>CM062815.1:36899283-46724082 GCA_031772625.1 Pinus tabuliformis
ATTTAACTTCCTATGATGTATTCGATTATTGCTATCTCATGAAGTTTAGACTCAATACTTAGAGAACCAAGCTAAGGGAAGACTTTAAATTTTTATCATCTACTTCTTCAATCTTAGTCAAAGTTTCCCCATACCCCCATTCCAACATTGTTGGGGAATAAGGAAAGGAAATCCATTGAACCCATTTATCTTCATTATAGAAGTGGAGGGCCTAAGTAGAACACTTAAAGTGGAAATTTTGAAGCAAAAATTGAAAGTTCTACGTCTATATGGGGACAACTTGCCTCTAACCCATCAACAATTTGTGGACGATACCACGGGAATGGTTACCCAAATAATTCAAGTATCCTTGGTCTTCAACCATATGCTTGATCAATTCACCACCGCATCAGGTATGGATATCAATAGATTAAAATCTTAGCTTCTCTTCTTTAATACTCTTATGTCTATCCAAGAAAATGGAGCTTGTATTATGGGTATACAAATCAGAAAAATTTTGTCCAAGTACCTAGGAGCCCCCATGGTGGAAAGTTCTCTCAAATGGAGCCTATGGAAATATATGCTTACCAAATTCCATAATAAATTGGTGTGTTGGAATTTTTGTTCATTGAATATCATAGGTTTTCTAGTTCTCCTCAAGGTCATCCTTCAAGACTTCCCTATATATGTATGCTTTGTTATGATGCCTTCAACATCCATCCTTTAGAAGTTTCATAGAATACAATTCTCTTTCCTTTGGGGAGGTTCTCAATTGGATGAAAAATGTCCTTTAATGGCATGGGATATAATGTACTACCTAAAATGTAAGGTGGGGTTAAGCTTGCGAGACCCCCATATATTGGCCATAGATACGAGAGAGAATATTTGGTGGAGAAGGCTCTGAGGAGGGACGGTCCCTCTAATACTAGTGTATTCCCTCATTGTTATTGTCAATGTAGCCCCCTTATTGTTATTGGTGTGCCCATATATTGTGCTCCATAGAAGCCCACTATTATTATTGTTGTTTCCTTACATTATTATTGTTATGTTGGCTCTAATTACGTTGTAACCCCTTAGACGCTTATATATAGAAAGGAGGTTTTTTCATTTGAATAATCCAATAATTGTTCATTTGTGTAATGTAAATGAGATTTCCCCCTCAAAGAGGCTAATTTTGAAGCCGTTGATCTATCTCTTCTTCTATTTTGTGAGCTGGTTGCATAACATTTGGTATTAGAGCTTTGGATTCTAGGGTTTTTCTTCTTCAAACAGACCATCTTGCCATTTTGACTATAAAGGTTTTTATACGAGGCTTGAGAAGTTGAAATTTTTACCAAGGGGAACCGACATTGCAGAAAACTTTATGTAAACACTTCAGATCTTAGTTCACTATATTTTCGAAGACATGCTCTGAGGAAGTTAGGGTTGTTGCATGCTCTAAAATTCTGCCTCAAATAGGTGACCTAGGGAAAATCATCATAACTTCCGTGTTAGGCATCGGATTTGAATTCTGTAAAATGTGGCTGAAATTAGACGAACTAAAGTGTTTCGTGTAGAAATTTCAGGGCTGAAGGTTGAAACAGTGACACATGGCATCACGTACAACTTCGCTCTAATGAACCAATCCACAATGAGGTCATCATGGGTGATTTGGCATAACGCTTTTTTTATGAATCCAATCTCTATCAGACTTGTGGGGTTGGAAAAAGGACTCCAAGAGCTTCTAGAGGAATAAATTTCATAACTTATAGATCCAAAATTACATACTTATAATCGTTTCAAGATAGATCTCCTAAAAGCAAGAAAACGATGTGTATTTGTTTTAAAAATGGCATAACTTTTGTTTGAAAAATTAATTTGAAGTGATTCAAAGGGCATAGTGAAGCATAGATATCATTTTTTAATTTCAAAAATGCCTCGAAGAAAGAAAATGGAAACACCCAGTAAGCAACCAGAAATATCTACTATGACACATGAAGAAGAAGAAGAAATGCAACATGATATATCAAAATTACGGGACCAAGTGCAAAAAATTTCGCTCTCACCAAAAGTAATAGAGGCTAAGATAGTACGTTTGAAGAATGGACTGGAAGATAATATTGATGGTATAGAAGCAAAACTGAAAGAAAACTTGGAAGATTTGAAGAAATATTTGACAAAGTTACTACAAGAAATGCTTCCTAATGGCGAAAAGATAGTTGAGGAAACTCATGATGAGAACAAAAAAATGTTAATCGTGATTTCATAGACTCTAACATTGGATTTAAGACCCATCATATTCCAAATATTGGTATTAGGACGTTTGATGGCAAGGATCCCGTAACATGGATACTAAAAATGGAGCAATATTTGATCTCCATAATGTGCAAAACACACAAACGATACACATTGCAACTTTATATTTAGAACCCAATCAGTTTGTATGGTATCGATGGCTTTGCTATCGTAAAAAAAAATTCACCTATTTAATTTTTATGGAGGAAATGATAACACATTATAAGGATACATCTCAAACAAAAAGGTTCAATGCTTGAGCACATTGAGGACTTCCGAAATTTGAATATAAGGGTAAATGATATTCCATGGAGCATAGGGTTGATGTATTCATAGGGACTTTAAAGGATAATATCCAACATGAGTTTCTCCTTTTGGAACCTGATTCATTGGAGAAGGCATTCAGGTTGGCAAGAAAAATTGAAAGAAAAATTATGGCAACAAGAAATCCTACCACTCACAACTATAAAGATGGAAGTGTTGTCGTGCCTAGCCTTCCACAACCTACAAGCTTGACCCCACAAAAATTGGAAGAAAAAATAGAAAAAAGGTTGTGTTACTATTATGATAATAAATACACTAAATGTCATAAGTGTGATGAGAAGAAATTAATTTACATAGATTGTGAAGAGGAGGAAGAAAAGGAACAAGAAATGTCAAAAGAAGAGGATATACACTAGGAACCAACCCTTGAGAAAGAAGAAATGAATTTGACCATTTCTTATAATGAATTGGCAGGAATTACCACTCCTCAAACTCTCAATATCGAAGAACATATCAAGAAAAAAAGGATAATAGTGTTGATTGATTCGAGTAGTACCCATAATTTTATTCATTGTAAGATAGCCAAGGAATTGAATTTCTTCCTATATCCAACACCATAGTGTCAAGAGATGGCTGAAAATGGAGGAATCATAAATTTCTATGGCCATAATATCAAGCTATCCATGGGAGAAAGTGTATTGAATAGTCTAATTCTTTACATTCCAATGGGTGGTGCTAATGTTGTACTAGGAGTACAATGGTTACAATATTTGGGTACGATAGCATTTAATTTTCAAGAACTTTTCTTGAAATTTTTTTGGGAAGGAAAGGAAGTTGAATTAAGGGGTATCGCTAGGAAACCAAGAAATATAATCAGCTCTAATGCCATGAAAAAGTTTATAAAGAAATAACAACGGGGCATAATTGCACGATTATGTTCACTAGAGGTTCAAACATTGAAATCATCTATCTCTTGAGATCTCCAAAGAGCCTTGGACAATCATTCTAAGGTTCAAGCAATGGAAGATCAAATTGAGAATCAACAACAAGTTCTCCAACTCTTAAAGGATAACATCACTTTGCGCAGAATAGAATGAAATAGCAAGAAGATAAACATTGCATTGAAAGAAGTTTTGATGTAGGTGACTAGGTATTTTTATGGCTACAACCATATAAACAAATTAACCTCAAGCAAGCTAAGAAGGATAATAAATTATAACCAAAGTATTATGGTCCTTATAAGGTGTTGCAAAATATTCATACTATGGCATACATATTGGAGCTTCCTGCATCTTCCCGAGCGCACCCATTTTTCCATGTTTCATGCTTAAAGAAGGTTATAGGTGACAAGCTCCCAACTCAAACAATATTTCTAGAACTCGAAGAGGAAGGAAAAATCATATTGAAAACTGAAGCAGTCACAAAAATAAGAACTCGACAACTACGAAATCGATCAATTTTAGGGTATCTCATAAAGTGGAAGAACTTAAACGTTGAATATTCCACATGGGAGGATGTGAATTTTATATAGAAGCATCCAAAACTACTCAAGTGTTGAGGACAACACCTTTTTTGAGAGGGGAATGTTAGGAACCTATAATACTAGTGTATTCCCTCATTTTTATTGTCAATGTAGCCCTCTTATTGTTATTGTTGTGCCCATGTAATCCCCATATTGTTATTATTATGCCTCATAGAAGCCCACTATTGTTGTTGTTGTGCCCTTACATTATTATTGTTATGTCGGCTCTTATTATATTGTGACCCCTTAGAATCCTATATATAGAAAGGAGGTTTTGTCATTTGAATCATCTAAGAATTGTTCATTTGTGTAATGTAAAGGAGGTTTCCCCCTCGAAGAGGCTAATTTTGAAGTCATTGATCTATCTCTTCATCTATTTTGTGAGTTGGTTTCATAACAATTCTCCACCACATGAGGTATTGATATCAATAGATTAAAATATTACGTTTTTTTCTTTAATACCCTTATGTCTATCCAAGGAAATGGAGCTTGTATTGTAGGTATACAAATCAGAAAAATTTTGTACAAGTACCTAGGAGCCCCCATGGTGGAAAGTTATCTCAAATGGATCCTATGCAAAGATATGCTTACCAAATCTCATAATAAACTGGTGAGTTGGACTTTTCGTTCATTGAATATTGCAGGTTTTCTAGTCCTCCTTAAGGTCGTCCTTCAAGACTTCCCTATATATGTATGCTCTTCTATGATAGTGACAACATCCATCCTTTAGAAGTTTCATATAATACAATGCTCTTTCTTTGGGGAGGTTCTCATTTGGATGAAAAATGGCCTTTAGTGGCACGAGATATAATGTGCCACCTAAAACTTATCGAGGGTTTAGGTTTGGGATACCCCCACATATTAGCCATAGTTACGAGAGAAAATATTTGGTAGAGGAGGCTCCAAGGAGGGATGGAATTGTGCAAGCAAACTTGGAAACATAAATATGTGCCACAAATATACCAACAATATAAACTAAACACTTTGTCCCTTGGGTAATTAATCTGGACCATGGCTAAGAAAGGAATGGGCTTGATCCAAAAGCATTTCTTCTATTAGGTCAATAATGGAAGTATGAATTTTACTCTAGTAGGACTCATGGCAACAACTTCCAAAGTTGGAGGATCAAGTAGAGATGGAGTAGATGAGACACCAAATGGAAGGTCGAGGCAGGACTAAATTGATAGACTACTGGTCAGAGGAAGTATAAAATCAAAGATAGAAACAATGGATACCTTCATAGAATTGGAACCCTAAACTAGAAGGGTAAGTATGGTGGAAAATATAAAATAAAAGATGGCAATGTTAGGTCCCTATAATACTAGTGATTCCCCTATTACTATTGTCATTTTAGCAATTTTTGTTATTTTTTCCCCCTATTGACCCCATGTTGTTATTATTGTGCCGCCATATAAGCCCACTATTATTATTGCTGTGCCCTTATATTATTATTGTTATGTCGGCTTTGATTATATTGTGACCCCTTAGACTCCTATATGTAGAAAGGAGGTTTCTTCATTTGTACCATCCAAGAATTGTTCATTTGTGTAATGTAAAGGAGGTTTCCCCCTTGAAGAGGTTGATTCAGAAGTCATTGATCTATCTTTTCTATCTTTTGTGAGCTAGTTTCTTAACATTTGGTATCAGAGCTTTGGATTTTAGGGTTTCACTGCTCCAAACAAGTCATCATGGAATTTTCCCTATAAATTTTTCTCTACTTAGTTTTATAAGCTAACACAAAAAAGCATTTTAGTTGAACTCATTCTTAACCGTGGGTCCAAATTTCAGATCTTGGCCTGCTATATATTTGGAGATATGATCTGAGGAAGTTAGGGTCTTTGCAGACTCTCGAATTACATTCCAAACAGGTGACCTTGGGAAACTCGTCATAACTTTCTCTCTAAGTATTAGATTGAAATTTCATAAGACATTATAGAAATAGGATGAACTTTAGTTTTCTTTGTATCTTTTTCAGATCTGAAGGTCAAAATAGTGACACATGGCACGTAGTACAAGAAAGCTCTACTGAAAAATTATATAATCAGGTCATCTTGGAAGATTGAGCATAACTCTTTCGTGGAGAATCCAATTTTTCTCAGACTGGTGGCACTAGAAAGAGGACTCAGAGGGCTACACAGGAAGAAACATCAGACTTGGGAGATCCACAATTACAAAGATACAACAGATTCAATATTGAGCTTCTACAAAGCGAGAAAAGGTGGGTAGTATTTTTAAAAAAATTCATAAGTTTGGTTTGAAAAATTAGTTTGAAGTTCAAAGGGAATAGTGAAGCATAATTATCATTAATTGATGCCCCGAAGAAAGAAAATGGAAATACCTAGTAAGCAACCAAAAAGATCTAGTGTGACTCACGAAGAAGAGGAAGAAATGCAACATGATATATCAAAATTATGGGACCAAGTGCAACAAATTTCACTCTCACAAAAGGTAACAAAAGCTAATATTGATGGAAGCTAAGATGAATGGCATGGAAGCTAATATGAATGGCATGGAAGTTAAGATTAATGGCATGGATGCTAATATGGATGTTATAGAAGAAAAACTAAAAGGAGACATGGAAGATTTTAAGATAGATTTGACTAAGTTGCTACAAGAAATTCTTACTAATGGTGAAAGGGTAGTAAAAGAAACTCATGATGAGAACAAAAGAAATTTAATCATGTTTTTATAGACTCTAGTGTTGGATTGAAGATCCATCATGTTCCAAAGATCGATATGACAAATTTTGGTGGTAGGGATCCCATAACATGGATACTATGGATGGAGAAATATTTCGATCTCCATAACGTGAAAAACACACAAAAGGTTTGCATTGCAACTTTATATTTGGTACCAAATCAGTTTGTATGGTATCGATGAATTTTCTCTCGTAAACAAAATTTTCACTTGGGAAAATTTTACGGAAGAAATGATAGAACATTATACAATATTCCATAGGAGCATAGGATTGATGTTTTCATAGGGACTTTAAAGGATAACATCCGACATGAGGTTCACCTCTGGGAGCCTGACTCATTGGAGAAGGCATTCAGGTTGGCAAGAAAATTGGAAAGAAAAATTATGGCAACAAGTAAGCCTACCACTCAAAACTATAAGGAT
Organism: Pinus tabuliformis; assembly: GCA_031772625.1. Lineage (NCBI taxonomy): Eukaryota > Viridiplantae > Streptophyta > Pinopsida > Pinales > Pinaceae > Pinus > Pinus tabuliformis. Next base: position 36,906,443 of record CM062815.1, read on the forward strand.
GGAAGTGTTATTTCCCCTAGTCTTCCACAACCTACAAGGTTGACACCCCAACAATTGGAAGAAAAAATAGAAAAATGGCTTTGTTACAGTTGTGATATAAAATACACTAAAGGTCATAAGTGCGGTGAGAAGAAATTATTTTACATAGATTGTGAAGAGGAGGAAGAAAAGAAACATGAAATGTAAAAAGAAGAGGATATACACCAAGAAAAAACCCTAGAGAAAGAAGAAATGAATCTGACCATATCTTGTAATGCATTGGCCAGAATTACCACTCCTCAAACTATCAAGATAGAAGAACATATCAAGAAGAAAAAAGTAATAGTGTTGATTGATTCGGGTAGTACCCATGATTTTATTCATTGTAAGATAGCTATGGAATTGAATTGCTTCCTATATCAAACAACAGAGTGTCAAGTGACGGTTGCAAGTGGTGGAACCATAAATTTCTCTAGAAAGTGCCATAATATCAAACTATCCATGGGATAATATGTATTGAATAGCCCAATTTTTTCCATTCTAATGAGTGGTGTTGGTGTTGTACTAGGAGTCCAATGGCTACAATCCTTGGGTACAATATCTTTTAATTTTCAAGAACTTTTAATGAAATTTTCTTCGAAAGGAAAGGAAGTTGAATTAAGAGGTATCGTAGGGAAACCAAGAAAGATAATCATCTCTAATGGAATGACAAAGCTTCTAAAGAAAGAACAATGACGCATAATTGCACAATTATCTTCACTAGAGGTTCCCACATCGAAATCATCTATTTCTCCATATCTCCAAAAATTCTTGGAAAATAATTCCAAGGTATTTGAAACTCCCAAAGGTCTCCCACCTATTCGTGATCATGGTCATGCTATTCATTTGATTCTAGGAAGTGCTCCGCCAAACATTAGGCCTTACAGACATCCCTATGCCCAAAAGAGTGAAATTGAACATATGTTTGCAAAAATACTAGAGGTTGGTATAATTCAACCTAGTCAAAGATTTTTCTTTGCTCCAATAGTGTTGGTGCACAAGAAGGATGGATCATGGTGCATGTGTCTGGATTATGTAGGTTTTAACCCGTACAAAAATTACCTGCATACAAATTCTAAAACACGGAAAATGAACAATGCGAGAGCATAACACATAAAACACATATACACATAGATTTTCCCGTGGATCCCCAAACTAGGACTACCAGATTGGTTTTTCATTATATTCCTTTCAATGTTACAATACCTATTTAGACATTCCAAAGCATCCAATACCATGGACTGAAAACCATCGTGTCCAAAACCATGGACCGCGTCCAAAACCATGTGCGAAAAGCATGCACAAAACCATAGGTAGGTCTACCCAACCTAATATAGGGTCCAAAAAAATTTTTGCCTTGGGCGCTGCAATGGACCCCGTAGAGGGGTGTTACCTATGCCCCTCAAACCCCCTGTGACCCCCCCACTGCGTAATCGGTGTAATGAAGGGGGGGTTCCGCCGCCCCTCTAACCCTCCAGTTAACTACATGGGCTAGACATGGAAAGGATATAACACAACCCAACATTTTCCCACTTGTTGTTTTCTTTCCACATGGGGCCACAAGAGAGCTTACTCATTTATCTAACCCTACAACACCCATTGTTTCTCTACACCAAGAGAACTTTTCAGAGCTCAGATATTTTTTCAATGCATTTGCAGTATTCTTCAAAGTGTCCACCTTTACCAGCAACACCTTTTTGTCTTCTATCATATCCCTCACAAAGTGATACTAAACATCAATGTGCTTTGTCTTTGAATGGTAAGCAGGGTTATTTTCCAATAAAATTGCACTTTGGATGTCACAGTCTATCCTTATAGCTCCCTGTACTAACCCCATACTTGAACGCAATCTCTAAAACAAAACTGCTTCCTTGCTTACATGAGTGGCTGCCCTGTATTCTGCCTCTGTAGTTGATAGTGCCACTATAGATTGTTTCTTACTCATCCAACTGACTGCACCTCCAAATAGGTTAAACACATACCCACTTGTAGATCTTCTCTGATCCATATCTCCAGCCCAGTCTGCATCAACAAAGCCATGGATATCCAAAACTCTGTCCAATCCTATTCTTCCTTGGTAGCACAAACCATAATCAATACTGCCACGCTAATACTTGAAAACCCACTTCACAGTTGTCCAATGCTCCTTCCCTGGTTTTGACATAAACCTACTCAATACTCCCACTGCATGTGCAATGTCTGGTCTAGTACAGACCATCGCATACATCAAGCTACCGACTACAATTGCATATGGAACATGGGACATATCCTCTTCCTCTTCTTGTGTCTTGGGACACTATTCAGCAGAAAACTTTACACCCATAGGAATAGGAACCTTCACTGGTTTACTATCCTGCATATTAAACCTCTACAGTACTGTTTCGACATACTTCCTATGGTTTAACCAGAGCTTCCTCTTTGCCCGATCTCTTTTAATTTCCATGCCCAAACTATATTTTCCAGCACCAACATCTTTCATGTCAAATTTGGAGGACAATTGGGTCTTCAAATCCTAGATAATTTCTTTGTCATTTCCAACCAGCAACATATCATCCACATACAAGACTAGATAAATAACATGGTCACAAATTAATTTAAAATACACATAGTGATCTGCTTTTCTTCTGGTGAAGCCAAGTCCTCGTATAAATGTATCAAATTTCTGATACCACATCCTTGGTTACTGCCTTAACCCATATAGAGACTTCTTTAACTTGCAGACCAGTTCTTTCTTACCCTTCATGGCAAAGCCTTTAGGTTACTTCATGTAGATCTCCTCTTCCGGATCCCCGTGAAGAAATGTTGTCTTTACATCCATCTGTTCTACCTCAAAATCAAAAGCAGCAGCAACAAATAAAAGTAATTCAATACAAGCTACCTTGGCAACAGGAGAAAAAATATCACCAAAATCAATTCCTTGCACCTGGGAATAACCTTTTGCTCCCAACCGAGCTTTATATTTATCCACCTTTCCTTCTGCATTTTCCTTCTTCTTGAACACCCATTTTCTTCCAATAGGTTTCCTTCCAGCCAGCAACTCCAACAAATCCCATGCCTCATTCTTTTGCAAAGATGCCATTTCATCAACCATGGCCTCTTTCCAGAGTTTTCCATCCTCTGAATCCACTGCTTTCTTCACAGTTTTGGGATCATCATCAGTAATAGATAAAGCAAAATTTGAACAGAAAGAAGATGGACTATACCTTTCTGGTTGCCTTCTTTCTCGAACTGATCTTCTCACACCCGAAGTTTGTGGCTCTTCATCTTCTGATTCCTCCTTTGCTGTATATTTTAATTCTTCCTCCTTTAGCTCAAACTCTATCTTCTTAGGTTCCTTTTATGGGACTTCACATTTAATAACATCTTTCACCTCTCTAAACACCACATATCGACAGTACACAACCTTCCTTGTTACTAGGTTCCAAAGCTTATAACCCTTTAAACCATCCTTATACTCAATAAAGATGCACTTTTCATATTTACTGTCCAACTTGGTTCTTTTATCCTTTGGAACATGTACATATGCATCACATCCAAACACCCTCAGATGTGAAAGAGAGGGTTTCTTACCAGTCCATACCTCTTGTGGAGTCTTATCTTCCAACGCTGATGAAGGTGATCTGTTGACCAGTGAACATGCTATCTCCACTTCCTCTTCTTAGAATTCTTGTCCTAACCTGGCACCACTGAGCATGCTTCTTGCCCTTTCCATCAACGTCTTGTTCATTCTTTCTACAACTCCATTTTTCTCAAGTGTGTATGGAGTAGTCCTCTACCATGATACACCGCACTTCTTACATAATTCTTCAAATTCCTAATTGCAAAACTCTCCACCATTATCTGTCCTCAACACCTTTATCTTCTTCTCTGTCTGGTTTTCCACCAAAGCCTTAAATTCTTTAAAACTGTCAAAGACTTCATATTTCTTCTTAAGGAAATATATCCATATATTCCTTGAGAAGTCATCTATAAATGATACATAGTACACAAACTTACCTAGTGATGGAACCTTCACAGGTACAAACACATCATTATGCACAAGTTCTAATATTTGTTTCGCCCTCTTACCACTAGAGGGGAAACTCACTCGATTCTACTTCCCATATACACAATTTTCACAAAAATCAAAATCTAGAGAACTATTACTCATACCTTCTACCATACCTTTACCATGAAGTATTCGAAGGCCCTTCTCTCCAATATGTCCAAGCCTTTGATGCCACAGCATGGTCTTCTCTCCAATATGTCCAAGCCTTTGATGCCACAACATGGTCTTCTCTCCAGAGACCACTAGATTTTCGTCTCCACTTTCAAGAACCACAGAACTGTTGCACCCATCAACAATAGTGCTACCTTGCAGCTTGTATAGATTTCCAATTTCAATTCCATGCATCAATACCAGTGCTCTCTGAACCATCTTGCAGGTATCCTTCTCGAACATTGTTTTTACACCTGCATCATCCAGCTTGCTTACAGAAATCAAATTTTTGGCTAATGCAGGAATATGTCGAACACCCGGAAGTGTTCTAACCCTTCCACCTTGAAAATTCAACTTAACATTTCCGCAACCAATGATTCTAGCCTTCCTGTCATCCCCCAAGAAGACATCACCACCATCATATTTCTCATACTCACAGAACCACTCTCTATGGGGAGTGAAGTGAAAGGATGCACCTAAGTCAATCAACCATGCCTCATGATCTACATGTGTACTTGAAGAAGCCAAGTACACATCCCCACCTTCATCTGAGGTGGTTTTTGCCTCTGCAGAGGGAGCATCATCAAATCCCTTTCCTTTGTTAGGAGCTTTATATTTACAATCCCTTTTTTAGTTCCCTTCCTTTCCGCATTTCCATCACACCACCTTTACAAGTTTTCCTGGAGATTTAGATCACCCTCTAGATTTAGATCTCCCACCTGAAGAATTATTTTTGTTTCTATTCTGGGACTGTCCTCGTACAGACAAGGCATCACCATTCTAGCTCTCCATATTTTTTTGTCGCATCTCCTTCGTCAGCAAGGATGAGACTATTTCATCAAACTGCAAGGAAGTTGCATTACTTCCTATTGCAATAACCAAAATATCCCATGAATCTGGTAGAGGACACAACAAACTGATGCACTTATCTTCATCTGAAATTTTAATATCAACTGATAATAACTGAGTTACCACAATATTAAATGCGTTCAAATGCTCTGTCACCGAGTCTCCATCTTTTATCCTCAGGTTATACAACTTTTTTCATAGGAACAATTTATTCACCAGACTTAGATTGGTACAAAGTCCCTAACTTGTCCCACAAAACCATAGTCGTAGCTTCCCCTAATACATTCAGCAATATTGAATCTGAGACACACAATCATATTGTGCTCTTTTCCTTCCGATCCAACTTCTTCCATTCTTAATCAGACACTCCTGTTGGGTTAGTACTTGGATATACTATGATCCACTGATCTTTTTCCACCAACAAATCCTCCATCTTGAGTTTTCACAACTCAAAACTATGACCATTAAATTTCTTGATCTCTATCTTTCCACTACAAACCATCTTCTTTCACCACTAGAATCGATCCCACAGATCTCCCACTGAGCAGGGTCTACCACAGGCCCGAGCGAAACCCCTCAGCAACAAAGGCGTCCACTTGAAGCCAAAACAACTCTGATACCAAATGTAGGTTTTAACCCCGTACACAAATTACTTGCATACAAATTCTAAAACACCGAAAATAAACAATGCGAGAGCATAACACATAAAACACATATACACATAGATTTTCCCCTGGATCCTAAAACTGGGACTACTGGATTGATTTTTAATTATATTCCTTTCAATGTTACAATATGTATTTATACATGTCGAAACATCCAATACCATGGACCAAAAAACATCGCATCCAAAACCATGGACCTAAAACCATCGCGTCCAAAACCAGGTGTGAAAAGCCTCCCCGGACAGGGGGGGCTGCCGCCCCCCCATGACCCCCCCGCTATGCAATCAGCACAACATGGGGGGGGTCTGCCCCCCCTCTAACCCTTCGGTTAACTACGTGGGCTAGTCGTGGAAAGAATATAACACAACCCAATAGATTATAGGGAGCTCAACAAGCTCACTATTAAAGATAAATTTCCAACTCCTATCATTGATGAACTATTGGATGAATTGCATGGATCAATTTACTTCACCAAGTTGGACCTTCATTCAAAATATCATCAAATTAGAATGAAGACTGAAGACATTCTGAAAACAAAATTTATAACTCAAGAGGGTCATTGTGAATTTTTGGTCATGCCTTTTGGCCTTACCAATGCACCTTCTACACTTCAAGGTTTGATGAATTCCATTTTCAAACCCTTCCTTAGAAAATTTGTGTTAGTATTTTTTGATGATATACTAATCTACAACAAGTCTTAGAAGGATCATGTTCAAGATGTTGACAAGGTGCTCAAACTATTGGATGAGAAACAATTTTATGCAAAAAGCTCCAAATGTTTCTTTGGAGTACAAGAGGTGGAATATATGGGTCATATTGTATCTCATGAAGGTGTTAAGGTAGACCCTAGCAAACTTAAATCCACCAAGGAATGGAAAATCTCGACACCCATAAAGCATCTACGAGGATTTCTCGGGTTGATAGGGTATTATCACAATTTTGTTAAGAATTATGGGAGAATAGTAGCACCTCTAACAACATTATTCAATAAAGATGCATTTTTATGGACTCTAGAAGAAATGAAGGCCTTTGAACATCTTAATGAGGCAATGTGCCCAGCACAAGTCTTAGCTACACCTGACTTCACAAAAACCTTTATTATGGAATGTGATGCCTCGGTAAATGGAATCAATGCTATTTTAATGTAAGAAGAAAGGTCCATTTCTTTCAAAAGTCGTCCAATCAAGGTAAATTATTTACACAAGTCTATTTATGATAAGGAAATGTTGGTAATACTACATGCACTTAAGAAATGGTGACCCTACCTAATGGGAAGATACTTCAAGGTGAAAACGGAACATGATAGTCTTAGATACATTTTAGAAAAAAGATTATATTCAGAAGAGCAGCAAAAATGGGTCACAAAGATGTTGGGTTATGAATTTGAAATCATCTACAAAAAATGGAAGCAAAATGTTGTGGCAAATGCACTCTCAAGAAAGGATGAGGATGTGGAAACATTTCTTTGTGCCATTTCTATTATTTAACTAGATTAGATAAAAAAAGCAAGGCATGAATGGAATAATGATGAAGAAGTGTGGACACTCATTCAAAAGTTACAACATGATCCCAGTAGATCAAATACATTTAGCTGTAAAAATGATTCATTATGGTACAAAGATCTCTTATACCTATGTTAGAATTCCCACCTCAAACAAAAGATTCTTATGGAATTGCAGCCTCTCCCTTAGGAGGGAACTCAGGATTTTTAAAAACTTACCACAGGGTTAAGAAGGAACTTTTTTGGGATGGCCTTAAATCTGATATTCAAAATTTTGTGGCAGAATGTTTGGTTTTTCAACAAAATAAAGTTGAAACAATTAATACCCTGGGTCTATTAAAACCTTTATCCATTCCAAGTCAATGTTGGGAGGAGGTTTCAATGGATTACCCAAGTCTAAAGGAAAGAGTGTCATCATGGTGGTAGTTGATAAACTTACCAAGTATACACACTTTTGTGCATTATATCATCCATTTAAAGCTAGTACTGTTTCTACTGCATTTATGGAAACAATTCAAAAGCTACATGGAAACCCAAAGATTATTGTAGGCGGCAAAGATCCCATTTTCACTGAAAAGATTTTGGACAAAATTATTTTATTTTCTTTGTACTCAGTTAGCTCATAGCTCATCTTATCTTCCTCCATATGATGGGAAAACTGAGATAGTAAACAAATGTTTCGAAGGATATCTTCGTTGCTTTGTATCTAATAAACATACACAATGCCTCAAATGGTTGCCTTTGGCTGAATGGTGGTATAACACTTCCTTCCATACTGCAGCAAAAATGACCCCATTTATGGCACTATATGGATATCACACACTGTCCATCACATCATATTTAAGAGAAAATTCTAAGGTTCAAGCAGTGGAAGATCACATCGAGCATCAACAACAAGTTCTCCAATTCTTAAAGGATAACCTAACTTTGGCATAGAATATAATCAAACAATAGGCATATCAACATCATAGCGAAAAAAGTTTTGATGTAGGTGACTCGGTATTTATACAGCTACAACCATATAAACAAATGTCCCTCAATCAATCTAATAAGGATGATAAATTATCACCAAATTATTATGCTCTGCACAAGGTGTTGCAAAAGATTGGTACTATGGCATACAAATTGAGCTTCCTGCAACTTCCTGAGTCCACCTAGTTTTCCATGTTTCATGCTTACAGAAGGTTATTGGTGAAAATATCCCAGTTCAAACAATATTGCCATAACTTGATGAGGAAGGAAAAATCATATTGGAACCTGAATCATTCACAGAAACAAGAACTCGATGCCTACGAAATCAATCAATTTCAGAGTATATCGTCATGTGCAAGAACTTACCCGCTGAAGATTCCACATGGGAGGATAAGAATTTTATATAGAAGCATCCAGAAATACTCAAACGTTGAGGAAAACTCTTTTTTGAAGGAGAGAGGCATGTTAGGTCCCTATAATACTAGTGAGTCCCCCATTACTATTGTCATTGTAGCCCTTATTGTTATTGTGGTGCCCCTATTGTCACCATATTGTTATTATTGTGCCCCATAGAAGCCCATTATTGTTATTGTTGTGCCCTTATTATTGTTATGTCGCATTTGATTATATTGTGACCCCTTAGACTCCTATATATGGAAAGGATGTTTTTTCATTTGTATCATCCAAGAATTTTTCATTTTTGTAATGTAAAGGAGGTTTCCCCCTCAAAGAGGTTGATTCTAAAGTCATTGATCTATCTTTTCTATGTTTTTTTTAGTTGGTTTCTTAACAGGCAACAATGGATACCTACAAATAATTGGAACCCTAAACGAGAAGGGGAAGTATGGTGGAATTTTTGGAGATATTTACTTAATCAATGAATCCCCTTATCTACTCAAGAGGATAATTAAGATGGGGATAATTTTCTAAGGGCACCTTCTCAGTCAACGAGGCTTATCAACTATAGGTAAGACATCGTAATCTACTTTTAGAAGCAATATAGATCAAAGTATGGAAGCAAGTTCTTGGCAAAAGTCTCAATTTTCCTATGGTTACTACTTCAGAAAAGGCCATTAAAATGGGAGAATATTATAGAGAGGAATTACCAACGCCCTTCACGGTGTCTTCGATACCTTATAAAATCTGAGAAATTAGAGCACTTATTTAATGTATGTGCATACATGAGAAATTTTTGGGATAAATTAAAGGATTTCCTTTTAAGATCAGATAGACCTTGAGATTATTTCAGATACTATCATTAACTAGTTCTCACAAGTATTTTTCCACCTAGTTTTTAATTGTATATGGATATTTCCCCTTGGCTTCCTTCTCTGGGGGATTCAAAAAGAATGAAATTGATGAATATTTAAAGGTAAGGAAATTCCCTTGGAACCCATATGACGCTCCTTTAAAATCTAGGTTATTAAATTTATTCTGGCTTTATCTTGGACTCCTTAGGATTAGTAGGCCTCCGACTTAGAGGTGTGGATTTTACACAGGTGGTTTCCTTATTCTCTCGTAGATCAATATATATCTACTCCTTCTCTTCCCCTTAATACTAGTTTTGATAAATGGATCCCTCCCCCACCTTCTTTTCTAAAGCTCAACTTTGATGGCGCTGCTAAAGGGAATCTAGAACTAACGAGATATGGGGAATTTTGGGGGATCATTCAAGCTTGCCTATTTTTATCTACTCGGGATTAATTGGTTCTAATAGAAATAATGGAGTTGAGCTCATGGGCCTTTGTATGAGATTGGCACTTCCTCAGGCCCAGTGTATAACCAGGCTTATGATGGAAGGGGATTCACATATCATTTTTAAAATGATCCGAAAAATTTCTAGTACCCATATTCATAAGGTCTCTCTGATTTGGAGGCTTAAATAATTTTGATGTTTCCTCCCTAATTATAGGTATCCCAACTCTTATTCCTTTGCATGTGTGGTGAATAAGAAACAAAATCACAGATCCACTAGATAACTGTGGTTGTCTTGAGTTCTCTACAATAGTGGTGTTATCGTGGAGCCTCTTGTGAGATTTCCACTTAAAAGTTGAATGCTAATAGATGGCACTAAAGGAGTGACCAACCCTAGATGGGGTGACTATCGAGAGAGAGGAGGGGAGCAGGTTCCACTGATCCACATATTGAATGGGCCAAGGTGCATGGAAATGAACCCTTAGGGAGTTTAATGTGACATGTGAAAGAGAATAAATATTCCCCTTTCTTGATGCATAGGCAACATCTTACTGTGGCGTGTAGATTGGCTTGGTACATGTGAAGAGAAAACACATAAGGTTTAAGGCCACGCAGGCACTTCGATGGACATTTGAAAAGTGGAAGATCGAATATAGTTAGGTATTGTTTGAATAGGGGAATGACAAAGTGAATTAGAGTAAGAGTTTTCTGAAGCTAGTGGACAAGTTATAATGGTTGGATGAAGCTACACGGTCTAAGCTCCAGCTGAAATTGCGAGGTGATGTTGTTTATGAAGGAATTCAGTCTGAATAACGTATCTTTGTAAAAAATATCATTTCTTTTTGTTTCAGTTTTGGAAGTTTTCAATTTAACCAGTTTTATTATGGACGTATCAATGGGGAATTAGGTCTGGGATGGTGCCAAACACTTTTTTCTCTCAGTCTCTGGTTTGCTCGTCTATATTTTTCCTATAACAACACTATTCTTTTCTTTTGTAAACATGGCTATTTTTAGACTTTTAAATTATTGTTGGACTGAATGGCTATGGAATCTAGAATGGAAACTATGTGATGATTTAATTATGTTTTATTTTATGGAATTAATAAATAATTATTTGGAAATATTCAAGAAAGAGCACTAGAGAATTAGAGACTACTTTCAAACTTATAAAAAGTTTTTATTGGTTAAATTCCACACGGTGGACTCTCCTAAAAAGTCTCTTGAATCACTTAGCTGGAGAGAATTTCAAAGATTTGGTGAAAAACATAATAAAGCACAGCAGGAGAGGAAGGCATGCTTTATAGAAAGAGAATATATATTTTTATTAAATTAAACATAAGGCTAGGTGTTGGGTGCAACCCAACTTGGTCCAAGTTTTGGGTCAAAGAATATGCATTTTGAGGAGCAGAGCACACAAATCCAACGAAGTTATATTCATCGTGCGGTGTTTTAGGGGCTATAGGGCAGGTCAAAGCCCCTTATTTTGTAACGGGTTTCGAGTATTAGTCATTATTTTATTGGATCCATGGTATGTGGACCATGGTTTTTGTCATGATGTAATTTATATAAGGAGATGTGATATTTTGTAATCGAATCATTTCATCATAAGTGAATTGAATCTATGTATTTGCATCTGTAGTCTATAGTATTGGGGAAGGCTTTGTAGCTGAGTGCACAGAGGCCTAGAAGAGTTTGCAGTTGAGTGTGCGGACCACCTGCAGCTAGGTGCGTAGGTCAGAGAACTATATGTATTGAAGATTTTTAATAATAAAGAAGAATTTTGGTGAAATATTGTGTATCTTTCTGTGTTCATTCTCTATTGTTGTTATTATCATTATGCATGCTTTTTACTGAATTGTGCAAAAGAATACATGTTATATTGTTTCTGTTATTTGATGTGATAAGGGTAATTTTGTAAATTTAATCAGTAGAACCAAGTTATTTATGTATGAAAAGTTGTAGGAAGGTAGAACACATAACTAAATGCACTAACACAACAACATGCGTATCCCTCTGTTTGCGAAAACTTGGTACTACAGCCTCCCATAACCGCTTCAGATGAGACTGTGATTTTCTTGCATGTCATTGCCAAAAGGGCCAGTAGTTGAGGGATTTATTTGTGTGCAACACACTTTAAACCTGGGTCAATCCATTTGAAATCAAGAAATGGTTCGATTGCTGGGATTGAGATCTGTTTAAGGGATATGTTTTGGTGTCTGTCGAAGAAACAAATCTAGCAGTGAGTTGAACAGAAAGAAAGAGAATTTGCGGAGAAAGAGAACAAAAACCCTCGATTATCAACTAAAGAATGGTTGCAGAAGTATATCTCCGAAGAACAATAAAAAATCTTCTTTGGTTCTTTCCACATTGAATTGTATGAGTGGGTATCTAAGTTGACCAAGCATAAGACTTGTTTTAAGAACGATGAACCTAAGGAGTGGAATCCTGAATTGATATGGCAACTTAGGAACATCAGTAAGAATATCTCTAGGGATGTTGATTTCTGGATCGATAGCATTCTAGAAGGATTTGTCACTGAGTTTACGATAGAAGCAGTCAGGTCCTATAGTCTAGCTGAACGAATATTTTTTAAATGACCATGAGGTAAGTTCTTAAAATCTTTTAATCTCTGGATTAAGATGTTATTGTGCGAAAAACGGATTTTATGAATGCAGTCAGATTAATGTTTAGGAAAAGAGGAAATAAGCTTGAACCAAGGTCTACACGAAGTGGAAAACGATATAGAATAGATCTGAAGAATTTTATTAACACCGACTATAGCCCCCTATTAGGAGGATCTGACAGTGAAGAAGAAATAAGTAACCCTACAAACCCACGATATTCCCCCTCTCATCCTAAAGGCATGTCAAAGAAAGGAGCTGAGAAGAATCAAGGTGTATTTGAGATTCCCCATCCATCCACCCCGCTTACACACCATCCCCCTCCCCATAATTCCCCTACAACCACAGCCCCTCCCCCACCACCTAGCCCCTTGAGAAGAAATGTGGCCGACGACATTAAGCTACCTAATTTCATAGGACTGGGATTAGAGGTTCCCGATCAGTTCTAGTTTGTAGTGGATGCAGTATGGACATCAAGATAGATCACTAATGATGGTGTAAATAAGGTGCAACTCGTCACGTTGCTGCGAGAAAGAGCGTTAACCTGGTATATGAAGTACTCGATGACTAATCGGACCACTTTGTTGGATGAAATTAAGAAATCATTGGTATCAGAATTCAAGAAGCCAAAATCAAAATCACACTACATCACATAGCTAAAAGAAATCAAATAGACAATGACTGAATCTATATCGGAGTTGGATCAGTGATTCAAGGTGTTAACGGGTCAAGTAAGCTTTGATATACCTTCACAACAGCATAAAGAATGGTTCACAGTTGTGCTACTTCAACATATTAGGTTACCTTTGACACAACAGAAGATCGTGACACAAGTTGAAGCATTGGAGATTGCGATGAATCTGGAAGCATCACTTATTAGGGATACTCATGCAGGAGTGCAACAGATACAGAGTCAGCTAACCAATCTGACCTTGGAATTACAAGACCTCAAGAAGGGTAAAGAGAATAGATCAGAAGTTTGGTGTACAAAATGCAAAGCAGAAGGTCACTATAAGTATCAATGCCCCATGTTCAGAGATTATATTGCAAGTGGAGTGCCTAATCTAGTAAACCCAAGACTGTGGTGCGAGATTTGTAGAACGAGAGGTCAACATCACTCTGAATACTACTACGTATAGAAGTTGTTTTGTAACTTCTATAGATCAGTAGACCATGATGAGAAAAATTTCCAAAGTTATGACTTAATGATGGAGCACATTGTTGATAGTTATAGACTGCAAGCTAAAGGACATACACATGAGGATCAAGGCCAACACATTGGTAAAGGAGGATTTCAAGGACGGGGATGAGGATGAGAAGGAGGAGCTAGTCAAGGATGTGGTGAGATTATCTGTTACCACTATGGATAGTCCGAACACTTCGCAAGATACTATGAGAACCCCACGAAAACCTGCAGTAAGTGTAAGTCATTTGATCATGTGATAGAAGAATTCCTTGTCCTTATTGCGAAGATGCATGAGAAAAGAAACCAACAGCCTGCAGCAAATATCCAAATGATGACAGCTCGACCAAGGGAAGATCAACCACGCATCAACATTATAACGAGAAGCGGAGTTACAATAGGAAATGATAAATCTAATGGTAAAAAGAAAGTTGAACCTACATGGGTAAGAAAAACTATTGAAAAAGCTCCAACCTTTGATATACTGAAGGAACAACATGTATTCATGGAGGCGAGGCAAATATTTATGGATGATGGAGCCTCGACCTCTACCGCGCAGCAAACATAGAAGGATAACTATGAGATATTACCGGTTGCAACATAAGATGTGGATCTGAATAGTTTGAATTCTTTTCTACAAACTTCCATGAAGTTATTAACAAATCAGAAGGTCATAGAGGGATTGCAAGAATTGATAAATTCTTATGCTCCTAAAGAAGTACTAGAGAGTGAGATGCGCACAATGAATAATTTGCATAGACACAAGAAGTGGACTGGGAAGGAAATGAGGCTTATAGCGTAGATTGGGGAATACGAAATGGATCAAGTCATCTTGGATCTAGGATAGAATGCCAATATCTTGCCGAAAAAAACTTGGGAATTGATGGGTAAGACGAAGTTGCAATGGTCAACTATCCAGCTGAAGATGGTGAATCAATAGAAGATCGTCCCTCTAGGAAGATTGTCGGGAATCGCAGTAGACATTATGGAGTGCACACTACCACTGACTTCAAAGTAATTGAGATTGTTGATGATAGTAATCCCTACCTTGAGTTGCTTGGATTGGATTTGGAATTTGATAACATGGTTATAATTAACTTGAAGAAAAGGAAAATGATATTTGAAATCAATAATATGAGTCATTGTGCCATTAGATCCATCGGAGGGAGCGAGATATATTGAACCTGTCAGAGAAGAATACAACGCAGATGAAATTGACAACATTTACCAAATAATAGGAAAAGAAGAAGAATGGATCAACCCTATTGTAGATGGAAAAATGACTTGGAAGCAAGATAGTTCCTACACTTCATAATTAGAAGAGGAATTGGAAAACTGGTAGAACAAGTTGCATGAAGTGTCTACAAGGCGATGTGCAAGGATCACTAAAGTAGTGCATTGCATGACAGTTGAGGTACATGACTTACCTTTATATGATGGTTTGGGTGATGTAAATACTTTTTTTAGAGATTATGAAAGATGGGTACCTGAATGTCAGAGATGGTTATCTCTAGATCAACCACTGAGGGATACTCCTGCTAGATGGTAGGGTACTCATAAGAAGAATATAGGAGATTGGAAAAAATGTAGAAGGTTGATGTGGGTAAGATTTAGGCAAGTAGAAACAGAGCTTGTAGACAAGTATGATGGCCAAAATGATCCTAGAGACCACATATAGTTGATCTATATTGCAGCTTTGGGAGAAATTCTGCAAGAAGAATGGCTACATGGCCTCATCCATACCTTGGAGACAATTCCTCAGAATTCGTATCTGGAAACCGAGTTTCACAAAGATGGTTGATGGATTTATAATGACATTCATATTTGAAGACTACTGTCAACATATAGATGCAACCCTAAATATAGTTAAGAAGAATACTTTTGAAAATGAAGTTCCAGTTATCTAGCAACTTGATTGGGTTGCACAAATATGCAATGTAATGGAATGCTATAATCTCACTACCTAAGAGGATGAAGATCCTCGCAACATTGACATTAAAGAGTCATAAGTTTATCGCAAAGTAAATGGACCTAAGATAGAGATGCCTGATATAATGAAGCCATTGAAGACGAGGAAGGTGAACATAGGATCAGATGTTGAACCGAAAGGCGCAATAATGAGAAATTATTGTGATGAAGACACAGTCAGCAATATAAAAATCTCTTAGATCAATATCAGGAGTTTCTCTCTACTAAGATTTCAGATGTGAATGGCGTATTAGGATATTTGGGAGTCATGAGGATTCCTCTGAAGCCTGATACGAGGGTTTGTCAAGTAGAGGCCATATAGACTGAATCCAAAATACAAGGGGAAGGTGAAAGAAGAATTAGACAAAATGTTAACAGCTGGGATAATTGAACCTTTCGAAGAGTCTGAATGGGTAAATCCCATGGTGGTTCAAGAAAAGAAGGCAAAAGGTGAAATCAGAATCAGTGTTTCCTTAAGGAAGTTGAATGATGCATACCTACATGATCCCTTCCCTACACCATTTACATATGAAGTATTGGATAATGTAGGAGGACAAGAGACCTATTCTTTCAAAAATGGATTTTCAAGATACCATTAGATCATAATTGTGCCAGAGGATGGACATAAAATGACTTTTACGATAGAGTGGGACTCTTATCAGTACATGGTGATGCCTTTTGGATTAAATAATGCACCTGCTATATTTTCCAGAGCTGTAATCGCAACCTTCAAATAATATATACATAAGTTTTTGGAAGTATACTTCGACGATTGTACAGCCTTTTGTGTTTCAGGTGGAAGCACCATAGGGTTTAGGGTTAAAACCCCAATAGAGCAAAAGCAAACTACAACAAGAAATACTCATACATCTCAGGCAAAATGCTTATATAATCAAACTATGTAAGAGTGACCATACCTAGATTTCCTTCGTTCAAGTAGGTCCCATAGGGTTCATACCCTCTGGAACTCCTAATGTTATTCAAACCTGAAAATCATTCAATTCAAACATACATAACAGTATAGAAGTAAAGCATATTCACAAAATTGACTTTATATCATATAAACAAATGATTGATCATACATCAAAACAACATTCATATATGAATTAAAACATAATTTGATGCATAAACATAGTTAATTTCGGAAACAAGACATCATTTATTTTATTGCAATAAGCTATAAATAACATGGAGATAATTCACCTGAGTCTTCTTCTTCTAGCTCCAAGCGGAACCGTCCTCTGGATTTGTCCTATCCCAGCCTTCAACAATCTTCTTCCATCACCAACACCATGATATCTCAAGAAAAAGGGAGAATATCTATAATCAAGGAAACAAGGGTTTCCTGAAGCTTGGGGAAGTGCATGAGGCACAGGGATTCATCAGAGTCAGTTAGGGATAATCTCAGTATAATAACTCTATCTCTTCCCCTCCTTAAGGCCTTCCCATAGAGTTGTATTTATACCTCTCCAAATTATTTTTTTAGTTGGGAAACAGTTGGGCCACGGGAAATAGGAGGTAATCAACAGGGAAAACCCATCAACTCTGCCCATAATTAAGGGATGAAATTTCATATTCAACAGGGAAAATAGATTCCAACCCATAAACTAGTTGAAAAGGAGTAAAACCGGTGGCAGTCTTAACAGAGGTTTGATATGCCCAGAGTGTCGAGTACAGCATGATGTGGCAATTAGATCAACTTTTATCAATTGTCCTTTGTAGGATGGTCTTAAGGGACTTATTCACGGCTTCAACTTGCCCCTTGGCCTGAGTATAGTATGGAGATGAATGCTCCTACCAAAAGCCCAACTTGAGAGCCAATTCAATCATCAGTTGATTCTAGAAGTGACTGCCATGGTCAGTGACAATCTCTCTTGGGATACCAAATCGTGAAATAACCTAGTTGGAGAGAAACAAGGTTGTTGTCTCACTAATGTTTTGGTAAGTAGGCATGGCCTCGGCCCACTTCGTAAAGTAGTCTACAGCGACAATGATGTACTATTGACTCACTGCCGAAGGCAGATTACAGGTAGTAAAATCAATGCCCCACTTCGTAAATGGACTGATAGTGATAACAGGAAAAATAGGAGCTGGATGCGCACACATTTTCCGAGTATAAATTTTACAAGGCTGGAAACGTTTGATCGCTTCAATACAGTCTTCGAAAATTGAAGGCCAAAAGTAGCCTGCTTGCAAAACTTTTTGGGCTGTTGCAAGCCCTGATAGATGACCGCCACAAGCTCCACTGTGGAAATCATTAAGTACAAACTCAGATTCTTCCAAATTTAAGAAACACCTAAGGATTGAGTCAACCCCTCTACGATATAATTTATCACCAATAACAACATAGTTTTTAGCAAGGTGACGTAAATTTTGACGCTCATCTTTGGAGAAAGAAGGTGAAAACTTCGAAGTCTAGAGATATATAATGATATCTTCATACCAAGGATCTTGTGAAGAAATGAGGAATAAATGTTTGTCAGGAAAATTTTCCTCATAAAAAATAGCTTCCTCACAAGGCAGCTCCAAAATCAATTCTGCAAAAACTAATGACTTCTTATATTTAGCTAACAAGAATTCAAGATCGAACCCTTGCAAAATAAAAATCCATTGATTATACTTTCCCCCAATCACTCGCCTACTGAGGACAAAATGAAAAGGATTGGTAGTCGCTAAGACGAATGTTTTACGCATCAAATTATAATTACGAAGCCGTTGGACAGCACATACAGCTGCCAAGTCCAATTTCTCGATGGGAGAATAGCGTAGCTCAGGTCCTACTAAGCCTCGGCTCAAGTAGTAGATGACATGCTCACTGAGAACATCATCCTCCTGAACTAGAACCATACCAATGGTTGATTCTGCCATAGCGAGATACAAAAGGAAATCTCTGCCATAATCTAGTAGACTCAATATTGGAGCAGAGGTGAATGCTTTTTTCAAAGCATCAAAAGATCAATGCGCGAAATCGTCCCATAAAAATGGAACTCCTTTCTTAATCAAACACATAAATCCCTTGGTAATCTCAGAGTAATTTTCTATAAATTTCCTCAAGAAATTTTCCTTTCCTTGGAGACTTTGAAGTTGACGAATGGAAGATGGGGGAGGCAACTGAATTATTGCCTCAACCTTGAAAGGATCAACATGAATCCCTTTAGACAATACGATGAATCCTAACAACCAATCGGATGTGACCGCAAAAACACACTTATTCGGATTCAACCTGATTTTATAAAAATGACATCTCTCAAAGACTAACTGAAGGTGGCTAGGATGATCAATTCTCTTCTGAGAACGAGCAGCTAAGTCATCCAAGTATGCTTCTATAACATGTTTGATGTCGTGGAAAGCATAAGACATGGCCCATTGAAAAGTAGCTCTAGCATTTTTAAGGTCAAAATGCATCTTCTTGTATGCAAACGTGCATGAGGGACGAATAAAGGTTGTCTTGTGCTGATCCTCTGGATGGATAGTAATTTGATTGTAACCAGAAAATTCACCATGAATGAAAAAATTTCATTACCCACACATTCATCAACAATTTGATCAATAAAATGCATGGGGTAATTATCTTTTAGACAAGCTATATTTAAATCCCTAAAGTCGATACATACTCGGATCGTTCCTTGCTTCTTATCTACCGGGATTGGGTTGGAAACCCACTCAGTTAGAGGAATGGGGTATATGAAACCCACCTTAAGTAGCTTTTCAACTTCAGCTTTAATAGCTACTACTTTCCAAGGATTGACCGGTTGAAGTTTTTGATGAATAGGTTTGGCATTTTCGTATGTCTTGATCTCATGCTGGATGATAGATGGATCAATTCCAGGCATTTCCTCATAAGACCAAGCGAACACATCTCGAAACTCTTTAAAGAGATCGGTGTAGATTTGAATTTCTTAAGGGGAACAATTAGCTCCGATGAAGACATTTTATATTATGTTAGGATTTCTAGAGATGTTTATGGTTACAGTTTGTGAGATAACGGACATGTTACCTTCGGCAAGAAATTGTGCTGGAGCCAAAGGGTTTGAAACTGTAAAAACATCACTAGTAGACAGATTGGACAAACTAGATTCGACTTTATGCAATTGAGGAAGAAAATATGAATGATGACATAAATATTCCCATGGTCGATCCACACCCACCATTGCTTCCAAAATTACTTCTTCAGATGGTAAGACTGTATCCAAGCAATCTAGAGTTGAAGTAGAATCAAGGGTCCAAGCCGGAGCCACATCGCCATCTAACTCCTCTTGTGAAAAAGGAGTGGGATGGTTGTTTGTAGAGTTAACGATAGATTGATAAGTGAGTTCCACTCCTAACATGGGAAATGCCATTCCACCTACCTGCCCTCTATCTAATGTGGTGGTAGATGAAGGTAAGGGCCAAGGGTCCAAAAAATAATGAGTTTGAAAGAACTCTTTCCGAGAAGGTCCCTTAGAGGATGAAATTGCATTAATCTAGTTGTAGGAGGAGGGAGGTCAAATAAACCCATTAACAAAGAGTACATCCCAACTCCTAGATTCTCAATAGGTTGATAGAGATTGTTCACCAATGGAATGATATAATCTGAAGTTGCATGGGAGTCACCTGGAGAATAGTCTAACTGATCAACTCTAACAATCCTTCCCTCATGAGGAAAACAGAGGATGTAGAATAATGATGAAACAATGGCATCCATGTTGTAAATCCAATTCCTGCCTAAGAGGAGGTTATAATGCAGGTTCGCATAAACGATTTCTACCTCAATATTCACCACCTTTCCCCCAATGTAGATGGGAAAGGCCAGGATAATCCCATGCGGCCTATGAGAATGTTCATCAAATGCCATCAAAAGAGTTGATGAAGGTGTAGCTGAAGGTGATCCAATGGCCTTCCAACATGACATAGACATCATGCATGTGGAAGCTCCCTCATCTATAACTATCTGAAAAATATTGGTCTTTCGGTATGTGGACTTTATTTGGAAATCCATATGGTGAGGAAGTCTCTTTTTTACATTCAACATATCAAAGTGAGCACTAAATAATTCTTTGGATCTACTATGCTAATTGCCGAAAGTAAAGCACTTATCTAAGTAGGGCATGACTGGAGTACCTCAATGCAGACATAGCACAAGGATTTTGAGCTAGATCTTCTACAATCGAGTAGTTCTGGGTTTCCCTAGCATTATGGTTAATAGTCAAGCACTTTGCGGAACCTTTTGGTATCCAGGGTATAGACTCAATAGGGGGCTGCTCAATATGAAGTGGTTCAATGGCTTCAGGAATAGATTTAGCCTTAGATGTTTCTGATTCACCATAATCACGTGCTTGCGTAATGACGTCGATATGAGAGCTCATCATATAAACATTTGATGAGTTTTCCCCTTCCTAATTTGCCTTGAAGGAGGTACCAGCATTAGAATTTGCGCCAAAAATTAATTGTTTCCCTTGGGGAAAAGGGTTAGTCATAATAGCTTGTGAGCTAGAGGACCCTTGCTTTACTAATAAGCATTGAGCGTCTTGCATCTTGGGGAAGAGGTGAGTCAAATGATCTCCATTGCATAACTGGCATGGAAACTTTACCTTTTTCTTGGACTCTTTCCTACCCTCTCCAACACCATTGTCGGGTTTGTTTACATTGCCTTTCCCTTCCTGGTTCTTCTTCTTACCTCATCCCTTCCTCTTCCCATTGGATTGTTGATTTCATTTGGGGTTAGAGGTCTGAACGATGTTTATAGAGGTAGGTTTGGAAGGTGTAGGTACAAACGGTGCTGCCTGGTTAGAAGAAGCAGTTTGTAGAGACAACTGTTGTAATTGATTCAATAGGTTCACCGTGTTAATATCAATCGATCCGACTATACCATCGGCGTGGGGGCCTGGTTTTGGTTTGGCTAAATCGACCTTAGATCTAGGAGCATCAGGTAGAATTTTCTGAAGAGTCCCAGACTGAGAATATATCAGTTCCAATTGCTGGGCTCGGAAAATGGCCTGCTCTTCCGAATAAACACCAGAAAGAGACACGTCCTTTGAGATCTCAGGTTGTAATGATTTGAGAAACCATTTGAGAAGGAACTCTAGTGGGATTTCAGCTTTGATAAGCCTTTTCCTCCTTCTCCATTCCTAGATGTGATCCGAAATGTGAGTTGCGTTGTCTTGTTGAATGTTAGCCAGAAGTTTAGTTCTGGATTCATATCGGACAAGCAACTGAAAATGGTTCAAAAAGATATTAGCCAAATCATAGAAAGAAGTAAAGGTGCCCCCTGGTAACTCTATATACCATTTGGCCGCATTTGTACTTGGGGTGCATTGAAATAACCTCAACCTAATTGAATCATCTATCAGGGAGTTGGATGAGCATCATAAGTGAAATGTGGTTATGTGGTCTCCCAAATCTTTACCACTCTTTCCTTTGAACTTTGGGATATCCAAGGGAAGTTTAGTTGGGACTGGAGGCCAAGCCAGATCGTATCGAATTAGATCATTTGTCAATTTAGTTAAGTCTAGCAAGTTTAGCATGGCTAGAAAAGGAATTCGTGGCGGACCTTGGGAATTGCATCCAGAGCGGGCGGGGTTCCCAAAGGTCTGAAAAGAATGACCTGGATTTTGAAAAACACTAGGTTGCCCAAATTAACTCATAGAGCCTACTGAACCAAAAGGTTCTCCTTGTGGTCCAGCTAAATTCAGAGTTTGACCAACTCCTACTGAAAATCCTCTGTAACCAGTGAAGTTACCCCCTAACAAAGTATTGAAAGGAGCCGACAGCCCCTGATAAGGATTCCATGCATTAGCAAAGGGTGGAAAATTCTGAAACGAATTAACTAAATAATACAGCACATTCCCTTGTTGGCAAAAAAGTTGATTCCCAGTCCCTATCCCACTAACCGCAGGATTTGTCCAACTCTGGAAGGGGTTACTACCTTGAAATGTAAAAGAAAAAGGCATTGACCCTACTGTCAGATTGGAATGTGTTATATGACCACTTCCAAATGGGAAACCCTAAAAATTGGTCGATTCACTCATCATGGATGTAGAAGCGGTCGATGGTATGTTCAAGGGAACTGAATGAATCCCGTGAGACGGCATTCCATAAGGGAAAAATCCAAAACTGGATACAATAGCCTGAGAACTTCCACTCGTTGATGGAATGGAAGTAGACCCAAATATAGCCATGCTGGGAGTAATAGAAGGGCTGGAAATAGTTCCTCTTCCTTGTACAAATATGGGAGTCTTCATGCTTGTAACTCTCATCGTACATTCCATGCTTCCAGCAGTGGTCATCAAAGGAATAGATGTATGTAAACCTGGGCTCGAAGGCCTATGAGTTAGAGTTCCGACGTACAATAGAATGTCTGGATGATCTGAAGGAAGAGGAGAATTCAGAGCCACAACTGAATTTGAAAGTTCTTCAACTTCAATATTGTCTTCCAACTAAAGAAGTACTCGAGAAAGAACTGGTTTGTTCCTCTCTAACTCTCTACTAGTGCTAGGTCTATCTTGTGAATCAATGACCCCAAGCAGAGGATCAATCTTTGATGTACATGTTGCCACTAGTTGAAAACCACTAGCAGAATCGCTCCTACGCCTTCTAGGAGAAGGCTTAGGACTCGTAGGTGATAGCCCTCCAAGTCTCCTAGACCGTTGAGATGGTCGGTCAGCCACTTTGAATTATTTAAAATATCTACTTAAAGACTCAAAACATTATAGAGTTAGGCCGACTAGGAGAAAATAACACTCACTAAAAAGTCCCTAAAGATATCAGCAATCAAACAACTCTCGAGTATTTCTGTTGTGGGTGATTAGGACCAGACACCAAAATACAAGAAAGTTAATAAAAAGGGCCTTCTGAAAATAGACTGGGGTAATTACGCCCCAAGCCTACTAGCGAAGGTGTTAGAGGTAGTTAAACTAACCTCCAGACAATAGCCTTTGTCGGTGCAAGCCCCCAAGCTTCGCAAGGGTGCCCTCTAGAAGTATTGTTGAACGTGATACAATATCAACCTCAGGTGCGATGGGATTCCCCTCTACAACCACCTGTATGGTCCCTAGGATAGGCAACTATGGTCACCAAATCATATCAGAAGGTAGGTGGAACAGTCATGATGTGAGATCCGACAAGTAAGAGAGGGGGTATCTCTCATCCTTATCTTCACTCTCCCTCATGCTTTACTCCCAGTTACGGAGCGTTCCCAGTCTCCCTAACGCTATTGGATTTTTCTCATTAATCAAACTTCTATGTTTTGTAATTTAGAGCAGCCTTGGAGTGTTAACTCTCCTCTCGCCTAATCCAAGGCCCTAATAAACCTAAACTTGTTGGAGTATTATGATGACAATACAAAAGTTCTAGTTTATTTTAATTAATCTCTTGATTTTAATGGTTGTTCTTTTAAGTCAAGGGTATAGATGTGAGTGAAACCAATGATATTTGTATCACGCAAACGAAATCAATGAAAAACTAAATACATGAATGCAATCATTTTTCTTCGATGAAAAGAGATCTTTATATGGGTTCTACGAAAATTCTACAAAGAAAATACTTTTTCTCTTCTTTTCTTGAAACACACTTCACACACCTAAAAACTAAAAGACTATGAATGCTTTAAAAATGCAAACTACCCTAATGCAAGATAAAATGGAGATGCAAGATCCTAAATCACTCAAAAAGAAAAAGCAATTGTTTATAACTAACAATGAGCCAACTTAAGTATTGAAGAGGATACAAAGTTTGAACAAAAAATTCTCTCCAAACAAGAAGGAGAAATTGAAAAAGATCGCAATTCGCTTTCAACAACAAAAAGAAACCAAACTTGGCAAAAGAAAAACAAAAACAAAGTTTTTTGAGATCTTTTCTTTTTAAAGAAACAACCAAAAATAACTTTTTGAAATCACCAAAATTCTACTAAATTCAAAGATCAAAAACATAACACAAGGAGTCTTTGCAAGTTACAAACTCGAAAATGAACAAAAACTTGAGCAAAAAGACTTCAACTTGTACCAAATGACCCAAATAGCATCAAAGAGTTTGACAAACTAACCAAGAAGCTAGGAAAGAAATACTTCTAAATTCGTCAAAAAGACTTTCAAAAAGCAAGAAAAGATATGAGGCCACAAAACGAAGGAAAGAAAAACAAGTAGATGTGAAATTCGAGCTTGACACTGAAGCTGAAAACAATCTCTTGTTCTGGAGAAATAAAACAATCAAGAACTTTAGGACGAAGTCTTGTGTGCCAAAACACAAATTACAAACTCGCTAAAAAAGAAAACCTAGGCCAAATATTTTCAATGAGGAAGAGACTTCGAAACAGTAAGCTTGCAGAATAATTAAATTCTTCAGACAACAATTGACCACACAAATCAGACTACAAAGACCAGGCAACAAATCTATCTAGGTAAAGAGATTTGAAAAAACAATGCAAAAATTTGCATACGCGACTGTGTTCAAACACAGAAGTATGCACACGCGCTTCTAACACAAGAAACTCGCGTATACACAAGTTCACTTTACAAAAGCAAGTGTTTATATGAAACAGTAAACAAAGTAAAGAGTGTATACAAAGCTTTGCAATAAAAAATAAAAAAACAAAGTCTGATCCAAAAGATCAGACTTAAGGCCTGGGAGTCTAGTAGATCAAATAAGACTATAAAATCAAGCAAACCAAACACTGAACCCTGGTTGATAATGAACAACCCAAACCAGCAATAACAAGATTGTTATCCCCAGTGGAGTCACCAATTCTGTTTCAGGTGGAAGCACCCTAGGGCTTTAGGTTAGAACCCCAATAGAGCAAAAGTAAACTACAACACGAAATACTTAAACAACTCAGGAAAAATGCTTATATAATCAAACTACGTAAGAGCGACTGTACCCAGATTTCCTTCATTCGAGTAGGTCCCATAGGGTTCAAACCCTCTGGAACACCTAATGTTCTTCAAACCTGAAAATCATTCAATTCGAACATACATAGCAGTATAGAAGTATAGCATATTCACAAAATTGACTTTATATCATATAAACAGATGATTGATCATACATCAAAACAGCATTCATATATGAACTAAAACATAATTTAATGCATAAACATAGTTAATTTCGGAAACAAGACAACATTTCTTTTATTGTAGTAAGCTATAAATAACATGGAGAGAATTCACCTGAGTGTTCTTCTTCTGTCTCCAAGTGGAACAGTCCTCCGGATTCGTCCTATCCTAGCCTTCAACAATCTTCTTCCATCACTAACACCATGATATCTCAAACAAAAGGGAGAATATCTATAATAAAGGAAACAAGGGTTTCCTGAAGCTTAGGGAAGTGCATGAGGCACAGGGATTCATCAAACTCAGTCAGGCATAATCTCAGTATAATAACTCTATCTCTTCCCCTCCTTAAGGCCATCCCATAGAGGTGTATTTATACCTCTCCCAATTAGTTTTTTAGCTGGGAAACAGTTGGGAAATAGTTGGGCCACGAGAAATAGCAGGTAATCAACAGGTAAAACCCATGAACTCCTCCCATAATTAAGGAAATTAATTTTTTTTGGGTGATTTAATACATATACATGGATTAGGTATTGGCTGACCCTCGTGTACACACTTTTAGCTCAGGGAAAAGTAGCGTACAAGGAATAAAACACTTTTTTTTATATATCTGGACCAAGTCTATAAGGATGGGTTGCCCTAGGCCATAAACAAAGCATCGAAAATACCAAGAGTGGTAAATGGTGCTATAATATTTAGTCTATTAAAAAATCATGTGGAAAGCTTAAGGTTGATGTTGGATACGTGTAGGCAGCACTAGATCTCATTGAACTTAAAAAAGTACATATTTTGTGCACCATTTGGTATACTATTGGGACATTGTTACCGGGAATAGTGTCTATGCAGAACTGCTAATCCCACTAAGGCTGGTAGCTACCTTATAAACAAACAAAGTAAAACTACTTTCATTTTCCTTTATGAAAGATAGATGAGAGAAGAATAAAGGAGACCAACCTCTATCTTGCGCTTGGTTCTTTGTTCGATTCCTCTCTCTTCTGATAGTCCTTTGCTACTTGCTTTCTTATATACCCAGCTTCACAGAGTACCTGTAGAATCAAATCAGCATAACACTATACAAGAACATGGATCTATTATCATAAGCAATATAGGATCAGATGTATATTAACCACACAAATGCATAAAACATCAATCACACAAATGTATGGAGGAAAACTAGAATAGTTTTATTGATAATCAAGAAAGAGCCAAGAGAATTACAACCAATTGTTTTGACCCAGCATCATCCTCTCAGCAAGTGAGCCCTTCTTCACCTCATGAAAAGCTTAGATCACCCAACACTATGATGTTGCCTCAAGAAACCAACAACAATTGCTTACAAGATGCAAAATTCCAGCCTCTGGATCTCTGGGATGAGGGATCCATCTATAGATGTCTGCAAGGGAGATGAGTCAGCTTGTGATTTGATTAGTGGCTTCCCTCTGATAGTTCTTGATTCCACTTGGAGATTGATGATCTCTTACTCATCCCTGGTTGAATTCAGATAGGCAAGTGTCACTGGAGAAGTTTATGGAAGATTCCATGCTTCTCCACCTTGCGGATTGACCCTGCCATTTGTCCCTTCTCGCCCATCGCACCCCATAGAAGGGATTTTTGAAATGCAACGCACATACTGTGTGTATTTAGGTGGGATGCAACGCACTTTTCCTATGGAGCAGGTGAAATGGTCTAGTTTTGACTAGTTCTGAGTGGTTTCTCATGGAGAACTTCTGGGAGAAGCTGTAATCAGTTGACCTTGTTCTTTTAGGGGTTGGAACAACACCTTTAGGGACTTAGGAGCCCTTAGTTTATGGACATTTATGCTTGGGGTTACAGTGCCCAAAAATTTCTATAACATTTTCCCCCTAAAGCATGAGGTCGTTAATCTTTTTGATGTCGGGTTAAATGCTTTATCATGAGGATCCGAAGTTCTTTCAAGCTGGAAGGAGACCTGTAATAAGATACAATACAATACATTATCTTCATAATATTTTCATGATCTAGCTGAGGCGGGCATTCCCATGCTTAGCTTTCTAAATTCATTTCCATGTACATAGGACAAGCAATTGTCTGAGTGTAGACTGATGATTCTGGTAGAGCCATCATCCCTTAGATTGGATGATTATCTGTGCAGCAATGATGTAAATTTGATGTCTTTATTTTTCTGAATATATATCGCAGCCTGGATGGATGAAACTAGATCTGGGGTCTTCAATCTCGCTCAATCTTCACTCAAAGTACAAGTCGATCCATGTGAGAGATGTTCTGGAGTCGAACATGGAAAGACATTGCCTGATTACCAGCCAATGATGTAAGCCGTTAACAGGCGCGAGAGGAATCACCAATAATGATGATGACCCTCAAGGTACTACAGTACAATTCGCATGGTGTGAATAAAGGACTTGGCGTCGAACCCCATGCAAAATCTTTCGGTCGAAGGCCATTGATGTAAACCTATCACCGGAAGTGAGAAACTTGGCATTGAGGCATGCAAGCTTCAAAG
The DNA here is from genome assembly GCA_031772625.1 of Pinus tabuliformis. Classification (NCBI taxonomy): domain Eukaryota; kingdom Viridiplantae; phylum Streptophyta; class Pinopsida; order Pinales; family Pinaceae; genus Pinus; species Pinus tabuliformis. The sequence continues at coordinate 36,934,632 of CM062815.1, forward strand.
TACTGAAAGGGTTGTTCCTAGATCGACTTCTTGGATAATGAGCTGATGTCGACAAGAAGTGATCCGTCATAGGAGGGCCTTAATGAATCCCACATCAATGACACGGAACGAAGCAAATGATTTTAATGGAGGTGAAAACAATCTAGTGATATAAGGTTCAGGGTGGCAATCATGAAAGAATGGAGCGTAAATGTATTACAGCGGGTGAGACACAGGTGAATTCTCTGAGTGACTTCTCTTGAACATATCGTCGACACTGACATGATGGATTGGTAGCATTAACCCAAAATGTGGATGGTGTGATGGAACCATGGTGATGTGACCGGTGAATGGAACAACCCAACCCGACTAGGATGCGGAGTGAAAGTGTCATGTTCAAGAGCGACTTGCTACCAACAAAGTTTCTTCAAGTTTTCTTCCCAATTTTTCCCCAGTCATTGCTGACCAATACCTCTTTATTTTTGTCAAGCTTGAGGAGGAGAACATATGCTTGTTCTATAATTTTCCCTTCGGGCAAACCCATCACTATGTTTTAACGAGCCTAGCGATAGTGAAACTCGTTCTTGTCTGTTATGGACAAGTTTGTCGCTATTAGGTTTTAACGAGTTTATTGACAAAGATAACTCGGTCCTTTTCAATTTTAGAGAGTCTGAAAAGGGACGTAAAGGAAACTCCAAAAATCCTTTTTCGTCATCTAATCCCTTAAGTACAAAAAAGTATAAAACAATACAGAAGGGATGAATTTTTGGTACTTTTAACGAGCCGAACAAAACAAGCGCTCGATCTTTTTGTGTAATAATCCCTCAGGTCCAAAAAGGATTAAAATCTAAAGGAGGGATAGCACTTCCGGTCACTTTAACGAGCTGGAGAGGCCAATGGCTTGGCAATATTTTCATATTTTACGAGTCAGTTGAAAAGAGCTTAAAGGAGACTCGTTTTTTAGGAACGAGTGATAAATTCGGGTAGCAGCTGATTCCAGGTAAGGTTTGGAATTTCCCAATCACGGCAGTGTTACAAGGATGGCTAATAGGATCACTCTTCGCAGCTATTCCTAAAAAGGGGTAAACAATCAAGTGGAGGTGAATGATCGGCCAATACAGAGTGGAGGTGATGATGAGAACACAACCAAGGCTTCAAAGGCTGAAGTACTACATTCACGATGGTTATTTACTGGAAATTGGTTCATTTTTTAATGAGCTTAAACACTGGGGGAAACATTTGCTCATTGCTTATGTTTATTTTTTAACGAGCATGAAGTCCACATTAAAACTACTCGATTAATCCAGTCATATAATAAGAATGTCTCATATATAAAAACGGCATTATTTTAAAGCTTTGCCCCACATCCTTTCTTTATGCAAGTTAGGAAATGACCAATCCTACGAGTTTAAAGGGTTAGAGCACCTACAAATTTAAAAAATAAATGGTCGCTCTTCGCTTGCATGCCAAAAGGTTTGCATGCCCCCAGGTATAGAGACATAGAGTTTCAATCTTACCCCGCAATTTCGCAGACAAAACATTTGTTTTGCCAAAAAGGTGTACCTCTTTCAGGTTACCAAAGATTGTTCTATTTGTACCACAAACAAAACACTTCTTCGGCAATGTCTATCGAAATAGACAACGGCGAGTGGCGCAGATGCCTCCACTCACATAACTTTGACGAGGGAATCTTATTCCAGTCTAACCCCCTTTTCCTAGACAGACGGGAGTGTCAGACTAGTCAGATATCCTTCGCGGAAACCTATGCTATACCTGAAGTTTTCCTGCCAAAGCAAACTAGGGTGCATGCCCCCTGGGTTTCAAGCATGTCCCTCGAATCACTCGCGCTCATCAGGCGGACGGACTGGGGATTGATGAGACATTCCTTGCGTGAAAAGACCATTCAGGGACGGTATATGACTATTTGCTATGCGTGAACCGGGGAATGAAAGCTGGTCTACGAGCTTGACCACTCTTCCTTCGTGCGGAAAACCTATTACTCTAAAGAGTGAGGAGACAATGGCTCCCATGCAATAAATATATTCTCGCCCAAGGAGTAGATTATAATCCAGGGGTCCTTGGACTACCATTACGTTCATGTGAACGGTTTTCCCTCTCAATGTTATGGGCACATTGGGAAGGATCCGTAACGGTCGACTGGTTCCTTTGTCAAAGCCTGTTAGATTTCTCATCTTAGGCAAAAGCAATGGCGAACCAAGCGCTTTCCAAGCAGTCGAGGAAAGGATACTCACAGAAGCCCCTTCATCTATGATGGTACCGGCCATAACCATTCTATATATTTGAGCAATGATTCGGAATGGTATACTAGCCGGTAAACGGGGTCTGCCTAGTAGATTCCAGTCAAAGGAAACAACTAGGTTTCTTAGAGGTGGGACCGAATAGACGGCCGGGTATGACTCTGACAGACTTCCCTCCTGCGGTAAAGGAATGGGTGAACTGCCCCCATGTTCATCAGAGTCTGTGCTTACGAAAAGAATTTGGACGGTGTCATCCTTGTTCTCTTCGGTGACTATATCATCTAAAGATGGAACCTCTGAAGGCAAGACCGGGTCAAATGCTGCCTCGACCTTTTGAATTTTGTCTGGTATGGATTCAGATGGTTTTTCTTCAGTGATAGATACTTCGGCCGATCACAAGGGCGTGTCAGTTGGATTTTCAACTAGTGACAGACTTGGCAAGAGTTTCTTATATACAGGAGGGAGCCGTAACGGTGAAACCAAACGGTTGTCCAAAACTCTTTTAGCCTCGTCTAAGAAGGGACAACGGTGGACGGCGTGATCGCATTCACACAGTTTACAGGGAAATTTGCATTTTCCTTTCTGTCCAGGGGCTTCACTTTCACTAGTCAACGGTGTATTTTCAACATGATCATCAGAGGTTGACGACACCAGGTTGTGCAAACGAGGAGACCAGTCCCTTAAGATCCAAGGGATGCAAGGACAATCTCTATGATAGTGGTCTCCTTTGCAAATGACACATGGGGATTTAGGCCTGGTCAGTGCCGTGTTTGGATTTTCGCTAGATGACGCTTGGTTACCCCTTTTCACCTTTGGCTCCTTCTTCTTCTTCTCTTTCTTCTTCTTTTCCTTCTTCTTCTCAGGTACTTGATTTTTGGCTTTACCAACTACATCAAGCGAAGAGGAAGGAGGAGAGGAAGAATTGGACGAAGTAGAGGGTTGGGGGGCAACTCTGGAATTGTTTAGTTGCTGACTTGATTGTTCAGGAATTGCAGTGTTCTGAACGACGAAGGTTGAGAAAATCCATACGGGCAGGCCTATTGTCAATCCTGGAAGCGACAATGTGGCCATATGGGGCGCACCAACATCTCCCCAAGAGGAGAGGGGACTAGGATTTCCTCCAAGGGGAACTCCTTGGTTGGTGGACTCCATTTTTCTTCAACCTAAGACCAATGTAGGAAAGGTGATAATTATTCTGTTTAAAATAAATTTTAGACGCTTTGACACAACTTGTTTTTTCAATTTTAAAGAGTCGAGAAAAAACAAAAGATGACTCTAGTCGCCTTCGATTTTTAATGAGCCTGAAGTGACAAGTGCTCGGATGGACCTTTTCTGTTAAGGAGTATGAAAAGGAACGAAAGGGACTACTCTGGAAATCTAGACAGAGGGATTACCAAACCAATTGCAAAACTGCAGAATACTTTTTACGGTATGACAGTCAATCTTCCCGAATGCTGTGTTCAGTGCATTGCGATCGATAGGGCGGTAGACACGGCTTCCTATGGATAAAGGATTAAGCCTATTGTGGTCTCCAAAAATATACTCGACGGTACATGGGAGCACAAGTCCGTACTGGCAATTATCGCCTCAAAGTGGAGGAATCACCCAACCAACAGTGAAAAGAATAGTTACCAGGCTTTACGACGCCGGAATACATCTCTAGCCTAGACTTCTAGATGTTGTGCATTAGGTTCCAAAGCGTTGTTAGATTCATTAAATTTATTTTATGGTTGATCTTGCTTAAGAAATTTGCCTTTCAGGTTCACTGCGTGATGTAGATGTACAATTCCTAAAATGCAATCTAAGATGACAAACAATCGTTTTATCTTCTTTGTGCAATGAAAATCCTAGCTACTAAGGAAAGAGAGATGGCGTTCTTTCAACAAAGAGCATAGAGCACACACTATATGCACTGTCCTAAATCAAACCTACAAATAGTCTAAATGAAAATGCACATGCATGTATTTGTTTTTAGCCTTCTTAATGTGTGAATGATAAAAAGAAAGCTAATGTGCAAATCTGAATTATTTTTCAAAGCGACAATTACTAACAAGTTTCTTTTCAAAACAAAATGAGAACAATGACAACACTTTGTGATTCGGAATTGAAAACTTGCTTTTGACACTAGAAAAACTACTAATTCAGATCAAATACAAGAGTAACAGGGTAATCGACTATCAAGAACAATCAGATTCTCTTCTATGACTGAAAACGACACTTGCGACACTTTCAAATCAAGAAACGACAGTACAATTACACTACTTCTTTGTAAAGGAGAACTGAAAATGACTCAAAAAATACATAAAAACATTTACAGTTCTTTGCACAATGGAGGCAGAACAACAGCAAGGAAAGGGGTTTAAAACACAGGTGTACTGACTACATGCAGAAAAACTCCTGAATAGATCTGAAAAGAGTGAACACAGAAACCAAAATTTAGGAACATGGCCTTGTCTGATCAGCGCACCTGTAACACATTGAAACTGAAATGCAACGCACCTACTACACTCGGGAAGTGCACTGAATTTGAGGTTCACAGAACAGACAGTGCGCTGGACCAGGGACGAGACTTTGATTGGGTTCCGGGTCACAGTTTGTAGTTCAGTTCAGGGATTTTAGCCGAGCAAGTGGTAATCAATAAATCAATCATAGGGGTAGATCTAAGGAGGTTACTAGAGCCACCACAAGGGCAATTAGAGAGCTTGTAAATAAATTGTTTAATTCATAAACAAAACCTGGAGATTGACTGAAGCAGCGTTGATCTACTTTGCACTTGCATAGCAAATGCAGTTCGAAGGCTAGCTGGCTTGACTTCAGGCTCCGTCTGTAAGTTTATAAAGTAAACAAATGTAGATGAACAAACAATCTACTCACTCCCCAGTGGAGTCACCATTTTGTTACCGGGAATAGTGTCTATGCAGAACTGCTAATCCCACTAAGGCTAGTAGCTACCTTAGAAGCAAACAAAGTAAAACTACTTTCGTTTTCCTTTATGAAAGATAGATGAGAGAAGAATAAAGGAGACCAACCTCTGTCTTGCACTTGGTTCTTTGTTCGATTCCTCTCTCTTCTGATAGTCCTTTGCTACTTGCTTTCTTGTATACCCAGCTTCACAAAGTACCTATAGAATCAAAGCAACATAACACTATACAAGAACATGGATCTATTATCATATTAAATATAGGATCAGATGTATATTAACCACACAAATGCATAAAACATCAATCACACAAATGTATGGAGGAAAACTAGAATAGTTTTATTGATAATCAAGAAAGAGCCAAGAGAATTACAACCAATTGTTCTGACCCAGCATCATCCTCTCAGCAAGTGAGCCCTCCTTCACCTCATGAAAAGATTAGATCACCCAACACTATGATGTTGCCTCAAGAAACCAACATCAATTCCTTACAAGATGCAAAATTTTAGCCTCTAGATCTTTGGGATGAGGGATCCATATATAGATGTCTGCAAGGGAGATGAGTCAGCTTGTGATTTGATTAGTGTCTTCCCTCTGATATTTCTTGATTCCACTTGGAGGTTGATGATCTCTTACTCATCCCTGGTTGAATTCAGATAGGGAAGTGTCACTAGAGAAGTTTCTAGAAGATTCCATGCTTCTCCACCTTGCGGATTGACCCTGCCATTTCCCTTCTCGGCCATCGCACCCCATAGAAGGTCTTTTTGAAATGCAACGCACCTTCTGTGTGTATTTAGGTGGGATGCAACGCACTTTGCCTATGGAGCAGGTGAAATGGTCCAGTTTTGACCAGTTCTGAGTGGTTTTTCATGGAGAACTTCTGGGAGAAGCTGTAATCAGTTGACCTTGTTCTTTTAGGGGTTGGAACAACACCTTTAGGGACTTAGGAGCCCTTAGTTTATGGACATTTATGCTTGGGGTTGCAGTGCCCAAAAATGTCTATAACAGACATGTAGTTTGTAAAGAGGGATTAATGGTGGATCCCATGAAGATGGCAATTATTGTGAACCTTCCAGCACCAAAAATAGTGAGAACATTGGGAGACACTAGCTACGACATCAAGTTTATTTATGGTGTTGACGGGCTGGAATATTCTACCAGCAGTCAAGGGGATCTCCTTGGTGTAGGTGCCCAACTATAACTAGCACTGTTTGTGTTAGGGATCCCTTCTGATATGTAGGCCTGACTGCTGTTCAAGTTTGTAGAGTTTTCTTTGGATGAAGGTGAAATGTGAACCCAATTGAAAGCATGAACCTTAAATAAATAAAATGAAATAATTGAAAAATATCCTATATCGCATATAAAATGAATAACCAAACCATAAATGACATAAAACCTTATGTAAAGTTACTATTAGCATACTCTAAATAAGACTCATGTATTCTAATATAAAATGCTTAACAATTGTAAATCAGTTCACAACGATCAAACATTTATAAACGTGCATAACTTGCACAGTCAGAAACAAATTATACCAACACGAAAGAAATAGTTCACTAGCATGAGTATAGGGTTAGTGAAACAATTACCATTCATATGAAGCAACATAAAGTGTAGAGTATGAGATAGTAAGTGGGCAGACCGCAAATCAAATAGCTTTTCAGAACAATCAATCCAGCAAGTGAAGGAAAATAATCGTGGAATTAGCACATAAAACATTAGAAGAATCCAATAGTAGAAGCTTACAATCATTCCTTGCATATATCAAAAGGACATAAATACTCCCAAGCAATGTATGTCTCCCCAAAATTTCCTCGGCAAAAGCCTTTTACAAATGAGGCCTGAGGGTATATCTATGGAGTAAGGATGACTCTTGGTCTACCCTTGACTCTTGGGCTACCTCATGACCTTTCATATTCTCCACATGACTTTTGGTATTCTACATGACCTTTCATACTCACAAGGTGTTTTATGCTACTGTAGACAAAAATTGTCACGAAATTACTATCAATCTAAATCACTAATTTGATAATGGCAAGTTCTGGAATATCAAGCTTGAGTTGTTCCATCAAATATGTGTGCCACAGGTTATATTCTGTTGCAATGGGCATGATTTGTGGTTGATCTTCATCATTTCGGTGTAGGCACTCGAGGGCATCAAGAAAGAGAGTGCTCTATTTGGCGTGCACCTAGTTATTCAAGGTTACCAGCTTGGTGTAAATCCTTACTAGTTCTACCACATAACGTGTGATGTTTTCTTTGGTAACCAGCATGTCCTTTGTGCAAGCTACGTCTTTAAATGTCTCTATGAATGCATGTACTTCTAAGGTGATTCCTTCCTACTTCTTAACCTGGCCAACTTCTCCTATCATGGGCACTCCATGTAATTGGATTACTGATTCCAAGCCGCTAAAAAGATGCTTGTAGGATGCCAATACTCTTTCCACATCTTTGGCTAGTTTGTCTTTGGACTAAAATTTGATGCAGAATTGGACTTTGATGTTTTGCATGGTGATCAAGTCTTTCTTTGGGACCACCACCGAGTTCCCTAGATACTTAACGAACCATTCATATATCTTATCCAAACTAGTCATAGCTTCTTTGAGCATGGATATCCTTTCTTTTGTGTGAGCTTGAATGGCCACGATGGGGGATACTGTGTGGTGTAGTTTAGACATTTCTTCGTAAACTACCGTCATGGCTTCCCCCAGAGTCTCTGTTTCTGCCTCAATGGTTGCCTGGAACTCTATTGTGCTTGAGTGTACTAAGTGGAGTGCTGCGTTTTCTTCCTCCATCTTCTTATTTTCCTGTTCCAACATGGTGGCCCTCTGCTTGGATGTGTAAAGCCTGTTTTGCAAATCTACAATTTGTTTGATCATCCTGAACACATTATGTTCTGTAGCGGCGGTGAAGCTGTCCCGGCTGAGGCAATAATTTGAGGGTTTGTTGTAATATTAGGCACAATATCTTTGGTTGTGGTCACTAACAGAGGTTCAGTTGGATTCCTACTGCAAAACGTCTTCCTCTCCTGTATGATCTCGAGGTTTATCTCATTGAAAGTGAACCGAGTGAGATCTAGGACCTCTTCATCTTGATCCTTTAAGATGCCTAGCTCTTGGAGTGGGAGATGTCCACCGGTGGGGGGAGTAGTAGGGAGTATGTCTAATGGAGGAAGCTCGTTTTGTCCTGTGCTGAAGTCAATTGTTTTGCTGGCCTCTCCTTGTTCACTTTCTCTGGATTCCTTTTCCTTATCTCTCCTAAGCTCTTCTTCCTATTTTTTCCTCTCTTCTTTTGCTACTGCCTGTTGCCTCTCTAGTTCATCTTCCATGTTCTTTGGCTCTTGCTCCAACCTCTTGTTTTCTTCCTGCTTTTTCCTCTTGGTTTCTTCTTCTTCCTGTTTTTTCTGCTCCTCTTCATCCCACCTTTTCCTCTCTTCTTCTTCCTTCCTTTTCCTCTCCACCTCTTCTTGTTCCTCCTGCCTTCTCCTTTTCTTGTTCTAGCTCTGGTTTCTGGAATCTGGAGGTTATTTGTCCTCTAGGTCCCTTTGCCTCTTGAGCTCTCGCTTTCTCCTTCCCAAGTGGGAATTTCTTTTTTCCAACGTTATATCCTCCTCCACATTGTTTCTCACGGGGTCTTCCACCTCCTTCTCTTTGCGTTGCTCAGCCTCCCCACTATTGGTTGGTTCTCTGATCTAATTTTTATTTATGGAAGAAGATCTTTCTTTGAGGCTTATATCTTCCTGGGAGTCGTCTTGGGGTTCATCCTCTGTGTCCTATTCTTCACTTGGGCTGAATTTTCTTGTAGCATTATACCAGTTCCTCACATTTTCTTCATTGTCCTTTTGGGTGTGAGAATACGACCAACTAAATTTTTCCTTCTTGCAATGGGCAGCTACTATCTTCTCCAGATCATAAGTCTGGTTGTTGAGCGTTATGAAAATGCTTCCTTTCAGTGCATCAGCCTCTACCTCTACCTGTTTGAAATTTTCTACCACGTACACCCCGATGGTGAGGGGGAAGGTGGGCTAGGGTTTCTTCTTACCTTTGTTCAATATCTTTGAAAACCCTTGCGTCATCTGGTAACAGACCTCTCGCAGGAGTGTCCTATCTGTGGCAAACCTGGGTAGGGCATGCGGAGGCTTATGGGTACCGAAAACCCTAATGAATGTCCCTTCTTCGATGGGGAACCAATGTGCTACTTTGATGATTGTTTTTATGGCCCTCTTAGACATGCATGGTGGTTCCTCACCTTAAAGTAATTGGTATAATGGGTTGATGAAATTTTCGGAGATGATGCCTAACATACCTCTATAGCCGTGTCCCAGAAAACTTTATAATGTCTATGCACGGGGTTGGCTACCGATGAGTCCCAGTTACAACTCAATTTTTCAAAGTAGCACCTTGAGCAAACATCATCGAGGAGGTGTGATGACATATAGAATTCTAGAGGGTGCTCTGGTTGTGGGTTCTTGGCGATCGTTATGTTTGTTTTCAGTGATGAGCATAAGATGCTTGCCTAATTAAAAATGGTCCTTTGGGTGGAAATGATGTACATGAGGGGAACCCAAGTGCCATAGAAAATGTCGCAATCCGACATGCCATACAATTGGCACATCATTGCAATAATCAATCGATACACTTTCCGCAATCCCTCTGTTTTGTAAGCTTGATTTGTTTTAACCTAGAACTTTCAGGGCCTTGCAACCATTCCCTAAGGATGTCTTTTGTGGGAGTCGAGACCCCATGAGCCACTTGGTATTGAAGACCTCCTGCCTCTTGAGGATCCTATAGTACGCAGTGATATCTACCGGGGAGATAGTAGCTATGGGTGCCCCATCATGGTCTCTGATCAACCGGGCTTCTGTGTCTGTGCATTGCAAGATCCATTCAATGGTTTCTGAGCACGGGAAAACTTGGGGGTGTGATGCCACCTTGTGTAATTTGGATATTTTGACATTTATGTACACTTGGAAGTCCTCCTCAGTCTCTGGAATATCTTTATTAGCAAACTCCTCATAGATAGTCTATCAGGAGAGCCTAGTGGTTTTGCTTATATTGCAAGCAGTGTCCCCAAAGATAGGTGGCTCCTCTTCTGGGTCGGCCTCCCATGACCCACTTCCCTAGGCCCCCTGAGTGGCTTTAGAGGTGGGGGAGCCATATCATCCTCAAAAGAAGAAATGGATATACATTCTAGATCGACGTCACCTAGCATGCCAAAAACACAGTCCCACGATGAGAGAGACCACATGAAAATTCGGTTAAAACTGTAAAACAGAAAGGGGGAAGCAGGTGACAGGTCACAGGGAAGATAGGTCACACAGTCACAAATATGAGGATGTGACTAGTAACATAAGTCTCAAGGAAAAGGGAGTGCAAGGTCATAGCTTTCGAACTATGGTCGCAGGTCGCATCAAGGTGGAGGTCGCGGGGTCACAAAGTTGCAAGGTCACGAGGAAAAGGGGGTCACGGTTTCAGAAAGCGCAACTTGGGCTTAAAAAGATCAGGGAGGTTGTCGCATGACTTAAGAGGGTTAGGGTCTCCTGAAACGAGTGGATCCAGGTCTACTGGTAAAAGCAAACGGAGTTGGGTTGATGGAAACACACTGTCGGGGTCAAGGAAGGGAAGGAGCAACCAGGGCAACCTTTCCGGCACAAAATGAGAAAGAAAATTAAGTAACAGAGGAAAACCCTAGGGTGAGGGGATGCCAAAGGTCAGGGGACATAGTCACTAACACTTGGAAGAAAATAATGATTGCAGGATAGTGGACGGTTACTTACCCAGAGCCGAAGGCGCATGCGAACTCAAGTCGGAGGGCCTACTAGCTCTTCGTGCGACCGAGGGAACGTTTACAAATGCGACTTGGGGGGATTTATATATATAGAACTGGTCACATGTGTGAGGCCGCAGGGGGACAGGCACGTGACTTTGTGACCTACATGACCATGCGACCTAGCAGGTCACATAGTCGCAACGGTTGCATGGTTGCATTGATGAATGTGAGTTGATGGTACAACCTTGCGACTTTGCGACTTACGAGATCGAATAGTTGCATGCATGCTCAGTGGGGACGGACGCGATCTTGTGACCCTTGTGACTTATGTGACTTTGAAGGTCTATAGGTCACAAGAGTTTAGGAGGGTCGAAGTTGGACTTCGCAGCCTCTGCGACCTCTATGACCAATGAGTGGCAATGGTTGTTATAGTCGCAACGGTCACAAGGATCAATTTTAGTCGCGTTCCGACTCTATGACTGAATTACTAAGGCAGGAACTAGAAACCTACTCTTACTTAGCTGAAAACCAAGATTCTCTCTTAGGCTCCTTGAGACTATTGAACTCTTTGAGTAGAACTAGGAGGGGCTTGTGGCTTGGCCTGGTGAAGGGGCTCCGAAAATTTCAATGTTCTTAGATTTTCGGAGGGGTTGTTGCAGAAAATACAACACAGATAACAACATCGCTGGAGAAATTGTTGAAGAAAGATGTGACTTTACAATGGATCGAAGAGTACCAAAAGAGCTTGGATGTACTGAAAGAGAAGATGGTAATTGCACCTGTTCTAGTTTTCCCGGACTAGAAGAAGGAGTTCCATGTACATGTTGATGCATCTTCTATAGCATTGGGCATAGTGCTAGCATATCCAGGAGTAAGGGAAATTGATCATCCAATAGCATTTGCAAGAAGGAAACCTTCCAACGCGGAAAATAACTATAGCACAACAAAAAGAGAAGGATTAGCTATGATGTATGCATTACAAAAGTTCAAGAACTACTTGTTGGGGGCGCATTTCAAAATGTTCACTGATCACTCTGCGATGAAATACTTTGTGAATAAGCATATTTTAGGAGGAAATATATGTTGATGGTTGTTATTATTCCAGGATTATGACTTCGAAGTTATAGTAAAGCCAGGGAAATTGAATGTTGGAACCGATCATTTATCAAGAATAGAGACAGGAGAAGAACCCACAAATATCAAATATAACCTTCCTAATGCACAACTATTCATAATTAGAGTTGCAGATGATCACTTCTCGGTATCATTCAGTTTCTGACCACAGGAATGGTGCCCACAGAGCACACTATGAAGCAAAATAAGGAGTTGGTCATTCACGCATCTGATTTCTCATTTATTTTGGGACACTTTTACAAAATGGGACAAGATAAAGTACTACGCATATATGTCCCTGAACATGAACAACAAAGTATTTTGACAAAATCTCATGGAGGAGTTGTAGGAGGGCAATATGTAGGAAAATCCACTGCTCAGAAAATCTTGAGAGCTAGGTTATGGTGGCCCACAGTACATAAGGATACAAAAGAATTATGTCAAGCATGCGATGTATGTCAAAGAATAGAAAACCCATCTAGAAGAGATGAAATTTTGCTACTACCATAGGTAACTTTATAGACTTTTTCAAATGGATGATTGCCTTTGTTGGACCTATCAGTCTACCAGGAAAGAAGACTAGTGCAAGGTATATAATCACTGAAACTAATTATTTGACAAGATGGGCTGAGACCCAACCAGTGAAGGATTGCAACACGGAAATTTTTGTGAAGTTTATCATTGAATATATAATGTCCAAGTTTGGTTGTCTGAATATGTTGATGAGTGACCAAGGCACACATTTCTTGAGCAAGACTATTGAAGCACTAACTGAGGAATTTCAAGTTTTGTCACCAGAGGAGCACTCCTTATCATCTTCAGGAAAATTCACGAAGTTCCCATGAAAATTTAAAACACATTGGTTAGGACCATATATTATCAAGAACATCTATGATGGTGGTGCATTTCATCTTGCAAAGTTGAATGGTCAACTGATTCTGGGATGAGTGAGTGGTAGTATATTGAAGATATACAGGGACGAAATTGTCCCTGGAACTTCGCACTAAAAATTGAAGGGAAGGGAAGGGTGTGGCACTATAAACTACTCTACAGAAAGGGACTTCGGCGAAGGAATATTACTACATGATACTTAGGAGTATGATGAGGTCCAAAGGAACTGCGACAAAGCAAAGGTGACTACGCCACGAGGGAGGGTTCGTCTAAGTTGGCTGAAAATATGACCGTTGGAAGGAAAAATCTACCATTAAAAGGTAAATTTTCATTAAGGGACATGGGAAAAGAGCATTTATGAAGAACAGTTGGCTGTATCTAGCCCCATACTTGCATTAAATGAGAAAATATTGAAGCAATCATGAGGATGGAATTCAATTTTTTTATAAAAACCACATCCTGTGCCACATTTGACACTTTGTTGTTTGGAGAAATTGAGAAATTACATAGAAGAGAGCTATTGTATGTCTGAGAGGAGTTTTGAAGAACTTGTTGGAATATTTGCAAAGAAAGGATTAGCAGGTATTATGGAGGCACAAGGAGAAAAGGTACCCATGTCCCCAAGATGCCAGAGGTTGCCAAGAAAGTAGGTGCCCACAAAACCACAGCCACAGAAGAAGCAGGAGAAGAGACTAGCTGAGGTCTCTAGGGCAGAACTTAGAACATCCCCGAGGAAGAAAACACAAACAAAAGTCTGCATGAAGAACAAAGAAGATAAGGGGAAGAAGCTGATGCAGAAAGGAAAGAAGTCGATACAGTAGAAGGTACCTCAGCAGATCAACGATAACAAAGAGGAGGTTGATTTTTAATGCATACAGAGAGAGGAAAAAAGGATTACTGTTGTGCTCCCACCATACATGCCACAAAGAAAACCAAACACCAAGTTGGTTAAGGAGCCCAAGGATGGAAATTTGGACGTGTTCACTATGTTGTTGTTGGAGGAAGTGTCTTTTGAGAGTAAGTGTTGGGGAGGATCCCCTAGCTAAAGATGGAAGACTGGGACTTCAACGATCAAAGGGAATACCCTGAGTTTGAACCAAGTAGGTATTTGAAATAGGTTTAGTACCTAGACAATGGAGTCACAAGGCTAAAACCATTCTAGTGGGTTTCAAGATTATAGACAGTGGGCCTCCTGAACATGTTGAGTGCATCACACTTCAGTCGAAGCATAGCTAGTACAATATGTGTGCAACAACTCCTCGCATTGGCACACGATGGATGCATTTGGCTATGGCTAAGGATCCCCATTGATGAGATGCTAATCAGAAAAATAATGGTGTTGCTTCATCAGGGAAAAGACCCCATAGAAGAATTTATGGGCAAGAATAAGGATAAGGAAATGGCACAAATGATGAAGGAAAATTTTGGCTTAGTGAAGAAGTTGTAGGGATATGACATCAACTCCATTGATGACCAAGGAGTGTGTGTTTTATGATCACATCTTTATAGCAAAGATAATGAGGAAGTTCAATGCTAATAAGGTGCTGACATTGGTAGTATCTTTAGCTATGTAGTTCAGCGTAGAAGTCCAGTTTAACTAGGTTTCCTATATGTGCGAGGAATTTTTGATAAACTGCAGGGAAGCACAAGAAGAAGGGAAGTCATTCCACTATGCTTGGTTGTTAATACTCATCATGTTGATTACATGGAAAGAACCAGAAGACTCGCAGTTTCCATCTGTCGAGGTGGATGTTTGTCTTGCAATGAGGTATGCCTCCCTCTAGTTTATTAAGGAGCCAACACATGCAATAGAAAATAGGATTTTCTTTGTGGTGATGAAAATGGATCTACACATGGTGGTGAATCAACATCTAAGGTTGTCACCTAGTTTTTATAAGTAGTATTGTCACATTGCAAATTTCAAATCGGACTTCCATAGAGATTATTTGAAGGAAACAAAGGACCCAACTAAGACATGGCACCCATTTCCATACTTAGTTACCGAAGACAATTTTCTTGTTGTAATAAAGAAGTGGTCGGAAGAATGGATGGCTCCACTAGGTGGATCAGTTGGAACAGAGAAGGGTACCCCACAGGATGCAGGTACAAGCAGAAAGGATGAAGAGGTGGAAATTGAGGAAACAAAGCAAGAGCATGAGGAACCCCTCAGTGATGCAAGAGTATCGGAGGAGTCACCTTTCATTGTCATATGGAGAGACACAACTACAATAGAAAAGAGGAAAAAGCAAAAGGTGGTTAATTCCAAGGGCATGGAAACAATTGTCCTCACTGATGGAGACATTAAAGATCGGAGAGAAGGTCCAGGAGATCACGATGGAGACCTGGGATAGAATTGATGATCAATATAGAATGATCTTGACTGAGGTATATAAGGGCATCGCATAGCTGAAGGCATTGTCACAAATAGCAAAAACAATAGAATAAATATCTCAGGCAATACAGGGAGAGAAAAGGATATAAACGTAATATGGTGTTATAATTGTGCACGTGCTAGCTGGGGCACTTCACTAGTACTCACTGGAGAACAAAGAGCGAGCTAAAGTATGAAATAATGTTAACATAAATATTTTCATGTTGCCCATTCAGATGCTGCATGAAACCCATCAAAGTCTAACAATTGAGCTAAAGGAGTGGGAGCAACGAACCTTAGCAATGACAATGGAGATGGAAAAAGAGAAATTTACACTGAAGAAGCAGCAGGAGGAGGTGGCTAATCACATATATGATGCAATTTAGTGACAAGAGCAATTGTAAAATCCATACAAGAGAATTGCAGTATAGTCCCATATGTGAAGATTGGTGACGAGGAACCACCAGTAGAAGAGGTTGTGAATCTCACCCTCACAATCAAGGAATCAAATAACACATTGGAGAAGCTCAGATTTGATGTTGAGAATGCAACAAGATGATGGAGCTTAGTGGAAAGAAGTCGCCTTCACTAAGTGGGCCCGCAGGTTATTTTTGGCGCAAAGTCTATTTTTAGACATATGGATCATGGTCTATGAGTTGCAGGATGCTATTTGTGGATGATTGGTCATGTTGGTAAAAATAGATGGACTTCTATTTTTAGACATATTGGCGGTTTCTATTTTTAGACTGCCAGGCTAAAAATAGAACAGTCGAATATTATTACCTCATAATAATATTTGGACTATAAACATTCTCTTATCCTCTTGGAGCACTTCAGTTTGAGCTACAAATGTGGCACATGCAGCTGTCAGAAGGAAATACGCTTTTCTTGTGGGTCAGTTGAGCTATTGCATGCAGGACTTCAGTTAGAACTCATGTGGTTGAGTTTTGGTGGAGTTGATTGTGGAGTTGATGGAGTTGTGTTTAGTTTGACTTGGTTAAACTAGTTGTATTTAGTCTAACTGCAGAATACACTACTAATGAGTGATGTGAATTAATTTTTAAATTAATTCACTAATTATTAACTCATAAAGCAACTAAAGAATACATCATTTAACTCAGTGCATGGACAGTTCAGTGGAGATAGGTGTTAGAGGTTGAGATTGCTATCAGTTGTGACTATAGTTGTGCATGAGATCTTGCACAATCAGTGGGATTGAGTAATGCCAATGAGGATTGCGTGGTTCAGCCAAGGAAATACAAGTTTGCTTCAGCCATTCATCATTATTCTCTTGCAGGATTGCGCAGTGGAGGCAGGAAAACAGTGGAGGAGATTTGAGGCATCAGATCTGAGCTAGTTTGTGTGTAACAAGTGGAGATAGTACTGAGTACTTGTGAGGAGTATTGTACTATGTATTGTTACATGTTCTCAATCATTATAATATACAGATAGTGTGGGGTTTTTAGCTGTATGCTTTCCCTGGGTTACATACTGTGTTAATGTGTGCATGCGATTGATGTTTCATTGTTTTTAATACTGCAAAATTGATGATCAACGTAGAGGAGGTTATGTATTATGCATGTATTCCGCAATAGTGTATAATCGAGATAATCTCTATGAATAAGTGTCATATTATTCAAAATTTCTACATGGTATCGGAGCAGTTGATCATCAGATCTATTATTTAGAAAGTGTTTACATTTTATTTCTTCAGGTAGAGTGTGTAATTGGTCCAAGTAGCCTCTGGATTCATCCTTCCTTTGGAAGGTGAGATATCTGGTAAAAGCCCATATAGTCAATCTCTATACGAGAAATA
Organism: Pinus tabuliformis; assembly: GCA_031772625.1. NCBI lineage: Eukaryota > Viridiplantae > Streptophyta > Pinopsida > Pinales > Pinaceae > Pinus > Pinus tabuliformis. The sequence continues at coordinate 36,951,749 of CM062815.1, forward strand.
ATTTGTTCTCATGTATTTTATATCAGAGGTGGTTGAGTTTTCAGCTGGTGGAATTCAAATTTGCAGCAGTGTTTTCTTGGTGTTAACGTTGCAATGTCTTTCAACGGATTGCGATTGGAGTATGCTCTTGAGGGCAGCTCGAACTATATTGCATGGAAGGACAGGATGGAGGCGGTATTAGATGATAGTGGGCTGAAGGAGTTCATAGAGGCTGAGGTCCCAAAGCCTACTGATACTACGAAAGCTGATGCTTGGCAAAAGAAGACAGCAAAGTGTCGAAGGATTCCGTTGGAGGGCGTGAAGGATCACATTGTGTCCAACCTGCATGGAAACGATTCTCCATACTTGATGTGGAAAGCATTGACAGATCTATTCCAAAGCAAGAGCGATCAGAGGAAGCTAGCACTCAAGGATAAACTCAAAAACATTAAATGCGAGAAGGGAGACAGTATGCCCAAGTATCTCACGAAGTTCACTCAGTGCAGGGATGAGCTGGGAAGTGTGGGGGTGACTGTCGATGATGAGGACTTGGTGAGCTTGGCTCTCCTTGGTCTTCTGAAGAGTTGGCATTCCTATTAGGACTTTGTCAATGGTTGGGAGAAATTGCCAAGATGGGAGAGACTTTGGTCAGATCTTGTGCAGGAGGAGATCAGGCGGAATACCAAGGGCGGATCATCATCAAAGGCACCTGATGAAGAAAATTGCACTTTGGCTGCCAAAGCAAAGAAGGGGAAGAACAAGAAAGCTTCTCATTCCGGTGCGAAAGGCAAGAAGCAGGACATGTCCAAGGTGAAGTGCTTTCACTATCACCAGCACGGACACTATGCCACAAATTGTCACATAGGAAGAAAAATAAGCAAGCTGCTGGATCTGCAGCGGAAGAGGCCTTAGCCTCGTAGTTTGAGCTTGATTTTTCATTGATCGCATGCTTGGTATCAAGTGTGATGGGATCGGTATGGTTCTTAGACAGTGGTGCGTCTTTTCACATGACAGGAGATCGAGATTTGTTTTCTGATCTGGAGGAGAAAGATCTTGGAGTGCACATCGAGATGGGCAATGATGGTAGATACGGTGCGACTGGTATCGGTACCATTTCCTTCGAGAGGGAGTCTGGTAAACCCTTCGTATTGAAGGAAGTGATGCATGTTCCAGGATTGAAGAAGAATCTTATCTCTGTGGCAATGTTAGAAGACAAGGGATATGATGTTGTTTTCAGCGAGGAAAAGGCTTTCCTGCGCAGTAAGACAACTGGAGAAACCCGGAAGATAGGGGTTCAAGTTAGGAACCTTTGTCAGTTGCATGTAGATGGCTGTGCAGCAATGGCATGCAAGGCAGAAGGATTGGTGAGCCAGGATGATGGCGAGATGCGGCACAGGAGATTGGGTCACCTTCACCATGGAGCCTTGAAGATACTGCAGCAGATTACTACAGGGCTTCGTAAAGTCACTCTTGCGTAGTCAGATCAGTGCAAGGTGTGTACTTTGGGAAAGTTTGTGAAAGCCACCTTTCATGAGAAGGATAGTCGTGCCACAACAATCCTTGAGAGAATTCACACAGATGTGTGTGGACCTTTCTCAGTAGCTTCGACAGTAAAACACAGGTATTATGTGATCTTTGTTGATGATTTCTCTCGTAAGTGTTGGATCTTCTTCATGTAGAAGAAGAGCGAGACATACTCAAAGTTCTATGAGTTCAAAGCATTGGTCGAGAAGGAGTCAGGGAAGAAGGTGAAGGTTCTTAGGAGCGACAATGGTGGTGAATACATCTATGGCGAGTTCAAGGGCTTCTGCAACGCAGAAGGGATTCGAAGAGAGCTCATAGCTCCCCATAACCCACAGCAAAACGGGGTTGCTGAGCGGAAGAACAGAATGATTGTGGGTGCTGCACGGGCGATGTTGCATAATCAGGGCCTACCCCTTCACTTGTGGGAGGAAGCATGCAATACTGTAGTATATGTGCAAAACCGTTGTCCTCACAGGATACTTGGCATGAGTACACCAGAGGAGGATTATTCTGGTAAGAGACCTGATATTTCTCATTTGAGGATTTTTGGTTCTAGTGTTTACATGCATGTGACGAAGGATGCCAGGAAGAAGCTGGAGCTGACCACAGAGGTTGGGATATTTGTGGGGTACACTGATACGCCCCATAACTATCATGTGTATTTGCTAAACAGTGGCAAGACTGTTGCGCGACGGGATATAAAATTTCAGGAGGAGAAAGCCATGAAGTGTTCACTTGAGAGGGAGCCACACTTGCATGCAGATGAGGAGCTATTAGTTCCTAAGGATGAGCTTCAGGACGAGGATCAGCCACAGGATGAAGTTCATGGAGTGGAAGAGACCATTCATGCAGCGCCAACCATCAGAGGGTGAAAGCGCTTGACAGAAGCTGAGTGACTGGCTCAAGATGCAAAGAAGGTTGTAGGACCACCTACAGCTCAACGTAGATAGAGATAGTCACCTAATTGGTACACTGGATACATGGCTCTTGTGAGAAAATGTGTTGTGACTGAGCCATCCTCTTTCGAGGAAGTTGTGGAGGATCCCGCATGGGTAGATGCCATGGTGGAAGAGGATGATTCGATTGTCAGAAACAGTGCATGGGAGATTGTCCCAAGACCAGAAGGGAAATCAGTGGTGGGTTCGAGTTGGATCTACAAAGTTAAGCAGGCAGCTAATGGGAGTGTGGAGAATTACAAGGGAAGATTTGTTGCTCTAGGCTTTTCATAAATAGAGGGGATCGATTATGAGGATACCTTTGCACCTGTCGCAAGGTATTCTTCCATACGGATGATTCTTGCTCTCTCAGCGCAGATGGGGTGGCACATTCATCAGATGGATGTGAAGACTACTTTCCTCAACGGAGTCATTGAGGAGGAGGTGTACATAGAGCAACCCGAAGGTTTCGAGATCTTCAGCAGCAAGTCGCAAGTGTGCAGGCTCAAGAGAGTGTTGTATGGGTTGAAACAAGCACCATGTGCTTGGTACACATGGATAGACAGTTATTTCACCGGACTTGGATTCTCCAAGAGTGAGGCGGATCCTAACCTATACCAGATTTTGGTGGAGGGTAAGTTTCTTATCATTGTACTTTATGTAGATGATTTGATTCTAACAGGTGATGAGTTGTTGATACTTTCATGCAAGGATGATCTTGCTAAGGAGTTTGAGATGAAGGACTTGGGCCTCCTTCATTATTTCCTGGGATTGGAAATCTGGCAGCGCAGTGATGGACTATTTGTTTCTCAGGGTAAGTATGCTCGGGAGATACTGGAGAGGTTCAACATGCATGGCTGCAAGCTTGTTGATACTCCTCTTCCTTGAGGTTGGAGGAAGGAGGATGCTACTTGAGCAGAAGTAGTGTATGCCACTGTTAATCGACAGTTGGTGGGGTCGCTTATGTATGTGGTCAATACATGACCCAATATATGCTATGTTGTTAACCAACTTTCACAAGCTATGGTTAAGCCAACCAAGCTCTTCTGGAAGGCAGGCAAACATGTATTTCATTATCTCATAGGCACATCGGGATATGGATTGTGGTACAAATAGGAGGATGAGGTGAAGCTATGTGGCTTCACGGATGCAGATTGGGTAAGGAGCCCAACAGACAGAAAGAGCACATCTGGAGGGGTCTTTAGTATCGGGTCGATAGCAGTTTCTTGGTATAGTAGGAAGCAGAGATCCATGGCACTCAGTTTAGCAGAGGGCGAGGATATGGCAGCAAGTTTGGCTGCATGCGAGGCTATATGGATGAGGAAGATTCTGGTCGGGTTGTTCGGTTCATACTTGGAGCCTACTGTGATTTACTGTGACAACCAGAGTTGCATTAAACACTCGGCTAATCCAGTATTTCATGATAGATCTAAGCACATTGACATCAGGTACCATCATATCAGAGATTGTGTGTAGCAGAGAATCATGTTACTTTCATACATTCCAATGAAGGATCAGGATGTTGATATCTTGACAAAGGCGCTCACCAGGAGAAAATTCGAATACCACCGAGGCAAGATAGGGGTTGTTGATAATCCATATCTTGTTGAGAGGGAGTGTTGAGAATGCAACAAGATGATGGAGCTTAGTGGAAAGAAGTCGCCTTCACTAAGTGGGCCTGCAAGCTATTTTTGGCGCAAAGTCTATTTTTAGACTATGTCTGTTTTTTGACAGATGGATCATGGTCTATGAGTTGCAGGATGCTATTTGTGGATGATTGGTCATGTTGGTAAAAATAGATGGACTTCTATTTTTAGACATATGGGCGGTTTCTATTTTTAGACTGCCAGGCTAAAAATAGAACAGTCGAATATTATTACCTCATAATAATATTTGGACTATAAACATTATCTTATCCTCTTGGAGCACTTCAGTTTGAGCTACATATGTGGCACATGTAGCTGTCAGAAGGAAATACGCTTTTCTTGTGGGTCAGTTGAGCTATTGCATGCAGGACTTCAGTTAGTACTCATGTGGTTGAGTTTTGGTGGAGTTGATTGTGGAGTTGATGGAGTTGCGTTTAGTTTGACTTGGTTAAACTAGTTGTATTTAGTCTAACTATAGAATACACCAGTGATGAGCGATGTGAATTAATTGTTAAATTAATTCACTAATTATTAACTCATAAAGCAACTAAAGAATACATCAGTTAACTCAGTGCATGGACAGTTCAATGGAGATAGGTGTTAGAGGTTAAGATTGCTATCAGTTGTGACTATAGTTGTGCATGATATCTTGCAAAATCAGTGGGATTGAGTAATGCCAATGAGGATTGTGTGGTTCAGCCAAGGAAATACGAGTTTTCTCAGCCATTCATCATTATTCTCTTGCAAGATTGCGTAGTGGAGGCAAGCAAACAGTGGAGGAGATTTGAGGCATCAGATCTGAGCTAGTTTGTGTGTAACAGGTGGAGATAGTACTGAGTACTTGTGAGGAGTATTGTACTATGTATTGTTACATGTTCTCAATCACTATAATATACAGATAGTGTGGGGTTTTTAGCTGTATGCTTTCCCCGGGTTACATACTGTGTTAATGTGTGCATGCAATTGATGTTTCATTGTTTTTAATACTGCAAAATTGATGATCAACATAGAGGAGGTTATGTATTATGCATGTATTCCGCAATAGTGTATAATCGGGATAATATTTGTGAATAAGTGTCATATTATTCAAAATTTCTACATTTGATTATGAAGTGCATATATCAGAGCTACAAATAAGGTTGCAGCTAACCACGCCACCAGAAGTATGGGAGAAAAGACAAAAAGATTTAAAGGCAACGCTGAAATTCGTGTCTTACACAGTGGCAGACTGTGGGAAGTTATTGGATGACACGATGCAGATTTGGACCTCACTACTGGAGGATCCAAACAACCAGAAAATCGAGGAAAAACTACAGGTGAATCAGAAGTATCATGACGAGATACTAACATTTATAAAGACCTTACCAGTCTTGCAGAGACTCGCTAGCATTACTAAATGGAAGAAACGCCAAAAGCAAATAGATGAGCTTCGAAGAAAGGAGCAGATATTGCAAGAAAGGACTCAACCATTGCAGGATGAGGCACTCGAACTATCTCACGCAGTGGACGATAGGCTCAAGGAATTAAAGAAAAGGGAGGCAAAGACACTACAAAATGATGTTGGCCCAACCATAGAGGCATTGTTGGAGGGAACTTGAAAGCATGAGAAACAAATGGTAGAAATAGTCCAACAGTATAATGCAATATACAATAGAATTATAGCAAAGATTAAGGGAACCAAAGTTGACTGACTCGGGACGAGTCACGGGTGAGTGTTGTGGGCCTGTTGGTTGCAGCCCAGCTTGGTCCAAGTTTTGGGTCAAAGACTTCGCATTTTGAGGAGTGGAGCACGTGGAGCCAACGAAGTTATATTCATCGTGCAATGTTTTAGGGGCTTTAGGACAGGTCAAAGCCCCTTATTTCGTAACAAGTTTCAGGTATTAGTCATTTTTTTTATCCATGGTATGTGGACGATGGTTTTTGTCATGATGTAATGTATATAGGGATATGTAATAATTTGTAATCAAATCGTGTCATCATAAGTAAATTGAATCTCTATATTCACATATGGATTTTGTAGTTTTAGGGATGTCTCCACAGCTGAGTGCACAGAGGCCTAGAAGCGTCTCCAGTTGAGTGCGCAAACTGCCTGCGGATGGGTGCACAAGTTAGAGAAGTATATGTATTGAAGATATATAATAATAAAGAAGAATTTTGGTGTAATACTGTGTATCTTTCTGTGTTCATGCTCTATTGTTGTTATTATCGTTATGCATGACTTTTACTAAATTGCGTGAAAGAATGCATGTTATACTTTTTCTATTATTTGATGCAATACAGGAAATTCTGTAAAGTTAATCAACAACACGAAGTTATTTATGTATGTGAAGTTGTAGGAAGGTAGAATACATAAGAAAATACATGGACGCAATAGCGCGCATATCCCTTTGGTTGGGGAAACTTGGTACTGCACCCTCACATAATTGCTTCAGGTGAGACTGTGATCTACTTGCAGGTCGTTGCCGAAAGGGCCAATGGTTGAGGGATTTTTTGGTGCGTAGCACACTTTGAACCTGGTTCAAGCCCCCTTAAACCAACACTAGGTAACTAAGGGATGTATACCCTTAAAGCATGACACTACTAAGGAAAAATCTATTGCGAAGAATATATAAGGAAAAACACTCAAGAACCTAAGAGGGTTGTTGATTCCTAAAGGAAAGAAGTTCTGAGCTCGGGGGGAAATGTTGGAGACATTTCATGATTGGGTGGAACATGCTATGTTCCTAAATATTCCCCAAGCATCTAATTATGGTTAGACATATTTCAATTTATAGTTTATAAATTAATGTTGGAATAGTTAAGATTATTATAGTGATAATGTAGATTGAATATGGAATTCAAATAGATTAATTATTTCCTAATCAACAAATTCAATGAGAGATTTGATTACAGTAAGTCTTGTATTTTGAGTCTTATAATAGTTAATGTTGTTGGAAATGAGTAAATGGATGTGTAAGAAAGGAGATATTTGTATAGGAAAGAATATAGGTATGCATAGAAAGAATAGTTACTAAAGTAATTGATTATGATTAGACCTATGATATTATATGATGAATTAAGTTATAAATTGGACAACGATATATAGTGTACATGCATAATTAAATTCTCCTACTAGATAAATCAGAGCTAGTAAGATATGAACTCTGAACTATGCAGAGGTATAATAATTAAATGAACTCTGTTAGAAGCATTATTTTCTAGAAATCCAAGAGGGAAAGTTTAGGATGATCATATAGTTAGCTATACTATAGAGTTATTGGTTCAAAATCAAGAAGATAGATATATATGTATCAGAGAATTTGTTCTTTCCATCTATCACTAGGATGTATGTTTAATGAAAGAAACATAGTTGTGTAGATAAGAATTTCTAGCAATATTCATGTACTTTTATAGTAGTACTTATAAATTTGGAAGTATACTACAGATAGAAAGGAATGGAAATGAATTCTTGTAAACATATGCTAGGTTGTTTAAAGCCACACATAATTTTATTGAAGGAGTGTGAATAAAATGTCTGTATAATGAAAATTTAATTACTTTTTTTGGTAAGGAAGCATGGAATATTCATGATATTCATGTAAATCAATTAAAACATTCTTCTGTTTATGAGTCTAGTGAAAGTAACCTAGATTTTAAGGTGTACCTCTGGTACATGCAAGTAATTTGGATCAATAATAACTCTAGAAATTATGGAAAGAAAGAAACACTACAAGTCTATTAATAAATAGTATGATTACAATAGTCTATTGTTTCAAGGAATATGAGTATTCCTTGATAGTATCCTTAAATATTACAATTAGAAAGATAAAAAATAATTATAGAAGCCTACATGGACTAAGTCCTACAACCATCCTTATTTACTATATTGAAACAATGGTATTAAAAATCAATATATAAAGATAGTTATACAAGTGACTCAAATTACAGAATAAGAAAGGATATGAGAATGAAAAATATAACAAATAGTTATTAGTTTAATATGAATGATGTTCATAATGACATGGGCTATGTAACCATTGAACTAAACTAATAGTCAAGTTTAAATCAAATACTACGAACAAACATGAAATAATTTTAACAAAGAATGGAAATATAAATGGAATATAATCTCACCCTTAGGAAAGAGGGAAATATTATTTCTATTAAAAGACTACAATTAAGTTCCAAGTTATATATATATATATATATAATTGGAAACAAAAAGAGATTATGAATGAACAAATTCTTCAATAGATTTCATATAGGGAAATAGCCAAAACAAATGTTATGAGTCTATAGCTCGTTAAGGCTGAAGATTGAAAACTACATGTTATACCCATATAGCGTTTCAAATTAACAAGTAAAAGAAATTTGACTAGGGTTTCAATTAGCACAGTTAATCCACAAGTTGAACACCATGTCATCTTCAAGCAGAATTGAGTATATTGTAGAGTGTCGACTTGTAGAATAGGAAGCCTAAAATTTAGCTCCAACATATGTGGGACGCAATCATGACCCAAAAAAAACCTTGGTGCTTGACTGACATACCTAAAGTCAAGAAGATAGATATGAGGATTAGAACCTTCAAATATGAATACATAGACTTATTATTGAGAAAACAACATCTACAAAATCCATTCTATATATATTTATACCTGACAATAAAGACGATATCTCACCTCTTCCAAAGTTGTAATTGAAAAAATTTAAGGAAGTAAATATTGATGAGAATAGAATATGGAAAGATGAAAATAAGACTTGATGCCAAACGAGAATCTGATAAAAGAATTCTCTGTGCTCTGGCCATAAAAAGTACAGACTGTAATTATGAAAGAGAAATGACACCCTCAAAAAAGTGTCTTGAATTTATAAAGAAATTGTTATATTATAGGGGAGTGAACTTCTATAGACCCTTTAGTCAATTTAATTTGTGTTATACATGGTGAAAATAAGCACCAATACTCATTATCAAATAGTAAAATACAAAGAGAAAAACCTTTATTCCTGTAAGGAATTAAAAAGGGATTTTCATTTCCCTCAAAATAGAAAAGTGTAGCTTGAAGGAGAAGGTGAAATAAGAATTTACCACACCCATTATAATCCAAGTGTAGGACAAACTCATTGCTCTAAATATTTTTGGGTACCTTAACAAGACAACAAAACGAGGGTTTAGATATGAGGAATGAAATAACAAGTAACCACAATAAAAATTAAGTACAAAGTATAATGCAAAGCAAAGACAAAAGTACCTTTGAGTAAGGATAGGGTTTTGAAATTCTGGAATGAACCTGATTCCTTAAAAAACATGGTGAAATGAACCAAACACTGGTTTAAATTCCTACACAAGAAAAATAGAAATAGATGAGGAATCCTAGAAACAGAACCAAAGTAATGTATTAAAAAGTCATTGTATGATATATTTCCAATTAAAAGAAAATAACTTTGATTGTCGGGTTATAGGTATATCTATTCTCACAAGAGAGTAAACTTCAAGAACTCCTGGGTGTAATGAAACCAAAATAGACAGAGTATCCATGGCATGGTGTAACATAGAAAAGACAATGCTCTGGACTCCATAAGGAAATGAAAACATAGACAAATGAGCTCGGAAATTTAGGGTAGGTCATTTTGACAAACCCTACATCTTTTCCACTGTCAAATGTAGAAAATTAATCTAGGTCAGGGAACTTACATATGAAAAACGAGCCATGTGATATCACATAGACCAACTTACTTGGCATATGCTCATTGTCGTCAGTTGTAATGTGTGGGATAAAAGTTTAATATGAAATGTCCCACATTATTAAATTAAAATGGGATACCAAGGTTTTAAACCATGTCAAATTGTAAACCATTCATATGCTTGTGCGCCCAAGTTAGGCTAGTAAATAATGCGAGTATACTCTAAGGTGTGCAATGAAAGGCATGTGAACTATACATTGTAGTTGTGATACAACGTGGTGTTTAACCATAATACTTATGGACCATAAGATATTAAATATGAATGTATTGTATATGATGACAATCGAAGTGGTACCAATACCATAATGATGTTATAACTATAAATACTTTTATGATAAATATTTTGATTGAAATCCTTAAGGAAAACATCTCTTAAATATAGGAATTCAAGAAGAAACTATAAGGTTGAACAAAGAAATTGAAATTGAAGAGAGTGGGAAATATTTTGATTGAAATCCTTAAGGAAAACATCTCTTAACTATAGGAATTCAAGAAGAAACTATAAGGTTGAAAAAAGAAATTGAAATTGAAGAGAGTGGGATAAGTCTAGACAATCAAAAGGTATTGAGAAATAGGATGTGAATATGCTCATAATTATGGAGAGTAAATATTACATAGAAAATCATTATAAACAAATTATGAAGAGTAAATCTTACATAGAAAACCATTATAAACAAATAGTTAGATGAAAATATTGAATTTTTCCTTGAATATACTCTAGAGTTGAATGAATAAATGAGGCAAATTGAGTATAGGTTTTCATAACTTTGAAATTCCAATCTTCAGAATACCAAATCAATTCCTTAAAAAAAAATATGACAAACAAGAAGTACAGTATCTCGAGTGTATGCTCAAATTTGATTTTGTTGGAGTTAATGAATTTATTTATTTTTGGTTATGAGGCATGCTACATATGGTATCAGAGTTGTAGGTTCAAAAGTTAGGCTTAAGGGTCAAACCAAAACAAAAAGTGAATTGCATGAATTGTTATGTTTTAGAAAAAACTAATGTAAATGTTGTTCTACATAATAAGGTACAATAGTAAGAATAAAAGCACTACAACATGGAAGAACCTTCTAACCAACCTCCTGGTGAAGGAGGAGAGGCTTGCGTAGACTTGGGAGGGGAAAATACACCTCCAACAACTCAAATGTTGGATATTGTAAGAGACTTAAGACATGAGTTAGCCATCATCCGAGCTGGTCATGAATGCTTGCTAAAAGCAAGTGAGGAGCAAGAGAAGCTCATAAAACAAATGACTAAAAATTTAATCCATAAACCTCTTGATACAAAGGTAGAGGGGGGGAATAAGAACACTTCCAATTCCTAAAGCTCATACTTATTCTTGCTGTTAAGGAATTGGATAATTTTGGTAGCCTCTTCTGGCATTTGTCCTAATTTTGATTTTACTTTCTGTATGGCCTCTGTAGCATGCTTTATCAAATCTATTTTCTCGAAACTCACCTGAATAGATGGCCAAATATCATTGACATATTCAATGATATTGGCCCATAGTTGTTCCGTAGCCTAGCCAAGGGGTTATTTCAGTGTTAAGTTCTTTTCCAAGGCTTTCAATCTTTCACTCATCCTGGTAGCTTTTTGCACTTCTTCTTTGTGCATGATTTTGGAATGCTTGTAATCAGTTTCCAAGCTTTCATTTTCTCTTTGAGCTTATTCATCTCTGTGGTTTGTATGGACATTTCCTCCATAGCTTTATCCAATTTTGCTTCCTCTACACTTGATGTACCTGTTGCGGATGTAGATGTTGTAGAAGCGGGTAGAGATGTGGCCATTGGAGTTGTGAGAGCCAATGAGACTGCCAATGTGGAAGGGAGAGCAGTGGTAACTGTTGGAATGACATTTACCGAGGTAGTGCCAAGATCAGTTTGTTTTAATTGGATTAAGTTGTCCAATTCCTTTTCTGTCTCCCTCAACTGATCATTTAGTTTAAGGACTAAGTCCATCAACTCTTCATGCCTTGTTTGGTTTTCCAATACTTCTTGTGTCTGGGGTGTTGCAGTTGAGGTATCTTCAACTGTTTCTTGAGTGTTGTAATGTCATCATTCTTCTTTTTGATTAATTATTCAGTAGCCTTGATGTCTTTGGGATCATGTACCAATTCAATTATCAAGTCTTCCAAAGACTTGCTTCTAGTATCTTTGGCCTGTGATGAGGCCTTTTCCAATTGATACTGGGCCAAAATATTATTCATTGAATTCTGAAACTGATGAGAAGCCATGGCCTTTTGTGTAAGGGTGGATTAAATCATTTCTCTAGCCTGTTTATGAAATTCAATTTGGTCAATGTGATGAATATCCCTTGCCAATACCTCATAGTCTATCTTCTTGAAATCTATTGATGTTCTTGGTTGTTGTACAATTGGTTTTATGAAGGGCATTTGCATCTTTCCTTCCTTGATGTCAAAAGCTGACATCAACCTACTTTGATTAGCTGGTGTAAGCTTGAAATATTGTGCATAGGATTCTGCCTTTAGTTTCTCATTTCTCATTTTAATCTCCTTGAACTTGTCCTTAATGTCCCTATCTCTATTAGCAAGCTTATTGAATGAGAAGACTTCTACACTAAGTTGTCTTTCTAAAATTTGAGTTTTTGATGTAGATGGCTCCTGTACTTATCTAGATGGATTTGTCCCGTTGCTCATGTCCAACTCAGTATTAGTTATTTCTATTGATCCTTCTATGTCTTCCTGTTCTGAAACAGGATTGAGCCTAGGCCTTTTTCTATGGCTAGCTTCATACTGTACATTGGATGTGTCCATACCTGGGTTGGAGGGTCCCTCTCTGTTCCTTTTGGGATTCTTTTCCTCACTCTGAGGAGTCTGAAAAATAGTAGGGGTACTCATGGTTCCTTCTTTTAATTAGAAATATATCATACAATGAATTTTTAATACATTACTTTGGTTCTATTTCTAGTATTCCTCACCTATTCTTGTTTTTCTTGTGTAGGAATTTAAACCAGTGTTTGGTTCATTTCACCATGTATTTTAAGGAATCAAGTTCATTCCTAAAGCTCATACTTATTCTTGCTGTTAAGGAATTGGATAATTTTGGTAGCCTCTTTTGGCATTTGTCCTAATTCTGGTTTTACTTTCTGTATGGCCTCTGTAGCATGCTTTATCAAATCTATTTTCTCGAAACTCACCTGAATAGATGGCCAAATATCATTGACAGATTCAATGATATTGGCCCATAGTTGTTCCGTAGCCTGGCCAAGGGGTTATTTCAGTGTTAAGTTCTTTTCCAAGGCTTTCAATCTTTCACTCATCCTGGCAGCTTTTTGCACTTCTTCTTTGTGCATGATTTTGGAATGCTTGTAATCAGTTTCCAAGCTTGTCATTTTCTCTTTGAGCTTATTCATCTCTGTGGTTTGTATGGACATTTCCTCCATAGCTTTATCCAATTTTTCTTCCTCTACACTTGATGTACCTGTTGCGGATGTAGATGTTGTAGAAGCAGGTAGAGATGTGGCCATTGGAGTTGTGAGAGCCAATGAGACTGCCAATGTGGAAGGGAGAGCAGTGGTAACTGTTGGAATGACATTTACCGAGGTAGTGCCAAGATTAGTTTGTTTTAATTGGATTAAGTTGTCCAATTCCTTTTCTGTCTCCCTCAACTAATCATTTAGTTTAAGGACTAAGTCCATCAACTCTTCATGCCTTGTTTGGTTTTCCAATACTTCTTGTGTCTGGGGGTGTTGCAGTTGAGGTATCTTCAACTGTTTCTTGAGTGTTGTAATGTCATCAGTATTCTTTTTGATTAATTATTCAGTAGCCTTGATGTCTTTGGGATCATGTACCAATTCAATTATCAAGTATTCCAAAGACTTGATTCTAGTATCTTTGGCCTGTGATGAGGCCTTTTCCAATTGATACTGGGCCAAAATATTATTCATTGAATTCTGAAACTAATGAGAAGCCATGGCCTTTCGTGTAAGGTTGGATTAAATCATTTCTCTAGCCTGTTTATGAAATTCAATTTGGTCAATGTGATGAATATCCCTTGCCAATACCTCATAGTCTATCTTCTTGAAATCTATTGATGTTATTGGTTGTTGTACAGTTGGCTTTATGAAGGGAATTTGCATCTTTCCTTCCTTGATGTCAAAAGTTGACATCAACCTACTTTTATTAGCTGGTGTAAGCTTGAAATATTGTGCATAGGATTCTACCTTTAGTTTCTCATTTCTCATTTTAATCTCCTTGAACTTGTCCTTAATGTCCCTATCTATATTAGCAAGCTTATTGAATGAGAAGACTTCTACACTAAGTTGCCTTTCTAAAATTTGAGTTTTTGATGTAGATGGCTCCTGTGTTTCTCTAGATGGAGTTGTGCCCTTGCTCATGTCCAACTCAGTATTAGTTATTTCTATTGAGCCTTCTATGTCTTCCTGTTCTGAAACAGGATTGAGCCTAGGCCTTTTTCTCTGGCTAGCTTCATACTGTACATTGGATGTGTCCATACCTGAGTTGGAGGCTCCCTCTCTGTTCCTTTTGGGATTCTTTTCCTCATTCTAAGGAGTCTGCAAAATAGTAGGGGTACTCATGGTTCCTTCTTGCTCTGGTACCTGTAGGAATGAGCTTTCATCAAGCTGTCTCTCTAAATCAAACAAGGTATTTTCAACATCTACCTTTGTACTATCCCTATCTATGAGAGTGTTTTCCAACCACTCAGATTGATTGGCATATCTCTCTATTTCTAGTATGGGGTGATGAATGTAAGGTCCCAATTTGACCTTTTTTCTTAGTTTGGTTATAAACCCTTGAGGGTCATACCTCCACATGAAACTGTTCTTAAACTTCATTTGTTGCAGAATTTGATCTGCTTCCTCTCCTGCCTCTCTAGAATTGCAAATGAAAGGGCCTAACTGGTTCTTGATCTTGAACTGAGACCTTTTCTTGGCTGAGACAAAATTGATATCATCAGAGTTCATTATCTTCCTAAAATATTCCAAAGAAAATAACCTCATAGGGAGGTATTTGGGCAGTTTGTATGGGGCAAGTTGGCAACCATAGATTCTTATTTTGGTGTGATTTTAGTAAAGGTACCAATCTAACACCTTACATTGTTTCGACCACTGGAGCACTCTTTTGATTTCTTGGCTTAACCTGAGTTGAGGACTTCCTGTCAGCATGGTCATGACTAGATGGACAAAAGAGTCAATGAATTCTGTATAGGTTTATGGTAATGAATACCTGTGGAATAGTGGTGTCCAAAACATAATAGACCTGGGGTTGCCTTTAGTATCCAACTTCTGGATGGTGAAGGGAAATCTGTCTGGCTAATAATACAAAAACATGTGGTAAAGTAAAGATGAGTACTTGAATACTCTCTCATTGTGCATTCTGGTAAATTGTTCATGTATCCTTTCAGCTATGAACTGGGCATAATTGTACTAAGTAGCAAGAAGCTTTCCTGGGGTGAAAATGGACATGAAGGCCAAGATGAGCTCATCAACGAATTCATCTGTGGTATAGCCCATAATACATGATATCATGGTTATAATTTGCTTGCCCCATCAAAGAAAATGACAGAAACATATGGAGGGGCATCTGTAGGAATGTGTTGCTCTTCTACAATGAAAGTTTCGAATATTTGGGCCAGTCTAAATGGACTCAGTGTACTGGTCTAACAAATCCCCAATGGAGAGTGGGGTCAGATTTGGACTTGGTTGGACTTGCAACATTTCATTGATTGCCTTAGTTGTAATAGTGAACAAGACTTTTTGGTCTGGGGTCATTATAGCTCTCTGGCTAGGAATGTAACAAGCATGGCACATATGGACAATTTCAGGAAAGACATGTACTTGTGGAAACTGGTGTTTGAGAAAATTAGAGTCCCAAAGGCCAATGTCATCAATATGGTTTAAATATCTATCCTTACTCAAACAATGAATTTTGAGCAGGAGTGTATAGGCACTTGTGTCTTTGATTTGAAAATCCATGTTTGCTAGGGGAAGGTGGTCAAGGTCCAAATGGGGGGTTGTGACTGGTCTGACATCCATGGTGACGGGGGCAGCCATAATTCAGTTCTTATGGATGTGAATTTAAGTTATATAGGTTTATATCAGAGGTTAAATTGAAGGTAATTTGGAAAATTTCAAAAGGGTTTAGGTATTCTAGTCAGGCACACACTTTATTTTTAAAGTAATTTCAATTAATTTTACTTAATTAAAACACTTTAAAGACTGAACGTTTTCAAATTGAAAGGGTGTCTGGTAATTTTTCTTCAAATACCTGGAATTTGGGTGAATTAACTTCAAATTGGTGTTCTCAGCAACTGCAGAGGATTGAATGGGCTTTGGTACAGATTGAGAACTTTGATTGGGGTCTCTACAACTTCTTCAGGAGTAAAATTGAGGTCAATTGGCGATTTTAACATTTGAAGGTGTTGCAATGGTTTTCAGAGGTTTTACACATAAATTGATTGAAAAAGGGCTGAATAGGGCTTATCGGTCTTTTTATTGAACAACGGTCACTTTTTGGAGGGTAAATTACAAATGAACAGTGGGTGGATTTTCAAGTTGGGTGGGGAGGTGGTTTCCCAAGCCATCACACTACTTTTATGGAGGCGGTATTTTGGTGAGGTCACCCGATCTACCTTAATGCTTGACACATAGTAGATGGGGGCCCAGGAAATACCACTTTATCGGGCGGGTAAAGGTCGAACATCGGGTGAACCCGATATGGCAATGAACTGTTGGATTTGGGTGCTAACAATCGGATGATAGTCGAGTGACAGAATAGCACAGATGAAATGGGCAAAGGTTTCGGGGGGGGCAGGGCTTTAATCCTTCGTGGTTTGCAATTATTTACGAGTTAAACATGGGATTAAATGATCGTACAAGGTTTAATGAAGCAATTATCTTAACTTTACCAAGAATTGGTGAGTTAAGAGGGTTTTGGTGGGGGGCATGGGATAAACATATAGTTTATAGTTAAACTAAGGGTTGGGGTATTATATACGGGATTTATTTATATATGGGAAAACATATATCGGGAGATATATTATTAAGTCAAAAATTAATATGAACTGAAATGAGCGGAGTGAAAATACCACTAAGCATAATGTAATATTTGTGCATTTTCTTCACATACACTTATACTTAGGATAAAAAACATTTTGTGGGTATTTTGAATGAAATGGAATTTAACATGGGGGTTTTTAATTTTCATAGGTAAATGGAGTTTAACCTTAGGAAAAGGGGTTTTATTAGGGTAATGAAGTGAAATGACTTTTATGAAGGTAATTCTAACACTTGATGTCCATAAGTCATTAAGCCAAGGGTCCTGTCCCACCAAAAGTCAGAGAAATGCTCTGAGCCTTTATGACCTGAAGGATTTTTAGTACTAGAACATACTTGTGGATGGGGAAATTAGTAAGTATAAGGATGAAATGAATGAGGGGGATTCAATTAAATCAACTTGTAAACCATTGTTTTTACTTTCTTAATTGCTCATGCATATTAAAATATATAATTAAGCATGATAAATATGCTTTTGTCCAATCAACTTTATACTTCAATAACCTTTCTTCTACTTACCCTAACATTTTTTCGTCATTTTGGTGGATGCATTTAAGCTAGCAAACCTTTTTGTTTCCTTTTATTTTATAAATTAAACTATCTAACTCTAACCTTATATCTTCTAAGGTCTCAAACTAAGCTGATGAGCCCCTTTTGTTTTCTCTATCTATCTGATGATCTGCCAAGATTAAGATGTTTGGTCAGATTTTATTCTCTAACTATAAACATAAAATTCAAAGCATGAAATAGTCAATATTAAGCAATTTAACTACCATGGGTTGTGGCATGTATGACAAGCTGCACACAACCATTGTTTGCAGAAGAAGTAAAATAGTAGTGGCATTTAGACTTGCACACTTCCATGATCTGTTTTTGTTTTTGGGGTTCATATACTTTCATTTTTTTATCTTTTCTTATTCTTTTTGTCCTTTGATATTTCTTTTACGGCATATCCTCTTTACATTTTTTAATTTTTAACATGGAAAACATTTGTAGAAAGCAAAGGTATGTACAATATTACAAGGCTTAACCTTAGCCAATTCAAAATTATGAATCCTATCACTAGAGGACTCTAAAGACCAATAGCCTTTGAATTATGGTTGAAGTTACCTTACAAAGTGTCCTTCTATGAATCTGCATTATTAACACTTATGAAAGTAAATCTTTCAAAGCTTAGGGCCTTCTCTCGAGGCTTCAACTTTGTAGGATTACCATCCAATCCAATCTACACACTGCAATGTTATGTTCAATTATGCAAAGTAAATGAACTACTGTAAGCCAGTGGAAAAGTAATTCTTCAGCAACCTACCATTAACAAGTCCTCCTGGTAGATCTGATCCATCTATGTTTCTCAAGAAAAAGGCATTGTTTCCTCTGTAACCATAAATGACATAAGTCCCTTGCCACATAAAATAGAATTTCCCAGTTAAGGACATTATCTCCTATGTGAAAATTATCTTCTTTAGTCTTTTTATCAAAGACTTTCTTGATCTTTTCTGGATTACCTGTGATTTTACATATAATTCTTCTCTGGTCTGTTGCAGGTGTATAGTCTGATTTATTCTTCTCTGAATATCATTTGGTTCCACCTATGATTCCTGGAGGATCTTCATGATTGGTACTGGTTATAGACATTTTTGTGCCTTACAGCATGAAGCATGAAATGTCCATAATCTAAGGGATCCAAAGTCCCTAAACATGTTGTTCCTACCCCTAGAGGAACAAGGTCAGCAAACCACAGCACTGAATATCAGTTCTCCACCTGAAAACACTCAAAAACAAGGCAATTCTGGATCATGTCAACTGCTCCACTAAGCATCTGCGCTGAATGTCAAGAGTTCCACTGTCTACCTGCGCTGAATGTCAACTGCAAAGAAGGCTACCTGCGTTGGGCGAGTTGGGACATGTGGCACAGTCATTCCTCAAGGTGTCAATGCCCAGGAAGCTTCCAAAATGACACTTGGATTAGAGAATTCGAATGGTGATGAGTAAGAGGGTCTAGATCTCCAAGTGGAAGCAAGAACCTCCAAGTGGACTCAAGAACTGAAGAATAACTGAAGTGGGAGAGGACACTAGTCAGCTTCATGCCAGCCTCAAGCTGACTCATCCTTTCTCCAAAACTCCTATATATAGAGCTCTCTCATGAGGTCTAAGGAGGCTGGAATCTTGTGAATGTAAGGAAGTGCTGTTGGTTTGAGTATAGAACTATTGGGTGATTTTCTTGAAGGAGGTGAAGAGGAGATTTCTTTCTGCTGGGAGGTGATGCTAGATTGGGCCTCTTATGGTTGTATCACTTCCTGAACTTTACTTCTTCCATTAATAAAGCATTTGAGGTTCTTCTATATACATGTGTTTCAATGATGTATTGTTGTACTTGTGTATTTGATTTATTCTAATCCTTAAATCAATTATGAATGTATGCTTCTTGTAGTTTCCCTCTCTTGTCATTTTGCAGGATCTTGGTGTAGCTGGGCTAGTGAAAGAGCAAGGAGCTGGGAGCAAGCAGCAAGGAGAGAAGATTGGATCAACCATTAGCGAAAAAAATCGGTTAGTGGATCTCTTTCTCCCCTATTTTACTTTCATAAAGAAGAAATCTTAGATAGCTTTGCTTCGATTGTTGCTAAGGTACTATCACCCTTAGAGTGGGATAGGGTCATTCCGTATTGGATACTTTTCCCAACAACAAATTGGCGACTCCGCTGGGGAGCGTATCTTGTTGGTTGTTTGTGTTTTTGCTATTCATTTCCTAAACACAGGGAGTACCGAATCGAACTGCATTTGAATCTTTCAAATGCAAAGTAGAGGGCAACTACTCTAGCTCAGTTTCTGGGCATGTTTATGATTTGAAGAGCTGATCCACAAGGACTCTGAACAGCTCTTAGTGATAGCTTTTCATCCTCCTTTTCATCCTTTAGTGTGTACTTGATTGATAGCTTCTGATTTGGCCAAAAACTGTGAATTTTTGAGCAATCTGTGACCCGGAAACTGAGAAAAACGAAATTTTATCTCTTCATTGCAGGCACTGTGAAGGCAGTCTACATTTCATCGCAAGTCCCGAAGGGGCTACCTGCGCTGAATGTCAAACTGACAATGTACTACCTGCGCTGAACTAGTTTTGCCTTGTGCTACTGGAGTTCCCTGCTGTTTGTTGCCCTGTTTTCATCCTTGTTTTTGCAGCCTGTTATCAGTCAATGTGCCTATCTGAAACCAACTTTCCTTGTCACTATTCCGCCTCGGTTGTATAAAGAAACTGTATTTGTTCTTTGTGTATTTCTTATATCATTTGCAGTTTCCCATAACGAAAGTGAACTAGTCTTGCTGTGGCCTCTTAGATCTAGACCTGTGATAAGTGTCGTTTTGATCTTAAGAGTTAGTTTGTTTGCTGTTCATAGCTGATTGAGCTTTTGCTTTCGTCATATGGTTTGAATTTATGTATTTCTAGTGTCGAAACAAGTAAATCTTAAGGTGTCTTTTGATTTTGGACAAAGCTTGTTTGCTTTCACTTGAAATTGAATTCAAAGTTATACAACAGCTTTCTTTTTGTATTACATCAACATTAAGAAAGAGAAAAGAAATACCTGCATTGTGCATGTGCATTTTGACAGTTTGCATGATGATTTAGGGAAAAGTGCATTAGTGTGTGCTCTATGATCTGTGTGAAAAGATGATGTCTTTCTTTTCCCTCAGTAGTTAAGATTTTCAAAGTTGAAAGATTGAAAAGCTTGCTTATCATCTTAGACTGCATTTAGGAGTTGTATCATACATCACGTGGTGATCCATAAAGGCAAACTGCTAAACAAGATCAACATTAAAATGAATTGAATTTACATAACAACGCATTGAAACATAACACAAACACATAGAGGTCTAAGCTAGAGACGTGTTCCGGCGTCATTAAACGTGATATCTTAGCGTTGAGTGGTTGGGTGATTCCTCCACGGTGAAGCGATAAGTATCAATACGGACTTGTGCTCCCACGTACCGTCGCATATATATTGGGAGACCCCTATAGGAACAAAGCCTTTATCCATAGGAAACCGTGTCGGCCGCCCTACTGATCGCAATGCAGTGAACACAGCATTCACGAAGATCGACCACTCGTACCGTAAAACGTATTCTGTGGTTTTGCGAAAAGTTTGGCACACCCTCTGCCTAGATCTCCAGAGTAGTTTCTTTTGGCCTTTTTCAAACTCTATAACTGAAAAAGTCCATCTGAGCATTTGTCACTTCGGTCTCGTTAAAACATCGAAGGAGACTAGAGTCATCTTTAGCTTTTTCTCGACTCTTTAAAAGTGAAAAAGCAAGTTGTGTCTAAAGCGTCGTTATAAAATTTATTTTAAACGGAACATAATCACCTCCTATTCCTACGTTGATCTTTAGGTTGAGAACATGGAACGCACCAACCAAGGAATTCCACATGATGGAAATCCTAGTCCTTTCTCCTCTTGGGGAGAAGTTGGTGCGCCCCACATCGCCACATTGTCGCTTCCAGGACTGACAATTGGCCTGCCAATTTGGCTATTCTCAACCAATGTAGTTCAGAACACCATGGTTCCTGAACAGTCGAGTCAACAGTTAGATCAGTCTAGAGCTGCCCACCAGCCTTCTACTTCCTATAACTCTTCCTCCAATCCTTCATCTTCGCAAGGTAGAGCCGGTAAAAGCCAAGCTCCCATGGAGAAGAAGGAGAAGAAGAAGAGAGAAAAGAAGAAGAAGGAGCCTAAGGCGACTGGGGGCAAGCAAAATACATCTGACAAAAATCCACACACAGCACAGACCGGGCCTAAATCGCCATGTGTCATATGTAGAGGAGACCACTTCCATAGAGATTGTCCCTGTATTCCCCGGATACTAAGGGACTGGTCCCCTCGTTTGCACAATTCGGGAGCATCAACCTCTGATAGCCATGTTGAATGCTTACCGTCAACCAGCGAAAGTGAAGGTTCAAGACAAAGAGGGGGAACAAGATCCCCCTGCAGACTGTGTGAAGGCGATCACGCCATCCACCGTTGTCCCTTCTTAGACGAAGCGAAGAGAGTTTTGGAAGATCGTCCGGTTTCACCGTTGAGACTTCCTCCTGGATACAAAAAACTCGTGCCAAGTCCTTCGTTGGTTGAGAATACAACTGGCCCGCTCAAGTGGTCAGCTGAAGCGTCAGTCATTGAAAATGAACCTACTGAATCCAGACCGGACGAAAGTCTAAAGGTCGAAACGGCAGTTGACCCGGTTCCACCTTCAGAGGTTTCATCTTCAAATGACACCGTCATTGAAGATTCATCTTCAAATGACACCCTCACTGAAGAGAATAAGGATGACACCATCCAGATTCTTTTCATCAACACAGACTCTGACGAGCATCAGGGCAATGCGCCCATTCCTTTATCGCAGGAAGGAACATCGTCAGGGTCATATCCGGCCGTATATTCGGTCCCACCACCAAGCAACCTGGTTGTGTCCTTTGATTGGAACCAACTAGGCAGACCCCGGTTGCCAGCCAGTATACCATTCAGAATCATCGTCCAAATATACAGAATGGTAATGGCTGGAACTATCATTGATGAAGGGGCATCTGTGAGTATCCTTTCCTCTATTTCTTGGAAAGCACTGGGTTCCCCGGCACTTTTGCCTGAGATAAGAAATCTCTCGGGTTTCGATAAAGGAACCAGTCGACCATTAGGGATCCTCCCCAATGTGCCTGTTACATTGAAAGGGAAGACCGTTCAAATGAACGTGATGGTCGTTCAAGGACCCTTGGATTATAACCTACTCCTTGGACGAGACTATATATATTGCATGGGAGCAATAGTCTCCTCACTCTTTAGAGTAATGTGTTTTCCACACGAAGGAAGGATGGTCAAGCTCGTAGACCAACTTTCATTTCCGGGATCACGCATCGCAAATAGTCACATACCAACCCTGAATGGTCTATTCAATCAAGAAATGTCTCCACCCCCAGTCCTTCTTCCCGATGAGTGCGAGTGATTCGGAAAGATGGGACTGGAACCCAGGGGGCATGCATCCTGGTCTGCTTCGGGCAGAGAAAACCTTGGGTGTAAGGTAGAATTTCCGCGGGAGAATATGACTAGTCCGTACCCCGTCCGTGGATGGAAGAGGGGTTGTTCTTGAATAGGATTCTTTTGTCAAAGTTACGTGTTTGACAAAGGTCATTCACCCTTGTCTATTTCGGTAGACATTGCCGAGGAAGTGTTCAGTTTGAAAGATTAACAGAACAATCTTTAGGTAACCTGAAAGAGGTAAGCCTCACCTTTTAAAACAAATGTTTTGATGGATAAGTAGGGGCAGCCTTGAAATTGTACTTTATACCTGGGGGCATGCAAACCTTTTGGAGTGCAAGCAAAGAGCGGTTATTTATCTGTTTTTTGGATTAGTCGTTTCCGAACTTGCATAAAGAAAGGATGAGAGGGAGCAAAGCTTAGTGAAGATGAAGCTCTATAAAAAATAGAGATCTCACAGGAGACATTCTTATCTTATGACTGGTATATCGAGTAGTTTTAGCATAAAGTTCATGCTCGTTAAAAAATAAACGCAAGATCCGAGCAGTTTTAACGCGGTCTTCATGCTCGTTAAAAAATAAATAAAAGCAGTGAGCAATGTTTCCCCCAGAGTTTAAGCTCATTTTTAAATAAAAAATGAACCTATCCCGGTAAATAACCTTTGTGATCGTAAATTTATCAGCCATAAAAGCCTTGGTCGTGTTTGCACCTGCCACCTCCACCGTCATTTGGCCGATCGTTCACCTCCATATGATTGTTTACCCATTTTGAGGAACAGCTGCGAAGAGTGATTTCACCTAGCCATCCTTGTGACACTGCCGTGATTGGAAAATTCTAACCTGTACCTGGAATCTGCTGCTATCCCTATTTATCACTCGTTCCTCAAAAGACGAGTCTTCTTTGAGCTCTTTTCATCTGACTCGTAAAATATGAAAAGTTTGCCGAGTTTTGGCCTTCCAGCTCGTTAAAGTGACCGGAAGAGCTATCCCTCCTCTAGATTTTAATCTTTTTGGACCTGAGGGATTATTACACAAAAAGGTCGAGCGCTTGTTTTATTCGGCTCGTTAAAGTTATCGAAAATTCATCCCTTCTGTATTGTTTTATACTTTTTCGGACTTAAGGGATTAGATGACGAAAAAGGAATTTTGGAGTTAACTTTCTGTACCTTTTCAGACTCTCTAAAAATGAAAAGGACCGAGTTTTCCTTGTCGTTAGACTCGTTAAAATGATTAAATAGCGACAAACTTGTCTTTAGACGAGAACGAGTTTCCCTATCGCTAGGCTCGTTAAAACATAGCGATGGGCTTTCCCGAAGGGCAGGTTATAGAACAAGCATATGTTATCCTCCTCAAGCTTGACAAAAATAAAGAGGTACTGGTCAAAAATAACTGGGGAAAAATTGGGAGAACCTCAAAGCTTTAATGGTAGCAAGTCGCTCTTGAACATGACACTTTTCTTCCGTACCACATCGGGTTGGGTTGTTTCATTCACCGGTCTCATCACCATGGTCTCGCCAAACCATCCACATTTGGGGTAATGCTACCGATCCATTGCATCAGTGTCGTTATATGTTCAAGAGATGTTGTTCAGAAAGAGTCAACCGTGTCCCATCCACTGCCATACATTATCCTTCATCCATCCATGATCGCCACCCTGAATCATATGTCACAGATTGTTTTCACCTCCACTAAAATCATCAGCTCCATTCCGTGTCACTGATGTGGGATTCATTAAGGCCCTCCTTTGACGGATCAATTCTTGTCGACTTCAGCTCATTATCCAAGAAGTTGATCTAGGAACAACCCCCTCAGTACTTTGAAGCTTGCATGCCTCAATGGCAAGCTTCTCACTTCCGGCGACAGGTGTACATCAATGACCTTCGACCGAAAGATTTTGCGTGGTGTTCGACGCCAAGTCCTTTATTCACACCACGTGAATTGTACTGCAATACCTTGAGGGTCATTATCATTATCGGTGATTCCTCTCGCACTTGTTAACGGTTTACATCATTGACCGGTAATCAAGCGATGTCTTTCCATGTTCGACTTTAGCGCAATTCTCACATGGATCGACTTGTACTTAGAGTGAAGATCGAACGAGTTTGAAGACCCCGGATCCAGTTTCATCCATCCGGGCTGCGATATATATTCAGGAAATATAAAGACATTTGACATGTACATCATTGCAGAAGATGATCATCCTACTCAAAGGATGATAATTTTAGCAGAGAATTATCAGTCTACCATCAGACGATCGTCTGTTCTATGTACCAAAATGAATTTATAAAGCTGAGCATGGGAATGCCCGCCTCAGCTAGATCATGAAAGAAGAATGAAAAATAATGTATTGTATTGTATTTTATTACAGGTCACCTCTCAGCGATTGAATGAACTTCGGATCCTCCTGATAAAGAATTTCACCCGATAAACGGCCTCATACTTTAGGGGGCAACTGTTATAGACATTTTTGTGCCTTACAGCATGAAGCATGAAATGTCCATAATCTAAGGGATCCAAAGTCCCTAAACATGTTGTTCCTACCCCTAGAGGAACAAGGTCAGCAAACCACAACACTGAATATCAGTTCTCCACCTGAAAACACTCAAAAACAAGGCAATTCTGGATCATGTCAACTGCTCCACTGAGCATCTGCGCTAAATGTCAAGAGCTCCACTGTCTACCTGCGCTGAATGTCAACTGCAAAGAAGGCTACCTGCGCTGGGCGAGTTGGGACATGTGGCACAGTCATTCCTCAAGGTGTCAATGCCCAGGAAGCTTCCAAAATGACACTTGGATCAAAGAATTCGACTGGTGATGAGTAAGAGGGTCTAGATCTCCAAGTGGAAGCAAGAACCTCCAAGTGGACTCAAGAACTGAAAAATAACTGAAGTGGGAGAGGACACTAGTCAGCTTCATGCCAGCCTCAAGCTGACTCATCCTTTCTCCAAAACTCCTATATATAGAGCTCTCTCATGAGGTCTAAGGAGGCTGGAATATTGTGAATGTAAGGAAGTGCTGTTGGTTTGAGTATAGAACTATTGGGTGATTTGCTTGAAGGAGGTGAAGAGGAGATTTCTTTCTGCTGGGAGGTGATGCTGGATTGGGCCTCTTATGGTTGTATCACTTCCTGAACTTTACTTCTTCCATTAATAAAGCATTTGAGGTTCTTCTATATACATGTGTTTCAATGATGTATTGTTGTACTTGTGTATTTGATTTATTCTAATCCTTAAATCAATTATGAATGTATGCTTCTTGTAGTTTCCCTCTCTTGTCATTTTGCAGGATCTTGGTGTAGCTGGGCCAGTGAAAGAGCAAGGAGCTGGGAGCAAGCAGCAAGGAGAGAAGATTGGATCAACCATTAGCGAAAGACATCAGTTAGTGGATCTCTTTCTCCCCTATTTTACTTTCATAAAGAAGAAATCTTAGATAGCTTTGCTTCGATTGTTGCTGAGGTACTATCAGCCTTAGAGTGGGATAGGGTCATTCCGTATTGGATACTTTTCCCAACAACAGTACTCCCAAAGATGATGAGAAAATTGCCTCCATCCCATAAACCAATTGATAGGGTGATTTTCCAATGGACTTCTTAGTAGTCAATCTATCTTCCCTTAAGGAATTGACTAACTTCTTGTTCCATGTCTTTTTATTGTCTTCCAATAACTTTTTGATAATATTGACCAGAATTTTGTTGGATGACTCTGCTAGTCCATTACCTTGAGGATAATAGGTTGTGCAATGACCAAGGGTGATATGGTATTTGTTACAGAAATCTATCATTCCTTTGGATGTAAAGGCTGCTGCATTATCAATAATGAGCTTCTGGGGACATCCAAATCTTGAAAGGATATTACTCTCTAGGAAGGTGATTATGACAGTGTCTATGGCTTGCCTAGAAGGTGTGGCCTCTATCCATTTGGTAAAATAGACTGTGGCTGTTAGAATCCACTTATGTTGAGCCGAGGAGGCTGGGTGTATTTCTCCAATGAAGTCTAACCCCCATTATTGAAATGGAATCTCAATGGAAATTGGTTTAAGGGGAAAGGGTAAAAGTTTCCTTTTTCCCTCAAAAATATGGCATTTATGACAGGAGGTCACATGTTTTTTTAACATCTGCAAACAAAGTAGGCTAATAAAAACTAGCCCTTAGAATCTTGTCAGTAGTACTTTTCCAGCACAAGTGTCCTCCATAATCCCCTGCATGAAACTCTTGCAAAATTTTGTCAGCTTCATCTTTTAATAAACATGTTTTTTTTTCGTAAGCTAAGATGGAACCATTTCTATTATAACGGGTTAAAACCAGTGCATACATACAATGGACTCAACCCGCCCTGAAGGGAAACCGAGTCCGTTGGCCATATGAAGTTCTTAATGGCCATCCAAAAACAAAATTTAACGAGTCTGTTTGTCCATGCTATATATACTAACCATTCAAAAAAACTAACATTGTTTACTAGCTGCATTATGAAAAATAACATAGGGTGGCATGCTTTTCAACTTCCTAACTAAAGAAGAAATAGACATATCTTGATAGAATCATTCTTCCATTGCGCTCGGTTGATGCTCCTCCTCTTTAACCTCCTGAGTGAACTTCTTTAGCTGTTGTTGTATCTCGTCGAGCTTGCCATCTTGCATCATGATGGTTATCTGAAGGTTGTTTATCTCTTTCTTTAGATTAGGAATGCCTTGGGCTAATTCAGCCATCTCCATGGCCACCTGCTCCATAGCCTTAGCTAACAATCACTTCATGACCCAATACACATGTAAGGCCTATTTATACAGGGACATATGACCTCTGGTATTTCCAGGGTCTGGTAACAGGTATTCCCAATCCTCCATTTCAGGTTCTGACTGTTCCTGGGTCGCCTCCTCTTTCAGATGCTGGATTATTCTCCTAATGTCTGCATGCGTGTCTTTGCAATAGGCCCTCTCTGCATACTGCACCTAGTGATTCATCGTTTTCCTTCCACATTTGGTTCCTCCTATTCTGGTGCGCCCCTGTTCCTGACGACCGGCTTGCCACCGTCCTCTTCTCCCTTTGCGGCCCCTTCCTCGTCCTGCTCTGCCTGCATTGTATTCCCTTGCTCCGCTTCCCTGTCCTAATTCTCTGGTTGGTGCTCCCATGTCGGTTTCATCTTCTTGGTCCCTGACTTTCCTTTCTCCTATATCCTCCACTGCTTGTCTTGTATTCTCCAAAATTATCCCTTTACCTCTATCGCTTCTTCTTACCTGCTGTTGCCTATCCCGTTCCAGGTCATATAACTCCTCTATGTTTGCCAGGTTCTGTTCATCTTCTTCCCATTGTTCTAGCTTAGTGCCTTCTACTCGCGCAGGTCTTCCTCCCCTGTTCCCCGGCATTGCAGTCCTCTTCATTCCGTCCTCAATTTTCTTGCTCTGAGTTTTCCCCAGCCCCGGAGGTCGATCCTGAGTAGTTTCTCCTGCTTCGTCTATCACCTTTTCTTTCCTTCCTCCGTTCACCTCGAGGACGCTCCTTTCATGCTTGCCCTTATGCCTCCACCCGTATCCACTCCCGCTCACCTGCTGCCCTCTTCTGATCTGTTGTACCGCCTTTCTCTGCCGCCTGCACTCACCATAATAGCCCACTCCTTCTCGGCCTTCCTTTGTGCGTCCTGGTCCTTGTCCCATCACCGTTCTGCCGTCACCTCCACCACCTTTGTGCTTGAGATTATTCCTCGTGCTGTAATTTAACATGATGTCCAGTCTACCTACCTTGCCATCCACTTATCGCGATCTCCTGCTATAAGGTGGCTCATAATTGCCCACCCGCGTCCTTGTACTGTCTTCCCGTCTCATCATATTAACCACCCCGATCGGGGGTTCTTCCCCCTTCTCCTTATTGCTTTGCGAGTTCATTATCCTGAGTGATCATTAAGTTGAGCATTTCCCATCCCAGTTTGTTCGTGACTGTTGGCCATATGCTATCCACTTTACCTTCTTTGCATCCCCAGTTTGCCAGAAAATCTACAGCTTTGTTTCCTTCTCACTTTACATGGCTGATGATTTTATAATCGATACGCTTCAGGATGATAGCCATGTCTTGAAGTAACCCTGTCGTCCTCCATCTCATGGCCACCTGTTCCCAGTCTTTCCCATTGTCAAGTTTCCAAAGCATTCCGGTTATAATCTGCGAGTCTCCTTCAATCTCCAGGTTCCTATATCCATTTCTTATTGCTATTTTAATACCTTGGTATACGGCCATCATTTCTGCTTCATTGTTGGTCATTATGCCTCCTTTGTCTGCGTACACCCATCTGGTGCGACCTATACTATCCCTGAAGATGCCCCCAAAGCCCGCAGGGCCTGGGTTTCCTTTTGAAGCCCCGTCGAAGTTCAATTTAATGAAATTTTCCCCTGGATATTTGAACTGTACCTGGCTTTGTATCTGCATTCTTTGATGTCTTTCCTTCCGGGGGTAGATCATATTGTATTCTATATTAAGTCTGGCTAAGATTCTTTTCTCCTCCGGATTTGTGTTCCATTCCTCCTCCTCCCATTCTTCGGCCAGAATGGTTTCTCTTATTGCTCTTTGAATTTTTTCCAAAGTCCTCCCCGGTGGACTATTTTTATCTCGAAATATCCTCTGGTTTCGTTCTTTCCACAGAAACCATATGACAAATCCTACTGCTAAGCTCCATATTCTCTTTACTATGGAACTTGAAAATTGGCCTTTTCCCCATTGGCATATGGTCTTCTTTATGTCATTTGGGTCTCTATTAGATTTTCCAAAGAGGTTCCTTACCTCCTCCCATTGGAACTGGGCATAAGGACAGGAGTTCAGAAGGTGCTCTTGGGTCTCTGTCTCCTGTTTACAAAGGCTGCATCTGGGGGGGCCATGAAAACCTCTTTTTTGCAGCTTGTCCCACGTCAGGATTCTCTCTTTCCCTACTAACCAGACAAAAATAGTTACCTTCGGCCACCATTTATTCCCCCAAATTTGTTTCCAATCTATGTCTTCCTCTTCTCCTTCTTGCCGAGTAGTTAGATAATATGCTTCCCTGACAGTAAAGGTCCCTTTTGTAGATTTTCCCCATCTGAGTATATCTGGTCCCGTGCTGTTCTTGATTCTTCTTACATCCATCTCTTTTGTTAAGGTCTCTTTCTGAATTTCATCAATGTTTTCGTCCCATTCTTCAGGTTTTTTCCAGATCCGCCAAGTTTCATCTGCCTCATCTTCTTTCCAGTAATCTTTAACCAGCTTTAATCCCATCCTTGTTGCCTTCTGGTAAGTGTTCTGAAGATTTTGAATATCGGTCATTCTGTCCCTTTGCTGCCATGCCTCCTCCCAGAATTGAGCTGTACTTCCATTCCTGATTTCCCAAAAGGCAAATTTGTTTATGAGCTCCCTGTTTTGGCTTGCTAGGTCCCAGATTGAGGATCCTTTAGGCACTCCTTCCACTCTGAGGATGCCTTCTGTTGTTGAGGGCATGCTATATTTTTGAGTCCATATTTGTTTCCATATATCTTGTCCTCCTCTCATCCACCTCCACCATAGTTTTTCTCCCAAGACTTGGTTTAGAGTTCCTGGATCCCTGAGGTCCAATCCTCCTTTTTCTTTTTGTTTCGATATGCCTTTCCACGACACTAGGGCCCATTTCCTTTCCTGCTTGGGTCCTCCCCACAGGAATTTTCCAAAAATTTCTTTCATTTTGGTGCAAGCTCCTTTGGGGGCTGCCATCACCGATAGAGGATAAATCGGGATGGCCTGTAGAATTGATTTCAAGAGTACCAATCGTCCTGCTATATTTAATGCTCTAAAGGACCAGTTTCCCAATATTTTCTTAAGTTTGTCTATAATTTGAAACCAGTTTGATACTCTTGAGGGGTTTAGAGATAGAAGGTTCCCCAAATATTTTGTAGGAAACTCTCCTGTTCTAAATCCCAAAGTTCTGGTCAAGTGCGCTTTAATCAGTTCTGGGGTGTTGAAGATGAACGTGCATGACTTTTCTTTATTGATTTCCATCCCTGAAGCTTCCATGAACAGATCCAGGATCCTTTTCATTCGTTTTACTTCCTTTAATGATACCTCACAGAATAACATGATATCATCTACGAACTGCTGGTGGGTGATAGGCATGTTATTTCCCCATAACCGAAGACCCTTTATCTTTCTTTCCCTTATCTCTTTTTTAATGTATCTTCCAAGACCCTCTGCCACCATAATAAACAAAAAAGGGGACAAGGGATCCCCCTGTCTTAAACCTCTGGTGGCATTAAAAGTCGAGGTGGGAGTACCATTCAAAAGGATAGAAAAGTTTGGCATTGATATCATGCTATAAATCCATTCAATCCATCTATTACTGAAACCGAAAGCCCTGAGCGATGTCTTGAGGAAGTTCCAATTGAGGCGGTCATAGGCTTTTGATAAATCTAGCTTTATCATCATTCCTTTCTCCTTTTTTGTTTTAGAGAATGAATCACCTCCTGAGCTACCACCAGCCCATCAAGGATTTGTCTTCCTTCAATGAAACCAGTTTGTTCCGGAGATATAATGTTCGCCAGGATAGGTTTTAATATTTTAGCTACCAGAGTTGCAATAATTTTATAAATAACATTACAAAGGGCTATTGGGTGAAACCCTTGGGCGTTCTCAGATTTAGCCGATTTAGGGATAAGAGTAAAAAGGGTAGAGTTAAGACTTGGCCATACCTTTTGTTGTCTTCGCGACTCCTCTACAACTTCCAAAATGTCTTGTCCCAGGAAATGCCAACTTGCTTGGTAAAATTCTGTCGTGAAACCATCTGGTCCTGGTGCCTTATTTTTCTTCATTCCTTTAACTATTTCCTCTATTTCTTCTAGTGTTGCTGCTCTCATCAGTGCTCTGTTCTGTTCTTCGGTTACCATCCTGGGGATTTCATTGCAAATTCTTCCTATAGCCTCGTCTCTGTTGACCCTTGGTTCTATCAGCACATCCTTGTGGTAGTCTACTAACACTTGTTCCATTTCTTCATGTTCTGTTACTCTTTGCCCTTCCTTGTTTAGAATGGAGAAGATTTTGTTCCTTTGCCTGTGTTGAACCATTGCTTGGTGGAAAAACTTGGTGTTCCTTTCTCCTTCCCGCAGCCAATTTACCCTGGACTTCTGTCTCCATAGGATTTCTTCCTGTTTTCTCCTTTCTTCTACTTGACTGATCAGTATTCCTTCTTCTCTGCTCTTTTCTTCATTTCATCCTTCTGTTATGATATTCTGTTGTAATTCTTCCATTTTTTGTTCTAGTCTCTGCTTCTCCATACAAATGTTCCCAAATTCTTCCTTGTTCCATCTTTTGATTTTCCCTTTGAGTTCCTTGAGCTTTAGCTGGAAAGTGTGCATCTTATTTCTTCCTCTTTGTTGACTTTTGGTCCACCAATCCTCTACTTTTGTTATGAACTGATTATGCCTGAGCCAGAAAGCCTCGAACCTAAAAGGGCGTTTATTGGGGTATTTTTTGATATCTATTTCCAGTCTTATGGGCCAATGGTCCGAACCCATGGCTGGTAGAATTTTTGCCTCTACAAATACATCCCTATTTAAGATATTCTCTGAAACTAAGAATCTATCCAGCCTTGATGCTATCTGATTTCTGCCTCCCCTGCGATTATTCCATGTGTAAACTCCATTTATTGTCGAGATATATACCAATCCTTGCTCCGTTATCATTTCACTTAAGGCCTCCATGTCTTGATCTGGTCTACTTTTTCCTCCTTTCTTTTCTCCTAGGGATTTAATCATATTAAAGTCTCCACCTACCATCCATGGGGTCCCAGGGAAAATTCTACGGATAATTTGCATGTCCTTCAAGAAATTTTTGCGTTCCCTTGGAATATGCGGGCCATAAACTCCCGTGATGAGCACCCACTCTGAGGACCCTATCAGTCTGAATGAGCTTGAGAGGATTCTAGGGAGACTGACCCAATCTTTGGCTTGCACCTCTTCTAGATTCCATAGGATTGCCAATCCTCCAGCTGTACCGGTCGCATCTTGGGCCATAACTTCATAT
Source organism: Pinus tabuliformis (assembly GCA_031772625.1). NCBI lineage: Eukaryota > Viridiplantae > Streptophyta > Pinopsida > Pinales > Pinaceae > Pinus > Pinus tabuliformis. The sequence goes on from CM062815.1 coordinate 36,984,605, forward strand.
TGAATTTTATATTTTTTCACTATCTCTTCTAATTTTTGGCCATTAATCTTTGTCTCTTGTATTATCATTATGCTAGGTTTGTCTTTCTTCACTGTTTCCCTCATATATCTTTATTTCCCAATACCGTTGAAGCCTCTGATGTTCCAGCTTGTTACAATCATTTATAACTTTTTGGTTGTTGTTGAAATACCTCTGACAGAGGTATGACTCTTCCTGAATTCACCAGGGTCTCCCCTACCACCTGTATAGTTTCGCTCATTGGCCGCCTTCCTCTTTTTCTACTTCCTTTGCCAGAACTACCCATTCCTATACTTTGTGTTTCCTATGTTCCTGTTTGCTCCATAGGACTTGTCATAAGTGCTTCCTTCTTCTCCTTGTATTTCTGAAACATTTCCTTGTATAATTGTTTTTGCTCTTCCGGTATGAACCTCTCATCTAGGTTCCTCCAATCCTGTAGCAGCCTTTTCATGACTCGCTCCTCTTCATTTCCATTCTCCTTTTGTGGGTCAATCTCCATTTGTGTTTGTTCTGTGTCTGCATTCTCCTCTATCCCTTCTTTTCCAAGGTTTCCTTGATTTAGGTTTGTTTCCTTTATGTCTTTATTCGAATCCATGGGTTCTTCTGCATTTCCTTCCTCTTTTGTCTCTCTTTCTTCTTCCTGTAATATACTGAACTTATTTTGACATTCGACCGATACAGATTTAGGGGTTTGAGTTTTGCTTGCCATCTCTTTCCCGGGCCTCCTTTTTCTTTGGACTTCCTGGAAACCCTCCTCCGCTCTTTCTGTTCCTTCTATCCTTCTTTTTTCTTCGTCTGCTTTCCTTTCTGTGTCTTCTCCAGTGTTCCGAGGGCATTGTTTAAAGAGATGTCCATATTCGTGGCACCTTCTACACCTGAACGGTATATGTTCATAATCCATTGGTTGTTGCCATATTTCATCATGATATTCTATCTCTATGTATTCTAGCAGGGGGTCTGATATGTTCATATATATGCATATCCTTGCATAGGATGTATATCTCCCTCTTTTTGTTGATTCCAATACTTTTTCAAAAGACCCTATCGTATTGCCTATCCCCTCTAGGATTTCAGGGTCCCAGAACTCTATTGGTAGCCCAAACAGACAGACCTAGATCGGTGCTGCCAACATCCTTTCTTGATCGGGGTTGTAGTTGTCCTCCCAGTGTCTCATGAATAGACCTGCGTTGTTCATGAAATACGATCCTCCCTCAAAGATTCTTTCCTTGTCTTCTAAGTTAGCAATATCACTGTAAAAAGCCCTTTGCCCCGAGCTTCATGTCGATATGACCTTTCGGCTTCCATCTTTGTTGTATCCACCTTGCCAGGTCCTTTTTAGCCGGCCAGAACCCTATAAATTTACATATCAGGGCGTGGTCTCTCATATAACATCTATACTCTTCGAGTTTGTTGTTCGGGATCACAAACCTCGGCTTTTTTAGGGCTCTGGGTAGGCACCTGCCTCCTAGTCTTGCTTGCCATTGGTTTCCCAACACCGGCGCCTCCCTACTCTCTCCCCCTGGTTCCCTTCGTGGTCTGCTTCTGCTTGTTTCTCCCGCTGTTACGTTTTTGTAGGAGGGGATCTCTCCCCTCCCTGGATCCCCGGCCATGGCTCCTTTCAGCTCCTTCTGACTTTGTGAGCCTCCCTATCTCCCTTTTGCACCGCTGTTTGTTTTCTTGCTTTCCGGCTGATTGTCCTCTGCCCTTATCTCCCGTGCTGTTCCTCTTTTGGCCTTCCCGTTGCAAACCCTAGTGTTTCAGAAACCCTCGCCATTTCCAGAAACCCTCCCCTTCATTTGTTCGAGGGACATTTTATATCCTTTTAATAAACATGTTAAGAGAATACCACTACTGTCTTTCCAAAACAATGCATTATCTACAACACAATATCTCAATGACTTCATTTTTAAGAATCTAGCTTTAGTTATTGTCAATCCAAGAGGAGCTTGTAAGTTTAGTAATACAAATGTAATATTTGCATACCATGGTGAATCAATAAAAGGTTCACTAATCTGTGGAGTCGCCATCTCTTCCTAATCATAAAGAGAACTAATGAAGTTGATATCAAGGGCTTGACAGTTCGATTCAGCCATGAGTTTGGCTAAACCTTGGCCTTTGATGAGCTTGGTGGGTTTTATCTCTATGTCATATTCCAATATTGTGGCAATCCATTTGCCTCTTTTTCCTTCAGGCCCATTTTGAGTCAAAATGTCCTTAACTACAGAGTTTGGAACATAAGTAATAATGTGAGAGTACAGAATGTATACTCTGAAATCTTTGATAACCTTAACCAAAGCTAAAGCCTGTTTTTCCATGATATTGTATTTGAGTGTGGCATGTCTTAAGGATTTACTAAATAATGCTATTGGTTGTTCATATCCTTGATTGTTCTTTTGCAGCAACACTGTTGTAATGGTGTGCTCTGAAGCAAAAGAAAAAAATGATAAAATCTTTGCTAAAGTCAGGACTAATTAGGATTGGAGTCTTGGTTAATGCTTCCTTAATAGCTTCAAAGGTTTTTTGGGCCTCCAATGTCCATTTGATTGATGAGTCCTTTCTTAGCATGTTATTTAATCCCCTAATTAATTTTGCTAGATTTGAGATGAATCTCCTAAGAAAATTAATCTTATCTAGAAATGATTGTAGCTATTTTATGTTTCGGGGATGGGAAATGGTCAAAATGGATTCTATTCTAGCAGGGCCTATCCTAATCCCATCTTTAGATATGATGTGTCCTAACAGATTTCCCTCTTCAAGACCGAAAAGTGTCTTTTCAGGATTTAAAGAAATCCCAAATTTCCTGCATTTGATAAATACTCTTCTGATGTGGTCTAAGTGTTCATTATCAGATTTAGAGAAGACTGTGATGTCATCTTGGTATATTACTAAGAAATCATGGATTTCCTTGGTAAAAGTTATATCCATAGCTCTTTGAAATGTGGCACCTGCATTCATTAATCCAAAGGGCATCTTCAAATACATGAAGGTACCCCAAGGAGTAGTAAACACAGTTTGGCTTGGTCCTTAGGTTGGACAAATATATGGTTATACCCAGAGAATCCATCTAACAGTGAAATCATAGATGAGCCCACTACCCTTTGCAATATATGGTCCATTTTTGGTAAGGGGTAGTTGTCTTTTAAAGAGACCTTGTTTAAGTTTCTAAAATCTACACAAAGTCTAATTTCACCTATCATTTTCCTAGTTGTAACTAAGTTTGAAATCCAGTCTGAGTATCTAATGGGTGCTATTATTTGGGCATCAATCATAATTTTAACCTCTTTCTCTATGGATGGCATAAGAACTGGGTTTATCCTCCTAAGTTTTTGTTTGAAAGGTTTATGATCTTCTTTTAGAGGTATTTTATGTTGGATTATACTAGTGTCATAAGATTTTAAGTCTTCATAACTCCAGGCAAATACATCCTGAAACTCAGGGAAAATTTTAAGAACCACCCTAAATTTAGATGTATAATAAATGGGCGAATCCCCATGATACATAGGAAAAATGGGAGGTGATTTTATCAATAATATAATATGTATATAATTTTTTTGGTGAATCTCTCACCGGATTATATTATCTTGTAAAGTCATGGCGAATCTATCACTGAACTATAAAATCTTGTAAGATCTTGGCAAATCTTTCACTGAATAATAAAAAGTGAGGTCTTGGCAAATGTTTTGTTAAAGTATGAAACCATATATGATAATAGGAAAACATATTCATTAAATTGTAATATACTAACATACATGTTTGGGAAAAAGAAAGATAATTTTCTCTTCCTACAGACAATGTTGCAAGTTTCAGTGACCATGTTTGTCAAGGTTCTCATTGTACACTCTTTCATATCCTTCTATTAGTTTTGATAATATTCCAGAACAAAGTTCTTGTAGGTGTTGATCTTGACCACCAGTTCTGTCAAGGTAAGAGACATTCATCTTTTCTTTACCACTTTTGTCAAGCTATCGAATTTCTTTCTTATTCCATAGAGTCCAACTACGAGATAAAATAAATAAATAAATAAACATATTTTGTACCACTTTTGTCAAGCTATCAAATTTCTTTCTTATTCCATAGACTCCAACTGCGAGATAAAACAAAACACATTTTGTTTACCCCAACACGCCAACAAGTAGCAAGCCCCAACTATATAATATAAGAAAGTAGTAGGTATCCCAAAGGCCTGAAGGGGATCTAATGGAAAGAAGTGACCATTGTCAGAAGCCTTCCAATCAATATATTAATATATACATATAGATTTATTATTATTTTAATTGGAAATCTTCAATTAAATAATAAAATTTAATTACATCTCTCCCAATCTAAATTGCTTATTAGCATAATTCACTACCTTCATACATCTTACATTTTTTAACAACGTTGTAACATGTGGATTAATTTCCTTTTTGGTGCACAATCTCCACCTTTTAGGAAAATATGGTGCATTGGCCCAACCCCTATAGATCATTACGACAAATTATGAAAAACAAAGAAGATGAAAGGTTTTACAGACTAGCATATTTTTCAAGCACTGGCCCAACCCCTACAGATCATTATGACAAATTAAGAATAGCAGAGAAGATGAAAGGTTGTACAAACCAACACATTTTTCAAACAACTAATCCAACATCAGTACCTTAACTTTTTCATGAAGATATTATATTGAGAACCTTTGAAAAATGGTGGGAAATCTAGGCACTAACTATCTCTCTTCTGCGAGGGTGATGCGGAAAGAGTGATAAGATTTAACTGTTTTGATTTTTTTTTGTTAAATCAGAAAAACCAATATTAATGGAGATATTGGTATTTTTTACTAAATTTTGTGAAGTGACTAAATGTAGCTTTAACCATTCACCTTAATATGTTTTTTATCATATAATTTCCTAAGTCTATTTAATATCTTCATTATCATAAAAACCAACATATATCCATCTTAACTCCACTTCTACCACTCTTGGAGGGATGAAATCTATTTATCCCTCTCAGCACTTGGTAGACCCAGAATTAAGATGGATCTAAGCTGATAGAATTTCCCCTTTAAATAGTCTATGCTCACATGAATACCATGATATTACCATGGGTCAATACCATGGGTTTTCCCCTTTAAATAGTCTATGCTCACATGAATACCATGATATTACCATGGGTTATCATAAACCTGGAGCTTAAAAACTATTATAGTAATTTATAGAAATTAATAAAATTAATAATTGATTTTTATTTTATTTTTTTATTTTAACCAAATTAAAATGTTTAAGTGACATTAAATTACAAGATCCATTTTTACCCTTGATCTACCAAGCCCGAGGATCAAATATTTTTTCACTCTATGCTAGTTTGCATATCATGATATTTGATCCCTCCCGGGGCTTAGTAGATCCAGAGTAAAGATGGATCTGGTTTAATTCCCCCCTTTAAATAGCCTACATTCCATGTGAATACCATGGGTCAATAACATGTCCATATTTTTTTTTATTAATACTAATATTAGGGTTAATAATGGGTTCATAATGTTTTTTTTGCATGGAATTAATAATAATTTAGCCCATGGTATTTGGCCCCTAGTATTTGGCTCATAGGCTTCACCTAAATATAACACATTTTTTTAGTGTTCTTAAATATAATGTGACTTCTGGAGTAAATATAAAATAAAATGTAATATTTATTTACCATATCTCTAGTTTATTTATATTTTTATGAATTTACCATACCTCTTTTATAAATATGGTATTTGGCCCATAGAATTCACTTAAATAAAACCTCTTTTTTGAGCCTTCTTAAATACAAAGAGGGTTATGGACTAAATATAAAAAGAGGTTTTATTTATTTATTTACCATACCTCTAGTTTATTTATATTTATATTTATTTACCATACCTTTGGAGTATGTATAAAAAGAGGTTTTATTTATTCACAATACTCCACTTTATTTATATTTTTATTTATTTACACGTAAATATAAGGTGACTTATGGAGTAAATATAAGAAAATGTTTTCCATTATTATTTATATGACTATTACTAAACAGATGCAAACTTGGAATATGGCAAGAAAATTATTCAATCTTTAAATAAACATGAAAATAAGAGACTTGAATTTTTAAATAAAATGAATTATTCTTTTGTGACAATTTTTTTCCAAAAAATAAGGTCATTTTCTCGAAATTAACCCCAATACCATGAAATATGGGAAAATGAAAGAAAAAAACCTTTTTTACACCGAATGTGAGGGTGAAATAACTATCATAAATACCTATTCTTGAAGTGAAATAACTATCATAAATACCTATTCTTGAAAATTAGGGCGAATGGAAGGTTGTAACTCCTAATTTCAAGGGCTAAATTTACTTTTTTTATTCTCTCCCTTAAAATAAGGTGGGCTAACCTCCATACCTAATTTTTTTAGAAAATAAATTTGAGGTGATTTGTAACAATGTACTGCGATACAAAATATTCACCCAATAAAAATATAAAACACCTTAATTTCGCCCAAGGGCGAAAATTCGCCCCTAAAATTTTCCATGCTGAAACTCCTTAAACAGATTGATATATTTGACCTTTTCCTCTAGGGGTAAGGCTTTAGATACCTTAATGAGTTGTGGATCATCTTTAGTTCCTATATTAACCTCTTCTATGTCAGCTAAATTTTCCATGCTGAAACTCCTTAAACAGATTGATATATTTGACCTTTTTCCTCTAGGGGTAGGGCTTTAGATACCTTAATGAGTTGTGGATCATCTTTAGTTCCTATATTAACCTCTTCTATGTTAGCTCTCAGAGGTTCCATCTTGGGTTTCCTAGCTACATCATTAGAGTCAAACAAATCTTCCAAAGTTACTAATCCTTTAGGCAAAAAAAAAAAAATCAAATTACGAATCTCAAGATCATCATCCATTATTTCATCTATCTCTACATTTTATAAACTATCTATCTCTAGTTTAGTAAATTTAGTTGGTTTATGTACATCAAAAATATTTACATCTAAGCTATTTTCTACATTATTGTCTATTGTATAGTCAGTATCTATGTTACAATTCCGAAATTCACCTTCATTGTTCATGAAATCGTAGATATGAGAGTCCTGGGAGAAAATCTGCCAATACTTAAGGTTGTCTGGTATAACAGGCCTATGTCTGACTTCTGCAGTGTACTGGTGGTTTGGTTGAAATGGCAATTTACAAGTACTAGCAAAGGTAGCCAGACTGTGGGCTTGCATGTTTTGTTTTCTAGGAATGGCAGCAAAGTTTGATTCTAGGAGGTCTTTGATCAAGTCTAAAACAGTATCCCTATATCTACCAAGCCTAGGGTTGTTGACAAAATATTCACCATTGATCTATTTGATAATCAGCTCTGAGTCTCCCATGATGGAAACTCTTTTGGCTCCCAATTTTCTAACCAATTGTAACCCTAGAATCAGGGCTTCATATTCGGCCATGTTATTGGTACATTTAAAGTTCAATCTGAAAGCATGTCCCTCAGCATGGTTATTTTCCATATTATGGATCCACACTCCTGCACCAGCCCCTAACCTATTTATAGACCCATCAAAGTCTAAATGCCAAAGTGACTCATGGAATATGTTCTCACTATCAGTTGTTTTGTACTTAAGGTCTTTGGTTGTGATTTCCTTTTTATCACTTTCTACATTGTATAACATGAAAGAGTCCATATCTGAATGCATGGAGTATATGTAAAAGTTTTGTGGCTTTTCCTCACTACTGACCATGTACTTCATCAAGGTCTCCCTATATAATTTTCTTGGTTGGCCAAAAATAGATATGGTGGCATAAGACATATCCAACTGCAAAGATCCCTGCAATTTTTCTCCCCATGAGCGAGATAGTAGCATTCCATATTTTGGTGGGATGTCTGCAACTACAATGTCCATTTGAAGGCTCTTTGTAGGGCACTAGAAAAGAGTCATACATAAGTCTTTGATTAGACCAAGGCATTTAACCTCGTTGGAGTCAAAAGAAAATAAATCCTTATAAGGCCTGGTAATGTCTAGGTTCAGCCTTTCCATTATTGCCTTTGGCATGAGATTGTGGGATGCTCCTAAGTCCAACATAGCATTATGAAAAAATTTATCATGAATGTTTCAACTAATGTAGAAAGGAGGAATTCCCCCTTGCTAATGAATTCCATTGGCCTTAGGGCCAAACAACAATTCAAGTTGGTCATCATTCAAATTAACAGAATCCTCTCCCTCTCCTATGTTCAAAGTCTCAGTTATCTATGACCTATAAGATTCATTCTTTACCAGTTCGGTCAAAGGAACTGATATCTTTAATTTAGCTATTTCATTTTTAATATTGAAAGGGAGTTGAGGTTTGTTTGTTTGATTCAGATCTTCCTTAATGTGTGAAATTTGAGTGTCTTTATCCTGTTTCTCAGTGGTAGGAATTTCAGTCTATGTTTCTATTTGTTTGCCTTGATTCCTTTTATCTTGATTGGCTATATTTGGGTTTTAGTGGAGATTATATCTACAATCCTAGGGGTTGAAGTTTCAAGTGTTCCCCTAGGGAGAATTTACAATACTTTGTTAACTGGAGCTTATTTTATTATCTTAGTCTGGATTTGGATGGATCTTTTAATGGGAGTCTCATTATTCTTCTTACTTCTCAAGCTATATTGTTTATGTACCTCATATATAGCTGACTCATATCCCTATTTAAAATCAAAAGATTCACAGGATTCTAATTGCAACTGCTGAAGCATATATAACTCATGTTCTTCTTGAGTAAGAAAAACAGTGTCTTCCTCTGTGATTTCTAGTAAGTTAATCTGGATATCATCCTCTACTTCTTGGTTCTATGAATCCTCAACATAGTCTCCTTTGAAGGGGGGCCTAATCTGTTGGTCTGGTGTAGCATTTTTTGTAATATTAGGGTTCTTCCTAAAATTTTGGTTTCTTATTGGGGGTTGTTGTTGTTGGTTCTCCCATTGGTTTTTCCTCTCCATGTTATCTAACCTATCCATGATTATTTCTAAGATTTTATATAAAACATCTACTTTTCCATCTGAAGTTGAAGCTTCTTCTTTAAATACAACTTTCTTTTCATTCCTCATACTCGCTTTCTTAGCTAACAGGTTTGCCTCTACATTGACAGCATTACTCTGCATTTGCTCAAGTGTTTCAGGATTTCTTTCCCTTAGCTGGTATGACATGTTAGCATCAAAACCATCAGGGAACTTAATTAATGCTAGTTCCGGTGGATGCTTAATGTTGGCATGAATTGCATTATAGATATTATTAAACCTAGTGAAATAGTCCTAAACTGACTGTTAGGATTCCAAGAAACTCTCCTATGTTGTAACTCGAAGATGCCTAGTAACATATAAATTCAACTATTGTTGCAGGTTTAATGGAAGGAATGATGGTTTGTTCAAGCCAGATAAAAACTTCTACTTTGTTTCACTCCAGACATGCATGAACACCCCCAGACTACAAGGTTTTAGACCACCAAATGCTCACAGTTTAGAAATTGGGTGAATATGGAGAATACTAACCACACCAGTAGATGCACAAGACCATGTGATGGCCGACTGCAACTAGTAAAGAAACCTGCAAGTCTATTCTACTAATGCACAGACAGGAAGACAGCTCTCTTGCATCAGATAGAAAGAAACCTGAGTAACCTATCCAGTGATGCATTCAACAATCTAACATAGAGATAAGATGACAGTTATCTAGTGCTAAACCTCAAAAGATCAAGAAAATAACACATTAGGCATAATCTTAGAACAGAGGAAAATGGAAAGTGAGCAGTTAATAGCAAAAGAAGCTTGTATTAGCTGAAAATGAAGACGAGACGCTGGAAGTGACAAAATATCTACAGTCTCCAGAAGTTGAACCTTACATCAAATGCCAACCACCAACCTAATTACATTTTGTTTCTGGGTATTTATCGATTTACATTACAAGTGCACTCGGTCATTTAGGTATGGGGGAAGTCATAATTGACCACCAACCACATTTAACTGCCTAATGGAGTCTCTAATCATGTTTGCTTGCTTCAGTGAGTAAATCTGATTTGTTCAAGTGTTGTGCTGTCCTCTTAGGCAGTTGGAGTGCTCGTACCAGTGGGGTTCCATAATTGACAAATTCAGTTAGAGGGTCGTGCTTTTCCTTTTCTCCCTTGGCCATGCCTTCTATTAAATATGGTTGTTGGGGGCGCTGACAGCAACTGGAAATGGCAAGATGGTCATCTTCCTTCTTCGGGAAAACGGAATGGTGGAGGACAGGGAATGCATGGGCAGGTGAATGATTTGGATGAGCGGGAAGAATAGCTGTCAGATCAAGGGAATGGAAGGAGGAGATGGCTCAGTGGAGGCGATCGGCTGAGGTGAGAGCAGAGTGAGTTAGGGCCGTCAGATCTTCAGCGGACTAATCGGATGATGATCGGGAGGCGAAGTTATGCGATTGTTATCGGGCGGGGCAGATTGGTCGGCGGTAAATGGTTTTTATTGTACCTCTTTCGGGCACTAAGCGGTAAAAGGATGGGGTCGCGCGATTCCATTCAGCGCTTGACACGTAGCGGCAGGTGAGAGAGAAAAACCACTCTCATCGTGTGCTATCGTTCAATTGAGTTGTGGGCGTGATAAGAGTGAAGATCATCATAACTTGGTGGAGATGATCTGACGGTGGGAAATGATTGAGTGGATTACTTTATCAAGCACGATGGGAGCCGTCGGATTGGCGGGGGAGATCAATGGTGGGGATGGAATGCAATGGGTTATAAAAGCATGAATTCATATGGTCGGGTCCTATGGTAGGTTTGGGGTTGAGCGCTTAGGGCTAAGGCCAAAGGAGTTATTCTGTCGAGTTTAGGGGGAAAATAGAGGAGTGGAGGTGGTGGATAGAAAGCAGGGTAGAAGGAAGAAGGGAAGAGTGACCGAATGTGGAATCCTTTTGAGCACAAAAAAGTAGACCAAGCCTGTTTATGACCTTGAAAAATCAGCGTTGCATAGCAGAGCTAACACTGGCTCCTTCTGGGGATGAGATCCTCCCGTGAGGTCTCAAGAACCGTAGACCATTTCCTTCAACATAAAAATAAGATCAAAAACATTGCCTAGTATTCCATTGGGCATGGAGTCTATTTAAGGCTACACTAAAACTTGTAAAAGAACATATTTACAATGTTGAGGCCTAAAGGCCTTAAACAACATAAATCTTCAAAAACCGCCCATTGACTGGGCCATCAAAAACTGTTTCTCCTTCCATAGTGTGCAGCATGAAAGTGTTGTTCCCTTGGATCTAAGCAATGATAAAAGGTCCAGTCCATAGAGCATCGAACTTCCCATGATTGCCCTTCTTTTCCTTCAGTGCATCCCATTTAAGAACCAAGTCTCCAACTTGAAAACTGTTTATCTTTGCCTTTCTGTCAAAGGATTCCTTAATCCTCTTTTTATGTGTTGTAGACCTTTCAACCAATTGATCTCTTATTTGGTGCACTTCTGCCAAGTCACTAATCCTTTTTGCCATGTCATTTTCCCCATTCAGTTCTTCCTACAGGAATTTTTCCATAGGGAGGGTTAACTGGATTGGGAATACAGCCTCAGTGCCATATACAAGCTTGAATGGAGAACTCCCTATGGATTTCTTGGTGGTGTCCCTTTTAGCCCACAAAGCGTACTTTATCTTGGAATCCCAATTCCTTTTGTTGTCTTCTAGCAGCTTCTTTATTATCCTTATCAGGCTCTTGTTGGATGATTCAGCCAGACCATTACCTTGAGGGTAATATGAGGTGGAATGAACTAGCTTAATGCCCATTGAGTCACACATGTCCACCAACTCTTTTGCCCTGAAGGCTACTACATTATCTGTAACCAATTTGTGTTGATAGCCAAACCTGGTGAAAATATTTTCTGTCAAGAACTTCATGACCACATGGTGATCAACTTTACTAGTAGGGATGGCCTCAATCCATTTAGTGAAGTAATTAGTGGCTACTAAGATCCATATGTGCTAGCCACTGGACTGTGGATTACTTTCTCCTATGAAATCCAAATGCCACTGCTGGAAAGGGCCACTGGCAAGTGTTGGTTTCAAGGGTAAGGACTTCAGCTGCTGTTTTCCTTCAAACCTCTAGCACCTGACACAAGATTTTACAAATAAAAAGACATCAAAAAACAGGGTGGGCCAATAATACCCAGCTTTGAGAATCTTGTGGGCTGTGGTTTTCCAGTAGTGATGTCCTCCATAGATGCTAGAATGAAACTAATGCATGAACTCCATGGATTGTTCTTTGTCCAGACACCTTAAAAGGATTCCAGATGGGTCCCTCCAATACAACAAGTTTTTATGAATGCAATACTTAGCTGCCCTTAGCTTAATAGTTTTGGCTTGGCTCGAACTTAGGCATGGAGGAACTTCTAGCTTCAGCAAGAATTGAGCTATTGTAGAATACCATTCACAGGAAGCTAGATTTTCTACCAACGACTGGTTCTGTCTTGGTTCAGTTGTTTCATCCCCTGTTTTTCTGTCATCTGAGTTTGTGCTTATCAAATTCACGTCCAACATCCTGCAATTTTCTTCAGCCATTAGCTTGGCAAGGCCTTAACCCCTAACAAGCTTGGTGGGCTTCAATTCTATGTTGAACTCAATAAGCTTTGCAATCCATTTAGCCCTTCTTCCATCAACATCTGGCTACATTAGGACATCCTTTACTGAAGCAAAGGGCACATATGCAATTACCTTAGAGTGCAGAATGTATATTCTGAAAGCTTTTAAAGATTTGATCAGAGCATAAGCCTATTTTTCTATAATATCATACCTTAGTTCAGCATCCCTTAATGTTTTGCTGAAGAATGCCACTGGATGCTCTGAACCCTCATCATATTTTTGCAATAAAATTGCTGCCAGGGTGTCACCTGAGGCAAATGAAAAGATATAGAACTCTTTGCTGTAGTCTAGGCTGATTAAAGTGGGAGCTTCCATAATGGCTCTCTTGATGGCTTCAAGAGATCTTCTTGCTGCATCAGTCCATTTAATCTTTGATCCCTTTTTTAGCATGGAGGTGATGGGTTTTACCAGTTTTTCAAAATTAGGAATAAACCTCCTTACAAAAATTATTTTGCCCAGAAAGGATTGGATGTCCATTTTTTATCTCGGGACAAACAAGGTCTATATTGCTTTCACTCTTTCTGGGTCACTATTGACACCTACAGCAAAAACAATGTGTCCTAAAAGCTTGCCCTCTTCTAAAGCAAATTGAGATTTTTTAGGATTCACTGATATCCCAAACCTTCTGCACTTCAGAAACACCTTCTTCCAATGCTGCAAATGGTCTTGATGGTTGTTGGAGTATACTGTTATATCATCTAGGTAGACAAGTACAAACTTATCCTTCTCTTCTACAAATGTTATATCCATAGCTCTCTGAAAGGTGGCTCCAGCATTCATCAGCCCAAAAGGCATCTTGGAATAAATAAAAGTGCCCCAAGGAGTGGTGAAGGCAGTCTTTCCTTAGTCATCTAGATGTACAGTAACTTGGTTATACCCTGAGACTTTCTGCAGCAAATGCTCCATCTTGGGCAAAGGATAATTGTCTTTCTTAGAGAATTTGTTCAGGTTCCTGAAATCAACACACAGTCTGATTTCTCCACTCTTCTTCCTCACCACTACCAAGTTGGCTACCCACTTTGAATACCTCAAAGGAACTATGATTTTGGTAGCCAACAACTTCTTGATTTCTTTTTCAATCAGGGGGAGGAGCAAAGGATTTATGGGTCTCAGCTTCTACTTGAAAGGAATTGTGTCTTTTTCTAAGGGGATCTTATGCTAGATGATCTTTTTGTCATAAGTTTTGAGGTCACTATATTCCCAGGAAAAGACATTAGCAAACTACTTCATCAAGGTGCAGTACTCAGAACTTTGGGCAGCAGACGAATGAGTGGACAGATTTATATACTTTGGATGATCTGGACTCCCTATGTTATGCCTATGGACTACAAATTGATCTTCTTTTTGGGAAATCTTATGAGGCACATCATTCTAGTCAAACAGTTTCTCTAGAGGCACTAACCCTTTAGGTTTATGATTGCTAGGAAACAGTACAATTATATCTTGGCCAATTATGTTCTTTAGCTGGGGATGGGGACTTTCCTCCAAGGCTTCATTCTCTTGATCAATTTTCATTTTAGAGAATTTGTCAATGATTGGCAGAAACCTATTTACTTCATCATCATCCTCAAAGACTTTCCAGTGTTGGACATTATCAGGCAAGGATGGTTTATATTTTATTTGGACTTCATAAACCAATTTAGGGGGCATGGGAGGGATGAACATGCTAGCAGACACAGCAAGGGAATTAACAAGCTGATTTTTCACTCTGGGGATATATGAGATACAAAAACTATTAAAAGAATCTTTGAGTCTCCATACCTCATCTCTATATGCTTTCAGCCTTGGGTGCCTTGCTTGGAATTTTTTGTTCACTTGCTGAATGATGAGATCAACATCTCCAAACACCTTAATGTCTCTGATTCCCATGTCTTTAGCAACGTTCAAGCCTAATATCAGAGCCTCATACTCTGCTATATTTTTGGTGACCTGAAAACTTAGCTTAAAAGACAGATGTGTTCTTTCTTGTTTTGGAGATACCAGCACCACTCATGCTCCTGTAGTTTCTCTTGAACAGGCTCCATCAAAAAACATCTCCCAAGATTTTGTCCCTTCCCCTTCCATGGCCTGACCTACTAGTTTCTTGAGCTACACCGGGGCCTTATGGGATTCTTCAATTTGGAGAATGCATGCCCCAAAATCAGTGTCCACGGCGTAAATAGGATGATTAGTGGGATTCTTCTCATCACTGATGATATAGGCCAGCTGGGCTTCCCTATACAATCTTCTGCTTTCTCCTCCAAAAACTAGGACAGTGGCATAAGATAAATCATTTTGTAATGTCCCACCCAACCTCTTAATCCACCCTTTAGACAGTAACATACCAAACTTAGGGGGGGCATCTGCTACCACAATATCCATCATCATTCTCTTCATGGGCAGCTGAGTTAGGGTGATAGCTAAGTCTTTGATTAACCCCAGACATTTCACCTTCCTTGAATCAAAGGAGAATAAATCATGATAAGGTCTGGTAATTTCAAGGCCTAACTCTTCCATGATGGCTTTGGGCATCAGATTATGGCTAGCCCCTGTGTCCAGCAAGCAATTATGGAGGATTTTGTCATGAATGGTTAGGGAGACATAAAAAGAAGGGGAATTGTTGTCAGCAGGTTCAGTCATTAGGCTAAGCATGACTGCAAGTTTATCATCTTTTAAATTCACATAGTCAGTGGAGGCTTGCATGGCTTTCAGCTCAAGGGCATCAAGGATGGGCTTCCTAAAGGCCTCACTCTTTACAAGTTCTAACAGAGGTACAGATATTTTTAGCTTCTGGACTTCTGATTCAAAACTGAAAGGGGAAGGGGACTTGTCAGGGCCTCTTACCTCTTGAGTTGGTGTTTTAAGGATGGTGGGATCAGATGTTGGTCTCTTTTGTTTGTTGATTTGCTGCTCTGTGGGGACAATAGCTCTTTGGGCAGGATTTTCTTTGACACGACTCGTTCTTGACCTTACGTTATATCTTTGTTGGTCTTCAGTCTGTAGAACATCTTCTCTGTCCCATTCCTAGCTAGTCTAGTCCCTGAGTAATGATTCTTCATAGGCAGCTAATGTCAAAAAGGCAGCGCTGCCCTTATCTTCCATGCAGTGAATCTCATCCTCTTCATCTAGTTGTTCCTCCTCCATGACTACGTTCTGGAAAGGAGCCTTAACCCTTTGTTCTTCACTGGCCTCTTTGCCCCTCTGAATGATCTGCAATTGTTCATTTTCTCTTCTGAATGGATTTGGATTTCTAGGAGAAAATGTGTTAGGCAGCCTTGTCTTCCCAGAGCTTTGCTCAACCTTTAGTTTGGATATTTCAGCAGCCAATGACTATCATTTTAGTCATTTTGTCTATTTTTGGCTCTGAAGATGAAGAAGAAGAGGAATCCTCTCCTCTCTGCCTCCTTCTATCAGCATGACCTTTGAGCTTTTCTGCAGCCATGATATTGGATTCCACCTCCAGGGCTGCATCTTGCATTTTAGCTAGAGTGGAACATCTTCTCTCTCTTAATAGCAGGAAGAAATCAAAATCAAAAGCATTGGCATGGGTGAGTTTGGCCGAGGTGGGGGTAGGCTTCACTTCAGCTAGTATCTTACTGTACATGTGATTGAACCTTTTATTAAAATCAGACAATGAATCCCCATTTTCCCTCTTGAGGTTTCCAAACTCGGTATGGTAATATAGCAGGTCTTTCTTATCTCCCCAATGCTTTAAAAACACATCATCTAATGCTTCAATGTCTACTATAAACCTAGGGGTTAGCTCTCTAAACCACTTTCTAGCCTCTCCATCGAGGCTTTGGACAAATACTCTCATCCACACATCATCTTCACTAATATCTAGGTTATCAGCATAGCTATAAAAAGACTCAAGGTGTTCTTCAGTTGTTACTCCCTCTGTACCAGTGAATTTAGGCATGTATTTCTGGTACTCTCCTGCAGGCATGGCATTCAAAGGAACAGGCAGGACCAAGGGTCCATACCTAGCAGCTATGATTCTTTCCATTTTGGTAGCTGCTTGTGGGCCTGCCATGACTGGAGTAGATGGGAGGGTACTGGTGGTTTGGATGATAGAAGGCTGAGAAATAAATGACAAGGCTGAAGGAAACTGATGGATGGAAGGGAGGTTTTCTTTGGACTGAGATCCAAAGGGGAACTTATTGAACAAGGAGCTTTATGAACCTCTGAGAGTATTTCTTCACTGATAATGCTAGGCTCTATATTTTCAACATGTACATGCTCAGCTACGAGCCTTTCTTACAGAGATACATAAGATTGTTTAGGCTTACCTGACCCTGACGTTCCTTTTCTTGATAGCTTGCTTTGCTTAACAATCTTCTCATGGTTAGGCACTGGATCAGCTGATGATTTCTGAGGATTTCTCTGAGTATGCCTCACAAACTGAATCAGAACTATGATGTGGAGTCGCCAAAAGGTTGGTCCTCCAGTTGGTCCTCCAATAGAGTCGCCAGATAGATGATTACAACCAAAAATGAGTCCAGACTTTGTCTATGATCAAAGTTAGATCTGTGTCGTTCTCCCAAGGAAGTTGAGCTTCAATCTCCTCTCCCCGGCATTAGCGCCAATTCTATTAGGATTCCAAGAAACTCTCCTAGGTTGTAACTCAGAGATGCCTAGTAACATATAAATTCAACTATTGTTGCAAGTTTAATGGAAGGAATGATGGTTTGTTCAAGCCAAATAACCACTTCTACTTTGTTTCACTCCAGACATGTGTGAACACCCCCAGAATACAAGGCTTTAGACCACCAAATTCTCACAGTTTAGATATTGGGTGAATATGGAGAATACTAACCACACCAGCAGATGCACAAGACCATGTGATGGCCGGCTGCAACTAGTAAAAAAACCTCCAAATCTATTCTACTAATGCACAGATAGGAAGACAGCTCTCTTGCATCAGATAGAAAGAAACCTGAGTAACCCATCCAGTGATGCATTCAACAATCTAACACAGAGATAAGATGACAGTTATCTAGTGCTAAACCTCAAAAGATCAAGAAAACAGCACATCAGGCACAATCTTAGAACAGAGGAAAATGGAAAGTGAGCAGTTAATAGCAAAAGAAGCTTGTATTAGCTGATAATGAAGATGAGACGCTGCAAGTGACAAAATATCTACAGTCTCCAGAATTTGAACCTTACATCGAATACCAACCACCAACCCTAATTACATCTTGTTTCTGGGTATTTATCGATTTACATTACAAGGGCACTCGGCCATTTAGGTATGGGGGAAGTCATAATTGACCACTAACCACATTTAACTGCCTGATGGAGTCTCTGATCATGTTTGCTTGCTTCAATGAGTAAATCTGATTTGTTCAAGTGCTATGTTGTCCTCTTAGGCAGTTGGAGTGATCGTACCAATGGGGTTCCATAACTGATAAATTCAGTTACAGGGTTGTGCTTGTCCTTTTCTCCCTTAGCCATGCCTTCTATTAAGTATGGTTTTTTGGGGGCTGACAACGACTGCTAATGGCAAGCTGGTCATCTTCCTTCTTCGAGAAAATGGAATGGTGGAGGACATGGAATGCATGGGCAGGTGAATGATTTGGATGAGTGGGAATAATAGTTGTCGGATCAAGGGAATGGAAGGTGGAGATGGCTCAGCGGAGTTGATCAGCCGAGGTGAGAGCGGAGTGAGTTAACGCTGCCAGTTCTTCAGCGGAATAATTGGACGATGATTGGGAGGCAAAGTTACGCGATCGTTATCGGGCAGGGCAATTTGGTCGGCGGTAAATGGTTTTTATCGCATCGCTTTCGGGCACTAACCGGTAAAAGGACGGGGTTGCGCGATTCCATTCACCGCTTAACATGTAACGGGGGATGAGAGAGAAAAACTGCTCTCATCACGCGTTATCGTTCGATTGATTTGTGGGCGCGATAAGAGCAAAGATCATCAGATCTTGGTGGAGACGATCCGATGGTGGGAAATGATCGAGTGGATTACTTTATCGGGTGCGATGGGAGTCGTCAGATCGGTAGGGGAGATCAACGGTGGCGATGGAATGCAATGGGTTATAAAAGTGCGAAGTTATATCATCGGGTACTATGGTAGGTTTGGAGTTGAGCACTTAGGGCTAAGGCCAAAGGGGTTAATCTATCAGGTTTAGGGGGAAAATAGAGGAATGGAGGTGGCGGATAAAAAATGGGGTAGAAGGAAGAAGGGAAGAGTGACTGAATGTGGAATCCTTTTGAGCACAACAAAGCATACCAAGCTTGTTTCTGACCTTGAAAAATCAGCATTGCATAGCAGAGCTAACACTGACTCGTTAGGAGCTCTTTTAATATTGTCATATTCAGAAAGTATTTGTAATGGGTTCTTCTTTCTCTCCCATCTATCAATGAATAACCTTTGAAAATTTTCTAAGTCTGCAATATGGTTGGCGGGAAAGGCTTTGAACCACTTCTTAACATCACTAGTTAAAGTTTGGGCAAACAATCTCATTTGAACATCTTCTTCATCTATTTCATGCAATTCAAAAAATTCAAACATCTTGTTTACATGTTGTTGGGCAGTGTAATGACTAGTAGCATCAAACAGAAAAATATTACTCTAATAATATATAGGCATGGGATGGAGTTGGGCAAGTAAAACAAGAGGAGCATATATGTTTGCCATTGTTGTGATTCTGGTTTGACTTGGGGGTGAAGTTGTGGTGGTTGAAGAAGGGCTTGAAACTGATGGAGGTGAACTAGATGATGATGAAGATGATTGATTAATAAGTGGTTTAGGTGATTGGATTGTGGTAGATACAATTGATGAAGTTGTGGTAAAGGAAGGTGGATTTACAACGAGTGAAGTTTGTGAAGAAACTCCAAGGGCAACAATAGTAAGGGAAGCTACTTTAGTAGATTGTTGTATGTAAGAATCACCTATATTACCTATCAATTTAGAGGCCCAAGCTTCTAATTTTTAATAAGTCTCAATGACTAATTTATCTAAATCTGAATGAATAGCCCTTTTTGATTCAATGAGTTGAAGAAACTCATGATCTAAGACTATTTCGTGGATTTCATTCTCAGATTTACTTCTAAATAATGAGAAGTCAAATGACAAATCGAAAGGGATGTCCTCTAAAGTTGACAACTACTTAGGGAGTGAATTGGATCTAACTAACCTGCTACTACTGGATAGAGTTTCTATTGTTTTAGATTATCTTAAAATTCTCCCTGGGTAATCCACTATAATTGCAGGGTTTAGATCTGGGTTGGCCTTAGTATAGTGAATCTTTTTAGGAGTCAAAATTTTAAATTTTTAAACTATTTTTATGAAATGTTTTGAAAACTTACTTCAGATAATGACCTTAAGGGGCTCAATATTTAATTTAAGGTTTCCTTAAAGTTTTATGAGACTGAGGATCAAAGTCCCCAGTATGGTCTCCAGAAATGTTATCACTCTGATAATTCTTTTGAAGTAAAAAGAAAGAAAAACCAAAGGTAACCACAAACCACTTTTGGAGATCAAGACCTAGATTTCCTGATGTTCAGAGAGGGCTCTCTCTTTAAAATTTAACTTTGTTTTAGTTAAGATGTTTTTAGGCTATTTGTGATTGTTCAAGGGGTGTTTGATTTGTATTTGAGATTGGGTGGCGGGATCTGCTTAGAAAGATGGATAAAATGATGTCTTTTAGACCATTGGGCTATGGAGTCAAATAATAAGGAAGAAAAACTGGATTAACTCACTAAAGGGAATGTTCCGAGGGCAAGATAACAGAGTGTTTTTCAAATCTTTCAAACAAAGGGGTGAAAGGTTTTCACTCGGGGTGAGAGAGCAGTTAAGGGTTCTCAGACCCAGATAATGAATGAGGAATGATGGGGTAATCAAGATCAAAGGGAAATTGAGAATCCCTTAACTTGGATATTCATGAAATCAATCTAAACCAAAGAGCAATTAAGAATGCTTTAATTTAAATATCAGAAGAAAACATTCAAATGCATAACTACTAAGACAGAGTATAATTAAACAAATTCTAAAATATATTCCAGTTATAACATTTATATTGAGAAACACATTAAAGATTATGAATAACTTTAAGAAAAATGACAATAACACATGAAAATACTTGTCTGAAATTCGCTCAACACATGAATCCTAGGAAATGTCTAATCTTTATTTATCAATCCAGCTTGTTGGCTCAGCAAATGATACAATGACCTTCTAGGTATTCTGATAAAAAAGACTATAGAAATGTCTAATAGAATCCACCCTTAATACTTCGAATTTTGAAGTATTTATACAAAAGTTTATTACAAAATATCTCAAACTAATTTGAGATTTAATCTAGGAAAGAATAATATCTTCTTGCAAGAAGATATAGATAACTATTGAACTGTTTCATGTTGTCCCTTTTATTATGGTTCTGTTGGCTTTGATCTTTTGCCCTTTTTTCTGTTTTTTTGTTTGATCTTTCATGCTAGATGCTTCAGTTACTTTAGCCTTTCATCTGATACACTTTGACTCTGCTGATCTGTCTTCATCCTTTTACCATGTTGTTTTACTTTTACTATACATTAACCTTTTTACTGCATATTTCTATAGTAAATCAGTTAATTTCTCCCATGTTTCAGCATCAGGTAATTGGATTTTTAGCATCTTTCTATATATTTCATCTACCTCTGTGTATATGGAAAAAGTAGGCTTTTTGATAAACAAGTTTTTTACCTCATGCTGGAGGTAAAACAACTTTTCAAATGTTTGGTAGAGTACTTTGCCTGTTGGCAATGCCTTTATTGATGATGTATTTACCTGATCCTTTGCTACCTCTCTGATTTTCTTGTTGTAATCCTCCTGTGTCATGAGCTTGTCATTTATCACTAAGGGATTGGGTAATCCCTTTTCTCTCAAAATTTTGAACTTATCCATAAATCTATCAATGGCTAGCTACATATTCTAACACTTATCCTCCAAGTTTTGCATCAAGTTCCTCTTGGAGAGGACCTTTCTGACCTCCAAAATTTTCTATGTTTTGTCCTCTATTTCCAATTCCTGAAGCTCATACTTATTCTTGCTGTTAAGGAGTTGGATAATTTTGGTAGCCTCTTTTGGAATTTGTCCTAATTCTGCTTTTACTTTCTGGATGGCCTCTGTAGCGAGCTTTATCAAATCTATTTGCTCGAAAATCACCTGAATAGATGGCCAAATATCATTGACAGAGTCAATGATATTGGCCCATAGTTTTTCCTTAGCCTACGCAAGGCGTTATTTCAGTGTTAAGTCCTTTTCCAAGGCTTTCAATCTTTCACTCATCCTGGTAGCTTTTTTCACTTCTTCTTTGTGCATGATTTTGGAAAGCTTGTAATCAGTTTCCAAGCTTGTCACTTTCTCTTTGAGCTTATTCATCTATGTGGTTTGTATGGACATTTCTTCCATAGATTTAACCAATTTTGCTGCCTCTTCACCTGATGTACCTGTTGCCAATGTAGATGTTGTAGAAGCTGGTAGAGCTATGGCCATTAGAGTTGTGGGAGCCAATGAGGCTGCCAATGTGGAAGGGTCAAAAGTGGTGACCGTTGAGATGACATTTACCGAGGTAGTGCCAAGATCAGTTTGTTTTAATTGGATTAAGCTGTCCAATTCCTTTTCTGTCTCCCTCAACTGATCATTTAGTTTAAGGACTAAGTCCATCAACTCTTCATGCCTTGTTTGGTTTTCCAAGACTTCCTGTGTCTGGGGGTGCTGCAGTTGAGGTATCTTCAACTGTTTCTTGAGTGCTGCAATGTCATCATTCTTCTTTTTTATTAATTATTCAGTAGCCTTGATGTCTTTGGGATCATGTCCCAATTCAATTATCAAGTCTTCCAAAGACTTGATTCTAGTATCTTTGGCCTATGATGAGGCCTTTCCCAATTGATACTGGGCTGAAAAATTATTCAGTGAATTCTGCAACTAATGAGCAGCCATGGCCTTTCCTGTAAGGGTGGAATAAATCATTTCTCTAGTCTGTTTGTGAAATTCAATTTGGTCGACAGGATGAATATCCCTTGCCAATACCTCAAATTCTATCTTCTTGAAATCTGTTGATGTTCTTGGTTGTTGTACAGTTGGCTTTATGAAGGAAATTTGCATCTTTCCTTCCTTGATGTCAAAAGCTGACATCAACCTACTTTGATTAGGGGGTGTAAGCTAGAAATACTTTGCATAGGATTATGCCTCTAGTTTCTCATTTCTCATTTTAATCTCCTTGAACCTATCCTTAATGTCCCTATCTCTATCAGCAGGCTTATTGAATGAGGAGACTTCTACACTAAGCTGTCTTTCTAAAATTTGAGTTTTTGATGTAGATGGCTCCTATGTTTCTCCAGATTGAGTTGTGCCCTTGATCATGTCCAACTCAATATTAGTTAATTCTATTGAGCCATTTGTGTCTTCTTGTTCTGAAACAGGATTGAGCCTAGGCCTTTTTCTCTGGATAGCTTCATGTTGTACATTGGATGTGTTCATACCTGAGCTGGATGCTCCCTCTCTATTCCTTTTGGGATTCTTTTCCTCATTCTGAGGAGTTTGAAAAATAGTAGGGGTACTCACGGTTCCTTCTTGCTCTGGTACCTATAGGAATGAGCTTTCATCAAGCTGTCTCTCTAAATCAAACAAGGTATTTTCAAAATCTACCTTTGTACTATCCTTGTCTATGAGAGTGTTTTCCAACCACTCAGATTGATTGGCATATCTCTTTATTTCTGGTGTGGGTGATGAATGTAAGGTCCCAATTTGAACTTTTGTCTTAGTTTGGTTATAAACCCTTAAGGGTCATACCTCCACATGGCACTATTCTTAAACTTCATTTGTTGCAGAATTTGCTCTGCTTCGTCTCCTGCCTCTCTAGAATTGCAAATGAAAGGGCCTAACTGGTTCTTGATCTTGAACTGAGACCTTTTCTTGGCTGAGACAGAATTGATACCATCAGAGTTCATTATCTTCCTATAATATTCCAGAACAAATAACCTCATAGGGATGTATTTGGGCAGTTTGTATGGGGCAAGTTGGCAACCATAGATTCTTATTTTGGTGTGATTTTGTTAATGGTACCAATCTCCCACCTTACTTTGTTTGTACAACTGGAGCACTATTTTGATTTCTTGGCTTATTCTGGGTGGAGGGCTTCCTTTCATCATGGTCATGACTGGATGGACAAAAGAGTCAATGAGTCTGCATAGGTGTATGGTAATGAATACCTATGGAATAGTGGTGTCCAAAACATAACAGACCTGGGGTGGCCTTTAGTATCCAACTTCTGGATGGTGAAGGGAAATTTGTCTAACTGATAATACAAAAACATGTCGTATAGTATAGATGAGTACTTGAATACTCTCTCATTGTGCATTTTGGTAAATTGTTCATGCATCCTTTCAGCTATGAACTGGGCATAATTGTACAAAGTAGCAGGAGGCTTTCCTGGGGTGAAAATGGACATGAAGGCTAGGATGAGCTCATCAATGAATTCATCTGTGGTATAGCCCAGAATACATGATATCATGGTTACAATTTTCTTGCCCCTTTCAGAGAAAATGGTAGAAACATATGGAGGGGCATTTGTAGGAATGTGCTGCTCTTCTACAATGAAAGTTTGGAATATTTGGGCCAGTCTAGATGGACTCAATTTGGTGTACTTGTCTAACAAATACCCAATGGAGAGTGGGTTTATATTTGGACCTGGTTGGACTTGCAACATTTCATTGATTGCCGCAGCTATAATAGTGAACAAGACTTTTTGGTCTGGAGACATTATAGCTCTTTGGCTGAGAATGTAACAAGCATCACACATATGGACAATTTTAGGAAAGACATGTACTTGTGGAAACTAGTATTTGGGAAAATTGGAGTCGCAAAGTCCAATGTCATTAGTATGGTTTAAATATCTGTCTTTACTCAAACAATGAACTTTGAGCAGGAGTGTATACGCACTTGTGTCTTTGATTTGAAAATCCCTGTCCACTAAGGGAAGGTGGTCAAGGTTCAAATGGGGGGTTGTGACTGGTCTGACATCCATGGCAACGAGGGCAGCCATAATTTAGTTCTTGTGGATTTGAATTTGAAATATACAGGTTTATATCAGAGGTTTGAAGGTAATTTGGAAAATTTCATAAGGGTTTGGGTATTCTAGTCAGGCACACATTTTATTTTTAAAGTAATTTCAATTAATTTTACTTAATTAAAATACTTTAAAGACTAAGCGTTTTCAAATTGAAAGGGTGTCTGGTAATTTTTCTTCAAATACCTGGAATTTGCGTGAATTAACTTCAAATTGGTGTTCTCGGCAACTGTAGAGGGTTGAATGGGCTCTGGTACGGACTAAGAGCTTTGATTGTGGTCTGCAGCTTCTTTAGGAGTAAAATTGAGGTCAATTGGCGATTTCAACGTTTGAAGGTGTCGCAATGGTTTGCAGAGGTTTTACACAAAAATTGATCGAAAAAGGGCCGAATAAGGCTTCTCGATATTTTTATTGAACAACAGTCACCTTTTTGCGGTTAAATTACAAATGAACAGTGGGTGGTTTCCTAATCCATCTCACCGCTTTTATGGAGGAGGTGGCATTTTGGCGAGGTCACCCGATCTACCATAACGCTTGACACATAGCAGATGGGAGCCTGGGAAATACCACTTTATCGGGTGAGTAAAGGTCGGACATCGCGTCAACCCGATATGGTTGTGAACTGTTGGATTTGGGTGTTGACAACCAGATGGAAGTTGGTTGACAGAATAGCACGGATGAAATGGGCAAAGCCCGATATGGCTGTGAACTGTTGGATTTGGGCGTTGACAACCGGATAACAGTCGGGTGACAGAATAGTGTGGATGAAATGGGCAAAGGTGTCGGGGGGGCCTTTAATCCTTGGTGGTTTGTGATTATTTATGAGTTAAACATGGGATTAAATGATCAGACGGGGTTTAATGAAGGGATTATCTTAACTTTATCGAGAATTGATGAGTTGAGAGGGTTTTTTCGAGGGAAATGGGATAAACATATAGTTTATAGTTAAACTTGCGATATTATATACAAGATTTATTTATATATGGGAAAAGGTATATCAAAAGCTATATTATTAAGTTAAAAATTAATATGAATTGAAATGAGCAGAGTGAAAATACCACTGAGAATAATGTAATATTTGTGCATTTTCTTCACATACACTTATACTTAGGATAAAAAAACTTTTTGTGGGTATTTTGAATGAAATGTAATTTAACATGGGGTTTTTTACTTTTCATAGGTAAATGGAGTTTAACCTTAGGAAAAGTGGTTTTATTAGGGAAATGAAGGGAAATGACTTTTATGAAGGGAATTCTAACACTTGATGTCCATAAGTCATTAAGCCAAGGGTCCGATACCACCAAAAGTCAGAGAAATGCTCTAAGCCTTTATGACTTGAAGGATTTTTAGTACTAGAACATACTTATGGATGGGGAAATTAGTAAGTATAAGGATGAAATGAATGAGGGGGAGTCAATTAAATCAACTTGTAAACCACTGTTTTTGCTCTTAATTGCTCATGCATATTAAAATATATTATTATGCATGATAAATATGCTTTTTCCCAATCAACTTTATACTTTAGCAACTTTTCTTCTACTTACCCATTACTTACCCTAATATTTTTTCTTCTTTTTGGTAGATGCACTTAAGCTAGCAAACCCTTTTGTTTCCTTTTCTTTTATAAATTAAACTATCTAATTCTAACCTTATATCTTCCAAGGGCTCATATTAAGCTGCTGAGCCCCTTTTATTTTTTCTATCTATCTAATGATATGCCAAGATTAAGATGTTTGGTCATATTTTATTCTCTAACTATAAACATAAAATTCAAAGCATGAAATAGTCTAGATTAAGCAGTTTGACTACCATGGGTTGTGGCATGTATGACAAGCTACACACAACCATTATTTACAGAAGAAGTAAAATAGTAGTGGCATTTAGACTTGCACACTTCCATGATCTGTTTTTGTTTTTGGGGTTCATATATTTTCATTTTTTGATCTTTTATTATTCTTTTTGTCTTTTGATATTTCTTTTAGGACATACCCTCTTTACATTTTTTTATTTTTAATATGGAAAACATTTGCAGAAAGAAAAGGTATGTACAATATTACAAGGCTTAACCTTATCCAATTCAAAATTATGAATCCTATCACTATAGGACTCTAAAACTATACTAGAGCAGCTCGTATCTATACTAGTAGATCTAAGAGCTATTCTTAGTTATGTTAGTTCACAAGTTGTGGAAAAATTCAAATTGAATTATGAAATTTTTAAAAATTCATAGTTAGTCCAATTGGCTACTGGCACAAAGAGAAAAGTGACAAGCTGGGTAAAATAATGTCTTGTATAACTAAATGGATGTAAAAATGAATTAAGTTTGAATACACTCCCTTTAGGTTCCTATGACTTGTTGATAGGATTGAATTGGTTGGAGAAAAATAGAGTTGTAATAAATTGTTTAGAAAATATTGTTACCTATGTAAATTATGAAGGAAATGTACAGATAATTAAAGGCATATACAGGCCTATCTCCACCAGACAAATTTCAGCCTTACAACTAAAAAGAAGTTCCCAAAAAGGTTGTAAACTATTTGCTTTCTAGATTGAAGAAAACTTTCAACAATCAGAAGATAAAACCATAGATTATTTACCTATAGTTAGAGAATTTAAAAATGTTTTTTATGGAATAAATTCCAGTATTACCACCAAGAAGAGACAATTTTTTCAATTAACTTGGTACCAATAGCCACACTTATTTCAAGGGCACCATATAGAATGATAATTCCTAAACTTGTGGAATTGAAAATACAACTACACTAATTATTAGATAAAGGTTATATCAGACAAAATGTTTCCCATGGGGAGCCCCTGTGTTGTTTGTTAAAAATAAAGGCTGGACTTTCAATATGTGCATAGATTATTGACAATTGAAAAAACTAACCACTAAGAACAAATATCCTTTACCCCACATAGATGATTTGTTTGATCAAGTTAGAAAGAAAACATTTTTCTCAAAAAATGACCTTAGATTAGGTTACCATCAGTTAAGGATAAAATATGAGAATATGCATAAAACAACATTCAGAACAAGGTATGGACACTACAAATTTGTAGTACTACCTTTTGGCCTTACTAATGTACATGCTACCTTTATGTGCTTAATAAACAATGTGTTTAGTAAGTATCTAGACAAGTTTATATTGGTTTTCATAGATGATATTATGATATATTTGGAAAACCAAGAAGAACATGAAGAACATTTAAAATTAGTGTTGTAGACTTTAAGAGAACACTAGTTGTACACAAAATTCAGAAAGTGGGACTTTTATAAAGACAAAATTCAATACTTGGGTTATGTTATCACTAAAGAAGGCATATATGTTGATCCTGAAAAGGTTAAGGCCATATTAAATTAGACAGCACATAAGGACATATTAGATATCAGGACCTTCATGGGCATTATTGGTTATTATAGAATATTCATCGAAGGTTTTTCTAAACTAGTCTATCTCATCACTTCTCTGCAAAAGAAAGGAGTGAAATTTAATTGGAAAACAAAGATTCAACATATTTTTGATAGATTAAAACATTTATTAACCGTAGCCCCAATCTTAAATATTGCAGATCCAGAGAATGACTTTGTGGTATGTATTGATGCATGCCTAGAAGGGTTGGGTAGTGTATTAATGCAAGAAAACTATGTAGTTGCCTATGAATCAAGAAAATTGAAACCTCATGAAAAGAAATATGTTGTTTATAATTTGGAATTAGATGTTTTCATACATGCATTGAAGATGTGGAGACATTATTTATTGGGGAAAAATTTCACACTTATTATTGACCACATAAGATTAAAATATTTTTTCAATAAATATGATTTGGATGCCATACATGCCAAGTGGATGGCATTCTTAAGTGAATTTGAATTTGAAATCAAGCACATCAAATGTAAAGAGAATAAAGTTACAGACACCCTAAGTAGAAGTGAAAATCAATTAACTGAAATTTATGTTAGTAGTGCCAAGATAGATTTTGCAGAACAAATAAATATTTCAGCATAGAAAGATGAAGTTGATTAATAATTGCAACAAAAATTATAGAATATAGAACTACCTACTTATGCAAAAAATCAAGAAAAGTTGTTAACTTTCAAGAACCGAATTTATGTTCCCAATGAAGTTGAATTGAAACAACTTATTCTAAATGAACATCATTAGAAGCCTTCAATCAGGACCCCCAAGATATCAGAAAATGATCATAACATTGAGAAATGAATTTTATTGACCATACATGAAGAGAGAAGTGGATGAATATTTAGCTAAATGTTTAGAGTTGGCGCAGGAAAAGGTAGAGCACCAACACCCAGTTGTAATACTAAACCCTTTACCTATTTCAGAATGGAAATGGGAGGTTATTTCTCTAGACTTCATCATTGGTCTTCCAAGAACTAGAAGACAACATGATTTTATTATGGTTCTTGTGGAAAAATTAAGTAAAGAAACCCATTTTATACATGGTCACTATACTTTTGGAATATCCCAAATTGCAGATATATTCATGAGGGAAATATTTCGGTTGCATGGAATACCGAAAGTAATGATATCAGCTAGAGACACTAAGTTTACTTCTAACTTTTGGAAGACATTATTTGGAGGAATGGATACACAGCTAAACTTTAGTACATCCCACCATCCTCAAATAGATGGTCAAACTGAAAGGAAAAACCATATTTTGGAAGGAATGTTAAAAATGTATATTATGGACAGTGCCCACTTAGTGGGAGGCTTACTTACACTTAGAAAAATGTACATACAATGTTAGGCATCTATAAAAATTATCCCATTTTAAGTTACGTATCGGAGGAAGTGTCACGCTCCTTTAACTTGGAATCATATGGAAGGTAGGTTAGTGTCAAGCCCTGATATTCTTCGAGAAATAGAATAGGAATTAAAGAAAATAAAGGATATTTTAAAGACTACCCAAGATAGGCCTAAAATCTATGTAGATTAAAAGAGAATGCACAATGAATTCAAAGTGGGAGAACATGTATACATCAAAGCCAAACCAAAGAAGAGCACTTTAAGACTAGGAAATTGTGCTAAACTAGCACCAAGGTTTTGTGGACGCTTCAAGATACTAGATAGAGATGATTTGGTGGCCCACCGACTAGCAATGCCTAGTCATATAAAAGTGCATCATTTTTTTCATGTCTCTTTATTGAAAACGTATGTCCATGACAATTCTCACGTGATTGATTGGAATGTGGTACTGGTGGAGCCAGAAGGACGTTTCTAGGTAGAAACACTACAAATAGTATATCAATGAGAAACCATTTTCTAGAACCAAGCCATTGCGTAGGTTAAAGTGCAATGGAAGCACTTTACCTCATAGGAGGCTACCTGGGTGATGGAGGACAAAATGCATGAGGAATCTCCAACATTGTTCCTAGAGAAAGGGAATTGAAAAGAAACACCACGATGGTGCTTATTTTAAGAGGGGGAAGATGTAACACCCCTTAGTTTTTCTTATTTATACATGGCTATTTTTAGACTTTTAAATTATTGTTGGACTAAATTGCTATGGAAGTCAAAATGGAAACCATGTGATGATGTAATTATGTTTTATTTTATGGAATTTATAAATGAATTGTTTGCAAATACTCAGGAAAGAGCACTACAATATTAGATATTTCTTGCAAACTTATCAAAAATTGCTAGTGATTAAATTCCACATGGTGGACCTTCCCTAAAAAGTACCCTAAAAATCCCTAGGAGAAAGTTGTTAAATATAATAACATGATGGGAGAGAAAGATTATGTTAATCGCTTAGCTGGAGAGAAGTGCTAAGATTGGATGAAAAGTAGAATAAAGCACAATTAGAGAGAAGGGTGTGCTTTTTCAGAAAAAAAATAAATAATAATAATAATAATAATAAATAATAATAATAATAATAAATAAAATAAAAATAAAGATAAATAAAATAAAAATAAAAATAAAAATAAATAATAAATTAATTAATAAAAATAAAAAATAAAATTAATAAAAATTAAAATTAAAATAAAAATAAAAAGTTAAAATAAATAAAAAAATTAAAATTAAAATAAAATAAAAAATAAAAATAAAATAAATAAATAAAAATAAAAAATAAAAATAAAAATAAAATAAATAAATAAAAATAAAAATTAATTAATTAATTAAACAAAAGACTGAGTAACTAGGGGATGCAAACCCTTAAAGTAGAATGTTGCTAAGGAAAAACTGTTGGGAAGAATGTATAAGAAAAGCCACTCAAGAACCTAAGAGGGTTGTTGATTCCTAAAGGAGAGAAGGTATGAGATTGGGGGAACTATCAGAGACAGTTCATGGTTGGGTGGAAAGTGCTATGTTCCTTAATATTCCCCACACATCTAATTATGGTTAGACATATTTTTGTTTATAGTTTATAAATTAATGTTTGAATAGTTAATATTATTATAATGAGAATGCAGATTGAATGTGGAATTCAGATAATGAGTTGTATATGTTACCATTTCTACATGCATAGCTTAATTATTTCCAAATCAACAAATTCAATGAGAGAAGTGATTACAATAAATCTTGTATCTGGAGTCTTATAAGAGTTAATGTTATTGGAAATGAGTAGATGAATGTGTAAGAAAGGATTTATCTATAGAGGAAAGAATATAGGTATGCATAGAAAGAATAGTTACTAAAGTAATTAATTATGATTAGACCTAAGATATTATATGATGAATTAGGGTCTAAATTTGGAGAATGATATAAAGTGTACATGATGTTGAAAATGCAACAAGAAAATCTTGATTTAATTTTGTCCTTGAATTAAATTAGGAATAAAATTTTAATTCCACATCACAAGACAACTTGTACGAAATAACTATGTTAATTTGACTTAGTTGGCTCAGTTAATTCGAGTTGAGGGTCTAACTTGAGTCATGTAGAGTGTCTCCTACTTTATAGGAGCACTGGTTGAGTTCATTTTGAGTTGTAATTAATTAATTTAGTTTAACTGAGTTAAAGTCTGTTAAGCTAGTTCCAACTAATCGATGAACTAGTAGGAGGTCAAACAGTGGGGTATTGATTCATGTGTTCATCCAATTAACGATGATTCACTCATAAATAACTCATGCATGTCAGATCTGAGAGTTACCGAGTTGAGATTAGAGTTCAAGGTCAATGTACAATTAGTTCTATAATCTCATCTCTCTTCTCGATGTTTTTAAAAATAATGGATATAGCAAATCTCAAAGCCTCAAGGCCTTTCACAAGGCCTGCAAAGCACCAAGAGTTAAAACTAGTCATGTCGATCCTATCTCCAAGGTTTATCTCTGTATATCTAAGGAACCACGGATAGGATTGCCCATAATCTTAGGAATATCAATGTCTCTTCTACGTTCAAGCCTCTTAACACCATAAAAAATTCTCGTAGGTATGTTAAAGACCCAATTGACCCTAAGGACACGAAAGGTGTTTATCTTGTTCCATGCTCCTGTGGTATTCCCTATATTGGAGAAACGGGTATGTCTATTAAATAGATAATCAAAGAACATGCTGTAGATATTAGACACAGTCGATCTTG
The DNA here is from genome assembly GCA_031772625.1 of Pinus tabuliformis. Classification (NCBI taxonomy): domain Eukaryota; kingdom Viridiplantae; phylum Streptophyta; class Pinopsida; order Pinales; family Pinaceae; genus Pinus; species Pinus tabuliformis. The sequence continues at coordinate 37,016,823 of CM062815.1, forward strand.
CGCATTAGCCCTAGCCAAGCATGAAGAGAAATCAAAACACCATCTTGAAGATTCCAAGGTCATTACCAAGGTTGATCATTTCCATCACAGGAAACTTAGGGAAGTGATTGAGATTGAGAGGCATGCCAAAAATCTGAATAGGGACGATGGTTGCAAATTGAGTAAGAGCTAGATTCTGACTCTCTCTTCATGATTCTTCCACCCTTTCTTATCCCTGCTCTACTTTTATTTCAGTCTGGTTTCATCATTTTTCCCTTATTATCCTTATTAACATTCTTTAATTTCTTATGTTTAATTTCCTCTCTTTAAATTATGCTTATCCCTTTAGCAACCCTTTTTTTCCCTTAAATTTTTTATTTTTGTTTTATCTTCCCTCTTGACCTTTGATCTCTCTCAATTTTGGAGCATCATCTTCCTTTTATTATTTTTATTATTTTTTCAAAAATTTTAAGTGTATTGATACTACCAAAATATGTATACCCCTAATAATATATCTTGATGTAACCTCCTTTCTAACTTACTAATATTAACAATTCTTTACCTAATACTCTATTTCTATTTTAAGCTAACCTCTAACAAATTATCATTAAAAACATTAATAAATAATCATATTAAATCATTCCCAACCGTGAGTTTTCAACTAAATAGGGACAAGTCAACCCATAGCAAATAAAAATATATAAATATTAATAAATATTATTAATAAATAATTATATTATATAAATCAAAAATATTGAAATAAAATATTTTATACTCTATAACAACTAGTTTTTAATTTAAATATATAATATTTTATTATATATCTCCTTAAATAATATTTTACTTTTCCCGTTAACTAATTTACCAGCAGCTAATTCTCAACGGCTAACTCTAAGTAATGATGCATCCTTGCTATTTATTCTTTTAGATCGATTGATTTCTCACCTTGTCCTAAGGATGAACCACACTAGTTGGTTCAAAACGTCGACCAAATCCTATCTATGTGAATAAACCAGAAGACTTGTATCTACATTATGGATCACAAAAGTCTTAGATCTAATAGTTTTATAATCATTCGAATTGTATAGGTGATGAACGCAGTCAGAGGAAGGCCTATGAGGATTGTGCAATTCATGTTGAGGAATTTCCCTAATTAATAGGGGTCTAATTCATAAGGAAACAATGCAAGGAAATAGGGACTTGGGAAAGCCAAAATTTGGTTAAGTATTGGCCTAGGCTTGTTTAGGAAGCAATGAGACATATAGAGATAGTGTAGAGGTTGCTCGAGCTTGAGAAAATCATTGTAATCTTCTCATATTTTCTAACTAATGCAATGTATAAATAGCAGGGTTTTTAGTTGTGGCTTTCCCCGGGAAATCATTGTGTAATGTGTTGATTGAATTCTTTCTCTTGTATGCTTCATGATTTCTTGATTGATTAATTGTTTCTGCTGATGAGTATAGTAGATTCAAGTCTTTTGTTTTAGAAAATTACATAAGAAGTTTGAATCTACAAGGAATTTCTACATGGTATCAGAGTATAAATCACTCTAGAAGAGGAGAATACGAGTTTTTCTTTTCTAGGTGAAATCAAATTTGCAGTTGTGATATTCCTAATTAGCTATGGCTAATTGGAATATTCGATTTTGTTCAATTTTTGCCTTCTATAGTTATTTGTAAATAAAAAGTGAGGAAGGGGGACATAACTCACTTTAGAATAAATAAATAAAAGTCACTTCCTAGGTAGCACAATGTTGTGACTTAAAGGGGAGCCAAGGAGGACACAGAAATGGAGCCCATGCAGACACATGGAGAGACTGTGCAGGAGGGAAGAACACGTGGCAAGAGGAGAAGCACATAGGAGGAGGTGAGCCTAGGGATTGTGAGAGGCAGAGGCTATAAAATAGAGAGGAGCCCCCTCATTTTGGATGATTCAGTTATGTGCATTTTGAGCTAGTCGTTTCGACTTCTGAGCACGCTGGCTGTTTAGCTGGTCTGCAACATTGTTTAGTGCATTCAGTGTCTCCATTCGGAGATCTCACCCTTAGCCCCAGGGGACTTCAAGTGCCTGCTCGAGCAAGGTATTTCTATCAGTATTTCAGTAGTAGTTTTATCAGCATTTTAGCAGTAGTTTCATCAACATTTTGGAGGACTATGTAGCACGTGGAGAGGGACGCAATTCTTTTTGGTAGTAGTGCTGGATTGGGGTTTGGCAGGTGGAGTTATGCGGGTATATTGAGCAGGGATCCAGCTCTTGTCTCATTGGAGGATTTTGGAAGGGTTTCAGGCAGTGTTTCAGGCAGAGTTTAGAGGGGTTTCCTCCAGTGGCAGCGCAGGGCATTGAGAAACTACGCATAACCCCAAGAGTGTGTTTTTCGGGGGTCGGCCATTCTAGGAAATCTTTCTGGGTTTTTCTGGGTTTCTTGAGTAGAGCCCGAAACTAGAGTTTCAGTTTTTTCTGAGGAGGGGAGCAGCCCCAAATCATCATTTGTTTTCTAGCAGCAACAACAGCACAGCAGCAGCATCCACGCAGAGAGGCCATTCTTGTCATTCTGAGAGTATTTCTTCACTTGCCTTGTGCAAGTTGAGGTGCCATCTGTCTAATCACCTCTTGTACTCATTTATTTCTTAGTATAATAAAATGGCTTAGCATTTCTCACTGCATTTCTTGTGTATCTGCTTATATTTCTAGTTTACATTATTATAGGTTGTTCCACTGTTATTTTATCACTTCTAGGTTATTATATCATTTGCACATATTTGGTTGGAGTTTTTGCTGGCGTTTCAGAAATATTCTGGGTTAGGAATATTACAATGGTATCAGAGCATAGGTCTGGCTCAGCCTGTGGAGCTAGCAATCTATGACACTAGGGGAAAAAACCCTACATTTGTTACAGAGGTAGGAGGTACAGAGACACTAGACGTAGGTTGGAGAATACCTACAGGGAGGGAGACTGTGTTCCTATGGTAGACGCAGAACAGGTGTAGCCTGTGGTAGATGCAGAATAGAGAGAGCAAGTAGTGGACGCAGAACAGATGGTCGACAAGGACAGGAAGAGATTTGTGGATATGCTCCTCAAATCAGTGTAGGATCTGTTGAGGCAGATTGAGGTGATGGGGCAGAGATTTACAGCAGTAAAGGCTAGACAACATGAGAGCCCATGAGTTTTTCAAATTGGTGAAGGATCAGGTACATCCCATCACTTGCCAGAGTAGCGTGATACTACGCAACAGGTGGCCTCACATGCCCCTACATGCTCTACCATGCCCACTTTCTAAGGAGCAGACATAGGGGCCGCGACCCAGCAAGAGGCAGAGCCCGGTCATATAGGCGATTATTTTGCAGAGTACCAGGCCTATGGGCAGGAGTTCATGGACACCCTCTCATTCAGATATTTTGTTCAGCTCCAGCGGGATAGTAGACCCCGCAACCATCACAGAGGATATCAGCATTACCATGATGGTGACACCCACCATGCAGCAAGTAGATTCCACTTGCCTACATTTGATGGTTCATCAAATAGTTTGGCAAAGTCTTGGGTGGAGAAGCTGGACATTTATTTCCAGCTCAACCAAATGTCGGAGACAAAGGCCATCAAGGTGGCAACATTGCATTTGGATGGAGAGGCCAAGGATTGGTGGTTTCATGGGATGGATACACTCGAGAATTCTACAGTGATGACATATGCCGAGTTTACCAGGAGATTGATAGAGTGATTTGACCAGAGGGATCCAGAGTAGCATTTTGTTGAGCTGACGAGGCTCAAGTAGACAAGGGGCCCAGAGACAGACTTTCCAGTCTAAGGGGAAGGACGTGAGGATTCCACCCCCAAAGGGGAATCCAAGACAAGTACAGCTTGATGATGATGCCAAGAGGGAGCTTAAGAAGAAGCGGTTTTGCTTCACATGTCAGGAGCCGTGGGCGTTGGGACATAGATGTGTTGCTGGTAAAGCACATTTTATTGAGGTCTTCTCTGAGAGCAATGAAGAAGAGGATGAGGAGGATGATGGGGAGGTAGGAGATAGCCATGCCATACAGGGACCTTTACCACCTCCACCACCAGCAGAAGGAGGTGCATCATTTGCGCCTACCAAAGGGGCCCTTGCAGCATTGCGAGGAGTACCCAAATATCTGACACTACACGTATGGGGGATAGTACGTGGCCAGCGAGTATCAGTTTTGGTGGACAGTGGGTCGACCCACAACTTCATCGATGCCCAAATGGTTGAGTGGAGAGGTATACAGACAGAGAGCTTCGATGGGTTTTTAGTCTTGGTCCCAGGAGATCAGACCATGATGTGTGCTCGATATGTTCCAGAGCTTTTAGTGACGATGGGCACCTACACATTGACTGACCACTTTTTCGTGGTCGATATTCCGAACACCAACATGATACTAGGTGTTCAGTGGCTTATTACTCTAGGGAAGGTCACGACAGATTGGAAGACCCTAGAGATGGAGTGGGATGATGAGAAGACAGGGAGGCATGAGAAGATACAGGAATAGCACACATATCCACCTCAAACTGTTTCGGCTACTTGGATGGAGGCAGTCTTCCGAAGGGGGACATAGAGTGGGTAGTGGAGTTGCGTGCATCAGAGGCAGGGACTTCAGGGCAGATAGTATATCTAGAGATACAGTCTATCCTTGATCAGTATGCCATAGTGTTTGGGAAGATTCCATTAGGACAGCTGCCAGATCAAGGGTTTGATCACACCATCAAGCTTGAGCAGGGCATACAGGTCGTAATCACCACCCCCTATAAGCACCCCAAGGCCTATCGAGATGAGATTGAGCAGGCTATCCAGGAGTTGCTGGCTCTCGGGCATATCCGACTAAGCACGAGTCCTTTTGCTTCTTTTGTGGTGTTGGTGAAGAAGAAGGACGGTACATTAAGGATGTGCAATGACTACAGGGCCCTGAAAAAGAAGACCCTGAAGAACAGGTACCCCATACCCAGGATCAATGAGTTGATGGACGAGTTGAGAGGGGTACGTTTCTTCTTAAAGATTGATTTGAGCTCTGGGTACCATCAGATTCGTGTGAGGGAGCAGGACATTCCCAAGACCGCCTTCAGGTGTTACTATGGGCAATTTGAGTTCTTGGTGATGTGTTTTGGGCTAACCAACTCCCCAGCTACATTTCAATCCTGCATGAATCACATCTTCCGTAGTCACTTGAGGAAGTTTGTGTTGGTATTCTTTGATGACATTCTCATTTACAACAGGACTTGGGAGGACAATCTCCAGCGCATTGAGATAGTATTGTGTATCTTACAGGAGTAGCAATTCTATGCCAAACTCTCCAAGTGTGAGTTTGGTTTGACAGAGATGTTGTATCTGCGACACATCATAGGGGTCGACGGAGTGAGGGTCCACAAGGAGAAGATCGGGGCCATCAGAGAATGGCTGGAGCTGAGAAATGTGATGGAACTTCGAGGATTCATTGGCATTTGTACTTACTACAGAAATTTCGTCAAAGGTTTCTCGCAGCTTGTTGCACCCCTGACAGATTTGACGAGGAAGGGGGCATTTAGTTGGTCAGATACAGCGCAGCGATCCTTTAACAGGCTCAAGGAGGTTATGAGCAGCTACCCAGTGCTTGCATTGCCAGATTTTACGCAGCTTTTGTTTTGGAGTGTGATGCGTCGGGAGAGGGGATCGGCGCAGTATTGATGCAAGGAGGTCACCCTATAGCCTTCGAGAGCCGGAAACTCCTTCCCAACGAGAGGTTGTATTCTATATATGACAAGGAGATGCTGGCCATCATGCATGCATTGGCTAAGTACTGGTAGTAACAGGTTCAGGGTGAGGACTGATCACAACAGCCTCAAGTTCGTTTTGGAGCAGAAGCAGCTACAGGAGAGGCAGCAGAAGTGGATCAACAAGATCCAAGCATATGAGTTTGACATTGAGTATGTCAACGTGGTAGCAGATGCCCTTTCACGTAGACCAGCCACGTTGTCTCTTATGAGCTTGGATATAGACTGGAGGGCTTGACTCTTAGTAGAGTACTCCAAGGATAGGTTTTGATGTGAGATTCTGGACGAACAGGTGGCAGATGACAGGTACAGGGTGATCGATGAGATCATCTATTACAGGGATCAGATCTTCTTGACTGAGGGGTCTCAACTCAAGAAGAAGATACTCCAGGCATCACATGACTCACCATTGGAAGGCCATCAGGGGTTTACCAAAACCTATAGGGCCATTAGAGAGAGGTTGTCATGGAAGGGCCTCAAGGAGGACGTACTACAGCATGTCATGGAGTGCAATGTTTTTCAAAGGAGCAAGGGGGAGATGAGCCATCCCGTAGGATTATTGCAACCTCTTCCCATTCCGGAGGGGAAATGGGAGAGTATTTTGATGGACTTCATCACAGGGTTGCCCATGGTATAGGACAAGGATTGTATCTTTGTCATTGTTGATCGGCTGACGAAGTACACATATTTCTTTGCCATATCCGCACATTATACAGCAGCACAGGTGGCCGAGCTGTTCTTCAGAGAGATCTTCAGGCTACATGGTCTTCCTAAGACCATTGTCAATGATAGGGACAACCGTTTCATGGGCGGGTTTTGGCAGGAGCTTTTTCGGTTGGTGGGGACAGAGTTGACACCGAGTACTAGTTATCACCCACAGATAGATGGGCAAACAGAGATAGTTAACAAGTGGCTAGAGGGCTACTTGCGTAACTATGTTAGTGAGCAGCAGCAAGCATGGCTGAGGTGGCTACATCTAGGGGAGTACTGCTACAATACTTCACATCACATGTCCATTGGTATGTCACCATTCTATGCCTTATATGGGTATCATCCTTTATCTTTTGCTGACATGATGTTTGGTGATATAAAGGCTCCCAGAGCCAAGGTTTGGATCCAAGAGAGTTAGGATATTCTCCAAGAGCTCAAGGATAACATGGCTACAGCATAGAATCAGCAGAAGCTGTATGCCGACAAGGGTCTGGTGAAGAGACAGTTCGAGGTAGGGGACATGGTCTACCTACGATTACAGCCATACCGACAGTCGTCACTAAAGCAGAAGGGGGCTGAGAAGCTCAAGCCCCGCTTTTATGGGCCGAACAGGGTGATATGCAGGGTTGGACATGTTGCATATGAGTTGGAGCTACCCCAAGGCAGCAAGATTAATGATGTTTTTCATGTATCATGCCTGAAAAAGGCATTGGGGCAGCAGGTGACAGTGACAGATGAGCTACCACCCATGGATGACGAGGGGCATTTGGTATTGCAGCCAGAGGCTATCATTGAAACTAGGGAGAGGCAGTTGTGGAGCAGGACGGTCCGAGAATTCTTGGTGAGGTGGAAGAATTTTCCAGATGAGGATGCCACTTGGGAGAGTGAGAGGATCTTGTAGCATCCATCACTTCAGTTTCTTGAGGACAAGCAACATTTTTCCGGGGGAGACTGTGATATTCCTAATTAGCTATGGTTAATTGGAATATTCGATTTTGTTCAATTTTTGCTTTCTATAGTTATTTGTAAATAAAAAGTGAGGACGGGGGACATAACTCACTTTAGAATATAAAAAAAAAAAAAAAAAAAGTCACTTCCTAGGTAGCACAACGTTGTGACTTAAAGGGGAGCTAAGGGGGCCAAAGGGGGATGCAAAAATGGAGCCCACGCAGACACATGGCGAGACTGCACAGGATGGAAGAACACGTGGCAAGAGGAGAAGCACGCAGGAGGAGGTGAGCTTAGGGATTGTGAGAGGCAGAGGCTATAAAATAGAGAGGAGACCCCTCATTTTGTATCATTCAGTTATGTGCATTTTGAGCTAGTCGTTTTGACTTCTGAGCACGTTGGCTATTTAGCTGGTCTACAGCACTATTTAGTGCATTGAGTGTCTCCGTTAAGAGATCTCACCATTAGCCCCAGGGGACTTCAAGTGCCTGCTCAGGCAAGGTATTTCTATCGGTATTTTAGTAGTAGTTTTATCAGCATTTCAGCAGCAGTTTCATCAGCGTTTTGGAGGACTGCGCAACACTTGAAGAGGGACGCAGTTCTTTTTGGTAGTAGTGCTAGATTGGGGTTTGGTAGGTGGAGTTATGCGGGGAAATTGAGCACGGATCCAGCTCTTGTCTCATTGGAGGATTTTGGCAGGGTTTCAGGCAGATTTTAGAGGGGTTTCCTCCAGTGGTAGTGCAGGGCATTGAGGAACTGTGTAGAACCCCAAGAGGGTGTTTTTCGGGGGTCGGCCATTCCAGGAAATCTTTCTGGGTTTTTCTGGGTTTCTTGAGTAGAGCCTGAAACCAGAGTTTCAGCTTTTTCAAAGGAGGGGAGCAACCCCAAATCATCATTTGTTTTCTAGCAGCAACATCCACGCAGAGAGGCCATTCTTGTCATTCTTAGAGTATTTATTCACTTACCTTATGAAAGTCAAGGTGCCATATATCTAATCACCTCTTGTACTCATTTATTGCTCAGTATAATAAAATGGCTTAGTATTTCTCACTGCATTTCTTGTGTATCTACTTATATTTCTAGTTTACATTATTATATGCTGTTCCATTGTTATTTTATCACTTCTGGGTTATTATATCATTTGCACATATTTGGTTGGAGTTTTTGCTAGGGTTTGAGAAATATTTTGGGTTAGGAATATTACAGCAATATCATTCTTTAGAGCGAGTAGGATGTTGTTCTATGGATTAAGACTCCAATATTCCCTTGAGGACATTTAGAACTATATTTCTTGGAAGAATAGGATGGAGGCAGTGTCGGAAAACAATGGGTTAAAAGAATTCATAAACAAAGATATTCCTAAGCCTCCAACAACAATGCTCAAGATTTGGAAGACTGGAGGAAATGTGTTGCAAAGACAAGAAGGATCATACTAGAAGGAGTCCTAGATTATATTGTCTCAAACCTCCATGGGAAGGATACACCATATGCAATGTGGCAAGCCTTGATTGACTTGTTTCAGAATAGCAGGGACCACAGGAAGTTGGCACTGAAGGACAAGCTTAAGAAGATCAAGATGGAGAAGGGCGAAACAATACCACAATACTTGAGAAGGTTCACGCAATGTTGGGATGAGCTTGTGAGTATCGGTATTACAGTTTTTGAAGATGATCTCTTTATCCTAAGACTTTTAAGCCTTCCCAAGAGTGGGAACAACTACCAGGATTCGATAAGTGGGAGGGAGAATCTACCAAAGTGGGAGCATTTATGGTCTGACTTGGTGCAGGAAGAGATAAGGAAGAGCACTAAAGATGGAACGTCATCCAAGCATGATGATGAGGAGAATTGTGACTTAGCTAGAAAGGTGAAGAATGGGAAAGGAAAGAAATTCTAATCCAAAGGAGATTTTAGTTAGGGTGACAATAAGAAGAAATTATTGAAGATTAAATGTTTTCACTGTCATGGGTTAGGACTCTATGCGACGGAGTGTCCACACAAGAACGCCAGTAAGAAGCCCTCGGGAGAAGTGGAAGACGAAGCTCTTACTTCAAAATTCGAGTTGGATTTCACCCTCATTGATTGCATGGTGAAATCGGTGATGGTTACTGTGTGGTATCTAGATAGTGGAGCCTCATTCCATATGACCGAAAACAAATAATTTTTTAGTGGCTTGGAGTAGAAGGACCTCCAGATGCACATTGAGATGGGAGATGATGGAAGGTATAGTGCGACCAACATCGATATTGTTACTTTTCAGAGGAATTTTGGTTCTCCTATCACATTAAATATGTCATGTATGTTTTGGGTCTGAAGAAGAATGTAGTTTTAGTTTCTATGTTGCAGGACCGTGGCTACGATGTGGTATTTAGAAAAGGAAAGGATTTCCTTCGTCACATAGCCTTAGGAAAAGTGAAGTGGACCGAGGTTCGGGTGAAGAACCTCTACAAATTGGATGTATAATATTGTGCAACATTGAGCATAAAAACAGAGAAGGTGCAGAGTTGAGACATTGGTAAAATATGGCACAGAATATTGGGTCGTTATCACCATGGATCTTTCAATATCATGCAATAGATTTCTATAGGACTTCCCAAGGGTGAAATACAGTAGAGAGATACATGCAAAGGGTGTACATTGGGGAAGTACACCAAATCCACCTTTCATGCTAAGGACATTCGAGTGCAAGCGATCCTTCAAAGAGTTCACTCAAATGTGTGTGGACCATTCTCGACAGCCTCCACAGCCAAGCACAGGTATTATGTAATATTTGTAGATGATTTCTCACGTAAGTGTTGGATTTTCTTCATGCAAAAGAAAATTCATACGTTCTCTAATTTTGTTCATTTAAAGCACTTGTTGAGAAAGAAACTAGCAGGAAAGTTAAGGTTATTAGGAGTGATAACAATGGAGAATATGTGTTGAATTAATTCAAGAACTTATAAGCATCAAAAGGCATTCAATGGGCATTAATAGTACCCCATAATTCATAGCAGAATTGGGTGGATGAAAGGAAGAACAGAATTATTGTAGGATTTTCAAGGGTGATTTTACATGGTCAGGGCCTATCGTTGACCTCGTGGGATGAAGCATGCAACAAAGTTGTATATGTGCATAATAGGAGTCCTCGTCGAATTCTTGAGGTGAGTACACCAAAACAAGGTTTTTTAGGTAAGAAACCAGATGTGGCACACTTCAAGATCTTTGGTTCATCAGTTACTTGACAACTTACCAAGGATGCAAGGAAAAATCTAGAACCGACAGCTGAGTTGGGCATATTTGTGGGGTACACTGATACACCTCACAACTATTAGGTGTACCTTCCATCTCGCAAGATGATAGTGGTTCGCAGAGATGTGAAGTTCGATGAAGAGAATGAAATGAGATGTTCTCTTGATGGGGAGCTTCAGTTACATGAAAATGAGGAGATTTTAACTCCAAAGGAAGAACTGCAACATGATGTGGAGAAACTACATGCAGAGGAGTAGAGAGTGGAAGCACGCACTCATGCAGATACATCCAGAGAAGGAAGGAAGTGCACGATATAAGCTGACAGATTGATGCTTGATGCTAGAGAGAATATGGGAGCACCCACATCACATCATAGGCAGAGGAGGTCACCAAATCAGTAAACTGGCTACATGGATCTGATGAGCAAGAGTGTAGAAAATGAACCATCCTCATTCGAGGAATCAGTGCAAAAAGAAATATAGGTTGACTCCATGGTAGAGGAGTATGACTCTATTATCAGGAACAGTGCCTGGGAAGTTGTCCCAAGGCCAGAGGGTAAGTCAGTGGTAGGTTCCAGGTGGATCTATAAGGTGAAGCTAGCAACAAATGGGAGTGTCATGAAACAAAAGGCCAGATTTGTGGCCAAGGGGTTCTCTTAGGTGGAGGGAATTGATTACGAGGATACCTTTTCTCCAGTAGCAAGGTACTATTAAATGAGATATATTCTACCACTTTAAGCATAGATGGGATGGAAGATACATCAAATGGATGTGAAGACATATTTCCTCAACAGAGTGATTGAGGAAGAGATGTGCATTAAGCACCTAGAAGGATTTGAGAACTTCAACAAAGACTCACATAAGTGTATACTCAAGTGAGCATTGTATGGATTGAAACAAGCACCCCATGCATGGTACACCAAGATTGACATCTATTTCACTAGGTTGGGCTTCACCAAAACTAAAGTAGATGAAAACCTTTACCATATTGTGGTTTAAGATAAATTATTGATTATGGTATTATATGTCGATGATTTAATTCTAATAGGTGATGAGATTCTGGTCAAATCTTGTAAAGAGGATCTTGTAAGAGAATTTGAGATGAAGGACCTAGGGCTCATGCATTATTTCCTTGGTATGAAAGTATGGCAAGGAAATTAGGAACAATTTGTCTCTCAGGGAAAGTATGCCAACAAGATACTGAAGAAGTTTCACATGGAGAGTAGCAAACCCTTGGAGACTCCTCTAGCAGTAAATTAGAGGAAGGAAGATGTTACTTTAGGTGAAGTAGTGGGGACTATTATTTACAAGTAGCTTGTGGGTTCACTTATGTATTTGTTGAACATGCAATCGAACATATGTTTTGCAGCTTACCAACTTAGTCAAGAAATGGTTAAGCCAATCAAACTCTATTGAAAGGAAACTAAGCATGTGTTGAGATACCTCAGAGGTACCACTCCATTTTCTCTTTGTACTATTAGCACTCCATGAAACTCTCCTAGGTTGTAGCTCGGAGATGCCTGGTAACATATAAATCTTCAATATTGTTCTCTGAACTATTGGAATGGATTAAGGTTTGGATCAAGTTAGATGACTATTTCAACTCTTTGTTCACTCCAGACATGCATGAACACCCTCAACTTGACAAGGATTTAGACCACTAATGCTCAATAGTTTATAGATTGAATGGATAGGTGGAGAATACTGACTGTACCAGTAGATGCATACATAAACATATATGAATGGCTAGCTACAGAAAATAAATGAAGCTTGAAAATCTAATTTATCAACGTAGAGATAAGATGACAGTTATCTGGCATTAGAAACAGAAGAAAACATGAATAGCCTATTCAAGTGCAAGCTTAGAACAAAGGAGAAGATGGAAATTAAACATGTAACAGCAAAAGAGGTTTGTATTACTGGAATGAAGATGAGACGTTGAGAGGACCAGAGTCTCCATAGTCTACAAAAGTTGAACCCTTGATCCTCTGAAATTTCAACCTTTTATAGGCCTTCTACAATGCTCTCGAACCCTCTGAGGCTCGAGGGGTCTTAATCTATCCTCTCTATCTTTTTAATGACTTGATGCCATGACTAGACACGCATGAGCTCAGAGGTCTCTTTTTCTAACAGCAATAACCAAATTCTAGTAATTTTTCCTTGCTGTCAGGTAGCTCGCTCGTGCCAGTGATGCTCCATGATCACTTTTGTTGGTTCGGCTTGCACCGTGTTGTGGCTTTTTCCCTTTTTTGGCTTTCGGTTAAAACAGAGAAATGCATTCAACTGTGAAAATCCACCAACAAAATTGTTCACCCAGACTTCAAATGTCCTCAACTCTAATCTATTTTGCTATCGGGTCCGCCCTCAATCGCTATCGCAAGTCGCTTCAACCTTGTTTCCAAGGTTTCCTTTCGTATTTTGAAATACGTTAAAATCACTAAAAATCCTGAAAAAATGGCTTTGGTGGATCTGAAATATTATATATTTTCATTCCCGAACCCCTTCGGGTCTGGGTTTTATTGCATCGGTGCTGTCTCTTTATATTTTTTTAAATAACGAAAACATGCAAAATACATAGGAAAATGCCTTTAGGTGGATCTCATATCTTATACAATAGCTTTAAGGGACCCTTTCGGGTCTATTTTATCGCATCGGACATCTATATAGGTATAAGCCCCGCTCCTCTATGAAGCTCCGATGCGATTGATCGCAATCGCATCTCGCAATAACCTCGAGTTGTTTGGTGAACACTCTATTGTTGTGTGTCGATTGCGATTTATTGATCAGATCTGGACCGTTCATTGGCAAAATCTAACAGTTATTGTGCCAAGTTGCCGTAAGCCTGTGATATGCCTTATTTCACTACTTTCTTGTGTTTTTAGCCTCTTGATAGTGTTTTTCCGCCTGTTTGAAGGTTTTTCTCTTGCGATTATTTTGATCTTTTAAATGATTTTCAAAGACTCAGAGAATGTTTTGGATCTTTTTGGATCAGCACCTTAGGGCTAACACCTTATGGCCAAAGCAGAGCAAGAGGAGGCATGGCCGTCGGAGCTAAAACAGGGGACATTTCCACTAAAAATAGTAGCACTGCACCTCAGGGGCTAACACTGACTCCTTCTAGGGATGAAAGCCTCCCTGTGAGGTTTCAAGAACTGCAGACTATTGCCTTTCCAGTAACAACAAAAATAACTTATTTCATAGTGTTCCATTGGGCATGGAGTTTATTTGCATAGAAAACAAAAACTGAAAAAACATATTACAATTCTAAGGCCTTAAATCCTCATATGAAGTAAAGTTTCAAAAATCACCCATTGACTGGGTCATCAAAAACACCTTCCCCCTCCAAATTGTGTAGAATGAAAGTATTGTTCATCTGAACTTGAGCAATGACAAATGGTCTTGTCCATAAGGCATCAAATTTACCATGGTTTCCCTTCTTTTCCTTCAACACATCCCATTTGAGAACCCAGTCACCAACCTAAAAACTGTCCATTTTTGCCTTTCTATCAAAGGTTTCTTTGACCTTCTTCTGATGAATTCTTGACTTCTCAACCAGTTGTTCTCTGATATGCAGTAATTCAACCAAGTTACTCATTCTCCTTGCTATGTTATTCTCTTCATCCCGTTCTTCTTGCAAGAATTTGGCCACAAGGAGAATCAACTGGATAGGAAAAACAAAATCAGCGCCATAAACCAGCTTAAATGGAGAATTTCCTATGGAATTCTTGTTGGTAACTCTGTCAGCCCATAGTGCAAACTTCAACTTGGAATCCTAGCTCTTTTTGTTGTCCTCCAACAATTTTTTGATTTCCTTTTGAATTAAAGGCAATAAGAGAGGGCTGATAGGTCTTAATTTCTGATTAAAAGGGATGGTGTTCTTCTCCAGTGGAACATTATGTGGAATGATATTGGTGTCATAGGTCTTAAGATCACTGTACTCCCAAGGAAAAATATTAGCAAATTGTTTCATCAGGGTGCAATACTCGAAACTTTGGGCAAAAGACAAGTGAGTGGACAGATTTATGTACATTGGATGGGATGGACTCCCTACATTATGTTTATGAACATAAAACTCATTTTCTTTTTTGGCAGGCTTATAAGGTATATCATTATGATCAAACAGCTTCTCTAGAGGCACTAATCCTTTGGGTATATGGTTACTAGGCAGTTGAACAATGTTATTCTGACCAATTTCATCCTTTAGCTTGGACTGGTTGCATTCTTCAATGATTTCGTTTTCTTGGTCGATGTGCATTTCAGAAAATTCATCAACGACTTGTAAAAACCTATTAATTTCATCATCATCTTCAAAAAATTTCCAGTATTTGACATTTTTAGGTAGAGATGGTCTATATTTCATCTGAACTTCATAATTCAATTTAGGAGTCAAAGGAGGAATAAATGTGCTAGCAAACACAAAAAGGGAATCAGCAAGTTGTTTCTTCATTCTCAGGATGTAAGAAATGCTGAAAATATTAAAAGATTCCTTGAGCTTCCATACCTCATCTCTGTATGCTTTCACCTTGGATGTTTTTCTCGGAAAGTTTTGTTTACCTGCTGAATGATAAGGTCTGCATCTCCAAACACCTTCAGACCTTTGATGCCCATTTCTTTAGCAACGTTTAAGCCCAATATCAAGGCTTCGTACTCTGCTATGTTATTTGTGACCTGAAAAGTTAACTTGAAAGATAAATGAATGCATTCTTATGTGGGGGACACAAGGACTACACCTACCCCTGCAGCTTCCTTAGAGCAAGCTCAATCAAAGAACATGTCCCAAATTTTTGGGCCTTCTTCCTCTGTGATCTAGCAAACCAGTTTCTTAAGTTACATGGAGGCCAACTAGGATTCTTCAATCTGAAGAATACAGGCTCCAAAATCAGTGTCAACAATATAGATGGGATGATTAGTGGGATTCCTTTCATCACTGATGATATAAGCCAATAGAGCTTCTCTGTATAATCTCCTGTTCTCACCTCCAAAAACTAGGACAGTAGCATAGGACAGATCATTTTGCAATGTTCCACCTAATATCTTGATCCAACCTCTGGAGAGCAACATGCCAAACTTGGGAGGTACATCTGCTACCACAATATCCATCATCATACTCTTCGTGGGTAGCTGAGACAAGGTGATGGCTATATCTTTCATTAATCCCAAACATTTCACTTTTCTAGAGTTAAAAGAAAACAGGTCATGATAAGACTTGGTAGTGTCAAGACCCAACTCATCCATGACAGCCTTGGACATTATATTATGGCTGGCTCTTGTGTCCAGAAAGCAGTTGGGAAGGATTTTGTCATGAATAGTCAAAGAGACGTAGAATGATGGGGATTTGTCATCACAATTTTCAATCATTGGGCTGAGAACGATAGCTGGTTTGTTGTCTTGCAGATTTACATAGTCAGTGGAGGCTTGGATGGCTTTAGGCTCAAGGGCCTCAAGGATAGATCTCTTGAAGGACTCATTCTTCGCTAGTTCAATCAGAGGTATAGGTATGTTTAGCTTCTGAATTTCTGATTCAAAACTGAAAGGAGAAGGATACTTGTCAAGGCCTCTTACCTCATGAGCTGGAGCTTTGAGGATGATGGGATCAACTGCCAGTCATTTCTGCTTTTAGCTTGTTGTATTGCAGGGAAAACAGTTCTCTGAACAGGAGTTTCCATGGAATTATTTATCTTTGACCTCAGATCATATCTATGTTGATCAGCAGTTTGCATAATAGCTTCACCATCCCATTCTTGGCTAATCTGGTCATTAAATAATGACTTTTCATAGGCAACTAAGGTCAAAAGGAGGCACTACCTTTGTCTTCCAGACAATGGATCTCATCATCTTCTTCAAACTGCTATTCTTCCATGACTACATTCTGGAAAGGGGTCTTCACCCTTTGGTCTTCATTGGCATCTTTGCGTCTTTGCAGAATCTGCAACTACTCATTAGCTCTTCTATATGGATTTGGATTTCTAGGAGCAAAGATATTAAGAACTCTTCCTTTCCCAGGGTGCTGCTCAACCTTTAATTTGGATATTTCAGAGGCTAATGATTCTATCATCTTGGTCATTTTATCTATCTTGGGATCTGAAGATGATGAAGATTTTCCCCTCTATCTCCTTCTATCAACATTCCCCTTGAGCTTCTCTGCATCCATGATGTTTGATTCTACTTCCAAGGTTGTGTCCTACATATCAGCCAAGGTAGCACACCATCTCTCCCTCAACAGTAGACAAAATTCAGAATCAAAGGCACTGGCATAGGTGAGTTTAGCAGAGGTAGTGGTGGGTTTTACTGTAGCTGGTATCTTGTTGTACATGTGGTTAAACCTCTTATTAAAATCAAACAACAACTCACCATTTTCCCTCTTTTAGTTCCCAAACTCGGTGTGGTAGTAGAGTAGATCCTTCTTATCCCCCTAATGCTTTAGGAATGCATCATCTAAAGCCTCAATATCTATTATAGACCTCGAGGTCAGTTCTATGAACCATTTTCTAGCCTCTCCATCTAGACTTTGGACAAAGACTCTTATCCATACATCATCTTCACTAATGTTCAGGTTATCAGCATAGCTATAGAATGATTCAAGATGTTCCTCAGTTGTAACACCTTTAGTCCCAGTGAACTTAGGCCTATACTTGTGATATTCTCCAGTAGGCATGGCATTCAAAGGAGTGGGTAGTATTAGAGGTCCATACCTAGCAGCTATGATTCTTTCCATTTTGGTAGGTTGTGGACCTGCCATAACTGTGGTGGCTATAAGGGTACTCGAAGTCTAAATGACAAAGGGTTGAGGAGTGATTGATAAGACTAAAGGAGTATGATGGATAGGAGGAGAGGCTTCCTTTGGGCTTACAACGAAAGAAGAACCTAAAGAATAAGGAGCTTTATGAATCTCTGAGATTTTTTCTTCACTGCTAGTATTATATGATATACTCTCAACATCTATTTGTTTTATTACAGGATTTTCTTGAAGAGATATAAAATATTGTTTAGATCTACCTGAACCTGATGCTCCTTTCTGCAACGCCTTTCTTTCTTTGATGATTTTTTTAGGGTCAGGTACTAGGTCAGCTTGTGGCTTCTGAGGATTTCTCCTAGTATGCCTCGCAAACTGACCAGAACTATGAAGTGGAGTCGCCAAGAGGTTTGTCCTTCAGTAGAGTTGGCAGATAGATGAATACAACCGAAAAAGTGTCCAGACTTTGCCTATCATCAAAGCTGGATCTGTTTTGTCTCCCAGGGAAACTGAGCTTCAGTCTCCTCTCCCTAGCAATGGTGCCAATTATGTTAGCACTCCAAGAAACTCTACTAGGTTGTAGCTCGGAGACGTCTGGTAACATATAAATCTTCAATATTGTTCTCTGAACTATTGGAATGGATTAAGGTTTGGATCAAGTCAGATGACTGTTTCAACTTTATTTTCACTCCAAACATGCATGAACACCCTCAGTTTGACAAGGCTTTAGACCACTAATGCTCAATAGTTTATAGATTGAATGGATAGGTGGAGAATACTGACTGTACCAGCAGATGCATACATAAACATATATGAATGGCTAACTACAGAAAGTAAATGAAGCTTGCAAATCTAATTTATCAACATAGAGATAAGATAACAGTTATCCGGCATTAGACACCGAAGAAAACATGAATAACCTATTCAAGTGCAAGATTAGAATAGAGGAGAATATGGAAGTTGAACATGTAACAACAAAAGAAGCTTTTATTACTAGAATGAAGATGAGACATTGAGAGGAGCAGAGTCTCCACAGTCTCCAAAAGTTGAACCCTTGATCCTCTGAACTTTCAACCTTTTATAGGCCTTTTACAATCCTCTCGAACCCTCTAAGGCTTGAGAGGTCTTAATCTATCCTCTCTATATTTTTAACGACTTGATGCCATGACTAGACACGCATGAGCTTAAAGGTCTCTTTTTCTAGCAGAAGTAACCAAATTCTAGTATTTTTTCCTTGCCGTCAAGTAGCTCGCTCGTGCCAGTGATGCTCCATGATCACTTCTGTTGGTTCTGCTTGCACCGTATTGTGGCTTTTTCCCTTTTTCGGCTTTTTGTTAACACAAAGAAATGCATTCAACTATGAAAATCTGCCAACAACATTGTTCACCCAAACTTCAAATGTCCTCAACTCCAGTCTACTTTGCTATTGGGTCCGCCCTCAATCGCTATTGCAAGTCGCTTCAACCTTGTTTCCAAGGTTTCCTTTCATATTTTGAAATACGTTAAAAACACTAAAAATCCTGAAAAAATGGCTTTGGCAGATCTGAAATATTATATATTTTCATTCTCGAACCCCTTTCGGTCTAGGTTTTATCGCATTGGCGTTGTCTCTTTCTATTTCGTTAAATAACGAAAACATGCAAAATACATAGGAAAATGCCTTTAGGCAGATCTCATATCTTATACAATAGCTTTAAGGAACCCTTTCAGGTCTGGTTTATCGCATCGGACATCTATATAGGTATAAGCCCCTCTCCTCTATGAAGCTCCAGTGTGATATCGGGATGCGATTGATCACAATCACATATCGCGATAACCCCGGGTCGTTTGGTGAATGCTCTATTGTTGTGTTCCGATTACAATTCACTGATCAGATCTAGACCGTTGATCGGCTAGATCTAATGGTTGTTGTGCCAAGTTTTTGTAAGCCTTTGCTATGCCTTATTTCACTACTTTCTTGTGTTTTTAGCCTCCCGATAGTGTTTTTCCTCCTGTTTGAAGGTTTTTCTCTTGCGATTATTTTGACCTTTTAAATGATTTTCAAAGACTCAGAGAGTGTTTTGGATCTGGTTGGATCAACATCTCAAGGCTAACACCTTATGGCCAAAGCAGAGCAAGAGGAGGCATGGTCATCGAAGCTAAAACAGAGGACATTTCTGCTAAAAATGGCAACACTACAGCTTAGGGGCTAACAGGTACATATGGAAAAGGGGAGTGAAGTTGCAAGGCTTCACAGATGAAAATTAGGCAGGGAGCCCATCCGATAGGAAGAGCACATCAGGGAGAATCTTCAGTATTGGGTTAGCAACAATTTATTGGTACAGTAGGAAGCAAAGATCAATTTCACTCAGTTTGGCATAAGTAGAGTACATGGCTGCTAGTCAAGAAAATTGTGAGGCTATTTGGATGAGGAAGATCCTTATTAGGTTATTTCGTCAACAAATGGATCCTACATTGATTTACTGCGACAATCATAGTTGTATCAAACTCTGAGAATCCATTTTTTCATGGTCGGTCCAAGCATATCGACATCTGGTATCACCATCTACTTGATTGTGTGTAGAGGAGAATCATGTTGTTGGAGTACATTCCTATAGAGGAATAGGAGAAAATGCAGACATCTTCACTAAGGCACTTGTTGTAGTGCTTTCTTCTCAAAGATGTACGAGAAGAACCCACTTAAGATTATGGATGAAAAACAATCTCAACAATATAAATGGTTGCTAAACATTGTAGATTTGTAGCAACTAATAGAAACAAAACATGCCAAAATTCTGATCTATGCCACAATCATAGTTAAACAACAAAAATAAAGAGTAATAACTCCAATCATCTAATGGAAACCAGATATACAAAGAATAGTTTTTATTATAACACTTGTGAAGGGAACAAATAGATGTTACCAGTCCCCCTCTACGGGATGGGTTCTTGGCTATTCTCAAATGTCTTCATCTTGTGTAGAGTCTATCTCCTCTATAATGTGTAAACACAACAAAAATATGGTGTCAACAATGAAAATAATCAGTGTTACAACAGTGAGTGCAGCAATAAAAATAATCAAAAGTGAATAATGAATGGAAAACCCTTCTATTTATAACAAAATATTGAGTTATCCTCGAATAATGAGCATAATAAAATATTATTGATCCCATTCTTGGAATAACCACTTGGAATATTTTATTATATTTGGTTTGGAGGGAAAACATATTTAAACTTTTATTTAGAAATAATAAATAAATAAATGATTTATTTATCTTCTCAAGGAATTAGTCAAGGAATAATAAATAAACAAGGATTTATTTAATTATTCCTAAGGGATTTAGTCAAATTTAACAAAGAATAATTATTTATTAGTGATTAATTATTTATTCTTAGAGAAAAATAAGATAATTAATGATTTATCTGTGTTTTTCATGGTTGGGTCAAATATGACGAGCAATAATAATTGAATCATTTAATTAATTATTCCTAGAAGAAAATCAAATAAATAATGATTTATTTAATTATTCTTCATGGGTTTAACTATAAATTACTTAACAAAGGTGGTTTATTAAGTAATTTCTCATAGTGAAAGCAATTTTAATATGGTAAAATTGGCTTTACATGGTGTACTTCGATTCATCTAGTAAATTAGACTAGATGATCAATTTTTTAGTGATAACAGATTGCCCCCCAACATACGAGTGTTAGGAGAAAAATGTATGGCTAAAGTACATTGTAAAGACACAATCACTAGACAACACAGGGGAGTCAGAGAGAGAGAGAGACCAATGAAGCTGAATTGAAAGAGGATAGGGATAGAGGGGGTGAGACTAATGCAAGTCTCCTTTTATGTTGTGGTATTTGACCTCACTAAGGCAGGGGAGGCATACCCATACCGGTCGAGATAACTTATTACAAAAATAATGGTTAGCTTGGAAATATAAAACTAAGTAATGATCTACATAGTGAATGGTACATGACATGCTAGCATAACAAAGCCAAAAAATAATACAATGTATCCCATATACATAATGCACCTGGTAAAAACATGAGTTGGGACTGAATACAATAATATTTGAGTACATGAGATACAAAGTCCCTTCCCTCAAAAAAAATGGGTGGGAGGGAGGGTAAAACAACTGAAGAAGCCCTGCTAAACAGGGGAGGGCTCTGCAGTACTGAATGGATCATCTGAAGGAGATGTGCATGTTATGAACACTGCGATCAGTAGGAACCAAACCTATCAACTTTGCGAAACTGCATCTGAGGTTGTAGCATAATAGGAGTGGATCCGGGCATGTGGGGTCCTATTACTGAAGGGCCTCCCACTTATGAGGTCTGAAACATCTCACACACACCGGAGAATCGCTAGTACAATCTGCTGCATCACTAGACCATTAAGTGTATGGATCACAAACATGAAACAACCAAGTCAAAGGGAAATAATGAGTCCCTTTTCTTGATCCGAGGTGCCAAACAAGAATGGAATCTGGAACCACGATACACTACCCTCTAGGTCGTTCTTCTGGAATAAATGAGATGTTGTCAACAAAATAGGGCCCATGATAGATGAGGCAATGGGGATCCTCAACTAAGCAACGAGGGGAAATAGTAATTTGATGGATGGTCTGACACCAGGGATAATGGGGAAAGTGGTACTGAGGGACAAACGAATGACTTCCCTTGTTAGAGCATAAAGTGCATGGTTAACCTGGTAGCGATTGACTCAACTCTGGAGGGGATGGGGACAGTATGAATGGAGGCCAAAATGGGCAAAACAGGATGAACGGTATGCAAATATGGATGGAATATTGTGACATGATATAATGGGACATCAAATAGACTCCAAGAATGCAAGGGTGACTCATCGCAAATGCTCTGAACAAGGTTGACTCGATGACGCTTCCAAACTAACTTTGCCCGGTGGGGACCATCGAAACATGAGTAAAGGATGGTTATTCATGATGAAAATGGAAACATGGTATGACAAGTTTTTAGGGGAGGAGTACCTCAAAGTACAAGTGTAACTTTATGACAAAATTCAATTTTGACAGGAGACGAAGTGACCCTTCTTGGAAAAATGACTTCTTGGTGAAGTGTCAAATCATCAAAAACTGAGGAAGACCCATTATAATACTCGATGAGATAATTCCAATGGTGTTGATGGTTTTTCAAACAGAGCTACGATTTGGTTGCAATGGGCTATAGAAAAATGGTGGGCTTTTATATAAAAGGGTGTTTTCCCTCTGATTTGAGAGGAGGAGAAGGCCCTAAATATTGTGGAGATCGTAGTGGACAAATTGGCCATTGGAATCGAGATCTACGACTTTTAGGTAAGTGGCCTTACTAGTCTAAATATGGGCTTAATGCTTCTTGGAATGATGGTTCCTGGTGAAGGATTAAGGGAAGATGAAAATGAGAATGAACTACCAGAGGAGGTCTAGAATCATTCTCACCCACTAAGTCAAACATGGGGACTATGTGGATATAGAGTAGACTATTTGAAGATATGGTATCAAACATATATGATATATGATGTGCATATGGCTCTCGGAGGGGTCAGTAGGAAAAACTATCCAAGGAATGGGAGGATAATTGACCATACCTAGATCCAGTGGGATCCAAGCTGAGAATTAAGTTAATCAATTGAGAAGATGGCCAAGGGAAAACCGTCATGCCCCCAATCATAGGATACTACCCACAAACATATGTGATGGAGGGGATTGATTTGGTATGCAATGGTGGGACTGATGCCCTCTATCAGGAGGAGTTTGTGGAGCGCCATTGTGTTCCAAGTGCTCAAAAAATGGATCCAAGCATCTCGGCCAAGCTTGGCATGAGATCCTCTAAAGGATGATAATGAGATGTAGGGGCCTATGTGCCCCCCAGTATGTTATGGGCGTAATGGATGTATTTAGAGTGGTGGACTCCAAATACTTATATGTTTTATGTGATACATAATATGATTATGTATTTTAATATGACAATGATGCTTCGCCATGTGTTATGTTTTGTGCTTTCCTTCTGCAGTATACATGTGATAAATGCCAATCTAGAATGTTATTTGTAATGGTATCTACATAGTTATTTCAGGCTCTAGGAACATGACTGAAAGTGATGGTTTCAAATTCACATACTAACAGCTTAAATCGTAGATATTTTCTAAATAGAACTTGGTTATGTACATGATACACATCATCCAATTGCATGACAAGTAGAAAAGAATCTAAATGAACATGAAGGTGAAGGATGCGATGAGCAAGGGCATCTACTAACAAACCTATCACTGCATCATATTCAGCCTGACTATTGGTGGTAGGTCCAATGCACACGCCGTTTGAAAGGACTAACATATGCAAGGGGGTAAAAGTGGCCCAGGCTACCGAGGCTAGATTCAGGAGAAGCGACTCACACCGTCAGCATGACTGATATATGGTGTAGATGACGAATCCATTTGAAAGGTGCAAAAGACAAAAGATGATATGATGCAATCTACCTAACGTATGGAAGAAATAAAGACACGCAAATCAAAGGGATATGCTATGAGAAACTTTTCTTTAGGTAGAGCGCATTAGGAGAATTAGGAAGGGAATGGCCTTCAAAATCCTCCAAAAAAGTATGCCCCCTTGCCTAAGTGGAAGGGTGATCATGGGTAGACATATCTTCCATGATGTCCTCATCGGAATGGAAGATGGGTGGACGGGAAGAATACTGACTACATGATGCGGCAGCATTACCTATTGCATCAACCTGAGACGTAAGGTTCACATATGCATCATCTTGAATGGTAGACAACGAGCTTGTAGATGGATGATCTACAGATGTTGAGACATAGGATTCTGTCGAAAGAGGTTCGATAGAAGTGCGTGCAGAAACCTATGAAAGGTTTTCCTGCGAGGAACTCAAGGATGACAATAGGTAAAGGATATGGCCTATGGTGTCCATCATCTCGATATTGGGGGGAGGGATCACGATGGTGGGACTAGAGTCCCCCTGTTCTGGTTGACTAGTGGTACCATAATCCATGGGTAGAGGAGTAGATGATCCACTACGAGTGGCCTCGTCTTCATGAAGTGCTTCAAGTCAATCACAAAATTCATCAAGATGAGGGCAACAATGGGAATAGTGACCATGATGATCACACAGGGCACAAGGGTGGTTTATGCGCAATTTTATGAGTTTCTTGGGTGCACCTAGTAAGTTAACATGGACTTCAAGGATATTTGACTTAGGGAATGTTTCATGAACCAAAGGTTTGAGTTGTGGAAGCTCGGGACAGTTATTGGTGGCGTGCCCAATAACTTTACACAAAGTGCACGGAGTTGATAGCTTTGGGGCCTTAGGGCTGGAGGAGCTTTGGAAGCCTTGTCCTTAGGTTATTTCCTCTTAGACTTGCCCCCTTGTCCAGATGCTTTCGCAACGGGAATGGGTTCTTGTTGAGGTTGCAATGGAACTGAAGCAGTGATAGGTGTCATAGGGACTAGTTGAACCGATGTCAAAGAATGATATGGTCTGAGCTGACCAGGTGGAGTTTTCGTTGGGGGATCAATGTACCATATTGGGATCCCTAAAGTCATGTTAGGAAGGACCAGTGAAGCCATGAAAGGGATAGAGAACTTCCCAACGGGGAACTAAGAAAGATATCTGGCCTGTAGGGTAATGTCCTGGTGGAATAGCTCCTAGATCATTGAGACCTCGAGGAACGGTTCCTAGTGGAAACATAGGGGAGGCACCCACAAACGAAGGAGGTCCTGGGAGGTGGATCTATAGGGCTCGGCTAAGATGGAAACAATAGGGTGTTGAGGAGTTGGCTGTTGATTAGATGTACCAGATTGCTTGAGAGCAGCCTATGATGCTTGTAACATGCAAACACTCATAGAGTTAGGATCTGATATGGGGGGGGGACCAGGGAAAGCACCCAAAAATGAGGAGTGTTTATAGACTTCGAGTGAAACATCGGTGAGGGGGGTTGAAACTTTTTATTGGACATCGACAAGATAATGAACTCAGGGGAGGTTACGGATGTCGGCTCATAGTAAGTCAATTGATCGATGGTAACGGGGGAAGCACATCTTGCGGAACACCGCGAATGTGATGGCTGACATGGCATATGTGTAACTACGACCTAAGAGAATGTTGTAATCCAAAGGGTCATCAATAACCTTGATGTCAAAATCGACAGTCTTGCCTACAAGAGTCACTGGATAGTTGCGGTACATGCCAAGGGGTTGGGAGGAGTGTCCGTCCCAAGCACACAAAGTGATGGTGGATGGTGACAACTCAAGTGACTTAAGTTGTTTCCAAACAGTAGTGTACATCACACAGGTGGATGCACCTTCGTCAATAATGCATCGGGAGATGATGGCATTACGAACTTGGACTGGTATCTGGAAAGCAACGGATGAAGGAAATGGGGGATGTTTTGATGTATCAATAGGGAAGAAAATCAAACGATTGTCAAAAGGATCTACTACACCCAAGGAAGTTAGTAGAGCTTTCTTTTGAGATGGGCATTACTGGAGGACTTCCAGCATTGACATGGCAGTAGGTGATTATGCCATGTCATCTACTATAATGTATGTATGGGAAGCTCGCTTAGAAGCTGCATTACGATGTAATGGTCCCTTTGGGATCCTAGCAATGGCCACAAATTTAGGGTGAGGGATCTATAACGGACAATTTGGTGTCGTAAGAGGCTCAGAAGATGCTTTGGTTTTGCACTCAGTGGTAGACGAAGTTGATGGCTTGTCATATTGACATGATTGAGTTTGTAGGTTGATATCAGAGGGATTAACCTCATCAAAATTCATCATAAGGATCTGGTAGTCACCAGGACCAGAAGGTTGGGGGGGATGGGTTGCTTGACCTGGCTGAGGTTGAGAAGCAACAAATACTTGCTGAGGGAAAGTATTTGTGAGCATTGTTGGTTGAGATGGTGCAAGATTCTGAGGCAATTATTGACCTCTAGAAGTTGCTTGAGCTTCCCACATTTGGCTCATTTTGGGTAAGACAAGACACTCATGTGTAAAATGGCCATGTACACCACAACATGCACAAGGCTTGTTCGTACGAATAGCCTTTTTCTGCTTGGGCTAGTTGCCCTATTGATGGTTGTTGGTGTTAGGTTGGTTCCCTTGGGGTTCACTATGGTTGATTACCTTGATTACCTAGGTTACCCTTTTTACCTTTCCCCTTTTTCCTTTTCTTCAAATTTTGGGGATTGGTTGCACTCTGCTACGTAAAAGCTTGACCCTGACCCCTACAAATAGCCATAACTTTGCTGAGTATATGGCAAACGGTGTGAAATGGTTCCAGATACCATCAACGACATGAGATGCACTCGGTGCATTGGCACTTCCAAGATGAGGGACATATGAAATGACGATATACACATAACTGGATTGCGCATAAATCAGGTCATATCTCAAAGTATTTTGGAGATATTCTTCCTTGGTTTGCAGAAAATGGGACACGAAATATTTTCCAATGAGTGATAAAAGGCTCCTAAGAAACCAATCTAGATAGACATGGTCTTCGAAGGGCAGGGCATGACAAGTGCTCCTCCTTCGAAGCCACTCTTCAACATGGTCGGATAGGCGAGTGGCGGAGGACTAACAAAATGAGGTCAATAGCTCCATGCTAGTGTCATACCGGAGAGGTAACTGGAAATATGAGAGGAACACTTTAGAAAGCATCATGAAAATGGAATGAGATGCGGTGGACTGGTCTACATACCATTTTTACAGCATCTCCAGTGAGCGTGTGTTAGAATAGCCAAAGACGCATAGAGTCATCGGTAATGGAGTTGGAAGAACACCACATGTGGAAGGATCGGACATGGTTGGTAGGATCCTCTCCAGCATTACCCTCAAACTTTTGGATGCCTGAGGGAAGCTTAGTCGACATAGAAGGCTAACTAGCATCATGGTGTATGGGGTCATTTATCAACTAATTAAAATTGGTAGACTTAACCTAGCCATAAAAGGGAGCATGGGGGTTGTCGGAACGGTTCCTAAGATTGTTCCGCTTGATGTGACCACTGGGATAGAACCAGAGCCAACACCAGGTTGGGTTTCTGCACCATCTGTGCGTCTAGACATGGTGACGATATGCGATCAAGGAGGCTCAGACTCAGATGAGGAATCGGAAGAACCAAGAGAAGAGTCGGTGTGGGGACTCGGAGGGCTATGAACTTGAACCCGACGAGGAGGGGTAATATGCCCAAGCGGAAAGTGGGGGTGAAGGCCTAATAGTCTCCCTGACAAATGCCTTGGTGGCGCAATGGTGGTAAGACACACGTGACACAAAAATAGTGAAGGGATATCAATAATATGCCTTTGTCTCGATGAGGCGAGATAAATTTATTATGTTAAGTCTTGGCTTGGCGATGTAAACCAAGCGCCATTTGCTTAAGGTGTGCAAGTGTGTGCAAGTGTATTTATTGATTAAGCCTAGATTGTGTTTGTAAAAAAGAAAAAAGCTTGCCGAAAATAAATTGAAATTAACAGCAAAACAATTAACTAAACCCCACCCAAACTGGGTTCGCAAACACTATTTTGGTTGGTGGCTAAATCGATGGAAAATACACTAAAACGGTCAAGATATCTAGATGTCAATGTGACTAGGATCAAGTGACACTAAGTTGCTGGAAAGTGGTGCAACAGCAACAAAAAACCAGAGGGGAATATTTTTACAAAAGGATAGGGAGATGGGTGAAACAAGTAGGGCAATTGAAGGGACCCTAAGGCCAATGAACAAACAAGTTTAAATGTGAAACTATGGATAGTGGCAACCTATCTTTACAGATCTGAAGTAGAAGGGTACAGATCTAGAAAATGTGGCTGAAAGCGCTGCAGAAACTTAGACTACTCACTCAGCTAAACTCCTCCTATAAAGGTGGAAGAATACTAGAAGCCCTAAGGGGGATAAAGTCAAACTTGATGAGTAAATGAGAGTAGATAAAGGCCTAAGAGGGATGAGACAGAGGTCAAACAACCCAGAAAAAACCTCTCTGCAAAACCCAGAAACATATCTAAGAAAAACCATAAAACCCAGAGATCGCAAGTACTAACCTATTTTCAAGTTGGGTTCACACTTTTTGGGTTGATAAGTGCACTCTGACCTCCATATCGTACTTTTTGGGCCAAAAATTGTGATTTCTTCTCCATAGATCCTAGTTGGAAAATCTCGTAAAAAACTTCCGCCTTTTTTGCGGTTGGTTCCTGTGACCTGTGGAAATGACTAGAAATCTTGCGGAAGTCAGAAATTTAACAGATCTAGAGTTAAAAAACTAGGAAACATTAAGAGAATTTAAAAAAGAAGAAACCCTAAGATGAAAATTGAAGGTCACCTAGGTTTTTGGATCTGAAGTATAAAACCGAGTAGAGTTGCCAATTTTATTATAGTATTTTCTTCTCAAAGATGTACGAAAAGAACCCACTTAAGATTGTGGATGACAAACAATCTCAAAAATATAAATGGATGCTAAATATTGTAGATTTGCAGCAACTGATAGAAACAAAACCTGCCAAAATTATGATCTATTCTAGAATCATAGTTAAACAGCAACAAGAAAGAGTAATAAGTCCAATCGTCTAATGGAAACCAAATATACAAAGAATAGTTTTTATTATAACACCTGTGAAGGGAAAAAATAGATGTTACTAGTCCCCCTCTATGGGATAGGTTCTTGGCTATCCTCAAATGTCTTCAACTTTTGTAGAGTCTCTCTCCTCTATAATGTGTAAACCTAGCAAAAATATGGTGTGCGACAATGAAAATAATCAGAGTTACAACAATGAGTGCAACAATGAAAATAATCAAAAGTGAATAATGAATGGAAAACCATTCTATTTATAACAAAATATTGAGTTATCCTCGGATAATGAGAAATAATAAAATATTATTGATCCCATTCTTGGAACAACCACTTTGAATATTTTATTATATTTGGTTAGGAGAGAAAATTTATTTAAACTTTTACTTAGAAATAATAAATAAATAAATGATTTATATATCATCTCAAGGAATTAGCTAAGGAATAATAAATAAATAAGGATTTATTTAATTATTCCTAAGGGATTTAGTCAAATTTAACAAAGAATAATAATTAATTAGTGATTAATTAATTATTCTTAGAGAAAAATAAGATAATTAATGATTTATCTGTTTATTTTTCATGATTGGGTCAAATATGATAAGGAATAATAATTGAACAATGGTTTAATTAATTATTCCTAGAAGAAAATCAAATAAATAATGATTTATTTAATTATTCTTCATGGGTTTAACTATAAATTACTTAACAAAGGTGGTTTATTAAGTAATTTCTCATAGTGAAAGCAATTTTACTATTGTAAAATTGGCTTTACATGGTGTACTTCAATCCATCTAGTAAATTAGGCTAGATGATCAATTTTTTGGTGATAACAGCACTGTCAAGAGGAAAATTCGAGTTTCATAGAAGCATGATTGGGGTATCTGAAAATCTATTTCTTATTGAGAGGGATTGTTGAAAATGAAACAATAAAATCCGGATTTAATTTTTCCCTTGAATTAAATTAGGAACAAAATTGTAGTTCCACATCATAAGACAACTTGTACAAGTTAACTATGTTAATTTGACTTATTCGACTCAGTTAATTTGAGTTGAGGATCTAACTTGAGTCATGTAGAGCGTCTCCTACTTTATAGGAGCCCTGGCTGAATTTATTTTGAGTTGTAATTAATTAGTTCAGTTTAACTGAGTTAAATTCAGTTGAACTAGCTCCAACTAATGGAGGAACTAGAAGGAGGTCAGACAGTGGGGTGTTGCATCATGTGTTCAACGAATTAACTGATGATTCACTCATAAATAACTCATGCATGTCATATCTAAGAGTTACCCAATTAATATTGGAGTTCAAGGGTAGTGTACTATCAGTTGTACAATCATCCAAATTGTATAGGTGGTGCATGCGGTCATAGGAATGCCTATGAGGATTGCATAATTCATGTTGAGGAATTTCTCTAATTTATAGGGGGCTAATTCCCAAGGAAACAATGCATGGAAATAAAGACTTGGGAAAGCCAAAATTTGATTAAGCATTGGCATAGGCTTGTCTAGGAAGCAATGAGACAGATAGAGATAGTGCAGAGGTTGCTCGAGCTTGAGTAGAGAATTGTAATCTTCTCATATTTTCTTACTAATGTAATATACAGATAGCACGGGTTGTTGTGGAGGTAAATCCTCTCTGCAGACAGAGACGATCCCTACTAGCCCAGACCAGGTCTACCAACAATCACACAATGCTATCACGCAAGTTCCTAATTGCAAATATAAAA
Organism: Pinus tabuliformis; assembly: GCA_031772625.1. NCBI lineage: Eukaryota > Viridiplantae > Streptophyta > Pinopsida > Pinales > Pinaceae > Pinus > Pinus tabuliformis. The sequence continues at coordinate 37,047,487 of CM062815.1, forward strand.
GTAGATGGTGAGAACCTACTTGGATTCCAACGCTAGTGTTCATTGAAGAGATGTTGCCTTCGTTCCTTTGCTTTGGCCGGTCACGATCCACACGATCTCTATGATTAGATACCTACACATGCAAAGAACAACACGAAAACAAGCGTAAAACCTAGTAGATGCAATTATATTTCAGTCAGAAAAGATATAACTCAACATCAAACATGAAACGATGAGAGTGGAACCATAATGATAGTCATCTATTATTAATAAATAACAGAGAAGAGTACAACCAAAGTTCTGATGTCGAATCCTTCTCAAGAGGGTCCAGCCAGCAAGTCTCTCAAGCATTCACCCTTGGAGGTAGATCTCCCAAGACAAAAACTCTCTCTCACACAAGTTTACACAAGAAAGAAACACTTCACAACCTTCCTTAAGCTCTCTAGCAATCCCACACTTGTCACACCAACTACCTATCAAATTCACACACTAGCAGCAACACTCCAAGCACTATCAATTTCAAACTAGCTGCTCATGGCAATGGTAGAGGCTTAAATAGGAGAAGGAGTCTCCATGAATGGTGGGAGGATGAGCTTATCTCCAAGGAAGGTGGCTCAAATGACGAAATAGACATGCCAGAGAAGGGAGGGTGACATTTACAAGGCCAACAACCAGGTCTGGAGTCATCTAGAAGGCCGGTTGTTAGAACAAACTCGCCCAAACTGGATCAACGCAGGTCCATAACTGCACTGGAGCGCTGACATCGCAGCTGAATAACAAAGAAGGTCATGTCAGCACGATCAAATACGAATAGCAGACGCGCTGTCACATGAAATTCGACCAGCGTGGGAAACCCGTGTGCTTCCGCGCTGGGAGCGCATTCCGTCTATTATGAAGCGCTCGTCAGCGCATTTATCTTGACAACAGTCACGCTGATAGCAAAAACTTTGGAAAAGTGCGTCATTTGGCAACATTAGAGAGCTTGAGCATGATTAACTTGGACTCATGACACAGTAGGAAGACTGACAGGGAGACAGTGACAAATTACTATGTAACAGATGCCCCCTAAAGCATGAAGCCCGAGAGAGTGGGAGGGGTGAAATGCTTTACGAAACTGGCTGAACTGGAACACCACCAGGAAGAACCTGCACGTATGTACATCTGATAGTTCTGATAATCAATTACATGTAGTCCAGGCATGGGCGCAGCCATCCAAAAGACATACGAAGGAGGTCTGTGGTATGGACGCAGCCACCCAGCTAAAGAGACCATGATGATAATAAAGGTATGGTCGCAGCCATCCATGAAGACTCAGGCATGGGCGCAGCCATCCATCAATGAGTCATGTAATGATTATAATAATCCACAAAATCGCAACCTGGATTGCAATAGACAAAATCCAGGGTCTTGCGCTCCATCTCGACCCGAACAAAGTACAAGTCCAAGCATGTGAATATGGGAGTTGAAGTCGAACATGCAAGAACATCGTCTGATTACCAGTCAATGATGAAAACTATTAACAGACGCGAGAGAGACCACCAATAATGACAATGGTCCTCAAGGTACTATAGGTACAATCCATGGCGTGCGAATCAATGAGCTGGCGTCGAACACCTGCAGAATCATTCGATCGGAGGCCAATGAAGAAAACCTCGCGTCGAACACGAAGAACCTGCCATTGAGGCATGCAGGCGCTAAGGCAACGAAGGGAGTCTCTAGATCAGCTTCCTGGATAATGAGCTGAAGTCGACAGGAAGTGACCTTAATCAAAGGTGGGCCATAGTGTTTCCCACATCATTGACACGAGACAGAGGAAGAATGTTGTGGTGAATCAAAAGTATGTGAGGTATCAGAGGGAGGTTGTAATTCTACAGAGGTCAACTTCTCTTGAACATATCGGTGGCACGACAGTGGACTTGGCAGTATTTGACATCAACGGATCAAAGGTCATGGTGATGAGGCAATGAGTAGATGAGAGGTCAAACAGGATAACCCAAACCCACGAAGGCTAGTGTAAAAACAAGATGAGATGTCCCCACCCAGACACGAATGCAGACAAGTGCCATGTTCAAGAGCGACATACTGTCGACACGACAATAATTATGATTTCGTTTTCCCCACAATTCCTGGCAGGTACCCCGATTATTTTTGGATGACAAGCTTGACGGGGATAGCATATGCTTGGAACGCGTCATTTCGACGGAGTTCGATGTCATTAAGTTTTAACGAGTCCAACAAAGGAAGAAATCGGCGTCTTTTCCTATTTAGAGAGTCTGAAAAGACAGCAGAAAAGAAAACTCCAAGGGGGTCGTTTTTCATAAAGTTGTGTCTCTCGAGCCCGAAAAAGTATAAAACAATGCTCGAAAGAACCGCTCGACCAGTATGATCGAGGAGTACTTTTCGTAAGTAGTGACTTCGACCCGAAAAAGTAGAAAAGCGGTCAGAAGTACGTCATTTTGGAGCCAACAACGAGTTCAAAACGACAAAAACCCGGCAATCTTTTTTAGTTTAAACGGTCAAAAAAAGAGCTTTAAAGGCGACCACCTCTCATTCTTTTTAACGAGCCGAGAGGGCGGGCTCGGCCATATTTTCTTATTTTACGTCAAAAAAGAGCTTAAAGACGATGTTTCGGGATCAAGTGTGTATAGGACCGTTGCGATTCCACCGGTATGAGAATCTGCACAAGAAACACCGCACGCGTAAATCTGTTCGAGATAATACGGACCACACGCATAAAAACATAGTAAAACTATATTGGCACCAAGCACATGGTAAAAAACATCACAAAAAACCCACATTTATGAAAAATAATACTTAATTATGAAATTTTACCATAAATAGGGGGGGTAAAAAGGTTTTTTACCATTGTTACCATTTGGAGCTGTGGAGGACGTGGTGGAGCTGCGAGGTTGACGAACCAAATTCCATCCCGTGCACACATCAACCATCCCGAAGTCTGTTCCAGGTAGGTTCACCCTCCTCTGCGCTCCATTTTGAAGTATTTTAGCTGCATTCTAACGGTGGGAAGTGCTAGTTTGGGCGAATTTTTTGAACTTCAATTCGCTCTCGGTCAGCGCGGATTTCCTTATCGGGTCCGCGCTGATCGAAAAATATTTACACAGACCACCCCCGGATCAGCGCGGAAGAGTGATGTACTTCCGCGCTGACCCAGGAAAAATATCAAAGGGCGCCATGATCAGCGCGACTGTTTTTAAAACAGTCGCGCTGACGCCGCGAAATAAGTTTTTTAACAAATTGAACGTGTAAAACTTTATAGACAGGGCCCTAATGAATTTTTGTGATCATGCAGGGTAAAATGGCATTCGTTTGGCAAGAGAGAGCTCACGATAATGAGGATATAGTGGCATTTGCCGATGCTGGGTGCCGTAATGCGATGCGGGCGTGTGGGGTGCTCAAATTCTTCCTAACTCCGTGCCTGCGAGCGCAGCCTGACCTTCTTGAGTTCCTGATCAGAGCTTGGAATCCCACTGATGGGAAATTTGTGATTCGAGGCCGAGACATTGAGTTAGACTATACCGATATCTATTTCCTGACCGGGTTATAACGTCGAGGTGAGATTCCCATCCTGGAGGGGCAGCGACCTAGTGGTGAAACTTTGGATATGCTGACGGCCTGGGTGTGCCCACAGGCACACAAGACGCGGAGTGGGAAAGTAGCTATTCCTACGGTGGAGGAAATCGTCCTTCGGACCATACTCTTCATGGTGACTCGGGCAGCGGGCTCCTTGGCCAATCACGAGGCTTCGAAGACGCATCTTCTATTGGCTCTCGAATGTTTAAATCCCACTATATTCAACTGGGCAGCAGCAGTAACAACCAGTATGAAGAGACAGCTGACCAACTGCCGACGTGGTGAGTCGAAGCAGTTTGGCTATGGGTCGATTTTAGTCCCGCTCATGCTGGAGCGGGTACCAGCATTACAGCTACAGGACATGGTCGTGGATCCACCCAGAGGCCCCCGAGAGATGAGGGCCAGTCGATGGGGCCATGTCATGCCACGAGGAGGTGGCGGCCGACCAGTGGCATGGGGAGTATACTTCCGAGAGTGGCTGGATCGGCAGACTATTTTTGTGGAGGACTGGCCATATGCTGGCATAGACTTCCGTGGAGACCCAGACATGCCGCTGCCTGCTGGAGAGCAGTGGGACGATGGTGGTAAGCCACTTGATCTCTTTTTGATTTTTTATTTTTGTTAATGTTTTTGATTTTTCATGTACATGTCTTAACGATGAATGCTATGGTATGCAGATGTAGGACCGGCGAGACCCCTTGGTTTGGCCCCAGAGGCGCGGAGGGATGCTCAGGGCATCGGAGCTCTAGCCCTGGCTCCTCCGGGAGTCGATACGATGGAGACTGTGATACAGAACCTCGAGGGTTTACTGGCAGGGATTCCAGATTACCAGGGGATAGAGGAGGTCCCCATAGCATCTCAGATCCATACAGTGGGGGTAGAACCCAGGATGCACCGCCTTTTGAGGCGGGTGGCACGGGCGGCTGCAGATTATAGAGAGCATAACCCACCACAGTAGACATCTAGGTCTTTATTTCCTACTGATGGTTTTTTGAGAGACATGTGTCTCAGATGTACCGAGAACACAGGCCTTATCTAGACATATACACTTATTTTTTGAGCGCCTTGGTGCGCCACACGATATATATATATACATATTCCTATGGTTTATTATTGTGCTTTTATGTGCTTGCTTGTATGATGTTTTGATTATAAATTACGCAAATGTCTATCTAATACATGATTAGCTAATGCATCAGATAATGTGTTTAATCGTCGTGGAATATGTTGATATGTGATAAAATCAAAATTCCTTTCTAACAATTTAACACGTAAGTACAACCTTAAAATGTGACGGTCTCTGACGGAATATCGCCCATTGAGCTGATGGACGACAAGTTGAGAGTTTAGGTTAACAACCAATGTACGAATATTGAGATTAATCGCCTTGGCTAATAATTCAATAACAGCACTATATTCAGCGACATTGTTTGTAGTACATCCTAAACACACACTTTGAAGATCTATCAACTCACCGTGAGGATCGTAGATCACCCACGCCGCAGAGGACAAATTACGAGTGCTGCGGTAGGCACCATCAGCGAAACCAATATAAGGTGCACCCGACATCTGCACAAGAAGCAAAAACACAATAAGGAGCAATCACGCTTTTCACACCAAGCCAAAAACATGCAAACATACACACACACACTTGCTAAGACACACACATGTATAAATCGAAGTGCATGAATCATGCATAGTACTTTTTCAAGTACAGCCCATTGCGGGGCTTATCAAGAGGATTACCTTCGTAGTCAACTAGCTCGTACGCCCCTTTTTGCAATACTCTCTTTACAATATAAGGGCCTAGCCACATGGGCTCGAGTTTGCCTGCCCCCAGCTTGTCATTGGCTTGGTCGTATAGCAGGACAAGGTCTCCCTCAACAAAGGAATGAGGATGAATGGTATGGTCAAAATGAGTCTTGACTCTCTTCTTTTGAGCTTCGATGGCTAGAGAGGCTAGGCGACGGGTCTCGTCCAACTGTTCTAGATAAAGAAGCCGTTCCTCCACCGGAGTGGTGTTTGGAAGCAACTTGACGGCTATTTTCAACAAAGGAATTTCACATTCTATAGGAAGGGTAGCCTCCAGTCCATAAACTAGTTGAAATGGAGTGAAACCGGTGGCATCCTTCACAGAGGTTCGGTAGGCCCACAAGGCGGGAAACAACATCAGATGCCAATTAGACTTATGCATGTCAACAGTACGTTGAAGCATCGTAACCAAAATCTTGTTCACGGCTTCAACCTGGCCGTTAGACTGAGGATAGTACGGGGTCGAACTATCATGCCGTAAGCCTATTTGGGTTGTCAATTCAGTCATCATGTGATTACGGAAATGCTTTCCGTGATCTGTGACGATGGCCTGTGGAACTCTGAACCGCGTAATAACATGATTGAACAAAAACTGCGCCATTGTATGACCGTCTTCAATTAATGTGGGCATCGCCTCGACCCATTTTGTAAAGTAATCGACGGCAACGATAATAAACCCATGCCCCCCGGCCGAGCAAGGCTTACAGGTTGTATAATCAATGCCCGATTTCGCAAAAGGGCCTACGGTCACTATAGGGTGCAGCGGGGCCGGTGGCGCACGCATCTTCTGCTGGTATATCTGGAATGCATGACATGAGCGGACAGCAAGAATGCAATCCTTAAAAATGGAGGGCCAAAAATAACCAGCACGAAGGAATTTTTGAGTTGTGGCATATCCAGACATATGGCCACCACAGGCGCCAGAGTGGCAGTCATTCAGGACTTTCTCAGCCTCCTCAAGGGTAAGACATCGGCGAAGAACGGAGTCAACGCTGAGACGGTACAGGGTGTCCCCTATGATCCGATAGGGTTGAGATTGATGGCGGATCCGCCGCCGCGCATCTTTGGAGACAGCGGGGCGGAAAGAGGACGTTTGTAAATAAACGATAATATCCCCGTACCAGGGATCGAGGGTGCTGATCAGAAAAAGAGTTTCATCTGGGATATGATCCTCTGAAAGAGAGGGTGCAGAAGGAGATGGCAAAGAACAAAGTAATTCAGCAAAGACTAGAGACTTCTTAGACTTGGCAGCAGTAAATTCCAAGTCAAACTCTTGGAGGATTATGATCCACTTGGAGTATTTTCCCCCCAGCAACTGACGCGACAAAATGTACGTCATCGGGTTGCAATCAGAAATCACAATCGTGGTGCGCAACAGGATATAATGCCGGAAACGTTGGACGGCGCAGACAGTGGCCAATGCCAACTTCTCAACGTAAGCGTAGCGAGTTTCCGTATCCAGGAGGTTGCGGCTGAGGTAATAGATAACGTGCTCATTGCCGTCATCATCATCCTACACTAGAACCATGCCGATAGTGGTATCGGCGGCGGCCAGATAGAGAGTATAATCATGATGGTAGTTCGGAGGTCTCAATAATGGAGCAGAGACAAGGAGGCCCTTGAGTCGCTCGAAAGACTCCTGAGCAATAGCGTCCCAATGAAAGGGTGTGTCTCGTTTCAACAACCGTGTGAAACCCTTAGCCACCTCGGCATAATTCGGAATGAATCGTCTAAGGAAATTTTCTTTGCCCTGCAAGCTCTGCAACTGCTACAAAGAAGCAGGGGGAGGAAGATTCAGAATGGCCTCGACTTTGAGGGGATCCAGACGGATGCCTTCTTGGGAGACGATAAATCCGAGTAGTCGACCTGATTCAATGCAGAAGACACATTTATGAGGATTGAGCCGAATACGGTAGTGTCGACAGCGGAGAAAGATCTCGCGAAGATGGGAAGGATGGTCCTGACGCTTGACTGAATGAGCTGGAAGATCATCCAGGTACGGCTGTACAATGTGACGAATGTCATGAAAGGCATAGGACATTGCACGTTGGAAGGTGGCGTCGGCATTCTTTAAACCAAAAGGGAGCTTCTTATAGGCAAAAGTGCCCCAAGGACAGATAAAAGCGGTCTTATGTTGATCAGCATAAACGAGTAGATTTCGCTTCCTGCACACTCATCAATGAGATGATCGATGAAGGGTGTAGGGAAGTTATCCTTAGGACAGGCGCGATTGATATCACGGTAATCAACACAGACTCGAATAGTGCCCTGCTTTTTGTTCACAGGGACTATATTAGAAACCCAATCCGTCAGTGGAATGGGGTAAATGAAACCAGCCTTGAGAAGCTTTTCGACTTCTGCTTTGATGGCTGCGGCCTTTCGGGGGTGCACAGGGCGTAGGCGCTGACGAACAGGCTTAGCTCCTGGATACGTAGGTATCTCGTGCACCACTATACTAGGGTCGATGCCGGGCATCTCTTCGTAGGACCAAGCAAAGACATCACGAAATTCGCGAAATAGGTCAGTGTAAAGTTGAACTTCCTCTGGAGTGCAAGTGACTCCAATGTAAATGTGCTCAAAAATCCCTGGTTTCACAGAGATGTCGATGGGTTGGGTTTGCGTAATGTTTCCCATATTGCCCTCAGAAGATACTTGGTAAATTTGAATAGGTGTTTGAAGGGGCGAGGATGGGATACACAAAGCAAACTATTCGAGACATGCGATCATTTCCTGATGGGCAGGGAGAAACGAGGAGCGATGGTGATGATCTGACCAAGGGGGCTCTTCAAGAGACATGGTCTCTATGATGGCTTCATCGGAATGAAATATTTCCTTTAATGGATCCGAAGTAGCATCATCTCCAAGCCAAGGGAAATGAACATACGAATCGGGAACACTGCTCGGAAGAGCAGGTTCAGGAGGGGGAGCCAATGCAGCAACGATTTCAATGTAGTTGAGCTCGGCAGGACTCAATGGCATCATATCACCCCAGGATTCTATCTAATTAGCGGGAGGAAGGACCCATGGATCAGAACGCAGGGAAATCATGTTAATATGGGCGAGATTCGGAGGTGGGAGTGGAAAGACACCCATTAGGGCGGGATCCTTAAAGAGCCCAGCTCCCACACTCTCGAACGATTTAGAAGTATGCTCCACGAACGGCACATTACCTTCGGAAGAAGAGGTGAAGAAGGAGAGCTGGTCCACCGTGACAATCTTCCCTTGATGAGGGAAACAAATGACACAGAAAAGGGAGGAAGCCACAGCTTGCATGGCGTATGTCCAGGTACGTCCGAGGAGGAGGTTGTAGGTAAGATTAGCGTCGACAACTTCGACCTCCACTTCTATCGTCTTCCCTTCCAAGGAGATGGGAAAGCATTGGATAATACCCTAAGGACGGGACTCTCTTCCATCAAAGGCTTCTAACGTCGTAGGAGACTAGCTCAATGTTGGAGAACCAATAGCTTTCCAGCAAGCAACAGACATGATGCAAGTTGAGGCACCTTCATCAATGACTGTACGATGAATCGTTTTACCATTGATGATGACCTGTATAAGGAAAGCGATTTGGTGAGGCAGTCTCGGTGTATAGCCCTCGAGATCAAAAGAAATCAGATCCGAGTCAGCCGGGTCTATGCCACCGATGGCCGATAGCAAGGACTTCCTCTGGGAGGGGCAGCTCTGGAGGACTTCTAGAGCGGACATAGCAGACGGAGCCTGGGCTAAGTCCTCAACAATGCTGTAGTGCTGAGCAGCACGAGCATTCGGGTTGTAAGAAGACTTCCGGAGTACACCTTTTGGAGGGGGTCGGATCATCGTCTCAGTGCTGGGTCGTTCGATGTGGAGTGGACCAGAACTGGACGGAGGAGCGTTGGAGGGGACCTCCGGCTCTTTCCCGGCATGAGATGGATATTCTTTTGCTCAAGTGGTGACATGGATGGGAATCATCCCAGCCATGAAGACTTGAGAGCCGAATGAAGAAGAGGGTTGTGATGGATCTGCCACCATTTGGGTTTGTTGAGAAGGGAAAGGTTCTTTAAGTACAGCGAGAGTCCCAGGAGCACCTTTCAATAATCGACTAACTTCGGACCGCCTAGGGCAGTCTTTAGTGTAGTGATCCTCATCACAGATAAGATAAGGATACTTAGGTTTACGTTTGGCTCCTTCCTCAGGTGGAGGTTTAGGGGAGTCCTGTTTTGGCTGTTCGAATTTATTCTTGGCTTTCCCTTTCTTTTTCCCTTTCGAGGATTTATCCGCCGTGGTGGACTGAACGGCATTAACCTCGGAGGTACTTCTAGAATTAGACTGGCCCTGAGAAGCATTTCCATTAGAAGCATTCTGTTTTTGCTTCCCAGGGTTCACGGATGATTTCTTTGATGACGTGTTTACAGAGCCAATGACTCCGTCAACAGATGGTTTTGGCGGAGCTTTGGATGTTCCGGGTCTCGGGGCGTCTGGCAAATAATCATATAAAGTACCTGACTGAGAGTATACTAAGTCAAGGTACTGAGCATGCGCGATGGCTTGCTCTTCAGTTACACAAGCTCCCATGGCGATGTCTCGTGCAATTGCAAGGACAAAGGAAGTCGTGAACCAATCAGTCAGGAGCTGATCAGGAATCCAAAATTTGATCAGGGGACGACGCCGTCTCCATTCATGTATATGATCGGATATATGCGTGGCCGTGTCCTGTTTGAGAGACGTAAGGAGATGTGTCCCTGTCTCATACCGAATGGGTAACTGAAAATGAGTTAGGAATGCCATAGCCAGCGAGTTGAAGTCTTGAAATGTTCCGCGATTCAACTCAATATACCACTTAGCGACTGAGCCAGTGAGAGTCCTTTGGAAGAGGCGGAGCCAGATGGAGTCATCAAGCCATGAGTTGGATGAGCACCAAAGGTGATAGGTCATGACATGGGCTTGAGGGTCCTCACCAGCTTTGCCATCGAATTTCGGGCAAGCACCAGGTATTTTAGTTGGAACTGGTGGCCAATATGGATTATGAAGAATGGGATCATTCGTCAACTTGGACACATCTGGAAGTTCCAATGTCGCTAAGAAAGGCAACTGAGGATTAAAGGACATTTGTGGCTGTGGCAGAGAGGTAGTACCAGGGTTCCAACCAGGTGGTGGTTGCCCCCATGGACTTTGTCCGGACGGGCCTGGCCCATAAGGGTTCTGCCCATAGGGATTTTGTCCATAGGGGTTTTGTCCATATGGATTCTGTCCATAAGGATTCTATCCATATGCAGATAGTTGACCCTGGGGCTGCCCCCCAGCACCCCATGGATTAGCAACTTGACCTGCAAGTGCAACATATTGCTGCTGATAATTCTGGTAAGGAGTGACCTGCATCTGTTGATAATTTTGATAAGGGGTAAACTAAGTTTTCCCCTGGGGTTGCTGGTAGCTATACGTTTTCTGAGCTCCATACTGAGCCTGATAAGAAGGCTGTGTTTGGTAAGAAGGTTGGGGTCGGGGCCCACCTTGCATTTGATAACCAATTTGAGTTTGGGGCCCAGAGGGATGTCCTTGAACAGGTTGAGCTTGGACCATATGGTCGGAAGGTTGGCCTGGTTGGGTTTGGGACGGACCTGTTTGCCCAGAAGGATGAGCTTGCTGGGTACCAAGTTGTCCTTGAGCAACCGAGGGTTGTCCTTGCGGGACAGATGGTTGGGCGGGCTAGACGACCGGTTGACCTTGAGGTTGGTCGGCCTGTCCAAAAGGATGACTAAGCTGGGCAGTGGGTTGGCCTTGCTGTGTAGAAAGCTGACCCGCTTGCCCAGAAGGATGACTAGGCTGAGCAGTCGGTTGGCCCTGTTGTATGTAAGGCTGCCCCCCTGCCCAAAAGGATACCCCTGTTGGACTGTCGGTTGACCTTGTGGAATATAAGTTTGTCCAGCTTGTCCAGAGGGATAACCTTGCTGGATACCAGGTTGGCCTTGTTGGATGTAAGGTTGTCCTGGTTGTCCAGATGGGTAACCTTGCTAGGTACCAGGTTGCCCTGGATAGCCAGAAGGTTGAGTCAGATAGGTAAAATATGGACCGCCAGTGGCCGAAGGTTGTCCCTGATAAGGTGATCCTTGTGGGCCCCCAGATTGTCCTGGGTAAGACTGGCCATAATATTGTTGCCCCTGGGGAGTTTGCACATAAGATCGCTGGCCTTGGTTAGGTGGTCCCTGAAGCTGAGCAGGCATTGCTTGGCCCCCATGGAAAGAATTGGTACCAGGGTTCCAAGCAATGGATAACGGTACCGAAACCTCAACAAAAGGTTGAGTAGGCAAGGGTTGAGAAAGTTGAAGGTATTAACCAGTAGAATCGTAATAAAAGAGTGGACCCTGTGCATTCGGATCCTGAACAGCTTGTCCATAGGCATCATATGGCCCCCCTCCTGGAACTGGACCAGAAGAGGTTGGAGCACTTTGTGCAGGGTGGACAACTCTAGGCGAGAGTGTCGGCTGGCCATTACTCGCTTGACCGTGAGGGGGACCAGCACCAGTGTTCAAGGCTGAAGACGCTGTTACGGCACTAACAACCGGAGTTGAATTCGCTACACAAATAGTTGGATTCGTCGGAACTGAAGTGACAGGTGTAGTGTGGACTTGTGAAACAAAAGATCCCATGGTGGGAGTGATATGGGGATCCCACATGGTTGAAGCAGGAGTCCTGGCACTTACCCTATCCCTCAACGACTGATAGCGTGGGGGGAGCAGAGAAGTAGCTGGGATGGGAGTGTCGATATTCGACAACACAGGTGTCTCACTTACTCTAGGAGATGTCTCATCCATGTGAGAGGTAGACATTGGAGACGAAACACCAGGGGGGTCAAAGGAATATCGTCCTCGTCAGGCTCCCAAATGGGGTTCCAATGAATTTCGTAACCTTCGTCGTTCGGAGCGCGAGAGTTGATCGGTTGGATACTTGGGATGACAGGAAGAGTATCACTTACAACCGGTACCTCAGGAGCAGTGGAGGACGAAGACCCTTGCTCACTTGGAACAGGAGTTGACGGTTCAGCCAGGATGAAAAACTTCGAACAAAACCTAAGGGAATCTAACGATAAAGGACCCTACTCAAACTATTGCACACAAGATCTAACCAGGTAATTTTTATCGTGGCCAAATGAATTTTAAGACGCAAGGACACAACTTGACCTTTTCATGTTTTAAGAGTCGAGAAAAGGACAAAAAGGTGACTCTAGTCGCCTTCGAATGTTTTGTGAGCCCGAAGTGACAAACTGCTCAAGTGAGCCTTTTCTTTTAAGGAGTCTGAAAAGGATCAAAAGTGACTACTCTGGAGAGACTAGGCAAAGGGTTTACCAAACAAATCCGTAAAACTGCATATACACCTTGGCAGTCATATGAAAACCAAGGACTTCCCGTACAGCAGTCAATCTTCCCGAATGCTGTGTTCAGTGTGTTACGACTTGTAAGGCGGCAGACACGGCTTCCTGTGGATAAAGGATGATAACCTAGTGGGGTCTCCCCTATATACGCGATGGTACGTGGGAGCTCAAGTCCGTGCTAGACCACTATCGAGTCACAAAAGGAGGAATCACCCAACCGTAGTGTGAAACAACAGTGACTAGGTTTAACGATGCCGGAGCACGTCTCTAGCCTAGACCTCTAATTAGTGAGCGTTATGTTCCAATGCGTTTTTAAGTTCATTCAGTTCATTTTATGGTTGATCTTCGATTAAGTTTCAATTTCCAGGTCCTACCGTATGTAATCTCTCACAATTTCCTGAATGCAAACTATATGCCAAAGAATATCATTTCGTTCAATGAATACTAACTACGAGAGAGTTAAGGATTTTTCAAACAAAATGATCACAAACAAACAAGAGCTACTCTAATGCAGCTAATGGCGAATAAACGAAACTTTTCTTTCTTTTAAATTGCTTAATCAATGAAAAGCTTCTAAACTCAATTAACTAATTCAACGCAAAAGAGATTGTTCGTTTTCTCTTCAATGGAAAAGTGCACTAAACAAACTTTTGAGAAATAATAACAAACAAATGTGAAAAGAACCAGTTGACCCCAAACAACTGTAATCTGTGTCCGGGTAGTGAAAAGTAATCGAAACAATGCAAAGACTGGTTCAATAACAATCACCTAGACAACCAAGCAAAGCAAGCGAAGAGGAAGGTTTTCGCAAAACCAAAAGGCAAGCAGTAAACGAACCTTTGTGAACGAGTAACCAAACAAAACCAATCCAACGAAATTGGGATGATAAAACTAGGTCACAAGACACAAAAACAAGATTCGCCCAACAAGACTTCCCAAGAAAGTGCTTCAATCTTCAGACAATAGAAATCAAGTCATAAACCAAGTGAAAGAAGCAGGGGATAGCAAAACCAACAGGCTCAAGAGGCAGAATTGAAGAAATTCAATTCTACAGGTATCAGCGCGGGTGAGACACAGCAACAAAGCGCTGATCAGAAACCACGTGTAGCAACAAAGTGCTGTCAGCGAGGAAATACACGGCTTAACCGCGCTGGTTCGATTTTCAGAACCGTCGCGACTGTTCAGTGTATATACGCGATGATCACGAAGTCAACGAAACAACTATGCGATGGCAGTGCGACTGTTTTATTATAAACCACGCTGAGGCTAAAAAAACAGGCACAATCAAGCCAAAAGCTCCCAACCCAAGGAAAACACTCTTTAAACAATGAAGGCACCTCCCAAACTGAACCAGGAAAGCCAAAAACAGAGAAACTAATCCCCAATCTTTGAAAAGAGAGCAAAAATCAAACTCAAGGACAAAACATGAACACAAAAAGACAAAAACCAGCTCCAAGCTGTTCAGTTTGTAAACCAAACCGGAGATGGACTGAAGTGGCTTTGATCTACTTCGCTAATGCAGAGCAATAGCGTTTCGAAGGCTACCTGGCCGTGCTTCAGGCTCCGTCCAAAGTTTACAAATCAAACAACAAGGTAAAGAAGCTCCCCAGCGGAGTCGCCAAATTGTTGTGGAGGTAAATCCTCTCTGCGGACAGAGACGATCCCTACTAGCCCAGACCGGGTCTAGCAACAATCACACAATGCTATCACGCAAGTTCCTAATTGCAAATATAAAAGTAGATGGTGAGAACCTACTTGGATTCCAACGCTAGTGTTTGTCGAAGAGATGTTGCCTTCGTTCCTTTGCTTTGGCCAGTCACGATCCACACGATCTCCGTGATTAGATACCTGCACATGCAAAGAACAACACGAAAACAAGCGTAAAATCTAGTAGATGCAATTATATATCAGTCAGAAAAGATATAACTCAACATCAAACATGAAACAATGAGAGTGGAACCATAATGATAGTCATCTATTATTAATAAATAACAGAGAAGAGTACAACCAAAGTTCTGACGTCGAATCCTTCTCAAGAGGGTCCAGCCAGCAAGTCTCTCAAGCATTCACCCTTGGAGGTAGATCTCCCAAGACAAAAACTCTCTCTCACACAAGTTTACACAAGAAAGAAACACTTCACAACCTTCCTTAAGCTCTCTAGCAATCCCACACTTGTCACACCAACTACCTATCAAGTTCACACACTAGCAGCAACACTCCAAGCACTATCAATTCCAAACTAGTTGCTCATGGCAATGGTAGAGGCTTAAATAGGAGAAGGAGTCTCCATGAATGGTGGGAGGATGAGCTTATCTCCAAGGAAGGTGGCTCAAATGACAAAACAGACATGCCAGAGAAGGGAGGGCGACATTTACAAGGCCAACAACCAGGTCTGGAGTCATCTGGAAGGCCGGCTATTAGAACAAACTCGCCCAAACTGGATCAGCGCGGGTCCATAACTACACTGGAGCGCTGACATCGCAGCTGAATAACAAAGAAGGTCATGTCAGCGTGATCAGATATGAATAACAGATGCGCTGTCACATGAAATTCGACCAGCGCGGGAAACCCGTGTGCTTCCGCGCTGGCAGCGCATTCCGTCTGTTATGAAGCGCTCGTCAGCGCGTTTATCTTGACAACAGTCGCGCTGATAGCAAAAACTTTGGCAAAGTGGGTCATTTGGCAACATTAGAGAGCATGAGCATGATTAACTTGGACTCATGACACAGTAGGAAGACTGACAGGGAGACAGTGACAAATTACTGTGTAACACGGGTTTTTAGTTGTGGATTTCCCCAAGAAATAATTGTGTAATGTGTTGATTGAATTATTTCTCTTGTATGCTTTGTGATTTCTCGATCAATTAATTGTTTTGCTGATGAATTCAAGTCTTTTGTTTTACAAAATTACATAAGTAGCTTGAATCTACAAGGAATTTCTACACATGAATAATTAAATTATCTCCTAGATAATCAAAGCTATGAAGTTATAAAATATGAACTATGCATAGGTATAATAATTAAATGAAGTCTACTAGAAACATTATTTTCCATAAAGGTGAGAATGGAAGTTTAGGATAGATCTGTAGTTAGCTATACGATATAATTATTGATTTGACATCAAGAAGATATATATATATATATATATAGTTGTGGCTTTCCCCAAGAAATCATTGTGTAATGTGTTGATTGAATTATTTCTCTTGTATGCTTCTTGATTTCTCTATCAATTAATTGTTTTCGCTGATGAGTAGAGTAAATTCAAGTCTTTTGTTTTAGAAAATTACATAAGTAGTTTGAATCTACAAGGAATTTCTACACATGAATAATTAAATTATCTCCTAGATAATCAAAGCTAGGAAGTTATAAACTCTGAACTATGCATAGGTATAATAATTAAATGAAGTCTACTAGAAGCATTATTTTCCAAAAATGCAAGAATGGAAGTTTAGCATAGCTCACGTAGTTAGCTATATGATATAATTATTGATTCGACATCAAGAAGATATATATTTATATATATATATATATATATATATATATATATATATATCATAGTGGAATGGGCGACCGACACTATTTTTGGTGAGTATCAGCTCCCTCTATTCGAATTTCTTAGCTTCTCGGTGGGGGGGGGGGGGTTTGGTTTCAATATTGGGATTTTAATTCTATCATTGCATGTTTCTATTAATAGAGAATGGATTGGAGTTATCTTAGCACACCTATAAGTGTTATCGTAGTGGTTGGGTGGTTGAACCAGGGTGAAAGGTCACCTGTTGGTTGGTGGAAGACATGGCTCTGGGGGAAGCGGGTACTTGATTATGTCAGCTTGTGTGCCTCCTGCAAAATAATGTTGAAGCTAGTTAAGTTTCATTTACAATTAGACAACGCAGTACTCAGCTAAGAACAAGCCCTTTTAGCTTGGTCAAGAAGGTGCATTATAACTCGACAGTGAGAGGATTATGACCTTGTCATGGGTAGGGTATCTCTTTGTTTCTATATAGTTTTTTTTATTGTATTTCCTGGTGAATTTTTGGCTTTGACATCTTGGAGGGTGGATTTGGTCATTTGTAAGGTGGGACGGTTAGGAGAATAGGGGTCGAAAATGGTGTGCACATGAATCCCCTTTTCCGCGGTGGTTAGTTGTTTCATTCCTATCAATGATTGGACCCAAGATTGGTTAGCTAGGAGCATATTTATTCTCTGGATTTTGTTGGACATGTCTTTGTAACTCTTTGGCCAATCAATCTAGGTCGTGATCTCAAATTATAGCTCTGGCGATTGGGTTAGTCATGTCACATCAACAAGATCGAGTGAGGTGAGGTGTCACATATATCAAAATCGAGCCCAATGAGGGAACACCCATATGTGTCGTTGGATCGAGTATTTTCCTTCTTAGTATCATGAACTCACCCCTAGTCATATATAGGAAGAGATCAATATGAAGCCAGATGTGAAGACGGTGAAGCAGCACCCATACCGATTGAATCCTAAATACGAGGAAAAAGTGAGCGAATAACTCGATAAGATGCTTGCAGCAGGGATTATTAAGCCTATAGAGGATTTAGATTGGGTTAGTCCTATGGTGGTTTAGGAGAAGAAGACAAAGGGTGAAACCTGGATCTGCGTAGATTTAAGGAAGTTGAATGATGTTGTGTATATGATCCATTCCCTATGTTGTTCAATGATGAAGTCTTGGAAACATTGGAGGTCAAGAAACCAACTCATTTATAGATGGGTTCTCAGGGTATCACTAGATAACGATGTGTTAGAAGATCAAAGTAAGGCTATATTACTATAGAATCAGGCTCTTTTCAGTATACAGTTATGTCCTTTAGACTTAAGAATTCCCCTGCGATCTTTTCTAAGGTGGTAGTCGCAAGCTTTAAAGAATTTGTTTATAAGTTTTTGGAGGTTTACTTTGATGATTGGACAGTGTTTGGATTAGTGAAGAAGCATGTTTCCAGCCTTCACCTAATGATAGATACTTGTAGGAAGTATCAAATATCCCTTAATCTGAAGAAGTGCATATTTTTCGTACCATATGGGATACTTTTGGGCCACATTGTTTGTAAGCAAGGGTTGATGGTGGACCCTACAAAAATTACAGAGATTATCAATTTGGAGCCTCCGAGGAATGTAAAATAGTTTCACACAACATTGGGTCATACAGGATACTATAGGAACTTCACCAAGGCATATGTGCAAATTATTGTGCCCATGGAGAAATTATTGAAGAAGGATGCAGCATTTTTATGGGATGATGATTGCCAGAAAACTTAGATGTACTAAAGGAAAAAAGGTTACAACACCTATTCTATTGTCTCCTAACTGGAAGAAAGAATTCCATGCACATGTAGATGCATCCTGAATAGCATTAGGAGTAGCGTTAACCCAACCAGGCACAGGTGATATTGACCATCTGATTATGTTTGCAAGCAAGAAGGTTTCTAAGGTAGAAAATAATTATTCAACCATGGAGCACGAAGGATTGGCAATGGTATATGCACTACAAAAGTTCAGGGATTATTTTTTGGGTGCGCACTTCAAAATGTACACAGACCATTCCACATTGAAGTACTTGGTCAAAAGGCCTGTGTTGGGGGGGGGGGGGGGGGGGGGGTGGGATTTATAGGTGGTTACTTCCCTTTCAGTAATACAACTTTGAGGTAGTTGTGAAGCCATGGAGATTGAATGTTGGACCGGATCACCTTTCAAAAATTGAGAATGGCGAGGAACCTAAAAGTCTTGATGAAGGATTACTTGATGTGCAACGCTTTGTTGTGCACGTCACAGATGAGAATTTTTGTAGACATAATTCAATTCTTGTCTACAGGTATAGTTCCTAAAGGGTATACAACACAACAGAAGAAATAATTGGTGGTCTGTTGTAGGGAAAAGTATCCGATTCGGATGACCCTATCCCACTCTAAGGGTGATAGTACCTCAGCAACAACTGTAAACAAAACTACTTAAGGTTTACTTATTTATGAAAGCAAGAGAGAATGAAGAAATGCACTAACTGTTGCCTTGCACTTAATGTCGAATCCAAACTCTTCTCTTTGCTTGCTTGCTCCCAGCTCCTTGCTCTTTTGCTGGCCCAGCTACAATGAGATCCTGCAAAATAACAAAGAAGGAAACTACAAGAAGCATGCAATCATAACTGATTCAAGGATTAGCATAAATCAAATATACAATTATCACAACACATCATTGAAACAAGTGCATATAGAAGAACCTCAATAGCTTTTATTAATGGAAGAAGTAAAGTTCTGAGAGTGTTACAACCATTGAAGGCCCCAATCCAGCAACACCTCCCAGCAAAAAGAATTTCTCCTCTTCACCTCCTTCAAGCAATCACCCAATAGTTCTATAGTGAAACCAACAGCATATCATTACTTTGCACAAAATTCCAACCTCCTGAGCTCATAGGAGAGAGCTCAATATATAGATGAATTGAGAAAGGATGAGTCAGCTTGCAACTGATGTGTAGCTGCCTTGTGTCCTCTCTCTCTTCAGTTGATCTTCAGTTCTTGAGTCCACTTGGAGAACCTTGCTTCCACTTGGAGAAACAGAGCCTCTGACTCATCACAAGGCGAAATCCCTGATCCAAGTGTCATTTTTGGAAGATTCCAGAGCAATGACTCAGTGTGCCACTTGTCCCATCTCGCTCAGCGCAGGTGGCCTTTGTTCTACCTGCTTTGCAACGCAGGTACACCATGGAGGAGATGAGTTTCAGCGCAGAAGCCTAGTGGAGCACCTGCTTTGATTTCAGGATTGCTTGTTTTTGAGTGTTTTCAGGTGGAGAACTGATCTGAGAGCTGTTGGTTTGTTGACCTTGTTCCTCTAGGGGTAGGAACATCATGTTTAGGGACTTTGGATCCCTTGGATTATTGACAATTCATGCCTGATGCTGCAAGGCACAAAATTGTCTAAACAGATGCCCCCTAAAGTATGAGGTCGTTTATCGGGTGAAATGCTTTATTAGGAGGATCCGAAGTTCATTCAATCTGCTGAGAAGTGTCCTGTAATAAGATACAATACAATACATTATTTTTCATACTTTTTCATGATCTAGCTGAGGCGGGCATTCCCATGCTCAGCTTTATAAATTCATTCTGGTACATAGAACAGACGATCGTCTAATGGTAGACTGATAATTCTCTGCTGAAATTATCATCCTTTGAGAAGGATGATCATCTGCTGCAATGATGTACACATCAAATGTCTTTATATCCTGAATATATATCGCAGCCCGGATGGATGAAACTAGATCCGGGGTCTTCAATCTCTTCCGATCTTCACTCAATGTACAAGTCGATCCATGTGAGAATTTCTTGAAGTCGAACATGGAAAGACATCGCTTGATTACCGGTCAATGATGTAAACTGTTAACAAGCGCGAGAGGAATCACCGATAAGGATGATGACCCTCGAGGTACAGCAGTACAATTCACATGGTGGGAATAAAGGACTTGGCGTCGACCACCATGCAAAATCCTCTGGTCGAAGGTCATTGATGTATACCTGTCGCCGGAAGTGAGAAACTTGCCATTGAGGCATGCAAGCTTCAAAGTACTGAAGGGGTTGTTCCTAGATCAACTCCTTGGATAATGAGCTGATGTCGACAAGGAGCGATCCGTCAAAGGAGGGCCTTAATGAATCCCACATCATTGACACGGAACGGAGCTAGTGATTGTGATGAGGTGAAAACAAACTATGATGTATGATTCAGGGTGGCGGTCATGAAATGGATGAAGGACAATGTATGGCAATGGATGGGACACGGTTGAATCTTTGCAGAACAACATCTCTTGAACATATAACGACACTGATGTGATGGATTGGTAGCATTACCCCAACTGTGGATGGTGTGGCGAGGACCATGGTGATGAGACCGGTGAATGAAACAACCCAACCCGATGTGATACGGAGGACAAAGTGTCATGTTCAAGAGTGACTTGCTACCATTAAAGCTGTGAGGTTCTCCCAATTTTTCCCCAGTCATTGCTGACCAGTACCTCTTTATTTTTGTCAAGCTTGAGGAGGATAACATATGCTTGTTCTATAACCTGCCCTTCGGGCAAGCCCATCGCTATGTTTTAACGAGCCTAGCGATAGGGAAACTCGTTCTCGTCTAAAGACAAGTTTGTCGCTATTTAATAAATTTAACGAGTCTAACGACAAGGATAACTCGGTCCTTTTCATTTTTAGAGAGTCTGAAAAGGTACATAAAGTCAACTCCAGAATTCCTTTTTCGTCATCTAATCCCTTAAGTCCGAAAAAGTATAAAACAATACAAAAGGGATGAGTTTTCGGTACTTTTAACGAGCCGAACAAAACAAGCGCTCGATCTTTTTGTGCAATAATCCCTCAGGTCCAAAAAGATTAAAATCTAGAGGAGGGATAGCTCTTTCGGTTGTTTAACGAGCTGGAAGGCCAAAACTCGGCAAACTTTTCATATTTTACGAGTCAGGAGAAAAGAGCTCAAAGAAGACTCGTCTTTTGAGGAACGAGTGATAAACAGGGATAGCAGCAGATTCCAGGTACAGGTTGGAATTTTCCAATCACGGCAGTGTCACAAGGATGGCTAAGTGAAATCACTCTTCGCAGCTGTCCCTCAAAATGGGTAAACAATCATATGGAGATGAACGATTGGCCAAATGAACGGATGGAGGTGATACTGCAAGAACACGACCAAGGGCTTTAATATGGCTGTCAAAGGTTACATTTACCAAGGTTATTTACCGGTTCATTTTTCTGGGTGAGCTTGAACTCTAGGGGAAGATTGCTCACAACTTATGTTTATTTTTTAACGAGCATGAACTATGTGCTAAAACTGCTCGGATCTTGCGTTTATTTTTTAACGAGCATGAACATTGCTAAAACTGCTCGATTATACCAGTCTTAATACAAGGAACGCCTCAGGTGAGGTAGTCATATTTAAGGAGCTATACCTCACTAGTTACTCCAATTTGGCAAGTTTTAACTTTTGCCCCACATCCTTTCTTTGTGCAAGCTGGAAACGGCTAATCCTACGAGTTTAAAGGGTTAGACCTACAGGTTTAAAGGGAGGACCTAAAAATTTAAAAAAATAAATAGTCGTCCCGTGCTTGCACTCCAAAAGGTTTGCATGCCCCCAGGTATAAAGTATAATTTCAAGGCTACCCCTCCTCTGTCCCACCTCTGTTTTTCTATTTGTCGTCTTGCTATATTTTTAACGATACTTGTCTTCTCGTTATTTTTCGGTGCCGACGGTACTTGTCTTCCCATCAGTTCACTTTTAGGTTTTTGCAAGATCGCAACAGATAAAACATTGGCGTTACGGAGGGAGGTTTGCCTCTTACTTATTATCCGAAAAATGGTTTTATTTGCTGCCGCAAACTAAACTCTCTTTTCGGCGATGTCTATCATTAGGTTGCTAAGGATGGTGACTACTTGTTGCAGCAATTTCATCTCTTTCTTTGGAGGCTGCCCCTACTTATCCTTCAAAACATATGTTTTAATGGGTGAGGCTTGCCTTCAAAGATGGTGGCTACTTGCTACCGCAAATGGCCCCCTTCCTCGGTATCCTACTTACCTAGACAAGGGGAGTGAGAAGCAGATTATCTCACTCACATAACTTTGAAAAAAGAACTTTATCCTAGAACAACCCTCTCTTCCTTCTTTCGGACGGGGTACGGACTAGTCATATTCTTCTGCGGAAATTAACTTTATACCCAAGGTTTTCTCTGCCCAAGGCAGGCCAGGGTGCATTCCCCCTGGGTCCCAGTTCTTTCTTCCGAATCACTCGCATTCATCGGGAAGTAGAACCAGGGGTGGAGGCATTCCTTGAGTGAATAAACCGTTAAGGGATGGTATTTGACTATTTGCGATGCGTGATCCTGGAAATGAAAGTTGGTCTACGAGCTTGACCATCCTTCCTTCGTGCGGAAAACACATGACTCTGAAGAGTGAGGACACTATCGCCTCCATGCAATATATATAGTCTCATCCAAGGAGTAAGTTATAAACCAAGGGTCCCTGGACGACCATGACGTTCATATGAACTGTCTTCCCCTTCAATGTAATGGGAACATTGGGGAGAATCCCTAACGGGCGACTGGTTCCTTTATCAAAACCTGATAGATTTCTCATCTCAGGTAAAAGCACCGGGGAACCCAGTGCTTTCCAAGCAACAGAGGAAAGGATACTCACAGATGTCCCTTCATCAATGATAGTTCCAGCCATCACCATTCTGTAGATTTGGACGATGATTCTGAATGGGATACTGGCTGGTAATCGGGGTCTGCCTAGTTGATTCCAATCAAAGGATGCAACCAGGTTGCTTGGTGGTGGGACCGAATACATGACCGGATACGACCCTGACAATGTTCCTTCCTGCGATAAAGGAATGGGCGCATTGCCCTGATGCTCATCAGAGTCTGTGTTGATGAAAAGAATCTGGATGGTGTCATCCTTATTCTCTTCAGTGAGGGTGTCATTTGAAGATGAATCTTCAACGACGGTGTCATTTGAGGATGAAACCTTTGAAGGAAGAACCGGGTCAGCTGCCGTATCGACCTTTAGACTTTCGTCTGGTCTAGATTCAGTTGGTTCATTCTTAATGACTGACACTTCAGCTGACCACTTGATCGGGCCAGCTGGATTTTCAACTATCGAGGGACTTGGCGCGAGTTTTTGGTATCCAGGAGGAAGTCGTAACGGTGAAACCGGACGATCTTCCAAAACTCTCTTTGCCTCATCTAAGAATGGACAACGGTGGATGGCGTGATCGCCTTCACACAGCATGCAGGGTGATCTTGGTCTCCCTTTTCGTCCTTCACTCTCGCTAGTTGACGGACTGCAATCAACATGACTACCAGAGGTTGATGCTACCGGATTGTGCAACCTGGGGGACCAGTCCCTTAGTATCCGGGGAATACAAGGACAATCACGGTGGAAGTGGGTCCCTTTGCAAATGACACATGGCGATTTAGGCCCGGTCGGTGCAGTGTGTGGATTTTTGTCAGATGTCTTTTGCTTGCCCCCAGTCGCCTTCGCCATAGGCCCCTTCTGCTTCTTTTCTCTCTTCTTCTTTTCCTTCTTCTCCATGGGAGGCTGACTTTTGCCGGCTCTACCTTGCGAAGATGAAGGATCAGAGGAAGAATTGTAAGAAGTAGAAGGCTGGTGGGTAGCTCTAGACTGGTCTGATTGTTGATTCGACTGCTCAGGATTAGTGGTGATTTGAACTACATTAGTTGAAAAGAGCCATACAGGTAGGCCAATTGTCAATCCTGGAAGTGACAATGTGGCCATATGAGGCGCACCAACATCTCCCCAAGAGGAGAAGGGATTGGGACTTCCACCAAGGTGACTTCCTTGGTTGGTGGGCTCCATACTTTTCAACTGAAAGATCAACGTGGGAATAACAGGTGATTATGTTCCGATTAAAATAAATTTTATTAACGACGCTTTAGACACAACTTTGTTTTTTCATGTTTTAAGAGTCGAGAAAAAGCTAAAGATGACTCTAGTCTCCTTCGATGTATTAACGAGCCCGAAGTGACAAATGCTCAGATGGACTTTTTCAGTTATAGAGTTTGAAAAAGGCCAAAAGAAACTACTCTGGAGTTCTAGGCAGAGGGTGTGCCAAACTTTTCGCGAAACCACAGAATACGTTTTACGGTACGGGTGGTCGATCTTCGTGAATGCTGTGTTCACTGCATCGCGATCAGTAGGGCGGCCGACACGACTTCCTATGGATAAAGGCTTTGTTCCTATAGGGGTCTCCCAATATATACTCGACGGTACGTGGGAGCACAAGTCCGTATTAGTGCCACCGACTCTCAGGAGGAATCACCCACCTTCGTAGAGATCGACAGTCACTACGTTTAACGACGCCGGAACACGTCTCTACCTAGACCTCTATGTGTTTGCGTTATGTTACAAAGCGTTGTTATGTAAATTGAATTTATTTTAATGTTGATCTTGTTTAGCAGTTTGCCTTTAAGGATCACCACGAGATGTATGTAACAAATTCCTGAATGCAGTCTAAGATGAGAAGCAAACTTTTCAATCTTTCAACTTTGAAAATCTTAACTACTGAGGAGAAGAAAGGCAAATCTTTTCACACAGATCATAGAGCACACACTAATGCAAAATTTCCTAAATCGTCATGCAAACAATCAAATGCAAAATGTACAATGCATGTATTTTCTTTTCCCTTTCTTAATGTTGATGTATTACAAAAAGAAAGTTGTTATATAACTTTGATTTCGATTTAAAGCGAAAGTAAACAAGCTAGTCCAAAATCAAAAGACACCTTAAGATTTACTTGTTTAATCACTGGAAATACATGAAATCAAACCATAATGACGAAAGTAAAAAGACTAATCAGCTATGGACAGCAAACAAGCTAACTCTTTAGACCAGCAAAATGCCTAACACAGGTTCAGATCTAAGAGGCCAAAGCAAGACTAGTTCACTTTCGTTATGGGAAATTGTAAATGATGTAAGAAATACAAAAGAACAAGTACAATTTCGTTATATAACAGAGGCGGAATGATGGCAAGTAAGGTTGGTTTCAGAACAGGTACAAGACTGGTAACTGGCTACAAAATCTATATTGAAAACAGGCAAGAAAAAGGGAGGCAACCCCAAATGCACAAGGCAAAATTGGGCCAACGCAGGTGCTGCACAGCCAGTCTGGCTCTCAGCGCAGGTAGCCCCTTCAGGACCTGCGTTGCAAAGTAGGTAGCCTGTGTACTACCTGCTTTGGAAAACGAAAGTTGCGTTTTCTCAGTTTCCGGGTCACAATTTTCTCAAAAATTCACAGTTTTTGCTCAAATCAGAAGCTATCAGTCAAGCACACACTAAGGGATGACAAGGAAGATGAAAAGCTATCACTAAGAGCTTACAAGGATCCTTGTAGATCAGCTCTTCAAATCATGAACATGCTCGGAACTGAGCTAGAGTAGCTGCCCTCTACTTCGCTTTTGATATAGTCAAAAGCTTTTCGATTTGGTACTCTTTTGTTCAGGAAATGAATAGCAAAATACTACACACAATCAAACAGATACGATCCGCAGCGGAGTCGCCAGTTTGTTGTAGGGAAAAGTATCCGATTCGGATGACCCTATCCCACTCTAAGGGTGATAGTACCTCAGCAACAACTGTAAACAAAACTACTTAAGGTTTACTTCTTTATGAAAGCAAGAGAGAATGAAGAAATGCACTAACTGTTGCCTTGCGCTTAATGTCGAATCCAAACTCTTCTCTTTGCTTGCTTGCTCCCAGCTCCTTGCTCTTTTGCTGGCCCAGCTACAATGAGATCCTGCAAAATAACAAAGAAGGAAACTACAAGAAGCATGCAATCATAACTGATTCAAGGATTAGCATAAATCAAATATACAATTATCACAACACATCATTGAAACAAGTGCATATAGAAGAACCTCAATAGCTTTTATTAATGGAAGAAGTAAAGTTCTGAGAGTGTTACAACCATTGAAGGCCCCAATCCAGCAACACCTCCCAGCAGAAAGAATTTCTCCTCTTCACCTCCTTCAAGCAATCACCCAATAGTTCTATAGTGAAACCAACAGCATATCATTACTTTGCACAAAATTCCAGCCTCCTGAGCTCATAGGAGAGAGCTCAATATATAGATGAATTGAGAAAGGATGAGTCAGCTTGCAACTGATGTGTAGCTGCCTTGTGTCCTCTCTCTCTTCAGTTGATCTTCAGTTCTTGAGTCCACTTGGAGAACCTTGCTTCCACTTGGAGAAACAGAGCCTCTGACTCATCACAAGGCGAAATCCCTGATCCAAGTGTCATTTTTGGAAGATTCCAGAGCAATGACTCAGTGTGCCACTTGTCCCATCTCGCTCAGCGCAGGTGGCCTTTGTTCTACCTGCTTTGCAACGCAGGTACACCATGGAGGAGTTGAGTTTCAGCGCAGAAGCCTAGTGGAGCACCTGCTTTGATTTCAGGATTGCTTGTTTTTGAGTGTTTTCAGGTGGAGAACTGATCTGAGAGCTGTTGGTTTGCTAACCTTGTTCCTCTAGGGGTAGGAACATCATGTTTAGGGACTTTGGATCCCTTGTATTATTGACAATTCATGCCTGATGCTGCAAGGCACAAAATTGTCTATAACATGGTCAAGGCTACGTATTTTTCTGTTAGTGAAGGGAACTTATATAAAATGGGCTCAGATGAAGTTCTACATAGGTATGTCTGAGATTATGAATGACAAAGTATCCTTGCTAAAGCACATGAAGGAGTTGTTGGAGGACATTATGCGGGAAGAGCATCTGCACAGAAGATCCTACAAGCTGGGCTATGGTGACCAACTTTGCACAAGGAGTATAAGAAATATTTTAGAGCATGCGATGTCTATGAGAGGACCAGGAAGTCATTGCGAAGGGATGAATTGCCTTTGAACCCGCAAGTTTCAGTACAGGCATTCGATAAATGGGCAATAGATTTTGTAGGACCTATTCAGCCACTAGGAAAGAAGATAGGAGCTCGATACATCATCATGGCGATAGAATATTTGACCAGGTGGGATGAGGCATAGCCCGTGAAGGATTGCAGCATGGCTATAGCTACAAAGTTCATATTTGAATACATTTTGTATCAGTTTGGTTGTTGTAAGATTTTGATGAGCGATAGGGGTGTGCACTTCTTGAATAAAGCAATTGTTTCTCTACTTGAAGAATTGCATATGTACCATCAAAAAAGCACGTCGTATCATCCTCAAGAAAATGGCACAGTTGAAGCCTTTAATAAGATCCTGGAGAATTATTTAACAAAGATCTGTAATGAAAATAGGAACGATTGGGATGTGTGCATACCAGTTGTTATTTGGGTGTATAGAACTACCTGTAAGAAGTTGACTAGACAACCACTGTTCAGACTGGTTTATGGACAAGAGGCCATAATTCTAATGGAGTACATCGTGCCTAGTTTGTGGATTGTTGCAGTCATAGAAATGGTCGATTGGGATATCATGGAGGAATGCCTTGTACAGATACTTGAGTTGGAATAGGATCGCTTCTTGGCAGGTTTCCATCAACAGGTCCAGAACGCTCTCGAAAAGGCATGGCATGATTACCACATTAAGAAGTGCACCTTTAAAATTGGAGATTTAGTGCTACTATATGATAGCAAGTTTACGAAGTTTCCAGGAAAATTTCAGATGCATTGGTTGGGGCCATACATCATCAAGGAGATTACAGATGGAGGTGTAGTTCAGCTCGCAAAGCTGAATGGGGAGTTGTTTCTAGGAAAAATAAATGGGAGTTGGTTAAAGTTGTACAGGGGTGATCCCACCCCTGCACAATAACTATATGGATGCCGACAGTCTTAGGACTTCAAGTAGTTGTAAGGAAGTGTGGGACTATAAACTACGATGCCAAAAGGACAGTTTGGCGAAGTCAATGGGTTGCGCGACGAATAGAGGAAAGACACATAGGGGACTTGCGTTAGCACATTGGGTCCCACATAGCCTGGCCAAAAAGTGACCATTGGAAGCACTGTAGATGATTGGATGTCTATTTTTTTGTTAAAGGCAGTGGGGGGAGAGAAATTAAGGAGCATATCTTTGGAAATCTTCCGTCAAAAGAAAATTATTGACGGAGATATGGAGGGAACAGATGGATTTGAATTCAAAATGGGCTATAAATACAACATCCCACTGCACATTCAAACACTTTGCTTCCAGAGAAAGTTCCTTGAGATTTTGTGCTGAGAAGATTGTTGCATGTCTAGAGGGGATTGGAAAGAGATCTGGGAGACGTTTTTGTAGAAAGGACTTGGATGGAAGGCAGATTTACCTAAGTGGTAGAAGGAAATATTCTGGGAGAGAATTACTGTAACACAGCCCCTACCTACCATAATGCCTAGGTCGCCGAGGCCTAAACCGACTGCCTCTTCGGCAGGAGAGAATAATCAAAATAAGCCACAACAAGCGTCATTGTGGCAATCATCACACAAGAATCCAACAGAGATATAGCAGAAGGGTCAGATGGATAAAAGCAAGCACTTGATAGAGCCCTTGGACTTGTATGAGGAAGATTTGAATATGAGGGTTGAAGATATTGATGCAAAGGAAGAAGTGTTAATTACTTGGCTACCACCTTATGTACCCCCTAGAAAACCCACAACCAAAATGACTAAGGGCCCAGACTCGGAAAAATTCTAGGTCTACACACCATTATTGCCGGAGGACATACCTTTTGAGGTCAATTTGTTAGCCCAAATAACATTTTTGAAGATGGAGGACTGGGACCTGCCTGATCACATGAAGTTCCCACACTTGGAACACAACAAATACTTGAATTCAGTCTACTATGAGGAGTCGGGTGTTACACGACTTGATCTAATGAGTTTTATGGCCGAAATTGAGCGCGTCGAATTTCTTAACATATTGTGGGTGCCACATTTTAGTCGCAGTATCATTAACATTGTCTATGTGCGTCAATTATTGGCGATAGTTCACGATGGGTGCCTTTGGTTCGGAGGGCCCATTCCAATTACCACCATGTTGGTCCACCAAATAACCTTGTTGCATTATCAGGGCATGAACCCCACAAATGCTTTTGTGGGGAAATCGCAGGAGAAGAATTTGGCAAACCAGATGAAGAGCGACTTCAGGTTGGTGAAGAAGTCGTGCAGCTATGCGATTAGCTCCATATAAAATGGCATTGTGAAATTTGCTGCACAAATATTGGCTGGAAAGGTAATGAGGAAGTGTCGCGCTAATGAAGTGCCGACACCAGTAGTATTTTTGGTTGTGCAGTGTAGCAAATGGGTCCAATACAATTGGGCCAAGTATCTCTGTCATGAGTTCTTGGAGGATTTCCATGAAGCCCAGGAGGACGACAAGGCATTTCACGATGCCTGGTTACTACTATTGATCATGCTGGTGGCATGGAGGACGCCTGAGGAAAGCCAGTTCCCGACATATGATCCAAACTTGTGTGAGGCTGCGAAATTCACCTCGTTGTGAGTGACGAAGGATCCTGAACGCGTCATGGAAACAAATATCTTTTGGGTCTTGTTTGAGTCGAAGTTGTGGATGGTGATCAACCAATGGCCACGTTTATCACCAAGATTACATGCACAGTATGATAATATTGCAGATTTCAAGGAATATTTTCATAATCTGTCTATCTGCACATAGAAGGTTGCCACAGGCACATGGCATGAGCTATCATACTTAGTCGCAGAGGATGAAATTATGGGAGTCATCAACAAATGGCCGAGTGAATGGCTCACCCCATCAAACGTAGGCCCAGGAACCAATAAGGCTTCTAAAGGTGAAACAGGGAAAACCACAACTACGACAACAACATAGAAAGACAAGGAGAAAGAAGCACAGAAGTTTTCAGCAAAAGAAAAGGCAGTTCAGAAAGAAAAGGCAACACAAAAATAAAATGTCGTGCAAAAAGAAACGGTAGTGCAATAGGAAATGATTTCTACCAAATAGAGAGAAGCACCAAAAGAAAAGATCTTTGCAAAAGAGACAGAAGCGCCAAAGGAGAAAACTGCATCCACATCGCAGGTCACTATTGACCTTGAAGAACTAGACATAGAGCACATCGATGTTGAGGTCGAGACTGAAGGTGAAGAGGAAGGGGGCGCAGACTTGGAGTCCCCCTTTAGGGTCAGGAAGAGGCAAAAGCGAAGTTCCACGGGACCTCGCAAGAAGCAAAAATCTGATAAATCTGTAAGTGCGACGCCATTGGTCCTCATGAAGGGGGACCTTGATGAGATAGGGGATGTTGTCCGCAACACCACTGAAACTATCTGGGGACACATCGAGGACCAGTACCACTAGGTATTGGACAAGGTACAACAGGGCCTAAAGGAGTTGCAAGTCCAGACAGGGGTAATTCAAGCGAGTGTGGGACAAGCAAGCGCAGGTCAAGTAAGTGTGTCGAGCATTAGTGCAGTGGAGATCACATCCGGGCTTCGCCTAGTACCACTACCATGGGGCTCTCTCTAGTTTGATACAGTTGAAGGTCTGGAGCATGCACAATTCTAGAAGAACCTGACTATCAATCTTACAGCACTACCAATCCAGACTTTACATGAGCTGCATCAAGGAGTTTGAGATGAGCTTCGTGTTTGGAGAAGCGAGCACTGTTGATTATCGATGCAGTTAAAACTAAAAATCAGCAGATTTTTGAAAAGAAAGTGCAAGCCCTGCAAGCCCGCGACAAGGCAATACAATAGAATGAACATCTAGAGACTGCCCTTACCCAAGTATGCAGCGAGCTCCTGGAGCTCCAGATTCCAGTAGAAGCTACCTTAGTAGAGAAAATTAAGAAGTTAGTTGTTACATAAAGGAGTCAAAGGAGGACATTGGAAAGGTCCGCTTTGAGCTGCAGCTGCATATATCATAGCTTCAACTTAAGTTACAGCCAACCACTCCTCTAGAAGTCAGAGAGCAGCGCAAGGCTACTATTAAAGAAGACATGACTACTCTGGAAGCTGCAGTCAAGGATTGCAGCCAATTGTTTGAACAAACGATGGAGATGTGGACCTCATTGTAGGAGGATCCACACTTGTAGAAAATTGAAGTATACATCCGAGAAAAATAGAAGCAGTTTAACGAGATCAGGGCAACGTGGACCTTAGCACCATTGAAAAGGTTCACCAAACTGCAGGAGGGAAACTTCATCTAGACCTAGATTGATGAGCTACATCAGAAGGCCTCCATCATATCCTCAAGGACACAGCTCTGGACCGATGAGGCAAGCCAATTGTCACAGTATAGAGCAAGTTGAAGGCTCTGCAGTAGACGCAGAGAACCATGGGCTTTGCAGTCGAAGGTCCAACCACAGAGAAACTGGTCAAAGAAGTTCGTCAAGCCACTGCACAGGGAACAATAGATCTTCAAGGATTGAATACTAATTTCAGCGGTCTACAAGCAAAGATCAAGGCAACACTAGTAGAGTGACTCAGGACTAGTCACAAGTTTGTGTTGGGGGCCTATTGGGACAGGGTCCCCTAGAGTAAAAAAAAATTGTAAAGTTTTGTTAATATTGTAAATCCTCTGCATTTTGAGGAGCGGAGCACGAGTAGCACATATTGATAAGAGTCAAAGGGGATTTAGGAAGTTCCCCTTCATTTTTTAAGATTCAAGTTGTTTTGTGACCCGCCCATGGTTCGCGGACCATGGTATTGTAAGGAAGAATCATATAAAAAGGAGTCATAGAAGAGTCATAGGAAGATAACAAAGAGCATAAAAGGGAAATTTTTGCGTATGTTTTGTTTATTTTGTACTTAGTAAAAGGGGAAGCTTCCTACAGCTATGTGCACAGAGACGTTGATAAGTCCACAACTTAGTGCATGGGCCCCTTAAGCTGTGTGTGCAGAGTTGAAAGGACTGTAATTGAAGATCTGAAGTATAATAAAGACTTGTTTTAAGGAATTATCAGTGTATCTAAGTATTGATGTTTATATCTACCTTTACTGTATTTTTTATCTGTTGAATGAAATTAATATGGAAAAGTACTTAATAGATGTGTGAACAAATAGATCTGTTTATTTGTATGATGTTATGAATTTTTAGCACAATCAGCGAAGGGTTTAGATCTGATAACCTCTAGTTGTAGTAATTTTCAGATTTTAAAGGTCATGTTTCGCAAAGGTCAAAATAAAGCCCTAAGTTTGAAATAAACACATCACATAGTCCTTTGGATGCAGAAACCTGGTTCTAGCCTCCCCCAATACTTCCTTGGGTGAGACTACAACTTGAGCTACACGGTTTGTTGTCAAAAGGGATGGTAGTGTAGGGTTTTGTTGGTTAGCACAACTAACTCTGAACCTGGGTCCAAGCCCCCTCAAGCCAACAAAAACCACTTTTTTGATTTTGAGGTTTTTTTAGAGTGGCCAAACCAGATCCCAAATACCGGGCATACGAGGAGAAGATTCAATCAATACATCCAGACAGTGGAATTATATGGGAAGATGAATTTTTTGTTGAGAAGGACTATTATGGACATGCTGTCATGAGGAAAGAGTCAATTTTGCGGACAAAACCGACCTCCCTAGAAGCTAAGGCTTTCTAGTGACAAACAAAACAATCAAGCACTATCTTTCCCTACGGCATTTAAAATAAAAGCAACCAGGTGTTCAAGTCTTACCTTTAGTCCAACGCTGTTTGTAGCAGCCAAGCCTCTCCGATCCAGATGAGCTCCTTCTCCGTAAAGCCTGCATTCACTAACAAGAAAACGATTACATAGCACCTGAATAACTCATATAATAAAACATATTCATCATAAAGAACAAGGAGTTTATGAAACAAATTATATATAACAACTTGTTGAGAAAAATGAACTTAATTGTATTAATTGGAAACAAAAGAAACCTTACAACTAGTGCCTTGGTGTTGTGCAGGTCCCTCCCAGGGTCCAGCAAGAGTTCTCCTTTACTTTGATCAGTTCACCCACTTCCAAATGAAGCTAAGAAAGGAATGGAATCTATCCCCTCAAGCTCTATAAGGGAGTCCTAATTTCAGCAGCATCTACCCTTAGGAATGTTCAGCTTTCAACCTCCCTTCCTCTGGCCCAATGCCTGTATTTATAATGCTTTGGAGGAAGTTAATCAGGTCCACCATCAATGGGATAAGCCCCTCTTTCAATGGGATAGCTCCCCTCTTGATGTGATAAGTTCCTCTTTCTTTGGGATGCATGAACCATCTGGAGGCGCTCAATCCACGTCAAACCATCTTCTAGAATGCTCTAGATTCGACCACAAGTAACTTTTTTGAATTAAAACTTGTGCCTTTTGACCTTTACAGGAGTACGCACCCACCCCTTTACAGACAGAGCGTACAAGTACACAGGTATTATGAACTTGAGGTGTGTACACGCAGGTAAGGGTAAGAGAAACTGCGTAACCAGAGTTATATTGATTTTTAAGGACTTTCTCTCTTTTTTGGAGTTTTACATGAGGAGCAGAGGTATAAGACTTGCCAAGGAGGACAGTATGATAATTGATGGAGCCATACTGACTGCAAATAGTCATGGTGACAAATTTTAGTGTAACAGATTGCCCCCTAAAGTGCGAAGCCTGTAGTAGATTAGGGTTTCATATCATCTAGGAAGGGTGAAGCACTTTATCATTTCAAGGATTATCTTGTGGAGAGCCCAGTTGGAACCTGCAAATATTCAACACAAAATA
Organism: Pinus tabuliformis; assembly: GCA_031772625.1. Taxonomy (NCBI): domain Eukaryota; kingdom Viridiplantae; phylum Streptophyta; class Pinopsida; order Pinales; family Pinaceae; genus Pinus; species Pinus tabuliformis. The sequence goes on from CM062815.1 coordinate 37,081,389, forward strand.
CATATGTGAGATCATATCATCGCTGAGGTAGGCATTCCCATACTCAGATCAAAAACTTTAACTAACAAACTAACTACTGCTCTGATCTAGGAATGATTTCACAATACATCATAATCATAGACTCATGTAGACACAGTATGGACGCAGCCATCTGTTTATAATTAGTCTACTATATAATGAATACAAAACTCCTCGCAGCCTGGATGGCGGAAACTAGATCCAGGGTCTTCATTTCTACTTCCTGGAATAGTACGATTCTATCCATGCGAATAAATGAGTTGATGTCGAACATGGTAGAAACCACTTGATTACCAGTCGATGATGTAAAATGTTAACAAGTGTGAGAGATACCACCAATGATGTCAATGGTTCTCAAAGTACCTAGTACAATCCATGAGATGTGAATGAATGTGTTGATGTCGAACATGTCACGGAATCCTTCGATCGAAATTCAATGATGTAAATTGTCGTCAAAGGCGAGAAACCTGCCATTGATGCATGCAGATTTCAAGGTACTGACGATTTCTAGATCATCTTTCTAGATAATGTGTTGATGTCGATAGAAAGCGATCCGTTGCAAGCAAGCCCACAACACGAAATCATAGTTCAAGTTGAAGAAATGTAGTTGTAAGGACTGACTCAGGGATGGTCAATATGGATGACAGGTATTTTGCAGATGAATGGTTTATTTGCAGTGACCTCTTGAACACATAACGACACAACAGATGGCTTGGTGACAATTGACCCAAAGTTAATATCCGGAAACCGGCTGAAGACTTTCAATGTGGTTTGATCAACTATTAGGCAAAGGATTTCGCAACCCAAGTGAATGAAAAGTGTCGTGTTCAAGAGTGGTGATAAGGTTTTTCTGAGACAGAGGATAACAAATAGGCTCATTTTTCTCTCTTTTCCCCCACCATTTCTGGCAAGTACCTCTTTATTTTTTTACAAGCTTGAGGAGGATAACATTTGCTTGATTATAAGCTCATCCTTCAGATGAGTCCAACTTAGTTTAGATTCGAACCCTAAGAAGGAGTGGTCCGTTCCTGTTTGTAATCGAACAGGTCCTTTACTGTGAAATTTTAACGAGTCCAGTATAGGAGAAACTCAGCGTTTTTCAATTTTAGAGAGTCTGAAAAAACTTAAGAAGACTCCAGGGTTGACCTTTTTCGTAAATTTGTGTCTCCCAAGCCTGAAAAAGTATAAAATAATACTTGAGAGAACCACTCGATCTTTACGACCAAGGAGTACTTTCATGATTAGTGTCTCTAACCTGAAAAGTAAAAAGCGATCAAGGACACGTCGTTTTATTTCCAATATCGAATTTGAAACGACAAAAATCCGGCAATATTTTCATGTTTTTACGATCAAAAAAGGGCTATAAGAGGACCGTCTTTTAATTATGTTTTAACGAGTGCAAAAGAAATGCTCGGCAATCTTTTCATGTTTTAGGAGTCAGAAAAGGGCTTAAAGATGACTCTGATGTTTTTGTTTGTAAAAATTGACAATTTTCCCTGAAAATCCTTTATCCTGCACAAAAACCAACACATTACTCATACCTATTGAAGATAGATAAAAATACTTTGAAAAATACCTTTTCATGGTGAAAAATAAACAAATTTACCATTTATTTACCCAAAAAACCTATAAAAAGGGCTTTTACCAATTCATTTTTACCATTTTACTATTGAGGAGAGAAAAAGGGCTTTTGGCAAGAAACTTCCCGTGGACACTGCGGAGAATCCGACCGTCGAAATCGAACGCCGTCTCTTTCAGGTATTCTACAACATCCTCCTCTTCATTTTCATCCATTTAGAATTCTTTTTTAGGCCCTAGATTTCATTTTTTGGAGGCTTTGGGGTTTCAAGGACCGCCTTTCGGGGTACGCAGGTGCCACACTAGGGACCCGCGTACCCCGACATTTTCTCAGTTGGGAAAATGTCGGGCGTACGCACCTTTCCTTAAGGGAACCTGCGTACCCACGCTCTGTTCCTAAAGGCGGGGTGCGTACTCCGCGCAAAGAGTTTTCAAACCCCAAAATCTCTAAATTGGACCAAAATTTTTTTATTTCATGGAATCTAATGGATGTTTTCTGGTGTGTAGATTGTTCACCATGCTTGATTGGCGCGAGAGAGAGCATGAAGATGTTGATTTGGCTGCCATTAATCATCAACCGTCAATTGATGCTTTGAAGGCATGCGGCCTTTATAAATACTGGGCCATACCTGGCATGAGGGCCCAAGTGAGATTTCTAGAATGGTTGTGGTAGAAAGATGGAACGTTCAGGACCAGTGTTTTTATATTGGAGGGCACCAGCTCGAGATGGAGCCCGCAGATATCTACTTTCTCACTGGTTTGCCCAAGAGAGGCGAACACTTGACTCTGTTCGGGACTAGGCCGGGTGGCCAGTCCATCGCTAGTCTCCGACTAGAGTGGTGTAGCACTCAGACTCAGGAGAAGGGGATAGAGATCAAAACTATATCCCGTCCTGAACTTATGGTGATTGCCTTTACAGTTACCAGACTTTGCGGGGCTGCCGCTTTACACATTGCCACTGGATCCCAGATTCGGATGGCGATTGATTGTTATCGAGGTACCATTTTCAACTGGTGTGATGTTGTGTTGGCCAATGTAAAAGGCCAACTGACTAGAGCCAAAAACGGACAGCTAAAGACTTTTGGTTATGGGCCTTTAGTTGTGAGTTTTGGCTTAGAGAGGGTTCTGATGCTGATCCCGCAGTAGCTCACTGTTGAGGCTGGGCTTCCTCGAGAGCCCAAATTGATGCGATGGGTTGCGGTTATGGCCCGTCATCCTGATGAGGGAACGGAGGTTGTTCGATTTACTCCGGAGTACTTTCACTGGTTAGAGGACCAGGTCTTTTCTATACAGGATTTTCCTTATGCCGGAGTTGATTTTCGTGGAGATCCGGACATGGTTCTTCCACCGGGAGAACAATGGGATGACACAGGTAACTTCATTTTCCACAAGTTTTCTAAATTATCTATTTTTGTTTGTTTTTATATCGTCTCAAAACTGATAGTAATAATTTTCAAAATGCAGATGTAGGCCCACGTCGTCCAGCCAATCTTCGGCCTTTCGAGAGGAGGCTACCAGTTGCAGCAGTACCGGCCCCACAAGACGAGGCCACAGAGACTTTAGCTGAGTTGGAACATGACCTAGAGCGTCTTACAGCAGATATACCGGAGACTACCATAGATGATATTCCTATTAGGCTTCAGTGCTATGTAGTCAGGGTCCCAGGACCTTTTAGGAGGTTCTTGTGTAGGGTGGCCCGTGCAGTGGTGTCATATAGAGATCATCACCAGTGATTGGATGGTCGTTTTGTAGACACATGCGACATTTTGTTTTTTTGTACTTATCATTTTTGCCGATCATAAGGTGTTTTTCAACCTATGATCGAAGACGATGTATTTTTTGACACACCCCTATCTATATATATCATTATTATCGGCTTATCTTGTTTAACATGTGTGATGAAATGTTTTTAAATTTACATGTATGATTATTGCAAATGTCTATTTAACATTCGAGAAGCAATTGCATCTGCTAATGTATTTAAAGACCTTGGAATATGTTGATATTCAATGTAATCAAATTCACGTTCCAAGAGACACACTCTCAAAAATAACCTTAATAACACCGTATTTCTAATGGCATACACTCTATTAAGCTGTAATACAACGAGTTCAGAATCTAACCTCACTATCAAACTCCGAATCCCAAATGAAATAGATTCAGACAATAACTCAATCACTGCACTGTATTCGGCAATGTTGTTTGTCGTTTGACCGAGGCTCACCCCATGCATAGAAACTAACTCGTCAGAGGGCGAATAGATAACCCAAGCTGCGAAAGAGATATTCCGTGTACTACGACAAGCACCATCAGCAAATCCAATGTATGTTTGGAGAGGCATCGACATCTGCAATATCAAGAGTAAAACCAAGATAAGCCAGAATAACGACGAAAAACACACTCTCTAAGCTAAGCACACTGTCTAAACTAACAAACACACCAGCTAGAAAGAAAACTAACATAACTAAAAATTCTCCATACCCATCTTTTAAGCATAATACCTCTTTAGGTAAAGTCCATTTCTGGGTTTACCCAAAGAGTCCCCGTCAAAGTCTACCAGCTCATAGGCCCCTTTTGCTAGCAGGTGGAGCACACATCTTTCGATCAAACACTTGACAGTTGTGGCATTTTCGGACCGCAGTAATACAATCTTTAAACAAGGACAGCTAGAAGTAGCCACTGTGCAATATCTTTTGGGCTGTGGCATACCCAGACATATGACCGCCACACGCTCCAGAGTGACAGTCATTTAGAACCCTTTCAGCCTCTTCGTGAGTTAAAAAACGTCAAAATATAGAGTCCGCCCCACGGCGATAAAGGGTATCTCCAATAATTTTGTATTGTTGGGACTGGAATCGAATTTTCCGACGTTCCGACTTTGAAACTTCGGGCCGAAAGGATTGGGTCTGGAGATAGACGATGATATCCCCATACCACGGATCTACAGTGCTGATTAGAAACAAAGATTCGTCCGCAATGGGCTCCTCTGCCACAGTTTCCGTGTCAGCACGCAGGAAGTCACACATTAACTCTGCAAAAACTAAAGATTTCTTAGACTTAGATTTCTCAAACTCCAAGTCGAACTCTTGCAGGATAACAATCCATTTAGAGTACTTGCCCCCTAGCAATTGTTTAGTCAAAATGTAGATCATAGGGTTGCAATCCGAAATGACTGTAGTTTTACGGAGTAAAATGTAGTGACGAAAACGTTGGACAGCTTGAACAGCTGCCAATGCCAATTTCTCCACATGTGAATATTTGAGCTCAGTTGGATTTCACGTCCGACTAAGGTAATATATCACATGTTCCGTTCCGAATTCATCTTCCTGAACTAAGACCATTCCAATGGTGGAATGGGAGGCGGCAAGGTACAAAAAGTAATCCTGATTGTAGTTGGGAGGATGCAGCAACGGTGCATGGGTCAACGCGTGCTTGAGTGCATCAAAAGATTTCTGAGCTATCTCATCCCAAGAGAATTGAGCGTTCTGTTTCAACAACCTTGTAAAACCCTTTGTAACCTCGGCATAGTTAGGAATGAATCGTCGTAAAAAGTATGCTTTCCCTTATAAACTTTGGAGCTGGCGAAGACTCGAAGGAGGAGACAATTTGATGATAGCTTCTACCTTCGAGGGATCGACGCGAATGCCGGCTTTCGAAACTACAAATCCCAGCAATCGTCCCACTTATATACAGAAGACACATTTGTGTGGGTTCAACCGAATTCGATAATGCCTACACCTCATAAAGATTACTCGTAAATGGACAAGGTGATCAACTCAATGTAACGAATGAGCAGGCAAATCATCGAGATACGGTTGCACAATGTGTTTGATGTCATGAAACGCATAAGACATCGCCCTTTGAAAAGTTTCTCCGGCATTCTTTAGCCCAAAAGGTAATTTGCAATAAGCAAATGTCCCCCATGGACAAATGAAAGTCGTTTTTGGTTGATCGGCAGGTAGAATATTGATTTGATTGTAACTGGAAAAACCGTCCATAAAGGAAAATATTTCACTGCCGGCACAATCATCAATTATTTGATCGATATAGGGTGTTGGGTAGTTGTCCTTCGGACAAGCTCGATTAATGTCCCTATAATCGATGCATATTCTTATTGTTCCCTGTTTTTTGTTAACCGGAACAATATTCGATACCCAATCCGTTAACGAGATCGGATAAATGAAACCTGCTTTCAACAGTTTTTCAACTTCTGCTTTAATTGCAGCCGCTTTTCGTGGGTGAATCTGATGCAAACGTTGTCGGACGGGTTTAGCGTACGGGTAAGTCTTGATCTCATGGACAACAATCGCGGGATCAATTCCTAGCATTTCCTCATAGGACCAGACAAACACGTCACGGAATTCTTGAAATAGGGCCTTGTATGTCTGAATTTCATCATCTGTACACGAGGCACCTATATGAATGTTCTCAACAATTCCAGGCTTAACTGAAATGTCAATGGGAATAGTTCGAGAGATGTTTCCCAAATTCAGCTCTGAATCAGGATGTTTCATTGGATTCTGAGCTTCTTTGACATATTCAACTGTAAAGATTGATGAGAAATCATTTTCAAAACGATCATCCTCAGGTAAAAACGAAGATCTGTGATGGAGATCTTCCCATGGTAAATCGTCTACACACAGGAGTTCACGAAGTTGCTCGTCAGATGAAACAACGTCGGGAAACGCTATTAACTCCGAGGTTGATGTGAAAAGTGATTCCTCACAGACCACATTCACTAAGTCTTTTCTGGTTGAACGCGGGTCGGTAAAAGACTGCACGGCTTCATAGGCAATTTCATATGGACTCAAAGGCATAGCATCACCAAATGAGTCTATCTCAGATTCAGAAGGAACGATCCAAGGATCATCATAAACAATGGTGTCTGATGTAATCATATGAATGGATGCAAACGAAGACAATGCGTTGATAGGAGGAAAAGGAAAAGTTCCCAGTAAACCGGTATCTTTAACTAATCCTACTCCAACATCCTTATATGGGATAGTCGTTTTACCGACATGCTGACTACTCTCTGAAGAGGCTGGGTCGGATGAAAAGTAAGCCAGCTCGTCTATTTTCACGATCTTGCCATTATGTGGAAACTTTATTACTCGGAAGACCGATGAAACGACCGCTGTCATAGCGTAAGACCAACTTCGACCCAAGAGAAGGTTGTAGTCTAGAGGGGCATCAACCACCTCCACATCTAGACTAATGGTTTTTCCTTCAACCCCTATAGGCAAATCCTGTAGAATGCCAAAAGGATGAAACCCACGGCCATCAAAGGCCTTAAGAATTGTCGGGGATTGATTTAGTGAAGGAGAACCAAGCGATCTCCAACACTGTATCGACATAATACACGTGGAAGCTACCTCATCAATTACAGTCCGATGAATAGGCCTGTTTTTTACTATCACTGGGATCTGGAAAGCCATTTGATGAGGCAAACGGTGTACTATTTTCTAGATCAAATATTATTAGGTTCGGGTCCTGAACATCAACAGCTCCAATAGCCGACAAAAGTAATTTGTGTTATGCTGGGCATGATTGCAGCACTTCCAAAGCCGACATTGTTGAGGGTGAAACAGCTAAGTCCTCAACAATGTTATAATTCTGGGCCGCTCTCGCATGTGGATTGAAAGCAGACTTTCGAAGTATACCCTTGGCGGGCGGTTTGATTACTAAGTCCGGGTTAGGCTTCTTGATCTGTAGCGGATCGGAACCGAGAGCTGAGGTTGATGGATTAGAATGAGAAGATTCTGCTTCTTTGCCATCAATAGGACTTTTACTACCATAATCTTGGTAGTGAGTCGCAATCCTTACATGGGACATCATCAATATGGGTTCTTCATTGGCACTCGAGGAAGAACCTATCATCTTACTATCCTGCTTTGGAAATGGATCCTTCAAAACAACAGGAGTTTGGGAACCTTTAACAATCTTCGCAACCTCTGCCCGATGAGGGCAATCTCTCGTAAAATGATCCTCTTCACAAATAAGACAAGGATGTCGAGGTTTGCGTTTTTCGTCATTGGTTTCCGATTTTTCAGTTTTCTCCTTTGGAGTTTTGTCTGCTTTATTCCTCTTCTTTCCTTTCTTCTTTCCACCGGATTTTGATTTAGCTGTAGATGACTCTACAACGTGAACGTCGGTGGAAACCTCTGTAGAAGAATCTCCTGTCGGGGAATCAGGCAAGGTTATGATAGGAGAAGAATTCTTGGAAGACTTCTTCTTACTTTTAGTGTTCACCGTACCAATCATGCCATCAGCAGCATGAGATCCCGAAGGAGCAGCAGCGATTTGATTTGACTTAGGAAGATCTGGGATCTTTTCGTGTAACGTACCTGACTGAGTATAAACTAAGTCAAGGTACTGTGCTTGAGCAATCACTTGCTCCTCAGTAACTACTCCGGCCTTAGCTACGTCTTCAGTAATCTTCGATAACAATGATTTAACAAACCATTCAGCTAACGTCTGGTCCGGGATAAAAACTTTCACTAACCGCCTTCGACGTCTCCATTCATGAATATGATCGGAAATATATGTGGACATCGATTGCTTTAATGAAGTTAGTAACTCCATGCCATTATCATATCTGACCGGCAACTGAAAATGAGTTCAAAACGAGGTAGCTAACTGACTAAAATTATAAAAAGAGGCCCGTGGTAACCCAATGTACCACTTGGCCGCAAGACCAATGAGAGTACGCTAGAAAAGACGTAAGCAGATCGAATCATCTGAGATGGAATTAGAGGCACACCAGAGGTGGTAAGTCATCACATGATTCGACGGGTCCTCTCCAGATTTACCCTCAAACTTGGGAATGTCACTGGGAAACTTATTCGGCATTGGCGGCCAAAACGGAAGATAATTTATTGGATCGTTCGTTAGGCGCGACAAGTCTGGTAAATCCAAAGTTGCGATAAACGGTAACTGCCGATTAGGATTCCGAAAACTCTGGGTCACGAGACCAGCCCCAGGAGGAGGATATCCGGGATAAATTGAAATAGGAATCGCATTCAGGATATTGTATCCTCCCGGAAAACCAGGATTAACCGGACCGTACTGGGGTTGTTGTGATTGTTGATAAGTGTACCCAGGATACGGTTGATACTGGTAAACTGGCTGCTGGACAGCAGGACCGAATTGGTACTGTCCCTGGTACGGTTGATAAGTGAATTGTGGTTGACTTGTGACAACCGTACTTAAACCAGGTTGTCCTACAGGCATCTGAACCGTAGTTTGAATCGTGGATCTAGACGATGGTAAAGATGTCTGAGGAGTACTTACAGAGACAGTAGAAACCGGAGCTGTCGATACTCCAGAAGTAAGTGGGGTAGATTGAACAGATGTTGCGGTAGTTGCAGTAGTCATTTGAGATGGAGTACGAGGTGAAATAGGCCCAGACTGAGAAACTACCGAAGGTACAAAAGTTTGAATGTTAGACTGGATTGGTTGCTGGGGTGAACCAGAAACTAAGGGTTGTCCAGTTTGAGATGACAACTGTACACTTGGCTGCAATACCTGTTGAATTTTCGATGGATCCCACACTATATTCATTCCGGGGTATTGACCCATAATAGGTTGAGGATATTGAGATCCATAACCAGATTGAGGGTAGGATTGATAATTGAAAGGTACATTTCCCGTACCTTGAACATAAGATTGACCTTGGGGTGGTTGGAAACCTTGGTACGAGTACTGACCTTGGGGTAGATACCCTTGAGGCATGTACTGATACTGGGGTTGACCTTGAGGTATAAATTGATACTGAGGTTGACTTTGGGGTACATATTGAGGCTGGGGTTGACCTTGAGGAATGTACTGCACCATGGGTACATACTGTCCTTGAGGTTGCCCCCTAGACACAATTTGTGTACCTTGAGGTTGCCCCCCAGGCGTTAATTGAGGTTGCCCCCCAGGCGGTAACTGGCCACCTTGAGGTTGAGAATTGGGAATTGAACCTGACATCATAAGAATGTTTTCTACGCTCAACGGTTTATTACCATTGTTTCCAGTTAATAACCCATGTTCAATGGGTTGAGGAGATGCTCCCGCAAAAGTACCAGAAAGTGACTGATACCCAGAGGGAACAGAAGGACCGCCGTACAAAAAGGATTCAGGCGATTGAGTAAACATGGACGACTAACCAGACATATTTACAGGAGTATAAAGACCTCTAGGTGGAAAAGGAGCACGAGGTGGTGAAAAACTTAACCCTGAGTTGTCCAAATAATTAGTTAAAGAAAGATACCAAGTAGTACTTCTAGGCGGACTGTAAAAAATGGATTCACGCTCCCTTAGATCAATAGTAGGTTGATTCTCAGGGATAGGGACGCCTATTTCTTCTTCCTGAGCAAGTTCTTCAATAGCTATCAAACCAGAAGGAAGATTTTCGGTGATCTCTTTCTACCCTAGGTGAATTAGGAGCACTAGAAGTTGGAGAGACTAACCCCGATGTTGGAGTAACAGGTTCAGATATCTCAGGTTCTTCACCTATATCACTAGTAGATGAAAAACTACCAGCAAGTTCAGAAACCGAAATAGCTTCAGGATTATAACCTGTTTCTAGAGTTTGGTAATCAGGATGGACTACCAACGAAGACTCTCCTTCTTCAAGTGAACCTACTTTACTGCCACTAGGAGTTACGAGGACTTTCAAACCTTCGTAATGACTCGGGACGTCTTTAGGAGGTTGGCCCCGAAGTCTACGGGACTTCCTCAACAAATCGGCCACGATTACAACCTCAGGAGACTGGCCCCGAAGTCTACAGGATTGTCTCGGTAATTCAGCCACAGTTAAAACTTTTAACTACTGCACACGCAAACAAAGTAAAATCTCAAAGAAAACCGCCTAAAGTCTCTAAAGAACCAAACAAATTCGAATCACATGCCTAAAGAATCTAGGGCGTCAAACCACACACAAACAGTAACCTTCCGGACCGAAAACACTAGTTGGTGATGAAATCCAACATCGCAGAAGTCAGTACAGAAGTGGCGGGTGGAACAGTTACCCCGACAACCTGCTTAATGAATAGACTAGCACAAGTTCCTCCACTTTAACCGTCTCGAGTGAAGTGAACCCCCCAGAAAATCCAAGTGAGTCTAGCCGACGTCTGCTCCAAGTACAATGGGATCTTCCCTCCACCATCACCTTGGGTAGAACCCTAAGGATAATAGTCACTAAGGTCACCAACAGCAACAAATATACTTGGGGGAACAGTCTACGATCCGATAGCACACAAGGGCAGAGTAACAAGCTCAATCCCCTTGCCGGCTCTTTGACAATAATCCAAGGTTTACCGACAAGTGACCCCAGGCTCCTCGACAATGGTTAATCTGAGGTTTACCGTTTGTATTACGTGCATATCTGGTGTCGTTCCCAATGAAGGAGGATTGATCCCCTCACTGGTTCGGACACGATCTCGTGCTTCTCCTTTAAGAGGAGCTTTCCCAGAGCATAAATGTAACAGTTTGATTTATCCTACCGCAAGATAAGCTACTTGTTTGGTTTTACTGTCTTGGAGAGTTAATTACTCTCCTACTCCAAGACACTAGCCTGATCTATGTTGGTGTATCAGAGCCCTAGTAAATAAAAGTTACTAAGTTAATTTTACTTTAAGCGTTAATTTTTATGGCTTTTCTTTAGGACAATAGGTAGCGGAGATGAAACTGATGGTGTGTAGACTCGACTCAAATCCACTAAAAAGATGCACCTAAGATGATTTAAACTATCTTTCCTTTTCAATGAATTCCCTAGCTAAGAGAGTTGGAGAATGCAAAATTTATAAAGACAACTTTATTGGCAATGAAAATCAAAGAAAAACTCTCTTTATCTTTTCCAAAGCACACAACACATGACCACTAATTATTTCACGAAAACTTCCTTTCTCTTTTCAAAGACTTCAAACGCTGCTAAAACAAACTTTCCTTCAAAAGAGATTTTGTATTTTTTCCTATTTTAACAAAGCATGTAAAACTACTTAACAAAAATCAATTTTAAGATCTATGAAAATCTAAGACCTAAAAGCAAATCTAAGAGAAATTTACCTAAAAGCAAATATAATGAGGTAAAAGCCTACAAAATATAATTCCAGGATGTTTTACTCGGTTACAATTCAACCAAGGACTAGTTCATGCAGAATCATAAACCAGTCAAAAACAAAAATAAAAAGCTTTTGTTCTTTTTCTTAAGAATGAAATTCACAGCTTAACCAACAAGCCTTCTCGAAATTCCGCAAAGAGACAACACAAAGGTAGGTTTCTCACAAAGGTGGATTTTACGAAAGGTCTAACTCCTAAGAAGACTTAAAAGACCAGGGATATCCAAGGTTTTTACAACTTCTAAAGCCACAGTCACTACAAGACCAATACAAAAATCAAACCTAGGGCTAGAATTTCTATGAACTTCACTAAAACCCTTGATGCTAATGAAACAAGCTTAGATGAAAACTTTTGACAGGTAACCAGTGGATTTTGGCAGCAAAAAGTAAACTATAATCAAATCTAGTAGGTAAAAAGGAAAAAAGGGAATTTTTCTAGACTTTTGACAAGTTACGCAGGCAGCCTATTTGCACAGGTGCGGCCACGCTCTGTGTACAAAGCAGAAGTGTGTATAGGTACGCACTGTGCTTAACGCATAGGGTGTGTACTGCTCTCAAAATCAAGAAAAATAAAAACTAACTCAACCCTAAGCTATTCCACCCAAATTCACAGTCAATCAGTCAAAAACTAAAAAGAAATCATGGTTTCTCAAATCAAAGTATCAATCAAAAGAGAAATCAATCAAATCTATGGATTCCCCAGTGGAGTCGCCATTTTGTCATGGGAAAGAGTCAATTTTGCGGACAAAACCGACCTCCCTAGAAGCTAAGGCTTTCTAGTGACAAACAAAACAATCAAGCACTATCTTTCCCTAAATATGCATTTAAAATAAAAGCAACCAGGTGTTCAAGTCTTACCTTTAGTCCAACGCTGTTTGTAGCAGTCAAGCCTCTCCGATCCAGATGAGCTCCTTCTCCTTAAAGCCTGCATTCACTAACAAGCAAACGATTACATAGCACCTGAATAACTCATATAATAAAACATATTCATCATAAAGACCAAGGAGTTTACGAAACAAATTATATATAACAACTTGTTGAGAAAAATGAACTTAATTGTATTAATTGGAAACAAAAGAAACCTTACAACTAGTGCCTTGGTGTTGTGCAGGTCCCTCCCAGGGTCCAGCAAGAGTTCTCCTTTACTTTGATCAGTTCACCCACTTCCAAATGAAGCTAAGAAAGGAATGGAATCTATCCTCTCAAGCTCTATAAGGGAGTCCTAATTTCAGCAGCATCTACCCTTAGGAATGTTCAGCTTTCAACCTCCCTTCCTCTGGCCCAATGCCTGTATTTATAATGCTTTGGAGGAAGTTAATCAGGTCCACCATCAATGGGATAAGCCCCTCTTTCAATGGCATAGCTCCCCTCTTGATGGGATAAGTTCCTCTTTCTTTGGGATGCATGAACCATCTGGAGGCGCTCAATCCACGTCAAACCATCTTCTAGAATGCTCTAGATTCGACCACAAGTAACTTTTTTGAAGTAAAACTTGCGCCTTTTGACCTTTACAGGAGTACGCACCCACCCCTTTACAGACAGAGCATACAAGTACGCAGGCATTATGAACTTGAGGTGCGTACACGCAGGTAAGGGTAAGAGAAACTGCGTAACCATAGTTATATTGATTTTTAAGGACTTTCTCTCTTTTTTGGAGTTTGACATGAGGAGCAGAGGTATAAGACTTGCCAAGGAGGACAGTATGACAATTGATGGAGCCATACTGACTGCAAATAGTCCTGGTGACAAATTTTAGTGTAACACATGCAATAGTCATGCATGGACATTCTACATTCCCTCAATCACTTTCATAATCACTTGTAGGACCCTGATGGGTGGATGGAGAGAATTGAGAAGTATCTCAACATTCCACGATTCCACAAGATATAAGTGGAGCACTAGAGGATCCAAATGCACCCATTCCAGTGGTACGCTCAAATTCGAAGCCATCAGCTTGACTATGTCTTGATCATGGGTTCTATTATCTTATTTCCAACTTTCTCTGTACTGGGCCATTTTGATCAACATGGTTGTTGTAGTTTGGCTTCAAATTTTTTCTTTAGTTTCCAATTATCACTCTCCTCCTTAAGGAGAATCTATTTTTGGATATGGTCTGGTCTCCCTACTGAGAGATCAACTAGTATTTTTTATCTCATTATGTAATTCCAAGTTTTTGAATTAATAGAAATCACTCCAATCTCTCTCTCTCTCTCTCTCTCTCTCTCTCTATATATATATATATATATATATAAAGATATTGTGTGTGTGTGTGTGAGATGTTGATTGAAATTTTGGTAATAAATGAAATGATTCTTGAAGTTTAAAATGTTATATTTAAGCCTCATAAAGATGGCTAGCTTATCTCATATAATATTGGACTGAAAATAAACATTAATGGTCAAAACTTTAAATCACAGAAGCAAAAGATGCTTGTAATGTTTGAATATAGGTGTTTGGACAAGCTTGTATTGGGAATTGAAATCCAATGTGAAATCAATGTAGATGTCCAAGAAAAGTACGATGTGAAGAATCATGAAGCTATGATTATGATCAAACTCTTGATAATGAATGATATTCTTAGAGAAGTTAAAGATGTTAATAATGCATTTTTCATGTAGGGGAAGACAGACAAGATATATGAGACCTCAAATAAAGGTAAATTGTTTTATTTTATTATATTATTCTCCATTCAATTGGAAAATTTTGACTCATTACTAGATCATTTGCTAAAAGTCAATGATATTAAACTTCTATTAAAATAGATACCATGGTTATAAGTTACAAATTTTGCCTTCTTCTTTTGTAGATTTTATTGAGACCTTGAACATTACTTGTACTGACAAATATTTGACATTTGAGTAGTTGTGCACTAAGCTCTTGCAACAAAACGTAAGGAAAAATAGTTTGAAATAGCCATATTAATGAGTCTTTTGTGGTGGCATTTGGAGTGAAGTTTGAGAGCAAGGCTAGTAAACAAAGCAAAGAGGATGATGGTTACTATTATAAATAGGTAAAATAGAAAAGGAATTAAATCCTTTTACTGTGAAAAATTAAGGCATATAAATAGATTTTATAGGATGAAAAAATAATAGAGAGATTTCTTTTAATTATCAATGAGGGAAAAAACATGATGATATCGCCACACATAAAGAGGGGAAAGTGAATGGCTACAAACAAGGATTTAAAGAGTGGTAAGGTTGATCAATACCATGACTCAGGGGAATCTAGACATTTTACCAACATTATTTATTACCATGCTAATTTTGTAGATAATAAATTAAAATTTGATTATGTTGTGTTGAGTGGTGGACAAGAATACAAAGTTAGAGGAAAGGGAAATGATTTGTTTCACTTACTAGGTAAAAAAGGTAATGATTAACTATGTCTATTATATTCCTTCTTTGGAGAAAAAAAACATTTTCATTAAGTTGTAAATGAAGCATAGCCCACATTCACATAATACATTTTAGTTATAATAGGAGTTTTATCCATGACAAGGATAGAAAAAATATATTTTCTTTGGGTGGGGAAGAATAGGTTTTTCTCTAGTTGCTACAATTTGAAACTGCATGGATAGTTTAGTAGAAATATAGTTGTAATTTTCATGAAATAAGGCCCTACATGATGTTGCTGCTAAAATGAGTTTAAATTAGAAAATAAGAGAAGACAAACAATAGGCATATTAAGAATTATCTATTTAAATTAATAAAAAGAAGACCCTCAAATAGGGTGAAAGTGAGGTCATACAAAAGATGACCCTAGAAAAGTATGATGAAGACAATGCTTCATTACAAAAGCAAACAAAAAATATTAATATGTTGGATTTCCAAGATGTAGAGAAGTTGAGTTCACTAAACAAGCCAAGTTCTATGTCAAAGGTGGAAATGTTTACTATTTAGTCAACATTGACACTCATCTGGAAAGTGAGTAAACAATCCTTTAAAGTATGTCATCTGAACCTTGTAGAATACCATTCATTTCTAGTTATAGTTTTGAAGATCTTATCTTGTGGATTGCAAACATTTTTCTTATCCAAAACTTTAATCTTTTTATATCTTAAACAAACATATAAACTAACCATTAGAATTTTAATCCATGCCGCTTAATCATAATTATTAAAATCCATTGTAATCATACTGTAGAAAATTGATGGAAATTGCTATTGCTTAAGATTTCAATCTAAAAAACAAGAGACACAATTCTAGTCTACTAATATGCGGAATGGAAATCACAATTTAGAACAACATGCAAAGACATGCAATAAGAAAAACCACAAGTACACAGTGATTTCTAGGGAAGACCAACTGGGAAAAACCCCTCAAGACTCTTTACATTAATCAATTGAATAAAGAATACAATTTCTTGCTCCAACTCTGAACACAAGCTGCAAAATAATAATTGTTCTCTCTACTAATTGAGGACCTCTGGCCAACACTTAGCCACTTTATGCCTCTATCATCCTCCTATTTCTTTGCACAAATATGAGCTAATTTGAGCTCCTAAACAATAGGGAAATACTTATTTCCTTACGCAATTCCCAAGGATTGATCAATTCCCTACATGCAAAATTATGTACACTCCACTAGTATACAAATAATTTTACATTAGCCTTAATTCCTCCACTCTAGTTGAGGAATTCTAATAAGAAGCATGCATGAGTTATTTTGGGTTGATTGATCAATTAGCTGATAGATCTTTGAGTTAGGATATTGTCTCACTGCATAACTGACCTTCAACTAACTTTATTAATTGTTAGAGGTTAGCTAACTGAGTACAATTGAAAATAACTTAACTAGATTGCTAAAATTTAGAAATCAACACATGCATCACTGAACTCCAAGATCCTAACCTGAATTTACTTAGCTAACTAAGTGACAAGAGCCATGTCACACTAGTTAACTGCCTATATGTTGTCCTATTGATCTGGAAATTTGATTTACTCAATTTGACTAAGGCTAAGTCAAATTGAGCCTTTCTTGCTACATCTTTTTAACACTCCCTCTTAGCAAGAAAGGGAATTTTCACCAACCCTATCCAACACCTGTGGAATGTATTGTAGAACTACCTCTCACTATTGGTGTTGCTACTGTAACAACTGCAACTGAGAAGCATAAAAAAAAAACATTGAATCGTGTCTTGTTATGAATGCTCCTTTGTGCTCCATAACATCTAATTGCACCAACTTACACTGATCCTTTTTCTACTAAATATTGTGGGCCTTGTGGTATTTATTTCTTGAAGGCAGTTCTTGGCTACAAAACTACGTTGAGAAACCAACTTGACCAAACTCTAGGTTCACGCTGGCCCTCGAACCAGAGGGGGCTCCATCAAGTGTTACGAGGATTTTTTTAATGTTTTTCACTATCACTAGACAAGAGCCTATGAATAATAATGGCCAGATCTATTATTTGTTGTAGGTGGTTGTTGACGAATGTCCAATCTCTTCTCAGAAATAAAACCCTGTCTTTCTGAAAAGTGATCAAAGTGCCAACATCTAGCTTTGACAGAATAACATAACTTAAAGATTTTGGTAGAGGAATAGAAGAGAATATATGATAATCAAACATTCACACTGAATACTTAATCAACTAGATATGGTAGATGTGTGTAGAAGAATTCTACATCCAAACAAATATACATTCAAGAGACGAAAGAAGGAAACAATTAAACGATGCAGAAGAATTGTTTTAAACAGATTATCCAATTATCTAGTCTCCATAATGATGATAACTTTGCGGTGGGATGTCATATAAGTTGATACTCAAACCTAGCCTTTCCCTAGCTCCCATGTTACCTTGAACATATGCAGAAATAGATTATAAAATCACTCGAAAAAATATACAAAAAAAACAAATTTTGTCATGAACTAGAGCCAAAAACCTTCAATTAAAAAATTTATAATAAAAGTATTTATAAAAATGGTATGTTTTTGGCATCAAAATCCAACCCTTTTACAATGAAAATCAAATAATATATATAGCATTACATCAAGCTAATTGTGTCTAGCTTTCTAGAGTAAAAATATGAACAATTCACTAAAAATAAAAATAATCTCTAAATAATTGCAGGAAATCTGGAGCTGCTGGAAAATCCTCTGCCTTCAATTCTGGAAATAATCCTTTGAGTGTTGGGTTCTCTTCTTGAAAATCTGAAGATGATTCTCAGAATCTGCAAACAACACCCAAATGCTAATTTTCTGCCTTTATTTATGAAACTGATTTTCCTTCTGTGCTAGATATTTTTTGATTGCCCACTCATTTCGAATAGACCAAATCAAGATGTTATTATCGAATACCCTTAAAGTTGGATTTAATCCATTATTTATTGCTCCCCAAGCATGGTCAATTTATGCACTTTTATTATATTTTGAAATCTACAACTGTATTATTGTGGAAAAGTGATGTGTAGAACTTTCAATTCCACTCCTAATCTTCCTAAGTTTTCCTGGTGCCACATAGTCATTCTGTACTTCATGAAAAAAATATTTATTTGATATCCCTTTTATGTTGAATGCTCGAATTCTTCCATACCTAATTGTTACAAAATATGCTTTTTATATTCTTCAACAGTCAGTATGTTGGTGGAAACATTTTATGTACCATACCTGAAAAAATTGTGCTTGTATCTTCCCCCCAGTGTGATACTGGAAATTGTATTGGTTATGATACGTTAGGCACAATTTCCTTTGGCTAAACTTTGCAAAGTTGACATTTTTTGCAGCGCACATCATTTCTATGACATTTGCAAGCCTTCCTACAAAAATGTACACAAGAACAACATGTCTGGCTATTTTGTGTAGCTTTTAAAAAGGTAATTGTAGTTGTATGAAATAGACACAATGATCCCCAAGGATTCAATATTTGGCCAATACTTAATTTAAGAATAAAGCAATTTTTTTCTCATTTCCAATCCGAAAATTTTCCACATATTCTACTAGTTGTTGTTTTATGTTATGGAGGAGTGATTCTTGCTACCTGGAAAACAAATTTTAGGCCAAAACATAAAAGTATTTTGTTGTCCCAATCTAACATAACAAAACAATAACATTAACTTTCTTTGGCATTTGGTTGATAAAGCTATGCATTTCATACAGGATTCCATCCCCACCAAGAAGTTTATTCATGCATCCAAAATGGTCCGCTATAGATCTGATGTGAGACTGTTTTCTCATGCTCTTGCGAATTCACACTAATTTCTATGTCGGGTGTTATTTTTCCATTAGTTGAGATAAGATTTCAATTAACCATTTCTTTATGTCTGAGTAGCATTCACCACTCTAACTCCTTTTTCCAAAGATAACGAGCAACAAATATTAATATCAAGATCAACGAAGTAATAAATCACTCATGGCCTTATCTATAATCCAGTTGAATGCCTTCTTCAAGTTCTTTTGGAATAATTTTCTCGAACTAATGATGTATGGATTTTCTCACCATTCTGGCTCTTCTAGCTCCTCCACATTTAGTGCTCTTAATTCGAATTTTGGATCCGTTTTTGGTTAAAGCCAGTGATCTCTCATATCTAGCACTTGTAGCAATGGAAGTGGTATAAATGGACATAGACTAGATTTTGTCACAAAAACATCTTTGATATTCCTAAAACTATATCTTTTGTAATTTTCCAAACTGTTTTGCACACCCATGTTTCAATCACCATACTTGATTTGAAACGATATGTATCTAATGTCAAAGTTAAAGATTTATTTCCACTTTCATTTTTAGTAGTCAAAGGAGTATTTTCTTTCCTAAGATATGTATTACTTGTTCCTCCAACCTTTGATTCATTGACACTATGTGAGCCTCCCTCCCATTCAAGTTGCTTCTTGATTGTCGCTCTTATGCTTGATACATCTTGAAGAGAGATAAAATAAAATAAAATAAATTACAAGCGAGTCTAATGTAGAAGTTGTTGCTTCAACAAACTCCACTATACCTGCCTTTCCATGAAGAATATTAGTGCAAACATTGACAAGAGTTTAGACATTTGTATCAAACTCTGAATTTTGCCACTGCAAGACATGCACGGTATAGCCAACCATCTATGAAGAATTCCCATAAAGATTAGTTCCACATGTGGTCTGTGCCATATTATTTGAATAAATTTGCTCTACGAGATTTGACTTGATAAAATACTCTATAAGTATTATTATTTTGTGAATAGAAGTAGTCACTTTTTATCCAAGATGTGTTATTATTGTTTTATTAGAAGATGAAAATGTAACCATTTCTTCTTCGGATGAACTCCCATGTGAATGGTATTCCGGTGAAAATTTATGTGAGACTATTCCCTAGAAAGAGCCATTATTCAAATCATCAATGTTATTTATATTTCTTTTTCTTGGGGTAACTTGCTCAACAATTGAACATCAAGACTTTACCAGAGCAGTCTTGACCCTCTCCATGACTTCATCCATGTTTTGATACTTTGCATAGGCTTCGAAAACCATGCATAAAACCTCATGAAGATTGACATTATCAACTTCATTATTAGACATCTTTGATTGAATGGCAACTAATTTATTTGCTACAGCTATGGCATTAGCATCTTGGTCAGAGGTTCTAGGAGTTTCTTCTAAAGGAACATTCCTCTCGGTCAACGAAGAAAAAAAACTATTGTTTTCTTCCATCACGAAATATGGACGTATACCCTTTAGGGATCTGAGGAAATCTCCCAAAACGCCCAGAATTTTCCATAAATTCCTGTGTTGCACCTAATTAATTCCATTCTTCATAAAACACACGTCTTGGATTTTTGAATTTCATCTCCATTTTCCCAAGATCTCAGCCCGAACTTTGTTTCCTGAAAAGGGTTACAAATTTTGCTTTTTAAATCAAATCTAATAGTCGTTCCTATCTGCTCATTTCGCTGTGAAATATTCTTCCTGAACCTTCGAATAGAATTCATTCCATCAAACCTTCAACCCAAATTAAATACCTCACTAAAATTGTACAGTGGTTTTTCAAAGCAATTTGCGGGAGGGGTGCTTGGCAATAAGTAGTTTTGTTGTAGGGGGGGTGCCACAATTCATAAGATGTTGCCACGTAAGGAGAAATGGTTTTGTAAAACAACCATTATGGGACACCTCCCGCCCCCCCACCTTCCTCTTATCAAGTAACTTTTGAATGAGGGGGTCTGTAATGATTGGTGACCGACAATTTATCTTGGAAGCATTACCCACCGTTGAAAACTACAAGCAAAGCAATTTAATTGCACATTGCTTGGATAATACTTGGGTGATTAATCCCACATCGAACATCGAACAAGTAAGTGTTTTCACTGATGTTTATATTCGCCAATGACCCTTACCCAATTCATACATCCCTCGTGGGCTCCTCCCTTGGTGTGTTGAGCTAGCTTTTGGACTTAGGATGAGCGTTGCATGATATGTTAGCTTGACTTGGCTTGTGATATGCTAATACGCGATGTTTGATAAACTTTGAGCTAAATTAGAGATTGCGTTTTCGAAGCCCAATAATAATTTAAAATAATTATATATAATAATAATAAAATTATTTTAAACTAACTCAGAAGTATTAGATTTTGCTAGTCCAATAATAATTTAAAATAAAAGCCCCAAGAGTTAGCTCAATCGGTCAAATCAAGTGCCTCGCCAATGGGAGGTCACAGGGACGAATCCTGAAAGCTCTTGGGGTTAGGTCAGTACATAGGCCGAGGGGTGTTGATGCCCTTCGGGTGGCGTCCACTCAGTGTTTAAAACCGGGGTGTTGATGCCCTTCGGGTGGCGTCCACTCAGTGTTTAAAACCCTGGACGTAGCGGCTACCCACTGACCCGGGTATCCGTGAACCAGTAAGTGAAAAAAAATAATTTAAAATAATTATATATATAATAATAATAATAAAATTATCTTAAACTAATTCAGAAGTATTTATAATAACTATCATAATAATTTAAAATAATTATATATATTATAATAATAATAATAAAATTAGATTTAATAATAATAATAAAATTATCTTAAACTAACTCAGAAGTATTTATAATAACTATCATAATAATTTAAAATAATTATATATATTATAATAATAATAATAATAATAATAAAAATTAGATTTTGCTAGTCCAATAATAATTTAAAATAATTATATATATAATAATAAAATTATCTTAAACTAATTCAGAAGTATTTATAATAACTATCTTTAGCATACCTGAAGATTTTGCTAGTCTGAGGTGCAGACTAACAAAATTTACAATTTTTGTAATCTTTTCTAAAAGTGCCAGACAAAGTTACAACGGACCCCTGTAACAAGGTAATGATCATTGAGGAAAGTATATTGCAACTACGATTTCTCTCCTATAGATCTTGCCCAACTCTTTGCAACTTGGGGTTAAGCCTCGACATCGCCCCACCTCACTCTTGGAGGTATAGTTGCATGCATGGTGAAATATGATCTACTCATATTGTTGTTGCTACTGCTTTGTTGTTGCTTTCACACTATTGCTGCAACCTATGCAATAATGAGTATGATCTCCCCAAATCCTGAAGTACTTGCTTCCACAGGGTTGCTCCCTCTGAAACTAGACTCCCTCTGAGTCTCGATCTCCCTATGGGAAATCTCTCTTCCCCTCAATCTTCTAATATCAATGATCATAACTCCATTTTGTGTCACTAAACATTGGCTCATTGATCTTGCCACTAGCAGCCTTCTAGCCCGACTAAGAAGTCTGCACATAGGGTCTTTTGGATCTGCCCTAAAACAGGGCTCCATCAACTCTACCTCCTAACATCTCATTAGTTATTCAATGATCAATGTACATGAGGACTTCAATGATTTCCCACTTGTCAAGATTCAAGTTGCTCCAGAATGTTGCTCCTTGGGCACTTGTGATGATCCTAAATCTATAACAAGCTCATAAATTCGAACTTCCCTCCAATGCATACTTCAATCTCAGTTTGTTGAAAGACATTCTCCCAAATCTGAAGAAAAAACTGATGCACTCACTCTACCTATACTTGTTATGCCTACAAATTCGAAATTCCTGAGAGATGAGTTCTAATGTGATTTCAGGGCTCTGATACTATATCGAAAATTGATAGAAATTGCAACTGCTCAATATTTCAAACTAAAATACAAGAGACACAATTCTACTCTAGTAATCTGCGGAATGAAAATCACAATTTAGAACAACATGCAAAGACATGCAACAAGTAAAACCACAAGTACACGATGATTTATACGGGAACCCAACTAGAAACAAACCCTCAAGCCTATTTCCATTAATCAGTTGAATAGAGAAACTATTACAATTTCTTACTCCAGCTCTTAGCACAACCTGTAAAAAAATAACGGTTCTCTCTATTGATTGAGGAAATTTGGACAACACTTAGCCACTTTATGCCTCTATCATGTTGGAAACTAAATCACTACTTGGGGGGGGGGGGGGGGAGGGGGTTGAATCAATAGTGAGGCACTTTTAAACTTTTTCTCCAAATTATTAATCCTTTTAAACATGCATGAACTAAAACACAAAAGCATATATCATAACATCATAATACATATGCAACCATAAAAACAATCAACACAATGGACACAAATATGTCTGGTGGAAAACCCTTCCTTGGGAAAAAATCCACTTTGTTGCTACTACGCAGCTCAATTCTTCTATTAATTTATCAAGCAAATTATACATCGATCAACTCACTCCCATGAGCCAGAAGACTCGACTTCTTTCACAATATGCCAGCACTATCATACTAGAAACTATTTCTCTCATGGATATATGGACTACCATATGTTGAAGGCCACCACGATCAACGATCCTCGCCCAATTACTCCTGAACTAACAACAACTCTACAAACTTCGATCTATTGGTAGTATGAGGACCAATGAACCTTGCTCAACTTAGGTTGAACTATCTAACCACCATTGGATGGATAAATCTCTTCCATCTACTAAATCCACTAATCACTGTATACTCAAAGCCTCCATGCCTTCACTTCCTCCATGCAAGCCTCATTTCATCTATTTTCAAACTAGACTCCTAAAATTTTCTCAACATGAGCATTGTAGCAACATAGCATCAAATCACATCAAATAATAAATTTGCAGCACAAGCTACAATCCAAAATCCACACAAAAATACCACTCCAACTGCAAAATAACTCCTCAAAGTACTATACCAATCCACGCATCATCTTCTCACACACTACACGAATATCATGGTTGAAACATACTTCAGCTCACTATTACTACAATTGAAAACTACTTAAAAAATTATGCACTATAGAAACATGCAGATTGTAGGCTCTTCTCCACACACACTCACTCAACTCACAAAATACTCAACCATTTTATCAATGAGCTATCTCCAATATGTAGATGAACTCAAATGCTCAACTCAATAATTACATAGAACTACTGAGCTCAACAATCATGTTCATATGCTAGATTTGATCCAAATTCATCTCATTGACTCAATCAACCACTAACTCCACTAGCCTTTTTTATATTTTCAACTTTAATCAGCTTCTAGAGGTCCCACGAACATTTTTGGTCATAAATTGAAATCAACGATGTCGCCAAAACACAAAAATTAGCTCAATAGCATGAGAAATGCAGAGCAATTCTAGTGAAAATACCTAGTCGCTCCCTTAGCACTATCCCGCAAGAAATTGGAGCTATGACCTCTCCCTTGGGCCTGCCTCCATGCGACTGGAGCTCTCCAACTGCTCCCTTGACCCATCATGCATGCGACTTGGGCTAAAAATCAGTAAAAGGATAAGTCCTTCATCCCGAAACTTCTACCACCTATGGGACCATGTTCAACAACATATGAACATTTCTCCAAGCCTCTGCAATAGGTCTGCAACTGATGAAATAGTCTAAGAACAAGTCAGTGACATCCTAGATCTATTCTTCCAACTTTAGCACCAAGATCAACACCTCCATCTCCTCAAGCAACAACCTCAACATCTTTGACACCCGCAACAATATCTCCATCACTTGTAGTAGCAACTCCAACACCTGTAGCAACATCACCAACTCTTGCAGCAACAACATCAAGGAATACAACTGCCTCCATCTCTGGTAGAAGCACCTCCATCACAAGAAACAACATCTCACACATGTAGCAGCATATGAAATGTCTCCAAGACATGCAGAGACATATGCAACATCTAGAACAACACTCCAACCACCTGCAGTAGCAACATCTCCAACCAAATCAACATGTCTGGAATCCATCTCCTCAGCAGCCACAACATCATCTCCACTATGTCTAGTCATAGTTATGTTGACATTAATGCCAACTAACAATACCATCATGCCAATCATCCATCACTCAACACTCATCACTCATGCATATGACTAGCATCACCTCCATATTGTTGACGTCAATGCCAACACTACAATGCCAACAAACTCCCCCTTTGGCATTGATGTCAACCTCCATCCAACAAGTGAGGTTGATCTCTAACCATCCAAATCTCTCCCCCTTTGACATCAATGGCAAAGGGTCATATAAACATTGAAGTAAAATGCCAATAATGTGTCGAATGAGAGAAGGACTTGCCCTATCATACACAACATCATGTTGATGCAACCCATAGAAGTATCCTCTGGAAGATAAGCATGTAAAACAAGGAAACTAACTACCAAACATATCTTTGCTAATGCCATGCCATCTCTGAAATAAACATGCTCCCCCTAAGCATGTAACGGAGTGACAACCATATACTTTGTCTAATGCAATGAGCCTCCTTGCCAAGTGAAAGAGACTACTCATGGACCACGACTCTAATTGAATTTGGACCTGATATACCATGAGTGACAATACAACATAATGCTTCATGGAGCATGAACATAGTTGTGACAAGTACATGGACTTGACATGTTACTCCTGTACACCTATCACCAACCATGACTCTATGGACCCAAGTTTACATCATGCACCTAATGAATTGGTGATACATAAAAGATATACATCATAATACATGACTTGGACATCCACTGCTCATACATAGTAAATAAAACATGATATACACCCAGGGTCTCTCCATGAGCAATGTGCCCAAAAGATGATACAATGATAGTACTTGGCTTTTACATATGCACATAAATGTTCTCTCATCAATACATGCCCAAAACATGAGATACTGGCTTCCATGAGCTATAAGATAAGCTATCCATATGTAGCAACAATACTAGGAGCATTATCCAAACCATGTGCTAGTGCAAATCCACTCAACACCTTGGCCATCACCATCTCAATAATGAATATCCTGCAATAAGATCATGAAAAACACTAGCAACCGCTACCATGCTCCACAAATGCATCAACCATAGCAATATGTCATAGAAGCTGCAACATTATAAATCCTCATCATGCCAAAACATAATAGCAGTAGAAAATATATCCTCACCATCATGAGACTCATCAAAATAGAAGCATCAATAAATACATGTCATCATCATGAGCAATATCATGCTCTCTTTTTCCATGAGAAAAATACTAAGAAAATGCATACTATAGGCAACAACATATTCTCTCCATGCAGCTACAACACATGACTCAACTATCTAACACATATCAGCAACATGCATGATTCATCTAGAAAAGAAAACATAATCAATAAAATGAATAATCTAGATGAACTTTCTCCAACACATCATTCAATCTCCATGGAAGAATCATATGCATGACAACATAAAACATAAATATGATCTAACAGTAATATCATCATCAAATACTACTATGCCATGCAAACCATACTATCTCATCCAACATGCAATGTGTGGCAACAATAACAAAAATCTTCCTCAACACAATGCCAACACATTCCAAATCCATTTGGAAGCACAAATTCTCCCCCTAAATGTGTAATCCCTCATCACACCTAAACAATGCATGGTTTCCATATCATCATTAGCATCAATATAAACCAAAGCATATAGTTGTTCTAACTAAAACAAACTAGAAGAAAATAGACCAAACCTAAAAATACATTTCACCTCATGCACTCCCCCTGAACACATGCATCTCTAAAAATGAAGATTTGTCTTCTCATACACTTACCCATATGGATGTCTAATAAATAATTTGCATGCAAATCATAATGCAACCATATGCTCCCCCTGAGACCATGTAGGCCTCAATTTTTGGTGGGATTACCTTGCTGCCCTTTTCTCCTCCAAAATTTCATCTAATGAACTTTCTTCTTCTTATGCAGTTTACCTTGCATGTTCTCTTCTCTCTGAATGGATCTATTGAAACACATGGGAAACTTCCAATCCTTGGCCTTATGGCCAATATTGTCACATAAAAAAAATATAATGTGACCAAGGAACTGAGGAATAGATTGATATCTTCTGCTGAAACAATTTTTATTCCTTGCATGTGCACTGCAGTCAATAGTCCTATGGCCAAAACCATTGCATGAAAAACAATAACCATAAAAAGGACTATTATACCTAATGGATGGAGATTTCATTTGCATGCATGCTTGATGTTTCTTCTCCTTTGGTTGCTCCTTTTGATGAGAGAGTTTTATCTCTCTATTCCTACAAGTTGTTGCTATGTGACCACGAACTCTAAACTTGTAGCATTTGCCAATTTTATTCTTCCTTTTGGACCTTCTTCGCTTGTTGTGTTTCTTCATGGATCTCAATATTTTTGTTGCAACTAGGTTCTCCAACAAATTTTAATTCGCTTGTAGATACTTGAGCACTAGATCTAAGCCTCTCCAACTCTTCTCTTGCAGAAATTAATTTAGCCTTCAATCTTTGAATTTCTGCTTCAAGTGCCATTATCTTGAATTGCTCATTATTTTTTCTACTTGATCTTTCCCTTCTATCACTCATGCCATCATCTTCTTGTGAGGAGGATCGATTTGTCACTGTAATGTAAGTAGAATCCTTTGTATTTTTCTCCATTTCTAAAAAATGAAATTTTCCTCCAACATACAAATTTTGTAACCTGTCCAGCATCGCTTTGGCAGTCTCATAGTTCTTCCCATACATGCTATCATATTTTGAAATACTATTCAAAATAATATTTTTAGCTAACTCATTTGATTTATCTTTAACTCCATACTCAACCGATAGTAAAATATCTTCATCAACTGATAAAAAATGCGAATCCAAATTTACTCTCCAATTTGCAAATTTACCTTCATGAAGTATTGGAATACCTTGTTGATCCATTTCAGAAAATTTGAATTTTTTTGCCAAAATCTCCAAGATCCACTCTCCAACGATCAAGCTGCACCCAAGACCCCCATTTTGGTACCAATTGTTGGAAACTGGGGGGGTGAATAAGTAGTGAGTCAATTTTAAACTTTTTCTCCAAATTATTAATTCTTTTAATCATGCATGAATTGAAACACAAAATCATAGATCATAGCATCATAATACACATGCAACCAAAAAAAAAAAAAAAAGTTCAACATAATGGACACAAGTATGTCTGGTGGAAAACCCTTCCCCATGAAAAAAACCACCCTGATGTTGTTGTGCTGCTCAATTCTTCTATTAATTTATCAAGAAAATTATACATGGATCACCACACCCCCTTAAGCCAGAGGACTCGACTTCTTTCACAGTATGTTGGCACTGTCATACTAGAAATTATTTATCTCACGGATCTATGGACTATCATCTGCTAAAGGCCACTATGATCAATGATCCTCGCTCAATTACTCCTGAACTAACAATGAATCTACAGACTCTGATATGTTGGTATTATCACGACCAATGACCCTCACTCAATTTTTGTCGAACTATCCAACCACCATTGGATGGATAAATCTCTTCCATTTACCAAATCCACCAATCATCATATACTCAAAGCCTCCATGCCTTCACTTCCTCCATATGAGCCTCATTTCATCTATTTTCAAATTGGACTCCTAAAACTTGCTCAACATGAGCATTGCAGCAACATAGCATCAAATCACATCAAATAATAAATTTGCAGTTATTGTAGCCATTACAATAGCACCCAAAATTTTGGGTCCCCCCTCTACTCACCTCAGGATATTAGGGTTTTGATAAGGCCTACAACTGGTTACTCTCCCTGCGACCCTTCCTATCAAACCCTGTTGATGTACCCATTCACGCTTCACATATTGAATTAACACATCATGTGTTGTCTCAGATACTGACCTTATGATTGCATTAGGGTTTTGAAGGTTTGTTGCTTCATTGATGTGTTAAGAGTCTCCCATGATTTTGAAACTTATCTTTCCATAATATGCATCGCGATCAGTAGAGGCCCTATATTTGGACGATCATGAATTCAATTTGGTTTTCCTTATGATTGACCATATTAGGGTTTGGGTGAAACCCTAGATTGTCAAAATGAAGGTTCCTCTTCATGTTTTAACCTAATTCATATCCCTATAAGGGAACATTCTCATCAACATTGTAGGGAATCATGGTAAGAATCATCGATCATCATTGTCCCTTAGGTCCGTGATTGGTTTCTTACATCTCAACATGTGAATTAGGGTTGTGGTAATGATTATATTTTATTTACATCCTTGTAACCCTAGGTTGATACGATTGATGATTCAATACTTCATATCACTCGCTCTATAAGTACAACATCACCTTGGGAATCATAGGATCTCAGAATTACGTGCAATTAATAGGCCCATTAAACTATTGGAACTTTGAGTTGGTTTTTCAATTTAAGTAGCTTGTGCCCAACTAATATGATTCACAATGCCTTGCTTTGGTTATTTATATCATTCCTTGTATACACCTCAAGTGGATGGATTGTTTTATTAGCCTACTTATGAACCTGTCCAATGAAATGATCACTTATTCTATTGTTTTGTCCTTTGCAGGTTTGTTTTTAGATGGAGTTTCCTCGACAACATATTCAATTAGAAGCATGAAATCAAACGATATAGTGAAAAGACATCACTTGGGAGGAAGACTTATTTAAATATAAATACTGACTTCAAGGCTTGGTGGGTGTTTAAAGTAAAGTGGTTCATGCTTTGAGTTTCGGTTTTATTGATCGGATATGTGAATATCATCACAATGCATCCAAAGGTTGCATGTAAAGGATTTGATTAAAAACACAGTGGCCACCATAAAAAAATACACACTCTAAAGTGAAGCATGAAATGCAAATGCTAAAAGGCGCTGATGAGTTATGGTTGTTACAAGAGAACGATAATTTCTTATCTTTTGGATTTATTTAAAGGTGAACAACACTTTCAAAATTCATCTTTGAACAAAATCTTCAAAGGGCACTCAAAGCCCACATGACCATTCGTTATAATGGTGGTATATTACAAACATATGACCAAATAATATCAAGGAGCGCTACCTTATTCTTTCTATGGTAGTCACATTATGGAGAGCTACCTTTCATGGAAATCACATTATCCTTGACATCGGAAATTTGTAAGACTGACTCATCGAATACTCATACTCCAAGTCCCTTTTGAAGTGCATACATGGAAACTGTAACGTGGCACACACGCCGCGGGTTAGAAAACACATGCGACATCGTGAAAATCAAACACAATAGATGCCCATAAAAAATGTTGATGAATGTTTTGACAAAGGCATTACGTCGAAAGCACATGTATCTAAATGTTGGTGACCAAGGTGACCATTTACCGTTAGGAAGGAAGTGTTATTTATGTTTCATAGCCATTTGTTCACGATGATAAGGATAAATCATTTTACACATTAAGTTGGGCATGCGATGTGAACGGTTCACCATTATTAGTTGCAGGTGGTCATGATGGTATGGATCAGACGACAGATTAATGGCTCCCGCTAGGACGGTTAAGATTATAGACATAACAACTGTAGATATTGTGTGGAATATCTTTGTCCAAGTTGGCTCTCATGATGGGGACCGGTTGGTCACTGATTTCACACATGGTTGTGATGGGCATCGATAAAATGGGTGAGCCAATGGAATGTCGGAGGTCCCCTCCCTTATTATAGGGCCCACCCGCTTGGCTAAAAGACTTTCTTTAGTGGCGTGAGAAGGTGGGTGATGAGGTGAACTTGTGACAGGATTTGTTTCAACCAGCAGGGACCCTGAATCCCCAATGCCCAGCGCTACAACTGTAGATATTGACTACAGGCAGTGATCCCAAATGGTTGCTCCCTCTCCCCCCTTTATCAATCCACTTGGTGATAATTCGATTGTTTGATTGTGCAAGTGAGAAGGTTCATACAAGTTTCTTTGGCCATGGATATTATGTGAATAAAATAAGGACCTAAGCACTGAAACCTCCCCTTATTTTATCTGCTAGCAATAATGAATCTGTACAACTCTGGAATTTCCAAACTGGAATATGCATGTTGATATTTTCTGGAGCTGGGGGACATCGCAATGAAGTTCTGAGTGTAAATATTCATCCTCAGATGCATATCGTATTGTAAGATGTGGCATGGACAACACGACGAAGAGCTAGTCTATGAAAGATTTTTGGACCTATGTTGAGAGGTTATGTACCTGGACCGATTTTCCATCGTTGTGCATGTCCTGTAGAAATGTCCAGTGCCATAATGCGACATTCGCTTTATCGATTTTTCATTCAATTTCCACTATAAGTTCATGGCAGCTAGCAACAAGGAAGGAAACGTTTATGTTTGGGAATTATAGTCAAGCCCTCCTAATATAATTTCCAGATTATCGCATGCACATTCCAAACATCCTGTTAGATAGACGACTATATCTCATGATGGAAGTACCATTCTCTGTTGTTGTGAAGATGGTAGTATGTGGTGATGGGACGTGGCTCAGTAAAATCGACAATTTCCTGGTTGAATGTGCATTTGTATACGATTCAGATATTTACGCATGCATGCTAACGACTTTTATTGTCATTAGCTTCTAGTTGAGGTTGCTGTAAACCCTGGTTTAGCCAAATTATTTGTTGCGCCAGAATAGTCAACGAGATTTTGTATTTTCTAGAATACAACATGTTCATTTTTTTTATAAAGCCACACTTCACGGGACATTTGAAATCAGTGTGCTCTCTAGGACCTTGTGTTCATAAAGATGCCTTCAATAACTACCAGTCGCAAATCTAGAATGTGTTCATCCCTGCAGTCTAGCAATGCGACCTAACTCCCATAATTTCTCTCCCACCATCACTGCCCAGGTCGCACAGTCATAATTTCTCTCCCACCATCACTGCCCAGGTCGCACAGTCGTGATTGTGAAGCTCAGGAAAGCCACCGGGAGGTGCGCCAGCCATGTGATGCGATTATGCAACCTCTGGAAAGTCGCACCTCTGCCAAGGTCACAAAGTCACAATCCAGAAATGGCCAGAAGGGGCGACCTCCACGAAGTGCGACTATGCGACCTCTTCTAGGGTAGTAAAGTGGCAAATCACGCCTGGGGAAGCTAATAATTGATGTGACCCATCCTCTTCAGCAACTGTACGACCACGCGAGATCCTCTTGCAACTGTGTCTTCAAGAAGGCATAATATAACGAGGGATCATATAATGAGAAATTCGCCAAACCTTAACACGACATACACAATTGATTTATGGAATTATATTGCATGAAGAGAGTATAAGAACATGCTGGCTCAAGTTGCATGAAATCCGGGCATTGGAAAATTTTTATCAAGAGCCATGTCCCCGAGTAGCATGAAGTAGTTTGTCGAGGGACAAAAGAATACCAGTGCCCATGAACAACCGTTAAAGACCAACATATATCATTGGCGAAATTGTTTCTTTGGAAGGTCTTTTCTCCGGCATAATCACACTACAGCACCAAGTTTGTCATATTGTTTAGGTAATAGAACAAATGATGCAAATTCAAGAAGGAATTTGGAGTGGCTCATGACTACAACGAAAA
Source organism: Pinus tabuliformis (assembly GCA_031772625.1). Classification (NCBI taxonomy): domain Eukaryota; kingdom Viridiplantae; phylum Streptophyta; class Pinopsida; order Pinales; family Pinaceae; genus Pinus; species Pinus tabuliformis. Next base: position 37,113,897 of record CM062815.1, read on the forward strand.
GAAAGGCATTCATTCATTTCAACATGGCACGAGGAGCATGATGGTGAGTGTTGGCGATAGGTGCAGGCTTAAGAAGTAGGCATGCTAACCCTGGATTTTATAAATACGTCGTGCGTCCACAAATACTATTTAAATAAATCTCAGGTAGTGCAAGGTTCGAAGGTTACAAAAGTTTGTCCACAAATACTATTTAAATGAAGCTCAGGTAGTGCAAGGTTTGAAGGTTGCAGAGGTTTGTGTTATTCAATGGCGATGGAAAATGAGTTTTACTTAACATGTAGGAAATGTATAAACCACAATGGCCGGTGCGCTAAAATGACATAAGGCTTAACACCTTTGAAAATGCTTAAAAGAACTCAATGCAACAATACCCATCATGTGCAACGAGGATAAAAAATAATGTGGAAGGTTATATAACAATAACGACTAACCTTGCAAGGAAAGCAATAATTGGTGTCACCTTGGTGCCAAAATATTAAGCATATCAACACACAAATTTGTGAACATGAGCAATTTCAAGGCTAAGAATTCTTGCTCATTATTAATTGTGATATTTACTTCTTATATTTCATCAAAGTACATTTGTCTCAATGCTTAATTAATGATTGTGTGCATGTGTAGGATTGAAGTTGGGAAGGCAGATCCCCGTAATTTATGTAGCCATTTAAGACAAATTGGTAGCTAAAATGACCCAAGGGATTGATGTTGCAAAAATGCATGCTCATGGTCAATAGCAAATATTGGAGTCTAACTAGCTCCAAGGCAAAAGGAAGGAAGCAAGATGTCCCTCTATGCATAAGGATTAGGGTTTATCATGAAGCCTACATGGCTAGGGTTTTCCTTTAGCAAGCCAGATGGTCACTTACAAAATTCAAGAACCTCTCAATAAACTCCAAGACACATCACCAAAAGATGGATGAATGCAAGTGAGGCATACTGGCAAGAAAATAGGCCTATCTCAAAACCTAACAACCACATCATTGCAGCATATGGGTAACAAGCGTTCTAGGGTTTCCAACAACCCTCTACATCCTCCTCTTCTCCTTCATCGTAATGTAAATATCAGTCACCATACTATCAACAATTATGTTAACACTTATTGATCATGTAAAACAAATAGGCATGAGAGAGTAGAAAGGAAGTTCAAAAGCCATGAGGGGATGTTCAAGAGTCATGAGGAGAGGTCAAGGGTAATGGTAGATGAACAATCACCTCATCTCTACAAATGTGCCCTCTTGCCTCATTATAGAGGGGGGACTTTAACACTTGATTTGAGGGTAGGATTAGATAACTCGTTTATTCTTGAGAGCTAGAGGCACTCAACTCTTGACAGCTAGTAGAATGGAGTTGCAGTGAGGCTAGGGTTTTGCATTGGGCAATGGTATGAGCAGCCCATGTTCCACTATTGGGTTTTCACCAATTCCAAGATATGTACTTGAAGTTGCAACATCATTAATAAGATGTTCTTCATATTTGACATTGATTCCCATCCTTACTCATGGTGGTTTTATTAGTTGTATGGTATTTTCATTGTATTTGTATGTTTTCTTTCATATATGCAATATGTTATGGACTGGTTCATAGTTGTTGCATGTATGTTTTTCTTTCGAATCTATGTTTACTTATTTCTTGCCATGTTGGTGATCTATTGTGAACTATTTTGCAATTAACTTCTGGCATGTTCTTGTTTATGTATGTCTGATTTGGTTTTGGCTCATTGATCCCTCTCATGGCATACCTCTTCTTATTGTTGTTGAGACTTGTTTGTACCTCTTTCTGTAGTTTGTCAATCTTGGGCTGATTTTGTTTCATTGTCTGGGCATTTTGTTCTTGTCCCCACTCTGACACCTTCTCATTTGACAACCAAGAGTGGAAACATTCATGGTGGCAGTCGAGCCCACATACCAGATGGGGCTCCTATCCCAAACAGTGTGAGGTCTAATTGGGATAATGTTTTTAAGTGATAATGACATTAAATGCAATTTAACAGTAAAAAACAGAAGGACAAAACAAAAGAAAAATCTGCATCCAAATGGTTAGGGAAATTGTTTGGACTCTAAAATTGTAAAGGGAGGGTTGTTTGATGTCATTCCCTCAACGAGCCATGTAGTATAATTGTTGAATTTATTTGTTTAGGGGAAGCTTCTTTTGTTCGTCATGTTGTTTTAAATATATGAATAGATATTACTATTTTTTATATTCTTAAAAACATTATATAAAATAAACAAAATTGTTTATGTTCAAACATGAAAAACCTTAATCCTTTAGTCCCCTACTAAGGGATAAGGACTTGCTTGAGATTTTGCTATCACATTTACATTTTTCACTTTTTCTCCTACTTGTTAAAGCATTGAAGAAAACATCGTAGGCAGTAACTCCATAGGTATATTTATTTCCATCTTGTTCCTATTCATTTTTTATGTAAATACTTGGTTAAATTATGGTGGTTATTTATGTGAGTATGAGCTATTTTCAAGGATTTTAATTATGAAGCTTAACATTGAAAAACTATTGCACAAATATTTAAAAATCATAGCATAAATATTGCAACTACATCTATGACAAAAAGCAATTGAAGCATTTAACCATGTGGCACAAAGCTACAATAAGGCTTTCAAAATTATGCTCCAATCAAATGTTTGAAAAATAAAATTTTCAATAATATTGAAAAAAAATTAAACATTATAACTTGCTTTGATCAATGTTAAAATAATAATAGTAAAATAAAAATCAATTACTAAACTCTTACCATAATAAAAACTAATGCTAATAAATATTATAGTAAAATATTTAATAATATAATAATAATAATAATAATATATAAATATTATAGTAAAATATTTAATATAATAATAATAATATATTTAATTTAATAATCAATTAATCTTTATTGATGAGATATCTGAATTACACACTCACCTTCTCCCATGCAATAAGGCATTGCATCGTCGAATATAGCCGTATTCATAATTGTATTTGTACTCTTTTACATATCGTACAATATCATCACCAGAAAAAATTAAATATTTTTAAATTAAGATAACTTGTAATCCTTAACCCTTGTTTTCAATATAGTTTTTAAGAATTAATATCGAATCAGACTTTGAAATTAAGTTAAGAGTTTATATCGATCAGACCATGAACCTAAGTTTTAGGTTTATTCACATTGAATTTTGGGTGTTTTTTTGGCTAATGATAAAAATATATTTACAAATATAACATAAAATTATTATAAAAACTGAAATTTTTGGAACACTAAACATATCTGATTTTAGAATGTAATTACGCTAAGTATTTTTAGAAAACATTTCTGGTAATTTGTCCATCGGCATGGCGCAATATACGTGGCTCGGTTTCAGGCACATTTCCACTTCCGTGTAAATCGAATTCTCAAGATATCCACCGCCCATTCAATTTCAAATGCCCATGAATGTGTTCAACTTCATGGAGGACGTACACACGTCCATGCATCAATCAAAAAGTTCACTACACTACACTACACGTCCATGCATCAATCAAAAAGTTCACTACACTACACTACACGTCCATGCATCAATCAAAAAGTTCACTACACTATACACTAGAGAGTGAATGATTTGTCGTTACACTGCTGGAACTTTCAACTTTCCACTCTGCTGCCGCTCCTGCATCATCATCTTCAATCATATGCGTTGTACCATGAATTTCAAATTAGCTTTATCACTCAACAATCATGGAGTGGAGTATAATGTTAACTCTATTTTGTAAATGAGTGATGAACATTTCTATCTCATTTTTTTTAATCTAAAATTTTATCTTATGGTAGTAAATAAAAGAACTCAAAGGCTTTGACATATGTGCATATCACTTTTTTTAATCTAAAATTTATCTTATATTTATATTTATGTAATAAATGATGTTACTATATTTTTTTAGTTTTTTAATAGTGGAATTTCAAATATTAATTATTCTGTTTCTCTAAATTTATGTTTATTTTTTTATATTTAATTAATATAATAATAAAATTGCAATATAATTTATACAATAGTAAGTAGTATTACACTCAAGTCTATTTTGGAATAGAGCTTTTAAAATTTTAATTTAATTATCAATAAATATTAAGTGGACGGTAAGATTTTAATCTCCGTTGAATATTTTAAAATATTCTTAGTACTATACTCAAATCAAATCAAAAGATGAGATTTATTTCCAAAATAGTTATGTTAATTAAATTGATTAATTAAAAAAATGTCATATGAACAAGTGTCATATGAAATGAGTTCTAGTTTTTTTGAGCATGCCGTATTAATAAGTTATGGTATTGTAACAAAGCTTATTTACAAATTACAAATCTCCATAGTAAAGTGAGAGTATATCTTCATAGACAAAACTCTTGTTTCATGTTTTTTCAAATGTATATATGTTCAAGTTAGTCTCTCTTGACTGAAGCATATTTTGGATGCTAAAATACTATTAAGAAATCAAAGTAAATTGTTATGCAGTTTAAAGATTGTACTCTTGATTTCTATTCTAGAAATATTAAAATTATGTTTATCCTTCTCAAAAGAAAAAGAAAAAAAATGAACTTATATTAATTTATTTTATAATTAATAATAATAATAATTCAAAATAGTTTTATGGAGCAGTTTAATAGGTGATTAAGTAATGGAAGCCTTAAAAAAATACAAAGATTCAAAGTTCAAATTCTCAATTATAAAACAGTTTTAAAAAAAACCATAAAAATAAATTTACCATGATTCCCATAAAATTAAAAAATAGAATAATAATTGTACGTCCAGCCCATCTTCCAAATTTGTTTTATGAACGATTAGCTCGATTTAATGTTACTGGTTTGAATGGCAGTTGTACAATAACGCGACTTTTTGAAAACCTTTCCCGCAGGTTTTTCCGAATTTATTGGAATCGCGACTTTTTGAAAATTTTAAATTTTTCCTGCAGGTTTTTTCGAATTTATGGGAATCGCAAGTTTGATAGCTAGTTTCTGCACAATGAAAGCGTTTCAGGGGTTTTTCAGGGTGCTGAATCCAAATATGCAGTTAAAAAACCATTTTAACTGCAACAAATCAAGATTTAACCTCAATTTCTTCCGCCGGATTCCGTCACCAGAATCTCCAAAAAAATCGCATTATAGACAACTCCGAATGAATGCTGCAGCACAGTTCAAAATACGTTCACAACGCATTAGTTATGAGTTTACTTTAAGATTCACGAGTTTGAAGATAAAATGTAGTGCAAGAGTACAACATAAGCATACCTAATGCAACCCAGGATCCTCTGCCGTTACTGTAACCTCTCAAATACAGCAGCCATATACGTAGAATCTGTGCAAAACAGCGATGTACTCATTTTCGTTTCGTCGGTTGATTTGATCTTTCTCCTGCAGCCACTTGTTTTGGTAGGGCCCATTTAATTGAAAACGGCCCCTTGTTCTGGTGGGCCCATTTAATTGAAAACCGTTAGAACAGATTTATGTTGCCTAGAATGAATGAAGAAGGGCTATGCCACACAGATGATGCTATTTATGGCAGAGTTTCACCTCTGAACTCTAAGGCCTCTGAGTCTGTGTAGAGCTCTGAGCAAGCGGCATTTGTGCTTGTTTTCCATTCGAAGCAAGTGAAGGCCACGTCCAGGTACAAGCAATGGATTCCAAACATGTGGGAGTGCGAGTAGTTGCAAGCAGATGGTTCGTGGTGTTTGCATCTTTTCTAATAATGTCTGCAGCTGGTGCGACCTACATCTTCAGTATTTATTCAGAAGCATTGAAGTCTTCTCTGGGTTATGATCAGCAAACACTGGCCACTTTAGGGTTTTTCAAGGATCTGGGCGCAAACGTGGGTATTTTGTCAGGGCTCATTAACGAGATAACTCCTCCATGGGTAGTGCTGGGAGCAGGGGCAGCCATGAATCTCTCTGGGTATTTGATGATATGGCTCGCTGTTACTCATCGTATTGATAAGCCTAAGGTATGGCAGATGTACTTGTACATGTGCATTGGAGCCAATTCTCAAACTTTTGCAAATACTGGAGCTCTGATTACTTGTGTCAAGAATTTCCCTGAGAGCCGTGGTGTTGTTCTAGGCCTCCTCAAGGGCTTTGTGGGTCTCAGTGGAGCAATTTTTACTCAGGTCTATCATGCATTATATGGACATGATTCCAGATCCTTGATCCTTCTTGTTGGTTGGTTGCCTTCTCTCATTTCTCTGCTTTTCATGTTTATTATACGCCCACTAAGAGCTTCACTCGGGGACGAGAATGAGCTGCGTCGATTCTATCATTTTCTGTACATAGCCCTGTGCCTCGCAGGATTTCTCATGGTTTTCATTATTGTTGAGAACCAGGTCAAATTTTCCATGGGTAAATACAGAGCTGTTGCTGGAATAATCGTTGTTTTTCTGTTGCTTCCATTAGTTGTTGTGGTCAAGGCAGAGCAAGATGAGTATAGAGAACGCCAAGTGGAGTTCTCCAATGGAGCTGGAAAGTGCTTGGAAATTGAGGCTGTGAAACCCTCGGCTGATTCTCAGAAAATACAGTATTCAACAGACCATATATCGATGAAATCTCCTGTAACTTCATTGTCAGATGTGAAGATTGAGTTAAAAGAGGTTTTTAACAGAAACCAAACTAGACCAGGTTCAGAGGAGGACTCTGGACTAGCATCTGAGAACCATATTTCCAATGAAAAGCACAGAAATCCTGCCATGTCTGTCAATACTACATCGAAAAATATAAGTCTGTTTGGCATTACGGTTGCTCGTTGCCCGAGTTTCAGCGGCATCAGATCCCGCAGGCTGAGCAAAATCTTTAGGGGGGCTAAAAGAGGTGAGGATTTCACCATACCCCAAGCTCTGGCAAGTCTAGATATGTGGATTATATTTATAGCAACGGCTTGTGGTGTGGGAGGAACTTTGACTGCAATCGATAATATGGGTCAGATTGGAAAGGCTCTTGGGTTCGATTCAGTGGGCATTAGCACCTTTGTGTCTCTCATAAGCATCTGGAATTTTCTAGGTCGAGTGGCATCAGGGTTTCTGTCAGAGATAATCTTGAAAAAGTATAATCTCCCCAGGCCTCTAATGCTCTCTGCTGTTCTCGCATTAGCCTGTGTAGGCCACCTCTTCATTGCATTTGCATTGCCTGGTTCACTATATGTGGCTTCTGTAATCATTGGCCTCTGCTTCGGAGCTCAGTGGCCTGTAATTTTTGCAGTGATCTCTGAACTTTTTGGTCTCAAGTATTACTCTACTCTCTATAACTTTGGGGGAGCTGCAAGTCCGCTTGGATCCTACCTTCTGTCTGTGAAAGTTGCTGGGTATCTGTATGACAAAGAAGCAAGAAGACAGCATGCCCATCGGGCAATGCAGGGATTAGTTGAGTCTTCTCATGATTCCAATCATCAATTAACATGCGTTGGAGTTCGTTGTTTTCGCCTCACGTTTATTATAATGACAATTGTAACAATGTTTGGCTCCTTAGTTTCTCTAACTCTTGTGCTTAGAACAAGGGAGTTCTATAGAGGGGATATTTATGCTAAATTCCGGCAGGTAGAAAAGTCCCACCTGGAAATTGAAGCAGAGGTTCATTCCGAAATCAGCAAATCATTGGGCGCGACTCGACAAACATCAAAATCAAAAACACAAGCAGAGACAGAGGCGGCCGCCATCCCACAATGAACTTGAAATTTAGTATTAATTTCGGGTAAGTGCTTCATATTAAATAATCTATGGAGTTATGGATAAGCTTCAATCTCTGGTTTTAATGAAACGAGAAGCCGCCTTGTTCATGTCGTTCAAATCAGCAGAATGATCACGGGCTTTACTGAGGAGAATGATCACGGGCTTTTACTCAATATTTTGTTTTCAGTTCGTTTGTGTCTTCGACTTGAAGGCCAATGTGAAAAAAACGTGATGAGCATTTTCATCAAATTATGTATAGTACCCCCGATTCGCCATGTCTGGAGGATAGTAGAATCACGTTTCACTGTCGTTATCGTGTAGACAATGGCACAGCATTGTGGGTGGGAGACTGATATTTTGATTCTGCAGCTGGCCCCGAAATATCTGTATCCAATCAATATTAATAATAATTATATTTTATTTTTAGTAAGGCTAACATCAATGCTTTTTATATATATATAATTAATAAATAAATAAATAAGTATATATGTATATAATAAATAAATAAATATATATGTATATAATAAATAAATAAATAAATAAGAAGTAAAATTATATTCTTGTTAGGTTAAGATTCTTTAGTTTATATATATATATGAAAGTAATATATATATATATATATATATATAAATGAAAGTAAAGATATTTAGAATGCTGGGAGAGAATGATATTTTGATTATTATGTGGTTTATTCAATAATTTGTGGATTATATATATATATGTATGTGTATGTATGTTATTTTCAATTTAATATGAAGTATTTGAGTCATTGTTATATCATTTGTTGATATTTTGATTATTATGGTTTATTCAATAATCTGTGGATTATATCTATATATGTATGTGTATGTATGTTATTTTCAATTTAATTTGAAGTATTTGAGTCATTGCTATATCATTTGTTGCAAATCAATAATATTAGAGATCTACTAAAAATATATATGGTGGTTATAATTTACAATTTTTTTTTTCCTTCGTAGATTTTATGAAGCTCTTGAACATTACTAGTATTGATAAAGATTTCACATTTGAGCAATTGCAACAAAACATAAGGAAAAACAATTTGAAATAGTCATATTAATGAGTCTTATGTGGCTTCACTTGAAGTGAAGTTTGAAAGCAAAGATAGTAAACAAAGCAAAGAGGATGATGGTAACTCTTCTAAGTAGGTAAAATACAATAGAAAGCATATAAATAGAGTTTGTAGGAAGTACTTGTGGGAAGAAAAAATAATAGAGAACTTAACGAGGGGAAAGTGAATAGTCATAGACATGGATTCAAAGAGTGGGAAGGTTGAATGTTACTTTGGCTCGAGGATATTTTGACCTTTTACCACTATTATTGATTCCTATGCTATTATTGATTCCTATGCTGACTTTATAGATAATACATTTCAACTTGATTTGTTGTATTGAGTTGTGGAGAATAAAAAGTTAGAGAGGGGGAAATGATTTATTTCAGCTAAGAGGTAAAAAACTGTAATAATTAAATATGTCTATTATGTTCCTTGTTTGGAGAAAAAATTACTTTCACTAAGTAGTAAAATGAAACACAACCACACTTCACATGGTAAATAACACTTGGTCATAATGCCCACACTAGAAAGATGTTAGCTGAGGCAAAGGTCATAAAATGAAGCCTTATATGATGTTGTTGCTAAAAGAACTTTAAATTAGCAAATAAGAGAAGACAAACAATAAGTATATCAAGCATTATCTATTTTATTTAATAAGAAGACCCTCAAATAAGGTGAAGATGAAGTTATAAAGAAGAATACCCTCAAAAAAGATGGTAGAGACAATGCTTGTTTAGAAAAGCAAACACAAAATCTTAATATGTTGGTTGGAAATTTGGAGAATGTAAGTTCACTAAACAACCCAAGTTCTATGTCAATGGTACAAATATTTACTATTTACTTAACATTAGCTCTCATGTGAATGGTCATGTAAATTGTACTTCATCAACTTATCCATCTCAAGTTATTGTTTGATCATGTAAATTGTACTTCATCAACCTATCCACCTCAAGTTATTGTTTTGAAAATCTTATATTATAAATTGCAAAGATCTTGTCCAAAAATTTTCTCTTTTATATTTTAAACAAACATGTTAAAAACATATAAAATAAAATAAATATTAAAAATAAAAATATAAAATAAAATAAATGTTAAAAATAAAAATCATATTTAAAAATTAGATTAAAAAAACAAAATATAATAATAAAATTTCACCTAAAATAACATAATAATAAAATACTTAATATAATTATTAATTATATAATAATAAGATCTTTCTTATACTAATTAATAATTTTTTTTATTAATGTGAAGAAATTGTATCATTAAATCTAATATTTCTCATCTCAATCTTATGCACAATTATATGTGTAATCTTTTACCTATAATATCATATTATCACTAAAAAAAAAATAGGACTTTTAAATATATATTATGTAACTTGTAATTCTTACTTTAGTTGTCCAAATACTTTTTAAAAGTTTTAGGCTTTGAACTTAAGTTTTATGTTTATTCACATTGAATTTTGAATTTTTATTATTTTTTGTAATTGTTAGCTCCTTGTATCCGGTTCTCACGGAAACCGTCTCACAGGATTCCTTTTCTTGTTGGGAGTTCCCAGAGTGGTCCATTACTCCTTTGTAGTTCTCTACCACGTTTTGTGGAACACTTGACACGTGGCCACAACAAGCTTGATGGAAGCTTGGCTATAAAGATTGTTGTTTGGTCCCCAAGCTCACCGCTCAATCCCCTTCAGTCTTACACCACCATATCAGAGCGAGCAGTGTTTGGAAGTGCCAAACCGGTGAAAGAAATCCATGATAAATGTTGTAGATCTTTTCATGTCGTTTTCTGCAGGACCTTACAGATTTGGAAACGATCGGCTTAGCTCCTCTTCTTCTGTAATTGTTGTTTTCATTTGGAGTTGAAGCTAAGAAACTGGAGAAAATTGTAAATGGAAAGTTTGGTATTGTGTGAGCTTTGAGCTTAGGTTCCACCAATTTGGTTGGTTGTTCCATCAAATGTGTAAGCCTGTTAAAGACTAAACAATATTAGAGTGTGAGCAAGTATCAATGGCCGGAGGTATGATTTCTTGAGTATTCAAGTTTTCGATTCTTTTAAGTGTTTATTCCGCATTACAGAATCGTTATTATGCTAACATTTGGTATTGAAGCAGTTTTATCTCTGCGTTGGTGTTTATGAACGACGTTTTGTCTCTGTTTGTCTCCATGTTATTATGCTCTGTTTCATTAAGTTTTGAATTAGAAATCATGTAGAAACTGTTTTCGGAGGTTTTATGCATGCGGCCCAACCCTCTTTCTTTCCCTTGCATTTTCCTGCTGGTAATGTTGAGAAAGAGAGAAGTCTGATGGCTTTCTGTGTGTAGTTGATGCCACTGCTATAGAAAACCAAAGCCATTAGAGAAACCAGAAGAGGAAAGTGCTGTAAAACCTCCAGAGACTTTCAATAACCCAAAGCAAGTGTTGACTGAATTATGAGAAATAACACCAGCATGTAAAAACAGTAGTGAAAGTATTATATTGGCTATCCACACGCTTTTCCAGTGGGAAACTAAGAATCCAACCATCCATAAGCTCCTGTTCACCATTGTATTCTACTTTCCCAAACCAGAGAAGAAAGCCCCATAAGATCAGGTTATGAAGGCAAGCCATTGAGCCATCGGTTTGGCTCAATGCCATATTTTGAGAATTTTCTGAATTAAGGCATTTATTTGGAAATATGTCTAATTTTTTTTCAATTTTTATGCTTATAATATTTATTTGGTTTAATTATATGCAATTTGGATAATTGTTGTGCAAATTTATAACTATGCTCATATTTAATTTGCATGAATTGATTATTTCTGCTCTAATTAATACATGCTATTTTGGATGAGTATACGAGACCCATCGTTGAATGTTATGCATGAATATTATAGTTTTATTTATGCAATTTATAATTATTCTCATATCAAGTTAATTTTTATGCATAAAAGAAATAATGTCTAGTGATCCATATAATTTTTAATTGATTAGAGAATAGCCACAACATCTCTAATTAAATAATATTATATATTATGATTGATTAGGATCACATAAAGAATATTTAGACATTAATTGTAATTAATTATACTTAATATAATAAATTTTATCCCACAAGAATTTTTATTATATTTATATAATTAATTAGGATAAAATATCAAATTATTCATAACTTACCCACAGGAATTATGAATTAATAGTTTTATCATAAAGTTTAATCTAAGATAGAATTTATATCAAATTATAATCATAATATACCCTTTAGAATTATGAATTAAGTGAATAATTTGATAAATTCTATCATAAAGAATAATTGAATCTGCTTGAATTGAAAATTTAGCCCACAGGCAATTTTTATGTCATTAGATTCAATTTTAAGCATGATTTACATTGGTAAAGCATGAAATTTTATTTAGGCCTCAATTTTAACATAAGCATGTAATATTTAATTTTAAATATGCAGCTGTACAACCTGCAAATTTCTCTGAAATTCGTTGTGATATCCCTGAACTTAAGGGAGATAACTATAAGGTTTGGAAGGAGAGGGTTCTCCTTCATTTAGGGTGGATGTACATAGACTATGCTATTAGGAAAGATTAACCATCGACACTCACTGATACCAGCACTGCAGTGGACATCATGCTTTATAAACGATGGGAGCGATCTAATTGCCTAAGCATGATGTTCATTAAGACCAAAATTTCTGCTGGTATTTGTGGTTCCGTTGATCAGCATGAAAAGTTTCAAGACTTGTTGAAAACCATTGATGATCAATTCATCACTTCAGACAAGGCATTAGCAAGCACCCTAATCATGAATTTCTCATCCCTAAGGCTCACTAGTGTGAAAGGTGTACGCGAGCACATCATGCAAATGAGGGACATTGTGGCTCAATTGAAGAAACTCGAGGTTGAAATATCGGAGTCCTTCCTGGTGCACTACATCCTAAACACCCTTGCGCACCAATACGGACCCTTCAAAATCTCACACAACACACATAAGGATAAATGGTCAATTAATGACTCATGACCATGTGTGTTCAAGAGGAAGGGAGATTGGTGATGGAACTGGGAGAAAGTGCAATGCTAGCAACATGTGGAAAGGGAAAATCTCAAGCCACTCAGAAAGGGAAAGGTAAAGTACCTCCCCAAGCCGATATCAAGAAGGATTACAATTGTTTTTTCTATAAAAAGAAGGGACACATGAAGAAGGAATGCACCAAATTTCAAAAATGGCTTGCGGACAAAGGTAATCCAATCTCGTTTGTTTGTTATGAATCTAATATGGTTAATGTCAATATTAACACCTGGTGGATTGATTCTGGATCAACAATTCACATTTCGAATTCCTTGCAGGGTTTGCAAAACCTAAGGAAGCCAGTGGGAAGTGAGAAAAGCATCTTATCAGGAAACAAGATGGGCTCGCATGTGGAAGCTATAGGAACATGCTATTTAACTTTAAGTAGTGGCTTTGTTTTAGAATTAGAAAAGACCCTTTATGTTCCAAGTTTTTCTAGAAACTTGATTTCAGTTTCAAGGCTTGAACATCTTGGATATTCCTTTAACTTTTCAGAAACATCTTTCAGTTTGTTTTATAAATTTGATTGTGTTGGGAATGGTACTTTGTCTGATGGTATTTACTACATTAATTTACAAAACAATGTCACTTATGATTCAATGCATGTTCACACTGGCACTAAAAGATGTGTTATTAATGAGGATTCCTCTAAATTATGGCACCGGAGATTAGGTCATATCTCCATAGAAAGAATTAAAAGATTAGTAAATGAAGGGGTTCTTAATACTCTGGATTTTACTGAATTTGAGACTTGTGTGGACTGCATAAAGGGAAAGCAGACCAACAAGTCAAAGAAAGGTGCAAATAGGAGTTCAAACATATTATAGATCATGCATACTAATATATGTAGTCCAAACATGGACCACATGGTCAGAGATACTTCATCTCTTTTATAGATGATTACTCACGATATATATATCTCTACATGCTTCATAAAAAGAACAAAGCATTAAATGCCTTTAGGATCTTTAAGGCTGAAGTAGAGAAACAATGCGGCAAGCAAATTAAGATTGTGAGATCAAGATAGAGGTGGAGAATATTATGGTAGATACACAGATGATGGACAAGCACCTAGGCCATTCGCAAAATTTCTTCAAGAGCATGGGATTGTTGCCTAATACACCATGCCTGGTTCACCCGACCAGAATGGTGTAGCAGAAAGAAGAAACCGAACATTATTGGAGATGGTGCGGAGTATGCTTAGCAGCTCCAATCTTCCTAAATCCTTGTGGACTGAAGCACTTAAGACGACAGTGTATATATTAAACCGAGTTCTAACCAAGGTTGTTCCTAAAACGCCATTTGAAATATGGAAAGGATGGAAATCGAGTTTGCGACATATGCGCGTTTGTGGATGCCCGTTTGAAGTGAGAATATATAATCTATAAGAGAAGAAGCTGGACCCAAGGACCATTAGTGGGTATTTCATTGGATATGCTGAAAGGTCTAAAGGTTACAGATTTTATTGTCCATCTCACAACACTAGGATTGTGGAATCAAGAAATGCAAAGTTTCTTGAAAATGACTTGATCAGTGGGAGCGATCAAACCAGGAACATAGTTTCTGAGAAGGATCATTCAGAATCTCAACCTTCCACCTCAAGTGATAGATTTGTTATTGTTCATAGCAGCCCTCAAGTACAAATTGGTGTTGAACAGCCAATTGTTGAAGTTCCACAAGCTGCTGACAACATTCCAGTAGATCAGGTAGTTCAAGAGTTTCCAAGAACTTTTGAACAACGAGTTGAACCACATAATTCTCAGGAAGATGATGGTACAACATTAAGAAGATCTATTAGGCCAAAGAGATCAGCAATTCCTGATGATTATGTTGTGTATCTGCAAGAATTTGACTACAACATTGGAGCCGAAAATGATCCCGAGTCCTTTTCACAAGCCATAAGTTGCAAAGAATCGGAATTATGGTACGATGCCATGAAGGAAGAGATGAATTCTATAAAGAGTAACAGAGTCTGGGATCTTGTTGAGTTGCCTAATGGTGCGAAAGCCACTAGATGTAAATGGGTCTTTAAGACAAAGAAAGACTCATTGGGAACCATTGAGGGATACAAGGCAAGACTCGTTGCTAAGGGATTCACTCAGAAAGAAGGAATCGATTACACAGAGACTCTCTCCTGTATCTAAGAAAGATTCCTTCTGTGTTATTTTGGCATTAGTAGCCCATTTTGACTTACAGTTGCAACAAATGGATGTGAAAACGACATTTCTCAATGGAGATCTAGAAGAGGAGGTTTACATGAAACAACCTGAAGGATTCCCCTCTAGTGATGGTGAGCAATTGGTTTGCAAGCTCAAAAAATCCTTATACAGTTTAAAACAAACATCCCGCCAATGGTATTTGAAATTCCATAATGTAATTTCTTCATTCGGTTTTGTAGAAAACATTAAGGATCAATGTATATACCTGAAAGTCAGTGGGAGTAAAATCTATTTTCTTGTTTTATATGTGGATGACATTTTGCTAGCAACCAATGATAAGGGTTTGCTGCATGAGGTGAAACAATTCCTCTCTAAAAATTTCGATATGAAGGATATGGGTGAGGCATCTTATGTCATTGGCATTAAGATCCATAGAGACAGATTCCGAGGCATCTTGGGTCTGTCTCAGGAATCCTATATTAATAAAATTTTAGAGAGATTTCGGATGAAGGATTGTTCACCAAGTGTCGCTCCCATTGTGAAGGGTGATAGGTTCAATTTGAACCAATGCCCGAAGAATGACTTTAAAAGGGAACAAATGAAGAACATTCATATGCTTCTGCTGTCGGAAGCCTAATGTATGCTCAGGTCTACACAAGACCTGACAATGCATTTGTTGTGGGAATGTTGGGACGATATCAGAGTGATCCAGGTTTAAACACTAGAGAGCTGCAAAGAAAGTAATGAGGTATCTTCAAGGAACCAAAGACTACATGCTTATGTATAGGCGAACGAACAATTTGGAAGTAATTGGCTACTCATATTCTAACTTTGCTGGATGTGTTGATTCACGCAAATCAACATCAAGATACATTTTTATGATGGCCGGTGGCGCTGTATCATGGAGCAGTGCCAAGCAGACCTTGACTGCCACTTCCACTATGGAAGTCGAGTTCATCTCCTGTTTTGAGACTACTTTACATGGTGTATGGCTTAAGAGTTTCATTTCTAGGCTTAGAATTATGTATTCTATCTCTAAGCCATTGAGAATGTATTGCGACAATTCAACTGTTGTTTTTATGGCCAAAAACAACAAAAGTGGGAGTCGAAGTAAACACACCGACATTAAGTATTTAGCTATAAGGGAACATGTTAAAGAAAATAAAGTGGTCATTGAGCAGGTCAGCACTAAGTTGATGATCGCTGATCCTTTGACTCGCGGCATGCCACCGTTAAAATTCAAGGATCATGTAATGAATATGGGACTTGGTTCCATTATGTAGTTTCTCATTGTATGGAAAATGTTATTTTTATGAAATTCTTAATTATTGTGATGTTTTCCTCATATTTATGTGCACCTTAATTTGATTTGAGAGAATTCATCTGTGTAGGACCAAGAATAAACATAAGGTTTATTCATTAAGAAATTGTTGCCACATAAATTATAATAGAAATAAATACATAGTAATACATGGAAGATAATACTCGTCATTAGAGGACTTATCGCCATGATTCATGTATCTATTACTTAATACAGATTATCAATGGGTTTTAAGATGAGACGTTAGATTAGAAGTATGGACCAAGTGGGAGAATGTTAGCTCCCTGTATCCGGTTCTCACGGAAACCGTCTCGCGGGATTCCTTTTCTTGTTGGGAGCTCCCGGAGTGGTCCATTACTCCTTCTACAGTTCTCTACCATGTTCTGTGGAACACTTGACACGTGGCCACAACAAGCTTGATGGAAGCTTGGCTATAAAGACTGTTGTTTGGTCCCCAAGCTCACCGCTCAATCCCCTTCAGTCTTACACCATCAGATCAGAGCGAGCAGAGTTTGGAAGTGCCAAACGGGTGAAAGAAATCCGTGATAAATGTTGCAGATCTTTTCGTGCCGTTTTCTGCAGGACCTTACACATTTGGGAACGATCTGCTTAGCTCCTCTTCTTCTGTAATTGTTGTTTTCATTCAGAGTTGAAGCTAAGAAACTAGAGAAAATTGTAAATGGAAAGTCTGGTACTGCGTGAGCTTTGAGCTTAGGTTCCGACAATTTGGTTGGCTGTTCCATCGTATGTGTAAGCCTGTTAAAGAATAAATAGTATCAGAATGTGAGCAAGTGTCAATAGCCGGAGGTATGATTTCTTGGGTATTCAAATTTTCGATTCTTTTAAGTGTTTATTCCACATTATAGAATCGTTATTATACTAACAGTAACAAAATATATTTACAAATATAAAATAAAATTATTATAAAAATTAAAATTTTAGAACATAAACATATTAAAAATTAAAATATAATTATTAAAATAAAAATTTTATAAATTTATATTAAGTTTCTGACACATATTTAGTGAAAACTTTTAGAACCAAAGAATGTGATATCTTAAAAAAAATATATAATTATACTAATTACTTTTTCAAAATATTTCTAGTAATTACCTTTTCATACACCTTTCCACTTCTGAGTAAGTTGGCCATTCAATTTCGAGTGGTTAATCCCATCCGTTGACCTGCAAGAGAATGATGAGTTTATCTAGGGAGGACCTGTGCACGCCAGGGCAGCGCAAACGCCATGAAAAAGTGAAGCATAGATTGATTGATTTGTCATTACATTGGTGGAGGTTTCAACTTTCCACTCTGCATCTTGAATCATACTTTATCCGATTGCAAAGATACTTTACACACTACGTTATACCATGAATTTCAAATTAGCTTCATCACTCAACAATCATGGAGTGGCGTATAAGGTTATAAATATTTTGTAAATGAGTGATGGAGTTTTGTATTTCACTAACGAATTAAAATGAGGTATTAATATTTATTTTTGGCATTTGATATGAAAATTAACGCAGCGATATAAATTAAATAGCTAAGAATTTATGATAAATATGGCTAATACTAAATATGAATTTATAATAAATATGAAAATATTTATTTTATAATATATCTTAGAGGGTTAAAGTTAAGAAAATGATAAAAAATATTAAATCATAATTTTATTTTAAATTAATATATACATATAAATTAAATGGGTTGGTAAGTACCATACATCAAAATTAATTAAATTAAAATTATATTTAAAATTATTATTATTATTATTATTATTAAATATGTTAAACATATCACGAATGTGAACTTGCTAATGGATCGTGATGGGATCTCTGCCAGGTGTAAGTTGCATGAAGTAAGGGTCGGAGCGCAGTGTACCCACAGAGCTTACATGCTTGGAATTAAAGGCCAGATGACAATGCGCATGCCATTACTTAATAATGATGAGATGGTTAATCAGGAGGAGACCTGCCAGAGAGATACTTCCTCATAGGTGTTAAGAGCCTGACGTTCCTTGTTCTCATATGCTTGGCCTCTAGTTTTAGCATTTATTGTTAGTGTCGGTACAATGCTCCATGAAAACTCGTGGTCATCTGAGAGGAAGGATTCGCAGATTGGTTTCACTGGTGCAACTGGTTTCCCTAGTCGCATGGTCAATTTCACCAAATATGTTCTTTATCTTATCCCTCCTAATTGCTCACTTTCTGCAACCCATTCTACTGTTTTGTTGCTTTTATGGAGAAATCTCTATAATATGATGTTTATAAAAAAATGGAAGCTATGTTGTGACTTATGGAAAGCCCCTGCCGAGTTTTACTTTGTATTGTTTGCTTTCCATTTGCCTGTCTATGTTCTCTTCAGTTTCTTTCTATCTCACATGGGCATGTACTCCCCTTCTTTGGCTTGGAGCTCTATGGAGACTGCATGCTTGTTTCTTTGTGTTGGATGCTTACTATATTTGATGTCTCTAAAAGTTTGGAGAATTCAGAAGTTATTATGTTTGGATCCTCTTGTCTTATCTGTATGTCTAGTTGGAAAAGGGCTCGGGGAGCTGAGCCATGTTGAGTTATGCCCTAGGTGGCAAACCCATCTTGTTTACCTTTGTGTTCAATCTCAAATGGGCTTGAGGAGCCTGGGTATGTTGTTCCATACCTTGGGTGGCAAACTCATCCCATTCTCACGGTCATTGTCAAGTTCAGGCCTAATGTTAGCTCTTATATGACTCTATGTTGTGATATTATTCCAGGTCTTCACCGTCATCGTAATTTCCAAGACCCCTCGCGGTTAGGTAGTTCTAAGATTGTGGTTTGTGCAAATTGTATAAGGATTATTGTTGTAGACATTGTTTCATTGAGAAGCACCATGGTTCGCCCTTCCTCTAGTTCTAGCTCTTCGGGCTGAGGTGGTCGAGGTCAAGGAAGACAGGCGGGGAGGAGGGGAGATAATGGCAGTGCTTAGGCTCGTGAGCCACGGGGAAGAGGCCGCAAATCAGCCACACTGTTGATCCAAGAAGTTGCCTGCTCCTACCAGACGGATACCCCAGATCAAGTTCAACAGTTAATCTCCACTTGGGAAACATAACTTAATCAACGTGCACAAGCATAAATTCAATTTGAAGATTGGAGAGATCTGGTTCTAGACCCTGGTCATTCCATAGGTTGCACCTCTCAATATAAACAAACCGTTCACCTTTACTAGTTGATGAAGAACATTTTGGCCAAGACTATAACGAATCCTCCCTCTGGCTCTATTAAATATGATCCTGGCTTTCAAGAAATACATAAAAAAATTCAGCTTATCCAGTTCCAAATTCAGCAGTAGAATGTTTGTCTTAGCCGCATTAAGAAACACATTCTGTGTCTTCCTCAATCCGAATTACCAAGTTTGAGTGTGAAGGACCTAGCCCCCGTGGATTCCTCTTATGAATAAAAATATGCTTGTCTATTTATTGTTTCAATTTTGTTTAATTTTCTATGATATATATGTTGGTTAGACTCCTATGTTACAATTATTTAGCTTGTAGATGATTTCAGAATATTCAATCCCATAAGGCACTGTTAGACAGGCTCAAAATTCATTGTTTTTGGATGGTTTATAATGTTGTTTTGTGGGCAACCGACTTGGTTTCCCATTAGGCAGGTTGATGCCACCGAACTTCATGAATATGGTTATAACCTGTTTTTATTGAAAATGAATGACAATGTCCTACTAAGCTTACAAAAAAAAAAAAATGTTAAACATATATCTATTTAAAATAACATGGAACGCGATTCTTAACCATGGAGATTTATTTCTACTTTTCTATGGGGTTTTTTGATATGTGCTTTATTCCAATACCATCACTTATCAATATCACATGCCTAAAAACTATAAATCACTTCATATGACACTTGTTCACATGACATTGTTTTAATTAATCAACTCAATTTAACGGCAAAAAAAAAATATAACTACTTTCTAATCAAATCTCAATTTTTAATTTGTGTATGCTATTATGAATATTTTAGCATATTATGTGGAGGTTAAATTCCTACCATCCAATTAATAATTATTGTTAATTAAATCAAAATTATATAACGTCTTATTTCAAAATAGATGCTTAATAGCTTTATCATTATTATTAATGATTAAAAAATTAATATATAAGTTAAATATATATACATTTTAAAAAATATGGAACAAAATTATTAACCATAGAGAATTATACTTAATGTGTAAATAGGATTTTTTACAATACTATGGCTTATCAATACCACATGCCCAAAAAACCATAACTCACTTCGTATAATACTTTTCATATGACATTTTTCTAATTAATCAATTTAATTACAAGGGCAAAAAAGACAACTACTTTGCAAATAAATCTCAACCTTTGATTTATCTATACTATTGAGAATATTCTAAAATATTATGTGGAGGTTAAATCTTTACCATCCACCTAATAATTATTGATAATTAAATTAAATTTCTAAAAGATATTATTCGAAAATAGACACACTTATCAACATAATTATGGAATTATCATTCAAATGATCAAATAACAAGTAGCATCGTAATAAATGACAAATGACAAATAAAATCAAATAACAAATGGTACATGTCATCTTAAAAAGAAAAATATCAACAATGATGTAGTATGTATACATTATTTATTAATGTAATTGTGCTAACATCAAGGAACATGATGCTATAACAATCTAGCCAATGCATGGATGGAATTTGATAAGCAGTTTGTCTATCATAGGGTGATTTGCTCCTCAAATACAACCAAAAATTTTCCCTACAAGTCAACATTCTTTGTTAAAATGATCAAACATGCATAAGAGTTGCACAAAACATTCTTTGTTAAAATGGTAAAAACAAGTACTAGAGTTGCAGAAACTATCAAATTTGACAAGTGTTTCAAATTTGAAATTACTACCTTGATCCAACTTATTAAATGTTTACACATTGTCTTTCACTAGTTTGAATGCAAATGTTTAGGTGTCATCTTTTACTTGTTTAAATACTAAAACATGGTGAAAAATATGTTCATGGCACGAAGCTCAAAAAAATTGGGTTTACTTTAAGATTAATGAGTTTGAAGATAAAGTGTATTGCCCAATAATATAACCATACCTAACACATTCTCAATTCAAGATCCTCTACTTTACCTAATGTGTCACCTTCCCTTATTTCTCTACTTTTCATGTTTATTATATGCCCTACAAGAGATTCAAAATGGGACGAGAATGAGTTTTGTTGGTTCTATCATATTTTGTATATAGCCCTGTGTCTCATAGGATTTCTTATGGTTTTCATTATAAATGAGAACCAAGTCATATTTTGGTGGAGAATCTAATTTCAACCACCTGCTAGGTGTCAAAACCATCCATCCAAGTGTTCCAATTTAGTTTCAGTTAGTTCAGTTTAGTCGAGTTTCACTCGAGTCATTTATTACTGATGTTTCCAATGTAATCTTATTTAATTGATTCTAATACTGAGAAGAACAATACTTTGCTCCATGTTTTGTTCTCTTCAATTCTTGTCATGGTATTAGAGCATAGGCTGTGTAAGACTCTTTGAGAGCAGCAGAGAGAAAAACCACCTAGTCGCATAAGACTCCAAAGAGAGTAGCACTTCAATTTTTTTTAGGGGCTCACAAAGAAGAAGCAAAGGTTGTGAGAGGCTGACAAGAAGGTGCACAAGAAGCTCAAATTATGCACTTGTGAAGAAAAGGAAAGGCGTCAATTGTGCATCTATCAAAAAAGCCCAGTGCTTCAGTTTTGCACCCCAACAAAAAAGAAAGTGCACAAAAAACGACACAAATTTTAAATATTAACGCACCCCGTCAATTGAAGGAGTGCTCAAAATTGTGCAGAGAACCGGTTGAGATTTGTGCAAATGATAAAATTTTAAACAAAAAAACAAGGGAGATTTTTTTCTTAAGGTATGTAAGGTCGTTTATTTTCCAATATTTTAAGTGGGCTTAAGTCATTCATTTAAGAGCTCCGCTTTTGTGATTTTAAAAAAAAAAGAAGCTTATATTTCTTTAAAAAAAAGTACTTCCCTCATATTAAAGTGGTGTTTTTCATTCAAGGGAATATTCATGTGGGGTTGTGTAATATTTTTAAAGAGAGAGGTTCTTATTTTATAAAAAAAAAAAAGGGTTTCTTATTCGAAGTTTCTTTTAAACAAGAGCTTGAATTATAAAAAATAGGGAGCACTCCATTAAAAAAAAAAAGCTTTGAAAAGGAGATTAAAAAAAGGGAATTATTCAAATCAGCTCTAGGCATTGTGATATTTTTGTGAAAGTGTTGCTTTCAAGAAAAAATTGGAAGCAAGGTTTTTGTAAAGCATTTGTAGACTTGTTTGTTTGTGGAAGCCAAGCACCAGAGGCATTTTTATTGCAGTTAGTTGCGATGTCTACAGTGTTTTTTTTCTTGTTGAGTCGTAGTGAGCCAACAATCAACAAATGGGGAAAGCCAAGAGGCTAAGAAAGTCAAAGGAGCAACATGAGATGTTTGAATTTTTTTTTATGATGAGAAGAAGCAACTAGAATGAATGAAGCAAAGACAACCAAGGAAGCCTGCGATACCCTTAAGAGGATTTTTCGTGTAAGGGGGAGCATTGAAGTTGAAGATGAAGGTGGGTCTATAGCAATAGATCTACAACGAGATGAAAAGTTTGTTGAATCCCACTGTTCTTAGCCACAAGTGGACGATGATTGTGATAAATTTGTAGAATAAGCAGAGAAGGAGTGCATAAATGCTCGTGAATCCCACTATGCACAACTACAAGTGGATGAAAATTTGACGAATCTAGCAACAAATCTTGTTGATGACAATATGGTTAATCCAACAACAAATCTTGTTGCTGACAACTTGGTGAATCCAACAACAGAGCTCGCTAATGACAATTTGGTGAATCTAGTAAGAGAACTTGTTGATGACAGTGAAGCTGCCATTGAATCAGTCAATGCTATGGTGAATTCGACAATTATTATTGTTGATGTAAATTTTGATGAAGATTTGTTGACTAAAGATGAGTGGTTGCAGATGATGCAACAAAAACATCATATTGAGATGATGCTATTTGGTAAGATAATCCCACTCGAATCTGAAAACCAAATGGAATACAACCTGTTTGTAGCAACACAAGTTAGTAAAAAAGTGTAAGAGACAGTGTAATGACCAAGGGTCGTATACGCAACGGAAATATTTAAAATACTTCGTAGACAAAGTCATCCATTATAGGATAAAAATTGTAAATTGTATATTTTATAAAAGAATGAATGTAGGATGATTACAATGAGGGTCCTGTATATACAACCAAGTAAGTTCCCTTTCACAAATATGCATGTCTCTAAGACATGCCTTTTCATTATTAACTAACTAACCATTAGTTAATTTACTTATTATTTATTATTATGTTTATATTTTTTTTTTCCTGAATCAGTCTATTTCTATTATAGTACAAAAAAGTCAAAAGTTACATCAGAGTTACAAGGCCGTGGCCTTGTAAATCTTGCCATGAGATTGACAGTTTGCCCAGAATTACACATGCCAAAATTGAACACAGTAAAAAATTGGGTGACTTCCTTCTGTTGCGTCTTCTCCTAAGACTCTAAACAGTGCATAACAGAGACATGCTGAGGCAGACAATCATAACGATGATGAACACCGCTTAAACATGGACTTACAAACATACTGACCCATATTGCTGACACAAAGACTTTGAGACCCAGACTACAACCGAACACATACAGAAAAACAAGATTCGAAGACAGAGTAAAATGCCTACTTCCGAGGCTGCCGAGAGCGGAATGCCTGACCGGATCAATCATCGTCCGTGGTGTATGGTTCTTCCTCTACCCTGCACCCAAATTGCAGGGAGTCTTCCGAATCTGAGAGTGGGACCACCGAGCTGGTTGGGACTCCCTGAGTAGGCTCGCTTGGACCCGCCAGGCCTGCTTGAGTAGCTAAGGAGGAACTAACTGGGCGTTGCAGATCAATTGTGGGCACTGTCCCTTGAACTGGTGGATTTTCCAGATTTACTTCTGCCTGACCTCTGAGATTATCACAATTCTCTACAGTAACAGAGACAATGAAAGTGGAGTTGGCGAGTGTGCAGGGTATCTGATACCTGACTGTAGGATGCACCTCATGTCCACATTCTGTAATGCTTCCTCTCCCATGCCCTCTGCCACGGCCAGCTCTATTGCCATGGAGGCCGTGCTGCTCAGGTGCTAATTCGACGGAGGAAGAAGGGGAAATGGGGGCAGACCTCTGAGTGGTGGCCCGACCGCGAGAGCCTCCTCGTCTGCTGCTCATTCTAAGCTGCTCTCGCCGCATTGCCGGATTCAGAGGATGAACCAGCGTGCAGATACCCGGAGAGGAGAAATTAACCAGGATGGAGGTCGCAGAATTTGGCGTGCAATGCTTATAAACCATTCACAGGCTTGGAACAATGTCTAAATTGGGCGCAGAGAATGAATGCCCCTGAGCAATCCCCCACACCACAGAGGAGTGCGCCGGTGTTGCAGTGGTATGCCAAATGACTGCAAAGGAATGCGAAAAGGTGGCAGGAGCTCCAGGGTTATGTAGCTCCATCGCACAGGTTACCAGGAGGCGTATTAAGGCGGACAAGACCGGAGTTAAAACCTGCATTAAAGATCCTGCATGCGACCAGCTAAAACATGCTGTGGGGTACTGGGTGGCGCGCATGGGCTGACACCTGCCCATGTGAAGCGCCACCTTGGAACTGCCAAACTCATTGATCACCCGCATCCGGGAATTATTATGTTTATATTATTATTATCATTATTATTTATTATCCATTTGTACATAATTTATGTTCATAACATTGCGTTCTCCTTGAAAAAGATTTGTCCTCAAAGCTTATTGATGAAGGATCAAATCTCTTCTGTCGTTCGGAATATATTCTTGTGCCTAAGCTTTCATCTTTGTTGATACAAGACAATATGATGTACTGAGCGATAGAAAAATTGGTGTACTGAAAAATGGATCAGACCATCCTTGATTAATCTTCTGGGGAATCTTCTAATCCTTGGAGATGTGCGGTGAATAGTTATCATATGACTAGATTGAGATCACTTCAATATTCTTCGGAACATAAGTTTGTTTATGTTCTGCATGATATATATTTGCAGATTGATTAAGGTGTTTACTCTTGTGATTCAGGTGTAGATAAGGAATTTTTCTTGTTTGAACTTCCTTAAACATTTTTATGGCAGTTTCCTGATCTCATTCAGGTATTGTTGTTGTTGACTTGACTATTGAATCCTAATTTTGGGTGTTTGTTGTTTGAACTACAACCTCTGAGTACGACTTTACTTCAATAGGATTTGGATTTTCCTGAATCGTGAGATTAATGGAATCGATGTTTGTTCCTTCAACTTGGACTGCTACATCTGGAGACTTTGATGCTTCCTTTGCGACAAGTTCTTTGAATCTATTCGTCAATGATCTTTTTTCGTCCTTAAGTTTTTTAATCTCTTTGAGCAGATTTTGATTATGATTTTTGAACATAAGCATTCCTCATTCTCCGAGTCAACTTTATTTTGGCTTTCACGATTCTCGTCTTTTAAACACTTGATATATTCTACTAATGTTTGGTTAAGGCTCTTTAAACATAAATTTTCTTCTTCTTGTTCTACTAAATGCTCCTTGAGTTCCTCCTTATATGCTTTAGCTTTCTTGAATTGTTTGAGTAGTTTTTCTTAGTGATCTCTAAGGCACGAAATTTCTATCTTTGCTGCAGATGACTTCTTCAAGCTCTTTTTGCTTATTTGATATAGTTCTTTTGTTATCTTGAAACATCAAGTCTAAGATATCCTTAAGGTCTTACTAATGAAGATTTTATTGATTTTGATTTACTTGTTATGTCTTGAAGCGTGACCATCTTCCCTTTATAAGGAAACGTCAAAACTTGTTTCTCTATGTTTAACATGAATATACCCAAATCCTTGAAAAACTAGGTTTGATCGAGTATGATGTCAGTCTTTTTATACTTCCTTACAACATAAAATTGAGATATTTACTCATAATGACCTATTGTCACTTGTAGATCACTAATTTTATACTCTTTTTGGTCAAAAATATTTTTCTTACACCAATACTTAGCTATGGAATTAATAGTTGATTTTCCAAGTTGATGTTGATATAATTTTTATTGTTTCTTGGGCTGATGGCGACATTAACTTTTCTTCCTTGGATACTTCCTTTTAATGTAATTACTATGTGATTTGTAATTGAAAGACCATTATAGGAAAACCTTTCTTCTTTGTCATTTTAGAATTGAGCTCCATCGTTTTTCAATGATTGATCCCATTTTGTTTTATGAGGATGAATTTAGGTATTATATAATCGCCCCCTTTTTTTAATTTCCTTTTCAAAAAAATAATTAATTAATTAATTATATTAATTAATTTATATAATTTTAATTTTAATTATACGTAATATAATAGTTGTGATAAATTTGATATATATACGCTTCGTTTTAATGGCCTTCTTGAAACAACAACTGCATGAACTGCACCAAACAACGACTGCACGAAATGACAACTGCACGAAGTGCACAAAATGATACATTTTTTGACCGAGTTGATTTATTCGTGGGAAAACATGCAGTGTAATCACTGTCAGAAGGGTGTGTGCCCAAAGTGGTTAGTGAAAGGAATGGTCACCGGAGGGGAGACAACAGACTGCAGGAGGATGGATGCAGGCAGGGATGGGAAGGTTTGGGCTCAGTGATGTTTGATGGCACAGACATTGGGGACATGGAATGAGTAGTCGCGGGGTTTAAGTCAGTGGCTAGTTCAATAGTAGGTGGCTCCAAGGGTAGCCTGCTCACTGCTATGACGACTCTCACGGCAGTTTCGACAGCAGTGTGGGGACAGGGATGACGAGTAGTGGGAGCCAGGAGGCAGTGCAAGTGGCGGCTGACGTTTCGAGGGGCCGCGGGTAAGAATTTTTTATAGCTGTTTTTCTTTTAATTTAATTAATTGGGTCGTATATGCAGCAGAAATATTTAAAATACTTCGTAGACAAAGACATCCATTGTAGGATAGAAATTGTAAATTGTATATTGTATAAAATAATGAATGTAGGATGATTGCAATCGAGAATGAGGGGCCTGTATATATAGCCATGTAAGTGCCATTTCACGAACGTGCATGTCTCTAAGACATGCATTTTCATTATTAACTAACTAAACATTAGTTAATTTACTTATTATTTATTACTATGGTTATTATTTATTATCTATTTATTATCTTCTTTTACATCATTTATGTTCTTAACAAACAAAGACAGAGATAGAGGCAGAGCCAAAGAAAGAAGCCCACAAAGAGAAAACAAAGACAGAAACAAAGATAGAGAAGGAAGCGTAACAAGATAAAGCTCTCACTGTAGAGCATAAGAAACAAAACCAATGTGGTTCTGCAAATGTTTTTACTCTTACCATTGATTTCCAATGTGCAGGTACACAAAATCATTATGAAGAAGAGTTAAATTTCCTTGAAGCATGGCTTGCAACAACATGTCTAAATGAGGTCTACATAGAAGCTGCAGAAATGAATGTTGAAGACAACATGCATGATGAACACATCAATTAAATTCGCAGGTATTGGAGTCCTGAAGAAATATTTTTTTATCATAAACTTATGTTGCAACATATTGATGATGAAAAACACATTACAGAAGATAATATGTGGAAAAAGCCCACATACAAACTGCTTTTTGAAGAGATCTAGGACATGCTTAGACAACCTGGAACAATGGAATCCCTGCACCAGCAAATGAAGAAACTAAGGCTTGAAGAATACAACAACAAGAAAATGTTGAAAGAATTTAGAGGCTACAAGATTTGGAAGAAGAGAAGAAGAAAAGTAAATGTAGCTGAAGTCAATTTTTTAAATTGTGAGCCTAGCTGAGACAAAACAAAAAACATCTTAATTAAATTTTTATGTGGTTGTAATTAAGGGGGAGTGTTGGAAAATCTTATTCCAACCACTTGCTAGGTGTCAAAACCGTCCATCCAAGTGTCCCAGTATAGTTTTAGGTAGTCCAGTTTAGTCGAGTTTCACTCCAGTCATTTATTACTGATGTTTCCAATGTAATCTTATTTAACTGATTCATAATACTAAGAAGAGAAATCCTCTGCTCCACGTTTTGTTCTCTTCAATTCTTTTCATGGTATCAATTTTTATGTGGTTGTAATAAAGGGGGAGTGTTGGAGAATCTAATTCCAACCACCTATTAGGTGTCAAAACTGTCCATCAAAGTGTCCTAGTTCAGTTTCAGTTAGTCCAGTTTAGTCGAGTTTCACTCCAGACATTTATTATTAATGTTTCCAATGTAATCTTATTTAAGTGATTCGTAGTACTGAGAAGAACAATCCTCTGCTCCACGTTTTGTTCTCTTCAATTCTTGTCATATTTTCCATGGGAAAATATAGAGTTGTCGCTATAATCGTCATTGTTTTTTTGTTTCTTCTATTAGTTGTTGTGGTCAAGGCAGAGCGAGACGAGTATCGAGAATAACAAGTCAAGTCATCCATTGGAGCTAGAAATTTCTTGGAAATTGAGGTTGTGAAACAATCAACTGAATCTCATAAAAAGAAATTTCAATAGACCACATATGGATTTCGTTGTTAGACGTAAAGATTGATTTAAAGAGGAATCCAAACAAACCAAGTTCAAAGAAGGATTCTGCACCAACATTGAGAGTCAAATTTCTAATGCCAAGTATAGAAATCCTACCATGTCTATTAATATTACATGGTGAATCTATGAAGATGGGTTAGATTTTTTTAGCCCAAATGTGGTAATGAAATTTCAAAATTTTATTCTTTTATCAAATTGAAATATTCAAAATTCATATAAACTTTGTGAATTTTGATTTGGAGTAAAAAGACAATTTATAGGGAATTATGTTTTTTTTTCCCATAAGGAAAAAGTCGTAATTTCTATTAATATGGAGAAATTACATTTTGCAGATGCTGATGCATATTCATATTGTGGTCCAGAGGCCTGCCTTGTACAAAAAAACCCTGTATGTCTTGACCTCCACGCAGGGAGTCCTTGTAACTGTAACTAGATATGTCCAAAACTTAGAAGAAACATGATGTAAACACATTACATTTCGGCTCTACGCAGAGAGCACTGCTGTAACTGGTTCATATATAATGATGTATATACATGTAAATACATATGTCAAAATCCACATAAAACAGAAACTGATTATATGAGGGTCTGAGACCCATTCCTAGTAAGGTCATCAAAAGGTCTGTGGTAGTGCTGATGGAAGGTTCCATCAATCTCCTCCTGGATCAGCCAGTCGTCTCGTTGTCTGTGCGCTGCTTCTTTGGATAGCTGGTCCGCATCGGTGTTCTGTTCCCTGTAGATATGGCGACAGACAAAGGATTCAAAAGATGTGATCAGTCTTTTTGCCTCATCAAGAATATGTCTCAAAGAGTATGCATAGCAATGAGATGCATCGTTCAGCCAGTTGCAAACAATTTGTGAATCACCAAATAGTTGTAGGTGGTTGCAATGTTTTTGTAATGCAAAGTGTATGATATGTTTCGCTGTCCTTAATTCAGCAAAATTGTTGGTGCCTCTGCCAAGCTTAATCTGGATCTTATAACAATGTGCATCGTTGAGGTATAGTATCGCTCCTCCACCACAGCCTGCTTCTTGAGCAGAGCCATCAAAAAAAGCCCAAGGCTTCGATTTGTCAATACTTATAGGCCTGTTAGTGCGGGGGGGGGGGGGGGGGGGTAATAGAAACTACCTCAGGTAGTAAGTCATAATCAGCAATAGTGTGACTGAGTATTACAGGCCAATGAGGTGCCTTGTTATGAAAAATAATCTGGTTCTGAGCTATCCATATTGCCTAGGAAACAAGTAATGGCATGTTGATGGATTTTCCAGTATGATCTCGGCACCAACAGCTCCAAGCCTCCATTATATTCGGACCCTGCCAGTCTTTGAGGGAAGGATAGTGAGCAGAAATATTTTGCCAAAAGTCTTTAGTAACATTGCATTTTAAAAAAAGATGTTCAGTGCTTTCCTCTTCTATACAGCAAAGATGGCATCTGAATGGTCCATGAAATGATCACTTCATAAGATTGGTTCCAGTAGGGATTTTTTCGAAGAGTATATTCCACATTAAAAGGCGAGTGCGTGGGGCAGCTCCAAGCTTCCAGAGATCTTTCCAGATGGGGAGGATATTCGGGGGCTTGAATGATTCCATGAGCTTTAAGTATCCCAATCTAGGGGAGTATATACCGTGTTTTGCAATGGCCCAGATAATCTCATCAGGGCCTTCAGTGAGTCTGATATGAGCCTGTGTGAGAGCATCTGTAAAGTCCCGCCATTCTTGCTGCCACTGTTCAGGGATCTCTAAAGTACGAGAAGTTGCCCAAGCCTGTTGAAGAAAGGTAGAATTTTCACTATCTCCAATGTGTTTAATATGCGTAATACCTCTGCTGTGAAGGTGCCTTATCAGTCCTTCAGATAATCTGTGAATATTGCCGCACCCCACCCATGGATCCACCCCTATCCGTACGTTATTTCCTTCCTTAATGCGCCAAGTAATGCCTTCCCGCAATAGAGGTAGTGAGTGGAGAACAACTTTCCAAATATTGGATATATTGTGTCCAGGTTCATGCTGTTGACGAAACCAATCCATAAGGTGTGATGGCTTGATGTATTTAACTTGAGCGACACGAGACCATAGGCTGTCTGTAGTCAGGAGATGCCAACCAAGTTTGGTTGCCAAAGCTTTGGCAAAGAAATCAAGTTCTTAATGCCCCAACCTCCCCAACGTTTCGGTCTAGCAATGGTGTCCCATTTAACCCAAGAAAATAGCTTCCCTGTGTGGTGACCTTTCCATAAAAATCTAGCACAAATGCTTTGTAGTCTGCACAGGATGCCTCGAGGTATCCAAGCCAAAGTCATCCAGTAAACTGGTGTGGCTTCAATAATAGCTTTAATGAGGATCAATCTCCCAGCTCTTGAAAGATATTTATGATACCATACCTGCAATCTTTTCTCCACCTTTGCTATTAACCAAGTCCAGTCTGCAATCCTGTAACCGAGGGGTTTAGTCTGTTATAGGGAATTATGTTGTTGTCATAATCATATTTTTTTCAAAACAAATTAGTGTCATATAATCTATCAAATTTCTATGAAATTAAATGCTTGCCTTTGCAATTTTTCACACATCTTCAGATATATATATATATATATATATATATATATATATATATATATATATATATATATATATATATATATATATATATATATATAGAGAGAGAGAGAGAGAGAGAGAGAGAGAGAGAGAGAGAGAGAGAGAGAGAGAGAGAGAGAGAGAGAGAGAGAACACTAATCAATGCATATTGAATTTTTTTTTTAATTTAATTTAATTTAATTTTTATTTTATTTTTTATGTCAAATTGTATTTTTTATTATTTTTTAAGTTTGACCAATTAATATTTGAATTGCATTTTCAAACTCGTATTTGAGCATATTTTTGTTTACTATTTAAATAAATTCAAAAACCAAGAGTACCCTTTTGAAGACGATTGTAAATGAAGTGAATGCATCTTTTTTTTTTTTTAGGTTTTGCATATTTTATGTTATTGATTTTTCATCACGCCCCTTCGAAACTATTCAAAAATATTTCAAGCATACGACTTAAGAGAAATTAGATGAAAAATATCATATGAAATTGAAAACCTCAAACTCATATGACATTGGATAGAGGATTCCTTCACAAATCCAATGTGATCAACTCTGCCACCTAAGGACAAATATTGCTTTAAGTCTGCCATGCTACAAGATGATGTTGCGGAGAAATATGTAGAAGGGGAGCTAAAAGTGTATTTTTTAGGCCATTGATAGCCTGATCCAACACATAAAAAGATCGACTAAAATATTTATGTAAAATTTGAAATAGCTCACTGGCAGGTTAAGGAAAATAATGTTTCGATCGAGGAATGTAGCTCGACCGAAAAAATGTTTTGATCGAGCTATTGATTTACATTGTACTCCACACACACAGACACATTGATATATTTTATTAACATTGTTATCATTTTTATTTATTTTTTTTTAAATCATTATAAACAAAACAAAAAAACTTGAACGAAAGGAAATTTTCTCACACACACACACACACACACATGTATGTGTGTGTGTAATTCCTCCCAATATTTTGTTATATTTATTTTGGTTTTTGTTGGAATTTTGAAATTCGTTGTTAACTACCATATAATTGGTTTTAACCCTTACAAGATTAGTGATAATTGTAATGTTAAATTGTAGCAAGAAAAATCTTCATTTGACTTGTGCCTTAATCAAATGGAGAAATTTGAATTTCCACTTTAGCAAGATGAGTTGTTAGACAATTAGAAGGAGTGACATGGCCAAGTCACTCAGTTAAGTCATTGAATTCAATTTTGTGGGAGGGAATTAGAGTTGTGCATGAGTTGATTGCTAAGATCTAGTTATCTCGTGGGGTTATATTTAGTGAAACTTAGTTATCTGAGCTCTAGTCTATAATAGAGTCAGTATGAGTTCATTTGAGTAGTTGTAAATTTTATAAACTCAACTAACTCTGAGTTAAATAGTCAATTTACTAAAAATATCCCTAGTCATGCATGCAATTCGAATTGCCTAGTGGAGTGGAGGAAAAAGGCACAATTGTAACCATTATTTTATACTAGTGACTGTATAGAGTTTGCATTGAGAAAGTGAGATAATTCTATTGGGATTTGCACAAACAAATAGGAGTTACCCTATTTTTTTAGGAGAAACAATTGCACAAGGAAATAGGAGGCAACAAAAGGATTATTTGTACTAAGTATTGGGTAGAGTAGATTTAGTTGGAGGAAATCAATATTGTAGTGCAGGTTAAGCTTCAATGATTGAAGTTGTCATTGTAATAAATCATTGTTTTCATTTGATATAGTACAAATAGAGGAGGGGTTTTTCCCAGTTGGGTTCCCCAGTAAAAATTGTGTTCATTATGATTGAATGATTGTATGTGTTTCTATTGTATGTTTTCCTTCCACAGAATTTAGTAGAAGAAATTTGTGCCTAATGATTTCAGTCTGAATTCATTAATAGTTGAAAATTTTGAGTTATTTCTTCGTGGTATCAGATCAATTGAAAACTACATAGAAACCAAGTTGCTGATTAATCTCTCAAGAAATTTCGAATAACATATTTGTGGTGAATGTATTTTCTTCAGTGCAAGAATAATATCTTTCAATGGATTGAGGCTTGAGTATGCATTGGAGGGAACCTCTAATTTTTGTGCTTGGAAAGATAAGATGGAAGTTGTGCTAGATGACAATGGAGTATTGAAGTACACACAAATAGATATTCCAAAACTAGTAGCATCAGATGCACAACCACTGGCTCAGTGGAAGAAAAACACAACAAAATCCAGGAGGATTATCCAGGAGGCCGTTAGAGATCATGTTGCTTTAAATTTGCATGGAAAAGGGACTCCATTTTAAATGTGGAAAATCCTCAAAGCAGCAGTGATGCCAAGAATATGACATTGAAAGATAACCTGAGGAACATTTGAATGAATAAAAATTAAACTGTTGTTCAATACCTACCCAAATTCACTCAAGTCATAGATGAACTTGGATTTGGAGATAATGTGCCATCATATGAACTTGTGAGCCTAGTACTCCTTGTAATTTTTAAATACTAGCACAACTGTCAGGATTCAGTTAATGGTAGAGACAATCTCCCAGATTAGGAGAGACTTTGGTCTGACTTGGTACAGGAGGAGATTAGAAGAAACACTAGAGATGGTGTCACATCCAGAACTGAGGAGGAAGAAAACTTTGTTTTATCAAGAAAAGGAAATAAATCCAAAGGCAAGAAGGCCCAAGGAAAGGCATAATCTAGCCATAACCATGGTAAGAATAAAGACCTTAGTAAAATTAAATGCTTTCACTGTCATGAGTATGGGCACTATGTAACCAAGTGTCCACACAAGAAATCCAGTAAGAAGCCTACAACAAGAGCAGGAGGATATACTCTCACATCACACTTTGAGATGGATTTCACCCTCATTGCATGCATGAAAAGTACTGTATGAGGTAGTGTATGGTACTTTGACTTTGATGCCTCATTTCATATGACAAGAAATAAGGAGTTCTTCAACAAATTAGATGAGAAGGATCTACAATTACATAGAGCTTAGAGATGAAGGAATTTATAGTCCCAAAGGGATTGGCACTGTCACTTTTAAGAGGGAGTCAGACTCCCATCTTCACCTAATATAATGTATGTGTCTGTTTTGAAGAAAAAATTAATTTCTGTAGAGGTACTTGAAGATAGAGGATATGATGTGGTTTTCAGTAAAGGGGAGGCATAATTGAAGCATGTTTCTACTAGACAAGTAAAACAAATTGGTGTTAGAGTTAATCTCTACAAGCTAGAGGTGGATGCATGCACTACATTGAGTAGCAAGGCAGAACATGTTTATGGACGAGATGTTGGAGAGCTCTAGCATAGGTGCATGGGAAACCTACACCATGGAGCTTTGAAAATAATGCAACAGACCATGACTAGACTTCCAAAATGCACCCTTGATCAACATGATGTCTGCAAGGGATGCACTCTTGGAAATATGTTAAATCCTCCTTCCAGGGCCGAGATAGTAGAGTTGGAGCCATATTGGAGCGAGTTCACTCAGATGTGTGCGGACCATTTTCCATAGTCTCAACTTCAAAGCACATGTATTATGTGATCTTTATAGATGATTTTTCCCGCAAATGTTAGATCTATATTATGAATAAAAAATATGAGGTTTTTTTAAAGTTTGTTAAATTTAAAGCCTTAGTTGAAAATGAGACTTGATAGAAAATTAAATCCCTAATAAGTGATAATGGAGGAGAGTATGTGTCTAATGCCTTCAAAGCATTATGTGCCAAGGAGGGTAATATAAGGTAGTTGATTGCACCCCAAAAACCACAAAAAAATGGGGTTGCAAAGAGGAAAAATAAAAGTATTGTAGGAGCCGCTAGAGAAATGTTGCATGATCAGGAATTGCCACTATCCTTATGGGAAAAAGGTTGCAATACAACTATTTACTTGTAGAACAAGCCCTCATAAAATTCTTGGAATGATTACACCTAACGAGAATTTCACTGGGAGGAAGCCAAATGTCTCCCACTTCCACATTTTTGGATCCATAGTCTATTGTCATATCTCCAAACATAGTGGGAAAAATTTGGAGCCCAATGCAGAAAAGGGGATCTATGCAGGATACACAGAGACACCTCATATTTACCTGGTGTACTTTCCCTCACTCAGGATGACTATTATAAGGAGGGATGTGAGATTTTGTAAGGACAAATCCATGGGGAGTTATCTAGAGTGAGAGCTGATCATACCACCAGAGGATGAGCTTCTAGTTCCAAAGGAGGAGCCTCAGTTAGATCCACAAAGTCAGATCTTGCTCAAAGGTAAGTGTTGAAAATGAAGCAAGAAAGTATCAATTTCACCTTAATAATTGAAGGAAATTCGAAATTCCACATTAGTAGAAAACTTAGAGGAGCTAACTGAGGTGACATGGCTCTTGTCACTAGTTAAGAACACTCAATTTGAGTTAATGAGTTGAAGTTCAGTTTACTTGAGTTGATTCCTAAAAAATAGGAGTCTAGCTTAGTTAATTCGAGTTAGGGGCATGAAGTTTAGTTGTGTGCAGTGATTCCTAAATTTTAGGAGCCTAGGTTGAGTTAATTTCATTCGTAGCAATCTAATTTAGTTAATTGAGTTATGGCCAGTTAAACTAGTTCTAACTGTTAGAGGAACTAGTGGGAGGTCAAGTTGTGGAAGTGTGACTTCAACCACACTTAATTATCATCCAGATAATTGATCAATCAGCCTAAATTATCTCATGCATGCAGATAATTCGAGTTACTCAGTTGAGATGGAGATTCCAAGGTAGTTTACTATCAGTTGTGGCATATTTCAATGTGTACAGGTGGTGCATGCAGTGAGAGGAAGGACCTAAAAGATTTGCGCAATCCAGATAAGGCATTTCCTAATTAATAGGGGAAAATTCCTCAGAGGAATAATGCAAGGAAATAGGAGTTTGGAGGGATTGAAAATTGTCTAAGTGTTGGCAAAAGTTAATCAGTCAGGTAGAGAGATAGACTATACATTTGTAGGTTGTGCTCAGGGTTGAACAAGCATATGTATTCATCTCTATTCTTTTATTAATGAAATATAGATAGTAAGGGGTTTTGAGAAGTTGCTTTCTCATAGATAAATCTCTATGCATATGTGATGTTTCCTTTTGCATGTCTATAATTTGCATTCTATATGGTGAATTAAATTTTGTAGATATGTAGAGTAGCTTCAAGTCTTGTGATTTAGTAAATTTCATGAGCAGTTTTGAATCTACACATTAATTTCTACATGGCATTAGAGCTAGATTTGTAGAAATTTCTACATGGTATCGGAGTTGGATTCACATTAGAAACCAGTCATTGAAGTCCTCATGTACAATCATCATTTAAGAACTAATGAGCTATTAGGAGGCAGAGTTATGGAGCCCTAGTTCAGGGTAGATCTAGAAGACCCTATGTGCAAGCTTCTTAATGGGCATAGAAGGCTTCTAGTGAGAAAATCAGCAAATCAATGTTTAGTGACACAAAAAGGAGATGTGATCATAGATATTGGTATATTTAGGAGCAACAAAATACCCTATAGGGAGATTAAGGCTCAGAGGGAGTCTAGTTTCAGAGGTAGCAACCCTATGGAAGCTAGTACTTTAGGATCTGAGGAAATCATACTCATTATTGCAGTGGTTACAACAATAGTGTAGAAGCAACAATAGAGCAGTAGCAACAAAATTATTAGTAGATCATATTTTTCCATGCATGTAGCTATATCTCCAGGAGTGAGGTGGGGCGATGTAGATCCTCAGTCTCAAAGTTGTAGAAATTTGGGCCGGGTCCATTGAGGAATTCTCCTCATGGATCATTACCTTGCTATTGGGTCCCATAGTATTCAGAAGTAGGAGGATGAGTTTCAGTCAAATATTTAGGAGTGAAGAGGAGTGTTGACAACAGAGCAAGAAGCTCAGTAGCAGAGTCAACAATAGCACAATTTTACTAGTAGATAGATTTCAGACACAGTTGATTCAATGTTTTTTTTGGATGCTTCTCAGTTGCAGATGTTGCAGTAGCAGCAATAATAGTGAGAGGTGTTGTATGTAGAATATTCCACATGTGTAGGATAGGGGTGGTTGATAATCCCTTTCT
Source organism: Pinus tabuliformis (assembly GCA_031772625.1). Classification (NCBI taxonomy): domain Eukaryota; kingdom Viridiplantae; phylum Streptophyta; class Pinopsida; order Pinales; family Pinaceae; genus Pinus; species Pinus tabuliformis. The sequence goes on from CM062815.1 coordinate 37,151,495, forward strand.
TGCTGAGAGGGAGTGTTGAAAAGGTAGCAAGAAAGTCTCAATTTTTCCTTAATAAAATTGAGGAAATTCGCAATTCCACATCAGTAGACAACTTGGAGGAGTTAACTGAGGTGACATGGATCTTGTCACTCAGTTAAAAACACTCAATTTGAGTTAATGAGTTGAATTTAAGTTTACTTGAGTTGATTCCTAAAACGTAGGAGTCTAGCTTAGTTAACTTGAGTTACAGGCATGAAGTTTAATTATGTGTTGTGATTCCTAAATTTTAGGAGACTAGGTTGAGCTAATTTCAGTTGTAGCAATATAATTTAGTTAAATTGAGTTATGGTCAATTCAACTAGTTCTAACTATTAGAGGAACTAGTGGGAGCTCAAGTTGTGGAAGTGTGACTTCGACCACACTCAATGATCATCCAGATAACTAATCAATCAACCTAAATTAGCTCATGGATGTAGAGAATTCGAGTTACCTAGTTGAGATGGAGATTCCAAGGAAGTGTACTATTAGTTGTAGCATATTACAATGTGTACAGGTGGTGCATGAAGTCAGAGGAAAGACCTAAAGGAATTGCGCAATCCATATGAGGGAATTTCCTAATTAACAGGGGCCAATTTCCTAGAGGACAAACACAAGGAAATAATAACTTGGAGGGCTTGAAAATTGGCTAAGTGTTGGCTAGAGTCAGTTAGCCAGGTAGAGAGATAGACTATACACTTGTAGGTTGTGCTCAGGTTTGAGAAAATATGTATTCATTTGTATACTTTGATTAATGCAATGTAGATAGTAAGGGGTTTTTAGCAGTTGTTTTTGTTACGGGTAGAATCAACCTAGGATCTTGGGTTGAGAACTTGTTGTGCTAAACAACAACCCCCCATTTCTTATAAAATCTCTATATAAAATTTTAAATAAGAAATGGGTCCCTTTAAATCAACTTAGATAAGATTTGTGTGTTCATAAATAAAATTGGTATTAACACATCATAAGGGAAAACCCTTATGATAAGGCTTAAGGTAAATGAATGATTATAAAAGCCTTTTGAATGAAAACAAAGCATGATTTTTAAAAATATTATAAACTTCTTCATTATTGCGATAAAGCAATCAGAAGATCGCATATCACAATAACAAAGGAAACATACATAAAGCCACGAAAAACCTTATCCATTCTCTCTGATCCGAAAAGGCAATCGCAATCGGGAAATCGGAGAATCCAAACGCCAAGCGCAATATATTCAAGCCCCTTAATTCTTCCGATGCGATAAAGCATATCGCAATCGGCAAATCGGCGATGACAACAACAAGCCAACACATAAACAAAGACATGCTCAAAACCTCCGATGTGATAAAGCATATCGCAATCGGCAATCGACAAAATCACATTGACAAAACAAGAAAGCCCGAGCCCATTCCCGATTGCGATGTATTAATTAGGCGCACATCTCGAAAATGTATTTAAAATGGTTTGCATGCATTATATCACCTTTCGGCGATCGGAGATATTTAAAGCAAGTATTAAAGTCTGCCCCTTGACATTCCCGATCGCCGATTTGCAATTTATCATTGATCATCCATTAAAGAAATCTAAGGCACGCTTGAATTAATCATTTGGCATATAAATGACGTGATGGACATTTAAAACCGTCTTTACCACGATTGACAGGTTAAACGGCTATTCAATGAAGCAGTTAAGGGTAGATATTTTCTTTAGATTTTATCCGCGACAATCTTTAACTATATTCCATTATCACCTGCCAATCGACGTAACTCTTTTTCATTATCATATTGGTCTATAGCAGCATTTCTCTGTATCACGGTTTTTCAATCGCTTGTGCAGAATTTCGTTGAAACCAGAAATATGAAGAAAATGGGAAAGAAATCAAAGAAGTCTGCAACAACAGCTCCTCCAGCAAAAGATCCAAGACCAAGTAAAAAGGGATTAATATCAGACACAACGTGTCTCGGACTGGGAAACACTAGCTGGGAGAGTATCTATAATCTGATTGAAGTTGAAGAGCCCGAAGAATTATCAGAAGAAGCCATGGCTGATTCAACTAATAAGTCTGAAGGAACTCTTAAAGAGTTGGAATGCTTCTTTCTTCATAGGATAGCAGCGTGAGCTAAGGTCCTCCCATATACTGATGTCGTGAGATGGGTGGTGGAAAAAATTCTAGTTACAAACAGAACCTTTTGCACAACTGACGGGAGGATATTCGGCTCGTTTCAGCCTGATGATCTAAGGAAAATGTATCACTTACCTGAGCCTGAGAAGTGGTGTAAGCAGCCCCGATTAAGCAGTGGAGACACTTCCCTGAGAAGCACAAGCATAAATCATCGGGTAAGTACTCTGTAGACTCATTGGCTTCTCCTTACTGTTATGCCGGAGCTATGATGTGTAGAATGTGGGGAATACATGACTCCACTAAATTCACTATAGAAATGGTCCCTCTAATGGAGACTGCAATCAATGGCTATGTAATGGATTGGGCCAATATTTTATCTGATAAACTAGCCACAACAATTCTAGAGTACAGAGCAAATGTATATCATACTACTAGGACCATTCCCCCATTCTATTATAGTGCATTAATTATGGATACTATTTGTTTCAATTCTGATTTTCCATTGCTCGGGTGGAGATGGACCCCCGCAGACCCTAAACCAATACATATCTATCATGAGCAGTTATGCAAGGCCAATTACAAAAATCATCTATATAAAATATGCAACAATTTTATTTTGCCTATTTATTACTCTATGTTTGATAAGTTTGCTCCCAGGATATCTCTGGAAGCAGAAATATATTTAACAGCAGTAGGCAGTTGGTTTGGGGAGGAAAAATTCACTTATATAAGGCTTTTTGGTAGCAATACAAAACCCCATGTCCTTCCCCTGCATGTACCCACTAAACTGTTAGCTAGGGAATTGGCTTATGAAATAATAGTAATCTATGGTACATCCAAAACCCTTAAAAATTCCAAGAAACAGGTATGGCCTACATTCCCATTACGGTGCGACATTTTCTCTCTTCATGATTACAAGCACGCAGAGAAGGAGAAAATTGCAAACATTAAAGCTTGCCACAATTCCTAACAGACAGTATGATCCCAAAAAGGTGGCCTATAATGTTCTTGACCAAGCCAAGCTTGCCAAATTTGATCATGAAGATGATGTCTTCAATGATATATTTGCCTCATCTGAATCACTATTCCAAGTTAAAACATTGGCTAAAATCAAATATCAAGATGAAGGACTAGAAGTGTTTAATAGTCTTAGAGAACAGAGGTTGCAAACTCTGCCTTTAGACCTCTTAGTCACAGCGCTTACAATCCAGTCATCTGCTCAGGATAAACAAATAGTTACTGGTAAGACTTATGATATTGAAAAGGTCTCCAAAAAATAAAAGGAACAGGAATAGGAACAGGTACAGGGAAAAGATAGTCAACTCATGGATACAGATACTCAGATTGATCCCAAGCTTCTTAAAGAATGGCAACAATTCGATTCCATTATAATAAATACTGAGAATTTACAGGAATTTAGCACACCTGAAGTGACAACTGGTCACAAGACAACAACTAATACGGTTCCAACTGAAGGAACCAGCGACCCACCAATCACTCAAAAGGATATGGAGATAATTCCAGAAAATCCATCTGATGAAATCATCCTACATGTAGAAGAAATACCACCTTTAGATGTCTTCTACAGCCCTAAGCATAGGGCTGTAGTAAAAAGACAAAGGAAAAAGAGAAAGCTTGATCAACCTTCTCTTTTACCTGCACAGATGGAGATGGCTAATGTGGTATGGAGAGAGGAAGTCAATCCTTCCAAAGACCTCACAAAACTCTCTCAATATGGCGGGGCATACTCAACAGCTACTATGGATAAAGCATCGAAAGTCAACAATCTACTCAAAGAAAAAGATCAAACAATTGTTTCACTTGAGGCACAGGTATCCGAAAGGCAGCAGAGGATAGAGCAGTTAGAGCAGCAGTTAGCAGCGCAACAATAATTAAATAACCAACTAAATGAGCAATTTCTCAAGGAGAAGCAGAGGATAGACCAAAGTGCAGTTCATAAACAAAAAGAATTATCCTTAGCATTGGCCAAGCTGAAGTCAATGAACGAGCAATTGAGCAAAACAAAAGATGAGAAAATCGCTCAACTGTCACAACAAATAGAAAAGTTCAAAGGTTTTCCTAAAACAACAGAATTCAAATCTGAAGCTCTCCAGATCAATAAAGCATTGATCAATAAAGCATTGATTAATCAATTAAATTTACTATGTCATAATATTTATCTTGCTGAGCCTCTCCGTGAGATTTCTTCATCAATGATTGATAAATCAGTTGATGTAAGACAGAATTTGGAGCAGGCCGTTGAAACATTAATAGAATTTCTTGCTTGGCAAGAAACAAAAGAAGGACAAGCTGCAAATCTGCCTCGAATTCTGGAATTGCACAAGGAAATTCTTTTCCTAGAATGGAAGTCTCAATTGATGAAAGCAGAGAGGGCAACTTCAAGATGTAGATCAACAACTGGTAATTTGATTGAATTAATAAATGATACACTTTATCTGTCTAATTTGATTTCAGAATGTACTCCAGGTAAACTTCCATCAGCTAAATCATTGGAGCAGAAATGCAAATAGGAATTAGCAAAGAAGGAGAGATTAATCGCGGGCATCCAAAGTTTAACTTGGGACACCTTTTGGTTCTTCCTGGTTAAACTCCATAGTCAAAAGGCAGCAATAAAATGTTTAACCGATGCAATCAGTTACATGATTCCTGAAATTAATGATGCTACGTATTCAGCCCAACTGCATTCGCGTATGAGTCACCCTCTAGAATTGCAACCAATGCTTGCTATATGCTAGCTCAAGCCAAAGGATAATCAGCCAAAATAGTGAATCGTTCTACCAACTGCAAGCATGTCTATTTCAAGGAGATTTTCATGATTTGGTTATACCACCTCACAACATTTTTATTTCGTATTTAGTTAGTTAATAAGTATTTATAGACCCTTTCATTGTATTTAGAAAGGGTCCTCAATTTTTGTATCAAAACTTGGATCGGGAGTTGCACTATTGTGCTTCCAATATCTATATCTATATCTATATCTATATCTATATCTATATCTATATCTATATCTATATCTATATCTATATCTATATCTATATCTATATCTATATATATATATATATATATATATATATATATATATATATATATATATATATATATATATATATATATATATATATATATATATATATATATATATGAATATTGGGCCTATATTCTGAATTTTAATGAAGAATGCTTTGATAAGATATGCACTATTGCTTTTTGTGAGAGTATTTCTAAATTGAAGGACGAGATCTGAATGCGATTGATATGGGAGGGGATTCAAATTACATATGGTACTATTATCTATGTCTTTGTTCCATTCTTTTATATGAATCAATGTTTATTCAATTATTGCTATCATTAGATATATGTATGTGTTTTAACAACAATCCTTTTACTTATCACTATTGAATGTTTAAGGAATGTTATTCTTTCAATCATATTTATGTCAATGATATATGAAGAATAGTGTAATAATGTTTTAATTATTACTTTGTTCAACTACTTGAACAAAGTAATTATCATATGAATGAATGTCTTTATTTATAAATGGAGTCATCTATATGCCTATTTGTAGATAAAGATCATCAAAAGTTGCACTAAAGTGGAAATTTCCCGGGATAGATTAGTTGTTTATAATTTTGCATTATAGAGTAAATCATCCATCATTATCATTAGATAATAGAAGATCAACCACTTATCCATCCTATTTACAAACCATTGGGAAATTGGTTCCATTATATCCAGTCGGAGCCACCACAACAAACGGAAAAGGAGTTGCCTTTAAGGTCCGGACCGGGTGGTTTTTCCCTGATGTTGATGCAGTGATTTTTGAGGCCTCAATAGAACCCTAACAGAGCAGAGGGCATACAACATAAAGAAACATGCAAAAAGACAGTCCTAATACTTAAAATACTGAAGTAGGAAGAAGAGGTATTACCCGGAGGTCCTAGATTTGAGGTCGTTCTCATAGGGTCCAAACCCTCCTCTTCTTCCAATGCCTTAGAACCTACCACTATTTCAAGAAAAGCATATACAACAATAGTAATAGAAAGCATGTTCATGATATAGGTGTTAGGTCATATAAGCATGTAAGCAAATAAGCAAATAAGCAAATAAGCATTAACATAATATTTTATAAGCAAATCATAACATAGATTAATGCATAAAGGCCTTAAACGTCAGGAATAAGACAACGCCTCTTTATTGATGTAAACTAAAGAAAGTACGGAAGAACTACAACCTGAGTTTTCCGTCAACTTCAAGCGAAATCGTCCTTTAGATATGTCCTACCCAGGCCTCAGTAATCCTCCTCCATAGGTATACACAAGGATGTCATAAAGGGATGAAGGACATCTCAAGAAGGAAACATAGGTTTCCTATGACTTGGGAGTGCAGAAGTCACAGGGATTTCTTCAGACTTGATCAGGGATGTACTCAACTATAATATCAATATCTAATCTTTTCTCCTCCCTTAGGCCTTCCCATGGAGGTGTATTTATACTTCTTCAAATTAGTTTTTTCAGCTAGGAAACAGTTGGGCCATGGGCTACAATAGGTGAGTAACAGGTAAAACCCGTAAACTCCACACGAATTTAAGGAGATTATATATTTTTTAATGTTTTAACACACATACGAGGGTTGGGTATAGACTAACTCGTGTGTACACACCTTTTATACCGGGAAAAAGATTGTATGGGATTTAAAAACATTGTTTTTTAGAATTTGGACCAAGTATGGAAGGGAAGGGTTTCCCTAGACCATAACACAGAGCATCAATTCTATCAAGGGTGGTAAATGGTGCTATAACAGATGCCCCCTAATATATGAGGTCAGAAGGGGTACATGATGGCTGAAATGTATTAAGTGTATAGAAGGAATCATGCCAAGACCTGAGAGGAGTTCACCATATTTTAGTCTGCCAAGCCAGTGGAAGAGATCAGAAAGAAATTTGTTGTCTGAGGCAGACATACGCATGCTCAAAGATAATAAAGCAGGTCTGCATATCAAATACAAAAGCGGATCCAATTTGTATACAAGTATAAAAGGACTGAAAACACATAGTGGATGATCCGATCATATCCATAGAAGTACATGTCACATATCACATATAAAGAACTGATAAATGATGTTGAAGTAGAAAGTTGATCACCAAAGTCATAAAGCTGATCTGAAAAGTACCAAGTCAAATAGTGGAACAAATAGTACTACACGTAACTTGTGTGCCAACATATAGGATGTCGTTATAACGGACTACAACATATAAAGCAGATGGTGTCACTAAAGAAACAGGAGGGACTAGCAAGTGAACCAAAAAATGTTGATGCAAACCCGAGGTCTTCACCGACCGTCGTAGTACATTTTTACACAATGGGAATAAATGATCTGAAGTCGACCATGTGAGAAATCGTTTGATTACCAGTCATTGATGTATACCGTTAACAAACATGAGACTACTCACCGATAATGATGACGAGAGCCAAGGTACCTAGTAAAATCTAACAAGTGCGAATAAATGAGCTAAAGTTGAACACTTGAAAGAATCTATCAATTAGGAGACAATAATGTTTTCCCACTGTTGAAAATGAGGGAGTATGCCACTGATGACTGAAAACCCTAAGGTACTGCCAAATGGACTCTAGACCTTGTTCCCAGAGCAATGAGCTGAAGTCAATTGGAAACGATCTGCTGGAAGGAAGGCATTAAGGCATCCTTCATCAATCTAATGCAAGTGTAACCTGTAGGCCAATAATATGGAAGGAATCAGATGAAGAAACATGTAGTAACCAAACTGAAGCAAGTTTCCGGTGTACACAAGAAGTAGCTAGCACACAATAGAAACCCTCTTAACCAACCAATAATGAAAGCTGACATAGAGGTGAGGAATCCACCAATAGGGTCAAATTGAAACCAAGGTATTGCATGAATCCCAATGTGTGATAATTAAAGTTGACATCGAACACAAGGGAAAACACTCAGTTAAAGACCCATGATACTGATCGATGTTGAGCACAAGGTGACCTATCAATAATGAAAATAGGGCCAACGTACGGCTCTAGGTCTACTCTTAGAGAAATTTGTCGTAGTGGATAAGAGAAAGACCTGCCAGCAAGAAGTCAATGAAGACCTTCTCAAACCAGCACGAGTAAAGGACCAAATAGCTGATGTGATAGTGAACGTAAATCTGAAAACCAGGGATGGCCGACTAAAAATGAGTCAATAAACACTGTAGAAAGGTTGACTTAGGTCTACTTCCCTTGAACAAAAGTACGACTCAAATATGAAAATATGGAAACATATGATAACTTTTTATAAGTTTGTCATGCAAGAGGCAGAAAAAAACTCTCCATATGATTGGAAGAGATAACCAACCGCAGGATTACTTATTCAATAATGAGGTTAAGGCTCTCCTATGTCAAACTAAAGCTCATCCCAATGGAGGAAAGACTTAATTTTAAGTTTTTTGTTCAAGGACGACACAACTGACTCTAGCTGCCATCAATCATGGAAGTAATTTCATATTCTCACTCTTTTTGGAATATTTATTTTTTTGTCTTTTTCATATTTAGAAAGCCTAAAAAAGAATAAAAGAATTCCTATCGTATAGTGGAAAGAACGAGTGTCCAAATACAAATGCGCTAGTTCCTGGGAGGGGAACATTCCTATGCTCAATGAAAGGTGACAAAACTGGTCAGTGACACTCAAAGGAGCGTTCTTTCCATGGGTAAAAAGGTGTCAAGTTGCAGAGGCTAAGTGATTGCAAGGTTTATTTTGCAAAATACATGGTCAAAAGGTGGCTTAAACACGAGTCCAAGTGAATCCAGCTTAAGGTGAAAAGGTAAAAATGGTCAACATGCAATGTAACAGTACAACTCAATGCAAAGGAGCCTCTAGGGTATAAAGCCAGAAAAATAATGACGAAGTAAGAGAATGAATCTTCAATGCACAAGTCATGGCGAGACTAAAGAGGACTCCCAAGCTTGCACAATATAGCAGCATGGGCAACATATTCTAGAGAAGATCTAACTAAGATGCCCATGTAAAGGTTAGCTCTACAATCATGTCATGATTTTATAAGTCAGTAAGTGAAAATGGTTTAAGAACCAAGACATGATGGGGTCAACCCTATGGAAAAAAACTATCGCAGTATAGAGGCTAGTATGAAAAATGAAATGGAAAATGATATTCCCTAACCTATATGCCAGTGAAAAAACGATACCTGCCATGATGGGTCTGCAGTCATGGAATCAAAGAAGTCCCTTAAAATCTCCAAAGTATCCTGAAAAATGACCCATCCCAACACTACAAGACAAAAAGGTCATAAAGCTCATAAATTTTTAAAAAGAAAAAATGAACTTTAGAAAAAAAAATGATTTTCATATATCAAATTATATAAAGAATTTTTGACTCACAATTCTTCATTTGTGTTATGAGAAAATGAGTGAAGGATATCTAGAGAAAAAACCCAAGCAAGCTTGATCCATCAAATTCACCCGTTCATTCAGCCTTCAATCCTCTAGGTAACCTTCTAGCTGATTTTTTGATAAATTTTATTGCTTTTTAAAATGTTTTTGTCAAAAAATTGACTGTGGGAATTTAGTTTAAAAATTATGCTTTGCATACACATGGGTTGGACACAAATGAACCGCTTATAGAAAATCCCTACATGTGAATGTGGGAATACCGAACCCGTGTGTGCACGAATTCAAAATTTGAAACACAGTTTTTAATGATACGAAACAATTTTTTTGCAGAATGTCGATTACTTGGCAAGAAATAGATCATAATGTTATTGATAACGAAGTGATGGAAGATCCAAATGCATTATATGCCTTATGAGGATGCGTATTATTAAAAAATTTCAAAATGCCAAATATGAAGGCAAATACTAGATTGCTTGAGATGTTGATCCACTACTGGGATCTAGAAGAAGATGCTTTTATTATTGACCAAATGCCTCTGAGGATAGAAATAGAGGATATCTATTTCATCACTGGTCTTTCCCGGAGAGGAGAGAGGGTCAACTCAATAGGAAGAACAAGAGGTAGCCTCAGTGTGGAGGACTACGTACACATCTACTGCCTAGGAAACAATGAGAAGATTGGAACCCAGATTCCAATCAAACATGTAGAGAGCCTATCCCTAAGAATCCTTCTTTTTACCATTTCCAAAGTGAATGGTTCATCTTCTCTACATCAGGCTTCTCGAGTTTTGATGAGTCTTGCAGTGGAGTGTCTCATGACAGTTTTTGATTGGTGCACACCCCTCTTAGCCAATATGAAAAAACAACTTACATTTATCTGAAAAGGTCAGACAAAAAACTTTGGATATGGAACCATCTTGTGTTCCTTTTTCTTTGAGAGAGTACCATGGCTTTGACCCAAGGTATTATCCACCATCAACAGCCTAAAGGATCCACGAATGGGCAGATGGGCTGATCTAATGAAGAGACTAGGGGGCGGTGAGGTCCCTAGAAATACTTTTGATGATAAGTTCTTCTCCTAGTGGGAACAACAAGTCATAGCAGTTGAGGACTACCCCTATGCTGGCATGGAATTCAAAGGAGATCCAGATCTGGTGTTCCCACCAGATGCAGCGTGGGGAGCCATAGGTACAAATGTTTTTAATTTTTTAGATTTTTAGATTTTTTGGATTTTAAGTATAAATGAACTGAAAATATTTTTGATGAGACAAAAACTTACAAAATTATTTTGATCATGACACAACTTTTAGACTAGTAATACCTAAGGGTCTATCTCGACATTGGTGTCGCTGAAGAGACGTAGAAGGAGCTGTATTAGAGACTGAGAGAACCCTCCATGCGGTCTAGAGAAACTTGGTGAGGTTGACTCACCAGGTACCTATGGTATCTTTAAGACTTGTCAGAGGAGATGCAAAGATGCATGGTAGGAGTGCGTCTAGAGAAACTTGCTGAGGTTGAATCACCAGGTACCTATGGTATCTAGAGGACTTGTTAGTAGATATGCAAAGATACATGCTAGGAGTGCCATGCAATTGGGTGCGACTATTCCGACAAGTGGAAAATCCCATCGTTTTCTTCCGCCCTACTTAGCCTGAGCAGGACCCATAGATGGATGACCAAATCTCTTTAGACATGATTATGGGCATAAGCCCTAATTTTGTAGGACATTTTTGTCCCAATTTTGTATATTATTTTGAACATAAAACTCTATCTATGTACCGATGGTTTACTATGATGATCATACATATACATATGACTCTTCGATTATTTTTTATCTTTAATGTGATGAATGATTTATGTGCCAATCTAATTCTTCATTAGCGATAAAATTTGCAAATGAATTTTTTGATTGTGGAATATGAATAAATGTGATATAAATAAATGATATCTGTAATAAAAACACTCTCAGAAATTGGCGATATAAATAAGAATCTCTCACATGATAGATGTTATTTAATTGAGATACCACTAGTTGCGAATCCAAGTAAAATACTAATGAATCAATACCAAGAGATATTTGCTCAGATAGTAAATTAATGACAACAGTATATTCGGAAACATTATTTGAAGCAGGGCCGATAGATATGCTTCTTGAAACCAACAACTGTCCAGATAGTTAATAAATCACCCAAGCTGCGGAAGCAAGGTTCTGGGTGTGTCTACTAGCACCATCGGTGAACCATAGATATATCAAATCGTCCATCAATACTTGCCAAAGCAGATCAAAAATATTGACATCACTATGAAACCGATAGATAGATATGCACAAATATACAATATTTACAATCAAGCAAATTCTAGGCCGAAGCCTATGCAAAATAATTTTTAAGATAGAGCCCATTTCTGGGCTCCACCAACTCATTTCCCTCAAAATAAATTAACTCATAAGCTCCCTTTTTCAAAACGTTTTTGACAATAAAGGGACCATACCACATAGATTTAAACTTTCCTACTCCCAAGGCATCTTTGTCTTGGTCATCGACCAGGACAAGGTCGCCTTGAAAGAAAACTCTAGGACAAGCAACCTTATCATATTGAGTTTTTACTCTCTTTTTATGAGCTTTGTTGATTATGGCTGCATCTCGATGCTGCTCATCGAGATGTTCCAAATGAACGAGGCATTCTTCAATACTAGAAGTATCTGGAAGAAGTTCAAAAACTAATTTAAGGGAAGGAATTTCACATTCCACAGGAAAAATTGATTCCAACCCATAAACTAGTTGAAAAGGAGTAAAACCAGTGGCAGTCTTGATTGACATTCGGTATGCCCAAAGTGTTGGATATAACATAATGTGCCAATTGGATCGAGCTTTGTTAATCATCCTTTGCAGGATGATTTTTAGGGATTTATTCATGGCTTCAACCTACCCATTGGCCTGAGGATAATAAGGAGATGAATTCTCCTACCAGAAACCCAACTTAAGAGCCAATTCAAACATCATTTGATTTTGGAAATGATTGCCATGGTTAGTGAAAATATCTTTAGGAATACCAAACCAGGAAATGATTTGAATGAAGAGAAACAGGGTTGTTGTTTCACCATCATTCTTTAAAGTAGGCATAGCCTCGGCCCACTTATTAAAGTAGTCTACAACTACGATGATATACTTGTGATTTCCTGCCGAAGGCAGATTGCAAGTAGTAAAATCAATACCCCACTTTGTAAGTGGACTGACGATGATCACAGGGAGAAGCGAAGCTAGATGCATGCACCTTTTTTGAGTATAAACTTGATAAGGGTGGCATATATTGACCACTTCAATACAATCCTTGAAGATCGAAGGCCAAAACTAGCCTGCACGGAAAATTTTTTGGGATGTTGCAAGCCCAGATAGATGACCACCACAAGCTCCACTGTGGCAATAATTAATCATAGACTCAACTTATTCTAAGGTTAAACAACGTCTAAGGATTGAATCAACCCCGTGACGATATAAAGCGTCACCTATAATAATATAGCTTTTAGCCAGGTCACGTAATTTTCTACGTTCATCCTTCGAAAAGGTGAGTGGAAACTTCAAAGTCTAGAGATATATAACAATATCTCCACACCAAGGATATTGCGAGGAAATAAGGAAAAGATTCTCATTAGGAAAAGATTCCTCATAAACTATTTCTTCCTCACAAGGAAACTCTGAGATAATTTCTGCAAATACTAAGGATTTATTAGACTTCTCTGACATGAATTCGAGATCAAATTATTGTAAAATGACAATCCATTTATTGTATTTTCCCCCAATAAATCACCGGCTGAGAACAAATTGAAATGGATTGATTACTTCTAAGATGAAAGTTTTTCGAAGCAGAATATAATGTCTAAGTCGTTGGACAACATGGACAGCTTCCAAAGCTAATTTATCAATGGGAGAGTAATGCATTTGAGGGCCCACTAAGCCTTGACTCAGATAATAGATTACATGCTCACAGAAAGCATCATCTTCTTGAACCAGAACCATACCAATAGTTGATTCTATTGTGGAAAGATATAAAAGGAAGTCTATGTTATAATCAGGTGGACTCAACAAAGGAGCAGAGGTTAATTCTTTTTTCAAAGCATCAAATGAGCGTTGCGTGAAATCATCCAAAAGAAACGGGACCCCTTTCTTAAGCAATCTCATAAATCCTTTCATAATCTCGACATAATTAGCTATAAATATCCTTTAGAAATTGGCTTTTCCTTGAAGACTTTGAAGTTGATGAATAGAGGATGGGTGTTGGGAGCGGGATCCCCCAACGGTAGTTTTGGGGCTAAAAGCCCATGTTTGAGTCAAATTTTGTAATAAAATTTTAAAGACTTCACATTTTGTGGTCACGAAGCACGAAGGTGTCATAAGTCATAAAGGGTTGTTCGCCCTTAGTTTTGTCAAGTAAAGTCAGCTGTAAGAGATCTACCCATGGTCCGCCGACCATAGGATTGTATAAAATGAGCTAAGCTCTAAGTAGTTAGAGTAATCAATCATGTAAGAGAGTCATAGCTCTCAAGTAAGAAGTTTAAGTTTTGGGTCGTAGCATAGGTAGAGGCTCTACAGTTGAGTGCGTAGAGGCCTAGGGTAGAAGTCTACAGTTGAGTGTGTGGACCCCTGCAGCTGTGTGCGCAGGGTAGATAGAGTTTGTAATCACTTGGAAGATATCAATAAAAAGAAATATTCTGCAATTTCTGTGTCTTTGTTCTATTGATGCATCTTGATATGTTATGTATGAATTCCCTTTATTATGCTTATATGATGTGTGAATGAATGTAATTACATTGGAAAGCTAAACGTAATTACGGATATTTGTTTACGTGGTGTTAACTATTATTGTTGACAAGATAAGCAAGTCACTTAGACTAATTTGGGAATCTGCACGGTACGTTTCTATAGCAGTGCGAAAGTACCTGAGTCGCCGGTTAGGGCTACGCGAAGGTCTATCATACCCTTTCGCAGAGGTATTGAAGGGCGGAATAAGGGGTTAGCCTGGAAAGCCCTAGAGCTAAGTGACCTGTGCGAAGGTAGGGATAGAGGGAATTAACTGACATCACAACCATCTCAGGGTGTGGAAAATTGGTTCCAACATCCCCCCATACTGCTTCGGGTGAGACTCCAATCCACGCTCTACGGGTTGATGCCGAAAGGGCTAGTAGTGTAGGGATTTGTTTGGCTAATTAACGTTGAACCTAGGTTGGGCTCCCTCAAGCCAACAAATGGTTTCATTGCCAAGACTGGAATCTGCATAAGAGATGTGTGATGTAGTATCACTGGAATCCGACTAAGAAAGAGATCGGAGACTGGTTGGATAGGAAGATCCACGAATTCATGGCGCAGGAGCACAGAAACCCGCGATTGATAAAGGAACAATGGTTTGACAGATAGCTATATATAGAGATCCACGAAATCTTTTTTTGCTCCTTTTCGGTTGAGCTATACGAGCGGATCATGAAGCTAGCAGATATCCAAGGAAGATGGTAACTCGATGATCCTATTGTTTGGACCCTAGAGGTAGTACAGAGATTGGAAGCATCTGAGGAGAAGATCGCTCGCACTATCGATCATTGGCTCGATCACGTCATAGGAGGATTTGTGACTGAATTCACAGTCGAAACCTCAGTTAGCTACAACAAGGTGGAGTAGTGCTTTTTCAAAGAGCCGCGAGGTAAGTATGTGAAATCTTTGAATACCTACATTAAAATGTTATTGTGCAAAAAACGGGTTATGCAACTACCTTGATGTTTGGAGCTACACGAAGCAGAAAGACTTACAGGAACGAAGGAAAAAAGGGTCCTGAGTATAGTCCATTGATTTCACCTCCGCGAGGTGACAAAGAGGGGATAGTGCAGGTTTCTCTACAAAGTGATATTTAGTTAATAAGACAAGGATTCCCATGGATACCACCTCTGCCCACACCACCTCCAACTTCACCACCATCACCTGCGACTTCACCCGTACCACCTCTACCTCCACAACAGTTCAGTATGGCAAATTCAGTAAAGATGCCTTTGTTCAAAGCCTTAGGGAATGAGGACCCGGACCAGTTCTGATTCGTCGTGAAAGACGTATGGGAAGCTCAGGGTGTTACAGATGATCACATAAAGAAGGTGACATTGGTTAGTGCTCTGCAAGATCGCACGCTAACCTAGTATATCAAGTACTCTAATGATAACCCGAATGTTGGAGTGGCAGACATCTAGACAACACTAAATAAGGAATTCAGTAGGCCTAAATATGAGGCACAGGCGATCGTGGGATTTAAGAAAATCATGATGCAACCAGGTGAGACACCTTGGGAATTAGATCAGAGGTTGAAATGTAAAATCTACGAAGCTAACATGAACTTAATAGATGGACAACATCACGAATGGTTTTTGGCTTGTCTCTTGCCACACTTAAGGGTTGCACGGTCACAACAGAAGATAACAACTCAGGCGGAGGCCTTGGAGATTGCAATGAAGCTACATGAGACACTGATGAAATATCTGAATCTGGGGGTTCAATAGATCCATGCAAAGTTGAATAATCTTTTCCTTGAGATGAAAATTCTGAAGTAGGACATAACGGTTTGACCAGAGGTGCACGAAGAGGTATGGTGCCTGAAATGCAAGAGTCAGGGACATGACAAAGACCATTGACTGGTATTTGTGAACTAAATTGCAGGAGGAGGAATGATGCCTTTGAGTCCAGAAGCTCAAGTAGGACCAAGCGCGGGGCCTGCATTGTGGTGTGCTATATGCTAGGTAGCAGGAAAACATGCCATGGATAGCTGTAATTTGCTGCAGAAGTTTGTACAGACACCACAACAACCGTTCTGCAACTTTTGTAGGTCAGTAGGGCATGATGAGCATAATTGCAGGAGTTATGAATTGATGATGGATAGAACTCTTGCCTACAGGGTTCAGGTAGAAACGTGGCCCCCTGACCAGAGTGTAGGGAAGGCGCGGACGAGGGCAAGGCGGAGGAGGACCTGGCAGAGGTCAGGGACAGTTGATCTGCTAAAATTGTGGAGGACCAAGACACTATGCTTGCACTTGCAATAACCCAACCCATCCATCATGCAAGTATTGCATGTTGTTTTATCATGAAACAGAAGACTTCCCTACGCTGATAACAAGGATACGTGACAAAGGGGCACTACCACCTCGGCCGACTCAGAACCTACAAATGATGAGGACTGAGCTGCGCGAAGAGGATCCAAATGTGAATATACTGCTCTAGAGTGGAATCACAACAGGACATGACAAAGGGAAACAACCTGAAGATAGTACATGGGTTCGCAAAGCTTCAGTGAAGGAGGTTGAGTTCGATCTCGAGCGCGCACATGAGACCTTCCTGGAAGTGAAGAAGAGCTTCACTGAGGCCTCCACCTCAGGGAGCAAGGATAAGCCTGATCAGGAGATGGACCCTTCTATGCTCACAACCTTCGTAGAGACCTGCATGAAGTTACTGTAGAAATTTTGAATAATAAACACATATTCAACGAAGATTATCCTTATCATGTACTATTGCATAATAAATACACAATACATAAGCTCCTTTACATTGATCATCAATTTAGCAGCATCAATAACAATAAAACATCAATAACATGCACACATTAACATAGTATGTAACCCAGGGAAAGCTTACAGCTGAAAACCCCACACTATCTGTATATTAATGATTGAGAACATGTAAAAATACATAGTACAATACTCCTCACAAGTATCCAGCACTATCTCCACCTATTACACACAATACAGCTCAGATCTGATCTCCAAATCTCCTCCGTTGCTTGCCTACCTCCATTGCACAATACCTGCTGAGAATGAATGAATCCAAACTCGTTCCAAGTTCTATTTACCTTGGAAAATCACTCACACTGGAAATCACTTGAGCATAGGCTATATTACTGGGCATTCTCATGGGCATACTCAATACATTTCTTGTGCAAAGTCTCATGCACAACTATAGTCACAATTGATAGGAATCTCAACCTCTAACACCTGTCCCTGTTGAACTGTACATGCACTGAGTTAACTGATGTATTCTTTAGTTGCATTATGAGTTAATAATTAGTGAATTAATTAATAACTAATTCACACAACTCATCACTTAGTCTATTGATCAATTAGACTAAATACAACTAGTTTAACAAAGTCAAACTGAACACAACTCCATCAACTCAACATCCAACTCCACAGAACTCACATGCATGAGTTCTAACTGATGTCCTGCATGCAATAGCTCAACTGACTCATAAAGAAAGCATATTTCCTTCTGACAGCTGCATGTGCCACATCTTTAGCTCAAACTGAAGTGCTCCAAGAGGATAAGATAAAGTTTATAGTCTAAATATTATTATGAGACAATAATATTTGACTTTTCTATTTTTGACTAGCAGTCTAAGAATAGACTCTGATCACTCCTGCTGTGATCAAAAAATAGACTTTGCGCCATAATTTGCCTACGGGCCCACTTAGTGAAGGCGACTCCTTTCCACTAAGCTCCATCATCTTGTTGCACACTTTTCAACACTCCCTCTCAAGAAGAAAGGCTTCCTCTCAAACTCGATCCTGAAACTCTGGAATGTTCTGTATGCAACAAATCTGCCCGGTCCACTTTGCTCCAACAACACTTGGAACAAAAACACTCCCAACTGACCACCCTACTAGGTACATACTCTGATGCTGAAGCTCTATGTTGTAGGGAAAAGTATCCGATTCGGATGACCCTATCCCACTCTAAGGGTGATAGTACCTCAGCAACAACTGTAAAGAAAACTACTTAAGGTTTACTTCTTTATGAAAGCAAGAGAGAATGAAGAAATGCACTAACCGTTGCCTTGCGCTTAATGTCAAATCCAAACTCTTCTCTTTGCTTGCTTGCTCCCAGCTCCTTGCTCTTTTGCTAGCCCAGCTACAATGAGATCCTGCAAAATAACAAAGAAGGAAACTACAAGAAGCATGCAATCATAACTGATTCAAGGATTAGCATAAATCAAATATACAATTATCACAACACATCATTGAAACAAGTGCATATAGAAGAACCTCAATAGCTTTTATTAATAGAAGAAGTAAAGTTCTGAGAGTGTTACAACCATTGAAGGCTCCAATCCAGCAACATCTCCCAGCAGAAAGAATTTCTCCTCTTCACCTCCTTCAAGCAATCACCCAATAGCTCTATAGTGAAACCAACAGCATATCATTACTTTGCACAAAATTCCAACCTCCTGAGCTCATAGGAGAGAGCTCAATATATAGATGAATTGAGAAAGGATGAGTCAGCTTGCAACTGATGTGTAGCTGCCTTGTGTCCTCTCTCTCTTCAGTTGATCTTCAGTTCTTGAGTCCACTTGGAGAACCTTGCTTCCACTTGGAGAAACAGAGCCTCTGACTCATCACAAGGCGAAATCCCTGATCCAAGTGTCATTTTTGGAAGATTCCAGAGCAATGACTCATTGTGCCACTTGTCCCATCTCGCTCAGCGCAGGTGGCCTTTGTTCCACTTGCTTTGCAACGCAGGTACACCATGGAGTAGCTGAGTTTCAGCGCAGAAGCCTAGTGGAGCACCTGCTTTGATTTCAGGATTGCTTGTTTTTGAGTGTTTTCAGGTGGAGAACTGATCTGAGAGCTGTTGGCTTGTTGACCTTGTTCCTCTAGGGGTAGGAACATCATGTTTAGGGACTTTGGATCCCTTGGATTATTGACAATTCATGCCTGATGCTGCAAGGCACAAAATTGTCTATAACAGATGCCCCCTAAAGTATGAGGTCGTTTATCGGGTGAAATGCTTTATTAGGAGGATCCGAAGTTCATTCAATCTGCTGAGAAGTGTCCTGTAATAAGATACAATACAATACATTATTTTTCATACTTTTTCATGATCTGGCTGAGGCGGGCATTCCCATGCTCAGCTTTATAAATTCATTTTGGTACATAGAACAGACGATCGTCTGATGGTAGACTGATAATTCTCTGCTGAAATTATCATCCTTTGAGAAGGATGATCATCTACTGCAATGATGTACATATCAAATGTCTTTATATCCTGAATATATATCGCAGCCCGGATGGATGAAACTAGATCCGGGGTCTTCAATCTCTTCCGATCTTCACTCGATGTACAAGTCGATCCATGTGAGAATTTCTTGAAGTCGAACATGGAAAGACATCACTTGATTACCGGTCAATGATGTAAACCATTAACAAGCGCGAGAGGAATCACCGATAAGGATGATGACCCTCAAGGTACAGCAGTACAAGTCACATGTTGGGAATAAAGGACTTGGTGTCGACCACCATGCAAAATCCTCTGGTCGAAGGTCATTGATGTATACCTGTCGCCGGAAGTGAGAAACTTGCCCTTGAGGCATGCAAGCTTCAAAGTACTGAATGGGTTGTTCCTAGATCAACTCCTTGGATAATGAGCTGATGTCGACAAGGAGTGATCCGTCAAAGGAGGGCCTTAATGAATCCCACATCATTGACACGGAACGGAGCTAGTGATTGTGATGAGGTGAAAACAAACTGTGATGTATGATTCATGGTGGCGGTCATGAAATGGATGAAGGACAATGTATGGCAGTGGATGGGACACGGTTGACTCTTTGCAGAACAACATCTCTTGAACATATAACGACACTGATGTGATGGATCGGTAGCATTACCCCAACTATGGATGGTGTGGCGAGGACCATGGTGATGAGACCGGTGAATGAAACAACCCAACCCGATGTGATACGGAGGACAAAGTGTCATGTTCAAGAGCGACTTGCTACCATTAAAGCTGTGAGGTTCTCCCAATTTTTCCCCAGTCATTGCTGACCAGTACCTCTTTATTTTTGTCAAGCTTGAGGAGGATAACATATGCTTGTTCTATAACCTGCCCTTCGGGCAAGCCCATCGCTATGTTTTAACGAGCCTAGCGATAGGGAAACTCGTTCTCGTCTAAAGACAAGTTTGTCGCTATTTAATGAATTTAACGAGTCTAACGACAAGGATAACTCGGTCCTTTTCATTTTTAGAGAGTCTGAAAAGGTACATAAAGTCAACTCCAGAATTCCTTTTTCGTCATCTAATCCCTTAAGTCCGAAAAATTATAAAACAATACAGAAGGGATGAGTTTTCGGTACTTTTAACGAGCCGAACAAAACAAGCGCTCGATCTTTTTGTGCAATAATCCCTCAGGTCCAAAAAGATTAAAATCTAGAGGAGGGATAGCTTTCCGGTCGCTTTAACGAGCTGGAAGGCCAAAACTCGGCAAACTTTTCATATTTTACGAGTCAGTGAAAAGAGCTCAAAGAAGACTCGTCTTTTGAGGAACGAGTGATGAACAGGGTAGCAGCAGATTCCAGGTACAGGTTGGAATATTCCAATCACGGCAGTATCACAAGGATGGCTTAGTGAAATCACTCTTCGCAGCTGTTCCTCAAAAGAAGGTAAACAATCATATGGAGATGAACGATTGGCCAAATGAACGGATGGAGGTGATGGCATATAAACACGACCAAGGGCTTTTAATATGGCAGTCAAAGGTTACATTTACCAAGGTTATTTACCGGTTCATTTTTTCTGGATGAGCTTGAACTCTAGGGGAAGATTGCTCACAACTTATGTTTATTTTTTAACGAGCATGAACTATGCGCTAAAACTGCTCGGATCTTGCGTTTATTTTTTAACGAGCATGAACATTGCTAAAACTGCTCGATTATACCAGTCATAATACAAGAAACGCCTCAGGTGAGATAGCTATTTTTTAAGGAGCTTTATCTCACGAAGCTATGCTCCTATTTGGCAAGTTTTAACTTTTGCCCCTCATCCTTTCTTTATGCAAGCTGGAAACGGCTAATCCTACGAGTTTAACGGGTTAGACCTACAGGTTTAAAGGGAGGACCTAAAAATTTAAAAAATAAATAGTCGTCCCGTGCTTGCACTCCAAAAGGTTCGCATGCCCCCAGGTATAAAGTATAATTTCGAGGCGCTGCCTCTTTCTTATTATCCGAAAAATGGTTTTATATGCTGCCGCAAACTAAACTCTTTTTCCCGGCGATGTCTATCATTAGGTTGCTAAGGATGGTGACTACTTGTTGCAGCAATTTCATCTCTTTCTTTGGAGACTGCCCCTACTTATCCTTCAAAACATGTGTTTTAATGGGTGAGGCTTGACATTCAAAGATGGTGGCTACTTGCCGCCACAAATGGATCTCCTCCTTGGAGAGCCTACTTTTTTAGACAAAGGGAGCGATTCTTCCGCTCACATAACTTTGACAAAAGAATCTTATTCTAGAACAACCCTCTCTTCCTTCTTTCGGACGGGGTACGGACTAGTCAAATTCTTCTGCAGAAATCAACTTTATACCCAAGGTTTCCTCTGCCCAAGGCAGGCCAGGGTGCATGCCCCCTGGGTCCCAGTTCTTTCTTCCGAATCACTCGCATTCATCGGGAAGTAGAACCGGGGGTGGAGGCATTCCTTGAGTGAATAAACCGTTAAGGGATGGTATTTGACTATTTGCGATGCGTGATCCTGGAAATGAAAGTTGGTCTACGAGCTTGACCATTCTTCCTTCGTGCGGAAAACACATAACTCTAAAGAGTGAGGACACTATTGCCTCCATGCAATATATATAGTCTCGTCCAAGGAGTAAGTTATAAACCAAGGGTCCTTGGATGACCATCATGTTCATATGAACTGTCTTCCCTTTCAATGTAACTGGAACATTGGGGAGAATCCCTAACGGGCGACTGGTTCCTTTATCGAAACCTGATAGATTTCTCATCTCAGGTAAAAGCGCCGGGGAACCCAGTGCTTTCCAAGCAATAGAGGAAAGGATACTCACAGATGCCCCTTCATCAATGATAGTTCCAGCCATTACCATTCTATAGATCTGGACAATGATTCTGAATGGGATACTGGCTGGTAACCGGGGTCTGCCTAGTTGATTCCAATCAAAGGATACAACTAGGTTGCTTGGCGGTGGGACCGAATACACGGCCGGATACGACCCTGACGATGTTCCTTCCTGCGATAAAGGAATGGGCGCATTGCCCTGATGCTCATCAGAGTCTGTGTTGATGAAAAGAATATGGACGGTGTCATCCTTATCCTCTTCAGTGAGGGTGTCATTTGAAGATGGATCTTCAATGACGGAGTCATTTGAGGATGAAACCTCTGAAGGAAGAACTGGGTCAACTGCCGTATCGACCTTTAGACTTTCGTCTGGTCTAGATTCAGTTGGTTCATTCTCAATGACTGACACTTCAGCTGACCACTTGAGCGGGCCAGCTGGATTTTCAATTACCGAGGGATTAGGCACGAGTTTTTGGTATCCAGGAGGAAGTCGTAACGGTGATACCGGACGATCTTCCAAAACTCTCTTTGCCTCATCTAAGAATGGACATCGGTGAATGGCATGATCGCCTTCACACAACATACAGGGTGATCTTGGTCTCCCTTTTCGTCCTTCACTCTCGCTAGTTGATGGACTGCAATCAACATGACTACCAGAGGTTGATGCTACCGGATTGTGCAGTCTGGGGGACCAGTCCCTTAGTATCCGGGGAATACAAGGACAATCACGATGGAAGTGGATCCCTTTGCAAATGACACATGGCGATTTAGGCCCGGTCGGTGCAGTGTGTGGATTTTTGTCAGATGTCTTTTGCTTGCCCCCAGTCGCCTTCGCCATAGGCCCCTTCTGCTTCTTTTCTTTCTTCTTCTTTTCCTTCTTCTCCTTGGGAGGCTGACTTTTGTCGGCTCTACCCTGCGAAGATGAAGGATCAGAGGAAGAATTGTAAGAAGTGGAAGGCTGGTGGGTAGCTCTAGACTGGTCTGACTGTTGATTCGACTGCTCAGGATTAGTGGCGATTTGAACTACATTAGTTGAAAAGAGCCATACAGGTAGGCCAATTGTCAATCCTGGAAGTGACAATGTGGCCATATGAGGCGCACCAACATCTCCCCAAGAGGAGAAGGGATTGGGACTTCCACCAAGGTGACTTCCTTGGTTGGTGGGCTCCATACTTTTCAACTGAAAGATCAACGTGGGAATAACAGGTGATTATGTTCCGATTAAAATAGATTTTATTAACGACGCTTTAGACACAACTTTGCTTTTTCATGTTTTAAGAGTCGAGAAAAAGCTAAAGATGACTCTAGTCTCCTTCGATGTATTAACGAGCCCGAAGTGACAAATGCTCGGTTGGACTTTTTCAGTTATAGAGTTTGAAAAAGGCCAAAAGAAACTGCTCTGGAGTTCTAGGCAGAGGGTGTGCCAAACCTTTCGCAAAACCACGGAATACGTTTTACGGTACGTGTGGTCAATCTTCGTGAATGCTGTGTTCACTGCATTGCGATCAGTAGGGCGGCCGACACGGCTTCCTATGGATAAAGGCTTTGTTCCTATAGGGGTCTCCCAATATATACGCGACGGTACGTGGGAGCACAAGTCCGTATTAGTGCCACCGACTCTCAGGAGGAATCACCCACCTTCGTAGAGATCGACAGTCACTAAGTTTAACGACGCCGGAACACGTCTCTACCTAGACCTCTATGTGTTTGCGTTATGTTACAAAGCGTTGTTATGTAAATTGAATTTATTTTAATGTTGATCTTGCTTAGCAGTTTGCCTTTAAGGATCACCACGAGATGTATGTAACAAATTCCTGAATGCAGTCTAAGATGAGAAGCAAACTTTTCAATCTTTCAACTTTGAAAATCTTAACTACTGAGGGAGAAGAAAGGCAAATCTTTTCTCACAGATCATAGAGCACACACTAATGCAAAATTTCCTAAATCGTCATGCAAACAGTCAAATGAAAAATGCACAATGCATGTATTTTCTTTTCCCTTCCTTAATGTTGATGTATTACAAAAAGAAAGTCGTTATATAACTTTGATTTCGATTTAAAGCGAAAGTAAACAAGCTAGTCCAAAATCAAAAGACACCTTAAGATTTACTTGTTTAATCACTGGAAATACATGAAATCAAACCATAATGACAAAAGTGAAAAGACTAATCAGCTATGGACAGCAAACAAGCTAACTCTTTAGACCAGCAAAATGCCTAACACAGGTTCAGATCTAAGAGGCCAAAAGTAAGACTAGTTCACTTTCGTTATGGGAAATTGTAAATGACGTAAGAAATACAAAAGAACAAGTACAATTTCGTTATATAACAGAGGCGGAATGATGGCAAGTAAGGCTGGTTTCAGATAGGTGCAAGACTGGTAACTGGCTGCAAAAACTATAGTGAAAAAAGACAGGAAAAAGGGAGGAAACCCCAACTGCACAAGGCAGAATTGGGCCAACGCAGGTGCTGCACAGCCAATCTAGCTCTCAGCGCAGGTAGCCTATGTACTACCTGCTTTGGAAAACGAAAGTTTCGTTTTCACAGTTTCCGGGTCACAATTTTCTCAAAATTCACAGTTTTTGCTCAAATCAGAAGCTATCAGTCAAGCACACACTAAGGGATGACAAGGAGGGTGAAAAGCTATCACTAAGAGCTTACAAGGATCCTTGTAGATCAGCTCTTCAAATCATGAACATGCTCAGAAATGAGCTAGAGTAGCTGCCCTCTACTTCGTTTTTGATATAGTCAAAAGCTTTTCAATTTGGTACTCTTTTGTTCAGGAAATGAATAGCAAAATACTACAAACAATCAAACAGATACGATCCCCAGCGGAGTCGCCAGTTTGTTGTAGGGAAAAGTATCCGATTCGGATGACCCTATCCCACTCTAAGGGTGATAGTACCTCAGCAACAACTGTAAAGAAAACTACTTAAGGTTTACTTCTTTATGAAAGCAAGAGAGAATGAAGAAATGCACTAACCGTTGCCTTGCGCTTAATGTCGAATCCAAACTCTTCTCTTTGCTTGCTTGCTCCCAGCTCCTTGCTCTTTTGCTAGCCCAGCTACAATGAGATCCTGCAAAATAACAAAGAAGGAAACTACAAGAAGCATGCAATCATAACTGATTCAAGGATTAGCATAAATCAAATATACAATTATCACAACACATCATTGAAACAAGTGCATATAGAAGAACCTCAATAGCTTTTATTAATAGAAGAAGTAAAGTTCTGAGAGTGTTACAACCATTGAAGGCTCCAATCCAGCAACATCTCCCAGCAGAAAGAATTTCTCCTCTTCACCTCCTTCAAGCAATCACCCAATAGCTCTATAGTGAAACCAACAGCATATCATTACTTTGCACAAAATTCCAGCCTCCTGAGCTCATAGGAGAGAGCTCAATATATAGATGAATTGAGAAAGGATGAGTCAGCTTGCAACTGATGTGTAGCTGCCTTGTGTCCTCTCTCTCTTCAGTTGATCTTCAGTTCTTGAGTCCACTTGGAGAACCTTGCTTCCACTTGGAGAAACAGAGCCTCTGACTCATCACAAGGCGAAATCCCTGATCCAAGTGTCATTTTTGGAAGATTCCAGAGCAATGACTCATTGTGCCACTTGTCCCATCTCGCTCAGTGCAGGTGGCCTTTGTTCCACTTGCTTTGCAACGCAGGTACACCATGGAGCAGCTGAGTTTCAGCGCAGAAGCCTAGTGGAGCACCTGCTTTGATTTCAGGATTGCTTGTTTTTGAGTGTTTTCAGGTGGAGAACTGATCTGAGAGTTGTTGGCTTGTTGACCTTGTTCCTCTAGGGGTAGGAACATCATGTTTAGGGACTTTGGATCCCTTGGATTATTGACAATTCATGCCTGATGCTGCAAGGCACAAAATTGTCTATAACACTCTACCTGCTGCTGACAAGTGCTCCCTCTCTGACATCTACGCTACTGCAACATCTCCATGCATCTCACACCATTGCACACCTCTCTGTGCCACCTAGCACTATGCAAAACACTTGTGCCTCTCGCATTGTTGTAGCCTACATGCTATGCGTTGTCCCAGGATTCCTTGCACTGTCACTCTCTCTGCTGCTCCATCTGCATCTGTCTCTACCCAATCAGTCAGTTCTTGCTACTCCACATCGGGGCTCCCGTAGCAAGGTCTCATCCAAGAGGTTAGGTACCTCAAGGATCCTGCCCCTCCTCCTTGGGACGATCAATCCACATCACCCCACCTCCTACTTGGAGGTATCGCTGCATGCGATCCCTCAGCCCACCTGGCTCGAAGTTTCCCCCTACTGGAGGTCTCTGCATGAGTAGATGTCTCTACTCGATCTCCTCTTAGCTTCCCTTGTTGTGGCTACTCCACAACCTCCTGAAGGTTTTGCACCAATCGTGGCTCCTCCACAATCATCTGAGACTTCTTCTGGCTCTGCATGTTGAGAGGTAATATACGCTCCCTCTCAACCACCAAGTCTCCATCAGTTGCCTCGCTGTTCAAGGCTTTGCATGCATCTTGAACCTCAAGAGCATATAGGTTCTTAACCCATGAACCAATCTGCTTCACCTGTCTAGAGATGATGTGTCTAAGGAAAACCTTTCCCTTACGGAAGACTACATCATAGCCTCTGTCTTATAGCATCGCAATCAACACCAAGTTTCTCTTCAATCCTGGTACATACTTGACATCGGTCAAGGTAAGGCGAGCTCCATGCTCCCTTTGAAAAATAACCGTGCCTACACCTGAGACAGTATACTTCTCATCATTACCCATCCCTATGAGTATCTGGAGATCTTTCTCCTCCAAAGTACTGAACAAACTTTTGTCACCGGTCATGTGGAAAGAAGCTCCATTGTCAAGAAACCAACCACTTCCCACCATGGATGAAACCATGCATGCGAAGAGTGTGAAGTCCAACTCAAACTGTGAAGCAAGTGAGGCTGCCTCACCTTCAGATCCTTCCCTGGATCCCTTCTTGGACTTCTTCTTTGGGCAATTAGTAGCATAATGACCCAACTCATGCAACGAAAGCATCACACCTTCGACTTGTCAACCTTCTTCCCATCATTGGAAGAACTGGATTCAGAAAGAGAAACCTTCCTCTTCCCCTTCTTCGCCTTACTCACTAACAGGGAAAATTTTAAGAACCCCCCCTAAATTTATAAATATAACAAATGGGCGAATCTCCATGGTATATAGGAAAAATGGAAGGCGATTTTATCAATAATATAATATGTATATATAATTTTTTGGCGAATCTCTCACCAGGCATGGCAAATATTTTACTCAATTATAAAATCTTGTAAGATCTCGGCGAGTCTTTCACTAAATAATAAAACTTTGTAAAGTCCTAGTGAATCTTAGCATAGGCTACATGCTGGTTTAATTCCCCCATTTAAATAGGCTACATTCCAGGTGAATACCATGGGTCAATACCATGTGCCATTTTGGTGAATACCATGGGTCAATACCATGTGCCATTTTTATTTTTATTAATTCTAATATTAGGGTTAATAATGGTTTTTTGCATGGTATTAATAACAATCTAGTCCATGGTATTTGTCCCATAGTATTTTGGCCATAGGTTTCACCTAAATATAACCCATTTTTTGAGTGTCCTTAAATATAAGGTGACTTATGGAGTAAATATAAAAAAATGTTTTATTTGTTTACCATACCTCTCGTTTGTTTATATTTTTATTAATTTACCATACCTCTTTTACAAATATGGTATTTGGCCCATAGGATTCACTTAAATAAAACCTCTTTCTTGAGCCTTCATAAATAGAACGAGGGTTATGGACTAAATATAAAAAGAGGTTTTATTTATTTACGATACGTCTAGTTTATTTATATTTTTATTTATTTACCATACCGTTTGAGTAAGTATAAAAAGACATTTTATTTATTTACCATACCTCCACTTTACTTATATTTTTATTTGTTTACACCATTACATGTATATAAGGTGACTTATGGAGTAAACATAAAAAATGTTTTATTTATTTACCATACCTCTCACTTATTTATATTTTTATTAATTTACCATACCTCTTTTATAAATATGGTATTTGGCCCATAGGATTCACTTAAATAAAACCTATTCTTGAAAATGGGCGAATGGATTCACTTAAATAAAACCTATTCTTGAAAATGGGCGAATGGAAGGTTGTAAGTCCTAATTTCAAGGGCTAAATTTACCTTTTTTACCCTCTCCCTTAAAATAAGGTGGGCTATTTGAGCTGATTTGTAAAAATGTACTATGATACAAAATATTCGCCCACTAAAAATTTAAAACCCCTTAATTTCGCCAAAGGGCGAACATTCGCCCCTAAAATTATCCTTGCTCACTAAGGAACAGTTCTCCTCATCATGCATAGATGAAGAACTGCCTCTGGTGCGCTGTCTAATCTCCTCTTGCACAAGATCCGACCAAAGTCTCTCCCATCCTGGAAATTTATCCCTTCTATTCACAGAGTCCTGGTAGCTATGCCAACTCTTAGGAAGGCCAAGGAGTGCTAGACTCACCATGTCCTCATACTCAACAGTTACCCCCAAACTTCCCAGCTCATCCCGACATTGGGTGAACTTCGTGAGATACTAGGGCATACTATCTCCATTCTCACACCTAATGTTTCTGAGTTTATCCTTGAGCGCCAACTTCCTCTGGTCGCTCTTGCTTTGGAATAATTTTGTCAACATTTTCCACATCAAATATGGAGAAGCCTTTCCATGGAGGATGGACACAATGTGATCCCTCACGCCCTCCAACAGAATCCTTCGACACTTTTCTGTCTTCTTTTGCCAATCCCGACTTGAGCAACATCAATAGGTTTTGGGACATCCACATCTATGAAATCCTTCAACCCATTATCATCTAATACCACCTCCATCCTGTCCTTCCATGCAATATAGTTCGAGCTGCCCTCAAGGGCATACTCCAATCGCAATCCATTGAAAGACATTTCAACTTTGACACCAAGAAAACATTGCTGCAAATTCGAATTCCACCAGCTCAACAACTCAACCGCCCCTGATCTAGAATTCGTGAGAAAAAGGTATTTCTTGTACAGAGATCAACTGTATGGGCATTCACCGGATATCTCACCTTCCAAAAGAAGGATGAATCCAGAGGCTACCTGGCCCGATTACAGACTCTGCCTAAAGAAATAGAATGTAAAC
Organism: Pinus tabuliformis; assembly: GCA_031772625.1. Taxonomy (NCBI): domain Eukaryota; kingdom Viridiplantae; phylum Streptophyta; class Pinopsida; order Pinales; family Pinaceae; genus Pinus; species Pinus tabuliformis. Next base: position 37,181,084 of record CM062815.1, read on the forward strand.
ACTTCCTGAATAGTAGATCTGATGATCAACAGCTCTGATACCATGTAGAAATTTTGAATAATAAACACATATTCAACGGAGATTATCCTGATCATGTACTATTTCGGAATACATACACAATACATAAGCTCCTCTACGTTGATCATCAATTTAGCAGCATCAATAACAATAAAACATCAATAGCATGCACACATTAACACAATATGTAACCCGGGGAAAGCTTACAGCTAAAAACCCCACACTATCTGTATATTAATGATTGAGAACATGTAACAATACATAGTACAATACTCCTCACAAGTATCCAATACTATCTCCACCTATTACACACAATACAACTCAGATCTGATCTCCAAATCTCCTCTGTTGCTTGCCTGCCTCCACTGCACAATACCTGCTGAGAATGAATGAATCCAAACTCGTTCCAAGTTCTATTTACCTTGGAAAATCACACAATGGAAATCACGTGAGCATAGGCTATATTACTGGGCATTCTCATGGGCATACTCAATACATTTCTTGTGCAAAGTCTCATGCACAACTATAGTCACAACTGATAGCAATCTCAACCTCTAACACCTGTCCCTGTTGAACTGTACATGCACTGAGTTAACTGATGTATTCTTTAGTTGCATTATGAGTTAATAATTAGTGAATTAATTAATAACTAATTCACACAACTCATCACTTAGTCTATTGATCAATTAGACTAAATACAACTAGTTTAACAAAGTCAAACTGAACACAACTCCATCAACTCAACATCCAACTCCACATAACTCACATGCATGAGTTCTAACTAATGTCCTGCATGCAATAGCTCAACTGACTCATAAAGAAAGCGTATTTCCTTCTGACAGCTGCATGTGCCACATATGTAGCTCAAACTGAAGTGCTCCAAGAGGATAAGATAAAGTTTATAGTCTAAATATTATTATGAGACAATATATTTGACTTTTCTCTTTTTGATTAGCAGTCTAAAAATAGACTCTGATCACTCCTGCTGTGATCAAAAAATGGAATTTGTGCCATAATTTGCCTGTGGGCCCACTTAGTGAAGGCGACTTCTTTCCACTAAGCTCCATCATCTTGTTGCATTCTCAACAAGCATTTCTTGTTGCACACTTTTCAACAGTTACAGCGTGATAGAAAGGATGTGAAGGGGTTACAAGAGATCATAAACAAATGCGCTAGAAACACTCCAGGTGAGCCACACGTAGTCTGAAAGATTTTCAAGCATAAAACAAGAATGGGATGGGTGATGAGACTGACCACACAGATAGGAGAGTATAAAATGGGTCAGGTCATTTTGGACCTGGGGTCAGATGTGAATGTCCTACCAAATAGACTTGGGAAGGAATTGGGAGACCCACGCTGCAATGGTCTCCGATTTAGCTAAGGATGGTGAATCAATAGAAGATCATCCTCATGGGGCGCCTGCAGGGGGTGACTATGGATATTGAAGGTGCGAGCACATTGGGTGACGTTGAAGTAATGGAGATTGTGGATGACAACAACCCCTATCCTGTGCTCCTAGGAATTGATTGGGCTACTGATATGAATGGGGTAATCAACCTAAAGAAGCGAAAGATGATATTTGAGAAGAAATCACTACGCATAATAGTACCCCTAGATCCTGCTGAAGGATTGCGCTATACTGAACCACTCCACAATTATGAGAGCAATGACGATCTAGAATGTATCTATAAGATATCAGCACAAGACCAAGATTGGGTGAATCCCACCATGGATGGACGAATTACATGGGATCGCGAGAGTTCCTGCACCTCGAACTTCGATGAAGAGTTAAAGCGCTGACAAAATTGGTTACATGAAGTGACTACACTAAAATGCAACATGTTGACCCGGTCGCTATGTTGTGTGTCCTCAGAGGTGAGAAATCTACCTACTTATGATGGCCTAAACGATGTAGATATATTTTTGGATGCATTTGAAAGGGAGGTACCGGAAAAACAACGCTTCCAGGCATTGCACTGGGCACTGCGCTCTACGCCTGCAAGATGGTGGGGCGCACATAAGGGAAGCTTTGATGATTGGCACAAATGAAGGAGGATGATGAGAACACACTTAGGGAAGTCGAAGATTCAAATGCTAGACAAGTATGATGGGCAGGATGATCCACACGTGCATCTAGCCAAATGGGCCCAGGCTTATGGATAAAAGCCCCAACCTAAATGGGTGCACTTGTTCTGTCACACCTTGGATGTCGTCCCGATGAATTGGTACGTAGAAACAGAGCTTTTCCATGGTATAGGTGAACGGGATATTCTGCACGAAAGATTTATAATGAAATTTAGTTTTGAAGATGGGTTTGACTGTATCGATGAGGCGCTACAAGAGGTGAAAGCAACAATATTCAGGATACCACATGATCCTTTGGATCTGATTTAGCCTAAGTGGGCTACTCATCTAAGTAACACGTTGGAATTCTATAATGTAACCACTAAAGAAGAGGATGACGATTTGAAAAAGATTAACATCCTTGAAACGGAAGGTCACCGTGAGATTGAAGGACTGCAGATTGAGAATCCTTATATAACCATGCCGTTGAAAAGAAAATAGGTAAAAATTAGTACGGAGGAAAAACCCAAACAAAGATCGGAAATTACTGGGATGACATGATGGTGGATATGGTCACTGAATTGCTATGCAAATACCAGGATTTATTCCCTACCAAGTTTATGGATTTAAAGGGGATAATCGGGGACCTGGGTGTTATGAAGATCACATTGAAACCTAACGCGAAGTTGGTTAAGCAAAGACCTTACTGTCTCAATCCGAAGTATAAGGAGAAGATCTGCTTAGAGTTATACAAGATGCTCGCGGTAGGCATCATTGAACCTGTGGAAGAATATGACTGGGTAAGCCCCATGGTGGTATAGGAAAAGAAGCAGAAGGATGAAATAAGGATATGCCTGGATCTCAGAAAGCTAAATAATGCTTGCGTACATGATCCTCTCCTGACTTCGTTCACTGATGAAGTGTTGGACAATGTAGGTGGACAGGAAGCATATTCCTTCACTAATGGGTTCTTCGGGTACCACCAGATCAAAATCACATCGGAGGATAGGAGCAAGACAACCTTCGCGACTGAGTGGGGTTGTTTTCAGTACACTGTAATTCCTTTTGGATTTAAGAATGTGCCTGTGATCCTCTATCGCGTAGTCATTGCTGCATTCAAGGAATTTATTCATAAGTTCCTTGAGGTATACTTTGATGATTGGACTGTGTTTGAGATGGTAAAATGCCATGTAGCAAGATTGTGCCTAATGCTGGATACCTATCGAAGATACCAGATTGCGCTCAATCTAAGGAAGTGTCTATATTGTGTTCCTTTTGGGACCTTGTTGGATCACATGGTTTGCAGACAGGGATTAATGGTAGATCCCACGAATATTGTGGCGATACTAAACTTGGAAGCACCAAGGAGCATGAACGAGATGCGCGCTACCTTAGGAAACATGGGATATTAAAAAAAGTTTATTAAAGGCTATGCTCAGATCACCACGCCTATGGAGAAATTGTTGAAGAAGGACGTCACATTCTGCTGGAACGAGGACTGTAAGAAGAGCTTGGATATATTGAGAGAAAATATGGTCACCGCGTCGCTTCTCATATTCCTGGATTGGAAGGAGTGTTGGCTTGTAGGGGCCTGACCTAGGTTTAGAGTTAATTAGCCAAAAAAATTCTTGTACTACTGGCCCTTTCGCCAACAATCCACGGAGCGCGGACTGAGATCTCACCCAAAGCAGTATGGGGGGGATGTTGGAACTAGCTTTCTGCACCCTTGAGATGTCTGAGGGGTTGATTTGGTCCAGCTGAGAATACCTTCGCGCAGGTTACTTCGCACACTTCCCTGGCCTACAAGGCCTTCGCGCCGTGATATATTTTCCTTCGCACAACCTTAACCAAAGGTTGTGGGGCTTTCACGCTATTGGAGTAGCGATATGCACTATCTCCCCAAGTCGCACCATGGATCTTAATTATCTTCTTATAACAGTTAGTTATCTTCGCATAAACAGATACCTTGTATTATATTTACTGGTTTAGCACATTCATATAAGTTCACACAACAAAATAACAATAAACTTGTACCCAATATACTTCAATGCATAAAAAAGAAAATGATACACAGAAATATGGTAAAACTTCTCTTTATTAATGCTTCCAATGGTTGCAGACTCGACCTGCCCTGCGCACTTAGCTGCATGGGTCCACGCACTCAGCTGCAGACTACTAGGCCACTACACACTTAGCTACATAGCCTTCTCCTACTCTACGACCCAAAGACACAACTCTACACTTCGACTTACTACTACATTGGTTTCTTTTATTGATCCATTGATTATTAGATGTCCCTTTACACTTAGAGCCTCACTCTATTTATACAATCCCATGGTCCGCGGACCATGGGTAGATCTCCTAAACTGAAATTACATTACAAAAGTGAGGGCGAAAAACCCTTTGACTCTATTACAGCTTCACACTCGCACCCACAAATCGCGGAGTATTTACAATAGAATTAGTCAAAACTTGGGCTTTAAGCCCCAAAACTTGCCTTGGGGGGATCCCATGCCCAATATCCCCCCAACACAAAAATCGTGACTCGCCCTCGAGTCACTCTTTTGGTGCGAAGATCTTTGTGCAGAGACCTCCCAACTCTGCTTAGAAAGCTGCAGGGTTAGCAATGCACTGAGTGGCTGCCTGCTAAACCTCTTGTACTTGTTGTTCTGAGATCGTGGTATCAGAACTACTCCCCTGCATCTGTTCCTGCGTCCCTTGCATCTGCGTGAGCTTTCCTTCAATTGTTGTTGTGATTACGAAGGCCTCATCGATCCAAGGCTGAACACGCGCCTTCAAAACTGCTTCTTTGTGTCGCGCTGCGTCCACTTGCTCTTTAAGCGCTTTGGCCTGTTGCATTCGTGTGAGCCTCTGAGTGAGGGCCACCATCTACGCGGTCCCTTTGACGTTGTTGTACTGCTGCTTTAGCTCATGTGCCTCTGTTTCCAAGTGCTGTATGTTCAGATCCTCCTGCAAATTTGTGAGGACCTCGAATGATTCTTCTAACATTCTGGTGCAGTCTCTTACTGCACTACTGATCTCCTCTAGCCCTGATGTAATTACGCTGGTACGCTGTTCCCTTACCTCTGGAGGAGTGGATGGCTACGCCTTCAATCGAAGCTTTGCTATCTAAAGGTTCAGCTCTAGCTGAAACTCGGCCATTTCTTCTCGCGCCTCGCACCCCTACTACTAATCTCTGGATGTGCCTCTACTGGTGCTTCGGCTGAGATGGCCAGCTCAGGGACCATCTGGTAGGCTTCTTCTAGTACCTGCACCATATGCCTGTTCTGAGACATGACTTCATCACGCTACAAGCTCAACTGCTCCATATTGATCTTCTGCTCACTCAGCACCTGCAACGTGCAGCTCTTGCTAGCTTACAGTTCTGCAATAATCCCATCCTATAGAACATAGAGTGTCTCCCGCGGGGGTGTAGCTATGTTGATTCCTAGCCCCTTAAGTGTACTAATCATAGGCCGGTTGGCCTCATTGCTGTAACCAGTGCCCCTTCTGGCAGCACTATTGTGTTGGTTGTATGAGCGCACAACATTTCCTCGCCTGCGGCTATTCCGACTGCGAGGCTGGTCGAGATGGCACCAGCCTGAGGAGCGTGCACCTGCAACTCCTAAATCTGTGCTCGAAGGGCCCCCAACACAATCTCATTATCCTTCGCGAAGTTCTGGAGGGCCTCTTTGGTGATGTCTTGCACCGTCTCGCCTATATCATGCAGATCACCCTTAGTAAGGGTGATCGGGTCGATCGACAACTTAGATATTTTCACCTTCTTGTGTGACCCCATCCGCTTGCTCGGGCACTGGCATTTTAATAATGTCAATGCTGTTTGTGGGTCCACGTCGCCCTCCTCTACCTCTGTTTCCATCTCCTATTCCTGCTCAGGCGGAGATGACTTCTGACCCTTGTGTGCCTTCTCTGTTGCCTTCCGTGCTACTGCTGCGACAACCTTTTTCTATTCTACTGCTATCTGAGCAGTGTCCTGTGCCTCCTGTGCTTTTGTTTTTGTTACTTCTTTCCTTCTCTTTTCCACCAATTGTTCCATGCGCAGTTTTGCCTCCTCCTTCTTCTTCTGTGTAGCAGATTTTTCCAGCATATAGATGTCTGGAGCGTGCCACTTTGGTGGCCACGTCTCAAGCACGTCGAAGATCACATCATTTGTGGCGATATAAGGCAGTTCGTTCCACTTCTTTGCAGGGTCCTTACGCACCCTGAGGTAGATGTGATGAAAGTCCGCTTTAAATTCTGCAAAACTTTGTAGGCTACTATATAAAGTGGGTGATAACCATGGCTTGTGGTTAATCCCCATTCTAATGTTAATCTCCATGAACACCCAGAATATTTCGCTGTCATGGATCCTGTTCACATCCTTAGTGGTCCACAACGAAGCGTACTTTGCAGCCTCTAGGAGATCCCTTGCAATTGTGGGGAATTGGCTATCCTTCAGCAATTCCCCAGCCACCAGCACTATGGACAACAGAAGCCGTGCATAGTGGAAATTTTTCCTTGTTCCTGTGCCTCACGGAAATTTTCCAAGAACTCCTTGCACAAGAATTCGGACCAGTTAAATTGGACCCCTTCTGCACACTTTTTAGAAAGTGCCACCACAGGCATAGGTACCTCGTCCATGCGGCACTTCCGCATGAGCTTACCTGCCAGTATCTGGGTCACAACTTTGACTACTTTGTTGTTGATCCTAGATATGGCATAGCCCCTTTTCTTCTTTTCCAGCTTGTATTTATTTTTCATGGCCTCTGCAATGGCCAAATCACTGTTCTTACCCTCCGAAATGTTTGCGGGGTCCTCTCCTTTACATGAGAGCTGGGTAATGTGATGGATTGAGTGGTTCATGATGGGGATGGGCTCCTCCAACCACAAATGCCCACCATGCACCAGGCAGAGTAGCTACCTGATGACGAAGATCATTACTGGGGCGCGGTGGTAATGTAGCACCTAGAGCAGGTTTAATAACCCTGCCTTTTCAACTTCGCGTAACCACTTGCGTGGCTCCAATTCTATAACTCCTGTCGCAGTGTTCTGCTTCGGCTTCATGAGCTGCGCAGTCTCTAGGTGAGGGAATTTCTTGTGGTCAGCAAGATCCCAATCTTCAAACTTCAAATTTGGCACCCGTCCCAGGTGCGTGCCCTCAAAAATGATATCATCCGGGAGGAGCGGAGTCTGCAGAGAGATCTTGCTCTTGTAGAGGTCCTTGGGCACTTTTGCCTTCCCCTTCCACGGGGGGACATATGCGGGAAAATTTGTTGGAGGGTGCGCAGCCTCAGTTTCTTTCTCCATGCCCTCATCCTCATCCTCTTCAATAATGAAATCCTCAAGGTCTTCTTCCTCCTCGTCGGTCTTCAGGTTAACTGCTTTCCCTTTTTCCTCCATCGTTAATCTGGTTCATAGCGGGTTTCGAGGGGACACACACACCAGAGTCATTTCCTGTTTATCTTTCTTCGGTCTCGGCTTGCACGGTGATTTATGGATTTTCACTACAATGTCGACGCTCTCAGGGGCATCTTCTATAGTCATGGCCTACGCGGATTCTTCGGCGGTCATCTCTGCGATTTCCTTGGCTTCTTTAGACACTGCCATCCTGCTCGTCCAGAAATCTCTCAACTGCTCGATTGAGGCCTCAAACAACACTCTACACAGGACAAATAGGTATCAACTCAGAATACATGGGGCATACGACAGCTCAATTCGCAAATGACAAAGTGTTTTTTTCTGGGCAGCCCTTTGCCTTTTATATCGCCTTTTGAATTTGAATTCGACCATTCCCCACAAATCCAGTCCATTAATGCTCCCTTGGTAGTAGATTTGCCCAAATCTTGCCCATAAAGATCGTCTTAAATGCCTGCCGCCCTCTCCATTTGGTCTCAAGTCAAGCATCACATCATGAATAGTGACTACAACGGTCACTTTCTAGCCAACCCGGGCAGTAGCACAACCCCCCTTGCACGGTCGCAGACCTTGTGACACTTTGCTTCTGTACATGGCCCCAACATCGTGCAGCTCCTAGGCAGAGTATTTTATAGTCCCGTGCCTACTTTCAACTGCTTGGAGTGATAAGACTGTGCTTCCCCCGACTAGTTAGGTGGCCGAACCACCTGTATAGGATTCTGAATGATCATCTGTCACTTTTCCTGCAAGAAATCCACCTTTTATTTTTACTGTCTGCGTCACGTACTTTACCATTGGCATCGCACCACCATGGGCGATCCCTTTAGTAATATGTGGTCCAATCCAAGGCATCAGGCTGATCAACTCTCGGCGGTAGTCCCCAAATTCATCAAAGTAATCATGTGCACCTTGTTTTATCACCCCGGTTTTCTTATCGAGAAAATCTTTCTTTATTTCTTCCTCAAGCTTCTTGACTTCCACTTCCACCAGAGTGCTTTTCTCCCTTATCCACACCATTTCCTTGATGAGTTATTGGAGCCTAAGATCACCTTGTCTGATTCCGTCCTCAGGTCCCAAGTGTTCTTCTTCATTCATCTACGCTATTCCTTCTCCCAAGGCTTCGCGAACTGTCATATCCATCGGCGCTGCTATGCACGGACTAGGCATATTATACTCTATTGGGACGACAACATTTTCTCCATAGGCCAACCTAGAAGGCATCTACCCTATCAGTTTCTTTCACGTTGTCCTATAAGCCCATAGAAATGCTAGTACGTGCAGGTCCCAATCACTCTGTTACGCATTATATACCCTGTTGAGTATTTTTCACACTTCGTTAAAGGCTTCTGCGTGGGTAGCCTTCTGCCCACTCATTCCTTCCACACTTCGTCATCCCATCTGGAGGGACCATTCACACAATTGTCTCGCCAACACCTACTTATTGACCTTGTTCCCAAACGCGAAGTCCATGAGTATCCACAGAGGTTGTTTACCATATATCTGTACCCATCTGGATAGATGCGCGCGTAGATCATTCCATATGTCATACTTGTCTTTTAGACGCATCTGAGGCTTCCCAAAACACATGTGCATCATTCTCCTACATTCGCGCCAGTCCTCAAAGCTTCCTTGGTGCGTACCCCACCACCTCATGGACGTAGTGCGTAGTACCCATTACAAAGCCTCCAAACGTTTTTGTTCCAGCACCTCTCTTTCAAATCTATTCAGGAAGGCATATAGCTCGCTTAACCCATCATACGTAGGCAAATCCCTTACTTTCATTGATATGCAGCACATTGACCTTGTCATCTTGTTGCAGTTCAACGTGGTTACCTCATATAACTGGTTCTACCATCGCTCTATCTCTTCATCCAAATCCGATGTGTAGGAGCTTTCTTGTTCCCATGAGATTCTTCCATCTACGGTGGGATTTACCCAGTCTTGCTCTCGTGCGGTTATCTTTTAGATGCAGCCTAAATCATCATCGCCTTCATAGTCATGCACTAGCTCCGTGTAGCGTGATCCTTCTATAGGGTCCAAAGGTACGACTACATGCAGAGACTTTTTCTCAAAAATCATCTTGCGTTTCTTCAGATTTATCACCCCGTTCATGTCAGTGGCCCAATCTATTCCTAATAGCGTAGGGTGGGGATTGTTGTCATCTACAATCTCTATCACTTCAAAATCTTTTAGCACACTTGCTCCTTCAATATCCACGATGATTCCCTTCAATCTTCCCATAGGTAGGATCTTTTGTTAGTTCTCCATTCGCAGTTGAATAGGAGACCATTGCAGCATAGGCCTTCCCATGCGCTCCCATGTCTGCTTCAGAAGAACGTTCGCATCTGATCCTAAATCCAGAATCACTTGGTCCATCTTGTATTCTCCAATCTACGCGGTCAATCTAATTTCTCTTCCCGTCCTCGTCACATGCTTTCCAATCTTCCAAACTATGCGCAGTTCTCTTGGCGCAGTCCCAACACATCTATTTATGAGTTCCTGTAATCCCTTTACAGCCTTGCTAGTGCGCAGCAGCTACATGCATGTTTCCAGGAATGTCATGAGCATCGATGGGTCCATTTCTGACTCCGATCTATCTTTGCTTCCTGAAGTGGAGGCATCAACGAAGCCTTTCTTAGCTTCCATGAAGCTTTCCTTAGCGTGCTCCAAATCAAACTCTAGTTCTTTCATCGGAGCCTTGCGAACCCAAGTACTGTCTTCAGGCTACTTGCCTTTATCATCACCTGTCATCATCCCACTTTAGAGCACAATGTTTATGTTAGGGCCTTCCTCACGTGGCTCGTACCTCATCATTTGCAGGTTTTGAGTCGTGAGAGGTTGGAACGCTCCCTTGTTGCGCAACCTCGCTACCAGTGTGGGGCAATCCTCCGTCTCATGATAAAAAAATGTACAATACAAGCATGATGGACGTGTCAGATTCATACATTCATGGGCATAATTTCTTACCCCCCCCCCCCCCCGTAATTGTAACATATCAGCTGTCTGCGACCTCTTCTAGGTCCTCCTCCACCTAGGCCTCATCCGCGCCCTTGAAATCCGGTTCATGCCACTCTTGTATTCTGGTCAAGGGGCTGTGTTTTACCCTAAACTCTGTAGGCGGGAGTCCTATACATCATCATCTCATAACTTCTACAGGTGTGCTCATCGTGTCCTACTGATCTACAGAAATTACAGAACAACTATTACAAATTCTTTGTGTACTTCTGCAACAAATGGCAGTTGCCCGTAGCATGTTTTCCTCCTATTTGACAAATCGCACACCACAAAACAGGCACCACGCTAGGTTTTTCTTGTGCCCCTGGTCTCAATGGAATTGGTTCTCCTCCCGTGAGGTAATTTACAAACACTAGGCAATGGTCCTTCTCATGACCCTGACCCTTACATTTAACACACCATACCTCTTCCCGCACCTTCGGTCAAGCTATCCTATCCTGTTTTAGACTCTGCATCTCAAGGAACAAGTTTTTCAACTGCGTGTGGATCTGCTAAACTCTCAGGTTGGGATCATGTATCGAGGTCTCGTGCAGCCTCATCACGATCTCCAAAGTCTCTGTCTGAGTTGTTAACCTTTGTTGTGACAACGCATTCCTCAAATGCGGTGTTAGTGATGCTACAAACCATTCGTAGTGTTTTCCATATGTCAAAGTCATGTTAGCTTCGTGAATCATGCACTTCATTCTTTGATCTAATTCCCAGGGGGTCTCACCTGGTAGCATCGTGATCTCCTTGAACCCAATGATTGACTGCGCCTTCAAATTTGGCATGCTAAATTCTCTGTTCAGCGCAGTTTGGATGTCTATGATTCCCTAATTCGGATTATCATTAGAATGCTTAATATACCAGGTCAGCACGGGATCCTACAGAGCACTGACCAATGTAACTTTCTTTATATTGTCATCTATAACTACCCTCACTTTCCATAAAGGTTTTATAACGAACCAAAACTGGTCTGGATCTTCATTTCCTACTCCCTTGAACACCGACAACTTTATCGTGCTTGCCATATTTACTCGTGGTGGTGGCGTAGGTGGTACGGGTGAAGATGGGGGTGAAGGCAGTGAAGCTGGTGGTGGTGTGGGTGGGGGTGATATGCACGGAATCCTCTACCTTATCAAATTGATCGCACTTCTTGGTGATACCTTCCAAGCTCTTCCTCGTCCCCTTGTGGTGGTGAAATCAAGGGGCTAGTTTCTAGTTCTGCACTACCTTCGTTTCTGTAAATTCTCCCACTTCGTGTAGCCCCAAACATCAATGTATTCGCATAATTCACTTTTCACATAGTATCATTTTAATCCAAGTGTTCATAGACTTAACGTACTTACCTCCCGGTCCTTTGAGGAAGAGTAGTTCTGCCTCGCTATAGTTAACTGAAGTATCTACCTCGAACTCAGTAATGAATCCTCCTATAATTTGATCGAGCCAGTGATCAAGAGCGTGCATGATCTTATCCTCTGATGCTTCTAATCTACGCACCAACTCTGGGGTCTACACAATAGGACTATCGAGCTTGCACCTTCCTTGGATATCTGTTAGCTTCGCGATCCACTCATACATCTCAGTAGGGAAATATGTGAAGAAAATTTCATGGATCTCTATGTACATGTAGCAGTCTAACCACTCTTCTTTTGATAGTCGCAAATTCCTATTCTCCTGCATCGCGAACTCGTGACTTCTCCTGTCCAACCAACCTTCAATTTCTTTCTTAGTTGGATTCCAATGATACAACATCAGACATCTCTATGCAGATTCTGGTCCTAGAAACAGAACCATTTGTTGGCTTGTAGGGGTCTGACCCAAGTTTGGAGTTAATTAACCAAACAAATCCCTGTACTGCTAGCCCATACGACAACAGTTCAAAGAGTGTGGACTAAGGTCTCACCCGAAGCAGTATGGGGAGGATGCTGGAACTAGGTTTCCTCACCCTTGATATGTTTGAGGGGTTGATTGGGTCCAACTGAGAATACCTTCATGCACTTCCCTGGCCTGCGAGGCCTTCGCGCCCTAATATATTTGCCTTCTTGTAGCCCTAACCAGGGGCTATGGGGCTTTCGCGCTGCTGGAGCAATGATCTGTACTATCTCCCCAAGTCTTACCGTGGATCTTACTTATCTTCTTATAACAGTTAGTTATCTTCATATAAACAGATACCTTGTATTATATTTACTAGTTTAGTACATTCATATAAGTTCGCATAGAAAAATAACAGTAAACTTGTACCCAATATACTTCAATGCATAAAATAAAAAATGATACACAGGAATATGGTAAAACTTCTCTTTATTAATGCTTGCAATGGTTATAGACTCGACTTGCCCTGCACACTCAGCTGCAGGGGTCCGCGCACTCAGCTACGGACTACTAGGCCTCTGCGCACTCAGCTGCAGAGCCTTCTCCTACTCTACGACCCAAAGACACAACTCTACACTTCGACTTACTGCTTGATTGGTTTCTTTTATTGATCCATTGATTATTAGATGTCCCTTTACACTTAGAACCTCGCTCTATTTATACAATCCCATGGTCTGCAGACCATGGGTAGGTCTCCTAAACCAACATTACATTACAAAAGTGAGGGCAGACAACCCTTTGAATCTATTACAGCTTCACGCTCCGTGCCCACAAATTGTGGAGTCTTTACAATAGACTTAGTCAAAACTTGGACTTTAAGCCCCAAAACTTGCCTTGGGGGGATCCCATGCCCAACAAGGAGTTTCATATACATTTTGACGTGTCATGTATAGCACTAGGAGTAGTACTGACATAGGTTGGTGGAGGAGACTTGGACCATCCTATCGCGTTCACAAGCCGAAGACTATCCAAAGCAGAGAAGGACTATCCCACCACCGAGCGCGAAGAGTTAGCCATAGTGTATGTGCTCCAAAAGTTTAGGCACTACTTGTTGGGTGGGCATTTTAAGATGTATACGGATCACTCCATGCTGAAGTACCTGGTCAATAAGCTCGTGCTGAGGGGGAGTGTTATAGACATTTTTGTGCCTTACAGCATTGAGCATGAAATGTCCATAATCTAAGGGATCCAAAGTCCCTAAACATGTTGTTCCTACCCCTAGAGGAACAAGGCCAACTAACCACAGCAATTCACTGAAGTTCTCCACCTGAAAACACTCAAAAACAAGCCAATTCTGGATCATGTCAACTGCTCCACTGAGCATCTGCGCTGAATGTCAACTGCTCCACTGTCTACCTGCATTGAATGTCAACTGCAACAAAGGCTACCTGCGCTGAGCGAGTTTGGACAAGTGGCAGAGTCATTTCTCAAGGTGTCAATGCCCAGGAAGCTTCCAGAATGACACTTGGATCAAGGAATTCGACTGATGATGAGTAAGAGGTTCCAAATCTCCAAGTGGAAGCAAGAACCTCCAAGTGGATTCAAGAACTATGAGAGGGAGAGGACACTAGTCAGTTTCATACCAGTCTCAAGCTGACTCATCCTCTCTCCAATATCCCTATATATAGATCTCTCCTACATGAGATCAGGGAGGCTGGAATTTGGTAATTGCAAAGAATTGCTGTTGGTTTGTGGCTGGAAACATTGGGTGCTTAATGCTTTGAAGGGAGCTGAAGAAGGAATTCCATTCTGCTGGGAAGGAGATGCTGGATTGGATCCCTATGGGTTGTATCTCTTCCTGAACCCTGTTACTTATCAATAAAGCTATCTTGATTCTTTCCTATATGCTGGTGTATTTTGTATGATTGCATTAGTGTATTTGATTTACTTCTAATCCTGAATCATTTATGAATATGTATATTTGCCTTTGCATTGTGTTCTTCTCTTGTCGCAAGTAGCTGTTCTCTTGTCACAGGTAGTTGTTCTCTTGTGATATCGTGGGATTCAAGTAGCTGTTCTCTTGAGCAAGCGAGGAGACAAGTAGCTGTGGACATGCAAAGAGAAGAGGATCTAGATCGAGGGACAACCGGAAGACAACGGTAAGTCTGCCAATCTCCCCTCTTTCACATTTCATAAAGGAAGAAATCATAATAGCTGTATTCGTTTGTTGCTAAGGCGCTTTCACGCCTTAGGTGGATAGGATCGTCCTACATAGGCATTTTTCCCCACAACAAATTGGCGACTCCACTGGGGAGATTTGTTTTAGTTATTTTATTTGTGTTTACATCATTGTTTACTTCATAGACTCAACGACAACAATCGAACTGCTTTGCAAAGTAGAATGTTGCTGCCTTGATCCTTTACTGGATTTTTGTCTATGATCTCAACAATGGACTCACAAATGACTTGATGATCCTTTGTGATAGTCTTTAGTACCCTCTCAAAGCATCCCTCTATTTATACCTTGCTTGTGTTTCTGATTTGGCTTGAAACAGTTGATTTTTGAGCATTTTATGACCCAGAATCCAAGAGAAACGAGAGTTTCTCCTTCAGCGGGACTGCTGTGAAGGCATTCTGCATTTCAGCGCAGGTCCCGTGAAGGCTACCTGCACTGAATGTCAAAACCACAGTGTTGAGGTTGCGCTGAACCAGTTTTGCCTTGTGCAGCTGGGGTTCTCTGCTGTCTTTTGCCCTGTTTTGATCTCTGTTTTTGAAGCCTTTAACCAGCATAGGTACCAGTCTGATAACCCCTTTTCTTTGCTTGAATTCCGCCTCATTTTTGTACAAAAAGACTGTAAGTGTTTTTATGTGTTTGTGGCGTCATTTACAGTTTTCCTTTGCATGAGTAAAGTAATCATCCTATAGCCCTTGATTCAGATCTGATTGATTGATTGATTGTGATCTTAGGAGAGAGTTCATTGGCTGTTTGCAGTTTGATTATACATTTGCTTTTGCTTATTGGTTTGAATTTGTCACTTTTGAATGTCAAAACAAGTATTCATTTCGAAAATCGCAAAGTGATTGTAATCTCTTCTACCCTTGTTGATTTTGGAAAAAGTAAACTTGTTTGTTTCAGTCATTTAAAAGCAAATTCAAAATTGTACAAAAAGCTTTCTTTGTAGGCATTTATACTAAGAAAGTGGAAAACAAACACCTGCATTGTGCATTTGCATTTTGATAAGTTTGCATGCTTGGTTTAGGAAGAGTGCATTAGAGTGTGCTGATTGCTCTTTGAGAAAAGATAGTTGCTCTATTTTCCCTTAGTAGCTAGGATTTTCAAAGTTGAAAGATTATAAAGCTTGCTTATCATCTTAGACTGCATTTAGGAATTTGTACCATACATCTCGTGGTGATCCTGAAAGACAAACTTTAAAAAGATCAACTTAAAATAAACTGAATGAACCTAACAACGCTTTGCAACATAACGCACAACATAGAGGTCTAGGCTAGAGACGTGTTCCGGCGTCGTTAAGCCTAGTGACTGTCGATCTCGTGGAAGGTGGGTGATTCCTCCTGAGGGACGATAGCGCTAGTACGGATTTGTGCTCCCACATACCGTCGCGTATATATTGGGAGACCCCTATAGGCATATATCCTTTATCCTTAGGAAGCCGTGTCGGCCGCCCTACTGATCGCAATGCAGTGAACACAACATTCACGAAGATCGACCACCCGTACCGTAAAAAGTATTATGTGGTTTTGCGAAAAGTTTGGCACACCCTCTGCCTAGATCTCCAGAGCAGTTTCTTTTGGCCTTTTTCAGACTCTATACCAGAAAAAGTCCATCCGAGCATTTTTCACTTCGGGCTCGTTAAAACATCGAAGGAGACTAGAGTCATCTTTAGCTTTTTCTCGACTCTTTAAAACTGAAAAAGCAAGTTGTGTCTAAAGCGTCGTTAACAATTTATTTTAAACGGAACAATCACCCTTTATTCCTGCGTTGATCTTCGAAGTTAGTCTACCTTCATCACAAAGTTCTTGTAGAATCGCTAGGAAATCTTTTAGATAGACTAAATATTTTTGAACAACCGTCAACATCCAGGACTGTGTCATCCGACACAGCAGCGGCAGGGCCTCCTGCTGCTACTCCAACGATGTTCGCTGGTATACCATCTGTCCCAGAAAATTGTCAACAACAAGCTGGAGTCCAATCAGAGACTGTTTCGACGACATGGTTAGTTCCTATTTCTTCATCCGGATTATCATCTGGTATTTCTTATGTTGAAACTCAACAACTTGATCCAATGTGTCTTCAAAGGCCAATCTACCCTTTAAGCACTGGATTGCCACCATATGGAGGGCAGTATGCCTTTTCATTGTTCCCCCCGAAGAACAACCATATGGGAGTTTACAACAAAGTTCAGGTCAAACTGGAATTACATCCAGCGGATGGGTACCAATACTGCCTTAGCAACCAAGGGTTGCATATTCAATGCAACCAGTCCACCCTGTGTCGAATGTTGCCACTATACCTGGTATGTTGATTGCGTCGCAAGTACAAGCGCTACCTGTTGTATGTCAACCCCAAGTTTCTCAGGTTGCCATACAACAGCCTCTTGTCTCGACAACTCAATCACAACCTCCGGTTAGTGCCTCCTTATCTAGAGCGACTTAGGCTCAAACAAGTACTATGACTCCTCATCTTGGTCAATCATCCAGTATTGGACAACAGCAAATGGTCCAACAACCAGAGCTGGTTCAAACTCAACAACCGCAATTCCAGCAATCATATAAAGGACCCGAGCAACAAGTCTTTGCAAGTAATGGGCAACCATATAATAACGGTTATGCCCATCAAACTTGTCAAAGTTGCCAGCATCAAATACATTATGCTGGTATGCAAAGACCCACTGCTCAGGCGATTCCATCTTATCCTGGGTATGCTCCGCCTAACCTGAATCAACAGTTGCCCTTTGTAGCAACTCTAGAATTACCAGATCTAAACCGGCTGACGAATGATCCAATTGCTTATGCCCCTTGGTGGCCAGCGATTCCGCATAAACTTCCAGCGGACATTCCTAAATTCAATGGAAATCCAGGTGAAGACCCATCGAATCACGTCATGACTTTTCATCTATGGTGTTCGTCGAACACCCTGAACGATGATTCGATAAGGCTTCGCCTTTTTCAGAGGACATTGACGGGTCCAGCGGCTAAATGGTATATTGAATTACCTAGAGCCTCTTTCGACAATTTCAGTTCCCTAGCCACGACTTTCTTAACCCATTTTCAATTACCGATAAGGTATGAAACTGGAACGGAAATCTTGACCAACTTCAAGCAGACGACGGCCACACATATATCCGATCATATACATGAGTGGCGTCGTCGTCGCAGGATGGTAAAGACTTACGTTCCAGATCATCTATTAGCTGAATGGTTTATAAAGTCGTTACTTCCTGCCATAACGGAAGATGTGGCCAAGGGGGGAGTCGTAATGGAGGAGCAAGTTATTGCTCGTGCACAATATCTAGACTTAGTATATACTCAGTCCGTCACGCTCTATGATAAAATACCTGACGCACATAGATCGGAATTTTCAATTCCTCCTCCTCCTAAATCAAATAGTGACTCTCATGCCAGCAATGGCGTGATTGGCGCAACAGACATGAAATCGATAAAGGCTGTATCTAAAAAGGCTCGTAAGATTTCCGGTCAAAATACAAATGAGGAACTTCTTGCCTCGGAAGTAAGTGCCGTGTCGGACGACAAGGGCAAACAACTGAAGCAACCAGGGGGCAAGAAGAAAAAGAAAGGGAGAAAAAGGAAACCCCCTACGGAGTGTCATATATGCGATGAGGATCATTGGACAACAGATTGTCCATACAAAGCTGAGCTTAAAAGATTCTTTAAGAGTTCGAAAACCTCAGTTGTGTTGACTGATCCGTTTCCAAGCCCGAGAACCGAGCTGGTTGCTAATCAAAATGCTTCCCGATCCCAAGTGCTTATGTTTTCTGTATCAAAGCAGCAAAATGATGCTTTGACGAGGAATAAGGATTACAGGAATCCAAAGCTGTCGAACAACAAGGCTAATGAACAACCTAGTAGTTCGACAACAACTTTGACCGAAGTTGTGCCACCCATCGTCCCTGAGCCAACGATAAAGTCGCAAAAGGGAGCAGTACACAAATCGACATTTAATCCTTGTGCGAAAATAGCACAGATAGAGGACCTAGCCCAATCGCCGTCCGTTATGTCGACACTTGAGGTACCGCAAAATTGCTTCTCCCAAGAGCAAGCTTTATTATCAGCAATAGGTGGAATTGACCCAATGGATTCCAATCTTGTGGCCTTTGATCATAAAGGATATGACCCTCAGTTACCAGCTCAACTAGCTTTCCTTATTCAAGTGAAAGCCCTCAACAAAACTGTTCATCGAACAATTATTGATGAGGGGGCATCTACATGCATTATGTCGATGAGTTGCTGGAAAACTTTAGGATCTCCAACCTTGTCGAGGTCTGCGACGACGTTAAAAGCATTCGACGGAAGGACATATACCCCATATGGTATACTAAATAACTTGAAAGTTGAACTAGAGGGAAAAACGGTAGAAATAGATGTTGAAGTCATCGATGGGAATCTTGATTACAACATCCTACTAGGAAGACCATGGATATATACCATGGCAGCTGTTGTGTCGACCTATTTTAGGAAGATTGCATTTCCCTTCCAAGGAGGAATTACAATCGTTGACCAACAAACTTTTCTCCCCAACAGTTCGCAAGTTACGGGAAGCATTCCAATGATCCATGGAAGGAATCATTCACTCCAAAATATCGGAGTAGGTCTCCTAAAATACCCTGCCTTAATGGGTACTTTTGCCCTACCGCCTCCGAGTAATCTGGCGGAAGTGGCCACAGTGGAATATGAAACCTTCTACATCTAATGGATTTGGACGTCGAGGACGGTTCTTATCTTGTGTCAACCTCATTAAAAAATGAAACAAATCCCCTTTCTCAAAGGTAAACCTTCATTCCAACCACCGAGTTGAATGCAATGAAGCTTGGGGGGCGTGCACCTCGATTTGCGTTATTATGCTGGGGGCATGCAAACTTATCACCGAGCAGTTTTAGCACATAGTTCATGCTCGTTAAAAAATAAACATAAGATTGAGCAGTGTTTTAGCGCATTCAAGCTCGTTAAAAAATGAACCCATCCCGGTAAATAACCATTGAGTATGTAACCTGATCAACCATAAAAGCCTTGGTCGTGTTTCGTGCACCGTCACCTCCACCGTTCATTTGGCCGATCGTTTACCTCCATTTGATTGTTTAACCATTTTGAGGAACAGCTGCGAAGAGTGATTTCACCTAGCCATCCTTGTGACACTGCCGTGATTGGAAAATTCCAACCTGTACCTGGAATCAGCTGCTAACCCTGTTCATCACTCGTTCCTCAAAAGACGAGTCTTCTTTAAGCTCTTTTCAATTGACTCGTAAAATATGAAAAGATTGCCGAGTTTTGGCCTTCCAGCTCGTTAAACGACCGGAAGAGCTATCCCTCCTCTAGATTTTAATCTTTTTGGACCTGAGGGATTATTGCACAAAAAGATCGAGCGCTTGTTTTGTTCGGCTCGTTAAAACTATCGAAAACTCATCCCTTCTATATTGTTTTATACTTTTTCGGACTTAAGGGATTAGATGACGAAAAAGGAATTTTGGAGTTAAACTTTATGTACCTTTTCAGACTCTCTAAAAATGAAAAGGGTCGAGTTTTCCTTGTCGTTAGACTCGTTAAAATCACTAAATAGCGACAAACTTGTCTTTAGACGAGAACGAGTTTCACTATCGCTAGGCTCGTTAAAACATAGCGATGGGCTTGCCCGAAGGGCAAGTTATAGAACAAGCATATGTTATCCTCCTCAAGCTTGACAAAAATAAAGAGGTACTGGTTAGAAATGACTGGGGAAAAATTGGGAAAAAATCAAGAAAACTTTGATGGTAGCAGGTCGCTCTTGAACATGACACTTTTCCTCCGTACCACATCGGGTTGGGTTGTTTCATTCACTGGTCACATCACCATGGTCTCGCCATACCATCCATACTTGGGGTAATGCTACCAATCCATCGCATCAGTGTCGCCATATGTTCAAGAGAAGTCGTTCAGAAAGAGTCAACCGGGTCCCATCCACTGCCATACATTATCCTTCATCCATTCATGACCGCCACCCTGAATCATATGTCACAGATCGTTTTCACCTCCATTAAAATCATAAGCTCCGTTCCGTGTCATTGATGTGGGATTCATTAAGGCCCTCCAGTGACGGATCGCTTCTTGTCGACATCAGCTCATTATCCAAGAAGTTGATCTAGGAACAACCCCTTCGGTACTTTGAAGCTTGCATGCCTCAATGGCAAGTTTCTCACTTCCGGCGACAGGTATACATCAATGACCTTCGACCAGAAGATTTTGCGTGGTGTTCGACGCCAAGTCCTTTATTCACACCACGTGAATTGTACTGCAGTACCTTGAGGGTCATTATCATTATCGGTGATTCCTCTCGCGCTTGTTAACGGTTTACATCATTGACCGGTAATCAAGCGATGTCTTTCCATGTTCGACTTCAGCGCAATTCTCACATGGATCGACTTGTACTTAGAGTGAAGATCGAACGAGTTTGAAGACCCCGGATCTAGTTTCATCCATCCGGGCTGCGATATATATTCAGGAAAAAATAAAGACATTTGACACGTACATCATTGCAGCAGATGATCATCCTACTCAAAGGATGATAATTTCGCCAAAATTATCAGTCTACCATCAGACGATCGTCTGTTCTATGTACAAAAATGAATTTATAAAGTTGAGCATGGGAATGCCCGCCTCAGCTAGATCATGAAAGCAGTATGAATCATAATGTATTGTATTGTATTTTAATACAGGTCTCCTCCCAGCAGATGGATGAACTTCGGACCCTCCTGGATAAAGCATTTCACCCGATAAACGGCCTCATACTTTAGGGGGCAACTGTTATAGACATTTTTGTGCCTTACAGCATTGAGCATGAAATGTCCATAATCTAAGGGATCCAAAGTCCCTAAACATGTTGTTCCTACCCCTAGAGGAACAAGGCCAACTAACCACAGCAATTCACTGAAGTTCTCCACCTGAAAACACTCAAAAACAAGCCAATTCTGGATCATGTCAAATGCTCCACTGAGCATCTGCGCTGAATGTCAACTGCTCCACTGTCTACGTGTGTTGAATGTCAACTGCAACAAAGGCTACATGCGCTGAGCGAGTTTGGACAAGTGGCAGAGTCATTTCTCAAGGTGTCAATGCCCAGGAAGCTTCCAGAATGACACTTGGATCAAGGAATTCGACCATGGAAAATTTTAGGGGCTAATGTTCGCCCAGTGGGCTAATTTTCCATGATTTTTCCAAAAAAAAGATTCGCCAATTTCCAATTTTATAAAAGACGATTCGCCCAAATTTTAGAATATAAAATTATTTTACCTTAAAAATCGCCAACATTATAGAGAGACTATATATAAAATAATTATAAATTTGATTAATTTTACAAATATATCAATAAACATTTATAATTTGCATATTAGGGATTAGTGAGATTCGCCAATGTTTGAAACTTCAAGAAAATTTTCCATCCTTAAAATTTTCCTTGAATTCGACTGGTGATGAGTAAGAGGTTCCAAATCTCCAAGTGGAAGCAAGAACCTCCAAGTGGATTCAAGAACTATGAGAGGGAGAGGACACTAGTCAGTTTCATACCAGTCTCAAGCTGACTCATCCTCTCTCTAATATCCCTATATATAGATCTCTCCTACATGAGATCAGGGAGGCTGGAATTTGGTAATTACAAAGAATTGCTGTTGGTTTGTGGCTGGAAACATTGGGTGCTTAATGCTTTGAAGGGAGCTGAAGAAGGAATTCCATTCTGCTGGGAAGGAGATGCTGGATTGGAGCCCTATGGGTTGTATCTCTTCCTGAACCCTGTTACTTATCAATAAATCTATCTTGATTCTTTCCTATATGCTGGTGTATTTTGTATGATTGCATTAGTGTATTTGATTTACTTCTAATCCTGAATCATTTATGAATATGTATATTTGCCTTTGCATTGTGTTCTTCTCTTGTCGCAAGTAGCTGTTCTCTTGTCACAGGTAGCTGTTCTCTTGTGATCTCGTGGGATTCAAGTAGCTGTTCTCTTGAGCAAGCGAGGAGACAAGTAGCTGTGTACACGCAAAGAGAAGAGGATCTAGATTGAGGGACAACCGGAAGACAACGGTAAGTCTGCCAATCTCCCCTCTTTCACATTTCATAAAGGAAGAAACCATAATAGCTGTATTCGTTTGTTGCTAAGGCGCTGTCACACCTTAGGTGGATAGGATCGTCCTGCATAGGCATTTTTCCCCACAACAGGGAGAATCTGCAAGTGGCTCTTATTGTTCCAGGAGTATGATTTTGAAGTTATTGTGAGGCCTGGACGACTGAATGCGGGACCAAACCATCTGTCACACATTGAAACAGGGGAAGAGCCCATTAATTTGGAGGAAGGATTGCCTGACGTGCAACTATTTGTAGTACGCTTCACGGATGGTCATTTTAAGGATATAATACACTTCCGAATGATAGGAATTGCCCCATAAGGATACATTGTCAAGCAGAAGAAGGAATTAGTGGTGTGCGCGGCATATTTTTCTGTCATTGCTGGGAATTTGTACAAAATGGGGTCTGATGAGATATTGTGACGATATGTACCTAAGTTTGAAAGGGGTAGCATCCTCACGGAAACTCACGGGGGCGCCATGGGAGGACATTATGTAGGAAGAGAAACTGCGCAGAAGATTCTACACGCAGGGTTGTGGTGGCCAACCCTCCATCAGGACTCAAAAGCATATTGCAAGGCATGTGATGTATGTCAAAGGACTGGAAGGCCATCATAGAGGGATGTGATGCCTTTGAATCTATAGATGATGTTGAAACCCTTTGAGAAATGGGCGATAGATTTTGTGGGACCCATTCAGCCCCAAGGAAATACGGGAGGAAGGTACATTATCATCGTGACAGAATATTTGACTCATTTGGGAGGAGGCACCTCTTGTGAAGGATTGCACAGATGCAGCCGTTGCAAATTTCCTCTTTGAGCATGTACTAACATGATTTGGTTGTCCAAATATCTTGATGAGTGATTGCGGTATGCACTTTTTGAATAAGACGATCATCACGCTAATGAAGGAATTTCAGATATACCACTAGAAGAGTAAACCTTATCACCTGGAGGCTAACGAGATGGTGGAAGGGTTCAACATAGTGCTTGAAAACACACTGACCAAGGTTTGCAATGCTTAGCGAAGTGATTGGGACCTATGCATACCTGCAGTACTATGGGCTTATCAAACAACATGCAAGAAGTTGACTTGACAAACACCCTTTAGGCTTGTCTATGGTGTTCAAGCGATAATGCCTATGGAATATATTGTGCCTAGTCTGCGCATAGCAGTGCTCACAAGTATGATAGATTGTGGAGCCTTGGAGGAAAGGCTCGCACAGCTAGATGAACTTGAGGAAGAGAGATTTCTAGCTAGATTTCACCAAGAGGTCCAAAAGAAGCACGAAAAGACATGGCATGATCGACATATTAAGCTGCGCACCTTTAAGGTAAATGACTTAGTTTTCTTATATGATAGTAAGTTTGATAAATTTCTCAAAAAATTCAGAATGCACTAGTTAGGGCCCTATGTCATTAAGGAAATTACCGATCGAGGAGCGGTACAACTGGTCAAGTTGAATGGAGAACCCTTCCCAGGAAAGGTGAATGGCAGTCGCTTGAAGCCATACACCAATGGTCCGGCCATGTGACTAGATGACGGTAGCATAGTCTTAGCACTCTAGGTAGCTGAAAGGAGGCACGGGACTATAAACTACACTACCCAAGTTGGGGATTTGCACGATTGGAGGATGGTGCGAAGAAAGGAAGTGTCACAGGGTTCGCGACAACGCAACGGAAGTTGCTCTACCTAGAGAGAAATTGCACAGGGTCAGCCGGAAAGTGAACATTAAAGTCACTTTTCATGATTTGACAACAGAAGTGTGGCCAAATGGAGAGGATGACCATTATTTAAGACGAAATTTATGGCTCAGATCCTTGAAAATTTGCTACCAATCGGCATTAATGAACCGAATTTGGGGGAACGGTCGGATTTGAATTCAAAATGTCCTATAAATTACAAGTGGTTGTCCAATGAAAAACACTTGGCATTTTGAGAATTGAGTTGTTGAGCTCTCAGGCACCCATGAATCGAGAATTCTTCAAGGCTTTCAAAGGGACTCCTGCATTTGCAAAATTGCTAGAGACGTCGCAAGCACTGTTAGAAAGCATTATGTGGGAACCCACATAAATTATAAATACCGAAGAAGTAGTAGAGGAGTTGGCATAGGAAATGGAAATAGAGGTAGAAGTAGCTGCTCCAGAGGTTGCCGAGGTGCTCACCAAAGTGCCTAAATCACTGAGAACACCGAGACTGAAGCCGACCCCAACTAAAGAGACCGTGAAGGATAAAAAGGGCAAGTAACCTACCATACCGATGTGCGCATCTCGAAGGAGAAACCCACCGAAGCCCACTACACAGGAGAAATGCAAGGCCATAAACTTAGAACCAAAGGAGGAAGACATTGAAGACATCCCGATCGACGATGAGGATCTGGGAGCTAAAGTAGATGAGGTTGAAGCCCAGGGTGCGGACCGTATTACTCAGTCGCTGGAGTATGTCCCTCTGCACAAGCCTAAAACCATGATACCAAAGGACATTGATGAAAGCAAGAATCCCCTACAAACCCCTCTGCTATCAGACGAAATTGTTTTCGACGATCTATGCTTGGCACGAGTGCCACTGCTGACACTTGAAGACTGGGACTTGGTGGACCATAAGAAGTTCCCACACCTAGCGATCGAGTAGCTGATGTGCCGCATCATAGATACGAAAATGGGAATGACTGAATTGGAGCCGCGGAGGTGGCTCAAGGGAGTAGAAAGGGCAATGTTGCTCAACCTACTCTGGGTGCCACCCTACAACCACACGCCGATGATAGTTTTAGTCATCAAGCAGCTACTGTGCTTGGTGCATGATGGGTGTCTCTGGCTAGAGGAGCCGATACCCATCACAAATAGGTTGATTCACCTGATAACTCAACTGCCATATACAGGAGAGAACCCAGCCATGATCTTTGGTGGAAAAGGTGGCGAGCAGGCTCTTGCAAAATCAATGAAAGAAAAAGTTAAACTGGTGAAGAAGCCACGCAGATACGCTATATCCATCGTCTGCAACCCCACTGTGAAGGTAGCCACACAGATCTTAGCGGGGAAGGTGATGAGGAAGTGTCACACCGATGAGGTGTTAGCACATGTCGTTGTGCTAGCAGAACAGTGCGCTGAAGGAGTCTAGTTCAACTGGTCAGACTACCTTCACGGAGAGTTCCTGGCGAACTGCCGCGAAGCACAAGAGCTCAGCAAGACGTTCCACTATGTGTGGCTCTTGCTGTCAGTTATGTTGGTAGCATGGGAGCTTCTAGAGGATAGCCAGTTCCCTTCGGTCGCGTTGGACCTCCCTGAAGCAGTGAAGTACCCTTCGCTGTGGGCGACCAAGGACGCACAGCGAGTCAGGGACAACAAGATCTTTTGGATCTTGATGGAGATGAACATTCGGATGGCCATCAATGACAAACCGTGATTGTTGCCTATGGTGTATGCCAACCTGTAGGGCTATGCTGAATTCAAAGCTGACTTCCATCAAGCATCCATTAGGGTGCGGAAGGAAACTGTGCAGAAATGGTACGACTTGCCTTATCTGGCAACGAATGACGCCATTGATGTAATGCTTGATAAATGGCTGGCGGAGTGGCACACTACCATGGACTTGGAAGTGGGCGGGAGCAAGTCCACCGTGCAGAAAAAGGAGGAGGAGGCGAAGCTTAAGATGTCACAACTGGCTGAAAAGTGGAAAAAGGAGGCTGTTGATAAGGCCCAGGAAGAGTGCAAGATTGCACAACAGACAGGGAAGCAAATAGGTGGGACAAATCAGGGCTCTGACAAAGGCGGGAGGTCGCCTTCAGATGAGACAGAAGAGGAGACTGAACAACACAACACAAACCCTTAGGAGACGTCCGCCCGCATCAAGCGCCCAAGTGAGCTAGAGAAGGGAGGGTCCAGGAAGAAACCAAAGGCGACCAAGACCTCACTGGACCCCATCACATTAACAGAGGGTGACTTGCATGATATCAGTGACATAGTAAGGTTTGTCAAGACGGAGGCCCTGCAACAATTTGAGTAGCAACAATAGAGCATCCTGGGGGCTATCCAGATAGAGTTGCGGGAGTTGGAAACCCGCATGTCGCAAGCTGGCACGATGTCTACCAGCCTGGCTATCGGCACTTCAGAGGCTGCCAATATGCGGTGCATGAAGGCTTCTAGTGTGATAGTGTTGCCTGATGGAGCACTAACCATAGAAAATGAGGCTCATGGGCCTACTGTCAGTGCCCTAAAGGGAGTAGGGTTGAACTTGGCAGTGCTCCCGTGAGAAGTGCTCCACCTCTTGCATGATGGAGTGATTGCAGAGATGAGGGCCCATGAGCACCGAGCCCTCTTAGTGATCAGTGAGCAGCTGATCAACAATGAGCAGATGGCCCTACAGAGAAATACTACCATCGTCACTGAGACCGAGGCGACCAATCAGAGCAAGTGAATTATGCACATCGTTGAGGAGGCATGTCAAATGGCCCCAGAGTTATCCATTCCAAAGGAGGAGCCAGCCGAGGTACACATCTGCAAGCTAGCCACAAGGGTACGTGACACTCGGACTGAGATGGTGTGGGTTTACTTGGAGTTGAACCTACAAATTACAGAGTTACAGTTGAAGGCCCAGCCTTCAACCCCGCCAGAAGTGAAGGAACAACAGGTGACCGTTGTCACAAAAGAAGTAGCGGCAATGGATAGTGTAGTAGCAGACTGCACACAGTTATTTGAGTAGTCATTTGAGGTCCTGACAAGTTTTCAAGAGGACCCCAATGTACAGAGGATAGAGACGAAAGTGTGTGAGCTATAGTAGCACTACGATGAGGTTAAAGGCACAACACAAACCATCGTGCTGACACAGAGACTAGCCATGCTGTAGGAGGCCAAGAAGCTAAAGGAACATGTGGATGCAGCACTGCACAAGGAAGCAGTGCTCAAGATGAGACTAAAGCCTTGGCTAGATGAGGCTTACGCAATGACATGGAATATCGAAGGAAAGCTTGCGACTCTGCAGGAAATGCAACAAAAGCTTCAAGCTGATAGGGGAAGAGCAGTGACCGAGCATACAGTGGGAAATGTGAAGCAGACGAAAGCTTAGTTCATGACCGAGGTTGCAGTCATACAGGTTAAATTGGAAGGGCTTCGTGCAAAGATCTCCACGCCTACCAAATGACTTGAGGGCAAGTCACGATGTTTGTGTTGGGGGCTTGTTGGGAGTGGGATTCCCCAAGGGAAGTTTTGGGGCTAAAAGCCCATGTTTGAGTCAAATTTTGTAATAAAATTGTAAAGACTCCACATTTTTTGTTCGCAAAGAGCAAAGGTGTCATACGTAATAAAGGGTTGTCCGCCCTTAGTTTTGTAAAGTAAATCCGGTTGTAAGAGATCTACCCATGGTCTGCAGACCATGGGATTGTATAAAAAGAGCCAAGCTCTAAGTAGTTAGAGTAATCAATCATGTAAGAGAGTCATAGCTCTAAAGTAAGAAGTTTAAGTTTCGGGTCATAGCATATGTAGAGGCTCTGCAGCCAAGTGCGCATAGGCCTAGGGTAGAAGTCTGCAGCTGAGTGCATAGACCCCTGTAGCTGTGTGCGCAGGGTGGATAGAGTTTGTAATCACTTGGAATATATCAATAAAGAGAAATATTCTACAATTTTTGTGTTTTTGTTCTGTTGATGCATCTTGATATGCTATGTATGAATTTCCTTTATTATGCTTATATGATGCGCGAATGAATGTAATTACATTAGAAAACTGAACGCAATTAAGGATATTTGTTTACACGGTGTTAACTATAATTGTTAACAAGATAAGAAAGTCACTTAGACTAATTTGGGAATCTGCACTGTACGTTGCTATAGCAGCGCGAAAGTACCTCAGCCACCAGTTAAGGCTGCGCGAAGGTCGATCGTACCCTTTCGCGGAGGTATTGGAGGGCGGAATAAGGGGTTAGTCTGGCAAGCCCTAGAGCTAAGTGACCTACGCGAAGGCAAGGATAGAGGGAATTAACCGACATCACAACCATCTCAGGGTGTGGAAACGTGGTTCTAGCATCCCCCCATACTGCTTCGGATGAGACTTTAGTCAGCAGTCCGCGGGCTGATGTTGAAAGGGCCAGTAGTGTAGGGATTTGTTTGGCTAATTAACATTGAAGTTGGGTCAGACCCCCTTAAGCCAACAACAGGGGAGGCAATTGAAGTATTTCCTCAACATTGAAGGGATCTACATGAATCCCTTTAGTGGAAATGATGAATCCCAACAACCGACCGGATGTGACAGAAAAAAACACTTATTTAGATTCAACTGGATTTTGTAGAAACGACATCGTTCAAAAATCAATTAAAGATGTCTAGGATGATCTATTCTCTTTCAAGAATGAGTAGCTAAATCATCCAAGTAAGCTTCTATAACATGTTTGATATCGTGAAAAAAATATATGACATGGCTCGCTGAAAGGTAGCTCCAGTATTTTTAAGGCAAAAAGGAATCTTCTTATATGAAAATGTGCCCCAAGGGCAAATAAAAGATGTCTTATGTTGATCTTCTGGATGAATAGTGATTTGATTATAACCGGAAAAATCATCCATAAGCGAGAAAATCTCATTACCTGCACATTCATCGATAATCTTATCAATAAAGGGTGTGGGGTAATTATCTTTAGGACAAGCCTCATTCAGGTCCCTAAATTCAATGCATACATGGATCGTTCCTTGCTTCTTGTCAACAGGAACTAGATTTGAGACCCACTCAGTTAAAGGAACAGGGTATATGAAACCCGCCTTAAGCAACTTTTCAACCTCAGCTTTGATAGCTACTGCTTTTCTAGGGTTTACCGGTCGAAGCTTCTGACAAATAGGTTTTGGATTTTCATATGTCTTGATGTCATGTTGGACTCTATATGGATCTATCCCAAGCATTTCCTAATAATACCAAGCAAACGCGTCTCAAAACTCTTTAAAGAGATCAGTATAAGTTTGAATTTCTTCAGGGGAACAATCAAATCCAATGAAGACATTTTCGATAATGTTGGAATTCCTAGAAATGTTCACTGGAACATTTTTTGAAATGACAGACATGTTACTTTTGGCCGAAAATTATGCTGGAGCCAAAGGATT
Source organism: Pinus tabuliformis (assembly GCA_031772625.1). Classification (NCBI taxonomy): domain Eukaryota; kingdom Viridiplantae; phylum Streptophyta; class Pinopsida; order Pinales; family Pinaceae; genus Pinus; species Pinus tabuliformis. The sequence continues at coordinate 37,210,814 of CM062815.1, forward strand.
TAGAACTGCATGAACATCACTAGTAGATGAAGGTTTGGACAAGCTTGATTCTACTTCTCGCTAATCAGGGAGGAAATATGATTGATGATGCAAATCATCCCACGGTCTCTCAATACCTATCATTGCTTATACAATTGCTTCTTCGGATGGAAAAACAATATTTAAGCAATCCATATCAGAAGTTGAATCTAGAGTCTAGGCCGGAGCCACATCCCCATCTAGATCCTCGAGTGAAAAGGGAGTAGGATTGGAATATTTAGTGTTAACTATAGATTGATAAGCAATTTCATCTGTAGAAATAGGAAATTCCATTCCACCCACTTTACCGTCATCTAATGTGCTGGTAGAAGAGGATAAGGGCCAAGGATGTGAAAAATAAAGAGTTCTAAAGAAATCTCTTCGAGAAGGTGCCTTTGAGGATGAAATAACATTAATTCTAGCAATAGTAGCAGGAAAATCAAAGGTACCCATTAAGGAAGAGTACATTTCAACTTCTAGATTCTTAATAGGCTGCTTTAGATTGTTCACTAAGGGAACAATAGATTTAGAAGATGCATTGGATTCACTTCGAGAATAATCCATCCGACCAACTGTCACAATTCTCCCTTCATGAGGAAAATAAAGGATGTAGAATAACAATGATACAATAGCATCCATCTCATAAATCCAATTTCTTTCCAAAATGAGATTGTAATCCAAATTTGCATCAACTATTTCTACTTCAATGTTTACAACCTTACCCCGAACATAGAGAGGAAAGGTTGGAATAATCCCAAGTGGTATATGAGAATGACCATCAAATTTTGTTAAAAGAGTAGGTGATGGAACAACCTGAGGTGATCCAATAGCCTTCCAACATGATATGGACATTACACATGTGAAGCTCCCTCATCATCTATGGTTTGAAAGATATTTTCTTTCGAAATGTAGCCTTGATTTGAAAAGCCATATGATGTGGGAGTCTCTTCTTGATATTCGACATGTCGAATTTAAGAACAAGAGAGTTTTTTGGAACAACCACTCCGATCGTAGTGAGTAATGCACTCCTTTGTGTGGGGCATGACTGGAGCAGCTCTAACACTGACATGGCACAAGGACTTTGAGCCAGATCTTCTATAATAGAGTAGTTCTGAGCTGCCTTGGAATTGTGGTTAATTGTTGAATGTTTTGTGGAGCCTTTCGGCATCTAAGGTATAGACTCAACTGTGGGCCTCTTGATATGGAGGGCTATGAAACATTAGGAGTAGTATTAGAATTAAATGATTACAGTTCACCATAATCATATGAATATGTAGCAATTTCAATATGTGAACTCATCATATAAACATTTTATGGGTTTTCCCCTTCCTGATTTCCCCCAGTGGGGGTACCAGTACTAGAATTCGCGCCAGGAAATAACTATCTCCCTTGGGGAAAAGGGTTAGTTAGCATAGCTTGGGAGCTAGAAGACCATTGCTAAAACAAAAACTGCTGAGCATATTGAATCTTCAGGAAAAGACGAGTCAAATGGTCACCATTTCATAACTTGCATGGAAAATTTACTTTCTTCTTAGACTCTTTTTTACCACCCTAGCATCACTGTTGAGCTTATTTGCATTACCCTTCCCATCCTGATTCGTTTTCCTACCACATCCTTTCTTCTTACCATCAGATAGTTGGTTTCCTTTGGGGTGAGAATTTTGAACGACATTTATAGATAAGGTTGAGAAGGCATGGGCACTGATGGCGATTCCTGAATAGAAGAAGCAGTTTTCAAAGACAACTGTTGCAATTGATTTAGCAAGTTAGATGTGCTATTATCAATCGATTCGACTAGCCTGTCAGCATGGAGACCTTGCTTCAGCTTGGATGGATCAACCTTAGATCTAGGAGCATCAGGAAAAATTTTCTCAAGAATCCCAGATTGAGAATATATGAGTTCTAGCTGCTAGGCTCTAAAAATAGCTTGTTATTCGGTGAATACACCGGAGAGTGATACATCCTTAGATATTTTAGGTTGCAAATATTTGAGAAACCATTGAAGAAGGAATTCTTGTGGAATATCAGCTTTAATAAGCCTCTTCCTTCTCCTCCATTCCTAGATATGATCATAAATGTGGGTTTCCTGGTCTTGGTGGAAATTAGCTAAGAGCTCAGTTCTAGCATCATAATGAACATGCAACTAAAAATGATTTAAAAAATTGGTAGCCATATCACCAAATGAAATGAAGGTTCCCCATAGGAGTTCAATATACCATTTATCTGCATTCCTAATTAGGGTGCATTGAAATAATCTCAAATTGATTGAATCATCTATTAGGGAGTTCAATGAACACTTTAAATGGAAAGTGGTTATCTGGTCACCCAAATATTCACCAGTCTTCCCTTCGAATTTGGGTATGTCTGATGGAAGTTTGGTTGGAATCGAAGGCCAAGCTGGGTTGTATCAGATCAGATCATTATTAAACTTTGATAGATCTTGCAAGTTTAAAGTTGCCAGGAAAGGTAAGCACAAAGGACCTTGAGGATTTCACCCAGTTTGGGTAGAATTTCCAACATTCTAAAAAGAATACCCTAGATTTGTGAAGGCACCAGATTTTGTGAAGTAATTCGTAGACATACCTAAACCAAAAGGAAAACCTTGTGGCCCAGAAAAAATTAGAGTTTGTCCAACTCCTGCTGAAAAGTTGCCATGTCTAGTGAAATTCTCCCCCAGAGAGATGTTGAATGGAGCAGAGAGCCCTTGATAAGGGTTCCATGCATTAGCAAAGGGATAAAAACTCTGAAATGAGCTCACAGAGGAATATGACATATTCCCCTGTTGGCCAAAAGAGAACTGATTCCCGACTCCGAAGCCGATAATAGCTCAGTTAGTCCATCCTTAGAAAGGATTATAATGTTGACCCATGGAGGGAAAAGGTATTGATCCTAAAGATGGGTTAGAATGTGGTATATAACCACTCCCAAAAGGGAAACCCTAAAAAGAAGCTGACCCACTCACCATGGAAGACATAAACGTGGAAGAAACGGATGGAAAACTTAACGGAACCAAAGGAATTGCACTGGTAGGCATTCCATAGGGGAAAGAACCAATGTTGGAGGAAAAATCTTAGGTGCCCCCACTCGAAGATGGAATGGAGGTAAAGCCAAAAATTTTGGTGCTAGGAGTGATTGAAGGTATGGAAATTGTACCTCCTCCTTGTATTGATAAAGGAGTTTGTACACTAGTAGAACTCATAGTTGAAACCATGCTCCTAGTAGTGGCCATCGAAGGAAAAGATCGACATAGACCATGGATCGAAGGCTTGTGGGTCGAAGTCCCAACGTATAATAGAACATCTCGATAATTAGGAGGGAGAGGAGAAGGAGTCAAAGGAGACTCAGAGAGTTCTTCAACCTCTATAATGTCTTCCAATTGGAAGAGAACTCTAGAAAGGACTGGAGTGTTCCTCTCCAAATCTCAACTACCACCAAGTCTATTCTATGAATCAGTAGCTTGAACTAGAGGACCAATATCCATTGCATTTACTGCCAATGTCTGGAAAAAAATGACATAATTTCTCCTACACCTTTTGGAAGAAGGCTCAACACTCGTAGGTGAAAGCCCACGAAGCCTCCTGGACCAATGAACTGGTCGATCAACCAATTTTAATTATTTTAAGAGAACTAATTAAAGACTCAGAAAATTTATAAAGCCAAGCCAAATAGGAGCAAAGATCACTCTCGAACAAAATCCATAAAAGATACAGTCAATCAAGAAACTTCAAATTATTTCTTTTCCACGTGATGAGGATCGGACACCAAAATACAAGAAAGCGAAATCAAGGACCATCCGAAGATAGTCTGGGATAATAACGGCTCAGGCCTACCAGTGAATCTTCACAAGGGTACCCTCCAGAAGTACTAATGAATGTGATGCAATGTATTCCTTAGGTGCCACGAGATTTCCCTCCTCAACGACCTATGTGGTCCGTAGGAATAACAACTATGGACACCAGTTCGTACCAAAATTTGAGCAGAATAGTCTTAGGGTGGGATCCAACAAGTAGGAGAGGGGGTACCTCTCTTCCTTGTCTTCACTCTCCCTTGTGCTTGACTCCTAGTCAAGGAGCTTTCTTGAGCTTCTCCACTGAGCAGAGCTAGTATATCTCTTTAGAGGAGTAGGCGTTTGTGGCTGTAACATTTCGCTGTCTAAACTAGTGGTTAGACATGGATGTATTGTATGAATGGAACTTACACTTCTTAATATAACAGAGCTAACATGTTTCATGCATATGTTGTATTGAATTCTATGTTATCTGGTTTACTCTAAATGATATATGTATTTGTTTGCTCACGCATGCATGTATGGACTATTTTGTATATGTATGTATGAATATTTCTGAAATGTGTTGTTGGTTTAACCATCACTTTTGATTTCTCGCTAAATTTCTTTCCAGCTTGTGAGGCATCTTTGCTCGTGTGTTCCCTTCCAATCTGCATACCATTACAGGTTTCCAAGGGGTGCACTCACCTCACCCTCAGTGTGTTAAAACCTCTCATGCACCTTCCTTGACTTACTACAATTGTCACACCCTTGCTACCAACAGGGACATCTTACTTGCCTCTGTGCAAAATCATGGTCAAGAAATTTTCATACAACCCATTGCTGGGACTCCTACACCAAATGGTCTGAGGTCTAATTGGGACTTATTACCAAGGAGATCCTCACATCTGTTTTGAATCTCTACATATCTATCATGGCTAACTACAGATCTTCTCTTCCGGAGTGTATGTCTTATGGAAACAAATTCATTATCTTGTAAAAGCTCTCGGATAACTTTTCAGATAAAAAATTTGATGGTGGAGGCCACGTAGCCTTGGTTAGGCATGCGGTCAGTGTTATAGACAAATGAAAAAGACATGGCATATTTGAAGAGTACATGACCTGCGTGTTGTTTTTCTACATGCTTCGAGGGAACCCCATACACTGGTGTGCCACGCCCGAAAAATCTATTCATTCTCTTTCTCATTTGGTCATAGAGATAGACCATGCTTTCAATCACTTTAACCATAAATCACTTAATCAACAAATTCTAAAATTACAAAAATCACCTGATGAATCCATTGATAAGTTTTACACATGCTTTGTAATCTTGCATACTAATTTCCCAAAGATGAAATTGATTGGGAATTTCTTTATGGAATATTTGAGTATCTTCTTCGCATATCGGAATCCCGCTCAGCACACTTCAGTGATGTTGTTGCACAATCATAGGTAGGCATAGTTGTTGTCACAAATGATTGTTTTCCTTCATCTCCTTAAACAACTCCACCATCACAGAGTGATATGGGAGATCATGCACACACATCTGTTGAACTGTCACATCATCCCACCCAACTTGCTCTTAATATCTGCACATATTTGGCTTGCAAACCTATTGGTTGTCACGTGGATTCGTCTCCTCAACCTCCATCCCTGCGTTATGTTGATCATCCCGATTGTACTGTCTTGTGTTTTCCCATTCCGGACTCCTCACCTGTTGTGAACGAGGATCAAGTTATCGATTGAGTTGGTGTTATGTAGCCAACCTGTGCCATCATTCATGATGAGTGTGTGTGGGAATCTAAGGAATAACCCACGGTGAAGGATGACTCCCTTTAAGTCGTGCCTCATCCACTTTGTCCTGACAACCCTTGTGATTTTTCCGCTGCTGATTTCCCCTGTGTAAACCCATTTATGGATGTTTCTACTTCCGATCATTCATAGGACACATCAGATGTTAGTCTGTCATCATAGTGTGGAGAGGACACATCTTCCTCCCAAAATCCGTCTAATCTTTCATCTGTCATTTATGAAAAAACAGAGGGTGAACATATTTGCTTCTCATTTACCCCTCTGCTCGATTGATCAAATCATGAGGATACCGACAAACATCCTGAATTTTCTGATCTTGGTTGTCGTGATATCTCTACTTCTTCATATGATCACGATGTTGATTCAATCATTGTTAATATGTCTAATACACTGGTCTACGATGATATATTTGTCAACAAAGTCGAAACCCCACAAACTATCGAGGCATTGCAGCTCGAGCTAATGGTTATGTCAGGCCCTCGCTGCCCTGAAGTTGGTTTCACTTCTGGTCAGGAATTTTTTGAAACACTCAAGGCTCCTCGTCACCCTTTTCTTTGCATTGAAGATCAACCAAACACCCAAATTTCCCTTTCTCCCCTCGAATTACATGATCCCCTCACTCATGCATTGGAGGAATCTTACACAACAAGCACACATGCACAACATAAGTGGTCTACCTTTCTCACATTTGTTTGCCTGTCACAATCAAGAGAATGCATACACTCAACATTTGCATGCAGTGTAGCACAACACCATGGAAACTCCACAGAGTGCATGTCATGCACTTTCACTCATCTTTGTTCTATGGTCGCTTGTAAATACATATTGTTCGAAGTGAACCTTGGTGAAAACACAATGCTTGTGCACTGACTAGTATCACCTACTCTAGTTGGTTGTTTTTAGGTTAATCCTTGTCATCTCAGTCAAGTAGAGTAAGGTGAGGGGGAACACCTTAACAAGCACGTCAGAAGTATACATAAGCTACTTCTATGAAGGAACAACCTCTTCTACTCTCAATAAGTCGGGATCCTTCTTCCACCTCTAAAATGAATAAGTGTTATGCACAGATATGAAGATGAAAAATGAAAAAAAATGAAAAAGTGAAAAACATTTGAAAAAAATGAAAATGAATAAGGCAAAAGAAGAGAAAGGATTCCTGTGCAAAGAAGTGATGCAAGTAACCCCACTGGGGTACTGACTAGCCTCACTAGTAGTGAAGCAATGCTTGTGTTCCTGCGTGACTCTACTGGGGTACTGTCCAAGCCTGCTGGCAGCGGAGCAGAACCAGAGATGAAACTAAGGCTCTGACGACTATACTTCTTGTGCACTGATATACCCCTCAACCCCAATCAAAACAATTGTGTTGACTTGGCATGGAAGGTGTGTCAATCGACCAAGATCTTTTTAGATGCTACATCTTACATTCAAACAAGTGTGGAAACCAAGATGAACTAATAACTGAACAATGCTTCCGGAGGTGTTAGACTTGCTTTTCATGAACAAGGTCCATTCGGAGAGCTGGAGTTCTACTAGTGTATCGCCAAGTGTTGTAGCAGCTACAAGCACCCTCCAAAATTTTTCCTTAGCTTTGTTTTGGAGCCTCCCTACCAGCCTTTCACAGCAGCATGTCTTGTCTTGTCAACCTCACAAGCTTCAGTGATTTTCCTATGGAATGAGAGCATGTCCATCAAAGCTTGTTGCATCCCCCTCATAGGCCATTTCATCGGACTTGGTCCAACATCAGGCTGAGCATCTCCCTCAAGAAATTGCGCAATTCTGGAGGGCAACCATCTTTCCCTCCAAAGATTGCGTAATTATGTTTGGTAGCCTGCTGGGCTCTAGAATTGCGCAATTATGCCTGTCACTGTTCACTGAGAAAATTGAGCAATTTCTCCCAGCAGGGTTGCTCAGCCTAGAAATTGTGCACTTCTGGGTAGCAGTCAGCTACTCTACCTAGAAACTGTGCAATCCCTTTGGGCAGCCTGCCTAGCTCCCTCCCAGAAATGCACATTTTTTCCTCCTAGCTGAGCATATTGTTGCATGTGAGGTTGAGTTGACCGGTTCCCTCTGGGACCGAGCAAAACTGACTGTCATGCATGGGATGCTCCTCCCAAGGCAGCATGCAAAGAAATCCCTTGATTTAGGGATCTACTTTTAGCAGTTGGAGGTTAGATGAAAAGATCATTTTAGAAACCTCCCACCAACTGTCACTCTTCCTAGATTTGTGGCATGTGCATCACATCTTCGATTTTATCAAAACTCATGAACCGGATGCTGCAGAGATCTTTCCTCACATCGACCTCACATCTCTGACATCCCACATTGCATCTAGGAGTCGTCGACACATTCAGCTCAGTTGTCTTGGGGTAACCCCGTTGTTCATGACTTGCACTGCGTTTCTTTCACTTTTTGTTTTTCGCATTGTTTGAGCGTTCTCTGCTTGATTTCAGTGAGCGCTTGTTGTAGTTTACATGCATACTAGCTTGTGCTAGGACCGTTTCAATTTTCATTTGAATCTCACTACTGTTGCATGCATGACACTGTTTCGCATGGATGGTCATTATTTTCGCAAATTTCTTCATACACATCCATGCTTTCCTATTTTCTGAATCCTACACTTGTTGTTTGCATGAATGATCATTCACTCTTGTTTACACTTATCCCACCATGCATTCAAACTTCTCATGTTTTCAGTCTCCTGTCGGTCGGATTGGGATGCCTCGGCCTGGACCGTGCCTTGCCCGACTAGCACTGTGCATTTCCTGAAGTGAAGGCTCTTCCTTCCCTCTAGAAATTGCGCAAGTCTAACCAGGCATTGACCTCCAGGTTTTCATTGCGCGATTCTTAGAGGCAGTGTCCTGCTGGCCCCAGAAACTTCGCATTGCAATTTGTTGGTTGCATGTCACTGCTGACTGAAATTGTGCATTGTGCAGTTTTAGTCCTCAACAGGCCAGGTTGGACTGTGCATTACACAGTTCCAACAGTCAGTCAGCCTCCTGATAGCCCGAACTGTGCCTTGCACAATTTTGGCATTCACCTCCTGACATCCTGAACTGTCCCCTGCATAATTTTGGTAGTCAATCTCCCGACCTCCTAGCAGAAATTGCGCGACCTTCATGATCAGTCACACAGGTATGTTGCAAGTCAATTCTCAAGTTCATTTTGGTTTTCAACTGATAGATTTATTTCCATGAGTGTTTCCATTTCTCCAGGTATCAGAGGTGTCCATCTACCTCTCAACAGTATATGTACAATGGTTTCCAATAGAGCAATGTCAAAGACACCGTTCAAAGAAAACTTGGGGATGCAGTCGATCAAGTGTCTATGAACTTGCCTACCCACAAAGACATAAAGTTGTTCGTAGAAAAGGACATCAAGATATGATGACATCAACATCACAGCAAGTAGCACCATGAACAATAGTTGAAGGTAGCATACCAGATGCAACGAATGCAAGAAGAAGGTTAATTGACAACAGAGAGGCGAAACAAAGTTGCAAGCTCAAGTAGATCTACTTGTGGTGAAAGCAAGTTTGGAGACTCAGACTATGAGGTGACGGTACGACATGAAGATCACAACAAGGAAGACAATGGAATAGAGAAGGAGTTGCATGTGCTCAAGCAGCAACTCAAGGAAGAACATGAGCTGCACAAATGATAGAATGAGTTGCAGCATGAACAGATACAACAGGGGTCACAACATGCACAAACGGATGAAACTATGCCCATACAAGTTATAAATTCATCCAGCAGATGGCAGGGAGAAGACATGGTGGGTGGTGTTGTTGATCGCATGCAAGGGAATTCAACAGCATGCATGTCATTGTGCGTAAGCATGTGATCCCACCCACTTGGCACACTCACCTAGGTGAAGACAAGAAGAAAGTCCAACTAGAGTTGGACATGTATTTTGAAAAGTTGATGCGCATGACCACCAACACATGATTGGAGATCAGCATAGACACTATGCATCAACATGTTTTCGGTTCGGCTGCACCCAAGAAGACCATGTGCATGTTAGCAGATGAGTTGGATGGAAGAGCCACACCAATGCACCAAGATGCAACAGATGCAAGAGGTGGCTTCAGAGAGATGTCACCATGGAGCGCATGCATACCATCACGGACGACCAAGCTTGACATCAACTCACCACCTTCACCATCACAAGCATGTCAAAGAGTTGGTCTCATAACAACAGACCGAGTGTCAGTGATGTCTTGCATGGCTTGCTTAAGCCAATTTGTCTCACATGGGCACATGTGCATTATAATGTAATGTCTTGTCAAGTGGAAGTTCCAGTTTCAATATTTGAATGTAGCAGTCATAGTGTAGATGAAGAGTCATGAGGCTAGATGAGCTGTCACAAAGGGGAATGTCAAGGGTTTCCCCAACCTTTGTTATAAATAGAACCTCACAACTCATTGTAAAGGATTTTGGTCAGCCAAGCTTCCGATAAGACTATTCTGGGGAGAGCTTGGATATTATTGTAACAAGCCTTGGCTTCTCCACTGTGAAGAGCTAGTATATCTCTTTGGAGGAGTAGGCGGTTGTGGCTGTACGTTCTATTGTCGGAACTAGTGGTTAGACATGGATGTATTGTATGACTGGAACTTACACTTCTTAATATAACAGAGCCAACACATTTCATGCATATGTTTTATTGTATTCTATGCTATCTAGCTTACTCTAAGTGATATATGTATTTTTTTTCTCATGCATGCATGTATGGACTATTCTGTATAAGTATGTATGAATCTTTCTGAAATGTGTTGTTGGTTTAACCATCATTTTGGATTTATGGCTAACTTTCTTTCCAGCTTGTGATGCATCTTCACTCTTGTGTTCCCTTCCAAATCATGTACTATTACAAGTTTCCAAGGGGCGCACTCACCTCACCCTCAGCGTGTTAGAACCTCTCATGCACCTTCCTTGACTTACTACAGTTGTCACACACTTGTTGCCAACAGGGACATCTTACTTGCCTCTGTGCAAAATCGCGGTCAAGGAATTACTGTACGACCGACTGATTGGACTCTTACAAAAAATGGTATGGGGTCTAATAGGGACTTCCTACCAGGAGATCCCCTTACATGTTGGCGGGTCCAACACCGTCAACCTTTTTGGTGCTAGCAGGAGGGCCAGATGACAAGCTAAGTCCTCACATTTGTTTTGAATCTCTACATATCTATCATGACTAACTATAGAATTTCTCTTCCAGAGTGTATGTCCTATGGAAACGATTTCATTATCTCGGAAAAGATCTCGGATAACTTATCACATAAAACATTTTATGGTGGAGGCCACATAGCCTTGGTTAGGCATGCAGTCAGCATTGTAGGCTCATGTGAAAGACATGGAATTTTTGAAGAGTACATGACCTGTGCGTTGTTCGTCTACACACTTCGAGGGCACCACATGCACTGGTTTGCCACGCTAACCGAAAATCCCATTCATTATCTTGCTCATCTGGTTGCGGAGACACATCGTGCTTTCAATCACTTTAACCATAAAGCACTCGATCAAGAAATTTTGAAATTATGAAAAGCGCCCGATGAATTCGTTGATCAGTTTTACACACGCTTTTGTAATCTTGCATACTGATTTCCCGAAGATGAAATTGATTGGGAATCCTTTATGGAAGATTTGAGTATCTTCTTCGCATATCCGAACCCTGCTCATCACACTTCAAAGATGAAGTTGTGCAATCATAGGCAGGCACAGTTGCTGCCACAAGTGATTGACTTCCTTCACCTCCTCAAACAAATCCACCACCGCGGAGTGATGTGGGAGATCATGCACACACATCTATTGAAATTTCACATCCTCCCACCCCACCTACTCTTGATATTTGCGCAGATTTGGATTGCAAGTTTGTTGGTTGTCATGTGGATTCATTCCCTCAACCTCCGTCCCTGAATTCCATTGATCCTCCGGATTGTACTGTCTTGTGTTTTCCCATTTCGGACTCCTCACCTGTTGTGAACAAGGATCAAGTTTTCGACAAAGTTGGTGTTATGTAGCCAACCTACACCATCATTCACGATGAGTGTGTGCGGGAATCTAAGGAAGAACCCATGGTGAAGGATGAATCCCTTCCAACCGTGCCTCATCCGCTTTATCCTGACATACCTTGTGATTCTGCCACTGCTAATTTCCCCTGTGAAAACCCATTTCCAGATGTTTCTACTTCTGATCATTAATAGGACACACCAGATGTCAGTCTGTCATCACAGTGCGGAGAGGACACATCTTCCTCCAAAAATCCGTCTAATCTGTCATTGTTCATTTCTAAAAACACAGAGGGTGAACATATTTGCTTCTCATCTACCCCCATGCCCAGTTCATCAAATCATGAGGATGCTGACAAACATCCTGAATTTTTTTTTATCGTAGTTGTCGTTATCTCTCTACTTCTTCATCTAATCACGATGTTCATTTTGTTATGTTCATATACCAATAGGTGTCATAATTTTTGAATATCTGAGGTCAAATATGTAATATGCACATACCTTTTCTTTCTGCAAATGTTTTCCATATTCAAAAAAAAAAAAATGTAAAGAGGGTATGTCCTAAAAGAAAAATCAAAGGACAAAAAGAATGAAAAATGTCAAAAAAGATGAAAAACTGAACCCCAATAAAGAAAGAAGACCATGAAAGTGGGCAAATCCAAATGCCACTGCTATTTTACTTTTTTGCACAATAATGATTGTGTGCAACTTGTTATTTATGCCATAGTCCAGGGTAACCAAATAGCTTAATCTTGGTTATTCCATGTTTTGAATTTCATGCTTAGGGATAGAGAATAAAATTTGACCAAATTGTTTAATCTTGGTAGATAAGTAGATAGGTAGAGTAAATAAAAGGAGCTCAATTGTTTAATTTGAGCCCTTGGATGTAATAAGGATAGACTTAGATATATTTCTATTGTAAAAGAAAAGAAAAATGTTTGATAAGGGTTTGCCAACTTAAGTGCACCCTAATAAAGAGTAGGAAAAATGGTAGGATGAGTAGATGGGTAAGTAGTTGTATTGTTGCAGAATTATGGTTATTGATTGGATAAAATCATATCATTTACTTTCATCAATAAGTTGCTAAAAGTATGGATGATAATTGAACATTTTCAAAGCCAAGTGATTAATTTCCCCATTCATTTTACCCTTAATTTTACTAATTTCCCATAAGTAAAGTCAAAAGTACCTAAAACCTTAAGTTAAAGGGGCTCAGAGTATTTCTCTGACATCTGGAGGGACCGAAACCTCGACCCAATAACTTATAGGGTCTAAGTACTCAAGCCCCTTCACCAACATTCACCCCCTCCATAATTCATTCATTTCATATAAAAGATCCCTTTTTCGAAGGTAAAATCACCATTTGTCTAAGGAAAGTGATTACCCCCATAGAAAAACCCTTTTTTCACAAAAACCCACAAATATGCATTTAGCCTAAGTTATAATGTTTTATGACATATGTTACTTAGCGCAAAATCCATTGTCCACTTTCATTTCATATTAACTCCTAAATTTTAATTATATTTATCAACTCCCAAAGATAAACCCTTTCCCATATATTTTATTAAAACCCATGTGATAATATCCCACCCCCAAGGTTTGAAACATAAACCTTATTAGTGAATAATTTAATGGGCTAATTAAGTCGATCAGTGGCTAATTAATAACCATGACCCACAGCCAAACAAAAGAGGTTAATTAATCAAGCAGTGATTAATTAATAAATTAATAATTTGTCCCCACCAATCAAATCATTCTCGACGTCATTAAGCCTCCCTAATCCACAATTAATTAAACCTTCCGCTCATTATAACCTCGTCGGGCCCCTCCATTAAACATCCGATCAAATCACTACACCGATCACCGTGTGATCTGACCCCTTCAAATCCAACGGTCGACACTCATATCATGTCGCCTTCGAAGGCCAGCCTTTACCTGCCTAATGTGAGTGGTTTCACTGTTCACCCCGCCGCTACGTGACACCCGATGAATGGCATCGGTTGGCCTCTCCCCAAAACCACTTTATCCCAAAAGTGGAGTGATGGATTTTGCTTACCACCTCCACTACACGCCAAAACGTCACATTCCCCGTTGGTGCCAACTATCCTTGTCCCAATGTACCCACCAAAGTCATTGACTTTACGAATAAAACCAAAAAAGTTATAGTTTTTTCGTTTTATCGTGAAAAGAGAACATTCTGACTTCCATGCAAACACAGAGTACATGCAACCGTCAACCTTCTACCTTCCGCCAACTTACTGAACTTGTTGAAATTTTCGACCACCTTTCAACTGCATGCACTTCCTGCAAAATGTGCACAGTCGCCATTACTCCGTTCAAAAGCTGAAACTAGGTATTTACCCCAATTTCACTGAGAAACCCTGTTTTCTTACCAAACCTAAACTAAGTTGCTTCAAATACTAAGTAATTTCGTAAAATAAGTTGCCTGGTGACTTCAAAATACCCTGAGAAAGACCAGTTTCTTCCCAAATTCACTGAAACGCTTTTCCCTCATCCTTGAATCCACAAGAACCAAGGATGGACACCCCAATTACATTGAATGTCATGCCTATTACGATTCCTCATATAGATTTAGACCATCTCCCACTTGCAGACAAAGATTTCTAGATTAAAGATACTTCCATCCAAAAATCCCCTTTGAAAATATTCTGCAAGAACAGATGCCAGTACTTGAACCATGCAGACTACATTGGACTCTGGGAATCAGCTTTACCCAAGTACCAGTTCCCCAGAGTTCATATCTTCCCAGAGATTGTACATTATTGCCACATGAACTATGATTCCATCCAAAGGGCAGTGAGAACCCCTGACCAGTCTGTTCTATTTACCATCACTGTTGAATCTATTAATGAAATGCTACAATTACAACCAAGCCAAAGTCTGACTCCTCTTTCCATTGGAGATATGCTGAATATATACCCTACACTTACCTTAATCAGACTTTCTCAGTTGTACCAGACCTTCATCAAAGAAGAACAGTACACCCAAAGGACTCTCCCCCTTACTTGTGGACTATATTCTCCAACCTTGGCTGAGACATCATAGACATGATATCCAGTGTGCTAGGCTACACCAAAAGTGAATTTGTTGATGAAATCATAATATCCTTTATGTCTATCTACATTCCTGGGCAACCACCAGCCATCATGTTTGACTATGCTAAGTTCATTGCTGATAAAATGCATGATCAATTCATGAGATTGGAAAATGAAAGAGTGTTTAAATATTCCTCAGTTCTATATCATTTATTCTTGTATTATCAAGCTGATAGATTTCCAATCACCCTCCAAAATCTTGATACCAAAGGAAACCCTAGATCAGTGATCTTTTGGAGTTCATTAATCCAACAATTTGACTCCCAATATTCTTATACCGACTTCATAGATATCTTTGTGTACCCTGTGACAACTATGCTACTAGGAATCCCTCCCCCCAGAATCTAAAAAAAACATTAGGAGGGTCATACAATTGTCTAAGCAATATAAAGTGGGGGATTGGTACTTGTACCAAAACCACACTGAAATCGGAATCTATGGATGTGACCTGGCTCCCTAAAAACTGCCTAGATACCTCCGCATGAGATTGTTTGCTCTGGATTACTATAGACAAATGATCAATTCATATGAGGTGTATTTTGTGAATGCCAAGAAGAAAGCACAACTTAGGATAAAATATCATCTTCGCCCATTTATATGTAACAGTAGGGAAGCAGGGAAGGAAGCAGAGGAAATTCGCCAAAGGTTGAGACTGAAACAAAGTTTTATATGGAACTATGACCCTTTAGATTTCATTTCTAATAGGAGACAAAAGAATAAATTATCACCTTACATCCACCATAGAATTCCTAAAATTGAACAGTATGGTAATCAATCTGTATGGGTGGAAAAAACTTTGATAGATCGAGATAGCACAAAGGTTGACGTTGATAATGTATTGATAGATTTAGATAGAAGACTTGATGAGGATTCATTTGTATAGGTGCCAGGAGAGTCTCAATCTCAGAGACAATCATAGGGACACAGTGGGTAGATAGAGCAACCATAGATTTAAAAATAGCCAGAAGAATCAGAACAGCCTGAGATTTCAGAGGAACTTGCTCAACCTGAACAAATCATGAGCAATCCTCCTATTCTGCATACTCCACTAAATGAGGAGAAGTACCTCAAAAGAGATAGAGAGGAGGCCACTCCTTCCAGCAGACCTGCTGACCAAACCTATGCTAAAAGGCAGAGGTTGAATCCATTTTTAGAGCAAGAATATACTGAGGAGACAGCAGGAACTACAAGTGCAGAAAGAACAGAAAGCATGCATACTACTCCTTCAGGAGGTACACAAGAACCTTCCACCTCACAGGCTCAAATGTTGGAAAGGCAACAAAGTGTGGAAGTATCCTCCTTCAGGGCTCCTACTGGCCAGAGCCAAGATATCAAAGAGAAATACAAGGAAATCAAAGCAAGGAATGAAAGGCTAAAGGTGCAAAGTTATGCACATTACCTGAAAATGGCTCCAACAAACCAAACAAGGCTAATGTCAACCTTTGACATAAAAGAAGGTAAAATGTAGATGAGTTTTCTAAAGCCAACACAACAACGTAAATCAATGGAAGATTACCTAAAAATAGATTTTGAAGTATTGGCAAAGGATATCCATCCTATTGACCAAATTGAGTTACATAAGCAAACTGGTGAAATGGTCTACTCCACTTTGACCAGCAAGGCAATAGTAGCCCACCAACTCCAGAATTCACTGAATAATATATCAACGCAATTCCAGTTGATGAAGGCCTCTTCACAGGCCAAAGACACCAGAATAAAGTCCTTAGAGGACTTGGTCATAGAACTGGGACATGATCCCAAGGATGTAAAAGCTATAGAGAAGCTTATCAAGAAGAAAAACGATGACATAGCTGCATTAAAAAAGCAGCTTAAAATTCCTCCTCTACATCATCCTCAAATAGCTGAAGTGTTGGAAACACAGAAGGAGGAAGAGCTTATGGACCTGTTAGCTCTGCTACACGTTTGAGCATTTTTTAGGGTCAATGACAGTTTAGCAGTATTGTTGATGCTTGAAGGGCTTCGTGCCAGTCTTTCCCCTTCTGCTCCTGCAGGATTCCCTATACCCTCTTAACCTCTTGTTCTATGTTTTCCTCCTAAAACTTCTTCGTTCCTTGCCTTATCCATATTCCTCTGTAATCCCTTCTTTTCCCAGCACCTGGTATTTTTATATAAAACCTGTTGAACCCCCCGTATTAACCTAATTTTGTTTTAACCCCTGGGCGCAAGGTTTAAGTCCATCCAACCGTATTCATATAACTCGCGCCATAGCCCTTCTTGTCGCTTTTAATCTGAATCATTGATCGTATCTGCCGCGATCTAACGGTCATCGTTCTTTTGCCCGCGCATTAAACATCGTGCACCTTCCCCATCATCCAATCGTCCATCGGAGATCCGGCAGTAGTCGCACCGTCTCCTGCCGCAACCTGCCCACATGTTAATGCATGGGGGGAGTGGTTTCCCGCCGGTCGCGGAAGCCATGTGGCGCCTTTTTTTTGGATTGCGCCTCGCTATACGAATACCACTGAGCCTCGGAAGGCAGTGCAGGGAATACCACCTGCCTCCCAAAATTGCTCATCTTGTACGTCTCCCCGCCGACTATCTGTTGCGCATCTTCCCTGTGCGATGGCCATCCGATTATCTCTGCTTCCCTTCTTCCTCCAAGAACCTGTGCTTAAAGCCTACTCATCTTCACATGGCTATGCAGATCTACAAATTAGCTAGCTTGCTATCATCCCCAGTCCAGTGATTGAAAAGGGAGAGGAAAGCTCTCCATCATCTTTTATTTCTCTGTCTGATCAAATGACAATCCCTCACAGTTGCCACTTAAACACTGAGGAAGAACATAATTCAATGCTCAAGGCTGAAGTTGATCATCTCAGTCTTGATATTTTGATACCTCCTTAGATGGTCTCCATACAGAATGAAAGGGTAGCTTTCCAGATAACAAAGGAAGAGGGTGCACAGTATTGGAATCCTTCCTTAGAGGTGGATTGTTCTCAGCAAGATGTAGGAGAAAAAATTGTTTCTGTGTCCCTTGCACAAGAATACAGTGGTGCATATTTCATATTAATTATGCAAACTACAGAAGACACATACATGTACACAACAGAAATGAGTATTCAGCTGGGGTACAAAGGCTCCCATGAAGAACATCCAAGGAGGAAAATACACAGAAGGGGAATGAAATTTGATCCCTATCTACCTATCAAGCTCAAATGTCCTAAACTGTTTGAGGTGGAGGATCAAATAAATCCTGTCCTGCTGATATATGATGAATCGGTTGACAGGAAACAATTTTGGTAGGCCTAGCAAATGGGAAATTTTTAAGTTTTCAGGCTTTAATGATTGTAATCAAGTCCTTTTACAGTTTCCTATTGTATGCTTAGTTGACTCCATGCCCAATGGATACTAGGCAAGTGTTTTTATAGCTGTTTTTGCATGAAGGCATTGGTCTGCAGGTTCTTGAGACCTCACAGGGAGGATCTCATCCCCAGAAGGAGCCAATGTTAGCTCTGCTACATGTTTGAGCATTTTTGAGGGTCAATGACAGTTTAGCAATATTGTTGATGCTTGAAGGGCTTCGCGACAGTCTTTCCCCTTTTTCTCCTGCAGGTTTCCCCTTACCCTCTTAACCTCTCGTTCTCTATTTTCCTCCTGAAGCTTCTTCGTTCCTTGCCTTATCCATATTCCTCTGTAATCCCTTCTTTTCCCAGCACCCGGTCTTTTTATATAAAACCTGTTGAACCCCTCGTATTAACCTATTTTTTTTTAACCCCGGGCGCAAGGCTTAAGTCTATCCCACCGTATTCATATAACCTGCGCCATAGCCCTTCTTGTCGCTTTTAATCTGAGCCATTGATCGTATCTGACACGATCTAACGGTCATCGTTCTTTTGCCCGCGCATTAAACATCGCGCACCTTCCCCATCATCCAACCATCCATCAGAGATCCGACGACAGTTGCACCGTCTCCCGCCACAACCTTCCCTCTTGTTAATGTGAGGGGAGAGTGATTTCATGTTGTTCGCGGAAGCCACGCAGCGCCTTTTTGTTGGATCGCACCCCACTATATAGATACTGTCGAGCCCCAAAAGGTGGTGCGGGCAATACCACCTGCCTCCCAAAACCGCTCATCTCATACGTCTCCCCACCGACTATCTGTTCCACATCTTCCTTGTGCGATGGTCGTCCAATTATCCCCGCTTATGATCCAACGACCCTCCTTAACCCTGATCCTCCTTTTCACCTACCTACCCGATAGCTTATCACATGAGATCTCCACCGTTAATTCATTTGATCTGACCCCTGTTGTGGGGAAAAATGCCTATGCAGGACGATCCTATCCACCTAAGGTGTGACAGTGCCTTAGCAACAAACAGAGACAGCTATTCTATTATTCTTCCTTTATGAATTAAGAATGAAGAGAGATAGATGGACTAACCGGTGTCTTCCGTTTGTCCCTCGATCCGGTTCCTCTTCTCTTTGGGAGTTCCCAGCTACTTGTCTTCTCGCTCGCCCAGCTTCAAGAGGTTTCTGCAAGATCACAAGAAGAGAACACTGCACAAAGACATAGATTCATATTCATAACTAGTTCAGGATTAGAAATAAACTAAATACACTAATGCAATCATACATCAAAGACACATCAGCATATAGGAGAAACCAAGATAGCTTTATTGATGAATAACAAGGTTCAGGAAGAGATACAACCCAGAGGGCTCCAATCCAGCATCTCCTTCCCAGCAAATGAAATTCCTATCTTCACCTTCCCTCAAAGCATTAAGCACCCAAAGATTCCAGTCTCAAACCAACAGCAATTCTTTGCAATAACAAAATTCCAGCCTCCCCTAGATCTCATGGAGGAGAGATCCATATATAGATGTTTGGAGAGAGGATGAGTCAGCTTGAGATCTGACTAGTGTCCTCTCCCTCTGTCAGTTCTTGATTCCACTTGGAGGTTCTTGCTTCCACTTGGAGATTGGGAACCTCTTACTCATCACTAGTCGAATTCACTGAGGCAAGTGTCATTGAGGAAGATTCTGGAAGCTTCCTGGGTCTTGACACCTCTTGGAATGAACTTGCCATTTGTCAATTCCTGCTCAGTGCACCCTGGTAGTGCTTCTACCTGCGTTGCAGTGCAGGTAGCCAGTGTTGACTTTGCATTTCAGCGCAGACAACTAGTGGAGCCACTGAATTGATCTTGAATTGACTTGTTTTTGAGCAGTTTCTGGTGGAGAACTTCTATGAATTGCTGTGGTTTGTTAGCCTTGTTCCTCAAGGGGTAGGAACAACATGTTTAGGGACTTTGGATCCCTTAGATTATGGACATTTCATGCTCAATGCTGCAAGGCACAAAAATGTCTATAACAGTTTCCCCCTAAAGTATGAGGTCGTTTATCGGGTGAAATGCTTTATCAGGAGGATCCGAAGTTCATCCAATGCTAGGAGGAGACCTGTAATAAGATACAATACAATACATTATTTTTCATACTGCTTTCATGATCTAGCTGAGGCGGGCATTCCCATGCTCAGCTTTATAAATTCATTTTTCTGTACATAGAGCAGACAATCGTCTGATGGTAGACTGATAATTTTGATGAAATTATCATCCTTTGGATAGGATGATTATCTGCTGCAATGATGTACATGTCAATGTCTTTATCTTTTCTGAATATATATCGCAGCCCGGACGGATGAAACTAGATCCGGGGTCTTCAAAACTCGTTCGATCTTCACTCTAAGTACAAGTCGATCCATGTGAGAAATGTTCTGAAGTCGAACATGGAAAGACATCGCTTGATTACCGGTTAATGAGGTAAACCGTTAACAAGCGCGAGAGGAATCACCGATAATGATAATGACCCTCAAGGTACCGCAGTACAATTCACGTGGTGTGAATAAAGGACTTGGCGTCGAACACCACGCAAAATATTTCGGTCGAAGGTCATTGATGTATACCTGTCGCCGGAAGTGAGAAACTTGCCATTGAGGCATGCAAGCTTCAAAGTACTGAAGGGGTTGTTCCTAGATGAACTTCTTGGATAATGAGCTGATGTCGACAAGAAGCAATCTGTCAAAGGAGGGCCTTAATGAATCCCACATCAATGACACAAAACGGAGCTAATGATTTTGATGGAGGTGAAAACGATCTGTGACATATGATTCAGGGTGGCGGTCATGAAAGGATGAAGGATAATGTACGACAGTGGATGGGACACGGTTGACTTTTCTTGAACGACTTCTCTTGAACATATGGCGACACTGATGCGATGGATCGGTAGCATTACCCCAAATATGGATGGTATGGCGAGACCATGGTGATGTGACCGGTGAATGAAACAACCCAACCCGATTGTGGTACGGAGGAAAAGTCTCATGTTCAAGAGGGACTTGCTACCATCAAATTTTTCTTGAGTTTCTCCCAATTTTCCCCAGTCATTGCTGACCAGTACCTCTTTATTTTTGTCAAGCTTGAGGAGGATAACATATGCTTGTTCTATAACTTGCCCTTCGGGCAAGCCCATCACTATGTTTTAACGAGCCTAGCGATAGTGAAACTCGTTCTCGTCTAAAGACATGTTTTTCGCTATTTAATGATTTTAACGAGTCTAACGACAAAGATAACTCGGTCCTTTTCATTTTTAGAGAGTCTGAAAAGGTACATAAAGTTAACTCCAAAAGTCCTTTTTCGTCATCTAATCCCTTATGTCCGAAAAAGTATAAAACAATACAGAAGGGATGAGTTTTCGATAGTTTTAACGAGCCGAATAAAACAAGCGCTCGATCTTTTTGTGCAATAATCCCTCAGGTCCAAAAATATTAAAATCTAGAGGATGGATAGCACTTCCTGTCCCTTTAACGAGCTGGAAGGCCAAGGACTCGGCAATCTTTTCATATTTTACGAGTCAGATGAAAAGAGCTTAAAGAAGACTCATCTTTTTAGGAATGAGTGATAAAACGGGTTAGCAGCTGATTCCAGGTACGGGTTGGAATTTTCCAATCACGGCAGTGTCACAAGGATGGCTAGTGAAATCACTCTTCGTAGCTGTTCCTCAAAATGGGTAAACAATCATATGGAGGTGAACGATCGGCCAATGGAAAAGTGGAGGTGACGGGCAAACACGACCAAGGCTTTAATGGCTGATGATATTACATTCACTGTGGTTATTTACCAGGATAGTTCATTTTTTAACGAGCTTAAACGCGGGTGGAAACATTTGCTCGATCTTATGTTTATTTTTTAACGAGCATGAACTATGCGCTAAAACTGCTCGGATCTTGCGTTTATTTTTTAACGAGCATGAACTGTGTGCTAAAACTGCTCGAAGATAAGTTTGCATGCCCCCAGCATAACAACGCAAATCGAGGTGCATGCCCCCCAAGCTTCATTGCATTCAACTTGGTGGTTGGAATGAAGGTTTGCCTTTGTGATTTGGAAAGGAGATTGTTTCATTTTTTAATGAGGTTGACACAGTAAAAGAACTATCCTCATGACTCCTTGTTTCATTTTTTAACGAGGTTGACACGAGATTAGAACCGTCCTCGGAGCCCACTGTATTTACAGTATTTCTATTAGGGCGATGATCCACGCTGACAAAATGTTTAGGAATCTTCCGAATCCATTAGATATAGAAGATTTCATATTGTAGGTTTCCACTGTGGCCACTTCCGCCAGATTACTTGGAGGTGGTAGGGCAAAAGTACCCATTAAGGCAGGGTCTTTTAGGAGGCCTATTCCAATATTTTGAAGCGGATGATCGCTTCCATGGATCATTTGAATGCTCCCCGTAACTTGTGAACTGTTGGGGAGAAATGTTTGTTGGTCGATGATTGTAATTCTTCCTTGAAAGGGAAATGCAATCCTCCTGAAGTAGGTCGACACAATTGCGGCCATGGCATATATCCAGGGCCTTCCCAGTAAGATGTTGTAATCGAGGTTTCCGTCGATTACTTCAACATCAACTTCTACTGTTTTGCCCCCTAGTTCAACTTTCAAGTTACTTAAAATCCCGTATGGAGTGTATGATCGTCCATCAAATGCTTTTATCATTGTTGAAGATCGCGACAAGGGTGGTGAGCCTAAATTTTTCCAGCAACTCATCGACATAATACATGTGGATGCCCCCTCATCAATAATTGTTCGATGAACAGTTTTGTTGAGGGCTTTCACTTGAATAAGGAAAGCTAGTTGAGCTGGTAATTGAGGGTCATATCCTTTATGATCAAAGGCCACAAGATTGGAATCCATTGGGCCAATCCCACCTATTGCTGATAATAAAGCTTGCTCTTGGGAGGGGCAATTTTGCGGTACCTCAAGAGTCGACATAGCAGATGGCGATTGGGCCAAATCTTCCACTATGTTATAATGCTGCGCTGCTCTGGCGCGAGGATTAAATGTCGACTTGTGCACTACTCCCTTTGGCGGTTTTATTGTTAATTCAGGAATGATGGGTGGTACAACCTCTATCGAAGTTTTTGTCGAACTGCTTGGTTGATCTTTATCCTTGCCGTTCGACAACTGCGAATTCCCGTAATCTTTGTTCCTCGTTGAAATCAAAGCATCATTATGTTGCTTGGAAATTGACAACATAAGCACTTGCGATGGGGAAGCATTTCCACTATCAACCAGATTTTGACCTGGATTTGGAAACGGATCAGTTAACACAGCTGGGGTTTGCGAACTTTTGAAGAACCTTTTAAGCTCAACTTTGTATGGACAATCGGCTGTCCAATGACACTCGTCACATATCTGACACCCTGTGGTAGGGGGTTTCCTATTTCCAGGAGGGTTTGAAGAAGTTTTTTCAAGGGATGAATCACCCTATTTCTTCTTCTTCCCTTTATTTTGCTTTTTCTTGCTCCCTGGTTGTTTGGTTTCTTTGCCTTTATCTGCCAATACGGCATTTACTTCCGAAGCAAGAATTTCTTCTTTTGCATTTTGATCTGAAATCTTACGGGCCTTCTTGGAGTTGGCCTTTGTCGATTTCACGTTTGTCGTACCAATCACGCCATCGCTGGCATGAGAGCCATTGTTTGATTTAGGAGGAGGAGGAATTGAGAATTCTGGTCTAGGGGCGTCAGGTATTTTGTCATAGAGCGTGCCAGACTGAGTATAGACTAAGTCTAGATATTGCGCACGAGCGATAACTTGCTCTTCCGTTACAACTCCCCCCTTTGCCACATCTTCCGTTATAGCAGGAAGTAACGACTTGATAAACCATTCAGCTAATAGCTGATCGAGAACATACGTTTTTACCATCCTACGACGACGTCGCCACTCATGTATATGATCAGATATGTGAGTGGCCGTCGTCTATTTGAATTTGGTTAAGATTTCCGTTCCCGTTTCATACCTTATCGGTAATTGAAAATGGGTTAAGAATGTCGTGGCTAAGGTGCTGAAATTGTCGAACGAAGCTCTAGGCAATTTAATATACCATTTAGCCGCTGGACCCGTTAACGTCCTCTGAAAAAGGCGAAGCCTTATCGAATCATCGTTCAGGGTGTTTGATGAACACCATAGATGAAATGTCATCACGTGATTCGATGGATCTTCGCCTGGATTTCCATTAAATTTAGGAATGTCCGAAGGAAGTTTGTGAGGAATCGCTGGCCACCAAGGGGCTTAAGCAATTGGATCGTTTGTTAACCGGTGTAAATCGTGTAACTCTAAAGTTGCCACGAATGGTAACTATTGATTCAGGTTAGGTGAAGCATACCCAGGATACGATGGGATCGCCTGAGCAGTTGGCCTCTGCATACCAGCATAATGTAATTGATGTTGGTATGACTGATACGGTTGGTGGACATGACCACCGTAAAGCGGTTGATTCTAACCGTTTTGAATGTACGGTTGTCCACTGTTCGCAAAGATCTACTGCTCAGAACCTTGGTATACTTGTTAGAATTGTGGTTGTTGGTATTGCACCAACCATGGTTGCGAAGCCATGTTCTGTTGCGCTATACTAACCGTTGGACCAAGGTGTGGGGTAATTGTACCCGTTTGGACCTGTGTCACCTCACCAGTAGGCGATTGTGGTTGAGTCACAGGGTCAAGGGGCTGTTGCATTACAACCTGAGAAATCTGAGGTTGACATACAACAGGCAACGTTTGAACTTGCGACACTGTCACAATAGTCGGTGTGGTCGGGATGTTCGACATAGGTACACATTGTTGCATAGAATACACAACCCTTGGTTGTTGAGGTAGCATAGGTACCCAACCACTTGATGTAATTCCAGTATAACCTGAATACTGTTGTGAACTCCCGTATGGATACCCTCCCGGAGGGGGTAATGAAAGGGCATACTGCCCCCCATACGGTGGCAATCCGGAACTCAAGGGGATTGTTTGTCCTTGCGGACTAGATTGCCCAAATTGACCTCCAAATGGATCAATCTGGCGAGTTTCAACATAAGAGTTGCCGGATATTATTCCGGAGGAACAAACTGGAACGGACCACACTGTCGAAATAGTCCCTGGGTGGACTCCTTCTAGCAGTTGTGAGCTAGTCGGGACAGATGGTATGCCGGCAAACATTGTCGGAGTGACGGCAGGGAGTTCTGCTGTCGCTGTGTCATTCGACACAGTCCTAGATGTCGACGGTTGTTCAGACATTTTGAGTCTATCCAAGAGATTACCTAGCGATTCTACAGGAACTTCCACTGGTGGTAGACTAACTTCTGATGTCGAAGGAAATAGAGTGACCCCAGCTCCAAAATGTGTTGGAGTACTTGCTTGCGGGTCTTATACAATTTCCTCTATCGCAATCAAACCAGGTGGAAGGGGAAGATCGTCAGGTCCGTAAAATATTTCTGGTGCCGAAGAAGGGGTTGAACCAACAGCAACAGATGTTTGAAGAAAAAGACTCTCTGAACCGGTTATAGATGGAACTGGTTCAGTAACACAAGTGTTTGTTCTCAGACTAGGATCAGTATCACTGTCCCTCTGTGGCTGTTGAACTTCTTCTGTAGAGGCAGGGTTTCCAGAAATGTTTGGAGTAACCGGAATCTCAGATGTCGTTGGAACACTTGTTCTAACTTTGATAGGAGATTACGAACCGGTTAAACGAGTTCGCTTTGTCCGTACTGTTTTCAATTCCGGAGACAAAGACGGTTGACTCGTAAGCTCCGCGAACGACGGGGTTTCAATTGACTTTCTTCCACGATTGCGGATTACTCGACCAACCAAAATACAAAAGGGGAAAGTGTGTTTCCAAATTAAATGAATTTTTTAGACGCTTTTAGACACAACTTGCTTTTTCACTTTTAAAGAGTCGAGAAAAAGCTAAAGATGACTCTAGTCTCCTTCGATGTTTTAACGAGCCCGAAGTGACAAATGCTCGGATGGACTTTTTCCGTTATAGAGTCTGAAAAAGGCCAAAAGGAACTGCTCTGGAGTTCTAGGTAGAGGGTGTGCCAAACTTTTCGCAAAACCGCAGAATACTTTTTAAGGTACGGGCGGTCGATCTTCCTGAATGTTGTGTTCAGTGCATTGCGATCAGTAGGGCGGCCGACACGGCTTCCTAAGGATAAAGGTTTTATGCCTATAGGGGTCTCCCAATATATACGCGACGGTACGTGGGAGCACAATCCGTACTGGCGCTATCGTCCCTCAGGAGGAATCACCCACCATCAGCGAGATCGACAGTCACCAGGCTTTACGACGCCGGAACACGTCTCTAGCCTAGACCTCTAAGTTGTGCGTTAAGTTACAAAGCGTTGTTAAGTTCATTCAATTTATTTTAGGTTGATCTTTCTTAGAAGTTTGCCTTTTTGGATCACCACGAGATGTATGATACAATTCCTAAATGCAGTCTAAAGATGATAAGCAAGCTTTTTATATATTTTCAACCATGAAAATCCTAGCTACAAAGGGAAAAGAAAGACACCATCTTTTCTCAAACAGCAATCAGCACACTCTAATGCACTTTTCCTAAATCAAACATGCAAACTATCAAGATGCAAATGCACAATGCAGTTGTTTGTTTTCTGCTCTCTTAATATTGATGCCTAAAAAGAAAGCTTTTTGCACAACTTTGAATTTGCTTTTAAATGACAAATACAAACAAGTTTACTTTTTCAAAATCAGGAAGGGTAGAAGAGATTACAACACTTAACGATTTTCGAAATGAATACTTGTTTTGACACTTAAAAGAGACAAACTCAAACCAAAAGCAAAAGTAAATGTATAATCAACTGCAAACAGCCAATGAACTCTCTCCTAAGATCACAATCAACAGATCCGAATCAAGGGCTACAGGATGACTATTTCACTCTTGCAAAGGAAAACTGTAAATGGCGCCACAAACACATAAAAACACTCACAGTATTTTTGTACAAAAGGAGGCGGAATTTAAGCAGAGAAAAGGAGTTATCAGACAGGTACCTATGCTGGTTACAGGCTGCAAAAATCAGAGATCAAAACAAGGCAAAACAGAGCAGAGAACCCCAGCTGCACAAGGCCTAACTGGATCAGCGCACCCTCAACACAGGGGTTTTGACATTCAGCGTAGGTATCCTTCACGGGACCTGCGTTGAAATGCAGAACCTCTTCACAGGGTCTGTGCTGAAGGAGAAACGAGAGTTTCTCACTGGGTTCTGGGTCACAGTTTGCTGATTCATCTACGGTTTCATGCCAAATAAAAGCAACAAGCAAGGTACAATCAAAGGGATGCTTTGAGGAAGGGCTAAGATCTATCACAAAGGATCATCAAATCATTTGTGAATCCATTGTTCAGATCATAGACAAATCCAGTGATTGGATCAAAGCAGTAGCTGTCTACTTTGCATCTGAGAATAGCAGATGCAGTTCGATTGTTGTTGTTGAGTCAATGAAACAAACAATGATGGAAACACAAATAAAATGACTAAACAGATCTCCCCAGTGGAGTCGCCAATTTGTTGTGGAGAAAAATGCCTATGCAGGACGATCCTATCCACCTAAGGTGTGACAGTGCCTTAGCAACAAACAGAGACAGCTATTCTAGTATTCTTCCTTTATGAATTAAGAATGAAGAGAGATAGATGGACTAACCGGTGTCTTCCGTTTGTCCCTAGATCCGGTTCCTCTTCTCTTTGGGAGTTCCCAGCTACTTGTCCTTTCGCTCGCCCAGCTTCAAGAGGTTTCTGCAAGATCACAAGAAGAGAACACTACACAAAGACATAGATTCATATTCATAACTAGTTCAGGATTAGAAATAAACTAAATACACTAATGCAATCATACATCAAAGACACATCAGCATATAGGAGAAACCAAGATAGCTTTATTGATGAATAACAAGGTTCAGGAAGAGAGACAACCTAGAGGGCTCCAATCCAGCATCTCCTTCCCAGCAAATGAAATTCCTATCTTCACCTTCCCTCAAAGCATTAAGCACCCAAAGATTCCAGTCTCAAACCAACAACAATTCTTTGCAATAACAAAATTCCAGCCTCCCCTAGATCTCATGGAGGAGAGATCCATATATAGATGTTTGGAGAGAGGATGAGTCAGCTTGAGATCTGACTAGTGTTCTCTCCCTCTGTCAGTTCTTGATTCCACTTGGAGGTTCTTGCTTCCACTTGGAGATTGGGAACCTCTTACTCATCACTAGTCGAATTCACTGAGGCAAGTGTCATTGAGGAAGATTCTGGAAGCTTCCTGGGTCTTGACACCTCTTGGAATGAACTTGCCATTTGTCAATTCCCGCTCAGCGCACCCTGGTAGTGCTTCTACCTGCGTTGCAGTGCAGGTAGCCAGTTTTGACTTTGCATTTCAGCGCAGACAGCTAGTGGAGCCACTGAATTGATCCTGAATTGACTTGTTTTTGAGCAGTTTCTGGTGGAGAACTTCTGTGAATTGCTGTGGTTTGTTAGCCTTGTTCCTCTAGGGGTAGGAACAACATGTTTAGGGACTTTGGATCCCTTAGATTATGGAAATTTCATGCTCAATGTTGTAAGGCACAAAAATGTCTATAACAACGCCCCAAACTCTTTCATCCACATATGTCTTCCGATGCCCTGTGCGATCCGATCTCGGCCGATCATCTGAACCATCTAACGGCCAACGTTCATTCTCGGCTTTTTGTCCAGTCTCATTGCATTTTATAGAATTTTTGAGCCTATTTTTCCCAAGGGAGGAGAAAGAAACGATCTGTTGCTTGTACCTACACAGTTAAAGCCTCAACAACTACAATTAATCAACAGAGTGGTCGAAGACAAATAGGATGGCCTTGAGCAGTTAAAAGCAGTCAAAGGTTATGGGTTTCATTCATATTTTACTCCACCTGATCAGAGAAGGAATGCAGAGCACCAAAAAGATTAAATTCATCCATTAAAGTAGTCAGACTGCAGCAGAGACCCATATCTGAATGTAAATGTGGTTGGTGGTCCATTAAAACACCTCCATGCTTAGTAGCAGAGATATTTTGTAACCAACCTCTATATATACCAAGAAACAAGATGTAATCAGTTGATGAGTGTTATTTTGCTGTAAGGTTCAACTTCTCGATATTGTAACTGCTATGATACCTGCAGCGCTTGGTCTTCATTTTCAGCTAATGCAAGCTTCTTTTGTTGTTAATTGCTCATTGTCCACTTCTTCTTCTTGTTCCAGGCTATGCCTGTTTGCATTTATTCATGCGTTGTTAATATTTAGAATTAGAGGGGCTATCATCCCACCTCTGTGTTAGTATTTAGCATGTATCATTGAATTTGTATGCAGGTTTCTATTGTTTTAATGCCAGAGAGCTGTCATCCTGTCTGTGCATTAGGAAATAGATTTACAGAACTGTCATGCGGAAAGAGTCAATTTTGCGGACAAAACCGATTTCCCTAGAAGCTAAGGCTTTCTAGTGACAAACAAGACAATCAAGCACTATCTTTCCCTAAATATGCCTTTAAAATACAGCAACCAGGTGTTTAAAGCATACCTTTAGTCCCACGCTGTTTGTAGCAGTCCAGCCTCTCTGATCCAGATGAGCTCCTCCTTCTCTTTGAAACCTGCATTCACTAACAAGCAAACGATTACATAGCACCTGAATAACTCATATAATAAAACATATTCATCATAAAGACCAAGGAGTATATGAAACAAATTATATATAACAACTTGTTGAGAAAAATGAACTTAATTGTATTAATTGGAAACAAAAGAAACCATTACAACCAGTGCCTTGGTGTTGTGCAGGTCCCTCCCAGGGTCCAGCAAGAGTTCTCCTTTACTTTGATCAGCTCACCCACTCCCAAATGAAGCTAAGAAAGGATGGGAATCTCTCCTCTCAAGCTCTATAAGGGAGTCCTAATTTCAGCAGCATCTACCCTTAGGAATGTTCAGCTTTCAACCTCCCCTCCCTCTGGCCCAATGCCTGTATTTATAATGCTTTGGAGGAAGTTAATCAGGTCCACCATCAATGGGATAAGCCCCTCTTTCAATGGGATAGCTCCCCTCTTGATGGGATAAGTTCCTCTTTCTTTGGGATGCATGAACCATCTGGAGGCGCTCAATACACGTCAAACCATCTTCTAGAATGCTCTAGATTCGACCACAAGTAACTTTTTTGAAGTAAAACTCACGCCTTTTGACCTTTACAGGAGTACACACCCACCCCTTTACAGACAGAGCGTACAAGTACGCAGGTATTGTGAAATTGAGGTGCGTACACGCAGATAAGGTTAAGAGAAACTGCGTAACCAGAGTTAATTGACTTTTTAAGGACTTTCTCTCTTTCTTGGAGTTTGACATGAGGAGCAGAGGTATAAGACTTGCCAAGGAGGATAGTATGACAGTTGATGGAGCCATACCGACTACAAATAGTCATGGTGACAAATTTTAGTGTAACAGATTGCCCCCTAAAGTGCGAAGCCTGTAGTAGATTAGGGTTTCATATCATCTAGGAAGGGTGAAGTACTTTATCATTTCAAGGATTATCTTGTGGAGAGCCCAGCCGGAACCTGCAAATATTCAACACAAAATACATATATAAAATCATATCATCGCTGAAGTAGGCATTCCCATACTCAGATTGAAAACTTTAACTAACAAACTAACTACTACTCTGATATAGGAATGATTTCGCAGTACATCATAATCATAGACTCATGTAGACACAGTATGGATGCAGTCATCTGTTTATGATTAGTCTACTATATAATGAATACAAAACTCCTCGCAGCCTGGATGGTGGAAACTAAATCCAGGGTCTTCATTTCTACTTCCCGAAATGGTGCGATTCTATCCATGCGAATAAATGAGTTGATGTCAAACATGGTAGAAACCACTTGATTACCAGTCGATGATGTAAACTGTTAACAAGTGTGAGAGAGACCACCAGTGATGTCAATGGTTCTCAAAGTACTCAGTACAATCCATGAGATGTGAATGAATGTGTTGATGTCGAACATGTCACGGAATCCTTCGATCGAGAGTCAATGATGTAAAACGTCGTCAAAGGCGAGAAACCTGCCATTGATGCATGCAGATTTCAAGGTACTGACGATTTCTAGGTCATCTTTCTAGATAATGTGCTGATGTCGATAGAAAGCGACCCGTTGCAGGCAAGCCCACAACACGAAATCATAAATCAAGTTGAAGAAATGTAGCTGTAAGGACTGACTCAGGGATGGTCAAAATGGATGACGGGTATTTTGCAGATGAATGGTTTATTTGCAGTGACCTCTTGAACACATAACGACACGATAGATGGCTTGGTGACAATTGACCCAAAGTTAATACCCGGAACCGGCTGAAGATTTTCAATGTGGTTTGATCAACTGTTAGGCAAAGGATTTCCCAACCCAGGTGAATGAAAAGTGTCGTGTTCAAGAGTGGTGATAAGGTTTCTTCTGAGACAAAGGATAGCAAATAGGCTCATTTTTCTCTCTTTTCCCCCACCATTTCTGGCAAGTACCTCTTTATTTTTTACAAGCTTGAGGAGGATAACATATGCTTGATTATAAGCTCATCCTTCGAATGAGTCCAACTTAGTTTAGATTCGAACCCTAAGAAGGAGTGGTCCGTTCCTGTTTGTAATCAAACAGGTCCTTTACTGTGAAATTTTAACGAGTCCAGTATAGGAGAAACTCGGCGTTTTTCATTTTTAGAGAGTCTGAAAAAACTTAAGAAGACTCCAGGGTTGAACTTTTTCGTAAATTTGTGTCTCCCAAGCCCGAAAAAGTATAAAATAATACTTGAGAGAACCGCTTGATCTTTTACGACCAAGGAGTACTTTCATAATTAGTGTCTTTGACCTGAAAAGTAAAAAGCGATCAAGGACACGTCGTTTTATTTCCAATATCGAATTTGAAACGACAAAAATCCGGCAATCTTTTCATGTTTTTACGGTCAGAAAAGGGCTATAAGAGGTCCATCTTTTAATTCCGTTTTAACGAGTGTAAAAGAGACGCTCGTCAATCTTTTCATGTTTTAGGAGTCAGAAAAGGGCTTAAAGATGACTTTGATGTTTTTGTTTGTGAAAAATGACAATTTTCCCTGAAAATCCTTTATCCTGCACAAAAACCAACACATTACTCATACCTGTTTAAAGATAGATAAAAATACTTTGAAAAATACCTTTTTATGGTGAAAAATAAACAAATTTACCATTATAAAAATAAACAAATTTACCAACGTTTCAAATCCCAAGTGGGATCCATTTACGTTTCAAATTTACCATTTGAAATTTATTATAAATATTATTTATAATAAATTTACTTTGAATAATTATTTCTTTCTATAGAATTATTTTCATTTTAATAATAACGACTCTTTAATCAAACTAGCCATTATAATTTTTGGTAATATTATTATTATTATTCTCTTTATTAACAATATTATTTATAATAATAATAATCTTATTACTGTTTATTTTAAATAACATTACTTATAATTGATTTATATAAATTTATAAATATTATAAATAAATATTATTATTTATTATTAATTCATTTTGAATAAATTATTTCTTTCTATATAATAATTTTGATTAATATTAATAAAAAATCTTAAGTAAAATTAGCCGTTAGAATTTAATGACTAGTTGGTTTTCTCTCCATTTATTTATTTTGATGCATATATTGGGTTCCTTATTTTGTCTAAAGATGAACCATACTAGTTGGTTCGAAACACGTTGACAAGATTTTCTCCTCTGTGATTTTTACTATAAACAAAATTGTCAAACATATTTATAAATCACATAAGCCTAGATTCAAAAAAAATAATGTTAAGACACATACATGGCAAACACAAAAGATGAAATTATGATAAACATGAGTGTGTATCTATTATTGACAATGATATACATTTATAGTACATTCACATGACCTTTGGTTTCGCATTCCAAGGTCTCTTGGACTTCCTTAGACTATTCAACTTCCACACCAACCCTTAGAGGATTAGGTGTCCAACATTCCCCCCTTAATCCAAAGGGTTATGTATGAGTCCAAGAAGAGAGCTGTGATCAAAAATGTGCAAAAATGCATGGCAGCACTAGGCTGAATGTGCTCTCTGAAATGTTGGTATAAAGGGCAGTGGTTTAAGGATGACCACCAACACTGGAATGCTTAGTGCAGTTCCCAGAACTCTTCCAAGTCTGGCATGAAGCTCAAGTCTTCTGCTAGAGGAAGTGCTCCTGATGTTTTGAAGAGGGAAACCTTCAACCATGAAAGGGAGGTCTCACCCCGCATAAAAGGGAGAATCTCAACCTGAAAAGGGAGGTCTCAACCTGTGATGGTTTAAGGATGACCAATAACTCTGGAATGCTTAATGCAATTCCTGGAACTCTTCCAAAACTGGCAAGAAGCTAAAGTCTTCTGCTAGAGGAAGTGTCCCCAATTCTTTGAAGAGGTATCACTGACTGAAGGCATGCTCAAGGACATATTTGTCTCTGGCTACAACTCTGAATCTAGTATGACAGGTTGTGGCTCAGGCTCACTTGATGTGCCTTTGAAGCTTGTAGATGACCATTAGTTCCCCCCTGTCATATACAAGGTGAGATGATGGAGAAAAATCAATTGGAAGACTATTCAAAATTCGAGAATAAATCCTATTCTATGAGTGAAATATCTTCTTGGCTATTGAAGCCCGTTGTGAAGGAGCGATCCATCCAAGATGAATCTTTGATCATGTAGGAAGTTTGTTTCTGAAGCATTTGTTTGAAGATTGACAGGTTTTATGACAGTGCTTACATGGGTGAAGATCAAAACAGTGATCTTTCACATGGCCAACTTGGTCACAGTGTTGGCATTTTACAATCTGTTATTGTTGTTGTGGAAGAGGAGCAGAATCTGGAACAGCTGGAGGTGAACTGTCATGAAAGAATCTAGCACTCTGAAACTAAATGGGCTTTGAGTAATCTGGAATATGAAAGGAAATCTCCTTATCATATCCAAGACCTGTTTTGTGCTTGTTGTTGACAAGCTCTTCCCAAGGTCTGGTGATGGGCTTGGGAAGTGCAAACTGAACTTCTACATATGCATGTAACTCTACTGCTTTATTAGGCATTGGATCTGAATCAACTGTAACATTATTGTGTTGTTGTTTATGGGAGTCTGTTTCAATATTCTGAACAAAAACAGGTTTAGAATGATGACTCCACTGTTGTAATTCTTCCTGCTGTAGTTGAGATTCAAGCTGCAAAAAAGCAATATGTTCTTGTGCATATTGTAGACAAGTCTGAATTTCTGAGAGAGAGCCTTTGTTGATTTGGAATGTGTCATTAGAAGTAGATAGTATCATAGTTTTCAAGAACTCCAATATTTCATTAATTCTAGTCATTTTCATTGAACAAATTAGGTAAGTCTCTCGAATTATATGGCTAAAATGGTTGCAACAATAAACAAAGATACCCTGTTGGACAAAATGCACAAAGATAATTTTTCACAATGGCCAAAATACACTCAAATTTGGCAATATAACCAACGATCACTCTAAAACTTGCCACAATTCTCGATATAGTCAAATGTATTCAGTGCATCAAAACCAAGCCAGGCTCGTTGCAACTTACAATTAATATCTTAGGTTGCAATCTATAAGACCAAATTCAACAATTTAAATAGTTCTAAATTCAATGGCTCTCATCGACCATTCATTAATGGAGAAAGCTTCCCACATGCGCAGAAACATAGGAAGCTTTCAGATACCGGTAGCCCTGTTTCCCATCATCCCTTCTTCTTCGTCTCCTTGTTTCTTTCTCTAGTTGCCTCTGGAGCCGTTCTTCTTCGCTCCGTGGATTCTTCTCCTCATATAAATATTTTCTTCCATTCAAAGCGCATTCTTTCGTCCAGGAAGGCTGAGGAGAGCTCTACCTCTGTAACGTTGTGCTTTTTGAATCGAAGGCTATCTGCGGGTGGTTTTGTTTGGAGCGAGGGGTACATCTATTTGGCTCAAAGTCGATGAAGAAGAAGAGAGTTATGTAGGCAGATCAACCAATCAATTTAAGGCCAGGAGGAGGAGTTAAAGGTCATTCCTTCGAGCCTCGTCTTGACTCTGCACTTGTTGCCACTGGCACTGCCTCTGCCACTACTTCTATTTCCTTTTCCGGATATGGATCTCAGGGTTCTGCCTGCATGGATGACATCCCGATTTCATCTCCTCTGATGAGATTCACAAGGCTAAATAGGAGATAGAATCGGAGCTTGTCATTGATGAATCAAGTTGGGGTCGTGGTGATATCAATATAGAAGCGCATAAAAGCGGACTAGTTCCTTCTTCAAGTCAGTGCTTAACTTTGATTTCTTGGACCTTTAGGGTGCAACGGAGACAAAACACTCAAAAAATGGGAGTTGAGTGACAATTCTGTTGTTTTTAGAGAAACGTTTGAATCTCAAGATCTAAGGCATTGACAAGATAAATCTTTGTACACCCTACAACTCTCTGTGACATTTGGCGATGAACATGAGCATAAAATATGAAGGTGAAGACTCAATTTGAAACCAAAGAAATAAAATGTAGATGCTTCTGATGTAGGATGATAAAATTCCTCACCGATAGATGGTCATGGGTTCATGCCTTCGCAATAATTCTGATGTCATTGTTGCGAAGGGCTGAGTGACTTTCTCAACATATTTTCTATGCCCATCGAAAATAAGGAACAGAGACGAATACATGTTGTTGCA
Organism: Pinus tabuliformis; assembly: GCA_031772625.1. NCBI lineage: Eukaryota > Viridiplantae > Streptophyta > Pinopsida > Pinales > Pinaceae > Pinus > Pinus tabuliformis. The sequence goes on from CM062815.1 coordinate 37,246,590, forward strand.
TCTCCACAGTTCATAGAACACTTCGATTCCGTTGCCATGGTCGATACGCTGATCCCTGGTATTCCCAACTGTATCATTCAGGAGGACATATTCCCTCACCTACCATGGCACGCGTGTCCCCTTCTCATTGCCTTGAACAGAGCCTGGGTGAATGAATTAGACACCATTGGAGTACAAGGTCAAAATGGATTGAACCTAACAGGAGAACTCATGTTTATGGCAATGTAAGTCGGTATATACAAATTGCAGACCTATTTCGGATATATGCGCATCAGGCATGGCTGTAGGTGGCCTTTTCACAATTAACTATCATCGCAGAAATGGCACTGGTTATTTTGAAATAACTGAGATAATTGGTGCAGGAGAAGCAAGGGAGGAGGGATATATCTAGGATGAGAGTCTTACATATCGCTCCACCAATTGCTTTACCCATCAATTCCTTGTGCATGTGAGGTACGAATTGTATTTCTTCAATTATTGGATAAAAACAATGGTGTCTGGATCAGAGATCACACACATTTAAGACAAAAGCATTTTACATAGATATATGGTTTGTAGAACGCAGATTTTGACAAGACTTAGAATAGAATAATTCTGACAAGGCAGGAGCAACCGATAGACAGAGAAACAACCTTGAATACAAACATGAATACAATGCATATACATTCAGCATATGAACTAGCGCACATAACAGAAAAAGATTCAACGCATATACATTCACAAAATGAAACGGTCTGCTAGAGCGCCCAAGTGCAGCAGAGCAACATTAGTATATTTCTATAAATAAGGAAATGGCAGACAAATTCTGGAAAGAATGCAGCGCTGGCAATCTCTGAAAATGCTCAGGCCTAATGGCAGCGTTGATACCATGTTAAGGCACATACATGGCAAACACAAAAGATGAATGATAAACATGAGTGTGTATCTATTATTGACAATAATATACATTTATAGTACATTCACATGACCTTTGGTTTCGTATTCCAAGGTCTCTTGGACTTCCACACCAACTCTTAGTGGATTAAGTGTCCAACAAATAATTTTAACTCTATATATTTAAAAGAATTAATAATAATATTATTAGTTTTTATAATTCATATTTGATTTATTAATATTATGAGAAGATTCATATTTGATTTATTAATATTATGAGAAGACAATGCTATCGAAAGGAAAATATTTAATCGATATTGAAGTCACTTCCATGACTTAACCTTTTTTCATTTTTATAAGATAAAAAAGTAATGGATAAAATTATTGATATCTTAATATAAGGCATTGTAATTATATAAATTTTAATTTCAATTTAAAAATATTAATATTTATGACAAATATATATAAATAATTGTTATTATATAAATGTTAATTTCAATTTAAAAAATATTAATATATATATATATATAAATATAAATAATAGAACATGAAGTTAAGAATTTGAGTAGAATACCTATTACAAGAATTTGATGATGAAGGTATGATGGACTGTTCTGTTCTATTTATATATAATGTAGATTTTAATCAATCTTAATATGCTCTATATATTTAATCAATCTTAATATGCTCTATATATTTTTCTATCATTACATGATTTTGGGAAGATTTAAACTGATTATAAAAATTGAGTGAACATTTAAATTACTTTGAAATTAAAGGAAGGATTAATAACCTATGAACTATAAAAGTTATGGGAGAATACTTGTTGAAACTTGATAGCGTCAAAAAAGACGCCATCCACTTTTAATTACTATATTGTTGAATTCTGTGTTAGAATAATAGGGTTGCATTGCAATTTTAATTGCCAACAATATAGAGAGAATAATACGGTTGCATTGCAATTTTAATTGCCAACCATATAGAGAATTATTGTACTATTCTTTTATTCTTTCTTTCTTATATGCATATATTTTTATATTTATAAACTTAATTTGCATGTTTATAAAGTGAATAATTTTAAACAAGTTGTTTATAATAATAATAATAATATTTCTGCGCAGCGATTTGACTGCTAAGTCTATGAAGGCATACATACTCTACCCCCTCTTAGGAGGAAACACATGCTCTTAACCATTAAGCCCACTCAAGCTGTATATTGTTCTTAGAGATTGATTTTAGTGTTTTATAATAAATAATTTTGTTTTTTCAATATTTATGTAAGTATATTTATTTTAGAATAGGATTTTTATAATTTTAATTTAATTTTAACAATTTTTAAATGGAAGGTTACTATTTAAATTTTATAGAATATTTTAAAATATTTTTGGCAATGTATACAAATTAAAAGTTGAAATTTATTTCCAAAGTACTTATGTATTTTCTTTTTTAATTAAATTTATTAATTAAACAAATGTCATATTAACAAGTGTCATATGAAATGAGTTATGAGTTTTTGGGCATGTGGTATTCATGAGTTGTGGTATTGACTCATGGTATTGTAACAAAGGCTATTTAAAGATTAAGAATCTCCATGAGAAAGTGGGGAATAATCTCCATGATTAAGAATCTTGTTACACGTTTTCTTTTTTAAATGCATATATTTAAATTATATATTAATTCTTTTTATCATTATTATTATTTCAAATAAAATTATAATTTAGTTAATTCTTATGATTTTTTTAATTTTAGCAACTTGAGGTGTATGATGATATGAGTGTTTTGATGCTTATTATGAATTGATGCTTACTCGCATTTATCAACCATTTAATACAGTTGATTGTGCTACTTTTTGTTAGGGTCTTATAATTTATAGGATTAAATTATCATTGAATAATTGTTTTCAGTGTTTCAGACTGTAAATAATATTGCTTTCTGCAAATGATTTCCAAAACAAAAGATAGAAAAATGAAAAGAAAGTATAAAAACAAAAAAAAAAATGATAAATGAACTCCACAAAAAAATGAATAAATGTGAAAGTGATGTTAGCTTAAGTGTCACCACTTCAGACAATTCGAATTTCCCTGATATCATTGTAATAAGTTAGATTGGTTCAGTTTTATTATTTTTAGATACATCATATTCATTCTAACATGATATTTTCTATAAATTAATTATAAATACTTCATCTTCATAAGTATCAAGAGTTGGTTTTTGCACGGAGAACACTATTTTGTATTTTTTAAGCATCAACAGATTACTAGTAATACAGAAGCTCTTTCACAGGATTCTTGTGTCAATTTGTTCGTGAAGTGCATCTATCTATCTTATGTGTTTATATTTCTCTATTTATAGCACATATCTGTTTTCCAAATCTGAATTATTCAATAGATAAGTAAAGGGCAGAATTTGTTTAAATCTACACTCTGCACATGGCTACAAATAATTTCTATGTTTTCTTTTGATCTTTAAATATATAATTCATGTAACAATGCTCTATATTTAAAATGATTCTTAATTTGTTCTTCCTTCCCCATCTCATAAACTTAAAGAATCCATTTGGTTTGGCTACCCTACCCTATGAGATCTATCTGTAGACACTGCAGTTAATCTGTATTTTATGTAACAGACTCCATAGCCCAAAGGTAATCTAGTTATCAACCAACCATTCAAATACAAATCAAACGCCAAACTTCATAAATAGCTTAATATTCAATCAAACAAAGTTAGATCTTACAGAGAGAGCCCTCTCTGAAACTGGCAAGGCTAGATCCCAACTTCCGAAGTTGGTTTGTGGTTACCTTGGTGATTTTCTTCTGCAACCTCAGAAAATTACTGAGTGTTAACATTGTTCATATATTTGAATATTTATACAATGGAGTAGTTTTTAAGTGCGACCTTTTGGATTTTCTGGCGAATTTCTGGCTAGAATCTAGCGAAAAAATTGTGGCCAAATCTTGATTTGTGTTATTTAATTTGGTTTTTTACTGCATATATAGATTCTGCACCCTCAAAAACCAATGGGGCACTTCGATTGTGAAGAGTTCATCCATCAAACTTGTGATTTCAATGAACCCCTGTTGGATTCTAAACAAATTAGATCGTAAAATAAAATGGAAATTTTTCCAAAAAGTCGCACTTAAAGACTATTCTTTTATACAATCGAAAAAGGCTACATGAAAAATCCTTTTTTAACGTTTTTGAAATGATTTATTAGATAGAATTGTAAGAAAATCATTACATCCAGTAAAAAAAATTATGAGTAAGATAATGAATAACTAATCAATTAAATGGTGTTAAATTATGATCATGCCAAATTGACTAGATTAAGGAAATATAAAATAAAAGATTTGGGATTTGGGATTTGACAATATGTAGATTCTTTATTCCTTGGTGATTTAATTTTAAAATTGTTTTTTACATTCTCATAAGATAAGCACTGCATTGATTTTTCATTATATTACATAGGTTTCAGTGTTCATAAAGTCAATAATTTATTGTTAAGTTCAGTCATTGCATTCCACTTAGTATAGTACGTTGATTTCAATGTTTGTATAGTGAATGTAGTCTAACTAATAGATGCAATGGTTTTTTTTGCCAGAATCTGGTAGTACAATTTCGAGCAAGATTATGATTTCTTGTTGTTTAATATGTACTTTTGAATTCATAAATGGATTAAACACTAGAAAAACCCTTGAGGCACTCCAACTTTGCAAATTAAACAACTTAAACTTATGATTCTTAAAAATATTTACCATATTTTGGGCAAAAATTACCAAAAAGATGGCCCAGAAAAGGGTCATTTCATCTATTAGTTATACTACGTGGTAGATAAAATTGTTATTTTGTTTCACGCATTAATTTAAGTGTTTATGCATTTAATAAATACCACACGAGGAACATTTTCTCACTATTTTGAAATGGTTAGATGAGATAGAATTCAAAACATTATGTTAAATAAAGGAATTTAGTAATGATATAATGGAAAATTAATCAATCAGATGACCAGTTTGAGGTCACAATAATATAGAATGAATTAATGGTAGGCTCACATCAACACCATATCACACATCGAGCAGTCTTTAAATGCGACTTTTTGGAAAGTTTTCTGGTTTATTTTCCGATCTAATTAACCTGAAATCCAGCAAGAATTCATTGAAATCACAAGTTTGACAGGTGAACTCTTCACAATCGAAGTGCCCTAGGGGTTTTTTAAGGTGTTTATTCCATGTCTGTAGTTAAAAAACCAGTTTAAACAACACAAATCAAGATTTACCCACAAATGTTTTCACCAAATTCTAACCAAAAATTCATCGGAAACTCCAAAAAGCCGCACTTAAAGACTACTCTTGTCAATAGGATTATAATCATGAAGCAATAAGTCACATGATTCCAACATCTCCAACTACAAAGGTTCAGTTAGTGAGAAATTAGAGAAGGTTGTCAATGACCCACTTCTATAGCTTCTATTGAGATTGGATGTCTGAAAATCCACACTAGGAAGTCACATGAACTCAAAATTTGAGCTAATCAAGTCAAAATTAAGATAATCAAGTCAAAAACCATATGATAGGGAAGTATCTTGGAATCCAGAGTACACATTTGGGTGTTGTTGACGGTGTTGGACCCACCACCATTCAAAGGGTCTCCCCGATATGTGGTCCTAATTAGACCTCACACCATTTGGGATAGGAGCCCCGTTCGGAATGTGGCCTGGTTGCCAGTTATCTTAAAGATATGCCTTAGCTCTAACTATCAACAAGAAAGAGGAATATAAATGTGCCTTTGAAAAGTAACGGGGGTGTCCCTGGTGAGTGTTCGATCGTATGTCTTTCAAAGTTCTTTCACTGGGGAGGGGAGGAAAAGTAAGCATCTAAGAGAGAAGTAGTAGTACTACCATAGTAGAGACACACATAAACGAGAAGGATTCGTACAACATCAAGCAGAATAGTCCAAAGAGATGTGACGGTTGGTGCAACTAATGTAATGAGGAAGATTTGTCTAATATCGAGCGGAATAGTCCACAAGGATGTGATAACGATAATAGCAATTACAACACATTCTCAATATGATAAGTACCAAAATAACTGAAATATTTCAACTACTTTAGCACAGATGAAAGCAAAAATGAATTATAAAAATTCACATAATAGTATTACAAATATCCATAATCCATAAATGAAGAATGTGTTGGCCCATAAATCTTCTTATATTAAGTAAAAGTTCCAAGACACATGTATATAATGAACACCACTAGTTCCAGTAATGGAACGTTGGAGCCACTCCTTTCTCCTCAAAAGAATTGGCTAATCTCTCTAATGCTTTGTGGGAGGAGCCAAGGTGAAAAGTCATTTGCTCTTACAATGAGGATGTATATATAACAATGAGGAAGTGATGCTTCACCTTCCTTATGACTCTTCATCTACCCTCATGATTGTTTGAGTTCGTATGACTTTTCAATTTTACATGACTTTTCATATTCCATACGTGTCCTTTGGACTTCCACTTTACAATACGTTTTTGAAACATAATTTACATCATTAACCATAATGGTGTGGCATGTGATAACTCATGACGTGACACTGCCGACATAGACTTGCTTGATGATGTGGAAATATCAAGCCATTGTTGCCACTGTGTGTTGCACGTCTTCTTCTTTTCACCTTTGCATGGCTTGGTGATAAGGGATCTTCAATGATCTCAAGTCTTGAATGGTGATCGCAAACTGGTGTCCCTTTTCTTTCTCTTGATTGATCATCTTACGTTCCCAGCTACAAGATGGTCTTTCAGCATGTTGGGCTCCCTCATCCCTTTCTTCATCATCTTGTCATGGGATAATAAGGTACTTGTTTATGTAATTCACTCATGACGAGACGATATCAGTCTAAAAACCCCCTAGTCTAAGATTGTGCATGTTGATCCATTGACTGAGCCAAGACTAGATGGAAGGAGAGGAAAAGGGCTCAGTGACTGCGTAGTTTTGTAGTTCAAGCAGGAAAGGGGAGCCTTGAGCCTTGAGATTACACAATTCACAGTTCAGGATGGGTTGAGGGGACAAACTACACAATTCCCAGGGTCAATGTGGCATGCTAAGGGGATGAGTACTAGGTGAGCACATTACGCAGTTCTGGGAGAAAAGAGAGGTTGTTCCATTGCGCAGTTGCACCGTTTAGGAGCTTAATGATGATCTTGAGGCTAGAGACTGCGCAGTGCACATTTAAGGTCGGGCTGGGAGAAAAAATTGCGCAATTTTGGGAGTCAAGGTCAAGGCATGATCATAGAAACTGCACAATGCATCATTCCTAGGAGGCAGGAACTACGCATTACGTAGTGACAAGATGAAAGGACACAACATGGGATTGAGACTACACAGTGCATAGTTCAAGGAGGTTGGGTGAAGCTAGGTTTCTTGGTCAGGAAGCTTTCTAGAGAATGAATAAGTGCGGGATTAGTGAGGCCGATGTGAACAGTGATAAAACTTTGATTGTGATCACACACTTATAATACTTTATGACACAACAACATAGATCATCTAGGACACATGAAATACATTTCCCTCTTTGTGATAGCTTTACGACAAGTGTGACACTTAAGAAACACTTTTTGACGACCATAACGACACTTGTGTGAGAGTTCTTAAAACTTTTGAAATGAGTGAAACATATGTTTACATGGCTAGAAAAAACTCATTTACACAAAGGTGACCTATTGAAATCACCAAAATAGGCTTATATACATGATGCCACAGCCAACATGTGAAAATACAACATTTTTCCTATCTTGCAAAGGGGACAAAAATTCCTTAAGAAAATACATGGAATGAGCTTCAAATTTTGCAGCTATAATGTACAATACCAAAGAAGGCTCTGAAATTGAGTGTAAGCTAAAATTTTGGAGGGTGTTGTAGCAGCAACAACACTTGGTGACACACTGGTAGAATTTCAGCTTCTCTGCCTTGGTTAACTCTTCTATGCAGGGCCTTGGTTATGAGGGGAGTATTTATTCAGCGTGTGGATTACCTTGGTGTCCCCACTTACCCCATGAATAAACATGGTCCCCTCTATACCTTTCTCGATTGAACACATCATAAGATTCAATAATATCACAAAGTTTCGAGTTGGGAAGGGTAGTGAAGTTCGCAAGCTTAAGATTTTCAGAGTATGTTTTTTCATCTTTGGTGTTGCTCCGCTACTAGCAGGCTTGGAGAATACCCCGTCGGAGTCACTACAGGGACACAAACATTGCTTTGCTTCCAAGGAGCCTAGACAGTACCCCGACGAATTTTTTTGCTTCACCTCTCTGTGCAAGAAGCCTTTCTCTTCTTTCGCCTTTATTTATTTATTTTATAGGATTGCACATTGGCACTTATTCATTTTATGGGCAGAAGAGGGATCCCGACTTATTGAGATCATAAGAGGTTGTTCCTTCAAAGAAGCATATAGAGACCTTTGATTTAGGTTTTCTCATTTAGATTTTTCCCCTTCTCCTCCTCTACTAATTGGATAGGCATGACAACAAAAAAACATAAAAAACCAAGTGTGGGAATGAGGTTTTCCTGAATAGACACAGGTTCATGGTTTAACCAAAACTCTCCTTATGGACGGATCGTATTTTCCATCGGAACTTCATCAACCAAAAGATATAACCAACACAAGGAAGATGGACAGAAGGTTAGCCAAATGTTGAAGTGTCACAAGACTCTCTTTTAACTCAACCACACACAAAGAATCCAGGAAACACGTTGACACACAACATTTATTTACATAACACACACACAACAAAAACAAAACCAAACAATCAAGAAAATACTATGTATATAGTGTAGGGCACAACCCCAGATTTTCATTGAAAATAATGTTTTAAGTCTTTGCCATTGACGGGGAGAGAGTCAATCCTCCCATCAAGTGATTGCAGACGATACGTGTGTTGGCCAATATTTTCGTGAACTGTGAATGGTCCAATCCATAGGGATTGAAACTTGGTGTGTTTGCCTTTGTCCTCATGGGCTTTGTCCCACTTCAAGACTAAGTCACCCACACTAAATTTATTCTTCCCTGCAAACTTTTTGCCCGGCCACCTCTTGATACGATTCTGATGAAGTGAAAATATTTCTTTTGCTTTCAACCTTTCTTCCTACATCTTGTGAAGAGTGTCCATCCTGCGCTGCACTAATAAGCATGGATTTCCTTAGGATTCTTATGAAAGTTAGAGAGTGAGCAAGTAAATTTTAGGAGTGACAATGGCTTCTTTTCCATACACAAGGATGCAAGGGGAGGTGTTCAAATAGGGCTTCGACGTGACTCGGTCAGCTCACAAAGCATTTACCAAAGTGGAGTTCCAGTTCCTCTGTTCAAAGAATATGGTATCTTTTATGATACATATAAGGTTCTTATTTGTGCACTCAGCAAGACCATTCCCCTGCAAATAATAATTAGTTCAATGCTTCAATACAATTCCATTTTCTAATGAAAAATCATAGAGTTTTTGTGATGAGAAATATGTTCCATTATTGAAATCAAGTGAAGTAGGAATGTTGAACCTAGAAATGATGTTTTGTTAAAGGAAATTGACGACTTCCTTATCATTCACTTGTTTAAGCGGAACTACTTTTGTCCACCATGTAAAGTAATATGTAGCAGTGAGAATATAGCGGTGTTGCTTTGATGAATGCAGAAATATTTTTCCAATGACATCCAAGCCCCCTTGTTGAAAGGGTTCTTCCACTGCGGTAGGTTGCAATGGGGCGGCTAAATTCTTGTTTCGTCTGGCACACCTGTGACAAACCAGACACTTGCGAGCATAAGCGTGAGCATCTTTGAACAATGTGAGCCAATAGAAATTGTCTCGCATGATTTTATGAGTAGTTGTGCTGCTTTTAAAATGTTCCCCGACTGGTCCATTGTGGAGGTCATGCAATACTTTCTCTCAATCATGCACTTCTAAACGCCTGATATATACTCCATTATGATGCTTTCTGAAAAGCACCCCATGCACCAACTAGTAAGATAATTATTTGAGTATAATTTCCCTCTTTTGTCGTGCGGATAAATGGGAGGGCATGGTTCCATGCCCAAGGTATTGGCGCACATCTGCATATCAAGATTCTATGATAATAGTGGCAAAAATTCACTCTACATTATACATTTCAATTTCTTGTTCCCATCTAGAAGGATCTTCTTCTTTTGCATCCATTGCTTTTGTTTTTAGTCAACATAGTCTGTGGCCCTTGATGGTGTGAACTAGTTTGAACTCTAAATTGTACTCATGTAACCTAATCTTCAATACAAATAAAGATAATATAGTGATTTTCCAAAAGATAGGGTCGGAAGTGCTTCACCGCCTTGTATAGGATGTAATATTTTTTATCAATGGTGAGATATTTGAGTTCAAGTCCTTGAAGACTAGCACTCATAAAATATATTGGTTGCTCATTGTTCTAATCATCCTTTTGTGTAAGCACAACGGTGAGAGAAGTGTCAAAAGCAAAGGTGTAAAGCAGATGGTGAAATCTGGGTTATATAGAGCAGGTGCTTCTGCGATAGCTTTTTTGATATGGGAAAACACTTACTTTTTCCTTTTATCCCATCTGTATATCGCTTCCTTCTTTACCATCTCCTATATTGGCTTGAAAATCTGAGCATAATTGAATATTAACTTATGAAGGAAGTTGATTTTCCCCAGGAAGGACTGCATAGGTTTCTTGTTCATTGGGAAGGGAATCTGCGTTATTGCTTTGACCTTCTCAAGGTCTACTTTAATCCCACTTTTAGAAATGATGTGTCCCAAGAGATTACCCTCGGACACTGTGAAAATATTCTTCTTAGGGTTAAGGGATATCCAATATTTGCGACATTGCTTGAAAATTTGTGCAAATGGCGTATATGGTTGAATCTCTTCTTAGAAAATATTGTGCTCATCGAGGTAGACCAACACACTTTGTCCAATCAATCCACGGAATGTGATATCCATGGCGCATTGAAATGTCGCACCGATATTAATCAACCCAAATGGCATTATCTTGAATGTGAACGTACCCCACTTAGTACGAAACATTGTTTTAAGTCTGTGAGACTCTGAGACTAGAACATGATTGTATCCTGAATACCCACAATAAAGAAAAAAACATTGACCCCGATATTGTTTGCAGTATCTACTCCATAGATGGAACGGGGTAGTTGTCTTTGTCTGAGGCATGGTTCAAGTTGTAGAAATCAACACACAAGTGGATTTCAGACCTCTTCCTTACTGGGACCAAGTTCGATACCCAGGTAGAATGTCACACTTTATATATGATTCGAGCATCCAGCAGCTTCCTTAACTCCTTTTGAATGAGAGGCTCAAGCATAGGATGTACCTTCTGCAGCTTTTGTTGGAACGGTTTGGCCCCTTCTTTGATTGGAATTACATGCTAGATAATCCATGTGTCATAATTTTAAGCTCATCATACGTTCACATGAATACATCTCGGTACTGCTTGAATAAGCAAATAAAAGCTTTTTGCTCCTGTGGTGTGCAACACATACCAACATTGACATACTTTAGATCCTTTATGTTCCCAAATTTATCTACTCATGAGACAGCGTTGAGTTGTGGGTCTTTGCAGCGACTGGCCCCCATAAGTGATTTCGCAAGTTGTACAACTTTTCTAATGATACCATGCTTTTCGGTATGATATTTTCTTTGCTTGTGATAGTTGCATCTTGCAATTCCTTCTCGTGCTCATCTTCATCTATCGCTACATCTTTAAATACATCGGTGTTTTCCATAAAATGCAGTATATGTTGGTCATCATTAAAAGTGCGTAAATTAGTAATATTATCAAGGACAAATGGCTTATAAATAATTTCTACATAAAAATTGTCCCTAAGTGGTGACAACTGAGCAACAACATTTCAATTACATCTGCAGTTGTGTTACACATTCAATGAACAAAGATAATATTAAAAGCTTGGAAATGTGAAATCAAATGCCATACCTCTTGTTGGTAACTTTTGAGATGAGGTGACACACAATGTATGGTATCACATACCTGTCATACAATAATTTCTAAGTCACCTATTGCTTTGAGGATCACAACGTTGAGGTCAATGGATCTTTGCAAACCCAAGATGAGTGCTTCGTATTCTGCAGTGTTTTTCGTGCACTCGAATTCCAAGTGGCTAGGGATCAAATGTTTTCTCTGCCATGAGTCTATTAAAACACAACCAGCTCCAGAGTCCTCCTATGTTATGGAACCATCAAAAAATAAAGTCCACATATCATATGTACAATGGCTACATGCTACACTAGTATTATCATTGTTATTACTAGTAACTTTACAAATATCGTTTTCAAGAATTGGACTAGGAAGGAGCTCCAACTGTGTATCTGGCGGGACTGGGGATGGTTGAGTGAGATAACACCCGAGTTCAGTTTCCACAAAGAAATTTTCAAAGGTAAGGTCTACGAAAGCCATTGGATCATCACCCTCTAACGGAGTTATCGTGTGTTTCATATACCGCTCTGAGATCACCTGTGTTGAAAAATGTGCAACAAGAAATGCTAAATTTAGAATGTGCTAAAAATAGACCTGCTAAAAATATCATGTCTAAAAATAGTATTTTGGCCAGTGAGGTCATTGGCCACATTGGGTGAGAGGTGAAACTGCTAAAAATAGAAAGTTCTAAAAATAGCATTTCTGGGTCCCTTCCTATTTATAGCAGTCCCTAATCTATCTATATGGAGTAAAATTAATTTTGGTCTTAACAGCAGTTGGAAATATTAATTAATTAATTCAGTTGAGTTAATTAGTTAAGGAAATTAAACTAGAAGTCTTTGTGAGATCATGCAATTATTTTCTCCCTTGATTAAAGGAGATAAGTTTGAATTCTATATTGAGAGGAACAGTTGACTTAGTTTAACTTATTCAAGTCCAGTTAGATTATTTTAACAAGTTGTTAAAATAATAAAATATAGTTTGTTAATGCTTGCATGCATGTGAAAACTATTATTTCAGATAATTGAGCATTCCCTCATGGATAACTGATGCATGTCAGTTTAGACAGAGACCCAGTTGAGATCAGATGAGGGATGGTGTACTATCAGATGCTTGGATATTTCTAGTAAGTATTCCTTGCATGTAGAAGGATCTATTTCCAAGAGAAATACATATTATAGGAGATTGGAGGACTTGTGGCCTATATATTGAGGCCTAGGTAGTCTATGATCTTCATCTTCTAATTACAGAGAGAGCGGGATAGCTATTAAGTTGATCCTTTTTGTATGTTGTTGAGGATCTCCACTTGATTGATAATACAAAGTTGGAGTTTTATGTTGGTGCTTTCCCCTAGATGTATCTTGTGTTATGTGTGATTATTTCTCTTGATCAGTTATGCATGTTTCTACTTGATGTTTCTCATGAATTCGATTATGCTTCCGCTTAATGTTTTGTAGAAGTAGAACAAGTATTATGCTTTAGGACATTTCATATATCAGTTTGTTCTACAGGTGAAAGTTCTACAACCTGGGTCTGATTCTTTCTACCTTTATACGAAATCCAAAAATGTGACCAGTCCGTTGCAAAGTACCCATGTAACTTCTTGGACCAATCCCTGCTTAATAATAAACCATACACTTCCAGAACGTCAACAATTACTATGTTTATACATTGATGAACTCAGTGATCAGATGATAAAGGAATAAGCACATTTTTGAGTTCACCAATTACATGGACAAAAGTCATGGCTAGCTGAATGATTTTTGCATTCGTTTTATCCCATTTCATGTTGATTTTATTTATGATAGATAGAGGCATTACGTTCACTGATGCACCAAAATCAACTAAGAAATTGTGTACATTATAATTGAAAATTTCAAATGTCAACAAAAACAGAGGGCAGAGAGTATTTACATCGAAAGTTAAAGCATTAAGTATGGACTCCAGTGAACTAGAGGACTTACTAGATTCGGCTCCCTTTTGTGAAGAAGCATCGTTACCTGAGATGGGTTGTCCAAGTGCGCGTAAGAGCATGTCTCGCTGCCTCGCGATCTTTGTTAGTTAGATTGTCGAAGTGTCCAGGGGAATTACATTATCTACTACTTCTGGAGTGATGGACTTTCTTTTCATGATTGATGAAGTGCTTTTCCATGTGACTTCATTCCTAGACTTGTTCTAAGTATTCTGTGTTGAGTTGACGTGCGAATTGATCTTGCTCAACAAATGTTCCTTCAATTTTTGCTTTGTCAACTCATGTGTAGGAGCTAACCCTTGGATTCTTAAGTTATATCGAGTGGTATGGTTCTGGGTCAGGTCATTACTCAGTGGTTTCTTCTCGACATTGATTTTTCTAGCTGTGAGTACGCAACTAAATGTATTCACTACATGCCCTATGCTTGGAGTCTCTTTAGCCGCAACAGTTTCTTCCTTTTCTTCTGCAGGTTCCATTTACTCGTTAGTAAGCATTGTGTCAATAAAGTGTGCAACCAGAGCGTTCATGTTATGGTTCCACTATGGGCATGTTTTCTCTAAGTGATATTATTGATGAAATGAATAGTATTGATCCATGCCCATACTTTTGATATTTAACACAATGTTCGAGCTTTGCGTAAACTTGGCCTATTGGTTATTGTGTTAGAAATTATATATTACAAAGCAATGAAGCACATAGAATATTGCAGAAATATAAACACAGAAAGCACATAAAAACAAGAGAGACATAGATATATGTGGTTCACCCAATTTGGTCTACGTCCACGAAGAAACGGTAAGTCCTTCCTATTATATTATCCAGCAAAATGAAGAGATACAACCTACAATAGATCTGTTGTAATTCCCTCTTCGCTCTCACACAATCTCCTCTCTCTTTCCCACTCAGAATACACATCTACATAGCTACAATACAATTCCCTCATATATAGCAAGTCGTTTCCTTCTAGGGAAAAAAACCCTAAATTAAACATAACTTCTACCGTCAGATTTCTGCCTAATGAACGGCCCAAATCAACTACGAAATTACAACATTTTACAAGGCAATTTTACATCTATTTTTAGCCCCCCGACAGCGTGCATAAACAAGTGGTGTTGCCATCACATTACGAAATGGGGTCCAATGCAGTGATACCTCTTAATAAAGAAGATAATCATGCTCCACACCCAACATATTGTTACTGCCAGATTTGGAAGTCCTTCTCGGAAGGTTGAACTTGGGAGGCCTGCTTCTCATGGTGGTCTCGCTTGACATTTGTTTTAATTATACTAACTCATTGGACAGAGACTTGATAGTACGGGTCAAGCTCTCAAGATCAATTGCTTCTTTTTCTTTGGCCTTGCTTACGGAGGCCTGAGACCTTTTCCCTATGTCTTTGGAGTCTTTTTTTACTTTATCATCTGTGATGACTCCAATCACATGCAGGTCCTTCTCAATTTCGATCACCTCTTCAAAATTTCAGCCAAAGTTGGTTTCACAGTTCTTTTCACAAACTGCGCAATGCTTGATGGTAATGAAGATGTGAAATAGTCAATTGTTATGGAGTTATGAGATTTTGTGTTTGGCGTAAATCTGTTCAAGATATGGTTAAACCTCTAGTTGAAATCTTTCACCTTTCCCTTTTGCTCGATCTTAATGTTTCCCAACTCTTTCAAAAGCATGGTGGGGGTTTTATCTTCAAAAATTTTTGCAAGAAATAATTTCTTAAAACCCCTCAAATTCTAGATTGATTTCGGAGGAAGGCTGTGATACCATATAGTTGCTCTATTATCTAAGGTACATGGAAACAATCTACATGCAACATCATCATAACGTACATCAAGTGTTTGCAAATGTAGGTAGGAGTTTCCTAGATGGCCCTTCGCCTTTATTGCTTTGACAAGGTCATACTTCGTTAGTAGCTTCTCCAGGTGCCTTGGCATCTTGTGTAACACACCTAGCAGTGCAAGTGGGCCCTGAGTCACCTAATCTAGATCTTGGTCTACCAATTCTTCGTCCTTTTCTTCCCCTTATTCTTCAGAATCTTAATGGTTTTCTTCTTCTTCTTCTCCACCCAACCCGCATAAAGTATCATCTGAGAAAACTACATTATCACAGTCACCACCATTGAAGGTTGGAGGTTGTTCTGGTTTTTCTGCATTTTCTTTAGAAATTGCTAACTCTTCAAGGGTAGCGAGAACCAATTCTTCAACTGTCGATACCACTATCCCAGTGGGGGTGGTTTGGTTCTCCTTTGGGAAATATGGAAGAGATTTTAATCCTGGTTTCAATCCAATAGATCTCACAAAATTTCGGGTGATGGGGCAAATGGCCTGGATCTTTTCATAAGCTTGTGTAGTTCCAGGTTGAGAAAAACTACCAACTTCAATAATGTGCGCAGGGGAGTTGTTAGGAATGTTATTGACTTGACCAGAGAAAGTAAGATTGAGGTTGGTAAGGTTATCATCCATAAAAGTATGGCTTCCCTCCTTCTAGAACCATTAATGTTGGAAGTGTTGGACCCACCAACATTCAAGGGGTCTCCCCGATATGTGGTCCTAATTAGACCTCACACAGTTTGGGATAGGAGCCCCATCCAGAATATGGCCCAGTTAGAAGTTATCTTAAAGACATTCCTTGGCTCTAACTGTCAGCAAGAGAGAGGAATTAAAATGTGCCTTCGAAAAGAAAGGAGTGTATGCTTGGTGAGTGTTCGAGTGTATATGTGTCAAATTTATTTCACCGCAGAGGGGAGGAAAAGTGAGCCTCTAAGAGAGAGGTAGTAGTACCACCCTAGTAGAGACATACATAAACAAGAAGGATCCATACAACATCAAGCGGAATAGTCCAAAGAGATGTGACAGTAGGTTCAACCATTGTAATGAGGAAGATCTATCTAATATCCAATGGAATAGTCCACAAGGATGTGGCAATGATAATAACAATTGCAGCACATTCTCAATATGATAAGTACCAAAATAGCTGAAATAGTTCAACTACTTTAGCACATATGAAAGCAAACATGAATTATAAACATTCACATAATAGTCTTACAAATATCCATAATCCATGAATGAAGAATGTGCTCGCCCTTAGGGCTTCTTATATTAAGCAAAAGTTCCAAGACACATGCATATAATGAACACCACTAGCTCCAATAGTGGAGCGTTGGAGCCACTCCTTGGTCCTCAAAAGAACTAGCTAATCTCTCTAATGCTTTGCGGGAGGAACCAAGCTGAAAAGCCCTTTTCTCTTAAAATGAGGGTATATATATAATAATGAGGAAGTGACGCTTAACCTTCCTTATGACTCTTCATCTACCCTCATGACTATTTGACTTCTTGTGATTTTTCAACTTTACATGGCTCTTCATATTCCATACATGTCCTTTGGACTTCCAATTTACAATACATATTTGAAACATAATTTACATCATTAACCACAATGGCGTGGCATGTGAAAACTCATGACATGGCATTACTGACATAGACTTACTTGATGGTGTGGCAATGTCAAGCCACTGTTGCCACTGAGTGTTGTCGGTCTTCTTCGTTTCATCTCCGCATAGCTTGGTGATAAGGTATCTTCAATGATCTCAAGTCTTCAATGGTGATCGCAAACTGGTGTCCCTTTGCTTTCTCTTGATTGATCAGCTTGCGTGCTCAACTATAAGATGGAATTTTAGCATGTTTCACTCCTTTATCTCCTTTTTTATCATCTTGTCATGGCATAATAAGGTAACTTTCTCTACAATTCACTCGTGACGAGACAACACAGTCTAAAAACCCCCTAGTCTAAGATTGTGCATGTTGATCCTGTTAGCCTCCTGTTGCAACAGGTGTTCATCTTTCATGATTGACAGTTTTACATACCAAATATGTCATACTTTGCATCCTGCAATGCTCCATAGTTCCAGAAAAAGGCAAAAGAAGAGGCCATGAAAGTGTGCCAGTCCAAATGTCACTGCTGTATTCCAATTTTGATGACTTAACCATTTTTTAAGAATGTTCTGTTAAGGGAAGTCCAGACAGCTTAATCTTGGCTTCCCTAGGTTTCAATTTCTTGTTTTAGAATATAGAGAATTGATATCTGTCCAAACAGCTTAATCTTGGCATATTTGTAGATAGGTAGAGAAACAAAGGACTCCAATTGCTTAATCTGGGCCCTTGGAAGAAATAAGGATAGATTTAGATAGGAGGGTAGTCAAAAAGAAAAATTGTAAAGCAGGGTCTGCAAGTCTAAGTGCACCCTTCCTGAAGTAACAAAAAAATGCTAGGTGTATTAGGCTGGGTAGGTAGCCTGGGGTTGCAGAAGCAAGATCACCTTCAGTGTTGGTCTCAACAAGGAAAGCTCATCTCATCAGTGGTAGAGGTAGCAAAGCAGTGTTTTGGTGGCAGAATTCTAGAAGCATGTCTAACTTCCCTTCACTCCCCCTCAAAGTTTCTTACTAACACCCCTAAAGGACCTTGGGATCTGCCCAACAAGTCCTAGTCTTACTTCATTTCTGTGAAACATCAAGGTAAATTTTGGCTTTCTTCATGAAAAGAAGCCACATTTCTTGTGTAAAAATGTTTTCATCTTCTACACAATTTATATGTCTATCATCACTTCAAATACTTATCATCATCCCCCTTACATTTTCATTTCACAAACTCAAACTAACTTCTAGTCCTATTATATAGCTCCCTAACTAAATTTTCATATCCCTATTATTACAAAAATTATATGAAATCCCAAAAATAATAATATCCCCACCCCTTGGCATTATAGCCATATGTTCTAAAAATCCGGGGAAATATTAAGTCCACCTGGGACTTATATTTAACCTTTCCTCGTTTGTCCCTTGGAATCAGTTAAAACTCTAGTTGAACTGATAGCCATTTAAACCCTTCGCAGTCATTTCCCAAAGTTAATGTTTTAAATGCTTTATTAAACATTAAACTCTCATTCCCCCGCTTAACCCTAACCCGCAAAACCCATGTTTCCAAAGTTTTTAACCCCGCTTGTATATATCCCGCAAAACCCATTGTTTATTAAAGTTCCCCTCCCCCGCCACATGAATAATTAAATAAAATAGCGGGCGGGTCCCCGCCCTAACCTTCCACCAACTTACCCGTCCCGCCGGCCGTTAGATCTAGCCCGCCCAAGATCTACGGTGGGCGGGTCTTTTCACACGCCAACACGCCGAGGGTTAGCGTCCGGGAGTTCGGCGGTTTTCCTGCCGTACTCCCGCCACGCGTCGCCCTCCCGGGTGTGGCGGAGCCCCCTCCTCCCAAACCGCTTCAGTGCAAAGGCGGTGCGCCCGAAACCGCCAAACCGCCCTCCCCTGGGTGACGTCAGCGCCACGTCCTCCGCCCAGTGACGTCATCCCACTGCGTCATCTGCCTGCGTCGGCCTCCCGCCACGTCACTGCCACTGTGTACCGCCATGTCACTGCCACTGTGTACCGCCACGTCACCCGCCGTACTGCTGACATCATCAGCTGATGTCATCCCGCCACGTCACCTGCCGTACTGGGTCCCACCCGCTGACGTCATCACTCAAAAAGGCGCGAAAGGTGAAAATAATGCTTAGGAAGCCCGGATTCAGATTCTGAGGCAGTTTTTCATGGCTACAGGAAATGGGCCAAAATGGAAAGCCCCTCATCGCGCGGCCCCAGCAAGCCTGAAAGGCGCAGAATGACCCATTTTTCTTCGCAAAGCATTTAGAAAGGGGCAAACACACTTTTTAAAGCAACAAAATGCCGAGCAGCTGCCATGAAGGATCGATGGTACAGTCTAAACCATTCAGAAGATTTTAAAGACTCCAGGATCAACGCCAAAGAGTATCAAGAAGCGGCAGAGAGTATCAGTTCAGCAACATCAAATCAGGTGAAAATCAAAAACCTTCATCAAAGTCAGCAAAGCAGTTAAGGCCATTTAAAAGCCTATCTGGTCGGGATTAGTGCACATTAATGCCAATAAAATAGCAACAAAACCAAGTTAGAGGTGGATATAAAGGACAAATCACAGTTATTACAGAAGGACTGCACCAGGCTACCCAGGACAGACATTAACTCAGTTTTGATACAGCTGCCCTCAGCGCAGCCCAAAGATATTTTCATGCATTTATTTCTGGATAAGATTAGGTTAAAGTAATCATTTTCTTTCAGCCATGTTTAGGTCGGCTGTAGTAGGTTAGTTTTTGGATAATTTTCTCTATATATACCAACCCTCTGTATTGTTTAAAGGGTTGGTTGGTTGATAATCCTCATTAGAGACTCGCACTGGATATCGAAGATGTTTTACTTAATCAAAGATTGTTGAAAAGCTTTGGAGGACCGACTGTCTGCTCTGTGTCTAATGGTTTGAAGAATTGAATGTGGAATTCTTGTGCTGCTATATGAATCAATAAGTTTTCCTTACCTCTGTTATTTCAATTTCACGTATGCTCAAGTCACAAAACAAAGGATTGGCTCAGAACTTGCTTGGTTGCACTCTATGCTCAGTTTCTGTGGCTTCTTAATGTTTTCCTCTTGAATTAGGCATAAATATGAATTCTGTTATGGCTCATGTTTGACCTATTTTCACATATGAATGAATGTTATCTAGGAATTCTTAACTGCTCCTAGATAGGGCTCATTTGTCTTCTTTCTGCTAATCTGAATGAGAGATTCTTAAATTTCCCCTCATTCCTTAGCCTTTAATCCATCCCTTTTACCCTGAATGATTGTTTCATACGCAGCTAGCTTGCTCCATATTCCCTCTTGTGACCAAGAAAACGCACCAGCAGTCCTACTCTTTGACTCCACGCCCAATGGTTCTAGAACTTTCATGCTGTCCCTGCCTCTTTAATTGAAAGCATCATCCTTCGCACTAAAAACAAAACAAAACCCCTTGAACTCAATAACTAGCCTAAAAACATTATCAACAAAGTTAAATAAAAAAAGAGAGAGCCCTCTCTGATTGCAGGTGGGCTAGAACCTGCTGTCCAAAGATTGGTCTGTGGTTACCTCGGCCGTATCCTTTTGATGCCGACCAGAAGGACAACCTGAGTGATAACAGATCCATTGAATAAGCCAGGACCAGATGGAAGGTTGTGATCCTTGAGCCTTAAGACCACGCAATGCTCAATTCAAGTTGGGCTGAGGGGACAACCTACACAATTCCTAGGGTCAAAGTGACAGGCTAAGGGAATGAGCACTAGTGAGCACATTTCACAGTTCTTGGAGACAAGAGAGGTTGGGCCATTGCATAGTTTCACAGTTAAGGAGCTCAAGGATGAGCTTGAGGCTAGAGCATGCGCAATATGTAGTTAAGGCTAGATTCGGAGAAAAAATTGTGCAATTTTGGGAGTCAAGGCCAAGGCTCGAGCATAGAAACTATGCAATGCTGCATTTCTAAGAGGTAATAAATGCACATTGCGTAGTGACAAGAGGTAAGGTCACAGCAGAGGACTGAGACTTTCCAGCGCGTAGTCCAAGGAGGTCGGATGAAGCTAGGTTGCTTGGTCGGGAAGCTTTCCAGAAAATGACTAAGTGCAAGATCAGTGAGGTTGATGTGAACAATGATAAAACTTTGACTGTGATCACACACTTAGAATACTTGACGACACAACAACATAGATCATCCAGGACACATGACAATGCATTTTCCTCTGTGTGACAACTTTACGACAACTTTATGACAAGTGCGACACTTAAGATACACTTTGCGATGATCGTGATGACACTTGTGAAACAATTCTTAAAACTTTCAAAATCAGTGTGATTGATGTTTACATGGTTAAAAAAACTCATTTACACAAAGGTGACCTATTGAAACCACCAAAAAAAACTTATGTACATGATGGCAACAGCTGACATGCGAAAAGATGACATTTTTCCTGTGTTGCAAAAGGTACAAAAACTCCTCAAGAAAACATAAAAAGTGAGCTTCAAATTTTGCAACAACAATGTACAAGACCAAAGAAAGCTCTGAAATTGAGCGTAAGCCAAAATTTTGGAGGATGTTGTAACAACGACAAGAAGTACCAAAATTATTGTTTTTTAGGCTCCATGATATTGAAAATCTACTATATATATTTAAAATGAAAAAAAAAAAAAAAAAAAACAACCCTCACTACAATATCTCAAATTAAAAATTTGAATCTCTTTAATCTAAACCTCCTTTTCCATATGCTAACATGAAATGATTGAAAAGCTAGTAAACATGGCTATAAAGAAATTAATTAGTTTAAATCTATTTTGTGTTTAAAAAGAAAATCAACTTTAATAAAACTATAATTAAAATAAATTTTAATATCTAAAAAATAATATACTTTATATATCTAGCAATATTACTAAATTATGAATACAAGATGTTCATGAACCCATCACATAATACCAAATTATGCATGCAAAATGTTCTATGAACCCATACGCATGCAAGATGCTCATGAACCCATCACATTATCCTAAATTATGCATGCAAGATGTTCATGAACCCATCACATCATAGGTTACAAATATTCTTTACAATAAAAAAACTACATTATGTGTCTACAAGATGTTCATTAACCCAACACATAATAGGAATTAACGGAAAGGTTTGTAGATACGTCCAAAGCAAAAGGGTTCTGATTTCAAATAATTGAATTGGAAGGAAAAAATACAGTTGCAATTTGCTTATTGGTGTAGCTACTCAATATGTGGCTCTTTCATTTCTCAAGATAGGCTTCATCATTTTAGTTTGGTTGGGTTAGAGAGTGGTATATGTTGCCACAAATTCGTCGCTGAAACAGAACAAGGAGATACATTAACATAATAATAACAGTTACTTGATCCTTCACAATTAAGGTGTGGAAGAAGTTTGCCGATCCGGATTTAAACAGGAACGCAACAAATTATAGATATAACCATAAATACAAAGATGCAACAGAAATAATGCTTCATTTCATTAATGTAAAATACTAAAATATACTTACAACCAGAAATGGAAATAAACCAGCTAGGGCGATGGTAGCTTATCTCTGAGAAGATATGTGGCAGCTATATGCCTCTGAAATGTCTTACAATGAGGCTCGAAGGCCTATTTATTGTTGAGAAACAATGGAAAACCCTAAACATCCAAACCCTAAGCCTAGGAGATGAAGCACCAAACTATGTGCCTCGTTTTGGGTAAATTGGTACATCAACTTGCCGGGGCCGTAACTTTGGCATACGATCTTCATTTGACGCGCACAATACCTCGTTAGAAAGATATATCTAAGGACTACAGCTTTGGGATGAGAAACATTGGTCCATGGACTCATGTTGCTCCCAATTTTCGCAAGAAACGTCGTTTAGGGCCTCAAAATAGCTCCAGAAGTTCAGGATTGAATAACTGCTAAAAATAGTAAATTGTGCTACAATTAAGGAAACTGAAAAACTGAAAGAGACAGTTGTGGGGGTCCAAGTGGGATAGGTGGGTGGCCACTAACATCCACCTGGATCATTCCTCCTCCCTTAGGAAGCAATGGTCCCCATTGCATTGATTGCCTCCATCAAATGTAGAAACTTCTGTTGAACTTGGTCCCTGGTGAGCTATTTTGCAACCTCCGATGTGTCTAGTAATGGTGGGAAGCATGGTCAAGTGCTATCCACATTGAACACTTGGTGCAAGCGACGGAATGGGGAAATTTTGTGCTCCAAAGCATTGTTTTCCATAGCCTTGGTAATGGTGTAAGGACCATATCAGAGTGGTCTAAGCTTCTAATGGGTTCTTGTAAGGCGTTCTTTCTGCAGATGCAACCAAACTTTGTCGCCCACTTGAAACTTGTGTGGTACCTGATGATGATCATGTCGCTGCTTGTACTTGGCATTTTCCTGAATGGAGCGACGATAAATTGACATGTTGGGTAAAGGTGCTCTAGGAGTCAGATCGAATGAATGCTTGACCTAACAGTGCAACGGTACCCCTGTGGGTGAGGAGAAGGTGTTCATGTATTCTTTCATGACCGTATCCATCTGTTGCTGCATGATGGAGGAACCCTTCCCTAGGGCCATGGATGTGGCTACGATCTTCCCCTTACTTTGAGAGCGAACCAGACATAAAATAAATTTCCTAGTCTGGGAGATGATCTTATTTCCTTTTTTTAGCGGAGATCAAAGAAGTGGCGGTAGGTGGGGCTACATTCGGTATCCTATACAATGCATTACACAAAGAAATAATAACAGCGTGAGGCCTTGAATCATACACAACATGTCGCCTCCACAATTATGGTTGGCCTAGTTATACATCACAAACATCAAGCGATGCAACATCACATAATAACTCATTTGTGAAGGGCTTGATGTTGTAGGGAAGGCGACATTCACTACAACAAAACCAGCGATTAGCGTCCCTTTTTACTTCTTTTTTTGCATCTAGATCCCATTTTTGGTGCTATTTGCATCCATTTATCAAATATGGTGCAAAACTTGACACAAAATTTGCATCAAGTTTTGCACCAAATCTTACACCAAGTTTAGCACCAGGTATTGCAATAGGTTTTGCACCACGTTTTGCACCAAATTTTATGCCAAGTTTTGTGTCATCCTTTGCACCAGGTTTTGTTCCAGGTTTTGCATCAATTTTGGCATCTATTTTTGTTTGACATACTTTTGCATCCTCATTTGCATCCACTTTTTGCACCTACACTTGCATCAACTTTTGCATCGACTTTTGCATCCTTTTTTGCATCCTTTTTAAAATCATTTTTTGCATCCATTTTTTCATCCATTTGTGCATCACTTTTGCGCCACGTTTTACATCGAGTTTTGTGTCTAGTTTTGCATATAATTTTGCATCTACTTTTGTTGCATCCACTTTTCCATCTTGTTTGGCATCCATATTTACATCCTCTTTTGCATCTATTATTGTACCCACTATTGCATCTAATATTTTTGTGCCACAATTGGCGCCTAGTTTGGCACCTCCTTTTGCACCCACTTTTGATTATAATTTTGCATCCACGTTTGCATCCTCATTTGCATCTAGGTTTTCATCAACTACTACATCTATTTTTGCATCCCTTTTTGAATCCAATTTTGGACCAGGATTTGCATCGGGTTTTGTGTCTCGTTTTGCATCTACTTTTGCATCGACTTCTATTGCATCCACTTTTGCATACAATTTTGCATCCACTGTTACACCCATTTTAAATTTCACTTTTTGCATCCCTTTTTACATCTTCATTTGCATCATACTTTGATTCTTTTTTTTCATCTATCATTACATCCACTTTTGTTATGCCATAATTTGCACCATGTTTTGCACTCACTATTGTATCCACGTTTGCTTCCAATTTTGCATCCATGTTCACATCCTCTTTTGCATCAAATATTGCATCTATTTTTGCATCCACTTTTGTGTCAGGTTTATGCATTGGGTTTTGCATCTCGTTTTGTATCTACTTTTGCATCTACTTCCATTGTATCCATTTTTTTCATCCAATTTTGTTTTTCCTGTTGCATCAATGTTTGCTTCCACTTTTACATCCATTTTTGCATCTTATTTTGCATATTTTTTGTCTATTGTTACATCCACTTTTGTTGCACCATATCTTGCGCCTACCATTGCAACCACATTTGCTTCCACGTTTGCATCCACATTTTCATCCTCTTTTGTGTTCAAGTTTGCATCAGATATTGTGTATGTTTTTGCATCCCCTATTGTATCCACTTTTGTTTCATCCATTTTTGCATCTACTTTTGTGTCCGTTGTTGCATCCACATTTGTTTCACCACAGTTTGTGCCAAGTTTTACACCTACCATTGGACCCATGTTTGCTTCCACTTTTGCCTTCATGTTTGCATCCAAGTTTGCATTGACAACTGCATCTACTTTTGCATCCACTTTTGTGTTAGGTTTTTCATGTTGTTGTGCATCTACTTATGTTGTATCCACTTTTCATCCAATTTTACTTCTATTGTTGCCCCCATTTCTATGTTCGCTTTTGCATCCCTTTTCCAACACTCATCATATTTTCTACATTGATAATATTCCTTATGGCATTGACAATTATGAACAATTGATGACAATGTCAATAATATTGACAATGATGAAAATGAAGATGATGGCGATGACATGAATTGTGATTATGATGATAAAGACGATAGTGGTTACAATGACATTAATGATGATGATGGCAATGATTATGATGATGACGACGCTAATGACCTTGGCGAATCTTCCCAATTTTAGATGTTGTCATTGTCATAATCATAAGCATTATCTTTGGTGTCATCATCATCATTTTCATCTAGGTCATCATCAAAAACAATAATGGCGTGAATGATGATGATGATTACAACAATGTTGATAGAAATTACGTTAATGATGATGATGGGGATGATAAAAATGACAATGACGATGATAATGGTGGTGATGATGATGATCATCGATCATCTCTCAAAAATAGAGTTGTTATTTCTCTTACGTATATCAATGTGTCCTAAACAACCCTTTTCTAGCACTGATCACATTTTTTGGGTTGATGATATTTCTTACAACATCTATAATTATAAACAATTGCAAACAATGTCCATAATGATGATGATGATGGAGCTGATGATGATGGCATGAATGGTGATTATGATGATAATGTAATGATGGCAATAACGATGAAAAGGATGATGGTGATGATGATGACAATGATTATGATAATGAGAATGAACAATTACTAGTTTCACTACCATCTTCTGGATACATATTACTATCATACTTTTTAAATTTTCTGTCTCTCTTGAGGTATCTTACTATAATGGTGTTGTCAACACTAGAAAGATATCTTGTTGTAATGGTGGTTATAATGTTAGCACTAGCAAAGTTTTTGTTAAATTTTGGTTAAAAAAAATCGATTTATGCAATTATTTTGACAATCTATGTAAAAAAGTAAATAACATCCAATTATTTTGACTGTAGTCCCATTGATTATCATGAATTCACCAGTCTGAAGACCATCTTCTACATACATATTATTATTAAACTTTTTGCATTATATCCCTCTTATATCTTGTTGTAATGGCAGTATTAGCACTAAAAAAATATCTTGTTGTAATGGTGATGTTAGTATTAGCACTAAAAAAATCACTAAATTTTGGTAAAAAAAAGTTTATCATTTATTTATTTTTAATTTGGGAAATTTTTGTTTTTATTTTTTTTGTTTTTAATTCTATTTTTATGCAGTAATATTTTTTTTGGTTGAATTTTGGTAGTAACTAGTTTTTGGTCGAATCATATGTATTAACCATGTTCTTTATGCTACAAGTCTAATTGTTGGGACAAAATTGCTCTTTCAAATAAGTTGCAAAAGCTATTTTACATCCATTGTTGCACCCATGTTTACACCCACTTTTACATCCCTTTTTGCATCCTATTTTTCATCTTCATTTGCTTCTTTTTTTGCATCTATCATTACATCTACTTTTGTTGTGACAAAATTTGTTCCATGTTTTGCACATACTATTGTACCCACGTTTGCTTCCAATTTTGCATCCATCTTCACATCCTCTTTTGCATAAAATATTTCATCTATTTTTGCATCCACTTTTGTGTTGGGTTTTGCATCTCATTTTGTATCTTCTTTTGCATGTACTTCCATTTCACCCATATTTTGCATCCAATTTTGTTTCTCATGTTGCACCCATGTTTGCATCCACTTTTACATCCCTTATAGCATCTTGTCTTGCATCTAAGTTTGCATATTTTTTTGTGTCTATTATTACATCCACCTTTTTTGTGCTATTATTTGTGCCATATCTTATGCCTATCATTGCAACCCACATTTTCTTCCACTATTGCATCCATATTTGCATCCTCTTTTGTGTCCAAGTTTGCATCAAATATTGTTTATGTTTTTTGCATCCCATTTCGAATTTACTTTTACATCCACTTTTGATTTGTCTAGTTTTGCAACTAATTTTATGTTCACTATTGCACCCATGTTTGGCCCATGTTTACATCCCTTTTTTCATCCAAGTTTTCCTCCTTTTTGCATTCAAGTTTGTGTCCCTTTTTTTTTACATTCATTGGAGTATCCACATTTGTTTCACCACAATTCATGCTAAGTTTTATGCCTACTATTGTGCCCATGTTTTCTTCCACTTTTTCATCCATGTTTGAGTCCTATTTTGTGTTCAAGTTTGTATGAACTATTGCATCTACTTTTTCATCCACTTTTGTTCAATTTTTCTGTCTTGTTCTGCATCTACTTATGTTGTGTCCACTCTTCATCCAAATTTACAGCTATTTTTACCCCCATTTTTTTGTTTACTTTTGCATCCATTTTCCAACACACATCATATCTTTTGCATTGATTATATTTCTTATGACATTGAAAATTATGAACAACTGATGACAATGTCAATAATTATAACGATGATGATAATGAAGATGATGACGATGACATGAATTGCGATTGTTATGATAATGACAGTGATGATAAAGACGATGGGAGTTACAATGACAATGATGATGATGCTAATGACCTTGGCCATTCCTCCCAATTTTTAAATGTTATCATGGTAAAAATCATAATAATTATCTTTGGCGTCATCTTCCAAGTCATCATCATCTGATCATCATTATCATTATTTTCATCTTGGTCATAATCAAGAACAATAATGGCATGAATGATGATTATGATGTTCATGATGAAGATGACAAAAATTATGATAAAACTTATATTAGTTATGATGATGGGGATGATGACAATTATAATGACGATGATAATGGTAGTGATGTTGATGATCATCAATCATTTCTAAAAAATAAAGTGGTTATTTTTCTTTCATATATCATGTGTCCTAAGGTTGGTGATATTTCTTATGATACCTATAATTATGAACAATTGACAACAATATACAAAATCATGATGATGATGATGATCATGAAGAAGACATGAATGGTGATTATGATGAAAATGAAATGATGACAATTATGATCACATTGATGGTGGTGATGATGGCAATAATGAAGATGATGACCCTCCCTCTAAACTAGCGAGGTACTCATAATGAGACAAAAAAGTACTCTCAAGTTGAAATATTCATATAAGAAGGGATCTAGATTGATAAGCATCAATGATGATTTACATCATCATAGCCAAAATTTTCAAAATAGTAAGGCCTTGACTAACAAGTTTATCTCTCCATTAGATCAGAGCACAATGTTGGGAGGCATAAATTTGGACACCACTGCCTTTCAAGGCACTTACCCCACCAAGATGTTTACCAAGTATGTCCTCACATGATCATTTCCTAATCCACTATCATAATATTTGACACCAGAAAATGTCAATCCTCATGACTATTCTTATCTTGGATTAATGTACTTGACTTATGGCAATTAGTCCTAGTCAATGTCCAAATTCTCAAAGAATATTGGTCCCAGATGTTTATCCAATCCACCATTATCCCTACTAGTGCCTTTACTAGGCTTATGATTGTTAATCCTAGGCATAGTACATGACACATGGATAACATGGTGTCTACCCTCACTCCCTCTCAACCAGGGAGGAAACATCCACAAGCATAAGATTTTCTCAAGAATACCCATCATTTTCGTAGAGAATAACATCATTAATTTGTTTTCATCACATGACGACTTTATGATTAAGCATTCATATATTTGTGGCAAAATATTTGCCCTTTTGTATTTGTGACGAAATACAATAAAAAAGTGAAAGCCAAAATCATTAAACATACACTATATTGATTTATCTAAGTCTAAACTCTAAGGTTGAAGTGAAAATTCATGTAAATCTTATATCTATGAGTTGTGCCAAACTTATGAAAACCTTATTCCCTAAGTCCTATATATAAGAAAATGAAAAAGAAAGAAAAATAAGGGCCAATAAATGGTAACTCATGTATTCACTCCCTCTTTGGAAAATATATGAATATATACACTCCTAGTCACACTTGATCACATGTATGTGATGGTTAAATCATGAATTCTTCTTTTCTCCTTGCATTTTCACTTCATCATTTAAGCACCTAATTGAGGATCTAAGGAATGTTTGTTTCCTAAGGCTTTCATGTCTACTCTTGGTTTACTTATGTCACACTACTGTCAATTTATGTGACAGAGTGAAATACATAAGTTTGTGGAGTTATTATAGAGGTGTATTGAGTTCGTAACCACACACACATGTATTACATCTCATTGATCCACATGTGTGGGTTGGAGACTCATTTCTTGACAACTTTAATGGAGACTAATTTGTGGCTTTAATGGTATAGCTTACAAAATATCTTGTTAAACATTTCAATTCATTCTTTCTTTTCCTCGAGACACTTATAATATTGAAGTCACTCCCAACAATCCATGGAGATGGGGAGTATAAATTACTTGTGCTAGAAATAGAATTGAGAAATAGAGGTTTTCCATTTGCGATATTGGAGTCATAGACATTGGATACATGGTAGTAGTCCTCAATGTCAATTAACTAAAATTGTATTGTCATAATGCGAAAAGAGGTAAATATATTGGTAACCTTGATGTCTTAATCATTTCAAATAATAACCATTCCACCCAAGTATCTCTAAGCATCAATCACTACTACTTGGAAATTCCTCCCCCATTTTCTAATTATATGAGGTTGAACCTCACTTAATATTTTTGCTTCTTATATCAACATTATTTATGGGTGCTTTGCATACCATTTTTCTTTTAGGAGTTTGTTTTCGCTTACTATTGATGCCCCTCATGTTCCAAGACTATTTTCATCAAAAATTTACATAGAAAGAAAGTATAAAGTGACTAAAAAGAAACATGTCTCAAGATTTAAGTGCTTGGACAATTCCACTTCATGACTCCTATATTTCCTTAACCTAGGACCAAATGGTGAACTTGATGGCCTTAAGGGAAATTGATCAATGAAAATCTAAAAAAGAGGTGATTTTTGACTTTATCACATACAATTTAATATACTAAAAAAAATATCCATAACAATTTCATCAATCAATGAATCATTAAAAAAAATATCCAAAACAATTTCATCAAGCAAAGAATCATTGCATTATAAAATACAATCTATAAACATTTTTGGAAAGTTTTGCTAAAACATGCTTAAAAATCAGCATATTTAATATTAATATTTAACAATAATATGGACAATAACACATTTTAATAAATTAAATAACATATTATCAAGCCTAAAAAATGTCACTAACTGAAAACTACAAAGCATGCAACTAATGGAAGTGACCACTCAAGGCCACCACAAGACAATTAATCTATTAAGACCAAGATTAATGGGGACAAAGATCTATAAAGGACAAAGAAAAACTTATTTTAACTTTATTGTTTTATTAGCCTGGTTCAAGATGAACATTTCAAGATATCATGAAGAACATAATTAGTTTTATTGCATTAAGAAAACCCAAGCACATTCTATAACTTAGCAAGAAAGAGATGTATAACACCCATCTCAGCAACACGACACATGACATTAAGTTACTTTACTATATATAATTTAAACTCCTATCATAAAATCACAAATTTGGCATGAATGGAATGTTTAAAATCCATTTTTATAAAAACAAAATATAATTTTTCTTATAGAAAAATATACCAAAAACTAAATATATTTTTCTAGAAAAAAAAATACTAAAACTAAATATATATTTAAAAAAAAAACTAAAACATAAGCAAACTAGAATTTGAATTTGACATTCTTGGTCACTTTCGGAAACATATGGTGGAATGTAATCTCTTTATCCTCATCTTTAGCTTTTTCCTAAAAAATAAAAGCATACAAAAGTGGGAAAGAGCCATAAAGCATGGGGAAGCTTTTTCCTAAGCACAAAAGCATCTAAAAAGTGGAAAATTCCTTTTTTATATGAAGAAACATTATTCACCCAAAAGATTTTTCCCAAATTGAACTAATGAGGAATTTTGGAAATCTTCATAGCCTCCACTTTCCTATATATTAGAGGCTTCGCCATTGAAAAAATGATGGGAATTTTGTATTGTCACGCTCTTGAGATCTGTCTTGAGAGGGAGAGTTTTGGAGCTAAGAGTTGGGGGAGGTGATGTTGCAACTATATCTGATTGTTGTAACTTTCCTCCAACTCTTTTATTCATATAGATCAGTTGTTCTTCCTTCCATATGTTTCTATTCATTCTTTACTTCTTCTATTTAACTAATGTATGCATGGGTTTTTGATTTATATTTATTTATTCAATAATATTTATATGTTTTTTATAGTTTTGATTATTAAGATATTATGTTGTGAAGGTTGCTTTATTCTCTCTCTTATGTGTAGGACCAAGCTTTGGAGCTAGCTAGGAGCGCTTCTTGGCTATACGAAAAACTCCAAGAAGACCTGCATGCGAGGACTCACAAGAATTCATTCTCTTTTTCTTAATCTATACTCTACATATTGATCTACTAAGAATCCTAAGCCTTAGAACACCCTTTCTCTTAATTGGTTTGTCCTAGGTTTCTGAGATAAACTGAGAGGGTTTTGTTTTCATCTAACCATGCATTAAATCCTACAGCAAAATGATATTTAGAAAATTTAATATATTTCACTATGTAAATGAACTTAGTAAAATGAACCCATAGAGGTGGTCATAAATGGAAATAAAACTAAAACTCTAAACAAGAAGCCAAAAGTGGATTTAACCATGGATGAAAAATTGGGAGTAGAATTGGATGTTAAACTAGCCATCAAAACAATATGCAAACAATGACACAAAAAGGTTTTTAAAGTAAAATTAAAAAAGGGTGCAACACTAGACACAAAGAAGGGAACAAAATAGGGCATATGAAAGGATACCGAATTGGGTGCAAACAAGGATGCAAAAATGGACACCAAAATGAGGATGCAAAGAATGGTGTAAAATTAGGATGCAAAAAGGATGTAAGAAAAGACACAAAACAAGATGCAAAATGGGACTAAAAAATGGTGAAACCAAGGATGTCAAAGATGATGCATAACTAGATGAAAATTCCAACTAAAATCTAGGTGCAAAATGAGATGCAAATGTGGACACAAAATGTGGCAGAAAAAAGGATGCAAATTTGGAAGCCAAAAAGGATGAAAAACTAGATACCAAAAAGGATGCAAATTTGGACATAAAAAATGGTGCAAAAATGGGCATAAAATTGGCTCAATTTTGGATGCAAATTGAGATGCAACATTGGATGTAAAATGATGCAAAAAATCATTCAAAACTTGGTGCAAAAACAAATGCAAAAGTAGACGAAAAAATGGCTCAAAAGTGAACGTAACAATAGACACAAAATGGGATGCAAAGGTGGATGCAATATATGGTTCAACATAGGATGCAAATTTAGATGCTCAAAAAGATGAAAAATTGGATGCAAGAAATGGTGTTAAAAATGATGCAAAATTGGATGCAAAATTAAATGCAAAATATGGTGCAAAATAGGATGCAAAAAAGGGAGATAAATAAAATGCAAAAAATGGTGCAAAAATGCATGCAAAATTTGGCACTAAATCAGATTCAACATATGGTGCAAAATTGGATGGAAAAGATGGTGTAAAAAAAGGCAGAAAAATTGGCACAAAAATAGATGTAAAAATAAGTACAAAATTAGAAGCAAAAGATGGCATAAGACCAGATGCAAAAATTAGCACAAATTGGATGTAAAAAAAGGCGCTAAATAAGATGTCAAAGATGGTGTAAAAATCGATGCAAATTATGACACAACAATAGAAGCAAAGAATTCCACAAAAGAGGAAGCAAAAAATGATGCAAAAATAGATGCAAAAAAGGCACAAAACTAGAAGCAAAACCTGTTGTAAAACCAAATGAAAATCTTGGTGCAAAATATGATGCAGAAAATGATGGAAAATTTGGCGTAAAAAAGATGCAAAATTTGGTGCAAAAAAGGACACTTTAAAAATTGTACAATAGAGTCAGATTTAGCGCCAGGTTGCTCATCCCAATTGAGAAAAAAATGCACTAGAATCTGGTGCTAAATCTGGCGCAAATTGCTTGTTTTGTTGTAGTGATTGCTAGTAGACTCAGAGATCTCGTCCTTGGTGAAGCCACCCGATGTTGTACGGTTGCCGGTGTGGTATGGTTGGTAGTCCCAACCACTTCATGACCTCTACTGAAATGAGGTTCTTTTGGCTGCCACTGTCGATAATGAATTCCAGTGGCGAACCCTTCACCCACATCTGTGAGTGGAAAAGACGCTCCCCCTCTTCTGGATCTTCAAGCTCAATCTTCTAGACCTTGGCGGTGGAAACAGTGGTGTTGGGCTCCGCATCAATGATTTTCTTCCCTTTGTCATTCCCCTTTCTGGGTTCTGACTCAGGGTTGGAACATGCATATGATTTGGAATCCTTCAACTCGGCCACCAGTGACTACTTGGTCCGACACTCACTTGTGTTGTGAGTGGGGCTCTTATGGAACTCACACCACTTTTCTATGTCCTTCTTTGACTTCGTGGTGCTGTTCTTTTCTTTCAGCTTCGAGGAGTTTTCTTATGTCACCCTACCTTGGCTTTGTCCTTTGTTCTTCGGATTTGCAAATCCAAAGTCTCGCTTCTTTTGTTTAAACTTTTGCTCGATCTTGACAGTGTATCAGTATGTCGTGTCGAGCAAGGAGATGTTTAGGAACTCCATCTTGTCCTAGATGTATTTATGTAGGTAGTCGTGGTATTTGAGTACAAAATGTAGCTCAGAATCCTTGATACCCAACTTTGTGTGAAGGGTATGAAAAATACTTGTGAACTCCGGCACATCTTGGTCCCTTCCTTGTCGCAACGTGGTCCATTTAATGTTCGTATTTGTCCTCATAGTTCTTGACAGGGTAGTACAACTCCTTGATAGCATCCCGGAATGAATTCCAAGTGGGTGCGTCTGAAAATAGTGAGTTTGTACTTTCATCCTTCTGCTCACAATAGGTTTCCCACCAGTCCTTGACGTGGGGGCTATTTTGAAGTGCAAAAGTGATCTTTTCCCGGCTGGAAAAGTCATGAACGGAAAATATCCTTCTAGAAGATTTAACCATTTATATACAGCGTCTGCATCTATCTGACCCTCAAATATGGGAATTTCAAAGTTAACTTGTACCTTAAAGGGTGTGGCATTTCCAGGGCAGCTGTTGGAAGTAGATGCGTCGCCCCTGGGTAGCCGCTGAAGGATTTGTGCAAAGTTTTCCATCTTTGCATTCCTTTGTCGCTTGAGGGCTTCTTCGAGCAAGATTTTGATAGGATCTCCTGCCCCCTCGTCTTTCTTTTCATCCACCATGGGAGGTCGTTAGAATTTGCAAGGCTAGTCTTGCAATGGTTGACCAGTTCAAGCCCTAACTCCTTATATCCCGACCTCGTTTGGGACATGCAAAGAAAAACAGAGAAAGAGTAGACTGCCCTGATACCACTGATATGGATTTAAACAAGAACGCAACAAATTAGAAATATAACCATAAAGACATATATGCAATAGAAATAATGCTTCATTTCATTAATGTAAAATACTTAAATATGCTTACAAACAGAAACGGAAATAAACCAGCTAGGGCGATGGTAGCTTATCTCTGAGAAGAGATGTGGCGGCTACATGCCTCTGAACTATCTTACAATGAGGCATGAAGGCCTATTTATTGTTGAGAAACAATGGAAAACCCTAAACATCCAAACCCTAACCCTAGGAGATGAAGCGCCAAACTATGGGCCCCGTTTTGGGTAAATTGGTACATCAACTTCCCTGGGTCATAACTTTGGCATATGATCTTCGTTTGACGCGCACAATACCTTGTTAGAAAGATCTATCCAAGGACAAAAACTTTGGGATGATAAACATCAAATTGGGATTTTGCTCCCAGTTTTCCCAAAAAACATCGTTTAGGGCCTTAAAATGGCTCTGGAAGTTTAGGACCCGAAAACTACTAAAAATAGTAAATTGTGCTACAATTAAGGAAATTGAAAAACTAAAAGAGACAGTTGTGGGGGTCCAAGTGGGATAGGTGGGTGGCCACCAACATCCACTTGGATTATTTGCATAGAATAGTGTAAGCATAAGCATAATAGTGTTTTTCATTTTTCCTCTTCACTTTTTTTTTCTTTATAATGTATTGATGTTGCAACCAAAAATATAATAATAAATGAATGTATCTTATTCTTCATTTAGATTATATATTTCCAGCGAATATATGAAACAAATGGAATAATAATGATGATTAACATTAAAAAGGTGAAAATTTGTATTGTTACATTTTTGTATTTTTTTAAGTTTTGATTAATAGTAATTTTGTATTACTTGTATTTAAACTGTATAATGATGATATGTAGTTGAATATATTTTTATTGTTTATTTAGATTATAATTTTTTTAAAACAAATGGGATCAACGATGATGATTTATCAAATGGTTCTAATTTATTTATAAAAAGAAAAATGGTAAAAATCATTATTCTTACATTATTGTATTTTTTAAAGTTTTGATTAATAGTGATTTTCACTGATTCTATTTAGATTATATAATGATGATATATAGTTGTGTATAAAAATTCATTTCTTAAAATGGAGTACTGCCTAGATGTAAATTAATATGTTAAATTTTATTAATTTAGTAGGTAGTATTAGGAGAAATTCAAATAGGAGAGAGTGTGACTTTACATAAACCATATAAAACAAAGATTTTGTACTTTTCATAGGGATTAGGATTAAGTAGAATGACATATTCTGTTTATGGGGTTTTGGTTGACAAGAAAGATGGAGATCACAAAACTAGTGGTCTTTTTATAATCAAAACAATGAAAGACTACACATCAAACACTCACAAACAAGCAAAGGCTATAAACTATGCTAGGATCCAACAAGAACATTAGAAATTTGATGAGGTTCAATTTTTTCGCTTCATAAGGAAATATAGTGATTGTGCTAACACCTTGACAAAAGAAGACACTACCATTCCATAAGGCAGTTGAGTCACTTCATACGGGAACTATTAATTCTAAATTCCTTAACCTTTTAATTATGACTTGTAATTATAATAGTTGATTTTTATGTGTCATTGTCCCGCTTTCAAGAATCAATAAACTCCCTTATGCAAGCGAGATAATTCACTTCATATCACTACCCATCTTCTCATCCTTGTGTGCATTTTAGTTTCTACTGTATGATTTCTACCTCTCCATTTACACTAGTTTGGTTCATTGTGATTATTTTGGGTGGGATTAGTCCATTGTGTGTTATGAGCAAAGTTATTTAGTTTTTTTGACAAGTTGTCACACTTGGCTCCATTTGAAAACCCACATATTCTTCTTTTGGTCATTTGGTCTCTTCTCATGGTTAATGAGCAAGATGAACAATCTAAGTCACACCCTTAGCTCAAGTTGTCGCCATTTTGGTAAATTCAGGGTTCTCTTCTCCAAAATTTTAATTTACTCTTTCATTCTGGCTTGCTTCTATCTGGTCTTTGGAAATTAGGGGTTTCTCAATCCTAGGATCAATTCATGGTTTGTTGATCCGAACTTAAACAGGAATGCAACAACTTATAGATATAACCATAAATATAGAGATGTAGCAGAAATAATTCTTCATTTCATTAATGTAAAATATTGAAATATGCTTACAAACAGAAATGGAAATAAACCAATTAGGGTTATGGTAGCTTATCTGTGAGAAGAGATGTGGCGACTACATGCCTTTTAACTATGTTACAATGAGGCTCAAGGGCCTATTTATTTTTGGAAAATGTGAGAAAACCCTAAACAAGCAAAATCCTAACCGCAGGAGATGTAACACCAAGAATTTGTGGACCCCGTTGGGGCTAGTTGGGCAGCCAACTTCTCGGGGTCGTAACTTGGTCATATTATCTATGTTTGGCGCGTACGATACCTTTTTGGAAAGGTCTCTCTAAGTACTATAGGTTTCTTTGAGAGCCCTCACCCATGGCCACGGGCCTACCATGGACCCCAAAAAAACATCTTTTAGGGGGTCAAAACTGCTCCGGAAGTTTAGGACCTAAAAAACTTCTAAAAATATTAAATGTTGAAATGAACAAGGAAACAGATGAAACTGACTGGGGGGTCTAGGTGGAATAGGCGGGTGGCCACCAATATCCACCTAGATCCTTCCTCCCCCCTTTGGAAGTAATGGTCCCCATTGCGTGTAGAGCCTCCATGAGGTGAGGAAATTTCTATTGAACCAGGTCCTTGGTGAACCACTTGCCCTAGTGAAGGAGTTGGCCTGATTTGACAACTCAATATAGTTGTATCCTCTTTTGGTGAGTGGTCTTGATCTGTGTGTCCATGATTTGATCAGTTATGGCCTATTCCCTGCAATCCAGGTTGAGCTTTGTTGGTGTGAGTTGTTCTGCAATGTCAGATTTGTCCAACAATGGTGGAAAGCATGGCCGAAGGCGATCTACATTGAATATTGGGTGCAGCCCAAGGAACGGCGGTATGCTAAGCTCAAAGGCATTTTCACCAACGACCTTGGTGATCGTGTATGGCTCATACTGGAGCGGATGAAGTTTGCAGTGGGGTCCAATAAGGCGCTCCTTCTGCAAATGTAGCCAAACTTTGTTTCCCACCTAGAACTTGTGCGGCACTCAATGTTGATCATGGTGCTTCTTGTACTTAGCATTGGCTCTATCCAATATATCTTAGACATGTTGGTGAATGTTTTGAATGCGCTCAATGAATTTTTTAGCCCTTTCGTCTTCAAACTGAACGTGAGCCGAATCTACCTAAGTGGATGCAAATGGTATGGCCACATCAATGGGGCATAATGGCTGAAATCCCAGCCCTACCTGAAAGGGGTTGTGGCCTGTTGAGATATGGGGAGATTTGTTGTAGCTGTGTTGGACATAGGGGAGACTTTCATCCCGCGTGCGTGGATGTTTTGAATTTTACATGCGCATAATGTGTACAATCATCCTATTGACAACCTATGTTTGGCCAAAAGTTTGGGGATGGAAAGACGTGGGCTTAGTAAGTTTTGTATCCAGCATCAACTAGAGACTTGACCAAAATGCACTTAAGACTCTATTGTCTTGATCTGAGACACTGGAATGTGAGATCCCAAAGTGTACCCATACTCACTCAAAGAAGAGCTTAGCAGTGGCCTCTGTTGTGATACTTTTCTTGCAGGCCGCCATGAAGGCCATCTTAGAGAATCTGTCGATGACCACAAAAATGCAATCATTGTCATGCTTAGTAGAAGGAAGGCCTGACATGTAATCCATGGAGAAAAATTCCCAAGTTCGGCTAGGAGTAGGTAGAGGAGTATATAGGCCTTGCTTCTTAATGGTTGGTTTGGAAATGGCACAGGTGGTGCAGGATCTAATGTACTTCCCAACATCCTGACGAAGTTTCGGCCAATAAAAATACTTCTGCAATACCGCCACTGTTTTCTCTACTCTGAAATGTCCAGCGACCTTACTTTAGTGCGCCTCCCATATCATATTGGCACGCTCACTTGAAGGAACACATGCATATCCCAGGTGGTATAATAGTGCATCCTAAAGGTGAAAATTTGGAACTTTCTTCCCTTCCAGGAGTGTCTGGTATATGCTATCGAATTTTGGATCACTCTTGTGAAGATGTAGCCACCCCAATTTCTCGTGCCCACAGGATTCGAGCACAATGATCAACGCCATGACCGGTGGTCGGCTGATGCAATCAGTAGCATTATTGGTGTTTCCCTTCTTATACTTAATGTTCAAATGGAACTGTTGCAAATAGGTGGACCATTTCTAATGGAGATCATTCTACAACTTCCCTTGTGTCTATACAAACTGTAGAGGTCGATGGTCTGTGTGGATGACCATTTCCTTCCCCATAATGTAATGCTTCCATTGACGACAGGCTTGCACAATGGAATAAATTTCTTTGTCGTAAGTGGGGTACTTTTGGACTGTGTCTGAAAGTGTCTCACTGTGGTAAGCCATTGGATGCCCATGCCGAGTAAGAACTGCATCAATAGCATATTCAGAGGCATCTGTCTCAATCTCAAATGGTTTTTGCAGGTCTAGTAATGTGACCATTGGTGCAAAACAGAGGCGATTATTCAACTCGGAGAACGCTTATTGTTGGGTTTTCGACCAAAAAAACTTTGCTTTCACTCCACCCTTGGTGACTTGACTTAAAGGCCAAGTGATATGAGAGAACACTAACATGAACCTATGATAGAAATTGGCAAGACCCAAAACGGTGTGGAGCTCTGTTAGAGTGGTTGGGGCTGGCCAATCCGGAATGACTTGTATCTTGGATGGGTCCACATGTACACCCTGCTA
Organism: Pinus tabuliformis; assembly: GCA_031772625.1. Taxonomy (NCBI): domain Eukaryota; kingdom Viridiplantae; phylum Streptophyta; class Pinopsida; order Pinales; family Pinaceae; genus Pinus; species Pinus tabuliformis. The sequence goes on from CM062815.1 coordinate 37,286,609, forward strand.
ATCAATGATGTACCTCATATATTGAACCTGGGTCAGCCCAAAGGTGCATTTCTCCAAGTTAACACGTAACTTGTGTTGGCGTAGGGTTTAAAGGCCCTGTCGAATATGGTGGAGGTGCTCTTCCTAACTCTGGTTGAATATTAAGATGTCATATAAATACACCACCATGAATTCAATGGTGAAGGGTCACAAGATGTCATACATCATTCTCATGAAGGTTGTATGGGTGTTCATTAATCCGAATGGCATGACCAACCATTCGAAAAGGCCCTCCTTGGATTTGAAGGAAGTCTTCCACACATCAGAGGGTTCGATAGGCACCTAGTGATAACCTGACTTCAAGTCAATCTTGCTGAAATATTTGGCCCCCTTGACCTGGTCAAGAAGGTCATCAATCTGCCGGATTGGAAACCTATTCTAGACAGTGATCTTGTCTAGCGCCCGATAGTCAATTCAGAGCCCCCAGGTCCCATCCTTCTTTTATACTAATATAATCGGGCTCCCACAAGGTGATGAGCTTGGCTTGATGTGTCATTTCTGATATAGTTCTTAAATTTGCCTATTGATCTCATCATTCTCCAGAACAGAGCATCGATAGATCAATCCATTGGGCAGTGGCGCGCCCAGGGTCAGATAAATGGAGTGCTTGACCTAAGAGTGTAGAGGTACCCTGTGGGTGAGGCGAAAATATCCCTGTACTCATCCACGACCTTGTCCATATATTGGTGTTGTGCAGAAGAGCCCTGCCTGGAAGCCGTGGCCACAACCTTCTTCTTTCTTTGGGGGCGAATCATAAGGAAAACAAATTTCTTGGTCTGGGAAATGATCTTACTGCATTTCTTTGCAGTGATAAAAAAGATGGTGGTAGGAAGGCCTACCTCCGGTATCCTATACAACTTATTAGCCAAAGTAATAATCACAGAGCGAGGTCTAGACTCATATACAACATTTCGCTTCCACAAGTATGATTTTTCTAACAATACATCACAAACTTCAAGAGGAACAATGTCACACAGTACCTTATCTGTGAAGGGCTTGATGTTGTAGGGAAGGCGACACTACTGGCTGACATGAAGATCTCTTCCTTGTTGAAGGCACCCGATGGTGTACGACTGTGGATGTGATATAGTCTTTAGGCCCAGCCGCTTCATGAACTTTGTTGAAATGAGGTTCTTTTGGCTCACACTATCGACAATGAACTACAGTGGAGAACCCATCACCCACATTTGTGAGTGGAAGAGGTCTTCCCCCTCCTCTGGATCTTCAGGCTCAATATTTTGGATCTTGGTAGTGGCCACGGCGGCACTAGGCTCCGCATCAATGATCCACTTCCCTTTGTCAATTCCCTTATCGGGTTTTGATTCAGAGTCAGAACCTGCGTCTAATTCGAAAGCCTTCAGCTCTGTCATCAGTGACTGCTTGGCCTGACACTCACTTGTATTGTGGGTGGAGCGCTTATGGAACTCACACCATTTCACCGTGTCCTTCTTCGTATTCGAGGTGTTGTTCTTTGCTTGTGGCTTTAGAGGGTTGTCCTGGGTAGTGCTGCCTTGGCTTGGTCCTTTGTTCTGTGGTTTGGGGCACCTTTTCCTTACTTTGGATTCACAGATCCAAAGTCCCGCTTCTTATGTTTAAACTTTTGCTCAGTCTTGACAGCATACCGATACGCCATGTCGAGCAAGGAAATATCTAGTAACTCCATCTCATCCTGGATGTACTTGTGTAGATAGTCGTGGTACTTGACCACCAAATGTTGCTCAGTATCCTTGATACCCAGCTTCATGCGAAGGGTATGGAAAGTATTTGTGAACTCTGGCACATCTTGGTCCTTTCCCTGTCGTATTGCGGTCCACTTTATGTATTTGTCTTCATATCTCCCGATAGGGTAATATTGTTCCTTGATGGCATCTCGGAAATAATTCCAAGTGGGTGCACCTGAAAACAACGAGGGTTCACTTTTTTCCTTTTGTTCACAGTAGGTTTCCCACCAATCCTTGACGTGTGGGCTAACTTTAAGAAGTGCAAAAGTAATCTTTTCCCGATTGGAAAAGTCATGAACTGAAAAATATCCTTCCAATAAATTTAACCATTTATCTACGACATCTACATCTATCAGGCCTTCGAATATGGGAATATCGAAGTTAACTTGTACCTTAAAAGGAGTGGCGCCTCCAGAGTGGCTGTTGGATGAAGATGCATCACATGTGGGTAGCTGTTGAAGGATCTGGGAAAATTTATCCATCATTGTGTCCCTCTATCGCTCGAGGGCTTCCTCGAGCAACATTTTGAAAGGATCTCCTACCCCCTCATCTTTCTTTTCTTCCACCATGGGAGGTCGTCGGGTTTTGCGAGGCTGATCTTGCAATGGTTCAACTAGATCAAGCCCTAACTCCTTATACCCTGACCTCGTTGGGGACATGCAAAGAAAAATAGAGAAAGAGCAGACCGCTATGATACCACTGATTTGAACTTAAACAGGAACATAACAACTTACAGATATAATCATAAACACAGAGATGCAGCAGAAAAACACTTCATTTCATTAATAGAAAAATATTTAACTATGCTTACAAACATAATGGAAATAAGATAGCGCGGGTGATGGTAGCTCATCTTTGAGAAGAGATGTGGTGGCTACATGCCTCTGAACTATGTTACAATGAGGTTCAAGGGCCCATTTATTATTTGAAAGCATGAGAAAACCCTAAACGATGAAGTCCCTAACCCCAAGAGATGTAACACCAAGAGTTTGTGGGCCTTGTTTGGGTTAGTTAGGCAACCAACTTCCCGGGGTCATAACTTGGTCGTATTATCTCTGTTTGGCACGTATGATACCTTGTTGGAAAGGTCTCTTTGAGTACTACAGGTTTCGTCGTAGGCCCCTTCTTAATGCTACTGGCCTGCCGCGGACCCCAAAAAAAAACGTTGTTTAGGGTGTTCAAACTGCTCCGGAAGTTCAGGACCCAAAAAACTGCTAAAAATAGTAAATGCTGAAATGAACAAGGAAACGGATGAAACTGATTGGGGGGTCTAGGTGGAATAGGCGGGTAGCCACCAATATCCACCTAGATCATTTTCTCAGTGATTTGGCAAATTCATAGCCCTTTCCTTCAAAACTTTAGCTTATTATATCTATCTCGTTAACTTTTGTATAGTTACTAATACATTGTGGTTTCTTAATCGAGGGGATATTTCATGGTTTTCCTAGCATTTTATCTTACCCCTTTTCATTTTCATCCAAGAATCTTTGACTCCTCATTACTTTCTCATCATGATGTGGCGCAAATCTTCACTTTCCCCATTACTAATTTTGTGCAAATTCTCCAAGCTTGAATATAGGAATTATAAGAATGCCTTAGAGTGTATTTGGTGCCTACAGGGGATTTAGAAGCAAGTTTAGGATTAGGAAAGCATCCTCATTCTCAAAAAAATTGGCAATTCATGGTGCAAAAAAAGTCAGTTTATATACTTACAATATTGTTTCAAAGTAAAGAATTGCAAAATTGGCCACATATATTGCACAACAAAAGCAAGGCTCCCTAGTCTTAGTTGAAGAGGGCATAGTGAATCAAGGAGAACTACAAGATGAACAAGAATAGAAAATGCAAGAACAAATCAAAGTAGAACAATGCGTGAATCTAGAATTAAAATTGTAATCCCAACTCCCTTCCAATGATTTGTAAGCCTTACTACACTAAAGCTTTATTATAAAAATCCATGCCTTCTAATCCTCTTTCTGTATAAAGAAGGAAGATTGTCATAGTGATATGCTATACAAAAACATTATGCAATTTTGTACCCATTTTTCGTCTTTTCATACAACTCGATATTAATACAAAATACATCATTCTTGCTAGAAAAAATCAATAAAAAAAACTCATTCATTGATATAAAACACCTTATCAATTTTTTTTTAATCGTATTCACTTTCAATCTCTTACACACTAACTTAAGATTCCATTAATTTAATAAACTTATATCATATATTTATCCTTTCATTTATATTAATTGTACTATTAATTTAATAAACTTATATCATATATTTATCCTTTCATTTATATTAATTGTACTATATATTTTATTTATTGTTAATTTTTAATTTGTTATACATTGAACTTAATTACTTAATTATATAGTAAAAAGTGTTATTATCATGACCTTAAGGGTTGGGCATGGTAACTATGGTTTTAGAAAACCCGCAACGGTATTGTTTTGTTGTTCCTTTCGTCCATTCTTCTTGCTCTCAAGAAAGGTTTCCTTTGATTATATATACAACTGTGTTGGCTCGTTCGTTTCGTTTGCCCCGGGTACTCGTACCTCCAAGCCCAAGCCCATACAATATGTACCAGTTTTGCCCAACCAAGTGGACACTTTCCATCACCCGCTACAAGTGACTTCGCCTTCATTCCACCCTGCCCTGGTGTGGTGTGGTGTGGTGTGGTGTGTGCTCAGTACTCATCAAAGGTCGCAAACTCTTTGCAATATAAATGTCTCAAATCGTGCAATGGGGATGGATGTATGTATGTATGTAGCCCATGGTGTGGAGTGGATTATATTAAATGCACACCCAACTCCAGAGCTTCATTTACCTTCGTTGATTTGGAAAAAGTACCAACCAATTCAAAGTGAGACCATTGTATTCAAGTCAAAATAACATGAAGGATATATTCTTTGTGTACATCGTATTTAAAATAGGTTTGTATTAGTTTTTCCAAAGCACGAGATTGTCTTTCAACTTTTGTGTCTAATTGTTACATTTATTCAATTAGATAATTCGCTTATAATTTTAAGAATTTAATTGTTACATTTATTGAATTATATAATTTTGCTATAATCTCGAGAATTTATATTATTTTGATGGTAGTTTGCAAAAATAAATTTAATATAATATTTTAATCAAATAAATTTCATATAAATAATCATTTTAAAATACTTATTTTTGTTCCATCAAAAGAAGAAAAAAAATAGCAACTTATATTTCCCAAGCTACATGTTAGATACTTAATCCTCAACGATTGGGTGAAATTACGTAAATAGAGAAATTTCATCACTTAGAATAGGAAAAAACTTTAGAATTGGAATCCCAAGGGTCATCATTCTACTTATATATAATCATCTTCATCTTAATAGAAAATCAACATTTGGGAATTATTCATTTATCTGACATGGTATCAAAGCTAATTATAGATATCTCTGCCATTTTCTTCCCCTTTAGACATGTTCTGATACTTAACCCACCTCAGAGAGGTTTTGTTACATGTGTTACCTCAGAGAACTCACATTACTTGACAGGTTGCATTACCAATCTACGTTACTAGGGTGCATTACCATTTTTCATTACTAGGGTGAGTTACTAGTCTTTTCCATACTGGCACTCATACTCCTTAATTGAGGACTCGATAATCCATGTGCACATGAGTAGCCATTAAACCAAAACTGGAGAGTAATCATGCTGAGACAAGCACCCGTTCCTTAAGTGCTAACCCATTTTCTCCTTGTTGCTTTCATTATTTTCCATGTGATATGATCTAGACGCCATTGAAGAGCTACAAAGAGTTTGCATTCGTCGTTACACGTATATATCCATTCAAAAGTCAAACATTGTGAGCTCAGGGATCTTGGTGGGTATTAAAGGCATCGCAACACCAAATGCTCATGATGCCCACAAATTTCCTAGAAACCCCAAGAGACACCTGTCATGCTCCAAGTGTGCTCCATACTACAAATGGATTCCTTCCCCAAGGAACTCCTACCTTAGTTCATCCGTTTCAACATGTAAAGCAAGGATATGTTGAAATTTTGCATGAGCTCTTTGTAGTTCCATGGTGAGCTTAGCTTCCTAGTCATTTTTACATCTGGTATCATTCTCACTAATTTGACCTAATTCTGAAGGAGTTGTAGGCTTCATCGGTGATTGTGTGGGTTTCCTTTTGAAGTATCATACTAATGATACAGTGAGAGGGTATATGTGTGAGGACTGAATTTTGAATTGAAGATTGATATTTTTCTTTAAAAAAAATCATTCATGGTTTTGGATGATATATGTAGGGTGGTGCTTAATGTAACGAATAATTGCAATGTTTTTTTACTTTTGTTTCAATAGAGATTATTATTGCACTCACCTCACCTTTGTTCAAAGATGCATTCTCTCATTTATATTGTTGGTGTTGTGTTGATTGGAAAAGAGAACTACGATGAATGGTCCATAAAGATCAAGCACATCCTTATCTTCAGTGACTTAGGAAAAGATATCTATGAAGAAGAAGTTGAAAATCCATCTACCAAGCCCAATTAGATAAAGAGCTTGCCATGTGGGAAAACAAGGCTAACAAGGCCAATGCCCTGATTGTTTCTTTTGTAACTAAAGAGGTGAGTCGTCATCTAATTCCAATTGCAAATGCTTATGATGCATTAAAGAAGCTAAAAGAATTATTTGAATCACATTTAGAATTGGAGGTACTTTAGTTGATGATCAAGCTCTTCAACCTGGAGTTGAAGGATGATAAGCTCCAGGTCCTAGCCTTGGAAATTAGAGCTATCATGCATGATGTAGAATCCAATTGAATTAAAATGGACATCGCTTTCACATCCTTTGTCAAGGCTCTCTATCCTACATATTTGCACTATCTCGAATCCTTACAAGCTAGTGCACAACTCGAGAACATTACTTCTGACATTGTTGTGGAGAATTTTGTAGATGGGAGAAAAATCATGGGAATAGGAAGATAGTTTCTTAGTCTCCTGAAGAAGTTTTGTACCTTACACAAAAAGAGAAGAATCAAACACAAGATTCCTCTAGAGGAAGAGGTGAAAAAGAGGGCGTGGAAGGAAGAACAACAGAGGTAGGGGGTAAATATTATCAATAAGGAAAATTTGATCTCCACTATATTTTTTGTAGTAGATATGGAAATGATGCATCCACATGCAAAATCCATGGGGAAAGAATCAAGCAAGAATGAAAATAAGACAAAGGTATAACACCAAATCTAACGAAAGGTAAAGCACTTGAATATGCCCATTATATTGTTGCACATTGCAATATTGGAGTAACTGAAGACATGTTTCATACTTCATTTTCTTCTTGGAAAGATGCATGGTTGCTTGATACAAGTGCAACCTAACACATGACCTTCCAGAAAGACTTCTATGAAGATTTTAGTGATAATTTTGATGCAGCAATATACTTTGCAAACAATTCAAGTCTCAAGCCATCCAAACTTGGCACCATCGGGCTTAAACTACCTGAACTTCCTGACTTTCTTTTGCATGATGTACTTTACCTTCCAAAGCTTAGTAGAAACTTGTTATCTCTTGTTCACATTCTCCAGCAAGGACACTCCATTCACATGTTTGATGGAAAAGTTGAGATAAGAAAAGCATTAGAAAACACAGCTTTCATGATTGGAATAGAGGAGGAAATATTGTTGAAGTTGCAAGAAACATATGCTCGTGCACAAAACTGTGAATACAATTCTCAATATGATGAAGGTACATTTCCATCTACTCTTCTATGGCATGCAATATTTGAACATCCTAATAATGATAGTCTTTGTTTGTTAAAAAGAAATGGTGTTCTTGATTTTTCAATTATTCCAAGAAAACTGAAGTAATGTGATGCTTGTATCCTAAACAATGTAAACTTTGAAATGGGAACTATAAACTCAAAACAGGAACTCTGGCCAAAAAACCCCGAAAAAACATGAAAACAGTGCTAAAAACGAAAAGTGTGTATACTGGAGCGATAAAATTTTTTTTCAGGGCCAATTTTGAACATGTTTTAAAAATGGCAGTGAAAACGAATTTTTTTTGCAAAAATTGTGCAAAAAAGCACCCTGAAAATGAAAAGTGTTGATACTGGAATGATAAAAAAAAATTAGGGTCAATTTTCCACATTTTTAAAAAATGCCAGTAAATCTGAATTTTTATGTGCAAAAAACACCCTCAAAACGAAAAGTGTTGATGCTGGAATAACACTTTTTTTTTTTCTAGGGTAAATTTTCAACATTTTGAAATAATGGTGTAAAAGATTTTATCATGACTCCGAAAAACATTAAAATTTCAAAAGAATAATGAAAACATAAAATTAAAAATAAAAACAAAAATTAAAAGAAAAAATAAGTTTAAAAAAATTGCAAAAAGTATATTAAAAACAAAACATAACATAAAATAAAATAAAAAATCAAATATACAAAATGACAAACAAACTAAAAAAGAAACATAGAAAAAAAAATTAACAAAAAAAAGAAATCAATATAAAAATGTTAAAAAAAAAAAAATTAACCTATAAAAGATAAGAATTAAAAAATAAAAAAAAATAAAAATATATATATATATATATATATAAAGAATTAAATAAAAAGAAAATCATATTTTCAATAAAAATTACATTTTTTTTATTTTTATTTATATTTATTTATTCATTTTATTATTATTATTATTATTTTCTTTTTCTTCTAGTAAACCAAAAAAACCAAAAAATTAAAAACTATAAAATTAAGTAAGTAAAAATAGAAAAAATTTAAAAGCATATACAAAAACTAAAAAAAAAATTGAAACAAACTAACTTTTAAAAAAATAGAAAATTAACAAAAAAAAAACACCAAAAAAATTAAAAAAAACTACTAAAATAAAGATAAAAAATATTTAAGAAAAAAACCTAAAAACAAAAATATATTTAGATTAAAAAACAAAACCAAAAAACATTTAAAATTTTAAAAAATATACTTATTTTCAAATTTAAAATAATAAAAATAAATTTTAAAACATTTAAATTTAAAAAAAAAAATAACAACATATTTTTTATTTAAAAAAAAAAAACATTTTAAATTTTATATTAAAAAATTTAAAATTTAGATTTAATTTTTTTTTAACATTGTTAAAAAAAAAAAAAAAATTTAAAGAAAAAAAAACATTTAAAAATTAAAAAATATATATATATATTAATTGTTTCAAAAAATTATATGCATTTAAAAAAAAAAAAAAATTATAAAATATTTGTTCTATTTTTTTTAATACCAATTTTTTTTTTTATGGGCAAGTCTTGCAGCCAAGCCGCCCAGGGTCGCGCCCCCAAGGGCGGCCGGGCGGTGGCTGGGCAATTCCGAGAATCGCACATCTGTTGCCCAGCTGCTCGTGGGGGCACGGTTGCAAGTAGTTGCGCCCCAAGCAACCACGTCGCGCCCCCAAGGGCGGCCGAGCGGCGGCTGGGCGATTCCCGGCTGGACGATTCAGGGAATCGTCCAATTGCCGCTGGACCGATTGTGGGGGCATGGCCCTGGGCGCGTGGCTACAAGACTTGACAATTTAAAAAATAAAAATAAAAAATGATATATATATATATATAGATATATGTATATATAATAAAATAAAAAATAAAACAAAATGCATATAAATTTTTTAAGCAAATAATATTTATTTTTAAAAATTTGTTAGATATAACAATGTTAAAAAAAAATTAAATCGATATTTTAAATTTTAAGTTTTTTAATATAAAATTTAAAATGTTTTTTTTTAAATAAAAATTATGTTATTTTTTTTTTAATTTTAAATGTTTTAATTTTATTTTATTTTTTTTAATTTGGAAATACGTATATTTTTTAAAATTTTAAATATTTTTTGGTTTTTTTTTTTTAATATATTTTTGTTTTCTTATGTTTCTTTTAAATGTTTTTAATCTCTATTTTAGTAGTTTAAAAAAAAATTTAATTTTCTATTTTTTTTTTAAATCTAGTTTGTTTTTAATTTTTTTAGTTTTTGCTAATGTTTTTTAAATTTTTTCTATTTTTCTTTATTTAATTTTACAGTTTTTTTTTCAAATTCTTTTATTGTTTACGAGATATATATATATTATCTTTTTTATATATACTTTTATATTTTTTTTAATGTCAAAAAAAATTGACATAAAAAATTTTAAAGTGTAAAAAAATGTAACATTTAAAAAAAATATCCACAATTAATACATTAAAAAATTTAAAGTGTCAAAAATCGTTAAATTTAGAAAAATAACTATTTACATTTCATACATTAGAAAATTTAAAGTAAAAAAATAGGGCTTTTAAAAAAATGGCATGATGCAGAATCACCACTTTTTTAAATGAGCATGCAAATCACTAACATTCTAAAACGTAATGTACATAAAAAAAATAAAGTGTCAAAAACTATGCTCTAAAAAATATATGTGTGTTTTGCATTGCCCCTTTTCAAAATCGGGTCACTTTTTTGCTATCTCTACGAAACGGGTAACAATATCAGTTCTCGTTTCAAAGTTTACATTGTTCCTAGGAAAACATAGCAAACAACCATTTCATGATTATGTTTCTAGAGCATGTAGAAAGCTTGCATTAATACATTCTTATTTATGTGTCCCTATGCGTATGCCTTCTACAAATGGAAATAAATATATGATGACTTTTATTGATGATTACACCAAGATGTGTTCGGTATATTTCTTAAAAAGTAAATCGAAATCTTTTGAAACTTTCAAAAACTTTCATGCATGGATTGAAAATGATGCACAATCACATATTAGCTCTATTCCTACTGATAATGGAAATTAATATACTTTAAATAAATTTGAAAACTATATGTAACACCTTCCTCCCATATCTAGCCAAGCAATCGGCCAACCGGGGTAAACATGCGATGAAAGGCCACTATGATATGATTCAATCTCCTAAGTCACATTAAGGAAGTGGAACCGATGGAAACACACCATACAAACATCCAACATCATCAAAAGAACCCTCAGAGGACCAATCATCCACTCAAACAGCTTGTCCCTGGGTCCCACTATTGTTTTAGGTCTCTTGACCCATAGTCGCTCTCATGCTATGGGCAAGGGAGCGACCAGCAACCTAAAGTCGCTCTCACAGACCTGCCTGCCAACGACTGTGGACCAAAATTGTTAGTGTTGTGCCAGCGACCCTGATATTTAAGCCACTATTTCAGGCTCAGAGCCTAGGACACTACCCAAAACTTATCCATCTCTTGAAATCAGTACAGTAACAAGGAAATGAAAGTATTAAAGAAAATACTTGTTCAAGACCTTGACAGGATCCCTACTAGCCATGACAGGCATTTCATCAAACACGCCATCGACATGTAACCTACAGGTTTAAACAACATAATTAAGTGTATGGATCTCATACTTATCTTAGAATCGCTATGAACCGTTGTTCCTTGTTGCATTATCATCTATTAGGTTATAGACACATTATCCATTCATATACAAGTAAAAACATGTTGAAATCCATACATAACTATTGTCATAAAATGTGCATATAACCAACATAATAGGAACAAAAATACAATAAACATGAAAACCATCAAATCCATAAATACATCAGTACCTTTACACATGGAAATCAAGGGAAATGTTTTCTCATTAATGAATGTAATGAACCATCTAGAGATGGGACTACCATGTTCCACCCGAACGGAGAATGGCTTAGCCAAATCTCTCTTCAGCCATTCCCCCCATGCCATATTCCAAGCATGAATGTGGGATCTCTGTTGGGCCTCGAATATGCCCATTTTTCCATCATACAAAACCACCATTTATAACCTAAATTCTGACACCAGTATACTCATTTCATGTCATAATTCCATCATTTATCGCCAAATCACATCCTATGCCTCATGGTTGATTATCATTAGTTTTATTATATTTTCGATGATTAGATATGATTTAGTCATGATTTACTAATGATGGTTTCGCCAAGTTCATTTTTCGAAGCCTTCTATTGCCAGAAGTCTCCACAAGTCAATTTTAACTAGTTACTGCAGAGTTAGTACGGAATGAGATTGTTGTAATTGAAAATATGAATTTTGTGATCAAATGGTGAGGAATATTGAAATTTCTACACGTGGGTTTTGTTTAGAGAACCCTCATTCAGGTAACCCAGAAACGGTTTGGCAAAATTTGGCATTATGAGGAAGTTACGGTCAAGGGAATATTCCAACACTTCTTAAGTACAGAATGGATGTGAACAGCCTGAACGGGTCAATTCGAGTTTGGTTGTGTATGCCTTTTGCTGAACGACCTTGTGCTAAATAAGGAAGTGGCTCCTCCATCCTTGCATTGATTAGATTGAGCCCAACAGTGATCCATTTGAACACAGTCCAAAAGATCTCATACGACTTGTTTTAGCCTTGTTGTTGTATTTGCTTTTTCTGAGTTCATTGGTTATGCTTTGTTTCCATCAGTTACACCTTATAAAATCTGATTCTCTCTACATGTAGGCTGGTGGTGGAAAAGCAGGAGGGCAACAATAGGAGCAGCAGTAGTAAAACTATGATGTAATTATGTTTACATTGGAAGCTTTGATGTATTGCTGAACCATTAATATAATTCTGATTCTGCACTTTAATTCCTATAAGTGATTATGTGTTTTAATTTTTAAAAGAACTATTGTGTTAATTTAGACTTGCTCCAGGAGTGGCAAGGGCCCACCACCACCTGGAAGCAAGTCTTGCAGTTAATCTAGGCAAAAGAAATCTGTGTTGCTTGAACTATAAATTTTGAAGTAGTTTGTGTAATGGCTTTGCATCAGTTTGTTTGTTTTTTTTACCATTAAGTTAGCTTTGAATTAGCCAGGTTATGATCCAAATAGAGTAGTGATTAAGGTTTGAATAGAATAAGTATTTAGCTTGATAAGCTTCTTTGCTTCGGTTTGTGTGATTGGAAATAGTTTGAACAATTATACTATTATGTACTTAGACAGTAAATTGATTTTTTCACTTTAGTTTAGGTTAAATGCTCTGATCCTGCGTTACCTACACTGGCACCTCTAAGCTTACGAGTCCTAGATTGATCATTAATGTTGGAATTATTACACATATAATTTCCCCAACATTTTTGGCATTGTTGCCGGGGAGGTGCTAAAGGGATCTGAGCATAATTTATTTCACAAGTTTTTGTGTGATTTTAGTTGCAGGGCAATCAGAGGGGGGAGATGATGATAAGACGTGAGTGAAGAGCCTTGCATCCACTTTTGTTTGCGTCGCTCCAAAGTCTGGCTGGCCAAGTAAGCGGGGAGTTCATGTTGGAAATAATACTGAGAGGGGGGGTGAATCAGTATTATCAAGTCAAATATTCCTTTTTCAAAATCAAATGATATACGCTACTTCAGTTAATTAAACCCGCATATATACGCAACTATGCAGAAGAAAACCCGCGTATATAATGCAAACCTTTTAATTTACTTTATCTTTCTGATGTTGATTGTTAATCTGTGATTCAGAAGCAAATAACCAATAACCAGAAACAGTAAAACAGAGCAGAAAGACAATCGCACACAAGAACACAAGATATAAGGTGGAAACCCAATGTGGGTGAAAACCACTTGCTGCAATTCGTCTCTATCTTCTCTTTAATTAGAAACTTCTTTTTACAATTGTACTGGTGCAGTCCTTTACCAATACGCAGGCTGCAACCTGCAGAGAGCTACAACCCTCTCTCGTTTTCCAGCTTCTCCTGGAAGGGAGCTACAACCCCCTTAGCTCTTGCACTAGCCAAGATACTAGTATGTAGGTGCTGGCCTACAGAAGGCTACAACCTTCTCTTTCTTTCAGGGACCACGTTTCATAAATTTTCAGACTGGATCCACAAATAACATCAATCAAACATCAAGAATTTCTGCATCAACCAATCACCTTTTCACCAATCAAAACTGAATCAACATAAACACTTCTCTGACGACTGTACCCAGATCACAGTAACAGTACCACACACCAAATCTGAACCCAGAACACTGTAACAATAAACAGAAGCAGCAAGATCACAACTCAAAATATATACGCTACTTTAATAGCCTGAAACTTGCGTGCATACGCTTCTGCGTATGGAACAACCTGCGTATACGTTGTTTTCCTTCAATGAACCAGCGTATATACGCGCCTTCGCTTCTCTAAACCTGCGTACAGATCTATAAAGGATAATTCGCTCTTTCAGATATAAATAACCCAGATTGTCAGTTTTATAGATCAAACAAGCGCCACAAATAACAGATCAAAATCATACAAAGATACTATCATTCAAGCTTAAAGATTATGATCCATCAATAGAACTTATCCTTCTCTTTGCGCTAAGGTTCCTCCTTCATCCAGATCTGCACCATAACCCAATTTCCAGTATTCCAGATCTAGCACTTTATCAGATATTCAATAATAATTCAGATGGTATCTTGCCACATGATCTCCTTCCTCTTTTATAGTTTTAGGCCTTCCACAATACCACGGTCCAAAACCATAATAAACAATACCAAGGGCCCAATACCTGGGGTCAACACTTCTGACGAGATACCATGGTCCAAAACCATAGGTTCAAATTCCAAGGACTAACGACCACAGACCAAAAAATAAGTTTCCCACCATGTACGCGCTTTTATGTGCGTGAAAGTGCATGTATACGCATACGCGCCTTTGAACGTCTAACCCGCGTGTATACGCGTCTTCGGCAAGGTGAACCTACGTATACAAGATTTCCTTCATCCTGAGAGCCTGAACTGAGATCTGTCACCAAAGTGAGTTGCCATCAAGGACAACACCTGTACCATAGCGCCACACCTGTGCCATAATGCCAACAATCTCCCCCTTTGGACTTGATGGCAACCCAAGATCCTCATTCTCCCCCTTTGTCATCAAGGGCAAAGGGTTGTGCTCCCCCTGAGTACATGCTGATATCTCTGCTCTGCTGTGCTGAACATGCTCCCCCTGACTGTAGGCAAGATCTGCAAAAAGATGTTCTGTAAAAAGAATCATGACTTACATATCATAAATGACCTTCCTATCACCAAAGGACTCGATACATACATCCATCACCCAACCAAGTGGGGATACATCAGAAATTTACATATGATAACCAATTACATTGCATCAATCATCCCAGGCATAGTGGGGAAACCAAAATAGGCCGTTACATGACCTTGATAAAGAGAAGATATACAAGACATAGAGACAAAATATCAAGACTATGCAAATCACCAATAACTACTATCAGCAGCATCTGACAATAGCAGCAACCATGTTCTCCTTCTGTTCTCCTTTCTGCAGTTGATCCACCTGAACCAAACAGCTTGAGTACTTGAACCAAGAGCTTATAAGGTAATGCCAACAATGCATTATTAGAATATTATCTGCTCCCCCTGAACTTGTGCCAGATCAACTCTGACAGACCCATATCAGACTCTCTGCAACCAGAGTCTGTCCCTGCTGATTTCCTTCAGAGACTCCATATACGCGACTGCACCTGCATAAATCGGCGTATGTATGCGGATACCCCTTATCCAACTCGTGTACACCAATTTTTCTTTGAAACAGACAAGCTTCAACAGCATGATGAAGCATCAACTACTCCCAGCTTCTGTCTGAGGTATTCAAAATTTTCCCTGGGGAGTGGTTTGGTGAGTATATCAGCAACTTGTTCCTTAGAAGGAACATACTCCAACTTGACCTTTTGCTCAAGCACTTGTTCCCGAAGAAAGTGATACTTGATGGGTATGTGCTTGGTCTTTGAATGCATGACAGGATTTTTTGAAATGTTGATTGCACTTGTATTATCATATAAGATAGAGACAGGTGGAGTACAAGTGATTTGAAAATCCTACAAGATTTGCATCATCCAAAGGAGTTGTGTGCAATAGGATGCAGCAGCCACATATTCTGCTTCAGCTGTAGATAAAGCAATCGAACTCTGTTTCTGCTGAACCAAGATACTAATCTGGACCCCATAAAGAATGCACCACCACTTGTGCTCTTCCTGTCATCCACGCTTCCAGCCCAATCTGCATCTGTGTAAGCATGAAGTGTGAGATCTGTATCTCTAGGATACCATAAGCCATAGTTTTGAGTTCCTTGAAGGTACTTGAAGATTCTCTTGACTGCCTGAAGATAAGTTTCCTTTGGATTTTCTTGAAATCTTCCAACTATTCCCACTGCATGCATGATGTCTGGTCGGGTACCTATCAAATAAAGTAGACTTCCAATCATGGATCTGTAGGTTGGTTGATGCACTGTTGTTGATTCATCATTTGCACTGAGACTGCATCCTGTAACCATGGGGGTACATACTGGTTTTGCATCTTCCATGCCATATTTCTTCAAGATCTGCTTGAGATAAAAAGATACCGCCTTTATTTTGTTGGATTTGCAATCCAAGAAAATATGTCAGTTCTCCAAGCAAGGACATTTCGAATTCTTTCTGCATCACCAAGGCAAAGCTTTGACTCATAGCCTCTTCATTGTTGCCAAAGATAATATCATCTACATACACAACAAGTATTAGCAATTTGTCATTTTCAATTTTTATATAAAGATTGCTATCTGCTGATCCTTTTGAAAAACCTTGTTGATGAAGATATTTGTCCAAATGGTAGTACCAAGCCCTTGGAGCTTGTTTAAGACCATATAGAGCCTTTTTTAGTCTGCAAACAAGATTTGGATCATTCCCAAGAATGAAACCATCTGGTTGCTCGATGTATACTTCTTCTTCTAAGTCTCCATTCAGAAAGGCTGACTTCACGTCCATTTGAAATACTTTGAACTTCTGAAAGCTTGAGAGAGCAAGGAACATTCGGATGGCCTCAAGTCTAGCAACGAGAGCAAAAGTTTCTTCAAAGTCTATTCCTTCTTGTTGAGCATAACCCTTACAAACCAGTCTGGCCTTGTTTCTAATTACTTCCCCATTTTCATTAACTTATTTTTGAAGATCCATTTTGTTCCTATGACATTCTTATCTTTTGGTCTAGGAACCAACTCCCAAGTGTTGTTCTTTTCGATCTGCTCAAGTTATTCATCCATAGCCTTGACCCAACATTCATCTTTGCATGCCTCTCTTACATTTTGTGGTTCAGTGGAGGAGAGTAATGCCAAATAGCTTGAAGCTTCTGCAATTGTTCTTCTTGTTTGTACGCCTGCTTCTTTCTGTCCCAAAATCTAAGATTCTGGATGATTCTTCTGAACGTACCTGGATGGAGTCTTCTCTTCTATCCTTATCTGTTCCTCTGGTGCCTCTTGAGGTTCTTCTTCATCATCTGTTTGATTTGGAGAGTAGTCTTCATCCTCTTCGATATTTTCATGATTTACTTGCCTAGGGATGTATCCTTTTTCATCAACTACTACATCAATGTTGTCAACAATTCTTCCAAGTCTTTTATTGTAACACTTATATGCTTTGCGATGGGGAGAATAACCAAGGAGAATGCCTTCATCTGCTCTAGGTTCAAGTTTGCCAAGCTGTTCATTAGTATTCTTAATATAGAATTTGCTTCCAAAAATTTTGAAATGCTTTAGCGAAGGAGTCTCACCATACCAAATCTCATGAGGAGTTTGAGTGTTGTTCACTCGGACATTTTTTTTGTTGAGAATAACAACCGCAGCATATGTAGCTTCACCCCAGAAGGTTGCGGGAGTTCCAGACTCATCAAGCATAGCACGAGCCATTTGTTGGACTGTTCTGTTCATCCTTTCCACCACTGCATTTTGCTGAGGAGTCCTAGTTGTAGAGAATTCCCTTCTTATTCCATGTTCTTCACAGAAATCGAAAAATTCATTTGAGGTAAACTCCCAACCTCTGTCGGACCTGAGGCACTTAATTTTGTAATCTGATTCATTTTCAGCTAAGGCTTTGAAGGATTTGAATTTTTCGAATGCTTCGTCTTTATTCTTCATAAGTCCTAACCAAACAAACCTAGAGAAGTCGTCAATGAATAATATCAAGTATTCTTCTCCTCGAGGTGACCTTGTCCTAAATGGACCACATACATCTGTATGAACTAGTTCAAGAGGCTTGCTAGCTGATCCTTCCTTCTCAGGAAAGTTAGTTCTAGTTTGCTTACCAAACTGACATGATTTTCATATGGTGTTATCTAGAATTTTGATATCTGGAAGACCACGAACTGCCTGGTATTTGCATGCTTTCCTTATTTGTGAAAAGCTTAGATGCCCCAACCTCCGGTGCCATAACCAGTGTTCATCATCCTTGCTCAAATAGCATTGTTGTTGTCCTTCTTCAAATATGTATAGATTATTTGGAGTTCTTCTGCCTTTGATCATTGTTTTTCCCGTATCAAGATCACGAACACTACATCCATTTGATCGAAATACTACATCGGTTCCTTGATTGCACATCTGACTAACACTCAGTAGATTATGCTTCAAGCCATCAACATAAAAAACATTTCCAGCTTTGACCTTTTCTTTCAACTGAGCAGTGCCTTTTCCTTTTATGGCTGCAGGGGTATCGTTTCCAAAAGAAACCTTCTTTCCCTTTTCTAATGCAGTATATGATTCAAGTTTTTCTTTATCCCCTGTCATATGCTTCGAACATCCGCTGTCGATATACCATAGATTTTCCTGTCCTTCTGCATAAAAAGCTATCCCACATCTTTCTGGTTGTGGTTCCTTCATTCTCCATGTTCTGGCACTTGAGGTTTGTTCCTTCTGAGTTGTTTTCCAAAACCTGCTCCTGCATTCAGAATCTTCATGGCCAAATTTATTACAAATAGAACATTCAACTTCATTTTCAAGGGCCGAAAAATTGTTATAAGTCCTTTTCGTGATTCTAGACATATTCCTTTGTTTTTGAGCTTCTCTAGTCATGATTGTCTTATAGGCAACACATTGAGCTGCTTTGTGACCAAAGTTATGGCAAGAGAAACATTGGCCATTGAAGAAACTCCTGCGATTATCAAATCTATCATCCAACCGATTGTAGTTTCTACTGACATCCATTCTTGAGGCAAATTGGGAAGATTTTACATGTGGCTAATTGTAGCTTCTGTTTGTCCTTAAGGTAGCTTGCCCCCGATTTTCTTGATAGTCTTTGTTCGTTCTTGAGGTAAACTGTCCCTGATTTACCTGATGATTTCTATTAGGCCTTTGCTCACTCCTCCTTGCTGCATCAAGATAACTTTTGGAGGTGGATGCTTGAGATGTTTCTCCATTATATCCCAGACCTGTCTTGATTAGTGGAGAACGCTGCACATTGATAATCTCATCCAGAGTTTCAGATCCTTTAACAAATTTAAGATTAATAGCTTTCGTTTTCTCAATCTCCGTTCTAAGACCAACAATTTCACATTCCAATTTTTCAAGATGTTTTTCCCTTTCAGTCAGTTGACATTGCAGAGAATCAATAATCGCGTTTTTCTCTTCTAAGAAAATTTTGAGATTAGATATCTCTTCATAAAAACCTTCTACATCTATAGCATCCATGTAGTCATCATCTTCAAAAGCCATTAAAAGTTTATACTCATTACCTCGTTCATCTTCGTCACTATTTGATACGCCATCACTGTCTTCATGAGTGTAGTAACTTTTCTTAGTTGCATTCTGTTTCTTGTTCCATCTAACAGGTTCCTTACCTTTGTCAATCTTATCCTTGTGAGAACATTTGGCAGCATAGTGACCGACTCTTCCACAAGCAAAGCATTTGAAAGGTAACTTACCTCGGAACCGTCCAGTACCCCGTTGAAGATTTCTGACAAAATTTGATTCTTCTTCTTCTTCTGACACGTGTCCTGACTCGTAGTACTCGCCTTTGCCTGAAGCCTTGAAGGCAGCTTCTCTCCTGTCTGATGGACCTCCTTTCCTCATTTCATAAGTAGTTAGAATTCCGTGGAGCTGTGACATTTTAAGGCTTTGTAGATTCTCTTTTTTTTCTATTGCAGAAACTTTAGATTCAAACCTAGGGGACAAAGATCTTAGAACTTTTTCAACCACAACAGCCTCTTTTATTTCTTCACCCAAATTTTTCATACAATTAACAATCTCATCTACACGAAGAAAATAGTTAGCCACACTTTCATCATTATACATCCTGAGATTTTCATACTGAATCCTGAGGGTTTGAAGTTTTGCTCGTTTTCCCTGATCATCTCCTTCATAGCTCAGAACAATCTTGTCCCATATCTCTTTTGCAGATTTAAACTGCATTACCTTGACAAATTCTTATTGAGATAGGCATCCTAATAGAGTATTGACCGCCTTTGCATTTGTTTCATATTTCTTCTTCTCTGCCGGATCTGTAGGAGTTGCTGATGGAAAAGTATACCCTGTATCTATGATATCCCAGACTTCTGTACCAAGAGATTGAAGATAGGCAGTAACTCTTACCTTCCAATAAACAAAGTTTTTCCCATCAAAAATCGTTGGCCTGATTGATGCTTCCCTCTCGTAGTTGCTCATGATGCAAGATCTTTCTTCAAGCGATCAAGCTTCTTCTGAAGAACCTGCTCTGATACCAATTGTTGGAAATAATATTGAGAGGGGGGGTGAATCAGTATTATCAAGTCAAATATTCCTTTTTCAAAATCAAATGATATACGCTACTTCAGTTAATTAAACCCGCATATATACGCAACTATGCAGAAGAAAACCCGCGTATATAATGCAAACCTTTTAATTTACTTTATCTTTCTGATGTTGATTGTTAATCTGTGATTTAGAAGCAAATAACCAGTAACCAGAAACAGTAAAACAGAGCAGAAAGACAATCGTACACAAGAACACAAGATATAAGGTGGAAATCGAATGTGGGTGAAAACCACCTGCTGCAATTCGTCTCTATCTTCTCTTTAATTAGAAACTTCTTTTTACAATTGTACTGCTGCAGTCCTTTACCAGTACGCAGGCTGCAACCTGCAGAGAGCTACAACCCTCTCTCGTTTTCCAACTTCTCCTGGAAGGGAGCTACAACCCCCTTAGCTCTTGCACTAGCCAAGATACTAGTACGTAGGTGCTGGCCTACAGAAAGCTACAACCTTCTCTTTCTTTCAGGGACCACGTTTCATAAATTTTCAGACTGGATCCACAAATAACATCAATCAAACATCAAGAATTTCTGCATCAACCAATCACCTTTTAACCAATCAAAACTGAATCAACATAAACACTTCTCTGACGACTGTACCCAGATCACAGTAACAGTACCACACACCAAATATGAACCCAGAACACTGCAACAATAAACAGAAGCAGCAAGATCACAACTCAAAATATATACGCTACTTTAATAGCCTGAAACTTGCGTGCATACGCTTCTGCGTATGGAACAACCTGCGTATACGTTGTTTTCCTTCAATGAACCAGCGTATATACCCGCCTTCGCTTCTCTAAACCTGCGTACAGATCTATAAAGGATAATTCGCTCTTTCATATATAAATAACCCAGATTGTCAGTTTTATAGATCAAACAAGCGCCACAAATAACAGATCAAATCATACAAAGATACTATCATTCAAGCTTAAAGATTATGATCCATCAATAGAACTTATCCTTCTCTTTGCGCTAAGGCTCCTCCTTCATCCAGATCTGCACCATAACCCAATTTCCAGTATTCTAGATCTAGCACTTCATCAGATATTCAATAATAATTCAGATGGTATCTTGCCACATGATCTCCTTCCTCTTTTATAGTTTTAGGCCTTCCACAATACCACGGTCCAAAACCATAATAAACAATACCAAGGGCCCAATACCTGGGGTCAACACTTCTGACGAGATACCATGGTCCAAAACCATAGGTTCAAATTCCAAGGACTAACGACCACGGACCAAAAAATAAGTTTCCCACCATGTACGCGCTTTTATGTGCATGAAAGTGCGTGTATACGCATACGCGACTTTTGAACGTCTAACCCGCGTGTATACGCGTCTTCGGCAAGGTGAACCTGCGTATACAAGATTTCCTTCATCCTGAGAGCCTGAACTGAGATCTGTCACCAAAGTGAGTTGCCATCAAGGACAACACCTCTACCATAGCGCCACACTTGTGCCATAATGCCAACAATTCACGTTTGGTGAGTTTTATTGCAACAAGTTTTTATTCATTTAGATTAAAAATTTCAAGCTCTTAAACGACAAAACATTTTTGGGGTGCTGTAAGAACCCCCAGGTATTAATCCATGTGTGGAGACAGGAATTTCTAAACTAGCAAGAATGATTCAAGGATGATTAAGAATTTTAATGAGTTATCTCAAATCCCAGCAGCAGTTGGGGTCTCTGCCTCTCAAGAAGAGTAGATCTTGATAGTAGTCCAAAACCTTTCTACTTCTCCAGAAGTGATTGATGAACCTGATTTCCATGAGCCACAACCACATGAAGAGCTAGAATCCTCCAATAATCACATTTTCCAATCTTTAGAGGAAACTGAGGACTTATGGACAACATCTATTGGAGAGAAGCCCCTAAAACCAGAGATCGAAGAGGACATGCAACATTGTCCAAATGAAGAAGACCACTATGATTACATCGAGCATTGGTTCCAAACCAGTACTCCAGCAAGGCATCATTCTCTTCTTCACACTTTCTTAG
Source organism: Pinus tabuliformis (assembly GCA_031772625.1). Taxonomy (NCBI): domain Eukaryota; kingdom Viridiplantae; phylum Streptophyta; class Pinopsida; order Pinales; family Pinaceae; genus Pinus; species Pinus tabuliformis. The sequence continues at coordinate 37,308,921 of CM062815.1, forward strand.
CATCATATAATTTGCAGCTGCTAGTTTCACATGCTCATGTACACTGTAAAGTTTATATGTTAAATCTGAGCATGAATATATCCTTGTACCTAATCCTCACATGGATTCACTAGAAGTTCTCTTTCACATGGAGGACATATTTTCTTCAACATAGTAGGAAAGTTAGTAAATAAATAAATGAAAATAGTAAAGAGAAAAATAAGTCCTTTTGTGAAAACCAGATTGTCTGGCACAATTGGACAGGGAGTTTGCTTGAAAACCAGGTAACTGGTAGGCAAGGTTCCCAATAAAGTTTGTAAATTTGTATGAGTTATTCAAATCATGTATTTCATTATGTCTTACACTCGTGTTGGTTGATGTGGGATTCCTTAAGGCCCACCTGCCAACAAGCCTTATCCCATGGACATTAACACATTATCTGGAATTAGGGTTAGCGTTGGATAAGGTACCTGGGAGCTTGCATGCCTTAATGGCAAGTACCCTTATCATCTACTAAGGAAATACATTAATGTTTCTTAGTGGATGAATTTTGCAATCCATTCGACTTCGACAAATCTATTCATGGCTAGTAGAATGTACCTAGTGCCTTGATTCCCATTGACATCAAAGGTGGGATATCTCGCATTGGTTAACGACTTCCTCAATGGTCAGTAATCCAATTATTCTTGCTTATGTTCGAAATCGACACCAATTATTCACATAAGTAGGATTTCACACAGTGTGTAGCGGTTGAAGACTATTTGGTTTTGTGATCTCAATATAGATTTGCAGCAGTGTGGACATTTGTAGCAACATTTCCTTTTCCTGTAGCAGACATCTTATTTCAATAAAGGTTTCCATATAGTAGCTTGATCATTATTTGCAGGAGTCATCTTCCTTCTTTGTTTGGGGACATATAACTCCTCAGGAAAGGGGGAGAAGGGGACCATCATTTTTCAACCTCCTTTACTATTTCCAGTTCAGCGTTCTTCAGTAGATCCATATACACATCAGCAGCAGTCATTCCAACTCCAACTTTCAGTTGTGTTCCGTTTCATCTTCCACTTCATCTTGCAACACCAGACACATCAATGATAAAGGTAAAACTTGAGGTAAATTTGGCTTATGATTCTCTAATTCATTAGTTAAAGAAACTTAATTATTCACCACTTCTCATTCCATGCATTTCATATTTCATAAACCATCATCCTTTTATTATCCTTCCATTCACTCCGCATATACTCTGATTACAAGACCATGTTAAAAGAAAAAACCTTATGGTGCATTGATAAAGCAGCGTCTATGATGTCTTCTCCTTCCATGATGAAAATCATTAAGATGAAGTCATTACTGTCATGCAATGATAAAGGAAACCGCATATAGACATTGGTCTTATAAAGACAGAGTATCAATCGCCCAGTCACCATCTCCATCACTCATCTCTCCTTCACTCGTCCCTTTCTTGTCCTCAGTTTGTATAGCTCAGTAAATTAGTGTGACCTATTAAGTATGAAGAGTGTTGCACCACAAGAATCAACACCTCCAAACATTCAAATAAGTGTTGTTCCACAAGAACCAGCGCCTTCAAATATCCAAGTAATGTCATCCCACAAGAATCTATAAAAGAAAAGAGATTTTTTTGCATGAGGACATGCAAACCCTCGGGCATGGGGGGATGTTGGGCCTCGAATATGCCCATTTTTCCATCATACAAAACCACCATTTAACCTAAATTCTGATACCAATATACTCATTTCACGTCATAATTCCATCATTTATCGCCAAATCACATCCTATGCCTTGTGGTTGATTATCATTAGTTTTATTACATTTTCGATGATTAGAGATGATTTAGTCGTGATTTACTAATGACGGTTTCGCCAAGTTCATTTGTCGAAGCATTTTATTACCAGAAGTTTCCACAAGTCAATTTTAACTAGTTATTGCAGAGTTAAGTACGAAATGAGATTGGTGTAGGTAAAAATATGAATTTTGTGATCAAATGGTGAGGAATATTGAAATTCTGACATGTGGGTTTTGTTCAAAGCACCCTCATTCAGGTAACCCTGAAACGGTTTGGCAAAATTCGACATGATGAGGAAGTTGCTGTCAGGGGAATATTCCACAACTTCTTAAGTACAGAATGAACGTGAACGGCCTGAACGTGTCAATTCGGGTTTAGTTGTGCACGCCTTTTGCTGAACGACCTTGTGCTAAACAAGGAAGTGGTTCCTCCATCCTTGCATTGATCAGAATGAGCCCAACCGTGATCCATTTGAAGACTGTTCAGAAGATCACTTACGACTTGTTTTAGCCTTGATGTTGTATTTGTTTTTTCTGAATTCATTGGTTGTGCTTTGTTTCCATCAGCTACACCTTATAAAATCCAATGCTCTCTACATGTAGGCTCGTGGTGGAAAATCAGGAGGGAAGCAATAGGAGCAGCAACAGTAAAACTGTGATGTAATTCTATTTACACTGGAAGCTTTGATGTATTGCTGAACCATTAATATAATTATGATTCTGCACTTTAATTCCTGTAAGTGATTATGTGTTTTAATTTTTAAAAGAACTATTGTGTTAATTTAGACTTGCTCCAGGAGTGGCAAGGGCCCACCACCACCTGGAAGCAAGTCCTGCAGTTAATCTAGGCAATAGGAATTATGTTTGATTCAGATTTAGAAGTGTGAATTTCATTTTGAAGAAGTTAATGATTAGATCTCAGAAATATTTCATTCTGTACCCAAGTCTTTACTCTATTTTGCAGATTTGAATAAAACACTATAGATCTTGTTTTTAATTGTTATAAACCAGCAAGGATTATGTTGAATGATGACTCATGATGCATGAATGGTTTATCTGATGCATTTCATGGTTCAGAACATTTAAAGGAATGCGTCCAATTCAAAAAGATACAGAGGTTAATCACCGTGTGATGAGTTCAAAAACGAAATTGGTTTATGTCCTGTACATTTTCCATTTGGTATCGAATTCTATAGCATCGTATTTGACATGAAAAATTCTCAGCAGTCCCGTGACAAGATATTCGATTGAATCTGCAACTTGGTTTCGAGACTTAGCACAATTATAATAAGATTGAATGGAAACTTAAAGTTAATGTTTTTCGTGAAATAACTTTATGAGTTTTAGTCTAGAACAGTTTTTGGTCCTTTGAATTTGAGTAGGTTAATACTGGCAGTTTAGAATATCGATTTGAGGTTTGAGTTACTTAGTTTCTTTTGAGTGTTTGCATAATTAAATGCTTGTTTATTTGTTACATGCATCCTCGGACTTAGGCTCAACAAATTAGATTTCATTTTATTGGATTTTTTCCTTAGCATCAGATTGTTTTGATTGAGCATTAATTTTTGGGCTGAGTTTAGTATGATTTTGATTCTGTAATGAAGGCATGAGTCTAGCATGAGTTTGGTTTAATTCATTTAAAGAGTGAAGTTGAGCTTTTGAGTAGTTTGTCTGATTCAAATTGAAGGTTCTTATTTGAGAATGTTTAGTGATAAATTGTAGTAATTAAATTGTGATAAGTTCCTCCTAGATAATGATTTGAATTAATTTTAAGCAATCATTTCTCTCTCTCTTTTTTTTTTTTTTCTCTGATTAATGAAACTAGGATTGATATCATAGTTCAGTTTATATAGAGATTGGATTATTTAAGTAATGATTGATATTCTTTTGCAATAGAAATCCATGTTGATTGAACTATAAATTTTGAAGTAGTTTGTGTAATGGCTTTGCATCAATCTGTTTGTTTTCTTTACCATTAAGTGAGCTTTGAATTAGCCAGGTTATGATCCAAATAGAGTAGTGATTAAGGTTTGAATAGAATAAGGATTTAGCTTGATAAGATTCTTTGCTTCAGTTTGTGTGGTTGGAAATAGTTTGAACAATTCTACGATTATGTACTTAGACAGTATATTGATTTTCTTACTTTAGTTAGGTTAGATGCTCTGATCCTGCATTACCTACGCTTGTGCCTCGAAGCTTACAAGTCCCAGATTGATAATTTGATGTTGGAATTATTGCACATATAATTTCCCCAACAATATCATAGAACACATCAATCAAATCTCATTCAGGGCTTCCGAGGCCATCCAACTCAACCCATCAAAAAGTGATTCCACCTCACGGTCGGACATCACCAAAACCATCATCAGATTGGTCTCCATCCAAGCCTTCTAGGGCTTCCAAAGTGTTTGTCCAACCAAGGCTTCCAAAACTAGTAACGCAACCCACAACTTATACAAGGCTTCCAGACTGTTTGTCCAACCAAGGCTTCCAGGACTAGTAACTCAACCCACTAAGGGCTTCTAGAGTGTTTGTCCAACTAGGGCTTCCAAGACTAGTAACTCAACCAAGCTGTTACAGGGCTTCCAGAACTAATAACTCAACCCAAGTTAAGGAAACATGAGAACCAACCTAAGAAAAACAATGAAATTAAACCCACAACCATCATGGCTATTCAAGAAATAGCAAGGCTAGGCAATCTGCTATCGATCCAGGCAATCCTCCATGCCAATGACAGATCACAACCAAGAAACCACATGCATATGCCATGTATGCCAAAACTAGTGAAGAAATCATACATGCAACTCGGTACCTACAAGAAAATCTGATGTAGTTGTTGATGTTGGTGCCTTCTTGCGCTTTCCTGCTATTCCTTTGCCTTCTCGCTCCAAGAATCCAAGTATGTCACACCATCTAAGAGTTCTCCAAGAAAACTCTAATTTTCCAAGAGAATGAGAGAGAGAGAGAGAGAGAGAGAGAATAATGGGAGAGCTCCAACATTGAATTGACAAAAGGTTAACAACTGATCCTCATAAGCCTTTTTATGAATGAGGCCTCTATTTTCTTCGTTTTCCATTATTTTCCTTCATTTTTCTCCTCACATGCAACCTATGACCTTTCACCTCATTTTTCTCCTAATTTCAATTTTTTCATAAATAAATGTGCCAAAATGCATTAGCCATTGCCTTTGTCAATTTCCTTATCCATAAACAACCAAATGAACAAACACTAGGATGTCTTGCCAAACATTCAACTTGGAATAAGTGTCTCAATGACCATGGTTATTATTTTTAACTTTATTACATGGAATTTTCACCAGGGCTGTTACAAAACCCTCCCCCTTAGAGTACATTGTCCTCGGTGTTCAATCAAACATATACCTTAGAAACTTGTTGAAAGAAGACACACTGCTAATGGAGCTTTATAACACAGCTCGATGCAGTATTTACAATGAAAGATCTGCTCAAGACAAAACATCATGACAACATGACAACATACTGCATAATGGAGCTTTATAACACAGCTCATTACGATATTTACAATGATCATCATGTTGAGTGCCAACTCATATGAAATCATGACATCATGATAACATAACAACATAACCATAATAACATGATACTCATACCTCATAGTGGAGCTTTATAACACAGCTCATTAAGGTATTTACATCCATACACATGGGTACATATAGCAACATCATATATATATATATATATATATATATATATATATACCAAAACATATGCCAAATTATATACCTAAACATACGTCAAACATATACTAACACCATATCTAGGCATATATCAAAACATCATATAGCATATATCAACTATCATAAAGCATATAGCAATCACCATAAATGATATACTAAACCAACATAAACAAATACTAAAGCACCATAAAGAATATACCAAGACATCATAAGCAAATACTAAACCACCATAAGCAATTACCAAACAACCATAAGTAATCACCAAACCACCATATCAAAGATGCTTTGCCTCAACTGGCAGACAAGGAAGGATACATAGCCCGCATCTGATCCGCCATCTCCATTGCACCTTAAATTTCTTGATTTCTCAGTTCTAGAGCATGAGCACCTTTTTCTACAATATACATTAAGGCTCCAGCTAGAATTCTCCATCTGGTTCCACCTGCAATACAAACCAATCAATCACATGATCAACATATTTAACATACTTCTTAAGCAATGGGACATGAAAAACAGTGTGGACTTTCACTGTCGGAGGTAGTGCAAGTCGATAGGCTACTGACCTAGTCCTCTCAATGATACTGAAGGGTCCACAAAATTGTGGTGCCATCTTGGCACATGAGCTAATCTGCAAGGAGCTCTTCTTCAATTTGATGCGCATGTATGCATATTCCCCAACATGAAACTCCTTGAACAACCTGTTCCTGTATGCATAACTATTATGCCCATCATGTGTCGCCTTGAGATTCTTCTTGATCACTTACATCTCATGTTCCATGTCTTCCAACATATCTAGTCCAATCAATACCCTACTAATCGGATCACTCCAACTAATGGGAGTGTTACAGCTCCACCCATACAATGCCTCAAAAGGACTCATCCTCAATGACTCCTTATAATCGTTGTTGTGTGTGAACTCTACCAAAGGGAGATACTCTTCCCATTTCCTCTACTGATGCATCACATACATCCTCAACATGTCCTCTAATATCCTATTGAGCCTCTATGTCTGTCCATTTTTTTATGGATGATAAGTTGTGTTGAAGGCCAACTCGATGCCCAAACCTACAAATAAATCCTTCCAAAACTTGGAAGTGATCTTTGCGTCCTTTTCTGACATGATCTTCTTTGGAACACTGTGTAGTCTAACCACATCTCGAATGAATACCTATGCCACATCACTAGCTGAGAACATAGACTTTACTAGAACAAAGTGTGTAACCTTTGTTAACCTATCCATAATGACCATGATGGAATCATGTTGCTTCACTGTCTTTGGCAACCTTGTGATAAAATCTATGGAAATGACCTCCCATTTCCGTGACTCCATAATCGCGATCAAATGTAGCAGTCCACATGGATGTTTACATTCTTCCTCCACTCATTAACAATCGAAACTTCTTGCCATAAACTCAGCTACATCCCTTTTCATATTCGGCCAATAGTAATATTTCTTCACTGATGTCAGTATCTTCTAGTAACCTGGGTGACCTAAATATGGTTTCTCATGAAACTCTTTCAAGATCACCTTCTTACGGTTGCTATCATCCGACACATATATCATGTCTTGAAACTTGACCAATCCATTTGCTGCAAGACAATAGTCCAAGTCCTGTGCACCTACACTTGTACCATCACTTTTACCTGTACATGTACCATCAACTATACCTGTACTTATACTCTGCTGCAACCTATGCACAATCTCTGTATATTTGACATCGTGCTGTCTTGCCCACAATATCGTGTCCTGTAAATTTGTCCCATAAGAGCTCATAGATGCTAAGTGATTCACCTATACCCGCCTGTTAAGAGCATTTGCCACTCAGTTCTCTTTACCTTTTATGTACCTGATCTCGAAGTCAAACTCGTTGATTGGGGCCAACCATCTAGCCTACCTGGAATTTAGATTCGGCTGGTCAAACAAATACCTCAACCCAATGTGATCACTCATAAGCATAAATTGCATACCAAGAAGATAGTGTCTCCACATAATCATTGCATGTATAATCTCTGCCAACTCGAGATCATGCGTGGGATAGTTCTGCTCGTGCTCGTGCTCGTGCTCATGGGTGAGATCAACTGGGACTGAATGTTTGCATATGAAACCTGCATCTTAAACAATGACATGGCAGTATTAGTTAAGTTAGAAGAAATCATCTCACCAATCTGTTTATGCATCTCCATTTAATCAATGGGATGGATATCTTTAGTGCTAAATTCAAATGAGGTGCTCTTGTAATCTGCTAGTGTCTTTGGATGTGGAATTTGGGTCTCAAGAAAGGCCATCTGCATCTTTCCTTGTCTTGTATCAAAAACTGATAGTAGTCTGCTATGTGAACTGGAAGTCTGCTTCCAAAACTTATTATAGGTGTTGTTCTTAAGGATTTCATTCTTAAGTTTGATCTCTCGGTACCTATCAAAAACACTATTTTCCTTTTCCCCTTGGTCATCTTGGGAAGATAGCTATGTTTCTTTTTTACCATGTGATATTGAAGGTCTAGTAGGAGATGTAACAAACATGCTGCTTGAAGGTGGTGATTCTCCAATTATGATGGTAGCATGATCTTCTATCTCATTTTCTACATTTGTCCTAGGAGACATATTTCCTCTTTTCCTGTAACTGATTCTGAACTCCTTGGCCTCACTACCTATTGTTGATGATGATCCCTCCTCTCTCTGTCTTTTACTTGTTTTCTCTTGAGGAGTGGGAGTCTGTAAATTTGAAGTAGAAAACAATTGTTCTTCAACTTCCTGCAATGTATTCTCTGCCCATTCTGACTTATTCACATATTTCTCTATCTCGTTCCTTAAGGTATGGATATATAGAGTAGTTTTGTTTTCTACTCGCATCTTGGAAATGATACCCCAAGGGTCATAAGACCATGTGAAACTTAGGCTGAATTTCATCTCTTTAAGGATATTATATGTTTCTTCTCCCATTGACCTAGTATTGCATATGAAAGGGCCCACCTCTGTCTTTATCTGAAACTGCGACTTCTTCTTTGCCACCAGAAAGTGAATATCATATGAATTTAGCATTTTTCTGATATATTCAAGGGAAAAAAATCCTCATGGGGAGGTACTTTGGGAGCTTGTATGGTGCTAACTCACATCCATAGACTATGATTTCTGTATAGTTTTGGTATAAATACCAATCTCCAGTCCTGGCCTGATCTATCAAATGCAGAATCCTTTTGCTGTCTTCATTGATTCTGGGTTGTACTGAGCTGTTTAGGATGTTGATAGCTGGGTGAAAAAACTCTTCAATGGACTATTTATAAGAGAATTCTTGTTTCTCTTTCATGACTGATGAAGTCCAAAAGATCACTAGTTGTTGGTTTCCCTCTTCATCTAGCTTCTGCATGGAAAAGATGAACCTGTCTGCTTGATAATATAGAAACTTATAAACTAAAATTGAAGTGTAATTAAACACTTGTTCTGTTGAAAAATTAAGAAACTGCTCATGAATGTTATCAGCCAAGAATTGACTAAAATTAAACAAAATAGATGGTTTCCTATCTGTGGAAAAGATGGAAAGGAAGCCTAGAATGGGCTCATCTACCCGTTGATCAGAATAATAACCCAAAATGTATGAAATTATGGATATAATTTGTTTAGCTTAATTGGGGAATATTAAGGAAGGGTATGGAGGATTCTTCTTTGGCAATTGGGCATTTTCTGGTTAGAAAATCTCAAAAATCTTGGCTTTCTTGGAAAAATCAAGCTTGTGATAGAGTTCGGTGAGGGATTCTAAGGAAAATAGGGAATTGTTTTCCACAGGGGGTGCTAGTATCATCTGGTTTATGGATTGGGCAGTTATTGAAAAAAGGATCTCACCAGATGGAGTCATGATGACTCTTTGGTTGGGAACATAATAGGCTTGGCATTTCCTGGTGAATTCAGGGGCATGGAAGGTTAGAGGGAAAATATAGTGAGGAAGATTGGACTCCCAGAGTCCAATTTCATCTGTTTTGTCGACATGTTTGTCCTCCAGCGAATAGTAAAGCTCTAAAATTCACAGTCGCACTGTGTCTCACTGATTCTATAATCCCTATCAGCTAATGGAATATGATCTAAGTCTATGGATGGAGGGATTAGTGGATTAACAAGGTTCTCCTAGATCTTGATTTTTGGAGTCATGTTTAGATCAGTGAATGATAACAGTGATTGAAGTAAAAGCTTACCAGGGATAAATTTGAGGTTATGAGCTGTCAAGGGAAAGAGACAGAATGCCAACAAGTTTATGTGCTTCAATAATTTTTCGAACCCGGTCGCTTTGCAGAGAAACCTGGGAATTAAGGAGAATAAGCCAGTGAAAGGGAGAAAGAGGATGGTTCAAGGCTTTTTAAGGAAGAAATGAAATTTCTATTGGAGGTTGGCATGGGACCGTTGAAGTCGAACGGTTACCCGGGAAGGAAAATTGAATGCTCAATGGTAATTTTGCCAGGAAGTCTTTCAATTGGGAACAGCTATGAAAAGTGGCGCGACAGGAGTGGCAGGGGTATCAGGTAGGGACACGGTAAAGCGCTAAGGGGAAGACAGTTTTCGGAGGGGTAAGAAGGCAGTAAGTGGTATCCACCGGGGGGGTGCGAAATGAGGAGAAGACACCACATAAGGATGGGGCCTAGCGGGGAATATTTCCTTTTCGGACCCCCTCGGTAAAGTTAGGATGGAGAGGGGGGCCGAAAATAAATGAGGGTCATCAATCCAAAAGGTAGGAAGATCCTGATGCTTTGAGTGCAGCCACTTTTAACCATAAACGCCAACACCAAGTTTTGTCCATATGCGCCATTGATTTTTTGGCTTTTGAAACTTAGGATAATGTTTGGGATATGAAACATGTCAAAAACACTTTATCCCCCCATCGTGACTTTCTTTATAATGTCATTGAGACTTAGGGTAAAGGGCACATAAATACATTTATAAACCCAACTATTTATGCATATTCTTTAACTAAGCTAACATTTTTATTTTTATAAAGGGATGCATTTAGACTAGCAAACCCATATTTATTTTCTTTTATGGAAAATCAAAAACTACTAAATCCTATCACTTATTTCTCCTATTGATTCAGATTAAACAGTTGAACCAATGTCATTATCTACCTAACTACTGATTTACCAAGATTAAATTGTTTGGCAAAGCTTTATTCTCTAGTCTAATATGTTTAACCATGATTATATTGTATGATTAAACAAATAACTAGTCATTGTGGCATTTTAAACACGCTGCACAGAACCTTTATTTATTAATCATAAGAGAACTATCTATCAGTAGTGGCATTTAGATTTGAAAGTGATTTGCAGCACTTTCAGTATTATTTTTTTTTTTCTTTCTTTTGATAGGGTTCTAGCTTTTATTCTTTTTCAATATTTTTTGTTTATAACCCTCTTTTCATTTTTATTCTATATTTCTTTTTTGGAAATCATTTGCAGATTGACAATTATTTACAATACGGAATTTCTGAGATAGAATACTCAATCACCTTGAGATCTTATAAATTATAGGACCCTAACACCACCTATTAACCCTTCCCTTTATTTAAACAATTAACTTTGATCCTTTAATTTATTTAAACGTCATATTTTTAACTATAATTTTAGTTTTTTATTATTGATGTGTAATTTGTTATAATATATCGATTAAAGTTTTTTTTTCCCTTTGCAACAACTCTAGGCGGGCCCACCCGAAAGGGCTTCATGTCTAGTCAACCCAGCTAGTGGGGCTTGACCCTGATGGACCCAAGGAGAAATGAACTTGCACCTCACGATGGAAGGTCAATGGCTTGACGGGGGGCTTCAATCAATTGGGCTACTAATTAGGACTATTGGTTAAAGACTAATTACGAGTAAAAACAATAAATCAATTGGTCATCATTGCAATGTTATGTACCATGAGATTTGATGTTTAAATATTTTTTACTAACCCGTTTCTGCCTAACGGTATATTTAGGAACCTAAAGGTTTAAACAATGTAAATTATCAAATGGAAATTGTCATGAGTACCCATTTTTTTTAAGTAGTAAAAAATCATCCGATTTTGAAAAGTGCTAATTCATAATACACCTTTTTAAGTTGAACATATTTTTGACACTTCAAATTTTCTTATGTATCAAATATGAACATTTTTTTAAAAATGTTAGTGATTTTCATATTTTGAAAAGTGTTGATGCAACATTAACCATTTTTTTAGAAGGCTTATTTTTGACACTTTAAATTTTCTTATGTCTGTATGCACACTTTTTTTTTTATGTTAATTATTTAATCATTTTTCAAGTTGTCTTATTCATCTTCTTGTTTTTCATCCTAAGATGTTTGTTTTTTAAAGGTTTTCCAAATATGCATTTTTTGTTTCTCTTTACAATTTTTTTTATGATGAAATTTTTTATTATTTTTTCAAAATTTAAAAAATAATAATAACCTTAATATTTTGAGGTTAGGATTTTTTATATATTTATATACCGTTAATTAATACTTCAATACACATAAAATAATTGTCACTAAAAAATAATAATTTTAAAGACTCAACAAAAATACATATTTTGCATATATATATATATATATATATATATATATATATATATCAAGGCTTTCTCGCTAAAAATAAGATGTTAAGTAAAATATTTTTATGAAAAAATTGGATAATTTTTTTTTTGGAAAAATAACAAATTTTATAAAAAAAAATATGAGCTTTATATCCAAAGATAATGACATTTGAATTTTATTTTTTTTAAATGATTCAAATAAAATTTTCAATAAAAGCAACAAAAGAAAAATGTTGAAAAATAACAATAAAAAATTAAAATAAAAATTAAAACCACAAAAAAATAGTAATAATAATAATTTAAAAAATATATATATTAAATATGTTTACACTTACATCTTTAAATTAAATAATCCTTATTTTGTTTTTAAAAACAAAATATTATTTAAATAAGCCTTACATTTTTTTAAAACACTTATTTAATATTATTTTTTTAATTTTTCATAATTTTTTTAATTTTTCATAATTTGATAAAATATGTTTGCACTTACATTTTTAAAAAATAATTTTCAACAAATGATACAAAAATTATTATATATAATTAATATTTAAAATATATTTATATTAATTTTTGTTTAAATGGAAAATTTACATATTTACAATTTTAAATTAGTGAATTCGCATAATTTATTCTACAACTGCAAAGTTCACATGTTTGTAAATATAGTTTGTTATTATATTTGAAAACTTTATAAAAAAATTCAAAGCATTCTCGGTCAATTATTAACATTATATTATTATTTTTTCAATAAATTTTAAAAGCTAAATTTATTATTATAAGTGTTTTTAATGTAATATGAAAATACAAATTTATAATAATAACGTATTCCTTGTAAATAAATAATTATATGTATAATTAATATTATTTTAATCATGTATTTCTTGTAGCATAAATTAAATATGAATGAAATTTTTATTTTTAAGAAAAAAACTAATTACTAAATTTCAACTAAAGTTCATATATAAATACTTTATTTTTATTTTTTTAGGAATTTTTATATTGATTTTTATGATAATTTATCTTTCACAAATTAGTGTTATGTGTTCAGTAATAATAAATAAATTACTTATCAATGCAAGTTCGGATTCGAAGTCGCAGCTAGGTCGCGCGCTATGCTCTGAGTCTGTGTCCTCCTTTGCTCGCGGCCTTCGGCCCTCTTGTTTGCCATGGCCCCTCTGGATGCAACCCCGAAGGCGGCAGCTGCCCAAATGGCCTAAATCCCTTCCGCCCCGGTTAAATCCCTTCCGCCCCAGCGCCCTCGTCCTGCAATTTCGAAATTTGTAAAGAAGTTGGATGGATTGCAAGAAGTAGTTCTTCCTCCTGCCCTTCCTCATATGGCGGCTCTTTCTCTAGCAGAACGAGGCCTCATCGGGTAATTCACTAGCCTGTGGCCCTCCCCAAAGACAGTGCAAAGGTGGATCGAGCGGAACTAGGCTGACAAAATAAGTGGCAAAATCTCTATTCGCTTCTATGGGAAATGATACTTCAATTTCCACTTTGAATCAAGAGAAGACAAGGATCTACTCTTCAGGAACAGACCGTACTTCATGGATTTCAGAGGATTGTATCTAAACAAATGAACTCTGGACTTCGATCCCGAACTTGATGTCCCTAGTGCAGTCCCGGTCTGGGTTCGACTTCCTCATCTCCCTCTCCATTGTTGGGAGATGAATCGGTTTTAGCCATCAGTAATGTTGTTGGGAAGTTTATTGATCGCAGCGAGCCAAAGGACAATATGCAAGCTTGTGCGCGCATCTGTGTTGAATTTGATCTCGGCAAGGGTCTTCTGGAAGCTATCAAGCTCAAAGTGGATGATTGGACTCACATCCAGCAGCTGGACTATGAACAGATCCCGTTTAAATGCAAGGTATGTCACGAATATGGCCATTTTTCCAACCGTTGCTCTAAGTTAGTTGATGTTGAAAACGCTACACAAGATGAGCAATGGGAAACTGTAAAAAAAAAAGACTGCCTCTGTTCCTAAGGCAAACCCTGAAGCTGCTCCTCCCAAGATTAATCACTCAGCTCCCCCCTCCACCTCCTCCCTGGATCCTCTCCTTAACATTTTTGCCACTGCTCCTCACTCTGAGACTCCTTTGGAATCATCTAACCCCTTTGATGCCCTTTCCCTCCCTGAAAATGACCCCCCATCCCCATCCCCCTTTCGCAAACTTCTCCCTCTTCATCTCATGACCCTCCCCTTACCCGCACAACCAAGAGCTCCTCCAAAGAGCACGGTGTAAATCTGGAAACGCATAAAAAACAAGGACCAGGTAGAAAATCCATAAAGCAGCAAAGGGATGAAAATGCCCAAAAAGACATAGCCATGGGTACACAAAACCCCATAGAAACCTACATTTTGGGGCAAAATAGCAAAGAAGTAGCACACAAGGAGCAGGGAGGGCGAGCAACTCTCTATATACCCCATACTCAATGATGAAGGTCCTATCCTGGAATAGCAGGGGACTAGGGCACCCCTCTAAAATTGTTGCCCTGAAAGACTTGATAGCTCATGAGAAACCAGGAATCTTAATGCTTCAAGAAACAAAACAAGGACATCAAGAAATGAAAGGAATCATTGATCAGCTCAAGCAGTATGAAGGTTACATTTGTGAATCAAGGGGTGCCTCCGGCGGAATCACCACCATCTGGAACCAAAGTACTTGGACATGCATATCCAATACAATCATTGAGTATTGGATTAAAGTCACTATAGAGAATCAATCAGATAACAAATAGATAGTCATCTACAATATCTATGCACCAAATTACTTCAAAGATAAATAGCAATGTTGGGCTTCTCTCAAACAAACATAGATGATGAAGATAATAGTAATATTATTCTTGGCGGAGATCTCAATCTCATATTCCACTCCAATGAGAAGAGAGGAGGTATTTTTATCCATGATCCCCATAGAACAAAGCTGGAATTATCATGCAGGAACACGATTTAGTTGACGTTGTTCCAAAAAACCGCAGATTCGCTTGGAACAACCGCAGATTGGGCAAAGATAACATTATGGAGTGGCTAGACAAGATTATGATAAATGTCTCTCTTCTTTCTGCTTACTCCACTACTTACGTTGTTGTCCTTCTCTATTTGACATTTGATCATTATCCTACAGTGCTAGTCCTTGAGGCCCACTACCCCTTGGGGCCCATTCCGTTTAAATTCAGTGCACTTTGGAGCCGCATTCCCACCGCAGATCAGATTGTCAAACTCTCATGGAGTCAACACATAGAAGGATCGTCGGGATTCATTTGGGAAAGCAAGTTGAAGAGGACCAAATGTGCCTTAAAGGATTGGGCAAAGAATTATTACAAAGAACCATAGAAGGCCAAAGCTGAAATAAAAAGCAAATTAGAAAGGGTCCACAATAAAATAGAGGAACAAGGACTCTCCCAAGAATATAGAGAATTAGAAGGCGATCTCTATTTCCAGCTTTATCGTGTCAATAGAGATGAAGAAAAAAAATGGAGAATAAAATCGAGACAACTTTGGTTGCAAGGAGGGGATAAAAATTCTACCCTCTTCCACAAGTAGGCCACAGTCAGGAAAATTAGGAATAATGTCACCTCCATCACTGACAAGGAAGGTCATCTCTAAACTGCACAAGAAGCTATTAAGAAGACTACCTCAAACTATTACAGTGTCCTCCTAACTGATACAAAAGCAGCAAAAGACTACTCAGATCTTCTTCAGCACTTGCCCACAGGAATCAGTGAGGAAATCAATGCAAGCTTAATCAATGAAATTGAAGAGGATGAAATTCAAAATGCCATCTGGACGCTCCAGCAAGACAAAGCCCTTGCGCCAGATGGTTTCCCCATTTGTTTTTACATAACTTATTGGGGAACTATAAAAGAAGACCTTGTAAAAATGATAAGATGGGCTCAGCGCAAGTGCAAAATCAGAGGATACACTAATGCCACTCATCTTGCCCTTATTCCCAAAGAGAATAGACCCTCATCCTTCTCTCGTTTCCGGCCCATTTCTTTATGCAACTCTTCTTATAAAATCTTGACCAAAATCCTTGCTTCATGCCTCAAACCTCTCCTTCCCTTTCTTATTTCTGAAAACCAAGGAGGTGTCTTGGCCAACAGACAAATATCCGACTCCATCCTTCTAGTTTAAGAGGCCATTCATTCCAGCCAAACTAGAAATGAAAAAGGCTTCATCCTAAAACTTGACTTAGCCAATGCCTTTGATCGAGTTAGGCACTCCTTTTTATTTGTTATTTTGGACAAATTGGGATTTGCCGCGCCCTTCATTGACCTTGTCAAAGCATGCATTACTGGCCCCTGGATCTCCCCTCTCATTAATGGTAGACTAGGGCCTTCCTTCCAATCTTCCCGAGGTCTAAGACAAGGCTGCCCCCTCTCTCCTTACCTTTTCATCTTGATGGTTGAATCCTTCAGCAGGGCCTTGGACTACAATCGTCGCATGGGACTTATTACTGGGATCAAATTTGGAAATGGAGTCAAGAACATAAACCATTCCCAATTTGCTGACGATACATTGTTAATGGGAGGAGCCTCCAACATCATAGCTCGCCGATTCAAATCCCTCCTAGATAAATATATGAGCTACTCCAGAGGTTTGGTCAACTACCTCAAGCGCTGCATCTATGGCTGGAACACTTCTGCTCAAACTCTGCACAACATTGCCAACACTTTTGGAGTCCCTTGCAAGTTGGATTGGGGGAACTTTTCCTACCTAGGCATGCCAGTGAGTGCTGGCAATCTGAAAGCTGCAGTCTAGGACACTATTATTGACAAAATGAAAATGAAGGTGCAGCAATGGGGCGCCTCTTGGCTTAACCCAGCAGGGCGCCTAATTCTTCTAAAATCATGTCTCTGCTTCTTACCCTTATATCAATTCTCGCTCCTGCAAGCCCCAATTAGTTTTCACCACAAAGTGGAGGCCATCCTCCGTCACTTTCTTTGGCAAGGGGGGGAAATGAAAGAAAGAAATATAACCTTATAAACTGGAAACAAGTTATTCAATCTCAGGAGCAAGGAGGGCTTGGAATTAGATCACCAAAACTCCTAAATCTGGCCTTTGGTGGCAAGATTGTGTGGAGACTCATTAATGGCAAGCTTGCTTGGTGGAAGAAAGTGTTAGAAACCAAATATTTCAATACCCTAAGGAAACAACTCTTGGATCATGAGATCCCTAGCAGATCGGTTCTAAAATCTAGGGGCTATGTAAGAAAGCAATCCCCCTCCTTGCACAAAACATTTCCAAGGTTCCCAAGGGTGGCAGTAATATTAGAATTGGAGCAAACAAGATAATGGGCCAGCAAACCATTAGCAGCAGACCTGGTACTCAGCAGATCTTATCCTTTCTTAACATCATGGGGATTCATAATTTGGATCAGATATCTCAGTGGGACGCCCAATCTCAGATTTGGAAAGGATGGACCTTCCCAAATATACCCATTGAAATGGAAGCAAGCCTCACCAATCTTCAAACCCATCTTCATGGCATTGCCCCTGCCAAACGCAACAGTGATGATGGCTTTCGTTGGGACCCCTCAGGTTCCAACTACACAATCAAAGCCACTTACGAATACATTTGTAGCAATGAACACCCCATGCCCATTTGGATGCAGTGGAAAATAGCTTGGAAAACAGAGACCCTCCCAAAAATAAAATTCTTTATTTGGGTCCTCCTAAAAGGGAAAGTCCTGACCTCTGAGAATCTAAAAAAACGTGGGGTAATTGGCCCATCCCGCTGTCCAAATTGTCAAGCAGCGAAAGAAACCATTCAGCATCTATTCATTGATTGCCCCTTTGCCATAGCCTGTTGGAGAGAAGCTTTCTGGAACATCAACCTACCTTGGGGTACCAACAGCTCTGTTTCTGAAGCCCTGCAACTATGGAAAAGAAACTACCCTTGGCAGCATAAAAAAAAACAACATTGCACGTAGAGTATGGAATTCTTTACCCTGCTCTCTCTTGTGGAACATATGGCTAGCTTGAAATCGCATGGTCTTCAAGGACAAAGAAACCAACATCGGGAAGCTATACAATAAGGCATGGAGTCTCACATTGGAAGCAATGTCTGCGAAAAGTCAAGGGAAACTTGACACAGCGGATCTCTATGTGGAAGAAAGGAACTTCATAGGGTACTTGCTAGACAAAAACAACAACGCCCACAGCAGGAGTAACACCAACAGCAGCAACAACTCTAGCTACAGTTGGAAAATTAGAATGAAAGATGAGGAGTTTTCTTTATGGCTCAGAAACTGCAACACCCATTATCTTTTCTTTGATGGTGCCTCTAAATCTAACCCAGGAATGGTCGGGGCTGGAGGAATCATCTGTAACACCAATGGAGACATCATAACTGCCTATGAATGGGGACTAGGCAATCTATCCAATAACAGGGCCAAAGTTCTTGCCCTCTACCAAGGTCTCCTCCAACTTCAAAAACTTGGCATACACACAGCAACAATCATTGGAGACTCGACTATTGTCATTAGCCTGATGGTACACAACCGAAGCGCCTCCAATGTGATCCTACAACAATCAATCAGTAGATGCCAAGCACTTTCCCATCAGATGAAAGAAGCTCGATTCTATCAAGTACTATGCACTCTCAAAAAGGAGGTAGATACGCGTGCAAACAGAGCCTGCTTCCATCCTATTGGTATTCTTCGTTGAAACACCTCGGTGTCACAATGTTTTCTGCCATAATTAGAAATAAATCACCTCACATACTATCTTCAGAGGTGTCCAGTTCCATCAGATCCCTCCTTGCTGACATTTGTATTATTCTCATGATTGATTTAGCTCACGGGTCACCTAAAATCTCCTTCGAATCTATTGCAGAGGATATCAATGTCATAAAATCTCTGAATTCAACCCAAATACTCAGCCTCCGTCTTTTCTCACAAGCGCCCCTACCATCTTCATACCATTCCCATGAACTATCTCTCAATTTTCATGTGAATGCATTTCCATACCTCCTCGATTCTCTAGCCAAGAACTTGTATTTAATCATGGTCCCCCTCGATCTAAATCACTCCTCCCTCTTCCCTCTTCCACTCTTGCATTCCCCTTCTATGTGTTCGCATCTCCCTCATCATTCTTCATCCCGATCTTCCGTCCCTTTGCTTTTCAAAGCCCCCTGCTACCTCTCTATCCCAGATCTCTGCCCATTGGAGCTGCACTTTTACAGGCTTGTGCTACACTCAGGTTCAACAAATTTCTCTCAAAGCATGGCAAGAAGCGAAGATTGCTTCCACTGTGCTGATCTCCAGGTAGAGCTAGAGAAAATCCGCGCACAGCAAAAGATCTTAGATAAAAAATTGACACTCACGACTCAAATTAATAAGGAGAAACATGAGGCCGACCTCAATCTCTTCCATCACAGAGTGTCTTCACTCCAAGGACAGTTCAATGACCTCTCAAACAGGTGCAACCATGTCAAAGAGTCCATGGATATTCTGAAGTATATTCTGGAAAAAAATAATGCTCCAAGTACTAGTTCAGAGAATGCAAGAAATAGAGATGTTGAAGGTAACCCTGAAGAACCCACAACACGTCAAATCCATCACATAAGCATTGATTAAGCATGAATTGCAAATATTGTCTTCTGTTATTTCAGTTTGTTCGAGTCTATACTAACTCAGTTTTTCATACAGTTAAAAATGACGGAAGCAAAAGGGACTTCGTTCTCAATGTTGTCCTCCCCTGCTCTGCTTCTCATCTACACTGCCGTGTAACAATGGCGCTTAGTCTCCCCTATCTTTTTTTTAATATAAACAACAGCCAACTTTGTCAAAAAAAATTAAAAAACAAATTACCTCTCTGAATTAGTAATAACCATTTTTCATAAATATTATGAATATATCAAAAATAAAGATATGCGTTTGCGTATACGAATTCATACCAACTCTTAAAAAAGGTAGTTGATGGGACATGAAGGAGGGGTCCATCTTAATTTTTTCCCTCTCCTCTCCTCTCTGGCCTCGCCCACTAAAATAACCTTCTTACTTTATCAAGGTTGCAAAGCCACGGATAACTGAGGAAGGTAAATTATATAGTTTTGATGAATGATAATGTTAAAAATATAATTGTAATTTTAACATTACGACAATATTATATAACTGTATTTTAAGAGAAGTTTTTACATTACTATATAACAGTTTCTTAATCATAACTTTATCCGACTCTTTTTATGTTTTCTCTTTCTAAGTATCCAGTATCAGTTAAATATGTAAACGGAACTTAATAAAATTAAATGGAAGAGATTGTAAAATCAACCTAATTTTGAAATTCAGACAACTTAATAAAATTAAATGGAAGAGAATGTAAAATCTACTAATTTTGAAATTCAGACAATTTAATAAAATTAAATAAAATAGAAGAGATTGTAAAATAAGCTAATTTTGAAATTCAGACAACTTAATAAAATTAAATGGAAGAGATTGTAAAATCAAGTTAATTTTGAAATTCAGGTCCAATTTTTTTTTAAACGGCATGTTCGAAAGTGTCCATCATTTGTAAAACAATCCAAAAGTACATATCATTTTATCATCAAAACAAAATGTAACCGTATTAATATAATCTATATTTTAATATTTTTTAATTTACAAAAGTTTTATTGGTTATTTGGGAAACCACATTTTTTCACATGTGTTTTATTAATGAAAATTATTAACTATTAACTTAATGTAAAAATAAATTTTTAAAAAATAATAAATATTTTATTTAACATTATATTTTAAATTAATCTATCCAATAAATGTATTATTATATTTTATTTAATATTATTCTATTAAATAAATAAACAGTTTAATTATTGATTTTTATTGTAATTTATTTAACATTAAATATTATATTAATTTATCAAATAAATGTATTATTGTATATTATATAATATTAAATGTTATGTTAATTTATCAAATAAATATAATTCAACTATTAATTTTTTGATTATATCTTATTTAAGATTGAATGTTATTTCCGGGATGTGGGTGCCCAGCGAAGATAGTAAGGTGGTGGCAGAACGGGACAGCGAGTGGCCATACCACATGGCCCTCCGTAATCCGGCACATCAGTCTCAAAAATGCATTAACACTAGCCATAAATGGCATTTAAGTTGGCGCCACCTTCAACCAGCCTGCAACTACCCACCTCGGCTCCACGCAAAGATGACCTCTAGTGATAATCATACCACCGCCCCTGTCTCTTATCCCCTGCCTCTGCAATGTCTATGCCCTCAGGCAGCTGCAGCACCTAGCTCTTGCACTACTACGGGGAGGCGTTGCAGCATCCTTTGTTGCATTGATTTAGGCCCGGGAACTCACTTCACTCAAAGCCTGGCTTGCCATTTCGTATTCCACTTGGCCTCTGCAGCTAATCCCTCCTCTGAGCCGCCCACTAATCCTACTGAGCCTTCTCATCACTTTGAGCCTAATCCCGGCAGAAATTCTCATACCCCACTGTTAACATCATGAGAACATGACATCAAATGCGTAGTCACAAGGGTGGAAGTAGAGGAAGATTGACTCGTCCCCTCATTCTTCGGCCTCTGAAACCACATCCTCTTTGGCTCAGTAGACTACAGGGTGCTACCCAAACAGTCGTAGTGGCAGAGGCCGCTCATGACCTCACCGTCTCCATCTGACGCCCCCTGCTTCACCTTCTAGTGGCATTCCTTCCAATCCACAACCGCCTCTCCATTCTGCCCAATTCATCTTTTGTTCCTCCATGAACAGACCCATCATTACTGCCACCATCTCCATAACCTTTCACGAGAAGGAACAAGCTATTGAGGGTGGACACCATTCGAGAACAACGCCAGCCAGAGTTGCGGGGAGCTCCCATTCCATCACCTTTAACGAGGAGGAGCAAGGCACTGATGGTGGTGGCCACACCAGCGCAGAACCAGCCAACGTCCAGAAAAGCACTCGCAGTGCAGGGACGCAGCAAACTGGGAAGGAGACGGGCCAGGACCAACATGACGACGAAGACATGGAATGTTTTATTGAGGAGGAACAACCAGCACAACAGGGAGACAACACAGAGGCTTCAAAGCAAGCAGGTGTCGGCATGGAGGCTTACAGATGTTTCATTGTTGAGGAACACCTGTCATCTCCGCCACGCACCTGATCGACCACACAACCTACCACGTGTCTGCTATTCTCAGGTTTTGGGAATTTTGCTTTCTGGTTTCTTTTACGGGGCTTTCAAAAAACTGTTGGTATTTGGTTACTTGGTTGTTTTTTGTTTCTCCTTGAAAAATTGATAAAAAAAACTATGTGTAATTGTTGGTTTCCCCTGCGTGGGCATCAAGATAATATTGGCAATCTTGTTTTGATTTGGACTGGTTTCCTATTTTTGTTGTTTTTGCTCAACACCATGATATGCACAAGCTAAAGCCTCAATGTACTATATTTTTCAGAAATAAAATTAACTTAATTAAATATATATATATATATAATGTTATTATATCTTATTTAAGAGTAAATTTTATGTAAATTTATTAAATAAATGTATTATTATATTTTTATTTAATATTAAATTTTATGTAGTGTGGTTAGTAAATCTAGTTTAACAACTGATTTATAATAAGTAAAATGTAATCAAATTACATTTTACATATACTTATGTTTTATATACATATATTATTAAATTAATTTATAATATATCAGTAGTTTTCATAAGTAAAGTGCAATACAATTACTTCATTCTTTTTAGTTTTTGATATATTTCTGGTTGTTTAGTTAAATTTTTATAAGAAATTCTTAAAATTGTAAATTTGAATAATATAATTTGAAAATTCTGAAAGTACTGAAAATTTATTAAATAAATCTTAGGTTAATATATTAAATAAATATACTCTAACTATTTATTTTTTGATATATTTTATCCAATAATTATAATCTACCTATTGACCGTTTTTAATTTTTTGGAGATATTATTTTAAATTTTAACAAAGATTTGTAAAATTGTTAAGTTTAAACTATATTTATATAAATTAAAAAAAAAAATTGTAAAATTTAAATATACAAAAAATAATATGTAAAATTAAAATTTATTTATAAATTTAAAAACATTAAACCACATAACTAAGACATTTAAAAATTTACGATCTTAACCAAGATTATCACCCCATAAAAAAAATAAAATACATCAAAAAAATATTCATTCCTTTATTATCTAACTTTTAATGTTTAAACAACTATACACCGTCATTAAAAGCATTTCAGTTTGAAGCTTCTTTGAATTTCAGTTAATTGCTTTCGGAATGCGTTCTGTAAAATATAATAATATGGGTACTATATGCAGTAAGACAGTGGGGGATATTTGAAATTTTGCTCAGGTGTCAGACTGATAATCTGCAAAGTGGAGTGGAACATAATATTCTGTCCATATCTCATAAAATACATAAACCAATCTAATAATACTATGCTCTCATCCGCGCACATACCCCCTTACACTAAGAATTCTGGGAAAGCAAAATTTCACAATCCTGCCAGTAAAAGTGTATGCAAACAACTTGCAGTGGAGGCTATATTAACTTTACTTCCGGCCAGGTTTACAGAAATTTAAATGTGTTTCATCGGGATACCGAATTCAATTGGAAGAAACTTAGCTGTAACGTTAATTCAATGCAATCCCGATTCTTCAGGCAGGCCGATTTCATTTTCATTTTCATTTTAATTGGGCGAGTGATTACACATGCAGCTAAACATTCGCATCATAAAATAAATGGTTGCTGCGTTAATTCTTCCTAATAGCAAAATACAGTAAGAAATGACTAGAGAAAATTAAAAATAGTCCAGGGAGTTCATCCATTTCAATAGCACGACGCAAACTATTACAGCCGAATCATTATAATCCAAAAAAAATACAAACAGAGACGAAACGGGAACGACACGACACAGATCTTCATAATAATAATAATAATAGTTCCTTGATCCTTCTTGACATGGTAATAATCAAAAATTTGGAAAAAGTACAGAAGAAGTTTGCACAAAGTTACATGTAAGATAATGAGGCCAAGCAGCTACACATCAAGAAAACGCAGGGCCATAAACGAGAATGCGACATCGTTTAAACCCTGCTTATCATCATGTGCAAACCTCGTCTGCACCCTACGGCATAAACAAAAAGCAAGCTGGAAAAATAAATAAATATATATCGGAGAGGTCGCTGGAGACACAGCTCTGCAGTTTACAGAACAGAAATCTACAGCATTGCAAACCTAATGCTTCATTCCCCTTTTGCTCTCTACCCAGAAACAGAGAGAGCCTTCATGGCCACGCCTCTAAATCTTTATCTCACATTGCTACTTCCCGAAACGCTTCGGGCAGCCGGCCTCTTCCGCCTCAGCCACGTCTCTGCATGACTCCATTGAATCAAGGTGCCTTGCTTCAAAGCAAGCTGTTGCTGTTGCTGCTGCTGGTTAGTCGTAATGGCGAACTCCCACCCAAATATAGAGAGCAAAGAGGAAGAGGAAAAGGAAGGGGAACAGGAAGGACAAGAGCGATTCATTTTTCCTGTTCAAATGACAGTTTCCATAAGTTGAGCAGGAAATTTAAAGGGCAACCCACCTGCGATTTGAAGTGAAGACGAGAATAGGAAGATGACACACACACCTTGCTTGCTTCAGATGCAGATAAACAGGCTCGAGCAGCAGAGTTGAGTCAGTATTTCCTCAATGCCGAAACCTGCGAGCCCAAATGAGAGAGCACCTTCATTCTTTTCTTTTCACCGAGTGAGCCCTCAACAACAGTAGAGATAAACACACACACACACAGCAAATAAAATATTAAATAAAACAAATTCATCGGGAATGAAGCAAAGGAAAGAAAGAAAGAGGTAGTGAGGGAGGGGGGTGTGCGGGATCTTCGTACTAGTTTTATGGACAGTGGCCCCCCTTTGAACCCAAGTAGAAGCTTGGTGTATATGTATAACTAAATAAAAGGGGACAGGGATATGCAATGATACCTTGGGCAATGACAGAGAATTGGCACAGTCCTTGCAAACGGAACTGACGCCAACAAGAACCTGGCAGCGGGCAGAGGCAGAGGCAGAGGCAGAGGAGAGGCAGAGACCATTCAATTAAACCCACTCATTGAAATAGATATTATAGGCAGGGCACGACTACGACTACTCTTCTTCTTTTCCGACTTCACAATCCAAAAGACGGAAAGAAAGGAGAGGCGCTTTGGTCAGTGCCGTGCAAATTAGGGGAATCCGCCGCAGAGTTTTGGCGTCTCGCGTGCGCCGTCCACCAGCCTGCCAGTGGTCCCTACTATTCCTATTCTCCACTCCCCTTCACACGGACACCTACTCCTCCCACAGCATTCACACTGGTAAAGGCCACCCAACCCAAACGAAAATAGGCGCACCTGGGATTTATAAAAAAGACATTACAGTCAAAGTCAAAGTCAAAGTGACATTTTCTTTAGGGTTTTGTCCCATTTTAATACCAATCATATCTCCAGCAAGAATCAATCAAACTTCCCTACCACTCCGTTCTTCTTGAAGGAACCCTAACAATCAATCCGTTAACCCCGGGGGGCACCAGTTCAGTTCTTGAAGGAACCCTAACAATCCGTTAACCCCGGGGGCACATGGAATTGATTACAGCTCCCGCGCTGCTAAATGGAAATTAGCAGCGCAATTAAGACAAGAAAATAGGACGGCTAATAAGTGTATGTCTGTCTGTGTGTGTGAACAAGAAAGATGCATGTGAAGCCCCCGTCCGTCCGTCCGTCCGTCCCTGGTAGAAATGATACGAGATCTCTTCCTAACGCTGAGCGTGCCGCTAGGTGCACGGCAATCCAGAAACCTGCTGAGCTCTCCCTCGCCTCACGTAATGTGTATCGTATTATAATAATAATGAAAACGGAGGCGAGATCGGAGTACAAGGAAACAAAATCTCTGCCGCTGCCTCGGGGCAGGCAACGTGGTGTACTGTGCGCAAGTAAGAATACAGTGAACGTGGAAAGAAGTAAGTTGCCTCGGCAGGCGAGCCAGAGAATAGTAGGAAACAGCTATAGATAGAAAGAAATAGCTAGCAATGCACATGGGGTACAACCAGGCACCCTGCGCCTAAGGCTATGGACTATGGGTGCTTTCTTTCTTTCCTCCCCTCCACGTACTGTAAAGTAAGTCATCCAAAGGTTCTTCCATGCCACGCCTAATAATATTATTATTATTATTCAGAACGGTAGGTGGTTTAATGTCCAACTAAATGCGGCCCCCACTCCTCCCCGAAATGTCATGGCAGCAGTCAGCAGCAAGGACCAACCAACCAACCAAACCAAACCAAACCAGACAAGACATTCTTCTCGGTTCTCTAATTGATTCCCAAGTTTTTTAACCACCCAAAAAGTTTCAACTCACTAGTTCTAATAGCTTACAGATTTCCCACCGCATAACAATTTTTGGATACGTCTCTTTCTCATCGCATAATAATAATAATGCAAATAGGTAGGTTACAGATTTCCCACCGCATAATAATAATAATAATGCAAATAGGTAGGTTACAGATTTCCCACCGCATAATAATTTTTGGATACATCTCTTTCTTATCGCATAATAATGCAATCTCTTTCTCATCTCCTCTTCCCACCCATTTATTTATTATGCTGTAGTTTCCCGAGATTCTTTTGCGTTGGAATTTGGTTGCTGATCTATGACCGTTTCATGAAAATAATTTTCTTTTAATTGAAATTTGAAAATATAATTGGGATAAAAACAGTATTTTATCATTATATTACACTTTTAATATAAATATAAATTAAATAACATTTTTTAATAAAATAAAATAAATTACCATGTCCAAAGTGTGACTTCAATAATATGGAACAATCAATTTAAACAAAAAAACTGGTTTCTCTCCATGCTGAGGAGGTTGTCATCAATAAGAAGGAACAAGTGATTAAAAACAGATAATAATAAATGTGGATGCCAACACAACTTACCAATTTAATTTAATATTTATATGGATAGCCACAGAAAAAATATATAGCCAATGAGCTATGGAAAGAGTATGAAGAAAATATTATAATAAA
The DNA here is from genome assembly GCA_031772625.1 of Pinus tabuliformis. Lineage (NCBI taxonomy): Eukaryota > Viridiplantae > Streptophyta > Pinopsida > Pinales > Pinaceae > Pinus > Pinus tabuliformis. The sequence continues at coordinate 37,336,006 of CM062815.1, forward strand.
AAAAATTGGTTTCTCTCCATGCCTAGGAGCTTGTCATCAATAATAAGGAACAAGTGACTAAAAACGGATAATAATAAATGTGGATGCCCACAACTTACCAATTTAATTTAACATTTATATGGATAGCCATAGAAAAAATATATAGGCAATGAGCTATGAAAAGAGTATGAAGAAAATATTATAATAATAAATATGGATGTTTAAAATTTATTTTAATATTTATATAAGAAAATATTATAATAATAAATATGGATGTTCAAAATTTATTTTAATATTTATATTTATGTTTTATGGAAAAATAGATAATGTATTAAAAAAAGAATAAGAAGAAAATATAAGAGTCTATAGAAAAATTATCAACTCAAAATATTAAATTGCTGATTGCTATGTTATGAAGTAAGAATCTATAGAAAAATTATTAATTTAAAATATCAAATTAGTGGATTGCTATGTTATGAAATATGGTGTAAATAATGAAATTTAATGTTCAAATATTAAAAAATAAAATAAAAATAAAAATAAAAATTGGCAATTTAATTAGTGTTTACTATGTTATAAAGTATTGTGTAAGCGTGTTTACTATGTTATAAAGTATTGTGTAGTTGTGGTTTATCATGAAGACCCTATGAAGACGCAGAAACAGCTAGTGTGGTTCATCATCAAGACCAGATGAAGATGGATGCAGAAACAACTAGTGTGGTTCATCATCAGTGCTAGATGAAGATGTCGATCATGGCACACACTTAAATAGAGGGTGATGTAGAGACAAAAGATGAAACAAAAAGCTAGTTTATGAAAAATAATATTTTAATAATAATTATTAAGGTCAAATAATATTCCTATAAGAGTTAATATAATGGCTAGTTTAAGAATAATTATAATAATTAAGGTAAATAATAATAATAATAATAAAATTTATCCTCCCTTTTGATTATTTTGTTTTACTTTTAGCCTCCTTTAATTATTAATTTTGTTATAGGAGCTTGACTCATTCATCAGGTCTCCTATTTATTTATTGACTTGAATTGTTTGTTTCTTATTAATAGTTTTTCAATTTTTCTTAATTATTATTATTCTTCTTCTTCTTCTTAAACTAGCCATTATAGGAATATTATTTGACCTTAATAATCATTATTAAAATATTATTTTTCATAAACTAGTTGTTATATGATCTTTTGGTCTCTACATCGCCGTGTATTTAAGCATGTGCCATGATCTGTATCTTCATCTCGTCTTTGATGATGGACTAAAGATGATGGACTACACTCGCTGGTTTTATGTAATTTCTACTGAAAAGACTCTTCTTAAAGTTAATAAATTATTAAAATTAAGCATTCATTTATTTAATTTAATATTTATATTAATACTCTAGGGGGGAAATAGATAATGGGTTAAAAAATAAAGCACGAAGAGAATATAGGAATGTGTAGAACAATTTCCAATCTAAAATTTTAGAAAAGTAACTTGAGTTTCTAGGTTATAAAGTATTGTGTAAATTTCCATGGGTCAAGCTCACAAAAAAAAAAGAGTTAATAAATTATTAAAATTAGGTATTTATCTAATTAATTTAATATTTATATTGATACTCTATGGGGAAATAGGTAATGGGTTAAAAAATAAAGCATGAAGAGAATATAGGAATGTGTAGAACAATTGTCAATCTAGAATAATTTTTTTGTAAGCTTGGCAGGACCTTCTTCATTCATTCATCAAAAGGGCAAAATACATCCATAATCAAGTGGTGAGGTGGCCTCAATTTTCCTAGTGGGAAACCAGATCTGTTGGCCACCGTACCGCATTATAAGCCAACCAAAAGAAAAATAGTTTAACATTGTCTTTTAAAGCTATATATGTCTGAATATCCTTATCTTGTCTAATGTCTAAATATCTACTGCATAATATCAAAGTCTGCATGTTCTGCATTTGAATTTAACAAAAATATAAGAATATATTAGCCTAGTCATACTATTAATCATCCGAAGAGTCTACAAGAGCTATATCTTTCACACTCGAACCAGGTAATTATGTTTGAGGGAGACATGAAATATGCTTTTCAATACAACCGAGGTGGGCATTTTGTTGTTGAATTTGAAACTGAATAAGTTGGAATTCTTTGTGAATTTATGGAAGAACATGGTATGTCTTGGCCGGAATAGTTGCAGGAGTGGACATGGCTTTTACTACTATGTTTTTCATGAGCTAATACAGATAAACAATTTGTTTATACTGAGAGGATCGAACTCTGTTATGACCAGGGTCTGGAGCTAATTCCAACCATTCTTCAATATCCAAATTTTCTTAAGTTGCCTAACAGTTTAGATATGCTTCCCATCAAGAGATGAGTCGTCGAATTTGAGTTTGAGTGTCTGTTTGGTATGCTTGGGTCGCTTCGTGAATAATCCCAGAAGACATTCTGTGACCTCAGCCTTGAGAAGGGCGTGGTTGAGGCTAACTGCCACCACGTCGAATCCCTACATGACAACTTCGCTCATTCCTCACTCGACCTGGTGCTTCAGCTCGAGGAAGTATGGGTCATACTATTATTGTTCTTGACACTACAGGAAAACAAAGAATTGATATGGCAACCCTCGAACCTTGACAACAGGCAGGTTCCAAGGAGACGAACCTAGAAGAGGTACCTAGAAATAACACCTGAAGGCATAACACACAAAAAATTCATGAAACTGTAAGCTTTAAGCAAATAAAACAAGTATTTTCCATTGTTTATGATATGGGTGAATTGACAAATGTCGGCATCATCAACCCATGGCTCCCCGAGCCTCCATAGAACCAGACACAGAATCCAATCAGACATAAAATTGTTCATAGATCTCCTCTCAAACTAACCATCATACATAGCAAGAAGCCATAAAATAAAACCAATGAACCCATGCATAGAATACAGAATGGATGCCAGAGCACAAACCCCCAGTACATACCCATCCGAGAGAGAAGGATACCATATATAATAGAGACAATCTAGCCAAATTAAAGTTTCCAAATAGAGAAACCGGCATATTCCTTCCACAATTTCTGGAATGCAGACATTCTACCCCGAAATATAGTTTCAGAGACCCATTCCCCACGAATAATCATACAGACATCAAACAAAGAAGGCAGAAGGGGAAGAATCATAATATAGACATACGTACAGACAACAAACTCAGTGAAGAGGATAAGGGTTGCTAAGGCCAGTCGACCTGCGACAGGAGGATATTTCCTAAGCTCACTGGAGACAACCTCAAAACCTGTAACGACAACACTGCCACTGCCTTTGGCTCGAAACCAACACGCAACAAAGAAATCCAGATGGACAACACTAAACCTCTCACTCAAATCACAATAATTGTCCTGCATGCGACTCACCACCTTGCAAAGGTTGGCGAGTGTGTGAGGGGTGATATTAATGCCCTCATCGTCCTTATGCCTTGGTCTATTAACCATATTCAAGATCCCGAGGAATCCATTTCACTGCCCTCACTCCGATTGGGGGAATTGTCAACATAAAATATTAGAAAAGTAGATTGAGTTTAAAAAAAAGAGTTAATGGATTATTAAAAATTGTATATATAGAATATAGAATGAGAATATATATAATATATTATACCTAAAGTATTAAAAATAGAATGAATTATAAAAAATAATAATTTTGTTAAAATAAATTAAGGTTAATGAAAGGCTTGTAAGGAGCATAATAAAATATGTAATTTTCTAAGAAGTTTTTATAGTATTCTAGATTTCTTATATTTTTAGAAAAAACTAGAAACAATTTGTTTTTTAGAAAAAAACACTATGATAAGCTCTAAAAAAAGAAAAAGGTTTTTTCTTTCTTTCCTCCAAAAAGTGGAGGAGATAAACCACCTTTTGAGAATTCTAGGTCTTTCCTTCTCAAGTATAAATAAGATTGTAATTATTTGCGAGAAACCAAGCAAGGTTTTGGGTTTTTAATGAAATATTGTTTGAGTGTTTGTGTGAATTAAGTTCTCTGTGATATCATTTTGGTATAGCTTTCGTCGTGGCACTCTTCCATCATTTTTGGTATCAATGATGGGCCTCCCAATAAGGTAAGACATAAGGCTCATATAACCTTTCCTAGGCACATAAAGGCTGTATTAGACCTCCCCTTTTGTACTTAATTAATGGTGTCTCAACTTAAATATGTTCATAAGAAGATTAAAGATATTTATCATTCTTTATGTGTCTAATGTGATTATGATGCAGGATATTCTGAAGATTCGACATAAGTCACGAGGATATCCAGTTAGAGATATTTATGGGACTCGTCCTTGCTATAGGAAGATCAAATTTGGCTGGCTTGGAGCACTAAATACTCCTCCCTATAGATGCAAGGCCACTCAGGGAACATGATCCCATTTTTTAGGAGTTTTGGAGGGAAAGTATTCCTCCTCTCAAGGAGATTTCCCCTCACTCATCTTGTATAAATAGAGGGTTTGAGTAGCCCATTAGGAAGCTAGAAGATAGTCGAAGTTAGTGGAAGCATTAGCAGTAGAGAGCTTTAGAAGTTTCAGTTCTGCAACTTTTGATGTTAAAGTAATTCTCAAGTAAATGAAAGGCATATTTAGTTCTTAGACTTTTCTCCTTCAGGGATATGAGCTTCCTTGGATTAGGGCCCACCCCAAGTGCTCAAGACCCCTTATGTATTATTATCCTTTATGCATTTATTCATTTCTGCAACTTTATTTATGAGTATTGTTTTTATGCACGTTTAATTAGTTTGTTTGTGAACAATATTTTCTTGCATAGTATTTAAGCACTAGATGGTACCTTTAGCGATGATTATCTTGTTCAATTAGCATCTTTTTTCATGCATTTGAGTTTACTTTAGTTGATGACATTTATTTTTTCCTTATCATTATTGCTTCTTGTAACTATTTAGTCCCTTGTTTTTACAAAGCTATAGGAGACTCTACAACCACCCATTTGCTAAATAAATCCTTATGCCATTGACATGATGACATGGACATGAGTATTTTGTCATTCCTTAGCCTTGATTAGCCTCATTTTTATTTCAAACTGCGTCCTTAACACATATCGCTGCTCATTGGATTGTTTCTTGTAGCAAAATAAGAACTCCTATAACAATTTGCATTTTTCTTTTGAAACTCATCTAACTCATGAATAATATTCTTTAATGTGTTATAATGTCCCTGGAACCCTGAAGATGGAATTTAAAAGCAAAGAGACTAAGTGAATTATGTTATGCAACCGGATCACAAAACAGAAGAAAAGATAGATCAATGACTTAAAAATTATCCTCTTCGAGGGGGAAACCTCCTTTACATTACATAAATGAACAATTCTTGGATGATACAAATGATAAGACCTCCTTGGTATACATAGGAGTCTAACGGATCACAATATAATCAGAGCCTACATAACAATAATATTGTAAGGGCACAAAAATAACAATAATGGGCTTTTATGGGGCACAACAATAACAACATAGGTGATACATGGGCACAACAATAATAATAGGGGGCTACACTAACAATAACAATAAGGAGAATACACTAGTATTATAGGGACCTAACATGCCCCTCTCCTTCAAAAAAGTGTTATCCTCAACGCTTGAATAGTTCTGAATGCTTTTGTATAAAATTCTCATCCTCCCATGTGGAATCTTCAGCGGGTAAGTTCTTCCACTTAATGAGATACTATGAAATTAATCAATTAAGTAGCTGTTAGGTTCTTGTTTTTGTGACTACTTCAAGATCAAATATGATTTTTCCTTCTTCGTCAAGTTCTAGCAACACTGTTTGAACTGGGAGCTTGTCACCAATAGCCTTATTTAAGCATGCAACATGGAAAACTGGGTGTACTAGGGAAGATGAAGGAAGCTCTAATTTGTATGCCATAGCACCAATCTTTTGCAACACCTTGTAAGGATAATAGTACTTGGGTTATAATTTAGTATGATTCTTAGCTTGTTTGAGGGACATTTTTTGTATGGTTGTAGTCATAAAAATACCCAGTCACCTACATCAAAACTTCTTTCACTGAGATGTTGATCTACATGTTGTTTCATTCGATTATGCGTCATATTGAGGTTATCCTTTAAGAGTTGGAGAACTTGTTGTTGATGCTCGATGTGATCTTCCACTGTTTGAACCTTAGAAATTTCTCTTAAAGATGATGTGATGGATGGTGGATGATATCCATAAAGTTCCATAAATGGGTTCATTTTTGCTGCAATATGGAAGGAAGCTTTATACCACCATTCAGCTAGAGGTAACCACTTGACCCATTGTATTTGTTTATTAGATACAAAGCAACGAAGATATCCTTCCAAAGATTTGTTCACTATCGTATGTTTTCCATTAGATTGAGGATGATAAGATGAGCTATGAGCTAATTGAGTACCAGGACAAGAAAATAATTCCATCCAAAAATTTGCAGTGAAAATGGGATCTATGTCACTTACAATAGTCTTTGGGTTTCCATGTAGCTTTTGAATTATTTCCATAAATGCAGTAGCATATGTATTGGCTTTAAAAGGATGAGATAATGCATAAAATTGTGCATACTTGGTAAGTCTATCAACTACCACCATGGCGACACTCTTTCCTTTAGACTTAGGTAAACTTGTGATAAAATCCATTGATACCTCCTCCCAACACTGACTTGGAATGGCTAAAGGTTGTAACAGACCTGGGGTCTTAATTGTCTCAACTATATTTTGTTGGCAAACCAAATATTCCGCCACAAACTTCTTAAGGCCATCCCAAAAAAATTCCTTCTTGACCTCGTGGTAAGTTTTTAAAAATCCTGAGTGCTCTCTATAGTGACCAATCCAGGGGTCTAGATTAGACTAAATTTAATGTCAACCAAGGTAGGTAAACTTAGAGGCACGTGTCTAAAGTTTATAGACCTAAAAGGATCTCATCTATCTAAATAAGTGTCTACTGTGACAGGCTACAACACTCTTTTACAAGAGATTGGAATATGTTTCCTTTCACAATTTAAACACCTATATCCTCTAATTTAATTAGCTCTTCTAAAACAGAGTGTTACTAGTCTGAGTCTTCAATCCTATTACAAGGATATAGTTCACAAAAACTCTTTCCAGCTAACACACTAAGCATTCATGAAAACCAAAAACTCTTTTAAGCATACTAAAACTCAAATTCATGAAAATAGAGTCCATAGAGATACTTTGAAATTCAATGTTCAATTAAACCTTTTACAAGGTCTTGTTCAATAATCTAGCAATTGAATTTTCAAGCTATCACCATGAATCATACAATAACACTCGCTAGAACTTCTAATTGAATTAATAAACTCACAAACAAGGAAATAACATCAAACGCTATTCAGATCTGAAGGCTAAATCCTATGAAAATGAAACGACAGTGTACCAATCTTCACGTAGGGCCCTTCCACGCTTCGATGGCACACTTAAAAAACTTCAGGTGATGAAAACGTTAACAAATAAACACTACAATTGATGAAACGCTGCCTATGATTAAGTTCTGGAAAATTAATTACATACTAGAACAGAGTTCTGGAATACGCAGTCTTAAGCCTGCTCTTGTCTCCTCCTAGTTATTACCATTTACATCCAAACATACATGCCTCATCGCTTTAGATATTTCTACTTTTATAATCAAAAGGCTAGGTTCATTTTTTTCTAATCCTAACTGATTTCTAAAACAAAACGAAATCAGTTTAAACTTCAGATTTTTGCTGCTTTTACAACCAAAAAGGCTGGGTTTGACCAGCATTGACCATGTATTCAGGAGCTCCAGATTCGATGTTGAATAGATCTTTCACCATGTATGTACATCCTAGATCACGTCCTTATCCTCTGTTTCGATTTTCCTGCCATGCCACGTGTCACAACATAAACCAATTACAGGAAGTCATGACATCCCGTAATTTTGTTGAAAATTTCCAATTTTTAACATAAAAATCCACAAATTAAATTTAATGTAAAATAACAATTATAATGCTTCATTAATCAATTTCAATGGACTATGAGGGGTTTATGGGAGAAAATGATAGATAAATGATGGATTTTTAGAAGAAAATAATGGCAATAAAATAGTACCAACATCTCCCCCAAGCTCAATGATTTAGCATGTCCTCATGCTAATCCTGATGTGCTCCCTTTATATTCTATTCCTGCTTGTGCCTCTGCCGCTTGTAGCAAGACATCTATACTCTTCTGAACTTGGAACTCATGTTTCAGATTCTTATATTTTTCTTTGAGAGCTTTTTCTGAGTGTACCATTTTGTCGCCCATTTGCACGTTTTAGTTTGATCAGTCTTAAGTTCTTTGATTTGCTTCTTCAGTTTCTCATTTTTCTGCTGAATCTTCTTGCTCTGAGCTCTCAACATTTCATTTTCTTTCTTTATGATCTCCAACATGTTTGCTTCCATCAATTCCTCTTTTAGCTCTTCAATTTGTTTCTTTAACCTTCTCTGTTTCTTGTTTGTAGGTACTGGCTCTTTCCTTTCTTCCTTGTTACTCTCGATTTCCATTTCTTCTTCTTGTTATGGTTGTGAATTCGTATTTCTTTCAATGTCCATTGGTGCATCTGCATTCGGCTCTGGTTGATCATCTTGTGTTTGATTCCTTTTTATTCTCCTTGATCTTCACTTATAAGTAGTGAAGATTTTATCTTTTTCAATTTTCTTGGCAGTTTCTTGCCTCATCCTTCTTGTCCTTACACCACTGCTGGGTTGAGGAACATTGCTTGACTTACGCTCAGGGATTTCCTCATCAATATCAATCATAAACTCTGTGCGTTATTGTTGTTCCTGTTGATCTTCTTTGATTTGATTGGCAATTAAAAATTCTTTCCATGTTTTTCCTTCCTCTGCAACTCAAATTCAATTAGAATTTTGATCAACCCAACATGATACAAACTCTTATCTTCATTACCTTTTTTGTTTCTGAATGGTCTTCAACATTTTAGACAAACTCTGTAAGAGGAAGTAGGGCAAACTTATAGTGCATTGACCTTTTAAGTGCAACAGAAGTTTTATGTGATATAGGTATACTATATTGTAACGTCCTTCACATGGAACAAATTTCTGAATAATGTATACCATTTCATCCCAAGGGTGAATTAGCCAACTTCTGGGAACACCCTTTTCCCAATTGACAGAGGAAACCCTTGACCTAGACATAAACTGAGTCCATGATTTTTCCTTAAATTGTTTGGTTTTGAAATTTTTTCCCCTTCTGGACTGATTCCCAATGTTTGTGCTATGGTATCCTCTGAAATTCTAAAAGAGAAATTTCCTATTAAAGCTTTCTCTCCATTGAAGGAAAATCCAAATTGCTTTGTAACCTCTTCATTATTTCCATTGAATTTCTCTAGAAAAGACAACCATTGTTTTTCCCTTAAAATCGTGACACCTTCTTCATGATATTGTGAACTATCAAATTTTTCGGGCTCTGTTCTATTGGTCATTTTATTAAAAATCTCTGTTCTAACCCTTTTGTTTATGCTCAAAAATTTAATCAGGGTTTTTCAATTTGTTACCTCTTTTCCTGTGTTCCACTAAGCTGACTTGGTAACGTCTTCGATTCTCTGAGTTTACTTCTTCAATTGCTTGAGCGAGCGACCTGGTTAACGTCCTCGATTTATGGGCGGAAGTAAAAACTTGGGGTAAGCCTGTCTGCTATTCTCTCCCTTTGTAGCACCTACTATCTCGGCCCTCTTTGAGAAACTCAGAGTCTGAACACTAACATGGTAACGCACTTTATGAACTCAGAGTTTTATAAAATGAAAACTCAACAGCCGACCTTCATCCAATTGCTATGATGACAATGCAGAGTTGGAAGGCGCATTCACATCATGAAGACAGAGGAGCAGTACTAATTTATAGAGGTATAATCATGAGAACACCATATACAAATCGTATGATGGTAACAGATATATATATTTCATGAGCAAACTTAGATCAAAAGATTGTTTTATAACTCCAGCAGTCGAAATGAATGAACTCATTTGAGGATAGACGGTTTAACACTTGTCTTCCCATTGAACGGACTAGTACATTGAGTATCCCAATTGTTGGTACTTGATTTCCAGAAGGCCGATTTAATGATGAGTTGATGACAAGGTTTGAAGAGCGGCGTAGGAAAAGGTTTGAAAATCGTAGTAGGAATATGGAAATAGGCTAAGGTGTGATAGGAAATGATAGCAGAGTGATAATGAGATGAGTAGTTAGGAATATTACAAGGGTGATGGGTATAGGGGTTTTTGAAATTGATAACAAGCAATAATAATTATCATTTTTAACACTAAAATAATTTAAGAATTTTAAATGTTAAAAATTTCAATAATACATTACACTTGTTGGTCGACAGAATGTTGATTTGGCGTGCACAGGTAGGAATGATCTGCTTATATAGGTATGACTGATCTTCACTGTCCAAAATAGGTCACTTTGAAATGAAATTGAATATAACAGGTCCCTTTAAAATCTAAAGAACTTTGAAGAACTCTGAAGAACCATGTTTGTGAAGCTTCTTTTATCCTTGGTGTTGATGTAGCCTTGATTATAATTCTGATGATAAGCAACCTTTGAAAACTTTGTAGAAGTAGCTTGATGTATCTTGAATGCAATCTTTAACAAGTCCCTCTGATATTGGTGATGTTATCATAGCCTTCTGAACAGGTCCCTCTGACATTGGTAATGTTGATATAGTCTTTTGAACAGGTCCCACTGCATATTGCCTGAACAGGTCCCTCTGATTAGAACAAAGACAACTCTTTTATTGAAATACTAAATTACTGAAACAAATTCCTTGAAGATATAAAAATGAGGAGATGAGATAGGGAAAACAAAATGCTGATTCTTCTCCCCCACTAAAGCTTTGACTTGTCCTCAAGTCATTATTGAATAGATGAAAAACAATAAACAAGTAGAACAAGGAATTCTTACCAGCCAAATGAATGGTTTTCTAGTAAGAATTCTGGGTTAGAGTGTGCCAGAGTCTGGTTTTCACATCTAAACCATTATTATTGTTTTTGTTTTTGTGGTTTATTTATTTATTTATTTATTTTATTTTATTTTTTAAATGGAATTGAATGAGCTAAGGTAGAGATATCACAGCTGAAGGCTGCAATATCTCAACCTCCCTTTGCCGAGATACAGTGTGAATAAAATCCTCCTTGCTGATGGGCTTATGATAGAGTTTCAACCGATGGCCATTGACAAGAAAGGTGTTTCCTTCTCCATCAATGGTAGTAAGCTTGATTGATCCATTTTCATATACTTGAACTATTTCATATGGGCCCAGCCAATGTGTTGTAAATTTGGCTTTATGATCTCTGAATTTAGAGTCAAAGAATAAAGCCCAGTCTCCTTCTTTGAACTGTTTCTTTTTGATGTGTGTATCATGCCACTGCTTCCTTTTTTTTTGCATTAGGATTGTTGTCTCCTCTGCTTGCTGCCTCATTTCATCTAACTGGTTCAATTGTCGAATTCTCTCTTGTTGGGCTTCATTGAGATCAATTCCTAAATTTGCCTCCATCTTATAAGTATGTATTTGAAATTCAATAGGAAGCATTAACTCTTTTCCATACACCAACTGATATGGTGTAAATCCTGTAGTGTTTTTCCACATGATTCTGTAAGCCCAGAGTGCATCTTTGAGCTTCTCTTCCCAATTCTTTCTGTTCATTGCTACTGTCTTAGTGAGAATTCTTTCCAATGTTTTATTTGTAGATTCCGCCTGGCCACTGGCCTATGGATGGTAAGGTGTACTTTTCCTGTGCTTGATTTTGTATTTTTCTGTGATGTCTTTGACCATCTTTGAAGTAAACTGAGTACCTTGATCCGTCACTATCTCCCTTGGTACTCCATACCTTACAAAAAATTCTTCAAAAAGGAAGTTTACCACTGTTTGTTCCCCCGGACTAGTGCTTTGGCTTCAACCCATTTTGTCACGTAATCAATACATACTATTATGTACTTTTTACCTTTTGAAGTTGGATTGATGGGTCCTATAAAATCTAGAGCCCATTTTTCAAATGGCTCTAAATGTACTTGAGGCTGAAGTGGCATTTCATCGGTAGCTGTTGGTCTGCCCATTCTTTGACAACTATCACAACTTTTCACATGCTTCTTGGAATCCTTAAAAATAGATGGCCAATAGTATCCAAGACTGAGAATCTTGAATGTTGTTCTTTTGGCTGCAAAATGCCCACCCCACGGTTCATCATGACAAGATTTTAAAATATCAATTATTTCATAATTTCTTACACGTCATCTAATAATCATATCATAACCAGTGTAAAATAAATCTCCATTAACCCATGAATATCTAGCACTTTGTTTGATCAACCTCTTCTTTTCCTTTGGAGTAAAATATGGAGGCGTTTTTCCTATGGACAAATAGTTGGCTAAGTCAGCATACCAAGGATTCACTATTGAAATTGCAAATAAATTTTCATCTGGAAAAGAATCTTCAACTGGAACAACCTCACCTGAATTTTGCAGTCTAGAAAGAAAATTTGCCACCTGATTCTCCTTACCTGGTCTATCTAACACTGTAATATTAAATTCCTGTAATAATAACAGCCATCTGGTAACTCTGCCATTAGTGATTGCTTTATTCATTAAATACTTAATGGCAGAGTGGTCAGTATGTACAAAAACCTCATAACCAGTTTGGTGGGCCCCAGTATTGCAGCAATAATGCTGCAACTCCTGAGAGTCCCTTCTTTAATTTTATCAACCCGGTAGTTCGTAACAAACTTGGAAGCGACGGTGCTGTATGCACAAGTACTAGCTCTTGCCGCCGCTGTCACTTGGTCAGCTGACACAAGTCTGCTAGGAGCTTAAGCCAACTTCTATGAGCTCTTAGAAGAAGCTTTTTAACTGATGGACGAAAGCTAACTCAAAGAAGGCTAATCTACTTGCAGAAAGAAACTGGAAAGCTGAAAGGAAACGTAAACCCTAGCAAACCCTAATTTTACCATCTAGTCCTACTGATGCAAAAAAGAGGATGCAAGCCACTGAAAGAGATGCCATTACTTCTAGGAAGGTGAAATACATGTGTCTAAGCTACTTCTATCTGAAGAAAACATCTTTTTGTATTTTTGAATAAGTTGTCAGAATTATCATGCATGTGCTTTTAACTGGATTTTTATTATGCAGGGGTGGATCAAGGAGGAGAAATGCTTGGAAAAGGTTGGGAAGGTTCAGAGAGAGTCTAAGGAGTCCCTAACACCATTCCAGAGAGTTTCACAGAGTTTGGCTATCAAGAAACCTCATTCATGAGCTTCTACAGGAAATCTGCAGGGGTTCTACAGGATTTTTCAGGAATTTCTACAGGATGTTCAGAAATTTCTACAGGATGTTTAAAAATTGGATTTTGGAGGATGGGTGAGTGAGGGAAGATGCATGGATGGATATGGAGGTAGGATAGGGGTCTGAAGTGGCCCAGGGACCGGTGGATGGAGTGGTGAGGAGGTGTAGATGGCTAAATTGGCTCTAAGAAGGCTAAAACAATGAGTGCACAAAAAGGTAGGGTTACGTGGGCAAGAGGACAGATGTGAGACGAGGAACCTAGCTAAGAGATGGATCATATGGCTCTGATGAAGCTTAGGCGGATGAGAGAGTGGTAGAGATGCCCTGCACAATGTACATTTAACCGAATCAACAACGTCTTACAAATAATCAAAGTCCTAGCTAATCTAATCTAACTGTCAATAAAACGAATGAACAACAGCTTTATTTGGAAAGAAAACCATGTACATCAATCATGCAAAGAAACATTTCAGAGATCTGAACCCATAACTAACTTCTGCAAATGAAACAGTACACTAAGGATTGCATGGTCAAGCAAACTAGTGTTTTTGTTGGGGCAACACTGTTTCTTCAATTCCAGCCCCTGATCCAATAAGGATGAAGTGAAACCGAGAGTGTTGTTGACCCTTTTCTTGGAGCTTTTTTCCTGTTATCAACCTATCAACTAAATCTGAGCATGAAAAGCTATTTTACTCATCAAAAACAACCTAAATAATAAAACAAGATTTAAATCTAAATAGCAGATTGTATTCTAAGAATGCAGCAAAGACACATGAAAGTAAACAAAGGAGGTACTGGGCGCTTGAGATGGGCCCAACCCCAAAGCTATAGCCTCCTAAGAGAGATTTAGAGTTGGTGCAAAGCTGGATTCATCTTTATTGATCAAAAGAAATGTTACATTCCAAAAACTGTCCACAAGGAGAACTTGAAAATGTGCTGAAAGCAAAGCTAATCTACTGCCTAAAAATCGAACTACAAAATGACTACAAAATGAATACAAAATGACTAACTACTGGCTAACCAAAATGACTAACTGAAATGAGGCCCTAAGCCCTCTTATTTATACAAATTGAGGACCCCAACAGTCCTCCTAAACTTTAGGGACTCGGCTGCCCAAAACTTGCAGTTAACAGCAGTCCTACTTGACTTGCTTGGCTGCCCTTGTGCTAATTGATTTGGTGGCCCTTGAACTCCGAGCTGATGGTGGAGAATTTGAGGTAAGGGCCCATAAATGAAGGGGACACCTTCCTACAAATCCTCTCCCTTGTTCTCCCACGAATTTGGCTGCCAAGTGCTCATTAAGACCTTTGATTTTGTCTCCAAATTGACCAAAAAGACTACACAAAGCACACATTAGACTTGTTGGCATAATGACTAACCCAATTCACTCTATTAGCATAAATATAATCAAATACATGCAATAAACTAATAAGAATGGTGGATTAAGTCGAATTAGGAGGTTGAATGAGCCCAAATAATTATCCATTTTTGGGGCTCATCATCACCCCCCTACTGAAAGTGTTGCTCATCCTCTGAGCAACCAATCTATCTCCTCGTCTTTGATGGCCCTGGTGGCCTCCCTATCATGCAAAGCTTTTGAAGTGATGTCCTCTTCTCAGTCATGAAACCATGCTTTTCTCTCTGCTCCTTCCCACTGCCTGTGCTTCTTTTCCTAGAGAATTCTCAACTTCCTATAGAACTGTCTTAGCATCCTATAGAACTGTCTTTGAGTCCATTATCTAAATTCTCTCTCTCCAAGTGAAGGTTTTTGGCTTCCTCATTCATAGATGATGGAAATCCTTGAAGGAGGCTCCTCCTTTTGTTTAGCTTTTGTGTCCTTAATGACAATTTTCTCCTTTGTCTGTGGTTTGGGTCTGCCCACTTTGATCCGTGTGCTCCTTCTCGCCTTAAAATACATGGAAGGCTCCCTCTTTCACTTCTCCTTCTGCTTGGGGATGTGCTTAGGGTGGCCAACACAACTGCTGCCTCCCTAGCTAAAATCTTGGCCAATTTCTCCTTCTGCTGCCCTTTCCCCAGACTTCCTGTAGAAGCAGTTTTCTGTCTTCTTGTAGAAACAATTTTCCCTGATTTGGCTTGCATGGCTGGGGGTGCCTTCTCTTTGACTTGTGCTTTGGTTGCCTTGGGTGTGACAACTCCCCTTTGGGCTTTCCTGGCCTTGTTTCCAGCTTTTTTTCTTTTTTCTCCCTCTCTATTTTGCTGTTGTCTCCTTTTCTGTCTCATGCTCAGCGGTCATGTCCAATTCCTCTTTTTTCTTCTGTTCTTCCTCTGTTTTGCCCTCTGTTTGCATGTCTTGTGCTCCCTCATCAATTTTCTTCTCAATTTCTTCAGTTGGCATGGTGTTGAGTTTGTGTTTTAACCAAAAAAAGAGAAAATGCTCAAGTGGAAAAAACATAGTTAATCACTGAAATAGAGGACAACTGAATTTGGTCTTTTTCTTTAACCCAAGAAGGAATTTTTCACGTGCTCTTTACAACATCAAAAGGCAGTAATTCCCTTGTGTTAAAACTGTTGTCACCTCGAATTGGTCTATCTGTTTATGAAAGAAAGTTTTCACAGATCAGAGCATAAGGACACTGGTTTTCTCACACATTGATAGATATGTAAATTCGGGTTTTTCCACACACAGGTTGGTCTGCTGCATGTCTTCCTTGCAATTCCTTTTTATTTTCTTCTTTTTCTTTTTAAAACTGATGAGGAGATTTCGGAAGTAGAAGAAAAGAATAGGTAAACTCACTGAATCATGCAGGCAGGCTTCCACTGTTCTCAATGCACAGGCAGACTTTTTACTCTCATTTTTCAATTTAATGTCGTGTTCAATTCACCATTTTGCACCAACAAATCATGCACAAAGAAGTTTCCCCGATCCTACCTTGTGTGGAGCTTGAAATTCGCCGAAAATCCCAGGTTTCCTTTCTGCATGGCTGTTTTCTGTGTTTCCTGTAGAAGACTTCCTGTAGAAACGCCTGTAGCGTGCCCCTGCGCCTCTGAGCAAGCCTGATACGCAGCAGAATCTTGAAGATAGGTAGAGAAACTGGTGGAGGATGACTAGTTAATTGTTTTGTGCATACTTCAGTTGAGGATGTGGCAAGTGCAGATGAACAGTAGTTTGTGAGTTTCAGCCGAGCCTTCTTTAATTGCTGCGTGATTTGTGGTGAAGGAGTGAGGTGGCTAGGTATACGTGGCCACATGCAGATGATAGTGCTATGATGAGCTGCATGTCCTCTTCTTGTTAATCAGTTGCACTGGAGTTAAAGCCTCTACCACTGTCTGTTTTTTTTCTTTTCTTATTTTTTAATTTTCACGTGAGTTGTCTAACATGTACACTGCATGATTCCTAGCTGATTGCTAGAGAATTGGACAAGGAACTATCGGCTTAATCCCACCACTCCATTCATTCATGCAGTTCTTCAATTAGATTCATGCAATAGAGGAACAAGTTTTAGTCACGTACCTGAAGTCAAATGGTTGCTGTGAGGTGCTTTTTGCTGCTGCATGCATCTGTTTCGGTGGTTGCATGATGGATCCTTTGTGCTATAAGCTCTTTTTTGTCTGATGTGTGGTTATTTTGCTTGTGCAGGTATCCTCTAGCCAGATCTAAGCTGCAGGAGTTCATTTCCACGTTCAGATCTGCAACCTCAAGCTGCTGCTGCTGAATTTTCACAG
Source organism: Pinus tabuliformis (assembly GCA_031772625.1). Classification (NCBI taxonomy): domain Eukaryota; kingdom Viridiplantae; phylum Streptophyta; class Pinopsida; order Pinales; family Pinaceae; genus Pinus; species Pinus tabuliformis. The sequence continues at coordinate 37,352,983 of CM062815.1, forward strand.
GACCAAAACTTGTTTTCGCCATTGCTCCCGAACGATAGATCGGATCAATCTGAAACTTGCTGAGCATGTTCTTATCATCATGATGCACCTCCCACAGCAAAATTGAGATCAATGGATGCACAGATTTCGAGAAAAATGGAAAATGGTTGAAGATTTCAAAGATCAATTTCTCGGAAACCGTGCATCGGAATCAGCTGAAACTGCTTGGGTAGGTTACTATCACCCATATGCATCTCCAAATGAAACAGGTTTTGAAATGGATGCGCGGATATGGAGAAAACGCAAAAATGGCTGACGGTGATGGAGGCGGATTTCTTGGAAACCGTGCATTGGAATGGGCTGAAACTGCTCGGGCATGTTGCCATCATCCCTATACAATTCCCTGTAAAATGGTTTTTCAAATGGATGCATGGTTTTCAAGTTAGGGCAAAAACAAATTCTGTTCTATGTATTTTTTTCTTCAAAGCATTCTGCAAGTTTTTGCATGGTAAGAAAAACTGAGCTTGGGTTGTGATGCAGGCATGGAGATGATGGATGAGGAGTTTGAAAAGTGTAGGAGGACTTCTGAACCCTTGAGGAAGCTACCATGTCCGCCAAACTACTTTTTTGCAATCCATTTTTAACTTCTTGTAATTTCTATAGGAAGTTCCTGTAGAAAACACAATTTTCATAAAAGAAGCAAAATGAGGCGGAAAAAATGATGGAAAAGGGTGAGGGATGGAAGCAGAGGTGCCTGCAGGCCTAACCAATAGATGCCCACCATCAGATTCCCTTTTAAAATTGAATTTGGTTCGTCCAAAGGTTCTACAGGATGTTTCTTGTAGAAATACAGAACTTCCTGCAGAAGACACAGAACTTCCTGTAGAAGGCATAGAACTTCCTTTGTCTTTGTTTTGAGCGATCCTCCTGACCTGCAATGTCCTTCTTGCAACCTGCAATTATTCAATGGAAATTGGCTTTATTTTTCTTTTTCTTTTTCTCTTTTTTTTTGAAAAACAACTAGGGTGCCTCATGGAGGTTTTCACCCTAATTGCCTGCCCTGGGCGCCTCCAAGGGGAGGTTTTCACCTAGAGATCTTATTCTCTTTTCCCTTTTTTCCCAACCCATTGACCGCCTCATGGAGGTTTTCAATCAATGAGCCAATCTAAGGCGCCTCCAAAGAGGTTTTCACCTTAGATTTTTATTTTCATCTTATTTTCATTTGTTTTTTTTTCTTTTCTTTTTTTTCTACCCTACCCTACTTGAAAAACAAAATTCTTTTCAAGTACAAGAATACTTCCAATGGAGCCATGTGCACATCGAGATTAGAGATAAAATGATGTGGCGGCTTGAAATGCATGCTTTGACAGCTATCCATATCTCAGAGACCAAATGATTTGACTTTGAAGGGATCAAACATAGCTGAGGAAGAGAGTACTGTTGCAACTTAGTGACTTTCTGGAACCATGTCTCAATATAGTTTTGATATCCTTGGTCCTTTTGCTGATCTGGATCATTCTCCATATCTTCTTCTATCATGACCTTCACATCTTCCTCTTTTTGCTGACTTTTCTCTTGACTACATGGAGGGTTTGATGATAACCATGAGGGAGCTTTCTCGATCTCTGATTCTGATCTCTTCTCTTCATCAAGTGCAGCCCATGGTTCTTTGATCTCCTCTCTTGAATCTTCTTTTACTGGATGTGATCCTTCAATGCTTTCAATATGATCTCTTTTTTGCAATGCTTTTCCTGAGCTATTGAGCTCAAGAGGAGTCATTTGGACATGTTGTGCCTTAGCTTTGCAATTGGGTTGAGCTACTCCATTGTATGGTTTTGGAAATGGTGGTATGGGTAGTTGAGTGGGGGTGTAGATTTGAGATGGATGTGGATGGGGTTGCGGTTGGGCAGGCATGTGGGGCTGCCTTGGTGGAGGAAGAGGCGATGGTTGCAGTTGAGCAGGTGGTGGAGGAAAAGAAGCGGGATGCGTGTTGTATTGGGGCCTCCACCCCTGATGAGGTGCATTCCACTGAGGTTGTGGCTGAGCATAAGAGTGAAACGAATGAGCAGCTGGTTGGGCATAATATGGATCTATGAAGGAACAAGGAGGAGGTGTGAACCAGGAAGGATGAGCAGGGGGACCCCAAGAAGGCATGAAAGTGGCTTGATAGGGGTCATAATAGGTCTCGGATGTCCCTTGCAGTTCCTGCTGGTAAGATCTAGGTCCATGTGGCCTCCTTCGGTTCATATAATAGAGTGATTCAGTGGCTCCTTTGGCTCTATGATATGCAGTTTTGATTCTGGGTAAGGAAGGGCACTGATCTATAGGATGGTATCCTTCACAGACGAAACACACTTCTAGGGAGTGCATTGGACATTCGTTCCTAGGATGCTTTCTAGTGCACCTAGGACAAAAGATGACCAAAGCCCTCTTGGCTTCTTCTTGTTTCTTTTGGATCCGCAAGGTATCTAGTTGCATGGCAAGAAACTGCCTCATATCACTCTTGAAATCTTCCATCTGATCTTTAAATTCGTCTTTGGACAAGGTGCTGCTCCCAACATTTCTGCTTGTAGCCATTTGCTCCAAAGGAGTGTTTTCTTCTTCTTCTTCCCTTGAGGTTCTTCAAATATGTCTTGTTGTCCACCTAAGGGTTCTTTACTCACAGCCATCGAAGAAGAGAGAAGGTTGGCCGTGTGAAGTAGTGGGGGTGTTGTGTAATCATTTTTCTAACTTATCTCTACTCCTACAAGGCATGAAATGAAATCTTTTTGGTTGATTTTTGCTTTTTTCTACTTCTACCTGCAAAATTGAAATAGATTGAACTGCAACTAACTATCTTGCTAAAATGAAAATGCGGAATTGAAATGAAAGCAGGAAAGGACTAATCTATTTTGCTCAAATGAAATTGCAGGAATGAAATGCTAGTCTACGCTTGCGGAATTGAAATGCTAATCTACGCTTGCAGAAATGAAATTGCGGAATTGAAATGCTAATCTATGAAAGCAGGAAATATCTACTTTACTTTTGCAGAAATGAAATTACAGAAATGGAAATGAAATAAACTATTTAGCAGAAGGCGAGAGTAGGAAAATAGAAGAAAAGCGGCAATCACCAATACTATGACGCTTCCCTGGCAACGATGCCAAAAAGATGGTGGGCCCCAGTATTGCAGCAATAATGTTGCAACTCCTGAGACTCCCTTCTTTAATTTTATCAACCCGGTAGTTCGTAACAAACTTGGAAGCGACGGTGCTGTATGCACAAGTACTAGCTCTTGCCGCAGCTGTCACTTGGTCAGCTGGCACAAGTCCGCTAGGAGTTTAAGCCAACTTCTATGAGCTCTTAGAAGAAGCTTTTTAACTGATGGACGAAAGCTAAATCAAAGAAGGCTAATCTACTTGCAGAAAGAAACTGGAAAGCTGAAAGGAAACGTAACCCCTAGCAAACCCTAATTTTACCATCTAGTCCTACTGATGCAAAAAAAGAGGATGCAAGCCACTGAAAGAGATGCCATTACTTCTAGGAAGGTGAAATACATGTGTCTAAACTACTTCTATCTGCAGAAAACATCTTTTTGTATTTTTGAATAAGTTGTCAGAATTATCATGCATGTGCTTTTAACTGGCTTTTTATTGTGCAGGGGTGGATCAAGGAGGAGAAATGCTTGGAAAAGGTTGGGAAGGTTCAGAGAGGGTCTAAGGAGTCCCTAACACCCTTCCAGAGAGTTTCACAGAGTTTGGCTATCAAGAAACCTCATTCGTGAGCTTCTACAGGAAGTCTGCAGGGGTTCTACAGGATGTTTCAGGAATTTCTACAGGATGTTCAGAAATTTCTACAGGATGTTTAAAAATTGGATTTTGGAGGATGGGTGAGTGAGGGAAGATGCATGGATGGATATGGAGGTAGGATAGGGGTCTGAAGTGGCCCAGGGACCGGTGGATGGAGTGGTGAGGAGGTGTAGATGGCTAAATTGGCTCAAAGAAGGCTAAAACAATGAGTGCACAAAAAGGTAGGGTTACGTGGGCAAGAGGACAGATGTGAGACGAGGAACCTAGCTAGGAGATGGATCATATGGCTCTGATGAAGCTTAGGCAGATGAGAGAGTGGTAGAGATGCCCTACACAATGTACATTTAACCGAATCAACAACGTCTTACAAATAATCAAAGTCCTAGCTAATCTAATCTAATTGTCAATAAAACGAATGAACAACAACTTTATTTGGAAAGAAAAAAATGTACATCAATCATGCAAAGAAACATTTCAGAGATCTGAACCCATAACTAACTTCTGCAAATGAAACAATACACTAAGGATTGCATGGTCAAGCAAACTAGTGTTTTTGTTGGGGCAGCACTGTTTCTTCAATTCCAGCCCCTGATCCAATAAGGATGAGGTGAAACCGAGAGTGTTGTTGACCCTTTTCTTGGAGCTTTTTTCCTGTTATCAACCTATCAACTAAATCTGAGCATGAAAAGCTATTTTACTCATCAAAAACAACCTAAATAACAAAACAAGATTTAAATCTAAATAGCAGATTGTATTCTAAGAATGCAGCAAAGACACATGAAAGTAAACAAAGGAGGTACTGGGCGCTTGAGATGGGCCCAACCCCAAGAGCTACAGCCTCCTAAGAGAGATTTAGAGCTGGTGCAAAGCTGGATTCATCTTTATTGATCAAAAGAAATGTTACATTCCAAAAACTGTCCACAAGGAGAACTTGAAAATGTGCTGAAAGCAAAGCTAATCTACTGCCTAAAAATCAAACTACAAAATGACTACAAAATGAATACAAAATGACTAACTACTGGCTAACCAAAATGACTAACTAAAATGAGGCCTTAAGCCCTCTTATTTATACAAATTGCGGACCCCAACAGTCCTCCTAAACTTTAGGGACTCGGCTGCCCAAAACTTGCAGTTAACAGCAGTCCTACTTGACTTGCTTGGCTGCCCTTGTGCTAATTGATTTGGTGGCCCTTGAACTCCGAGCTGATGGTGGAGAATTCGAGGTAAGGGCCCATAAATGAAGGGGAAACCTTCCTACAAATCCTCTCCCTTGTTCTCCCACGAATTTGGCTGCCAAGTGCTCATTAAGACCTTTGATTTTGTCTCCAAATTGACCAAAAAGACTACACAAAGCACACATTAGACTTGTTGGCATAATGACTAACCCAATTCACTCTATTAGCGTAAATATAATAAAAAACATGCAATAAACTAATGAGAATGGTGGATTAAGTCGAATTAGGAGGTTGAATGAGCCCAAATAATTATCCATTTTTGGGGCTCATCACAGTTATATAATGTCAGAATTTATTCACAACATGTATGATTGCAAGCATTTCTTTTTGAGTGATTGTGTAGTTTAATTCTGTAGGTGTTAGATTTTTATTGATGAAATAGATGGCATAATTGAAAGACTCTTCTTTTTGGCCTAATGAGGCACCTACTGCGGTATTAGATGTATCTGTAAAGATGTGAAATGGTAGGGTCCAGTTAGGTCCTTTTAAGACTGGTGTGGCTGATAACTTTTCTTTGAGTGTTTCAAAAGCTTTTGACAATTCTCATTCCAGTTAAAAGGTGTATCTTTTGCTAGAATCTTAAACAGAGGTAAAACTATTTTACTAAAATGTTCAATAAACCTTCTGTAATAGCTTGCATACCCAAGAAAACTTCTTACCTCTTTTTGAGTCTTCAGAATTGGCAAATTGACAATGATCTGGATTTTTGATGGATCAACTTTAATGCCTTGAGAAGAAATATAGTGACCTAATACTATCCCTTCATTTAACATCATAAAACACTTTTCTTTGCTCAGGGACATATTAGCTTCAATACATCTCTTCAAAACTTTTTCATGATTTTCTAATGAATGCTCAAATGAATTACCATACACTGAAAAATCGTCCATATAAACTTCAACACATTCGTGAACTAAATAAGCAAAAATAGCTAATACAGCTCTCTGAAATGTAGCTGGAGCATTGCAAAGTCCAAATGGTAAAACATTATAGGCATAAGTGCCCCAGGGACAAGTAAAAGTGGTTTTGTCCTGGTCCTCTAAGGCGATCCTGATCTAGTTATAGCCACTGAAACCATCAAGAAAAGAGAATGATGATTTCCCAGCTAATGTGTCTAGCACTTGGTCGATAAATGGTAGTGGGAAATAATCTTTGAGGGTTGCTTTGTTCAATTGTCTGTAATCAACACAAATTCTCCACTTGCCATTTTTCTTGGGCACTACTACCAATGGGGATACCCACTGACTGTCAGAGATAGGATAAATAAAATTGACTTTCAATAGTTTTTGTAATTCATCTCTAACAATATCCTGAAGCATGGGATTCATTCTTCTCTGCGGTTGCCTCACTGGTTTGATATTACTGTCCGTATAAATATGGTGAGTGCATGTTTCAGGGTGAATTCCATGCATATCGGTGTAGTCCCAAGCAAATGCTTTCTGATATTTTCTCAATAATTGAATCAATTTTTCCTCCTGAGATGAGTCTAGGTGAGTGCTAATATTCAAAGTTTTTCCTGGACTAATCTCTATGGTCTTGCTCTGTGTGTTTGTGATAGATTGAATGGGAAAAATATTCTGAAATATTGTTTGCAAGGATTGAATGGTGCATGTTTCCTGAAAATTCTGTGCCAAAAGTTCATCTGCAGCATGGTATTGGTCATTTCTTAATTCTTCGGAAATATCAGGTTGAGAAAGGAACAATTCTACCAAATCATCATTATTATGTTCTTGAAAATCATAGATTTGATTGATGCTAAAAACAGATTGAACTTCTTCCTTGTCATTGTATTTATCGTCAAGCCATAAATTGTGTGCTACTGCTGGTGATTGTGCTAATGGGTAAAGAGTGAGTTGTTTTCTTTCAGTTCCTCATGAAATAATCATATTACCCGATCTACATCCTATGAATGCATCAACAGTTGCTAACCATGGTCTACCAAGGATGATGGGGTGTCCTCCTAAATTAGATTTTGGTTGAAGAACTAAAAAGTCCACTGGATACTCCCAAGAGTCCAGTGAAACAATTATGTCCTCCAAAGTCCCTTCAGGAATCACTTTAGACCTATCAGCTAGTTCTAGAACAATTGTTGTGTGCTGCAAGTTTGTGAGCTACAGTGTTTTCATTGTTTCAAGAGTCATCACATTTATTGCGGCCCCAAGGTCAATTAAGGTGTTTGGAATATGTATGTTGTTAATGATTGTAGTGACTCTGGGAATACCAAGATCAACATACTTTTCCATTGAAATGGTGTTTGTCATAAGGCCAGCTAAATGTCCAATAACATGAATAGTTTGTGGATCAATTCTTTTCCTAGTAGGCTTCTTGAGGCATAGTTCTTTGATTGCTTTAGTATATATGGGAATGTATTTTATGGATTGCAATAGTGGAATTTTTTTATAGACATTCTTTAGCTCATCTAAAACATCAAACTGTGGTATAGACATGGGAAGTTTTGCTTGGACCAATCGTTCTGGAAAAGGTGGTGGATGCAACGGTTGCATTTGTTTATTTTTGATGTCATCATTTTGTTTCCTTTGAGTTGGAGTTTCATTTTCATTTTCTTCATTTTGTTCTTGTTTTTCAGCTATTGGAAGTTCTTTTTGAAGTACCTTACCAGACCTCAGCGCGATATTTTGTAAAGGTAATGTGGGATATGATGGTTCCTCATGTACATTGTAAGCTGGTCTCTTTGCTCTGTTATTTGGATTTGGTACAGGTTGAGAAGGAATCTGAGTGGGTCTAGGAGGTTGTTGGTTAGATGGGAGTTGTAAGTGAGGTGGATTTATTGGTGGAGGAGTAGGCAATGCTTGTTGAGTGTTTTGGGGTTGATAAACAACTTGCTGCTGAGGATATTGCTGATATGTTGGAGGATATTGTGGATATGGCTGATGATATTGTTGATATGGCTGAGAATATGGTTGGTATGGTTGAGGATATTGTTGATATTGTTGAGAGTATTGCTGAGATGGTCTCCATTGTTGTTGTGGGTAATTTTGGTGTTGCCATGGCATGGGTACATTCCAAGAATTCTGAGAATACATCTGATCTTGTGCAGGAAATTGCAAATTTTGGTTTGGAAACATACTTGGAGGTGGAGGTCTTGGTTGCCACGGTCTTTTAGTGCCCATGAAATACACATTCTCCATATCTATGTTAGCTTCCTGTTGTGACCAGCAACAACCCCCCCTTCTCATTTAAGTGTGATCCAAAATATTAAATGTGTGGGGGCGCTTACTTAAAATTTAGGAAAAGCAAGAGTAGGGGTTAAATTTCTTTTCCAGAAAATAAAATTACCATCATAAGCTTAGGAAAACTCCTTCGAATACTTAAAACCTAAGTTTATGATAAGGAAGAAATCTTTAAAAACGCATCGTAAAACGGTAGTAGAACGCCACCATTCAAGTACAATCCCGACATGTGCGATATTGTGGTATTAAACAACTATCGCGTCGCAATAAGTAAAACCTATAAGAAAAACTTCAAGATTTACCGATTTGTGATCTTTGCGATGACGTCGATCGCAAGATCACATATCGCAGGAAACAGGTTAACAAAATTTGTCATACATAAACTTCTGCGATCTGTGATATTGTGATATCGCGATACAACGATGGTTGCGATGTCAAGCCATACCAACACCGCGATGTTATATTTATGCGATTTTACGATCTGTGATGTTGCGATCTGCGATGTTGTGATCTGCAAATCACAAAATCACTCCATCACAGATCGTTCGGGCACAATATTCAAGAAAAGATACTTTCCATAAGCTGACACATAAGTACGCGCTTTAAATGCTAATACAGGAGTTAGTTGCCAGTTATTAATAAAATATGGACGCGTGCTTTTCAAGGAATCACTTCACGTAAGGTGGTGTATTAGGTGGTGTATTTGGTATGTCTGCGGCATTTAAAACTCTCCCATCACCTGTCCGGGTCATTCATTTCCATTTCACTTGTGAATTGCAGGAAGAGAGAACGAAGGACGATTCAAAGCAATATGCAGGCTAAAATGGGGAAGAAAAACAAAGCCTAGAGCTCCAAAGAAAAGGAAATGGCACCTTTATATACAGAAACAACTTGTAACAGAGACGCAAGAATAGCTACGTGGGAAGGCATGTACAGACTGCTCGAAGAAGAGAATCCCAGAGTAATGAAAGTTACTGCTGTCACGGGCTCACAGAGTTCTTCGGAGGCATCCCTAGAAGAGCTAGCATGCTCATTCCTACATCGGATAGCAGCGAGGCCCAAAATTCTCCCATACACAGACATTATCAAGTGGATACTTGACAACGCAGAAATGAAAAATAGACAGTTCAAGATTCATGGTCAAGGGCTCATCGGGTCATTCGCTGCGCAGGATTTAAAGCTTATGTATCATCTGCCTGAGCCACAGGCATCTTATAATACACAATTCATATAAAAATTTGTGGCGGAGAACCTGAACCTGTCGGAAACCACCAAAGATTGGTCCAGAAAAGATGAACCGCTCAAGAAAGATAAACATGGTATGTACAGTACTAGTTCCCTTACCTCCCCATATTGCTTTGCTGCTGCCATGCTCCGTAGATTATTTCAAATGCCAGATATCAACAAATTTTCATCTGAATGGTTACCATTACTAGATGCTGCCACAAATGCCACTATTGTAGATTGGGCGAAGATTTTATCTGATAACCTAATCATGGCTATTGTCAGTTACCGGTCCAAAAGATCTACATCTCAAAGGATTTATCCTCCTTTTTACCTAGCCGCATATGTTATGGATTCAATATGTTATGTTTCTAAGTTCCCTGTTATGGGTTGGAAGTGGACAATTGTTACCAGGAAAAGTGTCTATTTAGAACTGCTCTATCCCACTAAGGTGTGACAGCTGCCTTAGAAACAAACAGAGAAAACTACTTTTGTATTTCCTTTATGAATTGAAGATAGAGGGGGATAGAAAGAACCGACCTGTGTCTTGCGCTAATCCTTTGATATAATCCCTCTCTTCTTTAACAGCTTCCAGCTACCTGCTCCCTTACTTGCCCAGCTTCACCAAGTACCTGTAAGATCACAAAAGAAGAAAACTATACAAAGACATGGATCTATATTCATAAATAGCTTAGGATCAGATTTAAGCTAACAATACAAATGTAACAAGCATCAATGATACAAAAACATGGAGGAAAAACTCAAATAGTTTTTATTGATATACAAGAAGATCCAGGAGGAGTTACAACCGATGATTCCTGACCTAGCATCAACCTCCCAGCAAAGAAGCCCCTCTTCACCTCCAACAAAGCATAAATCACCCAATACTCTGATCTCTATCTCAAAATCAACAACAATTCCTTACAATGTGCAAAATTCCAGCCTCTGGATCTCTGGGATGAGGGATCCATATATAGATGTATGCAAGGAGGATGAGTCAGCTTATGATTTGATTAGTGTCTTCTCTCTGTTAGTTCTTGCTTCCACTTGGAGACTGAAAGCCTCTTACTCATCCTTGGTCGAATTCAGTGAGGCAAGTGTCATAGGAGAAGATTCTGGAAGCTTCCATTGTCTTTCCACCTCGCGGAATGGAACTACCATTTGTCATTTCCCGCTCAACGCACCCTCATAGTGCATTTAGGTGCGTTGCAATGCACCCAGCTAGTGTGTTTAGGTGCTATGCAACGCAGCTAGCCAGTGGAACAGCTGAAATGATCCTGTTTTGACTTATTCTAAGTAGTTTCTGGTGGAGAACTTCTGGGAGAAGCTGTAATTTGTTGACCTTGTTCCTTTAGGGGTTAGAACAACACTTTTAGGGACTTAGGAGCCCTTGGTTTATGGACATTTCATGCTTGGAGCTGCAAGGCACAAAAATGTCTATAACAACAACTCAAGACCCCTTACCCATCCATGTCTATCATAAGATATTGTGGGACTCTCAGTTCACTCCATATTTCTACCAGATTCATCATGGACTCATGCTGCCCTTGTATAGAATGTTGTATGATAAAGAATCCCCGAGGTGCTCACCTGAAGCACAGATAGATATCCTCCCCATCGCGAGATGGTTCAGAGAAGAATTGTTCACTTATGTTAGAGTATTTGGAAGTACTGCACCCCCTCATGTTCTACCCTTGTATATCCCTGATAAGCTCCTAGCTCGAGAAATTGCATACCAAACCTGTTCAGAAGGCGGCCTAACTAAAGACTTAAAGGACAAATCGAAGGCTATATGGCTACAATTTCCTTTGGCTTGTGGGGCCTTTTCACTGTTTGATGTAGGTCACACATTCACTGAAGTACATAATATGACGTGTTTACAATTATTTAAATTCCCGGGAAGACCATTTGACCCAAATGAGGTTGCCCAGAATTTCACAACTACAGTCAAGATAAAAGTGTTCTTTGGGAAAAAGGATTTATTTGACGATATATTCCAAAATAAAAGATCACTTAAAGAGATTTTGCGTGAAGCCCAATTGCAATTGTCTCCAGAAGATTTTCAAAAGTTCATGGTATACAGAGAAAGAAGACTAGCCAGTGTTCCTCTAGAAAAGCTGCGACTGTCTGCAAGAGAACCAACTCCAAGAGTTAGTCTCAGTGGGAGTTCAAGCACTAACGAATCTAAATCTAAGTCTGTACAAGAAATGCCTGAACATTCTAAAAGATCCGGAAACGACCAAGATAGGAGCGAGGATTCAGCTAAGGACACTGCTCAGTCAATGGAACTTCCACAACAGCAGGTTATTACCTCCCCGCAAAGAGATCCTCCCCCTCTCGTCATTGAAGCACCACCCGTCATGATAGAATTAGATAAGGAATGGGAAACCTTCAATGAACTGATCAATCTTGAAGGACAAGCCCCAAAAACCCCTGTGAGCAATACACAGGTAGTGCAGGAAGTAGTCACGACCTTAGCCAGCAATGTCTCAGAAATAGAGCATATTCCTATTGCTCCTTCCTCTGAGCTTATAATTAATGTAGAAGAAATTCCCCCTCTGGACATATTTTATAGTCCCCAACATAAACAGTGGTAAGAAGACAAAGAAAGAAAAGGAAGTTAGAAAATACACTCTCTCAAGACGCAGAGCAATTAGACGTCTTATGGAAATATCCCACCAGTAATCCGACTGAAATTCTCACCAAACTATCTCAGATCGCAGGAGCGTATGCCTCTGCAACTATTGACAAAGCACCAGAAGTACAACAATTGTTGAAAGAGTGAGAAGATCAAATACAGGTACTGCAACTACAATTGCAACAAGCCAACACTAATAATGAGGCACACAAACAGCTTGAAAAGTTGCAGGAAGACTTCCAACAAATGCAGATAGGTTATCAGAGGAGTTTGGACGAGAAGGGAAAACAGTTACTGGATTTACAAGAAATTCACAGGGACGACCCTAAGCTTACAGAGTTTATTTCAGAATCTATTTCCTTGAATGAACAACTACTGCAACAGCAAGAGGTGTTGGGCCAAAAGATATCACAGTGGAATTATTATTGCGAAATGAGTGATAAGATCACTAATCAAGTGGTCGAATTACGAAGTGACTATGATCTGATTGACAAACGGGTGACTAAGTACTTGGCTTGGCAGGATGAAGACGAGGGAAAAAGAGCAGGCGCACCCAAGATAAATGAGAACCATAAAGAGATGCTCTTTAACAAGTGGGACGATCAAATCAGGGAGGCAGAGCAGGCGGCAGAAACAGCAACCACGACAGCAAGCATTCTTATTGACTGTGTAAATGAGAATTTGCACAGAGCAAATTTAATTGCAGAAACCACCCCGGGATATTTACCAAACAAACTACAACTAGAGGCAAAATGGAAGCAGAGAGCGCAAGAAAAGGGAAAAGCAATCCAAGCACTGAACATGTTAAATTGGGAATGTTACTGGACATACTTGGTGAAGCCGCATAGTCAGTGGATGACTGTGAAGTGTATCATAAATGCAGCCGAAAAGGTGGTACCAGCTCTCATCGATTCCATTTTCTCAGCCCAGCTCAAAGCGGAAGTCAGCCAGCCGACTCTCCTTAAACCAATGCTGAATACATGCATTTTTAAAGACCAGATACAAAAGTAGTTTAGTTCTGAATTTAATTTTCACTTTAAATTTTGCTTAGAAAAAGGGCGGTCATTGTAAAACCGCATCCTGAATTTTTGTAAAAACTATTATTAGATTTAGGAAGTAGTATTTTAACCCTTCTCATGCATTTATAGAAGGGTCCAGAAATTTATCAAAAACTTGTCCTCAGAACATGCACTTTTGCACCCTCAGAGGAGGTTTTGGTGAATGAATGGATCAAGATTTGTTAATGTTTGCATTTGATATCTGCTACTGATGTTGCACTTCTGTACTCTTAGTAGATGTTAGAGCAAGGAGAGATAAATCATTGTTGCTTGAAGCTTATGAGTAGGACCAGTCATAAATGGTACTTTTATCTCTTGACCATTTCTGCTTATATGTTAAAGTGATATACAGTTTTTAGTTGTTTATATGTTATTACATGAATGCTTGAGTTATCATTTGGCACTTTTGTACGGTGGTAGCTATTTATTTATGTTTAATGTAAGAATAGCTCATTATGTGATATGCTGTTCACAACTGTTTCGTCTAACTTTTTATGCGAAATAGTTCATCTTAATTGATTTCCTTTCTTATAATCGCTGAATGATCTTTATTACTAGTTGTTATTTGAAATCTCTTTAGATCGCATAATAGAATAATTACATCTCTGGTTAGCATAGATTAGGTGTGTTGTTTTTTAGATTACAATAACATAGAATTAGATTAAAGTTTGAATTAGAATAGCTTAGATAGGAACTGTTAGATCAGCAACATCCAATTCTACACACACACACACCCATAGATTGGGAAACTGGTCCCATTATCCCCAGTCGGACCCGCTATACCAAACAGATAAGGAGCTGCCAAACAAGGTCCGGACCGGGTGGGTATCCCCCTTGTTTTCGACCCGATTTTCGGGGCTTCAACACTTCCACATTACAATTCTGCAAAATCTTGACTTTAGAGCAATGAAATATATCATGATTTTCAGTACAAAAGGCACAAACTTGAATGTTTTCTAATGGGCAGTCTTTCAAAGCATGTCTCTTCCGACATTTTGGACAAAACACAACCATTAATTGATCTTCCTCTTCTTGTCTTTTCTTGGCTTTCAGGGTGTCAATTTGAGTTCCTAAGGTACTTAATAGATCTTTTTTGAATTCTTCTAACAGGTTTCCTATTTTAGCCCTTGTGACACTTGCTGAAGCAGATTTTGTGGCTTTGGATGATATAGCTCTTTTTCCATTTCTGGCTTTGCTCCTAGAATACTTTTCACATAAATCAACAATTTCTTCGAAAGGTAAAGTGGACATATCACCTTTTCCCATCAAATTAAGATCATCTAAGTATTCCTCTCGAATGCCCTTCAAAAATATTGTTCGAATCAGATCAAGAGACATGGTCCTATGTTTTGATTTTTGTAAATTGTAAACAAATCATTCCAAATACTCCTCTAAACTTTCATCCTCTTATTGGTTCATTCTAAAGATATCATCTTTAGAATCTTTCGATCTGCAATAAGGTTGGTATTTCTTTAGGAATATTCTTCTCATGCCATCACAATCAGTTATTGCATGCTCACCAAGTCCCATGAACCATCTTAATGCTGATGCTTTTAATGTTGCTGGGAAGAGTCTAAGCCTATGGGCACCATCTGTGTAACCATATGTGCGGCATACTATGTCAAATTCAAACAAGAATGAATCTGGATCTTCTGAAGCCATGCCATAAAAGTTTGGTAACACAGATGGAGGTATGTTTTTCATTTTTATTTCCTCATCATAATTTTCTCCTGGTTCTTGAATAGGAAATTTAAAGGTTGACTCTTCCTCCTCTATTCGACCTTGATTTTGTGGTCCTCTTGCTGATCCATCTCCTTCCCCAGCCATTTTGATAGGTTCCTCTGTTGATTTAATTTCTTGTTCAGTGTCACTTGTTTCAAAGAGAAGTTGTTCTAGTGATTTTTCTCCTTCTTGAGATTTTTCAAAATCAGTAGGTTCAAGGAGAGATTGTTGAGTTATTTTACTACTTTCTCTTTTTAAAGAGGATTCAGGGAGATGTTTCTTCTATGATTCGTGTGCCAATAGAATTTGTCTCTCAATAAGTGTGAGTCTTTGACATATTTCTATTTATCCTCTAATTTTTGTATGGTGACTTTCCCAGCTGGTGTTGTGTGTTCAACTTTTCCTAAAGGGTCTGCTCCTAGTGGTGAATTAGTTTTTGGATGGGCGGTTTTTATGAATCTACCTTTATCATATCTAGATCTAGACATAAGTAAACATGACTTATAAAAATGATGAATCAAAATTAAATCTATGTTTTTGTTTATTTTATTTTTTTTTAGAAATCCTCTAGTTGCGCCTCCCCGACAATGGCACCAGAATGTAGTGACCAATCCAAGGGTCTAGATTAGACTAAATTTAATGTCAAACAAGGTAGGTAAACTTAGAGGCATGTGTCTAAAGTTTATAGACCTAAAAGGATCTCATCTATCTAAATAAGTGTCTACTGTGACAGGCTACAACACTCTTTTACAAGAGATTGGAATATGTTTCCTTTCACAATTTAAACACCTATATCCTCTAATTTAATTAGCTGTTCTAAAACAGAGTGTTACTTGTCTGAGTCTTCAATCCTCTTACAAGGATATAGTTCACAAAAACTCTTTCCAGCTAACACACTAAACATTCATGAAAACCAAAAACCCTTTTAAGCATACTAAAACTCAAATTCATGAAAACAGAGTCCATAGAGATACTTTGAAATTCAATGTTCAATTAAACCTTTTACAAGGTCTTGTTCAATAATCTAGCAATTGAATTTTCAAGCTATCACCATGAATCATACAATAACACTCGCCAGAACTTCTAATTGAATTAATAAACTCACAAACAAGGAAATAACATCAAACACTATTCAGATCTGAAGGCTAAATCCTATGAAAATGAAACGACAGTGTACCAATCTTCACGTAGGGCCCTTCCACACTTTGATGGCACACTTAGAAAACTTCAGGTGATGAAAACGTTAACACATAAACACTACAATTGATGAAATGCTGCCTGTGATTAAGTTCTGGAAAATTAATTACATACTAGAATAGAGTTCTGGAATACGCAGTCTTAAGCCTGCTCTTGTCTCCTCCTAGTTATTACCATTTACATCCAAACATACATGCATTATCTCTTCAGATGTTTCTGCTTTTACAATCAAAAGGCTAGGTTCATTTTTTTCTAATCCTAACTGATTTCTAAAACAAAATGAAATCAGTTTAGGTAACTTCAGATTTTTGCTGCTTTTACAACCAAAAAGGCTAGGTTTGACCAGCATTGACCATGTATTCAGGAGCTCCAGATTCGATGCTGAATAGATCTTTCACCATGTATGTACATCCTAGATCACGTCCTTATCCTCTGTTTCGATTTTCCTACCATGCCACGTGTCACAACATAAACCAATTACAGGAAGTCATGACATCCCGTAATTTTGTTGAAAATTTCCAATTTTTAACATAAAAATCCACAAATTAAATTTAATGTAAAATAACAATTATAATGCTTCATTAATCAATTTCAATGGACTATGAGGGGTTTATGGGAGAAAATGATAGATAAATTATGGATTTTTAGAAGAAAATAATGGCAATAAAATAGTACCAACACTCTCCTAAGGGGGAGGCATGCAATTCAAAAATAATATTTTCTTGAGTTGTGAATTCTTGCAAAGATATAAGTGATATGTGTACCATAATGAATCATTTTTCCAGCTAAATGTATCAGATTTACTAGGATCTTGCTGCAACTTTTGAATGAGTGTCCACACCTCTTTTTCATTCTTACATTCATCCCTTGCTTAGGTTATCCAATTAGGTTAGATAATAAAAATGACACAAAGCAATGCTTCCACATCCTTATCCTTTCTTGAGAGTGCATCTGCAACAACATTTTTCTTCCCTTTTTGTAGATGATTTCAAAGTCATAACCCAACATCTTTGTGACCCATTTTTGTTTCTCTTCTGAAGATAATATTTGTTCCAAAAAGTATTTAAGACCATCATGATCTGTTTTTACCTTGAAGTGTCTTCCCGTTAGGTAAGGTTATCATTGCTTTAGTTCATGTGGTATTGCCAACATTTCCTTCTCATAAATAGGTTTGTGTAACTATTTTCCTTTGATTAGACGACTTTCAAAAGATGAGTCTTCCTTCTTGTATCAAAACAACACCAATTCCATTTCCCAAGGCATCACATTCCACAATAAATGTTTTTGTGAAGTCTGGCTTAGCTAAGACCAGTGCTTGGCACATTGCCTCTTTAAGATGTTCAAAGGCCTTAGTTGCATCTAAAGTCTAAGAAAATGCATCTTTCTTCAGTAACATTGTTAGAGGTGCTACTATTCTCCCATAATTCTTAACAAACTTGCGATAATACCCTATCAACCCAAGAAATACTCGAAGATGCTTTATGGTTGGGGATTTTCCGTTCCTTAATGGATTTAACTTTGTTAGGGTCCACCTTAGCACCCTCATGAGATACAATATGACCCAAATATTCCACTTCTTGTACTCCAAAGAAACATTTGGAGGTTTTTGCATATAATTGTTTCTCCCCCAATAGTTTGAGCACCTTTTCAACATGTTGAGCATGATCCTTCCAAGACTTGTTGTAGATTAGTATATCATCAAAAAATACTAACACAAATTTTCTAAGGAAGGGTTTGAAAATGGAATTCATCAAACCTTGAAATGTGGAAGGTGCATTAGTAAGGCCAAAAGGCATGACCAAAAATTCATAATGACCCTCATGAGTTATGAATGTTGTTTTCAGAATGTCTTCAGTTTTCATTCTAATTTAATGATATCCTGAACAAAGCTCCATCCTGGTGAAGTAAATTTCTCCATGTAATTCATCCAAAAATTCATCAATGACAAGAATGGGAAATTTATCTTTAATAGTGAGATTGTTGAGCTCCCTATAATCTGGACACATATGCCATGATCCATCCTTGTTGTGCACCAATACTACTGGAGCAAAGAAAGAACTTTGACTAGGTTGAATTATACTAGCCTCTAACATTTCTGCAACCATATGTTCAATTTCACTCTTTTGGGAATACAGATATTTGTAAGGCTTGATGTTTGGAGGAACACTTATTAGAATCAAATGCATAGCATGATCATGATCATGAATAGTTGGGAGGCCTTTGGAAGTCTCAAATACCTTGGAATGATTGTCTAATTCTTTTTGGAGATTTGGAGAAATAAATGATTTTGATGTTTTAACCTCTAGTGAGAATAATTGTGCAATTACGCCATGTTTTTCTTTCTTCAGAAGCTTTGTCATGCCATTAGAGATGATTATCTTTCCTAGTTTCCTGACGATACCCCTTAATTCAACTTCCTTTCCTTCCCAAAAAAAATTCAAGAAAAGTTGTTGAAAAATAAAAGTTATCATCCCCAAAGATTGTAACCATTAGACTCCTAGTACAACATCAACACCACCCATTGGAATGGAAAGCATTGGAATATTAAATACATATTCCCCCATAGTTAGCTTGATATTACGATACTTTACAGAGCAATTTATAGTTCCTCCATTTTCAACCATCACTTGACACTTTGGTGTTGGATATATGAAGAAATTCAATTCCTTGTTTATCTTACAATGAATAAAATTATGGGTACTACACAAATCAATCAATACTATTACCTTTTTCTTCTTGATATATCCTTCTATATTGAGAATTTGAGGAGTGGTTGTTGGGGCCTTCATTTAATTTTGATAGATTTTGACCAGTTTTGATTGACCAAAGGGTGGGAAAGACATAGATGGCAGCGATGGTTGGGTGGCGGAACGAACAGTTGTGGAGGAATGGTGGCAAGGTGGCAGGGGAAAGTAAAGGTAGCTGAGGAGGTGGGAAGGCACAGAAGCAGCCAAGGGAGAAAACAACTGAGTGAGAATTGGCAGTCCAGGCAGCCGAGAAGGACATAAAATGGGAAGACCAAAGAGGAAAAAGGTTGTTGTTGAACCCGCTAGCGGAAGAAGGAGTCGGTTGCAAGCGAAGGGATACATAGTTGCAGAGGCGAAATGATAGAGTGATGGGATCCGAGGGACTTGGTTGTGGAACTAATCTGAACCTGAGCGACTGAGCCAGGTACTTTATGTAATGCTTATGGCGAATGCTAGATCATAATGTAATCTTTTATGTTACGTTTAATATAAGACAGAGCTGATGTTGGTTGTGACTTCCGATGTATTTGGCATCGTGCTAGGTGGGTTTATTAAAATTTTGAATAGTCTATCTATTGTATGTAGGTGGTAATTCATATATTGATTCAAGGATGTTATTATCTTTGTGTTCTCTATAATGGATATATGTGTATGATTCAAGGATGTTGTTATCTTT
Organism: Pinus tabuliformis; assembly: GCA_031772625.1. Taxonomy (NCBI): domain Eukaryota; kingdom Viridiplantae; phylum Streptophyta; class Pinopsida; order Pinales; family Pinaceae; genus Pinus; species Pinus tabuliformis. The sequence goes on from CM062815.1 coordinate 37,372,438, forward strand.
GTTTCCTGTATAATGGATATGTGTGTGTGTGTGATCGACTGTGCCCGATTGATACTCCTTCGACCCCATGCTGAACATTTCTCCCTTTTGGTCATGACGCGCCTCGGGTGAGACTCCTTGCCCTTCGGGGTAAGGTGAAAATGTCAGTGCTGTCTTAGACTACAATGAACCACTGTTGGCCTCCTATGCCCGAACCCAAGGTCTTTCCCTTGATGACTCTTTCGAGCCAACAAATGGTTATGTTGCGGGACCCAAAGTTGAGAGCACTGGTTCAGAATATGGTGTCAATGGTATTTAAAAGAGAAATCAGAGACTGGTGGAAACATAAAGTAGATCAACTTGTGGTAGAGAAAGCTGCCCGCAGGAATCAACTGATCGGTAAGGCAAGTGAGGGGATTTTATACACTGATGGCATCAATGCCCAGTATGAAATTTTTTGGTGCAAGTTCCCGAGGACCTATACAACTGGTTGAGAGAGCTGAAGAGGCAGATTCAATTAGGTGGATTGATGAAAGTTAGCCATAGTTGGACTCCATCCGATATTGCATTGTTACAACAACTGGATAACGTTCGGATGAGAGCAGTTGATTTCTAGGTGAAGACTACGGTGGAAGGGTACATGGTTGAGCTTGCTGTGGAGAGCTACGAGTATTTCTCAAAGGTAGAAGTTGTGTTCAGCTCTGGGCTGAGAGGGAAGTTGATAAGGGAAGTCTTGACATGGATTAAGATGTTTATGGTAGAGGAAGGACTGTTATCTTTACCTACTGCCGGGATGGAGGCGTAAAACACCAGTATCAGGGGAAGGAATTAGAGGGGGAAATGCTGCCTATGGAGGGATAGGGATGCTATGAGGGGATGGATGCAGAAGGATTGAGAAGAGCTAGGGATGTTAGAGCATAAAGGAGGGCACTGCTAGCGGACAAGTGGCAGGAAAGAGTGGCTCAAGCTGTAGGGAAGAGAAGGAGGGGGCCCTACCAAATAGGAGTGGTGATGGGAAAGCCCTGAGTTGAAGAGGAGGGAGAAGATGGTGCTAGGAAACCCGAGTGCGGGAGAGAGGGATGTAGGAACTAGGAAAATAAAGGAGGATGTTTCCTGTAGGTTGCGGAACTAGGATCGCAACAAGAAACCGAAGGAGGACCGTCTGGGATGGTTGCGGAAGAAGAATCACAACATGGAACAGACAGGGGGCCTTCCCTGCAGGTTGTGGAAGTAGAATTGCGAGATCAGAAACCATATCGGCATGAGGAAAGAGATGACGATAATGTGGGTGATGGGATGAGGAGGTTGTTCAATGAGGAAGAAGCATCCATCAAAATTCAGCAGCCCCAACCCCGAAACATAAGTGGCATTTTCCCCAACCTTCCCCTGGTACCTTATCACAAACCAGAGGAATTTGTCATTAGCTTAGCCAAGGCAGTGCGAGTATATAGTGTGCGGGAGAAATATAGGGCCGGTCTTAATATTGGAAGTAATACAAGAACCGACTATAGCAGTAACTTGGGACTACAAGGATCCCAACAGCCGAGAAGCAAAGGTTTTGTGTTGTTAGCCCATACTCAGAGAAGTATGGCAGGGTCATTTATTAGATACCCAAAATTTGTAGGAAGGGGGAATGAGGATGTGTAGCAGAACTAGTACCTCTGCGAAGCCATCTGGAGGGCTCGTCAGACTCTGGATAACGTCTGGGTGGTGCAATTCTAAACCACGCTAAGAGAACGGGCTCTACGCTGGTTCATAAACTAGGCAGAGCAAAACCAGATTCCCACAATAGATGATATTAAGAAGGGATTTGTGCAAGAATTCAAGGTGTCGCAGACAGACTAGCAGGGTTATCAGAGATATGGGAAATTAAGCAAAGGGAGGGTGAGACAGCTTGGGAGCTCATGCAAAGGTTTAAGGATGCCATCGCCAAGCTGAGTTACATGCTGGACCCAGCTGGTTTATCAAGGCACTCTTTCCTTTGACCAGAACACCGCTGACACAACAGAAGATAGGAACCCTGTAGGATGCATTGGAGCAAGCATCCCGAATAGAAGCAATGACGGGATACCCCCATGAATACCAGGGTGGGACAAGTCTGGAAGATCCAGCGATTATAGGCGTGTAGAGCCAGATCGCGAACTTGACTGAGAAGCTGAGGGATCTCTAGCTTGTACGACTAGCCAGGCCCAATGTTTGGTGCACCCATTGCCTGGTGGAAGGGAATGTTGCGACAAAATGCCCACAATTGAGGGGAGTTAATCACCCAAGGGGGGTGGCGAGGTCATCAGGGGCCCCTCCCACCGCAGGGGTTGTGGCAGTTAGAGCACAGGGACCCTTCCCAAGAATGAATAAACTAGAATTCTGCGAGATATGTAGGGCATATGGACACCTACCACAAATGTGCCCAATTCTGAAAAAATACTCTAATGTCCCCAATAACAACTACTGCGAGTTTTGTGCATCGACAACTCATCACACCAATCAGTGCCGAGCATTGGACACTTTAGCAGAAAGACTAGACAAATCCACGTTCAGGGTCAATGAAGTGAGTCGAGGGGGGCGAGGAGTAAATGGATGCAGAGGAAGAATGAGAGGAAGAGGGCCCTTAAGGTGTTACAACTGCGACTAGGAAGGACATGTCGCAAGAGAATGCCCACTCCCGAGGAGACCCTGGTGTTCGCAGTGCAGGGTTAACACCCATGTGACGGAGGACTTCCCAGAGCTCATTGTGAAGTGGGAAGAGAGAACTCGACAATTGGGGGGTGTCATGCGGAAAGAGTCAATTTTGCGGAAAAAACCGACCTCCCTAGAAGCTAAGGCTTTCTAGTGACAAACAAGACAATTAAACACTATCTTTCCCTAAATATGCATTTAGAATACAAGTAATCAGGTGTTTATAACATACCTTTAGTCCAACGCTTTGTAGCAGTCCAGCCTCACCGATCTGGATGAGCTCCTCCTTCTCTTCGAAACTTGCATTCACTAACAAGCAAACGATTACATAGCACCTGAATAACTCATAAAATAAAACATATTCATCATACAGACCAAGGAGTATATGAAACAAATCATGTATAACAACCTGTTGAGAAAAATGAGCTTAATTGTATTAAGTGGAAACAAAAGAAACCATTACAACCTGTGCCTTGGTGTTGTGCAGGTCCCTCCCAGGGTCCAGCAAGAGTTCTCCTTTACTTTGATCAGCTCACCCACTTCCAAATGAAGCTAAGAAAGGATGGGAATCTCTCCTCTCAAGCTCTATAAGGGAGTCCTAATTCCAACAGCATCTACCCTTAGGAATGTTCAGCTTTCAACCTCCCCTCCCTCTGGCCAAATGCATGTATTTATAGTGCTTTGGAGGAAGTTAATCAGGTCCACCATCAATGGGATAAGCCCCTCTTTGAATGGGATAGCTCCCCTCTTGATGGGATAAGTTCCTCTTTCATAGGGATACATGAACCATCTGGAGGTGCTCAATACACGTCAAACAAACTTCTAGAATGCTCTAGAATCGACCACAAGTAACTTTTTTGAAGTAAAACTCGCACCTTTTGACCTTTACAGGGGTACGCACCCACCCCTTTACAGACAGAGCGTACAAGTACGCAAGGAATGTGAACTTTAGGTGCGTACACGCAGGTAAGGCTAAGAGAAACTGCGTACCCAGAGTTATATAGATTTTTAAAGACTTTCTCTCTTTCTTGGAGTTTGACATGAAGAGCAGAGGTATAAGACTTGCCAAGGAGGATAGTATGACAGTTGATGGAGCCATACTAACTGCAAATAGTCATGGTGACAAATTTTAGTGTAACAGATTGCCCCCTAAAGTGCGAAACCTGTAGTAGATTAGGGTTTCATATCATCTAGGAAGGGTGAAGTACTTTATCATTTCAAGGATTATCTTGTGGAGAGCAAAGTCGGAACCTGCAAATATTCAACACAAAATACATATATAAGATCATATCATCGCTGAGGTAGGCATTCCCATACTCAGATTGAAAACTTTAATTAACAAACTAACTACTGCTTTGATATAGGAATGATTTCTCAGTACATCATAATCATAGACTCTTGTAGACACAGTATGGACGCAGCCATCTGTTTATGATTAGTCTACTATATAATGAATACAAAACTCCTCGCAGCCTGGATGGTGGAAACTAGATCCAGGGTCTTCATTTCTACTTCCCGAAATGGTACGATTCTATCCATGCGAATAAATGAGTTGATGTCGAACATGGTAGAAACCACTTGATTACCAGTCGATGATGTAAACTGTTAACAAGTGTGAGAGAGACCACTAGTGATGTCAATGGTTCTCAAAGTACCCAGTACAATCCATGAGATGTGAATGAATGAGTTGATGTCGAACATTTCATGGAATCCTTCGATCGAAAGTCAATGATGTAAACCGTCGTCAAAGGCGAGAAACCTGCCATTGATGCATGCAGATTTCAAGGTACTGACAATTTCTAGATCATCTTTCTAGATAATGTGCTGATGTCGATAGAAAGTGACCCGTTGCAGGCAAGCCCACAAGACGAAATCATAGATCAAGTTGAAGAAATGTAGGTGTAAGGACTGACTCAGGGATGGTCGAGATGGATGACGGGTATTTTGCAGATGAATGGTTTATTTACAGTGACCTCTTGAACACATAACGACACGACAGATGGCTTGGTGACAATTGACCCAAAGTTAATACCCGGAACCGGTTGAAGATTTTCAATGTGGTTTAATCAACTGTTAGGCAAAGGATTTCCCAACCCAGGTGAATGAAAAGTGTCGTGTTCAAGAGTGGTGACAAAGTTTCTTCTGAGACAAAAGATAACAACTAGGCTCATTTTCCTCTCTTTTCCCCCACCATTTCTGGCAAGTACCTCTTTATTTTTTACAAGCTTGAGGAGGATAACATGTGCTTGATTATAAGCTCATCCTCCGGATGAGTCCAACTTAGTTTAGATTCGAACCCTAAGAAGGAGTGGTCCGTTCCTATTTGTAATCGAACAGGTCCTTTACTGTGAATTTTTAACGAGTCCAGTATTGGAGAAACTCAGCGTTTTTCAATTTTAGAGAGTCTGAAAAACTTAAGAAGACTCCAGGGTTGAACTGTTTCATAAATTTGTGTCTCCCAAGCCCGAAAAAGTATAAAATAATACTTGAGAGAACCGCTTGATCTTTTATGACCAAGGAGTACTTTCATAGTTAGTGTCTTTGACCTGAAAAGTAAAAAGCGATCAAGGACACGTCGTTTTATTTCCAGTATCGAATTTGAAACGACAAAAATCCGGCAACCTTTTCCTGTTTTTACGGTCAGAAAAGGGCTATAAGGGGACCGTTTTTTAATTCCGTTTTAACGAGTGTAAAAGAAACGCTCGGCAATCTTTTCATGTTTTAGGAGTCAGAAAAGGGCTTAAAAGATGACTCTGATGTTTTTGTTTGTGAAAAATGACAGTTTTCCCTGAAAATCCTTTTATCCTGCACAAAAACAAACACATTACTCATACCTGTTTAAGATAGATAAAAATACTTTGAAAAATACCTTTTCATGGTGAAAAATAAACAAATTTAGCATTTATTTACCCAAAAAACCTATAAAAAGGGCTTTTACCATTTCATTTTTACCATTTTACTGTTGAGGAGAGAAAAAGGGCTTTTGGCAAGAAACTTCCCGTGGACATTGCGGAGAATCTGACCGTCGAAATCGAACGCCGTCTCATCAGGTATTCTACAACATCCTCCTCTTCATTTCCATCTGTTTAGAATTTGCTTTTAGGCCCTGGTTTCATTTTTTGGAGGTTTTGGGGTTTCAAGGTCTGCTTTTTGGGGTACGCAGGTGCTCCAGAGGTGACCCGCGTACCCCGACATTTTCTCAGTTGGGAAAATGCCGGGCGTACGCACCTTGCCTTAAGGGAACCTACGTACGCACGCCCTGTTCCTAAAGGCGGGGTGCGTACCCCGCAAAACGCGTTTTCAAACCCTAATTCCTTCAAAAATGGACCAAAATTTTTGATTTCATTGATTCTAACAGATGTTTTTTGGTGTGTAGATTGCCCACCATGCTTGATTGGCGCGAGAGAGAGCACGAAGATGTTGATTTGGCCGCCATTAATCATCAACCGTCCATTGATGCTTTAAAGGCATGCGACCTCTACAAATACTGGGCCATACCTGGCATGAGGGCCCAGGTGCGCTTTCTAGAGTGGCTGATAGAGAGATGGAACGTCCAGGACCAGTGCTTTTACATTGGAGGGCACCAGCTCGAGATAGAGCCCTCAAATATTTACTTTCTCACTGGTTTGCCCAAGAGGGGCGAACAATTGACTCTGTCCGGGACTAGGCCGGGTGGCCAGTCCATTGCTAGTCTCCGACTAGAGTGGTGCAACACGCAGAACCAGGAGAAGGGGATAGAGATCAAAACTATATCCCGCCCTGAACTTATGGTCATTGCTTTCACGGTTACCAGACTTTGCGGGGCTGCCGCTTTGCACATTGCCACTGGATCCCAGATGCGGATGGCGATTGATTGCTATCGGGGCACCATTTTCAACTGGTGTGATGCTGTGTTGGCTAACTTAAAAAACCAATTGACTAAAACCAAAAACGGACAGCTGAAGACCTTTGGTTATGGGGCTTTAGTTGTCAGTTTTGCTTTAGAGAGGGTTCTGATGCTGATCCCACAGCATCTCACTGTTGAGGCTGGGCATCCCCAAGAGCCCAAATTGACACGATGGGTTGCGGTCATGGCCTGTCATCCTGATGAGGGCACGGAGGTTGTCCGATTTAGACCGGAGTTGATTTTCGTGGAGATCCGGATATGGTTCTTCCACCGGGAGAACAATGGGATGACACAGGTACTTCATTTTTCCTAAGTTTTTAAATTATCTATTTTTGTTTTGTTTTTTATATCGTCTCTCAAAATTGACAGTAATAATTTTCAAAATGCAGATGTAGGCCCACGCCGCCCAGCCAATCTCCGGCCTTTTGAGAGGAGACAACCAGTTGCAGCGGCACCGGCCCCACGGGATGAGGCCACAGAGACCCTAGCTGAGTTGGAACAAGACCTAGAGCGTCTTACGGCAGACATACCAGATACTACTATAGATGATATTCCTATCAGGCTCCAGTGCTATGTAGTCGCAGTCCCAGGACCTTTTAGGAGGTTCCTGTGCAGGGTGGCGCGTGCAGTGGTGTCGTATAGAGAGCATCACCAGTGATTGGATGGCCGTTTTTGTAGACACATGTGACATTTTGGTTTTTTGTACTTATCATTTTTGCCGATCATAAGGTGTTTTTCAACCTATGATCGAAGATGATGTATTTTTTGACACACTTATATATATATCATTATTACCGGCTTATCTTGTTAAACATGTGTGATTAAATGTTTTTAAATTTACATGTATGATTATCGCAAATGTCTGTCTAACATTCGAGAAGCAATTGCATCTGCTAATGTATTTAAAGACCTTGGAATATGCTGATATTCAACGTAATCAAATTCACGTTCCAAGAGACGCACTATTAAAAATAACCTTAATAACACTGGATTTCTAATGGCATACACTCTATTAAGCTGTAATACAACGAGTTCAGAATCTAACCTCACTATCAAACTCCGAATCCCAAATGAAATAGATTCAGATAATAATTCAATCACTGCACTGTATTCTGCAATGTTGTTTGTTGTTTGACCGAGGCTCACCCCATGCATAGAAACTAACTTGTCAGAGGGCGAATAAATAACCCAAGCTGCGGAAGAGATATTCCGTGTACTACGACAAGCACCATTAGCAAATCCAATGTATGTTTGGAGAGGCATCGACATCTGCAAACATCAAGCGTAAAACCAAGATAAGCAGAATAACGATGAAAAACACACTTTCTAAGCTAAGCACACTGTCTAAACTAACAAACACACCAGCTAGAAAGAAAAACCTAACCTAACTAAAATCTCCATACCCATCATTTAAGCATAATACCTCTTTAGGTAAAGTCCATTTCTGGGTTTACCCAAAGAGTCCCCGTCAAAATCTACCAGCTCATAGGCCCCTTTTGCTAGCTTTCGCTTGACAATGTAGGGCCCATGCCACATAGGAACGAATTTTCCAGCACCTAATTTATCGTTAGCTTGATCATATAATAGCACTAGGTCTCCTTCCGAAAAATTTCGAGGGGTCACATTTCGATCATACTGAGCTTTCATACGTTTTGTGTGAGTCTCGATCGCCAATGCAGCATCACGTCGAGTCTCATCTAATTGAGCTAAGTATAATAAACGCTTCTCCTCTTTGGAAGTAGCTGGAAGTAATTCGACATCCATTTGAAGTGACGGGATTTCGCATTCAATGGGCAGCACATCTTCCAAACCATAAACTAGTTGGAAAGGAGTGAACCCTGTTGATGTTTTCACTGAGGTTCGGTACGCCCAAAGCGCGGAAAATAACATGTTATGCCAATTCAACCGATGAATACCAATGAAATGATAACTAAAACTTTGTTGATGGACTCAACCAGACCATTCACTTGTGGATAATAAGGAGTTGAGCTATCGTGATTGAAACCAAGCTGGCCTGTAAGTTCTGTCATCATAACGTTTCGAAAATGGCGCCCATGGTCAGTGATTATCGCTTTTGGGACACCAAACCTAGCAATAATGTGATTGAATACGAAAATTGCAGCTGTCTTGCCGTCTGCCTCGAATGTAGGCATCGCCTCGGCCCACTTAGTAAAATAATCAACCGCAAGGATGATATACGCATGCCCCCCGGCCGAGTGAGGCTTACATGTAATAAAATCGATACCCCATTTGGCAAAAGGACCAACGGCAATTATAGGGTGGAGAGGAGCAGGTGGAGCGCGCATCTTGCGATCAAACACTTGACTGTTGTGGCATTTCCAGACCGCAATAATACAGTCTTTAAATAAGGACGGCCAGAAGTAGCCAGCGCGCAATATCTTTTGGGCTGTGGCATACCCAGACATAAGACCGCCACACGCTCCAGAGTGACAGTCATTCAAAACCCTTTCAGCTTCCTCGTGAGTTAAGCATCGGCGAAAAACCAAGTCCGCCCCACGGCGATAAAGAGTATCTCCAATAATTTTGTACTGTTGGGACTGGAATCGAATTGTCCGACGTTCCGACTTTGAAACTTTGGGCCGAAAGGATTGGGTCTGGAGATAGACGATTATATCCCCATACCATGGATCTAAAGTGCTGATGAGAAACAAAGATTCGTCCACAATGGGTTCCTCTGCCACAGTTTCTGTGTCAGCATGCGGGAAGTCACACATTAACTCGGCAGAAACTAAATATTTCTTAGACTTAGATTTTTCAAACTCCAAGTCGAACTCTTGCAGGATAACGATCCATTGAGAGTACTTGCCCCCTAGCATTTGTTTAGTCAAAATGTAGATCATAGGGTTGCAATCCGAAATAACTGTAGTTTTACGGAGTAAAATGTAGTGACAAAAACATTGGACAGCTTGAACGGCTGCCAATGCCAATTTCTCCACATGTGAATATTTGAGCTCAGTTGGATTTAAGGTCCGACTAAGGTAATATATCACATGTTCCGTTCCGAATTCATCTTCCCAAACTAAGACCATTCCAATGGTGGAATGAGCGGCGGCGAGGTACAAAAAGTAATCCTGGTTGTAGTTGGGAGGATGCAGCAACAATGCATGGGTTAACGCGTGCTTGAGTGCATCAAAATATTTCTGAACTATCTCATCCCAAGAGAATTGAGCGTTCTATTTCAACAACCGGGTAAAACCCTTTGTAATCTCGGCGTAGTTAGGAATGAATCGGCGTAAAAAGTTTGCTTTCCCCTGCAAACTTTGGAGTTGGCGAAGACTCGAAGGAGGAGGCAATTTGATGATAGCTCCTACCTTCGAGGGATCGACGCGGATGCCGGCTTTTGAAACTATAAATCCTAGCAATCATCCCACTTCTATACAGAAGACACATTTGTGTGGGTTCAACCGAATCCGATAATGCCTACACCTCATGAAGATTGCCCGTAAATGGACAAGGTGATCAGTTCGATGTAATGAGTGAGCGGGCAAATCATCGAGATACGGTTGCACAATGTGTTTGATGTCATGAAACGCATAAGACATCGCCCTTTGAAAAGTGGCTCCGACATTCTTAAGTCCAAAAGGTAATTTGCAATAAGCAAATGTCCCCCATGGACAAATGAAAGCCATTTTTGGTTGATCGACAGGTAGAATATTGATTTGGTTGTAACCGGAAAAACCGTCCATAAAGGAAAATATTTCACTGCCGGCACAATCATCAATTATTTGATCGATATAGGGTGTTGGGTAGTTGTCCTTGGGACAAGCACGATTAATATACCTATAGTCGATACATATTCTTATTGTTCCCTGTTTTTTGTTAACTGGAACAATATTCGATACCCAATCCGTTAACGGGATCGGATAAATGAAACCTGCTTTCAACAGCTTCTCAACTTCTGCTTTAATTGCAGCCGCTTTTCGTGGGTGAATCTGACGCAAACGTTGCCGGACAGGTTTAGCATCCGGGTAAGTCTTGATCTCATGGACAACAATCGCGGGATCAATTCCTGGCATTTCCTCATAGGACCAGGCAAACACGTCGTGGAATTCTTGAAATAGGGCCTTGTATGTCTGAATTTTGTCATCTGAACACGAGGCACCTATATGAATGTGCTCAACAATTCCGGGCTTGACTGAAATTTCAATGGGAATAGTACGAGAAATGTTTCCCAAATTCAGCTCTGAATCAGGATGTTTCATTGGACTCTGAGCTTCCTTGACATATTCAGCTGTAAATATTGATGAGAAATCGTTTTCAAAACGATCATCCTCAGGTAAAAACGAAGATCTATGATGGAGATCTTCCCATGGTAAATCGTCTACACACAGGACTTCACAAAGTTGTTCATCAGATGACACAACTTCGGGAAACGTTATTAACTCTGAGGTTGACGTGAAAAATGATTCCTCACGGACCACATTCATTTGGTCGATTTTGGTTGAATTCGGGTCGGTAAAAGACTGCACGGCTTCATAGGAAATTTCATATGGACTCAAAGGCATTGCATCACCAAATGAGTCTATCTGAGATTCAGAAGGAACGATCCAAGGATCGTCATAAACAATAGTGTCTGAAGTAATCATATGAATAGATGCAAATGAAGACAAGGCGTTGATTGGAGGAAAAGGAAAAGTTCCCAGTAAACCGGCATCTTTAACTAATCCTACTCCAACATCCTTATAAGGGATAGTCGTTTTACCGACATGCTGGATACTCTCTGAAGAGGCTGGGTCGGATGAAAAGTAAGCCAGCTGGTCTATGGTTACGATCTTGCCATTATGTGGAAACTTTATTACTCTGAATACCGATGAAACGACCGCTGTCATAGCGTAAGACCAACTTCGACCCAAGAGAAGGTTGTAGTCTAGAGGGGCATCAACCACCTCCACATCCAGACTAACGGTTTTTCCTTCAACCCCTATAGGAAAATCCTGTAGAATGCCAAACGGATGGAACCCACGGCCATCAAAGGCCTTAAGAATGGTCGGGGATTGATTTAGTGAAGGAGAACCAAGCGATCTCCAGCACTGTATCGACATAATACACGTGGAAGCTCCCTCATCAATTACAGTCCGATGAATACGCCTGTTTTTGACTATCACTGGAATCTGGAAAGCCATTTGATGAGGTAAACGCGGTGTACTATTTTCTAGATCAAAGATTATTAGGTTTGGGTCCTGAACATCAACAGCTCCTATAGCTGACAAAAGTAATTTGCGTTGTGCTGGGCATGATTGCAGCACTTCCAAAGCCGACATTGCTGAGGGTGAAACAGCTAAATCCTCAACAATGTTGTAATTCTGGGCCGCTCTCGCATGTGGATTAAAAGCAGACCTTCGAAGTACACCCTTAGCGGGCAATTTGATTACTAAGTCCGGGTTAGGCTTCTCGATCTGTAGTGGATCGGAACCGGGAGCTGAGGTTGATGGATTAGAATGAGAAGATTCTGCTTCTTTGCCATCAACAGGACTTTTACTACCATAATCTTACGATCAAGTCGCAATCCTTACATGAGACATCATTAATATGGGTTCTTCACTGGCACTCGAGGAAGAACCTATCATCTTACTCTCCTGCTTTGGAAATGGATCTTTCAAAACAACAGGAGTTGGGGAACCTTTGACGATTTTCACAACCTCGGCCAGATGAGGGAAATCTCTTGTAAAATGATCCTCTTCACAAGGATATCGAGGTTTGCGCTTTTCGTCATTGGTTTCTGACTTTTCAGTTTTATCCTTTGGAGCTTTGTCTGCTTTATTCTTCTTCTTACCTTTCTTTTTCCCACCGGATTTTGATTTAGCCGTAGATGACTCGACAGCGTGAATATCAGCGGAAACTTCAGCAGAAGATTCTCCTGTCGGGGAGTCTGGTAAGGTTATAATAGGAGAATAATTCTTTGAGGATTTCTTCTTGCTTTTAGTATTCACTATACCAATCATGCCATCAGCGGCATGAGACCCCGAAGGAGCAGCAGCGATTTGATTCGACTTAGGAAGATCTGGGATCTTTTCGTGTAATGTACCTGACTGAGTATAAACTAAGTCAAGGTACTGTGCTTGAGCAATCACTTGCTCCTCAGTAACTACTCCGGCCTTAGCTACGTCTTCAGTAATCTTCGGTAATAATGATTTAACAAACCATTCAGCTAAGATTTGGTCCGGGATAAAAACTTTCACTAATCGCCTTCGACGTCTCCATTCATGGATATGATTGGAAATATAAGTGGACGTCGATTGTTTTAATGAAGTTAGTAACTCCGTGCCATTATCATATCTGACCGACAACTGAAAATGAGTTAAGAACGAGGTAGCTAACTGGTTGAAATTATAAAAAGAGGCCCGTGGTAACTCAATGTACCACTTGGCCGCAAGACCAATGAGAGTACGCTGGAAAAGATGTAAGCGGATCGAATCATCCGAGATGGAATTATAGGCACACCAGAGTTGGTAAGTCATCACATGATTCGACGGGTCCTCTCCAGACTTACCTTCGAACTTGGGTATGTCACTGGGCAACTTATTTGGCATTGGCGGCCAAAACGGAAGATAATTTATTGGATCGTTCGTTAGGCGCGACAAGTCTGGTAAATCCAAAGTTGCGATAAACGGTAATTGCCGATTAGGATCCCTAAAGCTCTGGGTCACAAGACCAGTCCCAGGAGGAGGATATCCAGGATAACTTGGAATAGGAATTGCATTCGGGATATTGTATCCTCCTGGAAAACCAGGATTAACCGGACCGTACTGGGGTTGCTGAGGTTGTTGATAAGTGTACCCAGGATACGGTTGATACTGGTAAACTGGCTGCTGGACAGCAGGCCCGTATTGGTACTGCCCCTGGTACGGTTGATAAGTGAATTGTGGTTGACTAGTGACAACCGTACTTAAACCAGGTTGTCCTACAGGCATCTGAACCGTAGTTTGAATCGTGGATCCAGACAATGGTAAAGATGTCTGAGGAGTAGTTACAGAGGCAGTAGAAACCGGAGCTGTCGATACTCCAGAAGTAAGTGTGGTAGATTGAACAGATGTTGCGGTAGTCGCAGCAGTCGTTTGAGATGGAGTACTAGGGGCGATAGGCCCAGACTGAGAAACTACCGAAGGTACAGAAGTTTGAACATTAGACTGGACTGGTTGCTAGGGTGAACCAGAAACTAAGGGTTGTCCAGTTTGAGATGACAACTGTACACTTGGTTGCAATACTTGTTGAACTTGCGATGGATCCCACACTATGTTCATTCCGGGGTATTGACCCATGACAGGTTGAGGATATTGAGATCCATAACCGGATTGAGGGTAGGATTGATAATTGAAAGGTACATTTCCCGTACCTTGAACATAAGATTGACCTTGGGGTGGTTGATAACCTTGACTCGAGTAATGACCTTGGGGTAGATACCCTTGAGGTAAGTACTGATACTGGGGTTGACCTTGAGGTATAAATTGATACTGAGGTTGACCTTGGGGTACATATTGAGGCTGGGGTTGACCTTGAGGAATGTATTGCACCACGGGTACATACTGTCCTTGAGGTTGCCCCCCAGACGCAATTTGTGTACCTTGAGGTTGCCCCCCAGTCGTTAATTGAGGCTGCCCCCCAGGCGGTAACTGGCCACCTTGAGGTTGAGAACTGGGAATTGAACCTGACATCATGTAAATGTCTTCTACACCCAACGGTTTATTACCATTGTTTCCAGTTAATAACCCATGTTCAATGGGTTGAGGAGATGCTCTCGCAAAAGTACCAGAAAGTGACTGATACCCAGAGGGAACAGAAGGACCGTCGTACAAGAAAGATTCAGGAGATTGAGTAAACATGGATGACTGACCTGACATATTTACAGGAGTATAAATACCTCCAGGTGGATAAGGAGTACGAGGTGGAGAAAAACTTGACCCTGAGTTGTCCAAATAATTAGTTAACGAAAGATACCAAGTAGTACTTCTAGGTGGACTGTAAAAAATGGATTCACGCTCCCTTAGATCAATAGTAGGTTGATATTCAGGGATAGGGACGCCTATTTCTTCTTCTGGAGCAAGTTCTTCAATAGCTATCAAACCAGAAGGAAGATTTTCGGTGATGACTCTTTCTACCCTAGGTGAATCAGGAGCATTAGAAGTTGGAGTAACAGGTTCAGATATCTCAGGTTCTTCGCCTATATCACTAGTAGATGAAAAACTACCAGCAAGATCGGAAACTGCAATAGCTTCAGGATTATAACCTGTTTCTAGACCTTGGTAATCTGGATGGACTACCAACGACGACTCTCCTTCTTCAGGTGAACCTACTTTACTGCCACTAGGAGTTACAAGGACTTTCAAACCTTCGTAATGACCTGGGACGTCTTCAGGAGGTTGGCCTCGAAGTCTACGGGACTTCCTCAACAAATCGGCCACGGTTACAATCTCAGGTGACTGGCCCCGAAGTCTACGGGATTGTCTCGGTAATTCAGCCACAGTTGAAAACTTTTAACTACTGCACACGCAAACAAAGTAAAATCTCAAAGCAAACCGCCTAAAGTCTCTAAAGAACCAAACAAATTCGAATCACACGTCTAAAGAATCTAGGGCGTCAAACCATACACAAACAGTAGCCTTCCGGACCGAAAACACTAGTTGGTGATGAAGCCCAACATCGTCGAATTCAGTACAGAAGTGGCGGGTGGAACAGTTACCCCGGCAACCTGCTTAATGAATAGACCGGCACAAGTTCCTCCACTTTAACCGTCTCGAGTGAAGTGAACCCCCCGGAAAATCCAAGTGAGTCTAGCCGACGTCTGCTCCAGGTATAGTGGGATCTTCCCTCCACCGTCACCTTGGGTAGAACCCTAAAGATAATGGTCACTAAGGTCACCAACAGCAACAAATACACCTGGGGGAACAGTCTATGACCCGATAGCACGCAAGGGCAGAGTAACAAGCTCAATCCCCTTGCCGGCTCCTTGACAATAATCCAAGGTTTATCGACAAGTGACCCCAGGCTCCTCGACAATAATCCGAGGTTTACCGTTTGTAGTACGTGCGTATCTGGCATCTTTCCCAATGAAGGAGGATTGATCCCCTCACTGGTTCAGACACGGTCTCGTGCTTCTCCTTTAAGAGGAGCTTTCCTAGAGCATAAATGTAACAGTTGGATTTATCCTACCACAAGATGAGCTACTTGTTTGGTTTTGCTGTCTTGGAGAGTTAATTACTCTCCTACTCCAAGACACTAGCCTGATCTATATTGGTGTTTCAGAGCCCTAGTAAATAAAAAGTTACTAAGTAAATTTTACTTTAAACGTTAATTTTTTATGGCTTTTCTTTAGGACAAAAGGTAGTGGAGATGAAACTGATGGTGTGTAGACTCGACTCAAATCCACTAAAAAGATGCACCTAGGATGATTTATACTATTTTTCTTTTTCAATGAATTCCCTAGCTAAGAGAGTTGGAGAATGCAAAATTGATATAAAGACAACTTTCTTGGCAATGAAAATCAAAGAAACAAACTCTTTATCTTTCCCAAAGCATACAACACATGGCCACTAATTATTTCACGAAAATTCCTCTCTCTTTTCAAAGACTTCAAATGCTACTAAAACAAACTTTTCTTCAAAAGAGATTATTATTATTATTATTATTATTATTTATTTTTTTTTTTTTTTTTTTTTCTATATTAACAAAGCATGTAAAACTACTTTAACAAAAATCAAGTTTAAAAAATATATGACAATCAAATCAAACCAATTTCACCCAAAAGCAAATCTAAGAGAAATTCACCTAAAAGTAAATCTAATGAGGCAAAAGCCTACCAAGTATAATTCCAGGATGTTTTACTTAGTTACAATTCAACCAAGGACTTGTTCATGCAGAATCATAAACCAGTCAAAAACAAAAATCAAAATCTTTTGTTCTTTTTCTTAAGAATGAAATTCACAACTTTAACCAACAAGCTTTCTCGAAATTCCGCAAAGAGACAACACAAAGGTAGGTTACTCACACAGGTGGATTTTATGAAAGGTCCGACTCCTAAGAAGATTGAAAAGACCAGGGAGATCCAAGGTTTTACAACTTCTAAAGCCAAAGTCACTAGAGGACCAATGCAAAAATCAAACCCTAAGGTTAGAACTTCTATGAATTTCACTAAAACCCTTGATACTAATGAAACAAGCTTAGATGAAGACTTCTGAATGTAACCAGTGGATCTGGGCAGCAAAAACAAATTAAAAACAAAATCTAAGAGGCAAAAAAGGAAAAATTGAAATTTTCTCAACTTTTGACAGGGTACGCAGGCAGCCCGTTTGCACAGGTGCGTGTACGCTCTGTGTACAAAGCTACAGTGCGTACAAGTACACACTGTGCTTAACGTAGAGGCTGCGTACTGCTAGCAAAACCAAGTAAAATAAAAAGTAATTTAACCCTAAGCTATTCCACCCAAATTCACAGTCAATCAGCCAAAAACCAGAAAGAAAACGACTTTTCTCAAATCAAAGTATCAATCAAACGAGAAATCAATCAAATCCATGGAATCCCCAGCGGAGTCGCCATTTTGTCATGCGAAAAGAGTCAATTTTGCGGACAAAACTGACCTCCCTAGAAGCTAAGGCTTTCTAGTGACAAACAAGACAATTAAACACTATCTTTCCCTAAATATGCATTTAGAATACAAGTAATCAGGTGTTTATAACAAACCTTTAGTCCAACGCTTTGTAGCAATCCAGCCTCGCCGATCCGGATGAGCTCCTCCTTCTCTTCGAAACCTGCATTCACTAACAAGAAAACGATTACATAACACCTGAATAACTCATAAAATAAAACATATTCATCATACAGACCAAGGAGTATATGAAACAAATCATGTATAACAACCTGTTGAGAAAAATGAGCTTAATTGTATTAAGTGGAAACAAAAGAAACCATTACAACCTGTGCCTTGGTGTTGTGCAGGTCCCTCCCAGGGTCCAGCAAGAGTTCTCCTTTACTTTGATCCGCTCACCCACTTCCAAATGAAGCTAAGAAAGGATGGGAATCTCTCCTCTCAAGCTCTATAAGGGAGTCCTAATTCCAGCAGCATCTACCCTTAGGAATGTTAAGCTTTCAACCTCCCCTCCCTCTAGCCCAATGCCTATATTTATAGTGCTTCGGAGGAAGTTAATCAGGTCCACCATCAATGGGATAAGCCCCTCTTTGAATGGGATAGCTCCCCTCTTGATGGGATAAGTTCCTCTTTCATAGGGATACATGAACCATCTGGAGGCGCTCAATACACGTCAAACAAACTTCTAGAATGCTCTAGAATCGACCACAAGTAACTTTTTTGAAGTAAAACTCGCGCCTTTTGACCTTTACAGGGGTACGCACCCACCCCTTTACAGACAGAGCGTACAAGTATGTAGGGAATGTGAACTTTAGGTGCGTACACGCAGGTAAGGCTAAGAGAAACTGTGTACCCAGGGTTATATAGATTTTTAAAGACTTTCTCTCTTTCTTGGAGTTTGACATGAAGAGCAGAGGTATAAGACTTGCCAAGGAGGATAGTATGACAGTTGATGGAGCCATACTAACTGCAAATAGTCATGGTGACAAATTTTAGTGTAACAGGGGGAAAACTTGGTGAATGCTGAACCTCGAATTGATGATGGCTTCCCCGCGACCAATATTAATATAGTCACCGGAGGAGGGAAGAAGACAGGGCAGGGCCGCTATGTCAAGGACCCAGCCTTGATCATTAAAGCGGTGTCACCATAGAGGGCATATTAGCCCGAGTGCTGAAGACAGTACTACCAAGAAGCAGCCAAATTGTTCGAGGGAATGACCAAAGATAGGGACACCCAAATACCACAAGTCCACGTGCTCGATCACACCCAGCTGATTAGGGAGTGGTTTAAATTGTTCTTGAAAATTCTTGAGGATGAGGCCATGCTGAAGAAATTGTGGAAAAGTTTAAAGGCCATGGTATCCATGGAGGAAGGGGGAGCGAGACAACCGTGTGCAACCTTGTCGTAGAAAGCCTCCAGGAGAGTGAAGCGGAATAAGAAAAGGAGTGGAAAGGAGTTTCAGATCAATGCGCAAGTGGCAATGTTCCAGATAAGGGACACCATGCTAGATTAGGGTCGGATGTAAACATCCTACCTATGAAGACTTGGGAGACAATGGGGAAGCCACAGATGAAGTACTCGCCAATTCAATTAAGAATGGCGAATCAGTATTGCATATTGCCTATCAAGAGATTGGAAAATGTAGAGGTTAATGTTGCAGGGGTGAAAATGCACACTGAGTTTGAAGTAATTGACATTGTGGGGGATAAAGACCTGTATCTAGCACTCTTGGGGATTGGCTCGGCATATGAAAACTAAACTATCATAGATTTGAAGAAGGAGTTGATGATTTTTGAAGCAAATGGGCTAAGGGTGATCCAGCCGTTAGACCCCTACCAAGGACCTAGGTTTACAGAGCCAACAGATGATAGGGATGAACCAGGGGTGTTAGACCAACTATATACGCTCAGAACAGGGAAAAGGGAGGACTACATAAATTCTATGGTTGGAGGATCTGTTAGCTGGTGAAGAATTCAAAGCTCAGAAACTGGTTCAGAAGCTGCATGGGATGCATGGAAACAGGGTGGATACGAACTGACAACTCGACGATGTGCAATGATAAGCCGAGTATTGGGGAGACATGGGAATGGACGGTTACTCGAAGTACTATGGCCTTGACTCGGTAGATCATTTTTTAGACAGGGTGGACCAGGACATATCAGAAGACCAAAGAATTCCCTTTCTAGACATCGCGCTTATGGCAATGCCAACAAGATGGTGGAAGGCGTACTGCAAAGTATTAAAATACTGGAGGGACGCTAAGAAAGCAATCAAGTAGAGGTTTGGTAGGGAGGCAGATTAGACATAGGATGAAGGGAAATACACAGGGAACTCAAGTCCCGAGAAGCACATCAAAGACTGCACGACCAGCTGGGAAAGCCAGGGACTGCCAAGGAATTGGTGGGTACATGCATTTATACATACCCTTAGCACTGTCCCCCGGGCTTGGTATATCTAGGAGGAGCTACGGTGACAGACGGCTAATTGGGGTACCTTGGAGGCATTGTTCGTCGGCGATTTTTCATACAAAGGAAATGAGGCACAAATGACATAGGTACTCCAGGAAGTAAAAGGGGTTATGTTCACCCCAGAGATGTTAGTTGAAGGGGCACACAAGGGAAAATTTCTACAATTCTTGTACGATATGGAATCGTCAGGATTTGTGACTTGTGACAAAATAGATGCAGAACCAGAGGAGGACGGATTGGAGGGGCTTTGACACCTAGCCTTTGAAGAAACAGAAGGGGAAAGAGGTATTAGGGAGAACCCTTCGATGGAAGGCGCACATATCCTACCAGTTAAACTAAGAAAACAGAATGTGGGAACAAAAGATAAGCCCAAGATAGCATTGGTAGGAGATTACTAGGACGAACAAACGACTAGAGAAATTTTTGACTTATTACAAGAATACCAGGACCTCTTCCCAACTTCAGTGGCATAACTCAAGGGGATAAAAGGTAACCTGGGAGAAATGAAAATTATTCTGAAAACAGGCGCCTGACCAGTAAAGCACAGACCATACCGACTGAACCCAAGGGTAAAAGAGAAAGTTAAAAGAGAATTTGACAAAATGTTGGATGCAGGAATCATATTTCTGGTAGATGAAGCTGACTAGATAAGCCCCATAGTTATTCAGAACAAGAAAGATGCAACCAAAATTAGGGTATGCGATGTATATAGAAGCCTGAACAATGCATGCGTGCATGAATTGTTCCCCACGCCATTCAGTGACGAAGTCCTAGACAATGTTGCAGGGAATGAAGCATACTCGTTCACAGATGGGTTATCAGGTTACCACTAGGTCCGAATAGCTGAAGAGGTCAAAAGGAAAACAAATTTCATGACTGAGTGGGGGTTGTACGCATACAATGTAATCCCAGTTGGATTAAAGAATGCACCAGCGGTCTTCTCAAGGATTGTAATAGCTGCATTCCGGGATTATATTCATAAGTTCCTAGAAGTTTACATGGACGACTAGACAGTATACAACCTATTGAAGAAGCATACCAGCTTATTGAGAGTGATGTTCGAGAGGTGTAGATAGTTGTAAATCTCCTTAAATCTAAAAAAATGTATTTTTGCAGTTCTCTTTGGAACTCTACTAGGCCATATCGTCTGCAAAGATGGAGTTTGTGTGCACCCCGCCAAGGTTGCAACAATTGTCCACATGGAACCACCGCGCAACATGAAATAACTAAGGGCAATGCTGGGCCACACGGGGTACTACAAACGGTTCATTAGGAACTACGCAGCCTTAATAGCCTCAATGGAAAAACTGCTAAGGAAGACAGAAGAATTCATTTGGACTGCAGACTATCAAGCGACTCTGAATAAACTGGAGGAAAGATTAGTAAGTTCCCCCATATTAGTGTACCCCGATTGGAACAAAATGTTCTACGTACACATCGACGCATCTGGAATGGCGCTAGGAGCAGAAAAATCTCTATGGCAGAAAGGAACTACACAACAACAGAACGGGAAGCTTTGGAAATGGTCTACTCTCTCCAAAAGTTTAGGAACTACTTACTGGGTGCGTCGTTCAAATTCTTTACAGACCATTCCACGCTGAAATACTTAGTAAACAAGCCAGTACTAGAAGGAAGAATATGCAGGTGGCTTTTACTGTTCCAGGAATTCACGTTTGAAGTGGTTGTTAAGCCTGACAGATTGAATGTAGGGCCAGATCACCTGTCACACCTGGATACAGGGGAGAATGATGGAGCAATAGATGATCGGTTGCCCGATGCCGACCTATTCAGGATAGAGGCCATTCCCGACCACCTAGAAGAGATTGCTACATTGCTAACAATAGGTTGTTGCCTAGAGGGATACATGGTAGCACAAAGGTGACACTTGGTGGTCAGAGCAACAGATTACCAGCTCATCGCAGGACACCTCTACAAAATGGGCTTGGATCAAATACTCAAACATTGTGTCCTACAACATGAAAGAAAGGATGTCCTATGGGAGTGCCATGCAGGAGTTGCGGGAGGCCATGTAAGAGGCAAGGCCACCACAAGAAAGATACTACACGCAGGATTATGGTGGCCCACTATCCATAACGATTCTAAAGCATTTTCCAAGGAGTGTGATGTTTGTCAAAGGGTCGGTAAGCCTTCCCGACGTGATGAGCTACCACTACACCCGGTCCATTCGGTGCAGATCTTTGATAAGTGGGCAGTAGACTTTATCAAACTAATTTCTTCACTAGCAAGACACTCGTGAGCCTGATACATAATTACAAAGATAGAATACCTCACAAGATGGGAAGAGGTCTTGCCAGTGAAAGACTCCACAATAGAAATAGTAGCAAGGTTCATTTTTGTAAATATTATTTCAAGGTTTGGATGCCTAAGGAGCCTCACAAGTGACCAGGGAACGCACTTTCTGAATGAAACCATTGAGGCTTTTCTAATGAATTTTATGGTTCAGCATAATAAGAGTAGTCCTTATCATTCACAAGCCAACGGTGCAGTAGAAGCATTTAACAAAATACTAGAGAAAGGGCTAACAAAAGTCATATCTACTAATCGGGATGACTGGGATGAAAGAATTCTAGCGACTCTATGGGCATATAGGACAACAATAAAAAGACTGCACAAGCAAACTCCATTTCAGCTTGTGTATGGCAGAGAAGCGGTGGTACCAATATAATTTATACTACCTTGCATGCTCATCTCAGAAGCTATGGGAATGACGAATAGCAGTGCCTTGCGGGACAGGCTAGGCTAGTTGATGGAACTCGATGAAACCCGGTTCCTAGCAAAGTTCCATCAATTAGTCGAGCAATGAAGAAAAAAGGCTTGGCATGATAGGCACATCAAGAAGAAGTCGTTTGAAGTCAGAGACCAGGTGCTCCTTTATGACAGCAAGTTCCAGAAGTTCCCAAGAAAACTGCAGATGCACTGGTTAGGCCCATTCATAATTGCAGAAATAAAAGAATCGAGCATGGTAAGATTCATGCAACTGGATGGACTCCTATTACAGGGATGGGTGAATGGCGCACGCCTGAAACTCTTCCGCAAGTGAAAAAAAAATAGCTATATATATATAGTTTGAATAATAAGGTTGCGACAAAGCTTAGGATGTTGCAACCCATTTGTGGTCCGGGGGGGGGGGGGTAGTGTAGGGTAGTGTCAGTGGTCATGTTGGTAGGCCTAGTCAGCAGAGATAGTGGCCACACATGTCATCCTCATCAATGAAATACACCCAGGTTCGAACCTTTTCCAAAATTGATGACTACACAAGTACCCGTCCCATCCACCGTACCAGTAGTTATTTCTCGATTAAGTAATTAATAAGGAAACTGTTAAGATAGGGTCGAAAAATATTTCTCGTTCAGCATAGAATTAGTTAATAAATAAATCCATCATGACAAAATAAAGACGCCATGTATCCCACTCTGTACTTTCCAGACCACGTCATAGTTGTCACGGCTGAGTCGGTCGACGACGACAAGATATAGCTAGAATACATGGAAAGGTTGTTGGAGTAATTAGTTGATTAAAGCCTCGTTAGTCAGGGGATTTCATGTCAGAGTTGGCTACTTAAATCGCAGGAGGATGCAGGGGACTCTAGAATTTCAAATCACAGAAGAATTCCAGGATCGCTCTGAAGAACAGGGGCAGAGGAAGAGAAGCAAGAAACCTCCAATGCAGATAGTTTACCGCAGAAGAGAAGCGATGGCGAAAGGAATAATATCAGTCCCACAGAACGCTCTTGATGCATGAATTGAAGCAGTGGATGATCTGTATGGGAAGTATGACAGGTCGAATCTAATCGATAATGACTTCACAGATGGTTTCTAGTTTCCGGCCATGAAAAGGGAGGTGTATGTGGAAGAATTTCAAAAGGAGGATGGCATGAGGACCTCCAGAATCAGAGACACATTCAGGGGGATACAGAAGTCCATGCTATTCCACTTACGAAATTTTCCTGTATTCGGCACCCAATTTGCCGCCATGTAGTGCACAAAATTGCTGGCAAGTAGGATGCATGGTGGGTTGCTATGGTTGGATAAGGAATACCCCATTCATGTCGAGGATATCAATCAACTCACCGGGCTGGTAGAAGTTGGAAATGAAGTCAGCACAACATTCTAGCTCGGGGTCAAGCGGCGAAAGAAGCAAACGGAGGACAACATCTATGCCAGATACAGGATAGAGCGAGGTAGGAGGGGCACAAATCTAGACAAAATTAACAAGGATAATATCAGGTTTTTTTGCTATCTCATTGCAGGTAAAACAATGAGGCATTTCACAAGGAATGAGTGCACCTTGGACACCGTTTCAGTTGCAGAACATTGTTGCCAAGGAGAAGTACTCAACTGGTCAACCTTCATGCTCAATGGACTATTCGAGGCTTGTGAAGATGTATACAGGAGGAGCACTAGGTTTGTTTTCAGGTATTTGTTAATGGCACTAGCAATGTGGAAATGGAGGCCACCACCAGAGAGGAAAATGGAAACCTTTACTGAAGACCAACCAATTGAGCTCAGGTACGAACTGTGGAAGGCATCGGGGGATCCCAACACAAAGGAAATTAACGAGAAAGCTTTCAGGAGCTGGTATGATCATATGTTGGACACCATTTAGTCCACTGAGAGGATACCCAAGGCTCTCTTGGATGAATTCTCAGACGAGCTCTAGTTTTGTGCCTCCCACGCGCACACTTACCTAAGACCGCGGTGTTTCAACCCGAGCACATTTAAGTTGAGGCCGCAGAGGTTTAGCCTGATGGAGGAATCATTGCACATAGAGGTGGAGCCCTGGATGGGAGTGGTCTGCGAGGTAAAGGAAGGGAAACCCAAGTATCTTTTCAGAGCCTTGATGCCACAGGGCCAAGAGGGGGATGGGGCAGAAAGCAGTGAAAAGTGGGCATCCAACGAAGTACTCTAGCTGATGCTGCTCCAAATGGAAGAAAAGATGTTCGAACTAAGACAGACAGTCGCCAGCTTCGAGTAAGGTGAGAGTAACTATCCCGAGAACTTTCAAGGTTCCACCATGCTTTCCTCCATTTTAATGCCACCGCTTGCTATGGTGCTTCCCTCGGGAGCAGCTTAGGCTCCCTCGCAGATCACGGTCCCCAAACCTTAGAAAAATCAAGTCATCCGAACCCCACAGGCCAAAAAGTCAACTACTAAAACGCTGAAAATTAACCTGCCAGCTCCAGTTTTCGACCTCACTGTTGAGGTCGAGCAGTCAATTCTCACAACCACCATAGTTAAAGAGATCCCTACCACTACATCCAACACATTACAACAGTCGCGGGAGTCATCCCCACAAACCGCTTCCACTTCTGTGACCTTGTCCGAGATCCTCCCGTTCGGCCACCGAAGGACTATTATAGAAGAAGAAGTTCAGTCAGCCGGTCAGGCAGAGGGCACCACCTCGACCATGGGAACGCCACCAACAGAGAGTACATCACCAATTCTTGGGTTGGACCCACCAGTAGGGAGATGCCTGGATACCATTTGGTAGGGGCAAAGGACTGAACTGTACTTGCCCACTCTCCCTATAAAGCTCGCAGTCCCTCCAAACCCTAACATTATTCCAACCACCCCACAGTTCACTCCACCATCACAGTAGTCCCACTCACTCGCCTCCCATTCTGACAAATCCATCACCAACGACCTTCCCCTACAGTAGCAGTTCCCTGAACCAATCACAATGTAGGCTAATACACTCCATCACTGGTCATTGGCCCAATTATTTTTCTTTATTCAACAAGCAACACACAAGGTCGAGAGCCTCCATGAAGACCTAGCTAAAGAACACGAACAACAGATGAAGCAATTGCACATGGTGACAGAGGAGCGAGATCGCCTACGGGAAGCAAACATGGAATTACAAGCCTAGGTTGATCAGATTACACAATGGTTTAGATCAATATGGCCTCCCATCATCGTGTCCAACACTGAAGCACCAATGGAAATGACTTCTTACACGTTAGTCAACTGTTGTGATCACATATAGATGATGTGCACGTGCCTGGAAGCCACTAATGTTGAGATGAAGTGGAAGCTAGAGATGGTAAGGTCTGCACTACTAGATCCCGTGGAAATTTATGCGTGGACGGTCGAGGGAAAGATCAGAGAAATAGAAGTAAAGAAGAAAGCCTTGGTCAAGGCCCTCACTGATGGATACACCCTAATGGGCAAGGTCCACGACTGGTCAGGCAGTTTAGCACTAAAGAACCACCAGGTTTACCCGCTAAGAGAAAATATTCAGTCAATGTTTGCCAGCACAAGGGATTGTACAGACCATACTCAACTGCAAAAAATCAATGAGAAAATCGACATCCTCCGGCCCAGGTTGACAGCATTGAGGAGGAGTCAGCAAAGACGAAACGGATAATCAAATATCTGTGGCCCCCAGTTCAAATGCAAGTTATACTCTTGAATGAGGCATGAGACTCCAACGGATAGCAATGGGACGACCTGCAGAGCCAACGGCCAACAAACCTAACATCGCAATTGTTCGAGGCATTCACTCAAGGTGTTGATGGAATCCTTGCCAATTGGGACTTGGCCCTTCAAAGATACACTGAGTTCAGGCAGCGAACAACAGCCTCAGTCCTAGATTTGGAGCCTTTGTTTGGAACCACAAGGGCAAGAAAGGGCCGCAGGAACAAATGCCACGTTGCAAGCGAGGATCAAGGTAGAAGAGGCACCCACTCCACAAGAAATGATCAAAGCAGTAGAAGTGTCGGTATAGCAAACAGTAGAGACAACGTTGGTATTAATGCAACCACCACTTGTAGGACACATGGAAGTAACAGCAAGATCGCCAGAGGTCGAAATGACTTGACTCAGGGACGAGTCAAGAAATTGTGGTCAGGGCTTGTTGGGGCCTTCATTTAATTTTGACAGATTTTTACCAGTTTTGACAGACCAGAGGACGTGAAAGAGAGAGATGGAAGCAAAAGTTGGGTGGCGGAATGAAAAGTTGCGGAGGAATGGTGGCAGCGAAAAGCAAAGGTAGCCGAGGAGGCGAGGAGGTGCAGAAGCAGCCAAAGGAGAAAATAGTCGAGCGAGAACTGGCAGTCCAGGTAGCCAAGAAGGACATAAAAGGGGTAGACCATAGAGGAAAAAGGTTGTTGTTGAACCTACTAGCGGAAGAAGGAGTCGGTTGTAGGTGAAGGGATACACAGTTCAGAGGCCGAATGATAGAATGTTGGGATCCAAGGGATTTGGTTGTGGAACTGTCTAAACCTGAGCGACTGATGGTGGGCTCCAATATTGCAGCAATAACGCTGCAACTCCTGGGTCTTCCTTCTTTACTTTTATCAACCCGGTAGTTCATAACAAACTTGGAAGCGACGGTGTTGTATGCACAAGTACTGCAGACTGTCACTTGGTCAGCTGGTGCAAGTTCGCTAGGAGCTTAAGCCAACTTCTATGAGTTCTCAAAAGAAGCTTTTAATTATGATGGAAGAAAGCTAACTCTACAAAGGCTACTTTATTTGCAAAAAGAGAATGAAAAATGAAATGAAACACAAACCCTAGCAAACCCTAGTTTACCCTCTAACCCTACTTTTGCAAGAAAAGAGATGGAAACTAATGAAATGAGTGCCATTGACTACTAAAAAGGTAAATTGCATTTATTCAAGCTACTTCTGAAAAGAAATGAGAAGAAATCATATTTTTGTACTTTTGAGTGTTTTTATGTGAAATTATTATGCTTGTGATTTATCTGGTTATGACTGTGTAGAGGTTTGGTGGCAAAGGAGGATGGATTTGGCTTTTGCAGAGGGTGAGGAAGGTGTGGACAGGTCCTAAGAAGTCCTTAGTACCCTTCTAAAGACTTTCATAGCAATCGGACTTCGAAAAATCACTCACAGGAAGTTCTACAAGAGGCTGTAGGGGATCTACAGGAGGAGGTCGAAAACTGTTTTTGGATTTTTGAAGGTGGAAAAATGGCGGGAAAGGGGAAATGAAGGCTAGATGAAGGTGTTGAAGTGTCTATAACTTGTTAAGGAAGATCAGGGACGAATGTGATGGTCAGATTTTTTCGAATGGCAAGAAAGCAGCTCTATAAAAAAACACAGAAATTAGGGTAGATTGGCGAAATGTTACGAATGAGCTGGGAAATCTATGAGGAGTGAGCTGGTGTTGGATGTTTTATGGAGGGATGGTAAGCTGAGATGTCCTGCAAGAGATCTGTACATTTACTTATCAAAATTGACCAATGAAAGAACTAAAAACATAATTTTGTCTAGCTTGACCTAATTTCTGACCTACAAACATAAAATACTGAACACTACCTTATGAACAGAAAAGCATGTGAGAGAACTATGGTAAAAGAACAGGAAATGATCTAAGCAATTGAATCTGAACCAATATCAACTTTTCCATATCAAGTTATCACACTAGCAGTTGCATGGAAGAGCAAAAACTGTGTTTTTGGTGGCAGCAATAGTGCCTTGACCTCATATCATAGTCCCAGGAAGGGAGAAAGGAGATCAGGGCCTGCTGTTGGCATTTTTGAATCTTATTCTATCACTATAGCAATCTACTTGAGCAACTGAAATAGAACAACTATACTAACCATCAAAAAGAAACCTAATCTAACAAAGCAAAATGAATCTATGCAGCATAAATTAACTCATGAATGGAAGCAAAAACATATAAGTACACAAAGGAGGTGTTGGGCAGCTTGGGTTGGGCCCTAACCCAAGAGCTTCAACCCTCTAAAAGAGATCAGTTCTGGCTCAAAAACGGTTTCATCTTCATTATAAAAAATAGCAGTTACATTACATAATATGTTCTAAAAAAGGACTCGAAGATAAGCTGAACAATGTGTTGCACAAAAGTGCGAAAATCTACTAATAATTGGCTAACTGACTGAGGCTCTAAGCCTTCTTATTTATACAAATGGGGACTTCCAATAGTCCTCCTAAAATCAAGGAACTCAGATTCCTAGAACTGAAGATAAACAGTAGTTCTACTTGACTTGCTCGGCTGCCCCTTGGAATCATCAATGTGGGCCTTTGTGCTTCGAGTTGCTGATGGAGGATTCAAGGAAAGGGGTCATTAATGAAGGAGACACCCCCCTACAAGTCCTCTTCCTTGTTTTCCTCGAGTTTTGGCTGCCATTTGCTCATAAATTCCTTGACTTTGTCTAAAATTGTCCAAAAAATCTGCATAAAACACACATTAGAATACATGGCAAAGTGACTAACCCAATTCACTCTATTAGCATAAATATATTCAAAAACATGCAAAAAATTAATGAGAATGGTGGATTAAGTCGAAATAAGAGGCGAAATGAGCCCATATAATTACCCATTTCTAGGGCTCATCATCACCCCCCTGCTAAATGGGTTGCTCATCCTCTAAGCAACTAATCTAACTCTTCATCTTTACTATCTCTGACACATTCCTTGAGATCCCAAGCCTCTGATGTGATGTCTTCCTCCTTATCATAGAAACTTTCTTTCCTATATACTTCTTCCCATTGTTTCTATTCTTCCTCCTCCTTGACTCCTTCCAACAGTCCTAGCAACAGTGGAGGACTGAATTTAAGACCAATCCAGTTGGCTTTCAAATTTTTCATTGAGTGCTTATACAGGGGCACTCTTCTCATGGCTTCCCTCATCCTGTTTGGGGAGTGATACTCCATGATCCTTAGGCTATGTGGAAATGTATTCCACCTTCTCATGCAGGCATGAATGCAATCATCGCCAAACAATCTCTCCATATCCTCGAAATGAGCAATAGCCTATGCTTGCTTGTCAACATAGTCATGGACAACTTGAGGATTGGCTGCAAGGTGTTGGTGGGCATAGATGAGAGCCAAGGGTTTTGCTAGTTATGATCTAATCATCAAGGGCCCACTCAGTGCTTTTGTCATCGTTTTCCGGATTTCCACTGCTCTCTTTTCTTCATGGCTCATCCAAGATGCCATAGCCATTAGCTGTAAGTCTCCCAATGCAGCATTTGGATCCCATAAATTCATGTTAGTAAGTTCCATGTTGTGTAGGCAAAATTCTACTAGCTTCGCTTTATCCTCGGCTAAACTGTGATCACATAAATGCATAAATTGGCCATAGTCCTAAAAAGGTATTGTGCCCCTCTGGGCCAGTGTCTTAATCTGAAATTGGAGCCACTGATCTTTGAGGTACAGTGCATATGATTTGGCTGGCTGCCTGCACTGCAATGCCTCCATTGCCCAGCTGGCCATGCAGGCTAACTGGGCTTCCTTTTCCTGTAGCTGCCTTTTCAAAATCAACACTTCAGTTTCTGCCTGGGATTCTTTTTCTTGTTGCTGTTTCATCACTGTCTCACTATCTATCTGGGGTTCTTCTTCTTGTTGTTGTCTCTCTATTGCCTCACTATCTGCCTGGGGTCCCTCTTTCTGTTGCTGTCCTTTCAAGATTGATAGCTCATTTCCTCCTTGAGGTTCCCTTTCTTGTAGCTACTTTTTCAACAATTCATTTTCTTCCTGCAATTGAGCTCTTCTGATGCTTTCTGTATGCCTTACCATGCTCAATTCTCTGCTCATCTCTCTCAACTTGTTTTCCATGTGCCCTATGTCTTCAACCCCTTTGGATTTTGCAATCTACATCCATGTGTGGATCCTGACTCTTTCCTTTTCTAGCTCGAAGAAAAGAGGCACCACAAACTTTTGTGGGATGATCTTCCCACCTTCCAAAAGGTTGTAGTAGGAGCCTAAGTTAGGCTGAGGTCTAGGCTTTATTATTTATTTTGCCCTATCTTCTTCCTGTGTTTGTTCTTCTGCCTTCTTTTCAAGTTTTTTAGTTTCTTTGAGCTTTGTCAATGTCTCTTGTAGAGAGGTATGTCCCTGCCGTAGGACTACTTTAGAGTCCATTAATTTGATCCTTTCCTTCCAGGTAGAGGTCTTAGGACTTCCTCTTTCATAAGTGATAGAGATTTTGGAGGGAGATTCCTCCTTTGTTACAGTAAGTGCATCCTCAATGATGATGGGTTCTTTCGAAGGTGGTTGGGGCTCGCCCACCTTAATTCTGGTGCTCCTTCGAGCTTTGAAATACATAGATGGCTGTCTTTTTCTTTTCCCTTTTTTCTTAGCTAGAGTGCTAAGTGTAGCAAGAACAACTGTTGCTTCTCTTGCTAGTGTCTCGTGAGACACTTCTTCTTGCTGTTTTTCTTCTTCTTCTTCTGCAGTTTTGCCTGTGTCTGCTATTTTTGATTTTGTTTCTGTTGTCTCTGGTGTTGTTTTTTCCTGTACTTGTTGAGTTTCTACCTTTCCTGTGGCAGTCTTTTTTCTGAGCTATCTTGGGCTTCTTCTTTTCAGTTCTTGTCCTCTTCCTTTTCTCTATTGTGGTTTTCCCTTTTTCTGCTTTTGATGCTGTTTTCTTCTCTACTTTAGGTTCAACTGTGGTTGTGTCATGTTTCTCCTCTCCTCTCTATTTTTCTTCTTTTTCTTCTTCTAATTGAATATTTTGTGCTTCCTCATGGATTTCCTTCTCAAGTTCCTCTTTCTGCTCCTCCTCTTCACTGCCAGATGGACTAAGGTCATCAGTGAGAGTTTTTATGTCATCTTCTCTAGTCATGTTCCTGAAATTTCCCAGGCTATAGGGATTGTGTATGTGTGGAGGGCATCCTCTACCAGCAATTTAATGAGCCCATGGTGAGCCAGTTGGTCTGGAACCCCTGCATTCAATTTGGTGCCACACTCTATCAAGGATTGGAGGAGAAAATATGGAAGACTGAGTTTTCTAGATGTAGGTAGGTCCATTCCATATCTTAGTTCATGCAATAATATGAAGTGATAACCATAGACTATACTATATCTTCCTTCACAGGAGATATATTTCATGATCTGGTAGCTGACCTCACCCCATGGATAAGGTATACTTGTCCTTCTGATCCCATTCTTATCCTCCACAGGATGTTCATCAGGCTGGAAAAAGGTCTTTTTAGCAACCTGTCCTAGTGGTTTTTCTTCTTTGCTCCAAGGGAGCCCAAGTGGAAGACTTGTAATTCTGTTGATGAATTTTGGTGTAAGTTCTATGGTTAGACCCCTGAAACTGACTGTAGCATGGGTTTTTGAATGGGGTCTTAAAGATATTAAAAATTCCTCTGTAACTTCCTCATCATACCCATGAAATTTCTCAAAGAAAGGCATCCAATTTGCCCTGGTAAAGAGGGCTACCACTTCTGGGTGTTCATGCAATTTGGTGGAATTTAGAGGCTCCTTTCTCATAAAACCCCCTGTCATGATGTTTTAGTGACTGCTGGAAATTCTCAGGTGAGGAGGAAGGCAGCAAATTTTCAAACCCGAAAACAGAGGAACAACTGAGGATTTTTCTGGAACCAGAGAGAGTTTTTCGTGTTTCTTTTTTTTAACAAAAACAAATTGTAATTTTCCTGCCCTTCGAACTCTGCTCTCAACCTTAATTTAATTTTCAGACTATTTGAGGAAATCAATAGTTTCTCTTTAAAAAAAACACAAAGAGCAAGACAATGTTTTTCTTTCATAGACCACCCAATGCAAATTCAGTGCTTTATAGGCTTAATTTCCTATGGTTGCATCACTTCTTCATACAGGAGAATACAGGGAATAAATAGACAGACTTTTAGTGTAGAGAGTAAAATGGAGAGACTATATATATTTCATAAAAACACAGGCAGACTTCTGTTTTCACTTTCCCTTTCTTTTTCAACTTAATACTTTGTTTCAAATCCACCACCTTTTGTGGATAATTAACATGTAGAGTGGGTTGTTCGAGCCTACCTTCTTTCAAGCTCGAATTTGGCACAAAATCTTGAATTTTCCCTCTGTAGAGCTGTTCAATGGCCTTCCTATAGAAAGGCTCCTGTAGACTATGTTTCTGCTCTTGTAGAGTGCGATAATGCTCCTGTAGAACCCGATAAGCGGAAGGGTTTTGAAATAGGAAGAGAGCGACTGTTTCGAGGTTCTGAAGGTGGTAGGTAAGTTGTTGTAGCCAAGAACTCGTCAATGCAAATGAAAAAAAAGGTGGTGGAGGCTTCTACTGTAGCATACTTAAGCTTATGGCGTGTTCTGCGGTGACGAGGTGAGGTGGCAAGAAGGGTACGTTATCCCCATCCGGACTGTTAGTCCCTACTTCAGTGCCATTATGATACCTCATGCCGCTTGCCTGTAATCACTTCCATCATTCCCATTATACGCCACCACCACTACCTGTTTTGAGTTTTTCTTCCCAAGTTGACTGAAGACACATGCCAATTTCACTCACTGAACACTGTTTGAATTGGACAAGGCTTGTTCGAACTGGACGAGGGTGGCCAGTTAGCTGGCCACTGATTTCATTTAATCGTGACCATCTCAATGGTTCATGTAGTTTCTAAATCATATTCATGCAACAAAGGAACGGGTTTAGCCACTTACCTGTTAGTCACTACCGTGCTTTGCATGCTCAGACTTTGGCACTTTGTTCTTGGATTGCTGCTGCTGTTGGTGCTCGTGGCTTCTGAACTGGTGGCTTGGCTACCTCATGCTGGTGATTTTTGATCAGGAATGGCTCCTTGCATGTTGTATACACCTGTGGTTGCACTGACCTTGCCTCTGGAGCTTGTTTTTTTAAAGGGATCAGCTGCTACAAGAATCCTGTAGGATTTCCTGTAACTGCTTCTCCCTCTAAAATTTCTGGCTGAGGTGTGAGTAGGGACTGAAAAGATAGCTGAGAAAGGTTCTGAGGGAAAAAGAAAAGTGGCTAGTATGCACCAGGTAAGAAACAAGTTTAAGAATGCTGCTATTTATTCTCCATTTTTTCAAGGAAAAAAAACAAAAGAAACAGGATTTTTGTGTTTTTTTTTTTGTGTGCAGGGAAGAAAGAAATGAATGGAAATGCAGTGGTGCAGGGATGGAATGGAGGGTTAGGAGGATGAATGGTGGCAGGGAGGTCCACAAGTCTTCTAGACAAATTTCTAGCCCTCTGATTCTTTTTTGAGTTTGATTTCGAGCTTTCTGTGGTTTCTACAGGAGCCTCCTGTAGAACGCAGAAAGCTTCCTGTAGGATGAAAAATTTCTAGAACAAGTGAGACCAAGGCCTGGGGAAAGACAATGGCGATGGGGAATGAGCTGTCAAGGGTGTATTCAGCCTGACCATGTCCTTTTTTTCTTCTGTGACCCTCCTGCAATCTGCAATTCATTCAAAAGAAGTTAGTTTTTACATTTTTTTTCTCTGTTTTTATTTTTATTTTTATTTTTTCTCCTTTTTTTTTGAGACAGTTGGGGCGTCTCCAGGAGGTTTTCACCCAGGGATCTTTTATTCTATTTTTCTATTGGCGCTCATGGCTTCTGAACTGGTGGCTTGGCTACCTCATGCTGGTGATCTTTGATCAGAAACAGCTCCTTGCATGTTGTATACACCTGTGGCTGCATTGACCCTGCCTTTGGAGCTTGTTTTTTTAAAGGGATCAGTTGTTACAGGAATCCTGAAGGATTTCCTATAACTGCTTCTCCCTCTAAACTTTCTGGCTAAGGTGTGAGTAGGGACTGAAAAGATAGTTGAGGAAGGTTCTGAGGGAAAAAGAAAATTCGCTGGTATGCACCAGGTAAGAAACAAGTTTAAGAATGCTGCTGTTTATTCTCCATTTTTTCAAGGAAAAAAAACAAAAGAAACAAGATTTCTGTGTTTTTTTTGTGTGCAGGGAAGAAAGAAACGAGTGGAAATGTAGTGGTGCAGGGATGGAATGGAGGGTTAGGAGGATGAATGGTGGCATGGAGGTCCACAGGTCTTCTGGACAAATTTCTAGCCCTCTAATTATTTTATGAGTTTGATTTCGAGCTCTCTGTGGTTTCTACAAGAGACTCCTGTAGAACGCACAAAGCTTCCTGTAGGATGCAAAATTTCTAGAACAAGTGAGACCAGGGCCTCGGGAAAGACAATGATGATGGAGAAATGAGCTGTCAATAGTGTATTCAACCTAGCCATGTCCTTTTTTCTTCTGTGACCTTCCTGCAATCTGCAATGCTTTCAAAAGAAGTTAGTTTTTCTGTTTTTTTCTTCTTTTTTCTTTTCATTTTTTTTTTGTATGAAGCAGTTGGGGCACCTCCATGAGGTTTTCACCCTCACTGCCTACCCTAGGATCCCCAGGAGGTTTTTACCCAAGGATCTTTTATTCTCTATTTCTGTCTTTTCTCTTTATTTTTTTTGTGTGTTTAGGGTGTGGGTGGAGTGGAGGCAGAGACCTACTCCACTACCAACACTGTTTTACTCAGATTCTCAATGAATTCTTGCTTGGAGAGGGGCTTCCTATAGATCTTCAACCTATGCCCATTAACGAGCATGGGGATGGCTTCTTCATCGATGGTCCAGATCACGATTGAACCATTGTCATTGCATTTTTTTACTGTGTACGGTCCTAACCATCTTGTCCTCAGTTTGCCCTTGAAATCTTTATATCTTGAATCATACAGCAACGCCCAATCTCCTTCCTGGAATTGTTTTTCTTTGAGGTGTTTTTCATGCCATATTTTCCTTTGAAGTTGGACTACCTCTGAGTGGAGAAGGGCCTGCAATCTCTGCTCATCCAATCCATTTAGTTGAAGTAACCTTTCCTTTTGTACATGGCTGAGATCTAGGTCCAGCTGAGCTACCATCCTTAATGTGTTATATTCAAATTCTATTGACAACAAAGCCTTCTTCCCATATACCAGCTCATAGGGTGTGAACCCTGTGGTGGCTTTCTAGGTGGTGTTATAGGCCCAAGTGACCTCAACCAATCGATCTGCCCAATATTTTCTGCTGCTGCTCAAAATCCCTTCCAAAGCTCCGTTAGTGACTTCCACCTATCCATTCGCTTGTGGATGATAAGGGGTGGAAGTTTGGTGCTTAATTTTGTGGTGTGTGAGCAGATCTTCAATCATATTGGAGGTAAAATGACTCCCTTGATCTGTGATTAATTCTCTTGGATAGCCAAACTTGTAGAAGATATTTTCTCTCAAAAACTCAGCTACTTTTTCTTCTGTTGCTGCCTTGATCGCCTTTGTTTCTGCCCATTTTGTCAGATAATCAGTACACACAATGATGTAAGATTTTTGTTTTGGAGGAGGGTTGATAGGACCCACAAAGTCTATGCCCCAATTCTCAAATGGCTCAAAAGTCACTTGAGGTTGCAGGGGCATCTCATCCCTTGGAGTAGGTTTCCCCATCCTTTGACATCGGTCACATTGGCTGATATATCTTCTGACATCTTGATGAAGAGTGGGCCAATAGTAACCTACTTGTAGAATTTTTAAGGTAGTCCTCTTTCTTGCAAAATGGCCCCCACAGGGCCCATCATGACAGGTTAGGAGAATGTCAAAAACTTCCTCCTCCCTGACACATCGCCTCAAAATCTGATCTGGGCCAAGTTTGAAGAGATTGCCCCCAATCTAGGTGAATGGGGCACTTTTCCTCACGATCTTGCTCTTCTCTTTTGAGGACAGGTGTGGCGGAAACTGTGCTGAAACCAAGTAATTTTCTATATCAGCAAACCATGGAGAGAGTACTGAGATAGCAAATAGGTGTTCATCTGGCATTTGGTCATCCACCATTCCTTCTTCACCTGCAGGTAGATCTAATCTAGACAGAAAATCAGCAACAACATTTTCCTTACCCAGCTTATCAACAATGGTTAGATCAAATTGCTGCAATAAAAGTAACTATGTAATAATACAGGCATTTACATCAGGTTTTTTAATCAAATACCTAATTGCAGCATGATCAGTGTGTACGAATGTTTGATAGCGGGTGATGTAGTGTCTGAACTTATTTAGGGAATGGACTACAGCTAGGAGCTCCTTTTTGGTTACAGTGTAGTTTAATTGAGCCTTGGACAAGCTTTTACTTACAAAATATATGGCATAAGGCAGCTTCTCAT
Organism: Pinus tabuliformis; assembly: GCA_031772625.1. NCBI lineage: Eukaryota > Viridiplantae > Streptophyta > Pinopsida > Pinales > Pinaceae > Pinus > Pinus tabuliformis. The sequence continues at coordinate 37,408,913 of CM062815.1, forward strand.
CAACTTGCCCTAAGGCTTCTCCTATCGCTTGTTCGAGGCATCTGTATGAATGTGGAAAGGTAGGGCCCAGTTTGGACCTCTCAAAATTGGGGCAGTTACCAGTTTACCTTTCAAGGTATCCATAACCTCTTGACAGTTTTCAGTCCATATGAACTCAACATCTTTTCCCAAAAGGCCAAACAATGGAGAGGCTAGCTTACTAAAATTCGTAATGAATCTTCTATAATACCCTGCTAAGCCTAGGAAACTCCAAACATCTCTTACCTTTTGAGGTGGTGGGACCCTTTGGATGATGGCAATTTTGTTGGGATCCACCTGTAATCCTTGCTGAGAAATTGTATGACCTAGCATGATCCCTTTAGTCATCAAGAATTCACATTTTTCAGGACTGATGGAAAGGTTCATTTCAATGCACTTGTCTAAAACTTTTCCCAGGTTAGTCAAAGCTTCCTGGAAGTTAGAACCATAAGGGGTAAATTCATCCATATAGATTTCCACTGAATCATGAACCAGTTCAGCAAATATACTCAGTACTACTCTCTGGAAAGTGGCGGGAGCATTGCACAACCCAAAAGGAAGGACCCGGTATGCAAAAGTACCCCAAGGACAAGTGAAAGTGGTCTTATCTTGGTCTTCCGGGCTGATTTGGATCTGGTTGTACCTGCTAAACCCATCTAGGAAGGAGAAGAACTTCTTCCCTACCAGGCCATATAACACTTGATCTATGAAAGGAAAAGGGAAATGGTCCTTCTTGGTGGCCTTGTTTAGTTCCCGATAATCAACACAGATTCTCCACTTCCCATTTTTCTTTGGCACTAGCACCAAAGGAGAGACCCATTCGCTGTCAGAGATGGGGTAGATGAATCCTGCATCCAACAACTTTTGCAGTTCTTCTTTGACAATGTCCTTAAGGGCTGGATTCATCCTCCTTTGAGGCTGCCTGACTGGTTTACAATCTTCTTTAATGTAAATGTGATGAGTACATACTGAAGGGTGGACTCCCTTAATTTCCTTATAGCTCCAAGCAAAAGCATCCAAGTGGTTTTTCAATAAGCTACACATTTCTTTCTCCTGAGAGGTGGATAGAGATGAGTTTATCTTCAAGGTTATTTCTGGGCCGAATTCCACATTCTTAACTCGGAGAGAGGTCAGATCAGTCACATAGAGATCAACTGAAGGATTAGCTTAGGTTTCTTCCACCAGCTCTTCTAGTGGCAACACACTGGGGGGTGGATTCTGAATCAAGTTTTCAATAAGATCATTCTCAATTTGTGGGCCCCCATGGTAGCTTCTACTGTACACAATGGTGTGGAATAGAATTCATCCTCATCTTCCTCCTCCAACCAGAGAGGTAAATCATGTTCTAACAGAGGTTATGCAGGAGGATATAGGACTAGCTGCTTGGACATATGCCTGTTCTTGATTGTCATGTTCCCAGCTCGACAACTGATGTAGGCATCTGCAGTAGCCAACTAAGGTCTTCCCAAGATGAGAGGATACCCAATGAGCTTTTCCTTTGTTTGGAGAACCAGGAAGGGTACTCCCAAGAATCAATAGAGACCATTACATCTTCCATAATCCCCTCAGGGGTCACGGTGGAGCGGTCTGCTAACTGCAATACTGTTGTGGTCTTTCTCAGGGAGCCCTAAAGGTTGAGCTTGAGCATAGTGTCCTTGGTCATCACATTAATGGAAGCCCCTAGATCAATCAGGGTATGGGGGATTACGGTGCCATTGATGTGGACATCGACTACAAGACTCCCAGGGTCTAGATATTTCAGACATATTACCTGCCCCAACATCAGGTCAGACAGTTGTCTTATGACATTGATAGTTGGAGCATCTCCCCTACGCCTGCCTGGGTGCCTGAAGCACTTCTCCTTGATCATATTGTTGTATATAGGCACATCTTTTATGGCTTGGAGAAGTGGTATCTTTACACATAATTGTTTCAATTCTCCCAGAAGTTTAGTTTCTTCTGGGGTCGGTTGTGTGGTTCTAGTTAGTCTCTCAGGAAAGGGTGGAATGGATTTTGGTTCACTTTCTTGTTTTTCTTCCTCATCCTCCTTAGGGGGAGGTTGGCTATCTGGGAGAACCTTACCAAATTGTAGGTTAATCTCCTAAATCTCCACAGCATAGGTCGAGCATGATGCTTCTCCACTATATACCTGTTGGGCCTATCTGTTATTGGGGTTCAGGTTCGGTTGAGCAGGTATTTGGGGTTGCCTTGGTGGAGCAGGAGGCAATGGTTGTGGTTGAGCAGGTGGTGGAGGCAAAAGAGTGGGAGGAGAGTTGTACTGGGGCCTCCACCCCTGATGAGGTGCATTCCACTGAGGCTGTGGCTTAGCATAAGAGTGAAATGAATGAGCAACAAGTGGAGCATGGTATTGAGATGGATATGACCAAGGAGGGGGTGTGGATTAGGAAGGATGAGCAGGGGGACCCCAAGAAGGCATGGAAATGGCATGATTGGAGTTGTAATAGGTCTGGGATGTCCCTTACATTCCCTGTTGGTAAGGTCTGGGCCCATGTGGCCTCCTTTGGTTCATGAAATAGAGTGGTTCAGTGGCTCCTTTGGCCCCCTGGTATGCAGCTTTAAGTCCAGGCAAGGAAGGGCACTGATTCATAGGATGGTCTTGTTCACAGACTAAACACACTTCTATAGAGTTCAATGGACATTTGTTCCTAGGATGCTTTCTAGTGCACCTGGGACAAAAGATGGCCAAAGCCCTCTCGGCTTCCTCTTGTTTCCTTTTGATATGCAAGGTATCCATTTGCATGGCAAGAGTCTGCCTCATCTCACTCTTGAAATCTTCCAACCGATTCTCAAGTTCGCTTCTAAGGGATGAACTGGATGAGGATGTACTGGCTAAAGGTTGACTTCCCCTACCTCTCTTTCTAGCTGCCCTAGAATGGTTTCTAAACATAGTCTTTATGTCATCATAAGGTAGTTGGTAGATGTCTCCCCCAGCCAACAAATGGAGGGTATCTAGAAGGTCTTCAGGGACTCCTCTGAGTAGGACCAACTTCAGAGATTCGGGGTCAAGTGTGCACCTGGCCCTTTTATAACTGAGCTGAAACCTTTCTTCATAGTCTTCTAAGGATTCATCACTTCCCATGGTCATTCAAAGATTTCCTCCTTGGTATCCTTTGATCTACAGTAGTCCCGATATTTGTTGTTAAAGGCTTGCTGCATCTGAGCCCAAGTTGTGATGCTGTTTCCAGGTAACCCCATGAACCAGCACAATGCTGCATCCTTGAGGGTAGAAGGAAACAATTTCAACTTCTGCTCATCTTCTGCATAGTCATAGGTTCGACAGAGAACAACAAATTCAAACAAGAAGGTATCAGGATCTTCGGTAGTCAATCCATGGAAGTGAGGTAAGGCTGAAGGACTTATGTTTTTCATTTTAGTGTCCCCATTGGTCTCTCGGATAGGAAAGGTACCCTCTATTCTTTCCCCATTTCCTCTAACGTTTTTGTTTTCAACCATGGTCTTAGGAGGAATGGTTTCTTGCTCTTCTTCTGCTATAGGATCTTCGTATATCTCTGGAGGTTCACCTATAGGTTCTTCTGGATCACCTCCACCAAAGAAGAGAGAAGGGTGACTTAGTGATGTGGTGGGGGTGATGGGTAGGAATTTTCCTGAATTGTCTCTGTTCCTACGAGGCATGAAAGAAAATCTCCTTTTGGGTGAATTTTTTTTTTTCTTCTGCTTGTACTTGCAAAAACTGAAATGGATTGAACAACAAACTGCAACTAACTGAAATGAATCTTGCTGAAATGAAATTGTAGAATTGAAATGAAAGCAAGGAAATGACTAATCTACTTTGCTAGAAAGGAAATTACAGAATTGAAATGAAAGTAGGAAATGACTAATCTACTCTTGCTAAAATGGAAATTGCAGAATTGAAATGAAAGCAGCAAATGAATAATCTACTCTTGCTGAAATGGAAATTGCAAAATTGAAATGAAAGCAGGAAATGACTAATATACGCTTGCTAAAATGAAAATTGCAGAATTGAAATGAAAGTAGGAAATGACTAATCTATGCTTGCTGAAATGAAATTGTAGAATGGAAATGAAACAATTACTCTACTTTTGCTTAAATAAACTACTTAGCAGAATGTTGCAGTAGAAAATAGAAGAAAAACAGTAATCACAAAATACTTTGACGCTTCCCTGGAAATGACACCAAAAAGATGGTGGGCTCTAGTATTGCAGCAATAATGCTGCAACTCCTGGGGCTTCCTTCTTTACTTTTATCAACCCAGTAGTTCGTAACAAACTTGGTAGTGACGGTGCTGTATGTACAAGTACTAGCTCTTACTGTAGGCTGTCAATTGGTCAGCTGGTGCAAGTTCGCTAGGAGCTTAAGCCAACTTCTATGAGTTCTCTGAAGAAGATTTTAATTGTGATGGAAGAAAGCTAACTCTACAGAGGCTACTCTATTTGCAGAAAGAGAATGGAAACTAAAATGAAACGCAATCCCTAACAAACCCTAGTTTACCCTCTAACCCTACTTTTGCAAGAAAAGAGATGGAAACTAATGAAATGAGTGCCATTGACTACTGAAAAGATAAATTGCATTTATTCAAGCTACTTCTGAAAAGAAATGAGGAGAAATCATCTTTTTGTACTTTTGAGTGTTTTTATGTGAAATTATTATGCTTGTGATTTATCGGGTTATGACTATGCAGAGGTTTGGTGGAAAAGGAGGATGGAGTTGGCTTTTACAGAGGGTGAGGAAGGTGTGGAGAGGTCCTAAGAAGCTCTTAGTACCCTTATGAAGAATTTTATAGTGATCGGACTTCGAAAAATCACTCAGAAGAAGTTCTATAGGAGGCTGCAGGGGATCTACAAGAGGAGGCCGAAAGCTATTTTTGGAGTTTTGAAGGTGGAAAAATGGTGGGAAAGGGACAATGAAGGCTAGATGAAGGTGTTGAGGTGTTTAGAACTTGTCAAGGAAGATTAGGGACGAATTTGATGGTCAGTTTTGTTCGAATGGCAAGAAAGCAGCTTTATAAAAAAAAAGGAAAAATTAGGGCAGATTGGCGAAATGTTGCAAATGAGCTGGGAAATCTATGAGGAGTGAGCTAGTGCTGGTTGTTTTATGGAGGGATGGTGAGTTGATATGTCCTACAAGAGATCTGCACATTTACTTATCAAAACTGACCAATGAAAGAACTAAAAACAGAAATTTGTCTAGTTTGCCCTAATTTCTGACCTACAAACAGAAAATGCTGAACATTACCTTATGAACAGAAAAGCATGCGAGAGAACTATGGTAAAAGAACATGAAATGATCTAAGCAATTGAACTTGAACCAATATCAACTTTTCCAAATCAAGTTATCACACTAGTAGTTGCATGGAAGAGCAAAAATTGTGTTTTTGGTGGTAGCAGTAGTGTCTTGACTTCAGATCATAGTCCTAGGAAGGGAGAAAGGAGATTAGAGCATGCTGTTGGTATTTTTGAATCTTATTCTGTCACTGCAGCAACCTACTTAAGAAACTAAAACAAAACAACTATACTAACCATCAAAAAGCAACCTAATCTAGCAAAGTAACATGAATCTATTCAATAGAAATTAACTCATGAATGGAAGCAAAAACATATAAGTACACAAAGGAGGTGCTGGGCAGCTTGAGTTGGGCCCTAACCCAAGAGCTTCAGCCCTCTGAAAGAGATCAGTGCTAGCTCAAAAACTATTTCATCTTCATTATCGAAAATAACAGTTACATTACATAAACTGTTCTAAAAAAGGACTCGAAGATAAGCTGAACAATGTGCTGCACAAAAGTGTGAAAATATACTAATAACTGGCTAACCTATTGAGGTTCTAAGCCTTCTTATTTATACAAATGGGGACTTCCAATAGTCCTAAAATCAAGGAACTCGGCTTCCTAGAATTGAAGATAAACAACAGTCCTACTTGACTTGCTCAGCTGCCCCTTGGAATCATCAATGTGGGCCTTTGTGCCCTGAGTTGATGATGGAGGATTCGAGGAAAAGGGTCATTAATGAAGGAGACACCCCCCCTACAAGTCCTCTTCCATGTTTTCCTCGAGTTTTTGTTGCCATTTGCTCATAAATTCCTTGACTTTGTCTAAAATTGTCCAAAAAATCTGCATAAAACACACATTAGACTACATGGCAAAGTGACTAACCCAATTCACTCTATTAGCATAAATCTATTCAAAAACATGTAACAGACTAATGATAATGGTGGATTAAGTTGAAATAAGAGGCAGAATGAGCCCATATAATTACCCATTTCTGGGGCTCATCAACTGAGCCGGGTACTTTATGTAATGCTTATGACGAATGCCGGATCATAATGTAATCTTTTATGTTATGTTTAATATAAGACAAAGCTGATGTTGGTTGTGACTTCCAATGTATTTGGCCTCGTGCTTAGTGGGTGTATTAAAATTTTGAATAGTCTATCTATTGTATGTAGACGGTACTTCATAGATTGATTCAAGGATGTTGTTATATATGTGTTCTCTATAATGAATATATTTGTATGATTCAAGGATGTTGTTATCTCTGTTTCCCATATAATGGATATGTTTGTGTGTGATCGACTGTGCCCGAGTGATACTCCTTCGACCCCATGCTAAACCCTTCTCCCTTTTGGTCACAGCGTTGTTATAGACATTTTTGTGCCTTACAGCATGAAGCATGAAATGTCAATAATCTGAGGGATCCAAAGTCCCTAAACATGTTGTTCCTACCCCTAGAGGAACAAGGTCAGCAAACCACAGCACTTCAGATCAGTTCTCCACTGAAAAACACTCAAAAATAGGTCAATTTTGGATCATGTCAACTGCTCCACTGAGCATCTGCGCTGAATGTCAACTGCTCCATGGTGTACCTGCGCTGAATGTCAACTTCATCAAAGGCTACCTGCGCTGAGCGAGTTTGGACATGTGGAGGAATCTTTCCTCAATGTGTCAGTGCCCAGGAAGCTTCCAAAATGACACTTGGATCAAAAGATTCGCCTAAGTGAAGAGTAAGAGGTTCTAAAACTCCAAGTGGAAGGTAGAATCTCCAAGTGGACTCAAGAACTGAAGAACAACTGGGGTTGAAGAGGACAACAGTCACACATCAAGCTGACTTATCTTCACTCCAAAACTCTATATAAGGATCTCATCCCATGGGATCTGGAGGCCGGAATTTTGTGCAAAGAATTGCTGTTGGTTTATAGTTGAGAGTATTGGGTGATTGCTTGAGGGAGGTGAAGAGGAGATTTCTTTCCGTCGGGAAGGTGATGCTGGATTGGGCCTCTTATGGTTGTATCACCGCCTGAACCTTACTTTCTTCCATTAATAAAGCATTTGAGGTTCTTCTATCCGCATGTGTTTCAATGATGTATTGTCTTACTTGCGTATTTGATTTATGCTAATCCTTGAATCAATTATGAATGCATGCTTCTTGTAGTTTCCTTTTCTTGTCTTGTTTGCAGGATCTCGTGTAGCTGGGCCCGTGAGAAGACTTGGAGTTGGGAGCAAGCGGCAAAGAGAGAAGATTGGATCGACCATTTGCGCAAGACATCGGTAAGTGGATCTCTTCCTTTCCTCTTTTGCATGTCATAAAGAAGTAATCTTAGATAGCTTTGCTTTGACTGTTGCTAAGGAACTATCACCCTTAGAGTGGGATAGGGTCATTCCGTGTTGGATACTTTTCCCCACAACAGACTGGCGAATCCACTGGGGATTGTGTCTTGTTGGTAGCTTGTGTTTCTTGCTATTCATTTCCTAAACAAAGGGAGTACCGAATCGAACTGCATTTGAATCCTTCGAATGCAAAGTAGAGGGCAGCTACTCTAGCTCAGTTCTGGGCATGTTTATGATTTGAAGAGCTGATCCACAAGGACTCTTATTAACTCTTTGTGATAGTGTTCATCTTCCTTTAATCATCCTCTAGAGTATACTTGATTGATAGCCTCTGATTTGGCCAAAAACAGTTGATTTTTGAGCAATCTGTGACCCGGAATCTGAGAGAAACGAAAGTTTCTTCTTCAGTGCAGCTGCAGTGAAGGCAGTCTGCATTTCAACGCAGGTCCCGTGAAGGCTACCTGCACTGAATGTCAAACTGACAGTGTTCCACCTGCGCTGAACCAGTTTTGCATTGTGCAACTGGGGTTCCCTGCCTTCTGTTGCCCAGTTTTCAGTATTGTTTTTGCAGCCAGTTATCAACCTGTATACCCATCTGAAACTACCTTTCTTTGCCATCATTCCGCCTCGGTTGTATGAAGGAACTGTGATTGTTCTTGTTGTATTTCTTACTTCATTTACAGTTTCCCATAACGAAAGTGAACTAGTCTTGCTGTGGCCTTTTAGATCTAGACCTGTGGTAGAGTGTCGTTTCGATTCTAAGAGTTAGTTTATTGCTGTTCATAGCTGATTGAGCATTTGCTTTCGTTATATGGTTCGAATTTAGATATTTCTAGTGTTGAAGCAAGTAGATCTCAAGGTGTTCCTTTGATTTTGGACAAAAGCTTGTTTACTTTCACCTGAAATTGAATTCGAAATTATACAACAGCTTTCTTTTTGTAATACATCAACATTAAGAAAGAAGAAAAGAAATACCTGCATTGAGCATGTGCATTTTGACAGTTTGCATGTCGATTTAGGAAAAGTGCATCAGTGTGTGCTCTATGATCTGTGTGAAAAGTTGATGTCTTTCTTTTCCCTCAGTAGTTAATATTTTCATAAGTTGAAAGAATTGAAAAAGCTTGCTTATCATTCTTAGACTGCATTTAGGAGTTGTATCATACATCACGTGGTGATCCATAAAGGCAAACTGCTAAGCAAGATCAACCTAAAACGAACTGAATTTACATAACAACGCTTTGAAACATAACGAAACACAGTAGAGGTCTAGGTAGAGACGTGTTCCGGCGTCGTTAAACATAGTGACTGTCGATCTCTACGAAGGTGGGTGATTCCTCCTGAGGGACGATAACACTAATACGGACTTGTGCTCCCGCGTACCGTCGCGTATATTGGGAGACCCCTATAGGAACAAAGCCTTTATCCATAGGAAGCCGTGTCGGCCGCCCTACTGATCGCGATGCAGTGAACACAGCATTCACGAAGATCGACCACTCGTACCGTAAAACGTATTCTGTGGTTTCGCGAAAGGTTTGGCACACCCTCTGCCTAGAACTCCAGAGTAGTTTCTTTTGGCCTTTTTCAAACTCTATAACTGAAAAAGTCCATCCGAGCATTTGTCACTTCGGGCTCGTTATTACATCGAAGGGGACTAGAGTCATCTTTAGCTTTTTCTCGACTCTTAAAAAGTGAAAAAGCAAGTTGTGTCTTAAAAAGCGTCTAAAATTAATTCAATTCGAAAACACATTTTACCCTGTGTATTGTTGGTTGATCAAGTAATCCGCAATCGTGGAAGAAAGTCAATCGATGACCCGTCGTTCGCGGAGGCTTACGAGTCAACCGTCTTTGTCTCCGGAATCGAAAACAACCCGGGCAAAGCGAACTCGTTCAACCGGTTCCAAATCTCCTGTCAAAGTTAGAACAAGTGTTCCAACGACATTAGAGGTTCCGGTTACTCCAAACATTTCTGGAAACCCTGCCCATATTGAAGAAGTTCAACAGCCCCAGAAGGACGGTAACACTGATCCTAGTCTGAGAGCAAATACTTGTGTTACTGAATCAGTTCCATCGGTGATCGGTTCAGAGAGTCTTGCTCCTCAAACAACTGTCGCTGTCGAAACAACCCCTTCTTCGGCACCAGAAATATTTTACGGACCTGACGGTCTTCCTCTTCCACCGGGTCTGATTGCAATAGAGGAAATTGTAGAAGATCTGCAAGCAACTACTCCAACCCATTTTGGAGTAGGGGTCACTCTATTTCCTTCGGCATCAGAAGCTCGCCTATCACCCAGAGAAGTTCCTGTAGAATCACTAGGCAATCTATTGGATAGACTCAAAATGTCTGAATAACCGTCAACATCTAGGACTGTGCCAAATGACACAGCGACAGCAGAACCCCCTGCCGTCACTCCGACAATGTTTGTCGGCGTACCATCTGTCCCAACTAGCCCTCAACAGCTGGAAGGAGCCCCTTCGTTGGCTATAACGACAATGTGGTCTGTTCCTGTTTGTTCTTCCGGGATAATACCCAGTAACTCTTATGTTGGAACTCAACAAATTGATCCTTTTGGAAATCAGTTTGGGCAATCCGGTCCTCAAGGGTTAGTAATTCCTTTCAGTTCCGGACCACCACCGTATGGGGGGCAATATGCTTTTTCATTACCCCCTCCGGGAGGTTACCCATACGGGAGTTCACAACCGTATTCAGGTTATACTGGAATAACTACAAGTGGTTGGATACCTATGCTACCCCAGCAACCAAGAGTTGTATATTCTATGCAACAACAAATGCCTGTGACGAACATCCCGACGACACCAGCGATTGTAACTGTGTCGCAAGTTCAAACAATGCCCGTTGTATGTCAACCTCAGTTTTCTCAGGTTGTAATGCAACAGCCCTTTGACCCTGCGACTCAACCACAATCGCCAACTGGCGGGGCGGCACAAGTACGAACAGGTACCATTACCCCTCATCTTGGTCCAGTGGTTAGTATAGCACAACAACCCATGGCGTCACAACCATGGTTGGTGCAGTATCAACAACCGCAATTCCAGCAAGTGTACCAAGGTACCGAGCAGCAGATTTTTGCGAACAGTGGGCAACCGTACATACAAAACGGTCTAAACCAACCACTTTACAGTGGGGTAGTCCACCAACCGTATCAATCATACCAGCATCAATTACATTATGCCGGTATGCAAAGACCAACTGCTCAGGCGATTCCATCGTATCCTGGGTACGCTTCGCCTAATCTGAGTCAACAGCTGCCATTCGTGGCAACTCTAGAGTTACCCGATTTACATCGGTTGACGAACGATCCGATTGCTTATGCCCCTTGGTGGCCAGCGATTCCGCATAAACTTCCATCGGACATTCCTAAATTCAATGGAAATCCAGGTGAAGACCCGTCGAATCACGTCATGACTTTTCATCTGTGGTGTTCATCGAACACTCTAAACGATGATTCGATAAGACTTCGCCTCTTCTAGAGGACATTGACAGGTCCAGCGGCTAAATGGTATATTGAATTGCCAAGAGCCTCTTTCGACAATTTCAGCTCCTTAGCCATGACTTTCTTAACCCATTTTCAATTACCAATTAGGTATGAAACAGGAACCGAAATACTGACCAACTTCAAACAAACGACAGCTACTCACATATCTGATCATATACATGAGTGGCGTCGTCGTCGTAGGATGGTGAAAACTTACGTTCCCGATCAGCTGTTAGCTGAATGGTTTATAAAGTCGTTACTTCCGGCTATAACGAAAGATGTGGCCAAGGGAGGAGTCGTAACAGAGGAGCAAGTCATTGCTCGCGCTCAATATTTAGACTTAGTATACACTCAGTCTGGCACGCTCTACGACAAAATACCTGACGCCCCTAGACCTGAATTTTCAATTCCTCCCCCTCCTAAATCGAATACTGACTCTCACGCCAGTAATGGCGTGACTGGCAAACGCAAAATTTCTAGTCAAAATGCAAATGAGGAACTTCTTGCCTCAGAAGTAAATGCCATGTCGACCGACAAGGGCAAACAACTGAAGCAACCAGGGGCAAGAAGAAAAAGAAAAGGAAAGGGAAACCCCCGACAGGGTGTCATATATGCGATGAGGATCATTGGACGAAAGATTGTCCACATATAGCTGAAGTTAAGAAGCTCTTTAAGAGTTCGAAAACCCCAACAATATTGACTTATCCGTTTCCTAACCCAGGCCAAAATCTGGTTGCTAATCGAAATGCTTCCCGATCCCAAGTGCTTATGTTGTCTACCTCAAAGCAGCAGAATAATGCTTTGACAAGGAATAAAGATTACAGGAATCCAAAGCAGTTGAACAACAAAGCAAATAAACAACCTAGTAGTTCAACAACAACTTTGACCAAAGTTGTGCCACCCATCGTTCCTAAACCAATGATAAAGTCGCCAAAGGGAGTAGTACACAAATTGACATTTGATCCTCATGAAAAAATAACACAGGATTATAATATAATAGAGGACCTGGCCCAATCGTCGTCCGCTATGTCGACACTTGAGGTGGCGCAAAATTGCACCTCCCAAGAGCAAGCTTTATTATCAGCCATAGGTGGGATTGGCCCAATGGATTCCAATCTTGTGGCCTTTGATCATAAAGGATATGACCCTCAGATACCAGCTCAACTAGCTTTCCTTATTCAAGTGAAAGCCCTCAACAAAACTGTTCATCGAACAATTATTGATGAGGGGGCATCTACATGTCTTATGTCGATGAGTTGCTGGAAAAATTTAGGCTCACCACCCTTGTCGAAATCGTCAACGACATTAAAAGCATTTGATGGACGATCATACACTCCATACGGGATTTTAAGTAACTTTCAAGTTGAACTGGGGGGCAAAACAGTAGAAGTTGATGTTGAAGTAATCGACGCAAACCTCGATTACAACATCCTACTGGGAAGGCCCTGGATATATGCCATGGCCGCAGTTTTGTCGACCTACTTCAGGAAGATTGCATTTCCCTTTCAAGGAGGAATTACAGTCGTCGACCAACAAACTTTCCTCCCCGACAGTTCACAAGTTACGGGAAGCATTCCAATGATCCATGGAAGCAATCATTCGCTTCAAAATATTGGAGTAGGTCTCCTAAAAGACCCTGCCTTGATGGGTACTTTTACCCTACCGCCTGCAAGTAATCTGGCGGAAATGGCCACAGTGGAAACCTACAATATGAAATCTTCTATATCTAACGGATTCGGAAGATTCCTAAACATTTTGTCAGCGTGGATCATCGCCCTAATGGAAATACTGTAAATACAGTGGGCTCCGAGGACGGTTCTCATCTCGTGTCAACCTCGTTAAAAAATGAAACAAGGAGTCATGAGGATAGTTCTTTTACTATGTCAACCTCATTAAAAAATGAAACAAATCCCCTTTTCAAAATTCAAAGGTAAACCTTCATTTCAACCACCAAGTTGAATGCAATGAAGCTTGGGGGGCACCCTCCTTTGACATGCGTTATTATGATGCTGGGGGCATGCAAAAGAACGAGCAGTTTTGGCAAAGTTCATGCTCGTTAAAAAAAATAAACGCAAAAAACGAGCAGTTTTGGCAAAGTTCATGCTCGTTAAAAAATAAATGCAAAACCGAGCAGTTTTAGCAAGAGTTCATGCTCGTTAAAAAATAAATGCACCTGTGAGCAAGCTTCCCCCAGAGTTCAAGCTCATCAAGAAAAAATGAACCGGTAAATAGCCATTTGAGACTGTAGATTCATCAACCATAAAAACCTTGGTCGTGTTTGCACCGTCACCTCCACTGATCATTTGGCCGATCATTCACATCCACTTGATTGTTTACCTATTTTGAGGAACAACTGCGAAGACTGATTTCACCTAGCCATCCTTGTAACATTGCCATGATTGGAAAATTCCAACCTGTACCTGGAATCTGCTGCTATCCTTGTTTATCACTCGTTCCTCAAAATACGAGTCTTCTTTGAGCTCTTTTCACTGACTCGTAAAATATGAAAAGTTTGCCGAGTTTTGGCCTTCCAGCTCATTAAAAAGGACCGGAAGAGCTATCCCTCCTCTAGATTTTAATCTTTTTGGACCTGAGGGATTATTGCACAAAAAGATCGAGCGCTTGTCTAGTTCGGCTCGATAAAACTATCGAACATTCATCCCTTCTGTATTGTTTTATACTTTTTCGGACTTAAGGGATTAGATGACGAAAAAGGACCGTTGGAGTTAACTTTATGTACCTTTTTAGACTCTCTAAAAATGAAAAGGACCGAGTTGTCTTTGTCACTAGACTCGTTAAAAGCATTAAATAGCGACAAACTTGTCTTTAGACGAGAACGAGTTTCCCTATCGCTAGGCTCGTTAAAACATAGCGATGGGCTTGCCCGAAGGGTAGGTTATAGAACAAGCATATGTTATCCTCCTCAAGCTTGACAAAAATAAAGAGGTACTGGTCAGAAATGACTGGGGAAAAATTGGGAGAAGCTCAAAGCTTAATGGTAGCAAGTCGCTCTTGAACATGACACTTTTGCCTCCGTACCACATCGGGTTGGGTTGTTTTCATTCACCGGTCCCTTCACCATGGTCTCGCCATACCATCCACATTTGGGGTAATGCTACCGATCCATCACATCAGTGTCGTTGTATGTTCAAGAGATGTCGTTCAGGAAAAGTCAACCGTGTCCCATCCACTGCCATACATCATCTTTCATCCTTTCATGACCGCCACCCTGAATCATATTTCACAAATTGTTTTCACCTTCATCACAAATCATTAGCTCCGTTCCGTGTCACTGATGTGGGATTCATTAAGGCCCTCCTTTGACGGATCGCTTCTTGTCGACATCAGCTCATTATCCAAGAAGTTGATCTAGGAACACCCCCCAGTACTTTGAAGCTTGCATGCCTCAATGGCAAGATTCTCACTTCCGGCGACAGGTATACATCAATGACCTCCGACCGGGAGATTTTGCGCGGTGTTCGACACCAAGTCCTATATTCACACCACGCGAATTGTGTTGCAGTACCTTGAGGGTCATCATCATTATCGGTGATTCCTCTCGCGCTTGTTAACAGTTTACATTATTGACTGGTAATCAAGCGATGTCTTTCCATGTTCGACTCCAAGAAATTCTCACATGGATCGACTTGTACTTAGAGTGAAGATCGGACAAGTTTGAAGACCCCGGATCTAGTTTCATCCATCCGGGCTGCGATATATATTCAGGAGATAAAGGACATTGACATGTGCAGCAGATGATCATCCTACTAAAAGGATGATAATTTCAGCAGAGAATTATCAGTCTACCATCAGACGATCGTCTGTTTATGTACAGAAAAATGTATTTATAAAGCTGAGCATGGGAAATGCCCGCATCAGCTAGATCATGAAAGCAGTATGAAAAATAATGTATTGTATTGTATTTTGTTACAGGTCACCTCCCGGCGATTGAATGAACTTCGGATCCTCCTGATAAAGCATTTCACCCGATAAACGACCTCATACTTTAGGGGGCAACTGTTATAGACATTTTTGTGCCTTACAGCATGAAGCATGAAATGTCAATAATCTGAGGGATCCAAAGTCCCTAAACATGTTGTTCCTACCCCTAGAGGAACAAGGTCAGCAAACCACAGCACTTCAGATCAGTTCTCCACTGAAAAACACTCAAAAACAGGTCAATTTTGGATCATGTCAACTGCTCCACTGAGCATCTGCGCTGAATGTCAACTGCTCCATGGTGTACCTGCGCTGAATGTCAACTTCATCAAAGGCTACCTGCGCTGAGCGAGTTTGGACATGTGGAGGAATCTTTCCTCAATGTGTCAGTGCCCAGGAAGCTTCCAAAATGACACTTGGATCAAAAGATTCGCCTAAGTGAAGAGTAAGAGGTTCTAAAAATCCAAGTGGAAGGTAGAATCTCCAAGTGGACTCAAGAACTGAAGAACAACTGGGGTTGAAGAGGACAACAGTCACACATCAAGCTGACTTATCTTCACTCCAAAACTCTATGTAAGGATCTCATCCCATGGGATCTGGAGGCCGGAATTTTGTGCAAAGAATTGTTGTTGGTTTATAGTTGAGAGTATTGGGTGATTGCTTGAGGGAGGTGAAGAGGAGATTTCTTTCCGTCGGGAAGGTGATGCTGGATTGGGCCTCTTATGGTTGTATCACCGCCTGAACCTTACTTTCTTCCATTAATAAAGCATTTGAGGTTCTTCTATTCGCATGTGTTTCAATGATGTATTGTCTTACTTGCGTATTTGATTTATGCTAATCCTTGAATCAATTATGAATGCATGCTTCTTGTAGTTTCCTTTTCTTGTCTTGTTTGCAGGATCTCGTGTAGCTGGGCCCGTGAGAAGACTTGGAGTTGGGAGCAAGTGGCAAAGAGAGAAGATTGGATCGACCATTTGTGCAAGACATCGGTAAGTGGATCTCTTCCTTTCCTCTTTTGCATGTCATAAAGAAGTAATCTTAGATAGCTTTGCTTTGACTGTTGCTAAGGAACTATCACCCTTAGAGTGGGATAGGGTCATTCCATGTTGGATACTTTTCGCCACAACAAGCGTGCCTCGGGTGAGACTCCTTTCCCTTCGGGGTAAGGTGAAAATGTCGGCGATGTCCTAGACTACAGTGGACCATTTTTTCCCTGCTGTGCCCAAACCCAGGGTCTTTCCCCTGATGACTCTTTTGAACCAACACCAATGCATTACAACATATGGTCAGATTCATTTCTTCTTTCTTTGGGGTTGGTTACAGGTGTATATCCTCCTCTTTTGATGTTTCTTGTTCCTTTTCTTCCTCCTATTGATAATATGTGTAGAATAATTTCTTCTCAACACACTTATGACCTTTAGTGTATTTTCTATCACAACTGTAACAAAGCCCTTTTTCTCTTTTTTTCTTCCAATTGTTGTGGCGTTAACCTTGTAGGTTGTGGAAGGTTAAGAAAAGCAACACTTCCATCTTTATAGTTGTGAGTGGTAGACTTCCTTGTTGCCATAATTTTTATTTCCACTTTTCTTAACACCTTGAATGCCTTCTCCAACGAATCAGGTTCCCAAAGGCGAATCTCATGTTGGATTTTATCCTGAAAAGTCCCTATGAATACATCAATCCTAAGCTCCTATGGAATATTAGTTACGCTAATATTCAATTTGAAGTCCTCAATGTGCTTTGCCATTGAACCCTTTTGTTTGAGATTTATCAATTGGCTAAAGAAGGTGTTGCTCTTTGTATCCTCATAATGCGCTATCATTTCCTTCATGAAAATTGACCAAGTGAAAAGTGGTTTACAATAACAAAGCCATTGATACCATACAAATTGATTGGGTTCTAATTATAAAGATGCAATGCGTACCTTTTGTGTGTGTTGCACATCATGGAGATCAAAATATTGCTTCATTTGTAGTATCTATGTTACAGGATCCTTGCCATCAAACTTCCTCATATAGATATTTGAAATGTGGTGGGTCTTAAACCCAACATTGGAGTCTCTAAAATCATAATTCATATTCCTTTTGTTGTCCTCATGAGTTTCATGGAATACCTTTTCGCCAATGGGAAGCATTTCTTGTAGTAATTTTGTCAAACCTTCCTTCAAAACTTCCATGTCCACTTTTATTTATGCTTTTAAACTATTCATGTCGCATTTTATTTATGATTTTAAACCATGTAGGTCACCTTTTAAGCCATCCATGACTCCTTTTAATCCATCCATGTCCTATTTTAGTTTATCTTTGGCTGCTTTTTATGAGAGCGAAATTTGTTGCACTTGGTCCCATAATTGTGATATATCATGTTGCAATTCTTCCTCTTCATGAGTCATAGTGGAACTTTTTGAGGGCTTAATGGGTGTAGAATTATTATTTTTTGGAGGCATTTTAGAACCAAACACTGATATCTATGCTTCAATATTCCCTTTGAATCACTTCAAACTATTTTTTCAAACAAAAGTTATGTAAAATTTAAAAAAATACGCACCTTTTTCTTGATTTTTAGGAGCTCGATATTGAAGCTGTTGTATCTCTATAATTTTAGATCTCCCAGTTCTGAGAAAATTTTTTTAGTAGCCCTTTCAGTTCTCTTTTCAACCCCACAAGTCATACCTATATTTGATTTTTCAAGAAATATATATATCCAATCTCCCATGATGACCTAATTATAGACTAGTTCAATAGAGAGAACTAGTACGGAGTTCCACGTGTCACTATTTTGACTTCAAGCCCCAAAAATGATACAAAAAAAACTAAATTCGATGCACTTTCAACAAATTTTTACGAAATTCAAATTCGATGCTCAGAGAGAAAGTTATGACGATTTTCCCTAGGTCACCTGTTTGAGATTGAATTCTAGAGCCCTCAGAAAACCCTAACTTCTTCGGATCATGTCTCTGAAAATATAGTAAACCAAGTTCTCAAATTCTTACAAGTCGTTCACCAATATTTCAGATCCATGTATTTGCAATTTTAGCTTTTGAAGCCTCGTAGAAAAAAGGTTATAGCAGAAATTCCAAGATGGCTTATTTGAAGAAGTGAAACACTACAATCCAAAGCTTTGATACCAAATGTTATACAATTGGCTCACAAAATAGAAGAAAAGATAGATCAACGACTTAAAAATTATCCTCTTCAAGGGGGAAACCTCCTTTACATTACATAAATGAACAATTATTGGATTATACAAATGATAATAACTCTTTGGTATATATAGGAGTCTAAGGGGTCACAATATAATCAGAGCCTACATAACACTAATAATGTAAGGGCACAATAATAACAATAGTGAGCTTCTGTGGGGCACAACAATAACAACACATGGGATACATGGGAACAAAAATAACAATAGGGGGCTACACTAACAATAACAATAATGGGAATACACTAGTATTATAGGGACCTAACAAATTCCTTGACCTAGTTTGCTTTAGAAATGTATTTTTATTGCATAGTTAGGGTTTACTATTTACATGCTTTATTTCACTTGTGAGTTTGATTTCTTTGCACAATAGAATAGTTTTGCTTTCCTTTCATCATATTTAATATGGTTTTCCTCCATTCATTGCAATTAGCACAGGTTTGCTTATTTCCTTTCATTTCATGCAACTTTGAATTTTGTTAATAACATAGAGCAGTTAGTATGGTATCTGAGTAACTATATCTCATTTCAATGTTTTCACCCATATAATAGTTAGCAAAGAAAAAGGATAAATACATGTTGCACACATTGGCCTGACCCCTCTTAAGTTTATTTGAACCTTGGGTTGAAAATTAAAGTTGATACCCTTGGTGTTGCAGTATTATTGTTGCAATACTAAGGGCCATCAATCAGAGCAGGACATGATATCGAAGTAGATAAGATATTGTGTGGTTAAGGAAGGGTGTATCTTTTGCATCACATATAGGTAGCAGTAGAAGAAAAAATAACTTTGGCAGGGAACCTTGCAACAAAGAAGTTGTAGCATAGAAGTTTTTCCATTCGAGGTTAGAAAAGAGAAGAGGATAGAGGGAGTCCTCAAGAGAAATGGAGAGAGCAGGAAAAGTTCTCGAGAGAGGTGAAAAAATTGCAACAATTAGGGGAGTAGAGGAGACTTTATAGGTTATAGAGGAGAAGAACCTGTGATACCAAAAATCCAAGCCCAGGGGATAGAAGCTTGGTGAGGTGTCTTGTGGGGGCTTGTTTGCAGCTCATAATGAGTATGGAGAAGGAAAAAGAGATTGAGCATAGTCATGATTAGGCTTCAAGGAGAATTCATAGAAAGATGAGTCAAGAGGAATTTTATAAAGGGATTATTGAGTTAAAGGAAAGGCTTAGTGTAATTATGCAGTTGCCACTAGAAATGGAAGAAGACTAGAGATATGGTTGGGTGTTAAGGAAGAAAAAGGTAAAATGGCATATGCTATAAGAGAGGTTGAAGCATAGATTGAGTTCCTCGTTAGAGAAGAGAGAACTCAAGAAAACTAAGTATGAAGGAGATTATGTTTACCTCTCTGAAATAGAACAAGGACCACTCTTTAGTGATGAGGATGATGGAAATGAGGAGAGGAGATTGACATAACTATCATGGACTGTGTGAAAATTATAGAGCAAAAGATGATGCCATAAACATCAACAAAGGCTCAAGGGCCTCACGTTTTTAAAACTAATCAATTGTGTTCATGAGTAGGACATGCAAATCATGAAGGTGGATAGTCATTACAAACTGTCATGAAGGAAGTGAAAAAATGCAGAATTGTCCTTAGGGGAAAAAGGAAACAACAAAGTTCCAAAATAAGTATCTTTGTAAGTGAATGAGGTGGATGCATAATAGTGTCCAAATGCAATGCTCATGGAGCATAATGAAGAAATTAAGTGGCTAGAAGAATTGTAGCTAGAACCTAGGGAAGATGAAGGAATGTCTTTTCAAGACATTGAAGCAAGGATAGAAACTTGTCATGGATGCGGAAGAAAAAAATCAAAATTCTATTACAAGAAGGAAATAGACAGATAATCAAAGTGAAGACCATACACAGATGGATGAAATTTTGAGAGAGAATTTGCAAGAGCTTGTTGTTGAAATGAGCATGATGTAATTGGCTTGTGAAGATAAAATTCTCATGAAGTGTGATAAAAACATAAATTTGTTGATGGAACTAAAATCCTTGAAGGACAAAATCAAATGGTTCATATTCAACATGCAAAATTAGAATTAGGAGAAGATGACAATGACAAGCTTTAATCAAGGAAAAAGTTAGATAATGAAATTGATGAAGTATGGATGCTAATGAGGAAGGTGTCTAAGAAGAGGCATATGAAAGTGAAGAAGACAAAAAATAGATGCATATAGTTGACTGCATAAATTCACATTAGCAATGAAAGCGACACACTACGACATAAAGTCTAGTAGCCTAGAAGAATGAGGATAATATATAACAACAACATATATGGATGAGTGAGCATATACAACATAAAGTATCAGGTCCTAGAAGACTACATACATTAATGGAACAATGAGACAAAAAAACAAGTGGACAACAATAGAATGAAGTGTGGGACCCAGGGGGAAGAAGCAATTTGAAGACATACGACCATGAGGTCATAAAATTTTCTACCTCATAAGTCTAGTGTAGGAGCATCACAATAAAATATGTATTTTTCTAAGAAGTTTTTAAAGGATTCTAAATTTTGTAGAGTTTTAGGAAGAAAACTAGGAAAAAAAATAGAAAAAAAAATTATGATAAGCTCTGAAAATAAAGATGTTTTTTTCTTGCTTTCCTCCAAAAAGTCGAGTAGATAAACCACCTCTTGAGATATCTAGATATTTCCTTCTCAAGTATAAATAATATTTTAATCATTTTACAAAAACCAATCAAGTTTCTAGGCCTTTGATGAAATATGTTTTGAGTGTTTTTATGAATTGAGTTATTGTGTTATCATTTGGTATACCTTACGTTGTGGCACTCTACCATCACAAATGAGGAGCTTGAGGATGAAAAAAATAGATTAGGGTTTATAAAAAGGGTTTTTTTTGTTAAATAAATTAGGGTGTAGTGGATTTAAGGAGGCAAGAGAGAATCTCATCATGAATGGAATGGCTTTTGAAGCCGCAAAAAAAAGAGAAAAAAGCTATATGGTCCTTATCTGTCATGACCTTAGGGCCTCCTGTGGTCACAAGGCACCTCTTTGACAAACTGTTATCCCTTGAGCATCCAACATGGACATGTTTCATAGTTTCCTAGCGTAGCACAGTGGTACTTCACCTAGACTATGCCTCACACTGTATTACTTGTGTTAATCTCTATATTATTATTAATGTGCAGAATTTCATAAAACATAGAGTAGTAATAACATTGTTACATAAACTTACATTAACAGAAACCATGTGTAACAACCCTTTTTGGTTGCCCGATCTTGTAAATATTTTTATGTACAATTGTATATAATTGTGAAAAATATAAAAAAAAATGATTGGAATGAGAGGAGGACATAGATTCAAAGTTCGTGGAGGAGAAGTTTCTTTAGAATTATTTGGGGAAATAGTTAAACTCATAAGTGGCATTTAATTTTCCACCCATCTCCCTATTTAATTAAAGCCAAATTTGGTAGTGGCATTAAAATGCATATGTGTAAGAGGATGAAAGAAGTCCTAGTCCAGTGGGACGTGTTGGATTTAGTTAACACACAAGAAGAAATTAGGAAAGGGAAAAGGGGAGACACTCTAGCAAGAGCGAAGGGGTGGGGGAGGGGGAGAGGGGGGAGTTATAGGGTGTAAGTGGATAACACGCGATGTAGATAAAAGAGAGGCATTGTGAAGGCACACTTAGGAATGCATGAGAATGCCTAATAATAGTGATAGAATTGTGGCAAGAAATAATACACATTATTAGTGCATGTGAAGCACTAGAAAAAGCTCAATGTAATCTCAAGCTTGGAAGCTAGTTGGGGGACACTGAATAAAGGTGAAGTTTTGGTGTTGAGAAGGTAGAGAAAAATGTACTCTGGACTCCTTCTTAGCAGGTGGAATCACTGGAGACTTTGAAAATTCTCTTGGTGTTTGACAGGCGGAGATTGAGTTCTTTGGATTCCCATGGTGAATATCAAGTGGGGACATCATGTGTTTTGGATTCTAGTGGGTGTAATAGGTGAAGGAACCATGGGCCTTGGATTCGTAAATGGTGAAGCAGGTTGAGATACTTTGATCTCTAGATTCATGTAGTGATTGTTAGGTGTACCACCATGTGCTCTAGATTTCTTGAAGTGTGGTTTGGGTGGAGACACTGTGCACTTTGGACTTTTGGGTATCAGATGGAGGAACTATGTGCTCTGGATTCCCAAGTGTTTGTAACTTGAATGGTTTGAATTTCCCTTGACCACTTCACTCCTCAAACTATGAATCTAGCTTAGGGATGGTTAACTACAAGAAAGAACAATAATGCAGTTGGCCTATGGTTGGGAGGAGAGTTGAAGTCCCCCTCTCAGTTTCTAGTCATTTAACTAATAAGATAAGTTTCTAACTCGTATCTATGTGCATATTTGTGCAATGTGAATGATAAACAATGTTATTGTATGACAACATGTATATCAACACTGACTATGGATGAATATGTATCCATGTGTACTTGCAATGAGATGGTTTGTGATTATTCTCATGGTGTGAGGGACTTGCAGATCCATGTAGTTGTTGATATGATTCCTGATTTGCAAATCTACTTGCATGATTATTGATGACTATTAAAGAATCTAGTTAAACTACTATGGTGTGTGAAATTCCATGGTTTGAGAGTTATAATTATCAAAGGGTCTTTATGTTTGAGAATTAAAGAGTTTTGTTGTTTAAAGAGTTGTATATGGCTTGCTAAGAATTATCATGGATTCCTGTTGTGCATGGCTAATTGTTTCTTTCTTTACTCATGGAGCAATAAATGAAATAATGCACTATATATATATATAGGGGACTTGGTAGAAATGGTCATATTAATTCTAAAAAAGGATCTCGTATTATTGAAGGAAGGGGGTACCAATTCTTCACGTAATGCTTATTTAAGGCTCAATTTTCAATACATGTCCTTAGATCATTTGTGTTCTTCATATCCTGAAAGAGTACATGAGCACCATAAGGGGATCGAGAAGGATGAATGAATCCTACATTGAACAATTTTATCAACTACATCGTCAACTCATCCAACCATGGTACTGATAACTTGTAAGGAGCTCGTGCTAGTGGTGGATCACTAGGCTCAAGCTTAATGCAATGGTCCATTTTTCTTCTTGGAAGGAGCACTTTTGAAAACTCTACAAACTCATAAAATTTTTGTGGAATATGTGTGTCGAATCCATCATCTCCTACTTCCTTGACCACTATTGCATATATTTGGGCATCTGAATTTATTGCTACTCTTTTCATGCTCAGTGCATACACAAGCTACACCTTCTCCTTCTGCTACTCTTGCGTGGTTTTGAACACAAAACACATCTTGTTATCATCCAAGATAATGAAAAGGTCAATCCATGGTAATGAGACCACTGAACTTCCTCATAGGAAGTTCAAAGGATGGTGTAAATCAGTGTGAGGTCAATTTAACAATTTCACAATCTTTCTTAATCATACGTTCATATAGCAATGAACCATAAACATTATGTCATTAATTATATAAATGCATAATCACATAAGAAACATAAAAATAAGGCATTGACAATAAAACAAGCCATCACATCATGAAGACACACAATTTTTTAGGTGGGAGCCCATATGGGAGAAAACCACCAATCTTCTTCTCCCTTATATTCAATTAATTCACGTCAATTTGTAGGCCCCAACCAGTTGGAGGAAACTATCCCCAAGAAAAGAAAGATAACACTTGCGGTAGGCTATAATATGATTGAGGCACCAACCTTGAAGAATGCAAGTAGCTACTCACTGTAGGATATAATTTGATTAAGGATCCAACCTCAAGAATGAGTAGAATCTGACCCGATTGAGGCTCCAACATCAGTGGAGGCACTGAACTCCTTTTTCAACTTGTCGATCTCTATTTCATCTCATTTTCAAATTGGGTCCAATATCACCACATATCATTGAATCTATATATAAATAAATTGTCACAACCTACAAACATTACCACTACCATAAACATTTCCATTGTTTGAATCATTGTCTCTACAACCTGCAAACACTACCCATGCCACTGTCACATTCATTGTCACTACATATTGCAAACATTATACTGCAACAAAGAGCACAACAATCATTGTTGCTAGCTATCATATTACTGCCAATACTTTGCTTCAACCAATTCATCAATCTGGTCATTCAAACCCCTTCTCCAAATTTGTTTACTTCATGTATCCAAAACACTTGCAATATGTTCACAAACCCTCCAAACACACATAAGAGCTTATGGACATAAAACAAGATTTAAAATAGCATGATACCCCTATGGTTAGATTCATTTTTGAACCATGATCATCCAACTTCTTCGAGAACTCAATTTGGACAAAATAATGACTCCAAAAACTCACAAAAACAATATTAAACCATATAACAAATTAATTGTTATACAAATTATCACTTTCCAAATGTGCTCTACAAATGAAAGAACTCTCACGTTGGATTTATAAAACAATAACCAATGGGCATCCAAACATTTGACAAAATGTTGACATATCCCAGCCTGTTCAACATCGAGGGTCGAACCCATGACCACCAAAGAATAACGTGCATGCCTTACCAACTATGTTATATGACGCGGATTGTTAAACCATCCATCCACCTTCACTTTACTCTAGATGTTGTAGCTTCATTGGGGTCGAGGACGTGGACCGCCCCCCTTGTACCAAGTCAAAATCAACGCGTCTAATCACCTCCTACGAATGAGCCAATGTTGTATCCATGAAACAGTTTAGAAACCAATCAAAATGGAGGCATCACTTTATGTGGATTTATTTGAGGGCTAGTTCTATCCAAACCATAACTTTGGCATTAGACTTCGAGTGTTATGAATAGTTTTGAAACCTAGTCATGCCATAACCACAAGTGGTCTATGAATTATCCATAACCAATGATGAGTTCATAGAACTAAATAGAATCACAACATAAGGATAACCAAATTTCTGTTATGAGACACCATAACCATAACCTTGGCTATGAATGGAAAAATTATGTTTGAAACTAGATCATAACCTTTTTTCAAATGATTGAGTATTCAATTCAAAAAGTTCGTTGATTTACCACACTCGGAGTTCAAATTATGTCTCTTTGGAGCTGAGTATGGTTTGTATATATATTTGGTTGGTGGTCCCATCCCTTATGGGGTTGACCCTGAGTTCCCTTAAAACTTTCCTTCTTAATTGACCAACCAAAAAAATAATTTATTAATGTTTGCGCCACGGTTCCATGTGGCCATGCCATATGACCATGGTTGATAAACGTCTTGAGCTCCATGTCCATATGACCATGCCCATACAACCATGACCCAATTTCACTGGACTTTTCCTTAATGAGATCATCATGACATCATTGAGTTGTGTGGCAGCTCGAGAGGGGTACCACATGTCACCTTGTTTCATAATTTTCACCAACTTAAATGTGCGAAATCACCTTGCCAAGTGGCTGATCCAGGTGGATATTGGTGGCCACCTGCCTATTCCACTTGGACCCTCGCCCTTGTTTCTTTCAGTTTTTCAATTTCCTTAATTGTAGCACAATTTACTATTTTTGGTATTTTTTCGGGTCCTGAATTTCTAGAGTCGTTTTGAGGCCCTAAACGACGTTTTCTTTGGCAAAATTCCTTCAGTGATTGCTAAGGCAATCACATTGGCAATTTTAGTCCTTGGAGAGATCTTTCCAATGAGGTATCATATGCATCAAATAGAGATAATATTACCAAGTTACGACCCTGGGAAGTTGGCTGCCCAACTAACCCCAACTGGGCCCATAAACTCTTGGTGTTACATCTCCTCGGGTTAGGGTTTTGGTTGTTTAGGGTTTTCTCTTATTGTTCAATAATACAAAGGCCCTTGAGCCTCATTGTAACTCAGTTTCGAGGCATGTAGCCACCACATCTCTTCTCAGAGATAAGTTACCATAGCCCGACCTATCTTATTTCCATTATGTTTGTAAGCATAGTTCAATATTTTTCTATTAATGAAATGAAGTGTTTTTCTGGTGCATCTCTATGTCTATGATTATATCTATAAGTTGTAGTATTCCTATTTAAGTTCAGATCAATGGTATCAGAGTGGTCTACTCTTTCTGTATTTTTCTTTGCATGTCCCCAATGAGGTCAGGATAAGGAGTTAGGGCTCGATCTGGTTGAACCATTGTAGGATCAACCTCGTAAGACCCAATGACCTCCCATGGCAAAATAAAATAAAGATGAGGGGGTAGGAGATCCTTTCAAAATGTTTCTTAAGGAAGCCCTCAAGCAATAGAGGGACGCGATGATGGATAACTTTGCCCAGATCCTTCGACGACTACCCACAAGTGATGCATCTACATCCAGCATCCACTCTGGAGGCGCTACTCCTTTTAAGGTACATGTTAACTTCGATATTCCCATATTCGAAGGCCTGATAGATGTAGACATCATAAATAAATGGTTAAATATGTTGGAAGGATATTTTTCAGTTCATGACTTTTCCAATCGGGAAAAGGTTCCTTTTTCGCTTCTCAAAGCCACCCCACACGTCAAGGATTGGTGGGAAACCTATTGTGAACAAAAGGAAAAGAGTGAACCCTCATTATTTTCAGCCGCAACCACTTGGAATTATTTACGAGAGGCCATCAAGGAACATTATTATCCTATTAGGATCTATGAAGAGAAATACATAAAGTGGACCACGCTATGGCAGGAAAGGGACTAAGAGGTGCCAGAGTTCACAAATACTTTCCATACCCTTCACATGAAGCTGAGTATCAAGGATACTGAGCGACATTTGGTGCTCAAGTACCACGACTGTCTACACAAGTACATCCAGGATGAGATGGAGTTCCTAGACATCTCCTCGCTCGGTACGACATATTGGTACGCTGTAAAGATTGAGTAGAATTTTAAATAGAAGAAGTGGGACTTTGGATTTGTGACTCCAAAGAAAGGAAAAGGCGCCTGCAAACCACATAAAAAAGGACCAAGCCAAGGCGGGGCTACCCATCACAACCCGACGAAGCCAAAAGAAAATAATAACACCATGAAGACGAAGAAGGACACGGAAAATGGTCTGAGTTCCATAAGAGCTCCACTCACAATACAAGTGAGTGTTGGGCCAAGCGATCACTGGTGGCCGAGCTGAAGGCTTCCAAATCGGACACAGGTTCTGACTCTGAATTAGAACACGATAAGGAAACTCACAAAGGGAAGCAAATCATTGGTACGGAGCCGAGTGCCACTGCCAAGATATAGATAATTGAGCTTGAAGATCGATAGGAGGGGAACGCCTCTTCCACTCATAGATGTGGGTGAAGGGTTCTCCGCTATAGTTCATTATTGATAGCGGGAACCAAAAGAACCTCATTTCAATAGGGTTCGTGAAGCAGCTGTGCCTAAAGACTACAACACATCCACAACCGTACACCATCGGGTGGCTTCACCAAGGACGAGAACTTTGCATTAGCCAGGAGTGCCGCCTTCCCTGCAACATTAAGCCCTTCATGGATGAGGTACTGTGTGACGTTGCTCCTCTTAAAGTTTCTCATGTATTGTTAGGAAAACCATACTTGTGGAAGCGAAATGTTGTATATGAGTCTAGACCTCATTCTGTGATTATTACTTTGGCTAATAAGTTGTACAGGATATTGGAGGTAGCCTCGCCTACCGTCATCTCTTTGATCACTGCAAAGTAATGCAATAAGATCATTTCCCCGACCGGGAATTTTTTTTTTATTATGATTCGCCCCCAAGGTAAGAAGAAGGTTGTGGCCACGAATTCTAGGCAGGGATCCTCTGCACAATAGCAACAGATGGACAGGGTCGTGGAGGAGTACAGGGATATTTTTACCTCACCCACAGGGGTACCACTGCACTATCAGGTCAAGGACTCAATCGATTTGACCCCAGACACACTGCTACCCAATGGACTGATCTATTGACGCTCTAATATGGAGAACGATGAGATCAAGAGGCATATTCAGGAACTACTGTAGAAATGGCACATCAGGCCAATCTCATCACCCTGTGGGAGCCCGATTGTATTGGTACAAAAGAAGGATGGGACCTGGAGGATCTGTATTGACTATTGGGCGTTGCACAAGATCACTATCCAGAATAGGTAACCAATCCCACGAATTGATGACCTTCTAGACCATCTCAAAGGGGAAAAACATTTCAGAAATATTGACTTGAAGTCAGGTTATCACTAGGTGCCTATCGAACCCTTCGATGTGTAGAAGATTTCCTTCAAATCTAAGGAGGTCCTTTTCGAATGGTTGATCATGCTGTTTGAATTGATGAACACCCCTGAAACCTTCATGAGACTGATGAATGACATCTTGTTACCCTTCACGAATGCATTCATGGTGGTGTATTTAGATGGCATCTTGATCTTCAGCCAGAGTTGGGAAGAGCACCTCCACCATATTCGACAGGTCCTCCAAACCCTTAGACAACGCAAGTTGTGTGATAACTTGGAGAAATGCACCTTTGGCCTGACCCAGGTTCAATATCTGGGGTACATCATTGATGATTAGGGTGTACATGTGGACCCATCCAAGATACAAGTCATTCGGGATTGGCCAGCCCAAACCACTCGAACACAGCTCTGCAACTTTTTGGGTCTTGCCAATTTTTACCGTAGGTTCATGTTGGGGTTCTCTCATATCACTTGGAATTTAAGTCAAGTCACCAAGGGTGGAGTGAAAGAAAAGTTATTTTGGTTGGAAACCCAACAACGAGCATTCTTCAAGTTGATGAATCACCTCTATTCTGCACTAGTGCTCACATTACTAGACTTGCAAAAACCATTTGAGATTGAGACAGATGGCTCTGACTTGTTATTGGTGTGGTTCTTACTCAGCATAGGCATCCAGTGTCTTACCACAGTGAGACAATTTTAGACATAGTCCGAAAGTACCCCACCTACAACAAAGAAATGTATTCCATTATGCAGGTCTGCCGCCAATGGAAGAATTACATTATTGGGAAGGAAACGGTCATCCACATAGATCACCGACCTCTACAGTTCATATAGACACAAGGGAAGTTACAGAACGATCGCCATCAGAAATGGTCCACCTGTTTGCAACAATTCCATTTGAACATTAAGTATAAGAAGGGAAGCACCAATAATGTCATTGATTGCCTCAGCCGACCACTAGTCATGGCGCTAATCACTATGCTTGACTCCTGTGGGCATGAGACATCGAGGTGGCCACATCTTTACAAGAGCGATCTAGAATTCAACAGCATATACCAGACATTCCTGAAAGGGAAGCAAGTTCCAAAATTTCACCTTCAGGATGCACTGTTATGCCACTTGGGACACATCTGTGTTCCTTCAAGTAAGTGCCCCAAGATGATTTGGGAGGCACATTACAGTCTGGTCGCTGGACATTTCAAAGTAGAGAAAACAATGGTAGTATTGCAGAAGTATTTTTATTGGTTGAAACTTCGTCAAGATGTTGGGAAGTACATTAGATCCTACACCACCTACATCATTGCAAAACCAACCATCAAGAAGCAAGGCCTGTATACTTCTCTATATACTCCTAGTTGGCCTTGGGAATCTGTCTCCATGGATTATATGTCAGGCCTTCCTTCTACTAAGCACAACAATGATTGTGTTTTTGTGGTTGTCGACAGATTCTCTAAGATGGCCATCATGGTGGCCTAAAAGAAGAGTATCACAGTAGCAGCCACTACTAAGCTCTTCTTTGAGCGAGTGTGGGTGCACTTTGCGATCCCACAGTCCATTATCTCAGATCGAGATAATAGATTCCTGAGTGCATTTTGGTCAAGTCTTTGGTCGATGTTGGATACAAAAATTACTAAGTTCACAACTTTCCATCCCCAAACTGATGGCCAAATAGAGGTTGTCAATAGGATAATCGTACACATTCTGCGCATGTACAACTCAAAGAAACCACGCACATGGCATGAAAGTCTCCCCTATGTCCAACACAGCTACAACAGAGCTCTCTACAGCTCATGGGGCATGTGGCCATACAATTTGCAGCCACTCAGGTAGATTCGGCTCATGTGCAGTCCAAAGCTGAAAGAGATAACAACTTCATTGAGTGCATTCAACACATCCGCCAAGAGGTCCATGATATATTGGATAGAGCTAATGCTAATTATAAGTAATGTCATGTTCAACATTGAGTGCTGCACAAGTTCTAGGTGGGCAACAAAGTTTGGCTAATTTTGCAGAAGGAGCGCCTTGTTGGACCCCACCACAGGCTTCACCCACTCTGATATGGGCCATACAACATCACCAAGGCCATTGGTGACAATGCCTTCAAGCTCAGCATCCAACCGTTCCTTGGTCTGCACCTAGTGTTCAACGTAGATCGCCTTCAGCTATACTTTCCACCATTGTTGGACACATCTGACATTGCAGAACAGTTCACACCAACCGAGCTCAACCCGGACTGCATGGAACAAGCCACAACTGATCAGATCATGGACACATAGATCAAGAACACTCAATAATAGAGGATACAACTATATCGAGTTGTCAAAGCAGACCAACTCCTTCACCAAGGCAAATGGCTCACTAGGGGCCAAGTTTAGTAGAAGTTTCCTCATCTCATGGAGGAATTCAACGCAATGGGGACCATTGCTTCCTAAGGAGGGAGGAATGATTCAGGTGGATATTGGTGGCCACCTGCCTATTCCACTTGGACCCTCACCATTTTTTCTTTCAGTTTTTCAGTTTCCTTAATTGTAGCGTAGTTTACTATTTTTAGCAGTTTTTTAGGTCCTGAACTTTCGTAGTCGTTTTGAGGCCCTAAACAACGTTTTTGTGGAAAAATTACTCTACCAATTAAAGTTGTATTCCTCAGAGAGATCTTTCAAGTGAGGTATCATACGCGTCAAAGAGGGATAATATGATTAGGTTATGACCCTTAGAAGTTGGTTGCCCAACTAACCCTAATGGGGCCCATAAACTCTTGGTGTTACATCTCGTCAGGTTAGGGTTTTGGTTGTTTAAGGTTTTCTCTTATTGTTCAATAATAGAAAGGCTGTTGAGCCTCATTGTAACTCAGTTCAAAGGCGTGTAGCAGCCACACCTCTTCTCAGAGATAAGCTACCATCGCCCAAGTTATCTCCTTTCCATTCTGTTTGTAAGCATAGTTCAATATTTTTCTATTAATGAAATGAGGTGTTTTTCTGTTGCATCTCTGTGTTTATGATTATATATGTAAGTTGTAGCATTCCTATTTAAGTTCAGATCAATGGCGGACTTTAGTCATGCCACATTATCACTCTGACATCAACAAGATCCACATCCTCATTCAATAAAACACTGCCATGTGTCGACATTTGATTGGTCCTAACAGAGGCATTAAAAATCATGCAACTTCAACTTCATCTGGTCGTTGACTTATTGAAGGTGCTATTGATTTATCTATAACATTCACATTTTTTAATGACATTAAAAAGTGTGCATATTTACATGCCAAAGGGTGTTGATCTACTTTGTCAGTAGTGGATTCACTTAGAACTTGCCCACTATTTAACCCTTTAATAATTTAGGTTTGGCCCTATATTTTTCCCTTTCAATTTGACCCAACTAATGTTCATTTTCAACTAGCCAGAACTTCTCTTTTGGGAGGAGTTTGTCAGAGAAGGATATACTATTGGAAAGGTACTGACAACTTCCACACAACCATGCTATTTTTAAGATAATTTAAGCAACATGTCTTCATCATAAACTCAAATAACTTCAAGTGCCCATATCTTCATGTGATGGGACCTTGTGAAAGATCCAACTATATATCACTTCATAAAGAGTCCTGATGTTTGGATCATCAAAGATGGTACTGCTACAATTGTCTCATACATCCCCTTTGGCATCAATGACAACACTAAGTGCAACATAAATCCTATCTAATATCACCTCAAAATCATCCATCAAGATCACTATGAAATCCAAAAGTTCTTT
Organism: Pinus tabuliformis; assembly: GCA_031772625.1. NCBI lineage: Eukaryota > Viridiplantae > Streptophyta > Pinopsida > Pinales > Pinaceae > Pinus > Pinus tabuliformis. Next base: position 37,441,106 of record CM062815.1, read on the forward strand.
CCATCCATCAATATCAACCGACATATCTACTACCAACCATGTCACTATCATAGCCTTAGATTTGACTTCTATCATCATTTTCCTGCTCATGGTTACTGTTAGCTTTGCTACAATTTGCAACATTTGATGGATAAAATCAGGTCAGGCAGTGCTAGTTTTGGTTGCAAAGAAGCTTGCAGCAGTTCATTGTATTCTTTCTCCTTCATGTGCATCATTCCCTTATAACCTCACCACATTTCCTTCTTTCCTTTCATCCTCCTTGTTCTCCTAACTCCATTATTACTGTTGTCTTCTATACACCCTATAAACCCTGTTTAAGCCACCTTCTACCTCATTCATCCTCAATTCTCCTTTGTCTCGGGGTCCTTTGTTTCAAATTACATTTAAGGGTTTTTGTGCTTAGCCCGAGCGCAAATTTGAAAAGGCCATATGACCATTTCCTCATAACCGCGTGTATATAAATTATAACCCTTTAAACCCCATATTAACCCTCTGTTGCTTTTGCATTTACAGCTGTTGATCTCCGCATGTTTGATCTAACGATCTTTGTGTTTTCCCGCCCGATCGTTAAGTATCGCGCTCCTTTCCACCGTCGATCGCGTCCGTCGCACGATCGGACGGTTGACGCTCCCCTGATCATGCGATTAGCGCACTCGTTAACTCGCGGGGCAGTGGTTTCCGGTTGCCACGTGTCTTAATTTAATTGGATCGCTGCCCGTTATATGGAAACAGCCTTGGGCCTAAAGGCGGTGTGGGGAAACTGCCCGCCACGTAAAATCGTCGGTCCCCCGCCATTAAATCGCTTGCAGCTTCAGCACCCGATTGCCGTCGGATCTGCTCGATTGCGATTCGATGGCCCATATTCATTCACCCCCGATTACTCTCGATAGCCTTAATAATCCAATCTCCACCGTTGATTTAGCCGATCCAACGGCTGAGCTTCGTTCTTCTGATCAGTCTGTTTCCGCCTTACTGTTTGTTCCACTCCTGACTGCTCATTGCTGCCAAAGAATGCAGACAACCAACTACCTGTACCCTGCATAATGAAGTCTCAACAACTGCAATTAATCAACAACATGGTCGAGGACAAATAGGACTGCCTCGAGCAGTTAAAAGCATTGAAAGGTTATGGGTTTCATTCATATTTTACTCTATTTTCTTAGAGAAGGACTATAGAACATCAAAGGAAGGCTGATTCTGTCCATTAAAACACTCAGAATTGCAGCAGAGGCACATTTTAGATTGTAAATGTGGTTGGTGGTCCATTATGCCCCCTACACGCATTGTTTAGCAGACTTTTTGTAAACCAACCTCAATATAAACCCAAAAACGAGAATGTAATAGGTTAGTGAATGTTATTTTGTTGTAGGCTTCAACTTCTGGAGACTCTAACTATTGTGACACCTGCAGCTTCTGGTTTTCATTTCCAGCTAATACATGCTTCTTTTGCTGTTGATTTCTCACTTTCCACTTCTTCTTCTTGTTCCAGGTTGTGCCTGTCATGTATTTATTCATGTGCTGTTGATGTTTAGCATTAGAGGGGCTGTCATCCCACCTCTGTGTTTGAATTTAGCATGTATCATTGAATTTGTATGCAGGTTTCTATTATTTTAATGCCAAAGAGTTGTCATCCTGTCTGTGCATTAGGAAATAGATTTACAGACCTTTAACTAGTTGCAGCTGGCCATCACAGGGTCCTGTGCATCTGTTGGTGTGATTAGTATTCTCCATCATCACATTTTCCTTAAACTATGAGTAATTGGTGGTCTAAAGCCTTGTAGTTTGGGGGTGTTCACCCATGTCTGGGGTTAAGCATAGTAGAAGTGGTTATCTGGCTTGAATATGCAGCATTTTTTTCATTCATCCACCATTTTTCCAACATTTTTGTTGAGTTGTAATGTTCCCGAGCATCTCTGATATACAACCTAGGAGATTTTCTTGGGGTGATAACATTAATTGGTACCGTTGTCGGGGAGAGAAGAATTGAAGCTCAGCTTCCTTGGGAGAATGACATAGGTTCAAGCTTTGATGATAGACAAGGTTTGAACACAGATTCTGGTTGTAATCATCTATCTGGCAACTCCATTGGAGGAAGACCAAGCTTTGGTGACTCCACATCGAAGTTCTGGCTCAGCTGTGAGGTATGATTGAAGACATCTTCAGAAATCATCAGCTGAACCATTGCCTGATCCTGAGAAGATTGTTCAGCAGAAGGAAATATCGCAGTAAGGAGCATCAGGGTCGGGTAAACCTTGGAATTTTTATGTATCTCTGTTAGTGTAGAAATACTTTCAGAGATTCATTCAGCTCCTTGTTATTCATTTCCCTTTCGGACCTCGATTGCAAGAAGCTTTCCATGCTGTCCATCATATTCCTTTGCTGTTGTCATTCTTTTCATTGGTCCATTCCACTCATTCCACCAGTATCCTTTCATATTCCATAGTCATGGCAGGTCAGCAAGCCCTCACAAAGATAAAAAAAAATAGTTGCTGCTAGGTATGGACCCCTGGTCTTGCCTGTCCCTTTGAATTCCATGCCTGCTGGAGATTATCAAGAATTTATGCCAAAGTTTACTCGTGCAGAAGGAATATCAGTTGAGGAGCATTTAGAGACCTTTTATAGCTATGTTAATAACCTGGATATCAATGAAGAGGATGTCTGGATGAGGGTTTTTGTTCAAAGCCTAGATGGGGAAGCTAGAAAATGGTTCAGAAATTTACCCCCTAGGTCTATTGCAGACATTGAGGCCCTAGATGATGCATTTTTAAAGCACCACGGAAATAATAAAGATCTGCTCTTTTATCATGATGAATTTGGGAACTTGCAAAGAGAAGATGGTGAGCTGCTGTCTGAATTTAACATCAGATTTAATCATATGTACAGCAGAATTCCAGTTGAAGTAAGACCCACCCCTACTTCTGCCATGATTATTTATTCTAACGCCTTCGATTCTCAGTTCCGCCGGTTGTTAAGAGAAAGAAGATGCACTTCTTTGGCTGATTTGCAAACTGCAGCTTTTGAAGTGGAATCGAATATCATTGTTGTAGAGAGACTTGAAGGTGATGCCGAGCGGAGAAGTCAGGGAAGTGAATCCTCATCATCCTATGAGCCTGAGATTGATGAATTAGCTAGGATGATTGAGTTTTTGTTTTCTAAAGTTTCCAAATTGAAGGTCGAGTAGTATTTTGAAGAAGCAGGAGCTCATTGTTCCATTTCTCTTCCAGCTCAAAATCCATCTAAAGGAGCAAATGAGCATTTGTAGATTTTGCACAGAAATAAGATTTCAAATGAAGACAAAGGGATGAGGCCCCTTTTACAGAATATAGTCATGGAAGAAGTGCAGCATGAGGAGGAGGTCCATGTTTTGGAAGGTGCTCCATTCCTAACAAGGGCTGCTTATGAGAAAGCAATATCCAAAGGCACTGCTCAGCAATTTGTTGTAGCTGCAGAACAACAAGTTAACCAGTAGTGGTAGCCAGTAGAAGATCCCTTCCTCCAAGAGTTCGAGCCTAAGGCTAGCACATCTTCTAATGGCTATGCAGATCTGCAAGTTGAACAACCTGTTGTTATTCCCAGCACAATGATCAAGAAGGGAGAAGAAAGCTCCCCATCATCTTTTGCTTCTCTGTCTGCTCAAATAACAATCCCTCATAGTTGCCCCTTGAACACTGAGGTAGGAAATAGCTCAATGCTCAAGGCTGAGACTGATCACCTCAGTTTTGATTTTCTGAAGCCTGCTCAGGTGGCCTCCACACAGCTTGAAAGGGCATCTTGCTTGATGACAGATGAAGAGGATGCACAATGTTGGAATACCTCCTTGGATGAGGACTGTTCTAACAAAGATTCAGGAGCAGAAAATGTCTCTGTGTCCCCTGCACAAGAAATTGATGGTTCATCTTTCATATTAGTTATGCTGACCACATATGACACAGATAAATACACAACATTTATGGTTATCCAGTAGGTGTACAAAGGCTCCTATGAAAAACATCCAAGGAGGAGAATACACAAAAGGGAAATGAAATTTGATCCATATTTACCCATTAAGATCAAATGTCCTAAACTTTTTGAGGTAAAGGATCAAATCAATCCTGTTTTGCATCTCTATGATGAAGGGGTCGAGAGCAGGAGAAACAATTTTGGTGGCCTAGCAAATGGGCAGTTTTGAAGTTTTATATTTTCCAGCCTTAATGTTGTAATTGTGTTCTTTTAGTATAGACTTGGCTTGACTCCATGCCCAATGGATACTAGGCATAGCTTTGAAAGCTGATTTTGCATGAAGGCATTGGTCTGCAGGTTCTTGAGACCTCACAGGGAGGATCTCATCCCCAAAAGGAGCCAGTGTTAGCTCTGCTACAGTTTGCAACATTTGATGGATAAAATCAGGTCAGACAGTGCTGGTTTTGGTTGCAAAGAAGCTTGCAGCAGTTCATTGTATTCTTTCTCCTTCATGTGCATCATTCCCTTATAACCCCACTACCTCCATTTCCTTCTTTCCTTTCATCCTCCTTGTTCTCCTAACTCCATTATTACTGTTGTCTTCTATAAACCCTATAAACCCTGTTTAAGCCACCTTCTTCCTCATTCATCCTCAATCCTCCTTTGTCCTGGGGTCCTTTATTTCAAATTACATTCAAGGGTTTTTGTGCTTAGCCCGAGCGCAAAGTTGAAAAGGCCATATGACCATTTCCTCATAACCGCGTGCGTATAAATTATAACCCTTTAAACCCCATATTAACCCTCTATCGCTTTTGCATTTACAGCCGTTGATCTCCGCATGTTTGATCTAATGGTCTCTGTGTTTTCCCACCCGATCGTTAAGTATCGCGCTCCTTTCCACTGTCGATCGCATCCGTCGCATGATCGGATGGTTGACGCTCCCCCGATCACACGATTAGCGCACTCGTTAACCCACGGGGGTGATGGTTTCCCACTGCCACGTGTCTTAATTTAATTGTATCGCTGCCCATTATACGGAAACAGCTTTGGGCCCAAAGGCGGTGCGGGGAAACCGCCCGCCATGTAAAACCGCCCGTCCCTGGCCATTAAATTTCTTGCAGCTTCAGCACCCGATCGCTGTCAGATCTTCCCGACTGCGATCCGATGACCCATATTCATTCACCCCCGATTACTCTTGATAGCCTTCATAATCCAATCTCCACCATTGATTTAGTCGATCCAATGGCTGAGCTTCGTTCTTCTGATCAGTCTGTTTCCGCCTTATTGTTTGTTCCACTACCGACTGCTCACTGCTGCCAAAGAATGAAGACAACCAGCTACTTGTACCCTGCATAATGAAGTCTCAATAACTGCAATTAATCAACAACATGGTCGAGGACAAATAGGACTGCCTCGAGTAGTTAAAAGCATTGAAAGGTTATGGGTTTCATTCATATTTTACTCTATTTGCTCAGAGAAGGACTATAGAACATCAGAGGAAGGTCGATTCTGTCCATTAAAACACTCAGAATTGCAGCAGAGGCCCATTTCAGATCGTAAATGTGGTTGGTGGTCCATTATGACCCCTCCACAAATTGTTAAGCAGACTGTTTGTAAACCAACCTAAATATAAACCCAATAACAAGAATGTAGTAGGTTGATGAATGTTATTTTGTTGTAGGCTTCAACTCCTGGAGACTGTAACTATTGTGACAACTACAACTTCTGGTCTTCATTTCCAGCTAATACAAGCTTCTTTTGTTGTTGATTTTTCACTTTCCACTTCTTCTTCTTGTTCCAGGCTATGCCTGTCATGTATTTATTCATGTGCTGTTGATGTTTAGCATTAGAGGGGATGTCATCCCACCTCTGTGTTTGAATTTAGCATGTATCATTGAATTTGTATGCAGGTTTCTATTATTTTAATGCCAGAGAGCTGTCATCCTGTCTGTGCATTAGGAAATAGATTTACAGACCTTTAACTAGTTGCAACTCGCCATCACAGGGTCCTGTGCATCTATTGGTGTGATTAGTATTCTCCATCATCACATTTTCCTTAAACTGTGAATAATTGGTGGTCTAAAGCCTTGTAGTCTGGGGTTGTTCACCCATGTCTGGGGTTAAGCATAGTAGAAGTGGTTATCTGGCTTGAATATGTAGCATTTCTTTCATTCATCCACCATTTTTCCAACATTTTTGTTGAGTTGTAATGTTCCCGAGCATCTCTGATATACAACCTAAGAGAGTTTCTTGGGGTGATAACAGTTACTTTCAAACCAAACTGATTTTCCAACCTTGCCCTCAAGAAATTGTGTGAGGCACTTATGTCATAAAGTGTAGGTATTGCCTTCTTGCCAATTTCCATGTTCACAAAGCATAAATTGTGCCTCCAATTGTCGTTTTATTTCCCCAAGACACCTATCCTCTTAATAAAATCTTCAAATAAACATGAACCACCAAAAAAATACATACCTCTTAACTTACACATCTCCATCTTGGCTGCACTGCTGAATTGCTTCACTTCCATTGAGTGGTAGCTCTAATACCACCTGCCATGTCATTGACAATGTGTTGAAAAGCTCCAAACCATTGTCAATTTTCTTTGAAACCATATTTCATTATCCCAATGCCTCCTACTGTCACAAGGCACCTCTTGGGTGCACCATGATCCCTCGAGCATGTGGTACTAACGTGTTTCACAGTTGCCTAGTGTAGCACAATGTTACTTCACCAAAACTATGCGTCACAACATATTACCTGTGTTAATCTCTGTATTATTATTAATGTGTATAATTCCATCAAACATAGAGTATTAATAAATTTTCTCATCATCTTCTATAAAAACCACAAACATTATTTGCAACATATTAACATTATCATACACATGCACAATTTCAATGGAAATGTCCCTTTGACCCTCTTCTTTTATTAAAATGTATAAGTACAATATTTTTCTCAAGACAATGGCTTGATCCAACTAATCCTCAAGCTAAAATCCACAAAATATACAAATAAAACATGTTCCAAACTTGTTGACCCCACAAGGCCACCCTATTACCCACCATGGGTCATCCCTCCTCTAAGACATGTCATCTCACCCTTCAATTGGTCCAATTTGGTTTGGCTCATCTTTTCCCTTAGGCCCTACATGATCATAAGCTTAAGCTATGTCTCTCGGCTGCCCATCACCTCACACTTCATTCTACTCCAAATGAGATCTTGTATGTGATTTCAATTCTCCTATGTTCCATTGTGTGAGTTGTGCATATATATGACCCGTTTCATTTGTTCTCTCTTAGCCGATGCGAAATTTCATTCCAACTGAAGAATTTTTTTTTCTAGTTGACACTAAATTTTTTTCTAGCCAAATTTCAGCTTGCCCATCTCATTTTTCACTTTTAATTCGTTTGTTTCATCTTGATATACCCTTGACTTGTATTGTCTTGGGTGCTCTCGAATTGTCTCAGCTAGCCAATGAAACTTCATTTTTTCAACACCTCCCCTATAACATCACATTTCTTGTGACAGGGGTATCACCCCAATCAATTCGTCTCGTCAAGGTTTCTGGGGGTGTATCTTGGAATTGTTGGACAGTTGGAATTGCTCGAATGGCTAGTGGCAGTGAGTGTGTTGGAATTGATGCCAACAAACATGGGAGAGATATGTTGGACAACTGGCATTGTCTGACAATTGGCAAGTGTGTTGACATTGATGTCAACTAGATTAGCATTGAGGTTGGTGGCAGGAGATATTGGCATAAGCCCAAGGGGAGTACCATGGTTGTTGCAGTATTTTGTAGAGAATCATCATAGTAGTAGGCTTGTCGGAGATGCCATAATATGATATCTATGGATGGGAGTCCTGGGATTTGAAGGTAATTCTATCTCTACAGTTGAAATATGATGCTCTTGGAAGTTGCATAGTTGGATAGTGCCTAGAAAGAGCTTTCCAATGGTATGTGGAAGTTTGCAAATTGCCTCTTGGATCACAACTTATTTCCAGTTAAAGTTGAGGTGCCCCAAAGTAATATGATAAAGTTAAATGTGGCCTTGGGTCAAAGTGGTGACCAAGTTTGGTAGTGGCCAAAGTTGGCAGAACGGATAAAGGAGTTGCTAAAGGAAGCATCGGGCAGGTGTGGGCTAACAACAAAGCAAAAGAAGCCTTTTTGATTGGCCTAGTGGAGCCCACCCGATGGAGTTACCCCGACAGTTTGCAAAAGGCACACAAGGTTAAGCGCCAGGACATAAGCTATCGGGCCATAGAGGAAATCATGGACCAATATGGATTTGAGTGGGAGGTCCCCACTCCAACAACTCAGCCCATTGAGGGCTAAACTAGAGGATATCAAATCATTGTGAAAAGGAGAGTTGGCCCGTAAAAAAGTTAAGTAGAGCAACAACCAATAGGTGAACAGGAAGGGATCTAGGCGGACCCCACACTACACATCATCCCGTAAGGCTCATCTTGGAGGATTGAAAAGGGGGACAAAATGGAAGCATTGGGAGATAGGCACCGAGCCATGTGGTGTCATTCTGACATCCTTAATATGGCAATCTTGTCAGTCTTGGAGGTCACGGGAAGTGGTTTCCAAAACCATTGATCGTATATATCAACGATAGAGAACCACTTCAGGAACACTCTCCCTAATAACACAAACCGAAATGGAGTGGTGTCGAGGCTAGTTTCTTGAACCCAACGGTTTTTGATAAATTAATTTAACAAATAAATTTCTCGCAAAACCAAGGTTTCAGGGACCCTTTCTCTCCCCTCTCTGACAGGACACATGGAAGCATTTGATTGACTCTCAGGAGATGATGGTGGTTGATGACGTCAATATGATGCAGTAGTATAGGGGAAACATGGCAGGAAAATTCAACATTTTTGGGTGTCTTAATGGAACAAATCTGGGTGACACGTGGCAATACTCCGGAGGCTCCAAATGGCACTGGTGACATCATCTCATAGGTTAGGGACCGAAAGGTTTGACCAGTGTGCACAGAGGAAACATCAAGTTGATTGGATGTTAGGAAGACATGACCATGTTAGAGCACGGGTCAATGGAAAATATGTTGGGCAGACCCCATGGGACGCATAAGCCCACAATCCTCACCCCGGTGGAAATAAATAGGTGCAAAAAGTTTTGGTCAGGAGTATAACATTGGGACACGTCAGCAAGCCAACAAACAAGCAACGACATATGAGAAAAGAGAAGGGGGACCCCACAGGACCCGTCAACTCGATAAGAGGAGCCCAAAGGTTTAAAAAGGATGCATGAATGATACCGTCGGGTTAGAGAGCTATGGGCTAAGTGTTGGAACAAGGTTATGTGCAAAAAATGAGACCAAGGGCATGAATAAGTTAACGAAGAAAATAAGCCATCGGGGCTATAGCTAAAAAATGTGCATAGGTCTCAGTTTTGCAGCAATTTCGCATGTTATTATGACCATGGGCCTTCAGGCCAAATACAAAAGAGGGGTGCCAAGAGGAGTAGGAAAGAGGATAAGTGCCAACATGAGAGGGGCTATAATCAATAAGGGTCACAAAATTATATTTGGTAGTGTTTTGGCACCTTCAACCAAGTTTGTCACTTGTGCCATATTTGGAAGACCTCTACAGGCTGTTTAACAAGCATTTAATGGGTCGACAACTGTGACTTTAGATTTTGAGTTAATGCAATTGCTAAGAGATTTGGTTCAAGGCAGCAATGACCACGATGTGCTTGAGCAAATGAACGGAGCTTGATGTAAAAAAAAATTAGCCATCCCTAAGTGTCCCTCACCCAAGGAAGAATTAAATGAGAATAAAAATTAGAATGGAGAGACATGTTATGTGTGCATGCAGAGTTTAATGGAAGAAATCTTTGAGTTTGCAGTTTGACTAAGATTTAATTCTCAGTATGGAAGAACACTCAGGTGCCCATTCCTTGAATTAACTCAGTTGCCGTGTCTGAGAATAGAAGTGACTGCAATATGGGAAGACATGCATTGAGTACACTTGGGAAGTATGGAGGATAAGAGAGACACCATCGACACGTGTGTAACAGAGGAAAAAAGCTCAGGATTTCAATTGAACAATTTGGGGGAAAGAAGCATTGTTGAGTGAGCGATGTAGAGAGATTTGTGTGTGAGTGCACTATTGAGGAGAGGTTTGAGAGTAGAAAGATCTATGTGAGGGCTGCTGAGAAGAGGTTGAGTGAGCCTGTGCTACAAAGAAGAGGCTGAGTGAGCTTGTGATGCAAAGAAGAGGCCAAGGGTGCAAATGCAGAGGAAAGAGGCTGAAAGTTCCTGAGCAGAGGAAGAAGGCTGACAGCTGAGTGTATGTTGTTGAGAGCAGAGTAATGAGTACAATGTGTTGTTGCAAAATGAGTAGAGAAAAAAGTGCAGTGTGGGATGAGTAGAGGAAATGATATTGAGGAGAACATATTTGATATTAGGCAGAGTAGTTACCATCTACAAAGAACATCGTTTCCTTATTGAGTGTCGGTTGGAGCCTTCATACAGGGAGTTGGTGCTTCCATTTTAGTGGGTGTCTGAAGAAAGCTTGGAGGTTGGTGTCTCTTGTAAGTTGGTGCTTCCATTTTAGTGGGTGTCCGAAGAAAGCTTGGAGGTTGGTGTCTGTTGTAAGTTGGTGCTTGCATAAATCCAAGGAGCTGCAAGTTGGTGCTTGCAACAAATATGTGAAGTTGGTGCTTCACATGGTGCTTCTAGTAAGATGATAAGGTGTCTACAAAAGGAGGGAGTTGGTTCTTCTTGCTAATGGGTTATGGAAAATAATCAAAGGGAGTTGGTGCTTCCTGTGAGTGGTGGCTCACAAACAAATTTATGTAATAGAGTAGGTTGTCTTATTTTTACATCAATAACAAAACAATCTTTGGTGGTTTTTCTCCTAGAAGAGTTTCCACATTAAACCTTTGTGTCCAATGTGTATGCTTCTCATGGTTCTTGTGTTCATGTGATGATTTATGTTGTTGCACATGATATATTGTTGATTTCTCACATGAATGGATTCCAAGTTTAAATGTTAAATATAAATTGGCAGAAAAGTTTGAATTAGCCTTAATACTGATTCACCACCCCCCCTCCCCCCCCAACACCCCCCTTAGTATTAACATTGTTTCCAACAATTGGTATCAGAGCAAGGTTCCTTCAGGAACAACTTAACCGCTCAAAGGTAGATCAAAGGGAAACAATGGCTAATCAAGTTTGGCTAACACCATAGGGAGTTCCATTCTTGAATGGATCAAACTATGAGCTCTGGAGGATTAGAATTGGAGCCTATTTGATGGTAATCAATGAAGATATTTGGTTGTCTGTAGAATATGGAGAGAATAATGAGTTTAGTGTAGAATCCAAGAGGATTATCATGAAAGGGATATCAAATCCATATATTGATAAAGTGAGGCATTATGAGAAAATAAAGGAAATGTTGAACAAATTGTAATGTCTGTATGGAGTAGAAAACCATGCAACAATAGAGGACGTTGATGAACCTTGTTTCTCAAGCAGTGAACTCAAATCTGTGAAGGATGCTACTAATGAGAAGAAGATAAGGAGGAGGTCAAAGAAAGCATCCCATAAAATAGATTATGATAAGATTGAATATCTTCCTCTTAATGCACAAACTGTTGCTCATCACTCTAGAGAGGATGGTGAAGAAGAAGACCCGGATGAGAGGCCATGTTGCTTAGAAGGTAAGCTACTTCTTTGTGATAAATGTATAAAAATAGGTCATTCATTGTCTAGATGTTCATGTGAATAACTTGAAGATAGAGATAGTCATGCTAGTAGTAGTAATGAAGATATACCCACTTTAGTAGCAATAGAAAATGCGGTATCTTATGAAGAAGATTCCATGGAAGATTCCAAGGACACAAAGATGGATTTAGATATTTGTGATGGTTCAACTAACACCTCTGATAGCAAAGAAAAGGATCTATTTTAGGAAGAAGTTGATATCTTCTCTAAAAGAGATCAAGGAGCTTTCAAAATCAAATCTCAAGCAAAAGGAGCAGATGCAAGTATGAGCTTGAGAATGAGAAGTTGAGAAAAACAATAGTTGATCTGAATGCTCAACAAGAAGAGGCTAGCAGAATGAATGGGAGGTTAACCATTTAGTGAGATGAAAGAGAAGCTCACCGTGAGAGACTACAAGCTGAAGTAGTCTCATTGAGACATGATCTAGAAAAGAAAAATAAAGAATTGTCTCAACATCAGAAGATTGGGGAGAGAAGGAAAGACTTGGATGAGATGCTTGCTAAGAAAATATTCCCTCTCATCAAGGATGGTTTTGGTTCGAAAGAAGAACCAAGCTCCAAGAAGGCAAAGGTTGAATGGTTAGCTATCCAAGTAAGGGAAGTTGGAGGTTCCAATGACAACAAAGGAAAAAAAGTTGTTGGAAAGCAGAATCAACAACAATAGAAGAAGAGGCAACAAGGTGTTGAGGAAAAGCATAAAAGAGGAATGAATAATAGCCATAGGATGAAACAACAACAATATAGGATTTTTCGAAGTAGCAACTCAAGCAACCATGGAGGGCACATGAAGAACCAACAAAAGTCGTTTCCCTCTCAAGGACAAATCCTTCAAAGAAAAGGTATCTTCCATTATCAAAAGAATTTTCATGGTTATTGTTTTTCTTGCAACAATTTTGGGCATAAGACCATAGACTGTAGATGGCATGCAAGAAAATGAGATGCGTTGCATAGCAGCAACCCAAGAATGTGTAAAGTGGCCAGGAAAAGGAACGTTGGGAGTAGTAGAGGCCTTAACAAGAATGCTGGCATATATGGTAATTCCTCTACCCCATTCTTAAGCCACATTGAATGCTACAACTATGGCAACTCTGGGCATAAGGAAACACACTGCAAATATAATAGAACAAAGCTCACTTCTCAAAGTGTCCAAACACATGGGGCAACTCAGCTAGTGAGGATGAGGACAAAAGGGAGCAAAAACCCAATTAATCCTTCTTTGAAGACAAAAAGGAAAAGAAATGAAAAGAAGGCCAAGGTGAAGAAAGAGAAATCAAAGGAGAAGTGTGTTTTAGACCTGTGCAGCCAAGATGAGAACCAAAATATGTTGAAAAGGAAATTAAAAGGAAATTCTCCTACTAGGAATCGACCATTGAAGGCCTGGAATAAGAAAGAGGACAATATAATCTATGGGAGTAGATCCTCTATTTATCTTCATTGAAAGAAGAGGATGGCCTCAAAGTGAGGCCTAATGAGTGAAATCCAAGCAACTAGAAGGATAGACATAGAGGTGAATCTAAATGGTTAGAGGTATGATCGAGTCCCTATGCTAATTATGATAGTGAATTTATTTATTACAAATGTACCTGTTATCACTCTGATAATACTTTTGAAGTAAGAAGAAAGAAAAACCAAAGGTAACCACAAACCACTTTTGGATATCAGGACCTAGCCTTCCTGATGCTTAGAAAGGACTCTCTCTTTATAATTTAACTTTGTTTTAGATAAGATGATTTTAGGCTAGTTATTGCTTGCACTTGGGTTTTTTTTTGAAAATTTGGTGGTGGGATCACTTTACTTAGATGGACAAAGGATTGGCTTATACCATTGGGCTATGGAGTCGGATGTCTGACAAACAAGACTGGATTTAGTTCTAAAAACAGTGTCTATAGGACAAGGTAGATAAGTTACTGCAGATCACAGAGGCTGAATGGTGAATGGCTTCAAATTGGATCCAGGGAGCAATTAAGGGTTCCCTAGGCCGGACTTTGGATGGAATGAAAGAAGTCAAATGGGATGGGAGAGCAATAAAGGATTCTCAGATCCGGGTATCAGAAAAAAAACATGTAAATAAATTACTGTGCAAAACAGAGTGTAATTCATTTAGATTTTATAACACATTTAAGATTATGAAAACACAAAAGAAAGGTAACAAAATAACACAAAGAAATTGCTTCATTGAAAAATGGCTCATCTCACGAATCTTGTAGCAAAATGCTTTTATTACTTGCTCGAGTCTGTTGACTTGAAAATAGTATAATCACCCTTAGGCTCAAGATCACAATAACTCTACAAATGTAAAATAATCCACTCTAATACTTAAAATTTTGAAGTATTTATACAAAAAGTTTATTACATAATATCTCAAACTAATTTGAGAATTAACCTAGGAAAGGAAAATATATTCTTGCAAGAAGATAGAGACATCTATTGAACTGATTCATATTCTCCCTATTATTTTGGTTCTACTGGCTGTTATGATTTGATGTTTAGCCCTTTATGCTGGCAGGATGTTTGGCTTTCATCTTTCATCTGATACTCTTTCACTTGATACACTTTGACTGTGCTGACCTATCTTCATCCTTTTACCATGCTCATTTACTTTTTACTGTACACTTATAATTTACTGTGTTTTTACTACAGTAAATCATTCAATTTTTGCCATGTTTCTTCATCTAGTAACTGGATGTTGAGCATTTTCCTATATATTTCATCAGCCTCTGTATATTTGGAAAAAGTAGGCTTATTAATAAATAAGTGTTTCACCTCATGCTGGAGGTAAAACATATTTTCAAAAGTCTGGTATAATACTCTGCCAGTTGGTATACCACTCATTGATGAGGTATTTTCCTGTTCTCTAGCCACTTCTCTAATTTTCTTGTTGTAGTCCTCCCGTGTCATCAATTTATCATTTATGACTAAGGGACTAGGTAGTCCATTTTCTCTCAAAAACTCAAACTTCATCATAAACCTGTCAACGGCTAGTTGCATGGTTTGACACTTATCTTCTAAATTTAACATTAAATTTCTCTTGGTTAGGACCCTCTTGACTTCCAAAATGGTACCTGTCCTGTCAGGTATGTCAAGTTCTTGTAGCTCATATTTGTTCTTGGAGTTGAGGAATTGAATAATTCTTACTGCTTCCTCTGGAATTTCTCCAAGCTCTTATTTGACATTCTGGATGGCTTTTGTAGCCTGTTTTCTTAAGTCTATGTGCTCAAAAATGACTTGGATAGATGGCCAAATATCATTGACAGAGTCAATGATATTGGCCCATAATAATTGCTTGGCATTTCCCAAAGGCTCACTCAGTGTTAACTCTTTCTCCAAGCTTTTCACTCTCTCATTCATTCTGGTAGCCTTCTATTGTTCTTCCTTATGCATGATCTAGGCTAACCTGCAATCTGTCTCCAGGATGGTAAGTTTCTCTTTTAACTTGTTCATTTCATTGGTCTGAATGGACATTTCTTCCATTGCCTTGACCAACCTATTTGCTTCATCACTTGTGGTACCTATTGTTGTTGATGTCGTTGCTGATGTAGTTGTTGTTGCTGCTGGAAATGCAGTGGCCATTGGACCAGTGGGAGCTAATGCTGCTGCCAATGTGGAAGGCACAATTGTGGTCACTGTAGGAATGACAGTTGGAGGAGCACTGTCTAGACTAGCTTGTTTGAGCTGGATCAAGCTATCTAGTTCCTTTTCCATTTCCTTCAACTGGTCATTGAGTTGCAACACCAAGTCCATCATCTCCTCATGATTTGTTTGGCTTTCTAGGACTTCTTTTGTTTGAGGGTGCTATGATTGAGGCAACTTGAGCTATTTCTTAAGGGCTGTAATGTCTTCATTTTTCTTCTTAATTAACTGTTCAGCAGCCTTGATGTCCTTTGGGTCATGGCCCAGCTCAATGATCAGGTCTTCTAAGGATTTGATCCTTGTGTCTTTGGCACTGGAAGATGCTTTTTCTAGTTTGTACTGGGTTGTCACATTGTCTAATGAGTCCTTGAGCTTGAATGCTGCCATTTCTTTTGTTGTGAGGGTGGAGTAGATCATCTCTCCAGCCTGCTTGTGAAATTATATTTGATCTATGGGATGCACATCCCTAGATAAGACCTCAAAGTTGGTCTTCTTGTAGTCTACTGTGGTTTTAGGCTGCTGTACAGTAGGCTGTAGGAAAGACACCTGCATCTTTCCTTATTTGATGTCAAAATCTTACATCAATCTATTTTGATTTAGAAGTGTCATCTGCATGTACTTGGCATAAGTGTCTGCCTTGAGCTTTTCATTCCTCATTTTAATCTCCTTGAATCTTTCCTTGATATTTGCTTCCTTGTCAGCTGGCCTGACAAAGGAAGACACCTCCACACTCTTTTGTCTCTGTATAATCTGGGTGTTTGAATAAGAGGGTTGTTGTGTTTCTGCTGATGCAACAGTCTCAATTGTTTGTCTACTCCTTTGCCCCATTGCATCAGTATCAACCATTTATGCCGATGCAATGTTTTCCTCCTGTTCAGAAACAGGAGTCAATTTGGGCCTTTTGCTTAGTAGGAATTGCTTATCAGTGGTGTACATAGCAGAGCTTGATGCTTCCTCTCTATTTCTTTTGGGATTCTTCTCCTCATTGATAGGATTCTGAATGATGAGAGGTATATTCATTAGCTCTTCCAACTCTGGGACCTGCAACAAAGATATTCGGTCAAATTGTTTCTCCAAGTCAATCATGGTGTTCTTCAAATCCACCATTGTGTTGTCCATATCTATCAATGTGTTCTCTACCCATTATGACTAATTAGCATACTGTTCTATGTCAGGTCTTGGGTAGTGGATGTAAGGTCCCAATTTGACCTTTTGTCGGAGATTATTTATAACCCCATGAGGGTCATAATTCAAGATGAAACTATTCTTGAATTTGAATTGCTGGAGTATCTTATTAGCTTCAAGCCCAGCCTCACCCTTGTTGCAGATGAAAGGGCCCATTTGGTTTTTCATCTTAAATTGTGTCTTCTTCCTAGTAGCTAGGAAGTTGACCTCATCTGCACCTATCATTTTCCTGAAGTATTCTAGGGCAAATATTCTCATTGGGAGATACTTAGGCAATTTGTAGGGGGGTAAATCACAACCATAGATCCTAATTTCAGTATGATTCTAGTAGAGGTACCAGTCTCCTACTCTACTATTATTTGCCAGTTGCAATACTCTCTTGATCTCAATGCTGATTCTAGGTTGAGTGCTAGAAGTCAGCATGTTCATGAAAGGGTGCACAAAACAATGTATGAAGTCTTTATATGTGAATGTTGTGTTATACCTTTGGACCAAGGGTGTCCAGTAGATGACTGATCTTTCCTTTCCCCTACTATCTGTTTTCTGAATCTTCACTGAGAAATTCTATGTTTGATAATACAAGAACATATGAAACAACACTGAAGAGGATTTGAAGACTCTTTCAGTGGGAAATCTAGTGAACTGTTCATGCATTTTGTCTGCAATGAACTTGGCATAATCATACATTATGGCAGGAGGCTGGCTTGGAGTGAAATGGACAAGAAGGCGATGATTATCTCATCCACAAACTCGTCTGATGTGAATCCTAGGATGCTTGAGATCATGGTGATTATTCTCCTGCCAGTATTTGAAAAAATAGCAAAAACATAGGGTGGAATGCCTTTAGGAGTATAGCACTCCTCAATGATGAAATTCTAAAATATTTGTTTGATCTTAGCTGGGTCCAATGTGGTGTATAGGTCCAATAGGTTTGCAATGGACAAAGGAGTCAAATTGTGGCTGGGCTAGATTTGAAGCATCTGGTTAATAGACTCAGCAGTAATTGAAAACAAGAAGTCCTGGTTTGGGGCAATTATAGCCCTTTGGCTAGGGATGTAACATGCATGGCAGAAATGTACAATGTCTGGGAATGGATGGGCTTCTGGGAATGTATACTTGGGAAAACTTGATTCCCAAAGGTTTATGTCATCAACATGGTTTAGGAACCTATCCTTGGCCCAACAATGGATTCTCAGAAGGTTGTCTTGGGTGACTGTGTCTTTGATTTGAAAATCCCTATCTGCCAGGGCCAAATGGTTAATGTCTAAATGAGGGGTTGTCACTGGTCTGACATCCAGAGAGGTTGGGGCAACCATTTCTATGATAAAATGTGGAAAATTGGGCTTTATATGGATTTGGGAGTGAAATTTGAGTAATTGAATAATGAGGGTAGGGTATGAGCAATTTGTAGGTTGGGGTTCTGGTTCTTTGGGAATTGGAGACTCTCAATTAAGTCGAAATTAATAAAATTCTTTCAGTTATTTTAAGAATTTAATGTTCTTTTTTTAAAGAGGGTAATTCTTGGTTCTTGTTCAAATACCAGGAATTTTCGGTCGGGGCTGCAACTGGTTTTCAATTGGGGTTTGCAGAGGGCTTCAACAGCTAGGATGGTGTGCAGTGGTGGCGTCAGAAGGCTTTGATGGTTGACAACTAGTCGCATGAGTTCAGAAGGCACAGGTGCTTCAGAGGTTCAGCAGTGTGATTTGAGTGAAAAAGGGTGAAAATGGGGGTTGGAAGCATTTTAACCACGAAAGGTTGGAAAAATGGCATGGAAAAATGTTTTATGAACAGTACTAGTTTTCAATTTGGCAGGGAGGTGGTTTTAGAGGCCATCGCATCGCTTATGGGGGTCGGGCGGTATTTTGCTGGGGGAACGCGATCTATGCCATAGGCCAACACGTAGGAAAATGGTCCCCGAGCAAAACTGCCATATCGCGTGCTCTGGGGCTGTTAATGGTCGGACATCGGGCGAGCACAATATGGGCGATGGCCATTGGATTTGGGGGTGGATGATCGGATGATCATCGCGTGGGGAAGTTGCGTGGTCAGACGATGGGGAAGAGGTTAGCGGGACCCATGGATTTTAATTATGGTTTAGAGTAATTAACCCATCTTTAGTTGTGCATTAATTAATTTCGGAGTTTTAGGGGCAGTGAGGTTAGTTTACTTCACCAGGGTGGAGGGTTAAGCTTAAGTTTGATCGGGAAAATGGTTAAGTGGCGGAGTTAGTGAGGCGGGGGGGTTTTTTAGAGTTAGGATAAAGGGTTTAGAGGGGTTTTGGGTAATTATTGAAGTGAAAACATGATTTTAAAAGGGGGGAAAGGGGTTTCACACTTAGGGGAATGGATTTTAGGAGTAATTGACTAGGGAAATGTGTGAAACTAAGGGGTAGGAGTAAAAATGAGGGGGAAGGGGTTTTCATAAGCCATGAAGGGGTAAAAGGGAAATTAGTGAGTATATAGTGGGGGTGAAATGCAATGAAGGGGGAGTTAGGAAAATCAGCTTATGAGCATGCTTTTTTCATTGATAACTGCTCTTGCACACTTGAAACACATAGTTAAGCATGATAGTAGTTCTTATGCTCCAAATGAATTGTATTTCCGCAACCTTTCATTACTTACCCTTTTACCTACCCTAACATTTTTTCTTCACTTTGGTGGGTGCACTTAAGCTAGCAAACCCTTTTCTCTCCTTTATTCTCTTATGAAACAAACTATCTAGTTCTAACCTTATATCTTCCAAGGGCTCAGATTAAACTGATGAGCTTCTTTTATTTTTCTACCTATCTAATGATCTGCCAAGATTAAACTGTTTGGTCAGATTTTTATTCTCTAACTATAAACATGAAATTCAAAGCATGAAATAATCAAGATTAAGTAGTTTGACTATCATGGGTTGTGGCATGTATGACAAGCTGCACACAACCATTATTTAAGACAGTAAAGTAAAAAGTAGTGGCACTTGGACTTGTACACTTTCATGATCTATTTTTTGTTTGGGGTTCATGTTTTTTCATTTTTTGTATTTTTTGATATTTTCTTATTTTTCTTGTCCTTTGATATTTCTCTTAGGACATACCCTCTTTACATTTTTAAATTTCAATATGGAAAAAATTTGCAGAAAGTAAAGGTATGTACAATATTACAAGAGTTAACCTCAACCAATTCAAAATTATGAATCCTATCACTATAGGACTCTCACAGTACCAACGTTGCAAGAGAGAGGAGAATACAACCAACATGGTGTCAAAGGGAGTACACAACAATATTCTAGGTTATGGAAGAAGAGGTGTTGCAGTAGAAGTGTGGAGTGACAAAGAGGCCCAAAGTTAATTCAGGTCCATAAGATCAGTCCCCATGGAGGATCAAGGAAGAATATGCAGGAGATTAGAGAGAAGTTTCTTAGGGGGAGTTGCTTTGGTAGCAGTATCAGGCAACCATTTTCAGCCTCAGGAAGAAAGATTGCATAGGAAATGAAAGGTTTGCATATTGGGAGAAATACCCTTATTTCATTTAATATTATTAGTTTGATTATGTCTAGTAGCCTTGTGTTCATGAAACACAATTGATATAAGACTTATATGCACCTTAGCTTTCAACTGGTATCATTATGTCAATTGGTAGTCTTGAGTTCAGATGGAGTAGCCTTTTGTGTGATTGGACATTACGTTTTGAGAAGGAAACTTAGAAGTTTGCCTGGTACAATATCTAATGTGTATCAATTTCTTGGTGCAATGGGTATTTGTTAAGAAAAAATCCCTGTTTGTAGGAGTATGATCTCAGGGGGAGAAGAGTCGGTTGATTGGGGATGCTCAAGAGAAGTGAGCATAGTCTAAGCAGCAGTATCAATAGTGAAGAGAAATCTCAATGCATCACCAATGGCTGGTTTTTGCATACAACAACAATACCATGAGAAATTTTATTCGGTATCAGTTAATGTTTGATTGATACAAAAGATGCATTGGTAGAGAGAGTATTCAGCTAGGAGCCTAAGCCATTTATAATAGGAGGATTAATATAAAGGGAGGTAGTATATGTTAAGGGGGATCATATCACATATGTCCAGTTTATAGAGAAACAACAACTATCAACCCTTGAATAGAGGTCTGCAAAGCAAAATGCACACCAACAACCATACCCTTTGTCATTGACAATCAATGAATGCACGGGGGATAAAAAGAAGCTTGTAGCCCTTTTCCATTAATTTCAAAGGGGGGGAGAAGCTTATTAGAGAATTGTGATGGCCCATATAGAGGAGAGAAATCCATTGATGGATCATGCAAGGAGAAGTGTGGAAGAAGCATAAGGTTTTACCATCAATGTGGAGAAGTGATGAGATTTTGCCATCAATGCCAAAGGGGGAGATTGTTGGACAATTAGCATTGCTTGGATGGTTAGTGGAAGTGAGTGTGTTGGAATTGGTGTCAATAGGCATGGGAGATATATTTTGGATAGTTGGAATTGCATGAAAATTGGCAAGTGTGTTGGCATTGATGTCAACTAGATTAGCATTGAGGTTGGTGGAAAAAAATGTTGGCATAAGATGAGGGGGAGTCCCATGGTTGTTTCAGCATTTTGTAGAGAATCATCATAGTAGTAGGCTTGTTGGAGAAGCCATAATATGATAACTATGGATGGGTGTTCCAGAAATTGAAGGAAATTGCGCCTCTGGAGATGAACTCAGATGCTCTTAGAAGTGGTGTGGTTTGATAGTGCTCGAAAATAGATTTCCAACGATATGTGGAAGTTTGCAAATGGCATCCTAGATCACAACTTCTTTCTAGTCAAAGTTTAGGTGCACCAAAGTAAAACGGCAGAGTTAAATGTGGCCTTGGGTCAAAGTGGTGACCAAGTTTGGTAGTGGCTAGAGTTGGTAGAACTGCTAACAGAGCCACTAAAGGAAGCACCTGATAGACGTGGGTTGACACTAGAGCGATGAAATCCTTTTTGATTGGCTCAGGTGGAGCCCACCTAGTGGAGTTACCCCGATGGATGTATCTTGATAGTTTGCAAAGGGTGCACAAGGTTAATCATTGGGATATAAGCAGTTGGGCCACTGAGGAAAGCACGAACCAATAAGGATTTGAGCGGGAGGTCCCCACACCAAAAACTCAGCCTGCTGAAGGCTAGCCTGGAGGATATCAAAGAATTGTGCAAAGGAGAGTTGGCCTAGAGGAAAGTTAAGTAGAATGGAAACCTATACGAGAACATGAAGGGCTTTGGGCAAACCCCACACTACACATCATCCCGCAAGGATCATCCAGGGGGATTACAAAGGGGGAAAAAATGGAAGTACCAGGAGGTAAGCATCAGTCCATGTGGTGACATTTCGACATCCTTATTATGGTAGTCTTTCCAGGCTTGGAGGTCATAGGAAGTGGTTTCCCAAACCACCCATCACGTAGAAAAATGACAAAGAACCACTTCGATACCAACCCCTAATACCACAAACCACAATAGAGTGGTGTTGAGGCTGGTTTCTTGAACCCGATGTTTTTTGATAAATGACTTTAACAAAGAATTTTCTCACAAAACCAAGGATCCATGGACCCTTTCCCTCTCCTCACTGACAAGGCACATGACAGCATTTGATTGGCTCTCAGGAGATGACAGTGGTTGATGACGTCAACATGATGCAGTAGTATAGGGACACGTGGCAGGTAGATTCACCATTTTTGGGTGGCCTAATGGGCCAAATCTGGGTGACACATGTCACCACTTGGGAGGTTCCATATGGAACTAGTGTCGTCAACATGATGTCATCTAGTAGTGTTGAAAATAAAAACAAAAAATGTTAAAAATAACATCTATAAATTCCAATTTAATTTGTCCTTGAATTAAAATGTGAATTAAATTGTAATTCTTTTCTTATAGCAACTTGTAATAGTTAAATAATTTAATTTGACTTATTTAGCTTAGGAAATTTGAGTTGGAAGTCTATCTAGAGTCATGTAGAGTGATCCCTAAATTCTAGGGGTCCAGGTTGAGTTCTTTTGAGTTGTAATTAGATAAGTCAGTCTAATCGAGTTATAACTAGTTAAACTAGTTCTAACTGATGGAGGAACTAGTAGAGGTATATTAGTGGAGTAGTGCACCAGTGCATGACTAGTACCACACCAGTTAACTGAAGATTCACTCACAAATATTTCATGCATGTCAGTTAAGATGAAGACCCAGTTGATATCAGAGTTCAGGGACAATGTACTATCATTTGTATAATTTTCCGAGTTGTACAGATGGTGCATGCAATCAGTTGAGGACCTAAGCTTGGATTGCGCAGTTATGGTGAGGGAATTTCCTCATTAAATAGAGGTTGATTCCTTTAGGAATTTCCCAAGGAAGTAGGGGATCAACATGCAGTAGATTTGGCTAAGTGTTGGCTTGAGTTGGCTTTTGAGGCAGAGAGTTTGATTAAACCTGTGCAGGAATTGTTCAAGTGTGAACAAGCATTGTATTTTCTTCTTAGATCTTCTGGTTAATGCAATATAGATAGTTAGGGTTTTGAGCAGTTGCTTTCCCTAGAGAAATATTGTGTTATGTGCCATTGATATTCTTCCTCTTTCTAATTATTGTTTTCATCGATCATTTTTGGTTTCCGCTGAGAATAGTAGAGTAGATTCTTGTCTTATGTTTTAGTATATCACATGAGATGTTGAATATACATGTAAAAATCTACATAGTATCAGAGCTAGATTTGTAGAAATATCTACATGGTATTGGAGCTGAAGACAATATAGAAGAGGAGATTTCAAGTTTTTTTTGCAGGTCAAAATCAAATGTGTAGTTCATACTTCAGATCAACAATATGTCTTTCTACAGGTTGCGACTTGAGTCTGATTTGGAAGGAAACTCGAATTATATAGCATGGAAGGGAAGGATGGAAGTAGTGCTGGAAGATAATGGCCTCAAGGAATTTATTGGTCAAGACATTCCTAAGGCTCCAACATCAGATGCTCAAGATCTGGTTGAATGGATAAACTATGTGACAAAGGTGAGGTAGATTATCCTTGAGGGAGTTCGATACCACATTGTCTCGAGTCTCCATGGCAAGTAGACTCCATACTCAATATGCAAGGCATTGACAGAATTGTTCCAGAATAGAAGTGACCATAGGAAGTTGGCACTAAAGGGCAAACTTAGAAAGATCAAGATGGAGAAGGGTGACTCAATTTCGAAATACTTGATCAAGTTCACTCATTGTCATGGTGAGCATGGAGGTGTCGAGATTATTGTTGCTGAGGATGATATGGTGAGCCTAGCTCTTCTAGGACTTCCCAATAGATGGCACAGTTGTCAGGATTCTGTCAATGGGAGGGAGAATCTACCATATTGGGAATGGTTGTGGTCTGATTTGGTACAGGAAGATTTTCGACAGAACACCATAGATGGTACCTCTTCCAAAGAAGTGGAAGATGACTTTGACTTAGTGGTAAAAGAAAATAAATCCAAGGGAAATAAGTCCCAAGATGAGGTTGGCGACAAGAATATGGAATTGTCGAAAGTCGAGTGTTTTCATTGTCACGAGCACAGACAATATGCCACGAATTTCCCACAGAAGAGAGCTAGCAAGAGGGAGCCTACAATAGTCGTAGCAGGTGAAGCTCTAGCTTCACAGTTTGAACTTGATTTCACTCTCATTGCATGCATGGCTAACACTATAATGGGAAGCATGTGGTATCTCGACAGCGGTGCGTCGTTCCATATGAAGGGGAATAGAGATATCTTCAATGAATTTGAGGAGAAAGACCTCAAGCAGAACATAGAGTTTGGAGATGACGGGAGGTAGCTCTAGCTTCACAATTTGAACTTGATTTCACTCTCATTGCATGCATGGTCAACACTATAATGGGAAGCATGTGGTATCTCGACAGCAGTGCCTCATTCCATATGAAGGGGAATAGAGATATATTCAATGAATTTGAGGAGAAAGACCTCAAGCAGAACATAGAGTTTGGAGATGACGGGAAGTATAGCGCTACCGGGATTGGTACAATTACCTTTCAGATGGAGTTTGGCTCCCCTCTCAAAATCACATATGTAATGTATGTTCCAGGACTAAAGAAGAATCTTGTTTCCATCGCGGTATTGGAAGACCATGGCTATGATGTGATTTTTAGTAAGGGAAAGGTTTTCCTTAGACACATCACCACAGGACAGGTGAAACAGATCGGTGTATGAGTTAAGAACCTGTAAGCTCTTAAGGTACAATATGCATGAAAAGCCTTGAGGAGCAATAAAAACGTTAGAGACTTGGTAGTTGAGAGGGAGAATGAATTACCTTTCAACATGCAACCCTAGAAGCAGTCTCAGAAAGTTGTGGAGCAACCACAATTAGAGAAGCCGAGAGGAGACTGAGTGGAGAGATCCACCAAAGTAGAGAAGAAGTAGCCTTAGAAGCAGACTCAGAAAATTGTGCAACAACCACAATTGAAGAATTAGAGAGGAGACCGAATGGAGGCATCCACTCAAGCAGAGACCTCCAGTAGGAGGACATTTTGAGCCAAGTGGGAAGAGGGAACACATGCAACCATACCTCTAGGTTAGAGGTGGGGTGATGTGAAGTGATAGTCCCAAGAGGGTAGAAATTGGGCAGGGTCCATTGAGAGGTTTTGTCTCTTGGATCATACCTTACAAAGGAGCCCACAATACACAGTAGTAGGATGGAATGGTGTTAGTTGATGTAGTCAGATATCAGAGTGACAGAGGCATAGGCCAGCAACAATCCGATACTAGAGAGCGCAAAAGGCAGTTGATGTAGTCAGATATCAGAGTGACAGAGGCATAAGCCAGCAACAATCCGATACTAGAGAGCGCAAAGTAGAGTTGATAACAGTGCAGATAGGTACAGTCAATACAAGCGCAAAGTTTTCAGTCAAAAAAGGCAAAGCTAGTAGCAGATAAAGACTTTGGTGACAAATGCATCATATTGATTTAGGTTGGATACTTTTCTTTGTTTCTAGAGTTGTTGTAGCGACAACACTAGAGAGAAGTTTTGTATGCAGAACATTCCAAAGGTTCAGGATCGGGATAGAGTTGAATTCCTTTCTTGTTGACAGGGAGTGTTGAAAATAGAAACAAGAAATGTTAAAAATAACATCTAGAAATTCCAATTTAATTTGTCCTTGAATTAAATTGTAATTATTTTCTCATAGCAACTTGTAATAGTTAATTAAGTTAAGTTGACCTAGTTAGTTTAGGAAATTCAAGTTGGAAGTCTATCTAGAGTCATGTAGAGTGATCCCTAAATTTTAGGGGCCCAACTTGAGTTCTTTTGAGTTGTAATTAGATAACTCAGTCTAACTGATTTATAGTGAGTTAAAATAGTTCTAATTGTTGGAGGAACTAGTAGAGGTCTATTAGTGGAGTAGTGCACCAGTGCATCACCAGTAGCACACCAGTTAACCAAAGATTCACTCAAAAATATTTCATGCATGTGTGTTTAGATGAAGACCCAGTTGAGATTAGAGTTTAGGGACAATGTACTATAATTTGTATAATTTTCCGAGTTGTACAGATGGTGCACACAATTTGTTGAGGACCTAAGTTTGGATTACACAGTAATGTTGAGGGAATTTCCTTATTAAATAGAGGTTGATTACTTTAGGAATTGCACAAGGATGTAGGGGCTCCACAGGCAGTAGATTTGGCTAAGTATTGGCTTGAGCTAGCTTGTGTGGTAGAGAGTTAGATTATACTTGTGCTATAATTGTTCTAGTGTGAACACGAATTTTATTTTCTTCTCAGATATTTTGGTTAATGCAATATAGATATTCGGGGTTTTGAGTAGTTGATTTCCCCAGATAAATATTGTGTTATCTTCCAATGAGAAGAGTAGAGTATATTATTGTCTTATGTTTTAGTATATCACATGAGCTGTTGAATCTACAGGTAAAAATCTACATGGTATCATAGCTAGATTTGTAGAAATATCTACACGCAGGTTAGGGCCAAAAGGTTTGAGTGTTTTGCATAGAGGAATCAATGGGTTGATAAGGCGTCAGGAAGATTTGGCCATGTTAGAGCACAAGCCAATGGAAAATGCATTAGGTAGACCCCATGGGACACATAAGCCCGCAAGGATCACCTCGACGAAAATAAATGGGCGCACAGAGTTTTGGCTGGGAGGATAGCGCTAAGACATGTTGGAGAGCCAACACACAAGCAATATCCAATGAGAAAAAGAGTGGGGGTACCCTACGAGACACGCCATCCTGCGAAGAGGAGCCCATAGGTTTACAAAGGACTCACAGATGATATCGTTGAGTTAGAGAGCTATGGGCTAAGTGCTATAACAGGGTTATGAGCAGAAAATGGGACCAAGGGCACCAATAAGTTAACAAAGAAAATAATCCCTTGGGGCTATAGCTCAAAAGGGCACCAATGTCTCAGTTTTTCAATGGTTTCGCGTGTTATTGTGACCATGGGCCTTTTGGCCAAATACAAAAATGGGAACCAGGAGGAGTATGCAAGAGGCTAGGCGCCAACATGAGAGGGGCTATAATCAATAAGGGCCACAGAGTTATATTCGACAACATTTTGGTACCTTGGGCCAAGATTGGAATTTGTGCAATATTTGGAGGATCTCTAGAGGACGGTTAACATGCATTGAATGGGTCGATAGTTGTGACCTGAGAATTTGAGTCAATGCAATTGCCAAGAGCTCTAGTTCAAGGCAAAAAGGACCATGACGCATAGGAGAAAATTAATGGAACCTGATGAGAAACAAAAGTGGACATCCTTGAGTGTCCCTCATGTGAGGAAGAATTAAATGATAAACATAACTAGAATGGAG
Organism: Pinus tabuliformis; assembly: GCA_031772625.1. Taxonomy (NCBI): domain Eukaryota; kingdom Viridiplantae; phylum Streptophyta; class Pinopsida; order Pinales; family Pinaceae; genus Pinus; species Pinus tabuliformis. Next base: position 37,468,404 of record CM062815.1, read on the forward strand.
AGCCATGTCGTGTGTGCAGGAAAATTTTAATGGCAGAACTTCTTGAGTCTCCAGTTTGAATGAGATTTAATTCTCAGTATGGAAGAACACTCAAGATACCATTCCTTGAATTAACTCAGTTGTTACGTCTGAGAACAAAAGTGACTGCAGTATGGGAAGACATTCATTGAGTACACTTGGGCAGTATGGATGATAAAAAAGATAACATCGAACAATGTGCAACAAAGGAACAAAACTCAGGATTGCAATTGAGCAATTGGGGGTGTTATAGACATTTTTGTGCCTCGCGTCAAGGAGCAGGAAATGTCGATAATTACAGGGATCCTCAGTCCCTAAACATGTTGTTCTTACCCCTAAAAGAACAAGGTCATCAATCAACAGCACTTCCAATCAGTTCTCCACCTAAAAACACTTCAGAACAGGCTTATTTTGGATCATGTCAGCTGCTTAACTGAGCTTCTGCGCTGTATTGCAACTGTCCCACTCTGTACCTGCGCTGGAAGTCAAAAACAATGAAGGCTACCTGCGCTGGGCGAGATTGGCCAAGTGGCACAGTCCTCCTGCAAGGTGTCAATTGCCCAGGAAGCTTCCAAACTGACACTTGGTTCATCAGATTCGCCTTGTGATGAGTAAGAGGTACTTGATCACCATGTGTAACCAAGGATCTCCAAGTGGACTCAAGAACTGAAGATTAACTGAAGAGGGAGAGGACACTAGTCAGCTCTATGCCAGCCTCAAGCTGACTCATCCTCTCTTCTTCTCTCCTATATATAGAACTCTTCTATGAGGTCTAAGGGAGGCTGGAATTTTGTATAAGCAAGGAGGTGCTGTTGGTATACTGCCAGGATTATTGGGTGATTGTTTTACTAGAGGTGAAGAAGAGAGTTCTTGCTGCCGAGGAGGTGCTGCTGGATTGGGGCCAACATCATTGGTTGTAACTTCCTCTGGAACCCTGTTACTTTCTATCAATAAAGTTTGCATGTTCTTCTATATACTTGTTTTACATAGATGCTTTTGTGTTTACATGTATATTTGATGCAACCTAATCCATGCTTCAATTATGATTGCTTGTATCTCGTAGTTTGCTCCCTTTTGTTGTGCAGATTCTGTGTGTAGCTGGATCGGCTTGGAGAGTAAAGAGATGGGAACGGGATACAAAGCGAGAAGGACAAGGATCGACTAAGCGCAAGACACCAGGTTGGTTGATCCTCTTTCTATTCTCTCTGTGCTTTCATAAAGATGAACATGAAAACTTTGTCATTCAGTTGTTGCTAAAGTCTGTCACCTTTAGAAAGGGTTAGTGTCATCCGCATCGGATACTTTTCCCCACAACAAACTGGCGACTCCACTGGGGAGCCTAGTATCTTGTTGGTGTTTGTAGTACTTTGCTATTCATTTCTTGAAGAAAAGAGTACCAAATCGAAAAGCTTTTGACTATATCAAAAGCGAAGTAGAGGGACTGCTACTCTTGCTCATTTGCTGAGCAAATTCAAGATTTGAAGAGCTTATCTACAAAAGACTCTTTACTCTTTGTGATAGATCTTCATCCTCTTGATCATACCTTAGCCTGTACTTGACCTATAGCTTTTTATTTCATCAAAAACAGTGCATTTTTGAGCTTTTTATGACCCGGAAACCCTTGTAAACGCAACTCTCGTGTCTCAGTGCAGGCTGTCCAAAGGCAGTCTGCATTTCAGCGCAGGTACTCCCTTCGGGAACTGCGCTGAAAGTCAAATTGACAGACCAGAGCCTGCGCTGATCCAGTTAGGCTATGTCCTCCTGAGGTTTCCCATTGTGTCTGAGCCCTGTTTTCACTGATTTCTTGCTGATTGCTTGTTGGTCATTGTACTTGCTGTAGACCACTTCTCCTTGACATTATTCCACCTCAGTTGTGTGATGAAACTGTGAATGTTCTTTCAGTATTTCTTGTTTCAGTTCCAGTTTCCCATTGTGAAAAGCGAACCAGTATAGCTGTGACCTCTTAGATCCTGAACTGTAAAAGTGTCTTTGTGATCTTAAGAGCTAGTTTTATTACTATTCATGGTTGTTTGAGTTTGTTTGTTTTTCATCTTATGGTTTGAATTCATATATTTTTAGTGTCGAAACAAGTACCTGTAAGGTGTCTTTTCATTTTAGACAAAACTTGTTTGTTTACGCTTCAAATTGAATTCGAAAATTATACAACAGTTTCCTTTTGTCTACATCAACATTAAGGGAAAAGAAAAGAAATACATGCATCTTGCATTTGCATTTTGATGAGTTTGCGTGATTGATCTAGGAGAAAGTGCATTAGTTTGTGCTTTGTACTCTGTGTGGAAAGATAATGTTTTTTTTCTCCCCTCAGTAGTTAGGATTTTCAAAGCTAAAAAGATTTTAAAACTTGCTTATCATTTTAGCTGCATTTAGGAATTTGTACCTGTACATCTCGTGGTGATCCTGAAAGACAAACTGTTAAGCAAGATCAACATTAAAATAAACTCAATTTACATAACAACGCTTTGTAACATAACGCAAACATCTAGAGGTCTAGGTAGAGACGTGTTCCGGCGTCGTTAAACATAGTGACTGTCGATCTCTACGAAGGTGGGTGATTCCTCCTGAGAGTCGGTGGCACTAACACGGACTTGTGCTCCCGCGTACCGTCGCGTATATTGGGAGACCCCTATAGGCTTTTATCCTTTATCCTTAGGAAACCGTGTCGGCCGCCCTACTGATCGCGATGCAGTGAACACAGCATTCACGAAGATCGACCACCCGTACCGTAAAACGTATTCTGTGGTTTCGCGAAAGGTTTGGCACACCATCTGCCTAGATCTCCAGAGCAGTTTCTTTTGGCCTTTTTCAAACTCTATAACTGAAAAAGTCCAACCGAGCATTTGTCACTTCGGGCTCGTTAATACATCGAAGGCGACTAGAGTCATCTTTAGCTTTTTCTCGACTCTTAAAACATGAAAAAGCAAGTTGTGTCTAAAGCGTCGTTATAAAATTTATTTTAAGCGGAATAATCATCACCCTTCCCTCGTTGATCTTCGAAGTTAGTCCACCACAAGTGGAAGTTCCTGTAAAATCGCTAAGAAATCTTTTGGATAGACTAGATATGTCTGAACAACCGTCGACATCTAGGACTGTGTCGTCCGACACAGCAGCAGCAGAGGCTACTACTGCTACTCCAACGATGTTCGCTGGTATACCATCTGTCCCGGCAAGTTGTCAACAACAAGCCGGAGTCCCATCAGGGACGATGACATGGTTAGTTCCTATTTCTTCGTCCGGATTATCATCTGGTATTTCTTATGTTGAAACTCGCCAAATTGATCCATTTGGAGGTCAACCTAGGCAATCGATCCCTTTGAGTTCTGGATTGATGCCATATGGGGGGCAGTATGCCTTTTCATTACCTCCTTCAGGAGGATGCCCATCCGTGAGTTCACAACAAAGTTCAGGTCAAACTGGAATTACATCCAGCAGTTGGGTACCAATACTGCCTCAACAACCAGGAGTTGTATATTCTATGCAACCAGTCCACCATGTGTCGAATGTTGCCACTATACCTGGTATGGCGAATGTGTCGCAAGTACAAGCGCCACCTGTTGTAATACAACAACCTCTTGGCTCAGCGACTCAATCACAATCTCAGGGTAGTGCCTCCTTATCTGGAGCGACTCAGGCTCAAACAAGTACTGTGACTACTCATCCTGGTCAATCATCCAGTATTGGTCAACAGCAAATGGTCCAACAACCAGAGCTGTTTCAAACTCAACAACCGCCATTCCAGCAATCATATCAAAGACCTGAGCAACAAGTCTTTGTAAGTAATGGGCAACTATACTATAATGGTTATGCCCATCAACCTTGTCTAAGTTGTCAGCATAATGCTGGTCTGCAAAGACCCATTGCTCAGGCGATACCATCTTATCCTGGATATGCTTCGCCTAACCTGAACCAACAGTTGCCCTTTGTAGCAACTCTAGAACTACCAGATCTAAACCGGCTGACGAATGATCCAATTGCTTATTCCCCTTGGTGGCCAGTGATTCCACATAAACTTCCGTCAGATATTCCTAAATTTAATGGAAATCCGGGTGAAGACCCATCGAATCACGTGATGACATTCCATCTGTGGTGTTCGTCGAATACCTTGAATGATGATTCGATAAGGCTTCGCCTCTTCCAGAGGACATTGACAGGTCCAGCGGCTAAATGGTACATTGAATTGCCAAGAGCCTCTTTCGACAATTTCAGCTCCTTAGCCACGACTTTCTTAACCCATTTTCAATTACCGATAAGGTATGAAACAGGGACAGAACTCCTTACCAACTTCAAACAGACAACGGCCACTCACATATCTGATCATATACATGAGTGGCGACGTCGTCGTAGAATGGTGAAAACTTACGTTCCCGATCAGCTGTTAGCTGAATGGTTTATAAAGTCGTTACTTCCAGCTATAACGGAAGATGTGGCCAAGGGAGGAGTCGTAACAGAGGAGCAAGTCATTGCTCGTGCTCAATATTTAGACTTAGTATATACTCAGTCGGGCACGCTCTACGACAAAATACCTGACGCCCCTAGACCTGAATTTTCAATTCCTCCCCCTCCTGGATCGAATACTAACTCTCACGCCAGTAATGGCGTGACTGGCAAACGCAAAAATTCTAGTCAAAATGTAAATGAGCGACTTCTTGCCTCAAAAGTAAATGCCATGTCGACCGACAAGGGCAAACAACTGAAGCAACCAGGGGGCAAGAAGATAAAGAAAAGGAAAGGGAGACCCCCGACAGGGTGTCATATATGCGATGAGGATCATTGGACGAAAGATTGTCCACATATAGCTGAAGTTAAGAAACTCTTCAAGAGTTCAAAAAACCCAGCAGTATTGACTGATCCGTTTCCTAATCCAGGTCAAAATATGGTTGCTAATCAAAATGCTTCCGGATCCCAAGTGCTTATGTTGTCTACCTCGAAGCAACAGAATAATGCTTTGACAAGGAGTAAAGATTACAGGAATCCAAAGCTGTCGAACAACAAGGTTAATGAACGACCTAGTAGTTCAACAACAACTGTGAACGAAGTTGTGCCACCCATCGTTCCTGAGCCAATGATAAAGCTGCCAAAGGGAGTAGTACACAAATCGACATTTAATCCTCGTGCCAAAGTAACACAGGATTATAATATAATAGAGGACCTGGCTCAATCGTCGTCCGCTATGTCGACACTTGAGGTACCACAAAATCACCCCTCCCAAGAGCAAGCTTTATTATCAGCAATAGGTGGGATTGGCCCAATGGATTCCAATCTTGTGGCCTTTGATCATAAAGGATATGACCCGCAATTACCAGCTCAACTAGCTTTCCTTATTCAAGTGAAATCCCTCAACAAAACTGTTCATCGAACAATTATTGATGAGGGGGCATCTACATGTCTTATGTCGATGAGTTGCTGGAAAGAATTAGGCTCACCACCCTTGTCGGAATCGTCAACGACGTTAAAAGCATTTGATGGACGATCATACACTCCATACGGTATTTTAAGTAACTTGCAAGTTGAACTGGGGGGCAAAACAGTAGGAATTGATGTTGAAGTAATTGATGGAAACCTCGATTACAACATCCTACTAGGGAGGCCCTGGATCTATGCCATGGCCGCGGTTGTGTCGACCTATTTCAGGAGGATTGCATTTCCCTCACAAGAAGGAATTACAATCGTCGACCAACAAACTTTTCTCCCCAACAGTTCACAAGTTACAGGAAGCATTCCGATGATCCATGCAAGGAATCATTTTTTCCAAGATATCGGAGTAGGTTTCCTAAAAGACCCTGCCTTAATGGGTACTTTCGCCCTACCGCCTCCGAGTAATCTGGCGGAAGTGGCCACTGTGGAAACCTACAACATGAAATCTAATCCAATCTTCTGGTTGGATTCGGAAGATTCCTAGATATTTTGTCGGCGCCGAGGATAGTTCCTATCTCAGGTCAACCTCGTTAAAAAAAAATGAAACAAGGAGTCATGAGGATAGTTCTCGTACTATGTCAACCTCATTAAAAAATGAAACAGATCCCCTTTTCAAAATTCAAAGGTAAACCTTCATTCCAATCACCAAGTTGAATGCAATGAAGCTTGGGGGGCACCCTCCTTTGACATGCGTTATTATGATGCTGGGGGCATGCAAGATCTGAGCAGTTTTAGCACATAGTTCATGCTCGTTAAAAAATAAACATAAGTTATGAGCAATCTTCCCCTAGAGTTCAAGCTCATCCAGAAAAAATGAACCGGTAAATAACCTTTTGAGATCGTAAATTCATCAGCCATAAGAACCTTGATCGTGTTTTCATCCATCACCTCCACCGTTCATTTGGCCGATCATTCACTTCCATTTGTGTGTTTACCTCTTTTGAGAAACAGCTGCGAAGAGTGATTTCACCTAGCCATCCTTGTGACACTGCCGTGATTGGAAAATTCCAACCTGTACCTGGAATCTGTAGCTATCCCTGTTTATCACTCGTTCCTCAAAAGACGAGTCTTCTTTCAGCTCTTTTCACTGACTCGTAAAATATGAAAAGTTTGCCGAGTTTTGGCCTTCCAGCTCGTTAAATGACCGGAACGCTATCCCTCCTCTAAATTTTAATCTTTTTGGACCTGAGGGATTATTACACAAAAGGATCGAGCGCTTGTCTTGTTCGGCTCGTTAAAAGTACCGAACAGCCATCCCTTCTGTATTGTTTTATACTTTTTCGGACTTAAGGGATTTGCTGACGAAAAAGGAATTATGGAGTTAACTTTCTGTACCTTTTTAGACTCTCTAAAAATGAAAAGGACCGAGTTTTCTTTGTCGTTAGACTCGTTAAAATGATTAAATAGCGACAAACTTGTCTTTAGACGAGAACGAGTTTCCCTATCGCTAGGCTCGTTAAATCATAGCGATGGGCTTGCCCGAAGGGCAGGTTATAGAACAAGCATATGTTATCCTCCTCAAGCTTGACAAAAATAAAGAGGTACTGGTCAGAAATGACTGGGGAAAAATTGGGAGAACATCAAAGTTTAAAGGTAGCAAGTCACTCTTGGACATGACACTTTTCCTCCGTACCTTATCGGGTTGGGTTGTTTCATTCACCGGTCTCATCACCATGGTCCTCGCCACACCATCCACATTTGGGGTAATGCTACCGATCCATCGCATCAGTGTCGTTATATGTTCAAGAGGGGTCATTCTGGAAGTGTCAACCGTGTCCCATCCACTACCATACATTATCCTTCATCCATTCATGATCGCCACCCTGAATCATATTTCACAGTTTGTTTTCACCTCCACTAAAGTCATTAGCTCCGTTCCGTGTCATTGATGTGGGATTCATTAAGGCCCTCCTTTGACGGATCGCTTCTTGTCGACTTCAGCTCATTATCCAAGAAGTTGATCTAGGAACACCCCCATCAGTAATTTGAAGCTTGCATGCCTCAATGGCAAGTTTCTCACTTCCGGCGACAGGTATACATCAATGACCTTCGACCAGAAGATTTTGCGTGGCGTTCGACGCCAAGTCCTTTATTCACGCCACGTGAATTGTACTGCCGTACCGTGAGGGTCATCGTCCTTATTGGTGATTCCTCTCGCGCTTGTTAACGGTTTTCATTATTGACCGGTAATCAAGCGATGTCTTTCCATGTTCGACTTCAGCGTAATTCTCACATGGATCGACTTGTACTTAGAGTGAAGATCGAACGAGTTTGAAGACCCCGGATCTAGTTTCATCCATCCGGGCTGCGATATATATTCAGGAAATATAAAAGCATTTACCATGTACATCATTGCAGCAGATGATCATCCTCCTCAAAGGATGATAATTTTAGCGGAAGATTATCAGTCTGTCTTCAGACGATCGTCTGTCATATGTACCAAAATGTATTTATAGAAAGCTGAGCATGGGAATACCCGCCTCAGCTAGATCATGAGAATAATGATGAATGAAAGATAATGTATTGTATTGTATTGTATTACAGGGCACTCTCCTCAGCACTGGAACGAACTTCGGACCCTCTAGCTAAAGCATTTCACCCGATTAACGGCCTCATACTTTAGGGGGCAACTGTTATAGACATTTTTGTGCCTCGCGTCAAGGAGCAGGAAATGTCGATAATTACAGGGATCCTCAGTCCCTAAACATGTTGTTCTTACCCCTAAAAGAACAAGGTCATCAATCAACAGCACTTCCAATCAGTTCTCCACCTGAAAACACTTCAGAACAGGCTTATTTTGGATCATGTCAGCTGCTTAACTGAGCTTCTGCGCTGTATTGCAACTGTCCCACTCTGTACCTGCGCTGGAAGTCAAAAACAATGAAGGCTACCTGCGCTGGGCGAGATTGGCCAAGTGGCACAGTCCTCCTGCAAGGTGTCAATTGCCCAGGAAGCTTCCAAACTGACACTTGGTTCATCAGATTCGCCTTGTGATGAGTAAGAGGTACTTGATCACCATGTGTAACCAAGGATCTCCAAGTGGACTCAAGAACTGAAGATTAACTGAAGAGGGAGAGGACACTAGTCAGCTCTATGCCAGCCTCAAGCTGACTCATCCTCTCTTCTTCTCTCCTATATATAGAACTCTTCTATGAGGTCTAAGGGAGGCTGGAATTTTGTATAAGCAAGGAGGTGCTGTTGGTATACTGCCAGGATTATTGGGTGATTGTTTTACTAGAGGTGAAGAAGAGAGTTCTTGCTGCCGAGGAGGTGCTGCTGGATTGGGGCCAACATCATTGGTTGTAACTTCCTCTGGAACCCTGTTACTTTCTATCAATAAAGTTTGCATGTTCTTCTATATACTTGTTTTACATAGATGCTTTTGTGTTTACATGTATATTTGATGCAACCTAATCCATGCTTCAATTATGATTGCTTGTATCTCGTAGTTTGCTCCCTTTTGTTGTGCAGATTCTGTGTGTAGCTGGATCGGCTTGGAGAGTAAAGAGCTGGGAACGGGATACAAAGCGAGAAGGACAAGGATCGACTAAGCGCAAGACACCAGGTTGGTTGATCCTCTTTCTATTCTCTCTGTGCTTTCATAAAGATGAACATGAAAACTTTGTCATTCAGTTGTTGCTAAAGTCTGTCACCTTTAGAAAGGGTTAGTGTCATCCGCATCGGATACTTTTCCCCACAACAGGGGGGAAAGAAACATTGTTGAGTAAGACTTGTGGAGATATTTATGCGTGAGTCCACTGTTGAGGAGAGGTCAAGTGTGCTTGCACTAAAGAAAAAGGTCAAGATCGGAAATCTCTGTGTGAGGGCCATTGAGAGGAGTGTTGGGATGGGGTCCCCTGGGTTAGTTTGGGGTTAAGATAACCCAAATTTGGGTACAATTTTGTAAATAATGTAAAGTCTTTGCAATTTGCAGATGCGGAGCGCGTATATGAATAGGAGTCAAAGGGGGTTAGCCCCTTGTTTAACTAAAATTTTGAGTCAGTTTTGAGATTCACCCATGGTCCGCGGACCATGGCATTGTATGAAAAAAGTCTATAAATAGTGAGTCTTGGCGAAAGGAAGAAGTAACTAGAGGGAAAAAAGATAGAGAATTGGGTTGATAAGAGAAGCTAAGGCAGGAAGGCTCTGCTTCCTATGCTTAGATAGAGAAAGAAAGGCTCTACAGCTGAGTGCATGGAGGCCTAGGTTGAGTCCAGAGCTGAGTCCGCAGATCCCTGTAGCTGTGTGCACAAGGCAATTTGAGTCTGTAATCCTCGAATTGAAGATCTATAAAGTCATTTTTCTAGAGAATTCCTGAGTATTTATGTTATCTCTGTTAATATTATATGTTGCTAATAATTGACATGTTTTATGAATTATTGATAAATGCTACGCGATTATCTTGAATCTATCTTAATAACGTATTCAATGAATGTTTAACAACTTCTGCGAAGATTTTGGTGATTTCCCTTATGTTTACTGATGACTTAAATAGATCTGCGTGAACACCAATTTTGGATTGCTTTCTGATGCATGTAAGTAAGTAAATCGACTGTTAGAGGTCCGCGAGGACTGATCATGGACCTTCGTGAAGGTCTAAAGGTAGTTTTAATAGAGTTACAGTAACAAGCCCTAGGATTTTATTGATCTACTTGAAGGCAGACTCAAGGTGCTGGAAGACATCACACTAGTCTCTAGATGTAGAAACTTGGTTCTTGCATCCTCCCATACTGCTTCGGGTGAGAGTGCAGCCTGTGCTACGTGGGCTGTTGCCAAAAGGGCCAGTAGTGTAGGGTTTTGTTGGTTGGTGAAGCTAACTCTGAACCTGGGTCAGGACCCCCTAAGCCAACAAATGGTTTCGTTGCCGGGACTGGGATCTACTTGAAAGAGATGTGCGATGTCGCATCTTTGGAATCCGACCAAGAAAGAAATTTAAAAGTGGTTGGATCAGAAGATTCACAAGTTCATGGTGCAATAAAATTGGAATTTGCGCCTGTCAAATGAAGAGTGGTTGAACAGGTATTTGTATATAGAGATACACGAGATCTTCTTCTACAACTTCCCCATTGAACTGTATGAGTGGTTAGCTAAATTGACAGATAGTCAAGGAAGGTGGAAGCTCGATAGTCCTATACTGTGGACTCCAGAATTAGTGCGATGACTAGAAGCCTTTGAAAGAAAGATCGTGCAAGTTGTTGATCACTGGCTCGATCAGATTATGGGAGGATTTGTTACAGAATTTGCAGTTGATACCTCAGTCAGCTATAGTGAATTGGAGCGACAATTTTTCAAAGGACTGCGAGGTAAGTATTTAAGATCATTGAATAGTTGGATTAAAATGCTGCTATGTGAAAAAAGGGTGATGCCATTACCTTGATGTGCAGAGCTACACGAACTGGAAAATTCTTTAGAAATTGCAAAGGATCAGGACCAGAGTATAGTCCATTGATTGGACCTCCTTGAAGTGACGATGAAGGGGCGGGGCAGACTACGCCATGAAGTTCTTTTCAGCTAATCACTCAGGGGATTCCTCGAGCAAATCATTCTTCCACTCCACCTCCACCTCCACCTCGACCGCATACACCTTCTCCCACACCTCCACCTCCACCACCACCACCACCATTCAACATGGTGAACTCAATGAAGATGCCGATCTTCGAAGGCATAGGAAGTGTAGATGCAAAGCAATTCTAGTTTGTTGTGAATGTTGTATGGACAGTGCAAAAGATCACCAATGATAATATAAAGAAGGCACAGTTAGTCACCACTTTGCGGGATTGCGTGCTAACTTGGTACATTAATTATTGTTATGATAATCATCTTGCAATGCTAGCAGAGACTAAGACGACTTTAAACAAAGAGTTTAGTAAACCTAAGTCTGTCTTACAATCAGTAATTGGATTTAAAGAGATCATGATGAGGGCTGATGAGACGGCTTGGGAATTTGATCAGAGCTTGAAGTGTCAGATCAGAGAGGCTAACATGCATATCATAGATAGCCAACATTGGAATGGTTTATAGCATCGTTTTTCCCCACTTAAGAATTTCTCTATCACAACAAAAGATAGAAACATAGGTAGAAGCCTTGGAGATCGCAATGAGGCTGCAGACATCACCTATTTAAGATATGATCCTGGGAGTACATTAGTTCCACTCATAATTAGAAAGCTTACACCTAGAGTTAAAGAGTTTGAAGAAAGACAAGGAACCTAAATCAGAAATGTGCACAAAATTCTGGTGTTTTAAGTGCAAGGGCCATGGGCACGAGAAATGTCATTATCTTGTGTATGTGAATTATATTACAGGAGGGGGGCCAATTACCCTGAAGCCAGAATCCCCGGCAAGGACGAGCGTGGGGGCTGCACTATGTTGTGATAATTTTCATGTTGCTGGACAACATGTGATGGATAATTTCCATTTACTTCAAAAGTTTGTCTAGACATCCCAAAATTTTTTCTGTAACTTCTGAAAATCTGTGGGCCACGAAGGTTGCCACTGTCGAAGCTATGAGATAATGATGGAAAGAACCCCTACTTACCATATGCAAGCATAAACTCGGCCTCCAGATCAAGATGCTGGAGGACTGCGTGGAGGATATCAGGGTTGAGGAAGGGGCCGAGGAGGAGGAGGACCTGGTAGAGGTCGCGATCAGATTATCTACTACCACTGTGGATAACCGGGGCACTATGCATGAGAATGCCAAAATACTACACATACATCATGTCAATACTGCAGACAGTTTGACCATACTATAGAAGAATGCCAGGTGCTAATAGCCAAAATGTAAGAGAAGTAAACACAGCCTCAACAGCCTTTGCAGAATTTACAAATGATGAGGGTTGAGCCCCATGAAGAAGATCAAAGCGTTAATATTGAGCTAAGAAGTGGAATGGTGAATGGCGCTGATAAAGGTAAACAACCTAAAGGAGAGGAATGGGTCCACAAAGCACCAGAGAAAGAAGCTGGCGTTGATTTGGATCGCGATAAAGGAAATATTTATGGATGCCAAGAAGAGCTTCGCTGAGGCCTCCACCTCAGGAAGCCACGACAAGATGCAAGAAATCAACGCACCTGCAGAGGTTGATCCTTCTATACTCACTACAGTTTTGCAAACTTGCATGAAGCTTCTGTGTGATAGAAAGGTTGTGGAAGGCCTACAGGAATTAATAAATAAATGCGCCAGCAAAGAAAAATCCGCTGATGGACACTGCATGGTTAGAAAGATTGGCAAGCATAAGGCACAAACAGGGCGAGAGATGAGGCTGACAAAGTATATAGGTCATTATGAAATGGATCAGGTCATCTTGTATCCAGGGTCCAATGCGAACTTATTACTGAAACAGACATGGGAAATGATGGGGATACTTGCACTACAGTGGTCTCCGATTCAGCTCAGGATGGCGAACCAGTAGAAAATCATTCCCATGGGATGATTATATGGAGTAACAATTGATATTGAAGGTGCGAGCACTGTGGGAGACTTCAAAGTTATAGAAATCGTTAATGACAATAATCCCTACCCCACACTCCTAGGAATTGACTGGGCTATTGATATGAATGGGGTCATTAATTTTAAAGAAAAGAAAGATGACATTTGAAATAAATTCGCTTTGAGTTATAACTGGATCCAACAGAAGGGACGCGCTATACTGAACCGGTCCACGATTATGAGGAAAGTGATGATGAACTGAATCAAATTTACAAAAGAACAATGCGAGATCAGGACTGGACCAATCCAACAGCAGACGGGTGGATTATATGGGACTGGGAGAGTTCTTGCACCTATGGTTCAGATGAGGATTTAGAGCATTGGAAAAATCGGTTACATGAAGTTTCTACATTACGACGCAATATGATGACGAATTCGTTGCGCTGTGTTTTGTCAGAGGTAAGAAAATTACCCTATTATGATGGTTTAAATGGTGTAGATCTGTTTTTGGATGAATTTGAGTGCGAAGTCCCTAAGGACCACTGCTTCCAAGCATTAGAGTTGGCAATTTGCACTACGCCTGCGCAATGGTGGGGTATGCATAAGGATAATTTTGCTGGATGGTGAGATTACAGAATGATGAAGATACAGTTTGGGTGTGCTAACACTAGAATGACTAAGAAGTATAATGGAAGGGACGATCCACACAATCACCTAGTGAAGTGGGCTAAAGCATGGGGAACAAAACCGCAGCCAGAGTGGGTACACATATTTTGTCATACCTTGGATACAATCCCCATGAACTGGTATCTTGAAACAGAGCTCTGCCATGGCACCACAGAATGCGATGTATTGAAGGAAGGGTTCTTATTGATTTTCAGTTTTGAGGATGAGTTTGCAAGCATTGACAAAGCACTATAGGAAATTAAAGCAATTATCTTTAGAACACCGACGAAACCTATGGAATGGACCCAACCAGACTGGAGCACCCAGCTATGCCACACACTAGAATGCTATAATGTGACCACTAAAGAGGAAGATGATGACGCAAGGAACATTAATATTCTGGAGGCAGAAGGACATTGCGAAGTCAAAGGCCCACAAATAGAAAACCCAGACACCTTCGCACCTTTGAAGACGAAGCAAGTAAACATTGGCACTAAAGAAGAACCAAAGTTCACAAAAATTGGAGATTATTGGGATGATGCTACACTAGATAAGGTTGCTGAATTACTTTGCGAATACCAAGATCTTTTCCCCACTAAATTTTTGGATTTAAAGGGCATAATTGACGATTTGGGCGTTATGAATATCACGCTAAAGCCAGATGCAAAGCCTGTTAAACATAGGCCTTATTGCCTTAAACCTAATTATAAAGAAAAAGGTGTGCCAAGAGTTGGATAAAATGCTATAGGCAGACACCATAGAACCTGTTAAAGAATTTGACTGGGTGTGCCTAATGGTGGTCCAGGAAAAGAAACAAAAAGGTGAAATAAGGATTTGCGTAGATCTACAGAAGCTTAATGACGCATGTGTTCACAAGCCATTCCCAATGCTGTTTATAGATGAAGTGTTAGATAATGTTGGAGGGCATGAGGCCTATTCCTTTATTGATGGGTTTTCCGGGTATCATTAGATCAAGATCGCACTAGAGGATAGGAGAAAAATTCCCTTTGCGATGGAATGGGGTTGATTTTAGTACACTGTGATGCCATTTGGATTCAAGAATACGCCTGTGATATTTTCCCACGTAGTCATAACAACATTCAAGATATTCATTCATAAGTTTCTGGAAGTATACTTTGATGACTAGACGATGTTTGGATTAGTAAAGCTCCATGTAGCAAGTCTGCTACTAATGTTGGATACATGTCGCAGATACCAGATCGTGTCGAATTTGAAAAAATGCATATTCTATGTTCCTTTTGGGATCCTGCTGAGTCATGTTGTGTGCAAGCAAGGATCGATGGTGGACCCTGCAAAGACTGCAGTAATTATGAACTTGGAGGCCCCTAGGAATGTCAAGCAACTACGCACAACACTGGGAGATACGGGATAATATAGAAAATTTATCAAAGCTTATGCTCAAATTACTGCGCCTATGGAGAAACTGCTAAAGAAGGATGCGACATTTGGGATGAAGAATGTGAGCGCAGCTTAGATGTGTTGAAAGAAAATATGGTCACTGCTCTGATCTTGGTATTGCCTGATTGGAAAAAGGAGTTTCATGTGCTCGTGGATGCCTCTTGCATTGTGTTGGGTGCAGTGTTAATGCAGGCCAATGAAGGAGAAATGGACCATCCTATAGCCTTCGCAAGTAGGAAATTATCAAAGGCCGAGAAAAATTATTCAATGACTGAGCGCAAAGGGTTGGCCATGGTGTATGCACTGCAAAATTTAGGCATTATTTGTAAGGAGGACATTTCAAGATGTACATAGATCATTCTGCCTTAAAGTACCTGGTCAACAAGCCTGTTCTGGGGGGGGGCAAAATCTATAGATGGTTGCTATTATTCTAGGAGTATGAATTTGAATTCATAGTGAAGCCAGGAAGGTTAAATGCGACACTTGACCATCTGTCGCGGATTGAAACAGGAGAGGAACCTAGTAATCTGGAGAAAGGGTTGCCATATGCACAAATCTTTGTGGTGCGTGTAGAGGATGACCATTTTTCAGAAATTATTAACTTCTTGACTACAAGGATGGCACCGGACGGATATACAAGTCAGCAGAAGAAGGAATTAGTAGTGCGCATGGACGAATTTTCAATTATTGTGAGACATTTGTAAAAAATGGGTGTGGATGAAGTATTGCGAAGATATGTGCTAGACTTTGAGAGGGACAACATTCTCTCTGAAGCTCATGGGGGAGCTACGGGAAGCCATTATGCAGGCAAATCAACTGCCTAGAAGATTTTGTGCAGAGGTCTATGGTGGCCAACATTGCATAAGGATTCCAGGGCATATTGTAAGGCGTGTGATGCATGTCAAAGAATTAGAATACCATCGCAAAGAGATTAGTTACCACTACACCCTCAAGTATCTCTACAACCCTTTGAGAAGTAGGCACTTGATTTTGTGGGGACAATTCAGCCCCCCGGAAAGAAAACGGGTGCATGCTATATTATCACTGCGACGGAATATCTAACTAGATGGGCAGAAGCATAGTTGGTTAAGGATCGTACAAGGGCTATGGAAAAAAATTTCTTGTTTGAGGATGTCTTAACCAGATTTGGATGTTTGAAGCTGTTGATGAGTGATAGAGGTACGCTCTTTCTGAATAAAACGAACAACACGTTGACGGAGGAGTTCCAGGTCTACCATAAGAAGAGTACACCATATCACCCACAGGTGAATGGAACTATTGAAGCCTATAACAAGATTTTGGAGAACGTGCTGACGAAGATCTATAACGTGCAGTGGAATGACTGGGATGTATTCATACCTATAGTTCTATGGGCTTATAGGACTACTTGTAAGAAGCTGACAGGGAAAACATGGGGTCGAAGCCATAATGCCAATGGAATAAATTATGCTTAGTCTGTGCATAGCAGCTTTGATAGATATGGCGGATCGTGAGGCCTTGGAAGAATAGCTTGCATATCTCATGGAGCTCGAAGAAGACTGATTTTTGGTAGGATTCCATCAACAAGTGCAGAAAAAACGTGAAAAAGCATGGCATGATCACCACATCAAGCTTCACACATTGAAGGTAAATGATCTTGTCTTGTTATATGATAGTAAATTCACTAAATTTATGGGTAAATCCCAGATGCATTGGTTAGGGCCATATTTTGTCAAATAAATTACAGATGGTGGCGTAGTTCAGCTCGTGAAGCTGAATGGGGCATCCTTCCCGAGAAGAGTGAATGGGAGCAGATTGGAGTCGTATATAGGGGATCCTACACAATGACTATATTGCAGCAGGATAGTCTTAGTGCTCCAGGTAGTTGCAAGGGAGAGCGAGACTATAAACTACACTGACTGGTTTGAAGGAAAACACAGCGAGAAAGCTACGTGGAGAGTGAGAAAGATGCAACCAATGAAGCTGTGCCATGTGGGAAGGTACCATGCAGTCCCACAGGAAAATGACCGTTGAAGTTATTGTTCATGACTTGACGGTCAGAAGAGGGTTAAGTGGAGTGGGATGGTGGCAATTAAGGAAAAAATATTTGAAGATCTGCTGCGAAAACAACATTTGTTATCAAAATTTGTGGAGAACGGTTAGATGTGAATTCAAAACCCCCTATAAATTACGTTTTGTCCAACAGAAAACACTTTGTGCTCCAAGACTTGTTGCTGAATTTATCTGTTTTTCACCTATGAGCCAAGCATTTTGGGAAGATTTAGTTGCGAGCCCGGTGTTTGCCAAATTGCGTGAGATAAAGTAGAAACTTATTCTTGAGAAAAATTTTGCACCAAGCCTTGCTGAAACTGTTAGTGTTGGCGATGTTGTCTCTGATGCAACAACCCCAGAAGTTTTAAGTATGGAAGCTCTACCTACTGTGCCTACAACTCTGAGGTTGCCTAGGTCGAAGCACACCCCTACCAGAGAAAACCAACCAGCCAAGCTAAAACAACCCGCGAAGGATAAGCAGAAGAATGTGCTTGTGCACGCATCCCCAAGGAATCATACCGAAACATAGAAAAAGCAGAAGAAAGATAAGCAACCAGAGAGAGTAGTGGACCTGGAGGTGGAAGACTTTTAGGGAAAGAAGGATATTGATGTCTAAGAAGTGGAACCCATGATGAGGTTGCTAATGTATGTCCCTCCACGGAAGGGAAAAGCAAAGGTAATGAAGGACCCTGATGCTAGGACGTACCAACAATATCCATGTCCCTGCTACCCGAGAAGGTCCCCTTTGAAGGTCCTCAGCTCGCGCAGATCCTGTTGTTAAAAATGGAGGATTGGGACCTTGTAGACCACACTAAGTTTCCACATTTGGCGAAAGACAAATATATAAGAAAGATTTATTATGAAGAAACGAGTGTTACAACATTGGAGCCAATGGAATGGGTTCGCAGAGTTGAGCAGTCGGGATTGTTGAACATGCTACTAGTGCCACATTATCACCGCTCTAACATCAATACCGTGTGTGTGCACCAACTCCTCACTCTAGTGCATGATGGGTGCTTATGGCTAGGAGAGCCTATTCCCATCATAGACATGTTGATTCACAAAATCATGTGGCTACCTTACAAAGGTGCAAAATTTTGACCTAGATTATCATTGATGTCAATATGGCAGTATTCTTGATGAGTAAACAATGTGAAGCCAAGCAGAGCGGATCCATGAAGAAACAGGAGAAAGAATCCAAGGAGAAAAGCCATCAGAAGAGGAACACATCAGAGGAGTATTGAAAAATATTAGAGCAGAGAATATTGGAAGTCATAGGAGCTATCAAGAGAAGCATGTCAGAAGAGTTCATTGGAAATAGGTTATCGGAAGCCATCATGTAGCCAAAGCGTAAGAGGAAGAGGTCATTGGAAGCAAAGAGGAACATATCAGAGCAGAGAATATTGGAAGTTGTCAGCTGTGGAGTCATATTGGATGGCATTAAGAGATGAGTGACAGAGATGAGTTTTTCGTTCTAGCAGAAAAGGAATCCGGAGGAGAGCCGTGGAGCCATCGATGGTAGAAGATCTATGGTCATTGGAAGCGAATCAATTCAGGGCGTTAACCAAGATGAAGGACAAATTTAAATCTATAAGCGGGATTTTGTGCGGATGCAAAATGGTAAGTGGTATTTAGAGGAGATCACCCGATTCCATTCAATGGTTGACACATAGCAACTAGAGGAGAGAGAAAAATCGCTCATTTCGGGCGGGTAACTCTCATGCAAGTAGTCGACCTGAAATCGCTGTAGACCATCAGATTTTGGGGGTTGAAATCTACGGTGGAGAATGAACCCGATAAAGTTAAACCTCAAGAACTGTGTCCAAGCAGGTTACAGCATCACCATTGTAATACGCCCTAATGCTATATCGCATCCGTCGTATCAGAGGTTATGCATCACAAGTTATAAAGGAATGGCACACTATAAATTACAATTGCGATATATATATACGGACCCGATGAAATTATTAAAAATAGTTTATAATCATATCGCATCCAGTAGGGGCAATCAACAATCAACCATTGCTGATGTTATAGGCACGACGTATAAAAGACCTCCAGAAACTTGCGATTGCGATTGAGATAGTGACGTGGCTGGTGGGACCGCCCATTATGTATTTCTAACTATGTTAATGGGGCATCGGCTAGGTTGCGATTGTGATTGCGGGATTATTAATGTATATTGTATGAATATTAAAAAAAGGGGGGGCCTTTATGATATTTTCTTTAATATGCAACATTATTGTGATTCAGCCTCTCTTCCACATTAACGTGTCCTATGAGTATTGATGGATTCTAAGAGATAGAGGAAGCTGAAGAGTGAGTGCAGAGGAAGCTGAAAGATCAAGTGAGCGTTGAAGAAGCCAAAGCTCAAGCGAGCAAGGAGGAAGACAATGGGTAGGCATATTAGGCATATAAAATAGAGAACAAGGAAAGTTTAGTGTTGCTGGCGAACTGTAAGAAAAAAAAAGGGAAGCCGAAGTTTTGACAGAAGTGGAAGGAACAGGAGGACAAAAGTAAGTCATAGGTCCAGCAGGGTTGGGAGCAGAGAATTACAACCAAACAGATCCAGACAGTTTACAGTAGAGGGTTAGAGCCCTTGAGGTTGGTGCCTCAGAACTGAAAGGATTGGTGTCCTGGGAGTTGGTGCTCCTAAATTCAAGGTTGGTGCCTTGACAAGACAGAGTTGGTGCTCTGGAGGTTGGAGCCTCACAAAGAGTCCAAGTTGGTGCTTGGCAACTGATTGAAACCATATATATATATATATATCTATATATATATATATATATATATATATATATATATATATATTTGATTTATTGCAGAGATCATATTAATAAAAGCATCTATTCCTGTTATCTATTTCTGTGTTCCAAATATAATTTTTTTTAACTAATAAAATGATAATTGAAAAGAAATACTAATTCACCCCCCCCTCAGTATTTCCAACACAAACGCTACCAAGGAGTTTGGAGGGAAGGTCGGGGAGAAAGAGCTTACAGAAAAAATGAAGAAGGAATACAACCTCCTCAAGAAGTCACAAGGGTATTCCATTTTCTCTATTACAGACTAGGAAGTTCAATTCGTTGCCCAGATTTTAGCAAGAAAGGTTATGAGAAAATTTTGTGCAGATGAAGTTCCAGAGCTAGTAGTTTCACTTGCTGTGTAGTGTGCGAATGGTGTATAATTTAATTGGGCTAGGTACCTTTGTCAGCAGTTCCTAGCAAATTTCTGTGAGGCCCAAGAGGAAACCAAGCCATTCTACTACGCTTGATTGTTGCTATTAATAGTGCTCGTTGAATGGATATTGCCGAAGGATAGCTTATTTCCTCCTCTCAAGGAAGGATTGCCGAATGCCGCACAATTTACCTCTTTACGGTCTACAAAGTGTGTTGCGCCAATTACAGAAACAAAGATATTTTGGACATTTATGGAAATTGATCTCCATATGGAAATCAATCAGCGTCCAAGGTTGTCCCCAAACTTGTTCACAAAGTTGTCAAGCATATGCTGCATTCAAGGCTGACTTCCACATAGTCTATATCCAAGCATGGAAGGATCCAAAGAAGAAATGACACTAGTTTCCCTACTTGGTGTCAGAAACGGGTGTACATGAGATCGTAGGATTATGGCCTACAAAGTGGCGTGCCCCATCTGAATTAGATGTTGGAACAAGTACGAGCGTGGAAAGTTCTGCTATGCAGAAAATAAAGGAGGCCGCTAAGAAAGCAGTGCGTACCCTAGAAGAACAGAAAAAGAGGGAAGCTGCAGAAAAGGCTCACATAGAGCAAGAACGAGCTACTAAGGAGCAGGTGGAAAAAGAGTAGCGTAAGTCGTAGAAAGGTGATAAGTCACCTTTGTTGGAGACAGAGGAAGAAGAGCTTTCAAACCAAGGTGGAGGCGGTGATGTGGGAAGAGCACCCCATTTATTTTGAAAAGATGTGGCACGGAGAAGAAGGGTGGAGCACGGAAAAAGAAGAAATATGATAAAACACAAGTTGATCCCATGGTCTTGATAGAAAGTGATCTCGATGAGATCGACGACAAAGTAAGGGATACAACTACAAAAGTGCTGCAACAATTTGAAAAACACTACATGCAATTGTTGGGGAGTGTCCAGAAGGATCTGTGCGCGCTGTAGATCCAAACAAGTAGAATACAGGCGGGCGTTGGACAAGTGAGTGTGAAGCAAGCGAGTCTAACACCCGGGACAAGCCAAGCAGTGGAGCTAGTAAGGAACCTGGATCTTAGAACTATACCATTGCCAGAAGGGTCCATTTGCGTAGAGTCAGTCAATGATCGTATTTTCCTTAGTAAAACAAGGATATATGACTCAATATAGCGACGCTCTACAACGAAACCCTCCACGCGCTGCATAAGGGGGTGGCAGAGGAATTGAGAACTAGGGAGCATCACACCCTGAACCTCATAAGTTAGTACAAAGTCAACAATGAACAAATGTTAGTTGAAAAGACACAGGCTCTAAAGGAAATGGAGGCACTTTAGGTGCGTAGTTCAAGTCTGGAGTCAGTAGTAGCAGAGGCTTGTAAGACAATGCCTGAACTTCACATCCTGGAGGATGCACAACTTGAAGCCAAAATCAGAAAATTAGTCGCTGCTGTGCGTGATGCTAGAGCAGAAGTTGGACGAGTAACTTTTACATTCAACATGAAGATTACAGAGCTACAGTTGAAGTTGCAGCCTACGACCCTTCCTGAGGTCCAAGAGTAGCATGGTATCACAATTAAGGAGGGCATGGATACCTTGGATGCCACAGTCACTGACTATGCGACACTGTTTGATCACGCTATGGATCTATTGACCAATTTGTAGGAGGATCTAAACCTACAAACATTGAACACAGAGGTAAGAGAGATGCAATGCCAATATGATGAGGTCAGGGAGACTATGCAAACCTTAGCACTAGCACAACGGCTTACCAAGTTACAGGAAGGAAAGCAACCACTAGCATAGGTAGAAGAACTGAAAAAGAAAGAAGCCTTACTAAAGGCCAGGTTGTAGCCTTGGTTGGATGAGGCTTATCAGATCACGCTCTCCATTCAAGATAAGATTAAGGGACTGCAATAGATGCATTAGACAATGAGGTTGGAAGTAGAAGGATCAGCCACTAAAAAATTGGTCGAGGAGGTTCGATAGGCAGCGACACAGAGGGCTATTGAAGTTGCAGTGATCCAGGTGGAGCTGGGGGATCTTCGCAATAAGATCGCGGTGCTAGCAGAGTGACTTGAGGGTGAGTCACTATATTTGTATTGGGAGCTTGTTGGGATTAGGTCCCCTGGGTTAGTTTGGGGTTAAGATAACCCAAATTTTGGTACAGTTTTGTAAATAATGTAAAGTCTCCACGATTTATGGATGCGGAGCGTGTAGATGAATAAGAGTCAAAGGGGCTTAGCCCCTTGTTTAAGTAAAGTTTTGAGTCAGTTTTGAGATTCACCCATGGTCCACGAACCATGGAATTGTAGGAAAAAAATATATAAATAGTGAGTCTTAGCGAAAGGAAGAAGTAACTAGAGGGGAAAAAGATAGAGAATTGGGTTGATAAGAGAAGTTAAGGCAGGAAGGCTCTGATTCCTGCACTTAAATAGAAAAACAAAGGCTTCACAACTGAGTGCACGAAGGCCTAGGTAGAGTCTACAGTTGAGTGCGTGGACCCCTGCAGCTGTGTGCACAGGGCGGTTTGAGTCTGTAATCCTTAAATTGAAGATCAATAAAGACAGTTTTTCCAGAGAATTCCTGAGTGTTTCTGTTTATCTCTATTAATATTCTATGCTACTGATAAATGACATGCTTTATGAATTATTGATAAATGCTACGCGATTAGCTTCAATCTATCTTAATAATGTATGAAATGAATGTTTAAGAACTTCTACGAAGACTCTTGTGATTTCTCTTATGTTTGCTGACGGCTTAAGTAGATCTACGCGAACAACAATTTAAGATTGCTTTCTGATGCGCGTAAGTAGGTAAATCGACTGTTAGAGGTCCACAAGGACTGATCGTGAACCTTCGCGAAGGTCTAAAGGCCGCTTTAACAAATTTATAGTAACGATCCCTAGGAGTTTATCAATCTGAGTGAAGGTAGACCCAAGGCGCTGGAAGACATCACACTAGTCTCTGGATGTAAGAAATTGGTTCTTGCATCCCCCCATACTGCTTTGGATGAGACTGCAGCCTGCTCTACGTGGGTTGTTGTTGAAAGGGCCAGCAGTGTAGGGTTTTGTTGGTTGGTGAAGCTAACTCTGAACCTGGGTTAGGACCCCCTAAGCCAACAAAGAGGCTGAATGAGCTTGTGTTGTAGTGCCTATGTAGAGGAAATACGCTGAAAGTTCCTGAGAAGAAGAAGAAGGCTTAGATCTAAGTGTATGTTGTTGAGAGCAGAGGGATGAGTACAATGTGCTGTTGTAAAGTGAGCAGAGGATAGAGTGCAACATGGGATGAGTAGAGGAAAGGTTATTGAGGAGAACATAGTTGATATTTGGCAGAGTAGCTACCATCTATAGAGAACATTGGTTCCTTATTGAGTGTGGGTTAGAGCTTGCATATAGGGAGTTGGTGCTTCCATATTAGTGGGTGTATGAAGAAAGCTTGGATGTTGGTACCTCCTGCAAGTTGGTTCTTTCATAAATACAAGGAGATGTAAGTTGGTTCTTGCAGCAAATTTGTGAAGTTGGTGCTTCACATGGCGCTTTCGGTAATTTGATCAGGTGTCTTCAAAAGGAGAGAGTTGGTGCTTCCTACTAGTGGGTTCTAGTAAACAATCAAAGGGAGTTGGTGCTTCCTGTGAGTGGTGTCTAACAAACTGATTGATGTAAGAGTAGGTGCTCTTATTTTTACATCAATAACAAAACAAGCTTTGGTGGTTTTTCTCCTGGAAGGGTTTCTGCTAGTGTCAATATTTGCATACTTCCATCAGGGATCACATTCCTCTTTTTGCATGATCATTTTAGGTGTCTCACCTTGCAATTTCAAGTCATTCCGCTAGGTCATACTTTGAAATTGATTCCCTGATGGTTGTTTGAGTCAGGATTGGTCTTTTCCCTCACAAAGATGTCTGCTGACCCACTCTCATAGTTGGTTGAGATTTTAAAACCTTCTGTCACTCTTGTCATCTCAGTCAAAATTAGTCATGAAATCAGGTCTTCATTTTTCATTTAGGTCATTAGGTTTCATCTTTCTAGGTCTAGGGTCATTATTGTATCCAAATAAAGGGAAACAGCAAGTGTGGGGAAGACCTAATAAAGGTCATTCAGTCTCTTTCAATCAAAATTGATATATGGATGTTTTCTTTGGTTCTTTGTAGCTTTTCATCTCAAAAACATTGTTTTTGAGTTGAAAATGGAAGATTTATTTGTAATTGTCAAAGTCATTTCATGATAAAGTCTCTAATTTCCCAAGCTACTTAAAGTCATATATTCCCTACTATACACTCCATAATGCAAAGCCTTAAAGCATATCAGCCACTCAAAAGCATTAGAAAGAAACATGAGAAAGAAATTTTAAAAGGTGAATGATTAAAGTGGTGGGTCCCTATAGTGAAAATTACAGTTATAAAACCTCAAAGGGATGAGCTAAACTTCATCATGCTCATTTGACAAAGAGAAAAACCGAGTTGCAGCGAATTGGTGGCCAAAGAAACTACAGGCACTGCGCATAGATCTTGGGTGCTACGCATAGAGCCCGAGCGTTGCGCACACAGCTGGGGCACTGTGCATACAGCTGGAGTGCTGCACATAAAGCCTACACGACTGTGTATTTTTGCACGGCATTGCACATACAATAGGGCGATGCCCACCTGTACACGGCGTTGCGCATAGGGCCGGAAACCATCAAAAATATCCTAACAAGAATCCAAATCACTTCTTTTGCTACATAGAGCCTCAAACAAGTAACTATACTCCCTAAGCTATCCTCCTAGCACTCATTTCAAGATTTTTGAGTTTGTTCGCTATTAAAATTTTCAAACCCTAGGTTGTGTAAAAAGCCTCCTTGCTTATCAATTTCCTATTCATTCCCATATCTTATTGTCATATCCCTAAATATCGTCCCTATTCCCTATTGTCAAATACACTTATCCCCTATATCCTAGTCCCCAAACAAAATCCATAAACCCCTACTTACAAAATAGTCCCTATTAAAATATACCCCCCTTTTCTCACTCTCACATCATACATATCTCATTCCTACATCACACAAACTCCTTTCCCCTTCCCTATCCCTACTCACCATAACTACCACTTCCTGATTACCTTCTCTAGGGTTTCTAAAGATTCAAACTTAAAAACATGGATAAAGAGGATAAATATTATGAGTAGGAGGAAAACAGTGGCAGTGAAAGCATGGAAGATGAACCTCAGCATTAGAGAAAACCACATAAGGGAGGCAGAATTATCAGAGAGGAACCATAAAACATCAAAGAGTTAGAGGCTTCCCCTATGACTGCCTCTTGTTTTGGGTATCTGGGATGTTATGAGTTTTGTGAGAAAGTACAAAGAGTTCAACATCATCTTGAGCTGACCAGGAATTTTGTAGCAAATCTCCATGATAACTCTTGTCAGGTTGACATTTGCAATTTCCATCTTCATCATTGCTGATGCTACAAGGATTCTAAATGTGGGGGAAAAATGGTATAAAGCACAAGATTTGGATGAACACTACTATGAGCCATACATCAAATCTAGGTACATGAATGAAAAGAAGAGGACCTTTCCTTTCAGGTTCCTTCACAACAAGTATGCCTCTATGATGAGGATCATTATGAAGTAGTTTACATGTGATGGTAGATTTTCCAAACTATACACCTATCATATTAGTCTTCTTGTGCACTTCAGAAGAGTGAAAATGTTGAACATCCTGTACTTCTTATTCATGAAGATTGAGAAGATGGCCTACATTGTACAGAAAAGGCCATACCCTCAGCAGATGAATAGTATTTATCACTGTTTCTAAATTAAGATTATTGTGCTACATCATCTCAACCTCCTCAACATCTCCTGGGATATGTTTATTACCAATGACATCTTCAATGGTCCTCAGATTCCTCCAACAGTGCCTCAAGAAGTAGAAAGGCCTTCCAGCAGTACCAAAGTAAAGAAAATTAAGAAGGCTAAAAAGACTAACGTTGTTGAGAAGACAGGAACCTAAAAAACATATTAGAGAGGGGATAGAAAGTTGTTTGCAGCAGATAGGCAAGTGTTTACTCCACCTGATGTGTAAGGGGCCTTTCCTTCTTCATCAACTCATAGGAAAATGCTTGCTCCACAAACGATGGAAGGGGCTTTTCCTTCTTCATCAACACATCAGGTGCAACAGGTGCAAAAAGGGAAGGAAAATATGGTGGAGGAAAGCCTCAATGATGAAGAGGAAAGGGAATTTGATTTGATGGAACATGATGAACCAGAACAACCATACATTCATCATGGAATTGGGATAGTCGACTTGGAGGCTCAAGATGAGGCGACAAATGAAAGTATAATCATAAAGGAAAAAGATGCACAGATCCAAGCACTGATGGACAACTTGACGAGAGCTAAGTATGTCATTTCATACCTTGATCAAGAGAATAAGAAGCTAAGTGACAAACAGGTCCTCATGGAGCTAGTACTTCTCAAGGCAAAGAGGCAAGATGACAAAGGAAAATCAGTAATGCAAGAGGAAAAGACCCTAGCCACCTTAACTACAGAACAGAGGCTTGAAAAGGAGATTTATGAGGATAGAGAAACATGGCTTGATAGGGTCAATTTTTATTTGGAGAAGTTGCTAAAAAGGGCCAATAAGGACAATCAAACCGCCAGGCACATGGCTCACCATTACAGGACCTGGAACAAGATTTGTAACATAAGAGTCAAGCAAATGAAGACAAGGCTAAAACAAACCCTCAAAGGCAAAAAGGAGGGTGATAGGCTTAGGTTGCTTGCTGAAGCTTCCTTGGCTAACCTAGACACTTGATGGTGGTGGTATCCCACAAATTTTGAGCCATTTTGAGCAATTTTTGAGAATTTTTGCGTTTTTGAAGAATTTAGCAGTTTTTGACACAAACATTTTGGCTCTATGCGCAACACCACTGGCGCTGCACTTTTCCTAGGAGCATACAATGGAAAAAATAAGACGACCATTAGATTCCTAAAGATGTAAGCATGATCCCTATGCATTTTCTAAGTTTTTGGAGCATAAGTGGTCAGCCAAAAGGTCAAAAAACACCTTAAAAATCATGTTTCTGGCCCTGTTTTGACCATGGCGCTGCGCATAGAAGCAGTATTGGGAGAATTAGTTTTTTAGGGGTACAATAAACTCCAAATGGGAAACTAAAGGAATATTTGGCAAGTAGACATGACAGGCTTTCCAATGAGCTATCATGAGCTCAATTTGGACATAGGGAAGGCCTCCATATTGGCCCTGCAAAAAGTGTTGCGCATAGCATTCTGGCGCTGTGCATAGCCTTCTGGCGTTGCGCATAGGACAATTTTCTGCTTTATTTTCACTCTACTGTGCCATGACTGTAACTTTTGGGTTTTCTCTTATGTATGATGTTTTTACTGATGTAAATGGTGACTAGGCATGTAAATAAGATGAATATTAGTTACTGGAGGGGAGATTCATTAGATCAAAAGTTCTCTTGAAGTCAAATGAATTAGTTCCCTCCCTTTTAGAGGCAAGTTTTTAGGGTTTCCTAGATTCCAATTTCTTGTTCAGATTTTGATGGATTAGTTCCTCACCTTAGGGATTTGACCCCTGAGGATGGGAGGAGGTTGAATTGAGGTCTATATCTTCTTTTTCTTTCTCATTGTAAAGGGTTGGACTCAGTGGGATGCTTATGTTTTGATTAGATATCATTTTGTATCAGTTACAGTATGAGATTAATGAAAAATTGCAGCTATTGCTTTGGGATCCATGTGGTATGATGCTTAGTTCAGTTTTTCTTTTGTATTCATGTGTGAGAATGTATTGTTGACTCCATTTCATCATTTCATTTCCTTTATGTGAATGTATACAAGTCTGAGAGGCAGAATCCATATGCTTTATGCTCTGTTTTGGGTAGACATTTCACAGTCTGTGTTTTCTTCAGTTTAGGAAGAATCCATGTGGTTTATAGGCTCTTTCTAGCTCCTCACCTATCTTTCACCTCATCCATCAAACCCTAAGGTTTTGATCATTGTGCCTACCTTTCCCCATCGAACACCTTGCATGTTTGACCCAATTTCCTTGCCCTAACTGTTTGGCTCTTTTTGATCCAGCAAAACCCTTCAATAAAAAAAATCAAATAAAAACCTTGTGCTACTATACCTAGCCTAATATCAGTTTCTTGATCCAGTCATTTTGGCTGAGATCCTTACGGAGAGAGCCCTCTCCTAGCCTAGTAGGGCTAGCTACATGGCTAAGCGTGGTTTGTGGTTACCCCAGAATTGCCTTATTTAAGCCTGAGGTTTATTCCAGGTGCTAACATAGTGGCGACCATACTGGGAAATGAAAGATCAGAGATCAATCACCCCAGTAAGTTGTTTTATTTAAATTCTTAAGCTTGTGGATGATGAGTTTTAGAATTTTAATCATAGGCTGAATTGGAAAGTTGTAAAGCAATATCTTGATTTTCAAAATTAGATATACTGGCTTCCTGAAAATACAACAGATCTAATCCAGATCCAAATCCTTTGACCATTGTTAGTGATCCTCAAAACATTGGCTGAAATTCTAAAAAAGTTGCAGAGAAATCTAGTTTAACCGGAGAACAATCAAGTAAGGATTTCATTCCTAGAGTTAATTCACTCCCGGGAAGGTTAGATAATTTGCAGGACATAGAGTTTGATATTAATTTTGAGCAGAGTTTATTTCATAGTAAATCTTTAAGTTGGATTGATCAGAAAATTTTTGATTCCTATATATCTCTTCATAACCCCATTGAAGATTTGTTTTCACACAATGAATCAGGGTCACAACTTATTCACACTCTTGATCTCTTGCAGAACCTCTCTTCAAACTTAAACACTTGGGTACAAAATAAGATTCATAGGCCATATTTAAATTTTTAAAATACTTCCATTGCATCTACTACCACTCAAACTATCCTTCATCCTCTGCGTTCTTCTTCACAGACTGTTCACACCACTCAGACTATTGTTAATCCCCCTTTGATTATATCGAATATCCCAATACCTGTTTTAAATCCACCACCTCCCCCACCTCCAGTTATGGCTACCCAATATGCACCCCTTGTTTTTCCTCAAAATCTTGGTGCCATGCCCCTTGATTATCAAACCAAAATACCTTTGTTCGAAAACAATGAAACTATTACAGCTCAACAACACGTAGACAAGATGAATGATTTCTTTGACCTCCATGAAGTTGAAATTGAAGATGTGATGTTGAGGTTATTTGTACAAAGTTTTGGAGGAGAAGTTCAGAAATGGTTCAGAGCCCTACCAACATCTTTTATCCCTACTCTACCTATCCTTCAGAGGCAGTTCCTAGATCAGTGGGAGGTGAAGAAGAATCCCCTTCAGATTTTGTCCGAATATGAGAACATAAAAAGAAATGTTGCCGAGAGCGTGCAAGACTATTGATGAGCTCCAAAAATGGGTAACTTATTGGGCTCATTTTGCCTATTATTCTCCATAAATCCACCATTATTCATAGTTTATGCATTATTTTGAGTATATTTATGTTAATTGGATGAATGCGAATAGTCACTTGACCATGAAGACTAATACGTGTTTATTGCAGATTTTTGGACAACTTTTGGACCAAGGTCAAGCATTTATGAGCCATTTGACAGCAAAATAAGAGGGAACAAGGCTGAGGATTCATAGGAAGGGTGTCTCCGACACTAAATTTCCCATCCTCGAGTTCTCCACCATCAGCTCGGAGTTCAGCAGCCCACCAAAGTTGATTTCCAAGGGCAGCCAAGCAGCTTTTGTGAAGTGGTTGAGTACTTGCAGTTTTGAGCAGCCAAGCCCCTTGAATTAAGGAGGACTGTTGGAGGTCCTCGTAGTGCATAAGTAGGAAGGCTTCCAGCCTTTGTAGTTTACTTTTTGAACATTTTGTATTTTTCACTTTAGTGCTGCTCTGCCTTTCAGCTCATTTTGGAGCTTCTGTTGTAAAACATTTTTTTTTGTGACATGGTTATTCTCTGAGTAATGGAAATCAGTTTCAGTTCACATAAGCTCTGAGCTTCTTCTTAGGAGCTTGTAGCTCTTGGGGTTGGGCCCAACCCAAGTGCCAGGTCTTCCTCTGTGTACTGTTATATGTTTTTGCTGTCTTCATAAAATAATTTCTGCTAGTAGATTAAAATCTTGCTTGGTTACCTAGGTCATTTTTGATGATTGAAAAAGCTTTTCATGTTTCAAAGTGATTTGATAGGTTGGTAACAGAAAATATCTTCGAAAAATGCCATCAAGCAACCCTGGATCTCACCTCTCCCTCCTCGGGACCATGAGTTGAGACCAAGGTGTCCTTGCTGCCACAAAACATTGTTCTTGCTTCTTCATGCAATTGCTAGTGTTAGTTTCTCAGTTGCAAAAGTTGATACCAGATGTGATTACATGTTCAGATCCATTCTTGCTTGGTTTTCATAGTTATTTTACATGATTTTCTACCAATGAATTTCTGTTCATCATGGTTGCTTGTTCCTAGGTCAAAGTAGGTTAGAATAGCTAGATATTTGGTTTGCATGGTCTTTGTTTCGTCAGTTTCAAGAAATAGTGTTCAGAACACCTATGATACCTCCCTGCCTAACCTTCCTCCATCAGTGCAACCTGCTCCATCCCCTAACTCAGATTCTTTCCCTTCGTTTGCCACATTTTCTCACTTTGACCTAATTTCCATATTTTTGTGCAACATTGCTCTATCCATCCTTGAATAAATCCAACCATCCTCATCAATTCTTAGCTTCATTTTCCAGGTCCTAGACCCCTCCACATCCTCATCCAACCTCCATCTCCACTTTTCCACCTTTCTTCCACCATCAACCCTTCAAAATCCCCTTTCGGAACATCCTGTAGAACCCCTACAGACTTCCTATAAAAGATCACGTGATCGATTTTTCGAGGTATGAACACTGTGAAACTCTCTGGAAGGGTGTTAGGGACCCCTTAGGCCCTCTTCTTACCTTCCCAACCTCCTGCAAGTGCCTACCCCGTTTCCTTTTGCCAATCAACCTTTGCACAGTTAAAAATAGTTAAAGCACATGCACATATAATTTTTACAAAATTACTCAAAAATAAAAAAAGATGTTCCTTTTCAGATTTCACTTCAGAAGTAGCTTAGACACATGCGCTTTACCTCCCCAAGAGTCAATGGCATCCCTTTCTGTAGTTCCATCCTCTTTTTTTGCACTAGTAGGGGTAGTCAGTAAAACTAGGGTTTGCATTTCCTTTAAGCTTTCAGCCTCTTTCTGCAAGTAGATTAACTTCCTTTGAGTTACTTTCGTCCATCACAATTAAAAGATTCTTCTAAGAGCTCATAGAAGTTGGCTTAAGCTCCTAGCGGACTTGTGCCAGCTGATCCAGTGACAGCTTGCGGCAAGAGCTAGTACTTGTGCATATAACATCGTCGCTTCCAAGTTTGTTACGAACTACCGGGTTGATAAAAGTAAATAAGGGAGTCCCAGGAGTTATAGCATTATTGCCACAATACTGGAGCCCACCATCTTTTTGGCGCCATTGCCGGGGAAGCGTCAGAGTATTTGTGATTGCTGCTTTTCTTCTATTTTCTACTTCAATATTCTGTTAAGTAGTTTATTTCAGCAAGCGTAGAGTAGTTGTTTCATTTCCATCCTGCAATTTCATTTCCGCAAAAGTAGATTAGACATTTCCTACTTTCATTTCATTTCAACAAGCATAGATTAGGTATTTCCCACTTTCATAGATTAGCATTTCAATTCTGCAAGCGTAGATTAGCATTTCAATTCCGCAATTTCAGTTCTGCAAGCATAGCTTAGCATTTCATTTTTGCAATTTCATTTCAGCAACATAGATTAGTCATTTCCTGCTTTCATTTCAATTCTGCATTTTCATTTCATCAAGATAGATTTTAGCTAGTTGTAGTTCAATCTCTTTCAGTTTTGCAGGTACAAGCAAAAAAAACTCCAAAACTCCACCAAAAATATTCCATTTCATGCCTCGTAGGAATAGAGACAATACAGGGAAATTCTTACCCAACACCCCCCACCACATCACTGAGTCACCCTTCTCTCTTCTTCGGTGCAGTTGTGGAGTACTAAAGAAGGTATGTTTTTGGCAATTATTTCAGCATCTTTTCATTAGAACTTACAAACCTTTTGCATCATGAACTAGGAAAATGATAAGGAATTGTTATAAAACTTGTGAGATTAATGTGAAAAATGAAAACACTGACAATTTTCATTTTCTTATGCACGAAGAAGGAAAAAAGAAAAGCTGTCGTTCCAAAGGAAAGGACAAGGACGTGTTAACTGTTGTCCCTTTGACGGGGAACCGTATGCAAACAAGGCAAAACAAATCAAAGCGAATCAGCCCTGGAAAGGAAGTGGAGATATCGGCTCGGCACAAGAAAGAAAAGAGATAACTGAGGACTAACGATTCGGCGAATCCCTCAGGATCCCTTGATCCTGAGGGATCGCTGCTTTAACTATTTTTTGCACCTAGACATCTCCGCCTTCACCATTATAAAAGGGGCAGCACTATTAGCTTGAAGGGGGTGGAGTCTGTTATGTTTTATGTAATTCCTCTTAAGATTGAAACTTTGATCATCGAGTCTCGTTGAGAACTGATTTACTGTAATTCCGCCTTATGCATTAATACAAACTTGGTTGCTATTTCATCTCTGAGTCTGGAATAACTTCAAGCGGTGTACCGCTGGAGGCTAAGGGCTCGGCCCTAGAGGACACTTGCTCCTGTACTATCACGTTTGGTTTATGCGTGGTTTGCTTATCCACGTTATTTGGTAATCTGATGTGTTTTGTAAGTTTACATCACATGCTCTGTTATGTTTAATTTACTCAGGTTTCTAAAGGCAGAACTATTGCATTAAATCTACAACGTATCACTGTTATTTTAAGTGATTGATATAATACTGCCGGTATTTACAGAATACTATTGTTGTTTAATTACAGAGTATCAATGCTGTACACTTATTTCATTTGTACTACTGAACTCATCTTAGGGATTATGTTCTTTGCGATTGTTGGGTCTATAGACATTGTTGTTCCATTCTGAAATACAATCGTAATCTTTTATAAATGAGATTGATAACTGGTTTACCAAGATTAGGTTACTATTAAGGTGTGCCGTGTGCATATATGGTTTTCAAGCGTTGTTCTATAATTCATCATTAATCAGTGCTGTTCCATTTTTGTGTGTTGTTCAATTCGTCCTTAAGAGTGAAGGATTGCCATTTGATTCCTGTAGGTCACGATTAGTGCATTTGATCTTGTAGATTAAGGTGTTCCTGCTTGTTAGACTTAATTGCTGTTACAGTTTCCTGTTTGTTGTTCCATTTCAGGTTTGTTGTTCTATTCCTTATTTGCTATTCCATTTCTTATTTGTCGTTCCATTCCCTGTCATTTGTTATTTTGGTGTGAAGAACGACCTAAGGCTGTAGTGAGCATTGACTTTTACTGTCCGGCTCCCAGATCCATGATCTGTTCTTTGATTTCTTTTAGTTCCATCAGTTTACAAAGGGATGAGTTACTGCTACTGAACCCTTGACTGAGAGATTGCTTAGTTTTCTGAATGTGTGGTTTAATCTTTTGAAGTAGTTTGCTGTAAACAAGCATCCATTTACTCTTGTATTTTTGAGCACTGTACTACTAGCATTACTCTAGAAAACGATAGCCTCAGACTGAGACACTCTTTGAAATAACAAAACGTTCCTGGATTGACAAACTAATGTGAGGTAATTAGAGGTGAAAGAGACCCTTTTTATAGCTCGAAATTTTGGCGCCGTTGCCGAGAGGAAAGAGTGTAGCCATTTGTTTCTTTCAAGAGTAGTGTAAGAACCTGTTAAGGAAGAATTGGGTTTTAAAAATGGAAGGTAAGAACCTAAGTGTGGAGCATGTAACAGCCCTACTCCCCTGCCCACTTTCCTACAGATTTGTTGCTGTCTTGTTTGGGTAGAATCTAGCAGTTGATTTGTGTGCATGACTAAGCAGAAAAAGCCAGAAAAGAATTCCAAACCTCTACCCAAGCCAAAAAAAGCTAAGGGGACGGTGACCCTTGGCCGATCAACCTTCATAGATGAAATCTTCAAGAAAGCAGAATCTCAGCCTTCAGTAGGACCCAGAAAAGTTATTTCTAGACAGCCTACTAGTTCCCTTCAGGCCACAGGATCACCATCTGTAGCCTTTGCTGAGGTGCATAGTCAAACTGAAGAGCAAGACTTTCAAGAAATTGAAAATTCTACTCCAGAACTATTGCAAGAAGGGAATTTCAGCAACCTTTGCGAAGGAGGAGGAGAGACAAGGGAAATTGAGGAACCGATGTCTCCTCTTGGGACAACTCTGCCATTGAACAACCCAGACAAGGGAAGTGCTGCAAAAATCATTGTTGAAGAAACTCAATCTCCTTAGACATTAGGCACTCTCATTATCCCAGATAAAGGAAGCGCTATCAAAACCATTCCTATTAAAGCATTCTCTCTCAACCTAGGAATACCCTCCTAGATATCCCAGAAGGTTATTGGCATATATTTTACCAAATGGCTCAAAACCAGCCAAACACCCAAACCTCTACATTACAATACCCCATAGTGGATACTGCAACAAATGCGCCCATGAAAGCAATCCCTCTTCAACATATCCCTACATTCCATGATCTTACATCAGAAGATTCAGATGCATTTCTATTTGAGTTTGATGTGCTGTGTAGGGGATATGATTACACCACCGGCCCCCAGAAACTGAAATTATTTCCCTCTACATTAAAAGGGGCCGCCTTTAGATGGTTTATGGGATTAGGTGGCGGGGTTATAAATAACTGGGATCAAATGAAAGAATCTTTTCTAAAAAAATATCAGGACTATTGCAGGTCTAGAGAACTGAAGGATGAAATATTCCATATGATAGCTAGACCAAATGAAACATTAGAGGAGTATGTGGAATGTTTTCAATATAATCTTCAAAGATCTCCTTATGCATCACTACCATTACCTGATAATGTGTTAAAAACAACATTAATTAGGGGCATGAAGGAACAATCGATTGAAACATTAAACATTATGGGAAAAGGAGATATTTATCAGGAAAATTTTGCTGACATTATTGATTTATGTATCAGGAGCTCGAGAGGTAGCACAAGATTAAAACCGGCAAAACGTGATCGTTTTGTAAGAGATAATAAAATTTCGACATAAGGAGTAACGCGTGCAGAATTGGAAATTTATTGGAAAATTTTAAAACTAATATACTAGGGATGCTAACTACACAGCTTGATGTTATGCAGGCCAAACAGAAGCAAATGGAGGCAGAACAAAATTTGGCAATCTTCTGTCCCCGATGCAGGAAGAAACATAGCCATAAGGAGTGTCCACTAGATGCAGTTCGAACATGCGCCATCTGCACAAAAGATCACCTTACGGAAAGTTGTCCCTCACTTCCCGGATTAAAAGCAGTATATAAGGAAGCAGAAGAAGAGCTAGAATCGATGTATCTGCTCAACCAGTATCGTCAGTGGCAGCAGCGACAGTCTGGTATGTTTTCGGACCCAACTTCTTCTTTTCAGTCCCCACAGTATAATGCTCAACAATATAATATGTGGAAAAATCAACCCCCGTTTCCAAATTGGTCACCACAGTCGTTTCCTTCATCAACCTTGTGGCCGAATCAGGCAAGCCAATCTAGTTGGCCGAATTTTCCCTATGCCCCACCATATTGGCAAAATAACCTGTACCCAGCACAATGGACTCCCCCTACTTCACAAAGTTCAGACTGGCAGACAAACTGGCAAAGGCAGATGCATCAGCCAGTAGGAACCATGCCGCTCCCTCAATCTACACTGCCAGCCTTACAACAAAACCCCCAGTCTAATCTGAGACCGCAACTCCCAGCCCAACCCAATCCCAATCCAAATAACAGATCGGTCCAATCTGTACAAATAGTAGAAACATCAGAAATAAGAGCTGATTTGAGGGAGTGTAATGATCTTCAGCTAAGATCTGGGCGTATTATTGAAACTGAGGGAGATAAGACAGCCCATGCTGAAAATCAGTTACCCAGAGAACACCTGTCATGAGAAGATGTGAACAAACAACAAACTTATAACCAAGCAACGACATCCTCTGCCCTGTTCCTAGAACGATTAATCATACCTCGACCTACATAATATCCTGATTTTGACATTCTGGGAGAATTACAAAATTTGTATATAAAAATTCCATTCCTCCAAGCCATTCAAGACATCTCGATATATGCAAAGACTATCAAAGAATTATGTGTAAAGAAACCAAGGAGGAATGTAGCAAACAATCCAAGAGTCCAAGTAGTTGGCACTCTATCTGACTTATTATCAGGAAAAGAAACACCCATTAAATACGAAGACCCAGGAAATCCAATAGTCACTATCCAAATTAATGGTCAAACCTTCCCTAATGCCTTAGTTGATCTAGGATCTGGCATCAACATCTTGACAACCACTACTTGCCAAAGGC
This sequence comes from Pinus tabuliformis, assembly GCA_031772625.1. Lineage (NCBI taxonomy): Eukaryota > Viridiplantae > Streptophyta > Pinopsida > Pinales > Pinaceae > Pinus > Pinus tabuliformis. The sequence continues at coordinate 37,505,032 of CM062815.1, forward strand.
TAGGTATTACATCTGTAGAACCCACTTCTACCTTACTAGAACTGGCTAACCGATCTGTGGTTAGGCCAGAGGGCACACTACATGATATCATGGTATCTCTTGACTCCTGGGAATATCCGACCGATTTTCTGATAATAAATCCCAAAAGCTGACTTGATGGACACCCATTGATTTTAGGTAGACCTTGGCTTGCAACTGCCGATGCCTATATTGGCTGCCGACAAGGCAATATGACCATAACGAGGGGAGCCAATATCAAGAACTTAGCCTTATATCCTCCAACACAACCAAGTGTCACAATGATCAAAACTAATAAGCACCCTATATCATACCTTACTGACAACATTATATCTCCATTAACTATACAAAAGGCACTTGATTTTAAAGATCAGACAGAGGACGATGCCATTAATAAATTTATTAGTCAAACTGAATTCAGATCCCACACAAAGTGTCACATGATAGAGGCAGCATTCGATAACGAATTAGAAGAAGAGTATCTTAAAGATACGCATGACCAAACCATACCTGTTACCTCTGTTGCAAATAGTAAAATTGTGGAAATCGAACCAAGAAAAACCTTAAACATTAATGCCAACCTCACCTCCGAACAAGAAACAAAGCTCATCCATTTGTTGAGGAAATATAAAGAAGCATTTGCATGGGACTACCCTGATATGAAAGGAATTGACTCCCAATTATGTACACACCACATTTACATAGAAAAAGATGCGAGACTTGTTCACCAGCCTCAGAGGGGACTTAATCCTCATCTAAAATATGTGGTAAAAGCTGAACTTCAAAAACTTTTAGATGTCAATTTCATCTATCCTATCTCTGATAGTAAATGGGTCTCTCCACTTGTGCTAGTACCAAAAAAGAATGGGAAATGGAGAATTTGTGTGGACTACAGAGAACTAAATAAAGCAACACAAAAAGACCACTTCCCTCTCCCATTCATCGACCAAGTATTAGACACTTTGGCAGGAAATAATTTTTTTTCTTTCCTAGATGGCTTTAGTGGATACAATCAGATTCAGATTGCCCCTGAAGACGAAGACAAAACCACTTTTACTTGTCCTTGGGGAACATTCGCCTACAGAGTTCTACCTTTTGGCTTATGTAATGCTCCTGCCACATTCCAAAGGGCTATCCTCAACATTTTTGCAGAATTAATAAATGAAGGACTTGAAGTATACATGGATGACTTTACACTGTATGGAGACGATTTCGATCCAGCATTGGATACACTAGAAAAAGTCCTACAATGCTGCATTGCTACCAGGCTTTGTTTAAGCCACGAAAAATGCTATATGATGATGAATGAAGGACTTATTCTAGGACACTATATTTCAACAGCTGGCATTCAGGTAGACCCAGCCAAAATCCAAATAATTTTGCTTATTCCCACCCCTACCACTCAAATGGAGGTATGCAGTTTTCTTGGATTTTCTGGTTATTATAGGAGGTTTATAGAACATTTTTCGCATATTGCTGCACCTCTGTATTGTCGAGCGATAAAAATGTGTCTTTTTAACTCCTAATTACCTTCACATTACTTATCAACCGAGGGACGACTTTTTATTTCAAGAGTGTACTCAGTCTAAGGCGACTATTTACTCAAGGGTAATGTTTTGCAGTATAGTGCTTAAAACCCAAAAGTAAATGAAAGCTGGAAACAAAATCTAATTATAAAAACAAGAAACTCAAATGCTCTGTAATTAAATCATTCACTCAAACAACCATCAATCGAGGATACAGTAGCAATAACTCATTCCTCTAGATATTGATGCGATTGAAATCAAACCGGAACAAGACAATCAATCTGAGAACGAGGAAGCAATAACCAATGTTCTCTACAGTTGGCAGTCCTGGTTTAAAGCAATTAAAAGGAAATAGAAATTGAACTAAAGTTGCCATTGAAAGTAAACTAGGAAAACTCTTTAAAAGCAAACTATTGCAATTAATCAACATAAATGAACAACAAAGTAAATGGGCAGCAAACTGTAATTAAAGGAATCTAAACAAAAAACTCTAATTAATGGAAATGAACAATAGCAAAGCCAAATTAATAGCAATCTTTACTTTAAGAATAAATCGGACATCACACGGAAATAGAACAGCAGATTAAATCTGAATGTACAACAACCCAAATCAAGCACGCAACACACTTATCATTAAAATGAATAGTAATCTGAGCTTCGATACAATATGTATGAATCATAGCTATAAAGTAATAGCAATTGTAACGGAACAGCAATGTTATATCAATTATCAAAAGGAATAGCAATGCGATACAAAGTTAAAATGATAACATAGCATTCCTATTGCAGATAAGGATAGTATCTAATCAAGTATATATAATAGCGCTGATATGTAAAACATTAAAGTGCGTCAGATTACTGAACAGAGTAAAGAAAGAGATCAAACCACACATGAAGCGTAAAGATATAATACAGCAGCAGCTTTGAGACTTACAGCCTGAAACAATCCTTTCTTCCTCCTATCCTATCATGAATTCTTAATTCTAAATCTCTAATTCTAAATCCTCAATTCCATCATTTTTCCATCCCCAAATCATCCCCATCTATGATCTCTGTTTTCATTTAAATAGAGAGAGATTAGAGAGAAGTTACAAATAAAGATAAGTACAACATAATTTCTATTACAAAATTAGATTGTTTCCAACCAATTGATCAACAAGAAGATATATTTCCATCCATCTTTCAACAAGAGCAAGACGAATTTGACTTTGTAGCTGAGATTTGGAGGACGGCCACAACAACAAATCTAAGAAATCATGCTCAAAGAACCCTGCGTTTATCTCAATACAAGTCGAATTTGGGCAAGCCGTTCTTTGGAAAAGTTAATTGGGTCCGTTCTGGACAAAACCCATGTTCCGGATTTTCCATATTCTGCTTCATTTGCTCAGAATCTCAACCGCAAAACTGTCACTTCTTATTCCAGTGCATTTCTGAGTTGGCACTTTTAATGATCAAATCTTCAATACGGAAATTATCTTGAAGGCTAAAAATGGTGAATAATGTTATAACCAATTTATTAAAATTTCATTGATAAAATCATGCATAATCATCAATTTATTAGAAATAAAGGAGAATAAATAATATTTTTACATAAGAGCATAAATCATTGTAAAATAGAATTATATGATAAATTATGATAAATGACGTGATGAAGAATGGTAAAAATGGATGGAATAAGCGTTCAAAAGTGACAATATAATGGTATATTAACGACCCAACATACCCCCACACTCAATATGTTGCATGTCCTCATGCAACCCAAAGACAAAACCCATGTGTTAACCAAGCAACAAAAATTTTGAGAACAAATGAATGCTTCCTTAATTAATGAATATTCAATTTTAGCAATCTTGATGAAGGCATAACAATTTTTACATTAACATTCAACTATCTGTATGAAGTTGCAGCAAAATATGATATAGATAACAACAAACTTCATTAACCATTTTCTCAAAAACTACAAACCAAATTTTGTTGAAATGTTGCAAGTAAATTTACAATATATGAATGCCTCTATGATCCAAAAATAAGATCGTTTTGATGCACGGATCATGAGATATAGACAAAATGGCTGTAGGTGAGAGTGCATGATTTTTGAAATTTTATGAACCAATATAACTTGAAATTGTCTGGGTTTGTATATTTTAATGATACGTCAAAAGTCACAAGAATTGAGTTCATATGTTTAAAAATATTATGGAAATCAATTTCTGCACTGTAATTGTATGCCTTAAATGAGAAAGAAAGTAGAAAACATCTATCATGCGTAGCAATTCCTCCCCCTCTCTGAAAAATTAGCATGCCCTCATGCGATGCTAGAAAACAAATAGAGGTGGTTGCTACTATCTGTTGAAGTCTATGCTTGGTGTAAAACAACATGGAATAAGGGAGGTGTTGAGAAGGAATAAGAATAGCAATGGATGATAAAGAATATGAATGACATGGTTATAAGAAAGAAATGAATGAATGCAACACTCCCCCAAACTGAAAGATTATATGCCGCAGAAAAAGGGAAAGTGGTAAAGATGTGGAATGAAGGATGATAAATAATGCTCAAAATGGATTTCATTAAATTCTCCTAAATTTGTAATAAATCAGAAAATTATGCTATTTTACCTCAAGTTTTACCTCCAAAAAGAAAAATGTGGAATGACGTATATGGACTGGCAGTTGTTGAAGCTGATGTAGGCAGAGTTAGTGTTGAAAGTGATGCAAAAGGTGGAATCCAGGTAAGCACATCATGTCTGAAGAATTGTTCATGTTTGTGAGTTGCTCGAGCCGCTTTTGGTAGTTGCAACGGTGTGGTCATGCTACGCATAGAATTCTGCCCATAATTGTTGTTCTCCTATAAACAAATCACTATTTTGCATACAATGTTCTTGAATCCACAGTGTTAGTTATGAATAGAAATAGATAAGATGCATGCAAAAATTTCAATCAAAAAAACTTTTGTCAAATCAACAAGTTATGGCAGAGTGCAATAATCATATTACATGCTATCCCATAATGCATACATTCCCCCCTCCAATTGAAAAAGGGATTCCATGACCATGAAGCCTATGAAAGGTGTTATGCTGACGGCAAGGCAAGGGAATGAACAATACAACAGTAAATGAAGCAGAGTACACATATCAATGATAGGACAACGAGAGTTATGATTATAATGAGAGCAGAGATAGTTATGAATAAGAGATAGGACACTTTGGATTGATGATAAGTTATGAAAAAGAGAAAAAGGACAGCAATATGCCAAAAAGATGCTTGACTAACAGAATTCTAGCTGAAAATGATGCGAATGATCTAAAAACAATTTCTCATGCATAAAGGTTCAAAACAGGGAAAATTAAGGAAATAACTTCTCTGATAAAAAGAAAAAATAAGAAAAGGGTATTATAGTAATAATTGACGATAAGATATAACTTCAATACCATAAGCAGAGCATGTGCTGCCAGCAGACATCCATAGCCTCGGCAGGGTTGCTTTTTAACCCATATGAGCCAGGATCCTCAATTTATAAATGGAGAGTTACATTGTTTTTCTACAGAAGAGATCAATGTGCTGGCGTGGTAACCAGATAACCACACTGCCATTCACTAGGATGTAGCAAAAGTGATCAGGCTGGCTCGTGATGAGACCTCTTGTTCCAAGGATATTTGGCTATCCAATGGATCATAACCCTGGTGTGGTGGCCATAATGGGAATGTCACTTTGTTACAACCTTATGAACATGGTAGGCTGGCTCGTAATGAGACCCCCTATTTTCCATCTGCGAACAAAATTTTGTTATTATTACACATTTTTATGATAAAAAGAGGGAGGCCCAGTACTCCTTAAGAGCAGGGATGGTGGAAGAAGTTGAACATGTCAATAGAAAAATATACCCATAATCTCATTTATTACAGACAGAGAAGATTATAATCCAGAAGGGTGGAACCAGTATGGTATTAAGATGATCAATCAATATCATGTTCAACAGATCACAATGCAGTAAAGTAGTATATAAATAATTGTGTCCCTTTTGAAAATAGTCTATCATCAAGGAGCTGTCCTGTTAAAGATCATAACGTGAATGATAATAACTCGCTTCAATAGAATCCATAATTCTTGTCCTCATAAAAATATTGTACTTCATGCCATGAAGGGGAATCAGTAAAATGTGGTTGAGATGTACTAGGAATAATCCCACAAGAGGAAGAAAAGGTTGCTCTAAAAAATACTCCCAAAGGGTTTCTCTTTTGAAGGAACAGCAAAAACACTCAAAAAGTGGTGTTCCGTGTAGGGAACAACAAAGGAAATGCACACCAAAAAGCAAAAATACACATTAAAAAGTGTGAAAATGCAAATGTCGTTCCTTTGGAAAAAGGAATAGCAAAAACTAAAAGTGTCGTTCCTTTAGAAAAGGAACAAAAAAAACGCAAGTGTCGTTCCTTTGGAAAAGGAACAGCAAAAATGAAAAGTGTCGTTCCTTTGGAAAATGAACAACAAAAACACAAGTGTCGTTCCTTTGAAAAAGGAACAACAAAAATCAAAAGTGTCGTTCCTTTAGAAAAGGAACAGAAAAAATGAAAAGTGTCGTTCCTTTGGAAAAGGAACAGCAAAAATGCAAGTGTCGTTCCTTTGGAAAAGGAATAGCAAAATGAAAAGTGTCGTTCCTTTGGAAAAGGGACAACAAAAAACGCAAGTGCCGTTCCTTTGGAAAAGGAACAGCAAAAATGAAAAAGTGTCGTTCCTTTGGAAAATGAACAACAAAAATGAAAAGTGCAGAAGCGCGGTTCCATTCGAAAAAGAACAGCAAAACGTGAAAGTGCAGAAGTGCTGTTCCATTTCGAAAAGGAATAGAAAAACGTGCTACTCTATTTCGAAAATGAACAGCAAAACGTGAAAAAGGAACAGCAAACTGGACAATCATAAAATGCAAACATGCAAAAAAACAAATAGCTGTTCAGCATTGATGCTGAAGATATGTTACAATTTGAATGAAGCAACATCTGAAACACAAAATATAAGAGAAATCAGAAAGGAAACAACATTTTATTTAAAACACAGTATGTAAATAAATAAATTAAGTTACAACAGCTATGATGTTATGTAAAAAAAATGATCTCTTTGAAAAATATTTTGGCAACAGTGACAAGACATGAATCTTCAAATGGATAGCAATTCTTCATTTCTTCTATTATTAATCCATTGGGTAATGAGTTGGATGAAATTCCTTTGTTTCATTTAAAATTTCTTTCAAAAATCACTCGTCCATAAATTGACCTTCTTTATTTTCCCAAGACCTGCAAAAAACGAGTATCTACCTGCAATAAAACATTAAATCATGGAAAAAGAGAGGTGCACGGGCTCCCCTAATCCAAGAATTATGCAAAAAAACTAACAAGTAGTTACTCTGTAGAACAAATCCATGGAGAAAATAACAAAGTAAAATTTATTTGTTACCTGCGGGAGAGCAGTGGCCAATCATGCTAACCTGCAGTGTTTTAATCACAACTTCTTTGTTTTTCGTCGAAATTGAGTGATTCCAAAACAAAATGAGAGCTAATTAAAATATTTCTCTCCAGTAGAAACAGGTTTTAAATATTCAATGATATGATATGTCAATTTTAGTTAGAACAACCTGCATAATAGAGTCATTGTCGATTACCCAGCTTAGACCAACAATTGGTATTTCAAGCATAAATTTTTCGTTTGATGTCGGATTCGAATGATTAAAATTGGAAATGAAAGTAGATTCATTTATTTATTTCCAATAGAAACAAGTTTTGAAGACAAGAAGAATTGATAGGTCAAATATTGTAAGGAACAGCCGGAAAGACAGAGTTTTAAGAGTGTTGATTTATGATAGAGAGTTAGTATTTTGATCATAACTTCCTCATACGATATCTAAAATGAGTGATTAAAATTACATTGTAAACTAGATTCATAGGGGAATTTACCATAGAAACAGGTTTTAAAAATATGGTCATTTAGGCCTCAAAAAACTGACTGTCCCAACTCTGTTCCTGAGCTGCCCGCTAGACATCTGGTCAATGTTTTGGTTCTAACTTTTTCATTTCAAATCCAAATTGAGTGATTCAAATTGGGTTGGAAATTAGACATCAAGGTATACTTAGGATAGAAATAGGTTTTAAAAATATTCCCTTTTGGTCCCTCAAAACATGATTGTCCCGACTGTTTTTGCAGAAATTTCATCAAGCCCACAAGCCAAAAAAATATGATATTGAAGCATTTTTTAAAATTGGTGATAAAAGTAAATATGAGTGTTTGTAGAACTATTATTTCCATTATAAGTCATCTACATACACAAATGAATTAAAAAATTATCACCAATGTTGATTTGCATAGCATGTTGCAACAAAAAACACTAGTTTTACATGGAAAAACAAAATGCATTTATTTATTCCCTTATTTATTTTATTTTCTACACTAACCTATTTTGATTTGAAAAATGAATATGATTACGTATATGAGTACTTCTAGTGGAGCCATTTTTGAAATAAGGCTTCATGTATACACACACAAATTTGAAAAATGCATATTAATGAAAATTAGGGTATGAGAAGCCAACTACCCTTGAAAAAATGATATCAAAAATTGTTGAAGCATAGAGTGATGTTGCAAACAAATGATGGAGTGAAACCAATCTTCAATGTATCTGTTACTTTCTTGATTTCTCATATCCATCAGATCATGAAGTTCTTGAGCTTTTAAAATAGCTTGTTGATACATACTATAAGAAACCTCATTTTCTTCCATAGCTTCTACAATTTTTTAATTTGAAACATTCTGAATCTCATTGTAAGTTTTCTCTAATGGCGCATGTGAGATAGAATGGGTAGGAAGGGTGGGTAAATTTGGCAGTTCAACATTGTAAGCATGTTGTATTGGTTTATTGTGGTGAGGGTGTGGAATTAGTTGAGCAGGAAAATGTGTAAGGAATACGCATTATGATGATGTGGTTGGTTGGGTTGAGTGGATAAATTTGATATGCAAGCAGGATGTTGTGGAAGAGTTGGTGGAGAATATGGAGAATGTGCTTGTGCTACAAGATAAGGGAGAGTAGTCATGCAATGATAAGGTGAACCATGCCCAACTTGTAGACAAAATTGGTGGTTATATTGAAATTGACATGGCTGCCCTAACACATTAGTATTCCTTAATGGATTGTGCAAGTAAGAGAATGGAGAAAAAGTGTTTTGAACCATACCTATTGACCTTGTTGCAGCTTCCCCGTCTCTTTGATATGCCACTTCCAAATTAGATAAGGAAGAACAACCATCTATGGTATGCTCCTTTCAGTCATGAGTGAAAAACACTCCATCAAATTCTTGATTTTTATGAACCTGCAAAGCATCCAATTTTGAACTTAGAGAGGTAATAAAATCAACTTTAAAATGTTCAAGTAAATAATTGATTTTAGCTCTTATGTCTCCTATTCTTGTAGCAGATTTGGAAAAGAAGGAACAAACATCTCTAGAACTCTTACCAGCCTTGAAGATTCCTCTTGAATACCTTATGCACAATTCACAAACATCATCATATGACAACTGAAAAACATCACCTTTTCCTATCAGATTTAAGAGTTCTAAAAATTCATCTTTGATCCCTTTGAGTAGGAGTGTTTTTAAAATTTCTTTTTCCATATGCTTATGTTTTGATTTTTGAAGGTTATATTGAAATCGATCTACATAGTCCTCCAAGCTTTCATCTTCCCCTTGTATCATATCGAAAATATCTTCATCGGCCTTGCAATAGTCTTGGTACTTCTTCAAGAATATGTTCTTCATGTCCTCCCATGATTGGATGCAATTTCCACCTAGGCTCATGAACCATCGGAGAGCTGCTCCTTTTAGAGTAAGAGGAAACACTTTCAATCTTTGATCATTAGTACAATAATCATATCCTCTACAAAGTATTTCGAACTCAAATAAGAATGTATCTGGATCTTCATTTGCTAAACCATGAAAATTTGGTAGAGAAGATGGGGGAATTACGTGCATTTGTGTCACTCCTCCTAGATCTTTGATAGGAAATTCAAAAGTAGAAATGTGAGTCATTTCTTACCATAATAGAAGATGTTCTTCATGTGTTTCTTCGAAGCTCCTTCTTCAAATGTTCCTATCAATTAGTTAGTGAAATGGGTGGTGCTTACATCACCACTTAAGTGAAATCATGAGATTTGTTTTTCAAAATTTCTATTTTTTTCCTAATCATTCACACAAAAATTCAAACATCTATTTCTACCCTAAGTTCTTTAACAGTCCTGCTAGAAAGCGGGCGGGGGAGCAGGGATTCTACATGCTCCGTACGCAGGTTCTTACCTTCCGTTTTTAATACCCAACTCTTTCCTAATAAGCACTCATCAGATGCACACTACTCTTTAAAAATGGATACACTCTCCCCGACAACAACGCTAAAATATCGAGCGATAAAACGGTGTCTTTTTAACTCCTAATTACCTTCACATTAATTATCAACCCATGGACGACTTTTTATTTCAAGAGTGTTGGTGGGCTCCAGTGTTGTAGCAATAATGCTACAACTCCTGGGGCTTCCTTCTCTAATTTTATCAACCCGGTAGTTCGTAACAAACTTGGAAGCGACGGTGCTGTATGCACAAGTATTAGCTCTTGTCGCAGCTGTCACTTGGTCAGCTGGCACAAGTCCGCTAGGGCTCAAGCCAACTTCTATATGTTCTCAGAAGAAGCTTTCTAAATGATGAACGAGGACTATCTCGAAGGAAATTAACCTACTTTGCAAGAATGAACTGAAAGCCAACCAAATATGGAAACCCTAGTAAACCCTAATCTGACTAGCTTAATCCTTACAATGCAACGATGGGAATGTAACTCCTAAAAATGATGCCATTACTTCTAGTGATATGAGATGCATGAATTTAAACTACTTCTATTGGAGAGAACGTTGTTTTTATATTTTTGCTTAGGTGGTTTGAGTTATTATGATTTTGTTTCTTATTGGGTTTTGACTGTGCAGGGGTAGTTCGAAGGGAAGGAAAGCTTGGAAAAGGTCAGGAGGGCTAGGAGAGGTTCCAGGGGATTCCTAACATCATTCCACAGAAGTCCACAACATTCAGGTGCTTGGAAACCGAGTTTGCAGGCTTCTACAGGATGTTTGCAGGGGATCCTACAGGAAGCTCGGGATTTCTACAGGAAGTCTGCTAACTTCTACAGGATATTCTACAGTTGGAGTTTTGGGTGATGGAGGAGTCGAGGAGCTGTATGGGTGGATAGGTAGGATGAAAAGGGAGCTTGTGATGGCTCAGGGATAGAGAGATAAGATGGAGAAAGAGTGGGTAAAGTTGGTTGGTGGATAGAAGGGTGGAAGCAATGAAAAGTCAAAAAGATGGAGCTACGTGAGAAGTAGAAGGGTTGGAAGGCAAACGAGGTGAACAGAGGATGAGTAGGTGACTTTAGGCGCGGTTGAGAAGAAGAAGAAGATAATAGAACAATGCTGCGCAGTGTAAATGGAACAAATCCTCTATGTCTTGCACAAAACCGAGAATTCCATCAACCTATTCTAACTGTGTTATTTAACCAACGAACATCAATGTAAATTGTGGAGAGAAATCGTGCATGGTGTTGGAACGAAGAAGTATTGCTCAAGATCAGAATGCATGGACGGTTCTATGACGGAAATGACTGTGTTGCAGCTTTCATGAACATATAAGACTGCGTTTTTTGGTGGTTGGTACGGTCTACACCCCCAATCTCTAAACAGAGATGGCAGTGAGTGCACTATCAACCTTTTCTTGGAGCTCTAATGAATTCTAATCCTCCTACTCTAATCCAAACTACTGACAGCACTTTAACCATAAACTAATCCTACTCAATCACATTAAAGAAATTAAATCAACAGATTGTGTTTTCCAAATGCATGTCAAAACAAAGAAACAAAGTGCTGAAAGGAAAGACAAGTAACAATACAAAGAAAAGGAGGTCTATTGCTCTTAGGTTGGGCCCTAACCTGAGAGCTATAGCTCCTCTTAAGAACTCAGGATTGAATCCAAATCTGCCTGCCTTTATTAAAAGATCATAATCATGAGTCTAACATCATGCTAAAACTGGCTTACAAAAAGCAAAAACCGAGCTGTAGCTCGTGCTTAGAAATTGCAACAGTAGTTCAAAAGTTCAAAAAGCTCCTATCAAAGGCTACGGCCTCAATATTTATACATGATGGGGATCAAGCTGGCTTCCTCAATTAGTGGAGCTTGGCTGTCCAACTGAAAGTGAACTGCTGTTCCTGTAGAATCCGTTGGCTGCCTTTCAGCTCGGTGGGGATAGCTGTTGGAGCTCGAAGTTGGGGTGGAGATCACGAGGGAGGTCATTGAATACTGTGGAAAACCTCCCTATAAACCCGCAATGCCACCTTTGCTGTCTCCTTGTCTCCATTTGCGTGGTCTTTGCTCCATTTAATGTCAAAAAACCTGAAATCATCATGTATTAGTCACATAGGAATAATGCCTGCCCTTCTTCCTACAAATAACACGAATATACTAAGAAATGATGCATAAGTGATAAAAGATGAAGGGTTGAGCAAGGTAAGTAGGCCAAATGAGCCCAAATTGTTACCAAAAATTGGGGCTCATCAAGTGTACTCAGTCTGAGGCGGCTATTTACTCAAGAGTAATGTTTTGCAATATAGTGCTTAAAACCCAAAAGTAAATGAAAACTGGAAACAAAATCTAATTAGAACAACAAGAAACTCAAATGCTCTGTAATTAACTCATTTACTCAAACAACCATCAATCGAGGATACAGTAGCAATAACTCATTCCTCTAGATATTGATGCAATTGAAATCAAACCGGAACAAGACAATCAATCTGGGAACGAGGAAGCAATAACCAATGTTCTCTATAGTTGGCAGTCTTGCTTTAAAGCAATTAAAAGGAAATAGAAATTGAACTAAAGCTGCAATTGAAAGTAAACTAGGAAAACTCTTTAAAAGAAAACTATTGCAATTAATCAACAGAAATGAACAACAAAGTAAATGGGCAGCAAACTATAATTAAAGGAATCTGAACAACAAACTCTAATTAATGGAAATGAACAATAGCAAAGCCAAATTAATAGCAATCTTTACTTTCAGAATAAATCGGACATCACACGGAAATAGAACAGTAGATTAAATCTGAATGTACAATAACCCAAATCAAGCACGCAACACACTTATCATTAAAATGAATAGTAATCTGAGCTTCGATACAATATGCATGAATCATAGCTATAAAGTAACAGCAATTGTAACTGAACAGCAATGTTATATCAATTATCAAAAGGAATAGCAATGCGATACAAAGTTAAAATGATAACATAGCATTCCTATTGCAGATAACGATAATATCCAATCAAGTATATATAACAGCGCTGATATGTAAAACATTAAAGTGCGTCAGATTACTGAACAGAGTAAAGAAAGAGATCAAACCACACATGAAGCATAAAGATATAATACAGCAGCAGTTTTGAGACTTACAGCCTGAAACAATCCTTTCTTCCTCCTATCCTATCATGAATTCTTAATTCTAAATCCTCAATTCCATCATTTTTCCATCCCCAAATCATCCCCATCTCTGATCTCTATTTTCATTTAAATAGAGAGATCAGAGAGAAGTTACAAATAAAGATAAGTACAACATAATTTATATTGCAAAATTAGATTGTTTCCAACCAATTGATCAACAAGAAGATATATTTCCATCCATCTTTCAACAAGAGCAAGACGAATTTGGCTTTGTAGCTGAGATTTGGAGGACGGCCGCAACAACAAATCTGAGAAAATCGTGCTCAAAGAACCATGCGTTTCTCTCAGTACAAGCCGAATTTGGGCAAGCCGTTTTGTATTATAGTTAATTGGGTCCGTTCTGGACAAAACCCATGTTCCGGATTTTCCATATTCTTCTTCATTTGCTCAGAATCTCAACCGCAAAACTGTCACTTCTTATTCCAGCACATTTCTGAGTTGGCACTTTTAATGATCAAATCTTCAATCTGGAAATTATCTTGAAGGCTAAAAATGGTGAATAATGTTATAGCCAATTTATTAAACTTTTATTGATAAAATCATGCATAATCATCAATTTATCAGAAATAAAGGAGAATAAATAATATTTTTACATAAGAGCATAAATCATTGTAAAATAGAATTATATGATAAATTATGATAAATGACGTGATGAAGAATGGTAGAAATGGGTGGAATAAGCATTCAAAAGTGACAATATAATGGTATATTAACGACCCAACATGTATGCGCTAACTGGTAACGTTGATTTTCTTTGGACAGAAAAATGTGAACGTGCTTTCCAGGATCTGAAGAAGCTTGTGTCCACAGTCCCAGTCCTTTGAGGACCAAATTGGGATTTTCCATTCCAGATATCATCTGATGCCTCAGATACAGCCATTGGAGTAGTCCTCGGGCAGGAAGAGGATAAGAAACCATATGCAATTTATTATATTAGCAAAAGTTTATCCCCTGCTGAATTAAATTACACTATTACTGAAAAATAATTTCTAACTATAATACATGTTGTCAATAAGTTTAGACATTACATTACTGGATATCCTGTTATCTTGTATACAGATCATTCTGCCATCTAATATTTAGCAAACAAGCCTATCACAAATGGCAGAATAATTAGATGGCTGATTTTATTGCAAGAATTTGATATTACAATCAAGGATCGACCTGGAAAAGAAAATCCTGTAGCCGATTTTCTCTCAAGAATGCCAAAGCCAATCGATGCAACAACAGTTGAAGATCAATTTCTGGACGAGCATTTGTTTGTTGTGGCTGTTAAAACACCCTGGTATGCTGATGTTTCCAATTACCTAGCAGTAGGTAAACTACCAAAACATCTAACCCCTAATGAGCGGAAACAGATTGTTCAGCGGAGTGCTCGATTCTCTTGGGTTGGAGGCTACCTGTTCCACACAGGGGCAGATATGCATATCAGAAGATGCGTTCGGGAGGATGAAATCTTTGACATTTTAAAAGCCTGCCATGATGGACCATGTGGCAGACATTTCGCCGATCACAGAACTGGACACAAGGTGCTCCAAATAGGGTATTATTGGCCTACAATTTTCAAAGATGCAAAGAAATTCGTCCAAGCTTGTGACAGTTGCTAGAGAGCAGGACGCCCTGGTCAGTCTGACGAGATGCCCCTGAACCCACAGCTAGTCATTGAACCATCCGAACGATGGGCCCTTAATTTCGTTGGACCAATTAACCCACCCTCAAACCTAAAAACATATATTTTGGTGGCAACAAAATATGTCACCAAATGGGTTGAAGCAGAGGCATTGCCGAGAACTACAGAAGATTCTGTCATACAGTTCTTGTTCCATATATTTGTGCGTTATGGCCTTCCAAGAGATATAATTATAGACGGTGGACCACAGTTTGCTGGGAACAAAATAACTGCAATAGTAAAAAACTATCATGTCCAGCATAAAATCACTACTCCATACCACCCACAGGCAAATGGTCAGGTAGAAAGCAGCAAGAAAATAATAGAAGCAATCCTAACGAAAACAATTGCGTCACATAGACATGATTGGGCTGCCAGACTACCAGAAGCATTGTGGACTTACAAAACAACATGGAGAAGTACCACTGGTTACTCACCTTATCAATTAGTGTTTGGCAAGCAACCCATTTTTCCCATAGAATTCGAAATCCAAACACTGCGAACAACACAGGAAGTTGGCTTAGATTTAACTGAGGCACAGATTAATCGATTACAGCAGATCAATGAGCTCGATGAAATCAGGCTCTATGCACTCCAAAACATTGCACTTATCCAACAGTAGCGAGCTAAATGGCATGATGCTCTCATTATAAATAAAGTCTTCCACGAAGGAGACTGGGCACTTTTGTACGATTCCAGGTTTCAGGACTTTCCCGGGAAACTCCAGACTCGTTGGTTGGGACCATACGAAATCTAGAAGGTACATGACAATGGTACTCTTACTCTAATCACTATTGACGGTTCTGGATAGCCTTCAAGGCAAATGTCCACCGAGTTCGTCTTTAGCGCAAACCACTCACTCGGGAGTCCTTCTGCCAACAGCTATGCCAAGACTCTGATATGGAAATTTTGGGGGAGGGAAAGAAGTCTTCCTCACCTGTGATTCATTAAGTACTTTATCTCTTTTCACAGTTTGTACATAATTTCTTTTGTTTTTTTGAATCATTTTTGTACATATTCTTGAATCAACGCTTTGCCATTACTTTTCGAAGCAGCAACAATGTTATTATTTTTGCTATTCCTGTTCTCAAAGGGATAGCGTTTTCATTCTGCTGTTCCTTTTTCAAAAGAATAGCACCTTTTGGATCAGCTGTCATTTTGCTTGAATTTTGTTCTTTTTCTTTATTTTTGCTTTCTGCAGTTTTGCTTTCTGCTGTTCCTTTTCCAAAGGAACAACATTTTTGCTTTTCGCAGTTTCTTTTCCAAAGTAACAAAATTTGGGTGTTTTGCTATTCCTTTTCCAAATGAACAACATTTTCAATTTTTGCTGTTCATTTTCCAAAGGAACGACACTTGGGTGTTTTGCTGTTCATTTTTCAAAGGAACAACATTTTCCATTTTTGCTGTTCCTTTTCCAAAGGAACGACATTTCTGCATTTTGTTGTTCCTTTTCCAAAGGAATAACATTTTTCAATTTTTGTTGTTCCTTTTTCAAAAGAATGACATTTCTGTGTTCCGCTATTCCTTTTCCAAAGGAACAACATTTTCGATTTTTGTTGTTCCTTTTCCAAAGGAACGACATTTGTGTGTTTTGCTGTTCCTTTTCCAAAGGAATAGCATTTTTTATTTTTGTTGTTCCTTTTCCAAAGGAACGAAATTTGTGTATTGATGTTCCTTTTCCAAAGGAACAACGTTTTCGATTTTTGCTGTTACTTTTCCAAAGGAACGACATTTGTGTTTTCTGTTGTTCCTTTTTCCGAAAAGAACACACTTGTATTCTTTTTCTCTTCCTCTTTGAAACAGTAACATCCTCGTATTCCTTTTACTTATGCTTGCTCCCCTTGTTTTAAATTAAGGATGCTTACTGTTTTTGTTCTTTCAAGTCTTTTGGAATACAGCTATGCACTTATGCAATGGATACAAAATCACAACATACTGAAATCAGGTGAATTATAAAATCGTTATTTTTATAAGAAATTGCTCTGAATTGGTAAAAGGACAAGGACACACTTACCCATTATCTTTTGCTGTCATTGTTCCACTAATTCTGCTCTGATTGGTTATCTTTATCATGTTGGTTCTTTTTAATCCTCTTTGATTATTATTCAGGAATAAGAGCAAAGGGTTTATATCTTCCTATTGAGATGTTAAGACTTCTTCCACCATTCCTACTCTTAAGGAGTGTTGAACCACCCTTTGTGTATAAATGGGAAAGTACTTTATGAGAAAGAAAAAAGAGCAAACTGACTTGTTTATATAAAGTTGTCAAATGCAGGATAGGCGGTCTCATCAAGAGCCAGCCTACCAAAGTGAAGTGGCATTCCCACTATGGCCACCACACCAGGGATATGGTCCAAAAGGTATATCAAAGAAAGAACCCTTGGAACAGGAGGTCTCATCACGAGCCGGCCTGCCCACCTTTTGCTCCTTCCTCGTGAATGGCATTATGGCTAACTGGTCACCAAGCCAGCATAATGGCCTACATTTTGACATCACGCAACACTTCCTAAGCATACACAAAGGATCATGGTTCCATGGGTGAAATAAACAACTCTTCCAAAGTTATGGACACTTGTTGGCAACAAAGCACTGTTAATGGTATTGAAGTCACATTATTTACACCAATAGGTAGCTATCAACACCCTTCTGTTTCTTATACCTTAGTAATCAATCACATAAGACGAATGTATATTATTTTTTGAACCATACAACGCATGTAAATCTATTATCACCAATCATGACAGAACAATTGACAATGACCGCATGAGACTCGGTATGTATGGCAGATGTCCTATCCTCCCAACCTCGCATCATATCACAACAGTTTCTTATGTATTAAGCGATCCAACTTTACACCTCGATTTCGGTAATCTGCTACTTTTGTAAACATGGCATATTGCCATACACTGTTCCTTTATGACTCTGCTTCAGAACAGGACGACACGCCGCTCCTTTATTTGACGGCCGGGACGGCCTATAACATTGTGGGGGGGGGAGGTTAACCTCATCATTCCTTGGATTACGTGTCAGACCACTATTCAAGAAATTACGTACTTGGGAATAACATGGCTCAACGGTATAATATTTTTTATTTTTTGCATGACTTGATATTCCTAAGCCATTTCCATTGTATGCTCTGTGGCATTAGATTTTGAGCGAGTCTTGCGTCTGTCAGCCTCTCTGTGTTTTAACAGCGTGAACAGCTGTTGTTCCATTGTCAAAATTATGAGATTTTACAACGAAACCATAAACATGGGAGGAAGATCAATTCAGAGATAACCGCAGGTGTTAACAGTCTCTGATGCTACACAGGAAATCCTGGCAAGAGCAGGGTGACTAAATTATCTCAATCGCTTACAGGAATCCAATGAGACTATAGCAATTGAATTCTTGCAGAACTTGCAAGAGGATTACTCCACAGTGAGGGGGAGACACATAGTAGTCACCGATGACATAATCACAGAGGTCTCGGGACTGCCAACCGCTGGACCTGTATGGACGCTAAAAAATGAGAGATTGCAGAAGATTATAGAAACCTTCCAGGAGGAAGGCCAGAGCCTGACAATTAGAGGAAAGGGGGTTCTGCCAGCAGCATTAGGAGAGCCGTGGGTGGAATTGGCAAAGACCATTCAAAGCTACATCACCTGTGAAGGCAGAAAAGACGTGGTAAGACCACGACACCTTAAACTCTTAGCTGTATTAAAGCAAAAATGCTCTGTAAATTTATCTGCATTTTTGAATTCATTACTTCATGACGTTGCACGGAGCATAAAAAAGGCACAGCATGTAGAATCAGTTGTTAGTCATCATGGGTTTATACGATTAATAGTCAGTGATAGCCTTACCCAGCAGCAGAGTAGCTGGGAAGAGCTAATTGCCATGATAGATGGAGGATTGACCACACCATCCCCAAAACGTAAACATGCCACCAGTACACCTGAGCGTCCAGAAAAACGAAGAAAATCGGTCCAACTAGCACGGCTACGAGGGAGGCTGGAGAATCCCCAAGGAAATACGAGCCAACCGGTAGAGATAGAAGATACAGGGGATGAGCAACCCCCATGATTAGAAGGAGAAGACAATGAGAAAGTAATGTAGGAAAACGAGGACGGAGAAATGGAGGAAGAAACCGAGCAACCTGAGCAGGAGGAGGAAACAGAACAACAGGAAGGCAGCCCATTAGAGGATCCATTGAGAGAAGATGAATTGGCCAAAGTTTTAGCCAATATGGGTGAATATGGCCAATCTTCCAGCCCATCAGATCTCCATGTTGAAGAAGAACCAAAAGAGCACTCTGTTCAGGAGGGAAATGCACCAGAAGAATCACATGCAGAGGAGGTAGAAGAGGAGAGTCAGCGTGTTCATGATGAAAACATGACAGGAGATGCAGAACAGGAACAATCCGTTCCTAGCCAGACGACACCAGAAGAAACTCTGGAAGAAGGGGGGGCAGAAAAGGAAGTCACCCAAGAAATAACAGAACCAGCTAGGGTTCTTGCCCGGAGCAGCCAGAGCAGAGCAACAAAGAAGCACCCCAGAGAGAAAATTAGGAAATTAATCCAGGTCATAGTCCAGGCCGCAGCGAACAGTCTGTTGTTCCTTCTAAGGAAATTGAGGAAATTAAGAAATTACAAAAAGAACAACAAAGACTACTGAATGTAATAGTTCAGCTTCAACAGCAGATCAGGATTTTGAAAGCAAGGAAAAGGGTAAAAAGGACTTCGGGAAGGAAACATGCAACCACTCCAGCAAAACCCCTCAAGACAAAGGATCGGAGGACCAGAGTCCACCCTGTTGTTCAAAACCTTGTTGAAAAGCGGGCTGTTGTTCCAAATGTTATTGAGGAGCAGACTGCTGTTCAAATTCATAAGGAACAGCATTTGGCTACTACCCGTGTTGAAATACAAACGGATGATATATTGATCTACGATAAAGAAATTTAGACAGAGGCACCACCCTCGGGAGTGATACGAGCCATGAACGCAAGACAACGCAATAGGAAAATTCAGGTAAAACTCCCGGTCTCCACCGCCGCATGGGAGAGAGATCCGAGAATGGTAACCCTACGAGAGGGTTTGACACAAGCTCAGCAAGCAATAGAAAAGCTCATAGAGCAAATGGTCCTTCGAGAAAGGTATGAAGAGCTACAGCAATAGCTTAGGAACGTCAATCTATCCGAAAGCCAGGCCTTTGAAGGGTGGCGAAGGGAATAAGAAAAAGTCGCGAAGGTAACTCGTAGGTTAGATATAGTTATCAAGCAGATGGATACCTTATGTTCTTTGTACAATGGCGTCCTAGCATGTAGAGCCCCTGCTAAGAATTATGCCTTGTTTTTAATGGAATGATATTTGCAATTGAAAATAAAGGTTCTTAAAGCAGGTGCTGCCATACAAATTAATGCCATCGATGATTTTATAAACTGCTGTAAGCACTACGGGGTAAAAGTTCAAAGACTACTGTGTGAGTTTTATTTACATAACCTTGTATTAGACTAGGAGACCGAGCTGAACCCTGGCCCTTTTTTTGGGGATATCCAATTACAGGCATTTATTTCATTTGGGGTTAATCCAATTAAATGGCTTAAAGCCTATAATGCTTTCCAAAGGCAAGAAAATGTTTTAGATTTATGGGTAAGAGCTGAGCCTAGGGATCCAGTACAGTTGTGGAGAGAACATAGGAACCTCATAAAGACTCCAGCTGTAATTGAAGCATTAGGACCCATTCACACAGTAATCAATCAGCAGGGAATAGAATACTTTTTCACTATTAAAGACCTTGCCATTAATGTGGCTAAATTTCGATATCAGATCTCTAATCCGAATATCCAACTCAGGGAACCATTTAAGTATGAAAATTTTAAGTTAGCCACCAACCGCTTGCACCTCTATGGCGAAGTCATTTTGAGAGCAGGGCCATCCTAGTTAGGATATAGGTTTCGGAGTCCAATTATTTAGCACCCTACACCTGGATACCAAGCCCTGTATGAGATGCCTGAGGGTCAGACAAGCCATTTCTTTGAACACCTAGTTATGCATCATGGCTGTAGACCTCCACATGAGATTCAATCTCCAGCCTACTCTCTCACTACCTTACATGTCAACTACAATGTTTTCATGAGGGCATGAAAAAGGGTAAGCAGGGGGGTGTGTGGAGTACTAAAGAAGGCATGTTTTTGGCAATTATTTCAGCATCTTTTCATTAGAACTTACAAACCTTTTGCATCATGAACTAGGAAAATGATAAGGAATTGTAATAAAACTTGTGAGATTAATGTGCAAAACGAAAACACTGAAAATTGTCATTTTCTTATGCAAGAAGAAGGAAAAATGAAAAGATGCCGTTCCAAAGGAAAGGACAAGGACGAGTTAACCTCTGTCTCTTTGACGGGGAACTGTATGCAAACAAGGCAAAACAAATCAAAGCAAATCAGCCCTGGAAAGGAAGTGGAGATATCGGCTCGACGCAAGAAAGAAAAGAGATAACCGAGGACTAACGGTTCTGCGAATCCCTCAGGATCCCTTGATCTTGAGGAATCGCTACTTTAACTACTTTTTGCACCTAGAGATCTCCATGTTCACCATTATAAAAGGGGCAGCACTGTTAGCTCGAAGGGGGTGGAGTCTGTTATGTTTTATGTAATTCCTCTTAAGATTGAAACTTTAATCATCGAGTCTCGTTGAGAACTGATTTACTGTAATTCCACCTTATCCATTAATACAAACTTGGTTGCTATTTCATCTCTGAGTCTGGAATAACTTCAAGCGGTGTACCCCTGGAGGCTAAGGGCTCGGACCTGGAGGACACTTTCTCCTGTACCATCACGTTTGGTTTATGCATGGTTTTCTTATCAGCGTTATTTGGTAATCTGATGTGTTTTGTTAGTTTACATCACATGCTCTGTTATGTTTAATTTACTGAGGTTTCTGTTAGCGCTCGAATCTGCCTCACGCTGAAGAAGGCAAAATCCAAGGCAACATCAAACCACTTAGCCTCGTAGCTAGCCCTACGAGGACAGGAGAGGGCTCTCTCCGGGTCTATCTCGACAAAAGGTCTTCAAAGGGCTAAGATGACCAATAAAGAACACTGATTTTAGGCTAGTAAACTGATAGGGAAAGTTTGATTTCAAATTTTTAGGGTTTTTTTGGAAAACTGAGCACGGCAATTTTGGGTGCGGGGATGAGACACAGTTTTTGCAGAGGTCTTTTTGGGGCAAGGTAGGAGATTGTCTTGATGCCTTTGAAGGAAGTGAATGGATAGGTATGACTGGTGAGGAGCTAAGGAGAGCAAGAAACCATCAGGAGTTCTCCTTAAACAGATGAAAACATAGATATTAAGCAAACTTAAAGGCAGAGCATGGAAACCATGAATTCTACCTTAACACTTCATTTACTTAATTTGCAGAAGATAAGAGTAGGAAAATGATACACATAACAAACTTACAAGTACATGAGAGAAACACACCATCAACACAAATCACCACAGGAATCCCAAATAGTGCTGCAAAACCCTGGTCTTTCCTTTGCCAAAATTGCAGAGATACAAAGAGTAATACAGTCTAAGCTTATCCCTTAAGAGTCCAACCTCTCCAACCATGAAAATGATTTAGAAAATACATAATATAGACCATTCCAACCCATTCCCTTGCCTCTAGGGGTCGAGCTCATCATCCTAGGAGCTGTTTCAACCAATTCTAAACTGAGCACTACAATCTAGGCAATCAAAACAACTTGCCTCTATAAGCTAGGAAACCAATTCATTCATTAATTTTTTGCTATTTTATGAATGAGTCTTCTAGAATAGGTAAAAAAAGTGTCATGTCAACATGAAATTACATCAAATAGGATGAAAAATCCCACCAAAAAGTCAAAACTAGTCAATGTTGCGTTTTCCTGAGCTGAAGGTGTAAAACTGGCAAATTTTCCCAACGCGTAGCGTGCCTTTTAGGCCACTTTTGAGGCACTTCCCGGCATCCAAATGAGGCACAAGTGGGCTTGTTGGAAAGGTCTAGATGTCTAATCTCCAGCCCAAGTGGAATTTCTCAATTTGGTGGCCATTTGCCCCTCCAAAATTGCAATCTCCCAAGACTGCTTCCTGTGTGTCCAAAAAGTGGCAGAAGGTCATTTTTTGCTTGTTTTTTGACCTTTTGGGGGCTCAAATCTCCATGAAACTTCTTGGCAGTGGCTGAGCAAGTGTATTTTGTCATGACAAATCCAAAAATGCTGAGTTTTTGTGAAATGGACCTCCCCAACTTGAGGGCAAAAACCTGCTTTTTTATATAAAAATTTCAAAATTGACAAAATTTTCGCCAAATTTTTTGAAATTTGGGCTGAAGGTGCCTCATCAAGTGACATGCTCAGCCAAAGAGGCTTCGGCCAAGATTCGGAGTCTATCCTCCCTTTTTGACATCTTAGTGCCCTCCCGGTGCATGCAATTCTGTTGTAGAGTCGTTGTCTTGGTCATATGATGTATTGGTGCCCGCCTCCATGGTATTGAAAGTCTATGCCAAGTGTATGTCAGATTTGTTGAAAATGAGGAATGAAGGCTTGATGTCTTTGTCTTCAAGTGCCAAATATGCCAAAGGGAAACGAGGAAGAATACAACCTTGGTAACACACTGTTTTTAAACCCTACAACACTTTTTATATTGGCAAAAGGAGTGCTTCAAACTTGGATATCCACGGCAAACTTTTCATGAACCCATTACATTTATCTTTCAAAAGCCAAGCACAAGTGGTGGATGTGAGCCTACCTGGAATTTGCTTGAGAGAAAAGAGGATTTGGTAGCTTGTTGGCAGTTTATTGGGCGAAAAACCCAACGCATAGTGCGCCTTGCCCAACGCGTAGTGCCCCTCTGATGCGTAGCGCACGTGAAAAATAACACTGAGAAAAGCTTCCTGACGCGTAGCGCACCCCTGACGCGTAGCGCACCCTTCCTGACGCGTAGCGCGCCCTCAACAACATAGTGCATTTTGAAGGAGGCTTTTGGAGGCCTTCCCGGTGTCAAAATCGGGCGCAGGATAGCTTGTTAGAAAGGTATTTGAGTCTAATTTCCAACCCAACTATAATTTGTCAATTTGGAGTTCATTTGCCTTGTCAAAAATCAAATCTCCCAAGACTGGTCAAAATGTGCCAAATGAGGCTACCTCAAGGCAGAGTGTTGTTGCAGTCAGCTTTTGAATGCCTTCCTTAACTCCAAATTGAGCTCATGCTAGCTCATTGGAAAGCTCTTTGTGTCGAGTTATCATTTGACTCATCAAGAAAGTCATTTGGCCAACCAAGCTAGGAGAAAACTTGATTTTCCCAAGGTCACTTCAGAGGTGCATTCGATTCTCCTGAGGCAACGGTATTTTTGACATTTATCTAAAACCATGACACCTGTGTAAAAAGTGAAGGAGTTTTTTCTTCCTTGGCCTGTTGTGAACAAAAACCTCTCTCAGGTTTCCAAAATTCATCTTTTATTGCTCTGAAACACCTTTTGAGTGAAACTTATCCCGATGTGTGGAACAAGGGATTTTGTCGAAATGAAGCGAAATGAAGGGGATAAGGGGCTTCTAAATTCTTGGGGAAATTTTTGGAAGTAGGGAGGGGTTTTAGGGAGCAGGGGAAAGTGGAATCATGGAGATCGAGTGAGGGAATGGGTCCAAAAGGGCAAAACACAGGCCCAACCTAGAAAATTGCCAGGTTGTAGCAAGAAACTAGGGTTTGTGCAAAAATGAGGAATTTGGGGGATCTCAGTGATGGGAAGTGTTTGATAAGGTACATGAAGGATAGGGGAAGGTGTATGAACATCTGGATACAAGTTTTGCTAATGATTTGACCATCCAAGAGAAATTGCCTTCAAAACCCTAGGAGAGGGAAATGAACCTTACCTAGGCGCAACTGAAGCATGAATAAGGTGTAAAATGACTCATTAGACACTGACATGATGAGGAAAACCCTATGAATGATCATAGACTCAACTGAATGATGAAATGGACCGACATTTGGACAACTTTAGAAGGAGTGAAAGCAAACCCTAGACCTAATGCCTAGTGACCAAATTTTACTTGAAGACTCTTTGAAATGACAAAATTTGACCTTGACACTCTGAGACCACTTTGTAAGAGAATATTTGATCACTGGAGGAAGGCTGGAAAGAGTGACACTAACATTGGCTCCAATGGGGATGGTAGCTCCTTGGAGGTGCCAAGAACGGCAGATCTTTGGGAGAGCAGACCAACGCCTTATCCATTGGGCAATGGAGTCAAAAACTCAAACTAAAATGCATGACTGAAAACTGATGACTCGGATGACACAAATTGACTCTCACTCAACTAAAAAATGACTCAATACTTAAACACAACTGACAACTGGAAATTATGCTCAAAGTGGAGCTTATTCATCAAAACCTACTCGAACAGTTTCATTCATCACCTGATCAAGTGAAATGAAACAACCAATGCAACCAGGTAAGTATTCCATCTGCGGTTCGAATTCTCCGCAAGTGCTCACTTATGAACAACAAGAGAGAACTACTGAAAGGCAACTCCCATGGAAACTTAGAAACAGATCCGTAGAATGATATGAATTCTCTATCCACCTCCAAAAACACTGCATAAGAATATTGAAATTCAAGCACACTGGAACTTAGCTCATCCAATGGATTACTTCTCGTTTCCTCATACCATGAATGCAAACTTTGATCTGAGCCTTGTGATGAGACCTTTGCTGAAAATGACAAAGAAACCGGCTGCCGGATCAAATTCATATCAACACATGTTTCAAGCTCACATGTAGTCAATGGAGAAAGACTTTGACTGCAAACCTCATCCAAAACATCAGTTATTGGATCATGAAAAACTTGAAAAGACTGTTGTAATGTATCCATTGAAAATGTATGACATCCTTCTAGCTGTTCATCTTTTTCTTGAGAGATTTTACGAAGATTCTGCCTTATAAACTGAAATGCTTCGAAACAAAAGGGTATAGAATCTTCCTGCATCATCAAATCATGTATTTCATCTTCCACAGCTTCATTTGTAATCTGCCCTTCAATTTCATTTGGTGGCTGCAAATCTGATGCTACAGGCTGCTCAAGAATTTTGTTATATGTCTCATCCTCAACATTAACACTAAGAGATTGCTGATTTGTGATAGGCTGTTCATTTGAAGATTTACTATGCAATCTACCCTTCAAAAACTGAAATGATTCAAAACAGAATGGTACGGAGTCACCTTGAATCATTAAATCATGTGTGTCCACTTCCAAGTCTTCAGCTGCAACTTGACAATCAATGGCTTTCGGGGGTTGCAAATCTGAATATGAGAAGTCTTGAACAAAATTTTCATTGCTCTCAAGATGATTCAAATCAAGACTTGTTGACGTTTGATTTCTGATTGCATGGTAGTTATCTCTGATGAACTGAAACGAATCAAAACAAAAAGGCAAAGATCTTTCACTTACTTCAAACTTTGATGCACTTTCCTCATCATTGTCATAGCTGATATGTGATGGCTGAACATTGTATTCAAGCTGCTAAAAATGAACTTCTTCCTCCCACAAACTAGCTGCTGGTTCGTTTGCAAGATTAGCTTCTTTTTAGAGAACATAATCATAATCATACTGATCAAAATGAGGCAAATCATCAGTATAAAACATATCATCAAGCATGCAGGTCATATCAACAGTTCTCTCTTCGCCAAGGTGATCTACAAAACAATCATTATCAGATCTATCACAACTAGGATAAGAAACAAAATGTGTTGGATCAACAACTTGTTCTTCTTCAATCAACGAGCCATGAGCTTGAACATCATAATCATTCCTTGTGTTGATCTTTTCCATCATCGTTTCCACTGCACTTACCAAAATGTCAAGCTTCACCTATAGAGATGTTGATTCGGCCGGATCTATGTTTTTCATCTCTTCTTCTTTCAACCTTGCCCGTTGGATCAGCAGATGCGACTCTACATTTATTGCACTGTTTTGCATCTCATGAAGTGTTGCAATATCCCTTTCTCTCAGCTGAAACTCCATCTCCGGATCAAAGGCACCCGGATAGTGCAAGAGAGCAGATCTAGGAGTAGGCCTTATATCAACTGGCATTGAATAATAAATTTGGTTAAATCTGGATGAAAACTGTTGTACTGTCTCCCCTGGCAATCTTTTCAGCTGGTTATACTCTTCTACAATCAAGAAAAGGTTCTGCCCGATCATCCACCTGTCGAGAAAAACTTTGAAAAACTGCTGGAAATCTGAAATGCTTGCATCAGGCAGGGCTTTGAACCAACTCTTCACTTTGGCTTGCAAAGAAAGAGCAAAAAGCCTTATACTAACATCTTCTTCATCAACTTCAAAAAGATCTAGAAAATTCTCAAAATTCTACACATGTTGCTCAGCGTTGACATTCTTACATTCACTATCAAACCTCGGCAAGTATAGATCATAATTTTTGGGGAAAGCATGAAGAAAAGAAGGTAAAACAAGAGGTTTATACCGATCTGGAATTTTACAAGGTGTAGGGGTATGTACAGCAAGTATAGAATCAGTCTTGGTCTCTTGAGGCTCATCAATTTGAAGATGGTCATCACAAAATTCGGAAAAAGGATCTTGATCAAGCTCAAAGGCATGCAAATCTTTGGTATTCACAATCTTCAAAGGTAAAGAATCAACTGTAGGCCGAGGATCTCTTCTCAAATACAGTATACTTTGCAAAGCCTTCTTGACATTTTTTGGAAAAGAGAAGAAATAATTTATGACAAAGAACAAAATGTCTTGGATGAAATTCCAACTTGAATACCTGATCTATCCATATTGTCCTTTCATGTTTCTACTGGTCAGGATCATCCTCCAGTGGAGTCTTTGGATCTGATCTCAAAACTAATTTAGAGTCGCCGGGTGAATGATTTCAGCCTTGCCAGTGTCTGATCGTTGTCCACCATCAACAATCAGATCTGAACTTGATACATGTACTGGGGTAATTAACAAGTTAAATGTCATGTTTACAAGCTAGACTGGAGATTGACTGAAGCAGCGTTTATCTACTTCCGCTAATGCAAAGCAAAAGCGTTTCGAAGGCTACCTGGCATAAATTCAGACTCCGTTTGTAGCTTATAAAACAAATGACATCAACAAGAAAACCATTTGTTCTCCCCAGTATGGTCGCCAATATGTTAGTGCTCGAATCTGCCTCAGGCTAAAGAAGGCAAAATCCAAGGCAACATCAAACCACTTAGCCTCGTAGCTAGCCCTACGAGGACAGGAAAGGGCTCTCTACGGGTCTATCTCGAAAAAAGGTCTTCAAAGGGCTGAGATGACCAATAAAGAACACTGATTTTAGGCTAGTAAACTGATAGGGAAAGTTTGATTTCAAATTTTTAGGGTTTTGTTGGAAAACTGAGCACGGCAATTTTGGGTGCGGGGATGAGACACAGTTTTTGCAGAGGTCTTTTTGGGGCAAGGTAGGAGATTTTCTTGATGCCTTTGAAGGAAGTGAATGGATAGGTATGACTGGTGAGGAGATAAGGAGAGCAAGAAACCATCAGGAGTTCTCTTTAAACAGATGAAAACATAGATATTAAGCAAACTTAAAGGCGGAGCATGGAAACCATGAATTCTACCTTAACACTTCATTTACTTAATTTGCAGAAGAGAAGAGTAGGAAAATGATACACATAACAAACTTACAAGTACATGAGAGAAACACACCATCAACACAAATCACCACAGGAATCCCAAATAGTGCTGCAAAACCCTGGTCTTTCCTTTGCCAAAATTGCAGAGATACAAAGAGTAATACAGTCTAAGCTTATCCCTCAAGAGTCCAACCTCTCCAACCATGAAAATGATTTAGAAAATACATAATATATACCATGCCAACCCATTCCCTTGCCTCTAGGGGTCGAGCTCATCATCATAGGAGCTGTTTCAACCAAATCTAAACTGAGCACTACAATCTAGGCAATCAAAACAACTTGCCTCTATAAGCTAGGAAACCAATTCATTCATTAATTTTTTGCTATTTTATGAATGAATCTTCTAGAATAGGTAAAAAAAGTGTCATGTCAACATGAAATTACATCAAAGAGGATGAAAAATCCCACCAAAAAGTCAAAACTAGTCAATGTTGCGTTTTCCTGAGCTGAAGGTGTAAAACTGGCAAATTTTCCCAATGCGTAGCGCGCCTTTTCTCAACGCGTAGCATGCCTTTCAGGCCACGTTTGAGGCACTTCCCGACATCCAAATGAGGCACAAGTGGGCTTGTTGGAAATGTATGGATGTCTAATCTCCAGCCCAAGTGGAATTTCTCAATTTGGTGGCCATTTACCCCTCCAAAATTTTAATCTCCCAAGACTGCTTCCTGTGTGTCCAAAAAGTGGCAGAAGGTCATTTTTTGCTTGTTTTTTGACCTTTTGGGGGCTCAAATCTCCATGAAAATTCTTGGAAGTGGCTGAGCAAGTGTATTTTGTCATGAAAAATCCAAAAATGCTGAGTTTTTGTGAAATGGACCTCCCCAACTTGAGGGCAAAAACCTGTTTTTATATAAAAATTTCAAAATTGACAAAATTTTCCCCAAATTTTTTGAAATTTGGGCTGAAGGTGCCTCATCAAGTGACATGCTCAGCCAAAGAGGCTTCGGCCAAGATTCGGAGTCTATCCTCCCTTTTCGACATCTTAGTGCCCTCCCGGTGCATGCAATTCTGTTGTAGAGTCGTTGTCTTAGTCATATGATGTATTGGTGCCCGCCTCCATGGTATTGAAAGTCTATGCCAAGTGTATGTCAGATTTGTTGAAAATGAGGAATGAAGGCTTGATGTCTTTGTCTTCAAGTGCCAAATATGCCAAAGGGAAACGAGGAAGAATACAACCTTAGTAACACACTGTTTTCAAACCCTACAGCACTTTTTATATTGGCAAAAGGAGTGCTTCAAACTTGGATATCCACGGCAAACTTTTCATGAACCCATTACATTTATCTTTCAAAAGCCAAGCACAAGTGGTGGATGTGAGCCTACCTGGAATTTTCTTGAGAGAAAAGAGGATTTGGTAGCTTGCTGGCAGTTTATTGGGCGAAAAACCCAACGCGTAGCGCGCCTTTCCCAACGTGTACCGCCCCTCTGACGCGTAGCACACGTGCAAAATAACACTGAGAAAAGCTTCCTGACGCGTAGCGCGCCCTCAACAACATAGTGCATTTTGAAGGAGGCTTTTGGAGGCCTTCCCGGTGTCGAAATCAGGCACAGGATAGCTCGTTAGAAAGGTATTTGAGTCTAATTTCCAACCCAACTAGAATTTGTCAATTTGGAGTTCATTTTCCTTGTCAAAAATCAAATCTCCCAAGACTGGTCAAAATGTGCCAAATGAGGCTACCTCAAGGCAGAGTGCTGTTGCAGTCAACTTTTGAATGCCTTCCTCAACTCCAAATTGAGCTCATGGTAGCTCATTGGAAATCTCTTTGTGTCAATTTATCATTTGACTCATCAAGAAAGTCATTTGGCCAACCAAGCTAGGAGAAAACTTGATTTTCCCAAGGTCACTTCAGAGGTGCATTCGATTCTCCTGAGGCAACGGTATTTTTGACATTTCTCTAAAACCATGACACCTGTGTAAAACGTGAAGGAGGTTTTTCTTCCTTGGCCTGTTGTGAACAAAAACCTCTCTCAGTTTTCCAAAATTCATCTTTTATTGCTCTGAAACACCTTTTGAGTGAAACTTATCCCGATGTGTGGAACAAGGGATTTTGTCGAAATGAAGCGAAATGAAGGGGATAAGGGGCTTCTAAATTCTTGGGGAAATTTTTGGAAGTAGGGAGGGGTTTTAGGGAGCAGGGGAAAGTGGAATCATGGAGATCGAGTGAGGGAATGGGTCCAAAAGGGCAAAACACAGGCCCAACCTAGAAAATTGCCAAGTTGTAGCAAGAAACTAGGGTTTGTGCAAAAATGAGGAATTTGGGGGATCTCAGAGATGGGAAGTGTTTGATAAGGTACATGAAGGATAGGGGAAGGTGTATGAACATCTGGATACAAGTTTTGCTAATGATTTGACCATCCAAGAGAAATTTCCTTCAAAACCCTAGGAGAGGGAAATGAACCTTACCTAGGCGCAATTGAAGCATGAACAAGGTGTAAAATGACTCATTAGACACTGACATGATGAGGACGACCCTATGAATGATCATAGACTCAACTGAATGATGAAATGGACCGAACTTTACTGTCCGGCTCCCAGATCCATGATCTGTTCTTTGATTTCCTTTAGTTCCATCAGTTTACAAAGGGATGAGTTACTGCTACTGAACCCTTGACTGAGAGATTGCTTAGTTTTCTGAATGTGTGGTTTAATATTTTGAAGTAGTTTGCTGTAAACAAGCATCTATTTACTCTTGTATTTTTTAGCACTGTACTACTAGCATTACTCTGGCAAATGATAGCCTCAGACTGAGACACTCTTTGAAATAACAAAACGTTCCTGGATTGACAAACTAATGTGAGGTAATTAGAGGTGAAAGAGACCCTTTTTATAGCTCGACAGAAGTGATCCAGAAGAACCTATAGGTGAACCTCCAGAGATATACGAAGATCCTATAACAGAAGAAGAGCAAGAAAACATTTCTCTTGAGACCATGGCTGAACACAGAAACAGTATAGGAGATGAGGAGAGAATAGAAGGTGCCTTTCCCATCTGAGAGACCAATGGAGACATGAAAATGAAAAACATAAGTCCCTCAGTCTTACCTCACTTCCATGGATTGACCACTGAAGACCCCGATACCTTCCTGTTTGAGTTTGCTATCCTTTGTCGAACTTATGACTATGCAGAAGACGAGCAAAAGTTGAAACTCTTTCCCTCTACCCTCAAGGATGCAACACTATGCTGGTTCATGGGGTTACCTAGAAACAATATCACAACTTGGGCTTAGATGCAGCAAGCCTTTAACAACAAATACCGGGACTACTATAGGTCAAAGCAAACGAAGGGAGAGATCTTTCGGATAACCATGGGAAGTGATGAGTCTTTACAAGACTATGAAGAAAGGTTCCAACTTAGTTATAAAAGGGCCAGGTGCACACTTGACCCTGAATCTCTGAAGCTGGTTCTGCTCCAAGGAGTCCCTAAATACCTTCTAGATACCCTCCATTTGCTATCTGGAGGAGACATCTACCAACTACCTTATGAGGACATAAAGACTGTGTTTAGAAACCACTCTAGGGCAGCCTGGAAAAGAGGTAGGGGGAATCCACTTTCAGTTAGTGCCACCTTCTCCAAGCATGAGTTTGCAAATCAGATGGAAGACCTCAAAAGTGAGATGAGACAGACCATTGCCATGCAACTGGATACTTTCTTTTGTCCCAGATGTACAAGGAAGCATCCTAAGAACGAATGTACATTGCACTCAGTGGAGGTATGTTTCGTTTGTGAGGAAGACCACCCCACAAACCAGTGCTCAACCTTACCTGGACTTAAAGCCATGTACCAAGGGGCTGAAGGAGCCACCGAACCACTCTACTTCCTCAACCAAAGGAGGCCGCATGGATCTAGACCTTACCAACAAGGGATGAAAGGGACATCCCAAACTTATTACAACACCAACCAATCCACTCACATGCCTTCTTGGGGCTCCCCTGCTCATCCTTCCTACTCTGCACCTCCTCCTTGGTCTTATCCATCTCGATACCATACTCAACCTACTGCTCATTCGTTTCACTCTCATGTTCAGCCACAACCTCAGTGGAATGCACCTCAACTGGGGTGGAGGCCCCAATACAACTCTCCTCTCGCTATTTTTCCTCCACCGCTTGCTCAACCACAACCATTACCTCCTGCTCCTCCAAGACAACCCCAGATGCCTGCTAAACTAAACCTGAACCCCAACAATAGACAGGCCCAACAGGTATACGCTGGAGAGACGACATGCCCTACCTATGCTGTCGAGATTTACGAGATCAACCTTCGATCTGTAAGGGTCCTTCCAGATCGCCAACCTCCTCCCCTGGAGAATGAGGAAGGGAAACATGAAAGTGAACCCAAAGCCATTCCACCCTTTCCTGAGAGACTAACAGTAGCCACGCAACCAAACCCAGAGGAGACTGAACTTTTGGGAGAACTTAAACAGTTGTGTGTGAAAATCCCACTTCTCGAGGCCATAAAAGATGTACCAATCTACAACAAATTGATCAAGGAGAAGTGTTTTAGGCACCCACGCAGGCGCGAGAGAGATGCCCTGACTATCAATGTCATAGGACAACTGTCCGATCTGATGTTGGGGCAAATAATCTGTCCAAAATATTTGGATCCTAGTTGATGTCCACATCAATGGCACCATAATCCCCCACACCCTGATCGATCTAGGGGCTGCCATTAATGTGATGACCAGGGACACTATGCTCAAACTCAACCTTCAAAGTTCCTTAAGAAAGACCTCGACAGTATTGCAGTTAGCAGACCGCTCCACCGTGACTCCTGAAGGGATTGTGGAGGATGTCCTAGTCTCTGTTGATTCTTGGGATTACCCTGCGGACTTTTTGGTCCTTCAGCCAAAGGCAAAACTCATTGGATACCCCCTTATTTTGGGAAGGCCTTGGTTATCTACTGCGGATGCTTATATTAGTTGTCGAGCTGGGAGCATGACCATCAAGAATGGGCCTATGTCCAAACAGCTAATCCTATATCCTCCTGCCCAACCTCCGCTAGAACATGAATTACCTCTCTGGTTGGAGGAGGAAGATGAGGATGAAGTCTACTCTGCACCAGTGTGCACAGTGGAAGCCAGCTGGGGAGGTCCTCAAACCAAGGATGACCTAATTGAGAATTTGATTCAAAATCTAGCCATTAGAGGATTTGGTGGAAGGTACCCAAGCCAGCGCTTTAGTGGACCTCTATGTGGCTGATCCGACCTCTCCCAAAGTTAAGAATGTGGAATTTGGCCCTGAAAGAACCTTGAAGATCAGCTCATCCTTATCTCCCTCTCAGGAGAAGGAGCTGTGTAGCTTATTGAACTGCCATTTGGATGCTTTCGCTTGGAGCTATAAGGAGATGAAAGGAGTCCATCCGTTGGTCTGTACCCATCACATTTACATTAAAGAGGATTGTAAACCAGTTAGGTAGCCTCAGAGGAGAATGAATCCAGCCCTTAAGGACATTGTTAAAGAAGAATTGCAAAAGTTGTTGGATGCAGGATTCATCTACCCCATCTCAGACAGCGAATGGGTTTCTCCTCTGGTGCTTGTGCCCAAGAAAAATGGGAAGTGGAGAATCTGTGTAGATTATCGAGAACTTAAAAAAGCCACCAAGAAGGACCATTTCCCTTTGCCTTTCACAGATCAAGTGCTAGATGGGCTGGCAGAGAAGAAGTTATTTTCTTTCCTAGATGGGTTCAACGAGTATAATCAGATCCAAATCAGCCCGGGAGACCAAGATAAGACCACTTTCACTTGTCCATTGGGTACCTTTGCCTACCGGGTCCTTCCCTTTGGGCTATGCAATGCTCCTACCACTTTCCAGAGAGCAGTACTGAGCATATTTGCTGAGCTGGTTCATGATTCGGTAGAAATCTATATGGATGACTTTACTCCTTATGGGTCCAACTTCCAAGAAGCATTGACTAACTTGGGAAAAGTTTTAACCAAGTGTATTGAAATGAACCTGTCCCCCAGTCCTGAAAAATGTGAATTCCTGATGACTGAAGGGATTGTGCTAGGTCATACAATCTCTCAGCAAGGATTACAGTTGGATCCTAACAAAATTGCTATCATCCAAAAGGTTCCACCTCCTCAAAAGGTAAGAGATGTTCGGGATTTTCTAGGCTTAGTAGGATACTATAGTAAGCTAGCCTCGTCATTGTTTGGTCTTTTGGGGAAAGATGTTGAGTTTAAATGAATTGACAACTGCCAAGAGGCTCTGGATGAGTTGAAAGATAAGCTGGTAACTGCCCCAATCCTGAGAGGTCCCAACTGAGCCCTACCTTTCCACATCCACACTGATGCCTCGAACAAAGCCATAGGGGCAACTTTAGGACAAGTTGAAGAGAAGCTACCAAATGCCATATACTTTGTTAGCAAAAACTTGTCCAAGGCAGAATTAAACTATACTGTGACCGAGAAAGAGCTCCTAGCTGTAGTCCATTCCCTAAACAAGTTCAGACACTACATCACTGGTTATCAAAAATTTGTACACATTGATCATGCTGTGATAAGGTATTTGATGAATAAACATGAGGTGAATGCTCATATCATTAGATGGTTACTTTTATTGCAACAATTTGACTTAACCATTGTTGACAAGCCAGGAAAGGAAAATGTTGTTGCTGATTTTATGTCTAGATTAGATTTGCCTGCAGGTGAAGAAGGGACGGTGGATGACCAGATGCCAGATGAACACCTATTTGCTATTTCAGTACTCTCTCCATGGTTTGTTGATATAGCAAACTACTGGGTCTTAGCACAGTTCCCTCCACACCTATCCTCAAAAGAGAAGAGCATAATTGTGAAGAAAAGTGCCCCCTTTACTTGGATTGGGGGCAACTTGTTTAAACTGGCCCAGATCAGATCTTGAGGCGTTGTGTTAGGGAGGAGGAAGTTTTTGACATTCTCCTAACCTGTCACAATGGACCTTGTGGAGGTCACTTTGCAGCAAAAAGGACTGCCTTCAAAATTCTACAGGCAGGCTACTATTGGCCCACTCTTCATCAAGATGTCAGAAGATATATCAGCCAATGTGACCGATGTCAAAGGATGGGGAAACCGACTCCGAGGGATGAAATGCCCCTCCAACCTCAAGTGACTTTCGAGCCAAATGAGAAGTGGGGCATGGATTTTGTGGGTCCTATCAACCCTCCTTCAAAGAAAAAGTCTTATATCATTGTGTGCACAGACTACCTGACAAAGTGGGCAGAAACAAAGGCAATCAAGGCAGTGACAGAAGAAAAAGTGGCTAAGTTTTAAGGGAAAATATATTCTACAAGTTTGGCTACCTAAGAGAATTAGTCACAGATCAAGGAAGTCAGTTCACCTCTAACCTGATTGAAGACCTGCTCGCTCATCACAAGATCAAGCACATAACTTCCACCCCTTATCATCCGCAAGCAAATGGGCAGGTGGAAGTCACTAAGAGGGCTTTAGAAGAGATTTTGACTAAAGTGGTGAGCAGCAGCAGGAGGGATTGGGCAGATCGCTTGGTTGAGGCCACCTGGGCCTACAACACCACTTTGAAAACCACAACAACTTTCACACCGTATGAGCTGGTCTACGGGAAGAAGGCTCTACTGTCCATAGAGTTCAACACATTAAGGTTGGCAGCTCCGTTGGACCTAGATCTCAGCCATACGCAACAGGAAAGGTTACTACATCTGAATGGATTAGATGAACAAAAAATGCAGGCTCTCCTCCACTCAGAAGTACTTCAACTCCAAAGAAAGATATGGCATGACCAACACCTTAACAAAAAGAAATTTTAGCGAGGAGATTGGGCGCTGTTATATGACTCAAGATACAAGGATTTCAAAGGGAAGCTGAGGACAAGGTGGCTGGGACCATATGCAGTGGAGAAATGCAACGACAATGGTTCAGTCCTTATCAGGACTATTGATGAAGAATCCATCCCCATGCTCATCAATGGGCATTGATTGAAAATCTACAGGAAGCCCCTTTCCAAGCAAGAGTTCATTGAAACTCTGGATAAATCAGTGCTGGTAGTGGAGCAGGGCCCTGTCTCTTCTCTACCCACACCTTGATCATCAAAAAAGAAGAAGAAAAAACAGAAAAGAATAAAAAGATCCTTGGGTGAAAACCTCTTAGAGGCGCCCGAGGGCAGATAGTGAGGGTGAAAACCTCCTGGAGGCACCCCAACTGTCTCACCAAAAAAAAAAAAACAAAAAGAGAAAAGAAATAGGCCTAATTTCTGTTGAATAATTGCAGGTTGCAGGGAAGACATTGCAGGTTAGGAGGGTTGTGTAAAACAAGGAAAGAGGTCAGCAACAGGCTACAAGCATCCCTCACAGACACTTCCTCCATGACCACTCCCCTTTCCTAGGATTTGATCACATTCGGGTTAAGATTTCACCTTCTACAAGAAGTTCTGGGCCTTCTACAGGAAGTTCTGTGTCTTCTACGGGAAGATCCTATAGAACCTTTAGACAGGCCAAAATTTATCTTGGAAGGGAATCCGAAGGTTGGAATCTACTTGCTAGGCCTGCAAACACCCCTATTTCCGTCCATCACCACATGTCACCCTGTTTCATCTCTTTACACCTCCGTTGCA
The DNA here is from genome assembly GCA_031772625.1 of Pinus tabuliformis. Taxonomy (NCBI): domain Eukaryota; kingdom Viridiplantae; phylum Streptophyta; class Pinopsida; order Pinales; family Pinaceae; genus Pinus; species Pinus tabuliformis. Next base: position 37,542,024 of record CM062815.1, read on the forward strand.
CCCATCCTGTTATTTGTTCCTGCACAGTCACACAATAAAAAAAACCCTATTTTCCTCAAATTGCCAGCAAAACCTTTTATTGACAAATCAAGAGCAGTTTTTTTCACTTACCATACCTATCAATCTCCATCTAGACTCGTCGTGAGCCGAACCCCTCGACAATAGTATAGCCCTGCTCATGTTAGCTTGCATCCTAGGAGGAGAAGCAGCTACAGGACATCCTACAGGAATCCTGTAGCAGCCGATCCCTTTGGGAGACATACTCTGGAGATAGGGACAGCCGAAAACGACAAAGGAAACATGCAAAGTGCTCATCTCGAACGAGAAAACATCGTCAGCAGTCGAAGCCAAGAAAAACCTGTCCATGCAGTGGTAGCAAATGAAGGAATGGGTTCCAAAACCCGTGCATGCAGCATCAACGAAGGAAGGAATGGGTTCTAACACCCGTGCACGAAGCAACAGTGAACGAAGGAGTGGTTCCAAGACCCAAAATCTGCATAACGCGGCCGTGACCACACAGGTAAGTGTCTAAACTAATTCGTCAATTGCATAAACTATATTTTAAAAGCTGCATGCATATGGAAATGGTTCAGATTGAATGGAATCGGTGGCCAGTCAACTGGCCACCCTCGGTCAGTTACGTAGCCTCATGGGATCTGAATGAGCCAGCTACATTCAAAATTGCCGATGAGGTGTGCAGCCAACATGTGTGGAGTGTCCATTCAGGAAGAAATCGTCGGGACTGGTAGTGGTGGCGGCGGTTAACGGTAGACGGGAGGTGATGGCAGTCAGAAACACACAGAGAAATTATGGTCGTGACGTCAGATCAACGGTTCGGTCCGGCCACCTCATCCCCTCACCATGAATCACGCCGTAGTTAATAGATGCTCGGCTGAAACTCACACCACCTTCTGTTCATTTTGCACTTGCAACGTCCTCGACTAAAGTATGTGTCCTCCGCTTCCAAACATTGTTAACCAGTCGTCCTAGACTGGTCTTTCTACCTATTTTTGAGAATATCTCACGTATCGAGCTCGCTCAGAGGCACAAAGACATTCTACAGGAACTGGGGGGTCTTCTACAGGAAGGGTTCTATAGGAAACCCTGCACAGCTTTCTAGAGTAGAGAAGCCTGGGATTTTTCTTCGTCGAATTTGGAGCTCCAAACGAGGTAGGCTCAAAAACCTCTTCTATGCATGGTATGATTTGAAAAGGTGGTGAACTGAACGGTATCAGATTGGGGAATCAAAGAAAAATCTGCCTAGGAATTGGAAGTAAAACGTTTGCCTATGTGTTGCACTAGGTTTCTCAGCTGTTTCTGCATCAAGATTCTCCTCCAGTTCCTATTTTTAAAATTCTCCTGTAGGGAATATATGAAACTGTGGAGGCCAGCCTGTGTATGAAAAATTTTGAATTTGTATATCTGTATGTGTGCTAAGAAGAAAAATTGAGCTCTGTACTCTGTCCGTAGAAACAAAATTCTTCCTTTCATAAACATACAGCCGAGTTCAGATGCCTTGAAAACTAGGGAATAGTTGCAAATTAATAGTGGATACCCGAGAAATCCCTTCTTGAGTTTAGGGGGAAAACCATAAAAGGAATTCCTTTCTCTGATCAAAGCATAAAAAAAGCATTCTCACCATGCCATGGTGATTCATATGGAAAGAACCCTCGGACCTCAGCAAACTGCACAAGCATCCTAAGGTGGTGGACCTTTTCACCCGAGCCAATTGGATGTCATTCTTTGACGAAATTTGGGGTCATGACGAGGAGATAACGGAGGAATTTTTAATGTCCCTGAGACCTCAATCAAAGACACAGGCCACAGTTAGTTTTAGGGGTTTGACCCTAGAACTTACCCTTGAGCTCATCAGTCATGTTACTGGTTTACCATTAGGGCTCCCTTGGAGCAAAGAAGAGAGGTGATTGGGCCAAGTTTCCAAGAAAACATTCTTCCTACCCGAGGAACATCCTGTAGAAGAAAAAAACGGGGTTCGAAGAACCAGCTTGCCTCCTCTTTGGAGTGAGGTCAGTTTCCAAATTATGAATTACATTACATGTGAAGGGAGGTTTAGCATTGTCTACGGTTATCATTTCAGGTTGCTGTGTGAAGTACGACATGGAATTGATTTACCTCCAAACAAGAAACTGAGCATCCCCTATTTTCTTCTTCAGTCACTAATTGAATGTGGTACAAAATCGAATGAAGGGATCCCAGATCAGTTGGCCCATCATGGGCTCATCAAGCTATTAGTGGAAGATGCCCTGCACACCTACATTGTCCCCCAATCTTGGGAAATCTTCCGAAACATGTCCCGGGATGACGATATCAGAATTCTGGCCAAAGACATCACCTCATCCAGTAGTGAGGAGGGAGAACACACTAAAGAAGGTAAGAAAACCAATGGTGAAGGAACACAGGACATTCAATCACAAAAAGGATAGAAAGAAAAAGGGGGAAAGGGCCAGATTGCTGAGCCTAAAATAGAGGAAGAAACAACAGCACAAACACCAAGGGAAAAGAGAATGTAGAGGAGAGCAGAGAAGGCAGAAAAACCCCAAATGAAGGTTGTCACAACCAAAGCAGACACACAGAAACAAAAGGGGAAGACACATCCTAAAATGGCCACAATACAGACAAAAACAATTGACACGGGGACTTCTACAGGATGCATGGAAAAAGAACAGCAAAAGGAGAAATCACCTGAAATATTGGCAAGGGAGGCGGGAGGTGTGCTTAAGGCGAGCACACCTCCAAAACAAAAAGGGAAGAGAAAGAGGCAAACCTCCATGTACTTTAAAGCAAGGAGGAGCACACAGATCAAAGTGGGCAGACCCCAGCCACAGTCAAAGGAGCCAATTGTCATTAAGGACACAACACCTAAACCAAAAGAAGGGTCTCCTTCAAAGATATCCATCACCTATGAATGAGGAAGCCCAAAAACCTCCACCTGGAGAGAGAGAATTAAGACGATGGACTCAAAGACAGCTCTACAGGAAGCTAAGAAATCTCTACAGGAAACTCGGGCTAAGCTAAAAGAGACCGAGAAATTGGAGGAAAAGGCGGCCAAACAATCACAGGAAGAAGAAAAGACAGAGGAAATATTGGAACCAAGCCCTCAGCCTAGCTTGGGCTCATACTATAACCTGTTAGAAGCCGGGAAGATAATTCCACAGAAATTTGCGGTGCCACTGTTCTTTGCACTGGAAGAAGAAAGAATTAGGACTCACAGTTGGATGAGGATTGCCAAGTCCAAGGGCATGGCAGACATAGGCCACCTGGAAGAACAACTCAAGGAGTCAAGGAAAGAATTGGCCATGGTGAAGCATGTGGGAAGCAGTCAAAGGGCCAAACTACAGGAAGAGAACGAGCTTCTGAAACAGTAGCTACAGTTATAGGGACGTTACAAGGAAGACAGGCCCTCCATTCTAGGAGAACAATAGCAACAGGAAAAGCCTCCAGCAGACAAAGAAACCTCTGATGAACAGCAAAGAGTGGACGGGCTGCAGGCTGAGCTTGAGGCGCTAACAAAACAACTACATGAGAAGGAGTCACAAGCAGCAGAGGAAATACAGTCTCTAAAGCAACAGGTACAAGAGAAGGAAGCCCAACTGGCCTGCATCGCCAACTGGGCAGTAGAGGCCTTGCAATGTAGGAAACCTACCAAGTCATATGCCTTATATCTTAAAGATCAATGGTTACAGTTCCAGATTAACACCTTGGCCCAAAGGGGCGCCATTCCATTTCAAAATTACCATCAATTCATGACTTTGTGTGACAACAACTCAACAGAAGATAAGGCCAAGTTATCTGAATTCTATTTATACAGCTTGGCCCTTCCAAACATGACTCTGTGGGACCCCAATGCTACATTGGGAGATGTGCAACTTATGGCCATGGCCTTTTGGTTAAATCATGAGGAAAAGAGGGCAGCAGAGATTCAGAATATTATGAACAGAGAGCTAAGTGAACCACTCATGATTAGGGCAAAACCAAAGGATACATCAGCTTTAATATATTCCCATCAGCACCTGGCCAACAACCCTCAGGTTTTACCAGATTACATTGAACGACAAGCTCAAGCCATTGCTCACTTTGAGGACATGGAAAGACTGTTGGGGGATAACTGCATTCATGCTTGCACAAGGAGGTGGAACACACTGCCCCACAGTCTGAAAATAAGAGAATACCACTCCCCAACCAGGATGAGGGAGGCCTTGGCAATGGTAGCCCTCTATAAACAGTCAATGCAAAATCTGCAGGCCAACTGGATCGGCCTAAAGTTCAGTCCTCCCTTGCTTTTAGGACTGCTGGAAGGAGTCAAAGAAGAAGAGGAACACAGACAGTGGGAGGAAGTAGAAAGAAAAGTAGGATTTCATGACCGAGAAGAAGACATCACCTCGGAGGCCTGGGATGTGAGAGAGGTAGTCAAAGAAATCAAAGATGATGAGCTGGATTAGTTGCTTAGAGGATGAGCAACCAATTTAGCAGGGGGTGATGATGAGCCCCAAAAATGGGTAACTTATTGGGCTCATTTTGCCTATTATTCTCCATAAATCCACCATTCTTCATAGTTTATGCATGCTTTTGAGTATATTTATGTTAATTGGATGAATGAGAATAGTCACTTGACCATGAAGGCTAATACGTGTTTATTGTAGATTTTTGGACAACTTTTGGACCAAGTTCAAGCATTTATGAGCCATTTGACAGCCAAATACGAGGGAACAAGGCCGAGGATTCATAGGAAGGGTTTCTCCTACACTAAATGGCCCTTCCTCAAGTTCTCCACCATCAGCTCGGAGTTCAACAACCCACCAAAGTTGATTTCCAAGGGCAGCCGAGTAGCTTTTGTGAAGTGGCTGAGTACTTGCAGTTTTGAGCAGCCAAACCCCTTGAATTAAGGAGGATTGTTGGAGGTACTCGTAGTGCATAAGTAGGAAGGCTTCCAGCCTTCATAGTTTACTTTTTGAACATTTTGTATTTTACACTTTAGTGCTGCTCTACCTTTTAGCTCATAAGGAAACAAGTAGCTAAGTGAAAAACAGGTCCTCATGGAGCTAGAACTTCTCAAGGAAAAGAGGCAAGATGACAAACTGTTATGGGACTAAGTACCCTAGGCTTTGGGTTAGAAGCCCAATAGAGTAGAAGCAGACTACAATAAGAAACACTTATACAAATAAGGAAAAATTCTTATATAAACAAACTACATAAGAGCGACCGTACCTAGATTTCCTTCGTTCGAGTAGGTCCCACAGGGTTCAGATCCTCTTTAACTCTCGATGTTCTTCAGACCTGAAATTCATTCAATTCAAACATACATAGCAGTATAGAAGTAAAGCATATTCATGAAATTTGACTTTATATCATATAAGTGAATGATCAGTTATACATCAAAACAACATTCATACATGAATTACAACAAAATTTGATGCATAAACAAAGTTAATTTTGGAAATAAGAGAACATTTCTTTTATTGTAGTAAGCTATAAATAACATGGAGAATTCACCTGAGTCTTCTTCTTCCGGCTCCAAGTGGAACCATCCTCCGGATTCGTCCTATCCCAACCTTCAACAATCTTCTTCCATAACCAACACTATGATATCTCAAGCAAGAGGGAGAATATCTATAATCAAGGAAACAAGGGTTTCCTAAAGCTTGGGGAAGTGCATGAGGCATAGGGATTCATCAGACTCAGTCAGGGATAATATTAGTATAATAATTCTATCTCTTCTTCTCCTTTAGGTCTTCCCATAGAAATCTATTTATACTTCTCCCAATTAGTTTTTTAGTTGAGAAACAATTGGGCCACAGGCAATAGGAGGTAATCAATAGGTAAAACCCATGAAATCCGCCCATAATTAAGTGAATTTAATTTTTTAAGTTTTTTAACACATACGCGGTTTGGGTATTGACTAACCCACGTGTACACACTTTTATCTCAGGGAAAAGTAGCGTATAGGGAATAAAACACTATTTTTAATTTATTTGGACCAAGTCTAGAAGGAGGGGTTGCCCTAGGCCATAAACCAAGCATCACAAATACCAAGGGTGATAAATGGTGCTATAACATATGACCCCTAATATATGAGGTTAGAAGAGGTACATGATGGCCAAAATGTATTAAGTGTATGGAAAGAATCTTATCCAAATTGAGAAGGACTTTACCAGAATTCAACCTACCAAGCCATCAAAAAGAGATAAGAAATAAAATGTTGTTTGAAGCAGGTATACCCATGCTCAGAGAAAGTAAAGCATGTCCACATCTCAAGTACAAGTGGATCCAATATGTATACAAGTGCAAAGAACTGAAAGTACATAATGGATCATCTGATTGTGATCGAAAAAGTACATGTTTGAATATCACATATAAGAAGATGGTCAATGATGCTGAAAGATGTGTAGAAATTTTGAATAATATAACACTTATTCACAGAGATTATCCCGATTATACACTATTGCGGAATGCATGCATAATACATAACCTCCTCTACGTTGATCATCAATTTTGCGGAATTAAAAACAATGAAACATCAATCGCATGCGCACATTAACATAGTATGTAACCCGGGGAAAGCATACAGCTAAAAACCCCACACTATCTGTATATTATAATGATTGAGAACACGTAACAATACATAGTACAATACTCCTCTCAAGTACTCAGTACTATCTCCACTTGTTACACACAAACTAGCTCAGATCTGATGCTTCAAATCTCCTCCACTGTTTGCCTGCCTCCACTGCGCAATCCTGCATGAGAATAGATGAGAATGGCTGATCCAAAATCGTATTTCCCTTGGCTGAACCACACAATCCTCATTGGCATTAATCCATCCCACTGATTGTGCAATATCTCATGCACAACTATAGTCACAACTGATAGCAATCTCAACCTCTAACACCTGTCTCCACTGAACTGTCCATGCACTGAGTTAACTGATGTATTCTTTAGTTGCTTTATGAGTTATTAATTAGTGAATTAATTTAAAAATTAATGCACATCACTCATCACTAGTGTATTCTGTAGTTATACTAAATACAACTAGTTTAATTAAGTCAAACTGAACACAACTCCATCAACTCCACAATCAACTCCACCAAACTCAACCACATGAGTTCTAACTGAAGTCCTGAATGCAATAGCTCAACTGACCCACAAGAAAAGTGTATTTCCTTCTGATAGCTGCATGTGCCACATCCATAGCTCAAACTGAAGTGCTCCAAGAGGATAAGATAATGTTTATAGTCCAAATATTATTAAGAGCTAATAATATTCGACTGTTCTATTTTTAGCCTGGTAGTCTAAAAATAGACTCCGCCCATATGTCTAAAAATAGAAGTCCATCTATTTTTACCAACTTGACCAATCATCCACAAATAGCATCCTGCAACTCATAGACCATGATCCATATGTCTAAAAATAGACATAGTGTAAAAATAGACTTTGCGCTAAAAATAGCCTGCGGGCCCACTTAGTGAAGGCGACTCCTTTCCACTAAGCTCCATCATCTTGTTGCATTTTCAACAAGATGAAGCTGATCATTGATGTAAAAAATTGATCCCAATAGTACCAAATGAACATGATGGAATAAAATGATACTACATCGCAACTCGGATGCCAGCATATAAGATGTCGCTGTGAAGAACTGCAACATATACGGTGGATGGTGTCAACTAGCAGTAACAGGAGCAACTACCAAGTGAACCAAAACATGTTGATGCAACCCGAGGTCTTCACCAACCACCGCGGTACATTTATACACAAGGGGAATAAATGATTTGAGGTCGACCACGTGAGAAATCATTTGGTTACCGGTCATTGATGTATACCGTTAACAAACGTGAGACTACTCACTGATAATGAAAATGAGAGTCAAGGTACCCAGTACAATCTAACAAGTGTGAATAAATGAGCTGAATTCGAACACTTGGAAGAATCTATCAATCAGGAGACAATGATGGTTTCCCAGTGTCAATGGAAAAGGAATCTGCCACTGATGACTGCAAACCCCAACATACTGCCAAATGGACTCTAGATCTTTGTCCCAGAGCAAATGAGCTATAGTCGATAGGAAAAGATATACTAGAAGGAAGGCACTAAGGAATCCTTCATCAATCTAGAACGAGTGTAACCCGTAGGCCAATAATGTAGAAGGAATCGGATGAACAAGATGTAGTAATCAAACCGAAGCATGTTTCTGGCATACACAAGATGTAGCTAGCGCATGATAGAAACCCTCTAAACCAACCAATAATGAAAGTTGATATAGAGGCAAGGAATCCACCAATACGGTCAAATGGAAACCAAGGCATTGCATGAATCCCAATGTGTGATAATGAAAGTTGATGTCGAACACAAGGGAAACCACTTAGTCAAAGACCCATGATACTGATCGATGCTGAGCACAACATGACTTATCAATAATGAAAATAGGGCCAGGGTGCGGATCTAGGCTTGCCCTCAGAGCAATATGTTGTCTTCGATAAGGACAAGACCCGCCAGCAAGAAGTCAATGGAGACCTTAAACCGGCACAAGCAAAGGATAAATATAACTAATGTGATGAAAAACATGACATTGACAACCAGGGATGGCCGACTGAAAAATGGGTCAGGAGACACCATAGAGAGGTCGAATTAGGCATACTTCCCTTGAAAAAAAGCACGAATCAATGATGACTATATGGCAGCATATAATAACCCTATATAAGTTCGTGATGCAGGAGGCATGAGCAAACTATCCATATGATTGGAAGAGGTAAGCAATCGGAGGAGTATTGACTCAATAATAAGGTTAAGGCGTACCTATGTCAAACTAAATCCCACCCAAAATGGAGGAGAGACTTTCTTTTGAGTGCTTTATTCAAGGGCGACATGACTCACTCTAGCTGCCAACAAAATATGGAAATGTTGTCCCGTTCTCACTCTTTTTGAAGTATATAACTTTTTTTTGTCTTTTTCTTTAAGTTGGAAAAATAATAAAATAATTCTAGAGTATAGTGGAAAGAACAAGTGTCAGAGAAACAAATGATCTAGTTCCTGGGGTGGGAACATTCCTATGCTCAATGCATGTTATAGACATTTTTGTGCCTTACAGCCTCGAGCATGAAATGTCCATAATCTAAGGGATCCAAAGTCCCTAAACATGTTGTTCCTACCCCTAGAGGAACAAGGCTAACTAACCACAGCAATTCACAGAAGTTCTCCACCTGAAAACACTCAAAAACAAGCCAATTCTGGATCATGTCAACTGCTCCACTGAGCATCTGCGTTGAATGTCAACTGCTCCACTGTCTACCTGCGTTGAATGTCAACTCCAACAAAGGCTACCTCCGCTGAGCGAGTTTGGACAAGTGGCAGAGTCATTCCTCAAGGTGTCAATGCCCAGGAAGCTTCCAAAATGACACTTGTATCAGGGAATTCGACTGGTGATGAGTAAGAGGTTCCAAATCTCCAAGTGGAAGCAAGAACCTCCAAGTGGACTCAAGAACTGACAGAGGGAGAGGACACTAGTCAGATCTCAAGCTGACTCATCCTCTCTCCAAATATCTATATATGGATCTCACCTCCATGGGATCTAGAGGTTGGAATTTTGTGATTGCAAAGAATTGCTGTTGGTTTGTGGCTGGAAACATTGGGTGCTTAATGCTTTGAAGGGAGCTGAAGAAGGAATTCCATTCTGCTGGGAAGGAGATGCTGGATTGGAGCCCTATGGGTTGTATCTCTTCCTGAACCCTGTTACTTATCAATAAAGCTATCTTGATTCTTTCCTATATGCTGGTGTATTTTGTATGATTGCATTAGTGTATTTGATTTACTTCTAATCCTGAATCATTTATGAACATGTATATTTGCCTTTGCATTGTGTTCTTCTCTTGTCGCAAGTAGCTATTCTCTTGTCACAGGTAGCTGTTCTCTTGTGATCTCGTGGGATTCAAGTAGCTGTTCTCTTGAGCAAGCGAGGAGACAAGTAGTTGTGGACACACAAAGAGAAGAGGATCTAGATCGAGGGACAACCGGAAGACAACGGTAAGTCTGCCAATCTCCCCTCTTTCACATTTCATAAAGGAAGAAATCATAATAGCTGTATTCGTTTGTTGCTAAGGCGCTGTCACACCTTAGGTGGATAGGATCGTCCTGCATAGGCATTTTTCCCCACAACAAATTGGCGACTCCGCTGGGGAAAATTTGTTTATTCACTTCATTTGTGTTTCCGTCATTTGTTTACTTCATAGACTTGACAGCAACTATTGAATTGCATCTTTCCCGGATGCAAGGTAAAAAGTTGCTGCTTTGATCCAGTTGTTGGACTTGTCTATGATCTAAACTAGATCCACAAATGATTTGATGATCCTTGTGATAGTCTTTAGTACCCTATCAAAGTATCCCTCTATTTATACCTTGCTTGTGTTTCTGATTTGGCCTAAAACAGTTGATTTTTGAGCATTTTGTGACCCAGAAACCAAGGGAAACGAGAGTTTCTCTTTCAGCGCAGGCACTGTGAAGGCAGTCTGCATTTCAACGCAGGTCCCGAAGGGGCTACCTACGCTGAATGTCAAACTGACAGTGTTGGACTTGCGCTGAACCAGTTTGGCCTTGTGCAGCTGGGGTTCTTTGTCCTTTGTTGCCCTGTTTTGATCTCTGTTTTTGCAGCCTTTAACCAGCATAGGTACCAGTCTGATAAGCCTTTTCTTTGCTTAGATTCCGCCTCATTTTTGTACAAAAAGATTGTGAATGTTTTTATGTGTTTGTGGCGTCATTTACAGTCTTCCTTTGCATGAGTAAAGTAGTCATCCTGTAGCCTTTGATTCAGATTTGATTATAATCTTAGAAGAGAGTTCATTGGTTGTTTGCAGATTGATTATAGATTTACTTTTGCTTATTGGTTTGAATTTGTGTCTTTTAAGTGTCAAAACAAGTCTTTATTTCGAAAAGTAGCAAAGTGATTGTAATCTCTTCTACCCTTGTTGTTTTCGAAAGAGTGAACTTGTTTGTATTGATCATTTTAAAAGCAAATTCAAAGTTGTGCAAAAAGCTTTCTTTGTAGGCATTTATACTAAGAAAGTGGAAAACAAACACCTGCATTGTGCATTTTGCATTTGATAGTTTGCATGTTGGATTTAGGGAAAGTGCATTAGAGGGTGCTGATTGCTCTTTGAGAAAAGATAGTGTTATTCTTTTCCCTTAGTAGCTAGGATTTTCAAAGTTGAAAGATAATAAAGCTTGCTTATCATCTTAGACTGCATTTAGGAATTTGTATCATACATCTCGTGGTGAACCTTGAAAGGCAAACTTTAAAAAGATCAACCTAAAATAAACTGAATGAACCTAACAACGCTTTGTAACATAACGCACAACATAGAGGTCTAGGCTAGAGACGTGTTCTGGCGTCGTTAAGCCTAGTGACTGTCGATCTCGAAGAAGGTGGGTGATTCCTCCTGAGAGACGGTAGCGCTAGTACAGATTTGTGCTCCCACGTACCGTCGCGTATATATTGGGAGACCCCTATAGGCATATATCTTTTATCCTTAGGAAGCCGTGTCAGCCGCCCTACTGATCGCAATGCAGTGAACACAGCATTCACAAAGATCGACCACCCGTACCGTAAAAAGTATTATGTGGTTTTGCGAAAAGTTTGGCACACCCTCTGCCTAGATCTCCAGAGCAGTTTCTTTTGGCCTTTTTCAAACTCTATAACAGAAAAAGTCCATCCGAGCATTTGTCACTTCGGGCTCGTTAAAACATCGAAGGAGACTAGAGTCATCTTTAGCTTTTTCTCGACTCTTTAAAACTGAAAAAGCAAGTTGTGTCTAAAGCGTCGTTAACAATTTATTTTAAACGGAACAATCACCCTTTTATCCTGCGTTGATCTTTAGGTTGAAAAGATGGAGCACACCAACCAAGGAGTTCCCTTGGGTGGGAATCCTAGTCCCTTCTCCTCTTGGGGAGATGTTGGTGCGCCCCACATGGCCACATTGTCGCTTCCAGGACTGACAATTGGCCTACCAGTATGGCTCTTTTTTACCAATGTCGTTCAGAATACCACCATTCCTGAACAGTCGAGTCAACAGTTAGATCAGACGAGAGTTGCCTCCCAGCCTTCCACTTCATCTTCCTCCCCTCCTTCCTCTTCGCTTGACGGAACTGGTAAATCAAAAAACCGTGTTCCTAAGGAGAAGAAGGAGAAGAAGAAGAAAGAAAAGAAGAAGAAGGAGCCTAAGGCGACTGGGGGCAAACAAGTAGCATCTAACAAAAATCCACACACCGCACTCGTAAGGCCTAAATCGCCATGCGTCATATGCAGGGGAGACCACTTCCATAGAGATTTTCCCTGTATCCCGCGGATACTAAGAGACTGGTCCCCCCATTTGCACAAATCGGTAGCGTCGACCTCTGATAGCCATGTCGACTGCTCACCGTCAACTAGTGGGAGTGAAGCTCCAGGACAGAGCGGGAGAGCTAAATTTCCCTGCAAACTGTGTGAAGGCGATCACGCCATCCACCGTTGTCCCTTCTTAGACGAGGCAAAAAGAGTTCTGGAAGATCGCCCGATTTTACGAGCGCATCTCCCTCCTGGATATCAAAGACTCCTGCCAAGTCCCTCACTAGTTGAGAACCCGGCTGACCCGCCCAGGTGGTCAGCCGAAGCACCTGTCATTGAAGATGAACCGTCTGGATCCATGCCTGACGAAAGTCAAAAGGTTGATACGGCAGTCGACCCTGTTTTGCCTTCAGAGGCTCCATCTTCGAATGACACCATCACAGAGGAGAATCAAGACGACACCGTCCAGATTCTCTTCATCAGCACTGCCTCTGATGATCAAGGGGGCAATGCCACCATTCCTTTATCGCAGGAAGGAAGTTAATCAGAGCGCTATCCGGCCGTATATTCGGTCCCACCACCAAGCAACTTGGTTGTGTCCTTTGATTGGAACCAACTAGGCAGACCCCAGTTGCCTGCCAGTATACCATTCAGAATTATTTGTCAAATATACAGAATGGTAATGGCTGGAACTATCATTGATGAGGGCGCATCTGTGAGTATCCTTTCCTCTATTTCTTGGAGAGCGCTTGGTTCGCCAGCGCTCTTACCTGAGATGAGAAATCTATCAGGTTTTGATAAAGGAACCAGTCGACCTTTAGGGATCCTCCCCAATGTGCCTGTAACATTGAAAGGGAAGACCGTTCAAATGAACGTGATGGTCGTTCAAGGACCCTTGGATTATAACCTACTCCTTGGACGAGACTATATATATTGCATGGGAGCTGTAGTCTCCTCACTCTTTAGAGTAATGTGTTTTCCGCATGAAGGAAGAATGGTCAAGCTCGTAGACCAACTTTCGTTTCCCGGATCACACATCGCAAATAGTCATGTACCATCCCTAAATGGTCTATACACACAAGAAGTGTCTCAACCCACGGTCCGTCCTCCTGATGAGCGCGAGTAATCCGGGAGGATATGACCGGAACCCAGGGGGCATGCATCCTGGCCTGCTTCGGCAGGGAAACTTTGGGTATAGGGTAGGTTTCCGCGGGAGAATATGACTAGTCCGTACCCCGTCCGTGGATGGAAGAGGGGTTGTTCTAGAATAATATTCTTTTGTCAAAGTTACGTGTTTGGCACCAGTCATTCACCCTTGTCTATTTCGGTAGACATTGCCGAGGAAGTGTTTTGTTTGAAAGATTAACGAGACAATCTTTGGGTAACCTGAAAGAGGTAAGCCTCTCTCGATTAAAACAAATGTTTTGGCGGAGGGTAAGTAGAGGTAACCTTGAAACTCTGTTTTATACCTGGGGGCATGCAAACCTTTTGGAGTGCAAGCAAGGGGCGACTATTTATTTTTAAAATTTTTAGGACCTCTAACCCTCTAAACTCGTAGGATTAGTCGTTTCCAAACTTGCATAAAGAAAGGATGAGTGAGCATAGCTTTGGTAAGGCGCAAGCTCTATAAAAAATGGGATCTTTCATGAGACACTCTTATCTTATGACTGGGTAATCGAGCAGTTTTAGCATAAAGTTCATGCTCGTTAAAAAATAAACGCAAGATCCGAGCAGTTTTAACGCGGTCTTCATGCTCGTTAAAAAATAAATATAAGCAGTGAGCAATGTTTCCTCCAGAGTTTAAGCTCATTTTTAACTAAAAAATGAACCTATCCCAGTAAATAACCACTGTGATCGTAAATTTATCAGCCGTTAAAGCCTTGGTCGTGTTTGCACCTGCCACCTCCACTTTTCATTTGGCCGATCGTTCACCCCCATATGATTGTTTACCCATTTTGAGGAACAGCTGCGAAGAGTGATTTCACCTAGCCATCCTTGTGACACTGCCGTGATTGGAAAATTCCAACCTGTACCTGGAATCAGCTGCTATCCCTGTTTATCACTCATTCCTCAAAAGACGAGTCTTCTTTAAGCTCTTTTCAATTGACTCGTAAAATATGAAAAGATTGCCGAGTCTTGGCCTTCCAGCTCGTTAAAGGACAGGAAGAGCCATCCCTCCTCTAGATTTTAATCTTTTTGGACCTGAGGGATTATTGCACAAAAAGGTCGAGCGCTTGTTTTATTCAGCTCGTTAAAAGTATCGAAAACTCATCCCTTCTGTATTGTTTTATACTTTTTCGGACTTAAGGGATTAGATGACGAAAAAGGAATTTTGGAGTTAACTTTATGTACATTTTCAGACTCTCTAAAAATGAAAAGGACCGAGTTATCCTTGTCGTTAGACTCGTTAAAATTATTAAATAGCGACAAACTTGTCTTTAGACGAGAATGAGTTTCACTATCGCTAAGCTCGTTAAAACATAGCGATGGGCTTGCCCGAAGGGCAGGTTATAGAACAAGCATATGTTATCCTCCTCAAGCTTGACAAAAATAAATAGGTACTGGTCAGCAATGACTGGGGAAAAATTGGGAAAAATCAAGAAAACTTTGATGGTAGTAGGTCGCTCTTGAACATGACACTTTTCCTCCGTACCACATTCGGGTTGGGTTGTTTCATTCACCGGTCACATCGCCATGGTCTCGCCATACCATCCATATTTGGGGTAATGCTACCGATCCATCGCATCAGTTTCGCCATATGTTCAAGAGAATTCGTTCAGAAAGAGTCAACCGGGTCCCATCCACTGCCATACATTATCCTTCATCCATTCATGACCGCCACCCTGAATCATATGTCACAGATCGTTTTCATCTCCATTAAAATCATTAGCTCCGTTCCGTGTCACTGATGTGGGATTCATTAAGGCCCTCCTGTGACGGATCGCTTCTTGTCGACATCAGCTCATTATCCAAGAAGTTGATCTAGGAACAACCCCTTCAGTACTTTGAAGCTTGCATGCCTCAATGGCAAGTTTCTCACTTCCGGCGACAGGTATACATCAATGACCTTCGACCAGAAGATTTTGCGTGGTGTTCGACGCCAAGTCCTTTATTCACACCACATGAATTGTACTGCAGTACCTTGAGGGTAATTATCATTATCGGTGATTCCTCTCGCGCTTGTTAACGGTTTACATCATTGACCGGTAATCAAGCGATGTCTTTCCATGTTCGACTTCAGCGCAATTCTCACATGGATCGACTTGTACTTAGAGTGAAGATCGAACGAGTTTGAAGACCCCGGATCTAGTTTCATCCATCCGGGCTGCGATATATATTCAGGAAAAATAAAGACATTTGACATGTACATCATTGCAGCAGATGATCATCCTACTCAAAGGATGATAATTTCGCCAAAATTATCAGTCTACCATCAAACGATCGTCTGTTCTATGTACAAAAATGAATTTATAAAGCTGAGCATGGGAATGCCCGCCTCAGCTAGATCATGAAAGCAGAATGAATCATAATGTATTGTATTGTATTTTATTACAGGTCTCCTCCCAGCAGATGGATGAACTTCGGACCCTCCTGGATAAAGCATTTCACCCGATAAACGGCCTCATACTTTAGGGGGCAACTGTTATAGACATTTTTGTGCCTTACAGCCTCAAGCATGAAATGTCCATAATCTAAGGGATCCAAAGTCCCTAAACATGTTGTTCCTACCCCTAGAGGAACAAGGCTAACTAACCACAGCAATTCACAGAAGTTCTCCACCTGAAAACACTCAAAAACAAGCCAATTCTGGATCATGTCAACTGCTCCACTGAGCATCTGCGCTGAATGTCAACTGCTCCACTGTCTACCTGCGTTGAATGTCAACTCCAACAAAGGCTACCTGCGCTGAGCGAGTTTGGACAAGTGGCAGAGTCATTCCTCAAGGTGTCAATGCCCAGGAAGCTTCCAAAATGACACTTGTATCAGGGAATTCGACTGGTGATGAGTAAGAGGTTCCAAATCTCCAAGTGGAAGCAAGAACCTCCAAGTGGACTCAAGAACTGACAGAGGGAGAGGACACTAGTCAGAACTCAAGCTGACTCATCCTCTCTCCAAATATCTATATATGGATCTCACCTCCATGGGATCTAGAGGCTGGAATTTTGTGATTGCAAAGAATTGTTGTTGGTTTGTGGCTGGAAACATTGGGTGCTTAATGCTTTGAAGGGAGCTGAAGAAGGAATTCCATTCTGCTGGGAAGGAGATGCTGGATTGGAGCCCTATGGGTTGTATCTCTTCCTGAACCCTGTTACTTATCAATAAAGCTATCTTGATTCTTTCCTATATGTTGGTGTATTTTGTATGATTGCATTAGTGTATTTGATTTACTTCTAATCCTGAATCATTTATGAACATGTATATTTGCCTTTGCATTGTGTTCTTCTCTTGTCGCAAGTAGTTGTTCTCTTGTCACAGGTAGCTGTTCTCTTGTGATCTCGTGGGATTCAAGTAGTTGTTCTCTTGAGCAAGCGAGGAGACAAGTAGCTGTGGACACACAAAGAGAAGAGGATCTAGATCGAGGGACAACCGGAAGACAACGGTAAGTCTGCCAATCTCCCCTCTTTCACATTTCATAAAGGAAGAAATCATAATAGCTGTATTCGTTTGTTGCTAAGGTGCTGTCACACCTTAGGTGGATAGGATCGTCCTGCATAGGCATTTTTCCCCACAACAATGCAGGGAGGCGAAACTGACCAAGGACACTCAGAGGGATGTTCTTTCCACTGGTCAAGGATGTGTCAAGTTGTAGAAGCTAAGTGATTGCATGGTTGATTTTGCAGAAGACATGGTCAAATAAGTGGCTTAAACATGAGTCCAAGTGAAGCCAGCTCAAGGCAAAAAGGTGAAAATAGTCAAAATGCAATGCAACAGTAAAAATAAACACAAAGGAGCCTCTAGGGTATAAGGCTAGAAATCAACGCAAAAGAAAGGAGAATGTGTCTTCAACGTACAAGTCATGGCGGAACTAAAGAGGACTCCCGAGCCTACTTAGTATAACAACATGTGTAATCAATGTTAGCGAGGTTCTAACTAAGATGCCCATGTAAAGGATGGCTCTACCATTGCATCATGATTTAAAATTTGGCGAGTGAAAATGGTTTGCTAACCAAGCTACGATGGGGTCGACCCTATGGCTAATGTATCGTTGAACGAAGGCTAGTATGCAAGATGCAATGGAAAAAATGGTTTTCCCTAACCTATATGCCAGTGAGTGAACGATACCTTCCATGACGGGTCAGCGGTCATGGGACCAAAATAAATCTTGAAGAAATCTCCAAAATATCCTGAGAAAACAACCCACTCTCGACAATCCAAGCCCACAGGTAAAAAAATCCATGAGACAAAATCAATTTTTGAAAAAATATTTTGCAATTTCAAAGTTATATAATGACTTTTGAACTCACAGTTTTTTTTATTTCTGTTTGGAGCAAAGAGCCGTGTATCAAAAAGGAGCAAGCTTGCCTCTAAACAATTGGACAGTTCAAATCGCACCAAAGTTATCAGGTAACCCTCAAATCATGCTTGGAATGTTTTGTGATAGTTTTTGTATGTTTTATTAAAGTTTTGACGGTGGGAATTTATGCCCAAAAATCCAACTCTATGTACACGGGGGTTGGATGTGATCGACCCACATATACGACGACCCTACATGTGACTGTGTGTAACGGGAACCCACGTGTACGCGAGTTAAGGTTTAGACACAAAAACTAACGGTTGAAACTCAAATTTTTTGCAAGATGACCATCACATGGAGAGAAAGAGAGCATACCACAATTGACAATGAGGTAATGAATGACCAAAATGCACTAGACGCATTGAGAGGCTGTGGCTTATTGAAATTCTTCAAAATGCCAAACTTGAAAGCCAACACACGCCTACTCGAACTACTGATCCATTATTGGAGTGCAGAGGATGATGCCTTCATGATAGACCAGATGCCTCTATGTTGTTGGGAAAAGTATCCAATACGGAATGACCCTATCCCACTCTAAGGGTGATAGTACCTCAGCAACAACCGAATGCGAAGCTATTCAAGATTACTTCTTTATGAGATGTAAGAGAGAGGAGAAAGAGATCCACTAACCGTTATCTTCTGCTAATGGTTGATCCAATCTTCCCTCTTTGCTACTTGCTCCCAGCTCCTTGCTCTTTCACTGGCCCAGCTACACAGAGATCCTGCAAAAGCACAAGAAAGGGAAACTACAAGAAGCATACATCCATAACTGATTCAAGGATTAGAATAAATCAAACATACAAGTATCAATACGCCACAAAGACACATGCGTATAGAAGAACCTCAAATGCTTTATTAATGGAAGAAGTAAAGTTCTGAGAGTGTTACAACCATAAGAGGCCCAATCCAGCAACACCTCCCAGCAGAAAGAAATCTCCTCTTCACCTCCCTCAAAGCAATCACCCAATAGTTCTATGCACAAACCAACAGCACTTCCTTACATTCACAAGATTCCAGCCTCCCTAGACCTCATGAGAGAGCTCTATATATAGGAGTTTTGGAGAAAGGATGAGTC
Source organism: Pinus tabuliformis (assembly GCA_031772625.1). Classification (NCBI taxonomy): domain Eukaryota; kingdom Viridiplantae; phylum Streptophyta; class Pinopsida; order Pinales; family Pinaceae; genus Pinus; species Pinus tabuliformis. The sequence continues at coordinate 37,560,939 of CM062815.1, forward strand.
AGCTTGAGCTTGGCATGGAGCTTACTAGTGTCCTCTCCCACTTCAGTTATTCTTCAGTTCTTGAGTCCACTTGGAGTTTCTTGCTTCCACTTGGAGATCTAGATCCTCTTACTCATCACAAGGCGAATTCCCTGATCCAAGTGTCATTTTGGAAGCTTCCTGGGCATTTGACACCTTGCAGAATGACAGTGCCACTTGGCCAATCTCGCCCAGTGCAGGTAGCCTTCATTAGAGTTGACATTCAGCGCAGATGCTCAGTGGAGCAGTTGACATGATCCAGAATTAGCTTGTTTTTGAGTGTTTTCAGGTGGAGAACTGATATTTAGTGCTGTGGTTTGTTGACCTTGTTCCTCTAGGGGTAGGAACAACATGTTTAGGGACTTTGGATCCCTTAGATTATTGACATTTCATGCTTCATACTGTAAGGCACAAAAATGTCTATAACAGTTGCCCCCTAAAGTATGAGGTCGTTTATCGGGTGAAATGCTTTATCAGGAGGATCCGAAGTTCATTCAATCGCTGAGAGGTGCCCTGTAATAAAATACAATACAATACATTATTTTTCATTCTGCTTTCATGATCTAGCTGAGGCGGGCATTCCCATGCTCAGCTTTATAAATTCATTTTGGTACATAGAACAGACGATCGTCTGATGGTAGACTGATAATTCTCTGCTGAAATTATCATCCTTTGAGTAGGATGATCATCTGCTGTAATGATGTACATATCAAATGTCTTTATATTTCCTGAATATATATCGCAGCCCGGATGGATGAAACTAGATCCGGGGTCTTCAAACTCGTTCGATCTTCACTCTAAGTACAAGTCGATCCATGTGAGAATTGCGCTGAAGTCGAACATGGAAAGACATCGCTTGATTACCGGTCAATGATGTGAATCGTTAACAAGCGCGAGAGGAATCACCAATAATGACAATGACCCTCAAGGTACTGCAGTACAATTCACGTGGTCTGAATAAAGGACTTGGCGTCGAACACCACGCAAAATCTTCTGGTCGAAGGTCATTGATATATACATGTCGCCGGAAGTGAGAAACTTGCCATTGAGGCATGCAAGCTTCAAAGTACTGGGGGGGTTTGTCCCTAGATCAACTTCTTGGATAATGAGCTGAAGTCGACAAGAAGTGATCCGTCAAAGGAGGGCCTTAATGAATCCCACATCAGTGACACGGAACGGAGCTAATGATTTTAGTGGAGGTGAAAACAATCTGTGAAATATGATTCAGGGTGGCGATCATGGGTGGATGAAGGATAATGTAGGGCAGTGGATGGGACACGGTTGACTCTTTATGAACAACATCTCTTGAACATATAACGACACTGATGTGATGGATCGGTAGAATTACCCCAAATGTGGATGGTTTGGCGAGGACCATGGTGATGAAACAACCCAACCCGATGTGATACGGAGGACAAAGTGTCATGTTCAAGAGCGACTTGCTACCATTAAAGCTTTGAGGTTCTCCCAATTTTTCCCCAGTCATTTCTGACCAGTACCTCTTTATTTTTGTCAAGCTTGAGGAGGATAACATATGCTTGTTCTATAACCTGCCCTTTGGGCAAGCCCATCGCTATGTTTTAACGAGCCTAGCGATAGGGAAACTCGTTCTCGTCTAAAGACAAGTTTGTCGCTATTTAATCATTTTAACGAGTCTAACGACAAGGAAAACTCGGTCCTTTTCAATTTTAGAGAGTCTGAAAAGGTACAGAAAGTTAACTCCAAAATTCCTTTTTCGTCATCTAATCCCTTAAGTCCGAAAAAGTATAAAACAATACAGAAGGGATGAGTTTTCGATAACTTTAACGAGCCGAATAAAACAAGCGCTCGACCTTTTTGTGCAATAATCCCTCAGGTCCAAAAAGATTAAAATCTAGAGGAGGGATAGCTCTTCCGGTCCATTTAACGAGCTGGAAGGCCAAAACTCGGCAAACTTTTCATATTTAACGAGTCAGATGAAAAGAGCTCAAAGAAGACTCGTCTTTTGAGGAACGAGTGATAAACAGGGATAGCAGCAGATTCCAGGTACAGGTTGGAATTTTCCAATCACGGCAGTGTCACAAGGATGGCTAGGTGGAATCACTCTTCGTAGCTGTTCCTCAAAATGGGTAAACAATCATATGGAGGTAAACGATCGGCCAGATGAACGGTGGAGGTGATGGCTGCAGCAAAACACGACCAAGGTCTTTTTACGGTTGATCAGGGTACATTCTTGATGGTTATTTACCGGGAAGTTCATTTTTTAACGAGCTTAAACTTGCTCAAAAGCTTATGTTTATTTTTTAACGAGCATGAACTATGACGCTAAAACTGCTCGGATCTCGCTTTTCTATTTTTTAACGAGCATAAATTCCGCGGTAAAACTGCTCGATATACCAGTCATAAGATAAGAAATGTCTCCTGCAAGATTCCAATTTTTATAGAGCTTGCACCTCACATAAGCTATGCTCCTAATTTGGCAAATTTTGACCTTTGCCCCACATCCTTTCTTTATACAAGTTCGGAAACGGCTAATCCCAAAAATAGATAAATAACCGCTCCTAGCTTGCACTCCAAAAGGTTTGCATGCCCCCAGGTATAAAATACAATTTCAAGGCTGCCCCTCCTCTCCTCCACCTCTGCTTTTCTTCGGGTGTTCACAGCTACTTGTTGTCTTGCTAGTCTAATGTTAATGATACTTGTCTTCTCGTTATTTTTAACAGGTCTTATGCGGTACTTGTCTTCCCGTCAGCCTAATTTTGACAGCTCTTTTGCAAGATTGCAAGAGAAACAGCTACTTGCGACAAGAGAAGAACACTACTCAAAGATAAAACATTAATGTTATTGAGGGAGGCTTGCCTCTTTCTGGTTACCCGAAGACGGTTCTATTTGCTGCCGCAAATCAATCTCTTTCTTCGGCAATGTCTACCGAAATAGACAAGGATGAATGACTCTTTGTCAAACAAGTAACCTTGACAAAAGAATCCTATTCTAGAACAACCCCTCTTCCATCCACGGACGGGGTACGGACTAGTCATATTCTTTCGCGGAAATTCTACCCTATACCCAAGGTTTCTTCTGCCCGAAGCAGACCAGGATGCATGCCCCCTGGGTTCCAGTCCCATCTTTCCGAATCACTCGCACTCATCGGGAAGGAGGACTGGGGGTGGAGACATTTCTTGAGTGAATAGACAATTGAGGGTTGGTATATGACTATTTGCGATGCGTGATCCCGGAAATGAAAGTTGGTCTACGAGCTTGACCATTCTTCCTTCGTGTGGAAAACACATTACTCTAAAGAGTGAGGAGACTATAGCTCCCATGCAATATATATAGTCTCGTCCAAGGAGTAGGTTATATTCCAAGGGTCCTTGAACGACCATCACGTTCATTTGAACGGTCTTCCCTTTCAATGTAACAGGTACATTGGGGAGGATCCCTAATGGTCGACTGGTTCCTTTATCAAAACCCGAGAGATTTCTTATCTCAGGCAAAAGCTCCGGGGAACCCAGTGCTTTCCAAGCAATAGAGGAAAGGATACTCACAGATGCCCCTTCATCAATGATAGTTCCAGCCATTACCATTCTGTAAATTTGGACTATGATTTTGAATGGTATACTGGCTGGTAACCGGGGTCTGCCTAGTTGGTTCCAATCAAAGGATACAACCAGGTTGCTTGGTGGTGGGACCGAATACACGGCCGGATATGACCTTGACGATGTTCCTTCCTGCGATAAAGGAATGGGCGCATTTCCCTGATGCTCATCAGAGTCGGTGTTGATGAAAAGAATCTGGATGGTGTCATCCTTATTCTCTTCAGTGGGGGTGTCATTTGAAGATGAATCTTCAGTGACGATGTCATTTGAAGATGAAACCTCTGAAGGCAGAACCGGGTCAACTGTCGTATCAACCTTTAGACTTTCGTCTGGTCTGGATTCAGTAGGTTCATTTTCAATGACTGACTCTTCAGCTGACCACTTGAGTGGGCCAGCTGTATTTTCAACCAACGAAGGACTTGGCACGAGTTTTTTGTATCCAGGAGGAAGTCTCAACGGTGAAACCGGGCGATCTTCCAAAACTCTCTTCGCTTCGTCTAAGAAGGGACAACGGTGGATGGCGTGATTGCCTTCACACAGTCTGCAGGGGGATCTCGCTCCCCCTCTTTGTCTTGAACCTTCACTTTCACTGGTTGACGGTAAGCATTCAACATGGCTATCAGAGGTTGATGCTCCCGAATTGTGAAACCGAGGGGACCAGTCCTTTAGTATCCGGGGAATACAGGGACAATCTCTATGGAAGTGGTATCCTCTACATATGACACATGGCGATTTAGGCCCGGTCTGTGCTGTGTGTGGATTTTTGTCAGATGTCTTTTGCTTGCCCCCAGTCGCCTTAGGCTCCTTCTTCTTCTTCTCCTTCTTCTTCTTCTCCTTCTTCTCCATGGGAGCTTGGCTTTTGCCGACTCTACCTTGCGAAGATGAAGGATTGGAGGAAGAGTTATAGGAAGTTGAAGGCTGGTGGGCAGCTCTATACTGATCTAACTGTTGACTCGACTGTTCAGGAACCATGGTGTTCTGAACTACATTGGTTGAGAATAGCCAAATAGGCAGGCCAATTGTCAGTCCTGGAAGCGACAATGTGGCCATGTGGGGCGCACCAACTTCTCCCCAAGAGGAGAAAAGACTAGGATTTCCATCATGTGGAGTTCCTTGGTTGGGGCGTTCCATGTTCTCAACCTAAAGATCAACGTAGGAATAGTAGGTGATTATGTTCCGTTTAAAATGAATTTTATAACGACGCTTTAGACACAACTTGCTTTTTCACTTCTTAAGAGTCGAGAAAAAGCTAAAGATGACTCTAGTCTCCTTCGATGTATTAACGAGCCCGAAGTGACAAATGCTCGGTTGGACTTTTTCAGTTATAGAGTTTGAAAAAGGCCAAAAGAAACTGCTCTGGAGTTCTAGGCAGAGGGTGTGCCAAACTTTTCGCAAAACCACAGAATACGTTTTACGGTACGAGTGGTCGATCTTCGTGAATGCTGTGTTCACTGCATTGCGATCAGTAGGGCGGCCGACACTGTTTCCTATGGATAAAGGCTTTGTTCCTATAGGGGTCTCCCAATATATACGCGATGGTACGTGGGAGCACAAGTCCGTATTGATACTTATCGCTTCACCGTGGAGGAATCACCCAACCACTCAACGCTAAGATATCACGTTTAACGACGCCGGAACACGTCTCTAGCTTAGACCTCTATGTGTTTGCGTTATGTTTCAATGCGTTGTTATGTAAATTCAATTCATTTTAATGTTGATCTTGTTTAGCAGTTTGCCTTTATGGATCACCACGAGATGTATGATAACACTCCTAAATGCAGCCTAAGATGATAAGCAAGCTTTTCAATCTTTCAACTTTGAAAATCTTAACTACTGAGGGAAAAGAAAGATAACATCTTTTCACACAGATCATAGAGCACACACTAATGCACTTTTTCCTAAATCATCATACAAGCTGTCATAATGCACATGCACAATGCAGGTATTTCTTTTCTCTTTCTTAATGTTTGTGCGACACAGAAAGAAAGCTGTTGTATAATTTTGAATTCAATTTCAAGTGAAAGCAAACAAGCTTGTCCAAAATCAAAAGACACCTTAAGATTTACTTGTTTCGACACTAGAAATATATAAACTCAAACCATAGGACGAAAGCAAAAGCTCAATCAGCTATGAACAGCAAACAAACTAACTCTTAAGATCAAAACGACACTTTATCACAGATCTAGATCTAAGAGGCCACAGCAAGACTAGTTCACTTTCGTTATGGGAAACTGTAAATGATACAAGAAATACACAAAGAACAAATACAGTTTCTTTATACAACCGAGGCGGAATAGTGGCAAGGAAAGTTGGTTTCAGATAGGTACATTGACTAGGTACATTGACTGGTAACAGGCAGCAAAAACAAGAGTGAAAACAGGGCAAGAAACAGCAGGAAACCCCAGTAGCACAAGGCAAGACTGGTCCAGTGCAGGTGGTACACAGGCAGTTTGACCTTCAGCGCAGGTAGCCCCTTCGGGAACTGCGCTGAAATGCAGACAGCCTGCACTGAAGAACGAAACTTTCGTTTCTCTTGGTTTCCGGGTCACAGATTGCTAAAAAATTCACAGTTTTTGGCCAAATCAGAAGCTATCAGTCAAGTACACACTAAGGGATGAAAAGGAGGATGAAAAGCTATCACTAAGAGCTTATTAGAGTCCTTGTGGATCAGCTCTTCAAATCATAAACTTGCCCAGAAACTGAGCTAGAGTAGCTGCCCTCTACTTTGCATTTGAAAGATCCAAATGCAGTTCGATTCGGTACTCCCTGTGTTTATGAAATGAATAGCAAAAACACAAACAACCAACAAGATACGATCCCCAGTGGAGTCGCCAATTTGTTGTTGGGAAAAGTATCCAATACGGAATGACCCTATCCCACTCTAAGGGTGATAGTACCTCAGCAACAACCGAATGCGAAGCTATTAAAGATTACTTCTTTATGAGATGTAAGAGAGAGGAGAAAGAGATCCACTAACCGTTATCTTCCGCTAATGGTTGATCCAATCTTCCCTCTTTGCTGCTTGCTCCCAGCTCCTTGCTCTTTCACTGGCCCAGCTACACAGAGATCCTGCAAAAGCACAAGAAAGGGAAACTACAAGAAGCATACATCCATAACTGATTCAAGGATTAGAATAAATCAAACATACAAGTATCAATACACCACAAAGACACATGCGTATAGAAGAACCTCAAATGCTTTATTAATGGAAGAAGTAAAGTTCTGAGAGTGTTACAACCATAAGAGGCCCAATCCAGCAACACCTCCCAGCAGAAAGAAATCTCCTCTTCACCTCCCTCAAAGCAATCACCCAATAGTTCTATGCACAAACCAACAGCACTTCCTTACATTCACAAGATTCCAGCCTCCCTAGACCTCATGAGAGAGCTCTATATATAGGAGTTTTGGAGAAAGGATGAGTCAGCTTGAGCTTGGCATGGAGCTGACTAGTGTCCTCTCCCACTTCAGTTATTCTTCAGTTCTTGAGTCCACTTGGAGTTTCTTGCTTCCACTTGGAGATCTAGATCCTCTTACTCATCACAAGGCGAATTCCCTGATCCAAGTGTCATTTTGGAAGCTTCCTGGGCATTTGACACCTTGCAGAATGACTGTGCCACTTGGCCAATCTCGCCCAGCGCAGGTAGCCTTCATTAGAGTTGACATTCAACGCAGATGCTCAGTGGAGCAGTTGACATGATCTAGAATTAGCTTGTTTTTGAGTGTTTTCAGGTGGAGAACTGATATTTAGTGCTGTGGTTTGCTGACCTTGTTCCTCTAGGGGTAGGAACAACATGTTTAGGGACTTTGGATCCCTTAGATTATTGACATTTCATGCTTCATGCTGTAAGGCACAAAAATGTCTATAACACTCTATGGATTGAGGTTGAAGACATCTACTTTATTACAGGTCTCTCCCGAAGAGGGAAGGTCGTGTATTCGACTGGTAGGACAAGAAGTAGTCTTTCAGTAGAAGATTATGTACATATATACTATCCTAGACACCCAGAGAAGATTGGAAGTCAGATTCCAATCAAACACGTGGAAAGTTTATCTCTGAGGATTCTGCTATTTACCATTGCAAGGGTAAATGGATTAGCTTCACTGCATCAGGCTTCATGAGTGTCCATGAGCCTAGAAGTGGAATGCCTTACCACTATTTTCGACTGGTGCATGCCTCTTCTGACCAACATGAAGAGCCAATTGACCTCTATTTAGAAGGGTCAGACAAATAAATTTGGATATGGGACTATCTTATGCTCATTCTTCTTTGAGAAGGTACTTGAGCTATGTCCCAAAGTATCTATCTCCTTCAGCGGCCCTCGAGATCCTCAGATGGGCAAATGGGTTGACTTGATCCGCTAGAGCCCATTCTAGGGATCCGCTAGCTTGTTCCCTTCAAAATCAATTAATTGATAGACACCTTCCCCAAAACTCACTTGACTACAAAGGAACCATTCCACATAGACTTGAATTTGCCTACCCCCAGGGCGTCTTTGTCTTTTTCATAGACTAAGACAAGGTCACCTTCAGAAAAAACCCGAGGACAGACAACTTTATCATACTGAGTTTTAACCCTCTTCTTATGGGCTTCGTTTATTATGGTGGCATCTCGATGTTGCTCATTGAGATGTTCCAAATGAACGAGCTATTCTTCAATACTAGACGTCTCTGGAAGAAGTTCTACCACTGGCTTAAGGGACATAATTTCACATTCGATAGGAAAAATAGATTCTAGCCCATAAACTAATTGAAAAGGAGTAAAACCGCTGGCAGTCTTCACTGAGGTTCGGTATGCCCAGAGTGCAGGGTACAACATGATGTGCCAATTGGATTGATTTTTGTCAATTGTCCTTTGCAGGATAGTCTTAATGGACTTATTCACGTCTTCGACTTGCCCATTGGCCTGAGGATAATATAGAGACGAATGCTCCTGTCAGAAGCCCAACTTGAGAGCCATTTGGTCATCAGTTGATTCTGGAAGTGACTGCCATGGTCAGTGACAATCTCTCTTGGGATACCAAATCATGAAATAACCTATTTGAAGAGAAACAAGGTTGCTGTTTCACTATTGTTTTTTTAAGTAGGCATGGCCTCAGCCCACTTCGTAAAGTAGTCTACAACCACAATGATGTACTTGTGATTCGCCGCCAAAGGCGGATTATAAGTAGTGAAGTCAATTCTCCACTTCGTAAATGGACCAATAGTGATAACATGAAAAAGTGGAGCTGGATGCGCGTGCATTTTCCGAGTATAAATTTGATAAGGGTGGCAAGGTTTGACTGCTTCAATACAATATTTGAAAATTTAAGGCCAAAAGTAGCCTACAGGCAAAAATTTTTGGTGATCCAAGTGGATATTGGTGGCCACCCACCAAGTCCACTTGGACCCCCACCATTGTTTCTTTCAGCTTTTCAGTTTCCTTAAGTGTAGCACAATTTACTATTTTTAGCAGTTTTTCGGGTCTTGAACTTCTAGAGCTATTTTGAGGCCCTAAACGACGTTTTTTGGGAAAATCAGGAGCAACATCGGTCCATGGACCGATGTTTCTCTTCCCAAAGTAGCATTTCTCAGATAGATCTTTTTATCGAGATATTGTATGCGTCAAATGGAGATCGTATGCCAAAGTTACGACCCCGGGAAGTTGATGTACCGATTTACCCAAACAGGGCCCATAGTTTGGCATTTCATCTTCTAGGGTTAGGTTTTTGGATGTTTAGGGTTTTCCCATGTTTCTCAACAATAAATAGGCCTTTGAGCCTCATTGTAACATAGTTCAGAGGCATGTAGCCGCCACATCTCTTCTCAGAGATAAGCTACCATCGCCCTAGCTGGTTTATTTCCATTACTGTTTGTAAGCATATTTCAGTATTTTACGTTAATGAAATAAAGTATTATTTCCGCTGCATCTCTCTGTTTATGGTTATCTCTGTAATTTATTGCGTTCCTGTTTAAATCCGAATCAGTGGTTTCAGAGCGGTCTGCTTTTTCTCTGTTTTTCTTTGCATGTCCCTAATGAGGTTGGGATATAAGGAGTTAGGGCTTGAACTAGTCGAACCTTTGCGAGACCATCCTCGCAAATCCCAACGGCCTCCCATGGCGGATGAGAAGAAAAACAAGGGGGCAGGAGATCCTATCAAAATCTTGCTCGAAGAAGCCCTTGAGCGACAAAAGAACGCGATGACGGACAACTTTTCCCAAATCCTTTAGCGGCTACCTAGAGGTGACACATCGACTTCCAGCAGCTACTCTGGAAAAACCACACCCTTTAAGGTACAAGTTAATTTTGAAATCCTAATATTTGAGGGTCAGATAGATGGAGATGTCGTAGATAAATGGCTAAATCTACTAGAGGGTTATTTTTTGTTCATGAATTTTCGAGTCGGGAAAAGATCATTTTCGCTCTTCTCAAAGAAGCCCCCACGTCAAGGACTAGTGGGAAACCTATTGCGAGTAGAAGGATGAAAATACTGGCTCACTATTTTTAGCCGCACCCACCTGGAATTCATTCCAGGATGCCATCAAGGAGCAGTACTACCCTGTCAGAAGCTATGAGGATCAATACATAAAGTGGACCACGCTGTGGCAGGGAAGGGAACAAGACATGCCAAAGTTTACCAATATTTTCCATACCCTTCGCACAAAGTTGTGTATCAAGGATTCAGAACAACATTTGATACTCAAATACCGTGGCTGCCTGCACAAGTACATCCAAGAAGAAATAGAATTCCTGAACATCTCCTCTCTCAGCACGGCATACTGATATGCCTTCAAGGTTGAGCAAAATTTTCAACAGAAGAAGTGAGACTTTGGATTTGTGAATCCAAAGAAAGTGAAAGGTGCCCCCAAACTGTAGAACAAAGGACAAAGCCAAGGCGGGGTGGCTCAAGACAATCTGCCAAAGCTGCAAGCAAGTAACAGTGCCACGAAGCCGAAAAAAGACACGGGAAAATGGTGTGAGTTCCATAAGAGCTCCACTCACAACAAAATTGAGTGTCGGGCCAAGCAGTCACTAGTGGCTGAGCTAAAGGTTTCAGAATAAGATGCATGTTCTGAATCTGAGTTAGAACTTGACAAGGGGAATGAAAAAGGGAAGCAGATTATCGATGCAGAGCCCAACACCACTGTTGCCACCACGAAGATCCAGAAGGAGGAACCCGAAGATCGAGAGGAGGAGGAGCGTCTCTTCCACTCCTAGATGTGGGTAAAGGGATCCCCGCTATATTTCATTGTTGACAGTGGGAGCCAAAAGAACCTCATTTCGGCAGAGGTCATGAAGCGGCTGGGCTTACCGACCACAACACATCCACAACCATACACCATTGGGTGGATTCATGAAGGACGAGATCTTCACGTGAGCCAGCAGTGTCGCCTTCCATACAACATCAAGCCCTTCACGGATGAGGTATTGTGTGACATTGCACCCCTTGAAGTTTTTGATGTACTATTAGGACAACCATACTTGTGGAAGTGACATGATGTGTATGAATCAAGGCCCCATGCTGTTATTAGTACTTTGGGAAATAATTTGTACAGGATACCGGAGGTAGCACCGCCTACCGCCATCTCTTTGGTTACTACAAAACAATGCAGTAAGCTCATTTCCAAAACTAGGAAATTTGTTTTCCTGATGATACGCCCTCAAGGAGAGAAGAAGACAGTGGCCATTACCTCCAGACAGGGCCCCTCCGCATGACAACTATAGATGGACAAGGTTGTGGAGGAGTACGAGGACATCTTCACCTCCCCCGTAGGGGTTCCTCTGCACTGTCAGGTCAAGCACTCCATCGATCTGACCCCAGGTGCGTCGATACCCAATAGACCAATCTATCGGTGCTCTGTTGTGGAGAACGATGATATCAAGAGGCAAATTCAGGAGCTGCTGCAGAAAGGTCACATCCATCTGAGTTCATCACCCTGTGGAAGCCCGATCATGTTGGTACAAAAGAAGGATGGGACTTGGAGACTGTGTATTGACTATCGGGCGCTGAACAAGATCACTATCTATAATAAGTACATGATCCCAAGGATTAATGACCTCCTAGACCAACTAAAGGGGGAAAAATATTTCAGCAAGATTGATTTGAAGTCAGGGTATCACCAGATACCAATCGAACCCTCCAATGTGTGGCAAACTACCTTCAAAGCCAAGGAGGGCCTTTTCGAATGGTTGGTTATGCATTTCAGATTGACGAATGCTCCTGCAACCTTCATGAGGCTAATGGATGACATCTTGCAGCCATTCACCAACTCATTTGTAGTGATATACTTGGATGACATCCTAATCTTTAGCTAAATCTTGGAAGAGCACCTCTACCACATTCGACAGGTTCTCCAAACACTGCGGCAACACAAGTTATGTGCCAATTTGGAGAAATGCGCTTTTGGCATGACCCAGGTTCAGTATCTTGGAAACATTAGTGATGAACAAGGGGTGCATGTGGATCCAACCAAGATCTAAATCATTCGGGATTGGCCCTATCCAACCACTCTAATAGAGCTCCGCAACTTTCTAAGTCTTGCCAACTTCACCGCAGTTTCGTGTTGGGATTTTCTCATATCACTTGGCCCTTGAGTCAAGTCACCAATGGAGGAGTGAAAGCAAAATTATTTTGGTTTGAATCTCAACAGAAGGCATTCATAGTGTTGAAATATTGCCTCTGCTCGGCACTAGTGCTTGCATTGCCAGACTTGCAACAACCATTTGAGGTCAAGACAAATGCCTTTGACTATGCTATTGAGGCAGTCCTTACTCAACACGGGCATCTAGTGGTCACAGTGAGACACTTTTAGACACAGTTCAGAAGTATCCCACTTATGACATAGAGATGTATTCCATTGTGCAGGCTTGCCGACAAAGGAAACATTACATTTTGGGGAAGGAAATGGTCATCCACATAGACCATCGACCCCTCCAGTTCATACAGACCCAAGGGAAATTGTAGAATGATCGCCATCAAAAGTGGTCCACATACCTGCAACAGTTCCATTTGAATATCAAGTATAAGAAGGGAAACACCAATAATGTTGCAGATTGCCTCAGTCAACCACCGATCATGGCATTAACCACTATGCTCAACTCTTGTGGGCACGAGACTTCTGATTGGCCACTTCTCTACGAAAGCAACCTAGAATTTGGCCACACATACCAGACACTCTTGGAGGGTCGACATGTTCTAGATTTTCACCTCTAGGATGCCCTGTTATGCCACCTGGGTCACCATTGTGTTCCTTCAATCGAGCATGCTAAGATGATTTCGGAAGCACACTACAGTAGGGTTGCTGGGAATTTCGAGGTCAAGAAAATGGTGGCAGTACTGCAGAAGTATTTCTATTGGCCGAATCTTCAATAGGATGTTGGGAAGTACACTAGATCATGCACTGCCTGAACCATTTCCAAACCGATCATCAAGAATCAAGGCCTCTATACCTCGCTACCTACCCCTAGTCGACCTTGGGAATCCATCTCCATGGATTACATGTCAAGCCTTCCTTCCACTAAGCATGGAAACGACTGTGTTTTTGTGGTCGTCGATAGGTTCTCGAAGATGGCCATTATAACGGCCTGCAAGAAGAATATCACAACAGAAGCCACTGCTAAACTCTTCTTTGAATGAGTGTGGGTGCACTTTGGGATCCCATAGTCTATCATCTCAGATCGTGACAGCTGGTTCCTAAGTACATTTTGGTCTAGTCTCTAGTCAATGCTAGACAACAAACTCACTAAGTCCACAGCCTTCCATCCTCGAATTGATGGCCAAACAAAGGTTGTCAATAGGATGATTGTACACATTATGTGCTTGTACAACTCAAAAAATCCACGCACATGAGATGAGAGCCTCCCCTATGTTCAACACAGCTACAACCGGGCTCTCCATAGCTCAACTGGCCACAGCCCTTTTCAAGTGGGCTTGGGATTCTAGCCACTATGTCCCATTGATGTGGCCATGCCATTTGCAGCTATTCACGTAAATTCAGTTCATGTCCAGTTCGAAACAGATAAGGCAAACAACTTCATTGAGCACATCCAACATATTCGCCAGTAGGTCCATGACATTCTGGAGAAATCAAATGCCAAGTACAAGTAGTGACATGATTAACATCGAGTGCCACACAAGTTTCAGGTGGGCGATAAAGTCTGGTTGCATTTGCAAAAGGAATGCCTTACCGGAGCCTATCAGAAAATTAGACCACTCTTATATGGTCCTTACACCATTACCAAGGCTATGGGAGACAATGCATTTGATCTCAGCATTCCCCCATTCTTGAGCCTGCACCCAATGTTCAATGTAGACCGCCTTCGGCCATACTTTCCACCATTACTAGACACATCCGACATTGTAGAACATCTCACACCCACATAGTTAAATCCAGATTGCATGGAACAAGCTACAACTGATCGGATCATGGACACATAGATCAAGCACACTCACCAGAAGAATATCCAACTGTATCGAGTTGTCAAAGCAGGCCAACTCCTTCACCAGGGCAAGTGGCTCACCAGGGACGAAGTTCAGTAGAAGTTTCCTCATCTCATGGAGGAACTCAATGAAATGGGGACCATTGCTTCCTAAGGGGGGAGGAATGATCTAGGTGGATATTAGTGGCCACCCACCAAGTCCACTTGGACCCCCACCATTGTTTCTTTCAGCTTTTCAGTTTCCTTAATTGTAGTACAATTTACTATTTTTAGCAATTTTTCAGGTCCTGAACTTCCAGCTGTTTTGAGGCCCTAAACGGAGTTTTTTGGGAAAGATGGGAGATACATGGGTTCATGGACCGATGTTTCTCTTCCAAAAGTAGTATTTCTCAAAAAGATCTTTCTAGCGAGATAATATACGCGTCAAACGGAGATCGTATGCCAAATTAATGACCCCGGGAAGTTGATGTACCAATTTACCCAAACGGGGCCCACAGTTTAGCGTTTCATCTTCCAGGGTTAGGTTTTTGGATGTTTAGGGTTTTCCAATGTTTCTCAACAATAAATAGGCCTTCAAGCCTCATTGTAACACAGTTCAGAGGCATGTAGCCACCACATCTCTTCTCAGAGATAAGCTACCATCGCCCTAGCTGGTTTATTTCCATTGTTGTTTGTAAGCATATTTCAGTATTTTACATTAATGAAATGAAGTATTATTTCCATTGCATCTCTATGTTTATGGTTATCTCTGTAATTTATTATGTTCCTATTTAAATCCAAATCATCTGGGTTGTCGCAAGACCTGATAGATGACTGCCACAAGCTCCACTGCGGCAATCATGAAGTATAGACTCCGACTCTTCCAAATTTAAGCAATGCTTAAGGATTGAATCAACCCCTCTGCGATATAATGTATCACCAATAATAACATAATTTTTGGCATGGTAACACAACTTTCAACGCTCATCTTTGGAGGAAGCAGGTGGGAACTTCGAAGTCTGGAGATATATAATTATATCTCTGTACCAGGGATCTTGTGAAGAAATGAGGAATAAATGTTCGATTGGGAAATTTTCCTCATAAACAATGGCTTCATCACAATGCATCTCAGAAATTAATTACGCAAAAGCCAATGACTTCTTAGATTTGGATGACAAGAACTCAAGATCATATTCTTGCAAAATAACATTCCATCAATTATATTTGCCCCCACTCACTCGCCTACTGAGGACAAACTGAAAAGGATTGACAGCTGCTAAGATGAATGTTTTGCATAGAAGAATGTAATGACGAAGCCACTAGACAACATGGATAGTTGCCAAGGTAAATTTCTCGATAGGAGAATAGTGTAGCTCAGGTCCTATTAAGCCTCGACTCAAGTAGTAGATCACGTGCTCAGTGAGAGAATCATCCTCCTAAACCAGAACCATACAGATGGTTGATTCTGCTACAGCGAGATACAAAAGGAAATCTCTGCCGTAATCTGGTGGAATCAACAACGGAGCAGAGATTAATGCTTGTTTCAAGGCATCAAAATATCGTTGCCTGAAGTCGTCCCATAAAAATGGAACTCCTTTCTTAAGCAAACACATAAATCCTTTAGTAATCTCGGCGTAATTTGCTATAAATATTCTCAAGAAATTTGCCTTTCCTTGGAGACTTTGAAGTTGACGAATGGAAGATGGGGGAGGCAACTGAATTATTGCCTCAACCTGGATCAAATCGAATCCATTCATTTGATGCGATGAATCCTAACAGCTGACCAAATGTGACCGCAAAAACACACTTATTCGAATTCAACCGGATTTTATAAAAATGATATCTCTCAAAAACTAACCGAAGGTGCTTGGGATGATCGATTCTCTTTCGAGAACGAGCAGCTAAGTCATCCAAGTATGCTTCGATAACATGTTTGATGTCATGGAAAGCATAGGACATGGCCTGTTGAAAAGTAGCTCCAACATTTTTAAGACCAAAAGGAATCTTCTTGTATTCAAATGTGCCCCAAGGACAAATAATGGTTGTCTTGTGCTGGTCCTCTGGACAGGTAGTAATTTGATTGTAACCAGAGAATCCGTCCATGAACGAAAAAATTTCATTACTCGCACATTTATCAACAATTTGATCAATAAAAGGCATGGGGTAATTGCCTTTTGGACAAGTTTTATTCAAATCCCTAAAGTCGATACATACTCGGATCATTCCTTGCTTTTAATCTACCGGGACTGGATTGGAAACCCAATCCGTTAGAGGAACGGGGTATATGAAACCCGCCTTAAGCAGATTTTCAAATTCAGCTTTAATAGTTGCTGCTTTCCGAGGATTGACCAGTTGAAGCTTCTGAAAAATAGGTTTGGCATTTTCGTAAGTCTTGATCTCATGCTGGACTATAGATGGATCAATTCCAAGCATATCCTCATAAGACCAAGCAAACACATCTTGAAACTCTTTAAAGAAGTCGATGCAAATTTGAATTTCTCTAGGGGAATAATCGGCTCCGATGAAGACATTTTCTATAACGTTAGGTTTCCTAGAGATGTTTATAGTTACAGTTCTTGAGATAACCAACATATTACCTTCGGTAGATAATTGTGTTGGAGCCAATGGGTTTGAAACTGTACAAACATCACTAGTAAGCAGAATGGAGAACCTAGATTCAACTTCATGCAATGGAGGAAGAAAATATGAACGATGATGTAAATCTTCCCATGGTCGATCCACACCCATCATTTCCTCCAAAATTGCTTCTTCAGATGGTAAAACTGTATCCAAGCAATCCGGAGCTAAAGTAGAGTCGAGGGTCCAAGCTGGAGCCACATCGCCATCTAACTCATCTGGTGAAAAAGGAGTGGGATGGTTGTCTATAGAGTTAATGATAGATTGATAGCTAAGTTCTGCTGCAGACACGGGAAATGCCATTCCACCAACTTTCCATCCATCTAATGTGGTGGTATATGAAGGTAAAGTCCGAGGGTCTGAAAAATAATGAGTTCGAAAGAAATCTCTCCATGAAGGCCCCCTAGAGGATGAAATTGCATTGATTCTCGCTGTAGGAGGAGGAAGGTCAAATATACCCATTAACAAAGAGTACATCCCAAATCCTAAATTCTCAATAGGTTGACGGGGATTATCCACCAATGGAATGGTAGAATCTAAAGTTGTGTGGGAGTCACTTGGAGAATAATCTAACTGATCAATTTTAACAATTCTCCCCTCATGAGGAAAACAGAGGATGCAAAATAAAGATGAAACTATGGCATCCATCTCATAAATCCAATTCCTTCCTAAGAGGAGGTTATAATCCAAGTTGGCATCAACGATTTCCACCTCAATGTTTACGACCTTTCCCCCAACACATATGGGAAAGTTTGGGATAATTCTATGTGGCCTATGGGAATGTCCATCAAATTCTGTCAAGAGAGTCGGTGAAGGAATAGTTGAAGGCGATCCAATGGCCTTCCAACATGACATAGACATTACGCATGTGGAAGGTCCCTCATCTATAACTGTCCAAAAAATATTGGTTTTTCGGTAAGTAGACTTTATCTGGAAATCCATATGCTGAGGAAGTCTCTTTTTGACATTTAGCATATCAAAAGTGAGCACTAAAGAATTCTTTGGATCTACTGCACCAATTGTCGAAAGCAAAGCACTTCTCTGAGCAGGACACGATTGGAGTACCTCCAAAGAAGACATAGCACAAGGAATTTGAGCCAGATCTTCTACAATCGAGTAGTTCTGGGCTGCCCTAGCATTAGGGTTAATAATCGAGCTCTTTGCGGAACCTTTTGGTATTCGAGGTATAGACTCAGCAGAGGGTCGCTCAATATGAAGTGAGTATATGGTATCGGGAACATATTTTTCCTTAGTTGTTTCTGTTTCACCATAATCATGTCATCGTGTAGCAATGTTGACATGAGAGTTCATCGAATAAACATTTGAGGAATTTTCGCCTTCCTGGTTGCCCCCTGAGGAGGTACCAGCGTTTGAGTTCACGCCAGCAAGTAAGTGCTGCCCTTGGGGAAAATGGTTAGTCATAATAGCTTGGGAGCTAGAGGACCCTTGCTGCATTAACAAGCGTTGAGCATCTTGTATCTTAGTGCAGAGGTGAGTCAATTGATCTCCATTGCATAACTTGCATGGAAACTTAACCTTTTTCTTGGACTCTTTTCTACCATCACCGGCACCGTTGCCGAGTTTGTTTGCATTACCTTTCCCTTCTTGGTTCTTCTTCTTACCTCATCCCTTCCTCTTTCCATCGAATTGTTGATTTCCTTTAGGGTTAGAGGCCTGGATGAAATTTATAAAGGTAGGTTGGGAAGGTGTAGGTGTAGACGGTGCTGCCTAGTTAGAAGAAATAGTTTGTAGAGACAAATGCTACAATTGATTCAAAGGGTTCACCGTCTTCGTGTTAATTGATCCAACTATACCATCGGTGTGAGGGCTTGGCTTCGGTTTGGTTAAATCGACCTTAGAGCTAGGAGCATTAGGTAGGATTTTATGAAGAGTCCCAGACTGAGAATATATCAGTTCTAATTGCTGAGCTTGAAAAATAGCCTGCTCTTTCGAATAAACACCAGAAAGAGAAACATCCTTTGAGATCTCAGGTTGTAATGATTTGAGAAACCATTCGAGAAGGAACTTTGGTGGAATTTCAGCTTTGATAAGCCTTTTTCTCCTTCTCCATTCCTGGATGTGATCCGAAATGTGAGTTGCGGTGTCTTGCTAAAATTTAGCCAGAAGTTCAGTTCCAGCTTCATAGCAGAAAGGAAACTGAAAATGGTTCAAGAAAATACTAGCCAAATCAGCGAAAGAAGTACAGGTTCCCCTGGCAACTCTATTTACCATTTGGCTGCATTTCTAGTTAAGGTGCGCTGAAATAACCTCAACCTGATCGAATCATCTATCAGGGAGTTTGATGAGCACCATAAGTGAAACGTGGTCACATGGTCTCCCGGGTCTTCACCACTCTTCCCTTCGAACTTTGGAATATTTGAGGGAAGTTTAGTTGGGACTGGAGGCCAAGCCGGATTGTACCTAATTCGATCATTTGTCAATTTAGTTAAGTCTGGAAAATTAAGCGTGGCCAGCAAAGGAAGTCGTGGGGGACCTTGGGAATTCCATCTAGAGCGGGTGGGGTTCCCAAAGGTCTGAAAAGAATGGACTGGATTTTGAAAGGCACCAGGTTGCTCGAAGTAACTTTTAGAGCCTACTGAACCAAAAGGTGATCCTTGTGGTCCAACAAAATTCAGAGTTTGACCAATTCTTGCTGAAAATCCTTCGTAACCAGTAAAGTTACCCCCTAACGAAGTATTGAAAGGAGCTGACGACCCTTGATAAGGGTTCCATGCATTGGCAATGGGTGGAAAATTTTGAAATGAATTAACCGAAGAATACGAAATATTCCCTTGTTGGCTGAAAAATTGATTCCCAGGTCCTATCCCACTAACCGCAGGGTTTGTCCAACTCTGGAAGGGGTTACTACCTTGAATTGTAAAAGGAAAATACATTAACCCTACCGTCGAATTGGAAAGTGGCATATGACCACTTCCAAATGGGAAACCCTGAAAATAATTCAATCCACTCATCATGGATGTAGAGGTAGTCAATGGTATGTTCAAAGGAACTGAAGGAATAACTTTAGACGACATTCCAAAAGGGAATAATCCAAAACTGGATGCGGTAGCCTGAGAACTTCCACTCGTTGACGGAATGGAAGTAGACCAAAATATAGTCATTCTGGGAGTATCAAAAGGGATGGAAATAGTTCCTCCCCCTTGTACAGATATGGGGCTCTGCATGCCCGCAACACTCGTCGTAGATGCCATGCTTCCAGCAGTGGTCATCGAAGGAATAGATGTATGTAAACCTGGGCTCGAAGGCCTATGAGTCGGAGTTCCAACGTATAACAAAATGTTTGGATGGTCAGGAGGGAGAGGAGAATTTAGAGGTACAACCGACTTTGAAAGCTCTTCTTGTCGGCTGGATAAGTCGTTATTGCGGACAAGACCGAACTCCCTAGTATCTAATGACATCTAGCGACAAGCAAACCAAAAAAATTCTATCTTTCTCTAAATATGCAATTTATAGATAAAGTCAAACAAGTGTTTGAGGCCTACCTTGGGTCCAGTGCAAGTTTGTGGAAGCCACGCTCCGTTGATCCAAATGAGCTCCCTTGTAAAGGATTCGCAAACACAAACAAGCACACACATTAAATAGCACCTGAAAAACGAATATAATAAAGCATATTTATCATGATGATCAAGGAATTCATGAAACAAATCACATAAGACAATTTGTTGAGAAAAATGAATCTGATTGTATTAACTTTAATCAAAGAAGAACTTTACAACCTTGGTGCCTTGATGCTGTACAAGCTCCTCCCTGGGTCTAGTAAGAATCTCCTCTACTTTGACAAGTTTCACTCTCTTCCCAATGAAGCCAAAAGGTATGTAATCTCTCCTCTCAAGCTTAACTAGGAAGTCTCAATTCCAATAGAATTCACCCTCAAAAATGTTCAGCTTCTAACCTCTCCAGCAACCAGCCCAATGCCTTAATTTATAGTGAAATGGAGGGAAGTTACTAGGTCCACCTTCAAAGGGATAAAGCCCTCCTTCAAATGGATAAGCTCCTCTCATCAAGGGATTAGCTCCTTTACTTTTGGGATGCATGAACTACCTAGGAGCGAACCATCCACGTCAAGGTTCCTTCTAGAATCATCTAGAATTAACCCAAATTGAGTTTTTAAGAATAAACTTGCACCTTTTTTACTTTCACAAGGGTCCGCACCCACTCCTTTAGAGACAGAGTGGGCAGGTCCGCAGGTAACATGAACATGGGGTGCGGGACCACAAGTAATAGTAAGAGAAAGTGCGGAACCAGAGCTTTATTGATTTTTAAGGACTTTCTCTCATTTTTAAAGCTTGACATGAAGAGCTGAGGTTTGATACTTGCTAAGGAGGACAGTATGAATGATGATAGACCCATAATGACTGCAAATAGTCATGGTGACAATATTTTGTGTAACACTTCTACTTCGATAATATCTTCCAACTATAAGAGTACTCGAGAAAGAACTGGTGTGTTCCTCTCTAACTCTGTACTAGTACCAGGTCTATCTTGTGAACTAATGCCCCTAAACGGAGGATCAATCTTCGATGTGCCCGCTGCCACTGGTTGAAAACCACTGGTAGAATCACTCTCGTGCCTTCTAGGAGAATTCTCCAAACTTGTAAGTGATAGCCCACGAGGTCTCCTAGACCGTCGAGATGGTTGGTCAACCACTTTGAATTATTTAAAAAATCTACTTAAAGACTCAAAAAAATTATAAAGCTAGGCCGATTAGGAGCACAAAACACTCACTAAAATGTCCCTAAAGATATCAACAATCAAACAACTCTCAAGTATTTCCACTCCAGGTGATTAGGAATGTACACCAAAATACAAGAAAGTTAATAACAAGGGCCTTCCGAAAATAGACTACGGTAATTACGCCCCAGGTCTACTAGCGAAGGTATCAGAGGTAGTTACGCTGACCTCCAGACAACAGCCATTGTCGGTGCAATCCCCCAAGCTTCAGAAGGGTGCCTTCCAGAAGTATTGTTGAACGTGATACAACGGGAACAATCGTGAGGTAGGATCCGGCAAGTAAGAGAGGGGGTATCTCTCATCCTTATCTTCACTAACCCTCGTGCTTTACTCCCAGTCACAGAGCTTTCACGGTCTCCCTAATGCTATTAGATTTCCCTCATTAATCAAAATTCTATGTTTTGTAATTTAGAGTGGCCTTAGAGAGTTAACTCTCCTCTCGCCTAATCCAAGGCCCTAATAAACCTAAACTTGTTGGTGTATTCTGATGAAAATACAAAAGTTCTAGTTTATTTTAATTAAGCGCTTGATTTTAATGGTTGTTCTTTTAATTCAAGGGTATAGATGGAAGTGAAACCAATGGTGTTTGTATGACGCAAAAGAAATCAATGAAAAACTAACTACATGAATGCAATCAATTGCTCTTCGATGAAAAGAGATCTTTACGTGGGTTCTACGAAACTTCTATAAAGCAAAATACTTTTTCTTCGTTTAAGTAGGCCTCGTAGAATAAGTACCCTAGGGCTTTGGGTTAGAACCCCAACAAAGCAGAAGCAGACTACAACAAGAAACACTCATACAACTAAGGCAAAATGATTTTTTCGTTTCTTTTCTTGAAACACACTTCACACATGCAAAAACTAAAAATACTACTAATGCTTTAACAATGCAGACTACCCTAATGCTAATGCATATGCAAGATCCTAAATCACTCTAAAAAATGACAACAATTCTTTATAACTATTAATGAGCCAACTTAAGTATTGAATAGGATGCAAATCTTGAATACAAAATTCTCTCCAAACAAGAAGGACAAATCGCAAAAGATCGCAATTCACTTTCAAAAATCAAAAGAAACCAAAATCAAACTTAGAAAAAGAAAACAAAAACAATATTTTTTGAGATCCTTTCCTTTTTAAGAAACAACCAAAACAACTTTTTGAAATCACTCTAAATTCCACCAAAACTTAAAGACCGAAAGAGGAGCACAAGGAGTCCTTGCAAGTTACAAAATTCAAAATGAATGAAAACTTGAGCAAAAAGGCTTCAACTTGTACTAAACGACCCAAACAACAACAAAGAGCTTGAAAAAATAACCAAGAACCCAGGAAAGAAATACTTTCAAATTCGTCAAAAAGACTTTCAAAATGCAAGAAAATCTATAAGGCCACAAAATGACGGAAAGCAAAGCAAGTAGATCAAAAACCAAGCTTGACACTGATATTGAAAACAATCCCCTGTTCTAGAGGACCAGAACAATCAAGAACTTTTAAACGAAGTTTTGTGTGCTAAAACACCAATTACAAAATCGCTCAAGAAGCAAACCTAGGCCAAATCTTTTCAATGAGAAAGAGACTTCAAAACAGTAAGCTTGCAAAATAATGAGATTCTTCAGATAGAAATTGACCACTCATATACTAAGCAGACTAGGCAACAAATATTTCTGGGCAGATAGATTTGAAAAAATAATTAAAAAAATGGTACGCGACTATGTTCAAGCACAGAGGCATGTACATGCGCTTTGGATAAAGGAAATTCACGTATACACGGGTTCTATTCATAGAAACAAGCGTGTGTACGCTACTGTAAACTGAGTAAAAGGCATATACAAAGCTTTGCAAGAAAATTAAAAAGCAAACCCAGATCAAAAAGGTCAGACTTAAGGTCTGAGGCTATAGTAGACCAAATAAGATTGTAATAGCAAGAAAACCAAAGTATGAGCCCTGATTAACATGAAAAACCCAAACTAGGAATAACAAGATTATTATCCCCAGTGGAGTCGCCAATTCTGTTATGGGAATAGGTACCCTAGGGCTTTGGGTTAGAACCCCAATAGAGCAGAAGTAGACTACAACAAGAAACAGTCATACAACTGAGGCAAAATTCTTATATAAACAAACTACGTAAGAGCGACCGTACCCAGATTTCCTTCGTTTGAGTAGGTCCTGCAGGGTTCAGGCCCTATGCAACTCCTGATGTTATTTAGACTTGAAAATCATTCAATTCAAATATAGCTCTATAGAAGTAAAGCATATTTGTGAAATTTGACTTTATATCATATAAGCGAATGATTAGTTATACATCAAAACAACATTCATACATGAATTACAACACAATTTGATGTATAAACAAAGTTAATTTAAGAAAAAAGACAACATTTCTTTTATTGCAGTAAGCTATAATTAACATGGAGAGAATTCACCTGAGTCTTCTTCTTCTGGCTCCAAGCGAAACTGTCCTCTGGATTCGTCCTATCCCAACCTTCAACAATCTTCTTCCATAACCAACACCATGATATCTCAAGCAAGAGGGAGAATATCTATAATCAAGGAAACAAGGGTTTCCTAAAGCATGGGGAAGCGCATGAGGCACAGGGATTCATCAGACTCAGTGAGGGATAATCTTAGTATAATAACTCTATCTCTTCTCCTCCTTTAGGCCTTCCCATAGAAGTATATTTAGACTTCTACCAATTAGTTTTTTAGTTGGGAAACAGTTATGCCACAGGAAATAGGAGGTAATCAATAGGTAAAACTCGTGAACTCCGCCCATAATTAAGGAAAATTAATTTTTTAAGTGTTTTAACACATATACGCGGGTTGGGTATTAACTAACCCACGTGTACACGCTTTTATCTCAGGGAAAAGTAGCGTACATGGAATAAAACATTGTTTTTAATATATTTGGACCGAGTTTGGAAGGAGGGGTGTTATAGACATTTTTGTGCTTTACAGCATGAAATGTCCATAATCTAAGGGATCCAAATTCCCTAAACATGTTGTTCCTACCCCTAGAGGAACAAGGTCAGCAAACCACAGCACTGAATAACAGTTCTCCACCTGAAAACACTCAAAAACAAGGCAATTCTGGATCATGTCAACTGCTCCACTGAGCATCTGCGTTGAATGTCAAGTGCTCCACTGTCTACCTGCGTTGAATGTCAACTGCAAAGAAGGCTACCTGCGCTGGGCGAGTTGGGACATGTGGCACAGTCATTCCTCAAGGTGTCAATGCCCAGGAAGCTTCCAAAATGACACTTGGATCAGGGAATTCGACTGGTGATGAGTAAGAGGGTCTAGATCTCCAAGTGGAAGCAAGAACCTCCAAGTGGACTCAAGAACTGAAGAATAACTGAAGTGAGAGAGGACACTAGTCAGCTTCATGCCAGTCTCAAGCTGACTCATCCTTTCTCCAAAACTCCTATATATAGATCTCTCTCATGAGGTCTAGGGAGGCTGGAATCTGGTGAATGTAAAGAATTGTTGTTGGTTTGAGTTTAGAACTATTGGGTGATTTGCTTTGAAGGAGGTGAAGAGGAGATTTCTTTCTGCTGGGAAGGTGATGCTGGATTGGGCCTCTTATGGTTGTATCACTTCCTGAACTTTACTTCTTCCATTAATAAAGCATTTGAGGTTCTTCTATATGCATGTGTCTCAATGATGTATTGTTATACTTGTGTATTTGATTTATTCTAATCCTTGAATCAATTATGAATGTATGCTTCTTGTAGTTTCCCTCTCTTGCCATTTCGCAGGATCTTGGTGTAGCTGGGGCCAGTGAAAGAGCAAGGATCTGGGAGCAAGCAGCAAGGAGAGAAGATTGGATCAACCATTAGCGAAAGACATCGGTTAGTGGATCTCTTTCTCCCCTATTTTACTTTCATAAAGAAGAAATCTTAGATAGCTTTGCTTTGATTGTTGCTGAGGTACTATCACCCTTAGAGTGGGATAGGGTCATTCCGTATTGGATACTTTTCCCAACAACAAATTGGCGACTCCGCTGGGGATCGTATCTTGTTGGTTGTTTGTGTTTTTGCTATTCATTTCCTAAACACAGGGAGTACCGAATCGAACTGCATTTGGATCTTTCAAATGCAAAGTAGAGGGCAGCTAATCTAGCTCAGTTTCTGGGCATGTTTATGATTTGAAGAGCTGATCCACAAGGACTCTGAACAGCTCTTAGTGATAGCTTTTCATCCTCCTTTTCATCCTTTAGTGTGTACTTGATTGGTAGCTTTGATTTGGCCAAAAACTGTTGATTTTTGAGCAATCTGTAACCCAGAACCTGAGAAAAACGAGAGTTTCTCTCTTCATTGCAGGCACTATGAAGGCAGTCTGCATTTCATCGCAGGTCCCGAAGGGGCTACCTGCACTGAATGTCAAACTGACAGTGTTCTACCTGCGCTGAACTAGTGTGGCCTTGTGCAAACTGGGGCTCTCTGCTTTCTGTTGCCCTGTTTTCATCCCTGTTTTTGCTGCCTGTTATTAGTCAATGTACCTATCTGAAACCACCTTTCTTTGCCACTATTCCGCCTCGGTTGTATAAAGAAACTATATTTGTTCTTTGTGTATTTCTTATATCATTTGCAGTTTCCCATAACGAAAGTGAACTAGTCTTGCTGTGACCTCTTAGATCTAGACCTGTGATAAGTGTCGTTTTGATATTAAGAGTTAGTTTGTTTGCTGTTCATAGCTGATTGAGCTTTTGCTTTCGTCATATGGTTTGAATTTATGTATTTCTAGTGTTGAAACAAGTAAATCTTAAGGTGTCTTTTGATTTTGGACAAAAGCTTGTTTGCTTTCACTTGAAATTGAATTCAAAGTTATACAACAGCTTTCTTTTTGTAGTACATCAACATTAAGAAAGAGAAAAGAAATACCTGCATTGTGCATGTGCATTTTGACAGCTTGCATGTTGATTTAGGAAAAAGTGCATTAGTGTGTGCTCTATGATCTGTGTGAAAAGATGATGTCTTTCTTTTCCCTCAGTAGTTAAGATTTTCATAAGTTGAAAAGATTGAAAAAGCTTGCTTCTCATCTTTAGACTGCATTTAGGAGTTGTACCATACATCTCGTGGTGATCCATAAAGGCAAACTGCTAAACAAGATCAACCTAAAATAAATTGAATTTACATAACAACGCTTTGAAACATAACGCAAACACATAGAGGTCTAAGCTAGAGACGTGTTCTGGCGTCGTTAAACGTGATATCTTAGCGTTGAGTGGTTGGGTGATTCCTCCACGGTGAAGCGATAAGTATCAATACGGACTTGTGCTCCCACGTACCGTCGCGTATATATTGGGAGACCCCTATAGGAACAAAGCCTTTATCCATAGGAAGCCGTGTCGGCCGCCCTACTGATCGCAATGCAGTGAACACAGCATTCACGAAGATCGACCACCCGTACCGTAAAACGTATTCTGTGGTTTTGTGAAAAGTTTGGCACACCCTCTGCCTAGAACTCCAGAGTAGTTTCTTTTGGCCTTTTTCAAACTCTATAACTGAAAAAGTCCATCCGAGCATTTGTCACTTCGGGCTCGTTAAAACATCGAAGGAGACTAGAGTCATCTTTAGCTTTTTCTCGACTCTTAAAAAATGAAAAAGCAAGTTGTGTCTAAAGCGTCATTATAAAATTTATTTTAAACGGAACATAATCACCTCCTATTCCTGCGTTGATCTGTAGGTTGAGAACATGGAACGCCCCAACCAAGGAATTCCCCATGATGGAAATCCTAGTCCTTTCTCCTCTTGGGGAGAAGTTGGTGCACCCCACATGGCCACATTGTCGCTTCCAGGACTGACAATTGGCCTGCCAATATGGCTATTCTCAACCAATGTAGTTCAGAACACCATGGTTCCTGAACAGTCGAGTCAACAGTTAGATCAGTCTAGAGCTGCCCACCAGCCTTCTACTTCCTATAACTCTTCCTCCAATCCTTCATCTTCGCAAGGTAGAGCCGGCAAAAGCCAAGCTCCCATGGAGAAGAAGGAGAAGAAGAAGAGAGAGAAGAAGAAGAAGGAGCCTAAGGCGACTGGGGGCAAGCAAAAGACATATGACAAAAATCCACACACAGCACAGACCGGGCCTAAATCGCCATGTGTCATATGTAGAGGAGACCACTTCCATAGAGATTGTCCCTGTATTCCCCGGATACTAAGGGACTGGTCCCCTCGTTTGCACAATTCGGGAGCATCAACCTCTGATAGCCATGTTGAATGCTTACCGTCAACCAGCGAAAGTGAAGGTTCAAGACAAAGAGGGGGAGCAAGATCCCCCTGCAGACTGTGTGAAGGCGATCACGCCATCCACCGTTGTCCCTTCTTAGACGAAGCGAAGAGAGTTTTGGAAGATCGTCCGGTTTCACCGTTGAGACTTCCTCCTGGATACAAAAAACTCGTGCCAAGTCCTTCGTTGGTTGAGAATACAGCTGGCCCACTCAAGTGGTCAGCTGAAGAGTCAGTCATTGAAAATGAACCTACTGAATCCAGATCGGACAAAAGTCCAAAGGTCGAAACGGCAGTTGACCTGGTTCTCCCTTCAGAAGTTTCATCTTCAAATGACACCGTCATTGAAGATTCATCTTCAAATGACACCCTCACTGAAGAGAATAAGGATGACACCATCCAGATTCTTTTCATCAACACAGACTCTGACGAGCGTCAGGGCAATGCGCCCATTCCTTTATCGCAGGAAGGAACATCGTCAGGGTCATATCCGGCCGTGTATTCGGTCCCACCACCAAGCAACCTGGTTGTGTCCTTTGATTGGAACCAACTAGGCAGACCCCGGTTGCCAGCCAGTATACCATTCAGAATCATAGTCCAAATATACAGAATGGTAATGGTTGGCACTATCATTGATGAAGGGGCATCTGTGAGTATCCTTTCCTCTGTTGCTTGGAAAGCACTGGGTTCCCCGGCGCTTTTGCCTGAGATAAGAAATCTCTCGGGTTTCGATAAAGGAACCAGTCGACCATTAGGGATCCTCCCCAATGTGCCTGTTACATTGAAAGGGAAGACCGTTCAAATGAACGTGATGGTCGTCCAAGGACCCTTGGATTATAACCTACTCCTTGGACGAGACTATATATATTGCATGGGAGCAATAGTCTCCTCACTCTTTAGAGTAATGTGTTTTCCACACGAAGGAAGAATGGTCAAGCTCGTAGACCAACTTTCATTTTCGGGATCACGCATCGCAAATAGTCACATACCAACCCTGAATGGTCTATTCAATCAAGAAATTTCTCCACCCCCAGTCCTTCTTCCCGATGAGTGCGAGTGATTCGGAAAGATGGGACTGGAACCCAGGGGGCATGCATCCTGGTCTGCTTTAGGCAGAGAAAACCTTGGGTATAAGGTAGAATTTCCGCGAGAGAATATGACTAGTCCGTACCCCGTCCGTGGATGGAAGAGGGGTTGTTCTGGAATAAGATTCTTTTGTCAAAGTTACGTGTTTGACAAAGGTCATTCACCCTTGTCTATTTCGGTAGGCATTGCCGAGGAAGTGTTTTGTTTGAAAGATTAACGAGACAATCTTTGGGTAACCAGAAAGAGGTAAGCCTCCCTCAATAACACCAATGTTTTGTCTTTGAGTAGTGTTCTTCTCTTGTCGCAAGTAGCTGCTCTCTTGTCGCAAGTAGCTGTTCTCTTGCGATCTTGCGAAAGATCTGTTAAAAGTTGGGCTGACGAGAAGACAAGTATCGCATAAGACCCGTTAAAAATAACGAGAAGACAAGTATCGTTAACATTAGACTAGCAAGACGACAAGTAGCTGTGAACACCCAAAGAAAAGCAGAGGTGGGAAGGAGGAGGGGCAGCCTTGAAATTGTATTTTATACCTGGGGGCATGCAAACCTTTTGGAGTGCAAGCTAAGAGCGGTTATTTATCTATTTTTTGGGTTAGCCGTTTCCGAACTTGCATAAAGAAAGGATATGGAGTAAAGCTTAGTGAAGATGAAACTCCTTAAAAAATAGAGATCTCACAGGGGACATTTCTTATCTTATGACTGGTAATTCGAGCAGTTTTAGCACATAGTTCATGCTCGTTAAAAAATAAACATAAGATCCGAGCAGTTTTAACGCGGTCTTCATGCTCGTTAAAAAATAAATAAAAGCAGTGAGCAATGTTTCCTCCAGAGTTTAAGCTCATTTTTAAATAAAAAATGAACCTATCCCGGTAAATAACCGCTGTGATCGTAAATTTATCAGCCATAAAAAGCCTTGGTCGTGTTTTGCACCTGCCACCTCCACTTTCATTTGGCCGATCGTTCACCTCCATATGATTGTTTACCCATTTTGAGGAACAGCTGCGAAGAGTGATTTCACCTAGCCATCCTTGTGACACTGCCGTGATTGGAAAATTCCAACCTGTACCTGGAATCAGTTGCTATCCCTGTTTATCACTCGTTCCTCAAAAGACGAGTCTTCTTTGAGCTCTTTTCAACTGACTCGTAAAATATGAAAAGTTTTCCGAGTTTTGGCCTTCCAGCTCGTTAAAGGACCGGAAGAGCTATCCCTCCTCTAGATTTTAATCTTTTTGGACCTGAGGGATTATTGCACAAAAAGGTCGAGCGCTTGTTTTATTCGGCTCGTTAAAGATATCGAAAACTCATCCCTTTTGTATTGTTTTATACTTTTTCGGACTTAAGGGATTAGATGACGAAAAAGGAATTGTGGAATTAACTTTATGTACCTTTTCAGACTCTCTAAAAATGAAAAGGACCGAGTTTTCCTTGTCGTTAGACTCGTTAAAACGATTAAATAGCGACAAACTTGTCTTTAGACGAGAACAAGTTTCCCTATCGCTAGGCTCGTTAAAACATAGCGATGGGCTTGCCCGAAGGGCAGGTTATAGAACAAGCATATGTTATCCTCCTCAAGCTTGACAAAAATAAAGAGGTACTGGTCAGAAATGACTGGGGAAAAATTGGGAGAACCTCAAAGCTTTAATGGTAGCAAAGTCGCTCTTGAACATGACACTTTTCCTCCGTACCACATCGGGTTGGGTTGTTTCATTCACCGGTCTCATCACCATGGTCTCGCCAAACCATCCACATTTGGGGTAATGCTACCGATCCATCGTATCAGTGTCGTTATATGTTCAAGAGATGTTGTTCAGAAAGAGTCGA
This sequence comes from Pinus tabuliformis, assembly GCA_031772625.1. NCBI lineage: Eukaryota > Viridiplantae > Streptophyta > Pinopsida > Pinales > Pinaceae > Pinus > Pinus tabuliformis. The sequence continues at coordinate 37,591,449 of CM062815.1, forward strand.
CCATGTCCCATCCACTACCATACATCATCTTTCATCCTTTCATGACCGCCACCCTGAATCATATTTCACAGATTGTTTTCACCTCCATTAAAATCATTAGCTCCGTTCCGTGTCACTGATGTGGGATTCATTAAGGCCCTCCTTTGACGGATCGCTCCTTGTCGACATCAACTCATTATCCAAGGAGTTGATCTAGGAACAACCCCCTCAGTACTTTGAAGCTTGCATGCCTCAATGGCAAGTTTCTCACTTCTGGCGACAGGTATACATCAATGACCTTCGACCAGAAGATTTTGCGTGGTGTTCGACGCCAAGTCCTTTATTCACACCACGTGAATTGTACTGCAGTACCTTGAGGGTCATTATCATTATCGGTGATTCCTCTCGCGCTTGTTAACGGTTTACGTCATTGACCGGTAATCAAGCGATGTCTTTCCATGTTCGACTTCAGCGCAATTCTCACATGGATCGACTTGTACTTAGAGTGAAGATCGAACGAGTTTGAAGACCCCGGATCTAGTTTCATCCATCCGGGCTGCGATATATATTCAGGAAATAAAGACATTGACATGTGCAGCAGATGATCATCCTACTCAAAGGATGATAATTTCAGCAGAGAATTATCAGTCTACCATCAGACGATCGTCTGTTCTATGTACAGAAAAATGTATTTATAAAGCTGAGCATGGGAATGCCCGCCTCAGCTAGATCATGAAAGCAGTATGAAAAATAATGTATTGTATTGTATCTTATTACAGGTCACCTCTCAGTGATTGAATGAACTTCGGATCCTCCTGATAAAGCATTTCACCCGATAAACGACCTCATACTTTAGGGGGCAACTGTTATAGACATTTTTGTGCCTTACAGCATGAAGCATGAAATGTCCATAATCTAAGGGATCCAAAGTCCCTAAACATGTTGTTCCTACCCCTAGAGGAACAAGGTCAGCAAACCACAGCACTGAATAACAGTTCTCCACCTGAAAACACTCAAAAACAAGGTAATTCTGGATCATGTCAACTGCTCCACTGAGCATCTGCGCTGAATGTCAAGTGCTCCACTGTCTACCTGCGTTGAATGTCAACTGCAAAGAAGGCTACCTGCGCTGGGCGAGTTGGGACATGTGGCACAGTCATTCCTCAAGGTGTCAATGCCCAGGAAGCTTCCAAAATGACACTTGGATCAGGGAATTCGATTGGTGATGAGTAAGAGGGTCTAGATCTCCAAGTGGAAGCAAGAACCTCCAAGTGGACTCAAGAACTGAAGAATAACTGAAGTGAGAGAGGACACTAGTCAGCTTCATGCCAATCTCAAGCTGACTCATCCTTTCTCCAAAACTCCTATATATAGATCTCTCTCATGAGGTCTAGGGAGGCTGGAATATGGTGAATGTAAAGAATTGTTGTTGGTTTGAGTTTAGAACTATTGGGTGATTTGCTTTGAAGGAGGTGAAGAGGAGATTTCTTTCTGCTGGGAAGGTGATGCTGGATTGGGCCTCTTATGGTTGTATCACTTCCTGAACTTTACTTCTTCCATTAATAAAGCATTTGAGGTTCTTCTATATGCATGTGTCTCAATGACGTATTGTTATACTTGTGTATTTGATTTATTCTAATCCTTGAATCAATTATGAATGTATGCTTCTTGTAGTTTCCCTCTCTTGCCATTTCGCAGGATCTTGGTGTAGCTGGGGCCAGTGAAAGAGCAAGGATCTGGGAGCAAGCAGCAAGGAGAGAAGATTGGATCAACCATTAGCGAAAGACATCGGTTAGTGGATCTCTTTCTCCCCTATTTTACTTTCATAAAGAAGAAATCTTAGATAGCTTTGCTTTGATTGTTGCTGAGGTACTATCACCCTTAGAGTGGGATAGGGTCATTCCGTATTGGATACTTTTCCCAACAACAAGGGGTTTCCCTAGGCCATAAACCAAGCATAAAAAATACCAAGGGTGATAAATTGTGCTATAACACAAAGGCAAATCAATAATGCAAGAGGAAAAGACCCCAACCACTTTGACTTCAAAATAGAGGCTTGAAAGGAGATTGAAGAGGATAGAGAAACATGGCTTGACAGGGTCAATTTGCATTTGGAGAAGCTGCTAAAAAGCTCCAACAGGGACAATCAAATCATCAGGCACATGGCTCACCATTATAGGACCCGGAACAAGATTTGTTACATAAGAGTAAAGCAAATGAAGACAAGGCTAAAACAAACCCTCAAAGGAAAAAAGGAGGGTGATAGGCTTAGGTTGCTTTCTGAAGCTTCCTTGGCCGACCTAGACACTTGATGGTGGTGGTCTCCCATAAATTTTAAGCAATTTTGAGCAAGTTTTGAGAATTTTTGCATTTTTGAAGAATTTAGGAGTTTTTGACACAACAATTTTGGCTCTATGCGCGCTTTTCCTAGGAGCATCCAATGGCCAAAATAAGACCACCATTGGATTCCTAATGATTTAATCATGCTCCCTGTGCATTTTCTAAGTTTTTGGAGCAAAACTAGTCAGCCAAAAGGTCAAAACAAACCTAAAAGACCATGTTTCTGCCCCTGCTTTGACCATGGCGCTGCGCATAGAAGCAGTCTTGGGAGAATCCACTTTTGAAGGGTCAAGTCAACTCCAAATGAGAAACTAAAGGATGATTTGGAAATTCGACAAGAAAGGCTTTCCAATGAACTATCATGAGCTCAATTTGGACACCGGGAAGGCCTCCAAATTGACCCTGTAAAAAGTGTTGCGCATAGGACAATTTTCTGCTAAATTTTCACTTCACTGTGCCATGACTGTAACTTTTCGATTTTCTCTCATGGATGATGTTTTTACTGATGTAAATGGTGACTAGGCATGTAGATAAGATGAATATTAGTTACTAGAGGGGAGATTCATTGGATCAAAAGTTCTCTTGATGTCAAATGAATCTGTTCCCTCTCTTTTAGAGGCAAGTTGTTAGGGTTGCCTAGATTCTAGTTTCTTGTTCAGCTTTTGATGGATTAGTTCCTCATCTTAGGGATTCAACCACTGAGGATGGTAGGAGGCTTAATTGAGGTATATATCTTCTTTTTCTTTCTCATTGTAAAGGGTTGGACTCAGTGGGATGCTTATGTTTTGATTAGATATAATTTTGTATCAGTTACAACAGGAGATTAATGAAAAATTGCAGCTATTTCTTTGGGATCCATGTGGTATGATCCTTAGTTTAGTTTTTCTTTTGTATTCATGTGTTAAAATGTATTTTTGACTCCATTTCATCATTTCATTGCTTTTATGTGAATGTATACAAGTCTGAGAGGTAGAATCCATATCCTTTATGCTTTGTTTTGTGTAGACATTTCACAGTCTGTGTTTTCTTCAGTTTAGGAAGAATCCATGTGGTTTACATGCTCTTTCTAGCTCCTCACTTGTATTTCACCTCATCCATCAAACCCTATGGTTTTGATCATTGTGCCTACCTTACCCCATTGAACACCTTGCAATTCTGACCTAATTTCCTTACCCTAACTATTTGGCTCTTTCTGATCTAGGTAAACCCTTAAAAAAAATCAAATCAAAACCCTGTGCTACTATACCTAGCCTAATATCAGTTTCTTGATCCAGTCATTTTGGCTGAGGTCCTTATGGAGAGAGCCCTCTCTTAGCCTAGTAGGGCTAGCTACTTGGCTAAGCGTGGTTTGTGGTTACCCTAGAATTGCCTTATTTCAGCCTGAGGTTCAATCCAGGTGCTAACAGTTTCCACGTTAAATCTCTGTGTCCAATGTGTATGTTTCTCATGGTGCTTGTGTTCATGTGATGACTTATGTTGCTACACATGATATATTGTTGATTGCCCACATGAATGGATGTCAAATTCAAATGTTAAATATAAATTGGAAAAAAATTTTGAATTAGCCTAAATATTGATTCATCCCCCCTCTCAATATTAACATTTTTTCCAACAAGCACATGGTTGGGATGAGGGTGCGACTCAACTCCCTAGGGCTTGACATTACCCTCCCAAGGGTGGAACAAATTTATTCAAGAAAAGGAAATATTATTGTAAGAGAAATAAACAATTGAGGAAGTTTTTTCTCTAAGATACTAATATAACAAAAACTTGCCTCTTTCTTAAATGATCCCATGGATTGGAAAAGCATAATACCATTACCTAAGGGTAAGATACATATGTGTCCATTAAATAAGTTTTTTTCCTTTTATTTTCAAGTCCCCTCCAACAAGGACACCATTCTATCCATAAGTCCTTGGTTTTATTAACACTATATTTTGGGTTAAAAACGACCTTTATATGACTTGGTTTTGAATTTCACATGTTAAAATTAGGGCTTGCAAGAAAATCAACCCATTTTAATTTACATTAGGCTTCACATCATTTCGAAAACATTACTTTATCAACAACCTTAGTAAGAAACACCATTATACCTACATTTTAGCATTTTGATAGGCTAACAAGTGAAGGTATCTCAACTCTTTGGAAACATTGATATAATGACACCCTAAAGTGTCATTCAAATGACGGAAAGTTGCAGCATAGTGTTTGAACCGTGTGTGAGATCAATGTTGCACTTTTTGAAATGATATTCCAAAATATCAATACATTAACATCCAAGACATTGAAATATGCATAATTTTCACCATAGTGATGCCTAAGAAACTCAATTGATGCCTAAATGTCAATTGGCTGACGTCTATGGGTACTTTTTCTATGACCCCAATCCCACAACAATATAGATTTACTGTCTAAAAAAATCTACTAACAATGGAAAGGAGCGTTACATATGTTCTTCAATTCGATAGAAATATTAATGATGATCTTGAGCCATAATAGCCCAATAATATCATAATTTTTTCAACATTGTTGAGTTGACTATAAATCATCATCATTGTCCAAGTCAAAATCAAATCTATAAGAAACATTGTTATGGACCATCACTATGGGTCATTTCAAAGGGAAAGACACATAATTATGAGACCTGAATCACATAACAAAACACATTGGAAAATAAATATGATTACCTTGGGAATTTGTGAGAGAATTGTTTGTCACATTTACCTTGTATTTTTATTTCTTGAAAGAATCAAATATTAAGTGCATTTCAAACACTTATATCACCATTTTTAGTATTTTAATGTGTACTACATTAGCAAATGCATATAACATAAGACAATAAATCTTAGTAAATGAATCATTCCATTAATCTCATCTCAATAAATCTCGTTACACACTAAAATACAATACTATATTAAAGGATGGGCCTATCAAAATGTCCTTGTATTTGTTCTTTGACTAAGTGAAAAAATTACTTTCAACATGGCTTTTGTCAAGCCATTATGAAATGAAAACATAATTTAGAATTGCTACCATATTTTTATTTATGAATATGTTTATGAATATGTTTGTACATGCATCATTCTATGGTTGAGTTAGCCAAATAATGATCGATGTACAAATTCAAAGGATGCTTGAACATAAGAATATAAGAATTTCCATTGGAATTGAAGTGGATATGATTACCTGAGTGGTTGTTGTCCCAATGGACTTTCATAATACATTAATATTTGTGGTTCCACTATTCAGATATGAGTTATTTATTTGATTTTTATGGAAGACTTTGTGCAATCAATCCCATGTTCATAAATCAATGATAACATGAAAGATTCAATATCTAGAGAATAATTTCTTCTTCATGAAATGGACATTACAGATCCCTCTCAATATCATTGAAATAATTATTCTAAATTAGGCAATAAAATATTACAAACATTACCTCCATTGCTTCCAAACAAAGGATATTATTCTTGACAAAGAACACAAGCACTATAAAGCATACTATCTTATATTATAGATGAATAGAAAGATGCAAAAACTCCAACATTTATACAAAAACAAGATGTAAAATAGTTCTCACTAATATTATGGACTTAAACAAATCCCAAGATGATATTTGTGAGTTTTAGATACAAGTACAAACTCTATTTTAGATATAACAACTTAGTTACAGTTATGGTTAACATGGTGTAGTAGTTAAGGATTCCAATAACCAATATAGTTCTTTGGAGTTTTTTGGAGTTTTTTCATTGAGAGGAAAGGGTTAAATGTCATTTGAATATCCATACTCTATATTTGTCTTCTTTCTATCACCTTGAAATTTATATTGAATTGGTTGAAGAGAGTGAAATACAATATGTTAATATAATAAGAGGTCACAAGTTTCCATACTATGTATTTATCTTTTTCTTATATAGTTGAAAGTTTTATATTATAGCTATGTTGAGATAAGTTTTTGAGGTTATTGGATAGAATGAACTACTATAGTTTTAACTTGTATTTATGTTAGATATTTAATCATTTATCTTTCCTTTGATAAAATTCCATATATCTAAACTCCATATTAGATAAGTAGTAAATTCAAAGTCCTATACATGCTTTCAATACTTAGTTTGTGTTTGATGTGGTTTTATTATCAAGAAAATAAAGTTTGTGCATGAAAGTACTAGTAACACTATAATAATAATAGAAAGGAGAATAGCGTTTTTTTCACTAGTTAGAAAGTAATATACTAAAGTAATGAATGTGGGATTCCTTTCATGAGAGGAAATCACATCAATGAGATGAGATGAGCTAATGAATCGAATATATCCAAACCCTTTGAGCACATCTTAGTTCTATAAAGTGGCTCATGTGGGAAGTTAACCAATATAATTTGCCTATGATTAACCAAGAGACCCAAACATGAATATCCAAACTTGAGGAAATATGTCCAAGTAGTGTTGCAAAATAAGATTAGGGTCTCAACATTACAAGGAAACTACCTTCTAGTGGAGCGGAGACCCCTATAAAAATAGCCCCAAAATCCCTTTGTAGCAGAGGTCACTAGCGGAGGTGGGCAGGCGGATGTTTTAGTGGATGTTTCTTGGACGGTGCATCTAAATTACTAAATCACACAGATGATTTATTATCAATACACACACTAGAACTGCATATAACATTGTGCACTGTAGATTTTTTTTTTATGAAAAATAAAAAACCACTGTGTGCTAAACATCCTAACGCACTCATGCTTGAATATTCGCTAGTACCAGCCTCTTTCATATAGTAAAATGTATTGGTTCTATTCGGAAATGACGTCCCGTTGCATTAAACATAAAATAATACCCCAGGGCCCCGTATAAATCATACCGATAGAAAATTTCTAATTTCTAAAAAAACACTGGTGCTATTGTAAAACCACAACGTTGATGCATTACAAGTAGTGTAATTCCCCAATGCGTCTCAATAAAGCACTGTAATAATTTTAAGTTAAAAAAAAACATGATGCTTTTGGATATATCCCGCCCCGGTGCACTTTGAGACACGCACCAGAGGAGGGTTAAATAAAAAAAAAAACCCTCCCAATCATAATTTTCATTTTTACCATCTACAATGTTGGAGAGCTCTTAAGAACGAGTGACAATCTTGCCAAGTGCAAGTTCCCTGACATCAATGCTTCTCTTGCTCACTACCTTTTAGTACCATGCTCACTGTTTGAGTTTCTAATTTTTTCAAACGGTGTGAAAATTTATTTTTCTCCATTATGTGTGCACAATGCCTCCCCGATAACCAAACATCTAGGTAATATCTATTCTTCTTTCTAATTTAAGTTTTTAGCAGATTAGGATTGCAAATTAGGTTGAATTTGTCATTATTGTTACAAAAAAAAATCGACGGGCAGTGTGCTCGATTTATTTGGCTTGCACCGGCAGTGATGCGCCTTGTATATTTACAGGGTGCACCGTGTTTCGGTGCATGAACATAGCACACCGTCGTTGTGGCTGTGAATTTTTTAACTATAAACGCATCAGGAAAGAAGTGACGTGAGCACTGGTGCACAAGTATGTCGTATTGCTATGAAAATTTAAATTTCAGAAAAACCCGCGGTGCGTCATACTTATGTGCGCATTGTTAGTGCTGTAGTTAAAGTTGAATGCGCATCGGTGTTGGTGCATTACTGTGTTTTGAGCACACTGACAATTTTTTTTTTTAGATTGAAAGTTACATTTCCATAGTTATAAATGCATGTTTCATTTAATAAAACAAAACTGTATGTTATGTATGAGGCTAATGTATTTTATATGTTAATCATGTAGTAGAGACGTCAACAGAGGGAGAAACAACAACAGTAGGAGTAGGAGCCAAACCCATACAATATTGTCTGACCATGGTAGGCCAAAGATATGGAGAGGAGTTTGCACCCTCAACCTATTACTACAGTGACCCGAGTTCTCTCGAGGAATTTAGGCCTCCTCAAGTACTATGAGGAGGGTAATCCCTGAAGGCACACTCTATCTTATTGGCACATCTGATCCATCGATGGAATATCCAACAACATGATTTCCGTGTCAGTACTGAGTTGTGGTATAGGCCCACTAAGGAGGATATATACTTTATCACTAACCTATCCAAGAGAGGGGATGATTTTCCCCAGTTCCCTGATGCCGCCCATGGTGTTGCAATTGAGATTCAATTTGCAGACACTTTGACATATGTCGGGCCTCATGCGGTTCATCCACTAGATTTTCAGGTCCATTGTGGAAATCTATATATATCTTCTTTTGCTACAAAGGATGCTAGGTGCCTCTCATTATTAACCAACACCATTTCACATTCTTGTGGTGATGGGCAGTGCATTAGTTGCCATCTTTTGTATTATGTTGATTCTTTGATTTGGGTTCCACCTTGCATCAGATGGTCTGGTATTTTTTGAGGCATTTTTGCATGGCTTTAGATAGATGGTGTGCATTGTTGAGATAGGAGAGGGATACCTTCCATTTTTCTTCCAAGTTTTTTTGTTTATTTTTTGATAGCTTTCTAGAGATTAGGCCTACATTTGATTGTTTCCCTCATAGGCCGATGACTAAGGCCCAGATGTGCATGCGGGGGCAGATGATTCCTAATAGAGGCATGATGGAGTTTCCTGCTAGGATTTCAGATGAGCCACTGGAGCTATTGACCAGTCTGTATGACCATGCATTTGTCGTGTTGGGGTATCCGTATGTGGGGATTGATTGGAGGGTGTCCCAACATCTTCTTCACAATGGATAAGCCTCCAGATGATAGAGGTAATGTTAGTGTTTTCATTAAATTAATCTATTTTCATTTTCTTATTTTAATGAATTAGAATAAAAATATTCTAGCACGTTCTTTAACTTGTTTTATTAAATCGTTTAATGAAATTGTTTAATTATTTTTTTGTACTATATATTTTGTAGACATTGACACATTCGATGTAGACATGTCTCCTCCCCCACCGGATGTCGGAGGAGATGAGAATATGGTTGAGGTCTAAGAGGGTGAGGGTGAGGCACATCCTCAGGGGGGTGTGGGAGTTCAGGAGTGGAGGCTTGCTATGCGATGTCAGATGGACTACTGTGATAGATTGGTCAGATTTTTGGTTTGGTAGGGAGTTTTCTCCGCGAGGCCTCGAGATAACAGTGTGTATCTGGTGTTCGTGTATCTCTATAGAACATGTTCGTGGGATTTTATGTCTCTTATGCGGCATGTCATTAGAGCTAGTAGGGCACTGGTAGCGATGAGGAATGCAGAGCATCATGCAACAACACATCCATCATATGATGAGGTTGGCCATGATGATAAGGGTGATTATGATGCTCATGATGATGAGAGTGGTGATGATGATGCTTCTAGTGGTTGTGCCACTCCATCGGATCATGGCTGTTAGGGTGTCAGTGATCCTTTTGGCAATACAACTGCTCGTCAGTCACCTGATGACATTGAGATTCCAGAGTTAGAGGATGTGTTGTATGTTTCTCCTAACAGAGCAGACCAACCATCTTCTCCTGTAGACCATCCATGTCCTTATATTGCAAACCAACCACCTCTTAGTCCTCCACCTTAGCTGAGTTTGACATATGTACTTGATCAGACAGTAGTTGACAATCCATTGTCTTCTACTGCATACCAAGCTACAGGCACTGCTATGTCTATTGTATATGATATTTGATTGCACTTATTTGACTTCTTTGTGTATCTCTATCTCTCTCTCTCTCTCTCTCTCTATATATATATATATATATATATGGTGCATTTTTTGTTCATGTTTATGTATTTAATTTATATGTTGGTGTTGATGTGTATATTGTTAGGTCATAGATATGTTCATTTAACGTGATTGCAGGTAGATGTGTACGTGATAACACTTATTTGACATGAGATTTATATTAATTTGAGGATGTGTGTGGTGATGACGTTAGATTACAATATTTTTGCTTTGTTAGATGTGATTATGATGATGATGCCTTGATATATTATTAGATTTGTGTGCTAGGTAATGACGTTTATAGTGCTACTAAAAGTGTATAATTAGATGATGGAAGTGAATTCGAATGTGTATCATAAATGATGTTTATGTTTGTTAGATGATTATCTTCATGATGTTTAATTTTATGAAATAATGTTTATTATACATTATGTATTGTTGAATATATATATATATATATATATATATATATATATATATATATATATATGAAATTGCATGTAAAACAAATTACTTTAAAAAACTGCAAAGATATTTTTATAAATTACAAAGTTTAGTATGGTTGAAACTATGATTGTTAGATTATGATAAATATTTTTATATTCCTTAGATAGTTCATTGATATTCAATCTAAGTTAATTAGTAAAATATTTCAATACTCACAAGTGTATAATTAGATGCTGGAAGTGAATTCGAATGTGTATCATAAATGATGTTTATGTTAGATGATTATCTTCATGATGTTTAATTTTTTGAAATAATGTTTATTATACATTATGTATTGTTGAATTTATATCAATTTTATATATATGAAATTTCATGTAAAACAAATTATTTTAAAAAACTGCAAAGATATTTTTATAAATTACAAAGTTTAGTATGGTTGAAACTATGATAAATATTTTTCTATTCCTTAGATAGTTGATTGATATTAAATCTAAGTTAATTAGTAAAATATTTCAATACTTACAATGATAAAATAATTAAAGGTAAAATAATTTAGTTAGTTCTTAAAAATACGAAATGTGTAACTCATTCAATTTTTAATATAAAATATTATTAATAATAAATTATTCAAAAATACAATTTAACTAATTCAATATTAAAAAAAGTATTTCGGTAGAAATCACATGAGAGAATTTTTTGGCCGACGCGTTTCGAACCAACAAGTGTGGTTCATCATCAGGACCAGATGAAGAGGCAGACCATGGCAAGGCTCAAATAGAGAGCAATGTAGAGACATAATTTCTTGAAATTATGTCTCTACATTGCTCTATATTTGAGCCTTTGCCATGGTCTGCCTCTTCATCTGGTCCTGATGATGAACCACACTTGTTGGTTCGAAACGCGTCGGCCAAAAAATTCTCTCATGTGATTTCTACTGAAAGACTTTGTTTAATTCATTATGGATCATAGAAGCTTGAATACAGTAATTCAATATTGGTTTATAAAATTCAATCTATTGTTAAATTTTAAAAACTTAATTTTTTTTTACAACCAACTTAGATCTGTCTTAACTCTAGATCTACCACGTGTCGAGAGGGATCAAATCTCTTGAGATGCAAACATATTTTTGAGTGAAAATATATTTTATCTCTTTAGGCATTTGATGGATCTAGGAAACTGGTATATTAATATATATGTAGTTGACATTGAAATATTTTATTTATAATTCACTCTCTCTGTATTAAAAAGTTAAAATACACCCCCTCATATTTTTTTTCTTGTATGTATACATTTAATTATTTTAATTATTAAAATTTTCTAAATTAATATTACATATCAAATCCATATTAAACATTGAAAATTTTATAAATATACCCCATACATTGAATTAGAAAGAAATTATTGATGGAATAAGAATTATCTCAATCTTTCTCACTAAAGTGGAAGTATAAGAAAATTTTCAATTTAATTTACTTTATTTTTCTCTATATAAAGTATCTATAAAATTATGTTATTCAATATGGACATTGAAATATTTTAATTATGGTTGTCTGTAAAACATTTTTTGTTATAAATATATTTTTGTTTTAAATATCACATGTAAATGAAACATAGAATGAATTACACATAATGTAATATCAATAATACAATTTCTTGTCATGTGAAAAAATTACATTTTTTCTTTGTAGTAAAAAGTATATTATATTTTTTTACTCATTTCATTTCTTCCTCATAATATTTTTTATTTTATTTTTACTTTTAGTTACATTATATCTCTATATAAAGTTATCTAAGATTAAGGTGTAAATTGAAGCATTGTAATTATGTTTCACATTACTTTATTTTTTTATTACTATTTGTTAATTTGTTAATTTCTATTATTATTTTACTATTTTTAAATGTAACCTTATGTGATAACATCTCTCCCATACTGTGCTGTAGTGTGCCTCTCAGCGCAATTAATTTAGATTTAGTACAACTTAAAAAATTATGTTTTTTATAAAAATTATTTTATTACTAAAGTTATGAGATTTTTAAGCAATTTAAATTTAATCTTTATAGCAACTCTTACCAATTTAAATTAAAATTTTTCTCTCTAAAGATGAGGATAAAGAAATTTAAAATAAGGCTTGTGATCAAGTTACTTGTAGTTGGGTGTTTGATTTGTTCGAAGTTCTCCATTAAAGAGACAAGTGAACTTTTTTCTGGTAATAAAGATATAACATTTTGATGTTATTTTGGTTCTTTATTTGCTATTGCACTGGTTTAAATTTAACTCTTTTTAATAATAAATATGAGTTAAATAATACAAATTAAATTATCATGAGATATTCACTAAAATTCATTTTTCACATTTCTCCTAACTAATATTACATCATGTTCACGATGATAAAGACATGTTTACTTTAAATAATTTAGTTACAAATACACAAAAAAGGATATTTATTTTACATAATCTAAATAGGAAAAAGATGACTCACCGAGTCTATTTAAAACTCAAACAATTGCCTCTTAATCACCACCAGAAATGCAGTGCGCTTGGTATGTTCTCATTGCACCAGTACTGTCATATTTACCCAACACACCGCCTAAATAATTTTTAAAAATATAGCTATATATCTATGCGTTAAATAAAGTGAACATTCTGTCCTGGTGCGAAAATGTTATACGGGCGCACTGGTGCATAAGTGTGGTGCACCGTTATGAAAATTTAAAAATTGTGAACCAATAACAATGTGTTATAGGTAAGTTTGCACCGTCTACGGTGCTGTTGTGTTTTGACAACACACCAGATCCTATTCATCACTGTATTTTTGGCACACTGATGATTTTTTTTTTTTTTAAGTTGAAATTTATGTTTTCATATTGAGAAATAATTTTTTCATTAAAAAAAAATGTATTTTATGTATGAGGCTGATGTATTTTATATGTTAATCATGTAGCAGAGATGTCAACAAAGGGAGCAACACCAGGAGCAAGAGAAAATGGTAGACCCATACAATATGGTCCAACCATGGGAAGCTAGAGCTAATTGTTGTCCTACAATACACACTCTAAGTGTCTTACCTGGATCTCAGAGGTCCCTGCTACAAACTTCCATGGTGCCATGGATTTTAGAAATGGAACTGTGAAAAGTTTATACTTTGTTAAACATTGTTGGTTCAAATGGTAAAATAAGAGTGAAATTAGAAGGTAGTGGTACAGAGAAAAGATATCAGATTAGGGTTTCATGGGTCTTATCAGTCACACACCAAACACCATGAAAACTTACAGGTGTGTCTTTCATGCCACTACCATATCGTACAATTGAGGTCCTTCAAATTGACGACATGATGTATATGGCTTAGGCTTATGACTTTCAATGACATGATGTATATGGCTTGGGATCGTGACCTTCAATGATCATTTTGGGCAGGATAGATTTTAATAATATATCACACACAACACCTTATTATGTAGCCTTATCACTTATTATTACCGAACTTATAAAGACATGTCTACTTTAAATAATTTACTTATAAATACATAAAAATATATATTTATTTTACATAATCTAAATAGGAAAGAAAAATGCATCACCAAGTCTATTTGAAAGTCAAACAAATTCCTCTTAATCACCATCACATTATTTATCATTTAATTCTTAGCCATAAAATATTTATTAATTCAAATTTTATTTATAATTACCATTGAAAAGAAAAGTCAAAATTGTTCTATTACCCATGAGGAAAAAAATAAAACCTCTCATGCATCCATGTAAACCCATTTGTTTCTCTTATGGTCCATAAAAGATGTAATACATATTTTATACATGTGCAAGACCTCCTTTTGGTTTACAACGATGTGACATAGGTATGTGTGCACTGCATATGATGCGGTTGTGTTTTATAGAGCACCAAAGCCAGTGCAGGGCTGTATTTTTTGGTGCACCGATAATGTTTATTTATTTATTTATTTAAAGTTATGTTTCCGTATTAATAAATACATTTTTCATTTCAAAAAAAAAAATTGTATTTGATGTATGAGGCTGATGTATTTTATATGTCAATCATGTAGTAGAAATGTCAACAGAGGGAGAAACAATAATTGGAAATACTCAGCGAAATAATGAAAACAAAAACATACAATAATAGTATAAATGATGAAATAACACAAGTACATATCACTCTCCAGTGTTGTCACCTTGATTACCTTCCTCAATGCTTGGCATGATAACATTGTTTTTCTCAAAAACATGGCTTTTTTATCTAGGGTCATGTCTTAATATGAACCACAAATCCCTATCTAAAAAATATGGGTAAAAAAACATATGGTTTCAGTGTTTTAGGAAAACATAAGGCACCCTAGCTTCATGCCACATCTTTCTAGAGTTAATAGATATCAACCCACTATTGTGATCTTCCATTACATTATTCCGATCAAAGGTGTCCCACCACTAGCACCTAAAAATAACACATTGGAATAAAGAGACATCCACTTTAATGATTTGTTGTACCTTTCCAACATAAACTAATGTCCCTTGCATTAATTTTTGATCGTGGTGGATAACACGACTAGATTGGTCATACTCGACTTCCACTCCACAGTCTTTTTTCATGCATCTATCGTCGACATCCTCCATGCAAAAATGATGTCCATTTGCCCAGATAGATAGGAACAAATGCACCTATAAAAAAGTGAAACAATCATAGTGTCATGTGTCTAATAAACCCAACATAATTAAAAATATAAACTTATATGGATGTTACAATTCAAAGGTGCAATATGAAGTTAAAACTGTACAGAAAGAGATTATAATTACTGAGTTGTTACACCCAATCCCTATGTTTAGCGCATCCTCTTCAACACGCAAGTAATGACCATATGCACCGTATTCTCTTTGACTTGATCAACAACCTAACTGATAGGGCATTCCATTCGCATATTTTATTTTAAATGATTAGGATAAGGCACACTTTTACTATTCAACCATTTGATTTCTTTCCTGTCAATGTCCCATTTCCTCCTCTTCTCTTTGTAAAATGCGACCCGCGTTTGTGTCACTTTCATATTGTAAAGAATGCATTTGTTTGATGGATTCAATTTATGAATTCCCTGTTGAACCAAACCAATATATGTATGTATATATGTGTGTGTGTGTGTGTGTGTGTGTGTGTATATGTATGTATGTATGTATGTACACACACACACAGATATCTATATATATATATATATATATATATATATATATATATATATATATATATATATATATATATATACAAACACACACACACACACAGAGATATATATATATATATATATAGTATGTATGAGATCAAAATATGCATTAATATGAAGTTTAATGTGAATAGTTATTGTGTAGTAATTTGACAAATGATAAGCTTTCACTTATTCTTTATTATGAGCCTCTTTCCATTCATTTAGAGAAGCTCATCTTCTATTTTTTTTTCATCCCTATCTTCATCCCAATCACCACACCTGGTGTGTTATCAACCTGTTGGATGTAATCACTGGCATAATAGAAAGACACATACAATAGGGGCCAACCTATCCTCTAGTTTCTTGTCTTGGCCAATATTGCTTTTTAGTTTCTGAAGAAATAATATCTCTCCTAAAAGAAGATGAAACATTTTTAAATATATGAATGGGATATAGTAAATGGGCAATCTTAATATGCTCCCAATATGGGAGCTTAGAAAAAACATATTTCCTTTTTGTCCCAATGGGAAATTTTTCAACATAGCTGTCTAAGAAATCTGGATCATCGAACATAGACTCCCCATTTAAATTGAATATTTATGAAAACTCCTTATCCTTCTCTATATCATATGATCCAAGCCGTCCAATTGGTGTCATTATTGCATGCATTTGGATTCTCTTTGATTTACCATTGAAAGTGGATGTTTCTCTTCTATAAAGGTTTTCTTCTGCGAGGAATACCCTAGAGTAGTCATACACTGGCTTTCCTAGGTGTTCAGACCACCTAGCCTTCAGAGAAGGTCTACAACATTTACATCCTTAATACCCTTTTGTTACAAGACCTGTGAAATTATTGTATATAGGCCGACACGATAGCGACCATGAAGATCCGAGGAATTGTAACAAATTAAATTAATATGTGAAATAATAGTGTTATTAAATAAATCAATAAGAATGTAATTTACCAGAGAAATATGCTAAGATTGGATAATCATGTATAGTGTAAGCACATATGCCATACAACATAAAATTCCTCTCTTTTGTGATGGGTATTGATACATCGTACACATGTATCCCTTCCCATAATTCTTTAAATTCATCTACCAATGGTTGTAAGTAGACATCCATATTATTCACTTTTCTCCTACAAGGGACTATGAGAGCTAAGATAAGATGTTCATTCTTCATGGAAAACCATGGGGGGATATTGTTATTGATCATTACCATATACCAAACATAATAATTGGTGTTTTGGAGGGAATATGGCTTGACATCATCCACGGCTATGCTGAATCATAGACTTCGTACTTCATCCTTGAATTTTCCAGGCCATGTATCCTCTATATGATTCATGGCTATTGAATATGTTTGGATTCACATAAATCTTGAATCACTCTTGAATCACTTATGTGTGAGGCATGCCATCCCTACAACGTACCTAATTCTTTGCAAGGAAAGAGTATTTGAATCCTTGGGATTATAGGCACGTGCCTCAATATCGTATGAGGAGGACCATGTGCTTTACCCATTTTCTTAATTACGCTACATGTCATGCCCACA
The DNA here is from genome assembly GCA_031772625.1 of Pinus tabuliformis. Taxonomy (NCBI): domain Eukaryota; kingdom Viridiplantae; phylum Streptophyta; class Pinopsida; order Pinales; family Pinaceae; genus Pinus; species Pinus tabuliformis. The sequence goes on from CM062815.1 coordinate 37,608,685, forward strand.
TTTCAAACATATCTCTTTGTTTGCATATTATCCTCTATATATAATACAATCATTTGGACATGCATAATATGATATGTACTCAACCCCCAACATTTTCAACAATTTATTTCCTCTTTGCAGCTTCCCAATAAGACATTATCACTCGAAAGAAACTTATCTTTGAATATCCTGCAGTTGGTGGGGAATATAATTGTACAATGTCAATATTTAATGTTCATAAAAATCACCATTTTTAAATTTGATTGTGTGACAAAATTAAGGAACTTGATCGATCATGAAAGTCAATTACCTCAATTTTGCTGAGAAACATGCATTTGACATGCCAAACTTTGCTTTCACATTTTACAACAACATTGTTGTCCCTAACTGAGTAGAGGTTGACTTGGCACCAGGTTCAAAGAGGGGTGGTGGAAGCATATTTCAGGCTTTCGAATAAGGTATCAGTGATATGAGCATTATCCCCTAGCTCATAGTTTTGGAATGCATCTAACAACATTGCCTCCATGGAATTCATATCCCATAAGTAATCGTCCATACCAACCTCTAGTTGATTGCCTCCATTGCCAACTTGTGATCAAGAACCACTGTTACTATAGTCATTCCTAATTGGTGAATATGGACATAGTGGGAATTGAATAGGTGGTTGATTCAACCATTCTTTGTATGCTTCCTCTTTGAGTCTTTCTCTTAATGTAATATTCTCTCGATTTGACATTGTAGTGGGGTGCACCGAAAGATGGTAGGTGGGTCGCTCATCATCACTAGAATCCTAATTTCAAAAACTATTGAACGTCATTAGTACAATATTAATGATATTAGTAAGCATGAAAATGCAATTCGTTTGTTGAAATTTTAGTATACCAAACAATTATTACCATCGTTGATCCAAGATTGTGGCTAGAAGATGGCATGTTCCAATTTGCAAGGTGAAGAGGTTGTCCATTTTCATCTATCAATTGCTTGCGATATGCTACTCCTGATAAGAGAGTCCGACATTTTCGAAAATAATATGAAGTAATATTTTCTACATCTAAGCTCAATTATGAATCTAGATCTTAAAATAATTTGAGTACATTTTTATTCAAATTGACATGGATTAAAAAAATAAATTCAATTAGATAATCAAAATATAAATAAAATCTAAACTTGCTCGAGATGAAAAGGGATAACTTCATGAAGGACTTTGATTAGCAATATGGAATGCCCTAGAATTTGAAGAATTGACCATTTGATATTATTGAGATTTTTTCCCTCTTTGATAAAAATTAGAAATAAAATTTGTGTGAACATCTAAAATTAATCTTGAGAACCATATAATCACAATCTAAATTTCAATATAGTTTTGAAATCATTTTTCAAGAACGAGGTGACTTTAAGCAGAAAATGTATACTATGAACTACTGTAACTCATATGGATGCGTCCTAAAGGATAATTTGAGATTAATATGCTATTTTATGTGAAAATGAAATTTCAAATATATTTTAAACCCCATCAGTGCACTAATTAGAATAAACCACACGGGTCATTTAAATAATAAGCACACCAGTGTGTTTAATAATACCTGCTGTAATTTCTGACATTTCGAAAAAATAAAAAATAAGTTATCATATCAGTGATATTTCACATAAAAACACACTAGTACGTTTAAATAAAAAATAACACCAATACCCAAATATTTCTCGAATTTAGAAAATAAAAATGAATTACACTGTCTCGGTGCTCTTTTAAATATATACCACATTGTTGCGTTAAAAAAAAAAATCCCACTGTTCAAGGTTTTCAAGAATAAAAATAAATAAATCATGTTGGTGCATTGAAAAAATATGGCACCTTGGAAATGTTGATGTCATTTTTATATAAACACATCAATGTGCTTAAATATGGAACACACCTATGTGCAGAGAAATTAAATAAAAAAACGTGATATATTTATTTATTTAAAAAACGAGCGGCGATTGATTTTTCGAAATCTAATTTCATAAAGTCTTTTAAATAGTAAAAAATTATTCACCATTTTATTATTTTACCCACAATTTCAGGGGAGTGATTTGCAAGACAGATATACTAGGAGCATTGTGCAACAACAATATAATACTTTGGAGCAACAAAACTATTCAAAAGATCATAAGCTAAAAGGTATGGTGATTCACTCAAAAACATGCATAGTAAGTTTTAAAATTTATTGTTTATTTTACTAATAAAAAAATTTACAATTTCAGTTAGGGTTTAATTAAAAGAGCGATCGTTTGCAATAGAAGATTAGATCAGAGTTGGAGAATATTTTAGATATGCAAAACCCTAGATAACAAGAATATTAAATTTTACTGTTAAAATATTTTACAATTTTTGTTAGATTTATTCACAATTCAGAAAAACAATTAAAAACGTTGTATAATAAAAAAATTACTATAGATTTTACTAGTAAAATTTTATGATCTCTGTTCATATTTAAATTTAATTAAAATTCAGAAAAAAAAAAAAAAAAAAAAACAAAACAAAACAAAACAAAAAACAAAAAAAAAACAAAAAACAAAAAACAAAAAACAAAAAAACAAAAAAACAAAACAAAAAAAACAAAACAAAACAAAAAAAACAAAACAAAACAAAACAAAAAACAAAAACAAAAAACAAAAAAATTCAATTACTTTAAACACTTGCTTCTTCCTGCAAAATGTTACATTAGGGTTTAACTTTCTCTACCTCTTCACAATTAGGGTTTTTACATTTAGGCATTTTAGATTTAATGGGTTTGTGTACTTACTATATATAGAGTGTTTGACATATAAAGTAGGGGAGTCACTTATTGAATTAGATCCAAACCTTGTCGGTCCTCTCAGTTTTTTTTTTAAATGACTATATGTTGCGCGATGCACCATATGTAACATAATGCATTTGGGTTCTACCTGAATAATATAATGCACCGGTAAATTATAACACTTTCGATTTTGTCTAGTCTATTCATTGTTACTTCTAGTATAATATAACGTAATGACACACCTGTTCCTAATAACACCATTAAATCATTGGGGTGTGTTGAGCCTTACAAATTGCACCATAATCCCTCTCTAATCTTAATAAATGGCCATATGTTTCGCGGTGCCTCCTATGTAACATAATGCACTGGGGCTACCTAAGTAACACAACACATCAATATATTATAACACTTTGGATTCTGTCCAGTATTTTCATCATTGCTCCCAGTGTAATATAATGCACTGAGGTGCCTATTCCTAATAGCATTGTTAAATCATTCTGTTGAGTTTAGCCTTACAAATTGCACCTTTAGCCCTAACCTTTCTTTTTTTTAAATGACTATATGTTGCGTGGTGCACCCTCCATATTATAATGCACTAGGGCTACTTGATTATTTCAAAGCACTGGTATATTATAACACTTTTGATTCTATCCAATATGTTCATCGTTCCTCTCGGTGTAATATAACACATCAGTGCGTCTGTTCCTAATAGCACCGTTAAATCAGTGTGGTGCTTTTAGCCTTACAAATCACACCGTCCTAAATGTAAAATTATTTAAAAAATAATAATTTTCCATGACGGTGTTGAATAATTAAAATGATGCTACATTTAATCTTATAAATGCACTAGTTCATTTATTCAAATAAACACACCGGTTACCATTTTGTTTTTTACTAAAAAATATTTTATTTATTTGTAAAATATATCTAATGACTTCTATATTGAATTGTACAAGTTGTATATTGATAAAATATATATCAGAAGGTCTCAAGTAACAAAAATACTAATTGACACAATGACATCACATAAAAAAAACAGAGAAGGCAATTTCTTTGTAAATTCTTTACAAAATTAATACGTTTGAACTATATGTAAGTTTAACTAATATGTATTAGTTGGTGTGTGTCATACAAAGCCACAAAATGAAGAAGGTCTATAAGACTATTTCTAATCTAAGTGTAGAAAAGCATAAAATCCTGAAAGAAAAATTACAGAATGATGAATCATGTGAATGAAAAAATATTATTCAATATGAGGTTTTTTTTTCATTAATAATATACTTAAGAATATTATATAACATGTTTCAAACAATCTATTAATTCATATATGTTTAATGTTCTACAAGGAGCAATAACGGAGGAAATTATCAATGTCGTTCTAACAAAATAAAAATTATGGAACATGTAAATGATGATAAATTGGTCCTTGGCTCATCTGGAGTGGCGCTGGAAGTTAATGAATGGGGGGATTCTTTTTTACAAAACTATGAGGGATTTAGTGGAACAAATTTATAAATGTACTTTCCACTTACAAACCCAAAAATCAATGCAATGATTCTAAGAACAAAATTATATCTAAACTATAGGAAGCGTTTCCAGAGCAATGGTCAATGAGACATGTTAGACTTGCATTAACAAAAACATACAACAACAAAAAATAATCATTCAAAAGGTAATATTCTTAATTCTATAAAATGATTTTCTAGAATTATATGTATATATTAATACAAACCATTTATTTATTAATATCGATGTTGTTATATTTAGTTTTCATATAAAATTATAAAAATAGTTTATTATTATTATTTTTTTCAGGAATATTATGAAAATCCCAAATGATCAACACGCTAATATACGAAACATGCTAGTAGGAATGTTCAAACAAATGTATAAGGAAATGGTCAAAGAAATGGAAAATAATTACATCAACGAAGGAGCCATCTCGACAACAACGTGCTTCAAATGTATGCCATCAAGATTGAATTTGTACATATAAAAAAATAATTTAGCATTAAATATTAATTTTCAAGTATTTTCTTGCAGAAAAGAAAACAATGTGGAATTCATTCAACACATAAAATAGGACGAGAAGGAAGAAAAAGGTCAATTTTCAATGTTTGTGAGTAATTGTTAGTATTTCCTTATAATAACTCAAGGTTTAATTTTGGAATATTTTAAGTTGTTTTAGTACAACCATCTTTGAATTTCTTCAAATAGGTGCTAATATACAAAGAAGAGCCATCAGAAGAATTGATTGACATTGGGTTAAATAACAGTTGTCAGTATATGTTGGAATATCAAAATTTAATTTTGGAATCTGTAAGTATTTATGTTGTTTTACTTCTATGAGTTTATAATTAATAGAACAAAAAAATCATTTATATTAAATTTACTGTTATGAAACCAGCTCAAGAAAAGATAGAAAAGATAGATCAACGCCTTAGAATTCAGCCTCTTCGAGGGGGCAACCTCCTTTACATTACATAAATGAACAATTCTTGGATGATACAAATGACAAAACCTCCTTTCTATATATAGGAGTCTAAGGAGTCACAATATAATCCAACCGACCTAACAATAATAATATAAAGCCACAAAAATAACAATAGAGGGATTCTATGGGGCACAGAAATAATAATATGGGGGTAATAGGGGCACAACAATATAAATAAGGGGTATAACTATAATAGTAATGGGGTAATCACTAGTATTATAGGGACCCAACATGCCCCTCTCCTTCAAAAAAGTGTTGTCCTCAACGCTTGAGTAGTTCTGGATACTTCTGCATAAAATTCTCATCCTCCCATGTGGAATCTTTAGCGGATAAGTTCTTCCACTTGATAAGATACTCTGAAATTGATCGATTTCGTAGCTGTCGAGTTCTTGTTTCTGTGACTGCTTCCAGTTCCAATATAATTTTTCCTTCCTCGTCAAGTTCTGGCAATATTGTTTGAACTGGGAGCTTGTCGCCTATAACCTTCTTTAAACATGAAACATGGAAAACTAGGTGCAATCGAGAAGCTGCAGGAAGCTCCAATTTGTATGCCATAGTACCAATCTTTTCCAACACCTTGTACGGACCATAATACTTTGGTGATAATTTATTATCCTTCTTAGCTTGCTTTAGGGACATTTGCTTATATGGTTGTAGTCGTAGGAATACCCAATCACCTACATCAAAACTTCTTTCACTGCGATGTTGATCTGCCTGTTGTTTCATTCTATTTTGTGCCAACACGAGGTTATCCTTTAAGAGTTGGAGGACTTGTTGTTGATGTTCGATGTGATGTTCCACTGCTTGAACCTTAGAATTTTCTTTTAAGTATGATGTGATTGATGGTGGTTGGTACCCATAAAGTGCCATAAATGGGGTCATTTTTGTTGCTGTATGGAAGGAAGTGTTATACCACCATTCAGCCAGAGGCAACCATTTGACCCATTGTGTCTGTTTATCAGATACAAAGCAACGAAGATATCCTTCCAAACATTTGTTTACTATCTCAGTTTGCCCATCAGATTGAGGATGATAAGATGAGCTATGAGCTAACTGAGTACCCAGACAAGAAAATAATTCTGTCCAAAAATTTCCAGTGAAAATGGGATCTCTGTCACCTACAATAATCTTTGGGTTTCCATGTAGCTTTTGAACTGTTTCCATAAATGCAGTAGAAACTGTACTGGCTTTAAATGGATGTGATAATGCACAAAAATGTGCATACTTGGTAAGTCTGTCAACTACCACCATGATGACACTCTTTCCCTCAGACTTGGGTAAACCTGTGATAAAATCCATTGAAACCTCCTCCCAACATTGGTTTGGAATGGATAAAGGTTGTAATAGACCTGGTGTCTTAATTGTTTCAACTTTATTTTGTTGGCAAACCAAACATTCTGCCACAAACTTTTGAATATCTGATTTAAGGCCATCCCAAAAAAATTCCTTCTTAACCCTGTGGTAAGTTTTTAAAAATCCTGAGTGCCCTCCTAAGGGAGAAGTGTGCAATTCCATAAGAATCTTTTGTTTTAGCTGGGAATTCTTACAGAGGTATAAGCGATCTTTGTACCATAACGAATCATTTTTCCAGCTAAATGTATCAGAAGCACTGGAATCTTGTTGTAGCTTTCGAATAAGTGCTCACACTTCTTCGTCATTCTTCCATTCCTCCTTTGCTTCGTTTATCCAATCTGGTTGGATAATAGAAATGGCACACAACAATGCTTCCATATCCTCATCCTTTCTTGAGAGTGCATCTGCCACCACATTTTGCTTCCCTTTTTTGTAGATGATTTCAAAGTCATAACCCAACATCTTTGTGACCCACTTTTGTTGCTCTTCAGAGGATAATCTTTGTTCTAAAAAGTATTTAAGGCTATCATGATCTGTTTTTACCTTGAAATGTCTTCGCATTAGGTAGGGTCGCCATTTCTTAAGTGCATGGAGTATTGCCAACATTTCCTTCTCATAAATAGCTTTGCTTAAAAACTTTCCCTTGATTGGACGACTTTCAAAAGCAATGGGTCTTTCATCTTGCATTAGAACAGCACCAATTCCATTTCCTGAAGCATCACATTCCACAATAAAGGTTTTTGTGGAGTCCGGCGTAGCTAAGACTGGTGCTTGGCACATTGCCTCTTTAAGATGTTTAAAGGCCTTTGTTGCTTCCGGAGTCCATGAAAATGAATCTTTCTTCAATAATGTTGTTAGAGGTGCTGCTATTCTCCCATAATTCTTAACGAACTTACGATAATACCCTGTCAACCCAAGAAATCCTCGTAGATGCTTTATGGATGTGGGGATTTTCCATTCCTTAATGGCTTCAATTTTGCTAGGGTCTACCTTAACTCCTTCATGAGATACAATATGACCCAAATATTCCACCTCCTGGACTCCAAAGAAACATTTGGATCTTTTTGCATATAATTTTTTCTCCTCCAATAGTTGTAGCACCTTGTCAACATGTTCAACATGATCCTTCCAAGACTTGTTGTAGATTAGTATATCATCAAAAAATACCAACACAAATTTTCTAAGGAATGGTTTGAAAATTGAATTCATCAAACCTTGGAATGTTGAAGGTGCATTGGTAAGGCCAAAAGGCATGACCAAAAATTCATAATGACCCTCATGAGTTCTAAATGTCGTTTTCGGAATGTCTTCAATCTTCATTCTGATTTGATGATATCCCGAACGAAGATCCAGCTTGGTGAAGTAAATTGATCCATGCAATTCATCCAGTAATTCATCAATGACAGGAATGGGGAACTTATCTTTAATAGTGAGCTTGTTGAGCTCCCTATAATCTGGACACATGCGCCATGATCCATCCTTCTTGTGCACCAATACTACTGGAGCTGAGAAAGAACTTTGACTCGGTTGAATTATACCAGCCTCTAGCATTTTTGCAACCATACGTTCAATTTCACTTTTTTGGACATATGGATATCTGTACGGCCTGATGTTTGGAGGAACACTTCCTGGAATCAGATGAATAGCATGATCATGATCACGCATAGGTGGGAGACCTTTGGAAGTCTCAAATACCTTGGAATGATTGTCCAGGACTTTTTGGAGATCTGGAGAAATAGATGATTCCAATGTGGAAACATCTAGCGAACATAATTGTGCAATTACACCTCTTTGCTCCTTTTTTAGAAGCTTTGTCATGCCATTAGAGCTGATTATATTTCCTGGTTTCCCTGCAATACCCCTTAATTCAACTTCCTTTCCTTCCACAGAAAATTTCATCAAAAGTTCTTGAAAATTAAAAGCTATTGTACCCAAGGATTGTAGCCATTGGACTCCTAGTACAACATCAGCACCTCCCATTGGAATGGAAAGCATTGGGCTAGTCAATACATATTCTCCCATGGATAGCTTGATATTATGGCACTTTCCAGAACAATTTATTGTTCCTCCATTTGCAATCATCACTTGACACTCTGGTGCTGGATATAGGAAGCAATTCAATTCTTTTGCTACCCTACAATGAATAAAATTGTGGGTGCTTCCTGAATCAATCAACACTATTACCTTTTTCTTCTTGATTTGTCCTTCTATCTTGATGGTTTGAGGAGTGGTAATTCCCGCCAATGCATTACAAGATATGGTCGGATTTATTTGTTCTTCATCTAGGCTTTGTTCCTCGAATATATTCTCTTCTTTTGACCTTTCTTGCTCCTTTTCTTCTTCCTCTTCACAATCTATGTAGAATAATTTCTTCTCAGCACACTTATGACCTTTTGTGTATTTGCTATCACAATTGTAACAAAGCCCTTTTGCTCTTTTTTCTTCCAATTGTTGTGGTGTCAACCTTGTAGGTTGTGGAAGACTATGGGCAACAACACTTCCGTCTTTATAGTTGTGAATGGTATGCTTCCTAGTTGCCATAATTTTGCTTTCCATTTTTCTTGCTAACCTGAATGCCTTCTCTAATGAATCAGGTTCCCAAAGGTGCACATCATGTTGGATATTATCCTTTAAAGACCCTATGAACACATCAATCCTATGCTCCTCTGGAATATCTTTTACCCTTATGTTCAATTTTTGGAACTCCTCAATGTGCTCCATTATTGAACCCTTTTGTTTGAGACTTATCAATTGGCTAAAAAAAGTGTTGCTTTTTGTATCCTCATAATGTGCTATCAATTCTTCCGTAAAAATTGCCCAAGTGATAAGTTGTTTACGAGAAAAAAGCCATTGATACCATACAAACTGATTTGGTTCCAAATATAAAGTTGCCATACGTACCTTTTGTGTGTTTTGCACATTATTGAGATCGAAGAATTGCTCCATCTGTAATATCCATGTGGCGGGATCCTTGCCATCAAACTTCCTCATATCGATTTTTGGAATGTGGTGATTCTTCTATCCAACATTAGCATCTATGGAATCATGATTAACATTTTTTTTGTTCTCATCATGAGTTTCCTTTACTACCTTTTCACCATTAGTAAGTATTTCTTGTAGAAAATTAGTCAAATCTGTCTTCAAATCTGCCATGCCTGTCTTCAAATTTGTGTTCAAATCTATCTTCAAATTGTCCACCTTAGCTTCCATGCCATTCATCTTAGCTTCCACGCCATTTATCTTAGCATCTGTTAACTTTTGTGAGCGTGACATTTGTTGCACTTGTTCTTGTAATTTTGATATATCATGTAGCATTTCTTCCTCTTCTTCATGAGTCATGCTAGAGCTTTCAGGTTCCTTACTAGGTGTTTGTATTTTATTTCCTCGGGGCATCAGTTACCGATAATAATGCTCTACTATGCCCTTTGAATTCCTTCAAAATAAATTTTCAAACCAAGCTTAAGCAAAAATTTAAAAAATCTACACACCTTTTTTCACTTTGTATGAGCTCGATATTGCCTCTGATGTATCTCTGTACTTTCCAGTCATCTAGTTCTAAACTTGTGACCTGTAGTAGCTCTCTGTGTCCTCTTTCCAATGCCACAAGTCTGACCCAAATTGGATTCTCCAAGGAAGAATTATGCGAAATCTCCCACAGTGACTTGATTATAGACTAGTTCAGTAGAGCTAACTTGTATGACGTGCCGCGAGTCACTGTTTCAACCTTTGGATCTAAAAAACACCCACAAAAAACTACAGTCCATCCTCTTTCTGTACCTTTTTACGAAATTTCAATCCGATCCTCAGAGAGAAAGTTATGACGATTTTCCCCAGGTCACCTGTTTTGAATGTAATTCAGGAGTCTGCAAAAAGACCAACTTCCTCAGATCATATCTCCGAAAATCTCACGCGAAAAGCTCTGAAATTCGGATCCAAGGTTCAACGCCAATTCTTCTCAAATGGGTTTTTTTTGTGACTTCTGAAACGTCACAGAAACAAAGTTATAGCGAAAATGCCATGATGACCTGTTTGGAGCAGCGAAACCCTAGAATCCAAAGCTCTGATACCAAATGTTATGAAACCAGCTCAAGAAAAGATAGAAAAGATAGATCAACGCCTTAGAATTCAGCCTCTTCGAGGGGGCAACCTCCTTTACATTACATAAATGAACAATTCTTGGATGATACAAATGACAAAACCTCCTTTCTATATATAGGAGTCTAAGGAGTCACAATATAATCCAGCCGACCTAACAATAATAATATAAAGCCACAAAAATAACAATAGAGGGATTCTATGGGGCACAGAAATAATAATATGGGGGTAATAGGGGTACAACAATATAAATAAGGGGTATAACTACAATAGTAATGGGGTAATCACTAATATTATAGGGACCCAACATTTACGATTTATAATGGGGTTTAAAACATGCAAGAAATAAAGTATGGAACTACACTAGAGGAAGACTTGTTGCAATAAGGCTTGAGACGTGGTTTTGAAACCATGTGCAGAATTTATAGGTCACTTCTTGCTATGGTATATTGCTATTGGATTTACATTGATGTATATTATTTATTTCAATTTTAATTATTATTGTTAGGTGATTTAATTGTTAGTTAAATCGCTGTCATTTAATTTGTCAACCCGGGGGTTTCATAAATTGATGAGGTATACCTATACTATGTGTACTATGTGGTTATTTTTTAGATTAGATTAATCTAATGCAATCTAAAACTAACTACAAAACCAAATTAAATTAATTAAAACAAAACCAAATTTAAATCAAGCATAAATAAATTGAAATCATATTTACATAAAAGAAATCACACTTGCTTGAAAGTAAATCACACCTACTGAAATGAAATCACACTTGCATAAAGTAAATCACACTTACTAAAAGTAAAAACACACTTTTATGAAATGGAAACACAGTTGTTGAAAGTAAAAACACACTTGCATGAAATGGAAGCACACTTGTTGAAAGTAAAAACACAGTTGCATGAAAATAGATGAAATCACAAAACTATACTATGTTACCAATGTACAAAGATGTGTAAACTGTGGTTTATGGGGACCCTCTATTCCTCAACAAGCACACCAAATTACCATTACATCTTCAAAGTAACAATATGCTGGAGAATCTTGGACTGAACTATTTTATTGATTAGAAGAAGATAATACATAGATAGATAGATGGATAGATGGGTTCCTTTTGAAGGATGCACCCCTATTTATACAAAAACTGAGGATGACTAATCAATAAATGCGGATCCCTCAAATCTCTCCTAAATTCACATTTATCTCATGTGGTTACAACCAATCTCCTAAAAATGTGAGATACATATCCTCTCAAAATCGTCTCATCCATGATTCTTCTCCTTTGAGTATGCATAGATAATGATCCTCATCTTCTATAATTAATCCACAAATCTTCATGAGTTGGAACTTGAAATTGGAATTTGTAGTTAGGAGGCCAAGTAGGACCCCACTAGAAGCTTCAAGTAGGCCTACAATATCACAAAACTTATGCCACTTTCATGTATATATGAAAACATGTTAATTTTATAATATGTAATCACAAATTCACTTAAAATACTTAAAATAAATGACTTTGGAAAATATAATGCTAAACCCACATGATTAAGAAAATGGTTACTTAATGTAGGGTTATGTAGTTACATCATTACGGAATGAAGGTAAAATGATCGACACGTGGGTAAAAGTGGATGACATTTTTGAGGCCCAACAATTCTCACAAACGTAGATACACTCATTACACTTTTTTTTTTTTTTTATGTTTTCAGATGGAACAATATCAAGAATATGAAAACAATCGATGTAATTAACAAAACATTCATCCAAATAACCCAAGTCATGGAAGTAGCTCAAGCACTCACAGTAGTTCCAACGAAGAAATATGATCTATTTGGATATTAATGCAACAAGGGGTTACCAATAACAATCCCATTTTGTATGATAAAGAGCCTCTTATTGATATATAATAAAATACATTCTAACTTTTTCTATTGGGTTATCCAATGTCACTATGAAATGTTACACCACTGATTAAATATACAGATGATTAAATATTATAATGAAGAGATGTGAAATATGATAATATAACAAATATATCTAACTTCATATATAAATGCACTAATCAAATATTAATTTATATTAATATTGCTATGATATATATGTCGATTTCTCAATGAATAATAGATTTAAAAAATTACAATAATTGCATTGTCACAGGTCAATGTCTCAAAAAAATAGAAATTATCATGCAAAAATGTTAGGCCCCTATATTGCTAGTGTAACCCCTTATTGTTATTAGTACAACCCCCTTATTATGTTGTTAGGCCCATGTAGTCCCCATATTGTTATTATTGTGCCCCATAGAAGCCTACTATTGTTATTATTGTGCCTTTACATTATTATTGTTATGTCGACTCTGATTATATTATGACCCCTTAGACTCCTATATATAGAAAGGAGGTCTTGTCATTTGTATCATCCAATAATTTTTCATTTTTGTAATGTAAAGGAGGTTTCCCCCTCGAAGAGGCTGAATTCTAAGTCGCTCAACTATGTTTTCTATCTTTTTATGAGCTGGTTTCATAACATTTGGTATCAGAGCTTTGGATTTTAGGGTTTCGCTGCTCCAAATAGGTCATCGTGGCATTTGCACTATAACTTTTTTTCTGTAAAATTTTAGATGCTAAACGAAAAACCCATTTGGGCTGAAATCGTTCTGAACCTCGGGTCCAAAATTCAGAGTTTTTCACGCTATATTTGCAAAGATATGATCTAAGGAAGTTGGCATTTTGCAAACTCCCAAATTACATTCCAAACAGGTGACCTGGGGAAAATAGTCATAACTTTTGTTTTGAGCATCAGATTGAAATTTCGTAAGAAGTTATAGAATGAGGACGGACTACAGTTTCTTGTATACATTTTTTTAGATTCGAAGGTCGAAACAGTGACACGTGGCACGTCGTACAAGTTCGCTCTACTGAACTAGTCTATAATCAGGTCACCGTGGGAGATTTCACATAACTCTTCCTTGGAGAATCCAATTTTGATCAGACTAGTGGCATTGGAAAGAGAATGCAAAGGGCTACTGCAGGTCGTGATTTCAAAACTTAAAGATTCGAAAGTACAAAGTTACATTGATTTCAAGATTGAGCTCCCAAAATCAAGAAAAAGTGAAAAGAGGAAGTTTGAGGGCAAGGATCCGGTAAATTGGATACTACAGATGGAGAAATATTTTGATTTACATGGTGTACCACTGTTACAAAAGGTATGTATTGCATCTTCATATTTAGAACCAGATCAATTTTTATGGTATAAAGGGCTTTGTTCTCGTAAATCACTTGTTATGTGGTCAATTTTCATGGAGGAAATGATAACACATTATGAGGATACAAAGAGCAACACCTTTTTAAGCCAATCAATAAATGTCAAACAAAAGGGTTCAATGGTAGAGCACATTGAGGAATTTCAAAAATTGAATATAAGGGTAAATGATATTCTAGAGAAGAAAAAGATAAATATTTGTATCTATGCCATGAAAGTTGATATCGATGGTATGAAAGCATATTGGAAGAAAGACCTGAAAGATTTGAAGAAAGACATGGAAGGTTTGAAGGAAGGTGGGACAAAGATGGTACAATAAAGGCATACTAATGACGAAAAGGATCAAGAAACATCAAAATAAGAGGATATACATCGGGAACCAACCCTAGAGAAAGAACAAATGAATTTGTCCAAATCTTGTACTGCAATGGAACGAATTACCACTCCTCAAACACTCAAGATAGAAGGACATATCCAGAAGAAAAAGGTTCAAGAAGTGAAAGATCAAATTGAGAAGGAAGAAATGAATTCGACCATATCTTGTAATTCATTGGCCGGAATTACCACTCCTCAAACTATCATGATAGAAGGACATATCAAGAAGAAACATGTTCAAGAAGTGAAAGATTACATCGAGCATCAAGAAATGAATCTGACCATATCTTGTAATGCATTGGAAGAAATTACCACTCCTCAAACTCTCAAGATAGAAGGACATATTAAGAATAAAAATATTCAAGCAGTGAAAGATCACATCGAGCATCAACAACAAGATCTCCAACTTTTAAAGGATAATGCCAATTTGGTGCAGAATTGAATGAAACAACATGTAGATCAACATCATAGTGAAAGAAGTTTTGATGTAGGCGATTGGGTATTTTTACGGCTACATCTCAAGCAAGCTATTTATGAGAAGGAAATGTTTGAAATACTACATGTACTTAAGAATTGACAACCTTACCTAATGGTAAGACACTTCAAGGTAAAAATGGATCATAATAGTCTTAAATACTTTTTAGAAAAAGATTATCTTTAGAAGAACAGAAAAAATGGGTCACAAATATGTTGGGTTATGACTTTAACATCATCTACAGAAAAGGGAAGAAAATTTTTGTTGCAGATGCACTCTCATAAAAGGATGAGGATGTGGAAGCATTGTTTTGTGCTATTTATATTATCCAACCAGATTGGATAAACGAAGCAAGGGATGAATGAAGGAAGGACAAAGAAGTGTGGCCACTCATTCAAAATTTGTAGAATATCCCAATTCAAACAATATTGCTAGAAATTGAAGATGAAGGAAAAATCATATTGGAACCTTGAGCAGTCACAGAAACAAAAACTCGATAGCTACGAAATCGATCAATTTCAGAGTATCTCATCAAGTGGAAGAACTTACCTGCTAAATATTCCACATGGGAGGACAATAATTTTGTACAGAAGCATCAAGAACTACTCAACCGTTGAGGAAAACACCTTTTGAAGGAGAGGGGCATGTTACGCCCCTATACTACTAGTGTAACCCCTTATTGTTATTAGTGCAACCCCCTTACTATATTGTTATGCCCATGTAGTCCTCATATTGTTATTATTGTGCCCTTACATTATTATTGTTATGTCAGCTCTGATTATATTATGACCCTATTAGTGTCAGTCTTTGCAGCCTTCCTCCAGTGATCAAGCATGCTCTTACAAAGTGATTTTAAGGTGTCAAGGTCAAATTTTGTCATTTCGGCGAGTCTTCAAGCAAAATTTGGTCCCTAGGCATTAGGTCTAGGGTTTGCTTTCACTCCTTCCAAAGTCGCCCAAATTTCAGTCTATGTCACTATTCAGCTGAGTGTACCATCATTCAGAAGGTTTTCATTATCATGTCAAGTTCCACTAGGTCATTTTACACCTTGTTCATGCTTCAGTTGCGCCTAGGTAAGGTCATTTCCCTCTCCTAGGGTTTTGAAGGCAATTTCTCTTGGAAGGTCAAATCATTGGAAAAACTTGTATCCTGATGTTCATACACCTTCCCCTATCCTTAAAGTACCTTATCAAACACTTCCCATCACTGAGATCCCCCAAATTCATCATTTTCGCACAAACCCTAGTTTCTTGCTACAACCTGACAATTTTCTAGGTTGGACCTGTGTTTTGCCTTTTTGGACCCCTTCCCCTCACTCAATTTCTGAAATTCCACTTTCCCCTACTTCCTAACATCCCTCCCTACTTCACAAAATTTCCTCAAGAATTTAGAAGCTCCCTATCCCATCATTTCGCTTCATTTCGACAAATCCCTTGTTCCACACATCGGGATAGGTTTCACTCAAATGAGGTTTCTGAGAAATAAAAGATGAATTTGGGAAAACTGAGAGAGATTTTTGTCCAAAACATTCCAATGAAGAAAAACCTCCTTCAATTTTTACACAGGTGTCCTGGTTTTAGAGAAATGTCAAAACTATAATTGCCTTGGGAGAATTGATGCACCTCTGAAGTGACCCTGGGAAAATCAAATTTTCTCCTAGCTCAGTTTTCCCAATGACTTTCTCGATGAGTCAAATGATAACTCGACACAAATATCTTTCCAATGAGGTATCATGAGCTCAATTTGGAGTTGAGGAAGGCATTCAAAATTTGACTGTAATAGCACTCTGCCTTTAGGCAACCTCATTTGGCACATTTTGACCAGTCTTGGGAGATTTGATTTTTGACAGGGAAAATGAACTCAAAATTGAAAAATTCTGGTTGGGTTGGAAATTAGACTCAAACACCTTTCCAACGAGCTATCCTGCACCCAATTTTAAACTGGGAAGGCCTCCAAAAGTCACCTGGAAAAGAGCGCGACGCACAGAGGGAGCGCAGTGCACTCGGAGAAAATTTCCAGTGTAAATTTACACTGGCGCGACGCACATGGAGAGCGCGGCACACAGGGCTAAAAGGCCTGAAATTGTGCCAAATTGCCTCAAGTTTCCTATGAAGCCCATCAAATTGAAAGCTAGGCTCTACACACCACTTGTGCATCAATTTTTTATGGGTGATATAAGGGTTTTATGCCTGTAGTCAAATGCAAATTTTTTTTATAAAGCAAACAAAGGAAGACATCAAGAAAACCATGATGCTAGGGTTTGTGCTATAGTGACAGTGCTGCCAAGGTGTTTTTCCTACCCTACCCCTATTACTCATTCCCCTATGCTATTGTCCCCATAATCACTACCCTAACCCTACCAAAAATCATACTCCCTTTCCCCCCTTCCTATTGTTCAAAAAACCCAAACCGTACCTTGCAAACAACACAAACCCTACCCCATCAACACTATACCCAAACTACTCCCAATTCCATGACAAATCTCTCCCTTTAACCCCTATTCCCATTACATCATTCCCTTCCTAATACTCCCTGTTTAATTGTCCCCTTGGTGGAAGATTGTCAAAGCAACTACTAGCTTCATTTAAATCAAAGGGCAGCGTAAAACTCAGTGTACAAACAACAGTCATGGCATCTGAGGGTTCATCAGAGTATGAGATGGAGACTCAAATTGATACATCCCCAAAAGAACAGGCTCCTAGGAGGACAAGGACAAGAAGCCCATGCATGACGTGGGGCCATCAGGTGAATAGGAGGTTGATTTCATCCTCATTCAGGATGATGATGCAGATGTGAAGAGCGCCTGACTTAGGATGACTATTCAGGAGCAGAACACGGAGATCCAATACTTGTCACTCAATGTGGAGAGGGCCAAATGGATCATCAAGTATTTGGAGCAGAGAAAGAAGCAGCTTGAGGACCAGCATGAGATCATGGAGCTGCAAAACATCCGTGAAGACCAGCAGGCTGCCCAAAGAAGCCTAAATGAAAAAACACCTATTCAGCAAGAGATAGAGGCTGATTGAGAGATTTGGCTTGAGAGGATCCATATCCACTTAGAGAAGTTGTTGGCGAAAGCAAACAAGGACAGGGACATGCTCAGGAACATGAAAAACCACTATTGGGCACGGAACAAGGTTTGCAAGGCACGAATAAGGAATTTGAAGGCAAACCTAAAGAAGGCATCAAAAAGGCAAAAGAGGCAAAAAGAGCATGATCGAATCCGGATATTGGTTGAGGCAATCCTTGGCCCACCATAACACTTAATTAAGAAGCTCCAGACCAAATTTCAAGAATTTCGGAGCAAATTTTGAAATTTTTTGGGCAAAAAACACGGATTTTCTCCCTAAAATTCTAGAGCTCCAAATGAGGAATGGCTTGAATTTTTGGATTCAGCATGGAAAATCACGACTACTGGTGTCCAGGCAAGAAATTTTGACAAGATCTCAGTCTCCTAAAGGTCAAAAAACACCCAAAAATGGCCTCTCTGCCACTTTTTTGACACACAGAAAGTAGTCTTGGGAGAATGAATATTTGGAGAGGCAAATGAGCACCAAATTCAAAAATTCTAGTGGGGTTAGAAAGTAGACAGGACAGGATTTCCAACAAGCCCACTTGGGCAGATTTTGGACACATGCAAGTGCCCCAAAGTAGCGCGACGCACAAAGAAAATGGCACGGCGCACAGAGGAAAAATTGCCAATTTGCTTCCGTTTCGCAAAATTTCGGTTCGCGACTTCTCCAAGTGGGCCCGCTCATCTACACTTCGGTTTTTTTGCACCAAAGGTGGCATTTAAAGAGTCTTTTATCCAGATTGGCTTCTATCCAAGTGGCGAAGGAAGGTAAACGGTCACCCCAAGCCAAATGTCATGTTTGCATCGCTGCACCTGTAGCTGATGGTTGGCTCTCCATCTCCATTTTGTAATGATTCGAGTAACTCCCAAACCCTTGGGCGTTCTATATCTTCCTCACACATTCTATATATTGTATGCAAGTTATTTGCAAATGGTTGGTTGGCTGGTAACTTTTGGGAGACTGTGGGAAAGAAACTTTGTTTCTTCACTTGTATTTTTGACAGAGAATTAATGAAAGGCAGCGGCTTTGTTTCATGAGATTCTTGTGGTTGTGAGTGTAGCAAATGTATTTCTTATGTGTTCATATGTATTTATTTATGTTTCATAATTCATTTCATGCTCATTTCCAGTGAAATTTTCTGAGTGAGATTAGGTAGAATCCAATTTTTATTGCTCTGCCTGTGGGAAAATTTCATGTTCCAGTGTTATTTCTTCTATTGAAAAGGATTCATGTCACTATGCCATTTTCATTTTCTTCAGCAATCTATTCATGTTGCGATACCTCAAACTAAATTGCTACATTTTCTGCCTACCTTGCCTCACGGAATAATCTGTGCCTTCATATTCAATTCTCTGTTCTTTGCTGAGCGCCGGTCCCATAAAATCCCAGAAGCTCGATCATTCATAAAATTGTTTCCAGAATCCCTATTCACTTACTAGCCTAAGGTAAATGTTGCATTGTGAGTCATCTCATACCGTTTTCGATTATCTATTCACTGAGCGTGACTCGGAGAGAGCCCTCTCCTACTCTGGTAGGGCTAGCTACCAGACTGAGCATGGTTTGTGGTTACCCTAATTTTTGCCTTCCTTTAGCTTGAGGCAGATTTAGGTGCTAACATAGTGGTGACTCCACTAGGGAAGAAGTTTACTTGTAGATTGTCTTGCCCCAGTTCATATCTCAAGTTCTGATCTGATTGTTGATGGTGAACAACGATCAGACATAAGAAGACGGCTGAAATCATTAACCTGGCGACTCCATTCACTGAAGAATCCAGCAATCGGTGCTTCATGGTGACTCCACTGGAGGTCTAACTTTTTCTCTGTGAAAATGGAAGGATCTTACACAAAGTTCAGGTATCCAAAGTGGAATGGTATTCAGGACCTACTCTGCTTCCTTGTGAATTACTTCTTTGCTGTTCTTGAAGCTGCCCTGAAAGTTTTTCAGAACTTGTTGTATGATAAAGGTGATCAGAATCTTCACTCGACCTATTCAAAAAGTGTAAATATTGAGTTCCCCTTAGATCCTGGCCTCCTTACTTTTCCCACATCTTATGATGCCTCTCTTCAGAGTGATGAGCCTAAAAAAAAACAATCCTGATCCCATCACTCTTGTACATATTCCTACAGTTGTTATAATCCCAGATAGGTATAAACCTCTTGTTTTACCTTCTGTTCTTCATGCTTTCCCCAAAAACTATGATCTATACTTGCCAAGATTCGACGGTGAATGCAAGAATGTCAATGCCGAGCAACATGTGCAGAATGTTGAGACTTTTCTAGACCTTTTCGAAATTGATGAAGAAGATGTCAGTATAAGGCTTTTTGCGCTTTCTTTGCAAGGCAAAGTCAAGAGTTGGTTCAAAGCCCTGCCAGATTGGAGCATCACAGATTTACAGCAGTTCATCAAAGTTTTTCTTGACAGGTGGAGGATCGGACAGAACCTTTTCCTTATTGTAGAAGAGTATAATCAGCTGAAAAGACTGCCAGGGGAGACAGGAAAACGATTTTCAGCCAGATTTAATCAATTTTATTATTCGATGCCGGTTGATATAAGACCCACTCCTGGATCTGCTCTCTTGCACTACCCGGGTGCCTTTGATCCGGAAATGGAGTTTCAGCTGAGAGAAAAGAATGTCGCAACACTTGAAGAGATGTAGAACAATGCAGTAAATGTAGAGGCTCATTTGCTGATTAGAAGGGAAAGGTTGAAAGAAGAAGAGATGGAAAACGTGGATCTGGAGAAAACTACACCTTCAGAGGAAAAGCTTGACATTTTGGTGAGTGCAGTAGAAGAGATGGTGAGAAAAATGACTGCAAAAGATGAAAATGGCGTTCATGAACAAGTGGCTGATCCAAAACATTTTGTTTCTTATCTCACTAGTCATAAGGATGGTTTTGTAGATCATATTGGAGAAGAAAGACCTGTTGATATGACATGTATGCTTGATGACATGTTTTATACTGACGATTTGCCTCAGTTTGATCAGTATGATGATGATGATTATGCTCTCCAAACAGAAGCTAATCTTGCAGACAAATCAACAACTAGTTTATGGGATGAGGAAGTTCGCTTACAACAGCTCGAGTACAGTGATCAACCAAGGCATATCAGCTATGGAAACGATGAGGAAAGTGCAACATATTTTGAAGTAAGTGAAGGATCTTTGCCTTTGTGCTTTGATTCATGTCAGTTCATCAGAGATAATTTCCATGCAATCAGACATCAGCTATCGACAAATCTTGATTTGGATCCTCTTGAGGGCGATGAAAACTTTGTTCTAGACTTCTTATATTCAGAGTTCCAGCCCCTAAATGCCATTAATAGTCAGGTTGCACATGAAGACATAGAATCTGGCTTATATGATCAAACGATACAAGAAGATTCCTTACCTCTCTGTTTTGAATCATTTCAGTGTTTGCGGGGTAAATTGCATAGTAAATCTGCAAATGAAAAGCTTGTGGGAAATCAACAATCTCTCAGTTTTAATGTTGAAAATGAGATAGATGGCGAAATTTTTGAGCAGGTCGTTAGTAAGAAATCTTCCACTGAAATGATTGATGAAATCATTTTGGATACAGAACCAGATTTGCAGCCACCAAACACAATTCAAGATCAGATTACAGATGAAGGTGAGGCAGCCAAAATACATGATTTAATGATGCAAGAGGATTTTATACCCTTGTGTTACGAAGCATTTCAGTTTATAAGGTAGAATCTTCATAATATCTCTTTTGAAAAGGATGACAATCTGGTGAACAGCTTTATAGATCAGCAGGTTGAAGAATTCCATATGGCTGAAAGTGATGAAAGAAAAAGTGTCGTTTCGGATCTGTCCATAGAAGAAGACAGAGTTTTGGATCCAAACGTTCTCATGTCATCAGAACACAGTCTTCATGAAGAAATAATCCAGTCAGCTCAGATCTTTGCTCAAGACCAGGAACATACTCTTATTGAAGTACAGTGTGAAGAAAGATCAGTATCAAAGGAGAAAGACACCTTGCTCTTTCAGCAGGAGGTCAATCTTCATGTTTTTCATGATCCAATGGCAAATCTGTTACAGTCAGCAGTGAAGGTCATTATTGCAGTATTCAGTGATGAAGGAGATCATGGTCAATTATGTTTATGGAGGCCTAGTTACCAGTATCTGTTGTTGACCTGAAGATTTGATCCGGAGAATCAATCAAGGAGGCATCTACTTGATTGGTTACATTGGAAGACACATTACACATGATTGTACATATTGCATTAGTACGCAGGTGGCTGTCATCATGATTTGAAACCCTCGAATCTTGATGGACTGCTGCCATTGAATAAGTTTTGTCAGTTCTTGTTTTAGTTAAGTCAGTCATGAGTCATTTCCTTTTGCATAGAGTCAAGTTTTTCAGTCATTTCAGTTCGCATTGAGTCAGTTTGAGTCAAGTTTCAGTCAATAAATTGAGTCATGTTGGTTTGTCGGAATAATGGACTCCATAGCCCAATGGACGAAGGCACTGTCTGCTCACCCAAAGATCTACAGTTCTTGGCACCTCCAAGGAGCTGCCATCCCTATTGGAGCCAATGTTAGTGTCAGTCTTTGCAGCCTTCCTCCAGTGATCAAGCATGCTCTTACAAAGTGATTTTAAGGTGTCAAGGTCAAATTTTGTCATTTCGGCGAGTCTTCAAGCAAAATTTGGTCCCTAGGCATTAGGTCTAAGGTTTGCTTTCACTCCTTCCAAAGTCGCCCAAATATCAGTCTATGTCACTATTCAGCTGAGTGTACCATCATTCAGAAGGTTTTCATTATCATGTCAAGTTCCACTAGGTCATTTTACACCTTGTTCATGCTTCAGTTGCGCCTAGGTAAGGTCATTTCCCTCTCCTAGGGTTTTGAAGGCAATTTCTCTTGGACGGTCAAATCATTGAAAAAACTTGTATCCTAATGTTCATACACCTTCCCCTATCCTTAAAGTACCTTATCAAACACTTCCCATCATTGGGATCCCCCAAATTCATCATTTTCGCACAAACCCTAGTTTCTTGCTACAACCTGACAATTTTCTAGGTTGGACCTGTGTTTTGCCTTTTTGGACCCCTTCCCCTCACTCAATTTCTGAGATTCCACTTTCCCCTACTTCCTAACATCCCTCCTACTTCCCAAAATTTCCTCAAGAATTTAGAAGCTCCCTATCCTCGTCATTTCGCTTCATTTCGACAAATCCCTTGTTCCACACATCGAGATAGGTTTCACTCAAATGAGGTTTCTAAGAAACAAAAGATGAATTTGGGAAAACTGAGAGAGGTTTTTGTCCAAAACCTGCCAAGGAAGAAAAACCTCATTCACTTTTTACACAGGTGTCATGGTTTTAGAGAAATGTCAAAAATACAATTTCCTCGGGAGAATTGATGCACCTCTGAAGTGACCTTGGGAAAATCAAATTTTATCCTAGCTCAGTTGGCCAAATGACTTGCTTGATGAGTCAAATGATAACTAGACACAACGATATTTCCAATGAGCTATCATTAGATCAATTTGGAGTTGAGTAAAATATTCAAAAGTTGATTGTAATAGCACTCTACCTTTAGGCAGCCTCATTTGGCACATTTTGACCAGTCTTGGGAGATTTGATTTTTGACAGGGAAAATGAACTCCAAATTGGAAAATTACGATTGGGTTGGAAAGTATACTCAAATAACTTTTCAAAGAGCTATCCTTCACCCAATTTTGACACTAGGAAGGCCTCCAAAACCCACCTGGAAAAGAGTGCGACGCACAGAGGGAGCGCGGTGCACTGGGAGAAAATTTCCAGTGTAAATTTACACTAGCGCAACGCACATGGAGAGCGCGCCGCACAAGGCTAAAAGGTCTGAAATTGTGTTGAATTGCCTCAAGTTTCCTATGAAGCCCATCAAATTGAAAGCTAGGCTCTACACACCACTTGTGCATCAATTTTTTATGGGTGATATAAGGGTTTTATGCCTGTAGTCAAATGCAAATTTGTTTTATAAAGCGAACAAAGGAAGACATCAAGAAAACCATGATGCTAGGGTTTGTGCTATAGTGACAGTGCTGCCAAGGTGTTTTTCCTACCCTACCCCTATTACTCATTCCCCTATGCTATCGTCCCCATAATCACTACCCTAACCCTACCAAGAATCATACTCCCTTCCCCCCTTCCTATTGTTCAAAAAACCCAAACCCTACCTTGCAAACAACACAAACCCTACCCCATCAACACTATACCCAAACTACTCCCAAGTCCCTGAAAAATCTCTCCCTTTAACCCCTATTCCCATTACATCATTCCCTTCCTAATACTCCCTGTTTAATTGTCCCCTTGGTGGAAGATTGTCAAAGCAACTACCAGCTTCATTTAAATCAAAGGGCAGCCTAAAAATCAGTGTACAAACAACAGTCATGGCATCTGAGGGTACATCAGAGTATGAAATGGAAACTCAAAGTGATACATCCTTGGAAGAACAGGCTCCTAGGAGGACAAGGACAAGAATCCCATGCATGACGAGGGGCCATCAGGTGAACAGGAGGCCGATTTCATCCTCATTCAGGATGATGATGCAGATGTGGAGAGCGCCCGACTTAGGATGACTATTCAGGAGCAGAACACGAAGATCCAAGACTTGTCACTCAATGTGGAGAGGGCCAAATGGATCATCAAGTATTTGGAGCAGAGAAAGAAGTAGCTTGAGGACCAGCATGAGATCATGGAGCTGCAAAACATCTGTGAAGACCAGCAGGCTGCCCAAAGAAGCCTAAATGAAAAAACACCTATTCAGCAGGAGATAGAGGTTGATTGAGAGATTTGGCTCGAGAGGATCCATATCCACTTAGAGAAGCTGTTGGCGAAAGAAAATAAGGACAGGGACATGCTGAGGAACATGAAAAACCAGTATTGGGCACGAAACAAGGTTTGCAAGGCACAAATAAGGAATTTGAAGGCAAACCTAAAGAAGGCATCAAAAAGGCAAAAGAGGCAAAAAGAGCATGATCGACTCCATATATTGGTTGAGGAAATCCTTGGCCCACCATAACACTTAATGAAGAAACTCCAGACCAAATTTCAAGAAATTCGGAGCACATTTTGAAATTTTGAAATTTTTTGGGCAAAAAACAGGGATTTTCTCCTTGTGCGCCGCGCCACTGGCGCGACGCTAAAATTATAGAGCTCCAAATGAGGAATGGCTTGCATTTTTGAATTCAGCATGGAAAATCATGACTATTAGTGTCCGGGCAAGAAATTTTGACAAGATTTGAGTCTCCTAAAGGTAAAAAAACACCCAAAAATGGCCTCTCTGCCACTTTTTTGACACACAGAAAGAAGTCTTGGGAGAATGAATATTTGGAGGGGAAAATGAGCACCAAATTCAAAACTTATAGTGGGGTTAGAAATTAGACAGGACAGGCTTTCCAACAAGCCCACTTGGGCACATTTTGGACACCTGCAAGTGCCCCAAAATAGGCCCCAAAGTAGCATGACGCACAAAGAAAATGGGGCGGCGCACAGAGGAAAAATTGCCAATTTGCTTCCGTTTCGCAAAATTTCGGTTCGCAACTTCTCCAAGTGGGCCCGCTCATCTACACTTAGGTTTTTTGGCACCAAAGGAAACATTTAAAGATTTTTTTCTCCATATTGGCTTCTATCCAAGTGGCGAAGGAAGGTAAACGGTCACCCCAAGCCAAATGTCATGTTTGCATCGCTGCACCTGTAGCTGATGGTTGGCTCTCCATCTCCATTTTGTAATGATTCGAGTAACTCCCCAACCCTTGGGCATTCTATTTCTTCCTCACACATTCTATATATTGTATGCAAGTTATTTGCAAATGGTTGGTTGGCTGGTAACTTCTGGGAGACTGTGGGAAAGAAACTTTGTTTCTTCACTGTGTATTTTTGACAGAGAATTAATGAAAGGCAGCGGCTCTGTTTCATGAGATTCTTGTGGTTGTGAGTGTAGCAAATGTATTTCTTATGTGTTCATATGTATTTAGTTATGTTTCATAATTCATTTCATGCTCATTTCCAGTGAAATTTTTTGAGTGAGATTAGGTAGAATCCAATTTTTATTGCTCTGCCTGTGGGAAAATTTCATGTTTCAGTGTTATTTCTTCTGTTGAAAAGGATTCATGTCACTATGCCCTTTTAATTTTCTTCAGCAATCTATTCATGCTGCGATACCTCAAACTAAATTGCTACATTTTCCGCCTACCTTGCCTCACGGAATAATCTTTGCCTTCATATTCAATTCTCTGTTCTTTGCTGAGCGCCGGTCCCATAACATCCCAGAAGCTCGGTCATTCATAAAACTATTTCCAGAATCCCTATTCACCTACTAGCCTAAGGTAAATATTGCATTGTGAGTCATCTCAGACCGTTTTCGATTATCTATTCACTGAGCGTGACTCGAGAGAGCCCTCTCCTGCTCTGGTAGGGCTAGCTACCAGACTGAGCGTGGTTTGTGGTTACCCTAATTTTTGCCTTCCTTCAGCCTGAGGCAGATTTAGGTGCTAACAGACCCCTTAGACTCCTATATATAGAAAGGAGGTCTTGTCATTTGTATCATCCAATAATTGTTCATTTGTGTAATGTAAAGGAGGTTGCCCCCTCGAAGAGGCTGAATTCTAAGTCACTCAACTATCTTTTCTATCTTTTTGTGAGCTGGTTTCATAATAAAAAAAACCAGTGTATCCATAACATAAAAATGCACCACTACTTTACTTTAAATAAAAGCAGCTTGACATCAACTTTCAACATAGTCAATGTTTTTTGGAAAATGACAACACTGAGGATTTTAGGTATTTAAGCACTGGTATTGTTTTTAATTATTTCCCTAGTGCATTATAACTCTTAACGCTCTAGTTATTTCATAGAACTAACACCCCCCTATTTCTAAAAAATATTATTTCCATTCCCGATGTGCTATTAAGATTAACATCACTGGACGCTCTATATAAAAAATGCACTCGTGTGTTTATGTAAACAAAACGTTTCAGTGTTGCATGTTTAAGAGAAAGTACCAAAACTGGAATTATTTTTTGCATGCCTCGGAGCCATTCCTTCATCAAGGAATGGTCAAGGATTTTTTTTTTATATATATAAGCACCAACGCGGTATACATTTCAAGGTTTGGTGCTCTTTGGGTTGAATGCACCAAGAATTTTTTTGTCCTAAACATTGGGGTGGTATGAATTTTAGGTTCCAGTTCTCTTTCAATTAAATGCCTCGGTGATTTTAATTATGTATAAAGCCCAATGCATTTCTATAAGTAGTGCATCGAGGCTTCCTGTTCCATAAAGCACACCGAAAAAAAAACCAGTCTCTAAACCTTCAAACGGCCATAACTTTTTAGTTGTGATGAAGTTCTATTTTAAGGTCCCCTAAAAAATTTGTTCCCACAAACAAATTTTTTAGCAGATGTTTTTTGGACGATCTTTTCCAATTTTATAACACTAAAAACCTCCATCATAACTCGACGAGAAGATATTTTCCTTGTAGTGAAAGTTGATGGATATAGGAAATTCAAATGAATAGATAAATACTATGAGACATGAGACATGTGTTTGTGTGTGTGTGATATATATTGGATCATTGTATTGTTTTTCACTCATATCAATGCTTTTAGAGTGGAAAAAGTGAAGGAATCCACTCATAGGACCATTTTTATCAGTGGGACCCATTTTGGCAAAACAAGGTCTGAAACATTGGGAGCATTTTTACGCATAAAAATAGATTGTGAAGGATAAAATATACCACTTTAGTGAGGCATCTTTTTTTTCTCCTTTTCCACACGTATATACCTTTATAGTGGCACAATAATCACGTCAATTAGAGTCCACATGAGAAAGTTATGTCACTCATAATTTTACCTTCATGTTTTCACCACCATAATTCAAGAGGATGCCATGTCAACCCCCATCATTCATGAAAAATGGGCTAGGCACATGAATATGATGAAGAAGACTATAAAATTCTATATTGTAACGATGGTTAAGAGTTGAGGTATTCAAACCTAACCACTAGTAGGCTATTGGGTTATGTTATAATTGGGCCACTAGGAGGAAAAGGGTTACATTCTTTCAAGTGAATTTGTTTCATAACTGAGCAAAAATACTCGAGAGGGATATGAGATAGTGCACACAGAGATGATTTATCCATTGCAGTAGCCCACAAGTCATATGCCATACATCTTTATACTTGTAGCGATATTTCCATCTAGAGAAAGAGAGTAGAGTGACCTCACCTTCCATCTGGTTTTTTCTCTGGAAAGGGTTTCCTAGGTCATATCGTGTGTAAAATGTATTTGTGAGATTTTATTTCACCATTCTATAATTTATGCATAATTTTAATTCACATACGTACACTGTTAACTGTAATCCACATATCTATAAATCTAAGGAGATATAAAACTATAATTGTAGATTTTGGATTTTTTCAAGTATAGTTTTATCAATTTTGTTGTAACGAATTGCCCAGTGGAATATCCATGGAAATTTAAGGATCATTTGTGTGTGTGAGAGAGAGAGAGAAGACTTATTAAAGACTATAATGAATTATATAATTTGAAAGCTAAGGGTGGAACAAAAGAAAAGTGTGACAAATTTTTCTAGTGATTGGAGTTTTTGTAAGTTCATAACAAGGACAACTAATTCAAGCCAATAGGATCATTCACAAATAAATTTAGACTAGTTCCTACCATTCACATGATTATCTCAATTAATAAATGGTATTAACTTTCACGAAATTCAAGTCAACATGCTCATTGATCTGTAAATGATATCTTAGATGATTATTAAGGTATTACAGACTCATGTGCATGGATATGCCTATGTTATTTTGTGTAATGGATCGATAAGATTGTAAAATACACAGACAATGAAGCAGTAAAACAAACATAATAGACAACACACATAAACACATCAATTTTAATATGGAGTTCACCCAAAACTCTTGGGCTATGTCTCCTGGTCTAGCCTTCAGTGGTGGCCTTTCTATTATGTCTTCAAAGAAGAGTTTTACAACAGTATGAGCTCAATTTGAGTCTCAATACACAACAGATACAACAACAATATTATTGCTTGAACCCCTCAAGCCTCTCTGAGTACACAAACTCTCTCTATCACTCTCTGTCTCTGTCTTTGCTCTGTCTCGGCACTGATTGCCCTGTCTTCTGTGGCTTTTAAGCCAATTTGCACTGTATGTTCATTTCCTCTTCTCGGGCTTTCTCTCTCCCAGCCTCTGTCTGCTCGAATCCCCCTTCTGGGCGTTAAATAATCATTGTTAACACTTTTAGGGGAGGTGGCCACTTGTTCTGTAACAGAAATGCATTCACCCACGAGAAAATCCGCCACAACACAGTTTTTCGAACTTCAAATATTCATAAATGCACCCTATTCTCTTATTGAGTCCGTCTGAGATCACTTATCACAGGTCGCAAATGTCCATTCCATGGTTTCCCTTTTTATTTATAAAATACATTACAACATTGGAAAATCCCGCAAAAATGGCGTTATGCGGACATGAAACATTATACATTTCCATTCGCAAACCCTTTCGAGGTCCGGTTTTCATCACATCGGCTATATATATATATATATATATATATATATATATATATATATATATATATATATATATATATATATATATATATATCCGCTCCACTGTGTAGCTCCGATGTGACTTTGCGATACGACTTGTCGCAATCACATATCAGGTTCGTTGGTAATTGCTCCCATGTATTTCTCCGATGCGATATCGCGAGTCAACCCAAGCTGTCGATCTGCGTGGTTGATCGATGGTCCCTGTTGACCGTGCTAATCGTTGTCGCATTGTTTTAAGTGATAGGCTTCAATAGCCTCCCGATTACCGCTACCAATTGTGATTCGCCGATCGGATTTGGATTGTTGATCAGCCAGATCCGACGGCTCCTATGCATCACTCATTTGACCGCCGATAAGCTTATTTTCCACTATTTTCTTGGTGTTTTTGGGTCCCGATAGTGTTTTCTCATGTGATTGTTTTGATATTTTAAGCGATTTTTGAAGACTTAGAGGGTATTTGGATCCATTTTGGATCACTCATTAAGTAACACCAAATTTATTACATACCTAAGCCCCTCTAGGCTTCTATGAGTGTACAGGGTGCACATGCCCAGCCTACAAGGTCAAATTATATTTTTAGGATATCCCAATTCCCTCTTCTTTTTAGTCATCTCAAACTGTCTTTCTGAAGTCACCATCATCTCTACTCATCTATACCTTTCCAACAATATAAATTTTATCACATTTGAGCTCTAGACACAAAGCTATGCCCCTAATAATATTGGTCATTATAAGCCATATCAACAAGCATACAACTAACATGTGGCTAACACTTGGCAATCCTATGCCCACATGCCACTATCACACTATGCCCACATTTACAAGTTGGAAACTTATGTTGCCATGTCATATTTAGATTTGGGTTTTTATTTTTTTCACCCTCATGGATATTCTCAAAATTTCAGAGTCGCGGAAGTCTAGATCCTAGAGAGGCAATCTTGTTAACAAGTCAAACATATGGATATCTAGATTCTTAGATATCAATAACATTGGTCATTTGTATTTTCCAAAAATTCAATATAAATTATGGATTCTCAGTTATTTGGAAAATCCTCTATTTATATTTTTCCACATCATCTTCCATGATGACTGCCACCTAGACTTTCACATCAATATTGCCATGCGTGACTGGCACATTATCATGATATCAATACATCATTAGTGAAGGTCAACCTTTGCATTTCTATATATCTAAATGCCTAGATATCTAGACCAATTGACATTTCGAAAAAAATAAAAATGATATTTTCTTGAAATTTTGAATCTCGAAGTTCCAATATCCATGTCATCCTCCATGATAGGTCTCATATTAGGCATCACATTAACTCCTTTGCACTATCATGCCACATCGACATTCCATGTCACCATATCCTATCCATATTGCCACATCAATAGTGACATCTTAGTAGCCACATCAATTGCCACATCATACCCCTATCAACATACCACGTTAGCAGGTCCAACTACAATCCATATCTAAGATTTTATTTTCAATCCAACTTTTTCTTTTAAGAAATTATGGATTATGAATATCCATGCATCTCTATTTATAGAGTTTCTATGCACAAGGTTCCACTATTATGGCCATCCATCATCAAATTTTTCTTTGGGCTTTATTAAATCAAACTCTATATGCCTCGATATCTGCAACATCCTAACCGTTATGTTATTAGACATGCACATGAAATTCTTCGATTCCTAGATATATGATTATTCAAAACATATTTCCTCCCCTAAGAATCTTCACCTTTTATCCCTTTTCTCATTTTCGATAGACCTCAATCATGACCACAACAAGTCCATGTGCCATTGGGCTAGGACTATCTTTTGGGCACCAAATTTAACAATGTTATAGGATTTTAAATCACAGTTTATGCCTTGCTTCATTGCTTGCCTTCACTTTTAATGGGGTGTTTACTTGCCTGTATATATATATATATATATATATATATATATATATATATATATATATATCAGTTAACGAATCAAATAACTTCAAGCTTCAAACCAATTACAATGAAAATTAGAGAAGCCATCATTAAGTCTTATTTCTTGAGAAAAGTCTTATCAATTGAATATTCATTTATGTGTGTGTCTATGTGTGTATTCATTTATACATGTATACATACAAATATCACAAATTTATGATAGTATAAGGTCTCTTGTGAGCTTCAAAAACATGTTTATAGAAAATTACATAGTCATTCCAAACCGGGGCATTTACCATAGCTCTTCTAAGGTATCCATTTAAGGAATAACTCTAAGTATTCTCATCCTTGAATAGGGATGCAACTCAACTACTCAATCTCATAGGTAAACCAACACAGATTTTTCATAAAATCAAATGCTTAACGACCTTAAACACCAATTTAGGTTTTTAGTTCACAAGTTCATTAGTGAGCATTCTAACACCTTATACTAGATGTCTTGTGAAGAACCCCTCCTCTATGTCTCCACTCTAAAATCATGTTTTTTACTCTTACATTTAATATTGAGATACACATACGCCTCTTATCCTTATCCGTCAAGACAATACACCATAATAATACTACTAGTAAACATAATTTCAAGACTATTTCTGAGTACAAAAATCATGTTGACTAGAAATACAATCAGTGACCAAGAACAATTAAAGAAGGTTCTATCCCATCAATACAATTGTACTTAGCAACCCATCATAATAAAATCCATGTAACTTTGCATATATGTTGGATCATTTAAGAGCGGAAAATACACTTATCAAAATTGTTTTAAACTTTGTTTGAAACTGAAGAAGGGATAACCACTCTCCACCTAACCATGGGCTCAATTACAATGTGATTTTACCATTGGCCAACCCTAAACCAGATTTCATGCCATGAGAGGAAGAATTATTCAGTCATCAAAAGGTTCAAAACATGGTAGACAAATGAGGGCAATGATACTTCAAGCACAAAAAATAGAATGCTGTATATTAACCCACTAAAACATAGCCTTTCTATTCACAAGGTAGCCACACTTGGATTTCACAACACAACATGGGTCCTTTCTTCCTAGCATCCCTTGTTAACTATTGTTTCTCAATGTTTCTTATGCTTATACAAACATACCACCCATAACAATTATGGCCCTCTCTTTCCAACTGAAGTTGAAGGCTTCATCTTTAATTCGTCTAACCAGAACAAAGGATTCATATCTTTGGATAGGTTGGTATCACTTAAAAGGTCCTTTGTACACCTTCTACTTTGAATCTTAGTCTCAAATCCCCTCGTGTGTCTCTATCTCTTCCCATGAGACTCACTTTCTCTATCCCATTGTCTCTAAACACATAGGTTTATCTTCTACATAAGAACAGCCACAAACCCCATCTCCACATGAGGTTTTATAGTCCATAATTTGTATTGTATAGTTTGATTTTCCCATACCTCTGGGTTAATATCATACGAATTCCATCTCTTCACATAAATACTAGAAATTGGTAGCTCAATTACTAATTCCTTTCTTAATTGATTTATAGGAAAATAGAAACCGAGGAATTTAATTCGAGGAAAGATATTTCCATTAATAAAAAAAATTCCCAATTCCCCTCACAACTTCTCTGTCATGGCATCAAAATATATGTAGTCTTTCCCTTCTTTCAGCGATTGAAATATTTTAAAATAAGTCTTGTTACACCAGTAGAAAATTTATCAAAATATCAATTCTGGAAACTTACATGTCATAACCTACAATAACAAGATGTGGTTTAAGGTAGGGATGCTACAATACCATCCCCCTTAAACGAACACCATATTTAGTGTTCTACTATCCATATTTTATGCAAAACCAACAAAGCGCTTTCAATACACCTTGACCTATGTAACATGTCTCCATTCTAAAGCAGGGTCTACTTCCTATCGAGAATTCATTTGGGTTTTTGTTGAAAATCTCCTTCAAGTTCCACTTGAATCACAACCCAATCAATAACATGATTAACATCCTATACATACTTCTAAAGAAAATATAAATGAAATACATGATGCGCCTTCATAATAGGGTTAAGGCAATTTGGTATGTTACTAGCCCCACTCTTCTAGAATTTCGAAATGTCCACAATCATGTGGTGACAACTTATCACATGATTCTATCTTCAAGAAATTTTATTGGGTTTGATCTGAAGATAATATACATACTTTCCTACTTGGAATTATTTATGGGCTCTATTACAATTTGCATAAATTTTTTGCTAGTCTTTTGCCACTTTCAATTTTTTCTTAATCCTTGCCATTTCCTGTTCCATTTCTTTTAGTAGTTTTGGTCCAAGGGTTATTAAATATATTGGGATATCCTAGTTGATTATGGCATTTCACATTTTTCCATACAATACCTTGAATGGACTCATTTTTATTTATTCTTGACCATTGTTATAAGACAATTCTACCAGTGGTAAGTGATCCACCAACTTCTTGGGCTTATGCATAACATAAATTCTTAACATGTCTTTTGGTATTCTATTCACCCTCTCTATTTTTACATCAATCTGAGGATGATAAGTTATATTGAACACTAATTTTGTCCCAAAACATATAAACAAATACTTCCATAAAATTGAGGTGAACTTCACATCCTAATCAAATATACTTTCCTTGGGCATGCCATGCAATATGAAAATTTATTTCATTCAAATATTTGCAATATCAATTGCTTTACAGGTGGATTTCACAAGAATAAAGTGATTTTATTTGCTCAACTTATCTACTACTACCATAATTACATTATTTTTCTCAACTATACTTGATAGTCCAATGATGAAGTCCATAAAAGTGACTTACCACTTCCATTCTAGAATTTGTATTGGTTGTAGAAATCCTGCTAAGTATTTATGCTCAACTTTAACTTGTTGGAATTTCAAACATTTTGGAATGTATTCAACAGACTCTTTTTTTCATTCGAAGCCAATAATATAATTTCTTAGTGGTTGTTGTTATCTTTTGGTAGCCTAGATGGCCTTAATAATGACTCTTATGTAGGTCATCCATTATGAACTTCCTTAATTCCACTGAATTTGATACATATAATCTCCCTTTGTATAGCAACATGTTTTCCTCTGTTAGTTAATATGCTTCACATTTCAGTCCTTTATGCTCTTGGTCTAAGGATCCCTGAATATTTTTAAAATATTCATCCTCCCATAATGTATCTCTAATCATCTCTTTGATATTGGATTTACATATGTTGATATATGCCTTATGAATGGTTTCCATGCTCCGACTAAGTGTGTCCAATACAAAGTTCTCCTCTCCTTTGATTTGTTTGATCTAAAAGTCAAATTATTGATAAGTTCCATACTTATGGATTGTTTGGCATTCAATTGAGGATAATCAAACAAGTAGTTCAAATCACTATGATTTATCATCATCACAAATTTTCTCTTGGGCAAATAGTGCCCCCACATATTTAAAACATGCATAATGGATGTAAGCTCTAAATCATGAGCTACATAGTGCTTTCCATGATCGTTCAATTTTCTAGAGTCATAGTGAAGTACATGACCTTATTGGAAGATGAATTCACGAGGTACTTCCTTGCAAGTATTTATACAAACTTCCTTGGTGGGTTTTCAATATTCAATATAGGGGCATTAGTCAAAATATGTTTTAAGTAGTGGAAAATTGCTTCACATTCAATTGAACACACAAATTTCACTCCCTTTCTTTATAGAAAACTGATTGGATGGCCAATCTTTCAAAATCCCTAGATAAAAATTCTATAATATCTTGTGAATCCCATACTTGATCTCACTTCTATCACATTCCTAGGTGTAGGCCAATCTATGATTGCCTTGATCTTCTGAATATCAACCTCAAATTCTTCTTCTGAAATGACATGACACAAATAGTGAACTTTCCTTTGAAATAATTCACATTTAACATACAAGTGATGCTCTCTTATCACTTACAATACCATCTTGAGGCGCTCTTTATGCTCCTGTTTGGTTGCTTAATATACTAGGATGTCATTGATAAAGACCAAAACTTGTCCAAATATTTACTAAGAATATTGTTCATTAAGCACATAAATGTAACTAATGTATTAGTAGATCCTCTCAGCTAATCAAAACAATCATCAATATTGGGAAATATATACTTATTTTTATTAGTCAGCTTGTTTAGGTGTATGTCATGTATAACACTGATCCAGGTGGATATTGGTGGCCACCTGCCAAGTCCACCTGGACCCCCACCATTGTTTCTCTCAGCATTTTCAGTTTCCTTAATTGTAGCACAACTTACTATTTTTAGCATTTTTTCGGGTCCTGAACTTCCAAAGCCGTTTTGAGGCCCTAAACGACTTTTTTTGGGAAATATGGGGGCAACATGGTTCAATGGATCGATGTTTCCCTTCCCAAAGTGGTAGTGCTCGGATAGATCTTTCTAACGAGCTATTGTATGCATCAAACGGAGATCATATGCCAAAGTTACACCCCCGGGAAGTTGATGTACCAATTTACCCAAACGGGGCCCACAGTTTGGTGTTTCAACTTCTAAGGTTAGGTTTTGGAATGTTAAGGGTTTTCCATTGTTTCTCAACAATAAATAGGCCTTCGAGCCTCATTGTAACACAGTTCAGAGGCATGTAGTCACCACACATCTCTTCTCAGAGATAAGCTACCATCGCCCTAGCTGGTTTATTTCCATTACTGTTTGTAAGCATATTTCAGTATTTTACATTAATGAAATGAAGTATTATTTCCACTGCATATATGTGTTTATGGTTATCTCTGTAATTTTTTGCGTTCTTGTTTAAGTCCAAATCAGTGGTATCAGAGCGGTCTGCTTTTTCTCTGTTTTTCTTTGCATGTCCCCAACGAGGTCGGGATATAAGGAGTTAGGGCTTGAATTGGTCGAACATTTGCAAGACCAGCGTCGCAAATCTCGACGGCCTCCCATGGTGGATGAGAAGAAAGACGAGGGGGTAGGAGATCCTATCAAAATCTTGCTCGAAGAAGCCCTCGAGCGACAACGGAACGTGATGATGGACAACTTTGCCCAGATCCTTCAGCGGCTACCCAGAAGTGACGCATCGGTTTCCAGCAGCTACTCTGGAAACGCCACGCCATTTAAGGTACAAGTTAATTTTGAAATCCCCATATTCGAGGGTTAGATAGACGTATATGCCATAGATAAATGGTTAAATCTGCTAGAGGGTTATTTTTCTGTTCATGAATTTTCGAGTCGGGAAAAGATTTTTTTCACTCTTCTCAAAGCAGCCCCCCACGTCAAGGACTGGTGGGAAACCTACTGTGAGCAGAAGGATGAAATTACCGGCTCACTATTTTCTGTCGCACCCACCTGGAATTCATTCCGGGATGCCATCAAGGAGCAGTACTACCCTGTCGGAAGCTATGAGGATGAATACATAAAGTGGACCACGTTGCGGCAGGGAAGGGACCAAGACGTGCCGGAGTTCACTAATCTTTTCCATACCCTTCGCACAAAGTTGGCTATCAAGGATTCGGAACAGCATTTGATACTCAAATACCGTGACTGCTTGCACAAGTACATCCAGGAAGAAATAGAATTCCTGAGCATCTCCTCGCTCGGCACATCATAACGATATGCTATCAAGGTCGAGCAGAAGTTTAAATAAAAGAAGCGAGACTTTGGATCTGCGAATCCGAAGCAAGAGAAAGGTGCCCCTAAACCACAGAACAAAGGACAAAGCCAAGGCGAGGTAGCCCAAGACAACCCACCAAACCTGCAAGCAAAGAACAACACTGCGAAGCCGAAAAAGGACACGGGAAAATGGTGTGAGTTCCATAAGAGCTCCACTCACAACACAAGTGAGTGTTGGGCCAAGCAGTCACTGGTGGTTGAGCTAAAGGTTTCAGAATCAGATGCATGTTCCGACTCTGAGTCAAAACCCAACAAGGGGAATGACAAAGGGAAGTAGATCATTGATGCGGATCCCAACGCCACTGTTGCTACCGCCAAGATCCAGAAAAATGACCCCGAAGATCTAGAGGAGTAGGAGCGTCTCTTTCACTCCCAAATGTGGGTAAAGGGCTCCCCGCTATAGTTCATTGTCGATAGCAGGAGCCAAAAGAACCTCATTTTGGTAGAGGTAGTGAAGCTTTTGGGCTTACTAACCACAACACATCCACAACCGTACACCATCAGGTGGCTTCACCAAGGACGGGATCTTCTCCTGAGCCAGCAGTGTCGCCTTCCATACAACATCAAGCCATTCATGGATGAGGTTTTGTGTGACATTGCTCCCCTTGAAGTTTGTGATGTGTTATTAGGACAACCATACTTGTGGAAGCGACATGTTGTGTATGAATCAAGGCCCCGTGCTGTTATTATTACATTGGGAAATAAGTTGTATAGGATACCAGAGGTAGCACCGCCTACCACCATCTCTTTGATTACTGCAAAACAATGTAGTAAGCTCATTTCCAAAACCGGGAAAAAAAATTTCCTGTTGATACGCCCTCAAGGAAAGAAGAAGACGGTGGCCACAACCTCCAGACAGGGCTCCTCCACATGACAAGTACAAATGGACAAGGTCGTGGAGGAGTACGAGGACATCTTCACCTCCCTCGCAGGGGTTCCTCTGACTGTCAGGTCAAGCACTCCATTGATCTGACCCCAGGTGCGCCGCTACCCAATGGACCAATTTATCGGCATTCCATTTAGGAGAACGATGAAATCAAGAGGCAGATTCAGGAGCTGCTACAGAAAGGTCACATATGTTCGAGTTCATCACCTTGTGGGAGCCCGATCGTGTTGGTACAGAAGAAGGATGGGACTTGGAGACTCTGTATTGACTATCGGGCACTGAACAAGATCATTGTCCGTAATAGGTACTCGATCCCGTGGATTGATGACCTCCTAGACCAACTAAAGGGGGGCAAATATTTCAGCAAGATCGATATGAAGTCAGGATATCACTAGGTACCAATCGAACCCTCTAATGTGTGGAAGACTGCCTTCAAAGCCAAGAAGGGCCTTTTCGAATGGTTGGTTATGCCTTTCGGATTGACGAATGCTCCTGCAACCTTCATGAGGCTAATGGATGACATCTTGCGGCCATTCACCAACTCATTTTTAGTGGTATACTTGGATGACATTCTGATCTTCAGCCAGAGTTGGGAAGAGCACCTCCACCACATCCGACAGGTTCTCCATACACTACGACAACACAAGCTATGTGCCAATTTGGAGAAATGCACTTTTGGCATGACCCAGGTTTAGTATCTGGGATACATTATTGATGAACAGGGGGTGCATGTGGATCCAGCCAAGATCCAAGTCATTCAGGATTGGCCATCTCCAACCACTCTAACAGAGCTCCGCAGCTTTCTCGGTCTTGCCAACTTCTACCGCAGGTTCGTGTTGGGGTTTTCTCATATCACTTAGCCCTTGAGTCAAGTCACCAAGGGAGGAGCAAAAGAAAAATTCTTTTGGTATGAATCTCAACAGAAGGCATTCATAGAGTTGAAAGATTACCTCTGCACGGCACAGTGCTCGCGTTACCACAACCATTTGAGGTCGAGACAGATGCTTCTGACTATGCTATTGGGGTAGTTCTTACTCAACACAGGCATCTAGTGGCATATCACAGTGAAACACTTTCAGACACAGTCCGGAAGTATCCCACTTATGATAAAGAGATGTATTCCATTGAGCAGGCCTGCTAACAATGAAAGCATTACATTTTGGGGAAGGAAACGGTCATCCACACAGTTCACCGACCCCTGTAGTTCATACAGACCCAAGGGAAATTACAGAATGATCGCCATCATAAGTGGTCTACATACCTGCAACAGTTCCATTTGAATATCAAGTATAAGAAGGGCATCACCAATAATTTTGTAGATTGCCTTAGTCGACCACCGATCATGGCGTTAACCACCGTGCTCAACTCTTGTGGGCACGAGACTTCTGATTGGCCACTTCTCTTCAAAAGCGACCCAGAATTCAGCCACACATACCAGACACTCTTGGAGGGTCGCATGTTCCAGATTTTCACCTCCAGGATGCCCTGTTATGCCACCTAGGTCACCTTTGTGTTCCTTCAAGTAAGCGTGCCAAGATGATTTGGGAAGCACACTACAGTCGGGCTGCTGGGCATTTCGGAGTCGAGAAAACGGTGGCAGTGCTGCAAAAGTATTTCTATTGGCCGAATCTTCGACAGGATGTCAGGAAGTACATCAGATCATGTACTGCCTGTGCCATTGCCAAACCAACCATCAAGAAGCAAGGCCTCTATACCCTGCCGCCTACCCCTAGTCGACCTTGGGAATCCATCTCCATGGATTACATGTCAGGCCTTCCTTCCACTAAGCATGGAAATGACAGTGTTTTTGTGGTCTCGACAGGTTCTCGAAGATGGCCATTATGGTGGTCTGCAAGAAGAATATCACAGCAAAGGCCACTGCTAAACTCTTCTTTGAACAAGTGTGGGTGCAATTTGGGATCCCACAGTTTATCATCTCAAATCGGGACAGTGGGTTCCTTAGTACATTTTGGTCCAGTCTCTGGTCAATGCTGGACACCAAACTCACTAAGTCCACAACCTTCCATCCTCAAATTGATGGCCAGACGGAGGTTGTCAATAAGATGATTGTACACATTCTGCGCATGTACAACTCAAAGAATCCACACACATGGGACGAGAGCCTCCCCTATGTTCAACACAGCTACAACCGAGCTCTTCACAGCTCGACTGGCCACAACCCTTTTCAAGTGGGCTTGGGATTCCAGCCACTATGTCCCATTGATGTGGCCATGCCACTTGCAGCTACTCACATAGATTCGGCTCATGTCCAGTCTGAAACAGACAAGGCAACCAGCTTCATTGAGCACATACAACATATTCGCTAGCAGGTCCATGACATTTTGGAGAAATCAAATGCCAAGTACAAGCAGCGACATGATCAACATCGGGTGCCACACAAGTTTCAGGTGGGCGACAAAGTCTGGTTGCATTTGCAAAAGGAACGCCTTACTGGAGCCTATCAGAAACTGAGACCAATCCGCTATGGTCCTTACACCATTACTAAGGCTATGGGAGACAATACATTTGAGCTCAACATTCCTCCATTCCTTGGCCTGCACCCAATGCTCAATGTTAACCGCCTTCGGCCATACTTTCCACCATTGCTAGACACATCCAACATTGCAGAACAGTTCACACCCACATAATAAAATCCAGATTGCATGGAACAAGCTGCAACTGATCGATCATGAACACACAGATCAAGAACACTCGCCAACAGAATATCCAACTATATAGAGTTGTCAAAGCAGGCCAACTCCTTCACCAGGGCAAGTGGCTCACCAGGGACCTAGTTAAGCAAAAGTTTCCTCATCTCATGGAGGAACTCAACGCAATGGGGACCATTGCTTCCTAAGGGGGAGGAATGATGCAGGTGGATATTGGTGACCACCTTCCAAGTCCACCTGGACCCCCACCGTTATTTCTCTCAGCATTTTCAATTTCCTTAATTGTAGCACAACTTACTATTTTTATCAGTTTTTTGGGTCCTGAACTTCCGGAGCCGTTTTGAGGCCATAAACAACTTTTTTTGGGAAATATGGGGGTAACATGGGTCCATGGACCAATGTTGCCCTTCCCAAAGTGGTATTGCTCGGATAGATCTTTCTAACGAGCTATTGTACGCGTCCAACGAAGATCATATGCCAAAGTTACGCCTCCGGGAAGTTGATGTACCAATTTACCCAAACAGGGCCCACAGTTTGGCGTTTCATCTTCTAAGGTTAGGTTTGGGAATGTTAAGGGTTTTCCATTGTTTCTCAACAATAATTAGACCCTCAAGCCTCATTGTAACATAGTTCAGAGGCATGTAGCCACCACACATCTCTTCTCAGAGGTAAGCTACCATCACCCTAGCTGGTTGATTTCCATTACTGTTTGTAAGCATATTTCAGTTATTTACATTAATTAAATGAAGTATTATTTCCGTTGCATATATGTGTTTATGGTTATATTTGTAATTTGTTGCATTCATGTTTAAGTCCGGATCAAATACACAATTTAAGATTATCGTCATTCTTTTTAACAAATATCATTGATGCTCCCCATGGGGAGATACAAGGCTTGATGTATCCATTTTCCAACATTTCCATTAACTATATCTTCAACTCTACTAGCTAAGGCATGCTCATCCTACAAGATACTCTAAACATCAACGAAACTCTTGGCATGTCTTCTATTAGAAACTTGATACCCATAGTGGGAGGTAATCTTGGTATTTCCTCTGGAAATCCATCTTTATACTATTTTAGTACTAGAAGGTCTCAAATATTCATCTTGCTAGATTTATAGGGCTAAATTGTCCTCACATACATGAGATTTTATGCTCCTTGTAGGGTCCTTTATTGTCCTTCATCATTTGTGCTTTCTAAGGTTTTATTGTAGCATTCCAATTTAGCTCTATGCATTGCTAGCCAATCCATGCCAATGAACATATTATATGACCCTAAAGGTACTAGGTTCATGGTGACACTAATAAAAATTGTGCCAATTTTTTATGGCCTTTTGTCACTATTGTCACGACGTTTCGTCGCTATAATGACAAAAGGAGGTTTTAGTAAATGTGGAACATGGTACATTCACATTATCAACATTTTCCAAATTCATCATAACTTTAACGCCTATCATATGTGAGTAAAATAACAAAAGGACAATCTTTTGGTGTCAAATGATCAATCACTGGGGTAGTCAGTCTACTTCCAAAAACGTACATGCTTCAATGAAAGCTATCGTTAGAAGACCGAAAAATGTAGGATTATTCTTGTCTCGCACGGTCGACGATAATGGTGGTCAGTAAACCACTAAAAAGTATACATACTTTGATGAAATGGGTCATCAGAAGATTGATAGAAGTAGGAGTCCCTCTACTGAAATCATCGATCATAGGATTCTAAATACTTACGAAAAAATTAGCATTGGTAGACCGACAAAAACAATTTTTTTGCAACGAATGTGCTAGATAATTGATGCTTTTCCAACAATGGTTATAGGTTCCATACCATCACATGAAAAAAATGTGAAAATAATTGTAAGATTGATGAGGCAACACTTTTTTTATTTATATATGTATTTTTATATTTTTAATTTATCATAATCATCTGTTGGAATAGAAGACTATGTGTTCAACCTACACACAAACATTTATTTTAGAGAGGTCCATATTTCAATGTGTTACGGAAATCATATTTACATCCAAGTGATATCCAATATTTACCATATCTCCCACTTTACCCTGTACTATGATGATATATTTATTTCAATGAACAACTATAGGAAATTTGAGTACCAATTCCAATCCCATGGATTCATTGATTGAAACCAATATGGAGAAGTGGTCAATTATTATGAAATATTTCAAAATCATAATACAAATTTGGATCATGTAGAAGAAACAAATAATGAATAGATGGGGCCATAGTGCACACCAAAAAAAAATGGTTGAAAAATTCAAAAATTAAGATATAGAAAAAACATATGAACGAATTGTGTTCTCAACATGAAAGTAAAAATTGTAACTCTCAAGTTTTTTTTGTTTTGTTGATATCATGAACTTGTGCACTCTAATACTTCTTGAAGGACTAATACTATGGTGCCTCAAACTCAATATTTATACAATAAAAAATGATAATTTTATTGAATGCCACTTACTAACATCCTCCTCCCACTTATATTGTGGAGGTGATGCTCCTACAAAAAAATACCTTCCCACTAGTAGCAACTATTTCTAAAGCAACTTGTTGTCCTTATGTGCAAAGTTCATAAAAATAGTATGTCCTTGGAATTTTTGAGTCTCCAACTTTTATTGTGTAAGTTGCTAAAACATTTCTCCCCTTAGAACTAAATGTTTGGAAGCATCCCTCTAAGAGCCTGTTGTGATATTCAACAACCCCACATTTACTTATATATAAATCTCTTAGGAAATTGTTATAGAAATAATGGGGACCATTTAAATTTAAAACATAGAATAATAAAACATTTTTGTGTTTTAAAAGGACAAATTTGAGCTTATTTGAATAAAAAATCAAAATTTCATTGGCCCGAACAACTAGAATGAGCCTACCTTAAACAAATCCCGGCGTTTTCGCATTTCACAAATCCTAATGAGTAACTCCCTGTGATATCCTTTTGAAATGATGCGATGCGATAACATATATTTCAAATCACATATCCCAATGTGTATAGCCCCTGAGAACAAAAACATACTTAAGATTTAAAAGCCTTAAGTATTGTTAACGAAGCCGCTTTTTGGAGCTTACCCTCATCACAAAATTTATAACGGGCACAATTTAAAAAACCCGAAGGACCACTCTGATTGCGATAACACTTCCGAACCCGATATAAAGGTTAACGAAACTCTATAAATATGTCGCATCTGGATGAATCGCAATCCATTCACTTCCGATCTTATGATTGCAATAAAGCTCTTTGATAAAAGGCACAACTTTAATAAAATAATGTGAATGAATAAAACAAAGAAAAAGAACATTTAGTAAGTCATCACTTGGGCCTGCTCCACTTCCATAACATTCCTCGCGATTTCGCAATCGTGAAAGGCCTTTGGTTATTTCCATTCTCTTCTGCTCCAAACCCCCGATTGTGATATTGTGATCATCGCATCGTGGACTTTCGATGCCGAAATCACTGATATAATGAT
The DNA here is from genome assembly GCA_031772625.1 of Pinus tabuliformis. NCBI lineage: Eukaryota > Viridiplantae > Streptophyta > Pinopsida > Pinales > Pinaceae > Pinus > Pinus tabuliformis. Next base: position 37,652,835 of record CM062815.1, read on the forward strand.
ATAATGATATTGCTATCATATATCGGGAAAACACATCAAGACAAGCTTTAGATTATTGTTTGAAAGGTTTCTGCGAAACGATCAATTAATGAAATGTTAAATTATCACATGAAGCCACGATTTCGGGTATTAAGGACTTCTAACGGTATTTATGATTTAAAGCCTCAAGGTGATCTGATGGCTTGTATATAGATATTTCAAATATGTTCACATTTAAAATATATTTTCCATCATTTCAAACCTTGTATGTTCAAATTCTCCTGCATTTCAAACCTATTTCTCTTCATTCCTCTATGTTTCCAATTGCAGGTCAAATCTGAGAAGCAACAGTGTAACAGAATGACCAAAGCAAAGAAAGGAAAGAAAAAAATGTAAGCTTCACAATCCACACCTTCTGCTTCTAGTGTAATAGAAATTCTCCTGCTTTTCTCAAACACTACATGCTTGATAGATAGTGGAACATCCTCATGGGAATCCATGTATCAATTGCTTGAAAGTGAAGGACCCAACGTAATTCAGAGAGTGGCAACAACGGATGATGCATCATCTTCTGAAGCCTCCAATTATGAAGCTGCGAACTCTTTTCTTCACTGGATCGCTGCTCGATCCAAGATCCTTCCTTATATCGATATGGTAAAATGGATAATTGAGAACATCAACATCTCTAATAGGACATTCTTGACTTCAATAAAAACAGTCATCGAGTCTTTTATAGCTCAAGATTTGAATAAAATGTACTATATACCCAACCCAAAAAGGTGTATGACAAAGCTTTCCTCGAACATTTTGCAAGTGAGAATGAGGTGGAATAAGATCCAATTAAATGATGGAAATCCTACCCAAACAAACACAAAAATGAAAAGTTGGGTATGTACTCTATATCTTCTCTCGCCACTCCCTATTCTTATATCACAACTATGATGTGTACGCTATTCGGGTACTCCAATACAAATAAATTCTTAGTTGAATGGGTTCCTCTTACTGAGGAAAAAATTGATTCTTATATAATAGGTCGGGGCACTATCCTTTCAAATAATATCGCCTCCCAAATACGAGAATTTAGGCAAAATTGGTATGTTACTACCAGAGTAGTTCTACCATTCTTTATGAGCGTTATATCATGGATGCAATATGTCTCACTTTATATTTCTCGACCATGGGATGGAAATGAACCATTCAAAATGCCACTCCTATCCATATATATTATAAAATCTTGTGGGAATCTGATTTCCATTCACAATTTTATAAAATTTTCCAAGAAGTCTTGCTGCCAATACACCAAGCCATTTTTTATAAAAGAGCCCCAAGAATATTTGAAGAGGCCAAAATTGACTTAATACCAATAGGCAGGTGGTTTGGTGAAGAGCTATTCACCTATGTTAGAGTCTATGGAAGTCTCGCACCTCCTCAGGTCTCCCATTATATGTCCCTAATAAACCACTAGCTAGGGAGATTGCTTATCAAACTGTAGGGGATGGATTGAAAACAACCCTAAAGGAAGCCAAGAAATATTTATGGCCTTCATTCCCTATACAATGTGGTGTATATTCTCTACATAATTTCAAGCATGCTTCACTTGAAATTGATAATATTACATGTTTAAATCCTTCTACTATGCCTGGGATATAGTTTGATCCTAACAAAGTTGCACATATGTTACTACCGAAGTAAAAATCAGGTAATTCAGTCATGAAGATGATAACTATGATGACTTATTTGAATCTGTCGAGATATTTTCACAAGTACAACACCTGGCTACATTGAAACTGAATCCAGAAAAGATAGCGCAACTCAAAGAATAAATGGAAAGAAGACTGCAAAACATCCCTTTGGATTTGCTGATGATTCCTCAACCGATTTCCCAAGCAGAGCAAGGTTCAGAGCAAGGTTTAGAGTAGAATTCAGAGAAGAGTTAAGAACAAAATTCAAAATAGGACATAGAGTAGATTTCTAAGGATATTGAAGTGGAAGATAAATCTACAAAAATCCATATTGATAAGACACCCTTCAATAATGAACTGGATGAAGCCTAGAAATAGTTTTATCAACAACTTAAAGGACAAAAAGGGGCATAAAATATTGAGATAGAGAAAATATTCAACACACCCCAGAACACTGGACAAAGCTCGTTTACTGATAGGGATTCTGATAAATCTTCCACTACATAAGAAATTGAAATCATCTCGGCGTTCCATTCATTCGAAATTGTCCTTAAAGTGGAATAAATCCCTCCTCTTGACGTCTTTTACAGTGCCAAACATCGGATTACTGATCTGAAAATGACATGAGATGGAATATTTTCACAACTTAACTTACATTAACTAAGGTTTGTTTATCATGAAATAAAGAAGGAAATTGATGCTTAATACACCATAATCATAAACTTAAGAGCAACAAATAATATAACAACATAAAGAGAAGAAAACACAACAAATTGTTGATGGACTTCGTCCCTCCTGGACTACGTCTTTGGGACCGCTTCCAAATTGGTATCTATTTTATTAGGAAATGATCCAAAGAGTTTATTTAAAATATATTTTGCCAACTAAACTATGCACACAACCATTGCTGATTACTATAGAAAGATAGCCTCCTCTCTTAGATTTCCAATGCTTATATCCATTCTCAATTTGGCTCAAGGATGGCCAAGATACACTCACATGAACGAAAACTATCAATGACACCCTTCTGCTCTACAATTCACTAATCACTCCCCTCCCCACTGGTGCAATGGTAAACATTTTATAGGCCTCTGGACAGGTTCGAGGGTCGAACCTCCCAAGCTATTCCTGGCAGGTTGGTTGAGTTGTTTTAACAAATGCATGGTGGTCAAATTATATATCTCGGTGCATAGTATATAGTTGGAACAACTATATTTCAAAAGCTTTTTTAATAGACTGCTCTTCGACACACACACAAACACACAGATATATGTGTATATATGTATATATATATATATATATATATATATATATATATATATATATATATATATATATATATCGAGGGTCGAACCTCCTGAGCTATTCCTAGTAGGTTGGTTGAGTTGTTTTAACAGATGCATGGTGGTAAAATTATATATCTTAGTGCATAGTATATAATTGGAACAAAAGCTTTTTTAATGGACCGCTCTTCTATATCTATATATATATAAACATTAAATATATAGTTCCAAACCCTCTCGCAGAATTAACATAGAAATATATGGTTTGAATGATATTAATGTCGCGCGTTTGTTGTAACCAAAGTTGCATAACCGTGCCAATCAAAATCATGGCACATAACTGGTGGCATTTGTTTCAATGACATGTGCACAGCTTGCCGGTGACATTGAACGGATTGGCAGTGGAGGTCAACAAGAATTCTGCCTTGTGGCATGCAACCCTCTGACGGTTACATTGATTGGACTGCCACCTCATGAACTTGCTCCAAACATTCACGCCATGTGGATGCCACTATGCCTTCCCGTGGATATAACAGCTCCGCCATATTTTTAACATATTTTTAACACCAAGAGGTTTGATTAAATAGTTTTTCCAAACATAATATATGTCCGCTCCACCATTACATGTTTGTGCCCATAAAATATTAACACTATTGTTTATGCCGTAGGTTTGGTAACATGGTTAATACATATATTTTCACCCCAAGTTTATCATCCACCTTAGGACTTAATATCATAAACTTTGACATTCCCATTCCATAATTTTGCAATATAGTTTTAATGCGCCACCATTGTATATAGTTTGTAAACTATATATTTGTTTAATGTGCCCATTTGTAATGCATCATAAGATTTCCACCATAGGTTTAGCTTCTTAGGTAAAATGTGCACCATATTGTAATGTTTTGAGACCATGTTTTATCAACATAATTTGAACCTTATGATTTGAACCCACCATATATTTGTACCAAATTCAAATGTGCCAAGAAAATCAATCAAAACCCGAATCTTTCCACCATTCACCTGCATGAACCTGGAGATGAAGTTTGTGCGACATTGAACTGCAAAATTCCACATGGTCAGCAATTCCCCCTTCGACACCTAAACTTTGACAGATGGTTTCTCCCTCATTTGAAGACCAAATGAGAAATCGAAAGTAGTGCTGGATTCAGAACAACGAGATCTATTGTTGGGCATTCTTTTTTAGAACAACAAAAAAATTTGGATCTATAGAAACTTGAGAATCCTCTTGGATCAAATATGGTGAAAAGACAGAGGAAAAGAAGATGAACAAAACCATCATCAACAGTCATTCTTGGTGATATACCAGTGGGCATAGTATGGAAGGATACACAAACTGATCCTTCAGAGAATTTGACAAAGCTGTCACAGTTCGCAGGAACCTATGCATCTGCTACGATTGATAAAGTAGCAAAAGTTCAACAGCTGGTCAGGGAAAAGGAAGAGAGAATTCAATAGTTGGAACAAAAATTGGCAGAGGAAAGAAAAAGTAATGGTCAATAAATGAAGACACAATTGTCTCAATTCCCATAGAGCTTTGATCAATTAAATCTCCAACATCAGACATAGGTCAGTACTAAGGATACTCAAATCCAACAACTCCAATTTTCCCTTGATCAACTGAAGGACAATCCTAAAGTAGAAGCCTTTATAAAGGAAGCATTGGAACTAAACACTCTGTTATCAAAGAAACAAGCATTGTTCTGTCAAAAGTTATCTATCATCAATCCACTATGTGTCAAAAGTGATTCACTGATGAATCAATCATCTAATATGAGGGTGACTTTCAATGACATTGATGATAAAATATCAAGATTTATAACATGGCACGAGACACCAGGAGGCAGATCAGCATAACTTCCAAGGATAGAGGAATATCAAAAGGGAATCCTCTTTACCGATTGGGACATTAAGTTGAAACATATAGAAAGAGAAGTCTAAAGGGAAAACAATGCTACCAATAACATCATTGAAACTATCAATGGTAACCTGCATAATGCCAACCTGATTCAAGAATGCCTACCTAGTAATCTTCCTGATATTAAAGTCCTGGAAAGGCAATGGAAGGAAATATCAAAAGAAAAGGAAGAAGCAATTAAAAATTTGACAAAACTAGACTGGGAGATATACTAGAAATATCTAGTGAAGCCACACAGTCAATGGATAATGGTCCACTACCTCACTGACTCATCCACTCATATGCTTTCTGCACTTTCAGATGCAATGTGCACTGGACAACTACGCGTGAGGACATGTTAGCCCCCTAAAGTCAAGCCAATGTTAGATATCTGTGAGTTCAAGTAACGAATGAAACAGTAGATATAATTCCATTCACAAGCTCGTCATTTCAAACAAATTCTATTTCTATATTATTGTCTCTTATTTTAAGAAGAGTTGTTTCAATATCCTCAACAATTTTCATGTATTTATTTTTTTTATATAAATGCTTTCATGTATACAAATAAAGGGTCCCCAAATTTTATAAGGAAAGACTTTTAAAGCTTGCAGTTCAGTACTTTCAAGTTTCTCTTAGTAGAGTGACTGGATCAGGGTCCCGAAATTTTGTAGAGAAGGATTTGGAAGCTTGCACTTTTGTACTTTTGAAACCATGTTAATGAGAAAGACTGGACCATAATTATTTATTTCATGAGCAGAGTAATATACATCGGGTACTTTTATCATTTATATTTTTGTTTTTTTTATCAATTGATATTCGTTCCTCTTTATATTGTTTATTATATGTATCTTTTCCAATATAGTTCTGCATTAATTCACTTCTGAACATGCTAGAATTGTCATCCTTAATACATATATATGTGATTTTTGAACGTTATTTTATTGCGATATGAGATTCATCAATTATTTTGATTAACTATTTAATCAGAATAATTATCTTAAATGCTTATCATTTCTGTAAGTGTTTGATTAATCTGTATTATCATGCACTAAGGATAATTATTCTAGATCACATAAACATGAGTAACCCCGGGTAATAGATAGATTAATATACATGTATTTCAGTTTATAAATCACCCCCATCTATCACTTAGTTTTTGGTTATAAACACTCTATCCATTCTATCACATTTTTATTGGGAAAATGGTCCCATTATATCCAGTTGGAGCCACTATTCCAAATGGAAAAGGGACAGTGTTCAAGTCCCCGACTAGGTGGATTTCCCCCATGTTGTTGCATTGATTTTCGAGGCATCAACATTTTGGCACTAGAGGGAAGGCCTCTGACTATGAATGGAAAAAATAACTCAAACTAAATTAAAAATCCATTCCAAGAGTCACTCCCCCTAAAGATCACCCCCAAAATCTAGATCTTCATCCAAAACTCCTATTTCTAGATTAGAAGTTGAGAAAAAACCTCCTAAATATCCTAGTACATTTCCTGAAGTACCCTTTTCAGATTATAATCCATAATCACCCAAAGTTGAGACTTTAATAAATAAATTGGGAGAAATTTCTATTTTGGTAGAAAATCTCATGGCATCTGAAGCTTCTGAAGGAAGTGTAACCTCTATTTTACAACCTACTAATATTTTAACTCATTCTCAAAGAAAAAAACTTGGGGTTCCTCCATTTGAGTTTCCTCTTCTCTATTTTTGAAAAAAGACTGAATCTAAGTCACAAATATCCACTAGTGAGATTTTTTCAAACTCACCTCTACAAACTCGTTCATTCCCCCCATTCATTCCTGTTAATACCCCTTCTTCTCAAAGTACTGATGCCAGTTCATCTGGCACCAATACACAACCTGCCTCCTCTTCCACATAATCACCCTCAACATCCACCTCTACCCAAACTCCAATAATGGAAGGAAGACAACAATAGCCACCTCCCATCAGGTAGACCATGGTCCAATCCTGGAGCTGTGAAAATTCCAACACCTCTCCATGACTTACCTAAACATCCTGAAAGATGGCCACCAAAATTTAATCCTGATGATTGATTACCTGCTGAAGAGAATCTCCACAATTATATGTTAGGCATTAATCTTAATGGAGTAGTTGAAGAAGACTGTGTAGTAAGATTACACTCTTCAAGGATCAATAGGTTTATGGTATTTTTCAGTACCACTGGGGTATATTACTAATTGGGACATGTTTGAAGAACAATTATTAGATAAATTCGTTGATGACTGCACAACTACATCCCTTATTAATGATCTTTCTAATTTAAAAGCAAAATCAGGTGAAAAGATCAAATATTTCAATTCCAGATTTAATAAATTGCTAGACAAAATCCCAGTTATATCAAGCCATGGTGTTGATGTTCAGATTGAATGGTATATTTATTCTCTTCCTTCCAATATAGGAATTTTCGAAGATAGAGCCAATAAGGCTACTTTAGTAGAAAATATGAAGGAGGCCCCGTCTGTAGAAAAGAGAATAGTTGCATTAGAAAAGAAGACTACCCAGGAAGGAAGAAAGACAAAAAAGGTTATGTTTAAGGATGAATCCAAGAAGAAAGACCCTAAGAATCCCTTTGTTCTTGAAGGCTTACAAAAATGCCTTAAAACCATGTCAAATGAGATGGTATAAATAAAAAAACAGGTAGCTGAATCCTCTTCTAAAACACCTTTTAGAACCTTTAAGAAAAATCAGACATCAAATCCCCAACCTCCAAATACAATATCTAACGCTGAGTATGATTTGGATGAAGATGATGAAGAGACAACATTATTTGCCGCTGAATCTAAAGATGAATAATTGGTTGAAGTGCATGGGATGTGGCATTTTATCCTACCTACTTATGATAATGAAGATGAGGAAGAAGCTTTACCTATTAGCACTAGGAGTAAAGTCCCCACTGATTCAACATAATCAACCCAAAAGAAAAAGCCTACAACCTCTACCGCTAAAGGTAAAGTTGTCAGTAAACAATCCTCTTCCACATCTCCTCAACCAACCCTATCCTCATCAAATACTCCATCCTCATATAAAACCTTAGATACTATGGAATATAACATAGGGGAGGACATGAAAAAGCCCAGAGAAAATATCTCTCTTCATGAGCTCAGTAAGCTTAAACATCAGCATAAGCTTTTACTTAAAGAATTGAATGCAGTTCCTGGTTCTCCTCTTCCTACTGTTGTTTTATCCAAATCTTCTAGAGGAATGGGTAAGCCCCCCAATGATTCATCAAACATGGTTGATTCCACTGATGCTATCTTAATTGGAAATATATCTAACTCACATGATCCCCCTTTCCTCTTGATTTATGAAATCTTTAATAAAAATATGCACAAATTCTTAATAAAATCAGGGGCCTCTTCAAACATAATTCCAAGATCACTCTACATGAAATTAAATGTTTCACCCCAAAAGTGTATAGTCCACATTGTCCAACTTGATAGAACAAAAGTAGAGGTATTAGGGGAAATGCATTCAGTCATCATTAGTCTTTATTCTAATCCAAAAAAAATTCAAGTAATTGACATACTAGTTTTTGATATTCTTGAATTTTGTGGTTTAATTCTTATTAGAGATTGGTCTGATAAAATTCATGGTTATTTTGCAACAAATTGGTCTCATATGTAGCTCCCTTACAATGGAAATCCAAATCAAATTAGAATTGACCAAGAAAAACATTTGAAGCATACAGTAACTGATTTTGAAGATGGAAATGAACCAGTAGCTTTTAAGAATAACATCATTGGAAATCACTGTGCTGAGTCATTTTTAGGAAATTTCAATGCACAAAAGTCACATTTTTTGGATAACTCTGTTACTTCTCAGATTCATAATTTTTCTCAAACAAATTCTTCCAAATGTATAAATCTTATAGATAAAACATTAGTTAAATCTTTATTTTGGACATTATATTTTGATGGATCTAAATCCAATGATGGTGCAGGAGCTGGTTGTATACTAATTAGTCCATAGGAGAAAAAATAATGCTAGCATGTAGGTTGGAGTTTGAATGCACAAATAATGCCGCTGAATATGATGCATTGGTCCAAGTTTTGTATAAAGCAATAGGTCTTGATATCAAATATATTTAAGTATTTGGAGATTATGAAATTGTTATCAAACAAGTGAGAAACACAATTCATTATCTCTCTATACATTTAAAACATTATAAATCATTGGTTCAGGACCTTATTTCACATTTTTTAGCATTCAAAATTTCTCCTATTCCCAGACTTCAAAATGCAAGTGTTGACCTTCTGGCTAATATAGCATCCAATCTTATACTATTAGAAGATTACAGTCCATATAGGTTCTCTATAGAATTATTTTTTAGATCATCAATTCTTGATAATATCACCAATTGACGAGTGTTTAATGAATATGAATATATCCTAATCTTTTTAACATATGAAGGATCATATGATGATAAAATAATTGATGAAAATGAACATGGCAATCTGTTGAAACAACAATCCAATGAAAATCTCATACCTAAATCTGTCTTGAAGCTTTAAGATCTTTATGAACTAAAAGACAAATTTAAGAAGGTTACTAATTCTAAACTCCAAAGTTCAACCTTAAGGTTTGAACTAGTAAACCTTGGAACTAATCTCAAAGCCCAAAACATCAATTTAGGACTTGGTCTCTCACCTGATGAGAGAGTAGCCTTCATTCATTTGTTAGAAATGTATAAAGATATATTTGTTTGCAGCTACGACAATCTTAAAACATGTGATACCTCCATTATACAACACACTATTCCAATGATATCTAGTGACAAACCAGTACAACAAAAATTAAGGAAAATTCACCCCAATCTAGAAAGCCAAATCAAGTTTGAGCTGAACAAAATCCTTAAAGCCAAGATTATATTTCCTGTTAGGCATTCAAAATGGGTTTCAAACTTAGTATCTGTGAGGAAGAAAAATGGCGATATTCGTATTTTCATAGACTTTAGGAATCTTAATAAATATTGTTAAAAGGACAATTTCCCATTACCGACCATGGAACAAATACTGCAATCAGTAGCTGGTTCTGAACTAATGTCTTTCCTTGATGGATTTTTAGGGTATAACCAAATCTTGGTCCACCCAGATGATAGGTTAAAGACTATGTTCAGGACTAAATGGGGAACCTATGCCTACCAGAAAATGCCTTTTGGTTTAATAAACGCAGGGGAAACCTTCCAAAGAGCCATGGACATAGCTTTCAAGGGTATGATAAACAAAACTATTTTTGTTTACTTGGATGACATAACTGTTTACTCCAAGAAGAGAAAAACCCATTTGCATGACTTGAAACATATCTTTGAGCACTGCAAGAAGTATGGAATTTCATTAAATCCAAAGAAATATTATTTCGCTCTAAATGAAGGTAATATTTTAGGGTTTATTGTATCCAAAAAGGGTATATGTATTGATCTTGATAGAATAAAAGAAAATTTTTAAATTCCTTTGCCCTAGAATAAGAAATCTATGCAGTCCTTTCTAGGTCAGATCAATTTTGTTAAGATATTTGTCCCTGACTTTTCCCAAATTGTTTTACCAATACAAACAATGATTAAGAAAAAATCGGTCTTTAAGTGGGGACATAATGAAAGGGAATATTTTGGTTTAATCAAACAATCCATTATGAATGCTCCCTCTTTAACAACTCCAATTTTTTCTAATCATTTCATTTTGTACATTTTCGCTTCTCAAACATTCTAACACAACTTAATGATCAAAAAATTGAAGCACCAATCTCTTTATTTAGTTCTAATTTTTAAGGTGCTGAACTAAATTATTCAGAGTTGGAGAAGCTAGCTTTTGCTGTTTTTAAATCTGTAAAGCACTTCAAGCCTTTTATCCTAAAAACACACACTAAAGTAATAGTACGATTCTCATCAGGGAGACAATTTCTTAAGCAAATGGAATTAGGAGAAAAGACAAAAAAATGGGTAACAACCCTATAAGAATATGATATTTACATCAAACCATCTAAAATTATCAAAGGGAAAGGTTTTTGTAGATTGCTTACAGGAGCTTCCAACCTACCAGTAGATGAGGACTCAAGTAATACTGTAAACATATCTGAGGTAAGCCTAAATGACTCTGAGTCCCAATATGTTGATCTCATTTTCTATTTGAAAAATGGATATGCTCCCCCTGAACTCAATCACAAAAGGAAAATGGATTTAAGATTAAAATCCAATCAATATGAGATCATTGATGATGTGTTATTCAAAAGAAATTATGATTCTATATTATTAAGATGCCTAGAAAAGTATGAAGCATAGAAGGTTTTGCAGGAACTCCACGAGGAACTAGCTAGTGGACGTTTTGGAGGCGATACTAATCCACATAAAATCCTACATTCTTGGTACTATTGGCCAACTTTGTTCAAGGATACCCATGAATATGTAAGGAAATGAAAAATATGCCAGACTGCTACTAGAAGACAACGAAAACCAGCCTTATCTCTATAACCGGTCAACATTAAACAACCTTTTGAACAATGGGGATAGGACATCATAGGTGAGATTGTTCCTCATTCTTAAAACCAACATAAGCATATCCTTATAGCTACAAACTATTTTACTAAGTGGGTGGAAGAAATTTCACTAAAGGTAGGAAATTCTGATGCCATCATTGAATTCATTATTACTAGGTTTGGATTACCAACTTCAGTTATGTTTGATAATGCATCTTACTTTTTAGGAAATAATATGACTGATTTTTCTCTTAAGAGGGGTTTTAAACTTAAATACTCTTCTAACTACTACCCCAGAGGAAATGGTATAGTAGAATCAACCAATAAGAACCTCATAAGAATTATTAAAAGAACTATTGATCAGAGCCAAAAGAATTGGCACAAATCTTTGAGATTTTCTCTATGGGAAGATCGAATAACCCAGAAGGCCTCAATAGGCACTTCTCCCTTCAATTTAGTATATGGGAAAGAGGCTATCATTCCTTCAAACTTAGCTCTTCCCTCATTAGCCCTAATCCAATTTATCAAAGAAACACCTTCTTCTTCTTTATAGCTAAGACAATCTCGAATATTTAAATTAGAAGAAGAAAGAGAAAAAGCCAAGCTTACACATGCTTGCCATCAACAACTAGTGAAATCTTCTTTTGATGCAAGTTCTGTTTCCCCAAAATATTTTCAAATTGGAGATCTTGTCCTTAACTAGGACAAGGCACATGAGGAAAAAAGAAAGCATACTAAATTCCAGAAAATGTGGCTTGGACCATTTCGAATTGCTAAACAAATGGGCCCATCAACATTCATATAGCAAGATTTATCAGGAAAGAGAGATTCACTTCCTGTTAATGGGCTTATTTTGAAAAAAAAAATCTCAGAAGATAATATCTTCTACTGTAACATTATCACATTTACATTTTTAGTTCTGTTAGAAAATAATGTTAAATAACATACTTTTGGCTTTACATTAAAATATGTTAAAAACATTTTATGATCTGTTAACTTTAGTTTTTTTAGAGTTTAATTCAAAAATATATTAAACTTAAAAGATAAGGGGACTTATCACAAGCCTACTTACCATGATCATAGGTAAATAATATACTAACATTACCAATATTGAATATCAAACCAGGGTAATGGCTTATGATTATTTTAATATTAAGAGAAGGGTCCTCATCATGAGCTAGCTCGTTCAGTTCAATTACAAACAGTGAATGACATTGTCACTTTCTGGTCACCAAATGAGGACAATGGCTTTTAGGTATTGCAAAAAATTATCAAAAGAAAAATAAACAAATAAAATATATATATATATATATATATATTTTATTTTTTTTTGAAATTATCTCTAAAGACTGCACTCTTAAATGGATGGGATTTTGAATCATTGATGGTTAAAAGGTAACCCTGTTGAGGCTATGAACGCTTGCTGGCAACAGTGGCTCTACCTATGACAAATGAGTATATTAAAAGGCTAAGTTGTAGAAGCCCCCTACTTTATCTTTACAACCAATTAAGGACTGATATAGACAAAAAATATTTTCATCTATAAGAGGATTTAAAAGGAATTATGATTAAGTGAGTTTTTTATATTCAGAGTAATTTTACTTATCTAAATATTTCGAAAATAGTTTTCCTTTCCTGAATTATTTTTACTTAGTAAAGTTTTAGAAATTTCATTATTTTAAATCAGAGATAACTGGTTCTTCTAGTGAATCACCAATTGTTGTGCTATTCAACAACCCCCCATTTATTTATATATAAATCTCTTAGGAAATTATTATATAAATAATGGGGACCCTTTAAATTTTAAAACATAGAAAAATAAAACATTTTAGTGTTTTAAAAGGACAAATTTGAGCTTATTTGAATAAAAAATCCAAATTTCATTGGTTCGAACAACAAGAATGAGCCTTCCTTAAACAAATCCCGGCGTTTTCGCATTTCGTAAATCCTAAGGAGTAACTTCCCGTGATATCCTTTTGAAATGACACGATGCGATAAAATATATTGCAAATCACATATCCCAATGAGTATAGCCCCCGAGAACAAAAACATACTTAAGCTTTAAAAGGCATAAGTATTTAACAAAGGTGCTTTTTGGAGCTTACCCGCATCAAAAAATTTATAACGGGCGCGATTTAAAAAACCCTAAGGATCGCTCTGATTGTGATATGCGATAATGCTTCTGGACCTGATATAATGACTAACACAACTCTATAAATATGTCACATCCAGATGAATCACAAATCACAAAATGTAGGCCGCTCCATTCACTTCCAATCTTCCGATTGTGATAAATCTCTTTGATAAAAGGCGTGACTTTAATAAAATCATGTGAATGAATAAAACAAAGCAAAAGCATGTTTAATAAGTCATTGCTTGGGCCCACTCCATTGGCATATCATTTCTCGCGATTTCACAATGACAAGGCCTTTGGTTATTTCCATTCTCCTCTGCTCCAAACCCCTGATTGCGATATTGCAATCATCACATCGCGAACTTCCTATGCCCAAATCACTGATATAATAGTCTCTCCATCGCACATGGGGAAAACACTTCAAGATAGGTTTTAGATTACCATTTGAAAGGTTTTTATGATACGATCTGTTAATGAAATATTAAAATTATCATGTGAAGCCATGATTTCAGTTATTAAGGACTTCTAACAGAATTTATGATTTAAAGCCCCAAGGTGATGTGATATCCTGTATATAGATATTTCAAATTTGTTTGCATTTAAGCTATATTTGCCATCATTTTAAACATTGTATGTTCATATGCTCCCGCATTTCAAACTTGTTGCTCTTCATTCCTATGTCTTTCCAATTGCAGGTTAAACCCAAGAAGCAACAGTGTAATAGAATGGCCAAAATAAAAAAATGAAAGAAAGCCATGGAAGCTTCGCAATCCACACCTTCTGCTTCCGATGTAATAGAAATGCCCCCGCTTTTCTCAGACACTACATGCATGATAGACAGTGGAACATCCTCTTGGGAATCCATGTATTAATTGCTTGAAAGTGAAGGACCCAAGGTAATTCAGAGAGAGGCAACAACGGATGCTGCTTCATCTTCTAAAGCCTCCAACTATGAAGCCACCAGCTCTTTTCTCCACAGGATTGTTGCTTGACCCAAGATCCTTCCTTATACTGATATGGTAAAATAAATAATTGAGAACATAAACATTGCCGATAGGACATTCTTAACTTCAAGAAAAATAGTCACTGGGTCTTTTACAACTCAAGATTTGAAGAAAATGTACCATATACCCGACCCACAGAAGGTGTATCACAAATCTTTCAATGAACAATTTGCAAGCAAGAATGAGGTGGAATCAGATGCAATTAAACGATGGAGATCCTACCCAAACAAACACAAACATGAAAATTCGAGTATGTACTCTATATCTTCTATCGCTGCTCCCTATTCTTATATCATAGCTATGATGTGTAGGCTATTCGGGTACCCTAATACAACTAAATTCTCATTCGAATGGGTTCCTATTATTGAGGCAACAATCAATTCTTATAAAATGGATTAGGGCACTATAATTTCAAATAATATTGCCTCCCAAATACGAGAATTTAAGAAAAACAGGTATGTTACTACCAGAGTAGTTCCACCATTCTTTATGAGCACATATATCACGGATGCAATCTATTTCACTTCAAATTTCCCAACCATGGGATGGAAATGGACCATTGAAAACCCCACTCCTTTCCATATATATATTATAAAATCTTGTGGGAATCTAATTTCCATGCTCATTTTATAAAATTTTCCAAGGATTCATGCTGTCAATACACGAAGCCATTTTTGATAAAAGAGCCCCAAGACTATCCGAAGAGGCTAAAATTGACTTCACACCAATAGGCAGGTGGTTTGGTGAAGAGCTATTAACCTATGTTAGATTCTATGGAAGTCTGGCACCTCCTCATGTTCTCCCATTAATGTCGATTATAAACTACTAGCTAGGGAGATTGCCTATCAAACTATAGGGGATGGATTGACAAAAACCCTAAAGTAAGCCAAGAAATCTTTATGGCCTTCACTTACTATCCAATGTGGTGTATATGATCTACATGATTTCAAGCATGTTTCTCTTGAAATTGATAATATTACATGTTTAAATCTTTCTACTCTACCTAACAGATAATTTGATCCTAACAAAGTTGCACATAATGTTACTACCCAAGTAAAAATTAGGAAATTCAATCATGAAGATGATGCCTATGATGAATTATTTGAATCTGCCGAGATATTTTCACAAGTACAACACATGGATACATTGAAACTGAATCTAGAAAAGGTAGCGCAATTCAAAGAATATAGAGAAAGAAGGTTGCAGAGCATCCCTTTGGATTTGTTGAGGATTCCTCAACCAATTTCCCAAGCAGAGCAGGGTTCAAAGAAGAATTCAGGGAAGCGTTCAGAACAAAATTTGGAACAAGACTTAGAGAAGATTTCTAAGGATATTGAAGTGGAGGATAAATCCACAGAAATTCATACTGATAAGACACCTTTCAATAATGAACTGGATGAAGCTTGGAAATAGTTTGATCAACAACGTAAAGGACAACAAAGGGTAGAAAACATTGAGATAGAAAAAACATTCAACACACCCCAAAACACTAGACATAGCTTATTTACTGATAGGGCTTATGATAAAGTTGTCACTATGGAAGAAATTGAAATCACCTCGACATTCCCTTCATCCAAAATTGTCCTTAAAGTGGAATAAATCCCTCCTCTTGACGTCTTTTACAGTCCCAAACATCGGGTTGTGGTGAAAAGATAGAGGAAAAGAAGAAGAATAGATCCATCTTCAACAATCGTTTCCTGTGATATACCAATGGACATAGTATGGAAGGATACACAAATTGATCTTTCAGAGAAATTGACAAAGTTTTCATAGTTCGTAGGTGCCTATGCATCTGCTATGATTGATATAGCAGCAAAAGTTTGATAACTAGTCAGGGAAAAGGAAGAGAGAATTTAACAGTTGGAACAATAGTTGGCAGAGGAAAGACAAAGTCTTTATCAACAAACGAAGACACAATTGTCTCAACTCCAGTAGAGCGTTGATCAATTAAATATCCAACATCAGACAAAGGTAAGAATTAAGGATACTCAAATCCAAAAACTCCAATTTTCCCTTGATCAACTGAGGGACAATTCTAAAGTGGAATAATTTATAAAGGAAACATTGGAACTAAACACTCTATTATCAAAAAAACAAGAAATGTTCTGTTAAAAGTTATCTATCATCAATGCAATATGTGTCAAAATTGATTCAATGATGAATTAATCATCCGATTTGAGGGCGACTTTCAATGACATTGATGATAAAATCTCAGGATTTATAACATGGCAGGATACAATAGAAGGCAGAGCAATAGACCTTCCCAGGATAGAGGAATCTCAAAAGGAAATCCTCTTTACTGATTGGGACATTCAGTTGAAACAAACAGAAAGGGAAGTCTCCAGGGAAAATGGTGCTACCAATAACATCATTGAAACTATCAATGATAACCTGCATAATGCCAAATTGATTCAAGAATGCCCACTTGGTAATCTTCCTGATACTAAAGTCGTGGAAAGGAAATGGAAAGAAAAATCAAAATCAAAGGAAGAAGCTGTTAAAAATTTGACAAAACTTGATTGGGAGATATACTAGAAATATCTAGTGAAGCCACATAGCCAATGCCTAATGCTCTGTTTCCTTGCTGACTCATCCACTCATATGATTCTTGCACTTTCATGTGCAGTGTACATTGGACAGCTACGCATGAGGACAGGTCAGCCCCCTGAAATCAAGCCAATTTTAGATATCTACGAGGTCAAGCTGTGAATGAAACAATAGATACAATTCCATTCATGAGCTCGTCATTTCAAATAGCTTCTATTTCTGTATTATTGTCTGTTATTTTAAGGAGAGTTGTTTCAACCTCCTCATCACTTTTCATGTATTGTCTATTTTTATATTTTATTTTTGCTATATAAACCCTTTCATATCTACAAAGAAAGGGTCCCAAAATTTTACAAGGAAAGAATTTGGAAGCTTGCACTTATGTACTTTCAAGTTTATCTTATTAGAATGACCAGATCAGGGTCCTAAAATTTTGTAGAGAAGGATTCGGAAGCTTGTACTTTTGTACTTTTGAAACCTTCTTAATGAGAAAGGCTGGTCCATAATTATTTCTTTCATGAGTATAGTAATATACATCGGATACTTTTGTCATGGTATTTCTGTTTTGTTTATGAATTGATAGTCATTCCTTTTTATATTGTTTATTATATGTATCTTTTCCAATACAGTTATCCATTAATTCACTTCTAAACATGCTAGAATTGTCATCCTTAATACATATATAAGCGATTGTTGAATGTTATTTGATTGCGATATGAGTTTCATCAATTATTTTGATTAACTATTTAATCAAAATAATTATCTTAAATGCTTATAATTTTTGTAAGTGTTTGATTAATCTTTATTACCAGGCACTAAGGATAATTATTCTAGATTGCATAAACATGAGTAACCCCGGGTAATATATAGACTAATATACATGTATTTTAGTTTATAAATAACCCCCATCTATCACTTAGTTTTTGGTTATAAACACTCTATCCATTATATCATATTTTCATTGGGAAACTGGTCCCATTATATCTAGTCGGAGCCACTATTTCAAACGGAAAAGTGATGGTTTTCAAGTCCCCGACCAGGTGGTTTTCCCCCACATTGTTGCAACGATTTCCGAGGTGTCAAAATTTTGGCACTAGAAGGAGGGCCTCCGACTATGAATGGAAAAAATAACTAGAACTAAACTATAAATGCTTTCCAAGAGTCACTCCCCCTCAAGAGCACCCCCAACTTATAGATCTTCATCTAAAAATCCTATTTCTAGATCCGAAGTTTAGAAAACACCTCCTAAATCTCCTAGTACATTTTCTGAAGTATCCTCTTCAGATTATAATCCAGAATCACCTGAAGTTCAGACTTTCATAAATAAATTGGGAGAAATTTCTATTTCGGTAGAAAATCCTGTGCCATCTGAAGCTTTTGAAGGAAGTGTAGCCTCTATTTTACAACCTACTCAGATTTTAACTCGTTCTCAAAGAAAAATTCTCAGGGTTCCTCCATTTGATTTTCCTCTTCCTTCTTTCCAGAAACATACTAAGAATCTGAGTCACAAACATCCACTAGTGAAATTTTTCAAACTCACCTGCACAAACACCTTCATTCCTCCCATTCATTCCTGTTAATACCCCTTCTTCTCAAAGTACCGGTGCAAGTTCATCTAGCACCAATACACAACCTACCTCCTCTTCCACACAGTCACACTCAACATCCACCTCTACCCAAACTCCAATAATGGCAGGAAGACAATAACAACCACCCCCATTCTTTTGATTTGGACTCTAAATATCTATTATTCCCATTCTTTTGAGGATTTACAGATCTTGTTCACATTCACAATTCTGAACTAGAGAGAGAGGGTGTAATGTTCTTGTTAAATTTGTTGCTTAACTAATGACAACTAAGCCACTTTTACGCAAAAAAGATGCATCTTTACATAACTCCATGTGGACCCGTGGGTTATGGGTCCATTTATATATCCGAAGCTTTCTAATTGGCGAATTTCACAATAAACCCATAATATGCGGAATCACAACAAACAGCAGAATACAACGTAACCTGACCAATCACCCAATGAATGGCGAAGACTAGAACCCAAATAAATTTAACCTGTGTTGATAACATATCGGGTCCGCCCGAAATGTTAACTTGTGTGCGCATTCGAGTGCGATTACCATCCGATCAGTTAACGAATGAATGGTCATGATTATCAGAACTCAACAAGGTTTTAAGCTCGTTGTATAAAACCTCATTGCGTATATTTTTGGAATTAACGGTTGTGTTTGTTTGCACGCGATATGCGTCCGATCACCTCTGGACTTTAAACTCGTTTTAATGATTTCTCGGGTCCGCTTTTAGAATTAAACTTCAGCGCTTGTTACCATGTGATGACTGTAGATCTATCGATCAGATGATCCTGATATTCTTTCGAGTTTCCTCATGAATTTTGTTAAGGTTCTCTCGTTTTTCCAATATTATCCATCGATATAGATGATCCGACGGTGCCATTGCGTTACTCCATCGACTCCAATTTCGATTGAAACTCTTCTCCTCCATTGGTTAGTTCTTTAATCCAATGGTTATCGTTCACTTATTGATAGAATTCATGTTCAACACACATTTAACTCTGCCATACGCTGTTTAAGGCGAAGTTCATAGGCACTTCGTCCTTTACACTTGTACACACATATTTAAACATTTTACAAGAAAGAACGTATATATAAAGACACAGACACACAATCAACTCAGTTAACACGCAAATGAATAATAACACGTATATTTTCACTTATATACATAATTCAATTACAGGCTAAGGCCTCTTGGCCTTAATTCACAAATTGCCCTGTGTCTACATTGTGTACTCTACTTCCCTCTATCACACAACACAAACTCTTTATATAGAAAATTACAAAAGCACGGATCATCTAAGATCCATGATTTCCTCCCACAAATCTCTCAATCAAATCCCCTAAATCTCTCTATACGCGTACATGGCAGATAATTACATTTAATCAAGCCTTCTAGAGACTTATCAATTCCATCAATTTGATCTGTTTTACCAGAATTTGCCCTGGTTTGCCGTGATTGTCCACATTTCCTCTTTCACATCTTTGAATTCTAATTTTAATGAAGGGTGCTCGGATGCTCCTGCATCAGACTCCTGAGGTACAAAAATTTATGACCTCCTGGTCATACGATTTTTCCATCCCTTAGCAATTCTACCCACATCATCTGTGGAATTGCTTTTATGATCTTTTTGTGAGTTGCAACACAACCTCTGTAGTAGAAAGTCCTCGCTTCTACATGATACCTCACCAAGCTTCTCTCCTCTGAGCTTAGTCTTTCGGCATATCTCTGGTTCTCTCTTCTTTGGAACCATTTGAGAACTCCTTGCTCTAGGTTGCTGCAATCTTCTCACCTTCTTCTATCGTTATCTGTACGACAAGAATAAGACCACAAGCTCACCAATGTACAACATAACTGTACCCCCTAATTTTGCACGAAAATTATTTCTCATAGGAAATCCTTTCTCTACTCTGATACCGAAAATGATGATAGCTAAGCCACTTTTACATAGCAACGCTGCATCTTTACATAACTCCATGTGGACCTATGGGTTATGGGCCCACGTATATATAAGAAGATTTCTAATTGGTGGATTTCACAATAAACTCATAATCCGCATAATCACAACAAACAACAGAATACAATATAACCCGACTAATCACTCAACGAACGGTGAAGACCAGAACCCAAATAAATTTAACCCTCATTGATAACATATCAGGTTTGCCTCAAATGTTAACATGTGCACACATTCGAGTGTGATTACCATCTGATCAATCAACCAATGAATGGTCATGATTATTGGAACTCAATGAGGTTTTAAGCCCCTTGTATAAAACCTCATCACGTTTGTTTTTGGAATTAACAACCGCGCTTGTTTGCAAACGACATGTGTCTGCTCACCTTTCAATGGATGGTTCGATCACCTCCAGACTTTAAACTCGTTTTAATGATTTCTCGGGTCCGCTTTTAGAATTAAACTTCAGCGCTCGTTACCACGCGATGACCGTAGATATGTTGGATCTGTCGATCGGATGATCCTGATATTCTTTCGGGTTTCTTCACGAATTTTGTCAGGGTTCTCTCATTCTACCAATATTATCTGTCGATCTAGATGATCTGACAGTGCCGCTGCATTACTCCATCGACTCCAGTTTCGATTGAAACTCTTCTCCTCCATTGATCAGTTCTCTAATCCAACGGTTATCGTTCGCTTATTGATGGAATTCGCGTTCAACACACATTTAACTCTTCCATACACTGTTTAAGGCGAAGTTCATAAGAACTTCATCCTTTACACTCGTACACACATATTTAACAACTTTACAGGAAAGAATGTATATATAAAGATACAGACACACAATCAACTCAGTTAACACGCAAATGTATAATAACACATATATTTCACTTATATACATAATTCGATTATAGGGTAAGGCCTCTAAGCCTTAACTCACAAATTACACTGTGGCTACATTGTGTACTCTACCTCCCTCTATCACACAACATAGAATCTTTATATATAAAATTACAAAAGCGTGGATCATCTAAGTTCCACGATTTCCTCCCACAAATTGCTCAATAAAATCCCCTAAATCTCTCTATACACCTACATGGAAGATAATTACATTTAATCAAGCCTTCCAGAGACTTATCAATTCCATGAATTTAGCACTGTTTTACCAGAATTTGCCCCGGTTTGCCACGATTTTCCACGTTTCCTCTTTCACAGCTTTGAATTCTAATTTTAATGAAGGGTGCTTGGATGCTCCTGCATCATTAACTAAGATCAACGCCTCCTAATTTATATAATAAATTTGTTTTCCATAAGCTCAAATGTTGTTTTCTATTTCCTTAGTGTCATAATATATCTATTCTAAAGTTGGGGACTTCCCTTTTTATGGATAAAAGGCAATACCATTTTGATGAGTAGTTATATGGTACAATTTAGTAATGGCATTGGCGAATTATATCTACAAGAATGTTGGCATACAATATTTCAATCATTTGTTTAATATTGACAATATTATCATCTTTCCCTCTTTTTATAGCATAAAATTGAGAAATGTATTGACCATGATATTCTTTTATCCCATTTTCTCAAGAAAATATCATGGAAATCAACCTAAGAAATTTTGGAGTTAGCTACCGGGTTTATAAACTTACAACACTGAAATTGAATGGTGGGATAACTTTTACCTTTGAAATAGCCCTTTGTGAAGGCCGTTGGAGGTGGTACTTCACTTGTTCATGGTTTTAGCATGGTATCTTGGGAACTATGATAATTTTTGACCTTTGTGTCCACTTGAAGGAGGCTTTGGGGTTACTTGTGCAATTTTTTGGGGTGAAGACACTTTCTGATCTAAAATGAACAAAATAATGAATGCAAAAGAACATAAATTTCTCTTTCATTGAAAAATAAATAGAGAGAGGAAGATATGTTTTTATTTTTCAACCTTGTATATAAAATAACAACCTTATACTCCCTTAATAACCATCCAATATGTGACAAAACAATTCTTATGCAATGACACAAAATAATATCTTTACAACAATGAAACTTCTAAAGAGACACTCAAATTATTTTATGCTATATTTCTTCTAAAATGAAAATGTTCTCTTAGTGTAATAAACAAAAACAAGCTACAAATCAAGCTAATAAACCTAAGTTTCAGGGTTGTATGATATTGGTAGAGATATCCACAAACATGCTCCAATGTCTATGTTAGATATTGAT
Source organism: Pinus tabuliformis (assembly GCA_031772625.1). NCBI lineage: Eukaryota > Viridiplantae > Streptophyta > Pinopsida > Pinales > Pinaceae > Pinus > Pinus tabuliformis. The sequence goes on from CM062815.1 coordinate 37,675,635, forward strand.
CACCTAGAAATTCATAAGAAATATATAAGTGGCATGTAAATATTTTGATCTCAAGCATGAAACAAGAAAAATGGATCTATAGGTCACAACTAGATCTGTTAAAAATTGACAAAGAGGTTTCCCAAGTCACTTTTCACCATATTGCAACCTCAAGCAATCTTAAACATTAAAAATCACTCAAAGTGAGAAAACCTAAATTTCACTTATTAACACACTAAAATATAAAATAAGAGGCCCATCCAAGAGTCAAATCACTATTAAAAAATAAAAAATATCCTCTCAAACTTAGTGGACGAACATATCTGAAAATAAAGATGGAAAAAATCTGAAAAATCCACTTGTAAGAGGAAATCACTTATTGTTAGTACAACAACTAATTCAGACTTGTGTAGTAACGCAAAAAAATATAAATATACACATAAACACAAAGATGAAATAGAAATAAACATTCATTTCATTAATATCGAAGAACTAAAATATGCTTACATACAGAAATGGAAATAAACTAGCTTGGGTGATGGTAGCTTATATTTGAGAAGAGATGTGGCGGCTAAATGCCTCTGAGTTGTGTTAGAATGAGGCTGAAAGGCATATTTATTATTGAGAAACAATAGAAAACCATAAACATCCAAAAACCTAACCCTAGGAGATGAAGCACCAAAACTGTGGGCCTTGTTTGGGTAAATTGGTACATCAACTTCCCGTGGTCGTAACTTTGGCATACGACCTTCGTTTGGCTATCATAATACCGCGTTTTGAAGATCTCGAAAAGGAAGCCAAAAAAAAGGCACATGGTTTTGGGACTTTTGTGGTCTCTCTGTTTTCCCTAAAAACATATTTTATTCCCTCAAAATAGCTCTGGAAGTTTAGGACCCAGAAAATGCCAAAAATAGTAACTTGTGTTGGCATTATGGCACAGGTTTGGCACTATGGCACATGTGTTGTCCTTGATGGCAACTCACTCAAAGGGCAGATAACGATTCAGGCTCTCAGAATGGAAGAAAATGAGGTATACGCATGTTCATCTTAACAAAGTCGCCTATAGACGTGGGTGTACAGATCAGAAGGCGTGTATACGGATGCACGCACTTTCATGCAAAGAAAAGTGCGTACATGTGGGAAATATTATGGTTGGTCCATGGTATTTAGTCTGACATATTTGAACCTATGGTTTTGGTCTGTGGTATTGCATTCTAAGTGTTAAACCCAGGTATTGGGTCCCTAGTATTGGATCTCTATGGTTTTGGACCATGGTTTGTGTAAGGCCTAGACTATAAAAAGGGAAGGAGATCTTTTGGCAAGGGCATTGACTTATGTGTTGAATATCTTGAGAGGAGCAAGATCTGGAATACTGGTGATTGGTTAATGGTGCATAGTTGAATCTGAATCAAGGAGGAACCTGAGCGCAAGGAGATGGATAAGTCTTATTGATGGGTCAAAAACTCAAGGCTTGAATAGTAGTATCATTGTGTGATTTTGATCTATTATATTTGGCGCATGATTAGATCTATAAATCTGATAATATGGGTATAACTGATGTCTGATTAAGTAAAAGGATAAATTATCTTTTATAGATCTGTACGCAGGTTCGACACAGTGGAGGTGTGTATACACGCAAGTTAAGCAAGTGAATACTGCGTATACGCTGGTTGGCTTTGGTATATCTGCGTATGTACGCAGGTTTCTATTGGTGAAGTAGCGTACGTCTCTTGAAATATGTTTTAGCTGCTTCTGTTTATTGCTGCAGTATTCTGGGTTCAGAATTGGTGTCTGGTTACTGGTACTATTTTCTGGTTACAACATTCTGAGAAGTTATTGGTTGATTCAGTATTTGTACAAAGGAGATTGGTTGTTGCAAATCTACTTGATGTTTGATTGATATTCATGGATCTAGTCAGAAAATTTATGAAACGTGGTCCCTGGAAGTAAATAGAAGGTTGAAGCCTTCTGTAGGTCAGCACCTATGTACTAGTACCTCAGTTAGTACAAGAGCTAAGGGGGTTGTAGCTCCCTTCCAGGAGAAGCTGGAGAACGAGAGAAGGTTGTAGCCTTCTGTAGGTTGAAGCCTGCGTACTGGTATAAGTCTACACCAGTACAAAAACATTGTAAAAAGAAGTTTCTAATTGAAAGAAGATAGAGACATATTGTAGCAGGTGGTTTTCACCCACATTGGGTTTCCACCTTATATCTTGTGTTCTTTTGTGTGACTGTCTGCTCTACTTTTCTGTTCCTACTTACTGTTATATGGTTTTGACACATAGATTAATGAACAACATCTGAAGAATAAATTAAATTATAAGTTTGGAAGTTATACGCGAGTTTCATTAGTCAGAGTTGCGTATACACACTATTTTCATTCACTGAAGTAGCGTATACAAATCTTTGTATAAATTGAAAAATAATTTGACTTAATAATACTGATTCACCCCCCCTCTCAATATTATTTTCAACAATTGGAATCAGAGTTGGTCCTTCAGAAGAAGCTTGATCGCTTGAGGGAAGATCTATCATCATGAGCAATTACGAAAGAGAAGCATCAATCAGGCCACCGATTTTTGATGGAAATAACTTCATCTATTGGAAGGTAAGAATCACTGCCTATCTTCAATCTCTTGGTACAGAAGTTTGGGATATTGTGGAAACAGGATACACTTTTCCATCAGCAACTCCTACAGACACGGCTGGTAAGAAGTAGTATGAAACAAATGCAAAGGCTGTCAATACTCTATTAGGGAGCCTATCTCAATCAAAATTCGTCAAGGTTATGCAGCTCAAAACTGCAAAAGAAATATGGGACAAGATTGTTCTGAGCTATGAAGGAGATGAACAGGTAAAATGAGCAAAACTACAAACTCTCAGAATTCAATATGAAAATCTCAGAATGTACAATGATGAAAGTGTGGCTAACTATTTCCTACGTATAGATGAGATTGTCAATTGTATGAAAAATTTGGGTGAAGAAATAAAAGAAGTTGTTTTGGTTGAAAAAGTTCTAAGATCTTTGTCTTCTAAGTTTGAATCAAAAGTTTCCGCCATAGAAGAAAAACAGAATCTATAGAGCCTTACCATGTCACAGCTACACGGAATCCTAACCACTTACGAGATGAGGAAAGGGGGACCATCAGACAAGAGAGAGGCCACATTCAAAGCCTCAGGAAAAGGAGATTACAATGACTCAGGACATATGTAAGAAGAAGAATAAGAATCAAATTTTGTCAAGAACCTTCAACGGGGCTTTGGAAGATTCAGAGGTAAGCTACCATTCAAATGTTTTTCTTGTGGAAGAGTCGGTCACTATGGTGCAAAGTGTCCTCATAAAGATAAGATTGACAAAGGTAAGGAACCAGTTAGATGGAATAGAAAGCAGAATGTAAGTAAGAAGAGCTATTATACTCATGAAGACAGTGATGGACTTTCAAATAGCGATGAAGATGAACAAGGTAATGATTATAGACTTTTGATGGCTTTTGAAGATGATGATTTCTTGGATGCTATAGATGAAGAAAGTCTTTATGAAGAAATTTCTAAACTCAAAATTTTCTTAGAAGAGAAAAATATGATTATAGATACTTTGACATCCCAACTTGCTGAAATGGAGAAACAAAATGAAGAGTTAGAATGTGAAGTTGTGGGACTTAGAAAAGACATTGAGAAAACGAAAGCTCTTAATCTTAGATTTGCTAAAGGATCTGAAACTTTAGATGAGATTATCAAAGTGCAGCGTTCTCCTCTAATCAAGATAGGTCTTGGGTACACCAAAGAAACATCTCAAGCACAAAAGCCATCTACCTCCAAAAGTTATCTTGAGGCTGCAAGGAAAAGTGAACAGGTTGACAATCGACAGCAAAAGCTCAATGGAGATCACCAGGTAAATCAGGGGCAATTTACTTCAAGAATGAACGGAAATCACCAAGTAAATCGAGGGAAACCTACTTCAAGGATGAACAAAAGCTACAATCACCCACAGGTAAATCATTCTCATTTTACCTCAAGAATGAATGGCTATTACAATGGAAGGTTTGATGATCACTGGAATTTCTTCAATGGCCAATGTTTCTCGTGTCGTAACATTGGACATAAAGCAGCTCAATGTGTGGCCTACAAGACCATCATGACCAGAGAAGCACAAAAGCAAAGGAGTGTGACTGGAATCATGAAAAGAACCTACAACAACTTTTCTGCTCTTGAAAATGAAATAGAATGTTCTATCTGTAATAACTTTGGTCATGAAGATTCTGAATGCAGGAGCAGGTTTCGGCAAACAGCTCAAAAGGAGCAAGCTTCATTGAGCCCCAAAACATGGAGGAAGAAAAAACCGCAACCAGAAAGATGTGGTATAGCCTTATATGTGAAAGGACAGGAAAATCAGTGGTACATCGACAGTGGATGCTCGAAACATATGACAGGTGATAAAGAAAAACTTCAATCATATAGCGCCTTAGAAAAGGAAAAGAAGGTCTCATTTGGAAATGACACCCCTGCATTCATAAAAGGTAAAGGCTCAGTTCTGTTGAAAGAAAAAGTTAAAGTTGGAAATGTTATGTATGTTCATGGCTTAAAGCATAATCTATTAAGTGTCAGTCAAATGTGTGATCAAGGAAATGAGGTAATATTTCGATCAAATGGATGTATTGTTCGTGAGCTTGATACAGGAGAAACAATGATCAAAGGCATAAGAACTCCAAATAATTTATATATACTCAAGGGAGGACAACAACAATGCTATCTTAGCAAGAATGATGAACACTGGCTATGGCATAGAAGATTAGGGCATCTAAGCTTCTCTTAGATAAGGAAAGCATGTAAATATCAGGGGGTTCGTGATCTCCCTGACATCAGAATTCCAGAAAATAAACTATGCAAATCGTGTCATTTTGGTAAGGAAACCAAAACTAATTTCCCTGAAAAGGAAGGATCAGCTAGCAGGCCACTTGAACTTGTCCATAATGATGTATGTGGTCCATCCAGGAAAAGGTCACCTCGAGGAGAAGAATACTTTATATTGTTCATTGACAACTTTTCTAGGATGTGTTGGATAGGACTTATGAAGCATAAAGATGAATCTTTCGAAAAGTTCAAATCATTCAAAGCCTTGGTAGAAAACGAATCAGATCGCAGAATCAAATGCCTCAGGCCTGATCGAGGAGGGGAATTTACCTCGAATGAGTTTTTTTATTTTTGTGAAGAACATGGAATAAGAAGGGAATTATCTACTGCAAGGACTCCTCAACAAAATGGAGTAGTGGAAAGGATGAACAGAACGGTTCAACAAATGGCTCGTGCTATGCTTGATGAGTCTGGAACTCCTAAAACCTTCTGGGGTGAAGCCGTATTTGCTGCAGTTAACATTCTCAACAAGACAAACGTCCGGGTAAATAGCACTCAGACTCCTCATGAACTTTGGTATGGTAAGACTCCCACGGTAAAATACTTCAAAATTTTTGGAAGCAAATGCTACATAAAGAAGACTGATGAAAATCCTGGCAAGTTTGAACCTAGAGTAGATGAAGGCATTCTCCTTGGTTACTCTCCCCACAGCAAAGCATACAAGTGTTAGAATAAAAGACTTGGAAAAATTGTTGAAAGTATTGATGTAGTGGTTGATGAAGAAGGAAACACTCCTAGGTAGGTAAAATCTGAAGATTTCGAAGATGATGAGGACTATCCATCTACATCAAATCAGATTCATGATGAAGAAGAAACCCATGAGGCACCAGAAGAACAGATAAGGATAGAGGAAAAGACTCCATCCAGGTACGTTCAGAAGAATCATCTAGAGACTCAGATTTTGGGGCAAAAGGAGGCGGGTACAAACAAGAAGAACCATTTCAAAAGCTTCAAGTTATCTAGCATTACTCTCCTCCACTAAACCACAAAATGGAAGAGAGGCATGCAAAGATGAATGCTGGGTAAGGCCATGGAGGAAGAACTATAGCAGATTGAAAATAATAACGCTTGGGAGTTGGTTCCTAGACCAAAAGATAAGAATGTCATAGGAACAAAATGGATATTCAAAAATAAGCTAAATGAAAATGGATATGTGATTAGGAACAAGGCTAGACTTGTTTGCAAAGGGTATGCTCAACAGGAAGGCATAGACATTGAAGAAAATTTTGCACCAGTTGCTAGACTCGAGGCCATAAGGATGTTCCTTGCCCTTTCTACCTTTCAGAAGTTCAAAGTATTTCAAATGGACGTGAAGTCTTCTTTTCTAAATGGAGACTTGGATGAAGAAGTGTATATTGAGAAACCAAATGGGTTTATCCTTGGAAATGATCCAAAGCTAGTATGAAGACTCAAAAAGGCTCTCTATGGCCTTAAACAGGCTCCCAGGGCTTGGTATTATCACTTGGATAAGTACCTCCATCAACAAGGGTTCACAAAAGGTTCCATAGATAGCAATATATATATAAAGGTTGATAATGAAAAGTTTCTAATGCTTGTTGTGTATGTTGATGACATCATCTTTGGTAGCAATGAAGAAGACATGAGTCAAAATTTTGCCTTGGTGATGCAAAAGGAGTTTGAAATGCCTATGCTTGGTGAACTCGCATATTTTCTTGGTTTACAAGTCCAACAAAACAAAGATGACATTTTTCTATCACAAACCAAGTATCTCAAGCAGATCTTGAAGAAATATGGGATTGAGGATTTGAAACCTGTATGTACCCCTATGGTAACAGGATGCAGCCTCAACGCAAATGATGAATCAGCAACAGTACACCAACCAACCTATAGATCCATGATTGGTAGTCTGCTCTATCTAACAGGTACCCGACCAGATATTATGCATGCAGTGGGAATAGTTGGGAGATTTCAGGCAAACCCAAAGGAAACTCATCTTCAAGCAGTCAAGAGAATTTTCAAGTATCTTCAAGGAACTCAAAACTATGGGTTATGGTATCCCAGAGGTACAGATCTCACACTTCATGCATATACAGATGCAGATTGGGCAGGTAGCGTGGATGACAGAAAAAGCACTAGTGGAGGTGCATTCTTCATGGGTCCTAGATTAGTATCTTGGTTCAGTAAGAAACAGAGTTTAATTGCATTATCTACAGCTGAAGTAGAATATGTAGCTGCTGCATCTTGCTGCACACAACTCCTTTGGATGATGCAAACATTGCAAGACATGCAAATCACTTGTACTTCGCCTATCTCCATTTTATGTGATAATACAAGTGCAATCAACATTTCAAAGAATCCTTGTCATGCATTCAAAGACTAAGCACATACCTATCAAGTATCATTTTCTCCGGGAACAAGTGCTTGAACAAAAGGTTAAATTTGATTATGTTCCCTCTAAGGAATAAGTTGCTGATATACTCACCAAACCATTGCCCAGGGAGACATTTGAATACCTCAGACAGAAGTTGGGGGTATTTGATGCAACATCCTACTATTGAATCTTGTCTGTTTCAGAGAAAAGTGGTTGTACGTGAGTTGAATGAGGAGGATCCGCATACATACGCATGTTTATTAAGGTACAGTCGCGTATATGTTGGTTTGAAGAAAAGCTGTGGGGCCAGGCTCAGGATTAAAAGAGTCTGATATGGATCTAACAGAGACCATTTGGCACAAGTTCAGGGGGAGCATATATTCTTCTAATAATGCATTGTTGGCATTATCTTGGTTCAAATTCACAGTTGGTTTGATTTTAGGTGGAATAGGTGCAAAAGGAGAACATGGGTGCTAGTCTGAATAATGATTGACAAATGCTACTGATGTTTGTTGTTGATAACTGTCAGAGTCTTGCTGTAGATATTCTATCTCTAAGTCTTATAGCTCTTTTATCAAGGTCATGTAATGACCTGTTTTGGTTTCCCCACTATGTTTGGGATGAATAATGTAATGTACTTATTTGTCATATGTAAACTTCTGGTGTATCCCCACTTGGTTGGGAAATGGATGTATGTATGAGTCTTTGGTGATAGGAAGGTCTTTTATAATGTGTAAAGTCATGTTTCTTGTGTAGATCATCTTCTTGCAGACCTTGCCTACAGTCACGGGGAGCTTGGACAGCACAGCAGAACAGAGGATTCAGCATGTATTCAGGGGGAGCATAACCCTTTGCCCTTGATGTCAAAAGGGGAGAATGTTTTTGAGTGACTTGAGGTTGCCATCAAGTCTAAAGGGGGAGATTGTTGGCATTATGGCACAGGTTTGGCACTATGGCACAGGTGTTGACCTTGATGGAAACTCACTCAAAGGGAAGATCATAGGTCAGGCTCTCAGAATGGAAGAAAATGAGGTATACGTAGGTTCATCTTAACAAAGTTGCGTATACACGCGGGTGTACCGATCAGAAGGCGCGTATACGGATGCACGCACTTTCATGCAAAGAAAAGCGCGTACATGTGGGAAATCTTATGGTTGGTCCATGGTATTTAGTCTGACATATTTGAACCTATGGTTTTGGTTCGTGGTATTGCATTCTAAGTGTTAAACCCAGGTATTGGGTCCCTAGTATTGGATCTCTATGGTTTTGGACCATGGTTTGTGTAAGGCCTAGACTATAAAAAGGGAAGGAGATCATTTGGCAAGGGCATTGACTTATGTGTTGAATATCTTGAGAGGAGAAAGATCTAGAATACTGGTGATTGGTTAATGGTACATAGCTGAATCTGAATCAAGGAGGAACCTGAGTGCAAGGAGATGGATAAGTCTTATTGATGGGTCAAAAAATCAAGGCTTGAATAGCGGTATCATTGTGTGATTTTGATCTAGTATATTTGGTGCATGATTAGATCTATAAATCTAATAATCTGGGTATAACTAATGTCTGATTAAGTAAAAGGATAAATTATCTTTTATAGATCTGTACGCAGGTTCGACATAGTGGAGGCGCGTATACATGTAGGTTAAGCAAGTGAAGACTGCATATACGCTGGTTGACTTTGGTATATTTGCGTATATACGCAGGTTTTTATTGGTGAAGTAGCGTACATCTCTTGAAATATGTTTTAGCTGCTTCTGTTTATTGCTGCAGTATTCTGAGTTCAGAATTGGTGCCTGGTTACTGGTACTGTTTTCTGGTTACAGCATTCTGAGAATTTATTGGTTGATTCAGTATTTGTACAAAGGAGATTGGTTGTTGCAAATCTACTTGATGTTTGATTGATATTCATGGATCCGTCTGAAAATTTATGAAACATGGTCCCTGGAAGTAAAGAGAAGGTTGAAGCCTTCTGTAGGTCAACACCTACGTACTAGTACCTCAGCCAGTACAAGAGCTAAGGGGGTTGTAGCTCCCTTCTAGCAGAAGCTGGAGAACAGGAGAAGGTTGTAGCCTTCTGCAGGTTGAAGCCTGCGTATTGGTATAAGTCTGCACCAATACAGAAACATTGTAAAAAGAAGTTTCTAATTGAAAGAAGATAGAGACATATTACAACAGGTGGTTTTCACCCACATTGGGTTTCCACATTATATCTTGTGTTCTTTTTTGTGACTGTCTGCTCTACTTGCCTGTTCCTACTTACTATTATATGGTTTTGACACACAGATTAATGATCAACATGTGAAGAATAAATTAAATTATAAGTTTGGAAGTTATACGCGAGTTTCATTAGTTAGAGTTGTGTATACACGCTGTTTTCATTCACTGAAGTAGCGTATACAAATCTTTTTATAAATTGAAAAAGAATTTGACTTAATAATAATGATTCACCCCCCCTCTCAGTATTATTTTCAACAACTTGTGCTACAATTAAGGAAACTGAAAAGAAATAATGGTGGGGTCCAAGTGGAATAGGTGGGTAGCCACCAATATCCAACTGGATTAGTCCTCCCTCGTCAGGAAGTAATGGTCCCCATTACGTTGAGTGCCTCCATGAGATGGGGAAATTTCTGGTGAACTTGGTCCCTAGTGAGCCACTTTCCTTGGTGCAGGAGTTGGCAAGCTTTGACAACTCAATACAATTGGATCTTTTTTTGGTGAGTGTTATTGATCTACATGTCCATGATTCAATCAGTCGTGGCTTGTTCGATGTAGTGTAGGTTTAACTATGTTGCTATGAGATGTTCTGCAATGTCTAATGTGTTCAATAATGATGGAAACTATGGTCGAAGGTGATCCACATTGAACACTGGGTGCAGGCCAAGGAATGGTGGAATGTTGAGATCGAAAGAATTGTCCCCTACAACCTTAGTGATGGTGTAAGGCCCATATCAAAGTAGGAAAAGCTTGAAGTGGGGCCCAATGAGGTGCTCCTTCTGCAAATGTAACCAAACTTTGTCACCCACCTGGAACTTGTGTGCCACTCGTTGCTGATCATGACGCTGCTTGTACTTAGCATTGACTTTGTCAAATATTTCATGGACCTACTGGTGGATGTGTTGAATGCACTGAATGAAGCTGTTAGCCCTGTCAGCGTCGGAATGGACATGAGTCAAATCTGCCTGAGTAACTACAAATGGTATGGCCATATCAATGATACATAGTGGATGGAAACCCAACCCCGCTTGAAAGGGGCTATGGCCATTTTAGCTATGGATAGCTCTGTTGTAGATGTCCTAGACATAGGGGAGGATTTCATCCCATGTTCATTGATGCTTTGAATTGTACATATGAAGAATTTGTACGATCATCCTGTTGACGACCTAAGTTTGGCCATCAGTTTGGTGGTGAAAAGTCGTGGACTTAGTGAACTTGGTATCCAACATCGACTAGATACATGACTAAAATGTACTTAGGAACCTTCTATCCCAATCTAAGATAATGGACCGTGGGATCCAAAAATGCACCCACACTCGTAACAGTGGCTTCTATTGTTATACTCTTCTTGTAGGTTGCCACCATGGCCATCCTAGAGAACCTTTCGATGACCACAAAAACGTAGTAATTGCCATGCTTAGTAGAAGGAAGGTCTGACATGTAATCCATGGAGATGAATTCCTAAGGTCAAATAGGAGTAGGAAGAGGAGTATATAGGCCTTACTTCTTGATGTTTGGTTTGGAAATGGTGTAGGAAGTGTAGGATCTGGTGTACTTCCCAACATCCTTGCTGAAGGTTCGACTAATAAAAATACTTCTGCAACATTGCAACTATTTTCTCTACCCTGAAATGTCCAACGACCCAATTGTAGTGTGCCTCCCAAATCATCTTGGCACACTTGCTTGAAGGAACACATAGGTGTACCAAGTGGCATAATGGTGCATCTAGGAGGTGAAAATTTGGAACTTGGTTTCCTTCAAGGAGCGCATAGTATGTGTTGCTAAATTCTGGATCACTCTTGTAAACATGCAGACGCCACGCAGTCTCGTGCCCACAAGAGTCAAGAAAAGTGGTCAATGCCATGATCGGTGGTTGGCTGAGGTAGTCTCCAACATTGTTGGTGCTGCCCTTCTTGCACTTAATGTTCAAATGTAATTGTTGCAGGTATGTGGACCATTTCTAATGGTGATCCTTCTGCAACTTCCCTTGTGTCTGTATGAATTGCAGGGGTCAGTGGTCTATTTGATGATTGTTTTCTTCCCCATAATGTAATGCTTCCATTGTCGGTAGGCCTACACAATGTCTGAAAGTGTCTCACTACGATATGCCATTGGAGGCCCCTATTGGGTAATAAATGCACCAATAACATAGTCGAAGGCATCTATCCCGATCTCAATTGGTTGTTGCAGGTCTGGTAATGTGAGCACTGGTGTAGAGTAGAGGTGATGCTTCAACTCAGTAAACACCTTCTGTTGGGATTCAAACCAAAAGAACTTTGCTTTCGCTCCTCCAGTTTTGACTTTACTCAAAGGAAACATTATATGAGAGAATCTCGGCACGAACCTACAGTAGAAGTTGGAAAGACCCAGAAATATGTAGAACTATGTTAGAGTGGTTGGGGCTAGCCAATCCAGAATGAATTTATCTTGGCTGGGTCCACATGCACACCCCGCTAATCAATGATGTACTCCAAACATTGAACATGGGTCATACGAAAAGTTCATTTCTCCAAATTGGTACACAACTTGTGTTGCCATAGGGTTTGGAGGACCTGTCAAATATGGTGGAGATGTTCTTCCCAACTATGGTTGAAGATCAAAATGTCATCCAAATACAGTGCAACAAATGAGTTGGTGAAGGGTCGTAAGATGTCATCCATCAACCTCATGAAGGTTTCAGGGGCATTCATAAACCCGAAAGGCATGACCAACCATTTGAAAAGGCCCTCCTTGGATTTGAAGGAAGTCTTCCACACATCAGAGGGTTCGATCAATACTTAGTGATAACTAGAATTCAAGTCAATATTTATGAAATATTTGGCCCACTTGAGCTGGTCCAAAATGTTATCAATCTGTGGGATTGGATACCTATTCTAGACAATGATCTTGTTTAGCACCCGACAGTCAATACAGAGTCTCCAAGTCCCATCCTTCTTATATAAAAACACGATCAGGATCCCAGAAGCAAATGAACTTGGCTTGATGTGTCCTTTATGAAAAAACTCATGAATCTTGTTACAGGTCAATTTGGGCACATCAACCCCAGCTTCCAGATCCGTATTATTAGGGTCCATCAATCCTTAATTCAGTTGTTTTCATTCCCTAATGAGGTCAACCTACATCATGCTTGCTTCCCAAGAGTTTCCATGTCATCATTCATCCAAAAAATTCCCCTAGAGAGATCAACGCAGGTGGCCCTTTATCAAGCTACAATGTATTGAAGGAACCACATTGTCTGGGTGCTATGCATCGCACCTAGCCTTTGTTTCACCTGCACTGAGGGAGATTCATTGAATTTTTGAAATGAATCCATTGGATTCCTAATCCAATGGATGCTTCTGGAAGTTTCCAAATGGATGGAGCTTGCTTTTGGACGAGGAAGAGGATGAATGAACCATAATCCACTATCCCTTCCTCCATGGAACCACTTCCAGATTTTGGCAAAGCATTCATGAAGGCCATTAATGGCTTAACCTCCTCCATTCAGCTATAAATTGGCCAAGCATTGAAAGGCTGGTCTAGGTTGGAACTTCTTGAGCTAAGGAAATGCTATTTGAATGAGATTAGTAAAAGTATTGTAATGATGTCAAAATGTTGCTTCATGAGGAGAGGAGGGTTTGAAGCTGGAAGGATGACACTGAATCGAGCATGAATCTAAATGGGTTGTAATCTTTCCTTCTATCAATAAATAATTCTAAGCTTTTTCCACTCATGTGCTTATATGATGTATATCATATTCTTGATTCAATGATATGTTTAGTTAACATATCGTCGTTATTGTATGCTTTGATGGGTTCCTGTCTTGGCTTGTGTGCAGGTACATTCCAAGCGAGTTAAGTACGGAAAGGAGTGGTGAAATCGATCAAAGGAGAGAAGGATTGAGTGAAAGTTACATGTTGTTACCTTTGTTCTTCTTTCTCTTATCTGTTAACTATAGGAAAAGCAATGAATTACTGCGTTTGTTGTTTCTAGACTAGCTACTAGGTCTAGAGGGTTAGGCGTTTGAAGAAACACTAAATTTGCCCAAAACAGATCTGCCTCTTGATTTCATCATTCTCCAAAATAGAGTGTCAATAGGTCGGTCCATTGGGTAGCAGTGCACACTGGGTCAGATTGATGGAGTGCTTGACCTGATAGTGTAGAGGTACCTTTGTGCATGAGGTGCAGATTTCCCTATACTCATCTACAACCTTGTCCAACTATTGTTGCCATGCGAAGGAGCCTTTTCTGGAGGCCATGGCCATAATCATCTTCTTTCCCTCAGGGAGAATCATAAGGAAAAAAAAATTCCTGGTATGGGAAATGACATTACTGCTACCTCTGGTATCCTTTACAAATTATTTCCCAAAGTAATAATAATAGTGCAAGGCCTAGACTCAGACACAACATATCACTTCCACAAGTGTGGTTGGCCTAATAAAACATCACAAACTTTAATAGAGGCAACATCTCCCAATACCTCATGTGTGAAGGGCTTGATGTTGTAGGGAATGCGACACTGTTGGTTTCCGTGAATATCTCGCCCTAGGTGAAGCCACCTGATGGTGTACGACTGCGGGTGTAGTGTGATCGGTAGGCCTATTAGAAACTTATATATTACAGAGAAATGGAACACATAAAATATTACAGAAATATAAACACAGAAAACGCATAAAACAAGAGAGACACAGATATACGTGGTTCACCCAGTTTGGGCTATGTCCACAAAGAAACAACCAATCCTTCCTTTTATATTATCCAACAAACTAAAGAGATACAACCTACAACCAATCCGCTATAATTCCCTCTTATCTCTCACACAATATCCTCTCTCTTTCTCACTCAGAATACAGATCTACATAGAAGCAATACAATTCCCTCATATATAGCGAGGGGTTGCCTTCTAGGGCAAAAAACCCTAAATTAAACATAACTTATACCATTAGATCTCCGCCTAATGAATAGCCCAGATTGGCTACGAAATTACAACATTTTACAAGTCATTTTTACATCTATTTTTAGCTTCAGGGGCGCCACTCCCGATCCCCCACTAGGGGGGGGGCTCCCAAAGGTTGCAACCCCCCCCCTTGGAACCCCCCCGCAGTGAATATTTTATGGTTGGCATTTCCGCCCCATTACGAACTGGGGTCCAATGCGCTGATACCTTTGAATACAGAAGATAATCAAGCTCCACACCCAACAATCTCCCACTTGGAGATTGATTATAGAAACTCCACCGCTTCTTCATTTGCTGGACGATGACTCCACTTTGGACTTGGATGTTTCTAATTTTCTTCATCATACTTGAAGACCAATTGAAACTGAGCAGATTCTCAGTTTCTCCCTAGTTACAGCTTTTGTTAACATATTTGCAGGATTCTGGCTAGTGTGTATCTTTTCCAGCTTCAACTGTCCATCTTCCAATGCTGACCATATGAAATGGTACTTGAGTTGTATATGTTTAGTCTTGGAAGGGAATGCAGAGTTCTTTGCAAGATGTATGGCACTCTGACTGTCACTGTATAACCTGCCCAACTCCTGCTTCTTACCCAATTCATCCAGAAATCTTTGTAACCAAATCATTTCTTTACTAGCATCTGTAGAAACAACATACTTTGCTTCTGTTGTTGAGAGTGCAACAACACTCTGCAATTTTTAGACCCAACTGATCGTTGTTCCACCTATAGTAAACACATGCCCTATTTTTCTCCTACTGTTATCTCTATCACCTGCCATATCTACATAACCATATCCTTGTAGAGCAATGTTTGAACCACCAAAGCATAATGCTTGATTTTTGGTACCTCTCAAATACTTGAGAATCCACTTCGCTGCCATCCAATGTTGTTTTCCTGGATTTTTCATGTACCTGCCTACAACTCCCATTGCTTGTGCAATATCAGGCCTTGTGCAGAACATTGCATACATTAAGCTTCCAACTGCTGATATATATGGAACTTTAGACATATGAGCCATTTCTTCCCGAGTCTTTGGACAATTGTCCTTAATTGGAAATGGATAGCCAAAGGTATACTAACTGGTTTTGCATTCTGCATATTAAACCTTTTCAACACCTTTTCTATGTACTCACTTTTAGACAATGTTAATTTCTGATTCTTCTTGTCTAAAGTTATTCTCATACCAAGGATTTGTTTTGCAGCACCCAAATCATTCATTGCAAATGAGTTCGCCAATTTTCTTTTGAGCGCATTTAATTCCTGCATGTTATGTTAGAACCTGCAACAAGCATGTCATCTACATACAATAACAATATAATATAGCTGCCATCATTTTTCCTTTTGAGATAAACACAATGATCAGAGTGGCATCTAGTATAACCTTGTTCAGACATAAACCTATCAAATTTTAGATACCACTGCCTTGGAGCCCGTTTTAAGCCATA
The DNA here is from genome assembly GCA_031772625.1 of Pinus tabuliformis. Lineage (NCBI taxonomy): Eukaryota > Viridiplantae > Streptophyta > Pinopsida > Pinales > Pinaceae > Pinus > Pinus tabuliformis. The sequence continues at coordinate 37,691,450 of CM062815.1, forward strand.
CAAGCTCTTCTTCAACCTACACACTAGTTTCTCCTTCCCTTTTACCTCATATCCTTGTGGCTACTGCATATATATCTCTTCCTCCAAATCCCCATGGAGAAAGGTTGTCTTTACATCTAACTGCTCAAGATGCAAATCTTCAGCTGCTACTAGACTTAAAATAGTTCTGATTGAAGTCATTTTAACAACATGAGAAAATATCTCATCAAAGTCTATACCCTTTTTTCTGTGCAAACCCTTTCACCACAAGTCTAGCTTTATACCTTTTTCTACCTCCATCTTCTTCCTTCAACTTGTAAACCAATTTATTCTGCAATGTTGTTTTACCTGCAGGAAACCTAACTAAGTCCCAAGTCTGGTTATGTGCTAAGGAGTCCATCCCTTCTTTCATGGCTTGCTCCCACTTCTTCCTGGTTTCTACCTGTACTGCTTCTCCATAACATTCTAGTTCACCAGAATCAGTCAACAATACATAATATAATGAAGGAGAGTATCGTTCAGGGGGTCTACTTATCCCGGTAGATCTTCTAACACCACTTTCAGGTGTTTGAGGTGCTTCTTGCTATTTTGGTCGTTGTTCTGGATGTTGATCATTATGATTTTCAGGCACCACCACTTTTTCTGTGATCTCATCAACAATGTGTATTCTCTGTTTTCTTTTTCCTGTTTCTTTTCCTGCAGTTGATCCTTAGACAAAAAAATTTCATTGAATATGACATCTATGCTCCTAATGATTTTGTGTTTTTCATAATCATAAAAGTGATAACCAAAAGCATTAACACCATATCCAATAAAGGTACATTTCTTTGATTTTTCCTCAAGTTTTTTTTTTATTTTCTTGATTAATGTGGACAAAGGCTTCACAACCAAAAGTCTTTAAAAAAGATTAGTTTACCTTTTTAGCTGTCCATGCCTCCTCTGGAATACCACCATCCAACGAACTTGAAGGCCCTCTGTTTATTAGATAAACAACAGTATCTACAACATCTGCGCAAAATTGTAAAGGCAATCCTGCATACAATGTCATGCACCTTTCATGCTCCATGATTGTCCTGTTCATCCTTTTTGACACACCATTTTGTTGTGGTGTTCCTGGAAATGTCTTCTCTCTATGAATTCCATTCTCTGAGTAGTACCTATAAAAATCTTTGCTGCAATATTCACATCCATTGCCTGATCTGAGGCACTTCAACCTTTTTCCTGTCTCATTTTCAATACAGTAAATCCAGGATTTTCTGGTTGCATCATCAATAAAAGTAACATAATAACGAGAGCCACCAAGAGATGATACCTGAGAAGGTCCCCATACATCTATATGCACAAGCTCTATTTTTTCGCTCTTCTCTTCTTTCCCAACTCTGAGGAATCTAACTGTCTTATGTTTTCCATAAACACAATTCTCATAGAATTTTAAATTAACATGCTTCAAACTTGGTAACAAATTTCTTGAGTGAAGAATTTGCATCCCCTTCTCACTCATGTGCCTGAGCCTATGATGCCATAATGTTGTATCTTCTCCTATAGAGGTTAAAGCATTAACAAAATTAGAAATACCATTTCATAAATACAATGTACCAACTTTTTCTCCTTTTGGTATTACTAGTGATCCTTTAGTGACCTTCCAGGTTTTATCTGTAAAAGTAGTCACACAACCTTCACCTCCCAACTGCCCTATTGAAATAAGATTTTCTTTAGATCTGGAACATGCCTTACCTCCTTCAATAGCCATTGATTTCCATTCTATTGTTTTATGAAAACTATACCCATTACAATGATTTCACAGGGTTTATCGTCACCCAATCGAACCTGTCCAAAATCTCCTTGAACATAATCATGAAAATGTTTCTTATCAGGTGTGGCATGGAATGAGGCCCCTGAATCTACCACCCAGGCATCAATACTAGTTCCTAAAGAAAGAATCAAAGGATCTTGCAACACATCACCTGTTACATTCGCTTCATGATTATTTTCTTGCTGTGTGTCTCCTTCTTTTCCCTTCCGATAGTTGCACTCTTTCTTCAAGTGTCATTTATTCCCGCATTTCCAATACACTATCCCTGAACTGGACTTGGATCTACATTTTCTTCACTTGTTGTGATATCTAGGGCTCTTTCCTCTTTCCATTTTTCTTCCCCTAGTCTCTGCAGTCAAAGAATTACCAATTGTCTCATCAGAGCTTTTCCATCGCATTTCCTCGCTAAGGATTGCACCGACAACATCATCAAACTTTAAAGTACTAGATCTACAGACATAGTTACTAATGGCCATAACTAAACCATTCCAACTTTCTGGAAATGAGCACATAAATAACAGAGCCCTAACTTCATCATCAAAAGTTACCGCTACAGAACTTAACTGACTGGTAACTGTATTAAATTCATTTAAATGATTAGCAACAGATCTGCATTCTGACATTTTCATATTAAATAAATGCTTCATAATAAATACCTTATTTGAGTTTGAGCGTTTTTCATATAGTTTGGCCAATGTCAACATTACACCCTTTGTCATCGTTTCCTTTGAAATATTAAATGCTATCGACGCCGCTAGGCACAACCGTATTGTTCCGAGTGTCTTTCTGTCAAGAATACCTCATTTTGTGTCTGTCATACTCATTAGCTTCTTTGCCTTTCCACTCAATGGTTGGTATAGATCTCTCTGATATAGATAATCTTCCATCTGCATCTTCCATAGCTGGTAGTTTTGGCTGTTAAATTTTTCAACCCTAAACCTACCATCTTCTGCCATTGCTCCCACTTGAACCAGGAACCCTTCTCTCCTGCGAGTTTATCATCCAAATAAACCTTCGGCTCTGATACCAGTTGTTAGAAAATTATATATTACAGAGCAATGGAACACATAAAATATTGCAGAAATATAAACACAAAAATGCATAAAACAAGAGAGATACAAATATACGTGGTTCACCCAGTTTGGGCTATATCCATAGATAAATAGCCAGTCCTTCCTTTTATATTATCCAGAAAACAGAAGAGATACAACCTATAACAAATCCACTATAAGTCCCTCTTCACTCTCACACAATCTCCTCTCTCTTTCTCACTCAGAATACAGATCTACATAGACCCAATACAATTCCCTCATATATAGCGAGGGGTTGCCTTCTACGGCAAAAAACCATAAATTAAACATAACTTATACCGTCAAATCTCTGCCTAATGAACGACTCAGATTGACTACGAAATTACAACATTTTACAAGGCAAATTTACATCTATTTTTAGCTTCGGGGGCGCTTCCCCTGATCCCCCGCTTGGGGGGGGGGGGGGGGGTTGCCAAAGGTCACAGCCCTCCCCCTCTGCCTTGGACCCCCCCCTATAGTGAATATTTCCGCCCCATTAAGAACTAGGGTCCAACGTGGCGATACCTTTGAATATAGAAGATAATCATGCTCCAAACCCAACAAGGCCCAACCGCTTCATGATCTCTAGTGAAATGAGGTTCTTTTGGCTCTTGCTATTGACAATGAAATGTAGAGGAGAACCCTTCACCCACATTTTTGAGTGGAAGAGTTGCTCCTCCTCCTTTGGATCTTGGTGGTGGTAATGGTGGCACTAGACTCCACATCGATAATCTGCTTCCCTTTGTCATTCCCCTTGTCAATTTCTGACTCAGAGTCAAAACATGTGCCTAATTCGGAAGCCTTCATCTCAACCACTAGTGACGACTTGGCTCGACACTCACTTGTGTTGTGAGTGGGGCTCTTATGGAACTCACACCATTTCCATGTGTCATTATTTGTCTTCATGGTGTTGTTCTTTGCTTGTGTCTTTGGTGGGTTGTCCTGGGTTGCCCTGCCTTGGCTTTGTCCTTTGTTTTACAGTTTGGGGGTGCCTTTCCCTTGCTTCATATACATAGATCCAAAGTCTCGCTTCTTCTGTTTAAATTTTTTCTCAATCTTGATAGCGTATCGATAGGCAATGCCAAGAGAGGAGATGTCTAGGAACTCCATCGCATCCTGAATGTACTTATGTAGATAGTTGTGGTACTTGAGTACCAAATGCCACTCAAAATCCTTGATACCTAGCTTCTTACGAAGGGTATGGAAAACATTTGTGAACTCTGACACATCTTGGTCCCTTCCCTGTAACAGCATGGTCCACTTTATCCATTTATCTTCACATCTCTTGATAGAGTAATGTTTTTCCTTAATGGTGTCTAAGAAAGAATTCCAAGTGGGTGATACTGAAAATAATGAGGATTCCATGTCAACCTTTTGTTCATAGTAGGTTTCCCACCGGTGCTTGACATGTGTGGAAAATTTGAGAAGTGCAAAAGCAATCATTTATCGATTGGAAAAGTCATGAACTGAAAAATATCCTTCCAAAAGATTTAACCATCTATCTATGGCATCTACATCTATTTGTCCTTTAAATATGGGAATGTCAGAGTTAACTTGTACCTTAAAAGGAGTGACGCCTCCAGAGTGGCTGCTGGATGAATATGTGTCACATGTGGGTAGCCACCGTGGGATCTAGGAAAAGTTATCCCTCATCACATTCCTTTGTCAGTTGAGGGCTTGCTTGAGTAATATTTGAAAGGATCTCGTGCCCCCTCATCTTTCTTTTCTCCACCATGGGAGGCCTCCAGGGTTTGCGAGGTTGGTCTTGCAAAGGTTCAACCAGATCAAGCCCTAACTCCTTATACCCTGACCTCGTTGGGGACATGCAAAGAAAAATAGAGAAAGAGCAGACTGCTTTTATACAACTGATCTAGGCTTATGCAAGAATGCAAAAAAATACATATATACACATACACACAAAGATGCAATAAAAATAAAACTTCATTTCGTTAATATCAAAGAACTGAAATATGCTTACATATAGAAACGAAAATAAACTAGCTCGGGCAATGGTAGCTTATCTCTGAGAAGAGATGTGGTAGCTACATGCCCGTGAGCTATGTTATAATGAGGCTTAAATTTTATTGAAAAATAATGGAAAACCCTAAACGTCCAAAAACCTAACCCTAGGAGATGAAGCGCCAAAACTGTGGGCCCCATTTGGTTAAATTGGTACATCAACTTCCTGGGGTCGTAACTTTGGCATACAATCTCCATTCGGCTAGCATAATACCCCGTCTCAAAGATCTTCAAGATGAGGCCAAGATAAATTAAACAAATTATATTAGGACTTTTCACGTCTCTTTGTTTTCACTAAAAACGTATTTTATTCCCTCAAAAAGGCTCTGTAAGTTTAGGACCCGAAAAAAATGCCAAAAAGTGTAAGTTATACTACAATTAAGGAAACTGAAAAAGAAGCAATGGTGTGGGTCCAAGTGGAAAGGGTGGGTGGCCACCAATATCCACCTGGATCAATCCTCCCCCCTTAGGAAGAAATGATCCCCATTGCGTTGAGTGCCTCCATGAGATGGGGAAACTTCTGCTAAACATGGTCCCTAGTGAGCCACTTGCCTTGGTGCAGGAGTTGGCTAGCTTTGACAACCCGATAAAGTTGGATATTCTATTGGTGAGTGTTTTTGCTCTGCGTGTCCATGATTCGATCAGTTGTGGCCTGTTCCATGCAGTCTGGGTTTAACTCTATTGGTGTGATTTGTTCTCCAATGTTTGATGTGTCCAGTAATGGTGGAAAGTATAGTCGAAGGCAGTCCACATTGAACACTGGGTGCAGGCCAAGGAATGGTGGAATGTTCAGCTTGAAAAAAATTTCCCCTACAACCTTAGTGATGGTGTAAGGCCCATATCGGAGCGGGCGACACTTGTGGTGGGGCCTAGCGAGGCGCTCCTCCTGCAAATGTAACCAAAATTTGTCGCCCACCTAGAACTTGTGTGGCACCTGATGTTGTTCATGACGCTTCTTGTATTTAGCATTAGCTTTGTCCAATATGTCATGGACCTGCTGGTGGATGTGCTGAATGTGCTCAATGAAGTTGTTAGCACTGTCAGCTTCATGGTGGACATGAACCAAATTTGCCTTAGTAGCTACAAATGGTATGGCCACATCAATGTGACATAGTGGCTGGAATCCCAACCCCAACTAAAAATAGTTGTGTCCAGTTGAGCTATGGAGAGATTTGTTGTAGCTGTGTTGGACATAGGGGAGGATTTCATCCCATGTGCATCGATGCTTCAAATTGTACATACGTAGAATGTTTATATCATATTATTGATGACCTTTGGTTGGCCATCAATTTGGGTGTGGAAAGCTGTGGACTTAGTGAGCTTGGTATCCAACATCGACCAGAGCTGTCACCAAAATGTACTTAGGAACCTGCTATCCAAGTCTGAGGTAATGGATTGTGCGATCCCAAAATTTACCCACACTCACTCAAAGAAGAGCTTAGTAGTGGCTTCTGTTGTGATATTCTTCTTTCATGCTTTGAGAATGGTCATCTTAAAGAATTGTTGATGACCACTAAAGCTAAGTCATTTCCATGCTTAGTAGAAGGAAGGCCCGACATGTAATCCATGGAGATGGATTTTCAAGGTTGACTAGGAGTAGGTAGATGAGTATATAGGCCTTGCTTCTTGATGGTCGGTACCTGGTGATAACTGGACTTCAAGTTAATCTTGGTGAAATATTTCCCCCCCTTGAGTTGGTCCAAAAGGTCGTCAATCTGTGGGATTGGATACCTATTCCAGACAATGATCTTGTTCAATGCCTGCTAGTCAATACATAGTCTTTAGGTCCGTCCTTGTTCTGTACCAACATGATCTAGCTCCCACAAGGTGATGAACTTGGCTTGGTGTTTCCTTTCTGCATAAACACCTTAATCTTATTATTGATTTCATCGTTCTCCATAAAAGAGCATGGATATATCATTCCATTGGGTAGCAAAGTGCCCGGGGTCAAATCGATGGAGTGCTTGACCTAAAAGTGTAGAGGTACCCCTGCGGGTGAGGCGAAGATGTCCTTGTAATCATCCACAATGTTGTCCATCTACTACGGCCATGCAGAGGAGCCCTGTCTGGAGGCCATGGCCACAATCTTCTTCTTTCCCTGAGGTCAAATCATAAGGAAAACAAATTTATTGGTCTAGGAAATGATGTTACTACATTGCTTCGCAGTGATCAAAGAAACAACGGTAGGCGGTGCTACCTCTGGTATCCTGTACAACTTATTTCCCAAAGTAATAATAATAGTGCGAGACCTAGAATCATACTAAGCATGCCACTTCCACAAGTATGGTTGGGCTAATAAAAAATTACAAACTTCAATAGGGGAAACATCACACAAAACCTCATCTGTGAAGGGCATGATGTTGTAGGGAAGGTGAAAATGTTGGATGACGCGAAGATCTCACCCTGGTTGAAGCCACTAGATGGTGTATGGCTGCGGGTGTGGTGTGGTTGGTAGGCCCAACTGCTTCATGAACTCTGCTGAAATGAGGTTCCTTTAGCTCCTGTTGTCTACAATGAACTGCATTGGAGAAGCCTATACCCACATCTGTGAGTGGAAGAGTTGCTCCCCCTCCTTTGGATCTTGGCAGTGACAATGGTGGCACTAGGATCCGCATCGATAATCTAATTCCCTTTGTTAGTTTATGACTCAAAGTTGGAATATGTATATAATTCAAAGGGCTTCAACTCGGTCACAATTGACTGCTTGGATCGACACTCACTTGTGTTGTGAGTGGGTCTCTTATGGAACTCAGACCATTTCCCTATGTCCTTCTTTGTCTTCATTTTGTTTTTCTTTACTTGCGGCTTTGGAGGGATGTCCTGGGTCACCGTGCCTTGGCTTTGTCCTTTCTTCTGTGGTTTGGGGGTGCCTTTTCCTTGCTTCGGATTCACAGATCCAAAGTCTTCCTTCTTTTGTTTAAATTTCTACTCGATCTTGACATCATATCGATGGGTGGGGCCAAGTGAGGATATGTCCAGGAACTCCATCTCGTCCTTGATGTACTTGTGTAGACATCCGTGGTACTTGAGTACCAAATTCCACTCCAAATCCTTGATACCTAGCTTCGTGTGAAGGGTATGGAAAAAATTTGTGAACTCCGACACATCTTGGTCCCTTCCCTGTCGTAGCATGGTCCACTTTATATATTTATCTTCATAGCTACCGATAGGGTAATATTGTTCGTTGAGGGTGTCTTAGAAAGAATTCCAAGTGGGTGCAACTGAAAACAATGAGGATTTCCAATCGTCCTTTTGTTCACAGTACATTTCCCACCAGTCCTTGACATGTGGGGCGATTTTGAGGAGTGAAAAAGTAATCTTTTCCCATTTGGAAAATTCATGAATTGAAAAATATCCTTCCAACATATTTAACCATCTATCTACGATTTATGCATTATTTTGTCCTTCAAATATGTGAATGTCAAAGTTAACTTGTACCTTAAAAGGAGTGGTGCCTCCAGAGTGGCTGTTGGATGAAAATGCGTTGCCTGTGGGTAGCTGTTGAAGGATTTGGGCAATGTTATCCCTCATCGCATTCCTTTGTCGCTCGTAGGCTTCCTCTAGAAATATTTTGAAAGGATCTCCTACCCCCTTGTCTTTCTTTTCTTCCACCATGGGAGGTCGTCGGGATTTGCGAGGCTGGTCTTGCAAAGGTTCAACCAGATCGAGCTCTAACTCCTTATACTCTGACCTTATTAGGGACATGTAAAGAAAAACAGAGAAAGACATACTGCTAATACCAATGATCTAGACTTATGTAGGAACACAACAAAATATAGATATACACATAAACACAAAGATGCAGTAGAAATAAAACTTCATTTAATTAATATCAAAGAACTAAAATATGCTTACATACATAAATAGAAATAAACTAGCCCCGACGATGGTAGCTTATCTTTGAGAAGAGATGTGGTGGCTACATGCCTCTGAACTATGTTACAATGAGGCTCAAAGACCAATTTATTATTGAGAAACAATGGAAAACCCTAAACATCCAAAAATCTAACCCTAGGAGATGAAGCGCCAAAACTGTGGGCTCCGTTTAGGTAAATTGGTACATCAACTTCTCGGGGTCATATATTTGGCATACTATCTCTATTTGGCTATCATAATACCTCGTTCCGAAGATCTTGAAGAGGTGGTTGAAAATAAGCTCATAAGCCAATTTAAGCCTTATCTAGTCTCTCTATTTGCCCAAAAAACGTCTTTTAGTCCCTCAAAATGACTTTGGAAGTTTAGGACCCAAAAAATTGCCAAAAATAGTAAGTTGTGCTACAATTAAAGAAACTGAAAAAAAACAACAGTGTGGGTCCAAGTGGAATAGGTGGGTGGCCACCAATATTTGCCTGGATCAACAACAAGTGATCAAATAGCGATATTCACACTTTTCGAATGTGGTGGCATGTGTTGGTTTAAGGGGACTTGACCTAGGTTCAAATTTATTTGTGCCAACAAACAAAAACCTAACTAATATCCCTTTCGGCAAAAACCTATGTAGCACACGTTGCAGTCTCACCTGAAGCAGTATTGGGGGATGTCAGAACCAGGTTTCTGCATCTAGACACTGTGTGATGGGTATTCCTAATCCCTTACAGCTAAGATATGCCTTTGCGTAGATCTATACCTTCCTAAGGTCTACTTCTTCAACTATATTTAGTTGACCTCCAGGTCTTCACAAAGGGATGAGATCGTGCTTATTAGACCTAAAAGAAGTAGACTCACAACTTTTGGTAAGTAAATAATAACCCTAGATCTGCATTCATGCATATCTACCCGATTCGAATAGTTAGTAACAAATGTACTTCCATATCTTCGCGAAAATAGTTCATCACACTCTTCATGCATGACTATTAAAGATTCAACAGATTTGCATAGAGAATACACTTTATTTCATAGAAAACAGATCATTAAGCGATGATGCGTAAACTTAAACAAAAATAAGAACAAGGCACAAATGCAATAGATTTGGTCCAAAAGAGTCTTTATTAGATTCAACATTCAATATACAGACTCTTCCACCCTGCGCTTTAGCTACACAGGCCCGCGCACTCAGTTGTGGACTTGCCAAGGTCTTGACGCACTCAGCTGCAGGAGCCTTCCCCTTTCACCTAAGTATAGGAAAACAGAGCTTTCCTGCCTTAGCACTTGCCTTTACACTTGTTCTTCACCAAAAGTTATCCTCCTATACTCGCTAAGACTCAAATATTTATAGCCTTTCTATTACAATACCATGGCCTGCGGCCTATGGGTGAGTCTCAAAACCATCCTATCACTTACCCATATAAGGTGCTAAATCCCCTTTGATTCTTACTTAGTTGTATGCTTCTCTTCCATATTCTGTGAAGACTTTACATTCTTTACAAAGTTCTACCCAAAAATTGATTAAACTAACCTAAAATTGACCTTAGGGACCCTATCCCAACAGGTCGCCAACACAAATATGGTGACTCACCCTCGAGTCACTCAGCTAGCTTCTCTACTTTGTGGCTGAGCTCATTGAGATCCTGCTTCAATTCTTACAGGTTCGCGATGTCTTGTACTGCAACCTACTTCAGCTCTTTGACCAGATTTTCTATACTTGGTCCCTCTACAGCACGCTGCATGGTTCTATGAGTCTGTTGCAGTGCTTTCAGTTTACCCTGAATGGTTTGAGAAATATAGCTAGCCTCCCCTTTCCAAGGTTGAAGTCAAGCCTTTAAAATTGATTCTTTTTTCTGCAATTCCTATACTTGTGCCTGTTGCAATGTCCCTTCCTGTAGGCATGCGAAGCATTGGACTGACACCAATGTCCGCACGGTCGCCGTGATATCATCATATTTTTGTTGGGTTTCCATGATTTTTGTACTTAACCTTTATAAGTTTGGGTCCTCCTGCAAAGTATCCCATAACTCCATGGTGTTGTTAATAAGGAAATCATAGCCTTTGACTGCATTCTCCAGAGTAGTCATGTGCTCCTTTATAACTATGTCGTGCTGCTCCCTGACCTCTGGCGGAGTAGTCGGCTAGAGCTTCAAATGTAATTATGATATCTTCATCTAGAAGTCAAATGTGACTATGCCTATATCATATTTTGATGCTTGAACCGCAATAACCAATTTCCTGATCTTCGTTGTAGCTGTGGTATCTTCCGGAATATGTAATTATGGGACAGAATTACACGCCTATGTAATTGCTGCTTCCAGGCTCTGACTCCTTTCTTCTAGCTCTTCCTTTTCTTGCAGGGATTGAACCTTCCCAGTGAATATTTGTTCATTGTTTACCTTATGGTGAGTACCGGTATTGCAGCAATAATGCTGCAACCCCTAGGGCTTCCTTCTTTACTTTTATCAACCCGGTAGTTCGTAACAAACTTGGAAGCAACGATGCTGTATGCACAAGTACTAGCTCTTACTGCAGGCTGTCACTTGGTCAGCTGGCACAATTTCTCTAGGAGCTTAAGCCAACTTCTATGAGTTCTCAGAAGAAGCTTTTAACTGTGATGAAAGAAAGAGAAGGAAAAATTGCAGAAAGAGAAGGAAAATTGAAATGTAACGCAAACCCTAGCAAACCCTAATTTACTTATTAACCCTACTTTTGCAAGAAAAGAGATGGAAACTAATGAAATGAGTGCCATTGACTACTGGAAAGTTAAATTGCATTTATTCAAGCTACTTCTTAAAAGAAATGATAAGAAATTATCTTTTTGTGCTTTTGAGTATTTTTATGTGGAATTATTATGCTTGTGATTTATCAGGTTGTGATTGTGCAGAGGTTTGGTGGCAAAGGAAGATGGAGTTGGCTTTTGCAAAGGGTGAGGAAGGTGTGGAGAGGTCCTAAGAAGCCTCTAGTACTCTTCTGAAGACTTCCAAAACAATTAGACTTCGAAAAATCACTCACAGGAAATTCTATAGGAGGCTGCAGGGAATCTACAGGAGGATCTACAAGAGGAGGCCGAGAGCTATTTTTGGAGTTTTGAAGGTGGAAAAATGATGTGAAAGGGGAACTGAGAGCTAGATGAAGGTGTTTAGGTGTCTAGAACTTGTCAAGGAAGATCAATAATGAACTTAATGGTCGGATTTGTTCAAATGGCAAGAAAACAGCTTTATGGAGAAAAACACAGAAATTAGGGCAGACTGGCGAAATGTTGTGAATGACTTGCGAAATCTATGAGAAATGAGCTAGTACTGGCTGTTTTATGGATGTATGGTGAGCTGAGGTATCCTGCAAGAGATCTGCACATCTACTTACAAAAATTGTTCAAAGAAAGGACTAAAAACTGAAATTTCTCTAGCTTGACCTAATTTCTAACCTACAAACAGAAAATGTTGAACAGTAACCTGTGAATAGAAAAACATGCCGAGAGATCTATGGTAAAAGAATAGGAAATGATATAGCAACTGAATCTGAACCAATATCAATCTTTCCAAATCAATTTGTCACACTAGCAGTTGCATGGAAGAGAAAAAACTGTGTTTTTGGTGGCAGCAGTAGTGCCTTGACCTCAAATCATAGTCCCAGGAAGGGAGAAAGAAGATCAGGGCCTGTTGTTGGCCTTTTTGAATCTTATTATGTCACTTCAGTAACATACTTGAGAAAATGAAACAAAAACAACTATACTAACCATAAAAAGCAACCTAATCTAACAAATTAAATGAATCTATGCAACAGAAATTAACTCATGAATTGAAGCAAAGACATATAAGTACACATTAGGAGGTGCTAGGTAGCTTGGGTTGGGCCCTAACCCAAGAGCTTCAACCCTCTGTGTTATAGACATGTTTGGGCACATTAACCCCAAACTTATATGTTGATAAACCAAGGTTTGTCAACCCCTAAAAGAGTTGTTTCATACCCTAAAAGAACATAGTCATCTGATTACATCATTAACCAAAAGTTCCACCTGAGAAACCATCCAGAATTGGCCTAAACTGAACCATACTAACTGCTCCACTGGCAAAGTGTGATGCATACTGAGTGGTACACTGCCAGGGTGCGATGCACACTGATTAGGCCTTTTATAAGGTGCGATGGGCGAGGATGGAAAAATGTCCGAGACAGTTTGCTGGTTGCTCATGGAATCTTCTAGAAACTTCTCCTATGCCACTTGACTCTCAGAATTCGCCTAGGGATGAGTAAGAGATCCAAGAAATCTCCAAGTGGAATGACACTAATCAAACCCCATGGATGACTCACACCCTTGCGCACATCTATAAATGGATCCCTCATCTAAGAGATCTAGAGGCTGGAATCTTGTGAATTGCAAGGAAGTGCTGATAGTTTGTAATCGAGGAAAGAGCATTGTATTGTTGGTGTGACCTTGCTATTTCATGAGGTGAAGAGGGACTGAAGCTGGGAGGATGATGCTGGATCAGAAAACTGGGTTGTAATTCTCCCTTCTATTAATAAAGTCCTTCAAGTTTTCTTCCATATGATTGTGCAATTGTGAATGTTATCATTTGTGAATGCTATCATTTGTTCATTCTATATCTAATTCTGTAATGTTTATGTTGTAATAGATCACGATGCTTTGATGGTTCTTTTTTGTTGTACTTGTGCAGATACTCTCCAAGCGTGTTAAGTACGGGGAGGAGTTACTGGATCTGTCAAAGGGGAGAGAGAGCAAGCAAGGAATTAAGCGAAAGTTCTAGGTTGGTTCCATTATCTTTCTCTTATATATTACACATAGAAGAAATCGTTGAATTGCTTTAAATTGTTGTTTCTAGGATAGTTGCCAAACCTAGAGGGCTAGTCGTTCCACAAGACACTCGTTTTCCCAGAAACAAATTGGTGACTCCACTGGGGAAGAAGATATGTTTGTTTGTTGTTATTGTTTGTTTTATAAACTATAGACAGAGCCTGAAGTTAGCCAGGTAGCCTTCGAACTGCTCTTGCTGCAATTGCATAGTAGACGAATGTTGCTTCAGTCAATCTCTGGTTTAGTTTATGAATTAAACATTGGAATTACAAGCACATATAGATTCCATTTTGGTAGCTCAGTAACCTCTCAAGACATTCCTCTATACTTTTCTCTTTACTGTCCATCAAAACTCAGCTCAACTCATTGAAAATAGCTGCACATGTGAGCCAAAACCCATTTCAGTTGCGCTCCCTAGACCATCACACTGTCTTCCACTGTAACCCAGTATGCATCGCACCTCCTGAGTGTAGAAATTGTGATGCATCCCTGTTTCTGTGAAGCCTAGCTGTGATGACTGACTGAACCCTTTTTCCATTTTAGAAATTGGGGGTTTTTGACCTTGTTTTTAGTTTTGTTTTATTGTTTTGCTGCTTATGAACAGTGCCTCCTTACTGAATCCTACTTGCATCACATAGATTATCCTCCATTAGATTACGATTAGTGAATGTTTTTGTGTATTTGTTCATCATTTGCAATCCTTTGTCGAAAAGTTGTTTAAATCAATTTGTCGCTTTGATACAAACGGTGTCATAATTGTCGTTTTGTGTCAAAAAGAGAAGTGTCGTGGATTCTTCCTTCCCTGGATAGTTGATTGAACTTTTCGTCATATATTTGGTTTGATTTGTTTATATTCGAAGTGTAGAAAGAATTTTTATTCGAAATTGAAAAGTTTCGTGGAGTCTTCCTTTCTCTTTTGAAGAAGAAGTTGTCGAAAATTTCGCTTTGAGTAAAATATTTCAGATCTTTGCTGCATTTAGTTTTCCTTTTTTGCATTTTTCACATTGAGGAGAACAAAAACAAATACATGCATTTGCATTTAGCATTTTTAATTTGTGTACGAAAAAATTATTTAGGAAAATGCCTAGTGTGTGCACTTTGCTCTTTGTTTGAAAGAATTGTAATCTTCTTTCCCTAGTAGCTAGGATTTTCATTGCTCAAGAAAAACAAAGATTGTTTGTCATTGTAGATTGCATTTTAGAAATTTCACATCATCATCATGCGGTGAACCATTGAAAGGAAAACTCTAAACAAGATCAATTTTTAAATAAATTTCAATGAACCTAACAATTCTTTGGAACTTAACGCAACACATCTAGAGGTCTAGGCTAGAGATGTGTTTTGGTGTCATTAAAACTAGTGGCTATCATTTTCATTGAAGGTTGGGTGATTCCTCCTCCTTGATACGAAAAGTACTAGCACGGACTTGTGCTCCCCATACCATCGCATATATGTTGGGAGACCACAATAGGCTTATATCCTTTATCCATAGGAAGTTGAGTCTGTCGTCTTATTAATCGCAATGCACTGAACACAACATTCAGGAAGATTAACTACCGTACATAAGTCCTTGGTAATTTCTCTTTAATTTATCACCAAGGTGTATATTGTAGTTTTACGATTGGTTTGGTAATCCCTATGTCTAGATTTTCCAGAGTAGTCACTTTCGTTCCTTTTCAACTCTTTAAAAGAAAAGGTCCATCTGAGCACTTGTCCTTTCAGGCTCATTAAAAATCAAAGGAGACTAGAGTCATCTTTAGCTTTTTCTCAACTCTTAAAAACTGAAAAAGAAAAGTTGTGCCAAAGCATCATTAAAATTAATTAAATTCGGAATAACATCCCTGTTCCTTAAAGTTGATCGTAGGTTTAGATATATGGAGACAAATCCGGAGTCCACCAATCAAGGAATCCCTTTTGAAGGGAATCCTAGTCCTTTTCCTTCTTGGGGAAATATTGGTGCTCCTTATATGGCGACATTGTCCCTTCTGGGAACTACCATTGGCCTGCCAGTATGGCTGCTTTCAACCTTTGTGGTTCAAAATGTTGTGATTCCCCCGCAATTGAATCGACCTCCAGTTGATCCTGAAGTTGACCCTTCGGCTTCTTCCTCGTTTGTTTCTCCCTCCCCTTCTTGCTCTTTGCTTGGTGAAAGTAGTGATACTAGTAACCAGGTGGCTGAGAAGAAGAAGAAAGGGAAGAAGAAGAAGAAGAAGCCAATTCAGCAAGGGGGCAACAAAGCAACCATTGCTTTGAATGCGTCATTTGATGAAAATCCGCACAATAAACTTCCTAAACCCAAATTTCCATGCATAATTTGTGTGGGAGACCATTTTCATCGAGAGTGTCCTTGTTTTCCTCAGATCTTGAAAGAATGGTCTTCCCATTCACACCATCCTGTGTCATCAACCTCTGGAGATCATGTTGGTAACACACCTTCATAGTAAAGTTCATGGACAAAGTACAAAGGTTAAGATTCCATGTAGGTTATGTGAAGGTAACAATTCCCTTCACCTTTGTCCCTTTTTGGATGAAGCCAAAAGAGTGTTGGATAACCGTCCTGCTTCACCGCAGCGACTTCCATCTGGCTATAGGAAACTCTCCCTAAGTTCTTTACTAGTTGAAAAACCGACTGACTTAAATCAGCCGTCGGTCGAAACCACTCTCTCTGAAAGTGAATCTTATGAGTCCATACTCGACCAAAATCAACAGTTCGAGGTAACAACTGACCCAATTTCACCTTCAACTAATCGTACCTTTACCGAAGAGAGTGAAAATGATACCGTTCGAATTCTTTTTCTTAGTTCATATTCTAGTGAACTTGGGGGCAATCCACCCGTTCCTTCACGACAGGAGGAAAACCCCCTAATTCTCGTAACTCAAGGGGTTAATTCACCCATTTATTCGGTACCCCCTCCAAGTATTCTAGTCACTTCCTTTGATTGGAATCGATTGGCAAGATCTCACCTTCCTTCTTATGTACGTTTCTGAATCATAGCCCAAGTTCATAAAATGATCATGTTTGGCACTATTATAGATGAAGGTGAATCAGTGAGTATCCTTTCCTCAACTACTTGGAAAGCACTTCGTTCGCCATCGCTTATGCCTGTTACAAAGAACCTGTTAGGCTTTAACAAAGGAACCAGTTGACCGTTAGGGATGCTTCCTAAGTTACCGATCACTTTGGGAGGTAAAACCGTTCATCTGAACGTGATGATAGTCCCAGGACCGTTAGATTACAATTTACACCTTGGGCGTGACTATGTTTATAACATGGAAGCTATTATTTCAACACCCTTCTAAGTGATGTGTTTCCTGCATGAAGGCAAAATTGCCACTATTGACCAGCTTTCATTTCCTGGTTCAACCATAGCTCCAAGTCAATCATCATCCCTAAATGGTCCATTTGCATCAACGGTATCACTTGAACCTTCATTCCATCCACCTGATAGCCAGGAGTAATCTGGTGAATGTAATGAAGCTTAGGGGGCATGCACCTAATTGTAAAGATAAGTTTCCTTGTAGGTTATGTAATTGGTATATCACACTAGTCTGTCACACCTTTCACCTTTGTCTATTCTAGACGAAGCTGTCCTACTTCACCACAATGACTTCCATCTGGTTACAAGAGACACTCCCTTTCATCATGCTGGGGGCATGCAACCCTTGTCCCAAGCATAGTTTTGTCGTTTCGAGCTTGTGTAAAAATGAAACCGACTCCAAGCATAATTCCTCCATGGTTCAAGCTTGTCAAAAAATGAACCCATTTTCAATTTTAACCCTTGTGATTGCCATTCTATCAGCCTATTGAGCCTTGGTTGTAGACATCCCATCGCCACCATCCCTTTGGCCGATCATACGCTTTCACTTGGTTGTTTTACCCTTTTTGAGGAACAATTGCAATGAGTGGTCTTATTAGCCAACCTCTTCATAGAAATTAACATGTTTTGAGAAGTTCCAAATTCACCGGAACTAGTTGCTACTCTAGACACCACTCGTTCCTCAAAATCGAGTCTTCTTTAAACCCTTTTCAGACTTGTTAAATATGAAAAGATTGTCGAGTGCCAACCTTTCTAGCTCGTTAAAGTGATTGGAAATGTCATCCCTCCTGTATGATTTTATAATTTTTCAGACCCGAGGGATTATCTTAAGAACAAGTCGAGCACTTGCCTTTTTTAGCTCGCTGAAGTGATTGGAAAAGTCATCCCTTTTGTATTATTTTATCCTTTTTCGGACCTAAGGGATTATTTTACGAAAAAGAACTTATGGAGTTTTCTTTTCATCCCTTTTCAAACTCTCTAAACATGAAAAGGACCGAGTTATCCTTATCGTTAAACTCGTTAAAACAATAGCGACAAACTTGTCCATTCTAGATGAGACCGAGTTTCACTGTCGCTAGACTCGTTAAAACATAGCGACAGGTTTGCCCGAAGGGCAAATTATAGAACAAGCATATGTTATCCTCCTCAATCTTGACAAAAATAAAGAGGTACTGGTCAGCAATGACTGGGGAAAAAGGGAAAAAACTTGAAGAACTTATGGTAGCAGGTCGCTCTTGAACATGACATTTTCACTTCATCTCCATTATTGAGTTAGGTTGGGTTATTCCGTTCACCGGTCATCTCACCATTGGTCTTTCATACCATCCATCTTTTGGGGTTAACGCTACCAATTCATCTCAGTGTCACCGACATGTTCAAGAGAAGTCATTTAGTTGAGAAACCACCATCCAGTCAATGTCTCATCCACTACAATACCTCCAACCTTAATTTTTTTCATGATCGCCACTCCTGAATCTTATGTTGTCAGTTCATTTTCACCTCCAGAAATCATTTGCTTCGTTTCATGTCGTAGATGTGGGATACATTAAGGCCCTCCTACGATGAGTCACTTCTTGTCGACATCAGCTCATTATCCAAGAAGTTGACTTAGAAACAACCCTTTCAGTGCTTTGAAACTTGCATACATCAATGGCAAGTTTCTCACTTCCGGCGACAGGTTGACATCAATGGCCTTCGACCGAAAGATTTTGTGTGGTGTTCGACATCGGATCATATATTCACACCACGTGAATTTTACTGTAGTACCTTGAGGGTCATTATCATTATCGGTGATTCCTCTCGCGTCTGTTAACAACTCACATTATTGGCTAGTAATCAGGCAATGTCTTTCCATGTTCACCTTCAGAACATCTCTTCACATCGATTGACTTGTACATCGGGCGAAGATTGAACGAGTTTTAAGACCCCAGATCTAGCTTCATCCATCCAGGCTGTGATATATTCACGGGTATAAAAACAAATGTACAAAGGCGCTGCACAGATGGTCATCCGAACCATGGATGATGACTCTACATCTGAAGAATCACCAGTCTGCATCTACAAAAGATTATCTGATCTATGTACATGAAATGAATTTATAAAGTTGAGCATGGGAATGCCTCTCTTGCCTAGATCATGGAAATTATATCATGATGATGTATTTTATTGTAACTTATGCAGGTCACCTTCCAGTTCGAAACTTCGGATCCTCATGATAAAGCATTTCACCAGACATCAATACTTACGACTTCATGCTTTAGGGGGAAACTGTTATAGACGTATTTTGGAACATCAACCCCAAACTTATATGTCGATAAACTAGGGCTCATCAACCCATAAAAGAGTTGTTTCATACCCTAAAATAACATAGTTATCTGATTACATCATTCCCCAAAAGTTCCACCTGAGAAACCATCCAGAATTGGCCTAAATTGAACCATACTGACTGCTCCACTAGCAAAGTGCGATGCATACTAAGTTGTACACTACCAGGGTGCGATGCATACTAATTAGGCCTTCTATAGAGTATGATGGGAGAGGATGGACAAATGTCTGAGACAGTTTGCTAAGTGGTTGCTCATGGAATCTTCTAGAAACTTCTCCTATGCCACTTGCCTCTCTGAATTCGCTCAGGGATGAGTAAGAGATCCAAGAAATCTCAAAGTGGAACCAATTGTAACAAGTGGAATGACACTAATCAAACCCGATGGATGACTCACACCCTTTCACACATCTATAAATGGATCCCTCATCTAAGAGATCTATAGGCTGGAACATTGTGAATTGCAAGGAAGCGCTGATAGTTTGTAATTGAGGAAGGAGCATTGTATTGTTGGTGTGATCTTTCTATTTCATGAGGTGAAGAGGGATTGAAATTGGGAAGATGATGCTGGATCGGACAACTGGGTTGTAATTCTCCCTTCTATTAATAAAGTACTTCAAGTTTTCTTCCATATGATTGTGTAATTTTGAATGTTATCATTTGTGAATGCTATCATTTGTTCATTATATATCTGATTCTGTAATGTTTATGTTGTAAAGATCATGATGCTTTGACGGTTCTTTGTTGTTGTACTTGTGCAAGTACTCTCCAAGCATGTTAGGTATGGGGAGGAGTTACTGGATCTGTCAAAGGGGAGAGAGAGCAAGCAAGGGATTAAGCGAAAGTTCCAAGTTGGTTCCATTATCTTTCTCTTATCTATTACACATAGAAGAAATCGTTGAATTGCTTTAAACTGTTGCTTCTAGGGTAGCTGCCAAACCTAGAGGGCTAGTCATTCGATAAGACACTAGTTTTCCCAGAAACACTCTGGAAGAGATCAGTGCTGTCTTAAAAACTGTTTCATCTTCATTATCAAAAATAGCAGTTACATTACATAAATTGTTCTCAAAAAGGAACTCGAAAATGAGCTGAACACAATGCTGCACCAAAGTGTGAAAATCTACTAATAGCTGGCTAACCTACTGAGGCTCTAAGCCTCCTTATTTATACAAATGGAGTCCTCCTAAAATCAAGGAACTCGGCTTCCTAGAACTGGAGATAAACAACAGTCCTACTTTACTTGCTCGGCTGCCCCTTGGAATCATCAATGTGGACCTTTGTGCTTCGAGTTGCTGATGGAGGATTCAAGGAAAGGGGTCATAAATGAAGGAGACACCCCCCTACAAGTCCTCTTCCTTGTTTTCCTCGAGTTTTGGCTGCCATTTGCTCATAAATCCTTTTACTTTGTCCAAAATTGACCAAAAAATCTGCATAAGGCACATATTAGACTACATGGCAAAATGAGTAACCTAATTCACTCTATTAGCATAAATATATTCAAAAACATGCAATAAAATAATGAAAATGGTGGATTAAGTCGAAATAAGAGGAAAAATGAGCCCATATGATTACCCATTTCTAGGGCTCATCATCACCCCCCTACTGAATGGGTTGCTCATCCTCTAAGCAACTAATCTAACTCTTCATCCTTGATGTGTTTGACAGATTCCCTAACATGCCAAGCCTCTGATGTGATGTCTTCCTCTTTATCATGGAAACCTGCTTTCCTATCCACTTCTTCCCATTGTTTATGTTTTTCCTCCTCCTTTACTCCTTCCAGTAGTCATAGCAGCAGTGGAGGACTGAATCTAAGGCCAATCCAATTTACCTTCAAGCTTTGTAGTGAGTGCTTATATAGGGGCACTCTCCTCATGGATTTCCTCATCCTGTTTGGGGAGTGATACTCCGTGATCCTTAGGCTGTGTGGAAATGTATTCCACCTTCTCATGCAGGCATGGATGCATTCATCTCCAAACAATCTCTCCATATTCTCGAAATGAGCAATAGCGTGGGCTTGCTTGTCAACATAGTAAGGGACAACTTGAGGATTAGCTGCAAGGTGTTAGTGGGCATAGATGAGAGCTAAGGGTTCTGCTGGTTCTGATCTAGTCATCAAGGGTTCACTTAGCTCTTTTGCCATCATTTTCTGGATTTCTATTGCCCTTTTCTCTTCATGGCTCATCTAAGATGCCATAGCCATCAGCTGTAAGTCTCCCAATGCAGCATTTGGATCCCATAAGTTCATGTCAGTAAGTTCCATGTTGTGCAGGTAAAATTATGCTAGCTTCGCTTTATCCTCAACTGAACTGTAATCACATAAATGCATAAATTGGCCATAATCCTTGTTATGCCCCTATACCAATAGGTGTCATATATCATGATTGACTTGATGAGCTATGTAATATGTTCATACCTTTACTTGTTGCAAAGGTTTTCCATATTTGTAAAAAATCAAAAAATTTAAAAAATGTAAAGAGGGTATACCCTAAAAGAAAAATCAAAGGGTAAAAAGAATAAAAAGATGGTCAAAAAATGAAAGAAAATGAACCCCAACAAAAAGAAAGACCAGGAAAGTGTGCAAGTCTAAATGCCACTACTTTTTTACTCTTGTATAATAAACAATTGTGTGCAACTTGTCATTTATGCCACAATTCATGAATAGTCAAATAGTTTAAACTTGGCTAGTTCATATTTCAATTTCATGTTGTAGAAATAGAGAATAAAGATCTGACCAAACAATGTAATCTTGGCAGATAAGTAGATAGGTAGAGTGAATAAAAGGAGCTCAACAGTTTAATCTGAGCCCTTAGATGTAATAAGTGTAGACTTAGATAGGCATTACCATGTAAAAGAAAAGAATGTTTGATAAGGGTTTGCCAGTCTAAGTGCACCCTAATAAAGAAGTAAAAATGCTAGGTTAAGAGATAGGGTAGGTAGATGATGGTTGTAGAATAACATGTGGTGAATGATAAGTTCAAATATGCAAATCTTTTACTTTCTTTTACTTTCATCACAAGGCAAAAACATACATCACATGGAAGGCTTATCAAGCAAGCAAAGTCAAAATAATTAACTTCCCTACTCATTTCCCCTAAATTTTCACTAATTTTCTCTAAGTGCCAAGGTATTTATCAAATTAGAGGGGCTCGGAGCATGTCTCTGACTTTTGGAGGGAGCGGACCTTCGGCCCAATAATTTATAATGCCTAAGTACTTAAGACCATTCATTAATCATCTCACCCCTTCATGAATCATTCATTCCCTTGATAAGTTTTTCCTAAGTAAAATCCTATTTTACTTAGGGAAATTAAAATATTTTACATAAAGACCCTCAATATTCACTTAGCCTAAGTTTTAATGTACACATGAAAATGTTATACACTTAGCGCTTTTTCCATTCAATGTCATATTAAATACTAACTTATTAATATATAAATGCCCTATAAAAATCTACCCATTCTCGTATTACTTTAACTATGTAAAAACCCCGAAATATTATATATCCCGCCCCTTTGGTTAAAATATAACCATAATACATCAATAATGGGGATTAATTAGTTAATCCGTAACTAATTAAGAACTCAAACCCCCGCCACATAAACGAAGGATTAATTAACCCTCATGGTTAATTAATAACTTTCCCGACTAATCCCATTGCTCCCAATATGATTAGAAAAATCTTAATTATGTCAGGCCCGCCCTCATTAAACCTTCACCACTTCTCCTTCCCGATAGCCGTCCAATCAAGCCTCTGAGATCCGACAATTGTCGTTCATATCGCATGGTCCTTTGCGACTGAACGCTAGCGTGCGATTGTGGAGCAGTTTTGTGAACATCACCCTCGCCACGTGTCACCCATCCTATGGTATCACACGGATGAGCCCAAATACCACCCCCCCTCCATGAGTGGTGCGATAAAAACCACTTACCACCTCCCACTAAATGACAAAACATCAAATCCTCCCACTGACGCCACCCATCCAAATCCCGAAACCCACCAAATTCTTGCATTTGTATATATAAAAAAAAAACAAATCATTTCGTCTTTCTATTCTGCGAACCTGTACATCCATGCAAATACAATGCTGAGGTCAACCATCTCGTGCTCCCAGCCACCAACCTGCTTCAAAATTTGCAGTCGACGCCGATCAGAGTCCTCCATTCACACCCATTATACCTGCATATCATTTCCCATCCCTAAAATAGGTATTTACCAATTCTCGTCAAGAAGACCCTGCAAATACTTGTTTTCCCCTGTAAATAATTGAAAAATTCCAAAATTCACCATAATTCTGTTATTGCATTTGTAATTCAAGTTCCCAAACCCGCTATTTCATCATTTTCACTAAAAAAAACCTCAGTTTCCTTTCTGAATCCACAAGAACCAGTATGAAAACTTCGGTAGCCTAAATATTGCACCAATTACCACCCCTCACCGTGATTTAGACTATCTGCCCCTGGTAGATAAGGATTTTCAAATAAACGACCTAACCACTGATAAAGACCATTTGAAAGTGTTTGCCAATGCCAAGTTAATCACTTGAAGGGATATGATGTCATAGGACTGTAGGAATCCAATCTCCCAATGTATTTTCTCCCCTAAGTGCATGTTTTCCCTGATATAATCCATCAATTCCATGCAAATTATGACCCTAGCCACAGAGCAGTGATGTCTCCCAATCAAACAATCCTCTTCAAAATAACTGTTGATTCAATCAATGAGATGCTGCAATTTAATCCTAATCAATCCCTCACCCCCATTTCCCTAGGAAATTTTCTTGAGAAATCAACCAAATTATCCCAATCTGAAATCAATCGCCTCTGCTAGAATTTCATATTAAAACAACATCAACCTAAAGATCCCCCTCCTTATATGTTAGATTTCTTCATAGATACAGGTAAAATCATAGTTAATACGATAGCTGCAGTCATGGGATTCAACACTAGTGAGTTTGTAGATGAATTGACCCTAGTGTTGATGTCTATCTTTACCCCTGGTTAGCCCCCTGCTATCATGTACGATTATGCTTCATTTATAGCTGACAAAATCCATGACCAGTTCATGAGACTAGAGAATGCGAAGGTTTTCAAGTATTCCACCTTCATAAATCACCTCATCCTCTACTATCAGTCTGACAAATTCCCATTTTCTATCAAGAATCTTGATACAAAGGGTAATCCATGGTCTGTCATATTTTGGACTACTATCTTCCATGAGTCTTCTGCTTGCCCATATTCATATAATGAGTTCATTGACTAGTTTGTCCATCCAGCGACCACCTTGCTGACAAGAAATCCTCCTCCTAGGATTAATGATGAAATCAAAAGGATTCTCCAGCTTTCAAAACAATACAGGGTAGGTGACTGGTACTTGTACCAGAATCACACAGAAATCAGGGTATATGGGTGTGAGCTTCCCCTGTTCAAGCTACCTAAATATGTTCCGATGAAGTTGTTTGCATTGGAGTATTATAGATAAATGATATACTCAGATCTGATTCATTTTACTAAAGCCAAGAAGAAAGCACAACTGAGAATCAAGGATCACTTATGCCCATTTTTCTGCAACAATAAGGAAGCATGGAAAGCAGCAGAGAAAATCCTAGAAGACCACATGAGATTAAACAAAAGTTTTGGTTGGACTCCATATGACCCCCACAGTTTCATCTGTGATAGAAGAATGAAAAATAGACTATCACCATATTTTCATCATAGAATTCCAGAGATTGAACAATATGCTAACATGGATGAATGGAGGGAAGGGACCCTTGTAGAAATGGATAGTGATCAGGTCAATGTAGAAAATGTCATGAAAGATCTAGAAAAAACACTTGACCTGGATTCTTTTGGACAGGTGCAATTTGAGACTTCTCACAAGCCAGCATTAGGACTAGTGCCTCAACAGCTGATACCTCACAAAGGCACTCATAGGAGACTAGTGCACCACTTGCAGAGACATCACAAGGAAGAGAAAAAGAGACTAACACTCCAACAACAAAGCAATCAAGCATGTCAAATTAGCCTAAAACCTCTCAGGGGCAGGTTCAAACACAGGCCCCCCAAACTCAAGTCAACATGGGAGACCCCCCAATTTTGCAGACTCCTCTGAATGAGGAAAAGAGCTTAAAGAGAGACAGGGAAGTAGCTACCCCTGCCAGTGGTCCATCAGATCAGCCTAGTGCTAAGAGGCACAGGCTAAATCCTCATTCAGAAGAGGAATTTTTTGAAGAAACTATAGAGAGTCAGAGGAAAGAAGGTGCAGACAGTCAACATCCTATCCCAACAAGTGGGACACCTTCTAGCTGACAAAGACCAGAGCTGGAAAGAAAACAAAGTGCTGAAGTATCATCCTTCAAGCCTTCAGGTAATAAGAACCTAGATATTAAAGAGAAATTCAAAGAAATAAAGGCCATAAATGAACCACTAAGGATCCAGGTCTACAATTAGTTTTTAAAGATGGCTCCCACCAATCAGAATAGGTTGATGTTAGCCTATGACATCAAGGAAGGCAAGATGCAGATGAGCTTTTTCAAGCCCAAAGTACAACAACCTCAGTCAATAGCAGATTACCTCAAGACTGATTTTGAGGTTATAGCCAAGGACATCCACCCCCTAGACCAGATTGAATTACATAAGCAAACATGGGAGATGGTGTATTCAACATTGACAACTAAAGCTATGATGGCCCAAAGACTAGAAAACTCATTAAACAATACCACTGCTCAACTACACCTAGAAAGGGCCTCCTCACATGCTAAAGATAATAGAATCAAATCACTAGAAGAATTGGTTATTGGATTGGGTCATAACCCAAAGGATGTAAAGGCTGCAGAGGCTTTGATAAAGAAGAAAGATGAAGACATAGCTGCCTTGAGAAAGCAGTTAAATTTTCCACCATCAAGACATCCACAAATTGCTGAAGTTATTCAAAAGAAGTCTGAAGAAGAGCTTATGGACTTAGTCCTTAAGCTTAATGAACAGTTGAAGGAGACTGAGCAAGAATTAGAAAAATCATTAAAGAGCAGGTAGGGTGAGTCGACCTCTTAGCCTCAAAATGTGATACCAGTGGTCTCCATAGCAGTCCCTTCAACACTAGCAACAGCTCTGGCACCAAATGTCCCCTTGGTCACAGTAGAGACAATTATAGGTACAAGCACAGGAACAACACAGGCAGGAACTTCAGGTTTGAGTACAGAGGAGTTAATCAAGTCAATGGAGGAGATGAAACTCCAAGTTTCTGAACTCCAAAAGGTAAAAGAGAAATTTGTCACCTTGGAGCAGAAATATGATGTTTCAAAAATTAATTTTGCTGAAGAAGTAAGGAAGAATAAAGGCTTGGCTCAGCAGGTGAAAGCACTAGAGAAGGACCTCACCTTTGAAAAGCCATTAACAAACATTAGAAAAATTTTATGGACCAACATCACTCAATCAATAAATGATGCTTGGCCATCCATACAAATAATTTTTGAACAGATTGAACTGGTGCAAGTTGCTCTTCAAGAGATTCAGAGAACTAAGGAAGAGCTAGGAGGGAAGCTTGAGGAAGCTATCAGGCTAATAAACTTTTTGAACAACAGAAATAAGTACCAACTAGAGGAGTTGAATATTGAGGATAGAACTGGGAATATCCTGGAAATCAAGAAAGTATTGACCAAAAGGTCTTTGATGCAGAATTTAGAGAGAAAATGTCAAAACATGCAAGAAGACATTAATGATTTTATGGAGAAGTTTGGTGTTTTACAGAGCGAAGGACTTCCCAGTCCTTTAGTTATTAATGATAAATTGATGAGGCATGAAAATTATGTCCACAAATTAGATCAGTATGCCAATAATCAGGCCAGTTCATCAGCTAGTGTATCTGCACCCAAGGAACTACCTACAGGCATAGTTCTCTATGACAGTCTAGAGAACCTTTTCTATGTTGAACATGAATTAAAACATTTGTTTCTAGTTTAGCCTAATTTTGTAAAATACACAGAGGCTGATGAAATCTTCAGGAAGCTTCAAAGGACCAGGATACCAAAGGAAGATTGGTGGACAGATATGACAGAAATTTTGTGATTTATCTTAGGTAAAAAGTAAATTATCAATATTTACCATGGTCAATTCTAGTAAAAAGATGAATAAGGATAAAGCAGGGAAGGAGTATCAGAACAGGTCAAAGAGTATCAGTAAGAAGATAAAAATCCAATAGCTAGCAAATAATTATGAGCAAGACAACAAGATGCTCAATCATAGGGCCTACCTCCAGCTCATTCACAAAAACAAGGACAGCAAGCCATCAGTTTACTTTAGCTTCTATCTTCGAGACCATTTGCCTCTACTTTCATGTAACATATAGTTAGGCTTCCCAGATTATATCTCTCTCAGTTATGAGATATTTTATTGTAAATTTTTGAATAAATACTCCCTCATTCGGAGTACTTGGGGTGGATTCTTAGACATTTCTATAGACTTATTATTTTGGAATAAAGTGATGTTGAACAACTCTTGTATGGCTGGCTGGATGAAGAAATAAAGCAAAGGACTTTTTACAGGATTCATGTGTCGAACATTGGACAAATAAGTATTTTATATCTCATGTGTTATTGTTTTCTAGTTTAATATTTCATTTCTGTTTCATATTTGAATATTAAAACGAAAAAGTATATTTCAAAAAGTGCTTAATTGCAATTTGTCTTTAAAATCGTTTTTATTCTAAATCTTTTCTTCTAAACTATCATAGGCAAGGAATTCTTAACTGCTTTTTGCTTCTTAGTTTATTATTGTGATCATTTAATAAGAAATTCTTAATTGCTTTTTATTAATGATCAACCAATTTCCCTCTTATTAAAATTTGTTGAAGGATTCTTAACTACCCTTCTTCCCTTTTAAGACCATTCCACCTTTTTAAGTTACCATTTGTCCCTGTTTATCTATCTTGCCCTGTGAAGCCCTCCTTTGTTGAATCATCCAAATCTAGTTTATCCATTTGCAATTGACTCCATAGCCCAATGGCCTGAGATACTCTATTCTATCCATCTTCTCTTGAATTCCACCACCAAACACAATCAAAACCCCCAAGCTTTCATAACTAGCCTAATATCTTATAAAAGAAAGCTAAATCTTAAAGAGAGAGCCCTCTCTGAGTACAAATTGGCTAGATTTTTTACTTAAAAGTTGGTTTGTGGTTACCTCGGACCCCTTTCCTTCTTCCTACAACTTCAAGGAAAATTTGAGTGATAACATAGTGGCGACTCCACTGGGGAAAAAAATTCCTCACTCAAAATAAATCTTTAAGAAAGTTTAAATCTCATATCTAAAGCATCTTAAAGAAATCATAGAAGTTTTTTGTTGATATCAATTAAGAAAAAAAAAAACAAAACCTAAAAACCTGGCTTCAGAAAGGACTCATTACACTAGATCTAATCCTGATCCCAATCCACCACAAGTGTTTGAGAACCCCAATCTGATCTCCAGAATTCTTAGGAGACAAGAAATTCAAGAAAGTTTTGCTAGTTCTCGGCCCACCTTCAGATCAAGATCCTATCCTGTTAGGTGGATTTATCTTGAAGACCAACCCTTTGATGAATAATTTGAAACCTCTTTGTTTAGGACTTCATCTGATTCTGAATTAATTGACCTGATCCCAGACCCGTTGTTCATCGAAGAATTACAACTTCAAGCTGTCAATTTGTCAATTAATAGACATTTGCAGAACTCAATACGATCTGATCTTACCACTGAAGGAACACCCAATCCCTCTGTAACAACTATTGCTTCTGCAAGCTCATCATCTTTTCCTCATACATCTCAATCTCAAACCACTCCATAATAGCCCATCACCTCCAGTCCTCCATCCACAACCCAAACACCCATTGTTATCCCAACCCCAGCTGTTGTTTCATCATTACCTACAGCAATGGAAAATAGATATGCCCCCCTAGTATTACCAGCAAACTTAGGTTCCATGGTCCAGGATTACCAAAGTAAGATCAATCCGTTTGATGGTACTGGTACCTATATAACCCAGCAACACACCAAAAAGATGACTGATTATTTTGAAATTTATGAAATAGATGTTGCTGATGTGCAAATGAGAATATTTGTTGAGAGTTTAACTGGGGAAGTCAGAACTTGGTTTAGAGCTCTAGCAGCAAACAATATAAACAACCTAGAAACTCTCTATAGACAATTCCTGAACCGATGGGAGAAAAAGAAAGATCCTCTTCAGATTCTATCTGAGTATGAAAACCTAAAGAGAGGAACAAAAGAAACTGTGCAAGATTACTGCGCTAGATTCAACAATGTTTATAAAGCCATCCCTCAAAACCTTAGACCCCCACCTGATCTAGCCTTCATCAAACTCCTTGATGGATTTGATTCTGGCATGGCTTTTCAGTTGAGGGAATGAGCTCCTCGCCCTTTAGAAGATATGCAAAGCATAGCTGTCAGTGTTGAAGCCAACCCGATGTCTAAAAGAGCTAAGGTTAGGAGTGAAAGGGGAATACCATTAAAGGAAGAAGCCTCACCCTTTGAACAGAAACTATATGCCATAATTAAAGGGATGGATAGGCTAGGAGATAGAGTGGAAACAATTGAAAGGAAAGCTCCTTGGGATGGTCAGCCAACAAACACAGGGATAAATCCTAATTTCAGAAAAAATCAAAACCCCCAAGCTTTCATAACTAGCCTAATATCTTTTAAAACAAAGCTAAATCTTAAAGAGAGATCCCTCTCTGAGTATAGATTGGCTAGATTTTGTACTTAAAAGTTGGTTTGTGGTTACCTCGGAACCCTTTCCTTCTTCCTACACAAGGAAAATCTGAGTGATAACAATCCTGAAAAGGCATTGTGCCCCTCTGGGCTAGTGTCTTAATTTGAAATTGGAGCCACTGATCTTTGAGGTACAGTGCATATGATTTGGCTGGCTACCTGCACTGCAATGCCTCCATTGCCCAACTAGGCATGCAGGCTAACTGGGCTTCCTTTTCTTGTAGCTGCCTTTTCAAAATCAGCACTTCATTTTCTGCCTGGGATTCTTTTTCCTATTGTTGTTTCATCAATGTCTCACTGTCTGTCTGGGGTTCCTCTTCCTATTGCTATCTTTTTAATACCTCACTGTCTGTCTGGGGTTCCTCTTCCTGTTGTTGTCTTTTTAAGATCGACAGCTCCTTTCCTCCTTGAGGTTCCCTTTCTTGTAGCTGCTTCTTCAACATTTCATTTTCTTCCTCCAATTGAGCTCTTCTGATGCTTTCTGTATGCCTAACCATGCTCAATTCTTTGCCCATCTCTCTCAACTTGTTTTCCATGTGCCCAATGTCTTCTACCCCTTTTGATTTTGCAATCTGCATCCATGTATGGGTCCTGACTCTTTCCTTTTCCAGCTCGAAGAAAAGAGGCACTGCAAACTTTTGTGGGATGATCTTCCCACCTTCCAGAAGGTTGTAGTAGGAGCCTAAGTTAGGCTGAGGTCCAGGCTCTGGTATCTCTTTTGCCTTATCTTCCTCCTGGGTCTGTTCTTCTGCCTTCTTTTCAAGTTTTTCAGTTTCTTTGAGCTTTGCCAATGTCTCCTGTAGAGAGGTCTGTGCCTCCTGTAGGACTACTTTAGAGTCCATTAATTTGATCCTTTCTTTCCAGGTAGAGGTCTTAGGACTTCCTCTCTCATAAGTGATGGAGATTTTGGAGGGAGATTCCTCCTTTGTTACAGTAGGTACATCCTCAATGATGATGGGTTCCTTTGAAGGTGGTTGAGGCTTCCCCATCTCGATTCTGGTGCTTTTTCAAGCATTGAAGTACATAGATGGCTATCCCTTCCTTTTTTCTTTCGGCTTGGCTGGAGTACTAAGTGCAGCAGAACAGTTGCTGCTTCTCTTGCTAGTGTCTCAGGACACACTTCTTCTTGTTGTTTTTCTTCTTCTTCATTTGCTATTTTTCCTGTGTCTGCTGTCTCTGATTTTGTTTCTTCTGTCTCTAGTGTTGTTTTCTCCTCTACTTGCTGAGTTTCTGCATTTCCTGTGGCAGCCTTTTTCTGATCTCTCTTGGGCTTCTTCTTTTCAGTTCTTGTCCTCTTCCTTTCCTCTGTTGTGGTTTTCCCTTTTTCTTCTTTTGATGCTGTCTTCTTCTCTGCTTTAGGTTCAACTGTGGTGGTGTCATGTTTCTCCTCTCCTCTATGTTTTTCTTCTTTTTCTTCTTCCAATTGAATATTTTGTGCTTCTTCATGGATTTCCTTCTCAGGTCCCTCTTTTTGTTCCTCCTCTTCACATATAGATGGACTAAGGTCATCAGTGAGAGTTTTTATGTGATCTTCTTTAGTCATGTTCCTAAAAATCTCCCAGGCTATAGGGATTGTGTAAGTGTGGAGGGCATCCTCCACCAGCAATTTAATGAGCCATGAGTTAGTTGGTCTAGAACTCCTACATTCAATTTGGTGCTACACTCTATCAATGATTGGAGGAGAAAATATGGAAGACTGAGTTTTCTAGATGCAGGTAGTTCCATGCCATATCTTAGTTAATGTAATAGTTTGAAATGATAACCATAGACTATACTGTATCTTCCTTCAAAGGATATATATTTCATGATCTGATAACTGACCTCACCCCATGGATAAGGTATACTTGTCCTCTTAGTCCCGTTCTTATCCTCCACGGGATGTTCATTAGGCTGGAAAAAGGTCTTCTTAGCAACCCGTCTCAGTGGTTTTTCTTCTTTGCTCCAGGGGAGCCCAAGTGGGAGACTTGTAATTCTGCTGATGAACTTTGGTGTAAATTCTATGGTTAGACCCCTAAAATTGACTGTAGCATGGGCTTTTGAGTGGAATTTTAAAGACAATAAAAATTCCTCTATAACCTCCTCATCATACCCATGAAATTTCTCAAAGAAAGGAATCCAATTTTCCCTGGTAAAGAGGGCCACCACTTCTGGATGTTCATGCAATTTGGTTGAATTCAGAGGCTCCTTCCTCATAAAACCCCCTTATCATGATGTTTAGTGATTGCTAGAAATTCTCAGGTGAGGAGGGAGAAAATAAATTTCAATCCCGGAAATAGAGGAATAGCTGAGGTTTTCTTCTAGAACTAGAGAGAGTTTTTCATGTTTCTTCTTATTAACAAAAACAAATTGTAACTTTCCTGCCCTTCAAACTATTTTCTCAACCTTAATTTACTTCTCGGGTTGTTTGAGGAAACCAATATCTTTAAAAAAAAAAAAAAACACAGAGAGTAAGACAATGTTTTTCTTTTCACAAAGTAAGCAGACCACCCAATGCAAATTCACTGTTTTATAAGCTTAATTTCCTATGGTTGCATCATTTCGTTACATAGGTGTGAGGTAGGAAAGTGTTCCCTCTTCGGACAGAGGCAACCCCTCTAGCCCTAGAGTGGGTCTAGTCACAGCAAAGACAAAACAACAATTGATTCCCTTAAATAGTCATCGTTGGAGGCCTACCTCAAACCGGTGGTTGATGAAGTTCTCTTGCACTGCTCCAGCTTTCGTTTCTTTCTCCTCAATGAGAAATAAACCTGAAACACCATAAGAAAACAATAAAGCACGTAACCAAGAACAACAATGATCTATTTACTTATAAAGTCAAGAAATCATAAGCTATCAAGTAAATTATACACAAGATATATGAAATCATCATTGATTGTATTAAAATGAATCAAGAGCAAAGCTTACAACCAAGTCTTAACGTCACAAGCCTTCTCGAAGGGTCAAGCCGGTATGTTCCTTCAAGCATTCACTCTCAAGAATGGGTCTCCCAAATAGAAAATATCTCTCTCTCTCACTCACAAGCTTTAATACAAGGTTAAGGCACTCCACAACCTCTTACCAAACTATTAGCACTCTGACACTTGTCACAATCACACCAAAGCTATCTACTAAACTCAAAAGAACTAGTAGCACTGTCCAACTAAAAAAACTAGCAGATCATAGCAATGGTGAGTGATTTTATAGGAGAAGGAGTCTCCATGAAATGAGGGAGAGGGAGCTTATCCTCAAGGGAGGTTGCACAAAAGACGGAACCACCATCCCAGAGGAGGAAGAGTGACCCAACCTGACCCAACAACCAGCTCTAGAGACATCCAGAAGGCCGACTATTTGAACAAATTCACCCAATATGGATCGTCACAATCGTGAACTACGTCTCATCGATGGCATCACAAGGCGACAATGCATGTAGACCAATCGTACACAGGTGTACACCCATGACGGTGTGACGATGAGATTGTTTATGACAAGGGATTGTCGCGTAGATTAATGGCTTACTCGCGACGAGGCAGAAACTTAGGAATAAGGGTCAACTTGCACCATCAGAGAGCATTTGCTTAATCTTCTTACATGAGTGGGAAGATATGAACATGTTTATTTGATACATGACACAGCAGAGGGACTGAGATGAGGATAGTGACAAATTACTGTGTAACAATAGGAGAATGTCGCAAAGGAGAAAGAGACCGAAGAGACTGTATATAATTTAAAAAACTCAGGCAAACTTCTATTCTCACTTTCCCTTTCTTTTCAACTCAATATTTCGCTTCAAATCCCACCACCTTTTGTAGATATATAAAATCCAGAGTGGGTTTTACTGAGCCTACCTTTTCAAGCTTGAATTTAGCATAAAATCCCGAATTTCCCTCTGCAGAGCTGCTCACTGGCCTTCCTGTAGAAAGGCTCTTGTAGACTGTGTTTTCACTCCTGTAGAGTGCGATAATGCTCCTATAGAGCCCGATAAGTGGAAGGGTTTTGAAACTGACAGAGAGAAATTGTTTCAAGGTTCTGAAGGTGGTAGGTAAGTTGTTGTGGTCCAGAGCACAATGATGGAAATGAAAACAAAGGTGATGTAGGCGTCGACTGCAGCATACTTAATCTTATGGCGTGTTCTGCGGTGACGAGGTGAGGTGGTAGGAAGGGTACATTATCTTCATCCAGACCATTGGTCCCTACTCCAGTGCCATTATGATACTTCATTCCGCTTACCTGCAATCAATTCCATCATTCCCGTTATACGCCGCCACCACTACCTGTTTTGAGTTTTTCTTCCCAAGTTGACTGAACACACGTGCTGATTGCACCCACTGAACATTGTTTGAATCGGACGAGGTGCTATTTGAACTGAACGAGGGGTTCCGTTTGAACTGGATGAGGGTGGCTAGTTAGCTGGCCACTGATTTCATTTAATCGCGACCATCTCAATGGTTCATGTAGTTTCTAAATTATACTCATGCAACAGAGGAACGAGTTTCATCACTTACCCGTTAGTCGCTACCGTGCTCTTGCATGCTCAGACTTCAGAACTCTTTTCATGGATTGCTGCTGTTGTTGGCACTTGTGGCTTCTGAATTGGTGGCTTGGCTACCTCATGCTAGTGTTTTATCATCTATGGCTGCACTAACCCTGCCTTTGGAGCTTGATTTTTAAGGGGATCAGCTACAGGATTTCCTGTAACTGCTTCTCCCTCTAAAATTTTTGGCTGAGGTTTAAGCAGGGACTGAAGAGATAGCTGAGGAAGGTTTTGAAGGAAAAGCAAAAGCAGCTGGTATACACCAGGTAAGGAATAAGTTAAGGATGCTACGGTTTATTCTTCATTTTTTCTCTTTTTTAAACACAATTTATGTGTTTTCTGTGTAGAGAAGAAAGAAGAGAGTGGAAATGCAGTGGTTCAGGTATGGAATGGAGAGTTGGGAGGATGAGTGGTGGCAGGGAGGTCCACAAGTCTTTTGGAAAAATTTCTAGCCCTCTTATTCTTTTCTGAACTTGATTTCAAGCTCTTTGTGGTTTCTACTGGAACCTCCTGTAGGATGCATAGAGCTTCTTCTAGGATGCATAATTTCAAGAACAAGTGAGACTAAGGCCTGGGAAAAGACAATGGTGATGGAGAAATGATCTATCAGGGGTGTATTTAGCCTGGCCATGTCCCTTTTTCTTTTGTGACCCTCCTGCAATCTGCAATGCATTCAAAAGAAGTTAGATTTTCTGTTTTTTCTTCTTCTTTTTCTCTATTTGTTTCTCCTTTTTTTTTGAGACAATTGGGGTGCCTCCAGGAGGTTTTCACCCATGGATCTTTTATTCTCTCTCTTTTTTTTTTCTTTTTTTTATTTTTATTTATTTATTTATTTATTTTATTTTATTTTATTTATTTATTTATTTATTGTTTAGGGTGTGGGTGGAGTGGAGTCAGAGATCTGCTCCACTACCAACATTGTTTTACTCAAATTCTCAATGAATTCTTGCTTGGAGAGGGGCTTCCTGTATATCTTCAACCTATGCCCATTGACGAGCATGGGGATGGCTTCTTCATCGATAGTCTGGATCAAAACTGAACAATTGTCATTGCACTTTTCTACTGTGTACGGTCCCAACCATCTTGTCATCAGTTTGCCATTGAAATCCTTATATCTTGAATCATACAGCAGCGCCCAATCTCCTTCCTGGAATTTTTTCTCTTTGAGGTGTTTGTAATGCCACATTTTCCTTTGAAGTTGGACTATCTCTGAGTGGAGAAGGGCCTACAATCTCTGTTCATCCAATCCATTTGCTGAAGTAACCTTTCCTTTTGTGCATGGCTGAGATCTAGGTCCAGCTGAGCTGCCATCTTTAGTGTGTTATAATCAAATTCTACTGACAACAAAGCCTTCTTCCCATTGACCATCTCATAGGGTGTGAACCCTGTGGTGGTTTTTCAGGTGGTGTTATAGGCCCAGGTGGCCTCAACCAATCGATATGTGCAATCTTTTCTGCTACTGCTCACTACCTTGGTCAAAATTCCTTCCAAAGCTCTATTAGTGACTTCCACCTATCTATTTGCTTGAGGATGATAAGGGGTGGAAGTTTTGTGCTTAATTTTGTGATGTGTGAGCAGGTCTTCAATCAGATTGGTGGTAAACTGACTCCCTTGATCTGTGACTAATTCTCTTGGATATCCAAACTTGTAGAAGATATTCTCTCTCAAAAACTCAGCTACTTTTTCTTTTGTTTCTGCCTTGATCGCCTTTGTTTCTGCTAATTTTGTTAGATAATCAGTGCACAAAATGGTGTAAGATTTTTGCTTTGAAGGAGGGTTGACAGGACCCACAAAGTCCATGCCCCACTTCTCAAATGGCTCAAAAGTCACTTGAGGTTGCAGGGGCATCTCATCCCTTGGAGTAGGTTTCCCCATCCTTTGACATTGGTCACATTGGCTGATATATCTCCTTACATCTTGATGAAGAGTAGGCCAATAGTAACTTGCTTGCAGAATTTTGAAGGTAGTCCTCTTTGCTGCAAAATGGCCCCCACAGGGCTCATCATGACAGGTTAGGAGAATGTCAAAAAGTTCCTCCTCCCTGACACATCTCCTCAAAATATGATCTAGGCCAAGTTTGAAGAGATTTCCACCAATCCAGGTGAATGGGGCACTTTTCCTCATGATCTTGCTCTTCTCTTTTGAGGACAGGTGTGGCGGAAACTGTGTTGAAACCAAGTAATTTTCTATATCAGCAAACCATGGAGAGAGTACTGAGATAGAAAATAGGTGTTTTCTAGCATTTGATCATCCACCATTCCTTCTTCACCTGCAGGCAGATCTATTCTAGACAGAAAATAAGCAACAACATTTTCCTTACCTAGCTTATCAACAATGGTTAAATCAAATTGCTACAATAAAAGCAACCATCTAATAATACGAGCATTTACATCTAGTTTGTTCATTAAATACCTAATTATAGCATGATTAGTGTGTACAAATGTTTGATAGCCAGTGATGTAGTGTCTGAACTTATTTAGGGAATGGACTACAACTAGGAGCTCCTTTTCGGTTACAGTGTAGTTTAATTATGCCTTGAACAAGTTTTTACTTACAAAATATATGGCATAAAGCAGCTTCTCATCAACTTGCCCTAAGGCTACTCCTATTGCTTTGTTCGAGGCATCTGTATGAATGTGGAAAGATAGGGCCCAGTTTGGACCTATCAAAATTGGGGCAGTCACCAGTTTACTTTTCAAGGTATCCAAAGCCTCTTGACAGTTGTCAGTCCATAAGAACTCAACATCTTTTCCCAAAATACCAAACAATGGAGAGGCTAGCTTACTGAAATCCTTAATGAATCTTCTATAATACCCTGCTAAACCTAGGAAACTCCGAACATCTCTTACCATTTGAGGAGGTGGGACCCTTTGGATGATGGCAATTTTGTTGGGATCCACCTGTAATCCTTGCTGAGAATTCCATGACCTAGTATGGACCCTTCAGTCATCAGTAATTCGCATTTTTCAGGACTGAGCGACAGGTTCACTTCAATGCACTTGTTTAAAACTTTTCCCAGGTTAGTCAAAGCTTCCTGGAAGTTAGAACCATAAGGGGTAAAGTCATTGATGTAGATTTCCACTACATCATGAACCAGTTCAGCAAATATACTCAGTATGGCTCTCTGGAAAGTGGCAAGAGAATTGCACAACCAAAAAGGAAGGACCCAGTATGCAAAGGTACCCCAAGGACAAGTGAAAATGGTCTTATCTTGGTCTTTCGGGCTGATTTGGATCTGGTTGTACCTGCTCAACCCATCTAGGAAGGAGAAGAATTTCTTCCCCGCCAGGCCATCTAACACTTGACCTATGAAAGGCAAAGGAAAATGATCCTTCTTGGTGGTCTTGTTTAGTTCCCAATAATCGACACAGATTCTTCACTTCCCGTTTTTCTTTGGCACCAACACCAAAGGAGAGACCCATTCGCTATCAGAGATGGGGTAGGTGAATCCTACATCCAGTGACTTTTGCACTTCTTCTTTGACAATGTCCTTAAGGGTTGGATTCATTCTCCTCTGAGGCTACCTAACTGGTTTGCAGCCTTCCTTAATGTAAATGTGATGAGTATAGACTGAAGGGTGCACTCCCTTCATCTCATTATAGCTCCAAGCAAAAACATCCAAGTGGTTTTTCAATAAGCTAAAAAGTTCTTTCTCTTGAGAGGTGGATAGGGATGAGTTGATCTTCAAGGTTCCTTCTGGGCCGAATTCCACATTCTTAACTTGGAGAGAGGTCGGATCAACCACACAGAGATCAACTAAAGGATTTGCTTGGGTTTATTCCACCAGCTCTTCTAATGCCAACACACTGGGGGGTGGATTCTGAATCATTTTTTTAATAAGATCATCCTCAGTTTGTGGGCCCCCTATGGTAGCTTCTATTTCACACAGTGGTGCGAAGTAGACTTCATCCTCATCTTCCTCCTCCAACCAGAGAAGTAAATCATGTTCTAACAAAGGTTGGGTAGGAGGATATAGGACTAGCTGCTTGGACATATGGCCATTCTTGATTGTCATGTTCCCAGCTCGACAATTGATGTAGGCAGTTGTAGTAGCCAATCAAGGTCTTCCCAGGATGAGAGGATACCCAGTGAGCTTTGCCTTTGGTTGGAGAACTAGGAAATCAGCAGGGTACTCCCAAGAATCGATGGAGACCATTACATCTTCCAGAATCCCCTTAGAGGTCACGGTGGAGAAGTCTGCTAACTGTAGTACAATTGTGGTCTTTCTCAGGGAGCCCTGAAGGTTGATCTTGAGCATAGTGTCCTTGGTCATCACATTAATGGAAGCCCCTAGATCAATCAGGGTATGGGGGATTATGGTGCCATTGATGTGGACATCGACTACAGGACTTCCAGGGTCTAGATATTTTAGACAGACCACCTGCCCCAACATCAGGTCAGACAGTTGTCCTATGACATTGATAGTTGGAGCATCTCTCCTGCACCTGCCTGGGTGCCTGAAGCACTTCTCCTTGATCATCTTGTTGTATATCGACACATCCTTTATGGCTTGGATAAGTGGTATCTTTACACATAACTGTTTCAATTCTCCCAAAAGTTCAATTTCTTTTGGGGTCAGTTGTGTGGTTCCAGTTAATCTCTCAGGAAAGGGTGGAATGGCCTTTGGTTGACTTTCCTATTTTTCTTCCTCATCCTCCTTAGAGGGAGTTGGTTATATTTGAGAACCTTCCCAGATCATAGGTTAATCTCTTGAATCTCCATAGCATAGGTCGGGCATGATGTTTCTCCCCTATATACCTACTAGGCCTGTCTATTATTAGGGTTTGGGTTCGATTGAGTAGGTGTTTGAGACTGCCTTGGTGGAAAAGGAGGCAATGGTTGTGGTTGAGCAGGTGGTGGAGGCAAAAGAGCGGGAGGAGAGTTGTACTGGGGCCTCCACCCCTGATGAGGTGCATTCCACTGAGGTTGTGGCTGAGCATAAGAGTGAAATGAATGAGCAGCTGGTTGAGCATGGTATTGAAATGGATTTGACCAGGGATGGGGTGTGGACCAGGAAGGATGAGCAGGGGGACCCCAAGAAGGCATGGAAGTGGCTTGATTGGGGTTGTAATAGGTCTAGGATGTCCCTTGCATTCCCTGCTGGTAAAGTTTTGGCCCATGTGGCCTCCTTTGGTTCATGAAACAGAGTGTTTTAGTGGCTCCTTTGGCCCCCTGATATTCAGCTTTAAGTCCGGGAAAGGAAGGGCACTGATTCGTAGAATGGTCTTCTTCACAGAATGAACACAATTCTATATAGTTCAATGGACATTCGTTCCTAGGATGCCTTTTAGTGCACCTAGGACAAAAGATGGCCAAAGCCCTCTCTGCTTCCTCTTGTTTTCTTTTGATATGCAAGGTATCCATTTGCATGGAAAGAGTCTGCCTCATCTTGCTCTTGAAATCTTCCAGCCGATTCTCAAATTCACTTCTAAGAGATGAACTGGATGAGGATGTACTAGCTAAAGGTTGACTTCCCCTACCTCTTTTTCTGGCTACCCTAGAATGGTTTCTAAACACAGTCTTTATGTCCTCATAAGGTAGTTGGTAGATGTCTCCCCCAGCCAGCAAATGGAGGGTATCTAGAAGCTCTTCAAGGACTCCTCTGACCAGGACCAACTTCAGAGATTCGGGATCAAGTGTGCACCCGGCCCTTTTATAACTGAGCTGAAACCTCTCTTCATAGTCTTCTAAGGATTCATCGCTTCCCATGGTCATTCGAAAGATCTCTTCCTTGGTATCCTTTGACCTACAGTAGTCCCGGTATTTGTTGTTAAAGGCATGCTGCATCTGAGCACAAGTTGTGATTTTGTTGCCAGGTAACCCCATGAACTAGCGCAATGCTGCATCCTTGAGGGTAGAAGGAAACAGTTTCAACTGGTGCTCATATTTTGCATAGTCATAGGTTCGACAGAGAAAAAATAATTTAAACAAGAAGGTATCAGGATCTTCGGTAGTCAACCCATGGAAGTGAGGTAAGGTTGAAGGACATATGTTTTTCATTTTAGTGTCCCCATTGGTCTCTTGGATAGGAAAGGTACCCTCTACTCTTTCACCATTTCCTCTAGCATTTCTGTTTTCGACCATGGTCTCAGGAGGAATGTTTTCTTGCTCTTCTTCTGCTATAGGATCTTCGTATATCTCTGGTGGTTCACATATAGGTTTTTCTGGATCATTGCCACTGAAGAAGAGAGAAGGGTGACTTAGTGATGTGGTGGGGGTGTTGGGTAGGAATTTTCCTGAATTGTCTTTGTTCCTACAAGGCATGAAAGGAAATCTCTTTTTGGGTGATTTTTGTTTTTTCTGCTTGTACCTGCAAAACTGAAATGGATTGAACAACAAATTGTAACTACTGAAATGAACTTGCTAGAATGGAAATTACAGAATTGAAACGAAAGCAAGGAAATGACTAATCTATTTTGCTGGAATAGAAATTGCAGAATTGAAATGAAAGCAGGAAAGGTCTAATCTACTTTGCTGAAATGGAAATTGCAGAATTGAAATGAAAGTAGGAAATGACTAATCTACTCTTGCTGAAATGGAAATTCCAGAATTGAAATGAAAGGAGGAAATGACTAATATACTCTTGTTGAAATGGAAATTGTAGAATTGAAATGAAAGCAGGAATTGACTAATATACTTTCTTAGAATTGAAATTGCAGAATTGAAACCGCAGAATTGAAATGAAACAACTACTCTACTTTTGCTGAAATAAACTACTTAGCAGAATGTTGCAGTAGAAAATAAAAGAAAATCAGTAATCACAAAATACTCTGACGCTTCCCCGGTAATGGTGCCAAAAGGAATGGTGAGCACCAGTATTGCAGCAATAATGCTGCAACTCGTTGGGCTTCCTTCTTTACTTTTATCAACTTGATAGTTCATAACAAACTTGGAAGCGACGGTGCTGTATGCACAAGTACTAGCTCTTACTACAGGCTGTCACTTGGTCAGCTGGCGCAAGTTCGCTAGGAGCTTAAGCCAACTTCTATGAGTTCTCAGAAGAAGCTTTTAATTGTGATGAAAGAAAGCTAACTCTACAGGGACTATTCTACTTGCAGAAAGAGAAGGAAAACTGAAATGTAACACAAACCCTAGCAAACCCTAATTTACCTATTAACCCTACTTTTGCAAGAAAAGAGATGGAAACTAATGAAATGAGTGCCATTGACTACTGAAAAGGTAAATTGCATTTATTCAAGCTACTTCTGAAAAGAAATGAGAAGAAATCATCTTTTTGTGCTTTTGAGTATTTTTATGTGGAATTATTATGCTTGTGATTTATCTGGTTGTGATTATGCAAAGGTTTGGTGGCAAATGAAGATGGAGTTGGTTTTTGCAGAGGATGAGGAAGGTTTGGAGAGGTCTTAAGAAGCCCCTAGTACCCTTCTGAAGACTTCCATAGCGATCGGACTTCGAAAAATCACTCACAAGAAATTCTACAGGAGGCTGCAGGGGATCTACAGGAGGATCTATAGGAGGATCTACAGGAGGAGGCCGAGAGCTATTTTTAGAGTTTTGAAGGTGGAAAAATGATGGGAAAGGGGAAATGAGGCCTAAATGAAGGTGTTGAGGTGTCTATAACTTTTCAAGGAAGATCAAGAACGAACGTGATGGTTGGATTTGTTCAAATGGCAAGAAAGAAACTTTATGGAGAAAAACGCAGAAATTAGGGAAGATTGGCGAAATGATGCGAATGACTTGGGAAATCTATGAGAAGTGAGCTGGTGCTAGCTATTTTATGGATGTATGGTGAGATGAGGTATCCTACAAGAGATCTGCACATCTACTTACAAAAACTATTCAAAGAAAGGACTAAAAACTGAAATTTCTCTAGCTTGACCTAATTTCTAACCTACAAACAGAAAGTGTTGAACAATAACATGTGAACAGAGAAACATGCAGAGAGATCTATGGTAAAAGAACAGGAAATTATCTAGGAAACTGAATTTGAACCAATATCAATCTTTCCAAATCAAGTTATCACACTAGCAGTTGCATGGAAAAGAAAAAACTGTGTTTTTGGTGGCAGCAGTAGTGCCTTGACCTCAAATCATAGTCCCAAGAAGGGAGAAAGGAGATCAGGGCTTTCTGTTGGATTTTTTGAATCTTATTCTTTCACTGCAGTAACCTACTTGAGCAACTGAAACAAAAACAACTATACTAACCATTAAAAGAAACCTAATCTAACAAAGTAAAATGAATCTATGCAACAGAAATTAATTCATGAATTGAAGCAAAGACATATAAGTACACAATAGGAGGTACTAGGCAGCTTGGGTTGGGCCTTGACCCAAGAGCTGCAGCCCTTTGGAAGAGATCAGTGTTGGCTAAAAAACTGTTTCATCTTCATTATCAAAAATAGCAGTTACATTACATAAATTGTTCTCAAAAAGGAACTCGAAAATGAGCTGAACACAATGTTGCACCAAAGTGCGAAAATATACTAATAACTAGCTAACGTACTGAGGCTCTAAGCCTCCTTATTTATACAAATGGAGTCCTCCAACAATCCTCCTAAAATCAAGGAACTCGGCTTCCTAGAACTGGAGATAAACAGTAGTCCTACTTTACTTGCTCGACTGCCCCTTGGAATCATCAATGTGGACCTTTGTGCTCCGAGTTGCTGATGGAGGATTCGAGGAAAGGGGTCATAAATGAAGGAGACACCCCCCCTACAAGTCCTCTTCCCTATTTTCCTCGAGTTTTGGCTGCCATTTGCTCATAAATCCCTTGACTTTGTCCAAAATTGACCAAAAAATCTGCATAAGGCACATATTAGACTACATGGCAAAATTACTAACCCAATTCACTCTATTAGCATAAATATATTAAAAAGCATGCAATAAAATAATGAGAATTGTGGATTAAGTCAAAATAAGAGGCAGAATGAGCCCATATAGTTACCCATTTATGGGGCTCATCACCTTAGCTTCGCTGATTACTGCAAGTGCATACTGTTCTTTGATTCCAATCTCGTGTGAGATCCCCTGATGAATCACATGGAGGGTCTAAAGTGGTAGCGTGGCTAAGTTTACCCTTATGTCTTCGATCATGCCTAGTAGAGCGCAGTCTTTGTCTATTTCCACGCGGACTAATCCTTCTGGTAAGGAGATGACTCTAAGGTCCAGAGTCATTTCCATCTCCAATACTCTCTCGCTACCTTGTGCCAGGCTCTCTTGCTCCCCGTTGGCTTGCCCTATGCTGGCTTGAATCCTGCCTATTTGGATCTACAGCGTGCGTAGATCCTTCTAGACGCTCTCTAGCGTCTGCATGTATTGTTGCTCAAATTGTTGCCACAACTCTATTATGGCGTCTTTGACTTTGTCCCCAATTTCATTAAGGTCCCCTTCTGTGAGGACCATTGGGTCAATGCGCACTTGTTTATATGATTTGTGCTTCTTCCTTGGCCCAACAATTATTTCCTTACTCCATTTCTGCAATATGAAGGGAGTACTCTGCTCCTCCCCTCTATCTACACCTTTCTTGGATAGTTTCTTCTCCTTAGTATGTTGGGAAGCTAATGCTTCGACTTCCACTGTGTCAGTGTGCTATGTATCAGCACGATCTTTCTTAGCACACTTTTTTTCAGTAGCTGACTTAGTAGAAA
Source organism: Pinus tabuliformis (assembly GCA_031772625.1). Lineage (NCBI taxonomy): Eukaryota > Viridiplantae > Streptophyta > Pinopsida > Pinales > Pinaceae > Pinus > Pinus tabuliformis. Next base: position 37,735,519 of record CM062815.1, read on the forward strand.
ATTATTTCTTTCTCTGCTCGGCCAATGCCCACGCCACTGCCTATGTTGCTTCTTTCTGTTTTTGCGCATTTGTCATCTGCGGAGCAGATTTTTCTCCACCTTGATTGGTACCTATGCTAATATCTGTGGGTTGTCGCCACTCTCCTGGCCAACTCCCAACAATTTTCTGCATGTCTGTGTCCGAGACTGGTTATGGAAACTTGTGCCAGATATGCTTAAGGTCTCTCCTTGCCCAGATCAAGACATTGTGGAAGTCGACCTTAAACTCTGCAAAGGCCTGTAGTTGCTTAAACAAGATTGGAAACAAACTTGGCTACTTACTTATCACTGTGTGTAGGTCCATCTCAACCGGTATCCAGAAAACCTTTGACTCCATGATTCACTCTGGACCTTTCATCGACCATAACGTAGAGAACTTCATAGCCTCCAGTAATTCTTCTTCCTACAGAAGAAACTGAATATCCTTCAGCAGGTGCCATGCTACTAAGACAATTAGCAACAGGAGCTAGGCATAGTGAAATGCCTTGCTCTCCTCTTGTTAGCCTCCCGTTGCAACAGGTGTTCATCTTTCATGATTGACATTTTTACATGCCAAATATGTCATACTTTGCATGCTGCAATGCTCCATATTTTCTAAGAGAGGCCAAAGAAGAGGCCATGAAAGTGTGCCAGTCTAAATGCCACTACTGTATTCCAATTTTGATAAATTAACCATTTTTGAAGAGTTTTTCTGTAAAGGGAAGGCCAAACAGCTTAATATTGGCCTCCCTAGGTTTCAATTTCTTGTTTTAGAATATAGAGAATCATTATCTGTCCAAACAGTTTGATCTTGGCAGATTTGTAGATAGGTAGAGAAACAAAAGAGCCCAACTGCTTAATCTGGGCCCTTGGAAGAAATAAGTGTAGATTTAGATAGAAGGACAACAAAAAAAAAAAAAAGGATAATCAGGGTCTGCAAGTCCAAGTGCACCCATGCAAAAAAGAAGAAAAAATGCTAGGTAAGTAGGCTGGGTAAGTAGTTTTGTGGTTGCAGAATCATGTTGTGTAATCCATTTCATCTTTTCAAGTGTTATATCTATTCAGATCACAGGGCAAGGCAATTCCTCTTTGGAGGAGCTCAAGCGAGGCATGTCTAACTCCCCTTTATTCTCATTTCCCAAATCACTCACTAACATCCCCTTAAGGACCTTAGGATCTGCCCAACCAGTCCTGTTATAACTTTATTTTTGTAAACAACACCAAGTCAAGCTTTGACTTTCTTCTGTGAAAAGAAGCCACATTTCTTGTGTAAAATCATGTCTCCACAGTCCATTCACTTTCAATGTCCAAATTTTAGGCTCACAAACTTAGCCTCCCCCCTACACTTCACCTCATTTTCATATTAACCCCTAACTCTATTATCTAGCTCCCTATATCATTTCTCGATCCCCATTTACTACTAAAAATTATATGAAATCCCCAAAAAATATTAAATAACCCCTCCCTTTGGCACTATAGCCATATTTCCTAAGTCCGGGAAATAGTAGTCCATCTGGGGCTACTACTAACCCTTCCGTGTCCTAACCTGGAGTTAGTCTGACATCTGGTCACCCTAACAACCATTTCCCCTAAGCCCTAACCCCACAACACTCATTTCCCGCCCTTATCCTAAGGTTAGGCTTGTAAATATTTAACCCTGCTTGTATGCAACCCAAAAAACCCACTTTCCTAAAGTTTTTCCCCCCCCGCCAGATTAAAAAAATTAAATAAAAATGCCACGGTCCCCGTATCTAACCATCCGCCGCGTTACCAATGCCGCCGAGCGTCAGATCTGGCGCGCCTGAGATGTACGGTGGGCGGGCCTTTTTGTGCCCCGACGTGCCGAGGGTTAACACCCGGGAGATGGGTTGTTTTCCCGTCGTACTCCCACCACGCGTCACCCTCTCGGCTGTGGCGGAGCCCCCTCCTCCGGAACCGCCTGCGCACGAAAGCGGTGTGACACGAAACCAGTTACCGCCCTCCCTTGCCTGACGTCACTGCCACGTCGTGCTCACGTCATCACCCTGCGTCGGCCTCCTGCCACCGTGCCCTTTCCACGTAGCTGCCACCGTACTACCACATCATCTCCTCCACCGTACCACCACGTCACCCGACTGTACTGCTGACTTCACCCTGCCACGTCACCGCCGTACTGGGACCCATCGCTGACGTCACCGTCAAAAAGCGCGAAAGGCATAAATCGCAGCCTAGAGAGCCCGGAATCAAAATCTGAGGCAGTTTTTGATCCGCGATTAGCACCTGGCGTTAATCACGCATCGCTACGAGAAATAGGCCAAAATGGAAAGCCCTTTCATGGCTCGGCCTCCAGCAGGCCCGAAAGTTGCAAAATGACATAAATTTCTTCGCGCAGCATTCAGACAGGGGCAAAGACAGTTTTTAAAGCAACAGAGGGCCGAACAGCAGCCATGAAAGGTTGAGGCAACAGTTTAAAGAGTATCAGAAGTGAGAAAGGCGCACATTCAGTGCCAAAGCATATGAAGGAAGCAGCAAAGAGTATCAGTCGAATGTTTTTAATGAAAAACTTTTATTCCCAATGCAAGTGAACATTGAATGACCTCCAACAAAGTCAAAGAAAACGGTGGAGCTTTAATCAAGGCTCTCCCATCACAGTTAATGCACTTCATAACCACTCAGGAGCATGGATCAAAACCCAAAGCACAATTATGGCTAAGTGATCAGCACAGAGCCATAAAGACAACACATTAAATTCTTTTTTGATACAGTTGCACCCAGCGCAGCTCGAGGATATTTTCCTGCATTTATTTCAGACATGTGTTAGGTTAAAGACACTTATTACAGCAGATCTGACTGGGATCTGATTTTGTAGATATTTTATCTATAAAACCACCCTAATTCACTGATTAAAGGGTTGGTTGGTTGTATAGCTCCAAGGGAGACTCGCTCTGCATATCTAATGTTTTACTTAATCAAAGACTGCTGAAAAGCTTGGAGGAATGACTGTGTGCTGTGTATTAATGTTTTGAAGAATTGAATGTGGAATTCTTGTGCTGCAACATGACTCAATAAGTGCTTCTTATCTCTGTTTCAATTTCATATATGTCTTTATCATACCTGTATCACCATCTAAATAGCAGAAAGAAAGGTTAGCTTAGAACTTGTTTAACTGCACTCTATGCTCAATTTCTGTTGTTTCTTTATGTTTTCATCTGAATTAGTAATGAATATGAATTCCCTGTGGCTCATATTTCCCCTAATTCACTCATGTTTGACAGTTATCTAGGGATTCTTCACTGCTCCTAGATAGAGCTCATTCACCTTCCCTCTGCTAAGCTGAACGAGAGATTCTTAACTGCCTCTCATTCCTAGCCCTCATTCCATCCTTTTAGCTTGAATCATTGTTTCATGTGCAGCTAGCTTGCTCCATATTCCCTCTTGTGACCAAGAAAACGCACCAGCAGTCCTACTCCTTGACTCCACGCCCAATGGTTCTAAAACTTTCATGATATCCCTGCCTCTTTACTTGAAAGCATCATCCTTCCCACCTAAACTCAAACAAAACCCCTTGTACTCAATAACTAGCCTAAAATCATCATCAACAAAGCTAAATCCTAAAGAGAGAGCCCTCTCTGACTGCTGGTGGGCTAGCACTTGTAGTCCAAAGATTGGTTTGTGGTTACCTCGGCTGTATCCTTTCAGGAGCTTTAAGAACAACCTAAGTGATAACATAATGGCGACTCGACTGGGGAACATCCTCAGTTAAATCTCACAAATCAAGTTGGAAAGTTCCATTGGGGAAAACAATGAATTTTCCAATTGCTGCATATTCCTTAAAACTACAGGTGAAGCCTGAATGTCAACCAGGAAGCCTCTGAAACTATTCTTTCTTTGCATTTACAGGAGTAAACAAATGCTGCTTCAGTCAATCCTCATGCTAGTTTTAAGTTATAGATAGCTATTCCAAAATTTGATCAGTTTCTTGCTAATTCTAAAAAGCATTCACAAAAAATACCAAAACAAGTTCAGAATCTAGCACCCAAAAGGAATTCACGGTATACAAGGTCAAATCCAGACCCAAACCCCCCAACTATTTGTGAAAATCCCAATTTAATCCCAAGGAACCTTAGGAAGCTAGAGCAAAGAGAAGATTTTGTTGACTTTAGCCCTGAAACAGTTCAGCCAAGCTGTGTTCCAACCCCTGTCAAGGTTTTATTTCGTTCAAACCCCACTTCCCCTTGTTCATCATCCACCTCTCAAAGCACTCCTTCCACACCATCATTTACTGCACATACTCCCATTACCGCTGTTGTTACAGCTGTTCCAGTTGTTCCTGTTGTTCCACTTATCCCCGTAAACATGGCTAATAGATATGCACCCCTGCAATTACCCGCTAATCCAGGGGCTATGCCTCATGATTATCAAACTAAAATCACATATTTTGATGGAACTGGTTCTTGCACAGCCCTTCAGCATACAAAGAAGATGCAAGACTATTTTTAGAACTACGAGATAGATGACGATAGCGTGAGAATGAAGATTTTCATCCAAAGTTTGACAGGTGATGTTAGAACTTGGTTTAGAGCACTCACAGCCAATTCCATAGTAGACCCAGAAGCCTTATACCAGTCATTTATCAACAGATGGGAGAAAAAGAAAGACCCCTTGCACATATTATCTGAATATGACACCATCAAAAGAGGCCCTCAAGAATCTGTCTTGGACTATTGTGCAAGATTTAATAATGTTTATAATGCAATACCACAGAACTTAAGACCTCCACCTGATATTGCTTTGTATAAATTCCCTGATGGTTTTGACACTGACATGGCTTATCAGTTAAGGGAAAGAGCCCCTCAAACCCTTGCAGACATGCAAAATGTTGCTGTTAGCGTAGAGGCAAATCTAATTTCCAAAAGAAACAGAGCTAGAACTATGAGAAGAACCACCTTTAAAGAGGAACCCTCAGCCTTAGATCAAAAGCTGGATGCTATTATCAGTGGCATGCACAGGCTGGGAGACAGAGTAGAGAGTGTTGAGAGGAAATCATCATGGGAAGGACAACAACCTAATACCATAAGGAACCCAAATTTCCGCAAAAATCAGAATACAAATGCTGGTAGGCCTAGCCCAGACCATGATGTAAGGCCTCCTTTTCATGAAAATTACGCTGAAGCATCTACATCTAGTGATCAGACGGAAGACACTCACATGAACTTGGTGGATTTGAGGGCTGAGCAACAAATTTTCCTAACTCAACAAGACCAAGATGAGCATGACTTTAATCAATTTCAAACTAAATCTGGTGAATCTTTTGATTTTAAACAAGGCTATGATATTGTTGTGTATGAGGTCCACAAACAATATAAGCTGAGGACAAGAACCATAGATGCGCCTGAAAAGGTTAAACCAAATGATACCAAGCAGTCGAAGAAGATCAAAGAAAAGGTTGCCCTCATAGAAACTGCTGGTAAAACAGCCGCTAATCCAAAGGATGTCACCAGTCCTCTAATGATCAGCCTCTGCCACCTTCTTCCTCGAAAGAAAATTTGAACAACGTTCCAAAAAGCCCTCCTAAAACTGAAAAACCGCAAGAAATTACTTCCCTTAATGCCGATAAACAAGACCGAACTGCTGATACTCCAATAGAAAAAGAGAAGCCTGCCTCTCAAAATACTAAAACCCAATCTGAAAAATCATTTGACTTAGAGGCAGAAATAGGTAAACTGAAGATATCCATCCCCTTATCTGAACTTGCCAAACATGATGTGTATAGGCAACAAATTCAAAGATCACTTCAAATGCCAGAGGTTAAGGATGATGTGAATGTTCTTGATGATCAGCCTGAACTGTTGTTCGACCCAGAAGTTAATGGAAAATCAACATATGGATCTGTTCTACCTTTTTATGTCAGTTTGCACATACATGACAAAGTCTTGCACAATGCTATGTTTTACTTAGGTGCCTCACACAACCTTATGCCCAAAGCTGTAATGGAAAAATTGAACCTTGATGTTACAAGACCCTACAAAGATCTATTCTCCTTTGACTCAAGTCAAGTCAAGTGTTTAGGCCTCATCAAAGACTTGTGTGTCTCCTTAGTCCAATATCCCAACAAGACAATCCTCATGGATGTGGTGGTTGCTGACATTCCACCAAAGTATGGCATGCTATTATCAAGATCTTGGGGGGCAAAACTCCAAGGATCCCTCCAATTAGACCTCTCTTATGCCACTATATCTATCTTTGGGCAACCAAAGAGACTATATAGAGAAACACTGATGAAGTATGTGGTAACTAGTGAGGACAAGCCCCAAAATTTTCCTATTCATTAAATCCATTTTGACATGGATTCTTTTATTCTATTTAATGATGAAACAAATACTCTCACTAATGACAAGCCCTTGGCTTTAGAACTAAACACACACACCGATGAAGAATTGGTTGCCCATACTGATGAAACTGTCAAATCAATCAAGGCAACCAGCATACAAGAAGAACCTCCCCAAACAGAAATTTCAAAACTGCCCAATCCTAAAGTGACTGAAACTCTTGATACTAACCACAAGCAAGAAATCACTTGGTATTTAGAGTTTGATGGCTCTGTTAACAAGTTAGGAGCAGGGGCAGGTGTCTGGATTCACAATACACATAACAATCATGCAAAAGGTCATGCCTATAGACTAAATTTCAAATGCACCAATAACATGGCAGAGTATGAGGCTCTCCTTTTAGGCCTTAAACTGCTCAAAGCTCTAGGAGCTGCAAAAGTGTCTATTCTAGGTGACTCTGATTTAATCATACAACAAATGAAAGGAAATTTTGTTACCAATGACAATAGAATGAGGGCCTATAGGACTACTGCTACCAATATACTCAATGCATTCACTGAATCCAAGCTTGCCAAGATTTCAAGAGATCATAACATTCATGCACACAGCCTAGCCAATTTTGCTAGTGCATGCAAGCTTCCCTTTGAGCCAAGTCACCATTTTACTGCTGAGATAAAACATAGGCCTGCTATCCCAAATAATGTTAAAGATTGGCAAGTGTTTGAAAGTGATGCCCAGATTAACAACTTCCTCACTCTTGAGCATGAGTTTTCAAATATTAACATTGACATGGACGCTACGACGGATGAACAACAGCAAACAAATGAAAATCAGCAGGTTGTAACCGCTGTAACAACCGAAAAAATGCTGAACCCAACTGTTTTCGACAATGCAAACATAGAAGAGCTGAAATAGATGCATTTGGAGGAAATAGCAGAAACAGAGGCCGTGATCGTTGATCTAAAGGATAACTTTCTTCCTGCTAGCCTCACTCCATTAGAAGATATGTTTGATGCCAATGATGTTCCCAAAAAGCCAAAAATACAACCCCTAAGCACTGCTATAGAATAACACAACATTGGGATAGCAGACAAGCCCAAAATGATCAAAATATCTCAATCTTTACCACCCGATCAAAAACCCAAATATGTTGATTTGTTCAAAGAATTCCAAGATGTATTTGCTTGGAGTTATGAGGACTTGAAGTCCTATGACACCTCAGTGATCCAACACACTATTCCTTTAAAACCAAACCAAAAGCCCTTCAAACAGAAACTTAGAAGAATCAATCCCGTACTCCTTCCTTTGATTGAAAAGGAAGTGAAAAGGATGTTTGAAGCAGGTATCATAGCACCCATCAGATTCTCTGAATGGGTATCCAATCTTGTTCCCACAAGGAAAAAGACAGGTGAGATTAGGCTATGTGTAGACCTAAGAAATTTAAACCAAGTCTCCCTAAAAGACCACTACCCCTTGCCAAAAATGGACCACATTCTACAAAGAGTAGTGGGGTCATCTAGAATCTCTTTGCTAGATGGCTTTTCAGGTTTCAATCAAATATTGGTTCACGCGGATGACCAAGACAAGACAACCTTTACCACACCGTGGGGAACATTTAAATATGTGAAGATGCCTTTCGGACTTAAAAACGCTGGTGCTACCTTTCAAAGGGCAATGGATATTGCATTTGCCAAGGAACTACATGATTTCCTAGTTGTCTACCTTGATGACTTAAACCCTTTCTCCAAATCTGATCAAGAGCACCTCAAACACCTAAGGCAAATATTCATGACATGTAGGAAATATGGCATTTCCTTGAACCCCAAGAAGTCCCTCTTTGGCCTTGAAGAAGGCAAACTCCTTGGCCATATCATCTCAAAAGAGGGTATTAGAATAGATCCAGAAAGGATTCAAGCCATCCTCCAAATCCCATATCCAAGAAACATAAAAGAGTTGCAAGCATTCCTTGGAAAAATCAACTTCCTAAGGAGATTTATTCCAAATCTAGCCAAGCTAATAAGATTTTTAAGCAACATGTTAAAAAAGGATGCTAAGGTAAAATGGTCTCTTGAGACCAAGCAAGCCTTTGAGAGTATCGAAACAGCCTTAACCCAACCCTGTCCTCACCAGTCCACAATTTGACAAAGATTTCATCATATTTTCATTTGCATCTGAGCACACCATAGCTGCTGTCCTTTTGCAAAAGGATGATCAAGGAGTAGAAAAGCCAATTGCATTTTTCAGCCGAGCCTTAAGAGATGCCCCTTTAAAATACCAATTCATGGAGAAGCAGGCCTATGCCCTTGTTAAAGCAATCAAAGATTTCTGAGTTTACATTTTATATTCACATGTGATTGCCTATGTCCCAAATGCTGTTGTAAAAGACATATTAACCCAAGAGGGGTTAGAGGGCAAAAGAGGCAAGTGGATTGCTAATATCCTTGAGTATGACATAGAAATTAAACCAACCAAGCTCATAAAGGGACAAGGTTTAGCCAAACTGATGTCCGAAACAAACTTTCAAGCCTTAGACATCAACCAACTGGACAATGAACAGGAGCTGGCGACTCCACAGATCAGTGAAACCTTTTTGCAATCCCCATGGTATGCTGATATATGCTTTGTATTGTTAAACCTGTTTGCTCCCCCAGGATTGTCCAGAACCAAGAAAAGATTTTTAAAAATGAAGGCTTCAAAGTTTTGTGTCATAGATGGTGCATTATTTTGGAAAAATCATGAAGGTATATTGCTTAATTGTTTAACCATGAATGAAACTAACAATGTCATGAAAGAATTCCATGCAGGGGACTGTGGAGGACATCTATATTGGAAGTCCACTATTGATAAAATTTTAAGGGTTGGTTTCTATTGGCCCTCTTTATTTGCAGATATAAAGAAGTTTGCTATCTCATGTCATAAATGCCAAATCTTTGAGGGCAAAAGAAAGTTGTTACCCTTGCCCCTTAAGCCCATCTCAACCGAGAAACCTTTTCAACAATGGGGTCTTGACTTCATTGGAGAAATCCACCCCTCTTCCTCAGGCCAGCACAAGTGGATTTTAACAGCCACCGACTATTTCACTAAATGGATTGAAGCCATCCCATGCAGACAGGCCAATGACTCCATTATTATCCAATTCCTTCAGTGCAATATCCTTTCTATATTTGGTTGCCCTGATAAGATCATCACTGACAACACCACTGCTTTCAAATCCAAAAAGATGATCAGTTTTTGCCATAAATTTCACATTACCTTGGGCCACTCCACAACCTATTACCCCCAAGGTAATGGCTTGGCCGAGTCATCTAACAAGAGCCTGATTAATATTATCAAGAAGGTTTTAGAAGAAAACAAGAAGAACTGGCATAAAAAGCTCACAAATGCCCTATGGGCAGACAGACTTTCAACAAAGAAATCCATTGGGATGAGCCCTTATGAGCTGGTGTATGGCATGGAGGCCAGATTTCCATCTTCCTTGGGCACTCCTATCATGAAAATGTTACAAGAGATCCAAGCAGAACCAAATGATATTCAAAGAAGAATAAATCAGACCATTCATCTTTAGCAAACCAGAGAGCAAGTTTACAACAGAGCTCAAATTTTGCAAGAGAAACTCAAAAAGATGTTTGATAAAAGAGCTAAGGCTGAGGATTTCTACATTGGCAACAAAGTTCTAAGGTGGGACTCACGAAGAGAAGACAAGGGCAAACATGCAAAATTTGATTCTTTATGGAAAGGGCCATTTGTTATTTCTGCTGTTCAGGGAAATAACACATATTTCCTCAAATCTGTAGAGGGCAGAACTGTTGAAGAAGGCCCTGTTAATGGCCGAATGCTAAAACATTACCATGATCCCTATTAAGGGGTACAATGCAGCTTTGTACATATCTCTTTGTACATTGATATTTGTATATATCAGCACTTTGTTTTTTTTAAGCAGTCTGAGTGTTAGAGGAGCAGCATCAAAGTTTGCTAAGACATGGCCAATGCAAGTATTCCATTTCTAAAAAGCTCTGTCTCTGCATTAATCTCAGCAAAACAGCAAGAGTAACGCTGTCATATCACAACAATTCATGGTAAAAAGAAACTGTTTGCAGCGAGCAGTCTTCAGTCAAACAGTATAAAGAAGAGAGGAGAATTGTTTAGTTCACATCAGCAACTATTTCTAGACCAAAAGCTAAGGGAGATACATTAGTTTTGATCCATGTTTTGGTTCTATTTCAAAGGCAATACTCAAGCAACATGGTATATAATATCAAGCACGTAGAAGAAAGCAGGCAGTGCTATGTATTTCACAATATTTAAATGAAGGAGATGGTTGCTCCTATTTCAGAGTTTCACATTTTTAGCAGCCAGCACAAGGAAATTTTTCAAGTCCATGGCAACAATAGAAGATCAAGGCAGTATGACCTACTGTTCTTGGCTTTTCACAAGGAAAAGCCATCCCCAAGTGGAGCCACTGTTAGCCTCCTGTTGCAACAGGTGTTCATCTTTCATGATTGACATTTTTACATGCCAAATATGTCATACTTTGCATGCTGCAATGCTCCATATTTTCTAAGAGAGGCCAAAGAAGAGGCCGTGAAAGTGTGCCAGTCTAAATGCCACTACTGTATTCCAATTTTGATAAATTAACCATTTTTGAAGAGTTTTTCTGTAAAGGGAAGGCCAAACAGCTTAATATTGGCATCCCTAGGTTTCAATTTCTTGTTTTAGAATATAAAGAATCATTATCTGTCCAAACAGTTTAATCTTGGCAGATTTGTAGATAGGTAGAGAAACAAAAGAGCCCAACTGCTTAATCTGGGCCCTTGGAAGAAATAAGTGTAGATTTAGATAGAAGGACAGCAAAAAAAAAAAAAAAGGATAATTAGGGTCTGCAAGTCCAAGTGCACCCATGCAAAAAAGAAGAAAAAATGCTAGGTAAGTAGGCTGGGTAAGTAGTTTTGTGGTTGCAGAATCATGTTGTGTAATCCATTTCATCTTTTCAAGTGTTATATCTATTCAGATCACAGGGCAAGGCAATTCCCCTTTGGAGGAGCTCAAGCGAGGCATGTCTAACTCCCCTTTCTTCTCATTTCCCAAATCACTCACTAACATCCCCTTAAGGACCTTGGGATCTGCCCAACCAGTCCTGTTATAACTTTATTTTTGTAACAGCACCAAGTCAAGCTTTGACTTTCTTCTGTGAAAAGAAGCCACATTTCTTGTGTAAAATCATGTCTCCACAGTCCATTCACTTTCAATGTCCAAATTTTAGGCTCACAAACTTAGCCTCCCCCCTACACTTCACCTCATTTTCATATTAACCCCTAACTCTATTATCTAGCTCCCTATATCATTTCCCCATCGCCATTTACTGCTAAAAATTATATGAAATCCCCAAAAATATTAAATAACCCCTCCCTTTGGCACTATAGCCATATTTCCTAAGTCTGGGAAATAGTAGTCCATCTAGGGCTACTACTAACCCTTCCGTGTCCTAAGCTGGAGTTAGTCTGACATCTGGTCACCCTAACAACCATTTCCCCTAAGCCCTAACCCCACAACACTCATTTCCCGCCCTTATCCTAAGGTTATGCTTGTAAATATTTAACCCCGCTTGTATGCAACCCAAAAAACCCACTTTCCTAAAGTTTCCCCCCCCCGCCAGATTAAAACAATTAAAAAAAAAACGCCGCGAGCCCCGTATCTAACCATCTGCCGCGTTACCAGCGCCGCCGAGCGTCAGATCTGGTGCACCCGAGATCTACGGTGGGCGGGCCTTTTTGTGCCCCGACGTGCCGAGGGTTAACGCCCAGGAGATGGGTTGTTTTCCCGTCGTACTCCCGCCACGCGTCACCCTCTCAGCTGTGGCGGAGCCCCCTCCTCCGAAACCGCCTGCGCACGAAAGCGGTGTGACACGAAACCAGTTACTGCCCTCCCTTGCCTGACGTCACCGCCACGTCGTGCTCACGTCATCACCCTGCGTCGGCCTCCTGCCACCGTGCCCTTGCCACGTAGCTGCCACCGTACTACCACGTCATCTCCTCCACCGTACCGCCACGTCACTGCCGTACTGGGACCCACCGCTGACGTCATACTGACGTCGCCATCAAAAAGCGCGAAAGGCACAAATCGTAGCCTAGAGAGCCTGGAATCAAAATCTGAGGCAGTTTTTGATCCCGCTAATCGTGCATCGCTACGGGAAATAGGCCAAAATGGAAAGCCCTTTCATGGCTCGGCCTCCAGCAGGCCCGAAAGTCATAAAATGACATAAATTTCTTCGCGCAGCATTCAGACAGGGGCAAAGACAATTTTTAAAGCAACAGAGGGCCGAATAGCAGCCATGAAAGGTCGAGGCAACAGTTTAAAGAGTATCAGAAGTGAGAAAGGCGCACATTCAGTGCCAAAGCATATCAAGGAAGCAACAAAGAGTATCATTCGAATGTTTTTAATGAAAAACTTTTATTCCCAATGCAGGTGAACATTGAATGACCTCCAACAAAGTCAAAGAAAACGGTGGAGCTTTAATCAAGGCTCTCCCATCACAGTTAATGCACTTCAGAACCACTCAGGAGCATGGATCAAAACCCAAAGCACAGTTATGGCTAAGTGATCAGCACAGAGCCATAAAGACAACACATTAAATTCTTTTTTGATACAGCTGCACCCAACGCAGCTCGAGGATATTTTCCCGCATTTATTTCAGACATGTGTTAGGTTAAAGACACTTATTACAGCAAATCTGACTGGGATCTGATTTTGTAGATATTTTATCTATAAAACCACCCTAATTCACTGATTAAAGGGTTTTTTGGTTGTATAGCTCCAAGGGAGACTCGCTCTGCATATCTGATGTTTTACTTAATCAAAGACTGCTGAAAAGCTTGGAGGAATGATTGTGTGCTATGTATTTGTCACAACTGATAGTAGTCTCACTCTTTCACTCACCTCTAACACTTGTCTCCACTGAACTATTCATGCCTTGAGTTAACCGATGTATTCTTTAGTTGATTTATGAGTTAATAATTAGTGAATTAATTAATAATTAATTCACATCACTCATCACTAGTGTATTTGGTAGTTAGACTAAATACAACTAGTTCAACTAAGTCAAACTGAACACAACTCCATCAACTCCTCAATCAACTCCAACAAACTCAATCACTTGAGTTCTAACTGAAGTCCATCATGCAATAGCTCAACTGACCCATAGGAAAAGCGTATTTCCTTCTGGCAGTTGCATGTGCCACATCCGTAGCTCGAACTGAAGTGCTGCAAGAGGATAAGATAATGTTTATAGTCCAAATATTATTAAGAGCTAATAATATTCGACTGTTCTATTTTATACTGGCAGTCTAAAAATAGACTCTGCCCATATGTCTAAAAATAGAGGTCCATCTATTTTTACCAACATGACCAATCATCCATAAATAGCATCCTGCAACTCATAGACCATGATCCATATGTCTAAAAATATACATAGTCTAAAAATAGACTTTGCGCCAAAAATAGCTTGCGGGCCCACTTAGTGAAGGCGACTTATTTTCACTAAGCTCCATCATCTTGTTGCATTTTCAACACTAAAGATGGGATCGATGATAGACGAGAAGTATATGATCAAGTTCCTAGAGTTGTTGAGGTATGTACCATATATTAAGGATGAGAAAGCCAAAGTTCAAATATTTATCAATGGATTACCATTAGCATTTGAATATCGTATTGAGTATGATGAGCCTCGATCACTTGAAGAAGTCATTGGGAAGTTGAAGTAATGTTATGAGAAATCAAAGCATAAGACAAAATCTCATCAAGGTTAGAAAGGGAAAGACAAAACTAAAGGAAAATGGCAGCCGAAAAGAACAAGACCCCAGGATGCAAGTGAGAAAGAGAACGTGTTACCTTATAAGAAGTTTAATGGACCTCGGCTTGGAGAACAACAGAACAAAGGTGAAAGTAGGAGACAGTTGCAATGTTGGAAATGTGGTAAGGATCATCTTAAGAATGATTTTCTGCAAAATCAAGGTGGCAGACCTCATATTTACAGGGCACAAGAAGTGCAGACAATTAGGTATGTTGGGAAGAGCATTCCATGAATCTATGCAACATTTGATAACAAGCAGGCAAATCACCAAGAATCTATTATCGAGATGGACGGTAAGCTTTGTGATCAAGTTGTTTCTATTTTGATTGACCCTAGATCTAATTATAGTTATGCTAATCCTGACTTGGTGGATAAGTGTGGCTTGAGAAGAGAAGGGAATGCAAAATCTTGGTTAGGGTAGTTGACTACAAGCATAAATAAAAGAGTTCATCATTGGGTAAGAGCTTGTGCACTTTAGTTGAATGGTATGCCTACATCGATGCATTTTAATGTACTTTCATTGGGATCATATAGTATGCTTCTGGATATGGATTGGTTGTATCTTCACAACACTAAGGTGGATTGTTATGAAAAGGCTATTGATTGCTTGGATGAAAATGGGGAAAAAGAATCTTGCAAGGTAAGAAGAAGGCTAGATCAATTAGAACAGTTATATCTATGCATGGAAAGAGCAGTCACGGGAAAGGGTGTGTGTTATTTGCAATGCAGATTTCCAGTGACAAAGGTAAGGATGTTGATGATGCGGAGGTCTTGAACAGGTACCCAGTTTTACAACAGTTTCAGGATGTATTTCTAGCAGAGATTTTAGTTTTGTCGCCTCATAGAGAAGTTGACTTTTCTATTGAGTTGGTACCAGGGGCAGCATCAACATCAAAGGAACCTTACAGGATGAGCACTCCAGAGCTAGTAGAATTGAAGTTGCAGGTGAAGGAAATGCTTGACAAGGGATACATAAGGCCAAGTGTATCACGATGGGGTGCATCGTTATTGCTTGTGAAGAAGAAGGATGGTACTCTCAAATTGTGCATTGATTGTAGGCAGTTGAACAAGGTAACCATCAAGAACATGTATTTGTTTTAGAGGATTGATGACTTGTTTAACTAGTTGAAGGGAGCAACAATGTTCTCGAAGATTGATTTGAGATCAAGATCCACCAGGTACACATCAAAGAAGAGGACATCTACAAGACTGATTTCTAGACCAGGTATGGGCATTATGAGTTTGTTTTAGTTCCTTTCGGTTTGACTAATGCTCCAGCTACTTTTATGTGCTTGATGAATAGTGTGTTGCATCCTTATTTGGACAAGTTTGTGATAGTATTAATTGGTGACATATTGATATATTCTAAGAATGAGGAAGAGCACGCAGAATGCTTAGTAACAATATTGAGATTGTTAAGAGAGCATCAGTTGTATGCCAAGCTTAGTAAGTGAAGTTTCTTTCAGACAAGGGCACATTACTTGGGGCATTTCGTTTCTAAGGAAGGCATAGCAATGGATCCAAAAAAGATAAGGGCTATCATGGAAGGGGAAGCTCCTAGGAATGTGAAAGAGGTCAAATCATTTATAGGGTTAGCAAGTTATGAAAAGAGGTTCATCAAGAACTTATCATGGATTGCCTATCATATTACATCATTACAGAGGGAAGGAAATAAATTTGAATGGACAGAGGAATGTGCAGCAAGTTTTGAGCAGTTGAAATAGTTGTTGACGAATGCTCCAGTTCTAAAGATTGCAGATCTAGATAAAGATTTAGTGGTATTTACAAATTCTTGCAAAAGAGGACATGGTGGAGTATTGATGTAGGAGGGACAAGTGGTGTGTTACGAATCAAGGAAACTGAATGAGCACAAGCAGAACTATGTGACACATGATCTTGAGTTGGAAGTGATCATCCTTGTTTTGAAGATGTGGATACATTATCTTATTGGTAGGAAATTCATCTTGATGAGTGATCATAGTGGTTTGAGATACTTATTTGATCAACTGAATCTAAATGTCAGGAAAGCTAGATGGTTGGCCACTATCAGTGAATTTGACATTGAGATTAGGTACATCAAAGGTAAGGAGAACAAGGTTGCATGTGCTCTTAGTAGAAGGGTACATGTGAATCATATAACAACTATGAGTTCTTATGGGACATATTTACAAGATCGGATCTTACACGCAGGACATAGGTACAGGGAGATTAGGCACATGTTACCATAGGATATAGGTGAACAGAATGTGGACTATCATC
Source organism: Pinus tabuliformis (assembly GCA_031772625.1). Taxonomy (NCBI): domain Eukaryota; kingdom Viridiplantae; phylum Streptophyta; class Pinopsida; order Pinales; family Pinaceae; genus Pinus; species Pinus tabuliformis. Next base: position 37,751,950 of record CM062815.1, read on the forward strand.
TTACAACATATGGTTTGATTAGGTTTAGGAATAGGATCTATGTGTCAGATTACAGTGAGCTCAAGAAGATTGTCTTGAGGGAATTTCATGTCAAGCCGTATTTAGTTCATCCAAGATATTAGAAGACATTGACAGGGATCAAAAAGTTCTACTATTGGCCAAATCTGAAGAGGGAAGTGGTAGAGTTTGTGGCTACATGTTTGGATTGTCAATAGGTAAAAGCATAGTGTAAGCATCCAGGTGGTTTACTACAATCGATTTCAATTCCAAAGTGGAAATGGGAGGTCATTTCCATGGATTTTATTACAAGTTTTCGAAGAACATCTAGACAACATGATTCCATCACGGTTGTGGTGGGAATGTTGACAAAGGTAGTGCACTTCATTCTAGTGAAGTCTATTAATTTGGCTAGTGAGGCAGCATAGGTATTCATCAGAGATATAGCAAGGCTTCATGGCATTTCGAAGAAGATTGTGTCGGATAGAGATGCCAAGTTCACTTCCAGGTTTTGGAAGGCGTTATCTGTAGGTTTGGGTATAGAGTTTGCCTTTACCATATATTATCATTCGCAGACAAATGGATAGATAGAGAGTGTCAACATGATACTGGAGGATATGCTGAGGATGTATGTGATACATCAGCAACGGAAGTGGGAAGAGTATCTTCCACTAGTTGAGTTGTCTTACAACAATGGGCATCAAGAATATTTGAATATTAGTCCATTTGAGGCACTTTATGAGTGCAGTTGTAATACTCCTATTAGTTGGAGTGATCTAGTGAACATGGTGTTGATTGAACTGGACATGTTAGACATGATGGAACAGGAAATGCATCTTATCAAGAAGAATATAAAGGTAGAATGGGACAGGCAAAAGAGTTATGCAGATCAACACAAGGTGTTTAAGGAGTTTTAGGTTGGGGAACATGTGTAATTGCACATCAAGCCGAAGAAGAGCTCCTTAAGGATTGTGTTATGTGCGAAGCTAGCATCTCGGTAATGTGGTCCTTTCGAGATCCTTGAGAAGATTGGACCAGTGGCCTATCAACTTTCACTGCCTCCAACATTGAAAGTCCATGATGTTTTCCATGTTTCATTGCTTAAAAGATATCTAAAAGATGTCGATCATGTGATTGATTGATTTGTATTGCAGGTGGATCTAGAAGGATAATTCTAGCCGAAACCATAATGCATTTTGCAAAGAAATATGCTCATGCTCTGAAACCAAGTAATTAAGCAGGTTAAAGAGCAATGGAAGCACTTTGGGCTCGATGAAGCTACATGGGAGATGGTTGATCAGATGTGGGTTATGTATCCTTCCTTGTTTTCCAGTTGAGGCAAAGCAATTTTGGTATATGTATAAACGTATATGGATGTAAATATCTCCATGAGTTATGTTATAAAGCTCCAATTAGGGGTATGGTTGTCATGTTGTCATGTTGTTATGTTTGTTGGTATTTCTTTTCAACAAGTTGATCATTGTAAATATTGCATCGAGCTAAGTTATAAAGCTCCATGGGCATTATGTTTTGGTTTTCTGCGATTTTGCTAGTTGTAGGTGTCATTTAACACCGAGGACGGTGTTCCACTTAGGGAGAGGCGCCTGTAACATCCTCGGGTTAAAAATCCATGTAATAAAGTTAATAACGGAAAAATAAGACCAAGGTCATGGGACATGTATTCCAAGCTGAATGTTGGGCAAAACATCCTAGTGGGTGTTCATTTGGTTTATTATGAGTAGGGGAAATTGGCAAAGGCAATGACAAAGACTTTGAAAAGGAAAAGATGCATTATTTGGCATTTTTAATGAAGATAATGGAAATTAGGAGAAAAGGAAGGTGAAAGGTCATACATTTCATGTGAGGAGGAAAATGAAGGAAAATAATAGAAATTAAAGAAAATAGAGGCCTCATTGATAAGGATCAATTCATAGTTTTTTTTAGTTTAACCTTTTGTTAGTTCAATTTTGGAGCTCTCTATCTATTTGCTCTCTCTCATACTTATACACACTTAGAGAATTCTTGGAGAACCCTAGCATTAGAGGAAGGAAGGAAAAGGAAGGACAAGAGGAGCAAAGATCAAGCAAGGAAGAGTTGGATCAAGCAGCTACAACAAGATTAATTGTAGGTATCAAGTTGCATGTATGATTTCCTTGTTAGTTTTGGCATGCATGGTACATGCATGTATGTATTTGGTTCTCTTGTTGTCATTGTCATGGGTTTTTCCAGGTGTGACAGTGGTTTCAGCCTTGCCTTTCCATTTCCAGATAGCCATGGTGTGATGGGGTTCTCTGACTTGGTTGAGCTGGATTGTCAGATAGTTTTGAAACTGAGTGAGGTGGTCTCAAGAAAATTCCCAAAGGCCTAGAAATCCCTGGACTAGTGTATGGTGGGAAATGCAGTAAATCGTGAGGGCGGAGATGGGAAAATTCCTCACGGTGTAGGTGAAGAAATCTAGAGGCATCCATGCTTGTATATGCCTAGTGATCCCTAGACCGATATATGGTGGGATTACGGTAAAGCATGGTAGTGTATGTTTCTTGTTTGGGCCTAGAAATCCTTTACCAATAATGGCGAGATATACGGTACATCCTGGTTGTAAAGGTGCTTACTTTGGGCCTATAAATCCTTGACCGCTTTTTGCGGGATATATAGTAAAGCCTGAGAAGCATGGTCGCTTTATTGTGAGTCCCACATTCATGCTTGGAATATGTCATGGGAGTGATTGGCTGAAAGAAAGATTTGGTTCAGCCCAATCTATGGTCGGGTGGTACGTGGAAGTCCCTAACTTGGTTGGATTTTTCATATGTTAATAAGAGCTCTTTTCCTCTTGTATTTATACTTGTTATTATATGACTTTAATAATTGTACTATCATTGTTATTTCTTAAATTGGTTATATGTTGGTTATAAGCACGGTTTATGACATACTTGATTTATGGATCTCATCATGTTTTGTTTAGTAAATGAAATGTTAATGAATGTATGACCTAATAGATGATAATGCAACTATTGTAAGAAGACATCATACCTTCTTGACGATTCTCAAATAAGTATGATATCCATATGTTCAGATATGTAATTATGACCTATAGATTACATGTTCATGATGTGTTTGATGGAATTTATGTCATGGTTAGGCTTGTTTAGGTCAAGTTATTGTCTAAGTTTGTATGGAAGGCCTTATCCATATGTCATTAATCATTCCTGAGAGTTTCATTAAGTTATGGGCAGTGTTTTGGAGACTGGCCCTAAAAAAGTGCCTCAAATCTCATGGTCGCAAACATAGAACTGAGTGAAAAATACTACAGTGACTCCCTTGCAGGCTTGTGCATGCGACTAGAGAGTTGCAGTCGAAATCAAGCAGCATTGTGCCAGCGTTTAGGAGTCCAGAACACTAAAATAGAGGTTTAACTAAGGGTTTAGACACATAGAAGGGTGGTTTAGCCCTTGGGGGTCTTGTAGCACCTAAGGGAGGTCAGTAAGGTTTAGTTTTGTCGATTCCACTTCCTTAAGGTGATATAGGAGATCAAGTGTAACTCTTCATCACATATTTACCCCGGTGGACCAGTAAGCTTGGGTAAGTGTGGGAGGAGGGTGTTACATAGAGAATTAGTCAAGCATGCTTGGAACACTCTAGTATTCACTTAGATTGCATAAAAAAGGAAAAGGAAAGTAAGGAAGAATAAGGGAACAATTGGATCAACAAATACAATAGGGATACTTTTCAAGTAACAGATTGCATGTGTGATTTCCTTGTTGATTTCTGGATGCATGGTATATGCATGTGATTCTCTGGTTATGCATTGTTAATGGCATGGATATTTTCCTGGATTGATGGTGGTTTTAGCCTTGCCTTGCCATTTACAGGATATCCATGGTGTTGTGGGTTTCCCACTTGTGTTTCTAATCGGTGCTCATGTTCCCTATGGTTGTGGGTTGGAACAAATACTCTAGAAGCCCTGCAACAATTTGATTTAAGTTATTAGTTCCTAGAGTTGTTGGTTGGGACAAACGCTTTGGAGTCCTTGTTGGGTTGAGTTACTAGTCCCTGGAGTCATGGTTAGAAAAAACACTCTAGAACCCTCGAAGGTTGTGGGTTGAGATACTAGTTCTTGGACCCCTGGACAACTTGGGTAGAGACCGATCTTGTTGATGTTAGTGATTTCGGACTGTAGAGGTGGAATCACTGTGGTTGAGGGTTGAGGTGGTTTGGCCTTTGGAAGCCTTGGTTGGTTTTGTCTTGGTTTATTCCATGAGATCCCATATTCATGCTTGGAATATGGCGCGAGGGTGATTGGCTGAAAGAGAGATTTGGATCAGCCTAATCTATGGTCAAGTGGTATGTGGAAGTCCCTAACTTGGTTGGCATTTTCATATGTTAACAAGAGTTATTTTCCCATTTTTATTTATGAGCAGTCGTACTGGTTATCATGTTGACATTATGGCTAATTTTCCATGCTTTTTATGTTGGTTATTTGTTGGTTATATGATGTATGCAATCTATGGACTAACAAGTGTTTTTGCAGCTAGCCAGAGAGCTTTTAGAGTATTCTCGGTGATTTTCAGATGAAGACTATTAGTTTATGATCAAATATGCATTCATGACCTATTTTCCATATGTTTGACGAAATGTCTGTTATGGAAAAGGCATCTTTGGGTCAAGTTTTTTCTTGAATTTTGGTTGGATGGATTTGTCATTACCTTTGATTGAATTTTGGAAAGTTTCAGGCAATTCTAGGCAGTGGTCTAGAGGCTAGCCTTAAAAGGTGGCACAAATCCTGGGACCGCATGCTCGACATTAGAGGATTTAGGCCATAACCACATGGAAGGAGGCTTGTTTGTTCTATTGGAGGCCTATAACCGCACCCTTACCTTGTTATGCATGCGGTTGGGATGTTAGGTCAGAGAAAAAGGCTTACATCTCAGGGATTGATCACCTGGGGTGGTTATTTAGTTCATGAGTGATATGTAGTCCCTGTAGGATGTTTGTAAGTGTCAATGTGTTAGTGCCACTTCCATAACTAGAACTAGAGGTTGGGTCATGTCATAGTGACAATCGTCTCATGTTTACCCTGGAAAGCTTATGAATTTAGGTAAATAAGGGAGGAGGCGTTTACAGATTAGTATCAGAGCCTCTAGGTTCAAACACTTGGATTAGATGGGCTAGATGTGATTGTTATGCATGCATGTTAGTTTTCGATATGTTTTCTATGCATTCATTATGATGGTCATTATTTTAGTTTGCATCATCATGATGAAGTTAGTGATGTATATTCTGAGATGATTGATATATATATATATGTCGTACTAATCTGGATTGGTTGTGCATATGAGATAACCTCCCATGAACTTCACTAAGGTATGATTTTGATTATGTCTATATTTGGTTTATCTAGCATGACAAGTTTGCGTGAAATAGAAGATCATAGATGACAAGAAAGATGGTGGATTATAGTTCATGTGACTCCCCCTGTAGATCAGCTAAGTAATAAGGAGATGAGTGTTCTTCTAATATTAAAGATACATTGAGAAGTCTGAGGGTGGAGATCAGAAGTTGTAAGGCAGATAATGACATGATAATTCAGCCATAAGGAAGACTTTCTAGAGATCATGAAAATGAAGCAGAGGTCAATGCAGAGATCCTTGAGAGTTTATTAGATTTGCAGAGATAGGGATATCTACAGATCAGTTATGGACAAGAGGAAAGGACTAATGGGGCATATGGTAGTAGGTCTCATGGAGGACATAGGTCGGACAAGGATGACACAATCAGAGGTGGTAGATGGATGGATACACCTAACATGAGAGGTAGTGGTTATGGGTTCTATTATAGTTCTAGTTCAGAGAGACATCATGGTCATCACCGTTATCATCCTTATAGGAGGAGTGAGAAGCAGTACTTTCCAGATGAGTTCAAGAAATCCAAGCCTCCTACCTTTGATGGAGAGCTAAAGAAACCAGAATATGCAGAAGCATGGCTGCTTGGGATGAAGAAGTTCTTCGAGCTGCATGATTATACAGAGAATATGAAAGCCATGATAGCCATTTTCATTCTCAAGGGAAAAGAGGATATTTGGTGGGAAGACGTGAAGCATATTAGAGGCATCAAGCCAAAGGAGTTGAGTTAGCATGATTTTAAAAGAATCTTCGGGAATAATTACTTGTTTGAGAGATATTACGACGAAAAGGCTAAGAAGTTCTATGAGCTTAAGATGGGATCTATGATAGATGAAGCGTATACGACCAAGTTTATGGAGATGTTGAGGTATGTGCCTTATCTTAAGGATGAGAAGAAAAAGGTTAAAAGATTCATCAGTGAGTTTTCTTTAGCATTCAAGGATCAAATTGAGTATGACGAGCCTTGATCACTAGAGGAAAGTATTGTGGAGTTGAAGCATTTTTATGAGTAGTCTAAGCATAAGCCTGAGCCTAAGCATGATCAGAAAGGGAATGACAAGACTAAAGGAAAGTGGGTTAAGAGGCAAGGAAGGCCTTAGGATACATGTGGTAAGGAAAATGTGGCACCATATAAGAGATTCAATGCAGTTGATAGAAGGCAGGGGTTTGAGCCTGAGGAGTTGAACAAAGGTGATGGTAGGAAGAATTTGCATTACTGGACTTGTGGTGGAGAGCATTGCAGGAGAGATTGTCCATAACATACGGGTGGAATACCTCACATTTATAGTGCTAAGAGGCAGAGACAGTTGGAGATTTTGGACAGAGTATTCTCCAGATTTATGCAACAGTGGATAATAGGCAGTTTGATCATCAAGCATCTATTATCGAGATGGAAGGTAAGCTTTGTGACCAAGTTGTTTCCATTTTGATTGACCCTGGATCTAACTATAGTTATATTAGTCCTAACCTGGTGGATAAGTGTGTCTTGAATAAAGAAGTGCACACAGAATCTTAGTTGGTGCAGTTGGCTACATGGACTAAGAAAAGAGCTCACCATTGGGTGGGAGCTTGTGCATTTGAGTTGAATGGTATGTCTACTTCAACCCATCTAAATTTGCTTAATTTGGGATAATATGTTGGGTCCCTATAATACTAGTGATTACCCCATTACTATTGTAGTTATACCCCTTATTTATATTGTTGTGCCCCTATTACCCCCATATTGTTATTTTTGTGCCCCATAGAATCCCTCTATTGTTATTTTTGTGGCTTTATATTATTATTGTTAGGTCGGCTGGATTATATTGTGACTCCTTAGACTCCTATATATAGAAAGGAGGTTTTGTCATTTGTATCATCCAAGAATTGTTCATTTATGTAATGTAAAGGAGGTTGCCCCCTCGAAGAGGCTGAATTCTAAGGCGTTGATCTATCTTTTCTATCTTTTCTTGAGCTGGTTTCATAACATTTGGTATCAGAGCTTTGGATTCTAGGGTTTCGCTGCTCCAAACAGGTCATCGTGGCATTTTCGCTATAATTTTTTTTCTGTGACGTTTCAGAAGTCGCAAAAAAAACCCATTTGAGAAGAAATCGCGCTGAACCTTGGGTCCGAATTTCAGATCTTTTCGCGCAATATCTGCGGAGATATGATCTGAGGAATTTGGTATTTTTGCAGACTCATGAATTACATTCAAAACAAGTGACCTGGGGAAAATCATCATAACTTTCTCTCTGGGGATCGGATTGAAATTTTGTAAGAAGGTACAGAAAGAGGACGGACTGTAGATGTTTCAGATTCAAAGGTTGAAACAGTGACTCGTGGCACGTCGTACAAGTTCGCTCTACTGAACCAGTCTAAAAGCAAGTCACTGTGGGAGATTTCACATAACTCTTCCTTGGAGAATCCAATTTGGCTCAGACTTGTGGCATTGGAAAGAGGACGCAGAAGGCTACTACAGGTAGCAATTTCAGAACTGGATGATCCGAAATTACAGAGATACATCAGATTCAATATCAGGCTTCTATAAAGTGAAAAAAGGTGTGTAGTTTTTTTTTTTAATTTTTGTGTAAGCTTGGTTTAACGGAATTCAAAGGGCATAGTAAAGCATTATTATCGGTAACTGATGCCCCGAGGAAAGAAAATGCAAACACCTAGTAAGGAACCTGAAAGCTCTAGCATGACTCATGAAGAAGAGGAAGAAATGCTACATGATATATCAAAATTACAAGAACAAGTGCAACAAATGTCACGCTCACAAAAGCTAACAAAAGCTAAGATAAGTGGCGTGGAATCTAAGATAAATGGCGTGGAATCTAAGATAAAGGGCATGGAAGCTAAGATGGAGGATTCGATGGCAGATTTGAAGATAGATTTGAAGACAGACATGGAAGAATTGAAGAAGTTGCTACAAGAAAGGGTCACTAATGGTGAAAAGGTAGTAAAGGAAACTCATGATGAGAACAAAAGAAATGTTAATCATGATTCCATAGACGCTAATGTTGGATCGAAGAATCACCATATTCCAAAAATCGATATGAGGAAGTTTGATGGCAAGGATCCCGCCACATGGATATTACAGATGGAGCAATTCTTCGATCTCAATAATGTGCAAAACACACAAAAGGTACGTATGGCAACTGTATATTTGGAACCAAATCAGTTTGTATGGTATCAATGGCTTTGCTCTCGTAAACAATTTATCACTTGGGCAATTTTTACGGAAGAATTGATAGCACATTATGAAGATACAAAAAGCAACACTTTTTTTAGCCAATTGATAAGTCTCAAACAAAAGGGTTCAGTAATGGAGCACATTGAGGAGTTCCAAAAATTGAACATAAGGGTAAAAGATATTCCAGAGGAGCATAGGATTGATGTGTTCATAGGGTCTTTAAAGGATAATATCCAACATGATGTTCGCCTTTGGGAACCTGATTCATTAGAGAAGGCATTCAGGTTAGCAAGAAAAATGGAAAGCAAAATTATGGCAACCAGGAAGCATACCACTCACAACTATAAAGACGGAAGTGTTGTTGCCCTAGTCTTCCACAACCTATAAGGTTGACACCACAACAATTGGAAGAAAAAAGAGCAAAAGGGCTTTGTTACAGTTGTGATAGCAAATACACTAAAGGTCATAAGTGTGCTGAGAAGAAATTATTCTACATAGATTGTGAAGAGGAAGAAGAAAAGGAGCAAGAAAGGTCAAAAGAAGAAGATATACTCCAGGAACAAAGCCTAGATGAAGAACAAATAAATCCGACCATATCTTGTAATGCATTGGCGGGAATTACCACTCCTCAAACCATCAAGATAGAAGGACAAATCAAGAAGAAAAAGGTAATAGTGTTGATTGATTCAGGAAGCACCCACAATTTTATTCATTGTAGGGTAGCAAAAGAATTGAATTGCTTCCTATATCCAGCACCAGAGTGTCAAGTGATGATTGCAAATGGAGGAACAATAAATTGCTCTGGAAAGTGCCATAATATCAAGCTATCCATGGGAGAATATGTATTGACTAGCCCAATGCTTTCCATTCCAATGGGAGGTGCTGATGTTGTACTAGGAGTCCAATGGCTACAATCCTTGGGTACAATAGCTTTTAATTTTCAAGAACTTTTCATCAAATTTTCTACGGAAGGAAAGGAAGTTGAATTAAGGGGTATTGCAGGGAAACCAGGAAAGATAATCAGCTCTAATGGCATGACAAAGCTTCTAAAAAAGGAGCAAAGAGGTGTAATTGCACAATTATGTTCGCTAGATGTTTCCACATTGGAATCATCTATTTCTCCAGATCTCCAAAAAGTCCTGGACAATCATTCCAAGGTATTTGAGACTCCCAAAGGTCTCCCACCTATGCGTGATCATGATCATGCTATTCATCTGATTCCAGGAAGTGTTCCTCCAAACATCAGGCCGTACAGATATCCCTATGTCCAAAAAAGTGAAATTGAACGTATGGTTGCAGAAATGCTAGAGGCTGGTATAATTCAACCAAGTCAAAGTTCTTTCTCAGCTCCAGTAGTATTGGTGCACAAGAAGGATGGATCATGGCGCATGTGTCCGGATTATAGGGAGCTCAACAAGCTCACTATTAAAGATAAGTTCCCATTCCTGTTATTGATGAATTACTGGATGAATTGCATGGATCAATTTACTTCACCAAGTTGGATCTTCGTTCGGGATATCATCAAATCAGAATGAAGATTGAAGACATTCCGAAAACGACATTTAGAACTCATGAGGGTCATTATGAATTTTTGGTCATGCCTTTTGGCCTTACCAATGCACCTTCAACATTTCAAGGTTTGATGAATTCAATTTTCAAACCATTCCTTAGAAAATTTGTGTTAGTATTTTTTGATGATATACTAATCTACAGCAAGTCTTGGAAGGATCATGTTGAACATGTTGACAGGGTGCTACAACTATTGGAGGAGAAACAATTATATGCAAAAAGATCCAAATGTTTCTTTGGAGTCCAGGAGGTGGAATATTTGGGTCATATTGTATCTCATGAAGGAGTTAAGGTAGACCCTAGCAAAATTAAAGCCATTAAGGAATGGAAAATCCCCACATCCATAAAGCATCTGCGAGGATTTCTTGGGTTGACAGGGTATTATCGCAAGTTTGTTAAGAATTATGGGAGAATAGCAGCACCTCTAACAACATTATTGAAGAAAGATTCATTTTCATGGACTCTGGAAGCAACAAAGGCCTTTGAACATCTTAAAGAGGCAATGTGCCAAGCACCGGTCTTAGCTACACCGGACTTCACAAAAACCTTTATTGTGGAATGTGATGCTTCAGGAAATGGAATTGGTGCTGTTCTAATGCAAGATGAAAGACCCATTGCTTTTGAAAGTCGTCCAATCAAGGGAAAGTTTTTAAGCAAAGCTATTTATGAGAAGGAAATGTTGGCAATACTCCATGCACTTAAGAAATGGCGACCCTACCTAATGGGAAGACACTTCAAGGTAAAAACGGATCATGATAGCCTTAAATACTTTTTAGAACAAAGATTATCCTCTGAAGAGCAACAAAAGTGGGTCACAAAGATGTTGGGTTATGACTTTGAAATCATCTACAAAAAAGGGAAGCAAAATGTGGTGGCAGATGCACTCTCAAGAAAGGATGAGGATGTGGAAGCATTGTTGTGTGCCATTTCTATTATCCAACCAGATTGGATAAACGAAGCAAGGGAGGAATGGAAGAATGACGAAGAAGTGTGGGCACTTATTCGAAAGCTACAACAAGATTCCAGTACTTCTGATACATTTAGCTGGCAAAATGATTCGTTATGGTACAAAGATCGCTTATACCTCTGTAAGAATTCCCAGCTAAAACAAAAGATTCTTATGGAATTGCACACTTCTCCCTTAGGAGGGCACTCAGGATTTTTAAAAACTTACCACAGGGTTAAGAAGGAATTTTTTTGGGATGGCCTTAAATCAGATATTCAAAAGTTTGTGGCGGAATGTTTGGTTTGCCAGCAAAATAAAGTTGAAACAATTAAGACACCGGGTCTATTACAACCTTTATCCATTCCAAGCCAACGTTGGGAGGAGGTTTCAATGGATTTTATCACAGGTTTACCCAAGTCTGAGGGAAAGAGTGTCATCATGGTGGTAGTTGATAGACTTACCAAGTATGCACACTTTTGTGCATTATCACATCCATTTAAAGCCAGTACAGTTTCTACTGCATTTATGGAAACAGTTCAAAAGCTACATGGAAACCCAAAGATTATTGTAAGTGACAGAGATCCCATTTTCACTGGAAATTTTTGGACAGAATTATTTTCTTGTCTTGGTACTCAGTTAGCTGCTCATCTTATCATCCTCAATCTGATGGGCAAACTGAGATAGTAAACAAATGTTTGGAAGGATATCTTCGTTGCTTTGTATCTGATAAACAGACACAATGGGTCAAATGGTTGCCTCTAGCTGAATGGTGGTATAACACTTCCTTCCATACAGCAACAAAAATGACCCCATTTATGGCACTTTATGGGTATCAACCACCATCCATCACATCATATTTAAGAGAAAATTCTAAGGTTCAGGCAGTGGAACATCACATCGAACATCAACAACAAGTCCTCCAACTCTTAAAGGATAACCTCGTGTTGGCACAAAATAGAATGAAACAACAGGCAGATCAACATCGCAGTGAAAGAAGTTTTGATGTAGGTGATTGGGTATTCCTACGGCTACAACCATATAAGCAAATGTCCCTAAAGCAAGCTAAGAAGGATAATAAATTATCACCAAAGTATTATGGTCCGTACAAGGTGTTGCAAAAGATTGGTACTATGGCATACAAATTGGAGCTTCCTGCAGCTTCTCGATTGCACCCAGTTTTCCATGTTTCATGTTTAAAGAAGGTTATAGGTGACAAGCTCCCAATTCAAACAATATTGCCAGAACTTGACGAGGAAGGAAAAATTATATTGGAACCGGAAGCAGTCACAGAAACAAGAACTCGACAGCTACGAAATCGATCAATTTCAGAGTATCTTATCAAGTGGAAGAACTTATCCGCTGAAGATTCCACATGGGAGGATGAGAATTTTATGCAGAAGTATCCAGAACTACTCAAGCGTTGAGGACAACATTTTTTGAAGGAGAGGGGCATGTTGGGTCCCTATAATACTAGTGATTACCCCATTACTATTGTAGTTATACCCCTTATTTATATTGTTGTGCCCCTATTACCCCCATATTGTTATTTCTGTGCCCCATAGAATCCCTCTATTGTTATTTTTGTGGCTTTATATTATTATTGTTAGGTCGGCTGGATTATATTGTGACTCCTTAGACTCCTATATATAGAAAGGAGGTTTTGTCATTTGTATCATCCAAGAATTGTTCATTTATGTAATGTAAAGGAGGTTGCCCCCTCGAAGAGGCTGAATTCTAAGGCGTTGATCTATCTTTTCTATCTTTTCTTGAGTTGGTTTCATAACATAATACAATATGCTTTTGGGCATGGATTGGTTATACATTCACAGGACTAAGGTAGATGACTATGATAAGACTATTGAGTACTTGGATGATGATGGGGAAAGGAGAATCTTACGGGGAAAGAAGAAGCCTACATCAGTGAGAATGGTTACATCTATGCAAGAAAATTGCGGTTGCGAGAAAGGGTGTGTACTATTTGAAGTGCATATTTCTAGTGATAAAGGGAAGGATGTTGAGGTTGTTGAAGTATTGAAGAGGTATCATGTTTTGCAACAATTTCAAGATGTATGTCCAGCAGAGATCTTAGAGATTCCTCCTCATAGGGAAGTGGACTTTTCTATTGAGTTGATGCTGGGAGCAACACCATCATCAAAGGCACCTTATAGGATGAGTACTCTAGAGTTGGTCGAATTGAATTTGCAGCTTAAGGAAATGCTTAATAAGGGATACATAAGGCCAAGTGTGTCAACTTGGGGTGCACCAATGTTGTTCATGAAGAAGAAGGATGATACTCTTAGAGTGTGCATTGACTACAAGCAGTTGAATAAGGTGACGATCAAGAACACGTATCCTTTGCTGTGGATTGGTGATTTGTTTGATCAGTTGTGTTGGTTGTGGAGCTTGATTATCTTCTTTATACAGAGGTATCACCACATTGGACCCCAGTTCGTAATGTGGCGGCAACGAGGCCCGTAATATTTGTGCTACAAGGGGGGTCCAAGGGGATGGCAGCGATCTTTAGGAGCCCCCCTTGGCAGGGGATCGGGGGCAGCGCCCCCGAAGCTAAAAATAGATGTAAAATTGCCTTGTAAAATTTTGTAATTTCGTAGTCAATCTGGCTATTCATTAGGTAGAGATCTGACAGTAGAAGTTATGTCTAATTTAGGGTTTTTTTCCCTAGAAGGCAACCCTTTGCTATATATGAGGGAATTGTATTACGTCTATGTAGATCTATATTCTGAGTGAGAAAGGGAGAGGATATTGTGTGAGAGCGAAGAGGGAATTACAACGGATCTATTGTAGGTTGTATCTCTTTAGTTTGTTGGATAATATAAAAATAAGGACTCGCTGTTTCTCCATGGACGTAGCCCAAATTGGGTGAACCATGTATATCTGTGTCTCTCTTGTTTTATGTGTTTATATTTCTACAATATATTTTATGTGTTCCATTGCTCTATAATATATAATTTTCTAACAATTGGTATCACAGCCGAAGGTCTAGTTGGTTGATAAACTCGCAGGAGAGAAGGGTTCCTGGTTTGAGTGGGAGCAATGGCGGAAGATGGTAGGTCTAGGGTGGAAAAATTTAACGACCAAAACTACCAGCTATGGAAGATGCAGATGGAAGATTATATGTATCAGAATGATCTATACCTACCATTGAGAAGAAAGACAAAGAAGCTGACAAGTATGACAGACACAGAATGGGATATTCTCGACAGAAAGGCACTTGGAACAATACGGATGTGTTTAGCAGTGTCGGTAGCCTTTAATAACTAAAAGGAAAAGACAACAGAGGGTTTAATGTCGACATTAGCTAAACTATATGAAAATCCCTCAACCTCAAATAATGTATTTCTTATGGAGCGTTTATTTAACATGAAGATGTCAGAAGGTGGATCTATTGTTGCTCATTTAAATGAATTTAATACAGTTACCAATCAGTTAAGTTCTGTAGGGGTAAATTTTGATGATGAAGTTAGGGTGACGCAGGAGGTCAATTGAATAACAACCGGTCCCACGTTGACTTTCCCTTTTTTGTTAGGCCCCTATACTACTAGTGTAACCCCTTATTGTTATTAGTACAACCCCCTTATTATATTGTTGTACCCATGTAGTCCCCATATTGTTACTATTGTGCCCCATAGATGCCCACTATTGTTATTATTGTGCCCTTACATTGTTATTGTTATGTCGGCTCTGATTATATTATGACTCCTTAGACTCCTATATATAGAAAGGAGGTCTTGTCATTTGTATCATCGAAGAATTGTTCATTTATGTAATGTAAAGGAGGTTTCCCCCTCGAAGAGGCTGAATTCTAAGGCGTTGATCTATCTTTTCTATCTTTTTTTGAGTCGGTTTCATAACATTTGGTATCAGAGCTTTGGATTCTAGGGTTTCGCTGCTCCAAATAGGTCATCGTGGCATTTTAACTATAACTTTTTTTCTGTGACGTTTCAAGAGATAAAAAAAAAAAAACCATTTGAGATGAAATTGCACTGAACCTAGGGTCCTAATTTCAGAGCTTTTCGCGCTATATTTTCGGAGATATGATCTGAGGAAGTTGGTCTTTTCGCAGACTCCTGAATTACATTCCAAATAGGTGACCTAGGGAAAATCGTCATAACTTTCTCTCTGAGCATCGGATTGAAATTTCGTAAGAAGGTACAGAAAGAAGACGAAATTTAGTTTCTTGTATATATTTTTTCAGAGCCAAAGGTCAAAACAGTGACTCGTGGCACATCGTACATGTTTTCTCTATTGAACTAGTCTATAATCAGGTCACCGTGGGAAATTTGGCATAACTCTTCCTTGGAGAATCTAAATCTGATCAGACTGGTGGCATTGGAAAGAGGACACAGAGGGCTACTACAGGTCGCAATTTTAGAACTTAAAGATCCGAAAGTACAGAGTTACAGTCGTTGCAAGTTCGAGCTCCTGAAATCAAGAAAAGGCGATATGAGGAAGTTTGATGGCAATGATCCGGTAAATTGGATACTATAGATGGAGAAATATTTTGATCTACATGGTGTACCACTATTACAAAAGGTATGTATTGCATCTTCATATTTAGAACCGGATCAATTTTTATGGTATAAAGGGCTTTGTTCTCATAAACAACTTGTTACGTGGTCAATTTTCATGGAGGAAATGATAGCACATTATGAGGATACAAAGAGCAATATCTTCTTTAGAGCAACACCACAACAATTGGAAAGAGTGAAAGGGCTTTGTTACAAAGTGGAAAGTATAATTACGGCAACATGGAAGGCTACCCCTCACAACTATAATAATGGAAGTGTTGTTTCTCCTAACCTTCCACAACCTACAAGGGTTACACCACAACAATTGGAAGAAAAAAGAGAAAAAGGGCTTTGTTACAATTGTAATAGAAAATGCAGTAAAGGTCATAAGTGTGCTGAGAAGAAATTATTTTACATAGAGTATGAAGAGGAGGAATAAAATGATCAACAAACATCAAAAGAAGAGGATATATGCCAGGACCCAACTCCAGAGAAAGAAGAAATGAATCCGACCATATCTTGTAAAGCATTGGCAAGAATTACCACTCCTCAAACTCTCAAGATAGAAGGAAATATCAAGGAGAAAAGGGTTCAAGAAGTGAAAGATCACATCAAGAAAGAAGAAATGAATCCAACCATATCTTGTAATGCATTTTCCGGAATTACCACTCCTCAAACTATCAAGATAGAGGGACATACCAAGAAGAAAAATGTTCAAGAAGTGAAAGATCACATCGAGCATCAAGAAATGAATCTGACCCTGTCTTGTAAAGCATTGGAAGAAATTAACACTCCTCAAACTCTCAAGATAGAAGGACATAACAAGAAGAAAAAGGTTCAAGCAATGAAAGATCACATCAAGCATCAACAACATGTTCTCCAACTTTTAAAGGATAACGCCACTTTGGTGCAAAATCGAATGAAACAACAGGTAGATCAACATTGTATTGAAAAATGTTTTGATGTAGGTGATTGGGTATTTTTACTGCTACATCTCAAGCAAGCTATTTGTAAGAAGGAAATGTTGGAAATACTACATGCACTTAAGAAATGACGACCTTACCGAATGGGAAGACAATTCAAGGTAAAAATGGATCGTGATAGTCTTAAATACTTTTTAGAACAAATATTATCTATAGAAGAAAAAAAAATGGGTCACAAATATATTGGGTTATGAGTTTGACATCATCTATAGAAAAGGGAAGCAAAATTTTGTTGCAGATGCACTCTCAAGAAAGGATGAGGATGTGGAAGCATTGTTTTGTGCTATTTCTATTATCCAACTAGATTGGATAAACGAAGCAAGGGATGAATGGAAGAAGGACGAAGAAGTGTGGCCACTCATTCAAAAGTTGCAGAAGATCCCAATTCAAACAATATTTCCAGAACTTGAAGAGGAAGGAAAAATCATATTGGAACCTGGAGCAGTCACAGAAACAAGAACTTGACAGCTACGAAATCGATCAATTTCAGAGTATCTCATCAAGTGGAAGAACTTACCCACTGAAGATTCCACATGGGAGGACAAGAATATTCTACAGAAGCATCAAGAACTACTCAAGCATTGAGGACAATACTTTTTGAAGGAGAGGGGCATGTTAGGCCCCTACACTACTAGTGTAACCCCTTATTGTTATTAGTATAGCCCCCTTATTATATTGTTGTACCCATGTAGTCCCCATATTGTTACTATTGTGCCCCATAGAAGCCCACTATTGTTATTATTGTGCCCTTACATTATTATTGTTATGTCGGCTCTGATTATATTATGACTCCTTAGACTCCTATATATAGAAAGGAGGTCTTGTCATTTGTATCATCGAAGAATTGTTCATTTATGTAATGTAAAGGAGGTTGCCCCCTTGAAGACGCTGAATTCTAAGGCGTTGATCTATATTTTCTATCTTTTTGTGAGCCGGTTTCATAACATTTTTGCATAGGCACTTCACTCTATGTTGTTGATCAAAGCGTGCGGGATCCAATGGTACACAATGATATCGGCCAGGGAACTTGCGCGACACTTAACCACCCTTACGGAGCCGATATGGTTTATAACTTCTTGGTGTATAAGAGTTCGGGTCCGGATTTGAGATTATCGTCCGATCATCTTAAAACCTAATATCCATTGGATAACAGAGTCCATCAAATCCTACGACTAGCGGTTCTTCAACTAACACACGGGTTAAAAACAAGCCTAACCCTGTCGTTGACTATGACGTAAGCAGTTGAAATTTAGATCGATGGTTAGGATGGAGTACGGGCCTTCAACTATGATCAATTATTTCCGTACTCTCCTACCCTCGTCCTTAATACTAATGACCGCGATTAACACATAAACACTGAGATTACAATTAAAATATGAAAACAGAGAAAATACCTGGATTCAGTTTCAGAATGCAAATACACAGAGGTAAACGAGAGTTTTCACCAGGATTAACAGACAGATGCACACTAAATCAAATTCCTTCAATATAATAATAGTTACAGAGTCTTGGCCCTCTCGACTCAATTACAGCAATTTAACAGACCTCTGTTTCAATCTCAAAACCCTCTCTCACTCAAATCTCCATCATCTCAGCTAATCCCTCTTCATTACATTTTATTCTCTTTATGAGTCGAATCCTATTCTAACTATACTAACAAATCTATCTCTATTCTAATCATTCTAACAATCAAATCTCTATTTTCAAGCTCCATTACACACCTATGCTAACAACTTATCCCTTAATCTAAAATAAGACAATTTCCTAACTATTACAATAATGAAGTACAGATAATTTTCGAGAGATCCAACCCTCTCGACTAAAGTTGACTTTTGACCACTGAGGTCAATGAAATTCAACTCATTCAGCCACAACATGTGAACAAACCATCACATTTCTGGCTAAGTCCATATGCTCTTGCATCAGACTCCAGGGGAAGAAAAGAATCATCCCTCAGACTTTTAGGGTTTACTCCATACTTCCGCAACTCTGTTATTGTCAACCAACTAGCATCCTCCACTGGCTGTCCTTTCCATTTGACTAGATATTGAAAATAAACATGTCCTCTGGTTCTTTTGGATACTCTTTTCTCCAAAACAGCTTCCACCTCTCTCTTAACTGTCTTTGGCATTTGTTCTTCCCAGTTCAAAGTTTAAACTTCATCTTTTGTAGTTTCCTTTTGTAGCTCTGTCTTTGTCTCTTTGTATGGATACAAATATGCAACATTGAAGATATGTGATATTCCAATCCCTTCTGGCAATTAAATTTCATAAGCATTAGTTGAAAACTTTCTTACAATTCTACATGGTCCTATCTTTTTCATTTTTAGTTTATTGTAAGTCTTAGCAGGAAATATTTCTTTTCTCAAATACACCATCACTAGATCTCCCACTTGGAATTCTTTCTCTCTTCTTTTCATATCTACTCTCTGTTTGTATTTTCCACTACTTTCCTGCAATCTGCCTTTGACATCTTCTTGTAGTCTCTGCATCTGCTCTGCAAACTCTTCAGCTTTTTCACTTCTTGTCTCCTATTTACCCAAATTTCTGAGCTCATACACACCTCTTGGATTCATCCCAAAAACAATCTGAAATGGACTCATTCCAGTACTTCGGTTTGGAGTGTCATTATAAGCAAACTCAGCCTGAGCTAGTGCTAAATCCCATTGCTTAGGATTTTGATACACTAAACTTCTCAATATGTTTCCCCAACTTCTGTTTACTACTTCAGTCCATCCATCTGTTTGCGGATGGTATGCTGAACTGAAACTGAGGTTAGCTCCTAGTTTCTTCCAAAGAGTTCTCCAGAAATGACCTACAAACTTTGTATCTCTATCAAACACAATACTTACAGGCAATCCATGTAATCTTACAATTTTTGAAAAAAATAGATTAGCAATATGTGTTGCATCACTAGTCTTTTTACATGCAATGAAATGTGCCATCTTGGAAAATCTATCTACCACAACATAAATGGAATCATTCCCCCTTTGAGTTTTAGGTAACCCCAAAACAAAATCCATGCTAACTGCATCCCATGGTTGGTCTGGTATTGGCAATGGCTGGTACAATCCTGTATTCTGGCTTCTCCCTTTAGCATGTTGACATATCCTACACTTCTCAACAAATCTCTTAACATCAGTTTGCATCTTTGGCCAATAATAAAAAGTATTTACCTGAGCAAAGGTTTTGTCTTGTCCAAAGTGACCAGATAATCCTCCGCTATGTTTCTCCTTTATTATGTTTTCCCTCATAGAACATTTGGGAATGCACAACTTGTTGCCTTTAAACAATAAACCTCCTTGGATAAGATAATCTAACCACTGACTTCGGTTATGAACTATTGGATTTTGTATTGCTGTGTAAATATCTTTGAAATCTGCATCATCTTTATACATTTCAACCATTTCTTCAAATCCTACAACACCAACTTTTAATTCTTGCACAATGAAATTTACCCTGCTTAAAGCATCAACGACTTTGTTCAACTTACCACTTGTGTGCTTTATCACAAAAGTAAAGCTCTGCAAAAACTCTACCCACTTGGCATGTTTCTGGTTCAATTTTGGTTGGTTGTTTATGAACTGTAATGCATGATTGTCAAAATACAATATAAACTCCTTTGGTAGCAAATAATGTCTCCATTTTTTTAAGGCTTGTACAATAGCATAAAATTCTTTATCATAAGAAGAATACTTCTTCTTCGCTTCATTTAATTTCTCACTGAAGTATGCTATTGGTCTCTGTTCCTGACTCAAAACTGCTCCAATTGCAACTCCACTAGCATTTGTTTCAACTTGGAATACTTTTTCAAAATCGGGTAAAGCTAAAACTAGTTTCTCTGTGATTTTCCTCTTCAGGAACTTAAAATTCCTATCTACTGCTTCTATCCACTTGAACAACTGATTAGTCTCCTTGATTGTTTCAAGAATTGGTGCACAAATCTGACTAAACCCTCTAATAAATTTCCTATAAAAACTTGCAAGACCATGAAAACTTCTTACCTCAAATATATTCCTTGGAATAGGCCAGTTCCAAATTGCTTGGACTTTCTCTGGATCCATTTTCAACCCTTCTTTAGAAACTACAAATCCCAAGTAAATTAATTCTTCTTTCATGAAACTACATTTCTTCATATTTATCAATAGTTTCTCTTCCTGCAGAGTTCTTAAAACCAATTTAAGATGCTCTAGATGTTCTTCTTTACTTTTACTAAAAACTAGAATATCATCAAGATAAACAATAACAAACTTGCATGCATATTCCTTCAAGACTTCATTCATCAATCTCATGAACATGCTAGGTGCATTAGTGAGTCAAAAAGGCATCACTAACCACTCATACCCATTGTTTGTTTTAAATGCAGTCTTCCATTCATATCCTTCTCTAATTCTTATTTGATGATATCCACTCTTCAGATCTATTTTAGTAAAATACTTTGACCCACTCAAACAATCCATCAAATCATCCATTCGTGGTAAAGTAAATCTATACCTGATAGTGATCTTGTTTATGGCTCTGGAATCTATACACATACGCCATTCACCTCCTTTCTTTGGACTGAGTACTGTTGGTACAACACATGGACTAAGAATCTCTCTGATTAGTCCCTTATCCATCAGTTCTTGCACTTGTCTTCCAACTTTTGCATTCTCTTGAGGAGTTAATCTGTACGCTGCTTTGTTTGGAAAACTTGCTCCTGGTATTAGATCAATATGATGACTAATACTCATGATTGGTGGCAATGCATTTGGCAACTCATCCACAATAATGTCAGCAAAATCATTTAACAGAGTTTTGATTTCTTCAGGTAAATCATCTAAGTTTGTGGAAGTTAAAATTACCTTAGGTCTCCCTATGACAACAAAATGCATTTCTTCACCTTTCCCAATCTCTTGTAACAGCTCCTTTCCACTCATCAGCATAACACTGTTTCCAGGTGCTCCTTTGTCAGCGTCATCCTTCAATGGTAACAGTGTATGTTTATTTCCATCCTTCTCCAGAGTATAAGTATTTTTCCTCCCATCATGAATAGCTTTCCGATCAAACTGCCACGGTCTTCCCAGAAATACATGGCATACATCCATTGGCATTACATCACACAATATCACATCCTTATACGTACCAATCTATATCTCTACCTTGCATTGTTCTGTCACAATAATCTGATGTCCTTTCTACAACCATGACACTTTGTAAGGAGTAGGGTGTATTGTCTTCACTAATCCTAGCTTGTCCACCATCTCTGTAGAAACAAGGTTATCAGTGCTTCCACTGTCAATTATCACTTTACAACATTTACCTTTGGATTTGCATGTAGTTCTGAATAAACTCTTCCTCTGAGCTGGTTCTTCAGTCTCTTTCTCTGCCTTAAGCAATGCCCTTTTCAACAACAGGGATTCTCCTACTTCAGGGGATTCTTCCTTTTCTATAATTTGAGGTGTTTCTTGCTTTGCCTCAGCCACATTCACATTCCTCTGACTTGTTGTTCTATTATGAGGACAGTCCCACGATCCATGTCCCCATTCTCCACATGTGTAACACTGAATATCTCTTCCTCGACCTCTTCCTTTGGGTGCAAATCTTCCTCTATTAAAATCTCCCCTCTATGGTGGTCTGCTACTTGAACTTCCTGCTTCGTTCTGATGTTGCTGAAACCTTGGTCTGGTAGTTCCTCTACCTCTTACTGAACTTTTCCCTCTATTCCTCTGATTTTGTTTTCTCAACATCTTCTCTTCTGCCTTCAAACCTACTTGATAGGCATCTTCAATGGTCTTCAGACTTAGCAAGTTGATCTCATCCAGTATGTCATATCTTAAGCCATTGATCTATCTGGCTACCTTCTCCATATCGTCCCCTGCATGTCCTGCTCTAATACTCAATCTATAAAACTCTTCTATGTATTATTTAACAGACATTCATTTTTGCCTTAAATTCTGTAACTGTTTGAAAAGATTTAACTGGTAATCTTTTGGCATAAATTTAGCTTTCATTTTACTCACCATTTTGTCCCATTTCTTGATCTTGGACTTTCCTTTTCTTGTTCTGGATGTTTGTAGTTCATCCCACCAAATAGCAGCATGACCCTTCAATCTGGTAACTACAAATTTCACCCTCTTTTGGTCATCAACCTCTTCATAGTCAAAGCATTTGTCCAGTGAACTGATCTAATACATTAGCTCTTCTACATTGAGACTCCCTTCATACACAGGAATTTCCACCTTTGGTTTTCTACCTACTTTAGCCAACATCTTGATAACTTTGGTAGTTTCATTTTCCTCCTCTTCTTCTTCCTTAGAAGATTCTTCTGCAGCACTGGCAACTCCTTCATCAGGTGTTCTTCTCTTAGCAGTCTCCATTGTGTCCATACTTGTACACAGACTCTGGATCTCCTCTAGTAGAATTGCATTTGCCTCAGGTCTTCCTCAACTATGCCAGCTCCTCTCCTTGGCGGCATGTTTACTGCAGTCAAATTCAATCTCTGTGCTATGATACAAAAAATGATGCAAGAGGTCAATTGAGCAGCAATTGAAAAACAATTTAACAACAAATGAACAACAACCGGTCCCACGTTGACTTTCCCTTTTTGCACAGGCACTTCACTCTAAACCATTGATCAAAGTGTGCTGGATCCAATGGTTCACAATGATATTGGCCAGGGAACTTGCGCGACACTTAACCACCCTTACGGAGCCGATATGGTTTATAAATTCTTGGTCTATAAGAGTTTGGGTCCGGATTTGAGATTATCATCCAATCACCTTAAAACCCGATATCCATTGTATAACGAAGTCCATCAAATCCTACGGCTATTTGAGGGCCGCGTCCGTTGGTGATCCAAATCTGAAGCCGGTAGAACTGCATGCGGCTGTCGTTTCCTAGATCTGCTGTTTCTGACTGCTTTCGGGCTGAGAGGACTGCTCTGTTGCGTTCGGAGCATCTGTTCCAGTGAGGAACCCCTTTCGTTTCACGCGAAAAGGTTTCCGGTAGCCCTAGCTGCGTCATTTTTCAGATCGGGAGGTATACAGTGTTTTTTTTGCAGTTTACTGTTATTTTCTCTCTGCTTATTTCGGTCTCAGTTTATTTAGCCTTTTTTTAACCGGATCTATACCTTTCATTTCTGCGTATGCTCTTTGCCCTGCGACTCTGTGCGATCTGGGCAAATCAGAAACAGAAAGGAAGGATTTTTCTCATGCGTATGCTCTTTTCCCTGCACCTTAGTGTGATCTCGGAAAATCAGAAACATTGAGAAAAATATTTAGATTTTCGGCTAAAGCTAACTTTGAGATTTTTTTTAAATTTCTAGTTTTTTTTTGGCTAAAGCTAACTTCGAGCCGTAAGGTTCGTTTTTCTTTGCATATTCGTGTTGGGTTTTGTGTTTTGTGTTTTGTAGGGAAAAAGAGCTTTCTCAAGGCAAGCACGCAAACCAAGGCCCCCCCCCCTCTCTCTCTCTCTCTCTCTCTCTCTCTCTCTCAAATTTTTTGTATAGATCAATTGGTTCAAAGCTATTTTAAGAGAGTAGAGGTCTTGGGTTCAAGTCTCCATTTTGTGGGGGCGGATTTTTTTTCATTCCCGCACATTCGCGCACTTTGCCGGCAACGTCAACATTTTTTTTTCAAAAAGCCATAACTTCTTCATCCGGAAGCCTTTTTCAGAGCCGTTTTTTTTAAAACCGCCTATTTTTTCGAGATCTATCCATTGGAACACTTACTTTCAGCATCTTCAGCTTCAGTTTTTTTTTTAAATGGAAAGTCCATGCCAAGTCATTCTTGACAGCACTAACTACTTCCAATGGGTAGCCTACATGGGAGATTTACTTAGAAGTAAAGGTCTCTACAGAATAGCCACAGACCAAGAGAAGAAACCAAAAGATGAAGACAAGGTGGCAAAATGGGAAAATAGACAAGATCAAGCACGTGGTTTGATAGGGATGTCTGTTTCTCCTGATCTTAGATTCCACATTGCAGAACTTGAGACTCCTCATGAAGCATTAGAAAAACTTGCTAAAGTTTTTGGAATTAAAAATGAAATTAGAGCCCATCAACTTGAAAATGAGCTGCTTACTTTGGATCCTAATAATTTTTCTTGCATTGAAGATTTCTTGTCCAAATTCAAGACCCTTAGATATCTCTTGGAAGGTGTTAAAGTTAAGAAAGAAGATGGTAACCTCATTTATTCCATCCTTACTAAGTTGGGACCAGCCTACTCTGTATTTGTTTCCACTTTCCATTCTACAAGGGAAGCTTTCATTTGTCAAGGACAAGAATACAAGGCCCCTTCCTTTGACTCCTTTTGTGATTCCTTAATAAGAGAACAAGAAAAACTCTTACACCTTGGTCTTCTTAATCTTGGAAACTCTTCCACGAAAGCGTTAGCCACCCAGCAGCAACCAAATTCAAAGAATCCTAAGAAGTCATATCCTCAAAAGAATGGTCCTAAACCATCTCAGCCTCAAAATGAAAGATCATTTCAGCAAAATGATAAGACCAATAAAAACAAATGGAAGAAGTCTGATAGACATTGTAACTTTTGTAATCGAGATGGCCACTTAGAATCTAAATGCTTTAAGAAGATGGAAGCCTTGGAAGCCGCAATGAAGAAACATAACATCCATGTGGAGCCTACTTCAACTTCAACTTCCGGAATGGCACTTTCTGCATGTCATTATCAATCATCTCAGTCTGGTTATGCATTAAATGTATCTTCTTCTTCTTCTCATTCTCATGAGTGGCTCATTGATTCTGGAGCCTCTTGTCACATGGCCAAAAATCAAGCCATGTTTTCTTCTTTAAATGATTGTAACACCAAAAATATATATATTGGTGATGATAGATCTCTTAATGTTGTAGGGACTGGAACTGTTCATCTAGACAATGGTCAGTTTAATGATGTATTATGTGTTCCAACCTTATCCTGCAACCTTCTATCTGTCTATCAGATAACTCATTCAGGTGAAGGTAAAATTGTTGAATTTTCACCTCATGATGTTGTAATCAAGGATCTAAAAGATCCTAAACAGATTCTAGCTACTGGTCTTGCTGATGATTCCAAAAGGTTGTATAAGTTTCACAACTTTGGGTCATCCAATCTTCCCTCAGTATTTGTTGCTCATAATGATGAAGTGAGCAAACTTTGGCATGAGCGATTTGGTCACTTAAACTATCGCTCCCTTCAGCATCTATGTAAAGAAAATATGGTGACAGGTCTTCCTATGATATCTTGCAGAGATGGTGTTTGTTCCGGATGTGTACTCGGAAAACATCATCGGGACAGTTTTGACAAACGTGCCTCTTGGCACGCCTCAGCCCCTTTACAGCTTGTGCACAGTGATTTATGTGGTCCTCTTCCTGTTGCTTCATTCTCTGGCTGCAAGTACTTCGTAACTTTCATTGATGATTTCTCCAGACGCACTTGGGTATACTTCTTAAAACTCAAGAGTGAAGTATTTAACACTTTTTTGGCCTTCAAAGCCTTTGTTGAAAAACAATCTGGACATCAAATTCTTAAGCTAAGAACTGATAATGGTGGAGAATATGTTAAAAACACATTCATCAACTTTTGCACCGAAAATGGAATTCAAATGCAACATACTGTTCCATACACTCCACAACAAAATGGTGTAGCTGAAAGGAAAAATCGCACCTTAAAGGAAATGGCTAATTGTATGCTGCAATCTAAAGGACTCAGTCTTAGTTTTTGGGCCGAAGCAATTAATTGTGCAAATTATATAATCAATCGCACTCCTACTAAGGTTCTAGAGAATATCACTCCAGAAGAAGCTTGGAGTTCCATTAAACCAGATGTAAGTCACTTTCGTGTGTTTGGAAGTGAAGCATGGGCCCATATTCCAGATGAAAAGCATAAAGCTTTAGAACCTAAGAGTGAGAAATGTACTTTTGTTGGATATTCTGAAGATGTAAAAGGTTATAGACTTATTCCATTTAAGTCCAAAAATGTTATCATTAGAAGAGATGTAAAATTTGATGAAAATAAATCGGCCTGCGAGCCTAGTCCAGCGGATGTGCCACCTCTTCCTATCTCTTCTACTTTTGAAAACATTTCTTCTTCAGATGATGAAAGCGAGGATGATAATCCTCCCCCACCTTCTCAGGATCCTCAACTTCCAAGATGGGTCCGTGCTACTCGGGATGCAGCAGGTGATCTTGCCGGTGATCCTACAGATCAGCGACGTACACGTTCTCAGTTTGAAAGAGCCTCTTCTTTACTGGCTCAAGCTCCAGTAAATCATGATCCTGACACTTTTGCAGAAGCTTCAGGCCATCCACATTGGGAAGCAGCTATGAATGAAGAATATCATTCATTGATGACAAATGATACATGGGATCTTGTTCCTCTACCAAAGGGACGCAAACTTGTTAGATGTAAATGGGTTTACATAACCAAGTATGGACCAGATGGGAAAGTTGATAAACATAAAGCTCGTCTCGTTGCTAAGGGCTTTTCACAGGTTGAAGGCATTGACTACACTGAAACCTTCTCCCCTGTTGCCAAAATGAACTCTATCCGCCTTGTTCTTTCCCTTGCTGCCTCTTTAAAATGGGAAGTCCATCAGATGGATGTTAAATCTGCCTTCTTGCATGGGGACTTGCAGGAAGAAATCTATATGGAACAACCCATTGGCTTCATACAAACAGACTCCAGCCTTGTTTGTCGACTTAAGAAATCCCTTTATGGCCTCAAGCAAGCTCCTCGGGCTTGGTATGCCAAAATGGATAGCTTTCTTTTAGAATCTGGCTTTTCTAGGTGTCATTCTGACAATACTGTCTACACCAAGAAAGTGGGCAACTCTCTTATCATCCTTGTTCTTTATGTTGATGATCTTATTCTTACTGGTAGTGATCCCAACCTTATAAACCATGTGAAGTCAAGCCTTAAAAAGAAATTTGAAATGACAGACTTAGGCCACTTACACTATTTTCTCGGTCTTCAAGTCTTGCAATCCCAAGAGGGTATTTTCCTTTCCCAGTCCAAGTATGTTTGTGATATTCTTCGTCATTTTCACATGGAAGACTGTAAGCCAGCCCCTTCTCCCTTTCAGTCTGGAGTCAAACTTTCAGTCTCTTGTACTTCTCCTGAAGTTGATGCTACCTTATACCGTCAACTTGTCGGAAAACTCTTGTATTTAACCCATACTCGTCCTGATCTTTCCTTTGCTGTTGGCCTTGTTGCTCGTTTTATGCAAAACCCCCGTGAAAGTCATTGGAAAGCAGCTAAAAGAATACTTCGTTATGTTCGAGGTACAGTACAGTTTGGGATTCATTACAGTGCCAAAGCAGCTCCTCTGTTAGTTGGTTTCACTGATTCTGATTGGGCTGGTGACCCTGATGATCGGAAGTCTACTGCCGGTTATGTCTTCACTCTTGGTTCAGGACCTATTACATGGGCTTGTAAGAAACAGGCTGCAATTTCTCTTTCGTCAGCAGAAGCAGAGTATCGTGGTGCCGTGGAAGCTAGTAAGGAAGCCTTGTGGCTTCGTCAGATCCTATCAGAGTTTGGCTTTGAGCAGCAGCATCCAACCACACTTTGGTGTGATAATCAAAGTGCCATTCAGCTATGCAAAGATCCAGTCCAGCATCAGCGCAGCAAACACATTGAACTACACATGCACTTCATCAGAAAGCTCATTCATGACCATGTTCTTGAAGTGCAATATTGTCCAACAGATGATCAGGTTGCAGACATCTTCACAAAGGCTCTCACAGAGGCGAAGTTCACTAAACTTCGATATATGCTTGGAGTTCAGGAAGTTGTCACTAAGGGGGGATAGGCTCTAGTGCCTCCTTCCTTCTCCTATTGTGTCATATTTGTAAATCCTTCAATCCTATCCCAAGTTGTTCTTAAGGGGGGATGTTAGGATATTCCGACACATAGGATATAGTTAAGTTCAACTTGGTCTAGTATAGAGTTAGGTTAGAGTTAGGTAAAGTGTGTTTCTTTACCGTTGTACATTTTGTAACTTACAATCCGACGGTCACGATATGTAGTGATCCGACGGTTCACTCTCACCTCGGTATTACCGACACTTGATCCGTGGCTTGACACCCGATTGGTCCATGAGTTCTATTTAAAGCGCATGGAGGGTCATTGTTCAGGTAATCCGTGCATGAGAGAAGCTTATGTAAATTTTCATTCTTTGATTAATAAATTGCCTGTAGTACCCACGTTGGGACAGGCCGTGGACTGTTTCCCTCCTTGCACTCTGAGGGTTTTAACCACGTCAAAAATACTGGTGTATTGATTTGAGATCTGGTTGTGAGCGGTGTCCTTTTGGTATTCTTTCTGTGGAACTTACCCTGTAAATTCCTACAGAAATTTATATCGATGGTTAGGATGGAGTACGAGCCTTCAACCATGATCAATTATTTATGTGCTCTCCTACCCTCATCCTTAATACTAATGACCGTGATTAACACATAAACACTGAGATTACAATTAAAATATGAAAACAAAGAAAATATCCGGATTTAATTTCAGAATGCAAATACATAGAGGTAAACAAGAGTTTTCACCAGGATTAACACACAGATGCACACTAAATCAAATTCCTTCAATATAATAATATTATAATAGTTACATAGTCTTGTCCCTCTCAACTCAATTACAGAAATTTAACAGACCTATGTTTCAATCTCAAAACCCTCTCTCACTCAACTCTCACCTCTCACTCAAATCTCCATCATCTCAACTAATCTCTCTTCATTACATTTTATTCTCTTTATGAGTCGAATCCTATTCTAACTGTACTAACAACTCGATCTCTATTTTAATCATTCTAACAATCAACTCTCTATTTTCAAGCTCCATTACACACCTATGCTAACAACTTATCCGTTAATCGAAAATAAGACAATTTCCTAACTATTACAATAATGAAGTACAGATCATTTTCGAGAGATCCAAACCTCTCGACTAAAACTAACTTTTGACCACTTAGGTCAATGAAATTCAACTCATTTAGCCACAACATGTGAACAAACCATCACATTGCTGGCTAAGTCCAGATGCTCCTGCATCATAGGGCTTTGTTATTTCTATGCTCATTGCTAGAAAGTTGGAATGGTTTAGTTATGGCCATTAGTAACTTTGTCTCTAGGTCTAGTACTTTAAAGTTTGATGATGTTGTCGGTGCAATTCTTAGCGAGGAAATGCGACGGAAAAGCTCTGGTGAGACATCAGGTAATGCTTTGACTACAGAGACTAGGGGAAGAAAAATGGAAAGAGGAAAGAGCCTAGGTTATCGTAGTAAGTCAAGGAAAGGCAAATCCAAGTCTAGATTGGGAATAGTGTGATGGAAATGCGGGAAGAAAGGACACCTGAAGAAAGACTGCAAGTCTCGGAAGGGAAACGAATGAGACGAGCAACAAGAAAACAAACTTGAAGTGAATGTGACAGGTGATGTGTTGCAAGATGCTTTGATTCTTTCATTAGAAAATATTATTGATGCCTAGGTGGTAGATTTAGGGGCCTCATTCTATGCCACACCTGATAGGAAACATTTTCATGATTATGTTCAAGGAGATTTTGGATAGGTTTGATTAGGTGATGATAAACCCTGTAAAATCATTGGAATGGGTACAATTTTCATAAAACAACAAAATGGAAATCAATGGCTATTGAAGGAGGTAAGGCATGTTCCAGATCTGAAGAAAAATCTGATTTCAACAGGGCAGTTGGGAGGTGAAGGTTGTGTAACAACTTTTACAGATAAAACCTGGAAGGTCACTAAAGGAGCCCTGGTAATAGCAAAAGGAGAAAAGGTTGGTACATTGTATTTATGCAATGGTATTTCTAATTCTGTTAATGCTTTAACCTCTACAGGAGAAGATATGACATTGTGGCATCATAGGCTTGGGCACATGAGTGAGAAGGGGATGCAGATTATTCACTCAAGAAATTTGTTTCCAGGTTTGAAGCATGTTGATTTAAAATTTTGTGAGAATTGTGTTTATGGAAAACAAAAGAGAGTCAGATTCCTCAAAGTTGGAAAAAAAAAGAAGAGCGAAAAATTAGAACTTGTGCATACAGATGTATGGGGACCTGTTCAGGTATCATATCTCGGTGGCTCTCGCTATTATGTTACTTTTATTGATGATGCAACCAGAAAAACCTAGATTTATTGTATTTGAAATAAATCTGATGTATTTGATACTTTCAAGAAATGGAAAGCTTTGGTTGAAAATGAGACAAGAAAAAGGTTAAAGTGTCTCAGATCAGATAATGGAGGTGAATATTGCAGCAAAGAGTTTGATAGGTACTGTTCAGAGAATGGAATTCACAGAGAGAAGATAGTTCCAGGAACACCACAAGAAAATGGTGTGTCAAAAAGGATGAACAGGACAATCATGGAGCGTGCAAGGTGCATGAGATTGCATGCAAGATTGCCTTTACAATTTTGGGCAGATGCTGTAGATACTGTTGTTTATCTAATAAACATAGGGCCTTCAAGTTCCTTGGATGGTGGTATTCTAGAGGAGGCATGGACAGGTAAAAAGGTAAACTACTCATTTTTAAAGACTTTTGGCTGTGAAGTCTTTGTCCACATTAATAAAGAAAATGGAACAAAGCTTGAGGCAAAATCAAAGAAATGTACGTTTATTGGATATGGTGTTAATGATTTTGGTTATCGCTTTGTGATTATAAAAAACACAAAATCATTAGGAGCAGAGATGTCATATTCAATAAAAAGGTTTTGTGTAAGGATCAACTGCAGGAAAAGAAATAGGAAAAAAAAATAGAGAATACACAATGCTTGATGAGATCACAAAAAAAGTGAAGGTGCCTGAAAATCATAATGATCAACAGCAAGAACAAATACAACCACAACAACAACAAGCACCTCAAACACCTGAAAGTGGTATTAGAAGATCTACCAGGATAAGTAGACCCCCTGAACGATACTCTCCTTCATTATATTATGTATTGTTGACTTATTCAAGTGAACCAGAATGTTATGATGAAGCAGTGCAGGTAGAAACCAGGAAGAAGTGGGAGCAAGCCATGAAAGAACAGATGGACTCCTTAACACATAACCAGACTTGGGACTTAATTAGGTTTCTTGCAGGTAAAACAACATTGCAGAATAAATGAGTTTACAAGTTGAAGGAAGAAGATGGAAGTAGAAAAAGGTATAAATCTAAACTTGTGGTGAAGGGGTTTGCACAGAAAAATGGTATAGACTTTGGTGAGATATTTTCTCTTGTTGTTAAAATGACTTCAATCAGAAGTATTTTAAGTCTAGTAGCAGCTGAAGGTTTGCATATTGAGCAGTTAGATGTAAAGACAACCTTTCTCCTTGGGGATTTGGGGGAAGAGATATATATGCAGCAACCACAAGGATATGAGGTCAGAAGGAAGGAGAAACTAGTGTGCAAGTTGAAGAAGAGCTTGTATGGCTTAAAACAAGCTCCAAGGCAGTGGTATCTAAAATTTGATAGGTTTATGTATAAACAAGGTTATACTAGATGTCACTCTAATCATTGTGTTTATCTCAAAAGGAAAAAAGATGCCAGCTATATTATATTGTTATTGTATGTAGATGTCATGCTTGTTGCAAGTTTTAACATGCAGGACATAAATGTGCTCAAAAGAAAATTGGCCAACTCATTTGCAATGAAGGATTTGGGTGCTGCAAAACAAAACCTTGGTATGAGAATAACTAGAGACAGGAAGAATCACAAATTAACATTGTCTCAGAGTGAGTACACAGAAAAGATGTTGAAAAGGTTTAATATGGAGAATGCAAAACCAGTTAGTATACCTTTGGCTAGCCATTTCAAACTAAGGAGGTGTGTCCCAAGACTCAAGAAGAAATGGCTTATATGTTTAAAGTTCCATATGCATCAGCAGTTGGAAGCTTAATGTATGCAATGGTCTACACAAGGCCTGACATTGCACATGCAGTGGGAGTAGTAAGCAGGTACATGAACAATCTAGGAAAAGAACATTGGATGGTAGTGAAGTGGATTCTCGGGTATTTGAGAGGTACCACAAATCAAGCATTATGCTTTGGTGGTTCAAAAATTTCTCTACAGGGATATGTTGATGCAATATGGTGGGTGATAGAGATAACATGAGGAGCCCCACATTGTACGTGTTTACTGTAGGTGGAACAACTGTCAGTTGGGTCTCAAAACTGCAAAGTGTTGTTGCACTCTCAACTACGGAAGCAGAGTATGTTGTTGCTACAAAGGCTAGTAAAGAAATGATTTGGTTACAAAGGTTTCTGGATGAATTCGGTAATAAGTAAGATTTAGGTAGGTTATACAAGTACCATTTCATAAGATCAGTGTTGGAAGATGGACAGTTGAAGCTGGAAAATATACACACTAGCCAGAATCCTGCAGATATGTTAACAAAAGTTGTAACCAGGGAGAAACTAAGATTCTGCTCAGTTTCAATTGGTCTTCAAGTATGATGATGAAGATGAGAAACAACCAGGTCCAAAGTGGAGTCATTGTCCAACAAATGAAGCAGCGGCGGAGTTGCTATAATCAGTCTCCAATTGAGAGATTGTTCGGTGTGGAGCCTGATTATCTTCTTTATACATAGGTATCACCACATTGGACCCTACTTCGTAATGTGTCAGAAACGATGCTCGTAATATTTTCACTGTAAGGGGGGTCCAGGGGGGTGGAAGTGATCTTTAGGAGCCCCCCCCCCCAAGCGAGGGATCAGCAGCAGCACCCCCGAAGCTAAAAATAGATGTAAAATTGCCCTGTAAAATGTTGTAGTTTCATATTTAATCTGGGTTGTTCATTAGGCGGAGATTTGATGGTAGAAGTTATGTTTAATTTAGGGTTCTTTTCCCTAGAAGGCAACCCCTCACTATATATGAGGGAATTGTATTGTGTCTATGTAGATCTGTATTCTAAGTGAGAAAGAGAGAGGAGATTGTGTGAGAGCGAAGAGGGAATTACAACGGATCTGTTGTATGTTGTATCTCTTCGGTTTGCTGGATAATATAAAAGGAAGGACTGACTGTTTCTCTGTGGACATAGCCAAAATTGGGTGAACCACATATATCTGTGTCTCTCTTGTTTTATGTGTTTTCTGTGTTTATATTTCTGCAATATATTTTATGTGTTCCATTATTCTGTAATATATAATTTTCTAACAAGTTGAAGGGACCAATAGTGTTTTCGAACATTGATTTGAGATCATGATATCATCACGTGCACATCAAAGAAGAAGATATTTACAAGACCGCACTCTGTGCTAGGTATGGGCATTATGAGTTTGTGGTGGTTCCTTTT
The DNA here is from genome assembly GCA_031772625.1 of Pinus tabuliformis. NCBI lineage: Eukaryota > Viridiplantae > Streptophyta > Pinopsida > Pinales > Pinaceae > Pinus > Pinus tabuliformis. The sequence goes on from CM062815.1 coordinate 37,785,818, forward strand.
GGTCTTACTAATGCTCCAACTACTTTCATGTGCTTAATGAACAATGTGTTGCATCCTTATCTGGGCAAGTATGTGACAGTGTTCATTGATGATATCTTGATATATTCGAAGAATGAGGAAGAGCATGCAGAGCACCTCGAAGCAGTGTTGAAATTATTTAGAGAGCATCAGTTGTATGCTAAGCTTAGCAAGTGCAATTTCTTTCAAACTGAAGTTCACTACTTGGGACATGTTGTTTCTAAGGAAGATATAGTAGTGGACCGAGAAAAGATTAAGGCTGTCATGAAGGGGCCAGCTCCTAGGAATGTAGATGAGGTCAAATCATTCATGGGACTTGCAGGTTATTAGAGGAGGTTCATCAGGGACTTCTCACAGATTGGTTATTGGGCCGAGAAGCACTCGTAATGTAAGAAAGTTTGTAAACATTTGTAATGTCAAAAGTTCGTAAACATTTGTAATGTCAAAAGTTTGTAAACATTTGTAATGTCTGCTCAATTGTAATCAATATATTTGTAATAATTAATATAATTTTAATAATAAATAAATGTCTGCTCTCTAATAGTTAAAAAAAAAAGGTCAATATATGTATATATCTATGAGCGGAATCTCAAACTACGGAAATATCTAAGACATTATATTCTATCTATGGTATGATTTGTGTGGCAATATAATTTCATTACTACACTCTTTTGCTGGAATTTCTATCTAAAGCTCTGAACGAGAAGGTATGTTCTAATTATTTTTTCCGCATTTATTCTAAAAATATTTATCACATTTATGCTCGGTCTTATTTAAAAATCTAATTATTATTATGTATAAACACAATATTAATTTAAAATATAAAGAAATTTACGAAAACTCAAAAAAGAGGTATGGTAAATAAATAAAAATATAAATAAATCAGAGGTATAGTAAATAAATAAAACCTCTTTTTATACTTACTCCAGAGGTATGGTAAATAAATAAAACATCTTTTTATATTTACTCCATAAACCTCTTTATATTTACAAAAACTCAAAAAATAGGTTTTATTTAGGTGAAGCCTATGAGCAAAATACCATATTTATAAAACAGGTATGGTACATAAATAAATATAAAAGAGGTATAAAGAAGTATGGTAAAATAAATAAAAATACATTAAATAAGATTAGAAATCATCTACTAATTATATACCAAGCCAATGAGCCAAATACTATGATAAATAAAAGAGGTATGGTAAATAAATAAAAATATAAATAAACCAGGGTAAACCTCTTTTTTTATTTATTCCATAAAACTCTTTATATTTACGAACATTCAAAAAAGAGGGTTTATTTAGGTGAAACCTATGGGCCAAATTACTATTAATACCATGCAAAAAAACATTATTAACACTAATATTAATATTAAAAGATTAATAATAATATTATAATTAAATATAATATTGATATTAATATATTATAATATTAATATTATTAAATTTAATAACTTTGGATTAATACAATATTAAATTTGTTATATTATAATATACATTAATATATCATGATATATTTTAACTCTAGATATATATGAGAGGGGAGAACAAAGTCATAGAGTGATAGAGGTGGAGAGAGAGGGGGAGTGATAAGGTAGGGATGAAGATAAACTGAAGGAGAGGGGAGAGGAGGAATGAAGATAGAGAGAGGGAGAGGAGTGAGAGAGGTAGAGAAGGGTAAGAGAGGGAGAGGGAGACATAATGACGGAGGGGGTAGAGAGAGAAGGAGAGAGGGAGGGAGATATTGAGAGGATTGAAGGGTAGAGAGAGAGAGAGAGATGGTGGAAGTGAGAGGGATGTAGGAGAGAAAGGGAGAGAGAGGAAGGATGAGAGAGAACTTGAGACAGAGGAGGAGAGAGGGAGGGATAGAGAGATGGAGTTGGAGGGGGAGAGAGGGAGGGAAGAAGAAAGACATAGAGAGTGAGAAGTGGAGAGAGAGAGAGAGAGGGAGTGACAAGGGAGAGATGGAGAGAGAGTGTATGTTTAGGGGTGAGATAAAGAGACAAAGGAGAGATGGAGAGAGAAGGAGAAAGGGAGGGATATAGAAACATAGTTGGATAGAGAGAGGGAGAGAGTGATGGGGGGGAGACAGGATTGGAGGGCACAGAGAGAGAGAGAGGAAGAGAGTGTTGGGGGAAGAGAGAGGTTTGGAGGGCAAAGAGAGAGAGAGAGAGAAAGAGAGAGAGAGAGAGAGCGAGTGATGGGGGAAGAGAGAGGGAGGTAGGAGAGAAAGGGAGAGAGAGGAGGAGAGAGGGAGGGACAAAGAGATGGAGTTAGAGGGGGAGAGAGAGGATTGGAGGGAAAAGAGAGAGAGAGAGAGAGAGAGAGAGAGAGAGAGAGAGTGTTGGGGGAAGAGAGAGGATTGGAGGGAAAAGAGAGAGACAAAGAGAGAGAGAGAGAGAGTGATGGGGAAGAGAGAGGGAGGTAGGAGAGAAAGGGAAAGAGAGGAGGAGAGAGGGAGGGATAGAGAGATGGAGTTGGAGGGGGAGAGAGAGGATTGGAGGGCAAAGAGAGAGAGAGAGAGAGAGAGAAGAAGGTCAAGAGAGAGGAAGAGAGTGTCGGGGGAAGAGAGAGGATTGGAGGGCAAAGAGAGAGAGAGAGAGAGAGGAGGAGAGAGGGATGAATAGAGAGATAGAGTTGGAGGGGGAGAGAGGGAGGGAAGAGCAAAGCCATAGAGAGTGAGAAGTGGAGAAAGAGAGGGAGTGACAAGGGATAAATGGAGAGCGAATGTGTATGTTTGGGAGTGACATAAAGAGACAAATAAGGAGAGATGGAGAGAAGGGGAGAGAGATGAGATAGGGAGGGATATAGTAACAAATTTGGAGGGTGAAGAGAGAGAGAGAGAGAGGTGCGAGAGAAAGGGAGAGAGAGGAACAAAGAGAGAGAGGATGTGAGAGAGTGGAGAGAGGGAGAGAAAGAGAGATGGAATTTGAGGAGGAGAGAGAGGAAGGTAAGAAGAAATACATAGAGAGAGAAAGGTGGAGAGAGAGAGAGAGGTAGTGATAAGGAAGACGGAGAGAGAGGGAGAGAGGACAATAGGAGGGAAGAGAGATAAAAGTGGGGGAGAGGGAGAGAAGGGGAAAAGAGAGAGAGAGAGGTAGAGGAGGAGGGATTGATAGATAGATAGATTGGAGAAAGAGAGTGTATATTTTGGGGGTGATATAGAGAGACAAAGGGAGATAGAGATATAGATGGAAGGTGAAGAGAGGGAATAAGAGAGAGATGAAGAGAGGGAGGGAGGGACATAGAGATTTATAGATATGGAGTGAGAGAGGGTGTATGCTTGGGGGGTGAGATAGAGAGACAAAGAAGGAGAGATGGAGGGAGATATAGATATAGATGGAGGGGGGAGAGAGGGAAGAAATTTTCTTGCACTAGATGCATTGGTTTCAGTGTACATGGTGATTTCTAATCCTATTTGATCGCTTGCACTAGATGCATTGATTTTAGTGTAGATGTTGATTTCTAATGATATTTGATCTCTTTCGCTAGATGCATTAATTTAAATGTATATTATTTCTAATCCTATTTGATTGCTTGCACTAAATTCATTGATTTCAGTGTAGATGGTGATTTCTAATCCTATTTCATTGCTTGCACTAGATGCATTATTTTCAATGTAGTTGTTTATTTATAATTATATTTGATTGCTTGCACTAGATGTATTGATTTCGATGTAGATGATTTCTAATCCTATTTGATTGTTTGTACTAAGTGCATTCATATTTCAGTGTAGATGGTGATTTCTAATCCTATTTGATTGCTTGCACTAAATGCATTCATATTTCAATGTAGATGGTGATTTCTAATCCTATTTAATTGCTTGCACTAGATGCTTTAATTTGAGTGTAGATGTTGGTTTCTAATCCTATTTTCTTTCTTGCACTAGATGCATTGATTTGAGTGTAGATGTTGATTTCTAAGCCTATTTGGTTACTTGCATTAGATGCATTGATTTCAATGCAGATGTTGTTTTCTAATCTTATTTGATTGCTTGCATTAGATGCATTGATTTCAGTGTAGATGTTGATTTCTGATTTGATGTAATTGGATGTATGATGGTACATTAATTTTAAAGTGATTGGATTAACAATGTGCATTGATTTCAGTGTAGCTACAAAAAATTATTGACAATGTACATTGATTTTTGTGTTATAGTAATTCAACCTATTAATATTGGGGAGCAAGAAAGACAAGGTATGATGCTTACTACAACAATTCAAGCTAAAGATTTAAATGGTTTACGATTTCAACTGTCTTTTTCATATAATCGATATGAAAAGATGATAAAACTAACAAGGGTGACAATAAGAATAGTAGAAGAAAATATTTTGAGATTGATCACAATGAAGACTATTTGTAATTGACTACATTCTTATTAATCACATTTTCTATCATTCAACACTTTTACATTGTTGCTTTGCATTCAAAAAAATTATTTCACCGTTTTTAATCATTAAAGTTATTAATAATATTTATCATCTCAACAAACTGAGGTAACTAAGTAAATTTAAAATTACAATGACTAGATAAATATTAGATATATTTAGCATATTTAAAATGATTATATTAATATTAGATGTATTTACATATTATTGATAAAATTAATCATATGTTCGATATATTTTCTTTGGCCACACACGACTGAAACTAGCCTAGATCCATCTTAACTCCGGATCTATCAAGCATCAAGAGGGATCAAATCTCTCAAGGTGCAAACCTTTCCTCAAGTTTTGCACTCAAAAAATATGTTTGCACCTCGAGAGATTTGATCCCTCTCAGTGCTTGATAGATCCGAAGTTAAGATGGATCTAGGCTGGTCTTATTACATCCTTGCAGAGAAAAGGAAAGAAGTTTGAATGGACTGAGGAGTGTGCAACTAGTTTTGAGTTGTTGAATCATTCGCTTACAAATGCTCCAGTCCTGAAGATTGTAGATCCTGATAAGGAGTTTGTGGTTTGTATAGATGCTTGCAAGGAAGGACTTGGTGGAGTCTTGATGCATGAAGAGAAGTTGGTATGTTATGAGTCAAGGAAGATGAATGAGCATGAGAGGAATTATGTGACTCGTGATCTTGAGTTGGGAATTATCATTCATTCATTGAAGATGTGGAGACATTATCTTATTGGCAGGAGGCTCATCTTGATGAGTGATCATAGATGGTTAAGGTCCTTGTTTGACCAACCTAATTTGAATTCTAGGAAAGCTAGATGATTGGCTACCCTCAATGAGTTTGACTTTGAGATCAGGTATATTAAGGGTAAGGAGAACAGGGTTGAAGATGCTCTCAGTAGGAGAGTGGAGGTGAATCCTATTTCAACTGTGAGTTCTTATGGGACAAATTTGTAGAAGCAGATTTTGTAGGCATGGCAGCATGATGACAGGTACCAACAACTGAGGCACAGGTTGTAGCAATACGATGAAGGTGACAGGGATAAGGAGTATCACCTCATGACAGATGGCTTGGTCAGATTCAATAACACGATTTATGTGTCGGATACTAGTGAGATCAAGAAGCTTATCTTGAGGGAGTTTCATGTCAAATTGTATTCAGGCCACCCAGGGCATCAAACAACATTGTCAGCAGTTAAGAAGTTCTATCATTAGCCAAACTTGAAGAAATAGGTGGTTGAGTTTTTTGCGAAGTGCTTTGATTATCAGCAGGTAAAAGCATAGTATAAGAATCCAACTGGTTTGGTACAGGCAATTCCCATTCTAGAATGGAAATGGGAGGTCATTTCCATGGACATTATTATAGCCTTTTCGAGGACATCCAAACAACATGATTCTATCATGGTTGTGGCTGACAGATTGAGTAACATAGCTCACTTCATTGCAGTTAATTTTACGAATTCAACTAGTGAGGTAGATCATATATTCATCAGGGAGATAGTGAGATCGCATGTTGTTCCCAAGAAGATCATATAAGACAAAGATCCCAAGTTCACTTCCAGGTTTTTGAAGGAGTTTTTTGTAGGCTTGGGGACATAGTTAGCTTTCAGTACAACTTATCATCTGCAGACAAATGGATATATAAAGAGGGTCAACAGGATTCTTGAGGACATGTTGAGGATGTATGTTATGCATTAGTAGAGGAAGTGGGAATAATATCTTCTAACGGTAGAGTTTGCATATAACAATGGGTATCAAGAATCCTTGAGGATGACTCCATTTGAGGTTCTTTATGGGAATAGTTGCAACACTCCCATCAACTGGAGTGATCTAGTGAATAGGGTGTTGATTGGACTAGATATGTTGGCTGAGATGGAACAAGAGTGCATGCTATTAAGAGGAATTTAAAGGCAACATAGGATAGACAAAAGAGTTATGCAGATCAACACAGGGTATTCAAGGAGTTTCAAGTTGGTGAGCATGTGTACTTGCACATCAAGCCCAAGAGGAGCTCCTTGAGGATTGGATCATATGCCAAGCTAGCACCTCGATATTGTGGGTCTTTCGAGATCCTTCCGAGGATTGGACCAGTGGCATACCAAATTACATTACCGCCAACACTGAAATTCCATGATGCTTTCCATGTGTTCATTGCTTAAGAAGTATGCCCAAGATGTTGATCATGTGATTGATTGGTTTGTATTGTAGGTGGAACTAGAAGGAGAATTCCAACCAGGACCTCGATGCATTTTGAAATGGAAACAACTCATGCTCTAGAACCAAGCAATCGAGCAGGTTAAAGTGCAGTGGAAGCACTTTGGACCCGATGAACCTACATGGGATATGGCTGATTAGATGCAGGCTATGTATCCTTCCTTATTTGTTGGTTGAGCAGATGAGTTTGATTTATGTGTTTTGGTTTATGATTAGGCATATGTGTATTGTATATACTGCAATGGGATGTGTTATAAATCTCTAATAACTAATGCGTTGTAAATACTGCATCAAGTTGTGGTATAAAGCTCCAATAAGCAGTATGGTGTTCGTGTTTTAAGCAGTTTGGTATGATGTAAATGTTGCATCGAGATGTGTTATAAAGCTCCATGGGCATCATGTTTTTGTTGGTTATAATATTCATTAAACATCGAGGATAATGTTCCCCCAAGGGGGAGGGGTTTGTAATAACCCCTGGTTGATTTTCCATGTAAATCAAATAAAACCAAGGTCATGGGACACATATTCCAAACTGAATGTTGGGCAAAACATAATGATGGGCATCACTTGTGATTATTTATTGGCTATGGAAATTGGTAAAGGCAAGAGGTAAAAAATGGCATTTATCTATAAAAATAAAGGAAAATAGGAGAAAAGGAAGGTGAAGAGACACAAATTTGCATGCAAGGGAAAAATGAAGGAAAATGAAGAAAATAGAGGTCTCGATGATAAAAAGGCTTCAGAGAATCAGTTCACATATTTTGGCTTAGCTTTTGTCAGTTCAGTTTTTGGCTATCTCATTTCATACTCTCAGTCTCTCATACTCTTGCACACTTAGAGCATTCTTGGAGCATGATTGGAGCACTCTAGTATTCACTTGGATTTGAGAAAGAATGAAAAGGAAAGCAAGGAATCACAAGGGAACATTTGGATCAACAACTACAACATGAATACTTTGCAAGTAACAAATTGCATGTTGATTTCCTTGCTGATTTATGGATGCATGGTATATGCATATGATTCTTTGGTTATGTGTTGTCATTAACATAGAGATTTTCTTGGATTGACAATCGTTTTAGCCTTTCCTTTCCATTTACAGGATAACCATGGTGTTGTTGTGGCTTTCTCACTTGTCGTTTTTTTGTTTTGTTTTGTTTTGTTTGTTTGTTTGTTTGTTTGTTTTTTTTTTTTTTTTTTGTGTGCTCATGTTCCGTATGGCTGTGGGTTGTAACAAATGCTTTGGAAGCCCTAAAACAATTTGGGTTGAGTTACTAGTTCCCGAAGCCGTTGGTTGGGACAAATGCTCTGGAGCCTTTGTTGGGTTGAGCTACTAGTCTGTGGAGCCACGGTTAGAAAAAATGCTCTAGAACCCTAGAAGTTTGTGGGTTTAGTTACTAGTTCCTAGAGCACTGGACAACTTGGATAAAGATAGATCTGGTTGATTTAGTGATTTTTGGACCATAGAGGTTGAATCACTGTGGTTGAGGGTTGAGGTGGTTTAGCCTCTGGAAGCTCTGGTTTGTTTTGTCTTGGTTTATTCCATGAGATCCCATATTCATGCTTGGAACATGGCACAGGGGTGATTGGCTAAAAGAGAGATTTGGTTCAGCCCAATCTATGGTAGGGTGGTATGTGGCAGTCCTTGACTTGGTTGGCATTTTCGTATGTTAAGAAGAGTTATTTTCCCATTGTGATTTATGAGCACTTGTACTGGTTATCATGTTGACATTATCGTTGATTTTCCATGGTTTTTATGCTCGCTATTTGTTGGTTATATGTTGGTTAAATGATGTATGCTATCTATGGCTCTTATCATGGTTTGTTAAGTTATTGAATGGTTGATGAATATATGGGCTAACAAGTTGTTGCAAATAACTAGAAAGGGATTAGAGCCTTCTCAGAGATTCTTAGATGAAGACTATTAGTTTATGATCAGATGTGCATTCATGACTTGTAGCTTACATGTTTTCCATATGTCTAATGAAATTTCTATTACAGATTAGACATCTTTGGGTCAAGTTTTTTTCTTGATTTTTGATTGGATGGCTATGTAATTACCTTTGATTGCATTCTAGAAAGCTTCAGGAAATTCTGACCAATGGTTTGTAGGTTGTCCTGAAAAGGTGGCACAGTTCCCGGGACTGCATGCTCATAATTGGAAGATTTAGGCCATAACTGCATGGAAGGAGGCTTGTGCATGCGGTTGGAGGCCTATAACTGCACCCTTGCCTTGTTATGCATGCAGTTGGTATGTTAAGTCAGAGAAAAAGGGTTCCAGCTCAGGGATTGATCACCTGGGGTGGTTGTTCAGCTCCTAAGTGATTTGTAGTCCCTGTAGGATGTCTGTAAGTGTCGATGTGTTGGCCCCACTTCCATAACTGGAACTTGAAGGTCAAGTCATGTCATAGTGACACTTTCTCATGTTTACCCTTGTGAGCTTGTGAATTTGGGTAAATATGGGATGGGGCATTTACAACTATCAATTCCTCTTTAAAAATAGACCAAGATATAACATAATACATTTTCCTTTCAAAAATTTGTTGATTCTATACATGTTGGTCTTGTTCTAAAAACGTGGATGCAATATTTACCGTTTGTAAGGATGCCACCTAGTGTAGATCAAAGTATTGCTCCATTTAGAATATCCATGTTATGAGAACATTACCATCAAACTTCTTCATATAGATTTTTGGAATGTAGTAGTTCCTTGGTGTTGACTTGAAGCCCTGATGATGTGGATCTTGGATTGGAATTTCATGATTATGGTTTGTGATTCACTATTTGTGCTCTCCAATTGTGATAAAATACTCCCCATATGTGATTGAGTCTCAACAACATGGTCCTCCTTATGTTCAATATTTTCTTAGATCTCCATATCCTCTTTAGGGAGACCCTTTAATAAAATGGTTTGTAATTCTTTTATGATTTTTTGTATTTATTCCTTATTTTCATTCATATCCATTTCCATTTCTTCTTTATTCTTTTCCATTTCACCTCTCTCTCTCTCTTTAAACAATAATGAGAATTTCTGGAGAACCAATAACTTCAAAAGATGGTTGTCACTATTACACCAAACACAACTTTTTGTAAATGCCACTAACACTTTGGATACATAATGTCTCCAAAGACTTAAACCCATGCAACTAGGGAAACAAATTGTTCACTAAACCACTCGAGCTAAGATCCTTTGACTTATTTTAAAGGAGGACATGGGGTTGGAATTTGATCCACTTATGTGCATTTGTAATGAAACCATTTAATATGGTCTCTCTGGGTGCAAGCACACATTTAACCACTACCTCAAGGTGCCCTCGTGGCTCCAAGGAAGCCCTCATGGGAATTGAACCTTGCCCAATGGTGAAAAAATCCTTGCTTTCCACTGGTGGATCCAACCTTTGGGATTATTTTAATGTTCTCTTGAAAACCTATTGAATCCACCTTTTTCAACATACAACCATCCATTTCATTAACTTACTTCTCTAATTAGGAGAACCTAAATTCTAAGTCTTTACTTTCTCATAAGTCTTGGATGAGCCTTCGAGAGCTTTGATTGGTGTCTGTAGATTGTGGATCTTTCTTTGGAGCCATGTGAGAAAATAATAACAATACTCCTATTTATCAATATTTCCAGTTACCCAAAAAATGATCTTCTAATTAAAAGTTATGATACTTGTAAGTTACGTACCTTTAAAACCTTAATTTGGAGGATATTTAAATGAATAACCTTTTTCTTGATATATATTTGAGATTTGAGCCCTTCTAGATATTAAACTTTGGTATGTATTACTCTAATATGTTTTCTCTACAATTCCATTGGTTTGACCAGAATTTGATGTGCCAAGCGAAAGTTATGGTAACTTTGCCAAAACTTGTTGATTCTTGCTCTCTTCTTAGGAGCAAACCTGTATAGTGTTCCAGTTTGTCCAATTATTCAAATATAAATTTGAAATTATTATTTGAGATACTCATGTATGTCTCCCAAGATCCCTAAATACTCCAAAGTTTGGAAAGTCCTAGAAAAGAAGTTATAACACATACCAAGCTGACTTGTTTGAAACCAATTCCAAGATCATTCACAAACCATAACTTCCATAGAGTATATCTCAAAAGTATAGGGAAACCAAACTCTGAAATTTGAACCAGACGTTTCCCAAGATCTTGCCTCAATATGGTCTAATTTTCGTTGTTTGAAACCTCTCATAAATAATTCCAAACTAACCTATTCAAAATTGATTTTAGGAGCATTTAGGAAGTGTAACTTCCTTGGAGCATATATATGAGAGTATAGTGAACCAATATCTGATATTTGAACAAGATGTTCCCCAAGATTTCTCCCAAATATTAACCAATTTTGACCATTTGAAAGCTCTTAGGAAAAAATATATAGTGAAAAATGCGAGGATGACTTGTCTGAAGCAGCAAAACCCTAGGTTTCTATGCTCTGATACCCAATGCTATGAAACTTGCTCCTTAAAAATGATAAGAAACCAATCATTACAGTCCTCTTTGACGGCGAAACATCCTTTTACAATGAATACAATGTACAAGACAAGATTTGATGATCCTAAGTATAGGTTGCTCTAGTGCACACACACACATATAAGACAAAGGGTACAATTATAATAAAATGGGGCCATCAAAGGCTATAGCCTACATAACAATATAACAACAAAAATGTAATCACTCAATATCTAGGGTTTAATAATGGGTTTTAGGGTTAACATGGGGTTTCTGTAGGACTTAACAAAAAATGAGGAAGGAGAAGATTCATAAGTCAAATGTAGGCTTTCTACGACATAAGGAAACAAATGCTTCACATTTAAGATAACCCCTTGACCACTTACCCTTTCCAAAAAAGGGGAACAAATGAATCCATGTGCTTCAAGAATTGAACCATTAGATTTTTCATCAAAATTCTCTAAGTTAAAATATTCATCATGTCCAAGTTCAACAATCTCATTTTCACTCTCATAATTAGTATCATAAATGGAATTCCCTTTAAAGTAAAAACAATTTGTATCCCAATCATGTCTTCTAGTGTGGACAAGGTCATCAAGGTCATTATGTTCTTCATGGTGCGAGGAAAAACATATGGGTTATTCATCAAATTCTACCCTTTACAATTATCAAAGGTTGGGCCATAAATCTCAAAATTGTGAAAGGGGTATAACTCATCAAGCAATCATCTTCATGTAGATGGGAAGCCAATATTTGGAAATTTTCACTATCTAGGCTCTCACAAAATGCTCTTCATTAATGGACCCACAAGGTTGTTCTTGTTGTTCATGAAATGAGGGGTTAAATAATGGTCCTTCTTCTCTCTCCAAGCTAGTAAAGGATGCATATAGGAATGTTTTCCCAACTCCATCTCTACCTTCCTTTGACTCTCCTTCCTTGATGGATCCATGAAGCACTTGTTGTTGTTATTCCTTATCCAAGCATTCTTTAATGACATGAGAGGATCCCTCACCTATGTTCCTTTCATATTCTTGATCTTCATTTGGTGTTAAGGTGGAGATATATTCCTTACTAAATTGTAATCGTGAATCTTTGCTTTTATATTAGGTTCAAAAGGGCATTATTGTCTTAAATTTTATTGCTTATTAAACCCCCAACTATAATGAAGGATTATTTTGAAATGAGTTGAATAATTCATCTATTTCTTTTTACCTTTCATAGAAAACTTCAATCGAATCATCTAAGTACCCCATTTATTCTTCTTTAGTGGATACTTGATCTTTATCTTAGGTTTGATCTTCAATGTGTTCACGTGGTTCAAGTGATTGACTTCCATGAAAGTGTAAGTTGTCACCTTAATATCATGATTCTTAGTGCTATATTCCATGGATGTTTCATTTTTTTCTTTAGATTCATTCATACCAAGGGCCTCCAAATATGACACCCACATTTATATGGTACATGAGATTTATAATCATCTTCATCACATTTCTTACAACATTTTTGTTGACCAAAAATTGTGATATCTCCTTTTAAATCATCTACAGATGCTACAAACTATTTATGGTCATTTTACATTTAAACCACTAAAGGATCCTTCCCTTCTTCTTTGAAAGATGATATATCATGATTGTATGAGGAAATGATTTCATTCACAAGATCCACATGATCAGGATTACAATACTTCAGTTGAAATCATCAATAAATTCTATAAAGTTTTTTTGATAATTTTATATTTGCAACAAGAAGGGATCCTTTTCTTCATAGAAAGCCACACTTTAATTCTACAAGAGAGACCCAATTTGTAAGTGAAATAAATAATGTGCAACCTCATACCTTACCAAATTGGATAGGCTATGAGTCACGAGGGTGAATACTCAATGTCAACACAATGTTGCCTACTTCATCATATAAGTAAAAGGTCTTTAATTTTTTTAAGAGAAATGAGTTTGTTTCCCTCATTGGAGTAGACAAGTAAGCCAACATAAGTACAAATATTTGAATCCCACTCACTGAAAGTTGAAACAAAACTTCTAATAACCAAGGAACTTATTTTATTCCTAACAATGACACCAAAATGTAATGATTCAAACTCTCTTGTTTGAGTTTAGGACTTTCCCTCATGGGTATGAGTTTGAGTGGTAATAAGAGGGATCCAAAAGCTCTTGATAATGGAATACTAGAAAGAAACTCTAGCTTTCAAAGGTCAATGCTCAAAAGATAGAGTAGAGCCTCCTCAACTCAAAAAGGGTTATTACATCCATCAATAGGGTTTTGCAGGAGGATAGTGGTAGTGGTTTTCCTTATTGGAACATTTTAATAGTTTTGAAAGCCTACACTTGAATGTCAAATCTCTAGATTAAATTAAACAAAAAAAACTACTATTAGAATTCAATAAATAATCACATTTAAATCTTATTGATTCATTTGAGCCTTCTTTCATTGAAGATTTGTTGCACTCATAACTATATTGAGGAATGGGAACACCCCACAAGTAGGTAGTCTCCACTGGCATTGGGTTGGATTTCACTTATTGTATTTAACCTACTTGGACTCCAAGGACCACCTCATAGTTATTGTTGTTCAATGCTCCTACTCACTCTCGCAACAAAACCTTGACAAGATGGAAGTTTAATGATTATTGGGGCATCCCAATACCCATTTGTTGCAAGACGTTGTCTTTCTCCTCAATTTCAAAATATTATCACATCATGAGTAGTGAGGTGTTTTACAATCAAGTCTGGGGAAGATGTTGTCACATAAAATTATATTAAATATATTAAAAATAAAATAAGTAAAAAAGAATCAAATAAAAAACAAATAACTATATATATGTGTGAGTGAATATTTAAAAAAATTAAACCCACCTAGATTTATCTTAAACATAAATCTATCAAATGTTCAAAGGGATCAAATTCTTTAATACATTATTTTTTAAATAATTTAATATAATTTTTTTATTTTATTTTTTCCATACTTTATAAATTTAGATCTAAACATTTTATTTTTTTATCCATATATAAATATATATAGACGAAATCACCTTTTTCAGGGCATTATTTCTGGTTAATTTTAACCAAAATATGGCTGAGATTTTTAAAAACTTGAGCTTAAGTTGTTTAATTTTTAAAATCCGAGTACTCAAGGGGTTTACCAAGGTGCTGAATCCATTTATGCATTCAAAATTGCCTTTTAAATAACAAAAAAATGCATTCTTCCTTGAAATTGTTTTACCGGATTCCAATGAAAAAATCTATTTCGACTATAAATTAAACTATGCATATATGTATATATATAACATTATATCTTTATAATTAATTTTAAAATAACATTTATAAATATAGAAAGAAAGAAAATAATAATTTATTTTAACGTCCACGAGCGGTATTAGCTCAATCAGTATTGGCTCAATTAGCAATGTATTGGGCTCATTTTTATTACAACCAGCGAGTGTCATTCATCTGTTGAATAAAATGACTGCAAATTTTATTTGGGGAGAAAATAAGGAGAAAAGCAAATATCATCTGTCAAAACTATTTGACCTCACCCTTCCAAAGAAGCAAGGCGGATGGGGAATATTGGATCTCCGGACTTTCGGGAAGGCGTTGCTATGTAAGTCTCTATGGAGAGGAGTTTTTGGAGATAACACATGGAGCATATCCATTAAGAAGAAATATATGACTAGTAGAGACATCTCTTATTGGTACAGGAAGGGGACGATAGGGTCTTCTCAGGGCTCAACTATATGGATGAGCTTCCGTAAAATTGAATCTTATTTCCTCAAAAACCTTGCATGTAGTTTTCAAACAGGTAAAAAGGTTTTAATAAGTCTTGACCCTATATTGGGTGGGGGGATGACATTAATATATTACAACAACTAATAGAGTTCTTCCATAGAAAAGGGTTTTTTACCTGGAATCAAGTCATTGCTGAATGGCAGGGCCCTTTCTCCATCTGGAAAAATACTTCATCTATGGGCTTAAAAGGCTTTTTAGCACAACAGTGGACTTAGATTCAATGGTGTTTAAGGAACGGGGGCATTTGTCGAACTAAAGCTGAGGATGTTCTTATTTGGAAGGGGATCAATGGAAAGGACATAGTAAGTGTTAAAGATATCTACTCAAATCTTATCAGTTATAACACTTCTCAATCACTCAACATCTTTCTTTTATCATTATGGAAAACTGGTAGTCCTCATAAAATTATCATATTCTCATGGTTAGTTTTTCATAACAAAAATCTGACGTGGGAAAACTTGCAAAAGAGGAACTGGTCAGGACCTGGAATATGTTTAATTTGCAAAACTGAGGGAGAAAATAACCTTCACATGTCCCTACAATGTACTATCACCCAGCAGCTTTGGAGGAACCTTGCTTCTTTTTTTGGTTTTAATTTTGTTCTAAATTCTTCACTAAAAGAAGCACTTGATTGGTGGAGTAACCATAAAGCAACCTGGAGACCAATTCTACAACTAGTTCTCTCGTCAATCTGAAAATGGAGGAATAACATTTTGTTTCAAAATAGAAAGGAAGTTTTTGGGTTAGTTTTTTAGAACATTATCACTCTTTATAACTCTATTCCTCACAAGTTTTCATAGTACAAAAAGGAAAAATCAAAAGTGCAAACAACAGGTCACATGAGCTTCCCAAGAGCTTATTTTGATGGGCAACACAAAATGGTATATGTGCTTGTGGGGTCCTCATTGTCATGGATGATGATCAACAATTTGAAATCTACTGGAATGGAGGAAAATGAACTAATAATAAAGCAGAGGCAATGGCGCTATCATGACTTTTTTTTTTAGCATATTTATAAATATACAGTCCCTACAGACCTACGACGACTCCAAAATCATAATAAATCATGTCACAACAAAGAGTCTTATTAAAAATCATCAACTATCTGGTTGGATGAACATAATTGACTCACTCTGGAGGATGATGAATGTTTATTCTATTCAACATGTCAATAGAGCTCCAAATACTCAAGCGAATGTCTTATCAAAGAAATGACTCCTATCACAAATGGGCAAATGGAAAATGGATATAAAAATAGAAGCTGAAACTTATTCAATTCAGGATTTCTCTCTACCCGACACATAATCTTACTATTTTCATTTCAATTTCCCAGGTATGTTTCATGCAACTGTTTTTTCTTGCACATTTTGTATATCTTCTCTCCGTTGGTAGATGCTGCCCCTAAATGGGGTTTTGACTTATCTAGACTATCTATCTAGTAAAAGCATTGCCTTTCCCTTTGGTTTATAGCTTGTTTGTAGCTCATATACTTCTTTCCTTCTCTGGTACTTGTGGTATATTGGCTTTCAGGCACTTCTGCAATACTTTTGTTCCTCTACAGTCTTGTACTGTTTAAGGAGAATCTCTCATAACAGTCTATTCAAATGTATTGGACATTATATGATTATCTATCATAATACAATCAATTTTTTTTTCGTACTAAAAAAAAAAAAAAAAAAAAGAAGAAGAAGAAGAAGAAGATAACCTATGGGAAAAATTGTTTTTTCATCTGCTTGATGTATTCAGCCCTTTTTCTATGAAGCTTCACAATAAATGCTCCCAACTTCTTGACAAACCCCTCACTAAATAGATTATCCCAAGAGCTAGCTGTCATCATATCTGCATAACTTTCCATGTTGTCTTTGAAGGCCTCACATTCTAAAATGAAATGCTTTTCTATTTCCACTTTTTCGAAGGAACAAAAAATGCATACCCTTTTCTCCCACACTTCTTTTGGTCTTTTCCAGTGCCCTGTTTCACAACGAAGTTGATGAAAATTAGTCCTTAACTGAGCAATAAGAATTTTGGCTCTCCAAGAGATATTGGCCTCAATGTATGCTTTTGGTTGATGAGTATGAGTGGGATTAAACACTTCAATATAGTACTTTTTCTTTCTTCCTAGCTCCTTATCCCAAGTACGCTTATGGAACTTATCCATAACAAAAACTTTTATCTCTTCGCTGTTTATGGGACACGTGTTCAAGCAAATACCCCATTTACTAAACCATTTGTTATTTTGCTGCATCCAAGTTTTTTTTGTTTTTGGTTTTTTTTGTTTTTTTGCACAATTTGTCATTAAAGACAACCTTAGGCCATTTACCCTCTTCCATTTGCTCATTTTTTTAAAATACCTTATGACTCACACCATAGCAATTGCTTCAATAGGAGCAACCCCTTTTTCACTTAACAAAATAGCATAAGGAACTGCACTTTTAATCTTGAATTTGTTTGTAATCAAACACTTTTGAATTTTCTCAATTTGTCTCCACTGCATGTCGGATGTACTGCTGGCCCATAGTTCACAACCATAGAGAATCACCGGAATCACTAGAAGCCCAAAAAGAGTTTGATTTGTTTTCTAGTCCCATAACTTTGCCTCTCTACACCTATTTTGAAAAACATAAAATGCTTTCCAACCTCCCAAAGTTCTTTTCTTTCTACAACCATCCCAGCTTAGATTCTTGTTGAAGTCAATTCCGAGGTATTTGTAATCCGCAACTTCTTCTAGAATGTTGCCTTCAAAGTAGAACTTATGTTGGTTATGTTTTCTTCTTTTAGAGAAAACCACTACTTTCGTTTTGCTGATATTGACTTGCATCCCCACACTTCTACAAAAATGCTCAAGGGATAGTAAGTGCTCTTGCAAACCGAGAGTCAATTTAACAATCAGAATAAGGTTATCTGCATACAAAAGAAGCCTTATAACAAACTTTCCCAAATAGATACCATCACCCCCTTGTGAATTCAACCACTCCTCAAGCTTGTCGATGTATAAACCAAAAATGGTAGGAGACAATGAACAACCTTGTTTGACCCCGATTTTGCTTCCAAAACTTTCAAAAATGTCCGCTGAAGTTCTAATTTTGACTTTCACCTCTTCATACAACATATGCACAACTGCTCTCAAATGTTTAGGAACCCTAAGTTCCTTCATTCTGTGCCGCTTATCCCTAGGAACCGTGTCAAACACTTTTCTCAAATCAACAAAGCAACACAATATTTCTTCCTTTTTTTCCCACACTTTTTCAATGATGTGCCTTAAAGTTATACAATGATCAACTGTGAAATGTTTAGGTCTAAAACCTGCTTGCCATTTAGCACGCTTATCTCTTTCTTCTGCCCACTTACTAATTTAATTTTCTAGAATGCTTCCAAATAGCTTTGCGAACAAAGGGTTTACTATGATATCCTATAATTGGAGGGATATTGATGTCACCGCTCTTGAAAAGAGATATTGCCAAACTAGTTGTCCAATTTGTGGGGAGCCCTTGTTGTATGATGTTGTTGAAAATTTTGGTAATGTGAGATGCAAGGATCTTTGAGCCCCACTTTAGATATTCTGCTTGGAGTTCAATGAAGTGTTTTGCTTTTCCAACACCCAACTTCTTGATACCCATCTTTACCTCTTGCACCGTGAAGAGTTCAATATCAATGTTGACCACTGCTCGTAGAATTGTCTTGCATAGTCAAACCATTTAGAAGCTATAATGTAATATTATTTCTAGTTTGTATCTCTCAGTTGCAGCTCCTTCCAAAATAATTTGGGATTATTTTTCCCAAAAAAGATTAGTTCTTCCCTCCTTGAAACTATGAAATCAGTTTTTTCGTGGCTTAATAATTGCTTGTAAGTTTTGAGAAATACTATAAAAAACAAACTAATGCCAAATAGTGTTTTTTGGAAAATTTCTCGTCTAATTTTCTCCAATAAAGATTAATTTCCCCGGGAATTTTTTCTTGTACCAAAATTGTTAACAGTTAACAACGCCTGAAAAAATTGCGATAGACTAAACCATACGTACGACATTTCGTACCAAATTGATCGCGTATCTCTTTTAATCATATTGAAATAATATATTTTATTTTCTTTACATTATCCGAGTGACGAGGGAGGGCGCTCAGTATTCCAGGATTGGACTAATGCTTCGCCTTTTCTGAGGGTGAGCCTCTCTGTCATCACTCATAAGAAATGGCTCCTATGTTCACTAGTTTTGTTGCTCCAACCACCAAGCCATACATACCCATGGTGACGATGTTGAAGCCTTTTCTATCAACTTATGCGATTGTTGCCAAAATGACTACTCTGCTTCCATCTCCAGCCATTCATTCGGTCGTCTGTGGTCATTTAAACAGAGGGTTGATAAGGAACGCGTCTAAAGTTCAAGTTCGAGGCAGACTACAAGAAACGTCAGAGGTTGACCCAAGAGCTGGAATTCCATTATACAAACCCAAAACTTATGAAGTTCTAGTTGACGACGCAGCAAAGGCTCTCATCTATGCACTGGACGATGGCAAAACTCGTCTTGAAATTGAATTTCCGTAAGTCTTGTGCCTCCCGCTATTATTATTTCAGATTGAATTTTAACAATTTGTCATTCCTATTCTGATTTGTTTGACATTTTTACTACGTGTGGTGTTTCGACTTCATCTGATTCAACCAATCAACCAGTCCTCTACCAAGCAGTATTTCTTCATATAAGGTATTTATAGCATCTGCTTTCTGAAGAAGTACAGTTCTTAATTGTTTGGTTGTAGTTTCATATCACCATCTTCTGTGAATTGAATGGAGTAAATTTTGAGTTGTATTAAAGTTTAGAATTTAGGTAGGAGTGATGCATTGTCTATGGTACAATGAATTTGGTTGGATAAGGCTAATTCCACTTGAAACTGACCATACATACAGCTCCAGGGGTTCCTGATTGAGATAATAAAATGGTCACAGTGACTGTTCTAAGGGTACCGACCATCGACCAAGAGGTACAGAATGTTACTATCTGGTATGGAGCAACAATGCGAGGAAAGCCAGAAAATAACAGATAAACAATCTAAAGAACAATAGACAACACTGAAATTAACCATTTACAAAATACCTGGACACTAAGCCCTAAATACGCTCAAAACTTGAAACAGGTTTATTCCAGAAATCCCAACTTCATTAAATACAATGTGACGTTCATCCTGTCTGTTCCTACAAATACATCTCAGCCCTTTAAACAGGGAACTTTGCCCAGTATTTTCCTACCAACCTTCTAAAAATAGCTCGTAGAAGCGCACTATAAATAAAATTCCGATTTTAACTGCTTGTTAAAATCAAAAAGCAAATTTGTTTTGCAAACTCTTCCAATAAAAGCATGCCCCTATATCAAATCCTCCTTGCTCAAAAGTTTTCAACCTCCTGTGTCAATCTTTAACAATAAATATATTCTTCCGATTAAATTCCGCCAGCAATACTTCTGCAAGTTTATCTAGGTAACATCAACTTGGTGGGGTAAGGTTCTTTGATCATCGCCATGATGGTAATGCAATTGCTTCATCTCCATAATTCTTTCAACTGTCCTGAATGGCATTTTAGGCCAATTCCATAACCTAATTTTGTAGCTGCCCTGTTGCTACATTATCTATTTGGTCAATGTTTTCTTCTGTTATATAATCATAAAGATTGGCGATATTGAATATAGAAGAGATATCCAGTTATGTTCAATGATAAGCAATGCACAAGGGCCACGAAATTTTCATATTTAATTTGGTTTATTGGCCATTGGGAAACCAAACTTTATGTAAAGTGTAAACCCACCATTGCCATACTACAAATCTGATATTCTGTTTTCCTCTTTCATTCACAACATTTCTATCACTGTAGAATCGGTTATGCTGTTCAATTTTTATTTTTTATTTTCTTTTTCTTAAATTTGCTCAAAGAATTATTTCTTTCCTTAAACTAATTGTTCAAGATTAGCAGAAACATGAGCATCTGATGGCATAGGTTCCTTTGGGAGAGTCTTTATATACTATCTTGATGTAATGTCCCCTTTTCCCGACATGGGGAAAGGAGAGCATTTCATTAGCATGGGTTGCAAATTAAAATTAATTATGGGATATGGGATAATTAATTAATTAAAAGTGACTAAAGAAAAAGAAATATTATAATTCACTTTAATAAAAGAAGAAAAAGACCAATGGTATTTACCCATGGTATTCTAATAATCCATGACTATTAAAGGAGATGAGAGCTCACTCCTTAGGCATGCATTTGGGATTATTGTTTTGTTGTTGTTGAGTTGAGCTCTTGGAGCTTGTTTGGGTGAGAGCCCACATTATGTAGAGGGTTAGTTCGGTGGTCAGTAGTCCATCCTAGCTGATCTAGTGAGGAGGGGTTTCAGTATTGAGAGATATACCCTAGCCACTCAAAGAGGAGGGATCAAATTAGATCTGCTCATTGGGCTTAACGTGGAGATTACAAGGAGAGGTCAATTAGATCTCTTGCAGGGCATACCATTGGAGGAGTCATCATCAACCATATAGATATTCAATGGTGTTTGTAATAGGTTCTCAGAATCATATTTAATATAATAAGGCTCAATTTTGTTGAGTTTGCTACTATTTCTCGTGTTAACTTTGAGTTGCAACATTTATGGGTTTTCATATTGCAAAATTTATTTGTTGTGCTGATAATTTCATGGTGCAAATTATGCAATTTGATTGGGTTTAAATAAAGAAATATGTGGTGTAATTTTTTGAAGCAAAATCTTGGGAAAAATTGTCAAATTATTTTTGGGATATTAAAGTGGTATCAGAGTTGGTTTTCCTACTAGCCTGAGGGTTTTCTTGTCAAATTTCTCGAGCTAGATTTATCAATTGTAGAGACAGGGGTTGAGCCAGCTTTCTTGCCTAGGTGAACAGGGGCCATTGGTTGAGGCAGAATTGCCACTCATGTAGTTGATCAAATCAGGGCAAAAAGGGGTTGAGTCATCGAATGTAAATTTGCTAATTTCGGGAGCAAATTCGTGGGGGTTGATTTGCCCTATTTCAGAGGAACGAAATTGCTTGAATTTATTTCTAGCTATTGAGCGAGACCACACCCAGACCCTAGCGTTGAAGAAAACGCTTATTTTCAGTGGCTGCATCTCAGGAATTATTGGGGAGCAAATTAGCATTTTGCTTGACCTGAATCTATTGTTTATACATAAGCCAAATCAAGAAGCTAAAAACTCCATTAAATCTTTGAAGTCGATTTCCTTACTCACGGACCAAATTGAAGGGCCACATTATTGTTCGGGTAAGGGCTGAAATTCACTATTATGGCTAAGCTAAATTTGCTGTTACATTTGAGGCCGAGTCTGTAGGGTTCAAACACAATCTAATTGTTGACGTTGAGTCAGCATTCCAAGCAGCAAGTCGATTAATGGGAAATAGGGCTGAATTCTGAGTGAAGGAGGTTGCATTAATCAAGGGACAAGTTCGTGTTTGACAAGAGTTGAGATTGTCCATTCTTGTTAGGGTTGAGTTTAACATAATCACATGGCTGAGTTGCATTTCGACTAAGGAGAATAGGGTCGTTCCTCTCATGCGAGTTAGCTATTCCATGGGCAAGGGTCGGACTGCTAAAAACCAGGGCCAAGTTTTCATTATTTCAGGGGGTCGAGTTCCATCTTCAGGGAGGCCGAGCTAAGGTTTTTCATTTCTCGACCGCATTACTAATTGTCAAGATTGATTTGTACATTTTTGAGAGGCCAAATCAACAGTGCTTTAGGAGGATCCGAGGAGGCATTTTGGGACTCCATCAATCAGGTTTTGCATTTAAAATCATCCTTAATTTCCTCCAAGAATTATCATCTGAGTTGCAACAATTTTATCTAAATTTAGGGCTTTTTGCAATTAGTTGCTGGTAATTTCTATTGTATGAGATTGTGCAAATTTAATGGTAGTTTTTTTAAGGAAATTTCATACCATAATTTTCTCAAGAAAACCCTAATAATTGGTTAAAAATACTTTTCTACAAAGTGTTATCAAAACCCTTGAAAGAGGAATCTGAAAACTTTTGCAAGTTTATTGGTTCATGGACGACAAAATAAAACAGCCCTAGAAGGAATCACAAATGCCATAAATAGCTTGGTGAAAAGAACACAATAGTTCAACAATACATCTTGGGCAGTGAAGTTTGATGGAGCAATAACAAGGTAGATTAGCAAACCTTTCTCCAAAGGGGTCCATATTGCTCTTCAACAAAAGCAGCTGAGGGATCTATAAAAAGTAGAGGAAGTAGGAAATTTGCTCTTTGTACTTGGTTCAAATTTAAAGTTTATGAAGACAGGGGATATTCTCTCTCAATTGGAGGATTTGGACACATGCCTGTCCAAAGTAGCCCAATCTGGTTGGAGGATATTAAGTTAGGTAGTGAAGCCATCAATGCTTGCCTAGATCAAGCACAGGTTCATGGAACATCCTTGTAAGGAGGTAAGACATGCAGTGGCTTCTTGCCTTTGTGAGATCATAAGGATAACTGCTCTTGTTCCCCCTATAACGATGACATTCTAAGAAGTGTGTTACAATTGATCATGGAGAGCTTCCAAAGATTACATGATATCAAGGACCTTACCTTTGGTAAGAAACTCAAGATCTTGGATATGGTGGCCAAAACCAGAATGTGTGCCATTATGTTCAATCTAGATTGCAGTGATTTGATTTTTTAAATATTCCATTGTTTCTTCACCAACATCAAAGAACATCATTTAGGGATTGTAAAAACCAACATGCAAAATATATTGTCCTTGATTTTAGGTGATGATGATGCCATTTGCAAGTAGCTGTACTCAAAAGTGTTGGCTATTTGGAGAAAAGTGCAAGTTGTTTTGCCTATCACTCATGAACTCTCAAAAAGATTGATTGAGCAGAACCTCAAATGGTTCAAAAGGCAGTTGACTGAAAGAGAATTAAATTTAGTGGGGTAGTAGGTCACACATTATGCCAACAAGGGTAGTAACCAAAAGTGAAGTAGGATAGTTGGTCACTGGGTAGGAATTGGAATTTTTTTTGTTGTTGTCAAGGGGTTGGACTGTTAATAACCAGGGCCGAGTTTCCATTATTTTAGGGAGGCGAGTTCCATCTTCAGGGAGTCCGAGCTAGGTTTTTCATTTCTGGGCCACATTATTAATTGTCAAGATATATTTATATATATTTGAATGGCCAAATCAACAATGCTTCAGGAGGAGGTATGCTTGTCCAAAGTAGCCCAATCTGGTTGGAGGATATTAAGTTGGGTAGTGAAGCCATCAGTGCTTGCCTTTATCTAGCATAAGTTTATGGAACATCCTTGTAAGGAGGTAAGACATGCAGTTGCTTCTTGCCTTTGTGAGATCATAAGGATAACTGCTCTTGTTCCTCCGTATAATGATTACATTCTAAGAAGGGTGTTATAGCTGATTGTGGAGAGCTTCCAAGGATTGCATGATTTCGAGGACCTTACCTTTGGTAAGAAACTCAAGATCTTGGATATGGTGACTAGAACTAGAATTTCTGCCATTATGTCGAATTTGAATCGAACTTAATCATTGGCGAACTTGAACTCGAATCGAACCATGTGACTTAGCATCAATGTGATTATATATGTTTATTCTATGTTTTTCTCTCCAATTTTGGACTCTAGTTAAATCATGTGAACAAATATATACTCCTAAATATTGAATGGTGCTTGTACTCTCGTCTTTTTTTATTTCTTGTACCCCTCTATTACTTGAATTGTGAAAATACCGTTTAAGTCTGCCCCCCTTGATTAATTCATTCCAAAAATATCACTTATCTAGAAACAAATGAAACTAATGCAAGTTACATATATCACAAGGCATTCAGATATTATACTCCTACCACATTTATTGACAAATGTTGGTTTCCTTTATATTTACTCTAGTGATAGACACTTTTTAGTGGTAATCATTTATATCCTTTTTTGTTTGCGTTTATATCTTTGTAGAGCTTATCTGACCTTACATTGTGTTCTTTCTCTCGAGTGCCCTGTAATCATGTATCATGTCACATGATACATACCACTCTAATGTGGTTTTGTCTCTTTAAAATATATTGTTTACAGAGTTATGTAAACCTTTACTTAAAATGACCTCTGATCAAGGGTGATGGATTTCCATTTTTATATAGGGATCCTCAGATGAGTTCATTGACGCTAATATCCAGCTTGTTTTAGCATTGGTTCGCAAGTTGCATGAGGCAAGGGGAATGACATCTCGTATAGTAAGATATCTTGCATCTAAATTCTACTATATCTGCAGCCTTGTTTTACTTGAATCTTACCTGTGATAAATGGAAATTATTTTTGGGTTTTACTGTAAGGCAATATTACAGTGCTTGACTTCTATTTGGATTATGTTTCCCTTTCAAACGATAATTACTGAATAATATACTTGTATAGGCTGTTTCTTAGTTAGAACATCTATTTATTTCAAGGAAAAGAAAATTGTATAAGAAAAATTACTAAACATAATTTTCAATAAAGTTTGATAAGTCTGACAGAGCAGTTTGCTCGATATGTGTTACAGATGTTGAAGTTCTATATTGTTTGCATTTTGCCACAGGTTTTTCCTGATAATCCAGAAAAACGAAGGGCTTCTCGAGTGTTCCGTACAGCCCTTGAACTTGTAAGGAAATATAATAAAGTGATGTTTGAATGTATGCCATCTCTTCACTTTTTTTATATGAAGACAATTTTGCAGAAGGGGCTGAAACTTATATTATTTATTTATTTATTTATTTTGTCCTTACAATTCTATCTGATTTACATAAACTTGGACCAACACATATCAAATCTTCTAATGTTTGTCTTGTTGAAAACTTCAGCTAGTCAATTTCAAAACCATCTTTAGTAACAAATTTGTCTTGATTTGATTCTATTCCTACTGTCATTAATATCCCAAAACTGGACAAGAAGATGATATTGTTCTTTGTTACCACTGAAGACATTGCAATCATAGCTAAACCTATAAAAGTGAAAACAATATCTAGCAAAAATTTTGCATAATTACAGGAAACTGAAGTGCAGTAATCAGAGTACTTGATCATGATATATGATAATAATAATATTAATAATCTAATTTTAAGTTAACAGCCTAACCAGACACAAAATTGATGTATGGCACCCCCTTGTTTGTGGGACAAGGGATTCCATCCATTAGAGATTTGACTGCCTGGTCTTTGGAGTTCTCCATACCCTACCTCCCTCTAGGTTTGAGCCTGTGACCTCCAAGGAAATTAAAATTCAATTTCTTGCTTGAATGTATGAGTAAGGTCATAAGTTGTGTCCCAGGTGATCAATTTCTTGCTTGAATTTGTGAGTAAGGTCATAAGTCGTGTCCCAGGTGGTCTTGAAGATTCATAGAGGCAAAGGTATTCCGTGGTTCCCAAGGGTTTTGTGTGTCTAGACTCTAAAGATGCTTCTCTGTTCTAATCCGAAAATTCCATCAAATGGTTATGGTTAAAGTCCACTTTCAGTTTTTGCAGGTTGTTGTTTTATTGCAGCACATGGAGTTCTGGGATTCTCAGCATCCTGTGGGGGAAGTTGTCCCTGAGTATAGCCACTATTAGCACTCATACTGGCACCTTGCATCAACAGCTTGTGTTGGCCCTTGCCCAAGAGTTTAACCCCTATATCAGCTTGGAGAAGGGTGTCTTTCCTGAGGATTCCCGAGGACATCATGGACACATCCTCAGTGAAACTTCACTGCATAGTAGTCCCCTATCTTTAGAAAGGCACTGTAGCTATTTTCAAATAAAAAAGTTGTTTTTATTGGACAAGGATTGATATTTTTAGAAAAGTAGAGAGTTAATATTTTTAGATGTTGATATTTTGGGTAAAACAATTCCCCCGTAGAAATGGTATAAAATTTGGAGCAAAGCTAACTTTGGAGCAGATCTTCAAGCAAGAGAAGGAACGCAAGGAAGTAGTTCAAGTTATCAGTGTTCAGTGTCATCTTCTTCATTTATTTTCTTCTCTTTCTTCATTTAATTTCTAAGTCTAAAGGTTGTTATCTGTGAGAATTGCAAACACTAGATGACTATTGTCCTCATGATCTCAATCAAACAAGTAGATTGCGCAATTTAATTAATGCTGAAACTAAATTTCTAATTATAGCATCAATCACACAATAGCTAGAAATTAAACAGTGGAAGCATAAAAATTAATTTCTCTCACACACAGGGAATTACTCTTCAAATAAGTTTTTTGTTGTTTCGAAAATCCATACAAGGAAACCTCCTCGTGCTGCCCAAAAAATAACATTGCATGGTTACTGAAATCATTGTTTGTTCAGCTGTAATCTGTTTGTTACAAGGTATTAAAATACACATTTTGCTGAACCTGTGCACAATAAAATATAAATAGTCATGACCTTTTCTAGATTTTGACAATCCTCCAACAAAGTCCATGGAAACACTTTCCCAAGGACGAGAAGGAACTAGAAGTGGAGTGTACAAACCTAATTTTCTATTGCTGGGCTTGCTTTTAGCACACATGGTACACCCTTTAAAATATCTAGAAACTGTTTCATGCATTCTTGGCCAATAATAGAACCTTTGCAGCTGTGCAATTGTTTTACTTACACCAAAATGACCGGATATAAGAGAATTATGTGCTTCTCAGATTATGTTAACTCTTTCAGTTTGTGGAATGCATAACTTTCCCAAATGATACAAGAGTTGGTCCTTAACATAATAATCCAATTTTTCTACTTGTTTGCCATGACTTAAAGTTGCATATACATCTTTAAAATCTATATCTTGAGCATATTGTTCAATGTAGCTTTCATGCATTACTGAGTTATGCTTAAGTATAGTAGATGCATTTATGATTGGTTTGGACAACATATCTGCAACTTTATTGTGTATGTCCTTGTTATATTTGATGACTAGATGAAACTACTGTAGAAAACCCATCCACCTATAGTGTCTTGATTGCTGCAACTTAATTTGTGAGTGTAAATATTGAAGTGGTTGATGGTATGTATGTATAACTGTTTCTTTGCCCATTAAGTAGTGTTTCCACTTTTTCACACTTTGTACTAATGCATACAATTCTTTATCATATGTGGGATAATTAACTATTGCAGAATTAAATGTCTCAGAATGATAGCATATGGGTTTACCATGTTGCATCAACACTGCTCCCATGGCATAGTCACTGGCATCTGTTTCAATCTCAAATGGTTGTTGAAGATCTGGCAGTGCTAGTACTGGCGCTGTACTAATTTTTTATTTCAAGGTGTCAAAGACTTTCTGCTGTTTGCCTCCCCAATGAAACACTTTATTCAATCCTGTTAAAGCATGTAAGGGAGTTGCAATTAAGGAAAAGTTAGCAATAAACTTTCTCCAATATTGTGCTGCTCCTAGGAAGCTCCTAACTTCTGTAGCAGATTTGGGTTTAGGCCAGTTCACAATGACTTCAACATTAGAGGGATCTATCTTCAATTCACCACCCCCTACAATATGACCTAAATAATTTAAAGATGTTTTGCGGAATTCACATTTTGACAATTTCACATAGAGATTTTCTCTTTTCAAAACATTTAAAGTCTACTTTACATGCTTCAAATGTTCTTCCCATGTTTCACTGAAAACAAGAATGTCATCTAAATATACAATTACAAAATCATCAATAAAAGGTTGGAGTACATCATTCATAACTCTCATGAAAGTGGCAGGAACATTACTTAAGCCAAAAGGCATAACTAGCCATTTATACAGCCCTTGTTTTGTTTTGAAAGCAGTCTTCCATGCATCTTGTTCTGCTACTCTGACCTGATGATAGCCACTACGCAAGTCCAACTTGGAAAAGTAAACTGTCTCTTTCAGCTGATCTAATAGATCATCAATGCGAGGAAGAGGATAACGATTCTTGATCGTTATTTTATTCAGTGCTATGTAATCAATGCACATCTTCCATGAACCATCTTTTTTCCTCACCAACACGATTGGAGATCCGCATGATGATGTGCTTGGTCTTATGAACCCTTTCTCGAGTAGCTCCTATACTTGCTTCTTGATCTCTGCATTCTCTAAAGCGGATAACCTGTACATTCCGATGTTAGGCAATGGAGCATCTTGCTGCAAATGAATATCATGTATTATTTCCCTTTTGGGTGGCAGACCTTTAGGTTCTTGAAATAGGATATCATATTCTGAAACAACTTTTTCTAAATCAGCTTTCTGTTTAGCATCACAGCCTTCAAATATATTGGTTTTATCAAGTTTCTTTTCCTTTACAACCATCAGTAAAAATTGCTTGCATGAATTTACAATTCTTTTCATCTGCCCTGAGTTTATGAGAGTGTAATTATTTTTGAGTTTATGAGCTCTTACAATATATTCTATTCCATCTTTGGTGAGTTGATACTTATTTTCAGCTCTATAGAAAATGGCTTTTCTATCATACAAGTAAGGACTTCCTAAAACAATACCACATATATCCAAGGGAATTATATCTAACTCAACCTCATCCACAAATGCTGACCCAATAACAAACCTAAGTTTACATCGTCTAGTCACTTGTAGCTTTGCTTTATCACATACCCAACCTAATGGATATGGCTTCTTGTGAGGTGTGGTTAGTAATCCCAACTTCTTTACAATTGCTTCAGAAATCAAGTTTACTTGTGATCCACTATCAAATAAAGTATCAATCTTTTGATGCTTGGAAATAACTCTAATATGAAAAAGCTCATGTCTTTTTCTCTCGTTTTCTTCATTATCAATAGATTGTGCAGAATTACTAGTAGATGCTTCAAAATTTTTATCTTTTATACCTGTGGCTGTGACTTTTGTTTTATCACCTGAGTCTGACTCCAAATCTTTCTGAATAGCAGCAATAGTCTTCTTCTTCTTGCCATCAAATTTCTTGGGTTTCAGCTCCGGATGCAAAGACCAGCACTGTTCATCATCGTGTCCATCCTTCTTGCAGTGAGTGCATGAAGGTTTGCCTTTCTGTACAATGTTTGACTTCCTCTCTTTCCATTTCAGCTTCCTCTTTTCCTTGTTCTTGCTTGCAGTGGGTTTCGATGATCCCCCAATCTATGGGTTGACATTCTTGCCTCTAGCCTCTAGATGTGTAGCCTGAATGGATACCTCATCTATGCTAGTAGGGTTAAACATGAGAATGGTGTGCCTCAAATAGCTATGCAGACCACCTATATACTTCAACAAAGTTTCAGGTGAGTCTAGAGAAATGCCTAGAATTAAAGCTCTTTTCCTAAATTCCTGGGTATAACTTTGTACACTTTGCCCCTTTAATTGGCGAAGAGTTTGCCAACTCATCATCGCTTGCTGCATATAAGCTAGTGGATAGAATTGTTTTTTAATGGCAGAAACATACACTCAAGGTAGAAAGAATTTTACCATGCTTCTTCAAATCAGCGTGTGTCCTACCTTCCCACCACACTAGGGTAGTTCCTCCAAGGCGAAGGCTGGTTAGATGAATCTTTCTCCTTTCTGAATCGATGTTCTGCACCCTGCAGTATACATCAATCTGTCTAATCCAGTTATCTAGCTTTTTTGCATTTAATTCTCCATCATATATTGGCAAATCAAACTTTATATCTAATTTAATCAAAGATGTTTTCTTCTTTATATTTTCAGGGCTAAAAGGAGGTGTTGATGTAGGAGGCTCTCCCCCTTTCCCTTTGCCTTCTAAATGGGAAACTAGAAGAGGTTCCTCTATTCCCTTGCCTTGTTCGGGTGTTGAGGTGCTTTCACCTCAACCCTTCTTAAATTCCCGATACATCTTTTCTACCATGGCTTTCATGGTCATGAAACTGTCCATGAACTAAGATTTTGATTCCAATGGGACTTGTTCTGCCATTTTCCTCCTAGGATAGGCTTTTCCAATTTTTGGGTTAGCCTCAACCAGGTCTCCTTCTCATAATTTGAGCTTTGACCTAGTTAGCATTCAACAATCCAGCACAAGCTTGTCTAACCTTAACAAATAAAAAACCAAAAGCTCTGATACCACTTGATCTGAAAATCAAGATCTTAGATTCCTTTTAAGGTATTACAGACTCATGTGCATGGATTTGCCTATATTACTTAGTGCAATGGATTAATAAGATTGCGAATAATATAGACAATTGAGCAGTTAGAGAAACATAATAGACAACACACATAACACAACAAATTTAATATGGAGTTCACCCAAAACTCTTGGGCTACGTCTCCTGGTCCAGCCTTCAGTGGTGGCCTCTCTATTATGTCTTCAAGAGCAGAGTTTTACAAAGTGTGAGCTCAAATTGAGTCTCAACACAACAGATGTAAACAACAGGAGTTTTGCTTGAATCCCTCAAGCCTCTCTGAGTACATAGACTCTTTCTTTCACTCTCTGTCTCTGTTTTTTTTTGTCTGTCTCAATACTGCCTCCTTTGTCTCTGTCAGTTTGTGGCTTTAAAGCCAATCAATGCTGTTTGTTCATTTCCTCTTCTCAGGCTCTCTGGCTCCCGGCCTTTGTCCGCTCGAATTCCCTTTTGAGCGTTAGCACTCATGGCATAACGTCTTCAGGGAAGGTGGCCACCTGTTCTGCAACGGAAGGGACCATCGGGCCTTTGAAATCCCCAAAAATAGTGTTCTCTGTTTACACAGAGAAACATTGTAAAACACAGGAAAATTCACCAATCAGCCGTTTTTCGGACTTCAAAAATCCTTAACTCCGCTTTATACTTCTAATGGCTCCGCCTGTAATCGCTTATCGCATGTCTCAAGTGCCCGTTCTATGGTTTCCCTTTGTATTTAAAAAATACATTAAAACACTTAAAATATCGCAAAACGGCTTTATGGCGGACTTGAAATATTTATGAAGTGGCATTTACAAACCCTTTCGGGTCTGGTTTCATTGCATCGACGCTTTCCTTCGTATTTCGTTTATTTAATGAAAAATGAAAATACATAGGAAAATCCCTGTTTCTAGATCTCAAAATATATCAAATATCGTTCATAACCCTTCGGGTTTGGATATATATCGCAAGTCACGTAGGTATCGGCCCCCGCTCGTGGTGTTGCTCCGATGCGATTTTGCGATGCGACTTGTCGCAATCGCATATCGCATGAGCCCAGGGCCATTGGTAAGCGTTCCTTTGCATTGTGCCGACGCGATATTGCGATTCAACTTGGGCTGTCGATTTGCACGCTTGATCGACGGTCCTTGTTGACCTGCATTGAGCGCGATCGCAACTGTCATATGGTCACCTTCGATGGCCTCCACTTGTCACCGCCGATTGTGATATGCCGATCAGATTTGGACCGTTGATCAGCCAGATCTGACGGCTCCTGTACATCACTGTCTAAGCCTCGATAGCCTATTTTTCACTGTTTCCTTGTGTCTTTCGCTCCCGATAATGTAATCCTTTTGCAATAGTTTTGATATTTTAGAAGATTTTGAAGACTTAGGGGGTTTTTTGGATCCATTTTGGATCACTCATCCCTCTAGGACATGTCAGCCTCAGTTAGGGTCACATCCTTTCGGTTTTCCTCATCAAAAGGGTATATATATATACACACACACACACACATAAGGAGCTCGGCCTTTTGTACAGACAAGCAGTTCAAATTTGAAAAAGGACAAGAAGTATATAGAGTTCACCTAAGTAACCTAACACGTAGATTCAAGATTCGTCGGATACAGGGATTCGAGTATCAGATTCAAACATGTTGACCCCCCGGAACAAGACACGTTTGGATACATTATATATTATTTTATTAAAAATTATATATATATATATATATATATATATATATATATTAAAAATTAGGTATTTCTTACACAAATTCTCATTCATGATACAAATTCATTGATTCAAACATAGATCTTCATCTAGATGTAAGTTTCACTGTTTACAATGTAAGCTAGTAACATAATGCATAGTACATACAAAATTCAAATACAATTGTAATTTGTGACATGTCACATAAATGATAAATCATAAATTCTGAATTCATAATACATATTCAATTCATCATTGATTCAATAGGAGAAAGACAAGATAATTAGATAAAGACATTGACAACTGTAGTTTTTTCATTAAATCATCAAAATCAAAATGTGTTACATAGGTAGCGCAATGCCAATGGCAAATAGAAATAGAAAATACAAAACAACTGCAAGTATACAAACCTCAAGGCAGTAGGTAGCTCATGACTCATGAGTCATCATCAAAATCAGCATCACTGTCCTCATCATCATGGTCACCACTTCTCTCCTCTGCTGCATCCTCCTCCCTTGTATCCAAAGTCATCTCTGCATCTGCTGGTGTGGAGGATGACCCCTCTACAGTATTACCATTATCAAATTTGACAAGCTCTAGCATTGGATCATTGAGATCCATGTTGGCCAATGCCAACTCAACATTGCTGTCCAGACCCATATCATCAGGAAAGACATCCCACATCTTTGTCTTTCCCTTCAACCACTCTTCTCTCTACCTGTAAATAAGATGAAAGTTGGTGTGCACATACACCAGTCTTTGCCCTAGACTGCTTAAGCCTGCTCTTCTTAACACTATACAAATTCCCATATGTGCTCCAATTCCTCTCGCAACAAGAGGATGAAGTCACCTGAGAGAGGAGCCTCATGGCTAACTACTGTAGAGGAGGGTTTGTTGCCCCATGATTTGCCCACCAAGAATAGGGCTTCTCTGCCCCCCTGTCTCTAATCAGATCATATCCAACAAATCGACTAGTGCTAGTGGAAAACTCTGCAAAGGCATCCTCCACTTCATCAAGCAATGCTTTATCCTAAAAAACCCGCTTGAATGCATATTTTCTCCCCTGTGAGATTTCACCATCCATGTGAGGAGGGAATCTACGGGAAGGTCCACCATTCAGCCACTCATGGTTGTAGTATTTTGGGTTCAATGAGTGAGACAAACAATGTAAAGGTGTGCAATTTTTGTACCATTTGTTGACAAGAATATCCTGTATAGTACCACAGAAGACCTCTGGTAATGTCTCATACTCGGGGCACTCACTCTGTAAAATAAGGCTCCTCACAGACTCAATCATGGAATCCCACCCCTCATAAACCTCTCCTAGGATGGGTTTGTTTGTTTTTGCAAATCGAAGCAAAGAAATGATAGAGTCCATCATCTGAATAACTAGATCTACCCTCTCCCACCAAGCATCATCTAGCACTGTGTCCTTCACTCTTTTAGAATCTACTTGATCTGTCTTTCTCCAAAAAGACCAAAACTTTGAAATAACCATGGCCCCAAGAGCGGTCTTGACCTTCCTCAACCCCTTCAACATGATGAATGAAGAGGCAAACAATGTATCCACAATCTTCAATAATGATAGATTGCTATACTCCTTGTAGATAGTGAGGGTATTTGTATGATTTTGTACAAAGTTACAGATATGTCGTGCATCCTCAATAATGTTACCAATCCAAAGCACTGTAGAAATTTCTCATTTCCCACCCCGGTTTTCAGTTTCTCCTTATTTCTTCCATATAGTTAAATGTCCTTTCCCATAACCATACATTTAACAAGCTGAAAAAAAATAAATTCGCTGAAAACACAAATTCTGGAAATTTTACAGAATGCTGGAAATTGCAAAAATAAAAATCAGCAGTAATAAATAGCCATTAAAACACATTTAAACACTGAGATTTTTGGTCAACTTGACCTTGGAAAAACCCCCTACAACTCTTGGAGAAAACCAGTTCGAGAGCTCTTTATTTCTGAAAATGCCTTTTTCACAGTGAGAGATATTCAGCAAAAAAATCAGCAAGCAAATTTACAACTTATCTCTTTTCCCATGCCTCACAACAAACTGGAAATTACAACAAACATGACAGCAATAAATGTTGTACAGCCTCGATTTTAATGCCCACTTTCAGCATTAAATGTAGCTGTACGGACAACATTAAATGCGCTGTACGGCCTGCAATAAATGCGCTGTACGACCCTCGTTTTGCGTGCAGAAAAACTAGCAAGCTGCTCAATTTTTGTGCAAACCACTCCTCGAAAATCGTGCCAAAATCTGCCTTTCACTGTGTGCTGAATCAGCTGTACAAATCTGCTCAACTGCTGCCTTGGAATGTGTGCCAAGCTGCTGTCTCCTTCTCCTCCCTGCTCAGAAATCTCTCTTGCTCTCCTTCTCCCAATCTGCTCATGAAAGAATGAATGACCTTTTCCTCCTTTAATCTAACCCCAAGTGATTTTTGGGTGATCCCTAAATCCAATGGCTGAAATAGATTGAGATCTAAGGCTGAGATTAAATGCTCATTTAAATCTCACTTTTTATCTTTTTTAATTCACCCCACTTTAATAAAGACCCACTTAGTCATTTATTTCCAAAGTCACTTTTCTTTTCTAATTTTTCATTGACTTTATAAAAGTCACTTTAAAATTAAACTTAGTAACTTTATTACTTAAAGTCACTTTTAAATTAGATTTAACTTTATAAAAATTATAAAGTTACTTTAGGAGAAAAATTAAATTCTTTTGGACACTTTTCCCTAGGCCAAAGATCAAAGCCTAAGGGAACCACCTGTCCTCCGGTACCAAATTTCAACACTCCCTCTTACCGAGGAAGGTGTTCCTCACCACACCCATCTTGTCTCTGAAGTAGACATGCTTGCCCCGTGGTAAGGCTTTGGTAAGAATATCTGCAACCTGCTCATCAGTGGAAATATACTCAAGCTTCACAACTCCCTTCTAAACATAGTCTCTGATGAAATGATATCTGATCCCAATTTGCTTTGACCTGTCATGAAACACTGGATTCTTCGTGAGTTTAATGCAACTCTGATTATCACAGTAAATCACTGAAGGTCTCAACGGCTGACCAAATAAGCCAAACAACATTTTGCGAAGCCAGATAGCCTCACAACTAGCTAGACTGGCTGCCATATACTCTGCTGCTGCTGAACTCAGTGCTACTGACTGTTGCTTCCGGCTGAACCATGACACTACTGTTGAACCCAACCCAAAACAACACCCTGAAGTGCTCTTCCTATCAGGAGCACAACCTGCCCAATCAGAATCAGTGTATCCTGCCAATCTCACTCCATCTCCTTGCCTGTAGTCCAGACCATAATCCACTGTCCCCTGCAAGTACCGCAAAATGTGTTTTGCAGCCACCCAGTGAACCTTCCTAGGCTCACACATAAACTGACTCATCGTGTTGACTGCAAAACAGATATCTGGTCTAATGTTGACCAAATACATCAAGGAACCAATCAGCTGCCTGTACAATGTGGGATCCACCAACTCGGAATCCGAAGCATGAAGCTTCTTCCAGTTGGTGATCATCGGTTTCGACATGGGTCTACAATCCTCCGTGTGGAATCTGCTAAGGATGTCCACAATATACTTCCCCTGCCCCAGGAAGAAATGCCCCTCCTCCTGCCACACCTCCAAGCCCAAAAAGTAATGCATCAAGCCAATGTCCATCTCAAACTCCGTCGCAAGATCTCTCTTGCAGTGCTCTATGAGTCTCTTTGCACCTGTAATGACCAAGTCATCCACATACAGCACCAGAATGAGAGGCTCTTCACCAATCACAATAAAGTAAAGGTTCGGATCTGCCTCACTCTTTGTGAAACCCATCCCCTGCAAATATGTATCTATCCTGGAGTACCAAGCTCTGGGAGCTTGCTTCAGGCCATAAAGGGCCTTCTTCAGTCTGCACACATGGGACTCCTTCCCATGCACCTCAAAGCCCTGTGGCTGCTCAATGTACACCTCCTCCTGTATGAAGCCATTGAGAAATGCAGTCTTCACATCCATCTGGTGGATCTTCCAACCCATCTCTGCTGCTATCGATATAATGGAGCGGATCGAAGTATATCGAGCCACGGGAGCGAAGGTCTCCTCATAATCAACTCCCTCTACCTGGGAGAACCCTCTAGCCACAAACCTTGCTTTGAATTTCTCAATGCTGCCATCTGCAGCATGCTTTACCTTGTAAAGCCATCTGGAAGTAACCACAGATTTGCCCTCAGGCCTAGGCACCACCTCCCAAACATCATTTTTCATGATAGAAGAATACTCCTCCTGCATGGCCTCTCTCCAGACCTGCTGGCTAGCTGCCTCCTCATAGCTAGAAGGCTCAGAGTCAAGGATGCTGGTAACCATCGCCATATGGCTACAAAACCTCTCAGGTGGTCTACTCTCTCTGACCGGCCTCTTCGGCTCAGCAACAGATGAGGCATCTCTCAAGGTGTCCTGAAGCCACTTGGGCTTCCTCTTCCCTGAGCGCACTTCTCCCACCGGAGAATGAAACTCCTCCTCCTCATCATCATCAGGAGCCTGAACTCCTGACTGTCTGTCTGCTGTCCTCCTGCCTGCACCTGAACCTGTAGAAGCTGAGGTACCGTGTGAACTGTCCATCATTGGACTCCCTAGTGAATTACTCTGTGAACTGCTTTGCATGCTGCCCGGAGCACCACCCCTCTGGCTCGGTGAGCCACTGCTCACTGACGGACCTGACATCCTCATAGATGTACCTCCTGATCCTCCTGATCCTTCTGATGCCTGCCCACTGGATCCCTGCGACTGACTCAACTGTTGCTGAGGGTCTGGCCGATCCAGATACTCTAACTCCCGTGACCTCCTAAAGGCCCTGTCCTCCTCGAACTTCACATCCCGTCTGACAACAACTCTCCTCTGTGCAGGAATGTAAATCCGAAAGGCCTTTGAGGTCTCACTGTAGCCCACAAAGATACCCTTCTCTGCGGTGGGCTCTAGTTTGGTCCTCTTCTCCTTGGGTATATAGGAGTATGTAATGCATCCAAAGATATGAAGATGACCAATATCAGGCTTCTTCCCAGAGAAAGCCTCCTCCGGAGTCATGTGCCCCAAGGCACGATGCGGACTCCTGTTCTGCAAGTAAACAGCTGTGTTGCAGGCCTTTGCTCACAAGAACAATGGCAACCCCTGATCATGTAACATGGGTTTGGCAGCCCCTATGATGGATCTGTTCTTCCTCTCTGCAACCCCGTTCTGCTGGGGGTTGTAAGGAACAGTGAACTCCCTCCTAATGCCTGCCTCCGCACAATAATCAACAAACTCTCCAAGGGTGTACTCTCCTCCATTGTCCGACCTCAGGGACTTGATCTTCCGACCTGTCTGTGTCTCCACAAGAGCTCTGAACTCCTAAATTCGCTTGAAGACCTCACTCTTGGTCTTCAAAAAATAAATCCAGGTCCTCCTGGAGTGATCAACAATGAATAAAACATAGTACTCATATCCACTCAAGGAAACATGAGACATCCGACCGCTCACATCAGAATGAATCAAATCAAGTATCCCAGTCGCTCTGCTGTCACTGCTGGGAAAAGGGGATTTGGCAAACTTGCCCATCGCACAACCTCTGCAAGTATCAAAGTGATCAGTACTGAAATCTGGCACACCTGTAGTGATCTCCCGCAATGTCCTCAAGGCTCCATGATACATATGTCCCATCCTGCGGTGCCAAATCTCACACAGCTCAAGACTGCTAGCTCTGCTGTCGGTACTACTGCTCAATGCCAAAAGGGGCTGGAATGCAAACTTGTACACCTTTGCATGGCGTACACCTATCACTCTAGCTGAATCAGCTGGAGTTCCCCTGGGATACATCAACACCTGTCCTCCCTGGCACATAAAGAACATCTGACACTTTCAAGGGAGGTTTGGACTCCCTCTGAAATGTCAGTGTCCCCACCCCGACTGCTCTAACAACTCTGTCATCACCGAGTACTACCTCAATATCAGTGCTACTCTATGAAAGCTCTGAGAAGTACTCACGGACTCCTGTCATGTGACGTGAAGCCCCACTGTCCACATACCAGATACCTGAAGATGCTCCGCTAATCGAGGGAAAAGCATGCTCCCTCTGAACCTGTGTGGCAGGTGATCTTGCACTAGAGGACTCACACGTAGTGAACGCAAACTCCCTGTCAAAAGGACCTGCAAAGTCCTCAATCTCTGCTGAAGCTGCCACGTCCTGGTTCTTCCCCTTCTTCTTCTTCTTCTCTGGACACACAACTGCATAGTGTCCCATCTTTTGACAATTCCAACACTTCACCTTGGAATAGTCCTTCTGTGTGTTCCCCTATTTACCTTTACCTTTGCCTTTGCCCCCACCACTACTTGTGGAAGCCTGCTTCTTCCCATTGCCTTTCTTGCCTCCTGCCACCAGTGCTACATCCTCATCCTGCTCAACTGGCTTGGCTGCCCCAAGCTGACCTTTCCTGATCTCTGTTTGAATGCAATCATCCCAAAACCTCTCCCATGTGGGAAGGGTCTCACGTGCACAAACCCCATCAGCGAAGTTCAACCATGAACGGGGGAGGCCATTCACTGCAATCCGCACCAACTCAGTGGGTGGAATGGTCTCTCCAATCGCTGCCAACTCATCTCTCACATTAGTAATCTTTGTGAGATATTCAGCCGCACTATCATTACCCATCTTAATGTTCTTCAGCTTTTCCTTCAGGACCATCTTCCGGTTCTCATTGGTACTCTGGTAGAGATTGGACAATGCTGTCTACATCTCATGGGCATTGCTCTTTCCTCTCACATGAGGAATGCAATGGTCTTTGATTCCGTCTAGAATTAGCCTCTTACCCTTATTGTTCTTCTTATTATACTCAGCCAACTGAGTAGCATCAGTAGGCACAATAACAGGGTTCTGTGTGGTATGCACCATGATATCCCAGACTTCTGCCTCCTCAAAGATACTCTGCATTCTCTCTTTCCAAACGCTGTAATTTGTATGCCCATCCAACCTATCCTTCACCCTCAATCCCAATGACATCCTGCTGTTCTAAAACTGAAAAATAACACTGATGTAGTAAAGATAAAACTGCTGTTTATGAAAAAATCAGCTTGCTAGAATTTTCTGAGTGAAAAATCAGCAGCTGTATTTTTTCCTTTTGCTATCCCAAACTGCCCTTCAGCACTCAAGCTCTGATACCATGTAGAAATTTCTCATTTCCTACCCCGGTTTTCAGTTTCTCCTTATTTCTCCCATATAGTTAAATGCCCTTTCCCATAACCATACATTTAACAAACTGAAAAAAATAAATTTGTTGAAAACACAAATTCTGGAAATTTTACAGAATGCTGGAAATTGTAGAAATAAAAATCAGCAGTAATAAACAATCATTAAAACACATTTAAACACTGAGATTTTTGGTCAACTTGACCATGGAAAAACTCCCTACAACTCTTGGGGAAAACCAGTTCGAGAGCTCTTCTTTATTTCTGAAAATGCCTTTTTCACAGTGAGAAATATTCAACAAAAAAATCAGCAAGCAAATTTACAACTTATCTCTTTTCTCATGCCTCACAACAAACTGGAAATTACAACAAACATGATAGCAATAAATGCTGTAAGGCTTTCTCGATTTTCGTGCCCACTTTCAACATTAAATGCAGCTGTACGGACAACATTAAATGCGCTGTACAACTTGCAATAAATGCGTTGTACGACCCTCGTTTGGCGTGCAGAAAAACCAGCAAATTGCTCCTCGATTTTTGTGCAAACCACTCCTCGAAAATCGTGCCAAAATCTGCCTTTCACTGTGTGCTGAATCAGCTGTAAAAATCTGCTCAACTGTTGCCTTGGAATGTGTGCCAAGCTGCTGTTTCCTTCTCCTCCCTGCTCAAAAATCTCTCTTGCTCTTTTGTTCTCCTTCTCCCAATCTGCTCATGAAAGAATGAATGACCTTTTCCTCCTCCTTTAATCTAACCCCAAGTGACTTTTGGGTGATCCCTAAATCCAATGGCTGAAATAGATTGAGATCTAAGGCTGAGATTAAATGCTCATTTAAATCTCACTTTTTATTTTTTTTAATTCACCCCATTTTAATAATGACCCACTTAGTCATTTATTTCCAAAGTCACTTTTCCTTTCTAATTTTTCATTGACTTTATAAAAGTCACTTTAAAATTAGACTTAGTAACTTTATCATTTAAAGTCACTTTTAAATTAGATTTAACTTTATAAAAATTATAAAGTTACTTTAGGAGAAAAATTAAATTCTTTTGGACACTTTTCCCTAGGCCAAAGATCAAAGCCTAAGGGAACCACCTGTGCTCCGGTACCAAATTTCAACAAGCACATAAGAAGCAATGTATTTTAGTGCTAAGTTCAATGAATGGGCAATGCAAGGTGTCCAAAACACTTGTGGATATTTAGCTTTCCACAATCATGTTAACAACCTTGCAAACAAGTGCATTATTTATAATGATTTGCACACAAGAATCAACACCTACATTTTCAATAACTTTAATAAACAACTCACCCATATATTATGCATTCTTGTATTCTCTAAGTGTATCCACTGCTTTCAAGAAAATTTGACCATTCAAGGAAGACACCATGAAGTTGATGAGTGGGTGCCGTGCTGGATCTGTCCATCCATCAGAAACAATGCTAACCCCAAATGTTGACCATGATGCTTTAATAGGATCAAGCATTTTTTGCACCTCTTTTTTTGTCTTCATTAACAATGTGGTTCTAAGCTTCTCTGAACCAAGAGGCACATACCCTGATGGAGCCCCTTGAGTTAGAGCTTGACACATCTGAATAAATAGAGGTGAGAGTGCAACATTAAAGGATATGAATTTTTGATTAAAAAAAAGGCAATGGTGAGATCAAGCTCTTCCCATTTCTTGTTTTGGAAAATCTTGTCCATTGGACCAAGTGAAATTGTCTTTCTTTTCGCTGCTTGCCCCCCACTAGACCTCTCAAATGGGAATTTGTTGCTGCCTTTCCTCAAAAATGGAAAGGGATCATCATTCTTGGTTCTTTTTGATTTTGCAACCACATTTGCCATACCTACATTGAACTCTCTTTCCATTTCTTTCCTCTTTTGTAAAGGAACTTTTGTACAAGCTCTAACTCCACAACCTGGTAAAGCCAACAAATGGATTTTCACACGGAAATATGTGCTCGTGAAAGTACTATGGCAAAAGTTGCATCTCCAATTCACATTGCCTCCTCCCTTCACCTTGCTGCTTGGCCCTTGCTCTCTCGTGACATATTTCCACAAGGGATATTTCTCAATGTTACATTTAGGAGGAAGTCTTCCCTCAACATTACTTGCAATAGAGGGAGTACTTGCAGCAGACTATGATGACATTGGGGGAGGAGGGGCATCTCCAATGGGGACATTCTTCCCCTTCCTTTGCTCCTTCTTTGCTGCCCTTGATTGAGCCATGAATATTGTAAAAAAAAAACAAAAAATGCACAAATTTGTAAAAGAAATGCATATGCAAACTGTTGTAATACAAATGCAAAAAAATAGAGAGGAAATGCACTTACCTGTTGCTTGAATCTCCTTGAAAACGCTCCCACACCCTTTGCTCCTTGCTCCAAACCCCTCACAGCAAACCCACAACAAACCTACTGCAAAAGAGAGAAGAGAAAATGATAAAAAAGAATAGCAAAGTCGCCTTTTTTAGGCCGCACGGGCTCTTTTTCCTGATTCGTGTTTGGAAATCAGGACGCGATGTGTGTGATTGGGACATGATCCGGATTCAATCGTGTCCCAATCGGACACATCGTGTCTCGATTTCCAGACACGAATTGGCATGAATTGTGTCTGATTCACTGGATTCGGGACACGTCGGCCTATTTCAACGAATTCGGTTTCAAAGGAGTTCATAGTTCACACCTTGTGAACTTACAATGAACTTGGAGGAGGATACTATATGTAATTGCGGATGGTCTAACTACTTTCCAAGTTTGTGTGAAGACAGTCAAGGGCTGTAGATGGTCTAAATTACACCATAATTGCGGATTTGTGTAGGGCTGCGGACGGTTTGATTACACCATAATTGCGGATCTGTGAAGGGCTGCGAATGGTCTAAAGCAGTGTTGTTAAAATCGCGATAAAATCGCGATTTAATGAAAAAATCGCGATTTTTTCAGCTTGCCGATTTAATCGCGATTTTTATACGAAAAAATCGCCTATTTTTTTTGCCGATTTTTATTGAAAAAATCGCGCTTTTTTCAAAAAATCGCGATTTTTAACGAAAAAATCGCGGGGGATTGGGACAGCGCGATTTTATAATTTTTTTTTTGGTTTTTCATTTGGTCATTTGGGTTTTTTCATGCAATTTTTTTTGAAAGAAACAAATAATTTTTGAGTGGGGCAGCTTAATGATAAAGTCTAGGCCCTAGTATGGATATGCTATTCATGGTAATGTTAAATTCTTAAAGTAAAAGTGACATTCTCCTTAATCTTCATTTTCATCCTTTTACTTAAATTTTTAACATTACCATGAAATGACTCAGGATGTTTGAGAGTGGTTCCAGCCTCATTGGATTTCATATGGAGAAAGTAGAATTTTAGATTTCATTTAAAATCCAGCAGACTTATCAGTTTTTCAGGATTTCAGGATTGGGAGATTGTAATGTTTCCAGGTGACACCACCTGCTCGGGCTACCCCTGCCACCAGTAGAGGACGTGGTCTATCTCCTATAGCTCCTACTTCTAGTTCAGCTTCTAGAGCACATCAGACTCCACTGCCATCTCCACCAGCACAGGCACCAACATCTACATCTAGAGGGAAAGGGAAAGCTGTGGCATTTTCTCGCAAGAGGGGCAGAGGAAATCAATAGGATTAGACTTCATTTTATTGTCTATGACATTATGACATGATGAGATACATTATCATATTTTTTGTTGATATTTTGAGGCTGAGTTGGGACTCAGGAGTCAGGACTTACTATTCAGGACATGATTCAATGTTATGTGTGATTTTAGCGCTAGAAATGATATTAAACATCTTATATATTAGTTTTTTTATCATATTTATGTGTCAATGTATTTATTTTATGTTGTAGATGGTTTAGATATTAAAAAAATTGAAAAAAAATGAATATTTTTGTACCAAACGATTTTTTCCCGCTTTTTTCCGATTTTTTTCCCGATTTTTCCGATTTTTTCCGATTCGTTCCCCGCGCCGATTTAATCCCGCTCGCGCTTTTAACAACATTGGTCTAAAGTACTCACCTCTTATATCCTAACTATGATTACAAATTCAGATTGTGGAAATAGACTGTGCTTGGACCAATCAAGCTCGGACTGTGTGCCACTTGGACTATTGACTGTATGATTATTGCAGAAGTGTTCTGAATGGGTAAAAGTTTTTGGTCTTGTGATTTGTGCGAACTGTGGTAAAGTTTTCAGTTAAGATATATTACTGTTGTCTTGGTGATTTGGTTCGGATCTG
Organism: Pinus tabuliformis; assembly: GCA_031772625.1. Classification (NCBI taxonomy): domain Eukaryota; kingdom Viridiplantae; phylum Streptophyta; class Pinopsida; order Pinales; family Pinaceae; genus Pinus; species Pinus tabuliformis. The sequence continues at coordinate 37,829,899 of CM062815.1, forward strand.
TAGCAGCCCTCTCCTCGACCTATGGCAGAGACTCTTTTTGATGATATAGCAGCCCTCCCTCAAAGACGTCTTTTGATGATATAAAAGAATATTAATTCGGACCTGAGGTATCATATTCGGGCCTATAGCAACATGTCAAAATTCGGATCAGTAAATTGGTGCAGAATAGTGCCATAATATATTGTTGAAGTTTTGGTGCAGTGAGGACATTGGTGAAGCTGTGGTGTAGAAGTCTTGGTGCAGTGTTGAAGCCTTAGTGCAAGAACATTGGTGTAGAATTGATGAAGAAGTGTGGCGCAGAATAGATGGTGTATAAATCCTTGTGTAGAAGTATTGGAACAGTTTGAACAATGGTCTGATGCAGTGTGGTGCAAAGTCATTTGTAAAGAAGAATTGTTACAATCTAGTGCTGAAGTCTTGGTGCAACAGTGGTTCAGTAGTCTTGAGATAATCTGGGGTTGAAATATTGGTGCAGTGCAGAAGTCATGGTGCAAACTTTGGTGCAGACCTTTGGAGGTAACTCGAAGTAATCTTTGGGACTAACCTTGGACTAGATTTGAAGAAGGTGCATAACTATTATTAGAGCTGGTGTAGAACTTGGTGCAGTTCATTGAAGACACATTGAAGTGTTGTATTGAAGATCATAATGCAGTGTTGATGTCATGATGAGGTAACTTGAAGAGATTGATTGGGTATTATGAAGAACAGTGGTGACACTTTCTGTATGACAAGGTTGTCATTGATGACATGACGTGGAGACTAAGTGAAGGGATAACTAAAGATTGACAAGGCTCGGTGAAGAAGACTTTGAGAGCTGTGAAACCAAACATATCTTGACAAAGCGAAGCTATAAGATTGGTGTCCTTGGAGTTGGTGCTCTTAAACTCAAGGTTGATGCCTTGGGTAAGATAGGGTCGAAGCCCTAGAGGTCGGAGCCTATCTAAAGTCCAAGTAGGTGCTTGGCACATCCTAGGGTGGAGCCTGGGTGTCTTCTTCTAGGGTTGGAGCCCTACCTATATTGTATTTGATTCATTGTAAAGATTATATTAATAAAAACATTTATTTCTATTGTTCATTTTGTGTTCTAAATATAAGTGATCTAACTGGTAAAAGTAACAATTGAAAAGAAACACTGATTCACCCCCCCCCCCTCTGTATTTGCAACATGTGTGTTATGACTGTGTCAGAATGATGTTTCATAATGCTGAAGAAGCATTGGAACATCTGCAAGATCAAACCATCGCACTCAAGATCAAATATGATTTCATAAGTCTTAGTCACGGCCTTAACTCCTAAAATTTCAAGCTTCTTCTTAAAGGTAGAGCATTGTTGTACAAGTCTCGGAAAGTTTCTATCATCAGTCCGAAACTCTCCTCATGACATTATCATTGTAAGGAGTTGTAGGTGCGGTCAGTCTCATGATGCTGAAACTCTCGTCATAACATCATCATTGTAAGGAGTTGTAGGTGCGGTCAGTCTCATGATGCTGTTGAGACAAGATTCAACTGGAAGTCTAACCCCTACACAAGGTTCCTCCAAGAATTTGGGTTGTATAAAAGCAAGCATAGTTGGTCTTAGAGCTCAAATTAGTTTCTTCCCTTCTAACTGGCTCACTTTGGAAAGGAGGACACCTAGTTTATCAAGTTTGAAGAGAACTTTCCATGTGACCCTCATGTGTTTCAAATTTGTCCCAAGTGCAAAGATTTCGTGTTCCATCTCATACTTTTCCTGTGGCTGCTATTGCTGAAGAATAATATGCATCCTCTTTGAAAAGGCTCTGCCGTTTGCTACTGTTAATTTCTTAAGGGAATTTAAGAAGGGTTTATCCAGGTTTAATCCAATGAAGTCAAATACATCAAGCAAGACTTTCACTGGTAGTTCAACAGAAGCACATAACTGTAGCTGACTTAATACATAGACCTCTCACACAACATACAGCTATTGTGGCACATAATATATTCAAGTTTTGACTGGGCACATCAATGTCAAAACAAGCAGTATCAGATCTTACTAGCAACCTTTCTTTTGACAATATTGCTGCTATGACAAAACAATGCTCAAATACTGCTAGTAGTATATATGACACGAGACTCAATACAACAGGATAATACAAATATGACATCCCCTACAACCCATAACTGTGTTACTTCTCTTGCACACACTCAACTACATGGACAACAATTAGTCAATCCTTCCAGCAACAATACATTGTCATACGAACCGCCAACAATCTCAACCATACAAGTACATACTTTTACCCAGCAAGCATACTCTGACTTACAACACAAGATGCAATCTCATAAAATTAGAAACAATGCACTTAATTTGCAAACCCTGTCTCTGCCACCATTAATACGCACCACAAAATTCTTGGAGAATACCAACGAGTTTTCTGGGTTCAGTTTATTGTGGTGTTAATGCATACAGATTGAGGATAATGTATCGTAGATGATTCTTGACAATGATAGTAATGCTAACCTTGCCAAGCATGCAAGGAAGAGGAACTTAGGAACAACTGATATTGGTAACACACGCTTAGTAATGGTAAAGTTTTGGGACAGGAATTACCAGTGACTAACTGAAGATGAATAGAATCAGAATACCATTAGCCTCAACTCGGAAACACAAAAGTGAATAGTCAATTCCTCCACAAGCCATAATAACGCGTCCAACAAGGGATAACTGATCTACTTGCAGATCTGAAAATTAAAAAAACAGAGAATAACAGAACAGATTGTAGACACAAAAACTGGAATAACACAGGTCTGCAAACAATACCACTAACTTTATTATGAAGAAGAGATGAGCATTTTATAAACAATGCAATCATTCTCTTTATTACAAAAGATAAAATCAAACTGCATAATTAGATAAGGCCAATATATTTTAGATGTTTCCTTTTTCCTAGTTTTTCAGATGTTTCCCTCTTTTCTATTCTTGGATGTTTCCAATGAAATAGTACGCTTTTTCTTGGTTGCCCAATCAGTGAGATGTTGCTGATTTTTGTGTTCTTTCTGGTTGCCCAATTCCTCCCTGTTTAGATCAGGAAGCGTCCCGGCTTCCTCCACCAACTGAGGGAAATTGCGTTGCAATGTTTCTGCACTGATCCATTTTGCCTGTGCTGGTGTGTGTCCCTTCCGACCAACCAAATATGAGAAGTATGGCTGATGTCGTGTATCCCGTTTCTTGAAGTCCAGAATTGTATCTTTGAGCAGAGGAGGCCGAAAATCTGGAATATTATCAACCGGATGATGAATTGTAACAGATTCCTCAAGGAGAGGTGGTTCAAATAATTTGAGATTATTAACATTAAGAACATCGTGGATGCCACAAGCTGGGAAGGCAAGTCCAAGCGATATGCATTTTCTCCAATGCGTTCCAGAACAGTATATGGGCCATATCTCAGAGGGTGCAGCTTATGACGCTGGCCCTTGAAGCGTTGCTTGTCCAACAAGAGCCACACACGATCTCCAGGTTGAAAAGACAAGTGTGTTCGCTGCTTGTCATGTCTCTGTTTGGCACGATCTTGGGCTGCTTGCAAAGCAGCAGTTACTTGAGCTTGGCGTTGAGAAATGGAGTGTATAAAATGATGAGCTGATTTTTGTTCCTGTTGTTGATGTGCAGACCCAGAAGGGGTGATTGTCAATGGCATCTCAGAGGGTGCACTTGGTTGAAACCCCAAGCAAACCTCAAAAGGTGAGAAACCAGTTGAGGAGTGTGTTGCTCGATTGTAACTATGTTGAATGATGTGCAAATATGTATCCCACTGTTTGTTTTTGGAAAAGTAGCTGCGAAGTGAGTGAACCAAAGTACGATTGACAACTTCGGTTTGTCCATCTGTTTGTGGGTGGAAGGCAGTGGAGAAACGAAGTTGGCAACCCAACAAAGACCAAAGAGTATGCCAAAAGGTACTGAGAAAGTGAGAATCACGATCTGAAATAATGCTACTTGGCAAACCAAAGTGTGGCCACACATGATGGAAGAAGAGATCCGCGGTTTGAGCAGCAGAAGTAGTCTTATGACAAGGAAGAAATATAGCCATCTTGGAGAAACGACATACCACTACCCAGATAGCATCATGTTTACGAAAAGTAGTAGGAAGGCCACTTAAAAAGTCCATGGAAATGGATTCCCAAGGACGAGAGGGAATTGGTAATGGCTGATACAAACCATGCTTACGATTTGAGGGCTTGCTTTGTGAACAAAGAGAACATGCACAAATGAATTTTTCCACTTGCTTTGGTAAGGCAGGCCAATAGAAGTGGCGTTGAAGATTGAGAATGGTCTTGGCTGTGCCAAAATGCCCTTCGCATGAAGAGGCATGTGCTTCACGGATGAGAATGAGACGATCATCAGATTGTGGCACACATAGTTGGTTCAATTTATACAACCAACCATCACGAAGGTTATAATCAAGAAAGGGAGTTTGGTTGATGACTGTAGGGTGTTGCAAAGCTTCCCATATCTCACCAAAGACCGGATCTGTTGCATACATATCTTTCCAAGCATCATATGCAGCACAACACACCTCTAGAATGTGTAGGACCTGAGCAGGCGGTCGACTTAACAAATCAGCCATCTTATTACTTGTCCCCTTCTTGTATTTAATCACCAGATGGAATTGTTGAATGTAAGAAGCCCACTTTAAATGGCGTTGCTCTTGAATCTTTCGTTGTGAGTTGATGAAGATTAGCGGATGATGATCTGTATGGAGGATGGTCTCTTTGCCAAGAATGTAATGGCGCCATTGCTTCAAAGCTTGCACTAAACTGTAGAATTCCTTGTCATAGGTGCTGTACATGAGCTTAGCATCCGCAAGTGCCTCAGAATGGTATGCCACAGGGTGGCCTCCCTGTTTAAGAACAGCTCCAATGGCGAATTGAGAGGCATCAATTTCCATCTCAAATGGTTGATTCATATCTGGCAAACGAAGAACAGGAGCAGAGCATAAGGCACTCTTGAGTTGAGCAAAATGTTGCTCAGATTCGGCATCCCAAATAAACTTTGCTTGATGAGACAACTGGTGCAAAGGGCGAGCCAACTGTGAAAAATGAGAGACAAACTTTCTATAGAAATTAATACCTCCCATGAAGCCCTTGAGGTCATGTGCATTGGAAGGGGTTGGCCATTGCGCCAAGGCTTGTACACGAGAGGGATCTGGGCGAACCCCTTTGTTGTCAATAATAAATCCCAAATATTGAACTGATGTTTGTCCAAAATAGGATTTCTTTTCTTTGACCTGAAGGTGATGTGCTCGCAATAACTCAAGTATGGTGCGAACATGCTGAAGATGGTCTTCCCAGGATTTACTGAATACTAAAATGTCATCAAGGTAGATGACCACAGACTTACCCAAATGTGCCCTGAAAACATCATTAATGAATCTCATAAAGGTGGCCGGTGCGTTGGTCAGTCCAAATGGCATGAACAACCATTCAAATAGCCCAAACTTTGTTTTAAAAGCAGTTTTCCATGTGTCGGCTGCATGCATGCGAACTTGATGGTAGCCTGCAGTTAAATCCATCTTTGTGAAGAAACAAGCCCCGTGTAAATGGTCCAACAAATCCTCAATGCGGGGAAGGGGGTAGCGGTTTTTAACAGTGGCTTTATTAAGGGCTCGATAGTCTGTCACGAGGCGCCATTCAGAAGTATCTTTTTTGGGAATAATAAAAGCTGGAGATGCACATGGCGAGGATGACGTCTGAATATGACCGGATGTCAACAATTCTTCAATTTGGCGTTCTATCTCAGTTGCCTCTCGAGGAGCAAGGCGATAAGATGGGGCATTGGGTAAGGAAGCGCCAGGAATAAGATCAATGTGGTGTTCAACAGAGCGTGCTGGAGGCAGCCCTGTGGGTTGGGTGAAGACATTTGCAAATTCATGGAGTAGAGGAGCCATTGAAGGAGGGACTGGATTGGTGAGGTTGTCTGGCTTGACAGGGCAAACCAAGCACAAAGAAACATCTTGGTTTAAATTGACTCTCATAATGGAAGCTTTGCCAATGGAAGGTTGGGTTGATGTGCTAGCTGAGGATGTGAGCACATAGGTGCACCCATCGTGCTGCAAGTGGTATTGGTGATCTGTAGCATGATAAACAGCATGTCGAGCCTCTTGGTATGGAATTCCTAGCAATAAATCAGCACAATCTAGAGGAGAAACATCACATACCACAGTATCACGAAAAGGTCCAATAGCAAAGGTGACCAGCACAACATTGTGAGATGGTAAGACGAGGACCGTCCTTTCTGACCCAACCGAGCTGATACGGGTGGGGGTGAGGAGTGGTGGGAAGGCAAAGGCGTTCAACTAAGTCTTGTGACACAAGATTCTTTTGACTCCCATTGTCAAGAATAAGCGTGGCCAACTCATGTTTGATTTGACAATTATGGGTAAACAAAGGCGTAACAGAGGTGTTTGTTGCATTAGCAGTCATGAGGATGAGAGAGGGGTCCACTTCTGTCGGATTTTCGAGAGAAACAACTGGAAGTGGGGTAGTGGCCTTTGGTTGTTCGACCTCTGTAAAAAGAGTTTTCTGGGGGCGGAGATTTTTCAATACTCGACAATCTGCAGAATCATGTGAGTTGGTCTTGTGAAATGTGCACCAGGGGGTGCGGTGAGGTGTGGGGGATGAGGCAGAGGCGACATTAGAAGAACCAAAGGAAGATGGACCATTTCTGGCTTGAGGATATCGAATTCGAGTACCCACTTTGCGTTCCACCGCCAGGGCCCGAATAAAGGCCTTGTCTAATGAAGTACTATCAAACAACTCAACTTCACGACGAAGAAGCATTAGCAAACCAGAATTAAATTTGATAATTAGTACCTCTTCTGGATCGGATATATGGAGTTGAATGCGCAACTTGCAGAAGACATCAATGTAGGCTTGCACTGATTGATTGGGTAGTTGTCGAAGCTGCAACCATTTGGCAAAGGGATTTCGTATATATCCTGGAGGATAGAAGCGTTCACGTAAGGCCTCGCAAAAGAGATTCCAAGATGTGATAGGCGTCGATTTGGTCTCGGCTTGTTCTCCAAGTTCCACAACCAAGGACATATTCTCAAGATGAGTATCCCACCATGTTTGTGCTAGGCCTTCCAATTGTAGACTGGCGATCTGAAGTTTCATCTCCTCGTCCATTGTTGGATAGGTTCTAAAATAGTTGGAGAGGCTGCGGATCCAAGAATCAACAGTCTCACCATTCATTTGCCCTGAGAATTTGGGCAGTTGAAAGCGTGTATCAAGCTGCATTTGCCCTGGAGGGCATTGTTGTTGTTGCAGCGTAATTAGCTCTTGAAGAGCCCTAGCTAAATCATTCACTGGCGAGTGCATGATTTTCATCCACTGAATGGAGTGAAATGTATGACCCTTAAAAAAAATAAATTCTTCGAACAGGTGGATGGCTTCCAAGAACTTACGCTTTGATACTAATTGATCTACTTGCAGATCTGAAAATTAAAAAAACAGAGAATAACAGAACAGACTGTAGACACAAAAACTGGAATAACACAGGTCTGCAAACAATACCACTAACTTTATTATGAAGAAGAGATGAGCATTTTATAAACAATGCAATCATTCTCTTTATTACAAAAGATAAAATCAAACTGCATAATTAGATAAAGCCAATATATTTTAGATGTTTCCTTTTTCCTAGTTTTTCAGATGTTTCCCTCTTTTCTATTCTTGGATGTTTCCAATGAAATAGTACGCTTTTTCTTGGTTGCCCAATCAGTGAGATGTTGCTGATTTTTGTGTTCTTTCTGGTTGCCCAATAACCCAGAATTGATGAATGTGTAGTCTGTATAGGCTAATATATCCTTTGCGTAATGAACAATTCACGTTTCCACCACGATCCAACTTCAAAGATTATTTTCGGCCCTCCTGAAAATGATGACTTGGCTTGACTCACGGGAATGGTCCCCGCTCCAATTAATTTTTTTGCTCGGCTAAATAACAATGGCGTCTCCAGGTGGCCACAACGATCAATGAATGCACTCCTTCTCGACGTTGTTTATTTCAAGGGCCAGCAGATGTGCGCTTGCCCGGATCGAAATGTCGTCGCAGAGAAATTTGACTCCTTGTCACCACCGTCATTCACCAATTCCGGTTCTGCCGTCACCGCATGCAAGTCGCTTCGTCCACTCGAAGTAGAAACGCTTCTCCCAGATCTAGTTATAACTCCGCCGACTGCGACTTCAGTCAATCGGTGCTGTTGCCTGGAGAAACTCGTCCCTGCTTCGATAAAATGAATGCGATCATAAATTCGATCCTAGCTCAAGAATGCCTCCGCCCCAGTTGGTCATTCAGAAGCTCATCCCCTATCGTGACAATGAGTTCTGCCCAGCGGCGCAACATTTTCCTTCATTAATACCTTGCAACTACAACGATGTTTATAACTCTCGCACCATATTCGTAGCCTCTGCGCACTAGGTAACACTCCATCGATGTCAAGTTTGACCCAGACTGTCAGCGGCTTTACCTCTATGCGCACAGTTACTTAACGCGCCAGGCAGTTTTGGCCCAACCCATAACTCAGTAATTTGACGCGTCTCTACTGAGCCAATCACACCAAGACCGTAATTTGGCCTCAGAAAATTTTAAAATAGATTAGTCACAGAAAAATCTCGGCCTTCAACTGATTGGTCATTTAACTTGACTTCAACAAATATATTTTGGTCTTCTAAAGGTAGAAAACAATTCGGCTCAAGAGATGCAACTTGGCCGGGAAGCTTTAAAAACGTATTCCTCCAGGCGCCAAAATCTAGAATTCTGGCTCCAATTCCTGTATTCGGCTCTTCTGCTGATATAATTCTATGTCGACTTCTATAATAATCAACCCTTCTTCAAATAAAAAGTTCACAACCCCTTCTAACAATTTGACTCTCAAATTTGTCGAATGATTATTAAGCAATTGACAAATGTGCAGAAAATTTGTCTAGTATTTTTCAAGAGAGATTTTGTAGAACTGTTAACACCCAAGGCAAATTTCTCCGGCAAATAGAATTTGGTACCCTCAAAATAAAAATAAACACCCTCGAACAATCTGCAATTGGAATTGAAACCCTTACCACTGAAATCTCGCAGACTGAGCCAAGACTAATGCTTTGATACCACTGTAATGTCCCAGATGGAGAAAATTTGGAACAAACCCTTCAAATCAAATTATCAAGCACTTAACAGGAAATTGCCATGAAAAACCCAAACACCAGAAATTTGACTGAAGCCATAAACCCACAAATTGCATAACAATCTCATTAAAAATCACAACACGAGGAACAATGAGAAACGCAGCAACCAAAATCCAGCGTTATTATATATAGATATATGCCAATATAATAGTTGGGAATGACCCTCCAGTCTCCAAACTGAAACAGAAAACAATCACTACACTCTTGGATTCTGAATGAATCCACCAAGGGGAGATGGGTGCTTACCCAATCTCTCTAAATCACCCTAGAGTTTTCATCCTAGGGCTACCAGTGGAGTAGAGAATCGGGTTCTCAACCTCTCATACAAAAGACAATACTCAATCCATGGTGTCTCCAAATGATCTCCTCCTCCCCTTTTATAGATTGATGGATAGATCTCCAAGCCTCTAGAAGCATCTTATTTTATTATTTTATTATTATTCAAGAAGCTCGTCCATTGACTTTATCTTAATTGACCTTTCATTTTATTTTATTTTATTTCACTTAAGTCACTTTTGGCTCTTTTTCTCCAATTAATTATTTTTCCTTTATTAAATTACTAATTAAAGTCATTTTCAACTAAGGAAAATGGAAAATTGCCCACCATACTCTCTTCGGCCACTGAAAGTCTCTTCTCAGCGTCCCATCCTATAGATCTTTTTCGTTCTGGTTCCAACGAGCTATTACACAGAGGTGTTCCATCAATTAATTTCCCCGGAATGCCACCTCGAGCATAATTAATTAAGATATGCCCAATAATAATGCTAATTTCTGAAAGTTGTCGGAATGTGACGGAATGAAAGGCAAACTGTTCGGATGATGGAATATGCCAAGCGAATGCCATCAAATCCCATAAAAACTCCTCAAAACTCCATCAGGACCCTTGATGACATAAACTTGCTCCATTGACCTGGCCTTCTCTTGCCTTGGAAATCCACCCTGGTTGTATTGTGAAGAAGGATAAAAATGGGGACATGACATTGCAAGTTGTCCATCTATATTCATATTCCAAAATGGTCTTCTTTTGGCTTCAATGTATCATTCCACTTTTGGTTTTCATGATGGCAAGGGGGAGTAGGAATAGAAGGGAAGAAGAACAAGAAGATATTGGTCCCTGTATGAGTGACCTAATGTATGATGAGGAGGAAGGGTTTGAAGAGGAAGGAGATGAAGAGAACACTGAAATGCTAGAGGGGAAAGTTGCATTGACACCCTTGTGGAATTATGTGACCAAACTCGAAGGGGGAAAAGGTCGTGGAACCTACAAGCTTTTGTTACCTCATGGTTGTCATGGAGGAAAACCATATAGTGATTCATATAACTGTGTGAGGAGGCATCTTTGTGGGGTTTTGGACAATGATGACAAAAAGGGCGCCGTAGGGATAGCAATTTGTCCAAAGGTTTCAGCCAGTGAAGCACCACCCCTATAAAACCCGCGGGTAAGAACGGGTCATAAGGGCGGACGGGTAAACTTCATCAAACCCTCGGTCTTTACCCTTACCCCTCGGGTTTAGTACTAGACCCTCTTACCCTTATAAGACCTGCGGGTTTAATACAAGACCCCTATAAGACCCTTCGGGCAGCAAAACGTTTAAACTGTCCAAAAATTCGATTTTTTTAAAATTTTTCTTTTTTCTTTTTTGGAGATGAGGTGGAGGAAAAGGGAAATTGGAGGGAAAAAAAACTTTATAAGCACCTCTCTCCCTTCTATTTCTCATTCACTTGTCATTTGAGTGTTTGGCTAATTTGTGTGAGTGAGAGTGAAGCTAAAGGAGCGTGAAGGAGCTGTTGGAGGAGGCTAAAGGAGGCTTCACCGGATCAGACTAAGCTTCAGGTAGGCTTTATGAACCTAGTTAGAATGTTCCATATATTTTTGTTTTGTTTTGTTTTGTTTGTTTGTTTGTTTGTTTTTTTTTATTTTCGTTTGCAATTTTTTTTTGATTGCGAATGCCCGTGGGTGAGAAACTCAGCCACACAACCAAAAAAATTTTGAAATTAAAAAAAATTCAAAACCAAAAAAAATAATTTAAAATCGAAAAAAATTTTAAATTTATTTTTATTTTTTCCAGATTTTGTTACCATGCCACCAAAGGGTTTCAAACAGTTTCATGATTCGGCATGGGCACATGGTCAACGAGTCATTCCCGGTAATGACCACAATATCAAGTGCAATTATTGCAATGCCACAATGTATGCAGGCATAAACAGGCTGAAATACCACCTAGCCAGAATTCCTGGGCATGGTGTGGGTGCTTGTCAAAGTTGCCCTGATGAAGTCACTACTGAAATGGTAGCTGCTTTGGAAGCCATTAAAGAAGCAAGTTCTAAGAGGAAAAGAATGAAGGATGAGATTGTTGGGATAGGTAGATCTTCACCTCAGAGTGAAACACAGTTTCAAAGTCCAGGTATTGGTAACTCCTCTTCAACTTCTATGCCAAACAAGAGTATAACTTCTTCTTTTTTCAGTTCTCGTACAACTCCAGGATCTCAACCAACCTTGGACAGTTTCAATGATAAGAAGAGGAAGGAGGTAGATATGGTAGTGAGGAGGTTTTGGTACCATAATAGTCTTTCATTCAACTATGCAAAGTCTTATTTTTATCAGCCCATGGTGGATGCCATTGCATGTGCTGGCCCTGGATACAAAGCCCCAACTTATAATGCACTTAGGGGGAAAGAGCTAGATGAGGAGCTTGAGTGTGTCAAGGAACAATTGGAGAGCATTAAAAGCTCATGGAAAATTACAGGTTGTACACTTATGTCTGATGGGTGGATAGATCAAAGGGGTAGAACAATAATAAATTTTGTTGTAGCTTGCCCTAAAGGAACCATGTTCCTAAAATCCATTGATGCATCTGCAAATGTAAAAGATGCACATTTGATTTTTTCATTGTTGGCTGATGTGGTGGAGGAAGTTGGGGTTGTAAATGTTGTCCAAGTAATCACGAACAATGCAACAAATTATGTGGCAGCTGGAAGGTTGCTTTGTGCCAAATATTCCACCATTTTTTGGACTCCATGCGCTGCCCATTTCATAGACTTGATGCTGGAGGACATTGGGAAGTTGGAGTGGGTGCAAGACATTATGCAAGAATGCGAGCATTTTACCAATTATATTTATAATCATGCTTGGGTGTTGAATCTCATGAGGGAATTCACACAGGGTGAGCTTAGTCGCCCAACTATCACATGGTTTGCTACAAAATTTCTTTCCCTCTAAAGCCTTTTGTATGAGTACCAAGCTTTGAGAAGAATGTTTTGTAGCCAACAATAGGTATTCTGGAAAGATAGCACAAAACCGGAAGCAATGTCTGTGAAAACAGTTGTCTTTGCTGATAGTTTGTGGGACAAAGTGATTGAGATTGTCAGCTTCACCGAGCCCCTTGTGAAAGTCTTGAGATTGATGGATGGATAGAAACCTGCAACGGGATATATTTTAGAGGGCATGGATAGGGCCAAAGAGGCCATCAAGACTTTTTATAAGGGAAATGAATCTAAATATATCCCTATATGGCAAATTATTGATTCCAAGCGGGACAGGCAACTACATTCACCATTGCATGTAGCAGGAGCATATCTCAATCCGAGCTTATTCTATAACGAGGGGTCTAGTATTCAAAGAGATCTCGAGGTGATGAGAGGTGTCATGATATGCATTGAGAAGATGTTCCTGGATGTAGATATTTAGGACAAAATCAACTTACAATGAGATATGTACAAGGAAGCATCTGACATGTTTGGATTCAGCTCAAGCCAACGTCTCAAGGACAAGAAAATGCCTTGTAAGTGCAAATTGTTAGAACTTAGCTTGTAATTTTGCTAGTTCTCTTTTATATGTTTGGCATTGCAAACTAATAATCTTTGTTGTTATTTTTTTACAGCTCATTGGTGGATAGATTGTGGCACTGAGGCACCACAATTACAAGAATTCGCCATCAGAGTTTTGAGTCAACCCTGTAGTGCTTCTTCTTGTGAGCGCAATTGGTCAGTGTTTGAGCACATCCACAACAAAAAGAGAAACAGGTTGGAGCATGAGAGGTTGGAGAAGTTGGTTTTCATCTACTACAACCTTCGAATGCTGACAAAACAAGTGCAACCAAAGGATACAGATCCAATTTTATTGGATACTATTGATTTAGAGTCTGATTGGGTTGTGGAGGAGGAGGCCCTTGATTTGAGTTGGCTTGATGAAGAGACTGAGGATCTCTCTAGTTTGCCATCTCAAATGGAGACTCCAAATACACCTGCCTCACAGTTGCTTCAGCGTTCTGATGTTAGCACTAGCTCCGCGAGGGCTTATTGTAGGCGTAGTCGTCCATGAGTGATGAGACACAAGATTGTTATGAGACAACCATTTATCATTTATGACATATGTGTTTGAATTTTGAACTTGCTGACATTTTTGATTTTAATTATGGAATCATGAGTCCTTTTCTTATTCAGTATCTAAATGTTTTGCTTACAAAAATTGAATAAGTTATGTTGTACTTTTATAGATATGAGATGATGTTATGAATTATTGCATATATTGTGGTTTTTATAACTTATAAGGATTGGAATTTTCATCAGTTTCTATTTTGTGCTTAAAATTTACCACATTTTAAGTTGATTTTTTTTGTATTTTGACGAGTCTTATAAGGGTCATTCCCGAGTCTTATATGAGTAGACGAGTTAATACCTCATCGAGTCTTATACTAGTACAAGTCGTGCAACATTGGTTTCAGCTGAACAAAGAAGAAAATACATCCAAATAGGGGACGCTGCACAACAAAAAAACAATAAACAAGAAACTTATTTTGAATCAAGTGCAACCTCTAGATTTGGTAGCTCATCTCCTCATGGTACTTCTATAACCTCTGGTAGTAGAAGAACAATAGGAGATTTCCTAAATGTTGTTGGGAGGGATGATGTGGATGGAAAGATAGTCTGGTTTCTTTGTGCTTGTGGTGTACCATTCAATGTGCTTTGCCCTCCCTATTGGCATGATATGGTTAAGGCCGTCAATGAAGCCACAAAATAATACAAGAGCCCCAACTATGAGAAAGCGAAAACAATGTTATTGGGTTGTTCTAGGGACATTGGTCCAAAAATAACTGTGTACTTGTGTGTGTGTGCATCTATTCTTCGAACTCCGCATTATTGTATTTGTGAAGGCTGTAGTGTATTAGTTTCGATATTTACCGTAGGATGCAGTAAACAATTTGTTCAGCTTATTCAACAAATAGAAGAAACTTAATCAGTTGCTGCAGTAGGATTCGGGGTTTCTGAATTTTCACATGGGCAAGGAGAAGGGGCAAGCTAACCCTATGTGGACCTAGCAGAGGAATGTGGACCCAGGTGGGAGAAATGATGAATGGGGTAATAATGAGTGGAAAGAGGGTAATATAAGCGGATAAGGGAGCGGGACCACGCAACCAAAATCGGGGTTTCCCATGAAATACCATCCCTAAATCCAAATGGTCAGTAAAAGAGATCCCATGGGACTAGGATGCAAGGTTAATATCCAAAAGGGGTCTAGGGGACAAGAGCACAGACCTAACCCATTCTTTCCGCCGAATCCCCCCATTAATCCATGCCCATAAGTGTCCATGATAAGCAAACTACAATACTCAATTACCAAATGACAAGGCATACCTTTAGGTTCGGGAGGCCCACCTTCAAACATACGATCATGGCAAATGGGCGAGGGACCACATCGCTGGCTTAGGTGGCAGAGAAAAGGCATAATGAGCTAGCTGGTGGCTGCTGACTAAGGACCATCTTGGAGAAAAAAAAATTCTCTTAGGGATATCACCCACAAAATGGTGGGTAACAAGCTGTAGCATTCATTTTCACTGATAAATATTATGTGTGGTTTCCTGTGGTTATTATATTTTGAATTGGGTTGTTTTTGTGAGCATTTACTTGGCCTTTTGCACTCTTTTTATTAGCAAAACAACAATTTACACCTACAACAGTTTGTCAGCTTGAGTTTGACAAAATACCACACTTAAAGACTCATTGAAACTCAATTGAAAACTCAGAAATTTTAAGTGCAAATTGGGAATATCTTAGTTGGGAACATTACAATGTCCCATCCTTTGGTGCTTTATCCCACATTCTTACAGCATTTCTTTATATGAAGATGTCCTTTTAACTTGATTTCATTTTTTCCAATTTGGAAATCTTTCATCGAAACATTTTTATTCAGTTCCATATTTGTCTGGTGTGTTTGGTATTTCTTTCTGCTCTCGATGCAAAGAAAGGTTTGTCAATGGTCAATCCTGCCTATTGAGTGATAGGGAGAATGTGCTTTTGTATTCCACTATGTTGCAAGGATGCTCAGTTATACGTTTACATGTTACGTCAGTCACTGTTTCATAGCTTTCCCACCTTTAATAATTAAATAAGTTCCATTTAGCTTCACCTTTGCACATTGATTTATTTTCAGTAGAGCATTGAAAGAGCCTTGGAGCATAAATTGTTAATACTTTTATCCATATTTTCTCAGATAAATGGCGTTAATTTTGGAAGCCTGGATGACATTCAAAGTGGAGCAGTTAAAAGTTTCTTTAGTTTCATAAGGAACACATTAGACTTTGATTTTGAGGAAAATGGTGAAGGTTGGTTCTTTTCATCTTCTTGGATCAACATTTCAAACTAGAAATTCTGCAGTAGGCTTCTTTGACATTCTCTTAATATCTTTAAGCAGTGAACTTATGTTAATTGCCTTTAATGTCTGTTCTATTTAAGATCGCTCTAAACCCCTCTAGGTGCCATGGAGCTAAAATTTTTGCTGTCTTCCAAATAATGTAGTATTTTACTCAATTGACTCTGGGTGCTCTTCTTATATGCTTGAAAGAGATTACCTCCAAAGCATGAAATAATTCTTTTGTATACATTCATGGTTTAAACTTTATCTTTGTGCTGTCAGACACTCATTGACTTCGAAATTTTAAACCAGGTCTTTATGTGAGACCAATCCACCTAATTAGAGTCCGAAAGGATAAAACGAATGGAGTCTAATATCAAACTTTTGTTGTATCAAAACACACCATAAGCATTATGAGATCCACAAAAGTAATCCTTAATGGAAACTGAATATTTGTAACATAGATACCTTGAATGAAACCATTTCTTGGTGTTTTGAACAACCTGGTTTGTTTTTTTCTGTAGATATATAGTTTGTTGACATGCAACTCTCAGTTTTTGCTTTTTTTTTTGAAAAACTGTATGTGTTAACTTCAAATGTCAAATCAGTGCATCATGGAGCAGAAAAATTACATCACAAGGACAATAGGGGTTCTCGGAAAATCGACAGAACTTAATTATGAGGTTTTCTGTCCAGTTTGAAATTTGATCGCTTATGTAATATGAGTTTCTTTCACATTTAAACATCAAAATATTTCAAAACAACCTTTATTCTGCAATGTGGGTTTCTTCAACATTTAAAAAGAATATTGGGTCAAAAGAGTGGAAATTTTTAAATGCTTCCACTATTGAGTGGCATTGGATTCTAAAAGGATTTTTAAAATGTTATTTAATTGAAATCATGAAGGTTGGAAGTTGATTGATGTTGAAGAAGTGAGTGGTATATCAGGTTTCATATTTCTCTAGTCTGCCGGGGAAATTGGTTAGGAACTATAAATGAAAATATATTTGATATTTCCATCTTGAGTTTCATAAGTAAGACTACAAGTCATACAACATGATACTGTTTGTTCCTCATTGTTACATTTAGTACTGTTATACATGCATTTATAATGTGTTACCCCTCATATAGCATAAGGAGTGTCCAGTTTGAAAACCTTGCCCAAGCAGACTGTGTTTGGAGGATAGTGGCTTTGGAGCCAATATGTTGTTAATTTTCTTGAAACTTTGCAACTACTTAGATGAATTTACTGAAAAATCAAGTCAACTGAAAACTGAAACCAAGTTTAACTTTCACCAAGATACAGAGTTACTTAACATTAAACATGCAGCAGAAAATACTTGAGATAAAAACACATGCACAAACATAAATTTGACACCAGTGATTTATCCAGGAAACCCAAATGGGAAAACCTGCTTTCTTTTTTGTGGGATTTTTATTGATTGTTCTTTGAGCAAATAACTTTTTTACAAATTTAGTATGCTACTACTGCAGCCAGCAAATAGTCTCTGAGAAATTAATCTCAACTCCACAATTTCTCTCGGCCTGCTCCTGGATCACTGCTCTCTGCCTTGAGAAGATGGTCTCGGCCTTGCCTCTTGATCTCGGTCTGCACACTCAATTGTTTCCTGCTGAAACTAGGCTCGGTTTCTACTCTTCAAATCCTGATCTTCGCTCCTCAACCAATGCGCTCTGCCAACAATAAAGAATCATCAATCTGTGCCTTCGTCCTTCTCTTGCCTTAATAGATCTTCAATTCATGCAAGGAGGCCAAGTTCGAATTTCTGTTCACACAAGTGCAATGAGTTCCTTTTGCCAGTTAATTGGAGCAAGTCTCAGTTATACTTGGACTAGCTCTCAGTTAACTGGCTCGAGTTGCTCCTTGTTTTCCTCTAGTTGTGAACCGAGTTAACTGAGGACTTAACTCGTCCTCCCTTCACTTGTCTCTGAAGTCTTAACTCGTTCTAATTGAATTTGTCTCTATAGTCTTAACTCGTCCTAACTGGACTTGTCTCTGCCACCTCATCTTGTAGTCTAACTAAAGAAGACTCCAACGAACTGAAGCTCCAACACTATGCATGCAATCTACTGATGACCATTCCAGTGAATTGGAAATCAACTCATCACACTAAAGTCTATCTCATGAATTCGCATTCATGCTAGAGAAAGACAATTTGAAGTCTTCACTGGCTAAGGCATAAGCCATAAGACCTTCCTTCGCTACATTTTCAACATATGTTACTGCTTTGATGCATATTTTTTCATGGACAGTCAACCATTGGGATTTTTCATTTCACTCATGGAGGCTTGCATGTTGAATTTGGATCTTTTTGTTAATATCGACACACTTATCTAGAGGCAATTATGTCCCAACATGGTTTGATAAAGTAACGAGATAACATTTTTACTTAGTTACAAGTGATAAAGTATCCATCTAATGTTAAGTACACTTCACAAGCAAGTCAAAACTCAAGCATCACTTCTAAGTAAGGGAATCCACATAGTGAAACTGTCATGTTCCTTCTCAAACACATTTGTAAAAGGGTGTTGCTACACAATTTTGCACAATTTTGGCTAAGGAAGAGAACCCATCATTTTCGACTTAGGGACTTAGGAGGCAATCCGACTTAATTTGGTTGCTAGTGGAATGTGGGGTCCACCCACATGGGAATTCGAATTGGCCCATTCGAATATCTTGGAGGGAAAGTCGAATAGGTGGATGGAGGGGCCCACATGAGGCATGGGAGGCACAAGGAGTTATAAGGAGGGAGTAGATCTCATTTTGGGATTCATTCATACATCTTGCAAACAAAATTACTTGATTATTCACTCTGCTGTTTAGCTGAGTCAACCTGCTGTTTAGCCACGAATCTCTCAAGCCGAAGATTCAACCTCTACTTCGGGGGTCCATCCATACCCGCCCTAGAGAGGCAGTTTTACAAGGATTTCAGGAGTTTTGGGGCAGTGACATAGCACCACCAACCAGCGCAGAGCAAGGAGTGCGTATTTCTGGGCAGCTAGGAAAAACATAGAGGGATATTGAGGCAAGTAAAGATCTGATTGCTTGTCTGGGAGTCAGGGAGTTGAGGTAGCAACATTAGACCAACGTTCTTGCTGGGTTTTACAGCCAGCTGAGCCATCATTCCAACAATTCGAATTGCTGGGCTGGGGGACAACACAAATGCCACACAACAGATTTTTGTGGTACTTGGGAGCAGCTGATTTGGGCCAAGAGATCATCGGGGGAGTCAGGGATTGGATAGCTTGGGTGAACTTAGCATTTTGGAGAAGGTTTCAGGTGGATTTACAGGCAGTTTCGAGCAAGTCGAAATTGGCAACTAGAGCTGAGGTGAGGTTCCAAGGGGGTAAAAAATCAGAAGTCTAAATTTGCCAAAATCCTTTCTGGGTTATTCTGGGTTTTTGACAAGGATTTCAAATATAAAGTTTCATAATTTTCTGAGCACCAGAGGTAGGGTTTTAAGCCGTATATTTGCAGCAGACAATGTAGAATTGTTGGGGATTGAATAGCGCCTTTGGGGGTCTATTTTGGGAAGTCAAAATAAGGTCAAACCATTTATGGGCAGTTTCAGTGCACCTGCTAGCCATTCGAACTTCAGTAGAGCAGCAGTTTCTAGGCAGTGCAGTTCAGATTGGTGCAGCGACTAAGCAACCTTCAGCTCAACCATTTTCCTACCTGGGTTTGGTCCTGCTTGTCCCTTCAGACAAGCACAGGTGCACCATTCCATCATCTATTGTATTTGACTTGCAAAAATATAATAAAATGGCTTAGAAGTTCTCCATTTGCAGCTTTTATATGGGTGTTTGCTTAATATTTCGTTTTTGTAATTTGCTGCATGTATTGTTTGCTTGTTATCACTTATATTCCTATTAAGGATCTTTACAATGGTATCAAAGCATGAGCTTGGCCCAGCTGCGGGAAATTAGCTAGAAGATCATGGAAGCTTTGTGTATGAGTGCACAGTGACGGGTGAAACTGGAGACAAACCAATGGCTCAAGGGAAATCCAGTATGCAAAAATTCTAGGGTGGAATTCATTGGGACGATGAGAGGTTGGCCCAGTTGAGGAGGGTGATAGACCAAACCCATCCTCACCCTTACAACAAAGATGTTAGAGGTGAGCAGGCTGTGGGGGTGCAGTCATCCAGATCAAGGCACCAGATCTCCTAAAAAGGAGCAGACAGGACAAGGACGGTTAGAGGGTGAGACCAGGGGCACTTTTGCTGGTGGAGACCTAGATTTAGATATCAGGAGCCTGAGGAGGAGGTTGAGCATGACACTGAGAGCCCACAGGATGGTGAGGAGCACATCGATATACCCGGTGTGGCACAAGAGTCACCTTTATTAGAGACCTCTTTGATAGCCCCAGTTGACACCTGGTGGAGAGGATAGAGCCTACTCGCATAGAGCCATTTGTTGAGGGGGTGCCATCCCTGGACGAGATGCCAACAGTTGCTGAGGTATCTGGAGCCGTGACCGAGTTTACAGGTGATAGATGCCCACGACAGTTCCATTAGTTTCAGGCCGACCTTCTAGCATTAAAAAGGAAGGCTGCGTTAGTGCGAGAGGCGATTCTGTAGCAAAATGAGGAGCTGGAGGGCATGAGAGCGGTTTGTGCCGAGTCCACGACCAAATTGACTCACGTTGGGGAGCAGTTGGATTCCCTACTGGTGCAAGTAGAGTGCATGTTGGGGAGCAGTTGGATTCCCTACTGGTGCAACTAGAGTGCACGTTGGAGCGTGAGAGTAGCCGTCGTCGGGCATAGATAGACGGGATTGGCAACACTATTAGGTTACCTTGGCCCATTGGACAGAGGGAGACAGAGCTACCTAGTTAGATTGTATGTATTGACTAGGATAGCGAGATGAGACGACCTGAGTTGCACAAGGTGCAACACTTGCATGCTGGGGTTGTTCTATGTGCACGAGTTCATGCATTTGATCTCTCTCTTGGGGTTGGGTGGCGAAAGATTTTGAGTTGGTACCTAGTGGAGTGGACTATGGAGATGGTAGTGGACCCAGGTGGAGCTCAGTAGGAGTTTCCAGGCACGGGGGATGCTGGAAGCCCCGACTGGCATTGGGATCCGGGGGGACCACCTATCATTTCCCATGTATGTCGGTTGATTACAACCGAGATGGTGCAGTTGACCTAGAAGTTGAGCATGCACATTCGCTAGGGAAGTCTCGGTCAGCACCAGTGGCCGACCAGTTTATGGACAAACTCTTTTGGTTTTCTTGGTATGGCATTTGTACACGGGATCACTAGGTGATCAACATACTCTGGTAGGAGGTTGTCAAAGGAGGTGGCATTGGCAGGCCACCAGACGGTGCCTTGCATGGAGCTGGGGGCTCTTCACTTTTGTGCGGGGCACAAAGGATGCAGAGGAGCAGAGCAGTGGTGGCATCACTGCTGACACATAGGGAGAGTCACTTCTTGGATCCCTCAGGGGGATTTGGAGGGAAGATCCATTCATTGGCGGGGATAATGATGCGATGGTGGAGGTGATGATACTGATCGGGTGTGGCCTGACACATAGAGACATAGCTCTAGGCCATCATATCCAGGGATGTGTGGGAGCATCTAGCATTGAGCAGTGGTCTACAGGTGGGCATGGAGATGCATGGTGGTGTGTTGTAGTGTGTTGGACTGCGTTGCGAAGTGGGAGTGCCTCACATCGCAATGAGTACATGCAGGGAGTGACAGGTGCAGTGACACAGGTAGGAAGCAGGATGGTACAGGATGGCATAGCTGCAGCCGAGGGTATCCAGCAGTGTACAGGGGTAGGCTGCGGTGTACAGTGGCATGTCCAGGAGTACTGGGATGATCAATGGTATGCAGAGGCATATGGTGCTACACAATGAGGTCTTGGAGTGTTGCCTCCAGGGACACCCATGGACAAAGATACCGGGCATACCTTTGGGTGTAGTTCACCCAGGATCGATGGGGACACAGATGAGCGATGCTTGATGGTATCCACGGGGATTCACGAGGTAGCTATTTGGCACATGTGGTTTCTAGTAGTCATCAGTACTACACAGTGGCAGACACTGGACAATTTAGCATGCCTCAGATTAGTTCATGATGTATGGAGCCTATATATGGGTGGCATGAAGAGACTAGAGATGAGGGCCAAAGGCATTCCATCAGTTGTCAGGGCTATGCTGTAGGAGGTCTACCTATGGGATGTAGGGATTCAGTTAATTGACAGATCACTCGTGATGAGCGGAGTCGTGGCAGAGTGATATAGTTCGCTCTTGGGATGACACATGGGGGTTCACAGAGGGTTTCATCATATGGGGAGGCAGACATTCTCTATTGCTGCACAGGTTCGGAGTTAGATTTGGATGGGTAGGCCTTGGTGCCATGGAGATGCCCAGGCAGGATGTGTCTCGCCTCTTTCAGTATTCCACCATCGAGTTCCAGGAGAGGAGGATACTGTTTGTGCACGATGGGGAGTATGACATAGTCAGAGTAGCGCAGCATCAGCGTGATGGCACAACTCTGGGACTAGTAGGGAACTCGGGCGTCACAACTCTTCACAACTCAATAACCTTTAGGGATGTGCCAACTACTGCAGGGGGAGATCATACAGATCTTCCATTGGGCTTTAGTGAGTCACTGATGGAGCAAGGGACTTCTGGTACTTGCACCGGGCAGGATAGTGAGTGGAGCAAGGGGAGTTTCATGTTGGACAGGATGGCCTGGGATCCTGGTATTGAAGGATTCTTTCATATCAGGACAGTGCTGAGGTCAGGGACGATTCAGTGGCACATCTAGGACCCTGGCACATGTTGCAGTGACAATGGGGAGCAACAGTTAGAGAGGATGCTCGTTCAGGCATTGCTTGAGGACAAACGATTTTTGGAGCGTTGGAAGAACTTGCTAGATGAGGATGCCACCTAGGAGGGTGAGCACATATTGGAGCACCCATCTTTGAGGTTGCTTGAGGGCAAGCAACATTTGGGAGGGGAGGACTGTCATGTCCCTTTTCAAACACATTTGTAACAGGGTGTTGCTACACAATTTTGCACAATTTTGGCTAAGGAAGAGAACCCATCATTTTTGACTTAGGGACTTAGGAGGCAATTTGACTTAATTTGGTTGCTAGTGGAATGTGGGGGCCACCCACATGGGAATTCGAATTGGCCCATTCGAATATCTTGGAGGGAAAGTCAAATAGGTGGATGGAGGGGCCCACATGAGGCAAGGGAGGCCCAAGGAGTTATAAGGAGGGAGTAGCTCTCATTTTGGGATTCATTCATACATCTTGCAAACAAAATCACTTGATTGTTCACTCTGCTGTTTAGCTGAGTCAACTGGCTGTTTAGCCACGAATCTCTCAAGCGGGAGATTCAACCTCTACTTCGGGGAACCATCCGTGCCCTGTTGGAAATAATACTGAGAGGGGGGTGAATCAGTTTTATCAGATCAATAATTTAATTTCCCAAACATATTTATATACGCTACTTCAGCTAAGTGAACTAGCGTGTACACGCGACTGTACTTAAAGCAACTAGTGTATATGCAGAGAACTTTTGATTTAGACGTTTTATCATGTATTGAACTTTAACCAGTATATCAGAGATTTATCAGACAGTGTATTAAAGTAGAATAAAGCATTACACATAAGCAACACACATGAACACTAAGATATAAGGTAGAAACCCAATGTGGGTAAAAACCACTTGCTGTTGTCGTCTTTGTCTTCTTTTAATAATAAGAAAATCTGTTTACAATCTTGTACCGCTGCAGACTCATACTAGTACGCAGGCACCCACCTGCAGAAGGCTATAACCTTCTCTCATTCTCCAACTACTACTGGAAGGGACCTACAACCCCCTAGCTCTTGTACTAGCCAATATGTTTATTAGCACGTAGGTGCAAGCTTATAGAAAACTCCACTCTTCTACCAGGGACCATGTTTCATGAATTTTCAGACTCGATACTCTTGGAACACAACACCACAATCTGAAGGCCATGTTTCATTCAATTTTCAAACTAGACCCATCAACAACATCAATTAAGTACATCTGCATCAACCAATCACTGAAACTCATTTATCATAACCTGAATCTGATCATTCAGAATACAGTCACCAGAACCCAAAGCACCCAAAACTCTGCAACAACATACAAAAATAGCTAAAACATACTTCATAAGGTATATGCTACTTCCATGTGTCAAACCAACGTGTATACGCGCTTTTATCAAAGCCAACAAACGTACACATCTGTAAATATTAATTCATAATTTCGCAGCTATTCCAAACTTCAGTTATACCCAGATCATAACATTTACAGAATAACACATGTGTCAGTATTCAGATCTAGATTATACATGGTCAAACCATATAATGATAATTCATTTTAAGCCTTAAGATTCCGATCCATCATTAGATCTTATCCCTCATCAACTGCTAAGGTTCATCCTTGGTTCAGATCCAGCAAAGCACCATAAGACAATAACCTGCATATTAGATCTCATACTTCATCAGATATTCGATACTTGCACTGCTTGGCCTAATGATCTTCTCCTCCTTATATAGTTTTAGGCCTTTCTCAATACCATGGATCAAAACCACTTAGGACCAATACCTTGGACCAAATACCTAGGGTCAATACCTCGGACCAAATACCTTGGACTAGTACCATGGATCAAAATACCTTGGACCAAATACCTCGGACCAAAACTTAGTTTTCCAACATATACGCGCTTTTCCTTCTGTGAAAGTGCGTGTACGTATATGCAACTTGTTTTCAGTGAACCTACGTGTATACGCAACTTGGTCAAGGTGAACCTGTGTATACCTCTCTTTCTTCATTCTTTGTAGTCTGATCTGTAATTCTTTGCGGTGGTCATGCTGCACCGTGATCTTTCATCTGAGTGAGTTGCCATCAAGGACAACACCTATATCATAATGCCAACATTCTCGCCCTAGAGAGGCAATTCTACAAGGATTTCAGGAGTTCTAGGGCAGTGACATAGCACCACCAACCAACGCAGAGCAAGGAGTGCGTATTTCTGGGCAACAAGGAAACACGCAGAGGAAGATTGAGGCAAGCAGAGATTTGATTGCTTGTCTAGGAGTTGGGGAGCTAAGGTGTCAGCATTAGACCAATGTTCTTGCTGGGTTTTACAACCAGCTAAGCCAACATTCCAGCAATTCGAACTGCTGGGCTAGGGGACAACGCAGATGCCACACAACAGATTTTCATGGTACTTGGGCGCAGCGGAGTTGGGCCAAGAGGTCATCCGGGGAGTCTGGGATTGGATAGCACAGGTGAACTCAACATTTTGGAGAAGTTTTCAGGTGGATTTACAGGCAGTTTCCAGCAAGTCGAAATTGGCAGCTAGAGTTGAGGTGAGGCTCCAAGGGGGTAAAAAATTAGAAGTCTAAACCAGCGAAAATCCTTTCTGGGTTTTTGACAAGGATCCCAAATATAAAGTTTCATAATTTTCTGAGCACCAAAGGTGGGGTTTTAAGCCATATCTTTGCAGCAGACAGTGTAGAATTGCTGGGGATTGAATAGTGCCTTTGGGGTCGATTTTGGGAAGTCCAAATTGGGCCAAACCATTTCTGGGTTTTTGTGGGTTTTGGCCAAGGAATCCAGGGTTAAAAGCATATAAATTTTTGGGCAGTTTCAGTGCACCTTCCAGCTATTCGAACTTCAGTAGAGCAGTGGTTTTTAGGCAGCGCAGTGCAGATTGGTGCAACAACTGGGCAGCCTTCAGCTCAGCCGTTTTCCTACCTGGGTTTGGTCCTTCTTGTCCTTTCAGACAAGCATAAGTGCACCATTCCATCATCTATTGTATTTGACTTGTAGAAATATAATAAAATGGCTCAGAAGTTCTCCATTTGTAGCTTTTATATGGTTGTTTGCTGAAAATTTTGTTTTTGTAATTTGTTGCATGTATTGTTTGCTTGTTATCACTTGTATTCCTATTAAGAATCATTACAGAAACCGTACCAACTGTAGCTCAAGATATCACGCAACATCATCTAACACAACTGATCTTGAGAGAATTGGGCACTAGGAATGATACACCACTGGATCCATGAATCTTTATGAGCAATGGAATGCACTTGATGGGATGGAGAAATATGCCCATGCAACAACAAATCACACCCGACTGAGTGTGTCTTTTGGGGAGTTGCCTGAAGGGCAACAAACAAGCTAGATCATTGGGTGTAATGATGGGAAAATGGATGAGAGGCATCTGAGGGTAGTTATCTATGGATCATGGGAGGGTTGTTGGTTGGCAAGTTCCAATGTAGTAGAAAAATCTTCTCCTAGGGTAACCCATGTATATGGATGTGTAACAATGCCAAATACCACTAAGAGAAGAATGGACCACAGATCTGGAGTCACACAACAACATTGGACACCAATGAAGACACTCTTGAAGAATAGTGGACAGATTAGTCTAAACATGCTTCCAACACGACTTGGCCAAAGTATAATCCCAAAATAAATGCTCCATTGTTTCTGCCTTGAGGCAAGAAAGGAAAAGCCCATTTGAGAAGCCATTCTTAGCCAAGTGGGCTATTGGAAATACTAAGAGGGGGGTGAATCAATATTTCTTAGCAATTAACACTTTTTAATCTTTTTTTTCAGAGCATTAGTTAATCTTAAGTTATTATTATTGTTCTTCTTAAAATGATCATAACCAATGATCAACAATAGACAACACCATAAGCAATGCAGAAAGATAAAACAAAGGACACCGATTTTTAGGTGGAAAACCCCCTCCGGGTCAAAAACCACCGAACGATTTTTTAGCAATTGTCTTCTCCCTGTTAAAACAAAATTGATCACATCAAGAATTCAACTGCAACTGAGGGAGGCGTCAATCCCCTAATTCACAGGCCACAACCTGTAGGGCGCTACTAAACCCTACTATATTGCTGCAACTAGAAGGACTTTCCAATGCTGTGTAGATCAGGACACAACCTGATGAGTGCCCCAACACTCTGTTTACCAACTGTTGTAAAAAATGATGCTTCGTTGCCCTGTTCGTTTATCAGACACAAATGAATGGACGCCACAATGCCCTGTGCAAGCCACAACTTGCCCTAGCACCACCCTGCTACCCTGAAGTCTAGGTTGCACGAAATGGAGAAACGGGAACCGATATGAAACGCGACCTCCCCAAATTTTGGAAACGGGGAAACGCGACCTCTCCAAATTTTGGAAACGGGGAAACACGAATATATATATATATATATATATTAGGACATTTAAGAAATATGTGCAATCATAAAGCATATATGATACATTCTAATTTTTTTTTAGACTAGCCTAAGTACCCACGGGGGATTTGAACTGGTGACCTATCGCAAGGAGTGCCTTAACAGCGCACCCATTCATCGTTAATCCAAAGCCCCGTGCGCTGATACATTCTAATTTATTAAATTATGATAAAATTGTCAATTGTCAATGCATAAACTATAAGTCTCTAAATTTACATCACATTTACTGATGAATGATCACATAATGAAAATAGAAATATCCAAAATCAGCCACGAGAAATTTCTAATTTCTTGTCTCGTGCTTGATTGGGAGTCTCCTCCTACATAGTCGAACGACCTTAGTGCGCTTGATTAAATACAAGTTTCATACCCTAGTACCCTACATGCTCTTGATTATTGGGAGTCTCCCCTGCATAGAGGGCTTGGTTCTCTTGATTAAATACAAGTTCCATACCCTAGTACATGATAAAATCCAATGGAAACATTGTAATCCCCCCAATCCTGAAATCCTGAAAAACAAATAAGTCTGCTGGATTTTGAGTGAGATCTAAAATTCTACTTTTCTCCATATGAAATCCAATGAGGGCGAAAGCACTCTCAAACATCCTGAGTCATTTCATGGTAATGTTAAAAATTTAAGTAAAAGGATGAAAATAAGAATTTAACATTACCATGAACTGCATATGCCTCAAACTTCTTGATGAACTGCATATCAACACTAGGGCAAAAGTTCACTTTTATAACTTTAGACAGGCATCTAGAAGTCACTAGGATAACCTAAAAATAAATTAGAAAACAAATGAAAAAAAAATAAAAATAAAAACACAAGTAAAATGCTGAAACGTGAGTCGTACGGCCCTGAAACGCGTTTCAGGCCGTACTGGCCACGTTTCAGTTTCATGAAACATGGCAGTACGACCTGAAACGCGTTTCAAGGCCGTACCACACGCATTTCAGCGTTTCGTACTCGTTTCCGTACGGAAACGCCCCCTTGCCCTACGTTTCCTGCAACATAGCTTGAAGTGTTCTCAGGCCACAACCTGAAAGGGTGACTCTAATCATCGTGAAGAGTCGGTAGATCACGTTTCACAATTTTCACATTAGATCCCTTGTACTCTGAATCAATGTAGAATAACTGTAAGGAAAATGTAGAATAGATATTGAATCTTGGTAGCCGCTGATCACTGTTCCCACAAACTGGTCGTTGTACGATGCTACAAATCAAACTATCACTGTATAACTACACATCACTGTCACTACACACTGCATATCGTTGTTACTGCATACCTGTCATTATTGTTACTGCAAATCACTGTGTAACTGTCGGTTGCCACTGAATGTCAAATACTACTATCATCAGGTTGCACATGATGCTACAACCATCTGGCACTGCTATCAAATGATGGCACAAACCAAGGTGCCTCAGGTCATCCCAATGCCCTGCAATCAGTGATTTCAAACTCTGTCCCCAGAGAGGTACTAGCATATAAGTAAGCATGTTGTTTGACTGGTCAAGCCCTGCTATCCATCCTTCTCCAATAGGTTGTATAACTGGAGGATGTTCCCTTCACTGCTTGCTACCCTGCAAGATCACAAATATGTCATCGTACACAAATCCCTAGAAACCCTAGGTCATATAGGTGAAACCCTAGGTCATACTAGAAATCCAAGGTTATACTAGAAACCCTAGGTCAAGACCAACTCCCATAAATCAAGTCAAATGGTCAAGTGAAATAAGTCAACTTAGTCAGATGTCTTATCAATAGTTACGTAACATGGTATAGTCAAGATATTGCAAAGCATTTGTAAGGTCACTTAAATGTACAATTACTATTGGTGTCAAACAAGTCTGCTCCTAATCAAGTCAAGTCCACTTCTCAAGGTCAAAGCATCATGGAGTGCTTATGACATTGTCAATTCAAAGTGAGATGTTGCATCAAGTATGAATGTCATCATAGGACTGTAATATGGTTATTGCAAAAATCAACTCAAATACAACATTGTCATATCATGTAAATTCAATGTCATGTTTATTTAATTCACTGTCAAGAATGTATGTTAGGTCACTGCTCAGGTATCTCTGTGTCAATTATTACACTAAGGACTGCAGCTATCATCACATGAACATTGTTGTTATCAAGTCAATATACAGTCATTATAAGGTCACTGTTTTATGATTATGTCACTGTTTCAAGTTAAGGTCATGTCACTGTTTTGCTGTAACAATAGGACAATCCTGTAGGTGATTTTCAAGGATGAATGTCATACAATAAAGGCTCATAACAAGAGTCTTGTCATCAACGTTCATCACAGCAACATCACCACAATAGTTACCTAAAAAAATATAAAAAGGATGCTTCCAGATTTTCAAAGAAAAGTCACATAAGTTATGTCAATGTCTCATATCTAATAGTCAATTGTCACAAATCACAAGTCCAGCTGTTTAGTCACCGTTACATTTTTCTTTTTCCTGCAACAAGGCTGCTACAGAGGCATCATCAAATCACTATTGAGTTTATAGTCTTTAGGTCTTAGGAAAACAATTGTTCAAGTATTTCTCTACTTGAGTATCTATAGTCAGTGTCTTAGTTCAAGTCACTATGTTGTCATATCACACGTCATTAAATGTCATACTAAAGTCGCATCATGGTGTCACTGTACTTTGGTTCAGGATTGCAATATAAGGTTTGTCAGCAAGGTGATAAATCAATCATTGGCTTAGTGCATGATACTGATACTCAAACGATGAACCACCTACAACCATTGTCTTATGGTGAGAAACATTGTCATATATTGACAACTATCGGTGAAGAAAGTTCAAATCACACTTTGCAGTAGGTAATAAACCTCCCTATCTTTTTTTCAAGATGCACACTTCTGAAATCAAGCCACAATACTTGTTGTCATGCCAAATATCACATCGCTGTGCTTGTCTAGTTGTTGCAGAAATGATGCTTTATCTTGATGAATCACTATGCTGTAGTAATTTATTTGCTTGCGAGGACTATAATGGATCTATTGTCTAAAGCCAAGGTCTAGGAGTATTTGAAATCCAAACTGCCTATACCTTTAAACACTAATCGCTGTCCTGGAGTAGATTCTTGTTGGGAGGCCGAGGAGGGTATTAGGCTTGCGGAAACCCTAGGTTGAATGCACAAAAGCCTAAGCTATAGAGTATGTGCCCTAATAGGGCCGGAAATCTAAGGCACTTAGTCAAGAGATAAGGCCTCAAAAACGTACTCAAAACACTCCCGTTTTATGCCAACAAACCACCCAAATCAGACAAATAAAGTTTCAAAAAACTTGTTCTTTCTTACCTCTGGAAGCTGAAAAACACACGTCTTAGATGATGCCGAGTTGCTGTTCAAGAAGTGTGGCTTGGATTGCTTTCATAAATGTTGGAAATCATCCATAGAGTTAGTTAATACAAGGCCACACTTTGGAGAAGTGGTTTTGTGTTCAAGTTTGTGTATGCCCTAACTGATATAATCATCAAAAACCTTCTCTGTCCTGTGATTTCTTCAGTGGTCCGAAGATTTCAGAGAGACACCAAAATAAATCGTTGAGATATACTATGTCTTGAGAGTGAATAGGTCACTGCTAAGGTATCTCTGTGTTAATTATTACACTAAGGACTGCAGCGATCCTCACATGAACACTGCTGTTATCAAGTCAATATACAGTCATTATAAGGTCACTGTTTTATGATTATGTCACTGTTTTAAGTTAAGGTCATGTCACTATTTTGCTGTAACAATAGGACAGTCCTGTAGGTGATTTTCAAGGATGAATGTCATATAATAAAGGCTCATAACAAGAGTCTTTTCATCAACGTTCATCACAACAACATCACCACAATAGTTACCTAAAAAAATATACAAAGGACGCTTCCAGATTTTCAAAGAAAAGTCACATAAGTTATGTCAATGTCTTATATCTAATAGTCAATTGTCACAAACCACAAGTCCAACTGTTTAGTCACTGTTACATTTTTCTTTTTCCTGCAAAAAGGTTGCTACAGAGGCATCATCAAATCACCATTGAGTTTATAGTCCTTAGGTCTTAGGAAAACAAATGTTCAAGTATTTCTCTACTTGAGTATCTATAGTCAGTGTCTTAGTTTAGGTCACTATGTTGTCATATCACACTATCATGTCATTAAATGTCATACTAAAGTCGCATCATGGTGTCACTGTACTTCGGTTTAGGATTGCAATATAAGGTTTGTCAACAAGGTGATAAATCAATCATTGGCGTAGTGCATGATACTGATACTCAAACGATGAACCACTTACAACCAGTGTTATGGTGAGAAACATTGTCATATATTGACAACTATCGATTAAGAAAGTTCAAATCACACTTTGCAGTAGGTAATAAACCTCCCTATCTTTTTTTCAAGATGCACACTTCTGAAATCAAGCCACAATACTTGTTGTCATGCCAAATATCACATCGCTGTCCTTGTCTTGCTGTTGCAGAAATGATGCTTTATCTTGATGAATCACTATGCTGTAGTAATATATTTGCTTGCGAGGACTACAATGGATCTATTGTCTAAAGCCAAGGTCCAGGAGTATTTGAAACCCAAACTGCCTATACCTTTAAACACTAATCGCTGTCCTGGAGTAGATTCTTGTTGGGAGGCCGAGGAGGGTATTAGGCCTGCGAAACCCTAGGTTGAATGCACAAAAGCCTAAGTATTCAGACCTGTAGAGTATGTGCCCTAATAGGGCCGGAAATCTAAGGCACTTAGTCAAGAGATAAGGCCTCAAAAACGTACTCAAAACACTCCTGTTTTATGCCAACAAACCACCCAAATCAGACAGAAATAAAGTGCCAAAAAAACTTGTTCTTTCTTACCTCTGGAAGCTGAAAAACACAGGTCTTAGATGATGCCGAGTTGCTGTTCAAGAAGTGTGGCTTGGATTGCTTTCATAAATGTTGGAAATCATCCATAGAGTTAGTTAATACAAGGCCACACTTTGGAGAAGTGGTTTTGTGTTCAAGTTTGTGTATGCCCTAACTGATATAATCATCAAAAACCTTCTCTGTCCTGTGATTTCTTCAATGGTCCGAAGATTTCAGAGAGACACCAAAATAATCGTTGAGATATAATATATCTTGAGAGTGAATAGGTCACTGCTCAGGTATCTCTGTGTCAATTATTACACTAAGGATTGCAGCTATCATCACATGAACACTGTCGTTAACAAGTCAATATACAGTCATTATAAGGTCACTGTTTTATGATTATGTCACTGTTTCAAGTTAAGGTCATGTCACTGTTTTGCTATAACAATAGGACAGTCCTGTAGGTGATTTTCAAGGATGAATGTCATACAATAAAGGCTCATAACAAGAGTCTTGTCATCAACTTTCATCACAGCAACATCACCACAATAGTTAACTAAAAAAATATACAAAGGACGCTTCCAGATTTTCAAAGAAAAGTCACATAAGTTATGTCAATGTCTTATATATAATAGTCAATTGTCACAAATCATAATTCCAACTGTTTAGTCACTGTTACTGTAATATCCCTTATCAGGAATATACCCCAAACACAAGCAAACTCCAACCAGAGATGGACTGGGAGGGAATTTACCAGATATGTCGCCTCTAAAAAGAGGACGAGATCCGGAGGCTGCCTGGCCCTTTCCAGACTCTGTCTAAGAGTATAATAGAAACACACAAGTGGTATAATAGCCGAGAATGCTCACAGAGGTACAAGTAACAATAATACTATATATATCAAATAAACTATAAACAGATACACAAGAAACGTAGAGAGAATGCTAAGCCATTTTATTATATTGAGTAATAAAATGAGTACAGGAGGTGATCAGGAAGATGGCACCTCTACTTGCACAAGGAAAGTGAAGAAATACACTCAGAATAGCAAAGGAATGACCCCTCTCTGATCTGCGTCCAAGTTGCTGGGAAAACTGCTGCGTTGCTGCTGCTGCTAGAAATCAAACGAGGATTTGGGACTGCTCCCCTCCTCAGAAAAAGCTGAAACTCTGGAATCAGACTCTACTCAAGAAACCCAAAAAAACCCAGAAAGCTTTCCTGGAATGGCCAACCCCCGAAAATCACCCCCTTGGGGTTCTGCGCAGTTCCTCACTGCTCTGCACTGCCACTGAATAGAACCCTCCGAAACTCAGCCCAAAACTCTGCCAAACTCCTCCAATATGCAAGAGCTGATCTCTTGCTCAATCCCTCGGCTCAAATCCTCCACAAACCCTCAATCTAGACTTCTCCCAAAAAGAACTGCGTCCCTCTCCCAGTGCTACGCAGTCTTCCAGAACACTGATAAAACCACTGTTGAAATGCTGAAGATACGACTGCTGAAATGCCAATGAAAATACCTTGCCCGAGCAGGCACTCGAAGTCCCCCAGGGCTAAGGGTGAGATCTCCGAATGGAGACACTCAATGCACTAAACAGTGCTGCAAACTAGCTAAACAGCCAGCGTGCTCTAAGCCAAAACGACTATCACAAATGCACATAACCGAATGATCAAAATGAGGGGGCTCCTCTCTCTTTTATAGCTTCTGCCTCTCTCAATCCCAATGCTCACCTTCTCCTACGTGATTCCCCTTTTGCCACGTGTTCCTCCCCTCCTGCGCAATCCCTCCATGTGTCTGCGTGGGCTCCATTTCTGCATCCCCCTTTTGGCCCCCTTGTCTCTCCCTTTAAGTCACAATGTTGTGCTACTAGGAAGTGACTTTTATTCTAAAAGTGAGTTATGTCCCCCTTTCTCACTTTTTTATTTACAAAATAACTATAGAAGGCAAAATTTGGCAAAATCGAATATTCCAATTAGCTGGGGCTAATTAGGAATATTACAATCTTCCCCGGCAAAATGTTGCTTGTCCTCAAGCAACTGAAGTGATGGATGCTGTAAAATCTTCTCATTCTCCCAAGTGGCATCCTCATCCGGCAAATTCTTCCACCTCACCAAGAATTCCCGGACCGTCCTGCTCCGCAGCTGCCTCTCCCTGGTATCAATGATAGCCTCCGGTTGCAATACCAAATGCCCCTCATCATCCATAGGTGGTAGCTCATCTGTCACTGTTACCTGCTGCCCCAATGCCTTTTTCAGGCATGATACATGAAAAATGTTATGAATCTTGCTGCCTTGGGGCAGCTCCAACTCATATGCAACTTGTCCAATCCTGCGTATCACCCTGTATGGCCCATAAAAGCGGGGCTTGAGCTTTTCAGCCCCCTTTTGCTTCAGTGACGACTGTCGGTATGGTTGTAATCGTAGGTAGACCATGTCCCCCACCTCGAACTGCCTCTCTACCCGACCCCTGTCGACATACAACTTCTGCTGGTTCTGCACTGTAGCCATGTTATCCTTGAGAGCTCGGAGGATATCCTAACTCTCTTGGATCCAAATCTTGGCTCTAGGAGCCCTGCTGTCACCAAACATCACGTCAACAAAAGATAAAGGATGATACCCATATAAGGCATAGAATGGTGACATACCAATGGATATGTGATGTGAAGTATTGTAGCAATACTCCCCCAGATGCAGCCACTTCAGCCATGCTCGCTGCTGCCCACTGACATAGTTACGCAAGTAGCCCTCTAGCCACTTGTTAACTATCTTTGTCTGCTCATCCGTCTGTGGGTGATAACTGGTACTCGGAGTCAACTCCGTCCCCACCAACCGGAAAAGCTCCTGCTAAAACCCGCCCATGAAACGGATGTCCCTGTCATTGACGATGGTCTTAGGAAGACCATGTAGCCTGAAGATCTCCTTGGAGAACAGCTTGGCCACCTGTGCTGTTGTGTAGTGTGCGGATATGGCAAAGAAATGCGCGTACTTTGTCAGTCGGTCAACGACGACAAAGATACAATCCTTGCCCTATACCGTGGGCAATCCTGTGATGAAGTCCATCGAAATGCTCTCCCATTTCCCCTCCGGAATGGGTAGCGGTTGCAATAAACCCGCGGGATGGCTCATCTCTCCCTTGTTCCACTGGCAAACATCGCACTCCCTGATATGCCGGAGTACGTCCTCCTTGAGGCCCTTCCAGGAGAACCTCTCTCTAATGGCCCTGTAGGTTTTGGTAAACCCCTGATGGCCTGCCAATGGTGAATCATGTGATGCCTGGAGTATCTTCTTCTTGAGCTGAGACCCCTCAGTCAAGAAGATCTGATCCTTGTAATAGATGATCTCATCGATCACCCTGAACCTGTCATCTGCCACCTGCCCGTCCAGAATCTCACATGCAAACTTGTCCTTGGAGTACTCTACTAAGAGTCGAGCCCTCCAGTCTGTATCCAAGCTCATAAGAGACAACGTGGCTAGTCTACGTGAAAGGGCATCTGCTACCATGTTATTCTTACCCTTGACATACTCAATGTCAAAGTCATATGCTTGGATCTTATTGATCCACTTCTGCTGCCTCTCCTGCAACTGCTTCTGCTCCAAAAAGAACTTGAGGCTGTTGTGATCAGTCCTCACCCTGAACCTGTTCCCCACCAAATACTGCCGGTACTTAGCCAATGCATGCATGATGGCCAGCATCTCCTTGTCGTATATAGAATACAACCTCTTGTGCGGAAGGAGCTTCCGGCTCTCAAAGGCTATAGGGTGACCTCCTTGCATCAATACTGCGCTGATCCCCTCTCCCAACGCATCACACTCCAAAACAAATGGCTGCGTAAAATCTGGCAATGCAAGCACTGGGAAGCTGCTCATAACCTCCTTGAGCCTGTCAAAGGCTCGCTGCGCTGTATCCGACCAACTGAATGCCCCCTTCCTCGTCAAATCTGTCAGGGGTGCAACAAGCTGTGAGAAACCTTTGACGAACTTTCGGTAGTAAGTACAAATGCCAATGAATCCTCGAAGTTCCGTCACGTTTCTCGGCTCCGGCCAATCTCTGATGGCCCTAATCTTCTCCTCGTGGACCCTCACTCCATCCACTCCAATGATGTGTCCCAAGTATAACATCTTCGTCAACCCGAACTCACATTTGGAGAGCTTGGCATAGAACTGCTGCTCCTCCAAGATGCGTAATACTGTCTCAATATGCTGGAGATGCTCCTCCCATGTCCTGCTGTAAATGAGTATATCATCAAAGAACACCAACACAAACTTCCTCAAGTGACTACGGAAGATGTGATTCATGCAAGACTGGAATGTAGCTGGGGCGTTGGTTAGCCCAAAGGGCATCACCAAAAACTCAAAGTGCCCATAGTGACATCTGAAGGCGGTCTTGGGAATGTCCTGCTCCCTCACGCGAATCTGATGGTACCCTGATCTCAAATCAATCTTTGAGAAGAACTGTGCTCCTCTCAACTCATCCATCAACTCATCGATCCTGGGTATGGGGTACCTGTTCTTCAGTGTCCTCTTGTTCAGGGCCCTATAGTCAATGCACATCCTCAATGTACCATCCTTCTTCTTCACCAACACCACAGAAGAAGCAAAAGGACTTGTGCTCGGTCGGATGTGCCCAAGAGCTAGCAACTCTTGAATGGCCCGCTCTATCTCGTCCCGATAGGCCTTGGGATGCCTATAGGGGGTAGTAATCACTGCCTGTATGCCCTGCTCAAGCTCAATAGTGTGCTCAAACCCCTGGTTCGGTGGTTGACCCGGCGGAATCTCCCCAAATACTATGGCATACCGGTCAAGGATGGACTGTATCTCCGGGTGCACTGTCTGCCCTGTAGTCCCTGCCTCCAATGCACACAGCTCTACTACCCACTCTATGTCTCCCTTCCGAAAGACTGCCTCCATCCGATGAGCCGAAACAGTCTGAGGCGGATACGTATGCTATCCCCGTATCTTCTCATGCCTCCCTGTCTTCTCATCATCCCACTCCATCTCTAGGGTCTTCCAATCCGTCGTGACCTTCCCTAGAGTGATGAGCCATTGAACACCCAGTATCATGTTGGTGTCCGGAATATCGACCACGAAAAAGTGGTCAGTCAATGTGTAGGTGCCCATCATCACTGAAAGCTTTGGAACATATCAAGCACACGTCATGGTCTGATCTCTTGGGACCAAGACTGAAAACCCATCGAAGCTCTCTGTCTGTATGCCTCTCTGCTCAACCATCTGTGCATCGATGAAGTTGTGGGTCGCCCCACTGTCAACCAAAACTGACACTCGCTGGCCACGTACCGTCCCTCGTACGTGTAGCGTCAGATACTTGGGAACTCCTCGCAATGCGGCAAGGGCCCCTTCGGTGGGTGCAAAAGATGCACCACCTGCTGCTGGCGGTGGAGGTGGCAAAGGTCCCTGTCCATCATGGCTATCTCCTGCCTCCACACCATCCTCGTCATCCTCTTCTCCACTGCTCTCGGAGAAAACCTCAATGAAATGTGCCTTGCCAGCAGCACATCTATGCCCTGGTGCCCATGGCTCCTGACATGTGAAGCACAACCGCTTCTTCTTTAGCTCCCTCTTGACATCATCGTCAATCTGTACTCGTCCTGGATTCCCCTTTGGAGGTGGAATCCTCACATCCTTCCCCTTAGACTAGAAAGTCTGTCTTTGGGGGTAAGGTGTCCGGGTCCTGGGTAAGACATCCTGTAGGTCCCGGGTCCTGCTGATAGCATCCTGAAGGGTGGTTGGTCTAGCGGATTTGACTAGACCCCGAAGTGGCTCTGCTAACCCCTCAACATACATATAGATCCTCTGTGCTGTGGATAGATCTGGCACCATCGCTGAGACTCTCAAGAAATCTGCAATGTAGGTCTCTGGGCTCCCCGTCTGTTAGAGCCTTGTTAGCTCAACAAAATGCTGCTCTGGATCCCTCCGATCAAATCGCTCCATTAATCTCTTGGTGAACTCGGCATATGTCGTCACCATGGAGTGTCCTAGTGTAACCATCCCATGAAACCACCAATCCTGGGCCTCACCATCCAAATGCAATGTCGCCACCTTGATGGCCTTTGTCTCCGACATCTGGTTAAGCTGGAAATAAATGTCCAGCTTCTCCACCCAAGACTTTGCCGAACTGTTTGATGAGCCATCAAACGTAGGCAAGTGGAATCTACTCGTTGCATGGTGGGTGTCACCATCATGATAATGTCAGTACCCTCTGTGATGGTTGCGGGGTCTACTATCCCGCTGGAGCTGAACAAAATCACGGAATGAGAGGGCTTCCTTGAACTCCTGCCCATAGGCCTGGTACTCTGCAAAATAATCACCCATGTGTCCAGGCTCTGCCTCCTGCTGGGCTACGGCCCCCGTGTCTGCTCCTAAGAAAGTGGGCATGGTAGAGCGTGTAGGGGCATGTGAGGCCACCTGCTGCGCAGTATCACGCTGCTCTGGCAAATGGTGGGATGCACCCGATCCCTCACAAACCTAGAAAACCCGTGGGCTCTCACGCTATCTGGCCTCTACTGCCGTGAATATCTGCCCCATCACCTCAATTTGCCTCGACAGATCCTGCACTGATTTGAAGAGCATATCCACAGATCTCTTCTCGTCATCATCTGCCATTGGAGCTTCCTGCTCTACGTCCACCACTGGCTCCTCCTATTCTGCGTCCACCACCGGAACACAGTCTCCCTCTCCGTAGGTATTCTCCAACCTACGCCCAATGTCTCTGTATCTCCGACCTCTGTAACAGATATAGGGTTTCTCCCCCGGTGTCATAGATTGCTAGCTCCACAGGCTGAGCCAGATCTATGCTCTGATACCACTGTAATATCCCTTATCAGGAATATACCCCAAACACAAGCAAACTCCAACCAGAGATGGACTGGGAGGGCATTTACCAGATATGTCGCCTCTAAAAAGAGGACGAGATCCGGAGGCTACCTGGCCCTTTCCAGACTCTGTCTAAGAGTATAATAGAAACACACAAGTGGTATAATAGCCGAGAATGCTCACAGAGGTACAAGTAACAATGATACTATATATATCAAATAAACTATAAACAGATACACAAGAAACGCAAAGAGAATGCTAAGCCATTTTATTATACTGAGTAATAAAATGAGTACAGGAGGTGATCAGGAAGATGGCACCTCTACTTGCACAAGGCAAGTGAAGAAATACACTCAAAATAGCAAAGGAATGACCCCTCTCTGATCTGCGTCCAAGCTGCTGGGAAAACTGCTGCGTTGCTGCTGCTGTTAGAAATCAAACGAGGATTTGGGACTGCTCCCCTCCTTAGAAAAAGCTGAAACTCTAGAATCGGACTCTACTCAAGAAACCCAGAAAAACCCAGAAAGCTTTCCTGGAATGGCCGACCCCCGAAAATCACCCCCTTGGGGTTCTGCGCAGTTCCTCACTGCTCTGCGCTGCCACTGAATAGAACCCTCCGAAACTCAGCCCAGAACTCTGCCAAACTCCTCCAATATGCAAGTGTTAAACACACACATGGCAGCAACAAATATGAAAGATAAAGCATGAGAATCAATTTTTATTAACAAGAGATATACATTTATAGTACATATTGTGACCGTTGGGTTTCACATCCCAAGGTCTCTTGAACTCCTTTTGTCTATTCGGCTTCCACACTAACCCATTGAGGATTAGGTGTCCAACATTCCCCCCCTTAATCTGAAGGGTTATGTATGAGTCCAAGAAGAGAGCTGTAATACAAAATGTGCAAAAATGCATGGCAGCACTAGGCTGAATGTGCTCTCTGAAATGTTGGTAAAAAAGGTGGTGGTTTAAGGATGACCACCAACACTGGAATGCTTAGTGCAGTTCCTGGAACTCTTCCAAAACTGGCAAGAAGCTGAAGTCTTCTATTAGAGGAAGTGCTCCTATTGTTTTGAAGAGGGAAACCTTTAACCATGAAAGGGAGGTCTCACCCCGCATAAAAGGGAGAACTTCAACCGGAAAAGGTAAGTCTCAACGTGTGATGGTTTAAGGATGACCAAAAACTCTGGAATGCTTAATGCAATTCCTGGAACTCTTCCAAAACTGGCAAGAAGCTGGAGTCTTCTGCTAGAGGAAGTGTTCTCAATTTTGTTCCTGGAATTCTTCTGAAACTGGCAAGAAGCTGGAGTCTTCTGCTAGGGGAAGTGTCCCAGATTACCAACTGAAGGCATGTTCACGAGCATCTTTGTCTTTGGCTACAACTCTGAAATTGGTGTGGCAAGTTGTGGCTCAGGCTCGCTTGATGTGGCTTTGAAGCTTGTAAATGACCATTATTTCCCCCCTGTCAGATACAAGGTGAGATGATGGAGAAAACTCAACTGCAAGACTGTTCAATACTCTGGAACAAGTTCTGACATGTGTTTGGAATATCTTCTTGGCTGTTGATGCCCATTGCCAAGAAGCGATCCATCCAAGATGAATCTTTGTTCTTGCAAGACGTTTATTTCTGAAGCATCTGTGTGAAGAATGATTGGTGTTATGACAATGCTTACATGGATGAAGATCAAAACAGTGATCTTTCAAATGGCCAACTCAGTCACAGTGTTGGCATTTCACAATCTGTTGTTGTCGCTGTGGAAGAGGAGCAAAATGAAGAGCAGGTGAACTGTCATGAATGAATCCAGCACTCTGAAACTGAATGGGCTTTGAGTAGTCTGGAATATGAAAGGACAAGTCCTTGTCATATCCAAGACCAGTTCTCGGCTTGTTGTGGACAAGCTGTTCCCAAGGTTTGATGATGGGCTTGGGAAGTGCACACTGAGTTTCTGCATCTGCATGTACAACTGCTGCTTTATGGGAGTCTGTTTCAATCTTCTGAACAGAAACAGGTTCAGAATGATGACTCCTCTGTTTTAATTCTTCTTGCTGTAGCTGAGTTTCGAGCTGCAAAAATTCTATCTTCTCTTGTGCATTTTGCAGACAAATTATAATGTCAGTCAGAGAGGATTTGTTGATTTTTACTGTGTCATTAGTAGTAGACTGTATTAGAGTTTTAAGGAACTCTAATACTTCACTGATTCTGGCCATTTTTTTTTTCAATCTCTGATTTACACCTTAAAAATGAGCAGCAGGGCAAGGCCAGGAAGGTTGTACAAGCGCAGAATCTCTGGTTTGCAATTTTAGAATCTCAGATAGAAACTGGCAATTCTTATATGTTGTACAAGGACTCGTGCAACAGGAAGAGCAATTAGCAGAATTTGGGAACAGTCAAGTCTTCAAATCTTTGCACAGAAATTATCGAGTACACTAGCCCAACAGAAAGTGCAGGTTGTAATTTGGCATCAATTGCTCTGCCATGATTTGTAAGAGAAAAGGGTATTCCTATTGAGTCTCATCCTTCAAAGCTTGCTGGCAGCCTGGGTTCTAAGAACCGATACTTTGATTTTGATAAGCTAGGAGAGGTTACATCAATTATTACTCAAAACCCGAATAAAATCATTGATGTGAACTACTATCCTGTGGAAACTTGAAAAGATCGAACTGAGATGCACTATGGAATCATTGCTGGAAGAGTTCTTTCATCTCACTTCCCTTAAACATTTGAGAATGTACGCAAGCGGGAAGTCACTAACGCTGCTTGAGTCGTTCGGGAATCTTACAAACCTTCGTGATCTTCACTTGACTGGCTGCTCCAAGTTGAAAAGGCTACCAGATCATATGTTGGCTGCGTTTCCGGGAAATCAACGTTCTGAAAGAGGAATTGGAAGAGTGGGGACAATCTCAAACACTGGACGCCACTGGTATGATGCTAGCCACAAGAATAAAACTGCTACCCGTCAGAAGGACCATACATGCTACCACATTTCAGAGAGGAACCTGCGATTTTGCTACATGTTTTGCTTGATATGCCTGGCCTGCTATTTTTTACCACGTATACTCTGTTGGTCCTATTTTGGGCAGAAATATACTATCAGGCACGGGCAATATCAGTAGACGGTTATAGACCTGCTTTTATCACAATCAATGGTATCATCTATCTCATTCAGATATGCATATGGATTTACTCTTGGTGGAGCCCTAGTCCAGTTGTTGAGATCCTCTCCAAGTTATTCTTTGCAGGTGTCTCCTTCTTTGCAGCGTTGGGGTTTTTACTTTATGGTGGCAGACTGTTCTTCATGCTTCGACGTTTTCCAGTTGAATCAACAGGACGCAAAAAGAAGTTGCAAGAGGTCGGCTATGTTACTACAATCTGCTTTACTTGTTTTTTTCATAAGATGCGTCATGATGTTTTTCTCTGCATTTGACAAAGGTGCAAACCTTGATGTTTTGGATCATCCGATCTTGAACTTCATGTATTACTTGATAGTGGAAATAGTTCCATCTTCACTTGTTCTCATAATAAAACTGCTACCCCGTTTCAGAGAGGAACCTGCGTATGTGCCCTCATTAGTGTCACCAAGTGCGAGGTTGTTTTGAGGCGAACATGGGGTGAAAACATAGCTTACGCCAACACTGACAGCAGGAATTTACAGGCTTGTATTATGATAATCGCTCCATCTCTGTTTGCCGGTCAACTGAAACGTCAAGCCTTTGAAACGTCGAACATAATCTGGTCCAAATCAAGTCAAAATAATACAAGCGCAGAGTCTCACGACAAATACAGGCGCAATGGTAAAAAAGTACCAGAACTTGGTTATCTCAGACAGATCTTCACAGCGTCGAATCTCTCTCGCAGACAGAGAAGATTGCAGCCTGTTGAGGCAAAATCGGTGGCTCGTGTTTCAAGAAAGCAGCAAACGTTGCGTTCCACTTGTTCCAAGAAAGCAGAAAGCCAACATTGTCATAAAATTTTACCGAACAACACTTTCATACCATTTGACTCCTCGATCAAACTTCTACCAAATTCTAAGAGAGCATTTTGTCAGCATTTCAAGGATCGGCGACAGTCAGAAGAGAGTTCACGAATCACATTAAATAAATCAAGTCCTTATGAATATGTCCAATATAATAACACCTCCTGCGGTGCACTTTGAACTTTGAAGCCATCAAACAGAATGATAACTAGTGGATGATTGGCGTACGACATGAGAATAAATCTTTGACAGAAATAAGATCTCCCTCGTCTCTGCCGTATGGAAATGCTCCAGCATCCGCCAAAACACAGATAATCCTTTTCCAGTGAGATCTTGAGCAGACATTATAAAACCACAAGTTTAATAACTACTTTGTCACAATATTGCATGCCTATCGACGGATTTTGGAACCCTTCGAACTCTGGTCTGACATGTGGTGATATATATATTGGAAAGTATGGAAGTTTATTTTTATATATATCAGAAAGCATAAAAGTGTATCTTACGCCAACAACACCATTGTTCAAATGCTTCTCTCTGAAAAACTCGAGAACCCGCAGTTAAAGCCGAAACGAACCCAAGCAACCGCCGTCAGCATACACTTCTTAGGCCGAGAATCATCTGCAGAACGATACTTGTTCTCAAGACAGCTCCGGTAGGAAAATGGGCAGACCCACTTAAACAGAGGTTGAGAAACCAAATAGATAGGTAAAAAAATGCTTACTACAACTACCAGTAAACGACATGCGCACAAAACCGATTCAGGTTCAGAGAAAGAAACTATGACCCAACAAAAAGCCTTGAGTTATACACAATAGCATTTAAGCTGAGATAAACAGAGGCACGACACATATCCAGACAGTTGGCGGAATGAGAGATAGCAAGGGATGACTACGAAACTTCCCCTGATGGTTAAGAGCACCAGCTGTCGCAGCCCATTGGGTCCTTCATCATTCAGCACTGTATCTCATTGGTAGCGAGGACGGACGAATCGTTGGTTCACGCGGGTTCGGATGAAGCGTTATGCATACAATGCTCTGTTCTGACAAATGCTCTGGAGCAGCGTTCAAATGAATAAC
Source organism: Pinus tabuliformis (assembly GCA_031772625.1). Taxonomy (NCBI): domain Eukaryota; kingdom Viridiplantae; phylum Streptophyta; class Pinopsida; order Pinales; family Pinaceae; genus Pinus; species Pinus tabuliformis. The sequence goes on from CM062815.1 coordinate 37,873,727, forward strand.
ACATTCAATGTGTATTCCTGCGTGGAGGCACCATACAACATTCAGCGTTCAAGGCAGAGAGCCCAGAGAAAATACCAGGTCAGGGGTGTCAGTTTTGAAATATGGGCAGAACAGGAAAATAGGCAGAAAATGGAGTTACAAAGGCAGGAATACTAAAAATAGGACCTGCTCATAAAGACCATAAAACAAATGGCTCAAAGAAATTATGCAGGGCAAGAATACGCCTGCTCTGATACCATGTTAAACACACACATGGCAGCAACAAATATGAAAGATAAAACATGAGAATCAATTTTTATTAACAAGAGATATACATTTATAGTACATATTGTGACCGTTTGGTTTCACATCCCAAGGTCTCTTGAACTCCTTTTGTCTATTCGGCTTCCACACTAACCCATTGAGGATTAGGTGTCCAACAGCAAGAGCTGATCTCTTGCTCAATCCCTCGGCTCAAATCCTCCACAAACCCTCAATCCAAACTGCTCCAAAAAAGAACTGCGTCCCTCTCCCAGTGCTGCGTAGTCCTCCAAAACACTGATAAAACCACTGATGAAATGCTGAAGATACTGTTGCTGAAATGCCAACGAAAATACCTTGCTCGAGCAGGCACTTGAGGTCCCCCGGGGTTAAGGGTGAGATCTCCGAACGGAGACACTCAATGCACTAAATAGTGCTGTAGACTAGCTAAACAGCCAGCGTGCTCTAAGCCAAAACAACTATCACAAATGCACATAACCGAATGATCAAAATGAGGGGGCTCCTCTCTCTTTTATCGCTTCTGCCTCTCTCAATCCCAATGCTCACCTTTTCCTGCGTGATTTCCCTTTTGCCACGTGTTCCTCCCCTCTTGCGCAGTCCCTCCATGTGTCTGCGTGGGCTCCATTTCTGCGTTCCCCTTTTGGCCCCCTTGGCTCCCCCTTTAAGTCACAACGTTGTGCTACTAGGAAGTGACTTTTATTCTAAAAGTGAGTTATGTCCCCCTTTCTCACTTTTTTATTTACAAAATAACTATAGAAGGCAAAATTTGGCAAAATCGAATATTCCAATTAGCTGGGGCTAATTAGGAATATTACAGTTACATTTTTCTTTTTCCTACAACAAGGCTGCTATAGAGGCATCATCAAATCACTGTTGAGTTTATAGTCTTTAGGTTTTAGGAAAACAAATGTTCAAGTATTTCTCTACTTGAGTATCTATAGTCAGTGTCTTAGTTCAGGTCACTATGTTGTCATATGACACTGTCATGTAATTAAATGTCATACTAAAGTCGCATCATGGTGTCACTGTACTTCGGTTCAGGATTGCAATATAGGGTTTGTCAACAAGGTGATAAATCAATCATTGGCTTAGTGCATGATACCGATACTCAAACGATAAACGACTTACAACCAGTCTTATGGTGAGAAACTTTGTCATATATTGACAACTATTGGTGAAGAAACTTCAAATCACACTTTGCAGTAGGTAATAAACCTCCCAATCTTTTTTTCAAGATGCACACTTCTGAAATCAAGCCACAATACTTGTTGTCATGCCAAATATCACATCACTGTCCTTGTCTGGCTGTTGCAGAAATGATGCTTTATCTTGATGAATCACTATGCTGTAGTAATTTATTTGCTTGCGAGGACTATAATGGATCTATTGTCTAAAGCCAAGGTCCAGGAGTATTTGAAATCCAAACTGCCTATACCTTTAACACTAATCACTGCCCTGGAGTAGATTCTTGTTGGGAGGCCGAGGAGGGTATTAGGCCTGCGGAATCCCTAGGTTGAATGCACAAAAGCCTAAGCTGTAGAGTATGTGCTCTAATAGGGCTGGAAATCTAAGGCACTTAGTCAAGAGATAAGGCCTAAAAAACGTACTCAAAACACTCCCGTTTTATGCCAACAAACCACCCAAATCAGACAGAAATAAAGTGCCAAAAAAACTTGTTCTTTCTTACCTCCGGAAGCTGAAAAACACAGGTCTTAGATGATACCGAGTTGCTGTTCAAGAAGTGTGGCTTGGATTGCTTTCATAAATGTTGCAAATCATCCATAGAGTTAGTTAATAGTAAATACAAGGCCACACTTTGGAGAAGTGGTTTTGTGTTCAAGTTTGTGTATGCCCTAACTAATATAATCATCAAAAACCTTCTCTGTCCTGTGATTTCTTCAGTGGTCCAAAGATTTTAGAGAGACACCAAAATAAATCGTTGACTTGAGATATAATATGTCTTGAGAGTGAATAGGTCTTCTTTTGAAGAGTTTAGAGGGGTTCCAAACTAAATAATTGTTGGAGATGAAGGGGCTTCATAAAAATTTAATTAATTTATATCTTGTGAGCTAAGTAAGAGAGTCATTGCCTGTATGTGAGTAGATTTAGGATTAGGTCATTTTGTATTTTAGGAAGAGGTTCCTAATGTAAATATTGGAGTATACTTAGGCACATAGCTTAAAAGTTGGAAATAGAGGGTTTCAACAACTAGACATTGGAGGAAAATAAGCATAATTAAATGATAGCTTAAGTCATAAGTGAGAAGGTTGTTAGCCTTGTGGAGGAAAGGTAAGACTATTTAATTAATGGGGGACCCTTCTTGTGAGTACATGCCTATCCTAGAAGATCATTTCTTCATGAAAGATGATGTGGAACCCTCAACCTTAGTTTTATATGCCCTTAACCAATAAAAGTATGCCAAGTCACACCCCTTGGGGTTTTAGCCCAGAAATTGGGGTTACCAACTTCAAAGGTGAATATCTCTCAAACCAGGAGGAACCGCGTGGCGTGCCACATTTCACCGAAAATAATTTTTCGAGGAGAATCCAATGACATGGATCTCCAACGCAAACTCAATTATTTGCTACCTCAAAAACCCTCAACAAGGTCGGGGTATGTCCTCAGTCCAGGGAACCCAAACCCTAGGACCTGGGTTTTTAACCATCCAACAATATAGCTGCCATCTTGATGCAATCCGACAATCACTAAGAAGCATTCATTAACCATTTGACATTAATGACTGGTGTTTTTGGTCAAAGTCAAACCCAGTTAGCTCCATGGGTTGACGTCAATGACAACAACATCCAACATGGGCCTTGTAAGGAAGACCCTGATAAATCATCAACTCGGCAAATACTTGAAAATTGTAAGATGCCCTCATTGACCATACACTATGCAATCTCCACATCCAATAAATCTCAACAGTAGAAGACACCCATTGCGTATTCAAAACTGGATCAAGTTGATGGTGGTGATGGATAATGGGATACAATTTATGAGAATCATAACTTACCAATGGGCACCAAAAACTTCACTCCCAATCTTGCTAAAACGCCCCCTTAATATCTATATTCATTTTGAAACAATATTCCTGTTGGATAAGACAAATAATATCCATAATAGTAGGTCTATCAAAAGAAGATAGGGCATATTCATGGGTTAAGGCACACCAGTCCTTCCAAGAGTGAACCAACATTCCTCCTTTGCCTGAAGACACTTTCCTTAAAATATAGAAAACATAGATTGTGAAAGCCTCTATCACTACTCTTTAAAAGATTTCTTTAATTGCATTGCCTGTGCCCTCACAAGTTGATCAAGCTCTTCTTTTGTTTTTGCAACTGTGATGTTATATCCTTTGCTAGAAAAAGTGAAGGTAGAAGTTGCATCACTTCTAGTTGTGAATGTTCTTGAAGCATTGACTTGACAATGCATTTTTATAAACAAACTCATAGTGCACGAGCCGTTGATCCAAGCAATGGTCACCTCTTGTACGTAGTAGGCATGTTTTGCATGCTCTCTAAGAAGGATCCAGGGATAACTTCATTGTCCACATTTCTTTGGGAAAACACTCTGTGAGATAGAGAAGAATAACAATGATCTAATTTGGGACTGGTATCTTTGAGGCCTATATCCACAGGTACAAAGATAATATGAATCATTAATCAATTCAAGAGGTGCATTTGCGCCTTCTCTTATTCTTTTTCTTTCCTTTTGCATGTAGAGAGAGATTGAAGATGAATAGATGCTTGTGAACTCATAACAAGGATCTCACCTCATAAAGTTTATGTAGAAGGCAGGTGGATAACTCTTCCAAAGAATGTAGGTCTGCTTTGATGCAGGAAGAGTTGCGAATTGTGGTAGTTGAATTATCTTCAACTTGATGTGAAATATGGGTTCTACCTGTTGAGGAAGATTTAATACTTAGGTTGCATTGTGTTCTTGGAAACAGGTGGTCTTTGATCATTGGATGTATAATCGATTGGATAGATGAGCGCAAATATTCTTGGAACACCCGCTTTAGCAAAATGCTTTTTAATTAGGGAATAAACTTGTGGACACACAAGGACCTTTCCAAACCTCAGGATAAATGTTTAAATTTGAGGGATAGACAAACTAGTCAACGTTCCAATGGGAAAATGTTAAAATTGGCAACTAGGGCCAAATTCCACTTTGGACAACTCATTTGATGGAGATGATGATTGCATTGAATTCTTCTTTTTGAGAGGACCAAAATTGATCTAAAGATCATCAAATTTGGACAAGCAGAAATTTGTTTTTGAATTTATGCCCACACGTGCACATTGTCCATGTCGGTCACATCATCATGTAGGCTCATGAAGCCATGTCACTTCACCCTCAACGACTTGTATAAATATATGTGACCTCTCACCTCATTTGGCACCTTACTCACACATTCTTCTCTCTCCTTCTCTCATTGGTTCATACAGCTATTGGGCATATCTTTTCTCTCACACGTGTGGCAAGGTGGACGAATTTTCTGGGCAGATTACAGGGCTGAAATTTCAGAGCTGTTGCAGGGTTTGACCAGTGTTGACCAAGCACTTTGACTCATCTTTTGACTACAATTTTTGTGGGATTTTTTTTTGGCAGGCTGTACTGTTTGGCACAAAAACTGAGAATTTCTGGGCACTTTGACCTGTGTTGACCGCAGAAGTTTACTTCAGTTGACCGAGTTTGACTGCTTTTTGGATGACTGTTTTAACTGCTGTTTGACCTGCTAAGGAGGACGAATTTGACTGCCTTTGACCGAGCTTCAAAGGGGATGTTTTGCTGCTGCATTGACCATCTTTGACTTTCTGGTTAGGGCTGAATTTGATTGCAGTTGACTGCAGATTTGACAGGGCTGTTTTGACTTTGATTTGGCAAGTCAATTTTGACATCTTGTACTCTCTCTCTCTCTCTGCTGAACATTTGATATAATAATAAGAAGAATTGATCTAAGGTTTTTCCACATCTTGGGGTTTTTCCTTTGAATCCGCGAAATCTGGTGTTCTCTTGTCTTCGCTTGTCTTCTGCATTTTATTGTTCATGTTCTATCTACAGTTCCTGTCAATGTGATTTATGGTTAATGTGATTGCTATTGGAAAACTAAATTGGAAATTGTCATCGGGCTGCTAAAAGAACATGAAGTAATTGTGTTAAGCATAGAACATATTATTGTTAACTAAAATTAACAGAAAGTAATACTACCACATGCATTGGTGAGAGCAGAGCTGATTTTCAAGTTGTGCCATTTAAAGGAGGATGTATGGTAGATGCCGTGCGAGTCTACGTTAGGAAACCCTGGGCTTGTGATGTTGTGTGAGGGAGAAGGAAAAATGCAACCAACAGTACCAAGTTGTTCGAGCAGGTTGCAGAGAGTCCTGGATGCAGAGGTGTGGAGCTGTTAGAAAATCGAGAAACATGGCAAAGGGCAAAGAAGGAAAACAAATTATGGAGTTATCAAAACAACCAGTGCTCTGATACCACAGTCAGCCAGGTTAATTAACTCCATGCTTTAAAGAGCCTTTCATTAAATAAATGATATATAAATACAAGTGATCTTTGGTTTCATCTTTCAAGATGTTCGAATGACTCTGTCTATCCACCTATGACTCTTCATATTCCTCTTAAATTAATATTTGAAAAAATAATGACAATTTACCATAATCCCAAGGGTTAGGTATCTAACATTTAGAAATACAATGATATATCTTTGTGCTAAGCACCATGAACCAAATTTTGACAAAATTTAGTTTAATATTATAAACTAATTATTTTTCTTAGTCCTCATCATTTTAGTTTCTCATCGATTAGACAACAATTTAACCATTTTCCATTTGGCAACGTCCATTTTTAAGGTAGAATGTTGTCATGTTACAAATAAAACACTCATTGTACAGGAATGCACTTATTTCATATTCTTCTTTTTATTGTGGTAGGTAAATGGGAGTCAACAGAGGAGCCATCATTATTTATTTTTGTAAATTGTAGCACTCGTGAGTTGTCCGAAGTTGAAAAATATGTGGTATGTTCTTTTACTCAACCGAATTCTATTATATTATCAAATTATTAGCTTGTTTCTTGACAACTTTTCAAGCTTCTTATAGCTTAATTTCTATATAGCTTGACATAATAATCAGTTTAAACCTTGTGCTAACAGTAACAATAATCCAATTGAAATAGCAGAGTATGGTACAACTGGTGAAACCTTTTAAAGCAACCTGCATAACCTCCTTATTCTTTTGTACTGTGATACTATAAATAGTCTACGACTCTTCTTGTATCTAGTTCTCAAACAAAATGCTTTCTTGTGTGCAGAGCATATCGAGTCAGGAATTACATGAAGCATTAACAACATTCTTTTTAAACATAATGTGGGACAAAATACTTGCAGGAGAGATGTAAACATTCATTGTCATATTTTATGAGATGTATTTAGAGTACAGTTATGGCCAGTGAGTGCCAGAGGGATTCAGCTCTGTGCTTCCCTAGTGGCTTATAAGAGTATTTCTGAAGAAATTATTGTTGAGTATAAATTGCCATGTTCTTTCTACCTGCTTTCCTGTGCCTAAATTCTCATCTAAATCTATGAGACATTGTTCTCTGAAATGTTCCCTTTCCCAAGTTTATAGATAAGAGCCTTTTAAGTTTTAGGGTCTTGTGATCAAAGGCCATATCTGGCAGTTGCAGCAGTTTTGCATCCCTCTTCAATGATCTTGGTTGTTGCCCTCAATCTTAGTGATTTGTCCAGGAATATTGTAGATGATCAAGGAAAGATTACAATGAAAATGAGTTTGATCTGACAGGTTGCTTGCGTGTCCTTTTTAATGGGAATGTGTTAAATTTCAGATTATAGTAAGCAGCTCTGCACTAAAACTATGGCAAAACTCTGAGCACTAGGCCTGAAAACACATCACCCTCATCAATCTTCTATTAATTGAAAGAAGGAAAGATTCCAATGCAAAAGCTCAAAATATTTAACTCTTTCACATTCCCATAAACACCCTGGATTTTTTTATAGAAGATGGCTAGGGTTTACTAGCAATGATTACCATCCTAGTGGTGTACTTAGCATGAGAGCTAATCTACCCAGATTAGTGCTATTCCTGCATGAGATGATGCCTAGAATAGAGCACCTGTTACCCCTCTTTCAGCAGGGGTACTCCAGAGCTTTTGGGCTTTGCCATATAAGCCCAAAGGATGTGCCTTGTATCCCTGTAAAGCCATGCGGGTGTGTGTTATCTTGTGAAAGTGACTCTTAGATCCTCATTGGTGTGGGATGGCCATGGTTACTCCTGGTTTTGTTTATTTCATGGTATGTGTGCTGTTGTTGCATTGTGTAATATTCCTAATGGAAATATTAAGTGATAACAGAAGCAAAATATGAACGTGCAACCAAAAATTTTGACACAAATGCAAAATATCAGATTACACCAGAAATTGCACCAAAACACTCATCCATTTTATTAATCTGAGCAGAATGGAGTACAAACAGATAGGAATAGAGAAACCTGGGCTTGCTACAACAAGTAAGGAAAAACCAAGGTGATAATAATGATGCCCAAGCGATGGAAAAGCTCCAATTTTTGCATTAACCCAGTGATTTTTGAATGCTGCTGCCAGATGGGAAATGGGAAATCTGCCCTCAAGTGGGAAATTCGTCGTCCAACTGGGCCTGCGCAGGCTCTGCATCACCCTGATGCTGCTTGCCGCACGTGTTGCTTGAATCAACTGCCAGTCTAGCTGTCCTACCTGTTGCTGACTGGGAAAATGGTTTTCCTGCCCTCTGGAACCTTTGCTCGACCTTTGGAACTGAAAACGTCTTCCTTCCACAACAAATCGAACTTCCCTTTGAAGCGTCTGCGTTGCCTCTGCGCAACTTCGTGGAGAAATTTCGGCCTTTCTCTGCAATGCACTCGCAGAATCTGGAAATCTTCCTCCCGCTTCACTGTCTCTGCCCCTCTCTGCTTTTGTTTCCTTACCGAAGCTCGAAGTCTTCCAACACTGCTGGTTTTATGAAAAATCGAATTCTCTAAGGAAATCGAACTCTCTGTGGTTCTCATAAGTGTGTCTCCATCTACCCATCGAATTCTTATAATCTTCTCTTGGACCTCCAACGACCAAGATTAAAACTTAATCAAGGGCTAAGATCATATCGGAGCCGATCCATGTGAGTTTCTAGATAATTCACACCTTATCTCAATTAATTCTGATTAATTAACCAATTTTCCTAAGTTTAGACTTAGGAAACATTAAAAAAAGGCTAATAATCTAATTGAGACACTTCTAGGCGGAATTTCTAGAAACGATTTATGGGTTATGGAGATCTCTTGTGGTTTAGCCTCTCCACAAAGTTTCAAGGCTAGAACGCCTCTGATGCTACAAAAACTAATATCAATGTACTTGTAAAACTGAGAAATAGAGAGCCAAGAACTCAATATACAAAAAAACCCCAGAAACCCCAAAACCCCGATAGCTATACAAAAATAAAAGGTTAGTATTTAAAAATACAAGGGTTAGTGGAAAAATAATTTTACAAATATTTACAAAATAAACTTTGCTCTCATTAGCATACTGGAACTTTATGGCACAAGTAAATAAATTTGAAGATAATTAGAAAATATCTCTGTTACACGGGAACTGCTTCCTAGAGGTGGGAAACTCGTTCCAGTGGTTCCCGCGCTCCCGGAAGCTTTGGAACTGTATGGGAACATTGCCTTTTCAGTGGGAGCTGCAATGGGAGTTTGGGAAAGTTCCGGGAGCTTTGAAGACTATTTTTTTGGAGTTCCGCGTTCCCTGGGGTTGGGGAATACAAAGCATGTAAACAAATATGTTGAACTGCCCACAAAACATGAGCCTTTGTTGAAACCTTCGCAGTAAGAAAGGCCAAAGACATCCTTAACACCGATATCCTTAATTGAGAAACTGAAGCAATCTCTTGATGGGTTAAGGAAGCGTGTGACACCTCAATGTAAGGGCGATATCTGAGATGTCATGCTGATGAGTATTTATTTTGTTGTTTATGTATATGTATCACAGAAGATTGTGTGCATATTGTATGTGGCAGTGAATGCTTAACCATTAGAGTTTCTATTCTTTTTCTCATAAGAATAACTAGAAAAACATAGGTAAAATTGTTCCTTTGTATTTTTAAGGCAGACTGTTTCAAATACTGGTCATGTCTCAAAAAACTGATAATGAACTTGACATTTTAATATTCTATATATATAAATGGGAGAGACTCAGGGAGAGAGACACCCAGAGAATGTATTTATATATAAGAGAAATTATATATTTAAATTGATTTTAATATTTTGATTTAATATTAATTTTGATTATTATATAATTATATATTTTTTATTATTATATAATATTATCGTGCCCGATTAGCCGTTTCCTGTAAATTTTGGGGAAACCTCTAGCCATTCCTGACACCTGTACCCAAGTTCCCAACGTTCCCACTTTCCAGAAACTCATGCAACATAGGAAAATATATATATATTTTTTAATTTTTGCAAAGCCCTCATGCATAAAATTTTCGTTAGATCAAGACTTCGAACCAAACAAGGGTGTGATCCCCTCATACTCTGTGTACTAGGAGGCCAAGGGATAGAGCAACTTGTAAGTGAATGCACTTTGAATGATAGATTATTAAATAAAAGGGGTTTGATCCACATAAGAGATCTATAAATCTGAAGATACCTGATAGACTTCGCTAGATCTAGAATGCTTACTCTTGCCCAACACCTAAAGCAAGATACCTGTGCTAATAGATATTTCTACTACAGGCAATTGAAATAATAATCAACGTTATAATAGTTCAAAGCATATGAATAAATCATGCAATACATACTACAAATTAGCAAGCGAGAGACACCTTGAATTGAAGCCCAAAGAATTTTTATTAAGTGCAAAGAAATTCCAGCAGAGCCTTGCTTAGTACATCAGATAATCATTACATCATCCAGATAATCATTACATCATCCGAAGATGAAATGAGGAGCTTGATAGCTTCCTTAAATAGAAAATGTGAGAAGAAAACCCCTCCAAGTGGAAAATAACGACTAGTTAGGTTGATCCTTGTCAAAATAATCTCATCCATCGATCTTCATTTGAAATAACTTGATCTTTTCTGTTGATTGAATTTTATTCTTTTTATTTTGAGGAAAAAATCGAATCTCTTAAAATCCCTTTTTTCCTAGTCCAACAAATAATTTTTTGGACTTTTATCCTCAAAAATTTCACTTTGACTTAACCACCAAGGTCCAAGGGGTCTGCTTCAGCTCTGCATCAACTCTTCTGCCCACTACGTCAACTTTCCTGTCTGTTCCGATAGTTCCCTGGCAGTTCTGGCTTTTTGCATGGAAGGCAACTTTCTCCTATGCACTGGTCCTTCTGGCTCTGTGTTAAGGTTGCGTGGGCCTAGACTGGCCTAGTGTCAGTCCTCCTGGCTACTGCGCTGCGTCCACAAGCTTCTCTCTGCCTCTCTGTCAGTATTCCCGAACTATCCCTACCCTTCTGCTGCAAGATCTCCCCAATCGATTTTCCTCTTGAGAACTTCTCACCTCAAAAAATCGATTTCCTCAATCTCTCTATGTTTTTGTAAATGAACCCCAAGCCTCCTCCTTATACTTTTCCTGTTGAGACTTCAACGGCCGAGATTAAGTCTCTAATCAAGGGCTAAGATTAAAACATGACTTGTTCCGCGTTCTAGATCATTATCACCCATATTTTGATTAATACCCATTAATATTTTAATTTTTCTATGTTTAGACTTAGGAACCCCATTAAAAATATTAATTATTTTAATAAAATACAATCCGGGTAGAATTTCACCAAACGGTTTTTGGGTTCTTTAGAACTCATGCGCCTTAGCCTCTCCATCAATTTTCAAGGCTAGAGCACATTCGATGCTACCAAAAAATAACACCATTTAGCGATTTGATTGAGTCTACAGTGGTGTACATACCCTACCCACATCTAGACATGATCCTATGACCTCTAAGAAGGAAAACATGATTTTTAACCATCAAACACTCAAACTGTATAATGCAGGCATTCTGTATCTGCAACTACCTAGTATAATTGAATGTTTTAACTCTTTCACTTTATTGTGTTTCTAGTATTTGAATGATAGTAATCAAAAGCATATGTTCTTTTGTTTAAAGTTTTCTATGTTTTGTGTAGTTTGTAAATGTTAATAGTTGCAAGCTTGGATGCTGGTTCTCATTAATCTTCTTTGAATGATTGAGAGTAGATATAAAGTCATGCTTGGGCTGTTTGAAGTACTTCAGTTACTCCTTTTCTTCTCTTCTAAGAAGATATGGAGAATAATATATACAGGCTACTTCTTTTGTAGATGTAAACTATATATCTATGTTCAACGAGTATATAATATATCTTCCGTTTGTTTAATTCCAAGAAAATCATTTAAAAAATGATATTCCTTTTAAATGTGGTGTTTGTAAGCGAAAAAGAGTTAAATTGTTATCATATATTCTTTATACCATTCCAAAACAGGTTGGTTTGTGGTAACTTTGTAATGTTGTTTTGCTTTGTAAAAAGTTTTATATTCTCTCTAAATTGTGGTTTGCTACCTTAGGAAACATTCGCAACATCAACTCCAGCTCTTCTTTTCAACTTGGAGCTTGAGACACTGCGGCAAGTTCCTTTCAGCAGAAACTTGGGGGAAATAAATGGAGAATTACTTCATTTGCTTTTGTATTTGAAATAAGGATGATATTTGACACAACGTCTGCAAAACTGGAATAAAACCATGGCTTTTGCAGGTCTGACTTGGGTCTTTTTGGATTTCCTTCAAAGGACGTTCAATATCGATTTCTTTCTCAGTTTCTACCCGTTTACTACATTCGAACTCGAGACTACTCAAAGGTGAAGTTAATACACCACTTTCTTATACCATTCATTTATGCTTCTACATTTGTGCTCTTAATAGAGGTCTAAGAACTATAAACAATATGGCTGTAACTATAACAAACACTAAAAATCTGTCTACAGTTTACCAACACATAATCTTATGACAATTGCAATTTTTGTTCAAGAATATTATTTGGGTTCAAAATAAAGTAGTTTTCTGAAAATAAGAGTTATGATAGTCAGTTATATAATGAAATAAGTAATGATAACAATATAACTTCAGATAATATTGTCATTACATTCATATTAGCCCTATAAAGTTGAGAATCAAGATTGTAGTAGACCCCTATCGTGGCAGTTTACTTCCAAACAGAATAGAAGGTCTACATTGTAATGATCCTAAATAGGAAATACAAGTGATAACAGCGAATATTATATGCAGCAAAATACAAAAACGAAATATTCACCAAGCACCCACAGAAAAACTGCAAATGAAGAACTTCTGAGCCATTTTATTATATTTTTTGTGAGCCAAATACAATAGATAGTGGAATGATGCACCTGGGCTTGTCTCAATGGACAAGTAGGACCAAACCCAAGTAGGAAAATGGCTGAGCTGAAGGCTGCCCAGCCGCTGCACCAATCTTCACTGCGCTGCCTCAGAGAACTGTTGCACTGCTGAATTTCGAATGGCTAGAAAGTGCACTAAAACCACCCAGAAATTTACATGCTTTTAACCCCGGACTCCTTGGCCAAAACCCAGAAAAACCCAGAAGGGAATTTGGCTGGTTCTGACTTTTGTTTTTCGACCCCCTTGGAGCTTCACCCAAGCTATGGTTGCCAGATCTGCTTTAAACTGCCTGCAAATCCCTCAGCAAACTCCTCCAAAATGCTGGGTTCACCCCTGCTATTGAACTCCTAACTTCCCGGATGAACTCTTGGCTTAGACCAACTGCTCCCAAACACCACGAAATTCTGCTCACTGGCCTCTACGTTGTCCCTCTGCCCATAAATGCGAATTGCTGGTATGCTGGCTCAGGTAGCTGAAAGCCTCAGCGAGAATGCCTCTCCAATGCTGCGAACTCAGCTCCCTGACCTCTCGACAAGCAATGAGATCCCTGCTGGTCTCAAACTCCCTCTGCGTGATTCTTGGCTGCTCAGAAATACGCACTCCCCTCTCTACGCTGGTTATTGATGTGTGTTGCTACCCCGGAACTCCTGAAAACTCCTGTAGAACAACCTCCCTAGGGCGGGCACGGATGGTCCCCCGAAGTAGAGGTTGAATTTTCTGCGTGAGAGACTCGTGGCTAAACAGCCAGTAGACTCGCTAAACAATAGAGTGAACATATGTGTGTTTGTTTGCAAATGCCAAAGATCCTAAAATGAGATATGATCAGTGTTGTTAAAAGCGCGATTTAATCGCGCTTTTTTCAAAAACGCGATTTAATCGCGCTTTTTTCAAAAACGCGATTTAATCGCGCTTTTTTCAAAAACGCGATTTAATCGCGCTTTTTTCAAAAACGCGATTTAATCGCGCTTTTTTCAAAAACGCGTGTTTTTTATGGGTAAAAAGCGGCACTTTTTTGGCGCTTTTTTCCGAAAAAAGCGCGATTTTTTGAAAAAAACGTGCTTTTTTTCGAAAAAAGCACGATTTTTTCGCAAAAAAGCGCGGGGGGGCGGCGACAGCGGGTTTTATAATGAGAATTCCATTTTTTTTTGTTCATTTGCATTGTGGGTGTGCGTAGGAGGAGGAGAAGGTGTTGGAGAGAGGAGCTGGAGGGTTTGTGAGGAAATCTAAGGGATTGTAGGACAAATTCAAGAGGAGGCCACCAATTTCTCCATAAAAACGGTATGTAGATTAATTTTTTTTTTGTTTTCCTTGTTTAAAAACATTGTTTTTCATTGTTTTTGGTTGGGAAACTTCATATGGGCACCATTTTCCTTTTGTTTTCATTGTTTTTAAAGAATTTTTTGTATTTTTTCATTGATTTGGGATGGGTAAATTGGTATGACTATGGGAACCAATTTTTTATTTTTTATTTTTCATTTTTTTTAAACATTGTTTATGTTTTTTCATTGTTTTTGGCATTTGCCATTTGGTTGGGTAACTTGGGTTTGGAACTTTGGATTCTGGAAATTTGTAACTTGTAATATTGTAAATGCTAAATTGTAATCCTAAATTCCTATTTCCTAATCCTTGTTTTCCCATAGGTTTGCAAATTCAAAATTCAAAAACAAACATGCCAAGGAAATTGGATCCTTTTTGGGAATATGGTGAACCTAAAGCTTCGAATGATAGACAAAACTTGAATTGCAAGTTGTGTGGAAAGGACATACGCGGGGGGGTGTACAGGTTGAAGTTTCACCTTGCACAAATCCCTGGACATGATGTGGGGCCCTGTATAAATACAAATCCTGAACTTATCCAAAGAGCCATGAGAGCATTGGGAGAATTAGAGCACACTAGAGGCCAAAGAAGAACTCAAAAGGCAACTAAAAAGGTCAGCGGAAGGAAGTGGGCCAAGTGGCACTGGTTCTACTGCAACATCAGTCAATCCGGTAGCTGCATCATCATTTTTTGTTCCTCGAACCACACCTGGTTCACAACCATCTATCGGTTCAATGCTAAAAAGAACTGAAAAAGAACAAGCTGACAGGTTGATGGCAAAATTTCTCCTCTGGAGTGATATTCCTTTCAGCATTGTAAGGAATAATCCATTTTTCCAACCTACTGTTGATGCTATTGCCAGTGTTGGCCCGGGGTACAAAATCCCTTCTTATCATGATTTCAGAGGCCGGATTCTTCAAGATGAAAAGCGTGACTGCACCCAAAGATTGGAGGATTTTAGGGCATCATGGGCACAAACAGGATGCACTGTTATGTCAGATGGTTGGACTGACCAAAAGGGGAGAACCCTTATAAGCTTCTTGGTTAGTTGTCCCAAGGGGACCATGTTTATCAAATCTGTTGATGCATCTCATCAAATCAAAGATGCAAGAACTTTATTTGATTTGCTGGATGTGTTTAGTTTGGAGGTGGGTGAACAACATGTTGTCCAAGTCATAACGGACAATGTTGCAAATTATGTTGCTGCTGGTAGAATGCTTATGGACAGGCATCCTACTTTATTTTGGACACCTTGTGCTGCCCATTGTATTGATTTGATGTTAGAGGACATAGGGAAAATTCCCTTTGTCAAAGATATTGTTGACTCATCAAAAAGCATCACAAAATTTATATATAATCATACATCTGTGCTTAGCTTGATGAGAAGATTCACCAACAACAAAGAGTTGGTGCGCCCTGCCATTACACGGTTTGCCACGAGTTTCATATCTCTTCAATCCCTCGTGAATTCTATGTGGGATGTGAAGAGAATGTTTCTTTCAGAGGAGTGGCGTGCTATGTCAATGAGCCGCAAACCAGAAGGATACCAGGAAGACTTCTGGGCGGGAGTGCAGGAGGTGTGCGCGGTTACTGAACCTTTGGTAAAGGTTCTTCGGTTGGTTGATGGTGAGAAGCCCGCAATGGGCTATTTGTATGAAGCCATGGACAGGGCCAAAGAAGCCATTCGGGCCTACTATGATGATAAGGGAGATGATGGGTTTCAGAAACAACTCCTTCTATGGGGAGTGATTGATGAGCGATGGAACAACACACTCCATCGTCCCATTCATGCTGCTGGGCTTTTCCTGAACCCTGCATTTTCTTATGCATGTGGGTTTGATTTTGATGCTGAGATCATGGATGGATTCTTATCCTGTATCCAGAAGATGGTGCGATCTCCAGAACAACGTATAGAGATCTCTAAACAAATTGAGACATATAAGATGGCAGGTGGCACATTTGGCTTTGAGATGGCTGTCACTGATAGGACGATTAAAATGCCAGGTATTTTTTAGTTTGTAACTTTGTTTCAAATTTCATTGTCTCTTCAAATTCCATTTTTTTCTTATGTTTATTTAAAATTTTATTTGTAATTTTGTTGTAGATGCATGGTGGAAGATGTATGGTGGCAGAGTACCCCTTTTGCAAAAGCTTGTCGTACGCATCCTCAGCCAAACATGCAGCTCCTCAGGATGTGAGCGCAACTGGAGTGTATTTGAAAAAATACACAACAAGAAGCGCAACAGGTTAACACTTAAACATTTAAAATATTGCAAATTTCCAAATAAATTTTTGAATTCATTAAACAATATATATATATATATATATATATATATATATATATTTCTTTTTTATAATATTAATTATTAATTATTATTTCATGATCTTTGTACAGGTTGGAGTCCCAGCGACTTAATGACATGGTCTATGTCTACTACAATCTTCGATTGTGGGTGAGGCAACTTGAGAGGACACCTGATGTGGATGCCATCTCATTGGATGGGATTGACACCACTGCTGCATGGAGGGTTGAGGCCGAGAGGCCTCTCATGGATTCTGCTGATGATTGGTTAGTGCAGGATGTAGTGGAGGGGGAGGAGGAGCAGGAGGAGGAGGAGGAGGAGGAGGAGCAGGAGGAGGAGGTGACACCGCCTACCCGGGCTACCACTAGGACCAGTAGAGGACATGGTCTACCTCCTGTAGCTCATACTTCTAGTTCTTCAGCTTCTAGAGCACATCAGACTCCACTGCCATTTCCACCAGCACAGGCACCAGCATCTACATCTAGAGGGAAAGAGAAAGCTGTGACATTTTCTCGCAAGAGGGGCAGAGGAAATCAATAGGATTAGACTTTCATTTTATTGTATATGAGTCTATGACATTATGACATGATGAGATACATTATCATATTTTTTGTTGATATTTTGAGGCTGAGCTGGGACTCAGGAGTCAGGACTTACTATTCAGGACATGATTCAATGTTATGTGTGATTTTAGTGCTAGAAATGATATTAAACATCTTATATATTAGTTTTTTTATCATATTTATGTGTCAATGTATTTATTTTATGTTGTAGATGGTTTAGATATTAAAAAAATTGAAAAAAATTGAAAAAAAATGAATATTTTTGTACCAAACGTTTTTTTCCCGCTTTTTTCCCGATTTTTCCGCTTCATTCCCGGCGCCGATTTAATCCCGCTCGCGCTTTTCACAACATTGGATATGATCTCTCCTTATATTTCCTTGGGTCTCCTTAGCCTCATGTGGGCCCCTCCATCCATCCATTCAATTTCCCTCCAAGCATATCGAATGGCTAGTTCGAATTCCTCATGTGGGTGGCCCCCACATTCCACTAGTTGCTAAATAAAGTCGAATTAGCCCCAAAGTCCCTAAGTCAAAGTGTGGGGCCCTCTTCCTAAGTAAAAAATGTGCCAAAATTGTGAAGCTGCACCTTGTTACTAATTTTTTTGAGAAGGGACATGACAATCCTCCCCTCCCAAATTTTGCTTGCCCTCAAGCAACCTCAAAGTTGGGTGCTCCAATATGTGCTCACCTTCCCTGGTGGCATCCTCATCTGACAAGTTTTTCCAATGCACAAAGAACTTCTGCTCCTCAACTGCGAGTTCGAGCAATGATGAATCATGGGCTGCCTAGAGTCTTTGGTGCTCCTAGCCACTGCAACTGCCTCCCTGACACTCTTCGGCACCATTCGACACTAGTCCATCCTGCTATGTTTGATCTGGGCTCCTGTAGCAAGGAATTGATTCGAGAGGTGGGTTCCTCAAGGATTCTGCCCATCTGTAGCTCTTTCGAACTACAACTCCAAATCTTCCCACCTCCCTCCTGGAGGTATCTCGGCTGTCATGGCGAACTCCTCCTCCTCGATCTTCACAGGTGCAGCCTTCGAATCGTGCTTCTCATCTTTGTCTTTCTTTCTGGGAGAACACTGTGTTGTGTAGTGACCCATCTCACCACACCTGAAGCACTTTATCTTTGAGACGTTCTTCTTATGTCTCCGTTGCCCCTATTGCTCCTTCGATGCAAGCGCTGCATTATCCTCCTCTTCCTTGGGCTTTGACCCACTGTTGCTGTTTTCGTCAAGCTTACACTTGACTAAGTCTCTCCTTAGCTCCTCTTGCTTGAGAGCTACCCACATCTCATCCCAATTCGGAAAAGTCGCCTTGCCCAGGATACTCTGGACAAAGGCTTGCCACTCATCCAAGACAAAATTGAGGGCCAATCTAACCAACTCAGAATATTGAGGTGTAGACCCCACAACTGATAACTCATCTTGGGTCTCCTGAAGCTTCGTGAGGAATGGATCCACACGCTCTCGCTTCTGCATTTGAGCAGATCTCAGTTCTGATTAAAGGTACATCTTCCGCTGTTCGGAAGATCCCAGATACAGTGTAGACAACGCATCCCACATCTCCTTAGCAACCCCTCTGCTAGCGATGTGACAGACCACATGATCCTTCACTCCATCGAGGATCATACGCTTTGCCTTCACCATTTTTGCCCTATATTTCTTCAATGGATCTGCATTTTCCGGCACAACGACCACACTGTCGACATATGTGTTGAGGGCACGCTCATCTAGAAGGAATGACATCCTTGCCTTCCAGATGACATAGTTGGATGCTCCGCCCAATCTATCCTGTTCCCTCAAGCCACTGGTTGCCATCTCTGCCACTGAAAAATGTTGAAAATCTCCTCTTTGGTTCTTACTGCTACTGCTCAACCAATAAGAAAGCAGACTTCTTGGCGGGAAGTGTTACTGAAGAAAAGTTCCATCACTGTGCTTCTCTTCTCTTCTGATGTTTTTTTGCCCAGCAAAACGACCTGCAGAAAAACTGCGTCCCACCAGCTCTTCCTCACGCTGAGGCTTCAACGCTGCTCGTTGTGCCACGACAACATTTTGATTTGGAAGCCCTTCTCTTTGTTGACTCACTCAGAGAGAGACTACCTCGAAAATCAGCCCTCCAGCTAGGATGACACAAACCCTATGGGGTTTCAAATTGCTGCCTTCCGTAGCTATTTTGATCTCCCTCTTCTGCTCAGCGCTGCGTTCTCTGGTAATGTTCTTCTTGCTTCACCTACACTACCTCTGATACCATGTGAAAATTTTGTAAACTGGAATCCCTACTACAACAACTGATTAAACTTCTCCTGTTTGTTAATTACTGAAACAAATTATTTACTACTTCCTACAACAAATATCGAAGCTAATACACTGTAGCCTACACCAATTAAATAATATGTCCAAAACAAGAACAAAACAATAGAGAAAGATATAACACAAATGACACAGTATTTGTTGGACGAATGTCCCTGGAAAAACCCAATGCGAGAAAACCAGTGCAACAGCTCTAAGGGTTTTTATTATTATGTAGCAGTTTTCTGAATACAACTTTGGATGCCCTCTTGGCAACCCAGTTACAGAGAAATACAACTGGCAAAAGAAATTTGTGAGATTACCTCACTCTACCTGGAAAGTCCTCGCTGATCTGGTAGTTGAACCAACATGTCCCCGATTATTTCTGCGCTGCTTCTGCGTGAGCCTTGCGTCAGCCTCTAAGGCTCTGCGTCAGCTCTGCGCTTGGTTGATTTGCTCTCTCGGAGCTCTGACGTCAACCCTCCCAGCTCAGACGTCAAACCCCAGCAAATTTTCAGACTTCTGCTGAGAGGATTGTGCTGGCTCTGCGTGATCCCTTCTGGCTTAGCGTCAACCCCTCCTGGGTCCTGTGTTGCCTCCTTCTGGTGTCTCTCTGCCTCTCTATTGCGTATCTTGGATCAGGAGAAGACTCTCCAACCAAATTATCCCTGCCCCTCACTGCACAAGCTCACTATTGATATTCTCCCGGCAACTGCTCTGCTTCAGAAAATCGAACTTCTGAACTCTGTGTGTGTGTGTTTCCAAATGACCCTCAAGCCTCCTTAAATAATCTCCTCATTGACATTCAACGACCCAGATTAGAAGCTAATTAATGGCTAAGATCATTTCTGATTGATCCTCGTCTTCTTCTAGAAGTTACACCCAGTAGATTAATACCTTTTAATTATTTTATTTTTCTAAGTTTAGACTTAGTGTCCCATTAAGAATAATTAATTGTTTTAATAAAAAAAAATTTGGGTGGAATTTCTCAAAATTTGAGACTTAGAGCACATACGATGCTACCATAAATCAAGAGTCCATAGTTTGTAAGCTCTTTTACTCGATTTCTTTGATGACTTGTTGTACGAAAAGGCTAGGGGACACATTGGATCTTATGCAGGATTGCAGATGGTCTCCATTTTGGGTTTGGTCTCCCTATACGGGGTTCTAGCCCCTAAAGGGCTACATTGGCACATGTAGGGTGTGTGTTGAGAGCCACGGGCCTCCACAACAGTAGACAACACTCCATGGATCCCCAGAGATGTTCAAAGATTGCTCGACATTCACCTTTTGGACGAGGAAGATGCACCTGGTGCACCTTTTACCAGCCAACCCCACAGTGGTACCATGCACTTGGTAGATGACCCAGGACTTGTATGCTGATTTGGCATCACTTACACCATCATTTGAGCTCTTACAGATGGTCTACAAGCACCTTCGACTTACTTGGAGACCCATGAGGTCACTTGTGTGCCCTCACACCCATTGGGAGTGCCACTGGTTTATTGTGTGGAGAACAAGGGGCCAACCCCTCGTCCATTACTTTTGGGAGTCCTATTCATCATTATGGCACTTATGGAATTCATCAGGCTTCTCAGAGAGCCCAACCACATGTATTAGTGATCATTGACCTCTTGAGAGGCTTGTTATTTTGTTTATGAGCTAGTTTGGTGGGCTTGTCACCAAAGGTTAGTTATTTGTACATTATTTTTATTTTATGGGCTAATGTAGGCTCAAATAGCTAAATCGAACTCATTAGGAGTGTATAAATACAAATGATGAATGTTCATTTCTCATCATCGCTTGGTTTGGACTTATATCTCTCTTGAGATTTTTGCTATTCCTTCTTGGGGGACAAAATTTTTGGAGCATGGATGAATTTTGATGTATGGATTATCTTTTCTTGTCTTGGAGCTTCATGATTGGCAAGTTTATTGGTGGTTGGATATATTCTCTTACATGTAAGTACAAATTTAATGCTATTATTCTTTTACTTTGTCACATGCATTTAAAATGAGATTTTCGCTATACTAGGGCTAGTTGCTGCATGCATTTATTGCGAAATTGTGGAATGATGTTTCTATATAGCATATCTCTATGCATGGGCCATGTATGTTGAATGAATTTTTCTAGGGATAATTCTATGATCAAATTTATCTTCACAAGCCACATCACCTTGCAAATGAAGTATAAAAGCTTTTAAGGTCACTCTCCTTTTCCCTAGATGACAAGCAAAGTTGATCTTAGAACCTCCTTGACCTAAAAATGAAGTCTATCTTCATATTCTTCCTGACTCCAATCTCCCCAAGGGATTAGGCATTGGTCTACCATATGGTGATCACTCAAAGAAACATTTTTCTTCAACTCTCCTTTATTCTAGGTCTAGCCACATTAGGGCTCCTAGGGCATCATTTTCCCGACAAACCACCCATAAGAAAAATTCGATCTCTTGGCCTCTACTGCGCTGGTGTGTCTCCTAGGCCTTCTCCAAATTTGAGGAAATTTCGACGGTGGGGTTGTGAGATATCCCAAGCCCTAGCCTCGAGATTGGTTTTTGCCCTAAGATTCCCTAGGCTAGTTCTTCATAGGGATCATTTTATACCCTTGAGTAAAAATAATTTCTTTGATCCCCTTCTCCTCCTTGTTTAGGTCAAATCTATCATTGGTTGCTAGACTCTTCCTCTTGACCTCACTTGTGTCCACTTGGTCCCGTGTTGTCCTATACCTTTGAAAAGTCAATTCTTCAAAAACCACTTGGGAAACCAAGTTCAATAAGGATTTTAGGGTTTTGGAATCTCCTTTACAATTCACACTCCTTGAACCTAGCCCTTAAATCCTCATCCCCTTATCCTAGAAAGATTTGTACCTTGCTTAAGAAGCAAGCAAGTTCCATTCTTGAGCCTCCCCTAGGAAATGGTCCCCAAGATCACTTCACATCCATCTTAGCTGATCTATTCTTCATAAGTGATTCTCTATATAGTAGGTCTCCTCCCATCGGTGAAAGTCTGTAACGAGTAGGAAGCTTTGGTTGTGGTGACAGTGGGCTTTAGCTTCATTGTTGCTCCTGACCTAACAAGTGCCCCTCTAGGACCCCCTGCTAGTTTGAGCGGTAACAAGCCCTGCATTTAATTTATTTACCTCCATTCATAAGCTTGGTTGAAAGACTCTTAGGACCACCTTTCTTTCTTAGCTTGCGAAGTCTAGACCCTCTTTAGTGGTTAACACAGTGACCTTGTCATTAGAGCCATATTCTCTGCAGCGCTGGAGGCATCAGGTGGTTAGATTTTGGAAGGGAGGTATCGTTAATATAACCATTGCTATCTTTCCTCGGGCTTCTCTCCACAACCTACTCTAGAGACTAGTTCCAAAATAGCTAAGGGAAGGGATTCATCTAGTTGGGCATATAACCTAAAATAAACCAAGATCTTGCATTTCATTTAGTTTCTTAGGTGTTGCATTTCATATAGGATAGTGAAACATCCTAAAGCAACAACTATTCATCTGGTGGCTTGGTATATAATTAATGTAAAACAAGTATTTGACTCCATTAAGGAATTGGTCTTTCAAGATAATCTAATCTAATCATTAAACTTGCTAAATTAACCAAGTTTCTAGGCCATTTAGTTGTGTCACCCGGACTTGTCGGTTGCCAACGAGTTTTCCATCTTCACATTTCATAGGGATTAATCCCCATAGCCTGCTGTAGGGAGAGAACTACAATAGAGAGGGTGGGGATTAGAGTGACATCCCCCATCCTTATTCTTGTCGCATCTGGCCTGTACAATTTGAGCGACAACATTTTGGCACTGTTGCAGGGGATAAGTTTCTTGTTCCTGGTGTTTCGACATCCTTTCTCATCATATCATCATTCTCATTCTTCATCTTTTCGTTAGCCCGTTAAGCGACACATTTTGGTGCCATTTCCTAGGATAGATTTTTCTGTCCTTGGTTCTCATGACATCTTTCTTTTTATCATCTCTCACCTTCTCATTAATCCAACAATGCCACATTTCTAGCGTTTTGACATCTTTCCTCTCATCTTTATCATTACATCCTCTGGTTTCCATCTGCACCTAGACATTTGGGTTAGTTTCCTGTTTGGGTGGCGACTCCACTTATTCATCCATTAACAAGGGCCTATACTAGAAGGTATCTTGGTACCTTAATTAAACCCACTCCTGATCCTGAAAAGGCTCTCAGAGTTCATCTAAATTGGGTTGCTTCTAGTAGACAACTCATCTTTCTCGGACAAAATGCCCTCCCTGATATCCATTTGCTCTTCCTTGATCTCGTTAATCAACCCATCATGGATCTTTTTGATCCTTGAAACTTTGCAAATATGCAGGGATATCCTCATGATCTTCCAGATTCCAACCTTGATAAGATACCTATGTTTCAAGGGAATAATGCAATCAATGCGGAAGCCCATCTCAGAAAGTTCACAACCTTCCTGGTTAAACATGCTAAAGGAGCTGCATATAATCATGAAGATGTTAAGATGAGCCTCTTTGTTCTCTCGTTGGAAGATGATGCATTAAAGTGGTTCTTGGATAAGCTTGATAATTCTTTTGATTCTTTGCAAACTATCGTCAATGCATTTAAAGATAAATATGGAGATAAGAGAGAAGATATCTATTTAAAGTCATCAATTGTATTAAGAAGAATGAAAATGAGACAGTTGAAGAATTCAACTAGAGATTTAATGGCATTATCAAGGATATGACTCAAGATTATAAGCCACCTGACAAGTCATTATTAGAGTAGTATCTCGAAGCTTTTTGTGTAGATACTTCTTATGAGATAAGGCGTGCTAAATCCATAGATGTAGAACTGGAAAAAGATAAGAAGGCATGAAGGAAATATGAAATTCTTGGTTTCTAAAGAGGTCCGGTCAAGGCTAAAGCAAAATAAATTAAAGAAATAGACCATGATCCAATCAAAGAATTAACTCAAATGATTAAGGAAATGAAGGTTGAACATGTTACATGCCAGAGAAATGAATTCCATACAGACTAGGTTAATTCAGATGGAAAGAAATCAAGTTCAAAATACGCAGCCTAGAAATAATAATAATAATCGTGGTAATAACAATCCATGGCCAAGGAAGAATCCTCCCAATGAGCAGAGACTGCCCAATCCGGTTGAATCCACCAATGTTGTTGATCAATCTATTCCTTTTTGTAGACCTTGTGAAGGATTCCATGATCAAAGCTCGTGTGCCATTGCTAGAAGAATCCTAGATGAGGGAACCAACGAACAGATAAATAATATCAGTCAGAATTCCCCAAAGGATGGTCGTTTCACAGATATGATCCCCTCATCCTTCACCATCAAAAACTTCAGTGATGAAAAGGATCCTATCACACAAATATATGGTGAAACACTATCTCAAGAGCAGATTCGGAAAATTGTTAGAAGTAAGGGTTACACTTATCAAAAGAAAGGCAAAGATCAGAATCAGGATAAGCAACAGGTTGCATCTAAGAGTTACCAATCAAGATTGAAAATTGATTGCGTGTCATGGATCAACAATGTTAAAATCTTTGTTCTAGTCTTAGAACTTCTAAAGATACCATCTCAAACATTTGCATTTTTCAAGGCCTTAGGTATATCTCAGCAGAATAAGGCTGATGTGCACCAAAAGGATGAGGAATTTAAGTTAAAGGATTTGAATTACTACATGACAAATGAAGATCACCAAGCTTTTTTCCTGAATTTAGAGGTTAATGATCGTTTGCTCCATAACTGTATGTTGGATTCCGGGGCCTCAACTAATTTCATGACTAAAAAAGTCATGGACCAGTTAAACTTAAGTATTTCAAGGCCCTATCATTTGCTCTATGGATTCAAAGAAAATTGAGGTCCTCGATGTGGTTAAAGACTTGCAAGTAGCCTTGGCTAATTACCCATATAAAATTATGACCATGGATGTAGCAATCATTGATGCGCCTGATGTATGGGGAATGCTTCTATCAAGAAAGTTTGCAACTGATCTAGGAGGATGCATTCAGTTAGAGTTATCATACGCAACTATTCCTGCAACAATTGGTGGTATGGTTAGATTGTACAGGGAAGTTGAAAGAAGGTATCATGACAAGAATCCCAAGAGGCCAAACAATGAGGAAGTTGAACCACAGGGGCATCCTTCAGAGTATAACGCAGTTGTGACTGAGTTCTTCCATCCTCGTCATCATTTCTCTTCAGCTTATCTTCCGAACAAGAAAAGAAGAAGGCTTGAGTTTGACAAGGAGGTGCAACACAATAACGAGAACCTCTATCAGCGTAAAAGGGTCAGAATTTAGCAAGGGATATCTGGCAAGCAGCCTATCGAACTACCAATAAGCAAACAAGTGTTCCAGGTTGTGCCACAGGGATGACATCTGATGCCATGGGGCATCCTTTGTATAGAATATTTAACCCTATTCCCTTAGATAGGATTTCATTTCTGCCATTAGTTAGTTGTCTTTTCATGCATTTATGTTTTATGTCTTTATGTTTCATATGTTAGAGTAGGATTTCTATTCCAACAGATGTGCTATACGTTTTATGATGTATACATGATGATTTTGGTTTTGAGCAGATATCAATTTGATGGACTTTTGTTTCCTTGGATACATGATTCTGGATTCTCACATTCCTTTAGTGAAGAAACATGTTCCCATGTGGAGCCAGATGTTATCCACAATTTTGTCTACAGTATTATACATCAACACTATGATTTTAGAATTACATGTTAGATTCTACTAGGGTTTGTTGCAAACCTTAGATTTTATCATCAAAACTAAATTATATCGAAAACAATATCATCATATCCTAGAATATCAATCTTCTACTAGGGTTTTGTTACAAACCCTAGATTTTACAAACTAAAACATGAGCAACAACAAATAGGTCAACATACTCTCATATACATATCTAGGATTTCATTATCACGTCATATCAATATTCATACGTACTAGATAAACCCATGACACAAACATCAATATATCAAAGTTAGGTATACAACAATTTTCTCCAGGCTAGGGTTTCGATCATACGAATGAATATTCATCGAGGGTTTCATTCCTAGGATCTTATTATAGACATTCCAAGGTTTTGCTTATAAACCCTAATTCACCAAACCCTAAAGATCTAGGGTTTCAATACATAACTTAGACATTAATAGCAAACCCTAAAGAACTAGGGCTTCTATCATAAAAAAAAACTAAACATCAAAAGAATAGGATTTTCTAGATTTTATCAACAACCCTAAGAGGATTAGGGTTTCATAATCAATACTGAGATAACCTTAGCAACAAGAGGCTAGGGTTTTATAGTAAACCCTAAAGGTTAGGATTTCACAAGAATGATCAAATAATATAATGAGGGTAGATTCAATTTAATGATTAATCACACTAACAAGAATTTTTGTGATTCAAAACCATAGACATAACGATGTCAATAACGTAAAGCAAATAAAAGAAGAATGTACCATTTACATGAAGAGAACTTTATAACAAAGTTTACAGTCTAAGACATACCTTGAGTAGTTTCTTAACAAACCTTGTAGGACATCAATTCTTGAAGTATATAACTTCTTTCATGATTCAGGTCTATCCTTTGAAGTTTCCTCCATAACCTTTGAGCACTCAGCTTACTTTCCTAACCAAAGAAAATATAAAGAAAATGTTATTAAAATATAATACAAACATATCTTGATATGAAAGGGAAGCCGAACATAAAAGAGGAAACAAGAAAAAAGATACTTATCTTTTGGTAAAATGGTGAAGGCTTCCTCTTAACCCAATCCTTTTGAGGGATACCTACAACCTATCAAAATAATTCAAAAATGTTCTAACAAGACATGTTAGGCCTATAAACTCTAGAAATCAAAACATAAAGGAAAACAATTCAAAACTTAAAATAGAAGATTACGAGGGATATGTGAGAGAGAGAGAGGACTTAGTAGTATAAGCCTTTGACTTCTCATTCTTCAATCTTGGTTTTCTTAAGTGGAGCCTCATCGGTAATATTTGCTTCATCCCTATCTTTCTTCTTATTCATTGGATTTTCTAGACATTGATTTTTGTAGTGACCCATCTTGTGACAATTGTAGCATTCGATCTTGGATAGGTCAACTTTCTTCTTTGGTCCTTTGAACTTCTTGAAGGTTCCCTTCTTCTTGTGATGAGCATAATAAGCATTAGAGACATTTTCTTCTTTATCCTCCTTTTTGTTAATGATATTCGAGCTTCTTCTGGACAACATGCATTCCACATTTGTTTGAATGTTGGAGTATCCTTCCAACTGTTAAGTCTTGATACAAAAGCACTCCAAGATTCTAGTAGTCCTAGAAGAATAGTAATTACGAGCTCCTTTTCTGGGACAACTTCATCTATCACTTGGAGTTCATCTCTGATTCTAGATATCCTTATAAAGTAGGATGATACAATATTGTCTTTTGTCATCTTAATAGTCCTTAATTCATTCTTGAGGCTTGCTATTTGACCAATGTTCTTGATGGTGAATAATTTGGAAAGAGCCTCATACATTTCTTGAGCGGAATCTATGTTGGATATGTATGGGATGAGGTTGTCCTTTACTCCATCCACTATTAGGTTCATGGCCAAGATTTCGGTTTCTCTGAACTTTGTTTTCTCTACTTCATCTGTAGGCTTCTTGACTTTTCCTTGAACAAGATCCAAAACTTTGTTCTTTTCGAGGATGAGATCTATCCTCTTTTTCTAGGCCCTATAGTTGGAGGCTCCTTCTAGTTTGTTTTCTCCCTTCATTGAGTTTGACATAGTTTCTGTAGATAGTAGGGTTATAT
Source organism: Pinus tabuliformis (assembly GCA_031772625.1). NCBI lineage: Eukaryota > Viridiplantae > Streptophyta > Pinopsida > Pinales > Pinaceae > Pinus > Pinus tabuliformis. The sequence continues at coordinate 37,901,721 of CM062815.1, forward strand.
CTTGTATATGATCCTTTCTCGTTAATGACCTTTGTTTGATCCCTTTTTCTTCAATAGATCTTCAGTCTGCCTTTTCCCGTCTTCTTCAACTTTGCTTCGATACCATGTTAGAAAATCAGAAAGGCAGAAAGTTTTTTTCTAGTTGATAATTACTTGGGATATCTTTGAGTTCTTATTATCTTTCTTATGTTCTTCTTTTATCTTAGTTCATCAAACTATTACCAAAACCAAAACACGAAGATCAAGGACACCAGATATAGGCACTCAACCAGGGCTAAAACCCTTATATAGGGGAAAACCCAGTTAAGAACTCTTCCTTCAGTAATTCAAAATGAGATAGACCAAGACCCTAGACCAAAGACCTTCCTCCTCAACCAAGTCAGCCTTCCAATAAGATACAACAATCTTCAATAGTTTCTTCTTGTCCACCAGTTACAGTCCAACATCAACCCAGAAATTTCGGTTCAGCTTCAGCTTTTCAGCCTCCTAGCTTTTGCAGAATTTCGGCCCTCCAGCAGTACTCCACAACTTCGCACGTGTGGGATAGGAGAGAGAAATTTTGGTTTCTATTTCAAGATAATGACCTCCTTCTTCTTTGCTAGATTCTTCCTTCTTGTCCCTTGAATTTCACACCTTTTCCTTGCCCAAAAGTTGCAGTTCGAACTTGATAAGTGATCTCCTCCAAATGAGTCGAGTTGCTGCTTATATATAGTCCATTTGGGTGATCAAATTCTTCTAATGAGACTGACTTGCCCTTCTTTGAGGCCGACTTGGTGGAGGAGGCCTAGAAGACCTAATTTACATTAAAATAATTTTCTTTCTAGACAAATAAATTCCAAGAAGGGTTCTTTACATTATGACATGGACAAGGACACTAGACAAAAACCCTAGAAGCCTACAATGGAGGCTTTGACCTATAAACAATTGATGCAAGCATGAAACCTAGGCTTTAATAAGTCAATTTCTTTTTCTTTCTTTTGATAAATATATTACATTATGACTCGAGTACAATTATGAAGACCGACACTAGTTACATTCTTCAATAATCGAAGCAAATCATAAAAAAGTAAAGGTGCACTAGAGGGGTGGAAAAAGTAGGCCAAGGAAAAGGGTAATTGATGCCTCTATGATTGCTCCCTCCTTACATCTATACACTCAGGGTGGTGGACCTCCATTAGTTGGTCACTTGGCTATGGCACCTTGCCCTAAAGTTGTCGTGTTATGTTTTTACTTATTATGTTTCTTACATCTATATGCTCAGGATGGTGGACCTCCATTAGCTAGTCACTTGGCTACGGCACCTCACTCCTTGCCTTGAAGTCATTTTGACATCCTCATGAACAATATTAAGTCTTGAAATAAAATCAATGAAGGATGTGATATGCAAGAGACGTGAAACTCTAAGCCTATGGAATTTTGGTATTTATTCACTCAAGCCTTCATAACGATTTGGATATCCCAAAATCTTTGAAATATCCAAAGGATTAAGTAGGACCCCCAACAACCATTCCATTTCATTATTCTCAAGTGAAAATTTTGCAGATTCCTCCAGAACCATTTCTTGAGAAGAGCATGAAGAAATGTTATAATATGAAATGTCAGATCTGGAAAATTTATCTGGATTGCGTGAAATAGCTTGCTAGCGCATATATGAAGAATTAATTTTCTGCAACGTATTTCTCAATGTTGCATTAATCGTTATTGGGATAATTTCGACGCAAGGAAAAAATCGTAATTATCAGGAAATAATCGGGAAAAAATCGTTTGGTACAAAAATATTCAATTTTTTTCATTTTTTTTCAATTTTTTTAATATCTAAACCATATACAACATAAAATAAATACATTGACACATAAATATGATAAAAGAACTAATATATAAGATGTTTAAGTGCTAAAATCACACATAACATTGAATCATGTCCTGAATAGTAAGTCCTGACTCCTGAGTCCCAACTCAGCCTCAAAATATCAACAAAAAATATAATAATGTATCTCATCATGTCATAATGTCATATACAATAAAATGAAGAAAATAACTAAAGTCTAATCCTATTGATTTCTTCTGCCCCTCTTGCGAGAAAATGCCACAGCTTTCCCTTTCCCTCTAGATGTAGATGTTGGTGCTGGTGGAGTTGGCAGTGGAGTCTGCTGTGCTCTAGAAGCTGAAGAACTAGAAGTAGGAGCTATAGGAGATAGACCACGTCCTCTACTAGTGGCAGGGGTAGCCCGGGCAGGTGGTGTCACCTCCTCGCCCTGTTCCTCCTCCTGCTCCTCCCCCTCCACTACATCCTGCACTAACCAATCATCAACAGACTCCATGAGAGGCCTCTCGGCCTCAACCCTCCATGCAGTAGTGGCGTCAATCCCATCCAATGAGATGGCCTCCACATCAGGTGGCCTCTCAAGTTGCCTCACCCACAATTGAAGATTGTAGTAGACTTAGACCATGTCATTAAGTCGCTGGGACTCCAACCTGTACAATGATCATGAAATTATAATTAATAATTATAAAAAAAATATTGTTTAATGAATTCAAAAATTTATTTGGAAATTTGCAATATTTTAAATGTTTAAGTGTTAACCTGTTGCGCTTCTTGTTGTGTATTTTTTCAAATACACTCCAGTTGTGCTCACATCCCGAGGAGCTACATGTTTGGCTGAGGATGCGAATGGCAAGATTTTGCAGAAGGGTTACCCTGCCACCATACATTCTCCACCATGCATCTACAACAAAATTACAAATAAAAATTTAAATAAACATAAGAAAAAAATGGGATTTGAAGAGACAATGAAATTTGAAACAAAGTTACAAACTAAAAAATACCTGGCATTTTAATCGTCCTATCAATGACAGCCATGTCAAAGCCAAATGTGCCACTTGCCATCCTATATGTCTCAATTTCTTTAGAGGTCTCTATACGTTTTGCTGGAGATCGCATCGTCTTCTAGACATAGGATAAGAATCCATCCATGATCTCAGCATCAAATACAAACCCACATGCGTAAGACAATGCGGGGTTCAGGAAAAGCCCAACAACATGAATGGAACGATGGAGTGTGTTGTTCCATCGCTCATCAATCACTCCCCATAGGAGGAGTTGTCTCTGAAACCCATCATCCAATCGAAGAACCTTTACCAAAGGTTCAGTAATGGCGCACACCTCCTGCACTCCCACTCAGAAGTCTTCCTAGTATGAAATTAGTTTGCATACGGCCTCTCCCTCTGGTTTGCAGCTCATTGGCAAAGCATGCCACTCCTCTGAAAGAAACATTCTCTTCACATCCCACATAGAATTCAAGAGGGATTGAAGAGATATGAAACTGGTGGCAAACCGTGTAATGGCGGGGCGCACCAACTCTTTGTTATTGGTGAATCTTCTCATCAAGCTATGCATAGATGTATGGTTATATATAAATTTTGTAATGCTTTTGGATGAATCAACAATATCTTTGACAAAGAGAATTTTCCCTATGTCCTCCAACATCAAATCAATATAGTGTGCAGCACAAGGTGTCCAAAATTAACTAGGATGCCTGTCCATAAGCATCCCTTCCAGCAGCAACATAATTTGCAGCATTGTCCGTTATGACTTGGACAACATTTTCTGCACCCACCTCCAAAATAAACACATCTAGCAAATCACATAAAGTTCTTGCATCTTTGATCTGTGCAGATGCATCAACAGATTTGATAAACATAGTCCCCTTGGGACAACTAACCAAGAAGTTTATAAGGGTTCTCCCCTTTTGGTCAGTCCAACCATCTGACATAACAATGCATCCTGTTTGTGCCCACGATGCGCTAAAATCCTCCAATCTCTGGGTGCAGTCAAGCTTTTCATTTTGAAGAATCCGGCCTCTGAAATCATGATAAGAAGGGATTTTGTACCCTGGGCCAACACTTGGAATAGCATCAATAGCAGGTTGGAAAAATGGATTATTCCTTACAATGCTGAAAGGAATATCACTCCAGAGGATAAATTTTGCTAGCAACTTGTCAGCTTGTTCTTTCTCAGTTCTTTTTAGCATTGAACTGATAGATGGTTGTGAACCAGGTGTGGTTCGAGGAATAAAAAATGATGTGGCAGCTACCAGATTGGTTGATGCTGCAGTAGAACCAGTGCCACTTGCTTCAACTGACTTTTTTAGTTGCCTCTTCATTTCTTCTTTGGCCTCTCTATTCTGGTCTAAAGTTTCCAATGCTTTCATGGCTCTTCGGATAAGTTTAGGATTTGTATTTGTGCAAGGCCCCACATCAAATCCAGGGATTTGTGCAAGGTGATACTTCAACCTGTACACCCCCTCGGACATAGGGTGGCCACACAACTTGCAAGTCAAGTTTAGTCTATCATTTGGAGCTTTAGGTTCACCAAATTCCCAGAAAGGGTCCAATTTCCTTGGCATGTTTGTTTTTGAACTTTGAAGTTGAAAACTTGAATGGTGTTTCGGTGAAGTTGTGAACCTATGGGAAAATAAGGATTACAATTTAGTATTTACAAGTTACAAACTTACAATTTAGTATTTTAATTTTTACATTGTACAAAAACTAAAAAAAATTACATACATTTTAATTTTTAAGAAACCCCATTCCAAACCCAACCAAAAAAACTAAAAAAACAATACATCAAAGACCCCATTCCAAACCCAACCAAAAAAACTAAAAAAAATTTACATTGGGCAAATTTCATAAACCCCATTCCAAACCCAAGTTACCCAACCAAAAACAATGAAAAAAAGATAAACAAAGTTTCAAAACATTGAAAACAAAAGAAAATTGGTGCCCATACCGTTTCTATGGAGATAACCGGTCTCCTCCTCTTGATTTTCTCCTCCACGCACTTCAAATAGCTCCAATCCTCTCCAAGCAAATTCTCCAAGCCCTCTCCAACACTCCACTGCCCTCCGCGCGCCTAACTGTGCAAAAAATCGTTTTTTGCCTTATAAAACTGCGCTGCCCCGATGTCCTGTGATAATTTCGGAAAAAATCGTGATTTTTTCAAATTATCGCGATTTTTTCAAAATTATCATGTATAAAAAAAAGTCTGTGATTATTACTCGCGATAATATCGGCTTCGGGAAAAAGTCGTGATAAAATGATAATATCGCGATATTATCGCGATTTTCACAACACTGGTATTTCTACAGCTTTGTCTTGCAGTCCAATACAATTTCGAGCTTACAAAATGTAGTTTCCTGCATGTAAATCACATAAAAAATCATCAACATTTAAGGCTGATGATGACTGGAATTATTTTGAGTTAGATTCTTCACAATTTTGAAATTTATCTGAATTATTAGCATGTGAATGTTGCTAATAACTATGTGAATGCTGTAAGGTATGAGAAAGGTTTTTCGCAATATATTGGTCCCTAATATATAGATCATGCTTCACTTGATATTTGTACACCAGTCTTCTTGGTTGGACTCCATTTTAATAACCTATGAAGTAATTTTCATGCAATGGAGTTGATGTTTACTGTTTACTGCATTTCGACTATACCTAGTAGAACCTTCTTACATTGCATATTGTTGAGAAATTCAAATCATTTAGTATAATGTATGACACTTACTGTTTAGTGCACTTTCGACTATACAAAGTAGAACCTTCCTAACATGGCATATTATTGAGAAATTCATATCATTTACTTGAATATATATATATATATATATATATATATATATATATACATATATTGTGACAGTATTTTCGACATGTTTGAGTTGTTGTCTACTACTATTTTAGTCATGTGTGGTTTACCTATGTTTTGATTTAATTTAAATCTCGTTTGATATCCTTAATTCATACTTCAACTGTGTTTCCTTGCATTTCGTTTCTTGTATATTGAAGACAGTAGCAGTTGCCCCATTTCTGTTGGACTATAGCGGAGCTCTTTTTCGCCAATATCCTGGTAAGAAGATTTCTTTTGTGCAAGTTATTTTTCAAGCCTCTGCAATTGAACTTTATTCAAATATTAGGTTCTAGTTGTTTCACAGTGCATATTTAACTTAAAAGTCTATCCCTTTAAAAATATAAATGTGGACAGTTTCTTTTGTCTTCCAAGAATTTCCAACAATGGTATCCTATATGATTTTCATTCTTACTGTCTAAAATTTACTAATTATGCACGCTCACTGTGAGTACCTTTGAATATCTATAGATATGAATAGTTTGGGCAGCGATAGTTTTAATGTGAGCAGCAAGATGTTTAACTAACACCCTTGACACATTAAGGAGAGTGATATGCCATCAATCACTTATTATGTCCTTAAGTATCTCTTTAAGAATTAACTTAATGAGTCCCGCATTGACTTGCTACCCTATATAACCTGTAACCAAAGAGGATATGCTAGTGCTCCCTGCTTCCGTAGGATGAGGACCTTAGTGTGTCCACTCCTTGGCAGAAATTGATGTACATGTATATATATTTCAAATGTATTGTATGTTTCATTTTCATGTGTTTGTGTCTCTGCGTGAAAATGCACAATCTTGAATGATATTTTGGGTGCCATTTCCGAATTTCCTTGATTTTTCCATGCAAATTTGCATTTGAATTAAAATTTTATTTATTTAACTCACTCAATTTTTTAATTTAGCATTTCTCATTGTGATTGACTAAGAAAGCTATCATTGCACATGCAATAGAAGAAAGAACTTCAGTTAAAATTTTCAAGATAAGGGATTTAATATAATCCCTAATTGAAATAAACAAGTCTAGGAAATAAATATACTTGAGTTAAAAGCAACTATACTTGAAATGAAATCTAATCTAATGATCTTCCACAAACTAGCTTTAGATTACAAGTGAAATAAACAAAAGAGAAAGGGGTATTTTGGATTTTATAATATTTGGTGGTTAATGGGAGGGACTAGTGCTATATCCTAGGGCTAATGGGGTCAAGAAGAAGGCTTCTTCTATTTTCAAAAGGATTAGAGGAAGGAGGCAAGACTATGAAAAAATCAATAGCCTCTTCTCTAACCGGGATGAAAGTAGAAACCAAGACCCTACAAGGAAGGGGTCGAGGTGTTAATTTTTTAGATTGTTCTATTCTATATCAATTACTTTAGCCCAATTCACTTCTTCATTTAACAATGCATTTGATTTTTAGCAATGTAACCAATTATAAACTGTAACTGAAGATAGAACAATATATGCAATGACAAAGAAGACAACAACACAACCATAAGAGGCAATAGATTGGTCCAAGACTAGGGAAAAACCCCAAAAGGGGGAAACCCCTTTCAAATCTTCTTCTTTATTAGATCGTCATAAAAATTTTCAGCAAAGAGTACAATGAGTCCTATACATAAACTTGCAGCAAAGATTTACAAAACAAAGGAAGACTGCAGAACTACTGAGTAATAGAGAGAAACCCTTTATCCATCAGACCACTAAAGCCAACTGAAGGCAACTGTCAAACCCTAGATCAAAACCCTAGACGCTCCCAGTAAGGCAGACCACGAGCAACTAAAACTTCCTAGATGCTCCCTTAGCTACTGTGTGTGAGCATGTGTTTGATCTGGATGCTCCCAGGTGTTGAATTGTGTAGCTTGGGAGGTACTCCAAGCCCTAGGTTTCAGGGTTTGGAGGATAAAGTGCCACTGATGCAGCGAAACTGCATCTTTTCAAAGTTCCGCGTGGACTTGTGGGTTGTGGGCCCACGTACATATATATCGGAAGCCTTATTAGTCAGTGGACTTCTTAACAGAAATAAAAAACGAAACCGCAATATAACCAATGTTTTAAAACTCCGACTTCGACTCGGTCGAGGATCGACTCCGACTCCGACTCCGACTCAGTATCGACTCGGCCAGCTCGATTTCAATGACTCGGTCGTTGTAAAAAATACAGTAAATATTTATTTTTTTAATAAAAAAACATAATTTGAAAGATTTTAAACATAATTTTAAAGATTTTCATTCATGTTTCCAGACACACAGCATTATAATATAGATGGAAGACAACATATGATCAAAGTAGGCTCATGAACCAATCCATTATATCAAAATGGCACCCAGTGCACTGTCCAATGGCAATACATAGTCAATTGTCATACATGATCAAAGACTCAAAACAAAAAACACATAACCAAGGAGGCTAGAAATGGCCTCTACAACAAAAGTAAACTGTGACCGGACTCCAGTACTAGTACTACTGGCTAGTAGCTACTGCCAGAGGAGCCAAGATCATGTCGATCAATCTCTGGATCATCATCAGAGTCAGACAGGGGGCCCCATGGCTCCTCCTCCTCATCATCATCTCCAACTGCAACTGTAGAAGTGGTACCAATACCACTAGCAGGCTGTGCAACTGCAGCAGATGCAAGCTGAGATAGAGTAGATATGCGGCTGCGCTTCTGTTGTGGCTGAGCAGAGGAAGCACCTGCAACTGGAGTCCTTGCTGGCTGTGAGACTGAGGGTGGTGGATCGGGATCTGCATTCAACTAAACAACATGTTCAAGTTCAACTGATGCCTCGATATCTAAATCTAAATCAAGATCCTCATCAGGATCAAACTCTACTGGACGACTCTCCACTACCCAATCTGATGTTGGATCAATGTCTTCCAACACAATGGGATTTGAATCAGGTCTTTTGTTCAACAATTGGTTTCGTCTGAGTCGGAGGTTGTATTGGACATAAACTAGATCATTTAACCGTTTTTGATCCAAACGGTTTCTCCTCTTTGTGTGAATCCTCTCAAAGATAGATCAATTGCGCTCACACCCAGTTGCACTGCAAGTTTGACTCAAAATACGAATTGCAAACCTTTGCAATTAAGGACAATGGCCACCAAAGGCCTCCCACCATTGTGCTGCAAAAAACATAGGAGTGTAATGAGTTAGCTCAACAAAATTACAAATTATATCTAACTTTCAAATTATAAACGATTTAACAAACTTAAAAAAAAAGTAAAACTATTAAGAATTTGAAAATTGAAATTTTTGTTTACCTGGCTCATCTGCTTCTCTTGCAATCTTTGCTAGGTTCTTCCCAAAGGTACCTGAGGCATTGCTGAAGGTTGTGACCTGTCGGTGTATCTCCAGCTGATCAGACTCCAATGGGATCATGCGATCAATGCAATCAATCAGTCCATCTCTGACCTCCCCCCTCAAAGCTCCTGACTCCTTAGCTTTATAATGATACCGTGGGTTCAAAAAATACCCAACTGCATGTATAAGGTGATGGAGTTGATTGTTCCATCTTTCATCAATGATTGCCCAAATGGGCCCATACTTTGCCACTCTATCCTTGTATACCGTCTTTATTTGCTCCTTTGCTTGATCCATAGCCTCATAAATGAATCCCATAGCCAACCTTTCCCCATCCACCAACCGCAACACCTTAACTAGTGGCTCAACAAGCTTCACAAGCTCTGCTGCCTTTCTCCAAAAAGTTTCTTCATAGACTTTCTTTTTCAATTCTTTGCCTTCCGGTTTGTTAGACCAATTGCTTTGATTCCATTTATCATTGGAAAACATCTTTTGCAAGTTTCTATGTTGGGAAAGCATAGATTGCAATGTCAAAAAATGAGTAGCAAATCTAGTGATGGCAAGCCTAATAATATCCTTGCCCCCAGTGTGTTTCCTCATGAGGCTCAAAATCAATGAATGATTGTAGATAAATTTTGTTATGCTTTTGGCATGATCTACAGTGTTTTTGGCCCAATCTATTTTTCCAGTGTCCTCAAGCATGAGGTCTATGCAATGTGCAGCACATGGGGTCCAAAAGATGGTCTTGTGTTTTTCCTCGCAAGAACATAGTTAGAGGCATTATCTGTGATGACTTGAACAACATTAGCCACCCCCACCTCCTCAACAACCTGATCCAATAGCTGAAACAACAAGTGGCCATCTTTTACCTTATCAGATGCATCAACTGATTTTAAAAACATGGTTCCCCGTGGGCAGAAGACAAGAAAGTTTATGATGGTACGGTTTCTTTGATCAGTCCATCCATCTGAGATGATGGTACATCCTTTTCTTGCCCATGAGTCCTTGAACTCTTTCAAATACTCATTAATGGATTGAATTTCTTTCTGCAAACGATACCCCCTTAGCTCATGCATAGTAGGGCCTTTGAAGCCTTTTCCAGCAGCATGTATGGCATCAAACATAGGCTCATAATATGGTGAACGGGAAGCATTGAAGGGGATATCAGCATCATACCACCATTTAGCTATGTAGTCACAAGCAGTCTCCCTCAATTCTTTCTTCCAATGGTCATCTAAAGTGGGCTGCATTTGAATTTTACTAGCTTGAGGACCATGTGCATCTGATGGAGAGGAGGGAGTGAAATAACTTTTGATAGTCATATCACTTTTTTCATTCTACCCTTTCCCTTATCTTGAACAGAACCAAAAGATGGAGGAACATATCAGAAAGGGTTGGATGCATCAGTATGAGGGATAGAGGAAGAACCCTCAAAATCATAATGGGGGTTGGTAGCCATCATTTTTTGTATCTCCCTCTTCCTCCCAATTTCAACCTCTAACTCTCTTTGCCTAGTCTCATCTTCTTTAAACTTCTCAAAGCTGGCTAACAATTGCTTCCTAATCTCCCCAATTTCTGGTGAGGCACATGGAGTAATTTGGCCTCTAATCCCCGCCAAGTGTTGTTTCAGTCTATTAATGCCCCCAGGACCTTCCTTAATTTTCCTATGGCAAAATTTGCAATGCATTTCACTATCAACCATTTCAACATATGCCCAAGCAGGATCTCTCGCTCTAGGTGCCATTTTTTGACTAGGAAATGAAAGCAAACAATCTGAAAATGAAAAGAAAAACATTGATTCAATGTTCATTTCTTTGACAAAAAACACTCTCTAGGCTTTCTAGATATGCACCTAAAATTTAATAAGCAAAAACAGATTTGTAGAGGTGAAAAAAAATACCTCCAGGCACAAACTGCCTCCTCAAGCTTGCTCCAAGAATCAGCTCCTCAATGCTGCTCCAAATGGCTGCCCAAGAAGCTCCTCACTCCAGCTACAATGCTTGCCCAAGACTCCTCACTGCTGCTCCAAAAACAAGCTCAAGAACTGCTCACTAACTCTCAAAGAAGTTCTCACTCAAATGCATGAGATGGCTATGAGAGAATGAGAGCATTTGAGTGTGTTAAATAGGGTTTGGGAGGGGGAAATGGACCCCAAATAACATTTAACTAATTCATAAAACACATTGGAGTCCAAACCAATCAGCAAACACTTCAAAATTTCATTTAAAAAATGATAAATCGCTGTTTTGATGGGGTTACGGGCCGCTGTTTATGACTCGGCTGAGTCAATATGGAAATGATCAAGTTGGCCGAGTCATGGCTGACTCGGCCGAGTCAGCCATGACTCGGCCAACTGAACTGTTTCCTCCACCGAGTCACAAATCTGGGGGATGAAACGGATCAACTCAGTCATTTTCTTTTCGAATCGGCCGAATTTTAAAACATTGAATATAACTTTACCAAGTCTGCCAGTCCCACTTTGATGAAGCGAAACAACATCGATTACAGAGATCAGGAATTAAACAATTAAACCCCTATTTAGTTAAAATATTAGACCCCGACCTTTTGCGCGGATCCCAAATTAATTAAATCCTAGTTCAATCCTTATCGCGTCCGGAAATTAAATTAACTCGCGATCATTTTCTGGAGCGATATCCATCGGATCTCATACCTTCACACTGAACGGCTACGATCGATCCAAAAACCAACTGGATTAAACCACATTTCATAAAATATTGCGTTCGTTTTTTATATTAAAACTCGTGCACTTTTCGACGCGATTACCATCGGATCTGACCCTTTCAAGCGAATGGTCATGATTAACTGAGCTATTAACTCAGTTCTATAAATGATCGTGTCCGGGTTTGGAAGTAACCTCTGCACTTTTTGGTACACGATAGTCGTTAGATCTGTCCAATTGGACGATCCACAACGATCTCACTTTCTCCTTCGGGTAACTGCGTTCTGCCAAGAATTTGCACTTCCGCCAAGTTTATTTAGTCTTTGTCCGCTAAGTTTAGTCTATCTCTAAACTATATTTCTGTGGCCTTGAAACATATCTGACTATTAACGGTTCTCAATAGATCTGCGGTCCAATTCCAAGGAAAAGTATGGTGTAGGAAGCTTTTAGTCTTCTATAGTTAATTGCGTAGAGTATTCCAGTACCTCAAGCCCATTATACCAAAGAAAATCGAGCTTTCAACATGTAAATCAATTAACTTCAATTATTTCGAAGGGAGAACAAAAACCATCCGGGTTTTGACCATCTCTGCACATAAATTAGAGAGGTGTAGAAAGATACTAAATTTTACGTTCAAATCCTTCAATAATTCAAAAATCTACATAAATACACGTACAGGGTTTCTTTACAAACTCTGCCAAATTTTAATTCATAATCACACCAGAAACTTACACAATTCACAATCCTGATATGCAATCAATTGGCCTTCATCATATCCCTCTCACACACACCTCTACTCGCTAATCTCTAGCTCTCTCCTAGTTCTCTCTCTCTCCCCTTTAATTATTCAAAAGATCACGATTTATACAAATACGGATTCATGAACCAATTTAGTTCAGATCCAACAATCTCTCACTTTCTCCTAAAGTATCTCTTCAACTCCACTCTTTTCTCAAACAAAATCCTAAATTAATCATTTAAATCCCTCAAATCCTCACTCTTCCTAGGATTACTCAACTGTTTCTAAAATCTCTTCATTCACGACATATTCTCCACAATTTAAATTTACAATTTAAGATTTCCTCAAACTCCACTAAACTTAGGAAAATAAAAAAATGATCAAGGGAATCCACTCCCTTTAGTAAATGTGAAATAAGACGGTTCTCAATAGATCTGCGGTCCAATTCCAAGGAAAAGTATGGTGTAGGAAGCTTTTATTCTTCTATAGTTAATTGCGTAGAGTATTCCAGTACCTCAAGCCCATTATACCAAAGAAAATCGAGCTTTCAACATGTAAATCAATTAACTTCAATTATTTCGAAGGGAGAACAAAAACCATCCGGGTTTTGACCATCTCTGCACATAAATTAGAGAGGTGTAGAAAGATACTAAATTTTACGTTCAAATCCTTCAATAATTCAAAAATCTACATAAATACACGTACAGGGTTTCTTTACAAACTCTGCCAAATTTTAATTCATAATCACACCAGAAACTTACACAATTCACAATCCTGATATGCAATCAATTGGCCTTCATCATATCCCTCTCACACACACCTCTACTCGCTAATCTCTAGCTCTCTCCTAGTTCTCTCTCTCTCCCCTTTAATTATTCAAAAGATCACGATTTATACAAATACGGATTCATGAACCAATTTAGTTCAGATCCAACAATCTCTCACTTTCTCCTAAAGTATCTCTTCAACTCCACTCTTTTCTCAAACAAAATCCTAAATTAATCATTTAAATCCCTCAAATCCTCACTCTTCCTAGGATTACTCAACTGTTTCTAAAATCTCTTCATTCACGACATATTCTCCACAATTTAAATTTACAATTTAAGATTTCCTCAAACTTCACTAAACTTAGGAAAATAAAAAAATGATCAAGGGAATCCACTCCCTTTAGTAAATGTGAAATAAGACGGTTCTCAATAGATCTGCGGTCCAATTCCAAGGAAAAGTATGGTGTAGGAAGCTTTTAGTCTTCTATAGTTAATTGCGTAGAGTATTCCAGTACCTCAAGCCCATTATACCAAAGAAAATCGAGCTTTCAACATGTAAATCAATTAACTTCAATTATTTCGAAGGGAGAACAAAAACCATCCGGGTTTTGACCATCTCTGCACATAAATTAGAGAGGTGTAGAAAGATACTAAATTTTACGTTCAAATCCTTCAATAATTCAAAAATCTACATAAATACACGTACAGGGTTTCTTTACAAACTCTGCCAAATTTTAATTCATAATCACACCAGAAACTTACACAATTCACAATCCTGATATGCAATCAATTGGCCTTCATCATATCCCTCTCACACACACCTCTACTCGCTAATCTCTAGCTCTCTCCTAGTTCTCTCTCTCTCCCCTTTAATTATTCAAAAGATCACGATTTATACAAATACGGATTCATGAACCAATTTAGTTCAGATCCAACAATCTCTCACTTTCTCCTAAAGTATCTCTTCAACTCCACTCTTTTCTCAAACAAAATCCTTAATTAATCATTTAAATCCCTCAAATCCTCACTCTTCCTAGGATTACTCAACTGTTTCTAAAATCTCTTCATTCACGACATATTCTCCACAATTTAAATTTACAATTTAAGATTTCCTCAAACTCCATTAAACTTAGGAAAATAAAAAAATGATCAAGGGAATCCACTCCCTTTAGTAAATGTGAAATAAGACTCCTCGGTCTTATAAGCTTTGACGGATGCTCCTGCATCAGCCACAAGGGCAGCTTGTGGGCTTGGAACCCAAGTATGGGGTTTTGGCACCCATCATGATTTGGGGCAAAACCATGATGGATTCATGGTATTGGATGGATGAGGATGATAGTGCTTGGAAAGACGATTCCAATGCATCGAAAATCGTCTAAATCCGAGTTGTCCTTAGAGAGATATGAATTTTTTAAGTTGACATAATTAATTAATCGTCAAGTAGGCCGACTTGATAAGTGTCACTTCAAATGCGACATTGAGCCTTCATGTGTATAAATATGAAGCGTATTGATTCATTTAAGCATCCATTTGGTGTCAATACATCTCAAGGATAGCTCTGAAATTTTCGGTGGAGAAGAAGAGTCAAAGGGACAGCATGAGGAGGGCTAGAAGGCAGCGTGGGTTTCTTTGTTTGCTGTAGGTGACAGCATGGTGAGAAAGGGCTGTTTGAGGGCTATCTAAGGGCTGTTCTAGGGCTCAGTTTTCAGGACAGAAGTGGAGCCAAACCGCAGTGAGAAGGAGACTTGGATCAGCGTGGGAAAGTCTGCCCTAGACAGTGTGGAATTGCTGTAGGTGACAGCAGATTGTTAGGGGTTAGACAAGGTTGTTTGGGGCTGATCTTAAGTGTGGATTAGGGCCAGTTTGAAGGGCTGTCTAGGCCGAGAAGAATAGGAGCATGACAGTGCTGTTTTAAGGGCTGGTTGGTTGTGTTTTGGAGGAGAACGAAGAACTACAACAGCTGCTGTGCTAGGCTGTAGGCCATAGCCAGCAGCTGGGTTGTTTCCAAGGGTACCATTGAAGTGTCAAGCCCAGATTGGGGCAGCGTGGCAGTGGAGGGCTCTCTCCAAAGAAAACCACAGTCATTAAAGGGCTTAGGTGCTGACTGTGTGGAGGTTAAGGGTTGCATATTGTGCCCTAACCAGAATTGCAGGAGCAGCAAGCAAGCAAGGGGCATAGCAACAGTGTTTTGGAGACATATTGGGTCAAGGCTTGACTGTGTTTGGAACAGTTTGTAGTGTAGCCTGTGGGTGCCATTTGGAGGACTTTTCATGGAGGTCAAAAGTCCATCCTAAGGCATAGAGCTGGTTGGAGGGCAGCGAGTTAGCTACCCAAAGTAGCCCTAGACGAGCTATCTTGAAGGACGAAGAGTAGCTGAAGGTTGGGTGAAGGACAGTGCCGAAGTGCAACACTTTGATGGACTAAAGTTGTTGCTAACCTGGCAGATTGTGTCTCAGGAATTAGGCCTTACCTAGGGAGCAGTTGATGAGTCCGTGTTGATTGTAGCAGACGTGACTTGTAGCAGTGATAGGAGGCAACTCTCTTGAAGTCTTGAAATGTAGATGCCTTGATGGACTAAAGCACTACCAGTGAGCA
Source organism: Pinus tabuliformis (assembly GCA_031772625.1). Taxonomy (NCBI): domain Eukaryota; kingdom Viridiplantae; phylum Streptophyta; class Pinopsida; order Pinales; family Pinaceae; genus Pinus; species Pinus tabuliformis. Next base: position 37,917,495 of record CM062815.1, read on the forward strand.
GTATGGGTGCGACAGACCTATAGGACAAGATACAACATAAAAGTGCTACAACCAAGTTTGTCATTGTATCTTGTAGCCATAGACTGTTGTATTTATCAGATTTGGATTAATATAATGAAGATTGGTGATTGTACATTATTGTACAATTTTGTTTAAAACTGTGTATATTGTGCATATGTGATTTATTGCTTTATATTTCCGCTGTGCAAAGTAGTTTATGGTTGAGATTCCTGGTTTGGTAGCGTTAGCGATTGTAAGACTCTAACCTAGACTCAAGGTTGGGAAATTCAACAGCAGGAAGACTATATGCATACGTTTGGGGACAAACACTGTCCAATTTGCTTCAGAAACCTTGGACTCTCCCTTTCGGCTTCTGTGCGAGCGTCGGAAACTTCTTGGATGCTCCCTTAGCCACTGTGTTGTTGATTTCTAGTAGCATCGGATGTGCTCTAAGCCTCAAAATTTGCAGGGAGGCTTGGACACATGTAATACCTAGAAATCGTTTTTGGAAATTCCACCTGGAGACTGGAATTAATCAAACTATGGGTGAAACTTCTAGAAGAAGACGACAATCAAGCCAAATGATCTGAGTCATTGATTAGAATCTTATCTGGGCTGTTGGTTTTCCACTGGAGGAATATAAGAGGAGGCTTGATGGGCATCTAGAAAATAGACTAGAGAGAGATCAAGAGATCGAATTTCTCAGCGAGGGAAACGTAACAGTTGCTAGAGAATCGATTGAGGAGATTTCTTGCAGTGAGGGGCAGGGATAGTTTTTGGGGAAGTTTTCCTAGGCTAGAGAGTACAAGGCAGAGAGGACAGAGAGACATCTAGATAGGCTGATGCTATGCCACACAGAGCTACGTTGTAGCAGCGCAGAACTTCAGAGGGAGATCGAATTTCTGTTGAGGAACAATCAGGATCTAGTGCTAGAGCCGGGGTGGGAGACCAAGAGGCCCGAGAGTTGAAGTTTCCAGCCAGAAGAGGATCAGAAGGAGGTGCAACGTAGTCCCAGCTGCAGTGACGTAGTGACTGTGTAGGCTTGACATAGTACTCTGCAAAGGCAGCGCAGAGGCTCACCTCTAGTGCAAATCAATGTCGTTTCTTCCGGTGACAGGGTGAAATAATCTCCTACTCTTTTTGTCCAAATTCTCTCTGTATCAGAGAGCCAGTTGGGCATCCAACGAATTATATTTAGAAAATTATTGCTGAATAATACAAACCCTCAACTACTGCACCGATTTTCTCGTATTGGGTTTTTCCGAGGACATTTGTCCAAAAATAACGGTGTAATGTGTTGTGTATTTCTTTCTTGCTCAGTTTCTTCTTTCCGCATATAATTTCAATTCGTGAAAGCTGCTGTGTATTAGTTCGATATTTGCTGTAGGAAGCAGTCAATAATTTGTTCAGTAATTGACAAATAGAAGGAACTTAATTAGTTGTTGTAGTAGAAATTTGGGTCTGCCAAATTTTCACATGGTACCAGAGCTGCAAGTGAAGCAAGAGAGCAAAGCCAGAAGAGCCCAACATTGAAGCGAAGGAGGGTCGAAGTGCTACGTAGGCAACAACACCAATCCCTAAAAGGATTGCGCAGTCCAGGCCAAAAGGGAAAATTTTTCGAGGAAGGTCTCTCTCTAAGTGAGTCGACAGAGAGGTAAGACTTCCAGATCGAAGTTTGCCAGTGTCACAGGGAGCATCGCAGAAGCTTCAACGAAGAAGAGGTTTGTCCAAATCATCTTGGGCAGATAGAGACTGCCAGATTGGGAACGGATGTGGGCCGCTCTTCAGCAGGAAGAGATGAGGAGAGACTTAGTCAAGTGCAAACTTGTTAATTTTAGGTATGTTCTATGCTGAGAGAAATTTACTTCAATTTTTCATATTAGCCCAATGACAATATTCAGATTAGCAATCACATCAACATGATAGTAAAGAGTAGATAGAACATAAATATAAACAACAGAAGACAAGCCAAGACAAGAGGGCACGAGATGTGGCACTAGCCAGGGACAAACCCCAATGTGGGGAAACCCTTGATCAATTCTTCTTATATTCTTCAATAGTTCAACAGAGAGAGAGATAGTACAAATACATTTGAAGTCAATACTTGACTTGCCAAAATAGAAGATCAGACATCAGAGATCTTCACCATGAAGATGACATAATGAGGTTGTAGATTTGATGACAAGGACTGAAGATATGCAGCAGATGATAGGTCTAGAACAGCTCAACCAATTACCCCAAAAAACTGAAGCTTTCCTTCCATAAGACTCTCCTTCCTTTGCTGCTTCACTGATCATGTCAAGGCTGCCCATCTGGCAACTTGTATACGCTGTAAGGACTGAAGCATATCTTGGCAAACCTGATTACTGGTTAGGGCACAAACTCAGTGTGCTACAACACCCTAAACACCCCCACAGCCACCTGTATACAATGGCTAACCTTCATACAGTCCATCCAACCACATGCTCCCTTACAAGCCTGATATCTTTTTGAACGCAACACTTAGAGACCTTCAACTGCTGGCTATGGCCTGCGGCCTAGCCCAACAGTGGACTGTAGCTATATTCCCTCCAAAAAATAATCCAAACAGCCCTTAAGCAGCAACCCCTAGCTCCTCCTTTGATCGGATTCTCCTGCCCAACATATCGAGTTTAGGAAGAGCTTGAACATACCCAAACAAGCCCTGGAATGGCCACGCTGTTACCTACAACAATGTAGCATTATGACAACTGCTAGGTGACTGTAACAAGGTCTCTTTGAGCTGCGTATAAGGGTCTAATTATTGTGTAGTTAGAGTCACTCACTAGCTGTGAATGAGGGCTCAATAGACTGTGGATTTAGTCCTTCACAAGCTGCTGGTTAGGGCCTCTTCAACTGTGGTTTAGTTCACCTCCTTTGGGACTACAGCTAGGGTAGCATTGTCCTACTTTGACAGCGGATTAGGGCATGGCTTGACCCTCCTTTCTCTGTGGCCAGATTACTCCTTACAGGTCTGCGGCTAGGGCAACATTACTTGGGTAGCGTATAAGTCTCCTTTATGTTGATTTGGGGTAGCATCGGATGTGCTCTAGCCATGAAAATTGGTGGAGAGGCTAAAGCACATGAGATCTCCAAGACCCAGAAATGGTTTGGGTAGATCCTAACCAGTTTAGGAGATATTAAAATAATTAATATTTTTAATGGAGTTCCCAAGTCTAAACTTAGGAAAAATAAAATTATTAATGGGTATTAATATAAAACTGGGTTAGAAGGTTCCAAATGTTATAGATCAAGCCAAATCTAATCTTAGCCGTTGATTAGAGATTTAATCTTGGTCGTTGAAGGACCAATAGGAAAAGTATAAGAAGAGGCTTGAGGGTCAGTTGGAGAACACACTGAGGGATGCCAGTCAGTTTGATTTCTGGAGCGAGGTTAGCTGAGAAATTCGAACTAGTGTTTTGGAGAGCAGCAAGAGGCAACGGGTATGGAACAGAGAGTCAGGAACAACACCAGAGGACCAACGTAGAGGCTAGAGAGGCAAGCGTAGAGCCTCTCAGGCATACACAGAGGCAACAAAATTGTGCAGTCATTGGAGGGCCTGCGTGGGTGACGCAAAGAGGCCCAGAGACCCAGTGTTGACGCAGAGGGTCTGGGAGTTGCACAAAGGCCAGCAAGCCTGACGCTGAGACTGGGAGAAGCGCTGGAGAATTTTTCTCTGTTGGGTAAGCCTGTTTGACACCCTATTGTACTGAAGAATTGATGAATAATAAAAATCCTCCTCTGCTGCACCGGTTTTCCCGCATTGGGTTTTTCCGGGAACAATTGTCCAAAATATTTGTGTTGATGTGTTTGATTCTTGTGTGTGTATTTGTTTCTGTATTATGGTGTGATATTTGGAGCAGAATTTATTTTAATGTTTACTGAAGGGGTTTCCTAAATAACTTACTGGGAAATAAGTAGGTAAAATAAATCAGTTGCTGCAGCGATAGAATTTTCACATGGTATCAGAGCAAGTAATCAGCAACAAGAAGGGAAAATCAATTATGCGTAGAGACCATGGTGTATGGCATATAGACAGTGGAGCCTCTTGGCATATGATGGGAATCCGAGAATGTTTCTCAGATTATTAGGAGGAAAGGATGAATTTTCAGATCACCATGGGGAATAAGGCAAAGTGTACTCCAGTAGGGAAGGGTACCATAGTTTTTCAAATAGAAACAAGAGAGCGGTTCTGTGCTACCAATATGTTGCATGTACCAGGATTGGGCATGAACTTACTTTCCGTGTCACAACTTCAAGGCAAAGGCTATGACGTTTTCTTCATCAAGGAGAAAGTATACGTCAAACACCCGAGCTGGAAAAAGAAAGTGTAGGTCGGGATCAGAAGTAACAGTTTGTACAAACTACAAATAGAATTACCAATGGCACTAATAGGCAGTGATGGAGACAAGGATTTGAACGAACTATGGCACAGAAGAATGGGACATTTGCACCATGGGGCTCTGAGAATTCTCAGGAACACTGTAACAAGAGTTCCAGATCTTAGTACAGAACGAGATGATGTATGCAGAGGATGTGCTCTGGGAAAGTATGCCAAAGCAACATTTCCTAGAAGTAAAAACAGGGCCAAGAGTGTACTAGGATTGATACACTTAGATATCTGCGGACCTATGTCCACTAAAGCTCTTAGTGGTGTCGAGTACTTCGTCACCTTCATTGATGACCACTCAAGGAAAACTTGGATTTATTTTCTGAAAACCAAGGATGAGGTTTTCTGTCAATTCAAAGAGTTGAAGGCTCTGGTGGAGAATCTGACTGGGAAAAAAATAATTTTTTGCGCTCAGATAATGGTGGAGAGTATGTCGATAAGGACTTCACTGGTTTGTGCGCTAATGTTAAGATATGGTATGTTCTATGCTTACAACAGTTTACTTATTTTTCTTATGATATTCCACAGATTAGCAATCACATGTACATAAAGTAAAGTGCAGATAGAAAATTAAACGATCGACAGAAAACAAGCCAAGACAAGAGACACAAGATGTGGCGGCTAGCCAGGGACAAACCCCACAATGTGTGGGGAAACCTTTTGATCAAATCTTCTTTTATCTTCAATAATTCAGCAGAGAGAAATAGTACAATAAATCTGATTTATATCAACAGTAGCAAACCCTAGATCAATAGCGTCAGCATTAGCGGCTTCATCATCAAAACAAATCGACCGTCGGATCGGCTTGATTCCACCACCAAAAGTTGCGGCTTCCAGAGGAGGTTCAGATGAACCTACAACGCAGTTTAGATGAGGAGATCTTCTGGTCCATGCAGGTCAAACTTCACTTCTGCAGTGACAACTTCAGTTTTAGTAGCTTCCTTAAAACTAGGGCAGACGATATCTTGCAAACTGTCCGTCGGATTGACTTGATTCCACCACCAAAAGTTGCAGCTTTCAGAGGAGGTTCAGATGAACCTACAACGCAGTTCAGATGAGGAGATCTTCTGGTCCACGTAGGTCAAACTTTACTTCTGCAGTTGCAGCTTCAGTTTCAACAGCTTCCTTCAAACTAGGGCAGTGGATATCTTGCAAACCGTCCATCGGATTGACTTGATTCCACCACCAAAAGTTGCGGATTTCAGAGGAGGTTCAGATTAACCTACAACGCAGTTTAGATGAGGAGATATTTTGGTCCAGCAGGTCAACTTTTACTTCTGCAGTTGTAGCTTCAGTTTCAGCAGCTTCCGGCTTCACATGTGTGAGAGAGAGACCCTTTTCTGCGTAGTAGAGAAGAGACTCTTTTCTGCGCAGTAGAGAGAGAGAGATGTAATGAGATGAGTGATTCCAAATGAAGAAAAATCCTCCTGTATTTGTACACAACGTTGGTGTTTGAATAGATGCGACTGTTGGGCTTCTGAGCCTACATGAGTTGTAGGTCGGCTTGATAATAATTCCATAATCAAAATAAATTCAGATCTCCATGAATACTTATTGGAATCGGATGATCTTGATATCAATCCTACACCTCTCGATGAGAGGAATCTAATAAAAATATTATCAGCCATGAATAAGATGACCCACATGAAGTTTGGCCCTAGTTGCCAATTTTAACACTCCCTCTCAACTAGGGAGAACTTCATCTGCAATTTGTCTATCGGTCGTTACTATTCATCCATCAAATTCACTGCCCTGTACAGCCTGACCCTTGCCCTGCTCTGCTCTATTCTGCCTTTTTTGCTTTGTCTTGTTCTGCCCTGTACTAATTTGTACGGTTCTGCTCTGTTATGCTATGCTCTACTTTGTTCTATTTTGCTTTGCTTTTGTCTGAATTATGAAGAAGAAGAAATGATCGAGGATGTGTCATACTGACTCAAAGTCAGTCTCAGAGTATGTACCACTGGTCCCAGATTAGTCTTAACCAACCCGAAGTTAGCGTTATAGTAAGTGCAACTCCTACCACTAGTCCCAGACCAGTAACATCCTCCACTAACTCAAAGTAAGTCTCAGAGTGTGTACCACTGGTCCCAGAGTAGTGACAAACGACCCGAAGTCAGTGTCATAGAATGTACCACTCCTACCACTGGTCCCAGACCAGTATCATTGATCCCAGATCAATGGAGGTCATCCTAGCGTAGGGAGTACGGTAGATACAATGATCCGTCCATCGGTACTCTATGGTCCCTAACTTCATTTCCCTACTCATTGATCAGATGAGAGGTACTTCCCATGAGTCCAGACTGCATGGGTAGGATGCCTCGATAGGAGAACTAATCAATCCTGTCCTCACAGGAGAACACATCAATCCTGCTACAATCACCATGGAGAACACATTAATCCAGGCTGCCATGGAAAACACATCAATCCAGGCCTCATAGGAGAACACATCAATCCTGCTACAATCGCCATGGAGAACACATCAATCCAGGCCTCACAGGAGAAAACATCAATCCTTCTACAATCGCCATGGAGAACACATCAATCCAGACCTCACAGGAGAACACATCAATCCTACAATAATCGCCATGGAGAACACATCAATTCAGGCCTCACAGGAGAACACATCAATCCTGCTATAATTGCCATGGAGAACACATCAATCCAGGCCTCACAGGAGAACTAATCATCCTGCTACATAGGAGAGCGAATCATCTTGTCCCACAAGAGAGCGAATCATCTTGTTCCAGTGCGCACCACCAGGGGAGGGTGAGTCACCCTGTGGTCGTATGTTGCTCCAGTAAGAACCGCAAGTCCTCAGAACTCCCAGAGCTCAATGTATGCAACATGAAGGACCCTTGTACAAGGGTTTCTTGACGACTCCAAGTTGTTTGGGAAAATCACAGATTAGATCTTTCCTCGGGGCTTTGACAAGGTGTATCGACCTGTACATCATCTTAATGCGATGGAGCCTCCTTGCTCATCGACTTACCATATCTCGGATGTTGTCTATCTGCTGGAGCAATCGACGAATACGAGATTCCTCAATAATCTAATCCCACCTTTGGTTGTTACAGAGAATCACAATGGTATGTGCTCAAACAACTCACTGAAGAGCTTCCCCAACCAGGCAGCTTCATACGAGATCATACTGGTAGATATGTATCTGGTCTCGGCGGTGCTTATGGCAACCGACTTCTGCTTCCTACTCATCCATTATATTGCAGCAGAATCCAAAGGGAAACAACACTAAAAGTGCTCCAGTGATCCTCCACACTACTTGCCTAATCAGCATTCGAATAATCTTGCAGTTTCATATTTCCGGTAGTGTATTTCAATCCATGAGAGATTGTGTCCTAAAGACATCTCAGAAGATTCTTGGCACCAATCTAGTGAGGCTCAACCAAATATGAGATTCACAATGCTAAGTGCAAAACATATGTTCAGACGGAGGTTCACCAAGAACGTCAATGCGAATGAGTTTATGAAACTCAGAGGCATTTCCCAAATCTGGTCCGACATCACTACCATATAACTTCTAAAAGTTAAGATCCTCGAGGTAGTCATAGGCTTGCAGTCCATCATATCGAATCTTTCCAATATCTTTACCACATATTTTCCTTGAGATAGGAAAATTTCCCCTGGCTTCTGCCACACTTCAAGTCCTAGGAAATAGTGCATCAGTCCTAGGTCCTTCATTTCAAATTCAGAAGCCAACTCCCTCTTACATTTGAGAGTAAGAGGGTCTGCACCTGTTAGAAAGAGGTCATCCACATACAACACCAGTATGAGAGGCTTGTCATCTTCAACCTTAAGGTAAAGGTTAGGATCGGCTTCACTCCTAGTGAATCCCAACTTCATCAAGTAGCTATCGATCCTCTCATACCATGCTCGGGGTGCTTGGTTCAACCCATAGAGAGCCTTTTTCAACCTGCATACATGAGATTTTCAATCATAAATCTCAAATCCTTCGGGTTGCTCCACATAGACCTCTTCTTTGATCGAACCGTGCAAAAACACGGTCTTGACATCCATCTGATGTAGGTTCCATCCTTGTGAAGCCACAAGGGCTGTGATCAAGTGGATGGTCGTATATCTGGCATCATGTCCAAATATCACATCATAGTCTATACCTTCCTTCTGGGAGAAGCCACGAGCAACAAAACGAGCCTTATACTTTTCTGTACTTCCATCTGCTGCATGCTTTATCTTGTAAAGCCATTTAGAAGTGACAACTTTCTTGTCCGAGGGTCTGGGAACTACTTCCCAAACATCATTCTTCATAACAAACTCATGTTCTTCGGTCATAGCATCCTTCCATATTTGATGCTTGACGACATCTGAGAATGATGAAGGCTCATTTTGTATGATCATGCTCATGATGGTCAGGTATCCTTGATACCTGTTAGGTTTCTTACTTTCACGGAAGGTTCCTCGGGGTGCAGCATGTCCTTCAGCATCATCAAGTATTCCCCTAAGCCATGAAGGCCTCTTCCTAGAAGAGGAAGGCTCAGGTGGATAAATAGGATCCATGGGTTCCTCCACATCAGGCATTGTTACATCATCTACCCATAGAGACAGCTTCCACAATCGTACAGTTCTTCCTTTCCGTCACACCATTTTGCTCAGGAGTATGTGGTGTAGTGGTCTCCCTCTTAATGCCAACCTCAGGTATGCCTGAGTGAACCAATTGTAATATATCGAAGGTCTTGCTTTGGCTTGAGGGGAATGGTCCCCTTTTGAGCTTTCCTTCAGCACATACACCTTCTTTCTCTACTCGGAATTTGGGCATCCCTGTCACCATTTGTCTTACATCGGGTAGAGCTTTATAATGAAAGTGGGTAAACCTCCGATGCCAAAGTTTGGACTAAATAGATGTGTCATAAGACATGACACCTAGCGGACTTCCATCGTCCTGATATAATGAATCAACACGAAACCCAAGAGTAAAGGCATCTTTAACATTATTTTTCCATATACGTACCTTGCCATCGCTGAAGGTTACCTTGTAGCCTTTGTCTTCCATTGCCGAGATGGACACCAGGTTCTTTTTGAGGTCGGGTGCATTTAATACATCCTGGAATTTCTAGCCTTCTTGAATGGTTGTCCTCTTCCTTGATTCCCAGCTCTCCTCTTACCTTTGCTATTGAATTTGTCATTCCTTTGATTGCCATTAGAGGGTTTTTGATCATTGTCCCGATGTGAGTCCTTTCTATCAGGGCACTCCCTTGCATAGTGACCTGCTTTATTGCAAATGTAACCTCGTCCTTTTCTTCCACCCTTAGGTCCAGCCTTTCTTTTCGATTTAGACTCGGAATTATTTCTTTTCTTAGCATGAGAAGAAAATGCAGTAGGAGGACCTTTAGGCAAGGGCATTTCTTGCTCTTCTACCCTTGTTTCTTCTGGAATGCATCTGGCCATTAATTCTTCGAAACCAGGAATTACATTATTGTTCAGAAGAGTAGTCCTGAACATGTACCATTCAGATGGTAATCCTCCAAGAGTTGTGAGTGCCATTTCCCTATCAGTAATAGTCTCCCAAATAGATAGGAGATTGTTCTTGATCTCGGTGATTCTTAAGAAGTATGCTTACATACTCTCATCTTTACCCTTCTTGATTTCCCTTAGCTTATTTCTAAGAAACAAAACTTGATTTGCATCATTAACTTTAAATAAACTCACCAGTCTATCGTAGATTTCCTTGGAGGTGTCCAGTTCAGAGATGTAGGCCACCAAGTGCTTGTCGATAGAGTCCCAGATGATCTTCTTTGTTTTGACTTCTCCGGTTTTCCATTTGTTCCTGGCAGCAGCAGATGCATTTGATGGAGGCTCAACAATATTGCCTCTTATATGGTCCAACACTCCTTGATCTTCTAGGGTTAGATCGATAGACATCTTCCACCCGTGATAGTCAGATTTCTCATGGAGCTTGTCTTCGACAGGAAAGAGTGTTGAGGACCCCATAGTTCTTTTAGGATAGCCTTGCCAATCTTCTCTTCGGTGATTGCTCCGACTCTTGCTCAGGCTTTGTCTTCACCTCAGCTCTGATACCATGTTAAGATATGGTATGTTCTATGCTTATAACAATTTACTTCTTTTTCTTATTATATTCCACAGATTAACAATCACATGTACATAAAGTAAAGTGCAGATAGAACATTAAACGATCGATAGAAAACAAGCCAAGACAAGAGACACAAGATGTGGCGGCTAGCCAGGGACAAACCCCACAATGTGTGGGGAAACCCTTTGATCAAATCTTCTTTTATCTTCAATAATTCAGCAGAGAGAAATAGTACAATAAATCTGATTTATATCAGTAGTGACAAACCCTAGATTAGCAGCATCAGCATTAGCGGCTTCATCATCAAACTAGGGCAAACGATATCTCACAAACCGACCATCGGATCGACTTGATTCCACCATCAAAAGTTGCGGCTTCCAGAGGAGGTTCATATGAACCTACAGCGCAGTTCAGATGAGGAGATCTTCTGGTCCATGTAGGTCAAACTTCACTTCTGCAGTTACAGCTTCAGTTTCAGCAGCTTCCTTCAAACTAGGGTAGTCGATATCTTGCAAACTGTCCGTCGGATTGACTTGATTCCACCACCAAAAGTTGCAGCTTTCAGAGGATGTTCAGATGAACCTACAGCGCAGTTCAGATGAGGAGATCTTCTGGTCCACGCAGGTCAAACTTTACTTCTGCAGTTGCAGCTTTGGTTTCAACAACTTCCTTCAAACTATGGCAGTCGATATCTTGCAAACTGTCCGTCAGATGGACTTGATTCGACCACCAAAAGTTGCGGCTTTCAAAGGAGGTTCAGATGAACCTACAACGCAGTTTAGATGAGGATATCTTTTGGTCCACGCAGGTCAAACTTTACTTCCGCAGTTGCAGCTTCAGTTTCAGCAGCTTTCGGCTTCACATGTGTGAGGGAGAGACCTTTTTCTGCGCAGTAGAGAAGAGACTCTTTTCTGCGTAGTAGAGAGAGAGAGATGTAATGAGATGAGTGATTCCAAATGAGGAAAAGTCCTATATTTATATACAACGTTGAATAGATGCGGCTGTTGGGCTTCTGAGCCTACATGAGTTGTAGTTCGGCTTGATAATAATTCCATAATCAAAATAAACTCATATCTCCATGAATACTTATCGGAATCGGATGATCTTGATATCAATCCTACACCTCTCGATGAGAGGAATCTAATAAAAATATTATCAGCCATGAATAAGATGACCCACATGAAGTTTGGCCCTAGTTGCCAATTTTAACAGCTAAGGAAGGCATCAGAAGAGAGTGGACAACTCCTTACAATCCGGAGCATAATGGAGTAGTAGAAAGGAAGAACAGGGCTATCGTAGAAGCAGCTAGGGCCATGATGTATGATCAGGATATGCCAAAATTCCTGTGGGTAGAAGCATGCAACACGACAGTCTGTGTTCAGAATAGAACTCCTCATCGGGCATTGGGCAATATTACTCGAGAGAAAGTCTTCACAGCAAAGACGCCTGAAGTAAGTCATTTCAGGATATTTGGGAGCTTAGCATATTGCCGCATACCCGAGGAAAAGAGGAAGAAGCAAGATCAAACTACAGAGAAAAGATATCTAGTGGGATATAGCGAGAACACTAAGGCAAACAGAATCTATCTTCGAGGGAGAAGGAAGGTAGTAGTTCGACGAGATGTGAAGTTCATGGGGGACAGGGCCTTCAGAAAATCTCGAGAAATGCCTTCCGAGGAGCAACCAAAAGATTAGCCGTTGGTCAAGCCACTTCAACCAATAGAAGTCAAGAATACTTCCTCGGAACAGGAAGAATCACAAGAGGAGGAGCTAATGGAAGCACCTGCTGTTAGAGGAAGAACGAGCAGGGAAGTTCGTAAGATTCTACGAGATGCAGAGAATTTCATCGGTGCACTAAGAAACAATAAAAGGGAGCAAAAACAACTAGATCGATATCAAGCATTAGTAGCTCAGGATGGGGAGCTTTCCAATTTTCAGGAGGCTGCTCAACATCAGGTTTGGTTGGATGCGATGGTAGAGGAATACAACTCTATAATGGTAAATGATGTCTGGGAGGTAGTACCAAGGCCTCAAGACAAATCGGTGGTAGGTTCAAGATGGATCTACAAGATTAAATACGCTGCAGACGGCAATGTGTGGAAAAATACAAAGCCAGGTTTGTGGCTAAGGGGTATGCTCAGAAGGAAGGATTGACTACGAAGAGACCTTCGCCCTAGTAGCCAAGTATACATCTATTAGAACTGTGATATCTCTTGCAGTACAGATGGGATGGGAGATGCAATCTTCGAGGTAATGGCGGCATGGTCTCTGGAGTGGCGCACTCTGGACTTGGTAGAACTAGAAAAGATTGCCGCACAACAGCGGAAGAAGGAAGCCAAGCTGCACCTCGCAAAGTTGGCAGAGAGGAAGCGCCAGGAACAAGAAGCGGCCACGCAGCGGAAGGCGGCTAAGGCAACAGTTACAACGCGGACAACAGAAACCACAACCACGGCCACCAAAGAGATCGAGGAAGGTCTAGAAATGTCCACGGAGCAAGACATACAGGGGGAGGTGGAAACGCAGGAATGCACAGACCTTACAACAACATCGACCCAACTCAAGAGGTCGCACGTCCAGGAGCATCCAACCGCACGCAAAAAGACAAAGACAATGAAGACCTTGGAGGGAGATCTTCTTGACAGTAGCGAACCAGTTCGCGATGTCACTAAGGATGCTCTGGAGGAGTTGATGACGGAGCAGACAACTGTGTTGGGGGTGCTCAGAGCGCAGTTGCAGGCATTACAGGTGCGACCCCCAAGAGTGATGATGACACTGACCTTTGTGGAAGGTGCATCCGCAGCTAAGCAGATGTTGCGCGCCCGCACAACGAACACTTTGGTGTTACCAGAAGGCATCGTCCTAGCAGAGGTTGAAGGCGACACGAGGGGTTGGGGGTTGAATTTGGCCGCCCTTCCCAGAGAAACCCTGTACCAGCTGCAGGATGGGGTAACGGCCGAGCTTCACGCCAGAGAGGGCAGGGCCGCGCTCTCCAAGTCTTGAGCGAGCAGAAGGTAAATTTAGAACAGCTCAGCCTATAGCGCGACAACCTGGTCACCCAAAACCAGGGATTAGAACAGGCAGTGGAGGAGGCCTGTAGCAGCATCTTGGAGTTGGCCGTGCCAGCGACACTCCCCACCGCGGAAAAGATTCACCAACTGGCAGCTGGAGTCCGCAGGACCCAGGAGGAGGCCGCGAAGGTTCAATTGGAGTTGAACTTGCAGATTGCGAAGCTGCGACTGAAGGCGTAGCCCTCTACAGCCCCGGAAGTCAGAGAGCAGTGCCACTGCGCCATTCAATCAGGGTTGAAAGAGATAGAGCACGCTGTACAGGACTGCACGGGATTGTTGGACTAGTCCCTCGTCACGCTCACTTCACTACAGGAGGACCCAACGCTACAACAGTTAGAGATAGAAGTGCGGGAATTGCAACAGGCCTATGACAATGTCTGGGGGACCGCGCAGACGGTCGCCCTTACTTAGCGATTGGCCAAGATGAGGGAGGCCCAAGCTTTGAAAGAATAGGTGGACGCCGCACGCCAGAAAGAAGCAGGGCTTAAAGCACGCATCCAGCCTTGGCTCGAGGAAGTGTTCACGGTCACTGCCACAATCGAGGGGAAGTTGGCCCAGATGCAGGACACATATGCGCAAAGGCAAGAGGGTGCCTTTGTCAATGATGCATCAGAGGGTCGTGCACAATTGATTCAGCAGACAACGAAGGAATGTGTGGCAGACGTCCGCGAAGTGCAAAAGTTGCTGGATGGACTCCGAGCAAAGATCGCCACACCAACGAGGTGACTCGAGGGCGAGTCACGATGTTTGTGTTGGGGGCCTGTTGGGTAGCGGATCCCCCGCGTAACAGTTTTGGGGCTTAAAGCCTACAATTTTGGGTAATGGTATTGTAAAGGCTCCGTGAAATGCACGGAGCGCGAATTGTAATAAGTCAAGTCAAAGGGTTGTCTACCCAAAAATAATGTAAGGTAATGGAAAGTGAGTCGGCTTGCCCATGGTCTGCGAACCATGGGAATTTATAAATAGAGCGAGGCTGTAAGTGTAGAGGGCAGTTTTTGGTTAGTCTAGATCTTAAGTGTTATGGGTGTTTGAATACGATATTCGCTCTGAGTCTGTAAGACTGTGTCTTGGGTGTTAATAGTAGAAGGAGGCTCTGCTACTGTGTGCGCAGAGGCTTGGTAGAGTCCGCTGCACGGACCCCTACAACTGAGTGCGCAGGGCGGAGTAGGAATTGTAACAGGACAGAAGTTAATAAAAGCTAAGTTGATTCTGAAATATTGTGCATCCATTCGCAGGTCTGTATGTTTATGCTTCTGTTACATGTTTATGCATCTTTTTACAATTTATGGTTGCGTGTACTGGTTATAAATATTGAAGGATTATTAAAGATTACTGGGCCCACAAAATTAAATCAGATCTATAATAATAACACAGTAAGGGTAAAGGATCTAGATAACGCTCCTTTGCGTTCTGGACAAAGCTACTCGAAGGTGAGACAGTTGCGCGGAGCTGCACTAGTGCGTAGGATCGGTTCGCGAATGTTCCAAATCTCATCAAGACATCCCTAGGGTACGGAAACCTGGTTCCAGCACCCTCCCATACTACCTCGGGAGAGATTTCATTTCGCGCTTTGCGAACTATTGCCGAAAGGGCCGGTAGTTTCGGGATTTGTTTGGCTAAAACACTTCTGAACTTGGGTTAGGCCCCAACAAGCCAACACAACTGAAAGAAAACAAACACACAAGTGACACCATTATTTTTTGACAAATGTCCCCGGAAAAACCCAATGTGGGAAAACCGGTGCAGCTATTCAGAGGGTTATATTATTATGTAGTCTATCTGAGTACAACTAGGTGCCTAACCGGCTCACTTGAACGAGAAAAATACACGACAACAATACCTCTATATTCGGAAACAGGTATTCAGAAAACTTGTCCCACGAAACCCTCTCCGACACAACTGAAGCTCAGTGCTGGCCCTTTTGGCCTCTGCGTCAACGTCCTGCTGACCTGCGTCAACCCCAGGACCCTCTATGTCAGCTCTCTGAGGCACTGCATAGCCTCTGGGATCCTCTGTGTCACTCCAACAGCCTCTTCGTGGATGACGCAGTCCCTCTGGTCTCTGCACTGTCTCTTCTAGGCTCTGCATATCCTGGACTGGCTTCTTCTCTCGCTCTCTCTGCTTCTGCACTGGTCTCTCAGTGTTATCTCTGCCTCTCTGCGTCGTAGTCACTGCCCCTCGTTGTTGATCATTGATTCAACTTTGCTTAGCAAACCCGCTCTAGCAAAATGAATGACTGATCACTCTGGTGTGTTCTCCAACTGACCCTCAAGCCTCCTCTTATACTTTTTATGTTGGTCCATCAACGGCCGAGATTAAATCTCTAGTCAACGACTAAGATTAGATTTGGATTGATCCATGACTTTTGGAACCTTCTAACCTAGTTTTATATTAATACCCATTAATATTTTATTTTTCCTAAGTTTAGACTTAGGAACTCCATTAAAAATATTAATTATTTTAATATCTCCCAAATCGGGTACAATCTGTCCAAACCATTTCTGGGTCTTGGAGATCTCATGTGCTTTGGCCTCTCCACCAATTTTCATGGCTAGAGCACATCCGGTGCTAACCCAAATCAACACTCCCTCTTAGCAAGGATTGTGCTCTAGTAATACTCTTCACTGAGTGTCACATTGATTATTGGCACCGGTCCTTGTGATGATGCTAGGCCTCCCTGCCCAACATCCTTTGCACTGCTGCATCCTGTATTGTTGCCCATGGCCCTGCCACTGCCACTGCTGCATCCGTACGGCAACTCCCTCTGCATCTGTGTTGCTGCTGGTACATCCTCCCAACACTGCATCCCCTCTCATCATGCTGCATCGTGCTACTACATATTGCTACTGCACTGCAACTCAGTTACTAAGAAGTAAGTAACTGATCCGCCCAACTTCTGACATTCCTATGAGGCTAGAAACACTCCCGATGCTAAAGACCTCTCTACCGCTAACAAGTGCTCCCTCTATTGACCTCTGTGCTGCTGTAACAACTCCTTGCATCTCGCACCGTTGCACACCTCTTTGTGCCATCCTGCACTAGTGCAACGCTTCCATTCCTCTCGCACTGTTGCAACCTGCTAGCCTCGCATTGCCTGGGGACTCCTGAACTGTAGCACTCTTCTGCCGCTTCATTCGCATCCGTCTCTACCTACATCCGCCAGTCTTGCTACTCCTCTTCAGGGCTCTTGTAGCAAGGTATGATCCAAGAGGTTGGGTACCTCAAGGATCCTGCCCCTCGTCGCCTGTAGTTCTCCTCTCTACAGCTTGATGTCTCCCTACTTCTCAAGTGGCAGATGAGCACTCATGGCACAATTGTCATCCTACTCGACTTCTTTCTCCGCCTTCGCTGACACTGCCTTAGAGTTCAGAAGTCTCTCCCTTACTCTTCTTCCTCGGACACTGGTTCGCATAATGACCCAGTTCCCCACAATGGAAGCACTTGACCTTGGAGAGGTCCTTCTTCTTCCTCTTCTCCTGCTTTCTCCTTTTTCTCGTAGATGCTAGAGCCGCATCCTCTTCCTCTTCCTTCTTGATCCTGACCCCTTTGTTGCTACTCCCCGCCTTGGTCAGCCGTCTGATCTCTTCTTGACGAAGAGCCGCCCACAGTTCTTCCCAATCCGGAAGACTCGTCCTGCCTAGTATGCTCTGGACAAATGTCTCCCAATCCTCGGAGACTGCGTTAAGTGCGGTCCTTACCATCAACTCTTGATCCGGCATGGCCCCTATGGAAGTTAGTTGGTCACGGATCTCCTTCAACCGACCGAGGAAGACATCTATCTGCTCTCCCTTCTGCATTTGGTATGACCTTAGCTGATTCTCCAGGGGCATCTTCCTTTACATAAAAGTATGCTGGTACAATGTCTTCAAAGTGTCCCACATCTCCTTTGCCGTTTCCTTCTTAGCAATATGTGGGACCACATGATCCTTGACCCAATCAAGGATGATACACTTTGCCTTAGCCATTGCCTCCTTGTACCTTTCATTAGCTACTGGGTCAACTGGGATAGCCATCATTCTCAAGGCGAAGCCGTTGATACGATGTTTGTCTAGAATGGAAAAGATCCTGGCCTTCCAGACCAGGATCTCCATCCAGCCTGTCCTGATCTCTCAGTCCATTCATGACCATCTCGTTGCTATTATGTTGACTCCTCTGAGTCTCTCTACTTCCCATCTGGAAGTTCTCGGTTCTACTCCTGCTGAGTCTCTCTACTTCCCGTCTGGAGGTTCTCTTCTGCACTTCCTCTGAGTCTTGATTTGCCTCCTCGAAATCCTTCTGCCAACTGTCAAGTTGCTTCTCTCCGATAGTTTGTGCAACTGCAACACTGATCCAGATTCCTTGGCTAGAAATCCGCCTCGGCAGCAACTCCGACTACCTTGGTCTTGCCTTGTTAGGTACTCTTCTAACCACAGTACCCCACCAGCTTCGCTCTCGCAAACTGTCCACAGCTTCCTTCACCCCAGCAACTAAAGGATTGAGCCTCTTAGCTTTGCGCAATCCAGGCACCGGCAAAACAACTCCCTCATGCAACTGCGTCAGCCCTCCTAGCCTCTGCGTGAGCCTCTCTTTGCCCTCCTCTGCCTCTACGCTGGCCTCTCTCTGGCCCAGACTGATGACGCAGTCCCTCTGTGTCAACCCTTCCTCTATCGCTTCTGCAAGGATCAACTACTGTCACTCGGGACAGCTGATTCTACTGCAAATGCTCTGCTCAGGTGATGCCTTCAGTTTTCCTTTGATCTGCAAACACGCTTTGATACTATGTTGAATTTTATAAGTCTATCCGTTAGAAAATTAATATGTATTCTGCTGGTTTATTTCTACTACTTGTTTAAAATCGAACAAGTTATTTAATACATTTAAATACCGAAATAAAGACAATACAGTCATAACATCTACATATCATCAACTGAAAGAAAACAAGCACACAAGTGACACCATTATTTTTGGACAAATGTCCCTGGAAAAACCCAATGCAGGAAAATCGATGTAGCGATTCAGAGGGTTATATTATTATGCAGTCTATCTGAGTACAACTGGGTGCCTAACCGGCTCACCCGACAGAGAAAAATACACGGCAACAATACCTCTATATTTGGAAATAGGTATTCAGAAAACCTGTCCCACGAAACCCTCTCCGGCACAACTGAAGCTCAGCGCTGGCCCTTCTGGCCTCTGCGTCAGCCTCCTGTTGACCTGTGTCAACCCCAGGACCCTCTGCGTCAGCCCTTTGAGGCACTGTGCAGCCTCTGCGTCACTCCAGCAGCCTCTGTGTGGATGACACAGTCCCTTTGGCCTCTGCGTTGTCTTTGTTGGGCTCTGCATAGCTTGGATTGGCTGCTGCTCTCACTCTCTCTGCTTCTGCGCTGGTCTCTCAGTATTGTCTCTGCCTCGTACTCACTGCCCCTCGCTGCTGATCACTGATTCAACTTTGCTTAGCAACCCCGCTCTAGCAAAATGAATGACTGATCACTCTAGTGTGTTCTCCAACTGACCCTCAAGCCTCTTCTTATATTTTTCTTGTTGGTCCATCAACGACCGAGATTAAATCTCTAATCCACGGCTAAGATTATATTTGACTTGATCCATGACTTTTGGAACCTTCTAACCCAGTTTTATATTAATACCCATTAATATTTTATTTTTCTTAAGTTTAGACTTAGGAACTGCATTAAAAATATTAATTATTTTAATATCTGCCAAACCGAGTACAATATGTCCAAACCATTTCTGGGTCTTGGAGATCTCATGTGCCTTAGCCTCTCCACCAATTTTCTTGGCTAAAGCACATCCGATGCTACCCAAATCAACCCCTGTCTTCCATGAACTTCACATCTCGTCAAATTACTACCTTCCTACTTCGTCGAAAATAGATTATATATGCCTTAGCGTTCTCGCTATATCCCATTAGATATCCTTTCTCTGCAGTTTGATTTAACTTCTTCCTCTTCTCCTCGGGTATATGACAATATGCTAAAGTCCCAAATATCCTGAAATGACCGACTTCAGGTGTCTTCCTAGTGAAGACTTTCTCTAGAGTAATCTTGCCCAATGCCCTGTGAGGAGTTCTATTCTGGACATAGACTGTCGTGCTGCATGCTTTTTCCCATAGGAATTTTGGCATATCCTGATCATACATCATGGCCGTAGCTACTTCCACGATAGTCTTGTTCTTCCTTTCTGCTCTGGATTGTAAGGAGTGGTCCACTCTCTTCTGATGCCCTCCATAGCGCAAAAATCGGTGAAGTCCTTATCGATATATTCTCCACCATTGTCTGAGCGCAAAACTTTTATTATATTTCCTATCAGATTCTCCACCAGAGCCTTGAACTCTTTGAATCGACAGAAAACCTAGTCCTTGGTTTTGACAAAATAAATCCAAGTTTTCCTGGAGTGGTCATCGATCAAGGTGACGAAGTATTCAGCACCACTAAGAGCTTCAGCGGACATTGGTCCTATCTGAGTGTATCAATCCTAGTACACTCTTGGCCTTGTTTTTACTTCTAGGAAATGCTGCTTTGGCATACTTGTCCAGAGCACATCCTCTGCATACATCATCTCGTTCTGTACTAAGATCTGGAACTCCTGTTATAGTTTTCCTGAGAATTCTCAAAGCCCCATAGTGCAAATGTCCCATTCCTCTGTGCCATAGTTCATTCAAATCCTTATCTCCATTACTGCCTATTAGTGCCATTGGTGATTCTAGCTATAACTTGTACAACCTGTTACTTCTGATTCTGATCTGCACTTTCTTTTTCCAACTCGGGTGTTTGACGTATACTTTCTCCTTAATGAAGAAAACGTCATAGCCCTAGCTTTGAAGTTGTGATACGGAAAGTAAGTTCATATACAGTCCTGGCACATGCAGCACATTCGTAGCTCGGAACTGCTCTCCCGTTTCTATTTGAAAAACTATGGTACCCTTCCCTACTAGAGTACATTTTTCCTTATTCTCCACGGTGATTTGAAAAATCATCCTTTCCTCCTGATAATCTAAGAAACATTCATGGATTCCTGTCATATGCCAGGAGGCTCCACTCTCTATATACCATACTTTTGATGATGTCGAGCTTGTTACACAGGCAACCTCTTCTTCCAATCTGGAAGCCAGCATAGAGAAGTCAAAATTTCTATTTCTTGTGCAATTTTTTGAAAATCTACACGAGTCTCCTGACGTAGATGCCTCTGCGTCATGATCTCGACCCATAATTGATTTTCCCTTCCTGTCTCTGATTCTTTGGTATGATACCTAGTGAAAATTCTATCACTGCAGCAATTGATTTATTTTACCTACTTATTTTCCAATAAGTTATTTACGAAATCTCTTCAGTAAATATTAAAATAAACTCTAATGCAGATATCACACCATTATACAGAAACAAATACATGCACAAGAATTAAACACATCAACACAGTTATTTTTGGACAATTGTCCCCGGAAAAACCCAATGCGGGAAAATCGGTGTAGCAAAGGAGGCTTTTATTAATCAGCTTTTCTTGAGTACAACTAGGGTGCCAAACTGGCTCACCCAACAGAGATAACCACACGGCAGTAATACCATAAAATCCTTTGGCGCTTCCCCTTGGCTCAACATCAGTCTAGCTAGCCTCTGCACAACTCCCAGACCCTCTGCGTCAGCACGCTGACTTACTGCGTCAGCGCTTGGCTTCTCTGCGTCACCCACGCAGGCCCTCCAGTCACTGCGCAATCCAGCTGCCTCCGCGTCTACCTCTCTGATCTCTGCGCTGGTTCTTCGGCACTATCCCTGCCTCTTTGTTTTGTACTCACTGCCTCTCACTGCAATCCAGATCTCTAGTTCGAATTTCTCAGCAAACTCCACTCCAGAAATTGAACTAACTGGTCTCCCTCTGGTGTATCTCCAATTGACCCTCAAGCCTCCTCTTATACTTTTCCGTTTGATGAATCAACGACCGAGATTAAGTCCCTAATCAACGACTAAGATTAAAATAGACTTGATCTTCGTCTCCTAGAAGCTTCTCATCCTTATCTTTATTAATACCCATTAATATTTTTATTTCCTAAGTTTAGACTTACGAACTCATTAAAAATATTAATTATTTTAATAACTCTTCACCTGGATGGAATTTTTCAAAACGATTTCTGGGTCTTGGAGATCTCATGTGCTTTAATCTCTCCACCAATTTTCATGGCTAGAGCACATCCAATGCTACCCCAAATCAACATGACAACCCCCGTCTTGAGCATTGTCGCGGTGCCTGTACAGTCCACACAACAACAGGGTTTACAAGGAGTTAGCCTCCCCCCTTCCGTTGTCCACGCTTTGGGTTGGGCTTAGAATGTAGCATGAGAGGTTGATGCAACTAAAAATAAAATTAAAAGCATAATTTGGCCACTTCCAACAGGAAATGTACCATAAAATGCAAAAGATGGCTGGGACATAAAAATTTAGGACGTGGGCAAAAGCCAAACATGATCTCTACCTCTTATCATGGCCATTACCCTGGTTCCTAGGGCCCCTTTGTGAGCTCCCTGCATCATTAAGGAACCAATGATTGTCCCAACCCCTAGTGGGCGATGAACTGCGCAACCTTAAGGGTATATTCACTGCTATATCATTCACATCATGCTCTCATTCCTTGGAGCCCCGAGCAATTATAAAAAGAAAAATCAATAAAAGGTGAAAGGCATATGAAGAAGGGTGGAAAAACAAAGGTCAGGGTAACTCATGTACCACGATTGCTCCCTCCTACATCTATTCACCCAAGTGTGGGCTTCCCTCATTATAGCTACCCTTGTTCCATGGTATGTGGCTCAGAGCTTTCCCTATTACCCACTCTATTCCATCACTATTTCACATGACACTTGCTAGCTAACGGACATACCATGGACCTATCACTCCCTTAGAGGTTGAAACCACCTAATAGGGTCCTTGTTTAACCTCCTCCTTGACCCTGGAGACACCTGTACATTCTAAAGCCCATTATGGAAGGGCATACCACTATGAAGTGCCCACTTGGTTCTATAATTTGTAAGCTCATTTACTCAATTACATTAATGAATTGTTGTACTAGAAAGCAAGGGGATGCATTGGATCTTATACAGGATTGCAGGTGGGTCTTCATCTTGGGGTTTGGTCTCCCTATACAGGATCCAAGCCCTCTAGAGGGTCTTATTGGCATTTGTAGGGTGAATGTTGAGAGCCATGGGCCTCCACAATAGCAGAGAGCAGATGACCATGCCATGGGATTCTCAACACCGCTTATTGCTTGCTTGTGTCCCACTTTTTCTATGATGATGATGCATTTGGATCACCTTGCCCAACTGGCTACACAATTGCACCACACTCTTGGTAGCGGATCCAGGGCCCAGATGGGGTTTTGTCTCACCTAGGGGGACAAGGGAGGGCTTACATCATTGTTCCAGCCCTACAAATGGAGCACAGGCTTGTTCGATTCAGTTGGAGACCCATCAGGATGTTCTTAGTGTGCCCACCACCACTTGGGAGCACCACCGGTTATTTGCTTGGCGATTAAGGGGCCACCCCCTTCATCATTGTTATTGGAGCCCTCCTATTTATTATGGCACACGTGGGACTTCGTTTGACCTTCCAACAGGCCCTTCTAGCTACTTTTCTATCATTTCCACCCTCTTGAGAGGCTAATTATTCATGTTAGGTTGCTATTTGGTGGGCTTGTCACCAAAAGTTGTGTTATTTTGCACTTTTTTCTTTTCTTATAGGGGCATCATTAGGCTAAATTAGGCTATTCAAACCCCTTAGAGAATTGTATAAACATAAGAGAGGTGTTATTTCATATTCATCATCACTTGGATTTGTATCTATTTGGAGAAAAGAACTCGGACTTACTATTGATGGACGAATTGGATTTTTTCTGATACATTTTGATGTTTGGATAATTGCTATCTTATCTTGGAGTTTCATTATTGTAAGTCTAATGGATGGATATAATATTTTTGTCATGTAAGTGCTCTCTTATGCGAAATTTTTCATGTTTTATATCTAATGTATGGAATGCTATGCTTTGATTATGTTTGTGCCCTAATTATTGATGCGGAATTCATGAACACTTGTAATCTTGGCTCATTGCATATGCTACTCATCTTGACAAGAAGATTGGATTATTCCTAGGGGTATATTGATACCTTTCACCTTGAAACTCGATAAATTTTTGTAAAGCGAAGTATAAATTCCTTGTTGTGACCTTGTAGCTGCCTCTGTAGGGCTGGCGAAGTTGCAATGAGACTCCTTGGTAGAGCGAAATTCCAAAATTAGACTCACTTTGACTCCATTCTCCACAATTAGCTAGGCACTGGTCTCAATCCTTGTGATCACCCTAAATTCTTCTCCTTTTTACAAATGTTTTGCCCTAACCCTAGATGACTTAGCTAGGGCATCCAACAAATTCCATTTGATCCACCATCTTGCTCAATGAGTTGGTAAGGAACTGCGTTGGGGTGTCTCCTACATGCCCTCCAAAATTGAAGGCAATCCCACAGTCGGTTTGTGAGAAACACTAAGCCCTAGCTCCAAAATTGTTTGGTTCTTGGTCTTATTAGGTTAGCAACATTCTAAGGGATCTATTGTGCTTGAAAACTCAAAGGAAGTTCACCTATTATTGATCCCTTCTTCACCCTGGCTTGAACTAGATTCTTGGTTGAAGACTACACCCTAAACCCTAGGTCTTGTCTGGGTACACTTGGTCTCTTTGTGGTCCCACTCTTTAAATGAGAAATCATCTTACAAGAACTTCAATAGAGATCATTCCCTTCTCCTTGGGAAGCTTTGGTCTAGGCATAGCCATCAAATTGATCCATCAGTACATATGTCTAAGCCTCCCTTGAGCCTTTCTTAGGGAGCCCCTTACCTTGCCCTAAAAGGAAAGCAAGCCCTTATTTTAGTCTCTCTTGTGAATGGGCATTCAAAATAACTATATATCCTATCACTGACTTACCCCTCCTTGTGATTTCTTTACACTGGGACTCTTTCCATCGGTGAATGTCTGTAAAGAGCAGGGGACATCCACTGAGGTGATAATGGGTCCTTCTCCCATTGTTGCCACTTGGTCTAGTAGTTGCACTTTTGGAACCCCTCTTAGGACCCTTGCTAGATTGAGCAGTAACAAGGTCAATGAATGGTTGCACAATAGACCTAAAAAGTGAATGGGGCACCACGTGTGCATGTAAATGCTGATGCAATTAAGCCTTTAACAGTCCTGTAGTAACTTGCAGCCTTTCAAAAGGAAATCAAAGCATAATCATCTTGAAATGGCATGGAACAATGCTCCTATAGAAATGAGACCTTATATATGCGTGTGTATAAATGAACATTGGAATATATGAAGATTAGGGTTGATCTGTGTTGTGACTCCAAATTAAAATAAGGAGGGCCAACCTTGGTAGCTTTGAAATAATGTTGTGGGAGTGGACCTATTCAGTAAAACTAGACCAACCTTCATTTGAAGATGGCTTGTAAACAAAGAGGACTAGTGTGCCCACATCTCAAGTACCTTGTGGATGTGGCAGAGAGTATGTTAAGGTGATAGAAGTCTTTAAAGGTATCATGTGTTATTGCTAGGGGATGCATGGGGTTGGTGCTTTGAATGCAAAGCCCTTTGGTTCTAGCATTTTTCATGAAGGATTACTTATTCACATGTGGAAGATGTAGGCATATGATCATTAAAAAAATCCAATGTTGAAGGGCTTTTGGGTGTGACTTGAAGGTTTACATGTCTACTTGGATGGTGACATGGAGTTGGAGCATGCACCTTGAAGCCCCTTCAACTACACATAGGGGCTGTATTTTGCAGATTTGGTAGAGGAGAGGTCGTACTCCTTCGGGGCTAGTGTGCTCAAATTGGAGGGTTTCATGGTTGGTGTGAAGATCGATTGAAGGTTTCTTGCGTGAAGGGCTTTTGGTAGCTGGATGTTGTGCCAACAACCCTCATTCTCCCCTCACTTGGGGAGACACGTCATTTTTTGATGGATTGTACACTGTTACTGATCAAATCAGTAGTGTTGCTAAGGTCCTAACAACCTGCGAGATGGGCACACACAAAGCAGGGATCCACTATCACCTCGACCCAAACCCCTATTATGTAGGTCCAACACCCCTAAATGGCTAAGGTAGGCGTCCCTAAATTAACTTCAAGTAACTCCTTACTGATATTAGTGCCTTTAATGTAGTCACCTAGAGTGGAGGTGTCCGCTTGGATGAGTTGTTTAGTTGTAAAAAGTGTCGTTGTAGTAGCTAGAAAACACTAAACAACAAATATTAGTATCCAAATATCACTGAAAGTATGTCATGCAACCAATGGATTTTTGTCTACACTGAAAATCCTAACCAGAAATGTGATTATCTTTTGATTTGGGTCATTGTTTAAGGAGTTATGACTCAAAAAATCTTGCTGTCTTGTGTAATAGACTGTAAAATCTACAAAAAACGCAGGGACAACAGTCTGATTTGACTTCTAGGTGATTAGTCTAGGGGTGGATAAGATATGAGAGGGAATATAGACACTTTTGAAGCCTCCCCTCCACTAAAATATGACTGAAAGAGAATTTCCAGCAAGCTGGACATTACTTCTTTGAAATCTGGATGAAACCATCTTGGTTTACTCATCTAGAAATTTCCAGATGTAAACCATTAAGTATGCCTGGAAATGATGACATTTTACTCTAAATTCACTGATATTTAACTATTATGCACCATAAAGTAAATGGAAAGGGTTTGCCTGGAAATGATGATATTTTACTCTAAATTCACTGATATTTAACTATTATGCACCATAAAGTAAATGGAAAGGGTTTGGGCTGTATATACTTGGAAAGTTGAAAACTCTTATGAAAAATGCAGAACCATCTTGGTAAAATGATATAAAACTTACATCTGCAATGGTAAGTTGTTAGAAAATTATATATTACGGAGCAATGGAACACATAAAATATTGCAGAAATATAAACACAGAAAACACATAAAACAAGAGAGACACAGATATACGTGGTTCACCCAGTTTGGGCTACGTCCACTCCGAACAGCCAGTCCTTCCTTTCTATTATCCAGCGAAATGAAGAGACACAACCTATAGCAGATCCGCTGTAATATCCTCTGTTTTCTTTCACAGTCTCACCTCTCTGTTTTTCGCTCAGAGAATACACATCTATTACACAGACTCAATACAATGCCTTCATACAAAGAGAGGGGTTGCCTTTTAGGGCAAAAAACCCTAAACTAAACATAAGTTCTACCGTCAGATCATTCGCCTAATGAACTGCCCAGATTGACTAGAAATTACTATACTTTTACAAGGCAATTTCACATCTATTTTTGGCTTCGGGGCGTTGCCACCGGACCCCCCAGCCAGGGGGGATCGGCTCCCCTGGATCCCCGCGGGGGGGACAAGTCCCCCCCCGCGTCCCCCCGCGTGGAGGGGTGTACAAACTTCCTGGGGTATACATCCGGTTGAAACAAAGACCTCTGAACAATCATGCTCCACACAACATAAATGGCTAGATACAAGTGCAAGAATATCTAAAAATGATCCTTGTATTTTTTCTTGGTTAGACCTATCAATAAACTCAATATTCCCTAAGATTTAAGCTTGCAAATGAAGTGAATCAATAACAATTAGCAAGCAATAGACTCTAAACTAATTGTAGAATATTAAAGGGGGTTTTTTCACATGTTTTAAAATAGAGGTGGTTATGTAATACTTGTGCCACATACCTCATCTTTGCTGGAATGCAAAGTGAAAGTTCCCTTAAGTCGAGATACCTGATTGATTTCAATGGAGTGAGTTTGGTCCAAAATGGAAATCACCCCCACTATTGCTTAACCCTCTTGGTGACTGTCAAATCTTCTTAGGAGCAGCCTCTCCTCAAAGTGGTATCTCCAACTTTCGATCTTTGTGTGTGGTAGAATACAAAATCCTAAAAACAAATCAGAGCTCCCTCAAGAGATGGTTCAAATG
Organism: Pinus tabuliformis; assembly: GCA_031772625.1. NCBI lineage: Eukaryota > Viridiplantae > Streptophyta > Pinopsida > Pinales > Pinaceae > Pinus > Pinus tabuliformis. The sequence continues at coordinate 37,944,996 of CM062815.1, forward strand.
CTTGGTTTGACCTACTTGCAAAACAAGAAAGCTCAAGTGGGGTTGCCCCCTAATTGGCTTTCTCCACGTGACTAGGTAGCCCTTGTTGTTGCACAGAATGTCTAGACACCACGACAACGACTCAGATCAGGGGTTGTCACCTTGATCCCCAATCTCTCTGTTTAAGCTGTTTCCCTATAGCAGGCTAGTGGGGTAGACCCTATGGAAATGGAATGAAGGAGAACTAGTTGGGAACCAACCAGTTCGGGAGACATAGTGAAGCGACCAAGTACTTGATTAAAATTTAGCAAGACTTATGGGATTTGATTAAATTCAAATGATTGATACCAGTGCCTTATGGAGTCAACGATCTTGCTAGGGAAATGAAGATCAAGTAATCGATTAGCAATTGCTACTTAGATGAATGACTATCTTATATGAAATGCAGATACTAAAACTAATGTGAGATGCAAGAATCTTGGTTGATTTCAGTTAAATGCCTATATAAGTTTTAATCCTTCAATCCTTTATGTGTTGAGTCTGATTTCGTAGTAATTGGCAGAGAGAAGATAAGGCGAAACACACTAAAGTGTGATTAACGATACCTCTCCTGAAAATCTAACATACTTGGTGCCTCCAGCGTTGTAGAGAGTTGTGGCTCTGACAACTGCAAAGTCACCGTTTTAAGTACTATTAAAAGTAGGCTTCTCAAGCAAAGATGGATGGATACCTATCTCTCTATCGACCAAGCTTATGCTTGGAAGTAAAGTTTATTTATGCAAAACTAACTTATATGCAAATGCAAGAGATGATAAGATGAAGTTAGACTTGAGGATTAGAAACACTTGTGTTGCAAAAGCCCTTAATCACCAAAATGAAAAGTTCACTTTATTAGATGAAGACTTAAAGATAACCCGTTGAAAAATCACAATTAAACCACAAGCTTTCTTCAAATCTTTTTGATACAATTATAGCTCAAAGAGAACAAAAACTTCTTTACAATTTAATATCAATACAAACAGATGCTCACAAAATACTCAGCTTAGGAAACAAAAGATATGCAATTCATTACGATTCCATGACAGAGTACTTTAACAATTACTCGAAATATTCGCAAAATATTAAACATACAATGAACATCAAATAATTCAAGCAATTAATATGACGATCAATCTCAGTAGATGCAAAATATTCTAGCAATTAAATTTCTAGAGATCTAAATACTTTGAAAAACCATGAAATTCAAACGCTAAGCAATTCACAATCCTAGAATTAAAATTATTTGTCCTTCGTGACGCAAATCTAGAAAAATTTGCCACTTTCTTATAGTCAATCTTTAGATACGATTAGAAATTAAGTGTATTTGACTATGGAGAAATAAAAAATGCTTAATACCACAAAATCTTTCTTTTAGAGATTTTACCCTTAGCACAAAACGACACCAAGGAGGAACTTTTAGATTAACAATTTAATTACTCCTTAAGAAAAATCTTCGATGTGCTAAGTTTTATGCGCCTAATGATTAATTAAATTTTTTTCTTAATGTGACCAAAGTAAAACAAATCAAAAAGTTTTAATAACTTTTAAATTTTTTAACGGGCCAAAGGCCACATAAAAATAAAATAAAATCTTTTAGTGTTAAAAACTAGATTTTAGTGTTAAAAGCTATCTTTTGATTTAATTTTTTCGAAGTCTCAAAGACACGTTAAAAATAAAAATGGAAATGATTTTTTTTTAAAATTTTTTGTTTTTCAAAATTAAAAAGGTCATAAAGAAATCAAAACCAAAACAAAAGGCAAAAAAATAAAATAAAAAAATTTGATTAAAGCCACGTACTAAAAGAATTTAAAATCAAAATGTTATAAAGAAAAATCATAAACAAAGGGAAAAGCCAAAAAAAAATAAAATTGATTCCCTAAAAACAAAGGGAAAAGCCAAAAAAAAAAAATGAAATTTGATTCCCTAAAAAAGTATCAAAGTCATAATTTTTTTTTTGAGTTTCAAAAGTCAAAACAAAAAATAAAAAGGCAAACCAAAAAAAATCAAATAAAAAAAAGCTATCCCTAGCCTATATCAGAACAACGTAAAAGAAATAAAACAAAGGAATCAAATTGGCTTTTTTTTTGCAGCTTTGGGCCGGCGGAAGCAACGGAGTGGAGCTCGAGTGGTAAGTCAACGAATTGCAGGGTCGAGAGGAATGGAGATACGCGTTAGAAGGCAGTGGGACAGGGAGCTCGGGTAGTGGAGCAATGAGGACGCAGGATGTGCATGTAGGTTTGCTTGACGACGGGAGGAGTTGGCAGACAGGGAGGAAGAGCTTTGAGGGTTGCGGGTCGACAAAGAGATGGAGCCGCAGGTTAGAGGAGATAGCAGCGGATGAAGGGATTCGAGGGCAAGGGGAGGAGAAATGGAGATATGGAGCCGCACAGAGGGTTAAGGAAATGCAAAAACGTAGGTCAAGCCGGTTTGAGATGCAACTAACGAATGAAGGAAACTCGGTGAGGGTTTGCTGGAGATGAAGGGGCAAGCAGACAACAATTAAAAACGTAGCAAAAAGAAAGGAATAAACCCAAAAATGCAGGCAAGAGAATCAAAAAATTTACAAAAAGGAGAAAACATAGCGATAGAAGAGAGAGGCTCAATACGGTGGCGGACAGGAGACAAATGGTAGCGAAAAACCTAAGAAAATTTCCCAGAAATTTCTGATTAAAATGATATATTCTTTTGCTTAAAATTTGTTGTCGAAACTCTTATAGAAAAACCCCAGATCTAAACTCTGAGATCCTCAAACTGGAAATAATTTAGAATAATGCCCTGCAAAATGGTATTGAGGCCAGATCTTATCCTCCAGGGCCTAGATCTGACTTCAAATTAAAATTTTCTTTGAGATCTGCACCCTGTACCTGCAAAAATGAAAACAAAAACACCCAGAACGATATAAAAAAATAAATAAAACCCCAGAGACCGAAGTTAGAATACCAAGAAAAATTACAGATTTATCCACAAAAATGGTAGGTCAATAAGATTTGAGGAGTATGAGTCCAACTCCGCTCCCAGATCTGATAATTTAAGGCTCTCAACAACTAGATCTATCAATTTTCCGCACAAAAAAATTAAATTTTTAAATTTTAAAGGAGGTGCTAACTGAAAACCCTTCGTGTATCACCAACAAAATCTTATGATAACCCTAAAGCTAATTTAGATGGGCTCTTTAGAAAACACGGATCGGGAGTTGGTTGGTCCAACTGAAAACTTCCCCTAATGCTTGAGGATCTAAAATCAAGATTTCCTTGCAATACTCAATCCAACTATGAAAATAGAGCGATATAATAATAATAAAATTCAGACAAATAGAGATAACTGCTATTATGTTCAAAATTTAAATTATTATTTAAACCCCAGCGACTGAGCAAGATACCTGTACTCAAATCACTCTTCAGAAGCTATCATCAATGGCTTTAGAAAAAATTATGCATGAAAACAACACATCTTACAGTATTCCCATGAAGAGTAACACCAGTAGAATTTAACCCCAAAGTCTTTTTTTATTATTCAGAAAAAGATTACATGAGCTTTTTGCTTAGTGCACGACTCAAAGATTAGTTGAATCCACTGATGAATGACCTATTTAAAGATGAATCCTCCAACGGCTAGCGCGAGTGATCATCCTCAAAACAATCTCGACCGTTGATGAAGAATAAAATTTCTTTAATGTCATCCGTCGAAATATTTAAATATTTGGAGAAATTTGAAATTTTTAATTAAATGCATTTAAACTATGTAACAACCAAAAGTCATATATGTAGCGGAAATATTTAAAATACTTAGTAAACAAAGACATCCATTGTAGGATAGAAATTGTAAATTGTATATTGTATAAAAGAATGAATGTAGGATGAGTACAAGTGATAATGAGGGTCCTGTATATATAGCTAGGTAAGTACTCTTTCACGAATAATGTCTCTAAGATATGCCTTTTCATTATTAACTACTAATCATTAGTTAATCAATTATCGTTTATTATTATTATAATTATATTTACATTTATTTTTTAATTATGAATTATATTCATAACATAGTCTTCCCCTTCAGAAAGCTTTGTCCTCAAAGCTTACTGATGAAAGACTTGATCTCTTTTTCTGCTTCGAATGTCTTCTCATCTCAGCATTGTCATCTTCTTTGATACTAGTTGATATGATCCTCTAAGTGACGAATAAAACTGTCTCACGGAGAAGGGATCAGACCATCCGAGATTTATTTTCTGTGGAATCAAATTTTGTGATGAATAGTTATCATAGGACTGCCTTCTGCAAACTTCAGTATCTTTGGGAGCATAATTTTGTCGTTTATTTTCTGAGCGATACTGGTACGTAGCTTGATTGTGAAAGTCTACTCTAGGAAAATTTGCCACTTTATTATATTCAATCTTTAGATACGATTAGAAATTAAGTGTATTTGACTATGGAGAAATAAAAAATGCTTAATACCACAAAAGCTTTTTTTTCGAGATTTTACTCTTAGCACGAAACGACACCAAGAAGAAACTTTTAGATTAACAATTTAATTATTCCTTAGGAAAAATTCTTCGATGTGCTAAGTTTTATGTGCCTAATGATTAATTAATTTTTTTTCTTAATGTGACCAAAGTTAAGCAAATTAAAAGGATTTAATAACTTTTAAATTTTTTAATGGGCCAAAGGGCACATAAAAAAAATTTAAATTCTTTTAATGTTAAAAACTATATTTTGATTTAATTTTTTCGAAGTCTCAAAGACACGTTAAAAATAAAATGGAAATGATTTTTTTTATTTTTTATTTTTTGTTTTTCAAAATTAAAAAGGTCATAAATAAATCAAAACCAAAACGAAAGGCAAAAAAATAAAATAAAAAAATTGGACCAAAGCCACATACTAAAAGAATTTAAGATCAAAATGTTATAAAAAAAATAAAAAACAAAGGGAAAAGCCAAAAAAAAAAACGAAATTTGATTCCCTAAAAAAATATCAGAGTCATAATTTTTTTTTTTGAGTTTCAAAAGTCAAAACAAAAAATAAAAAGGCAAACCAAAAAAAATCAAATAAAAAAAACTAACCCTAGCCTATATCAAAACAACGTAAAAGAAATAAAACAAAGGAATCAAATTGTTTTTTTTTTTGCAGCTTTGGGCCGGCGGCAGCAACAGAGTGGAGCTCGATGGGTAAGTCAGCGAATTGCAGGGCCGAGAGGAATGGAGATATGCGTGAGAAGGCAGTGGGACAGGAAGCTCGGGCAGTGGAGCAATGAGGATGTAGGATGTGCATGCAGGTTTGCTCGAAGGTGGGAGGAGTTGTCATACAGGAAGGAAGAGCTTTGAGGGTTGCGGGTCGAGAAAGAGTTGGAGCTGCGGGTTAGAGGAGATAGCAGTGGATGAAGGGATTCAAGGGCAAGGGGAGGAGAAATGGAGATATGGAGCCATGCAGAGGGTTAAGTAAATGCAAAAACGCAGGTCAAGTCGATTTGAGATGCAACCAGCGAATGAAGGAAACTCGGTGAGGGTTTGCTGGAGATGAAGGGGCAGGCAGACAACAATTAAAAAGGCAGCAGAAAGAAAGGAATAAACCCAAAAACGCAGGCAAGAGAATCAAAAAGTTTACTGAAAGGAGAAAATGCAGCAGCAGAAGAGAGAGACTCAATACGGTAGCGGACAGGAGGCAAATGGTAGCGAAAAACCTAAGAAAATTTCCTAGAAATTTATGATTAAAATGATATATTCTTCTGCTTAAAATTTGTCGTCGAAACTCTTATAGAAAAACCCCAGATCTAAACTTTGAGATCCTCAAACTGGAAATAATTTAGAATAATGCGCCTGCAAAATGGTATTGAGGCCAAATCTTATCCTCCACGACCTAGATCTGACTTCAAATCAAAATTCTCTTTCAGATTCCTTGTGCCTGCAAAAACGAAAACAAAAACACCCAGAACCTAGATATACAAAAATAAATAAAACCCCAGAGACCGAAGTTAGAAAACCAAGAAATATTACAGATTTATGCACAAAAATGGTAGATTGATCAGATTTGATGAGTATGAGTCCAACTCCGCTCCCAGATCTGGTAATCTAAGGCTCTCAACAATTAGATCTATCAATTTTCCACATAAAAAATTAAATTTTTAAATTTTAAAGGAGGTGCTAATTGAAAACCCTTCGTGTATCACCAACAAAATCTTATGATAAGCCTGGAGCTAATTTAGCTGGGCTCTTCAGAAAACACGGATCGGGAGTTGGCTGGTCCAACTGAAAACTTCCCCTAACGCCCGAGGATCTAAAATCAAGATTTCCCTGCAAAACTCAATCCAACCATCAAAATAGAGCGATAAAATAATAATAAAATTCAGACAAATAGAGATACCTGCTATTACGTTCAAAATTTAAATTATTATTTAAACCCCAGCAACTGAGCAAGATACCTGTACTCAAATCACTCTTCAGAAGCTATCGTCAATGGCTTTAGAAAAAATTATGCGTGAAAACAACACATCTTACAATATTACCATGAAGAGTAACACTAGTAGAATTTAACCCCAAAGTCTTTCTTTATTATCTAAAAAAAGATTACACGAGCTTTTTGCTTAGTGCACGACTCAAAGATCAGATGAATTGACTGGTGAATGACCTCCTATTTAAAGATAAATCCTCCAACGGCTAGCTCGAGTGATCATCCTCAAAGCAATCTCGACCGTTGATGAAGAATAAAATTTCTTTAATCTCATCCGTCGAAATATTTAAATATTTGGAGAAATTTAAAATTTTTAATTAAATGCATTTAAATTATGTAACGACCAAAAGTCGTATATGCAGCGGAAATATTTAAAATACTTCGTAAACAAAGACATCCATTGTAGGATAGAAATTGTAAATTGTATATTGTATAAAAGAATGAATGTAGGATGAGTACAAATAATAATGAGGGTCCTGTATATATAGCTAGGTAAGTACTTTTTCACGAACATGCATGTCTCTAAGATATGACTTTTCATTATTAACTAACTAATCATTAGTTAACTAATTATCGTTTATTATTATTATAGTTATATTTACATTTATTATTTTATTATGAATTATATTCATAACATAGTCTTCCCCTTCAAAAAGCTTTGTCCTCAAAGCTTACTGATGAAAGACTTGATCTCTTTTCCTGCTTCGAATGTCTTCTCGTCTCGGCATTGCCATCTTCGTTGATACTAGTTGATATGATCCTCTAAGTGACGAATAAAACTGTCCCCCGGAGAAGGGATCAGACCATCCTAGATTGATTTTCTGTGGAATCAAATTTTGTGATGAATAGTTATCATAGGACTGCCTTCTGCAAACTTTAGTATCTTTGGGAACATAATTTTGTCGTTTATTTTCTGAGCGACACTGGTACGTAGCTTGATTGTGAAAGTCTACTCTAGGAAAATTTGCACTTTCTTATAGTCAATATTTAGATACCATTAGAAATTAAGTGTATTTGACTATGGAGAAATAAAAATGCTTAATACCACAAAAGCTTTCTTTTAGAGATTTTACCCTTAGCACGAAACGACACCAAGAAGGAACTTTTAGATTAACAATTTAATTATTCCTTAGGAAAAATTCTTCGATGTGCTAAGTTTTATGTGCCTAATCATTAATTAAATTGTTTTCTTAATGTGACCAAAGTAAAAAAAATTAAAAGGATTTAATAACTTTTATATTTTTTAATAGGCCAAATGCCACGTAAAAAAAAAATTAAAATCTTTTAGTGTTAAAAACTATCTTTTGATTTAATTTTTTCGAAGTCTCAAAGACACGTTAAAAATAAAAGTGGAAATGATTTTTTCTTCTAATTTTTTGTTTTTCAAAATTGAAAAGGTCATAAAGAAATCAAAACCAAAATGAAAGGCAAAAAAATAAAATAAAAAAATTCGATCAAAGCCACATGCTAAAAGAATTTGAAATCAAAATGTTAAAAAAAAAATCAAAAACAAAGGGAAAAGCCAAAAAAAAAAGAAGTGAAATTTGATTCGCTAAAAAAAATATTAGAGCATAATTTTTTTTTTTTTTGAGTTTCAAAAGTCAAAACAAAAAATAAAAAGGCAAACCAAAAAAAATCAAATAAATAAAACTAACCCTAGCGTATATCAAAACAATGTTTTGAGTTTCAAAAGTCAAAACAAAAAATAAAAAGGCAAACCAAAAAAAATCAAATAAATAAAACTAACCCTAGCGTATATCAAAACAATGTAAAAGAAATAAAAGAAAGGAATCAAATTGTTTTTTTTTGCCAGCTTTGGGCCGGCGGTAGCAATGGAGTGGAGCTCAAGGGGTAAGTCAGCAAATTGCAGTGTCGAGAGGAATGGAGATACGCGTGAGAAGGCAGTGGGACAGGGAGCTTGGGCAGTGGAGCAATGAGTATGCAGGATGTGCATGTAGGTTTGCTCGACGGCGGGAGGAGTTGGTAGACAGGGAGGAAGAGCTTTGAGGGTTGCGGGTCGAGAAAGAGATGGAGCCACGGGTTAGAGGAGATAGTAGCGGATGAAGGGATTCGAGGGCAAGGGGAGGAGAAATGGAGATATGGAGGTGCGCAGAGGGTTAAGGAAATGCAAAAACGTAGGTCAAGCCGGTTTGAGGTGCAACCAGCGAATGAAGGAAACTCGATGAGGGTTTGCTGGAGATGAAGGGGCAGGCAGACAACAATTAAAAAGGTAGCAGAAAGAAAGGAATAAACCCAAAAACACGGGCAAGAGAATCAAAAAATTTACAGAAAGGAGAAAACGCAGCAGCAAAAGAGAGAGGCTCAATACGGTAGCAGACAGGAGACAAATGGTAGTGAAAAACCTAAGAAAATTTCCCAGAAATTTCTGATTAAAATGATATATTCTTTTGCTTAAAATTTGTCATCGAAACTCTTATAGAAAAACCCCAGATCTAAAGTCTGAGATCCTCAAACTGGAAATAATTTAGAATAATGCACCTGCAAAATGGTACTGAGGCCAAATCTTATCCTCTAGGGCCTTGATCTGACTTAAAATTAAAATTCTCTTTCAGATTTGCACCCTGTACGTGCAAAAACGAAAACAAAAACAACCAGAACGATATACAAAAATAAATAAAACCCTAGAGACTGAAGTTAGAAAACCAAGAAAAATTACAGATTTATGCACAAAAATGGTAGATCGATTAGATTTGAGGAGTATGAGTCCAACTCCGCTCCCAGATCTGATAATCTAAGGCTCTCAACAACTAGATCTATCAATTTTCCACACAAAAAATCAAATTTTTAAATTTTAAAGGAGGTGCTAACTGAAAACCCTTCGTGTATCTCCAACAAAATCTTATGATAAGCCTGGAGTTAATTTAGCTGGGATCTTCAGAAAACACAGATAGGGAGTTGGCTGATCCAACTGAAAACTTCCCTTAACGCCCGAGGATCTAAAATCAAGATTTCCATGCAAAAATCAACCCAACCATGAAAATAGAGTGATAAAATAATAATAAAATTCAGACAAATAGAGATACCTGCTATTATGTTCAAAATTTAAATTATTATGTAAACCCCAGCGACTGAGCAAGATACCTGTACTCAAATCACTTTTCAGAAGCTATCATCAATGGCTTTAGAAAAATTTATGCGTGAAAACAACACATCTTACAGTATTCCCATGAAGAGTAACACCAGTGGAATTTAACCCCAAAGTCTTTCTTTATTATCTAGAAAAAGATTACACGAGCTTTTTGCTTAGTGCACGACTCAAAGATCAGATGAATCCACTGATGAATGACCTCCTATTTAAAGATAAATCCTCCAACGACTAGCTCGAGTGATCATCCTCAAAGCAATCTCGACCATTGATGAAGAATAAAATTTCATTAATCTCATCCGTCGAAATATTTAAATATTTGGAGAAATTTGAAATTTTTAATTAAATGCATTTAAATTATGTAACGACCAAAAGTCGTATATGCAACGGAAATATTTAAAATACTTCGTAAACAAAGACATCCATTGTAGGATAGAAATTGTAAATTGTATATTGTATAAAAGAATGAATGTAGGATGAGTACAAATGATAATGAGGGTCCTGTATATATAGCTAGGTAAGTACCCTTTCACGAACAGGCATGTCTCTAAGATATGCCTTTCCATTATTAACTAACTAATCATTAGTTAATTAATTATTGTTTATTATTATTATAGTTATATTTACATTTATTATCTTATTATCAATTATATTCATAGCATAGTCTTCCCCTTCAAAAAGCTTTGTCTGCAAAGCTTACTGATGAAATACTTGATCTCTTTTCCTGCTTCGATTGTCTTCTCGTCTTGGCATTTTCATCTTCGTTGATACTAGTTGATATGATCCTCTAAGTGATGAATAAAACTGTCCCACAGAGAAGGGATCAGACCATCTTAGATTGATCTTTGGTGGAATCAAATTTTGTGATGAATAGTTATCATAGGACTGCCTTCTGCAAACTTCAGTATCTTTGGGAACATAATTTTGTTGTTTAGTTTCTGAGCGATACTGGTACATAGCTTGATTGTGAAAGTCTACTCTAGGAAAATTTGCCACTTTCTTATAGTCAATCTTTAGATACGATTAGAAATTAAGTGTATTTACTATGGAGAAATAAAAAATGCTTAATACCACAAAAGCTTTCTTTTAGGGATTTTACCCTTAGCACGAAACGACACCAAGAAGGAACTTTTAGATTAATAATTTAATTAGTCCTTGGGAAAAATTCTTTGATGTGCTAAGTTTTATGTGCCTAATGATTAATTAATTTTTTTTTTCTTAATGTGACCAAAGTAAAACAAATTAAAAGGATTTAATAACTCTTAAACTTTTTAATGGGCCAAAGGCCACATAAAAAAAATTTAAAATCTTTTAATGTTAAAAACTATCTTTTGATTTAATTTTTTTAAAGTCTCAAAGACACGTTAAAAATAAAAATGGAAATGACTTTTTTTTTTTTTTAATTTTTCGTTTTTCAAAATTAAAATGGTCATAAAGAAATCAAAACCAAAACGAAAGGAAAAAAAATAAAATAAAAAAATTTGATCAAAGCCACATACTAAAAGAATTTAAAATCAAAATGTTATAAAAAAATCAAAAACAAAGGGAAAAGCCAAAAAAAAAAAAATGAAATTTGATTCCCTAAAAAAAATATCAGAGTCATAATTTTTTTTTTGAGTTTCAAAAGTCAAAACAAAAAATAAAAAGGCAAACCAAAAAAAATCAAATAAAAAAAAACTAACCCTAGCCTATATCAAAACAACGTAAAAGAAATAAAACAAAGGAATCAAATTGTTTTTTTTTTGTAGCTTTGGGCCGGCGGCAGCAACAGACTGGAGCTCGAGGGGTAAGTCAGCAAATTGCAGGGCCGAGAGGAATGGAGATACGCGTGAGAGGGCAGTGGGACAGGGAGCTCTGGTAGTGGAGCAATGAGGATGCAGGATGTGCATGTAGGTTTGCTTGACGACGGGAGGAGTTGGCAGATAGGGAATAAGAGCTTTGAGGTTTGCGGGTCGAGAAAGAGATGGAGCCGCGGGTTAGAGGAGATAACAGCGGATGAGAGGATTCAATGTTTTTAAACCCGACCAGCTCGGAACCGACTCGGCCGAAAAAAATTTCAACTCGGGTGGTTGAACCGGTTCGGCCAGCCGAGTCCGTATCAACCCGACCGGGTCAAGGAAAGCGGCCAGTGAACCCTCAAAAACGTAATTTTTTTGATTTTTTTATGTTTTTTCTAAGTGTGGGGGACTCCAAATGGTTTTATTAATTGGTTTTTTGGTCTTTCGGGTCCATTCCCCTCTCCTAGTATTGATATGCTATTCAAATTTCATGGTAATGTTAAATTCTTAAAGTAAAAGTGACACTTTTACTTAAATTTTTAACATTACCATGAAATGACTTAGGATGTTTGAGAGTGGTTTCGGCCTCATTGGATTTCATATGGAGAAAGTAGAATTTTATATTTCATTCAAAATCCAACAGACTTACCAGTTTTTCACGATTTCAGCCTTTCAGATTGGGGGATTGCAATGTTTCCATTGATTTTTGTCATGTATTAGGGTATGGAACTCGTATTTAATCAAGAGCACTAATCCCTCTATGTACCTTGATGTTAGTGACATTGGTTGTCGAACTCCTCCAGGATTCGCTCCCAAACCAGGAGCTTCTGAAAATGTCGCTCCCGCTCCTTGCTTTCGCTCCCGCTCCCAAGTAACACTGAGCCAGATGATGTTGGCAACTCTAGCGGTAGCCAGTAGTACTGGTCACGCAATTTTGTTGTAGAGGCCATTTATAGTCTCCTTGGTTATGTGTTTTTTTTTTTATCTCTATATCATCATCGTGTATGTATTGGACAGTGCACTTGGTGCCATTTTGATATAATGGATATATTCATGAGCCTACTTTGATCATATGTTGTCTTATATCTATATTCTAATGCTCTGTGTTTGGAAACATGAATGAAAATCTTTAAAATTATGTGTTTTTATAAAAAAAAATATTTAATGTATTTTTTACAACGACTGAGTCATTGAAATCGAGTTGGCGGAGCCGATACCGAGTGGGAGTCGGAGTTGGAGTCAACCCTCGGCCAAGTCGAAGTTGGAGTCAGAGTTTTAAAACATTGGGGGATTCAATGGCAAGGGGAGGAGAAATGGAGATATGGAGCCACGTAGAGGGTTAAGGAAATGCAAAAACGCAGGGCAAGCCGGTTTGAGATGCAACCAGCGAATGAAGGAAACTCAGTGAGGGTTTGCTGGAGATGAAGGGGCAGGCAGACAACAATTAAAAAGGCAACAAAAAGAAAGGAATAAACCCAAAAACGCAAGCAAGAGAATCAAAAAATTTACAGACAAGAGAAAACGCAGCAGCAGAAGAGAGAGGCTCAATACGGTAGTAGACAAGAGAAAACGCAGCAGCAGAAGAGAGAGGCTCAATACAGTAGCAGACAAGAGACAAATGGTAGTGAAAAACCTAAGAAAATTTCCCAGAAATTTCTGATTAAAATGATATATTCTTCTGCTTAAAATTTGTCGTCGAAACTCTTATAGAAAAACCCCAGATCTAAACTTTGAGATCCTCAATCTGGAAATAATTTAGAATAATGCGCCTGCAAAATGGTATTGAGGCCAGATCTTATCCTCCATGGCCTAGATCTAACTTCAAATTAAAATTCTCTTTCAAATCTGCACCTTGTACCTGCAAAAACGAAAACAAAAACACCCAGAACCTAGATATACAAAATAAATAAAACCCCAGAGACCGAAGTTAGAAAACCAAGAAAAATTACAGATTTATGCACAAAAATGGTAGATCGATCAGATTTGAGGAGTATGAGTCCAACTCCGCTCCCAGATTGATAATCTAAGGCTCTCAACAACTAGATTTATCAATTTTCCACACAAAAAATTAAATTTTTAAATTTTAAAGGAGGTGCTAATTGAAAACCCTTCGTGTATCACCAACAAAATCTTATGATAAGCCTGGAGCTAATTTAGCTGGGCTCTTTAGGAAACATGGATCGAGAGTTGGCTGGTCCAACTGAAAACTTCCCCTAACGCCCAAGGATCTAAAATCAAGATTTCCCTGCAAAACTCAGTCCAACCATGAAAATAGAGCGATAAAATAATAATAAAATTTTGACAAATAGAGATACCTGCTATTACGTTCAAAATTTAAATTATTATTTAAACGCCAGCGACTGAGCAGGATACTGATATTCAAATCACTCTTCAGAAGCTATCATCAATGGCTTTAGAAAAAATTATGCGTGAAAACAACACATCTTACAATATTCCCATGAAGAGTAACACTAGTAGAATTTAACCCCAAAGTTTTTCTTTATTATCCAGAAAAAGATTACACAAGAGCTTTTTGCTTAGTGCACGACTCAAAGATCAGATGAATCGACTGGTGAATGACCTTCTATTTAAAGATAAATCCTCCAACGGCTAGCTCGAGTGATCATCCTCAAAGCAATCTCGACCGTTGATGAAGAATAAAATTTCTTTAATCTCATCTTTCGAAATATTTAAATATTTGGAGAAATTTGAAATTTTTAATTAAATGCATTTAAATTATGTAATGACCAAAAGTCGTATTGCAACAGAAATATTTAAAATAGTTCGTAAACAAAGACATCCATTGTAGGATAGAAATTGTAAATTGTATATTGTATAAAAGAATGAATGTAGGATGAGTACAAATGATAATGAGGGTCCTGTATATATAGCTAGGTAAGTACCTTTTCACGAACATGCATGTCTCTAAGATATGCCTTTTCATTATTAACTAACTAATCATTGGTTAATTAATTATCGTTTATTATTATTATAGTTATATTTATATTTATTATTTTATTATGAATTATATTCATAACATAGTCTTCCCCTTCAAAAAGCTTTGTCCTCAAAGCTTACTGATGAAAGACTTGATCTCTTTTCCTGCTTCGAATGTCTTTTCGTCTCGGCATTGTCATCTTCGTTGATACTAGTTGATATGATCCTCTAAGTGACGAATAAAACTGTCCCACGGAGAAGGGATCAGACCATCCTAGATTGATCTTCTGTGGAATCAAATTTTGTGATGAATAGTTATCATAGGACTGCATTCTGCAAACTTTAGTATCTTTGGGAACATAATTTTGTCGTTTATTTTCTGAGCGATATTGGTACGTAGCTTGATTGTGAAAGTCTACGCTAGGAAAATTTGCCACTTTCTTATGGTCAATCTTTAGATACGATTAGAAATTAAGTGTATTTGATTATGGAGAAATAAAAGATGCTTAATACCACAAAATCTTTCTTTTAGAGATTTTACCCTTAGCACAAAACGACACCAAGAAGGAACATTTAGATTAACAATTTAATTATTCTTTAGGAAAAATTCTTTGATGTGCTAGGTTTTATGTGCCTAATGATTAATTAATTTTTTTTTCTTTATGTGACCAAAGTAAAACAAATTAAAAGGATTTAATAACTTTTAAATTTTTTAATGGGCCAAAGGCCACATAAAAAAAAATTAAAATCTTTTAATGTTAAAAACTATCTTTTGATTTAATTTTTTCGAAGTCTCAAAGACACGTTAAAAATAAAAGTGGAAATGATTTTTTTTTCAAATTTTTTGTTTTTCAAAATTAAGAAGGTCAAAGAAATCAAAACCCAAACGAAAGGCAAAAAAATAAAATAAAAAAATTCAATCAAAGCCACATACTAAAAGAATTTAAAATCAAAATGTTATAAAAACAAATCAGAAACAAAGGTTAAAGCCAAAAAAAAAAAAATATGAAATTTGATTCCCTAGAAAAAATATCAAAGTCATAATTTTTTTTTTTGAGTTTCAAAAGTCAAAACAAAAAATAAAAAGGCAAACAAAAAAAATCAAATAAAAAAAAGCTAACCCTAGCCTATATCAAAACATTGTAAGAGAAATAAAACAAAGGAATCAAATTGTTTTTTTTGCAGCTGTGGGCCGGCGGCAGCAACAGAGTGGAGCTCGAGGGGTAAGTCAGCGAATTGCAAGGCCAAGAGGAATGGAGATACGCGTGAGAAGGCAGTGGGACAGGGAGCTCGGGCAGTGGAGCAATGAGGATGCAGGATGCGCATGTAGGTTTGCTCGACGGCGGGAGGAGTTGGTAGACAGGGAGGAAGAGCTTTGAGGGTTACGGGTCGAGAAAGAGATGGAGTTGCGGGTTAGAGGAGATAGCAGCAGATGAAGGGATTCGAGGGCAAGGGGAGGATAAATGGAGATATGGAGGCGCGCAGAGGGTTAAGGAAATGCAAAAACGCAGGTCAAGCCAGTTTGAGATGCAACCAACGAATGAAGGAAACTCGGTGAGGGTTCGCTGGAGATGAAGGGGCAGGCAGACAATAATTAAAAAGGCAGTAGAAAGAAAGGAATAAAGCCAAAAACGCAGGCAAGAGAATCAAAAAAATTACAGAAAGGAGAAAACATAGTAGTAGAAGAGAGAGGCTCAATACGTAGCGGATAGTAGACAAATGGTAGTGAAAAACCTAAGAAAATTTCCTAGAAATTTTTGATTAAAATGATATATTCTTCTGCTTAAAATTTGTCATCGAAACTCTTATAGAAAAATCCCAGATCTAAACTCTGAGATCCTCAAACTGGAAATAATTTAGAATAATGCACCTGCAAAATGGTATTGAGGCTAGATCTTATCCTCTCAATCTTTTCTCATCATTTAATCCTTTCATCTTCACTCATTCATCTTCATCTCATTTCCATCATATCATCTTTTGTGTCTAACTTAGATTTCTGTCCAGGTGGCAACTCTACTTCCTTCATCTTCTACAGGGGCGTGTACTAGGAGGAACCCAAGTAGCTTGGCTAATCCTACTCCGGATTCTGAAAGGGCTCTCAGAGCTAGATTACACAAGCTCTTTTCTCGTACACTCCTAGACAATCTCAGCCAAGAAGCCCTTTGTGACATCGATTCACTCTTCTTGAATCCTCCCGTTCCAGACATCATGGATATCTATGAGCCTCTTAACTTTGCTAACATCCAGGGTTATCCCCATAACCTTCCTAATAATGGTCTAGACAAGCTACCTGCTTTCCAAGGAAATAATGCAATCACTGTTAAAAATCATTTATATGCTTTCCAGACATGGTGGGCTAAATTCGCTTAGGCTCAAAATTATGAGGATGTGCAAATGAAATGCTTCGTCTTGACCCTTGAGTAGGATGCTATGGATTGGTTTAGGGATAGGCCTGATCATAGCATTGATTCATATGATTCTCTCCTTAATGCTTTTAGAGAGAAATTTGGTGATAAGAAAGAAGATCGATTTCTAGCAAAAGCCATTAGCATCACTGAAAAGAAAGAAAATGATACGTGTGAAGAATTTAATAAAAGGTTTAATGGTATGCTTGAAGAAATATCTACTGACTACAAATCAATTGAGAAAAGGCTTCTAGAATACTATCTCGATGCTTTCAATCCTGACACTTCTTATGAACTAAGAAGGTCCAAGCCTGGTGACTACAACGCTTGTCAAATCACAATTGAAGAGTTAGAAAAAGATAAGAAGGCTTCTGGCAAATCTGAAATTCTTGGGTTTGATAGATCCGTTGTTAAATTAAAAGAACCTAAAGGAAAAGAAAAGGAATATGAAGAAGAACCTATGCAAAAATTGCTTAAGAAGTTAGAAAATATGGAGTTAAATCAAGCTAGGATGATTGTTGATCATGCTAAGGAGATAACTACATTACAGTCTAGGTTGATTCAAATGGAAAGAGCTCAAATGCATCAACCTAGGGGTTAATAATAATAATAATCGAAATAATTGGCAGAAGAAAGGTCAGTCTAGTGAGCAGAGGCCTCCTCACCCTCTTGAAACGAATAATCTTGTGGAGGAGACCCCGCCTTATTGTAGAGCATGTGATGAGCTTCATGAAGAAGCCACTTGTCCTATTATCAAGAGAATCATTCATCATGAGATGGTAAAGAATATCGTTTGTCGCAAGAAAATTGGGAAGAGGTAAAGGGAAATAGCCAATCTGTTAGACCTTTTACATCTTCATATAGTATCAATAATTTTGGTCATGAAACTGATGTGTTAGTTAAGCTCTTTGGTGAGAAACCTCCACCTGAGCGAGTCCTTGAAATCGCTAAGGACAAGGGGTTAACTTATCAAAGGAGAAATCAAAATGATAATCCGGTTAATTCTCGAAGTCTTAATTTTGGATCAGCTTCTGGAATGAATATTGATTTAGGAGGTTGGTTTAATAACTCTAAAGTTTTGGTCCCTGTCACTGAAATAGTAAAGATCCCCTCCCAAAAGACTAAGTTATTGAATGCTATTAGTAGCACCCAAGTAAATGCAACTCAAGAGGAACCTCCTGAGGCTTTCTATCAGGATGCTCCCATATACCTGCAAAGTATGGACTCTGATAATAAAGAACACTCTTCGTTCTTCATTACTTTTCTTGTGAACAATTATCGGTTATATAAGTACATGCTTGACTCTGGTGCTTCTGCTTGTGTGATGACTAAGAGAGTCATGGAATAACTTAATTTAAGGATATCTAGGCCGTACTATAACATATGTGCCATGGATTCAAAGAAAATTGAAGTTCATGGGTTGATTAAGGACTTACAAGTCCATTTGTTTGTCTACCCTGATATCATGATTGTCATGGACATAATTGTGGTTGATGTGCCTGATGCTTGGGGTATGCTGTTGTCTAGGAAATGGGCCTTTGATTTAGGAGGAAGCATACAAATGAATTGGTCATATGCTATGATTCCTTCCCCTAATGGTCAAAGATATCTTAAGTTAAACAGAGAGCTTGAAAAGAGATTCCATGTGGAAGATCCTAAAATTCCCCACAATGAAATCATAAGTGAACAACCTAGCCTAGGGAATCATGCTATCCTATCTAATTCTATCATTCCCTTGGAGGCCAAGGTTGAAGCAAAAATGGGTAATTTAAAAGATAAGGTTTGGTATTTATAATTTGATGGTGCATCATCTAGGCATGGTAAAGGTGCGGGGATTGTCTTAAAATCTCCCCTTGGTAATATTTTCAAATTTGCCTATCTGTTAGAATTTGAAGCGACCAACGTTGTGGCTGAATATGAAGCCTTGTTGTTGGGTATTGAATTGGAAAAATCTTTAAAAGTTAAATTGATAAGTATCAAGGGTGATTCAGATTTAGTTATCATGCAAATTATAAATAAACTCACATGTAAAAATCAGAGATTAAAAAATTATGGGAATGCTGTGTGGGATACCATGGAGAATTTTGATGCCATTAACCTTGAAGCTATCCCAAGGGAGCAAAATAGTTTAGCCGATGAGTTAGCTGTTACTGCTTCCACCATGCAATTATCTGATAATTTAATTGAAGATAAAATTAAGATGGAAACTATTTTTAGACCTTCTGTCCTAGATAATTCTGAGCATTGACAGGTCTTTGATGATGAAAGACAAATTATTCGCTTCTTAGACAATTTGGATGAATTTCACGGTTTTAAAGTAAATTATAAGGAGGATGGACCTGATATCGATGAAGATATTTTAAATCCCACTCCTTGGAATGTACACTTTGATTGCCATGATGTTGATAAAAAAAGAGGAAAATAAAATTGATCCTGGAGAGTTTGTTAAGTAAACATTGGTACATCTAAAGATCCTAGAATTATTAAAATTGGTAAGGGTACTAATGAAGATGAAAGAAAGAAATTAATAAATTTACTTCACGAGTATAGGGATGTTTTAGCTTTTTCTTATGATGAATTAAAAGGCTATAGGGAAGATGTTATGGAACATACTATTCCCTTAAAGGATGAAAATGCTAAGCCATTTCGTCAGAAACTTAGACAAATAGATCCTAAATTGGCTCCCTTAGTCCAAAAGGAGCTTGCAAAGATGCTTTTTGCTAGCATTATTGCTCAAACTAGGCATTCTACATGGTGCTCAAATTTGGTGATCGTTAGGAAAAAGAACGGTACAATCAGATTGTGTGTCGATTTCAGAAACCTTAATTTAGCTTGTAAAAAGGATAATTACCCTTTGCCTAATATGGAGACCTTGTTGCAAAGAGTGACAGGATCCGAGATGATTTCATTGTTAGATGGTTTTTCCAGATATAATCAAGTTTGGGTGAAAAAAGAGGATTGACATAAAATGACTTTCACCACATCATGGGGAACATTTGAATACATAAGAATGCCTTTCGGTTTAATGAATGTTGGGGCTACTTTCCAAAGGGCCATGGACTATGCTTTTAAAGGTTTAATTGGAAAATTCATTGAAATATATCAAGATGACCTTACTGTTTTTTCTAAGAATTGTATTGATCATATAAGTCATCTTAGGCAAGTTTTTGACAAATGTAGGGAGTTTGGCATTTCCTTAAATCCTGCTAAATCTATCTTTGGGGTAACTGAAGGGAAGTTACTTGGTCACATAATTTCAAAGGATGGGATCAAGATTGATCCTGAAAGGGTTGAGGCAATTCAAAAGATTCCTCTGCCCCATAATCTAAAATCCCTCCAGTCCTTCTTAGGAAAAATAAATTTCCTTAGAAGATTTATTCTGAATTACGCAAAATTAGCAAAGCCTATTCAATTTTTTTTGAAAAAAGGTGCAAAATTTCCGCGAAAAGAAGACAATAGAAAGGCTTTTCAAGAAATAAAGAATGCTATAGCCAAAGCTCCTATTTTAATCAGTCCCGATTATTCCAAGGATTTCATGATTTTCTCTTTTGCTTCTGAGGATACCATTGCTGGTGTCTTACTTCAGAAAAATAAGGATGGGCAAGAACAACCTATTGCTTTCATGAGTAGAGCGCTTCAGAATTCTGAGTTCAATTACACTACCATGGAAAAGTAAGCTTATGCCTTAGTTAAATCTCTTAAGCATTTCAGGACATATGTGGGATATTCCAAAGTCATAGCTTACGTCCCACATTTCGCTGTCAAAGATATATTAACTCAAACTGATTGCTTAGGGACTCGTGCTAGGTGGGTAATGAAAATTCAAGAATATGATTTGGAAATTAAACCCACCAAGTTGGTCAAGGGTCAAGGTTTAGCAGAGATGTTAACTGAAAATAACGAGAAAGCTCTTGGTTTGATTTGTCTTAACGATTCATCTTCACCTGAGCTACAAAGGTTAGGAGAGCATGAATGGTACAAGGATATTATATATTACCTATTGAATCTTACATGTCCTAGCCATTTAGTTGCTCATAAAAGAAGGGCTCTTAGATTAAAGGCTTCTAAGTATTGCCTCATGAAGGATGGCCTTGGGTGGCAAAATCCAGAGGGCATTATACTTAGATGTGTTGATGAAATTGAGTCTAAAAAGTTGATTTCCGAGTTTCACTCTGGATTTTGTGGAGGGCATTATGCTGCTAGAACTACTACCCACAAAATCCTTAGAGCTAGATATTACTGGCCTTCAATTTTTACAGATGTGGACAAATTTGTTAGAAGTTGTCAGTCTTGTCAACTATTCACTGGGAAGTAGAAGCTAGCTGCCCTACCCCTTCAACCTGTGGTTGTTGAGGCTCCTTTTCAGCATTGGGGTCTGGATTTCATAGGGAAATTTCATGAAAATTCTAGCAATGGCTACTCATGGATTTTGACTGCTACTGATTATTTTACAAAATGGGTAGAAGCCATTCCAACTAAGAATGCCACTGAAAAGGTTATTATGGACTTTCTTGAAAATCAAATAATTACTAGATTTGGTGTCCCTGCCAAGATCACTACTGACAATGCTAAGGCTTTCAGTTCTATGGAACTTTCATCATTTTGTTTTAAGTACGACATTGTGTTATCTCATTCATCTAACTATTATCCTCAGGGTAATGGCCTGGCTAAATCAAGTAATAAAAATCTTATAACCATTATCAAGAAAATAGTGGGAGATAACAAGTGATCTTGGGACAGTAAAATCAAGTATGCTTTGTGGGCAGATAGGATAACAAAAAAGAAAGCTACTGGTAAAAGTCCCTTTGAATTAGTCTATGGCCTGGATGCAACTTTGCCAATGCACCTTAAATTACCAGCTTACCAACTCCTTTAGCACTTTACTAATGATAAAACTGTTGTCCAGAATACAATTGATTAGCTTGTAGAGTTGGATGAAACTCGTACGAAGGCTTTTGATAATATGTATAAGAATCAATATAACATCAAGAAAATCTTTGACAAAAAATCTTGTCCTAGATCTTTGCAGGTTGGAGATGTCGTCTTGTTGTGGGATCGAAAGAATGAAAAACCAGGAAAGCATAACAAATTTGATAGTTTGTAGCTGGGACCATACATCATTCGAGGCATTGTTGGACCCAACTCATTCCATTTGAGCACATTGGAAGGTGAACAACTGAATTTACCCGCGAATGGCCAAATGCTCAAATTGTACTTCAGAGAGGACATCTGATGCCACTGGGCATCCTTTGTATTGTATTCCTAACCCTACACCCTTTCATTTCAACATTTCATTTTGTAGTTATGTCAGATTTATGTTTTTCATGTTATTAGGATAGTTAATAAATGAAGAGCTTATATTTTTCCTATGCTTAATATTATATGATGATTTTTGGATGGACGCTATTTATGTTATCTTGTGTGTTGAGTGGATGTAGATTCTAGATTCTCACATTCCTCTAGTGCAACAACGTGTCCTCAAGTAGACCCAGATGTTGACCACTATGTGACAACGACCCATAGCAGTACACCCCCTTTTTTCGCAAAAGGGATAGTGCCTGATCGATGTGTCTGTGCCGATCAACTATTATCATCAACTTGGTTTCCAAGATGTTATAATGTAAACCCGTTCTGCATGTATATAACGTAAATAATCTCAACATATCCGTGTCATGTATGTAACAACTTAGGTAAACCTACTTTTCTAGTGACGATCTACATTTTGGGAGGTTTTTTGTCTCACCGATCCATTCTCGGATGGTCGACAGAGTTTTTCTCCAGTCTTACCCAAAGCTGGAATGGATTTTGTTGCTAGGAGCTTAGGCGAGTCCTAGTGTTCTAGATCGAGTCTATGTAAAAGTGATTTGGGAATAATCCTAACTATTTGGTTAGATTATTTTATTACAAATTGCTTGGTCTGCTGGATTGTATTTGTGTCACAGAATGGGTAGTCTGTGAGGGTCTATTACAAATGGGATTTCCCCCTTATATTGTAAAAAATATGAAAATCATAATGTAAAGTGTCTTGAGGGTTGGAAAAATAATTTATCCCCTCATAGGTTAATTAATTAAATTTTCTGGCAAAAAATTAATTAAAATCCTAAGCCAAAACTTTAATTAATTCTAGGTCCTAGGTAAATTTAACTTCTCCAAAGGCAAAATTTGTCGGTCCTAAAAAATTAAATTTTAAAAGGTCCCGGGACTAAGGTAAATTAGTTATTTTCCTAAATTTTAAACCTTTCATCCTTGGGGGTTAAGTCAAAGTCAAATTTTTGGAGAAATTAACTCAAATTTTTTATTTTTGAGTTAATTAAAATAAATTTAATAAAAAAATTCGATTTCCCCAAATATTTAAATATTTCGACGGATGAGATTAAAAGAAATTTTAATCTTCATCAACGATCGAGATTGCTTTGACGAGGATCACTCGAACTAGTCGTTGGATGATTTATCTTTATATAGGAGGTCATTTGTCAGTCGATTCCTTCGATCTTTGAGTCGTGTGCTCAAAAAGCTCTCGTGTAATCTTTTTTTGGATAATAAAGAAAAACTTTGGAGTTAATTTCTGTTAGTGTTACTCTTCATGGGAACGCTGTAAGATGTTTTTTATTTCATGCATAATTTTTTCTAAAGCCACTGATGATAGCTTCTGAAGAGTGATTTGAGTACAGGTATTTTGCTCAGTTGTGGGGGTTTGAATAATAATTTAAATTTTGAACGTAATAGCCGGTGTCTCTATTTGTCTAAGTTTTATTATTATTTTCTTGCTCTATTTTTAATGGGTGGACTGAGTTTTGCAGAGAAATCTTGATTTTTTAGATCCTCAGGGTTGGGAAGTTTTTAGTTGGACCAACCAACTCTCGATCCGTGTTTTCTGAAGAGCCCAACTAAATTAGCTCATGGCTTATCATAAGATTTTATTGATGATATATGAAGGGTTTTGAGTTAAGCACCTCCTTTTTTAAAAATTAAACTTTTTCTATGTAAAAATAATAGATTTGTCTGCTGAGAGCCTTAGATTATCAGATTTGGGAGCGGAGTTGGACTCACACTCCTCCAATCTGATAGATCTACCATTCTTGTGCATAGATCTTTAATTTTTTTGGTTTTCTGACTTGGGTTTCTAGGGTTTTATTTATTTTTTTATATCTGGGTTTTGGGTGTTTTTGTTTTCGTTTTTGCAGGAACAGGTTGCAAATATGAAAGAGAAATTTAATTTGAAGCCAGACCTAGGCCCTGGAGGATAAGATATGGCCTCAATACCATTTTGCAGGGGCATTATTTTACAGTTCGAGGGTTTGAAAATTTTAAATTTGGACATTTTTATAGGGGTTTCAAGGAAATCTAAATCCAAAGTATACTGGTTAAATTTATGGAAATTTTTTAAAAGGATTTTCTGGCTACTATTTCCTATTGAGTTTTTTTTTTTCTCTATGGAAAAATTCGAATTTTTTTTAGAAACCCTATCCTCTTCCTGCCTGCATTTTTCTGCACCTCAGATCTGCGTCCTCTCTTCTTTACCCGTGCCTTTTTCTTCTCTCTCCTAACCCGCATCATTTTCCTCCTTCGTCCGTCGGCCTTAGAATCCTCCTTCCCTTAGCTCCACAACTCTTCCTCACCGACCCACGTGCTCCTCTCCCTCTCTCAGCTCCCTCATCACTGCCTCCTCAAAGATGCGTTCTCTCCCTCGTTGCTATCCCTTACTCCATCTCACAGTTCCGTCAAGCTCCTCTTGCTACAGCTCCATTGCCCCTCCGTCAAGCTGTTGCTACCATTTGTGTGCTGCCTCCTGCGTGAGTCCTTGCCATCCGCTCGAGTTTTTCTGCCAAACACTGCTCGTCGCTCCTCCTTTGATATATTGCTGCTGCCATTGAAGCCCTTCGCTACATTTGTTTCAACTCCATCTCCACCTCGGCCTGCGTCATCTCTTCTCCTCAGTCGAGCTCCCCTTGTGCGCCGTCGACCTGCACACACAACAAACACTCAAATATTCGATTTCATTTTTCTTATTTTTGTAGATTATGCGTTAGGTTTAGGTTAGCATTCAATTTTATTTTTGTTAGTCTTTCTTATGTTAGCTTAGGTTTAGGTTTATTAATAATTTGATTTTTTTTGGGTTGGTTTTCTCTTTAATTTTTTTTAACTTTTCATATTTTATTTTGTTTCATTAAAAAATTCGAAAACTCCTTAATATTTTTTTTTTTGGTTTTATTTTTTGTTGTTTTATATTTTTTCATTTTTTTTGACTCAGAATTGTGTTTTGTTTCTTTTTATTTTCATTTAAAAAATATTAAAAAAAAACATTTAACATTTAAAAGTCTAAAAAATTTAAAAAGCATTAAAAAAATCTAAAATTTTTAAAATTTTGGTGACTTTAGAATTGAAAATGAGATAAATCCAAGGAGGACTTGTGCTTTCATATTAAAAATTTTAATGTGGCCTATGGCCCATATAAAATTTAATTTATTTTTACTTTAATCATATTAAAAATTTGATTTCTTCATTTACCACATTAGAGTAATTGCCTAAGGAATAATTAACATTCAAATTAAAAGTTCCTTGGTGTCATTGGTGTTAAGTATAAAATTTTAATTTTTGTGGTATTGATTTCTCTATTGGCAAGTGCGATTAATGTTTTGAAAATTATATTGCCTATAGGAGAAAGATAAATTCTTCTAGATTTGAGATTTAATTGCTAGAAACTCTTGCATGATAAAGTTTTGAGCATTCACATTTAATTGTTCATGATGACCGCTTTGCCATATTGTAAATTGCTCTGGGTAACTTGTTTTTTTATTTATTTTGTCTATGGTTAATTCAATATAAATGCACTGGTCTATAATCATTTTTATCTTGTGGTTGTGTCTTATTTTAATCTATCCATTCAATTGACTAAGACTTGTTTTAAATTCGTCAAGTTGTTCATCCTAAAATCTCCTAGACCCTGTGTTCCACAGACTATCTTCATCCATTCACCGTAGGGACTACCCCCCTTGACTTGTCTAGGAGAGAGTCTAAACGAAGTGAGTAAGGATTAGAGTGACAACCCTTACTCTTAGCGTTGTCGCGGTGCTTAGACACTTTGTGAGACAACAAAGTCAATGATTTTTCCAGGGAAATGAAGACCAAGTAATCGATTAGGAATTGCTGCTTTGATGAATGATTGTCTTATATAAAATGTAGATCCTAAAACTAATGTGAGATGCAAGAATCTTGGTTGATTTCAGTTAAATGCCTATTTAAGTTTTAATCCTTCAATCTTTTCTGTGTTGAGCCTGATTTCGTAGTAATTGGCATAGAGAAGATAAGGTGAAACACACTAAGGTGTGATTAACGATACATCTCCTGAAAATCTAACATACCTGGTGCCTCCGGCGTTACAAAGAGTTCTGGCTCTGACGACTGCAAGGTCACTGTTTTAAGTACTATTAAAAGAAGGCTTCTCGAGCAAAGATGGATGGATACTTATCTCTCTATTGACCAAGCTTATGCTTGGAAGTAAATTTTATTTATGCAAAGCTAACTTATATGCAAATGCACGAGATGATAAGATGAGTTAGACTCGAGGATTAGAAACACTTGTGTCGCAAAAGCCCTTAATCACCAACATGAAAAGTTCACTTTACTAGATGAAGACTTAAAGGTAATCCCTTGAAAAATCACAATTAAACCACAAGATTTCTTCAAATATTTTTGATACAATTATAGCTCAAAGAGAACAAAAACTTCTTTACAATTTAATATGAATGCCAACAGATGCTCACAAAATACTCAACTTAGGAAACAAAAGATATGCAATTCATTATGATTCCTTGACAGAGTACTTTAACAATTACTCAAAATATTCGCAAAATGTTTAACATGTAATGAACATCAAATAATTGAATCAATTAATATGACGGTCAATCTCAGTAGATGCAAAATATTCTAGCAATTAAATTTCTAAAGATCTAAATACTTTGAAAAACCATGAAATTCAAATGCTCAGCAATTCACAATCCTTGAATTAAAATGTTTTTTCCTTAGTGACCCAAATCTATGGAAATTTGCCACTTTCCTATAGTCAATCTTTAGATATGATTAGAAATTAAGTGTATTTGACTATGGAGAAATAAAAAATGCTTAATACCACAAAAGCTTTCTTTTGGAGATTTTACCTTTAGCATGAAATGACACCAAGAAGGAACTTTTAGATTAACAATTTAATTATTCCTTAGGAAAAATTCTTCGATGTGCTATGTTTTATATGGCCAATGATTAATTAAGATTTTTTTTTTAATGTGACCAAAGTAAAACAAATCAAAAGGATTTAATTACTTTTAAAATTTTTAATGGGCCAAAGGCCACATAAAAAAAATTTAAAATCTTTTAATGTTAAAAATTATCTTTTGATTTAATTTTTTCGAAATCTCAAACTCACATTAAAAATAAAAATGGAAATGATTTTTTTTTGTTTTTCAAAATTAAAAAGGTCATAAAGAAATCAAAAACAAAAGGAAAGGCAAAAAAATAAAATAAAAAAATTCGATCAAAGTCACATACTAAAAAGAATTTAAAATCAAAATGTTATTAAAAAAAATCAAAACAAAGGGAAAAGCCAAAAAAAAAAAGAAATTTGATTCCCTAAAAAAAACTAAAGTCATAAATTTTTTCTGAGTTTCAAAAGTCAAAACAAAAAATAAAATGGCAAACCAAAAAAAATCAAATAAAAAAAAAAGTAACCTTAGCTTATATCAAAACAACGTAAAAGAAATAAAACAAAGGAATTGAATTGTTTTTTGTTTTGGATGTTTGGGTTGACGACAACAATGGAATGGAGATCGAGGGGTAAATCAGCAAATTGTAGCGTCGAGAGGAATGGAGATATGTATCAGAAGGCAACGGGACAGGGAGCTGGGCAGCGGAACAATGAGGATGCAGGATGTGCATGCAGGTTTGCTTGACGGCGGGAGGAGTTGGCAAACGGGGAGGAAGAGCTGTGAGGGTTGCGGGTCGAGAAAGAGATGGAGTCGCGAGTTAAAAAAGATAGCAGCGAATGAAGGGATTCGAGGGCAAGGGGAGGAGAAATGGAGATATGGAGCCGCGCGAAGGGATAAGGAAACACAGAAACGTAGGTGAAGCCGGTTCAAGATGCAATGAGCGAATGAAGTAAACTCGGTGAGGGTTTGCTGGAGATGAGGGGACAGGCAGGCAACAATAAAAAGCACAACAGAAAGAAAGGAATAAAGCCACAAACGCAGGCAGGAGAATAATTGTTTTTCCAGAAAGGAGAAAACACAACAACAGAAGAGAGAGGCTCAATACGACAGCAGATAGGAGGCAAATGGTAGCCAAAAACCTAAGAAAATTTCCCAGAAATTTCTGATGAAAATGATATATTCTTCTGCTTAAAATTTGTCGTTGAAACTCTTGTAGAAAAACCCTAGATTTAAACTCTGAGATCCTCAAACTGAAAATAATTTAGAATAATGCCCTTGCAAAATGGTATTGAGGCCAGATCTTACCCTTCAGGGCCTAGATCTAGCTTCAAGTTAAACTTCTCTTTCAGATCTGCATCCTGTACCTGCAAAAAGGAAAACAAAAACACCCAGAACCCATATATACAAACATAAATAAAACCCCACAGACCTAAGTCAGAAAATCAAGAAAAATTATAGATCTATGCACAAAAATGGTAGATCGATAAGATCTGAGGACTATGAGTCCAACTCCGCTCCCAAATCTGATAATCTAAGGCTCTCAACAACCAGATTTAACAATTTTCCACATAAAAAATTAAATTTTTAAATTTTAAAGGAGGTGCTAACTCAAAACCCTTCGTGTATCACCAACAAAAATCTTATAATAAGCCCAAAGTTAATTTAGCTGGGCTCTTCAGAAAACACAGATCGGGAGTTGGCTTGTCCAACTGAAAACTTCCCCTAACGCTCGAGGATCTAATATCAAGATTTCCCTGCAAAACTCAATCTAGCCATCAAAATAGAGCAAGAAAATAATAATAAAATTCAGACAAATAAAGATGCTATTACGTTCAAAATTTAAATTATTATTTAAGCCCCAGGACTGAGCAAGATACACGTACTCAAATCACTCTTTAGAAGCTATTATCAATGGCTTTAGAAAAAATTATGCATGAAAACAACACATCTTACGGTATTCCCATGAAGGGCAAGACCAACAGAATTTAACCCCAAAGCCTTTATTTATTATCCAAAAAAAAGATTACACAAGAGCTTTTTGCTTAGTAGACGACTCAAAGATCGAATGAAACGACTGACAAATGACCTCCTATTTAAAGATAAATCTTCCAACGGCTAGTTCGAGTGATCTTTGTCAAAGCAATCTCGACTGTTGATGAAGATTAAAATTTCTTTTAATCTCATTTGTCGAAATATTTAAATATTCGGGGAAATTCAAAATTTGTAATTAAATTTATTTTAATTAACTCAAAAAAAAAATTTGGAGTTAATTTCCCTAAAAATTTGACTTTGACTTAACCCCCAATGATGAAAGGTTTAAAATTTAGCAAAATAATTAATTTACCTTAGTCCTGGGACCTTCTTAATTAATTTTTAATTAATTTTTGGCCAGAGTATTTAATTAATTAACCTATGAGAGGATAATTTATTTCTCCAACCTTCAAGACACTTTACATCATAATTTTCATATTTTTTATAGCAGAAGGGGGAAAACGTATTTGTAATAGACCCTCACAGATTACCCATTCCTTTAACACAAAAATACTCCAGTAGACGAAGTAATTTGTAATAAAATAACCTAACGAAATAGTTAGGATTATTCCCAAATCACTTTTACATAGACTCGATCTAGAACACTAGGACTCGCCTAAGATCCTAGTGACAAAATCCATTCCAGCTCTGGGGTAAGACTGGAGGGGAAAACTCTGCCGACTATCCGAGAATGGATCTGTGAGAGAAAACACCTCTTAGAATGGAGATCGTCACTAGAAAGATAAGTTTACCTAGGTTGTTACATACATGACACAGTTCTGCTGAGACTATTTACATCATATACATGCAGAATGGGTTTACATTATAACATGATAATCAGGCTGATGATGATAACTGGATGGCACGGACATATCGATCAGGCAATATCCCTTTTGCAAAATAGGGGGTGTACTGCTATGGTGTCGTTGACATGGGGTGGTCAACAACCCTTAATGGCAAAAATCGCTAGTCTTAGCGTAATTTTAATAATCGGCAAGAAAAATTAGATTTAATTAATCACAAGCAATATATCAAGAAAAGAAACAAAGACAAAAATCATTCCGCACAATGTACAAATAGAATTTACATAAAGGTTTGCAAAATGTGATCTCTTTATTATGATAGCACTCGTAATGTCTCTTTTGAAGAAGATCGATCTAATTTTTCATTTTCACTTGGAGAGAAAAAGCCAAGTGAATTGAATAATTAAATTAAAAAGGGATATAAAGAAAAAATCCATGATCTTTGATGATCTGTTAAGCCTTATATAAATCCCATGTTAACCCAAAAAACCGTTATTAAGTGCTAGATATTGAGTGATGACATTTCTATTGTTATATTGTCTAATGGAGTTTAGGTTAGCTTGAACCATCCAAAAACAGCCCAATGATTTTAGGAATGTTGAGGGATTCTACTTTAGTTGATTAAGGGAATCCAACATCCACCCACTTCAAATCCTCCATCCCTATTCAAACTATCTTGATGTTTAACAATCTCTAGAGCCTCTCTAAATTGGCATCTATAATCCTGCTCTTTTTTTGCAAGGATCTCAGGTTCCTCTATTTATGCAGATTTTTTGAAAAACAATCATAACAACCTCTAATTTTATATATATTAAACATTTACATGGGTTGTTTTTTTACTTACATTTGAATTTGTATGTCATTTTGGATTTGTATACATATGCACATTTGGCTTGGGTTTGAAAGTCAGCTATAATTTACATGCCTTTAGTCAACATGAATAGAGTCTTAGGGTATATTCCAAACCAGTGAATGTAAATTATGGCATTATAGCAAATGAGCAACACTCCAATGGTGCTTCTTGACATATGAGACCTAGAGTGGCCACTTCATAATATTGATAAAATTAAGAATTTATGAAAAAAATTATAATATAACCTTTTGTGTTATTGCATTGTGTCAATTCCAGCGACACAAGTAGGATTTAAGTAATGTAAAGAGCTAGTTGTTTGTTTCAATAATTTAATTTTGGCAAAGATGCATCTAGAAAATAATATCCATCTTAAGATATGATTTAATCAATGAATTTAGATGTCCTGACTCCTAATCAAGTAGATCTGTAATCTGAACATAAATCTGAAGGAGTGAACATAGGTTACTTTCAAAGAGGATGAAAGGGAGAAATAAAGATACAGGGATAGGGAGAATACATGCATTTGAATATGGAAGGAATATTTTATTATAAAAATTTGTATTTTATGGTAGATTTTTACAAGGATCATATGATATCTTGTCCTATTTATTAGCACAAAATGGATATTTTCAAGTGTGAAATGTTGTAGGGCCTTGGCAGGTAATGCTAAAACAAGCTGATGGTTCTTATGCATGTGTTGCTGAAAGTGTCAAACGATTTACCTTGGGCCAAGTAAATTTCTATATTTCTTCATTTTCTCATTGATTATTTAAAACCATTATTTTCCATTTTGATTTTATAGGATCCTTGGTCTAAATGCTGTGTTATCATGTATTTCTAATACTTGTTATTTCTTTTAGACTAAAGAAGAGCTTTTACGAGCTCTTGGCCTCCAAGAAGAAGAAGGAAGTTCTATGGAATTTTTAAGAAGAGGATATAAGGTATACAATTGATTTCTCATTAGGCTTTTGTACGTTCTCAAAATTTCCATTAATATTACGTTGAATATTCTAGAATATAAGTTGATTTTAGTTGATTTCATGATATAGACTTGTAATTGATGGCTTCTGTTCAAAGAAAAATTATTTTTGTCTACATTCACATTAATTTACACCACTTATTATAATAATAAAACCCAACATAACCCCTTTTACACTTTAAAAGCTCATTCTTTGCTTTAGGAATGTTTTCCAGTTGTGGAAGGAACTCTGATGAATACTTTTTTTTTTGTAAGCTTTGGTAGGACCCTCTCATTTTCGAGTTTTTACATGTCCGTTATTCACCCCATTTCTGGGGAGGGTAGCACAAGAATCGAACCCAAGATGTCCGGTTTGGTGAGACTTCATTTCCACGGCCATTGCCACTTGAGCTACCCCATGCGGACAATGAGTACTTCATTAGGGGAATTTTGAGGTAAAATGTGGGTCTCAAAACAAAATTTGTACTAACAAACTTGACTTTTAAAGAACCAATAGGATTCAAGATAATGATGTCATCCCTAGGGAAAAATATTTTGGAGGGAAAAGAAGAAAAATGCTTTTTTTAATTGTATTTACGGAATATCTCCTTATGAGTTTTTACTCAAATGTCAAGTTTAGGCACCTGGTGGATGTGAGTAGACCCAAATCGAAAAAAATTGAAAATACATGAATTCAAATTTTTTTGATGTGGGTCTATGCAGAAGTACGCTGATTGTGTTGAAATTGTAACTAGGTTCGGTCTTCATAATGTATGATTTTGTTAAGAGTCAAAAATAATTTATTTGAGTCAAAAGAAAAATTGTTTTTGTCATGTCCCATTTGGACATTTAAAAGAAGGAAAATTTGATTTTTTTTAAATATATTTTGTGTCCCTTATTGATTGTTAAGTTGCACTTAGCAGGGGTTATGAAGACTCCATAGCCCAAGACACAAAGTACATGTCATTTTTTTATCAAAATTCCAGAAGTCAGCAGGGCATTCTAGTCCCATTCTTTGCCCTCTCCTTACATTCTGTTTGCAAATTCCACAACCCTATAGGGAATTGAAAAAGTGTCGCTACCATGATGAAAAAAGCTTTATAACAGGAAAAAGTAGCGCGTCAAAGCAATCCGGTGGCTGGCAAGGGGCTGCTTATGATATTCCCACTTCACAATTTTTTGCTAAGAAACACATTTTGCACAATTTTGATATTTTGGCGTATTTGACTTAGGAAAAGTGGGTTGAGAGGGCCCCACTTGATTTTGGTGGAACAAGGGGGTTCGAACATAGGAAAAGGAGGCAAATCAAAAGGTAAGTGGAATGCGGGGGCCACTCTAGGACGAAATTTGTTAGTTTGTGTAGCATCAGATGGTGTTCTCGTCTCGAAACTTTGTGGAGAGGCTAGAACACATGAGTTTTCCAAAACCCAAAAATTGTTTCTGGAAATTCCACATAGAGATAGCTTAATTAAATCAATTGACCATCCTTTAAATTTTTCCTAACTTAGGAAAACTGGTTAATTAATAGTAATTAATTGAGAAAGGTGAGAATTCTCTAGAAACTCACACGGATCTACTTTGAGATGATCTCAACCATCGATTAAGTTTTAATATTGGTCGTTGGAGTCCCAACTAGAGATTATAAGAAGAGGTCGATGAGTAGATGGAGAAACACACAAAAATACAACATAGAGCCAACAATGCGAGTTCCTTGGGTAGTTCGAGCTAGCTAGTTGTAATATCCCAAAGGAAAATTATGTTGACACCTAATCCTCAACGGATGGGTGAACTGGAACGCGAACAGTCATCAAGAAGATGAACTGATCCGTCCCATTTATGTATATAAATGATAGTTAGCTAATGAATTATGCAATTAGTTTTTTTCTCTGCCCATTCTGGAGTTACCCTGGCCTGACAAATTAACAGTAAATATGCAAAGCAAACATAGACAAAAACACCATAAAACAATCAGATCACAAATTGGCACCAAAATTGCGTTGCTGAGCTCTTTTTATTAATGAAAATGGGTGTACAATAAGGTGCTGGAATGAGTGCACCTGGGCTTGCTCAAGGCAAGCTAGCAAAGCCCCAAATGACAAATAAGACACCCTCCTCTGATCTGTTGCTATGCTGCTCAAGCTCTGCGTTGAAGATGCCTAGAAATACGTTGCTGGCTGAATGGATCTACTGCTAGGGCCCTCTCTAGTGCTCAGAAAATTCTGGGAAATTAATCCCAGCCTCCACCAAATACCCAGAAATACCCATGTGATGTCCCTTCCCAAATACATTTGTAAGAGGTTTATCTCTACACAATTTTGCACATTTTTGCCAAGGAAAAGGACCCAACAATTTCGACTTAGGGAATTAGGAGAAATTTTGGCTAAATTAGATTGCTAGTGGAAGGTGGGGGCCACCCACATGGGAATTCGAATTAGGAAATTCGAATGGCTTCGAGGGAATTTGAATAGCTAATTGGAGGGACCCACATGAGGCAAGGAAGGCCCACGAAGTCATAAGGAGAATGAGGCTCTCACTTGGGGATCATTCATTCATCTTCGTGCATTGAATTTACTTGACTATTTGCTCGCACTGCTTAGCCGAGTCAACTGGATGTTCAACCACGAATCTCTGAAGTGGGAGATTCAACCTTACCTTCGGGGGACTTCAAGTGCCACCTTTGGAAGGCAGTTCCATAGCATTTTCAAAAGTTCCGGGGAGTATCTATAGCACAGTCACTTAGCTATCTTCAGGGAGTGCGTATTTTTGGGCCAACAGTGAGAACACGCAGAGGGAGATAGAGCCACCTTGGGTCAACCAATTGTCGTAGGATCCAAGGAACCTAAAGGACAGTATTGGACCAACATTTAGTGAGAGTTTTGGGGCCATAGAAGCCATCGACGCAGCAATTTGAATTCCAGGCCTGGAGGACAACGTAGAGGGCCAGTTCAACAATTTCGTGGGTCTTGAGGGCAAGAGCTACAACTCGGAAACTCATCTGGGAAGGAAGGGGAGTTGTAGGAGGGGTCATCTCAGTGTTTTGGGGCACTTTCAAGAGGATTTACAGCCTCAATCCAGCATGCCGAGTTTTGCAGTTGTAGCTGAGGTTGGGCTCCTTGGGGGTCGAATTTCAGAAGTTTGAACCAGCTCAATTCCTTCAAGGAGCAAGGAGCTGAAATCTCATAATTTTTTGATCACGGGAAACAATGATTCCAACCCTTCAAATTTAGCAGGGAATGCAGTTTTTTGGGCAGCACATTTCAGTTTGGTGTAGTAGTTGAGGCAACCTTTAGTTCAACATTTGCTCACCTAGGTTTTGTCATGCTTGTCCATTGAGACAAGCTCAGGTGCACCATTCTATTTTACTATTGTATTTGCTCCTGAAGAAGTAATAAAATGGCTCAGCAGTTCTTTATTTCCAGTGTTTCCATGGGTGCTTAATGTCTATTTCGTTTTTCTGATTGCTGGATTGTTTGCATGCTTTGTATATCACTTATATTCCTGTTTAGGAACATTACAACCCACGAAGGAATTGGCCGTTGCTTGACTTCAAAAAATTGACGCTATTTCCCCTTTATGGCTCAACTGCTGGGTAATTCGACCCACCTGTAATTTCTGCTGCAAATGGTCTCCAAAATGGTTGCAATGCTCCTCAAAATGTCCCCCAGGCCTTCACTCAAAGTTTCAGCCCAATCCCCAACTCACTCCACCTCCCAGAGTGCTCCCACAAAAGACTGCACAACCCTTGCGCTGCTGTAGCTGCCTCTCTCCCAGAAATTCGATCCTCCTGCTGGTAGTGCGAAAATGGCAAGGTGAAACTCCCTCCTTGGGCTAGCACTCGAAGTCCACCGAAGCAAGGGCTGAGATCTCCACTCAGAGACACTCGTGTGCTAAACAACACTTGCAGACTTGGCTTCAGCTCAAGCATGCTCTTGTCTTAGACAATTTTGTAAATGATAGATGAATGAGAAAAATGAGTGTCTCTTCCTCCTTTTGTCAAGCTGCCTCCAAAATTGCCCATGTGGGCCCACATCGAACTCCTCACACCAATTCCGCTCCAATGAGAGCGTAGAGAGAGACCTTGAATCACATTTTTGGGAGCTGACACATCTCAAGAAGACAAGCAATGATGAGCAATATATAGCAGAGTTTTTAAGATTGTCTGTGATGGTGTCGGACATTTCAGAGTCCAGGAGGGTCTTTATATTTGTGGAGGATTTGGTAGAGCCTTTGCGTGGGATTGTGAGGTCGAATAGACCCACCTCCTTACAGGACGCAGTGAGCAGAGTGAGACTTGCGGGACACAATTCCCAAGTTTAAGGCTCCCTTTCCCACAAAGACTGTTTTCCCTCAGAGAGGTAGAGATACTAGAACCCAACCACAAAGGGAGATAGCAGCGCGTGGGAGGTTAGATGATGAGATTCTGAGGGACCTCAAGAGGAGGAAACTATGTTTCACATGGCCAGAGCCATGGACACTAGAACACAGATGCACCAAGGGTAAGGCCCCACTACATTGAGTTGTTTTCAAATAACGAGCTTGAGGATGATGTTGAGCAAGGGGATGTTGTAGGAGATTGTGAGTTGCAAGATACAGGAGGAGCGCCGCCACCACCACCACCTAGAGGGGGACCACTCTTGCCTACAGGAGGGGTCATAACTTCACTTCGGGGAGTGCTGAAGTATTTGACGCTGAGGATCAAGGGCACAGTGCAGGGGTAGTGTGTATCAGTGCTAGTGGATAGTGGGGCTACCCACAATTTTGTAGATGCTTAAATGGTGGAGCAGAGAGGGATACATATAGAGACTTTTGAAGGTTTCTCTGTTTTGGTACCTAGGGATAGGACCATGCAGTGCACCAGATACATCCCTAGCATGACAATGACTATGGGAAGCTACTCCATGACAGATCATTTTTTCGTAGTTGATGTTTCAGACACCAATGTAGTGTTGGGTGTCCAGTGGCTCTACTCGCTTGGGCGTGTCACCACGGACTGGAGGAAGTTGGAGATGGAGTTTCCCGGGCCAGATGGGAAGATGGTTTTGCTGAGAGGCATGCACTCCTACCCACTGCAAACAATATCAGCTCACAGGATGGAGGCTGATTTACGGCATGGAGATATAGAGTGGGCTATGGAGCTCAGGATTACGGAGGCAGGGACTCAACCACACCCACCACATCCAAACATACAGGAGATATTAGACCGATATTTAGCGGTTTTTAGAGACATTCCCCCAGGCCACCCACCAGATAGGGGATTCCAGCACACCATTGAGTTGGAGGAGGGTGTGCATGTAGTGATTACAACGCTGTACAAACATCCCAAGGTCTACTGGGATGAGATAGAGAGAGCTATGCGGGAGTTGTTGGCACTGGGGCACGTCAAGCCTAGCTCTAGTCCCCTTGCTTCTTCAGTGGTGTTAGTGAAGAGGAAGGACGGGATCCTCTAGATGTGCATCGACTACATAGCCTTAAACAAGAGGATATTGAAGAACATTTACCCAATCCCACGCATAGATGAGTTGATGATGAGCTTCGGGGAGAAAAGTATTTCACTAATATTAACTTGTGCTCGGGGTACCATCAGATTCACGTGAGGGAGAAGGATATCCCAAAGATTGCTTTCAAACGTAATTACGACCATTTTGAGTTTCTAGTGATGCCCTTTGGGCTAACCAACATACCTGCTACCTTCCAATCTTGCATGAACCATGTGTTCTGCAAGCAACTGTTAGATATGTTCTGGTTTTCTTTAACGACATACTGATTTACGATAGGACATGGAAGGAGCACTTGCAGTATGTGGAGGAGGTGCTTCGCATCTTGGAGGAGCAACAACTATACCCTAAGATGTCCAAATGTGAATTTGGGCTAACAAAGATGTTATATCTTGGCCACATTATTGGAGAGGACGGGGTGCGAGTTCACCAAGGGAAGATTAAGGTGATATTGGATTGGCCTACACCTAGGAATGTGAAAGAGCTGCAGGGATTCTTGGGCATATGCACTTACTACAAGAGGTTTGTGAGAGGATTCTCACAGTTGGCAACACCCCTCACATATTTGACTAAGAGAGGGGCATTCACATGGATAGTTGGAGCGTAGGAGGCTTTTGAGTGCCTCAAGCAAGTGATGAGCAGTTGCTCGGTGTTGGTTTTGCCAGATTTCTCTCAACCTTTCATTCTGGAGTGTGATGCATCGAGTGAGGGCCTTGGAGCTGTTTTGATGCAGGGGGGACACCCGATTGCCTTTGAGAGTCGGAAGCTGCAACCCTATGAGACACTCTATTCTATCTACGACAAGGAGATGTTTGCCATCATGCACGTGTTGGCCAAGTTCCGACAATACTTAGTTGGGAAAAGGTTCATCGTTAAGATGGACCACAACAGTCTTCAGTGCTTTTTGGAGCAGAGAGAATTGAACGAGAGGCAGTAGAAGTCGGTCGGAAAAATGCAGGCATATCATTTTGACATTGAGTATATCAAGGGTCGAGAGAATGTGGTGGCAGATGCATTGTCTAGGAGGCCTACGACTCTCTCCCTGTCATGAGCATTGATCAGGATTGGAGAGCACTACTACTGATTGAGTATTCCAAGGATCAATGTGCATGTGAGATCCTGGATGGGTTGGCTAGAGATGACAGGTACAAGGTGATGAATGAGGTAATATACTACAAGGATCATATTTATTTGGTGCTTGGCTGCCAATTGTGGGAGGAGATTATGCGGGCTGCTCACCATTCTCCCTTGGTAAGGCTTCAGGGGTTCCTCAAGACATACAGGGCCATCAAGGAGAGATTCACATGGAAGGGCCTCAAAGAGGACATACTGAGGCACGTGTGAGAATGTGATACTTGTCAAAGGAACAAGGGGGAGCAAAGGTACCCAACCAGCTTATTGCAGCTCCTCCCTATTCCTAAGAGGAAATGGGAGAGTGTCTATGGACTTTATTACATGGTTGCCAATAGTCCAGGGGCGTGATTGCATCTAGGTGGTGGTTGACAGGCTGACCAAGTTCGCCCATTTCTTTTCCATTTCATCACAGTCATCAGCTTCTCAGGTGGCTGAGTTGTTTTTGAAGGAGGTGTTCAGGCTAGATTGTCTTCCCAAGACTATAGTTAGCGACAAAGACAATAGATTCATGGGGGGGTTTTGGTAGCAGTTGTTTCAGTTAGTGGGGACCGATATCACACCCAATACCACTTATCACCCACAAACTGATGCCATTCTGAGATTGTGAACAAATGGTTAGAGGGGTACCTGCGCAACTTTGTGACCAGGCAATAGTGAGCGTGGGTGAGGTGGCTACATCTCGGAGGGTACTGCTACAACACATCAAACCATATGTTGATAGGTATGCCCCCATTTTGTGCATTATATGGTTATGATGCTCTAACGTTCGCTGATATGGTGTTTGGAGACAGTAGGGCCTCAGGGGCCAAGGATTGGATATAGGAGAGCCAAGATATCCTTAGAGCTCTCAAGGATAATTTAAACACTGCCCAGAACCAACAGAAGATGTATGTAGACAGGTACAGGATTGAGAGACACTTTGAGGTTGGGGACTTGGTTTTTCTGAGGCTCCAACGATACAGGCAGTCCAATTTGAAGCAAAAGGGAGTTGAGAAGCTCAAGCCACGTTTCTATGGGCCATACAGGGTGACTAGACAGGTTGGAGAGGTGGAATATGAGTTGGAACTCCCATTAGGGTGTAAGGTGCACAACGTATTCCACATTTCATGCTTGAAAAGAGCTTTGGGGCAATAGGTGACGACTGCCATGGAGTTACCACCCTTGGATGATGAGGGGCATTTTTGGAGGTGAGGGAGACAAAGCTTAGAAACATAACCATCTAGGAGTTTCTTGTGAAGTGCAAGGACCTATCTAATGAGGATGCCACTTGGGAAGGAGACCAAGTACTTCAACATCTATCACTACAGTTGCTTGAGGACAAGCAACATCTAGGCAAGGAGGACTATGATATTCCCACTTAGCAAAATTTTGCTAAGTAACACATTTTGCACGATTTTGATATTTTGACGGATTTGACTTAGGAAAGGTGGGTTGAGAGGACCCCACTTGATTTTGGTGGAAAAAGGGGGTTCAAACTTAGAAAAAGGAGGCAAATCAAAAGGTAGGTGGAATGTGGGGGCCACTCTAAGAGGGAATTCGCATCCCTTAGAGAAATTCACACTTGTGGGGAAGGAGAGAAGAAAGGGGGACCAATTGTGGAGCCCACATGGAGATAGGAGAGGCGCAAGGATAAATAAGACGAGAAACCTCATTTTGGGAATTTTTTACAAATTGAGAATTGAACTCTTGTACGCTTGTGCTACTGAGTCAAGTCTAGTAGTGTTGTTTAGCACAAGATATTTTTGGGTGAGAATCTCACCTCCTTCGGTGGACTTCGAGTGCCACTCAAGTGTTAATTTTTCTTAGGGCTATATTATTCTTTGCTTTAGCTAGTTGCATTTCATCATTTACATATTGAATTCACCCCACACCATCATAACATCATTAAGTTTTACAACTTTATTTAACAACATATGCAATTATATAGAAAGAAAAATATCATCATCAATGCAACAAAACATAAAGGAACAACAGAAGAAAAGCATTCACATATAGAGAGACTAGGATTGGTCGGAGACCACGACAAAACCTACTAAGGGGAAAACCCTTTCAAATTCTTCTTCTTATTAGATTGTCATAAAATGTTTAGCAAAGAGAGTACAATGATCCGTATCTTCAACCACAAAACTATCCAACAAAATCAACTAATCAACATGCAGGAGATGAACCCAACAATGATAATAATCAAACCTCTGATCTCGAAGCTTGCAGACAACTATCACTGTTTTCGGTCAATTGCCGAATTCTACAGTGAACTGCATTCAATTGAAAAACCAAACCCTAGTTCCTAACTGCATGCAGAGAGTGTATGTCCGTGCAACTGAAACCCTCCAACCGCACTCATGAGCCCGCGTGCTTGCGATTGCAACCAAAAAATGCTCGTGTCATCCTTGCAGATGGAAACCAAAACCCTAGATCTCACGACTGAGCTCAACCCTGCAATTTCAGATCTGTATGAACCTATCTCTGCGAACCACCTCAGACTTGTGGAAGCCAAACCAAAGATAGAAGAATGATCATGATGATGTCCAAATGAGGGTCACTTGACTTGTATTTATAGCCATCCATGGGGGTCAAATTTCTCTTTTGGGCCAACCT
The DNA here is from genome assembly GCA_031772625.1 of Pinus tabuliformis. Taxonomy (NCBI): domain Eukaryota; kingdom Viridiplantae; phylum Streptophyta; class Pinopsida; order Pinales; family Pinaceae; genus Pinus; species Pinus tabuliformis. Next base: position 37,985,748 of record CM062815.1, read on the forward strand.
GTCCTTTTGTGCACATGTGGGAATTTCTTCAAAACTACACTTTCCCTTGTCCAAATCTAGTGTTTCAAAGATCAAAATTGGTCCTCTCGAAATTAGGAATCTAGTCGCATGATTGGAATTTGTCACTGAGCTGCCAAATTAACACTCCCTCTCAGCTTAGGGAGAAATTCCAACTGCATCACTTCATCATCACAAGTATCCTATCATCAACTCATGTCCTATCTCAAGTATCTCGTCATCAAATGTCGTCATTGTTCATCTCGATTCATCTCTGCTTATCTTTTGCTTGTCTCTGCTCATATGTTGAACACTCTCGAATCTAAAAGAAGAAGAATTTGACATTGGAGGGGAGCTTAAGCTACTGCCCTCAATTCAGATCAACAACATTGGAGATCTTATCTCAATTGAAAACGACATCAGGGAGCACATCTCAACCTGAAACCATATCAGCGAGCTCAGTTTCAACATGGAATCCAATGACAATGAGGAAGGTCCTGTCGGACATGTTATTGATCGAACTAGCAGGGGTCCTAAGAGGGAATCCTATAGAGCAAGTACTAGGCCAAGGGGCAACAATGGAGCGATAATGCACTGTCACCTCAGTTAAGGCTCCTTACTCATTACGGACTTTCACCGATGGGAGGAGACCCGGTATAGGGGAATTACTAGGAAGGATGTATTTATGAATGGATAGAGGGTGATTCCGAAAGCCTATTCACAAGAGAGGCTCAATTAGATAGCTTGCTTGCTTCAAAAGCAAGGTAGTAGGCTCTCTAAGAAGGGCTAAGAGGATTCTTGGGCCTAGGTTTGGAGGATATGCCTTAACGAGGGGCTTCCTAAGCCTAAGGATCCTTATGGATGAAAGGCTTGTATGTAATCCTTGTGGAATTGGAGTTACAAAGTTGCGGGACCACACAAAACCAAGTGGACCCAAAATTAGGTCAAGGGTATGGAGTTGATTGACCAAGGAAGGGCTTGACCTAATTAGGGAAGGGAAGAGGATCAAAGGACAAATTTTCTTTGAGGATTGAATACAATAATCCAAATGAGGACACTAGCCCGAGGAAACCTAGGGCAAGAAATGGTCTATGAGCGAGGGCTTCGTATATCTCGGGATCCCACCATCAAAATTTCTTCAAATTTGGAGGGCCTCTAGAGGAAACCCTAGCACAGTAATGGACCAAGGATCGAAGTGTTTTGATGGCTACAATGGAATTTATGTGATGCCCTAGGTGACCTATTAAGGTCAGGCCTAGAAAGAAAGAGAGGAGGCAAGAAAAATAAGCATTTAGGTGACCACCAGTGGATGGATTAGTGCCTTGCCTTTGGGAGAGATGGAGTCAAGATGAACTTGTCATTAGGAGAGACTATACCCAATCAAGGAGACCTCTAGACAACAACTTTGCATGGCAATTAAGGTATGTAGCTGCCAACGGATTTTATACTTCGATATGCAATTATTGATGACCTATCAAGATATTTTCAACAAAGATAACCTCTAGGAACATTCACCCATTCATACATGACACATGCAATGATGCAACACTTCAAAAGACCAAAATATCCACAATTTCACATAGAAAAGCAGTAGATTTCAGACCTATATAATAAAAATCCTAACAATATTCATGTGACAAAGTAAATAACAAGAATAAACATGAAAAATATTACCTAGATGTACAAATGAGTATATCAAATCACCATATTATGCCAATAATGAAGCTCCAAGACCAAGAAGATAGAATCAAAACATCAAAATTCATCCATGAAACCAAACTCGTCCTCCAAGAGGGAATGTGAAGTTCTTCAAGTAGCTATTAAACCCAAATCCAAGTGATGATGAGAGAAATGAATCACCTCTCATCTATTTATACCATCTCTAATGAGTTTGATTTGTTTATCTGGCCTAATTAAGCCCTAAATAATAAAATAATGTGCAACAATAACATCCTTGGTGACAAGCCCACCAAGATAGCTCAATAACATAAAAATAAGCTTTTGAAGAGGGCAAAATAATCAAGATAATGAGTCGTTGGGCCATTTAAAAGGCCTCATGAAGCCCAAAATGTGCTATGGTGAGAAAATGGACTCCAAACATAGTGGACAAGGGGTTGGCCCCTTGTCTTCCAAGCAAGTCACTGTGGTGCTCCCAAATGGTGTGCGAGCACAAAGACATCCTCATGGGTCTCCAAGTGGATCGCAAATGCTTGTAAACCATCTGTAAGGGCTAGGATGATGACATAAGCCCTCCCTCTATCTCCTGCACTAAGATACATCCTCTTCTGGACCCTGGAACATCTGCCAAGTAAATGGTGCAAGTGTTGATTTGGGGTAGCATCGGATGTGCTCTAGCCACGAAAATTGGTGGAGAGGCTAAAGCACATGAGATCTCCAATACCCAAAAATGGTTTTGGCAGATTCTAAATAGTTTGAGAGATATTAGAATAATTAATATTTTTAATGGAGTCCCTAAGTCTAAACTGCGGGAAAATAAAATATTAATGTGTATCTAAGTTGCACGAAACGGGGAAACGGAGACGAGTTTCCGAAACGGGAAGCGAAACGAAACGCGACCTCCCCAAATTTTGGAAACGGGGAAACGCGAATATATATATATATATATATATATATATATATATATATATATATATATATTAAAAATATTTAAAAATTATTAATATATATATGTTATTATGTGCATTCATAAAGCATTAATGATACATTTACTTAAACATTTAAACATTAAGATTAAATTTACATCACATTTACTCATGAGTCATCACATAATGAAAATAAAAATATAGGAACTGGAAAATCCAAAATCAGCCTTTATTTATATTAGTATATGAGGCTGCAAGTACAATAAAGACTATAAGGCTGCAAGAACTATAGAGACAAGTCACAAAAGACTAATCCTCATCATAACAATCCTCATCAAAAATAGAAGCAGCAGAATGCTCAACAGTGGATGGTGGTGCTGAAGAAGATGATGCACCAATTCCACTTCCAGAATCGTCCTCAATATTCAGGGCAGCAAGAGAGAGATCCAAATCAGGATTTTCTGCATCCACATCCCATTCTTTAGAAGGACCACTGTTGTATTCTGGACCCCTACGAGATGCAAGGCGAAGGTTGGAGTGCACATAAACAAGATCCTCTGCTTTCTGTGAGCCCAACCTATTGCGCTTCACAGAATGAATAAAACCATAAGTGCTCCAATTCCTTTCTGCTGATGAAGAGCTTGCCACTTGTGAAAAAATACGAATGGCAAGGCTTTGCAAATGTACACCATTTGCTCCATGACAAATCCACCACCTAATTGGATTCATGGTGCTTCTCTCCTCCAAAGTTGATATATCTGCATAATCATCTATTCCTGCAGCAAAACTGGCAAATTCCTCCTTTACCTCCCTATGTAGATGAGAAGGAAACATTCTCATAAGTGCTTTTTTCACCCCAGTAGCCACCTCTCTATCCTTATGGGGTGCCTTCCTCTTCCCATTGCTTTTAGCAATAAGCTCCTCATCATAAAATTTGGGGTTCAAAGCATGTGCTAAAGTGTGCAATGGTGTATTGAAATTGTTCCACCTGTCAACAATGATTTTCTTGATCAAACCAGCAAAATGATCATCAACAAACAGAAGTTGTGGAGACTCCTGCGAAATGATTTCCATAGTTTTCTCAACCATGGAATCCATGCCATCATATACCTCTCCCAAGAAAGGTTGGTCAGTGTCAGCACTCCGGAGAAGCTCAAATGCAGGGGTTGTGAACTTTAGCAAGAAATCTACCTTGCTCCACCAATCCTCATCAAGGCACAATCTACGCACCATAGATCCCCGCTCTGAATCTGCTTGTCTCCACTCAATCCAAAGTTGACTCACCACCATAGAAACTAATGCATGCTTAACCTCAACAAGGCGGCGCAACATCACGAAGTTTGAGGCATATCTTGTCTCAGCAACTTTTAACAACTCCAATTTGGAGTACTCTCGAAATATGGCCTGAGACTGGTGGTGGTTGGTGATGAATTTGATAATCTCCCTTGCTTCCCCTGTGACTTCCTTTATCCAGGAAACTCTGTTGTCGATCTCCTCTAAGATCAGATTCAGATTATGGACAATGCATGGTGTCCAAAAGATGTGGTCATACCTCCCCTCAATAATTAAACCTGCAGCTTTGCAAACTGGTGCATTATCCGTGATAACTTGCACCACCCTGTTAGGCCCTATTTGTTCAATAGCTTTTATAATAACATCAGCAATGAACTGTGCATCTTTCACCTCTCCTGAGCAGTCTTCTGCCTTGATAAACATTGCTCCTTTGGGGGAAGTGGCAATGATATTTATCAATGGTCTGCGCCTCATATTTGTCCAACCATCTGAGACTATGGTAACCCCAGAGCTACCTAGGAAGAACGAATTGGAGCTAAAATGTCCTCCACAAGTTCCTTCTCATTTTTGAGAAGCTGGGTTCTGACTTTCTCATAGTTGGGCCCCTTGTACCCTTGAGGAGCTTTGTTAACTGCCCTTATCATATCTTGCCAGTAAGGAGAGCGAACAACATTGAATGGGATACCACATGCATAAATGCACCTGGCCACTCTGGAATCAGCTTCTTCTCTTGCTTGCACATTCACCAATCTAGCAATTCTGCTATCCTGAACTGAATGGGATGCCCCTGAGCCTCTGGTATTTTTGGGTGCTGGTTGTTCATGTTCTTGAGTGTGACCAGCTCTCCTCTTTCTTGCTTCAGCTACAATCCTTGGCTCAATGTTAGATGGAGCTTGAGTAAGGTCATCATGCCTTCTCTTAGTACCATCCGCCTCATCTTGCTCTCTTTGATATGCCCTCCTTACCAACGGATCTGATGTTTTTGTGCAACCCACAATCCCCTGTCCTCCTCCATGCAATAGATGCGCCTTCACTCTTGGGTAGGAGCCCTTGTACGTATTATTGCAAAGAGTGCATCGCCATTCCCATGAACCACCACCTCCACATCTTTGAAGCTTCGTCACATGCCTCCAAAGAGGATAATATTCAGCCCTTGGGTTGGCCCTAGGGTTTGAAGTTGCAGCTGCACTTTGGCTGGAAGCCATTGCTGCAAAAATAAATTAAAAAAACAAATCTGTAAATAATAAAAACGTTTTTCATATTTTTGGCTGTATAAACCCTAGAAAAATTAAAGAAATAGTAAGAAAAAAACTAAGAAATGAATGTGGCTTACCCAAATTAATTTTCTGTGGCTGAATCTACCCTAAAATGCCAGAAAAGAGGAGAAATATGGCTGTAGCTGAGCCAAATCTGCTGCAAAAATAAATTTAAAAAACAAATCTATAAATAAAAAACGTTTTTCATATTTTTGGCTGCATAAACCCTAGAAAAATTGAAGAAATAGTAAGAAAAAACTAACAAAATGAATGTGGCTTACCCAAATTAATTTTCTGTGGTTGAAACTACCCCGAAATGCCAGAAAAGAGAAGAGAAATATGGCTGTAGCTGAGCCAAATCTGCTGCTACAGAAATCTCCTTCTCTTGCTGCTGAAATCTCTTTCTCCCGCTGCTGAAATCTACTTTGCTCACTGCTCAAAACACCCTAGCTGAAACAACTGCCAATCTCCAAGAGAAACTCCTTGCTGAATAGTGTGATGAGAGAATGAGAGACACTGCTCTTTTATAACTTTAGAAATGGTTTCTAGAACAGCCTAGAAACCCTAAAAAAAATTAAAAACAAATTAGAAAAAAAAAATTTTAAAAAACAAGTGTTTTTTTTGGGGAAACGGGGCCCGTACGGCCTGGAACCGCGTTTCCGGCCGTACGGCCATGTTTCCATTTCGGGAAACGTGACCGTACGGCCGGAAACGCGTTTCCAGGCCGTACGGTACGGGGAAACGAGTTTCGTTTCGTTTCCCCAGGCGAAACGCCCTGTAACCCTGCGTTTCCTGCAACTTAGATGTGTATTAATATAAAACTGTGTTACAATGGTCCAAAACTCATGGATCAAGCCAGAATTAATGTTAGCCATTGATTAGGGACTTAATCTCGGCCGTTGAGTTGTCGACGAGAAAAGTATAAAAGGAGGCTTGAGGGTCACTTGGAGAACACACCGAGTTGATCAAGATTTCGACTTTCTGGGGTAGGGTTTGCTGAGGAGGTCGAAAGAGTGATCAGAGTTGCAGCTGAGGGGTAGTGAATATAGAAGCAGAGAGGCAGAGATAGTACAAGGAGGATCAGCACAGAAGCCAGGAAAGAGGGATGCAGAGCCAACGATAGGTTCACGCAGAGGTAGCCAGGCGCTGCGCAGTGCCTCAGAGAGCTAGTGTGGGCGACACAGAGGCTCTAAGGGCTAACGCAGTGCCTCCAGAGGCTGACGCAGGGCAAGCTAGGGTGATGCTAGGCCAGAAAGGGTTGACGCAGTCCCTAGAGGCTGACGTTGGGGTTTTCGTGGGGCAGATTGGAGCTGGGAGCTATTAGAGTGCTTATCCGGGGTTTCAGTCGGAACATCTGTCTCCGACTGAGAGGTACTACTGTCGAGATTATTCTCTGTTGGGTGAGCTGGTTTTGGCACCCAGATTGTATTATGAAATTGCTTAATAATTAAAACCCTGAGATAGCTGCACTGATTTTCCTGCATTGGGTTTTTCCGGGGACATTGGTCCAAAAACAACAATGTCACTTGTGTGCTTGTTTTGTTTCCTTCAGTTGGTGATCTGTAATGTGTTGAGCATGTAATTGTATTTATTTTCAGTATTTACATGGTAAATGACTTGTTAATTAATTAGAACAAGTAGGCAAAAATAAATCAGAAAAGTACATGAAGGGTTTCTAACAATTAGACTTAGAAATTCCAACATGGTATCAGAGCGTGGTTGTAGATCACAGGAGAACTGAGGACATTAGCCGAGCAGAGCATCAGTAGCAGAAAACCGCTGTCCCGAGTGACAAAAGCTGTCCCTAACAGAGAAGCAGCAAGGAAGGCGTGATGCAGTGCTTGCGTAATCAAGTTTGAGCCGGGAAGAGGATCAGTGCAGTGGTAAAGGGGAGCAGACTCGACCTACGCAGTGCCCGGTCATCTTTCTCAGTCAGGAAGGATTGACGTCCGTGGCTAGGAGGTGTGGATTTTGCTGGTGCTAGGATTGTGTAGAGTCTAGAAGCTCTAACCTTCAGTTTGCTAGGGCTTACGAGGCTGTGGGTAAGTTGTAGAGTGAAACTAGTGGGGTACTGTAGTCAAAGCAATACCTAACAGGGCAAAACCAAGGAGGAGGGAGTTGCTACCGAGGATTTCTAGCCAAGAAATTTCTCTTCCACTTCATCTACATCCGCTTCTACTGACATCTGCCATCCTTCTACTGTCACTTTGGGGCTCCCGTAGCTAGGTATGGTCTAAGAGTTTGGGTACCTCAAGGATCCTGCCCCTCATCTCCGATAGTCTTCCTGACTACAGCTCGATGTCTCCCCACCTCTTCTCTAGAGGTACATGAGCATTCTTGGCACAATCGTCATGATCCTCTACCTCCTTTTCCGCCTTCGCTGGTGCTGCCTTGGAGTTAGACGCCTCTCCCTTATTCTTCTTCTTGGGACACTGGTTTTGTTAAAATTGGCAACTAGGGCCAAACTCCATGTGGGTCATCTTGTTTATGGCAGCTGATATTTTTCTTGGATCCCTCTCATCGAGAGGTGTAGGATTGATCTAAAGATCATCTGATTTGATAAGTATTCATGGAGTTATGAATTTATTTGTGTTATAAGACAATTCGTCAAGGTCGGCCAACAACCAAATAAACTTCACATGTGCTCAACGTTTTAGTATAAAAGGAGATGACTTGAGAGTCATTTCACACACACTTCTCTCTTGATTTCTCTCCACTTATTTTTGGTTTTAGTGTGAGAGAAATCTAGGAGGAAGTATGATCCGGATTTAAACAGGAACGCAATAAAATACAGAGATAACCATAAAGACAGATATGCAGCGGAAATAATACTTCATTTCATTACTGTAAAATACTGAAATATGCTTACAAACAGAATTGGATAAACCCAGCTAGGGCGATGGTAGCTTATCTCTGAGAAGAGATGTGGCGGCTACATGCCTCTGAACTATTCTGAACTGTGTTACAATGAGGCTCGAAGGCCTATTTATTGTTGAGAAACAATGGAAAACCCTTCACATTCCAAAACCTAACCCTAGAAGATGAAACGCCAAATTGTGGGCCCCGTTTTTGGGTAAGTTGGTACATCAACTTCCCGGGGTCGCGAATTGGTCGTATTATCTCCGTTTGACGCGCATGATAGCCTGTTGGAAAGATCTCTTCGAGGACTACGACGAAAAAGACGATTTTTATATAGAAAAATCATTGGCGGTAGATTTCCCAAAAAACATCGTTTAGGGCCTCAAAACGGCTCCGGAAGTTTAGGACCCGAAAAACTGCTAAAAATAGTAAACTGCGCTATAATTAAGGAAACTGAAAAATTGAAAGGGACAATTGTGGGGGTCCAGATGGGATAGGTGGGGGCCACCAACATCCGCCTGGATCAAAGTAGCCCTAACGCAATCCTAAGGAGGATGCCCTAACACGCCATAATGCAGTCCTAAGGAAGATGATCTAGCAACAATTCAGGGGAAGAGATTCTACTTCTATACGCTGCCTAGAGGAGCCTAGACACAGTCCTAGGATGGAGAAATAACACTATAGAGGAGGCCTTAAGAGGTTGTACCTAGCCACAGTCAAGGAGGGATACTACAAGCCCTAGACACAGCTATAAGAGGAGGCCTTAACAAGATATACCTAGCTGCATTAATAAAGTCAGGCCAGCGAGGAGATCAGGGACTGTTTTGTGGGCACCGAGTTGCTGAAAGGGAGGCCGAGGTTACTTGCTGGGTAGTCCGAGTTGGAGACCTCTACTACAAATCTGTTTGGGCACTGTTTTGTGGACAGGATACTTGTATGGTGCAGGTTGTAAGCTACAGAAGTACTGTGTGCTAGGCCGCAGGCCATAGCATCACAGTTAGAGCTTGCGTGGGGTGAATTGAGGGCTCAAATATGCCCAGAACAGTAGCGTGCTAGGGGAGGTGTCTCATGAGGGTGTGCTGTAGTTTTCCTGAGGGTTGTTCAAGGACTGTGTGAGGAGTTTAGGGCTGCCCTAGTGCCCTAACTAGAACAACCACGAACAACAGTATACAAGCATATTCGGAGCATCGTTTGTATGGTGTGTTGGCAGCTAGATACATGGGACAGCAAGGTCACTTGGTGGTGAAAGCAATAGGACAACAATCAATGACATGATGGGTAAAACAACAATTCAAAAATATCTTGATCTAGGAGGTCCCATTGTGAAAACACACATCAATGGTGTAGAGATCCCAAATACATTGATTGATCTAGGAGCAACCATAAATATTATGAGTAAGAAAACCATGAACCAATTAAAACTTTCTAATCTTCAATATACACCTACACCAATGTTGCAGTTATTGTTATTGGGATATTATCGGCAAGGGGAAAAAATTGGTAAAAATCGGGAAAAAATTGTAAAATACAAAAATATTCATTTTTTTTCAATTTTTTTAATATCTAAAGCATATACAACATAAAATAAATACATTGAGACATAAATATGATAAAAGAACTAATATATAAGATGTGTAATGTCATTTCTAGTGCTACATCACACATAACAGTGAATCATGTCCTGAATAGTAAGTCCTGACTCTTGAGTCCCAACTCAGCCTCAAAATATCAACAAAAAATATAATAATGTATCTCATATCATGAGTCATAATGTCATATACAATGAAATGAACCAAATAACTAAAGTCTAAGTCAAACACGATCATCATCTTAATAAATTCAAAAAAGCTTCTCGCATATATAGTGCACTTGCACTTCACAAGTTTACAAACTCCAGGCGATAATTTATGTAAGCAATTTAAGAACATTGAATTGACTAAACATATATCATACGTAAACAAGAACCTAGGCCACATTTGGGGGTGCTTGAAACATATTTTGAAGTTCCTTAGAATTTCATCATTGAAAAAGTATATTTAAATGTGTTAATGTTAAAATCAATATGTATTGAAAGGATTTCATGTTAATATGCTAGAATTGAATGGTTGTAAATATTGTCACATTTTATGTTAATAAAAATATGAGAAGACTCTAATAAATGAAAGGAAAGGAAATAAATAAATGATACTATGGAGTCTAGACTCTAGACCAATATAATTACTATTCAAAACTTTAAAGAACTAAATTTGGGTCTTTAAGTAAATTATTTATAACGTTGTAAGCAAAGGTTACTTTCCCAAATTTAATCCAAACTTGAAACCTGTAAAATAAGATGATTGTCTAAGGGAAATCATTTAAATCTAGTTTCGAGCTAAAATGAGCAGAGTATTTTGTGTTATATTTATATATTTCTACTAATGCATGATACTCATTTCGATGTGGTATTTTAGTAAAGCTGATTAATAGTATCTTCATAAGTACCAAAAAATTCCAGATTCATATATGCACATTCTTCTAAGTTTTATGATGGTCTCTAACAAATAATTATTGACACATCATAATTTTAAAATACTAGAATTTTAAACAAGAAATAGGCTAAACAATGGTTGATAGTAACAAATTCAAGGCTTTAAAATATTCTTTATTACCATTTGTATAGACATCTACTTGGTGGGAAGAGGACATTGATTTGGAGGAGTCCTCAGCTTGGAGGAGCTAAATTAGGTAAGTTTCTATCTTTTGTGCTTATCATCACATGATTCTCATGTTATTTTTTTACATTTGACTAGGAAAATGAAAATTCAATGTATGGTTGGAACATTAGCATCATAATAATTCCTTTTTGTAACCAAAAGGTACAAATGGATCATTTTAGATTGCTTAGTGGGAGATTTCTCTAAAGCTTTCCTTTTTCATGCACCAGTAAACATTTGTTTATTTATTTTTGCTAGTTTAAAATTGCTTAAATGACATTTGACTATTTTAAATTAATGACTACCATGTTGGAAGATGACAACCTTCATAGATACCATGGGAGTTGATTATATTTACATAGCTAGAAGTGAAGGTTGACTCCATAAAGTTCTTTATATTTTTTAAGAGATTTTGCATGAAGTTAACAAAATGATAGGGATGAAGGTCATTGAAGTAATCTTCTCATTAGAAGGTATTACTTCATAGAGCCCCTTATCTAGGCTCAAGGACATTAGCATGATTCCTAAGAAAATGTAAGAAATAGAGTTATGGGCTAAGACAAATGCATAGTAAAAGAAGACTTGTGGCTTCTTTAACAAGGTCAGGATAAAAATAAGAGTTTTTTTTATTTTGTATGTATAGAGAGCTATACGTATTTGTTCTATGTAACTACTACCAATGATTTGTAATTCTTTAATTTAAGAAGCTAAGAAGGGAATTTTTTGTGTACCCTGTTACCCACCATTTTGTGGGTGATATCCCTAGGAGAAAATTTTCTCCAAGAAGGTCCTCAGCCAACAACCCCTTGTAGCCACCAACTAGCTCGTTATGCCATTTCTCCACCACCTGAGCCAACCATGTGGTTCCTCACCCATCTGTCATGATCGTATGTTTGAAGGTGGGCTTCCTGAACTTAAAGGTATGCCTTGTCATTTGGTAATTGAGTATTGTAGTTTTGCTTATATTTACCGCTCAAACTAGCAGGGGAACTAAGGGGGATCCCTAAAGGGAAAATGCTAGGCTAAGGGTAACAAATGGAGACTTAGCCCACTGTCACCTCAGCTAAGGCTCCCTTATATTTACGGACTTTCACCGATGGGAGGAGACCCGATATGTATGGAGTCACTAATGAATGATAAGTCAATGGATATGAGTGACCCAAACATGTTGGTTTAGGCGGTTAATTAAACAAGAAATGTATAAATGAAATTGAATGCAAAGGCACAAGTAAAAAACACAATATTTTTACGTGGTAAAACCTTGACAGGATGTCAAGGAAACATCCACGAGGCAAGGGATTGATTTTCTATTAAATCAACAATTATTCTCCACGATTACAATAGTTTGGGCATTCATCAGTTATATAAGAGCCTCCTCCGTTACATAACTGCTGCTTTGGTATAAAACCAACTTGGCAGTAACTAATACAATTTACATAATTAGTTGTCAAATTCCAACAAACTCCACCTTGACAAGAATTTTCCTAATCCCTTGCCCATGCCCATTCATCATCTCTTCTGCAAGCCAAGAGAAGCTAAACACCATTGCAACTTCTCTACTGTAACTGGCTTCGTGAATATGTCTGCACAATTCTCTCGTGTATGGACCTTCTTGAGAGCTATTTTTCCACCATCGATCACATGTCTCAGAAAATGATACCTTACATCAATGTGCTTGGTCTTGTTGTGATAAGCTGGATTTGTAGCTTGGTGAATAACACTCTGATTGTCACTAAGTACATTCACTTTCTCTGGCATCTTTCCAATCTCATCAAGTAAACCCTCTAACCAGATTGCTTCTTTACTGGCATCTGAAGCAGCAATATATTTTGCTTCAGTAGTGGACAATGCAATTGTTTCTTGAAGCTTTGACATCCAACTAATTGCTCCACCTGCAAGAGTAAATACATAACCTGTAGTAGATCTCCTTTTGTCCAAATCACCTACATAATCAGCATCCACATATCCGCAGACTAATCCTTCACTACCATTAAAGATGATGCAATGATCACTTGTGCCTCTTAAATATCGAAGCACCCATTTCAAAGCACCCATTTCACTGCTCGCCAATGTTCTTCACCTGGATATGCCATGAACCTGCTGACAACTCCAATTGCATGTGAAATGTCAGGTCTTGTAGATACCATCACATACATTAAGTTGCCTACAACATTCGCATATGGTACATGAGACATATACTTCTTTTCTTCATCAATTCTAGGACTCAAAACCGAAGAAAGCTTAAAATGGGAAGCTAATGGAACATTAACAGGTTTCACATTGTTCATACAGAACTTTTCAAGTACTCTTTCCACATACTTCTGCTGTGATAACCAAAGCTTACCATTTTTCCTGTCTCTGTGTATCTCCATGCCCAAGATATGTTTTGCTGCTCCAAGATCCTTCATATCAAACGTCCTAGAGAGCTGAACCTTTAACCTGTTGATCTCTTCCATGCTTTTGCTTGCAATAAGCATATCGTGAACACGCAAAACTAAGATAATGAATATGCCACTGAAACTCTTGAAGTATACATAATGATCATACTCACTTCTAATAAAGTGTTGGCTCACCATGAAGGAGTCAAACTTCTTGTACCATTGCCTGGGAGGCTGCCTCAGGCCATACGATGATTTCCTGAGCTTGCAAACTAATCTTCTGCTGCGACCTTGTACAAAACCTTCGGGCTGTTCTATATATATCTCTTCATCCAAATCACCATGTAGAAAAGTTTTTTTAACATCTAACTCTTCTAACTCAAGGTTAAGTAATGCAGTTAGTGCCAGCACAATACGAATAGAAACAAGTTTTACAATTGGTGAAAAAATCTCATGAAAGTCAATACCTTCAACCTGAGAATACCCTTTTGCTACCAGTCTCGCCTTATACCTTTCGATACTTCCATCAACTTTCTCTTTCAATTTGAGGACCCATTTGCATCCAACAACACTTCTCCCTTCAAGAAGTTCTACAAGATCCCACGTATTGTTCTTGGCTAAGGAATCCATTTCTTCTTCCATAGTTGTTTTCCATTTTTCACTATCCGTATCATCTACTGAAGGTTCCCCATCTTCAGTAATCAAAGCAAAAGATGAAGCAAAATATTCATACATTTTGGGAGTTTTTCTTTCCCTTGTAGACCTTCTTAGAGTGATTGGTTGCTGAACTGGTTCAGAAACTTCAATAGCTTCCTTTGTATCTTCAACACCTTTTCCTCCAGAAGTCTCTTCTTCCTTTCGACTTTCAAAAAAAGGTCTAGCCTCCAACTGAATTTGTTGATTTGGTGATACCTGTTCCTGTTAAATTCTTTCAACATTTGATTTTAAAAGAGAAGATTCATCAAATGTTACATCTCTACTAATGACTGTCTTCTGCGACGTAGGTCCCACAACCTGTATCCTTTCACCACATAGTCATACCCAACAAAGACATAACATTTTGATTTTGGATCTAATTTTGAACGCTGATTTTTAGGAATAAGAGCATAGGCATCACAACCAAATATCCTTAAATGTGAATAATCACAAGACTGACCTGACCAAACTTCTTCAAGAATTTTACAATTAATTGCTACTGAAGGTGATCTGTTAACTAAATAACAAGCAGTGGATACTGCTTCTGCCCACAACTCCTTTTGCAGGTTAGCATTGCTGATCATGCTTCTGGCTCTTTCCATAAGAGTCTGATTCATACGTTCAACAACACCATTTTGCTAAGGAGTATAAACAACAGTTTTGTGTCTAACAATTCCTTCATCCTTACTGTACTGTTCAAATTATAGAGATGAAAATTCACCATCATTGTCAGTTCTTAAACATTTAATTGATTTGCCTGTTCTTTTTCTACCATTGCTTTAAATTGTTTAAAGACATTGAATACATCAGCTTTCTTTTTCAACATAAAGACCCAAACTTTATGGGAGAAATCATCAATAAACGTTAAAAAATATAAAGCACCTCCATATGATACAACAGGAGATGGTCCCCATAGATCAGAATGAATATAGTCCAAAATTTCTTTACTATTATGACTTTGAGTTTTAAACCTCTATTTACACTGTTTTCCATACACATAATGTTTATAGAAATCCAACTTCAAGGATTTCAAATTAGGAAGTAATTTACGGTTCATCAGTACCTGAAGACCTTTTTCACTCATGTGACCCAATCGCTGATGCCATAGGCGAGTACCTTCTTCTTCTTTCTCTAACACAATTGCTGCTTCACTGACCTGAGTACTTCCTTTGAGTCTGTAAAGATTTCCAACCTTTTCTGCTTTCATAACAACTAGGGCGCCTTTTGAGACTTTCAGCACTCCATTCTGACCTATAAAATTATAACCATTCGAATCCAACACTCCCAAAGAAATAAAATTTTTCTTCAATTCAGGTACATGTCTAACACTAGTTAATGTTCTAACTGTGTTATCATACATTTTAATCCTGATATTTCCCATCCCAACAGTCTGACATGATACATTATTACCCATAAACACAGAACTACCATTTACAGCTTCATATGAAGTAAACCAATTTCTGTGTGGACACATGTGATGAGAAGTACCAAATTCTAACAGCCAACTTTCAAAATCTTGAGAGACATTACATACAGGTAAAGTTTCATCTATCATACATAATTATTTAGCAGATAAAATTTCATCTATCATACTTGAATCAACTTGATTTGCTTCCTTTGGGTTATCAGACTCTTGTTGTTTCCAACAATCTTTCTTGAGGTGTCCAATTTTATTGCAGTACCAACATTTCGCCTTACACTTCTTTCCCATTGATTTTTATCTAGAAGATCCCCTTGGTTTTTCTCTTCTTTCCTTTGACCGTCCTTTGGCTATCATGGCTTCTGGTGTAGCTATTTCAATACTAGATTTCCTCCATACTTCTTCAGATAGGAGCGCTCCCACAACTGATTCAAATTTCAAAGAATCAGCCGTGCTCAAACTAATTGAAGTTACGAAGTGGTCCCATGACTCGGGAAAAGAACACAACAAGGTTATAGCTTTGTCTTCTTCCTGAATTTTAACTTCCATATATGATAATTGGGCATACAAGTGTATTACAAACATTTAAACGTTCTGCAACTTTTGTACCCTCCTTCATCCGAACACTGTACAATTGTTGTTTCAAATAAATTCTATTGGTTAACGATTTTGTCATGTATAGTTTTTCTAATTTTTCCCATAAACCTGTAGATGTACTCTCTTCAACAATGTTGAAGAGAACTTCATCTGCCACGCATAACTTGATGGTATTGAGAGTTCGGGCATCCAAGTCCTCCCAGTCTGAATCTGTCATGCTCGCAAGTTTCTTATTTGCTCCGTCCAATGCTTTGTGCAACCCTTGTTGCACCAGCAAATCCCTAACTTTCAGTTTCCATAAAGCAAAGTTGTTCTTGTCGGTGAATTTCTCCACCTCGAACTTTGCATTTGTCATTTTGGCCATTTCTTTCCTCCTAGGGTTTTTGTCTTCCAACTAGGGTTTCTAATATTTTCTACTCCAATTTCTGTTACCAAAGAAAATTCTAGAATTCTGTTCCTTCCAAAAAAAAATATTGTCCCCCTTTTTTTTTTCAATTTACTGAAAAAAAAACTTACAACAGTTTTATGAAAAATCTCTTTTATTTAATTTCAATTTTGCTGGAAAAAACTTTGTTCTTCAATTTAAAGAAACCCTTTTAACCAACCCTACTTCAGTTTCCTGAAACAAAATAAATTATTTTCTTCAATGCAATGAATTTATTCAACAAATTTTCGCTGAAAAAACAATACCCAGCCTCCAAAGTGAGAAACAATGCTGCTGTTTTTTTTCTTTAAAAAAAAACCTTCTTCATGCAGTGTTTGCCCACTGGACTGCTTTGTGGCACTGTGCGTCCCACCAACCGACACCAACTATGAATGCTTTGCAACTCTGGACAGGCCAACAGGCTTTACCGTAATTCTAGGCAACTTTCTTTGGGCTTTACCGCTTTAGAAAAAAAACGCAGCCAACTCAACTCAATAAAAAATGTGTTGAGCACTGGTGGGTTGAATCCAATTTTGGGCAGGCAACTTTCTTCTGGGCTGAATCCAATTTTGGGCAGGCAACTTTCTCCTGGGCTGAATCCAATTCTGGGCAACTTTCTTCAGGCTTTACCGTTCTTTCTCCTACAACACTGGTGGATTGAATCCCCCCGACAACATTCATCGCTCCTCCTCCTTGCAAACACAGCTGCTCTGGACAACGTTCCACCAACGGCTCCACAGGCTCAAAAATTTTAATCGACTTTCTTAGGACGCAGCGTCTTTCTCTTCCTAAACACAACCTCCTTTGATACCACTTGTTGGTTTAGGCGGTTAATTAAACAAGAAATGTATAAATGAAACTGAATGAAACTGAATGCAAAGGCACAAGTAAAAAACACAATGTTTTTACGTGGTAAAACCTTGACAGGGTGTCAAGGAAACATCCACAGGGCAAGGGATTGGATTTTCTATTAAATCAACAATTATTCTCCACGATTACAAAAGTTCGGGCATTCATCAGTTATATACGAGCCTCCTCGTTACATCACTCTTGCTTCGGTATAAAACCAACTTTGCAGTAACTAATACAATTTACATAATTAGTTGTCAAATTCCAACAAAACAAACCCTTTCCCAGAAAAGTTTGAAGGATGGAGCTTGCTTGCTTTCTAAGCAAGGTACTATGTATTCTAGGAAAAGGAAGAGAGGATTTTGAGGGTTAGGTTTTATGAGATAAGACTTGTGAAGGAGTTCCCCAATTCCTAAAATCCTTGTTAGAATTGTTGTTTCGGATGGTTCATGAAGAATGATCTTTTAAAGGAGCGGGACCAAACTGGGCCAAGTGGACCTGGTCTAAGGTATGAGGAAAGTATGTAGCAACCAATGATATTCTTACCCTAGACAAGGTGGGGAAAGGATCAAAGAAAGTATTTTCACTCAAAGATGTTGTTTTGACCCTATGAGGTACTAGCCTTGGGGATGGTAGGGCAAGTTTTGATCCCAGAGCTAGGGCTTGACTTTTCTCCCAACTCCACGTCGGAATGTCTTCAAAATTGGAGGAGAGCTAGAGGAACATACAATGTAGGAGACCCTAGGAGATCAAATTCTTTTGATGGCTAGCTTGTCGGGAAATTGATGCCCTAGGTACCCCAATGTGGCTAGTCCTGGAAGGATGTGAGAGAATATGAGTTTTAGTGACCACCCTTGGTAGATCAGTGCCTTAATCTTTGGGAGAATGGATTCTATGTTGAGTATGAGTAGGATTTCTTGGTTCCCAGTCAAGGAGGCCTCAAGATCACTTTGTTTGCCTTCTAGGTCAAGAAGAAGCAACCTTGCAACTTTTATACTTTGATGTGCAAGAGGAATGGCTTGTCAAGGTTGAATTCATTGATAGAATTACCCCTAGGAGATTTTGCTCCTATTACATGGCCCATACATTGAGAGATGTTATAATAGAGACAAATTCCACAATTTTAAGCAATAAATGCATGCAACAATTAGCCCTAGAACAACGAAAATCCCAGTCCAACATATATGACAAAAGTAAACAAGAATAACATCAAAAAGCACGTACTTACATGTAATAGAGTATATCCAACCATTCACAATTGACAATAAGGAAGCTCTAAGAGAAAATAGACTAATATCCACACGTCAAAACTCGTCCATAAAGCTCCAATTCATCCTCTAGAAAAGTGCGAAAATCTCGAGAGAGATGAGAGATCCAAACCAAAGTGATGATGAGAAATGAACTCATCTCACTTGTATTTATACACAACTTAGGAGTTCGAATTAGCCTCCTTGGCCTACATAAGCCCCAAAAATAAAATAATGTTCTAACAATACAACTTTTGGTGACAAGCCCACCAAACTAGCTCATAAATGAAAAATAAAACCTCTCAAGAGGTCAAATAATAATCTATGCATGTCATAGGGTCCTCTAAGATGCCACATCATCGTGCATGTTATCACATTAACTATGTTTTTAAATTTTTTCAAAAAATGCTGACAGTTTCAGTGTGAGCATTTTAGTTGTAATAAACAGGGAAATCATTGAAAGAGGGGCTATCAACGCTTTAATGTCCCGATAATGTTTTATGAAGAAATTCGTTGACAACAGACTTATCAACGTTTTTATGTGAAAATGACTAGTTAAAAACTTTGTTTTTCTTGTACAACACAATAATTTCGGGCACACTTTCTAGACAAACGAAAATGAATTTTATGAAATAGTAAGAGGTTTTTTTCCACAACGGACCCATTTAGAAAAACCTCTCTCAGTTTTCTAACAGGGGTTGCGGTTTGAAATATTCAAGGGATATTTGAAAGGTTGTTTTTCAGAATTCTGCAATCCTGTTTTAGTAATTGTTTTCAAAATCATATCCCGAACAAATGAGAACTAATTTTACAAAACCGAAAGAGGTTTTTGTCCACAACAGACCCATTTAGAAAAACCTCGCTTGGTTTTCTAACAACTATCACGGTTTTGGATTCTCAAAGGAATCACTGGACCCTATTGTTCAGGATTTCACGAGGAAAAATCTCATGGACAGTTGTTGACTTGGATGCCACCTCACCAAATTTGACTTGTTGATCCTTATCTCCAGCCATGACTCCAGCAACAACATGATCTTTAGATGCAGATAGGATTAGGAAGTTTTCTATATGCATGTATTTGATAAAGTACGTTATTATTTTTAGATTTTGTAATTAATTTTTGCTAGAAACTTGTTTTTAGTTTGTAGTCTTTCCTATAAAGACAGTTTCTGAAGAATGAAGAAAGGTTGGCTTTTATTGTAAAAACATTAGCATTTTGGTGTATTTGAGCATATCTTAAATATATTATAGTTTGATGAGCATTTGCAGAAAATTCATGTGTTGTAGTTCCCTGCCCGTTATTTCTCTGTTTATGAAAAGTCTTTTTCATGTCTGGAAACTTTAGTATCTGAGATTGGGATTCTTTATGCTTTGGTTTTGTTATTTCTCAACCATTAATACTTGTTGCTTCTATCAGTTATAATATTGTTTTCTTCAATTCTCTTCTTCCAAATTTCTCAAATTGTCAAAGGAGTTATTTCTACCCTGCTTTTTGTGTCTTGCTCATTAGATCTATAGCATCATTTGTTAAAATTGGACTCCATGCCCAATGGTGTGTTTTAGATATAGCCCAACCAAAATTTCTTCCTACAAATTAAATTTGGCCACAGAACTCAATTGCAAAACCTACTACTATAGTGACCTAGAGTAGTTGAGTTTTAGGGAGAGATCCCTCTCCAGGTTGAAGGGCCAACTTTCAACCTAAAAGAGGTTCGAGGTTACCTTGGAGGTTTTCCTGCAGTCTGGTTTCCTCTAAGAGATAACATTTTGACGCCGTTGCCGGGGAACGAAAGATGTATTTTTTCCCAAACGATTTCATTGTTTAAGATCAGATGTCTGAGGGAAAACATAGATTTGGATATCAGTTTTGGTTGCAAGGTGTTTGCTCTGGCGACTCCATTTTTAGGAATCCAGAGTTACAAGCTTCCATGGCGACTCCATTGTCAAAAGGATTCATGGCTCAGATGATTTAATGGTTATTTCACTAGGCCAATGAAAAACTCAGACGTTGCTACTATTCTTTCAAGGTATTCAAGTTTAGATTTTACAGTTATTCCTAGTTTTCCTAATCATCTACCCAAAGATGAATATTTTTTGAGAAATGGACCAAAATTTAGTGGTGATGATTTGAGCTTGGCTGTAAGATTCCCTAATTTACTCATACATGAATGTAAAGCTCTAATTTATTCAACAAGAATGTAAGGTTTTGATTTACCCATACATTTTCCTTTAACAAAATATGGAAATTATTTTGTGAACTTAAACAGAATTCATAACATCAAAATTTCATTGATTCACTGCTGAGTACTTACCTAACTTACTGTGGTTGAAAATGCCTCAGAATTTGCTCCCGCTCCCGTTACCAAAAGACCAAAACCACCCAGCCAAACTGGGTACAACCTAGGTACTTAGTCCCAAAGTGCGGTTCAATTGATGCAATCTGGTCCCCCGTGCCCAAAAACTTAAGAAAAATTGAACTCTTCCACTCACTAAGTAAGATTCTCAGAAATTCCCCTTTCTTAGCCTCCTCCCCTTCCTCAAGATTTTCTTCTCCCTTTATTGCTCTGCCTACTCCCTTCTTCCCTTCCCATCTCCATGTCATTATTTTTGTTACGTGTAACTTGTTATAAAAATCAAATCTCACTTGATTTTATGGATTTTATTTTGAATACGTAGGATTTGATTTAATTAAAGTTTATTATTATTTTTAATAAATTAATTTTGATTTATTTAGTTTATAATTTTAATTAATTTATATTATTATTTTATTAATTTTAATTTTAAATATAATTTGTAAATTAAAATTAACATATTCTAAGTTCTTTTAGTTTAAGGATTTATCATATATATGGGTATTTAAGGTGGTATATGTATTACCTACCTAATTTGATATATATGATATTCTAGTGAGGTAGGGATTTATTTCGATAATTAATTCATTGCCTTAACCAGCCTATATATAGTGCGATACATGCGGGTCCATGCATATGTAACTATCGTATGGAGGTCTCATATGTATGCTAATATTCGTATTTTATTTATAGTTGTAGGTGGGTCATTACATACATCCCTCCTTCCAAAAACTTCGTCCCGAAGTTAGGGTTTCCATAATATATTAGTGATTAGTGTGATCACATAAGCCTTTGTATTTCAGGATTGAATTTGTTTGATATGGGTACTTAAAATTTGTTTTCTTGAATATTTTAAGATTTTACAACTATAATATTCATGTTCTGCCCTTGTTGGGTTCCCAAGCTACTCTAAAATCATCCTATCCTTCCTGATCTTTTTCGCTCCCATCCTATCCGTCCTCTACTGGAGTATGTTAGCGATACTGATCTAACCATTCATAGACCTAAAGGATGACAGTCGTTGACTATGTCAAATTGACTTACCAGTAGGCATCCTCGCACGTCTAGGGGAGCGTGACTTGCACAGCCCTCCCATGACTCCAGGTTTTGGAGGATAAACCGTGGGTAATACCTCCACCCCTCCTAGTGGGACCAGGGTCAACGCCCTATCATGGAACCTCATTGAGACTCAATTGTTCTTAAGTTTTTGGGCACGGGGGACCAGATTGTGTCAATTGAGCCGCACTTTGGGACTGAGTATCTAGGTTGTACCCAGTTTGGTTGGGTGGTTTTGGTCTTTTGGTAATGGGAGCGGGAACGGGAACATGAACATGAGCAAACTCTGAGGCATCATCAACTAGAGTAAGCTAGGTAAGTACCCAAGAGCAAATCAATGAAATTTTGATGTTATGAATTCTATATAAGTTCACAAAATAGTTTCCATATTTTGTTAAAGGAAAATGTATGAGTAAATCAGAGCCTTACATTCTTGTTGAATAAATTAGAGCTTTACATTCATGTATGAGTAAATTAGAGATTTACATTCATGTATGAGTAAATTAGGGAATCTTACATTCTAAAGGTTCTGATTTACTCATACATTTTCCTTTAACAAAATATGGAAACTATTTTGTGAACTTAAACAAAATTCATAACATCAAAATTTCATTGATTCGCTGTGAGTACTTACCTAGCTTACTGTGGTTGAAGATGCCTCAGAATTTGCTCCTGTTCCCGTTCCCGCTCCCATTACCAAAAGACCAAAACCACCCAGCCAAATTGGGTACAACCTAGGTACTCAGTCTGAAAGTGTGGCTCAATTGACGCAATTTGGTCCCCCGTGCCCAAAAACTTAAGAACAATTGAACTCTTCCTCTCAATAAGTAAGATTCTCAGAAATTGCCCTTTCTCAGCCTCCTCCCCTTCCTCAAGATTTTCTTCTCCTTTTATTTCTCTGTCCACCGCCTTCTTCCCATCTTCGTGCCATAATTTTTATTACGTATAACCTTTTATAAAAATCAAATCTCATTTGATTTTATGGATTTTATTTTGAATATGTAGGATTTGATTTAATTAAAGTTTATTATTATTTTAATTAATAATTTTGATTTATTTAGTTTAAAATTTTAATTAATTTATAATATTATTTCATTAATTTTAATTTTAAATATAATTTGTAAATTAAAATTAACATTTTCTTTTAGTTTAAGGATTTATCATATATATATATTGTAGGAATTTACAGGGTAAGTTCCTCAGAAAGAATACCAAAAGGACACCGCTCACAACCAGATCTCAAATCAATACACCAGTATTTTTGACGTGGTTAAAACCCTCAAAGTGCAAGGAGGGAAACAGTCCACGGCCTGTCCCAACGTGGGTACTACAGGCAATTTATTAATCAAAGAATGAAAATTTACATAAGCTTCTCTCATGCACGGATTACCCGAACAATGACCCTCCATGCGCTTTAAATAGAACTCATGGACCAATCGGGTGTCAAGCCACGGATCAAGTGTCGGTAATACCGAGGTGAGAGTGAACCGTCGGATCACTACATATCGTGACCGTCGGATTGTAAGTTACAAAATGTACAACGGTAAAGAAACACACTTTACCTAACTCTAACCTAACTCTATACTAGACCAAGTTGAACTTAACTATATCCTATGTGTCGGAATATCCTAACATCCCCCCTTAAGAACACACTTGGGATAGGATTGAAGGATTTACAAATATGACACAATAGGAGAAGGAAGGAGGCACTAGAGCCTATCCCCCCTTAGTGACAACTTCCTGAACTCCAAGCATATATCGAAGTTTAGTGAACTTCGCCTCTGTGAGAGCCTTTGTGAAGATGTCTGCAACCTGATCATCTGTTGGACAATATTGCACTTCAAGAACATGGTCATGAATGAGCTTTCTGATGAAGTGCATGTGTAGTTCAATGTGTTTGCTGCGCTGATGCTGGACTGGATCTTTGCATAGCTGAATGGCACTTTGATTATCACACCAAAGTGTGGTTGGATGCTGCTGCTCAAAGCCAAACTCTGATAGGATCTGACGAAGCCACAAGGCTTCCTTACTAGCTTCCACGGCACCACGATACTCTGCTTCTGCTGACGAAAGAGAAATGGCAGCGTGTTTCTTACAAGCCCATGTAATAGGTCCTGAACCAAGAGTGAAGACATAACCGGCAGTAGACTTCCGATCATCAGGGTCACCAGCCCAATCAGAATCAGTGAAACCAACTAACAGAGGAGCTGCTTTGGCACTGTAATGAATCCCAAACTGTACTGTACCGCGAACATAACGAAGTATTCTTTTAGCTGCTTTCCAATGACTTTGACGGGGGTTTTGCATAAAACGAGCAACAAGGCCAACAACAAAGGAAAGATCAGGACGAGTATGGGTTAAATACAAGAGTTTTCCGACAAGTTGACGGTATAAGGTAGCATCAACTTCAGGAGAAGTACAAGAGACTGAAAGTTTGACTCCAGACTGAAAGGGAGAAGGGGCTGGCTTACAGTCTTCCATGTGAAAATGACGAAGAATATCACAAGCATACTTGGACTGGGAAAGGAAAATACCCTCTTGGGATTGCAAGACTTGAAGACCGAGAAAATAGTGTAAGTGTCCTAAGTCTGTCATTTCAAATTTCTTTTTAAGGCTGGACTTCACATGGTTTATAAGGTTGGGATCACTACCAGTAAGAATAAGATCATCAACATAAAGAACAAGGATGATAAGAGAGTTGCCCACTTTCTTGGTGTAGACAGTATTGTCAGAATGACACCTAGAAAAGCCAGATTCTAAAAGAAAGCTATCCATTTTGGCATACCAAGCCCGAGGAGCTTGCTTGAGGCCATAAAGGGATTTCTTAAGTCGACAAACAAGGCTGGAGTCTGTTTGTATGAAGCCAATGGGTTGTTCCATATAGATTTCTTCCTGCAAGTCCCCATGCAAGAAGGCAGATTTAACATCCATCTGATGGACTTCCCATTTTAAAGAGGCAGCAAGGGAAAGAACAAGGCGGATAGAGTTCATTTTGGCAACAGGGGAGAAGGTTTCAGTGTAGTCAATGCCTTCAACCTGTGAAAAGCCCTTAGCAACGAGACGAGCTTTATGTTTATCAACTTTCCCATCTGGTCCATACTTGGTTCTGTAAACCCATTTACATCTAACAAGTTTGCGTCCCTTTGGTAGAGGAACAAGATCCCATGTATCATTTGTCATCAATGAATGATATTCTTCATTCATAGCTGCTTCCCAATGTGGATGGCCTGAAGCTTCTGCAAAAGTGTCAGGATCATGATTTACTGGAGCTTGAGCCAGTAAAGAAGAGGCTCTTTCAAACTGAGAACGTGTACGTCGCTGATCTGTAGGATCACCGGCAAGATCACCTGCTGCATCCCGAGTAGCACGGACCCATCTTGGAAGTTGAGGATCCTGAGAAGGTGGGGGAGGATTATCATCCTCGCTTTCATCATCTGAAGAAGAAATGTTTTCAAAAGTAGAAGAGATAGGAAGAGGTGGCACATCCGCCGGACTAGGCTCGCAGGCCGATTTATTTTCATCAAATTTTACATCTCTTCTAATGATAACATTTTTGGACTTAAATGGAATAAGTCTATAACCTTTTACATCTTCAGAATATCCAACAAAAGTACATTTCTCACTCTTAGGTTCTAAAGCTTTATGCTTTTCATCTAGAATATGGGCCCATGCTTCACTTCCAAACACACGAAAGTGACTTACATCTGGTTTAATGGAACTCCAAGCTTCTTCTGGAGTGATATTCTCTAGAACCTTAGTAGGAGTGCGATTGATTATATAATTTGCACAATTAATTGCTTCGGCCCAAAAACTAAGACTGAGTCCTTTAGATTGCAGCATACAATTAGCCATTTCCTTTAAGGTGCGATTTTTCCTTTCAGCTACACCATTTTGTTGTGGAGTGTATGGAACAGTATGTTGCATTTGAATTCCATTTTCGGTGCAAAAGTTGATGAATGTGTTTTTAACATATTCTCCACCATTATCAGTTCTTAGCTTAAGAATTTGATGTCCAGATTGTTTTTCAACAAAGGCTTTGAAGGCCAAAAAAGTGTTAAATACTTCGCTCTTGAGTTTTAAGAAGTATACCCAAGTGCGTCTGGAGAAATCATCAATGAAAGTTAAGAAGTACTTGCAGCCAGAGAATGAAGCAACAGGAAGAGGACCACATAAATCACTGTGCACAAGCTGTAAGCTGTAAAGTGAGCGTGCCAAGAGGCACGTTTGTCAAAACTGTCCCGATGATGTTTTCCGAGTACACATCCGGAACAAACACCATCTCTGCAAGATACCATAGGAAGACCTGTCACCATATTTTCTTTACATAGATGCTGAAGGGAGCGATAGTTTAAGTGACCAAATCGCTCATGCCAAAGTTTGCTCACTTCATCATTATGAGCAACAAATACTGAGGGAAGATTTGATGACCCAAAGTTGTGAAACTTATACAACCTTTTGGAATCATCAGCAAGACCAGTAGCTAGAATCTGTTTAGGATCTTTTAGATCCTTGATTACAACATCATGAGGTGAAAATTCAACAATTTTACCTTCACCTGAATGAGTTATCTGATAGACAGATAGAAGGTTGCAGGATAAGGTTGGAACACATAATACATCATAAAACTGACCATTGTCTAGATGAACAGTTCCAGTCCCTACAACATTAAGAGATCTATCATCACCAATATATATATTTTGGTGTTACAATCATTTAAAGAAGAAAACATGGCTTGGTTTTTGGCCATGTGACAAGAGGCTCCAGAATCAATGAGCCACTCATGAGAATGAGAAGAAGAAGAAGATACATTTAATGCATAACCAGACTGAGATGATTGACAATGACATGCAGAAAGTGCCATTCCGGAAGTTGAAGTTGAAGTAGGCTCCACATGGATGTTATGTTTCTTCATTGCGGCTTCCAAGGCTTCCATCTTCTTAAAGCATTTAGATTCTAAGTGGCCGTCTCGATTACAAAAGCTACAATGTCTATCAGTCTTCTTCCATTTGTTTTTATTAGTCTTATCATTTTGCTGAAATGATCTTTCATTTTGAGGGTGAGATGGTTTAGGACCATTCTTTTGAGGATATGACTTCTTAGGATTCTTTGAATTTGGTTGCTGCTGGGCGGCTAACGCTTTCGTGGAAGAGTTTCCAAGATTAAGAAGACCAAGGTGTAAGAGTTTTTCTTGTTCTCTTATTAAGGAATCACAAAAGGAGTCAAAGGAAGGGGCCTTGTAGTCTTGTCCTTGACAAATGAAAGCTTCCCTTGTAGAATGGAAAGTGGAAACAAATACAGAGTAGGCTGGTCCCAACTTAGTAAGGATGGAATAAATAAGGTTACCATCTTCTTTCTTAACTTTAACACCTTCCAAGAGATATCTAAGGGTCTTGAATTTGGACAAGAAATCTTCAATGGAAGAAAAATTATTAGGATCCAAAGTAAGCAGCTCATTTTCAAGTTGATGGGCTCTAATTTCATTTTTAATCCCAAAAACTTTAGCAAGTTTTTCTAATGCTTCATGAGGAGTCTCAAGTTCTGCAATGTGGAATCTAAGATCAGGAGAAATAGACATCCCTATCAAACCACGTGCTTGATCTTGTCTATTTTCCCATTTTGCCGCCTTGTCTTCATCTTTTGTTTTCTTCTCTTGGTCTGTGGCTATTCTGAAGAGACCTTTACTTCTAAGTAAATCTTCCATGTAGGCTACCCATTGGAAGTAGTTAGTGCTGTCAAGAATGACTTGGCATGGACTTTCCATTTAAAAAAAAACTGAAGCTGAAGATGCTGAAAGTAAGTGTTCCAATGGATAGATCTCGAAAAAATAGGCGGTTTTAAAAAAACGGCTCTGAAAAAGGCTTCCGGATGAAGAAGTTATGGCTTTTTGAAAAAAAATTGTTGACGTTGCCGGCAAAGTGCGCGAATGTGCGGGAATGAAAAAAATCCGCCCCCACAAAATGGAGACTTGAACCCAAGACCTCTACTCTCTTAAAATAGCTTTGAACCAATTGATCTATACAAAAAATTTGAGAGAGAGAGAGAGAGAGAGAGAGGGGGGGGGGGAGGGGGGGGGGCCTTGGTTTGCATGCTTGCCTTGAGAAAGCTCTTTTTCCCTACAAAACACAAAACACAAAACACAAAACCTAACACGAATATGCAAAGAAAAACGAACCTTGCGGCTCGAAGTTAGCTTTAGCCAAAAAACTAGAAATTTAAAAAAAATCTCAAAGTTAGCTTTAGCCGAAATACTAAATATTTTTCTCAATGTTTCTGATTTTCCGAGATCACACTAAGGTGCAGGGAAAAGAGCATACGCATGAGAAAAATCCTTCCTTTCTGTTTCTGATTTGCCCAGATCGCACAGAGTCGCAGGGCAAAGAGCATACGCAGAAATGAAAGGTATAGATCCGGTTAAAAAAAGGCTAAATAAACTGAGACCGAAATAAGCAGAGAGAAAATAACAGTAAACTGCAAAAAAAACACTGTATACCTCCCGATCTGAAAAAATGACGCAGCTAGGGCTACCGGAAACCTTTTCGCGTGAAACGAAAGGGGTTCCTCACTGGAACAGATGCTCCGAACGCAACAGAGCAGTCCTCTCGGCCCGAAAGCAGTCAGAAACAGCAGATCTAGGAAACGACAGCCGCATGCAGTTCTACCGGCTTCAGATTTGGGTCACCAACGGACGCGGCCCTCAAATAGCTTCGATACCATGTAGGAATTTACAGGGTAAGTTCCTCAGAAAGAATACCAAAAGGACACCGCTCACAACCAGATCTCAAATCAATACACCAGTATTTTTGACGTGGTTAAAACCCTCAAAGTGCAAGGAGGGAAACAGTCCACGGCCTGTCCCAACGTGGGTACTACAGGCAATTTATTAATCAAAGAATGAAAATTTACATAAGCTTCTCTCATGCACGGATTACCCGAACAATGACCCTCCATGCGCTTTAAATAGAACTCATGGACCAATCGGGTGTCAAGCCACGGATCAAGTGTCGGTAATACCGAGGTGAGAGTGAACCGTCGGATCACTACATATCGTGACCGTCGGATTGTAAGTTACAAAATGTACAACGGTAAAGAAACACACTTTACCTAACTCTAACCTAACTCTATACTAGACCAAGTTGAACTTAACTATATCCTATGTGTCGGAATATCCTAACATCCCCCTTAAGAACAACTTGGGATAGGATTGAAGGATTTACAAATATGACACAATAGGAGAGGAAGGAGGCACTAGAGCCTATCCCCCCTTAGTGACAACTTCCTGAACTCCAAGCATATATCGAAGTTTAGTGAACTTCGCCTCTGTGAGAGCCTTTGTGAAGATGTCTGCAACCTGATCATCTGTTGGACAATATTGCACTTCAAGAACATGGTCATGAATGAGCTTTCTGATGAAGTGCATGTGTAGTTCAATGTGTTTGCTGCGCTGATGCTGGACTGGATCTTTGCATAGCTGAATGGCACTTTGATTATCACACCAAAGTGTGGTTGGATGCTGCTGCTCAAAGCCAAACTCTGATAGGATCTGACGAAGCCACAAGGCTTCCTTACTAGCTTCCACGGCACCACGATACTCTGCTTCTGCTGACGAAAGAGAAATGGCAGCCTGTTTCTTACAAGCCCATGTAATAGGTCCTGAACCAAGAGTGAAGACATAACCGGCAGTAGACTTCCGATCATCAGGGTCACCAGCCCAATCAGAATCAGTGAAACCAACTAACAGAGGAGCTGCTTTGGCACTGTAATGAATCCCAAACTGTACTGTACCTCGAACATAACGAAGTATTCTTTTAGCTGCTTTCCAATGACTTTCACGGGGGTTTTGCATAAAACGAGCAACAAGGCCAACAACAAAGGAAAGATCAGGACGAGTATGGGTTAAATACAAGAGTTTTCCGACAAGTTGACGGTATAAGGTAGCATCAACTTCAGGAGAAGTACAAGAGACTGAAAGTTTGACTCCAGACTGAAAGGGAGAAGGGGCTGGCTTACAGTCTTCCATGTGAAAATGACGAAGAATATCACAAGCATACTTGGACTGGGAAAGGAAAATACCCTCTTGGATTGCAAGACTTGAAGACCGAG
Source organism: Pinus tabuliformis (assembly GCA_031772625.1). NCBI lineage: Eukaryota > Viridiplantae > Streptophyta > Pinopsida > Pinales > Pinaceae > Pinus > Pinus tabuliformis. Next base: position 38,015,567 of record CM062815.1, read on the forward strand.
AAAATAGTGTAAGTGTCCTAAGTCTGTCATTTCAAATTTCTTTTTAAGGCTGGACTTCACATGGTTTATAAGGTTGGGATCACTACCAGTAAGAATAAGATCATCAACATAAAGAACAAGGATGATAAGAGAGTTGCCCACTTTCTTGGTGTAGACAGTATTGTCAGAATGACACCTAGAAAAGCCAGATTCTAAAAGAAAGCTATCCATTTTGGCATACCAAGCCCGAGGAGCTTGCTTGAGGCCATAAAGGGATTTCTTAAGTCGACAAACAAGGCTGGAGTCTGTTTGTATGAAGCCAATGGGTTGTTCCATATAGATTTCTTCCTGCAAGTCCCCATGCAAGAAGGCAGATTTAACATCCATCTGATGGACTTCCCATTTTAAAGAGGCAGCAAGGGAAAGAACAAGGCGGATAGAGTTCATTTTGGCAACAGGGGAGAAGGTTTCAGTGTAGTCAATGCCTTCAACCTGTGAAAAGCCCTTAGCAACGAGACGAGCTTTATGTTTATCAACTTTCCCATCTGGTCCATACTTGGTTCTGTAAACCCATTTACATCTAACAAGTTTGCGTCCCTTTGGTAGAGGAACAAGATCCCATGTATCATTTGTCATCAATGAATGATATTCTTCATTCATAGCTGCTTCCCAATGTGGATGGCCTGAAGCTTCTGCAAAAGTGTCAGGATCATGATTTACTGGAGCTTGAGCCAGTAAAGAAGAGGCTCTTTCAAACTGAGAACGTGTACGTCGCTGATCTGTAGGATCACCGGCAAGATCACCTGCTGCATCCCGAGTAGCACGGACCCATCTTGGAAGTTGAGGATCCTGAGAAGGTGGGGGAGGATTATCATCCTCGCTTTCATCATCTGAAGAAGAAATGTTTTCAAAAGTAGAAGAGATAGGAAGAGGTGGCACATCCGCCGGACTAGGCTCGCAGGCCGATTTATTTTCATCAAATTTTACATCTCTTCTAATGATAACATTTTTGGACTTAAATGGAATAAGTCTATAACCTTTTACATCTTCAGAATATCCAACAAAAGTACATTTCTCACTCTTAGGTTCTAAAGCTTTATGCTTTTCATCTGGAATATGGGCCCATGCTTCACTTCCAAACACACGAAAGTGACTTACATCTGGTTTAATGGAACTCCAAGCTTCTTCTGGAGTGATATTCTCTAGAACCTTAGTAGGAGTGCGATTGATTATATAATTTGCACAATTAATTGCTTCGGCCCAAAAACTAAGACTGAGTCCTTTAGATTGCAGCATACAATTAGCCATTTCCTTTAAGGTGCGATTTTTCCTTTCAGCTACACCATTTTGTTGTGGAGTGTATGGAACAGTATGTTGCATTTGAATTCCATTTTCGGTGCAAAAGTTGATGAATGTGTTTTTAACATATTCTCCACCATTATCAGTTCTTAGCTTAAGAATTTGATGTCCAGATTGTTTTTCAACAAAGGCTTTGAAGGCCAAAAAAGTGTTAAATACTTCGCTCTTGAGTTTTAAGAAGTATACCCAAGTGCGTCTGGAGAAATCATCAATGAAAGTTAAGAAGTACTTGCAGCCAGAGAATGAAGCAACAGGAAGAGGACCACATAAATCACTGTGCACAAGCTGTAAAGGGGCTGAGGCGTGCCAAGAGGCACGTTTGTCAAAACTGTCCCGATGATGTTTTCCGAGTACACATCCGGAACAAACACCATCTCTGCAAGATACCATAGGAAGACCTGTCACCATATTTTCTTTACATAGATGCTGAAGGGAGCGATAGTTTAAGTGACCAAATCGCTCATGCCAAAGTTTGCTCACTTCATCATTATGAGCAACAAATACTGAGGGAAGATTTGATGACCCAAAGTTGTGAAACTTATACAACCTTTTGGAATCATCAGCAAGACCAGTAGCTAGAATCTGTTTAGGATCTTTTAGATCCTTGATTACAACATCATGAGGTGAAAATTCAACAATTTTACCTTCACCTGAATGAGTTATCTGATAGACAGATAGAAGGTTGCAGGATAAGGTTGGAACACATAATACATCATTAAACTGACCATTGTCTAGATGAACAGTTCCAGTCCCTACAACATTAAGAGATCTATCATCACCAATATATATTTTTGGTGTTACAATCATTTAAAGAAGAAAACATGGCTTGGTTTTTGGCCATGTGACAAGAGGCTCCAGAATCAATGAGCCACTCATGAGAATGAGAAGAAGAAGAAGATACATTTAATGCATAACCAGACTGAGATGATTGACAATGACATGCAGAAAGTGCCATTCCGGAAGTTGAAGTTGAAGTAGGCTCCACATGGATGTTATGTTTCTTCATTGCGGCTTCCAAGGCTTCCATCTTCTTAAAGCATTTAGATTCTAAGTGGCCATCTCGATTACAAAAGTTACAATGTCTATCAGTCTTCTTCCATTTGTTTTTATTGGTCTTATCATTTTGCTGAAATGATCTTTCATTTTGAGGCTGAGATGGTTTAGGACCATTCTTTTGAGGATATGACTTCTTAGGATTCTTTGAATTTGGTTGCTGCTGGGCGGCTAACGCTTTCGTGGAAGAGTTTCCAAGATTAAGAAGACCAAGGTGTAAGAGTTTTTCTTGTTCTCTTATTAAGGAATCACAAAAGGAGTCAAAGGAAGGGGCCTTGTAGTCTTGTCCTTGACAAATGAAAGCTTCCCTTGTAGAATGGAAAGTGGAAACAAATACAGAGTAGGCTGGTCCCAACTTAGTAAGGATGGAATAAATAAGGTTACCATCTTCTTTCTTAACTTTAACACCTTCCAAGAGATATCTAAGGGTCTTGAATTTGGACAAGAAATCTTCAATGCAAGAAAAATTATTAGGATCCAAAGTAAGCAGCTCATTTTCAAGTTGATGGGCTCTAATTTCATTTTTAATCCCAAAAACTTTAGCAAGTTTTTCTAATGCTTCATGAGGAGTCTCAAGTTCTGCAATGTGGAATCTAAGATCAGGAGAAATAGACATCCCTATCAAACCACGTGCTTGATCTTGTCTATTTTCCCATTTTGCCGCCTTGTCTTCATCTTTTGGTTTCTTCTCTTGGTCTGTGGCTATTCTGAAGAGACCTTTACTTCTAAGTAAATCTTCCATGTAGGCTACCCATTGGAAGTAGTTAGTGCTGTCAAGAATGACTTGGCATGGACTTTCCATTTTAAAAAAAAAAACTGAAGCTGAAGATGCTGAAAGTAAGTGTTCCAATGGATAGATCTCGAAAAAATAGGCGGTTTTAAAAAAAAACGGCTCTGAAAAAGGCTTCCGGATGAAGAAGTTATGGCTTTTTGAAAAAAAAATTGTTGACGTTGCCGGCAAAGTGCGCGAATGTGCGGGAATGAAAAAATCCGCCCCCACAAAATGGAGACTTGAACCCAAGACCTCTACTCTCTTAAAATAGCTTTGAACCAATTGATCTATACAAAAAATTTGAGAGAGAGAGAGAGAGAGAGAGAGGGGGAGGGGGGGGGGGCCTTGGTTTGCGTGCTTGCCTTTGAAAAAGCTTTTTTCCTACAAAACACAAAAACACAAAACACAAAACCAACACGAATATGCAAAGAAAAACGAACCTTGCGGCTCGAAGTTAGCTTTAGCCAAAAAACTAGAAATTTAAAAAAAATCTCAAAGTTAGCTTTAGCCGAAAAACTAAATATTTTTCTCAATGTTTCTGATTTTCCGAGATCACACTAAGGTGCAGGGAAAAGAGCATACGCATGAGAAAAATCCTTCCTTTCTGTTTCTGATTTGCCCAGATCGCACAGAGTCGCAGGGCAAAGAGCATACGCAGAAATGAAGGTATAGATCGGTTATAAAAAAAAGGCTAAATAAACTGAGACCGAAATAAGCAGAGAGAGAAAATAACAGTAAACTGCAAAAAACACTGTATACCTCCCGATCTGAAAAATGACGCAGCTAGGGCTACCGGAAACCTTTTCGCGTGAAACGAAAGGGGTTCCTCACTGGAACAGATGCTCCGAACGCAACAGAGCAGTCCTCTCGGCCCGAAAGCAGTCAGAAACAGCAAGATCTAGGAAACGACAGCCGCATGCAGTTCTACCGGCTTCAGATTTGGATCACCAACGGACGCGGCCCTCAAATAGCTTCGATACCATGTAGGAATTTACAGGGTAAGTTCCTCAGAAAGAATACCAAAAGGACACCGCTCACAACCAGATCTCAAATCAATACACCAGTATTTTTGACGTGGTTAAAAACCTCAAAGTGCAAGGAGGGAAACAGTCCACGGCCTGTCCCAACGTGGGTACTACAGGCAATTTATTAATCAAAGAATGAAAATTTACATAAGCTTCTCTCATGCACGGATTACCCGAACAATGACCCTCCATGCGCTTTAAATAGAACTCATGGACCAATCGGGTGTCAAGCCACGGATCAAGTGTCGGTAATACGAGGGTGAGAGGTGAACCGTCGGATCACTACATATCGTGACCGTCGGATTGTAAGTTACAAAATGTACAACGGTAAAGAAACACACTTTACCTAACTCTAACCTAACTCTATACTAGACCAAGTTGAACTTAACTATATCCTATGTGTCGGAATATCCTAACATCCCCCCTTAAGAACAACTTGGGATAGGATTGAAGGATTTACAAATATGACACAATAGGAGAAGGAAGGAGGCACTAGAGCCTATCCCCCCTTAGTGACAACTTCCTGAACTCCAAGCATATATCGAAGTTTAGTGAACTTCGCCTCTGTGAGAGCCTTTGTGAAGATGTCTGCAACCTGATCATCTGTTGGACAATATTGCACTTCAAGAACATGGTCATGAATGAGCTTTCTGATGAAGTGCATGTGTAGTTCAATGTGTTTGCTGCGCTGATGCTGGACTGGATCTTTGCATAGCTGAATGGCACTTTGATTATCACACCAAAGTGTGGTTGGATGCTGCTGCTCAAAGCCAAACTCTGATAGGATCTGACGAAGCCACAAGGCTTCCTTACTAGCTTCCACGGCACCACGATACTCTGCTTCTGCTGACGAAAGAGAAATGGCAGCCTGTTTCTTACAAGCCCATGTAATAGGTCCTGAACCAAGAGTGAAGACATAACCGGCAGTAGACTTCCGATCATCAGGGTCACCAGCCCAATCAGAATCAGTGAAACCAACTAACAGAGGAGCTGCTTTGGCACTGTAATGAATCCCAAACTGTACTGTACCTCGAACATAACGAAGTATTCTTTTAGCTGCTTTCCAATGACTTTCACGGGGGTTTTGCATAAAACGAGCAACAAGGCCAACAACAAAGGAAAGATCAGGACGAGTATGGGTTAAATACAAGAGTTTTCCGACAAGTTGACGGTATAAGGTAGCATCAACTTCAGGAGAAGTACAAGAGACTGAAAGTTTGACTCCAGACTGAAAGGGAGAAGGGCTGGCTTACAGTCTTCCATGTGAAAATGACGAAGAATATCACAAGCATACTTGGACTGGGAAAGGAAAATACCCTCTTGGATTGCAAGACTTGAAGACCGAGAAAATAGTAAGTGTCCTAAGTCTGTCATTTCAAATTTCTTTTTAAGGCTGGACTTCACATGGTTTATAAGGTTGGGATCACTACCAGTAAGAATAAGATCATCAACATAAAGAACAAGGATGATAAGAGAGTTGCCCACTTTCTTGGTGTAGACAGTATTGTCAGAATGACACCTAGAAAAGCCAGATTCTAAAAGAAAGCTATCCATTTTGGCATACCAAGCCCGAGGAGCTTGCTTGAGGCCATAAAGGATTTCTTAAGTCGACAAACAAGGCTGGAGTCTGTTTGTATGAAGCCAATGGGTTGTTCCATATAGATTTCTTCCTGCAAGTCCCCATGCAAGAAGGCAGATTTAACATCCATCTGATGGACTTCCCATTTTAAAGAGGCAGCAAGGGAAAGAACAAGGCGGATAGAGTTCATTTTGGCAACAGGGGAGAAGGTTTCAGTGTAGTCAATGCCTTCAACCTGTGAAAAGCCCTTAGCAACGAGACGAGCTTTATGTTTATCAACTTTCCCATCTGGTCCATACTTGGTTCTGTAAACCCATTTACATCTAACAAGTTTGCGTCCCTTTGGTAGAGGAACAAGATCCCATGTATCATTTGTCATCAATGAATGATATTCTTCATTCATAGCTGCTTCCCAATGTGGATGGCCTGAAGCTTCTGCAAAAGTGTCAGGATCATGATTTACTGGAGCTTGAGCCAGTAAAGAAGAGGCTCTTTCAAACTGAGAACGTGTACGTCGCTGATCTGTAGGATCACCGGCAAGATCACCTGCTGCATCCCGAGTAGCACGGACCCATCTTGGAAGTTGAGGATCCTGAGAAGGTGGGGGAGGATTATCATCCTCGCTTTCATCATCTGAAGAAGAAATGTTTTCAAAAGTAGAAGAGATAGGAAGAGGTGGCACATCCGCCGGACTAGGCTCGCAGGCCGATTTATTTTCATCAAATTTTACATCTCTTCTAATGATAACATTTTTGGACTTAAATGGAATAAGTCTATAACCTTTTACATCTTCAGAATATCCAACAAAAGTACATTTCTCACTCTTAGGTTCTAAAGCTTTATGCTTTTCATCTGGAATATGGGCCCATGCTTCACTTCCAAACACACGAAAGTGACTTACATCTGGTTTAATGGAACTCCAAGCTTCTTCTGGAGTGATATTCTCTAGAACCTTAGTAGGAGTGCGATTGATTATATAATTTGCACAATTAATTGCTTCGGCCCAAAAACTAAGACTGAGTCCTTTAGATTGCAGCATACAATTAGCCATTTCCTTTAAGGTGCGATTTTTCCTTTCAGCTACACCATTTTGTTGTGGAGTGTATGGAACAGTATGTTGCATTTGAATTCCATTTTCGGTGCAAAAGTTGATGAATGTGTTTTTAACATATTCTCCACCATTATCAGTTCTTAGCTTAAGAATTTGATGTCCAGATTGTTTTTCAACAAAGGCTTTGAAGGCCAAAAAAGTGTTAAATACTTCGCTCTTGAGTTTTAAGAAGTATACCCAAGTGCGTCTGGAGAAATCATCAATGAAAGTTAAGAAGTACTTGCAGCCAGAGAATGAAGCAACAGGAAGAGGACCACATAAATCACTGTGCACAAGCTGTAAAGGGGCTGAGGCGTGCCAAGAGGCACGTTTGTCAAAACTGTCCCGATGATGTTTTCCGAGTACACATCCGGAACAAACACCATCTCTGCAAGATACCATAGGAAGACCTGTCACCATATTTTCTTTACATAGATGCTGAAGGGAGCGATAGTTTAAGTGACCAAATCGCTCATGCCAAAGTTTGCTCACTTCATCATTATGAGCAACAAATACTGAGGGAAGATTTGATGACCCAAAGTTGTGAAACTTATACAACCTTTTGGAATCATCAGCAAGACCAGTAGCTAGAATCTGTTTAGGATCTTTTAGATCCTTGATTACAACATCATGAGGTGAAAATTCAACAATTTTACCTTCACCTGAATGAGTTATCTGATAGACAGATAGAAGGTTGCAGGATAAGGTTGGAACACATAATACATCATTAAACTGACCATTGTCTAGATGAACAGTTCCAGTCCCTACAACATTAAGAGATCTATCATCACCAATATATATATTTTTGGTGTTACAATCATTTAAAGAAGAAAACATGGCTTGGTTTTTGGCCATGTGACAAGAGGCTCCAGAATCAATGAGCCACTCATGAGAATGAGAAGAAGAAGAAGATACATTTAATGCATAACCAGACTGAGATGATTGACAATGACATGCAGAAAGTGCCATTCCGGAAGTTGAAGTTGAAGTAGGCTCCACATGGATGTTATGTTTCTTCATTGCGGCTTCCAAGGCTTCCATCTTCTTAAAGCATTTAGATTCTAAGTGGCCATCTCGATTACAAAAGTTACAATGTCTATCAGTCTTCTTCCATTTGTTTTTATTGGTCTTATCATTTTGCTGAAATGATCTTTCATTTGAGGCTGAGATGGTTTAGGACCATTCTTTTGAGGATATGACTTCTTAGGATTCTTTGAATTTGGTTGCTGCTGGGCGGCTAACGCTTTCGTGGAAGAGTTTCCAAGATTAAGAAGACCAAGGTGTAAGAGTTTTTCTTGTTCTCTTATTAAGGAATCACAAAAGGAGTCAAAGGAAGGGGCCTTGTAGTCTTGTCCTTGACAAATGAAAGCTTCCCTTGTAGAATGGAAAGTGGAAACAAATACAGAGTAGGCTGGTCCCAACTTAGTAAGGATGGAATAAATAAGGTTACCATCTTCTTTCTTAACTTTAACACCTTCCAAGAGATATCTAAGGGTCTTGAATTTGGACAAGAAATCTTCAATGCAAGAAAAATTATTAGGATCCAAAGTAAGCAGCTCATTTTCAAGTTGATGGGCTCTAATTTCATTTTTAATCCCAAAAACTTTAGCAAGTTTTTTCTAATGCTTCATGAGGAGTCTCAAGTTCTGCAATGTGGAATCTAAGATCAGGAGAAATAGACATCCCTATCAAACCACGTGCTTGATCTTGTCTATTTTCCCATTTTGCCGCCTTGTCTTCATCTTTTGTTTTCTTCTCTTGGTCTGTGGCTATTCTGAAGAGACCTTTACTTCTAAGTAAATCTTCGATGTAGGCTACCCATTGGAAGTAGTTAGTGCTGTCAAGAATGACTTGGCATGGACTTTCCATTTAAAAAAAAAAAAGAAGCTGAAGATGCTGAAAGTAAGTGTTCCAATGGATAGATCTCGAAAAAATAGGCGGTTTTAAAAAAAACGGCTCTGAAAAAGGCTTCCGGATGAAGAAGTTATGGCTTTTTGAAAAAAAATTGTTGACGTTGCCGAAAGTGCGCGAATGTGCGGGAATGAAAAAATCCGCCCCCACAAAATGGAGACTTGAACCCAAGACCTCTACTCTCTTAAAATAGCTTTGAACCAATTGATCTATACAAAAAATTTGAGAGAGAGAGAGAGAGAGAGAGAGAGGGGGGGGGGGGTGGGCCTTGGTTTGCGTGCTTGCCTTGAGAAAGCTCTTTTTCCCTACAAAACACAAAACACAAAACACAACAACAACACGAATATGCAAAGAAAAACGAACCTTGCGGCTCGAAGTTAGCTTTAGCCAAAAAACTAGAAATTTAAAAAAAATCTCAAAGTTAGCTTTAGCCGAAAAACTAAATATTTTTCTCAATGTTTCTGATTTTCCGAGATCACACTAAGGTGCAGGGAAAAGAGCATACGCATGAGAAAAATCCTTCCTTTCTGTTTCTGATTTGCCCAGATCGCACAGAGTCGCAGGGCAAAGAGCATACGCAGAAATGAAAGGTATAGATCCGGTTAAAAAAAAAAGCTAAATAAACTGAGACCGAAATAAGCAGAGAGAAAATAACAGTAAACTGCAAAAAAACTGTATACCTCCCGATCTGAAAAATGACGCAGCTAGGGCTACCGGAAACCTTTTCGCGTGAAACGAAAGGGGTTCCTCACTGGAACAGATGCTCCGAACGCAACAGAGCAGTCCTCTCGCCCGAAAGCAGTCAGAAACAGCAGATCTAGGAAACGACAGCCGCATGCAGTTCTACCGGCTTCAGATTTGGATCACCAACGGACGCGGCCCTCAAATAGCTCGATACCATGTAGGAATTTACAGGGTAAGTTCCTCAGAAAGAATACCAAAAGGACACCGCTCACAACCAGATCTCAAATCAATACACCAATTTTTGACGTGGTTAAAACCCTCAAAGTGCAAGGAGGGAAACAGTCCACGGCCTGTCCCAACGTGGGTACTACAGGCAATTTATTAATCAAAGAATGAAAATTTACATAAGCTTCTCTCATGCACGGATTACCCGAACAATGACCCTCCATGCGCTTTAAATAGAACTCATGGACCAATCGGGTGTCAAGCCACGGATCAAGTGTCGGTAATACCGAGGTGAGAGTGAACCGTCGGATCACTACATATCGTGACCGTCGGATTGTAAGTTACAAAATGTACAACGGTAAAGAAACACACTTTACCTAACTCTAACCTAACTCTATACTAGACCAAGTTGAACTTAACTATATCCTATGTGTCGGAATATCTTAACATATATATATGTATTTAAGGTGGTATATGTATTATGTACCTAATTTGATATATATGATATTCTGGTGAGGTCGGGATTTATTTCGATAATTAATTCATTACCTTAATTTATATCTCTCCTTGTAGTAACCAGCCTATATATAGTGCGATACATGCGGGTCCATGCATATGTAGCTATCGTATGGAGGTCTTGTATGTATGCTAATATTCGTATTTTATTTATAGTTGTAGGTGGGTCATTACATACATCCCTCCTTTGAAAAACTTCGTCCCGAAGTTTAGGGTTTCCATAATATATTAGTGATTAGTGTGATCACATAAGCCTTTGTATTTCAGGATTGAATTTATTTGATATGTGTTAAATTGGCAACTAGGACCAAACTTCATGTGGGTTATCTTATTCATGGCTAATAATATTTTTATTAAATTCCTCTCATCGAGGTGTAGGATTGATCTAAAGATCATCTGATTCCGATAAGTATTTATGGAAATATGAATTTATTTTGATTATGGAATTATTATCAAGCTAACCTACAACTCATGTAGGCTCAGAAGCCCAACAGTTGCATCTATTCAAACATCATCAGTTGTGTATAAATACAAGAGGACTTTTCCTCATTTGAACTCACTCATCTCATCACATCTCTCTCTCTCTCTACTGCGCAGAAAAGAGTCTCTTCTCTACTGCGCAGAAAAGGGTCTCTCCCTCACACATGTGAAGTCGGAAGCTGCTGAAATTGAAGCTGCAACTGCAGAAGTAAAGTTTGACTTGCGTGGACCAGAAGATCTCCTCATCTGAACTGCGCTGTAGGTTCATCTGAACCTCCTCTAAAAGCCGCAACTTTTGGTGGTCGAATCAAGTCAATCCGACGGACAGTTTGCAAGATATCGACTGCCCTAGTTTGAAGGAAGCTGCTGAAACTGAAGCTGCAACTACAGAAGTGAAGTTTGACCTGCGTGGACCAGAAGCTCCTCATCTGAACTGCGCAGTAGGTTCATTTGAACCTACTCTAGAAGCCGCAACTTTTGGTGGTGGAATCAAGCCAATTCGATGGTCGGTTTGTGAGATATCGTCTGCCTTAGTTTGACGATGAAGCCGCTAATGCTGATGCTGCTAATCTAGGGTTTGCTACCGCTGATATAAATCAGATTTATTGTACTATTTCTCTCTGCTAAATTATTGAAGATAAAAGAAGATTTGATCAAAGGGTTTCCCCACACATTGTGGGGTTTGTCCCTGGCTAGCTGCCACATCTTGTGTCTCTTGTCTTGGCTTGTTTTTTGTCGATCATTTAATGTTCTATCTGCACTTTACCTTATGTACATGTGATTGCTAATCTGTGGAATATAATAAGAAAAAGAAGTAAATTGTTATAAACATAGAACATACCATAACTTAACATGGTATCGGAGCTGAGGTGAAGACAAAGCCCGAGCAAGCGCAAGAGAAATCACCGAAGAGAACATAGGCAAGGCTATCCTAGAAGAACAAGGAGTGTTGGATCATGTGAGAGGCAATATTGTTGAGCCTTCATCAAATGCATCCGCTGCTGCTAGGTACAAATGGAAAACGGAGAAGTCAAAACAAAGAAGATCATTCGGGATGTTGAAATTTGGTACCGGAGGACAGATGGTTCCTTAAGGCTTTGATCTTTGGCCTAGGGAAAAGTGTCCAAAAGAATTTAATTTTTCTCCTAAAGTGACTTTATAATTTTTATAAAGTCAAATTTAATTTAAAAGTGACTTTAAGTGATAAAGTTACTAAAGTCTAATTTTAAAGTGACTTTAATAAAGTCAATGTAAAATTAGAAAGGAAAAGTGACTTTGGAAATAAATGACTAAGTGGGTTTTTATTAAAGTGGGGTGAATTAAAAAATAGAAAGTGAGATTTAAATGAGCATTTAATCTCAGCCCTAGATCTGAATCTATTTCAGCCATTAGATTTAGAGATCACCCAAAAGTCACTTAGGGTTACATTAAGGGAGGAAAATGAGGAAAAGGTTATTCATTCTTTCATGAGCAGATTGAGAGAAGGAGAGCAAGAGAGCAAAGGAGATTTCTGGACAGTGAGGAGAAGAAGTTTCAGCAAGTCCGTACAACGGAGTTTCAGCAAGTCCGTACAACGGAGTTTCAGCAAGGCAGAGTTCAAGCAAGTCCGTATAGCGGAGTTTCAGCAAGTCCGTACAGCTGAGTTTCAGCGAGTCGAGGGCAGAAATCCGTACAGCTGTACTGCTATTTTTCGAGGAGGCCGTACAACATTTATTGCTGTTCTGTTTTTCTGTTTGCAAGTTTTCCCAGTTGGCTGTGAGGCACGGAAAACGAGATAAGTTGTAAAATTTGCTTTCTGAATTTTTGCTGAATATTTCTCACTATAAAAAGCATTTTTCAGAAATAAAAAAGAGCTCTCGAGCTGGTTTTCCCCAAGAGTTGTAGGGGGTTTTTCTAGGGTCACCTTGACCAAAAATCACCGTGTTTAAATGTGTTGAATGCCTGTTTATATATGTTAATATTTATTTTTGCATTTTCCAACATTTTGTAAAATTTCCAGAATTTGTGTTTTCAGCAAAATTTATTTTCCAGTTGTTGAATGTATGGATATGGGAAAGGGCATTTAACTATTTTGGAGAAATAAGGTGAAACTGAAAACCCGGGTGGGAAATGAATTTTTTTTACATGGTATCAGAGCTTGAGTGCTGAAGTGTAGTTTGGGACAGCAAGGAGGAAAATTACAGCTTGTTGATTTTTCACTCAGAAAATTCTAGCAAGCTGATTTTTTACAAACAACAATTTTATCTTTACTACAATAGTGCTATTTTTCAGTTTTAGGACAGCAGGATGTCATTGGGATTGAGGGTGGAAGATAGGTTGGATGGGCATTCCAATTACAACGTTTGGAAAGAGAGAATGCAGAGTATCTTTAAGGAGGCAGAAGTCTGGGACATCATGGTGCATACCACACAGAACCATGTTGCTGTGCTTACTGATGCCACTCAGTTGGCTGAGTATAATAAAAAGAACAATAAGGGTAAGAGACTGATTCTAGACGGAGTCAAAGACCATTGCATTCCTCATGTGAGAGGAAAGAGAAATGCCCATGAGATGTGGACAGCATTGTCCAATCTCTACCAGAGTACTAATGAGAACCGGAAAATGGTCCTGAAGGAGAAGCTGAAGACTGTTAAGATGTGTAATGATAGTGCAGCTGGATATCTCACAAAGATTACTTATGTGAGAGATGAGTTGGCAGCAGTTGGAGAGGACATTCCACTCACTGAGTTGGTGCGGATTGCATTGAATGGTCTCCCCCATTCATGGATGAAATTTGCTGATGGGGTTTGTGCACATGAGACCCTTCCCACATGGGAGAGGTTTTGGGATGATTGCATTCAAACAGAGATCATGAAAGGTCAGCTTGGGGCAGCCAAGCCAGTTGAGCAGGATGAGGATGTAGGACTGGTGGCAGGAGGCAAGAAAGGCAAAGGGAAGAAGCAGGCTTCCATAAGCAATGGTGGGGGCAAAGGCAAAGGTAAAGGTAAACAGGATAACACACAGAAGGACTATTCCAAGGTGAAGTGTTGGAATTGTCAAAAGATGAGACACTATGCAGTTGTGTGTCCGGAGAAGAAGAAGAAGAAGGGGAAGAACCAGAGCATGGCAGCGTCAGCAAAGGTTTAGGACTTTGCAAATCGTTTTAACCGGGAGTTTGCATTCACTGCGTGTAAGTCCTCTAGTGCAAGATCACCTGCCACACAGGTTTAGAGGGAGCATGCTTTTCCCTTGATTAGCGGAGCATCTTCGGGTATCTGGTATGTGGACAGTGGGGCTTCACATCACATGACAGGAGTCCGTGAGTACTTCTCAGAGATTTCAGAGAGTGGCACTGATATAGAGGTAGTACTCGGTGATGACAGAGTTGTTAGAGCAGTCGGGGTGGGGACACTGACATTTTAGAGGGAGTCCAAACCTCCCTTGAAGGTGTCAGATGTTCTTTATGTGCCAGGGATGAGGAAGAACCTCATATCTGTCTCAGCTTTGGAGGACAGAGGATATGAGGTACTGTTCAGGGGAGGACAGGGGTTGATGTATCCCAGGGGCACTCCAGCTGATTCAACTAGAGTGATAGATGTACGCCATGCAAAGGTGTACAAGTTTGCATTCTAGCCCCTTTTGGCATTGAACAGTAGTACTGACAGCAGAGCTAGCAGTTCTGAGCTGTGTGAGATTTGGCACCGCAGGATGGGGCATATGTATCATGGAGCCTTGAGGACATTGCGGGAGATCACTACAGGTGTGCCAGATTTCAGTACTGATCACTTTGATACTTGCAGAGGATGTGCGATGGGCAAGTTTGCCAAATCGCCTTTTCCCAGCAGTGACAGCAGAGCGACTTGGATACTTGATTTGATTCATTCCGATGTGAGCGGTCGGATGTCTCATGTTTCCTTGAGTGGATATGAGTACTATGTTTTATTCATTGATGATCACTCCAGGGGGACCTGGATTTATTTCTTGAAGACCAAGAGTGAGGTCTTCAAGCGGTTTCAGGAGTTCAGAGCTCGTGGAGACACAGACAGGTCGGAAGATCAAGTCCCTGAGGTCGGACAATGGGGGAGAGTACACCCTTGGAGAGTTTGTTGACTATTGTGCGGAGGCAGGCATTAGGAGGGAGTTCACTGTTCCTTACAACCCCCAGCAGAACAGGGTTGCGGAGAGGAAGAACAGATCCATCGTAGGGGCTGCCAAAGCCATGTTACATGATCAGGGGTTGCCATTGTTCTTGTGGGCAGAGGCCTGCAACACAGCTGTTTATTTGCAGAGCAAGAGTCCGCATCGTGCCTTGGGGCACATGACTCTGGAGGAGGCTTTTTCTGGGAAGAAGCCTGATATTGGTCATCTTCATATCTTTGGATGCATTACATACTCCTACATACCCAAGGAGAAGAGGACCAAACTAGAGCCCACCGCAGAGAAGGGTATCTTTGTGGGTTACAGTGAGACCTCAAAGGCCTTTCGGATTTACATTCCTGCACAGAGGAAAGTTGTTGTCAGGCGGGATGTGAAGTTCGAGGAGGATAGGGCCTTTAGGAGGTCACGGGAGTTAGAGTATCTGGATCAGCCAGACCCTCAGCAGTAGTTGAGTCAGTCGCAGGGATCCAGTGGGCACGGATCAGGAGGATTCGGAGGTACATCTATGAGGATGTCAGTTTCCGTCATTGAGCAATGGCTTGCTGAGCCAGAGGGGTGGTGCTCCGGGCAGCATGCAGAGCAGTTCACAGAGCAGTTCACTAGGGAGTCCACTGATGGACAGTTCACACGGTACCTCAGCTTCTACAGGTTCAGGTGTAGGCAGGAGGACATCAGACAGACAATCAGGAGTTCAGGCTCCTAATGATGATGAGGAGGAGGAATTTCATTCTACTATGGGAAAAGTGCGCTCAGGGAAGAGGAAAGCCCAAGTGGCTTCAGGACACCTTGAGAGATGCCACATCTGTTGCTGAGCCTAAGAGGCTGGTCAGAGAGAGTAGACCACCTGAGAGGTTTTGTAGCTATATGGCAATGGCTACCAGCATCCTTGACTCTGAGCCTTCTAGCTATGAGGAGGCAGCTAGCCAGCAGGTTTGGAGAGAGGCCATGCAGGAGGAGTATTCTTCTATCATGAAGAATGATGTTTGGGAGGTGGTGTCGAGGCCTGAGGGCAAATCCGTGGTTACTTCCAGATGGCTTTACAAGGTAAAGCATGTTGCAGATGGCAGCATTGAGAAATTCAAAGCGAGGTTTGTGGCTAGAGGGTTCTCCCAGGTAGAGGGAGTTGATTATGAGGAGACCTTCGCTCCCGTGGCTCGATATACTTCGATCCGCTCCATTATATCGATAGCGGCATAGATGGGTTGGAAGATCCACCAGATGGATGTGAAGACTGCATTTCTCAATGGCTTCATACAGGAGGAGGTGTACATTGAGCAGCCACAGGGCTTTGAGGTGCATGGGAAGGAGTCCCATGTGTGCAGACTGAAGAAGGCCCTTTATGGCCTGAAGCAAGCTCCCAGAGCTTGGTACTCCAGGATAGATACATACTTGCAGGGGATGGGTTTCACAAAGAGTGAGGCAGATCCGAACCTTTACTTTATTGTGATAGGTGAGGAGCCTCTCATTCTGGTGCTGTATTTGGATGACTTGGTCATTACAGGTGCAGAGAGACTCATAGAGCACTGCAAGAGAGATCTTGCGGCGGAGTTTGAGATGAAGGACATCGACTTGATGCATTACTTTTTGGGTTTGGAGGTGTGGCAGGAGGAGGGGCATTTCTTCTTGGGGCAGGGGTAGTATATTGTGGACATCCTTGGCAGATTCCACATGGAGGATTGTAAACCCATGTCAACACCGATGATTACCAACTGGAAGAAGCTTTATGCTTCGGATTCCGAGTTGGTGGATCCCACATTGTACAGGCAGCTAATTGGTTCCTTGATGTATTTGGTCAATACTAGACCAGATATTTGTTTTGCAGTCAACACGATGAGTCAGTTTATGTGTGAGCCTAGGAAGGTTCACTGGGTGGCTGCAAAACACATTTTGCGGTACTTGCAGGGGACAGTGGATTATGGTCTGGACTACAGGCAGGGGGATGGAGTGAGACTGGCAGGTTATACTGATTCTGATTGGGCAGGTTGTGCTTCTGATAGGAAGAGCACTTCAGGGTGCTGTTTTGGGTTGGGTTCAGCAGTAGTGTCATGGTTCAGCCGGAAGTAGCAGTCAGTAGCATTGAGTTCAGCGGAAGCAGAGTATATGGCAGCCAGTCTAGCTAGTTGTGAGGCCATCTGGCTTCGCAAGATGTTGTTTGGCTTATTTGGTCAGCCGTTGAGACCTTCAGTGATTTACTGTGATAATCAGAGTTGCATTAAACTCACGGAGAATCCAGTATTTCATGACAGGTCAAAGCATATCGGGATCAAATATCATTTCATTAAAGACTGTGTTCAGAAGGGCGCTGTGATGCTTGAGTATATTCCCACTGATGAGCAGGTTGCAGATATTCTTACCAAAGCCTTACCACGGGGCAAGCATGACTACTTCAGAGACAAGATGGGTGTGGTGAGGAACACTTTCCTCGGTAAGAGGGAGTGTTGAAATTTGGTACCGGAGGATAAGTGGTTCCCTAAGTCTTTGATCTTTGGCCTAGGGAAAAGTGTCCAAAAGAATTTAATTTTTCTCCTAAAGTGACTTTATAATTTTTATAAAGTCAAATCTAATTTAAAAGTGACTTTAAGTGATAAAGTTACTAAAGTCTAATTTTAAAGTGACTTTAATAAAGTCAATGTAAAATTAGAAAGGAAAAGTGACTTTGGAAATAAATGACTAAGTGGGTCTTTATTAAAGTGGGGTGAATTAAAAAATAGAAAGTGAGATTTAAATGAGCATTTAATCTTAGCCCTAGATCTCAATCTATTTCAGCCATTGGATTTAGGGATCACCCAAAAGTCACTTAGGGTTAGATTAAGGGAGGAAAAGGAGGAAAAGGTCATTCATTCTTTCATGAGCAGATTGAGAGAAGGAGAGCAAGAGAGCAAGGGAGATTTCTGGACAGTGAGGAGAAGGAGTTTTAGGAAGTCCGTACAACGGAGTTTCAGCAAGGCGGAGTTTCAGCGAGTCGGAGTTTCAGCAAGTCCGTACAGCGGAGTTTCAGCATGGTGGAGTTTCAGCAAGTCTGTACAACGGAGTTTCAGCAAGTCTGTACAGCTGAGTTTTAGCAAGTCGAGGGCAGAAATCCGTACAGTTGTACTGCTATTTTTCGAGGAGGCCGTACAACATTTATTGCTGTTTTGTTTTGCTGTTTGCAAGTGTTCCCAATTGGCTGTGAGGCATGGAAAACGAAATAAGTTGTAAAATTTACTTGCTGAATTTTCGCTGAATATTTCTCACTGTAAAAACCATTTTTCAGAAATAAGAAAGAGCTCTCGAACTGGTTTCCCCAAGAGTTGTAGGGGGTTTTCATAGGGTCACCTTGACAAAAAATCACTGTGTTTAAATGTGTTGAATGGCTGTTTATATATGCTGATATTTATCTCTGCATTTTCCAGCATTCTGTAAAATTTCCAGAATTTGTGTTTTCAGCAAAATTTATTTTCCAGTTGTTGAATGTATGGATATGGGAAAGGGCATTTAACTATTTTGGAGAAATAAGGTGAAACTGAAAACCGGGGTGGGAAATGAAATTTTTTTACACGAGACTCTATCGACAAGCACTTGGTGGCCTTTATCTCTGACCTGAACACCTCCAAGGAAATCTACGATAAACTAGTGAGTTTATTTAAAGTTAATGATGCAAATCAAGTTTTGTTTCTTAGAAATAAGCTGAGGGAAATCAAGAAGGGTAAAGATGAGAGTATGCAAGCATACTTCTTAAGAATCACCGAGATCAAGAACGATCTCTTATCTATTGGGGAGACTATTACTGATAGGGAAATGGCACTCACGACTCTTGGAGGATTACCATCCGAATGGTACGTGTTCAGGACTACTCTTCTGAACAATCATGCAATTCCTCGTTTCAAGAAGAAACAAGGGTAGAAGAGCAAGAAATGCCCTTACTTAAAGGTCCTCCTGCTGCCTTTTCTTCTCATGCTAAGAAAAGAAATAATTCCGAGTCTAAATAAAAAAAAAGCCTGGACCTAAGGGTGGAAGAAAAGGAAGATGTTACATTTGCAATAAAGCAGGTCACTATGCAAGGGAATGCCCTGATAGAAAGGACTTTCACCATGACGATGATCAAAATCCCTCTCATGTTAATCGAAGGGATGGAAAATTCAATAGCAAAGGTAAAAGAAATGTTGGAAATCAAGGAAAAGGACAACCATTCAAGAACGCTGGAAATTCCATGTAATATTCCTAATTAGCTATGGCTAATTGGAATATTCGATTTTGTTCAATTTTTGCCTTCTATAGTTATTTGTGAATAAAAATTGAGGAAGGGGGACATAAGTCACTTTAGAATAAAAAAAAGTCACTTCCTAGGTAGCACAACATTGTGACTTAAAGGGGAGCCAAGGGGGCCAAAGGGGGACGCAGAAGTGGAGCCCACGCAGACACATGGAGAGACTGTGCAGGAGGGAAGGAACACGTGGCAAGAGGGGAACCACACAGGAAGAGGTGAGCCTTGGGATTGAGAGAGGCGAAGGATATAAAAGAGAGAGGAGCCCCCTCATTTTGGATCATTCGGTTATGTGCATTTGTGATAGTCGTTTTGGCTTAGAGCACGCTGGCTGTTTAGTTAGTCTGCAACACTGTTTAGTGCACTGAGTGTCTCCGTTCGGAGATCTCACCCTTAGCCCCGGGGGACTCCAAGTGCTTGCTCGGGCAAGGTATTTTCGTTGGCATTTCAGCAGCGGTATCTTCAGCATTTCAACAGTGGTTTTATCAGTGTTCTAGAGGACTGCACAACCCTGGGAGAGGGACGCAGTTCTTTTTGGGAGTAGTCTGGATTGAAGGTTTGTGGAGGATTTGAGCCGAGGGATTGAGCAAGAGATCAACTCTTTCATATTGGAGGAGTTTGGCAGAGTTTTGGGCTGAGTTTCGGAGGGTTCTATTCAGTGGCAGTGCAGAGCAGTGAGGAACTGCGTAGAACCCCAAAGGGGGTGATTTTCGGAGGTCGGCCATTCCACGAGAGCTTTCCGGGTTTTTCTGGGTTTCTTGAGTAGAGTCCAATTCTAGAGTTTCAGCTTTTTCTGAGGAGGGGAGCAGTCCCAAATCCTCGTTTGATTTCTAGCAGCAACAGCAGTGCAGCAGTTTTCCCAACAGCGTGGACGCAGATCAGAGAGAGGCCATTCCTTTGCTATTCTGAGTGTATTTCTTCACTTGCCTTGTGCAAGTAGAGGTGCCATCTTCCTGATCACCCCTGTACTCATTTTATTACTCAGTATAATAAAATGGCTTAGCATTCTCTCTGCATTTCTTGTGTATCCGTTTATGGTTTATTTGATATATAGTATCATTGTTATTTGTATCTCTGTGAGCATTCTCGGCTATTATACCACTTGTGTGTTTCTATTATACTCTTAGAAAGAGTCTGGAAAGGGCCAGGTAGCCTCCGGATCTCGTCATCTTTTTAGAGGCGACATATCTGGTAAATGCCTTCCCAGTACATCTCTAGTTGGAGTTTGCTTGTGTTTGGGGTATATCCCTGATATGGGATATTACAGTGGTATCCGAGCATAGATCTGGCTCAGCTTGTGGAGCTAGCAATCTATGACACCAGGAGAAAAACCCTACATTTGTTAGAGAGGTAGGAGGCACAGAGACACTGGACGCAGGTTGGAGAATACCTACATGGAGGGAGACTGTGTTCCTGTGGTGGATGCAAAACAGGTGTTGCCTGTGGTAGATGCAGAACAGAGAGAGCCAGTAGTGGACGCAGAACAAATGACAGACGAGGATGGGTAGAGATTTGCGGATATGCTCGTCAAATCAGTGCAGGATCTATCGAGGCAGATTGAGGTAATGGGGCAGAGATTCACGGCAGTAGAGGCCAGACAGCGTGAGAGCCCACGAGTTTTTCAGATTGGTGAGGGATCAGGTGCATCCATCACTTGCCAGAGCAACGTGATATTGCGCAGCAGGTGGCCTCACATGCCCCTACACGCTCTACCATGCCCACTTTCTTAGGATCATACACGGGGGTCGTAGCCTAGCAGGAGGCAGAGCCCGGACATATAGGTGATTATTTTGCAGAGTACTAGGTCTATGGGCAGGAGTTCAGGGAAGCCCTCTCATTCAGAGATTTTGTTCAGCTCTAGCGAGATAGTAGACCCCGCGACCATCACAGGGGGTACCAGCATTACCATGATGGAGACAACCACTGTGCAGTGAGTAGATTCCACTTGCCTACGTTTGATGGCTCATCAAACAGTTCGGCAAAGTCTTAGGTGGAGACGCTGGACATTTATTTCCAGCTTAACCAGATGTCGAAGGCAGAGGCCATGAAGGTGGCATCATTGCATTCGGATGGCGAGGCGTAGGATTGGTGGTTTCATGGGATGATTACACTCGAGCACTCTACAGTGACGACATATGCTGAGTTTACCAGGAGATTGATGGAGTGATTTGACTGGAGGGATCCAGAGCAACATTTCGTTGAGCTGACAAGGCTCAAACAGATAGGGAGCCCAGAGACCTACATTGTAGATTTCTTGAGGGTCTCCGTGATGGTGCCAGACCTATCCACGACACGGAGGGTCTATATGTATGTTGAGGGGTTAGCAGAGCCACTTCGGGGTTTAGTCCGATCCACTAAACCAGCCACACTCCAGGACGCTATCAGCAGGACTCGGGACTTACAGGATGTCTTACCCAGGACCCGGACACCTTATCCCCAGAGACAGACTTTTCAGTCTAAGGGGAAAGATGTGAGGATTCCTCCTCCAAAGGGAAATCCAGGACGAGTACAACTTGACGACGATGCCAGGAGGGAGATGAAGAAGAAGCGGTTGTGCTTCCCCTGTCAAGAGCCATGGGCACGAGGACATAGATGTGCTGCTGGCAAAGCACATTTTATTTAGGTCTTCTTCGAGAGCAGTGGAGAAGAGGATGATGAGGATGTGGAGGCAAGAGATAGGCATGCCATACAGGGGCCTTTGCCACCTCCACCACTAGCAGCAGGTGGTGCATCTTTTGCACCCACCGGAGGGGCCCTTGCAGTGTTGCGAGGAATTCCCAAGTATCTGACGCTATGCGTACGAGGGACAGTACGTGGCCAGCACGTATCAGTTTTGGTTGAAAGTGGGGCAACCCACAACTTCATCGATGCACAGATGGTTGAGTGGAGAGGTATTTAGATGGAGAGCTTCGATGGGTTTTCAGTATTGGTCCCAGGGGATCAGACCATGACATGTGCTCGTTATGTCCCAGAGCTTTCAGTGACGATGGGCACCTACACATTGAATAACCACTTTTTCATGGTCGATATTCCGGACACCAACATGATACTAGGTGTTCAGTGGCTTATTACTCTAGGGAAGGTCACGACGGATTGGAAGACCCTAGAGATGGAGTGGGATGATGAGAAGACAGGGAAGCATGAGAAGATACGGGGATAACACACATATCCGCCTTAGACTGTGTCGGCTCATCGGATGGAGGTAGTCTTCCGGAAGGGAGACATAGAGTGTGCAGTGGAGTTGCGTGCATTAGAGGCAGGGACTTCAGGGCAGACGGTACATCCAGAGATACAGTCTATCCTTGATCGGTATGCCATAGTGTTTGGGGAGATTCCACCAGGACAGCCGCCGGATCGGGGGTTTGAGCACACCATCGAGCTTGAGCAGGGCATACAGGCTGTGATCACCACCCCCTATAGGCACCCCAAGGCCTATTGGGATGAGATTGAGCGGGCTATCTAGGAGTTGCTGGCTCTTGGGCATATCCGACCGAGCATGAGTCTTTTTGCTTCTTCTGTGGTGTTGGTGAAGAAGAAGGACGGTACATTGAGGATGTGCATTGACTACAGGGCCCTGAACAAGAAGACCCTGAAGAACAAGTACCCCATACCCAGGATCGATGAGTTGATGGACGAGTTGAGAGGAGCACGTTCCTTCTCAAATATTGATTTGAGATCTGGGTACTGTTGTCGCACAGATTGTCACG
Organism: Pinus tabuliformis; assembly: GCA_031772625.1. Lineage (NCBI taxonomy): Eukaryota > Viridiplantae > Streptophyta > Pinopsida > Pinales > Pinaceae > Pinus > Pinus tabuliformis. The sequence continues at coordinate 38,038,327 of CM062815.1, forward strand.
ACAACGCTCGGACCGGGGGCTGTCACCCTGATCCTCGATCTCTCCGTTTAAGCCTGTCTCCTGCGGCTAAGGGGGGTAGACCCTATGGGACAATGGATGACCAACTGTGGACCAGTTGGGTTGGGAGACACGAGGGAAAACAAACACTTATTTGATTGTATTAAGTTAATAGGCCAGTGCCTTATGGAGTTAGTGACTGAATGATTATTTATCAAATGCTTGCAGAAATATGAGCTCATAAACAATCATTTACCATCAAATAACTCAAACAAAGGTTAACTTTTTCCAAATGCGAGATAATCGATAAATGTTCAATGTCTTAACGATATTCCAGCAATTAAAATACGAAAGATTAAATGCTTTAAATAACAACATAGTTTTAAATGGTAAACAGAGATCACATTCATATAACTAATCTTTAAATGAACATCTAACCATGTTTAACCACATGAAAATGATAAACATTAATCGCACATCAAAATTTTAGCCTCAGCAGAAAAGATATATCGCAAACATGACAAATCCTTGAGCCAAGACTGAATCTGGCAAGATATTTCCAATTTTTTTTTTTGTATTTTTATATGAAACAAAACACAGCTAAAGCAAAAACTAAATGTAACTTAAATCTAAATAAAAAAATCTGAACTAAAAAAAAAAATAAAAAGTGTAAAAATTACTTATTTATTTATTATTATTATTTTTAAATCCTAAACTCTAAAAAAAATAAAATCAAATCTAAATTAAAACCCCGAATTTAAACTTTTATGTGGAAAAAAAATTTAAAATTTTTCCATAACTAAAAGGCAATAACAATCTAAATTAAAGAAACTTTATGCATGCCTTTATTATTATTATTATTATTTTTAAGTCAAAATAAAATAAAACTAAAATTAATCTAAAATCTAAAAGTAAATTTAAATTGAAAGCAAACTAAGCTAAATAGAATTAAAACTACATAATCAGAAGCTTAAACTAAATCAAAATCTAATCAAACAAAAATCTAAATTAAACTAAAACTTAAACCAACGTACAATAATAAATCTACCTACCTATGCTAACCTTAAACATGCATAGAAAATTAAAATCGAATTTCTGTTTGGTGTTTGCTGTGTAAGTAGTCGGAGGAGGATAGCTCGACGGTGGAAATGTTGAGAGCTCGATGGCATAAGGATTGTGCAGGTAGGACGCTGCGAATTTGTGCCCACGGGTCAACGTGAGGGTTTCAGAGAGGCCGATGAACAATGGGATGGCAGCGTTGAAGGTTGCGTGAAAGATCAGTGAAGAAATTCGCAGGTACAGCAAGTCGATGCGAGGGAATGAGGGAGCTTGACGCAGGCAGAGGGGGATGCGATGAAGCTGCAGCAGCAAGGAGGGAGAAAAGAGCTGCGTGAGGAGGGAGATGACTGAGGGATGGACGCAAGTTTTTTTTTATGCAGCGTTTGGGTGAACAGCGTAAGGGATATGATCTTGCAGGTAGCAGAATGGAGGGCGTGAAGATGACTGCGGGATTCGATAACTGCTTGGAAGGGGTTTGGAGCAGCAGGAAGTAACCCAAAAATTTTCCAGATTTTAAAACTCAAACCCAGATCACAAAAGAAAATTTCGAAACAAAATCGAAATCTTCCTGCTCAGAAGAAACCAGGCAATCAATCTGCAGAACTTCCACCAGAACCTCTAAATATTTTCCAGGAATCTTAATAAAATTTTGAATCAGCTTGCTTCAGCTCTGCCTTGAAAACCTTACTGAAATTCCAGATCTGAAAACTAAATTAATTCCCTGTAAAAACGATGCTGATCGACCTCCAGGGATCTAGATCTTACCTTCCAGGGTCTAGAACTGGACTCTATACAGCTCTCAACTTCAAATCTGCAACAAAAAACAAACACCCAGAAACAAAATAAGGAAGAAACAAAAAAAACAAAAAAAAAACCTAAAACTGGCTAAATAATTACAATATTTACATATTGCAGGCTCTTAAATAGCCAGATTTGTCAATAGTCTTTAGTAATATTTTCAGAATATCAGATTTACTATGAGATACTTCAAAAATCTCTCATGCGATTCAAAAAATAAACTTTAAATGTCAGACCCAGAATCGAAACTCGCTGAGCTCTACAAGAAAATGCTTTGCAAGAGTTGGCTGGTTCAGCCGAGAACTTCCCCAAACGCCCACTAATTTTCTCAATAAGGGTTTCCTGCACAGCTCACTTCAACCATCAATAAAAAGGGAAAAAACAGTACTAGATTTCAGATGCAATGGAGATACGTGCCATTATTTCAGAAATTCTATTACCATTCAAACCCTAGTAAGTGAACAAGATACCTGTGTTCAACAACACTCTACATCAAGCTATTAATAATCGCTGAAAATAAAATTATGCAGAAAATAAAACAGCTCACAGCACTTCAGGAGAGTAACACTAGCAAGATTTCAACCCCAAAGTCTTTCTTTATTTGCACCAGAAAAAGTTTACAAGAGAGCTTTCTTCAGCACAAGACTCCCAGATCGAATGATCTCAAATGACCCCTAGCACCCTATTTAAAGGAAAAATTCCCAACAGCTAGTTCGAGTGATCCATGTCAAAATGATCTCGACCGTCGATGAGGATCAAGATATCTTTTAATCTCATCCGTCGAAATTTTAATAAATTAAAAATTAAAATTTTGCATTTGTTTTCTCAAAATTTCGACTTATTTTATTATTTTGTTTTATTTTATTTTTTATTTTTTATATTTTAAAATTTTTATTTATTTATTATTTTATTTATTATTATTATATATATATATTTTTATTTATTTATTTATTTTTATCTATTTTTTATAATTTTTTTTCAATCTTTAATTTTTTATTTTTATTTTTTGGGAAAGATGCTCGAAAGAAAAGGATTTTTGGTGTCGAATAGGAGAAAAACGCGCAGCCAGGGTTCGAAGAAGTTTAGCGCCTGCTCCTTATGGAGGAACGCAGAGGAGGGAGCTCCCCTCCCTCCTACAAAAGTGCTATTGCCAGTAGAGGCAAGTCCCCTCTGGGCAAATTCAAAGATTCTGTGGAAGAGGAATAGAGTAATAATGAAAAGGAGACAGATGGGGGCAGGCCCAAGGAAAATGTCAGCACTAAAGACAAGGAAGAAGAAGACAAAAGCCAGGGCACAAGGAACAATAAACAAAAGGGACCGTGCAGACCCAAAATGGAGATTACTCCCAGAGGTGTTAAATGATCCTGCACTACAGGCACACAGGGAACATATGGGGACCTACGCTATAATCTGCAAGTTTATGGGATTATGGCCCATAGAAAAGGCTTTACAGTTATGGATCAAGTATCACTGGAAACCCAAAGGAAGTATAGACTTGCATCTTGGGTCAAAGGGATTTTTCACTGTGGTGTTCACAAACATCGAAGACAAAGACAGAATATTCGAAGGAGGACCCTACTTTTATGCAGCTGCTGGCCTCTATATGCGGCCTTGGAAGATGAACTTTGTTCCAGAGCGGGAGACTTTCACTTCGGTACCGGTCTGGGTAAGACTCTATTCTCTTCCTCTTGATTATTGGCAAACTGAATCGCTTGTTGCCATAGGCAACAAACTAGGACGTTTTGTCAAAGCTTCGGAAGCCACAAGAAGAGGCAAATACACTTCCTATGCAGGGATCTGTGTAGAAATGGATTTATCAGGAGCTCTTCCGGATGAAGTCATCTTGGAAGTTTTTGATGAGGAATGGGTGCAAACGGTAGACTACGTGTTAAATTGGCAACTAGGGCCAAACTCCATGTGGGTTGGTTTATTTCTGGCAGCTGATATTTTTATTGGATCCCTCTCGTTGAGAGCTGTAGGATTGATCCAAAGATCATCCGATTCCGATAAGTATTTATGGAGATATGAATTTATTTTGTTTATGTAATTATTATCAAGCCGACCAGCACATATGTAGGCTCTAGAAGCCCAACCGACGTGTCTATTCAACCTCTACATTTTTAGTATAAATAGATGAGGATTTTATGTCATTTAAACACACAACTCTTCATGTGATCTCCTCCTCTCCACGTCTTGGGTTTTTGGTGAAGGAGAGACACACAAGAAGATACGTTGGGCCAAGTGTATGATGCCCTATCTTATACGCAGATGATGCCCTAGCTTATACGCTGTAATGGAGACACCTAGCTGCAGTAAGGGAAGGAATTATCACGCTGTAATGAAGACTCCTAAACGCAGAGAAGGTGAAGGAAACATGTTCACGCAGAGACCTGTTTTCCTAAACGCAGAGATTTGTTCACGTAGAGACCTGTTCACGCAGATGATGCCCTATACGCAGAGCCCTGTTCATGCAGCCATAGAAGCACATAACTCACACATATTCGGATGGTTCTGTGATCTCACATGGAAGAGGAGTCGCTGTCATGAGGCCGCAGTCTAGACATGGAGCCGCAGTCAAAGCTTGAAGTTGCAGTCAAGATATGAGGGTATCCGGAATGAAGGAGCAACAGAACATGTCTAAGGGCATCAACAATTGAGGTAACAATCTCGCATTCCTCTCTCTAAACTCTCATGGAGGAACAGGTCCAAATCTAGGGATTGACTGCACCTCGATTGGGTATTAGGTGCAGTCACAGTCAAGACCTCGGATAACTGGGGCTGTATAGACACAACAGTGACATGAGGTTTGGACAATCTCGGCATTCCAGTGTTGGGCTAATTTCGCATGAATAAGAGCAGTCTTGACATCATACTCCTGTAGCTACAGAACTTCGGATAGAGATGGAACAGTAAGATAGTCATGCCATAAAGATGATCTCGGTATTACAGAAAAGGATATTCGGACCTGTTATCTAATAGTCTCTGCATATGTTTATTGTCTCGATGCTATACATAACCGCATCAGCTCTTAGTGTAATAATAAACTTGGTTACTTCTCAATGAAAGCAGAGATATGGTCTTAATCTCATGTTAGATAATCATAGTATAATGGAAACATGTATACGCTAGGAACAGAACTCGGGTTTCATCTTTGGAATCCACGTACAGGTATGCATGGAACGTTGTTAGCTCACAGGCCCTAGATCTGGCACCACAATGGAGATATGTATATATACGCAGGAGCTGGCAGCATGGTTTAAGGTAAATCAACATCCCTCATCTACGCAGTGAAGGAAGCTTCCAGAATGCAGTAAGTGGAGGCTTACACGCTGTCAAAAGAAACTAATCTATATGCTGCTATAGGAAGACTGTGTGCATTTTGTATGGGTATTTGTGGGCTCAGATTATTACCATAATATATGAAGTTGTCATGCATTGTACTGTTGAGATCTAAAGCTATTTGATGGTTGTATGATGCTGCTAGAACATGACATGGACATAAAGGGCAGCATAATGATGAATGAGGTCATGGACATAAAGTTCAGCATGGTGCAGTATGCAGTGGTGCAACTTGAGAACCTGATGCAGGATGATGATAGGTGAAGGAGTCACCTTGGAGGATCAGTTGAAGCAGAATGTCTTCAACTGATCTCATCGTTATAGGAGATGATCTATGCTCAGATCTAGACAAGTCAAAGTGTTGACTTCTGTTGTAAATGTACTCTCTCTCTCTTTCTCTGCTGAACTTTGAAGATAAAAGAAGATTTGATCAAAGGGTTTCCCCACACATTGTGGGGTTTGTCCCTGGCTTGCGCCATATCTTGTGTCCTCTTGTCTTGGCTTGTCTTCTGCATATTATATTTATGTTCTATCTGTAGTTTATCGTAATGCTGATGTGATTGCTAACTGTGAAAATTTAAATAAATTGCTCTAGCATAGAACATACCTAATCTTAACATGGTATCAGAGCTGAGGTGAAGACAATGCCCAAGCAAGAGTGAAAGAGCAATCACCGAAGACAATTGGGACAAGACAGAAGGATCAATGGGTTCCTCATAATTCACCTAGGGTGAAGTCGAACTAGAGAATGTTATCAGAATGGCGCAGTGGAAGTTTCTGATGGCCCATCTAATGATCACTTCATTGGGAAGTTCGGATCTTAGGGTAGAAGGAAAGGCGGATGCCTTATTGAAATAAGTTCAGCCGTTATGCGAAGGAGTGTCCGAATGGCAGAGACACATCTCTTGATGAAGATAACAATCATTCCTGTGACATATTCAATAATCAAAGGAATGACTGCTAATGCAGGTCATCAAGGAAGTGGTCGACTCCTCCACGAGAGCAAGAAACCCCAAAATCTCTTTTATGTACTTGATCGCAAGAAGAACTTGATGTCCATCTCGGAAATGGAAGTCAAAGGTTACAGGGTGGCACTTATCGTGGAAAGGTACGTGTTTGAAAATATATCCTTTCAAAGATGTTTTTGAGTTCAGGGTTGTATCAAATTGCAGGAAGTCCACTGGGGACCATGTCCTTTGACTCAGCACCAGAGGTCTGTGAGTCAGATGGTGACTAGGATGCCTGAATTCAAAAAGAAGCATGAAGGTACATGTCTGAAATGTACCGAAGGAAAATATTATAAGGGAACCATTCCCCTCATGCAGCAGGTTCACGGGTTTGGAACAACCCGAGGAGTTTGAGAATCATGATCAAGGAATCTCATATATACAGGTGGAAGAAAGCCCTCTATGGCTTGAAGCAAAACACCTCGGGCATAGTATGATAGGATTGATAGCTGTCTAATGCAGCTGAGATTCACTAGGAGTGAAACCGATTCAAACCATTACTCAAAGGTTGTGGATGATAAACCTCTCATACCAGCACCTATGTCTGACAGGTGGAGACCCTTTCATTTATAGGAGACAGAGGGAGTTGGATTCTGAATGTGGGAAGATAAGCTGCAAGCTTGTGACTGCCTCGAGGATCTTAACTTTCAGAAGTTATATGGTAATGATGTCGGACCTGATTTGGGAAATGCCTCTGAGTTTCATAAACTCATTTGCGTTGATGTTCTTGGAGAACCTCCGTCCGGACATCTCTGTTGCAGTTAGCATGGTGAGCTCATATTTGGTTGAGCCTCACTAGATTGGTGCCAAGAATCCTCTAAGATATCTTCAGGGCACAATCTCTCATGAATTGAGATACACTGCCGGAAATATGAAACCACATGATTATTCGAATGATGAGTGGGCAAGAAGTATGGAGGATAACTAGAGCACTTCTCAGTGCTGTTTGGAATCTGCCTTGATATCCTGGATGAGCAGGAAGCAGAAGTCGGTGACTCTGAGCACCACCAAGGCAGAATACATTGCTGATAGTATGGCCTTCTGTGAGGCAGTTTGGTTGCTGAAGCTCTTCAGTGAGCTATTTGTACACATGATGAATACCACTGTGAATCTCTGTGACAACCAGAGATAGGATTCGATTATTGAGGAATCCCGTATTTGACAATTGCTCCAGCAGATAGACATCAATTACTGCCTTATCTGGGATATGGTAAGTTGATGATTAAGGAGGCTCCATAACTCTGAGATGATGTACAGGATAGAGCCCTGAGGAAAGATCAAATTTGTGATTTTCTCGAACGACTTGGAGTCGTCGAGAGACCTTTGTAAAAGGGTCCTGCATGCTGCATACATTGAGCTCTAGGAGCTTTGGGGGGCTTGTAGTTCTATTGGAGCAACATATGACCACAGGGTGACTCACCCTCCCCTGGTGGTGCGCATTGAAACAAGATGATTTGCTCTCTTGTGGGACAAGATGATTCGCTCTCTTGTGTAGCAGGATGATTAGTTCTCCTGTGAGGCCTGGATTGATGTGTTCTCCATGGCGATTGTAGCAGGATTGATGTGTTCTCCTGTGAGGCCTGGATTGATGTGTTCTCCATGGAAGTTGTAGCAGGATTGATGTGTTCTCCTGTGAAGCCTGGATTGATGTGTTCTCCATGGCAGCCTGGATTGATGTGTTCTCCATGGCGATTGTAGCAGGATTGATGTGTTCTCCTGTGAGGACAGGATTGATTAAGTTCTCCTGTCGAGGCATCCTACCCATGTAGTCTGGGACTCATGGGAAGTACCTCTCATCTGATCAATGAGCAGGGAAATGAAGTTAGGGACCATAGTAGTACCGATGGACGCATCGTTGTATATACCGTACTCCCTACGCTAGGATGTCCTCCATTGATCTGGGATCAATGATACTGGTCTGGGACCAGTGGTAGGAGTTGTACATGCTATGACGCTGACTTCGGGTCGGCTGAGACTGGTCTGGGACCAGTGGTACATACTCCGAGACTGACTTCGTGTCAGTGCAGTACTGGTCTGGGACCAGTGAGAGTGGTACATACTATGACGCTGACTTCGGGTCAGTTGAGAACTTGAGACTGGTCTGGGACCAGTGGTACACTCTCTGAGACTGCGATACTGGTCTGGGACCAGTGGTAGGAGTGGCACTTACTATGAAGCTGACTTCGGGTCAGTTGAGACTGGTCTGGGACTAGTGGTATGCACTCTGAGACTGACTTCAGGTCAGTGGAGAGTGATATGACTCATTCTCGATCAATTCTTCTTCTTCATAGTTCAGCGGAGATGAGCAGAGCAAAGCAGAGCCAGCAGAGCAAAGCCAGCAGAGCTGAGCTGAGCAGAGCCAGTAGAGCTGAGCAGAGCAGAGCCAGCAGCGCTGAGTAGAGCAGAGCTAGCAGAGCCAACAGCGCTAAGCAGAGCAGAGCCGAGCCGAGCCAGCAGAGCAGAGCACAGCCAGCAGCGCTGAGTAAAGCCAACAAAGATAGGCAGAGCAGTGCAGGGCACTGATGGCAGAGATAGTACAGTCGGACATATGGATTAGCAGATGGAGTTCCCCCTAGTTGAGAGGGAGTGTTAAATTGGCAACTAGGGCCAAACTCCATGTGGGTTGGCTTATTTCTGGCAGCTGATATTTTTATTGGATCCCTCTCGTCGAGAGGTGTAGGATTGATCCAAAGATCATTCGATTCCGATAAGTATTTATGGAGATATCAATTTATTTTGTTTATGTAATTATTGTCAAGCCGACCAGCACATATGTAGGCTCTAGAAGCCCAACCGACGTGTCTATTCAACCGCTACATTTTTAGTATAAATAGATGAGGATTTTATGTCATTTAAACACACAACTCTTCATGTGATCTCCTCCTCTCCACGTCTTGGGTTTTTGGTGAAGGAGAGACACACAAGAAGATACGTTGGGCCAAGTGTATGATGCCCTATCTTATACGCAGATGATGCCCTAGCTTATACGTTGTAACGGAGACACCTAGATGCAGTAAGGGAAGGAATTATCACGCTGTAATGAAGACTCCTAAACGCAGAGAAGGTGAAGGAAACATGTTCACGCAGAGACCTGTTTTCCTAAACGCAGAGATTTGTTCACGTAGAGACCTGTTCACGCAGATGATGCCCTATACGCAGAGCCCTGTTCATGCAGCCATAGAAGCACATAACTCACACATATTCAGATGGTTCTGTGATCTCACATGGAAGAGGAGTCGCTGTCATGAGGCCGTAGTCTAGACATGGAGCCGTATTCAAAGCTTGAAGTTGCAGTCAAGATATGAGGGTATCCGGAATGAAGGAGCAACAGAACATGTCTAAGGGCATCAACAATTGAGGTAACAATCTTGCATTCCTCTCTCTAAACTCGCATGGAGGAACAGGTCCAAATCTAGGGATTGACTGCACCTCGATTGGGTATTAGGTGCAGTCACAGTCAAGACCTCGGATAACTGGAGCTGTATAGACACAACAGTGACATGAGGTTTGGACAATCTCGACATTCCAGTGTTGGGCTAATTTCGCATGAATAAGAGCAGTCTTGACATCATACTCCTGTAGCTACAGAACTTCGGATAGAGATGGAACAATAAGATAGTCATGCCATAAAGATGATCTCGGTATTACAGCGAAGGATTTTCGGACTTGTTATCTAATAGTCTCTGCATATGTTTATTGTCTCGATGCTATACATAACCACTTCAGCTCTTAGTGTAATAATAAACTTGGTTACTTCTCAATGAAAGCAGAGATATGGTCTTAATCTCATGTTAGATAATCTTAGTATAATGGAAACATGTATACGCTAGGAACAGAACTCGGGTTTCATCTTTGGAATCCACGTACAGGTATGCATGGAACGTTGTTAGCTCACAGGCCCTAGATCTGGCACCACAATGGAGATATGTATATATACGCAGGAGCTGGCAGCATGGTTTAAGGTAAATCAACATCCCTCATCTACGTAGTGAAGGAAGCTTCCAGAATGCAGTAAGTGGAGGCTTACACGCTGTCAAAAGAAACTAATCTATATGCTGCTATAGGAAAACTGTGTGCATTTGTGGGCTCAGATTATTACCATAATATATGAAGTTGTCATAAATTGTACTGTTGAGATCTAAAGCTATTTGATGGTTGTATGATGCTGCTAGAACATGACATGGACATAAAGGGCAGCATAATGATGAACGAGGTCATGGACATAAAGTTCAGCATGGTGCAGTATGCAGTGGTGCAGCTTGAGAACCTGATGCAAGATGATGATAGGTGAAGGAGTCACCTTGGAGGATCAGTTGAAGCAGAATGTCTTCAACTGATCTCATCGTTATAGGAGATGATCTATGCTCAGATCTAGACAAGTCAAAGTGTTGACTTCTGTTGTAAATGTACTCTCTCTCTCTTTCTCTGCTGAACTTTGAAGATAAAAGAAGATTTGATCAAAGGGTTTCCCCACACATTGTGGGGTTTGTCCCTGGCTTGCGCCATATCTTGTGTCCTCTTGTCTTGGCTTGTCTTCTGCATATTATATTTATGTTCTATCTGCAGTTTATCGTAATGTTGATGTGATTGCTAACTGTGAAAATTTAAATAAATTGCTCTAGCATAGAACATACCTAATCTTAACACTACGAGCATATCCCATTCAGATGTCGTAAATGCCATGGCCCTTGAACATGGACACTTGTTCAGAGATTGCCCTCTTAGTCAAGTAGACAAGAAGGGCTAACCTAAGGAAATGAAGGACACAGACAGCTTCTAGAAAGTGACAAGTAGAGGAAAAGGCGGCAAAAAGGGACCAAGGCAACTTCGTAATGAGGGGCAGAGGGTCAGTGAAAATAGGTATCAAGCACTGGAAGAGAATGTAGAAATGGCAAATGAAGACCAATCTATGGAGGATGGCCCTAATGAAAAGGAAACGGAAACGAAAGAAGACTGCTACCCAACACAAGAGATGGATAATAAGAAAGAAACTATAATGAGTGAAACAGAACTAGAGATGGATCAGGAAATGACCCAAAGTGAAACAGATCTGGAAGATCATGAACTTCAGGAAATTCTAGATAAGGAACATCTAGATCTGGAAGGGTTCTTGATGCAGGGATCCACGGGAGGGATAGACTCACTACCCCAAGAAGACTGCAACAAAATTCAGCAACTATTCTTATGGAAAAATTAGGAAATAGGATGGGATAAACAAAAAACCATTGAGAAACAGGAACACAGAGGAGTGAAAATAATGAAAATTACTCCAGGATTAGTGACCAGAAATGCAGGAAAAAAGAGAGGCAGGAAAAAGCAGAAGGACCTCTTGATGGAGTCTGGGAAGTTAATGACAGACTCAGGTAAGATGAAAGACCTAACCAGTTACTCATTTACAAATATTTAAATATGAAGCTCACATCATGGAATATCAGAGGTCTAGGTAGTAAAAGAAAACAAAGGATGCTTAGTCATAGAATGAAACTGGAAATGCCAGATGTTATCTTCATCCAGGAAACGAAATGTTCCATCCAGAAAATAAAACAAATCCACAGCAAATGGATCAATAGATTTGAGTTCCTAGAGGTTAAAGCTGTAAACACAGCGGGGGGCATTCTAACTCTGTGGAATCCAAAGAAAATCAGTATAACAGATGCAGAAGCATCTAGAAACTACTTATCAGTGGTCATTCAACCAGTGGGGGATTCAAAAACATTCCTGGTCACAAATGTTTATGGCCCTCAAAGAATAGATGACAAACTTAAATTGTTAGACTCCCTAATTGATCTCAAGAACAGACAGACTGGGATTCCTTTTATCATGGGAGGGGACTTTAATATGATCAAATCTCTTTCAGAAAAAAAGGAGGCACCAGAGTGCTCAACAAAGACTCCTTAGCATTTTAGACTTTCACAGATGAGATGAAACTGGTTGATTCAGACCTAAGCAATGTCTTTTTTACTTGGAACAACAAAAGAGGAGGTGATGCACAGGTAGCCTCTAAATTTGACAGGTTCATGATATCAGAGGAGATTTTGCTTACAGATAAAGAAATAACAACAACAGTCCTTCCCTTTGGAGGTTCCGACCACTGGCCGATTCAACTGGAAATCAAGGGTTTGATTTCTCCTAGGAACAGGCCCTTCAGATTCAAGAATATGTGGCTCTCCCACCCAGATTTCATCAGCAAAATTGACAAATGGTGGTCGGAGGACTTGCAATTCCAGGGCTCTAAAATGTGCCTCCTTCATAAAAGACTAAAGCATGTCAAGTTCAGGCTAAAAGAGTGGAACAAAAAAGAATTTGGTAACATTTTTGTGAACAAAAGATCATTGGAAATCAAATTACAGGATCTCAACCAAGATTTGATCAAAAACGGCTTTGACAAAGTCAAAAGTGATCAGGCTGATAAGCATCACCAAGAATGGGATAATTTATGCAAACAAGAGGAAACATTCTGGAGGTAGAAGTCTAGGGTCCAATGGCTCAAGGAAGGAGAACGAAATACAAGATTCTTCCACAGATCTACTATGGCTAACAGAGCATACAATAGAATCTCAATGATAAAGGATGAGAATGGATAGCTCCAGAACACCGATAAGAGTATTGAAGCCGTGCTTGTTTAGTATTTCCGAAACACCACCCGAGAAAACAATTCAGACAGGGAACATTCCATCAAGGAAATTACAAGGCATATCCCTAAGTTAGTGTCTAGAGAGGACAATTTTAATCTCAATAGACCTGTTACTGAAGAGGAAGTCAGTGAGGTTCTCAAAGACATGAAGAACTGCAAAGCACCAGGTCCGAATGGTTTTAATGTGGACTATTTTTAAAGCTTGTTGGCATATTGTCAAATAGGACATTCTGGAAGTGGTGGAGGATTCCAAGTGCAGCAAAACGATCCTGAAAGCCCTCAACACTTCCTTCATCTCCCTGATCCCTAAACAGGAATCAGCGCAAACTGCAGACAAATACAGACCCATAGCTTTATGCAATGTGGTTTACAAGATAATCCCTAAGGTAGTGGCAAATAGACTTAAACCTCTCCTTCCTTCTTTAGTCTCAGAGGAACAGTCAGGTTATGTGGAGGGCAGACAAATCTTAAATAACATTATTCAAGCCCATGAGGTGGTCCACACGCTTACCAGTAAAAAACAGGCGGGGATGATCATGCAATTAGATATAGCCAAAGCCTATGACAAGTAATTGGATTTACATCAAAAAGGTTCTCACTGCTTTTGGGTTCGACCACAACTGGATCCAATGGGTCATGGCTCTGGTGACCTCTTCCAGCTTTTCAATTTTGGTGAATGGCTCCCCCTCAGAGATCTTCATTCCTTCTAGAGGCCTCAGGCAGGGAGACCCGCTCTCTCCCTTTCTTTTTATTCTTATGATGGAGGGACTTGGCAGATCTATTAAGCATGCCAAGGCAATGGGCAAAATCAAAGGTCTTCAATTATCTGAGAATGGTCAAGCTCTGACTCACCAACAATTTGTAGATGATACCATGCTGCAAGGGCTCCCCACAGTCAAAGAAGCTTCAGCCTACAATCAAATCCTGAAAGAATTTGCTTTGGCCACAGGTATGGAAGTCAATCTTTCCAAGTCAAAAATCTTCTTCTTAAACACTAACATTGCTATTCAGAGAAACATTTCAAGAATTTTGGGCTTCCAAAGGGATTCCCTCCCCACAAAGTATTTGGGAATTCCTCTCACAAACAGACCAATGCACAAAAGTATCTGGGAACTGGTGCTTAATAAATTGCACGACAAAGTCAAAAATTGGACCTTCCGGGTCTTGAACCTGGCAGGCAGGTTGGTTCTGACAAAGGCGGTCCTGCAATTGATCCCGGTTTTCATGTTATCAGCCCTCCGAGCTCCCAAAAGTGTTTTAGAGAAATTCAGAAGCATTCAAAGAGATTTCCTCTGGGGATCTCGTCTTCTTTTTAGAGGCGACATATCTGGTAAATGCCCTCCTAGTCCATCTCTGGTTGGAGTTTTCTTGTGTTTGGGGTATATTCCTGATATGGGATAGTACATTCCAGGATGTATTAAATGCACCTGACCTCCAAAAGAACCTGGTGTCCATCTCGGCAATGGAAGAGAAAGGCTACAAGGTAACCTTCAGCGATGGCAAGGTACGTGTATCAAAAAATAATGTTAAAGATGCCTTTACTCTTGGGTTTTGTGTTGATTCATTATATCAGGTCGATGAAAGTCAGGTAGGTGTCATGTCTTATGACACATCTCTTCAGTCCGAACTTTGGCATTGGAGGTTTGCCCACCTTCATTACAAAGATCTACCCGATGTAAGACATATGGTAACAGGGATGCCCGAATTCCGAGTAGAAAAAGAAGGTGTATGTTCGGGATGTGCCGAAGGAAAGCTCAAAAGGGGACCATTCCCCTCAAGCCTAAGCAAGACCTCCGATATATTACAGTTGGTTCACTCAAGCATACCTGAGGTTGGCATTAAGAGGGAGACTACTACACCACATACTCCAACGCAGAATGGTGTGGCACCGTACGATTGTGGACGCTGTCTCTATGGGTAGATGATGTAACAATGCCTGACGTGGAAGAACCGATGGATCCTATTTATCCACCCGAGTCTTCCTCTTCCAGGTATTGGCCTTCATGGCTTAGGGGGATACTTGATGATGCTAAAAGACATGCTGCACCCCGAGGAACCTTCCATGAAAGTAAGAAACCCAACAGGTATCAGGGATACCTAACTAGTATGAGCACAATCATACAAAATGAGCCTTCATCATTCTCAGATGTCGTCAAGGATCAAGTATGGACGGATGCTAGGACCATTATGGAGAATGATGTCTGGGAAGTAGTTCCCAAACCCCAGGATAAGACAATTGTTACTTCAAAATGGCTTTACAAGATAAAGCTGCAGTAGATGGAAGTACGGAATAGTATAAGGCTCGTTTTGTTGCTCGTGGTTTCTCCTAGAAGGAAGGTATAGACTATGATGTGATATTTGCACTTGTTGCCAGATATACGACCATCCGCTTGATCGTAGCCCATGTGGCTTCACAAGGATGGAACCTACATCAGATGGATGTCAAGACCGCATTCTTGCACGGTTCGATCAAAGAAGAGGTCTATGTGGAGCAACTCGAAGGATTTGAGATTTATGATTGAAAATATCATGTATGCAGGTTGAAGAAGGCTCTCTATGGGCTGAAGCGAGCACCTCGAGCATGGTATGAGAGGATCGATAGCTACTTGATGAAGCTAGGATTCACTAGGAGTGAAGCCGATCCTAACCTTTACTTTAAGGTTGAAGATGACAAGCCTCTCATATTGGTGTTGTATGTGGATGACCTCTTTCTAACAGGCACATACCCTCTCATTCACAAATGTAAGAGGGAGTTGGCTTCTGAATTTGAAATGAAGAACCAAGGACTTGAAGTGTGGCAGAAGCCAAGGGAAATTTTCCTATCTCAAGGAAAATATGTGGTGAAGATTCTGAAAAGATTTGGTATGGTGGATTGCAAGCCTGTGACTACCTCGAGGATCTTAACTTTCAGAAGTTATATGGTATTGATGTCGGCCCAGATTTGGGAAATGCCTTTTGAGTTTCAAAAACTCGTTCGCGTTGATGTTCTTGGTGAAACTCTGTCTGAACATATGTTTTGCAGTTAGCATTGTGAGCTCATATTTGGTTGAGCCTCACTAGATTGGTGCCAAGAATCTTCTGAGATGTCTTCAGGACACAGTCTCTCATGGATTGAGATACACTGCCGGAAATATGAAACTGCATGATTATTCGAATGCTGATTAGGTAGGTAGTGTGGAGGATCACTGGAGCACTTTTTAGTGCTGTTTTTCTTTGGATTTTGCTTCGATATAATGGATGAGCAGGAAGCAGAAGTCGGTGGCCATAAGCATCGCCGAGACCAGATACATATCTACGAGTATGATCTCGTATGAAGCTGCGTGGTTAGGGAAGCTCTTCAGTGAGCTGTTTGAACACATACCACTGTGATTCTCTGTAACGACTAGAGGTGGGATTCGATTATTAAGGAATCCTATATTCGTCGATTGCTCCAGCAGATAGACATCATCTGGGATATGGTAAGTCGACGAGCAAGGAGGCTCCATCGCATTAAGATGATGTACAGGTCGTACACCTTATCAAAGCCCCGAGGAAAGATCTAATCTGTGATTTTCTGAAACGACTTGGAGTCATCAAGAAACCCTTGTACGAGGGTCCTGCATGTTGCATACATTGAGCTCTGGGAGCTCTAAGGGCTTGTGGTTCTTACTGGAGCAACATACGACCATAGGGTGACTCATCCTCCCTTCGTGGTACGCACTGGAACAAGATGATTCGCTCTCTTGTGGGACAAGATGATTCTCTCTTGTGGAATAGGATGATTCACTCTCCTGTGTAGTAGGATCATTAGCTCTCATGTGAGACCTGGATTGATGTGTTCTCCATGGCGATTGTAGCAGGATTGATGTGTTCTCCTGTGAGGCCTGGATTGATGTGTTATCCATGGCGGCCTGGATTGATGTGTCATGCATGGCAATTGTAGCAGGATTGATGTGTTCTCTTGTGAGGACAGGATTGATTAAGTTCTCCTATCGAGACATCCTACCCATGTAGTCTGGGACTCATGGCAAGTACCTCTCATTTGATCAATGAGCAGGGAAATGAAGTTAGGGACCATAGTAGTACCGATGGACGCATCGTTGTATCTACTGTACTCCCTACGTTAGGATGACCTCCATTGATCTGGGATCAATGATACTAGTCTGGGACCAGTGGTAGGAGTGGTAGATTCTATGACACTGACTTTGGGTTGGTTGTTACTGGTTTGGGACCAGTGGTATGCACTCTGAGACTGACTTTGAGTCAGTGGAGGATGTTACTAGTCTGGGACCAGTGGTAGGAGTTGTACTCACTATGACGCTGACTTCGGGTTGGTTGAGACTAGTCTGGGACCAGTGGTACATACTCTGAGACTGACTTTGAGTCAGTATGATACATCCTCGATCATTTCTTCTTCTTCATAATTCAGACAAAAGCAGAGCAGAGCATAACAGAGCAGAGCCATACAGATTAGTGCAGGGCAGAACAAGACAAAACAGAACAGGCAGAATAGAGCAGGGCAGGGCAAGGGCCAGGTTGTACAGGGCAGTGCATTTGATGGATGAATAGTAGCGATCGACAAACAGATTGCAGATGAAGTTCTCCCTAGTTGAGAGGGAGTGTTAAATTGGCAACTAGGTCCAAACTTCATGTGGGTCATCTTATTCATGGCTAATAATATTTTTATTAGATTCCTCTCATCAAAAGGTGTAGGATTGATCTAAAGATCATCCGATTCCGATAAGTATTTATGGAGATATGAATTTATTTTGATTATGCAATTATTATCAAGCCGACCTACAACTCATGTAGGCTCAGAATCCCAATAGTCGCGTCTATTCAAACATCATCAGTTGTGTATAAAAACAAGAGGACTTTTCCTCATTTGAACTCACTCATCTCATCACCTCTCTCTCTCTCTACTGCGCAGAAAAGAGTCTCTTCTCTACTGCGCAGAAAAGTGTCTCTCCCTCAGACATGTGAAGCTGGAAGCTGCTGAAACTGATGCTGCAACTGCAGAAGTAAAGTTTGACCTGCGTGGACTAGAAGATCTCCTCATCTGAACTGTGCTGTAGGTTCATCTGAACCTCCTCTGAAAGCCGCAACTTTTGGTGGTGGAATCAAGTCAATCCGACAGACGGTTTGCAAGATATCGACTGCCCTAGTTTGAAGGAAGCTGCTGAAACTGACGCTGCAACTGTAGAAGTGAAGTTTGACCTGCGTGGACCAAAAGATCTCCTCATCTGAACTGCGCAATAGGTTCATCAGAACCTCCTCTGGAAGCCACAACTTTTGGTGTTGGAATCAAGCCGATCCGACGGTCGGTTTGTGAGATATCGTCTGCCTTAGTTTGATGATGAAGTCGCTAATGCTGATGCTGCTATTCTAGGATTTGCTACTGCTGATATAAATCAGATTTATTGTACTATTTCTCTCTGTTGAATTATTGAAGATAAAAGAAGATTTGATCAAAGGGTTTCCCCACACATTGTGGGGTTTGTCCCTGGCTAGCCGCCACATCTTGTGTCTCTTGTCTTGGCTTGTTTTTTGTCGATCGTTTAATATTCTATCTGCACTTTACTTTATGTACATGTGATTGCTAATCTATGGAATATAATAAGAGAAAGAAGTAAATTGTTATAAGCATAGAACATACCATAACTTAACAATACGGGTACTTAAAATTTGTTTTCTTGAATATTTTAAGATTTTACAGCTATAATATTCATGTTCTGCCCTTGTCGGGTTCCCAAGCTACTCTAGAATCATCCTATCCTTCCTAATCTCTTCTGCTCCCATCCTATTCGTCTTCTACTGGAGTATGTCATGGCGTCATCTATATTGATCTAACCATTTATAGACCTTAAGGATGACAACGTCGACGATATCGATCTGACTTCCTAGTAAGCATCCGGTAGCCATCATCACACGTCTAGGGGAGGATGACTTGCACAACTCTCCCATGACTCCAGGTTTTGGAGGATAAATGTGGGTAATACCTCCACCCCTCCTAGTGGGACTAGGGTCAACGCCCTACCATGGAACCTCATTGAGACTCAATTGTTCTTAAGTTTTTGGGCATGGGGGACCAGATTGCGTCAATTGAGCCACACTTTGGGACTGAGTACCTAGGTTGTACCCAATTTGGCTGGGCAGTTTTGGTCTTTTGGTATCGGGTGTGGGAACGGGAACAAGAGCAAATTCTGAGGCATCTTCAACCACAGAAAGCTAGGTAAGTACTCATGAGCGAATCAATGAAATTGTGATGTTATGAATTCTGTTTAACTTCACAAAATAGTTTCCATATTTTGTTAAAGGAAAATGTATGAGTAAATCAGAACCTTACATTCTTGTTGAATAAATTAGAGCTTTACATTCATGTATGAGTAAATTAGTGAATCTTACATTCTAAAGGTTCTGATTTACTCGTACATTTTCCTTTAACAAAATATGGAAACTATTTTGTAAACTTAAACAGAATTCACAACATCAAAATTTCATTGATTCACTATTGAGTACTTACCTAGCTTACTGTGGTTGAAGATGCCTCGGAATTTGCTCCCGTTTGCATTCCCGCTCCTGTTACCAAAAGACCAAAACCACCCAGCCAAACTGGGTACAACCTAGGTACTCAGTCCCAAAGTGCGGCTCGATTGCCCCAATAGCATAGTTAGAGTCATCTGTCTTGATCTCAAATGGCTATTGCAAGTCTAGTAAAGTGAGCACTGGTGCAAAGTAGAAGCAATATTTCAACTCTGTGAATGCCTTCTGTTGAGATTCAGACCAATTTTTTTTTTCTTTCATTCCTCCCTTGGTGACTTGACTCAAGGGCCAAGTGATATGAGGGAATCCCAACACGAACCTGCGGTAGTAATTGTCAAGATCCATAAAGCTACGGAGCTCTATCAGAGTGGTTGGGGCTGGCCAATCCCGAATGTCTTGGATCTTGGCTAGATCCACATGCACCCCTCGTTCATCAATAATGTATCGTAGATACTGAACCTGGGTGATGCAAAAAGTGCATTTCTCCAAATTGGCACACAACTTGTGTTGTTGCAGTGTTTGGAGAATCTGTCAGATGTGGTGGAGGTGCTCTTCCCAACTTTGGCTGAAGATCAGGATGTCACCCAAGTATACCACTACAAATGAGTTGGTGAATGGCTACAAGATGTCATCCATCAGCCTTATGAAGGTTGTAGGAGCATTCGTCAACCCAAAAGGCATAACTAACCATCCAAAAAGACCCTCCTTGGCTTTGAAGGCAGTCTTCCACACATTGGAGGGTTCGATTGGTACCTGGTGATGGCCAGACTTCAAGTTGATCTTGCTAAAATATTTTGCCCCTTTCAGTTGGTCTAGAAGGTCATCAATCCATGGGATCGGGTACCTATTCCGGAGAGTGATCTTGTTCAGCGCCCGGTAGTCAATATGGAGTCTCCAAGTCCCATCCTTCTTCTGTACCAACACGATCGGGCTCCCACAGGGCGATGAACACAGGGCGATGAACTTGGACGGATGTGACCTTTCTGCAGCAACGCCTGAATCTGCCTCTTGATTTAGTCATTCTCCAGAACGGAGCGCCGATAGATTGGTCCATTGGGCAGCAGCGCACCTGGGGTCAGATCGATGGAGTGCTTGACCTGACAGTGCAGAGGCACCCCTGTGGGGGAGGTGAAGATGTCCTCGTACTCCTCCACGACTTTGTCTATCTGTTGTTGCCATGCGGAGGGGCCCTGTCTGGAGGTCATGGCCACCATCTTCTTCTTTGCTTGAGGGCGTATCATCAAGAACACAAATTTTCCGGTTTTGGAAATGAGCTTACTACATTAACCAAAGAGATGGCGGTAGGCAGTGCTACCTCTGGTATCCTGTACAACTTATTTCCCAAAGTAACAATAACAACACGAGGCCTTGACTCATATACAGCATGTCGCCTCCATAAGTATGGTTGGCCTAATAATACATCACAAACATCAAGGGGAGCAACGTCACATAATACCTCATCCATGAAGGGCTTGATGTTGTATGGAAGGCGGCACTGCTAGCTCACGCGAAGATCCCATCCTTGGTGAAGCCACTCGATGGTGTACGGTTGTGGATGTACTGTGGCCGGTAAGCCCAGCCGCTTCACGACCGCTGTCGAAATGAGATTCTTTTGGCTCTTGCTGTCGACGATGGACTGTAGCGGGGAACCCTTTACCCACATCTGGGAGTGGAAGAGGCGCTCATCCTCCTCTGGATCTTCGGGTTCCTCCTTCTAGATCTTCGTGGTGGCAACGGTGGCGTTGGGCTCCGCATCGATAATTTGCTTCCCTTTGTCATTCCCCTTGTCGGGTTATGACTCATTGTCATAACATGCATCTGATTTCGAAGCCTTTAGCTCGACCACCAATGACTGCTTGGCTCGACACTCACTTGTGTTGTGAGTGGAGCTCATATGGAACTCACACCACTTTCCCGTGTCCTTCTTCGGCTTTGTGGCATTGTTCTTTGCTTGCGGCTTTGGCGGGTTGTCTTGGGCTGCCCTGCCTTGGCTTTGTCCTTTGTTCTGCGGTTTGGGGGCACCTTTCCCTTGCTTCGGATTCACAGATCCAAAGTCTCGCTTCTTCTGTTTAAACTTTTGCTCAATCTTGACCGCATATCGGTATGTCGTGCCGAGTGAGGAGATGTCCAGGAATTCCATCTCGTCCTGGATGTACCTGTGCAGGCAGCCGAGGTACTTGAGAACCAAATGCTTCTCAGAATCCTTGATACCCAACTTCGTGTGAAGGGTATGAAAAACATTGGTAAACTTCGACACATCTTGGTCCCTTCCCTATCGCAGCGTTGTCCACTTTATGTATTTATCCTCATAGCTCCTGACAGGGTAGCACTGCTCCTTAATGGCATCTCGGAACGAGTTCCAAGTGGGTGCGACTGAAAACAGTGAGTTCGCACTTTCATCCTTCTGTTCACAGTAGGTTTCCCATCAGTCCTTGACGTGGGGGGCTGCTTTGAGAAGCGTAAAGGTGATCTTTTCCCAGCTAGAAAAATCATGAATGGAAAAATATCCTTCTAGCAGATTTAAGCATTTATCTACAACGTCTGCATCTATCTGACCCTCAAATATGGGAATGTCAAAGTTAACTTGTACCTTAAAGGGTGTGGCGGTTCTAGAGTAGCTGCTGGAAGTAGATGCGTCGCCCCTGGGTAGCCATTGAAGAATCTGGGAAAAGTTGTCCATCATCTTGTTCCTTTATCGCTCGAGGGCTTCCTCGAGCAAGATTTTGATAGGATCTCCTGCCCCCTTGTCCTTCTTTTCATCCGCCATGGGAGGCCGTCGGGATTTGCGAGGCTGGTCTTGTAAAGGTTCGACCAGTTCAAGCCCTAACTCCTTATATCCTGACTTCTTTGGGGACATGCAAAGAAAAATAGAGAAAGAGCAGACCCTTCTGATACCACTGGTCCGGACGGATTTAAACAGGTACGCAACAAATTACAGATATAACCATAAATACAAAGATGCAGTAGAAATAACACTTCATTTCATTAATATCAAATACTGAAATATGCTTACAAACAGAAGGAAAATAAGACTAGCTCGGGTGATGGTAGCTTATCTCTGAGAAGAGGTGGCGGCTACATGCCTTCAAACTGCGTTACAATGAGGCCCAAGGGCCTTTTCATTATTGAACAATAAGAGAAAACCCTAAACAAACAAAACCCTAACCTGAGGAGATGTAACACCAAGAGTTTATGGGCCCAGTTGGGGTGAGTTGGACAACCAACTTCTCAGGGTCGTGACTTGGTCATATTATTTCTGTTTGATGTGCATGATAACCCATTGGAAAGATCTCTCTGAGGACTACGATAGAAAAAACGATTTTAAGTAGAAAATTGCTGACAGTGGATTGCCAAAAAAACGTTGTTTAGGGCCTCAAAATGGCTCCAGAAGTTTAGGACCCGAAAAACTGCTAAAAATAGTACACTGTGCTACAGTGAAGGAAACTGAAAAATTGAAAGAAACAATGGTGGGGGTCCAAGTGGAATTGGCGGGTGGCCACCAATATCCACCTAGATCATTCCTCCCCCCTTAGGAAGCAATGGTCCGCATTGCGTTGAGTTCCTCCATGAGATGGGAAACTTCTGCTGAACTTGGTCCCTGGTGAGCCACTTGCCCTGGTGAAGGAGTTGGTCTGCTTTGACAACTTGATACAGTTGGATCTTCTACTGGCGAGTGTTCTTGATCTACGTGTCCAATGATCTGATCAGTTGTGTCTTGCTCCATGCAATCTGGATTTAACTCTGTAGTTGTGAGTTGTTCTACAATGTTTGATGTGTCCAGCAATGGTGGGAAGTATGGTCGAAGGCGACCACATTGAACATTGGGTGCAGGCCAAGGAATAGGGGAATGCTGAGCTCAAATGCATTGTCGCCCACAGCCTTGGTAATGGTGCAAGGACCATATCAGAGTGCTCTGAGTTTACGATAGGCTCCAGTAAGGCGTTCCTTCTGCAAATGCAACTAGTCTTTGCCGCCCACCCGAAACTTGTGTGGCATCTGATGTTGATCATGTCACTGCTTGTACTTGGCATTTGATTTCTCTAGAATGTCATTGACCCGCTAGCGGATATGTTGGATGTGCTCAATGAAACTGTTTGCCTTATCGGCTTCCGATTGGACATGATCCGAATCTGCCTAAGTAGTTGCAAATGGTATGGCCACATCAATGGGACATAGTGGCTAAAATCCCAAGCCCACCTGAAAAGGGTTGTGACCAGTCGAGCTGTGGAGAGCCCGGTTATAGCTGTGCTAGACAATAAGGCTCAAGGGCCATTTTATTATTGAACAATAAGAGAAAACCCTAAACAACCAAAACCCTAACCCGAGGAGATGTAACACCAAGAGTTTATGGGCCCCATTGGAGTTAGTTGGGTAGCCAACTTCCCAAGGTTGTAACTTGGCCATAATATCCCTATTTGACATGTATGATACCTTGTTGGAAAGATCGCTTCGAGGAATGCCACTGCTGATGTGATTTCCTTTGAAATCGCTAAAATAATTTTGCCAAAAAAACCTCGTTTAGGGCCTCAAAACGGCTTCGGAAGTTTAGGACCCGAAAAACTGCTAAAAATAGTAAACTGTGCTACAATTAAGGAAATTGAAAAACTAAAAGAAACAATGGTGGGGGTCCAAGTGGAATTGGCGGGTGGCCACCAATATCCACCTGGATCATGCTACTTCCCGTCTTTGTCAGCGGTCTAATCTCTTCTTGGCGAAGAGCTGCTGTTATGAATATAATTCATAACAAGTGAGATAAATAAAATTAATATAAATATTAAATAATTAAACACTGATTATGTTAAATAGTCATTAGTTAACTGAAAAGGCATGTCTAAAAGACATGCGTAATCATGAAAGGTCACATGCTTAGGTATAAAAGCAGGGCCTCATTGTAGTCTGTTCTCTACAATACCTAACGGCTTGGAATTGGTGGGAAATGTTTTTAAAGAGCATATAATAATTCAAGGAAGAACCTTAGTGAAATCGGCGGAAGAGGTTTTAAACAATGGTCCAGACAAAATTGATATAGTTGCAACTCAAAACCAGGCGCTTATGGAAAAGATTATTGAATTGCATGACAATTCCATGGATTATGTTGTCGATACATTTCAGAATAAAATTATTTTTGGTAGTGCTTTAACGGAAGCATTTCGAATAATATTCAACGAACGTGTTGGGGAATGGACAAGTGCAGAATTCCTGGCTATGTTTTTAGATAATTTACTTAAAAATAGTGGCCTCAAAAAATTAAGTGATGATGATAGTGAGACTATCCTTGGAAAGGCGGTGAATTTTATAGAGTATATCAGCGATAAAGTTTTATATTGTGAATTTTATAGGTCAAAACTAGGCCGCCGACTGTTATTCGCAAAACTACAAATGAGACTCTTGAGTGAAGCACATTGTCAAAGATGACGCATTATTTTGTTTTGAAATATACTTCAAAGATGGAAGGGATGCTGAATGATTTCAGATGCTCCCTGAAGACTCAAGTTGAGTGGAAAACATATTTTGATAACAATTCAAATGATCAAATTGGAATAGACTTATCTGTTACAGTATTAACTACTGGGTTCTGGCAAGTTTACCAATCTTCAGAAATTGATCTGCCGAGGGGATACGCTATCTTTATTTTCAAGACGGTGGAGGAAGCGAAGCGTGTTCTGGAGGAGCCGATGAAGACAATAGACGATGGGCATCAATTGTCTTGCAAATTGGCAAATGAAAAACACACGTCGAAGTCCGGTAGAGTCAATTCCATGACGATTGCCAATGGCTCTCATATTCATCCATTAGATGAGACTGGAACGCAGGTTGGGATTGTTTCTCCGCAAGGTTTTGATAATCCGTCCTTCGGGGTTAACCAGGTTTGGAATCTACAGCAACAACAAATGCCACATCAAGGTTGGAGCGTACTGAACTCTAATGTAAATCATGTCGTTGATGGCAATGCCAATTATAACTTCATGAATAAAAAAAATCTCGTCCATCCATCCGCGGGTCCCCAATTATTCAACGCTACAACGTTTCATTCCGTCGTCCCTTTTGGTCATTTGATTCATTACATTATGACCATAACTTATAAAAAAATTAATTATATAATTACACATATGTAATGAAAAATATATATATTGTATATATATTAAAATTTATATATATTAATTACATAATTAATAATTAAAAAAGTTAAATATATATATATATATATATATATATATATATATATATATATATAACTTAAAAAAAGAAAAGAAAATTAGAGTTAAAAAAAGAAAAGAAAATTAGAGTTAAAAAAATATTATTAAAAAAAATGTAGAGTTATTTAAAAAAAATAAAAATAAAAAAAATTCTAGGGAATATTACTGATGAGCTACATGACGAAACGATGACCAGATTGTATACATCGAGACGACAGACACTAAGTGAAGAAAATCGACAACATTAAAGCTTTGAGGACAAAGCTTTCAAAAGGAAGGGCTATGTTATGAATATAATTCATAACAAGTGAGATAAATAAAATTAATATAAATATTAAATAATTAAATATTGATTATGTTAAATAGCCATTAGTTAACTGAAAAGGCATGTCTAAAAGACATGCCTAATCTTGAAAGGTCACATGCTTAGGTATAAAAGCAGGGCCTTATTGTGACATTGATATCACTTATACATTTTATATATATTAATAAATTATTATTTACAAATACCTGTGTGTATTTTTACATTCAAGTTTCCAAGCTATCGGTTTTCTTGCCTCAGTATCAGTTTTTATGCTTCAGTTACCCACAATTCTTCCCAATCTGGAAGATTCGATCTACCCAGAATGCTTTGGATGAATGTCTCCCACTCCTCGGAGATTGCATTTAGGGCGGTCCTCACCATCAACTCCTGATCCAGCGTGGCCCCTATGGAAGTCAGCAGGTCCCGGATCTCTTGCAAATTGCAACCTGCTGAGGAAGTGATCTACCTGCTCCCCCTTTTGCATCTGGTATGACCGCAACTGATTCTCCAGTAGCATCTTCGTCTGCACGAAAGTGCCTTGATACAATGTCTTCAACGTATCCTGCATTTCCTTTGTCGTCTCCTTCTCGGCAATATGTTGGACCACGTGATCCTTGACCCCATCAAGGATTATGCATTTCGCCTTGGCCATTGCATCCTCATACTTTTCGTTGTCAGCGGGGTCGACTGGGATAGCCACGGTTCTCAAGGCGTAGGCCTTGATGCGATGTCTATTTGGAACGGACAGGATCTTGGCCTTCCAGATGACAAAGTTGGACGCCGGTTCTAGCTTGTCTTGATCCCTCAGTCCATTCATGGCCATGTCTTTGCTCTTCTTTTCGATTCCACTGAGTCTCTACTTCCCTCCTAGAAATTCTCTCTTCGACTCCCTCTGAGTCTAGATTTCCCTCCTTGAAATCCCCCTGCCAACCGTCGAATCACACCT
Source organism: Pinus tabuliformis (assembly GCA_031772625.1). Taxonomy (NCBI): domain Eukaryota; kingdom Viridiplantae; phylum Streptophyta; class Pinopsida; order Pinales; family Pinaceae; genus Pinus; species Pinus tabuliformis. Next base: position 38,065,130 of record CM062815.1, read on the forward strand.
CTCCGATCTCCTATGCACCTGCAACACTGATCTGGATTCCTTGGCTAGAAATCCGCCTAGGTAGCGGCTCCTTCTACCATGGTTTTGCCCCGTTAGGCACTGTTCTATCTCTGCAGCAACAACACCCCACCAGCTTCACTCTCTGCAATCTGCCCACAACTTCCTATGCCCCAGCAACTGAAGAATTGAGCATCTAGGCCTGCGCAATCCCTGGAAGGCTGATTTTCTCCCCTGGCCAATTGCGTCAACCCTCCTGGTCTCTGCATGACTCTTTGTGAGCCTCTTCTCCCTTCCTTTGCCTCTACGCTGGCCTCTCTCTAGCTCGAACTGATGACACAGGCCCTCTGCGTCAACCCTTCTCTACTGCTTTTTGCCTAGGAACAACTTTTGTCACTCGGGACAACTATTTTTGCTGCAAATTCTCTGATTCAGCTGGCGCCTTCATCTCTCCTGTTATCTGCAACGCTCTAATACCATGTTGAAATTTCTAAGTATTACCTGTTAGAAATTTTGTTTGTATTCTCTGGTTTATTTGGCCTACTTGTTTAATTACTAACAAGTTATTTAACCTTATAAACACTAAAATAAACACAATACAGTCTCAACCATCTTTAGATCAACCGCTGAAAGAAATAGACAAGCACACAAGGGACACCGTTATTTTTGGTCAATCGTACCCAGAAAAACCCAACCTGGGAAAACTGGTGCAGTAGTTCTAAGGGTTTTATTATTAAGCAGCTTTTCTTGAGTACACTGGGTGCCAATCATAGTTTTAAAAACCGTTCCGGTCCAACCGGTTACCGGCCTAACCGGCCGGTTGGGAGGCTCACCGGTCAGAACCGGTGAAAAAACCCGGTTTACAGCACCCTTTGCCCGGAAAATTGCCCTAACCGGTAAAAACCGGCCGGTTTAGGGCAGAACCGGCCGGTTTATTGCTAACCGACCGGTTCTGTCCTAAACCGGCCGGTTTATGGACAAGTCAAAACAGATCCAAGGAAGATAGTCAATGCTGGTCAGAAATGTGGGGCCAACTTGTCTTCTACGAGGCTGACTTGGCCAAAGTCATAAATATTAATTTTCTCCATTAATTTGCTAACGAAATTCTGACCGAAGCTGCCAATCTTCAACAAGATTGACAGTTCTATGATCTGACTGATCATATTCTTGTGAAATCAACCTCTTGATACATGTCTTTTATTCCAAGCCTTGAAATTTTTTAAGAATGATGCCAAAGCAAAATCTTTAATATTGGTTAAGGTCACTGTGGGTAAATCAAGCCATGATGCATACCTTTCATTTGCAGACTTATAATTTTGTTAGACTCATTTATGGCTGTGAGTTATGAGATGCTGAGCTACCCATCATTGTAATGTCTTTTGCATGGAGATCTTAGAGTCCTTCAAACTATGAAATGATTTGTATTTCAAAAAAGCACAAAATAAATCTCAAAGAGAAATGAGGTACTTGACAGTGCAATTCAAAATCTGTTTGTAAACTTCACGACGGGCCTTCTTTAATATGTTTTGGACTTTGATTTCTGGATTTGTTTCAATGATCTTTTTGTAGGTCTGCATTCTCATGACTAATTCATTACTTCTTTCCTGTATAATAAATTCTTGTCATGCATCTTCGCTTTGTGATTGAACCTTTTATTCCACAGGTTGCTGGCGTCAGTCCATCAACAAGGTGTCATCAATGATTCAATATGTTTTAAATATCTTGATCAAGTTCTGCTAGAAAATATCTGCAACAAGGCCTAGATTAGGCCCTTTTAGGAGAGTTCAGATTACACAACAATATTACAGAGATCTGGCTTTGAACTTCTTTCACGACTCAGTCTCAAACACATAGGTAACTCAGACCTTACTCTGACTTGTGCTGAGGCATCCTCAGACTCTGAACCAGATGATGTCTATGTAGCTCCTGATGATGATCCTGTGTCTAGTAGTGGTGATGGACTTGATGATTGATCATGTGTACACTGTAGACTTGTAGTAGGCCAATGGCCTCATAGCTTGCAGCATTGTTTTTGGACTTTATAGGCCATTTAGAGCCTCATTTCTTATGTATTTTGCTATTTTGTCGATGATATGTATTGCACTCGGTGCCATTTTGATATATTCACCTTTGCATGGTATATAAATGAGCAAACTTTGCATATTTTGTCTCTATTGGCTTGGAATCATGGTTTTACATCTTAAAAATAGTTTTGTTTCATTAAAAATTAATTATTTAATGTATTTTTTAAAAACCGGTTCGTTTAGACCAAACCAGTCCCGGTTAGACCGGTTCCGGTCGGTAAACCGGTTAGCTAGGTGGACCGGTTCGGTCACCAGTTCCGGTTTTAAAAACACTGGTGCCAATCTAGCTCACCCAATAGAGATAAAAAATCTGGCAGTAATACGTCTCTTCGGATGCAGATATTCTGAAAGTATGCCCCACGAAACTCTCTCCAGCACAATTTGAAGCACTGCGTCAGCCCTCCTGGCCTCTCCGTCAGCTCGAAACCCTCTGCGTCAACCTGAAACCCTCTGCGTTAGCCCTCGAAGGCTTTGCGCAGCCTCTCTAGCCCTCTGCGTCACTTCTGCAGCGTCTGCGTGGATGACGCAGGCCCGTTTGGCCTCTGCGTGGCTCCCTCTGGCTCTACGTCTATCTCTCTGCCTTTGCTGGTCTTCCGACACTATCTTTGCCTCTCTGCCTCGTACTCACTGCCCCTTGCTGCAACTTTGATCACTGGTTCGATTTCTCTTTGTAAACCCCGCTCTAGAAAATAAAACTGACTGATCACTCTAGTGTATCTCCAACTGACCCTCAAGCCTCCTCTAATACTTTTTATGTTGACTGTTCAACGACCGAGATTACATCTCTAATCAACGACTAAGATTAGATTTGGCTTGATCCATGTCATTTAGAACCTTCTAACCTAGTTTTATATTAAAATTTAATACCCATTAATATTTTTATTTTCCTAAGTTTGGACTTAGGAACCCATTAAAAATATTAATTATTGTAATATCTCCTTCACTAGGGAGAATTTCCCCTAACCATTTCTGGGTCTTGGAGATCTCATGTGCTTTAGCCGCTCCACCAATTTTCATGGCTAAAGCACATCCAATGCTACCCCAAATCAACAGATCGATGAAGATGTCTTGATGCTCCTCGGATGATCTTCTTTTAGGGATAAGGAGGTCCTTGCTTCAATGAGGGGGAGACAAGCTTGGAACCTTTTGAAGATAATGATCAGGCCCTTGATCTTGCTTCTCTTAATTGAAAATTCTACAAACTCTCTGAGGTTTCATTTGGTGATGATAGAGTGCGGATCTAAAAAATACTTCTAGGGTTTTGACTTTCTCCAAGATGATATGATTTTTATCCTAGAAATGCTTCTTTAGGATGAATAGACTTCTAGTTGCCTTGATTTGTTGATCTATTTGCCTTTAGTAGAAATAAGGCTTTGGCCTTGGTCATTTGAGTGATGATCCCAAGATATCTTTTGAAGTAGACTTTCTTCTTTGATATAGGGTTTGATGTATTTCTTGAAACTCGATCCTTGAGTTTCTCTATGGTTAGATGCCCTTTTCTTGACTTTGTCACCTTAGCTCTGGTACCATGTTGAGAAGTCTTGAGCATCAAGTATTAGGTGATTTCTCTTCAATTAGTAACTGCTTGTGAGTGCTTTTTACTTCTTTAGATTAGGATCTTCTTTTAATTAAGTTATTAGTGTTTTTCTTCATCAAACAACTACCATTGCATGAACATAAATAGACAAGAGACACAGAATGTAGGCTTATGAGCTAGGGCCAAAACCTCTCACTCTTTGAGAGGAAAACCCGCACAAATTCTTCTTATAGAGATTCCAATTGACGAATACCAAGACCAAGACTCTTGACCTAGTTGCCACTTTAAGACCAAGACACAAGTTCTCTTGACTGTCTTCTGCGCTTTTCCTCTTCTCGATTCCTCTTCCACTTCGACCTTCTTAACACTATGACTACATCACTGTAATATCATCGAAAAACCTTATCACTGCACTAAGATCTTCATCACTATAATACTACCGAATTCTTATCACTTGTAGGAGCATTGAGACCTCATGAACTGTAATGATACCCAAACAGTGATATCACCGAGATTGTGTCATTGTGGTGAGACTTCATCATTGTGTATATACTGCAAACTCTTGTTGTAGTAGCACCGAAGATAAGAAATACTTGTCCCTACAATACCGAAATACTAGTCACTGCAATTCGAGTTCCTTTACCGAAATACTTGTCACTGCAATTGATATCCGAACTTGTTTCTTTACTTGTCACAGTAATTGTTATCCGAATCTCAGAGGTAAAGCCGAACTCCTTGACTGTGAGATAGCACCGAACTTATCTCTACAATCCTGTCTCCTTATCTGAGCTCCTTCAGAGAACTTGCCTCCACAATCTATCTGAACTCGCCTCTGCACTCTTTCACCCGAATTTAAGAGAAATCCGAATTTTTGTCTCTGTGGAATAGGCCGAGGTGCCTATTTATAGTAGTATGCCTTTGAATATAAGTTGACATGACCTTATGAAGGGATGTGTCTCTAATTAGGTGAGCCGAAATGAGTCTTCTACTTCATCTTGAGGCCGACTTGAAGAGGAGAACTTGTGCTTGTCTTTGGAGGGCTTCTTGACAATTCTATAGACACATATACATTTGTAATATGCCCAAGAAGGGTATGACATTGACTCCTTCTGACAAATCCTAAAGGCTTACATTGGGATCCATCTAAAAATAAAATCTCTTGCTCATGAAACCCATGAAGCAAGCATTACAATAATAATTTTTATTTTTCTTCTTTACAGTGTTTACGAAAATCACAATTACATGTCATTATGAAGACCAAACGTAGTTACACTTTTCAACGGATCTTGTCCCGTGGGATCTCTTTTACCGACCTTTGGGTTTTAGGGTGCTACTACATGGGAAACCCCGATTTTGGTTACGTGGTACCGCATCCTCATCCACATACATTACTCTGCTTCCATTCATTATAGCCCCATTCATTATTCTTCCCACCTGGGTCCACATAGGGATGGCCTCCCCTTACCATTGCCCACACCTTGGGTCGGGTTTGAAACGATGCCATAGAGGTTGATGCGCTGAAAAAGAAAAAGCAAAATGGGCCACATTCAATAGGAAAATGTACCACAAAATGCAAAATATGGTCGGGACAAACACATTTAGCACGTGGGCAAAAGCCAAATGCATGAGCTCTACCCCATACCTATGGCCATCACCCTAGTTCCTATAGGCCTTAGATGAGCCTCCTTTATCATTCTAGAACCCATGATTGTCTCAACCCCTAGTGGGAAATGAACCTCCCTACCTTAAAGGGGGTATCCATTGCTATACCTTACACATCATGCTCTTATCGTTTGAGCTCCGAGTAGTTAACCAAAGAAAAATCATAAAATGCAAGAGGCATATAAAGAAGGGTGGAAAAATCAAGGCCAGGGTATCTTGTGAACCACGATTTCTCCCTGCTATACATTATAAACCCAAGCGTGGGCTTCGCTTTATTAGCTACCCTTGTACCCCGACATGTGGCCCGGGATTTCCCCTCTCATTCCCTATTCCGTTCGTCTTTTTATCACAAGCCACCATCATTTGAAGGATGTACCTTGGACATACTATCCCCTGTAAAGGTAGAAACCAACTAATAAGATACTTGGTTAACCCCCTTTGGAGCTTGGAGACGTTATGCCAAAGCCCACTATGGAAGGGCATGCTATTATGAAGTGCCCACCTGTTTTCCATGGTTTGTAAGCTCTTTAACATGATTCCTTTAAATAACTGGTTGTATTGGAAGGCTATGGGATGCATTGGATCTTATGTAGGATTGCAGATGGTCTCCATTTTGGGTTTGGTCTCCCTATACGGGGTCCTAAGTTCTAACCCTCTAGAGGGCTACATTGGCACATGTAGGGTGTGTGTGGAGAGCCATGGGCCTCCACAACAGTAGATAGCATTCCATGGATCCCCAAAGATGTTGATAGATTGCTCGAGATTCACCTATTGGACAAGGAAGATGCACCTGGTTCACCATGCCTAGCCGACCCCACAATTGTACCATGCACTTGGAAGATGACCAAGGTTTTGTATGCTGATGTGGCATCACTTACACCTTCATCTGAGCCCTTGCAGATGGTCTACAGACATCTTTGATCTATTTGGAGAGCCATGAGGTTAGTTGTGTGCCCGCACACCCATTGGGGCACCACAGGTTTATTATTTGGAGAACGAGGGGCCAACCCCTTGTCCACTATTGGGAATCCTATTCATTATTATGGCACTTATGGACTTTATCGAGTTTCTTAGAAGGCCCAACGATATGTATTATTGATCATTCGACCTCTTGAGAGGCTTATTCTTTTGTTTATGAGCTAGTTTTGTGGGCTTGTCACCAAAAGTTAGTTATTTTGCACAGTATTTTATTCTAGGGGCCAATGTAGGCCTAATTAGTTAAATCAAACTCACTAGAAGTGTATAAATACAAGTGATGTGAATTCTTTTTAGCGTCATCACTTGGATTGGACTTATATCTCTCTTGAGAATTTTGCTATCCTTCTTAGAGGACGAATTTTGGAGGATGGAATGAATTTTGATGTTTGGATTATTTTCTCTTGCCTTGGAGCTTCTTGATTGGAAAATTCTTGATGGTTTGATATACTCTTAATACATGTAAGTACATTTTAATGCTGTTTTCTTTTCTATTCTTGTCACATACATTGTTGTTGGGATTTCACTATATTAGGGCTAATTCACTGCATCCATTTATGCAAAGTTGTGGAAATTCGGTCTCTAGATAGTGATGCTTCATGTATGGGCCATGTATTATGAATGAATGGTCCTAGAGATGCTTCTTCATTTAAATTCATCTCGATAAGCCATCAATCTTGCAAAACAAAGTATAAAGCTCTTGAAGTTGCTTTTGCTGCTATCCTAATGCTATGCGAGGTTGTCTTTAAGGCCCCCTTGACTCCAAATCTCCCCAAAGGATTAGGCACTGGTCCACCATAAGGTGATCACCTTAAACCTATTTTCCTTCTTCCCTCTCCTCTTCTCCAGGTCTAGTCCTCTAGGTGACCTAGGGCATCAATTATCTCACAATTTACAATTCCAATTACTTCGATTTTTGGTCCACAACTGCATTGGTGTTTTCTCAAGAAGCCCTCCAAATTTCATGAGATTCCGACGGTGTGATCTTGAGATATCGCAAGCCCTAGCTCGAAGACCAATTCTTGCCCTTTGTTTCCCTTAGGCTAGAAATCTCACTGGGATCCTTGCATTGCCTTTCATTGAAAATTCATTCCTTGATCCCTTTCCCTTCCTTAATTAAGTCAAGCATATCATTGGTTGCTAAATCCTATACCTTTGACCTAACCTTAGGTCCACTTGGTCCTGTGTGGTCACATGCTCTATCAAGATTAATTCTTCAAAGATCACCTGGAACCCAAGGTTCCACTATACTAATTTTAGGTATGTTCTATGGTTAGAGCAATTTATTTCAATTTTCATAGTTAGCTTAATATCTTTTCCAGATTAGCAATCACATCAACATAATAGTAAAATGCAAATAGAACATAAACATGAATCGCAGAAGACAAGCCAAGACAAGAGGACACAAGATGTGGTGCTAGCCAGGGACAAACCCCATTGTGGGGAAACCCTTGTTCAATTCTTCTTATATGTTCTTCAATTGTTCAACAAAGAGATAGAGAGATAGTACATATACAACATAAGTCAACACTTTGACTTATCTAAATAAGAGCGGAGATCATCTCTAAGAAGATGATACATGAGGTAGCTGGACTCAGTTGAAGACATGCTGCTTCAACTGATTCTCCAAGGTGACTCCATCACCATGTTGAGCCTATCACTGTGCTACATCATCATATCATGTCCAGCATCACTAAGCTACACTGTGCTGCACCATCATTATGTCCAGCGTCACTGAGCTACACCATGTGGCACCATCACTATGTCGAGCATCACTGAGCTACACCATGCTGCACCACACATGCTGTACCCATTGTTGCCACTGTGTGCACTATGCTGTAGTATGCATCCTGTACCCATCGCTGCTACTGTGTGCACTATGCATCCAGTACCCATTGCTGCTATTGTGTGCACTATGCATCCTGTACCCACCGCTGCCACTATGTGAACTATTCTGCTCTATGCATCCTATACCCGTTGCTGCTACTGTGTGCACTATGATGCACTATGCATCCTGTAGTCATATACTATGTTGTCTATAATGTTACAACATTCATCATAAGACCAAGGTGGCTAGCTACCTGTTCTTCAATCAAAACAACAGTTAGAGCAGAGCATCCTTATTTAGAACAACGTTAAGGATAGCTGAAGGTGTGGCTTCTTTATCTCAGCGTTTAAGTGTGAGAGCATTCCTTCCATGACAACAAGGGTATACCTTTCATGACTGCGTGTAGGATGAGGGTTTTTCCTTCGATGACAACAAGGGCATTCCATGTGTAGAACACTCTTCTAAGACAACGTTTAGGTGGCATCTCCATTAGGCAGCGTAGAAACTAAGTTTAGGGCATCTCCTCTCCCTTAGTCTTGCGGCTACGGTTCCTGCCTCTATTTCCATGGCTGTGTATTTAGGGCATCTCCATAACTGCGGTTAGGGTCACCCTTGGGACAACGTATTAGACAAGGGTTGTCTTCCTTGACAGCGTAGAGGATTAGGGCATATCTTCTTCACAACATGATTGCGTTTTAGGCTTCCTCTGGACAACATATAGCTAGGGCATCATTATCATCTTCATGTCTGCATTTTTAGACCTTTCTTTGGACAGTGTATGGCTTTCATGAGCTAGGGAATCATCCTCTAGGACTGCGTTTCTCCCTTAGGAGAAGAAGAAATCTCAAGAGAGTTGTGCACAAATGACTTGCAAGGCACTTGTATTTATACTAAAGTCTAAAACGTGGAGCACAAGTGGGGGCAGTTGGGTTGCTAGCCAACCTTGACGAATTGTCCCATAACACAAATAAATTCATATCTCCATGAATACTTATCAAAATCGGATGATCTTTAAATCAATCCTACATCTCTCGATGAGAGGAGTCCAAGAAAAATATCAGCTGCCATAAATAAGATGACCCACATGGAGTTTGGCCCTAGTTGCCAATTTTAACACTCCCTTTCAACTAGGGAGAACTCCATTCGCTGATCCATCTGCCAGACTATACTATCTCTACCATCAGTGCCTTGCACTGCTCTGCTGAACCATGAAGAAGAAGAAGTGATCGAGAATGTCTCATACCGTTCTCCACTGACCCGTAATCAGTCTCAAAAGAGAGTGTCTCATAACACTCTTACTGATCTGAAATCAGTTCCAAAAGAGAGTGAGCAATGTCACTCTTACTAATCCCAGATCAATTCCAAAAGTGAGTGAGTTACATCAGTCTTACTGGCCCGAAGTCAGTTTCATTGATCCTAGATCAATATCACAAGAGAGTGTCTCAAACCACTCATACCGACCCGAAGTTAGTTTCATTGATCCCAGATCAATATCAAAAGAGAGTGTCTCAAACCACTCATACTGACCCGAAGTTAGTTTCATTGATCCCAGATCAATATCATCCTAGCATTGGGAGTACGGTAGTAACACGATGCATCCATCGGTACTACTATAGTCCCTATCCTCATTTCCTTGCTCATTGGCTATATGAGAGGTACTTCCCATGAGTCCCAGATAGGGGAAGGCCGAACCACTCACCCTAAGGCCTACATAGCAAACCACTAGGGGAAGGCTGAACCACTCACCTAAGGCTTAGTGATCTCCTTTATAAGACACATACTCAATACTTAACCCTTGAAATTCTCCCTAAGCCCTTTCGTGAGAGCCTTCCATCTTGTCTTCCAAGACACGCAAGCCACATATTTGAGCCTATCTTGTGAATAGGCTTCTAGGATCAAACTTTCACCCTATCATTAGTCCATCCATTTTGTGATCCTTATCATAACGAGTCTCCGCCCATCGGTGAAAGTCCGTAAAGAGTAGGGAACCTTAGCTGAGGTTACAGTGGGCTATCTCTTCATTGTTGCCCTTAGCCTAGTAGTAGCCCTTCAAGGATCCCCTTTTAGGACCCCTAGTAGTTTAAGTAGTAAGATTTCTGGCGCCTTTGCCCGGGACACAAAACGTGTGTTTTGTTCCCCATATGACATATTGACATAACATTATTGGCGACTTCATCGGAAGAATGAATCCCTAGTTCTTCATTGAACTTTAAAGTTGATGCTTGTAGGGTGAAGCAAGAATTTTTCTAGGCATCTTTAAATTAACCTTGGCGGCTCCTACATATTTTTCATGTATATCTCAAATAGGTTGTCTTTCATTGATAAATTTCCTACTTTGGACATTGCTAGCATCCCTGGGAACCCTAATCATGTCACGAGAAGGATGGTATGTGCGGTGCTCGTGTTTGATGGTGATCCATTCTCCGCAATTGACCATGTAGAAAGATTTAATGCACATGCCTCAAGGGAGGAGGTTGTTCACCAAGATGTCCTTATGTTATTGTTCATGGGATCCCTCGGTGGTCATAACTCATGGCTACATGATCATGAGCCTAAGAGCATCTCACCTATTGAGGAGTTCGTTGATGGCTTTCTTAGACATTTTCAAGTATGCCCACATTAAGCATCCAAGGGGAAGCCTTCGTTGACCATCATCAAGACATTGAGAATCTAAGCAATGAACAAGAAGACAAGTCCTCCTCGGGTCCACATGATAGAAAGGAGGATTTTGAGAACACATGTTGGGAAGGATGAAGTTGAGACCAACCTTACCTTTCTTGAGGATATTACTCTTGATGACTCTCCTTTTGAGAACCTTGAGGAAGGTGATCTCATTTTCCCCTTAGAAGATGACACTGGAGATTACTTCCATATTGAAAAGGATAAATGGGAAATTGTTGGTCCTCAATTTGATTGTGCTCTCATTTACAACACCAACAAGGAGGATGAGGCTGAAAATGGTCCTCCCTTTCTCTCGGGTATTATTTATGATGACATATCCATTGATGCCCTTGGGAAGGAGAATTTTTTTTTTCCCTTGCATAAAGAGGGGCAGTTGGAAGTGATCATTTTTCCTGTTAGGAGGCCCAATTTTTGATTACTAAGGAAATTGGTAAGGCTCCCACCTCTCTTAAGCATGATGCTATATTCAAATACCCTGAGCCTTATGATTTTGGGAAAGAAAAACCTGTTGGATACAAAACTCCACCCCCCTCTTTGCCTCCCTCTCTTGTTCATCATTTTGAAAGTGATTCCCACACCTGTTCTCATATGATCTCAAGTGACCTTGATCCCTTTCCCCTTTCTGAGTATAGTATCAAGGAAGAGCCCCTCATTGAATATTCGTTATCTCCTTGGGCACCCCCTCAGGATCATGATCAATCTATAATTCCCCCTTTCCAGTGTGATCATCATGGGCAACCTACTTGTGCCTCTCCATCCCATCAATGTCCCTTCCCTACTAATCATAACCCTATAGAGGCCATGAAATATGACATAAATAATAAGGACCATACTAATATGCCCGAGGTTGCCATCCATCAAACATTTATGAGCCTAATCATTGACATCTCTATATTTTGGTTAGAAGATCTCATGGACTAGATTACATCCTTTTCTTACCTCTTCTCGCATGATTATCTGTGTGTTGGCATTCTATTTTCCTAACTCCCACTGGCCTTATCATCCATGTGATTCTCTCCACATTTGTGTTGGAATTTGCTACATGAGTAATCATATAGGCTGACATATTTATGTTGTTTTGATGATATGTTGGTTGCACTAGCGTTATGGTTACACTTAGTATTAGTTTCGCACCATATGCATATTAGAGTAAGATACATTGCATGCTGATCTTTGCATTAGAACTAATGTTATATGATATTGGTCATAGTAGAGTAGTTGCATTTAGATTAAATTTTGCACATCTTATTATTTGTTGATTTTACAACATAACATTAAGCATGGGTGATCATAAGACACCGTACAAACATGTTGCCTTGTGGGTTTAGTCTTTGATATGTGCATGTAACATGTCTACTGTAACCAAGAGATTACTAGTGTTCTTGTGACTATCCGAGAGATCACGTCCTAGTTGGAGCTAGATGTTACCCACCATCTTATGGATGATATCCCTAGGAGAAATTTTTTTCCAAGATGGTTCTCAGCCAACAACGAACAACCCCTTGCAGACACCAACTAGCTCGTTGTGCCATTTCTCCACCACCTGAGCCAACCATGTGGTCCCTCACCCATCTGTCATGATCGTAGGTTTGAAGGTAGGCCTCCCGAACCTAAAGCTATGCCATGTCATTTGGTAATTCAGTATTGTAGTTTGCTTATCATGGACACTTTTGGGCATGGATTGATGGGGGGATTCAGAAAGAGTGGGCTATGTTTGTGCTTCTATCCCCTAGACCTCTTTTGGATGCTACCCTTGGATCTTAGTCCTGTGGGATCTCTTTTATTGACCTTTGGGTTTTAGGGTGGTACTACATGGGAAACGCCGATTTTGGTTGCGTGCTCCCGCTCCCTCATCCACATACATTACTCCCCTTTCATTCATTTTAGCCCCATTCATTATTCTTCCCACTTGGGTCCACATTTCCCTGCCGGGTCTGTTGACCACTGGAGTGGCACCTGATGATTACATGAAGACTCCATGCCCAAGGATGATCCAGAGGACACTTGTACCATCAGATATCGTCAGTCAACAGAGTTTTTTAACTCTACTTCTATCTTCTCATCATCTTTCTTGTACCTAGATTCCACACCCTACGGGGAATTGTAATAAGTAATACTAGTAATGACGCGTTTTGAGTCTGTAACAGGCCTAGGATGTTGGGATTCGATCAGCAAACGAGTACACCTTGGAGTGTTTTTTTATCTGGTTAATTATCATTTCTTTTTCAGAGGCGGATAATTTTTTGGGTTTTTTCACTCACGTTTTACCCCAAAGCCGGGGTGACGGTTTGAAGGTTGAGCCCTTGATACATCTTAGTGTCTAGAGTAGATGTATATTACCATACTACACACAAATTTTTTTGTGGAATTGGTTAGGTTTAGGTAGTCATTTTTTATTCTTTTAGATTTACTGCAGGTCAAAAATTGCAAATAAAATTGTATTTAAATAGTAATAAGTGTAGTCTAGAGAAGTTGTATGGGGTATGAGTAATTGAAATTACACCTCACCCTCAACTTTCTACTATGACACATTTTGAGGGGTTAATAATGTGTTTTGGACTTTCAAAATCCACTTTTCCTAAGTTTAGTGGGAAATATGACAATTAATTAAGCCATAAATTAGATAAATGGAGAAAAATAAATATCCACACATGCTAAATGTTGTGGAAATGAGGTGGAAAATTATGGGGGAATTAAATTGAAGTCCCAAGGTGATGTGGACTCCTAAAATCAAGGAAAGGACTTGTGCTCAAATAAAATCGAATTTCTAGCATTAAATGAAAAAGCTGCTTGGAAATTCGAATTTGCGAAGTTAATGCACATTTGGGAGGATTTTGGAGAATATTTGGTGGAGATTTTTGTGAAAAATTGTCCCCACATGGGTTACCACCCATATACACTTGTCATTCCACCATAAAATTTGAATTTGGCACATAAGAGAAGAAGAAAATGATGCCCACTTTCCTGAATTCGATTTTTACACTTGGCATTGGAGCTCCATTCAACAAATTCGAATTTCTCTTTGGCATTGTCACCTCATGCCATTTGTCATTGTTATTCTTTATTGGGATTTGCTCCCAACTCTCTATATAATAGAGCCATGGGCTCTCACATTGTAAAATATTGTTACTAGCTATTGTGCTTGCGGAAGCGCTGCTGCCTTGTACACTTTCAGAAATATCAATAAAGACTTTGGGGTTTCATTCATGAGGTGTTCCTCCTTTTCGAGTGTGATGAATTGTTGAGCATTGGTATAATTCCTTTTACTCATGCTTTGATCTAATTTGCTTCCATATGCTCTTGTAGATTTGTTAATGTAGAGCTATCTTGCATTGACATTTGATTTAGAAGTATGCTCTAGGTATAGAATGCTCTAGTTGGTTTTAAATAAATCTCTAGAGTTTCTTATCATTGTTTATTGCTAAATCTATATGGAACTAATTCTTGATTGAAGTTTTGTAGAGGGAACATCTTGTTGGGATTACAGAATCAAGCGTGAGGGGAAGTCTTTGGAGAGACCAACCCACTCTTGATACATTCTTAAAGGAGCTCTCATTTGTTCTTTGAACCTTCATAGTCTTATCTTACAAAGTGGTTTTGCAGGGATTTCGGCACATAGTTTGTACACAAGCCGAGAACTTCTAAATTTAAATCTCTTTAAAAAAAAATTGTACTTCATTTCTTTCATTTGCTATCTAAGAGCTTGAAGATGGCTAAGCAAAGATGAGAGTTTACTCTGACTCTTTAGCTTAGCCTTTTGTAAATTATAATTGTACATATACATTTTATCTTGCTGATTTTTCCATTAATACTTAACTTATTTTGCAGTCATTGTTTGGATTGTTTGCTAACTCTTGTGTGGCAGATTTTGAAGAGCAACTTTCTGCAACATCTAACAAGTGTTTGCAGGACCTTTGGCAAGTGTTGGGGGTTTCCCTTGCATAAGTTTTGTGAGATCTTGTCACTACTTTCTCAAGAAAGGAGGTCTAGTGTCCAAGTTTCAAACAATTATTGTGAGGACTCTCTTTGAAGTATAGTTGAGAACTTTGAAGGGTCCTCTTCTCATTGTAATATTAATAAAAGATCTAACTTGCTTGTGGGAGCTTGGGATTTCTCCCATGGTATGCTATCTCCCCATTAGAGGGAGGCTTCACTTGGGTGGATTGACATTTGCATGGTTTAAGCTTTCATACTTCATTCACTAACATGCATGCTTTAATTGGGAATTAACACAACCTCACTATCACATTTCATTAAATTAAAGTTTGTTACAATTTCATTTGAGCTTTGCATTCTCTATTTCGTTGTTGCTTGAAGCTACAAGCTTACACTTTACTTTGTGCAATTCATCCTTTACATGCAAGCATTTTATATTCTTAACAAACTTTGATTCGTTTCCATTTACCTTGGTAAATTGTTTCATGAGCACTTGAATACATGCTTCAATTTTATGCTACATTGTTATCTTGAATATTGGAGCAATTTATTGTCATTGTCTATTTGAAACAAATTTTACTTTCAGGCAAATTACTTGTATCATTTTAATTCATTGATGAAACACATGCAATACTTGTAAGCTAATTTTATTTTTCCAATTGAAGTTCTAATTGCAACTTATGTTGAACACAATTTCATTTTCAAGCATTGCAAATCAATCTCTTTGAAGCATTTGCATGTATCATTATTTTAATTTGGGGAATTAACACAATTTGCATTTCATCTAGGCATTTTAGTGTAGGAAGGCCCCAAGCCTCATTAAAATTTTACCTCCAACATAAGTTGGTTGAAGTAGACATCTTAGGGATCCTCTACTCCTCTATTGACTCCTCACTGTGAGATCCATATCATTGGGCGAGGGTGAGGTCTGAGGATTGAAGAGTTAAATTGTAATCTTGTTGTAAAGCTAATTAATAAAATTAACCAAGAACACTTTCCATTACATTTACTTTACTTGTCTCTTGATGGTTTGAGTTTTCATATGCAAAGTCTATTCCAAAAGCAAGTATTGTGATCATTTCAAACAAGTGTTTTCTTTTCATGTTTCAAGTCCAATTGCATATTGATGTCTTGGTTTAGCACTTCCTTTCTTTTACATTTCCAAGTTAATTACTAATTTTTGGGTTTTGGCAAGATATGTTTCACATGTTTTGATTTATAAAGTTGATTATCTCAAAAGCATTTTGTATCTTACATATCTTATGCTAATAATTCTTATTTACATTTCAGGGTTACTTTGTTTTCTCTTTTGAGAGCATTGCATTTTACTATGAACAAATATATCTTTAAATTGTTGAGCAGATTCCTTATAAGGCATTGGTTTTATGGTTTTTGATCATATTAATGATTGGCATTGTTATTTCAAGTTGCTCACTTCATATTTGCTCATAAATCCTTAAAAGTAATCCATTTTCACTATAACACTCTCCTAGAAACTCACATCTCTTAACTTAACTTTTCATTAGGGACCACCCCCCTTAGCTAACTTAGGAGATAGTTCAAATGGAGAGAGTCGGGATTAGTGTGCCAGCCCCTTCTCTGGGTTCCCTGCCACCAACCACACCTTGTGGTGTTGAAGGCTTTTCTCACTGACTTGTAGGTAGGTGTAGGCGGTAGGGTCAACAGGGTCCACATAGGGTTGGCCTCCCCTTCCTATTGCCCACACCTTGGGTCCGGCTTAAAACAATGCCCCAGAGTTTGATGCAACTGAAAAGAAAAGTAAAAGCATAATTGGCCACATTCAATAGGAAAATGTACCACAAAATAGAAAAGATAGTTGGGACAAACAGATTTAGCACGTGGGCAAAAGCTAAATGCATGAGCTCTACCCCATACCCATGGCCATCACCCTGGTTCCTATAGGTCCTAGATGAGCCTCCTTTATCATTCTAGAACCCATGATTGTCCCAACTACTGGTGGGCAATGAACAACCCTACCTTAAAAGGGGTATCCATTGCTATACCTTACACATCATGCTCTTATCCTTTGAGCCGCGAGTATTTAATCAAAGAAAAATCATAAATTGCAAAAGGCATATAAAGAAGGGTGGAAATGTCAAGGCCAGGGTATCTCGTGAACCACGATTGCTCCTTGCTATAAATTATATACGCAAGTGTGGGCATCCCTTTAATGGCTATCCTTGTATCCCGACATGTGTCCCAGGATTTGTTCGGCCCCTATACTACTAGTGCAACCCCTTATTGTTATTAGTACAACACCCTTATTATATTGTTGTGCCCATGTAATCCCCATATTGTTATTATTGTGCCCCATAGAATCCCACTAATGTTATTATTGTGCCCTTACATTATTATTGTTATGTCGTCTCTGATTATATTATGACCCCTTAGACTCCTATATATAGAAAGGAGGTGCTGTCATTTGTATCATCAAAGAATTGTTCATTTGTGTAATGTAAAGGAGGTTGCCCCCTCGAAGAGGCTGAATTATAAGGCATTGATCTATCTTTTCTATCTTTTGTGAGCTGATTTCATAACATTTGGTATCAGAGCTTTGGATTCTAGAGTTTTGCTGCTCCAAACAGGTCATCGTGGAATTTGCGCTTAACTTTTTTCTGCGATGTTTCAGACACTAAATAAAAGACCCATTTGGGCCAAAATCGCTCTGAACCTCAGGTCCAAATTTTAGAGCTTTTTGCTCTATATTTGCGGAGATATGATCTGAGGAAGTTTGCCTTTTTGCAGATTCCCAAATTACATTTCAAACAGGTGACCTGGGGAAAATCATCATAACTTTTGTTTTGAGCATCAGATTGAAATTTCGTTAGAAGTTGCAGAAATAGGACGAACTATAGTTTCCTGTGTATATTTTTCAGATTCGAAGGTCAAAACAGTGACACGTGGCACTTCATACAAGTTTGCTCTTCTGAAAAGGTCTATAATCAGGTCACAGTGAGAGATTTGGCATAACTCTTTCTTGGATAATCAAATTCTGATCAGACTTGCGGAGTTAGAAAGAGAACTCAGAGAGCTACCGCAAGAAGAAATTGAAGAATTTGGAGATCTGAAATTACAGAGTTACAGCTGTTGCAAGATGGAGCTTCTAAAATCAAGAAAAATCGAGATGAGGAAGTTTGATGGCAAGGATCCAGTAAATTGGATACTACATATGGAGCAATATTTTGATCTACATGGTGTACCACTATTACAAAAGGTATGTATTGCATCTAATTATTTAGAACCGAATCAATTTTTATGGTATAAAGGGCTTTGTTCTCGTAAACCACTTGTTACGTGGTCAATTTTCATGGAGGAAATGATAGCACATTATGAAGATACAAAGAGAAACACTTTCTTTAGCCAATTGATAAATCTCAAACAAAAGTGTTTAATGGTAGAGCACATTGAGGACTTTCAAAAATTGAATATAAGGGTAAATGATATTCCGGAGAAGCAAAGGATTGATGTTTTCATAAGTACTTTAAAAGATAACATTCAACATGAGGTTCGTCTTTGGGAACTTGATTCATTGGAAAAGGCATTCAGGTGGGCAAGAGAAACTGAAAGCGAAATTATGGAAACAAGGAATCCCACCACTCACGACTATAATTATGAAAGTGTTTCTTCTCCTAGTCTTCCACAACCTACAAGGTTTACACCACAACAATTGGAAGAAAAAAGAGAAAAAGGGCTTTGTTACAATTGTGATAGCAAATGCACTAAAGGTCATAAGTGTGCTGAGAAGAAATTATTTTACATAGAGTATGAAGAGGAGGAAGAGAAGGATCAAGAAACGTCAAAAGAAGAGGATATACGTCAGGACCCAACCCCAGAGAAAGAAGAAATCAATCTGACCACGTCTTGTAAAGCATTGGAAATAATTACTACTCCTCAAACTCTTAAGATAGAAGGACATATCAAGAAGAAAAAGGTTCAAGAAGTGAAAGATCACATCGAGCATCAAGAAATAAATCCGAACATATCTTGTAATACATTGGAAGAAATTATCACTCCCCAAACTCTCAAGATAGATGGACATATCAAGAAGAAAAAGGTTCAAGAAGTGAAAGATCACATCGAGAAAGAAAAAATGAATCCAACCATATCTTTTAATGCATTGGCCGGAATTACCACTCCTCAAACTATCAAGATAGAAGGACATATCAAGAAGAATCAAGAAGTGAAAGATCACATCAAGCATCAAGAAATGAATCCGACCATATCTTGTAAAGCATTGGAAGAAATTACCACTCCTCAAACTCTCAAGATAGAAGGACATATCAAGAAGAAAAAGGTTCAAGCAGTGAAAGATCACATCAAGCATCAACAATAAGTTCTCCAACTTTTAAAGGATAACGCCACTTTGGTGCAGAATCAAATGAAACAAGAGGCAGATCAACATCGCAGTGAAAGAAGTTTTGATGTAGGCGATCGGGTATTTTTACGGCTACATCTCAAGCAAGATATTGATGAGAAGGAAATGTTGGCAGTACTACATGCACCTAAGAAATGGCGACGTTACCTAATGGGAAGATACTTCAAGGTAAAACTGGATCATGATAGTCTGAAATGCTTTTTAGAACGAAGACTGTCTTTAGAAGAAAAGAAAAAATGGGTCACAAATATGTTCGGTTATGATTTTGAAATCATCTACAAAAACGGGAAGCCAAATGTTGTTGCAAACACACTCTTAAGAAGGGATGAGGATGTGGAAGCATTGTTTTGTGTTATTTCTATTATCCAACCAGATTGGATAAACGAAGCAAGAGATGAATGGAAAAAGGATGAAGAAGTGTCGCCACTCATTCAAAAGTTGTAGAAGATCCCAGTTCAAACAATATTGCCAGAACTTGACGAGGAAGGCAAAATCATATTGGAACCTGGGGCAGTCACAGAAACAAGAACCCAACAACTACGAAATCGATCAATTTCAGAGTATCTCATCAAGTGGAAGAACTCACTCGCTAAAGATTCCACATGGGAGGACAAGAATTTTATACAGAAGCATCAAGAACTACTCAAGCGTTGAGGACAACACTTTTTGAAGGAGAGGGGCATGTTAGGTCCCTATACTACTAGTGTAACCCCTTATTATTATTAGTACAACCGCCTTATTATATTGTTGTGACCATGTAGTCCCCATATTGTTATTATTGTGCCCCGTAGAATCCCACTATTGTAATTAGTGTGCACTTAGATTATTATTGTTATGTCGGCTTTAATTATATTATGACCCCTTAGACTCCTATATATAAAAAGGAGGTCTTGTCATTTGTATCATCCAAGAATTGTTCATTTGTGTAATGTAAAGGAGGTTGCCCCCTCGAAAACGCTGAATTATAAGGCGTTGATCTATCTTTTCTATCTTTTGTGAGCTGGTTTCATAACAGGATTTCCCCTCTCATTCCCTATTCCATTAATTTCTTTATCACATGCCACCACCATTTGAAGGATGTACCTTGGACATACTATCCCCTCTAAAGGTAGAAACCACCTAATAGGATACTTGGTTAACCCCCTTTGGAGCTTGGAGACATTAGCACATGCCAAAGCCCACTATGGAAGGGCATGCCATTATGAAGTGCCCACCTGTTGTCCATGGTTTGTAAGCTCTTTAACTTGATTCCTTTAAATAATTGGTTGTACTGGAAGGCTAGGGGACACATTGGATCTTATGCAGGATTGCAGATGGTCTCCATTTTGGGTTTGGTCTCCCTATATGGGGTCCTAACCCTCCAGAGGGCTACATTGGAACATGTAGGGTGTGTGTAGAGAGCCATGAGCCTCCACAGCAGTAGACAACATTCCATGGATCCCCAAAGATGTTCAAAGATTGCTCGAGATTCACCTATTGGATGAGGAAGATGCACCTGGTTCACCATGCCCAGCTGACTCCACAATTGTACCATGCACTTGGGAGATGACGCAAGACCTTTATGCTGATGTGGCATCACTTACACCATCATGTGAGCCCTTGCAGATGGTCTACATGCATCTTTGAACTATTTGGAAACCCATGAGGTTACTTGGGTGCCCCCACACCCATTAGGAGCACCACAGGGTTATTATTTGGAGAACAAGGGGCCAACCCCTTGTCCACTACTTTTGGGAGTCCTATTCATCATTATGGCACTTATGGACTTCATCAGGCTTCTTAGAAGGCCAAATGACATGTATTATTGATCATTCGACCTCTTGAGAAGCTTATTTTTTTGTTTATGAGCTAGTTTGGTGGGCTTGTCACCAAAATTTAGTTATTTTGCACATTATTTTATTCTAGCGGCGAATGTAGGCCTAATTAGATAAATTGAACTCATTAGAAGTGTATAAATACAGGTGATGTAAATTCATTTTAGCATCATCACTTGGATTGGACTTGTATCTCTCTTGAGAATTTCGCTATCCTTCTTGGAGGATGAATTTTGGAGCATGGAATGAATTTTGATGTTTGGATTATTTTCTCTTGACTTGGAGCTTTTTGATTGGAATATTCTTGATGGTTGGATATACTCTTAATACATGTAAGTACAATTTATTGCTATTTTGTTTTCTATTGTTGTCACATACATTTTTGCTAGGATTTCACTATACTAGGGCTAATTTATTGCATCCATTTATGTTAAGTTGTGGAAATTCGGTTTCTAGATAGTGATGCTTCGTGTATGGGCCATGTATTATGAATGGTGCGTCTTCATTGAAATTCATCTTGATAAGCCATCAATCTTGCAAAGTAAAATATAAAGTTCTTGAAGTTTCTTTTGCTGCTACCTGAATGCTATGTGAAGTCGTCTTTGAGGCCTCCTCGACATAGAAAATTCAATGTCCATAGTCATAATTACTCGACTCCAAATTTCCCCAAAGGATTAGGCACTGTTCCACCATAAGGTGATTAACTTAAACCTATTTTCTTGCTCCCCTCTCCTCTTCTCTAGGTCTAATCCTCTCGGCCACCTAGGGCATCAATTATCTCACAATCTATTCATCCAAATACTTCGATTTTTGGTCCACAACTGCGCTGATGTTTCCTCAAGAAGCCCTCCAAATTTCATGAGATTCTGATGGTGGGATCTTGAGATATCGCAAGACCTAGATCGAAGACCAATTCTTGCCCTTGGTTTCCCTTAGGCTAGAAACCTCACTGGGATCCTTGCATTACCTTTCATTGAAAATTCATTCCTTGATCCCTTTCCCTTCCCTAATTAGGTCAAGCATACCATTGGTTGTTAAATCCTATCCCTTTGATCTAATCTCGAGTCCATTTGGTCCCGTGTGGTCCCATGCACTATCAAGATTAATTCTTCAAAGATCACCTGGAACCCATGTTTCCACAAGAATACTAGGGCTTAGGGATCTCCTTTATAAGACACATACTCAAAACCTAACCCTTGAAATTTTCCCGAAGACCTTCTATGAGAGCCTTCCATCTTGTCTTCCAAGACAGGCAAGCCACAAATTTGAGCCTCTCTTTTGAATAGGCTTCCAAGATCAGCCCTCGCCCTATCATTAGTCCATCCATTTTGTGGTCTTTATCATAATGGGTCTCCTCCCATTGGTGAAAGTCCGTAAAGAGTAGGGAGCCTTTGTTGAGATGACAATGGGCTATTGCTCCATTGTTGCCCTTAGCCTAGTAGTAGCCCTTCAAGGATCCCCTTTTAGGACCCCTACTAGTTTGAGCCGTAACATACCCAAACAACTATTTTAATTTTTTTGTAAATAATATATTTTGTGCTATGAAATTGCTAATAACGTTAACTAGTATTCACAAGAATGAAACAATACCACCAAAATAATACCTAAAAGGAACATTATAGATTGTTGCAACATAGTCATGAGTGTAAGAGCAAACAAATAGTAAAGCTCTATTTGAGACAGTGCTCTCCCAAATACAACACCACAAAGTAATGTATTCTCATTGACATTAAATAAGCTACCCCTACCTATTTATAGCAAGAGATCTACTAGGCCTGCATCTACTTCTTACATGTGACATAGGAAAAGGAGGTATGTGGATTCATGACAAATTCCCCTTCTTAAAAACTCTTTTCCCTCAATTGGGCGAAGTTGGGTGTTGTTGTGCACATAGTGTCTTTCTTTGCAACAAATATTTATATACATAATATATATTATAATTAAATAATGAAAATACACTATAATGAAAAGATGTGTCTTATCTAAAAGACATGTCTCTTAGTATGAAAAGGGGCAATCATTTGTAATCATATCATATCATTTCTCCCACATTTATTCAATATATATAATATTATTGTTATTTTATCCTAAATGGATTTCTTTATTTTCCAAGTATTTTGGATATTTAATTAGTGAGCCATATTGGTTGTCACATTTGATATCAAAGCTTCGTTGTCCGATCCAAGACTGTAATGATCCTAAATAGGAATACAAGTGATAACAACAAATATTCTACGCAGCAAAATACAAAAATGAAATATTCATCATGCACCCATAGAAAAACTGCAAATGGAGAACTTCTGAGCCATTTTTATAATTTCTGCAAGCCAAATACATAGATGATGGAACGGTGCACCGGGGCTTGTCTCAATGGACAAGAAGGACCAAACCCAGGTAGGAAAATCGCTGAGCTGGAGGCTTCCCAGCTACTGCACTAATCTGCAGTGTGCTGCCCAGAAAACTATTGCTCTACTGAAGTTCGAATGGATGGAAAGTGTAGTAAAACTGCCCATAAATTTATATGCTTTTAACCTTAGACTCCTTGGCCAAAACCCAGAAAAACCTAGAAGGGATTTTAGCTAGTTTGGACTTCTCATTTTCGACCCCCTTGGAGCCTCACCTCAGCTGTAGCTGCAAAACTCGCCCTGCTAGAAACTGCGTGTAAATCGACCTGAAAACTCCTCCAAAATGATGAGTTCACCCTTGCTATCAAACCCCTGACTGCTTGGATGAGCTCTTGGCCCAAATGAGCTGCTCCCAAGCACCACGAAAATCTGTTGAGTGGCCTTTACACTATCCCTTAGCCCAACAGTTCGAATTGCTGGAATGTTGGCTCAGGTGGCTGTAAAACCCAGCAAGAACGCTCGTCTAGTGCTCCCAATGTTGCATTAATCGTTATCGAGATAATTTCGGCACGAGAAAAAATCGGGAAAAATCGTAATTATCGGGAAATAATCGGGAATAAATCATTTGGTACAAAAATATTCTTTTTTTTTAATTTTTTTAATATCTAAACCATCTACAACATAAAATAAATACATTGACACATAAATATGATAAAAGAACTAATATATAAGATGTTTAAGTGCTAAAATCACACATAACATTGAATCATGTCCTGAATAGTAAGTCCTGACTCCTGAGTCCCAACTCAGCCTCAAAATATCAACAAAAAATATAATAATGTATCTCATCATGTCATAATGTCATATACAATAAAATGAAGAAAATAACTAAAGTCTAATCCTATTGATTTCCTCTACCCCTCTTGCGAGAAAATGCCACAGCGTTCCCTTTCCCTCTAGATGTAGATGTTGGTGCTGGTGGAGTTGGCAGTGGAGTCTGCTGTGCTCTAGAAGCTGAAGAACTAGAAGTAGGAGCTATAGGAGGTAGACCACGTCCTCTCCTGGTGGCAGGGGTAGCCCGGGCAGGTGGTGTTACCTCCTCCTCCTGCTGCTGCTGCTGCTCCTCCTCCCCCTCCACTACATCCTGCACTAACCAATCATCAGCAGACTCCATGAGAGGCCTCTCGGCCTCAACCTTCCATGCAGCAGTGGTGTCAATCCCATCAAATGAGATGGCCTCCACATCAGGTGGCCTCTCAAGTTGCCTCACCCACAATCGAAGATTGTAGTAGACGTAGACCATGTCACTAAGTCGCTGGGACTCCAACCTGTACAAAGATTATGAAATAATAATTAATAATTATAAAAAAAATATTGTTTAATGAATTCAAAATTTTATTTGGAAATTTGCAATATTCTAAATGTTTAAGTGTTAGCCTGTTGCGCTTCTTGTTGTGTATTTTTTCTAATACACTCCAGTTGCGCTCACATCTTGAGGAGCTACATGTTTGACTGAGGATGCGAATGTCAAGCTTTTGCAGAAGGGGTACCCTGCCACCATACATTCTCCACCATGCATCTACAACAAAATTACAAATAAAATTTTAAATAAACATAAGAAAAAAACAGAATTTGAAGAGACAATGAAATTTGAAACAAAGTTACAAACTAAAAAATACCTAGCATTTTAATCGTCCTATCAATGACAGCGATGTCAAAGCCAAATGTGCCACCTGCCATCCTATATGTCTCAATTTCTTTAGAGATCTCTATACGTTCCGCTGGAGATCGCACCATCTTCTGGACACAGGATAAGAATCCATTCGTGATCTCAGCATCAAATAGAAACCCACATGAGTAAGAAAATGTGGGGTTCAGGAAAAGCCCAGCAGTATGAATGGGACGATGGAGTGTGTTGTTCCATCGCTCATCAATCACTCCCCATAGGAGGAGTTGTCTCCGAAACCCATCATTTCTCTTATCATCATAGTAGGCCCGAATGGCTTCTTTGGCCCTGTCCATGGCCTCATACAAATAGCCCATTGCAGGCTTCTCACCATCAACCAACCGAAGAACCTTTACCAAAGGTTCAGTAATGGCGCACACCTCCTGCACTCCCACCCAGAAGTCTTCCTGGTATGAAGCTAGTCTGCATACGGCCTCTCCCTTTGGTTTGCGGCTCATTGGCAAGGCATGCCACTCGTCTGAAAGAAACATTCTCTTCATATCCCACATAGAATTCAAGAGGGATTGAAGAGATATGAAACTGGTGGCAAACCGTGTAATGGCGGGGTGCACCATCTCTTTGTTGTTGGTGAATCTTCTTATCAAGCTAAGCATAGATGTATGGTTATATATAAATTTTGTAATGCTTTTGGATGAATCAACAATATCTTTGACAAAGGGAATTTTCCCTATGTCCTCCAACATCAAATCAATACAATGTGCAACACAAGGTGTCCAAAATAAAGTAGGATGCCTGTCCATAAGCATCCTGCCAGTAGCAACATAATTTGCAGCACTGTCCGTTATGACTTGGACAACATTTTCTGCACCCACCTCCAAAATAAACACATCTAGAAAATCACATAAAGTTCTTGCATCTTTGATTTGTGCAAATGCATCAATAGATTTGATAAACATAGTCCCCTTGGGACAACTAACCAAGAAGTTTATAAGGGTTCTCCCCTTTTGGTCAGTCCAACCACCTGACATAACAGTGCATCATGTTTGTGCCCATGATGCCCTAAAATCCTCCAATCTTTGGGTGCAGTCAAGCTTTTCATTTTGAAGAATCCAGCCTCTGAAATCATGATAAGAAGGGATTTTGTACCCTGGGCCAACACTTGCAATAGCATCAATAGCAGGTTGGAAAAATGGATTATTCCTTACAATGCTGAAAGGAATATCACTCCAGAGGAGAAATTTTGCCAGCAACTTGTCACCTTGTTCTTTCTCAGTTCTTTTTATCATTGAACTGATAGATGGTTGTGAACTAGGTGTGGTTCGAGGAACAAAAAATGATGTGGCAGCTATCGGAATGGTTGACGCTGCAGTAGAACCAATGCCACTTGCTTCAACTTACTTTTTTAGTTGCCTCTTCATTTCTTCTTTGGCCTCTCTATTCTGGTCTAAAGTTTCCAATGCTTTCATGGCTCTTTGGATGAGTTCAGGATTTGTATTTGTGCAAGGCCCCACATCAAATCCAGGGATTTATGCAAGGTGATACTTCAACCTATACACCCCCCAGACATAGGGTGGCCACACAACTTTCAAGTCAAGTTTAGTCTATCATTCGGAGCTTTAGGTTCACCAAATTCCCAGAAAGGGTCCAATTTCCTTGGCATGTTTGTTTTTGAACTTTGAAGTTGAAAACTTGAATGGTGTTTTGGTGAAGTTGTGAACCTATGGGAAAATAAGGATTACAATTTAGTATTTAGTAATTTACAAGTTACAAACTTACAATTTAGTATTTTAATTTTTACATTGTACAAAAACTAAAAAAAATTACATACATTTTAATTTTTAAGAAACCCCATTCCAAACCCAACCAAAAAAACTAAAAAAACAATACATCAAAGACCCCTTTCCAAACTCAACCAAAAAAACAAAAAAAAAATTACATTGGGCAAATTTCATAAACCCCATTCCAAACCCAAGTTACCCAACCAAAAACAATGAAAAAAAACATAAACAAAGTTTCAAAACAATGAAAACAAAAAAAAATTGGTGCCCATACCGTTTCTATGGAGATAATCGGTCTCCTCCTCTTGATTTTCTCCTCCACGCACTTCAAATAGCTCCAATCCTCTCCAAGCAAATTCTCCAAGCCCTCTCCAACACTCCACTGCCCTTTGCGCACCTAACTGTGCAAATGAAATAAAAAAAATCGTTTTTTGCCTTATAAAACCACGTTGCCCCGACGTCCTGCGATAATTTCGGAAAAAATCGTGATTTTTTCGAAATTATCGGGTATAAAAAAAATCCGTGATTATTACTCGCGATAATATCAGCTTTGGGAAAAAATTGCGATAAACGATAATATCGCGATATTATCGCGATTTTCACAACATTGAGTGCTCCTACCTCAGCTCCCTGACTCCCCGACAAGCAATATGATCTCTGTTGGCCTCTATCTCCCTCTGCGTGTTTCGTGGCAGCACACTCCTTGCTCGGCGCTGGTTGCTAATGTATTTCACTGTTGAAGTTTCTAAGTTTACTTAGTTTAGAAACCCTTCATGCACTTTCCCTAATTTATTCCTACCTACTTGATATTTTTCTTTAACAAGTTATTTACAAAGTAAATACTGAAAATAAACATCAGTGCATGCTAAACACATTAATATCAACAACTAAAAGAAACAAGAACAAACACACCACATGACACCATTATTTTTGGACCAATGTCCCCGGAAAAACCCAACGCGGTAAAACCGATATAGCTATCTGAGGGTTTTCTTATTAAGCAATATCAAAGTACAATCTGGGTGTCGAAACTGGCCTACCCAACAGAGAATTTACTTAGCAACTATACCTCACAGTTTGAGAGAAATGTCCTGGCTGAAACCTCGGGAAATCCTTCCGGCAGCTCCTCAGCACAAAAGTGCTCTACAACCCCAACATCTGCCCAATCTGGACTGCATCAGCGCCTCTCTGTCTCACGCTAGCCTGCGTCGGCCCCAGGAGGCCTTGCGTCAGCTGTCAAAGCCTCTGCGTCAACTATGCTGGCCCCTCTAGTGCTCTGCACAGCGCTTGGCTGCCTCTGCATGGCCCTGCGTGAGCCCTTTCTGGCTCTTCGTCACCCTCCTTAGCTGCTGTGTTGCTCTCCCGGCACAATCTCTGCGTTCTTTGTTTCTCTATACTCAATGCCCCTCAGTTGCTCTCCTGGTCACTGATTCTATCTCTCTTAGCAAACCCTGCTCTAGAGAATAGAATGACTGATCATCTGGTGTACTCTCCAAGTGACCCTCAAGCCTCCCCTTATACTTTTTCTGTTGACATCTCAACGACTGAGATTAAGTCCCTAGTCAACGACTAAGATTAGATTTGGCTTGATCCATGCCTTTTGGACCACTCTAACACAGATTCATCTTAATACACATCAATATTTTATTTTCCCTATGTTTAGACTTAGCGACTCCATTAAAAATATTAATTATTTTAATATCTCCTGATCTGTTTAGAATTTGCCCAAACCCTTTCTGGGTATTGGAGATCTCATGTGCCCCAACCTCTCCACCAAATTTCTTGGCTAGAGCACATCCGGTGCTACCCCAAATCAACACTCCCTCTTAGCAAGGACTATGCTCTAGCAATACTCCTCACTAAGTATTACTCTGAACATCCGGCATCGGTACCTGTGCTAATGCTAGGCCTTCTTGCCCACCATCCTCTGCACCGTTGCCTCCTGTACTGCTGCCCATGGTTCTGCCACTGCCACTGCTGCATCTGTACGACAACTCCTTCTACATCCGTGCTGCTGCTGGTCCTTTCTCTCAGCACTGCTTCTGTACTGCACCTCCTCTCATCATGTTGCCCACTGTTGCACTGCAACTCAGTCACCGAGAAGTAAGTAACTGATCCTTCAACTGACCTCTTTGTTGGGCTAGAAACACCCACTGATGCTGAAGCTCCCTCTGCCGCTGACAAGTGCTTCCTCTCTCTGACCTCTGCACTGCTGCAACACCTCCTTGCATCTAGCACTGTTGCACACCTCTCTATGCCTTCCGGCACTGGTGCAACACTCCTGTGCCTCTCGCACTGCTGCAGCCTGCTAGCTCTGTGCTGTCTCGGGACCCCTGCACTATAGCTCTCTCTGTCGCTCCATCCGCATCCATCTCTACCCACATCAGCCAATCTTGCTACTCCTCTTCGGGGCTCCCGTAGCAAGGTCTAATCCAAGAGGCTAGGTACCTCAAGGATTCTGCCCCTCATCGCCTGTAGTCCGCCTGACTATAGCTCGATGTCTCCCCACTTCCGCTCAAGTGGCGTGTGTGCACTCATGGCACAGTCATCGTCTGTCAAAAATTCCTTCTCTTCCCGTGCTGGCGTTGCCTTAGTCTCGGAAGACTCTCCCTTACTCTTCTTCCCTGGGCACTGGGTCGCATAATGACCCATCTCCCCACAGTGGAAGCACTTGATCTTGGAGAGATCTTTCTTCTTCTGCTTCCCTGGGCACTGGGTCGCATAATGACCCATCTCCCCACATTGGAAGCACTTGATCTTGGAGAGATCTTTCTTCTTCTGCTTCTCCTGCTTTCCCTTAGATGCTAGGGCCACATCCTCCTCCTCCTGCTGAACTTTAATCCCTTTGTTGCTGCTACCTGTCTTCGACTGTCATCTGATCTCTTCTTGGCGAAGCGCTGCCCACATCTCATCCCAAGGTAGGAGAGTCCCTCTGCCCAGGATACTCTAGACAAACACTTCTCAATCTTCTGAGACAGCATTTAGGGCTGTCCTCACCATAAGCTCCTGATCCGGTGTCGCTCCTATAGCAGTCAACTAGTCTCGGATCTCATTCAGTCCTCCAAGGAAGGTGTCAATCGATTGACCCTTCTTGATCTGATACGACCTCATCTAGTTCTCGAGCAACATTCTTCTCTGCACAGAAGTGTGTTGGTACAGGTTCTTGAGAGCCTCCTACATCTCAACTGTTGTTTCCTTCTCGGCTATATGTGGTACCACATGATCCTTGACCCCGTCAAGGATATTGCACTTGGCCCTCGCCATCGCCTTTTCGTACTTGTCATTGTCATTGGGGTCAACTGGGATAGCTATAATTTTCAAGGCGAAGTTCTTGACACAATTCTTGTCAAGCATTGATAAGATTCTGGCCTTCCAGATTGCGAAGTTCGATGCTCCGTCTAGTCTATCCTGGTCTCTTACCCCGTGAAGTGCCATGACGCTCCTCTACTTTTCTCCTGGAGGTTCTCTGTTCGACTTCTCTGAGTCTCTACTTCTCGTCTGGAAGTTCTCTTCTGGACTTCCTCTGAGTCCTTATTTCCCTCCTGGAAATCCTTCTGCCGCTTGTCGAGATGTCCCCTACTCTGATCGTCTTGTGCAACTACATTGCTGATCCAGGTTCCTCGGCTAGAAACCCTCGGTAACAACTCCTCTGGCCCTGCTCTGTCAGGTACTGTTCTGACTACAGTACCTCACCAACTCCACTTTGCAATATTTTTGCAGCGTTCTAGACTCCAGCAATTGCCTCTCTGTGAACTGCTTCAGCCCCTCTCTGCCTCACGCTAACTCTACATTACCCCATATGGGTCTGTGTCAGCCTTGGGATGCCCTGCATCAGCCCTTTGGTGCTCTGCGTCAACAACACCGACCTCTCTGAGGCTCTGCACAGCTCTCAGCTTCTTCTGCGTGGCTCTGGCTAGCTCTGCGTCACACTTCTTGGCCTCTGTGCTGCTAGAAACAACTTCTGTCACCTTGAGACAATTGTTTTCTATTGCTATTGCTCCGCTCCGCTGATGTCTCTTAGTCTTTCCATGATCTGCAATCACGCTTAGATACCATGTTGAAGTTTCTTAGTTTACTTAGTTTAGAAACCCTTCATGCACATTTTCTGATTTATTCTTACCTACTTGTTATTTTTCTTTAACAAGTTATTTACAAAGTGAATACTGAAAATAAACAGTAGTGCATGCTCAACATATTATAGATTAGCAACTAAAAGAAACAATAACAAACACACCACATGACACCATTATTTTTGGACCAATGTCCTCGGTAAAATCCAATGCGGGAAAACTGGTGCAGCTATCTGAGGGTTTTCTTATTAAGCAATATCAGAGTACAATCTGGGTGCCGAAATTGGCCTACCCAACAAAGAATTTCCTTAACAGCTATACCTCACAGTTTGAGAGAAATCTCCTAGCTGAAACCCCGGAAAATCCTTCCGGCAGCTCCTCAGCACAAAAGTGCTCTGCAACCCCAATGTTTGCCTAATCTGGACTGCGTCAGCCCCTCTCTGTCTCACGTTGGCCCTGCGTCAACCTTTCATGGCCTGCGTCAGCCCCAGGAGGCCCTGCATCAGCTCTGGTAGCCTCTGCGTCAGCTGCGCTGGCCACTCTGGTGCTCTGCGCAACACTTGGCTGCCTCTGCGTGGCCCTGCTGAGCCCTTGCTGGATCTGCGTCAGCCTCCTTGGATGCTGCGCTGCTCTCTCGACACAATCTCTGCCTTCTCTGTTTCTCTATACTCAATGCCCCTCAGCGGCTCTCCCGATCACTGATTCTATCTCTCTTAGCAAACCCCGCTCTAGAGTATAGAATGACTGATCATCTGGTGTACTCTCCAAGTGACCCTCAAGCCTCCTCTTATACTTTTCCTGTTGACATCTTAACGGCCGAGATTAAGTACCTAATCAACGGCTAAGATTAGATCTGGCTTGATCCATGTCTTTTGTATCACTCTAACACAGATTCATATTAATACACAATAATATTTTATTTTCCCTAAGTTTAGGCT
The DNA here is from genome assembly GCA_031772625.1 of Pinus tabuliformis. Lineage (NCBI taxonomy): Eukaryota > Viridiplantae > Streptophyta > Pinopsida > Pinales > Pinaceae > Pinus > Pinus tabuliformis. The sequence continues at coordinate 38,096,859 of CM062815.1, forward strand.
TAGGTACTCCATTAAAAATATTAATTATTTTAATATCTCCTGATCTGTTTAGAATTTGCCCAAACCCTTTCTGGGTATTGGAGATCTCGTGTGCCCCAACCTCTCCACCAAATTTCGCATCTAGAGCACATCTGATGCTACCCCAAATCAACAAACACTGCCCCAGAACTCTTGAAAACTCTTGTGGAACAACCTCCCTAGGGTGGGCACGGATCGTCCCTTGAAGTAGAGGTTGAATCTCCTGCTTGAGAGACACGTCGCTAAACATCCGGTAGACTCGCTTGGAGAAATTCCACCCAGATGAGGAGTTATTAAAATAATTAATATTTTTAATGAGTTCTATTGACACCTAATCATCAGGATTGGGTGAATAACTGAAATTGATGTAAATAAAAAATAGAGAATATGAATAGTCACCGGGATATGAAATGAACAGTCTCTCCCTCATTTATATAATAAAGACCAACCTAAATGAATATCAACAAATTGTTTTTGAGGAGTTATTCCCTGCTCTGACTTGGTATCAGAGCCAGCGCCATTTTTGGCTTCCCTCTCCTTTGTAACTTGCTACTCTGCCTATGTTCTGCCTTGCATACAAAACACTGTTCTCTGTCTTTTATTCATATTCGTATTCACCTGCATATAAAAGCGCTGCTCCTCTGCTCTGCTCTGACATATAATACGCTGCCCATGGTAAATGTTGTGGTACACTGCTGATGGTGTCAGTTGCCTGAAGCCTGCTCCATGCACAATATACGTTTTATTCTTGCAGCGAATAGTTTTCGCTCCAAACTGTTTGGTATAGTCCGCCCTCCAAACCGTTCTATTGGGTGTCAGTATATGTTTTATTCTTGTAGTGAATAGTCCGCCCTCCAAACCATTTTGTTGGGTGAATATCACTGGACGAGCATAGTTACAGTGTCTAACTTTCATAGAACTTTTCTTCCAGATTTCTCAATCGTTTCTAGTGCCACATTGCAATGGCATCTGTGTCGTTTCTATGTTATGTCGAATCAGCGTAGTTTGTGAAATCTGTGGTGAGGAAAATGTCGAGAAATCGCCAGAGGTGCTATCTGTCTCGCCAGAGAGATTACTTCTAAATCTGGTCCTCTTAGCCCTGTCTTTAACACTTTAGGGTTGTGATTTGTATCATGGGGTAAGGGTTCCATTCTCGGTGGCCACGGTCCAGGCGTGTTCTTGTCCTGAAAATTCTTTGATCCATCCTCTGTTCCTCTAGTCCGCACTGACGCCATTGCCCTCACTAAGCCAGAAACTCCAAATGCAGCTTCACTTCATTACATGAAAACGCTCAAATGTGTTTAATCACGCCATTATCTATATTTAGCCAGATTTCTCATATATAAGTGCGGTGAAGAGCGTGATAATAGAGCGTGATCAGCGCACTTAACTATAACTGCGTGCGGTGAAGAGCATGATAATATATATTGCCCGAGATGGTGCTGGTGGCGACGACAACGGTGGTGGAGGTAGTTGTATCAGTGCGATGTCAAGGTGTAAATGGTATCAAAGCGTAAAGCATAGGATTTGAGCTTTCATGCATCTGACCACTCACTTATGAGAAAAGCATCCGTCCAAGTTTTTTTTGGCAAATTCCGATTTACATCAGAATTCAAGTTATGATAGGTGTTCTTTCGATTTTGAGCAGTTGATATTGTTTATCTTGAATTGCAACCATATTCTAATGCAAAAAAAAATGGTGATCTTCTATATGGATAGGATACAGTTTTACTCTTTGTATATTAAATCAATTTCTTACCTAATCAAGAAGGAAGAATAAGGCTGTATTATTCTGAAGCACATTTTTTGCCAGCAAAAGTTTTTTTTTTTACAATACAAGATTTTACAATGCATTAAATCATATCCATTGTGGGAATAGTTCTTACTGGCGAGGAGAACTATCCTGAGTGGTCCCGGATGATAAAACACACCCTCATTTTCAATGAGTTGTGGAAAGGATTGTGTGTTGGAGACGGAGATAAAGACCCAGAACAGCCTACCTCAGACAAAGAGTTTGCCAATTGGGAAAATAAGAACAGAAAAGCCTATGCATTAATTGCAGCATCTATAAGTGAAGAGGTGAGTCACCATATTTCGCCATTTTCAACTGCTTTCGAAGCCTTACAAAAGTTGAAAGAACTCTATGACTCACATTCTGCACTTGAAGTTGTTCAACTCATGATTAAACTCTTCACTCTTGAATTACAAAATAATGACCCTCTTGCTCTTGGATTCGAAATAAAATCTATAATGCATGATATCAAAGCCACTAAGGTTGAATTGGATATTCCTCTTATCGCTTTTCTCAAGGCACTTTATCCTACTTACTCCAATTATCTTGAGTCATTGCAAGCAAATGGAAATCTCAAAGATATTACCTTTGACTCTCTTGTGAAAAAATTTGTTGAAAGAGAGAAAGCTTTTGGAAAGAAGACAATCCCTGAATCTTCTGAAGAGGCTGCATGCCTTGCTCATAAAGAGAAGAATCTTGCCCAAGATTCTTCCAGAGGAAGAGGTGGTCGAAGATGAAGAGGAAGATATTTCAGAGCTAGGGCAGGCAGTCAGATTTGCACTGCATATGCTACAAAAGAAATGGATCACATGATGCCTCCACATGCAAGTTACCTTCGGACAAAATTGAGCAGCAAAGAAACCAACATAAAGGTAAAACTAATGACACAGACAAAGGTAAAGCACCTGAATCCGCTCATTATGTTGTGGCAGAATGTAATATCAGAGTAAATGAAGATTTATTTAATGCTTCACTTGCTTCCTGGAAAAATGATTGGTTGCTTGATTCAGGAGCAATATGCCACATGACTCATAGAAAAGATTTTTTTGAAGAATTTACTAACAATGTTGATGGAGCAGTATACTTTGCAGACCAATCAAAAATCAAACCATCAAGGCTTGGCACAATCAGGCTCAAATTGCCTGGTCTTCCAGACTTTCTTCTGCATCATGTTCTATATCTCCCACAGCTGAAGAGAAACTCGCTATCCTTTGTCCACATCCACCAACAAGGTCACTCCATTCATATGTTTGATGGCAAGCTTGAGGTGAGAAAAGCATCTGACCACTCACTTGTCATGAGGGGAATAGAAGAAGAAAGGATTCTCAAGCTGCAAGGTACCTCTGCTCGTGCACAACATTTCTCATACAATTCTCATTATGAAGGTACACTTCCATCAAGTTTATTATGGCATGCTAGATTTGGACATTTGAACTATGACAGCCTCCGCTTGTTGAAGAAAAATGGTGTTGCTGGTTTGCCTACAATTCCTAGGAAACTTAAGCAATGTGATGATTGCATTCTAGGAAAGCATGGCAAACAGTGTTTTCATGATTCACATTCAAGAGCACATAGAAAACTTGAACTCATTCATTCAGATTTATGTGGTCCAATGCCTGTTCCTTCTGCAAATGGAAATAAATATATGATGACATTTATTGATGACTACAGCAGAATTTGTTGGGTTTATTTATTGAAGAACAAATATGATGCTTTTCAAACATTCAAGAACTTTCATACATGGATTGAAAATGATGCACAATCTCATATTGGCTCTATTCGCACTGATAATGGAAAAGAATACACTTCAAATGAATTTGAAACTATCTTCGCCAACATGGGATCAAACATCAAACAACTGTGCCTTATAATCCCCAATAGAACGGTGTAGCTGAAAGAATGAATAGGACAATCTTAAATATGGTGCGCTCCATGATGTTTTTCAAAAATGCAAAGTTGATGTTTTGGGCTGATGCAGTTCTATGTGCTGTATATATAAAGACTAGATGTCCATCTAATGCCGATTAGAAACAAGACTCCATATGAAATGTGGCATGGGCACATTCCTTCGGTAAAGCATCTCAGGGTCTTTGGTTCCACCTGTTATGCCTTGATACCAAAGATACATAGAAACAAACTTGGTGCAAGAAGTCGTAAGTGTATCTTCCTGGGGTATTCAAACACCTCCAAAGCATACCGTTTCTGTAATGAAGTCAATAAAAAGTTTTTTGTATCTAGAGATGTAATCTTTCTTGAAACATCCAAAACTGACAATTTTGTTGAGCGACAACTTGATCGCTTGGATAGATTCGCAAATGCAAAATCATTTCAAGAATTTGATAATCAGATTCCACATCTTGAAGGGGGGATTCCTATACTAGATCAACATGTGGAATCTTCTTCTGAAGAACTCTCTCCCCCACATGAAACTCCAACAACAGATGATACTTTAAGTGATGTGATTGATAGAATTGGGAGACTCAATCTTGATTCAGTCCCAACTCAATCAACGGAGCAGCCTGGACCATCTGAGAAAAGTCCCCCAAAGTGGTTGACAAAGACACTTGAAAGTGTTCATCCTGATGAGGTTGGAAATACAGGAACTAGAAATTCAAATAGGGAAAATGGAGGTGATGTAGATGACTCTAATTCACCTGTTGATATGGCTGTTTCTTATGATTGTGAATTGAATTTGTCTACATATTTCGAACCAACTTCCTTCAAAGAAGCTGCTTCTCATGATGAATGGAAAGAAGTGATGCAAAAGGAGTATGATGCCTTGATAAAGAATGGCACTTGGACACTGGTTGATCCTCCATTAGGAACGAAACCAATTGGCTGCAAGTGGGTCTACAAGAATAAGTATAAAGCAGATGGCTCACTTGACAAGAACAAACCCAGGCTTGTGGCAAATTTTTTTGCACACAGGGAAGGGGTTGATTATGAGGAGACTTTTGCCCCCACAACAAAATGGGCTACCATTTGGACACTCTTTGCCCTAGAAGCTCAGAACGGTTGGAAAGTCCATCAAATGGATGTAAAAACTGCTTTCTTGAATGGAGATCTAAAAGAGAATGTTTTTATGTCTCAGCTTGAAGGATTTGTTGTGAAAGGACATGAACATAAAGTATGCAAACTTGTGAAATGCTTGTATGGCCTCAAACGAGTATCGCGAGCCTGGTATGAAAAACTAATTGAGCATCTTCTGAAACTCAATTTCAAACATTATGATCTTGATGATGCAACTTTATTTGTCAAGAAAGTTGGCAAAATAGTTGTATATCTTGTGGTATATGTAGATGATATTTTGATGACAGGGAACAATGAAAGCTACATTGCATCCATAAAGAAGGAATTGGGGAAAGGTTTTGAAATGACTGATTTGGGCTATGTTCATTACTATCTTGGTATTGAAGTAACTCAACATCCGAAGTCCATATTTCTTTCTCAAAAGAAGTACATTGGAGATCTGTTGAACAGGTTTGGCATGACAAAATGCAATCCTCTTACTACTCCAATGGAACAAAACTTAAAGCTCACATCCATTGAAGGAAAAGAATTTGAGGATGCAACAAAGTATAGACAGCTTGTAGGAAGTCTCAACTACCTAACTACTACCAGACTAGAAATTTCATTTGCTGTTGGAATCCTCTCCGGGTTTATGCAAAAGCCTTGTGAAGGACATTGGTCTGCTGCAAAAAGAGTTCTAAGGTACTTGAAGGGAACTCAAGACTTTGGAATCAAGTATACACAGGTGGACGACTTCAGCTTGATTGGATACTCTGGTTCAGACTTCGATGGAGACAAAGAAACTGGGGTATCTACTTCAGGTTATGCTATGAGTCTTGGATCAGGCGCTGTCTCCTAGAGATCATGCAAACAATCAGTTCCAGCAGATTCCACAACAGAAGCAAAATATGTGGCAGCAGCTGAGGCAACAAAAGAAATTGTGTGGCTTAGGAAGATTCTTGAATATTTGCAGGTAAAACAAGTACAATCGACTCCACTCATGATTGACAATACCTCGGCAGTAAAGTTGGCCAAGAACCCAAAGTTCCATGATCGAACGAAGTACATCAATACTAAATATCATCTGATTCGACATCATGTTGAGGTCAAAACAATCCATCTCCGCCATTGTTCCACTAATGAGCAAATTGCAGACATCTTCACCAAAGCGCTTGGAAGAGAAAAGCTTGAAAGATTCAGAAATATGCTTGGACTCACCAACATCGCTTCAGATTAAGGGGGGGAATGTTGACACCTAATCATCAGGATTGGGTGAATAATTGAAATTGATGTAAATAAATAATAGAGAATATGAATAGTCATCGGGAGATGAAATGAACAGTCTCTCCCTCATGTATATAATAAAGACCAACCTAAATGAATATCAACAAATTGTTTTTGAGTAGTTACTGTCTGGTTTGACAAGTTCCTAAGTCTAAACTTAGGTAAATAAAAATATTAATGGGTATTAATAAGAATATGGGCGAGAAGAACTTTTGTTTTGGCTTGGTAAGTGTTATTCAATTGGAACGAACTTGGTGGTGGATCTGCAATCTGAACTAGGGTTTGAGTTAGCGTTTGGCCGCTGGTAACCATGGGTGGGATGCAGAGGAGGGAGTTCTGCTCCCTCCTACAGTCAAGTAGCTGTGAACAGAAGCAAGGGAGCTAGTCAGCATCGCTTCAAGAAACCAACGGAGGTGACAACTGAGGATATTAACACAGGAAATATCAAACCTCACGGACAGGAAGAGAATCATGAGGAAGATAGCAGGGAGAAGAGGACAGGGGGTAGCAGTCAGAAAGCTGCACCTATGAGTGCGACAGGGGTCTGTAAACCCAAGTCGACCATTATTCCTTGGGTAGTTTTAAGTGACCTAGTGATTCAGGTGCACAGAGATCACATGGTGGAACACGCGGTTATATGCAAATTTATGGGGATTTGGCTGACAGAGAAGGCTTTGCACACATGGATAAGGAACCACTGGAAACCAATGGGAGAAATAAACCTTCACCTTGGGTCCAAGGGCTTCTTTATGATGGTGTTCACAAGCTTAGAGGATAAAGATAGAGTGTTCGAGGGAGGACCCTATTTTTACGCTGCTGCAGGCCTTTACATGCGACCATGGGTGATGAATTTTGTCCCAGAATGAGAAACGTTCACTTCGGTACTAGTATGGATAAGACTTTACTCCCTTCCTTTAGATTATTGGCTGTCAGAGTCTCTAAAGGCTATTGGCAACAAGCTAGGGCATTTTATAAAGATATCAGATGCGACTCTAAGAGGAAAATACACTTACTTGACTTGAATTTGTGTGGAAATGGACTTATCTGGGGCACTTCCGGACGAGATCATTTTAGAAGTGTATGACGAAGAATGGGTGTAGGCGGTGGACTATGAACATGTCCCATTTAGGTGCCGTAAGTGCCATGAACACGAGCACCTATACAGAGACTGCCCATCAAACAAACTGGAGAGCAACACGAAAACCACCACAGGCAAAGATCTCGAGGGTTTCACTAAGGTGGGGGGTAAAGGGAAAGGAGGAAAGCGATACCAAAAGAAAATCAACAAGGACGGGCAACCAAGCCACAATAGTTTCAAGATCTTAGAAGAAGAAGTCGGAAACAATGGGGCAAACCAGGAATCGAAGACTAATCCCACTGAGAAGGAAAGGGATGCTAGCATGGAGGATATACTAGAGAACAACTAGCAAAAGGATGATATACCGAGCATTATGGAGCTCAGTAGGGACCATGAGATGACCCCAAGTGAGGCGAGAACGGAGGACCATGAACTGTAGGAGATTCTAGAAAGGGAGAATTTAGATCTAGAAAAGTTTCTGGAGCAGGGGATCACCAAAGGGGTTGACTCCCTGCCAAAAGAGGAGTTTGACAGGGTTCAATAGCTCTTCCTCTGGATATCCCAATCGAAAGGTTCTGGAGTCAAAAGAAACCATGACAGCCAGGAGAATAGAGGGATGAAAACAATGGAGGAAACACCGGGGCACTCTTCCAAGAACCCAGGTAGGAAAAGACAGAATGAGCTGCTGATCGAATGTGGGAAACTCATGATTAACTCAGGTAAGATGAAAGATCTCACCAGTTACTCTTTTACAAACCTTTCTTAATGAAGCTCACAACCTGGAACATTAGGGGTCTAGGAAGTAAAAGGAAACAAAGAAATCTTAGCTGTAGAATAAAAGAAGAAAAACCAGATATGGTTTTTATTTAGGAAGCAAAGTGTTCGATGGACAAGATCAAAGAAATACATAGCAAATGGTTAATCAAGTATGAGTATCTAAATGTTAAGGCAGATAACTCGGCGGGGGGAATTCTTACGCTTTGGGATTCCCAGAAACTTGGAATCCTGGACGCTTCACTATCTATCACTGTTGATTCAACCTTTGGGTAATAAAGAGATCTATATGATTACAAAAGTCTATGCTCCTCAAAAACTAGAAGACAAACTCAAGCTTCTCACCTCCCTTGAGGAGCTAAGAGGGAGATATCCTAACATGCCCTGGATTCTGGTAGGGGATTTCAATATGATCAAATCTCTTACAGAGAAAAAAGGTGGCAGCAGAATACTAGGCAGAGACTCCATTGCCTTCCAGAACTTCTTAAATAACATGGGACTAGTGGATATTGAAACAATAAATGGCACTTTCACCCGGAACCACTGGCCTGTCCAGCTTGAAGGCACTTTAATGGGTATGTTGTCGCACAGATTGTCACGACAACGCTCAGACCGGGGGCTGTCACTCTGATCCTCGATCTCTCCATTTAAGCCTGTCTCCCGCGGCTAAGGGGGGTAGACCCTGTAGGGAAATGGACGACCAACTGTGAACCAGTTGGATTGGGAGACACGATGGAACAAGCACTAAATTGATTTTATTAATTTAATGGACCAGTGCCTTATGGACTTGATGTTTAAACGATTACTTACTAGATGTTGTAGAAATATAAACCATGTACAACAATCATTTATCATAAGATATCCAGTAAATTCACGATGATGATCTAGCAATTTTAAAACTTCGAAAGATAAAGCTTGATACACAACCACGTAATTATGAACATTAACCAGATATCATATTCATGTAGCTAATCTTTAAATGATCATTCAAGCATATTTAACCATATGAAAAATGATAAACATTAACCCCACATCGAAAATTTAGCCTCAGCGAAAGCGATAAAAAGTAACAGATTCCTGGGCTAAGATTCAAACTGGCAAAATATTTCCAAAATACTTTTATATTTTTCAAATAATACAAAATTTAAAATCAAAAATCTAAATAAAAGAAACCCTTTTTTGCCTCTTTTTTTTTTTAATTTTATAATTTTTTATGAATTTTTAATAAAATAATATCTAAACTATAACAAAACAGAAAAAGAAAAAAAACTAAATTTGAATCCTAAAATAAAACTTAACTCTAATCTAACACATAAAAATGAAAAATTGAAACTATTTTTTATTTTTTTATATATATATATATATATATATGTTTTCTTAAAACTAAATTCAAACAAAGTTAAATCTGTTTGAAAAAATCTAATGCTAAACCCAAATCTAAAATTTAATAAATTTAAAACTTAAACTATGCTAACGTATGTCATAAAACTAAAGCTAAAACAACGAAAATAAATCTAAATGAAACTAACTGCTGAACCAAAATAAATCTAAACTCTGATTTAAAATCGAAATCTAACCAAAAAATGACTGAGGTTCGAATCTAAAATGAACGAAAATCTAACCAGCGCATAAAACAAAAACCCAATCGTTACCCACGTCGTATATGCAGGTCCACAGAAGCTCGATAGCACAAAGGCAAGAAATATGACTGCGTAGGTGACTGCGTGGGCATGTAAAGGAATCGAGGGTTGCAGAAATTGAATTTACGCAGGGTTTTAGCACTGAATGGAACGAGAGCAGAGCGAGAATATCCGCGGGAGATGAAGGATTCAGATGAATTGCAGGCTTCACGTGAGGGATGAGAGGACGGTCAGGGTTTTGCAGTTTCCAGCAATGCTCGATGGCTGAATGCTCTGACGTGTGGTGTATCGTTGCAGGCTTGATGTGCAGGTGAGCGATGGGAGAAAACTTCACGAAGGAGGCAAGAGGAACTCGTTTTTCTGTGCAGGTATATAGGCGGGATATGCTCTGCGTGAAAGATTGGACTTGCAAAGATAAGAAAATATCGTGGACAGAGCAAATGGCACTGCGTGGAGGATAAACAACTTGCTGCGTGAGGGAGAGGAAGTGAAACGTAGTTGCAGCTGGAGATAACACGCAGAGAAGGCAATGTAGTGCAGGTCCAAAATTCGAATTATTTTTCAAAAATTTTGAAGAAAACAAGCAACAGCAAGCAGATTGCTCAGAAACCAATGAAGCTCTCCACCAAATTTATATCTGAATTTCTCTGCTCCAAAAGCACCTGTAACCTGCAGAAGAAAAGAAAACCCTAATATAATATATGTATAAAACAAAATTGAAACCCCAGATCAACTAAGCAATTTACAGCTTTTGACTCTTAAACAGCCAGATCTATCAGTAATCAGCAGTAATATTATCGAAAATTTCAGATTTTACTATGAAGAACTTCAGAAAATCTCTCATGCAATTCAGAAAAATAAACTAAATGATAAACCCAGGATCAAAACTAGCTGGGCTCTGCAAGGAAATGCTTGCGGGAGTTGGCTGGTTCAGCCGAGAACTTCCCCAAACGCCCGCTGATCTTCTTCAATAAAGGTTTCCTGCACAGCTCACTTCAACCATCAATAAAGAGAGAAAAAATAATACTAGATCTCAAAAAGCAATGGAGATACCTGCCATTACTTCAGAAAACCTAATACCATTCAAACCCTAGCAAGTGAACAAGATACCTGTGCTCAACAATACTCTATAATAAGCTGTTACTAATGGCTGAAAATCAAAATATGCAGAAAACAAAATAGCTCACAGCATTTCCAGAGAGTAACACCAACAAGATTTTAACCCCAAAGTCTTTCTTTATTAGCACCAGAAAAGTTTACAAGAGAGCTTCTTCAGCGCAAGACTCCAAGATCGAATGATCTCAAATGACCCCTAGCACCCTATTTAAAGGAAAAGTTCCCAACAGCTAGTTCAAGTGATCCACGTCAAAATGATCTCGACCGTCGATGAGGATCAAGATATCTCTTGATCTCATCCGTCGAATTTTTAATGTATTAAAAAATTTGAAATTCTGCATTTATTTACTCAAAATATTATTATTTTATTATTTTTAGGTTTTTTACTTTATATATATATATATTTTTTTTATTATTATTTTTTTTATTTTTTATATTTTTTATTTTTTAATTTTTTAAATTTATTTTTAAATGGATCCTCAAACTTAGCTTTTGGGAAAATCACCTAGGACCTAGGACTTAGGACTTATGAGGGGATTAAAACATTTCTTAACCCTCAAGACACTTTACATCGTGACTTTTACAACTTTACATCCCAAAGGGGGGAAAACCCATTTGACATAGACCCTCATAAACCACCCAGTTCTGCGACACAACTATAATCTAGCAGATTAACACACTAGGATTCTCCTAAGATTCTAATGACAAAATCCATTCCGGCTTTGGGGTTAGGCTGAAGGAAAACTCTACCAATCATGGATCGGTGAGACGAAAAACCTTCCGGAACGTAGATTATCACTTAGAAAATTAGGTCCACCTAGGCAATTTACAAACATGACTCATATCTGCTAAGATTATTTAGAATTTATGCATGCAGACTGGGTTTACAACATAAATTGATCAAGCTGTCGATCACTGTAGAATGGCACGGACCTGTCGATCAAGCGCTACCCTTTTTGCAACGAAAAGGGGGTGTACTGCTATGGGCAGTTGACCGGTAGTGGTCAACAGGGTACATCGAGGAACAAACCTTTTAGGTTCGAAAATGTCTAGCTCTCTCACCCTGACTTCACCAGCAATATTGACAAATGGTGGATGGAAGATATGCCCGTTCAAGGCACTAAAATGTTCATGCTGCAACAAAGACTTAAACATATCAAATCCAGACTTAAAGATTGGAACAAAAAAGAGTTTGGTAATATTATTAAAGCCAAAAGAGAAGTTGAACAGAAACTCTAGGGGATTAATCAGATCATCCCCACAGATGGTTTTACTGAGGAAAGGAAAACTCAAGCCGATTCTCTTCAAAAGGAATGAGAAGATAGGTGCATGCAAGAGGAGATTTTCTGGAGACAGAAATCGAGGGTGCAGTGGATCAGAGAAGGGGAAAGAAACACGAAGTTTTTTCATAAATCAACTTTGGATCACAGGTCACATAACAGAATTTCAAAACTCAGAGATGTTCAAGGGAAAGAGCTCGTCTCCCACAAAGAAATGGAATCTGTCCTAGTTCAACACTTCCTTAGCATAACAGAGGAGCCTCTCCTCAATAGATCATGGTTCATTAACAATTTCACAAAGTACATTCCCAAGCTTGTAACCTGGGAAGACAATCACAATCTTAACAGATCAGTGTCTGAAGTTGAGGTCAGTGAAGTTATCAATGAGATGCAAAATGGGAAAGCTCCTGGCCCGGATGGATTCAATGTGGACTTCTTCAAGGCATGCTGAAAAACAATCAAACAATACATTCTTGATGTTGTGGAAGACTCAAGAAGATCCAAAACGGTTTTGAAGGCTCTCAATGCCTCTTTCATAGCTTTGATTCCAAAGCAGGAAAAAGCTATGACACCAGACAGATTTAGACCCATAGCTTTATGTAATGTGGTGTACAAAATTATTTCCAAAGTGATCGCTAACAGACTCAAGCCCCTTCTTCTAGCTCTTGTCTTAGAAGAGAAAACTGGTTATGTGGAAGGAAGATAGATTTTCAATAACATCATACAAGCTTAAGAGGTGGTACACTCTCTTAAGAGCATTAAGCAAACTGGTATGATCATACAACTTGACCTAGCGAAAGCTTATGATAAGATTAGTTGGTCTTACATCAGGGCAATGCTAAGAGCTTATGGTTTTGACCACAACTGGATTAGATGGGTTATGGCCCTTGTATCCACGGCCATTTTTTGAATCCTGCTTAATGGCTTGCCCTCCAGAACCTTTATGCCTTCTAGAGGTCTCAGACAAGGAGATCCGCTTTCCCCCTTCCTCTTTGTGCTCATGATGGAAGGGCTAGACAGAGCGATCAAAATGGCAAATGCTGAAGGAAGAATCCAAGGACTAAAACTAACCAGAGATGGTGCTGCTTCGACTCATCAACAATTTGTGGATGACACTATGTTGCAGGTTATTCCCACTGTCAAGGAAGCCAAAGCTTTCAAACAAATCTTGAACGACTTTGCTATGGCCATTGGTACAGAGGTAAGCCTTGACAAATCAAAGGTTTTCTCTTTTAACATTGACATTACTATTCAGAGGAACCTCAGCAGGATTCTCGGGTTTCAAAGGGATCAGTTACCTTCTAAATACCTTGGAATGCCTCTTACAGCCAAACCTCTAAGCAAGGGTGTGTGGGAGCCAGTAATTAACAAGCTTCAGGACAAGATCAGAAAATGGACTTGCAGGTCTTTGAATTTGGCAAGGCATCTTGTGCTTACAAAGGCTGTCCTGCAGGCCATACCCATTTTCATGTTGTCAGCTCTTCCTGCTCCTAAAGGAGTTATGCAACAGATCAGGAATATTCAAAGAGATTTTCTTTGGGGCAAAGGGGAAGAGAAAAAGAAGTGGGCTTTGGTAGCTTGGGACAAGCTCTGCAAACCTAAGGCCCATGGTGGTTTGGGGCTTCATGACCCTGAAACCCTCAGTAGAGTTTTGGGGGAAAAACTTTGGTGGAGGTGGCTTAAGGAATCGGCAACCCCTTGGGCCAAGCTTTGGAAACAGAAATATGCAAATAATTGGCAGGAGAGGGATCATATCTGAATGTCTGGGCTTATCAAGGGCTCCCACATTTGGAATCTTGCTTGGGAAAATAGAGCCATTGTCCAGCAGCATAGCTTCTGGGAGATCCGAGCTGGGAACCTGGCAAGATTTTGGGAGGATAACTGGTAGCAAGAACCAAACTTGTTTAGGGAAGAACTAACTGCTCTCAAGAATGACACTGACAACAAAGGTTTATGTATGGTAAGTGACTTCTGGGATCAGGCAAGGAAAAATGGTAAATGGAGAATATGGAAGGATCTGGGCTATAGTGAAGAGAGCCCTTTGAAGGCCCAAGTAGGCTCTCTTGCTCTGGACTTGGAACAGAGGAAGATTTTGGTATCATCCTCGTCTGACCAACTGAGATGGGGAAGAAGCACAAAAGGTAACATTAACCTCAAAGAAGCTAAACGATTGGCCCTAGGGTTTGACTATCAAAACCTTGATATGGTATGGAAGGACCTTAGGCAATACCCGCATTGGATGAAAATAAACCTGTTTATGTGGTTGGTTCAACAAAAGAAAATTATAGCTTGGGAAAATCTTCTGAAAAGGGGTTTTGTTGGCCATCCAAATGCCATCTATGTGGATTACAAGAGGAGACGATGGAAATCTTACTCAACCTCTGCCCATTCACCTCTACCTTGTGGGATTGGGTGGCCTCAGTCTTCAGGCAAACTGACAGGGACAGACTCAGTATCACCAACACTTTGAAGAATTGGAGAAAAGACTTCTCAGGCAATGAAATCATCAACAAAGCTTGGACTCTGGTTCCAGGCTTTATAATCTGGGATGTCTGGAAAGAACGCAATGGCAGGATTTTCAAGAACAAAACTGGCTCAACCCAGAACATTATTGCACAAATATTACGACAGCTCAAAGACACTGTTGGAGCCCTTTTGTGGAGACCTCCTGAGGACCCTACTCTGCCCCAGGATGCTCGCATACTGCTGTAGTTGGGTCTCCATTCGCTAGTTCCCCAGAGCATAAACAAGGGTGTGAGCCAGATAACTGCTGGTAAAGACTTCTGGCAACCTCCTCCTCATGGTTTCTTGAAAATCAATATAGATGGAGCCTCTAAGGGAAACCCAGGGATGGTTGGATTTGGCGGGGTCATCAGAGATGAGCAGGGGCGCATAAAGGATATCTTTCATAGTCATTTGGGGACTGCCACTAATAACATGGCGGAGCTCATGGCCTTAGAGCAGTGCCTGGAAATACTGATCGAGTCAAATCTACACAACGCCATCATTGAAGCAGACTCTAAATTGGTAATTAATGCGGCCAAGAAGATATGTAATGGAACGACACCTGGAAAATTTTCAAAACATTGGCAGCTTTTGTAGGTCTTTTAGCATATTCATTCCCACCTGCGAACCCTGAGAACGGTCAGCTTCGTTCATGTGTGAAGAAAAGCCAATATGCTAGTTGATCGTCTGGCAAATGAAGGAGTGCTTTGCAAGGAAAGTTATAGTAAGCATGCTTGGGATTCGACACCCTCAGGGAAATTGCGTGATGATTGTCAAAGACAGGCGGCCAAAGACATGGAGCACTTCCAGACCATGAGGAACGAACAGAAGGAAGACTAGTGGAAGCAGGAGAAAGCGGAAGCAGAAGTCAATCATATTCGTTGATCCCACATAGAATGCTTAAAACAGAGTTAATTACAGGGGAGGGGTACTTGGTAAATAGCGGGCTTGTTGGAAGGTCATCGACCACAGATTTTTATGGCCTTTGTCATCGAATGGCTATTGGGTTGGAAATTGATTGAAGGTTAAGTCTTCAAGCGGACCCGAAGATTTATAGATCAGCGGTTTATAATCCTCATTGGATCCATAAAGAGGGTAAAGATCGAGCTAGTTTCCATTTCGATATCTCGGAGGATCGTCAGATCAACAGGGGCTTGATCATATGGATATCGGGTTTTAAAAGTGTTCGAAGGTTAAGTCTTAGAACGGACCCGAAGTTTTATTCATTGACAGTTTATTTTCTCTGTCGGCTCCGTAAAGTAGGTAAGGGTCACACAAGTCTCTGAAGCAATTTCTTTAAAGACTGTTGGATCACTGAGGTTTTATCGAATAGCCATCGGGTTGGTTAATGGGCGGAGGTCTTTATGTAAGATTTATGTGTAAGGTTTCGGGTTTTGCTGATGGTTAATCATTAATGGGTTTGCCCTTGCTGGTCTTTATACTTGTAAAGGCATGTAACAAATGTAATATTTCTTGCGGTTAATTGAAGGCTCCACTCTTACTTGACCAAAAAAAAAGAAGAAAAAATATGGGTGAGAAACTTCTAAGTGACGAGGATCAAGTATGTTTTAATCTTAGCCGTTGATTATGGACTTAATCTCAACCATTGATTCATCAACAGGAAAAGTATAAGAGGAGGCTTGAGGGTCAGTTGGAGATACACTTAAGAGATCAATGAGTTTGATTTTTTTGGGGCGATGTTTACTGAGAATATCAAACAAGTGATCTATTGCAGTGAAAGGGGCAGTTCGATAGAGGGACTTCTGTCCAAGGCCGAGAATACATAGCAAAAAGGCAGACAAGCACCAGGAGAGGTAGCGCAGAGTGAGAGCTCTGACGCAGTGGAGGCTAAGAGTTCTCAGTGACGTAGTGACGCAAAGGGAGAGTTCTGACTCAATGACGCAATGTCATAATGACGTAGTGATTCAGAGGGAGAGCTTTGATGCAGTGACACAGAGAGAGAGCTTTGACGCATTTTCGTAGCTCCTAGAGGAGGTGACCCAGTTCCAACACAAATCTTGGAGCAGCCATCGGTTCCCAGCACTGGGAACAATGCAGTCACCTGTGGGGTTTGTTCATATATCTCTGGATAAAGGTACTTTTGCCCAGTGTATTCTCTGTTGGGTGAGCCAGATTTGGCACCCTAATTGTATTAAGAAATGCTTAATAATACAAACCCTCTATATGCTGCACCGGTTTTCCCACATTGGGTTTTTTTGGGGATGATTGTCAAAAAATAATGGTGTCCCTTGTGTATTTGTCTCATTTCATTTCAGTTCATGATCTGTATGTATGTGTAGTCTGCAATAGTGTTTTCATCACTATTTAAATAATTAAATAACTTGTTGAATGTAAAAACAAGTAGGAGATGGTAAACCTATGATTGCAGTAGGATTTCTGATATGTAGATTCAGAAATTTTCACATGGTATCAAAGCATTGCAGATCATAGGGGACTTAAGACACTAGTCGGGAGATCCAAAGAATTTGTTGCAAAGAGGCAGCTGTCCCGAGTGACAACGTTGTTCTAGAGCCAGAGACGCAGAGGGAGAGTGGCGAAGTGCAGAAGAGGTGACACTGATGCTCATACAGTGCATGCGTCAGCGTTCTGCGCCAGGTGAAGGCGACGCAGTAGCTGGGGGGAGCCCACACAGTAATTGTGTCAGCTGTCTAGTGTTGGAATTTCTAAGTTTAACCCGTTAGAGATTCTTCTTGTACTATCTGGTTTATTTCTTCCTATTTTCTAAATTTCTTAACAAGTTATTTACCATGTAAATACTGAAAATAAACACAAGTACAATATCAACATCTACAAATCATCAACTAAAAGAAAACAAGCACACAAGTGACACTGTTATTTTTGGACCAATGTCCTCAGAAAATACCAATGCGGGAAAATCGGTGCAGCTATTCAGAGGGTTTTATTATTATGTAGTTTTCAGAATACAACTAGGGTGCTAGAAATGGCTCACCCAACAGAGAATGCCCTCGACAGTAGTACCTCTCCTCGGAGACAAATATTCTGGCTGATTAATCATCGGATGAACAATCCTACATCAGTAGTTGCAGCTCCCACTGCTCTGCATCACTCTGATAGGGATTGCGTCACCCTACCTGACTCACCAGCACCCAGTCTGTCCCACGAAATCCTTCCAGCACTGCCTCTTGGCCCTGCGTCAGCTCTGCTAGCCTCTACATTAGCTTCTGGAGCTTCTGTGTCAGCCCCTAGACCCTCTATGTCTCACACGCCAACCACTCTTGGCTGCCTCTGCGTAACACCCTGCTGCCTCTGTGTCAACCTCTCTGGGGTCTGCGTTTTCTTTCTGGAACCAACTCTGCCTCTCTGCTATGTATTCAATGCCCTTCGTTGCTTATCACTGATTCTAACTCTCTTAGTAGACCCTGCTCTACAGAATAGAATGACTGATCACTCTGGTGTGTTCTCCAACTGACCCTCAAGCCTCCTCTTATACTTTTCTCGTTGGTCCATCAACGACTGAGATTAAATCTCTAATCAACGACTAAGATTAGATTTGGCTTGATCGATGACTTTTGGAACCTTCTAACCCAATTTTATATTAAAACCCATTAATATTTTATTTTTCCTAAGTTTAGACATAGGTACTCCATAAAAAATATTAATTATTTTAATATCTCCCAAACCGGTTAGAATTTGCCCAAACCATTTCTGGGTCTTGGAGATCTCATGTGCTTTAGCCTCTCCACCAATTTTATGGCTAGGGCACATCCGATGCTACCCCAAATCAACATCTAGGCTAGTGCAGAAGCAGATTAGGCTCATGCAGAGCCACGTCATCTTTCCGGACCAAGAAGGAGTGACGCAGTGGTTAGGAGGAGCTGATCTATCTCCCACAGTGATTGCGCAGAGCTCGAGGAGCTCAAATTCTTCAATTGCCGACGCTGGGGGAGCAAAGTAGATTCGATTTGAGGAGCTTGTGGGATGTTGTTGCTGTTGTTGCAGAACATCGTCTGTGGAGACAAAGTCGAGGTAGAGGGAATCAATGCCCTGATAAATTTCTAGCCAAAGAAATCTAGATCCGGGTTGCAACAACAAAGGAGGATTGGAGAGGAGTGATTTGACATTTGGCCGGAGGATTTCCGTGAAGGAAATCAGGACTCAGAGGGAGTCTAGAGGAGCTTGTTCCTTAGAGGGTTTCTTGTGCCAAAGAAATCCAGATCCAAGTCTTGCTGGATTAGCAGTAGGAGAGGAAGAAGAGAACGTGTCCTATATTTTTTGAGCAGAGATGGCAGTTAATGGACTGAGGGATTAGGACAAATTGGATGGAGCTTCGAATTTTGTCATTTAGAAGGCCAGGATCCTAGCCGTGCTGGACAAAAATAGCATCAAGGATTATGCCTTGAAAGTAGTTGTTGTTCCGGTTGACGCTAATCCATTAAAGAAGTACGAGGAGGCCCAGTCGAAGGCCAAGTTCATGATCCTAGATGGGGTCAAATATCATGTAGTACCACACATTGCTGAGAAAGAAACAACAAGGGAGATGTTGGAGACCCTGGTCACCTTGTACCAGGGCACTTCCATCTAGCGGAAGATGCTATT
Organism: Pinus tabuliformis; assembly: GCA_031772625.1. Lineage (NCBI taxonomy): Eukaryota > Viridiplantae > Streptophyta > Pinopsida > Pinales > Pinaceae > Pinus > Pinus tabuliformis. The sequence continues at coordinate 38,115,933 of CM062815.1, forward strand.
AGAAAATCAGCTGAGATAGTACCAGATGTAGAAGCAAGAGGAGATCAATCCCTTCCTCCTCATGTTGCAAGGGATTCGCGACCAGTTGACTTCCATGGGGTCTACACCAGATCTTGACTTCATGGTCAGGACTGCCCTGAATGAGGTCACCGAGGACTGAGAGACATTTGTCCAAAGTATCTTGGGTGGAGTGACTCTCACCAGTTGGGAGGAGATGTGGGCAGCTCTTCGATAAGAAGAGATCAGGAGGTTGACCAAGGCAGGGAGTAGCGACAAAGGAGCCCAGGTCAAGGAGGAGGAGGAGGATACAGCTCTCGCATCATCGGGATAGCAAGGGCAGCGGAAGAGAAAGAAGAAGGATATTTCCAAGGTCAGATGCTTCAAGTGTGGGGAAGTTAGACATTTCGCCACTTAGTGCCCCCGGAAGAAGGGCAAGGAGGAGGCTTCTGACTCGAAGGCTGCTCCAGTGAAAGCTGACAGGGAAGGCGAGGATGATGATTGTGCCATGAGTGCTCATGCGCCTCTGGAGAAGAGGTGGGGTGACATGGAGTTATAGTCAAGAGGACTACATGTCGGGCAGGATCCTTGAGGTGCCCAAACTCTTGGATCACATACGGCTACGGGAGCCCTTAACGACAGTAGCAAAATGACGGGTGTCAGTTGGAGCGAGGTGTGATGGAGCGATAGTGGCAGAGCTAGAGTGCCAAAGTCTGAGGCAACGTTGTGGATGTTGTAGCAGTGCGAGAGGCACATAGCAGTTTGCAGCAACGCAATACTAGCAGAGGGTCAGTACATATTAGCAGCAGAGGTAGCTTCAGCGTCACGAGGCATCCAAACTGACCAACATGTCAGTGCTTGAGTGAAGTTTCAGTTACTTACTTCTCAGTAACTGAGTTGCAGTGCAACAGTTAGCAGTGGCAGTGATATGGGTAGCATGATCCAACATTTTGAGAGGGAGTTGTAATACAGATGTAACAGTGGTAGTGGTAGAGTCATGGGCAGTAGTACTGGAAGCAACAGTGCAGTGGATGAAGGGCATCAAGCCAAGCATCAACAACACAGAGGACCGATGCAGCGGATTAGTGTAGTACTTCTGTTGAGAAGTGTTACTAGAGCACATGCCTCGCTAAGAGGGAGTGTTGATTATGGGTAGCATTGGATGTGCTCTAGCTCTGGAATTTTGTCGAGGGGCTAGAATATATGAGATCTCCAGAACCCAAAAATCATTTGTAGAAATTCCACCCGGATGAGGAGTTATTAAAATAATTAGTATTTTTAATGAGTTCCTAAGTCTAAACTTGCGAAAATAAAAATATTAATGGGTATTAATAAGAATATGGGTGAAAAACTTCTAAGTGATGAGGATCAAGTCTGTTTTAATATTAGCTGTTGATTAGAGACTTAATCTCAGCCGTTGATTCATCAACAAGAAAAGTATAAGAGGAGGCTTGAGGGTTAGTTAGAGATACACTTGAGAGATCAGTCAGTTCGATTTTTCTGGGGCGAGGTTTGCTGAGAAAATTGAACAAGTGATCTGTTGCAGCGAGAGGGGCAGTTTGGCAGAGGGACTTCAATCCAAGGTCGAGAATACATAGTAGAGAGGCAGAGAAGCATCAGGAGAGACAACGTAGAGGGAGAGCTCTGACACAGTGACGCAGTGGAGGCTAAGAGCTCTGATGCAGTGATGCAGTGGAGGCTAAGAGCTCCCAGTGTCGCATTGACGCAGAGGCAGAGCTCTAACGCAATGACACAGTGTCGCAGTGATGTAGATGGAGAGCTCTGATGCGGTGACTCAGAGGGAGAGCTCTGACACAGTGACTCAGAGGGAGAGCTCTGACACAGTGACGCAACTCCTAGAGGAGGTGACACAGTTCCAGCGCAGAGCTTGGAGCAGCCATCATTGCCCAACACAAGGAACAACGCAGTCACTTGTGGGGTTTATTCATCTGTCTCTGGATAGAGGTACTTTTGTCGGGTTTATTCTCTGTTGGGTGAGACGGATTTGGCATCCTAGTTGTATTCAAAAATCTGCTTAATAATACAAACCCTCTATATGCTGCAGCGGTTTTCCCGCATTGGGTTTTTCCGGGGATGATTGTCCAAAAATAACGGTGTCCCTTGTGTATTTGTCTCATTTCATTTCAGTTCATGATTTGTATGTATGTGTAGTCTGCAATAGTGTTTTCATCGCTATTTAAATAATTAAATAACTTGTTGAATGTAAAAACAAGTAGGAGATTGTAAACCAGTGATTGCAATAGGATTTTTGATGTGTAGATTCATAAATTTTCACTGCCCCCCAAAGGAAAGGTTGAGTCTTCTGCCTGAGAAACTCGATGCTAAGCAAGTACTTAACTTGGCTAAGCAGCGCTAGCAACACAAGTAATTTCGATGTGCAAATGAATACCTTAATTGAGGAGGTCTTCCTGCTTATATCTTCGTGGGCCTTCCTTCTCTCATGTGGGCCCCTCTCCAAGCCATTTGATTCCCCTCCAAGGCAATTCGAATTGCCCAAGTGCCCAAGTGCGTTTTCCCACGTGGGTGGTCCCCACCTTCCACTAGCAATCTAATTTAGCCTTCCTTTCTCCTAAGTTCCTAATCCAAAATTGCTTGGGTTCTTTTACTTATCAAAATTTATGCAAAATTGTGGAGAGACCAAAACTGGTTACAAATTTATTTGGGAAGGGACATGACAATTTATTTCAAACAACAAAAATGACAAAGATCAAAGTTAGAAATATAATACAGAGATGCCCCATGGCATCATATATTTTCTTTGGAGAACAGTTTGAGTAGTTGGCCATTGACAGGTAGCTCAAGTGATTCTCCATCCAAGGTGCTCAAATGGTAGGAATTTTGCCCACCTGCTTCTCTGATAATATATGGCCCAAGCCACAAACTATCAAACTTACCATGGTTACTTGGTTTTTCATTCATGCGGTCCCATAGCAAAATGATATCACCGTTAGAAAAATTTCTACTCCTAAATGATTTGTCGAAATTTCTTTTAACCTTGGATTGATTTTTACAACAATTCTCATAGGATCTTCTCCTAGTGTCATCCAATTCTACAATTTGGTTATTTCTATTTTGGACAACATCTTTCTAAGATGTAAAACTTTGTTGAAGTTGGTAAGATGGTAGCCTCAAGTGCATGGGAAGGGCATGGAAGGGTGACATGCAAGCCATAAACTAACTCAAAGGGACTGTTTCTTGTTGAAAACTGCTTTATAATCCTATCAGCCCACAAAGCGATTTGATTTTTCTGTTCCATGCCCTTTTGCTATCCCCTACTATCTTCTTAATGATGGTGATCAAATTTTTATTGTTAGACTCAGCTAGGCCATTACCTTGAGGATAGTAATTTGATGAGTGGGATAAGACAATACCGTACTCAAAGCAAAATGATGAGAATTCAATAGAGCTAAAAGCTTTGGCATTGTCAGTTGTGATCTTGGCAGGGACACCAAAACAAGTGATAATTTTGTCTTCAAAAAAATCCATCACTACTTTGTCGGTGGCATGTTTTGTAGGGATGGCTTATACCCATTTAGTAAAGTAATCAGTGGAAGTCAAGATCCATGAGTAGCCATTACTTGAATTTTCATTAAATTTCCCTATAAAGTCAAGCCCCCAATGTTGAAAGGGAGCTTCCACGACCACACGCTGAAGAGGCAAAGAAGCTAACTTTTGCTTCCCAGTGAATAGTTGACAAGGTTGGCATCTTTTCACATACTTGTGAACATCAGAAAAGATAAAAGGCCAATAATAACCAAATCTCAGGATTTTATGGGTAGTAATCTTAGCAACATAATGCCCTCCACAAAATCCTGAGTGAAACTCAGTAAGAAGCTTTTTGGCTTCAACTTCATCAACACATCTAAGTATCAACCCCTCTAGATTTATCCAACCTAGACCATCCTTCATAATGCAATACGTAGCTGCCCTTAGCATAATGTGCTTTTTTTATGGCCAACCAAATGGCTAGGACATGACAAATTTTGCAAATAGTAGATAATGTCCCTATACCATTCAAGCTGGCTTAACTTTTGAAGTTTTGATGAAGTTGATTCCAAATCATTTTGACAAATCAATCCTAACGCCCTCTCATTCCCCTCAATCAAGATTTGGGCCAATCCTTGGCCCTTCACTAGCTTGGTAGGTCTAATGTCTAAATCATATTCTTGAATCTTTGAGACCCACCTAGCCCTGGTTCCTAAGCAATCAGTTTGGGTTAAAATATCTTTCATAGCAGAGTGGGGGACAAATGCAATTACTCTAGAATACCCCACATAAGTTCTGAATTGCTTGAGGGACTTGACTAAGGCATAAGCCTGCTTTTCCATGGTGCTATATTTTAGCTCAGACCCTTGAAGGGATCTACTCATAAAAGCAATAGGTTGCTCATACCCTTCTTTGTTCTTTTGAAGCAATACTCCCACAATAGTATCTTCAGATGCAAAAGAGAAAATCAAGAAATCCTTTGAATAATCAGGGCTCACAAGAATAGGTGCTTTGGTAATGGAATCCTTAATTTCCTGAAAATCCTTTCTTCTTTTACCCAAACAAACTTAGCATCCTTCTTTAGAAGAGATTGAATGGGTTTAGCCATTTCCGCATAATTTGGAATAAACATTCTAAGGAAGTTGATATTCCCTAGAAAGGATTGAAGGGGCTTGATATTGTGAGGTAAAGGGATATTTTGAATTGCCTCAACTCTCTCAAGGTCTATCTTGATCCCATCCTTGAAAATGATATGACCAAGCAGCTTCCCTTCAGTTACTCCAAAAACAAACTTTGCAGGATTCAAGGATATTCCATATTCTCTACACCTATAAAATTTTTTCCCTAGATGACCCACATGAGAAACTCCATCTTTAGAAAAAATTGTTAAATCATCTTGATGAATCTCAATGAGTTTACAAATTAGGCCCTTAAAAGCATAATACATAGCCCTTTGAAAAGTTGCTCCAACATTAGTTAGTCCAAAAGGCATCCTTAAATATTCAAAAGTACCCCATGGTGTGGTGAATGTAGTCTTATGCCTATCTTCCTTCTTCACCATGACTTGGTTGTATTATGAAAATCCATCCAATAAGGACATCATTCTTGATCTTGTTACCCTTTGTAATAAGGTTTCCATGTTAGGTAAAGGATAATTGCCATTTTTACAAGCTAAATTAAGATTTCGAAAATCCACACGTAGCTTGATTGATCCATTCTTATTTCTCACGATAACCAAGTTTGAGCACCATGTGGAATGCCTAGTGTGAGCTATGATTCTAGCTTGGAGCATCTTTTGCAACTCCTTTTGCACCAAGGGGGCTAACTTAGGATTTATTTACCTAAACTTTTTCCTAAAGATCTTGGCATTCTCATCTTTTAGAGGGATAGTATGTTCCATAACACCTTCTGTATATCCTTTTAACTCATCATATTAGAAGGCCAAGACATCCCTATACTTTTGAAGAAAATCTACCAATTTTCTTCTTTCCTCCTCAATGGTACCCTTGGCTATCTTAATAATCTTTGGATCTTGAGGGGTACCAATGTTTACTTCAATGAATTTCACTAGGTCAATTTTATTATCTTCCTTTTGCTTCACAACATCTTGCCTATCAAACATTTTCTACATGACTATGCGATCCCTAGAAGTGGGATTTGATATGTCATTACACTCCACATAGTTGCAACTCTCTTCTTTGTACCCAACCTTGAAATCTGAAAATTCCTCCATATTATTCAGAAATCTAATCACTTGGCTTTCATCATTGAAGATTTGCCAATGCTCAATATTGTTAGGAACTGATGGTCTAAAAATAACTTCCATATTAATCTTATCATCCATCAAGTCCTCCCCAAGCTATAAAGTAGATGCAACAACAACTAGCTCATCAACTTGTCTATTTCTTTCTCTTGGAATTGTTTGAAGATCCAATGCATCAAAGTATTCTATATTATCCCAAACAACATTGCGATACTTCTTTAATCTATCATTCTTACAAGCAAATTGATTCTTCACTTGAAGAATGACTAAATCAGAATCCCCTTTGATGCTAAGCATTTTAATTTTCAAGTCCTTTGCCAACTCTAGACCTAACAACGAAACTTCATATTCTGCTAGATTGTTAGTTGCATCAAATTCCAACTATAGGCAAACTTGAATATATGATCAAGGGGAGAAGTAAGGGCAATTCAAACACCCTTACCAAACTTTGAATGAGCACCATCAAAATTCATATGTCAAATCCAATCCTTCTTACTTTCCACTTCTTCCTCCAAAGGAGCAATGGAGTTAGCCAAGATAGCATAATTTCCCAAATCATCAGATTCACACACAATTTCATTATAAGGCTTCTTGGGATCCTCTACATGATACTTTCTCTCCAACTCCTTATCTAATCTAACCATGATGCCCTCGCTATTAGGGATGGTAGCATAACTTAAATCCATTTGTAAACTACCCCTATATCAACTCACCACTTCCTAGACAACAACATCCCCCAAGCATCAAGGACATCAATGACCACAATATCCATGGTGATCATAATATCAGGATGCACTGCCCAGTGGACTTGAAGATCCTTTATCAAACCACAAACCTCAATAATTTTTGAATCCATAGCACAAATGTTGTGGTAAGGTCTAGAAATCCTCAAGTTCAACTGATTCATGACCTTCTTGGTCATAACACAAGATGATGCCCCATAATCAAACATAATATTGTGCAAAAGAAAACCATTTACCAACATAGTAATGAAAAAAGGTTGATGGTCTTTGTTATCTCTACACATAACACTACTTTGCAAAGTGATAGGAGCATCCTCATATCTATCCTTAGAGAAATTCGACATTTCTTTCCCATGAGAGGCATCAATGGCTTTCAACAACTTAGACATTTGGGAGGGAATATTTTAAGATTTCAGTCACAGGTACTAAAATCTTTGCATTATTTATCCAACCTCCCTAGTCTATACTTAAAAACCCAAATGTAGGTGGAGTGAAAGTCTTAGGGGCATTTTGATTTTTCTCTTGTCCTTTGCCCTTTCTTTGATAAGTCAAACCTCTATCATTGACTATCTCTAAAATCTAATTTGATGAAGGCATTTCTCCATAGCGCTGGATCCTATCCAACTCTCCTACATTATTCACACTATGGGAAGATGGAGACTTCTTATTTATCTTTTGGTTATTCTCCATAACTCCCATCCAATTCTCCATGGACAAATGATGCTCCTTGCCAACCACATTTATTTGCGCACTTGTCCCAACCATTCCTCCTTCCAAAATCCTTCTTACATATGGACAAGTGGCTTCATCATGCATTTCATCACAAGGTTTGCAATAAGGGATAGACTCATCAAATAAATTAGTAGAAACAAGTGGATTTGGTGGCCTATGTTCATTGGGAGGGCCCCTCTTTTGCCATCTATCATTTCCTCTACTTTGGAATCTCCCAGATTGATTTTTTTTCATGGATACCAATCTATTTTTGATGACATTCATTTAAGTAGTGTGATTTGCTTCTGTAGTCTTGATGAGTTGATTTAATTCTTTTATAGGATCATGGGCATTCACTTCCTTAGCCTTCCCTTTGGAGTCATGAGACTTTGATGGCCCTATACTAAAACCAAGAATTTTAGATTTTCCTGATTCATGCCTAGCCTTTTTCTTCTTCAAGGCTTCAGTTTGAGCTTCATTCAAATTTGCAGGCTCCTTTCTCCTTAGCTCATAGGCAGTGTCAACACCAAAAGCATCCAAATATGAGCACAAACGAAATTGTTCGGGAGGCTTAACTTTAGTAGGAATGCTTTTCACCAAATCATTAAATCTCTTATTAAATTCCTTCATGGTTTTATTCTCATTCTTCTTCATAAAGCTAATAGCATTGATCAAGTGCATATTCTCTTTCTTCTCTCCAAACTTTCCCATAAAAGCAGTAATGATAGCCTGCAATGAGTCATAAGAGTTAGCAGGTTGTTCAATGAACCAATTAAGAGCATCCTCTTCTAAGGAGAGGACAAAGAGCCTCATCTTTACATCCTCTTGGTTAGCAGTGTTACACCACTTGAAAATACAAACATTGAAATTCTTAACATGTGATGAAGCAGTATTGACATTGTTACCTTGAAAGGAAGACAAATTTTTAATAGCCTTGTTAGGGATATTGTGAGGATAGCCATTTATGTTAGTAAAATTACAAGGAGAAAAAAGATCATTCATGATGCTAGGCTCTACTTGTTCTTGAAAAAGCAAATGGATATCAGAAATAGCCTCTTGCCCAAGATTAGCAAGAAGTCTACTATGAGAGAGTCTATTTAACCTCTCTCTAAAAACCCTTTCAGGCTCAAGAGTGGGGCTAACTAGACCACTTGGATGCCTCCTAGTAGAAACTCTTGCAAAATTTGAATTAAGTGGAGTCGCCACTTGAGCAAGAATCTAATCCTAAAAGTCCACTATGCAAAAAACCAAAAGTTAGTTGATTTCTAGGTACAAGAGGACTTGTCCCCATCAACGGCATCAAAGATGTTGTTGCTGCCTAACACACACACCTAAGTTAGTGAGAAAAATCTCTTAACCCCACAAAGTGTGGTTGGTGGAAAAACTAATAGATGAGGTTGTCACCTATTCCAAACTCTCTTCGTTAAATCTTTCTCCTAGGTAAGTTAAGGGGGGTGGTCCCTAATAAAAGGTTAGATAAGAAATGATATGAGGCTTCTAGGAGATACTAAGGTCAATTGGATTACTAGAAGATTATGAGCAAGTTCAACAAGTATGATGAGCAATACAAGATATGAAATTATCAACACGTAATTTCAAAGATAAGCAGGTAAAACCAATGCCTAAATAATTGCTTCAAAATAATAAACACTTGCTCAAATGAAATAAAACAAGTAATCCTGCAAAACAAATAAATGTTAGATAAAAATGATATCAACTTGCAAGATATATAACTGCTCTTAAAGAAATGCTTTAAGCAAAGCTACTATCATTCAGAGTTCAAAGCATATAAAATGGCAATTCAAGTGACTTGCAAATTGAAATAAACCAAAGATTTACTTGCAAAAAGGAAAGATATTGCACTTGCTCAATGAAATACTTCAACAATAATAAGAGTGATAACTTCAATGGATGTTCATCATAACAAGTACATAAGATCAAATAGCAAGTAAAATGCTCTAAAAGTAAAGTGAGTTAGGATGAGATGCACCTAACTAAAGTGAAATGCAATTATCTTGGTAAGTTTTAGACTAAATGCCTATTCTAGGTGAGAGATTCTCTTTTCAAACTCTTGCTAAAGTGTAAAAATTGGGGTGGCTGCAAGGAGGAGGCGTCGAGTACGCACTAGTTGTCGTTAACGATACCCTTCCCCTAATCGTTACATGCCATGTGTGCCTTTGTTCCTATAAGGGGACAATGCCACCTTCATAACTACAGGGTCACACACTTTACCTTACTTCATACCAGTTGGAAGAACTTTCCAAGAAAATCTTTACCCTATGATGTCTATCAACCAATGTAATGTTCTTTTTCCTGGTGTTCCTTATGACATGGTTAGGATGGACTTTCAGAGTTGGGGGCAGACAGGTCACAGGTGCAGGTTGGTGTCATCAGTGGGCCCAGGGGCTTTTGAAGGGTTTGGTGGAGTTTCTATGAGGTCGGATGGCATTTGCTTGGTATATTTCCTCATCCGCACAATTTGCCTTTCGTTCCAGCACATTCTTACAACTTAAAAAAAAACAGAGTTATTATTGGTACTGACTCAATTAATTACGCTTAAGGTGGAATTCTGGGAGGAATACTTGACATAACACCTTAGTGTAATAGCTCATTGGAAACGGAATGAGAATATCTACATGATGGGATGGTTAGATGTGAGTTTCAGTGCCCTGAGGAGACATGGTGGCCAATTTATCTTTTTCCTGTTTCCCGCATTAAAAATATATTTTAATTAATAAAAAAGGTAAAAGTCCTCCATGATTAAAATAATAATAAAATAGGAGGGTCTAGAGGGGTCCATCAGAGTTATAAAAGAGGACGAGGAGGCCATTGGAGGAAATCTTGAATTTGGTATTACTTCTTGTATGAGAGGTTGAGAACTCGATTCTCTACTTCATTGGTAGCCCCAGGACGGAAACCCTCGGGTGTGCTAGTGGTTGTTGGACGAACGTCGAAAACTCAATACTCTTGAGGAGATTTCACCAGCATTGACTTGTTGTTTGACTAGGTTTGAGTAGAATTTGACTTGGATTATTGGCAATGATTTCTATACAAAATTTATGATTTGTAACCTTGTTGAAAAGACAATCTCTCAAGAAAAGATTGTTGGGTTTTCTCACAAAAATCTGTGTCTATTGTGCATGGTTGTGTTTCTATGATCTTTAGTGTTTTTGCGGCATTTACTGTTGAGATTTTTCGAGTATAATTATTCAATGATAACACTGGCATAAAAATATTGTCTGAAAAATCATTAGGAAGAAAATTTTATTCTACTGCACTTGCCATAGAATTTCAACATGGTATTAGAGCTTTGTTGAATGATTATCCATTGAAGTCAGCCTAAGAGACTAGTATTCATCAACTTGTACAATTTTTTATCTCTTGTCAATATGGTGCCTAGTCTTAGAGTAGAGGATAGGTTAGATGGTGCTACAAATTTTAGATCTTGGAAGACTAGGATACTACTTGTACTGGAAGAAAATGATATTCAAAATTATGTGAAGAAAAGTTACAAGTATCTCAGATCCAAAGAGAGTTGAGGAGAAAGCCATGGATACGAAGAATGAAGCAAAGGCTACGAGAATCTTGATAGTTTCCATAAAAGATCATTTGATTCCTCATGTTGCTGAGTTGAAGGCTTCCAAAGTGATGTATGATGCCTTGGTGGATTTGTTCGAGAGCAAGAACACTAGCGGAAAATTAGCCTTGAGGCATCAACTTCGTAGTATCATGATGTATAGATCAGATTCAATTGCCACTTATCTCATAAGAGTCTCCCAGTTGAGAGATCAACTTGGAGCCATTGGAGGTACCAGTGATGGTGCAAAGCTTGTTATAGTGACTCTTAATGGGTTTCCTTCTTCATGGGATCCATTTGTACAAGGTATTTGTGCACAGGCTGAGCTGCTCAAGTTTGATCAACTTTGGACTGATTGTGTCCAATAGGAGGCCAAATTGTTGTCTAAGAATAGCTTGTAGAAACCCCAGGGTCAAGAAACTCAAGCCCTTGCAGCTCATGCAAGGAAAGGAAAAGGAAGAAGAAACTTTGGTAAGTTTAATAGAGGTAGAATACTAACACTAGTTCCAGATCAGTAAGAGAAGGATCTTTCAAAGATCAGGTGCTTCAAATGTCATAATTGGGTTAGTATGCCTCCCAATATCCTCAGAAGAAAAGGAAGGGGAAGCAGTGTGCATCAACAACTGATGTTCATGATGATGATGGACATCTACCATAGATGAAGTCAAAGGAATCTAAACTTGGCGGGATTGTAGAAGATCTTTAGAAGGAATATTTTTGTCTTTGCTCTTGCAGACACTATTACAGATATTAGTGATATTTGGTTGGTGTACAATGGTGCTTCTAAGAACATGACAGGTTCACGAGACTCTCTCATGGATTTGATAGAGAAGGATTCAACATTGTAGGTGGAACTCAGAGATAATGCCAAGTATGCTGTGAAAGGAATTGAGACATCATCTTTTTAGCTAGAGTCTGGAGATTCTCTACACATGAGAGATGGATTGTTTGTACCAAGATTGAAGAAGAACCCTCTCTCTATTTCAACATTGGAGGATAGAGGTTATAGAGTTTTGTTTGTTGATGGTCAAGTTCCTATATGGCCTAAGTACTCAAGCATAGCCTCAACAGGAGTGATTGGTTTTTGAGAGGGAGTACTGTACAGATTGTTAGAATGTCCAACCTAGCCATTGATACATGACACTATCAGAGTAGAGCCAGTAGAGCTAGTGGACCTGCCTAGAGATGTTGTAGTCACCAAGAAGAGGCCGACATGGCTTCATGACACTTTGTAGGATGCACAAAGGCATGTAGGTCCCAAGGGTACTTTCACGGAGAGCAGATGACCACAAAGGTTCTCAAGTTATATGGCATTGATGAGCCACTATTGATTCCAAGCCTTCTAGCTATGAGGAGGCAATAGCCAGTAGGTTTGGAAGGATGCCATGATGGAAGAGTATCAGTCCATCATCAAGAATGATGTGTGGGAGATAGTTCTGAGACCAGAGGGGATGTTAGTAGTGACTTCCAAGTGGATCTATAAGATCAAGCATGCAGCAGATGACATCATCGAAAAATACAAAGCGAGGTTCATGGTGAGAGGGTTCTCTCGGGGGGAGAGAGAGGACTATGACGAGACTTTTTCTCCAGTCACTAAGTACACTTCTTTCAGGAGTATTGTTTCTCTTTCTTTTGTTATGGGTTGGAGATCACATCAGATGGATGTAAACATTGTGTTCCTCAATGGGGTGATTGTGGAGGAAGTGTACATAGAGCAACCTCAAGCCTTTGCTATGCATGGGAAGGAGTCCCACGTTTGTAGATTGATGAAGGCTTTGTACAGACTCAAGCAAGCACCTAAGGCATGGTATTCCAGGATTAGTGGATACTTGATGAGTTTGGGCTTCACCAAGAGTGATGCAAATCCTGACCTTTACTTCATAGTTGTTGATGGTGATCATTTGATCTTGGCGTTGTATGTTGATGATTTGTTCCTTACTAGGGTAGAGAGGCTCATTGTCGAGTGTAAGAGAGAGTTAGATTTGGAGTTCAAAATGAACTATCTTGGCTTGATGAATTATTTCTTGGGATTGGAGGTGTGGAAGAGATCAAGTGAGATCTTCCTTGGACATTGGAAGTACATAGTATAGATATTGAGGAGATTTGGTATGGACTGCAAGTCCATGGCTACACCTATGGTGACCAATTTGAAGATGCTGAGTGATTCCACTTCTGTCATGTCCCCATTTTTATTCTTCTCCATAGTACAACCAGGGTGGATTTCCAGGCCAGGTCTGTGGAGCAGGTTATGTCATCAAGGGTCCCAATGGAGTTTTGAGTAGTTTCTATGAGGTCCAATGACATTCGCTTGGTATATTCCATCATCTACACAATTTTCCTTTCGTTCCGGTGCATTCCGACAACTTTCAGAAAACTGAGTTATTAGTGGGCTTGACTCAATTAATTACGCTTAAGGTGGCATTCCGGGAGGAATACATGGCATAACACCTTAGCGTAATAGCTTGTTGGAACCAGAATGAGAAGATCTACATGATGGGATGGTTAGATGAGAGTTTCAGTGACCTGGGGAGACATGATGGCCAATTTACCATTTTCCCACATTAAAAAGAATATTTTAATTGAAATAAAAGAGGGAAAAGTGCTCCATGATTAAAATAATAATAAAATAGAAGGTTCTAGAGGAGTCCATCAAATCTATAAAAGAGGAGGAGGAGACCATTGGAGTACATCTTGGTTTTGATATTGTTTCTTGTATGTGAGGTTGAGAACCCCATTCTCTACTCCAGCAATAGCCCTAGGACGGAAACCCTCAGGTGATTCAATGAGAGTGGGCAAGCACCCATGTCTTCCCTCATTGAATCCATTCAGGGTTCACAAGTTGCAGTTATTTGGTTATTCGTTTGTTTTGAGAGGCCCATTGCACCATTATTGTAGATCTATTTGTGGCCTGTTTATCTCAGCTATCTCAGCTATTATGTTGTTCCAACATGTAAAACCCCAGTTTATATATTATAATAAAGCCGAGTTTGTTTTTTCTTATTGTGTTATGGAATTGCATGCATTTCATCTGTTATATTTTACATGGCAATCTTTTGTTTATGAGTAGAAATTTCTTGTGAAGTGTTTGTTCCAAATTTTCCTCAATTGGAACATTACAACTTCAAATTCAGATTTGGTGGATCCCATTATGTACAGACAGTTGGATCCTTGATGTACTTAGTTAACATTAGGTAAATATTTGCTTTACAGTGAACACCTCGAGTTAGTTTATGGTTGAGCTGAGCCATTCACATTTCATTGTAGCGAAGCATGTGTTGAGGTACTTGTGCGATACAATTGAATATGTTATGAGACATGTCTTAGGTGGTGAAGTGAGGCTACAGGGATACGTTGATTTTGATTCGGTTGGGAGTGCAATGGACAAAAAGAGCACCTCGGGGTGCTGCTTCAATTTGGGATTGTTACCCACCACCTGTGGGTAGTATATATAGGAGAATTTTTTCTCCTAGATGGTCCTCATCCAGTAGACAACAACCCCTTTGCAGCCACCAGATAGCTCAATGTGCCATTATCTCTGCCACCTAAGCCAACCATGTGGTCCCTCGCCCATTTGTTATGATTGTATGTTTGAAGGTGGGCCTTCTAACCCCAAAGGTATGGCTTTTCATTGGTATAGTTGAGTATTTTTCCTTACTTGTCATGGGCACTTTTGGGCATGGATTGATGGGGGGATTCGACGGAAAGGGTGGGCTAGGTTTGTGCTTTTGTCTCCACTGCTCGATTTCGTGGTTAGCCTTGTATCCTAGTCTCGTGGGATCTCCTTTGCTGGCCATTAGCTTTAGGGTTGGCACTACACGGGAAATTCCAATGTTGGTTGCGTGGTCCCGCTTCCCGACACCACATACATCACCCCCTTCCACTCATTCTAAACCTATTCATCTCTTTTCCCATCTAGGTCCACATAGGGTTAGCCTTGCCCTCCCCTTGTCCACACCTTGGGTCGGGCCTGGAACAATGTCTGGAGGTTGATGCAACTAAAAAGAAAAGAAAAAGTATAATTTGGCCACTCTCAATAGAAAATGTATCACAAAATGCAAAAGATGGTTGCGACATACAAATTTAGCATGTGGCCAAAAGCCAAACATGAGCTCTACCCCTTATCCATGGCCATCACCCTGGTTTCTATGGGCCCTAGATGAGTCCCCTCCATCATTAAGGAAGCCATTATTGTCCCAGCCCCTGGTGGACAATGAACTACCCCACCTTAAGGTGGTATCCACTGCTATATACTACACATCATGCTCTCATCCCCTAGAGCCTCGAGCAGTTATGAAGAAAAATCAGTCAAAGGCAAAAGGCATATGAAGAAGGGTGGAAAAATAAAGGTTGGGGTAACTATGTACCATGATTTGCTCCCACCTACACTCATATACCTAGGTGTGGGTTTCCCTCATTATAGCTACCCTTGTACCATAACATGTGGTCTTGATGATTCCTCTAATCCCCACTCTGTTCCATTACCATATCATTTTCCACCTGCCACTTGAGGGATGTACCATGGACATGTCACCCCCCTTAAAGGATGAAACCACCTAATAGGATCCTTGATTAACCCCCTTATTTAGCTTGGAGACACTTGTACATGCCAAAGGCCACTATGGAAGGGCATGCCACCATGAAGTGCCCCATTGGTTCCATGAATTGTAAGTTATTTTACTTGATTATTTTAATTATTGGTCATATTGGAGGGCAAGGGGATGCATTTGATCTTATGCAGGATTGTAGGCAGATTTCCATTTGGGGTTTGGTCTCCCTATACAGGGCCGTAGCCCTCCAAAGGGCCACATTGGCACTTGTAGGGTGAGAGTTGAGAGCCATGGGCCTACACCATAACAGAGAGTACTTCATGGATCCCTAGTACCACTCATTGATTGCTCGTATTCCACCTTTGGGATGAGGATGATGCACTTGGTTCACCATGTCCAACTGACTCCACAGATGCACCACACACTTGGCAAATGATTCAGGGTCCAAATGAACGTTTATGTCATTATCCGATCCCTTACAGATGGTTTATAGGAACTTTCGATCCACTTGGAGACCCATGAGGATGTCCTTGTGCCCCCACACCCACTTGGGAGCACCACAGGTTCTTGCTTGTAAAACAAAAGGCCAACCCCTTGTCCACTATGTTTGGAGTCCATTCACTTATCATGGCACACTTTGGACTTCATTTGGCCTTCTCAATGGCCCAACGACTCATTATGTTGATCATTCTTCCCTCTTGACAGGCTTATCTTTATGTTATTGAGTTCTTTGTTGGGCTTGTCACCAAAGGTATTGTTATTATGCCCATTATTTTATTTTAGGGGCATTATTAGTCTAAATTAGGCCATTCAATTCCTGTAGAGGATTGTATAGATAGAATAGAGACATTCTCTCTCAATCATCATCACTTGGATTGGATTAGTATCTCTTATGAGATTTTCGCACTTTTCGTTGGGATGAATTTTTGGAGCTCTTCTTGATGCGCTATGATGTTTGGATTTCACTATTGTCTTTGGAGCTTCTCTAATGCGAAGTTGATAAATGGATATACTCTCTCTCTCATGTAGGTCGAAATTTTGATGTTATTCTTCTTATCTTACTGGTTATCTGCATGTATGTTGTTATCTTTATTCTTGTATGGGTTAAACGTAATGCGAAATTCTTCTGGGACTTTGAATAAGTGATTAAATGCATGCGTTGACCTTTAAGGGATCGGGCAAATGTTCCTAGAGGAACCTCTTAGGTTAAAGACCTTGGAACTTTGTCTCCTTTGCAAATTTGAAATATAAATCTCTATTGATCTAGTTGCTGCCCTTGGAGAGGCTAGCAAAGATCAATTAAGGCTCCTTAGCTCATGAAATTTCATGATCTATGTGTATCTTGACTCCATTAAGCCCAAGCAATAAGGCACCGATCTTTATATCCCTTTGGTGGTCAAAATAACATTTCTTTTCTTCATTTTTTCCAATTCTAGGCCTAACCCCAAAATGTCTCCTAGGGCATCACACGAAATCATTTGTAGCCATCCAAAACCCTTGAAAATTGGTCCACTATTGCGTTGTAGTTTGCTCAAGAGGTCCTCCAAATTTCAAGCAATTCCGACGGTGGAATCCCAAGATATAGCAAGCCCTAGCCACAAGACCATTTCTTGCCCTAGGTTGATTTTGGGTTAGTGACCTCATTAGGATCATTGCATCCAAATCTCAAAAGAAAATTTGTCCTTTGATCCTCTTCTCTTCCCTAATTAGGTCAAGCCCCTCCTTGGTTGATCAATTCCACTTCCTTGACCTAATTCTGGGTCCACTTGGTCCCGTGTGGTCCCACAACTTTACAACTCCAATTCCACAAAGATCACATAAAGACCAACTCTCCATAAGGATTTCTAGGCCTAGGAATCATCTTTACAAGATACATTCCCAAATCCTAGCTTCGAGAATCCTGTTAGTCGTTCCTAGAGAGCCCATCACCTTGCTTCCCAAGAAAGAAAGCCATACAATTGAGTCTCTCTTGGGAATTGGCCTTGGGAATCACCCTTCATCCTCTCATTGACACATTCATTATTGTGATTGCTCTTGTACCAGGTCTCCTTCTATCGGTGAAAGTTCGTAAAGAGAAGAGAGCCATAGCTAAGGTGACTGTGGGATATTGCACCATTGTTTCCCTTGACCTAGTAGTTGCTCTATAGAATCTCCTCGTAGGACCCCTGCTAGTTTGAGTGGTAACAGGGATCAACTATGATATCCCGGTTTACCAAGAAATAGAATTTTGTTGCACTCAGTACAACAGAAGCGAAGTATATCACAATAGTGCTGCAAGTTAGGAAGTAGTGTGGTTTCAGAAGTTGTTGTAGGGCTATTTGATTAGGCGCTAGAGATGACCTTGATATATTGTGATAATCAAAGTTGTGTCAAGCTTTCAAAGAATCCAGTATTTCATGACAGATCGAAGTACATCGAGATCAAATATCACTTCATTAGAGACATCGTGTAGAAGGGAGCAATGAAACTCCTGTACATATACATAGATGAGCAGATTGCAAACATTCTCACCAAGCCTCTATTTAGGGGGAAGTTTGTATACTTCTGAGGAAAGCTAGGCACGATGCAAACTGTCTCTCTCGTTGAGAGGGAGTGTTGATATTTTTTCAGTAGCGGGCAGACATCCTCCCACAAGGTCATGCTGATTTAACTAGTGGGGGAATGGTACATTCACCCATGGGGCCATGTTGATTTGGTTAGGGGTTAATAGCCTAGGGGCAGACTTTCTCCCATGGGGTCATGCTTATTTTACTAGGGAAGATTGATACATTTACTCATGGGGCCATGCTGATTTGGCTAGGGGTAAATGGCCCACGATGCTCACATGATGCTCTGAGATGGAATGATCTATTTTTTATAGTGCAGGTTTGAATTGTTTATTGATTGGTGTTTTTCACCCAATGGAGGGGTAAACAATTTGAGTCTAATGTTGAGTTGTGATGTAGGCTCCATTAGTGAAGGGGTTTCTTGTATCATCATTGCAAGCTCATTGAATCTTTTCTGGTGGAGGAGAAATTCGTCCAAGGAGAAATCTATTGCTAGAGATCATCTTCATCATTTCTGTCTCTCTTGTTCTAGTCGCATGTGTGAGAAGGAAGGACTGTTTGACCAGCTGTATAGCTGAGTTTGACCAGGCCACGTTGACTGTTTGACCAAGCTGTTTGATCGAGCGTTGACTAATCTGTTTGACTGAATTTGTAGAGGCCGCACACATGGGTTTGACCACAGGCCGCATCTGCTGATTTGACCACAGGAGTTGACCGCAGGGTCAAATTTGACCACAGATTGCGTTTTGACCAGCATTGACTTTTGACTGTTTTGACCAGCGTTGACTTGGTGTTGTTTGACCAGGATTGACTGATATTTGACTTGGATTATTGGCACAGGTTTCTAGACAAAACCTCTGATTTGTAACCTTGCTGAAAAGACAACTTCTCCTCAAGAAAAGATTGTTGGATTTTCTCCCAAGGTTAGGTTTCGCAGGGTAAAATTTTTGTGCCTATTGAGCATGGTTGTCTTTCTATGATCTTTACTGTTTTTGCTGCATTTATTAGGGCTATTTGATTAGGTGCTAGAGATGACCTTGATATATTGTGATAATCAAAGTTGTGTCAAGCTTTCAAAGAATCCAGTATTTCATGACAGATCGAAGTACATCGAGATCAAATATCACTTCATTAGAGACATCGTGTAGAAGGGAGCAATGAAACTCCTGTACATATACATAGATGAGCAGATTGCAAACATTCTCACAGATTGCACTCAGTACACAGAAGCGAAGTATATCACAATAGTGCCGCAAGTTAGGAAGTAGTGTGGTTTCAGAAGCTGTTGTAGGGCTATTTGATTAGGCGCTAGAGATGACCTTGATATATTGTGATAATCAAAGTTGTGTCAAGCTTTCAAAGAATCCAGTATTTCATGACAGATCGAAGTACATCGAGATCAAATATCACTTCATTAGAGACATCGTGTAGAGGGGAGAAATGAAACTCCTGTACATATACATAGATGAGCAGATTGCAAACATTCTCACCGAGCCTCTATTTAGGGGGAAGTTTGTATACTTCTGAGGAAAGCTAGGCACGATGCAAACTGTCTCTCTCGTTGAGAGGGAGTGTTGATATTTTTTCAGTAGCGGGCAGACATCCTCCCACAAGGTCATGCTGATTTAACTAGTGGGGGAATGGTACATTCACCCATGGGGCCATGTTGATTTGGTTAGGGGTTAATAGCCTAGGGGCAGACTTTCTCCCATGGGGTCATGCTGATTTTACTAGGGAAGATTGATACATTTACTCATGGGGCCATGCTGATTTGGCTAGGGGTAAATGGCCCACGATGCTCACATGATGCTCTGAGATGGAATGATCTATTTTTTATAGCGCAGGTTTGAATTGTTTATTGATTGGTGTTTTTCACCCAACGGAGGGGTAACCAATTTGAGTCTAATGTTGAGTTGTGATGTAGGCTCCATTAGTGAAGGGGTTTCTTGTGAAGAAAAACCACTTTGATGGGTCTCTACTCCACATTAGGGCTCTGTATAAATCGACATCATGTGAGAGGCAAATCATCATCATTGCAAGCTCATTGAATCTTTTCTGGTGGAGGAGAAATTCATCCAAGGAGAAATCTATTGCTAGAGATCATCTTCATCATTTCTGTCTCTCTTGTTCTAGTCGCATGTGTGAGAAGGAAGGACTGTTTGACCAGCTGTACAGCTGAGTTTGACCAGGCCACGTTGACTGTTTGACCAAGCTGTTTGATCGAGCGTTGACTAATCTGTTTGACTGAATTTGTAGAGGCCGCACACATGGGTTTGACCACAGGCCGCATGTGCTGATTTGACCACAGGAGTTGACTGCAGGGTCGAATTTGACCACAGATTGCGTTTTGACCAGCATTGACTTTTGACTGTTTTGACCAGTGTTGACTTGGTGTTGTTTGACCAGGATTGACTGATATTTGACTTGGATTATTGGCACAGGTTTCTAGACAAAACCTCTGATTTGTAACCTTGCTGAAAAGACAACTTCTCCTCAAGAAAAGATTGTTGGATTTTCTCCCAAGGTTAGGTTTCGCAGGGTAAAATTTTTGTGCCTATTGAGCATGGTTGTCTTTCTATGATCTTTACTGTTTCTGCTGCATTTATTGTTAATATTGTTTGAGTATAATTATTCAATAATAGCAGTGGCATAAAAATACTGTCTGAAAAATTATTAGGAAGTAATTATCAGGAAGAAAATTGTATTCTACTGCACTTGCCATTAAATTTCAACGCGGATTAGCAAGCCTTTTAGGAGCAAGCATTTTCAGGAGTCCATCCACCAGGTTTTGTCTCGAGAATTTATGTAAAAATTCCTCTAGAAATTCATTAAAGAAGAAGCTAGGATTTTGCATTATTCTCTCTCATTTCTGGGTTTTTCAATTTAATTGAAGTGCTGGTAAATTTTATTGTACAACTGAACAATTTATCTATGAACTTGGAAAAGTTATTTACGTGGTATTTTTTTGAAAATAATTTCCAAATAATTTAGCCATATAAATTGAAAGGCATATTACAATGGTTTGTTAGATCACAACCCTTTTCATTTGTTGGTTTTGGCTTTGTTGGGCACAACTCATTTGGTTGATGGTCAGTCCTATCCAAAAGCGTGGTCCTTGCACTGTCGTGAGCATTCCTCTCAAAAGGAGCAGCCTCCTATTTGCTCTGAGCCCATCTCTATTAAAGGGCATGGGCTGCTCCCTCCATTGGTTTCTTCTTATTCTCTTATTGAGGCTTGACTTGTATATTGTCTGTGTCTTGTACGTTGTGATTGACCTGTAATACAATAGGTGTTTAGTCATAGGGCATGGTTATATGCAGGTTAAAAGTGCCCAAGCTCTGACCTGTCCTGGTTGTTGCAGAGCCAACCCACCCACAACCCTTATGTGGCCTTGAGCCAGTCTCATGCACATCATAGCCACCTCATTAATATGTCTGTCAGCTGTAACTACCACGGCATTAAGAATGCCAGCAACTAAAGAAAAGTTAGGAAATTAGAAAGAATTCTAATTTGATATGCATAAAAGGCAGTCCAACTCTATATAATAATCATTTATCTTTTGTTCCAAATATGTTATTTTTGTTTTGCTAACTGTTACCTCTGCTTCTGGCGGTGGCTCTAAATACAGCTACTGTTGGCTTAGTGAAGAAAGACTTGACGTTCAGTCATTGTTAAACACTAGGAACAGATCGTTTCCATGATTGGACTACATCATACAGTGTTCAAGTTGTAAGTTAAAATATTTTCCCTCTTGATGCTAGTGGACAGAGAGCTAAGTTCATACTTTTTTGATTCGTAGTGGTAAATTTTCTAGTAAGTGAGGAAAACTTGCATCTGCTATTTGTCTGTATCTGATGAGGGGGGTTTGGATTTCATTAAATCTCTAAATATTCTCTAATTTCAAATTGAAACCAAATCAGAAAATTTGAAAATGATTGTTGCTTATAAACCACAGAAAATATAGCAAAAGAGATTATGCTTGCTGACATGTGTTTGAAAGTATATATTATAGGACGGAAAAGCACTGAACTCCATACATAAACATTGTCATTCACATACCTTGTAGAACTGGATAAGGTCTTTAAAGAAATAGAGATAATGGTATTTTACAAGTGAACCATATCTGGGTCTCAGCTTTTTCACTATTGTTTATGTTGATTGCAGGCAGATTCTTCTCATGTCAGCTAGGGTCTTCACATAGATGTACCATACGGAAACTTCTGTATAAGCTTTGTGTATGTTGTTTTAATTATCTCCTTTCCTTTCTTTACATCCTAGATATGCACTACAACTTAATATGTACACATTTGGTAGACAGGGTGTAGCTCTGCGTTCCTTTTGCAATCCAGCCTACTTGTAAACATTTGTGTTTCCTCCTGTGTTTTTACTGCATTGTGTTGAAGTCTACAGTGTTAGTCTGTTGTCTTTCCATAGGTTAGATGATTCATAACATGATTTGTGATGTTTATAATTTTTCAATAAGAATCAAATGCTTATTTTGCAGAACTGCAACAAGTATTTTGTTTTTGGTTTTGCTTGTAATCATCGTACATGACATAGCATTGTAAATGGCAACAAGTCTGTACCTAAAAATCTTCTATTTTAGGTGTTATAGCCTTTTAAAAAAGTTGTAGGTGATGTTTCTGTGTTTATTTACTACATCCTGTGAGCCCTTCGAAGCCTAGATTTAGACCTTGTGCTCTGGTATCAACTGTGATGTTCCTTCTGTAGAGCAGCCTAGTATTATGCTGTAATGAAAACTAAACTCTCATCAAGTAATAATTATGAATACACAGGTTACAGGGTTGTACAGGGAACCTCCTTGTTTTCACTACTGAAAATCGATTCTTAATTTAAAAACTATAATGTGTTTAACTGCAATAGTCTAAATTCTCATATACACCTTGTCAATTACATGAGCGAACCTGATATACACATTATACTTGTAATCTATTTTAATGGGTAGCATTCAAATTTCTTTCACATATATATATAAAAAATGTCAAAATATGATGGATAACCAGAGAAGAAAAATACCAAAATCTGAAGTTTGGTTCAGCAAGGAAATTCTTGATTGCTAATTTTGTCTCCTCAGACAGCCTTTGAATCTTAGCCTTTACCCAGCCTTTACCCTACGACAAGGCTCACCACTGTGCCATACAATAGATCCTAACTCTCTTGTCCCCCAAGTCCACAGCTTGAACACAAACACAAATGATATGACCTTCTCTCTGTGAACTTGTCACTCTAACTGCGAGCTCAAATTGTGTCTTATTCTTTCTTTCCTCAAACTTTCGGCCCCCTTATTATCCAAGTTATTTTCTATTAATGGGTTTCCCCCCTTTGTATATTCTAGTAATTGTTATCCCTTGACATGAATGCAAGGTATAGTTTGATACCTAATTATTAGGGATTGAGGTAAATTATAAATATTTTTATGAATGTAAATGTAAGAGGAATCTGGAGAGTCATAGGTTGATAGGAAGAGTCATTTTGAGGTTTTGGAAAATGAAATCATCATGTATGTATGGCTCTCGTTACTGAAAAGATATCCAAGTATGTAGTTATTCCTCAGCCCGACAGTGGTATCAAAGCTAGGATAATTTTAAGCTCCATGATTCCTGTTGACCACTATGTGTCAACTACCCATAGCGGTACACCCCCTTTTTCCGCAAAAGGGATAGCGCTTGATCGATATGTCCGTGCCATTCGATTATCATCATCAGCCTGATCATGTTATTTTGTAAACCCAGTCTGCATGTGTAAATTGTAAATAATCTTAGCAGATCCGTGTCATGTAATTACCTAGGTAAACCTAATCTTCTAGTGATGATCTATGTTCCCGAAGGTTTTCTGTCTCATCAATCCATGATCGACAGAGTTTTCCTTCAGCCTAACCCCAAAGCCGGAATGGATTTTCTCATTAGAATCTTAGGGGAGTCCTAGTGTGTTAGATCGAGTTTATGTAAAAGTGATTTGGAATAATCTTAACTATTTGATTAGGTTATTACAAATTGATTGATCTGTTAGATTATATTTGTGTAGCAGAACTAGGTAGTCTATGAGGGTCTATGTCAAATGGGCTTTCCACCTTGAGATGTAAAAAAGTAAAAATCATGATGTAAAATGTCTTGGGGGTTAGAAAAATAATTAAACCCCTCATAAGTCTTAGGTCCTAGGTAATTTTTTCCAAAGGCTAAGTTCGAGGGTCCAATAAAAATAATAAAAAAATTATAAAAAATAAAAAATAAAATAAAATAAAAATAAATAAATAAAATAATAAAATAATAATAAGTCAAAGTTTTGAGGAAATAAATGCAAAATTTTATTTTTTAATATATTAAAATGCATTTAAAATTTCGACAGATGAGATTAAAAGAGATTTTGATCCTCATCGACGGTCGAGATCACTTTGACATGGATCACTCGAACTAGCTGTTGGGAAATTTTCCTTTAAATAGGGTGTCAGGGGTCATTTGAGATCATTTAGTCTGTGAGTCTTGTGTTAAAGAAAGCTCTCTTGTAGTCATTTTTCATCTGCAATAAAGAAAGACTTTGGGGTTGAAATCTTGCTGGTGTTACTCTTCCGGAAATGCTGTAAGATGTTTTATTTCTGTGCATGATTTTAATTTAAGCCATTGATGATAATTTTATGAAGAGTGATTTTAAACAAAGGTATCTTGTTTAGTCGCTAGGGTTTGAATGGTAGTTAAATTTTTGAAAATGATGGCAGGTATCTCCATTAGATCTGGATTTTAGTATCGTTTTCTCTCTCTTTGTTAATGGTTGAATTAAGCTGTGCAGGAAATCCTTGATTTTGAGTTTACCGGGCGTTCGGGGAAGTTTTCGGCTGAACCAACCAACTCCCGGATTGCATTTTCTGAAGAGCCCAACTGGTTTTGATCCCGTGCTTATCACTAAAATTTCTGTTGCTGATGCATGAAGAGTTTTCTGAAGCACCTCATTTTAAATTCAAAATCTTAAAAAATATTTTTGTGGCATACTGACAAATATGGCTATTTAGAGACTTTAAACTGTGAATATTGTAATTATTTAGCT
Organism: Pinus tabuliformis; assembly: GCA_031772625.1. Taxonomy (NCBI): domain Eukaryota; kingdom Viridiplantae; phylum Streptophyta; class Pinopsida; order Pinales; family Pinaceae; genus Pinus; species Pinus tabuliformis. The sequence goes on from CM062815.1 coordinate 38,140,883, forward strand.
GGTTTTAGGGTTTTAGTTTTGTTTCTTGCATATTTTATTTTTGGGTGTTTATTTTTGTCATTACAGGTTGCATATTTGAAGGTGTAGTCTTGTTCCGAAAGCCAGATCTAGGCTCTGGAGAGTAAGCTCTGACCTTGGAACCAGTTTTTTGCAGATGTATAGTTTTGCTGCTCGGGGTTTCATTTTTGTTGCAGGAAAAATTTTCGAAATTTTTTTAAGCAATCTAGGTAAAGCTCCTGGATTGCTGCCAAACCTCCATGCAGACATCTCCAAACATTGCTCAGCTCCTGTGGCTCACCCAGCACTTCCACACTGCAAATCACATTTTTCCCTCCACGTAGCCTTCATCTGCGTATTGTCTTCTTAGCATGCTGCCATCTCTGCTTGCGTCCTGCTTCATTTTTCACTCCTACCATTGCCCATCGCTCACCAGTGTGCTGCCCATCCACTGGAGATCCACGCTGCCTGTACGATGCATCTCACACAGTCATTTTCTTAGCAGACCCACGCTGCCTGTATGATGCCTCTCACGCAGTCATTTTCTTAGCAGAACCATGCTGCCTGTACGATGCCTCTCACGCAGTCATTTTCTTAGCAAACCCACGCTGCCATTTCACACTCCTCACGCTGCCATTTCACACTCCTCACGCTGCTACGTTTTCTCTGCAGCCTTCAACACTAACATGTGGCTCCCTTCTGCGATCCCAACTCCAAATCCACGGCGATTTCATCACCTTTCCCTGTGTTTTCAAACCTGCAATTCATTCAATTTCCTCATCCGCCCTCTACGTGTTCTGCTCCAGCTCTCACTCCTCACGCTGCTACGTTTTCTCTGCAGCCTTCAACGCTAACCCGTGGCTCCCTTCTGCGATCCCAACTCCAAATCCGCAGCGATTTCATCACCTTTCCCTGTGTTTTCAAACCTGCAATTCATTCAATTTTCTCATTCGCCCTCTACATGTTTTGCTGTAGCTCTCTCCTCGCGTTCCTCTCTATACCTCTTTCCGTCTACCCGTCTCCTTCTCCCTACGTCGTTGTCATTCCCTTTACCTTCATCTCCCATTCTTGCTCTTCTGCTCTTAGCGCATTCGCAATGCTATCCCACATAATTCTGTCTCCTCTGTCCTCACGCCATTCATCTTTCATCTTTTGCCAATCGATCTTCCAGCTCCACGTTGCCATACTACTCAACAACTCCCCCATCCGTAATCCTAACCCGCGGCGTCCTCTCTACGCTTCCGTTGAGCAAGCTTTCCCTCCTTCTGCAGACCTGCATACACAACAACAAATACACGCTTCGACCCTCTCTTTTATGCATTAGTTTAGTTTTGTATTATTTAGGTTAGGGTTAGCGTAGATAATATCTTTTAGTATAGTTTATTTTTATTTTATTTTTTCTTTTTTCTGTGGTTATGATAAATGTGTAGAGTTAGGATATATATAATTTTTAACTTAGGAATAAAATTTTGATTTGGCTTATTTTTACAAAATCATAAAAAATTAAAAATATATCCCAAGAAATCTAAACATTTAATAATAATAATAATAATAATAATAAATATAAAATATAAAAAATCATAAAAAGCATAAAAAGGTTCCTTTTAAGTTTTTTTTAGTCTTGTTTTAGTTTTAGAATTTAGTCTTTTTTTTTCTTGGTGATATTGGTTTATATTTTAATCATTTAAAAAATAAAATAAAAACTTTTGAAAAAAGACTAATTAAAAATCGAAAATTCCTTTTGATGTCTTTTTTTTGTCTATCTGTTGTGGGATTAATACTTGTCATTTTTATATAGTTAAATGCGTTTAACTTTTATCTGAAGATTAGCTATCTGAAAGTGATGAATCATTTTATGAACTAGTTAGCATTTGAATTTCATGGTTGAGTAATGAATTTTGATCCTTTGAAATTTAATTGCTAGAGCTCTGTGCATCTTTTGAATATTTTGCATCTGGTGAAATTAATCATTGCTTGGATTATATAATGCTCGTTATATGTTGGATATTTTGTAAATATTTTCAAGCAATCATTAGATTACTTCATAAGCAGCAACAACTAATTAATTACTTGGTTTTCACTAACTCCATAAGGCACTGGTCTTAAGCATTTAAAGATCTAATCAAATCCTAAAATCAATCAAGTGCTTATTTCCCTCTGTCGTGTCTCCCAAGCCAGCTGATTCCCAGTTGGTCTTCTTTTATCCCATAGGGTCTATCCCCCTTAGCCTAGGGAGAGGGCTTAAACGGAGAGATCGGGAATCAGGGTGACAACCCCCGGTCTGAGCATTGTCGCGTGCCCTAGACACTCTGTGTGACAACATTTTTTGGCGCCACTGCCGGGGATAGAGTTTTTTCTATCCTTGGTTTATTCGACATTCATCATTTATCTTTCATCTTTCTCATCTCTCATTCGAGCTGGCAAAGTCAACATTTTTTTGGCACATCTCATCTTTTCTGCCATTCATTAGCCTGTCAAACGACCAACATTTCATGGCGTCATTTGATCTTTTCGTCACCCTATCTTTCGTCATCTCGTTAATCGTTTCATCTGTACCTTTAGCACCTGAACATCTCGGTTCGTTTCTTGTTTGGGTGGCGACTTCATTTCTTTTCATTTATTCTCAGACAAGAAGTCCTCCCTAATATCCGGTTGTTGTTTCCCTTTTGATCTTAGAGTTAGATTCAAGTTCAAGTGGCGACTCCACTTCTTTCATCTCTTGATTTTCTTGAGCAGAGATCTCTCTCTATCATACATTTGGTCCCTCACTATTCATCATGGATTTTTCGTTTACCCTGTGTCATTTTATTGATGTTCTCCATGATATTCTAGAAGTGGCCATTTCTAAATTGCCTTTGTTCTTGGGTGGTGATTCAATCACTGTTAGAAAGCATCTAGGCAGTTTTTCTCGTATAATGTTCATATATTGTAGACCTCCTTAGTATAATCATGAAGATGTCAAAATGCGTCTATTTGCCTTTTCTTTAGAGGGTGATGCTTTGAATTGGTTTAATAATTATCCTGAAGACTCTTTCACTTCTTTACAAGACATTGTCAATGCTTTTAAAGATAGATATGGTTATCAAGACAGCTCGCCTTGTGCCCCTAAAATTATGCAATAGAATGAAAGTAATCTTATGAAAGGTCCAACTGTCAATGAAAGATTTCAAGATAATTCTTCATATCAGAATGTGCCGTCCACCTATACCGTTGCAGATCAAATCCATGATAATGGAAAAATAGGGACAAATTGTAAAATCAGTGTCGACAATGAAAGGGAAAATCATAAGCAAATTATAGAAGAACTAATGCGGCTGGTAAAAAATATGGAGGTCAATCAAGAAAAATTTGTAACTGATTACGCCAATGATATGAGAACTTTATGCACTCACCTGGAAAAACATGATAAGGAGATGGAAATCATGAAAATTAAACACTCTGATCATGTAACCAACATGCAAAGTCAACATGCTAAGGAAATTGAGACCATGAAAGCTAATCATGATAGGGAAATTAATTTTATGCAAAGCAAGTTATCAGGCTTAGAGGAAAAGATGACGATCATGGAATTCAATCATTTAAATCAAGTGACTGCCATGGAAGCAAGTTATCAAGAAGAAATAAGTTTGATTCAGAACAAATTGTCAACTATGGATGATGAAATGACCATCATGAGATTCGATTATAATAATCAGTTGGCTACCTTGCAAGCAAATCATAAGAAAGAGATAAACTCTATACAACATTGCTTGATGACCATAAAGGAAAAGGACAACAAAGTAATAAAAGATATGGAAGCTAGTCAGATATGTCTTCAGAATAAGTTATTGACCATGGTGGAAGACCATGCCAGGGAATCAGTGCTATGAAGGTTGAACACTCTAGCCAGATGGATGCCATAACGATACAGGCATAGAAATTTCAGCATTAGTCAAAGGATAAAAGAAACAAGGAGATGTCAATAGATCAGAAGCTTCATTATCTGCTGCAACAAGCTCCATCTTATTATGAGGTCCTTTGTTGCTCTGAAAAGTGGCTAATTGAAAGTGACCTGGATAAAAGGGAAATTAATAATCAGATGCAGAATGAAGAAAGACATGTCATGCATATCTTACATACTTCATCTGAGAGTTTTGAAGCATAATGTTCCACATCATCAGTGATACAACTTGCCACGAAGAAAAAGTGCAAGATAAAGAGAATGAGAAAAAGATTTGATGCATCAGATGGCCGCAAGTAACTTGATTTTCGGATAGGAAAAGTCCTACCGTATGCAAAATTGGACATGGCACATCCAAGAAGCAACCGACAGATTTGCCTAAAAGTAGGCAAATGCTCAGTATACACTATATTGAACGCATCTGATGCCATGGGGCATCCTTTGTATTTCTAACCCTACTCCTTGTCTTTTCAACATTTCATTTCTATTGTAGGATTAGATTTACCTTTTCATTTTACTAGACAGTTAATAAATGAAGATCTTATATCTTTCCTATGCTTAATGTTATATGATGATTTTTTGGATGGATGCTACTTATGTTTTGTTGTGTGTTGCGTGGATGCAGATTCTGGATTCTCACATTCCTATAGTGCAACAACGTGTCCCCAAGTAGAGCCAGATATTGACCACTACGTGTCAACTACCCATAGCAGTACACCCCCTTTTTTCGCAAAAGGGATAGCGTTTGATCGATATGTCCGTGCCATTCGATTATCATCATCAGCCTGATCATGTTATTTTGTAAACCCTGTCTGCATGTGTAAATTGTAAATAATCTTAGCAGATCTGTGTCATGTAATTACCTAGGTAAACCTAATCTTCTAGTGATGATCTACGTTCTGAAAGATTTTTTGTCTCACCGATCCATGGTCGACAGAGTTTTCCTTCAGCCTAACCCCAAAGCCGGAATGGATTTTGTCATTAGAATCTTAGGGGAGTCCTAGTGTGTTAAATCGAGTCTATATAAAAGTGATTTGGAATAATCCTAACTATTTGGTTAAGTTATTACAAATTGCTTGATTTGCTAGATTATATTTGTGTCGTAGAATTGGGTAGTCTATGAGGGTCTATGTCAAATGGGTTTTCCCCTTTGAGATGTAAAAAAGTAAAAATTATGATGTAAAATGTCTTGAGGGTTAGAAAAATAATTAAACCCCTCATAAGTCTTAGGTCCTAGGTAATTTTTTCCAAAGGCTCAGTTCGAGGGTCCTATAAAAATAATAAGAAAAATATAAATAATATAAAATAAAATAAAATAAAATAATAAAATAATAATAAGTCAAAGTTTTGAGGACACAAATGCAAAATTTTTAATTTTTTAATATATTAAAATGCATTTAAAATTTCGACGGATGAGATTAAAAGATATTTTGATTCTCATCAACGGTCGAGATCACTCTAACATGGACCACTCGAACTAGCCGTTGGGAAATTTTCCTTTAAATAGGGTGTCAGGGGTCATTTGAGATCATTCGATCTGTGAGTCCTGTGCTAAAGAAAGCTCTCTTGTAGTCATTTTCTATGTGCAATAAAGAAAGACTTTGGGGTTGAAATCTTGCTAATGTTACTCTTCCGGAAATGTTGTAAGATGTTTTATTTCTGTGCATGATTTTAATTTCAGCCATTGATGATAACTTTATGAAGAGTGATTTTAAACACATGTATCTTGTTTAGTCGCTAGGGTTTGATGGTAGTTAAATTTCTGAAAATGATGGCAGGTATCTCCATTAGATCTGGATTTTAGTATCGTTTTCTCCCTCTTTGTTAATGGTTTAATTAAGTTGTGTAGGAAATCCTTGATTTTGAGTTTATCGGGCGTTCGGGGAAGTTCTTAGCTGAACCAGCCAACTCCCGGATTGCATTTTCTGAAGAGCCCAGCTGATTTTGATCCCGTGCTTATCATTAGAATTTCTGTTGCGGATGCATGAAGAGTTTTCTGAAGCACCTCATTTTAAATTCAAAATCTTAAAAAATATTTCTGTGGCATACTGACAAATCTGGCTATTTAGAGCCTTTAAATTGTGAATATTGTAATTATTTAGTTGGTTTTAGTTTTGTTTCTTGTATATTTTATTTTTGGGTGTTTGTTTTTGTCATTACAGGTTGCAGATCTGAAGGTGTAGTCTTGTTCCGAAAGCCAGATCTAGGCCCTGGAAGGTAAGATCTAGCCTCAGAACCAGTTTTTTGCAGGTGTACAGTTCTGCTGCTCCGGGTTTCATTTTTGTTGCAGGAAAATTTTTTGAATTTTTTTTAAGTAGGCTGGGTAAAGCTCCTGGATTGTTGCCAAACCTCCACGTAGACATCTCCAAATGCTGTTCAACTCCTGTGGCTCACCCAACACTCCCACACTGGAAATCGCATTTTTCCCTCCACGCAGCCTTCATCTGCGTATTGTCATCCTAGTGTGTTGCCATCTCTGCCTATGTCTTGCTTCATTTTTCACTCCTGCCATTGCCCATCGCTCACTAGCATGCTGCCCATCCACTGGAGCTCCACTCTGCCTGTACGATGCCTCTCACGCAGTCATTTTCTTAGCAGACCCACGCTGCCATTTCACACTCCTCACGCTGCTATGTTTTCTCCGCAGCCTTCAACGCTAACCCGTGGCTCCCTTCTGCGATCCCAACGCCAAATCCGCAACCATTTCATCACCTTTCCCTGTGTTTTCAAACCTGCAATTCATTCAATTTCCTCATCTGCCCTCTACGTGTTTTGCTATAGCTCTCTCCTCGCGTTCCTCTCTATACCTCTTTCTATCTGCCCGTCTCCTCTCCTACGTCGTTGTCATTCCCTTTACCTTCATCTCCCATTCTTGCTCTTCTGCTCTCAGCTCATCCGCAATGCTATCCCACATAATTCCGTCTCCTCCGTCCTCACGCCATTCATCCTTCGTCTTCTGCCAATCGATCTTCCAGCTCCACGCTGCCATACTGCTCAGCAACTCCCCCATCTGCAGTCCTAACCCGTGGCCTCCTCTCCATGCTTCCATCGAGCAAGCTTTCCCTCCTTCCGCGGGCCCGCATACACAACAACAGATACACGCTTCGACCCTCTCTTTTATGCATTAGTTTAGTTTTGTATTATTTAGGATAGGTTTAGCGTAGATAAGATCTTTTAGTATAGTTTATTTTTATTTTATTTTTTCATTTTCTGGTGTTATGATAAATGTGTAGTTCTAGTTAGGATATATATAATTTTTAACTTAGGAATAAAATTTTGATTTGGCTTATTTTTACAAAATCATAAAAAATTAAAAATTAAAAAATATATCCCAAGAAATCTAAAACATATAAAAAAATAAATAATATAAAATATAAAATATAAAAAAATCATAAAAAGCATAAAAAAGTTCCTTTAAAGTTTTTTTTAGTCTTGTTTTAGTTTTAGAGTTTAGTCTTTTTTTTCTTGGTGATATTGGTTTATATTTTAATCATTTAAAAAATAAAAAAACTTTTGAAAAAAGACTAATTAAAAATTGAAAATTCCTTTTGATGTCTTTTTTTTTTTTTGTTCTTTATTATCTTCTTTGTTGTGGGATTAATATTTGTCATTTTTATATGGTTAAATGCTCTTTAGTTTTATCTGAAGATTAGCTATCTGAAAGTGATGAATTATTTTATGAACTAGTCAGCATTTGAATTTCATGGTTGAGTAATGAATTTTGATCCTTTGAAATTTAATTGCTAGAGCTCTGTGCATCTTTTGAATATCTTGCATCTGGTGAATTTCATCATAGCTTGGATTATATAATGCTCATTACATGTTCGATATTTTGTAAATATTTTCAAGCAATCATTAGATTATTTCATAAGTAGCAGCGACTAATTAATTACTTGGTTTTCATTAACTCCATAAGGCACTGGTCTTAAGCATTTAAAGATCTAATCAAATTCTAAAATCGATTAAGTGCTTGTTTCCCCCTGTTGTGTCTTCCAAGCCAGCTGATTCCCAGTTGGTCTTCTTTTATCCCATAGGGTCTAACCCCTTTAGCCTAGGGAGACGGCTTAAACGGAGAGATCGAGGATCAGGGTGACAGCCCTCGGTCTGAGCGTTGTCCCGGTGCCTAGACACTCCGCACGACAACAATTCCCACATGAAAAAATGCGTCTTCAAGTTATTCCCTATCTGTTATGTCTCCTGTATTATGGTAACATTGTGTTTCTTCTCCCATTGGTGCATCAGATTTGTTGGCATCCATAGCAATTCATTTTTTCTCCCATTAGTAGCAGTGCATTACCTCTCCTGCCATGAGCTGATCCGAGTCTTCCTTTTACTCTATCAATCTCACCCCTCAAACAATAGCTGTTCAATGTCTGTAGCTCCTTGAAATCCAATGTTTCACCCCAAGGATTTCAACCATCCATTTTTCTTCAATCACTAGTGTGGGTCTTCTCTCACTTCTCTGAAGACAAAGACTGCCATTATTTCTGTTTCATCAAAATTGGGTTTAGGTTTGGACAAAAGAGTGAAGGAATCTCCACCATTTCGATCTTTTGCTTAGCATTGCTTTAAATTGTTGGGCATAGACATATCCACTATTGCCAGCAGAAGCCCCATTGCTTCCCATTGACCATGCACCCTTCTTGGGTTGTGGATTCTCCCTCTAAACATGCATACTCTTGTTCGAACTCGACTACCCTTGAGTCTTTAGAACTTTCGTTTTCCCCTGATCTATAGGATTTCCCGTCATTCGATATAGATCATGCTCCCTAACTCCAAGGATAGCTTCAGCAAAGTTAGAGCCTCTAGGCCCGAGCTTCGCTTTCCCATCTTGGAAAATCACCTCAAACCCTGTCACCTCGATCACTGAGACAAACAACATGATGTATCTGAGCTCTGGTACCCACAATACATCATGAACTTGTAACATCCCACCTGACTCCATCCTGAATAGCACAACACCTGATCCTCTGATCACTTTTTGACTCTTCTCACCAACCTGTGAAAATTTGATTACCAGAATCACCACTGCAGCAACTGATTAAGTTCCTTCTATTTGTAAATTACTGAACAAATGATTTACTGTTTCCTACAATAAACACTGAAACTATAAATTGTAGTCTTCACCAATTAAATTATAAGTGGAAATAAGAAACTGAGCAAGAAAGAAATACACCACATTACACTGTTGTTTTTGGACAAAAGTCCTTGTAAAAACCCAATGCGGGAAAATCGGTGCAGCAGCTGAGGGTTTTATTATTAAGCAGTGGTAATTTTGAGTACAATTTGTTGGATGCTCAACTAGCTATCTGATACAAAGAGAAACTGGCCAAAACAAATAGTGAGATGATCTCACCCTGTCACTGGAAGAACTGGCTCTGATCTTTCTCGAATTGAGTCTCTGCGTCCCTTCTGTGTCAGCCTCTACGCAGAAGTGCGTCAACCCCACGCAATCTCTGCATCACCTTTGTTGGGACTGCGCTACCCTTCCTTTTGATTCTCTGCTGGCTTGAAACTTCATCTCTAAACCTCCCAGTCTCACACCCCAAATCCCGACTTCTAAAACATGATTTTCTCAGCAGGAATTTGATATCCCTCTTAGGCTTTGCGCTACCACAGCATGGCCCAACGTCAGCCTCTCTAGATGTCGTTCTGCCCTCTCTGCCTTGTACTCTTTGGTCCAGGAAAACTTCCCCTAGAAACTATCCCTGCCCCTCACTACAATAAATCTTCTTAATCAATTCTCTAGCAACTGTTGTGCTGCCCTCTCTGAGAAATTTGATCTCTTGATCTCTCTCCGATGTATTTTCCAAATGCCCATCAAGCCATCTCTTATAATCGATAGTCGAACTAGAGTAAGCAAACAAGAAGCCAGCTTGAGCCAGCCAGCAGCCAACATGGAGGATAGATTGATATGCGTGGCGTATTTGGCATGATACTCCCAAGTTCATCATGGGCTCTTAATTAAATATGATTGTAAAGCGATGTGCAGATATGATAAGCGAGGTGCATGTCCTGATAGACAGATTCATTCTGATATGAATTTTTATAACATCATAAATGTGACTTTGTGATCCACCGCACTGCAACATTGTCGATCTCTCTTTTAATCTGTCTGGGTAGTATGCCACTGAGGAAGAAGAGCATAAACATTGTTGGATTGGTCAACATATTTGAGATTTGTAAGCCTGTATATGGGTTGAATTCGAAGGTTCCATTCTCAAAATGATATAATAGATCAACCTGCAAGTCTTTATGCCATAACGAAAAAGGATGGAGAAGCGATCGCTCAAACCTATAATCAAATCTATGGCCTTTCTATAACATGATTGTCTTTCTTCACAATAGGCCTGATATGACTTATTTTTTTTACAAAGGATATCCATCTGAGTGGATAGAGTATAAGGTAGTGAGTTGTTAACCCTGTCTCTGATAAGGGTTTTTATATCAATGTATTCACTTTAGGAGAAGAAAATGGTGTGGATTGGTTGCATTTTTTACTAACATTGAGGAAGCTCTTGGATAAGCATAGTTGTTGAGTGTAAGGGATTCCCCAAGACATTAACCGTGCAGACCTATGTGGAGGTTTCTGATGGCGTCGAGAGGTTGAGCAGACTCTAAACAGTGGAACTCCAAGCATGCATGTGCATATAAAAAATGGAACTCCAATCATGCACATTGGTTCCATCGTCTGCAGCAAAACCAAGTCAAATGATAGTGCGCTTCTCGTTGTTGATCCCTGGTGCTGGAGCTGAAGAATTTTTGTGGTAGTGGTGCCTATGCTCATTTCTTGATCAGAGATGCTTGTTTCCAGATTAAAGTTGCGCTGGAGAAAATAACCAATAGTGATTTTCCATGTGTCTCTTGTGTGTTGAAGTTGTTGATAAATCAAAGGCCATGTCTGGTGCAACTTTGAATTGGCCTTGATATTTTATAAAATATGAGATTGATGTGGGTAAAGGAGTAGGAGTGTTGGATCATGTGTTGATTAGTGGATATCTGACTATAGTGAAGATATGTGTGGATTGAGTGTGGAGAGAGAACAATAAGGAGAATAATGTTGAATATGAAGATCTAGTTCATGAAGCCCAGGATAGCGGCATCATCTGAGGGAGAATAGTGCATGAGTTTGACTTGCACATTGCACGATAGTGTTCAAAGAAGATCCACTTTTAAGGGTTTGTTCACCGGAGAAATAAAAGGATGAACATGTATTTCACTTATTTTCCATTAAATGAAAGTGATTTTTCTCGTAATTGTAGAATCATAATAATTGAGTAAAGAACGATGGTCTGTAATCACGCAATCATTAGAATACATTAATTGTAGAATTAATTCACAGTGAAACGTATGTGAAGGTGTGCTAAGCACATAAAGACACCACCTCTAAAGAACGGTGATAATCGATATTTCAAGCACAGAGAGAACCGATGACCATGAGGTTGACACTTGAAAGGGATTAGGAATTCTAGAGATACGAGTGCAAATAGATTAATGTGTTGCTGTTGACTATCGAGAGCTTGAATCAAATTTTCTTCCATGGTTGTTCGCATTATGGGGTAATGAAAGTTATTCATTATTTTATTCAATGTGCATCTACGTGGAGGTTTTCTCCAACATGAAACACAACCTCGAGCTGCTGAGGTGGATTCATTGCCATTATTCTGGTTTGGAAGTATTGTCATAAAGATAAGTGGACTGCCTGTCAAACAATTGACCAAAACTCACCAACAAGGATGATTGAAAATGTGTGTGAGATCTGGAGACAATGTCGATAGTTTAGAGTGTGTAAATTATTATGAAATCTGGATTCTCATATTCAACTTAGGTTGTGCCTTGTCGTTTTCTTTCCCGCTTTGTGTACTTTTTCTTGTAGATTTCTAATGACCTGAAATGATTTCCTTTGAAGAAGTAACTAGAATTTTGGTTGCTGATGGAGGAAGAGCTGACATGTGGCTGAGATGGTGAAAGAATGCTTACTTTCTCGCAAATTTTCTTGTAAATAGAGTTTTGAAACTAAAAGTATGCTCGCTCACTTTGTAGCGGAAAAGGCCAGAAGGAGTGAAAGACCGGAAAGCCTTTAGCTACTAAATGAGCCTGGAATTTGCAGCTTCTACACCTTCTAAAAACTACGTGGAGGAGGACTAGATTAAAGGAATGCATTATATTTTTTTCAAAAGAGAACGAGCACAAAATTTTAATTTTTGAAATCATTTCACTTGTATAAGTGACTTCATACACTTTATTTCACTTTTTAAAGTTACATCATAAAGTAATTTTTTTTTAATATAAAGTGATATCAAGCCTTTGGAGGAATAAGGACATGTTTTAATATTTTGGAGTGAGAAGTAAGAAGTGATTTTTGTACATTTTGGCGAGATAAGGAGTATTTCTAATGGAGTAATAAGTGAATTTGTGGAGTCATAAGATGCCTATTTTGTAAATTTGGAGCGGTAAGTGAATTTGTTTGAGTGAAAGTCATTATTGTAATCCAAAGTAATCTTTTACTTTGAGAGTGATTGAGTCAGTGTAGGAAGTTTTTTGAGGACAATTTGCTTCCAAAGTTTGCAAGTGTGACATTCTCATTGAGAAGTTTCCACGACAAAGTTGTGACATTGAAGAATGATGTACACTAGTAATTAATAAAATCATAATTTTTTATGGTGCTTGTGTCCTAGATCCGCCCTAAATTGAATAAGGGGATCTTAGGTACATTGTGTGTAATGAATGCATGTGCATGACTTGTGTTCAAATTATCTCTTTGTATTATGCTTAAACAACTACATGCACATAAGCAAGCTTAAGTATAAGAATGCTTAATCAAGCTTAAGGTACACAAGCACAAAGCGTGACATCATCAACTTGATAAGATGATCTTCCAAGCAAGCACATTTCACATCATGTAATCAAAGCAATCAAGTTAAGGACTCTACAAAATCAAGCATTTCAAGCTAAGATGACATCAACATCATCAACACTTTTTGTATCACTTGCACATAAATTTTTTTTAATTGAATTGTAAGGGTGAATTCTCGGTTGTAACCAACACCCTAATTTGAATTGTTAAGGTGAATACATTAAGTCAAGTAAGTCTTCAAATGAGTCATCAATATTGAACTTGTCATTTGTCTCTTGGGTGCATTTTCTATAGTGTTCGACACCCTTCTTTTTTTAAAATCAGCACATTCAGTGAATACATTCAAGAAAGCTAAGTGTTAGTAATCAATCAATCAACTTCAAGCAAACAATCATCATCAAATGAGTGTGAATTCTAGTGAGCATCAAATCAAGCTAGTGTTTAACGCAAGTGTAGTAAGAAATAAATCAAGGGAGTGTGTCATTCAAACAATAAAGCAAGCGAGCGTGTCATTCACACAACAAAGAAAGCGAGCATGTCATTCAAACAGCCAAGCAAGCGAGTGTGTCAAAATCAAGTGCGAAAGTTCAAAGCACGACATCTACAACAAACAAGCCAGTGCGAAGTTGATTGAAGCATTCAAAAAGTGTCAGTGAAGCATTCAAGTAAAGCGATTGTCATCGAGTGAGCATGAAATCAAGAGTTCAAGCAACCAAGTTATAAAACTCTAGCAAGTGTTTAAAGCATCAACAATACACAACAGTACAAGCGATCCTGAATTCAAAGTGAGCAAACTAACATGGCGACACACATTCAAGTGTCCTAAATTCTTAACAATTTGATTTTATCATCAGCTGGTGACATGGTGAACATTAGCAAAACAACTCTTGCTGATATTCAAGTGCATCTTCAACATGTACATGAAATGATTGAGTTTCTTCAACTGGAGTTACAAATTCAAAGAGATGAGTTGCAACTAAAGAGTGATGTTTCAAAATCTTTAATCCATATAGATGAAGATAAAGATGTTGATTCCAAGTCACTGATCCAACCAACTTCAAGTGTCAAAGTGGTCCCTGATCCAGTTCAACTTTCTTCCAAACCAATCATCAAGCCATGGGAAGAAATCTGAAGTAAAAAAAATCGATGAGGATTAGGATATGACAAAGATGAAAACAACTTGCATATCCTCGATTATTCTAAGTCGATCAAGTTCATCAGTGCAGGATTTCTTGATTCAATAACATCAACAAGCAATGAGACAATTGCAAACAAACAGAAAGACACACAAATTGAAGTTGCAGTCAAACCAAAATTCCTTCATTGTCAAAGAACCAGTCATTTGGAATATCATTGTTTTGATCTCCATCCTTGTCACTATTGTGGCAAGAAGAATCATTCATTAGAGAATTTTTGCAAACAAAACCAACCTGCTAGATTAAAGATCAATTATGCATGGATTGATCCTTGGGAATGGTCATCAACCGTAAAACGATTGTATAAGTTTTACAACAGAATTCAATCTCAACTCTTATAGCCAATAGTCAATTGAAGATGGTACTCTCATGCACCTAAAAGGAGGAGTACACCAGTGAAACACTGCTACACCTGAAGGGGGGGAGTTCAAAAATAATTTGAAGAAGATTGTCTCTCCTTTCAGCTAACGAAGGGGGGAAAATGTCAATGAAATTGACAATGGTTGTCAGAATGAAAGTCTCGACAACATCATCGAAGAAGCCAGTGGGAATTTTCAGTGGTTGCTAGAGTGAAAGCCTCAACAACATCAGCGAAGCATCCAGTGGGCATTTTCATTAGTGAGTGAGCATCAACAAATTCGCCAGTGGGCGATCGATAGCAAAGTCAACAGTGAGTAGTTTTCAAACACAACAAAAGCAACAATGAGTTTTTTTTCAATGTCATCAGCCAGTGGGAATTCTCAAGATTTTGTCAGTGGACACATGATGTTGATTTCAAGCAAAGGAAAGTTGGATCATTTTGCAACATGGCACGTGATGGAGTTGTCAAGCGAAATTCAAACATGAATTAGACATGCCGCTGACTAATGGTCTCTTCATATTTCAGTTTCTTCAGCATCCAGCTTTGGCGGTTTTTCAGACAAAAGTTTTTTAGGATCATCATGAGAACTTGGAATATGGTTCCTCATTCTTATTTTGGACTTATCATTGAGGGGGGGAATGTTAGCCTCAGTCTCACATTAAAAACGATTCTATGTCCAAATAATTAAATTAATTAAAATCATGAAAGTTAGGATTTAATCCTACCTTTCTAGATTGAGTTTGTTCCTCATGGTTAGGAGTCAGTTTAGGCTTAGTTGGTTGAGAGATTCTCTCCAACTAATTAGGCTCCTAGATTAGTGTGTTGTTGAGATATTTTCTCAACCATAGTGTCCAAGATAGACATACTATCTTGAGACCAACTTCCTCATGCATTTATTTGTACTATTATCATTCTTTGTACATTGGATTGGATTGATTAATAATGAGAATGTGAGGAATGTTGTAAGGCTAAGGCCTTTTCCAACATGTCTAGTTTTCTATATTTATGCTATTTGTTGTATGAGTGGTTTATTATTAGTGTGTTAATTTTCTTCTACTACCTTATCAGAGGGGGTTGACCCTTTTCCATTGATGTCAAAGTGGGAGTGACAGAGGAGATTGGTATGGATTTTATGTATGGTTTCCATTAATTCCAAAGGATGAGATTGTTGGCATTATGGTGTGCATGGTTCCAGCTAGTTGATGTTGAAAGCTAGTGTATGTTAGCATTGGTGTCAACTCTATGTAGCCTAGGTAAT
This sequence comes from Pinus tabuliformis, assembly GCA_031772625.1. Lineage (NCBI taxonomy): Eukaryota > Viridiplantae > Streptophyta > Pinopsida > Pinales > Pinaceae > Pinus > Pinus tabuliformis. The sequence continues at coordinate 38,156,492 of CM062815.1, forward strand.
GTATCGATGCCTTCCCTGTAGCATGGTTGCAGCTAGTTGAGTTGGCATTGAGTTGGTTGTGTTGACATTGATGTCAACCTTATGATGCTAGAATCATGATGGTTTTTCGTATCTTTAGATGTTGGTGGTGGTTGTTCAGGTACTAGCGGTGTTCATGACCTAGTGTAGAAACTGATAGTTGAGTTGTTGCAACAATTTGTTGGCCTTATGATGATGATGATGTTGCAAAGGTGTTAGAGGTATGTTCAGGTGTGTTGCATCTTGAGAAAGTGGTTGAGGAGATATGATGACTTGTTGGAACTCATGCTAACCCTTGTTTTGTGGTTTCTAGGTGAACATGGCAGTGCCACTTTGCAAACTTTTTTTTTTCATTTGTAGAGGTGTCAAAGGCTATGAGAGAGGTTTGAAGGCATGTACAGGAGGTGATGAAGGTGATCAAATAGCTACCAGAGGTTCTGGGATGAAATTTAATGTTTCTCCTTAAGTTTTTCCCCAATCAAACCCATGCAAGCTTGTGCATGTCGTTGAAAGGCTCCAACATCTAGCATAGAATCTTGTGAATGCAGTTGCAACTCAGATCAACTAGTTTTGTGCGTGTGGTTGAATTTTCATGAAAATTTCTTCAAATTCCTCATGCAAATTAGATTTAATTTGGCATTGAAATTCCTAGAGGTTTCTAGATTAAATTTTAAAGGTCGGGAATGGTTTGAAAAGGTTCTTCAGTAATGTGAACACATTTAGTGCACAAATAATGGTGATAGTGGATTGATTTCATCAACTTTGTCACTCTTGATCCCATCCCTAAGGTGAATTTTTCCTAGCACATTTTACATACTTTACTTTAGAGTTGAATGATAGTTGATGGTGTGTGTATGTGTGTAAGAGAAGGCTCCAAAGAGTGAGTATGCTTCAGACCTATTGGAGAGCATAAATGTTGTAGTGCATGAGCTCTAATGACTACAAAATGAGAAGATTTATTTGTTGAAGCAGTGTTTTGATTCATAGTTTTAGATTCAAAAGAGAGATGTAGAGAGTTGTAGCAGAGTTATTGGTATTGATGGAGAACTTAGAACTACTCCAAATTTGATGACTCTCATATTGTTTTGAAGGTCTACTGATGCATTTGACACATAGCCATTGTATTTTATATTGTTGATTATGTTATCCAACATTCATATTTTGGAGGGTTTGATGTTTTGTTTGAGTATGAGTTGTGTTTTAGCTACTGGTGATTATGTTATTCAGATTTGATGATTACATTATGGCCACTAATTTTCTTCAGTGGATAGCATATGATCTTGGTGATCTTATTTGATTTATTGATGGTGTCTTGCTTCTAGATATTGTATTATAGAATTGGATAGATTGAGTAGAAATTCTAGTGATCCAATATGAAAATAGATGAAATGAGGTCCACATAGAGTGGAGGAGAAGTGAGTTCATGGGTGTCGAGCAGTGATTTCAAAGCTTCAACAAAGGGAATAGTTTCTCAATCCAATGGTAGTTTGACAATCTAATCAGATTTGCGCGAGCATCATTGATCATGGTTGCTTTCACTGGATTGGAGTCTGTATATCCATGTGAGAACACAATATTCCAAGTTTATCAGTAGAATCGATTCTCCTAGCTTATGGGAGTCATCTAATTGTATATGAGGCTGAGTATCCATGATGATGGGAGTCAACAATATATGTAAAAGACACATTCTTCTTAATAGAAGATTCAGAGTAGTGCAACAGCAACAAGGGTGGTTTTTTTCCTAGTGAATGCTTATCCACCAAATATCTTGTGTCCTTTGTGTGGATTTGTTTTCTTGCTTTAGTTGGTTACATGGTTTATGTTTATGAGATAATATATTATGGTGTTGGTTAATAATTTGTGGTTCAGTAAGGAAGTTTAAAGTGGTAAAAATTGATAATAAGTCACACTACTAATTCACCTTCCCCCTCTTAGTAGTGTTCAAAGGTTTCCAACAATTGGTATTAGAGTGGGGATCTTGGTTGCAAATTGATTGTTAGAGAGTAGATCTAAGGTTTGTTGGAGAAAAATTGAAACTTTTTTCAAAATGAATTCTCAAGGAGTGATTATCTTTATTACTGCAAATTTCAAGATATGGAGTAAAAATGTTAAATATAAATTTATTTCTTGTGGATTTAACATTTGAAGATTAGTATGTAAAGGTTGTGGAAAGGCTCTAATTGTAGATGAATTTTTGTAGCAGGATGTGGAAGCTAGATTCATAATCCAGAAGAATCTTCATGATGATGATTTGAAGAGGCTAGTAGGTTTGAAATATGCCAAAGAAACATGGGACAAGCTAGAGTCCATCTTTAGAGATGGTACCAACAATAATATGGATAATGATTAAAAGAGAAACAAGATGAAGAAAAAGAAGAAGGGCCTTCAAAGTTAAGAATCTCAGCCACAAGAGTCTCATCTTCCTAGCGCAAATGATTCGGTTGATGATGAGAAGAAATCAAAAAATCCTAAACCCAAAGGTATAAATATTAATGATGTTCTATTATTAAGTTACAATGTTTATGATTCAATTTTGATCATGCTAAAGTGCCTATTGAAGGTGAGAATGAAATTAAGTGTCTTAGAGATGATATTTATAGACTAAAAGTTGCATGCAAAGATTAAGAAAAAATGTTGCATACCTATGATGATAATAAGGTTGGGCTTAAGGAGGAGATTATTAGCTTAAATATTAAGTTAACATAATCATAAAGAGTTGAATAAGGTATGAGTTAATAATAAAAAGAGAAAGAAGATGAGTGTGCGAGATTAGCAGCTAAAGTGGATTCCATGAGAAAGTGGCAGAAGATGGAGAAGAGTACCGCAGCCTTGAATAATTTGCTTGAAATCCAGATATCACCATTGGATAAATATGGTCTTGGATTTCAAAAGATGGGTCCAGTTTGTATGCAATTAAAAAAAAATTAGCAGAACCCAAGAAGCCTGTAGCAGACAATACAAGTAGCAACAGTGTGACCAAGGAAACAAGAAATAGAACCAACAACATATGAAGCAACAAAACCAACAACAATCAAGAAGAAAATCTCAAGGAGTTCCTAGATTTAGAAAATATTTTTCTCCAAGAGAGGATCATGGATTATTTGTAAATTTTCAGAGTAATCAAACTCCTTTTGTTCCTTTTGTGCATAAGGTTGAGTGTTACAATTACCAAAATCTTGGACATGTTGCAGCCAACTACAGGAGAAGAACATATAGATCTAATCAGTGGGGATTGCAACAATATGAACATCCAAGGATATTGGCTAGCTGGTATAATCATGGTTTTTATGGTTATTTCTATTCATGTAACCTGTTTGGCCATAAGACATCTTATTGCAAATCTAACCAATGGAGGAGAAGCACATTTCAATCAAGGTATACATCTGGTATGAGCAACAGGAGATTTGATCCTCTTACTTCATATATTGGCCACGTGGAATGCTACACATATCATAACTATGGCCATATGGAAAGAGACTATGTTTTGCCCCATTATTCATGGAAAAATGGGTAGGAGGAAAAAAAAAGAAAAAAAGAGGAGCTAACAAAAAACTAGTGAAGGAAGAAAAGAAGTAGCGAAAGACTGTGTGGAGAAAGAAGGAGAAACAACTCTTCAATTAGTGAAGTGTAGACCCTCCTACAGTTCATGATTATTTCTTGCATATTTGTAGAGGAATGAATATTTCATGAGAGGTGCATAACTTCAAGTCGATAATATGATAGAGGAATGGAAATTTGATTAGTACAAATTGTTATAGCAGCATGTGATGAACTCATTCATCCTTATGCACATTCACATCCATAGGATCAACCTATCTATTGGAGGTATATTGAGCTCAGGGGGAGATATTCATGGCATGATATTTACATGCCATATTTGGCATTTTCTTCATTGTTTTTCACTCAGTCATTTGTAACATATTTATACGTGTTTTCATGAGTGAAAAAGGGTACATTTTTAGACACATAAATTTTTTTGATTTCACTGACAAGTTGGTTGAAAAGATGATACAACCATGGATAGAAGGAGTTCATTGGCACATGATGTATAGGGATAACATAAGACATGGAATAAACATGTATGGGCTATTATATGTAGTTTATTACAACCTTGTATTTACCATTGTTTCATCATTGTTTGAGAGTCCAATCCATAGTATGTTGTGTCACCATAGTGATTGGATTGTTTTGGAGAAGTATTATGGAGTCTTTTTGTAGCCACTTGTATGGGCTAATGATGTTGTAATAGTAATGTTATATTATGTTTTGGGTCATTGGTCCATAGGAGATTATTATAGTGGCTATGCACTTTATTGATATATTCAATGTAAAATGCTCATGGAACCATGTAATTATATTGTATGCATCTTTGGATCATCTAGTCATGAGTCATTATGTCATGTTATGGTCATATATTAGTCATGTATGAGGTATTATGTCACTGCTACAACCATGTATTTATCATGTATATTTCATTCATTCATGGTCATATAGATTATATGTCCATATGGTGCTTATTTCTTCGTAAGGAGGAAAATGTTGCAGCCGAAGCTGCCTGTACAACCTTGAGATGATGTTAGAGATGATACATGTTCATGGGGAGAAGTATTTTCTCCTATTTACTTTAGCCACACATTGTTGGAATTATGATATTCTTGTAGGTTTTCATATGTGCCTCATTTATGCTTTAATTGTTGGGGTTATTGACCTCATTATTTTAGTAGAGAGGTCGATGATGGCCATTAATGTTGTTGTTATGTGGAATATAGGGAAAATTTTAAGCATGGAAAATTATCTTGAAGTTTAAAACATTGGTGAATATTTGTTGGGGCCTTGGTTTCAATTTTGAAATATTTTGGAGATACAGAGAAGAGGAAATAGATGGTGTAAGCAATGGTTAGGTTACAGAGAAGACATCTGGGGAGGAAAATGGAATAGGAAATTGTGGGACAATCATGGAAAGGTGTCAGCAAAAAGAAGGGGTAGTCGAGCGAACAAGGGGGATGACAGGCACCTAAGGAAAGAAACAACTGAGTAAGAACTGGAAGTGCAAATGGTAGAAGTGAATACAAAAGGAGAAGGATGCAAGGAGAAAAGGGTCGGTTAATTGAAGAGTTTTTGTCACAGATGAGTAGCGAGGAGGATTAGAGCTCCTAGAGAATCTGACCTGAAGGTCAGAGTGGTAGCTGCGAAGCAGGGTGAAGTCTGTTGTGTCATGTAACTGGGTATTTCATGTAATTGTCTATGGTTGAGGCCTGATATATAATGTAATGTTATCCTATTGAGTTAATATAAATGAAGAGTCAGACTGGGTATTTGGTATGATGTGTGTATTTTGTTATGTTATCTATACCCACTAAGAATTTGAATGCGTTGCAAGTCTATGCTCATGGTAGATTTATCTTCATGCTGATATATTGTTAGTATGAGTATATGCACATGGCCCCTTATAGTGTAATCATTAAGGTATTCCTGACCCTATATTGAAACCTCCTTACTTTTGGTTGTGACACGCCTTGGGTGAGACTCCTTATCCATTGGGGTAAGGTGAAAATGCCTGCGTTTTCTTTGACTACAATGAACCATTGTTGGCTCTTTGTGCCTAAACCCAGGGTCTTTCCCTGAGGTCAATTTTGTGCCAACAAATGGTTCCCTTGCCAAGACCTGAAGCTATAAGAACCAGTTTGGAATATGGTGCTGAGGATATTTTAGAAAGAGATTAGGGATTGGTGGGATAAAAGAGCAGATCAATGTATATTAGAACAAGCTGTTCAAAGGGGTCAACCTATTGCCAAAGTGATTAGAGAGACTGTACTCTGAGGTTGCGAGTGACCAATATGAGATTTTCTATTGTAAGTTCCCAAAAGAATTGCATAATTCGTTAAGGAGGCTAAAAGTGCAAAATCAATCAGATGGAACAATGCCAACCCATCGTGACTTGGTTTCCTAAGACCTTGTATCACTTTGACACTTGGATATCAATCTAACAAGGGCAGTATATTTTCAAGTACAGACTACAATAGAGGGGTACATAGTCGAGTTTGTCATAGATAACTATCAGTCCTTCTTGAGGGCAAAAGCAGTGTTCAAGTCAAGATTAAGAGGGAAGGTGATGAGGGAAGTGAAATTGTGGATTAAGATGTTCATGGTTGAATAAGGGTTTCTACCTCTATCTATAGCAATCATGGTAGCGTAAAACCCTAATACTGGTGGAAGGACCTAAGGGGAGGATGCTACTGGTTGGGGAATAGAGATGCTTCTAAAGGAATGGATGTAGAAGGATTGCAGAAATCTATAAACATTAGGGAGTAGAGGAGAGCGCTATTAGCCGACAAGTGGCAGGCGAGAGTGGTCCAGACTCTGAAAAAGATATGAATGGGACCCCACCAGGTAGTAGCAGTGTCGGGGAGCTTAGAAAAGGGAAAGAGAATGGAGGAAAATGTAGGACAAGACAGGAATGCCTATGGGAAGAACATAAGCCAAGATAATGACAATGACTCTCCCTTACAGGTCGCGGGAAAGATGCCCGAGGAAAAAATTTGGAGCAATCGTGAAGAGGAAATGGAAGAGGAATTTAGTAATGTCATTGGAAGGTTATTCGCCGAAGGTGAAACATCTTCAAGAGATCAACAACAGAATCCCCAGAGTACAGGTAGTATCCATCCTAACCTTCCCTTGGTTCCTTACAATAATCCTGAGAAACTTGTTTCTAAGTTAGCTAAAGCGATACGAGTAAACAACGTGCATGAGAAATATAAGGCCGATTTTAGTACAGTAAATAATAGTGGAATTAGTGGTATTAGTAATCTGGGACTACAACGATCTTAACAACCTGGAAAAAAAGGATTTGTGTTGTTGGTGCATACTTGGGTAACCATGGCGGGATCTTTCACTAGATACCTTGAATTTTCTAGTAGAGGAAATGAAGATGTAGAACAACATTGGTACCTCTACGAAGCTAGAGAGCGCGTCAGACACCAGATAACGTTAAATCAATTAAGTTCCAAACCACGTTGAGGGAGAGAGCTCTACGTTGGTTTATAAAATGGGCAAAGCAGAACCAGAACCCCACAATAGATGATATCAAGAGAGAGTTCGCTCATGCCTCCTACATGATGAACTTATACATAGTTATCATATGTTGACACATAGTCATCATTGAATCGTGCTTTTGTTCAAGGGAAGTAAACTTGATTCGGCCTCTCTATGGTGTCTATTGACCTATTTTTCAGTCGACCATCCCTGGTTGTCAGTGTCATGTTTGTCATCACATCAGTTATATTGGTCCTTTGCTCGTGTCAGTTTGAGAAGGTCTCCATTGACTTCTTGCTAGCGGGTCTTGTCCTTATCGACAATGACATATTGCTTTGAGGGTAGGCTTAGAGGCACACCCTGAGCCTATTTTCAATATTGATAGGTCACCTTGTGCTCAACATCGATCAGTATCATGGGTCTTTGACTGAGTGGTTTCCCTTGTGTTCGACATTAGCTTTCATTATCACACATTAGGATTCATGCAGTGCCTTGGTTTCCATTTGACCCTATTGGTGGATTCCTCGCCTCTGTGTCAACTTTCATTATTGGTTGGTACAGAGGGTTTCTATCATATGCTAGCTACATCTTGTGTACGCTGGAAACGTGCTTCGGTTGGGTTACTACATTTTTTTTGTCCAATTCCTTCCACATTATTGGCCTATGGGTTACACTTACACTAGATTGATGAAGGATGCTTTAATGCCTCCCTTCTAGTGGATCTTTTCCTATCGACTACAGCTCATTGCTATGGGACAAAGATCTAGAGTCCATTTGGTAGTACCTTGGGGTTTGCAATCATTAGTGGCAGATTCCTTCTCTATCAACAGTGGGAAACCATCATTCTCCCCTGATTGATAGATTCTTCTAGGTGTTTGACTTCAGCTCATTCATTCCCACTTGTTAGATTATACTGGGTACCTTGACTCTTATTATCATTATCGGTGAGTAGTCTCATGTTTGTTAACACTATACATCAATGAACGGTACTCAAACGATTTATCACATGGTCAACTTCAGATCATTTATTCCCATTGTGTAGAAATGTACCACGGCGGTCGGTGAAGACCTTGGGTTGCATCAACATTCTTTGGTTCACTTTTCAGTTGCTTCTGTTGCTGCTAGTCGACACCATCCACATTATATGTTGTAGTCCTTCACAGCGACATCTCATATGCTGGCATCTGAGTTGTGATGTAGTATCATCTTATTCCATCATGTCCATTTGGTTCTATCGGGATCAATTTTTTACATCAGTTATCAGCTTCATTGATCATCTTCTTATATGTGATATTCAGACATGTACTTGTTCGATCACGATCAAATGATCCATTATGTACTTTCAGTTCTTTATACTTGTATACATAGTGGATCCACTTGTACTTGATATGCAGACATGCTTTACTTTCTCTGAGCATGGGTATGCCCGCCTGAGACAATTGTTTCTTTCTGATCTTCTTTTGATGGCTTCGTAGGCTGAAATCTGGTGAAGTCCCTCTCAGTTTTGATATGTTTCCTTTCCATATACTTAATACATTTCAGCCATCATGTACCCCTTCTGACCTCATATATTAGGGGGCATCTGTTATAGCTCCAAATATCACCCTTGGTATTTTTGATGCTTGGTTTATGGCCTAGGGAAACCCCTCCTTCCAGACATGGTCCAAATATTTTAAAAACAATGTTTTACTCTTGGTACGCTACTTTACCCTATAATAAAAGTGTGTACACATGGGTTAGTACATACCCAACCCATGTATATGTGTTAAAACACTTAAAAAAATTAAATTTCCTTAACTATGGATGGAGTTCACGGGTTTTACCTGTTGATTAACTCCTAGTGCCCATGGCCCAACTATTTCCCAACTAAAAAACTAATTGGTAGAAGTATAAATAGTCTTCTATGGGAAGGATTTAGGGAGGAGAAGAGATAGAGTCATTACACTAAGATTATCCCCAGACTAAGTCTGAAGTATCCCTATGCTTCAAGCACTTCCCCATGTTTCAGGAAACCCTTGTTTCCTTGAGTGTTGATTTTCTCCAACTTGTTTGAGATATAATGGTATTGGTTATGGAAGGAGGCTATTGAAGACTGGGACTGGACGGACCTGGAGGACGATTCCGCGTGGAGTCGGAAGAAGAAGACTCAGGTGAATTCTCTCTATGTTTATTATAGTTTTTTACAATAGAAAGGAACATTGTCTTGTTCCTGAGATTGACCTTGTTTATGCATTAGATGTTGTTGTAATTCATGTATGAATGTCATTTTGATGTATAACTAATCATCTTACTTATATGATATAAAGTTGATTTCATTAAAATGCTTTATCTATATGCTTCTATGTATATTCGAATTGGTTGATTTGCACATTCGAAGATCCTTAGGAGTTGCAGAGGGTCTGACCCCTGTTGGAACTACCCAAATGAAGGACATCCGGGTATGTTCATCCTTGCATAGTTTGTTTATTTAAGCATGTTGCCTAAGTTGTATGTGTGTTTCCTGCTGTAGATTGCTCTTGCTCTGTTGGGGTTCTAACCCAAAGCCCTAGGGTACTTATTCCCATAACAGAATTGGTGAATCCGCTGGGGATAACAATCTTGTTATTCCTAGTTTGGGTTGTCCAGTGTCAATCAGGGCTCAATTCTTGGTTTGCTTACTATGACAGTATTGCCTGCTCCTGTAGGAACTCAGACCTCAAGTCTGATCTTTTTGATCAGGCCTTGTTTTTTATTTCTTCTTGCAAAACTTAGTATACACGCCTTTGTTTGTTTACAATAGTGTACACACACCTGTTCATGTGAAGTGAAACCACGTATACGCGAGTTTCCTTTGTCAGAAGAGCGTGTACACGCATCTGTGTTTGAACACAGTCGCGTATGCCATTTCTTGCATGTTTTTTCAAATCTTTCTGCCTAGAAATATTTGTTTCTTGGTCTATTTGTTTTTTGAGTGGTCAGTTTTTGTCTTTAGAATTTAATTATTTAGTGACTTTACTGTTTTGAATTCTCTTCTACTTTGAAAAGTTTTGAACTAGAATTTGTTTTGAGTGATTTTTATGATTTGTGTTTGAACACACAAGACTTCTTATAGAAGTTCTTGATTGTTCTGGTCTTCCAGAATAACAGATCGTTTTCAATCTTTGTGTCAAGCTTGATTATTGGTATACTCACTTTGCTTTGCGTCATTTTGTGGCCTTACACCTTTTCTTGCTTTTTGAAAGTTTCTTTTTGATAAATTTGAAAGTGTTTCTTGATTTCTTGGTCAGTTTCTCAAAGCTCTTTTGCTTCTTTTGGGTCATTTAGTACAAGTTGAAGCCTTTTTTGTTCAAGTTTTCATTTGTTGTCAAATTTGTGACTTGCAAAGTTTCCTTGTGCTCTTCTTTCGATCTTTGAGTCTTTGGTGGAATTTAGAGTGCTTTCGAAAGGTTGTTTTGATTGTTTCTTGAAAAAGAAAAGATCTTAAAAAAACATTATTTTTGTTTTCTTTTGCCAAGTTTGATTTTGGTTCCTTTTTCATTTTTTGAAAGTGAATTGTGATCTTTTGTGATCTGTCCTTCTTGTTTGGAGAGAATTTTTGCATTCAAAATTTATATTATCTTCAATACTTAAGTTGGCTTATTAATGGTTATAAATAATTGCTTTCATTTTTAGAGTGATTTAGGATCTTGCATCTTCATTACACCTTGCATTATGATAGTTTGCATTGTTAAATCATTAGTAATATTTTTTGCGTATGTGAAGTGTGTTGCAAGAAAAGAAAAGAAAAAGTACTTTGTTTTTTAGAAGTTTCGTAGAACCCACTTAGAGATCTCTTTTCATTGAAGGAAAAATGATTGCATTCATGTAGTTACTTTTTCATTGATTTCCGTTGAGTCATACACACACCATCGGTTTCATTTCCATATTGTCCCTTTGACTTAAAAGAATACCCACTTAAAATTAAGTGCTTAATAAAATAAATTAGAACCTTTTGTATTGTCATCAGAATACACCAACATGTTTAAGTTTATTTAGGGCCTTCGATTAGGTGAGAGGAGAGTTAATTCTCCAAGGCCGCTCTAAATTGTAAAACATAGAAGTTTAATTAAAGAGCGAAATCTAATAGCATTAGGGAGACCAGGAAATCTCTGTGACTAGGAGTAAAGCACAAGGGTTAGTGACGATAAGGATGAGAGATAACCCCTCTCTTACTTGTCAGATCCTACCTCACGACTATTCCACTTGGCTTCTGATACGAGTTGGTGTCTATAGTTGCCTATCTTAGGAATCCACATAGGTGGCTGTGGAGGGGAATCCCGTGGCATATGAGGTTGACATTGTATCACATTCAGCAGTACTTCTGGAGGGCACCCTTGTGAAGCTTGGGGGCTTGCACCAGCAAAGGCTGTTGTCTGGGGGTCAGCGTAACTACCTCTAATACCTTCGCTGGTAGGCCTGGGTCGTCATTATCCCATACTATCTTTGGAAGGTCCCTTACTTCACTTTCTTGTATTTTGGTGTCTGGTCCTCATCACCCGGAGCGGAAATACTTGGAAGTTGCTTAATTGGTTATATCTTTAGGGATAGTCGAGTGCTCTTTTCTCCTTGTATATAGTTGGCCTTAGGTATTTTAATATAGTCACTTTTGGACTTCAAATTCTGAGTGACTGACTTACCACTTCGCCGATTTTGAAAGGCTTTTGATCTTTTTTTCGAAAGTTGTGGAGTTGCCTCCTCAAGGGAAAAGGTTTTGATTATGTATCTATCTTCCTTGAAAAGTCATTTGTACATTCCCATAAGGGAAGGATCTGTGAATATGTTAGATATGGCTAATATTCCCGTGGAAACCAACCAAGGTACCCTCCCAAAAGGGGATCCTTGTGCTTTTCCTTATTTTGGAAACGTTGGTACTCCCTTGATGGCCAATTTGAATATTCCTTGATTGAATGTTGGACTACCAGTTTGGTTGTGGTCCACTCCGAATATTCTAGATGTTCTTGAAGCTTCTCAGATGAATGCTTTATTTTAGGGGCATCATATGGATGTTAATTGTTCATCTTCTTTCAGAGAGAAATCTAGGGTTCCTCTTTCTCCTCCTTCTTGTAATAAGAGATCTAAAAAGAGGAGAAATAGGAAGATGAAGAAGAAGAATAATTATATCCATTCATCATCAACCTCTTCTAGTCATGTTGAAGATGAGCCTTTAGCCGCTGCAAGTCATGCTAGGGGCATAAGTCTAGTCACTGCAAGTCATACTAGCAATTCATCATCAACCTCTGCCAGTCATGTTGAAGATGAGCCATCAGCCACTGTAAGTCATGCTGGGGGCACAAGTCTAGTCTCTGCAAGCCATACTAGCAAAGAGTCACTGACCTCTACAAGTCATGTTCAGGACTCTCCGCAAACCACTGCTAGTCATGTTAGTGGAATGGATGTTGATAAGAAACCTGGACGTAGAAGTTTTAAACCTAAGTTCCCTTGTAAGATATGCAAGGGAGACCATCTTACTCATTTGTGCCCTAGTATTCTAGAGGTACAAAGGATATGGTTCGAGTCTAAAATTTCTTCTACTCCTGGATCTGATATGGTTTCTCATCAGTCTCATCAACCATTGGTTGATAATGTGGTTGAGCCAGTGCAATCTTTGGCTGATTACACTCCTGTTTTGGGGGTGAAGTGCCTAACAAAAGAGTCTATTTGATTTCTAGTACAGAGTCTTCTGGTATAGGGGGCATTCCAGTTTCTTCGAATGTTCCCCCTCCAAGTTCTAAGAGTGTCTCCTTTGATTGGGATAGCCTTTTCGAGCCTTGTCTTCCTTCCATTACACCTTTCCAAGTAAAGGTCAGAGTTAACTCCACAAACCTCTATTGATGTATGGTGGATGAAGGCTCCTCTGCAAGTATTATATCCTCTTTGACATGGAAAGCTTTGGGTTCCCCAAAGTTGTTGATAGCTCAGAGTCAGTTGTTAGCCTATGATAGAAGACCTGGTGAATCTATGGGTGTTCTTCCTCAATTGCCTATTACTTTAGGTGGGAAGAATATCTTAATCGATATGATGGTGGTTGATAGCCCTTTAGACTTTAATATGCTACTTGGGCGTGATTATATCTATGTTATGAATGCAGTGGTGTCTTCACTCTTTTGAGTGATTTGTTTCTCATAAAGGGAATATTGTCACTATTTATCATCTTGCATTTGTAATCACCATCCTAATTCAAATTTACTGTAGAATACCCCTTGGTTTGTTCCAAGTGTTCAAGTAGACTCCACCTCGCCATGGGTAAATTATGTGGCATTGAATCCTCAATGTTCAATAGCTTCTGAGAAGGATCCTTTGACCTATTATTCTCCTTCTTAGGACTTGATCCTGGCAGTTGAGCTAGAGATTCTTCCTATAGGGACATGGGACCTCTTAATTCCCTCTTTTGATCCTTGTATTTCTCATGATTTCTCAGAATTTGATTTTCCTTCTTAGGAGGAACGCTTTGAAGCCATGAGTTTTGACTACCAAAGGAGTCCTTGGCTTGAGCCCTGCAAGGGGTTTGTTCGAAAGAACTATTAAACATAAGCCACAAGGTTGCGTGGTTCCCTATACCATATTGTATATATAAGGTACGCATTTTCAAGTTTTGTATTCTATAACACAAGATTTTATCTGAAGTTTATATGTGGGATATATTAACTTCTTGTCTAGTGTTTTTATTTATGTTTACAGAACTTGGAAGATTTCTCCTTTGGAAATTTTTATGGTTGATCTGTTCTAACAGGTATTGGTTCTTGAAACTGACATATAAGTTAGTTTTTTCCACCTGCATTATGAACTTATTAGTTTCCTTTCCAATTTTGGCCTTAGGATCGACCCCACCAAGTTATGGTGCAAAACCTTCTCATTGCTTAGAAGTTTCATGACTTGTGTGGTAGAGCGTACCTTATCATGAGTGCCCTAGATAGTACCTTGCTGTCCCTTAGCACCCATGCTAATTTATAGTTCTTAGGCTCGGGAGTCCTCTTTAGTCCCGCCATGACTTATGCATTGAAGGCACATTCTACTTTCTTCTACGCTTATTTCTAGCCTTTATACCCTAGAGGCTCCATTGTGTTGAATTGTACTACTGCATTACATTTTGACTATTTGCACCTTTTGGCCTTGAGCCGTCTTCACTTGGACTCGTGTTTAAGCCACTTATTTGACCATGTATTCTGTAAACTCAAACCTGCAATCACTTAGCTTCTTCAACTTGACACATCCTTTGATCTATGGAAGGAACATCCATTTAAGTTTCCTTGACCATTTTCGCCTCCCTGCATTGAGCATAGGATTGTTCCCATCCTAGGAGCTAGATCATCTGTTTCTCTAACACTCGTTCTTTCCACTATATTATATCATTATTTTATTCTTTTTCTAGCTTAAAGAAAAAGACAAAAGAAATTATATATTCCAAAAGGAGCAGGAATGGGACAACATTTCCATATATTGTTGGCAGCTAGAGTCAGCCATGTCGCCCTTGAACAAAGCACTCAAAAGAAAATCTCTCCTCCATTTTGGGTGGGAATTATTTTGACTTAGGTACGCCTTAACCTTGTTATTTAGTCAGTTCTCCTCCGATTGGTTATCTCTTCCAATCATATGGAGAGTTCACTCGTGCCTCCTGCATGACGAACTTATACAGTGTTATCATATGCTGCCACATAGTCATCATTGAGTCATGCTTTTGTTCAAGAGAAGTAAACCTCAGTCGGCCTCTATGCGGTGTCTCTTGACCTATTTTTTAGTCAGCCATCCTTGGTTGTCAGTGTCATGTTTGTCATCACATCAGTTATAATGGTCCTTTGCTTGTGTCAGTTTGAGAAGGTCTCCATTGACATCTTGCTGGCAGGTCTTGTCCTTATCGACGACGACATATTGTTCTGAGGGCAGGCTTAGAGCCTCACCTTGGCCCTATTTTCATTATTGATAGGTCACCTTGTGCTCGGCATCGATCATTATCATGGGTCTTTGATTGAGTAGCTTCCCTTGTGTTCGACATCAACTTTCATTATCACACATTAGGATTTGTGCAGTGCCTTGGTTTCCATTTGACCCTATTGGTGGATTCCTCACTTCTGTGTTAGCTTTCATTATTGGTTGGTTCAAAGGGTTTCTATCGTGCACTAGCTACATCTTGTGTATGCCGGAAACGTGCTTCGATTGGGTTACCACATTTTTTTCATCTAATTCCTTCCACATTATTGGCCTACGGGTTACACTCGTGCTAGATTGATGAAGGATGCCTTAATGCCTTCCTTCTCGTGGATCTTTTCCTATCGACTGTGGCTCATTTCTCTGGAACAAAGATCTAGAGTCCATTTGGAACTACCTTAGGGTTTGCAGTCATCAGTGGCAAATTCCTTCGTTATCGATAGCGATAAACCATCATTATCCCCTGATTGATAGATTCTTCTAGGTGTTCGACTTCAGCTCATTCATTTGCACTTGTTAGATTGTACTGGGTACCTTGACTCTCATTATCATTATCAGTGAGTAGTCTCCCATTTGTTAACGGTATACATCAATGACTGGTAATCAAACAATTTCTCACATGGTCGACTTCAGATCATTTATTCCCATTGTGTAGAAATGTACCACGACGGTCGGTGAAGACCTTGCGTTGCATCAACATTCTTTGGTTCACTTGTCAGTTGCTTCTATTGCTGCTAGTTGACACCATCCACATTATATGTTGCAGTCCTTCACAACGACATCTTATATGCTACCATCCGAGTTGCGATGCAGTATCATATTATTCCATCATGTTCATTTGGTACTATTGGGATCAATTTTTGACCTCATTTATCAGCTTCATCTTTCATCTTCATTGATCATCTTCTTATATGTGATACTCATACATGTACTTCTTCGATCACGATCAGATGATCCATTATTTACTTTCAATTCTTTATACTTGTATACATAGTGGATTTGCTTGTACTTGATATGCGGACATGCTTTACTTTCTCTGAGCATGGGTATGCTCGCCTCAGACAATTTTTTCTTTCTGATCTTCTTCTGATGGCTTGGTAGGCTAAAATCTGGTGAAGTCCTTGTCAGTTTCGATAGGGTTCCTTTCCATATACTTAATACATTTCAGCCATGATGTACCCCTTCTGACCTCATATATTACGAGGCATCTGTTATAGCTCAAAATATCACGGTTGGTATTTGTGATTCTTGGTTTATGGCCTAGGGCAACCCCTCCTTCCAGACCTGGTCCAAATATTTTAAAAATAATGTTTTACTCCGAGTATGCTACTTTACCTTGTGATAAAAGCATGTACATGTGGGTTAGTCAATACCCAACCCGCATATATGTGTTAAAACACTTAAAAAAATTAAATTTCCTTAACTATGGGCAGAGTTCACGGGTTTTACCTGTTGATTACCTCCTAGTGCCCATGGCCCAACTGTTTCCCAATTGTTTCCCAACTAAAAAAGTAATTGGGAGAAGTATAAATAGACTTCTATGGGAAGACATTAAGGAGAAGAAGAGATAGAGTCATTATACTGAGATTATCCCCTGACTGAGTCTGAAGTATCCTCGTGCCTCAACCACTTCCCGAAGTTTCAGGAAACCCTTGTTTCCTTGAGTGTTGATATTCTTCCACTTGCTTGAGATATCATGGTATTGGTTATGGAAGGAGGTTGTTGAAGACTGGGACTAGACAGACCTGGAGGACAGTTCCACTTGGAGTTGGAAGAAGAAGGCTCAGGTGAATTCTCTCCATGTTTATTATAGTTTTCTACAATAAAAAGAAACATTGCCTTGTTCCTGAGATTGACCTTGTTTATGCATTAGATGTTGTTGTAATTCATGTATGAATGTCATTTTGATGTATAACTAATCATCTTACTTATATGATATAAATTTTATTTCATTAAAATGATTTATCTATATGCTGTTATGTATGTTCGAATTAGTTGATTTACAGATTCAAAGATCATCACGAGTTGCAGAGGGTCTGAACCCTACTGGAACTACCCAAACGAAGGACATTCGGTTATATTGATCCTTGCATAGTTTGTTTATATAAGCATGTTGCCTAAATTGTATGCATGTTTCTTGCTGTAGATTTCTCTTTCTCTGTTGGGGTTCTAACCCAAATCCCTAGGGTACTTATTCCCTAACACAAGGTACCTCAAACTGACCAGTAGGGGTTATCGGAAGTATGAGAAATCAAGAAGAAGGAAGGTGAAACTCCTTGGGAACTGATGTAGAGATTTAAGGATGCTATTGCAAAACTAAGCTACACCATAGATCCTAATCACTAGAGAGATTAGTTCATCAAGGCACTCCTACCCCTTATGAGAACGTCATTTACACCACAAAATATTGGGACTCTCCAAGACGCTTTAGAACAAGCGTCACATATAGAGGCCATGGCAGTATACTTGCTTGAGTATTGGGGAGGGTGGGGTTGCAGGACCCATCAGTCATGGACCTACAAAATCAAATCGCCAACTTAACAGAACAAATGGAGGATCTACAACCAGTTTGGCCAGCTAGATCCAACGTATGGTGTACACATTGCATGGTGAAAGGACATGTTGTGATAGAATTCCCAAGGTTGAGGGGAATCAATGATTTAAGGGGATTGCAGGACCATCAAGAGTCCCGCCAACAGAAGGAGTTGCAGTAGTGGGGGCGCAAGGAGCTTTCCCGGGACGAAATACCCAAGAATACTATAAAATTTGTAGGATGTATGAACATATATCACAACTATGCCCAATACAACAAAAGTACTCCAATGTTCCAAATAATAGCTATTGTGAATTTTGTGCATCTAGAATGCATCACACTAACTAGTGCAAGGCATTAGATGCTTTTGCAGAACAACTCGACAGGTCTACATTTAAAACCAATGAGTCTAATAGGGGAGGACGAGGGGGAAATATGACAGGAGGAAGAGCTAGAGGTATAGGTCATGAAAGGTGTTATAACTGTGATCAGGAGGGGCATGTTTCCAGGGAATGTCCTCCTCCTAGGAGACCATGGTGTTCGAAATGAAGAATCAATATGCATTCCATGGAGGATTTCCTTAAGCTCATTGCAAAATGGGAAGAAAGGAATAGATAGAGAGGGGCTAACATGATCAACGCAGAGCCTCGTATAGACCACACTCTTCATGTAACTAATATAAGTATAGTTACAAGGGGAGGAAAGAAGACCGGGGAAGATCGAGGTACGGTGGACCTGCCCTCAATTGTTAAGGTAGTATCTTTGAAGAAACCATACAAACCAATGCAACAAAAACAATATTATCAAGAGGCAGTTAAATCATTTGAAGGGATGACCCAGTGAAAGGAGAAACAAAAACATGAAAAATGTGTGCTAAAAAATGCTCAACTGATAGAAGAATGGTTTAAGTTATTTCTGCAGATCGTTGATGATGAGTGTATGTTGAAGGAGTTACACAAAATATTAAAATAAGTATTGCCAGAGGATGAAGAGGAAGGGGAACTACCATCTGCCAACTTACCAGAAAGACATACATGAAGAGTCCGGCGAAATAAAAAGAAAAACAGAAGGGAATTCCAAATCAATGCTCAGATTGTAGGATTACAGATCAAAGACATGATGCTAGACCTGGGGTTGGATGTAAACATTTTGCCTAGGAAAACATGGGAGGTGATGGGGAAGCTGAAACTTAATTATTTACCAATACAATTGAGGATGGTGAATCAATATTGTATCTTACCTATTGGAAGGTTAGAAGAGGTTGAGGTGGATGTGTTAGGAGTAAAAACATACACTAAATTTGAAATAATTGATATAATGGGTGACAAGGACCCATACCCAAAACTCCTTGGGATCGACTGGGCATATGAAAACTATGTTGTAATTGACCTGAAGAAATAACTAATGATCTTTGAAGCAGAAGGGATGCGAGTGATATATCTCTTGGAACCATATCAGGGACCTAGGTTCATGGAACCTGTGGATGACAGGGATGAGCAGGAATGCTAGACCAGCTATACACATTAACGATAGGTAAGAGAGGATTATATAAATCCTACAACAGGAGGATCTGTCAGCTGGAGGAGTATTCAAAGCTCAGAAGCTGGTTTGGAAGCCACATGGGATGCATGGAAGAAAGGGGGATATGAACTTGATACCAGACGTTGCACAAAGATATGCAGGATAAACTGGATAGGGGCAGAGGTAAGAGACTATCCCAAATTCCATAGTATTGAATCAGCAGACATTTTCTTAAACAAAGGACACAAAGAAGTAAGAGAATATCACAAGGTTCCATTATTAGATATCACGTTACACGCCACCCTGGCAAGGTGGTGGAGAATGCACTGCAACACGTTGCGTGAATGGGGAACTATAAAGCGAGCCATGAGAGAGAGGTTCAGTCAAGAAGAAGACCAACCACAAAATAGAGTGAAATATAGAGGCAATTCAGATCCTAAGAAGCATTTAGAAGACTGCATATAAAATTGGGAAAGGGAAAGGCTTCCGAAAGAACTTTGGGTGCATGTATTTATACACACCCTAGGTACCATCCCGCAAGCATGGTATGTATAAGAAGAGCTTTGTAAACAAACAAGAAATTGGGATGTCATGGCTAACTAGTTCAGCAGTAGCTTTTCGTTCAAAGATGTTGATCAATGCATGAATGAAACCTTATATGTTATTCAAAGGACCATGTTCACCCCAGGACAGCTATGGGAAGGTTGCATTGATGAGAAGTTATTACAACATCTTTATGACACAAGTTGTCTAGAATATAGGGCCTACAACAAATTAGATGCAGAAACAGATGAATATGGTTTAGAAGGATTGAGACTCTTGACCTTTGAGGAAACAGAAGGGGAAAGGGATAATCAAGAAAGTCTTGCAGGAGTAGTCGCACACCTACTCCCGATGAAATTGAGAAGGAAGAATATTAGAATAGATGATAAACCCAAGATGGCATCTGTTGGGATTACTGGGATGAAAAGACAACAAGGGAGATATTTTCTTGTTGCAAGAATATCAAGACTTGTTCCCAGCTTCTGTAGCTAAGATAAAAGGGATAAAGGGGGACATAGGGGATATGAAGATCATTCTGAAACCGGATGCCCATCCAGTAAATCATAGACCATATAGGCTAAGCCCCAGAGTGAAAGAAAATATTAAGAGGGAGATCGACAAAATGCTATAAGCTAGGATTATATTTTCGGTAGATGAAGTGGAATGGATTAGTTCAATAGTCATATAGAACAAGAAAGATGCAACGAAGATCAACGTCTGTGTTGAATATCAAAGTTTGAACAATGCATGTGTTCATGATCCCTTCCAAACACCTTTTAGAAATGAAGTTCTGGACAATGTAGCGGGCAATGAAGCATATTCCTTCACTGATGGATTTTCGAGATATCATCAGGTTTGAATAGCATAAGAAGACAAGAGAAAGACAACATTTAGCATTGAATGGGGGCCATATTCTTATCATGTAATTTCATTCGAGTTGAAGAACACCCCTGCTGTTTTCCCATGGATCGTTATAGCTACATTTATAGACTATATTCACAGGTTCCTTGAGGTATACATGGATGACTGGATAGTATACAATTTATTTAAGAAACATGCAAGCTTACTAAGGGTCGTGTTTTAAATATGTAGACAATTGAAAATCTCCTTGAATCTAAAAAAATGAATCTTTGCGGTTCAATTTGGAACATTGTTGGGCCACATTGTTTGTAAAGACGAAGAGTGTGTAGACCCTACAAAGGTTGCGACAATTGTTACTATGGAACCACCACATAATGTAAAGAAACTGCGGTCCACTCTAGGCCATACAAGGTATTACCGATGGTTCATCAGAAACTATGCATCAATTATAGCCCTGATGGAGAAGTTACTGAAAAGGACGGAAGCATACACTTTGTCAAAGGGTTGTCAAGCAACATTGAATAAGTTGAAAGAGAAACTAGTAAGCGCTCCTATTCTTGTATACCCATATTGGAACAAGACATTTCATGTACATATTGATGCATTAGGGATCACATTAGGAGTAGTATTGGTGCAACCAGGAGAGAGAAGTATGGCTCACCCATTGTACTATGCCAGCAAGAAACTATCAACTGTAGAAAGGAACTATACGACAACAGAGAGGGAGGCACTGGCCATGGTTTACTCTCTACGAAAATTCAAGAATTACTTGTTGGGAGTGCCATTTAATTTTTTCACAAATCATTCAACACTAAAGTATTTAGTGAAACCAGCATTAGAAGCCAGAATATGTCATTTGTTATTACTCTTCCAAGGATTCACTTTCGAGGTAGTCACTAAACCTGGAAGGCTAAATGTGGGGTCAGATCATCTATCATGATTGGAGACTGGAGAGAATGAAGAATCATTAGATGGTCAGTTACCTGATGCTGACTTTTTTAGAATAGAGGCAATTTCGGACTACTTAGAAGAAATTTTTGGGCTATTAACAATAGGGCACTACCCGGAGGGGTATACAACAACATAGAAGCGACATCTAATAGTGAGGGCGGAAAACTATTAACTAATTGTAGGACATCTCTATAAGATGTGCTTGGATCAAGTCATGAAACACTATATACTACAACACGAAAGAGAAGAATTGCTCTGGGAATGTCATGCTAGAGTTGCGGGAGGCCCTGTTGGAGGAAAAGCCACCGCAAGGAAGATACTGCATGTAGGATTATGGTGGCCAACCGTCCATAAGGATTCTAAGGAATACGTTAAGAATTGTGATGTCTATCAGAGGGTTGGAAATCCATCATGGTGAGATGAACTCCCTTTAAACCCAGTTCATACAGTGCAGATTTTTTAGAAGTGGGAGATAGACTTCATCGTACCTATAACACCACTAACGTGACATTCACATGTAAGATACATAATAATGGCTACAAAATATCTCACACGATGGGCCAAAGGAACACCAGTCAAGGACTATATAGCCGACACTGCCATAAGATTCATTTTTGAATACATAATATCAATATTTGGATGCCCAAAAAGCTTGACAAGTGATCAAGGGACACATTTCATTAATGAAATTATTGAGTCTCTTCTCAAGAAATCTATGATTCAACATCGTAAAAGTAGCGCATAACACCCACAGGCCTTGAAACATTCAATAAAATACTGGAGAAAGGTCTCACAAAAATTGTATCAACCAACAGCGATGACTGGGATGAACACATGCAAACAAATTTATGGGCATACAAAACAACAGTGAAAAGACTACATAAACAAACACCATTTCAGCTGGTATACGGAAAATAAGCAATGGTCCTAGAAGATTTCATAGTGCCCAACATGTTTGTTTCTCAAGCAACAAAAGTGAAATATGATGCATCATTAAAAGAAAGAATGAATCAACTGATGGAGTTGGATGAATCGAGATTCCTAGATGAATTTCACTAGTTAGTAGAGAAAAGAAGGCAAAAATCTTGGAATGACAGGCATATCAGAAAGAAAAAATTCCAAGTCAGAGATCATGCATTTTTATACGACAAAAAGTTCCAAAATTTCCCAGGTAAGTTGCAGATGCAATCGTTGGGCCCGTTTATAGTGACAGAAATCAAACATTCTGGAGCAGTAAGGCTAGCGCAACTGAATGGTGGAATGCTACAAGTATGGGTAAACGACACACGCCTGAAACCTTTCCACATGCCAAAATCCACACAATCAAGTTAAGGGGTCTCGGAAATGATCCTGGAAGTAGGTAGTAGTCAATAAAACTTATTCAAGTCATTACCAAGTTCATATGAAGTTTATGTCTTTTGTGATATAGTAGTAAGAATAAGAAAAGGCGTCAATAAGGTTGCGGCAAAAATGTCATGATACCGCAACCCATTTGTGGTCGAGGGGGATAGGTAGACGTTCTTGTCAGTCTTAATAGTCACATGCAGGTAGACACTTTTTCAATCTTAATAGTCACATGCTTTGTCAGTCCTTTCTGTCGTACGAGTAGTCATTTCCTTAATAAGTAACTAATAATACAACTGTCAAATGGAAGCATAAACTCCTTTCCATTTAGGAACAAATTTAGTTAATAAATACCTTCCATCATGGAAAATGTATTAGCCATGTAGCCCACTCTATGCTTCCCAAGTCTACGTCATAGATGTCAGGTCTAGGTCAGCCGATGACGGAGAAGCACATAAAATACATGGGGAAAGTTTCTGTAGTAATTAGTTGCTAAGTCCAGTCAGAAAACGTCATTTCATGTCCGATTACTTAATTTGCATGACAATGCAAGAAGCTACAAAATGTCAAGTACAGGTAGCAGAAATACTCCAAATTCACTTTGAAGAACAACAAAAGCTAAAGTGCAGAAGTTTTAAGCCTCCAGTAACGATTGTCTACTAGAGATGAAGAACAATGGAAAAGGGAGTTATTTCAGTCCCAGAGGATAAACTTGATGAGTGAATTGTCCTGTTGGAAAATCCATATGGTAAATATGATAAATCTACTTTGGTTGACAATGATCTTACAAATGGTTTCAAATTTCCAACACTGAAGAGGGAGGTGTACACAGAGGAATTTCAAAACGAAGATGGCATGAGCACAACCAGATTCAAGGAATATTTCAGAGGCCTACAATGATCTATGCTAATCAATCTAAGGAATCTACTAGTCTTCGACACACAACTGGCTATGATGTAGTGCATGAAGTTTCTAACCAGCAAAATGCACGGGTGATCGTTGTGGTTATACAAGGAGTATCCAATTCATGTAGATGATATCCATCATCTCACATGGCTATCAGTAGGAGGAAATGTAGTGAATACAACATTCCAAGTAGGAACGGAAAGAGAAATGAAGCAGGGAGAAGATGATTATTATGGAAAATATCAAACAAAGTGTGGGAGCAGGGGAGCAAAGGTTTACCTTATTAGCGAAATTGAGATATTTTTCGCTTGCTACATCATAGAAGGAAAAACAATGAGACACTTCATAAGAAATGAGTGCACTCTAAACATAATCTTGGTTGTGAGCACTACTGTAAGGGAGAACTGCTCAACTGGTCCACTTTTGTACTAAATGAGCTCTTCGAGGCCTGTGAAGATATCTACAAGAGGAGTACCAATTTATTGTTTGGATACATATTGATGACTTTGGGAATGTGGATGTGGTAGCCACCAAGGGGGAGGGAGATGATGCAGATTATTGAAGGATAGCCAATAATCCTCAGGTATTAGCCATGGAGAGTTTCGAGAGATGCGAGAAGAAAGGAAATTAATAAGGCAACTTTCATTGAATAGTATGAGCTAATGTTGGATACACTTAAGTCAACGAAGAGAATAATCAAACCATTTCTGGATGAATTCTCAGAAGACATTTGGTTTGGAGTCTGACATGGGGACATGTAACTTATACCTAGATGTGTCCAACCTGAGACCTTTAAGATGAAGCTGCAAAAATTTGTTGTATCTAAAGTAGCACTCCATAGTGAGATTGGGTCATGGTCAAGGATTGCATGTGAGATCACTGAAGGAAAGTACTTATATCTGTTTGGCGGACTAAAGCCACACTCACAAGTAGGAGAAGCGGGAGAGAGCAACAGAAAGAGACCAATGGATTAAGATATACATCCAATGGTGCTACAAATGGAACAACAAATGTTTTCAATAAGGTAGACAATTGCAAGCTTTGATGAAAATTTAGGTGAGGCTAACTAGTCCATGGTTTTTCAATATTCTACTACGTTTACACCGATAATCACAACTCCACTAGTCATGGTAATTCCTACTATTGGCACTGAAACCCAATCACAACCAACAGTCCTGAAGCCCAAAAAGAAAAATGTAGTCAAGAACCTAGTAGCTAAGAAGCCTAGAACTATCCTAGTGATTCACATTATCGACCTCACTGATGAAGTCAAAAAATTAGTATCCACATCTCTGATTTTTGAAGAAATTCCCCCAAATCCATCTACCATTCCACCTTAGTCATTGGAACCTTCTCCCCACATGGCCTCCACCTCTGCAACCTTGTCATAAACCATCCCCTCCGACACAAGACTAGTGAAAGAAGACATGGAAGTAGATTCGACAGAGTAGGCTAGAGGGAAAACACATGGAAGTGGCGCCCAACTGGCCTCACCAGTATCGTTACTTTTTGGGTTGAACCCACTCCACGTGGAAGAACCAATCACGACCCTTCCACAATTAAGGGGGAATGAACAGTACCAGCCCATATTCCCTATAAATTTCCCAATGGTCCCCAACCCTAATATCATTCCATCCACTCCCCAACTCACCCCACAATCACAGCCAGTTCACTCTCCCACCTCCCATTTTAAGAAATCCATTGCCAACGGCATACCAATTCAGCAAACTTTTCCAGATCCTAGCACAATGCAGACCAACACCCTGCAGCATTGGTCATCGGCACAATTGTTTGCATTCATCCAGGAAGCTGCGCAAAGAGCTAAAAGAATACACGATGACCTGGTCTAGGAACACAAATAGAAAAAGAAGCCGCTATAGGAAGTTACACAGGAAAGATATCACCTGTGACAGGAAAATATTGAGTTGAAGGTGCAGGTCAATCAGTTGACACAGAAATTTCGCTCACTATGGCTGACAATCACATATGTCAACATAGAAGATCCAGAGGACACTGCGACATGCACATTGGTGAGTTTCTACGATCACATTCAACCAGCATGTTCAAGTCTTGTGGAAACAAATGTTGATATGAAGAAGAAGCTGGAAATAGTAAGATCAGCATTGCTAGACTCGATAGAAATATATGCTAGAACGATTGATGAAAAAATCAGTAAAGTGGCAGGCAAGAAACAAGCACTCACTGAAGCACTAGCAAATGGATATGCCCTAATGGATAGAGTTCATGATTGGCTGGGAAGCCTCGCGCTAAAGAATCAACCAGTATATCCTATCAGAGAGCAACTCCAAATATTGTTTGCCAGCCGCAGGGAATGCACGGATTCCAACCAACTCCAGAAGATTGACGAGAAGATCGTCGTCACTCAAGCACAAGTTGATCAGATTGAAGAGGAATCGATGAAAACCAAAATGATAATCTAAGACCTGTGACCACCAGTCCAACTACAGGTTCTGGCTCTCAAGGAAGTTTACAACAACAGGGAAGAATAGTGCGACCACCAGCAGAGTCAAAGACCAAGCAAACTAACATCCAACATAGCAGAATACTTTACCCAAGAGGCTGACTCGATCATGAACTCATGGCAATCTTCCCTCATAAAATAAAATGAATTCAGGTAGAGAAAGACCATTGTTGTTCGTGAGTTTGGGCCTTCATTTGGGAATGAAGGACAACAAGGGGTGTGGTTTAAGTAAATTTTTAGTGTGGACACAAACAATTCCTCTAGCTTGAGAGAGCGGGGCTAGCCACAAAAAAATAATCTATGGAAAATTCCCTTAATCTAGAATCAAACAAGAGGGTCTACCTCTTAGAATGCTATTACACTTGGTGATGATCCTGCTTCCTTACTCCAGCTATCTTTCATTTCCTTCCTTCGAATACCTAAAACAAGCAAACAAACAACAAATAACAAACATGATAGCATACAAATTGTATTCAGCCTACTTAATAGGTCAAGGAACATTAAGCCATAAATATGTAAGATAACACTTCATGTAGTAAATCAATCAATAGTTGTATTCATATAAATTCAGAAAGAGATTACAACCAATGCCTTGACATTGCTGGTCTCCTCCGACGTATCCGAGTTCCCACACTTCTGCTAGCATCTCATGGATAACTCCCAACAATGGAAGTTTTAAGGCCTCTTCCCTTTAGACTCAAACCATACCATACACACTATTCTCCCTCAAACATACACTAGAAAGCTACAAGATATAGATGTCTTGTTGATCATTCAAAATCACTCCCAAAAACTAGTTTAGCTTGGGAAAAGAGAGGTTTATACAGCTTGGATGGAGAAGAGATGGTTCCTCTCATCATGGGAGAAGGTCTTATCTCTCGGGTTTGTTCCATCCTAATAGGGGAAAGGAGCCCAAACTGACTTCCTCGGCTCCATCCAGCCCAACCATCTACCAGACTTTCATTACGAAGCTTCTAGACCTGGAAGCTTGGACTCCATATTTAAAAAACTTGCCAAAAGAGGATTGGTGTGACTGGAAAAAGGGCTCAATCACTCCATACGGTGCTAGTGTTAGTTTTAATCTCTGAAAATCGGCATGAGGAGGAAACTAGTCAGTAGTGTCGGTCTTCTAAATTGGGGTAGAACGAAGATTCTTGGGAAATGATGCAAAGGGGAATTATTCTGCTCATGAAGAGGGACTAGGAGTTTCTTCATGATGGGAAAGCATGTAGGGTTCATTGTAAAGGTTCTCCAGGATCATGGATGGGGAGTACAAGGACAGTGGAAAAATGTTGTGTAACAGATGCCCCCTAAAGCATGAAGGCCGAACTAAAATGAGGGGTGAAATTCTTTACAAGTGGATGCAGGGAACTATAGTCCATCGTCGAGAAACCTACAAGAAAGCATAGATACATATACATCACTGAAAACTCTCACAAATGATACATGAATTGTGGTATGGACACAACCATCTAGAGAATGATCATGAAAATGGTTCCAAGGCATGGGCGCAACCATCCAATAGAGAGGATCATAATGAAACCAAGGTATGATCGCATCCATCCAATAATAATAAGGATCACATATAGCAACTAATGGTATGGTCGCAACCATCCATCTAAAAGAGACATGTATATCAACATGATCATGTCACATCACCTCACAACCTGGACTGGTGTAATCTGAGCCCAACATCTTGTGCTCCAAATGACCCGATCAAAGTACAAATCCTAACATGTGAATGAATGTGTTGAATTCGAACATGCTAGAAATTTTCTTGATTATCGGTCAATGATGTGAACCATTAACAAGCACGAGAGAAACCTCCAATAATGTCAATGGTTGTACAGGTACCAACAACATAGTTTAGGGAATGTGAATAAAGGAACTGAATTCGAATACCCTTGAAATCACTTGATCGAAAGCCAATGATGTGAACTTATCGTCGAGTGCGAAGAACTTGCCATTAGGGTATGCAAGTTCTATGGTACTAAAAGGGAATCTCTCGGCTAGCTTCCTGGAGAATGAGCTAAATTCGAACCAAAGTGACTGTGTTGAAGGAGGGCCATGATGTATCCTACATCATCGACATGAGACAAAGGGACACAAATGATTTCAGATGATACAGAGAATCACGAGTAAGTGTAACTGCAGAAGGACTAACTCTTGAACATATCGGTGACATGACTCTGGAGTTTAGCAGCTTTTGGATCCATAGTATCGGTGGTCATGATGACATGGAAGAGTTCAAATGGAAGGCAGAAATGAATGGCCCAACCCAGGAAGGTCAACGATGAAAAGGACGATATTCCAACCCGACACGAAGCAACAAGTGTCATGTTCAAGAGTGAGTTGCCGATATGACTGGTAGAATTTCCAATTTTCCCCCACCATTTCTGGCAAGTACCCCAATTATTTTTTATCACAAGTTTGAAGGGGATAGCATGTGATTGCACTGTAAGTTCATCCTTCAGACGAATCTGACCTTGTAAGTTTAATGAGCCCTAGGAAGGAGAAGCTCATGTTCATTATGGTGACGAATACAATGTCATTTAATGTTTTAACAAGTCCGATAAAAGTGAAACTCAGTATTTTTTCATGTTTAGAGAGCTTGAAAAAGACACGGAAAAGAAAACTCTGCATGGTCCCTTTTCGTACATTTCTATCTCTCAAGCCTAAAAAGGTAGAAAACAATACTTGAGAGAACTACTTAACCATGTCATCCAAGGAGTACCTTTTTCATAAATAGTTTATCCCAACCCAAAAAAGGGGTAATGTATACTGGGTAAATGATGTTTCACAGTCTTTAATTAGTTCAAAATGACAAGAGCTCGGCAATCTTTTCGTGTTTAAAGAGTAAGAAAAGAGCAAAATCAGACCCCCCATTTTTATTCTCTTTAACGAGTCAAAAAAGAGAAAAAAATACTTGATAATCTTTTCATATTTTACGAGTCAGAAAATATCTTAAATGTGACTTGTCCTAGAGGAACGAGTGGTATAAAGGGTAGCAACTATTTCTGGCAATGGAGGAACTGCTCAAAACATGTAATGGTCAAGCGGCTGGTTAATAAAACCACTCATTTCTGCGGTTCCTCGGGAAAGGAAAAAACAACCAAGTGAAAGCATATGATCGACCAAATAGATAGTGGCGATGGAATAAAACAACCAAGGCTCATCTAGTAGAAATTAGCTGATTAAAACTATAATCACGAGATGTAAATCAGGCATGGGTTCATTTTTACACAAGCTTGAACATGGAGAACTCTGCTTGGATTTAGTTTCATGTTTACACAAGTTTGAAACAAAAAACTATGCTTAAGATAAGTTTGCATGCCCCTGGCATAATGACTCAATTCGAGGCACATGCCTCCCAAGCTTCATTTCGTTCAACTAAGTGGATGGAATGAAGGTTCACTTTCGAGACCTTGGAAAGACTTGATTGGGATTTTATGAGATTTTAATCAAAGACTTGATTTGGAAAAGGGAGTTTCTTCATTTTTTAATGAGGTTGACACGGTCAAAGTATTATCCTCGAGACCCTTGTTTCATTTTTTTACGAGCTTGACACAAGATAAAGAACTATGCTCACATCCCTTGTTTCATTTTTTAAGGGGCTTAACACAAGATAAGGAACTCTTCTCCGAGGTCCTTGTTTCATTTTTTAATGAGCTTGACACAAGACAAGGAACTTTTCTCTGACACCTTGTTTCATTTTTTAATGAGATTGACACAAGACAAGGAACTTTTCTCCAAACTTTGGTTCATGGACCATACGAGAACATGGATGCCAAGAGGTCCTCACTAGATGGGGAAACCACACTCTAGGAGGAATACACGTCAACTGGTACCAAAGACAGATCAGGTTCCAATGCCCCCAGTACATAATGTACCATACCATCTGTGTGATCATCAGCAGATGTGGAAACAGAACAGGTAGCCACATAATTGACCTGTGGCGAGGAAGGTATGTTTGGTCAATTTAGAGTGTCCTAAATTGCTATATTAATTTTCAATCCGGGAGTCGTAAACTGTTGAAGTGTGGCGCACTATATGTGCAAGATAACCTATCTCTTACTTTTTGTCGTTTTTGATTTTTATTTTGTTTTTTGGGGTTTTTATCTTCGTTGATTTCCTAATGTGAGATGGAAATTCTAAAAGACAAGTATGGATATAAATTTTCAAGGTAATTATGTCCTTTATAATGGTTTCCAAACTTCAAACTTCAGAAAGTCTTAGAACATGCTACTGATGAAATTAATTCCTGAAAGAAAATGAAAATGTGCCACTATTCTAATCAAACAAACAGTGAACTATTGATCATGAAACCATTATTCCTGCTGCTGTCTAAATACAAAAGAAACTGTACTCAAAGAAATCCAAAAATTGCAAGTAAAGTAAAACTAAAATCAAATTACATCAATTCATATTCTGACCACTCACTAGTTAGTCTCGCTATGGCTTTCGGAGGTAATCATCAACAACCTGAGCAATATGATATCTAATTGCAGAAAAGTAAACTTAAAATCAAATCACATCAATTCATAGTCTGACCCCTCACTAGTTAGTCTCGCTATGGTTTTCGGAGGTAATCATCAACAACTTGAGCAATCTGATGTCTAATTGTAGAAAAGTAAACTTAAAATCAAATCACATCAATTCATAGTCTGACCCCTCGCCAGTTAGTCTTGCTATGGCTTTCGGAGGTAATCGTCAACAACTTGAGCAATCTGATGTCTAATTGCAGAAAAATAAAACTAATATCAAATTACACAATCATACTTCAATCCCTCGCCAGTTAGTCTCGCTATGGCTTTCGGAGGTAACTGACAATGATATGACCAATTTAATATCTAAGCTAACTAATAAAGCCAATGAACAAAACTGAAATAAACAGAACAGAACTGAAAGTAAAAGCTAAGAAAAGTAAGTCAGCAGAAAGACTGATTCCATGTCATTAGTCATTGTGAAAACTATATGCAAATGCCCGAGCTGCCTATTGTAATCTAGAGCATGCACACTGATCAGCGTTAACAGCAATGTAAAGCATGTAAAATTATGAACAAAAATGAAACGTTAGTACCAGAGGAAATGCAATATACATAAGTGAATAACTATGGCATAATAAACATAAAGAAACACAGCATGAAATTGTACAGCAAATAATAAACAAAACCTCGGCGTATGTAGGGGCCCTCTGCACAACCTCGGGCAACAGTTATCAACCAAGAATTATGCTCAAAAATAGAGTCTTCTCATATATTCAAAACACAGTCATAACAACGAAACAATGTCACGACATGGTGGGCTTTTTAACAGCAAAATTACATTTCAAAGACTAACTACTATGTGTATAGAAACGCATTATTTATAACAAAAGGCTACATAACTGATTTCCTAAAAACTGCGCTGACAGAGGACACGTGAACGACAGTGTCCATGGATCTAGAATCATGGCTATCGAGATGATGCAATCTAATGAAAGCGGCTTGTTGGATTTACATCGTGGGCAGCCTATAGGTGTCAGCGTGCCTCTAGAAATCTAGAAATGGCCACGAAGATCTTTCACGTGCCTGGAAACAGTCTTGTTGTCATAGGACTCTTCTATTTGACCACCACTTGACCATCGTTGATCATGGGATCCTCTGATGAATCCGAATGAGCCAATAGGACTCGGTCCATGTCCACGTCATTTTCAACTTGCCCATGTTGCTCGATTTTCCTGAAGACACCTGCAATATAGACTTTAACAAAAACGGCTGCGGAAAGTTGAAGCAGCTGCGGAAAGTGACAAGATTCCACACCTCACTGAGCAAAAATATAATTCAAATAGTAGACACAAAACATAGTTAAAAACCACTTTAAATGCTCTTTTATGATTAATATGCAATGATGTTGATAGCTTAGGAGGTCCAAGTGAATGGAAAGATTCTAGGAAAGTGTATAGGAAAGATGCAAGTTTGGGGCTCAACATACCCCCACTGTGAAGGTGTTGCATGTCCCCATGGAACCAAAATTTTGACCATCCCTTCTTCAATCCATATGCTCTGACACCTCTACCAGCACATCCAGCCCTCTTCTCCTCTTCCTTGGTACTACTACCATCCTAGGCTTCCTCATCAAGCATCTGAATTTGAGGTTGATAAGTGATTTACTCAACCTCTTGCATTTCTTCTTCAATTTCCTGTTCTTTTTCTGCCACAGCCCCAGATGTAACATAGTGTTGTCATGAATGATCTTGTCCAATCTGCTTTGTTCCTTTAATGCTTCATTTTCATTTTTAATATGTCTATTTAAAACCTCCAATTCAAAGACTTCTTGTTTCAACGATTGGACTAGAGCTTCTTGTGCTGTGTGAGGCTGAGTGGATGA
Organism: Pinus tabuliformis; assembly: GCA_031772625.1. Classification (NCBI taxonomy): domain Eukaryota; kingdom Viridiplantae; phylum Streptophyta; class Pinopsida; order Pinales; family Pinaceae; genus Pinus; species Pinus tabuliformis. The sequence goes on from CM062815.1 coordinate 38,188,993, forward strand.
AGTGCTTGGGCCTGTGGCTGCCTTTTCCAAGGATTCTAGATAATCATACATCTCTTGCTGATTCGGGTCTATCTCGGGTGTAGTTTTCCTTGGGCTGACCCCAAAATCCTGTTGAGAAGGACTGATTTCCAAATCTGGCTGAGAAGGACTCATGTCAAAATCTGGCTGTGAAATGGAAGTATGGTGTGGGCTACGGTCAGGAGAGGTTGCTGGAGGCTGCTCCAGTGTTTCCCCTCCCAATTCAATAAAGTGGGGTCCTTCAGTTTACACTGTCCTTAATTTCCCTTTAGCCTGGAGCTTCTTCTTACATGCTATGGACTAGTATATTTTTCCTCCCTACTTTGTTTTTCTTTTCCTTTCTTCTTGGCTATAGCTGACTGTTCCTGAAGGTGAACTAGTCTTTCTTTTAATCCTTGATGGTCTTCTTCTGAGGAAGGGGTTTGATGCACAACCTCAATGCTTCTTTTCTCTTTTGATTTTGTTGGCTTTTTACCGTCAGTCTTTTCCTTCCTCCTTTTAGACAATCTTTCTTCTCTATTAGTTTCTTCAACTGTGTTAGTAGGAGTACTTTGAGATTTATCACTTGTTCTCTTTCTTCTGCTTCTTCTTGATGTACTGTTTTCAGGGGTCTCTTGTGGATCTTGAAAGAAATTTCTGATTAGAAACTGCTCCCATGTGTCTTTTTTTTCTTTCAATTGTTTTTCTATAAATATTTTCACAAGGCCATGGTGATACAAGTGTGGTTCTACATCTCCCAAAGTCTTTTGGATGGTTACAGACATCTTTTTAAAACTATTCAGTAAAACGTATGTCAGATTGAGGGTTTGGTTTTCTAGGAATTTCATCAACAACCGGGTGTGATACATATACATTGATCCAAAACGTCCCTCACAGGTGATGAACTTTTGGATAATCAACAATAAACTTGCCCACTTCTCTTCTAAAGCATGGACAGGGATTCCTCGTTTAAAAATAATTACGTCCATACCTGGATTTCATAGGATAAGCCTTCAAGCCTTCTCGTCAAAGCTCTTGTTCTTGAACCAGCGTTCACCTTCATACGGAAGTTCTGTAGCAGCTGCTATGGATGCCTCGGTGACTGTAAACTTGAGGTCCCCAACTTCCACGTCCAGGCCATTAAAATACCTCACAAAATCTTTGTAATCTCCTTGTTGTAGCCCTTGAATTTTTGAATAAACCGTAGCCACCTTGCCTTCTTCAATATGTTTTTCACTTGCGGGTATCCTTCCAAAAACTTGGGCCCTTCCGGTTCCGCCCTCAACAACAGACCCATCCTTCCTTCTATTTTTAAAAATTGTCTGTGTGAGTAAGGGTTTTAGTGGAGGTAGACGACTGGGTTACGGTGATGAACAGGGTTTATGGAGAAGAAAACAGTGACTGTAAATGGAAAACAGAGAACAAGTAGCGGGAGTGAATTCACGGAATGGAGCGGAGACTGATATGAACAAGGTGGAAATGCAACCGTGGCTTCAATAAAATAGTAGGGGAGTAAAGTGAACCCGGCAAAATTTTAAACTGAATGGCTGTGGAATTTGTGTGGCGGAGAGAAGCCGTGATCAAATCAACTGCGTCCCATGATTACAGGTAGAGTATCAAAATACAACCGAACACGAGTTAAAACCAGAGGCTTGATTATGAGGCCGTTTAAAAATGAATGCAAGGATTTTGGGGGAGTCGTATAGAGATCGTGGAATGGTTATGGATTTATCAATGCAATCATTGCATATAATGGAGTTATGCTTTTATAACTATGTAAAAATGTGCTTTGAACGCTATTTGAAATAAATTTCTACTCATACCTTGGAATTCTTGCCATTTCTTTCATTAATCTTCAATCAACTGCTCCTTATTGATGATTTTAAGTGCCTCATGTCTTCATAATATGTTTTGGGTCATACCCGCATTTGATTTCATGATTATGTAACTAACATCTCACTGTCAATTTTTTTGAAAAATAGAGTGATGGCTGCGGAGACTGCTTCTGGCTATGGAAACTAACACAGTAATCTTTTGACTTAATGGAGATGGATAGATGATAACTGACTGAATGAAAAATGGTCATAAAAAAAAAACTTTTATTGGTGGAATGAAATGAAATGAATGGAATGAAATCAAGTGGAGTGAAATGAAGTGGAATGAAATGAAGTGGAGTGTCACAAAACTGTGAAATGAGAGAGAGAATTTTTTTTTTTGGAAAATATAAGGTGTGAGGAGTTCCTGATTTTTGCCCTGTATTTTTTGTATAAGACTGCCAATCAGTGATTGGTTTTCAGGCTTATGCATTTTTATTTTTATTTTTTTAGAAACATAAAGGAACAAAGGCTAGGATGGTGGAGAAGAAGGATTCTTCTTCACCAGCCTTATTGCAGAACTATCTTGAAACATTTTGACAAATTCCTATTTTGAGAGTGGCTTACGATAGATCTTTAATCTCTGGCCATTTACAATAAGAGGAGTTTGATATTCATTAATGGTCTTGATTCTTACCACTCCATTGCTAAAGATTTTGTCAATCTCATATGGCCCAAGCCAATGAGTCTGAAGTCTTTAAAATCTTTAAACTTGGAATAAAATAGCAATGCCCGATCTCCTTCTTGAAACTTTTTCTCTTTGATGTATTTATCATGCCATTTAGCTCTTTGATATTGAATTAGATCAGTTCTTAGAATTTCTTCTTGTCTGATCTCATCTAGCTCATTCAACTACTCCATTCTATGCTTTTGGGCTTCTGATAGATCCATCCCCAACTGAACTGCCATCTTGAAAGTTTTGACTTGGAACTCAATGGGGAGCAGGACTTCTTTTCCGTAAACTAGTTCATAGGGAGAATATCCTGTTGTATTTCTCCATGTGGTTCTGTAGGTCCATAAGGCTTCAAGAAGCCTTTCTTCCCAATCTCTTCTGTGTAGATGAACAGTTTTGGTGATGATGCCTTCAATAACTTTGTTTGTAGACTCCACTTGGCCATTTGCTTTCGGATGGTAAGGAGTAGATTTTTTGTGCTTGATTTTGTATTCTTCCATCAGCTTCTCCACCAGGTTGGATGTGAATTGACTTCCCTGATCTGTCACAATTTCTCTTGGAACACCAAAGCGAGTAAAAGTATCCTCATAAGGAAAATTAACAACTGAATTTTCAGTAGCAGAAAATAATGCTTTGGCTTCTACCCATTTAGTGACATAATCAGTACATACCAATATATACTTTTTTTGTTTAGATGGTGGGTTAATAGGTCCAATGAAATCTAAAGCCCATTTTTCAAAGGGTTTGATGAGTACCTGTGGCTGCAGTGGCATTTCATTTGAAATGGTAGGTTTCCCCACTCTTTGGCAACTGTCACACCTTTTGGCATACTGTTTTGCATCTTTGAAAAGGGATGGCCAATAATATCCTAAAGAGAGGATTTTATAGGCTGTCCTTCTGTCAGCAAAGTGTCTGCCGCATGGTTCACCATGACATGCTTTGAGGATATCAGGCACTTCATCTTCCCTAACACATCTTCTGATCACAAGATCTGGCCCTGTTTTAAACAATTGGTTAGAAATCCATGAATATTTTGAACTCTCCTGAATAATCTTTCTTCTTTCACCAGGAAATAAATGTGGAGGTAGTTTTTCTGTAACCAAATAGTTACCTATATCTGCATACCAAGGAGTCTTAGTAATTACTACAAATAAATATTCATCAGGAAACTTGTCCTCTACAGGAGAATCTTCTTTAATATTCTGAATCCTAGATAAGAAATTTGCTACTGTATTTTGTTTCCCTGGTCTATCCAACACAGTAATATTGAATTCTTGTAAAAGTAAAAGCCACCTTGTAACTCTGACATTAGTAACAGGTTTATTCATTAGATATCTAATCGTAGAATGATCAGTATGGATAAAAGTTTCATAGCCTGTTATATAATGTCTAAACTTATTGATTGCATGAACAACAACTAACAACTCTTTTTCAGTTATAGTATAGTTCAACTCAGTGGGAGTCCATTTTTTACTGGTATAGTAAATGGCATAAGGAACTAAATCCTTTTGACCCAACACAACCCCTAGAGCTGTATCTAAAGCATATGTAGAAATATGGAAAGGAAGTTTCCAATTTGGTCCTCTCAAGATGGGTTCTTCAGATATTCTTTCTTTCAAAGTTTCAAATGCTGATTGACAATCAGGATCCCATTTGAATTCACAGTCTTTTGTAAGAAATTTGAAGAGTGGAGATGCTATTTTAGTGAAGTTCTCTATAAATATTCTATAGTACCCAGTAAATCGCAGAAAACTTCTAACATCTTTTTGACAATTTGGAATAGGCAACTTGGAGATGACTTCAAATTTTGATCTATCAACTTTAATCCCATCCCCTGAAATATGATGTCCCAAAACAATACCTTCAGTAAACATCATAAAGCATTTTTCATGACTTAATGAAAGGTTTGTTTCTTTACATCTTATAAGAACCTTTTTCAAATTCTCTAATGCTTCTTCAAATGAATTACCATAAACTGTAAAATCATCCATATAAACCTCTACACAATCATGGATTAGATCAGAAAAGATTCCTAGTACTGCTCTTTGGAATGTTGGAGGTGCATTACATAATCCAAAAGGAAGCACTCGAAAAGCAAAAGTTCCCCATGGACAGGCAAATGTGGTTTTATCTTGATCTTCAGGTGCTAGCTGAATTTGATTATAGCCACTAAAACCATCCAGGAATGAAAAGTACTTTTTGCCTACTAATGTATCTAATACTTGATCGATAAAGGGCAAAGGAAAGTGATCCTTCAAAGTTGCTTTATTCAATTCCCCGTAATCAATGCATACCCTCCATTTACCATTATTTTTAGGTACTATAACCAAAGGAGAAACCCATTGGCTATCTGAAATTAGGTAAATGAAGTTTACATTGAGTAGTTTTTGGAGCTCTTCTTTCACTATCTCACTAAGGTTTGGATTCATCCTTCTCTGAGGTTGTCTGATTGGTCTATTGTTTTCCTCGATGTAAATGTGATGAATGCAAGTATTAGGGTCAATACCTTTGACATCAGTATACTCCCATGCAAATGCAGTAGAATGTTTTTGCAAGATTTTGGTTAGCTCTTCCTGTTGTGACTTTTCCAAAGTTTTACTGATATTCAATGTTTTACCTGGAAAAATCTCAATGGCGGAACTACCGAACTCTTCCATAGAGTAAAGAGACGTTTGTTTTGATGATAAATACTCAATGTTAGAATCTAACTGAAATTGTGTGTGGTCATATTCTGAAGATGTTTCAAAATTTTCTAATGTGTTCAGAATTTGACTATCTCCACTGATTTCAGAAATGGTAAAAACAGGTTGTATAGTGTCCTCATCATCAACCCATTCATTATCTCCTACTTCTGTAATTGCTTTTGCTGGAGGATAGAAATTGAATTTCTTTGTCGAACTACCATCAGAAATATACATATTCCCAGATCTACAACTAATGAAAGCATCAGTTGTGGCTAGCCAAGGTCTTCCTAAGATGAGTGGGTGCCCTCCTAAATTACTCTTGGGAGTCAAAATAATGAAATCTACTGGATATTCCCAAGAATCTGAGACTGAAATATCTTCTAATACACCATCTAGTTTGATTATTGATCGATCTGCAAGTTGCAGTAATGTAGGTGTAAAAAGAAGATTAGGAAGTTTTAGCTGTTCCATAGTCTGTCAACTCATAATGTTAATAGCAGCCCCTAAGTCAATCAAAGTGTTTGGAATTTCTATCCCATTTATATGTGTCTTGACAATTGGACTACCGAGATCTACATACTTCTGCATGGTAATTTTTCCCATCATGATATGTGCAATTTTTCCTACCAGGTGTATTCTTCTTGTATCTCTAAGTTTCCTTCGTGGTCTTTTGAGACTCAACTCCTTTATTGTTTTTGCTAGAATAGTAATCTCTCTAATGGCTTGTAGCAAGGGAATCTTGATACAGACATTCTTTAATTCATCTAGGAAATCAGAGTCATGCAACAAGATTTGTTTTTCCACCCCTCTGTCGATTTGTAATCTTTCAGGGAAAGGAGGTGTGGATGAAGATGCAGGTTGCTCAACTATAGGAGTTGTGGGGCTTGACTCTTTTTCTTCTTCTTTTTGAGTGTTTGGGTTTTCAAGAGATGCTTCAGAACCTTTAGTGACTTTAAGAGAATCTTCTTCAGAGGTACTTTGCTTTTGAGCATTTATAGAAGGTTTTTCTAAAACTCTACCAGACCTAAGTTGTACATCATTAAGAGGAACAATCATATAGGTAGGAAATTGTTGTCCTTCTACCATGTAAGCATTCTGAGGATTTTTGTTATTAGGATTTGGCAATGGCTGGGCTGGTAGTTGATTTGTCTTTTGTTGGAATGGAAGCAAGAGTTGAGAATTTGGATTTTGTTGAGAAGGTTTTTGTTGTGGAAATGGCAATGAAAGTTGTGGGTTTTGATTTGGAAGTTGTGGAGCTTGTTGATTTTGAAAATATGGAGGATATTGATAAAATTGAGCAAATCTCCCATAAGGATTTTGCATACCTTGTACCCATGATTGATATGGATTTTGAGGTTGGGACCAAGGTTGTTGCCAAGAATTCCAATTTGGCGGGGGTTGAAAGTTCATAGGGTTGTTAAACCCTTGATTTTGTTACCCATTCCAAGGTCTCCTTGAAACAAAACAAAGAGACTCTACTGAATTTGGATCTTCTTGAAAGACAGCTTTGAGCCCAGGAATTGAAGGACAATCCTTGGTCTCATGGCTTTCCAAGCAAATCATACATGTTTCTACAACTTTTGCATCCAAGGGGCATTCCCTTAGAGCATGTTTCTTCCTACATTTTGGACAAAAGATGGCCAAGGCTTCAGCTTCTGCTTTCTGCTTGTTTTGTATTTTAAGGGTGTCTAGTTGTTCACTAAGGCTCCTCAGAATATCAGTTTTGAACTCATCAAGCATATTGCCAATCTCAGCCCTGCTTACTGATCCAGTTGCAGATTTGTTTGCTCTAATAAGAGAAGGATCTCTAGGCCCTTTTCCCTTTTTAGATTTTCCCCTTAAGACATGGACACATAGTTCTGCTATTTCACAAAGTGGAAGTTGAGAAATATCTCCCTTTCCCATCATGTTTAAAATATCTATCCATTCATCTATAATGGCTTTTAATAGAAGGGCTTTCAAGGTCTCCTCATCTAAGTTACTCATTTTTTCTCTTTTTAAGTTGTACTGAAATCTTTCAAGTAAATCCTCCAAGTTTTCATCTTCTTTTTGCACCATTTTGAATACCTCATCCTTATGGTTGGTGGGCATGCAATAGTCCAAGTATCTATCCAAAAATGTTTGTTTCATATCATTCCAAGTCCTAATAGATTGAGTGACTAATCCCATGAACCATTTCAAAGCAGCTCCTTTCAATGTTGAAGGAAACAATTTGAGTTTTTGAGAGTCTTCCATATAGTCATAAGTTCGGCACACGACTTCAAACTCAAATAGAAATGTTTTAGGATCCTCACTTCGCAACCCATAAAAGTTTGGGAGGACAGATGGTGAGATGTTTTTCATTGTTGTATGAGATTCCTCATCAACTATAGGAAATCAAAATGAGTTATCTCCGTCCCTATTTTCCCCATTGTTACCTCTACCTCCTCCATTGTTTCCTCCTCCTCTACCTCTACCTCTACCTCCTCCTCCAAATCCGTTTACTACTTCCTCTGTCATGATAGTTTCCCCAGAGTTTTTAGTGTCCTTTGGTTCTTCTATTAATGGCGAACGAGGAGGAATTTCTCCCTCTTCTTCTTTAGGTGATTCTACTTCTTTGATTACAATATGTTCCCCTGTAGAAGTGAAGAAAGGTTCTTTCTCTAGGTCAGATTTGATGGATAGTGTGGGAGAGTCTCCTAATTCAGCTGCTGCCCCTTGAATTCCAGGAATCCTAAGGTTGGGAGTGTGAGTTGGAGATGATTGAGGTGTATCTTGTCTATGCCTTGAAGTAGATGGAGTTGTAAAAATCGAACTCTTGGCCCTAGCTATAAACCTTCCCCTAGAATCTCTTACTCTATGCATGTCATTTTTTATTTTTTATCTTCAAGTCAGGCTAATAATTCTCTTTCTGATCTTCCAGATCACACTAGGTGCAAGAAGAGAGCATACTCAAGAAATTATTAAACCAATAACTCTCTTTTGTGATCCTCTAGATCACACTAGGTGCAAGAGGAGAGCATACTTTGAGAAGTTATCAATTTTTCCCTTTGAATTTTTCTTCTCTTTTTTTTTGTTAAACACACATGGACAGCCAAGACAGTATGAAAGATAAACATGCAATTCATATTTTATTAACAGAAGATATACATTTATAGTACATTATGTGACTCTTGGGTTTCAGATCCCAAGGTCTCTTGGACTGCTTTTGTCCATTCAACTTCCACACTAACCATTTAGGATTAGGTGTCCAACATTCCCCCCCTTAATCCGAAGGGTTATGTATGAGTCCAAGAAGAGAGCTGTAATACAACATGTGCAAAAAATGCATGGTAGCACTAGGCTGAATGTGCTCTATGAAATGTTGGTATAAAGGGCAGTGGTTTAAGGATGACCACCAACACTGGAACGCTTAGTGCAGTTCCCGGAACTCTTCCAAAACTGGCAAGAAACTGAAGTTTTCTGCTAGAGGAAGTGATCTTATTGTTTTAAAGAGGGAAACCTTCAACCATAAAAGGGAGGTCTCACCCCGCATAAAAGGTAAAACTTTAACCTGAAAAGGGAAGTCTCAACTTGTGATGGTTTAAGGATAACCAACAACTCTGGAATGCTTAATGCAATTCCTGGAACTCTTCCAAAATTGGCAAGAAGCTGGAGTCTTCTGCTAGAGGAAGTGTTCTCAATTTTGTTCCTGGAATGCTTCCGAAAATGGCAAGAAGCTGAAGTCTTCTGCTAGAGGAAGTGTCCCAGATTGCCAACTGAAAGCATGTTCAGGCATCTTTGTCGCTGGCTACAACTCTGAAATTGGTGTGGCAGGTTGTGGCTCAGGCTCGCTTGATGTGACTTTGAAGCTTGTAGATGACCATCATTTCCCCCCGTGTCAGATACAAGGTGAGAAGATGGAGAAAACTCAACTGCATGACTGTTCAATATTCTGGAACAAGTTCTGACATGTGTTTGGAATATCTTCTTGGCTGTTGATGCCCATTGCCAAGAAGCAATCCATCCAAGATGAATCTTTGTTCTTGCAGGACGTTTGTTTTTGAAGCATCTGTGTGAAGAATGGCTGGTTTTATGACAGTGCTTACATGGATGAAGATCAAAACAGTGATCTTTCAAATGGCCAACTCGGTCACAGTGTTGGCATTTTATGATCTGTTGTTGTTGTTGTTGTTGCTGTGGAAGAGGGGCAGAATCTGGAACAGCTGAAGGTGAACTGTCATGAGGAGCAAGTGAACTGTCATGAATGAATCCAGCACTCTGAAACTGAATGGGCTTGGCATAGTCTGGAATATGAAAGGACAAGTCCTTGTCATATCCAAGACCAGTTTTGTGCTTGTTGTGGACAAGTTGTTCCCAAGGTCTGATGATGGGCTTGGGAAGTGCAGACTGAGTTTCTGCATCTGCATGTACAACGGCTGCTTTATTTGAATGAACAATAACATTATTGACTTGCTGCTGATGGGTAGTTGTATCAATGTTCTGAACAAAAACAGGTTCAGAATGATGTCTATTTTGGTGTAGCTCTTCTTGCTGTAGCTGTGATTCAAGCTGCAAAAAATCGATCTTTTCCTGTGCATTTTGTAGACATGTCTGAATTTCTAAGAGAGATCCTTTGCTGATTTGTAATGTGTTATCAACAGTGGATAATATCAGAGTTTTAAGGAACTGTAATACTTTACTGGTTCTGGCCATTTTCTTCAATGTCTGATTTACACCTTAAAAACTGATCACAACTACTACTCAATGCAGAAAAGTAATATCTACTCACAGTAGAAAGACACAGAAAAATCCTTTGTAAATGTGCAGCAAATGAATCAAGGAACAGAAACTATAATGAGTTTTAAATATAGTTCCACAACTGGGGTAGAAGCAACTGCAAACTTGCTTGGATCCTTCAAGTACTTCTTCAGAAATGATGGTTATCAAAACTTCAATAATTATAACACCATGTCATGGGCATTCTTTGAACTATAATTTACAGCGATCAACCATTGGATCGTATACCATTCAGGCCTCATACGAACTTATTTAAAACAACAGCTTCAACGTAAGGCAACATCAAAACGTATTCAGGCAGCATATTTTGTATCTAACTACAAATATTCTTGATAGATATCTTTCTATTCAATATATATCAAGGAGCGACTGTCAATTAGTAGGTGCTACTGCACTGCTTCTAGCTTCCAAGTACGAGGAAATTTGGGCTCCGGAGATAGATGAATTTCTCGCAATCTTAGAAACAAATTTTGAGAGGAAACATGTACTGCTTTATGGAAAAGACAATGCTCAACAAACTGAAATTTCACCTCACAGTCCCAACCCCATATGTATTCCTTGTCCGGTTCCTCAAGGTTGCAGACTCTGACGGAGAGATGGCAAATTTGGTATTCTTCTTTATGGAACTGAGCTTGATGGAATATGTGATGATAAAGTTCCCCCCATCAATGCTTGCTGCTGCTGCAGTCTACACTGCTCAATGCACTTTGGAAAGGAAACCGCTCTGGAATGATGTACTTAAAAGCCATTCAGGCTACTCTGAAACAGACCTCAAGGAATGTGTAACACTGATGGTCGAATTCCGTCGGCGTTCAGTAGAATGCAAAGTGGAAGAGCACCAGGTGTTCCAGACGGCGCCAAGTTTTCAAAAAGCGTGAAGAAGGTATATCGCCACCATGCTCTTCATCAACTTTCACTTCGGGTTCACCAAATGCGAAACAGGTGAACAAGCCCGTAGTATTGCACTACCAGAGTGGACACATGGAACAGACAAAGTCACAAAACGAGTGTAACTGGCCAGGTCCAGTCGTTGGGAACTTCCTCAACAATATGTGTCAACAGGCGAAGGCGCTTATCCAACGTCGCAGTTCTTCGGAAGCTATAGAGATACTAAAGAGGCTGCAACGTGAAGCTTTCTTAGATTTGATGAAAATGAGGGACAAACTAGAGATTATTGAGAAACGGTTCACTCATCATGCATCGAATAATCAGGCAAGTTCATTAGGAGGAGCTAAAACTCAATTTAAAGGTGATATTAAGACAGGTGGTGCTTTCATATTGACGGAACATGAGAGCAGTCAGCAATTGTATTCTTCGTTGGATCAAGCGAGGATGAAAACTGGAATTGAAGTGAAATTTACTTTTGAGACTTTTTTTTTTTTAGAGAGAGAGACCTGCTTGTAACAGAATGTGTTGCAGGTCAAAGCTGTAAAAATGATAGCAATGTTGTTGGAGGTCCGTTCACTTTGAGCAAAGTTCTCTAGTCTGCACATATCAATGATTACTTGTCATTGTCTGTTGTTCCACTTGGAGCTAAGGGGAAGGATATAGCTGCAAGTCTCAACCCTGGAATTCTGATTAAAGAATAAGAGATGCTCGCAGGGAACCGAAGAAGCCCTGAGAAGATCCGGCGATTAAATAACTGACAAAAAATACACACACACACATACTGTCATAACTTGAATTTCAACACTATTCCAGAGTACTCAATTGGGCGGCGCCACCACTGTAATATGGAGTCAGTCAACAGGATTGAATTGGAAAATAGCTTCAGACAGCTTCCAAAACAGCGTCCAAAAACGCATTCAATAATTTATTCAGGCAGAGCAAAAAAAGTTTATTGAAACATCGCATTCAAACTTATTGAAACAGCGCATGTCAGCAAAAGACACCAAAATGCCCGAAAAAACTGCAAGAAAGCCCGAATCCGCCTTTTCCCGTAAGATTTGGCCTCGACTGACAAATAATAACATTTGCACAGCTTTGAATAGAAATTGACGATTCTTTTAAGATTTTTGCGAAAAAATGCTGGATTCTCCGCCGGTTCCAGCAAGAGAAATCAAAAAAATTGCCGATTTGGAAGTCGACGCTGTAAATTTAAGGCAAACGGAGCTTTTCAGGCCATGGTTCGATGCGCAGCAGCAGCCTCAAAAACATATAAAATGACCATTCTTCCAGGTGATGGCACAGAGATTATGTCTGTCGCGAAAATGTGCTGCGTCTCGTGGGTGGAGCTAGTCAAGCTTGTGGGTGGAGCGGAGTTACAGAGAAAGGCATGCGGCCATGAATGAAGCGTTTACGCAGGACAATCAATGATACTATGGTAGCGGGATGCTTGGAAACGTTTACCCAGCAGATGCGCAGGGAATCAATGTCAGAGCCAGGCAGAGGCAGAGCAGGTGTGGCAGATGCAGGTCAGAGCTCTGGTAGTTAATGCGCAGAGAGACAGAGGACAACAGCAGAAATGAATCAATGCGCTAACGTTCAGGGCAGACTAGCGCTCAGGACTGAGCAGTGCTCAGGACAGAGGCATTGATGACAGAGGCGTTATAAGGCAGTGCTTGAAAAGAATATGGCAGAGGGCCGGGACTTCTCACAACAGAGGAATGGCAGCGCAGAAACAGGTGGCTCACAGAAACAGGTGGCTCACAATGGAGCAGGGCAGGAGATCGCCCGCTCTGATACCATGTTAAACACACATGGACAGCCAAGACAGTATGAAAGATAAACATGCAATTCATTTTTTATTAATAGAAGATATACATTTATAGTACATTATGTGACTCTTGGGTTTCAGATCCCAAGGTCTCTTGGACTGCTTTTGTCCATTCAACTTCCACACTAACCATTTAGGATTAGGTGTCCAACATTTTTTAAGAAATTGGCTACCTAGTTACACTTCCCTGGCAACGGTGCCAAAATGTTTGGTCAATTTAGAGTGTCCTAAATTTCTATATTAATTTTCAATCCGGGAGTTGTAAACTGTTGAAGTGTGGCGCACTATATGTGCAAGATAACCTATCTCTTACTTTTTGTTGTTTTTGACTTTTATTTTGTTTTTGGGGGTTTTTATCTTTGTTGATTTCCTAATGTGAGACAAAAATTCTAAAAGACAAGTATGGATATAAATTTTCAAGGAAACTATGTCCTTTATAATGGTTTCCAAACTTCAAACTTCAAAAAGTCTTAGAACATGCTAATGATGAAATTAATTCCTGAAAGAAAATGAAAATGTGCCACTATTCTAATCAAACAAATAGTGAACTATTGATCATGAAACCATTATTCCTGCTGCTGTCGAAATACAAAAGAAACTGTACTCAAAGAAATCCAAAAATTGCAAGTAAAGTAAAACTAAAATCAAATTACATCAATTCATATTCTGACCCCTCACCAGTTAGTCTCTCTATGGCTTTCAGAGGTAATCATCAACAACCTGAGCAATCTGATATCTAATTGCAAAAAAGTAAACTTAAAATCAAATCACATCAATTCATAGTCTGACCCCTCGCTAGTTAGTCTCGCTATGGCTTTCGGAGGTAATCATCAACAACTTGAGCAATCTGATGTCTAATTGCAGAAAAGTAAACTTAAAATCAAATCACATCAATTCATAGTCTGACCCCTCGCCAGTTAGTCTCACTATGGCTTTCGGAGGTAATCATCAACAACTTGAGCAATCTGATGTCTAATTGCAGAAAAATAAAACTAATATCAAATTACACAATCATACTTCAATCCCTCGCCAGTTAGTCTCGCTATGGCTTTTGGAGGTAACTGACAATGATATGAGCAATTTAATATCTAAGCTAACTAATAAAGCCAATGAACAAAACTGAAATAAACAGTACAGAACTGAAAGTAAAATCTAAGAAAAGTAAGTCAGCAGAAAGATTGATTCCATCTCATTATTCATTGTGAAAACTATATGCAAATGCCTAGGCTACCTACTGTAATCTGGAACATACACACTGATCAGCGTTAACAGCAATGTAAAGCATGTAAAATTATGAACAAAAATGAAACGTTAGTACGATAGGAAATGCAATATACATAAGTGAATAACTATGACATAATAAACATAAAGAAACACAGCATAAAACTATACAGCAAATAATAAACAAAACCTCGGCGTATGCAAAGGCCCTCTGCACAACCTCGGGAAACTGTTATCAACCAAGAATTATGCTCAGAAACAGAGTCTTCTCATATATTCAAAACGCAGTCATAACAACGAAACAATGTCACGGCACAGTGGGCTTTTTAATAGCAAAATTACATTTCAAAGACTAACTACTATGCGTATAGAAACGCATTATTTATAACAAAAGGCTACATAACTAATTTCCTAAAAACTGCGCTGATAGAGGACACGTGAACGACAGCATCCATGGATCTAGCATCATGGCTGCTGAGATGATGCAATCTAATGAAAGCTGCTTGTTGGATTTACATCGTGGGAAGCCTACAGGTGTCAGCGTGCGTCCAGAAATCTAGAAATGGCCACGAAGATCTTTCATGTGCCTAGAAACGGAGTCCTATTGTCATAGGACTCTTCTGTTTGACCACTGCTTGACCACCATTGACCATGGCCTCCTCTGATGAATCCGACTGAGCCAATAGGACTTGGTCCATGTCCACGTCATTTTCAACTTGCCCATGTGGCTTGATTTTCCTGAAGACACCTGCAATATAGAATTTAACAAAAACGACTGCGGAAAGTTGAAGCAGCTACGGAAAGTGACAAGATTCCGCAACTCACTAAGAAAAAATCTAATTCAAACAGCAGACACAAAACATAGTTAAAAACCACTTTAAATTATCTTTTATGATTAATATGCAATGGTGTTGATAGCTTAAGAGGTCCAAGTGAATGGAAAGAGTCTTGGAAAGTGTATAGGAAAGATGCAAGTTTGGGGCTCAACAAGGTGTTGCTTGCAAACAAGAATCAATAGAAAATGATGATTGCGTAGGAGGCACCTGGTGACTAATGAATGACATTTAATCAATGGTCATTATTCTCCCTTTGTCTGGAAAACGAACCACACAGAAAAGAGAAGAAACAATGGTTCCCATGAAATAAACATAGTTGCGTCCAAGGAGAAGATTGAAATCTAAGGCACCTTGGACTACCATCACGTCTATATAGACGGTCTTTCCTTCCAAAGTAACGGGGTACTTCAGAAGGATCCCTAAGGGCTGATTGGTTCCTCTATTATGGGAGAAGTTCTTGTCTCTTGGGTTTTCTCCATCCTAATAGCGGAAAGGAGCCCAAACTGATTTCCTCGGATCCATCCAGCCCAACCATCTACCAGACTTCCATTATGAAGCATCTAGACCTAGAAGCTTTCACTCCATATTTAAAAAACTTGCCAAAAGAGGATCAGCACAACTAGAAAAGGGCTCAGTCGCTCCACGCATCACTAGTGCTAGTTTTAATCTCTGCAAATTAGCGTGAGGAGGAAACTGGTTAGTAGCATTGATCTTGTAAATTGGAGAAGAAGGAAGATTCTTTGGAAATGATGCAAAGGGGAATTATTCTGCTCATGAATAGGGACATACTGGGAGTTTCTTCATGATGGGAAAGCATGTAGGGTTCACTGTATAGGTTCTCCGGGATCGTGGACGGGGAGTATAGGGACAGTTGTAAAATGCTATGTAAATCTCCTTAAGCTAGAATCAAATAAGAGGGGATACCTCTTAGAATGCTATTTCTCTTGGTGATGATCTTGCTTCCTTACACTAGCTATCTTTTATTTCCTTCCTTCAAATACCTGAAACAAGAAAACAAACAACAAACTTGATAGCATACAAATTTTATTGAGCCTACTTAACAGGTCAAGGAACATTAAGCCATAAAGATGTAAGATAACACTTCATGTAGGAAATCAATCAATAATTGTATTCATATAAATTGAGAAAGAGATTAAAACCAACGCTTGATGTTGTTGGTCTCCTCTGACATATCTAAGTTGCCACACTTATGCTAGCATCTCATGGATAACCGGCATCAATGGATGTTTTAAGGCCTCTTCCCTTTAGTCTCAAACCAAACCATACACATTATTCTCCCTTAAACATACACTAGAAAGCTACAAGATATAGATGTCTTGCTGATCATTCAAACTTGCTCCCAAAAGCTAGCTTAGCTTGGGAAAAGAGAGGTTTATATAGCTTGGATGGAGAAGAGATGGTTACTCTCATCATGGGAGAAGGTCTTATCTCTTGGGTTTGTTCCATCATAATAGGGGAAAGGAGCCCAAACTGACTTCTCTCGCTCCATCCATCCCAACCATATACCAACTTCCGTTACGAAGCTTCTAGACCTGGAAGCTTGGACTCCATATTTAAAAAACTTTCCAAAAGAGGATCGGCGCGACTGGAAAAGGGCTCAGTCGCTCCGTACGATGCTAGTGCTAGTGTTAATCTCTACAAATTGGCACGAGGAGGAAACTGGTCAGTAGTGCCAGTATTGTAGACTGGGGTAGAAGGAATATTCTTGGGAAATGATGCAAAGGGGAATTATTATACTCATGAAGAGGGACATACTCGAATTTTCTTCATGGCGGGAAATCATGTAGGGTTCACTGTAGAGGTTCTCAAATATTGTGGATGGGGACCATAGGGACAATGGAAAAATGTTGTGTAACAAGGGGAAGAAGGAGCAGTTGGAGCATAAACCACGCAACCACCAATAGAAGTCTCTACAGAGACACCAACAGGCCCCGCAACATTCGAAATAGATTGACTTGGGGACGAGTCAAAGAACTGTGGTCGGGCCCTATTGGGGCCTTCGTTTCAATTTTGAAAATTTTTGGAGATATGAAGAAGAGGAAACAAATGGTGGCAGTAAGGGTCAGGTTGTAGAGAAGAGATCTTGGGAGGAAAACAGGGACTGGCAGTTGCGGGACGGTTGTGGCAAGTTGTCAGTTGAAATCAAGGGCAGTCAAGCAGACAAGGTCGACGATAGGTAGCCAAGGAAAGAAACATTCGAGTAAGAGATGGCAGTGTAAACGATGGAAGTGAATACAAAAGGATAAGGCTGAAAGAAGAAATGGGTTGGTTAGTTGAAGAGTTCTGGTTACAAATGAGCATCGAGGAGGATGTGAGCTCTCAGAGCATCCCACCTTAAGGCCAGAGTGGCAACTGAGAAATAGGGTGAAGTCTGTTGTAGTCTGTCGTATCATGTAACCGGGTATTTCATGTAAATGTCTGTGGCTGAGGCCTAATATATAATGAAATTTTATCTTGTTAAGTTAATCTACATAAAGAGTCAAACTGGGTATTTGGTATGATGTGTCTATTTTGCTATGTTATCTGGACCCACTAAAAATTTGAATGTGTTGCAAATCTATCCTCATGGTAGATTGATATTCATGTTGATATATTTCTAGTATGAGTATATGCGTAGGGCCCCTTATACTATATTGGTTAAGATATCCCTCACCATGTACTGAACCCTTCTTACTTTCAGTCACAGCTCGCCTCGGGTGAGACTCCTTATCCCTTCGATAAGGTGAAAATGTTGGTGTTGTCCTAGACTACAACGACCATTTTTGGTTATTTGTGCCTGAACCCAGGGTCTTTATGTGATGTCAATTTTGTGCCAACAATATCGCTAGTCCCTAAAATGCAAACTCTAAAATGTTTATTGATGTATTTGTAAAATTATTCAAATTTAGAATGATCTTATATATACTCTCTATATAATGTTGGCAATTTTTAGGGTAAAATAATTTTATATTGTAAAATTTGAGCGAATCATTTTTATAAAAAATGGAAATTAGTGGATACCTTTTTTTGGAAAAATCATGGAAAATTTGACCACCTACGAATATTAGCCCCTAAAATTTTCCATGGTGGAATACGAATTGATATTTATGTGAATATTGTTACACATTATGTGATGCTTCTCATTTATGATATGTGATTTGGTTTTCTCCTATGGAGAGTTAGGTTGAGGCCTTATATGCTTGATGTTGCTTATGGATGCCTTATGTTGGCATGTTGTTAGAGGTTGTTGGTTGGATATGCTACTCTAAATGATGATTGGTTTATTATGTTGATTGTTGCTACTAATATGAGAGACATTGATGTTGGTTGATATGCATCATTTTTTAGCCATGTAGAGATCTGATGCTCCAGTATTTATGCTTCAGTTCTTTCTACCTTATAAGATAGAGTTCATCCTTTTCCATTGATGTTAAAGGCAGAGTGACAGAGGAGATTGATCTAGAGTTTGTGTATAGTTTCCATTAATTCCAAAGGGGGAGATTGTTGGCATTATGGTGTGCATGGTTCCAACCACCTCATGTTGCCATTGTTTTAATGGTGTCAACTAGCTTATGTGGGCATTGATGTCAAACCTATGTATCCTAGTTGATATATTGATGCATTCCTTGTAACATGGTTGAAACTAGTTGAGTTTGCATTGAGTTGGTTGTGTGGACATTGATGTGAACCTTATGATGTCACACTCATGATGGTTTGTATGCAAAAATTCATATGTCGGTGATGGTTGTTCATGTACTAGAGGTGTTCATGACCTAGTGTAAGGAACTAGTGAAGAAACTAATGGTTGACTTGTTGCAGTAGTGTTTTGGCCTCATGATGGTGATGATGATGATGTTGCAGAGCTATTATAGGTCTGTTCAGATCTGTTGTAGCTTGAGAATGTTGTTGAGGAGATATGAGGACTATTTTGCACCCATGGCAACCATTTTTTTTTTTGTTTCTAGATCAACATGATAGTGACACTTGGGAGACTTTTTTTGTTCATGTGCAGATGTGCCAAAGGCTATGATAGAGGTTTGTAGGCATGTAGAGGAGGTGTTGAAAGTTACCAAATAGATGGCAGAGGTTTTGAGTTGAAGTTTAATGATTTTCCTTATGTTTTGCCCAACTGCACTTATGCAAGCTTATGAATGCAATTAAAAGGCTCCAACTGCTAGCAGACAAGCTTGTGCATGCGGTTGCAACTCAAATCAGCTAGTTTTGTGCATATGGTTGAATTTTCACAAGAAAATATCTAGATTCGTCACACAAATTAGATGTAATTTGGCATGTAAATTCCTAGGGGCTTTTAGATTAATTTGCAAAGGTCAGGAATGGTTTGCAAATGTTCATCAATTATTTGAACACCTTTATTTCACAAGTAGTGGTGATAGTGGATTGATATTGTCAACTTTGTGTAGTCTTGATCCTAGCCCTAAGGTGAATTTCTCCCAGCACATTTTATATACTTCACATTGGAGTTGAATGATGGTTGATTGGGTATATATATGTATAATAGAAGCTTGTATAGAGTGAGTATGCTTCAAAACTATTAAAGAGCACATATGTTTCAGTGTATGAGCTCTAATGACTACATAATGAGTAGATCTATTTTCTAAAGTATTCTTTTGATTTAGAGTTTCAGATTGAAGGAGAGAGATGCAAGGAGTTGTAGCAGAGTTGTTGGTATTGATGGAAATATAGGAACAATGCCAAAGTTGATGACTCTCACATTGTTTTGCAGGTGTTATTGATGCATTTGGAACACAACCATTATGTTTTATGTTGTTGATTGCATTATGCAACATTCATATTTTCGAGTGAGCGTTTGATGTTTTGTTTGAGTTTGAGTTGTGGTTTAGATGTTAGTGATTATGTTATTTAGATTTGATGATTTCATTGTGGCCACTATTTTTCTTAAGTGGTGAGAATGTGATTACAGTAATTTTATTTAATTTATTGATGGTGTCTTGCTACTAGAGATCGTATTATAGAGGTGAATCAATTTAAGAAGAAAGTCTTGGGATCTAGTAAGAAAATAGATGAAACAAGGTGTACATAGAGTAGAGGAGAAGTTACTTCACATGTGTGGAGAAGTAATTTCTAAGCTTCAATGAAAGGAACAATTTCTCAATCCAATGGTAGTTGGATAGTCCAATCGAAGTTGGGTGAGGAGCGTTGATCGTGGATTCTTTCAGCAGATGGTGGTCTATAGATCCATGTGAGAACATAGTATTTTGAGTTGATCAATAAAATCAAGTCTCTTGGCTGATTGGAGTCAGTTGATTGTATATGAGGTTGAGTCTCCATCTTGATGGGATTCAACAATCTATGTAAAAGACAAATTTTCCTTAATCAAAGATTCATAGCAACGCAACAACAAGGGTGTTTTTTTCTCCCAGTGAAGGGTTTTCCACTAGATATCTTGTGTCCTTTGTGTGGATGTGTTTTGATGTGTTATTCATTAATGTTTCTTTCATAGTTATCTTGTTTTAGCTTCTTACATGGTTAATGTTTATGATATAATTTATTATAATGTTAGTTAGTATTTTGTGATTCAATAGAGAAGTTTAAAGTGGTAAAAATTGATAATAAGTCACACTAATAATTCATGCCCCCCTAGTAGTTCCCAAAGGTTTCCAAAAATCTTCTTCGACTCTAGTTCCTAAGAGGATCAACCATGTTTAGGATGAGATTCATATTTCAAAATTCATGTGGGTGTTTCAAAACTAGATCTATAAGTATATCAAACAATCGCACAAGTCCATGTGCAAAGCACATGAATTTAAGTATTCTCATGAAGTATTTTATCCATGTGCAATCTTATCAGTGCTGGAATTTGTTGACAATTACACATTTCCTTATGAGATAGAGATCCAAAGTGAGTATTATCACTTAGACTAAGTGTCCATATTCATACATGTTTTGTAGAGACACACACAATTCAATCTTGAAGGTAGGGATAACAATGATGAGTCATGTGATGTGATTAGGGAGCATCAATTTTAAATCAGGGACTATCATGAGCATGACACATTGTTCATACAAAATTGCTTTGACCTAATCTATGAATCATTAACGAAAAATGGCATATCATTCAAGAAGCATTGGATATGTTTCGATGGTTTTGTAGGGAAGTTCAAGTCAGCACACGCTTTTTATTGGTTGAGTTGACTACACAAAAGAAAAAAAATCAAAATACTTGGAGCTACCTTGAAATAGGACATGGAAAGGGTGAGCATGATGGTATAGGTGCTTCTGTGAAGCGAACAATTAGGAGGTACCAACTGATTCATGATGCAGGTCGAATCAAATCATCACTAGAGATGGTCAGATGGTGCAAATCCCATTTAGGACATGAGGGTTATGAACCAAGTAGACTTGTACGTAGGTTATTTTAGAATGATGAACTTGACGATGTGAATAGATCCATTCCATGGTATTATAATATTGTACAAGGAACAAGGGAATTACACTCAATGTTGAGGAAAGACATCGGGGAAATATTTGACATTGAGACAAGAAACCTCAAATGTTTTTGTGGGTTTTGCATTGGTGTTGATGGATGTAGACTTGATCACTATGAAAAACATGGGTACGTGAAAGGATGGAAATATGCTCCTGTTAATCCAAAGGGACCTCATCCAATTCTAAGGTGGCAAGAGATAAACAATGAAGAGGCCATTATTTCACTTGATCATGATCAAATCTTTGATCTTGTAAGGGAAGGTATGTGGCCCATATATCATTGATAATTTCATCTATAAATTGAAATCTTGAATTTGTTTAATTAATACATATTTTTTATTTTGGTTGTAGGTGATATTTTTTCTATCACTGACCTCATAGGAAATGAAGAGAATGTGGCATATTATTTGATGTGATGCACACAGGTGAAAAGTATCTTGGTGAGACCATATGAATATGGACAATTCACATACCAAATTGGTGACATGGTTGTGATGGACCATTTCTTTGAAACTCTTAAAAAATAGAATGATCACATCATTTATAGAGATTTTATATATCTTGTCCATACAATCATCTACTCGTAGCTACTTGGATCAATCTCATATAAATAAAAATAAATAAAGGTGAACCAAGGAGATGGAAGATGACAGAGTCAGACCATGAACGTAATATGGTGACTTGCATTCTTATGAGCCATTGGACAACTGAGTAGATGATGAAAATGGGAAGCCATGAAGCCGAGTCTATAGCAATCATGTGTAATCTCATCTAGTATAAGATATCTCAAATGTATGAATTTTGTAATCTATAAATTTGATAGTTGAATACTCTTCTAATTTTTTAATTTTAATAGAGAAATGTTTCCCTCTAATCTAGGATGGATTCATAATGGTGTACATATATGTTATATAAGCTTTAGTTGCCTTAAGGTGCTTAAGTTTCTAAAGTAGACCAAATTTCAAGGAGGTTTTATTTTTAGGGATAAGATCTTTATGTGAACCCCATAGATCTAAAATTTAATTAAAATTTATAATTAATAGGGATTTATATTTAGATTTAATTAAAATTTTGATCTTATTCTTTTTTTAAATCATAGATAGTATTCATGTTGAGCATGAAAAAAAAATTATCGATCTATATACAAGCCATGCATTTGGTTTCTAGAAAATCCATTTCAGTATGTACAACAACCAAGTTGATATAATATTATTTTACTTAAAATAGAAATTCAACTATCAAGGTTATGAACAAAATTGAAATATTTTTATGTTATTACATGGAAAGAGTTACACACATGCTTCATATTGGATTATAAAAGGTGATATATATATATATATATATATATATATATATATATATATATATATATATATATATATATATATAAACTTTTACTTCTTGAATGTTCTTAATTGAGTGTCTTAAGTTAAGGAATTGATTGAAATATTTCGATAGCCAACTAAATTTAGGAAAATTTATAAAATTATCTAAAAACATATCATTAATTTTTTTATTATATTAAATTCCAATACATATGACTTATATCATATGTTATGACTAAGATCTTGTAGATTACCTCAAAAGAAATAAAATTTAACTTATTAGTTGAACATTACTAATTGAAGACATCTTTTAAAATTGAACTTAAAAAGTATTTCAATCCTATTTGTGTTTTTTTATTGATCAATGAACATATTGTAACACCCTCCTCCCACATCTACCTAAGCAATCGACTAGCCGGGGTAAACATGTCATAAGAGGCCACTATGATAAGAGTCAAACTCCTATGTAACCTTAAGGAAATGGAGTCAACAAAACAAGGCCTTATAGACCTCCCTCAGGTACTTCACGACCCCCAAGAGCTAATCCACCACTTCGAGTGCCCAACCACTGAGTTAACCTAACATTTCAATGAAATAAACATAGAGTCGCTCCCATGACAAGGTATGAATGTGACTGGAACCCTATAGTCGCTCCGACAATGACTCTAAGGGAGAGATTGCAGTCTTTTTCAGCCAGTTCTATTCTAGAGACTACGTGAATTAAGCCATGTTTTTATGGCTAGTCTCCAAACCAATGCCTAGAACTTGATGAGACTTTCCAAGAGAATAGATGACACCAAGGAAAACCCCCGAACCCAAAACTTGATCAAGGGCTTGAACTAACCAAACCTAACCATGATAGACAATTTTTCAGGCACTTAGTAAATATACAACCTATAGTTGTAAATAACAGATATGAGATAGGGGTCTCATACTTATCTTAGATTCACCATGAAGTATTGTTTCCTTATCACATTAATTTCCATTCCATCCATTAGGTCATAGATACATTGTCCATTCATTTACAAGTAAAAACATGAAATAACAATGACATGAACCAATGATATAACCATGATTATAACAAACATTAAACCATGTAAATATCAAAGACACAATAGCCATTATATCCACATATAAACAAGTGAAAAAATAAAAGAACTTAGCTTTTATTAATCATAGGAAAATTCGACTAGGTTTGAGACTTCCATGTACCACCCAATTATAGACATGGCTAAACCAAATCTCTCTTTCAAATCACCTCCATGCCATATTCCAAGCATGAATGTGGTATCTCATAGAACAACCAAGGGAATACAGAGGTTAAACCAACTCCACCCTCATCAAACCATGATCACACCAAAACCAGTGCTCCAATCATAACCAATCCAAACTTGGAATTGCATCCAGAATCCATCACTATCCTTAAGAAATTTTTTTTCTCCTTGTCACTCATGATTTACCACAATCCAATCTCAAATCACTAGGCCCTAAACAGAGACCAATATTTCAGGCTTTACCACAATCCAAACCTATATCACTATGCCCTAAACTAAGACTCCTCCCTCAAGCTTTACCGTGTATCCCACTAAAACTGGTCAAGGGATTCCTAGGCCTTTAGGAATGAACTTTGAGACCACCTATGCCCCGTATTCCTAAATCAATCCAACAAACCAAAGCTCGGAGCTGAGATAAACATCCCAACATACCATGGCATCGGAGAAAAGGTGAGGCTAGGCTGAAAACCACTATCACAACCCAACAATACCATGCCACCGATAGCAAGAGAACCATAGACTAACATGCAAATTCATGCATGTACAAACTACCTAGGAAATCACACATGCAAAATGTTACCTACAAGTATTCCTGTTAAATATGCTTAATCTTGCTTTTCCTTCCTTAATCCTTGCTTTCCTTCCTTTGCCTTTACTTTTTTTTCCTTCCTTGATCCAGAACTAGAGTGCTCTAGGAAAGCTCTAAGTGACCAAGAGTATAAGAGAGAGAGAGTAATGAGAGAGATTCAAACTTTAACTAACCAGGAGCTTAACATTGACTAAGCTTGAGCCAAGCAACTACACTGACTAAGCTTGAGCTAAGAGCTTACACTAACTAAGAGCTTGCTAACTAATCCTCATAAGCCTTTTTATTAATGAGGCCTCTATTTCTTCATTTTCCATTATTTTCCTTCATTTTCCTCTTCACATACAACCTGTGACCTTTCACCTTACTTTTCTCCTAATTTCCTTTATTTTCATAAATAAATGTGCCAAAAATGCCTTTATTCCTTTTAATGCCTTTTCCTTAGCCTTTGCCAATTTCCTTAGCCAAAAAATAGATCCAGTGATGCCCACTAGGATATCTTTTCCCAACATTTATCTTGGAATACATATCCCTTAACTGTTGTCTTATTTTTTCCTTTATTAACTTTTATTACATGAACTTTTCACCGGGGCTATTACAGATCCCTGCCCCTTGGGGGAATGCTGTCCTTGGTGTTGAACCACACCAAGACCTCAAAAAAACCGTTGAAAAGTAAGCATACTTTCCATGGAGATTTATAACTTAGCTTGTTGCACTATTTACAATGAAAGACATTCTCAAAAGAAAAACATCATGACATCATGACCAGATAACAACCATACTACATGATGGAGCTTTATAACACAACTCATTATGGTATTTACAATGACAACATATACACATATTCACATTTGCTAAACCAGAAAATAAAAGAATATGATTCCCATATCAACCAACAAGGGAACCTAGAGGACCATACCTCCACCCTCAAATTGGTATCAGGATTCACCTCCTTCCTAGGAATTCCAGACTCCACTACCACATTCAAAGATGCATCCAATGTTGGGTGCTATAATCTTGTGCCACTTGTCCTCTCAATGAATAGTTACTGGCTCATTGTTCCAAGGTGCACTCCAAATGTTCATCTAATTCCATCTGGCAATGCTAATGACCAAAAACAATTCTATCTGTGACCTTCCCTTTTCTACTACACAGTCCCTCAAGAAATTTGGTCATCCCCCTTCCGTGCAGTCACTCACCTTCCAGGTTCCCCATAATCCCCTATCTCAAGAGATCCATTCTTTGGAAAGGCTTCCTCACATAGGAAGATACAAAATGAAGGCATATACCTGCCTCAAAACCATCATACTGGTCATAGCATGCTCATGGCAATCAATGGACACTATTGGGTACTAGTTTCCCACAATGGCCCTACTCCTGAAGTACTTTACCAACATACTATTGCATGTTCCAATTTATTTTTCTCTTGCTGCCAATTCTTGTAGTCGATTTCAACCAGCGAACTGGTATTTTCATGCTTTCTGGTACAAAGCACATATATTCCATTAGTTTTAAATTAAATTGAAATAACCTCAAACCATACCTCATTGGTAGTTCGTCAATAAGGTACACTTGAAATCTTGTTTGCTTCCTGTCATAAAAAGTCAAACTAATTGGTTGATCAAAACGTCATGTATAAACATATCACATCTGATTAGCTCAAAACACAACCATCATAGATCAACATCATAAATCACATGTAACCATGATAAACCAGTATCATATATCACATATAATCATCATATACCATAGGCATAAATCACATTCATAATAAAACTGAAATGAAATGTTGATACTTATCCTTTCATCAATCCTTAACTTCTACCTTAGTCTTTATTTTGTATGCACTCTACATCGGTTGTTGTGCCAGAAAAACAACTTGTGCCTTCTCCTCAACCATGTGCACATACATATAGTGTGCATCACACACATACAACTACACACGTCATACAACACCATGCAATACATGCATCTAAACCAGTACCATATGTACCACATGTACAAAGTGTTAGACTCGGTCTTGTCAGTCCTCTGTCAGAGTCAAATTCACCAAGGTTCATTTCTCGTCATTTGCAGTCATCCAATGCCATTTTGGTCAAAAAGAGTCATTTTAATTCTTGATTCCAGGGTTTTGTCTCCAGAAGTGTGAAATAACGCTTGCAGGCCAGAGGGAGGTTCAGTAAGTTTTTATTTCAGGAATGTCATCGTCAATAATGCGAGATTGATTCTTCTTCAAAACCCTGTTTTGAAGAAAAAATCGTCAAATGTGTTTTTGTAATAAATATGTAATTTGTCAAAGTGTTTCAAAGTTGTACAGCTCTTCAATGGCAGTAGCTTTAGCTGCTCCTATCCCTGCAAAAGCACAAACAGAAAGAACGTCATCAGCACAAAGAGACAAAGCAAAATCAAACAAAACAAAGTTTTCATTCAAATGCCGGAATGCCAAAATTATACAACTTGGTTTGCCGAATCAGAAGAAATCAAAGTCATGTCTTTGTGAAAACGTTTCTATGTGTATCAATGTCAGTTTGGCATTCAAAGGGTCGATTGAAGTCGAGGTTTAGTGAAGAGAAGGCAAAGCTTGCAAATTTTCAAGCCGTGACTGTGTGAAATCCTGGCGCGGCACATTGGAGAACAGCGCGGTGCATTGAGAGCTCCTCTGTAGTGTAAATTAACATTGGCGCGGCGCACTCACCAAGCGCGGCGCATTGGGAGTGCGTATGGTGCACAGAGCCCCAAGGCCGAAATTCAACATCAATTAGTCAAAAACGCAATTCGTTTCAGCTCAATTCTTCTCCAAGTAAGTCGACAGGGCCTATTCAGTGATTTTATTCATGTATGATGTGTTTATAAGCGAAGACATTGGAGTTTAAATGGTGAAAGACTTCGACCTGTTTTGGATATTCGAGTATCTGTGACAGGAGGTGTCCGTTTTGATCTCGTGAAAAGGGTGGTTCATTACATCCATCATGCTAGACAGGAGCTAGAGGGGGCCGTTGATACAATAAAACCAGCAAAAAGCGAGTCAGTGAGTATAGTAGAGAATCAGCGCACGAAGGAGCCCACAGTATTCAAATTCACTTGGCCGATTGAGCATGTTTCCAGATTGAATGTAAAGAAGTGTTACTCGGATGTTTTCATAGTAGGGGGTTATAAATGGCATGTCTTGATATTCCCCAAAGGAAACAACGTGGACCACTTATCCATTTACTTAGATGTGGCAGATTCCGGTACATTACCTTGTGGTTGGAGCAGATATGCTTTTTTAGTCTGGCTATTGTTAATCAGATTCATCACAAGTTCACTGTCAAGAAAGAAACACAACACCAATTCAATGCCCGGGAGAGCGATTGGGGATACACATCATTCATGCCTTTACCTGATATTTGATAGACGATACTTTGATTGTGGAAGCAGGAGTCAGTGCACGAAGGGTACCTGATTATTGGGCGTATGATTCTAAAAAGCAGACGGGTTTTGTTGGGCTGAAGAATCAAGGGGCGACATGCTACATGAATTCTTTGCTTCAGACATTGTATCATATTCCTTACTTCAGAAAGGCTGTCTATCATATGCCCACAACTGAAAATGATATACCCTCAAAAAAGTATTCCATTGGCTCTACAGAGCTTGTTTTATAAAGTCTAGCACAGTGACACCAGCGTTTCAACAAAAGACTTGACCAAATCATTCGGATGGGACACATATGATTCTTTCATGCAACATGATGTGTAGGAGCTAAACCGAGTACTCTGCAAGAAGTTAGAAGATAAAATGAAGGGCACAGCTATTGAGGATACAATAAAACATCTATTTGAAAGACATCATATGAACTACATCGAGTGCATGAATGTGGATTATAAATCTACAGGGAAGGAATCAATCTATGATTTACAGCTTGATGTTAAAGGCTGTCGAGATGTCTATGCTTCATTTGATAAGTAAGTTGAAGTTGAACAACTTGATGGTGATGACAAATATCATGCAGAGCAGTATGGACTTCAGGAGGCAAGAAAAGTTGTTCTTTTGCTTGGTTTTTCTCCTGTACTACAAATTCAGCTGAGGCGATTTGAATATAATTTCATGTGACACAACAATGGTTAACTTGTAGCTTGTCGATTTTGTGGTTGTAAGCGGTGGAGGTAGTGCGGGTGTTATCATAATAACTTTGCTCAGACCGGAAGTGCTGCAAGAAACGAAAAGGTGGGCCTTTATGTGGGAATCGTTAGTGTTGGGAGCTGCTTTGGTCGAATAACATCTGGGTATCCTCGCCTATTATCTCCGCTGGATTTGGAAGAGCTACTGGTGGATAGAGTTGTAATACCAGAACGTGTAGTTTTAGCCATTCTAGAAAAGCTTGGGAATGGTATTGTTAAGATGAGAGAAAGAAAGAACACGAAAGGCAACACAGACATGCTGAAGCTTAGGCGGTATATGAAAAAGTAAAAATCAAGAGAAAACCTCCACGTGTAAATCATGAGGGGATACTGCTAGCTTCCCAGGCGGAATGCGTGGTGATGTTGATATGAGTAAAATCTTGAAGGATCCAGAGCTGATGGTTGCATTCAGTGATCCAGATATAATGACAGCACTTTAGGATATAATGAAGAAGCCAGCTAACTTGGCAAAGTATCAAACAAATCCAAAGATTGCACTTGTCATTGCTAAGATGATAGGAAAAGTTTGCTAGCAAATAAACAGTATCTTGATTCGAAGTGTTTAATTTGGTTCGGGAGCAGTTTTGTTGCCTTGTTTAGAGCAGCACTTTAAAGCCTTCATTCTTGCAATACGTTTTTCCCATCATCAAAGGCGAAATCTCCATTAAAAACACTATGTTTATTAAAGGTTAACTTTTATTTAAATAACAAATGCAAATTTCCAAGTCAAAGCGTGCCAAATTAAACGAAAAATGCCTTCTACAGCAGAGAGTTTCCTGAAGGGATATCCTTTATAGCCTTTACACCCACTTAATTCACTGGAAATTGCTTCATCGCCTCATGTTGCTGCAGCATCACAGTCAATGGAAGCGGTTGCAGACAAGCTTCGGAATGTAAGGTCTCAGGGTCGATTCAAGCGTCGTTTGTACAGAAAACCCTCCAAAGACATTAAGAATCTCAATCTACATGCATTGAAAGATAAAAATGCGGCAGGCATTCTAACAGGGTCTCAGGCCTATAATATACGTTGGAGGATATGTTATCCCAAGGAATTCCAATTAATCAATGCACAACCAGTGAACAATTTCTTATCAACTGATTCCAGTAGTGACTCTGATGATTTAATTCGTCTGAAAACAGGGTTTGAGAGTGTGAAATCTGACTGTAATCCAATCGAGAATCGAGAGACCCGGACCCTATCTGAAGGAATAAGTGAAGGCCCAGCCCTATCTGAAGGAATCGAAAATCAAAGTGAATGCCAACTTCAAAATTTATTTCAGCAGAACGATAATAATTGGGTATAGAATAATATCATGAGAACAAAATTGACAGATGAGAGGAATTTGGGACTAGAGCTTACGCTCGGGTCTTCAATGGCGGAAACAACACAGAGCCACAGAAAACAATTGGGTAGCAATTGTATGGATCGTCTCCCTCTTTATACATCATCTCTAGATCTTTCATTAAGC
Organism: Pinus tabuliformis; assembly: GCA_031772625.1. NCBI lineage: Eukaryota > Viridiplantae > Streptophyta > Pinopsida > Pinales > Pinaceae > Pinus > Pinus tabuliformis. The sequence goes on from CM062815.1 coordinate 38,219,031, forward strand.
TTGTAGAAATCCTCGAACAAGTTTCATATGTGTTCTCCTGTATATATTATGAGCCCCGGGATTGTACCAAGTTTCTTTGATTGCTAGAGAAAAGAGACGTTCAATAAGGGAACAAGCGAAGTCCAGAAATCGTTTTTCAATAATGCATTGGAGGGTTCATCATGCAGATGAGCCAACGCCTAGAGAGGAGCAGGACGAAATTATTATGACTAGCAGTCAGCGCAGCCTAGTAAACATGACTTTTCCATTGACTCGGAAACCTGTCACTGAACTTTAAAATCCCATGCGTAGCACAGAGTGCAAGCATATATATGCAAAAAGGCGTGGTTTCAAATGCGCTGCTGCAGGGTGCCCGAAAATGCTTACATCTTACAACTAATATGTGATCCTCTACTAAGGATAGAAATTGATGAATTACGTTTGAGAGGAAACCGCTCTACTTAAGCCCAAATGGTAGCAGATTGCACTGAGATTGATGAGGATTGATGGCTTAATATTGAAGATTATAGAATCCTAGTGTACATTATTCACCAAGTCCATCCAAAACAAGCAATTTTATCAAGGCATAAAATCTTTCACTCCATATATTGTAGACCTTAGCATACTTTAATAAAGGAAGTCATGATCTTGGTGCAACATACTGTGTCTCAAACATATGGAATGAAATCATGATTTCTGCGCAAGCGTACTCTGTCTCGACATATTGAAGATGAACTAAATGAAGTCATAATCTCGGTGCAAGTATTGATCATGAAAGGATCTCGATGCAATTTGCCATAGATGTATTCCGTGATGCGTTTGCAACAACTCAGATTGATGAATGATTTGGAATATGCCAATGTTTTTCAGGCTGGAGCTGAATTTGAAAAATCATGTATCTGTCACTGCGGACTTTTGTGGTTGGGTATAGTTTATTTGTCGCTGATATAGCAGTTTGGTCTGATCTAGCAGGCACTGGGCAAAGATAGGAAAGTCTCCGTGAATCAAAGAAATTTCAGAATCTAGTCTGGCGGTATAATTCAATATGGTCAGAATATCCAGTACTGAGTGAAGTAATTCAAAAATATGTAGGCAGCAGAGGAATTGGCAATGTGGTTGAACATATTAGGCCTTTACTGTGGTATCCTGGCAAACCTGCTTGGCACTTGAACTTTTCTCGCATGTTAATAAGGAAAAACCAAATGCTTGAAAGGATTCATGAATTCTTAAAGCCAGAAAACGAGGTTGGGAACATAACTCGACAAGAGGCCGTGAGCATGGTGCCACCCCTTTTCTTGGATGTACAGTCGCGCCACTATGTTCTTGATATGTGCAAATCAATTATGCTCACATTTCTACCCAAGAGAAGGTGAAAAGTCCTAAACTAAAAAGCTGAATTTAACGTATATATCCACGGTGGCAAAGGAATATGGTTCGATGTTCTATTTTGGCTTTAGTTACAACTCAGGAGGGTCTACGCTCTAGATTTTGTCTTTTAATTGGTCATCAATAAACAAAATGTAACGTTGCTCCTCTTTAGAGCAGACTTTTCCTATTCTCATGATTTTAGGTGAAACGACCCCTATTCTCAATCGATCTGTTTTCCCATTCCTGAGTCTATTTATTGTATGAAAAATTATGTGTCAAGGAGGAGTTCTGAAAAGAGTGGGAGAGGTGTGAAGGAAAACTTCACTGTACAGTTTTTGACAGGGATTTAATGAAAAGATACAGCTCTGACTCCTGAGATTCTTGTGGTGTGAATTTAGCATTTGTCTTTTCTTTTGTTTCATATGTAGCTTGTTATGTTTCACATTTCATTTCATAATCATTTCTAAATGAATACTTTTAAGTGAGAAGGGCAGAATCTAGTTTACTGCTCTGCCTTGGGAAGGTATTCATGTTCTGTGTTTTCTTTTGTTTGATAAGGATTCATCTATTGCCCTTGTCAACCTCTCAACAGTCTTTTCATTCCATATAATTTCAAAATTGAATGCTAAGTTTACTTCATGTCTTGCCTCCTAAGATAATCTGTGTCTCGGATTTGATCTCTTTACTCATGTTGTTCTTGATCCCACGCTGCCCAGGAAACCACAGTCATTTATCAAAATACCCTCTCTTATCTATTTACTAGCCTAAAATCAGTTCCCATTTTAAGTCATCTTGCACCCTATTGCTCATTTTATCGAGATTGACTGGAGAGAGCCCTCTCCTGTCCTCGTAGGGCTAGCTACGAGGCTGAGCTGGTTTGATGTTGCCTCGAGTTTTGCCTTCTTCAGCCTGAGGCAGATTCGAGTGCTAAATTTTAGTGTCAGTCTTTGCAGCCTTCCTGCAGTGATCAAACATGCTCTTACGAAGTGATTTTAAGGTGTCAAGGTCAAATTTTGTCATTTCAGTGAGTCTTCAAGCAAAATTTGGTCACTAGGCATTAGGTATAGGGTTTGATTTTACCCTTGTCAAAGTTGTCAAAATGACGTTCCATGTCACCATTCAACTGAGTGTACCATCATTCAAAGGGTTTTCATCATCATGTCAAGTTCCACTGGGCCATTTTACACCTTGTTCATGCTTCAGTTGCGCCTAGGCAAGGTTCATTTCCCTCTCCTAGGGTTTTGAAGCTAATTTCTCTTGGATGGTCAAATCATCGGAAAAACTTGTATCTTGATGTTCATACACCTTTCCCTATCCATAATGTACCTTATTAAACACTTCCCATCACTAAAATCCCCCAAATTCCTCATTTTCGCACAAACCCTAGTTTCTTGCTACAACCTGGCAATTTTCTAGGTTGGACCTGTGTTTTGCCTTTTTGGACCCCTTCTCCTCACTCAATTTTTGAGATTCCACTTTCCCCTACTTTCTAACATTCCTCCCCACTTCCCAAAAATTTCTCAAGAATTTAGAAGCCCCCTATCCCCTTCATTTCGCTTCATTTCGGCAAATCCATTGCCCCACACATCGGGATAGGTTTCACTCAAATGATGTTTCTGAACAATAAAAGATGAATTTGAGAAAAATGAGAGAGGTTTTTGTCCAAAACATTCTGACGAAGAAAAGCCTCCTCCACTTTTTACACAGGTGTCATGGTTTTGGAGAAATGTCAAAACTACAATCGCCTCGGGAGAATTGAGGCACCTTTGAAGTGACCTTGGGAAAATCACGTTTTTTCCTAGCTCTGTTGGCCAAATGACTTGCTCGATGAGTCAAATTATAACTAGACACAAATATCTTTCCAATGAGCTATCATGATCTCAATTTGGAGTTGAGGAAGGCATACAAAAGTTGACTGTAACAACACTCTGCCTTTAGGCAGTCTCATTTGGCACATTTTTACCAGTCTTGGGAGATTTGATTTTTGACAGGGAAAATCAACTCTAAATTACAAACTTCCAGTTGGGTTGGAAATTAGACTCAAATACCTTTCCAACGAGCTATCCTATGCCCAATTTGGACACCGGGAAGGCCTCCAAACATCTCCTGAAGAAACCGCTATGCACAGGCTATATGCGCCGCGCCTCAAGCCCAGTGCGCCGCGCCTCAAGCCCAGTGCGCTGCGCCACTTCCTTGTGCACGACGCTAAAAATCTAGAACTCCAAATGAGGAATGGTTTGCATTTTTGAATTTAGCATGAAAAATCATGACTAATGGTGCCCGAACAAGAAATTTGGAGTATTTTTGGGGCATTTTGGGTCACATGACAAATTTTTGGGCAAAATACAGGGTTTTTCTCCCTGTGGTGTGGCGCTAAAAATCTAGAGCTCCAAATGAGGAATGGTTTGCATTTTTGGATTCAGCATGGAAAATCATGACTACTAGTGCCCGGACAAGAAATTTGGGCAATATCTGAGTCTCCAGGAGGTCAAAAGCACCCAAACAATGGCCTCTCTGCCCCTTTTTTGACACGCAAGAAGCAGTCTTGGGAGAATGAAGATTTGAAGGGGAAAATGAGCACCAAATTCAGAAATTCTAGTTGGGTTAGAAAGTACATAGGACAGGCTTTCGAACAAGCCCACTTATGCACATTTTGGATACCTACAAGTGCCCCAAAATAGGCCCCAAAGTAGTGCGACGCACAGAGAAAATGGCACAACGCACAAAGGAAAAATTGCCAAATTTGCTTCTGTTTCGCGAATTTTCGATTCGCGACTTCTCCAAGTGGACCCGCTCATCTACATTTCTGTTTTTTGGCACCAAAGGCGGCATTTAAAGTATTTTTTCTCCAGATGGGCTTCTATCCAAGTGGCGAAGGAAGGAAAACGGTCACCTAAGCCAAATGTCATGTTTGTAGCGTTGCACCTGTAGGTGATGGTTGGCTCTTCATCTCCATTTTGTAATGATTCGAGTAACTCCCCAACCCGTGGGCATTCTATCTCTTCATGGCACATTCTATATATTTTATGTAAACCATTTGCAAAGGGTTGGTTGGCTTGTAACTTCTGGGAGACTGTGGGAAAGAAACTTTGTTTCTTCACTGTGTATTTTTGACAGAGAATTAATGAAAGGCAGCGGCTCTGTTTCATGAGATTCTTGTGGTTGTGAGTGTAGCAAATGTGTCTCTTATGTTTTCATATGTATTTGTTATGTTTCTTAATTCAATTCATGTTCATTTCCAGTGAAATTTTCTGAGTGAGATTAGGTAGAATTCAATATTATTGCTCTGCCTGTGGGAAAATTTCATGTTCAGTGTTTTTCTTCTGTTGAAAAGGATTCATGTAACTATGCATTTTTCACTTTCTTCAGCAATCTATTCATTCCGCGTTACCTCAAACTAAATTGTTACATTTTCCGCCTATCTTGCCTCACGGAATAATCTGTGCATTTGTATTAAATTCTCTGGTTCCTTGCTGACCGTTGGTCCCATACCATCCCAGAAGCTCGGTCATTCATGAAAATGGTTTCTTGTATCCCTATTCACTTACTAGCCTAATATCAATATTTCACTTTAAGTCATCTCAGATCGTTTTTGATTATCTATTCACTGAGCGTGACTCGGAGAGAGCCCTCTCCTGTTTTAGTAGGGCTAGCTACCAGACTGAGCGTGGTTTGTGGCTACCCTAATTTTTGCCTTCCTTCAACCTAAGGCAGATTTAGGTGCTAACATAGTGGCGACTCCACTGGGGAGCAAAATGGTTTGCTTGATTATTTTCTTTCCCCAGTACATCTATCAAGTTCAGATCTAATGGTTGATGGTGAGCAACAATCAGAGATAAGAAGGCTGAAATCTTTCACCTGGTGACTCCATTCACTGAAGAATCGATCAATCAATCATTCATGGTGACTCCACTGCAGAGAGATCAGTAGCTTTGAGATTTTCAAAATGGAGCGGATTGCAAGAAGATACGCTCCCATGAGCCGAGATCACATCCCAGGTTTTCCAAATAAAATGCCCAAGGTAGATTGGTCAAAGAATTTGGCTGTGTTCAGAAATGTGGAAGGTAATGACGCTGCTCTTCATCTGGTGAAATTTCACATTCACGTGCATAAATTAAAGATCGATTTTCTTGAAGACTGTTTGATGAAAATGTTTATGGCTACTCTGGAAGACGAAGCCCAATCTTGGTATGAAAGTTTGCCACCTGCTTCCATTTATTGTCTAAAGGATTTTCATTCCATATTCTTTGAGAAGTATAAAGAATCTTATCCATCATTAAATTTAGTTCAGGATTGTTGCAAGCATGCTTATGTTTTTATTGAGAACCTTGAAAAATACTATGAGGATGATAATTTTATGAACGAAGAAATCATGGAAGCATTGTATGAAAATCCATTTCAGCAGCCTACAGAACTCTTAGAGGAAACTTTGCAGCAGGATCAAAATCAGCAGGTTAAAGATTTCCATATGACTGAAAATGATGGAAAAAGAAGTCCTATTTCAGATCTGGTTGAAATAAATGAGGATATGTAGGAAAATGATGTTCCAATCTCTGAAAATGATGATGATAAACCAGATCAAGAGACGGATTGTGATGAGGAAAAACATGTTGTTCCGGATCTCATAGAAGAGAATTGCATTGTTGAGGCTGCCTCAAATGAAGAAGACAGAGTTACAGGCCTAACTGCCCTCATCTCATCAAAACACAGCCTTCCTACCAAGGTAATCCACTTAATTCATGAACAAAAAGAGGATATCTTCGTTCAAGTAGGTGAAAAAGTTTCTCTGGATGAATTTATGATAGATGATAGAGATGTCATGCTTGAGTTTCAAGAATCATCCGAAGTTGATTTTTTCATTATTGATGAATGTGATGAATGTAATGAGAATTTGGCTGTCATAGCATGCCAAGATGGTCAGAAATATATTAAGACTATACCCGACCAGACCATTATGGATTCCATGTCAGATTCTTCTTCATATGTTTCGTGTTTTGAAACGTTCTTTGAAGAGGAAATCTGCTCATCTACTTGTTCAAAATTTTTTGAAGACCAGGAACGTGCTCTTATTTATGAAGAAAAATCAGAAGCAAGAGAAAAAGACATCTCGTTTTCTCAGCAGGAGGTGGCAATGGAAAATCTTCATGTTTTTCAAGATCCTCTGGCAAGTTTGTTGCAGCCAGCAGTGAAGGTGATTATTGTAGTGTTCAGTGATGAAGGAGATCATGGTAAATTAGCTTTTTGGAGACCCAGTTACAAGCATCTACTGTTGACCAGAAGATCTGATAGGAAGAATCAGTCAAGAAGCCATCTTCTTGATTGGTTGCATTGGCATTTTGATATAGTTTGAGGATATATTGTCTTGTAAGAAACACAGGTGGCCATGTACTGCCACCCAGCTTTAAGTTTTAAGTCCAGGTCTTTGCCATTTTGAGTTAGTTTGTTAGAGTCAAGTTTTTCAGTCATTTCAGTTTGCATTGAGTCAGTTTGAGTCAAGTTTCAGTCAATAAATGAGTCTAAGTCTTGTGTGGTTTGTCGAAATGATGACTCCATAGCCCAATGGATGAAGGCACTGTCTGCTCTCCCAAAGATCTGTTGTTCTTGGCACCTCCACGGAGCGGCAGCTGCCATCCCAATTGGAGCCAATGTTAGACTCAGTCTTGTCAGTCCTCTGTCAGAGTCAAATTCACCAAGGTTCATTTCTCGTCATTTGCAGTCATCAAATGCCATTTTGGTCAAAAAGAGTCATTTTAATTCTTGAGTCCAGGGTTTTGTCTCCAGAAGTGTGAAATAACGCTTGCAGGCCAGAGGGAGGTTCAGTAAGTTTTTATTTCAGGAATGTCATCGTCAATAATGCGAGATTGATTCTTCTTCAAAACCCTGTTTTGAAGAAGAAATCATCAAATGTGTTTTTGTAATAAATATGTAATTTGTCAAAGTGTTTCAAAGTTGTACAGCTCTTCAATGGCAGCAGCTTTAGCTGCTCCTATCCCTACAAAAGCACAAACAAAAAGAACGTCATCAATACAAAGAGACAAAGCAAAATCAAACAAAACAGAGTTTGCATTCAAATGCCAGAATGCCAAAATTATACAACTTAATTTTCCGAATCAGAAGAAATAAAAGTCATTTCTTTGTGAAAACGTTTTTATGTGTATCAATGTCAGTTTGGCATTCAAAGGGTCGATTGAAGTCGAGGTTTAGTGAAGAGAAGGCAAAGCTTGCAAATTTTCAAGCCGTGACTGTGTGAAATCCTGGCGCAACGCATTGGAGAACAGTGCGGCGCATAGAATGCGTGCGGCGCATTGGGAGCTCCTCCGCAGTGTAAATTAACACTGGCGCGGTGCACTCACCAAGCGCGGCGCACTGGGAGTGCGCGCGGCGCACAGAGCCCCAAGGCCGAAATTCATCATCAATTCGTCAAAAACTCAATTTGTTTCAGCTCAATTCTTCTCCAAGTAAGTCGACAGGGCCTGTTCAGTGATTTTATTCATGTATGATGTGTTTAGAAGCGAAGACATTGGAGTTTAAATGGTGAAAGACTTTGACCTGTTTTGGATATTCGAGTATCTGTGACGGGAGGTGTGCATTCTGATCTCGTGAAAAGGGTGCTTCGTTACATCCATCGTGCTAGACAGGAGCTAGAGGGGGCCGTTGACAATAGAACCAACACAAAGCGAGTTAGTGAGTACAGTAGAGAATCAGCCCACGAAGGAGCCCCCAGTATTCAAATTCACTTGGCCGATTGAGCATGTTTCCAGATTGAATGTAAAGAAGTGTTACTCAGATGTTTTCATAGTAGGGGGTTATAAATGGCGTGTCTTGATATTCCCCAAAGGAAACAACGTGGACCACTTATCCATTTACTTAGATGTGGCAGATTCCGCTACATTACCTTATGGTTGGAGCAGATATGCCTTTTCAGTCTGGCTATTGTTAATCAGATTCATCACAAGTTCACCATCAAGAAAGAAAACACAACACTAGTTCAATGCTCGGGAGAGCGATTGGGGATACACATCATTCATGCCTTTACCTGATGTGTACGACCCCACAAAAGGATATTTGATAGACGATACTTTGATTGTGGAAGCAGGAGTCAGTGCACGAAGGGTACCTGATTATTGGGCGTATGATTCTAAAAAGCAGATGGGTTTTGTTGGGCTGAAGAATCAAGGGGCGACATGCTACATGAATTCTTTGCTTCAGAAATTGTATCATATTCCTTATTTCAGAAAGGTTGTCTATCATATGCCCACAACTGAAAATGATATACCCTCAAAAAAGTATTCCATTGGCTCTACAGAGCTTGTTTTATAAAGTCTAGCACAGTGACACAAGCGTTTCAAACAAAAGACTTGACCAAATCATTTGGATGGGACACATATGATTCTTTCATGCAACATGATGTGCAGGAGCTAAATTGAGTACTCTGCAAGAAGTTAGAAGATAAAAGGAAGGGCACAACTGTTGAGGATACAATAAAACATCTATTTGAAAGACATCATATGAACTACATCGAGTGCATGAATGTGGATTATAAATCTATAGGGAAAGAATCATTCTATGATTTACAACTTGATGTTAAAGGCTGCCAAGATGTCTATGCTTCATTTGATAAGTAAGTTGAAGTTGAACAACTTGATGGTGATGAAAAATATCATGCAGAGCAGTATGGACTTCAGGAGGCAAGAAAAGGTGTTCTTTTGCTTGTTTTTTCTCCGTACTACAAATTCAGTTGAGGTGATTTGAATATAATTTCATGCGACACAGCAATGGTTAACTTGTGGCTTGTCGATTTTGTGGTTGTAAGCGGTGGAGGTAGTGCGGGTGCTATCATAATAACTTTGCTCAAATCAGAAGTGCTGCAAGAAACGAAAAGGTGGGCTTTTATGTGGGAATCGTTAGTGTTGGGAGCTACTGGTCGAATAACATCTGGGTATCCTCACCTATTATGTCTACTAGATTTGGAAGAGCTGCTGGTGGGCAGAGGTTGTAATACTAGAACGCGCAGTTGTAGCCATTCTAGAAAAGTTTGGGAATGGTATTGTTAAGATGAGAGAAAGAAAGAACGCGAAAGGCAACGCAGACGTGCTGAAGCTTAGGCGGTATATGAAAAAGTAAAAAGCAAGAGAAAACCTCCACGTGTAAATCATGAGGGGCTACTGCTGGCTTCCCAAGCGGAACGCGTGGTGATGTTGATATGAGTAAAATCTTGAAGGATCTAGAGTTGATGGTTGCGTTCAGTGATCCAGATATAATGACAGCACTTCAGGATATAATGAAGAAGGCAGCTAACTTGGCAAAGTATCAAACAAATCCAAAGATTGCACCTGTCATTGCTAAGATGATAGGCAAAGTTTGCTGGCAAATAAACGGTATCTTGATTCGCAGTGTCTAATTTGGTTCGGGAGCAGTTTTGTTGCCCTGTTTAGAGCAGCACTTTAAAGCCTTTGTTGTTGCAATACGTTTTTCCCATCATCAAAGGCGAAATCTCCATTAAAAACACTATGTTTATTAAAGGTTCATTTTTATTTAAATAACAAATGCAAATTGCCAAGTCAAAGCGTGCCAAATTAAACGAAAAATGCCTACTGCAGTAGAGAGTGTCCTGAAGGGATATCCTTTACCGCCTCATGTTGCTGCAGCATCACAGTCAATGGAAGCGGTTGCAGACAAGCTTCAGAATGTGAGGTCTTAGGGTCGATTCAAGCGTTGTTTGTACAGAAAACCCTCCAGAGACATTAAGAATCTCAATCTACATGCACTGAAAGATGAAAATGCGGCAGGCATTCTAACAGGGTCTCAGGCCTATAATCTACGTTGGAGGAGATGTTATCCCAAGGAATTCCAATTAATCAATGCACAACTAGTGAACAATTTCTTATCAACCAATTCCAGCAGTGACTCTAATGATTTAATTCGTCTGAAAACAGGGTTTGAGAGTGCGAAATCTTACTGTAATCCAATCGAGAATCGAGAGACCTGGACCCTATCTGAAGGAATAAGTGAAGGCCTAGCCCTATCTGAAGGAATCGAAAATCAAAGTGAATGCCCACTTCAAAATTTATTTCAGCAGAACGATAATAATTGGGTAGAGAATAATATCATGAGAACAAAATTGACAGATGAGAGGAATTTGGGACTAGAGCTTACGCTCGGGTCTTCAATGGCGGAAACAACACAGAGCCACAGAAAACAATTGGGCAGCAACTGTATGGATCGTCCCCCTCTTTATACATCATCTCTAGATCTTTCATTAAGCCAGTAGAAATCCTCGAACAAGTTTCATATGTGTTCTCCTGTATATATTATGAGCCCCGGGATTGTACCAAGTTTCTTTGATTGCCAGAGAAAAGAGACGTTCAATAAGGGAACGAGCGAAGTCCAGAAATCGTTTTTCAATAATGCATTGGAGGGTTCATCATGCAGATGAGCCAATGCCTGGAGAGGAGCAGGACGAAATTATTATGACTAGCAGTCAGTGCAGCCTGGTAAACATGACTTGTCCATTGACTGGGAAACCTGTCACTGAACTTGAAAATCCCATGCGCAGCACAGAGTGCAAGCATATATATGCAAAAAGGCGTGGTTGCAAATGCGCTGCTGCAGGGTGCCCGAAAATGCTTACAACTGACAACTAATATGTGATCCTCTACTAAGGATAGAAATTGATGAATTACGTTTGAGACGAAACCGCTCTACTTAAACCCAAATGGTAGCAGAATGCACTGAGATTGATGAGGATTGATGGCTTAATATTTAAGATTATAGAATCCTAGTGTACATTATTCACCATGTCCATCCAAAGCAAGCAATTTTATCAAGGCATAAAATCTTTCACTCGATATGTTGTATACCTTAGCATACTTTAATAAAGGAAGTCATGATCTTGGTGCAACATACTGTGTCTCAAACATATGGAATGAAATCATGATTTCTCCACAAGTGTACTCTGTCTCGACATATTGAAGATGAACTAAATGAAGTCATAATCTCGGTGCAAGTATTGATCATGAAAGGATCTCGATGCAATTTGCCATAGATGTATTCCGTGATGCGTTTGCAACAACTCGGATTGATGAATGATTTGGAATACGCCAATGTTTTTCAGGCTGGAGCTGAATTTGAAAAATCATGTATTTGTCACTGCGGACTTTTGTGGTTGGGTATAGTTTATTTGTCGATGATATAGCAATTTGGTTTGATCTAGCAGGCACTGGGCAAAGATAGGAAAGTCTCCGTGAAATCAAAGAAATTTCAGAATCTAGTCTGGCGGTATAATTCAATATGGTCAGAATATCCAGTATTGAGTGAAGTAATTCAAAAATATGTAGGCAACAGAGGAATTGGCAATGTGGTTGAACATATTAGGCCTTTACTATGGTATCCTGGAAAACCTGCTTGGCACTTGAACTTTTATAGCATGTTAATAAGGAAAAACCAAATGCTTGAAAGGATTCATGAATTCTTAAAGCCAGAAAACGAGGTTGGGAACATAACTCAACAAGAGGCCGTGAGCATGGTGCCACCCCTTTTCTTGGATGTACAGTCGCGCCACTATGTTCTTGATATGTGAAAATCAGTTATGCTCGCATTTCTACCCAAGGGAAGGTGAAAAGTCCTAAACCGAAAAGATGAATTTAACGTATATATCCACGGTGGCAAAGGAATATGGTTCGATGTTCTATTTCGGCTTCAGTTACAACTCAGGAGGGTCTATGCTCCAGATTTTGTCTTTTAATTGGTCATCAATAAACAAAATGTAACACTGCTCCTCTTTAGAGCAGAATTTTCCTATTCTCATGATTTTAGGTGAAATGGCCCCTATTCTCAATCGATATGTTTTCCCATTCCTGAGTCTATTTATTGTATGAAAAATTATGTGTCAAGGAGGAGTTCTGAAAACAATGGGAGAGGTGTGAAGGAAAACTTCACTATATAGTTTTTGACAGGGATTTAATGAAAAGATACAGCGCTGACTCCTGAGATTCTGGTGGTGTGAATTTAGCATTTGTCTTTTCTTTTGTTTCATATGTAGCTTGTTATGTTTCACATTTCATTTCATAATCATTTCTAAATGAATACTTTTAAGTTAGAAGGGTAGAATCCAGTTTACTGGCCTTGGGAAGGTATTCATGTTCTTTGTTTTCTTCTGTTTGATAAGGATTCATCTATTGCCCTTATCAACCTCTCAGCAGTCTTTTCATTCCATATAATTTCAAAATTGAATGCTAAATTTATTGCCTGTCTTGCCTCCTGAGATAATCTGTGTCTCGGATTTGATCTCTCTGCTCATGCTGTTCTTGATCCCACGCTGCCCAGGAAACCACAGTCATTTATCAAAATACCCTCTCTTATCTATTTACTAGCCTAAAATCAGTTCCCATTTTAAGTCAGCTTGCACCCTATTTCTCATTTTATCAAGATTGACTGGAGAGAGCCCTCTCCTGTCCTCGTAGGGCTAGCTACGAGGCTGAGCTTGGTTTGATGTTTCCTCGAGTTTTGCCTTCTTCAGCCTGAGGCAGATTCGAGCGCTAACACAAAGCACCACCTGTACACTACAACCACCTATACAATGTGTGCACAACATCACATGTGCACGACACCACCTACACAATGTGTACACAACACCACATGTACACTACACCATTGTACAACATGTACATAATATGACATGTACACAGTACCACACGGACAACATATAGGCAACACCATATGTACACAGTGCCAAACACACAACATGCACACAACACCACCTGCACATAACATCACTTGTACAACATGTACACAACAACACATGAACACAACACCACTTGTACAATCATGCACACAACACTATATGTACATAGTGCCAAATGTAGAACATGCATGCAACACCACCTGTAGATAGCACTGCATATCCAACATGTACATAGCATCATCTATATCTAGCACTACATATGCAATATCCGCACAACACTACATTCACATAACATCACATATGCAACATGTGCACAACAATAGTACCACACGTCCAAAACTACATTATCTTTACCAACCAAACTTTCTTCTATTGTATTATCGATGCTTGTCCCAACATGTCACAGACCACACTGCTTTCATTTCATTGTTGTATCCCTTGGTATAACATATCCATAACATAGACATAATATAATCACATAATATTAACTCATAACCATATGATACTGACCTTGGATATTTGTTCTGACTACTCTTCTCAATTGATTCCTCATAAAACCAGGAACCTCTTCATGCCATTCGCCTGCATAAGAAATGATTCCTCCACAAGGACTATTCGTGATGACCGTATCACATAGTGACATAGATACATACATACATACATATACAATCATTATCATAAAAAAATCATGATTCTGTCAGACAACAACATAACACATATTTCATTAAATTTGGAAATAAATAGTGGATCTAGAATTTCAAAATAGCCTAAATACACAATTCTAGTGATGTCCTTGTAATAAAAAAATTCCAATTTTAATGAAATATGTGTTACATACATACATACATGTATACATATATAAACATCAGCATAATCATAACATAATTACCATATAACGTAAGGTCTAGGTTAAGAGAACTTTTATTCATTCACAACATGCACAAAATTGAGGACCATCATTCCCAACTTATTCAAACCATCTGATAGCTCAGGTCCATTTACTTTACCTTTTCTCATTACCCTTCTCATGTTTGTGCTACCACCATCCATTTACCAACATGGACCAACCAGTCCAACCGGTTGGCATAGTCTTACCTTCCACTGCACTTAATCATGCACAAAGGTTTATGTGAATCTTACATTACCTATTAGGTACCACACAGCTCTCCCAGAGCTCCATTAACTTGCCTCTTTCCCAAACAATTCCCAAGACTCAAAACATAAAAGGAAATACCAAGAAACAACCAAGAAGAAAACCATGAAAAAAAATAACGCTACGACACCGCAAGAAAGTGGCATAGTTATGCACCAAACACACACAAAATAAAAATTCAAGTGCAACAATTGCAAAAGGCCAAAAGCGCCAGACTAAAAACAGACACCATGACTCAATCCCCATGGTTCCTAAGGAAAGTAGAACTAGAGCCTCCTTCAAAATTTCATGGCAATATCTCTTGCCATGCAACTCATGAGATCATAATGCCATAAACACATAATGTCATTGCATAACTAAACATAAAATTACACCAGTTACCTTACCTTGTTGTGCCAAGTATGTTGCCTTTCAACTGATCACATCCACTCCATCTCTCATTGAACTCCAATTCCTTGACAGATCCACCTATAACTAGATAAGGTACTAGCTAAGATATATGTCATGTACATTTTCATGAATCTAGCACACATCAACATAATGTCAGACAATATTAAGGTCAAGAAGACTTCTTGTATGTGTTTGGAATTAAGGTTTCCAAACTTGCCCAAAGGAATTATTGTCCAATTCCTTCCTTTTACCTTTTTACTTGGTTGCAATTGGGGCTTACTATGTACTATCACATCACCCCACTGTTAGTTTTAAAACAAAAAGTGTTACCTTGTCACACTAGTACCTATCATGTTACCCTCCAAATGCTCACACATGTTAACCACATGTTCCAACTATCAATACAATTATATCTATCAATTTGAAATCAACCTTTACAAGGACCATAGTCAACTCATTTTCATTAGACATAATGCTACAACTTTCACGTACTATACTCAAGTACATATCAACTGTCTCAACACATATGTATTAGTACAATCATCTCAAAATAATATCTTTTAAACACACACTCATATTATGAAATTCATCAAACATTCAACCAATTTGCAAAAATACCATGTTACATAAGTCAACTAGACAATGTAATCAAACACTCAAGCACCAAATATATGACATAATAAAAATCACACCTTAATGTATCTCACGGGAGGAAATCTTATCTATACAATCAATCCATATTAGCATGAAATATATTAACCCAAACATAAGTAAGATCATGATATCCAAATAGTCACTAGCTAACATGTTCATATCATAACTCATACACAATTATCATTTATGTGTAGCAATCACATATGTACGATCGGTCTATATTAGTACAACACAATGAAACACAATAAGTCAACTCATACCTAAATGTCGTAACCCTAACCATCTGCATAGGCCAATCCAAATTAGTGTGATACATAAAACATCAAGGTATAAATACTATAAGCCTAATAATCAAGCTAACTATCATTTAACAACAAGTTAACCTATAAGATACTCCATCAATAACATATAACATAATCATGAGGTTATCTAATATAAAACAACAATAGCAATGCATATAACTACGTGTTACTATCATTCTTCACTATGAGACACATGTGCATATAACTACACTAATCAACTAACATCTATCATGAATGTAACCATAACATCAAAAGATATGTACATAAACCTAATGCATACAACAACCCTTGACTTACATACTTGCATACCAAACACATAATACCTATATGATGATATTCACTTACCCCAAAGTCTAATGTTGCAACCTCATTATGATGATCTACATCTCCTACTCTATCTCATTCAACACATTAGCGTCATAATGTACCAATATCACCTTGATGACCTAAATTGCATACCATGACTTCACAAGGCATGCTTGACCTACTATTCATGCATAACTATAAGCAAGACCATACATGCATGACAAGTGCATATAGAGTCTAGACATATAACACATGAGTACCAAACCATATGCATATCATTCTAGCTAGAGGCCATTCATGAATGCATGACCATATCAACTACACAAAACATGACCTCACACATGACAACAACCATTAATCCATTGTACACATTGAACATAGTTACTGATTAAACGAGAACTATTAGCTTAAAATGGGTACTCGAGCCCAAAAATCCAAAAAAAACATGAAAAAACAACCCAAAAATAAAAAATTGTTGATTCTGCATCACCATTTTTTTGAGAGTAACTTTTCAATATTTTTTAAAATCAGTGAAAATAATAAAAGCCATTTTGTTTGGTTCAAAAAACACCTTAAAATCGAAAGGTGTTGGTGCAGGAATAACATCTTTTTTTAGGGTACATTTTCAACATTTTTTTAATAATGATGTTAAAAACAACATATAGTGACTTTGAAAAACTTTAAATTTCCAATGATTTTCAAGCATGACATTAACGATAAAATATCACATCTTTGAAAAGCTTTAAAATTCCAACGATTTTTAAGCATGACAATAAATTTAAAATATCACTTCTTTGAAAAACCTTAAAATTCCAACAATTTTCAAGCATGGTGCTAAGAAAAAATATTTATAATTGCTTTCAACCATAACGTTAAAGATAAAATATCACAGCTTAGAAAAACATTAAAATCTTGACAATTTTTCAACCATGGAATTAAAACCAAAGATGATGACTACAAAACAATCTTAAATTTTCAAAATATTTCGAACATGACATTATGGAAAATTTTTATGACTAAACGAAGAGTACTTTTTTTTAAATGCTAAATGTATAGCCATTTTGAAATCTTAGCCTAAGAAAACTTAATACATTGCAAAAAAAAATTAAAAATCAACTATCCAATTGACACACAGTGTAGGTGAGCTCAACTCATTGTAATGAAAACTTAAAGACCAACCATGAAATTAACACATTGTGGGGCAGACTTGATTCATTATAACAAAAAATTTAAAATCAACTATCAAATTGCACATAATGGGATTCGGTTGCTAGACATGCATGGACACAAACCCTACAAAATATATATATATATATATATATATATATATATATATATATATATATGATGATGATAATGATGATGATGATGATGATGGTTAACATCCACTCAGAGCAAAAGGTCAATCGGACCTAAAGAAACGAATTATTTAGTTTGATTTAAGATTTTATTCTTATGCTCAAAAATCTTCGAGAGAAGCCTTCTGAGGTCACTATAATTTTGACAACCTAAAAGGCTAGGAAGGTCAATATTGCAACAAAGTTTTTGAAACTGAGATCTAATGTGGTTGTATGCTCTAAGAGGAAGTGATTTTCATCCTCGATGTTCGTATTCTCACAAAGATGGCAGAACCTTTCCATCCATGGTGTTTTAGGAAATGCCCAATGACTCGTTTCACTATGGAGCTCATGGGAGTTCGTTCTAGTGTTGGCTATATTAATTTTCTTCTTTGAGCTAGTTAAAACATAGAGATACTTTTGATCTTCTAGGGTGGGGTTGATGACCTCCTTATAATATCTTAATTTTCTTTTAGCTCCTAAATATTTCTCACACCACATTTTTTCTTTGAACTTAGAAGTAACAATATTTTTATTGCTATTATATATATATAAGAAAACAAAAATTCAAATATTGAAAAAATAAAATAAAAAATAATAACAAGTAATAAAACATAAAAAAAACATGACACAAAAAATCAAATATAAAAAATATATAATAATGACATAAAAAAACTTTAAAATGTAAAAATAGTAATGCCATGTAAATTTTTTTTTAAAAAGAGAGAGAGAGTAAAATAAAATAAAATACAACATTAAAAAAAAAAAATTTCCATGGCCATCAACCGGCGAGGAGTGGCAAGGGGACGATTCATGACAAAAAAATAAATTAAATTTCATAAAAGAAATTAAAAAAACAAAAAAATCAGAATTAAAGTGTAAAAATAATTTTTTTTAAATAATAAATAAAACAAAAAAAAAATAAAAAAAAATATATATATATATATATATATATATATATATATAAACCATTTTTTAAAGTTCAAAATAAAAAACATAAAATAAAAATGTCATTTAAAAAGAAAGGTTAAATAATTACCAAAAAATAAAATAAAAAATATAATAAAATTCAAATTCAAAACAATTAAAAAAAACAAACTTAAAGTTAAAATTAAAAAAAAAAAAAAAAGAAGTTATTCTTTTTAAATTATAAAAAAAATGAAAATAAAAAACATTTAAATTACAAAATTAAAAAACAAAATTAAATGATAAAAATTAAAAAATAAAATAATAAAAACAAATAAAAAAGCTTAACTTAAACTTAAAAAAACTTTAACTTTTAAAATTTTAAAAGTAAATTAAAAAATTAAAAAATTAAAAAATAAATAAATAAATAATTTATTTTACTTTTTAAACATTGAAAAAAAACAATAAAGTTTTTTCCCTCTACCCTCCGCTCCCTTTCCCAACCCCTCACCTCTCCTTCCCCACTCCCCTCCTCACCCTAGGTCCTCCCTTCTCCCCTCTACCTCCTCCGGCCCTCTAAATTAGCCACCCTCTACCCTCCCCTCTCCACTCCCCCTCCCTCTCTCCGTGCACACCCGAGTGACCCGCACACACCCCTGTCCCCTCCCCGCCTACGCCCCCAACTAGCAGCCAAGAGAATCGGCTTCCAGCCTCTTGGTTGTTGGCTTGGGGCTAGGGTGGCTACATGAGGGGGCTACGGGGGTTGAGTGGGCACGGAGGCCGAAGGGAGAGGGAAAGGACAAGGATAGGGAGAGAGGAGAGGGGACAGGAGAGGAAGGGAGAGGGGGAGGGGTTGGGTGCCGGAGCTAGGGGGTCGGGAACGAGGAGATAAGAGGATAGGGAGGGGAGGATGAACCATGCGGGTTAATTGTTTTTTTTTTTTGAATTTTAGTTTTTAATTTTTTTTAATTGTTTTGATTATTTATTTATTTATTATTTATTTATAATTTAATTTTTTCTTTGTTTTTTTTAATGTTACTTCTTTATTCTTATAATTTTAATTTAAAAAAAAAAAATTTCTTAAACTTTTACTTTTATTTTTAATTTTGTTTATGTAAATTATTTAATTTAAATATTTTTTATTTTTTATTCTTTTAATTTTAATTTTTTTTCCCTAATTTTATTTTTGGTAATTATTTTAAGTTTTTTTTTTCTAATGAGGTTTTTCTTTTTTATTTGATTTTTTAACTTAAAAAAAATGATTTTTAGTTTTTTTTTTTGTGGTTCAATTTGTTTTTCTTTAAAATAAATATATATTTTTGAAAACAAATCAATTTTTTTTGACAAGTTATTGTTTTTTTTTTTTACATTTTTTTAGGTTATTTGTTTTTTGTTTTCCTTTCTTTATATATATTTTTGTATTTGATTTTTTTTGTCATGTGTTTTTAATTTTATTTTTATGTTTTATGTTTTTTTATTATTTTTGTTATGTTTTTTTTATTTTTTATATATTTTTATGTTTTATTACTACCATGTTTTTATTATTTTTATTTTTGTCATGTTTTACTTTTTTTTTTTACATTTTAATAGTTTTTTTTCTTTTTTTTTTAAATATATTTTTTGTGTTTTATTTTTTTGTAATGTTTTTTTATTTTTATTTTCATGTTTTATTACTAATATGAAAATCGCCAACATTATAAAAAAAATTATCTACACTTAATTCATTAGAAAATTTAAAGTGTAAAAATGAAGCCCTTTAAGCAAAAAGAGTTGATGCTCATCACTTTGAAAATCAAGATGAAAATCACTAACAAAAAAAATATTCACGCTTGATACATAAAAAAATTTAAAGTGTCAAAAATAAGCCATCTAAAAAATTGTGTTGATGTGTTAATTTTTATAATTTAATTATTTTTCATTGTTTTGATTTTTTTTTTTTTTAATTTTGTTTGTAAATTTTTATAATTTAATTTTTGTTATTTTTTATATTATTTCCTTATTTTTATAATTTTAATTTAAAAAAAATAATTCTTAAATTTTTATTTATTTATTTTTAATTTTGTTAATTAAAATTATTTAATATATATATATATATATTTATTTATTTTAATTTTAATTTTAATTTCTTAATTTTTATTTTATTTCATTTTATTTTGTAATTATTTTAAGTTTTTTCTCCTAATGAGGTTTTTCTTTTTTATTTGTTTTTTTAACTTTCAGAAAATGTTTTTAGATTTTTTTTTGTGGTTCAATTTGTTTTTCTTTAAGTTATATATATTTTTTGAAAATATATCATTTCTTTATTTATTTTTTGTTTTTTTGTTTATTCAATTTTTTTTATTTTTATGAGTTAATTTTGGCTTCGTTTTTTTTACATTTTTTTTAGGTTATTTGTTATTTTGTTTTCCTTTTTTATATATCTTTTTGTAGTTGATTGTTTTTCTCATGTTTTTTTATTTTTATGTTTTATGTTTTTATTTTTGTTATGTTTTTTTAATTTTTTATATATGTTTATGTTTTATTACTACCATGTTTTTATTATATTTATTTTTATATTGTTTTATATTCTATGTATTTTTTTTACATTTTTGTAGGTTTTTTTTCTCTTTTTATATATTTTTTTTGTATTTTATTTTTTTGTCATGTTTTTTTATTTTTATTTTTACGTTTTATTACTGACATAAAAATAACCAACATTTAGAAAAAATTATCCACACTTAATTCATTATACAATTGAAAGTGTAAAAATGAATTCCTTTAAACAAAAAGGGTTGATGTTCATCACTTTCAAAATCAAGATGAAAGTCACTAACAAAAAAAAATGCTCACACTTGATATGTAAAAGAATTTAAAATGTCAAAAATAAGTCCTCCAAAAAATGTGTTGATCTCAAAACTTTTATAATTTAATTCTTTTTTTAATTGTTTTTATTTTTATTTTTAATTTATTTTTTAATTTTTATAATTTAATTTTTGTTATTTAATTTTATGTTATTTCTTTATTTTTATAATTTTAATTTAAAAAAAATATATTCTTTAATTTTTATTTTTTATCTTTTTTATTTAAATTATTTAATTTGATTATTTTTTTGTTTTTTATTTTAATTTTTTTTTTTTCTAATTTTTATTTTATTTTAATTTTTTTTTAATTATTTTAAGTTTTTTTTCCTAATAGGGTTTTTCTTTTTATTTGTTTTTTTAACTTTAAAAAAAAATGTTTTTTGATTTTTTTGTTGTTCAATTTCTTTTTCTTTAAATTATAATTAATTATATATATATATATATATATATTTGTTTTATATATATATTAAAAACAAATCATTTATTTATTTATTTTTTATTTTTCTTGATTAATTTTTTATTCAATTAATTTTTATTTCTATGTGTTAATTTTGGTTTTTTTTTTAATTTTTTTGGGTTGTTTGTTTTTTTTTCCTTTTTTTATATATAGTTTTTGTATTTGATTTTTTTTGTCATGTTTTTTTTATTTTTATGTTCTATGTTTTTTTTTTTTTTTTTACTACCATGTTTTTATTATTATTATTTTTTTTTGGTAGGTAAGCACCCACTGGGGATTTGAACCAGTGAACTATCACAAGGAGTTCTTTAACAATGCATCATTCACCATCAATCAAAAACCCTGTGGGCTCCATGTTTTTATTATCTTTATTTTTGTCATGTTTTATGTTTTTTTTTTACATTTTTATAGGATTTTTTTCTAATTTTTTTATATATTTTTTTGTATTTAATTTTTTTGTCATGTTTTTATATTTTTCTTTTTATGTTTTATTACTAACATGAAAATCACCAACATTTAAAAAAAATTATCCACACTTAATTCATTACAAAATTTAAAGTATAAAAATTAAGCCCTTTAAACAAAAAGGGTTGATGCTGAGCACTTTTCAAAATCAAGATGAAAATCACTAACAAAAAAAAAATGTTGACACTTGATACATAAAAAAAATTAAAGTGTCAAAAATAAGCCCTCTAAAATAATGTGTTGATGTTGCATCAACACTTTTCAACATTAGCATGAAAATCACTAACATTTAAAAAAATTGTTCATACTTGATACATAACAAAAAAAAAATGGCAAAAATATGCTAAAAAAAGGAGGTTTATTCTGAATAACCATTTTACAAAATTTGCTACCTGAAAAAAACAAGTACCAGGTCATTTTCTCATTTGATTGGTAACTATGTTATTTCCACATGCAACCGTCAACATGCATAAGAAATGCCTAATCAACTACACATACGCATGAACGCATGTAGTCGAGCATGAGCGATCAATTCTTGTAATAAACCTACAAGGCTTATACATGTAATCAAACATACAAGAATGAAGCCTAACACAGAACAATGTAATCAAGCTTCATATAATCATGTAATCAATCATATATTCATGACTATGCATTCCAAAAAATCAACATCAAGTTCCTCATGATAACCTTACTACAACCATGATCAACACGATTCAATGAAACAAGCACATGGAATGCAACTGTAAGACACACACATGCAACTCACATGCATGCATGCTGAACATGTTCACCCAAGGAGAGCACGACCACGTTTTTATATCACCCTGTGGTATGAGATATGACCTAGGGAGAGTGCAACCACGCTCTAATACTGTTGAAATATGGCAACAAGAATATTCCAATTTAATTTGTCCTTGAATTAAATTGTGAATTAAAATCGAATTTAGTCTTAACAACTACTTGGAAATAATTGATTAATTCATTTTGAATTAATTACTTGGAGAAATTCAAGTTAGAAGTCTTTCTAAAGTCATGCAAGAGTTATCCCTTAAATTAAGGAGATAAGATTGAGTTATATTTGAGTTGTAATTGGTAACTTAGTTTACTGAGTTAAATCTAGTTAAATTAGTTCCAAACTGTTTGAGGAACTAATAGAGAGTTAATAGTGAGTTGATGCATGCATGCACTCAACTAGTGTACTCCAGTTAACTGAATATTCCCTCATCAGAAACTCATGCATGTCTATTCTGAGAAAGACTGAGTTGAGATCAAAGACAAGGACAGTTTACCATCAGTTGCATGTGTTTTCTTATAAAGAAAAATCATGCATGCAGAAGGAATAATTCCTTGAGGATTGTGTAGTTCTGACAATGTGTGAGATGAAGAGATCATCCACTTGGTAAATCGAGTTTTTCCACTTGGTTGAAAGAGATCATCCTAGAGGAACAACACAAGGAAATAGGAGCTTGGAGAGCAGAGAGGAAGGCTTGAGAGAAGCCAGGATTTCCTGTGAGTATATGTGAGGATTGTACTGAGAGCTAAGGCTTTGTATAATTCCTATGTATTTCCACCTTGTATGATAATACAGATATTGGAGTTTTTAGCTAAGGCTTTCCCGAAAGTATTTTCATGTGTGTTGTGCATTGATTCTTCTTCTTCTGGTTATATTGTTTAACTCGATCTTTAAGCTTTCGCAAAGTGACAGAGAAGTAGGTTATAGTATTTTTCTTTAATTTATATTGCATTATCAAGTTAACCTAAATAAGATTTTCTACATGGTATCAGAGCAGGATTTGTAGACAATTTCCACATGGTATCGGAGCCAAGTTTATCAGAGATGTGAACAGTATACTGAGAAGAGAATTCGAAGTTTGAAATTCGAGGTTGCAGGTGTAAATCGAATTCATATCATACTTCAAGGTTGGCCAATGGCGTTCTATGGCTTGAGACTCGAGTATGCCTTGGAAGGTAGCTCAAATTACATAGCATGGAAAGATAGAATGGAGGTTGTATTAGAAGACAATGGCTTGAAGGAATTCATTGATCAAGAAATCCAAAAGCCAGCTTCAACTAATGCACAAGAGTTGTCCGAGTGGAAGAAGTGGGTGGCGAAGACGAGATGGATCATCCTTGAGGGAGTTTGATACCATATTGTCTTGAGTCTCCATGGGAAGGATACTCCATTTTCAATGTGGAAGACATTGAATGACCTCTACCAGAACAGTAGCGACGAGAGGAAATTGGTGCTCAAGGATAAGCTTCCAAGAATCAAGATGGAGAAGGGCGATACTATTTCCACATATCTGAACAAGCTCACCACCTACAGAGATGAGCTTAGGAGTGTGGGAATAACTATTTTTGATGATGATATGGTGAGCCTCGCTCTCCTTGGCCTTCCAAAGAGTTGGAATAGCTACCAGGATTCTATGAATGGAAGGGAGAAACTATTGTATTGGGAATGACTATGGTTGGATCTCATGCAAGAGGAGATTAGGAGGAGCACACGAGATGGTTCTTCATCTAAGGATGATGATGAAGACAATCTGGCCTTAGAATGTAAGGCAAGGAAAGGGAAGGGGAAGGCGTCCCATTCCAAATCGAATTCTTCTCATGGAGGGAAGAAGGTTGACAAGTATAAAGTGAGATGCTTTAATTGTCACGATATGGGACATTATGAGACTAGTTGCCCATCAAAAAAGTCCAAGAAGGGATCCTCAGAAGGATCGGAAGGTGAGGCATTAGCCTCTCAGTTCGAAATGGACTTTACCCTCATCACATGCATGGTGTCATCGATGATGGGTTGTGTTTGGTATCTTGACAGTGGAGCTTCATTCCACATGACCGGTGATAAAAGTTTATTCAGTGCCTTGGAGGAGAAAGACCTCAAGATGCACATAGAGATCGATGACGACGGAAGGTATAGTGTTTCAGGAGTGGGCACGTTTGCTTTTCAGAGGGAGCATGGACCTCCTATCACCTTGACAGATGTTATGTATATGCCTGGATTAAAGAAGAACTTGGTATCAGTCGAGATATTGGAGGACAAAGGCTACGATGTTGTCTTTAGTAAAGGAAAGGTGTTCCTAAGACACATAGCCATGGGTCAGACCAAGAGGATAGGGATTCAGGTGAAGAATCTTTATAAACTAGAGGTAGATGATTGTGCAACATTGAGTATGAAAGAAAAATTGGTGCAAAGCTAAGACATTGGCGAGTTGTGGCATGGGCGGTTGGACCATTTGCATCATGGGGATTTGAAGATAATGCAACAGATATATAAAGGACTTCCCAAAGGTAAACTTGAGAAAGTTGACACATGCAAAGGTTGTATCTTAGGAAAGTACACCAAGTCTTCCTTTCATGATCAAGATAGTCGAGCAAAGGCTCTCTTAGAGCGAGTTCATAAGTTGATGTGTGTGGACCATTCTCGACGACATCCACTGTGAAGCAAAGGCATTATGTGATTTTCATTGATGATATTTCTCGTAAATGCTGGATTTATTTCATGCAGAAGAAGGACAAAACCTTCACAAAGTTTTGTGAGTTCAAATATTTGGTCGAGAAAGAGTCAGGGAAGAAGATCAAGGCCTTGAGAAGCGACAACGGTGGAGAATATGTCTCTCAAGAGTTTAAGGACTTCTGTGCAGCTGAAGGAATTAAACGGGAGTTGACGGCACCTCATAACCCACAATAGAATGGGGTAGCCAAGAGGAAGAATGGAACTATTATAGGGGCAACACCAACAATGTTGCATGACCAAGGCCTACCACTTCACTTGTGGGCTGAGGCATGCAACACAATGGTCTATTTTCAAAATAGAAGGCCACATCGCATACTTGGGGTGAAGACACCAGAGGAAGCTTTCTCCTGTAAGAAACCAGATGTGGGTCACTTCAGGATCTTTGGCTCATCGATATATTTCCATGTGACAAAGGATGCACGAAAGAAGCTTGAGCTGATAGCAGAGTTGGGGATACCTGTGGGGTACACTGATACACCTCACAACTATCAGGTGTACTTGCCTACCAGTCGAAGGATAATGGTTCACAAAGATCTCAAGTTTGATGAGCAGAAGGCCATGCGAGTTTCCCTTGAGAGGGAGCTCCAACTACAGGCTGTGGAGGAACTGTTGGCTCCTAAGGAGGAGGGGCCTTAGACTAATGCGGAGCAGCCACATGCAGAGGTTCCAAGAGTGGAGACATCCACTCAAGTAGAGTCTTCCAGAGATGGACGAAAGCGCACAAGAGAAGCTGACAGATTGTTGAAGGATGCAAGAGAGAATGTGGGAGCACCATTTTGTCAGCGCAGATAGAGGAGGTCACCTAAGAGGTACACTAGATACATGGCCCTTACTGGGGAATCCATTGAGACCGAGCCATCTTCCTTTGAGGAAGCAGTGCAACAACTGATTTGGGTTGATGCTATGGTGGAGGAGTGTGACTCCATAGTTCGTAACAGTGTTTGGGACGTGGTTCGGAGACCGAAGAACAAGTCAGTTATGAGTTCCCATTGTCTTTACAAGGTAAAGCAAGTTGCTAATGATGGGAGGATCATGTTGCTAAAGTATATTTCGACAGAGGAGCAAGATGCTGACATTTTGACAAAGGCATTGTCAAAGTGTAAATTCGAGTTCCATAGAGACAAGATTTGGGTGGAAGATAATCCCTTCCTTGTTGAGAGGGAGTGTTGAAATATGACAACAAGAATATTCCAATTTAATTTGTCCTTGAATTAAATTGTGAATTAAAATCAAATTTAGTCTTAACAACTACTTGGAAATATTTGATTAATTCATTTTGAGTTATTTAGTTGGAGAAATTCAAGTTAGAAGTCCTTCTGAAGTCATGCAAGAGTTATCCCTTAAATTAAGGAGATAAGCCTTAAATTAAGGAGATAAGATTGATTTATATTTCAGTTGTAGTTAGTTAAATAAGTTTACTGAGTTAAGTCCAGTTAAATTAGTTCCAAACTATTTGAGGAACTAATAGAGAGTTAACAGTCAGTGGATGCATGCATGCACTCAACTAGTGTACTCGAGTTAACTGAAGATACCCTCATCAGAAACTCATGCATGTCTATTATAAGAAAGACCCAGTTGAGATTAAAGACAAGGATAGTGTACTATGAGTTGCATGTGTTTTCTTAAAAAGAGAAATCATGCATGTAGAAGGAATAATTCCTTGAGGATTGCACAGTTCTCACAATGTGTGAGATGAGGAGATCATCCACTTGGTAAATCGAGTTTTTCCACTTGGTTGAAAGAGATCATCCTAGAGGAAAAACACAAGGAAATAGGAGCTTGGAGGGTAGAGAGGAAGGCTTGAGAGAAGCCAGGATATCCTGTGAGCATCTGTGAGGATTGTACTGAGAGCTAGCTAGTTGTGACAGCTAAGCTGTTGTATAATTCCTATGTATTTCCACCTTGTATGATAATACATATAGTGGGGTTTTTAGCTGAGGCTTTCCCCAAAGTATTTTCATGTGTGTTTTGCATTGATTCTCCTTCTTCTAGTTATATTGTTCATCTCTATCTTTAAGCTTCTACAAATTGATAGTAGAAGTAGGTTATAGTATTCTTCTTTGATTTATATTGCATTATCGGGTTAACTTACAACAGATTTTCTACATGGTATCAATGTAGGCTTTGTAGAGAATTTCTACAGATAGCACTCTGGGGAATAAGATATGACCCAAACAGAGCGCAACCCGCTCTCATACCATTATGTGCCACCCTTCGCCAACATCTACCTAAGAAACCAACTAGATGGGGTAAACATATGATGAGAGAGGCTACTATAAGGGATTCAACCTCCTTAGTGACCTTAAGGAAATGGAATGGATGGAACACCTTAAACAAACCCATCAACGTCACCAACAACACCCTGAGGAAACATCTCAGCCACTCAGACATCCTGTCCCGAAGTGCCACTTATGTTTTAGGCCTTTTAACCCCTAGTCGCTCTCATGCTATAGGAATCACAACTCACAGGCCTATGTGCCAGTGTCCTTGGACTCTTTTCAGCATACCTGTGCTAGCGTCCCTAATATTTGAGCCACTTTTCCAGCCGAGAATCTCAGCCTCTACTAACAACTTTTTATAACCTTCAAAATCCATAAAAGACATGATGAAAATATAAAATAATCGAAAGTAACCGTGGGACTAGGCATGAGCATCCCCAACCAAGACTGTGGATCTATCAAGGAATTGGAGTTCCATGAGAGATGGTTTGGATGTGTTTAGTTGCAAGGCAACATACTTGGAACAACAAGGTAAGGTAATTGGTGTATTGCTATGTTTAGTTATGCACTGACATTATATGTTTATGACATTATGATGCAGGGAGTTACATGGCAAGAGAAATTTCCATGAAACATTGTTTCATTATCACTTTAACTGTCATTCCATTGATTAGGTCATAGATACATTTTCCATTCATTTACAGGTAAAAACATGAAATAACCACGACATGAACCAGTCATATAACCATGCTTATAACTAGCATTAAACCAAGTAAATATCAGAGATATTGACAGCCATTAAATCCACATATAAAATTGCCCATAGGGCTTTGGATTGACAGTGAAAGGGTGCACTGTTAAGGCACTCCTTGCGATAGGTCACTGGTTCAAATCCTCCGTGGGTGCTTACCTACCAAAAAAAATTAAATCCACATATAAACAAGTGCAAAAGTAAGAGAACTTATATTTTATTAATCTTACAAAAATCTAACCAGGTTCATGACTTCCACGTATCGCCCAACCATAGACATGGTTGAACCAAATATCTCTTTTAGCTAGTCACCCCCGTGCCATATTCAAAGCATGAATGTCGGATCTCATTGAACAACCAATCCAAGAACAAATAATGGAATCCAGAGGTTAAACCACCTCCACCCTCATCAAACTGTGATCACACCAAAATTGGTGCTCTCATCACGACCAAACTGAACATGGAATTCCATCTGAAATCCATCACTATCCTTGAGGAACATTCTGTCTCTCTGTCTCTCGGGCTTTACCACAATCCAAACCCAGATCACTAGGCCCTAAACCGAGACAAGACTCTCAGGCTTTACTACAATCCAAACCCAGATCACTAGGCCCTAAACTAAGACTTCTCCCTCAGGCTTTACTGTGTATCCTGCCAAAACTGGTCAAGGGATTCCTAGGCCTTTGGGAATGAGCCTTGAGACCACCTCCGCCCTAGATTTTTAAATCCATCCAAAAAACCAAAGCTCGAAATCAAGATAAACATCCCAACATACAATGGCATCTGGAAAAAGGCAAGGCTAGGATGAAAACCCCTGTCATAACCTATAAAACTATGCCACCGATAGAAATAGAACCATACACCAACATGAAAATTCATGCATGTCTAAACCAACTAGGAAATAACACATGCAAAAGGTTACCAGCAAGTATTCCTACTGAAGCTACTTGATCCTGCTTTGCCTTCCTTTATCCTTTCTTTCCTTCCTTTTCCTTTGCTTGCTTTTCCTTCCTTGATCCAAAGCTAGAGTGCTCCAAGAAATCTCTAAGTGACCAAGAGTATGAGAGAGAGAGAGAATAATGAGAGAGCTCCAAACTTGAACTGACCAAGAACTTAACACTAACTAAGCTTGAGCCAAGAGCCTACACTGACTAAGCTTGAGCCAAGATCTTACACTAACTAAGAGCTTGTTAACTGATCCTCAAAAGCCTTTTTATTAATGAGGCCTCTATTTCTTCATTTTCCATTATTTTCCTTCATTTTCCTCCTCACATACAACCTGTGACCTTTCACCTTACTTTTCTCCTAATTTCCTTTATTTTCATAAATAAATGTGCCAAAAATGCCTTTTTTCCTTTTAATTCCTTTCCTTAGCCTTTTACAATTTCATTAGCCAAAACACACATCCACTGATGCCCACTAGGATATCTTTTCCCAACATTCAACTTGGAATACATGTCGCTTACCCGTGGTCTTATTTTTTCCTTTACTAAATTTTATTACATGAACTTTTCACCAGGGATGTTACACATATTTTAGTTCATTTTAAGTATCAAAGTGACTTGCATCATAGTCTAACAATGTACTTATTTTCTTAGTTTATTTCTTGAGAAGTCCAAATTGTTATCTTGTTAGTTAGGTATGATAATAAACTATCCATATGAAAATATATAAAAATTACATTATACATGAACATCCACAAACTGAAATAATAAGCATCCATAAACTAAAATAATGTTCATGCGTCCATAAAATATCTATGTATGAAAATATACAGAGTTTGTACATCACATGTGAATGTTCCTTAGGAAATGGGCCTGAAAATATACAAACTATCTATGATCCACTCTAGAAAGTATTACTTCTAGAACTCTTATGTGTGTTCTGCTATGCAGAGTGAGCATCCATAATCCGATACTACAATATAACACGTTCAAATTCAAATTAATTAGAACATTATTTTTACAAAATAAACAATCTAGAAATAAATGATTTTGAACTATGCATTTAAATAGTTCCCTACCTGTGACTCAAGTGAGTGTAAATGGAAGTAAGGTGAGATGGGGGTATGATTAATTTGAGTTTAGTGCTCCCATGCCCTTGGCTCAATGCCTCCATACTCATCATCCCATTCATGTGTCCACATAATTGCAACGTTGACACCCCTCTACATTTGAGCGTGTGTACACAATGGCAAAGACAAATTATATTTAGTCTATGAATTAATTAGCATGGGTAAAAGTAATTAAAAAAAAAAAGAAAACGTCGAAATCTTAGGAATACAAAAATTTACCTCAACTGCTAGTCCATGAGTGTTATGTGGTGTAGGTGGAGGTGGAGGACTGAGCCATTGAAACTTGCAGTAGAGGAGGCCACATTATTTGGTCAATTTCCTCCTCACATGACCTCAAAAGCTCATTTGTGTAGTTGTGTTATGCGTGCATGTTATCACGAAATTATTAATATATATGCAATATGATACAAACTTATTAATATAAATAATGTATAATTTGATGATAAGAGTAAAATTATATATATATATATATATATATATATATATATATATATATATATATATATATATATATATATATATATATATATATATATATATATATATATATATATATATATATATATATATATGTATGTATGTATATATGTACCTGGTCTTTGTCATTTGGACCATGCACCCTCCAAGTGTCACAAATGGTATCACAACACACACATGCGTATGAAAACAAAAATTTGTGCCCTAGACCCTCGAGATATGAATCATCATATAATGGAACTAGTGGTCCACGAGGCAATGATGGTGGTCTGCTCATCTCTCCACACAATGCGACGTGTGTAATGGTCAATGTCCTCTACATATTGTCTGTAATGGTATACCTAGTTTTAATGCCAAGTTGCACACAACTCTAGCTCTGTCGAAAATACCACGCTCATAGATGGTCATGGAAATAATCTTGGTGGTGGTGCTACATGCACAAGGTCCCTACAAATCTCGACACGTTCATAACTATGTCCCAAGATGGATCCATAAAACTTAGATCCGATGTTGTTGTAATATTTCCTCATATGTAGCACAAACTCTACATATATATGCTTTGAAAAGTAAATGGGGGCTTGGTCATTGTGGTGGAACTGGCCCCAAAATCCAATGAATCGAGTGTAAGAAAATGGGGCCATATCAACATTCTTAAATTATTTTAGCAGAATTGGACCAACATGTCTAGCACGACAGTCCAAAGGGATGTGAAACAACTCCCCACAAACATCAATGTTCTTGGTGGCATTTTTCACCACCTTCCAAGTATGTGGACCTCAAACCTCTATCCTCCTAATCCTATGTATGGAATATAGGAGGTGTTTTTGTGGGACAAACTACACCTAGTAGGTGAACAAGTAGAGATTTTATCGAGCTCTCATGTGATCCATGCTTGTTGGGCCCAAAAATTATCAACTCTAATAGTGGTTATAACATTGTTCCACATAGGGATCGACATTTCACTTAGATCCTCATCTTCACCCTGTTGAGGATATGCAAATCATAAACATAATATGTATATATATATATATATATATATAACCATAATAACATATACATTACATAAACACATCAATTGAAGACGATTTAAAAATTAAATACAATTTCAAGACATAAATACATAAAGTTTAAAGAGAATTTAAAATGCAAGATGTGTACCTGCAAAAGGTGAAGAAGGTCCAATATCCGTAAAATGATCATCAAGAGACAAAAACAATGCCTCTGACACTCTCACTAGTGTGAGAGAGAATATATATGAGTGCAACATACACTGTAGTATGGCTACGTGTTCTAGCCTGACCATGTATAACAAATCTCCCAACACTTCGATGGGCTGCGATTGGGGGGGCATATGGGAGATGGATTTGCAAATTAAATATAATACATATAAACTAATCTAGGAATAAAATGTTGACATAGGAATACTTTTGACAAGAAAACCATTTATGAACTCAAGTAGAATAATCTAGGCTGAAGTCCTAAACTAAATAGAGTGTCTTTTTTGATTAATTATCAACCAAAGTAAAAATATGTAAATATATGTAAAAATTTGAAATAAACCTATTTGCAAAACAAATAAAACTTCATGCCAACAAAATACTCCATAAGACATGTTCTTATAATGGTTTATTTTTACACATGACATATACTAGGTGCAAACACATGAAGACATTGTTTCTAGTACGACACACTACATAATCAAAAAATATGGTACAAATTAGAAAGGAGTCAAAATGTTTATATATTCACTTTAAATGCAACTTTCATCATGGATTTAATGTATGTATCAATGATGCATTGTTCAAACTTGATATATATATATATATATATATATATATATATATATATATATATATATATATATATATATATACATATGCTATGTTGCATTATATAGTTAAATAAAAATATAGGAAGTGTAAGTTACAAAATCATTACTCAACTAATAAATTTAATAAGGGTGGGAACTAAGAGATATATAGTTGTCATATCATTATATTAAATAATTCTACAAATATCAATAGTGGAAATTTTAAAGAAAATTACAATTTATAGATCAACTAGAGTCTTAAAACGTTCCTGAGCATCACCCATCTTATGTTATTATGAAGAGCACATTATATTAAATAATTTGAATGTTTTATATATGTGTGTGTGTTATAAATGTTATAGGTATATATATGTTAGTTATGTTATATATATATATATATATATATATATATATATATATATATATATATATATATATATATATGGCTAATAAAATTTAATTAAATAAAAATATTCATTTATGATTTGGACTTTTAATTTAGTTAATATTGTATTCAAGTAAAATTATGTTTTTTAAACAAATTACTATATTTATTGTTAAAAATATTTAAAATATAAATTTATTTAAATTTAAAATAAAAAAGAAATAAAATTTCTTATTTGATTTTATATAGGTCACAATGAGCAATCATATTCATTATGTCAATTTAAAACTCCTCTTTCATTTATTTATTTCTTATAGTTTAATTTTTTTCTGTTTTGAAACATTTGTGGGCATATTTTGTCAAATTTGTTCGAAATTTAAAATCTATTTTTAATAACAAAAATTCATTTTTGCTTTTAAATTTATTTCACTAAATTCATAAAAAAAAAATTAAATCCTAAAATAATTAAAAAGTAAAGTTCTTACCATAGAAAATATTTATAATAAACATGTTACCATTGTAGATAACTTATACAATGAAATTAAAAAAAATAAAATTTAAAACCTAAATTACAGTTTTTTTGGTGCCCTTCAAGGGATTTCTTGGTAGTTTTCTAAGTTTTTTTGGTCTTCAAGGGCTTTCTTGGTGTTCTTTTAGCGTTTTTTGTGGTTTTCAAGGATTTTCTTGGTGGTTTTTTGTGGTTTCCATGATCGTTTTTTGTATTTTATGGATGGTAATTTTTTTTTTCAAATTGATTTATTTTATTTTGCAAAAAAAGAGAGATAAAAATGACATGAAACCTACTTCAGCTTGTGCCTCTAGGTCATTGGTGGGGTTGATGGGTAGCTGGATTGAGTTCCTCGATCTTGGTTGAGCTTAGAAATCTTACGTTGAACTACTTTTTCTCTTGTGGTCTCAACAAAATTACTTGCACACATCGTTGGGGTTTTAAATAAGAAATAACCCTCGATTGAGCATCCTTTTTTCACCAAAACAGGCCTTCGCTTCACCAAAAAGTGGAACAAAACTCCATGATATCACCCCTCCATTAATCAAATAACCCTTGAAAGAGACTATAAAGACTCAAGAAGTATAGTACCACATCCAACATTAACAACACGTTCTCAAAATATTGAAGGACAACTTGGCTATGGAACAAAATACGATGAAACAATAAACATATCAACATTGTGGTGAAAGGGAATTTGAAGTGGGGGATTGCATATTTGTTTGACTACAACCATATAAACAAATATCCCTCAAGCAACAAAATGAGGATATTAAATTAGCTCCATGGTATCATGGCCCCTATAAGGTGTTATATAGGATTGGAAGTGTGGCCTACAAATTGGATTTGCCTCCATCTTTAGGTGCATGTGATAAGATCCTAGTCCAAAATCATCTATGAGATATTAATGAAGGGAAATAATATTCAAACCAAAATAATTTTTGAAACAAGGATTAAGAAGCTAAGAAATTGAGTAGTCACTGAGTACCTCATCAAATGGAAGAACCTGCTAATGGACTAAGTGACATGGGAATATAAGTGTTTAATGTAAAAAAACCCACAAACAGTCAATTGTAGAGTGACAATACTTATTGGAAAGGGAGGGGCATGTTAAGCTCTATATAAGCCCCATGTTAACCCAAAACACCTTTATTAAGCCCTAGATTCTTAGTGATTACATTTCTATTATTATATTTTTTTTTGTAGGGTAGAACCCCTCATGGTCCCATTTTATTGTAATTGTATCCTTTGTCCCATATACTCATACTAAGGAGACCTAGTCTTAGGATCATCATATAGTGTATCATTCATTATATTATTTGTAGAAGGAGGTTTCCACTTCAAAGTGGACTATAATTATTGGTTTCTTATCATTTTTAAGGTGAAATGATCATAACAACAGTACATCATGAAACAAAAATTTGAAGGGAAAACATAACATGTAATCATGGTTTTGCATGAAGGACTCATATTGGTGAGACACATGAACCATGCTGAGATGGTAGGTGCCACGCAGGTTGAGAAACACTATGTCGATGCTAGATGGATGGTGATGAGGATATTATTTTAATGTGGTGCCTATGTGGAATGTCACATGGCATGTAAAATCTGCTTAGTGGGATGGATAAAGAGTTAATTTTCAGATGAAATGTGCCATGGCCCATCGTCAAAGGATGCCATGTCCTAGGGTGATATAACTGTGACATTAGCAAGAGGCAAGGAAACAGGTGATGTGGTGCCCAATGATGTGGGTGCTAGGTGATGCGAGAGAGCATGCCACATCATACTATAAATAAAATGCACCACATCAAATTTTGGCATTGGAAAACTAGAATGCTCCCATCCGCACCTTCCATTTAGTGTCTAAGAGAGAGTGCTATATGAGAAAATTTATGGTAATTGACTTTAAGATTCCTATTTCGTTGCACTGGTTTCTAACGGTGTTCACTCCTTGACTAGGTGAATTGGTGTTTGACATAGTTAACATAGAGTGCTAAACAAGAATGTCTCGAGTAGATGACAGGAAATTTGTTATCACACCATGGAGGTTTGAGAAAGACACCTCTAAAGGTATGGCGCGTTGGCGTGGTGAAACTATGGTGTGATGACATTGTGGAAGCCACACTAGATTGTGAGTACATGGCATAATCATGTATGCCAATTTTCATTGTCATGTAGCCATTCGTGTTGATGTCGCAAGGTTTAAAGAGAAAATATCTAAATGGGCATAAATTTTGATCTACAAGTCAGATTGAGATAAAAATTATATTATCAAAAAGATACTGACAAGCCAAATGCAATGGTAGATTTGGTTTTGAGTTTCAAGGTGGGTGGAAAAAGAGGCTTTTTGTGACCCCATCTTCATAATACACCTTGGATATTAGGTTAATTTCATAGTAACACCTTCCATGTCCTAAGAATAACCCAAGAGGGCTAGAGGGTTTTTTATAAAGAGGACGATGATGTCACCATCTCCCTCATGGAGTGAGGGTGAAGTGCATCCCTCAAGCACCATTTTCTTCCACATGGTTATAATTTATTTGCACTATGGGAATTCATACTAGAATGAGGGATCTCATCACTAAAGTATTCATTTGTATTCCTAAGGTGAACTGTGAAAGAATCCTTTTATGTTATCATGGCATTTAGCCTCTTGCATAAACTAGAATGCAATCCCATTATACTAGCCAAGTTTTAGGAATCACGCCTTGGTGTGGATTTTCCATTCATTGTTTTCATCTAGTTGTTTACATCCATGCTTTAATGTGGTTTGATGGCTTCATTCATAAGTTTCTTTCCTCTTTCATTATTGTTTCTTCATTGGATTAGTTACTATATTTCCTTCCTTCTCCCTTACTTTTCCACTATATGTCCCCTTCCCTACTATGCCCCTCTCATGGTCATCTCATGATGTTACATTTTTCCTACATGTCTACCCTGGAACCTATTATCTCCAAGGTATCACTAGCTGCATCTCTTTAAGGGGTTCACAAACTCACATGAGGGAGGAAACCTCGTCTCGCTTTTATAGGGAACAAATCCCTCTCAACATTAATGAGAAACTAAGTGAGGCGGAATTGGATTTGGTTGATGAGTGCAAGTGCGTGTCCAAATATGTGGTTTTGGATGTTGTAGGAGCATAGGTGCTAGACGCACGGCATACCCATTGAAAGTAAAATCAATATATGTATAATATTGATGTCTATTAGAGTATGAAGTCCCTGGTTGGCCATGTCTTAATTGAAAGGAATGATGCCAAATATGAAACTATTTTGGTTGTGGATGACATTGTGTTGTAGTTAATGAGAGAGTAGCTCCAAGCCCTAGACCTAACTACCTCAATGTTGTGGAACTTGTGTCAATTGTGGTTGATGCCTCCAATTCAACATAGTCTTCTCAAGATTTACTCTTTGCTATTATTTTTGTTGTTTAGTTTCAACTATGTTAAGGTTAATAAGATCTATGTATATAACTCTCACCTAACCTATAGATATTTACAATGTATTTTGTGTGTTTTTATAAAACATAAAAATAGTTTTTTTGGCAAATTAATAATTTTTTGTTTTATCATGGTTTGGTTTCTCATGTGAAATATAAATTAATAACTCATAAAAATCTTTGTTACTAAAAATACTTAACTAAACAAAACAAAAATAAAATTATTATTTAAATATTTTATGGATTCAAATATGTATATAGCGTAACAAAAGTATCCACAAACTAATATTTGATATAATATTTTTGTAAAAATAATGTTAACAAATTAACATAAATCTATTGTTAAATTTACTTTAAAATATTTACCAACCAACCTTTCGATACCCTCACTTTAGCGCTTCGCAAGAAAATCTCCAATCTATTTCGATACTTCACATATAAATTGCACCCACTATATGATGGCTACGCTGACTCTATGAAAAGAAAAAAAACAAGAGAATCCTTACTGCTCATTTCACTTATTAGTCCCCACCACAACACGAAGTATATCAATCGATTTTTAGTTAAACTCTTTTAGTTGTGACTAAAAAATATTTATTTATTTTTTATGATTATTTTAAGTAGTCTTTCCAATTTAGCAAAAATAAATTTGAAATTATCATGTGTGAAAAAATAAATATAAAGATATAATTATATAAGTTTATTGTACACAATTATGAGTTTATTATGCCCATGCAAAATTAGGTGGTTCATACAGTTACAATTCATTAATTCCAATGCCTCTCTAACCTTGCTTTGAACTCTCATTGTTTAGTGTTTCATTAATTCCAAATGCCTCTCCAACCTTACTTTGAACTCTCATTGTTTAGTATTTTTGGTAGGAGTTATGTTGGGAGTCGTAAGCTTTTCCTATCTTAAAGCTATTATGCATGTTGCACTTGCTTCGGTCTTTTATTTTTTTCCAAGGATTATCTTTTAGTGGAAACTTGTTTCATGTTTTTGTACTTTTATTTGAGTTGTCTTTGTTTTTGTTGTATGCAACTATCATAATTACTTTAGCATCCTTCAAGTTTGAGGTAAGATATGTTCACTTCTTAGTATTATTCTTTTGTAGATTATATATTTTGACATCACACTAAAAACTAGATTTGTGATGCCATTGATCATGGTGGCATTTTCCAAGGTATATGCATTACTCTTGAAGCTTGATTTTTTCTTAAAACTTTGCAATATTTTTAACATATGAGAATTGAATTCAGAACTTTGTGTGTATTTTATTTATTTTTCATGTTACCTCAAGAATAATCTATTTAAGTTAATATTGTTTTTGTTTTTTGTTTAATAACTTCATTTCACTGTCATCATCTGAGATTTCATCATAGGTAAGCAATTAACTTATAATTTTCTCCAATTCTAAAGTTACAACCCCATATATCTTATGCTTGCCAACTAGTATATAATTGCTTATTTTTATACATTTATTTCCACAAGGAAGATGAATTACACATATATATGTTTCACATTAGTTTATTATATCTCTAGAGTTTAAAGCTTGTAGGAAGAAAGACCATAGTTTCTTTTGTTTTTATATGAAATTTGCAAAAATCTTATATTTTTCTTATTTTTATAGAGATGCTACTCCTAATTTATTTTTGATTAGCTTCTTTCTTTTCTATGTATGGGCTTTAAATATTTGCCTTAAGATATTCCATGATTTATTTGATTTTTATTCTAGATAGAAAAAAGTGCGAGTTGTGAATTTTAGTAATTTTGTACTATATATTTTGTTTTTAATTTTTTTTTTCCATTTTTACTATACTTTATTGTAACCCTAAAGTTTTTTAAATTTTCATTTCAAATTCTTATTATTTTTTCATTCTATTTTTATATTTTAATGTTAGCTTTACTGATTTATTTAGTTTTCCTTGTAGGTGAGCAAATAATTTATCTTTTCTTATTTTTATTGAGATAACATATTTATGATTTATTCATTTTTATTATATTTTTGGAATTCAAAGCTTTCTGGAAGACAACCCCTCACTTAGTTTAGTTTTCATTTAGAGTACCAAATATATCATGTTTTCTTGATCTTATTGAGATAATGCAAGATTTATTTCTAGCTTGGATGATTGGGTAGAATAGTTGTTATACTCCCAACCTAGGCTCTAGTCTAGTAAGTTGACATGTTTACATTGTGGAATAGAGTAACAATGTTGTGCTCCTAAGTGAGTTTATACTGATTGTCAACCTAGTACCAACAACCTCTCCCTTGCCTTTGGGCACCCTTAGGATTAGGATCTATTAACTTAGCTATAGGTTTTCCTAAGAAAGGAAAAAAAACAAAAACATAGTTTCTTTCTAATTGGTTTTTGGTTATTTATTTCTAGACTATAAAGTCTGTCCAAACTTTGAAGAGAGTACCTATTTTATGTTGAAAATATTTGAAAATATTTGATGTTTTCTTAGTCTTACTCAGAGCATGCATTATTTATATATCTTTTGTTACATAATTTATGGACTTTAAAACCTATCTTGGGAAAGGCCCTCAAATCAAGCTACTATTCAAGAAGATTGATCCAATAATGTTTAGATGGAAAAATTATTTTTCACAACTTCTTTTTCATTCTTAAGCTGACTTGGGATAATTAACCCTATTAGAACTAATGATTTCATATTTGTGTACACTTCATTTAATACTATTTATTACTTTTTTGGATTAAAATCCATGTAAATCCATATAGATGGAGACAAAGCTAACAATTATTGAAGGGGAAAAGTAAAATATTACTGAGTTTGTAGTTACTTAGGTGAGATGTTACATAGTTTGCAATATATTAAAAAACCTTTAGCTTCACAATAAGGTGATGCGTAATTTTGGTCGATATTGTAACAAATGGAATAAATATAACTTAGGAAGATATTTTTTAGTTATATTCTCACAAACATAGTTATAATAGAGTTTTAAATTTCTTCAATTTCATATTTGAAAGGATTCCAAACTTCAAATTTGAAAAAAGAATTGAACATCTGGAAACATACATAACTTATATATATTGCAATAATACATAGAATACATAATGGACAACCAAAATAGAAAACAAGGTGATACAATATTTTTTCAAATAGAGATGGCATGAATATATATTCCAAAATGACCCACATTGAACGTCTTAAAGGAAAATGAAAATAAAAATAAACTCTTTCTTACAAATTTACTAGTGAAACAATTTATATATTGTGAGCCAAATTTTATGTCTACATAAGAAAGTTTGTTTTCCTTCCTCCACACATGCATTCCCTTATAGTACAATAATTCTCTTACACATACCCCATCTGAAAAATGTATAGCTAGTGATTTACAAAATTATCTATTTTGATTTTAACTTTCCCTACTTCACTTTTTTAACACTTCTAGTAATTTTTAA
The DNA here is from genome assembly GCA_031772625.1 of Pinus tabuliformis. NCBI lineage: Eukaryota > Viridiplantae > Streptophyta > Pinopsida > Pinales > Pinaceae > Pinus > Pinus tabuliformis. The sequence continues at coordinate 38,259,481 of CM062815.1, forward strand.
TCATTGTTTTTATGACAATGAAAAGATTGAGTACATATCCGTACACAAAAATATAAATTTACTTTTTTCATAAAAATATTATTATTATTTGAAAAAAAGTATTCAACTTAAATTTATCTCAACTTCAAACTTAATATAATAATTATTACTTGAAAATATAAAATAAAATAAATCTATATAGATTTGTTTTATTATAAAAAAATATAATATTCATCCATATATATATAATATCTCATAATTAATATTTTTTAATTTTCCATTATTTTTTTTAATAATGTTGAACATCTACAAAGTTGCATATTTATAGAGTATATAGATAAATTCTCACACATATATAATTGATATTAAAATAATATAAAAATAATTATTTATGAAGAAACCATCCATATGGGTAAGAATGAGATTGAGACTCATAAGATGCATTGTTCCCATGATTCTCAAGTAACCATTGACACAAGTGAAAATTTAAAGAGGAAATTTATATTGCATACCATTTACCAGAATATATAGGTTATAAAAATGGGGAAAATTTTGAAAAAAAAAATACAATTTAAAAATCACACCTAATACTAAAACTTATCAATCCATTCCATTTTTATTATGTAGTAATTTCTATTAAGATAGGACATGTGATACTTTGAATATTATCATAAGAATTCTCTGATTTACTAATAAAAAACACAATACAATATTACATAATATTTACATGTATACATTTGTTTTTAAAGTGAAAAAAGGTTGAAAAATTGAGTTCACATTCAAAATCAATCTTCATGTCATGTAATAAAGATTCATTTTTTTTTTTCTGAGTTGTGTTTAAGTGTATAATATTTGTGATAAACATTGAAAATGAAATTCACCTTTCTTTTATTTCTTTTAAGTTTATCAAATTCATCTACATGTTGTGGCATATACAAATGTTCATCCCTTCAACTTTTATGAATTCATATAGATGAAGACAAATTAGACTATGAAGTTGTTCAATGGGAAAAATAAAATATTACCTTGTTTTCAATTACTTAGGTAAGATGTTATGCCATTTGCAATATATTGTCAAATATTTGACTTCATGATAGATGGATATGTAATTTTGAAATATTTTTCACTTATATCCTCACAATGAAATATAGTTATCATGAGGGTTTACATTTCTTAAACTTCATATTGGAAAAAAGAACTTTGACGTCTATAAACACACAAACAACTTATATATATTGCAATAATACCTATAGTGCATAGTAGACAACCAAAATATAAAACAAGTTGATGCACTACTTTTTAAAATGTTTATAGATATAGTGAATATATATTACAAAATGACTCAGAATAAACACTTTAAAAGAAAATAAAAACCATCTCTCTCTTAAAAATTTAACTTAAACCCTTAAAAAAAAATCATATCTCTTAAAAATTTACCATTAACACAATTGATATATTCTAAACTAAATTCATGGTCTGTAAATAAAAATTTGTATTCATTTCTCCACAAACAAATTCCCTTTTCTAATTCATTGTTTTGTGCGTACACTTTCTTTGCACATCCTTTATTTTGCACCCATGCTCCACACACACTCCACTTGTTCCGCACAACTACTTCATTTGGAATTGTCCTTTCTCATAGATTCTCCCACTCCACACTATTGATTTCCTACGTACCACTTGTATAGAGCATTTAAAGCATGAATAATATCATTCTCTACATAGTTCCTACGCACCACTTGTATAGAGCATTTAAAGCATGAATAATATCATTCTCTACATAGTTTAAATATGGGTGGCAAGTATTAAAGGTAGCTTTGAAATTTGGATCATCATAAATGTGAGCTGATAATTCCCTGCAGTGTATCATCCCTAACGAGTGTCACCTTCAAATTTAATAAATATTAAAACAATGTCACCTTCAAATTTAATAAATATTAAAACAAATAAGAATATAATAATTATTATTATAAAATATAAATTAAAATAAATTTATATAGATTTATTTTATTATAAAAAATTATAATTATCATTTTGATATATATAATACTATTCTATGTTCATATTTTTTGATTTTCAATTTTATTGATTTTAATGTGTTTCTATTTTGAACATCTACAAAGTTGCACGTCTACAAAGGATAAAGGTAAATTCTCACATAGAAGTAATTAATATTAAAATATTATAAAATTAATTGTTTATGAAGAAATCATCCATTTGGGTAAGAATGAGTGAGACTCATAATATGCATTTTTCCCATGGTTCTCAAGTAACCATTGACACAAATAAAAATTCAAAGACATAATTAGTATTTTATAACAGTAGTATATATATATATATATATATATATATATATATATATATATGGGAAAAAACCATAATTTCATTGCTACAATTTGCATATCCTATAACCATTCAAGTATGGGCAATCTCTTGACTCATTAACAAAATGAAAATTTCAAAGAAGAAGTTAAGTGTTATAGAAATCACTTAACTTCTCTTTCTCTCCCTTCCTTCTCTCGAACTTCTACCATCCCCTTGAAGGAAGGTCAACATGTACCATTTCCAAGTCATTTGCAGTCACTATAGGAGTTGGTTCTTTGCGTGAATTTGAATTTTCTAATAAATGTACTCTCTTTATGCCCACCATCTTATCTTCTTTGTATGCCACAACTCCATGATGTTCTCAGATATGGGTAGGATCTCAATTTGTGTCATTTGGCACATGGGGAGTAGGTCCATCACAAACCTAGGTTCTTGTATCATCTTTTTTTGTGGGGTTCTTTGTGATTTCCCCTTCTTCTTATGGCATAATGGGCTCAAAAGGTTTCCAACCTTTTGTTTTATGAGATGAACCCTTTTTCTTTTTTGGATTCTTTCTTGCTTGTGGACATGTGTCCTATATATGTCATGCTTGGAAACATGTGCAACACCTAAATGTCGTATTTTCATAGTCCAAATTTTGAACCCAATGAAACTATTTACATTTAAAAACTATATGATTTGGTATCCATTTGATTAGATCTATTTCCACATAGATTAGAGCAAATATAAATATTCCTTTCTCTATTCTTTCAATGTTCATATTCTAGAATGATCACAAAGTATTCCCAATGTCCTTGACTACCTTGTGATGGCAAAATGAAGGGGAGGATTTGGCAGTCTCACCCATATTGGCATCTTTGACACCACCATAGTTGAGGAATCATATTATAGGAACCATGGTGTGAAAAAGAGTCTAGCTCTTTCCGAGAACTAGGGCATCTCTCATAATACTTTCTCTAGATCTTCCCAAGTATCAAATTGAACTATGGAAAAACCCTTTATACAGAAATATATATCGCAATTTTGGGTCCAAGTCAAGAAGACCCACTGATGAAATCTTCAGATCTTGGCCAAAAGTCATTAAATCTACATATCATGACCCTATATTGAATTACAAGAAAAAGGTGGTTCACCTCTTTTAATTTTACCTCTATATCAAAAAATTGTTTCACTTGATCTACAATATATGGACCTAGGTTGTACTTTAGTTGTTTCATTGATGTAGGACCCTTTCCTTGTGCTGCATATTTACATGATGTTGATCCTTCTCGGCTGCTAGATCTCGATCGATGTCCATACAATCTCAATAACAATATGAGGGTCGAGTTTCTTGAGATGTCATAGTCCCACAATTGAAAAAGATATTATATTTACTTCCTTTTGTATATTAGACATTGCTTAGCTACTGAAACTTCCGTATGATTCTCAATTCTCTATTTCAAGATCCCACATATTTAGATTTAGAAACCTAGAAAATGTTAAATTTTGTAATTTTTCAATGTTGTATCACTTACTATAGCACAATTTATCCTCTTTATTAAGAGTGCATCCAATTATTAGCAATATAATCAATCATAAACATAACTCAAGAATGAACAATAGGAAGAGTGATAGAGAAGATAATAAAACACAACCATAAGAGACGACAGATTGGTCCAAGACCACAGAAAAACCCCACAAGTGAGAAACCCTTTCAAATCTTCTTCTTCTTTAGTAGATCATCGTAAGAAGTTACAACAGTGAGTAAACGAGCTTAATACATATAATCAACAACAGGTAATAATAAACCAGATGTAGAGATATACAGATTTGTGATAACAACATAGAAACTCATATATACTCATCTACAATAGAGAAATCTAGATCTACAGAACACTGATGTTGAGATTCCAAAACCCTAGATCTGAACTCGGTCGCTATCATCAATACTATCTGTGTGCGATGGAAAACCTCACGGATGCACTCACGAAGAAAGTATGTGAGCGAATGTAACAATAAAGTCACTCCATGGATGTCTCTATGCCTACGACTATGGATATGAACGAAAAATATCCAAAGTCACTCCCTTGCTGGGTTGCCTGAGCCATCAATCAAGGTAAAGTCACAGTCATGCAGTGTTATCCGAGTGTCTGGCAAAGTAAATTCTCTTCCTCAGCTGCCTGAAGTGAGTGACCGGGGACCATAACCTTTTAAAGGCAAAGTCACTCCCTCTGCACTACCTCCCAATGATCGGAGAGCCAAAGTTTCTCTCTTACCCAATTTATACTAGTGATTATGGATGAAAAAATTCAGATCTATGTGAGCGACCAAGATCCAAAATACCCTAAGTCAGAGTGAGCCTTTTTCCTGTGATCTTAGACCCAACGAAGACTTCCGTTAATGAACCTGTGTGAGCCAGGATACAATAGAAGAATAAAAACATAACTTGAGTGTGGTTCCAAAATGAGCTTGAGGTTGTGTTCTTTTATAGGTTGTCTTAATGGTTTACATGGGGTAAATAATGACCCAAGCAGTGACTGAAGTGGTTAGGGTTGATCCATTCCATAATGAATAAATTAATAAAACAATTTAAAACTTAACTTCCACTTGACTGAATCAAGTGATCTTTAGGTCCATTTTTATCCTCTTGAAAGGAGGAATTTAATGCAAGCATCATCTTGGTCATCTGAACTATCCAATGTGGAATTTTCCTGTAATTGCAAAAATAAACACTCCCTCTCAAGTAGGGAGAATTCCACTTATCTATATCTTTGCATCATCTTGTCAAGTTGTTGTAATGTTTAACTATTTATACTCAACTCTAACTACTGAAAATTTCTCTGCTCTAAAATAACAAGAATTTGTTACCAAAGGGGAGCTTAGTCTATCACCATCTATCTATGAGGTCGTTATCTAGAATCTCTGTTATCGGGCTGCAACAGAGAGTATAATCATCAATCATCACCGGAGAGTACATCATAAGGGAGAACATCTCAAACTAGAGCCATGTTGGGAAGCAATATCTTCCACCCATACCGAGCAATAGGATAAATCTCCTCAGAGGGGAGTACACCCTAAACCCTGAAATATCATCGGGGAGCTTACTCTCAACCTAGAATCATATCAGGTTATCTCAACCCATCCTATTTCCTATTGACATTCCCATCAATGGTAGAAAAACTGCATCATAATCGACTTGGGTTGTACACATAAAGTACACTCTCAACTCATTGGCCAAAATGAGGAGTGGTATTCCCATCAAGTTTGCATGTTTGGGGGTATTATGCCAACTGGGATATACTCTAAAAATACCAAAAGGGGAGCCACATTCTACTACCTTATAAATATAGGTCAGCAGAGTTCTTCAATACTGGGTAACAGATAGGGCACTTCCATATTATCGAGAGATCCCTTAACCCCACGAGTCACGTGTCTCAATTCCTCACACTGTGAGCTTAGGCAGGGTGGGAATAGTATGCTCAGTGTCTTCAATCAATGCTGCCCCTTATCTAGATGGGCTACATCCATCAGTCCAAGATATTCTCTGAAGAATGAGAACTTTCCCTTTGGTAATGCCTTGGTGAGAATATATGCAATTTGATCATATTTTGATATGTCTTGGAGCTTGAAAACTCCTATATGAACCATATCTCGAATGAAGTGATATTGGATTTCAATATGCTTGGACTTGTCATGGAACACATGATTTTATACCAAATGGATCCCACTCTTTTTGTCACAATATATGACTGTAGTGTCTAGGACCTGCTCAAATAGCTCTCCAAGGAGCTTTCTTAACCATATTACTTCACAAATAGCCATGCTAGAATAAATATATTTTCATTCAGTTGTGCTCAATGCTACAGACTTTTGTTTCCTGCTCATCCAGGATATCATGGAAGATCCAAGGCTAAAATGGATGTACTTTTCTTATCGAAAGTATTTCTAGCCCAATCAGCATCACTGTATCCATGAAGGTGAACATTTCCTGCAAAATATATCAAGCAAAGTGTAATTGACCCATGCAAGTATCTCAATATGTGTTTGGAAGCTATCCAATGTGAGTTGTCCGGCTCAGTCTAAACTGACCCAGATTATTTACTGCATAGCATATATCTAGACGGGTGTTCATAAGGAACATCAGAGCCCCAATCAGTTGTCTATACCGAGATGGGTTTTTTAAGTCTCGTCCTGTAACATCTCCATATAATTTCTTGAAATTTATTTCCATAGGAGTGACCATGGATTTTTATTCAGCCATTCCAAATCTTTCCATTAATGTTACAATGTATTTCCCTTATGAGAGGAAAAATTCACCATACTTTTTCCATAGTTCAAGGCCGAAGAAGTAGTGCATAAGACCAAGGTATTTCATTTCAAAGTCAGAGGCTAGATTCCTCTTACATTCAATCATCATAGCCTCACTAATATCAAAAGTAGATCATCAAGATACAAAACTAGAACCAATGACATACCTTGGATTACCTTGAAGTAGAGGTTGTGATTGATAGTGCTTCTTGTGAATCCCATCTTTACTAAGTAGTTGTCAATACATACATACCAAGATCAGGGAGCTTGCTTCAAACCGTACAATGCCTTCTTCAACCTGCACACATGTGTTTTCAGGTCTTCCACTTCAAATCCTTGTGGTTGTTCACCATATACCTCTTCCTATAGCATTCCATGGAGGAAGGAAATCTTTACATCCATCTCATGAAGATCCCATCGTTGACTTGCAGTGGGGTAAATTATAGAGTGAATAGTTGTATATCAATATACTGGAGAAAATATCCCATCATAATCCTCCCCCTCTTTCTGAGAGAAGCCACGAGCCACGAACCTTGCTTTATATTTCTTGATGCTTCCATCACTTCCATGCTTGATTTTAAACAACCATTTTGAAGTCACAACAGACTTCCCTTTAGGTATAGGTACAATATCAAAAACATCATTTTTAATAATTGATTCATATCATTTAGCCATAGTATCATTCCAAACTTGCTCTTTTTCTTCTTCTTTGAATGAGTATGGTTCGACATGAATCATAGTAATAATTACAACAACATATCTGTGATACCTGCAAGGTTGTTTCCTTTCTCTGAATGATCTGCAGATGGGGAAATTCCTTTCAGTATCCTATAAAGTGTCGCGTAGCCATGGTGATCTCTTCTTAGAGGGAGTATCACTTGAAGGAGGATCCAATAGATACATAGGCTCTATGACATCATCAACCATATGAGGTTCAATGTTGCATATGGTGACGGTCTTTAAAAAAGCGTTATTGTAAGTGTATATAGTGATGGTCCTTTAAGGTTTGTCACCATAGCCATTTTCAATGACACTTTTGGTCAGGGTCGTTAAAGGCCCGTCACTAATTCTTTTTTTGGTGACACCTTTGGTGAGGGTCGTTAAAGGCCCATCACTAATTCTCTCTTTGGTGACACTTCTAGTGACGATCTTTTACTGACCGTCACCAATGATCTTTTTGGTTAATTTTGGTGATGGTCAATAAATGTTCTTCATCATTGATCATTCCAATGAGTTTTTGATGATGCTTCATGCCTGTGACATACCTTTAAGGTTCATCACCAATATCACATATGATGACGGTCTTTAAAAAATCTTTGTTGTAAGTGTATATAATGATGGTCCTTTAAGGTTTGTCATTAAAGTCATTTTCAATGACACTTTTGGTGAGGGTTGTTAAAGGCCCGTCACTAATTCTCTCTTTGGTGAAACTTTTGTTGAGGGTCGTTAAAGACCCATCACTAATTCTCTCTTTGGTGACACTTCTAGCGACGATATTTTATTGACACTCACCAATGTTATTTTTGGTTACTTTTGGTGATGCTAAAAAAATGTTCGTCATCATTTGATCATTCCAATGTGTTTTTGATGATTCTATGTACCTGTTACTATATCTTTTGTCAAAACATAATGATTTAAGACCATTGTTGTGGAGTCTTTTTCATTATGTGTCCAAGGTAATAGTCAGTCAATTTGTTAAGAAGTAATTAGTGTGTATCATTTCCCTTAGGTCATAAGAATATAGTTTTCCTATGAGTCAATACATGATTCATCTCTATTAGGTTTATTACCTAGCAAATTTCCTTTAAATAAAGTTCCATCAGTGTGGGTAGGAACTATATTATTTAATACATAATCAAGCCATGTCAATTCTATTAATGAGATATACCTAGCAGTCCTCAACACTCATGCTGCACCTTAACATGTTTTGGAACAGTACACTAACATTCCTTGGAACCTCGCATGTCTTGGAACATTGTTGTACCGGGAACAACTTTGTACCTAGAACATATTTCCATGAGTAGGACACCCAAGCAAATGTTGGCATGCCCTAGCATAGCATAACACTCCCCTATCATGTGTTGGCATGCCTTGTAGTCCCTAGCATGCCCCGGAACACCTTGGAATGATATTGCATTAACAAACATTAGCACTTGGTACACATTGGCACTTGGAATGTATTGGAACATATTCTTAGTGTGCTTAGCATGTGCCTTTTGAAAAATATAAAGTCCCAAATTATTAACCTTCTTATGTGTTCATTTCCTTTCATTTTAGCTTGGTTATTCCTTTTGTTTCCTTGAAATTCCTTGACACATATTGGCATAATTTGGCACCTTGTGAATCCTAGCATGTCTTAGCACTTGGCATGCCTTGGCACTATTTGGCACATGTCAGCACACCCCAAAACTACCTAGCACACTCTAGCACTTCTTGACATTCCCTGATATTCCCTGGCATGCCTTACCCATGCTTAACATACCTTGTCACTCCTTCCTTGCCATGACAGCTAACACTCATTGACACTCCCCAACACACCCTCATATTCATTCACTTCCATGCATTTGTACCTATTTATCCCTTGTGTTATCCTAGTATTCCATAACACTCCTCAGCATGCATTGGCACTCTCTAGCACACCTTAGCACTCTTCGATATGATCTGCCACTTCATAGCATGCATCACACTCCCTGACATGCATTGGCACTTTGTAGATGTTGTCACTTGGAAAGTCTTAGCATGTTTGGCATGCATTGACATGACTTGGTATGCTTTGGCATGGTTTAATATTAAAGTTATTTGAGATCAATTATAGGAAACTAGATGAGAAGAAACAAAGAAAGATTTGGCACTTAGAATGCATTGACACTTGGCACTTGGCACCTATTGGAACCTAGTGTTGGTGTGCCTAGCATGCCCTTCATGGAAAAGGTAAATTGATGACTTATTAATTCTATTATGTGCTCATTTCCTTTTAGTTTAAATTTTTCCTCCCATTTGTTGCCTTGACAATCCTTGGCATGCTTTGTGACACCCTTGTACATTTTGGGATGCCTTAGCACTTGGCACATCTTAGTTTGTTTAACATGTCTTCATATTATCTGGCACATGTTAGCATTCCCTAAAACACCTTGGAAGTCATGACCTCACAACTATCATTACAATTTTCCATGACTTGGGGACCTTAGATTCATTATAACACCTTGGCACTCCCTAGTTGTCATGCCCTCTGTTATCCTCCACAATCTACCAGGATGATGAGGACATCGACAGAGGTAACCACAGACCAAGATTTTGGTTTGGTAGCTAGCCCTATCAAACCAGAGAGGGATCTCTCTATGAAATCACAGCGAAGAGATGACTAGAATGTAAAGGATTCGAGGGGAGTTAAAAACCACTTCTACAATTAACTTTGACTCCAACCTCTCTCATAAATGAGGTCAAATTTACATAAAAATAGCTTACAAAGACTAACCACCCATTATTTACATTTAATTTCACCCCTCACATTAATTTACTTCACACTTTTGACTTTGCCCAAAGTCAAACTAGGAATTACAAAAAATTACACAGTGAAAATTTTACAAAAATCTCAAAAATTTCCAGGTGTGCAGCGAGTTGTTGGAGGCCATTTTAGAGTGCCTTTATGAATCTAGATCTGAATCCTTTTATGGAAATATGGGAGAATCTATATGTCTTTAGAGTATTTTTTCACACAAAATGACCCATTTTTGGCTGAGATATGGCCACTCTCCCAAGGTGTCTCCAAGTGTGCCACGAAATGGAAAGAGGGGCAAGAAGGTGATTTTTGGCCTCTTTTTTGCAAATTTCATAAAAAATGAGCCCCAAAATAGGAAAGTGGGAAAATTGGTTTTGAGAGGGGGTCATAATATTTCCAAAAATTCTGAGTTTCCATCATTTGGAGACCTGAGTAAGAAGTGGAACGTGAGCTCACTCCGCTCCTAGACAGAAAATTGCCAAAAAATTGCAAGTCTACACCAATCTACACCAAAACACAAAATTTTCTCCAAATCCTCCCAAAATTTGTCCAGAGATGTCTGATGAGGTATGTTATGCAATCATGGATGCATCAACAAGCAAATATAACTTTCCCTTCTCCTCTTGGTTGATTAGGGTTTCCTTGAGTTTTTCCTTCAATTACTTGATGTTGACCTTGGCAACCTGATTCCTTGCGTAATAATGGATGGCCATTTTATTTTGAAACTTGTTATCCCTGTTGGCCTTGTCAAGAAGATTTTCAAGGTGGCAATTGACTTTATCAAGCCAAAACTCCCTGTCCTCATTTATTTACATGGAAATCCTCTCTTCAAAGGTCAATTCTTCCATTGGTGGCTTTTGTCCTCTTTCCCTCTTAAGTGCCTTCCTAATTATACCCAATTTCCTTGGTCTCTTCCATGCCACATGTCCTTCATGCTACTCAGTGTCCTCATTTTCCACCACTAACTTGCCTTTCATCTCTTGTTTCTTCGCTTTGAATTTCTCCTTCTCCATGACTATTTGTTTTGCGTTAAGTTGACTATTTTCTTGCTCAAGGAATGAAATGATGAATTTGGCCCTCTCCAAGTTGTCCTTGAGCTCCATGATTTGAGAATCCTTCTCTTTGATGACTTGTTGCAAGTTTTTATGCTTATCATGTGCCTCCAAGTCAACTAGGTCAAATTCATGCTCAACGGGCTTCTCATCATGCAAAGAATCCTCGTGATGTGATGGTGATCCTTGTTCTGCTGATGTAGTAGGCTTGGCCCATTCCTCAATTTGAGGAGGAAACACAAGGCTTTTTCCTCTCTGATATGTCTTGGTCACCTCAGGCCTAGGTGCCTTGGAAACATCATCATGTTTTCTTGATGACCCCACCTCCATGGGTTGTACTCACATGGTTTGGTGATGGCTTGTTGAAGTGGTTTTATGTGTTTTCAAGGTCACCTCAATGAAGGGGTCCAATGTCATGTTCTTCTATTTCAAATGATGGAGTTCTATAACCTTTATTAGGATATGGTGAAAGGGGTTGGGATAATGCACTTTGCCTTTCAATTGCACCCTTTCAGACATTTTAGCTAGGATCCTATACAAGTAGCTGGACAAATTTAGAGACTTGGAAGTTGTAAACTGCATGAGAAGTCTTATGTGGTATTAATATAGCCTAGAAAATATGCCTGAACATGTGAATAACTTCATGACAGCCTTCATCAATGGTGTATATCTCTCCAACAATTATTTGAATAGGAAAACATGTGAGCGAGCTTCTTTGTATTGTGATTTCAAGTAGGGTTTGTACTCTTATAGGTCTAGGTTCATGCCTTTGAACCAATTTTCACCGTGGTTTGGTATGCCTGTAGCTTGAGAGATGGCATCCACTAAAAACATGAAATCAATCCTTTCAATGGTGATCTTGTCTTCCTTCAAGGTGAGGGAAAATATACCTGTGAGATGTTCATGGTAACCTACTTCCTGCACTCTTTGACAAAACCCTAAACAATTGACATCTTCAAAGCATTTCATGAAAAATGGGGAGGAGGTGGTTTAATTGAAATTAGAGGGCTCAAACCTCAATATATTTCCCCCCTTGTTGTAATTCCTCTTCTCTGATGGTGATGAGTTAGGCTCCATTTTTCGAACCCTAGGTGAAAGGTAAGCAAAAATAGTGAAATTTGTTGCTGTGAGGGAATGAGGTGGTATGATGGACTTAAGAGTTGCCTAAATTTGTAAGGAAATTTAGGAGGGTAGGGGATGATGTCAGTGAGTAGGGGAAAAAGGAATTTTGGGAAATGAGTGAGGGGAGGGGGTGGAAAAGGCCAAAACACAGGCCTATCCTAGAAAGAGATAAGGTAGATTAGGGTTTAGAGGAAAATGATAGAAAATGAGGGGATAAGGCTTTGTGATGGATGGAAATGGTGTATTAGATACAAACAAAGGTGTAGGGAAAAGGAAACTAGGTTTTAGGGAAACAACTCATCATTTGAGGATCAAAACAATGAAAATCATGTAAACCCTAGAAGAAGAAGTATTTGATCATTTTCTTGACATATGAGGCAAAGGAGGGCATGAAAATGATTAAACTTACTTGTTAGAGAGCCTGGAGGATGAAATGACTAAAGAGGGGCTTTGAAAAATGAATTTCGGTGGTCAAACAACAATTTTGGAAAACCATGCCCCGTGCACAGAGAAGGCTTCGTGTGCGCAGCGTGCTATCCAAGTGCGTAGCAAAGGTTCTCTATGTGCAACGAGAGTCAATTTTTGCCGGTGAGGGCTCTGGAATCACATTTTTTTTCAAAGGAGAGGGAGGAGCTCGATGCTAGGATGGTAGACAAGTGCAAATGAGTGTGAATGGGATTGTCCATGTGATTTTATAATTTTCTTTTGGTGTCTAAATGATTAATGAGGTAGGATGGACCACCTCACCAATTCACCTTCTTTTTTAGTTTTGTAGTCTTAGGTCCTCTTCTTGTAACTTTAGAACCTTAGGAACATAATTACATCTAAAAAAATAAATTACATTTGAAATCAAGTTTATTGAACAAATTTACCTATTGCTACTCCCCATTTGCTGGATTTATACATGAAATGACTGATTTTGTGACCTTAACCCTAATGACCTAATGGTGACACTGTGTTGAATGGAGACCATGATGATGTGACTAAAGTGATATTAAGGATTTTTTCATGATGGTAGACTCAACTGGGTGATGAAAGTGACCGGCATATGAAATTCTTGAGAGAGTGGAAATAGCCCTAGGCACACTAGCCAGTGACAAAAAATTTATTTGAAGACTCACTGAATTGAAAAAAAATTGTCTTGAAACCCTAAAAACACCTTGTAGGAGCATATTTGATCACTGGTGACAAATTGAATTGACTGACACTAACATCCTCACAGATGACCTTATTTTTTTTGCGACTTGGGAACCCAACCAATTCATTAGCAAAACAATATTGTGCCCAACCCAAAGTCTCCCTTTCTGTGAAATTGCTTTGTCCACACCTTATCACAACCATAGGATTGCCTCCTGCAAGTCATATTCTAAACTTCTCCTAAAAAACGTCATCCTTGGGACACCTCGAATTCACTGACACTCCTTGTCACACACTCTTATTTATTCATTTCCAAGCATTTTGATCTAGTACTCCCTTGTGTTCCCCTGACTTTCCCTAACACTCCTCACCGTCCATTGACACTGTCTACCATGTGTTAGCACACCTTTTCATTCCTTGGCATGCCCTAAGACTCCTTAACTATCATGCCCTCACAACTACCCTTACCTTTTTTTAGACTTGGTTGGAACCCAACCAAGTCCTACCCCGAGTACAACAACGTAACCAAGTTATAGTTATTACAAGTAGAGTATGCCTTGTTCACTGAAGAACTGCCTATAACACATATTAGGCTACTCATGTCCAATCTCAACTCATCACACTTAACAAGTTACCAATTCAAGGCTCACGTCCAACCATGGCCATAAAACAACTAAGAAACATAGTTTACATCTTGACATGCCATAACACATGGCACGTCTAACAATCCCTTAGCCCTATGTGGCATGTGTTAGCATCCCCTACATTTCTTGGCATGGTTTTCACCCCCTAGCACACCCTATCACTCTTTGACATGCCTTGGCACTCTATCATGCTTTGGCACTGCCTAGCATATAACCTTGTCACTCCCTCCTTAGAACAGTTGGAACTCATTGACACTCATTATCACACACTCTTTTCTCTTCATTTCCATGCATTTTGAACTAGTTCTCCCTTGTGATTTTGTGGCACTCCCTAACATTCACTGGCACGCATTAACACACCCTGGCACATGGCACATATTGGTATGTTGCATTGGCACTCTATCATTCCTTGAAATTACCTAACATATCTTGTCGCTCCCTCCTTACCACACCTATAACTCACTAACACTCTGTGTCACACACTCTTATTCATTCATTTCCATGTATTTGAAACAAGTGATCCCTTTTGTTTCCTTGGGACTACATAACACTGCCTGGCATGCATTGGCACATCCTAGCACCTGGCACATCTTGGCATGTTTCCATGTCCTCTAGCATGCCTTAGCACTACCTACCATACCTTGTTACTCCCTCAGCACACCTGTATCTAACTGAAACTTCCTATCACAAACTCTTATTTGTTCATTTGCATGCACTAATTTGACCTAGTGCTCCCTTATGTTTCCTTGGCACTCCCTAATATGTCCTAGCACATGTTGACACACCCTGGAACCTAGCACATCTTGCATGCATGTCACCCTAGAAATCTAGCATGACTTAGTGCAACCTATCATACCATGTCACTCTCTCCTTAGCACACTTGGAAATTGCTGACACTCGTTGTCACACACTCTTATTCATTCATTTCCATGCATTTTGACCTAATGCCCCCTTATGTTTCTCTTGCACTCCCTAACACTCTGTATCATGAATTGGCACACCTTGGTTCTTAGCACATCTTAGTATGCTTCCCTAGCAATCTAGCATGCCTTGGTAGCAATGCATAGCATACCTTGTCACTCCCTCCTTAACACACCTGAAACTCGCTGTCTGTAATGTTCCAAACTAGGAAAAATAGTGCTATGCAAAGAGGACAATAAAAATAACACCATAAAATTAAATCAAACCATTAGGCGACAAATTTTTTTGTCATGTGTTAGCACGCCTTTTCATTCCTTAGCACACCTTGACACTCCTTAGTTATCATGCCCTCACAACTACCCTTACATTTTTTGTGACATGGGAACCATAGGCTTTCCTCCTGCAAGTCCTATTATGAACTTCCCCTCGCACACTTTGTCCTTGGGACACCTAGAATTTGCCGACACTCCTTGCACACACTCTTATTCATTCATTTCCATGCATTTTCACCTAGTTCTCCATTCTAATGCCCTGACACTCCCTAACAGTCCTCACTATACATTGACACTGCTTGGCATATCTTAGCATGCATTTTCATTCCTTAGCATGCCCTGACACTCCTTAGCTATCATTCCCTCACAACTACCCTTACTTTTTCTGGGACATAACAACCTAATGAAGTCCTTCATCGACTAAAACAACTTGACCACGTTACGGTTACTACAACTAGACTATTCCTTGTTCACCTAAGAACTGAATATAACTCATCTTAGGCTACTCATGTCCAATTTCAACTTATCCCACTTAACAAGTTACAAGTTATCAAGTCAAGGCTCACATCCAATAATGGCCATGGAACAATTGAACAACATAGTTTACATCTTGACAAGCCATAGCATCTTTCATGTTTAACAAAACCTTGGAACTATGTGGCATGTGCTAACACTGCCTGCATTCCTTGGCATGCTTTGGCACTCCCTAGCACACCCTACCGCTAGTCCCTGACATGCCCTGGCACTACCTAACATATAATCTTCTCACTCCCTCCTTAGCACACCTATAACTCATTGGCATTCCCTATCACACATTCTTATCTATTCATTTCCATGCATTTTGAACTAGTTCTCCCTTGTGTTTCCATGACACTCCCTAACACTCCCTGACACACATTGACACTCCCTAGCTATCATGCCCTTATAGATAGACTTACATTTTTTACGACTTGAAAACCCAACCAAGTCATTGACAAAACAATGTTTTGCCTAACCCAAAGTCTCCCTTTTCCTGAAACTGCTTTGTCTAGCTCCTTGTTGCAACCACATACTAGCCTCTTATCATTCTTATTTTTAACTTCTCTTAGGACACTCAATCCTTGACACACCTGAAACTCATTGACACTCCCTAGAACACACTCTTATTCACTCATTTCTATGCATTTTGACCTAGCGCTCCCTTCTGTATCCCTAACACTCTCTAGGATGCACTAACAATCTTTGACATGCCTTCTCACTCCATAACATGCCCTATCCACTCGATAACATTCCCTATAACTCCCTGAAACATATTGTCTTTTGGCACTTGGTGGAACCTGACAATTCTTGGCATGCGTTGGAATTCCCTGGAATGCCTTGCCATGGTTTAAGATAAAATTTATTTGAGATCAATTATTCACAATTAAGAGAGAAGTAATAGAGTATGATTTGGCACTTAAGACACACTAACACTTGGCCCTTGGCATGTATTGGTACTAGTGTTAGTATGCCTAACATTCCCCTCTTAAAAACGTAAAGTCTTGACTTATTAACCCTCTTATGTGTTAATTTCTTTGCATTTTAACTTGGTGTTCCCTTTTGTTGCCTTGACACTCCTTCACACATGTTTGCATACCCTAACACCTGGCACATCTTATCATGCCTTAGCACATGGCATGTCTTGGCATGCCTTGGCACTATCTGGCACATGTTAGCACACCCTGACTCTTCTTGACATGACCTAGCATTCCCTAGCATGCCTTGGCACTGCCTAGCATGCCTTGGCACTTCCTCCTTGGTACACCTAGCACTCGCTGACACTCCCCCACACACCCTCGTATTCATTCATTTCCATTCATTTTGACTCGATGATTTATGTTTGATGGGGTGCATATATAGATTATGTTAGGTTTGTTTCAAGTGTTCCTACGGGGCTTCCAATTTTCCTGAGGATATGTGGAAGACAAATTCATATACAAGTGTTTTCCTATATGATACTATGTAAAGGGGTACTAATAGATGTTAGAAAGGTGTCCAACCAAGTCATGTCACTTGTATTTTCTATGTGTATTCTTCCCCAATCACTGGTTTACCTATTAAACAACAACATCGTGCTATTTAGAGACATAAAAACACATCCTTTCTCTTTTTCTTTTTCTCTAAAATAAGAGTGCATGCTATCACAACAAAGTGCTATAACACCACTTGTGTTGTTCCTTATTTGTTGAAATGTAATAGTTAGAGAAAAATAGACATAAATATATTTGCAAGAAGTAAACAAAACCAAAATTGGGAGATAAAAATAGTAAGAAAACCTTTATTAATATTCATAATTGAATGAAATGTTCAATTGTGTCCTATAGGGGGAAACCCCAAACATAAATACGACTCCAAAACAATAATATTCACATGGCAATTGCTTACATAACTTCTACTAATATACATATTTTATAATTGAAAAAAACGCTCACCACTTAGTGGAATTCTCTTAGTGAGGCCTCAACCACTAACTTGTGGGCCTTATTCAATGAGACCACCTACAATTATTGATTTGACACTCTACTACCACATGATAATTATTCAATAAATATTACCCTAATATGTTAAGTGATATTCTATTCTCCTAATTAGGGGAGTTAGCGTGGGATCCTAAACACATTATAATGAACAAGTCATATTTACCCAATGCATAAACAAAATATATTCTTTATCTATTCAACAACTATTATGCATATGCTTCATGATATTTATTACTTTGGCTCATAATCCAAATACAAAGAAAAAAAATATATAGCCAAACATAAGAACATCCACACACCACATTACACAACATAAAAATGTTTTCACTCGAGAGCCGCCATCGGTAGGAAACTCTAGGTCATATTGTGAATTTGTCATGCCAATGATTGACAATCATTAAGAATGATTTCATTGATATTTAAATTGTTGTGGATATTCTATTAGAACAGTTTGTCATGCTAGTTGTTACATTGTTTTGAAATATTTTATTACATGGTTTATTAGCTTAGATCTTAGATTAAATATTACTAGTGTATCACTCCAAATTATGCATATATTTGAAATCAAAATGGAAGAAACAAGAAAATAAACAAGCCATCCACACAAATTAATAGAATATACGACTTGGGAAACCTAATATGAGAGAAATCCTATTTATAAGGCGAGGCATATGCTTTAGTCTCTCTTTTTCAATTATGAAATATAAGTATAAAGAAATGGTCACTCACTATGGAGTGGGCATGGACACTGTGGCATGAAATATTACCACATAAATATTATTCATTTTATGTTATGCTTGATATCCCATTCTTTGATTCCATCCTCAGCTATGGAATAATAATAATGCCAAAATAATGGAGCCCCTTCCTTTCCTAGTAACCTAGTATAACACAAAGTGTAGTCATTCAACATCACGGTTAGGGTTTTTGCATGCTTCAATCTTCAATTAGTGTTTCTATTTTGGAACACCCCCACATGTGTGAGTAATGGGGGTTGACATGAATCCACTCATTCCCATGGTTTTCATTAAGGTACATCAACTTGCGAGAGATGTAACCTTCACATATGAAACTTCATTTGAGGTGATTTTCACAGAGTTATAAAGCTTCCAATGTCTAGAGTAACATCAAAGGGATGGAGCTATGTAATCAAAATGGGCTCCCAATCAAATCTACAAGAACCGAAATCACTAATGGAACCTGACTCTAAAGTGGGCCCTACAAGCTTAGAAAATCCATATGCATGTATGTATCTTCCATTCTTAGTTATATATCTATTACGAATCAACTCCAAGTAAACCACAATTGTGGGGGAGATCCAGGGCACTCCTTCTCAAAGATAAGTTATGGAGTGTGGAAATAAAGTCATTACAAGTCATAGGATAGTAGTGAATATGCTTAAAATTCTAAATATTTTAGCAGAATACATTGATTGCAAGATACATTCTAAATGCAACCCAAAGGACATGTTAGGGAATGTGTCGAAGAACATACTTAAAAATATAATAGGTAGGATGACAGAAATAATTTGAAACATTAACCAAGGAAATGATTCTTGAACTTACCTATGCATGGACCAATTTGTTGGAGATGATCTCCACCTCATTGAAGATGGTTTTGTATTCATAAAGCCATAGAACATAAGGATCCAATTCTTTTAGAAATGGGTTATGTCTTCCTATCTATATGATATGCTCATTAGGACCACGAAATCTTAAACTACCAACTTTAAAGTCTAAGTGGAGTACAACACTTAGCTAAATTCCTTGAACGAATTTGGTGTTATCCAATCACTTCACTAATGTTTTAGGGGTCATTGGTTTCTCTATAATCTTAGGCTTTCATTGGTATCTCATGGTGTCAATCCATTTAGAGAGCTCAAATCTACTTACTCAACCTTATTTTGTTATTAACAATAACATTCCTCCATGGATGCCAATAAAGAGGGAGCACATAATATTGGCCATGATTGTTCTATGTATATGTTTAGAATACCTTGAAAGACCTTATTCATGAGAAAGTTAGTGAATTATAATCATTGTAGACTTTTACAATATTGAACAATTGCTACAAACCCTTCAAGTGGAGGTTACTTATCACATGATCTAATTTTTTGGGATGACTAATACACAAGAATAAACAAGTGAGAAGAGAGTAATTTAGTTTATTATAATAGTAACCAAAGTTACATTTGTCATTTGAAAAAAGAAGTTAGTACATAGGTGAGCTTAGGCCAACCCCTTAAAAATAGCCATACGACCTTCCTCTTTTGTAGCTCCTTGACTGTAAGGGTCTAATTGAAAAACACATAGTTCCTTTAAAGATTTGTAGGTTGAGGCAACCACTTCAAGCCCTTGAACTTGAAGATAATCCAATATTTACAATTGCTTACAATAATAAGTCCATTATACACACTCCTCATCTTAGAGTTGGCGAGAGATGGAGAATACTTGATTGATGCCAACCTTGTAAATGAACAACCTTTCGCACTCATTGGTTGGACTCTCCATCACTAGTTGAAGGAGCATATGTGTCATGAATCAAAGATGATATATTAGCATGAGTTATATACAATTGAACACACTTGCCATGGATCTCATGGAAAAAAGATGAAGAGACTCTTTGAATATTAGGAAACATGTACTCATACTCTACTTAATTTGTAGGTGGTAGCATTTCAATTTTTTCCATTTACTAGAAAATCTCACCCAAAGAGTCAAATTTTGAAAAATCAATCCTATTCTAAATCACTCCTACCTTCTCATTGTTAAAATCTTTGTGAGATTTCACCTATGACCCTTAAATTTAGTGCATTTAACACCTCTAATGGTGGAATAGGAGGTGTTGCAATAGGAGGTAAACTCCATTCCCCTTCACCTTTGTTGAGACCTCTAGATGAACCTACAATCTATAACCCTCCTTTGACTCAACACAAAATTTTGTTATTTTTTCACTTCCTTTACATACCCTCCCTATAGGGGCATCCTCATAGGAGGAGCTTTTGGTTGAAATATTACAACAATGAAATGGGCACACCATCTCTTTATAGGGTTTCAAGGGAGGGGTATTGGAAAATAACCATCTTATCCCCTATAGCCCTTAAGACCTTCTCAACACATTAATGAAATGACAGATTGATAACTAGACCCAAAGATAGATCCTAAAGTTCAAGGCCAAACCCAAATAGAAAGAATCACACCATTGATTAAGCATTGATATTGAGTTTTGGTAAAATCAAGGACCTCCTTTCAAGATCTTGACCTCGTTTTCCGCATTCTCAAATGGAAGGTTTAAAACCCACATTAAAAAGGGGAGGTTTGCACCTTAGCCATGGCAACCTTTGTACAAGAAGAATCTATCTAATAAAATGACTTGGATATGTGAGGTCTTGATTCCTAGAGTACCCAATCAATGTTTTTGAGAACAACTCAATAGCTCCAACTAAAATTTAGTCCTATTGAAGAGGAAACTTGAAAAATACTATTATTTAGAGATATTTTTCCTTCCTTTTAATTGATTTACAACAAACCTTAGTGCCTCTCCTTTCTCATCTTTCTCTTCTTATTTCCAACAAAAAAAAATCATTAATCATATATCAGAAACACTTTATCTCATCTTTCTCTTCCTATTTCCAACAAAAAAAATTCATTAAGCATATATCATAAACACTTTATTATTATTATTATTATTATCCAATAATAATAATAATAAAGTGTTTATGATAGTGCTTAATGAATTTTTTTAGAGAGTAAACATGGCAATCATTTAGAGAGTATATTTATCGATGAACCCATGCAAAAACCCATTGCAATCTAATATGGTTCTAATATAGTTTTAATAAATCTTAAAAAAATTGATCCTTCTTAACTACCAGTAAATTTTGTGTTGGTTTCTAATTTGTTAATGTACATATTATTTTATTATTGTTATTTTATATTAAATTATAATATAAATAAAATTAAGTTTCAATTATTAAATCAAATATATTATATATATATATATATATATATATATATATATATATATATATATTAATATAAAATATTTATTATTATATTTTTAAAATTTATAATTAATTAAATATTAATGTGTTATTGGTGAACCCATGCAACAAACATTGCAATCTAATATGGCCCTAATATGGTTTTAACTGTCTCCTAAAAACACACCTTAGCAAACTCTTACAAATCTTGGCTTCTATATCGAATTAGTGTGACTGTAGGGAGGGAAAGCTTGTCAAATATTATTGTTATTTTTACTTCAGCATCACCCGAAATGTACAGGTTGAATTTTGGTGCCTTCATTTGATATCATCCATTACCTTTCAATTATGCATGTGCACAATGTCTCACTATGAGGTATGGTTTTTCTTCATTTCTTTCATTTTCTTCAAGTTTTCTATTGGGTGGGGGCAAGACTGTCAAATATTATTGTTATTCGAAATGTATAGGGTTGAATTCTAGTGCCTTCATTTGAAATCAGCCATTACCTTGCGATTTTTCATGTGCACAATGTTTGACTATGAGGTAGGGTTTTTCTTCATTTCTTTAATTTTCTTCAGGTATTCTATTGGGTGGGGTGGGGTCGTTGATTTCATGGGACCTCCTCTGAAGTAGGGTTTTTCTTAATTCTTTCATTTTCTTCAGATTTTTTGTTGGGTGGTGTTATAGAAATTTTTTGGCACTGCAACCCCAAGCATAAAATGTCCATAAAACAAGGCTCCTAAGTCCCTAAAAGTGTTTGTTCCAACCCCTAAAGGAACAAGGTCAACTGATTACAGCTTCTCCCAGAAGTTCTCCATGAAAAACTACTCAGAACTGGTCAAAATAGGATCATTTCACCTGCTCCATAGGCAAAGTGCGTTGCATCTCACCTAAGTACACTTAGTGGGTGCGTTGCATTTCAAAAGGCCCTTCTATGGGGTGCGATGGGCGAGAAGAGACAAATGGCAGTGTCAATCCGTGAGGTGGAGAAGCATGGAATCTTCTAGAAACTCCTCATGTGACACTTGCCTCTCTGAATTCGACCAAGGATGAGTAAGAGATCATCAATCTCCAAGTGGAAGCAAGAACTATCAGAGGGAAGACACTAATCAAATCATAAGCTGACTCATCTCCCTTGCAGACATCTATATATGGATCCCTCATCCTAGAGATCCGGAGGCTGGAATTTTGCATCTTGTAAGGAATTGTTGTTGGTTTCTTGAGGCAACATCATAGTGTTGGGTGATCTAAGCTTTGCATGAGGTGAAGAAGGGCTCACTTGCTGAGAGGATGATGTTGGGTCAGAACAACTGGTTGTAACTCTCTTGGCTCTGTCTTGATTATCAATAAAGCTATTCAAGTTTTCCTCCATACTCTTGTGTCATTTATGTCTCATGCATTTGTATGGTCAATTTACATCTGATCCTAGATTGTTTATGATAATAGATCCATGTTCTTGTATAGTGTTATGCTACTTTGATTCTACAGGTACTCTGTGAAGCTGGGTATACAAGGAAGCAAGTAGCAAAGGACTATCAGAAGAGAGAGGAATCGAGCAAGGAACCAAGCGCAAGACAGAGGTTGGTCTCCTTTATTCTTCTCTCATCTATCTTTCATAAAGGAAAACGAAAGTAGTTTTACTTTGTTTGTTTCTAAGGTAGCTACCACACCTTAGTGGGATTAGTAGTTCTGCATAGACACTTTTCCTTGTAACAAAATGGCGACTCCACTGGGGAGCGACTAGGTTGTTTGTTTATCTACATTTGTTTAATTTATAAACTCACAGGCGGAGCCTGAAGTCGAGCCAGGTAGCTTTCGAACTGCATTTGCTATGCAAATGCAAAGTAGATAAATGCCGCTTCAGTCAATCTCCAGGTTTTGTTTATGAATTAAACAACTGGTTTACAAACTCTCTAATTGACCTTGTGGTGGCTCTAGTAACCTCCTTAGATCTACCCCTGTTGTTGATTTATTGATTACCACTTGCTTGTCCAAAATCCCTGAACTGAACTGCAAACTGTGACCTGGAACCCAAGCAAAGTCTCGTTTCTGGTCCAGCGCATTGTCTGTTCTATGAATCTCAAATTCAGTGCACTTCCCAAGTGTAGTAGGTGCGCTGCATTTCAAATTCATTGTGTTACAGGTGCGCTGATCAGACTAGGCATTGGTCCTAGATTTTGGTTTCTTTGTTCACTCTTTTCAGATCTATTCAAGAATTTTGCTGCCTGTCATCAGTACACCTCTGTTTGAAACCCCTTTCCTTGCTGTTATTCTGCCTCCATTGTGCAAAGAACTGTAAATGTTTTTGTGTATTTGTTAAGTCATTTTCAGTTCTCCTTTGCAAAAAAGTAACGTAATTGTACTGTCGTTTCTTGATTTGAAAATGTCACAAGTGTCGTTTTAAGTCATAGAAGAGAGTCTGATTGGTCTTGATAGTCGATTACCCTGTTACTATTGTATTTGATCTGAATTAGTAGTTTTTCTAGTGTCGAAAGCAAGTTTTCATTTCCAAATCGTAAAGTGTTGTCATTATCTTCATTTTTGATTTTGAAAAGAAACTTAGTAATTGTCGCTTTGAAAATAACTCAGATTTTTGCATTAGCTTTATTTTATCATTCACATATTAAGAAGGCTGAAAACAAATACATGCATGTGCAATTGCATTTAGACTGTTTGATTGGTTTGATTTAGGACAGTGCATACAGTGTGTGCTCTATGCTCTTTGTGAAAGAATATTGCCTCTCTTTCCTTAGTAGCTAGGATTTTCATTGCACAAAGAAGATATATCACTAAGGGCCCTAATTCTCGATAACAATGAAGACTTTAGTGATATATCAGTTGTTGATCTTAATGTGTTGAGCATGCACTGGTGTTTATTTTCAGTATTTACTTTGTAAATAACTTGTTAAAGAATAATAACAAGTAGGTAGGAATAAATTAGAAAAAGTGCATGGAGGGTTTCTAAACTAAGTAAATATAGAAACTTCAACATGGTATCAGAGTGTGATTGAAGATCACAGGAGGACTAAAAGACATTAGTCGAGTGGAGCAATAGGAGTAGAAAACAGATGTCCAAAAGTGACAGAAGTTGTTTCTAGCAGTGTAGAAGCTAAGAAGTGTGACACAGAGCCAGCCAGAGCCACGCAGAAGAAGTTGAGAGCTGTGCAGAGACTCAGAAAGACCAGAATTGCTGATGCAGATGGCTAACGCAGGGAATCTCAGGGTTGACATAGACCCATCTGGGGTGATACAAAGCTAGCGTGAGGCAGAGAGGGGCTGACGTAGTTCACAGAGAGGCAGTTGTTGGAGTCTAGAAGGTTGCATAAATATTGCAGAGTGGAGCTGGTGAGGTACTATAGTATGAACAATACCTTACAGAGCAGGGCCAAAGGAGTTGTTACCATGGGTTTCTAGCTGAGGAACCTCGATCAACAGTGCCGTTGCACAAGACGATCAGAGTAGGGGGCATCTCGACAAGCGACAGAAGGATTTTCGAGAGGGAAATCAAGACTCAGAGGGAGTCCAGAAGAGAACTTCCAGATGGGAAGTAGAGACTCAGAGGAGTCGAACAGGAACTTCCAGGAGGGAAATAGAGGAGTGTCATGGCAGTACACGAGGTAAGAGACTAGGATAAATTGGACAGAGCATCAAACTTCGCAGTCTCGAAGGCCAGGATCTTATCAGTGCTTGACAAGAATCGTGTCAAGAACTTTGCCTTGAAGGTAATAGCTATCCCAGTCAACTCCAATGATAATGACAAGTACAAAGGGGCGATGCTAAGGGCTAAGTGTATTATCCTTGACAAGGTCAAGGATCATGTGGTACCACATATAACCGAGAAGGAAACGATAGTTGAGATGTGGGAGGCTCTCGAGAACCTATACCATCATAATTCTATGCAGAGAAGAATGTTGCTCGAGAACCAGATGAGGTCATATTAGATGAAGAAGGGTTAATCGATTGAGACATTCCTTAGAGGGCTGAATGAAATTCAAGACCAGTTGACTGTTATAGGAGTGACTCCGGATCATGAGCTTATGGTGAGGACAACCTTGAATGTTGTCTCAGAAGATTGGGAAGTGTTTATCCAGAGTATCCTAGGCAGAGGGACTCTCCTACCTTGGTACGAGATGTGGGCAGCTCTTCGCCAAGAATTGATCTGACGACGGTGAAAGACAGGTAGCAGCAGCAAAGGGATCAAGGTTCAGCAGGAGGATGAGGATGTGGCCCTAACATCTGAGGGAAAACCGGAGAAGCGAAAGAAGAAATATCTCTCCAAGATCAAGTGCTTCCACTGTGGGGAGATGGGTCATTAGGTGACCCAGTTCCCAAGGAAGAATAGTAAGGAAGAGTCTTCCGAGACTAAGGCAGTGCCAGCATGGGTAGAGAAGGAAGTTTTGATAGACGATGACTGTGCCATAAGTGCACACGCACCACTTGAGAAGAAGTGGGGAGACATCTAGTTATAGTTAGGTGGACTACAGGTGATGAAGGGCAGCATGCTCAAGGTACCCAGCCTCTTGGGTTAGACCTTGCTATGGGAGCCCTGACGAGGAGTAGCAAGACTGGATGAGTGGGTCGAGATGGATGCGGATGGAGCGGAAAATAGAGATACAGTGCAGGAGTCTCGAGATAGCATAGAGCTAACAGGATGTAGTAGTGCAAGAGGCATAGGAGTGTTGCACCAGTGTAGGAAGGCATAGAGAGATGTGCAATGGTGTGAGATGCAGGGAGTTGTTGCGGTAGCACAGAGGTCAGAGAGGGAGCACTTTTCAGCGATAGAGAGAGCTTCAACATCAGAGGGTGTTCCTAGCCCAACAGGGAGGTCAGTTGGGAGATCAGTTACTTACTTCTCAGTAACTGAGTTGTAGTGTAGCAGTGGGCAGCATGATGCAACATGGTGAGAGGAGGTGCAGTGCAGATGCAGTGTTGGGAGGAAGGACCAGCAGAGGCACGGATGCAAAGG
Source organism: Pinus tabuliformis (assembly GCA_031772625.1). NCBI lineage: Eukaryota > Viridiplantae > Streptophyta > Pinopsida > Pinales > Pinaceae > Pinus > Pinus tabuliformis. Next base: position 38,286,166 of record CM062815.1, read on the forward strand.
GAGTTGTCGTACAGATGCAATAGTGGGAGTGGCAGAACCATGGGCAGTAGTACAAGAGGAAACAATGCAGAGGATGGTGGATAGGAAGGCCTAGCATCAACACAGGTACCGATGACAGATGATCAGAGTAATACTCAATGAGGTGTATTGCTAGAGCACAATCCTAGCTAAGAGGGAATGTTGATTTAGGGTAGCATCGGATGTGTTCTAGACATGAAATTTGGTGGAGAGGTTGGGGAACATGAGATATCGAATACCCAGAAAGAGTTTGCGAAGATTCTAAACAGATCAAGAGATATTAAAATAATCAATATTTTTAATGGAGTCCCTAAGTCTAAACTTACGGAAAATAAAATATTAATGTGTATTAATATGAATTTGTGTTAGAGTTGTCCAAAGGACATGGATTAAACCAGATCTAGTATTAGCTGTTGATTAGGGACTTAATCTCGGCCATTGAGATGTGAACAATAAAATTATAAGAGGAGGCTTGAGGGTCACTTGGAGAGAACACCAGATGATTAGTCATTCTATTCTCTAAAGCCAGGTTTGCTAAGAGAGATAGAATCAGTGATCAGGAGAGAAGCTAAGGGGCATTGAGTACAGATAAATAGAGAAGGCAAAGATTGTGCTCAGAGAGGAGCACAATAGCCAAGGAGAGTGACGCAAAGTGAGAAAGGGCTCACGCAGGGCCACACAGAGGCAGCGAAGTGATGTGCAGAGCACCAGAGAGGCCAACATGTTTGACGCGGAGGCCCAAAAAGCTGATGCAGGGCCTCCTGGGGCTGACAAAGCCCAAGAAAGGCTAACACAAGGCCAGCGTGAGATAGAGAGGGGCTGACACAGTCCAGTTTGGACAGACGCTTGGGTTACAAAGCAGTTTTGTGTTGAGGAGCTGCCGGAAGGATTTTTCGGGGTTTCAGCCAAGAGATTTCTCTCAAACTATGACGTATAGTTGTTAAGGAAATTGTCTGTTGAGTAGGCAAGTTTTGGCACACATATTGTACTTTGATATTGCTTAATAAGAAAACCCTCAAATAGCTGCACCGATTTTCCCGCATTGGGCTTTTCCGTGGACATTGGTCCAAAAATATTGGTGTCATGTGGTGTGTTTGTTCTTGTTTCTTTTATTTGTTGATTTGTAATATGTTGAGCATGCACTAGTGTTTATTTTCAATATTTACTTTTTAAATAACTTGTTAAAGAATAATAACAAGTAGGTAGGAATAAATCAGAAAAAGTGGATGGAGGGTTTGTAAACTAAGTAAAGTTAGAAACTTCAACAGGCCGACCATTTTCACATGCTGGAAACGCTTATTTTCACAATTCCTATTGCCCAAAGCCAAAGGAAGACATGGAATCTTTCAAACCTGGTGTTTGGCAGCTTTGAGCTATGGAGAAAGAGCCCATACTTTTTTAAATAAGAGAGGCCAAGTTTTTATCTTTTGGAAAGATGAATTTGCACTGCAAAGAAAGGGTTGTATCGCTCCAAAGTCATTGTTGGTCAAGTAGTTGGAACTAAGGATTGAGTTTACTGAAGCAAGGGGTCAAAGATCATTCTCATTTTGGTGGGATGATTTATATGAACATAACAAAGGTCGAGTTTCCCATTAAATATTAAAAGAAGGCTGGGTTGCTTTTAGTAGTTGTCTAAATGTATAAATACTTGTTGAAGATCGATTTGGGTGTAGGAGTTAAGTTCCCGAGCTAGTGAAGGCCAAGTATCTTACTATTTGTCTGTTGGACGTGTATTCTTTATTGATCCTGGTCCTGTAGCTTCCAATGTTTGTGGTACAGTTTGCAACGTTGAGAAAAGGAGAGGCTGCTAATTGAAATTTTCTCTTACTTAAGTGTATAAAGGTTGGTTATTACACAAAGCTCTAGTTTTCTTGTTGTTGTACGTGTTATCAGCCTCCTTGAATATTTCTTCAAGCTACAGTGAGCTGGTAGGAGCTGATATGAAAGCTGGTGGAAGAGCATAGATGCTATTAAGCTTATTCTCTGGCTCCAAGTTTCATTGTGCACTCATTTTTTGACTATGGTTCTACTATATATACGCTTTAAAGTGTTGAATATTAATATATCCATGCTTTGTAAATTGTGGACTCATATTTAATTAAAAGAAATAGGTTTTATGCTCAGATTTGTGTTGTCCATTTGGTTAGAGTTGTGAAACTAACTCCAAATTGTTGTTGTTGTCCCCAGCAAGGTTATCACTTAGTAGGTGCATGTGTTAAGCATGGTCCCTAGCAGTTTTGCATGACGAGACTCTACCTCCATTTAGACAAAAAAAAAAAAAGGTGTTGTTTAGTATTTTTTTTATATTCAAAAAGTTTGAAAGTAAGAGTGTTTGAATTATATTTTTCTCTTAGAAATAGATTCAGTATCATCAAAAAATTTTAGGACATCCAAAATTTTGAAATTGAAAAACTGTAATCAAATTTCTAAAAATTTCCCTAAAATTTTATGAAAATGGTAATAAAATTTCCATTATTTTCTAGGCAAAAATAACACCTCTTTAGACTAACGATATTGGTTATCCAAAAAAGATTTGATGTAACAAGTATAAGGTCTATAGTTGCGAACCTTACCAAATAAGGCTAAATGTAAAGTTGTTAGAGTGAGAGAAAAGCCTTCACTAATTTGGTGCAGATAAGGTGCACAGGTAACAATATCATATGCATGCTAAGTCCTATTAATGTGGTCTAATGGTTAGGAGGGAAAGTTTGGTCTTGCGGGTCTTGTGGTCCAATCTTGGGCAGAACAATGTATGCTTGAGAATAGAGGGTAGAACTTCTGCAATCTAGGATAATAACATTTCAAGAATCAGGTTGATAGGTTAGACAAGTATATTGAGTTTTGAAATAGGGTTGGGCTTGAATGATTGGCACCATATACCTTATAATCATTAGTGGTTATTAAATATAAAATCAAAATCCAATGGGAATATAAGAATCAAATTACAAACCAAAACTGCCTATAATAGAATCGTTGAACAATTAATTAAAAATCCACAAAAAATCCCATGACTTATTCCTACTAACAATCTACTAATAATACTACTTATATCAATCTCAAACTTGAATAAATATTTAGAAAATAGTTATGACTTGTAACAAAATATTATTAACCACACCTTTGTAATAAAATCTAGGAACTATATTGCTAATCCTACCAAAGTTACATTAGTACCTATCGTGGGATGGTTCCTTGCCTCCTTAGATGAGGTACTATAGGAGAAAAATGATACTGCTTAATTAAATCCAAGTGTAAATAAATGAGACATCTACAACATGCCACACAAGTCTTACATGGTAGTAGTACTACTAAATATACAGTTTCCCCTCATCTCCATGAGAGAGATTGCATGCTTCTTATTTATTGTCATCTCCTTAGGCTATTCTAAGACAAATTAACTTTTGCACAAGTGGTTTTATGAATATTTAAAATTTAGGCTCATTTCATATTTCTAGTTGTTTGGATGCGTCCCTTTAGCATATTCAAGAAAATCCTTGGCTATGAAATAAAACCTGAATTAGTGATATTTCCTCGTGTATCATGACCTCATTCATTTCCAAAGCTCATTTCCCAATATGGGTTGGAGGCAGTTGAACTCATGTTGCCATTGTTATGAAATTGATGACAATAATTTCCTCTCAATTCAAAACAAAATCCAACTATGATTATGTTGCCACTTTTCTATAGGTGCAGATGTGTTATATATATCTCATATCCCAACCATGATTATGCTATGGGATCCCTAAGCGGCAATAAAACTGTAACAACTGCCAATCCACAATAAGTATCAAAATGATCCTTTTGTTACCAAATAGTCAACAAATAATAATAAAACATAGCTAATTAACACCCTTTTGCTAAATTTACTTTTGTACACAAAATTTCGAGATAGTGTAGGAAAATATAGGTAAGTAGGGTATGTTGTGGGTGTCCAAAAGGGTGCAAAAAGGTGTCAAACAAGGGGCTTGTCAATAAGTACTTTTTTTTTGGCCATGAGAGGGGGGTGAACATAGATCTATCTTATATATTGAAAGAGATACAACAAATGATGAAGTTACCGTAAGTCCTTTCTACAATTCCATCTCCATGCTCATTGAACTCATCCTTTTCCATATTCTCTTGTTTGGAAAAAGAAAGAAAATATCTCCATATTGTGGCAAGAATAATATGGATTTTTATCTAGGATTATGGTTTCTCTTGTTTTGATTCCCAATACTCAATTCATAGTACAAGATAACAAAAAACTATTTGATTGCTTTCCACTACAATGAGGATGCTTGATAATGGACTTACTATATCCCATTTGCATTGATATGGCCTCTATTTATAAGAATATAGTGAAGGCTAAGAGATAGGTTCAAATAATAAGAAGAAGGAGAAAACAATTCATGCACAAGTTCCATGCTAAATAATGCATGATGGATAGCCTATCTCTCATAGATCTCCTCAAAATTATCTGAATCTCAAATATTACAAGGGTGGTTGTTGGTTTGTTATTGAAAATTAGTATTCAACCATAGCTTGAGTATTAGCAACATCTAGCCAGTCACTATTTTTCCTAATAAGGGCATAGTTAGTCTTAACAACTATGTTTTGGAAGTGATTTCTTAAGTGCATCTCATCATTTAAACAAAATCACAGTACTCACTTTCCTTCAAGGCTTCGGGTGATAAATGCAAGTTTATAAATGATCATTTTATTCTTCTTGGATGGTTTCATTGTTATTATTAGCTCAAATTTCCTATCCTTCCATGCCATCTGAGGTATTCTCTTATTACCATGGGGTTTATTTCATGGTTTCCTCAAACTTTGTTCATTACTACTTAAACTCCTTTCTTAAATGTATATTTTGATTTTATAAAGCGATGCTCCATTTGTAAAGGTACCCATATGTCAAAAAAACTAGAAAAAGATGAACGTATTTAGCTTTTACCACCTAAAAATTATGTACTTGTCACATTTGCACAAGTTCACCAAATTAAATCATCAAAATGCATGTTTTCCACCAAAGTCACCTCATTTTCCACCTTCATTACACCTATGGAAACATTTGAAGAAAAATTGGATTTGGAACCATTAGGGGTAATACACTTTTTTACTGCTAATAAGTTGTGGCTAGTGTAGAAAGTACTCCCAAAACCTACATTGGCCCATAAAAACCTTAATTTTGATTATTTCTAACCATAATCTTCTAGAATAGGAAAGTAGAAATTATAAATGGACATTTTAAAACCTTAATTTCTATTAGTCCTTGACTTTCTCAATTAACCACAACTTTTATGACCACTGCAAGGTGGTTTAACCACTACTTTCTTATAAATAAAGACTTGAGGTCTCTCCATCTATCATCCATCCACACAGAATAGGTACATGTTACCAAAATTATGCCAAAAAATCTCAAATATTCCTTCCTCTTGATGATAGTTTTTGGATCTTCATGCTACTTGCAACCAAGGAGGGAATCAATATAAACCATGGAAGCAAATGATCCTCCCAAGGGTGAGATTGTGGAGCCACTTCTTCACCAAAATTTTCGTTGTAGGTAAAAGTATGTATGCCTTCTATTAGAAATGAAGTTATTATTTATATTCTCTAAATAATTATAATAATATTTATGTTTGTAGTTCGTTCATTTAGGTTCCTTTTATATGGATAGATTAGGGTTTAAAGTATCACAAATATTCTTTGGAATAAATTTTTCATGTTTTGATATTCATGCTTGTTTATATCTAATTCACTAACCTTAGATTAGAGAAATTTTACCCCGTTTTTATAGTTTACTACCAAAAAATTGGCAACTCCATTAGATCAAAGAAGCATTTATTATTGCTTGGTTGTGGGCATGCATTTACTTTGTTCAGGTAAACAGGGTATTCCATACAGGATGAACACCTTAAGTAATCAATCACACGGCCATATAAAATATCACAACAAAAGATTTTTTATGTGGTTAAAACCCTCTAAGAGGGAAACAATCTAGGATGTCAACCAACGTGCCCAGTTGAGGAAATTTATTAATGCAAAAGAAAATATTCTACATAAGAGAGTTGTCACAATCAATCATCAACCATGACCCTTCGTGCCCTCTAAATAGAGACCAAGGAACAATTGGGTGTTATGCCACAAATTAATAGCCATTAGTATAAAGGAGACTATGAGCCATTAGATCACTCCATGTCTATAGCATATCATGACCATTAGAATACAATGCAACTAATGCATACTAAGGAAATACACTAAAAGTACACTTTTACCTAATAGACACATTAGACTAAGTTGAACTGAATTAACTCCTAATTATCTAAATATCCTAACATCCCCCCTTAAAAACAACTTGGTATAGGATTGAATGGTCTACAAAGGTGACATAATGGGAGAAGGAAGAATGAAATAGAGCCTACCACCCTAATCTCTTCCTAATGTTGAAAAAGTACCAAAACCCTTACTTTTCTTGTTGTTGTGAGGATGTTTCTTCTTTGGATATTTTTTTTTATCTTTCTTTTATTCCACTGGGGCCTTGTTAGATGTACCTATAATGCTAATCATTCCAATATCTTGTTCATGGTTTTCGAAGACCTGTGTTACATTTTCATAGAAGTTTAGATATCATTCAAATATCTAAACACCAAACAACAACATTGAGATTTTTCTTTCACTCAATCTATAACATATTGCATCTATCTTCATCAATGCTCTTCTTCCATATGCTATCCACTTATGACATTTACTTTGAAATATTTGGTGCATTTGTTATTTATAGGTCATTTATAAGTTATAAATGTCTTCAGAGTTTCACTTCTAATTGAGTATTCAAATGAACATATTGATTCTCTTATACATAAATATTTTTCCCTCCACCCACTCTTCATAACTTCCATAACCATTACATAGGGACCTGCAGCTTCGATGCTGCTTTTCTTATTTAGTAAAATATTGTCGAGACTTTAATTTATCGAAAGTTGTAGAATTTACAATTTATGAAGTTTCCAGGTCTAATTTTTAAAATTCTAATTCTTTAAAGGGTTCTAGCTCAATGGAAGAGCACCTGCTTTACAAGCAAGAGGTTGGTGGTTCGATTCCATCGTGCCCTGGCATCCATATGGAATGATGATGATCAATTTTTGTTGACAGAGGTTCTTTTGACCATCACTAATGAGCTTTGGTCACATTTTTGACCCTCACCAAAATATGAAATGGTGACAGTCAACGAATGCCACCATATATACGCATCAATAGTGACTACCCTCAAAGGTCCATAACCATAGATTTTTGTTGTTGATATGAAATGGTGATGGTCATTGTTCATCAGTATAGTCATTATTCATGATAGACCTTGAATGTCACCACAACACCTATACTTCTAGTAGTGCAGCTTTTGGTGACAATCAATGAATGTCACCATATATATGCACCAATAGTGACAGCCATCAAAGATCCATCACAATAAATCATTGTTGTTCATATGAAATGGTGACGGTCATTATCCATCATTATAATCAATATTCATGATGGACCTTGAATATCACCATAACACATATTTTTGGCAACGCCACCTTTGGTGACGTTCATTTTTTGTTGACCAAGGCTAGGGTCCATCACCATTTCTCATATGAAATGGTGACAACTGTTATCATTCATTATAAAAAATTATTGGTGATGGACTTTGGATGTCACTACAACACCTACTTTTGGTGACGCCACCTTTGGTGACGTTCAATTTTTGGTGATAGAGGCTATGGTCCGTCACCATTGCTCATATGAAATGCTGACGGTCCCTATCCATCATTATAAATCATTATTGGTGATGGAATTTGAATGTCACCACAACACCTATACTTTTGGTGACACCACCTTTGGTGGCGTTCAGTTTTCGGTGACGAAGGCTCTTTTGACCATCACCAATGAGCTTATGGTGACATTTTGCGTCCCTCACCAATGACCTTTTTTTTTAGTGTGAGCTGAATGTGCTGACAACTCTTAGATGTGATGTGGGATGTCAAAGCTAGAAATAGATCCCTAAAATAAGGGATGCCTTTACATGCTACCTTGGGAGAAGCAACCCATGCATGCAATTCTGTTTTTCTCAGTCCCGGAGGGAAACGGTCAACTCAGCTACACATGCAAGAGGCTGCTCAACTGGTGGGATAAAATGCGAATTTCTGGTTGGGAGCTGGGCTAGCTGCTGAGAATATTTGCGCAATTTCTGGGCAGAGCAGTTGATTTCTTCCCAGATTTTCTCAATTTCTAGGCTGAGCAGCCCAACTGGGATGGATTGTGCAATTTTCTGGGTGAAGCTTGCTCAGTAGAATTGCGGAATTTCTGAAGGGAAGGGTGGTTGCCCTCCATATTTGCACAAATTCTTGAAGGAGCTGCTCAACCTGCTGCTGGACCAAGTCCCGATGAACAACCTATGAGGGGAATGCATGAAGGTTTGATCGACAGGCTATCTTTCTGCAAGAAAATCACTTGATCTTGTGTACTTGACGAAGAAAGACATGTTGCTATGAAGGTTGGTAGGGAGGCTCCAAAACAAAGCTAAGGAAAAATTTTGGACACTGGTTGTAGCCACTAGAATAGGCTCCAATATAGAAGTCACAAAGTCCTCAAAAATCTCTTGGAAGGAAACAACTTCAAGGTCACTAGATGATTGTAGAATGATAGTAGATGAAGAATTGGTGAGGGAGGTTGCAACTGGTGAATTAGGTGAAGTCTTCTAGTTAAACGAGTTTTTTGTATGAGCAACAAATTATTCTATTGTAATGGACATTTCTTCTATGAAATTCATAGTTTCCAATAAGTTCTCTAACCCTTTTAATGCTTGAGCTACTTCCATGTCTTTTTCTGTCTGTTACAGGGCTAATGAGTCTTGAGACAAATTTCCTCTAAGGGTTTCCTGCTATGTCCCCTCTACATTGGAGAATTCTTTGAGTGAAATTTTATTCTGGTAAATGATGAAGGTGATACAAAGAACTTTGACCTTGCTATAACTTTATTAACCTAGTTTACCTTCTCCTATTCTTCAGTAGAGAGGTTAGAAAATATGGCCTTCTTTTATTTGTTTTACTAAGTTTTTGAGGATTTGATGTTTGCGCAGTTTCATGTGGGGTATCTTCTGTCATCAAAATTTCATTTGGATTCTATTCTTTATATTCTTCTTACTGCTCATCATTAACTAAAATTTTCCAAATGCCTCAATGACTACTTCATTTTCCAAAGGAATGCTTTGCCCAGCATTAGGGTTTCCTAGGAATGCCTCCGAACTCTATTGTGCTTGACTCAAACTTATTACAACTAATAATTTGATAATCCCATGATGACTAAAAATTGACACTTGGGATTTGGATCTTCTTAGCCTAACAATAGTTTCATGCAACATTGAATTGAAAAAATAAGGAAGGTTCAGAGTTACCTTTCACCTTAGAGATGTCATTAGTTGAAGATGACGTCTCCTCACCAACTCATACCTTCCAACATAGGTAATATACTACTAAACAGTACTTGTTACTTATTTCCATGGCCCTAGTAATGAATTGGGGTTATACCCCTTTCCTTTCCTAACCAACGATTCACCAGGGTTCAGAAATAGGAGAGCTATGTTTTAGAGAAAAATATGTATTTCACACCATTTTTCTCCCTCTGTCAGAATACCTATGATGTTTTGTATTGTTCCTTCGCTCACCTGTATCTGTATGTTTTTTTACCATTGCTACACCATTGTCCAATTTTTTTGTGAATTCCAATACTACTTCGTTATCAAAGCCCTACAATTGTCTGAAGTATTATAACCATCCTACTTGGTCCAAAGTGTTATGCACCTACTCCATGGCTTGTAATTCAAAAGGCTCATAACATTCTGAATGACCACCCATTGTTGACTATTCAAGAAGAAGAAATTTGCAATTAGAAACATCATAATTCAAAATGTACAATAATAATAACATTACACAGAATATAGGGACTCAACAACCATAACATGCAATGATATTTTTGGAAATTCGGGTAACAAATCGTGTATCAGTACCTCCTCCCCCCCCCCCCCCCCCCCCCCCCCCCCCCCCCTGCCCCCATCCCCCATAGAGTTGAAGGAAAACCATGGTCATCAGTCAATAGTTTAATAGGTTGGCAGATTTGGCATGATTAATATATAGGGTGGTATTAATTATGCATGGTAGGATAACCGTTAGAAATAAAAATAGAGGACGAGGGATATTTGTGGGCCACAAGATAATAATTAAGTCATTTATTAATCGTGAGGTGTAATGATGAGGTTGATTATTATAATGCATCGAGTATGATACTGAAATAAAGGCATGAAGGGATTTTTAGGAACAATAGATGGGTGGAAAAAATATTCACCTAAGGTGTATTGTTAGAAAGAAATAAAAGAAATTGATTAGAAAGCTGAATTTCTGAAAAGATTGTATCCATGATATAAAACTTATAACTAGTTTCTCATCGAAACCCAACATCACCAATTTCTAGTAGGGTTTTATAAAATTCAATAATAAATCCAACAATCTTCCTTTATTAATTTTGAGGAGACAAAATAACCAACTTAAATTGTCATATTTAAATTTACTTTAATACCATAGGCATGTCCTTTGCTTCTAGTAGGCATCCCTAGTCGTTGAGAACGAGATCCCCCAAGGATAGTTTTGGGGCTAAAAGCCCATGTTTTGGGTCGAGTTTTGTAATAAAGTTGTAAAGCCTCCGCATTTTATGGTCGCGGAGCATGAAGGTGTCATGAGTCATGAAGGGTTGTCTACCCTTATTTTGTAAAGTGTAAAGTCGGCTGTAAAGATCTACTCATGGTCCACGGACCATGGGATTGTATAAAAAGAGCTAAGTAAGTAAGCTCTAAGTAGTCATAAGTTGGTAAGAAGTCTTGAGTGAAGGAGAGAAGTCTAAGTTTCAGGTCTTAGTATAGGTAGAGGCTTTGTAGCTGAGTGCACAGAGGCTTAGGGTGGAAGTCCATAGTTGGGTGCACGGACCCCTGCAGCTGTGTGCGTAGGGTGGATAGAGTCTATAATCATCTGAAGATATCAATAAAGAGAAGCATTCTGCAAATTTTGTGTCTTTGTTTCTTGTTAATGCATATTTTCATATTGTGTATGACTTTTATTTGTAATGATTACATGATGAGCGAATGTATGTAATTATGTTGGATAACTCAACGCAAATAAGGATATCCATTTATGCGGTGCTAACTATCAGTTTTTAATGAGATAAGTAAGACACTTAAGCTAGTTTGGGAATCTGCATGACATGCTACCCTAGCAGCACGAAAGTAGCTAGACCACAGTTTAGGGCTGCACAAAGCTCAATCGTACCCCTTCGCAGAGGTACTGAAGGGCCGAATAAAGGGCTAGACAGACAAAGCCCTAGAACTCAATGACCTACGCGAAAGCAAGAATAGAAGGAATAAACTAACATTAGAACCATATGAGGGTGCAGAAACTTGGTTCCAGCATCCCCCCATACTCCTTCGGGTGAGACTTCGGTCCACGATCTGTGGGCTGATGCTGAAAGGGCCATTAGTGTAGGGATTTGTTTGGATAACTAATGCTGAACCTGGGTCAGGCCCCACGCAACAAACAAATGGTCTTTTTATCGAGACCAAAATATACAGAAGAGATGTGAGATGTCGTATCACTAGAATCCAACTAAGAAAGAGATCGGAGACTGGTTGGATAGGAAGATCCACAAATTCGTGGTGCAGGAGAATAGAAATCTGTGACTGACAAAGGAATAGTGGCTAGACAGGCACATATATATAGAAATCCATGAGATATTTTTATGTTCCTTTTTGGTTGAGATATACGAGTGGATCACGAAGCTAATAGATAACCAAGGAAGGTTGAGACTTGATGGTCCTATGGTTTGGACCTAGAATTAGTACAGAGACTGGAAGCCTCTAAGGATAAGATCACCCATGCTATCAATCATTGGCTTGATCGTATCATAGGAGGATTTGTGACTGAATTCGTGGTCGATACCTCAGTCAGCTACAATGAGGTGGAGAGGCATTTTTTCAAAGGTTTGCAAGGTAAGTACTTGAAGTCTTTGAATACCTAGATTAAGATGTTATTATGTGAAAAACGGGTTATGTAGCTACCTTGATGTTCGAAGCTACGTGAAGCAGAAAAAATTATAGGAATGAAGGAAGAAAGGTACCTGAATATAGTCCATTGATTTCACCTCCATTGGGTGACGAAGCGGGAGTAGCGCAGGCTTCTCCACGAAGTGATATTTAGATAATAAGATAAGGATTCCAATGACTGCCACTTGCACCCACACCACCTCCAAATTCACCACCATCACCTGCAAGTTCACCCATACCACCTCCATCAGAGTTTAGTATGGAAAATTCAGTGAAGCTGCCTTTTTTCAAAGGCTTGGGAAATGAGGACCCAGACCAGTTCTAGTTTGTCGTAAAAGTTGTGTGGGAATCTCAGGCGTCACAGATGATCACATGAACAAGTCAACGTTGGTTAGTGCTTTGCAAGATCACGCACTAACTTGGTACATCAAGTACTCTAATGACAACCCAAATGATGGAGTAGTAGACATCTAGTCCGCGCTGAATAAAGAATTCATTAGAACTAAATCCGAGGCACAGTTGATTGTAGGATTCAAGGAAATTGCAATAAAACCAAGTGAAACACCTTGGGAATTAGATCAAAGGTTGAAGTGTAAAATCCGCGAGGCTAACATGTACTTAACAGACAGAGAGAACCTCGAGTGGTTCTTGGATTTGCTCCTGCCACACCTAAGGGTTGCACTGTGACAACAGAAGATAACTACACAGCTAGAGGCCTTGGAGATTACAATGAGACTGCCTTAAACACGGATGTAGGATTTGAATTTGGGGGTTCAACAGATCCATGTGCAGTTACAAAATTTTTTCCTCGAAACAAAAATTTTGAAGCAGGACAGAACAGTTCAACCGTAGGTGCGCGAAGAGGTATGGTGCCTAAAATGGAAGGGTCAAGGGCATGACAAAGACCATTGCCCAATGTTTGTGAACTATATTGCAGGAGGAGGATCGATGCCTTTGAGGCTGGAAGCTCAAGCAGGACCAAGCGCGGGGACTGCATTATGGTGCGCTATATGTCAGGTAGTAGGGAAACATACGATGGATAACTCTTATTTTTTGCAGAAGTTTGTATAAAAACCACAGCGACTGTTCTGCAAATTCTATAGGTCGGTAGGGCATGATGAGCGCAATTGCAAAACATATGAATTGATGATGGATAGAACACCGGCCTATAGGGTTAACACATAAACACGCCCCCCTGACCAGAGTGCAAGGATGGCGCCAACATGCTTTCAGGGGTGCGGATGATGCCGATGTGGAGGAGGACCTAGTAGAGGTCAGGGACAGCTGATCTGCTATAGTTTTGGAGGACTAGGACACTAAGCCCTCGATTGCACTAACCCCAAGTGTCTTTCATGGAAATATTGCACTTTATTTTATCATGAAATGGAGGACTATCCTATGTTGATAGCAAGGATACGCGAAAAAGGGGCACTACCACCTCAACCAACTCAAAACCTGCAGATGATGAGGTCTAAGCATCGCGAAGAGGATCTGAATGTGAATATAGTGCTTCAAAGTGGAATTGCAATAGGGGATGATAAGGGGAAATAGCCCGAAGACAGCGCATGGGTTCGCAAAGCTCCTGCAAAGGAGGGTGAATTTGATTTGGAGCACGTCCGTGAAATGTTCATGTAAGTAAAGAGGAGCTTTGGTGAGGCCTCCACCTCAGGGAGTAAGGATAAGCAAGATCAAGAGATGGACCCTTCTATTCTTACGACCTTCCTAAAGACCTGCATGAAGCTGCTATGCGATAGCAAGCTCGTGAAGGGATTACATGAGCTTATAAATAGATGCGTTGGAAACACTCCGGGTGAACTGCGCGTGGTACAAAAGATTGGTAATCATAAAACAAGGACATGACAAAATATGAGGTTGATCGCGCAGATAGGAGAATACGAAATGGATTAGGTTATTTTGGATCTGGGGTCAGACGCGAACGTCCTATTGAAGAAAACTTTGGAACGGATGGGAAGACCCACGCTACAATGGTACCCAATTCATTTGAGAATGGAAAATCAGTAGAAGATCATCCCCATGGGGCGCCTGCAAGGAGTGAATGTAGATATTGAAGGTGTGAGCGCATTAGCTGACTTTGAAGTAATAGAATTTGTGGATGACAACAACCCCTACCTTGTGCTCATTGACATTGATTGGGCTACTGATATGAATGGAGTAATCAACCTAAAGAAGCAAAAGATGATATTTGAGAAGAAATCGCCCTGATTAATAGTACCCCTAGATCCTGCTGAAGGATCGCACTATATGAGAGAAATAATGATTTGGAATGTATATATAATATAATAGCGTGAGACCAAGATTGAGTGAATCTAACAGTAGATGGATGAATTACATGGGATCATGAGAGTTCCTGCACCTCAGACTCTGATGAAGAATTAGAGAGCTGGCAGAATCAGTTATATCAAGTAACCACATCGAGCTCTAACATGATGACCCGGTCGCTACGCTATGTGTCCTTAGAGGTAAGGAACATTCCCACTTATGATGGCCTGAATGATGTAGATATATTTTTGGATGCATTTGAAAGGGAGGTACCAGAAAAGCAGCACTTCCAAGCTTTGGACTGGGCAATGCGCGCTATGCCTGCAAGGTGGTGGGGTATGCACAAGGGTAGCTTTGATGATTGGCGTGAATGTAGGAGCATGATGAGAACATTATATGGGAAGTTGAAGGTACGAATGACAGACAAGTATGATGGGAAGGATGATCCACACATGCACTTGGGAAAATGGGCTCTGGCATATGGATTGAAGCCCCAACTTGAATGGGTGCACTTGTTTTGTCACACCTTGGATGTCATCTTGATGAACTGGTACTTAGAAACAGAGCTCTGCCATGGTACAGGTGAATGGGATATTTTTCACAAAGGATTCATAATGACATTCAGCTTTGAAGATGGGTTTGATTGTATTGATGAGGCACTACAAGAAGCGAAAGCAATAATCTTTAGGATACGCAAGATCCTTTGGACCTGATTCAACCCAGTTGGACTACTCAGCTGAGTTACGTGCTGGAATTCTATAATGTAACTGCTAAAGAAGAATATGAGGATCCACGAAAGATTAACATCCCTGAAACAGAAGGTCACTGAGAGGTTGAGGGACCATAGATTGAGAATGATTATATAACTGCACCATTAAAACTGAAACAGGTGAATATTGGTATGGGGGAAGAGCCCAAATTCGTGAATATTTGAGATTACTGGGATGATGAGACAATGGATAAGGTTTTTGAATTGCTCCGTGAACACCAGGATTTGTTCCCTACCAAGTTTATGGATCTAAAACAGATAATCAGGGACCTGGGTGTTATGAAGATCACGTTGAAGCCTAACGTGAAGCTGGTTAAGCAAAGACCTTACCATCTCAATTTGAAGTATAAGGAGAAGGTCCACTTAGAGCTAGATAAGATGCTCGTGGCAGGCATCATTGGGCCCATAGAAGAATCTGATTGGGTAAGCACAATGGTGGTACAGGACAAGAAGAAAAAGGATGAAATGATGATATGCATAGATCTCAGGAAGTTGAATGATGCTTGCGTACATGAACCTTTCCCGACTCCATTCACTGATGAAGTGTTGGACAATGTAGGTGGCCAGGAAGAATATTCCTTCACTGATGGGTTCTCTAGGTACCACGAGATCAAAATTGAACCAGAGGATAGAAGGAAGACAACATTTGCGACTGAGTGGGGGTGTTTTCAGTACACTGTAATTCCTTTTGGATTGAAGAATGCGCCTGTGATTTTCTCGCGCATAATCATTGCAGCATTCAAGGAATTTATTCATAAGTTCCTGGAAGTATACTTTGATGATTGGACTGTGTTTGGACTAGTGAAGTGCCATGTGGTAAGTTTGTGCCTAACGCTAGATACCTGTCGAAGATACCAGATCACGCTCAATCTAAAGAAATCCCTGTTTTGTGTTCCTTTTGGGATCCTACTAGGTCATGTGGTTTGTAGACAGGGACTGATGGTAGATCCTGTGAATATGACGGTGATACTTAACTTAGAAGCATCGAGGAGTGTGAAACAGCTGTGCGCTACCCTAGGGCATACTGGATATTACAAAAAATTTATTAAGGGCTATGCCTAGATCACCGCACCTATGGAGAAGTTGTTGAAAAAGGATGTCACATTCTATTGGAATGAGGACTGTAAGAAAATCTTGGATGTATTGAAAGAAAAGATGGTCACCGCACCAATTCTAGTCTTCCCAAATTAGAGGAAGGAGTTTCATGTACATGTCAACGCGTCATGTATAGAGCTGGGAGTAGTACTAACACAAGCTAATGGAGGAGATTTGGACCATCCTATAACATTCGCAAGGATAAGGTTATCCAAGGCGGAGAAGAACTAGTCCACCACCGAGCGTGAAGGGTTAACCATGGTATACACGCTCTAGAAATTTAGACACTATTTGATGGGTGGCCATTTTAAGATGTATACGGATCATTCCATGTTGAAATACTTGGTCAATAAGCCTATGTTAGGTGGGAGAATTTGTAGGTGGCTGTTATTGTTCCAAGAGTATGATTCTGAAGTTATTGTGAAGCTTGGACGACTGAACGGAGGACCAGACCATCTGTCGTGCATTGAAACAGGGTAGGAGCCCACTAACTTGGAGGAGGGATTGCCTAATGCGCAACTATTTGCAGTGCGCATCGTGGATGGTCATTTTGAAGATATCATACACTTCCTAATGACAGGAATTGTCCCAGAAGGGTACATCGCCTTGCAAGGAAAGGAGTTAGTGGTGCACACAACAGACTTTTCTACTATTACTAGACATCTGTACAAAATGGGGTCAGATGAGATATTGCAATGATATGTACCAATGTTTGAAAGGAGTAGTATCCTCGCGGATGCTCGTGTAGGTGTTGTAGGAGGAAATTATGTAGGGAGAGCGACCACGCAGAAGATTCTATGCGCAGGGTTGTGGTGGCCAACCCTCCATCAGGATTCAAAATCTTACTACAAAGCGTTTGATATGTGTTAAAGGAATGGCAAGCCATCACGAAGGGTTGAGCTGCCTCTGAATCCAAAGATGACATTTGAAAAATGGGTGATAGAATTTGTGGGACCCATTCAGCCCCAAGGAAAAAATACAGGAGCGAGGTACATTATCACCACGATGGAGTATTTGACTCGATGGGTGGAGGCACAACCTGTAAAAGATTGCACAAGCATTACTACTGCAAATTTCCTCTTTGAGTATGTACTGACGCGATTTGGGTGTCCAAACATTTTTATGAGTGATCACAGTACGCACTTTCTGAATGAGACGATCAACGCACTCATGGAGGAATTTTAGGTATATCACTAGAAGAGCACACCTTATCACCTGCAGGCTAATGAGATGGTGGAAGAATTCAATAAAGTATTAGAGAATGCGCTGACCAAGGTTTGCAACACTAAACAAAGTGATTGGGATCTACGCATACCCCCAGTACTATGGGCCTATCGAATGATGTACAAGTTGACTCGACAAACACCCTTTGGGCTTGTCTATGGTGTTGAAGTAGTGATGCCCATGGAAGACATTGCACCTAGTCTATGCATAGCGGCACTCATGGGTATGACAGATCACGGAGCCCTAGAGGAGAGGCTCGCGTAGCTGGCTGATCTTGAGGAAGAAATATTTCTAGTTGGATTTCACCAGCAAGTCCAAAAGCAGCGCGAAAAATCATGGTATTATCAGAACATTAAGTTGCACACCTTTAAGGTAAATGACTTGGTTTTGTTATATGATAGTAAGTTTGATAAATTTCTAGGGAAATTCAGAATGCACTAGTTATGGCCCTATGTCATTAAGGAAATTACAGATGGAGGAGTAGTTTATATGGTTTAATTGAATGGAGATCCCTTCCCAGGAAAGGTGAATGGTAGTTAATTGAATCCATACATCGGTGGTCCAACCATGTGACTATATACAAGTAGCATAGTCTTAGCGCTCCAGGTAGCTGAAAGCAGGTGAGGGACTATAAACTACACTTCCTGGGTTGGGGAGCTGCGCGATTGGAGGATTGCACGAAGCAAGGAAGTGTCACAGGGTTCGCGACATCGTGAAGGGAGCTGCGCTACCCAGGGAGAAATCACACAAGTCAGCTAGAAAGTGACCGTTAAAGTCACTGTTCATGATTTGATGATATAAATGTGGCCAAATGGAGCAGGTTGTCGTCATTTAAGATGAAATTTATGGGTCAGATCCTTGAAAATATGCAGCTAATCTGGCATTAATGAACCAAATGTGGGGGGAACCATTGGATTTGAATTCAAAATGCCCTATAAATTACAGGTGGATTCCCAACAAAAAACACTTGGCATTTTGAGAATTGAGTTGTTGATCTCTCAGGCGCACATGAACCGAGAATTCTTTGAGGTTCTGATAGCGAGTCTAGCATTTGCAAACTTACCAGAGACATCACGAGCATTGTTGAGTAGTGTTATGTTGACACCTGCCATAGCAATAGATACTGATGCAGAGGAGTTAGAGCCAGAAATTGATATGGAGGCCGAAGAAGCTGCTCGAGAGGTTGTCGAAGTATTAGCGGAAGTCCCCAAATCATCAAGGACGTCGAGACCAAAGCCTGCCCTAGCCAACGGGAGTGTAAAGGATAAGAAGGGAAAGTAGCCTCCAATACTAGTGCATGCATCACCAAGAAGGAACCTACCGAAGGACAAGCCCACCATAGAGGAAAAGGGCAAAGCCATCAATTTGGAGCTGAAGGAGGAAGAAATCGAAGAAATCCCAATGGATGAGGAGGATGTGGGGATAGATGTGGAGGAAGTTGAAGCCTAGGGTGCTGACCCTATCACTCAGTTGCCTAAGTATGTCCCTCTACACAAGGGAAAGATCAAGGTGCCGAAAGATATTGATGAGAGAAAGGTCCCCTTGAAAACCCCTCTGCTACTGAATGAGATTGTTTTTGAAGGACTTCACTTGGGGCAGGTTCCTCTGTTAAAACTTGAAGACTGGGACTTGGCTGACCATGAGAAGTTCCCACACTTGGCGATCGAGCAACTGATGCACTGCATCATTGATACAACCACTGGGATGACCACATTGGAGCCACGGAAGTGGCTTAGAGGAGTAGACAAGGTAGGTTTTCTCTACCTGCTATGGGTGTCGCACTACAACTGCACTGCGGTTACAGTACTGGTCATCAAGCACTTGCTATGCTTGGTGCATGATGGGTGTCTATGGCTAGAAGAGCCAACTGACAGATTGATCCACAGGATCACATGGTTACCCTACACTGGAGAAAATCTAGCCATGATGTTTGGTGGAAAAGGTGGTGAGTAGGCCCTCTTGGAGGCCATGAAAAAAAAGTTTAAGTTGGTGAAGAAGTCACGCGGATATGCCATATCTAGCATCTGTGACCCTACTATAAAGGTGGCTACAAATATTTTAGTAGGGAAGGTGATGAGGAAGTGTCGCATCGATGAGGTGTCGGGGCCTATCGTCATGCTAGCAGCGTAGTGCGCCGAAGGATTTCAGTTCAATTCGGCAGAATATCTCTATGATGAGTTCCTTGCGAATGTTGCAAGGCACAGGAGCTTAGCAAGACATTCCACTACGCATGGCTCTTGCTATGTATTGTGCTGGTAGCATGGGAGCTGCCAGAGCACAATCAATTCCCTTTTGTCACGCCAAACCTACTAGAAGTAGTGAAGTACACTTTGCTGTGGGTGACCAAGGATGAACAACACATCAAGGATAGCAAGATCTTTTGGATCTTGATGGAGATGAAAATCCACATGGCCATCAATCACAAGCTGCAGTTATCACCTATGTTGTTTACCAACCTATAGGGCTACCTGGATTTTAAAGCATATTTTCACCATGTGTCCATGAGGGCACGGAAGGACCCTACAAAGACATGGTAGGACTTTCCTTTCCTAGAAACAAATGACACCATTGATGCAGTACTTGATCGTTCGCCGACAGAATGGCGCACTGCAGACTTGGCAGTGGGAGGGAGAAAGTCCACACCACAGCTCAAGAAGGATGAGGCCAAGCTCAAGATGACGTCGCTGGCTGAAAAGAGAAAGAACGAGGCCACTAAGAACACACGGGTGGAGGATGATGCCTCTTAGTAGATAAAGAAGCAAATATGAGGAACAAAGCAGGGCTCTGACAAAGGTGTGAGGTTGCCTTCACCCAAGACAAAGGAAGAGACGAGCGACCAGACATAATAGCATGGCGCAGACCCACAGGTGACATCTACCTACATCAAACATCTAAGGGAGCAAGAGAAAGGAGGGTCGAGGAAGAAGTTGAAGGCCACTAAGACTTTGTTGGACCCCATCACCCTCACTGAGGGTGACTTGGATGACATTAAAGACAATGCGAGATGTCACTGCGGAGGCCGTACAATAGTTCGAGCAGCAGCAGCAACTAGTATTGGGGGCTTTCCATATAGGTCTTCAGGAGTTGTAGACCCACGCATCGTAGGCTGGCATGATGTCCACCAGCCTTGCTATCAGCAATTCAAAAGCTTCTGTGATGCTGCGCACGAAGGCCTCCAGCGCAATAGTGCTTCCTGATGGAGCACTGACCATAGAGAATGAAGCTGACAGGCCCATTGTCAGCACCCTCAAGGGAGTAAGGTTGAATCTGGTAGTGCTCCCTAGCAAGGCGCTCCACGTATTGTAGGATGGAGTGATTTTAGAGTTGAGGGCCCATGAGCAGCACGCTCTACATGTGATCAGTGAGAAACGAATTAACAATGAGTAGATGGCACTACAACGAGACTCTGCCATCGACGCCATGACCAAGGCAACTGACTAGAACAGGCATATACTTCAAGTCATGGAGGAGGCATGCCAAATGGTCCTAGAGTTGGTCATTCTTGAAAAAGAACCAGTCGAGGTATGCGTCCGCAAGCTGGCTATAGGGATGCATGAAAATCGTAAAGAAATGGAGAGGGTTCAGTTGGAGTTGAACCTGTAGATCACCGAGTTAGATTTGAAGGCCCAACCTTCAACTCTGCTCGAAGTAAAGGAGCAGTGTGCAACCTCTATCACAAAAGCAATAACAGCAGTTGACAGTGCAGTAGTAGACTACACACAACTTTTTGAGTAGTCGTTCGAGGTCCTAACGAGCTTGGAGGAGGACCCTAATGTACAACGATTGGAGACAGAAGCACGTGAGTTGCAGCAGCGCTATGATGAGGTCAAAGGCAGAGCACGAACCATTGCACTCACACAGAGAATGGGAAAGCTGCACGAGGCCAAGCAACTAAAATAACAGGTCGTTGCAGTGCTGCACAAGGAAGCAGTGATGAAGGCATGACTGAAACCCTGGTTGGATGAGGCTTTCACGGTCACAACCCCTATTGAAATAAATCTTGCAACTTTTCAAGCAACTCAACAAAAGCTTCAGGCCGACGGTTTAGGAGGAGTGACCGAGCAAATGGTTGAATATGCGAAGCAGGCATCTGGACAATGCACTGTGGAGGTTGCGATCATCTAGGTTGAGCTGGGGGGTCTTCGTGCTAAGATTTCCATGCCTGCCAAGTGACTCGAGGGAAAGTCACGATATTTGTGTTGGTGGCCTGTTGGGAATGGGATCCCCCAAGGATAGTTTTGGGGCTACAAGCCCATGTTTTGGGTCAAGTTTTGTAATAAAGTTGTAAAGCCTCCATATTTTGTGGTCGTGGAGTGCAAAGGTGTCATGAGTCATAAAGGGTTTTTTCCCCTTATTTTGTAAAGTGTAAAGTTGGCTGTAAAGATCTACCCATGGTCCACGGACCATGGGATTGTATAAAAATAGCTAAGTAGGTAAGCTCTAAGTATTCATAAGTTGGTAAAAAGTCTTGAGCGATAAGGAGAGAAGTCTATGTTTTGGGTCTTAGTATAGGTAGAGGCTCTGTAGCTGAGTGTGCAGAGGCCTACGGTGGAAGTCCACAACTAAGTGTGTGGACCCTTGCAGCGATGTGCGCAGGGTGGATAGAGTCTATAATCATCTGAAGATATCAATAAAGAGAAGAATTCTACAAATTATGCATCTTTGTTTCTTGTTAATGCATCCTTTCATATTGTGTATGAATTTTATTTATAATGCTTATGTGATGTGCGCATGTATGTAATTACATTGGATAATTGAACACAAATAAGGATATATGTTTACACGATGCTAACTATGATTGTTTAATAAGATAAGTAAGACACTTAAGCTAGTTTGGGAATCTGCACAACACGTTTCCCTAGTAGCATGAAAGTACCAGACCGTAGGTTAGGGTTGCATGAACGTAAATCGTACCCCTTCGTGGAGGTACTGAAGGGCAGAATAGAGGGCTGGATAGATAGATCCCTAGAACTCAACGACCTACATGAAAGTAAAAATAGAAGGAAAAAACTAACATCACGACCATCTTAGGGTGCGGAAACTTGGTTCCAACATCCCCCCATACTTCTTCGAGTGAGACTTCGGTCCATGCTCTGTGGGCTAATGCTGAAAGGGCCAGTAGTGTAGGGATTTGTTTGTATAACTAATGGTGAACCTGGGTCAAGCCCCACGTATCCAACACTAGCCTCGACAGGGTTTCTTTTTAACCCATTGATATTCTAGTATCCCACTTACTAGGAAATATTCATAGCCTTTTTATTTTTATGATGCATCTACAGAAGTTCATTGTTCTAGTGTGGTAACTAGTTAATAACAATTTCATTCACCAGAGTTAACGAGGTGAAAAACTTTGATAATGATGAGACCTCTTATCCTTTGACCCGAACACGAAAGGCCATTACCCTGGCTTGGTGACCAGAAGTGGTAATGTCACTCCACTAGATCCTATGATCATGGTAGTTTGGCTCGTGATGAGACCTCCTATCCTCTGTTTGATTTTCACTTTTCTTTGTTATGATTTTTTTTAATCATAAAAGATTACTTAGTGAATGGGGTGGCATATAAACTCCTTAAGAGTTGGTATGGTGTGAAAATTATTATAATAATTACTTTTTAGATAGCTAATTTTGTCTCCAAAAATTATTTTTCAAAACTATCGTAGAAACATTAAAAGTTGGAGTGAAAGAAATCTCCTTAAGTGGTGATAAAAGGAATGCTTCATAAGTACTTTTATAGATTTATTACAAGATCAAGGGAGTTAAAAATTAAGGAATTTTAGAATCCTAATAATGATTTTTGATGACTGTTCACCTTCCCAATTTATTTATTTACATAAAATTCCCAATCATGAAGATTAGGTGTCAACATTCCCCCCCTTAATCTGAAGGGATGTTGGTGAGTCCAAGCATCATTCTGAATTGTTCAAGCTTTTCCCTTCCAAGTGCTTTGGTGAAGATGTCTGCAATTTGCTCATTTGTGGAACAATGACAGAGATGGATTGTTTTGGCCTCAACATGATGTTGAATCAGATGATATTTAGTATTGATATGCTTTGTTCGATCATGGAACTTTGGGTTCTTGGCCAACTTTATTGTAGAGGTGTTATCAATCATGAGTGGAGTTGATTGTACTTGTTTTACCTGCAAATCTTCAAGAATTTTCCTGAGCCACACAATTTCTTTCGTTGCTTCAGCTGCTGCCACGTATTCTGCTTCTGTTGTGGAATCTGCTGGAACTGATTGTTTGCGTGATCTCCAGGAGACAGCTCCTGATCCAAGACTCATAGCATATCTTGAAGTAGATACCCCAGTTTCTTTGTCTCCATCGAAGTCTGAATCAGAGTATCCAATCAAGCTGAAGTCGTCCACCTATGTATACTTGATTCCAAGGTCTTGAGTTCCCTTCAAGTACCTTAGAACTCTTTTTGCAGTAGACCAATGTCCCTCACAAGGCTTTTGCATGAACCTGGAGAGGATTCCAACAGTAAATGAAATGTCTAGTCGGGTAGTAGTGAGGTAGATGAGACTTCCTACAAGCTGTCTATACTTTGTTGCATCCTCAAATTCCTTTCCTTCAATAGATGTCAGCTTTAAGTTTTGTTCCATTGGAGTAGAAAGAGGATTGCATTCTGTCATGCCAAATCTGTTTAACAAATTTCCAATGTATTTCTTTTGAGAAAGAAATATGGCTTTTGGATGTTGGGTTACTTCAATGCCAAGATAGTAATGAACATAGCCCAAATCAGTCATTTCAAAACTTTTCCCCAATTCCTTCTTTATGGATGCAATGTAGCTTTCATTGTTCCCTGTCATTAAAAGATCATCTACATATACCACAAGATACACAACTGTTTTGCCAACTTTCTTGACAAACAAAGTTGCATCATCAAGATCAAAATGATTGAAGTTGAGTTTCAAAAGATGCTTAGTTATTTTTTCATACCAGGCTCGCGGTGCTTGTTTGAGGCCATACAAGGAATTCACAAGTTTGCATACTTTTTGTTCATGTCCTTTCACAGCAAATCCTTCAGGCTGGGACATAAAAACATTCTCTTTTAGATCTCCATTCAAGAATGCAGTTTTTACATCCATTTGATGGACTTTCCAACTGTTCTGAGCTGCTAGTGCAAAGAGTGTCCGAATGGTGGCCCATTTTGCTGTGGGGGAAAAAGTTTCCTCATAATCGACCCCTTCCTTCTGTGCAAAACCTTTTGCCACAAGCCTAGCTTTGTGCTTGTCAAGTGAGCCATCAACTTTGTATTGTTCTTGTAGACCCACTTGCAGCCAATTGGTTTGGTTCCAAATGGAGGATCAACCAGCTTCCAAGTGCCATTCTTTATGAGGGCATCATACTCCTTTTTCATCGCTTCTTTCCATTCATCATGAGAAGCAGCTTCTTTGAAGGAAGTTGGTTCAAAATCTGTAGACAAGTTCAATTCACAATCATAAGTAACATCCATATCAACAGGTGAATTAGAGTCATCTACATCACCTCCATCTTGTCGGTTTGAATTTCTGGTTCCTGTTTTTCCAATTTCATCAGGATGAACACTTTCAAGTGTCTTTGTCAGCCACTTTGGGGCACCTTTCTGAGATGGTCCAGGCTGCTCTGTTGATTGAGTTGGGACTGAATCAAGATTGAGTCTCCCAATTCTATCAATTACATCACTTAAAGCATCATCCGTTGTTGGAGTTTCATGTAGAGGAGATTGTTCTTCAGAAGAAGAAGATTCCACATGTTGTTCTAGTATAGGAATCCCCCCTTCAAGATGTGGAATCTGATTATCAAATTATTGAAATGATTTCGTTTTTGCGAATCTATCCAAGCGATCAAGTTGCCGCTCAACAACATTGTCAGATTTGGATGATTCAAGAAAAATGACATCTCTAGATACAACAAACTTTTTATTTACTTCATCATAGAGGCGGTATGCTTTAGAGGTGTTTGAATACCCCAGGAAGATACACTTACGACTTCTAGCACCAAGTTTGTTTCTATGTGCCTTTGGTATCAAATCATAATAGGTGGAACCAAAGATCCTGAGATGTTTTGCCGAAGGGACATGTGTATACCACAATTCACAAGGAGTCTTGTTTCTTATAGCATTAGATGTACATCTATTTTGTTAATAATTATCCTATGATAATTATTAACAAAATTAATTGTCCAACCATCATATCAAAATAGGGCTTAAAATATTCCTTACCTTAAATAAATATAAATATTAACAAAGTAGGGAAATAGTAATAATGTCTAAGGAAACAACAAGTATGATGACCATTGTTGTGACTTAGGAAACAACAATTGTGACTAAAGAAAAAACAAGTGTGATTAAGGAAACAATAACTGTAATCAAGGAAACAACAACTGCGACTAAGGAAACAACAATTGTGACTCGCTGACTAAGGAAACAACAATTGTGATTAGATTATAATAGCAGTGTTTTCATAAAAGTATTCACGATGTTTTCCCAAAGTAAAAAAAATAAATTTACATGCCATAAAAAATGTAAAAGATATTTACATTATGTACAAAATGAAAGAGATTTTGAAAAAGAATTTACCTGGTTGTGACTACGGGGACATTTCCCCAATCAGCTACAACCTGCAAAATTAACATCATTATTAATTTCATGAAGAAAAGATTCTTGTTTAAGTAGCTGGTGATACAGATGAAGTTGGTTCCCATTGGAAAGGAAAGAAATGCTAGAATTATCAATTGTAATGAGGCACACCATTACACTGTCATAAACTTCAGTGAATTCATAAGGCCCCAACCATATCATTTGGCATTTACTTGGAAATTCTTGGAATATAGAATTATATAACAATTCCCAATCCCCTTTCTAAAATGTTTTATTTTTAATCAACCAATCGTTCCATTAGCTCTCTATTGTTGAATTATGGTTGCGTGTTTTCAGGTAAGAAGGTGCATTTCATCCATTTCGTTGAGTTGTTGTAGGCACCTTTTTTGTGCATCTGTAAGATCTATTTCAACTTCCTTAGCAATTGTAAGAGTCTTGACTTCAAACTCAATTGGAAATATAGGTTCCTTACGAAAACCGAGCTTATAAGGTGAATAGCCAATAGTGTTATGCCAAGTTGTTCGATAGGCCCATAAAGCTATAGGAAGCTTGGAGGCCCAATCTTGGTAGTTTGCAGATATTGTCTTAGCTAAAATTGCCTCTAAGACTTTGTTTGTTCTTTCCACTTGCCCATATTCTTATGGCTGGTAAGGAGAGGTAAATTTGTGTTTGATATGGTATTTTTGGAGCATGGAAGAAATTCTATGAGTTGTGATCTGTGATCTAACATTAGTTGCACTCTCTCGAGGTAACCCATATCGAACAAACAATTCAAATAGAAAATTGATAACTACTTCTTTTGTGTCCCTTGAGAGCGTTATCGCTTCCACCCCTTTGGTTACATAGTCTGTATAGACTAAAATATATGTCTTCTAATTTGAAGGTCAATTAAAGGGACCTAAAAAATCAATTTCCCACCTTTCAAATCATTCCAATACAATTTGTGGTTCAAGGGGCATTTCATCAACCTAAATGGGATGACCTATTCTTTAAAAAACATCACAGATTTGGACATATTTCTTTGCATATTTAAATATTATGGGCCACAAATAGACCATTTTTAATACGTTATGTCCAGTACTTTGATCATAAAAATGACCTCCACAAGGTTCATCATGACAAGCCTTGATGATATCATGAATTTCTTCTTCTCTAATACATATGCAAATTTGAATATCAGCTCCTGTGTGGAAGAGGTAACAATCTATCCATGAAAATCATGCGTTGCATTGGATAATAAGCTTATTTTCCTAGGATGACAAGTGAGACAACAATTTTCCAACTGCCAGGTAATTTACAGCATCAAGATACCACATTTTTTTATTGTCACAATAAATAGATGTTCATTCGAGAATCGGTCTTCCAATGGTAGCGAGTCAGCCAAAGATGGGATTCTTGACAAGAAATCTACGAGAAGGTTCTCTTTTCATGGTCGATCCTTTATACTAATGTCAAACTCCTATAATAATAGTAAGCATTGAGTTACTCTGCCATTGGTAACATGTTTATTTGCTAAATACCAAATAACATAATGATCAGGGTACAAAAAAACTAGTTATCTCGTTATATAATGAAGAAATTTATTTATAGCATAAATGATGACCAAAAAAACTTTTTCGTCACATTTCAGTTTAACATTTTTAGGTGTGATGTTTTTTCTAATGTAATAAATTATGTAGGGCCTCTTATCCTCTTCTTTTCTGATAATTACTCCTATCATCGTATCTGATGCATCTGATGTTATATGGATGGTAGACTCTAATTTGGTCCCCACAACACAAGAGTTGTTGAAACCAACATTTTTAGATCTACAAAAGAAAGATCATATTTATTAGTCCATTGAAATTCCACATGTCTAGTTAACACATGCATTGGTTCTTGCATTTTTGAAAAATGTGTTTTGAAATGGTGATAGTAACCAACATAACAAAGAAACATACCTCCCTCTATTAGCGTACGAGAGCTAGGGAGTTTAAGAATTACCTCGATCTTAGCTGGGTCTACCCAGATACCTGTAGTAGAGATAAAATGTCTTAGTACTACACCTTTTTTCATCATCATGTGGCATTTTTCATTGCTAAGGCATAACTTGGTAGTGATCTAGGTGGATATTGGCAGCCACCTGCCTATTCCACCTAGACCTGCAGTTGGTTTCATCTGTTTCCTTGTTTATTGCAACAATTATTATTTTTAGTAGTTTTTTGAGTCTTGAACTTCCGGAGCAGTTTTGACCCCCTAAATGGTGTTTTTTTTAGCACCGCAGTAGGCTTGTAGCCATTAGCAGGGGCCTACCATAAATCCTAAAGTACTCAAAGAGATATTTCCAACAGGTACATAGGTTCCAAATATAGACAATATGACCAAGTTATGACCTTGGGAAGTTGGTTGCCCAACTAACCCCAATGAGGCCTACAAGCTATTGGCATTCCATGTCCTAGGGTTAGGGTTTTAGTTGTTTAGGGTTTTCCCTTATTGTTCAATAATAAATAGGCCCTTGACTCTCATTGTAACATAGTTAAGAGGCATGTAGCTGCCACATCTCTTATCAAAGATAAGCTGCCATCACCCAAGCTAGTTTATTTCCATTATGTTTGTAAGATTGTTTCAGTATTTGATATTAATGAAATGAAATGTTATTTCTGCTGCATCCCTATATTTGTGGTCATATCCATAATTTGTTGTGTTTCTATTTAAGTTCGGATTAGGGGTATCAGAGAATTCTGCTCTTTCTCTATTTTTTCTTTGCATGTCCCCAAAGAGGTCGGGATATAAGGAGTTAGGACTCAAACTGGTCGAACCTTTGCAAGACCAACCTCACAAAACCCGACAACCTCCCATGGTGGAAGAGAAGAAAGATGATGGGGTAGGAGATCCTTTCAAAATCTTGCTCAAAGAAGCCCTCGAGTGACAAAGGAGTGCGATGATTGACAATTTTTCCCATATCCTCCAGTAGCTACCCAAAGGCGGCACATCTCCTTCCAACATCCACTCTAGAAGAACAACACCCTTCAAGGTACCAGTTAACTTTGACATCCCCATATTTGAATGTCAGATAGATGCAAATGCTATAGATAAATGGTTAAATCTCCTAGAAGGATATTTTTCTATTCATGATTTTTCCAGCTCAGAAAATATTACTTTTACACTTCTCAAAGTTGCCCCCACATCAAGGACTGGTGGGAAACCTACTGTGAGAAGAATGATGAAAGTACACCCTCACTATTTTTAGCTGCATCCACTTGGAATTCATTCTAATATGCCATCGAGGAGAAGTACTACCCTATCTAGAGCTATGAGGATAAATACATAAAGTGGACCACGTTGAGGCAGGGAAGGGACCAAGGCGTGCCAGATTTTACTAGTGTTTTTAATACCCTTCACACGAAGTTGGGTATCAAGGATTCTAACCGACATTTGGTACTTAAGACCATGACTGTCTACATAGGTACATCTAGGATGAGATGGAGTTCCTAGATATCTCCTCGCTCGATACGGTGTACCGATACACTATCAAGATTGAGAAGTAGTTTAAACAGAAGAATTGAGACTTTGGATCTACGAATCTGAAGCAAGGGAAAGGCACCCTCAAACTGCAGAGCAAAATACAAATCTAAGGCAGGGTGACCTAGGAAAACCTGCCAAAGTTACAAGCAAAGAACAACACCATGAAGACAAAGAATTACATGGGAAAGTGGTGTGAGTTCCATAAGAGCTCCACTAACAACGCAAGCGAGTGTCAGGCCCAACAGTGAGTGGTGGTTGAGATGAAGGCTTCTGAATCACATACATGTTTTGACTCTAAGTCAGAACCCAACAAGGGGAATGACAAGGGGAAGTAGATCATTGACATGGAGCACAGTGCCACTGTGGCCACCGCCAAGATCCAAAAAAATGATCCTAAAGATCCAGAGGAGGGGGAACACCTCTTCCACTCATAAATGTGGGTGGAGGGTTGTTGGCTTAATGGGTCCTGACCCAGGTTCATAGTTAGTTGCACCAAACAAATCCCCACACTACTGTCCCTTTTGGCATCAATCCGCGAAGCATGGACTGAAGTCTCACCCGAAGTAATATGGGAGGATGTTAGGACCAAGTTTTCGTACCCAGAGCTCAGTGTGATGTCGTTTTGTGCCCTAAATCTTTCTTTGCATAGACCGATAAGAATTTATGGCTTATCGATATAACTTCCTTTAGTCAGCCTTTAGACCTCTGCAAAGGTTTATGACTGGCTTTTGCGGACCCTAAATAGGTAAATTAACTACTTATGCACATCAAAGATTACTCTTAACCCAATATTTACTCAGATCTGCGTAAGTGTTTGATAACTTTAATGTACAATGATATAATCTTTTCGTAAACCCTTAATGTCAATTATGTTCGCATAACAATATAGATCCAATAAAGTCGCGCATCAATACAACATTATTTCATAAACCCATCATTCATCATAGCATAAAGCACATTCATACATAACAGAAGTAAATAGGTAAAACACAGGAATTTCAATAATAATATTCTTTATTAATATTCAGTTCAGCTTACAGACTCAAGACTTCCCTGCACACTCAGTTGCAGGGGTCCGCACACTCAGCAACGGACTCTACTCTAGGCCTATGTGCACATAGTTGCGAAGCCTTCCTTCTTACTTTCTACACTAATTCTCTAGACTGTTTCAATAGACCAAACTCCTTACTTCATGATGCTTTTGCCTTAGACTCTCTAAGACACACCTATTTATACAATCCAATGGTCTACAGACCATGGGTAGATCTTCAAAAACCAACTCAACTTACATAAAATAAGGGTAAAACCCTTTTTGACTCTTAACTAGCTACGCGCTCCGTGAGCACAACTTGTAGATACGTTACATATTTTTACAACAAAATTTGGGCTTTTGCCCCAAAATTGACCCAAGGGACCCCATTCCAATAGGCCCCCAACACAAAGATCATGACTCACCCTCGAGTCACTCATCTGGCGTGAAGATATTGCTACGAAGACCCCCCAACTCTACTTGTGCAACCACTAGTTCAGCTGCACTCTGCGTGGCTGCCTGCTTGATTTGTTCTACCAGCTGATCTGTGGTTGGTCCTGCACTGTCCTACTTAATCATTTGCTGTGTACTCTGCAAGTTTGCCAACTTTTCCTGAATATTTGTGGAGACTATGTAGGCCTCATCCAACCATGGCCCCAATCTTGCCTTAAGGACTGCCTCTTTATTCTGCGCTGCTTCCACCTGTGTAAGCAGATGCTTAGCCTCCTGCACCTTGGTGAGGTGCTATGTTGTAGAAATGGCGCGCGTCATCACCCTTACTTCGTCATATTTCTACTATAGCTCATAGACCTATGTATTTAATACCTACAGGGTGAGATCTTCTTGCAGGGTAGTCTCTACTTCCATGGCCTATTCGAACAACGCGGTGCAGTCCACTACCATGACATCTACCATAGCAACTCCATTCTTGATAGTGGCTTTGCATTGTTCCCTTACCTATGGCGGGGTTGAAGGCTGTGACTTCAGCTCCATTTTTGTTATCTTCATGTTTACCTTGAACTGAATTCTGGACACCTCTGTCTTGGAATCCTAGACACCCACAGTAAGCTTTATGATCTTTGCCTCTAATTGTACCTCCTCAGGGATATGCAATTCTGGCACCGTCTTGCATGCTTTTGTCACTGCGACCACTATCTAGGTGCTATGTGCCTGAATTGTCTTCTTTGCTTCTAGAGACTTCGTCTTTTCGGTGAAAATTTTCTTATTGTTCACCCAACACTCGCTTATGAGGCTGATCGCATGCTACTACCATGCTCTTAGCTCTACTGTCACACCTAACTACAGTGAGTGAAGGTACTCATTGGGGAGCATGGCTAGGTTGAGGTCGATGTTCTTCATAGAACTTATGACGACCTTGTCATTGGCCACCTCCATGCTCAACGATCCTTTTGGTGACACGGCCATCTAGAGATCCAATGATCTGACTATCTATGCTGCTTGACTGGTCTCGGGTGCCAAACTTGTCTGTGTAGAGCTTACCTACCCGACACCCACCTGGATCCTACTCATCTGAATCTATAGCTCCCATAGATCCTTCTGAATAGTATGTGGCACCTACAGTTGCTATTGTTTGAACTGTTGGAGTAGTTCCACTATGGTATCACGCACCTTATCTCCAATTTTGTCAAGGTCACCTTCTATTAGAGTGATTGGACCTAGTGATGGATTTGACGCTTTCAATTTCTTCTGGGTCCCTTCTTTCTACTGATCCTTGTACCTTTTTATCCGGAAGGAAGTGCTCTGCTCCTCCTAACCGCCACCACCCTACTCTGACTGCTCCTCCTCCTCTTTTTGGGGTGAAGGGGACTTACCACTTCACTCGGAGTTGTGCTCTTCTTATTCAGCCTGCTACTTCGCGGCGCACTCCTCTTCCACCCAGGCCTTCTCCTCGGTCTCTTTTCTATGATTCTCGGCTAACTGCATGACCTTCTTCTTTTCTATTTCCTTCTTTTTCGTCTCTGCAGATTTGATGGTGTCTGCGGCCAGATCGGATGGAATATGCCAATCTATTGGCTAGCGCTTGAGAGTTTCCTGGATAATGTCATCCGTGGCCAAGTAAGGCAAATCAAACCATTTCATTGTCGTATCGTTCTGCGCCTTAATCTACACACAGTGGAGGTCTGCTTTAAAATTTGTGTATTCTAATAATTGTTCAAAAATAGTTGCTAACAACCATGGCTTCTGGTTGATGGCCATGTGTAGGCTCGCCTCCATTAGCACCCAGAAGACTTTGGTCTCTGTGATGCACGTTGCATCCTTTGTTTCCCAGAGGGATGCAAACGGTGCAGCGTCTGACAATCCCTCATCCACGGGAGGAAATTGACTGTCCTCTGGCAAATCCCAAGTGACAAGCACAATGGCGAGCAACAACCACACATAGTGGAATGTTTGTCTCTCATCCTGAGCCTTGCGACAGTTTGCAAGGAACTTGCTACTGAGGTAGCGCGACCAATTGAACTACACGACCTCCATGCACTTTGTAGCCAATGAAATTACTGGTGCTGGAACCTCATCCACACAGAATTTTATCATGAATTTCCAAACTAGGATTTGTGTAGCAATTTTCACCACGGTGTCGGTGATAAATGTGATAGAGTACCCACACGGCTTCTTCACTAGCTTGAATTTTTCCTTCATCTTCTCTGTGAGGTTGTGCTCACTCGTCTTTCCACCAAACTCCTTGGCCGGATTCAACCCTGAGTGTGGGAAGAGTGTGATCCGGTGGATCAACATATCTATAATCGGGATTGGTGTGCTTAACCAGAAACATTTGTCATGCACCAGGGCCAGCAATTGCTTGATGACAATGAGGTTGATGTTGGAGTAGTGGTAGTGGGACACCCAAAATAGGTTTAGCAACCCTCATTGATTCACTCCGCGCATCCACTCCACAGGCTCCAATGTGTTGACACACGATTAATTGTAAAATACCCTCTTCATATAGTCTTCTGTCATAAGGTGGGGGAACCTCTCATGGTCTACCAAATCCCAGTCTTGCAGCTTTAAATGGGGCACCCGCACCAAGCGCGAACCTTCAAATGTGAGGCTTTTGGTAACAGGGGTGTATGTATTAGGAACTTCTCTGTGTCTAGGTTTTTGGTTATCTTCACTTTTCCCTTACGCAAAAGGGATATAATATAACAATTTGGAGATAGGCTCCACCCCCTCGGCATCTATATCCTCTGTGCCCTCTTCGACCTCCAAATCCACCACTTTCCCCTTATCCTTTTCCGATTTTTTTTCTTTCTTCTGGGCTTGGGTAGCAAAATTATTGCCCGGTGACTCATGCACTGGCATCGGCCTCTTCTATTTGTCTCTCCTAGGTTTGGGGACTTCCTGCACCAGTGTAGGTTTTGGCCTAGGTGACCTCGGTGCCATAGGCACAACAGCTGGAGCCTCAATACTCACAACCTCTGGAGAAACTCCCTCAGAAGCGACATCCACACCAGTACTCATAGTTTTTGTGGGTCTTTGTCCTATCATATTTTCCAGGTTGAATTTTTGATTTACCTATGATAACTTGGCAAATGCAGGGCTTGCAACTAAATTCTCCCAATACGAGCAATTCATAGGAAATCGAAAACACAACGCAAAAATTCTAAGGATGCAAAGTGTTTTCCACTAGATGGCCACTTTTAATTTATAGGAAAATTCAAATTCAAATTCAACCATTTCCCCCAAAATCCGTCCATAAATGCTGATTTGGTGGAAGGTCTCCAAGGTTTTCACATTTAAATTTAGCCTTAAATGTCACCCCCCCACTCCTCTTAACCGTCTCCTCACTGTCAAATCATGAATAGTGACTGTAACAGTCACTTTCTGGCTATGCTACGTGGTACCTCCCTCTATAGCGCAGCTCCCTTCATCCTCTTCTAGTACTGTGACACCACCCTTTTTCATGCAGCCCCCCTATTGCATAGTTCCACCAACCGAGCAGTGTAGTTTATAGTCCTGCACTTCCTTGCAGATTCCTGGAGTGCTAAGACTATGTGACCATCATGTAGTCATTGGAATGGATCCCCCATGTACGGCTTCATTCAGCTTCCATTTACCCTTCCTAGAAATGGATCTCCATTCAAATTCATGAGCTGAACTGCTCCACCATCTATAATTTCTTTGATGACATACGGTCCCAGCCAATGCATTTGAAACTTCCCTGGAAACTTAGCAAACTTACTATCATATAATAAAACAAAAACATTTACCTTGAAGGTGCGCAGTTTGATGTGATGATCGTGCCAATATTTTTCACGTTCCTTTTGAACCTACTGATGGAATCTAGCCAGAAATCTATCTTCCTCAAGATCCATTAGCTACATGAGCCGTTATTCTAAGGCTCGATAGTCCACCATTCTTGTGAAAGACATTATGCATAGACTAGGCATGACGTACTCCATACACATCAAAACTTATATGCCATAGACCAACTTAAAAGGTGTCTGGCCAATTGTTATAGCCATATTTAGGCATTGCAACCCCGATCACATATGTCCATAAACCAAGGGCTTCTAAACCCCTAAAAGTGTTGTTTCATACCCCAAAGGAACAAGGTCAGTTGATTACATCATCTCCCAGAAGTTCTCCATGAAAAACTACTCAGAACTCGTCAAAACAGGACCATATAGACTGCTCAATGCATAGGGTGCGATGCATCTCACCTATTACACACGGGGGGTGCGATGCATACTGGAAAGCCCTTCTGTAGGGTGCAATGAGCAAGAGCAGACAAATGGCAGAAGCAGTTTGCTAGGTGGAAACCTAGAGAATCTTCTAGAAACTGCTCATATGACACTTGCCTCTCTGAATTCGCCCACGGATGAGTAAGAGATCTAAAATCTCCAATTGGAACCAAGAACTATCAGTGAAATGACACTAATCAAAATCCCAGAAGCTGACTCACTCTCTTGTAAACATCTATATATGGATCCCTCATCCTAGAGATCCAGGAGGCTGGAATTTTGTAATTTTCAAGGAAGTGATGTTTGTTTCTCTTTGAAGACATTGTTGGGTGATCTTGCTTTGTATGAGGTGAAGAGGGCTTTCATGCTGGAAGGATGATGCTGGATCAGACAGCCTGGTTGTAATCCTCTATTCTACTACTTCTATCAATAAAGCTATTTGAGTTTTCCTCCATATGCTTGTATATCTCTGAACCTTGTTTGTGTATGAATTTATATGGTTAATGTACATCTGATCCTACATTATTTATGGTTATAGATCTCTATGCTTTGATGGTATTTTGCTGCCTTGACTCTACAGGTGTTCTTTGAAGCAGGACAATTGAGAAAGGAGTGGAGAGAGCTCTATCAAAGGAGAGAGGAAACAAGCAAGGAGACTGGTAAAAGACTGAGGTTGGTACTCTCTACTTCTCTCTCATCTATTCCTCATAAAGGAAAACACAAGTGACTTTAGTTTGTTTGTTTCTAAGATAGCTACCCATCTTAGTGGGACTAGTAGCTCTGAATGGACACTATTTTTCCCGATAACAATATTTTTACAAGTAGTTTTGTAAGCCCATAACACTGTCGGTACGCACACATCCAAATCATTCCACTACTCATTGCAAAACTTTGTCGGCGCATTCTCCAATATCTTGTTAAAAGCCTCAACCGTTCCATTGGCCTGAGGATGATATGGCGTACTCTTCTGATGGTAAACCTGGAACTCTTCTATTAGCACGCTGATCATTTCATTAATAAAATGTGTACAATGATTGCTCATCAAAACCTTCGAACAAACGAACTTGGTAAACACGCATTCAAACAAAAAAATTGCTACTATTTCCCATGTACAATCTTTCACAGACTATGCCTCCACCCATCTAGTCACATATTCGGTAGCGGTGATGATATATCATGCACCTGTCTTCTTGCATGGGGGTTGAACTGGTCCTACAAAGTCAATTTCCCATTTCTCAAATGGCCGCAATGACACCTATGGATTCAGAGGTAGCTCATCCCTCCGCGATGGCCTACCTGTTCTTTGACATGCATTGCATGCCCTACAATATGATTTAGAGTATTTATGCAGTGTCAGCCACCAAAACCCAACGCGCAAAATATTTTGCCTTGTTGCTTTTCCTGCATAATGCCCTCCTGCAACTCCTCCATGAGCTTCAGTGAGGATAGTGGTTCGTTAAAAGTCGAGCACATATCGTCAAAGTATCTTGTTTCATGGTGTTTTATACAAATGGCCCGCAATGACTGAAACGTTTGCCATGCACACCACTAATTCTTTCTTCTATTGACTCATATATCCCTCTAGATCCATCCATGTAATCAGGAAGTGGATAATATTCGCGAAGTGATTATCCGCTACATGCATCATGAAGAGCTATGCATTAGGCAACCCTTCCTCCAAATTGTTATGCTCCTCCCTTGTTGTAATGCATGATAGATGGTCTAGTACCACGGTCAATCTTCCTAGCTTCACAGTTACTTCAAAATCATATTCTTGAAATAATGGTAGCCATCTACATACCCCCCCCCCCACCAACACAGACTTATTGACTAGATACTTCAATGCATAATGGTTTATGTACATCTTGAAATGTCCACCTAGCAGGTAATTTCTGAATTTCTCGAGTGCGTACACCATAGCCAACCCTTCACGCTCTGTTGTTGAATAATTCTTTTCATCTTTTGACAACTTAATGATTGCAAATGTTATAGGATTATCTATCTCCCCTTCACCAACCTGCATTAGCACTATTTCTAGCACAGTACACGAGGGAACAACATGCAAGTGGAATTCCTTTTTCCAATTCGGGAATACCAGGATTAGTGCATGACCATTTTTTCCTTAAATACATCCAGACTGTGATGACATTCTTCATCCCAACAAAATGTAGCATCCTTCTTTAGTAGATTTTCCATAGGCACAATAATGTAGTCATAACTCTTGATGAATTTTTGATAGTTTCTAGTATGACCGAGTGTTGCACGCAACTGTTTAACACTTCTTGACACCTCCAAATTAACTATGATCGAGATCTTAGCAAGGCCCAGCATTAGTCCATGCTTGCACACCACATGACCTAGTAAAATTCCAAAAAGGATGTAGAATAATAATTTCTTCAGGTTCAACGCGACCTGATACCTTCGGCATGTATCCAACATCAAGTGTAAATTAGATACATGGCCCTTTACTAGCCCAAACACTGTCCAATCATCAAAATATACCTCCAAGAACTTGTGAATAAATTCTTTGAAAGTCACGATGACTACACATGAGAAGATCACCGCCACATTTTTAAGTCCAAAAGGCATCACTGTATACTGCAAACATCCCCACTCTGTCGCGAAGGTGGTCTTACTCCTGCCTTCTAGTGCAATCTTAATTTGATGGTATCTAGAGAACCCATCAAGGAATGAATAGGACTCCTTCCCTCCAACATTATCCAGTACTTCATCTGTGAATGGTGTCGAAAAAGGATCATGAATGCAGGCATCGTTAACCTTCCTAAGATTTGCACAGATCCTTATTTCTCCTTTCTTCTTCTTTTCCTGGACTACCATTGGGCTCACCCAATTAGACTCCTCCATGGGTTCAATAATACCTACTTCAAGCATCTTGTCCAACTTCAAGCAAACCTTTTCTTTGTATTTCGGATTAAGACGATATGGCCTCTTCTTAACATGCCTCGTGTCTAATTTCAGAGTTATTTTCATCAATCCCAAGTCTCCTATGATACCTTTTAGGTTTGAAAATTTTGGAGGGAACAAATCCTAATATTCTTGGAGCAACTGAGTGACCTTATCTACTATGGCATCATCCCAATAATCCCCAATATTCGGAAACTTCAACTCCGCTTTTGTGCCAATGTTTTCTTGCCTAGGTTTTAGTGGCGTGGTGACGTTTGGATTCTCTATATGTGGTCCCTCAACTTTGCGGTGGTCTTCTGCCTCTCGAATGTTAATATTACTTGGATACTCATCGTCACCTTCAGTAGTCACATTATAACATTCCATGGAATGGTGTAGCTGGGTGCTCCTATATGGTTGAATCAATTCTAAAGGATTCTATGGTATTCTAAAGATTGTTGCCTTAACCTCTTTCATCGCCTCATCAATGCTTTCGAACCCATCCTTGAAGCTGAATGTCATAAAAAATCCTTCCCCTATGACATCCCACTCGATAGTGGCATGGAGGAGCTCTATTTCCAGGTACCAATTCATAGGAATGATGTCCAAAGTGTGACAGAATATATGCACCCACTCTGGCTACAACTCCGTTCCATAAGCCTTAGTCCACTTTGCTAAATGATCGCGTGATAATTTATCCCATCATATTTATTGGTTAGCCGAAATTTTGGATGACCAAACTGCAATCTCATCATTCTTCGATACTCACGCCATTTTTCAAAACTGTCCTTATGCATACCCCACCACCATGTGGGCACAGCGTGCAGTGCCAAATCTAGTGCTTGGAAGCGATGCTTCTTAGGTAACTCCCTTTCAAATGCATCCAAAAAGTTATCTACATCAGTTAAACCATAATAATAAGGTAGATTTATTACCTCTGATGACACATAATGAAACAACTTAGTCATCATATTACAACGTAGTGTAGATACTTCGTGCAACCTATTTTTCCAATGCTCTAACTCCTTATCTGAATCTAATGTACAGGAACTTTCACAATCCCATGCAATTCGTCCATCAATTGTTTGATTAACCTAGTCTTGATCTCGCACTGTTATTTCATAGATCTGGTCCAAATCATCGTCGCTTTCCTCATAATTGCAGACTAGTTCACTATAGCATGGTCCTTTTACAGGGTCCAATGGTACTACAACGTGTAGTGATTTTCTTTCAAATGAAATTGTCTGCTTTTTCAAATTGATTACCCCATTCATGTTGATAGCCCAATCAATTCCTAGGAGTGAGGGGTATGGATTGTTGTCATCAGCAATCTCTATCACTTCAAAATCATCCAGCACGCTCGCACCTTCTATATCTATGATCACTCCATGCAATAGCCCCATAGGGATAATATTCTATTGATTTTCCATCCCTAATTGAATCAGATACCACTGCAGTGCGGGTCTCCCCATTCTTTCCCATGTCTATTTAGGAAAAACGTTCACATCTGACCCTAGATCCAAAATAACTTGATCCATCTCATAGTCTCCTATTTGCGTGGTCAGCCTCATCTAGTGCCCTATTCTTGTCTTATGTTTTCCTATCTTTCTGACTACACAGTGTCCTTCAGGAGAACCTTCCTTACCATCACACTTATTTATCAGTTCTTGTAGCCTTTTTACAGCCTTTCTATCACACAACAGCTTCATACAGGTCTCCAAGAAGGTAGTAAGCATGGAGGGGTCAACTTCTTCAGAAAGCTTGTCCTAACTTCCTGAGGTAGAGGCCTTAGTGAAGCTTGTCTTTGCTTCCATGAATGTTTACTTCGTGCTCTCTAGATCAAGCCCAACCTCATTTTCTAGAGCCTTGTCGACCCCTCCACTTTCATTAGGTTGTTTACCTTTACCATCACCAGTCATCATTCCTCTTCACAACATAATATTCACATTGGGATCCTCCTTGTGGGGCTAAGGCCTCATCATCTGTAAATTTTGGGTAGGTTGCTGAGGTTGTGCCTTCTTCTCCTACATCTTAGCTATCAATATAGGGCATTCTTCTATTGCGTGGTCAAACTGAGTACAATACCGGCATGACAGGTGTTTCTACCTCATACACTCCTGCACATAGTTTCCTAGCACTCTGCAATTATCGAAAACAACTTGCCCTCGACCTTTACCAGATCCTCCTCCTCCTCCACCTCGTTCATGACCCTAACATCCTTCGCGCTCTCCTCCAATGCCTTGATCCGGAGGCCAAGTTTCTATTTACATTCGATACATGGGCTTTCTTTCCATCATCAATTCATATCTATAGCAATTACGCTCATCGTAGTCCACCAATTTACAAAAATTACATAATAACTATTGCAACGTCTGTACAATTTTTGCAGCAAGTGACAACTATTTGTTACATGTTTTCTAGCTACCTCACAAATAGTGCACCACAGCGTGGGCCCTGTACTTGGTCCTGTGGTAGCCTCCTACCTTAGGAGCATTGGCCCTCCCCCTATAATATATTTCACGAAAATAGGGCAGTGATCTTTATCATGCCCTTGGATTTTACACTTTAGGCACCAAACTTCTTCGCGTACCTCTGGTCGAGCCAATTTTTCCTTTTTCAAGCTCTGCAGCTCCAAGTAGATGTTTTGCAACTCTGCATGGATCTGTTGAACTCCCAATGATGCATCCTAGATTGGTGTCTCATGTAATCTCATTGTGACCTCCAACGCTTCCACCTGAGTTCCTATGTTTTGCTGTGACAAATAAATCCTTAAGTGTGCAGGAGCGTAACTATAAACCAATCGCGGTGTTGACTATATGTGAGATTCATGTTAGCTTCATGGATCCCGCACTTCAGCCTCTAATCCAGCTCCCAGGTTGTTTTTTTGACCCTCATCGTGATTTCCTTGAACCCCACTACTGATTGCATTTCAGAGTTAGGCCTACCGAATTACTTATTCAAAGTAGTCTGTGTTTCAGACTTAGGCCTACTGAATTCCTTATTTAAAGCAGTCCGAGTGTTTGTTAACGATGCCAACGGATTATCATTACATTACTTAATGTACCGTGTCAATGCGTGATATTATAGAGCAGTAACCAACCGAGCCTTATTTATATGATCATCTATAATATTTTGTGTCGTCCATAGAGCCTTCACAACAAACCAAAACTAATCCGAGTCATGGCTTCCCAAGCCCTTGAAAACGGGCAACTTCATGGTATTCAACATGTTGAATGGTGGTGGAGGTGGTGGCGATGTGGGTGAAGGTGTATGTTGTGGAGGTGAAGGTGGAGGTGGTGTTGGTGGATGAGGTATTCGTGGAAAACCATGCCATATCAACTGTACAATGCTTTGTGGTAAGGCTTGTACTGCTCCCTCATCATCACTTGAAGGAGGTTCTATCAATGGGCTACATTTAGGACTTGTTCTTCCCTAATTTCTAAAACTTCATCTACTTCACATAGACCCAAACATGAAGATAATGGCATAACCCTCTTTTCACACAAGAGCATATTAATCCAAGTATTCAAATATCTTAAGTACTTACCTCGCAGTCCCTTGAAAAATCGCCACTCTTCTTCACTATAGCTAACTGAGGTATCCACTCTAAATTCTGTCACAAATCCTCCTATGAATCAATCAAGCCAGTGGTCAACAACACACACGATCTTATCATCAGAAGCTTCCAACCTCCGCACTAGATCTGGGGTCCACACTATTGGAACATCAAGCCTCCACCTTCCTTGGTCGTCAGCCAATTTAGGGATCCACTCGTACAGTTCAATTGGGAAGGTGTAGAAGAAAATTTCATGTATCTTTATGTACAAATATATGTCCAACCAATTTTCTATTTTCAGGAGCAGATTTATGTTCTATTGCGCCGCGAATTCATGGATATTTCTATCCAACCACTTCTCAACTTCTTTCTTTGTAGGATTCTAGTGATGTGACATCACACATCTCTTTATGCAGATCCTGGTCTCGAAAATGGAACCATTTGCTGGCTTAGTGGGTCCTAACCTAGGTTCATTGTTACTTGCACCAAACAAATCCCTACACTATTTGCCCTTTCAACATCAATCCATGTAGCGCAGAATGAAGTCTCGCCCAAAGTAGTATGGGGGGATGTTGGGACGAACATTCCACACCCAGAGCTTAGCGTGATGTCGTTTTGTGCCCTAAATCTGCCTTCGCATTTATCGATAAGCCTTTGTGGCTTATTGATTTAACTCCCTTTAATCAGCCTCTAGACCTCTGCAAAGGTCTATGAATAGCTTTCGTGAACCCTGAATAGGTAAATTAACTACTTACGTGCATCAAAGATTACTCCTAACCCAGTATTTACTCAGATCTACTTAAGTGTTTGATAACTCTAACGTAGAATGATATAATCTTCGTATAAACCCTTAATGTCAATTGCATTCACATAACAATATAGATTCAATAAATTCATGCATCAATACAACATTATTTCGTAAACCCATCATTCATCATAGCATAAAGCACATTCATACATAAAATAAGTAAATAGGTAAAACACAAGAATTTCTATAATAATCTTCTTTATTAATATTCAGTTCAGGTTATAGACTCAAGACTTCCCTGCACACTTAGCTGCAAGGGTCTGTACACTCAACTACTCACTCTACTCTAGGCCTCTGTGCACATAACTACAGAGCTTTCCTTCTTACTCTCTGCGTTAATTTTCTAGACTCTTTCCATAGACCAAACTCCTTACTTCATGATGATTTTGCCTTAGACTCCCTAATACACACCTATTTATACAATCCCATGGTTTTTGGACCATGTGTAGATCTTCAAAAGCCAACTAAACTTACATAAAAGAAGGGTAAAACCCTTTTTGACTCTTAGCTAGCTATGCGCTCCGCGACTACAACTTGTGGAGACTTTACATATTTTTACAACAGAACTTGGGATTTTGCCCCAAAATTGACTCAGGGAACCCAATCCCAACAAGGGTTGTCCACTGCAGTTCATTGTCAATAGTGGTAGCTAAAAGAGCCTCAATTTAACATAGGTCATGAAGCACTTGGACCTATTGACTACAACACATATGCAACTATACCATCGGGTGGCTTCACCAAGGACAAGATCTTTGTCTCAGCTAGTAGTGCCAGCTTCCCTACAACATCAAGCCCTTCACGAATGAGGTACTGTGTAATGTTGCTCCTCTTGAAGTCTGTGATGTATTATTAGGAAAACCATACATGTGGAAGTGGCATGTTGTAGATGGGTCTATACCTTGCATTTTGATTATTAATTTGGGCAATAAGTTGTAGAGGATACTAGAGATAGCCCTGCCTAACACCATCTCTCTGATCACTGCAAATAAATGTAGGAAGATCATTTCATAGATGAGGAAATTTTTTTTCCTTATGATTCAATGTCAAGGAATGCATAATATTATGGCCACGACTTCTAAACAGGGCTCCTTTGCACAACAATGATATATGGACCAGGTCGTGGAGGAGTACAGACACATTTTCACCTCACCTATGCTGGTACCTCTACATTGTTAGGTCAAGCACTCCATCGATCTAACCCTAGGCACACCGGTACCCAATGGACCGATCTATAAATGCTTCATTATGAAGAATGATGAGATCAAGAGGAAAATTTAGGAGTTGTTGGAGAAAGGGCATATCAGGTTAAGCTCATCACTCTGTGTAAGTTTG
Source organism: Pinus tabuliformis (assembly GCA_031772625.1). Classification (NCBI taxonomy): domain Eukaryota; kingdom Viridiplantae; phylum Streptophyta; class Pinopsida; order Pinales; family Pinaceae; genus Pinus; species Pinus tabuliformis. The sequence goes on from CM062815.1 coordinate 38,330,070, forward strand.
ATTGTATTGGTACAAATGAAGGACAAGACCTCGAGACTCTATATTGACTATGGAGTGCTAAACAAAATCATTATTCAGAATAAGTACCCAATCCCACGGATTGATTACCTTATGGACCAAGCCAAGGGGGCCAAATATTTTATCAAGGTTTACCTAAAGTCGGAGTATCAATGTAGATATGTGGAAGGCTTCCTTAAAATCCAACAAGGGCCTCTTCGAATGGTTGGTCATGCCTTTCGGGTTGACGAATGACCCCACAACCTTAATGAGATTGATGGATGACATCTTGCGACCCTTCAATAATGCATTTGTGGTGGTGTACTTAGATGAAAACTTGATCTTCAACTAGAGTTGGGAAGAGCACCTCCACCATATTTGACAAGTCCTCCAAACCTTGCAACAATACATGTTGTGTGCCAATTTGGAGAAATTCACTATTGGCATGACCCAAGTTCAATATATGGGGTACATCATTGATGAGCAAGGTGTACATGTGGACCCAGTCAAGACAAAATTCATTAATATTTGCCAGCCCCAAGCACTCTAACATAGCTCCGCATATTTCTGGGTCTCGCCAATTCTACCGAAGGTTTGTGCTGGGGTTATCTCATATCAGTTGGCCTTTAAGTCAAGTCACCAAGGGAGGAGTGAAAGAAAATTTATTTTGGTCTGAAACCCAACAACTGGCGTTTTCCAAGTTGAAGCATCACCTCTTCTCTGCACCAGTGATCACATTACCAGACCTGCAACAACCATTTGAGATTGAGGTAGATGCCTCCGACTATGTTATTGGTGCATTCTTACTCATCAAGGGCATTGAGTGGCTTACCAAAGAGAGACAATTTCAAACATAGTTTGAAAGTATCCCACCTATGAGAAATAAATGTATTCCATTGTGTAGGCCTGCCATAAATGGAAGCATTACATTATGGGGAAGGAAATGGTCATCCACACAAACCACTGACCCTTGCATTTCATATAGACACAAGGGAAGTTTCAAAATGATCGCCATCAGAAATGGTCCAAATACTTGCAATGGTTCCATTTGAACATTAAGTATAAGAATGGAAACAACAATATTGTTGTTGAATACCTCAGCCGACCACCAATCATGGCGTTGATCACTATGCTCGACTCCTGTGGGCATGATACTTTAGGGTGGTCGCATCTTTACAAGACCAATCCAGAATTCAACAACACATACTAGACACTCTTGGAAGGTAAACAAGTTCCAATTTTTCACCTCTATGATGCAATCTTATGCCACCCAAGACACATCTATGTACCTTCAAGAAGTGTGCCAAGATGATTTTGGAGGTGCACTACAGTTGGGTCACTAGACAATTTAGAGTAGAGAAAATAGTGGCAGTACTATAGAGGCATTTTTATTGGCAAAACCTTCGTCAGGATGTTGGGAAGTACATTAGATCATGTAATGTCTGCCCTGATGTCAAACCAACCATCAAGAACCAAGTCCTGCATACCCCTATGCCTACTCCTAGTCGACTTTGGGAATCCAAATCCTTGGATTACATGTCGGGACTTCCTTCTACTAAGTACAACAACGACTGTGTTTTCGTAGTCATCGACATATTATCTAAGATGGCCATTATGGTAGTCTGAAAGAAGACTATCACAACAGACACTGTTGTTAAACTCTTCTTTGAGTGAGCTAGTGTATACTTTGGGATCCCACAATTCATTATCTCAGATCCGGACAACAGATTCCTAAGTGCATATTGGTCAAGTCTCTGGTCAATGCTATATGCCAAGCTTACTAAGTCCACAAATTTCCACCCCCAAACTAATGGCCAAATAGAGGTCATCGAGAGGATGATCATACACATTTTGTGCATGTACAACTTGAAGCATACATGCACATGGGATGAAATCCTCCCCTATGTCTAGCACAACTACAACAGAGCTATCCATAGCTCAATAGGCTACAACCACTTTTAGGTAGGGCTGGGATTTAAACCTTTATGTCCCATTGGTCTGGCCATGACATTTGCGACTACTCACGCAGATTCCTCTCATGTCCAATCCAAAGCTGACATGGCTAATAGTTTCATTGAGCACATTCAACACATCCTCTAGTAGGTCCATGATATATTGGACATATCTAATGCTATGTATAAGCAACACCATGATCAGCATCGTGTGTCGCACAAGTTACAAGTGGGTGAAAACGTTTGGCTACATTTGCAAAACGAGCACCTCATGGACCCCTTTGCAAGCTTCACCCGCTTCGATATGGGTCGTACACCATCACCAAGGTTGTAGAGGAAAAATCCTTTGAGGTCAGTATCCCACCATTCCTTGTCTACACCTAGTGTTCAATGTAGATTGCCTTTGACCATACTTTCCACCTTTGTTAGACACATCTAACATTGTAGAACAACTCACACCAATAAAACTAAACCCATACTACATGGAACAAGCCACAAATGATCAGATCATGAAGACGCAGATCAAGAATACTCGCCAACAGAGGATCCAACTATATCGAGTTGTGAAAGCACGCCAACTCCTTCACTAGGGCAAGTGGTTCACCAAGGACTAGGTTCAACAGGAATTTCATCACCTCATGGAGGCTTTGCATGCAACGGGGACCATTAACTCCTAAGGAAGGAGGATTGATCTAGGTGGATATTGGTGGCCACCCATCTATTCCACCTAGACCTCCAACTAGTTTCATCCATTTCCTTTCTTATTGTAGAAGTTACTATTTGTATTATTTTTCGGGTCTTGAACTTTCGGAGTAGTTTTGACCCCCTAAACTATGTTTTTTTAGGTTTGTAATATGGCCATTTCCATAAGAAAAGGATTATTTCAAATCCTATAGTACTTGGAGATATATATCCAACAAGGTATTGTACGCGCCAAACGAAGATAATATGACCAAGTTACGACCCCGGGAAGTTGGTTTCCCAACGAACCCCAACGGGGCCCACAAAATCTTGGCGTTCCATCTCCCTGAGTTATGATTTTGTTTGTTTAGGGTTCCCCGTTGTTGTTCAATTATAAATAGACCCTTGAGCCTCATTTTAACATAGTTCATAGGCATGTAGATACCACATATCTTCTCATAGATAAGCTACCAGCGCCCAACCTAGTTTATTTCCATTATGTTTGTAAGCTTGTTTCAGTAATTGATATTAATAAAATGAAGTGTTATTTCTACTACATCCCTATATTTATGGTTATATTTGTAATTTTTTATGTTGTTGTTTAATTTCAGATCAGGTATCTATACATCATGCAAGAACCTTTTCGATATTATGTAAATTTTGATCAAAATCATTACCGTAAGGGGTGAAATCATCCACATATAGTTCAATCCCTTCATTAATTAAATCGGAATAAATGCTCAGAATTGGACTTTGAAAAGTGGATGGTGAATTTCCCAACCTGAATGGTAAGACTCTATATGCAAATGTTCCCCATGGATAGGTGAATGTAGTTTAATATTTGTCTTTAGGGGTAATCTGGATTTGATTATACCGACTAAATCCATCTAGGAAAGGAAAATATTTCTTTCCAGCAAGAGTATCAAGGACTTGGTCTACAAATGGATGAGGAAAATTATCCTTCTGCATGGATTTGTTTAGTTCTCTATGGTCTACACAATTTCTCCATTTTCCATTCCATTTAGGGACTACCACCACTCGTGAAACCCACTATCTATTTGAAATAGGGTATATAAAATTGACATCAAGATTTTTTTTAAGCTCTTGTTTCACTATGTCCCTAAGGTGTGGATTTAATCTTATTTGGGGTTGATGAATGGCTCAAGCATATTTATCAATATAGATATGACGAGTGCACAATTGTGGATCAATGCCCTTCATATCAGAATATTCCCAAGCAAAGGCTTGTTTATATTTATGAAGAAATTTGGTCACTTTTTCACACTGAAGGTCATTAAGACTGGTGTTAATATTCAAGGTCTTACTAGGTTCACTTTCAATGGGGATGTTATTATGAACTGCAGTTGTAAGTATATGCTCATTGTTCAAATCCTCCAATGGATCTCCTTGGGTTTTTTGGCTTGTATGGGCCTGACCCAAGTCCAGAGTTGATTTAGCCAAGCAAATCCCGGTACTACTGGCCCTTTCGGCAACAGTCTATGGAGCGCAGAATGAGGTCTCACCCGAAGTAGTATGGGAGGGTGGTAGAACTAAGTTTCCACACCCTTGGGATGTCTGATGGGCTTCTGGAGGCCTACGTGCACTTGTGATCCCTTCACAACCAGCGGTACTGCTTCCGTGCAGCCCTAGTCGGGGCACAACCCATATAATACCCAAGTTCCTTGCTATTTAATATGTGATTATCTAATTACTTAACTTGTTCATGTAAGAATAATGATTATTACAGCATATTCATCAATCATATCAATGTGCGCGACAAATAAACCAATATAAACGTAAAGAAGGCATGGTACAACAAATACACAAAAATAAGAATCAACTTCTCTTTATTAATCTTCAATCTCGATTACGGACTCGAAATCAACCTGCGCACTCAGATCCAGGGGTTCGCGCACTCAGCTGCGGACTCTACTAGGCCTCTGTGCACTCAGCTGCAGAGCCTCTTCCTACTACTACAACCTAGTGCACTTAGAATCCTACTCTAGGCTCGAACCATTTGCATTCTTCTTTCTTATTCCTATGCTATCTTTACAACTTAGAGCCTCGCTCTATTTATACAATCCCATCGTCCACGGACCATGGGTAGATTGAAATGACTTTATATTACATTACATTAGTTTAGGGCAGACAACACTATGACTTGACCTCTACTTTGCGCTTCGTGCCTGCAATTCACAGAGTCTTACAAAACCTTTGAACAAAACTTGGTATTTGAGCCCCAAAACATGATGTGGGGGGATTCCATGACCAACAGGCCCCCAACAGGTCCCCAACACAATCATCGTGACTCATCCTGAGTCACTCTGTTGGTGCGGCGATCTTGGCACAGAGCCCCTCCAACTGTTCCTGTACTACCTGGAGGTCCATGATGCACTGTTCTGCAGTTTGCTGGACCTGTTGTATGCATTCCTCTAATGCTTCTTTGTGAGGATCTTCTATCTACGTTAGCGCATATATCTCTTACATTTGTGTGATCTTTCCCTCAATCTTGGTCGTAATGGTGAAGACCTCATGAATCCAAGGCTGGATGCGGGCTTTGAGAAGTGCCTCTTTCTGTCTTGCAGCATCCACCTGTTCCTTCAGTGCCCTTGCTTGCTGCATCTTTGCTAGTCGTTGGGTGAGGAAGACTGTCTACGCAGTTCCCCTTACATTGTCATACTACTCCTGCAGTTCGCACGCCTCTATTTCCACGCTTTGTATGTTGGGGTCCTACTGCAAGGACGTAAGGATGTCAAAAGCTTCATCCAACATACCAGTATAGTCCTGCACTGCCCGTCCGATTTCTTCCAACCCTGTTTGAATCGCACTAACATGCTACTCTCTAACTTCTGGAGGAGTGGAAGGCTACGCATCCATCCGCAGCTCAGCAATCTGGAGATTCAACTCCAGCTGCACTCGTGTTGTTTCCTTATGCGTGCTTTGGACTCCACTTGCCAGACAGTGGATCCGCATCTCTGTTGGTAGGTCTATGGCGATGGATAATTCTATAATGTGCTGACAAGCTTCATCCACTGTTTGTGTGATCTGCCAATTCTATGACACTAGCTCGTCACGCTGTAGGTTGAGCTGTTCGATGTTGATCTTCTTCTCACACAATACCTAGATCGCGTAGCCTTCTCGAGCACGTAGCTCTACTGTTATGCCATCCTGCAACTGGTAAAATGTGTTCTGCGGAAGGGCAACCAAATTTAGGCCAAGTCCCTTGATCCTACCCACCGCAGCTCTATCATCCTCATTCTCCACTATTAGCGCTCCTTCCGATAGCACTATGGTGTTGGCCAACTTTTCACGTAGCAGCTGCTTCACTATTGATGTACCTGCGGTGCCGTAGGCGGCTACTGCTCCTTCTTGTGGGGGTCGCACCTGAAGTTCTTTTAGTTGTGCCCTTAGGGCCCCCAACACAATCTGTTGCTCTGTCATGGCTTCCTGGAGCACTTCCTTGGTGACCTCGCAAACCGTGTTGCCAATGTCGTAGAGGTCGCCTTCTGTCAGTGTAATCGGTTCGATGTCTAGTTTGGATGCCTTGACCTTTTTTCGTGGACCTGATCTCTCTATGATGTGTGTCCGTTTCAGCTGGGTGGATGTTGCGCTCAGGTCCGCACCTTTTGCTGTATCTGGGCCCTGTCCTATAGACATGTTCTAGACCCCTTCCTCCTGCGTCGTGGTGGCCCCTATTGCCTGTGCTACTGCTACTTTTTCGGTAGCCTTTGCCTGTTTTGAAGCTACCTTCGCTGCCTCGAGGGCAGACCTTACCTCCACAACCGCTTGTTCATTGCACTTTTGCTAGGCCAACTAGGTGATATGAAACTTGGTTGCAGCCTTCTACTTTTGTGATGTTGTTCTATCCTTCTTCACTAGATTTAGGGTGCTTCACTTGGGAGGCCATGATTTCAGCACGGAGAAGATCGCATCATCAACGACGATGAAGGGGTGCTTGGTCTAGTTCTACAGTGGATCTTTACGTGACTTGATATACACATTATGCATATCCGCCTTGAACTCTGCAAAGCTCTGCAGACTGTTGTATACTGTGGGGGATAGGTGCGGCCTCCTGTTGGTCCACATCCAGATGCTCCCCTCCATGAGCACCCAGAAGATCTTTGTTTCACGGATCCACGTGGTGTCCTTCGTAGCCCAAAGCGATGCATACTTTGCAACCTCTAGTAAGTCCTGTTCAATATTAGGGAACTGACTATCCTCAGGCAGTTCCCCTGTTACCAGAAAAATCGACTAGAGTAACCGCGCATAGTGGAAGGTATTGCCCTATTCCTGGGCTTCACTTCAATTAGTTAATAACTCCTCGTAGAGGAACTTGGCCCAGTTGAATTGGACCCCATCCGTGCATTATTCTGCCAGTGCAACTACTGGCGCTAATACCTCATCTTCGCGACATTTTCGCATTACCTTCCCGTCTAGGAGTTGGGTGGCTACGCACACCCCTTTATCTTTAATGCTGCTGACTACGTAACCCCTCTTATTCTTTTCCAATTTGTGTTTCTTCTTCATGGCCTCTATGAGCACCAAATCTCCGCTCTTTTCAGCTATCTCCGCGGGGTCCTTTCCCTTATAAAGGAGCCGGGAAATCCTATGGATAAGATCCGCCATGATGAGAATAGTCTCCTCCAGCCATAAGTACCCATCGTGCACCAGGTATAATAGCTGCCTAATGATGAAAATTGTGATAGGCACATGGTGAAAGTGTGGAATCCATAGTAGCTAATGTAGTCCAGCCCTCTCCACACTGCGTAGCCATTTCTACGACTCTAGTGTCGTAACTGACCCCTCTGTGCTCTGTTTCATGAGGTTCTCAGTCTCTAAATGTGGGAAATTCTCGCTATCCATGAGGTCCCAATCTTCAAACTTCATTGTGGGCACACGGCCCAGGGTCGAGCTCTCAAACACAATTCCATTGGGGAGGAGTGGGGTTTGGAGTGCGCTCTTAGTGGCATCCAAATCCTTGGGTATCTTAGCTTTCCCTTTTTGTGGAGGAATGTACTCAGGTAGTTTCGCTACAGTGCACAACAGTTGGATGTCCTCTTTCATGTCTTCTGCTACTTCTATCTCATCTACAAGAGCTTGTAGGTCCTCCTCCTCATCATCTGTCTCAATGGTGACAACCTTGCCCTTTTCTTCTATGGATAGTTTACCTAACCGCGGATTCGCGTGGACATGTGGACTGGTCCCACCGCCTGCTTATCCTTCTTGGGCCTTGGAGTCCGAGGTGATTTTGGGATTTCCAGCGTGACCCCAGTGTCTCCGGGAACGTCATGCACCATGGGGTTTCGCGCGGCCTCGTCGGTGGTTTCTTCTACATAGCCCAAACCTCTCCTGGTAGCCATCATCTTGTTTGAGCTGTTTGTGGTCATTTTCGAACTTCGAGGCTCAAATATCACTTAGCACTTAACACTATGTGCTCTACGTAATTTCTCAAATCTCAAATGAATAATTGTTGTCTCGTGGTTAGCCCTTGGAGTTTAATAACGCCTTTTGAATTCAAATCCGAACATTCCCCCCAATTTTGAGCCATCAATGCTTTCTTGGTGGCAGATTGCCCTAAATATAGCTCTTAATTCGTGTCTTAAATTCCTGGCGCCAGCTCCCTTTTGCCTTAAATTGGACATCTCATCATGAAAAGTGACACCAAAGGTTACTTCCCAACCTACCTGCATGGCAGCGCAGCCCCCCGTGCGTGGGCGTGAACCTTGTGTCCTGCTGATTCTGTGCGCAGGTCCCTCATCACACAACCCCAAAACAGATTATTTTAAAGTCCTGAGCTCTCTTTCAACTGTTTGGAGTGCTGAGACTGTGCTCCCTATGGCTAGTCAGGTGGTCACACCACTTGTGTGAGAATTTAACTCGCTTACTAGCATAGTCCGCAGAAACTCCTTAATTGTCTGTGCGACCGCCGGCACCGTGTGTTCCGTTGTATGTAGTGCGCTCCCCTGCTTACTGTGTTTGGTGAGGTGTGGCTGTAGCCATGGCAACAGAGTCATCAATTCTTAGCGACACTCTTATAATGCAATGGTACGATCATCTGTATCTTGCCTTGTCATCCTTGGTTTGAGACATGCCTGCGTGATCTTGTTTTCTAGCCTCTTGATCTCAGCGTTCATCAAAAGGCTTGTATTCCTCAATCGTACCCGGTCTTTTTCAAGTTTGTGAAGTTTAAGGTTCCCTCGTTGGATGGATTCCTAAATCCTTATATGTTTGTCCTCGCGTAGATGTGTGATTTCTTCCTCCTTGCCATCACGCACTGCCACCACTACAGGGTCTAGTATGTGCAGATTCCTTTTTGTATTTTCTTTAGTAATTATGGTCTCCATTCTATTCCACACCTTTGGAATCATCTCTGCGTTCATGGTTTTGCACATGGCCCGGTAGGCCCATCAAACTACTGGCACGCGTAGGTCCCAATCAGTCCATTTCACCTGGTAAACCTTGTTCAATACTCTGCATACCCTATCAAATGCTTTAACGTGGATACTTGGTAGGACGCGTCACCTTTCCTACTGCTATGATTTGTTCCTATTCTCTATCCTCGGGATGGTGTGCACATGTGCGGGTGTTATAGCATATCTCTATACCCATCGAGAAATATGGGCGCGCAAGTTGTTCCACCCCTATTGACTTACTTGCATTCAAAGATTGGGTTTTCCAAAATGTAGGCACATCATCCTTCTACATCCGCACCAGTCCTCAAAATTTTGTTGATGCATATCCCACCATCGTGGGGGTGTTGCGCGTGGTGCCCACTTCAACGCATCAAACCGCTGCTGTTCTGGTATTACGCTTTCAAATTTGCTTAGAAATTCATCCACCATTGACAATCCATCATATGTCATGAGCTCCCTTGCCTCTATTGTCATGCAACGTAGTGATTGAACCATCATGTTGCAATTTAGCGTTCTTACTTCATGCAGCCGATTCTGCCATTGCTCTATCTCTTCATCTAAATCCGAAGTGCAAGATCTTTCGCCCTCCCATGAAATCCTTCCATCTATAGTTGGATTCACCCAATCCTCTCCTTGCGCAGTTATCTTGTAAATACAGTTGAGATCATCATCACTATCATCGTCGCACACCGGTTCAGTATATCGTGCTCCTTCGGCTGGATCTAGTGGTACTACCACGTGTAGTGACTTTTTCTCAAATATTATTTTGTGCTTCTTCAAATTTATGACTCCATTCATATCAGTGGCCCAGTCTATTCCTAGTGCACGGGATAGGGATTGTTGTCATCGACAAACTCTATCACTTCAAAATTTGCCTGTGCACTCGCATCTTCAATGTCGATTGTTACCCCCTTCAATATTCCCATGGGAAGAATCTTCTATTGGTTCGCCATTTGTAACTGAATAGGGGACCATTGCACCACGGGTCTACCCATGCATTCTCTTGTTTGCTTTGGTAGCACATTCATGTCCGAGCCTAAATCCAGGATTACCTTATCCATTTCGTACTCACATATTTGCGCAGTCAACCTCATTTCCCTCCCTGTGCACAATGCATGCTTCCCAAGTTTCCGGACAACGCGCACTTAGTGATAAGTTCTTGTACTCCTTTGACAATCTTGCTGTCATGCAGCAGTTTCATGCATGCCTCCAGAAAGGTAGTGAGCATTGAAGTGGAGGCCTCTGTGAAGCTCTCCTTAGCTTCCATGAATGTCTTCTTCATGCATTCTAAATCAAACTCGGGTTCCTTTGTAGGAGCCTTATGAACCCACACACTCTCTTCTGGCTACTTTCCTTTATCATCTCCTGTGGTCATACCTCTCCTCAGCATCATGTTTACATTTGGGTATTATTTGCACGATTCAAACCTCATCATTTGTAAATTCTGAGTCAAAGGGGGCTGGAGTACCCCTTTTCGCGCATCCTCGCTAACAGCGAAGGGTAGTCTTTTGCCTCGTGATCAAACTGAGTACAGTACCAACATGATATTCTTGTCAGGTTTGCACAATCGTGGGCATAATTCCTTGTCCCTCTGTAATTGTAACAAATTATTTTTCTGTGACCCCTTCCTGGTCCCATTCCGCCTCGACCCCGACCGCACCCCTAAAACCCAGCTCGCGGCATCCCTACATTTGGGTCGAGGGCTCGCGTTTCAGTCTACACCCTGTATGAAGGATTCTGATCCATCATTAGTTCATAGCTTCGACAGGTGCATTCATCATGGCCTACCGACGTGCAGAAATTACAAAACAATTGTTGGGACGTCTGCATATACTTCTGCAACAGATGACAATTATCCATGGTGTGTTTTCCTACTATCTAGTAGATCGCACACCATAATGTAAATATCGTGCTTGGCCTTGCCTGTGCCTTCGGTCTTAATAGCATTGGCCCTCCTCTTGCCAAGTAGTTAGCAAATACTGGGCAGTGGTCCTTGCCATGCCCTTGGCCCTTGCATTTTATGCACCATACTTCCTCGCACACCTCCAGCCGAGGTGTCCTGTCCTATTTCAAACTTTGCATTTCCAGACACAGATTCTGCAGTTGCGCGTGGATTTTTTGGACTCCCAACCTAGGGTCTTGTATAGGGGTCTCATTCAATCTCATTTCCATCTCCAATGCTTCGGCATGGGTGGAAAGTTTTTGTTGTGACATCGTTGTCCTTAAGTGTGGCGTAAGTGAGGCCACAAACCATGCACGATATTGTGCATTTTTTAACGTCATATTGGCTTCACGGATCGTACTCTTCAGCCTTTGGTCCAGATCCCAAGGGGTCTCACCCGAGAGCATCGCGATCTCCTTAAACCCGATGCTTGATTGTGTTTATGATTTTGGCTTGCTAAATTCCCTGTTCAGTGCGGCCTGGATCTCTGCAATTCCTACATTCGGGTGGTCATTAGAATGCTTGATATACCATGTTAATGTGTGATTCTGCATTGCGCTCACCAGCGTAGCCTTTTTAATATTATCATCCATGATGTCTTGTGCTTCCTGTTAAGTCTCCAGGAAACTCTCCTAGGTTGCAGCTCAGAGATGCCTGGTAACATATAATCTTCAATATTGTTCTCAGAACTACTAGAATGGATGATCGTTTGGATCAAGTCAAATAACCATTTCAGCTCTATTCTCATTCAAGACATGCAAGGCTTTAGACCACTAATGCTCAATAGTTTATAGATTCAATGGATATATGGAGAATATTGATTGTACGAATAGATTGCATACATAAACACATATGAATGGCCAGCTACAGGAAGTAAATGAGACTTGAAAATCTAATTTATCAATGCAGAGATAACATGACAGTTATCTGGAATTAGACACAACATAGAACATGAATAACCTATTCAAGTGCAAGCATAGAACAACAAAGAAAATGGATATTGAACATATAATAGCAAAAGAAGCTTATATTGTTGGAGTGAAGATGAGAAGCTTGAAGGAACAGAGTAGCAACAATATCCAGAAGTTGAACCCTTGTTACATATAATTTTCAACCTTTTATAGGCCTTTTACAATGCTCCTGAGCTCTCAAAGGCTAGAAGTCTTAATTTGTCTAATCTGTCTTGTTAACTGATTGATTCCCTCAATAGGAAAGCATGGATTGGAGGTTTTATCCTTCTAACAGAGGAATAACCACCTTCAGGTGGTTTATTGCGCTGTCTGGGAGCTCTCTCATGCTAGAGATGCCCCATGATGTTTGTTTTGATGAGCTATGCTGTGGCCTTTGATATTTCTATTTGTTTTGGACAGTTGCATGTGTTGTGTTGCACTGTGCTGCTTCTCAGCCTCTTGGTCAGTTTGGGGATGTGTTGGGCATGCTGTGTTGCACTGTGCCCTTTAAAATGTTAGCAATGCATGCTTTTTGTAGATACAAAAAAACGTTGCCATATTGTTTCTGTTTTAAACAGAAAACACAGGAATATTAGGAAATCCAACCCCTCTGTGTCCTTTTCGGACTTCAAAGTCCTAAAAAATGGGATATATATCTATCGGGTTTGCCTTTGGGGTGATATCACAACTCCACCATTGATCTAGGAGTTCTAGATCCAACGGTGGTGATCCATTTCGAGTGCCTCTTTTGTACTAGAGTTAACCACTCGATGAGGGTGGTTTTCTCTCTCCTTGTCCTAGACATGTGGCGACTGCTATATGGCATCGGGTAGAGGCTGGCCTAAACCACTTATCACCTTTGGCTCCTCCCCCGAAATCCTGTTGGTTTTGTCATTTTACCTTTATATTGGAAATATGTCGAAACATTGGAAATTATGAAAAAATGGCCTTGGAGGACTTGAAATATTTATATATTTCATTCCCAAACCCTTTCGGGTCCAGGCCTCATCACATCAATGCTGCCCAAGGCTCCCTTCGTATTTAGTTATAACACAAAAAACATTGAAAATGCATTAAAATTGGCCTTCTTGCACGTTATCAGGAAAACTAGTGTCTATTCAGAGCTACTAGTCCCACTAAGACGGGTAGCTATCTTAGAAACAAACAAACTAAAGTCACTTGCGTTTTCCTTTACAAGAGATAGATGAGAAAGAAGAAGAGGGTACCAACCTCAGTCTTTTGCTTGGCTCCTTTTCTGTTTCCTTTCCCCTTTGATAGAATCTCGCCACTCCTTCCTTACTTGTCCCACTTCAAAGAGCACCTGTAGAGTCAAAGTAGCATAATACCATCAAAGCATAGAGATCTATCACTATAAACAATATAGGATCAGATACATATTGACCATACAAATGCATATATCAACACAATATTCAGAGATACACAAGAATATGCTGGAAAACTCAAATAGCTTTATTGATAGAAGTAGTAGAAGAGAGAATTACAACCACTTGGTTTGGCCCAGTGCCATCCTCCCAGCATGAAAGCCCTCTTCACCTCATACAAAGCAAGATCACCCAACAATGTCTTCAAAGAGAAACCAACAACACTTCCTTGCAAATTACAAAATTCCAGCCTCTGGATCTCTGGGATGAGGGATCCATATATAGATGTTTGCAGGGGGGTGAGTCAGCGTCTCGGATTTTGATTAGTGTCATCTCTCTGATAGTTCTTGGTTCCACTTGGAGATTTCATGATCTCTTACTCATCCTTGGGCGAATTCAGAGAGGCAAGTGTCAAATGAGCAGCTTCTAGAAGATTCTCAGGGTCTCCACCTAGAAAATTGCTTGTGCCATTTGTCTGCTCTCACTCATCGCACCCTACAGAAGGGCTTTCCAGTATCCATCGCACTTTTTGCATGTGACAGGTGAGATGCATCGCACCCGCAGCACTGGACAGTCTGTATGGTCCTACCTTGACCAGTTCTGAGTAATTTTTCATGGAGAACTTCTGGGAGATGATGTAATCAGCTGACCTTGCTCCTTTAGGGTATGAAAGAACACTTTTAGGGGCTTAGAAGGCCTTGGTTTATGGACATATATGATTGGGGTTGTAGTGCCCAAATATGTCGATAACATTGCGAATCTCAAATTTTATATATTTCACTTCTCGGACCCTTTCAGGTTTGGGACTCATTGTTACAGGGAAAAGTGTCTATTTAGAATTGCTCTATCCCACTAAGGTGTGACAGCTACCTTAGAAACAAACAGAGAAAAACTACTTTTGTTCTTCCTTTATGAATTATAGATAGAGAGGAACAGAAAGACAAACCTCTGTCTTGCTTTAATCCTTCGATTTGATCCCTCTCCTCTTTGATAGTCCTCAGCTACCTGCTTCCTTGCACGGCCAGCTTCACAAAGTACCTGTAAGATCACAGAAGCATAGCACTATACAAAGACATGGATCTATAATCATAAACAATCTAGGATCAGATGTAAATTGACCATACAAATGTAACAAACATCAATGATACAAAAGCATGGAGGAAAACTCAAATAGTTTTTATTGATAAACAAGAAAAGATCCAGGAGGAGTTACAACCAGTTGTTCCGACCCAGCATCAACCTCCCAACAAAGAAGCCCCTCTTCACCTCAAACAAAGCTTAGATCACCTAACAATCTGATGTTTGTCTCTAGAAACCAACAACAATTCCTTACAATATGCAAAATTCCAGCCTCTGGATCTCTGGGATGAGGGATCCATATATAGATATCTGTAAGGGGGATGAGTCAGCTTGTGATTTGATTAGTGTCTTTTCTCTGATAGTTCTTGCTTCCACTTGGAGACTGAAGGCCTCTTACTCATCCTTGGTCGAATTCAGTGAGGCAAGTGTCACAGGAGAAGATTCTGGAAGCTTCCATTGCCTCTCCACCTCGTGGAATGACACTGCATTTTGTCATTTCTCGCCCATCGTACCCCACAGAAGGGACTTTTGAAATGCAACGTACCCTCACAGTGTATTTAGGTGAGATGCAATGCACCTAGCCAGTGGAGCAACTGCAATGATCCTGTTTTGACCAATTCTGAGTAGTTTGTCATGGAGAACTTCTGGGAGAAGCTGTAATTTGTTGACCTTGTTCCTTTAGGGGTTGGAACAACACTTTTAGGGACTTAGGAGCCCTTGATTTATGGACATTTCATACTTGGGGTTGTAGGGCCCAAAAATGTCTATAACAGTTGCCCCCTAAAGTATGAGGCCATTAACCTTTTGGTGTCGGGTGAAATGCTTTATAATGAGGATCCGAAGTTCTTTCAATGCTGGGAGGAGACCTGTAATAAGATACAATACAATACATTATCTTCATATTATTTTCATGATCTAGCTGAGGCGGGCATTCCCATGCTCAGATTTATAAATTCATTTTCATGTACATAGGACAGACAATCGTCTGAGTGTAGACTAATGATTCTGGTAGAGCCATCATCCTTTTGAGTGGATGATTGTCTGTGCAGCAATGATGTACATTTAATGTCTTTATTTTCCCTGAATATATATCGCAGCCCGGATGGATGAAACTAGATCCAAGGTCTTCAATCTCGTTCGATCTTCACTCGAAGTACAAGTCGATCCATGTGAGAAATGTTCTGAAGTCGAACATGGAAAGACATTTCTTGATTACCAGTCAATGATGTAAACTGTTAACAAGCACGAGAGGAATCACCGATAATGACAACGACCCTCAAGGTACTGCAGTACAATTCATGTGGTGTGAATAAAGGACTTGGCATCGAACACCACGCAAAATCTTTCGGTTGAAGGCCATTGATGTAAACCTGTCGCCGGAAGTGAGAAACTTGCCATTGAGGCATGCAAGCTTCAAAGTACTGAATGGGGTGTTCCTAGATCAACTTCTTGGATAATGAGCTGATGTCGACAAGAGGTGATCCGTCACAGGAGGGCCTTAATGAATCCCACATCAATGACACAGAACGGAGCAAATGATTTTAATGGAGGTGAAAATGATCTGGTGATATAAGGTTCAGGGTGGCGGTCATGAAAGAATGGAGTATAATGTATGGTAGTGGGTGAGACACGGGTGACTTCGCTGAATGACTTCTCTTGAACATATCGGCGACACTGATGTGATGGATTGGTAGCATTAACCCCAAATGTGGATGGTATGGAGTGACCATGGTGATGTGGCCGATGAATGAAACAACCCAACCTGACTCGGACACAGAGTGGAAGTGTCATGTTCAAGAGTGACTTGCTACCAACAAAGTTTCTTTGAGTTTTCTTCCCAATTTTCCCCAGTCATTGTTGACCAGTACCTCTTTATTCTTGTCAAGCTTGAGGAGGATAACATATGCTTGTTCTATAATTTTCCCTTCGGGCAAACCCATCGCTATGTTTTAACGAGGCTAGCGATAGTGAAACTCGTTCTCGTCTATAGACAAGTTTATCGCTATTAATCTTTTTAACGAGTTTAACAACAAAGATAACTCGGTCCTTTTCAATTTTAGAGAGTCTGAAAAGGAACGTAAAGGTAACTCCAAATTTCCTTTTTCGTCATCTAATCCCTTAAGTCCGAAAAAGTATAAAACAATACAGAAGGGATGAATTTTCGATACTTTTAACGAGCCGAATAAAACAAGCGCTCGATCTTTTTCTGTAATAATCCCTCAGGTCCAAAAAGATTAAAATCTAGAGGAGGGATAGCACTTCCTGTCCCTTTAACGAGCTGGAAAGGCCAAGGACTCGGCAATCTTTTCATATTTTACGAGTCAGTTGAAAAGAGCTTAAAGGAAACTCGTCTTTTGAGGAACGAGTGATAAAACGGGTAGCAGCTGATTCCAGGTAAGGTTTGGAATTTTCCAATCACGGCAGTGTCACAAGGATGGCTAGTGAAATCACTCTTCACTGTTGTTCCTCAAAATGGGTAAACAATCAAATGGAGGTGAATGATCGGCCAATGAAAAAGTGGAGGTGACGGTGCAAACACGACCAAGGCTTTAATGGCTGAAGTACTTCATTCACGATGGTTATTTACCGGGGAATAGTTCATTTTTTAATGAGCTTAAACGCGGGTGGAAACATTTGCTCATGTCTTATGTTTATTTTTTAACGAGCTTGAACTATGTGCTAAAACTGCTCGATTAATCCAGTCGTGTGATAAGAATGTCTCATATAAAACGGCAACTTTTAGATTTTTGCCCCACATCCTTTCTTTATGCAATTTAGGAAACGACCAATTGTACGAGTTTAAAGGGTTAGAGGTCCTAAAAATTTAAAGAATAAATAGTCGCTCTTCGCTTGCACTCCAAAAGGTTTGCATGCCCCCAGGTATAAAACAAAATTTCAAGGTTACCCCTTCTTTAGTCCATTAAAACATTTGTTTTACCGAGAGAGGCCTACCTCTTACAGGTTACCCAAAGATTGTTCTATTCATAGCGCAAACAAAACACTTCTTCGGCGATGTCTACCGAGATAAACAAAGGTGAGTGAAGGAGGCTACTCCACTCACATAACTTTGACAAGAGAATCTTGTTCTAGAATAACCCCCTCTTCCAGTCACGGACAGGGGTACAGACTAGTCATATTCTCCCGCGGAAACCTACCCTATACCCGAAGTTTTCCTGCTGAAGCAGACCAGGGTGCATGCCCCCTGGGATTCAGTCATGTCCCCCCGAATCACTCGTGCTCATCGGGTGGACGGACTGGAGATTGAGACATTTCTTGCGTGAAAAGACCATTTAGGGATGGTATATGACTATTTGCTATGCGTGATCCGGGAAATGAAAGCTGGTCTACGAGCTTGACCACTCTTCCTTCGTGCAAAAAACACATAACTCTAAAGAGTGATGAGACAATGGCTCTCATGCAATAAATATAGTCTCGTCCAAGGAGTAGATTGTAATCCAGGGGTCCTTGAACTACCATTACGTTCATGTGAACGGTTTTCCCTCTCAAAGTCATGGGCAATCGGGAAGGATCCCTAACGGTCGACTGGTTCCTTTATCAAAGCCTGTCAGATTTCTCATCTCAGGCAAAAGCGATGGCGAACCAAGCGCTTTCCAAGTAGTTGAGGAAAGGATACTCACAGAAGCCCCTTCATCTATGATGGTACCAGCCATAACCATTCTATATATTTGAACAATAATTCAGAATGGTATACTAGCTGGTAAACGGGGTCTGCCTAGTTGATTCCAGTCGAAGGAGACAACTAGGTTTCTTGGAGGTGGAACCGAATAGACGGCCGGGTACGAATCTGACGAACTTCCTTCCTGCGGTAAAGGAACGGGCAAATTTCCCCCATGTTCATTGGAGTCTGTGCTTATGAAAAGAATTTGGACGGTGTCATCCTTGTTCTCTTCAGTGACTGTATCATCTGAAGATGGAACCTCTGAAGGCAAGACCGGGTCAACTGCCACCTCGACCTTTTGACTTTCGTCTGGTATGGATTTAGATGGTTTATCTTCAATGATAGATGCTTCAGCCGACCACCTGAGCGGGCCAGCTGGATTTTCAACTAGTGATGGACTCGGGAAGAGTTTTTTATATCCAGGAGGAAGTCGTAACGGTGAAACCAGATGATCATCCAAAACTCTTTTAACTTCGTCTAAGAAGGGACAACGGTGGACGGCGTGATCGCCTTCGCACAGTTTACAAGGAAATCTATATTTTCCTTTTTGTCCTGGGGCTTCACTTTCACTTGTTGACGGTGTGTTTTCAACATGATCATCAGAGGTTGACGACACCGGGTTGTGCAAACGGGCATACCAGTCCCTTAAGATCTGAGGGATGCAAGGACAATCTCTATGATAGTGGTCTCCCTTGTAAATGACACATGGCGATTTAGGCCTGGTCGGTGCAGTGTGTGGATTTTCATTAGACGACACTCATTTGCCCCCATTTGCTTTTGGCTCCTTCTTCTTCTTCTCTTTCTTCTTCTTTTCCTTCTTCTCCTTAGGTACTTGACTTTTGGCTTTACTAGCCCCATCAAGAAAAGAGGAAGGAGGAGAGGAATAATTAGAGGAAGTGGAAGGTTGGTGGGTAACTCTGGACTCGTCTAATTGCTGATTCGATTGTTCAGGAAAAGTGGTGTTCAAAACGATAGAGGTTGAGAAGAGCCATACAAGCAAACCAATTGTCAGTCCTGGAAGCGACAATGTGGCCATATGGGGTGCACCAACATCTCCCCAAGAGGAGAAAGGACTAGGATTTCCTCCAAGGGGAATTCCTTGGTTGGTGGACTCCATTTTCTCAACCCAAGATCAACATAGGAAAGGGGTAATGACTATTCCGTTTAAAATAAATTTTAGACGCTTTGACACAACTTGTTTTTTCAGTTTTTAAGAGTCGAGAAAAAACAAAAGATGACTCTAGTCTCCTTGATTTTTAATGAGCCTGAAGTGACAAGTGCTCAGATGGACCTTTTCCGTTATGGAGTCTGAAAAGGAACGAAAGGGACTGCTCTGGAAATCTAGGTAGAGGGAGTACCAAACCAATCGCAAAACTGCAGAATACTTTTTACGGTACGGCAGTCAATCTTCCCGAATGCTGTGATAGTGCATTGCGATCGATAGGGCGGCAGACACGGCTTCCTATGGATAAAGGATTAATCCTATTGGGGTCTCCAAAAATATACTTGACTGTACGTGGGAGCACAAGTCTGTACTGGAACTTATCGTCTCAAAGTGGAGGAATCACCCAACCATCAGTGAGAACAATAGTTACCAGGTTTTACGACGCCGAAATATGTCTCTAGCCTAGACCTCTAAATGTTGTGTGTTAAGTTCCAAAGCGTTGTTAGATTCATTGAATTTATTTTAAGTTGATCTTGTTTATGAAGTTTGCCTTTCGGGTTCACCACGAGATGTAGATGTAATTCCTAAAATGCAATCTAAGATGATAAAAAAACTTTTTATCTCTTTTATGCAATGAAAATCCTAGCTACTAGGGAAAAGAAAGACAAAATCTTTTCACAAAGAGCAAAGAGCACACTCTAAAATGCACTTTCCTAAATTAAGCCAAATAGACTGTCTATATGCAAATGCACATGCATGTATTTGTTTTCGACTTTCTTAGTATATGGATGCTAAAAAGAAAGTTGATGCACAAATCTGAACTTCCTTTCAAGTGACAAATATCAACAAGCTTCTTTTCGAAATCAAAAAATGGAGACAATCACAACACTTCACGATTTTGAACTGAATACTTGTTCTTGACACTAGAAAATTGCAAATTCAGACCAAAAGTAATAGTAACAGGATAATCAACCATCAACAGCAATCAAACTTTTTCCTACGATCGAAATCGACACTTGCGACAGATTCAAATCGAAGGACGACAGTACGACTATGCTACTTTTGCAAAGGAGAACTGTAAATGACTCAACAAACACACAAAAACATCTACAGTTCTTTTGTACAAAGGAGGTGGAATAACAGCAAGGAAAAGGGGTTTCAAACAGACATACACTGATCACAGGCAGCAAAATTCAGGAATAGAACTGGAAAAAATGAAGCACAGAAGCCACAACTGCACAGAGCTAGTCTGATCAGAGCACCTGTAATACAGAGAATCTGAAATGTAGCGCAGGTTGTCCACTCGGGAAGTGCGCTGAAATTCATAATCTCTGAACAGTACTTGCGCTGGGCCAGAAACAAGACTCTGTTCGAGTTCCGGGTCACAGTTTGCAGTTCAGTTCTTGGGCTTTGGCCGAGCAAAAAGCAATCAGTAATCAACAATCAGGGGTAGATCTAAGGAGGATCTAAGAGCTATCACAAGGGTAATTAGATTGTTTGTGAATCAGTTGTTTAAATCATAAACAAATCCAGTAGATGGATTGAAGTAGCAGTTATCTACTTTACATTTGTTATGGCAAATGTAGTTCGAATGCTACTTGTAAGTTTATGAAATAGACAACAAGGAATGATAAACAAACAAACTAATTAGTCCCCAGTGGAGTCGCCATTTTGTTACAGGGAAAAGTGTCTATTTAGAACTGCTCTATCCCACTAAGGTGTGACAGCTGCCTTAGAAACAAACAGAGAAAAACTACTTTTGTTCTTCCTTTATGAATTATAGATAGAGAGGAACAGAAAGACCAACCTCTGTCTTGCGCTAATCCTTCGATTCGATCCCTCTCCTCTTTGATAGTCCTCAGCTACCTGCTCCCTTGCATGCCCAGCTTCACAAAGTACCTGTAAGATCACAGAAGCATAGCACTATACAAAGACATGGATCTATAATCATAAACAATCTAGGATCAGATGTAAATTGACCATACAAATGTAACAAACATCAATGATACAAAAGCAAGGAGGAAAACTCAAATAGTTTTTATTGATAAACAAGAAAAGATCCAGGAGGGGTTGCAACCAATTGTTCCGACCCAGCATCAACCTCCCAGCAAAGAAGCCCCTCTTCACCTCAAACAAAGCTTAGATCACCCAACAATCTGATGTTTGTCTCTAGAAACCAACATCAATTCGTTACAATATGCAAAATTCCAGCCTCTGGATCTCTGGGATGAGGGATCCATATATAGATATCTGTAAGGGGGATGAGTCAGCTTGTGATTTGATTAGTGTCTTCTCTCTGATAGTTCTTGCTTCCACTTGGAGACTGAAGGCCTCTTACTCATCCTTGGTCGAATTCAGTGAGGCAAGTGTCACAGGAGAAGATTCTAGAAGCTTTCGTTGCCTCTCCACCTCGTGGAATGACACTGCCATTTGTCATTTCTCGCCCATCGCACCCCACAGAAGGGACTTTTGAAATGCAACGCACCCTCACAATGTATTTAGGTGAGATGCAACGCACCTAGCCAGTGGAGCAGCTGCAATGATCCTGTTTTGACCAATTCTGAGCAGTTTCTCATGGAGAACTTCTGGGAGAAGCTGT
This sequence comes from Pinus tabuliformis, assembly GCA_031772625.1. Lineage (NCBI taxonomy): Eukaryota > Viridiplantae > Streptophyta > Pinopsida > Pinales > Pinaceae > Pinus > Pinus tabuliformis. The sequence goes on from CM062815.1 coordinate 38,351,910, forward strand.
AATCTGTTGACCTTGTTCCTTTAGGGGTTGGAACAACACTTTTAGGGACTTAGGAGCCCTTGATTTATGGACATTTCATGCTTGGGGTTGTAGGGCCCAAAATTTTCTATAACACTCATCGCTATCGGCGCTGCCCTGTGTTCCATGGTATTTTGTTACATAACGATAATACACAAAATTGAATTGAAACCGACAGACCCATGAACCTGAAATATTATCAGATGTCGCATATATAACCGTCGGGTCCAGTTATCGCATCGCACATATACCTGTGCGTAGGCCCCATCCCTCAGTGCTGCTCTGTTGCGATATAGCGATGTGATCTGATCGCAATCACTCATCGCTCATTGCTCATGCCCATGACATTTTCTTAAATCACCAATACCTTCACCAACGCGACCCACCGATCTGATCCTCAGAGATCATTGATCGGTGGTGTCTTGCACCCATCCTTAATTCATCCTCTCTATAGCACCGATTGCGATTAGCTGCTTAGATCTGGGCCGTTGATCGGCCAGATCTAATGACTACTGTTCTTTCACTATTTAAGCCTGCGATTGTGGGTTTTTGATGGTTTTCAAGCGTTTTTTCCTCCCAATAGTGTATTTCTGCCCTTCCAAGGGCTCTCCTCTTGTGCTAATTTTGACCTTTTGGGTGATTTTGAGCAAATGCTGAAGATTTCAAGAGCATTTTTGGATACATGGGCATGATTTTAAGAAAATTTGGAGACTTTAAGAGCATATATGGATCCAATTTTGGGCCTTTTGCCTGCGAGGCTAACACTGGCTCCTTTTGGGGATGAAATCCTCCCTGTGAGGTTTCAAGGATCACAAATCCAATGCCTTTCCTATAAAACGAAAATCAAGTCTTCCTTCGAGTGTTCCATTGGGAATGGAGTCTATTTTGCAAAATAAAAAATTGGAAAAACATATTTACAATACCAAGGCTTTAGAGCCTTAAACAAAATAAAGTTTCAAGAACTGCCGATTTACTGGGCTACCAAAAGTATCTCCTCCTTCTAGACTGTGCAGAATGATTGTATTTTTCTGCTAAATTTGAGCGATGACAAACGAACTTGTCCATAAGGAGTCAAACTTACCATGATTACCTTTCTTTTCCTTAAATTCATCACATTTAAGCACCCAATCACCAACTTGGAAATTATCCACTTTTTCCTTCTTATCAAAGGTTTCTTTGATTTTCTTCTGATGAGCCTTTGACTTCTCAACCAGCTGCTCTCTGATCTGCTATAGTTCAACCAGGTTATTCATTCTTCTTACGATGTCATTCTCTTCATCTTGTTCTTTTTGCAATAGTTTAGCCACAGGGAGAATCGGATGGATAGAGAAAACACCATCAGCACCATAAACCAGTTTAAATGGAGAATTCCATATGGATTTTTTGATGGTAACTTTGTCAACCCATAGTGAAAACTTCAACTTGGAATCCCAGCTCTTTTTGTTGTCCTCTAATAGTTTTTTGATTACCCTTACCAGACTGTTGTTAGATGACTCTACCAGCCCATTACCTTGAGGATAATATGAGGTAGAATGCACCACTTAAATTTCCATGGATTCAGTGATGTCCACCAATTCTTTTGCCTTGAAAGCTACTGCATTATTAGTGACTAGTTTGGTTGGGCAACCAAATCTAGTGAAAATATTCTCATTCAAGAACTTTATGACAACTTGATGATTTGCATTCTTAGTGGGTATAGCCTCAATCCACTTGGTGAAATAATCAATGGCTACTAAGATCCATTTTTTTTGGCCACTGGAATGTGGGTTGATCTCACCTATAAAGTCCAAGCCCCACCACTAGAAGGGACCATTAACATGTATTGGCTTCAAGGGCAAAGATTTTAGCTGCTGTCTTCCTGGAAACCTCTGACACTTGTCACAAGCTTTCACAAAATAAAACACATCAGAGAATAGAGTAGGCCAATAATACCCAGCCCTCAGGATTTTGTGGGTTGTGGTTTTCCAATAATGATGCCCTCCACAGATGCTAGAATGCAACTGGTGTATGACTTCCACATCTTGTTCTTTATCTAGACACCTTAAGAGGATTCCCGATGGGTATTTCCAATAAAGTAGATTTTTATTAACGCAGAATTTGGCTGATATGAGTTTAATGGCCCAGGCTTGACTTGAGCTAAGCCCTGGAGGGACTTCTAGCTTTTGCAAAAAATGAACTATGCTGGAATACCATTCACAGGTGGCTAGATTTTCAGCCAGAGACTGCTTCTACTTTTGTTCTTCTATTGCTCCCTCTGTCTGCTCATCATCTGAATTTAGACCTATGCAATTTATATCTGACAAGCTGCAATTTTCTTTAGTCATAAGTTTAGCCAAGCCCTGGCCTTTGATAAGCTTAGTGGGCTTCACCTCTATGTTAAACTCTAAGAATTTTGCAATCCATTTAGCTCTCTTTCCTTCAATATCTGGCTGAGTTAAGATATCCTTTACTGAGGCTAAAGGTACATATGCAACCACTTTGGAATGCGGAATATAAATTATGAATGTTTTTAAAGATTTTATGAGAGCATAAGCTTGTTTTCTCAATAATGTCATACCTTAGTTTAGCATCCCTTAGTGTCTTGCTGAAAAAGGCCACAAGGTGCTCTATGCCTTCATCATTTTTCTACAACAGAACTGCTACAAGTGTATCATAAGAGGGAAAAGAGAAGATACAAAATTCCTTAGTGTAATCTAGGTTGATTAGAGTGGGAGCTTCCATGATAGCTTGCTTGCTAGCTTCAAAAAGAGCTTCTTGAAGCATCTTTCCATTTTATCTCTGATCCTTTCTTTAGCATGGCAGTGATGTGCTTTACTAGCGCTACAAAGTTTGGAATGAACCTCCTTACAAAGCTAATCTTACCCAGGAAGGATTGAATGTCCCTTTTTGACCTTGGGATGGACAATGTCTGAATTGCTTGAACCCTTGCTGGATCAATCTTCACACCTTCAGTAGAAACAATATGTCCCAGAAGTTTGCCTTCTTCTAGAGAAAACTGTGACTTCTTTGGGTTCACTGAAATTCCAAACTGTCTGCACTTTAGGAAGACCTTCTTTAAATGCTACAAATGGTCTTTGTGGCTACTAGAGAAGATTGTTATGTCATCAAGATAAATAAGGAAAAATTTATCCTTCTCTCCCACAAAAGCTATGTCCATGGCTCTCTGAAAAGTAGCCCCAGCATTGATTAGTCTGAAATGCATCTTAGAGTACATGAAAGTGCCCCAAGGAGTAGTGAAGGCAGTCTTTTCATGATCTTTTGGATGTACAAAAACCTGATTGTAACCTAAAAATACATCTAAGAAATACATGACTCTGGCCTGTGAAACTCTTTGCAGTAAGTGTTCCATCTTAGGCAGGGGGTAGTTATCTTTTTTAGAGCACTTGTTCAAATTTCTAAAGTCAACACAAAGCCTGATTTCTCCATTTTTCTTTCTTAGTACCACAAGGTTAGCTATTCACTTTGAATACCTTAGGGGAACTATGATTTTTTCATCCAACAACTTATTGATCTCTTTCTCAATCAAAGGCAACAAGAGAGGGCTGATAGGTCTTAATTTCTTCTTAAAAGTTGTGGTGTTCTTTTCCAGTGGAATCTTATGCTGAATGATGTTTGTATCATAGGTTTTAAGATCATTGTATTCCCAGGAAAAAATATCAGCGAATTTCTTCATGAGGGTGCAATACTCAGAATTCTGGGTAGAAGACAAATGAGTGGATAGATTGATGAATTTGGGATGGGCTGGGCTCCCTATATTATGTTTACAAACAGCAGACTCATTTTCTGTTTTAGCAGTCTTATAAGGCACATCGTTATGATCGAACATCTTCTCTAGAGGCACCAATCCTTTTGGTCTATGATTACTAAGCAGCTGGACAATGCTTCCTCGATCAATCTCGTCCTTTAGCTTGGGCTGGCCGCATTCTTCTAGGGTTTCATTTTCTTAGTCGATGCGCGTTTCAGAAAATTCCTCAATGACTTGTAAAAACTTGTTAATTTCCTCATCCTCTTCAAAAACTCTCCAATATTTGACATTGTCAGGCAGAGACAATCTATATTTTACCTGAACTTCATACGTCAATTTAGGAGGCAAAGGAGGAATAAACGTGTTAGCAGACACGGCAAGGGAGTTGGCAAGCTGGTTCTTCATTATCAGAATATAAGAAATGTTGAAATCATTAAAAGAATCCCTGAGCCTCCATACCTCATCTATGTATGCTTTCACCCTTGGATGCTTTGCTTGGAATGCTTTATTGACCTGTTGAATGATGAGGTCTGCATCTCCAAACACTTTCAGGCCTTTGATACCCATTTCTTTAACAGCGCTTAAGCCCAAAATCAAAGTGTTGTACTCTGCTATGTTATTTGTGACCTAAAAGGTTAATTTGAAAGATAAATGAATGTCTTCCCGTGTGGGAGACACAAGGACTACACCTACCCCTGCAACTTACTTAGAGCAAGCTCCATCAAAGAACATGTCCCAAATCTGTGGGCCTTCTTCCTCAGTGATTTGGAAAATTGGTTTTTTAAGCTGCGTGGAGGCCAACTGGGATTCTTCAATATGAAGAATACAATCTCCAAAATTAGTGTCAACAGCATAGATGGGATGATTAGTGGGGTTCCTTTCATCGCTGATGATATAAGCCAACTGAGCTTCTTTATATAATCTCCTGCTCTCGCCTTTGAAAACTGGGAGAGTAGCATAGGACAGATCATTTTGTAATGATCAACCTAATCTCTTGATCCAGCCTTTGGAAAGTAACATGCCAAACTTGGGGGGTACATCTGCTACCACAATATCCATCAACATACTTTTCATGTGTAGCTGAGACAAAGTGATGGCTAGGTCCTTGATTAATCCCAGGAATTTCACTTTTCTAAAGTCAAAATAAAACAGGTCATGATAAGGCTTGGTGATGTCAAGACGCAACTCATCCATGGCAGCCTTTGGCATTAGATTATGGCTAGCTCCAGTGTCCAAAAGACAATTTTGAATGGTTTTTTCATGAATAATCAGAGAGATAGAGAATGATGGGGATCTGTCTTCACAATTTTCAATCATTGGGCTAAGAATAACAACTGGCTTGTCATCTTTCAAATTTACATAGTCAGTGGAGGCAAGAATGGCTTTAGGCTCAAGGGCCTCGAGGATGGATCTTTTGAAGGACTCATTCTTCACTAGTTCAATCAGAGGCATAGGTATTCTTAGCTTCTGAATTTTTTATTTAAAATTGAAAGGAGAAGGAGACTTGTCAAGGCTTCTTACCTCATGAGCTGGAGCTTTGAGGATGATGGGATCAACTACTAGTTGCTTTTGCTTATTAGCTTGTTGTACTGCAGGGAAAAAAGCTCTCTGACTAGGAGCTTCCTTGGCATTATTCATCTTTGACCTCAGATTATATCTTTACTGATCTTCAGTTAGTAGAACAACTTCACCATCCCATTCTTGGCTGATCTGTTCATTGAATAATGACTTTTCATAGGTAGCTGAGGTAAAAAAGGAAGCATTTCCTTTGTCTTCCCCACAATGGATCTCATCATCTTCTTCAAACTTCTTCTTTTATGACTGCATTTTAAAAAGGGGCCTTCACCCTTTGGTCTTGATTGGCGTCTTTGCTTTTTTGCAAAATCTGCAACTGCTCATTAGTTCTTCTATATGGATTTGGATTTAGATTTCTAGGAGAAAAGGTATAAGGAGCTCTCCATTTCCCAGGGTGCTTCTCAACCTTTAATTTGGAGATTTCAGAGGCTAATGACTTGATCATTTTGGTCATTTTATCTATCTTAGGGTCAGAGGATGATGAAGACTCACCCCTCTATATTCTTCTATGAACATTTCCCTTGAGCTTCTTTGCAGCCATGATGTTTGATTCCACTTCCAAGGCTACATCCTACATGTTAGCCTAAGTAGCACATCACCTCCCTCTCAACAGTAGGCAGAAGTCAGAATCAAAAGCACTGGCATAGGTGAGTTTAGCAGAGGTATTAGTGGGTTTTACTTCAGCTGGTATCTTGTTGTACATACGGTTAAACCTCTTATTAAAATCAGACATCAACTCATCATTTTCCCTCTTTAAGTTCCAAAACTCAGTGTGGTAGTAGAGGAGTGTTAGGACCTTACATTGTCCCTTTTTGCTCATATATTTTGCTATCATTTCATCCTTTTTCAATCCATATTTAAAGTCCATGTTATTACTTTAATCTATTTTCCAAAGGTATATAACATTTCTTCTCATTACTATATGTTTAATTTGTCTTACATATAATTTTACATTACCTTCATAATTAATCATTGATCGGATAGTTGCTGAAACAGTTTGAAGACTGCAAATTTGTCATTGCAGTCTACGTTGTTGAAACAGTTAGAACAGTGCGAAAATCCCATTGCTGAAATAGCCCATGATTTCCATTTTAGATTCGGTAGAAACAAGAGGAGATCATCAAAGGATTTGTTACACTGGCCGTAACTACTACATTCCAAAGTCGGCATTATCACAACCATTGTAACAACATTTTGTTAATGGAAGAACCAATTATCCTATTTTAGCATATTGGGTTAAAGATAGGATTTATAATGTAATCAATTTTATAATAGATGTCTCCTCTTTAAAAAGAGGAGACATCAACATTAGAGGGGGATAGACAGACTACGGGATGGTTTAGCTGGGAGTAAAGGAACTTGAATATTTTTGTAGTCTGATACTTTGATAGATGAATAAAACATTGTTCTAAGCATTCCTTCTTAGTTCCTTTTTCTGGGGAATCTTGTGAGAAGGATAGGGCCCACCTTCATCACAAGATTCACCCATTAATTCCTGTAGTGTGTTAAGTATTATTTTGCATTCATACCTTGTAAACTCTGTTTGCTGAATTTACTTATGCGTTATTGGAACTCTGTATTTATTTTTGAAACTCTATTTCTATTTGATTATTTCATTGTTTCCATAAATTCATTCAGAGGTAATTAGTGATTATTTTAATTGGTTTTCCAGAGTGAGTTTGTGAATCATGGTAATCAGAAACAAGTGCTGAAGATTCCTGCTTGGGGAATAGGGTCCTGTTCTCTACTATAACACAACTAGTATTTTCCTCTGTAGATTGATTTCTTTTCCTAGATTGTTCTTTTTAATGTAATCTAGGATTCTTTTGATAATTGTCTGAAATAGAGAGATTGTTCCTGTTATAACTCAGAGTAGAACTTCAGTTTGTTTAATGCAAGGCGTGATTAGTATAATTGTTACTACAACTTTTCATTGCTTTTGGGATTGAGCATATACAGTGTGTGATTGCCTTTGTAACAAACAGACTTCCCTGGGAGGAATAAACGTGTTAGCAGACACGGCAAGGGAGTTGGCAAGCTGGTTCTTCATTATCAGAATATAAGAAATGTTGAAATCATTAAAAGAATCCCTGAGCCTCCATACCTCATCTATGTATGCTTTCACCCTTGGATGCTTTGCTTGGAATGCTTTATTGACCTGTTGAATGATGAGGTCTGCATCTCCAAACACTTTCAGGCCTTTGATACCCATTTCTTTAACAACGCTTAAGCCCAAAATCAAAGTGTTGTACTCTGCTATGTTATTTGTGACCTAAAAGGTTAATTTGAAAGATAAATGAATGTCTTCCCGTGTGGGAGACACAAGGACTACACCTACCCCTGCAACTTACTTAGAGCAAGCTCCATCAAAGAACATGTCCCAAATCTGTGGGCCTTCTTCCTCAGTGATTTGGAAAATTGGTTTTTAAGCTGCGTGGAGGCCAACTGGGATTCTTCAATATGAAGAATACAATCTCCAAAATTAGTGTCAACAGCATAGATGGGATGATTAGTGAGGTTCCTTTCATCGCTGATGATATAAGCCAACTGAGCTTCTTTATATAATCTCCTGCTCTCGCCTTTGAAAACTGGGAGAGTAGCATAGGACAGATCATTTTGTAATGATCAACCTAATCTCTTGATCCAGCCTTTGGAAAGTAACATGCCAAACCTGGGGGGTACATCTGCTACCACAATATCCATCAACATACTTTTCATGTGCAGCTGAGACAAAGTGATGGCTAGGTCCTTGATTAATCCCAGGAATTTCACGTTTCTAAAGTCAAAATAAAACAGGTCATGATAAGGCTTGGTGATGTCAAGACGCAACTCATCCATGGCAGCCTTTGGCATTAGATTATGGCTAGCTCCAGTGTCCAAAAGACAATTTTGAATGGTTTTTTCATGAATAGTCAGAGAGATAGAGAATGATGGGGATCTGTCTTCACAATTTTCAATCATTGGGCTAAGAATAACAACTGGCTTGTCATCTTTCAAATTTACATAGTCAGTGGAGGCACGAATGGCTTTAGGCTCAAGGGCCTCGAGGATGGATCTTTTGAAGGACTCATTCTTCACTAGTTCAATCAGAGGCATAGGTATTCTTAGCTTCTGAATTTTTGATTGAAAATTGAAAGGAGAAGGAGACTTGTCAAGGCTTCTTACCTCATGAGCTGGAGCTTTGAGGATGATGGGATCAACTACTAGTTGCTTTTGCTTATTAGCTTGTTGTACTGCAGGGAAAAAAGCTCTCTGAATAGGAGCTTCCTTGGCATTATTCATCTTTGACCTCAGATTATATCTTTACTGATCTTCAGTTAGTAGAACAACTTCACCATCCCATTCTTGGCTGATCTGTTCATTGAATAATGACTTTTCATAGGTAGCTGAGGTAAAAAAGGAAGCATTTCCTTTGTCTTCCCCACAATGGATCTCATCATCTTCTTCAAACTTCTTCTTTTATGACTGCATTTTAAAAAGGGGCCTTCACCCTTTGGTCTTGATTGGCGTCTTTGCTTTTTTGCAAAATCTGCAACTGCTCATTAGTTCTTCTATATGGATTTGGATTTAGATTTCTAGGAGAAAAGGTATAAGGAGCTCTCCATTTCCCAGGGTGCTTCTCAACCTTTAATTTGGAGATTTCAGAGGCTAATGACTTGATCATTTTGGTCATTTTATCTATCTTAGGGTCAGAGGATGATGAAGACTCACCCCTCTATATTCTTCTATGAACATTTCCCTTGAGCTTCTTTGCAGCCATGATGTTTGATTCCACTTCCAAGGCTACATCCTACATGTTAGCCTAAGTAGCACATCACCTCCCTCTCAATAGTAGGCAGAAGTCAGAATCAAAAGCACTGGCATAGGTGAGTTTAGCAGAGGTATTAGTGGGTTTTACTTCAGCTGGTATCTTGTTGTACATACGGTTAAACCTCTTATTAAAATCAGACATCAACTCATCATTTTCCCTCTTTAAGTTCCAAAACTCAGTGTGGTAGTAGAGGAGTGTTAGGACCTTACATTGTCCCTTTTTGCTCATATATTTTGCTATCATTCCATCCTTTTTCAATCCATATTTAAAGTCCATGTTATTACTTTAATCTATTTTCCAAAGGTATATAACATTTCTTCTCATTACTATATGTTTAATTTGTCTTACATATAATTTTACATTACCTTCATAATTAATCATTGATCGGATAGTTGCTGAAACAGTTTGAAGACTGCAAATTTGTCATTGCAGTCTACGTTGTTGAAACAGTTAGAACAATGCGAAAATCCCATTGCTGAAATAGCCCATGATTTGCATTTTAGATTCGGTAGAAACAAGAGGAGATCATCAAAGGATTTGTTACACTGGCCGTAACTACTACATTCCAAAGTCGGCATTATCACAACCATTGTAACAACATTTTGTTAATGGAAGAACCAATTATCCTATTTTAGCATATTGGGTTAAAGATAGGATTTATAATGTAATCAATTTTATAATAGATGTCTCCTCTTTAAAAAGAGGAGACATCAACATTAGAGGGGGATAGACAGACTACGGGATGGTTTAGCTGGGAGTAAAGGAACTTGAATATTTTTGTAGTCTGATACTTTGATAGATGAATAAAACATTGTTCTAAGCATTCCTTCTTAGTTCCTTTTTCTGGGGAATCTTGTGAGAAGGATAGGGCCCACCTTCATCACAAGATTCACCCATTAATTCCTGTAGTGTGTTAAGTATTATTTTGCATTCATACCTTGTAAACTCTGTTTGCTGAATTTACTTATGCGTTATTGGAACTCTGTATTTATTTTTGAAACTTTATTTCTATTTGATTATTTCATTGTTTCCATAAATTCATTCAGAGGTAATTAGTGATTATTTTAATTGGTTTTCCAGAGTGAGTTTGTGAATCATGGTAATCAGAAACAAGTGCTGAAGATTCCTGCTTGGGGAATAGGGTCCTGTTCTCTACTATAACACAACTAGTATTTTCCTCTGTAGATTGATTTCTTTTCCTAGATTGTTCTTTTTAATGTAATCTAGGATTCTTTTGATAATTGTCTGAAATAGAGAGATTGTTCCTGTTATAACTCAGAGTAGAACTTCAATTTGTTTAATGCAAGGCGTGATTAGTATAATTGTTACTACAACTTTTCATTGCTTTTGGGATTGAGCATATACAGTGTGTGATTGCCTTTGAAACAAACAGACTTCCCTGGGTTGACAATTCATGTAACACTTAGTTGTTTAAATTAATAAGCAATTAAAGTGACCAACAAGGAGATCCTTATTATCCCTCCAATGCTTCAGGAATGCATCATCTAAAGCTTCAATATCTACTATAGATCTTGGGGTTAGTTCTCTGAACCATTTTCTAGCCTCTCCATCTAGGCTTTGGACAAAGACTCTCATCCACACATCATCTTCACTAATGTCCAGGTTATCAGCATATCTATAGAATGACTCAAGATGTTCTTCAACAGTACACCTTCAGTCCTAGTGAACTTAGGCCTATATTCTGACATTCTCCAGTAGTCATGGCATTCAAAGGAGTGGGCAGTATTAGAGGTCCATACCTAGCAGCTATGATTCTTTCCATTTTGGTAGGTGCTTGTGGACCTACCATAGTTGTGGTGGCTAAAAGATTACTCGCAGTCTGAATGATAGAGGGCTGAGGAGTGACTGATAAGACTAAAGGAGTATGATGGATAGGAGGTGAGGTTTCCTTTGGGCTTACAACAAAAGGAGAACTGGAAAAATAAGGAGCTTTATGAATCTCGGATATTTTTTCTTCACTGCTAGTATTAGATGCTATACTCTCAACATGTATTTGTTCTATTAGAAGCCTTTCTTGAAGAGATAAGATTGTTTAGGTTTACCTGAACCTGATGCTCCTTTATGCAATACCTTTCTCTCTTTGATGATTTTTTTAGGGTCATGTACTGGGTCAGCTTGTAGCTTCTGAGGATTTCTTTGGGTATGCCTAACAAACTGAGCCGGAACTATGAAGTGGAGTTGCCCAGAGGTTCGACCTCCAGTAGAGTCGCCAAATAGATGATTACAACCAAAAAAGTTGCCATAATTTGTTTATCATCAAAGTTAGATCTATATCGTTTCCCAGGGAAGCTGAGCTCCAGTTTCCTCTCCCCAGCAGCGGCACCAATTATGTTATCTCTCCAGGAAACTCTCCTAGGTTGCAGCTCGAAGATGCCTGGTAACATATAATATTCAATATTTTTCTCAGAACTATTGGAATGGATGATGGTTTGGATCAAGTCAGATAACCATTTCAACTCTATTCTCATTCAAGACATGCATGAACACCCTCAACAATACAAGGCTTTAGACCACTAATGCTCAATAGTTTATAGATTCAATGGATAGATGGAGAATACTGACTGTACAAGAAGATTGCATACATAAACACATATGAATGGCCAGCTACAGGAAGTAAATGAGACTCACAAATCTAATTTATCAATGCAGATATAAGATGACAATTATCTGGCATTAGACACAACAAAGAACATGAATAACCTATTTAAGTGCAAGCATAGAATAGTAGAGAAAATGGACATTGAACATATAATAGCAAAAGAAGTTTATATTGTTGGAGTGAAGATGAGAAGCTTGAAGGAACAAAGTAGCAACAATCTCCAGAAGTTGAATCCTTGTTACATCTAGTTTTCAACCTTTTATAGGCCTTTTATAATGCTCCTGAGCTCTCAAAGGCTCAGAGTCTTAATCTGTCTAATTTGTCTTGTTAACTGATTGATTCCCTCAATAGGAAAGCATGGCTTGGAGGTTTTCTCCTTCTGACAGACAAATAACCACCTTCAGGTGGTTTCTTGTGCTATTTGGGAGCTCTCTCATGCCAGAGATGCCCCATGATGTTTGTTTTGATGAGCTGAACTGTGGCCTTTGATATTTCTGTTTGTTTTGGACAGTTGTGCATGTTGTGTTGTGTTGTGCTACTTCTCGGCCTCTTGGTCGGTTTGGAGATGTGTTGGGCGTGCTGTGTTGCAATGTGCCCTTTCAAATGTTAGCAATGCATGCTTTCTGTAGATACAGAACAACGATGCCATACTGTTTCTGTTTTAAAAAGAAAACATAGAAATATTGAGAAATCCTACCCCTCTGTGTCCTTTTTGGAGTTCAAAGTCCTAAAAAATGGGATATATATCTATCGGGTCCACCTTTGGGGTGATATCACACCTCCACCGTTGATCTGGGAGTTCTAGATCCAACGGTGGTGATCCATTTTGAGCGTCGCTTTTGTACTAGAGTTAACCGCCCGATGAAGTTGGTTTTCTCTCTCCTTGTCCTAGACATGTGGAAACCACTGTATGGCTTCAGGTAGAGCTTGGTCTAAACCACTTATCGCCTTTGGCTCCCCCAAATTCCTGCCGATTTTGTCATTTTCCCTTTATATTCGAAATATGTTGAAACATTGGAAATTATGAAAAAACGGTCTTGGTGGACCTGAAATATTTAAATATTTCATTCCTAAACCCTTTTGGGTCTAGGCCTCATCACATCAATGCTTCCTAAGGCTCTCTTCATATTTCGTTATAATACGAAAAACATTGAAAATGCATTAAAATTGTCTCATCGCTATCGGCGTTGCACTTTGTTCCTTGGTATTTCGTTATATAACAATAATACACAAAATTGCATTTAAACCGGCCCACCCGTGACCTGAAATATTAGCAAATGTAGCATATATAACCGTCAGGTCTGGTTATCACATCGCACATATATCTGTGCATAGGCCCCGCCCGTCGGTGCTACTCTGCTGCGATATAGCGATGTGATCTGATCGCAATCGCTCATCGCTGATGCCTAGGACCTTTTCTTAAATTGTTGATACCTCTACCTATGTGACCCACCAATCCGATCATCGGAGATCGCTGATCGGTGGTGTCTTGCGCCCGTCCTTAAGTCATCCTCTCTACAGTGCCGATTGCAATTAGCCACTTAGATCTGGGCCGTTGATCGGCCAAATATAATGGCTACTATTCTTTCACTATTTAAGCCTATAATTGTGGGTTTTCCATGGTTTTCAAGCATTTTTTCCTCCTGATAGTGTATTTCTTCCCTTTCAAGGGCTCTCCTCTTGCGCTAATTTTGACCTTTTGGGTGATTTTGAGCAAATGCTGAAGATTTCAAGAGCATTTTTGGATCCATGGGCATGATTTTAAGCAAATTTGGAGACTTTAAGAGCATATATGGATCCAATTTTGGGCCTTTTTCCAGCGAGGTTAACACTTCGATACTACTCTTACCACGAACCAAAATTGGTCTGGATCTTCGTTCCCTACTCCCCTGAACACTGGTAGTTTGATCGCACTCACCATACTGAACTATGTCAGTGGTGGAGGTGGGGTGGGTGGAGATGGAGTTGAGGAGGGTGAAACGGGTGGCAGTGTGGGTGGAGGTGGTAAACGCGAAATTCACTGTCTTATCAAACTGACCACACTTCTTGGAGAAACGTTCATGAGCTCTTCCTCGCTCTCTTGCGAGGGTGAAATTACGAGACTGGTTTCTAATTATTTACTACTTACACTTCTATAGATCTTCCCACTTCGCATAGTCCCAAACATTAATTTATTCGTAGAACCTGCTTTTCACACAATAGCATCTTAATCCAAGTGTTCAAGGATTCAATATACTTACCTCGTGGTCCCTTGAGAAAACGTTGCTCTACCTCACTGTAGCTGATGGTTGTGTCTACCATGAACTCATTGATAAATCCTCCTATTATTCGGTCGAGCAAATGTTCCATAGCTCGTGTGATCTTATCTTCTAATGCATTTAGTCTACGCACTAATTCTGGAGTCCACACTATTGGTTTGTCGAGCCTACACCTTCCCTGGTTGTCTGCTAACTTCGCGATCCACTCATACAACTCAGAAGGAAAGGATGTAAAGAAAATTTTGTGGATTTCTGTATACAAGTAGTGCTCCAACCATTGTTCCTTAGATACTCGCGGATTTCTGTTCTCCTGCGTCGCGAATTCGTGAATCTTCTTGTCCAACCGCTCTTCAATTTCTTTCTTTGTTGGATTCCAATAGCACGACATTAGACATCCTTTGTGCAGATCGTGGTCCCGGCAACAAAACCATTTTTTGGCTTGTATGGGCCTAACCCAGGTTCAAAGGTGATTTAGCCAAGCAAATCTCAATACTACTGGCCCTTTCGGCAACAGTGCGCAGAGCGTGGACTGAGGTCTCACCCGAAGTAGTATGGGAGGGTGCTAGAACTAGTTTTCTACACCATTAGGATGTCTATTAGGCTTCTAGAGGTCTGATTGCACTTGAGATCCCTTCGCAACTTGCAATGTTGCTTCCGTGCAGCCCTAGTCGGGGCACAACCCATATAATACCCAATTTCTTTGCTATTTAATCTATGATTATCTGATTACTTAACTTGTTCATGTAAGACTAATGATTATTACAACATATTCATCAATCATATCAGTGCGCGTGACAAATAAACCAATATAAACGTAAAGAAGGCAAGGTACATCAAATACACAAAAATAAGAATCAACTTCTCTTTATTAATCTTCAGTCTCGATTACAAACTCGACACCACCCTACGCACTCAGCTGCAGACTCTACTAGGCCTCTGCGCACTCAGCTGCAGAGCCTCTTCCTACTACTACGACCCAATACACTTAGAATCCTACTCTAAGCTCGAACCATTCGCATTCTTCTTTCTTATTCCTATGCTATATTTACAACTTAGAGCCTCGCTCTATTTATACAATCCCATGGTCTGTGGACCATGGGTAGGCCGACATGACTTCATATTACATTACATTACTTTAGGGCGGACAACCCTATGACTTGACCTCTACCTTGCACTCCGCACCCACAATTAGCGGAGTCTTACAAAACCTTTGACCAAAACTTTGGCTTTGAGCCCCAAAACATGCTGTGGGGGGATTCCATGCCCAACAGGCTTCATTGTCAAGTACAACTTTTAACATCTGACATGTTGTGTTTCAAAAGGTGGAAGGCTTGTTAGTAAATACAATAATTATGTCGTCGTCGATGAGTCTTTTAAATATAAGAGCTTTATTAACAGTGGGGAGAGAACATAAATTTCCTTCCTGATACTGGGGAGGGAACCATCTAGAATTTCCAGCTAGCATGTTGGGTCTAGCGGGTGGATATAGAATGAGACTCATTATAGAAGGTCCCTTGGCAATGGTCATGCTTCTAGTTCAACACCCAATGTATGCATCTTCAGTGGGAAGCCATGGTATTCCTAATATCATAGGGTGTCCCTTCAAATTATTTTTAGGTTTGAGGACCAGAAAGTCCACTCGGTATTCCTTGGAGTCTACAAAAACAATGATATCATCTAAGGTTCCTTCTAGTTTCACTACGAATCTTTCAGCTAGTTCCAACATGGTTGGAGTTAGTGTTTTGTCAATTTAATCTTCTTAAATTGCAAGCATAAATTATCAACCGGAGTTGGTAAACTTATGAAATGTAGGTGCACTATATATGCTAGAAGCCTATCCTTTAGTTTGTAAGATGATGGTTATGTTTGTTTTGATATTTTCGTTGTTATCTAGTTAGATTTGTACAAATTAATAAGTGGAAGTTAAGCTACTGTTAGAATAAGTGGAAGTTAAGCTACTGTTAGAATAAGTGGAAGTTAAGCTACTCTTATATTAATCTACCAAGTCATATCTATTTGAGTATCATCCTAAAATATCTTATGTTATTCATCCTAAAATTATGAATCTATCTAAACACCTTGCTGCTATGAAACAGAGTATTGAAATTCAAATTATTCTAATGATCCTTCAAAATCTTGTCTACAAAATATATATACAAATTCTGATTTTAAAGAGCATGAAAGAAATCTCTAATTGCAAACTACAAAGTATATACAAGTTCTAATTCTAAAAAGCATGAAAATACTAACTATAATGAAGCAAAAAATGTTGAAGAACTAAACTATTGAATGATTGTAAGCGTAAAAAATTAATGAAATGGTAAATTAAATAATTGAGTTATAACGAAATAATGAAAACAACGAAGTAAAGAAACTAAAATAGAATACAGTCATAACAAAAAGCGATTAAATGAAAATAATCATAAAGCAATGAAATAAAGTAAACTAAAATCTTGACTATCTGCAGGGGCCCTCCGCATCGAGTAGGTGTAATTCGAACTCACATACACATCGAATCACAGAAAGGTAACTTCAAATTAATATGAGAACAAAGGTCTATTTCACAATGCTTCAATAATTAACTATTACTTCCTCCCTGCTATCGTTTACAGAGGATACATACTTATATAAAATGTGTGCTCAACAGTTTGAGACTTCTACACCTACAGGTATGTCGTTCAATCCTTACTCAAATTTGAAACTAAATAGATAAAGAGTTATCTAATCGATTTGCTATTTGGAAATCAAATCGAAGAAATGTGATGCACTCGAACTTTTTCTACTACGTGTTTGACCCATGCCTTTGACTGCGCCACTCTGTGATTCCTTCAGTGAATTGGCTTGAGTCAATAGGAGGAGATCCATGAGGGGATCGATCCTTAACTACCCATGTGCATAGTTGCTTCATTGGCGCACTAGAACCCCACAAACCATGGAGGTAATTGCAGATTTATAAAATAGCTATAGAATCATGTTAATTCTGTAGCTAATGAAATCTTTAACATAACAATAAGGAACATTAACGAATATGAAAAATAATACATGTAAGAGTTTATACCTTATCAAAATCTAGGATTTACTACCTTTATTGAGTTAATAGTGATGATGAAAAAGAGGAAAATGGAGGAAAAAGGGTGTCAAAACAAAATAGTTATAGAACTCTACATTCCCCCACACTTAAGATTTTGTATGTCCTGATAGAAAACACAAAATTGATATCTTGAAATACTCGATTTTCTTGGACACTTCTGCCAGTACATCTGACTTCATCCTTTTCACTTTCTTTCCAGTCATTGTGACCCTTGATTTTCTCATGAGGATTTTGTATTTCAAGTTTATAACATGTCTCTGTAAAGCCTTCTTTTTCTTCTTCAGTTTCTTATTCTTACTAAACCACAGACTTAGATGTAAGAGGAGGTTGTCACTCTTAGCTATTTGGATTTCATTCTGTGCTTTCAAGGCTTGATTTTCATTTTTAATGTAATTTAATGTCTCCAATTCAAAGATTTCTGATTTCAATATATTTACTACTGGAGGTTCTTGTGGCTCATTAAACTCGACTTCTTCCTCCTCTTGAATTGTTATTCAAGTTCTTGTTGCGTCCCTTTTCTCAAGGGACTCAATATAGTCATATATCTCTTATTGAACCGAATCGATCTCTAGCATTCTTCATCTTGGACTTTGAGGAGGTGAGGTGAAAGTTGGTGATGAAACCCTCGGTGATGAAACCCTTGGTGATGAAACCCTTGGAGGAGTTCCTGAATCTTCTTCTTCTTCCTCTGAGTTTTCTTCTATTTCTATATTGACATGCTTTGTGCTCTTTGAGGGTAGTTCTTTTCCTGATTTGAGTTTGGTACTCCTTAAACCTGTGACAGGGGTCTTTTGAGTTTTCTTCCTTTTGTTTTAGGCTTCTTTTCTTGTGGTGGAATCTCTGTTTCTTTACTGGTTTTATTTCTTCTAACATTTATTTTGTTTATTTTCTCTAAAACTTTTACAAGAGGGATGTCATCTTTTGACAGTTTCTGTGGCTGCTATGGTTCTTGTTCCTATTTCATATCAATATTTGTTTTCCTTCCCCTCTTAGGTCTGCTACTATTTGGCTGCCCATGAGTCTCTTCCTGAAAGTGGTTTCTTACTAAAAATCTTTCCCAACTATCACCTATGTTTAGGAGATGAAATTCAACAACTATTTTGACTAGACGATGGTGATACATTGTATTATCTATAAACTGAATTCTCCTTTGAATATTTCTTGGCATCCTTTAAAGACTATTCAACAAGAAATACAGAAGATTTATCTCATTTTCTTCAAGAAAATTCATTAGCATCTGAATATGATAGATTAACATACATCCAAACCTTCCTTCAAAGGTAACAAATTTTTGGATTATTAGAAGTAGGTTCCTCCACTTACTTTTCAATGTCGTGCTTGGGATGCCCTTCTTGAAAATGGTTGTGTCCATGATTGGTTTCTTTAGGAAAACCTTCTAGTATTTTGTTTCAATACCTCTGTTCTTAAACCATTTCTCTCCAATTCATGTCAGTCCAATGGCTTCGGCTATAACTAACTCTGTCACTATGAATTTGATGTCCCCTATCTCCACTTTGACTCCATCAAAATCCCTGGCGAAGGATTTCGTCACTTCTTTATGGACGCCATCGAATTTCTCTACAAATTATAGCTACTATGATTTCCGTAATAATTCTTTTATTGGTGGATACCCCTCCAAAACTTTCTTCCCCATTGGATCTATTCTAACTATCACTCCCATGGTCGAGAAGATTTTCTTCGAATCTATTTTGTTTAATAGGGTGGGATGGATTGGTAGGGTTTTTATAGCAGAAAGGTTGAGATTGTGAGTGATGGAATAATGAGAGCATAGGTAGTGAGGGTATAAGGATGAGGCAAAATCTAACCGTTAATATCATTCATACTTATGATTTAGACAAGCGATTCAATGAATCGGGATATAAGTTATGATGACTCATAGTGAATGGCGGATTATGGAAGATTTGACATGACATGATCAACTCTTTGCAATAATGATTTTTTTTTTTCAATATTACTATGTATTATAATTCATATATGTAATGTTTTGATCCCTATTATTAATTTAAATAAGTGCATACCTTTGAATTATTTTCTTGCTAGCCTTTGGTTTACTTTTATGATGTCTTTAGGTACTTTACAGTGGAGGGAGTCAATCATTCCTTCAATTGTATGATAAGATGTGTTTGTCAAATTGGTTGCACAAATTCATCAGAGCTACATAAAATAAAAAAAATTGTAGCTATTTAATATTTTTGAAAAGAAAGGGATAAAAGAAGATGGATTTTTAGAAAATGGGATACAAAGAAAATTTAAGATGCCAAGAATTCTTGGTTTTCACCTTGAATTTTTTGCATAAACATGCCAACAATTTTTGGTTTTAATGATTATACATATTTATTTATTTATTATTTTATTTATTATCATTTTTTTATTTTATAAAAAAAAAAATTAAGGTGGAGAAGAAGAAGAATTGTTGTTAACTAACTTCAAATCAGAATTGTCCTTGTAAATCTTTACAAATTCCTCCTTTGTCATTGGCTTATGATAGATCCTGAGTCGATCTCCATTCAATAAGAGAGGAATTTTTTCTTCATTAATAGTCCTAATTCTAACTACTCCATTATCAAAAACATTTTCAATTTCATAAGGCCCAAGCGAGTGAGTGTAAAATTTTCCTTGGAAAATTTTGAACTTTGAATCAAAGAGTAATGCCCACTCTCCTAGCTAAAATTTTCTTTCTTTGATGTATTTATCATGCCATCGAGGTCTCTATTGCTGGACTAAACTAGTCTTCTTGATAGCATCTTGCCTGATTTCATAAAGTTCATTGAGTTGTCCCATTCTTTGCTTTTTTGCTTCTGATAAGTTAAGTCCCAACTTGACTATTTTCTTGTAAGTCTGAATTTAGAACTCAATTGGAAATACGACCTGCTTCCCATAAAAAAGTTCATGGGGAGTAAGTCCTGTAGTGTTTCTCCATGTGGTATGGTAGGCCCATAAAGATTACGGAAGCTTTTCTGCCAAGTTCCTTCTATGCAAGTGAACTATCTTGGTGAGGATTTATTCAATCACTTTGTTGGTAGAATATACTTTTCCACTTTTTTGTGGATGGTATGGAGTAGATTTCTGATGCTTGATTTTATATTCTTCCACTATCTTTTGAACTACTCTATATCTAAATTGCTTTCCTTGACCTGTTACAATTTCTCTTGGGACACCAAAACGAGTAAAACTAACCTAAAAAAGAAATGAAAATACAACATTTTCAGTAGCAAAAGAAAGTGATATAGCTTCTACCCATTTAGTAACATAATTACTGCATAAAAGAATATATTTTTTTTGTTTTGAAGATGGATTAGCTGGTGCAACAAAATCCAGAGCCTATTTTTCGAAGGGTTTGATGAGTACCTCAGGTTGTAGTGGCATTTCGTCTGAATAACATGTTTCCCCATTCTTTGACAACTATCACATCTCTTAACATATTCCTTGGCATCCTTAAAAAGGGAAGGCCAATAATATCCTAAGAGAAGAACTTTATAAGTAGTTATTTTGTCAGAAAAATGACTTCCACATGGTTCATCATGGCATGCTTTAAGTATTTCAGGTATTTCATCTTCTCTTACACACCTTCGGATGATGAGATCTAGTCCTGTCTTGTATAAGTCTTCATTTATCCATGAATAAGATGCACTTGTTTGCATTATTCTTCTTTTTTCTCTAGGAAACAAATATGACAGTAAATTTCCTGAAACTAAATAATTGGCAATATCTGCAAACCAAGGTGATTTAGTAAACACTGCAAAAAGGTATTCATCGGGAAACTTATCCTCTACAAGTGTCTCATTGTTATCATTTTGAATTCTACATAAAAATTTACCATTTGTGTTTTGCTTTCCAGGTCAGTCTAGAATGGTGATATTGAATTCTTGTAACAATAATAGCCATATTGTTACTCTACCATTAGTAACTAGTTTATTCATTAAATATCTAATGGCAGAATGGTTTGTATGATCGAAAGTTTCATAGCTAGTAATGTAATGTCTAAATTTATTAATGGCATGAATGATAGCTAAAAAATCCTTTTGAGTTACAGTATAATTTAGCTCTAAGGTAGTTAATTTTTTACTGGTATAATAAACGTCATAAGGAGTTAGGTAGTATAATTTAGCTCTAAGGGAATTAATTTTTTACTGGTATAATAAACGTCATAAGGAGTGAGGTATTTTGTCCTAACACTGCTCCTAGAGATGTATCTGAAGCACCAGTTAACATATGAAAAGGAAATTTTCAATTAGGTCATTTTAAGATGGGTGCTTCAGAGATTTTCTTTTTCAAAGCTTCAAAAGCCTTTTGACAATTAAAGTTCCAACTAAATTCACAATATTTGGTGAGTAATTTGAAGAGTGGAGATGCAATATTTGTGAAGTTTTCTATGAATCTTCTATAATATCCAGTAAAACCAAGAAAACTCCTAACATCTCATTGATAACTTGGCATTGATCATTTGGAAATAATTTCTACCTTAGATGAGTCTACCTTAATTCCATTTCGTGAAATATGGTGACCTAAAACAATTCCTTAATTGAACATCATAAAACATTTGTAATGACTTAATGAAATATTTTGATTTTTTTCTAAATTTTCAAGTGTTTATTCAAAAAAATTTCCATAAACTATAAAATCATCCATATACACTTCGACACAATCATGAATAAGATCAGAAAAAATTCCTAGTACTGCTCTTTGGAATGTTGTTGGAGCATTGCATAATCGAAAAGGATGTACTCGGTAAGCATAAGTCCCGCATGGATAGGTGAATGTGGTTTTCTCTTGATCTTCAGTTGATTATACCCCACTAAAACCATTCAAAAATGATAAATATATTTTTCCTGCTAATGTATCTAAAACTTGATCTATCAAAGGAAGTGGAAAGTGATATTTCAAAGTTCCTTTATTCAATTCCCTGTAATCAATGCATATTTTCTATTTTCCATTTTTCTTAGGAACGATTACTAGGGGTGAAACCCATTATAGATGAAATTTACATTTAACAGTTTATGCAATTCCTCTTTAACAATTTATTTTAATTTTGGATTCATTCTTCTTTGCGGTTGTCGAACTGGTCTAGCATTTTCTTCAATATAAATATGATGCATGCAAGTTTTAGGATCAATTCCTTTCATATCAGTGTATTCCCATTCATATGCAGATGAGTGTTTTTGCAATATTTCTACCAGATTCTTTTCTTTTTCTGTAATTCTTTCAGGTTTTTATTGATGTCCAAGATTTTTTTTGGAAAAATTTCTATTGAAGAATTTCCAAATTTTTCCGTAGAATGTGAAGACATTTGTGTAGATGATAGATATTCAATATTACATTGTTCTTGAAAATTTTGACTATTGTCACAGTATAAAGAGTGCATTATTTTCTATTGAATTTAAATTTGATCCTTCTCATTTATTTATGAAATAATGAAAATTGGTTGTATATCATTATCTTCATCTATCCATTCTTCATTTTCTAGTTCTATCTTCATTTTCGTAGGTGGGTAAAATGTAAATTTCTTTGTCAAGCTTCCACCTGAGATAATGTCAGGCCAGGAGTAACTCCAGCAATGAGCGCAAGAAAACAATTAAATGAGAAAACACTGATTGATTCATTTATTCAATAGACAGCACTTTATTTATACACATATAAAACGGATCAGTTCATCTTCTAGATGACTGTCCGACTTCACCTCATCCGTTTCGGATTAGGTGTCAACATTCCCCCCCTTAATCTGAAGGGATGTTGGTGAGTCCAAGCATCATTCTGAATTTTTCAAGCTTTTCTCTTCCAAGCGCTTTGGTGAAGATGTCTGCAATTTGCTCGTTTGTGGAACAATGACGAAGATGGATTGTTTTGGCTTCAACATGATGTCGGATCAGATGATATTTAGTATTGATGTGCTTAGTACGATCATGGAACTTTGGGTTCTTGGCCAACTTTATTGCAGATGTGTTATCAATCATGAGTGGAGTTGATTGTATTTGTTTTACCTGCAAATCTTCAAGAATTTTCCTGAGCCACACAATTTCTTTCGTTGCTTCAGCTGCTGCCACGTATTCTGCTTCTGTTGTGGAATCTGCTGGTACTGATTGTTTGCGTGATCTCCAGGAGACAGCTCCTGATCCAAGACTCATAGCATATCCTGAAGTAGATACCCCAGTTTCTTTGTCTCCATCGAAGTCTGAATCAGAGTATCCAATCAAGTTGAAGTCGTTCACCTGTGTATACTTGATTCCAAGGTCTTGAGTTCCCTTCAAGTACCTTAGAACTCTTTTTGCAGTAGACCAATGTCCCTCACAAGGCCTTTGCATAAACCTGGAGAGGATTCCAACAGCAAATGAAATGTCTGGTCTGGTAGTAGTGAGGTAGATGAGACTTCCTACAAGCTGTCTATACTTTGTTGCATCCTCAAATTCCTTTCCTTCAGTAGATGTGAGCTTCAAGTTTTGTTCCATTGGAGTAGAGAGGGGATTGCACTCTGTCATGCCAAATCTGTATAACAAATCTCCAATGTATTTCTTTTGAGAAAGAAATATGGACTTTGGATGTTGGGTTACTTCAATGCCAAGATAGTAATGAACATAGCCCAAATCAGTCATTTCAAAGATTTTTCCTAATTCTTTCTTTATGGATGCAATATAGCTTTCATTGTTCCCTGTCATTAAAAGATCATCTACATATACCACAAGATATACAACTGTTTTTCCAACTTTCTTGACAAATAAAGTTGCATCATCAAGATCAAAATGATTGAAGTTGAGTTTCAGAAGATGCTCAGTTAGTTTTTCATACCAGGCTCGTGGTGCTTGTTTGAGGCCATACAAGGACTTCACAAGTTTGCATACTTTGTGTTCATGTCCTTTCACAGCAAATCCTTCAGGCTGGGACATAAAAACATTCTCTTTTAGATCTCCATTCAAGAATGCAGTTTTTACATCCATTTGATGGACTTTCCAACCGTTCTGAGTAGCTAGTGCAAAGAGTGTCCGGATGGTGGCCCATTTTGCTGTGGGAGCAAAAGTTTCCTCATAATCGACCCCTTCCTTCTGTGCAAAACCTTTTGCCACAAGCCTAGCTTTGTGCTTGTCAAGTGAGCCATCAGCTTTGTACTTGTTCTTGTAGACCCACTTGCAGCCAATTGGTTTGGTTCCAAATGGAGGATCAACCAGCTTCCAAGTGCCATTCTTTATGAGGGCATCATACTCCTTCCGCATTGCTTCTTTCCATTCATCATGAGAAGCAGCTTCTTTGAAGGAAGTTGGTTCAAAATCTGTAGACAAGTTCAATTCACAATCATAAGTAACATCCATATCAACAGGTGAATTAGAGTTATCTACATCACCTCCATCTTGTCGGTTTGAATTTCGGGTTCCTGTTTTTCCAATTTCATCAGGATGAACACTTTCAAGTGTCTTTGTCAGCCACTTTGGGGGACCTTTCTGAGATGGTCCAGGCTGTTCTGTTGATTGAGTTGGGTCTGAATCAAGATTGAGTCTCCCAATTCTATCAATTACATCACTTAAAGCATCATCCGTTGTTGGAGTGTCATGCAGGGGAGATTGTTCTTCAGAAGAAGATTCCACATGTTGATCTAGTATAGGAATCCCCCCTTCAAGATGTGGAATCTGATTATCAAACTCTTGAAATGATTTCGGTTTTGTGAATCTATCCAAGCGATCAAGTTGCCGCTCAACAACATTGTCAGATTTGGATGATTCAAGAAAAATGACATCTCTAGATAAAACAAACTTTTTATTTACTTCATCATAAAGGCGGTATGCTTTAGATGTGTTTGAATACCCCAGGAAGATACACTTACGACTTCTTGCACCAAGTTTGTTTCTATGTACCTTTGGTATTAAAGCATAACAGGTGGAACCAAATATCCTGAGATGTTTTACCGAAGGAACATGTCCATACCACAATTCATAAGGAGTCTTATTTCTTATAGCACTAGATGGACATCTATTCTTTATATATGCAGCACATAGAACAGCATCAGCCCAAAACATTGTCTTTACATTTTTGAAGAAAAACATGGATCGTACCATATTCAAAATTGTTCTGTTCATTCTTTCAGCTACACCATTCTGTTGAGGATTATAAGGCACAGTTGTTTGATGTTTAATCCCATGTTGGCGAAGATAGTGTTCAAATTCATTTGATGTATATTCTTTTCCATTATCAGTGCGAATAGACCCAATATGAGATTGTGCATCATTTTCAATCCACTTATGAAAATTCTTAAATGTTTGGAAAGCATCAGATTTGTTCTTCAATAAGTAAACCCAACACATTCTGGTGTAATCATCAATAAATGTCATGATATATTTATTTCCATTTGCAGAAGGAACAGCCATTGGACCACATAAATCTGAATGAATAAGTTCAAGCTTCCTATGTGCTCTTGAATGTGAATCATGAAAAGACTGTTTGCTATGCTTTCCTAGAATGCAAGCATCACATTGTTTATGTTTTCTAGGAATTGTAGTCAAACCAGCAACACCATTTTTCTTCAACAAGCGGAGACTATCATAGTTTAAATGCCCAAATCTAGCATGCCATAATAAACTTGATGGAAGTGTACATTCTTCATGATGAGAAATATATGAGAAATGCTGTGCATGAGCAGAGGTTCCTTGCAGTTTAAGGAGTCTTTCTTCTTCTATACCCCTCATGACAAGTGAGTGGTCAGATGCCTTTCTTACCTCAAGCTTGCCATCAAACATGTGAATGGAGTGACCTTGCTGGCGGATGTGGACCAGGGACAACAAGTTTCTCTTCAGCTGTGGGAGATATAGAACATGATCCAGAAGAAAGTCTGGAAGACCAGGCAGTTTAAGCCTGATTGTGCCAAGCCCTGATGGCTTGATTTTTGACTGATCTGCAAAGTATACTGCTCCATCAACATTGTTAGTGAAATCTTCAAAGAAATCTCTCCTATGAGTCATATGACAGGTTGCTCCTGAATCAAGCAACCAGTCATTTTTCGAAGAAGCAAGTGAAGCATTAAACAAATCTTCATTTACTCCAATATTACATTGTGCCTCAATATAGTGTGCAGATTCGGGTGCTTTACCTTTGTCTGAGTCATCAGTTTTACCTTTCTGCTGATTTCTTCTCTGCTCAACTTTGTCCCATGGTAGCTTGCATGTAGAAGCATCATGTGATCTACAATTGATAAAAGCACTGCTGTAGCTAACCATGGCCTTCCTAAAATTAATGAATGTCCTCCTAAATTATTCTTGGGTGTTAGAATCATGAAATCAACAGGATATTCCCAAGAATCTTAGGATGAATATGATATAGAATTTATTGAGGACAAGAATTAAAGGTATTACAGACTCATGTGCATGGATGTGCCTATGTTACTTTATGCAATCAATAAGATTGTGAAATACATAGACACTCAGGCAGTTAGAGAAAACATAACAGGAAAACATATAAACACAACAAGTTTAAAAAGAATTTCAGCCAATGCTCCTAGTCTATGTCTCCTAGTCCTCCCTTTAGTGGTGGGCTCTCTATTATGTTTTCAAAGCAAAACTTTTACAACAATGAGCTCAATTTGAATCTCACTCAACAGATATGAATCAGTAGGACTGGAGTACACAGACTCTCCTTATTGAAACTACAGTAGCAAGAGCCTAATCTGAAACTCATACATGACAGACCTATGACCAGGAGCTCACTTGAACCTTTCTCTGGAATACACAGAGTCTCTGACTCTCTCTGGCTCTCTCTAGCTCGATGCTACCTTCAGGTCAGCTCGGCTTCTTCTCTTTGTTCTCTACTCCTAGCTTCTGTCACTTCATGGCTTTAAAGCCAGTTTGCTTCCAGGAGTTCTCGTTCTTCTGCCGCTATCTGTTTGAATTCCCATGTTCTGCATCATAATCACTATGTAACCCTTCATAGGGAGGTGGCCACCTATTCTGCAATGGGTGAATGTGTCAAGTTCCTTGGACCTATTTGAACAGCCATTATTTCCGTTTGCTCCAAGGGTTCCAGGGTTCCAGATAATAGACATTGACATTTTTAAATAAAAAAGATTTGGGCGAGACAAATTAAATCTGGAGCGAATATGCCTTGAATATGCTTTGTCTGAGACCTAAATCGACGACGTAGGCCTGGTAGCATGAAGCGTTGGAATGAAAAATATTTTTGAGCAAAATAAAAATTAAAGAATTACAGCGTCGACAGTTGGTTGGGCGGTTAGAAGAATTGGCGGCCTTGACAGATAAGAATTACAGCGTTGACAGTTGGTTGGGCGGTTAGAAGAATTGGCGGCCTTGACAGATAAGAATTACAGTGTTGACAGGTGGTTGAGCGGTTAGAAGAATTGGCGGCCTTGACAGATAAGAATTACAGCGTTGACAGGTGGTTGAGCTGTTAGAAGAATTGGCGGCCTTGACAGATAATAATGACAGCGTTGACAGATGGTTGGTCGGTTAGAAGAATTGACAGATAATAATTACAGCATTGGTGGCGTTTGAATGGACTGTGCTTCTATTATCCACTTTGCATTCAGGTTCATGGTGGAATTCGCGTTAATCGCATGGTGACATAGGGTGACGGTGTTCTCATGGCGCGCTTTAGGTCTGACATGCCCCTCATCATGTGGATTATGTGGGCAAAGCACTATTTGGGTCCCCAATATTCTTTTTCAACATCAGCAGGATAGGAGGATTGTGGTATCGGCTTCAGTGTTCCTCTCTTTTTGCAATAATTTTTGGCTACTGTGTTCCACCTTTTCAATTTCCAGTGCCATGGCACCCCAATCACCATGAAGGACGTCCTGCAATGCAAAAAAGAGAAGTTTTTGGATTCATCTCAACGCAGAAGAAGTGAGATCGAATAAAATAAGTATAAAATGAATTCTTCAACCTCACTTTTTGCTTTCATGGTGCTGATACTAGCCCTAACCGGGATTGCATTCAGCGGTAAGATTATCAATAACCTAAAAATTAATAGTAAATGCATTAATTTTAATGTTATTTAATTGTTTGATCTACTCAAGTATTCTTGTTTGCGCAGGAAGAGATATGGAGGAGCCGAAGGTATGAACTATATGGACCGAATTGCCAAATGTTAGTATGAAGCCTCTTACCAAACGAATAGAATGGAAACAAAATGCTAAAAGGTTGTTTCAATGGAAACAACATGATTGTTTACTTTGTTTGCAAAAGTTCCAAGTTCAAATTATGGGTTTCAATGGAAACAACATAACTGTTTACTTTGTTTGCAAAAGTTCCAAGTTCAAATTATGGGTTTCAATGGAAACAACATGACTGTTTACTTTGTTTGCAAAAGTTCCAAGTTCAAATGCAGCTGATCCTTTGTGACCTATTGGTGGTTTGTTGGGAATGTTCGAAGATGTTATGAGTTCGATCAGCCGCTCCTCCGGTGTCCGAAAATTTGAAAAAAAAAAAAAATTCCAAGTTCAAATTATGGATGGATGGATGTTGTCATGTTCTTGATTGAAACTTGATATTAAGAATCTCTGCAACTGATATTCACTTATACAAATCCAATCCATTCTCATCACATGGCTAGAATTATGAATATAACACCATGGCGTATTCACCCATACACGTCCAAATGGCATTCATCAATTTTCGAAACAACTGCTAGATTTGCTTAACACACCTTCTTCTGGAACGCTATCTAACGTCCGCAATTTTATTTCATTAAAGTCTTAATTTTAATAAATAGAACAAATTGTATATTAAGACGTTTTTTTAGGCCGTCTTTTTTTGAAATTTTATACGATTTTTTATTAAATCGCAAGTTTGAATTATCAATGGTTTTTTAAGCACTTTGAATTTATCACTGAATTAGAAAATAGTAAAAAACGAAAATCCCACAAAACTTTTTTATCACCAAATTTTTGTGAAAAGATAAAAACCTCTGACATTTACACTGAAATTTTAATGTGGGAAATGTCCATAGAAACTAAACACACCCAACATAATAATACCCCTCTAAATGGTGTTCATTGATTTTCTAAACAATGGCCAGATTTGCTTAATTCCGTACTTCTTCTATAGTGCTTTCCGCCGGGCACTATTATTATTTTTGTTTTTAATAAATCGAATAGATTGACCAAGGGATAAAGTACCAATACATAAAGAGAGACGCTAAAGAGCAGTATAGGTTTCCAAATTTAAATATTTTGTTTCTTACGTTTTTAGTTTTTTCTTTATTTATATATATTATTATTATTTTTGTTCTTTAATTATTATTATAAACTCTAATATTATTATTTTTAAATTAAATTTAGTTATAGGAATACTATCATTGTTAAATTTTTTTTTTTTTTGTTACATTGCTTTGTATTCAAGCATGTGTCATGATCTTCATCTTCATTTGGTTCTCATGATGAATCACACTGGCTCGTTCCAAATGAGTAGGCAAAATTTTCTCCTATGTAATTTTTACAGAAAAAAATATTCTTAATATTTTGATTTTATTTATTTTTAAAATTAATCTTTATGTTCAGTTAATGAAGATATTAGAAATTTTATTTTTAAATTTTCATATAACTTCTTCAATATTTTATTATCCACTCATTTTATTATATATTTTAATATTTATATGAGAAATTTTAATTTTTATTCAATATTTTATTATATATTTAAAAAAATAAATTATTATATACTTTGATTTTATTATATATATATATATATATATATATATATATATATATATATATGTTATTTTATTATTAATTTTTTGATTTTATTTTTAGGTTAAAAATAATAATTTTAGGATTTATTGTATTAATCTTAGGTTTTAATATTAATGGGTGAGTTGATAACATTAATATTATATATCCAATGAATTAATAAACACAAGAGATTAATATTAAAAAACTAGGGGATTAATGTTATAAACCAAAGGAATTAAGAAGCCTAGAGGATTATTAATATTCCAATGCCAAGCGATTAATATTATAAACCAAACTCATTAATATTATTAACCTAAAAGGTTAATAAAAACTAAGGGATAAATGTACTATGACAAGGTTTATATTATTTACATATTAACAAATATTAACTATGGTTAAATTTTGTTGGCATGGTCAACTATTGTCAAGAAGGGCATCATAGTCAACCATCCTTACCTTGAGAATCATGCTTTTATGTATAAGTAACCCATAGTGAAATGTAGTGTTTTTATGTATAAGTAACCCATAATGAAATGTAGTGGATGGTCATGGTTGACCTTGGAGGCTTATAGTAGATGGCTAGGGTTGAAAATATTAATCCATTGGGTTTAATATTATTCCCTTGGGTTTATAAACCCTTGGGCTTTTAGTATTAATACCTTGGGTTTATTAGTCTCGTGGACTTTATTAATATAAAGGTTCATATTCTTAGGATTTAATATTATCCAAAGGGTTTATAATATTAATTATAAGGTTTAATATAAATCCCTTTGGATTTATAATCATGGTCAACCATGGTCCAAGGTCACATTGTGAGAAAGAGTGTCTCAATAAGAAAATAAACCATGTTCAACATGTTCAACCATGATCAATGATGGTTAATCATGGTCAACCATCAACCATCGTCAACAATGGTCAACCATGGCCAACCATGCTCAATATTAATCAAAATATTTAATATTAATTTATTGGTTTATAATAGTAATCAACCTCACAATCATTGTTGTAATGTTTGATCATGGTCAACCTTGCTCAACCATGTTCAATCATGGTCAACCTTAGTCAATCATGGTCATCCATGGTCAACCATGGTCAACTGTTTTATAAATTCAAACATGGTCATCCATGGTCAATCACGGTCAACCATGGTTGAATGTCACATTGCCATTAAAATTATGTTGATATGAAAATCAATCATGGTTAAGCATGGTCAACCATGGTCCAACATCACATTGTGACAAGGATTGCCTCAATATGAAAATCAACGAAAATCAATCATGGTTAAGCATGGTCAACCATGGTCCAACATCACATTGTGACAAGGATTGCCTCAATATGAAAATCAACCATCGTCAATCGTGGTCCAGTATCACATTGTAACAAGAATTGCCTTAACATGAAAATCAATCATGGTCAACCATGTTTATTTTGGTGTTTATAATATTTATCTTAGGGTTTGTATACCTTGGGTTTATAATATTAATCCCTTGGGTTTATTATTCTTCACTTGGGTTCATAATCCTTTGGGATTTTATTATTATTCCCTTGGGTTTATAATATCAATCCCCTGGGTTTATTATTTCCTTTGGTTTATAATATCAATCCATTGAGTTTATTATTTTCTTGTATATATAATATCAATCATGGTAAACCATGGTCAATCATAGCTAAGCATGGTCAACCATGGATGAATGTCACATTGTGATAATGATTGTCCCGATATGAAAATCAATCATGGTCAACCATGGTTGAATGTCGCATTATGACAATGATTTCCTCAATATGAAAATCAAACATGGTCAACTATGGTGCAACCTCGCATTGGGACAAAGATTGACTCTATAAGAAAATCAATCATGGTCAAGCATGGTCCATCATTGCTAAGCATGGTCAACCATAGATGAATGTCACATTGTGATAATATTATCTCAATATGAGAATCAACCATGGTCAACGATGGTCCAAAGTCATATTGTGAAAAATATTCTCTTGATTTGGAAATCAAGCATGGTCAAGCATGGTCAAGCATGTGACAAGGATTGTCTCAATGCCAAAAGTAGCCATGGTCAAGCACATCCAACAATGTTTATTTTAGTATTTATAATATTTATCTTAGGGATTATATACCTTGGGTTTATAATATTAGTCCTTTGGGTTTAATATTATTCGACCATGGTTAACCATGTTTTATAAAATCGTTTGTCGTGAGCCATGGTTATTCATGGTCAACTATGGTCCAACGCCACATTGTGACAAATATTGTCGCAATCATGGTCCAACATCGCATTATAACAAATATTGTCTCAATATGATAATCATCGCCAACCACACTCAACCATGGTCGATCATGGTCAACCATGGTTAAGCATGTTTTATAAAATCAAACATGGTCATCCATAGTCAATCCTAGTCAACCATGGTTCAACTTCACATTGTCACAAAGATTGTGTTGATATGAAAATCAAGCATGTAAGCATGGTCACCCATGGTCCAATGTCGCATTATGACAAGGATTGTATCAATATGAAAATCAACCATGGTCAACCATGTTTATTTTAGTGTTTATAATATTTATCTTAGGGTTTATATATTATTGAATAATAGATTATTGTGTAAATATTTTAATTAAAAAACTTGAGAGGAGATCTAATTTACTTATGGACCTTTAGACTTAAATGATTAATAGGAAATTATTATTAATAAATATATGATATACCAATAGTATTTCTTTTTATAGATATACAATTACTAATAAACATGTACTTTAACATGTATTTACCTAATGTAACTAAATTCTAAGAATAATAATGTTTTAACAAGAATACTATTTGTTTGCTGTTTAATAATATTGGGATTATAAATTATTAAGTAAATATAGATTTTTAAATATAACTTATTGATTTAATTTCGAATAGGCCATTATATTTAAATAATAAATAATAATGATATGCATATTCATATAGTAGAGTTTACCAATGGACCATTGGATTTAAATAATTATTATTAAATAAATATACAATTACCTAATGTAACTAAATTCTAAGAATAATAGTAATACTATTTGTTTGTATTTAAATAATAATAAGTATACTAGTATAATTTATTAATTTAATTTAATGACCATTATAAATAATAAATATGGATTATATAAATATTTATATTAGTCAAATAAATTCTTTTAATTTATAAGTTACTTGATTTAGCTAATTTTTAAAATAATAAATTATATATTATTGGAATTAACAAATGAATCCTTTTAATATATTATTTTCCGGTTTTAGCTATTTTCTAAAAATAATATTGGTTTGACTAGGATCATTAGGTCTAATTAGCCGTTGGCAATACAACCGTTGGAGTCTCTGCACACTCTATTTAAACAAGCTAAGCCGGATTTGTTTTTCAACTTGTCCTGACGATGAACCACACTGGTTGGTTCGAAACGCGTCGACAAAAGATTGGTTATGTGATTTTGCCGAAGATTATCTGAACAATATTAATCATGGTAAACCATGGTCAATCATAACTGACTATGCTCAACCATGGTCTATTGTCTTATTGTGACAATGATTGTCTTAATATGAAAATCAACCATGGTCATTCATGGTCCAATGTCACATTGGAACAAATATTATTTCGATATGAATATGAGTCATGGTCAACCATCGTCCAACGTTGCATTGTGACCAAGATTATCTCAATTTGAAAATCAACCATGGTCAACCATTGTCCAACATCACTTTGTGGCAAGGATTGTTGCAATATGAAAATCAACCATGGTCAACCATGTTTATTTTAGTGTTTATAATATTTGTATTAGGATTTATATACCTTGGGTTTATAATATTAATCACTTGGATTTAATATTCTTGAACCATGGTCAACCATGTTTTATAAAATGAATCATGGTCAACCATGTTAAATCATTCTCAGCCATGGTAGAATGTCGCATTGTGACAAATATTGTCTCAATATGAAAATCAATCATTGTCTTAACCATGGTCCAACATCACATTATGACAAAGATTGTCTCAATATGATAATCATGGTCAACCATTGTCAATTATGGTCAACCTTGGTCAAACATGGTCAACCATGGTCAAACGTCACATTGTGACAAAGATTATCTTGATATGAAAATCATCCATGGTTAAGCATGGTCAACCATTGTCCAATGTCACACTATGACATGGATTGTATCAATATGAAAATCAACCATGGTCAACCATGTTTTATTTCAGTGTTTATAATATTTATTTTAGGGTTTATATACCTTGAGTTTATAATATTAGTCTCTTAGGTTTAATATTATTCCCTTGGGTTCATAATTCCTTGGTTTTTAGTATTAATTCCTTAGGTTTATTATTCCCTTCACTATAATATTATTCATAGGGTTTATAAACCTAAGGGACCAATATTATAAATCCACGGGATTGATATTGTAAACCCAAGGCATTAATACTAAAAGTCCAAGGGAATATAAACCCAAGGGTTTTTAGTATTAATCCCTTGGGTTTATAATCCCTTGGCATTTTAGTATTAACCCCCTAGGTTTATTATTATTTTGAGTTTATAATATCAATTCCTTGGGTTTATTAATCTAAGAGTTCATATTCCCACGGTATAATATTATTCATAAGGTTTGTAATTAATGTTAATCGCTAAGGTTTAATATTATTGAACCATGGTCAATCATGTTTTATAAAATGAATCATGGTCAACCATGTTAATTCATTGTAAACCATGGTCCAATGTCACATTGTGAAAAATATTATCTCAATATGAAAATCAATAATTGTCTTAACTATGGTCCAAAGTCACAATATGACAAAGATTGTCTCAGTAAGATAATCATGGTCAACCATGGTCAACCATTGTCAATGATGCTCAACCTTGCTCAAACATGGTCATCCATAGTTAATCATGGTCAACCATGATTGAACATCGCGTTGTGACAAATATTGTCTTGATATCAAAATCATACATGGTTAAGCATGGTCAACCATGGTCCAATGTCACAT
The DNA here is from genome assembly GCA_031772625.1 of Pinus tabuliformis. Classification (NCBI taxonomy): domain Eukaryota; kingdom Viridiplantae; phylum Streptophyta; class Pinopsida; order Pinales; family Pinaceae; genus Pinus; species Pinus tabuliformis. The sequence goes on from CM062815.1 coordinate 38,386,722, forward strand.
TGTGACAAGTATTGTCTCAATATGAAAATCAACAATGGTCAACCATGTTTATTTCAGTGTTTATAATATTTATTTTAGGGTTTATATACCTTGAGTTTATAATTTTAGTATCTTGGGTTTAAGACTGTCTTGATATGAAAATCATACATGGTTAAGCATGGTCAACCATGGTCCAATGTCACATTGTGACAAGGATTGTCTCAATATGAAAATCCACCATGGTCAACCATGTTTATTTCAGTGTTTATAATATTTATTTTAGGGTTTATATACCTTGAGTTTATAATTTTAGTATCTTAGGTTTAATATCATTCCCTTCGATTCATAATTCCTTGGGGTTTTAGTATTAATTCCTTGGGATTATTATTCCCTTCAGTATAATATTATTCATAGGATTTATAAACCTAAGGGGAAAATATTATAAATCCACGAGATTGATAGTATAAACCTAAGGGATTAATACTAGAAACCCAAGGGAATATAAACCCAAGGTTTTTTAGTATTAATCCCTTGCGTGAGTATTATTTCCTTGTGTTTATAATCCCTTGGCATTTTAGTATTAACCCCTTGGGTTTATTGTTATCATGCGTTTATAATATGAGTTCCTTGGGTTTATTAATTTAAGGGCTCATATTCTGAGGGTATAATATTATTCATAAGGCTTGTAATTAATATTAATCACTAAGGTTTAATATTATTGAACCATGGTCAACCATGTTTTATAAAATGAATCGTGGTCAACCATGTCAAATCATTTTCAACCATAGTCCAATATTACATTTTGACAAATATTGTCTCAATATTAAAATCAATCATTGTCTTAACCATGGTCAAACATCACATTATGACAAATATAGTCTCTATATGATAATCACAATCAACCATGGTAAAAAATTGTCAATGATGTTCAACCTTTGTCAAACAAGGTCATCCATAGTTAATCATGGTAAACCATGGTCAAATGTTGCATTGTGACAAAGATTGTCTTGATATGAAAATCATTCATGGTTAAGAATGGTTAGCCATGGTCCAATGTCACATTGTGACAAGGATTGTCTCAATATGAAAATAAACAATGGCCAACCATGTTTATTTCAATGTTTATAATAGTTATTTTATGGTTTATATACCTTGAGTTTATAATATTAGTCTCTTGGGTTTAATATTATTCCCTTAGGTTCATAATTCCTTGGGTTTAGTATTCCCTTCAGTATAATATTCTTCATAGTGTTTATAAACGTAAGGGACCAATATTATAAATCCATGGGATTGATATTATAAACCCAAGGGATTGTTACTAAAAGCCCAAGGGAATATAAACCCAAGGGTTTTCAGTATTAATCCCTTGGGTTTATTATCTCTTGGGTTAGTATTATTCCCTTGGATTTATAATCCCTTGGCATTTTAGTATTAACCCCTTGGGTTTATTATTATCTTGGGATTATAATATGAGTTCCTTGGGTTTATTAATCTAAGCGTTCAAATTCTGAGGGTATAATATTAGTCATACGATTTGTAATTAATATTAACCACTAAGGTTTAATATTATTCCCTAGGGTTTATAATTCCTTGGGTGTTTACTATTAAACATAAGGGATTATAAATCGAAAGGAATAATATTAAAACCAGGGAATTAATATTATAAATAGATAGTATATAAACCCTAGAATAAATATGATTGACCATGGTCAACCATGGTCCAACATCGCGTTGTGGCAAGGATTGCCTCAAAATCAAAATCAACCATTCTCAACCATGTTTATTTTATAGTTTAAAATATTTATCTTAGGGTTTATATACGTTGGGTTTATAATATTAATCCCTAGTGTTTAATATTATTCCCTTGGGTTTATAATTCCTTGGGTTTCTAGTATTAATCCCTTGGGTTAATATTAAACATGGTCATCCATGGTCGAATGTCACATTATCACCAAGATTGTTTTGATATGAAAACCATTCATGGTTAACCCTAGTCAACCATGGTCCAACGTTGCAACATGACAAGGATTTTCTCAATATGAAAATCAACCATAGTCAACCATGTTTGTATCAATGATTATAATATTTATCTTAGGTTTTATATGCCTTTTTTTAATAATATTAGTCTCTTGATTTTAATATTATCCCTTTGGGTTCTTAATTCCTTGGGGTTTTAATATTAATTCCTTGGGTTTATTATTCCCTTCAGTATAATATTATTCATACGGTTTATAAAACTATGAGACCAATATTATAAATTTAAGGGATTGATATTATAAAACCAAAAGATTAATACTAAAAACTCAAGGGAATATAAACCCAAGGGTTTTTAGTATTAATTCCTTAGGTTTATTATCCCTTGGATTAAGATTATTCCCATGGGTTTATAATACCTTGGGGTTTTAGTATTAACCCCATGGTTTTATTACATAATATGAGTTCCTTGGGGTTTATTAGTCTAAGGTTTCATATTCCTAGGGTATAATATTATTCATAGGGTTTGTAATTAATATTAATCCCTCTCGTTTAATATTATTTTCTAGGGTTTATAATTCCTTGGGATTTTAGTATTAATCCCTTGGGTTTCTTATCCATTGGGTTAATATTATTTCCTTGGGTTTATAATCCCTTGGGATTTTAGTATTAAACCCTAGTAATATCAATTACATTAATAAACCCAAGGCATTGATATTATAAACCCAAGGCACTGATATTATAAATCCAAGGTATATAAAACCTTGGACGACGATGATTTATATTGAACCTAGATGATTAATATTATAAACCTATGAATAATATTATACCCTAGGAATATGAATCCTTAGATTAATATAGCCATGGGATTGATATTGTAAACCTAAGAGAATCGTATACCCAAGGGATTAATACTAAAAACTTAAGGGAATATAAAACCTAGGGTTTTTAGTATTAATCCTTTGGGTTAATTATCACTCTCATTAATATTAATCCCTTGGATTTATAATCCCTTGGGGTTCTAGTATTAACCCCTTGGGTTTATAATATCAATTCGTAGGTTTTATTAATATAAGGGTTCATATTCCTAGGGTTCATATTTATATTACATAATTTAAAATTAAATAATAATCAATAATATTTAAAATTAAGTCATAATTATTATAAATAAATAATTATTGTAATTAAATAACTATTATTAATTATAATGATAATAAATATTTTTATTGAAATGGTTTTTTTTGTATTATTATTTATATTGTTATATATTTATCAATGGTATATACAAATGAAGCCTTCAAATATATCATAGTGATTATAGTATTTAACATGCTAGAGACTATATATATATATATATAAATATATAAATATAAGATAATTTCTTAATCAACCTAATTAGGTGACTCCCAAAATACTATATATTCCACATAATTTTTATAAAGACTCTTGCCAATATTCTAATAATGAAATTGTCAAAATTTCCATCACCTACCTATATAAAATATTCGTAATTGAATGGTGGAATTTGAGATTGAGTAGATAATAGGTAAATGGTGAATACAACCAAGAAGTTAATCTCGAAGTTCATATACCCTCATTTAATATAAGAAACTAGGTATGTCAAATAAAATGAATAAAGAAACAAAACCCTGAAATAAAGCATGTCATGGAAAAATAATCTCATAAAATCCATTGAAAGTGTGTATATAAACATTTTGGACATTAGTAGAATATTTCTGGTGATTAAATATATAATAAGTCGTTAGGGAAGACACATATTGTGAAAGTGTTCAATGCGTTTCGTAAAGAAGGTAAAGCATTACGAACTAAAGTTATATTTATATATATGAAGGGTCATTGTGTTTAACTCATATCATGTGGGTACCAAGTATTTAAAACATGGAAATAATGATATTAAAGCATGGCCTCCATATTATAGGAAGGTTGGCAATAATTACAAGGATTCATAAGTTGTTGTACATTTGGCATTGTCTGTATGGATAATGGAAACAAGTGTGTTGGCATTGATGTCATCGAGACTAGCATGGATTTATGTGCTAGCATAATGTTAGGTAAGATAGAATTGATTTACACTAGGCTAGTTATGATGACAGCAGATGGTAGCATTAATGTTCTTTATGTGTCAAGCTCATGGGGAGTCCTATGATTGTTGTAGTAGCTTGTATAGAATCATCATAATAGAAATCCTATTGGAGAAGCCATAAAAATATGACTATGTAGCGGTGATAGTAGCAGATGCTAGCATTGATGTGCTTGGTGTGTCAAGATGAGGGGGAGTCTCATGGTTTCTGCAGTGCTCTATAGAGAATGATAATAGTAGTAGGCCTATTTGAGAAGCCATAAAAAGATGATTGTGTTACCTAGGGAGTCCAGGATTCTAGGCACAAGAAGAAGATTCAAGCTGCAAATAATGGTCGAGAGTTTGCAGACATGTTTCAGGTATAAAATGGGATCAAGGATAACATCGAACCTTCTTTGTTGGTTAGTGCTCGGAGAGAGATTTACAACGGTATATGGAAGTCCATAAATGGATCTCATGATCAAAACTTATTGATAGTCGAAGAATCTGAAGTGCTTAGGAGTAGGCCAAATTTCAGAATGAGGGAAGTAAGCCAAATTTCGGAGTCTCAGTGAATGAGAAGAAGGTTGAATATTGGAACCCCAAATTTTGGAACTTCGGGACTTCAGAGGGTTAGAGTCTCAAGACCTCAGAGGGTCAGAATTTTGGGATGTTGGAAGGTCATAATTATGGGATGTCAGAAGTTAAAAACATCAGAGCCTCAAAGATTTACTTAGAATAAACCCAAGATAGCATGGAACTAGAGAAGTAGGCTGAATTTCGAACCTCAAACTTCAGAACCTTGGAATGAGTGAAGGTAGGAATACCAAAGCCTAGATATTTCAGAACTTTAGAATTTCAAAATTTCGTATGTTCTTACAAATTGAATTATTTTAAAACCACTGAGGGTTACAAGGAGTAGGGATTTCCGAAGGAAATCGTTTACAAAACCAAGGATTGTGGGACCCTTTCTCTCTCTTCAGATAGGAAACATGGTAGCAGTGGATTGACCCTCGGGAACTGACGGTGGCAGATGACATTAGCATGGCATGGATGTACAGACGACATGTGGTAGGCATATTTAGAATTATTGAGTGGCCTAATGTTGAAAATTCTAGTGAAACGTGTCACCACTAAGGAGATGTCATGCGAGGTTGATGATAGGAGCATGATGTCATCCTAGAAGTGTATATCAGAGGACAGAGATTTTGTAACTCCTCGATAATTGCACTTTGAGAAAGGTTATGATATCAAGGAGCTCTGACGTTCATTGGCACTTGGTCATGGAGCCCAAGAGCCAAGGGCATAGTGAAGGACATAACACCTAAGTTCTATGGATATGCCACATGGGTATATCGGAGGTCAAAGATTTCTAACTCCTCCGCCATTGCATTTTGAGAAATTTTTGATACAAGGAGCTCCAATGTAGTTGGAATTTGGTTATGTAGCCCAAAGAAGCAAGGGCATAGAGCAAGGCATAGCACCTAAGTGTTATGGGGACGTTAATGGGAAGTATATTTCATAGGTCGAAGTTTTCGTAACTCCAGTATAATTGTAATTTGAAGAATGTTTCGATACAGGGAGCTTTGATGTTGTTGCCATTTGGTCGTGGACCCCAAAGAACCAAGGGTGTAGAGCAAAGAAAATAAGGAGATAGTCCCCCGACAAGATCTTGAAGAGCTTAGAAACTAAGTTCTATGCCACTGGTCATAGTACCCAGTCCTATGGTGGAAAAACAAAAAGAGGCGAAGAAAAACAAGCTAAAGGCCAGAACCGAAATTTCAGAATCTTGTGTTTTTGTAACATCTCTTTAATAAAGTTATGAAATATGGTTCTCTGATATTACAGCATTGAGGTGTATGAAGGATGAATGAGTCAATAACTAAGAGTAACTGCACATAGAAGATTTGATCACTGGAATAAATAACAACCAACAAGATCATTGAGTCAAGGATGACAAGGACTACAATTGAAAAGGTGCTTTAATGGAGTCAATGGAGACTAGCATAGGTAGGAGATAGATACAAAGAGGAACGTGATTGCACAAGATCATTTAAAGGAGTATGTCTTGAGTTGAAATAAGCTACCTCTAATCTCCCATGCATGCTTCATTAGATTGAATCAAGATCAGAGCGTCAAGGACAAGAGATTTATTCACTAAAAGAATAAGATCCTTGTTGGGAGTACAGACTGACTAAGATTTAATTCTCAACTTGGAGAATCAGACATTGACCCATTTTTTGAATTAATTGTACTGCAGTCGTAGTTGGTGAGTGAATGAAGCCCATTCTTTGATTTAATGTTGCAGCAACAGAATTCAAGCAATGAGACAAAACCATAGGATGGAGAAGCCATCCAGAGGTAAACTATGATAGTGTGAATGGAAAAGTGATGGTTGATAATGACAACATTGATCACTATGTTTCAGTGAAACAAAACCCATGATTGCAGAAGAGAAAATTGAGGGGAAGAAACATTGTTGCTAGTGAGATGTGTGGAGACCTCTGTGCATGAGTGCACTGCTGATGAGAGGCCAAGTGTGCTTGTGATACATAAAGAGGCTATGTGTACCTATGTTTCTGAGAAAAAGGGTTGATTGAGCCTGTGCTGCTATGAGATGCCGAGAGAGCCTGTGGAATAGAATGGGTTAAGTGGTGAATGTATTTTTTTGAGAGCTGAGGGTAGAGAATATCAGAGTGTTGTGTGGGTTGTGTGTTAGTGAATGCCATTGAGAAGAACAATGGGCTTAGGTAGAGGTGTGGACAAAGTTTTGAGAGAGTTGTGATGAGTGACTATTGTTGAGTAGAATAATGGGCTTCTATAGAGTGAGGATAGGATAGAGAATGTTGTGTGGGCCAAGGGATGAGGAGAGAAAAAAGCTAAAAACGGGCAGAGAGGCTACCAATTGTAGTGAGCAATATGTTTTATTTTGAGTGTTGGTTGGAGCCAACATATAGGAATTTGGTGCTTCAATATCTAGTGGGTGTTTGATAAGCCTTGGGGGTTGGTGCCTCCTACAAGTTGGTGTTTTTATAAATCCAACGAGCTGCAAGTTGGTGCTTGAAAAAAATCCATGAAGTTGGTGCTTCACATGGTGCTTCTTGTAGGTTGATCAAGTGTCTATGAAGGGAAGGAGTTGGTGCTTCCTGCCAATGGGTGCTAGAAAACAATCAAAGAGAGTTAGTGCTTCCTGTGAATGGCGTCTCACAAATAGATTTATGTAATAGAGTAGGTGCTCTTATTTTTACATAAATAACAACAACAAGATTTAGTGGTTTTTTCTTGGAAGGGTTTCCGTGTTAAACCTTGATGTCTCATTTGTTTTTTGCTCATGTTGTGTATGCTTGTATTGGTTGACATGGTTATTTTTATGGGTTGTTAATGGTTTCTCTCATATAATGCGTACGAATTTTGAATGAGTAAAGATAAATAGGAATAAAATTTGAAATTATCCTTAACACTGATTCATCCCCCCTCTCAGTATTAACATTGTTTCCAACAATTGGTATTAGAGCTTTGGTTCCTTCAGGAATAGCTTAATTTATGAAAGGTAGATAAAAGGGAAACAATGGCTAATAAAGTTTGGCTAATAGCAAAAGGAGTTCCATTTTTAAATGGATCAGACTATGAGCTCTCGAAGATCAGAATGGAAGCCTACTTGATGGTAGTCAATTAAGACATTTGGTTGTTTATGATATATGGAGAGAGAAATGAGTTTAATACAAAAGCTAAGGAAATCATCATGAAAGGGTTGCCTAAGCCAGATGTTGATAAAGTGAGGCATTGTGAGTCAAAAAAGGAAATAATATAAAATTTTCAATGTCTATATGGAGGATAAAACTACACAGCTCAAGAAGAGATCGAAGAACCTTGTTGGTCAATTAATGAATCTCAACCTATGAAGGCATCTAATAATGAGAAGAATCAAAGGAAGAAGAGAAGGCATCCCAAAGGAAAGATTCTCAAAATATTAAATATCCCTTTTCCAGTAAGGAATCTATTTCTCATCATTCTCAAGAGGGTGATAAATAATATGAAGATATACCATGTTTCTCTAACCGTAAACTATGGTTTTGTGATAATTATGAAGAGATAGGTCACTTAGACATTAGATGTAGATATTCCGTTTTTGAAGATAAAGATAGTCATACATCTAGTGGTTGTGACGAGAGGCCTATTTTTGTAGCAATAGCCGATGAGGAATTTTCTAAAGGAGAAGAGAGTATATCTTTTAAAGAGAATAGGGGTATCATTGGTAGTGATAAATATGAAATACTCCTTAAACATGTGCAAGAGTCTATGGACACAAAGATGGATTTAGATATCTATGGTGGCTCATCAAATACCTATGATAGTGAAGAAACAAATCTAGATGAAAGGATCTAGTTGAGGAATAAGTTGATCTATTCTCTAAAAGAGATCAAGGGGCTATCAAAAGAAAATCTCAAGAAAAAGGAACAACTGCTTGAGTATGAGCTTGAGAATGAAAAGTTGAGAAAAACAAGTGTTCATATAATTTCCCAACAAGAAGAGGCCAAGAGACTGAATGGAAGGTTAACCATTCAGCGGGATGAAAGAGAAGATCGCCATGAGAGAATACAAGTTGAAGTAGTCTCATTGAGACATGATCTAGAAAAGAAAACTAAATAATTGTCTCAACATCAGAAGCTTAGGGAGATAAAGGAAGTCTTGGATGAGATGCTTTCCAAGCAAATATCCCCTCTTATCAAGGTTGGATTTCGTTTCAAAGAAGAACCAAGCTCTAAGGAGGAAAAGTTTGAAAGGTCAACCAACCATGTAAAGGAAGTTGTATGTTCCAACAATAACAAAGGAAAATAAGTTGTTGCACAGTAGAATCAGTAAGAGAAGAAAAGACAGTAGCAAAATGCTAAGAAACAACAATGAGGAAAGCAACAGAGCAAATCTAGGTGGTTGTAAGGAAGAATGCAAGACAACATTTTAGACAACCATGGAAGGCATATGAAGAACATATTTCCTTTCCCCCTCAAGGACAAAGCCCTCAAGGTAAGGGTTTCTTTAATTCTCAAAAGCCCTTTTATGGGTACTATTTTTATTGCAATAATTTTGGACATAAAGCCATGAACTATAGATGGAATGCAAGAAAACAAGATGTGTTGGGTTGAAGAAAACCAAGAATGCACAAAGTGTCACGTAAAATGTATGTTTGCAGTAGTAGAGGTTTTGACATGATTGCTGGAAGATATGGCAATTCCTTTACCGCATTCTTAAGCCATATTGAATGGTACAATTGTGGCAACTTTGGGCACAAGGAATTAAGTTGCAGACATGAGAAGTTGAAACATGCATCCTAGATGATGCAAAAAAATGAAGAAAGTCACATATTAAGGATGAATAGAAATAGAAGAGTAGAGGAATCCAAGTATGTCTTTAGTGCTCTACGTAAAGAGAGAATGATGAAAAATGGAAGGAGAAATTGTCAAGGTGTTGACTTGTCTCTGAAGAAAAACCAGAGAAGAATTAGGAGGCATGATTCTCATATTCTTGTGAGAAAACCCTTTCTAAGTGACATATGTAATGAGCATAGGATTCTAGAAGGAAAAAGAAACAAAGACCCAATAAATCTATTCTTGTAAACAAAGAAAAAAGGAAGCAAGAGGATTTGGGTGAAGAAAGAGGAACAAAAGGTGGAGTTCCCTCCAACCATGCACAACCAAGAGAAAGACCAAACATGGGAAAAGAAGAAGCTAGATGGTAATTCCTCTATCAGGGCTTGTCCAAATAAGATTTGGATGGGGAAGGAGGATTATCTTCTCAATGGGAGTAGATCCTTTGTTTCTCTTCATTAAAAGAAGAGAATGACCTCAAGGGAGGCCAAATAAGTAAAATGTAGGCATAAAATATCATGCGAATGAGATGCATCTAAAAAATGAAGGTATGAATGAACCCCTTGCTGATTACAATAATGTATTTGTTTATTTCAAATGTATCGGAATTGAAAGAGAGAGTAGATTGTAGCCATCATGGTTTCAGGGGGAGTACGAAACAAAATTTTATATCGTGAAGAGAAGATGAGCTACAACAAACGTGTGGAATGAAGAGGCCCACAGTTAAGACAGGTCCATAGGATTCGTCCCCATGTAGAAGCAAGGAAGAAGATGTTGGAGATGAAAGAGCATTGGATCAAGGGGAGCTTCTTTATTAAGTAGTAGCAGGAAACAATTGTCAGCCTTGGGAAGAAATATTGCATGAGAAATGAAAGGATTACAACTTGGGTGAAATACCCTTATTTCATTTAAGTTGAGAATTTGATTTTTCCTAGCAGTCTTTTGTTCATAAACACAATAGGTACAAGCTTTGAATGTCCCTTATCTTTCAATTAGTATCAATATGTCAATTGGTGATCTAGGTTCATATGAAGAAATATTTTGTGAAAATTGTCATTTCTTTCTGACAGGGAGTATTGAAGTTTTCCTATTACAATATCCACTTTGTATCATCGTTTCTTGGTTCTATTCGTATTATTTAAGTAGGAGTCCATATTTGGAGTAGCTTGATCCCAGGGGGAGAAGAATTGATTAATGTAGATTCTCAAGAGAAGTGAGTATAGAGGATGAAGCAACAACAGTAGTGAACAATAATCTTAATGCATCACTAATGATTGGTATTTGTAGCATCAGTAATACCATGAGAAATTTTATTTGGTATCAATTTACTTTTGATTGGTACAAAGATGCACTAGGAGGAACAATATTTGGCCAACAACAATAAGGTGTCAAAAACTCGAGGAATTCCAAGCAAATGAAATATATATTTATAGGGAGTATATCACATATGTCCCTTTTATAAAAAAACAACAACTATCGGTCCTTGAAGAGAAGTATGCAGAGTAGAATGCACATCAACAACTAGAACCTCGGTCATTGATAATCGATGATTGCATGGGGATGAAGAAGAAACTTGTAAGCCCTTTGCCATTAATTTCAAAGTGGGGGAGAAGCTTATTGGGGAGAAATTTGTGATGGCCCATGTAAGGAGATGTCTAGAAGCATCATGAGGATTTACCATCATTGTGGAGAAGTGAAGAGGTGTTTCCATCAATGTCAAATGGGGACATTGTTAAAAATTTGGCATTTTCTATCTAGCTAGTGGTAGTAACTATGTTAGCATTGATGTCAATAGTCATGCTAATAGATCAAGTTGGGTAGTTGGCATTCCTTGAAAATTAGTAAGTGTGTTGGCATTGATGTCAACCAGACTAACATGGATGTATGTGTTAGCATGATGGGTGGAGTAGAGGATAGTCCTAGCCTTTCCATAACAGATTTGGCTCTGGCTAGTGTTACTAACTGTGTTGGCATTGATGTCAATAGTCATGCTAATAGATCAAGTTGGGTAGTTGTCATTCCCTGACAATTAGTAAGTGTGTTGGCATTGATGTCAACCAGACTAACACAGATGTATGTGTTAGCATGATGGGTGGAGTAGAGGACAGTCCTAGCCTTTCCATAACAGATTTGGCTCTTAGGATCCCACCCTTACTCACCCGCTTCATCACCAACCCTTTCCTTGTGCTATATTTTTCCTTTTATCCTTTTTTCTACCTTCCCACTACCAGTTCCACTCAAATGACTTCGCCCTCGGCTGCCTTCTCTTTCCCTTGCTTGGTTTCTTCTGTATTCTTCCACCACCCTTCTGCAACTTCCTGTTCACTCTTAGTTCTTGTCCCTTTCCTTTGGCTGTCATCTTTGTAACCTGAACTGTTGTCCCTGCCATCTATTCTTTAGCTTTCTTCCCACCAAGATCCAAAATTCAAAACGAAGGCCCCAATAGGCCTCGACCACAGTTCTTTGAGTCATCCCTTAGTTAATCTATCTCAAGTGTTTTCGGCTTTGATTTTGTTCCTAGCAGTGACTCTCTTGTTATTTCTTATTGTTGTGTTGATTCCTCTTCTTGTGGTGTTGTTTGGTGGCCTGGGTGCAGGCGATATGGACAATTGGTTGAAACTTGAAATAATTTCTTCTAAATCTGGCTGAATTTCTCCTTTTAAATCAACAGTTGTATCAGTGATCTATTATTAGCCTGACTACTTCATGAGTTTTTTCTCTAATCACCCCAACCCTTGTTATCGGGCACAAATCATATCATAGGCATGTTTTATTCCTTTTGGACTATTATTCTAAAGGAATTATAATAATACACTATCGTTGCTTTCAAATGAGGAAACTGCGTTTTACAAAATACATAGATAGCGGCTTTTTGTTCCAAAGGAACGTAACAACTCGGTGCTTTAAAACGACTATAGTGTTAATTCTCAGGAATTACACTATCAGCACAAGATTCCATAGAAATGCGTTACACCCAAATAACACTATCGATGGTTACTATCGGCCTTCCAATGTTCCTTTCTCCGATGAGATAACACATAGTGTTATCGAAGATCGCAATCGTGACTCCAATGCTCCCAATGCTAGGCTCCTCCCACTCTGATCTAGCGATGCAATCAACTTTGCGGACCCGACACCTTATTCACCCTGCTCTATAGCATTTCGGTTCCGAGCTATCGGAGTTTCAGACTTCGGTGGCTCCAAAGGTCCCTTCCACTCCACTTGTGGTTCTGCGATGCGATAATGGTTTGGACCCGATACGGGTATGAACCAGATTTAATAAAATATTAGGTCTGGAACTTCGTTCAGCTAAGTAATTTCACGAATTTCCTATGTAAAACAGAGTTTCCACTTTCAGAATTCAACAATGCTTACAAGGAAAACATGTTTGCCTATATAAGGGAAAAACCATAATAACAAGCTTAAATCAAGTATTAATAGGGAAATAATGCTGAATCACCATTAACAAGATTCTTAAGAAAAGAATCACCACCAAACACACATGCAAATATAAGTTAACAGAGAATTGTCAATTCGAATGCACAGAGAGAGTTCTTTGAAAGTCACAATGCATTTGGGATCGAACTCCCAGAGAAGTCCCATTATTTCATTTTATAAATAATAGATAAAGCCCTCTCGGTCCTTATCCCATAGAAAAGCATGCCAATTACATAGAGTGATTAAAGCAATTATCCATAAAGCTTATTATAGCTTATCCATAAATCGATTATTACAACATGATTTTATTCTTAATTCTATCCTTATCTTAAACTAGGAAAGCATGGAAATTGATGGCTAAAGGACCCCACTCCTTTGCTTGTAGATTTTATTTTGGAATTTTGGAATAAGTTTGAAGATTTTTCACTCCAAGTCACATGCTCGTGCATCATTTTTGCTTCTGCCTCTCAATGTGTTGGTCGTTCTTTGTGTGGGGCTACTTCTACTACACTTCGGCCTTATTTTCTAAATGAAGGCCCCAACTCAGGTACTGCAACAATCATTTCCTAGTGGAAGTGGTTATAATCTTCCAATGTTGTCTATCAGACACCTATGAGGGTTTTTGTATTTTGGAGAAATTCAGTTGCTATTGTGGAGTTCAGTTGATCGAGCCGGGTGTTACACAGGCTCCACCATTCTCCAATCTCATCACATACCTCCTATAGAGAAATCACATGCTTATGGACCGGTGGCCTAAGATCATGAATTGTATTTTTTTTCTTGGCCGATTCCTCCTAAATTTTTTCTACCCATGCCTTGAGTGAGGCAATCTTGCCACCAATTTTCTTTAGCTGCCCTTTATTCCTATAGGTCTTGCTATTAGCAATGCATTGTTCATGAAGTGGATACACTTGCTGATTTTTCATGGCCAAGTTGCCTCACCAATCATTGACCTACTCCATTAGCACATAGCCATCTACAAGGGCATCTGTTAGTGAAGCTTTCAATGCAGTGGTAGTGTGGAGCTTCTGCTCGATCTTCACGATGTAGCTTGTATCCATATGGGGAAATGTTGTTCTTACCATATGTAAACTCTTCTTCAGATCCTTGTTGGAATCCACACGTTCTATGCATGCTGCCTGAATATGGTCACAACAGCCGACCAATGTGTAGGCCGAAAAATCCTCGGGTGCTTCAATTACTAAATCGGCCACAGTTGGCCAAAGTGCTCATAGCTTTGATGTCACCTACTAGACCTGTGATTGTAGCTATTTATTGGTCTGTCGGAGTTGATCTCGCTCCGTCATGATAACAACAATTTCTTACTTCTACTACTCATACTCGGTGACTAGGTGATTATGGATCTATTCAACACTCTGAGCTACCTATTGGATAAATCTGAATAGTTGTGTAGATGACCAGTGTTGGAGGTTCTCAGGCTACATTGTTGATGGGTTTGGCAAGTTCCTTTGCAGGGGTTTGCCGCTACTAATAGATTTTTTTGAGTGGCCCTGGGGGGAAGTTGCAAGTTTTTTGGTTTCAAGAAATTGTGGAGTGGGAGGGATAATGACTGGCTCTGGAACAACAGGGAAAATGATTGGAAATGAGGCCTCAAACGGTTCGATTACAGTGGAGGTTGGTTATGAGGTGAATGGTTCCTTGCTTGGGAGTGGGCCCAACCCTAGAAATAGGGATATAATGGATCCTTAAATAGAAGTATGGCCTTCATGCCCATTCATTGACATGGTGGAATGGATAGCCGAATTGACTTCCATTTCATCTATGGCTATGTGGGTGCTTAGAGGGATTGTGTCAGATAGGGTCACGGAGGTGGAGGTTCTATGGGGGTGTTGAAGCACCGAGAATCATTGCTAAACATGGGGGAAAAACACCCAATCTGGACCTTGGTTAGCAACTCCTTTTTTGTTTGGTGTAGTGGCTCCAACTAGGGATAATGGGACCAGTTTCCCAAAAGAGATTTTGATAGTGTTGATGTGGTGGTATATGATGTAACAGGGGAATTATTAAGCTAAGTGTAATCTAATCTAAACTATTAAACACATACATATATCCTACTTCAAACACTATTCGAATATAAATATACCCGAGAATTAAATAAAGTATGTGATCTACAATAATGTCCTATAGAAATTGGTAATAAAGACCATTCAACTTCAATAAGAAGTGGAATCATTTAATATTAATTTTTTTGGATAAATAGTTAGCTAAAACAATTGTGAAAGATATATCGTATATAAATCATTCATGTATTCAGAATAAAGTCAAAGCCAACATCATGCAAAAGTGTAATAATGCTAATTGTAATTCATATTTTCACACATAAAATAATTGAAAGAAGAATTATTTCCTGATACATAAATAAAACAAGATCATAAGATAAAAGTGCCATATATGATGAGTCGTGCTCATGTGCTTCAACAATATTGACCTATTCCAATCAATCCAACATATTCTAAGAGTACAAAAGTGAATTTCAGTAGAGCATGCTAGACATTTAAGAGAAAATAGTGTTAGAAAATTATATATTACGGAGCAATGGAACACATAAAATATTGCAGAAATATAAACACAGAAAACACATAAAACAAGAGAGACACAGATATACGTGGTTCACCTAGTTTGGGCTACATCCACAAAGAAACAACCAGTCCTTCCTTTTATATTATCTAGCAAACTGAAGAGATACAACCTACAACAAATCCGTTGTAACACCCTCTTCACTCTCAATCTCCTCTCTCTTTCTTACTCAGAATATAGATCTACATAGACGCAATACAATTCCCTCATATATAGTGAGGGGTTGCCTTCTAGGGCAAAAAAACCCTAAATTAAACATAACTTCTATCGTCATATCTCCGCCTAATGAAGGGCCTAGTTTGACTATAAATTACTATACTTTTACGTGGCAATTTTACATCTATTCTTAGCAGCCACACCCCCTTGGACCCCCCTTCCAGCGAATATTTTTTGGTTTCGAACTGGTGTCCAATGTGGCGATACCTTTGAATACAAAAGATAATTAGGCTCCACACCCAACAAATAGATCATGTTCCATTCATTTCATCAGAACCTCCTCAAAGGTACAAAAGTGCATGTTTTGAAGAGTGTTTATGATAAAATCTCTAGACCCCTCTCTAAATGCATGAGAGGGGTTTAAATACTAAACCATAGGTCCTAAAATAGATTATTACAAAAATAGTCGAGAAGGTTTAAATGACCTGCCTCAAAGTATGCAAAAATAAAAATAAAATAAAAATAAAACTAAGTGACTAACTCCTTTGCATTTGATCTTTGAGATCGCAAATATCTATCATTGGCTTGAGCTACATTGGTTGGTCGATAGCAGATTTCAACTACTCAACAAATATAGCGTCTGTTAGTGCTGGCACCATTTTTTGTGTGGAGTTAGTTAAGCATCGCAAGGCCATCCACTAGCTGTATGGTTTCACTAAGAACTGGTAGTATGCTTCCCAGTTTAGCTTTCCCATTTGTCTGATCACCTCCTCCTTTTCTTTTGCCGCTTGCCTCCACTGTTGCTCTAACTATTTGGCATTTGGAAGAAATCCTGGTATAGACTCTGCCACCAAGTTGGCACCATGAAGATTTTCATTGATGGCTTCTATGATGTTGTTTCCTACTATTGCCATGACTGCCATTGCCCTTTCTTCTAGCTTGAGCTGAGAATCCCAATCTGTGAATGACATGTCTTTATGTGATTCTTCTAGCTTAGGTAGATGAACCTTTCTCCCTTCTTCTGACTCTTGCCAGGTGATAAATTCAGAATTTTTTTTACGGATTTATTCATACTCAAGTCTCATGTAGATAACTTGGCTTGTTAGCTTATCACCGGTCTCGTAATAAGGACTTATTTGTGAGAATTTCTGGCATATAACTTCCTTTTTCTGCATCAGTTGGGAGTCAAGACTGAGTGCTTCCTTTAAGAACTCATTGATTTTTAGATTGTATTTACACTTATCTATCATGGCATGTATCCGCGCATCTCTTTCTGCTAGGTTGGCCTAATGTTGTATTTGCATCGGTTCAAATTTGCGCTAGAGTTAGGCTACTTGTAACTCTGCTTGTTGATTGGATTTCTCCTGAGCTAATTATTGTTTGAACATTAGAATATTTTGTTCCTTATCTCTAAACAACATTTGGAATTCTATCATTTTGTCAATAGTTGTTGTAGCATAGGCTCCTGCAAATTGCGACAGTGTTGTGACATTTTCAGATGGGTCCATGGGCGAGTCTTTCCATACAATGTCCATTGGTTCGCTATCGGGAGTCGTAATAGCTGCAACATCTAGCTTCCTCTTCTTTCTCTATCCCTTGATGACAACTTCAAGCTTTGTGGGTAGGACATAAAACACCTCTAATGGAGGATTTTCCTCAATTCTCAAAATAATTTCTAAGGTGGGGGTGGCACGAATAAGCTCAACATCCTGAGTTCCTACAGTTTTCTCCGTTGTTATTTCTTGAGTTTACTTGTGGTGTGGAGTTTGTATCTTAGATGTTTGCTCATCTTTATGAAGCTTCTATTCATTTTCCAAATCAATAACTAGGGGTTTCACTGACTGAGTGGAAGTAGAGTGAATTTCTGCCTGTTTCTTTGTCGAGGTTTGCTCAGTCGTTTCTTCTGTGGTTTCAGCTGTGTCCATTTTAGACTGCTTCTGTGAGTGCTCAGACTCACAAGTAGATCTTTCCTAGGTCTCTACTTCAGAATTTTTTTTGGAATTTTCTTTGGAGCTGTCCTCCAAGCATACACTAGGAGGTCACTCCCTTATTGGTTCAATCTATAGTAGGTCTAATGGGACCTTCAATAATCTCCTCCGTCTGTACACATGGAAAGCTTCAACATCATCTAGGCTAAAAAGTAGTGACGCCATATGTGTCACATCTGAAAATGTTTCTTTTTGTAGGAAGAGGTCATCAAAGGCGTCTTCCTCATGGGTGAATGATTTCACTTTCACCACAGTAGCGAATTCCTTAACAGTGCCATTTGGGTCATATTGCCTTCCAGTGAATGTAGCTAATCACAGAGATTTCATAATCTCTACCTCTTTGCATGCATGTCCAAAATCATGTAGTGCAAACACACCACATTGCAACAAAAATGTAAGCCGAATGGCCTTTTTTTCAGTTCTTTCAACCCTCTGCTCAACCCACCTTCCCCTACCATTTGGTTGGTTATCTTCCTGGCCATTAACTTGTCGAGGACATGGTATAAGAAGGCATGTGGTGAAACAATGCT
This sequence comes from Pinus tabuliformis, assembly GCA_031772625.1. Lineage (NCBI taxonomy): Eukaryota > Viridiplantae > Streptophyta > Pinopsida > Pinales > Pinaceae > Pinus > Pinus tabuliformis. The sequence continues at coordinate 38,404,831 of CM062815.1, forward strand.
CCCAAATACTCTGATATAGGTAAATGTCTCCTCCAAAAACTATCTGGCTATAGGTAAAATATCCACTTCAGCTTCTTTGGAAAACCTAGGGGCAGTTGTGTTGTAGACTTCTTTATGGATGGGCAACATAACTCCTTGACAAATATTGTAAAAATGGGGGTGAAATTGAGATTCCCACATGTTAACACTCTAAAATTTTTCTAGGGTTGTTATCTTGTGTCAAAAGAAATATTAGAGGTAACCACAAACCTACTTTTGAGATTAGGATCTAGCCTTCCTAATTTTCAGAGAGGGATCTCTCTTTATGATTTAACTTTGTTGAGTTAATTGAATTTAGGCTAGTTATTTATGATTTTGATTGGGTTTTGATTTTGATTTGGTGGTGGAATCACTGACTTAGATGGATACAGGGATGTCCTTTACCATTGGGCTATGGAGTCAAGTGTCAAGAAAATAGGACTGAATCAAGTTCTAAAGATAGTATTTACAAGGCAAGGTAGTTGAGTAAATTCAAATCTTTTAGGCTGGAGGGTGAAGTGGTTTTCAATCGGGGTCAAGGAGCAATTAAGGGTTCCTCAAACCAGATATGAGGGAATGATAATGGTCAATCGAAATAGGGAGAAATGAAGGATTCACTACTCTGGATATAAGAAGAAAACATTAAAATAAATAATTGTTCATGACAGAGAGTACTTAAACAAATTCTGTAATAATTTTCCAGTTATTTCATTCAATTTATATAACATGCAAGTACGTGAAAACACTTAATAAGATAACAATTTGACAAACAGAAAATACTTCACTGAAGTGGCCCAACACATGAATCCTGTAATGTAATGTCTTTATTACTTAGTCCAGTATGCCGACTTAAAAAAATGGTACAATGAACCCTTAGGTTTTAGACCAATACAACTATAGAAATGTTAAGTAATCCACCCTGTATACTTTGAATTATGAAGAAATTATACAAAAACTTATTACAAAATATCCAAAACTATTTTGGGATAGAGATAGATATGTAACTGCTGCAAGCTGTCCCTCTTTATTTGGCTCTTTGTCAGATTTTTTGCTGCTTTTTCTCCTTTGTTGTTGCTTTTACGCTGGCTATCCTTTTACTTTGACTTTTGACTGATACTCTTTGACTTAGCTGACCTGCTTCTTTTTTCTTTCTGCTATGTATCTATTGTTTACCTTGCATTTTCACAGTAAATCATTTAATTTTCCCCATGTCTCTGTATCTGTAATTTAATATTTACCATTCTTCTGTAGACTTCATCAACTTCTGTGTAGTTTGCAAAGGTGGGCTTGTTTACAAAAATATGTTTTACCTCATGATGGAGGTAAAAGAGGTTCTCAAAATTCTAGTAAAGAACCTTTCCTATAGGCATCCCTTTCATAGAAGAACTATTGGCTTTCTCTCTTGCCAGTTCCCTGATTTTCTTGTTATAGTCTTCATGTGGCATTAACCTGTCATTTATTACCAATGGATTTGGTAGACCTTTCTATCTCAGAGCATCAAATTTGACCATGAACCTGCTTATAGCTAGCTCCATGGTTTGGCATTTGTTCTCAAGCTGCATCATCAAGTTCCTCTTGGTGATTACTTTCTTCACCTCTAATATGGTGCCTATCATGTCAGTTATTTCAAGCTCCTGCAATTCATATTTATTCTTTGAGTTAAGGAATTGGATTATTCTTGAGGCTTCTTTTAGCATATTTCCAAGTTTGGCCTTAACGCTTTGAATTGCTTCACTAGCCTCTTTGACTAAATAATTTTGTTGAAAGATAACTTGTATAGATGGCTAGATATCATTGACAGAGTCAATGATATTCGCCCATAGCTACTCTTTTGTTTGGGCAAGTGGCTTCTTAAATGATAATTCTTTTTCCAAGTTCTTTATCATCTGAGTCAACCTGTTTGACTTTTTTACCTCATTTTTATGCATAATTTGAGCCAGTTTTTTCTCATCCTCTAGAATTCGGATCTGTCTTTAAGTCTATTTATTTCAGTGGTCTGAATGGACATGTCCTCCATGGCTTTGACCAGTTTACTTGCTTCATCACTTGGATGAGTTGCTACTGTTGTTGAACCTGCTGTTGATGTAGTTGATGTTGCAGCTGGAAGTGTTGTAGCTAGTGGAGTTGTTGGGGCCAATGAAGCTACCAAAGTTCAAGGAACTGTTGTAGTAACTGTAGGGATATCAGTGGAAGTAGCTGTCTCAAGGCTGGCTTGTTTCAGTTGTATTAAACTATCCAATTCATTCTCCATTTCTTTCAATTGAGCATTTAATTGAAGAATGAGATCCATCATTTGATCTTGCTGGGTTTGGCTCTATAGGACCTCCTTGGTCTATGGATGTTCAGAAGGAGGCAACTTTAGTTGTTTCTTCAAACCAGTAATATCCTCATTTTTATTTTTTATTAGCTTCTCTAGAGCCTTGATATCATTTAGATTATATCAAATTTCAATTACCAAGTCTTCCAGTGACTCAATTTTGTTATCCTTGGCCTATGAGGGTGCCTTCTCTAGCTTAAACTGTGTTGTGATGTTGTCTAGAGAGCTTTGAAGCTTGTGCAAACTCATTGCTTTGTTAGTCATTATAGAGTAAATCATTTCACCTACCTGCTTATGGAATTCAATTTGATCAATAGGGTGAACATCCTAGGCCAAAACTTCAAAATTTGTCTTCCTGTAGTTTGCTAACGATCTTGGTTGCTGGATTGTAGGTTGCATAAAGGTCATTTTCCTTTTACCATTTTTAATGCCAAAGGCTGAAATTAATCTATTCTGATTGGCAAGTGTCTGTTTGAAGTATTGGGCATATGTTTCAGCCTTTAATGTCTCATTCCTCAACTTGATTTCTTTGTACTTCTCTTTTATATCTTTCTCTTTATCCACTGGTTTGTTGGATGGAGAGATTTCAATGGTAAGCTATTTTTCAACAATTTGAGTATTTGATGTAGAAGGTTGATGAGTTTCCTCTGAAACTACTGGACCTTTACTCTTTTCAACCATTGTGTCAGTGTTAATGATTTCAATTGTCTCAATGGTGTCCTCTTACTCGATTACAGGATTAAGCTTGGGATTCTTCCTGTAACTGATTTCAAATCTGTCATCTATAGTATCCATTCTAGAGCTAGAATCTTCTTCCCTGGTTCTTTTTACATTTTTGTCCTGCATGGCTGGAGTCTGTAGAATGGGACTGATATGCATTTGTTGTTGTAGGGTTGGAACCTGTAGAAAGGAACTAGTATCTATCTTCTTTTCCACATCTAATAAGGTATTTTCCACATCTATTAAGTTATTTTCCAACCATTCTGATTGGTTGGCATATCTTTCAATATCTGGTCTGGGCTCATGTATGAAAGGAATTAATTTGAATTTGAGCCTTAGTTTCTTTATGGCTCTATTAGGGTCATACTGCCACATGAAACTGCTATTGATGTTTATTTTCTGTAAGGTTTTCTATGCTTCTTGTTACACAGCAATTTGTCACCGATTGTCACCGTCCCTGTTACCCCTCTCCCATACACTGGAGGACTCATTCCGGGACCTGTGAGAAGTGACATGACCTGAAACCACTTGCATCATATTCCTCTAAGTATGAGCTTCATTTGCCCTGAAGACATCTCCTGCAAAATCTCCATGAAAACAACTCTTTTTGCATTAGCGCGGGTCCTCAGTTCACTGCCCGCGCCAATGAGGGAAATCCTCTAAAAAGGGCGCACTATTGGCGCTTTGTCTCAGAGTCGCACTCGCGCCAACCGAATTGAGTAAAGTTTTCAACCACCAAACTCCTGAAGGTTCTCTTCAACCCATTCACCAACTGAATCTATGTTGAGCTAGGATGGTTTGGCTTCGAATCTCCATAGAAGGGAAAGTGGTTTGCCACCTTTCATGGAAGTTTCCAAGTGATAAAGCCAATCCCATGAATAATGTGGTTGATCCTATCTCTTCCTTCTCTATCTATAAAAGCTTGCCTCTATGCCTTGAGCAAGCTAGTTACAGTAGTTCTGGTCCAAGCATAGTGATAGAGAGTTTGAAGCTGCAAGAGCCTTCTTTGCACCCATAAGGCCAAATCTAAGTAAGGAGATTCTTGTCACCCAAAGAGAGAGAGGCTTGTTCCTCATCCCAACAAGCTTTGCAAGACTTGTGTAGCTGATCACCCAGCCAAAGGAGGATTTGACGTCAGAACAATGGTTGTATTCTTCTTTGTTACTTATTAATAATAGATGACTATCATTATGGTTCCACTCTCATTGTATCATGTTTGATGTCGAGTTATATCTTTTCTAACTGATATATAATTGCATCTACTAGATTTTATGCTTGTTTTCGTATTGTTCTTTGCATGTGTAGGTGTCCAATCACGGAGATCGTGGGGATCATAACTGGCCAAGGCAAAGGAACGAGGGCGACATCTCTTCTACGAACACTAGCGTTGGAATCCAAGTAGGTTCTCACCATCTACTTTGTATTTGCAATTAGGAACTTGCGTGATAGCATTGTGTGATTGTTGCTAGACTCGGTCTGGGCTAGTAGGGATCGTCTCTGTCCGCAGAGAGGATTTACCTCCACAACAATTTGGCGACTCCGCTGGGGAGATCTTGTTGTTTGATTTGTAAACTTTAGATGGAGCCTGAAGTATGGCCAGGTAGCCTTCGAAACGCTATTGCTTTGCATTAGCGAAGTAGATCAACGCCACTTCAGTCAATCTCCGGTTTGGTTTACGGACTAAACAACTTGGAGTTTGTCTTGTCTCTTTGGTTTTTCTTGCTTTGATTGCTTAGATAGCTTTCTGGGTTGGATTTCTTGCTGTTTCTTGCTTCCTGCTTTTCCTAGATACTGTCTTCAAGCCCTGAGTCGCTTGCTTTTGTTTTCGACTTAGCCAACTTGATTAGCACGATTTTTAGCCTTACAGTCGCGCCAATTGGTGTAAGTTGCTCAAAGACAACCCGCGCCAATCCTATAAAAGTGCGAGTTGCAGCCTGACAGTCACGCCAGGCCTGTCAAATTTTCAGTTTGCTTGTCCTTAAGCCCTCTAAGCTTGGATTTTGTGTCTTGCTGTGTCTTTTTCAATTACTGGAGTGTATTTGATCCTAGTTTGACTGGTTTTAGACCTTCATCCTTCGGGTGTTTGCCTTTTTCTATCGATTACACTTTTTAGCCCTAGGGCATCTAGTGGCTTGGTGCATCGAGCCTTCCGTAGGAGTCTTGGGTTCTTTGATCGTCCAGTCTACTTTGTGATTACTTTTGTGTTTGCTCGGTAGTTGTTAAAGCTTTTTCCAAGTGATTTGTTTCTTTTTCGCTTGGGCTTCACTCGGCTTCGTTTGGGCTTAGATTACATAGCTCATAGAGGTCTTTGTGCTTTCTTCTTGGTTTGAAGGACTGTTTTGGTGTTTTGGGGATTCGATTGTGTTCTCATTGAGTGAAATTGATCTTTTTCTCGTTGTTACTATCTCTCAAAATTTGTTTAGTGCACTTTGCCATTAAAAAAGAAAAACGAATAATCTCTTTTGCGTTGCGTTAGTTAATTGAAATTAGAAGCTTTTCATTGATTAAGTGATTTAAAACAAAGAAAAGTTTCGTTTATTTGTCATTAGCTGCATAAGAGTGCTTCTTGGTTGTGGTCATTTTGTTTGAAAAATTCTCAACTCTCTCGTAGTTAGTATTCATCGAACGAAATGATATTCTTTGGCATATAGCTTGCATTTAGGGAATTGTGAGAGATTACATACGGTACGACCTGGAAATTGAAACTTAACTAAAGATCAACCATAAAATGAACTGAATGAACTTAAAAACGCATTGGAACATAATGCTCACTAATTAGAGGTCTAGGCTAGAGACGTGCTCCGGCGTCGTTAAACCTAGTCACTGTTGTTTCACACTACGGTTGGGTGATTCCTCCTTTTGTGACTCGATAGTGGTCTAGCAAGGACTTGAGCTCCCACGTACCGTCGCATATATAGGGGAGACCCCACTAGGTTATCATCCTTTATCCACAGGAAGCCGTGTCTGCCGCCTTACAAGCCGTAACGCACCGAACACAGCATTCGGGAAGATTGACTGACGTACGGGAAGTCCTTGGTTTTCATATGAATGCCAAGGTGTATATGCAGTTTTACGGATTTGTTTGGTAAACCCTTTGCCTAGTCTCTCCAGAGTAGTCACTTTTGATCCTTTTCAGACTCCTTAAAAGAAAAGGCTCACTTGAGCAGTTTCTCACTTCGGGCTCACAAAACATTCGAAGGAGACTAGAGTCACCTTTTTGTCCTTTTCTCGACTCTTAAAACATGAAAAGGTCAAGTTGTGTCCTTGCGTCTTAAAATTTATTTGGCCACGATAAAAATTACCTGGTTAGATCTTGTGTGCGTTAGTTTGAGTAGGGTCCTTTATCATTAGATTCCCTTAGGTCTTGTTTGAAGTTTGTCATCCTGGCTGAACCGTCGACTCCCGTTCCAAGTGATCAAGGGTCTCTGTCTTCCACCGCTCTTGAGGTACCGGTTGTAAGTGATACTCTTCCTGTTATCCCGAGTATCCAACCGATCAACTCTCGCACTCTGGACGACGAAGGTTACGAAATTCATTGGAACCCGATCTGGGAGCCTGACGAGGACGATATTCCGTTTACCCCCCCTGGTGTTTCGTCTCCAATGTCTACCTCTCACATGGATGAGACATCTCCTAGAGTGAGTGAGACACCTGTTTTGTCAAATATCGACACTCCCATCCCAGCTACTTCTCCACTCCCCCCACGCTATCAATCGTTGAGGGATAGAGTAAGTGCCAGGATCCCCGCTTCGACCATGTGGGATCCCCATATCACTCCCACCACGGGAGCTTTTGTTTCACATGTCTCCTCTACACCGGTTACTTCAGTTCCGACGAATCCAACTGTTTGTGTAGCGCATTCAACTCCAGTTGTTAGTGTCGTACTAGCGTCTTCAGCCTTGAACACTGGTGCTGGTCCCCCTCACGGTCAAGTGAGTAATGGCCAACCGACACTCTCGCCTAGAGTTGTCCACCCTGCACAAAGTGCTCCACCCTCTTCTGGTCCTGTTCCAGGAGGGGGGCCATATGATGCCTATGGACAAGCTGTTCAGGATCCGAACGCGCAAGGTCCACTCTTTTATTACGATTCTACTGGTCAATACCTTCAACTTTCTCAACCCTTGCCTACTCAACCTTTCGTTGAGGTTTCGGTACCATTATCCATTGCTTGGGACCCTAGTACTCACTCTTTTCATGGAGGCCAAGCAATGCCTGCACAGCTTCAAGGACCACCTAACCAAGGCCAGCCACCTTATGTGCAAGCCCCTCAAGCCATATTATGGCCAGTCTTACCCAGGACAATCTGGGGGCCCACAAGGACAACCCTATCAGGGACAACCTTCGGCCGCTAGTGGTCCATCGTTTACTTATCTGAGTCAACCTTCTGGTTATCCAGGGCAACCTGGTACCCAGTAAGGTTACCGTCTGGACAACCAGGACAACCTTACATCCAACAAGGCCAACCTGGTATCCAGCAGGGTTACCCCTCTGGACAAGCTGGACAAACTTTTATTCCACAAGGTCAACCGGCAGTCCAACAGGGGTATCCTTCTGGGCAAGGGGGACAGCCTTACGTACAGCAGGGCCAACCCACTGCTCAGTCTAGTCATCCTCCTGGGCAAGCGGGTCAGCTTTCTACGCAGTAAGGCCAACCCATTGCCCAGCTTAGTCATCCTTCTGGACAGGCTGGCCAACCGCAAGGTCAACCGGCCGTCCAGCCCGCTCAACCATCTGTTCCGCAAGGACAACCCTTGGTTACTCAAGGACAACCTGGTACCCAGCAAGCGCATCCTTCTGGGCAAATGGGTCCGTCCCAAACCCAACCAGGCCAACCTTCCGGCCAGATGGTCCAAGCCCAACCTGTTCAAGGACATCTTTCTGGGCCCCAAACTCAAATTGGTTATCAAATGCAAGGTGGGCCACGGCCCCAACCTTCTTACCAAGCGCAGCGTTCTTATCAGGCTCAATATGTAGCTCAACAAATGTATGTCTACCAGCAACCCCAGGGGCAAACTCAGTTTACCCCTTATCAAAATTATCAACAAATGCAGGTCACTCCTTACCAGAATTATCAGTACGTTGCACCTGCAGGTCAAGTTGCTAATCCATGGGGTGCTGGGGGGCAGACCCAGGGTCAACTGTCTGCATATGGATAGAATCCTTATGGACATAATCCATATGGACAGAACCTCTATGGACAAAACCCCTATGGGCAGAACCCTTATGGGCCAGGCCCATCCGGACAAAGTCCGTGGGGGCAACCACCACCTGGTTGGAACCTTGGTACTACCTCTCTTCCGCAGCCACAAATGTCCTTTAATCCTCAGTTGCCTTTCTTAGCGATGTTGGAACTTCCAGATGTGTCCATGTTGACAAATGATCCCATTCTTCATAATCCATATTGGCCACCAGTTCCAACTAAGATACCCGGTGATTGCCCGAAATTCGATGGCAAAGCTGGTGAGGACCCTCAAGCCCATGTCATGACCTATCACCTTTGGTGCTCATCCAACTCATGGCTTGATGACTCTATCCGGCTCCGCCTCTTCCAAAGGACTCTCACCGGCTCGGCCGCTAAGTGGTATATTGAGTTGAATCGCGGAACATTTCAAGACTTCAACTCGTTGGCTATGGCATTCCTAACTCATTTTCAGATACCCATTCGGTATGAGACAGGGACACATCTCCTTACGTCTCTCAAACAGGATATGGCCACGCATATATCCGATCATATACATGAATGGAGAAGGCGTCGTTTCTTGATCAAATTTTGGATTCCTGATCAGCTCCTGACCGATTGGTACACGACTTCCTTTGTCCCTGCGATCGCGCGAGACATCGCCATGGGAGCTTGTGTAACTGAAGAGCAAGCTATCACGCGTTATCAGTACCTTGACTTGGTGTATTCTCAGTTAGGTACTTTATATGATTATTTTCCAGACGCCCCGAGACCCGGAACATCCAAAGCTCCGCCAAAACCATCTGTTGACGATGTTATTGGCTCTGTAAACGCATCTTCAAAGAAATCCGCGAACCCTGGGAAGCAAAAACAGAATGCTTCTAATGGAAATGCTTCTCAGGGCCAATCTAATTCTGGAAGTACCTCCGAGGTAAACGCCGTTCAGTCCACCACGGTGGATAAATCCTCGAAAGGGAAAAAGAAAGGGAAAGCCAAGAATAAATCCGAACAGCCCAAACAGGACTCCCCTAAACCTCCACCCGAGGAAGGAGCCAAACGTAAACCTAAGTATCCTTGTCTTATCTGTGATGAGGATCACTACACTAAAGACTGCCCTAGGCAGTCCGAAGTTAGTCGATTATTGAAAGGTGCTCCTGGGACTCCCGCTGTGCTTAAAGAACCTTTCCCTTCTCAGCAAACTCAAATGGTGGCAGATCCATCGCAACCCTCTTCTTCATTCGGCTCTCAAGTCTTCATGGCTGGAACGATTCCCATCCATGTCACCACTCGAGCGAAATAATATCCATCTCATGCCGGGAAAGAGCCGGAGGCCCCCTCCAGCGCTCCTCCATCCAGTTCTGGTCCACTCCACATCGAACGACCCAGCACTGAGACGACAATCCGACCCCCTCCAAAAGGTGTACTCCGGAAGTCTTCTTACAACCCGAATTCTCGTGCTGCTCAACACTACAACATTGTTGAGGACTTAGCCCAGGCTCTGTCTGCTATGTCCGCTCTAGAAGTCCTCCAGAGCTGCCCCTCCCAGAGGAAGTCCTTGCTATCGGCCATCGGTGGCATAGACCCGGCTGACTTGGATTTGATTTCTTTTGATCTCGAGGGCTATACACCGAGACTGCCTCACCAAATTGCTTTCCTTATACAGGTCATCATCAATGGTAAAACGATTCATCGTACAGTCATTGATGAAGGTGCCTCAACTTGCATCATGTCTGTTGCTTGCTGGAAAGCTATTGGTTCTCCAACATTGAGCCAGTCTCCTACGACATTAGAAGCCTTTGATGGAAGAGAGTCCCGTCCTTACGGTATCCTCCAACGCTTGCCCATCTCCTTGGAAGGGAAGACGGTAGAAGTGGAGGTCGAAGTTGTCGACGCTAATCTTACCTACAACCTCCTCCTCAGACGTAGCTGGACATACGCCATGCAAGCCGTGGCTTCCTCCCTTTTCCATGTCATTCGTTTCCCTCATCAAGGGAAGATTGTCACGGTGGACCAGCTCTCCTTCTTCGCCTCTTCTTCCGAAGGTAATGTGCCGTTCGTGGAGCATACCTCTAAATCATTCGAGAGTGCGGGAGCTAGGCTCTTTAAAGATCCCGCCCTAATGGGTGTCTTTCCCCTTCCACCTCCAAATCTCGCCCCTATTAACATGATTTCCGTACGTTCTGATCTGTGGGTCCTTCCGCCCGCTAATCAAATAGAATCTTGGGGTGATATGATGCCGTTGAGCCCTGCCGAGCTCAACTACATCGAAATTGTCGCTGCATCGGCTCCCCCTCCCGAACCTGCTCTTTTGAGCGGTGTTCCCGATTCGTATGTTCATTTCCCTTGGCTTGGCGATGATGCTACCCAGGGAAAATTTTAAGAAGCCCCCCTAAATTTACATGTATAATAAATGGGCGAATCTCCATGGTATATAGGAAAAATGGAAGGCGATTTTACCAATAATATGATATGTATATATAATTTTTTAGCGAATCTCTCACCAGGCATGGCGAATATTTTACTCAATTATAAAATCTTGTGTTTATTGAATACACAAATGAAATCATTGCATTTCTTTAAAATATCTTTTGAAATCGAAATTACTGATATTTGATACCTTTCGGGGGTTAGTAGATCCAGAGTAAATATGGATCTATGCTGGTTTAATTCCCCCATTTAAATAGGCTACATTCCAGGTGAATACCATGGGTCAATACCATGTGCCATTTTGGTGAATACCATGGGTCAATACCATGTGCCATTTTTATTTTTATTAATACTAATATTAAGGTTAATAATGTTTTTTGCATGGTATTAATAACAATCTAGTCCATGGTATTTGTCCCATAGTATTTTGCCCATAGGTTTCACCTAAATATAACGCATTTTTTGAGTGTTCTTAATAACAATCTAGTCCATGGTATTTGTCCCATAGTATTTTGCCCATAGGTTTCACCTAAATATAACGCATTTTTTGAGTGTTCTTAAATATAAGGTGACTTATGGAGTAAATATAAAAAAATGTTTTATTTGTTTACCATACCTCTCGTTTATTTATATTTTATTAATTTACCATATCTCCTTTACAAATATGGTATTTGGCCCATAGGATTCACTTAAATAAAACCTTTTTCTTGAGCCTTCATAAATAGAACGAGGGTTATGGACTAAATATAAAAAGAGGTTTTATTTATTTACCATGCGTCTAGTTTATTTATATTTTTATTTATTTACCATACCTTTTGAGTAAGTATAAAAAAACGTTTTATTTATTTACCATACCTCCACTTTACTTATATTTTTATTTGTTTACACCCTTGCATGTATATAAAGCGACTTATGGAGTAAATATAATTTTTATTTATTTATTTACCATACTTCTCATTTATTTATATTTTTATTAATTTACCATACCTCTTTTATAAATATGGTATTTGGGCCTTTGGCCCATAGGATTCACTTAAATAAAACCTATTCTTGAAAATGGGCGAATGGATTCACTTAAATAAAACCTATTCTTGAAAATGGGCGAATGGATGGTTGTAACTCCTAATTTCAAGGGCTAAATTTACCTTTTTTACTCTCTCCATTAAAAGAAGGTGGGCTATTTGAGGTGATTTGTAAAAGTTTACTATGATACAAAATAATCGCCCACTAAAAATTTAAAACCCCTTAATTTCGCCAAAGGGCGAACATTCGCCCCTAAAATCACCCCTAATGCTACTTCAGATCCATTAAAGGAAATATTTCCTTCCGATGAAGCCATCATAGAGACCATGTCTCTTGAAGAGCTCCCTTGGTCAGATCATCACCACCGCTCTTCCTTTCTCCCTGCCCATTAGGAAATGATCGCATGTCTCGAACGGTTTACTCCGTGTATCCCATCCTCACCCCTTCAAACACCTATTCAAATTTACCAAGTATCTTCTGAGGGCAATATGGGGAACATTACACAAACCCAACCTATCGACATCTCTGTGAAACCAGGGATTGTTGAGCACATTCATATTGGAGTCACTTGCACTCGAGAGGAAGTTCAACTCTACACCGACCTATTTCACGAATTTCGTGATGTCTTTGCTTGGTCCTATGAAGAAATGCCTGGCATCAACCCTAGTATAGTGGTGCACGAGATACCTACGTATCCAGGTGCTAAGCCTATTCGTCAGCGCTTACGCCCTGTGCACCCCCGAAAGGCCGCAACCATCAAAGCAGAAGTCGAAAAACTTCTCAAGGCTGGTTTCATTTACCCCATTCCATTGACGGATTGGGTCTCTAATATAGTTCCTGTGAACAAAAAGCAGGGCACTATTCGCGTCTGTGTTGATTACCGTGATATCAATCGCGCTTGTCCTAAGGATAACTTCCCTACACCCTTCATCGATCAGCTTATTGATGAGTGTGCAGGAAGCGAAATTTACTCATTCATGGGCGGTTTTTCTGGATATAACCAGATCAACATCACGCCTGCTGATCAACATAAGACCGCTTTTATCTGTCCTTGGGGCACTTTTGCCTATAAGAAGCTCCCTTTTGGTTTAAAAAATGCCGGCGCTACCTTCCAACGTGCGATGTCCTATGCCTTTCATGACATTCGACACATTGTGCAACCGTATCTGGATGAACTTCCAGCTCATTCAGCTAAGTGTCAAGACCATCCCTCCCATCTTCGCGAAATTTTTCTCCGCTGTCAACACTACCGTATTAGGCTCAATCCTCATAAATGTGTCTTCTGCGTTGAATCAGGCCGACTACTCGGGTTTTTGTCTCCTGAGAAGGCATCCGTCTGGATCCCCTCAAAGTCGAGGCCATTCTGAATCTTCCTCCCCCTGCTTCTTTGCAGCAGTTGCAGAGCTTGCAGGGCAAAGCAAATTTCCTTAGACGATTCATTCCGAATTATGCCGAGGTGGCTAAGGGTTTCACACGGTTGTTGAAGCGAGACACACCCTTTCATTGGGACGATATCGCTCAGGAGTCTTTCGAGCGACTCAAGGGCCTCCTTGTCTCTGCTCCATTATTGAGACCTCCGAACTACCATCGTGATTATACTCTCTATCTGGCCGCCGCCGATACCACTATCGGCATGGTTCTAGTGCAGGATGATGATGACGACAATGAGCACGTTATCTATTATCTCAGCCGCAACCTCCTGGATACGGAAACTCGCTACGCGTATGTTGAGAAGTTGGCATTGGCCGCTGTCAGCGCCGTCCAACGTTTCCGGCATTATATCCTGTTGCGCACCACGACCGTGATTTCTGACTGCAACCCGATGACGCACATTTTGTCGCGTCAGTTTCTGGGGGGCAAATACTCGAAATGGATCGTAATCCTCCAAGAGTTTGACTTGGAATTTACTGCTGCCAAGTCTAAGAAGTCTCTGGTCTTTACTGAATTACTCTGCTCTTTGCCATCTCCTTCTTCACCCTCTCTTTCGGAGGATCATATCCCGGACGAAACTCTTTTTCTGATTAGCACCCTCGATCCCTGGTACGGGGATATTATTGTTTATTTGCAAACGTCCTCTTTCCGCCCCGCTGTATCCAAAGACGCTCGGTGGCGGATCCGCCATCAATCTCAACCCTATCGGATCATAGGGGACACCCTGTACCGTCTCGGCATTGACTCCGTTCTTCACCGATGTCTTACCATTGAGGAGGCTGAGAAAGTCCTGAATGACTGCCACTCTGGCGCCTGTGGTGGCCATATGTCCGGATATGCCACAGCTCAAAAAATCCTTCGCGCCGATTATTTCTGGCCCTCCATTTTTAAGGATTGCATTCTTGCTGTCCGCTCATGTCATGCATGCCAGATATACCAGCGGAAGATGCATGCGCCACCGGCCCCACTGCACCCTGTAGTGACTGTAGGCCCTTTTTCAAAATGGGGCATTGATTATACAACCTGTAAGCCTCACTCGGCCGGGGGGCATGGGTTTATTATCGTTGCCGTCGATTACTTTACAAAATGGGCTGAGGCGATGCCCACATTAACTGAAGATGGTCATACAGCAGCGCAATTTTTGTTCAATCATGTTATTACGTGGTTCGGAGTTCCACAGGCCATTGTCACAGATCACGGAAAGCATTTCTGTAATCACATGATGACTGAACTGACAACCCAACTAGGCTTACGACATGATAGTTAGACCCCGTACTATCCTCAGTCTAACGGCCAGGTTGAAGCCGTGAACAATATTTTGGTTACAATGCTTCAACGTACTGTTGACATGCATAAGTCTAATTGGCATCTGATGTTGTTTCCCGCCTTATGGGCCTACCGGACCTCTGTGAAGGATGCCACTGGTTTCACTCCATTTCAGTTAGTTTATGGACTGGAGGCTACCCTTCCTATCGAATGTGAAATTCCTTCATTGAAAATAGCCGTTGAGTTGCTTCCCAACACCACTCCGGTGGAGGAACGGCTTCTTTATCTAGAATGGTTAGACGAGACCCGTCGTTTAGCCTCCCTAGCCATCGAAGCTCAAAAGAAGAGAGTCAAAACTCATTTTGACCATACCATTCATCCTCGTTCCTTTGTTGAGGGAGACCTTGTCCTGCTATATGACCAAGCCAATGACAAGCTGGGGGCAGTCAAACTCGAGCCCATGTGGCTAGGCCCTTACATCGTAAAGCGAGTATTGCAAAAAGGGGCATACGAGCTAGTTGACTACGAAGGTAATCCTCTTGATAAGCCCTGTAATGGGCTGTACTTGAAAAAGTACTATGCATAATTCATGCGCTTCAATTTGTACATGCGTGTGTGTGTGTGTGTGTGTGTGTGTGAGTTTTCATGTTTTCGGTGTGGTGTGAAAGCGTGATTGCCCCTTATTGTGTCTTTTTGCTTCTTGTGCAGATGTCGGGCGCACCTTACATTGGTTTCGCTGATGGTGCCTGCTGCAGTGCTCGTAATTTGTCCTCTGCGGCGTGGGTGATCTACAATCCTCACGGTGAGTTGATAGATCTTCAAGGTGTTTGTTTAGGCTGTACTACAAACAATGTTGTTGAATATAGCGCTGTTATTGAATTATTAGCCGAGGCAATTAATCTCGGTATTCGTACATTGCTTGTTAACCTAGACTCTCAGCTTGTCGTCCACCAGCTCAATGGGCAATATTCCGTCAGAGACTGTCACATTTTAAGGCTATACTTATGTGTTAAATTGTTAGAAAGTAATTTTGACTTCATCACATATCAACATATTCCATGACGATTAAACACGTTATCTGATGCATTGGCCAATCATGTGTTAGATAGACATTTGCATAATTTATAATCAAAACATTATACAAGCAAGCACATAAAAACACAATAATAAACCATAGGCATATATGTGTGTGTGTGTGTGTGTGTGTGTGTGTGTGATAATGTTTGCACCGCGTGCGTTACAAAACCCAAAAAATAATACATGTTCATCCTGATACATCCTCAGACAACATGTCCCTCAAAAAATATGCATGAAAGAAACCTAGGAGTCTACTCATGGTGGTGCTCATGATAGCACGCCACCGCGCGCACCAAACGTCTCAGCAGACGATGGATGCGAGTCGGCACCCCCACTGTATGCCTCTGGTATGCAAAGGGCACATCCGCCAATCTAGCATAGCCTGGAATCCCTTGGGTAAGTCCCTCGAGATTCTGCACCAGCTCTTCCCCCATGGCACCCCTTGCCTGAGGGTCAGCTGCAGGTTGGTCCCTCCGCGCTATAGGAGACAAGCCGGTTGGTCGCTCTAGGCCCACATCTGCATATACATATAATTGTCATCAGAACATGCATGTATTGACAAAAAAAATGGAAATACATAAAACACCAAAAAAGAGAAGATCATACCTAGCTCCTCTTCCCATTCCTCCCCCTCTGGCAGTGGGAGGTCTGGGTCCCCCATGAAGTTGGTTCCCACGTATGGCCAGTCCTCTACCACGATCAACTGGCGGTGAAGCCATATGAAGAAATCGGGCCGCGAAGACATCTGCTGGCCCCCTCCTCCTCTAGGCATCAATGCTGCCCAGCGAGCCATCCTCGGCTCTCATGGTAATGGGTCCGCTACTACAGCTCCTTGGTACTGGAATAAAGGTAATCGTTCCAAGAAGAACGATACCACAATCAAACCATACCCGAACTGTTTCACTCCCCCGCGCTTACACTTTGTAAGCTGCCTCTTGATATTTATAGTCACTGTTGTAGCCCAGTCAAAAATGGTGGGGCTAAGACATTCTGTCACTAGTAACAGATGGTTCTTGCTGGCCTCATGGGGCGCCTGTACCCCAGCTGCACGTGTGATGGTGAACAGTATCACCTTAAGAACCAAATCATGGATGGTGGCAATATCCACCTTGGCGTTGTTCTTCCCAAATTGTGCCTCTGGGCACACACGAGCCTTCACTTCACCTATTTTCTCTGCGGAAGGCCTACTTCTGGTCAGAATGGGGCTCGCCCCTCTCCGTGACAGCCCCGTAATGAAGTACACATCAGATACATCCAGCTCTAAGGTCTGATCCCGTAGTCGAAATACTTGGTCATCGACATCCCAAGCATCCACTATAAACTGTAATAGCTCTAGTTGAGCTCGCAGATAAGAGGTGAGGAAGAATTTCTTGAGACCACAGTCTCTCAAAGCATTCATGCATCCCTCATCCGCGATGGCTAAGGCATCTACGGCATCATGCTCTCGTTCTTTCCATTCCACCGGCATTTTTGCATGTTTCCTGCACCCACAAGGATGAATAAATCATTGATGAAACCCTGGTAAGCATATACACCGGACAAATTTAAAAAATGATGGGGAAATTTAAGTAAAAAACTAGGTCGCGTGGTTAGCGCGACTGTTTCTAAAACAGTCGTGCCAATGGCGCGGTACCTTTGGGTAAATCACCCCATTGGCGCGGACCCGTGCCGGATACCCGCGCCAATGGGGTGCAACCCTAAATTTTAAAATCCCCCTTGCGGAGGCTCAATTCAGGAACAAAATGCATAAAAACAGGTATGGAAATGAAGCTTAAGAGAGCGCCTCTTACCTGGAACTGGCGGAATCTCAAATGGTTGCCCGGATTGGCGGTAATCGCTGCTCGAAGTTTGCTCCCCAAATGGACCACCACCACTATGCAAGAGGTAAAAAGTAAAAGGTAATTTTGTTTTTACATTTTCACCATATTTATAGACTTTTTGACTTGTAATTAGGGTTAAAGAGTTGTTTTTTGAATATTTTAATATATTTTTGGTCGAAAATGGATTTTACGCTTGCTATTGATGTTATGACAGGTCCTTTTTGCAACTTCGATGGTGAAACGAGTTGTATTTTATACTTTTTCGGACTCGGTAAATACACGAAAAAGTCACTATGGAGTCATCTTTCAGCTCTTTTCTGACTCGCTAAAAATGAAAATATTGCCGGGTTTCCCCTCTTAACTCGTTAGACACAAATAAGAGGCGGTCGTCTTTAAACCCTTTTCCGACCGTGTAAAAGCAAAAAGATTGTCGGACCTTTGTCATTTCTGGTTCGTTAATGGTTACGAAACGACGTGATGTTGATTGCTTTTTTAATTTTTCAGGTCAATATCACTACTCATGAAAAGTACTCCTCGATTGTAATGGTCGGGCGGTTCTTTCGAGCATTGTTTTATACTTTTTCGGGCTCGAGAGACACAAATTTACGAAAAAGGACCCCCCTGGAGTTTACTTTTCTACTGTCTTTTCAGACTCTCTAAACAGGAAAAGGCGCCGAGTTCTTCCTTTGTCAGACTCGTTAAAACTTAATGACATCGAATTCCGTCGTAATGACGCCCACAAGTATATGCTATCCCCATCAAGCTTGTTAAAAATAACTGGGGTACTTGCCAGAAATGGTGGGGAAAATGGATCCATAATCATTGTCGTGTCGGCAATATGTCGCTCTTGAACATGGCACTAGTCTGCATTCGTGTCTGGGTGGGAACATCTCATCTTGTTTTACACTAGCCTCCATGGGTTTGGGTTATCCTGTTTGACCTCTCATCTGCTCATTGCCTTGTCACCATGACCTCTGCTCATTTGATGTCAAATACTGCCAAGTCCACTATCGTGCCGCCGATATGTTCAAGAGAAGTTGACCTCTGCAGAAATACAACCTCCCTCTGATACCTCACATAATTCTGAATCACCACAACATCTTTCCTCTGTCTTGTGTCAATGATGTGGGAAATATTATGGCCCACCTTTGATCAAGGTCACTTCCTGTCGACTTCAGCTCATTTTCCAGGAAGCTGATCTAGAGACTCCCTTCGGTGCCTTGGAGCCTGCATGCCTCAATGGCAGGTTCTTCGTGTTCGACAAGAGGTTTTCATCATTGACCTCCGATCGAATGATTCTACGGGTGTTCGACGCCAGCTCATTGATTCACACACCGTAGATTGTACCTATAGTACCTTGAGGACCATTGTCATTATTGGTGGTACCTCTCGCGTCTGTTAACAGTTTTCCTCATTGACTGGTAATCAGACGATGTTCATGCATGTTCGACTTCAACTCATGTATTCGCATGCTCGAACTTGTACTCTGTTCGAGGTCGAGATGGAGCACAAGACCCTAGATTTTGTCTATTGGGATCCAGGTTGCGATTTGTGGCTTATTATGATCATTACATGACTCATTCACTGGATGGCTGCGACCATGCCTGAGTCTATTTATCGATCCTCTCTGGATGGCTACGTCCATACCTTGGATCTAGATCGTTATGTACTCTATTATGGATGGCTGCGCCCATACCATCTACATCATGTATTTGAGATATCAGTTGTACTTCTCTACGCAGGTTCTCCGGCGGTCGTGTTTTCAGTCACGCATGTTCTTGTAAAGCATTTCACCCCTCTCTCTCTCGGGCCTCATGCTTTAGGGGGCATCTGTTACACAACAATTTGTCACCGATTGTCACCGTCCCTGTTACCCCTCTCCCATACACTGGAGGACTCATTCTGGGACCTATGAGAAGTGACATGACCTGAAACCACTTGCATCATATTCCTCTAAGTATGAGCTTCATTTTCCCTGAAGACATCTCCTGCAAAATCTCCATGAAAACATCTCTTTTTTCATTAGCGCAAGTCCTCAGTTCACTGCCCGCGCCAATGAGGGAAATCCTCTAAAAAGGGCGCGCTATTGGCGCTCTGTCTCAGAGTCACACTCACGCCAACCGAATTGAGTAAATTTTTCAACCACCAAACTCCCGAAGGTTCTCTTCAACCCATTCACCAACTGAATCTATGTTGAGCTAGGATGGTTTGGCTTCGAATCTCCATAGAAGGGAAAGTGGTTTGCCACCTTTCATGGAAGTTTCCAAGTGATAAAGCCAATCCCATGAATAATGTGGTTGATCCTATCTCTTCCTTCTCTATCTATAAAAGCTTGCCTCTATGCCTTGAGCAAGCTAGTTACAGTAGTTCTGGTCCAAGCATAGTGATAGAGAGTTTGAAGTTGCAAGAGCCTTCTTTGCACCCATAAGGCCAAATCTAAGTAAGGAGATTCTTGTGACCCAAAGAGAGAGAGGCTTGTTTCTCATCCCAACGAACTTTGCAAGACTTGTGTAGCTGATCACCCAGCCAAAGGAGGATTTGACGTCAGAACAATGGTTGTATTCTTCTTTGTTACTTATTAATAATAGATGACTATCATTATGGTTCCACTCTCATTGTCTCATGTTTAATGTCGAGTTATATCTTTTCTGACTGATATATAATTGCATCTACTAGATTTTATGCTTGTTTTCGTGTTGTTCTTTGCATGTGCAGGTGTCCAATCACGGAGATCGTGGGGATCGTAACCGGCCAAGGCAAAGGAATGAGGGCGACATCTCTTCTACGAACACTAGCATTGGAATCCAAGTAGGTTCTCACCATATACTTTGTATTTGCAATTAGGAACTTGTGTGATAGCATTGTGTGATTGTTGCTAGACCCGGTCTGGGCTAGTAGGGATCGTCTCTGTCCGCAGAGAGGATTTACCTCCACAACACTTCTTGTCTAGCTTTCCTATTATTACAAATAAAAGGGCCCAATTGGTTTTTGATCTTGAACTGAGTTTTCTTCCTAGCTGATAGAAAATTTACCTCATCTGATTTTTTGATCTGCCTGAAATACTCTAATGCAAATATCCTCATGGGGAGGTATTTGGGAAGCTTGTACATGGTGAGCTCGCATCCATATATCCGAATTTATGTGTGGTCCTGGTATAGATACCAGTCTCCCACTCTACTGTTTCTAGACAACTATAAAACTCTCATAATATCATCATTGATCCTAGTTTGATTGCTACTAGTTAGCATGTTTACAACTGGATGAACAAAGTAATCAATGAACTCTTTATAACTAAAAAAAATGGAATATCTTTGGATTAATGGTGTCCAAAAGATGATATATCTTGGATGGCCCTTAGTGTCTAACTTTTGGATGCTGACTGGCAACCTGTATGACTAAAAATATAGAAACATGTGAAACAATACTGAAGAGTATTTGAATACTCTTTCATTTGGAAATCTAATAAATTGCTCATGGATTCTGTTTGCCAAGAACTAAGAAAAGTTAAAAACTATAGCTGGAGGATTGCGAGGGAAAAAAATAGATAGGAAAGCAAGTATAACCTCATCTACATGCTCATGAGTGGTGTATCCTAGAATACAAGAGAGCATGGTTATAATTTGTCTTGTTCTCTTAGAGAAAATGGTGGCAGCATATGGAGGACTATCTGTAGGAGTATGAGACTCTTCTATGATGAAAGTATCAAAGATTTGAGCTCTCTTGGGAAGGTACAACTTCGTGTAGAGTTCAAGTAAGGCTTCAATGGAAATTGGGGTCTCATTTGGGCTTGGTTGGATCTGCAACATTTGATTTATTTATTCTGCAGTAATGGTGAATAAAATTTGTTGGTCACGAGAGACTATGGCTCTTTGACTTGGGACATAGCACGCTTGGTAGAATTGGATGATTTCTGGGAATAGGTATACCTATGGGAACAAGTATTTGGGCCAATTTGACACCCATAGGTGAATGCCATCATTCTAGTTCAGGAATTTATCTTTACTCCAGCAGTGGAGTTTCAGTAGATGGCTAGGGGAAACATTGTCTTTAATTTGAAAATCTTTGTCAGCCAATGGGAGGTGGTCAATATCCAGGTGAGGGTTTTGCAAGGGTCTTACATCCAGAGTGCTTTGGGAAGCCATAATTCGGTTTATTCAACTGAATTACTTTTTCTTTTGTTTTAGGAGTAAGGTGAGAAGCTCTAGAATAGTGGGGAGGGCAATAACAATCTGTAGAAAAGGGCTTTTGGATGCACAGTAAGGTTTTCTTTAGTATAGCAAGGTTTTTTAATTAATTTAATTAACTAACATTTTGATAATTATTGTGCATAGCTTAAATTATAGGGTCATTTTGGTTCTTTCAAGAATACCTAGAAAATGACAATTTGGTGCGCATACAGGGTTCTGTGGTAGCAACAAAGGTTTATGAGGCTTCAATTGCCTATTTTCTGCTTCAATTTGTTGTCTGCAACATCTTCTAGTTGCAAAAGGTGGTTAAAATGGTTGCACAGAGGTTCAAGGTTCCAAAATTGGTTAAATATGTTTTTTGCAACGAAAATGAGTGAAAAGAGTGAAAGGGGGCTTTTTTGGCTTTTTAACCAACAACGGTTACATTTTGGCGTGAGATTTGGTAAATGAATAGTGCGTAGTTTTTTTTATGAGGGGAGGTGGTTTTATGGCATATCGCACCTCTTTTGCATGGAGGGTAGTACTTTTCACGAGCACACGATATAACCTGGTGTTGCCATGCAGCGAAACAATGCTCGACCAAAATCACGAATCTCGCATGCTTTGGACCTTTAACTGTCAAATGATGAAACTGTGTGATATGGATATGCGTCGTTGGATCTGGAGGTGGGAGACTGAAGGGCTATCGCGTGATGAAGTTGCAGAGATGGAGTTTGGATGTGGTTGGCAGGGCCCAGGGTTAAATAATATGGTGGGGTTAATACTTTCTAAGGTTTAGTGATGGTTGGGAAATTATATTAGGGTTTTAAATATATAAAGCGGGACTTTAGGAAATAACTTAGGATAAAAGGGTTTAGTGGGGTTTTAAGGGAAAAAAGGGAAATTAATAAGGGGGGATTGTATTTTTTGTGATGGGAATGGGTTTCACACTAGGGAGAGGGGTTTTGGGAAGGGGGAATGACTTTAAAGGGTAATGTCTAGGGAAATGTGTGCAACAAAGGGAAAAAAGGTCAAAATGAAGGGAAAGGGTTTTTACAAGGGGAAATGAAGAGGGAAGGGTGCTTTGGAACAAAGAAGGGGACAACATTAGGGGATTAAAGTAATGAAGGGATAATTAGGGAAAATTAATAAACTAAGTGTGTGGGGGTCTAGTGAAATGAGGGGAAAGTAGTAAATAAGCTTCAGTGAATGTATTTTCTCTTTTAAAATTCCTCCTACACATGAAACATATGATTAAGCATGGTGAAAGTGCTTTTGACTAAGCAACCTTGTGCACTTGCAAAACTTCTTCTACCTACCCTTTATTTACTCTAACATTTTCTCTTCATTCATTGGGTGCATTTGAGCTTGCTGGCCCTTTATTTATATTTCTTTAACAAGTAAACTATCTAATTCTAACCTTATAACTTCCAATAGCTCAGATTAAACTGATGAGCTCATTATTATTATCTACCTAACTACTGATCTACCAAGATTAAATAGTTTGGCTAGATCTTTATTCTCTATCTATTAACATGAAATTTAAAGCATGAATGAATCAGGTTTAAACTATTTGACCATCATGGATTGTGGCATTTTTGACAAGTTGCACATGATATTATTTTGCAAAGTAAAGTAAAAGGGAGTGACAGCTGAATTTGCACACTCTCATGATCTATTCTTATCTCTTTTTGTGGGGTTCATATATTGTACTTTTTTTGATATTTTTCTTTCTTTTAGTCCTTTGATTATTCTTTTAGGACTTACCCTCTTTACATTTTTTATTTTTAATATGGGAAAACATTTTGCAGAAAGAAAAAGTATGTACATCATTACAAGACTAACCATAGCCAATTCAAAATTATGAATCCTATTATTATAGGACCCTAACAGTGGCTCCACATGGGGATGGTATTTCTTAGTGAAATGTCAACAACATTAAGATCAATAGCCTTTGAAACTTTGATTTTGGTTTCCTTGTAACTTCTCCTCTATGATCTGCTTTATTCATACATATGATGGTACACCTTTCAAAGCTCAGGGCCTTCTCTTCAAGCTTCAACCTCAAAAGATAATCATCCAATCCAATCTAAACTTTTCAATGTTATGTACAATGAGAAAAGTAAACAAATGAACTATTTTTAATCTGAGGACAAGTAATGCTTCAGCATTCTACCATTGACTGGTCCACCTGGTAGATTTGTTCCATCTAGTTGCCTCAAGAAAAATGCATTTTTACCTCTGTAAGCATAAATGATATAAGGACCTTTCCATAGGAAATAAAATTTACCATGTTTACCCTTTTCTTCTCTTCTGGAATCCCATTTGAGTACTTTATCACCTATGTAAAAATAATCAGCTTTGGTTTTCTTGTCAGAAATCTTTTTGATCTTATCCTGGTTCACTTGTGATTTGACATAGACTTATTCTCTCGTTTGCTGCAAATGTATTGTCTGATTTATCCTCCTTTGGATATCATTGGACTCTACCTGCAGTTCTTGAATCATTTTCATCACTGTTACTCCTAAAGAAGATGGGAAAACAAAATCCATTCCATATATTAGCTGGTAAGGAGATGTACCAAAGGATTTTTTGGTAGTTAGTCTGTCTTCCCATAAGGCATTAACCAACTTTTTGTTCCAGGTCTTCTTATTGTCTTCTAGCAGTTTCTTGATGATATTAACAAGTCTTTTGTTTGAGGATTGTACAAGTCCATTACCTTGAGGGTAATAGGTAGTGGAATGGCCAAGGGTAATGTGATATCTGTTACAAAATTCTACCATTTTCTTGGATTTGAAAGCAACTGTATTATTGATAATGACTTTTTGTGGGCATCCAAACCTAGAAAGGATGTTGTTCTCAAGGAATGAAATGATGGAAGAGTCTGTGGCTTGTCTAGAAGGGATGGATTCTATCCATTTAGTAAAGTAGTCAGTGGCTGTCAAAATCGATTTATGTTGGGCTGACGAGGATGGGTGAATTTCCCCAATGAAGTCCAAACCCCATTGTTGAAAAGGAATTTCTGTGGAGATGGGTTTGAGAGGTAATGGTAAGAGTTTATTTTTTCCTTCAAATATTTGGCACTTGTGATAGGAGGTCACATATTTCTTGACATGTGCAAAAAGGGTGTGCTCGTAAAAACCTACCCTTAAAATCTTATCAGCAGTTGTTTTCCAGTATAGGTGTCCTCCACAATCTCCTACATGAAATTCTTGGATAACTTTGTCAGGTTCATTTTTTAATAAACAATTCAATAAGATTCCACCATTATCTCCAAAATAAAGCATTGTCTATGATATAATATTTCATTGATTTCATTTTCAAAAATCTACCTTTGGTTCTAGATAAACCAGGAGGAGCTTGTAGGTTTAGTAAAACAAATATGATATCTTCATACCATGGTGAATCTATGAAAGTTGCACTGATATATGGAGTCGCCATCTCTTCCTGATCATCTAGGGAACCAATGAAATTTATATCTAAGGTCTAACAGTTTGATTCAACCATGAGTTTAGCTAAACCTGGCCTTTGATAAGTTTTCTAGGCTTGATTTCAATGTCATATTCTGAAATAGTGGCAATCCAATTGCCTCTCTTCCCTTCAAGCCCATTCTATGTTAAAATGTCCTTTACTACAGAATTTGGAACATATGCAATGATGTGTGACTATAAAATGTACACTCTGAAATATTTAATAGCCTTTACTAAAGAAAGTACTTGTTTTTCCATTATGTTGTACTTTAATCTAGCATCTCTCAAAGATTTGCTAAAAAATGCAATAGGTTGCTCATAACCTTGATCATTATTTTACAACAAGAATGCTACAATAGTATGTAACAATGTAAACTTTCAAATGATAACTATAAAATCAAAATGGGAACTCTAGCCAAAAAACCACGAAAAAATTAGGGTCAATTTTGAACATGTTTTAAAAATGGCAGTGAAAACAAAATTTTCGTGCAAAAAACACTTTGAAAATGAAAAAGTGTTGATACTAGAACGATGGTTTTTTTTTATGGTCAATTTTCAACATTTTTAAAAAATGCTACTAAAACCGAATTTTTATGTGCAAAAAACCAGCTATTTATGAGGAAAAAACACACTAATGTTTTTGGTAGAATAATATTTTTCTTTCCTACATATAAATTCAACATGTTTTCAACCATAGAATTCCAGATACAAAAAAAATTGGAATTTTTTCAACCATAAAAATAAAAAACCATGACATTATTAACAAATTACATGACTAAATTAATCAAAATGTCATTATTTGTATATTGAATGAAACATACATTATATCTCTAATTTAATGTTGCATTGTAGATATTCTAAACAATAAAAATTATCATAATTAAGAAATATAATCCAACAACATAAAAATGACTCATAACTTCTGATTTGACACCATATGGAAATAAAAAAAATTATTTCAAGATACGATGCAAACATCAATTATATAAATTGTCTTAGAAAATTATTCAAAATCACTCATATTTTCTTGCACACCATCAGAATTGACATCTTCAGATGAATGGCTGGATGCTGACAAAGATGTTCCATATTCTTCTCTTTCATCAAGTAGTGCCCCATCTGAGTCCACATGCATGCCCACCATTTCAGGTTTCAAAATTCTCTAGATCTATGACTGGTTTTAGTAGACTCCCATCTCAACATTATTCCTTCTCGTAATAACCTTTTCAAAATATTTTTTGTCTTGAAGTGAAGAGTTCCTCTCTTTGTTAAATTGAAGCCATAAACAAGTATGTCAACATCCTCCAATTTTAAGAGGTTTGTGTGGCAGTGATTTATATTTGTACTCTTTCTTTTTCTCTTTCCGCTATTTTTTTTTCAACTACCATCTCTGGCTTATACACACCATTGAATGGGTGTGTATTTGTGGCATATCAATGTACTTCAACACCTGTAACATCCTCATTTTTTGTAAGACCTTTATAACCTTAGCAACCCAAAATGGATAGCCATTGGGATCTCCATCTGCTAGCACTAGATCATGCAACCCTCCTTAATATCCTGTATTAAACCCTTGTAAAGTTCTTCCATGGCTTCACATTGTGCACGAGATCTTTTGGAACCAATATACATCTCTATTTCCTCTACCTATGAAGAATTAATAATACCTTGAGATTGTTGCTGTTAAACAATGTTTATTTACTCATGTTCATTTGACACATTTTGTGGCCAAATAAATGGATTTTTCTAAGGTATATCTTCATTTGTTGTTGTTGAAATGATGTCACTTTGATTATTGAAAAATGACTCCCACCAAACTAAATCAGCAATGTCAAAGTACTCATATGTATATCTAATACATTTTTTAATTTCTTCTAGGCAATCAGAATAATTTATATCTCTATTCTATCTGCATGCATTATGAACTTCACCAACTGATTGTAATAATAATATTTTGATGCAAATATTGGATGATCTGGAATGAACTTCAATAAAATCCAAACCTGATGACGGTGCCCAATCTGCAGTAGTTGAATACTTCTTGCCCCATATTAGTGTTTTCCCATCAATTGTTTTGATACGAAATTGATGTTGGAAGATAATCTCATTAAGTTGTTCAATGCATTTCTCCTCACCATGCGATCCTAGAATAAACCTTCGCATGTCAACAGTTTCTTCCAACACATCAAAAGTAGGCTCTGACATGTATGATTTATTAATACATTCAATTAATGATGTCAAGCTCCCAACTTCCTTCCTCCTCAATGTGACTGAAAAATGACTGAAAATCTAATCAATATGGTCATGAGTGTGCCCAACAAGAAGGAAACCAACCTTTACCTTATGAAAAATTCTCAATTCAACAAGCATGTTTAGATATCCAAAAACAACCTGATTTTTTTTTTTTCACGACGAGTATTGTCCAATTGTAGATACAAAACTTTAGGAAGATTACCAGACCAATGAGAAAGCACATCATGAATTATGGTTATTGTCAAATTTGCATCATTATGAGTATTTGGAGCTATGAAGTGCACCCTTGGCAACATTTTCCCATTGAAGACCATACAACCTACCAAGTGATACTGAATAGAATTTTCCTCCTGTAAATTTTTGGGTGTGCGAACAAAATGTGGTAAAAGTGTTTTCTTCTGGTCCATACCGTCAATTATCAAACCAAAATATTTATTCAGATTATGATAACACTTCTTTAGATGCTTGTACAACTTTTTCTTTTCACTTGTTTGTTGTTCATGATGCTCCTGAAGTTATTTGACAACTGAATCTACACAACATAAAAAAAACGCCATTAAGAAATATGTTTTCATAGTTGATGACTATACAATTTTAAAATTTAAAGTTATGAATTCTTACCTCTTTCTAACCCTTCACATTTGTCCCTTTTTTAATTTAAGATAATATGTACTGCAAATCCCCATCATTGTCTTCTTAGGAATACTGACATTGTTGAATTCTTTCTTCCATACCTTCACAAAATATTAATATGTAATAAACCAATCATGTCCCTCAACACCTTCTGCATATTCTTTGTATAAGTTGTAGATTTCTCATCTTGAATTATCTGGAATATGTATTATCTCTATATTTGGCATACACTCTCCATGCTTTGAAAAGAAATCTTTCATCCATGACGTTGCAATATTTGATAATGGCCCAAATTGTTGTTTATGATGTACTTCTGAATAAAATGTGGGATCATTTTCCAAATTTTCTTGGATTCTTGAGAGACGAAAATTCCCCATTGAATGAAACATTTTGAAAGCCTTTCTACAAATAAATAAAGACCCAATATGGTAATCATAACATGACAATGTAGATTGCATGCATCCAACTAAATATAAATTTTGCATGCTTTTATTGATTGACAAATATCTCTTCCTTTTGTCTAATGAAAATTTGAAGTCCATATGTTTCAAGAAATCTTTTTGACAACAATCACATGAAATGAGAGTGCTGATAGAACTTATTCTCATCGGATATTCTTCTCTACCCCTTGTATAACAAGAACATCTTGCATTGATACAAAAATGTCTGCTCCTACTCCTCAATACAATATTTCATGGCAACATCTCCATCATTGGATCATCATTTGTATAAGCATTTTAAT
The DNA here is from genome assembly GCA_031772625.1 of Pinus tabuliformis. Taxonomy (NCBI): domain Eukaryota; kingdom Viridiplantae; phylum Streptophyta; class Pinopsida; order Pinales; family Pinaceae; genus Pinus; species Pinus tabuliformis. The sequence continues at coordinate 38,433,373 of CM062815.1, forward strand.
CATAATTATGAGGAATGTTATCCACACTATGATCCACTGTTCTTTTCAAACACTGACTTGGAGGATATTTTTCATCTTCCCCTTCTTTAGTGCTACTATCATAGTCCTTAGAATTGGGACTAAATGGAAAATGTGACTCGATGTTTATTGGATATTCTTCCTCATGTGCATGGTCAGTGCTGCTCTCATAGTCCATAGAATTAGGACTATGTCGAAAATGTGACTGTTTACTTACCGAAAATGCTACATCCTGTCCTTTTTCACTGCTACTCTTATAGTCCTTAGGATTAGGACTAAGTGCTTCATCCTATCCTTCATCACTACTGCTCTCATAGTCCATAGGATTAGGACTAAGAGGACACAGTGACACTCCATTCTTTTGAAATTTTTCATCATGCTCTTCATCACTACTGCTCCCATAGTCCATAGGATTAGGACTAAGTGGACATCGTGACACTCCATGCTTTTGAAATTCATCATCATACTCTTCAACACTACTGCTCTCGTATTCCATTGGATTAGGACTAAGAGGACATCGTGACACTCCATTCTTTTGAAATTTTCATCATGCTCTTCATCACTATTGCTCTCACAGTCCATAGGATTAGGACTAAGTGGAGACTGTGACACTTCATTCTTTTGAAATTCTTAATCATGTTCTTCATCACTGCTGCTTTCATATTCCATAGGATTAGGACTAAGTGGACATTGTGACACTCTATTTAGTTGAAATTGTTCATCATCGTTGCTCTCATGGTCCATTGTATTAGGAATAAGAGGACACTGTGACACTCCATTCTTTTGAAATTTTTCATCATGCTCTTCATCATTGCTTCTCTCATGGTCCATAATATTAGGACTAAGTGGACACTGTGACACTCCATTCTTTTGAAATTCATCATCATGCTCTTCATCATTGCTGCTCTCATAGTCCATAGGATTAAAACTAAGAGGACACCGTGACACTCCATTCTCTTGAAATTTTTCATCATGCTCTTCATCACCATTGCTCTCATAGTCCTTAGTATTAGGACTAAGTGGACACCGTGACACTCCATTCTTTTGAATTTCGTCATCATGCTCTTCATCATTGCTGCTCTCATAGTCCATAGGATTAGGACTAAGTGGACACCATGACACTCCCTTCTTTTGAAAATTTTCATCATGCTCTTTATCAATGTTGCTCTCATAGTCCTTAGGATTAGGACTCAGTGGACACTGTGACACTCCGTTCTTTTGAAATTTTTCATCATGCTCTTCATCACTACTTCTCTCATAGTCCATAGGATTAGGACTAAGTGGACACCATGACACTCCATTCTTTTGAAATTTTTCATCATGCTCTTCATCACTGTTGCTCTCATAGTCCTTAGGATTAGGACTAAGTGGACACCATGACACTCCATTCTTTTGAAATCCGTCATCACGATCTTCATCATTGCTTCTCTCATACTCCATAGGATTAGGATTAAGTGGACACCATAACACTCCATTCTTTTGAAATTCGTCATCATGCTCTTCATCACTACTACTCTCATAGTCCATAGGATTAGGACTAGGTGGACATCGTGACACTCCATTCTTTTGAAATTCTTCATCATGCTCCTCATCAATGTTTCTCTCATAATCCTTAGGATTAGGACTAAGTGGAAACTGTGACTCTTTATTTATTTAAAATTCTTCATCCCCTCTTTCATTAGTGCTTCTCTCATAGTTCTTAGGATTAGGACTAAGTGGAAGAATTGACCTTCTATTCATAGTGGAAGAATTTTCATTATATTCAGCAATGTGAATAGAGTTGTTAAGCGACGAAGATGTTGATGCTTCACAAAGCGAAACTTCACTATCAGAAGAATCCATCCCTTTCAAATAAAAGAGGTTGAATGATACAAATGCAGACTCTCCTAAAGATATTATATAGCTTAGAGAATGAAATTTTCCCTCCAAGAATTTTGCTTCATGTATTTCGCTTCATTATTTTATTCTACAATTTATTGAAAAATTTTAACTAATTTTTTTTATGAAATAAATCTTTAAATTTAAAATTGTAAACTAAAACTTTTACCTAAATTATTTTAAAAGTTAAACTATATAATATTTACTAAACAATTGAATGTTTTTTTTTTTAATTTTTATAATACCTTTTAAAACAAATTAATCCCACATTCACCATGCTGTAAAACAATTCCATAATATTCACTTTATCATAGTTTCCTATATCGCCATAACAAAATTAACATGTTAAATTTTTTTTAAAACAAATTAATCCCACATTAACCATACGGTAAAACATTTCCGTAATTTAACCTATATAATAAATTTCATTATCACTATTACTCACATCACATCAATGTTTTTTGAGGTTCGTTAAAAAACTTGGAGCAAATTTGTGGAGCAGCTACATTGCTATCAACAACATATTTAACGAAGGATTCTCGCATTTAAAGGTTAGTTAATTTTTCTGCTTCGCAAATTTTAAAATTAAATAAGTTTAATGAAGTTTAATTATTTTTTTTTTTTGAATTAAAAATTTTTGTGGACCAAATTTACCCACTATGTCTGTAGTGGGCATGGTGGGCCCGACAATGATCACGGTGGCCAAAAGGGCCTGTAGGTTAGGAGTAGTGGGGATGGCTACCCGGCCCCCCAGCCCCACCCCAGAGGCCCGATGGCTCGCGGGGTGGCGGGGCAATTCTAAGGCCCATGGGGTGTGGTGGGGCAGCTGGAGGCAACTCCCCCATCACACCCAAGCAGCCCAACAGCCCGCGGGGTAATTCCAAGAATTTCCCTGCCACCCGCAGGCCGTCGGGCCACCAGGGTGGGGTGGGGGGTAGTTGTTGGGCCGCCAGGGTGGGCTAGGGGGGCGGACTCAACAACTGGCTCGGGTGGCCGACCAATTTTTAGGGTGTGGCGGCAAGGTGATGCATTTTTAAATTTTTTTTTTTTAAATTGTTATGGTTTATAAAATTAACTATCATTTATTGTTTTCATTGTTAATTTGAGTTATTATGTTTTTGTGATTTACTGATTTATATGAGTCTTTATTTTTCTTCAGGAAAATGACATCAAAGAAGATTTGTGTGAATCTTTCTAGACCAAAGACTCTTAAAGGTGGATCTTCAAAAAACATTGGTGAACGAACCCCACCTGAGCTGATGGCTACAAATCTTTCAAGTGCCTCAAATGATAAGAAGATGATTTCATACTGGAAGAAATCAAAAGGAATGAAACTTCCATCAAATGTCTGGTATGTGAAATAAAGAGAAAGCCAAAATGTGCAGATATATCTATATGTTGATATACCTAATGATAATGGAATTTATGAGGTGATGGGAAAAATCATAGACTTGTGTTCGGTATCGAATAGTGAAGTTGTTTACATACTTACAAAACTGCCCAAGACACATGAAAGGATTAAATACCAGTTATTATATTCATTGTATGACACAAGAGAGGTATCTACAAAGTTGTGTAAACAAATTGTAAATGAGATGACACAAAATATCGTAAGTACTGTTATTTATATTTGTGTTTTGCATTCTTGTAACTGTCTCACTATATTTTTATAACTTTGTTTTTATTGACATATGATATTTTGTTTGGCAGAATTTTGTTGAAATTTGTTCAATTAGGTTGGGAGGCATTCATTTCATAGAACATGATATTATGAAAGTTGTCAGCAGTTTCTACTCAGTATCAGAAGAAGATATGACAAATAAGCAAAATGTAGCAATTCATGATGCTACAAAACTACATCGAAGGGATCAGAAAAAAAAGCCTCTAGTGGATAAATCTAGCAAGGGTAGACAAGTTACGTTTGAAGATGAGGAAGTTGAAACTGGTAGTGAATATTATGTTTTCGTTACTGAGGATGAAATTGGAACTAAGAATAGGCGTAAAATACAAAAAGTAACAATGCACAAGAATAAATCTGTTACAGTTAATGATGAGAATGTTATGAAGAAGAAAAGTAAAGTTGAACATTTTGACGTAGTGATTACCAGCAACCAAGAACCTAGTGTCAAAACTTCAAAAGAAAGCAGAGAAATCATTGCACCAGGAACTGATTTAGAGGATGGCATCATAAAAAGAAAACAAAATGCCATTCGAAAGAATTTGACAAAGAGAAACTTAATTAAGGGTGGTCATACATTTCAACTTAATGTCAGATAAATCTATAAGCCAAGTGAAGGACAATGTCAATATCACATCAGAAAGCCACACCATATGCATGTTCACAACTTGAAGACATTGATGAGGTACAATCCATATGCTCATGTGGTTAATTATGTGCTTCTTGTTGATCCATTTGAAGTTCCCAACAAAGAAGCATTTGATAAGTCAAAATGTTTTGAATATAATTATTATGTGCTTGGGGGGGAAGCATTTTGTATAAGCTAAAAGACAATTGATGGAGGAATATCCTAATAACCCACGTTTTGAAACAATGAAATGTATCATTTATGTTGGTTTATCATATACAGAAGCAATGTTAGTGGCATGGGATCGTAATTTAGATAATGAATATAGGATGTCTATGACATTCATCCAAAGGGTTAGATTTATTCATAGTGAATTTGAAAAAAAATGTTGTGGGGATAGGATAAATGTTACTGTAGATTTCTGAAAGGAAAGTTGTATGGAAATAGGTTGTCAAATTCAAGAGAAAATCAATTCAAAAGGTGAAAAAGGCGGAAAAGTTAGTGACTTATTCAGAGGTGTTGATAACATTTTCCAGTTGGCATTTAGAACTGGAGAGATATGGGAGTTAACTAATGATATTTTTAGCATGTGGGAGAACATTGGCATTAAAAGCCAGAAGGTAAAAACGTCTAAGCCATTGATATGTAGCAACAGTAAATTAGGTCCTGAAATGAAGTAGCTTCGAGAAGATATGACTATCACACCTTGGAGAACATTGCAAGGAGTGAAGGATGAAAACGTTGTCAAAGAAATATTATCTCGTGTGAGGTCAGAAAAATTATCATTGGAGGAAATGCCTGAGGAATTTCAAAAGTAAGTTTGTTGAATTATTTTTATTTATTTCTAGATTATAATTTTGTTTTAAGTATAACATATTGTTCTTGGTAGTATTTGTTATACATATCATTATATTAACTTTCTTTACTTTATCTATGCAGTCACAAAGTTTACATGAAAATTCAAGAACAAATGGTTAAATTGTTGAATAAAGATAGTTGGGATGATATTGCACGCAACTATCCAGATCCAAGTTCTACATCAACATTAAAAATTAATTATCTTGCACTTAAAAAGGTATGCTGATTTGTATATTCATTTTTATTCATGTGTATACTATTTTTAATTTATAACTTACACATATATTTGTTTATTCTATAAAAGATGAAAACGGATGAAAATGGAGCACTGGATAGTTTTAGAAACTTTATTGAAAAAACAAAGATCGAAAGACTAAAGAAGCAACATCTTAAGAATGTTGAACTTGATCCAACTCTTACTCATTTCATTTGGAATGGGCTTGACACTATTTAATATCAAGTAATATACAGTGAAGACAATGCTAAAATCATACCTAAAAGGCATTATGCCCTAGTTATTGCATATATTCCCCATGGTTTCAGTATTCCAAACATTAACTATGATAGTGACCCTTATACTTATCAAGCTCTTAGTAAAGTGGTTCCAGGATTTCTAGAAGTCACGTCATCACCATTATGGAGATTTGTGACATTTCATTCAGACACACAATTGGCAATGTTATTGTCAAGCTTCAAGGGGAAAACAAATTCAAGGATGCAGCTTACATGGTAAAACATTTAAAATGTATATTTGATTAATGTTAAAAAATTCATTGATGTACAAGTTAGTTGAGCTTTTACTATTTCATGTTACAGGCAAAAGTCAAATCTTCTTAACCGTGAAGATCAACCATTTATAAATGATTGTGAGTTCATCCATATTGATAGTTGGGAAAAAGATGATAGCTATATGTCTATGATTTTTAATCGGGTAGATGGAAAGAGTCATAGCCAAATACTGACTTATGATGTTGTTGTGAGAAAACTAACATATGAAGACAAAGAAGCAAAAGGAGAGATAGTTAACATTTATAAAAAACCACAGTTATTGATTAACTATCTTATAGACATATGTTCAAATGAAGAAGATTGGGTTCTGGATTTATTTTATGGCTTAGGTAAGTTTTATTATATGAAATTGAATTTCAATATGTTATTTCTTAATTTATATGTCATTGTACTAATTTACTTCATTATTTCTTTTGTGCTTAATAATTAGGTTCAACACTAGCATGTTTCCTTCAAAAAGGAAGAAATTGCATTGCCATCGAAAAGGATCCAATACAGTGCAATTTTATTCAACAAAGAATTAATGCTCTTCAATTTCTTTAAGATGAAATGCAAGAAATTGGGTTGAAGAAAGGGGACTTTAGTGAATCACGTGTGGCGAAAAAGGAAAAGGAACCCCAACTAGCAATACACGGAATGATTGGAAAGACATACATTGGGAGATTCGCAGACATCAAAGATCCATTAGAAGAGGAAAATGAGAAAAATGAAGCAGAAAATATTATGGAAGAAGACAATGATGAAATTATAGAGGACGAAAAGTTTAGATTACATGACATTGTTGATTAAATTTAAGTTATGCTTGGAAATCAAGCTCATTTTTTGTAACTATTAATTAGTTATACTTGTAATGTTTTGACTTTGACATTTTATGAGAAGAATAAACACTCAATTAAAGTTATTATGCATTCAATATTTGTATTATGTGGTTTTCACATTAATTTTTATGTTAATAATTATTTTTTGAAAAAAACAATGATTATTATTATAATTTTTGACATGAAATTCATAAAAAAAATTATTATTTAACCATTTTTAGTTAAAATTTTCTTATAAAAATTGTGATTTTGACATGTCATCTCTAGCAAAAAATTACAAAAAAATATCAAAACGTGTAGTTTTTTAGTTATATTTATGTTAAAAATGGTTATTTTTATGTCAATTGTTAAAATTATTGTTTTTTAGAAACAATTATTTCATGTCGATAGAAAAAATAATTAACGATGTATAAATATGTAGAATATCGAAAATTCAAAATATCGACCTTCTTCTTTAAATATGCAAAACAATAAAAACCTCACTACAAATAAAAATAAAAATAAAAATAAGAATATATGAAGAAGAAGACCACTTCAAAAATTATTAAATTTAAAAAATAATTATTCACATTTCATACATTAGAAACTTTAAAGTAAAAAATAGGTCTTTTAAAAAAAGGGCCTCATACATAATTACCACTTTTTAAAATTAGTATCAAAATCACTACCATTCTAAAATGTAATGTACATAAAAAAATTTAAAGTGCCAAAAACTATGCTCTAAAAAAAACATGTGTTCTGCATCACCTCTTTTCAAAACATGTCACTGTTTTGCTATCTCTATGAAACGGGTAATAGTATCAGTTCCCATTTCAAAGTTTACATTATTATGTTCTAAAGCAAAAGTAAAAATTATAAAAGCTTTTTGAAATTGGGGGTTATGAGGACTCGTGTTTTAGTAAGGGCTTCTTTGATTGTCTCAAAAGACTGTTTAGCCTCTGCCGTCCACTTAAGTGCTGAATCTTTCTTTAACATGTTATTCAATTATCTGATTAGTTCTGCTAAGTTAGAAATGAATCTTCTAAAAAAATTTATTTTACCCTAAAATGATTGCAATTATTTAATGTTCCTAGGATGACTAATGTTTAGAATTGCCTCTATTCTAGCTGGACCTATTCTAATTCCATCTTTTGATATTATGTGTCCCAAGAGTTTACCTTCTTCTAGCCCAAAGAGTGTCTTTTTTGGATTCAAGGAAATACCAAATTTTCTACATTTAATAAAAACTCTTGTCAAGTGATCTAGATGTTCATAATCTGATTTGGAAAACATTGTGATGTCATCTTGGTAAAGAACTAGAAAGTCATGGATTTCTTTTGCAAAAGCTATGTCCATTGCTCTTTGGAATTATTAGTGTCAGTATTTTCATACTTCCATCAAGGATCAAAATTCACTCTTTACATTTTCATAGTAGGGCCTCATACTGAAAATCTTGCATCATTCCATTAGGTCATGATATAATGATCCACTGATGGTTGTTTTCTCTTCGGAAAATCTTTCCCTCATAGAGTATACTTGTTGATCCTTCTTCAAATTGTCTTTAGTTATGGTTTCATAATCAATTTGCAGTCCATTTCATTAGGTCAAAGGGCATGATTTCATTAGGTCTTAGGGTTTCATCACCAAGGTCAGGAAACTAATTTTAAAATGTAAATAAAGGTCAGCAAGGGTATGAGGATGATCAATAAATCAAGCATGATGGCTTGTAACTCATAGCTACTGAAATTATTATCTTTTAACCTAATGTAACTTTCACCTCAAAAACATGGTTTTGAGGTGAAAGTAGAGTATTTTAATTTTATTTGTATTTCATATGTAATTTCAATTTCCTATATGTAATAATGGATCTCAGTTGCACTAGAGCATTTCTCCTCACTACAAGACAAAACAAACACTGCAAAATTCAAGTCAAATTGAGCATTTATCCACTTGCAAAGATACAAGAAAGAAAAGACATTAAAACAAAGTTTTGAAAAAGAACAAGAAACATTAGAAAGTGTGTTTTTCAAGAGAAAAATCAAAATCTTCTCCTATTTAAGCCCTCACATTTCATTTTCGAAGATCATTATTCTCATTTAGCAAACAAGAAATCAAAAAGTGAGAAGAAGAGGCAAGCTTGAGGCAGTGTTTGGCATTGGAAGCTTAGCGATGTGCGTTGGCAGAGTGGCGTTGCGCTTCTGAGCAAGGTAAGTTGGTGTTGCGTGTTGAGGACCTGGTGTTTCACATAGAGGCCGATGCTGTGCATCTGGAAAATTTCCCTGATGTATTTTTACACTAGCGCTGCGCGTTGAAGGTGGCATTGTGCATCTGTGCGGCAGCGCTGCGCATTGAGCAGAAGGCCCAAAAACCCTCCCATTTCTCAAGAAATCTTCCTCTCATCTCTCAAATAACCCTTTCATCCCTCTAACAAGTAAGTATACTCCCTTTAATTCGTCATTACATTTGCAAATGCAAGGCATAAAGTAATTTATCATGATAAAAATCAAACCCTAGTTTCCTCCATATTATCCTAAAAAACCCTAAACCCCTATATTTTTCCCCATCACCTATCATTAAAACTTAAATCTCTTCCCTACATCACTACATATTCCCTCCATACATATCCCCTCATTATATTCTCTCATCCTAAAACCCCACTCCCTCACTCTCATAATTCACATCTTACTCTTCATTTTCTAGTCTACCTTAACACATCCCTTCACTCCTAAAACACTCCTATTCATTCTCCTTATCACTTTTCTAGGAGTGTACAACATTAGACCTTGCAAACATGGAAAAAGAAGACCAAGACTATGAGGAGGAAAATACCGACAGTGATACCTCAACAGAGAGAGCTAGACAGCAGATAAAACCTCATAAGGGAGGCAAGATTATCAGAGAAGAGCCATCAAACCTTAGGGAATTGCAGGCTTCTCAGTTGGTTGTTTCATGTTTTAGATATCTTGGTTACTATGAGTTTTGTGAACAAGTAGAGAGAGTCCAATACCACCCAAAGCTCACCAAACTCTTTGTAGCTCATCTTCAGAACAACAAAGTCACTCTTACTGGGGTGACATTCAGAGTCTCACCTTCCATCATTTCATATGCAACCAAGATTCCTAATGTTGGTGAGAAGTGGTACAAGGCCCAGGACCTAGATGAACACTATTATGAGCCTTATATCAAACCCTAGTATAGAAACGATGTGAAGGGACTGTTTCCTTTTATATTTCTTGAAAACAAGTATGTCCCCATGATGAAAATCATCATGAAATATTTCACTTGTGAGGGCAGATTCTCCAAGCTATACACATATCACATCAGGCTTCTCATGCATCTTACCAGGGTGAGGATGTTGAACCTCCCTTATTTCTTGTTCAGGAACATTGAGAAGATGGCTCATTTCGTGCAGAAGAAGCCATACCCTTAACAGATGAGCAGTCTTTATCATTACTCTCTCATCAAGATCATTGTTCTCCATTATCTTAGTCTCCTCAACATCTCTTGGGAGACATTTATTGCTCATGACTTATTTAGGGGTCCTCAAATTCCTTCATCAGTGTCTCAAAAATAAGAAGGACCTTCTAGCCAAATGAAAACAGATGAGAAGGCCAAGGAGACAAGAACAAATGAGGTGCCTGTCTACATGACATATCAGAGGGCCACTAGGAGATTATTTGCAGCAGATAGGCAACTGTTTTCTCCACGGGATGTGAAAGGGGCCTTTCCTTCTTCATTAGCTCATAGGTAAGTGTTTTCTCCACGGTATGTGGAAGGGGTCTTGCCTTCTTCATTGACATAGCAGGTGTAGGTGCAACAGCTACACAAGTGCAAGGAAAATATTCCAGGGTAGAGTCTTGATGATGAGGAGGAAAGGGACTTTGACTTGAGTGAGCATGAGGAGCTGCAGTAGCGTTATACTCATCATGGGGTTGAAATCATTGACTTAGAGGCTTAGGATGAAGAAACCATCAAAGATATCATCATACGGGAAAGATAATCTCAAGTGCAAGCTTTGGCAGTCAATTTGGAGAGATCTAAGTATGTCATCACATACTTGGATCAAGAAAACAAATAGTTGAGTGACAAACAAGTCCTCATGGAGCTGGAAGTGCTCAAGGCAAATCGACAAAGTTGCATAGAAAAACAAATCACTTTGACCCCTATTGAGCAGGAAATTGAAATTGATAGAGAGACTTGGCTTGAGAGAGTAAACTTGCACCTTGATAAGCTGCTACGGAAGGCCAACAGAGACAATCAGATGATCAGACACATGGCCTATCATTGCAAGACCCGAAACAAAATTTGCAGCATGAGGGTCAAGAAAATGAAATCTAGGCTAAGGCGGGCCCTAAAGGGCAAAAAAGTGGAGGATAGGCTTAGGTTGCTTGCTGAAGCTTCCTTGGCTCATCAAGATGCTTGATGGTGGTGCTGCTCACCAATTTTGGATAGGTTTTGAGCAATTTTTATCATTTTCAAATTTTGAAAATTGCACACACAGGAAAACTACCTAGAAGCGTAGTGCCACAGGCACTGCACTTTTCCTAGGGGAAACCAATGAGGAAATGGCTTGGGTTTTTGGATTTAGAGTAGTGAGGACATGCACCCTAGTAAGTTTCAAAGTTTTGGGGGTAGAACTGGTTCACCAAAGGGTCAAAAAACACCCTAAAAATGACCTTTCTGCTACATTTTGGACACACAGAAGTAGTCTTGGTAGAATCAAATTTTGAGTTGCCAAATGAGCTCCAAATGCAGAAATGCCAGGTGTTCTGGAAAGTATACTTGAAGAAATTTCCAATAAGCTATCATGGGCTCAGTTTGGATGCCAAGAATGTCTCCAAAAGGGACGTGAATGTGGCACTACGCGTTGGGCCAGTGGCACTACGTGTTGGGCAATTTTGCTCAGGATGATCATTTTTCTGAATTTTTTACTATTTTTCATGGATTCTCTCTCATGGTGGATAATTTACCTATGTAAATGATGTCATGGCTTGTGAATATGATGGATAAATAGTAATAGAAGGTAGATTCATTTCTTTAGGAGTTAGTTTGAGCTCAAATGAATTAGTTTTTCAATTTTAGAGGCATGTGGTTGAGATGCATATATTCCTGTTTTCTTGTTTAGTGTTGGTTAGATTAGCTCCTCATCTTGGGGATTCAAATCCTGAGGATGGGAGGAGGTTGAAACAATGTCTATATCTTCTTCTTCTTCCTCATTGTAAAGGGTTGGACTCAGTTGGGTGCTCAGACCTTGATTGTACATCTTTGTAAGTAGTTTGGCTGGAGATTAATAAGAATTGCAACTATTTTTATGGGATCCATGTGGTATGGAGTTTTAGTAAAGGTTATTATTTTGTGATCATGTGTTAGAATGTTTTGTATGTTTCATTAATCATTCCATTTCTTCTTAGTGAATTTTTTCAAGTTGATAGGAAAAATCCATCACAACACTGCTCTGCTTTGGGTAAATATTCACATTTATATGTTTTCTACTATTTAAGAAGGATCCATGAATTTCACATGCCCTTCTTAGCTTCTCACTAGCCTTAAATACCTCACCTCGTCAAGCCCTAAAGTGTTAAAGCCTATGCCTACCTTGCCCCATAGAACACCCTGCATTTATAACCTAATTTCCTAGACCTAAACTGCCCAACTCCTCTTGATCCGGCAAAATCTCTACAAAATCCAATCAAAACTTTCATGCTACTATACCTAGCCTAAAATCCTTTACCTGATCTAGTCATCTTGACTGATATCCTTATGGAGAGAGCCCTCCCCTAGCCTAGTAGGGCTAGCTACTTGGCTAAACTTGGTTTGTGGTTACCCCGGCATTGCCTCCCTTCAGCCTGAGGTCAATCTAGGTGACAACATAGTGGTGACCATACTAGGGAAACAAAATACTACTCACCCTGGTAATATATTTCATTTAAATTCTTGAACTTTGGGTGATGAGGTTTAGAATTTACTAGGCTGAAACAGAAAGTTGTAAAGCAATATAAAAAACTTTGAAATTTGAGCACATTGGCTTCAAGAACATACACTAGGGGCAATCCTAATCCCAATCCTACCCCAGTAGTGGATAATCCTAATTTGATTTCAAGAATACTCAAAAAACAAGAAAGTTCAATCAGTCCCACACTTTTAATAAAATTAGATTCTTGCCCTGACCAGTGGTTGTCTTTAGAAGACCTCTTATTTGATCTATCGTTTGAACTTTCCTTATTCAGAACCAAGTCTGAAAGTGCACTTGACGATATCATTCTAGACCCATAGTTTATTGCAGATCTCTAACTTCAAAAGGAAAATTGGTCAATTAACGAGTATATCCTAAACTCTCCTCAATCATCCCTTGCTACTGCTAACATCCTTGAGTTTTTTGAAACAACATCCACTACCCTCAGTTCATCATTATTCCTATCAACCTCTGAAGCTCATTCCCAACCTCAGTTTATACCTACCCTTCCCCTTCAACCTATCATATCCTATCAAACACCTATTACCCTATTGAAGGCTCAAAAAATTGGGTCTTCAACAAGGGGGATAACCACCCAGTCCAGAACTTAATGTAGCTCCTTTTCTGTTTGGAATAGTGGCTCCGACTGGGGATGATGGGACTAGTTTTCCAATCTGTTTATGATGTGTGTGTTAACAAGATGATGTTTTTCCTTTTGGGGTTTTATGTGGTGAATACTTATTCTATATCTAATATATCTTCTAACTATTATATGCAATCTATCATAATCAAAGAAAACATCTAATTCTAAAACTTTCCCAGCAGTAACGTTTACTTATGCAATCTAAAATAATTTCTAAAAGTGATTGATAATGAAGATCATTCAATCACAATGAGAATAGAATCCATTTAAAAATTATTGTTTCATATAAGAATTTATCCAAAACAATTATCAGAAATATATCGCATAAGAGTCATTCACATATTCAGCATAAAGATTAAGTCATCACCATACAGAAGTGCAATAATGATAACTAAACATTTCAAACTTTCATATATAAATAACTGAAAATGATTTATTGCTTGACACATAAGTAAAAAGTATTAGGAGATAAAAATAACATTTGTAATACATCCTACTCATGAGCCGCAGCAATATAGATCTATCTTCAAATCACTTAACATCCACTAACAATACAAAAGTGCAGTTTAGTAGCAGATATTAAACTCATATAGAAAATAAATCTCGTTCCACTGATTTTATCAAAACCTCCTCAGTGGGGGGAAAAATTCACATTCTGAAGAATTTTTTTTGATAAAACTCTGGACCCCTCTCTAGATGCATGAGAGGGGTTTAAATACTATTCTATGAAATTTAAAAATAAATATTAAAAAAATAGATGAGGAGGTTTAAACGACCTGCCTCATCTTGAGCAAAAATAAACTAAAAAAAAATAACTGTATCTATGACTAATCCTGCGTTTGATTCTTAAGATCGTAAATATCTAGTAGTAGTTTTAAGAGTGTCAGTTGGCCGACTTTAGCTTTTAATTGTCTTGCAAATATGGTGTTGGTAAGAGCCGGAACTATCTTCTTGGCAGAAGTCATCAGACACTTCAAGGTCATCCATTGGCTATGTGGTTTCACCAGGTACTGCCAGTATTCTTCCTAGTTCAATCTCTTTACCTGTTTAATCACCTCTGCCCTTTCCTCTACTGCTTGTTTCCACACTGCTTGCAGCTGCTATGCTTTCGGAAGAAAGCCAGGGGTTGTTTCTGTCACCAAATTTTCCTTGTGTAGATTTTCATTTATGCATTCAATGACATTGTTCGCTACTACCATTGCATCTTCCATTGCCTATTCTGCTTCCTTTAGCCAAGAATCCCATTTCGCGAATAAAATTTCCTTCTGCGTTTCATCAATTCTAGGCATGTCTTCTCTTTTTCCTTCTTTGGATTTATGCCAGTTTAAGAAGTCTCAAAACTTCTTAAAAATTGGATCATATTCAAGTTGTAATTCTACGACTTGATTTGTAATATTATCGCTCATTTCACAATGGGAATTCCGTTGTGAAATCTTCTAGCATAATAGTTCTTTCTGTTGCAAAAGCTGGGAATTGAGAGCAAGTAACTCTGTGATAAACTCCCCAATTTTGGGATCGTCTTTATGCAGTTCTATAATACCCTGTAACTATTCTTCTTTACTAGCCAAACTGCTTTGATGTGCCAATTGCATTTGCTGGAAGTCTTGCTGGAGTTTTGCCAACTGTGTTTCCACTTGTTGATTGATGCTCACTTGCTGTAACTGCTGTTCCAAAAACAAAATTCTATCCTCTTTTTCTTTAAGTAATAATTGAACCTCTACTTCCTTATCAATAATTGCTGAAGCGCAAGCACCTGCTACCTCTGAGAGCCTAGTGAGATTTGCCGATGGGTCTGTAAAGGGGTCTTTCCAAAGAACATCTAGAGGTTCATCCTCGGGACCGAGCACAAAATCCAATTTTCATTTCTTTCTTTGCCTTTTCACGAAAACTTTATGTTGAGGGCTATAGAACACATCTAGAGGAGGAATTTCCTCTATTCTTAGTACAATCTCAGATGAGGGATCGTTAGGAATGTTCTCTCCTTCCTAAGTGTTGATAGCCCTTTCTATTACCATCTCTGTAGTTGTCTCTTTTGGATTTTTTAGTGGCTCTGCACTATGTTCTTCTGTGTTAATTATCTTATTAAAATTTTCCCATTCCCCTTCTAGATCAATCATGAGTGGCTTTATTTGCTTTATAAGAGGAGCGGGAATTTCAGCTTGTTTTGGGGACAAAGCCTACTGATTAGGCTTTGTTGTAGATTGAGCTGTGTCTTTTATTGACTCCTTGCTTCTACTGTGTTCACTCTTGGATTGATTACCAGAATTTTCAGCTGATTCCTTTTCAGCACTTGTTTTGGACTTCTCTTTTGAATACTCACTTATTCTAATGCTGGGAGTAGGTTCTCTTATTGGTTTGATGAGTAATTGGTCCAATAGGACCTTAGATAACCTCTGTTTTCTGTAATTGTCAAAATTTTGGAGATTTTCTTGGTAAAAAAGAATTCCTATTTTATGTTGAACCTCTTTGAGGGTGTTTTTCTACGGGAAAACATCATCGAAGAGATCTTCTTCATGGGAAAATACTTTTATTTTAACCATTGCAGTAAAATTACTTACAGCACCAAAGGGATCATATTGCCTCCCCATGAAATTTGGTAGTTGTAAATATAATACATTATCAACTTTTTTGAAAGAATGACCTAAGTCATGCAAAGCAAATGCTATGCATATTACAGGAAATTGGGGCCAAATGGCCTTCTTGGAATCTTTCAATAGCTTGCTCATTCCCCCCACACCATAGGTCTGATAGGCTATCTCCCTAACCATTGGTTTGTCTAGGACGTAATAAGGTAGCACATGGGGTGAAGCAATGCTACCAAACACTCTGATATACGTGAACAATTCTTCCCCAAACCACCTTTCCATGGAGAGAATATCCACCTCAGCTTCTTGGGAAAACCTTGGGGCTTCTTTGTTGTAGATCTTTTATGGATTTGGAGTATAACTTCATGACAAATTTTGAAGAAATGTGGCACAAAACTTGATTCCGACATGACTTTGTGATAAATCTGAATGGGAATTGGATTTTGTACCATCATAGGTAAATAAAAAACAAAAAAAATAGCGTCCATAACATAGGTGCTCAGAAAGAATGGAGGGTAAACCCTCGAAGCAATTCTTCTCTTTCTTCTGTATTCTAAAATTGCAGTGGCTAAATTAACTGACTGGATTGGGCCCAATTCATTATTATGGCATTGATAGTCACATCCACTAGAGGTAACCATTCTGATGAAAACTTGTTGATATTTGGTTTCCCAAACAGTCTACATAACATTGCAGCGGTAAAATAGTAAGTAGAACAAAGAGTGCCAGTGGCGTACATACCGTTTTTATCCTTTTTTAGTCTTTCCTCATTGTTTGACAAGTGCTTTGTGCATTCTGCCAAGTCTTCATTCTCCTTGGAAAACTTCTCGACAAATTGCTTGTTGTAGTTAGCCTGGGGTTCTGGTAAGTGGTACATACACCTCAAATTGTTTGGAGTAAATGACCCCATGACTTCTTGGCTGGCTGTCTTGAACTCTTTGTCAGATATGTCTGCACCATCTATAATCCATTTCACCATGTTGGTGTACGGGAGTATCTTTGGCCTCGCTACAATGTGGTGTAGAAACGAGCATGCAAGTTCGTTTAGGGATGCTTTAGAAGAGCCGTGTCCATCCGCTGTAACTGTAACTTCCATAATTCTCAGTTATTCATCCTCTAACAACTGATACATAGCTTCCCACGTAGATATCCTTATGTCACGACTACAGGTAGTGTATGTGAATAATGGGGTCATTTTTGTCTTCTCGGACACGGGAGCCTTACCTTTCTTCCCCATTTCTTCGTGTATTACACTCTGTGTGTTCTTCCTGAAAGTTGCAAGAAGAGAGCAAAAATATGATATAGATGATAGTTAATACAGGAATAATCAATAGAAGGATAAAAATAAGGTGACGAGATGTCTTTAATTCTGAATCACATCAAAAGATATCAACTTGCGTCAAATAGTCCTTTACACTGATCCTAGTCATTTGTAATAAATGACCACTAATGGACTGTTATGCTAAACTTTCATGTTGATGACTTTCCATCGAATGTCGAAAAGTATTGTCCTTGAACCTTGAGCCTTTCGAATTGCGATAAAAGCAATTTTGTGATTTGCTTTGCAATATCACAAATCGCTATATCACAAATCTGTTTTTGTTAAAAACCACCGCCACATGAGCTGCTGCAATATGCGATTTGCGATATGGTATCGCAGTTCATGATATTTGATTTTGTTACATAAAGTATCACTGTGGTATTAGAATTTGAGATGTGATGAGGTTGTAAGCTTCATGATCTCTCATTCTCAATGATCGCATTTTCAAGGAGTAACTTTTATAAGGGATGTTCGTTGTAACCTTTTTCGATGTGAGAATAATCTTTTCTAAAGCGGGTTTTTCATGGTTTACTTAAATATTCAAGACTTTCCGTTATAAAGATATTCTTAGGCCTTATGGTCATGTAGCGCTTTTTATAGGAAACTCATAGTTTGTGAAGTTTTATGCGCTTGGAGTATGAAAAGGTAAATTTCCATGTTTTAGCAAGTTCCACTTTGACACCTTGTTTTATTCTAAAAATGAAAAAGCCAACATTAAATGCTAAGATTTGATTTTTTGGAAGGGTCCCCATTTATTAATGTTATTACTAACACTAATAAAAGGGGGGGTTGTTGATAGTCACAACAATTGGCAATTCACTTGGAAGAACCAATTATCTCTGATGGTTTTTTGAATTTTCTAAAACTTCCAAAATAGAAATGGTTTTGAAAATGAAACTTCATTGTAGAAATATAAGGTAAATAGTGCTATTTATTAATAACAACATCTTGTTCTAACTATCTTTATTCTGATTATCTTCTTCCCATAGTTATTCATTTTACTCACATCAGTCATTACTTGGTTGTAAAGATAAAAACAAAAACATCTCTTTAGAATAGTTTAGGTGTACTCATTTGTCATAGGTAGAGCCTCTATTGCCAATAGGTGTTCATAGCCTCGACAAGGTTACCTGTTACCCAGCAATGATCCAACGTCCTGCTTGAGAAAGATGTAATTTTTAAAGATAAACCCTCATATACACTTATTGACTTTTCCTTTTCTTATTTCTCTTTTAATACTTAAAGAACAATGTCTTTTTTTGGTGGCCAAAATTGACAATGCCATTCACTTGATTTATAATTTAATTGAACAAGCTGGATCATGATGAGATCCCTTATATTTTGATTGAAACAATCTCGAGCCATTACCTTGTTTTGATATGCAGTATGGAAATGTTAGTTATTTATAATATTTATAATCATGATAAGCCGACTCTTGATGGGACCTTTTATTCTTTAAGTTTAAAGTGCATAGTTGGATTACTCTTTGAATCTCACAATTTCCTTGAGTGGGGGGGGGGGAGTCATTGGTTCCTTAAGAATTCTTCGGGACAACAATTGTAGAGTTTTAAAAATAGCTTTTCCATGCAGAATCTTTGTTTTTTTATTGTTACCTTTTATGACTGATATAAGGAAAACTTCTTCCTAAGGTTGATTCTAACCAAAACTTGTATAGTTGAAACAAAAGAACAGGTAAAATTTTCAGAATAATAGCACTTGACCCTATGTTTCAAAAATGGAGATTAATTTTCCTAACCACTCCCACTTATACAAGCGAACAAAAAAAAAATTGACATGAGACACTATTCTTTTCATGGAAACCAAAAGTGAACATTCTCAACCTGTTTTATTATCAAAAGAAAACTTAACTAAAAACTATAATCTATAGAAAATAGAAGAGATCATCTTCTATGGGAAATATTTCTTTAGGATCTGTCCATTAACAAGTAAAGACTCTCTTTTCCTTGCTAAATCTTGTAACATGAAAGTTGATGGACCGATGAGTTCGACAATCTGGAATGGTCCAAGCCACATCCATTGGAATTTAGTATGCTTGCCTTTCTCTTCATGGGCTTTATCCCATTTTAATACTAAGTCTCCAAGTTGAAAATCTTTTCTAGACACTGAGTTTGAATCAAAAGAAGCTTTTACTAATTGTTGATGATGCGCGTGGGTAATTCTAGCCTTTTCTCGTTCCTCTTCAAGCTTAAGGATCTACAATTGTCTTAATTGCAAGGATGAGGAGGGGGTTTCTTCAATGAATTGAACTAAGGATAAAGAAGGAATAGCTAGATTTGTTGGTAAGGCCACTTCTTTCCCATAAAATAAATTAGAAGGAGAAGTGCCAATAGAGGTTTTCGGAGTTATTCGATCTGCCCAAAGAGCATACATTAAAGACTTATGCCAGTTTCTATGATTTTGATCAATATTCTATTTGATGATTCTAATAAGGTTTTTGCTTGTTGATTCGGCCAACCCATTCCCTTACAGATAATAATTAGCAGAATATTTGAGCTTAAAACCTTTTTTGAGAGTGAAATCTATCATAGCATTACCTAAGAAATATGATGCATTATCAAACATTAAAGTAGAAGGTAAGCCAAACCTGGTGATTATGAATCGACCGATAAATTCGATGATACTCTCAGAGTTGGCTGTCTCGAGTGGAACTACTTCTACCCATTTGGTAAAGTAATCGGTAGCTGTAAGGATGTATTTATGTTGTTTAGAAGAATGAGGAACAATCTCATCTATTATATATAATCCCCATTGTTCAAATGGTTGATCGATATCGATCGGCTGTAATGGTAATGATGGTTTCTTTTGTCTTCCGGCAACAGTCTGGAAAATCTGACATCTCCTTACATAGCTATGTGCATCTTTAAATAAAGTTGGCCAGTAGTAACCCGCGCGCTGGATTTTATGCGATTTTGCATCTCCTACGTAGTGTCCACCTGCTGGTCCTTCATGAAGTTCCTACAATACTTTTTCTGCTTCAGATTTCTCAAGGCATCTAAGGAGAATAGAATCATAATTCATCCTAAAGAGTACATCATTTACAATTTGATATTGTTTAGCTTTTAGCCTTAGGGCTCTTTTATTTGTATGATTCAAATGTGGAGGAGCATATCCATTTTTTAAGTAGAACATGATATCAACATACCTTGATTTCGTATTGTTTAGGCTTACCTCATACACTTGTACTTCACTGTCTAGAGATTGTGTTTCTGATATGTGTGATGCTCCTACCAACATCCTACAAAAACCTTGACCTTTTACAATATTTGCTGGTTTAATTTCACCATCATATACTTGCAGGGTTGTGACCCAATTTGCCCTCTTTTCACCCACATCTTTTTGTACCAAAAGATTTCTTACTGTTGGAAATGGTACTATTATTTTGGTATGAGTCTTGAGAACGAAGGGTCTAAAGTGCTTAATTTCTTTGAATACAACATAAGCCTATTTCTCAACATCGGAGTAATTTAATTCAGCTCCTTGCAAGTTTGAACTGAAGAAGGCAATTGGGGCCTCGACTTTATCTTGATTTGCTTGTGTGAGTATGGCAACATACGATTTCTCAGAGGTGAATGTATAAAGAGTGAAAGGATTGGAAAAGTTTGGAGTTGCTAGAGACAGGGTATTTATAATCACTTGTTTTATCAAGCCAAACGCTTCATGTTCTGCATGACCCCATTCGAAGAGAGAGTTTTTCTTTATCATGTATTGGAGAGGTGACACAATTCTTGAGAAGTCAGGGACAAACCTTTTAACAAAATTGATCTAACCAAGGAAAGACTGCATTGCTTTTTTGTTCTGGGGTAAAGATATCTAAGAATTTTCCTTAATCCTATCTAGGTTAATATGGATTCCAGATTTGGACACTATGAATCCAAGAAGTTCTCCTTCACTTAACGCAAAAAAGGATTTTTTGGGATTAAGCGAGATTCCATATTTTTGACAATGTTGGAAGTTTTGTTTTAAGTCTCTGAGATGATTACTGTGTTTTTTAGAATACACTGTTATGCCATCTAAGTAAATTACCACTAACTTTTCACTAATCCCTTAAACGCAATATACATGGCCCTTTGAAATGTGGCACCAGCATTGATCAGCCCAAATGACATCTTTTGATATGTGTAAGTGCCCCATTTCGTTATAAATGTAGTTTTCAATTAATAATCCGGGTGGACCAAGATTTGATTGTAACATGAAAAGCCATCTAAAAAGGACATTAATTCAGACCCTGTGACCAATTGTAATATATGTTCCATAGGGGGCAGTGGAAAATTATCCTTTTGGCAAGCTTTATTGAGATTTTGAAAGTCAATACAAATCCGAATATCACCGTTTATATTTCTGACTGGGACCAGGTTAGAGACTGATCTGAAATGCCTAATAGGAAAAATAATCTTGGCTTTTAGTAATTTGTTCAACTCAGACTTAATTTGGTTTTCCAAATTAGGATGGATTTTCCTCAATCTTTGCTGAGCAGGATTTTCATCAGAGATCATTGGAATTGTATGTTGTATGATCGAAGTGTCATAAGTTTTAAGATCAACGTAATTCCAGGGAAAGACACTCTTATATTGTTTCAACAGTCATATGAAAGCTGATTTTTCGTTGGACGTTAGACCAAGACCTAGGTTGATTTTCTGTGGTTTTATGTCAGCCCCCAGATTCACTAATTCATATCTCAGAGTTGAACTCTAAAGTTTTGAATTGGTGGACCATTTGAATCTGTCCTTTAAGTCATATAGGTAGTCTAACTTAACTACATATTTTGGTATAGTGTTATTTCTGTTTCCTTGTTCCAGTTGCTGCTTGTGTTGGTATTCATCAATTATCTGATTATTGTAAGAGCCTTATGATATCAGAAAACTCAGAATATCAGGGTCATTGTTGAAAAATCTCCAATTGGTAATGTTATTGGGAATGGAGGGTCTAAAGATTAATTTAATTGAGAATCTGTCTGGGCTATATTCCTTTGATGGAATAAGCTTGGAAGCTACATTAGCAAGGAGATCAGCACTAGTGTTTTGGAGCCTCGGAATGGATGAAATATTGAATGATATAAAGTGTGAGGTCAGGCCTTGTACTAAATTTTGATAGTGTTTTAAGTTTCCTAACAATCAATGTATAGTATTTCTTACCTATTTGATAACAATCTCAGAGTCTCCAAATACTTGTAGATATTTGACATTAAGCTTGATTGCCTTGTACAACCCTTGAACTAACGCTTCATATTCAGCAGTGTTTTTTGTGCAATCGATCTCGAGTCTACATGTTAACATGGTTGTTTCTCCTTTTGGACTGACTAATATACAACCTAATCCTGCTCCATCATTAGACTTAGAACCATCAAAAAATAATTTCCAAAACAAAGTTCTATTTATAGGTTTATCTACAAAATTAATGCATCTAGAAGTGTCCGTTTGGGAGAATTTTTCTATCTGAGATAAAATGAAAATTTCCAAAAAAGGTGAAGTATGAGCGTTGAAATTCCCTAAGAACGAATCAACATAATAGTTTCCAATTATGTTTTCTCTAAATGATACAGGCTCGTTTTCTCCTTCTAACTCCGTTACTATATACTTTTGGTGTCTTTCTCGTTCAACCTTGATCTGATTTGGTTTGCCGTTGTAAGGGAGCCACATATAAGACCAGTCAATTGTGAAGTAATCATGAAGCTTTTCTGACCAATCCCTGCTAAGGATTAGTCCATAAAAGTCAGTGATGTTTGCGACAAGTATATCAATAACTTGACATACCTTTGGGTTTGATGAAAGCCTTATGGTCACTTGATTAGGTTCACTGATAAACTCTACTTGAGACTGATCCAGCTGTACTATTCGTACTGTAGATTTCTGAGGTTGGAAATTTAACTTTGCCTAAACTCTTTTAGGTAAAATGTTAGATGAGGCACTGAAATCTACCAAACTGTTATGCAATTTTTTATTGAAAACTTCAAAGGTAAGGAAAAATGGTAGAGTATGGGATTTTGATCTTCACCCAATCAAAGAAACGTTATTTGGATCGAATTTATTTGCAATGCCAATTAGAGGTCTTCCCATTTCATGAGTAGCTTATGAAATTATAGCAGCAGGAAGAGGCGTAATAGGTAGCATTTAGCTCTTTCAAGAGCAATTTCTGCTGATGTTTTAATTTGCCAAGCTCATGAAAAGTGATGTTTTCCCTGGTTTTCTTCATATCTTCAACAATGTTATATTCCATTTCACCTAAAATGATAAGCATTTTAGATGGAGTTGTTGAATCAGATTGAACTGGGTTTGTCTGAGTAGCATTTGGTGAGGATTTCTTACCTGCGATTTTATCCTTAGGAATCGGGCTTGGGTTTTTCTGTTTAGAACTGGATTGTGCAGGATCAAGTTGATTTCTACTTCTAGTAGCAACAGATAATGCACCTTGATCTTCTTCATCTGGAAGAATGAAGTCCCACAATCCTGGTAGTTCTACAACTTCATCAACATCGGTTTGTTCCTCATTCGAAACTTCTTCCTCTTCCCCTTCTGATTCTACATTTGTCATATCATTTGGTGGTTTAGGATTAGTTGAAGTATTTCTTCTAAATGGTTTAAAAGGTTTATTGGAAGAGGTTTCTTGTACTTATTTCTTTATATCAACCATTTCGTTGGACATGGTTTTCAAGACTTTCTATAACCCTTCCAGGTCGAACGGGTCCTTTTCTTGTTTTTTCTTAGGATCATCTCTAAAAGACACTTTTTTAGAATTTCTTTCATCTACAACATTTTTCTTTTCTACGGCTTGGATACGCTTTTCTACAGCTATTGCCTCTTTCATGTTCTCTGCTAGTGTTAGCTTGGTAGCTCTATCTACAAAGATAGTTGAATTTGATGGTAAAGTAGAAATATACCACTCGTTTTGGACTTCATCGCTCAGCTTAGACACTGTTGGCATTTTTTTCAACAATTTATTGAAGCGAGAGTTGAAATCTTTAATCGGTTTCTTTGGTTTTGCTTTTAAATTGGATAGGTCAATTATTAAAGTTGTTGTTGACCTATCATCCCCAAATTTTGTTAAGAACTGATCTTGAAACATATCCCAGTTATTAATGGAGCCTGCTGGTAAAGAAAAATACTAGGATCCTACTGCTCCTTGTAACATATAAGGGAATAGTCATACAACTGTGTCCTCTTGTGTTACTCCATTCAAATTAATGGATAGCATGAAATTATTTATGTGTTCCTTGGCTAGTTGACCATCGTCAGGATTCAATTTGGGCAACCATTTCTCAGGATGAGATGGTAATTGCGATAAAGGTGCAGGGATTCTTACAACTCCTGGATTGGCCCATGGCCTTGGTGGTGGATTTCCTATCATCATTGGAGTATGAGTAGGAGGAGGTGTGCTAGTAGTTGAAGGTGATTGGGTAGAGGAGGATGTTTCCCCTGTACCTGTGTGAACCATGATCAAGAGATGAGGGATGGATGAATGAACTTGTGATGATATGGATGGGATGGTAGACAAAGAAGATGATAGAACCTCACTCTGAGATTCTGTTGGTGTTTTCCTAGCTTTCTTATGACTCAGTAGAGGAAATTCAACTCATGGGATTCCTAACTTTTTTCTTTGTTCTCTAGTCAGTCGTTGATATGGGGTCAAATGAGAAGTGACACTACCTTGTGATAACTCAGATTGTTCTTTAGATATAAAAATTCCCTATAACTTATGAATTAAAGTTTGTAACTCAGGTGGATCTGAAGAAGAATGATCTAGCTTGTTTGGGATTTCAGTAATGTGATCTGTATTTTTCTTTTCAACTTCTAGTTCAAAGATGGAAGATTTGGAATGCGAACAAGAAGTTGAGGGTGATGGTGAGGGAGTTTTACTCTTAGAATGCTAGGAAGATGTAGATTTACTTTCCATTCGCAGTCAGGCCCTCCTTCTAGCGCCAGATATGTTGAAGGCTCGAAAAATTGGGTCTCCAACAAGGGGGATAACCACCCGATCTGGACCTTAATTCTGCTCCTTTTCTGTTTAGAATAGTGGCTCCGACTATGGATTATGGGACAAGTATCCCAATCTGTTTATGACGTCTATGATAACGGGATGAAGTTTTTCTTTTTGGGGTTTTATGGGGTGAACACTTGTTCTAAATCTAACCTATCTTCTAATTATTATATGAAATCTATCATAATCAAAGAAAACATCTAATTCTAAAACTATCCTGGGAGTAACGTTTACTTATGTGATCTAAAATAATTTCTAAAAGTGATTGATAATGAAGATGATTCAATCACAATGAGAATAGAATCCATTTCAAAATGATTGTTTCGTATAAGAAGTTAGCCGAAACAATTATGAGAAATATATTGCATAAGAGTCATTCACATATTCAGCATAAAGAGTAAGTCATCACCATACAGAAGTGCAATAATGATAACTAAACATTTCAAAATTTCATATATAAATAACTAAAAATGATTTATTGTTTGACACATAAGTAAAAAGTATTAGGAGATAAAAATACCATTTGTAATATGTCCTACTCATGAGCTGCAGTAATATAGATCTACCTTCAAATCACTTAACATCCACTAAGAGTACAAAACTGCAGTTCAATAGCAGATATTAAACTCATATAGAAAATAAATCCCGTTCCATTAATTTTATCAAAACCTCCTCAATGGGGGAAAAATGCACGTTCTGAAGAATTTTTTTGATAAAACTTTGGACCCCTTTCTAAATGCATGAGATGGGTTTAAATACTATTCTATGAAATCTAAAAATAAATATTACAAAAATAAATGAGAAGGTTTAAACGACCTGCCTAATTTTAAGAAAAAATAAACTAAAACAAAAATAATTGTATCTATGACTAATCCTGCATCTGATTCTTTAGATCGCAAATGTCCAGCATCAGTTTTAAGAGTGTCGGCTGGCCGACTTCAGCTTTTAACTGTCCTGCCAATACGGTTTTGGTAAGATCTGGCACTATCTTCTCGACAGAAGTCATCAGGCACTTCAGGGTCATCCATTGGCTATGTGGTTTCACCAGGTACTGCCAGTATGCTTACCAGATTAATCTCTCTACCTATTTAATCGCCTCTACTCTTTCCTCTACTGCTTGTTTCAACACTCCTTGTAGCTGCTGCACTTTCGGAAGAAAGTCGGGGGTTGTTTCTGCCACCAAATTTTCCTTGTGTAGATTTTCATTTATGCATTCAATGACACTATTCGCTGTTGCCGCTGTATCTTCCATTTCCTGTTCTGCTTCCTTTAGCTGAGAATCCCATTTCGTGAATAAAATTTCCTTGTGCATTTCATCAATTCTGGGCATGTCTGCTCTTTTTCCTTCTTCGGATTTCTGCCAGTTCAAGAAGTCTGAGACCTTCTTAAAAATTGGATCGTATTCAAGTCGTAATTCTACGACTTGATTTGTAATATTATCGCTCATTTCGCAATGGGAATTCCATTGTGAATTCTTCTGGAATAGTAGTTCTTTTTGTTGCAAGAGCCGGGAATTGAGAGCAAGTGCCTTTGTGATAAACTCCCCAATTTTTGGATCGTCTTTATGCAGTTCTATCATAACCTGTAATTGTTCTTCTTTACTAGCCAAACTTCTTTGATGTGCCAGTTGTATTTGCTGGAAGTCTTGCTGGAGTTTTGCCAACTATGTTTCCTCTTGTTGATTGATGCTAACTTGCTGTAACTGTTGTTCCAAAAACAAAATTCTATCCTCTTTTTATTTAAGTAACAATTGAACCTCTACTGCCTTATCAATAGTTGCTGAAGCGTAAGCACCTGCTACCTGTGAGAGCCTAGTGAGATTTACCAATGGGTTTGTAGAGGGGTCTTTCCAAAGAACATCCAGAGGTTCATCCTCGAGAGCAAGCACAGAATCCAATTTTCATTTCTTTCTTTGCCTTCTAATGACAAATTTATGTTGAGGGCTATAAAACACATCTAGGGGAGGAATTTCCTCTATTCTTAATACAATCTCAGATGAGGGATTGATAGGAATGTGCTCCGCTTCTTGAGTGTTGATAGCCCTTTCTTTTACCATCTCTGTAGTTGTCTCTTTTGGATTTGTTAGTGGCTCTGCGCTATGTTCTTTTATGTTAATTATCTTTTTAAAATTTTCCCATTCCCCTTCTAGATCAATCATGAGTGGCTTTATTTTCTTTGTAAGAGGAGCGGGAATTTTAGCTTGTTTTGGGGACAAAGCCTGCTGATCAGGCTTTTCTATAGATTTAGCTATGTCTTTTATTGACTCCTTGCTTCTACTGTGTTTACTCTTGGATTGATCACTAGACTTTTCAGCTGATTCCTTTTAGCACTTGTTTTGGACTTCTCTTTTGAATCCTCACTTATGCTAATGCTGGGAGTAGGTTCTCTTATTGGTTCGATAAGTAATTGGTCCAATGGGAACTTAGATAACCTCTATTTTCTGTAATTTTCAAAATTTTGGAGATTTTCTTGGTAAAAAAGAATTCGTGTGATACGTTGAACCTCTTTGAAGGTGTTTTTCTGTAGGAAAACATCATCAAAGAGATCTTCTTCATGGGAAAATACTTTTATTTTAACCATTGTAGTAAAATTACTTACAACACCAAAGGGATCATATTGCCTCCCTGAGAACTTTGGTAGTTGTAAACATAATACATTATCAACTTCTTTGAAAGCATGACCTAAGTCATGCAATGCAAATGCTTCGCATATTACAAGAAATTGGGGCCAAATGGCCTTCTTGGAATCTTTTAGTACCTTGCTCATTCCCCCCATACCGCAGGTCTGATAAGCTATCTCCCTAGCCATCAGTTTGTTTGGGACGTAATAAGGTAGCACATGGGGTGAAGAAATGCTGCCAAACACTCTAATATACGTGAACAATTCTTCCCCAAACCACCTTGCCACGGAGAGAATATCCACCTCAGCTTCTTGGGAAAACCTTGGGGCATCTCTGTTGTAGATCTTTTTATGGATTGGGAGTATAACTCCGTGACAAATTTTGAAGAAATGTGGCACAAAACTTGATTCCCACATGACTTTGTGATAAATTTGAATGGGAAGTGGATTTTGTACCATCCACTTCCATCCCATAATAGGAAAATCAGAAACAAAACAAATAGCGTCCATAACATAGGCGCTCAGAAAGAATGGAGGGTAAACCCTCAAAGCAATGCTTCTCTTTCTTATGTATTCTAAAATTATAGCGGCTAAACTAACTGACAGGATTTAGGCCCAACTCATTATTGTGGCATTGATAGCCACATCCACTAGAAGTAACCATTCTGATTAAAACTTGTTGATGTCTGGTTTCCCAAACAGTCTACATAACATTGTAGTGGAAAAATAGTAAGGAGAACAAAGAGAGCCAGTGGCGTACATATCATTTTTATCCCTTTTTAGTCTTTCCTCATTGTTTGATCAGTGCTTTGTGCATTCTACCAAGTCTTCATTCTCCTTGGTGAACTTCTCGACAAGTTGCTTGTTGTCGCTGGCCTGGGGTTCTGGTAAGTGGTACATATGCCTCAATTTTTTTGGAGTAAATGAACCCATGAATTCCTGGGTGGTAGTCTTGAACTCTCTATCGGATATGTCTGCGTCATCTATAATCCATTTCACCATGTTGGTGTAGGGGAGTATCTTTGGCCTCGCCGCAATGCGGTGTAGAACGAGCATGCAGGTTCAGTTAGGGATGCTTCAGAAGAGTCGCGTCTGTCTGCTGTAACCTAACTTCCACAATTCTCGGCTATTCATCCTCTATCAATTGATACATAGCTTCCCATGTAGATATCCTTACATCCCGACTAAAAGTAGTGTCTGTGAAGAATGTGGTCATTTATGTGTTCTTATACGCAGGATCCTTGCCTTTCTTCCCCATTTCTTTGTGTATTACACTCTGTGTGTTCTTCCTGAAAATTGCAAGCAGAGAGAAAAAATATGACACAGATGATAGTTAATACAGGAATAACCAATAGAAGGACAAAAATAAGGTGACGGGAGGTCTTTAATTCTGAATCACATCAAAAGATATCAACTTGCATCAAATAGTCCTTTACACTAATCCTAATTGTTTTTAATAAATTACCACTAATGGACTGTTATGATAAACTTTAACGTTCATAACTTTGCATTGAATGCTGAAAAGTACTGTCCTAGAACCTTAAGCCTTTCGAATTGCGATAAAAGTGATTTTGCAATTTGCTTTGCAGTATCGTATATTGCTATATTGCAAATCTATTTTTGTTAAAAACCACCACGACATGAGCTGCTGCGATATGAGATTTGCAAGATGCTATCGCATGTCATGATATTTTATTACGTTACATAAAGTAGCACCGCAATATTATAATTTACGATGCGATGAGGTTGTAAGCTTCATGATCTCGCATTCTCGTGGATCGCATTTTCAAGGAGTAACTTTTATAAGGTATGTTCGTTGTAACCTTTTGCGATGTGAGAATAATCTTTTCTAAAGCGGGGTTTTCATGGTTTACTTAAATACTCAAGACTTTCCGTTATAAATCTATTCCTAGGTCTTATGGTCATGTGGCGATTTTTATAGGAAACTCATAGTTTGCGAAGTTTTATGTGCTTGGAGAATGAAAAGGTAAATTTCCATGTTTTAGCAAGTTCCACTTTGACACCTTTTTTTATTCTAAAAGCAAAAAGGCAACATTAAATGCTAAGATTTGATTTTTTGGAAGGGCCCCCATTTATTAATGTTATTACTAACACTAATAAAAGGGGGGTTGTTGATAGTCACAACATACCCCTACTTCTCCATCAACCACTCTATTAAACCCTAATAGTCCAACCGTTGTTTCAAATCCACCTCGAGTCATGGCTACCCAGTATGCCCCCCTTGATTGACCTCACAACCTTGGTAATATGCCCACTGATTACCAAAGTAAAATACCTCTTTTTGATGCCACACAAAACATTACAACTCAACATCATGTTGATAGAATGAATGACTTTTTTGACCTTCATGAGGTTGAGCTAGAAGATGTCACTATGAGATTGTTTGTACAAAGCTTTGGAGGTGAAGTTCAAAAATGGTTCAGAGCTTTATCCGCAACCTCTATCACCACTTTGCCAGTCCTACATAGGAAATTCCTAGATCGGTGGGAAGTAAATAAGGCTCCACTCCAAATTTTGTCTGAGTACGAAAACATCAAAAGAAATGTTCGTGAAAGTGTGCAAGATTATTGTGTGAGGTTTAATGCAGTCTATAATTCTATTCCATCCAACATTAAACCACTAGAGGGCTTAGCCTTGCTCAAGTTTCCAGATGCTTTCGATACTGATATGGCATATTAGTTACGGGAACGTGATCCCACCACACTAGAAGACATGCCGAAGAACACTTTAAGTGTAGAAGCCAATCTGCTGGCCAAAAGAGCAAGAATGGGATCTGAAAAGAGAGTTACCATAAAAGAAGAAGAGTCTACCTCAGATGTCAAGATGGATACATTGATCTGAACAGTGGAGAAGATGGTTGACCGGCTGACCATTACAGATAGATCTGAACCACCAATCAGGAGTCCAAATTTTAGAGGACAACAACAACCCCAATTCCGGATCAAGCAGAGAGAACAAAAGGCACTGGACCAACCAACACAACAACAGCAAATCAAAACTCCTTTGCAACAGAATTATGTTCAGGGAATGGAAGGAGAAGATGATGATGATGATCCAATAATTGAAGCAAACCATTTTTACATTGTCGATGGTATGCCCATTTTTCTAATGGAAGATGAAGAATATGTAGAGGTCCCAGAGATTCAAAGGGATGAAGATTACATACTAGCAAATGATGTAGTTTTGGAGGCTAGGTCTGAAGATTATCAGCGAGGTTATATGAATGATTTGACAACACAGGAGAGGCAATATTCTTTGAGAAGCAGAGATGTACCGATCAATCCCATTCAGAAAAGAAGAGATCTGCAATCAAAGAATGACTCCTCAAACATTCAGAAGAAAGGGAAAGAGCCTGCTCATCCGAGTTCCAACAAAGTACCATCAACAAATAACATTGCAAACAAGAAGAATAATCAGCAAAATGGAGCGAAAGAGCAAGTAGAGAAGGACCTTACTATGAAAGAGGTAGGAAAGGTTTCATCCTTTAATTTAGAAAGTGAAATTGCTAAATTAAAAGTGTTCATTCCTTTCACTGAGTTGGTAAAGAATAGCAATTATAAACACCATGTGTCGAGAATTTTGCAAATAGACCCTTTGTGAGAAATGGTAAATGTCGAAGATGATCATCCTGAACTCATTTTTGGTCCAGCCATAGAAGGTTAGTCTGAAGATAGTGAAGTTCCTCCCTTTTATCTGATTCTTAGATTGCATGAATACATTCTCCATAATGCCATGTTTGATTATGGAGCTTCTCATAATTTGATGCCTAAAGCCATTATGGAGAAGTTGGGCCTGAATATTACCAGGAAATACCATGATTTATACTCCTTTGACTCAGGTAGAGTTCATTGCAATGGTCTTATTAAAGATTTGGTAGTTTCTTTAGATCAAATCCCAGCCAAAAATGTTTTGATGGATGTGGTTGTTGCTGATATTCCACCGCGATTCAGCACGCTTTTGTCTAGATCGTGGAGTGCCAAACTGAAGGGCACTTTACAACATGACTTCTCTTATGCTACCATTCCTGTTTTTGGTCAATTGAGAAAATTATACCAGGAGAAGAAAATGAAATACATGATCACCAGCAAAGAGAAGCCACTGAATCATCCAATAAATGTTGTACATACTAATTTAGAATCATTTGTTTTGTACTCTGATAGCGGATTAAATGATGTAAATATTCATATTGTAGAAGTAGATGATGTACCCGAAATTTCATAGAATTTTAGGGCAGTCCTTAATCAGGAAAAAGAGAAAGTAGCAAGTTCTTCTGAGCAGCAAAAGGTCAATGAAGAGAAAAAAAAATGAAGTAATCAGTCAAGGTAAGGAAGGGAAGGAAACAGATTTTCAGCATCTAGAAGATGAAGCCGGCCTTTGGAGCATGGAATTTGATGGTGTTGTGGGTAAGGAAAATGTTGGTATAATAATTTGGATTTGCAGCCCTGCTTTCCAACCTAAGAAAGTCCCAAGTAATGTTAGAGTATGTTCTTACAAGTTGGCTTTTGATTGCTCTAACAATGAAGAAGAGTATGAGGCTTTGATTACAAGTCTTAAAATTTTGAAGAAACTGAATGCAAAAAGGATCTCTATCTATGGTGATTCAAAGCTGGTGATTAAACAGGTAAAGGGAGAGTATCAAGAAAGGCATCTGTGGATGAGAGCCTATAGAAATGTATTCCTAGATATTTTGAGAATGTTTCCTGAATATGCCTTGACAGTAGTACCTCGAACTCAAAACATTATTGCAGATTCACTCGCCACTGCTGCAAGCAATTTGAAGATCCCAATGAACTCCAACAACAAATTTGAAATTCATGTCAAACATCGGCCTGCTCTTCTAAATAATTTTAGATATTGCAAGTGTTTTGGGATGATAATGAAATCAATACCTTTTTGCAGAATGAAGGAAAATTCAAGAATGCTTCCGTTGATGATTGTGATACCGATGAACGAGAGATTGAGGTGAATCAGATGGAAGTATTACAGCTGAAGGATAACATTATTCCTAGAGGTCTCATACCTTTAGAGGAGCTTTTTGATCAGGATGATGTGGCTAGAAAACCGAGCTTGGTTCCTACTGATAAGGGAGTTGAAGATGTCAATATCAGAATAGCTAACAAGCCCAAGCTTGTAAAGTTATCAAAAGAATTGTCTCCTAAGTTAAAAGCTCAGTATGTTAGGTTACTTTCTGAATTTTTTGATGTGTTTGTGTGGGATTATTCAGATTTGAAGGTGTATGACAAGGATATAATTCAACATACTATTCCTATCAAGCCGGATCAAATCCTTTCAGACAAAAGTTGAGAAGGATCAATCCAAAGCTGCTACCATCCATCGAAAAAGAGGTAAATATATTGTTTAAAGCTGGCATCATTGTTCTAATCAGATTTTCCGATTGGATTTTGAATTTGGTCCCGGTACGAAAGAAGACTGGAGAAATAAGGTTGTGCATATATTTCCGGAACCTCAACAAAGTATCCTTAAAGGATAACTATCCACTTCTAAAGATGGATCATATTCTGTAAAGAGTAGTTGGAGCATCACGAATGTCACTACTCAATGGTTACTCACGCTATAATCAGATCTTGGTGCATGAAAAAGAGCAAGACAAAACTGCATTCACAACACCTTGGGGAACTTTTCAGTATGCCAAAATGCCATTCGGATTGAATAATGTCGGAGCCACTTTTCAGTGAGCGATGGAAATTGCTTTTGCTAATGAGAAGGATGTTTTCTTGGTTGTTTATTTAGATTATTTGACGATATTTTCTAGTTCTGATGATGAACACTTGCACCACTTAAGGATTGTCTTTAAGAGATGTAGAAAGTTCAGGATTTCTCTCAACCCCAAGAAAAGTCTTTTTGCCATGGATGAGGGTAAGCTCCTTGGTCATATCATTTCTAAAGATGGTATCCACATTGATCCTTCAAGGGTGGAGGAAATTCAGCATATAGACTTTCTGTGCAACAAAAAGGAGATTCAGGCTTTCAATGGTACGATGAATTTCTTACGCAAATTTATACCCAATTTGGCAGAACATTAGCGTGAAATGACTAATATGTTTGAAAATGATAGCACTGTGAAATGGACCAAGGATTCCTTGAAGTCATTCAATTTGGTAAAGTTTGCTTTAACCACATCCCCAGTCTTGATTAGTCCTGATTACACTCAAGATTTCATTATATTTTCATTTGCATCTGAGCATACCATGGCTGTGGTATTGATGCAAAAGAGAGATCAGATTGAGCAACCCATTCCTTTTTTCAGTAGGACTATTCGAGATGCTGCCTTGCAGTATAATATCATTGAGAAAAAAGTGTTGGATCTCATAAAAGAATTGAAGGATTTCAGAGTGTACATTCTACATTCGCACACCATAGCATATGTCCTTAATGCAGCAGTAAAAGATGTTTTGATGCAAACCGATCCAGAGGGAAGAAGGGGTAAGTGGATAACAACAATGTTGGAATATGATCCAGAGATTAAACCCACTGAACTGATCAAGGGACAAGGCTTAGAAAATCTCATGGAAGAATCAAATCTGCATGATCTAGACATAAATATCATAGCAGCAATGTCAGAGGATGAGGATGGTGAATCACTCATTCAAGTTTCAGAAATGTTTCTCCAATCACCGTGGTATTCTAATATAATTTATGTTCTTCAGCATCTTTTTCCACCTCCTGGAATGTCAAGAAGCAAAGGTAGATCACTAAAACTCAAATAAGAAAAATTCCGCATTTTAAATAGTGCTCTTTATTGGAAAGATTCGAGAGGGGTTCTTCTTAATTGTTTGGTTGAAGACGAAGCTCAACAGGTGATGCACGATTTTCATAAAGGTGATTGTGGTGGTCATTTGTTTTGGAAAACAACATCAAACAAAGTGTTGAGAGAAGGATATTATTGGCTGACTTTATTTTCATATTTGTATAAGATAGTGATGAGTTGCCATGAATGCCAAGTTTTTCAAGGAAAAAGGAATTTTCTTCCTCTTCCTTTGAAACCAGTTGAATTAAATGCACCTTTCCAGCAATGGGGAGTTGATTTCATAGGGGAAATCCATCCTATATCATCAGCACAACATCGATGGAACTTGATAGCTACCGATTACTTCACCAAGTGGATTGAAGCCATTTCGACAAGGCAAGCCATGGATACGGTAATTATTCAATTTTTAGAATCTAATATCCTGTCTCATTTTGGTTGTCCTCACATGATTATAACAGATAATGTAGCAGCATTTAAGTCCAAGAAAATGGTGGAGTTTTGCAACAAGTACAACATTACATTGGGTCATTCCACAACATACTACGCGCAGGGAAATGGATTTGTCGAGTCATCAAATAAGTCCTTGGTGAATATAATCAAGAAAATGTTGGAGGCAAATAAGAAGAATTGGCATTGAAAGCTTGTTAATGCCTTGTGGGCCGACAGAGTGAGTAGTAAGAAATCCATAGGTATGTCACCTTTTGAGTCGATTTATGGTACTGATACAATATTTCCTAGGTCACTTGCAATCCTGGTCATGAGACTACTACAAGAAGCTGGTAGTGAAGAGGATGATATTCAACGAAGAATTAATCAAATGATTCACCTTCAACAAACAAGAGAAGAGGTTTCTCAAAATACTTTCCGGTTGCAGGAAAAGATAAAGAAGATCTATGACCGCAAAACCAAAGCAGAAAAGTTTCAGCTGGAGGATGTAGTGCTATGGTGGGATGCACGAAATGAGGAGAAAGGAAAGCATGGTAAGTTCGAAAATATATGGAAAGGACCGTACAAAATCTCAGCCTATCGAGGACAAAATGCCTTTTTGTTGAAGGAAATGGATGGTTAGGATTTTTCAGGAGGGCCAGTGAATGGTAGGCTCTTGAAGCACTACCACCTTTGAGACTGTTCCCTGAAGTTACTTCACCTTCATTATATATACCAATTTGATTTCCATTGCAAGGTTTCAGGTACATTGTCATTTGAGCTTGGGGCTTGAAGTGAAGGCTATAAATTTTGAGTGATTAGTGTCAAGTTTGGTTGATTTCGTTTATAGTCAAGTTTTGAGTCAGTTTGGTTGAGAGTCTCTTTTCAGTTGTATTGAGTAATTTTTTGTTTTTTTTTAGTTTTTACTGTATTGCCCAATGGATGAGGCACTTTGTCTACGACATTCTTGACACATCCAAGGAGATGCCATCCCCAATAAGGCCAATGTTAGTGTCAATATTTTCATACTTCCATCAGGGATCAAAATTTACTCTTTACATTTTCATAGTAAGGGTCTCATACTGAAAATCTTGCATCATTCCATTAGGTCATGATATACTAGTCCACTGATGGTTGTTTTCTCTTTGGAAAATCATTCCCTCATAGAGTATACTTGTTGATCCTTCTTCAGATTGTCTTCGGTTATGGTTTTGTAATCAACCTGCAGTCCATTTCATTAGGTCATAGGGAATGATTTCATTAGGTCTTAGGGTTTCATCACCAAGGTCAAGAAAATTATTTTTAAATGTAAATAAAGGTCAGAAAGGGTATGAGGATGATCAATAAATCAATCATGATGGCTTGTAAGTCATAGCTACTGAAATGATTATCTTTTAAACTAATGTAATTTTCACCTCAAAAACATCGTTTTGAGGTGAAAATAGAGTATTTTAATTTTATTTGTATTTCATATGTAATTTTAAGTTCCTATATGTAATAATGGATCTCAGCTGCACTAGAGCATTTCTCCTCACTGCAAGACAAACAAACACTGTGAAATTCAAGTCAAATTGAGCATTTATCCACCTGCAAAGATACAAGAAAGAAAAGGAATTAAAACAGAGTTTTGAAAAAGAATAAGAAACATTAGAAAAGTGGGTTTTTCAAGTGAAAAATCAAAATCTTCTCCTATTTAAGCCCTCACATTTCATTTCAAAGATCATTATTCTCGTTTATCAAACAAGAAATCAAAATGTGAGAAGAAGAGTCAAGCTTGAGGGAGTTTTGGGCATTGGTGCTTGGCGTTGCGCATTGGCATACTGGCACTGGGCTTCTGGGCAAGACATGTTGGCACTGTGCATTGAGGACCTGGCGCTATGTGTAGAGGCTGGCGCTGCATGTTTGGAAAATTTCCCCACTGTATTTTTACATTGGCATTGCACGTTGAGGGTGGCACTGCGCATCTGCGGGGCGGTGCTGCGCATTGAGAAGAAGGCCCAAAAACCCTCCCATTTCTCAAGAAAACTTCCTCCCATCTCTCAAATGACCCTTTCATCCCTCTAACAAGTAAGCATACTCCCTTTACTTCGTCATTGCATTTGCAAATGCAAGTCTTAAATTAATTTACCATGATAAAAATCAAACCCTAGTTTCACTCCATATTATCTTAAAAAACCCTAAACCCCTTTGTTTGTCCCCATCACCTATCATTAAAAATTAAATCGCTTCCCTACATCACTACATATTCCCTCCATAAATATCCCCTCATTATATTCTCTCATCCTAAAACCCGCCTCCCTCACTCTTATAATTCACATCTTACCCTAACACATCCCTTCACTCCTAAAACACTCCTATTCATTCCCCTTATCCCTTTCTAGGAGTGTACAACCTTAGATCTTGCAAACATGGAAAAAGAAGACTAGGACTATGAGGAGGAAAATAGATATAGTGATACCTCAGCAGAGAGAGCTAGACAGTAGAGAAAACCTCATAAGGGAGGCAGGATTATTAGAGAAGAGCCATCAAACCTTAGGGAATTGCAGGCTTCTCAGTTGGTTGTTTCATGTTTTAGATATCTTGGCTGCTATGATTTTTTTGAACAAGTAGAGAGAGTCCAATACCACCTGGAGCTCACCAGACTCTTTGTAGCTCATCTTCAGAACAATAAAGTCGCTCTTGTTGGGGTGACATTCATAGTCTCAGCTTCCATAATTTCATATGCAACCAGGATTCCTAATGTTGGTGAGAAGTGGTACAAGGCCCAGGACCTAGATGAACACTATTATGAGCCTTATATCAAACCCCAGTATAGAAACGAGGTGAAGAGACTGTTTCCTTTCAAATTTCTTGAAAACAAGTATGTCCCCATGATGAAAATCATCATGAAATATTTCACTTGTGAGGGAAAATTCTCCAGGCTATACACATATCACATCAGGCTTCTCATGCATTTTACCAGGGTGAGGATGTTGAACCTCCCTTATTTATTGTTCAGGAACATTGAGAAGATGGCTCATTTTGTGCAGAAGAATCCATACCCTCAACAGATGCGGAGTCTTTATCATTACTCTCTGATCGAGATCATTGTTCTCCATCATCTTAGTCTCCTCAACATCTCTTGGGAGACATTTATTGCTCATGAAATATTCAGGGGTCCTCAAATTCTTTCAATAGTGTCTCAAAAAGCAGGAGGACCTTCTAGCCAAGTGAAAACAGATGAGGATGCCAAGGAGACAAGAACTACTAAGGTGCCCATCTACATGACATATTGGAGGGGCACTAGGAGATTATTTGCAGTAGATAGGCAAGTGTTTTCTCCATGGGATGTGGAAGGGGATTTTCCTTCTTCATCAACTCATAGGCAAGTGTTTTCTCCACGGGATGTGGAAGGGGCCTTGCCTTCTTCATCGACACAACTGGTACAGGCGTAGTAGCTGCACAAAGGCAAGTAAAAGATGCCAGAGCAGAGTCTTGATGATGAGGAGGAAAGGGAATTTGACTTGACTAAGCATGAGGAGCTGCAACAATGTTATACTTGTCATGGGGTTGAAACCATTGACTTAGAGGCTCAGGACGAAGATACTATCAAAGACATCATCATACGGGAAAGAGAAGGTCAAGTGCAAGCTTTGAGAGGCAATTTTGAGAGGGCTAAGTATGTCATCACATACTTGGAGCAATAAAACAAACAGTTGAGTGACAAACAAGTCTTCATGGAGCTGGAAGTGCTCAAGGGAAAGTGACAAATTGGCAAAGAAACACAAATCGCTTTGACCCCTATTGAGCAGGAAATTGAAAATGATAGAGAGACTTGGCTTGAGCGAGTCAACTTACACCTTGAAAAGCTGCTATGGAAGGCCAACAGAGACAATCATATGATCAAACACATGGCCTATCATTATAAGACCCGAAACAAACTTTGCAACATGAGGGTCAAGAAAATGAAATCTAGGCTAAGGCGGGCCCTAAGGGGAAAAAGATAGGAGGATAGGCTTATTTTTCTTTCTGAAGCTTCTTGGCTCATCAAGATGCTTGATGGTGGTGCTGCTCACCAATTTTGGATAGGTTTTGAGAAATTTTTGTCATTTGAAAATTTTGAAAATTGCACACACAGGAAAACTGCCTAGAAGCGCGGCACCACCGGTGCTCTACTTTACTAGGGGCACCCAATGAGGAAATGGATTTCATTTTTATATTTAGAGTATTGAATGCATGCACTCTAGCAAGTTTCAAAGTTTTGGGGCAGAACTGGTTCACCAAAGGTCAAAAAACACTCTAAAAATGACCTTTCTGCCACTTTTTAGACACATAGAAGCAAACTTCGGAGAATCAAGTTTTGAGTGGTCAAATAAGCTAGGTGTTCTGGAAAGTAGATTAGAAGACCTTTCCAATTATCTATCATGGGCACAATTTTGATTCTGGGAAGGTCTCCAAAACGGACCTGAAAGTGGCATTGCGCGTTGGGCAATTTTGCTCAGGATGATCATTTTCTGAATTTTTGACTGTTTTTCATGGATTCTCTCTCATGGTGGATAATTTACCTATGTAAATGATGTCATGGCTTGTAAATATGATGGATAAATAGTAATAGAAGGTATATTCATTTCTTTAGGAGTTAGTTTGAGCTCAAATGAATCAGTTTTTCACTTTTAGAGGCAAGTTGTTGAGATGCCTATATTCCTGTTTTCTTGTTCAATGTTGGTTAGATTAGCTCCTCATCTTGGGAATTCGACCCTTGTGGATGGGAGAAGGTTGAAACAATGTCTATATCTTCTTATTCTTTGTCATTGTAAAGGGTTGGACTTATTTGGATACTCACACCTTGATTGTACATCTTTGTAAGCAGTTTGGTAGGAGACTAATAAGAATTGCAGTTATTTTTATGGGATCCATGTGGTATGGAGTTTTAGTACAGTTTCTTCTTTTTTGATCATATGTTAGAATGTTTTTTATGTTTCACTAATCATTCCATTTCTTCTCAGTGAATGATTTCAAGTTGATAGGTAGAATCCATCACAACGCTGCTCTACTTTGGGTAAATATTCACATTTATATGTTTTCTACTGTTTAAGAAGGATCCACGATTGTCACATGACATTATTAGCTTCTCACTAGTCTTAAAAACCTCACCTCATCAAGCTCTAAAGTGCTAAATCCTATTCCTACATTGCTCCATAGAACACCCTACATTTCTGACCTAATTTCCCAAACCTAAACTGCCCAACTCCTCTTGATCTGGCAAAACTGCTACAAAATCCAATAAAAACTTTCGTGCTACTATACCTAGCCTAAAATCCTTTACCTAATCTAGTAATATTAACTGAGATCCTTACGGAGAGAGCCCTCTCCATGCCTAGTAGGGCTAGCTACTTGGCTAAGCTTAGTTTGTGGTTACCCTGGCATTGCCTCCCTTTAGCCTGAGGTCAATCTAGGTGATAATAGGAATGTTGCTCCAACATTCATTAATCCAAAAGGAATATTTAAATACATGAAAGTACCCCATGGAGTGGTAAATGTAGTATTTTCTTGATCCTCTCGATGAACTAATATTTGGTTGTATCCGGAGAATCCATCAAGCAATGAAATTCTGGATGACCCTACTACCCTCTGAAGAATGTGGTCCATTTTAGGGAGGGGATAGTTATTTTTTAGTGATACTTTGTTCAAGTTTCTGAAATCAACACAGAGTCTGATTTCTCTTGTTTTCCTTCTTGTGGTGACTAAATTAGAGACCAAATCTGAATATCTAATTGGTGCCATGATTTGTGCATCGTAAATCCTTTTTACTTCTTTTTCAATTAATGGCATAAGAACAAGATTAATTCTCCTAAGATTTTGTTTAAAGGGTTTCTAATCTTCTTTGATGGGTATCTTATGTTGAATAATGTTGATATCATAAAACTTGAGGTCTTCATAACTCCGGGAAAAGATATCTTGAAATTCTTTAAATAGACTTATGTATTTCAGTTTTTCGTCAGGAGGTAATGCTTTGGATATTTTAATAAGCTTGGGTTTTTCTTCTGTTCTTATGTTACATTCTTCTATGTCTGATCTTAAATGCTCCATTTTTGGTTTTCTGGCTACATCATTTGAATCAAAAAAATCTTCTAATGGGACTAATCCCTTAGGAAAAAAGTTATTTTTAAGGTTTAAAATCTCAGAATCATCATTGATTATTTCTTCTATCTCTACTTTTTCTAAGTTATCTATTTCTACTTTAGTGAATTTATTGGGTTTATCTACATCTAAAGCATTTATATTTATCTCACTATTTGTGATGTTATCTACTGTACAATCAGTACCTATGTTACAGTTTTGGAATTCTCCCTCAACATTCATGAAATCATAGATTTGAGAATCGTGTGAAAAAATCTGCCAATATTTTAGATTATCGGGTATAAGATATTTGTGTCTTAATTCAGCAGTGTACTAGTGGTTGGGATAAAAGGGTAATTTGCGAGTGCTAGACAAAGTGGCCAAACTGTGAGCTTGCATGTTCTGTTTCCTAGGAATAGCAACAAAATCAGTTTCAAGAAGTTCCTTAATCAGATCTAGAATAGTCTCTCTGTATTGGCTAAGTCTAGGATTATTCACATAATACTATCCTTTACTTTTGTTTTATGATCAATTCCAAGTCTCCCATGATAGAAACTCTCTTGGCTCCAAGTTTTTTTACAATTTTCAGTCCTAAGATTAAAGCCTCATACTCTGTCGTGTTGTTTGTGCATTTAAAGTTTAATATGAAGGCATGATGTTGGGTCCCTATAATACTAGTGATTACCCCATTAATATTGTAGTTATACCCCTTATTTATATTGTTGTGCCCCTATTACCCCCATGTTGTTATTTCTGTGCCCCATAGAATCCCTCTATTGTTATTTTTGTGGATTTATATTATTATTGTTAGGTCAGCTGGATTATATTGTGACTCCTTAGACTCCTATATATAGAAAGGAGGTTTTGTCATTTGGATCATCAAAGAATTGTTCATTTATGTAATGTAAAGGAGGTTTCCCCCTTGAAGAGGCTGAATTCTAAGGCGTTGATCTATCTTTTCTATCTTTTCTTGAGCAGGTTTCATAACATTTGGTATCAGAGCTTTGGATTCTAGGGTTTCGCTGCTCCAAACAGGTCATCGTGGCATTTTCGCTATAACTTTTTTTTTGTGACGTTTCAGAAGTTGAAAAACAAACCCATTTGAGAAGATATTGCACTGAACATTGGGTCCAAATTTCAGAGCCTTTCGCGCAATATTTGCGGAGATATTATCTGAGGAAGTTGGTCTTTTTGCAGACTCTTGAATTACATTCAAAACAGGTGACCCAGGGAAAATCGTCATAACTTTCTCTCTAGGGATCGGATTGAAATTGCGTAAGAAGGTAAAGAAAGAGGACAGACTGTAGTTTCTTGTATGTGTGTTTCAGATTCAAAGGTTGAAACAGTGACTCGTGGCACGTCGTACAAGTTCGCTCTACTGAACTAGTCTAAAAGCAAGTCACTGTGGGAGATTTCACATAACTCTTCCTTGGGGAATCCAATTTGGGTCAGACTTGTGGCATTGGAAAGAGGATGCAGAAGGCTACTACAGGTCACAATTTCAGAATTGGATGATTCGAAATTACAGAGATACATCAGATTCAATATCAGGCTTCTATAAAGTGAAAAAAGGTGTGTAGTTTTTTTAAAATTTTTGTGTAAGCTTGGTTTAACGGAATTCAAAGGGCATAGTAAAGCATTATTATCGGTAACTAATGCCCCGAGGAAAGAAAATGAAAACACCTAGTAAGGAACCTGAAAGCTCTAGCATGACTCATGAAGAAGAGGAAGAAATGCTACATGATATATCAAAATTACAAGAACAAGTGCAACAAATGTCACGCTCACAAAAGCTAACAGAAGCTAAGATAAATGGCGTGGAATCTAAGATAAATGGCGTGGAATCTAAGATAAAGGGCATGGAAGCTAAGATGGATGATTTGAACATAGATTTGAAGAGAGACATGGCAGATTTGAAGACATATTTGAAAACAGACATGGACGAATTGAAGATAAATATGAATAAGTTGCTACAAGAAATGGGCACTAAGGATGAAAGGGTACTAAAGGAAACTCATGATGAGAATAAAATAAATGTTAATCATGATTCCATAGATGCTAATGTTGGATCGAAGACTCACCATATTCCAAAAATTGATATGAGGAAGTTTGATGGCAAGGATCTTGCCACATGGATATTACAGATGGAGCAATTCTTCGATCTCAATAATGTGCAAAACACACAAAAGGTACGTATGGCAACTGTATATTTGGAACCAAATCAGTTTGTATGGTATCAATAGATTTGCTTTCATAAAAAAATTATCACTTGGGCAATTTTTACGGAAGAATTTATAGCACATTATGAAGATACAAAAAGCAACACTTTTTTTAGCCAATTGATAAGTCTCAAACAAAAGGGTTCAGTAATGGAGCACATTGAGGAGTTCAAAAAATTGAACATAAGGGTAAAAGATATTCCAGAGGAGCATAGGATTGATGTGTTCATAGGGTATTTAAAGGATAATATCCAACATGATGTTCGCCTTTGGGAACCTGATTCATTAGAGAAGGCATTCAGGTTAGCAAGAAAAATGGAAAGCAATATTATGGCAACCAGGAAGCATACCACTCACAACTATAAAGACGGAAGTGTGGTTGCCCCTAGTCTTCCACAACCTATAAGGTTGACACCACAACAATTGGAAGAAAAAAGAGCAAAAGGGCTTTGTTACAGTTGTGATAGTAAATACACTAAAGGTCATAAGTGTGCTGAGAAGAAATTATTCTACATAGATTGTGAAGAGGAAGAAGAAAAGGAGAAATAAAGGTCAAAAGAAGAAGATATACTCCAGGAACAAAGCCTAGATGAAGAACAAATAAATCCGACCATATCTTGCAATTCATTGGCGGGAATTACCACTCCTCAAACCATCAAGATAGAAGGACAAATCAAGAAGAAAAAGGTAATAGTGTTGATTGATTCAGGAAGCACCCACAATTTTATTCATTATAGGGTAGCAAAAGAATTGAATTTATTCCTATATCCAGCACCAGAGTGTCAAGTGATGATTGCAAATGGAGGAACAATAAATTTCTCTGGAAGGTGCCATAATATCAAGCTATCCATGGGAGAATATGTATTGACTAGCCCAATGCTTTCCATTCCAATGGGAGGTGCTGATGTTGTACTAGGAGTCCAATGGCTACAATCCTTGGGTACAATAGCTTTAAATTTTCAAGAACTTTTCATCTAATTTTCTACGGAAGGAAAGGAAGTTGAATTAAGGGGTATTGCAGGGAAACCAGGAAAGATAATCAGCTCTAATGGTATGACAAAGCTTCTAAAAAAGGAGCAAAGAGGCGTAATTGCACAATTATGTTCACTAGATGTTTCCACATCGGAATCATCTATTTCTCCAGATCTCCAAAAAGTCCTGGACAATCATTCCAAGGTATTCGAGACTCCCAAAGGTCTCCCACCTATGCGTGATCATGATCATGCTATTCATCTGATTCCAGGAAGTGTTCCTCCAAACATCAGGCCGTATAGATATCCCTATGTCCAAAAAAGTGAAATTGAACGTATGGTTGCAGAAATGCTAGAGGCTGGTATAATTCAACCAAGTCAAAGTTCTTTCTTTGCTCCAGTAGTATTGGTACACAAGAAGGATGGATCATGGCGCATGTGTCCGGATTATAGGGAGCTCAACAAGCTCACTATTAAAGATAAGTTCCCCATTCCTATCATTGATGAATTACTGGATGAATTGCATGG
Organism: Pinus tabuliformis; assembly: GCA_031772625.1. Lineage (NCBI taxonomy): Eukaryota > Viridiplantae > Streptophyta > Pinopsida > Pinales > Pinaceae > Pinus > Pinus tabuliformis. Next base: position 38,478,165 of record CM062815.1, read on the forward strand.
ATCAATTTACTTCACCAAGTTGGATCTTCGTTCGGGTTATCATCAAATCAGAATGAAGATTGAAGACATTCCAAAAATGGCATTTAGAACTCATGAGGGTCATTATGAATTTTTGGTCATGCCTTTTGGCCTTACTAATGCACCTTCAACATTTCAAGGTTTGATGAATTCAATTTTCAAACCATTCCTTAAAAAATTTGTGTTAGTATTTTTTGATGATATACTAATCTACAACAAGTCTTAGAAGGATCATGTTGAACATGTTGACAGGGTGCTACAACTATTGGAGGAGAAAAAATTATATGCAAAAAGATCCAAATGTTTCTTTGGAGTCCAGGAGGTGAAATATTTGGGTCATATTGTATCTCATGAAGGAGTTAAGGTAGACCCTAGCAAAATTAAAGCCATTAAGGAATGGAAAATCCCCACATCCATAAAGCATCTGCGAGGATTTCTTGGGTTGACAGGGTATTATCGCAAGTTTGTTAAGAATTATAAAGAATAGTAGCACCTCTAACAACATTATTGAAGAAAGATGCATTTTCATGGACTCCGGAAGCAACAAAGGCCTTTGAACATCTTAAAGAGGCAATGTGCCAAGCACCGATCTTAGCTACACCGGACTTCACAAAAACCTTTATTGTGGAATGTGATGCTTCAGGAAATGGAATTGGTGTTGTTCTAATGCAAGATGAAAGACCCATTGCTTTTGAAAGTCGTCCAATCAAGGGAAAGTTTTTAAGCAAAGCTATTTATGAGAAGGAAATGTTGGAAATATTCCATGCACTTAAGAAATGGCGACCCTACCTAATGGGAAGACACTTCAAGGTAAAAACGGATCATGATAGCCTTAAATACTTTTTAGAACAAAGATTATCATCTGAAGAGCAACAAAATTGGGTCACAAAGATGTTGGGATATGACTTTGAAATCATCTACAGAAAAGGGAAGCAAAATGTGGTGGCAGATGCACTCTCAAGAAAGGATGAGGATGTGGAAGCATTGTTGTGCGCCATTTCTATTATCCAACCAGATTGGATAAACAAAGCAAGGGAGGAATGGAAGAATGATGAAGAAGTGTGGGCACTTATTCGAAAGCTACAACAAGATTCCAGTACATCTGATACATTTAGCTGGCAAAATGATTCATTATGGTACAAATATCGCTTATACCTCGGTAAGAATTCCCAGCTAAAACAAAAGATTCTTATGGAATTGCACATTTCTCCCTTAGGAGGGCACTCGGGATTTTTAAAAACTTACCACAGGGTTAAGAAGGAATTTTTTTGGGATGACCTTAAATTAGATACTCAAAAGTTTGTTGTGGAATGTTTGGTTTGCCAACAAAATAAAGTTGAAACAATTAAGACACCGGGTCTATTACAACCTTTATCCATTCCAAGCCAACATTGGGAGGAGGTTTCAATGGATTTTATCACAGGTTTACCCAAGTCTAAGGGAAAGAGTGTCGTCATGGTGGTAGTTGACAGACTTACCAAGTATGCACATTTTTGTGCATTATCACATCCATTTAAAGCCAGTACAGTTTCTACTGCATTTATGGAAACAATTCAAAAGCTACATGGAAGCCCAAAGATTATTGTAAGTGACAGAGATCCCATTTTCACTGGAAATTTTTGGACAAAATTATTTTCTTGTCTTGGTACTCAGTTAGCTCATAGCTCATCTTATCATCCTCAATCGGATGGGCAAACTGAGATAGTAAACAAATGTTTGGAAGGATATCTTCGTTGCTTTGCATCTGATAAACATACACAATGGGTCAAATGGTTGCCTCTGGCTGAATGGTGGTATAACACTTCCTTCCGTACAGCAACAAAAATGACCCCATTTATGGCACTTTATGGGTATCAACCACCATCCATCACATCATATTTAAGAGAAAATTCTAAGGTTCAGGTAGTGGAACATCACATCGAACATCAACAACAAGTCCTCCAACTCTTAAAGGATAACCTCGTGTTGGCACAAAATAGAATGAAACAACAAGCAGATCAACATCGCAGTGAAAGAAGTTTTGATGTAGGTGATTGGGTATTCCTACGGCTACAACCATATAAGCAAATGTCCCTAAAGCAAGCTAAGAAGGATAATAAATTATCACCAAAGTATTATGGTCCGTACAAGGTGTTGCAAAAGATTGGTACTATGGCATACAAATTGGAGCTTCCTGCAGCTTCTCGATTGCACCCAGTTTTCCATGTTTCATGTTTAAAGAAGGTTATAGGTGACAAGCTCTCAGTTTAAACAATATTGCCAGAACTTGACGACGAAGGAAAAATTATATTAGAACCGGAAGCAGTCATAGAAACAAGAACTCAACAGCTACGAAATCAATCAATTTCAGAGTATCTTATCAAGTGGAAGAACTTATCCGCTGAAGATTCCACATGGGAGGATGAGAATTTTATGCAGAAGTATCTAGAACTACTCAAGCGTTGAGGACAACACTTTTCTGAAGGAGAGGGGCATGTTGGGTCCCTATAATACTAGTGATTACCCCATTACTATTGTAGTTATACCCCTATTACCCCCATGTTGTTATTTCTGTGCCCCATAGAATCCCTCTATTGTTATTTTTGTGGCTTTATATTATTATTGTTAGGTCAGCTGGATTATATTGTGACTCCTTAGACTCCTATATATAGAAAGGAGGTTTTGTCATTTGGATCATCAAAGAATTGTTCATTTATGTAATGTAAAGGAGGTTTCCCCCTCGAAGAGGCTGAATTCTAAGGCGTTGATCTATCTTTCTATCTTTTCTTGAGCTGGTTTCATAACACATGACATTGAGAATGATTATTTTCCATGTTATGAATCCAAACTCCTACTCCTGCCCCTAATCTATTTATAGAACCATCAAAATCTAAATGCCATAGAGACTCATGTGTTATGTTTTCACTATCAGGTTCTTTCTATTTTTCTTCTACAGCTATGATTTCATTTTTGCCATTGTCTGAATTATACAAGATAAATGAGTCCATATCAAAATGCATGGAGTATATAGGGTAACTCTGTGGTTTTTATGCACTACTTACCATGTATTTCATCAAGGTTTCTATGTAAATCTTTCTTTGCTAACCAAATACAGAGATGGTAGCATATGCCATGTCTAATTGTAGAGATCCCTGCAATTTTTCTCCCCATGAGCGAGATAATAGCATTCCATACTTGGGTGGGATATCAACAACTACTATGTCCATGACAATACTCTTTGCTAGGCATTGGACTAGAGTTACACAAAAATCTTTAATGAGGCCAAGGCATTTGACTTGGCTAGAATCAGAGGAAAGCAGGTCCTTGTAGGGTCTGGTGAAATCTAAATTTAATCTTTCCATGATTTCTTTAGGCATTAGGTTATGGGATGCCCCTGAATCTATAATAACATTATGTAGGATTTTTTCATGAACATTTAAGCTAATTTAGAATGGAGGGATACCCCCTTGTTGATGTGTGCCATTTACTTCTGGACCAAATAATAGCTCAGGTTGATCATCATTAAGGTTTACAACATCTTCACCTTGATCCAGGTGGATATTGGTGGCCACCTGCCAAGTCCACCTAGACCCCCACCATTGTCTTTCTCAGCATTTTCAGTTTCCTTAATTGTAGCACAGTTTACTATTTTTAGCAGTTTTTCGGGTCCTGAACTTCCGGAGCCGTTTTGAGGCCCTAAACGACGTTTTTTTGGGAATCTGGGGCAACATGGGTCCATGGACCGATGTTGCCTCCCAAAGTGGTAGTACTCGAATAGATCTTTCTAACGAGCTATTGTACGCGTCAAACAGAGATCATATGCCAAAGTTACGACCCCGGGAAGTTGATGTACCAATTTACCCCCAAACGGGGCCCACAGTTTGGCGTTTCATCTCCTAGGGTTAGGTTTTGGAATGTTAAGGGTTTTCCATTGTTTCTCAACAATAAATAGGCCTTCGAGCCTCATTGTAACAGAGTTCAGAGGCATGTAGCCATCACATCTCTTCTCAGAGATAAGCTACCATCGCCCTAGCTAGTTTATTTCCATTTCTGTTTGTAAGCATATTTCAGTATTTTCCATTAATGAAATGAAGTATTCTTTCCGCTGCATCTTTGTGTATATGGTTATCTCTGTAATTTGTTGCGTTCCTGTTTAAATCCGGATCAGTGGTATCAGAGCGGTTTGCTTTTTCTTTGTTTTTCTTTGCATGTCCCCAACAAGGTCGGGATATAAGGAGTTAGGGCTTGAACTGGTTGAACCTTTGCAAGACCAGCCTCGTAAATCCCGACGGCCTCCCATGGCGGACGAGAAGAAAGACGAGGGGGCAGGAGATCCCATCAAAATCTTGCTCGAAGAAGCGCTCGAGCGACAACGGAACGCGATGATGGACAGCTTTGCGCAGATCCTTCAACGGCTACCCAGAAGCGGCGCATCGGCTTCCAGCAGCTCCTCTGGAAACACCACACCCTTTAAGGTACAAGTTAATTTTGAAATCCCCATATTCGAGGGTCAGATAGACGTCGATGCCGTAGATAAATGGTTAAATCTGCTAGAGGGTTATTTTTCTGTTCATGAATTTTCGAGTCGGGAAAAGATTGTTTTTGCTCTTCTCAAAGTAGCCCCCCACGTCAAGGACTGGTGGGAAACCTACTGCGAGCAGAAGGATGAAAGTACTGGCTCACTATTTTCAGCCGCACCCACCTGGGATTCGTTCCGGGATGCCATCAAGGAGCAGTACTACCCTGTCGGAAGCTATGAGGATGAATACATAAAGTGGACCACGCTGCGGCAGGGAAGGGACCAAGACGTGCCGGAGTTCACCAATCTTTTCCATACCCTTCGCACAAAGTTGGGTATCAAGGATTCGGAGCAACATTTGATACTCAAATACCGTGGCTGCCTGCACAAGTACATCCAGGAAGAAATACAGTTCCTAAACATCCCCTCGCTCGGCGCAGCATACCGGTATGCCGTCAAGGTCGAGCAGAAGTTTAAACAAAAGAAGCGAGACTTTGGATCTGCGAATCCAAAGCAGGGGAAAGGTGCCCCTAAACCACAGAACAAAGGACAAAGCCAAGGCGGGACAGCCCAAGACAACCAGCCGAAGCTGCAAGCAAAGAGCAATGCCGCGAAGCCGAGAAAGGACACTGGAAAATGGTGCGAGTTCCATAAGAGCTCCACTCACAACACAAGTGAGTGTCGGGCCAAGCAGTCACTAGTGGCTGAGCTAAAGGTTGCAGAATCAGATGCATGTTCCGACTCTGAGTCAGAACCCGATAAGGGGTATGAAAAAGGGAAGCAGATCATTGATGCGGATCCCAGCGCCACTGTTGCTACTGCAAAGATCCAGAAAAATGAACCCGAAGATCCAGAGGAGGAGGAGCATCTCTTCCACTCCCAGATGTGGGTAAAGGGCTCCCCGATACAGTTCATTGTTGATAGGGGGAGTCAAAAGAACCTCATTTCGGCAGAGGCCGTGAAGCGGTTGGGCTTACCGACCACAGCACATCCACAACCATACACCATTGGGTGGCTTCACCAAGGGCGAGATCTTCGCGTGAGCTAGCAGTGTCGCCTTCCATACAACATCAAGCCCTTCACGGATGAGGTATTGTGTGACATTGCTCCCCTTGAAGTTTGTGATGTATTACTAGGACAACCATACTTGTGGAAGCGACATGCTGTGTATGAATCAAGGCCCCGTGCTGTTATTATTACATTGGGAAATAAGTTGTTCAGGATACCAGAGGTAGCACCACCTGCCGCCATCTCTTTGATTACTGCAAAACAATGCAGTAAGATCATTTCCAAAACCAGGAAATTTGTTTTCCTGATGATACGCCCTCAAGGGAAGAAGAAGACAGTGGCCGCGGCCTCCAAACGGGGTCCCTCTGCACGGCAGCTACAGATGGACAAGATTGTGGAGGAGTACGAAGACATCTTCACCTCCCCGGCAGGGGTTCCTCTGCACTGTCAAGTCAAGCACTCCATCGATCTGACCCCAGGTGCGCCGCTACCCAATGGACCAATTTATCGGCGCTCCGTTTTGGAGAACAATGAAATCAAGAGGCAGATTCAGGAGCTCCTGCAGAAAGGTCACATCCGTCCGAGTTCTTCGCCCTGTGGGAGCCCGATAGTGTTGGTACAGAAGAAGGATGGGTCGTGGAGACTCTGTATTGACTATCGGGCGCTGAATAAGATCACTGTCCGTAATAGGTACCCGATCCCGCGGATTGATGACCTCCTAGACCAACTAAAGGGGGCGAAATATTTCAGCAAGATCGATCTGAAGTCAGGATATCACCAGGTACCAATTGAACCCTCAGATGTGTGGAAGACTGCCTTCAAATCCAAGGAGGGCCTTTTCGAATGGTTGGTCATGCCTTTCGGATTGACGAATGCTCCTGCAACCTTTATGAGGCTAATGGATGACATCTTGCGGCCATTCACCAACTCCTTTGTAGTAGTATACCTGGATGACATTCTGATCTTCAGCCAGAGTTGGGAAGAGCACCTCCACCACATCCGACAGGTTCTCCAAACACTGCGGCAACACAAGCTATGTGCCAATTTGGAGAAATGCACTTTTGGCATGACCGAGGTTCAGTATCTGGGATACATCATTGATGAACAGGGGGTGCATGTCGATCCAGCCAAGGTCCAAGTCATTCGGGATTGGCCCTCTCCAACCACTCTAACAGAGCTCCGCAGCTTTCTAGGTCTTGCCAACTTCTACCGCAGGTTTGTGTTGGGATTTTCTCATATTTCTTGGCGCTTGAGTCAAGTCACCAAGGGCGGGGCGAAAGCAAAATTCTTTTGGTCTGAATCTCAACAGAAGGCATTCAGGGAGTTGAAGGATCACCTCTGCACGGCACCAGTGCTCGCGTTACCAGATTTACAACAACCATTTGAGGTCGAGACAGATGCCTCTGACTATGCTATTGGGGCAGTCCTTACTCAACATGGACATCCAGTGGCATATCACAGTGAAACACTTTCAGACACAGTCCGGAAGTACCCCACTTATGATAAAGAGATGTATTCCATTGTACAGGCCTGCCGACAATGGAAGCATTACATTTTGGGGAAGGAAACGGTCATCCACACAGACCACCGACCTCTGCAGTTCATACAGACCCAAGGGAAATTGCAGAATGATCGCCATCAGAAGTGGTCTACATACCTGCAACAGTTTCACTTGAATATTAAGTATAAAAAGGGCAGCACCAATAATGTTGCAGATTGCCTCAGTCGACCACCGATCATGGCGCTAACCACCGTGCTCAACTCTTGCGGGCACAAGACTTCTGATTGGCCACTTCTCTACAAAAGCAACCCAGAATTCGGCCACACATACCAGACACTCTTGGAGGGTCGACAGGTTGCAGATTTTCACCTCCAAGATGCCCTATTATGCCACCTCGGTCACCTTTGTGTTCCTTCAAGCGAGCGTGCCAAGATGATTTGGGAAGCACACTACAGTCGGGCTGCTGGGCATTTCGGGGTCGAGAAAACAGTGGCAGTACTGCAAAACTATTTCTATTGGCCGAATCTTCGACAGGATGTTGGGAAGTACATCCGATCATGTACTGCCTGTGCCATTGCCAAACCGACCATTAAGAAGCAAGGCCTCTATACCCCGTTGCCTACCCCTAGTCGACCTTGGGAATCCATCTCCATGGATTACATGTCAGGCCTTCCTTCCACTAAGCATGGAAATGACTGTGTTTTTGTGGTCGTCGACAGGTTCTCAAAGATGGCCATTATGATGGCCTGCAAGAAGAATATCACAGCAGAAGCCACTGCTAAACTCTTCTTTGAATGAGTGTGGGTGCACTTTGGGATCCCACAGTCTATCATCTCAGATCGGGATAGTCGGTTTCTCAGCACCTTTTGGTCCAGTCTCTGGTCAATGCTGGACACCAAACTCACGAAGTCCACAGCCTTCCATCCTCAAACTGATGGCCAGACAGAGGTTGTCAACAGGATGATTGTGCACATTCTGCGCATGTATAACTCAAAGCATCCACGCACATGGGACGAGAGCCTCCCCTATGTTCAGCACAGCTACAACCGAGCTCTTCACAGCTCCACTGGCCATAGCCCTTTTCAGGTGGGTTTGGGATTCCAGCCACTATGCCCCATTGATGTGGCCATGCCCCTTGCAGCTACTCACATGAATTCAGCTCATGTCCAGTCCGAAACAGATAAGGCCACCAGCTTCATTGAGCGCATCCAACATATTCGCCAGCAGGTCCATGACATTCTTGAGAAATCAAATGCCAAGTACAAGCAGAGACATGATCAACACCGGGTGCCACACAAGTTTCAGGTGGGCGACAAAGTCTGGTTGCATTTGCAAAAGGAACGCCTTACTGGAGCCTATCGGAAATTGAGACCACTCCGATATGGTCCTTACACCATTACTAAGGCTATGGGAGACAATGCATTTGAGCTCAGCATTCCCCCATTCCTTGGCCTGCACCCAGTGTTCAATGTGGACCGCCTTCGGCCATACTTTCCACCATTGCTAGACACATCCGACATTGCAGAACAGCTCAAACCCACAGAATTAAATCCAGATTGCATGGAACAAGCTGCAACTGATCAGATCATGGACACACAGATCAAAAACACTCGCCAACAGAATATCCAACTGTATCGAGTTGTCAAAGCAGGCCAACTCCTTCAGCAGGGCAAGTGGCTCACCAGGGAACAAGTTCAGCAGAAGTTTCCTCATCTCATGGAGGAGCTCAACGCAATGGGGACCATTGCTTCCTAAGGGGGGAGGAATGATCCAGGTGGATATTGGTGGCCACCTGCCAAGTCCACCTGGACCCCCACCATTGTCTTTCTCAGCATTTTCAGTTTCCTTAATTGTAGCACAGTTTACTATTTTTAGCAGTTTTTCGGGTCCTGAACTTCCGGAACCGTTTTGAGGCCCTAAACGACGTTTTTTTGGGAATCTGGGGCAACATGGGTCCATGAACCGATGTTGCCTCCCAAAGTGGTAGTACTCGGATAGATCTTTCTAACGAGCTATTGTACGCGTCAAACGGAGATCATATGCCAAAGTTACGACCCCGGGAAGTTGATGTACCAATTTACCCCCAAACGGGGCCCACAGTTTGGCGTTTCATCTCCTAGGGTTAGGTTTTGGAATGTTAAGGGTTTTCCATTGTTTCTCAACAATAAATAGGCCTTCGAGCCTCATTGTAACACAGTTCAGAGGCATGTAGCCATCACATCTCTTCTCAGAGATAAGCTACCATCGCCCTAGCTAGTTTATTTCCATTTCTGTTTGTAAGCATATTTCAGTATTTTCCATTAATGAAATGAAGTATTCTTTCCGCTGCATCTTTGTGTATATGGTTATCTCTGTAATTTGTTGCGTTCCTGTTTAAATCCGGATCACACCTTCACCTATGTTTAGTGTTTCAGTGATTTGTGCTTTATATGAGTCATTTTGTACTAGATTTGTCAAGGAAATTATATTTTCAATTTGGCTATCCCAGTCTTAATGTTGAATGGAAATTGAGTTTTTCCTGATTGTACGCGACATTCCTTCGCAATTGTGGCCCATGTACTTTTATCTTCTTTATCAGCACTTAGCAACTCAGTTTTTGTACCAACAATTTTGTTTTCAATTTTCTTATTTGGAATGGTTTGAGTAATGGTTGAATTTTGAGTTTTAGCTGAAGTTATTCCTACAATTTTTGGGATGGAAGTCTACTAAGTTCCTCTAGGGAGAATTTGTAGAACTTTGGTCACAAGAGCTTCTGCTGTTTTTCTAGTTTGGGTTTGAACTTATTTCTTAGTGGGAACTTCTATATTCTTTTTGCTTCTAAGGCTATACTATTTGTGAACTTCATAGCTGGAAAATTCATAGCGTTGTTTGTACTCAAAGGACTCTCCATATTCTAATTGTAATTGTTGCAACATGTATAATTCTTGTTCTTCCCAAGTAAGAAAAACAACATCTTCGCTTTTAATCCCCAATAGGTTTATATGGGTTTCCTCCCCTTCTTCATGGTTTTGTGAACCTTCAACATAATTTTCCTGGAAAGGTGGTATAACCTGTTGATTGGGTATATCGTCTCTTATTTTTCTAGTATTAAGATTTTTCCTAAAGTTGGGGTTTCTAATTGGGGGTCCTTGTTGATTTTCCCACTGAGATTTTCTTTCCATATTTTCTAATCTATCCATTACCCTTTATACACTTTTAGCTAAGCTATCTATCTTATCATTTGAAGTGGATGGTTCCTCCTTAATGGTAACTCTTTTCTCATTTCTCATCCTAGCTCTCTTAGCTAATAAATTGGATTCTACAATAACAACATTACTTTTCATCTGTTCCAATGTTTTAGGGTTTCTTTCTCTCAATTGGTAAGACACAACAATCTCAAAATTATCAGGAAATTTGTTCAGTGCCAAGTCTAGTGGAGGTTTGATATTTGCAGGGATTGCATTATAGATACTGTTGAACGTAGTACAATAGTCCTGAACAGATTCATTAGGATCTCTTCTAATATTTTCACATTCAGACAATATTTGCAAAGGGTTTTTCTTTCTTTCCCATCTATTGATAAACAATCTATGGAAAGCAACTAAATCAGAAATATGATTAGCAGGTAAAACTTTAAACCATATTTTGACATCTCCTACTAATGTTTGGGAAAATAATCTCATTTTCACATCAGACTCGTCAATATCATTAGCTCAAAAAAGTCACTCATTTTATTCACATGTTGTTGGGTAGTATACTAACGAGTAGCATCAAACAAAAAGATTTTACTTTGGTAGTCTTGTTGCATGGCATCTAATTGAGCTGGTAAAAGCATATCCCCCTGCCATGGATAAGACTTTGGTTTGACTGGGGGGTAAAGTAGTGGTGCTTGAAGAATAACTTGAGATGCCTGTATATGAACTAGATGAAGTTGAGATGCTCGGTCGGAGAGGAAGTTGAGGTATGAATGGTTTAGGGGAATGAACTATGGTGGATATTATAGGTGAGGTGGTAGTAAATGAAGCTGTATTGATAGTTTTTGAAGTCTCCATAGAAATTTCTGGGGTAGCAGTAGTTAGGGCATCTAATTCAACTGATTGTTGAAGATAGGCTTCGTCTATATGCCTTATCAAAGCTGAGGTTAAAGCTTCTAGTTTGTCAAAAGTATGCATAACATGTTGATCTAAATCAGGATGTATGGGAACCTTCTTTCATTCAATAAATTGAATAAAATTGGGGTCTATTGCAGTATCATGAATTTAATTTTTAGATTTGGTACGAAACAAAGAAATCTCAAATGATAAATCAACTTGAATATCCTCTAAACTTGATAATTCTTTAGGAAATGAATTTACTTTTATTAATTGAATACTACTTCCTTGAGTTTCTACCTTTTTTGGTTTCCTTAAAATTCTATTAGGATCATCAATAATTATGGCAAGGTTTGGATCTAGATGTGCCCTGGTATAATGTGTTCTTTTGGAAGCCAGAATTTTAATTTTTTTATCCGAAATCTCTTAACAACCCTAAATGACCTTAAGGTGCAGAGATGAGATTTAAGATTTCCTTTAAGGTTTATTAAAATGAGGACTGACCCCAGTATGGTCTCCACTATGTTATCACTCTAACATTTTCCTAGGGTTGTTATCTTGTGTGAAAAGAAATATTAGAGGTAACCACAAACCTACTTTTGAGATTAGGATCTAGCCTTCCTAATGCTCAGAGAGGAATCTCTCTTTATGATTTAACTTTTTTGAGTTAATTGATTTTAGGCTAGTTATTTAAGCTTTTGATTGGGTTTTGATTTTGATTTGGTGGTGGAATCACTGACTTAGATGGATAGAGGGATGTCCTTTACCATTGGTCTATGGGGTCAAGTGTTATGAAACCAGCTCACATAAAGATAGAAAAGATAGATGAACGCCTTAGAAATAAGCCTCTTTGAGGGGGAAACCTCCTTTACATTACACAAATGAATAATTCTTGGATGATACTATTAGTGTCTAAATCTACCTTAGACTGAAGGAAGGCAGGTCTATGGTAACACCAAACCACGCTTAACCTGGTAGCTAGCCCTACCAGGTCTGGAGAGGGCTCTCTCCTTGTCAATATCAATTAGAATATGGAAACTAGGGCTTGAGATGACTAAAAATAAATGCTGATTTTAGGCTAGGTATATTAGGTCAGAGGATTTTGTTTGATTTTGTTGGTTCGTTGCTGGATCAAATGAAGAAGGCAACTTTGGGTTCGAGAAATCAACTCAGATTTGCAGGAGGTTCTGTGGGGCAAGGTAGGTAGGTGTTTTGGCACTTTGAATTAGGTGTGATGGTAAGTCTAACACCAGTGAGGAGTTGAAAAGGGTATGCAAAGTTCATGAGTCCTCTTCAAATAGAAGAAAACATTAAAAACTAAATGTATCCTCAAGGCAGAGCACTGAATATCAATGGATTCAGCCTATTTATCTTGATTCATTTAGTTATGAAGAAAGAAATAGATGTTGGCACATATACACATAAGAAAAACTAAATAAAAAAGGAAGAAACAATGCCAAGACACATTACCACAAGAATCACACAAAATGCTGCAAAACCCTGGTTTATTTCCCTGCCAAACTGCAAAAGCGATTTACAATAAAGCTCAAAGCATCCACAAGAGTCCAACCTTTACAAATGACTAAGAGAAAACATAATATAGGCATCAAACAACTCATGCTAGTCATCAGGGGTCGAATCCATAATTGAAGGAGCTATTTCAACATCTAAAATAGGAACAAGAAAATAGGCAGTGGAACAGCTTGCCTCTAAAACTAAGGAAACTGATACATTTAGTTCAAAACCACTTTTGATTTGATGTATCTACCTCATCAAATATTTTCCATCAATATTTACATCATATTACATCATTTACCATGCAAAATTTACCAAGAAAAGAAGAAAAAGTCAACTTTTAAAGAGACTAGGTGAAATTTGACTTTTAGGCAAAATTGACAAAATTTTCCTGATGCACAGTACCCTGAACCTGATGCACAACGCCGCTTCAAGGCTACTTTTGGAGGCCTTTCACTCCACCAAATCAGGTCCAAGATAGCTTGTTGGAAAGATTTACCTATCTGGTTTTTGGAACACTTTTAATTTTCTGATTTGGAGTTGATTTGTCCCTTCAAAACTCATTTCTCCCAAGACTGGTTCCTGTGTGTCCAAAACGTGGCAGAGAGGGCATTTTTAGGTGGTTTTTGCCCCTTAGGTGACCCAGATCTCCTCCAAATTTTATGAAACTTTCTGGGTTTCATTTCTTTTTCATGAGGAATACAAAACTACAAGACATTTGGTAAAATACTGATCCAACCTAATGCGCAGCGCCAGTGGCACTGCGCATTAGTTGAAATTTCCTGTGTTTTTATTTACAAAATTGCAAAATGACAAAAATTTCCAAAAATCTCTTCAAATTTGGCAAGAAGCAACCATATTAAGATCTTCACTGAGCTAAGGAAGCTTCAGCAAAATTTTGAGTTTATCATGCTCTTTCTTGACCCTCAAGGCTCTCTTTAACTTAACTTTTAACCTCTTTACCCCTTTTTTGCAAATCTCATTCTGGATTAGGTAGTGATAGGCCATATGGCGCAACATTTTCTTCTCTTTGTTGGCTTTCTCAAGCATCTTCTCAAGGTGAATTTTCACCCTTTCTAACCATGATTCTCAATCAGCCTCAATTTCTTGCTCAAGGGATGTCATCTTGATTTTTCTTTTCTTTGCTAGTTGCCTATTTTCTCTAATCATTTGCAGCTCCATAATAGCTTGCTTATCTTCCAGTTGCTTATTTTCCTGCTCAAGAAAGTTGATGATCCATTTATCCCTCTCAAGGTCAAGTGATAAGGCTTGGATTTCAGCCTCCTTCTCTTTGATAATAATGTCCTTGAGTCTTGAGCTTTGAGAACCCAAATCAGTGACATCCTCCTCAATCAAAACAGAATCCCTGTCTTGCCCTTCAGTAGGGCCCTCTTCATGCATCTGTTTCTTTCCTTTGTCTCTTCCCTATACCTGTTTAGCTAGAGAAGAAGGCAAAGCCCCTTTCAGCCCTAGTGAATATAGCATTTGCTTGTGGTCTGGTGAAGAAAACGAGACCCCTTTCACCCCTGGTGGAGATAGTATTTTCTTGGTAGCTGCAAAAAGCATCCTAGTGCCTCTTTCATAAGTAACAAACATAGGAACATGAACCTCCTCTATTTTACTTTCAGGCTCTTTTTGTTGCCTAGAAGGTTCACCTTCCTCTTGAGGATCTAAAAATATTTGAGGCCCCTTGAAGCATTCATGGGCAATGAAAGTTTCCCATGACACTCCCAACTGAGTGAGCTGATGTAAAACAACAATTTTGATGACAGAAAAATGATAAATACTATTAAGCTGCTGTGGATATGGTTTTGTTTTTGCAATCACTGTCATCCTCTCTATGTTTTTACATATGAAATAAGGAATGCTCATCATTCTGACCCTGGTGAAGTGCATAAGCAATTTGAAGTGGTAGGCGTAAAGTTTGGAGAACCTACCCTCACATGTAAAGTATTTGATGATAAGCTTCATGAGACGAACATACCAATCCTCTAAGAATTTGAAAGGAAACACCCTTGTTATAGACATATTTGGGCACTGCAACCCCAATCTTATATGTCGATAAACAAATGGCTCTTTAACCCCTAAAAGTGGTGTTTCATACCTTAAAGGATCATAGTCAAATGATTACATAATTCCCCAAAATTTAAACCTGAAAAACCACTCAGAATTGGCCAAAACTAGACCATACTGACTGCTCCACTGTCAGGGTGCGATACATAGTGACTCCTACACTAGCGAAGTGTAATGCATACTGAAGAGGCCTTTTGTAGGGTGCGATGAGTGAGAATGGACAAATGTCTGAGACAATTTGCTAAGTGGATGCTCATGGAATCTTCTAGAAACTTGCTCTATGACACTTGCCTCTCTGAATTCGCCCAGGGATGCATAAGAGATCTAAGAAATCTCCAAGTGGAACCAAGAACTACAAGTGGAATGACACTAATAAAAAACCCAGAGATGACTCACACCCTTGTAGACATCTATAAATGGATCCCTCATCTGAGAGATCTGGAGGCTGGAATTTTGTAATTTGTAAGGAAGTGTTGTTAGTTTGCCTTTGAGAAGGAGCATTGTATTGTTGGGTGATCTTTCTTTTCATGAGGTGAAGAGGGCCTTGATGCTGGGAAGATGATGCTGGATCAGACAGCTGGGTTGTAATTCTCCCTTCTATTTTAATAAAGTTCTTTGAGTTTTCCTCCATACGATTGTTTACTTGTGAATCTTGTTATTTGTGAATGCCATTGTATGTTCAATATATTTCTGATCCTGCATTGTTTATGATATAAGAGATTGAGATGCTTTGATGGTGTTTTGTTACTTTGTTTCTATAGGTATTCTCTAAGTGGGACAAGTAGGAGAGGAGTTGTAAGCTCTATGAAGGGGGAGAGAAATCAAGCAAGGAGTCAAGCGGAAGATCCAGGTTGGTCCCTTTGCTTCTCTCTTACTTATCATACATAAAGGAAATTGCAAATTTCTTTGATTGTTTGTTTCTAGGATAGCTGCCAATCCTAGTGGGACTAGCAGATCGAAAAGACACTAGTTTTCCCAGAAACAAAATAATCAAAGAAATTTGTGATTTCCTTTATGTATGATAGATAAGAGAGAAGCAAAGGGACCAACCTGGAAAAACTAGTGTCTTTTTAGAAGATAGGGCCAAACGGATAGATGCAGGCATATTATTCAGGAAAACTAGTGTCTTTTTGATCTTCTAGTCCCACTAGGATTGGCAGCTATCCTAGAAACAAACAATCAAATCAATTTGCGATTCCCTTTATGTATGATAGATAAGGGAGAAGCAAAGGGACCAACTTGTATTTTCCTCTTGACTCCTTCCTTGATTTCTCTCCCCCTTGATAGAGCTTGCAACTCCTCTCCTACTTGTCCCACTTAGAGAATACCTGTAGAAACAAAATAACAAAACACCATCAAAGCATCTCAATATATTATATCATAAACAATGCAAAATCAGAAATACATTGAACATACAATGGCATTCACAAATAACAATATTCACAAGTACACAATTGTATGGAGGAAAACTCAAAGAACTTTATTAAAATAGAAGGGAGAATTACAACCCAACTATTTGATCCATCATCATCCTCCTAGCATCAAAGTCCTCTTCACCTCATGAAAAGCAAGATCACCCAACAATACAATGCTCCTTCTCAAAGACAAACTAATAGCACTTCCTTACAAATTACAAAATTCCAACCTCCAGATCTCTTAGATGAGGGATCCATTTATAGCTATCTGAAAGGGTGTGAGTCATCTCCAGGTTTTTGATTAGTGTATTCCACTTGTTGTTCTTGGTTCCACTTGGAGATTTCTTGGATCTCTTACTCCTCCCTGGCCGAATTCAGAGAGGCAAGTGTCATAGGAGAAGTTTCTAGAAGATTCCATGAGCATCCACTTAGCAAGCTGTCTCTGTAATTTGTCCATTCTCACTCATCACACCCCATAGAAGGCCTCTTCAGTATGCATCACACCTGGCTAGTGTAGGAGTCAGTATGCATCGCACCCTGACAGTGTAGCAGTCAGTATGGTCCAGTTTGGCCAGTTCTGAGTGGTTTTTCAGGTGGAACTTCTGGGGAATGATGTAATCAGTTGACCATGATCATTTAGGGTATGAAACAACACTTTTAGGGGTTAAAGATCCCTTGGTTTATCGACATATAATATTGGGGTTGAAGTGCCCAAATATGTCTATAAAAGTTGCCCCCTAAAGCATGAGGTCATAAATCTTTTGATGTCGGGTGAAATGCTTTATCATGAGGACCCGAGGTATTCGAACTGGAAGGTGACATGTATAAGATACAATACAATACATCATCATCATATTATTTTCATGATCAGCTGAGGTGGGCATTCCCATGCTCAGCTTTATAAATTCATTTTCATGTACATAGAACAGATAACTGTCTACAGTTGTAGGCTGGTGATTCTTTATATGTAGAGTCATCATCCCTAGCTTGGATGGTCATCTATGTAGCTTCTGTGTACATTTGATGTCTTTATATTCTTGAATATATCACAGCTCGGATGGATGAAACTAGATCTAGGGTCTTCAAGCTTGTTCAATCTTCGCCTGATGTACAAATCGATCAATGTGAAAAGATGTTCTGAAGTCAAACATGGAAAGACATCATCTGATTACCAAACCAATAATGTAAGTTGTTAACAGGCATGAGAGGAATCACTAATAATGATAATGACCCTCAAGATACTACAGTACAATTCACGTGGTGTGAATATATGATCCGATGTCGAACACCACGCAAAATCTTTCGATCGAAGGCCATTGATGTAAGCCTGTCGTCAAAAGTGAGAAACTTGCCATTGAGGCATGCAAGCTTCAAAGTACTGAAAGGTTGTTTCTTAGTCAACTTCTTGGATAATGAGCTGATGTTGACAAGAAGTGACCCGTCGTAGGAGGGCCTTAATGTATCCGACATCTATGACACGAAATGAAGAAAATTATTTTCTAGAGGTGAAAACGATCTGATGATACAAGGTTCAGGAATGGAGGTCATGAAAAATGGAGGGTGAAGGTATAACAGTGGATGAGGCAGTAACTAGATGGTGAATTATATAAATGACTTCTCTTGAACATATCAGCGACACTGAGATGGATTGGTAGTGTTAACCCCAAAAATGGATGGTGTGGAGGACCAATGGTGATATGACTGGTGAATGGAATAACCCAACTTGACTCAATCATGGTGATGGAATGAAAGTGTCATGTTCAAGAGTGACCTACTACCAATAAAATTTTTCAAGTTTTCTTCCCTTTTTCCCCAGTCATTGCTGACTAGTACTTCTTTATTTTTGTGAAGCTTGAGGAGGATAACATATGCTTGTTCTATAATTTTCCCTTCGGGCAAACCTGTCGCTATGTTTTAGCGAGCCTAGCGATAGTGAAACTCGTTCTTATCTGGGTGGACAAGTTTGTCACTATTCTTTTAACGAGTTTAACGACAAGGATAACTCGGTTCTTTTCATGTTTAGATAGTTTTAAAAGGGATGAAAAGGAAAGTCCAGCAGTTCTTTTTCATAGCATAATCCCTTAAGTCCAAAAAATATTAAAAGAATACAAAAGGGATGACTTTTCTGATCACATTAGTGAGCCGAAAAAGACAAGCACTTGATCTTTTCTATGGGATAATCCATCAGGTATGAAAACGATTTAAAATGTACAGGAGGGATGGCACTTCTAATCACTTTAGCGAGCTGGAGAGGCCAATAGCTTGACAATCTTTTCATATTTAGTGACTCAAAAAGAGTTTAAAGGAAACTCGTTTTTGAGGAACGAGTGGCGTTTAGGGTAGCAACAGGTTCCGAGTAATCTTGGAACTTCTCAAAACATGGTGATGTGAAGAGGGTGGCTAACAGGACCACTCATTGTAGCTGTTCCTCAAAATGGTAAAAAATCAAGTGGAAGTGTATGATCGGCCAAAAGGATGGAGGTGATGGAAGGAACACAACCAAGGTTCAAAAGGCTGATATAATGGCAATCACAAAGGTTATTTACTGGAGGTGGGTTCATTTTTTAACGAGGTTGAACTCTGGGGGAACATATGCTCAAGTGGCAAGTTCATTTTTTAATGAGCTTGAACCTTGCGGAAACATTGCTCATTGGTGGGTTTATTTTATAATGAGCTTGAACTTTGCGGAAACATTGCTCATTGGCAGGTTTATTTTTTAATGAGCTTGAACCTTGTGGAAACATTGATCATTTCCTTTTTATGTAGGCTAGAAACGACCAAACTACAAAGCTAAAAAATACTAAAAAGCTAAGGAACTATTGAGGTTAGGTAGGATGGTTTCATCAACAGTTTAGACAAAACCCTTCCTTTGCTCCATCTGTGGCGCAGACATTGTCGGACCAATCACCTAACCTAAGAAGTTGAAAAACTAAAAAGCTAAAAAATGAAATTGGTCGTTTTTCGCTTGCATAAAAAGGTTTGCATGCCCCTAGGCATTGAGAAAAGGAGAGTCTCCAGTAACCATATGGGAATCACTGTGGTTAAGCAAGATTGTTTTTGTCAGTGGTTAGACAAAAACACTTCCTTGGCTTTGTCCGCCAATTAGACAAAGGTGAGTGGTGTGTCAGACCAATCACTTAACTTACAGGGACATTCATATGGTAGGATGGTTTCGTCGGCGGTTAGACAAAACACTTCCTTGGCTTCATCCACACAGTGGACAAAAGTGAATGGTGTGGGATGGCACCTCCAATCATATAAACTACAAGGAAACCTATCTTTTTAGCTGGGTTCGTCCACCAAATGGACAAGGGTGCATGCCCCCTAAACTTCGTTACATTCACCATACTACCCGTGCTAATTAGGTGGATGGAATGAAGGTTGAAGAGACACTCTCGACCCAAAAGGACCATTTAGGGATGATGTTTGAATTGAAGCTGTGTTTGAACCGGGAAATGAAAGCTGGTCAATAGTGACAATTTTTCCTTCATGCGGGCAGCACATCACTCGAAAGAGTGTTGAAACAATAGCTTCCATGTTGTAAACATATTCATGTCCAAGGAGTAGATTGTAATCTAATGGTCCTTGGACTACCATCATGTTCAAGTGAACGATTTTCCTTCTCAAAGTAATTGGTAACTTAGGAAGGATCCCTAACGGTTGATTGGTTCCTTTATTAAATCCTGATAAATTTTGAGTAATAGGCATAAGTGATGGCGAACCAAGCACTTTCCAAGCAGTTGAGGAAAGGATACTCACTGATACCCCTTCATCTATGATAGTGCCAGACACGATCATTTTGTAAACTTGTACTATGATCCGTAATGGTACATTAGAAGAAAGGCAGGATCTTGCTAGTCGATTCCAATCAAAGGAAGTGACTAGAATGCTTGGAGGGGGTACGAATAAATGGTTGAATTGACCCCTTGAGTAGCAGGAACTGGGGGATTCTCTCCCTGTTGTGAAGGAACAGGCGGATTTCCCGTAAGTTCATTGAACTTTGAAGTAACAAAAAGAAGTTGAACATTATCACTCTCACTCTCTTTGGGAATGGTATCATCTGAAGGTGGACCTTCCGAAGGTAAAAATGGGTCGATTACCATCTCAACCTATTGACTTTGGTTCGGTATGGACTTAGAAGATTCACTTTCAACGATAGGTATTTCGACCAACAGTGGAGTTATGTAGTTGGATTTTCAAATAGTAAAGGACTTAGGGAGAGTTTCTTATATCCAGATGGAATTCGCTGCGGTGAAATGGGACGGTTATTCAAGACTCCCTTGGCCTCATTCAAAAAAGGACAACGGGGAAGGGCATGGTCCCCTTCACATAGTCTACATGGAGTTTTGACCTTTCCTTTCTATCCAGGAACTTCATTTTCACTAGTTGATGGTGTGCTGTCAACATGATCGCCAGAGGTTGATGACACCGGACGGTGCGAACGGGGACACCATTCTCTCAATATCCACAGAATGCAAGGAAAATCTCGATGAAAATGGTTTCCTCTGCAAAGTACACAAGGATATCTGGGAGATTTAGTGTGCGGATTTTCACCAGATGATTCATGGTTGCCCCCTTGCTTAATTGACTTCTTCTTCTTCTTATTCTTCCCTTTCTTATTCTTGTTAGCTACTTGGTTACTAGTATCACTATTTTCACCAAGCAAAGAGGAAGAAGTGGAGGGAGAAACAAAGGAAGTAGAAGGTGAAGGGTCAAATTCAGTATCAAATGATTGCTGATTCGATTGCTGAGGAATTACGGTATTTTGAACGACAGAGGTTGAGAATAACCATAATGGCAGACCAATTGTGATTCTTGGAAGGGAAAATGTGGCCATATACAGAGCACCAATATTTCCCCAAGAAGAAAATGGACTAGGATTCCCCTCGAGAGGGATTCCATGATTGGTGGATTCCATTATCTCAACCTAAGATCAACGAAGGAACAGGGATGTTATTCTGAACTAAATAAATTTTAATGACACTTTGACACAACTTTGCTTTTTCAATTTTTAAGAGTCTAGAAAAAGCTAAAGATGACTAGTCACCTTCAATTTTTAATGAGCCTGAAGTGACAAGTGCTCATATGGACCTTTTCTTTTAAGGAGTCAAAAAGGAACGAAAGTGACTACTCTGGAAATCTAGACAGAGGGATTACCAAACCAATCACAAACCTGCAATATACACCTTGGTGATAAATTAAAGAGAAATTACCAAGAACTTATGTACGGCAGTCAATCTTCCTATAGACCAATGGATAAAGGATATAAGCCTATTGTCGTCTTCCAATATATACTCGATGGTATGGGGAGCACAAGTCCGTGCTATCACTTGTCGTATCAAAGAGGAGGAATCACCCAACCCTCGATGAAAAGATAGTTACTAGATTTTATGACGTCGGAACACGTCTCTAGCCTAGACCTCTAGATGTGTTGCGTTAGGTTCCAAAGCATTGTTAAGTTCATTGAAATTTATTTTTGGGTTAATCTTGTTTATAAGTTTTCCTTTTAATGGTTCACCGCGTGATGTAGATTTAAACTTCCTAAATATGCAATCTAAAATGATAAAAAATCGTTGTTTATTTTTAGCAATAAAAATCCTAGCTACTAAGGAAAGAAGTCTACGATTCTTTCAAACAAAGAGCAAAGAGCACACACTAAATGCACTTTTCCTAAATCATTTTCGCACATAGTCTAAATGCAAATGCAAATGCATGTATTTGCTTTTCATTCCCCTTAATTTGAAGAATGCCAAAAAGGAAAACTAAGTATAGATCTGAAATATTTTCTTCAAAGCGACATTTCGACAATTTCTTTCCAAAAATGAAAGGAAGACTTAAACGACACTTTTCAATTTCGAATAGAAGATGCTTTAAACACTTCAAATATCAAAAATTCAAATCAAATACATCACAAAAAGTTCAATCAACTATCCAAAGAAGGAAGACTCAACGACACTTCTATTTTTGACACAAAACAACAGTTACGACACTTTTGTTCCAAAACGACAGATTGATTTAAGCAACTTTTCGCCAAAGGATTGCAAATGATGGACAAATACATGAAAACATTTACTAATCCTAATCAATGGAGGCTGAACTATGTAAAGCAAGGAGGCTTTAGCAATGAGATATTGTTCATAAGTAGCAAAATAATTAAACAGAGCTGAAAACAAGGACTAAAACCCCAAATTTCAAGGAGAGAAATAGGATTATTCAGTCATCGCACCTGTGCTTCACAGAAATAGGGATACATCTCACCTTCTACACTCAGGAAGTGTGATGCATACTGGCTTCCAGTGACAGACAGTGCGATGGGCCAGGGAGCGCAACTGAGGTGGGTTTTGGCTCAAATTTGCAGCTAATTTCAGTGAGTTAAGTTGAGCTATTATGGACAGTAAAGAACAAAGTACAGGGGTATGATCTTGGAAGGTTATTAAGCTACCAACAGGGCATCTGGAATGCTTGTAATTTAGATGTTCAAATCATAAACTAAACTGAAGATTGATTGAAGCAGCATTCATCTACTTTGCAATTGCAAAGCAAGAGTAGTTCGAAGGCTATCAGGCTAACTTCATGCTTCGTCTATAGTTTATAAAACAAACAAGCAAACTATTCGATCCCCATCGGAGTCGCAATTTTGTTTCCGGGAAAACCAGTGTCTTTTAAATCTACTAGTCCCACTAGGATTGGTAGCTATCCTAGAAACAAAAAATCAAAGCAATTTGTGATTTCCTTTATGTATGATAGATAAGAGAGAAGCAAAGGGACCAACCTAGATCTTCTGCTTGACTCCTTGCTTGATTTCTCTCCCCCTTGATAGAGCTTGCAACTCCTCTCCTACTTGTCCCGCTCATAGAATACCTATAGAAACAAAGTAACAAAACACCATCAAAGCATCTCGATCTATTATATCATAAACAATGCAGAAGCAGAAATACATTAAACATACAATGGCATTCACAAATAACAATATTCACAAGTACGCAATTGTATGGATGAAAACTCAAAGAATTTATTAAAATAGAAGGGAGAATTACAGCCCAGCTGTCTGATCCATCATCATCCTCCCAGCATCAAAGCCCTCTTCACCTCATGAAATGCAAGATCACCCAACAATACAATGCTCCTTCTCAAAGACAAACTAACAACACTTCCTTACAAATTACAAAATTCCAGCCTCCAGATCTCTCAGATGAGGGACCCATTTATAGATGTCTGCAAGGGTGTGAGTCATCTTTCGGTTTTTGATTAGTGTCATTCCACGTGGAGATTTCTTGGATCTCTTACTTCTCCCTGGGTGAATTCAGAGAGGCAAGTGTCGTAGGAAAAGTTTCTAGAAGATTCCATGAGCATCCACTTAGAAAAATGTCTCTGACATTTGTCCATTCTTGCTCATTGCACCCCACAGAAGGCCTCTTTGGTATGCATTACACCTGGCTAGTGTAGGAGTCAGTATGCATCATACCTTGACATTGGAGCAGTCAGTATGGTCCAGTTTTGGCCAGTTCTGAGTGGTTTTTCAGGTGGAACTTCTAGGGAATGATGTAATCAATTGACCATGATCCTTTAGGGTATGAAACAACACTTTTAGGGGTTAAAGAGCCCTTGTTTTATCGACATATAAGATTGGGGTTGAGGTGCCCAAATATGTTTATAACAATTAATATTTTGTTTCCGGGAAAACTAGTGTTTGGGAGGATAGGTTGCTTAATATTTGGGTATGCCGACTGAGGTAGTCGTAGTATGCGGAACCTATATTCTACAGCCTGGGCCATTTTTGCTCCAGGCAGTGAATAAGTGAGTTTCAGGGGGATATGTATTGGCTGATCAACAAACAACGTCGTTGAGTATAGTGCGTTGATTGAACTTCTCTCTGATTCCATTTCGCATGACATATGCTGACTTGTTGTCAGGCTAGATTCGCAACTCATCATTCTATAGCTTACTGGCATCTATTCTGTTCAAAACCCAGCTATTTATCATATGTTCCTAAGAGTTAAGATTTTGGAAAGATAGTTTGATTCCATTCAATATCAACACATTTCTAGAAACTTAAACACATTAACTGCTTCATTAGAAAATTACGTGTTAGATAGACATTTGCAACACTTGTAAAGAAAAGCATTCCACATTAACATTTGCATCTGGATCGCATAACTTAACCAAAATAAAACTCCGAAAATAAAAAATATATAACTGTTTATAGGTTTTACAAAATGTTTTGTGTCCAAGACAAAATCAGTCATATGACCAAAAAACTCAAAAATGAATGCAGAAAAGCATCCTAGACTAATGATGCTGGTGATCACATGTCATCGCCTGTGCGATCATACGCAAGAGCCTAGTCCATCGACTTGGCAAGCCAGTAGTATGGCGTTGTAACCTCAGAGATAACTCGTCGGTCCTCACATCCTGAATACTGAGAGTGAGGCCCTCGATCTGATCCTGCAGTGCTGGCATGGTCTCCGCTATGTCCAGATTGCGGAGGACAGCCCTCCCTATAGCCTCTCCTGCTGGAATGTCAGCTGCCGCCCTTGGGCGTGCCACTGGTCACACTAGCCCAATATCTGCACAAGTATATGAGTTTGATTAGTCTTGATAACTTTTAAAAACACAAAAACATTATAAAACTGATAAACAAAGATATGGTGAAATCATTTTACCCATAACACTCCACTACTCGCCAGCTGGTAATGCCAAATTCGGGTCGCCTCGGAAATCCATCCCAACGTATGGATACTCCACAAAGACCATCTCCTAAAGGTCGAACCACTCAAAAAAGGTATCGGAGAAAGAAATCTGTGACTGACCAGCATGTCTGGCCATGAGATCAACCCATCTCTGCATCCGTGGTTCCCCCGGTGCTGGCAATCCTAGTGAAATGTACTGAGGCTGCATCAGTGGAATCCTCTCCAAGGAAAAAGCAGTCAAGATGGAACCGTAGCCAAAATTCTTGGATCTTCCATTCTTTACCTTGGAGAGCTATTCTTTTATAACAGGAAGTACTGCCTCACACCAGTTGAACACCTTTGGTTCTAGGCATTCCAGGGCATACTGCATGTAAGATCTGTTTTCCAAATGAAGAGCTGCGCTACCAGCCAATCTAGTGAAGTTAAATAAAATGGTCCTCAAGGGCCGATCAGTGACATCCCGGATATTGATCTTGCCGTCTCTGTTGGGCTGAGATCCATCTCTCTAGAACTAACAGATATAATCTCTCATAGATTCACCCCCACAGGCGGATCTTGATAGTGAAAGAGGGGCACCATGCCTCGATAACCCCGTCAGAAAGTTGATATCCTCGACTGTCAATGGAATAGATTCTCCTATTATCTTGAATACATAGTTGAGTAGATCCCAAGCATTGAGAAAATACTGCAACAAAATGATTTGTTTCCTCATGCTAGATATACAAAAGAATTTGAGCAAGCCACTATTTCGTAATGCAATAACTGTGCCCTGATCGTGTAAGGCAATCATGTCCTTTTCTTCATATTCACATTCATGCCATGTGACGACCATCTTGATCCAACAAATATCTGAGACACAGAAAAAAGATGAGTTAGGATCCAAATTTGAGCAAAAACAGGAAAAAATTTCATGAGAAATAACTGTGTAAAGTTTCCCTTCTGCGCCCATCGCACCCTACCTTTGGACAAGGTGAGATGCACACTGACTGGCCAGTGTATAGCTTAGTATCCATCACAGCTTTCGATATAGGCCAGGTGCGATTGATGAAGAACAAATTCTTCAAACCCCAGGGGCCCAGAAGAAGGGAAAAGATTTCTCAAAATAAAAAAAGGATAAAATAATACAAAAGGGATGAGTTTTTGATAACTTTAGTGAGCCGAAAAAACAAGCGCTCGAACTTTTTCATGAGATAATCCCTCGGGTTTGAAAAGTTTAAAACACACAGGAGGGAAGGCACTTCCAATCACTTTGGTGAGCTGGAAAGGCCAATAGCTCAACAATATTTTCATATTTAGTGAGTCTGAAAAGAGTTTAAAGGAGACTTGTTTTTTGAGGAACGAGTGGCATTTAGGGTAGCGACTGGTTCTAGGTAATCTTGGAACTTCACAAAACATGGTGATGTGAAGAGGGTGGCTAACAGGACCACTCATCACAGCTATTCCTCAAAATGGTAAATAAACAAGTGGAAGCATATGATCGGCCAAATGGATGGAGGTGATGGAAGGAACACAACCAAGGCTCAAAAGGCTGATATAATGGCAATCACAAAGGTTATTTACTGAAGGTGGTTTCATTTTTTAACGAGCTTGAACTATGGGGGAACATATGCTGAGTTGGCAGGTTTATTTTTTAATGAGCTTGAACCATACGATAACATTACTCATTGCAGTAGTCAAAGATGTTCAATTCACCGTTTAACACATTAGATTATTTCTTCAGTCGTTCAACCTGCACAATTGCTCCATCAAATTGATTAGATATACATATATATGCCAAAAAAATGAATTAAAAACTAACATTTTATTTCAAGTATGTGAATAGTAACATAAAAATTAGTTTTACCTCTCATTTTCATCATTTCATTTCAAATTTCGGATTTTGGAGCTCTGGAGTGGATTTCCCCCTCAAATTTCACTAGCTGATTTTGGGAGATCCGGTGGACTATTCTCTGCCCCATTAGGACCAGGGAAGAGCTAACCCTGAGCTCTTCATTTTCATTCCATCCTTTAATGATTTTGACCAAGTTTTTCCCTTCTTCTGGGCCCCTGGGTTTTGAAGAATTCGTTCTTCATCCATCGCACCTGGCCTATATCGAAAGGTGCGATGCATACTGAGCTATACACTGGCTAGTCAGTATGCATCTCACCTTGTCAAAAGGTAGGGTACGATAGGAACATAAAGGAAACTCCATCATCATGAGACGTTCCTCTCTTTGCAGAAGATAGGTTGGTTTGATTGTTTGTTTCTAGGATAGCTGCCAATCCTAGTGGGACTAGCAGATCGAAAAGACAGTAGTTCAACTTTCAAATCAAAGAAATCTCTTTTCTTCGCGGAGTTAATTTGTGACCTCCCATCATCGTCCAACGATTTAACATCTAAAAGCATCAATCATGGATGAGACTCTATTTCTAATATCGTCAAGCGATCCGTGGTACAGAGATATATTGGTCTATCTCCAAACCCAAACTTTTACTCCGAACACCTCTCACTCTAAACAGCGGCATATTCGATACCATGCCAAAGACAACATGATGGTTGGTGATACACTTTATTGTCATGGTGTTGATACAGTTCTATGAAGGTGCCTCACACATGAGGAGGCCGAAAAAGTCCTGAATGACTGTCATTCAGGTGCATGTGGGGGGCATCTATCTGGTTACGCTATTGCACAAAAGATCTTATGAGCTGGTTACTTCTGGCCCACTATATTCAAAGATTGCATAATTACAGTCAGAAGTTTCCATGCTTTTCAGATTTTTGATTGCAAAACTAGATTACCACCTGCACTACTGCATCCATTAGTTGTTGTTGGACCATTCGATAAATGGGGCATAGATTTCATGACATGTACCCCACCTCGGCAGGGGGCATGGGTATATTATAGTCATCATTGACTATTTTACAAAATGGGCCGAGGCGATGCCTACATTAAGCAACAAAGGCGAAACGACTCCTCTTTTCTTTTTTAATCATGTAGTCTCTAGATTTTTTGTTTCACAGGCTATAGTCACAGATCATGGATCACATTTTCGCAATCACATGATGGTTGAATTGACTACCAAATTAGGACTATCCCATGATAGTTCTACTCCATATTATCCGCAGGCTAAAAGATAGGTTGAGGTAATCAATAAAGTCCTAAAGCGCATGCTACAAAGAATGATTAGAGTCCACAAATGGAATTGGCATTTAATCCTGTACTCAGCTCTGTGGGCATATAGAACATCAGTGAGAAATGCGACCGGATTTATGCCCTTTCAGTTGGTGTATGGTATGGAAGCTGTCTTACCAGTTCAGTGCGAAATTTCATCTCTCAAGCTTGCAATTGATCTGATTCCCGATACTTTGAAGGAAGAGACTCATTTCTTGGAACTAATCCACTTGGATGAAACCCGTCGCAACGCCGCGCTGGCGAACAAAGCACATAAGAAATGGGTCAATGTACAATTTGACAAGAATGTCAAACCTCGTGTCTTCTAAAAAGGTGATGTGGTCTTGCTTTACGATTAGACGTCTGACAAATTGGGAGTAGGTAAGTTCAAACCATTATGGATGGGCCCCTACATTGTTAAATGAGTATTGACAAAGGGAGCCTACGAGCTGGTAGATTATGTTGGGATTCCACTGTTGCAACCTCGAAACGGATTGTATCTTAAGCATTACTATGCTTGTTAAGTGTAGTAATTTCTTCGTATATATGATTTTGTTACATTTTTGTTTTCTTTTAGAGTTGTCATTTTGGTTAGGTAATCCACTTTGCATTTGTTGCAAATGTCAAACTTTTTGGAACCATTTGTTGGGTATGCCGAAGGAGCTAGTCGTAGTATGTGGAACCTATCTTTTGTAGCCTGGGCCATTTCTGCTCCAAGTGGCGAGTTAGGGAGTTTTATGGGGATATGTATTGGCCGATCAACGACCAATATTGCTGAGTATAGTGCATTGATTTAACTTCTCTCTGATGCAATTTCACATGGCATACACCGACTTATTGTCAGGTTAGATTCGCAACTCGTCATTCTACAGCTTAATGGCATTTATTCTATTTGGAACCCAGCTATTTATCGTATGTTCCTAAGAGTAAAGATTTTGGAAAGATAGTTTGATTCCATTCAATATAAACACATTTCCAAAAACTTAAACACATTAAGTGATTCATTAGCAAATTATGTGTTAGATAGACATTTGCAACACTTGTAAAGAAAAGCATTCCACATTAACATTTGCATCTGGATCGCATAACTTAACCAAAATAAAACTCCAAAAATAGAAAATATATAACTGCTTATATTTTTTACAAAATGTTTTGTGTCCAAGACAAAATCGGTCATATGACCAAGAAACTAAAAAATGAATTTAGAAAAGTATCCTAGAGTAATGATGCTGGTGATAACATGTCACCACCTACACACAAGTAGTATGGTGCAGCCTAGTCCATCGACTCGGCACACCAGTAGTATGGCGCGGCCTAGTCCATTGACATGGCACACCAGTAGTATGGTGCAACCTAGTCCATTGACTCGGCACAATAGTAGTATGGTGCTGTAACCTCAGAGGTAACTCATCGATCCTCACATCCTTAATACTAAGAGTGAGGCCCTTGATCTAATCTTTCATCACTGCCAGGGTATTTGCTATGTCCAGATCACGTAGGACGACCCTCCCTATAGCCTCTCCTACTGGAACGTCAGCTGCCGCGCTTGGGCGTGTCGTTGGTCGCACTGGCCAAATATCTGCACAAGTATATGAGTTTGATTAGTCTTGATAACTTTAAAAACAAGAAAACATTATAAAACTGATAAACAAAGATATGGTCAAATCATTTTACCCATAACACTCCACTGCTCGCCAGATGGTAACGCTAAATTCGGGCTGCCTCAGAAATCCATCCTAATGTATGGATACTCCACAAAGACCATCTCCTGACATTCAAACCACTCAAATAAGGCATTAGAGAAAGAAATATTTGACTAACCAGCATGTTTGGCCTTGATATCAACCCATCTATGAATCCGTGGTTCCCCCAGTGCTAGCAATCCTAGTGAAATGTATTGAGGCTACATCATTGGAATCTTCTCCAAGGCAAAAGTAGTCAAGATGGAACTGTAGCCAAAATTATTGGATATTCCATTCTTTACCTTGGAGATTTATTATTTTATAACAGGAAGTACCGCCTCACACCAGTTGAATGCCTTTGGTCCCAGGCATTCTAGGGCGTACCACATGTAAGATCTATTTGCCAAATGAAGAGTCGCGCTACCAGCCAATATAGTGAAGGTAAATAAAATGTTCCTCAAGGGCCGATTAGTGATGTCCCGGATATTGATATTGCCATCTCTGCTGGGCTGAGATCCATCTTTATAGAACTTACGGATATAATCTCTCACAGATTCAACCCCACGGGCAGATCCTGATAGTGAAAGAGGGGCACCACACCTTGATAACCCCGTCAGAAAGTAGATATCCTCGATTGTTAGTGGAATAGATTTGCCTTTGATCTAGAATACATGGTTGATCGGATCCCAACCATCGAGAAAATACTGCAAAAAAATGATTTGTTGCCTCATGGTAGATATACGGAA
Organism: Pinus tabuliformis; assembly: GCA_031772625.1. Taxonomy (NCBI): domain Eukaryota; kingdom Viridiplantae; phylum Streptophyta; class Pinopsida; order Pinales; family Pinaceae; genus Pinus; species Pinus tabuliformis. Next base: position 38,508,533 of record CM062815.1, read on the forward strand.
GAATTTGAGAAAGCCACAGTTTCGTAATGCTGTAATTATGCCTTGATCATGTAAGGCAATCATGTCCTATTCTTCATGTTCGCATTCACACCATGTGATGACCATATTGATCCAAAAAATATCTGAGACACAGACAAAAGATGAATTAGGATCCAAATTTGAGCAGAAAAAGGCAAAAATTTCATGAGAAATAACTGTGTAAACATTCCCTTCTGCGCCCATCACACCCTACCTTTGGACAAGGTGAGATGCATACTATCTGGCCAGTGTACAACTCAGTATGCATTGCACCTTTTGATATAGGCCAGGTGCGATGGATGAAGAACGAATTCTTCAAACCCCAGGGGCCTAGAAGAAGGAAAAAACTTGCTCAAAATTAAAAAAGGATAAAATAATACAAAAGGGATGATTTTTCGATAACTTTAGCGAGGCGAAAAGATAAGCACTCGAAATTTTTCATGAGATAATCCCTCAAGTCTGAAAAGTTTAAAACATACAGGAGGGATGGCACTTGAAATCACTTTAGCGAGCTGGAAAGGCCAATATCTCGACAATCGCTTCATATTTAGTGAGTCTGAAAAGAGTTTAAAGGAGACTCGTTTTTTGAGGAATGAGTGGCGTTTAGGGTAGTGACTGGTTCTGGGTAATCTTGGAAGTTCACAAAACATGGTGATGTGAAGAGGGTGGCTAACATGACCACTCATTGTAGTTGTTACTCAAATTGGTAAACAATCAAGTGGAAGCGTATGATCGGCCAAACGGATGGAGGTGATGTAAGGAACACAACCAAGGTTCAAAAGGCTGATATAATGGTAATCACAAAGGTTATTTACTGAAGGTGGGTTCATTTTTTAACGAGATTAACTCTGGGGGAACATATGCTCAGTTAGCAGGTTTATTTTTTAACGAGCTTGAACCATACGATAACATTGCTCATTATAGTAGTCAAAGATGTTCAATGCACTGTTTAACACGTTAGATTCTTTCATCAGTCGTTCAACCTGCTCAATTGCTCCATCAAATTGATTATAAATACATATATATGCCCAAAAAATGAAGTAAAAACTAACATTTTACTTGAAGTACATGAATAGTAACATAAAAAGTAGTTTTACCTCTCATTTTCATCATTTCATTTCAAATTTCGGATTTTGGAGCTCTCGAGTGGTTTTCCCTCTCAAATTTCACTAGCTGATTTTGGGAGATCCAGTAGACTATTCTTTGCGCCGTTAGGACCAGGTAGGGGCTAACCTTGAGCTCTTCATTTTCATTCCATCCTTTCTTTATTTTGAGCAAGTTTTTCCCTTCTTCTGGGCCCCTAAGGTTTGAAGAATTTGTTCTTCATCCATCGCACCTAGCCTATATCGAAAGGTGTGATGCATACTGAGCTATACACTGGCTAGTCAGTATGCATCTCACCTTGTCCAAAGGTATGGTGCGATGGGTGCATAAGGGAAACTCCATCATCATGAGTTGTTCCTCTCTTTACAGAAGATAGGTTGCTTTGATTGTTTGTTTCTAGGATACCTACCAATCCTAGTGGGACTAGTAGATCGAAAAGACATTAGTTCAACTTTCAAATCAAAGAAATATCTCGTCTTTGCAAAGTTACTTTGTGACCTCCCATCGTCATCCAACGATTTAACATCTAAAGCATTAATCGTGGATGAGACTCCGTTTCTAATATCGTCAAGTGATCCGTGGTACAGAGATATACTGGTCTATCACCAAACCCAAACCTTTAGGCCTAACACCTCTTACTCTAAACAGTGGCGTATTCGATACCAAGCCAAATACTACATGATTGGTGGTGATACACTTTACCGTCGTGGCGTCGATACAGTTCTGCGAAGGTGCCTCACGCATGAGGAGGCCAAAAAATTCCTGAATGACTATCACTCAGGTGCATGTCAGGGGCATCTATTTGGTTATTCTACTGCACAAAAGATCTTACGAGTTGGTTACTTCTGGCCCACTATATTCAAAGATTGCATAATTGCAGTCATAAGTTGCCATGCTTATCATATTTTTGATCACAAAACTAGATTACCACCTGCACTAATGCATCCAGTAGTTGCTGTTGGACCATTCGCTAAATGGGGCATAGATTTCATGACATGTAACCCCACCTTGACTGGGGGGCATGGGTATATTATAGTCATTGTCGACTATTTTACAAAATGGGTCGAGGCGATGCCTACATTAAACAACAGTCGAAAAATGGCTGCTATTTTCTTTTTTAATCATGTAGTCTCTAGATTTTGTGTTCCACAGGCTATAGTCACAGATCATGGATCGCATTTTTGAAATGACATGATGGTTGAATTGACTACCAAATTAGGACTATCCCACGATAGTTCTACTCCATATTATCCACAGGCTAATAGATAGGTTGAGGCAATCAATAAAGTCCTGAAGCGCATGCTGCAAAGAATGATTGGAGTCCACAAACGGAATTGGAGTTTAATCATGTACTCAGCTCTGTGGGCATATAGGACATCGGTGAGAAATGTGACTGGATTTGTTCCCTTTCAGTTGGTGTATTGTCTGGAAGCTGTCTTACCAGTTCAGTGTGAAATTTTGTCTCTTAAGTTCACAATTGATCTGCTTCCCAATACTTTGAAGGAAGAGCCTCATTTCTTGGAACTAATCCACTTGGATGAAACCTGTTGTGACACTGCGCTGGCGAACGAAGCACATAAGAAATGGGTCAAGGTGCAATTTGACAAGAATGTCAAGCCTCGTGTCTTCTCAGAAGGTGACGTGGTCTTGCTTTACGATCAGGACTCTGACAAATTGGGAGCAAGTAAGTTCGAACCATTATGGATGGGCCCCTACATTATTAAATGAGTATTGACAAAGGGAGCCTACAAGCTGGTAGATTATGATGGGATTCCACTGCCACAGCCCCGAAACAGGTTGTATCATAAGTGTTACTATGCTTTATTAAGTTTAGTAATTTCTTTGTATATATGGTTTTGTTACATTTGTTTTCTTTTAGAGTTGTGATTTTGGTTAGGTAATCCACTTTGCATTTGTTGTAGATGTCAAACTTTTTGGAACCATTTGTTGGGTATGCCAATGGAGCTAGTCGTAGTACGCGGAACCTATCTTCTATAGCCTGGGCCATTTTTTCTCCAAGTGGCGAGTTAGTGAGTTTCAGGGGGATATGTATTAGCCGATCAATGAACAACATCACTGAGTATATCACGTTGATTGAACTTCTCTCTGATGCCATTTCGCATGGCATACGCCGACTTATTGTCAGGCTAGATTTGTAACTCGTCATTCTACAACTTACTGGCATCTATTCCGTTCGGAACCCAACTATTTATCGTATGTTCCTAAGAGTCAGGATTTTGGAAAGATAGTTTGATTCCATTCAATATCAACACATTTCCAGAAACTTATACACATTAACTAATTCATTAGCAAATTATGTGTTAGATAGACATTTGCAACACTTGTAAAGAAAAGCATTCCACATTAACATTTGCATCTGGATTTCATAACTTAACCAAAATAAAACTCCAAAAATAAAAAATATATAACTGTTTATAGTTTTTACAAAATGTTTTGTGTCCATGACAAAATCAGTCATATGACCAAGAAACTCAAAAATGAATGCATAAAAGCATCCTAGACTAATGATGCTGGTGATAACATGTCACTGCCTGTGCGATCATATGCAAGAGCCTAGTCCATCAACTCGGCACGCCAGTATTATGGCGCTTGTTACAGGGAAAAGTGTCTACACAGAACTGCTTATCCCACTAAGGTGTGATAGCTACCTTTGAAACAAACAAAGGAAAGCTACTTTCATTTTTCCTTTATGAAGTATAGATGAGAGAAGAAAAAAGAAGACCAACCTCTGTCTTGCGCTAATCTCCTAGTTCGATTCCTCTCTCTCTTGATAGTCTTTCGCTACTTGTTCCCTTGCACGCCCAACTTCACAGAATGCCTGTAAGATCACAGTAGCATAGCACTATACAAGAACATGGATCTATAATCATAAACAATCTAGGATCAGATGTAAATTGACCATACAAATGCAGAAAACCACAAGAGTATGGAGGAAAACTTGAATAGCTTTTATTGATAAACGAGAAAGAGCCAAGGGAGTTACAACCAGTTGTTCTGACCCAGCATCATCCTCTCAGTAAGGAAGCCCCTCTTCACCTCATACAAAGCTTAGATCACCCAACAATCTTATGTTGTCTCAAGAAACCAACAGCAATTCCTTGCAATATGCAAAATTCCAGCCTCTGGATATCTGGGATGAGGGATCCATATATAGATATCTGTAAGGGAGATGAGTCAGCTTGTGATTTGATTAGTGTCTTCCCTCTGATAGTTCTTGCTTCCACTTGGAGATTGGTGATCTCTTACTCATCCTTGGTCGAATTCAGCGAGGCAAGTGTCACAGGAGAAGTTTCTGGAAATTTCCATGCCTCTCCACCTCGCGGAATGACACTACCATTTGTCACTTCTCGCCCATTGCACCCCATAGAAGGGATTTTTGAAATGAAACGCACCCACACAGTGTATTTAGGTCAGATGCAATGCACTATGCCTATGGAGCAGCTGAAATGATCCTGTTTTGACCAGTTCTGAGCAGTTTTTCATGGAGAACTTCTGGGAGAAGCTGTAATCAGTTGACCTTGTTCCTTTAGGGGTTAGAAAAACACTTTTAGGGACTTAGGAGACCTTGGTTTATGGACATTTCATGCTTGGGGTTGTAGTGCCAAAAAATGTCTATAACAGTTGCCCCCTAAAGCATGAGGTTGTTAATCTTTTGATGTCGGGTGAAATGCTTTATTATGAGGGTCCGAAGTTTTTTCAAGCTGGGAGGAGACCTGTAATAAGATACAATACAATACATTATCTTCATAATATTTTCATGATCTAGCTGAGGCAGGCATTCCCATGATCAGCTTTATAAATTCATTTTCATGTACATAGGACAGACAATCGTCTGAGTGTAGACTGATGATTCTAGTAGAGCCATCATCCCTTTGATTGGATGATTATCTGTGCAGCAATGATGTACATTTGATGTCTTTATTTCCCTGAATATATATCACAGCCCGGATAGATGAAACTAGATCTGAGGTCTTCAATCTCATTCGATCTTCACTCGAAGTACAAGTCTATCCATGTGAAAGATGTTCTGGAGTCGAACACGGAAAGACATCGCCTGATTACCAGCCAATGATGTAAGCTGTTAACAGGCGCGAGAGGAATCACCGATAATGATAATGACCCTCAAGGTACTGCAGTACAATTCACGTGGTGTGAATAAAGGACTTGGCGTCGAACACCACGCAAAATCTTTCGGTCGAAGGCCATTGTTGTAAACCTGTCGTCGGAAGTGAGAAACTTGCCATTGAGGCATGCAAGCTTCAAAGTACTGAACGGGGTGTTCCTAGATCGACTTCTTGGATAATGAGCTGATGTCGACAAGAAGCGATCCGTCACAGGAGGGCCTTAATGAATCCCACATCAATGACACGGAATGGAGCAAATGATTTTAATGGAGGTGAAAACGATCTGGTGATATAAGGTTCAGGGTGGCGGTCATGAAAGAATGGAGTGTAAATGTATTGTAGCAGGTGAGACACAGGTGAATTCTCTGAATGACTTCTCTTGAACATATCGGCGACACTGACATGATGGATTGGTAGCATTACCCCAAATGTGGATGGTATGATGGGACCATGGTGATGTGACCGGTGAATGAAACAACCCAACCCGACTTGGATGTGGAGTGAAAGTGTCATGTTCAAGAGCGACTTGCTACCAACAAAATTTCTTCAAGTTTTCTTCCCAATTTTCCCCAGTCATTGCTGACCAGTACCTCTTTATTTTTGTCAAGCTTAAGGAGGATAACATATGCTTGTTCTATAATTTGCCCTTCGGGCAAACCCATCGCTATGTTTTAACGAGCCTAGCGATAGTGAAACTCGTTCTTGTCTGCTATGGACAAGTTTGTCGTTATTAAGTTTTAACGAGTTTAACGACAAAGATAACTCGGTCCTTTTCAATTTTAGAGAGTCTGAAAAGGAACGTAAAGGAAACTCCAAAATTCCTTTTTCGTCATCTAATCCCTTAAGTCCGAAAAAGTATAAAACAATACATAAGGGATGAATTTTCGATACTTTTAACGAGCCGAACAAAACAAGCGCTTGATCTTTTTGTGTAATAATCCCTCCGGTCCAAAAAGATTAAAATTTAGAGGAGGGATAGCACTTCCAGTCCCTTTAACGAGCTAGAGAGGCCAATGGCTTGGAAATCTTTTCATATTTTACGAGTCAGTTGAAAAGAGCTTAAAGGAGACTCGTCTTTTGAGGAACGAGTGATAAAATTTGGTAGCATCTAATTCCAAGTAAGGTTTGGAATTTTCCAATCACTGCAGTGTTACAAGGATGGCTGGTGAGATCACTCTTCGCAGCTGTTCCTCAAAAGGGGTAAACAATCAAATGGAGGTGAATGATCGACCAGTACAGAGTGGAGGTGATGATGAGAACATGAAAAAGGCTTTTAAAGGCTGAAGTACTACATTCACGATGGTTATTTACCGGAAATAGTTCATTTTTTAATGAGCTTAAACGCGGGGGGAAACATTTGCTCATGGCTTATGTTTATTTTTTAATGAGCTTGAGCTATGCGCTAAAACTGTTCGATTAATCCAGTCGTATAATAAGAATGTCCCATATATGATAACGGAAATTTTTAGATTTTTGCCCCACATCCTTTCTTTATGCAAGTTAGGAAACGACCAATCCTACGAGTTTAAAGGGTTAGAGGACCTACAAATTTAAAAAATAAATAGTCGCTCTTCGCTTGCATGCCAAAAGGTTTGCATGCCCCCAGGTATAAAATAAAGCTTCAAGGTCACCTTTTGTTCTACCGACAAAACATTTGTTCTATCAGGAAAGGTATACCTCTTTTAGGTTACCAAAGATTGTTTTGTTCACAGCGCAAACAAAACATTTCCTCGGCGATGTCTACCGAAATAGACAAAGGCAAGTGGAGGAGACTACTCCACTCACATAACTTTGACGAGATAATCTTATTCCAGAATAACTCCTTCTTCCAATAACGGACGGGAGTACATACCAGTCATATATCTCTCGCGGAAACCTACCCTATACCCGAAGTTTTCCTGCCGAAGCAGACCAGGGTGCATGCCCTCTGGGTTTCAGTCATGTCCCCCGAATCACTCGCGCTCATTAGGTGGACGGACTGGGGATTGATGAGACATTCCTTGTGTGAAAAGACCATTTAGGGATGGTATATGACTATTTGCTATGTGTGATCCGGGAAATGAAAGATGGTCTACGAGCTTGACCACTCTTCCTTCGTGCGGAGAACACATTACTCTAAAGAGTGAGGAGACAATCGCTCCCATGCAATAAATATAGTCTCGTCCAAGGAGTAGATTATAATCTAGGGGTCCTTGAACTACCATTACGTTCATGTGAATGGTTTTCCCTCTCAATGTTATGGGCACGTTGGGAAGGATCCCTAACGGTCGACTGGTTCCTTTGTCAAAGCCTGTTAGATTTCTCATCTCAGGCAAAAGCGATGGCGACCCAAGCGCTTTCCAAGTAGTCGAGGAAAGGATACTCACAGAAGCCCCTTCATCTATGATGGTACCAGCCATAACCATTCTATATACTTGAGTAATAATTCAGAATGGTACACTAGCTGGTAAACGGGGTCTGCCTAGTTGATTCCAGTCGAAGGAGACAACTAGGTTGCTTGGAGGTGGGACCGAATAGATGGCCGGGTACGACTCTGATGAACTTCCTTCCTGCGGTAAAGGAATGGGTAAATTGCCCCCATGTTCATCGGAGTCTGTGCTTACGAAAAGAATTTGGATGGTGTCATCCTTATTCTCTTCTTTGACTGTATCATCTAAAGATGGAACCTCTGAAGGCAAGACTGAGTCAACTGCCACCTCAACCTTTTGAATTTCGTCTGGCATGGGTTCAAATGGTTTGTCTTCAATGATAGATACTTCGGCCGACCACCTGAGTGGGTCGACTGGCTTTTCAACTAGTGATGGACTCAGCAAGAATTTTTTATATCCAGGAGGAAGTCGTAATGGTGAGACCGGACGATTGTCCAAAACTCTTTTAGCCTCGTCTAAGAAGGGACAATGGTGGACGGCATGGTCGCCGTCGCACAGTTTACAAGGAAATCTATATTTTCCTTTTTGTCCTGGGGCTTCACTTTCACTATTCGACAGTGTGCTTTCAACATGATCATCAGAGGTTGATGACACCGGGTTGTGAAAACGAGGAGATCAGTCCCTTAAGATCCGAGGGATGCAAGGAAAATCTCTATGATAGTGGTCTCCTTTGCAAATGACACATGGCAATTTGGGCCTGGTCGGTGCAGTGTGTGGATTTTCGCTAGACGACGCTTGGTTGCCCCCTTTCGCTTTTGGCTCCTTCTTCTTCTCTTTCTTCTTCTTTTCCTTCTTCTTCTCAGGTACTTAATTTTTGGCTTTACCAACCCCATCAAGCGAAGAAGAAGGAGGACAGGAAGAATTGGAGGAAGTAGAAGGTTGGTGGGTAACTCTGGATTCGTCTAGTTGCTGACTCGATTGTTCAGGAATTGCGGTGTTCTGAACGACAGAGGTTGAGAAGAGCCATACGGGCAAGCCGATTGTCAATCCTGGAAGCGACAATGTGGCCATATGGGGTGCACCAACATCTCCCCAAGAGGAGAAGGGACTAGGATTTCCTCCAAGGGGAATTCCTTGGTTGGTGGGTTCCATTTTCTCAACCTAAGATCAACGTAGGAAAGGGTGATGATTATTCCGTTTAAAATAAATTTTAGACGCTTTGACACAACTTATTTTTTCAATTTTTAAGACTCGAGAAAAAACAAAAGATGACTCTAGTCGCCTTCGATTTTTAATGAGCCTGAAGTGACAAGTGCTCAGATGGACCTTTTCCGTTAAGTAGTCTGAAAAGGAATGAAAGGGACTGCTCTGGAAATCTAGGTAGAGGGATTACCAAACCAATCGCAAAACTGTAGAATACTTTTTATGGTACGGCAGTCAATCTTTCCGAATGATGTGTTCAGTGCGTTGCGATCGATAGGGCGGCAGACACGGCTTCCTATGGATAAAGGATTAAGCCTATTGTGGTCTCACAAAATATACTCAACGGTATGTGGGAGCACAAGTCCGTACTGGCACTTATCATCTCAAAGTGGAGGAATCACCCAACCATCAGTGAGAACAATAGTTACCAGGTTTTATGACGCCGGAATACGTCTCTAGCCTAGACTTCTAAATTTTGTGCGTTAGGTTCCAAAGCGTTGTTAGATTCATTGAATTTATTTTATACTTGATCTTGTTTATAAAGTTTGCCTTTCGGGTTCACCGTGAGATGTAGATGTATAATTCCTAAAATGTAATCTAAGATGATAAACAGTCTTTTATCTTCTTTGTGCAATGAAAATCCAAGCTACTAAGGAAAGAGAGACAGTATTCTTTCACAAAGAGCAAAGAGCACACTCTAAATGCACTGTCCTAAATCAAACCAATCAAACAGTCTAAATGAAAATGCACATGCAAGTATTTGTTTTCAACTTTCTTAGTATGTGAATGGAAAAAGAAAGCTGATGCACAAATTTGAATTAATTTTCAAGTGACAATTACCAACAAGTTTCTTTTCGAAATAAAAAATGGAGACAATCACAACACTTTACGTTTTGGAAATGAATACTTGCTTTCGACACTAGAAAAATTACAAATTCAGACAAAAATACAATAGTAACAGGATAATCGACTATCTACAACAACCAAACTCTTTCCTATGACTAAAAACGACACTTGCGACGCTTTCAAATCAAAGGATGATAGTATGATTACGTTACTTTTTGCAAAGGAGAACTTAAAATGACTCAACAAATACACAAAAACATTTACAGTTCTTTTGTACAACGGAGGCGGAATAACAACAAGGAAAAGGGGTTTCAAACAGAGATATACTGATTACAGGCAGCAAAATTCATGAATAGAACTGGAAAGAATGAATCACAGAAACCAAAATTGAACAATGCCTAGTCTGATCAGTGCACCTGTAACACAGGGAATTTGAAATGCAGCGCACCTACTACACTCGGGAAGTGTGCTGAATTTCAAATTCATAGAACAGTACCTGCGCTGGGCCAGAGACGAGACTTTGCTTGGGTTCCGGGTCACAGTTTGCAGTTTAGTTCATGGGTTTTGGTAGAGCAAATGGTAATCAGTAATGCAACAATCAGGGGTAGATCTAAGGAGGCTCTAAGAGCTATCACAAGGGGCAATCAGAGAGTTTGTAAATCAGTTGTTTAATTTATAAACAAATCCCGAAGATTCACTGAAGAGGCATTTATCTACTTTGCATTTGCATAGCAAATGCAGTTCGAAAGCTACCTGGCTCGACTTCAGGCTCCGTCTGTAAGTTTATAAAATAGACAACAAGGAAGATAAACAAACAAACTAATTCATCCCCAGTATGGTCACCATTTTGTTATAGGGAAAAGTGTCTACACAGAACTGCTTATCCCACTAAGGTGTGATAGCTACCTTAGAAACAAACAAAGTAAAGCTACTTTCGTTTTTCCTTTATGAAGTATAGATGAGAGAAGAAAAAAGAAGACCAACCTCTGTCTTGCGCTAATCTCCTAGTTCGATTCCTCTCTCTCTTGATAGTCTTTCGCTACTTGTTCCCTTGCACGCCCAGCTTCACAGAATGCATGTAAGATCACAGTATCATAGCACTATACAAGAACATGGATCTATAATCATAAACAATCAAGGATCAGATGTAAATTGACCATACAAATGCAGAAAACCACAAGAGTATGGAGGAAAACTTGAATAGCTTTTATTGATAAACAAGAAAGAGCCAAGGGAGTTACAACCAGTTGTTCTGACCCAGCATCATCCTCTCAGCAAGGAAGCCCCTCTTCACCTCATAAAAAGCCTAAATAACCCAACAATCTGATGTTGTCTCAAGAAACCAACAACAATTCCTTACAATATGAAAAATTCCAGCCTCTGGATCTCTAGGATGAGGGATCTATATATAGATATCTATAAGGGAGATGAGTCAGCTTGTGATTTGATTAGTGTTTTCCCTCTGATAGTTCTTGCTTCCACTTGGAGATTGATGATCTCTTACTCATCCTTGGTCGAATTCAGAGAGGCAAGCGTCACAGGAGAAGTTTCTGGAAGTTTCCATGCCTCTCCACCTCGTGGAATGACACTGCCATTTGTCACTTCTCGCTCATCGCACCCCATAGAAGGGCTTTTTGAAATGCAACGCACCCACACAGTGTATTTAGGTGAGACGCAATGCACTTTGCCTATGGAGCAGCTGAAATGATCCTATTTTGACCAGTTCTGAGTGGTTTTCATGGAGAACTTCTGGGAGAAGCTGTAATCAGTTGACCTTGTTCCTTTAGGGGTTAGAACAACACTTTTAGGGACTTAGGAGACCTTGGTTTATGGAAATTTCATGCTTGGGGTTGTAGTGCCCAAAAATGTCTATAACAGTGTTGTAGCCTCAGAGGTAACTCGTCGGTCCTCACATCCTAAATACTGAGAGTGAGACCCTCGATCTGATCCTGCAGCACTGCCAAGGTCTCCGCTATGTCCAGATCACGTAGGACGACCTTCCTTACAGCCTCTCCTGCTGGAATGTCAGTTGCCACCCTTGGGTGTGCCGCTGGTCACACTGGTCCAATATCTGCACAAGTATACGAGTTTGATAGTCTTGATAACTTTTAAAAACACAAAAACATTATAAAACTGATAAAAAATAACACTCCACTGCTCGCCAGCTGGTAACGCCAAATCTGGGTCACCTCGGAAATCCATCCCAACGTATGGATACTCCGTAAAGACCATCTCCTGATGGTCGAACCACTTAAAGAAGGCATTAGAGAAAGAAATATGTGACTGACCAACATGTTTGGCCATGAGATCAACCCATCTATACATCCGTGGTTCCCCTGGTGCTGGCAATCCTAGTGAAATGTACTAAGGCTAGATCAGTGGAATCCTCTCCAAAGCAAAAGCAGTCAATATGGAACCGTAGCCAAAATTATTGGATCTTCCATTCTTCACCTTGGAGTGTTGTTCTCTTATAACAGGATGTACCACATCACACCAGTTGAACACCTTTGGTTCTAGGCATTCCAGGGCGTACTGCATGTAAGATCTGTTTGCCAAATGAAGAGTCGCGCTACTAGCCAATCTAGCGATGGTAAATAAAATGGTCCTAAAGGGCCGATCAGTGACATCCTGGGTATTGATCTTGCTGTCTCTACTAGGCTGAGATCCATCTCTACAAAACTGACGTACATAATCTCTCACATATTCACCCCCACGGGTGGATCCTGATAATGAAAGAGGGGCACCACGCCTCAATAACCCCGTCAGAAAGTAGATATACTTGACTGTCAGTGGAATAGATTTACCTCTGATCTAGAATACCTGGTTGATCAGATCCCAAGCATCGAGAAAATACTGCAACAAAAATATTTGTTACCTCATGCTAGATATACGGAAGAATTTGAGCAAGCCACAGTTTCGTAATGCAGTAACTGTGCCCTAATCATGTAAGGCAATCATGTCCTCTTCTTCATGTTCACATTCGCACCATGTGACGACCATCTCGATCCAAAAAATATCTAGGACACAGACAAAATATGAGTTAGGATCCAAATTTGAGCAAAAACAGGCAAAGATTTCATGAGAAATAACTGTGTAAAGTCTCCCTTCTTTCTGCCCATCATACCCTGCCTTTGGACAAGGTGAGATGCAGACTAAATGGCTAGTGTACAGCTCAATATGCATCGCACCTTTCGTTATAGGCCAGGTGTGATGGATGAAGAATGAATTCTTCAAACCCTAGGGGCCCAGAAGAAGGGAAAAGCTTGCTCAAAATCAAGAAAGGATGGAACGAAAATGAAGAGCTCAGGGTTAGCTCCTACCTAGTCCTAACGGCACAGAGAATAGTCCACCAGATCTCTCGAAATCAGCTAGTGAAATTTGAGGGGGAAAACCACTCCAGAGCTCCAAAATCCTAAATTTGAAATGAAATGATGAAAATGAGAGGTAAAACTACTTTTTATGTTACTTTTCATGTACTTCAAGTAAAATGTTAGTTTTTAATTCATTTTTCGGGCATATATATGTATTTCTAATCAATTTGATGGAGCAATTTAACAGGTTGAACGACCGACGAAAGAATCTAACATGTTAAATGGTGAATTGAGCATCTTTGACTACTGCAATGAACAATGTTATTGTATGGTTCAAGCTTGTTAAAAAATAAACCTGCCAACTGAGCAAATGTTCCCCCAGAGTTCAAGCTCGTTAAAAAATGAACCCACCTTGGGTAAATAACCTTTGTGATTACCATTAGATTAGCCTTTTGAACCTTGGTTGTGTTGCTTCCATCACCTCCATCTGTTTGGCTGATCATATGCTTCCACTTGATTATTTACCATTTTGAGGAACAACTGCGATGAGTGGTCCTGTTAGCCACCCTCTTCACATCACCATGTTTTGAGAAGTTCCAAGATTACTCGAGAACTAGTCGCTACCCTAAACGCCACTCGTTCCTCTAAAAGTGAGTCTCCTTTAAACTCTTTTCAGGCTCGCTAAATAGGAAAATATTGTCGAGCTATTAGCCTTTCCAGCTTGCTAAAGTGATTGGAAGTGCCATCCCTCCTATATATTTTAAACTTTTCAGACTTGAGGGATTATCTCATGAAAAAGTTTGAGTGCTTGTCTTTTTGGCTCGCTAAAGTTATCAAAAACTCATCCCTTTTGTATTATTTTATCCTTTTTCGGACTTAAGGGATTATGCTATGGAAAAGAACCACTATAGTTTCCTTTTCGTCCCTTTTAAAACTCTCTAAACACGAAAAGGAGCGAGTTATCCTTGTCGTTAAACTCGTTAAAACAATAGTGACAAACTTGTCCACCCAGACAAGAACGAGTTTCACTGTCGCTAGGCTCGCTAAAACATAACGACAGGTTAGCCTGAAGGGAAAATTATAGAACAAGCATATGTTATCGTCCTCAAGCTTGACAAAAATAAAGAGGTACTGGTCAGCAATTACTGGGGAAAAAGGGAAGAAAACTTAAAGAATTTTATTGGTAGAGGGTCGCTCTTGAACATGACACTTTCACTCCATCACCATGATTGAGTTGGGTTGGGTTATTCCGTTCACCAGTCATATCACCATTGGTCCTCCATACCATTTGTTATAGACATTTTTGGGCACTCCAACACCAAGCATAAATGTCCATAAACCAAGGGCTCCTAAGTCCCTAAAGGTGTTGTTCCAACCCCTAAAAGAACAAGGTCAACTGATTACAGCATCTCCCAGAAGTTCTCCATGAAAAACCACTCAGAATTGGTCAAAAATGGACCATTTCACCTGCTCCATAGGCAAAGTGCGTTGAATCCCACCTAAATACACACAGTAGGTGTGTTTCATGTCAAAAATCCCTTCTATGTGGTGCGATGGGCGAGAAGGGACAAATGGCAGGGTCAATCTGCAAGGTGGAGAAGCATGGAACCTTCCAAAAACTTCTCCTGTGACACTTGCCTCTCTGAATTCGACCAGGGATGAGTAAGAGATCATCAATCTCCAAGTGGAATCAAGAACTATCAGAGGGGAGACTAATCAAATCTCAAAAGATGACTCACCTCCCTTGCAGACATCTATATATGGATCCCTCATCCCAGAGATCCAGAGGCTGGAATTTTGTATCTTGTAAGGAAGTGCTGCTGGTTTACTGGTGCAATATCATAGTGTTGGGTGATCTAAGCTTTTCATGAAGTGAAGAAGGGCTTCTTGGTGAGAGGATGATGCTGGTTCAGAACAATTGGTTGTAATTCTCTTGGCTCTTTCTTGATTATCAATAAATCTATTCAAGTTTTCCTCCATACTCTTGTATGATTTATGTTTTATGCATTTGTATGGTCAATTTACATCTGATCCTATATTGTTTATGATAATAGATCTATGTTCTCGTATAGTGTTATGATGATTTGATTCTACAGGTACTCTGTGAAGCTGGGTACACAAGAAAGCAAATAGCAAAGGACCATCAGAAGAGAGAGGAATCAAGCAAGGAACCAAGCGCAAGATAGAGGTTGGTCTCCTTTATTCTTCTCTCATCTATGTCTCATAAAGGAAAACGAAAGTAGTTTTATGTTTTGTTTGTTTCTAAGGTAGCTACCAGCCTTAGTGGGATTAGTAGCTCTGCAGAGACACTATTCCCAGTAACAAAATGGCGACTCCGCTGGGGAGTGAGTAGATTGTTTGTTCATCTACATTTGTTTACTTTATAAACTTACAGACGGAGCCTGAAGTCAAGCCAACTAGCCTTCGAACTGCATTTGCTATGCAAGTGCAAAGTAGATCAATGTTGCTTCAGTCAATCTCCAGGTTTTGTTTATAAATTAAACAATTGATTTACAAGCTCTCTAATTGCCCTTGTGGCGGCTCTAGTAACCTCCTTAGATCTACCCCTGTGATTGATTTACTGATTACCACTTGCTCGGCCAAATTCCCTGAACTGAACTGCAAACTGTGACCCGGAACCCAATCAAAGTCTCGACCCTGGTCCAGCGCACTGCATGTTCTGTGAACTTCAAATGCAGTGCACTTCCCGAGTGTAGTAGGTGCGTTGCATTTCAGTTTCACTGTGTTACAGGCACGATGATCAGACTAGACCTTGTTCCTAAATTTTGGTTTCTATGTTCACTCTTTTCAGCTTTATTCAGGAGTTTTGTTGCCTGTAGTCAGTACACCTCTGTTTGAACCCCCTTTCCTTGCTGTTATTCCGCCCCCATTGTGCAAAGAATTGTAAATGTTTTTATGTATTTTTTGAGTCATTTTCAGTTCTCCTTTACAAAGAAGTAGCGTAATTGTACTGGCGTTTCTTGATTTGAAAGTGTCGCAAGTGTCGTTTTCAGTCATAGAAGAGAATCTGATTGTTCTTGATAGTCGATTACCCTGTTAATCGTATTTGATCTGAATTAGTAGTTTTTTTTAGTGTCGAAAGCAAGTTTTCAATTCCAAATCGCAAAGTGTCGTCATTATCTTCATTTTGTTTTGAAAAGAAACTTGTTAGTAATTGTCGCTTTGAAAAATAATTCAGATTTATGCATTAGCTTTCCTTTTATCATTTACACATTAAGAAGGCTGAAAACAAATACATGCATGTGCATTTGCATTTAGACTGTTTGTTGGTTTGATTTAGGACAATGCATATAGTGTGTGCTCTTTGCTCTTTGTTGAAAGAATGCCATCTCTCTTTCCTTAGTAGCTAGGATTTTCATTTGCAAAAAGAAGACTAAACGACTGTTTATCATCTTAGATTGCATTTTAGGAATTGTACATTTACATCACGTGGTGAACCAGAAAGGAAAATTTCTTAAGCAAGATCAACTATAAAATAAATTTAATGAATCTAAAAATGCTTTGGAACCTAACGCACAACATCTAGAAGTCTAGGCTAGAGACGTATTTCGGTGTCGTAAAGCCTGGTAACTGTTGTTTTCACTGTTGGTTGGGTGATTCCTCCACTTTGAGACTATAAGTGCCAGTACGGACTTGTGCTCCCACGTACCGTCAAGTATATTTTGGGAGACCACAATAGGCTTTATCCTTTATCCATAGGAAGCCATGTCTGCCGCCCTATCAATCGCAATGCACTGAACACAACATTCAGGAAGATTGACTGTCGTACCGTAAAAAGTATTCTGCAGTTTTGCTATTGGTTTGGTAATCCCTTTGTCTAGGTTTCCAGAGCAGTCCCTTTCATTCCTTTTCAGACTCCTTAACGGAAAAGGTCCATCTGAGAACTTGTCACTTCAGGCTCATTAAAAATCGAAGGTGACTAGAGTCATCTTTTGTTTTTTCTCGACTCTTTAAAACTGAAAAAACAAGTTGTGTCAAAGCATCTAAAATTTATTTTAAACGGAATAATTATCACCTTTCCTACGTTGGTCTTAGGTTGAGGAAAATGGAGTCCACCAACCAAGGAGTTCCCCTTGGAGGAAATCCTAGTCCCTTCTCCTCGTAGGGAGATGTTAGTGCACCCCATATGGCCACATTGTCGCTTCCAGGATTGACAATCGGCTTGCCCGTATGGATTTTCTCAACCTCCTTCGTTCAAAACACCACGATTCCTAAACAATTGAGTCAGCAACTAAATGATACCAGAGTTACCCCCCAACCCTCTACTTCGTCCATTTCTTCCTCTCCTCCTTCCTCTTCGCTTGATGAAGCTGGTAAAGCCAAAAAACAAGTACCTAAGAAGAAGAAGGAAAAGAAGAAGAAAGAGAAGAAGAAGAAGGATCCAAAGGCGAAAAGGGGCAACCAAGCATCGTCTAGCAAAAATCCGCACACTGCACCAACCAGGCCTAAATCGCCATGTGTCATTTGCAAAGGAGACCACTATCATAGAGATTGTCCTTGCATCCCTCGGATCTTAAGGGACTGGTCTCCTCGTTTGCACAACCCGGTGTCGTCAACCTCTAATGATCATGTTGAAAATACACCGTCAACTAGTGAAAGTGAAGCCCTTGGAAAAAAAGGAAAATGTAAATTTCCTTGTAAACTATGTGAAGGCGATCACGCTGTCCACCATTGTCCCTTCTTAGATGAGGCTAAAAGAGTTTTGGATGACCGTCCGTTTCACCGTTATGGCTTCCTCCTGGATATAAGAAACTCTTGCCGAGTCAGTCACTAGTTGAAAATCTGGCTGACACGCCCTTGTGGTTGGCCAAAGCATCTATCTTTGAAGAAAAACCATCTGAATCCATACCAGACGAAATTCAAAAGGTCGAGGTGGCAGTTGACCCGGTCTTGCCTTTAGAGGTTCCGTCTTCAGATGATACAGTCACCGAAGAGAATAAGGATGACACCGTCCAAATTCTTTTCGTAAGAACAGACTCCGATGAACATGGGCGCATTCTACCTGTTCCTTTACCGTAGGAAGGAAGTTCGTCAGAGTCGTACTCGGCCATCTATTCGGTCCCACCTCCAAGCAACCTAGTTGTTTCCTTTGACTGGAATCTACTAGGCAGACCCCGTTTACCGGCTAGTGTACCATTCCGAATCATTGCTCAAGTATATAGAATGGTTATGGCGGGTACCATCATAGATGAAGGGGCTTCTGTGAGTATCCTTTCCTCAACAGCTTGGAAAGTGCTTGGTTCGCCATCGCTTTTGCCTGAAATGAGAAATCTAACAGGCTTTGAAAAAGGAACCAGTCGACCATTAGGGATCCTTCCCGATGTGCCCATAACATTGAGAAGGAAAACCATTCACATGAATGTAATGGTAGTCCAAGGACCCCTGGATTATAATCTACTCCTTAGACGAGACTATATTTATTGCATGGGAGCCATTGTCTCCTCACTCTTTAGAGTAATGTGTTTTCCGCACGAAGGAAGAGTGGTCAAGCTCGTAGACCAACTTTCATTCCCCGGTTCACGCATAGGAAATAGTCATATACCATCCCTGAATGGTCTTTTCATGCAAGGAATGTCTCATCAACCCCTAGTCCGTCCACCTGATGAGCGCGAGTGACTCGGGGGACATGACTGAAACCCAGGGGGCATGCACCCTAGTCTGCTTCGGCAAGAGAACCTTGGGTATAGGGTTGATTTTCGTGAGGGATATTGACTAATCTGGCAAACCCATCCTTATAGGAAAATGGGAATAGATTGGAATAAGATACCTTCGTTAAGGTTATGCCGGGTGACACCAATCGCCTTTGCCTATTTCGAAGGGCAAATTATAGGACAAGCATATGTTATCCTCCTCAAGCTTGAAAAAAATAAAGAGGTACTGGTCAGCAATGACTGGGGAAAAATTGGGAAGAAAACTTGAAGAAACTTTGTTGGTAGCAAGTCACTCTTGAACATGACACTTTCGCTCCGCGTCCAAGTCGGGTTGGGTTGTTCCATTCACTGCTCACATCACCATGGTTCCATCACACCATCCACATTTGGGGTTAATGCTACCAATCCATCATGTCAGTGTCGCCAATATGTTCAAGAGAAGTCGTTCAGAGAATTCACCTATGTGTCACCCACTATAATACATTTACGCTCCATTCTTTCATGATCGCCACCTTGAACCTTATATCACCAGATCGTTTTCACCTCCATTAAAATTATTTGCTCCATTCTGTGTCATTGATGTGGGATTCATTAAGGCCCTCCTATGACGGATCGCTTCTTGTCGATATCAGCTCATTATCCAAGAAGTCGATCTAGGAACAACCCTTTCAGTACTTTGAAGCTTGCATGCCTCAATGTCAAGTTTCTCACTTCCAGCGACAGGTTTACATCAATGGCCTTCGACCGAAAGATTTTGCGTGGTGTTCGACGCCAAGTCCCTTATTCACACCACGTGAATTGTACTGCAGTACCTTGAGGATCATTATCATTATCGGTGATTCCTCTCGCGCCTGTTAACGGCTTACATCATTGGCTGGTAATCAGGCGATGTCTTTCCATGTTCGACTCCAGAACATCTCTCACATGGATTGACTTGTACTTTGAGTGAAGATTGAACGAGATTAAAGACCCCGGATCTAGTTTCATCCATCTAGGCTGCGATATATATTCAGGAAAATAAACACATCAAATGTACATCATTGCTGCACAGATAATCATCCAATCTAAGGGATGATGGCTCTACCAGAATCATCAGTCTACACTCAGACGATTGTCTGTCTCATGTACATGAAAAATGAATTTATAAAGCTGAGCATGGGAATTCCCGCCTCAGCCAGACCATGAAAATATTATGAAGATAATGTGTTGTATTGTATCTTATTATAGGTCTCCTTCTAGCTTGAAAGAACTTCGGATCCTCATGATAAAGCATTTCACTCGACATCAAAAAGATTAACGACCTCATGCTTTAGGGGGCAACTGTTATAGACATTTTTGGGCATTGCAACCCCAAGCATAAATGTCCATAAACCAAGGGCTCCTATGTCCCAAAAGGTGTTGTTCCAACCTCTAAAAGAACAAGGCCAACTGATTACAGCATCTCCCAGAAGTTCTCCATGAAAAACCACTCAGAACTGGTCAAAACTGGACCATTTCACCTGCTCCATAGGCAAAGTGCATTGCATCCCACCTAAATACACACAGTAGGTGCGTTGCATGTTAAAAAGCCCTTCTATGGGGTGCAATGGGCGAGAAGGGACAAATGGCAGGGTCAATCCGCAAGGTGGAGAAGCATGGAATCTTCCAGAAACTTCTCGTGTGACACTTGCCTCTCTGAGTTCGACCAGGGATGAGTAAGAGATCATCAATCTCCAAGTGGAATCAAGAACTATCAAAGGGGAGACACTAATCAAATCTCAAAAGCTGACTCACCTCCCTTGCAGACATCTATATATGGATCCCTCATCCCAGAGATCCAGAGGCTGGAATTTTGTATCTTGTAAGGAAGTGCTTCTGGTTTATTGGTGCAATATCATAATGTTGGGTGATCTACGCTTTTCATGAGGTGAAGAAGGGCTTCTTGCTGAGAGGATGATGCTAGGTCAGAACAATTGGTTGTAATTCTCTTGGCTCTTTCTTGATTATCAATAAAGCTATTCAAGTTTTCCTCCATACTCTTGTATGATTTATGTTTTATGCATTTGTATGGTCAATTTATATCTGATCCTATATTGTTTATGATAATAGATCTATGTTCTCGTATAGTGTTATGCTGCTTTGGTTCTACATGTACTCTGTGAATCTGGGTACACAAGAAAGCAAGTAGCAAAGGACTATCAGAAGAGAGAGGAATCAAGCAAGGAACCAAGCGCAAGACAGAGGTTGGTCTCCTTTATTCTTCTCTCATCTATGTCTCATAAAGGAAAACGAAAGTAGTTTTAGTTTTGTTTGTTTCTAAGGTAGCTACCAGGCTTAGTGGGATTAGCAGCTCTGCATAGACACTATTCCTGGTAACACCATCCATCTTTTGGGGTTAAGGCTACCAATACATTTTAGTGTCGCCGATATGTTCAAGAGAAGTCATTCAGAGAATTCACCATCCAGTTAATGCCTCATCCACTGCAATACCTTCACCCTCCATTTTTCATGACTGCTATTCCTGAACCTTGTATCATCAGATCGGTTTCACCTCCAGAAAATCATTTGTTTCGTTTTGTGATACATTAAGGCCCTCCTATGACGGGTCACTTCTTATTAACATCATCTCATTATCCAAGAAGTTGACTTAGAAACAACCCTTTCAGTACTTTGAAGCTTGCATGACTCAATGGCAAGTTTCTCACTTCCAGCGACAGGTTTACATCAATGGCCTTCAATCGAAAGATTTTGCGTGGTGTTTGACATCGGATCATATATTCACACCACATGAATTGTACTGTAGTACCTCGAGGGTCATTATCATTATCGATGATTCCTCTCTCACCTGTTAATAGCTTACATTATTGGCTAGTAATCAGGCGATGTCTTTCCATGTTCGACTTTAGGACATCTTTTCACGTGGATCGACTTGTACATCGAGCGAATATTGAATGAGTTTAAAGACCCTAGATCTAGTTTCATCCACCCGGGCTGCGATATATTCAGGAATATAAAGACATCAAATGTACACAGAAGCTGCGCAGATGATCATCCAAGCTAGGGATGATGAATCTACACGTAAAGAATCTCCAGTCTCCGACTGCAAATGATTATTTGTCCTATGTACATGAAAATGAATTTATAAAGCTGAGCATGGCAATGCCCACCTCAGCTAGATCATGAAAATAATATGATGATGATGTATTGTATTGTATCTTATATAGGTCACCTTCCAGTTCAAATACCTTGGATCCTCACGATAAAGAATTTCAACCGACATCAAAATATTTTCGACTTCATGCTTTAGGGGGCAATTGTTATAGACATATTTGGGCACTATAACCGCAATCTTATATGTCAATAAACCAAGAGTTATTTAACCCATAAAAGTGTTGTTTCATACCCTAAAGGATCATAGCCAACGGATTACATCATTCCCCAAAAGTTCCACCTGAAAAACCACTCAAAACCAGCCAACAATGGACCATACTGACTGCTCCACTGTTAGGGTGTGATGCATACTGACTCCTACATTAGCCAGGTGTGATGCATACTGAAGAGGCCTTGTGTAGGGTGCGATGAGAGAGAATGGACAAATTTTTGAGACAATTGCTAAGTGGATGCTCATGGAATCTTCTAGAAACTTCTTCTATGCCACTTCCCTCTCTGAATTCGCCCAGGGATGAGTAAGAGATCCAAGAAATATCCAAGTGGAACTAGGAACTACAATTGGAATGACACTAATAAAAAACCCAGACATGACTCACACCCTTGCAAACATCTATAAATGGATCCCTCATCTGAGAGATATGGAGGCCAGAATTTTGTAATTTGTAAGGAAGTGTTGTTAGTTTGTCCTTGAGAAGGAGCATTGTATTGTTGGGTGATCTTTCTTTTCATGAGGTGAAGAGGGCTTTGATGCTGGGAGGATGATGCTAGATTAGATAGATGGGTTGTAATTCTCCCTTCTATTTTAATAAAGTTCTTTGACTTTTCCTCCATACAATTGTGTGCTTGTGAATCTTTTTATTTGTGAATGCCATTGTATGTTCAATGTATTTCTGATCCTGCATTGTTTATGATATAATAGATTGAGATGCTTTGATGGTGTTTTGTTACTTTTTTTCTACAGGTATTCTCTAAGCAGGATAAGTAGGAGAGGAGTTGCAAGCTCTATCAAGGGGGAGAGAAAGCAAGCAATTTGTCAAGTGGAAGATCCAAGTTGGTCCCTTTGCTTCTCTCTTATCTATCATACATAAAGGAAATAACAAATTGCTTTGATTGTTTGTTTCTAGGATAGCTACCAATCCTAGTGGGACTAGCAGATCGAAAAGACACTAGTTTTCTTGGAAACAACCCTGCTAAGTTTACCATGGTATTTGGCCTTGATATAAGGTTCATAATGCTGCTTACTGATATTTTTCCTTTTGTTCCACTTTTCCACTACATCTGGCATTCTTGTAGCCTCTGCAATGATAGCTAGTGAAAGAGTGAAATTGACCCCAGCAAGATGCACCATATTATTTTCCATGTTTATCACAAACTGCCTTGCTAGCTCATGGTGATATTTGACCCTCTCAACCATTTCAAAAAACTCAAAATAGGACTAATATCTGAAACATGTGGTGGCTAGAAGGAAAGCAAGGAGTTCACTCATGCTAATAGGTTCCTCCCAAATGATTTTTCCACTCTTGTGACATTTCCTGGACTGCACATTTCTTTCCCTTGACTTATCACTAAGTGTATCTTCTTCAAAACTTGATTCATTACTTCTTTCCATGATGCTTGTCTTAGTGATGTGATGTGATGATGGTATGGTGAACAATGATAATGGGTGAGAACTAAGAAGATGAGTATGAAGAGATTTTGCAAATGTGAAGTGGAGTAGGGGAATGAAGGGACAAATTTAGGAAATTAGGGTTTTGACTTATGAGGGACTTAGGGTTTAATGAAGGGAATTAGTTTCTTAGGGGAATAGGGAAAGGGAAAATGGAATTAATGGGTAGATTAAGAGCAATGAAGTTTTGGAAAAGGGAAGAAAGATGTTGGTTTTGTAATGCATTGAAAGTTTTGCAATGACATGAAAATGTATGAAGGCAAGCTAGGGTTTTTATTTTAAGAAGCAACACTCATGAACAAAACATGAACAATACTAATTTCATCTCAATATCAATGAAAAATTACTTGTAGGAGTGGAATGCAGCATTTGGTAGAGTGTAAGATGAATTTGAGTGGTTTTGGAACCTCCCTAGCCAATGCGCAGCGCACTGGGCAAAATGCGTAGCGCCTGCTTGATGCACAATGCCTGTGTATTTTTACACTGTCAGAAACTGTCTGATACACAGCGCTGGTCTGATGCGCAGTGCAAACCCTCTGATGCATAACGCCAGGAAATTTTGCTACAAATGTTGGGTTTTCTTCCTCCTTTGCTCAATTTCCCTTCAAATCGCGATTTTGGCTCTCCACTTGATGCACTTAAATTTTTCCTCATTGCAAACCCAATTTTATAAAGTCTTAGTCACTTTTTCTCAAAAACTCTTTTTTTCATTTGAAGTTTAACTTTTTCTTGACCATTTGATGGACTGATGCATTGGTGCTTTTGTTTTTGCAGTAGCAGGAGTTGGCAAGGTGACTAGGAACAACCGCTAAACTTATTAGATATAGAAACACTTAAATTACATGAAATTTGTACAGAAAATGGAAAAGGTTTATTGGGCATATCAAAAGTAAATTTATGATTTTATGAACTTATTAATCCTCCTCATGTGCCTGCTGACGTTCTTATTCAATTAAGATGACCATGATGAAAAACCCTAAGACCTAGTGAGACTAAACCATAAAACTGAGTTTTATAAATGAAATGAAACAGGATGACAGTAAATGACCTAAAAAATGTGAAAATAGGTCAGCAGGTGAATGTCATGAGGTAAATTGACATGAAACCACTACCATCAGTTGATCCATGACCTAATGGAATGCAACTGATCGGATGAGACACCTAATATGTGTTCAAAAGAGCAATTTGATCATTGATGGAAGTGTGAAGATATTGACACTAACATTGGCTCCAATGGGGATGGTAGCTCCTGGGAGGTGCCAAGAACCATAGATCTCTGGAAAAGCAGATAAGTGCCTTCATCCATTGGGCAATATGGAGTCAATAACTTCAGAACACCAAAACAAATACCTTGACTCAAGACTCAAAACTAAACCAACTCAACTAAGACTTAAACAACTGACACTAAATAATCAAAGACTGAAGCCAAACATTCAACTATATAGCCTTCACTCCAGGCCCCAAGCTAAATGAATGATGTCAGTGAAAAATCTGCAATGAAATGAATAAAATGGTATGTACAATGACATAATGTGATAGTAGAAAATTTCTTAGAGATACTACTATTTCAGAAGCCAACAATTTACCGACCCTCCTGGAAAATCTTCCCCGTTCATTTCTTTGAGTAGAAAAGCATTTTTCCATCTATATGCAACAATTCTATATGGTCCCTTCCACAGGTTCTCAAACTTACCATTCTTGCCTTTATCCTCATTTCTAGTATCCCACCTTAGCACTATGTCTTCAATCTAAAATTTGTCCGCCTTTGCCTTTCAATCATAAATCTTTTTAATTCTCTCCTACAGCCTGAAGGTATTCTGAAAAAATTCCTCTCTCGTTTGTTGTAAATGGATCATTTGGCTTATTCTCTGCTGAAAATGATCTTCCTCGCTACCAGCTTCCTGCAGAAGTTTAACAACTGGGACTGCGAGAGATGTCGGGAACACCGTGTCAATACCGTATACAATCTCGAATGGAGACATTCCTATTGACTTATTTTGGCTTACTCTATCAACCCATAGTGCATTAAACAATTTTTTATGCCAACTCTTCTTATTAGTTTCCAACAGTGTTTTAATGATGTTGACCAATGATTTGTTTGAAGATTCAACCAGTCCATTACCTTGTGGATAATATGCAGTAGAATTTCCTAAGGTAATTTTGTATTTGCTGCAAAAGTCAATCATATTTTTGGACTTGAAAGCAGCTGCGTTATCTGTAATAAGTTTGTTAGGATAGCCAAAATGTGACAAAATATTTGTTTCAAGAAACTAAATTATTACCAAGTGCGTAGCCTACTGAGTGGGGATTGCCTCAATCCACTTTGTGAAATAATCTGTCACTGTTAAGATCCACTTGTGCTGAGCTGAAGATGTGGGATGAATCTCTCCAATAAAATCTAGGCCCCATTTCTGAAACGGTGCACTAACTTCGACTGGCTTGAGACGTAGAGGTTGCAACTTTCTTCTTCCCTAAAAAATTTGGCATTCATGACAGCTTGTGACAGTTTTATAAACATCAACAAACAAGGAAGGCCAATACTACCCTGCTCTCAAGATTTTGATAGCCGACGTCTTCCAAAATAAGTGACCTCCATAGTCTCCCTTATGGAAATCACTCATGACCTTTTGGGCTTCACCTTTGCTTAAGCAATTCAAAAAAATGCCTCCGGGATCCTTCCAATAAAATGCATTGTTCAAAATACAAAATCTAGCAGCATTAAGTTTTAGAGTTCTACCTTTATTTTTAGCCATCCCTGGTGATGGTGAAAGGTGCTGAAGCACGTATACAATATCTGAATACCAAGGAGAATGGAGAAAAATTTCAGATACCTGAATCAACGAACTATCTTCGTCTTCTTCAGACATGGCTACAATAAGATTTATGTCCAATGCATGTAGATTGGACTCGGCCATTAACTTTGCTAGACCCTGCCCCTTGATTAGCTTTGTTGGCTTTATCTCCAAGTCATATTCTAGCAATGTTGTGATCCATTTTCCCCACCTTCCTTCCAGATCTGTTTGTACTAAAACATCTTTGACTGTTGCATTAGTGACATAAGCAAGGATATGAGAGTGCTGAATATATACCCGGAAATCTTTCAAAGCTTTCACCAAGGCAAGAGCTTGCTTCTCAATGATGTTATATTTCAAGGCTGCATCTCTTATTGTCCTACTGAAAAAGGAAATTGGCTTTTCTAGCTGATCTCTTTTCTGCATTAGAACTGCTGCCATAGTATGTTCAGAAGCGAATGAAAATAATATGAAATCCTGTGAATAATCCGGACTGATAAAAATTGGGGCTAAAGAAAGAGTCAACTTTACCAAGTTGAAAGACTTCATAACTTTCTCAGTCCAGTTGACCACACTATCCTTCTTCAACATATTAGTGATTTCCCTCAAGTGTTTAGCTAGATTAGGCACAAAATGATGTAAGAAGTTCATCTTACCATTAAATGCTTGGATCTCTTTCTTATTACGAGGAAAATCTATTTTCTGTATAGCTTCCACCCTAGCAGGATCGATGCAGATTCCTTCCTTCGATATTATGTGACCGAGAAGCTTCCCTTCATCCATAGCAAACAAGCTCTTTTTGGGATTGAGTGATATTCCATATTTTCTACAACGCTGAAAAACAATTTTCAGATGGTAAAGATGATCCTCATCTGAATTTGAAAAGATAATCAAATCACTAAGATACACTACTAAAAAAACATCTTTTTCATTTGTGAAGGCAATGTCCATGGCACACTGGAATGTTTCTCCATCATTCTTTAAACCGAACAACATCTTGGCATAGTGGAATGTCCCCTAAGGAGTGGTGAATGTTGTCTTGTCCCTGTCATCTTCATGAACCAAAATTTGATTGTAGCTAGAATATCCATCGAGCAGTGACATACGAGATGCTCCAACTACTCTCTGGAGAATGTGGTCCATTTTCAGCAACATGTAGTTATCTTTTAATGACACTTTATTCAAATTTTTGAAATCTATGCACAATTTGATCACACCTATCTTCTTCTTGATGGGGACCAAATTGGAGATCCAATCTGAAAATCTAATCGCAACGATTATACCAGCCTTGTACAATCGATTCACCTCTTTTTCTATTGATGGGAGAAACTTCGGATTTATCCTTCTCAGCTTTTGGCGAAATGGCTTCTAATTTGGCTTAATAGGAATTATATGCTGAATTATACTTTTATCATACTCCTTTAAATCTGTATAGACCCAGGCAAGTACATCAAAAAATGAAGAAAATAAACTAATGTATTTAGCTTTTACCTGAGGAGGTAATGCCTTTGACAACTTCACCATCTTTGGATTCTCGACTATTCCAATATTGACATCTTCAACACCCTTCTCAGTCGGCACTAAGCTTGGTTTTCGGGCTACATCATTTTGATCAAATAATTCCTCTAAAGGTATAAGGCCTTTAGGGATGACATTATTTTTCAACTGTAAGACTTCCATCTGATTTACCCATATTTTAGGTTCACCATCATCTTGCTCACCATCTATAAAAGTGTCTTTATATTTTCCTTCATTTTGCAGAAAATCCTCAATCTCTTTGTCATCCTGAAACACTTGCCAATATCTTAGATTATCAGGGACAACTGGGCGATGCTTCACATGAATTTCAAACTTATTGTTTGAATTCATTGGGATCTTTAAGTTACTTGCAGCTCTAGCAAGAGAATCCACAATGACATTTTGTGTACGAGGGACACATGTCAAAGTATGATCTGGAAACAACTTCAAAATATCTAAAACTGCATTATGGTAAGCCCTCATTCACGGATGTTTGGCTTGGTATTCACCCTTGACTTGTTTGATTACTAATTTTTACTCACCATAAAATGAAATTCTCTTTGCATTCAACTTCTTGAGTATCTTCAACCCTACAATCAGTGCCTCATATTCGGCTTCGTTGTTAGAACAATCAAAAGCCAATTTATATAAACAAATTCTTACATTACATGGGACTTTATTTGGTAGGAAAACAGGGCTGCGTATCTAAATCCCAATTCCTGCACCATCCTTACCTACTGCTCCATCAAAATCCATACTCCATAAATCGACTTCTTCCTCCAAGTGCTAGAATTATGTTTGCTCTTCTACCTTTGGCTTTTGTCCATCAATTTTCTTCTTCTGGCAGAATGTAGACTGTTCAGCGGTACTGGCAAGCCTTTGTCTCTCTTGATCAAGTACTACCTTGAAATTTGTTGTTATCTCTGGAACATCTTCTGCTTCAACTAGTTGACTATTTACATCATTAAAACCACTATCTGAATAAAGAACAAAAGATTCTAAATCTGTATGTACATAGTTAATTGGATGATTCAAAGGTTTCTCCTTGCTTGTGATCATATACTTCATCTTCTTCTCCCTATATAATTTTCTCAGCTGACCAAACATGGGAATAGTGGCATAGGAGAAATCTAATTGCAATGTCCCTTTCAGTTTTACACTCCATGACCTAGATAAAAGAATGCCAAATATAGGGGGAATGTAGGCCACAACTACATCCATGAGAACATTCTTTGTTGGAATCTGATCTAAAGTCACAACCAAATCCTTAATGAGACCAATACATCTGACCCTATCGGAATCAAAGGAATAAAGATCATGATATTTACGAGTGATGTCCAGACCCAATTTTTCCATAATCACCTTTGGCATTAGATTATGAGATGCTCCTGAATCAAACATGGAGTTGTGCAAGACATAATAATGCAATCTAACACTGATGTAAAATGGGGCTACTTCACTCTCCTCAGATTGGCCTTCTAATGATGGACCAAAAATAAGCTCATGTTGGTCATCTTCCACATTAACCATATTAGACAAGGGATCTACATTCAAAATCTTTGACACTTGAGTCTTATAATTGTTATTCTTCATTAATTCAATCAGAGGTATCGACACTTTTAACTTAGCAATCTCATTCTCTAAGCTAAAGGCTATAGTTTTATCTACCTCTTTGACCGAGGATCCTTCTTTTCAGACTTTTCCTTTGTTGTACTTGGTTGATTTGACTTCTCATTTGTAGACTGTACTTTGCTGGAAGTAGGATCTGCTGGCTCCTTTCCTTTTTTCTGAACATTTGGAGAATCATTCTTTGGTTGTGCTGCTTCCTTCTGCTTTTGAATCAGATTGATGGGTACATCCATGCTCTTGAGAGAATACTATCTTTGTTGCACTGTCAGTGCATTCATATATCCCCTTTGATATTCATCTGATTCTTCATCCAAAACTGTTTCATTGGCTAGTATAAAATCCTCATCTTTCTGTACAACAACACTTTCTAAATATTCCTCATTCTCCATGATATAGATAGGCAAACCATCTGTCGTAAAAAAGTGATTTTCCTCTCCTATTTTATTCTCATCATCCTCTCACTCTGAGCCATGCACATAGTTCTGTTCTAGAGGTGTTTTGACTTGCTGCTATGCTGATTGATCTTGCGCTCTTTCCTCCCGTTGTTTAATCCTAAACTGTGGCTGCTGCTGACCACGGAAATTTGGATTTCTAATTGGTGCCTCTGGTTTATCTACAATGGTGAATCTATCAAATATTTTCTCAATTTTATGAAGCAAATGATTTGAGGAAGAAGCTTCTTCCTTTCTGGTCACTTTTTTCTCGGTCTTTGTCCTAGCTCTCTTAGCTAGCATATTTTCCTCCACACTCACTGCAATTTTCTACATATCCTTCAATGTAGTAAGATCTCGTTCTCTCAATTGGTATGCCATGTCAGGATCAAAGCCATCAGGAAATTGATCAAAGACAGCCCCATCGGTGGCTTGATATCAGCTGGAATAGCATTATAGACAGTATTGAATCTTACACAGTAATCCTAAACACTTTCACCAGCATTCCTCTTTATATTTTCATATTCGGAAAGAATTTGGAGTGGATTTTTCTTTACCTACCAACGATCCAGAAATTGTCTGTGAAGAACCGACAATGTATTGATAGTTCCCGCGGGAAGTGCTTTGAACCACTTTCGAACCTCGCCTCCAAAACTTTGCACAAATAATCGCTTGGTCACATTCTCTTCATCTATCTCATGAAGATCAAAGAAGTCACTCATCCTATCAACATGCTGCTATGCTGTGATACCTTGAGTACAATCAAACAATGGTATCTTACTTTGGTAATTAGTAGGCATAGCATCCGAGTTCTATGGCAAAACAAGAGGTGCATATCTAGAAACCATTACTCTAGGTGGATTAGAAACTGGCCTTGGAGAAGCAAGAGGATTTATAACAACAATGACAGTTGATGTGATGGGCGTATGAAGTGTCGAAGGAGGAGAAGAGATGATAGATGTTTGAGGTGTTGGAGGAGAAGAGATGGCCGATCTCTGATCAGATATGCTAGGTTGCACAGGAAGGGTGGGGATAAACTCAGGTTGAGAATGAACTTTAGAACTAGACAAGATAGCAGATGAACCAAGAGTAGCAGATGCAGATTCTAGCAGCTCAGGAATATTGGTAGCCACAATAGATGTTTGAAGTGAATTCAAAATATAAGCATCAATTGATCTATTCACTCTTTTAGTTTCAAGTGTTAGACTCTCTCATAAAACAATAATAAATCCAAACATAAATTAATTAATTAAATATTCCAAGTTAGGAATTTGTGCCTAACTCTTGGGTTGTTCCTCTAAGATAGGAGTTAGTTTAGGTAACTCTTATATTGGTGTGTCTGGTGAGAAATTATCTCAACCAAAGGAGAAATTATCTCAACCAAAGATGTCCAAGATAGCACGCACTATCTTGAGACCAATATCTCTCATCTATTTATTTGTAACACTATTTCAATTATTTTGATGCAAGTATGAGAGTGAGAGAGAATACATGAGGCTTCAGCCTTTTTTCCGTCAATATTGTGTCTCTGGTTTTTATATGTGATTTATATATTTTTCTGAGTTAATGTCATTTTCATCATGTGGTATCAGAGCTTCTAAGATCTGAACCTGTGTTGTGAAGAGGTGCATCTGAATGTTAATCAGAGCTTAGGATCAGAGGCCTGTTGTGCTGCGTTGTGATAAAATTCCTAGAACTGAGATAAGCTTGCGTTCAAGAGCTGTTTGCTCTGTGTTCTGGACAGCGTATTCTCCACTTTTTAACTGGAACTGGAAGTATTAAATAAGTTATTTTGTTACAGTTGCAGAGTAGGGTGGGAAGCATCATTATCTGTTAACCACGCGAGATCTCATCTGGAATTATGGCTGCCCTCTCTGCGAACTTTTCTGGGTAACTGACTGCTCTGTTATGTTCTGTTCGATGTATTCTTTTCTTTGCTTCCGATGTTTTTCTGTTGCTGTTGGTGCTGGGAGATTGTAATTCGCTCGGGTCAGATTTTCTCGACTCACGAGTTTCGAACCGACGACCTGTCACTTCCCCTCACACCTATACTTAGCGCTCGCCGCCCACGCCCTTCACATTTGGTTTCTTTTTAACTGTCCGTTTCTGCAGCACTGCCATATATTCACGCGCTGGTCGAAGTCTGGAATTTGAGCTAAGAAAAGTTGCACTATTCCAAATACAATCATCTACGGGTTGTTGGAGGGATGACATGGATATTGCTTCCCTTTGGTATGGAAACAATCGGAGCGATTGATTGCCGCCATGCTGGTATCTATACAACGTTGGTGCATTGAAGGAGCCACTGTGTAAGATATGCCAACAACAAGACAAGCCGGTGCTGTGCAATGCATGTGGATCAAGATGGAGGACAAAAGGTACACTAGCAAATTACACACCATTGCATGCTCGAGCCTTTGAAGCCACAGATTCTTCATATTATAAATCCGGGCAGTTAGAGCTCCGGTAAGCTCCCCTTTTAAAGCCTCCAAGCCAATTTTTCGTCTGCAATTCTACAGATTTCAATCCACGCTCAATTTTCATAAATTCTTCAACTGGCAAGCTTTCCATCCATGGTAGATTTTTGGATTTTGGTAAAGTGTGTGAATTTCTGTAAATTTTCAAAGTCATCACTGTCGGCCGTGGACTTTTGTGTGTATATACTAAGCCCTCTGTCCATTGAATATTTGAGCTGCTGTGTGGATTTGCGATTCAATATAAAACACTATCCAGTCATGGCATTTGGATGGATATTCCTTCTTTGTAGTGGGATTGGAGAGGGGTGTATGGACACCTGCAAGTAGAGCTCGATACAATCTGTTTGATGCAAGTATTAGCTAGAGACTGAAATAGATGAAACCGCGGGTACGTATAGCTGAGGTGCCACCAGAGTAACCCCTCAAGACAGAAAGCTCTTCGGATGGGCAACGCAACGACCCACTCGGGCACAAACACACGGTACTCAATATTGAAAAATACATTTGAACATTTGCGTATTCATGATTGAACATTTGGGTATGGTGCATCGTTTTTTTAATTAAAGTTCTGGGCTATTATTAAAAGGGGTGAGTGTTGTAAAAAGCAAAAATGAAGAAATTACATGTAAGTGAATTAATTTTCACATTATGTGAGAGAATGAGTGGGGTGAGAATTTACTTTATGCATTAAACTTAAAAGTTTAGTTTGGAACTAAACGTGAATTCACCTTTTACAAAGTGATATCATAAAAGAATGTTAAATTCATTTTTAAGTGGGATGATAAAGTACAGTTTTTTTATAGAGCTTTATAAAATTATTTTTTAAAGCTTTGTAATGGAGTGATAAGGTGAGATTTTTAAAAGTATTTTTTAAAGCTTTGTCATGGATTAATAAGGGTGATGTTTTGAAATTTTTGGAGTGATAAATTTTTTCAATGGAAAGCTCATTGATGTAGGAGGTTGAGTCAGGTTTTTGATCGCATTTGCTTTCAAAAATTGCGAGTGTCAGATTGTTTGAGAAAGCTTTCATGGCAATGTTGTAAAAGATGAAAGGTTGATGATCTCAATACTCAATAAAGATATCATTTTTTTGGTGTAGATGTGTCCTAGATCCGCCCGAAATTGAATAAGGGGATCTTAGGTACACGAAGAGTGAGTTGATGATGGTGCATGCTTCATGTTTTTTTGCTTATGATTTGTGTCTAGTTTTGACACATAAATGATCTCATTTCATGTACACATAAAATACAATGCCAGCAAGCACAACACCTATATCGAAATAGTTGCAAGGAAGGATAATTAAGCTTCACACATACAACAACTCATCAAAGTTTTCAACATCGACATTCTACTTCAACAAGCAAATTCAATCAAGTTAATGAATTTGTAAACTTCACTGTTTCAAAGCAAAGTCTACATCAACATTCTTGCAAACAAATTTAAGAACTTGTGAATCAAATTCCAATTGAATTGTACGGGTGCATTCTCGGTTGAAACCGACACCCACGTTTTGATTTGTTCATAAGTCAAGCACGTTCATTCTCTTCAACTTAGTCAAATTAAGACAAGTGAATTCCTTGTTTTCTGTGAGTCATTAAACCCATTGTAAGCTTTTTTGGGTGCATTTTCGACAATGTTCGACACCCTTCTTTTAAGCAGACTCTATTGAATGCACGAATTTTCATTCTAAAGAAAATAAGAAACAAGTTCACATCTCCTGCAAGCGAGCGTGAATTCCAGAAATTTCTAGCAAGTGTTCTCAGCCGGTACAATAAGCAACAAATCAAGCGAGCGTGCCATTCAAGCAAGCGAGCCTGTCATCCAAGTAACAAAATCAAGTGCAACAGTTCAAAGCACGACATCTTCGACAAGAGAGCCTGACTTCAAGTGAGAAAGTTCCGATGGCGCAGCATATTCAGTTGTTAAACATTCTTCACAGTTTGATCATCTCCAGTGAGGAAGACATGGTGCACGTCAGCAAAGAAACTCTTGCTGATATTTCACGGCATCTACAGCAAACGCATGAGACCATTGAGTTTCTTCAGCTTGAGTCCCAACTTCAAAGGAATGAATTGCAAGAAAAGAGTGATACTTTCAAGTCTTTGAACCATCCAGATGATAAGTCATTCATCCCAACAACTTCAAGTGTCGAAGTTGTTCATGAGCAAATTTCTTCCAAACCCATCATCAAGCCCTGGGAAGAGATTCAAAATAACAAGAATCGACGAGGCTTAGGATATGTTCCTGATGACACCAACTTACAACTTCCAGATTATTCCAAGCCAATTAAGTTTGTGAGTGTAGGATTTCTTGAACCACTCACCTCAGCAGGTTCTGAGAAAGTTGTAGACAAACGAAATTGCATGCAACGTGAAGTTCATGTTCAACTGAAATGCTCTCATTGTCAAAGAGCCGGTCATTTGGAAGATCAGTGTTTTGATCTCCATCCGTGTTGCCATTATGGCAAGCCCAATCATTCCACAGCAAAATGTCGCAACCACCAAAAACCAGGCAGATTGAAGATACATTATGACTGGATTGATCCTTGGGAATGGTCATCCACAGTCAAACGGTTGTCTCAGTTCTACAACCGACTACAATCTTACATAGTGCAGCCAGCAGTGAACAGATGATGGTACTCTCATGCAGTTGAATGAGGGAGTATGACAATGAAACTCTCCTACACCTGAAGGGGGGGAGTTCAAATATATTTTGGAGCAGATTGTCTCTCCTTTCAGCTGACAAAGGGGGGAAAATGTCAATGAAATTGACAAGTGGTTGTCAGACTGAAAGTCTTGACAACATTAGCGAAGCAGCCAGTGGGCATCTTCATCAGCCAGTGGGCATTTGTCATCAGCAGTGAGCATCAGCAAATTCGCCAGTGGGCGATCGACAGCCAAAGCAGCAGTGAGCAACTTTCAAAAGCAACATTGAGTTGTTTTTCGACATCTTCAGCCAGTGGGCAATCATCATCAAATTCTGTCAGTGGACACCGGATGTTGTTTTCAAGCAAAGGACAGTTGGATCCTTTTGCGGCTTGGCACATGATGGAGTTGTCAAGCGTCCTTCAGAGATGAATCAAGCATGCAGCTGATTCATGTTCTCTTCAGATTTGAGTTTTTTCCAGCATCCAGTTTTGGCGGTTTTTTCAGGCAATGTTTTTGAGGATCAACATGAGAACTTGGAAGATGGTTCTCGTTTTTGGATTTATCATTGAGGGGGGGAATGTTAGACTCTCTCATAAAACAATAATAAATCCAAACATAAATTAATTAATTAAATATTCCAAGTTAGGAATTTGTGCCTAACTCTTGGGTTGTTCCTCTAAGATAGGAGTTAGTTTAGGTAACTCCTATATTGGTGTGTCTGGTGAGAAATTATCTCAACCAAAGGAGAAATTATCTCAACCAAAGATGTCCAAGATAGCACGCACTATCTTGAGACCAATATCTCTCATCTATTTATTTGTAACACTATTTCAATTATTTTGATGCAAGTATGAGAGTGAGAGAGAATACATGAGGCTTCAGCCTTTTTTCCGTCAATATTGTGTCTCTGGTTTTTATATGTGATTTATATATTTTTCTGAGTTAATGTCATTTTCATCATCAAGGTATTGGACAAATTGTGGATTTAAAATAGTATCACCAATCACACTTTCAGATTTAATTTCAAACAAAGATAAATCAAAGTGTTCATCAAAAGCGAAATCTTCGAGATATTGAAATACGATTGGGCATGCATGAGATCTGAAAACCAGTCTTGGAATCAAAGAAATTTCTTGCCTAAGTATTCTTGGAATGAGATTTGGATTTTCAAACATGGGAGGAGGATCAAGATCAGGATTGGCCCTGGTGTATCTTATGGGAGCCAGTGTGTTGAATTTTTCCCCAAAACTCAAATGGACATTACAATATTTTCAGCCAAATGAATTCTAAACCTATCATCCAAAAGTATAGAATTGTTTTAAAAGTACTGGGGCAATAGTTTTCAGTTCTTCCCCAATATGGTTGCCACTATGTTAGTGCCTAAATCTACCTCAGGCTGAAGGAAGGTAAGTCTAGGGTAACATCAAACCACGCTTAACCTGGTAGCTAGCCCTACCAGATTGGGAAAGGGCTCTCTCCTTGTCAATCTCAATTAGAATATGGAAACTAGGGCTTGAGATGACTGAAAATAAATGATGATTTTAGGCTAGGTATATTAGGTCTGAGGATTTTGTTTGATTTTGATAATTGGTTGCTAGATCAAATGAAGAAGGTAGCTTTGCGTCTGGGAAATCAACTCAGATTTGTAAGAGGTTCTGTGGGGCGAGGTAGGTAGGTGTTTTGGCACTTTGAATTGGGTGTGATGGTAAGTCTAAGACCAGTGAGGATTTGGAAAGGGCATGCAAACTTCATGACTCCTCTTCAAACAACAGAAAACATTAAAAACTAAATGTATCCTCAAGGAAGAGCACTGAATATCAATGGATTCCACCTATTTATCTTGATTCATTTAGTTATGGAGAAAGAAATAGATGCTGGCACATATACACATAAGAGAAACTAAATAAAAAAGGAAGAAACAATGCGAAGACAAATTACCACAAGAATACCACAAAATGCTGCAAAACCCTGGTTCATTTCCTTGCCAAACAGCAGAAGTGATTTACAATAAAGCTCAAAGCATCCATAAGAGTCCAAACTTTACAAATGACTAAGAGAAAAAATAATATAGGCATCAAAAAACTCATGCTAGTCATCAGGGGTTGAATCCATAATTCAAGGGGTTGTTTCAACAACATCTAAACTAGGAACAAGAAAATAGGCAGTCAAATGGCTCACCTCTAAAACCAAGGAAACTGATACATTCAGTTCAAAACCACTTTCAATTTGATGTATCTGCCCCATCAAGTGTTTTCCATCAATATCTACATCATATTACATCATTTACCATGCAAAATTTACCAAGAAAAGAAGAAAAAGTCAACTGCTGAAGAGACTAGGCGAAATTTGACTTCTAGGCAAAATTGACAAAACTTGCCTGATGCGCAACGCCGCTTCAAGGCTGCTTTTTGAGGCCTTCCACTTCACCAAATCAGGACCAAGACATCTTTTAGGAAAGCTCTACCTGTCTAGTTTCTGGAACACTTTGAATTTTCTTATTTGGAATTGATTTGCCTCTTCAAAAATCATTTCTCCCAAGACTGGTTCTTGTGGGTCCAAAAAGTGGCAAAGATGACATTTTTTGGTGTGTTTTGCCCTTTAGGTGACCCAGATATCCTCCAAATTTTATGAAACTTTCTGGGTTTCATTTATTTTTCAAGAGGAATCCAAAACTACAAGCAATTTGGAAAAATACTGAGCCAACTCAATGCCGGTGCTATGCATCAGCTGAAATTTCCTATGTTTTTATTTACAAAATTGCAAAATGGCAAAAATTTCCCAAAATTTCTTCAAATTTGACAAGAAGCAACCATATTAAGAGCTTCGCTGAGCTAATGAAGCTTTAGCCAAAATTTTGAGTTTATCATGTTCTTTCTTGACCCTCAAGGCTCTCCTTTGTTGGAAATAATACTGAGAGGGGGGGGGGGGTGAATCACTATTATCAAATCAATTATTTTTCATTTCACAATCAGATTTGTATACGCTACTGTGTCTAAGGAAACTAGCGTATATCAGAAAACTTAAGATTCATTGATTATTGATCTTTAACCAGTGCATCAGGACTTCATTAATCATAAGAACAATAAACAGGAGCAGTAAAATAGAACAGATCATCACACACATGGACACAAAGATATAAGGTGGAAACCCATGTGGGTGAAAACCACCTGATGCAATTCTTCTCTATCTTCTTTTAATTAGAAACTCCTTTTACAATGATTTTTTACTGGTGCAGTCTTATACCAGTACGTAGGCTGCTACGTGCAGAAGGCTACAACCTTCTCTCATTTTCCAGCTTCTCGTGGAAGGGAGCTACAACCCCCTTAGCTCTTGTACTAGATGAGGTACTAGTACATAGGTGCTGACCTACAGTAGGCTACAACCTTCTCTTTTCTTCCAGGGACTGCATTTCATAAATTTTCAGACTAGATCCATGAATAACATCAATCAAACATCAAGTATATATGTATCAACCAATCTCCTTTGCACCAAACAAAACTGAATCAAATAGTCACTTCTTTGAATGTTGTACCCAGAAAATAGTAATATTAACCAAACACCAATTCTGAACCTAGACCACTATAGCAATAAATAGAAGTAGCTAAAACAAGATACGTACACTATTTCAATGTGTACAACCTGTGTGCATACGCTTTTGAATTAAGGCCAACCTGTGTACACGCTATCTTGAATTATAGAACCAGCGTGTATACGTGCCTTTGCTTTGCTGAACCTACGTACAGATCTATAAAATATAATTCATCCTTTTCACTTATTCAGACATCAGTTATACTGGTTGAAGGGAAAGTACCCCTAGAGTCCTTTGGGCTGAGACTCTACCAGACTGAAAATTGCTTATACAAAGAAACACACACACACAGCCATCTTTTTTACTTTTAAGCAAATTCTAATGTTTTAGGGTACATACCTAAGGTCCTACGTCTGAGAAGACCGTTAGGGTGCAAACCCTTCTTGGAGTTCCCTTCTTCTTTCTCTGACCTGCAAGACAAACAAATCAAAGAACTCAACAGTACATGTATAGAAGTTGCCCTAGGTCTGGAAGGAGGGGTTGCCCTAGGCCATAAGTGCAGCATCACAAACCATAAGAGTGAGATTTGGAGCTATAACATATACCCAGATTATCAGATTTATAGATCAAGTCATGCGCCAAAAATAACAGATCAAAATCACACAAAGATACTACTATTAAAGACTTAAGATCTTGACCCATCAATAGTACTTATCCTTCTTCTTGCGCTCAGGTTCGTCCTTGATTCAGATCCAGCTATGCACCATAAACCAATGACCAGTATTTCAGATTTATATCTTCATCAGATATTCAATGCTTAAGTCCATTTCCATGCCTAATGATCTCCTTACCCTTTTATAGTCATAGGCCTTACAATACCATGGTCCAAAACCATAAAGAATCAATACCTTGGACCAAATACCTAGGTTCAACACTTCAGACAAGATACTATGGTCCAAAACCATAGGTCCACATACCAAGGACTAAATACCATGGACCAAAAATAAGTTTTCCCACACGTACACGCTTTTTCGTGCATGAAAGTGTGTGCATACTCATACGCGACTTTTGATCGGCAATCCTGTGTGTATACGTGACTTCATCAAAGGACACCTACGTATGTCTCTTTTTCTTTCATTCTAAGGGCCTGAACAGTGATCTCCCATCTGAGTGAGTTGCCATCAAGGACAACACCTGTGTCATAGTGCCAAACCTGTGTCATAATGACAACAATCTCCCCCTTTGGACTTGATGGCAACCCCAAGTCACTCAAATTCATTCTTCCCCTTTGAAATCAAGGGCAAAGGGTTATGCTCCCCCTGAGTTCATGCTGAAATCTCTGCTGTGCTGTGTTGTCCATGCTCCCCCTGACTATAGGCAAGGTCTGCAAGAATATGTTCTACAAGAAGATACATAACTTTATACATCATAAATGACCTTCCTACCACCAAGGAATCATACATACATCCATCTCCCAACCAAATGGAGATTTACTCTTTCATCCAACCAAGTGGGGATACACCAAAAGTTTACACAAGATAAAACAAGAACATTACATTATCCATCCCAGGCATAGTGGGGAAACCAATGTAGGCCGTTACATGACTTTGATAATAAAAGAAATACATGACATAGAGATGAAATATCTACAACCAGACTATGATAGTTATCAACAACTATCATCAGCAGCATCTATCAATCATCATTTAGACCAGCAACCATGTTCTCCTTCTTCACCTGTTCCCCCTGAAACCAAAACACTGATCTTGAACCAAGATCTTCTAGGATAATGCCAACAATGCATTATTAGAAGAATTTATATGCTCCCCCTGAACCTATGCCAGATGGTCTCTGTCAGACCCATATCAGACTCCATTCATCCTAAGCCAGGCCCACTGTTTGTCTTGAAACCAACATATACGCGACTGTATCCACATAAACCGGAATATGTACGCGCATTCTCCTCATTAAAATCACGTACAACCACTTTTCTCTGAAACAGACAAGTTTCAACAGCAAGATGATGCATCAACTACTCCCAGCTTCTGTCTGAGGTATTCAAATGTCTCCCTGGGCAGTGGTTTGGTGAGTATATCAGCAACCTGTTCCTTGGAGGGAACATATTCCAATTTGACCTTTTGTTCAAGCACTTGTTCTCGAAGAAAATGATATCTGATAGGTATGTTCTTGGTCTTTGAATGCATGACTGGATTTTTTGAAATGCTGATGGCACTTGTATTATCACATAAAATAGAGATAGGTGGAGTACAAGTGATTTGAAAATCTTGCAAAATTTGCATCATCCAAAGGAGTTGTGTGCAGCAAGATGCAGCAGCCACATATTCCGCTTCAGCTGTAGATAAAGCAATTGAACTTTGCTTCTTGCTGAACCAAGAGACTAATCTGGAACCCATAAAGAATGCACCACCACTAGTGCTTTTTCTGTCATCCATGCTTCTTGCCCAATCTACATCTGTATATGCATGAATTGTGAGATCTGTATCTCTAGGATACCATAGGCCATAGTTTTGTGTCCCTTGAAGATATTTGAAGATTATTTTAACTGCCTGAAGGTGTGCTTCTTTTGGATTTCCCTGTAATCTTCCAACTATTCCCACTGCATGCATGATGTCTGGTCGGGTACCTGTCAGATAGAGCAGACTACCAATCATGGATCTACAGGTTGGTTGATGTACTACTGCTAAATCATCATTGGCGCTGAGGCTGCATCCTATTACCATAGGGGTACATACTGGTTTTGAATCTTCCATGCCATATTTCTTCAAGATCTCCTTGAGGTACTCGGTTTGTGACAAAAAGATACCGTCTTTATTTTGTTAGACTTGTAAACCAAGAAAATATGTCAGCTCACCAAGCAAGGACATTTCAAACTCTTTCTACATTAGCAAAGAAAATTTTTGACTCATGGCTTCTTCATTGCTACCAAAGATGATATCATCAACATACACAACAAGTATTAGCAATTTATCATTATCAATTTTTACATATATATTGCTATCTGCTAATCCTTTTGAAAAACCTTGTTGATGGAGGTATTTGTCCAAATCATAATACCAAGCCCTTAGAGCCTGTTTAAGACCATAGAGTGCATTCTTAAGTCTGCATACAAGTTTTGGATCATTTCCAAGGATGAATCCATCCGGTTGCTCAATATACACTTCTTCTTCCAAGTCTCCATTTAAAAAGGCAAATTTCACATCCATTTGAAAAACTTTGAACTTCTAAAAGCTAGAAAGAGCAAGGAACATTCTTTGGCTTCAAGTCTAGCAACCGGTACAAAAGTTTCTTCAAAGTCTATACCTTCTTGTTGAGCATACCCTTTACAAACAAGTCTGTCCTTGTTTCTAATAACATCTCTATTTTCTTTCAGCTTGTTTTTTAATATCCATTTTGTCCCTATGACATTCTTATCGTTTGGTCTAGGAACCAACTCCCAAGTGTTATTCTTTTCAATCTGCTCAAGTTCTTCATTCATGGCCTTGACCCAGCATTCATCTTTGCATGCTTCTCTTACATTTTGTGGTTCAGTGGAGGAGAGCAATGTTAGATAGCTTGAAGATTTTGAAATAATTCTTCTTGTTTGTACACCCACCTCTTTCTGCCCCAAAATTTGAGTTTCTGGATGATTCTTCTGAACATAACTGGATGGATTCTTTTCTTCTATCCTTATCTGTTCTTTTGGTGCCTCATGGGTTTCTTCTTTATCATAAGTATGATTTGATGTTGAAGGGTAGTCCTCATCATCTTTGAAAACTTTGGATTTCACCTGCCTAGGAATGTTTCCTTCTTCATCAATCACTACATCAATACTTTCAACAATTTTTCCAAGTCTTTTATTGTAACACTTATATCCTTTGTTGTGGGGAGAGTAACCAAGGAGAATGCCTTCATCTGCTCTAGGTTCAAACTTGCCAAGGTTTTCATCAATCCTTTTGATGTAACATTTGCTTCCAAAAATTTTGAAGGATTTAACCGTGGGAGTCTTACCATACCAAAGTTCATGAGGAGTTTGAGGGCTGTTCACCCAAATGTTTGTCTTGTTGAGAATAGTAACCGCAGCAAATGCAGCTTCACCCCAGAAGGTTGAGGCAGTTCCAAACTCATCGAGCATAGCACAAGCGATTTTTTGAACCGTTTTTTTCATCCTTTCCACTACTCCATTTTGCTGAGGAGTCCTTGCAGTAGAGAATTCCCTTCTTATTCCATGTTCTTCACAAAAATAGAAAAATTCTTCCGAGGTAAATTCCCCTCCTCGATCAGACCTGAGGCATTTGATTCTATGATTTGATTCATTTTCAACCAAGGCTTTGAATGCTCTGAACTTTTCGAAAGCTTCGTCTTTATGCTTCAGAAGTCCTATCCAACACATCCTTGAAAAGTCATCAATGAACAATATGAAGTATTCTTCTCCTCGAGGTGACCTCTTCCTAGTTGGACCACATATATTAGTATGGACAAGTTCAAGTGGCCTACTAGTTGATCCTTCCTTCTCAGGGAAATTAGTTCTGGTTTGCTTCTCAAACTGACATGATTTGCATATTGTATTGTCTGGAATTCTGATGTCAGGGGGATCATGAACCACCTGATATTTGCATGCTTTCCTTATCTGAGAGAAGCTTAGATGCTCCAATCTTCTGTGCCATAGACAGTGTTAATCATTCTTTCTTAGATAGCATTGTTGTTGTCCTCCCTTCAGTATGTATAAATTATTTGGTGTTCTTATGCCTTTGATCACTGTTTCTCCCATATCAAGCTCACGAACAATACATCCATTTGATCAAAATATTACCACATTTCCTTGATCACACATTTGACTGACACTCAATAGATTATGCTTTAAGCCATCAACATACATAACATTTCCAACTTTGACCTTTTCTTTCAAAAGAACAGAACCTTTACCTTTTATGAATGCAGGGGTGTCATTTCCAAATGAGACCTTCTTTTCATTTTCTAAGGCACTATATTATTGAAGTTTTCTTTATCACCTGTCATATGTTTTGAGCATTCACTGTCGATGTACCACTGATTTTCCTGCCCTTCCACATATAAGGCTATACCACATCTTTCTGGTTGCGGTTCTTTCTTCCTCCATGTTTTGGAACTCAATGAAGCTTGCTCGTTCTGAGTTGTTTGCCGAAACCTACTCCTGCATTTAGAATCTTCATGACCGAAGTTGTTACAAATAGAACATTCTATTTCATTTTCAAGAGCAGAAAATTTATTGTATGTTCTTTCCATGATTCCAGTCACACTCCTTTGATTTTGCTCTTCTCTAGTCATGATGGTCTTGTAGGCAACACATTGAGCTGCTTTCTGTCCAAAGTTATGACAAGAGAAACATTGGCCATTGAAGAAATTCCTGCGATTCTCAACCTTTTGTCCAGGTGATTGTAATTTCTACAGCTATTCATTCTTAAGGTAAATTGAGAATGATTTACCTGCGGTTGGTTGTAGCTTCTGTTCATCCTTGAAGTAGATTACTCTCAATTTACTTGGTGATCTCTATTAATTCTCGAAGTAAAATTTCCTTGATTTACTTGGTGATTTTCATTGTGCCTTTTCTATCGATTGTCAACATGTTCACTTCTCCTTGCTACTTCAAGATAACTTTTGGAGGTAGATGGCTTCTATGCTTGAGATTCTTATTCAGTATACCCAAGACCTGTCTTGATTAGAGGAGAATGCTACACTTCGATAATCTCATCTAAAGTTTCAGATCCTTTAGCAAATATAAGATTAAGAGCTTTTGTTTTCTCAATATCTTTTCTAAGTCCCACAATTTCACATTCTAACATTTCATTGTGTTTTTCCCTTTCAGCAAGTTGGAATGTCAGAGTATCTATAATCATATTCTTTTCTTCTAAACAAATTTTAAGTTTAGAAATTTCTTCATAAAGACCTTCTTCATCTATAGCATCCAAGAAATCATTATCTTCAAAAGCCATCAAAAGTCTATAATCATTACCTTGTTCATCTTCATCACTATTTGAAAATCCATCACTGTCTTCATGTGTATAATAGCTCGTATTACTTACATTCTGTTTTCTGTTCCATCTAACTGGTTCCTTACCTTTGTCAAGCTTATCTTTATGAGGACACTTGGCTGCATAGTGACCGACTCTTCCACAAACAAAGCATTTAAAAGGTAGCTTACCTTTGAATCTTCCAGAACCCCATTGAAGGTTCTTGACAAAGTTTGATTCTTCCTCTCCTTCTGACATATGTCTTGACTCCTTGTATTCTCCTTTTCCTGAGGCTTTGAATGTAGATTATCTCATGTCTGATGGTCCCCCTTTTCTCATTTCAAAAGTAGTTAGGATTCCGTGCAGCTGTGAGATGGTAATG
The DNA here is from genome assembly GCA_031772625.1 of Pinus tabuliformis. Taxonomy (NCBI): domain Eukaryota; kingdom Viridiplantae; phylum Streptophyta; class Pinopsida; order Pinales; family Pinaceae; genus Pinus; species Pinus tabuliformis. Next base: position 38,553,410 of record CM062815.1, read on the forward strand.
CTTTGAAGACAAAGATCTTAGAACCTTTTCAACCAAAGTAGCTTCTTTTATCTCTTCACCCAAGTTTTTCATACAATTAACAATCTCATCCGTACGTAAGAAATAATTAGCCACACTTTCATCATTGTGCATTCTAAGATTTTCATATTGGATTCTGAGAGTTTGTAGTTTTGCACGTTTTACCTGATCATCTCCTTCATAGCTCAAAACAATATTGTCCCATATTTCTTTTGCGGTTTTGAGTTGCATAACCTTGATATATTCGGATTGAGATAAACTCCCTAATAGACTATTGACAGCCTTTGCATTTGTTTCATACTGCTTCTTACTAGTCTTATCTGTAGGAGTTGCTGATGGAAATGTGTATCCTGTTTCCACAATATCCCAAACTTCTGTACCAAGAGATTGAAGATAGGTTGTGATTCTTACCTTCCAATAGACGAAGTTGCTTCCATCGAAGATTGGTGGCCTGATACATGCCTCCTTTTCATAGTTTCTCATGATAATAGATCTTCCTTCAAGTGATCAAGCCTCTTCTGAAGAACCTCCTCTGATACCAATTGTTGGAAATAATACTGAGAGAGGGGGGGTGAATCAGTATTATCAAATCAATTATTTTTAATTTCACAATTTGATTTGTATATGCTACTGTGTCTAAAGAAACCAACATATATTAGAAAACTTAAGATTCATTGATTGTTGATCTTTAATCAGTGCATCAGGAATTCATTAATCATAAGAACAGTAAACAAGAGCAGTAAAACAGAACAAATGATCACACACATGGACACAAAGATATAAGGTGGAAACCCAATGTGGGTGAAAACCACCTACTGCAATTTGTCTCTATCTTCTTTTAATTAGAAACTCCTTTTACAATGATTTTGTACCAGTGCAGTCTTATACCAGTACACAAGCTGCTACTTGCAGAAGGCTACAACCTTCTCTCGTCCTCTAGCTTCTCCTGGAAGGGAGCTACAACCCCCTTATCTCTTGTACTAGCTGAGGTACTGATACGTAGGTGCTGACCTACAATAGGCTACAATCTTCTCTTTTCTTCTAGGGACCACATTTCATAAATTTTCAGACTGGATCCATCAATAACATCAAGTATATCTATTATCGGGAAAACTAGTGTCTATGCAGAGCTGCTAGTCCCACTAAGGCTGGTAGCTACCTTAGAAACAAACAAACTAAAAACTACTTTCGTTTTCCTTTATGAGAAATAGATGAGAGAAGAATAAGGAGACCAACCTCTGTCTTGCGCTTGGTTCCCCGCTCGTTTCCTCTCTCTTCTGATAGGTCTTTTCCACTCACTTCCTTGTCTACCCAGCTTCAAAGAGTACCTGTAGAATCAAAGCAGCATAACTCTATCCAAGAACATAGATCTATTATCATAAACAATATAGGACCAGATTTATATTGACCACATAAATGCATAAATCATCAATCATACAAGAATGTGGAGGAAAAATTGAATAGCTTTATTGGTAATCAAGAAAGAGCAAAGAGGATTACAACCAATTGTTCTGACCCAGCATCATCCTCTCAACAAGAAAGCCCTTCTTCACCTCATGAAAAGCTTAGATCACCTAACACTATGATGTTACACCAAGAAACCAACAGCACTTCCTTACAAGATACAAAATTCCAGCCTCTGGATCTCTGGGATGAGGGATCCATATATAGATGTTTGCAAGGGGAATGAGTCAGCTTTTGAGATTTGATTAGTGTCCTCTCTCTGATAGTTCTTGATTCCACTTGGAGATTGATGATCTCTTACTCATCCTTGGTCGAATGCAGAGAGGCAAGTGTCACAAGAGAAGTTTCTGGAAGATTCTATGCTTCTCCACCTTCCGGATTGAGCCTGCCATTTGTCCGCTCTCACCCATCGCACCCCATAGAAGGGCTTTTCAACATGCATCATACTTACTGTGTGTATTTAGGTGGGATGCAATGCACTTTGACTATGGAGCAGGTGAAATGGTCCAGTTTTGACCAGTTTTGAGTAGTTTTTCATGGAGAACTTCTAGGAGATGCTGTAATCAGTTGACCTTGTTCTTTTAGGGGTTGGAACAACACCTTTAGGGACTTAGGAGCCCTTAGTTTATGGAAATTTATGATTGGGGTTGCAGTGCCCAAAAATGTCTATAACAGTTGCCCCCTAAAGCATGAGGTCGTTAATCTTTTGATGTCGGGTGAAATGCTTTATCATGAGGATTCGAAGTTTTTCAAGCTGGAAGGCGACCTATAATAAGATACAATACAATACATTATCTTCATAATATTTTCATGATCTAGCTGAGGTGGGAATTCCCATGCTCAACTTTATAAATTCATTTTCATGTACATAAGACAGACAATCATCTGAGTGTAGACTGATGATTCTGGTAGAGCCATCATCCCTTAGATTGGATGATTATCTGTGTAGCAATGATGTACACTTGATGTCTTTATTTTCCTGAATATATATCACTGCCCGGATGGATGAAACTAGATCCAGGGTCTTCAATCTCGTTCGATCTTCACTCAAAGTACAATTCGATCCATGTGAGAGGTTTTCTGGAGTCGAACATGGAAAGACATCGCCTGATTACTAGCCAATGATGTAAGCTGTTAACAGGCACGAGAGGAATCACTGATAATGATGATGACCCTCAAGGTACTGCAGTACAATTCACGTGGTGTGAATAAGGGACTTGGTGTCGAACACCACGCAAAATCTTTCGGTCGAAAGCCATTGATGTAAACCTATTGCCGGAAGTGAGAAACTTGCCATTGAGGCATGCAAGCTTCAAAGTACTGAAAGGGTTGTTCCTAGATCGACTTCTTGGATGATGAGCTGATGTTGACAAGAAGCGATCTGTCATAGGAGGGCCTTAGTGAATCCCACATCAATGACACGGAACGGAGCAAATGATTCTAATGGAGGTGAAAACGATCTGGTGATATAAGGTTCAGGGTGGCGGTCATGAAAGAATGGAGCGAAAATGTATTGCAATGGGTGAGACACAGGTGAATTCTCTAAGTGACTTCTCCTGAACATATCGGCGACACTAACATGATGGATTGGTAGCATTAACCCCAAATGTGGATGGTATGATGGAACAATGGTGATGTGACCAGTGAATGGAACAACCCAACCCGACTCGGATGCGAAGTGAAAGTGTCATGTTCAAGAGCGACTTGCTACCAACAAAGTTTCTTCAAGTTTTCTTCCCAATTTTTCCCCAGTCATTGTTGACCAGTATCTCTTTATTTTTGTCAAGCTTGAGGAGGATAACATATGCTTGTTCTATAATTTGCCCTTCGGGCAAACCCATCACTATGTTTTAATGAGCCTAGTGATAGTGAAACTCGTTCTTGTCTGTTATGGACAAGTTTATCGATATTAGGTTTTAACGAGTTTAACGATAAAGATAACTAGGTCCTTTTCAATTTTAGAGAGTCTGAAAAGGGACGTAAAGGAAACTCCAAAAATCCTTTTTCGTCATCTAATCCCTTAAGTTGGAAAAAGTATAAAATAATACAAAAGGGATGAATTTTCGGTAATTTTAACAAGCCGAACAAAACAAGCGCTCGATCTTTTTGTGTAATAATCCCTCAGGTCCAAAAAGATTAAAATCTAAAGGAGGGATAGCACTTCCTGTCCCTCTAACGAGCTGGAGAGGCCAATGGCTCGACAATCTTTTCATATTTTATGAGTCAGTTGAAAAGAGCTTAAAGGAGACTCGTTTTTGAGGAACGAGTGATAGATTCGGGTAGCTGCTGATTCCAGGTAAGATTTGGAATTTTCCAATCACGACAGTGTCACAAGGATGGCTAACAGGATCACTCTTTGTAGCTGTTCCTCAAAAGGGTAAACAATCAAGTGGAGGTGAATGATCAGCCAATACAGAGTGGAGGTGATGATGAGAACACGAACAAGGCTTCAAAGGCTGAAGTAATACATTCAAGATGGTTATTTACCAGAAATTGGTTCATTTTTTAATGAGCTTAAAAGCTAAGGGAAACACTTGCTCATTGCTTATGTTTATTTTTTAATGAGCTTGAATTCCGCGTTAAAACTGCTCGATATAACGGTCATTTCTTGACTTTACCATAAATAGCTTTGTTCCTTCAAAGATTGTACTGCATGCTCAATTGCTTCATCAAACTAGTTAGAAATGAACAATATATGTTTGAAAAATGAGTTAAGACACTAATATTTTACTTGAATTACGTAAAAAGTAATTTAAGAGTGCTTTTACCCCTCATTTTACCATTTCATATGAACTTTGGATTGTTGAAGCTTTGGAGGTACTTTCCCCTTTGATTTTCACCAGCTGGTTCCGGGAGATTCTGTGGACGATTTTTGGCGTCGTCTGGACCAGGTAGAAGCTAAACCTGAGCTCTTTCATTTCATCCTTTCCATTTTGCATTTTGAGCCTGATTTCTGGTTTTTCTAAGCCTCTGGGGTTTGAAAAACTCGCCTTGGCTCCATCGCACCCTTTCTATATCGGAAGGTGCGTTGCATTTTGGCCTACCCACTGGACAGTTAGCATGCAACGCACCCAGAACACTGCTGGGGGTGTGATGGGTGCAAGGAGGGGAATTTGTGCACAGTTTTCAATGGAAAATTTTGCCTGTTTTTCACCAAATCAGGATCTAACTCTTCTCTTGTTTGTTTTCAGAGATTCATTGGAGCAAAATGCCTATTACATGGCGAGAACGTCGGCATGAAGAAGAGGACATGCTTGCTTTACATGATCCGATTACGGTAAACGCACTGCGAAACTGTGGCCTGTTCAAGTTTTTCTGCATCTCTAGCATGAGGCAACAAATCAACTTGTTGCAGTATTTGCTCGATGCCTGGGACCCTACCAGCCAGGTGTTCCAGATTAGGGGCAAATCCATCCCCTTGACTGTCGTGGACATCTATTTTTTGACCGGCTTATCGAGGCGGGGTGCCCCTATCTCATTATCAGGTTCGGCCCGTGGGGGCGAATCTGTGAGAGATTACGTTCACTGGTATTGTAGAGAGGGATCTCAGCCGAGTAAAGATGGCAATATCATCATCCGAGATGTCACTGACAGGTCCCTGAGGACCATTCTGTTCACCTTTGGTAGGATGGCTGGTAGTGCAGCTCTTCATGTGGCCAACTGGTCTTATATGCAGTATGCCTTAGAATGCCTCGAACCGAAGGTGTTCAACTAGTGTGATGCAGTACTCTTTGTGATAAAAGAAAAATTAACCAAGGTGAAAAACAGAAGATTGAAGAACTTTGGATATGGTTCTATTTTTACCGCCTTTGCCTTGGAAAAGATCCCGCTAATGCAGCCGCAGTATATTTCACTTGGTTTACCTCCACCCACTGAGCCACGGATGCAGAGATGGGTCGACCATATGTCCAGACATGTTGGTCAGTCTTAGGTTTTCTTTTCTGATACCTTTTTTGGGTGGTTCGATCGTTAGGAGATGGTTTTTTCCGAGTATCCATATGCTGGTATGGACTTCCGGGGTGACCCGGACTTGGTACTGCCGGCTGGCGAGCAGTGGGGTGTCATTGGTAAATTCTTTGACCATATTTCTATTTATCGTTTCTCTTTATAATGTCCTTGTGCTTTATTCTATCAAGACTAATCAGAACTCATGTGCTCATGCAGATGTTGGTCCCGTTCGGCCAGTAGTATGCCTGGGTGCCAGCTGTCGCTCCAGCAGGAGAGGCTATGGGAAGGGCTATCCTTCGCGACCTTGATGTGGCCGAGACTCTTTCAGCATTACAGGATCAGGTCGAGGGCCTCACTCTCGGTATTCTAGATGTGAGGATTGACAAGCTACCTCTAAGGTTGCAACGACATACTACTGGCGTGTCAAGTCGATGGACTAGGCTTTTACACATGATTGCATAGGTGGTGACTTGTTATCACCAGCATCATTAGACTAGGGTGCCCCCAAACTCCGAAAATCAAAAATATATATATAACTTTTTATGGTTTACACATAATGTTCTGTAACCAAGACAAAATTGGTTAAGTTACATGATCCGAATGCAAATATTGATGAAATGCTTCTTTTTATAAATGTTGCAAATGTCTATCTAACACATAATTTGCCAATGAGTCAGTTAATGTGTTTAAGCTTCTGGAAATATGTTGATATTGAATAAAATCAAATTTACTTTCCAAAATCTTGATCCTTAGGAACATGCGATAGATAGTTGGATTTTGGACGGAGTAGATACCAGTGAGTTGTAGTATGACGAGCTGTGGGTCTAGCCTGATGACAAGTCGGCGTATGCCATGTGTGATGGCATCAGAGAGAAGTTCTATCAACGCGCTATATTTAGCGATGTTATTCGTTGATCGACCAATACAAACCCCTCTGAAACTTACTAACTCGCCGCTTGGATCAAAAATGGCCCAGGCCGCAGAATATAGGTTCCGCGAACTACGACTTGCTTCGTCGGCATATCCAACAAAAGATTCCAATAGGTTTGACATCTGCGACAAATGTAAAAATTGGATTTACTTGACCAAAACGATTATGCTTAGCAAAAACAAAAATGTAACAAAAGCATATGGGTTACCACACTGAATCATGCATAGTAACGCTTAAGGTACAACTCGTTATGGGGTTGCGCCAGTGGAATTCTGTCGTAATCCATTAAATCGTAGGCTCCTTTTGCTAATACACATTTAACAATATAGGGGCCCATCCATAAAGACTTGAATTTACCTACTCCCAATTTATTGGATTCTTGGTCGTAAAGTAAGACCAAGTCACCTTCTGAGAAGACACGGGGTTTGACATTCTTTTCGAACTGCGCCTTGACTCGTTTCTTATGGGCTTCATTAGACAAAGCGACATCATGACAGGTTTCATCCAATTCGATTAATTCCAATAAACGAGCCTCCTCTTCTGAAGTTCTGGGGAGAAGGTCGATTGCGAGTTTGAGGGACGAGATTTCACACTGAACTAGTAAGATTGCTTCTAGGCCATACACCAGTTGGAAGGGTGTAAACTTGGTTGCATTCCTTACCGATGTTCGGTATGCCCATAAGGCTGAGTACAGGATCAGGTGCCAACTCCTTTTGTGGACTTCAATCATCCTTTGCAGCATGCGCTTCAGGACTTTGTTGATTGCTTCAACTTGTCCGTTGGCCTGCGGGTAGTATGGAGTAGAGCTGTCATGAGACAACCCTAATTTGGCAGCTAATTCGGCCATCATGTGATTGCGAAAATGCGATCCATGATCTGTGACTATAGCCTGTGGAACGCCGAATCTGGTGACTACATGATTGAAAAAGAAAAGGGCAGCTGTTTCACCAGTGTTATCTAATGTAGGCATCGCCTCGGCCCATTTGGTAAAATAGTCCACTGCGACTATGATATACCCATGCCCCCCGGTCGAGGTGGGGTTACATGTCATGAAATCAATGCCCCATTTGGTGAATGGCCCAACAAAAACTATTGGCTGCAGAGGTGTGGGTGGTCTTCTGGTTTTGCTATCGAAAATTTGACAGGCATGGCAACTTCTGACTGCGGTTATGCAATCTTTGAACATTGTTGGCTAGAAGTATCCTGCTCGTAAAAATTTTTGCGCCGTAGCATAACCAGATTGATGCCCCCCACACGCGCCTGAATGGAAATCATTCAGGACTTTTTCGGCTTCCTCATGGGTGAGGTACCTCCTCAGAACTGTATTGACACCACGACAGTAAAGCATATCACCAACGATCATGTAGTCTTTTGATTGGTATCAAATATGTTTTTGTTCAAAGCGGGAGGTATTAGGCCTATATTTTTGGGTTTGGAGATAGATGATTATATCTCCATACCACGGATTGCTTGAAGATATCAGAAACAAAGATTCATCCACGATTGTTTCATCTGATGTTTCATCGTTGGACGACGATGGGAGATCGCATAGTAATTCCGCGAAAACCGGGGCTTTCTTTGACTTGGATTCTACAAATTCTAGATCAAACTCTTATAGAATTGCTATCCATTTTGAATATTTGCCCCCCAGCAACTGTCGTGACAATATATAAGCCATGGGGTTGCAATCTGACAGAATGGTAGTTTTTTGAAAGAGGACATAGTGTCGAAATCTTTGTATCGCTTGAACAGCTGCGAGCGCCAACTTTTCAACATAGGAATATTTGCTTTCTGTATCATGTAAGTTCCTACTCAAATAATATATAGGATGTTCAATTCCGTTGTCTTCTTGAACTAAAACCATTGCGATGGTTGTATCCGCTGCAGCCAGATACAGGTTAAAGTCTTTTTGATAATCAGGAGCATACATTAATGATGCTTTCATTAGGGATTCTTTTAAAGCATCAAAGGAGGCTTGCGAGACCTGATCCCAGATGAAGGGCACTTCATTTTTCAATAGACGTGTATAACCTTTAGCAAGCTCGGCGTGATTTTGAATGAACCTCCTCAGAAAGTTTGCTTTCAATCTCTCAAAAACCACTCCACAGAAACCTGCAATCCAAAGTTTGCTTTCCTTGGAGTTTCTGAATCTGAAGCAAATTTGAAGGTGGAGGCAAATTAATGATTGCCTGAACCTTACATGGGTTGAGACGAATCCCATCCTTTGAGACTACAAAGCCAAGTAAACGACCAGAACTGACACAGAACACACATTTGTGTGGATTGAGTTATTTTGTAGTGTCAGCAACGTAGAAATATCACTCTCAAATGCTGTGGATGATCGGTCCGCTTTCGCGATTGAGCCGGAAGGTCGTCAAGATATGGTTGAACGATGTTTTTGATGTCATGGAAGGCATAATTCATTGCCCTATGAAATGTGGCCCCTGTGTTCTTTAAACCAAAGGGTAATTTGAGATATGCGAATGCTCCCCACGGACAAATAAATGCAGTCTTTGACTAGTCCTGTGGGCAGATATTTATTTGATTATACCCGGAGAATCCATCCATGAATGAAAAGATTTCGCATCCGGCGCATTCATCAATTATCTGGTCAATAAAGGGTGTAGGGTAGTTGTCTTTTGGACAAGCTTGATTTACATCCCTATAATCGACGCACACTCTAATCGTTCCTTGTTTTTTCATAATAGGAACAATGTTCGATACCCAATCGGTTAGAGGAACCGGGTAAATGAAACCAGCATGGAGAAGCTTCTCAACTTCTGCCTTGATGGCAGTGACTTTTTTGGGGTGCACCTGTCGTAGTCGTTGTCGTACTGGTTTGACATCTGGATACATCTTGATTTCGTGTTCAACTATACTCGAGTCAATGCCTAGCATTTCATCATATGACCAAGCAAAGACATCTCTCAATTCACGAAAAAGAGTGTTGTATATTTCTAGTTCTGAAGGAGAATAACATTTGCCAACATAAATATTCTCTACAACATCTATTTTGGTCGAGATATTTATGGCGATAGTCTCTTCAATGTTGGACAAGTTTCGCTCGGAATCCACCGTGTTTACAGTATTTGATAGGAAATCAAAAACTGAAGGATGATGAAGGTCATCAGGAGTATCTTCTTTACAATCCAGAAGATGGGAACGATGGTGGTAATCTTTCCATGGTGCCTCTTAAATTACCATTGATTGAAAAATTCCTTCGTCGGTGTAATGCACTTGCGACCAAGGATCTGAAGGGGTGCCATATTCCTTAGACCTATCTATCCAAACGCTTGATGAGCATTGATTCGGGTTTGCCTCCCATGTCAAAAACATTGATTGCTACAATATTTCTAATGGGCTTGGAGGCAATACCTGCGTATGATCCATGTTTATATTATTTTCTGAGATCTTTTGAATCAAAGATATCATATTGCAGGTTCCTATCGTCTCTACTCCCACCAGACTGATTGGAGGCGGAAGGGAAAAAGTTCCCATTGATATAGGGTCTTTTAGTAGGCCTACTCCGATATTTTGAAGCGTATGGGGGCTTCCATGGATCATTGGAATGCTTCCCGTAACTTGGGAACTATTCTGGAGAAATGTTTGTTGGTCGACAATCGTAATTCCTCCTTGAAAAGGAAATGCAATCTTTCTAAAGTATGTCGACACAACTGCAACTATAGCATATATACATGGTCTTCCCAGTAGGATGTTGTAATCGAGGTTTCCATCGATTACTTCGACATCTATTTCTATTGTTTTCCCTCCTAGTTCAACTTGCAAGTTACTTAGAATACCATATGGGGTATATGTTCGTCCGTCAAATGCTTTTAATGTTGTCAAAGATTGCGACAAGGTTGGAGATCCTAAAGTTTTCCAGCAACTCATCGACATAATACATGTAGATTCCCCCTCATCAATAATTGTTCGATGAACAATTTTGTTGAGGGCCTTCACTTGAATGAGGAAAGCTAGTTGAGTTGGTAACTGAGGATTGTATCCTTTATGATTAAAGGACACAAGATTAGAATCCTTTGGGTCTATCCCACCGATAGCTGATAATAAAGCCTGCTTTTGGGATGGACAATTTTGCAGTACCTCAAGTGTCGACATAGCGGATGGCGATTGGGTCAGATCTTCCACTATATTATAATGTTGTGTTGCTCTGGCACGAGGATTAAATGCCGACTTGTGTAATACTCCCTTTGGCGGTTTTATTGTTAGCTCTGGAATGATGGGCAGTGCAACTTCTGTCAAAGTTGTTGTCGAACTACTAGGTTGATCTTTATCCTTGTTGTTTGACAGTTGTGGATTCCCGTAATCTTTGTTCCTTGTCGATATCAAAGCATCATTTGTTGTTTTGAAACTGACAACATTAGTACTTGGGATGGGGAAGCATTTTCACTAGCAACCAGATTTGTTCCTGGATTTGGAAACGGATCAGTGAATACGGCTGAGGTTTTTGAATTCTTGAAGAATCTTTTAAGCTTAGCCTTATGTGAACAATCTCTTGTCCAATGATCCTCATCACATATTATATATGGATTTTTTGGATTCCTATCTCCAGGAGGGTTTGCAGAAGATTTTTCAGGTGATGATTCCTCCTGTTTCTTCTTCTTCCCTTTGTTTTTCTTCTTTCCTCTTGGTTGCTTGGTTTCTTTGCCTTTATCTGTCGAGACGACATTTACTTCCGAGGCGAGAAGTTCTTATTTTGCATTTTGACTGGAAATCTTACGGGCCTTTTTAGATGTAGCCTTTGTCGATTTCGTGTCTGTCGTACCAATCACGCCATCACCAGCATGAGAGTCATTGTTTGATTTATGAGGAGGGGGGACGGAAAATTCCAGTCTGGGAGCATCAGGGATTTTATCGTAGAGCGTGCCAGACTGAGTATAAATCAAGTCTAAATATTGCACACGAGCAATAACTTGCTCTTCAGTGATGAATCCTCCTTTTTCCACATCTTCTGTAATGGAAGGTAATAAATACTTAATAAACCATTCAGCTAAAAGCTAATCAGGAACATACGTTTTTACCATTCTACGACGACATTGCCACTCATGAATATGATCAGATATGTGAGTGGCCATTGTTTGCTTGAAATTGGTAAGAAGTTCTATTCCTGTTTCGTACCTTATCGGTAACTGAAAATGGGTTAAAAAGGTTGTGGCTAGGGTACTAAAGTTATCAAATGAAGCTCTGGGTAACTCGATATACCATTTTGTTGCCAGGCCAATTAATGTCCTCTGGAAAAGGCGAAGCCTAATCGAATCATCGTTTAGGGTGTTTGATGAACACCACAGATGAAATGTCATCACATGATTTGATGGGTCTTCACCCAGATTTCCATTAAATTTACGAATATTTGACGGAAGTTTATGCGGAATCACTGGCCACCAAGGGGCATAAGCAATTGGACCGTTTGTTAACCTATTTAGATCCGGTAACTCCAAAGTTGCCACGAAGGGTAACTGTTGATTCAGGTTTGGCGAAGCATACCCAAGATAAGATGGGATTGCCTGAGCAGTTGGTCTCTGCATACCAGCATAATGCATTTGATGCTGGTGACTTTGGTAAGGTTGATGGGCATAACCATTGTAGAATGGTTGATTTTGACCGTTTTGAATATACGGCTGCCCACTATTTGCAAAGATTTGTTGCTCAGATCCTTGGTATACTTGTTGTAATTGCAGTTGTTGGTATTGCACCAGCCACGGTTGTGAAGCCATGTGTTGTTGCCCAATACTGACCGTTTGACCAAGATGAGGGGTAATTGTACCTGTTTGGGCCTGTGTCATTCCACTAGTTGGCGATTGTGGTTGAGTCGCAGGGACAAGAGGTTGTTGCATTACAGCCTGAGAAACCTGAGGTTGGCATACAATAGGCAGTGCTTGTACTTGTGACATCTTCACAATAGCCGGCGTAGTTGGTATATTTGACATAGGTAAAAATTGTTGCATTGAATACACAACTCTTGGTTGTTGAGGCAGTATTGGCACCCAACCGCTAGATGTAATTCCAGCATAACCTGAATTTTGTTGTGAACTCGTGTATGGTTGTCCTCCCAGAGGAGACAATGAAAGGGTATATTGCCCCCCATACGGCGGTAATCCGGTACTTAAAGGAATTGTTTGCCCTTGAGGACCGGACTGCCCAAATTGACACCCTGAAGGATCAATTTTCTGAGACTCAACATAAGAGTTTCTGGATACTATTCCGAATGAACAAACAGGAATGGACCATACTGTCGAAATAGCCCCTGAGTGGGCCCTGTCTAGCAATTGAGAGCTAGTTGGGACAGATGGTATGCCGACGAACATTGTTGGAGTGACAGCAGGAAGTTTTGTCATCGCCGTGTCGGATGACACAGTCCTAGATGTCGATGGTTGTTCAGACATTTCTAGTCTATCCAAAAGATTCCCTAGCGATTCTACAGGAGCTTCCAATGGCGGTAGACTAATTTCTAATGAAGAAGGATATAGAGTGATCCCGACTCCAAATCGCGATGGAGTACTAGATGAAGGATCCTCCACAATCTCTTCTATAGCAATCAGACCAGGTGGAAGAGGTAGACCGTCAGGTCCGTAAAATATTTCTGGTGCCGAAGAAGGTATAGAATCTGCAGTGACAGATGTTTGGGGAATAACACCTTACGAATCAGCTGTAGATGGAGCTGGCTCAGTGACACAAGTGTTTACCTTCACACTAGGATCAGTTCTACTGTCCTTTGGTGGCTGATGAACTTCTTCTGTAAAGGGAGGGATACCAGAAATGTTTGGAGTAACCGGAGTCTCCGATGGTGTTGGAACACTTGTTCTAACTTTACCAGGGGATTTGGAACCGGTTAAACGCGTTCGCTTTTTCCATAACAATTTCACCTCTGGAGACAAAGACGGTTTACTCATAAGCCTCCGCGAACAACAGGGTTTCAATTGACTTTCTTCCACGATTGCGGATTACTCGATCAACTAAAAATCAAGGGGAAGTATGTTTTTGAATTAGATGAATTTTAGATGCTTTGACACAACTTGTTTTTTCAATTTTTAAGAGTCGAGAAAAAACAAAAGATGACTCTAGTCACCTTCGATCTTTAATGAGCCTGAAGTGACAAGTTCTCAGATGGACCTTTTCCATTAAGGAGTCTGAAAAGGAACGAAAGGGACTACTCTGGAAATCTAGACAGAGGAATTACCAAACCAATCACAAAACTGCAGAATACTTTTTACGATAAGGCAGTCAATCTTCCCGAATGCTGTGTTTAGTGCATTGCGATCGATAGGGCGGCAGACACGGCTTCCTATGGATAAAGGATTAAGCCTATTGTGGTCTCCCAAAATATTCTCGACGGTACGTGGGAGCACAAGTCTGTATTGGCACTTATCGTCTCAAAGTGGAGGAATCACCCAACCAACAGTGAAAACAACAGTTACCAGGATTTACGACACCGGAATACGTCTCTAGCCTAGACTTCTAAATGTTGTGCATTAGGTTCCAAAGCATTTTTAGATTCATTAAATTTATTTTATGGTTGATCTTGCTTAAGAAATTTTCCTTTTAGGTTCACCATGTGATGTAGATGTACAATTCCTAAAATGCAATCTAAGATGATAAACAGTCGTTTAATCTTCTTTTTGCAATGAAAATCCTAGCTACTAAGGAAAGAGAGATGGCATTCTTTCAACAAAGAGTAGTGAGCACACACTATATGCACTGTCCTAAATCAAACCAACAAACAGTCTAAATGCAAATGCACATGCATGTATTTGTTTTCAGCCTTCTTAATGTGTGAATGATAAAAAGAAAGCTAAGCGCAAATCTGAATTATTTTTCAAAGCGACAATTACTAATCAAGTTTCTTTTCAAAACAAAACGAGGACAATGACGACAATTTGTTATTTTGAATTGAAAACTTTCTTTCGACACTTGAAAAACTACTAATTCAATTCAAATCCAAGAGTAACAGTGTAATCGACTATCAAGAACAATCAGATTCTCTTCTATGACTGAAAACGACACTTGTGACACTTTCAAATCAAGAAACGACAGTACAATTACGCTACTTCTTTGTAAAGGAGAACTGGCAATGACTCAAAAATACATAAAAACATTTACAGTTCTTTGCACAATGGACGCGGAATAAGAGCAAGGAAAGGGGTTTCAACAGAGGTGTACTGACTACAGGCAGCAAAACTCTTGAATAGAACTAAAAAGAGTGAACACAGAAACCAAAATTTAGGAACAAGGCCTTGTCTGATCAGCGCAACTATAACACAGTGAAACTGAAATGCAACGCACCTACTACACTCGGGAAGTGTGATGCATTTGAAGTTCATAGAACAGACAGTGCGCTAGACCAGGGACGAGACTTTGATTGGATTCCAGGTCACAGTTTGCAGTTCAGTTCAGGGATTTAGGCCGAGCAAGTGGTAATCAGTAAATCAATCACAGGGGTAGATCTAAAGAGGTTACTAGAGCCACCACGAGGGCAATTAGGGAGCTTGTAAATCAATCTTTTAATTCATAAACAAAACCCGGAGATAGACTGCAGCAACATTGATCTACTTTGCACTTGCATAGCAAATGCAGTTCGAAGGCTAGCTGGCTTGACTTCAGGCTTCGTCTGTAAGTTTATAAAATAAACAAATGTAGATAAACAAACAATCTATTTGCTCCCCAGTATGGTCGCCATTTTGTTATTTGGAAAACTAGTGTCTATGCAGAGCTGCTAGTCCCACTAAGGCTGGTAGCTACCTTAGAAACAAACAAACTAAAAACTACTTTTGCTTTCCTTTATGAGAAATAGATGAGAGAAGAATAAGGAGACCAACCTCTGTCTTGCGCTTGGTTCCCTGCTCGTTTCCTCTCTCTTTTGATAGGTCTTTGCCACTCGCTTCCTTATCTACCCAGATTCAAAGAGTACCTTTAGAATCAAAGCAGCATAACACTATCCAAGAACATAGATCTATTATCATAAACAATATAGGACCAGATGTATATTGACCACACAAATGCATAAATCATCAATCATACAAGAATGTGGAGGAAAACTTGAATAGCTTTATTGATAATCAAGAAAGAGCAAAGAGGATTACAACCAATTGTTCTGACCCAGCATCATCCTCTCAGCAAGAAATACCTTCTTCACCTTGTTAGCCTCCTATTGCAACAGGTGTTCATGTTTCATGATTGACATTTTTACATGCCAAATATGTCATCTTTCATGTTGCAAGGTTCCATATTTCCTTAAAGAGGCCAAAGAAGGAATCATAAAAGTGTGCTAGTCCAAATGCCACTGCTGTAATCCAATTTTGAGGAGTTGTTCTAGTTTTGAAGAGTTTTCATTCAAGGGAGGTCCAAACAGTTTAACCTTGGTCTCCCTAGGTTTCAATTTCCTGTTTTAGAATATAGAGAATCATATCTATCCAAACAGCTTAATCTTGGCAGATTTGTAGATAGGTAGAGAATCAAAGGAGCCCAACTGCTTAATATGGGTCCTTGGCAGAAATAAGTGTAGATTTAGATAGGAAGGCAATCAAAAGAAAAAATTGTATAGTTGGGTCTGCAAGTTTAAGTGCACCCAATCCAAAAGAAGAAAAAATGCTAGGAAAGTAGGCTGGGTAGGTAGTTTTTGAGGTTGCAGAATGATGATTCGTGATCAATTTTGTGTTTATAAGTGTTATATCTTTTCAGATCACAGTCATGATGCAGTTTTTCACCTGAAGGAGCTCAAGCTGGACATAACTAACTTCCCTCCCTTCTTACTCCCCTAATCACTCACTGATTTTCCCAAAGAGGTCAAGATCTGCTTGAGCCTCTTAGTCCCATTATGTTCCACAACATTGGCCTTGGTGAAGATCTACCTCACTCAAGGATTTCTACTCTTCTATTACAAAGTTCTATTTCCCCAAATAGCCTAAGGTCCCTTACCTTAGTGCTTTCTGGTCACCTCCATATTAATTACTAACTATATTATCTAACTCCCTAATCTGTTTCCCCTTCCCCTACTAAAACTATGTATAAAAATCCCAAAGAATATAATAATACCCCCCCCCCCCCCCTTGGCACTACAGCCATATTTCCCTAAAAGTCTGGGAAACAACAGACCATCTGGGGCTGTTTTTAGCCCATCCGAGTCTTAACAGGAGTTAGTTTGACACCTGGTCATACTAACAACCTTTTCCCCCTAGTCCTAACCCTCAAAAACCCATTGTTTCGCCCTTATACCTAAGTCCCAAGTGTAAAAATATTAACCCGCTCATTTGTACATAACCCAAAACCCATTTTTCTAAAGTTTTTAACCCCCCCTGCCGTGTCGTATGAAGATTTGCATATTCCCGCACCCCGTCCCTTAACCCTCCGCCATATCGTCCTTGCCGCCAGCCGTCAGGTCTAGCCCGCCCAAGATCTACGGTGGGCGGGCCTTCCCATGCGCCAAGGGCCTGAGGTTTAGCGTCCGGGAGATGGGCGGTATTGCCACCGTACTCCTGCCACGTGTCACCTTCCCAGGCGTGGTGGTGCCCCCCTCCCCGAAACCACCTTTGCTCCAGGGCGGTGCACCCAGAAACCACAAACCGCTCTCCTCTGGGTGACGTAAGCCCCACGTCATACTGCTGCGTCATCTGCCTGCGTGGCCTCCTGCCACCGTACCGCCGAGTCACCCTGCCACATCACTGCCACCATATCCCTTTACCGTACTGCCACATCACCTTCGTACGTGCTGACATCATCATGCTGACGTCATCCCGCCACGTCATCCACCATACCCTGGCCCCACCTGCTGACGTCATGCTGATGTCATGCTGACATCATCATCAATTTTTGAGGCGAAAGGCGAAAATCGTGCTTAGGAAGCCCGGATTCAAATTTTGAGGCAATTTTTCATGCGCGATTAGCGCCTAGCACTAATCGCGCATGGCTACGGGAAAAGGGCCGAAATGGAAAATCCCTAGTTGCGCAGCCCCCAACAAGCCTAAAAGGCGCCGAATGACCCGTTTTTCTCCGCGAGGCATACAGAAAGGATCAAAAGATAGTTCTAGAGGAAACAAAGGGCCGAACAGCGGCCATTAAATTTTGATTTGACCCACAGAAGGAGAAACCAACCCGATTCATTTGTCAAAGAGTATCAGAGGAAAGATGAAGCGGCAAAGAGCATCAGTTAAAATTTTTAATAAAAATCTTCAGTTCCCAAAGCAGGTCAGCATTGAATAGCCTCCAGCAAAGTCAAATCAGGAGGTGTAAGCCCATCCCAGCTCTCAAATCACAGTTAAAGATTTAAAGCCACCAAACCTCCATGGAGCAGAAGTCCATGCGCAGTTATTGCAGAAGCACTGCACCAAGCCACCGAGGACAACGCATTAATTTAGTTTTGATACGGCTGCCCTCAGCGCAGCCCATAGATATTTTCTTGCATTTATTACTGATAAGGTTAGGTTAAAAATAATCATCTACTTTCAGACCTATTTAGGTCACAGATGTAATAAACAATTTTAGAGAATTTTCCCTATATATAACAGCCTCTGTATTGTTTCAAGGGTTGGTCGATTGATAACTTTTCATTAGAGACTCGCACTGTATGTCTGATACTTTTCTTTAATCAAAGATTGCTGAAGAGATTAGAGGAACGACTGTCTGATGTGTTGTTAATGGTCTCTGGAGACTAAATGATGGAATTCTTGTGCTGCAACATGACTCAATAAGTGCTCTGACCTCTGTTTCCATCATTTCACCATCTAAATAGCAAAAAGAAATATTAGCTTAGAACTTGTTTAACTGCACTCTAGGCTCAATTTTTGTTGTTTCTTTATGTTTTCATATAAAATGAATTGGACATGAATATGAATTCCCCGTGGCTCATATTTACCCTAATCCACATGTCTTTGACAGTTATCTAGGGATTCTTCACTGCCCCTGGATAGAGCTCATTCACTCTTCTCTGTTAAGCTGATTGAGAGATTCTTGATTGCCTCTCCTTCCTTAGCATTCTTTTCATCCTTTAAACTTGAAAAATTGTTCCATGTGCAGCTACCTTGCTCCTTATTCCCCGTGTGACCAAGAAAATGCACCAGCAATCCTACTCCTTGACTCCACGCCCAATGGTTTGTAATTTTCGCACTATACCTGCCTCTTTATCTGAAAAACATCAATCTTCCCACCAAAACACAAACAAAACCCCCTGAGCTCAATAGCTAGCCTAAAATCATCATCAACAAAGCTAAATCACAAAGAGAGAGCCCTCTCTGATTGCAGGTGGGCTAGAACCTGCAGTCCAAAGTTGGTCTGTGGTTACCTCGGCCGTATGCCTTTACTCCAACCTGAGGGACAACCTAAGTGATAACATAATGGCTACTCCACTGGGGAACATCCTCAGTTAATTTCACGAAGAAGGTTGGAAAAATCCACTGAGCAAATCGATTTTCTAATTGCTGTATATCCCTTTAAACTACAGATGAAGCCTGAATGTCAGCCAGGAAGCCTTTGAGACTGTCTCTACTCTACATTGACAGAAGTAAATAAAAGCTTCTTTAGTCAATCTTCATGCTAGTTTTAAGCTATACATAGCTGTTTCAAAATTTGATCAGTTCCTTGCTAATTCTAAAAAAAATTCCCAGAAAAAATACCAAAATAGTTCGGAAGCTGGCTCCCAAAAAGAATCCATGATACACAAGGTCAAATCCCGACCCAAATCCCCCAGCTGCTTTTGAAAATCTGAACCTAATCCCAAAAATCCTTAGGAAGCAGGGGCAAAGAGAAGATTTTGCTGAGTTGAGTCTTGAAACAGCTTACCCAAGTTGTGTTCCAACCCCTGTTAAAGTTTTATTTCATTCAACCCCTACTTCCCCTTATTCATCGTCCACATATCAAAGTACTCCATCCGCACCTCCATTCACTCCATGTACTACAAATACCACTACTGCTGTTCTAGTTACTTCTGTTATCCCTCTTATCCCTGTTGTTCCATTTATCCCCGTTGTCCCACTTATCCCTGCCAATATGGATAATAGATATGCACCCCTGCAATTGCCTGCTAATCCTGGGGCCTTACCTCAGGAATACCAATCTAAAATTACCTATTTTGACAGTACCGGTCCTTTCACAGCCTTTCAGCATACCAAAAAGATGCAAGACTATTTTGAAAACTATGAGATAGACGATGATAGTGTGAGAATGAGAATTTTTGTTCAAAGTTTAACCGGTGATGTAAGAACTTGGTTTAGATCACTTGTTGCAAATTCCATAACTACTCCAGATGAGCTTTACCAATCCTTTATCAACAGATGGGAGAAAAAGAAAGACCCCTTGCACATACTAGCTGAATATGATACAATTAAAAGAGGTCCTTAGGAGACTGTCTTGGAGTACTGTGCAAGGTTCAACAATGTCTATAATGTAATACCACAGAACTTAAGACCCCCACCTGACCTTGCCTTGTATAAATTTCCTGATGGATTTGATCCAGATATGGCATACCAGTTAAAAGAAAGAGCTCCTCAGACCCTTGCAAATATGCAAAATGTTGTTGTCAGCGTAGAGGCCAACCTAATTGCCAAAAGAAACAGAGCCAGAATGGAAAGAAAAACCACCTTTAAGGAAGAACCCTCAGCCTTTGATCACAAGCTTGATGCGATTATCAGTGGCCTACAAAGGCTGGGAGAAAGAGTAGAAAATGTTGAGAGAAGATCATCATGGGAAGGGCAAGAGTCCAATACCGTAAGGAACCCAAATTTCAGAAAAACACAGAACACAAATACTGGTAGGTCTAACCAAGACCATGACATAAGACCCCCTTTTCAAGATAACTATGTTGAAGGATCTACTTCTAGTGAACCCTTAGAAGACACTCATATGAATTTGATGGATCTAAAGGGCGAGCATCCGACTTTTCTGAGCCAAGAAGACCAAGATGAATATAACTTCAGTCAATTTCAGACTAAGTCTAGTGAGTCTTTTGATTTCAAACAAGGCTATGACACTGCTGTGTATGAAGTCCACAAATAGTATAAGCTGAGAACTAGGACCATTGACATTTCTGAACCTAGCAAAACCAAGGATGGAAAACAGCCCAACAAAATTAAGAGCAAGTCTGTCATAACAGAACCAGATGAAACAACTGTCCCAAACCCGCATCAAGTGACTGTAGAAGATATTACAGAAGCGCAACCTTCTGTAGATCAGCTTTTTCCACCTTCTTCCTCTGAGCAAAACTCTAACAGCGATCCAAAAAGCCCTCCTGAAATTGAAAAACCACAGGCGATCACTTCCCATAACGCTGATAAAGAAGAGCAAACGACAGATAATTCAAATGAAACAGAAAAAACTGCCATTATCAACACCAAAACTTCATTGGAAAAGCCATTTAATTTAGAGGTAGAAATAGCTAAGTTGAAGATATCCATGCTCCTCTCAGAACTTGCCAAGCACGATGTATATAGGCAAAAAATTCAAATATCACTTCAAATACCAGAGAATAAGGACGATGTAAATGTTTTGGATGATACCCCTGAACAGTTGTTTGGCCCAGAAGTTAATGGAAAATCAACATATGGACCTATTCCACCCTTTTATGTCAGTTTGCATATACATGACAAAGTTCTGCACAACGCTATGTATGACTCAGGAGCATCACACAATCTGATGCCCAAAGCAGTTATGGAAAAGCTGAACCTTGATATTACAAGACCCTACAAAGATTTGTACTCATTTGACTCAAGTCAAGTCAAGTGTTTAGGCCTCATCAAAGAGTTGTGTGTATCCCTAGTCCAATATCCCAACAAGACCATCCTCATGGATGTGGTGGTGGCTGACATCCCACCAAAGTATGGTATGCTCCTGTCAAGATCATGGGGAGCAAAACTCCAAGGATCCCTTCAACTAGACCTATCCTATGCTACTATTTCAGTCTTTGGGCAACCAAAGAGACTGTACAGAGAAACCCTCATGAAATATGTGGTAAGTAGTGAGAGCAAGCCTGAAAATTCTCCCATTTATTCAATCCATTCTGATATGGATTCCTTTATTTTGTTTAATGATAATACAAATTCTCTAACTGATGATGAGTCTTCGGCTCTAGAACAATGAGCACAAATCAATGAAGAATCGGTTGCACATACCCATGAGACTGTCACAACAATTAATGCAACCAGCATGATAGAGGAAACTCCCCAAACAGAAATTTCAACTCTGCCCAATCCTAACATAGATGAAACTCTTGGCACAAACCACAAGCAAGAAATCACATGGTATTTAGAGTTTGATGGCTCTGTCAACAAGTTAGGAGCAGGGGCAGGAGTGTGGATTCACAATACACATGATAACCATGCGGAAGGTCATGCCTACAGACTGAACTTTAGATGCACAAACAACATGGCAGAATATGAGGCTCTGCTTTTAGGCCTTAAACTGCTCAAAGCTCTAGGAGCTGCAAAGGTGTCTATTTTAGGAGACTCTGACCTAGTCATACAGCAGATGAAAGGTAACTTTGTAACCAATGACAATAGAATGAGGGCCTATAGGACTGTTGCCACTAATATACTCAATGCATTTACTGAATTCAAACTGGCCAAGATTTCAAGAGAGCATAACATTCATGCACACAGCCTGGCCGCCTTTGCTAGTACATGCAAGCTTCCTTTTGACCCAAACCATCACTTCACAGCTGAAATAAAACATAGGCCCACTGTCCCAAACAACGTGAAAGATTAGCAAGTGTTTGAAAATGATGCCCAGATCAACAATTTCCTCACCCTTGAACATGAGTTCTCTAATATCAACATTGACATGGATGCTATGAACGATGTCCAACAGCAAAAAAATGAAAACTAGCAGGTTGTAACAACTACAACAGCCAAACAAATCCTAAACCCCATTGTTTTTGACAAAACAAACATAGAACAGTTGAAACAAATACATTTGGAGGAAATTTCCAAAACAGAGGCAGAGATCATTGACCTGAAGGATAATTTTCTGCCTGCTAGCCTAACCCCATTAGAAGACATGTTTGATGCCAATGATGTTCCCAGAAAGCCAAAACTGCAACCATTGAACACTGCTATAGAAGAACACAACACTGGGACAACAGAGAATCCCAAAATGATCAAATTGTCCAGAAATTTACCACCTGATCAAAAGCCCTAGTACATTGATTTGTTCAAAGAATTCCAAGATGTATTTGCTTGGAGTTATGAAGATTTGAAATCCTATGACACCTCGGTGATCCAACACACAATTCCCTTAAAACCAAACCAGAAACCTTTCAAACAAAAACTTAGGAGAATTAACCCTATGCTTCTTCCCATGATTGAGAAGGAAGTAAAGAGGATGTTTTAAGCAGGCATAATAGCACCCATCAGATTCTTTGAATGGGTATCCAACCTCGTTCCTACAAGAAAAAAGACAGGTGAGATTAGACTTTGTGTAGATCTAAGAAATTTAAACCAAGTCTCCCTAAAGGACCACTACCCTTTGCACAAAATGGACCATATCTTACAAAGAGTTGTGGGGTCATCTAGAATCTCTTTGCTAGATGGCTTTTCAGGTTTCAATCAAATACTTGTTCACCCGGATGACCAAGACAAGACAACCTTTACCACACCCTCGGGAACATTTAAGTATGTTAATATGCCATTCGGACTTAAAAACGCTGGTGCAACCTTTCAAAGAGCAATGGATATTGCTTTTGCCAAAGAAATACATGACTTCCTAGTTGTCTATCTTAATGACCTAACCCCGTTTTCCAAATCTGATGAAGAGCACCTCAAGCATCTTAGGCAAATATTCATGACATGCAGGAAATATGGCATTTCCTTGAATCCTAAGAAATCCCTCTTTGGCCTCGAAGAAGGCAAACTACTCGGCCACATCATATCAAAAGATGGGATTAGAATTGATCTTGAAAGAATCCAAGCCATCCTCCAAATCCCATATCCAAGAAACATAAAAGAGCTGCAAGCATTCCTTGGAAAAATCAACTTCCTAAGAAGATTTATTCCAAATCTAGCTGAAATGATATGACTGTTAAGCAATATGTTAAAAAAGGATGCCAAGGTAAAATGGTCTCTTGAAACCAAGCAAGCATTTGAGAGTATCAAAACGGCCTTAACCCAAACCCCTGTCCTCACCAGCCCACAATTTGACAAAGATTTTATCATATTTTCGTTTGCATCTAATCATACGATAGCTGCTGTGCTTTTGCAAAAGGATGAACAGGGAGCTGAAAATCCAATTGCATTTTTCAGCCAACCCTAAAGAGATGCCCCTTTGAAGTACCCAATCAGGAAAAGCAGGCCTATGCACTTGTTAAGGCCATCAAGGATTTCAGAATCTATATTTTATATTCACATGTGATTGCCTATGTACCACACGCTGCTATAAAAGACATATTGACCCAAGAGGGATTAGAAGGCAAAAGAGGCAAGTGGATAGCAAACATCCTTGAGTATGACATAGAAATAAAACCAACCAAGCTGATAAAGGGACAAGGTTTAGCCAAACTGATGCCTGAAACAAACTTTCAAGCCTTAGACATTAACCAACTGGACAATGAACAGGAGCTTGTGACTCCACAGATCAGTGAGACCTTTTTGCAATCTCCATGGTATGCCGATATATGTTATGTATTGTTAAACCTGTTCACTCCCCCAGGATTGTCTAGAACCAAGAAAAGATTTTTGAAAATGAAGGCTTTAAGGTTTTGTGTCATAGATGGTGCATTATTTTGGAGAAATCATGAAGGTATATTGCTTAATTGTTTAACCATGAATGAAACTAACAATGTCATGAAAGAATTCCATGCAGGTGACTGTGGAGGACATCTATATTGGAAGTCCACCGCTGATAAAATCTTAAGGGCTAGATTCTATTGGCCCTCTCTTTTTGCAGATATAAAAAAGTTTTCCATGTCATGTCACAAATGCCAAATCTTTGAGGGTAAGAGAAAGCTGTTACCTTTGCCCCTGAAACCCATCTCAACCGAAAAACCTTTTCAACAATGGGGTCTTGACTTCATTAGAGAAATCCATCCCTCTTCCTCAGGCCAGCACAAATGGATCCTAACAGCCACTGACTATTTCACTAAGTGGGTTGAATTCATTCCATGTAGACAAGCAAATGACACCATTATTATCCAATTCCTTGAGTGCAATATCCTTTCTAGATTTGGCTGCCCTGAGAAAATTATCACTGACAATGCCGCTGCCTTTAAGTCCAAAAAGATGATCAATTTTTGCCACCAATTTCATATTACCTTGGGCCACTCTACAGCCTATTACCCCCAAGGCAATGGCTTGGCCGAATCATCTAACAAAAGCCTCATCAACATCATAAAGAAAGTGCTAGAAGAGAACAAGAAGAACTGGCACAAAAAGCTGGTAAATGCCCTATGGGCAGACAAACTTTCAACTAAGAGATCCATTGGGATGAGCCCTTATGAGCTAGTATATGGCATGCAGGCTAGATTTCCTTCATCCTTGGGCATCCCTACTATCAGACTGTTACAAGAAATTCATGCTGAACCAAACGACATTCAAAGAAGGATTAATCAGACCATTCATCTCCAGCAAACCATAGAACAAGTTTATGACAGAGCTCAAATTCTGCAAGAAAAGCTCAAAAAGATGTTTGACAAGAGAGTTAAGGCTGAGGATTTCTACATTGGTGACAAAGTTCTAAGGTGGGACTCAAGAAGAGAAGACAAGGGCAAACATGCCAAGTTTGATTTTTTATGGAAAGGACCATTCGTTATTTCTGCTGTTCAGGGAAATAACACATATTTTCTCAAATCTATAGATGGCAATACTGCTGAAGAAGGCCCTGTCAATGGCCGTATGCTGAAACATTACCATGATCCCTTTTAGGGGATATAGTGCGGCTTTTTGTATATATCTTTTGTACAGTGATATTTGTATATATCAGCACTTTGTTTTCATTTTTATATCAGCAAACCAGTTGTCAAGGGAGCAACAGTAAATTTTGTGAACACACAGCCAATACAAGTGTTCCAGTTTTAAAAAGCTTTGTCCCTGCACTAATCTCAACAGAACAGCAAGAGAAGCACTGTCGAATCACAAGCAATTCATGGTAAAAGCAAACTGTTCGCAGTTTTCAGCCAGAGGGATCAAAGCAGAGCAGTATTTTCGGTTTATATCAGCACCCTTGGTCAAAGCAAAAGTAAAGCAAACACATCAGTTTTGATCCATGTTTGAGAATGTTTCAAAGGTACAATGCTCAAGCAACATTCTACATAATAGCAAGCACGCAGAAGAAAGCAGGCAGTGCTATGCATTTCACAATATTTCAGTTGAGGAGGAGGTTGTTCATATTACAAAATTTCAATTATCTAACAGCCCGCAAAAAGAAGTTCCTTCAATCCACAGCAACTACAGAAGATCAAGGCAGTCTGACCTGTTGTTCTTGGCTTTTCACAAGGAAAATCCATCCCCAAGTGGAGCCACTGTTAGCCTCCTGTTGCAACAGGTGTTCATGTTTCATTATTGAAATTTTTACATGCCAAATATGTCATCTTTCATGCTGCAAGGTTCCATATTTCCTTAAAGAGGCCAAAGAAGGAATCATAAAAGTGTGCTAGTCCAAATGCCACTGCTGTAATCCAATTTTGAGGAGTTGTTCCAGTTTGAACAGTTTTCATTCAAGGGAGGTCCAAACAGTCTAACCTTGGTCTCCCTAGGTTTCAATTTCCTGTTTTAGAATATAGAGAATCATATATGTCCAAACAGCTTAATCTTGGCATATTTGTAGATAGGTAGAGAATCAAAGGAGCCCAACCGCTTAATCTGGGTCCTTGGCAGAAATAAGTGTAGATTTAGATAGGAAGGTAATCAAAAGAAAAAATTGTATAGCTGGGTCTGTAAGTTTAAGTGCACCCAATCCAAAAGAAGAAAAAATGATAGGAAAGTAGGCTGGGTAGGTAGTTTTTGAGGTTGCAGAATGATGATTCGTGATCAATTTTGTGTTTATAAGTGTTATATCTTTTCAGATCACAGTCATGATGCAATTTTTCACCTGAAGAAGCTCAAGCTGGACATAACTAACTTCCCTCCCTTCTTACTCCCCAAATCACTCACTGATTTTCCCAAAGAGGTCAAGATCTGCTTGAGCCTCTTAGTCCCATCATGTTCCACAACATTGGCCTTGGTGAAGATCTACCTCACTCAAGGATTTCTACTCTTTTGTTACAAAGTTCTATTTCCCCAAATAGCCTAAGGTCCCTTACCTTAGCGCTTTCTGGTCACCTCCATATTAATTACTAACTATATTATCTAACTCCTTAATCCGTTTCCTCTTCCCCTACTAAAACTATGTATAAAAATCCCAAAGAATATAAATACCCCCCACCCCTTGGCACTATAGCCATATTTCCCTAAAAGTCTGGGAAAAAACAGACCATCTGGGGCTATTTTTAGCCTATCCGAGTCTTAACAGGAGTTAGTTTGACACCTGGTCATACTAACAACCTTTTCCCCATAGTCCTAACCCTCAAAAACCCATTATTTCGCCCTTATACCTAAGTCCCAAGTGTAAAAATATTAACCCGCTCATTTGTACATAACCCAAAACCCATTTTTCTAAAGTTTTTAACCCCCCCGCCGCGCCGTATGAAGATTCGCATATTCCCGCGCCCCGTCCCTTAACCCTCTGTCGTATCGTCCTTGCCGCCAGCCGTCAGATCTGGCCCGCCCGAGATCTACAGTGGGCGGGCCTTCCCATGCGCCAAGGGCCCGAGGTTTAGCGTCCGGGAGATGGGCGGTATTGCCGTCGTACTCCCGCCACGCGTCACCTTCCCAGGCGTGGCAGAGCCCCCCTCCCCGAAACCACCTTTGCTCCAGGGCGGTGCGCCCATAAACCACAAACCGCTCTCCTCTGGGTGACGTAAGCCCCACGTCATACCACTACGTCATCCGCCTGCGTGGCCTCCTGCCACCGTACCGCCGAGTCACCCTGCCACATCACTGCCACCATATCCCTTTACCGTACTGCCACGTCACCTCCGTACGTGCTGACGTCATCACGCTGACATCATCCTGCCACATCATCCGCCATACCCTAGCCCCACCTGCTGATGTCATGCTGACGTCATCTTAAATTTTTGAGGTGAAAGGCCAAAATCGTGCTCAGGAAGCCCGAATTCAAATTCTGAGGCAGTTTTTCATGCGCGATTAGCGCCTAGCGCTAATCGCGCATGGCTACGGGAAAAGGGCCGAAATGGAAAATCCCTAGTTGCGCAGCCCCCAGCAAGCCCAAAAGGCGCCGAATGACCCGTTTTTCTCCGCGAGGCATACAGAAAGGATCAAAAGACAGTTCTAGAGGAAACAAAGGGCCGAACAGCGGCCATTAAATTTTGATTTGACCGACAAAAGTAGAAACCAACCCGATTCATTTGTCAAAGAGTATCATAGGAAAGATGAAGCGGCAAAGAGCATCAGTTAAAATTTTTAATAAAAATCTTCAGTTCCCAAAGCAGGTTAGCATTGAATAGCCTTCAGCAAAGTCAAATCAGGAGGTGTAAGCCCATCCCAGCTCTCAAATCACAGTTAAAGCATTTAAAGCCACCAAACCTCAATGGAGCAGAATTCCATGCGCAGTTATTGCAGAAGCACTGCACCAAGCCACCGAGGACAATGCATTAATTCAGTTTTGATACGGCTGCCCTCAGCGCAGCCCATAGATATTTTCTTGCATTTATTACTGATAAGGTTAGGTTAAAAATAATCATCTACTTTCAGACCTATTTAGGTCACAGATGTAATAAACAATTTTAGAGAATTTTCCCTATATATACCACCCTCTGTATTGTTTCAAGGGTTGGTCGATTGATAACGTTTCATTAGAGACTCGCATTGTATGTCTGATACTTTTTCTTTAATCAAAGATTGCTGAAGAGATTAGAGGAACGAATGTATGATGTGTTGTTAATGGTCTCTAGAGACTGAATGATGGAATTCTTGTGCTGCAACATGACTCAATAAGTGCTCTGACCTCTGTTTTCATCATTTTTCCATCTAAATAGCAAAAAGAAAGATTAGCTTAGAACTTGTTTAACTGCACTCTAGGCTCAATTTTTGTTGTTTCTTTATGTTTTCATCTGAAATGAATTGGACATGAATATGAATTCCCCGTGGCTCATATTTACCCTAATCCACATGTGTTTGACAGTTATCTAGGGATTCTTCACTGCCCCTGGATAGAGCTCATTCACTCTTCTCTGTTAAGCTGATTGAGAGATTCTTGATTGCCTCTCCTTCCTTAGCATTCTTTTCATCCTTTAAACTTGAAAAATTGTTCCATGTGCAGCTACCTTGCTCCTTATTCCCCCTGTGACCAAGAAAATGCACCAGCAGTCTTACTCCTTGACTCCACGCCCAATGGTTTGTAGTTTTCACACTACACCTGCCTCTTTATCTGAAAAACATCAATATTCCCACCAAAACACAAACAAAACCCCTTGAGCTCAATAGCTAGCCTAAAATCATCATCAACAAATCTAAATCACAAAGAGAGAGCCCTCTCTGGCTGCAGGTGGGCTAGAACCTGCAGTCCAAAGTTGGTCTATGGTTACCTCGGCCGTATCCCTTTACTTCAACCTGAGGGACAACCTGAGTGATAACACACCTCATGAAAAGCTTAGATCACCCAACACTATGATGTTACACCAAGAAACCAACAGCACTTGCTTACAAGATACAAAATTCCAGCCTCTGGATCTCTGGGATGAGGGATCCATATATAGATGTTTGCAAGGGGAATGAGTCAGCTTTTGAGATTTGATTAGTGTCCTCTCTCTGATAGTTCTTGATTCCACTTGGAGATTGATGATCTCTTACTCATCCTCGGTCGAATGCAGAGAGGCAAGTGTCACAAGAGAAGTTTCTGGAAGATTCTATGCTTCTCCACCTTGCAGATTGACCCTGCCATTTGTCCACTCTCACCCATCGCACCCCATAGGAGGGCTTTTCAACATGCAT
Source organism: Pinus tabuliformis (assembly GCA_031772625.1). Taxonomy (NCBI): domain Eukaryota; kingdom Viridiplantae; phylum Streptophyta; class Pinopsida; order Pinales; family Pinaceae; genus Pinus; species Pinus tabuliformis. The sequence continues at coordinate 38,582,747 of CM062815.1, forward strand.
CGCACCTACTGTGTGTATTTAGGTGGGATGCAATGAACTTTGACTATGGAGCAGGTGAAATGGTCCAGTTTTGACCAGTTCTGAGTAGTTTTTCATGGAGAACTTCTGGGAGATGCTGTAATCAGCTGACCTTGTTCTTTTAGGGGTTGGAACAACACCTTTAGGGACTTAGGAGCCCTTAGTTTATGGACATTTATGATTGGGGTTGCAGTGCCCAAAAATGTCTATAACAATATCTGTATCAACCAATCTCCTTTGCACCAAACAAAACTGAATCAAATAGTCACTTCTCTGATTGTTGTACCCAGAAAATAGTAATATTAACCAGACACCAATTCTGAACCCAGACCACTGTAGAAATAAATAGAAGTAGCTAAAACAAGAGATGTACGCTACTTTAATGTGTACAACCTGTGTGCATACGCTTCTGAATTAAGGCCAACCTGCATACACGCTATCTTGAATTACAGAACTAGCGTGTATACGCGCCTTTGCTTCGTTGAACCTGCATACAGTTCTATAAAAGATAATTCATCCTTTTCACTTATTCAGACATCAGTTATACCCAGATTATCAGATTTATAGATCAAGTCATGCACCAAAAATAACATATCAAAATCACACAAAGATACAACTATTGAAGCCTTAAGATCTTGACCCATCAATAGTACTTATACTTCTTCTTGTGCTCAGGTTCCTCCTTGATTCAGATCTAGCTATGCACCATAACCCAATGACCAATATTTCAGATTTAGCTCTTCATCAGATATTCAATGCTTAAGTCCATGTCCATGCCAAATGATCTCCTTCCCCTTTTATAGTCTTAGGCCTTACAATACCATGGTCCAAAACCATAAACAATCAATACCTTGGACCAAATACATGGGTTCAAGACTTCAGACGAGATACTATGGTCCAAAAACATAGGTCCAGATACCAAGGACTAAATACCATGGACCAAAAATAAGTTTTCCCACACGTACGTGCTTTTTCGTGCATGAAAGTGTGTGGATACTCATACGTGACTTTTGATCGGCAATTCCGCGTGTATACGCGACTTCTTCAAAGGACACCTGTGTATATCTCTTTTTCTTTCATTCTGAGAGCTTGAAAAGTGATTTGCCATCTGAGTGAGTGGCCATCAAGGACAACACCTGTGTCATAGTGCCAAACCTGTGTCATAATGCCAACATCCTTAACTTATCTTTTAGCCTCTTTACCCTTCTTTTGCAAATCTTGTTCCGAGTTAGGTAGTGATAGGCCATATGGCGCAACATTTTCTTCTCTTTGTTGGCTTTCTTAAGCATCTTCTCAAGGTGAACGTTCACCCTTTCCAACCATGATTCTCGGTCAGCCTCAATTTCTTGCTCAAGGGATGTCATCTTGATTTTTCTTTTCTTTGTCACATTCCTATTTTCTCTAATCATTTGCAGCTCCATAATAGCTTTCTTATCTTCTAGTTTCTTGTTTTATTGCTCAAGAAAGTTAATGATCCATTTGGCCCTCTCAAGGTCAAGTGATAAGGCTTGGATTTCATCCTCCTTCTCTTTGATAGTCATGTCCTTGAGTCTTGAGCTTTGAGAGCCCAAATTAGTGATATCCTCTTCAATCAAAACAAAATCACTGTCTTGGCCTTCAGTAGGGCCCTCTTCATGCATCTGTTGCTTTCCTTTGTCTCTGCCCTGTAACTGTTTAGCTAGAGAAGAAGGCAATGACCCTTTCACCCCTAGTGAAGATAGCATTTGCTTGTCATTCGGTGAAGAAAACGAGACCCCTTCCACCCCTGGTGGAGATAGTACTCGCTTGGCAGCTACAAAAAGCATCCTAGTGCCTCTTTCATAAGTAACAAACATAGGAACATGAGCCTCCTATATTTTAAGTTCAGGCTCTTTTTGTTGCCTGGAAGGTTCACCTTCCTCTTGAGGACCTGAAAATATTTGAGGCCCCTTGAAGCATTCATGGGAAATGAAAGTTTCCCATGACACTCCCAATTGAGTGAGCTGATGCAAAACAACAATTTTGATGACAGAAAAATGATAAATACTATTGAGCTGCGGTGGATATGGTTTTCTTTTTGCAATCACTGTCATCCTCTCTATGTTTTTACATATGAAATAAGGAATGCTCATCATTATAACACTGGTGAAGTGCATAAGCAATATGATGTGGTAGGCATAAAGTCTGGAGAACCTACCCTCACATGTAAAGTATTTGATGATAAGCTTCATGAGTGGAACATAACAGTCCTCCAAGAATTTGAAAGGAAACATCGTGCTAAGTTTACCATGGTATTTGGCCTTGATATAAGGTTCATAATTCTGCTTACTGATATTTTTCCTTTTGTTCCACCTTTCCCCTACATCTGGCATTCTTGTAGCCTTTGCAATGATAGCTGGTGAAAGAGTGAAATTGACCCCAGCAATATGCACCATATTATTTCCATGTTTATCACAAATTTCCTTACTAACTTGTGGTGATATTTGACCCTCTCAACCATTTCACAAAACTCAAAACAGGACTGATATCTGAAACATGTGGTGGCTAGAGGGCAAGCAAGGAGTTCACTCATGCTAATAGGTTCCTCCCTAATGATTTTTCCACCCTTGTGAGGTTTCTTGGACTGCACATTTCTTTCCCTTGAGCTATCACTAAGTGTATCTTCTTCAAAACTTGATTCACTGCTTCTTTCCATGATGCTTGTCTTAGTGATGTGATGTGATGATGGTATGGTGAACAATGACAATGGGTGAGAACAAAGAAGATGAGTATGAAGAGATTTTGCAAATGTGAAGTGGAGTAGGGGAATGAAGGGACAAATTTAGGAAATTAGGGTTTTGACTTATGAGGGACTTAGGGTTTAATGAAGGGAATTAGTTTCTTAGGGGAATAGGGAAAGGGAAAATGGAATTAATGGGTAGATTAAGGGCAATGAAGTTTTGGAAAAGGGAAAAAAGATGTTGGTTTTGTAATGCAGTGAAAGTTTTGCAATGAGATGAAAATGTATGAAGGAAAGCTAGGGTTTTGATTTTAAGAAGCAAAAATCATGAACAAAACATGAAGAAGACTAATTTCAGCTGAAGATCGATGAAAACCTACTTGTAGGAGTGGAATGCAGCATTTGGGAGAGTTTAAGATGAATTTGAGTGATTTTTGAACCTCCCTAGACAATGCTCAGTGCACTGGGCCCAATGCGTAGCACCTGTGTATTTTTACACTGGCAGAAACTATCTGATGCACAGCGCTAGTCTAATGCACAACGCCAACCCTCTGATGCACAGCGCCACGCAAATTTGCTGCAAATGTTGGGTTTTCTTCCTCCTTTGCTCAATTTCCCTTCAAATCGTGATTTTGGCTCTCCACTTGATGTTTTGCACAATGAAATGAATAGCTAGCATGAATTCACTTTATAGATGATGCACTTTAATTTTTCCTCATTGCAAACCCACTTTTATAAAGTCTTAGTCACTTTTTCTCAAAAACTCTGTTTTTCATTTGAAGTTTGACTTTTTCTTGACCATTTGATGGACTGATGCATTGGTGCTTTTGTTTTTGTAGTAGCAGGAGTTGGCAAGGTGACCAGGAACAGCTGTTGAACTTATTACATATAGAAACACTTAAATTACATGAAATTTGTACAGAAAATGGAAAAACTCTGTTTTCACCTCAAAATAGAGTTTTGAGGTAAAAAAGATTTATTGGGCATATCAAAAGTAAATTTATGATTTTATGAACTTATTAATCCTCCTCATGTGCCTGCTGACCTTTTTATTCAATTAAGATGACCATGATGACAAACCCTAAGACCTAGTGAGACTAAACCCTAAAACTGATTTTTATAAATGAAATGAAACAGGATGACAATAAATGACCTAAAAAATGTGAAAACAGGTCAGCAGGGGAATGTCATGAGGGAAATTGACATGAAACCACTACCATCAGTTGACCCATGACCTAATGGAATGCAGCTAATCAGATGAGACACCTAATATGTGTGCAAAAGAGAAATTTGATCAGTGATGGAAGTGTGAAGATACTGACACTAGCGGATACAAATGACAATACCTCCTTTCTATATATAGGAGTCTAAGGGGTCATAATATAATCATAGCCGACATAACAATAATAATGTAAGGGCACAATAATAACAATAGTGGGCTTCTATGGGGCACAATAATAACAATATGGGGACTACATGGGAACAACAATATAATAAGGGGGTTGTACTAATAACAATAAGGGGTTACACTAGTAGTATAGGGACCTAACATGCCCCTCTCCTTCACAAAGTGTTGTCCTCAACGCTTGTGTAGTTCTTGATGCTCTTGTGTAAAATTATTGTCCTTCCATGAGGAATCTTCAGCTGGTAAGTTCTTCCACTTGATGAGATACTCTGAAATTGATTGATTTCGTAGCTATTGGGTTCTTGTTAATGTGACTGCTCCAGGCTCCAATATGATTTTTCCTTCCTCGTCAAGTTTTGGCAATATTGTTTGAACTGGGATCTTCTGCAACTTTTAAATGAGTGACCACACTTCTTCGTCCTTCTTCCATTCGTACCTTGTTTCATTTACCCAATTTGGTTGGATAATAGAAATGGTGCACAACAATGCTTCCACATCCTCAGCCTTTCTTGAGAGTGCATCTGCCACAACATTTTTCTTCCCTTTTTTGTAGTTGATTTCAAAGTCACAACCCAAAATCTTTGTGACCCATTTTCTTGCTTTTGAGAGGATAATCTTTGTTCTAAAAAGTATCTAATACTATCATGATCCGATTTTACCTTAAAGTTTCTTCCCATTAGGTAAGGTCGCCATTTCTTAAGTGCATGTAGTATTGCCAACATTTCCTTCTCATAAATAGCTTTCTTTAGGGACATTTGTTTGTATGTATGTAACCATAAAAATACTCAATTCTTCACTATTCTCTTTGAATTCCTTCAAACTATTTTTTCAAACCAAGCTTATGATTTTTTTTTTTTTTAAATCTACATACCTTTTTTCACTTTGTAGGAGCTCGATATTGCATCTGATGTATCTTTGTAATTTCGGATCTTCCAATTCTGAAATTGTGACCTAAAGTAGCCCTCTGCGTCCTCTTTCTAATGCCACCAGTCTGATCGAATTTAGATTCTCCAAGAAAGATTTATGCACAATCTCCCAAGATGACCTGATTATATACTTTTTGAGAAGAGCGAAATTGTATGAAGTTCCACATGTTGCTATTTTGACCTTAGTATCTGAAAATATACTCAGGTAACTATAGTCTGTCCTATTTCTGTAACTTCTTACGAAATTTCAATCTGATGCTCAAAACAAAAGTTATGACGATTTTCCTAGGTCACCTGTTTGGAATGTAATTCAGGAGGCTGCAAAAGGCCAACTTCCTCAGATCATATCTCTGAAAATATAATGCAAAAAGCTCTGAAATTTAGATCCGAGGTTCATAATGATTTCAACCCAAATGGGGTTTTTTTTTAGCATCTGAAACGTCGTAGAAAAAAAATTATAGCGCAAATTCCACGATAACCTATTTGGAGCAGTGAAACCCTAGAATCCAAAGCTCTGATACCAGATGTTATGAAACCAGCTCACAGAAAGATAGAAAAGATAGATGAACACCTTATAAATAAGCCTCTTTGTGGGGGAAACCTCTTTTACATTACACAAATGAACAATTTTTGGATGATACAAATGAAAATACCTCCTTTCTATATATAGGAGTCTGAGGGGTCATAATATAATCATAGCCAACATAACAATAATAATGTAAGGGCACAATAGTAACAATAGTGGTGTTATAGACATTTTTGTGCCTTACACCATTAAGCATGAAATGTCCATAATCTAAGGGATCCAAAAGTCCCTAAACATGTTGTTCCTACCCCTAGAGGAACAAGGCTAACAAACCACAACAATTCACAGAAGTTCTCCACCTGAAAACTGCTCAAAACAAGTCAAATCAGGATCATTTCAGTGGCTACACTAGCTGTTTGCGCTGAATGTCAAAGCCAACACTGGCTACCTGCGTTGAATGTCAACTGGAACACTGGCTACCTACGCTGAACGAGAATGGACAAGTGGCAGGCTCATTTCTCAAGGTGTCAAAACCCAGGAAGCTTCCAAAATGACACTTGCCTCAGGGAATTTGACTGGTGATGAGTAAGAGGTTCCAAATCTCCAAGTGGAAGCAAGAACCTCCAAGTGGGCTCAAGAACTGACAGAGGGAGAGGACACTAGTCAGATCTCAAGCTGACTCATCCTCTCTCCAAACATCTATATATGGATCTCTCCTCCATGAGATCTAGAGGCTGGAATTTTGTTATTGCAAAGAATTGTTGTTGGTTTGAGACTGGAATCATTGGGTGCTTAATGCTTTGAAGGGGGAAAATAGAGGAATTCCATTTGCTGGGAAGGAGATGTTGGATTGGAGCCCTCTGGGTTGTATCTCTTCCTGAACCTTGTTATTCATCAATAAAGCTATCTTGGTTTCTCCTATATGCTGATGTATGAATGTATTAGTGTATTTGGTTTATTTCTAATCCTAAACTAGTTATGAATGTGAATATCTGTCTTTGTGTAGTGTTCTTCTCTTGTCTCAAGTAGCTGTTCTCTTGTCGCAAGTAGCTATTCTCTTGTGATTATAGGAGATCTTAGAAGAGAGTTCATTGGCTGTTTGCAGATTGATTATACATTTACTTTTGCTTATTGGTTTGAGTTTGTCTCTTTTAAGTGTCAAAACAAGTATTCATTTCGGAAATCGTTAAGTGTTGTAATCTCTTCTATCTTCTCTAATTTCGAAAAAGTAAACTTGTTTGTATTGATCATTTAAAAGCAAATTCAAAGTTGTGCAAAAATCTTTCTTTGTAGGCATCAATACTAAGAAAGCGGAAAACAAACACCTGCATTGTGCATTTGCATTTGATAGTTTGCATGTTGGATTTAGGAAAAGTGCATTAGAGTGTGCTGATTGCTCTTTGAGAAAAGATGGTGTCTTTCTTTTCCCTTAGTAGCTAGGATTTTCAAAGTTGAAAAGATATAAAGCTTGCTTATCATCTTTAAACTGCATTTAGGAATTTGTATCATACATCTCGTGGTGAACCTTGAAAGGCAAACTTTAAAAAGATCAACCTAAAAAAATTTGAATGAACTTAACAACGCTTTGTAACATAACGCACAACATAGAGGCCTAGGCTAGAGACGTGTTCCGGCGTCGTTAAGCCTGGTGACTGTCGATCTCGTGGATGGTGGGTGATTCCTCCTGAGGGACGATAGCGCCAATACGGATTGTGCTCCCACGTACCGTCGCGTATATATTGGGAGACCCCTATAGGCATAAAACCTTTATCCTTAGGAAGCCGTATCAGCCGCACTACTGATCACAATGCACTGAACACAGCATTCAGGAAGATCGACCGCCCGTACCCTAAAAATTATTCTGCGGTTTTGCGAAAAGTTTGGCACACCCTCTGCCTAGAACTCTAGAGCAGTTCCTTTTGGCCTTTTTCAGACTCTATAACGGAAAAAGTCCATCCGAGAATTTGTCACTTCGAGCTCGTTAAAACATCGAAGGAGACTAGAGTCATCTTTAGCTTTTTCTCGACTCTTTAAAATTGAAAAAGCAAGTTGTGTCTAAAGCGTCGTTAAAATTTATTTTAAATGGAACAATCACCCTTATTCCCGCGTTGATCTTTAGGTTGAAAAAATGGAGCACACCAACCAAGGAATCCCCCTTGGTGGTAATCCTAGTCCCTTCTCCTCTTGGGGAGATGTTGGTGTGCCCCATATGGCCACATTGTCGCTTCCAGGACTGACAATTGGCCTGCCGGTCTGGCTCTTTTCAACCAATGTCGTTCAAACCACCACTGTTCCTGAACAGTCGAGTCAACAGTTAGACCAGACCAGGGTTTCCAACCAGCCTTCTACTTCATCTAACTCTTCCTCTCCTCCTTCCTCTTCTCTTGACGGAACTGGTAAAACAAAAAACCAAGTTCCTAAGGAGAAGAAGGAAAAGAAGAAGAAAGAGAAAAAGAATAAGGAGCCAAAAGCGACTGGGGGCAAACAAGTGTCGTCTAACAAAAATCCACACACAGCACTGACAAGGCCTAAATCGCCATGTGTCATATGCAAGGGAGACCACTTCCACAGAGATTGTCCCTGTATCCCTCGAATACTAAGGGACTGGTCTCCCCGTTTGCACAATTCGGTAGCATCAACCTCTGATAGCCATGTTGATTGCTCACCGTCAACTAGTGAAAGTGAAGTCCCAGGACAGAGAGGGAAATCTAGATTTCCCTGCAAACTGTGTGAAGGCGATCACGCCATCCACCGTTGTCCCTTCTTAGACGAGGCTAAAAGAGTTCTGGAAGATCGCCCTATTTTACGAGCGCAACTTCCTCCTGGATATCAAAAACTCCTGCCAAGTCCTTCACTAGTTGAGAATCCGGCTAACCCGCCCAGGTGGTCAGCCGAAGCACCTATCATTGAAGATGAACCGTCTGGATCCATGCCTGATGAAAGTCAAAAGGTTGATACGGAAGTTGACCCGGTTTTGCCTTCAGATGCTCTATCTCCGAATGATACCATCACAGAGGAGAATGAAGACGACACCATCCAAATTCTTTTCATCAACACTGACTCTGATGAACAAGGGGGCAATGCCCTCATTCCTTTATTGCAGGAAGGAAGTTCGTCAAAGCGATATCCGGCCGTTTATTCGGTCCCACCACCAAGCAACCTGGTTGTGTCCTTTGACTGGAACCAACTAGGCAGAACCTGGTTGCAAGCGAGCATACCATTCAGAATTATCGTTCAAATATACAGAATGGTAATGGCTGACACTATCATTGATGAAGGGGCATCTATGAGTATCCTTTCCTCTATTGCTTGGAAAGCGCTTGGTTCGCCAGCGCTTTTGCCTGAAATGAGAAATCTATCAGGCTTCGATAAAGGAACCAGTCGACCTTTAGGGATCCTCCCCAATGTGCCCATTACATTGAAAGGGAAGACCGTTCAAATGAACGTGATGGTCGTTCAAGGACCCTTGGATTATAACCTACTCCTTGGACGAGACTATATATATTGCATGGGAGCTATTGTCTCCTCACTCTTTAGAGTAATGTGTTTTCCGCATGAAGGAAGAGTGGTCAAACTCGTGGACCAACTTTCATTTCCCGGATCACGCATCGCAAATAGTCATATACCATCCCTAAATGGTCTATTCACGCAAGAAGTGTCTCAACCCACGGTCCGTCCTCCTGATGAGCACGAGTAATCTGGGAGGATATGACTGGAACCCAGGGGGCATGCGTCCTGGTCTGCTTCGGCAGGGAAACTTTGGGTATAGAGTAGGTTTCCGCGGGAGAATATGACTAGTCTGTACCCCGTCCGTCTAGGAAGAGGGTTATTCTAGAATAAGATTCTTTTGTCAAAGTTACGTGAGAGGGCGGAACCCGTCGCTCACCTTTGTCTACTTCGGTAGACATTGCCGAGGAAGTGTTCTGTTGAAAGAATAACAGAACAATCTTTGGGTAGCCTGAAAGAGGTAGGCCTCTCCCGGTAAAACAAATGTTTTATTTGCAAATTGAGGGGTAACCTTGAAATCGTACTTTATGCCTGGGGGCATGCAAACCTTTTGGAGTGCAAGCAAGGGGCGGCTATTTATTTTTTAAATTTTTAGGACCTCTAACCCTTTAAACTCGTAGGATTAGTCGTTTCCAAACTTGCATAAAGAAAGGATCCGGAGCAAAGCTTAGTGAGATGAAGCTCCATAAAAAATAGAATCTTGATGAGACACTCTTATCATATGACTAGGTAATCGAGCAGTTTTAGCACAAAGTTCATGCTCGTTAAAAAATAAACGCGAGATCCGAGCAGTTTTAGCACGTAATTCATGCTCGTTAAAAAATAAACGTAAAATCGAGCAAATGTTCCCACCCGCGTTTAAGCTCGTTAAAAAATGAACTATCCCGGTAAATAACCACTGTGAATGTAATATCTCCAGCCATTAAAGCCTTGGTCGTGTTTGCACCGTCACCTCCACTTTTCATTTGGCCGATCATTCACCTCCATATGATTGTTTACCCATTTTGAGGAACAGCTGCGAAGAGTGATTTCACCTAGCCATCCTTGTAACACTGCCGTGATTGGAAAATTCCAAATTGTACCTGGAATCAGCTGCTAACCCTGTTTATCACTCGTTCCTCAAAAGACGAGTCTTCTTTAAGCTCTTTTCAACTGACTCGTAAAATATGAAAAGATTGCCGAGTTTTGGCCTTCCAGCTCAATAAAGTGACCGGAAGAGCTATCCCTCCTCTAGATTTTAATCTTTTTGGACCTGAGGGATTATTACACAAAAAGATCGAGCGCTTGTTTTATTCGGCTCGTTAAAACTATCGAAAACTCATCCCTTCTGTATTGTTTTATACTTTTTCGGACTTAAGGGATTAGATGACAAAAAAGGAATTTTGGAGTTGACTTTATGTATCTTTTCAGACTCTCTAAAAATGAAAAGAACCGAGTTATCCTTGTTGTTAGACTCGTTAAAATCATTAAATAGCGACAAACTTGTCTTTAGACGAGAACGGGTTTCACTATCGCTAGGCTCGTTAAAACATAGCGATGGGCTTGCCCGAAGGGCAGGTTATAGAACAAGCATATGTTATCCTCCTCAAGCTTGACAAAAATAAAGAGGTACTGGTCAGCAATGACTGGGGAAAAATTGGGAGAAACTAAAGAAAACTTTGAGGGTAGCAAGTCGCTCTTGAACATGACACTTTTCCTCCGTACCACATTCGGGTTGGGTTGTTTCATTCACCGGTTACATCCATGGTCTCGCCATACCATCCATATTTGGGGTAATGCTACCAATCCATCGCATTAGTGTCGCCATATGTTCAAGAGAAGTCGTTCAGAAGAGTCAACCGTGTCCCATCCACTGCCATACATCATCCTTCATCCTTTCATGACCGCCACCCTGAATCATATGTCACAGATCGTTTTCACCTCCATTAAAATCATTAGCTCCATTCCGTGTCACTGATGTGGGATTCATTAAGGCCCTCCTTTGACGGATCACTTCTTGTCGACATCGGCTCATTATCCAAGAAGTTGATCTAGGAACAACCCCTTCAGTACTTTGAAGCTTGCATGCCACAATGGCAAGTTTCTCACTTCCGGCAACAGGTATACATCAATGACCTTCGACCGAAAGATTTTACGTGGTGTTCGACGCCAAGTCCTTTATTCACACCACGTGAATTGTACTGCAGTACCTTGAGGGTCATTATCATTATCGGTGATTCCTCTCGTGCTTGTTAACGGTTTACATCATTGACCGGTAATCAAGCGATGTCTTTCCATGTTCGACTTCAGAACAATTATCACATGGATCGACTTGTACTTAGAGTGAAGATCTAACGAGTTTGAAGACCCCAGATCCAGTTTCATCCATCTGGGCTGCGATATATATTCAGGAAAGATAAAGACATTGACATGTACATCATTGCAACAGATAATCATCCTACTCAAAGGATGATAATTTCATCAAAATTATCAGTCTACCATCAGACGTTTGTCTGTTCTATGTACAGAAAAATGAATTTATAAAGCTGAGCATGGGAATACCCGCCTCAGCTAGATCATGAAAGCAGTATGAAAAATAATGTATTGTATTGTATTGTATTACAGGTCTCCTCCCAGCATTGGATGAACTTCGGATCCCCCTGATAAAGTATTTCGCCCGATAAACAGCCTCATACTTTAGGGGGCAACTGTTATAGACATTTTTGTGCCTTACACCATTAAGCATGAAATGTCCATAATCTAAGGGATCCAAAAGTCCCTAAACATATTTTTCCTACCCCTAGAGGAACAAGGCTAACAAACCACAACAATTCACAGAAGTTCTCCACCTGAAAACTGCTCAAAACAAGTCAAATTAGGATCATTTCAGTGGCTACACTAGCTGTTTGCGCTGAATGTCAAAGCCAACACTGGCTACCTGTGTTGAATGTCAACTAGAACACTGGCTACCTGCGCTGAACGAGAATGGACAAGTGGCAGGCTCATTTCTCAAGGTGTCAAAACCCAGGAAGCTTCCAAAATGACACTTGCCTCAGGGAATTCGACTGGTGATGAGTAAGAGGTTCCAAATCTCCAAGTGGAAGCAAGAACCTCCAAGTGGGCTCAAGAACTGATAGAGGGAGAGGACACTAGTTAGATCTCAAGCTGACTCATCCTCTCTCCAAACATCTATATATGGATCTCTCCTCCATGAGATCTAGAGGCTGGAATTTTGTTATTGCAAAGAATTGTTGTTGGTTTGAGACTGGAATCATTGGGTGCTTAATGCTTTGAAGGGGGAAAAAAGAGGAATTCCATTTGCTGGGAAGGAGATGCTGGATTGGAGCCCTCTGGGTTTTATCTCTTCCTGAACCTTGTTATTCATCAATAAAGCTATCTTGGTTTCTCCTATATGCTGATGTATGAATGTATTAGTGTATTTGGTTTATTTCTAATCCTAAACTAGTTATGAATGTGAATATCTGTCTTTGTGTAGTGTTCTTCTCTTGTCTCAAGTAGCTGTTCTCTTGTCGCAAGTAGCTGTTCTCTTGTGATCTTGCAGGAAGTTGTAGCTGGATAAGCAAGAAGGCAAGTAGTTGTGAACACCCAAAGAGAAGAGAGACCGGATCGAGGGACAAACAGAAGACACCGGTAAGTCTATTGATCTCTCTTCTTTCACTTTTCATAAAGGAAGAAACCAGTATAGCTGTACTCGTTTGTTGCTAAGGCACTGTCACACCTTAGGTGGATAGGATCGTCCTGCATAGGCATTTTTCCCCACAACAAGTGGGCTTCTATGGGGCACAATAATAATAATATGAGGACTACATGGGCACAAAAATATAATAAGGAGGTTGTACTAATAACAATAAGGGGTTACACTAGTAGTATAGGGACCTAACATCAAGTGTCAAGAAAACAAGACTGAATCAAGTTCTAAAGATAATGCTTACAAGGTAGTTGAGTAAATTCAGATCTTTTAGGCTAGAGGGTGAAGTGGTTTTCAATCAGGGTCAAGGAGCAATTAAGAGTTCCTCAAACTGGATAATGAGGGAATGATAGAGGTCAATCGAAGCTAGGGAGCAATGAAGGATTCCCTACTTTGGATATCAGAAGAAAACATTAAAATGAATAATTGTTCAGGACAGAGTGTACTTAAACAAATTCTGTAGTATTTTTCCAGATATTTCATTCCACTTAGATAACATGCAAGTATCTGAAAATACTAAAGAAGATGACAATTTGACAAATAGAAAATACTTCACTAAAGTGGCCCAACACATGAATCTTGTAATGCAATGTCTTTATTACTCAGTCTAGCCTGCTGACTTGAAAGAATGGTACAATGAACCCTTAGGTTTCAAACCAATACCACTATAGAAATGTTAAGTAATCCACCCTCTATACTTCGAATTATGAAGTATTTATACAAAAACTTATTACAAAATATCCAAAACTATTTTGGGAATTATTCAAGAAAAAAGAAAAATCTTCATGCAAGAAGATAGAGATAGATATGTAACTGCTGCAAGTTGTCCCTATTTATTTGGCTCTTTTGTCAGATATTTTGCTACTTTTTCTCCTTCGTTGTTTCTTTTATGCTGGCTATCCTTTTACTTTGACTTTTGACTGATACTCTTTCATTTGATACTCTTTGACTTAGTTGACCTATTGCTTTTCTTTTCCTACTCTATATCTACTATTTACCTTGCATTTTCATAGTAAATCATTTAATTTTTCCCAAGTCTCTATATCTAGTAATTTAATATTTACCATTCTTCTGTAGACTTCATCAACTTCTACGTATTTGTAAAGGTGGGCTTGTTTACAAAAATATCTTTTACCTCATGTTGGAGGTAAAAGAGGTTCTCAAAAGTCTGGTAAAGAACCTTTCCTGTAGGCATCCATTTCATAGAGGAACTATTGCCTTTCTCCCTTGCCACTTCTCTGATTTTCTTGTTATAGTTTTCATGTGGCATTAACCGGTCATTTATTACTAATGGATTTGGTATACCTTTCTATCTCAAAGCATCAAATTTGACCATGAACCTGCCTATAACTAGCTCCATGTTTTGGCATTTTTCCTCAAGCTGCATCATCAAGTTCCTCTTGGTGATTACTTTCTTCACCTCTAGTATAGTGCCAGTCCTGTCAGCTATGTCAAGATCCTACAATTCATATTTATTCTTTGAGTTAAGGAATCAGATTATTCTTGAGGCTTCTTCTGGCATATTTCCAAGTTTGGCCTTAACTATTTGAATTGATTCACCAACCTCTTTGACAAAATCATTTTGTTCAAAGATAAATTGTATAGATGACCAAATATCATTGACAAAGTCAATGATATTGGCCCATAGCTATTCTTTTTCTTGGGAAAGTTGCTCCTTCAATATTAATTCTTTTTCCAAGTTCTTTATCCTCTCAATAAACCTGTTTGACTTTTGTACTTCATTTTTATGCATAATTTGAGCCAGTTTTTCCTCATCCTCTAGACTTCTGATCTGTTCTTTAAGTATATTTATTTCAGTGGTCCGAATGGACATGTCCTCCATGGATTTGACTAGTGTTCTTGCTTCATCACTTGGATGAGCTTCTACTATTGTTGAACCTGTTGCTGATGTAGTTATTGTTGCAGCTGGAAGTGTTGTAGCTAGTGGAGCTGTTGGGGCCAATGAAGCTGCCAAAGTTGAAGGAACTGTTGTAGTAAATGTAGGGATAGTAGTGGCAGTAGCTATCTCAAGGCTGGATTGTTTCAGTTGTATGAGACTGTCCAATTCATTCTCCATTTCTTTCAATTGAGCATTTAATTGAAGAATGAGATCCATCATTTGATCCTATTGGGTTTGGATCTCTAGGACCTCCTTCGTCTATGGATGTTTAGAAGGAAGAAACTTTAGTTATTTCTTCAAAGAAAAAATATCCTCATTTTTCTTCTTTATTTTCTTTTCTGCAACCTTGATATCATTTGGATTATATCCAATTTCAATTACCAAGTCTTCCAGTGACTTTATTATGTTATCCTTGGCCTGTGAGGATGCCTTCTCTAGCTTAAATTATGTCGTGATGTTGTCTAGAGAACTTTGAAGCCTATGCACACTCATTGCTTTGTTAGTCATTGTAGACTAAATCATTTCACATGTTTGCTTATGGAATTCAATTTGATCAATAGGGTGAACATCCTTCGCCAAAACTTCAAATTCTGTCTTCCTGTAGTCTGCTGACGATCTAGGCCGCTAGACTGTAGGTTGCATAAAGGTCATTTACATTTTACCATTTTTAATGTCAAAGGCTGACATTAATCTATTCTGATTGGCAGGTGTCTGTTTGAAGTACTGGGCATATGTTTTAGCCTTTAATGCCTCATTCCTCAACTTGATTTTATTGTACTTCTCTTTTATATCTTTCTCATTATCCATTGGTTTGCTGGATGAAGAGGCTTCAATACTAAGTTGTTTTTGAATAATTTGAGTATTTGAGGTATAAGGTTGATGAGTTTCCTCTGAAACTACTGGAACTTTACTCTTTTCGGCCATTGTGTTAGTATCAATGATTTCAACTTTCTCAATGGTGTCCTCTTGCTCAGTTACAAGATTAAGCTTGGGCTTCTTCCTGTAACTAATTTCAAATCTGTCATCTGTAGTATCCATTCCAAAGCTAGAACCTTCTTCCCTGGTTCTTTTTACATTTTTGTCCTGCATGGTTGCAGTCTATAGAATGGGGCTAATACCCATTTGTTCTTGTAGGGTTTAAACCTACAAAAAGGAACTAGTATCTATATGCTTTTCCACATCTAATAAGGTATTTTCCACATCTATTAATTTATTTTCCAACCATTCTGATTGGTTGGCATATCTTTCAATGTTTGGTCTGGGCTCATCTATGAAAGGACTTAATTTGAATTTGATCCTTAGTTTGTTTATGACTCCATTAGGGTCATACTGCCACATGAAACTGCTATTGAAGTTCATTTGTTGTAATATTTTCTTTGCTTCTTGTCTAGATTCCCTATTATTACAAATAAAAGGGCCCAGTTGGTTTTTGATCTTGAACTGAGTTTTCTTACTAGCTAACATAAAATTGACCTCATCTAAGTTTATGATCTGCCTGAAATACTCTAATGAAAATATCCTCATGGGGAGGTATTCGGGAATCTTGTAGGGAGTGAGTTGGCATCAATATATCCTGATTTCTATGTGGTCCTGGTATAGATACCAGTCTTCTAGTCTACTATTTTTAGACAACTGTAAAACTCTCATAATATCATCATTGATCATGGGTTGATTGCCACTGGTTAGCATGTTGACAACTGGATGAACAAAGGAATGAATGAACTCTTTATAACTAAAAACAATGGAATATATTTAGATTAATGGTGTGCAAAAGATGACAGACTTTTGGATGGCCCTTAGTGTCTAACATTTGGATGCTGATTGGGAACCTGTATCACTGAAAATATAGAAACATGTGTGTTATCACTCAGGTTGTCCCTTAGCTCCTTGAGGGATACGACCGAGGTAACCACAAACCAATCTTTGGACTGCAAGTGCTAGCCCACCAGCAGTCAGAGAGGGCTCTCTCTTTAGGATTTAGCTTTGTTGATGATGATTTTAGGCTAGTTATTGGGTACTAGGGGTTTTGTTTTGGTTTTGGTGGGATGGATGATGCTTTCAAGTAAAGAGGCAGGGATAGCATGAAAGTTTTAGAACCAGTGGGCGTGGAGTCAAGGAGTAGGATTGCTGGTGCGTTTTCTTGGTCACAAGAGGGAATATGGAGCAAGCTAGCTGCACATGAAAAAATCTTTCAAGCTAAAGGATGGAGTGAAGGCTAGGAATGAGAGGCAGTTAAGAATCTCTCATTCAGCTTAGTAGAGGGAAGGTGAATGAGCTCTATCTAGGAGCAGTGAAGAATCCCTAGATAATAGTCAAACATGAGTGAATTAGGGGAAATATGAGCCACAGGGAACTCATATTCATTTCTAATTCATATGAAAACATATAGAAACAGCATAAATTGAGCATAGAGGTCAATTAAACCAATTCTAAACTATTCATTCTTTCTACTACTTTGGATGATACATTAATGAAGAACAAAGGTAAGAAACACTTATTGAGTCATGTTGCAGCACAAGAATTCCACATTCAATTCTTCAGAACATTCATACACAACACACAGTCATTCCTCCAAGCTTTCAGCAGTCTTTGATTAAGTAAAACATCGGGTATACAGAGCGAGTCTCTCTTGGAGCTATACAACCAACCAACCCCTTTAACAGTGAATTAGGGTGGTTTTTATAAGTAAAATATCTATAAAGATCAGATCTCAGATAGATCTGCTGTAATAAGTGTCTTTAACATAATACATGTCTGAAATAAATGCGGGAAAATATCCTCGAGCTGCGTTGGATGCAGCTGTACAAAAATGAGTTTAATGCGTTGTCTTTATGGCTCTGTGCTGATCACTTAGCCATAACTGTGCTTTGGGTTTTGATCCATGCTCTTGAGTGTTTCTGGGGAGCATTAACTGTGATGGGAGAGCCTTGATTGGCCTTTACTGCTTTCTTTGACTTTGTTGGAAGTCATTCAATGTTCACCTGCATTGGGAATAAAGGTTTTTCTTTAAAACATTCAACTGATACTCTTTGCCGCTTCCTGGATATGCTTTGGCACTGAATGTGCGCCTTTCTCACTCCTGATACTCTTTAAATTGTTGCATTGACCTTTCATGGCTACTGTTCGGCCCTCTGTTTGCTTTCAAAACTGTGTTTGCCCCTTTATGAATGTTGCACGAAGAAATTCATGTCATTCGGCGCCTTTTGGGCCTGCTGGAGACGAGCTACGAAAGGGATTTCGATTTTGGCCTATTTCCCGTAGCCATGCGCGATTAGCGCTAGGTGCTAATCACGCATGACAAACTGCCTCAGATTTTGATTCCAGGCTTCCTAGGCTGCGATTTGCACCTTTCGTATTTTTTAACGGTGACGTCAGCATGACATCATGCAGTGGGACCCAATACGGTGGGTGACGTGGCAGGGTGATGTCAGCAGGGTGACGTCAGTAGTACGACGGGTGACGTGGCGGTACGGTGGAGGAGGTTACATGGCGGTGACATGGCAAGGACACGGTGGCAGGAGGCTGACGCGGCATGGTGACGTCAGCATGACATGGCGCTGACGCAGGAGGGGGGAAAGGCGGTATCCAGTTTCGGGTGCACCGCTTTTGTGCACAGGCGGTATAGGAGGAGGGGGCTCCGCCACAGCCGAGAGGGTGATGTGTGGCGGGAGTACGATGGGAAAATTGCCCATCTCCCAGGCGTTAACCCTCGGCACATCGGGGCACAAAAAGACCCGCCCACCGTAGATCTTGGGCGTGCCAGATCTGACAGTCGGCGGCCCGAGCAAGGCGGCGGACGGTTAGGGACGGGCCTGCACATATTTAATTATGTGTTTTTTATATGGCGCAGGGGGTTTTAAGCATTATAAAATGTGGGTTTTGGGTTTTTTGCAAGCGGGGGGAAATATATTTATGTGCGCAACCTTAGGATAAGGGCGGGGAATGGGTATTGTAGGGTTGGGACTTAAGGGGAAATGGTTGTTAGGGTGACCAGGTGTCAGACTAACTCCTGGTTAGGACATGGAAGGCTAATGCTAAGCCCAAAATGGACTTAACATTTCCCGAACTGATAGAAATAGGGCTATAGTGCATGGGGATGGGAATATGTATATAGGGGAGTTTTGTAACATAGTTTTAGTAGGGGAAGGGGAGATAGATAGGGAGCTACATAGTAAAATTAGTGGTTAATATGACAAGTGATAGAAAAAGCGCTAAGTATGTGAATCTTAGGCTGATAGGGGGGGAAATGATCCATAGAGGAAGTATGAACATGCCTTGAGCAAATCAGATCTTTACCAAGGCAAATTATATGGAAAATGATGAAACTAAGAGGTATCAAGCAGATCTTGACCCTTTCAGGGAAGTTAGTGAGTGGTTTGGGAAATTAGAAGAAGGGGGAGTTAGACATGCCTCCAGAATTCTGCCATCAAAACACTGCTTTGGTATCTCTGCCACTGATGAGATGAGCTTTCTTTGTCAAGGCCAAAACTGAAGACAATATGGCTTCTGCAACCCCAGGCTACCTACCCAGCTTAATACTCCTAGCATTTTTTGTTACTTCAGGAAGGGTGCACTTAGACTTGCAAACCCTGATTGCTTTTTTCTTTTAATTGCCCTCCTATCTAAATCTACATGTATTTCTTCCAAGGGCCCAGATTAAGCAGTTGGGCTCCTTTGTTTCTCTACCTATCTACAAATCTGACAAGATTAAACTGTTTGGACAGATATTCATTCTCAATATTCTAAAACAAGAAATTGGAACCTAGGGAAGCCACGATTAAGCTGTTTGGCCTTCCCTTAACAGAAAATTGTTCAAAATGGAATAGCTCATGAAAATTGGAATACAGCAGTGGCATTTAGACTGGCACACTTTGATGGCCTCTTCTTTGGCCTCTTTTAGGAAATATGGAGCATTTCAGCATGCAAAGTATGACATATTTGGCATGTAAAAATGTCAATCATGAAATATGAAAACCTGTTGCAACAGGAGGCTAACTGTGGCTCCACTTGGGGATGGCTTTTCCTTGTGAAAAGCCAAGAACAGTAGGTCAGAATGCCTTGATCTTCTATTGTTGCTGTGGACTGAAGAATTTCCTTGTGCTGGATACTAAAAATGTGAAACTACGAAATAGGGGCAACCATCTCCTTCATTGAAATATTGTGAAATACATAGCACTGCCTGCTTTCTTCTGCGTGCTTGCTATTACATACCATATTGCTTTGAGCATTGCCTTTGAAATAGAACCAGACATGGATCAAAACTGATGTACTTCCCTTAGCTTCTGGTCTAGAATCAGTTGCTGATGTGAAACTAAACAATGCTTCTCTCTTATTGATACTTTTTGATTGGATACTGCAAACTGCAACCATTTTCCTTTTATCATGAATTTCTGTGATATGACAGCGCTACTCCTGCTGTTTTGCTGAGACTAATGCAGAGATAGAGCCTTAAGAATGGAGTACTTGTACTGGCTGTGTCTTAGCAAACTTTGCTGCTGCTCCTCTAACACTCAGACTGCTAAAAAATAAAACAAAGTGCTAATATATACAAATATTAATGTACAAAGAGATATGTACAGAGCTGCGTTGTACCCCTTAATAGGGATCATGGTAATGTTTTAGCATCTGACCATTAACAAGGCCTTCTTCAACAGTGCTGCCCTCTACAGACTTGAGGAAATATGTGTTATTTCCCTGAACAACAGAAATAACAAATGGCCCTTTCCATAAAAAATCAAATTTTGCATGTTTACCCTTGTCTTCTCTTCATGAGTCCCACCTAGAAAACTTTGTTTCCAATGTAGAAACCCTCAGCCTTAGCTCTTTTATCAAACATCTTTTTGAGTTTCTCTTGCAATATTTGAGCTCTGTTATAAACTTGCTCTCTGGTTTGCTAAAGATGAATGGTCTGATTGATTCTTCTTTGAATATCATTTGGTTCTGCTTGGATCTCTTGCAACATTTTCATGATAGGAGTGCCCAAGGAGGATGGAAACATGGCCTCCATGCCATACACCAGCTCATAAGGGCTCATCCCAATGGATTTTTTTGTTGAAAGTCTGTCTGCCCATAGGGAATTTGTGAGCTTTTTATGCCAGTTCTTCTTGTTTTCTTCTAAGACCTTCTTGATAATATTAATCAGGCTCTTGTTAGATGACTCGACCAAGCCATTACCTTGGGGATAATAGGTTGTGGAGTGGCCCAAGGTAATGTGGAATTTATGGCAAAAACTGATCATTTTTTTGGATTTGAAAGCAACGGCGTTGTCAGTGATGATCTTCTCAGGGCAGCCAAATCTAGAAAGGATATTGCACTCAAGGAACTAGATAATGATGGAGTCATTGGCCTGTCTGCATGGGATGGCTTCAATCCATTTAGTGAAATAGTCGGTGGCTATTAAAATCCACTTGTGCTGGCCTGAGGAATAGGGGTGGATCTCTCCAATGAAATCAAGACCCCATTGTTGAAAAGGTTTCTCGGTTGAGATGGGCTTAAGGGGCAAGGGTAACAACTTTCTTTTGCCCTCAAAGATTTGGCATTTATGACATGAGATAGCAAACTTCTTTATATCTACAAATAGAGAGGGCCAATAGAAACCAGCCCTTAAAATTTTATCAGCAGTGGACTTCCAATATAGATGTCCTCCACAGTCCCCTGCATGGAATTCTTTGATGACATTGTTAGTTTCACTCATGGTTAAACAATTAAGCAATATACCTTCATGATTTTTCCAAAATAATGCACGATCTATGACACAAAACTTTGAAGCCTTCATTTTTAAAAATATTTTCTTAGTTCTGGACAATCCTGGGGGAGCAAACAGGTTTAACAATACAAAGCATATATCAGCATACCATGGGGATTGCAAAAAGGTTTCACTGATCTGTGGAGTCGCCAGCTCCTGTTCATTGTCTAGTTGGTTGATGTCTAGGGCTTGAAAGATTGTTTCAGACATCAGTTTGGCTAAACCTTGTCCCTTTATGAGCTTGGTTGGTTTAATTTCTATGTCATACTCAAGGATGTTAGCAATCCATTTGCCTCTTTTTCCTTCTAGCCCTTCTTGGGTTAATATGTCTTTTACAACAACATTTGGGACATAGGCAATCACATGTGAATACAAAATGTAGACTCAGAAATATTTGATTGCTTTAACAAGGGCATAGGCTTGCTTCTCCATGATTTGGTATTTCAAAGGTGCATCTCTTAAGGCTCGGCTGAAAAATGCAATTGGATTTTCAGCTCCCTGATCATCTTTTTGCAAAAGGACAACAGCTATCATGTGCTCAGATGCAAATGAAAATATGATGAAATCTTTGTCAAATTGCGGACTGGTGAGGACAGGGGCTTGGGTTAAGGCAGTTTTAATACTCTCAAAGGCCTGCTTGGTCTCAAGAGACCAGTTTACCTTAGCATCCTTTTTTAACATGTTGCTTAACAGTCTTATTAGCTCGGCTAGGTTTGGAATAAATCTTCTTAAGAAGTTGATTTTTCCAAGGAATGCTTGCAATTCTTTTGTGCTTCTTGGATATGGGATTTGGAGGATGGCTTGGATCCTTTCCGGATCTATTCTAATACCATCTTTTGAGATGTTATGGCCTAGGAGTTTTCCTTCTTCAAAGCCAAAGACGGATTTCTTGGGGTTCAAGGAAATGCCATATTTCCTACATGTCATGAATATTTGCCTTAAATGTTTTAGGTGCTCTTGATTAGATTTGTAGAAAGGGGTTAAGTCATCAAGGTAGACAACTAGGAAATCATGTATTTCCTTGGCAAATGAAATATCCATTGCCCTTTGAAAGGTAGCACCAGCGTTTTTAAGTCCGAAAGGCATCTTCACATACTTAAATGTTCCCCACGGTGTGGTTAAGGCTGTCTTGTCTTGGTCATCCGGGTGAACCAGTATTTGATTAAAACTTGAAAAGCCATCTAGTAAAGAAATTCTAGATGACCCCACTACTCTTTGTAGAATGTGGTCCATTTTTGGCAAGGGGTAATGGTCTTTTAGGGAGACTTGGTTTAAATTTCTTAGGTCTACACATAGCCTAATCTCACCTGTCTTTTTTCTTGTAGGAACAAGATTGGATACCCATTCAGAGAATCTGATGGGTGCTATAATACCTGCTTCAAACATCATTTTCACTTCCTTTTCAATTAAGGGAAGGAGTATGGGATTGATTCTTCTAAGTTTCTGCTTGAAGGGCTTTTGGTTTGGTTTTAAGGGAATGGTGTGTTGGATCACTGAGGTGTCATAGGAATTCAAGTCCTCATCACTCCAAGCAAACACATCTTGAAATTCTTTGAAAAAATCAATATATTTGGGTTTTTGATCAGGTGGTAAAGTTTGAGATATTTTGATCATTTTGGGCTTGTCTGATGTCCCAATGTTGTGTTCTTCTACAACAGTGTTTAGGGGTTGTATTTTTGGCTTTTTTGGAATATCATTTGCGTCAAACATATGTTCTAATGGAGTGAGGCCAGCAGGGAGAAAGTTATCTTTCATATCCACGATCTCGGCCTCTGTTTCTACTATATCCTCCAAATGCATCTGTTTCAGCTCTTCTATGTTTGCATTGTCAAAAATAGTTGGGTTTAGGATTTGCTTGGCTGCTACAGCGGTTACAGCCTGCTGATTTTCATTTGTTTGTTGTTGTTCATCCGTCATAGCATCCATGTCAATGTTAGTATTTGAAAACTCAAGCTCAAGAGTGAGGAAGTTGTTAATCTGGGCATCACTTTCAAACACTTGCCACTCTTTAACATTATTTGGGATAGCAGGCCTATGTTTTATCTCAGCAGTAAAATGGTGATTTGGCTCAAAGGGAAGCTTGCATGTACTAGAAAAAGTGGCTAGGCTGTGTGCATGAATGTTATGATCTCTTGAAATCTTGGCAAGCTTGGATTCAATGAATGCATTGAGTATATTAATAGCAACAGTCCTATAGGCCCTCATTCTATTGTCATTGGTAACAAAGTTGCCTTTCATTTGTTGTATGATTAAATCAGAGTCACCTAAAATAGACACTTTTGTAGCTCCTAGAGCTTTGAGTAGTTTAAGGCCTAAAAGGAGAGCCTCATTGTTGTGAGGAAAAAATGCCTATGCAGGACGATCCTATCCACCTAAGGTGTGACAGCGCCTTAGCAACAAACGAATACAGCTATTATGATTTCTTCCTTTATGAAATGTGAAAGAGGGGAGATTGGCAGACTTACCGTTGTCTTCCGGTTGTCCCTCGATCTAGATCCCCTTCTCTTTGTGTGTCCACAGCTACTTGTCTCCTCGCTTGCTCAAGAGAACAACTACTTGAATCCCACGAGATCACAAGAGAACAACTACCTATGACAAGAGAACAACTACTTGCGACAAGAGAAGAACACAATGCAAAGGCAAATATACATGTTCATAAATGATTCAGGATTAGGAGTAAATCAAATACACTAATGTAATCATACAAAATACACCAGCATATAGGAAAGAATCAAGATAGCTTTATTGATAAGTAACAGGGTTCAGGAAGAGATACAACCCATAGGGCTCCAATCCAGCATCTCCTTCCCAGCAGAATGGAATTCCTTCTTCAGCTCCCTTCAAAGCATTAAGCACCCAATGTTTCTAGCCACAAACCAACAGCAATTCTTTGCAATCACAAAATTCCAGCCCCTAGATCCCATGGAGGTGAGATCCATATATAGATATTTGGAGAGAGGATGAGGCAGCTTGAGATCTGACTAGTGTCCTCTCCCTCTGTCAGTTCTTGAGTCCACTTGGAGGTTCTTGCTTCCACTTGGAGATTTGGAACCTCTTACTCATCACCAGTCGAATTCCCTGATACAAGTGTCATTTTGGAAGCTTCCTGGGCATTGACACCTTGAGGAATGACTCTGCCACTTGTCCAAACTCGCTCAGCGCAGGTAGCCTTTGTTGGAGTTGACATTCAACGCAGGTAGACAGTGGAGCAGTTGACATTCAGCGCAGATGCTCAGTGGAGCAGTTGACATGATCCAGAATTGGCTTGTTTTTGAGTGTTTTCAGGTGGAGAACTTCTGTGAATTGCTGTGGTTAGTTAGCCTTGTTCCTCTAGGGGTAGGAACAACATGTTTAGGGACTTTGGATCCCTTAGATTATGGACATTTCATGCTCAATGCTGTAAGGCACAAAAATGTCTATAACAGTTGCCCCCTAAAGTATGAGGCCATTTATCGGGTGAAATGCTTTATCCAGGAGGGTCCGAAGTTCATCCATCTGCTGGGAGGAGACCTGTAATAAAATACAATACAATACATTATGATTCATACTGCTTTCATGATCTAGCTGAGGCGGGCATTCCCATGCTCATCTTTATAAATTCATTTTTGTACATAGAACAGACGATCGTCTGATGGTAGACTGATAATTTTGGCGAAATTATCATCCTTTGAGTAGGATGATCATCTGCTGCAATGATGTACATGTCAAATGTCTTTATTTTTCCTGAATATATATCGTAGCCCGGATGGATGAAACTAGATCCGGGGTCTTCAAACTCGTTCGATCTTCACTCTAAGTACAAGTCGATCCATGTGAGAATTGCGCTGAAGTCGAACATGGAAAGACATCGCTTGATTACCGGTCAATGATGTAAACCGTTAACAAGCGCGAGAGGAATCACCGATAATGATGATGACCCTCAAGGTACTGCAGTACAATTCACGTGGTGTGAATAAAGGACTTGGCGTTGAACACCACGCAAAATCTTCTGGTCGAAGGTCATTGATGTATACCTGTCGCCGGAAGTGAGAAACTTGCCATTGAGGCATGCAAGCTTCAAAGTACTGAAGGGGTTGTTCCTAGATCAACTTCTTGGATAATGAGCTGATGTCGACAAGAAGCGATCCGTCACAGGAGGGCCTTAATGAATCCCACATCAGTGACATGGAATGGAGCTAATGATTTTAATGGAGGTGAAAACGATCTGTGACATATGATTCAGGGTGGCGGTCATGAATGGATGAAGGATAATGTATGGCAGTGGATGGGACCCGGTTGTCTCTTTCTGAACGACTTCTCTTGAACATATGGCGACACTGATGCGATGGATCGGTAGCATTACCCCAAATATGGATGGTATGGTGAGACCATGGTGATGTGACCGGTGAATGAAACAACCCAACCCGAATGTGGTACGGAGGAAAAGTGTCATGTTCAAGAGTGACCTGCTACCATCAAAGTTTTCTTGATTTTTCCCAATTTTTCCCCAGTCATTGCTGACCAGCACCTCTTTATTTTTGTCAAGCTTGAGGAGGATAACATATGCTTGTTCTATAACCTGCCCTTCGGGCAAGCCCATCGCTATGTTTTAACGAGCTTAGCGATAGTGAAACTCGTTCTCGTCTAAAGACACGTTTGTCGCTATTTAATAATTTTAACGAGTCTAACGACAAGGATAACTCGGTCCTTTTCATTTTTAGAGAGTCTGAAAAGGTACATAAAGTTAACTCCAAAATTCCTTTTTCGTCATCTAATCCCTTAAGTCCGAAAAAGTATAAAACAATACAGAAGGGAGGAGTTTTCGATACTTTTAACGAGCCGAATAAAACAAGCACTCGACCTTTTTGTGCAATAATCCCTCAGGTCCAAAAAGATTAAAATCTAGAGGAGGGATGGCTCTTCCTGTCCTTTAACGAGCTGGAAGGCCAAAACTCGGCAATCTTTTCATATTTTACGAGTCAATTAAAAAGAG
Source organism: Pinus tabuliformis (assembly GCA_031772625.1). Taxonomy (NCBI): domain Eukaryota; kingdom Viridiplantae; phylum Streptophyta; class Pinopsida; order Pinales; family Pinaceae; genus Pinus; species Pinus tabuliformis. The sequence goes on from CM062815.1 coordinate 38,609,132, forward strand.
CTTAAAGAAGACTCGTCTTTTGAGGAACGAGTGATGAACAGGGATAGCAACTGATTCCAGGTACAGGTTGGAATTTTCCAATCACGGCAGTGTCACAAGGATGGCTAGGTGAAATCACTCTTCGCAGCTATTCCTCAAAATGGGTAAACAATCATATGGAGGTGAACGATCGGCCAAATGAAAAGTGGAGGTGGCAGGTGCAAACACGACCAAGGATTTAACGACTGATAAATTTACGATCACAGTGGTTATTTACCGGGATAGGTTCATTTTTTAGTTAAAAATGAGCTTAAACTCTGGAGGAAACATTGCTCACTGCTTATATTTATTTTTTAACGAGCATGAAGACCGCGTTAAAACTGCTCGGATCTTGCATTTATTTTTTAACGAGCATGAACTTTATGCTAAAACTGCTCGATTATAGTCAAATTTACCATAACTAGCTTTTCTCTTTTCAATGATAGTACTGCATTCTCAATTGCTGCATCAAACTTAGTTAGAAATGAATAACATTTGCATGAAAATGAGATTATAACCCTAATATTTCGCTTTGAACTTTGTAAAAAGCCATTAAAAGGTGTTTTTACCTCTCATTTTACCATTTCATTTGAACTTGGTTTGTTGGAGCTCTGGAGGTGCCTTTTCGCCCTTGATTTTCACCAGCTGATTCCGGGAGATTCTGCGGACGATTTTCAGCGCCGTCTAGACCAGGTAGGAGCTAAACCCTAGCTCTTTCTTTTCATGGTTTCCTTTTTCAATTTTGTGCCTGTTTTCCTGTCCCCATGAGCCCCTGGGGTTTTGCTAGGGCGCTCTGGCATCAGCGCAGGCAGTCCATTCGAAACCTGCGCTGAATGTCAAGCTGCCTTAAGGCAGTTTGACCCTCAACGCAGGTAGGAAACTATCCACTTGCACTGATCATAGAAAAGCAGTTCTATTGCACAGTTTTTTATGAAATTTTGCCAGTTTCTCATCAAATTCAGGAACTTACTCTTTCTCTTGTTTGTCTTGCAGGGATCTTTGAGCAAAATGTCCCTTACATGGCGAGAACGAGAACATGAAGAGGAGGACATGATTGCCCTCCATGACCCTGTCACGGTGAACGCGCTGCGGAACTGTGGCATGCTGAAGTTTTTCCGTATCTCTAGCATGAGAGCACAGATCTCTTTACTGCAGTATATGCTTGATGCTTGGGATCCCATCAACCAAGTATTCCAGATTAGGGGAAAATCCATCCCCTTGACCATAGAGGACATTTAATTCTTGACTGGGTTGTCAAGGCGGGGTGCCCCCATTTCTTTGTCAGGTTCGGCCCGGGGGAATGACTCCGTGAGAGATTATGTCCGCCAGTATTGCAGGGAAGGTTCCCAGCCGAGCAGAGACGGCAAGGTTGTTATCTGTGAGATGACTGAAAGGTCTCTCAGGTCCATTTTGTATACTATTGGTAGGATGGCCGGTAGTGCATCTCTACATGTTGCCAACAGGTCTTATGTGCAGCACGCCTTGGAGTGTCTCCAACCGAAAGTATTCAACTGGTGTGATGCAGTACTTGCTCAGATGAAAAGTCAATTGACCAAGGTAAAGGATGGGAAGCTGAAGAACTTTGGGTATGGTTCTATTCTGACTGCCTTTGCCTTAGAGAAAATACCACTGATGCAGCCTCAGTATATCGCACTCGACTTGCCTTCTCCTACCGAGCCCCGCATGCAGAGATGGGTTGATCACATGTCTAGGCATGCTGGTCAATCTTAGATTACTTTCACTGATACCTTCTTCAGGTGGTTCGAGCGCCAGGAGATGGTCTATTCTGAGTACCCATATGTTGGCATGGATTTCCGAGGTGATCCGGACTTGGTACTGCCGGATGGCGAACAGTGCGGCGCTATAGGTAAAAAATTTGACCATATTACTGTTTACTATCCTTATTTATAATATCCTTGTGCTTTATTCTATCAAGACTTTAATCAAACTCATGTGTGCATGCAGATGTTGGTCCTGTTCGTCCAACAGCTCGCCCGAAAGCGCCAGTTGCTGCCCCAGCAGGGGAGACTGCTGGGAGAGTTATTCTCCACGATCTTGATGTGGCAGAGATTCTTACAGCTGTGCAGGAGCAGGTTGAGAGTCTTACTCTCGGCATTCCCGATGTGAGGATTGATGAGCTAACTTTACAGTTGCAGCGCCATACTACTGGTGTGCCTAGACGATGGACTCGTCTCTTGCGCATGATTTCACAGGCCGTGACGTGCTATCATGAGCATCACTAGGCTAGGGTGCCCCCTAGCACTTTTGAGTTTTTGGGTCGTATGACCAATTTTTGTCTTGGTTACAGAACATTATGTATGAACGATAAACAGCTTATATATATTTTGATTTTCGGGATTTATTTTGGTTGCGTTATATGATCCATATGTACAACATTGATGATGTGTCTCTTTTTATAAATGTCGCAAATGTCTGTCTAACACATAGTTTGCTAATGAGTCGGTTAATGTGTTTAAGTTTATGGAAATATGCTGGTATTGAATTGAATCAAATCGTCTTTCCAAAATCTTAACCCTTAGGAACATGCGATAAATAGCTGGATTACGAACGGAATATATACCATTGAGTTGTAGTATTATGAGCTGTGAGTCTAGCCTGACAATTAGTCGGCGTATGCCACGGGTGATGGCATCAGAGAGTAGTTCTATCAACGCGCTATACTCAGCGATGTTATTCGTTGATTGCCCAATACACACACCTCTGAAACTTACTAACTCGCCGCTTGGATCAAAAATGGCCCAGGCTGCGGAGGACAGATTCCGCGAACTACGACTCGCTCCGTCGGCATATCCAACACATGTCTCCAGAAGGTTTGACATCTGCAATAAATATAAAAAGGTGGATCATTCGACCAAAACAAACACTTTAGCGAAAACAAAATACAACAAAAGCATATAGGTTACTATTTAAGCATAGTAACGCTTGAGGTACAACCCATTACGGGGTTGCGCCAGCGGAATTCCGTCATAATCCATTAACTCGTAGGCTCCTTTTGCTAACACTCGTTTAACAATATAGGGGCCCATCCATAGGGAATTAAATTTACCTGCTCCCAATTTATCGGATTCTTGGTCATAAAGCAAGACCAAGTCACCTTCTGAGAAGACACGGGGTTTGACATTTTTGTCGAACTGCGCCTTGACTCGTTTCTTATGGGCTTCGTTAGCCAAAGTGGCATCACGACGGGTTTCATCCAATTGGATTAATTCCAAGAAATGAGCCTCTTCTTCCGAAGTTCCGGGGAGGAGATCAATTGCGAGTTTAAGCGACGAAATTTCGCACTGGATTGGCAAGACTGCTTCCAGGCCATACACTAGTTGAAAAGGTGTGAACCCGGTCGCGTTCTTTACCGACGTTCGGTAAGCCCACAAGGTTGAGTACAGGATTAAGTGCCACCTTCTTTTGTGAACACAGATCATCATTTGCAACATACGCTTTAGGACCTTGTTGATTGCTTCAACTTGTCCGTTGGCTTACGGATAGTACGGGGTAGAGCTGTTGTGAGATAGCCCTAGCTTGGCAGCTAATTCTACCATCATGTGATTGCGAAAATGCGACCCATGATCTGTAACTATAGCCTGTGGTACGCCGAACCTGGTGACTACATGATTGAAAAAGAAAAGGGTAGTTGTTTCACCAGTGTTATCCAATGTAGGCATCGCCTCGGCCCATTTGGTAAAGTAGTCAACAGCGACTATGATATACCCATGCCCCCCGGTTGAGGTGGGGTTACATTGCATGAAATCGATGCCCCACTTGGCGAAAGGCCCAACAACAATTATCAGTTGTAAAGGTGCGGGTGGTCTTCTGGTTTTGCTATCGAAAATTTGACAAGCATGGCAACTTCTGACTGCGGTTATGCAATCTTTGAACATGGTTGGCCAGAAGTATCCTGCTCGTAAGATTTTCTGTGCTGTTGCATATCCAGATTGATGCCCCCCACACGCGCCTGAATGACATTCATTCAGGGCTTTTTCGGCCTTTTCATGGGTGAGACACCTTCTCAGGACTGTATCGATATCGTGACGGTAAAGTGTATCACCGACGATCATGTAGTCTTTCGCTTGGTATCGTATACGTTTTTGTTCTGAGTGAGTGGTGTCAGGCCTGAATTTTTGGGTTTGGAGATATATTATTATATCTCCATACCACTCATTGCTTGCAGATATCAGAAACAAACTTTCGTCCACGATTGACTCTTCTGATGTTTCATCGTTGGACGACGATGGGAGATCGCACAATAATTCTGCGAAAACTAAAGCTTTCTTTGATTTGGATTTTACAAATTCCAGATCAAACTCTTGAAGGATCGCTATCCATTTTGAATATTTGCCCCCCAGCAACTGTCACGATAGTATATAAGTCATGGGGTTGCAATCTGATAAAATGGCAGTTTTCCGAAAGAGGACATAATGTCGAAACCTTTGAATCGCTTGAACAGCTGCAAGCGCTAGTTTTTCAACATAAGAATATTTACTTTCTGTATCATTTAATTTTTTACTTAAATAATATATAGGATGTTCAATTCCATCGACTTCTTGAACTAAAACCATCGCAATGGTCGTATCCGCTGCAACCAGATACAGATTAAAATCTCTTTGATAGTCCGGGGCATACATTAATGATGCTTTTACTAGACAATCTTTTAGAGCATCAAAGGAAGCTTGCGCCACCTGGTACCAGACGAAAGGTACATCCTTTTTCAAAAGACGAGTATAACCTTTAGCAAGTTCTGCGTAATTTGGAATGAACCTCCTCAGAAAGTTTGCTTTCCCTTGGAGTTTCTAAATCTGAAGCAAATTTGAAGGTGGAGGCAAATTAATGATTACCTGAACCTTGCAAGGATCGAGACGAATCCCATCCTTAGAGACTACAAAGCCAAGTAAATGACCAGAACCGACGCAAAACACACATTTGTGCGGATTGAGTCTTATCTTGTAGTGTCGGCAACGTAGAAATATCGCTCTTAAATGCTGCGGATGATCAGTCCGCTTTCGTGAATGAGCCGGAAGGTCGTCGAGATATGGTTGAACTATGTTATTTATGTCATGGAAGGCATAATTCATTGCCCTCTGAAACGTCGCCCCTGCGTTCTTTAAACCAAAGGGTAATTTTCGATAAGCGAATGTGCCCCACGGACAAATAAATGCAGTCTTTGACTGGTCCTGTGGGCGGATATTTATTTGATTATACCCGGAAAATCCATCCATAAATTAAAAGATTTCACATCCGGTGCATTCATCAATTATTTGGTCGATGAAGGGTGTAGGGTAGTTGTCCTTTGGACAAGCTTGGTTTACATCCCTATAATCGACACACACTCTGATTGTCCCTTGTTTCTTCATAACAGGGACAATATTCGATACCCAATCGGTTAGAGGAACCGGGTAGATGAATCCAGCATGGAGAAGTTTTTCAACTTCTGCCTTAATGGCCGCGGCTTTCTTGGGGTGTACCTACCGAAGCCGTTGTCTTACTGGTTTGACATCAGGATACATTTTAATTTCATGTTCAACGATACTCGAGTCAATGCCTGGCATTTCATCATATGACCAAGCAAAGACATCTCTGAATTCGCGAAAAAGAGCGTTATATATTTCCAGTTCTGAAGGGGAACAACCTTTGCCAACATAAATATTCTCTACAACATTTGTTTTAGTCGAGATATTCATGGCTATAGTCTCTTCAATATTGGATAAGTTTCGCTCGGAATCCACCGTGTTTACAGTATTTGATAGGAATTCAAAAACTGAAGGGTGGTAAAGGTCATGTTGAGTATCTTCTTCATATTCCGGAAGAAGGGAACGATGGTGGTGATCATTCCATGGTGCCCCCTCAATCAACATTGATTGTAAGATCCCTTCGTCAGTCCCATGCACTTTCGACCAAGGATCTAATGGGGTACCATATTCTCCAGACCTATCTACCCAAACGCTTGACGAGCGTTGATTTGGGTTCGCCTCCCATGCCTGAAACATTGATTGCTACAATATTTCTATAGGGCTTGGGGGCAAAACCATTGCATGATCCATGTTGACATCGTCTCTTGTGACCTTCGTGGAAGATATCATGTTGCAGGTTGCTACTAACGCTATATTTCCTATATATATAGGAGGTGGAAGCGCGAAAGTTCCCATCATTGTGGGGTCTTTCAGTAGGCCTACTCCGATGTCTTGTAGTGAATGGTTGCTCTCATGGATCATGGGAATGCTTCCTGTAACTTGTGAACCATTAGGGAGGAAGATCTGTTGGTCGACGACCGTAATCCCTCCTTCAAACGGGAATGCGATCTTCCTAAAATAAGTCGACACAATAGCTGCCATGGCATATATCCATGGTCTTCCCAGTAGGATGTTATAGTCAAGATTCCCATCGATGACCTCAACATCAATTTCTACTGTTTTTCCTCCTAGTTCAACCTTTAAGTTATTAAGGATACCGTACGGGGTATAAGTCCTTCCGTCGAATGCTTTTAATGTCGTCGAAGATCGCGACAAGGTTGGAGATCCTAAAGTCTTCTAGCAACTCATCGACATAATACATGTTGATGCTCCCTCATCAATAATTGTTCGGTGAACAGTTTTGTTGAGGGCTTTCACTTGAATAAGGAAAGCTAGTTGAGCTGGTAACTGAGGATCGTATCCTTTGTGATCAAAGGACACAAGATTGGAATCCTTAGGATCAACCCCACCAATAGCTGATAACAAAGCCTGCCTTTGGGATGGGCAATTTTGTAGTACTTCAAGAGTCGACATAGCGGATGGCGATTGGGCCAAATCTTCCACTATATTATAATGTTGCGCCGCTCTGGCACGAGGATTAAATGTCGACTTGTGTACTACTCCCTTTGGCGGTTTTATTGTTAATTCAGGAATGATGGGCGGTACAAATTCTGTCGAAGTTGTTGTCGAACTACTTGGTTGATCTTTACCTTTGTCGTTCGACAGCTGCAGATTTCCATAATCTTTTTTCCTTGTCGAAATCAAAGCATCATTCTGCTGTTTTGAAACCGACAACATAAGCACTTGCGACGGGGAAGCATTTCCACTATCAACCAGATTTTGACCTGGGTTGGGAAATGGATCAGTTAACACAGCTGAGGTTTGTGAACTTTTAAAGAACCTTTTCAACTCAGCTTTGAATGGACAATTCTTTGTATAATGATCCTCCTCATCACATATTTGACATGGATAAATTTGTTTCCATTTCCCAGGAGGGTTTGAAGAAGTTTTTCCAGGAGATGACTCACCTTGTTTCTTCTTCTTCCCTTTGTTTTGCTTCTTCTTGCTTCCTGGTTGATTGGTTTCTTTGCCTTTATCTGCTGATACGGCATTTACTTCCGAAGCAAGAATTTCTTGTTTTGCATTTTGATCCGAATTCTTATGGGCTTTCTTAGACGAAGCCTTTATCGATTTCGCGTTTGCCGTGCCAATCACGCCATCACCGGCATGAGAGTCATTATTGGATTTAGGAAGAGGAGGAATTGAAAATTCTGGTCTAGGGGCGTCAGGTATTTTGTCGTAGAGTGTGCCAGACTGAGTATAAACTAAGTCTAGATATTGTGCACGAGCAATAACTTGCTCCTCTGTTACGACCCCCCCCTTTGCCACATCCTCTGTTATAGCAGGAAGTAACGACTTTATAAACCATTCAGCTAACAGCTGATCGGGAACGTATGTTTTAACCATCCTACGGCGACGACGCCATTCATGTATATGATCAGATATATGAGTAGCAGTTGTCTGTTTAAAGTTGGTTAATATTTCTGTTCCCGTTTCATACCTTATCGGTAATTGAAAATGGGTTAAGAAAGTCGTGGCTAGGGAGCTAAAATTGTCGAAAGAGGCTCTAGGTAATTCAATATACCATTTAGCCACTGGACCTGTCAATGTCCTCTGAAAAAGGCGAAGCCTTATCGAATCATCGTTTAGGGTGTTTGACGAACACCACAGATGAAAAGTCATCACGTGATTCGATGGGTCTTCACCTGGATTTCCATTGAATTTAGGAATGTCAGATGGAAGTTTGTGAGGAATCGCTGGCCACCAAGGGGCATAAGCAATCGGATCGTTGGTTAACCGGTGTAAATCGGGTAACTCTAAAGTTGCCACAAATGGCAACTGTTGATTCAGGTTAGGCGAAGCATAACCAGGGTACGATGGAATCGCTTGAGCGGTGGGTCTTTGCATACCAGCATAATGTAATTGATGTTGGTATGACTGATACGGTTGGTGGACTTGACCACTGTAAAGCAGTTGGTTTTGACCGTTTTGAATATACGGTTGTCCACTGTTCGCAAAGATACGCTGCTCAGAACCTTGGTACACTTGCTGGAATTGTGGTTGTTGGTATTGCACTAGCCACGGTTGTGAAGCCATGTTTTGTTGCGCTATGCTAACCGTTGGACGAAGGTGTGGGGTAATTGTACCCATTTGTACCTGTGTCACCCTACCAGTTGGCGATTGTGGTTGTGACCCATGGTCAAGGGGCTGTTGCATTACAACCTGAGAAATTTGAGGTTGACATGCAACAGGCATCGCTTGAACTTGTGTCACTGTTACAATAGCCGGAGTGGTTGGGATGTTCGTCATAGGTACACACTGTTGCATAGAATATACAACCCTTGGTTGTTGAGGTAGCATAGGTACCCAACCACTTGATGTAATTCCAGTATAACCTGAATACTGTTGTGAACTTCCATATGGATACCCTCCCGGAGGGGGTAATGAAAGGGCATACTGCCCCCCGTACGGTAGCAATCCGGAACTCAAGGGGATTGATTGTCCTTGGGGACTGGATTGCCCAAACTGACCTCCAAATGGATCAATCTGGCGAGTCTCAACATAAGAGTTTCCAGATATTATTCCGAATGAACAAACTGGAATAGACCACACTGTCGAAATAGTCCCTTGGTGGACTCCTTCTAGCTATTGCGAGCTAGTCGGGACAGATGGTATGCCGGCAAACATCGTCGGAGTGACAGCAGGGGCTTCCGCTATCGCTGTGTCATTTGACACAGTCCTGGATGTTGACAGTTGCTCAGACATTTTGAGTCTATCCAATAGATTTCCTAGCGATTCTACAGGAACTTCCACTTGTGGTGGATTAACTTCTGACGAAGGAAATAGAGTGAGCCCGACTCCGAAATGGGTTGGAGTACTTGCTTGCGGGTCCTCTGCAATTTCCTCTATCGCAATCAAACCAGGTGGAAGAGGAAGATCGTCAGGTCCGTAAAATATTTCTGGTGCCGAAGAAGGGGTTGTTTCGACAGCGACAGTTGTTTGATGAGCAAGACTCTCTGAACCGGTTACAGATGGAACTGGTTCAGTAACACAAGTATTTTCCCCCAGACTAGGATCAGTGTTATTGTCCTTCTGTGGCTGTTGAACTTCTTCTATAGAGGCAGGGTTTCCAGAAATGTTTGGAGTAACCGGAATCTCAGATGTAGTTGGAACACTTGTTCTAACTTTGATAGGAGATTTTGATCCGGTTAAACGAGTTCGCTTTGCCCGTACTCTTTTCGATTCCGGAGACAAAGACGGTTGACTCGTAAGCCTCCACGAACAACGGGGTTTTAATTGACTTTCTTCCACGATTGCGGATTACTCGATCAACCAAAATACAAAAAGGGGAAATTGGTGTTTCCGAATTGAATGAATTTTATTAGACGCTTTAGACACAACTTGCTTTTTCACTTTTAAAGAGTCGAGAAAAAGCTAAAGATGACTCTAGTCTCCTTCGATGTTTTAACGAGCCCGAAGTGACAAATGCTCGGATGGACTTTTTCTGTTATAGAGTCTGAAAAAGGCCAAAAGAAACTGCTATGGAGATCTAGGCAGAGGGTGTGCCAAACTTTTCGCAAAACCACAGAATACTTTTTACGGTACGGGTGGTCGATCTTCGTGAATGCTGTGTTCACTGCATTACGATCAGTAGGGCGACCGACACGGCTTCCTAAGGATAAAAGATATATGCCTATAGGGGTCTCCCAATATATACGCGACGGTACGCGGGAGCACAAATCCGTACTAGCGCTACCGTCTCTCAGGAGGAATCACCCACCTTCTTCGAGATCGACAGTCACTAGGCTTAACGACGCCGAAACACGTCTCTAGCCTAGACCTCTATGTTGTGCGTTATATTACAAAGTGTTGTTAGGTTCATTCAGTTTATTTTAGGTTGATCTTTTTTAAAGTTTTCCTTTCAAGGTTCACCACGAGATGTATGATACAAATTCCTAAATGCAGTCTAAGATGATAAGCAAGCTTTATTATCTTTCAACTTTGAAAATCCTAGCTACTAAGGGAAAATAATAACACTATCTTTTCTCAAAGAGCAATCAACACACTCTAATGCACTTTCCCTAAATCCAACATGCAAACTATCAAATGCAAAATGCACAATGCAGGTGTTTGTTTTCCACTTTCTTAGTATAAATGCCTACAAAGAAATCTTTTTGCACAACTTTGAATTTGCTTTTAAAATGATCAATACAAACAAGTTCACTCTTTCGAAAACAACAAGGGTAGAAGAGATTACAATCACTTTGCTACTTTTCGAAATAAAGACTTGTTTTGACACTTAAAAGACACAAATTCAAACCAATAAGCAAAAGTAAATCTATAATCAATCTGCAAACAGCCAATGAACTCTCTTCTAAGATTATAATCAAATATGAATCAAAGGCTACAGGATGACTACTTTACTCATGCAAAGGAAGACTGTAAATGACGCCACAAACACATAAAAACATTCACAATCTTTTTGTAAAAAAATGAGGCGGAATCTAAGCAAAGAAAAGGCTTATCAGACTGGTACCTATGCTGGTTAAAGGCTGCAAAAACAGAGATCAAAACATGGCAACAAAGGACAAAGAACCCCAGCTGCACAAGGCCAAACTGGTTCAGCGCAAGTCCAACACTGTTAGTTTGACATTCAGCGTAGGTAGCCCCTTCGGGACCTGCGTTGAAATGCAGACTGCCTTCACAGTGCCTGCGCTGAAAGAGAAACTCTCGTTTCCCTTGGTTTCTGGGTCACAAAATGCTCAAAAATCAACTGTTTCAGGCCAAATCAGAAACACAAGCAAGGTATAAACAGAGGGATACTTTGATAGGGTACTAAAGACTATCACAAGGATCATTAAATCATTTGTGGATCTAGTTTAGATCATAGACAAGTCCAACAACTGGATCAAAGCAGCAACTTTTTACCTTGCATCCGGGAAAGATGCAATTCAATAGTTGTTGTCAAGTCTATGAAGTAAACAAATGACGGAAACACAAATGAAATGAATAAACAAGTTCTTCCCCAGTGGAGTCGCCAATTTGTTGTGGGGAAAAATGCCTATGCAGGACGATCCTATCCACCTAAGGTGTGACAGCGCCTTAGCAACAAATGAATACAGCTATTATGATTTCTTCCTTTATGAAATGTGAAAGAGGGGAGATTGGCAGACTTACCGTTGTCTTCCGGTTGTCCCTCGATCTAGATCCCCTTCTCTTTGTGTGTCCACAGCTACTTGTCTCCTCGCTTGCTCAAGAGAACAGCTACTTGAATCCCACGAGATCACAAGAGAACAGCTACCTGTGACAAAAGAACAGCTACTTGCGACAAGAGAAGAACACAATGCAAAGGCAAATATACATGTTCATAAATGATTTAGGATTAGGAGTGAATCAAATACACTAATGTAATCATACAAAATACACCAGCATATAGGAAAGAATCAAGATAGCTTTATTGATAAGTAACAGGGTTCAGGAAGAGATACAACCCATAGGGCTCCAATCCAGCATCTCCTTCCCAGCAAAATGGAATTCCTTCTTCAGCTCCCTTCAAAGCATTAAGCACCCAATGTTTCCAGCCACAAACCAACAACAATTCTTTGCAATCACAAAATTCTAGCCCCTAGATCCCATGGAGGTGAGATCCATATATAGATATTTGGAGAGAGGATGAGTCAGCTTGAGATCTGACTAGTGTCCTCTCCCTCTGTCAGTTCTTGAGTCCACTTGGAGGTTCTTGCTTCCACTTGGAGATTTGGAACCTCTTACTCATCACCAGTCGAATTCCCTGATACAAGTGTCATTTTGGAAGCTTCCTGGGCATTGACACCTTGAGGAATGACTCTGCCACTTGTCCAAACTCGCTCAGCGCAGGTAGCCTTTGTTGGAGTTGACATTCAACGCAGGTAGACAGTGGAGCAGTTGACATTCAGCGCAGATGCTCAGTGGAGCAGTTGACATGATCCAGAATTGGCTTGTTTTTTAGTGTTTTCAGGTGGAGAACTTCTGTGAATTGCTGTGGTTAGTTAGCCTTGTTCCTCTAGGGGTAGGAACAACATGTTTAGGGACTTTGGATCCCTTAGATTATGGACATTTCATGCTCAATGCTGTAAGGCACAAAAATGTCTATAACACTCATACTCTGCCATGTTATTGGTGCATTTGAAATTTAATCTATAGGCATGACCTTCTGCATGATTTTTATGTGTATTGTGAATCCAAACACCTGCCCCTGCTCCTAACTTGTTAACAGAGCCATCAAACTCTAAGTACCATGTGATTTCTTGCTTGTGGTTAGTATCAAGAGTTTCAGTCACTTTAGGATTGGGCAGATTTGAAATTTCTTTTTGGGGAGGTTTTTCTTGTATGCTGGTTGCCTTGATTGTTTTGACAGTTTCATCAGTATGGGCAACCAATTCTTCATCGGTGTGTGTGTTCAGTTCTAAAGCCAAGGGCTTGTCATCAGTGAGAGTATTTGTTTCATCATTAAATAGAATAAAAGAATCCATATCAGAATGGATTGAGTGTATAGGAAAATTTTGGGGCTTATCCTCACTAGTTACCACATACTTCATCAGTGTTTCTCTATATAGCCTCTTTGGTTGCCCAAAGACAGATATAGTGGCATAAGAGAGGTCTAATTGGAGGGATCCTTGGATTTTTTCTCCCCAAGATCTTGATAATAACATGCCATACTTTGGTGGAATGTTAGCAACCACCACATCCATGAGGATAGTCTTGTTGGGATATTGAACTAAGGAGACACACAAGTCTTTGATAAGGCCTAAACACTTGACTTGACTTGAGTCAAAGGAGAATAGATCTTTGTAGGGTCTTGTGACATCAAGGTTGAGTTTTTCCATTACAACTTTGGGCATAAGGTTGTGTGAGGCACCTGACTCAAACATAGCATTATGCAAGACTTTGTCATGTATGTGTACACTGACATAAAAAGGTAGAACAGATCCATAAGTTGATTTTCCATTAACTTCAGGACTGAACAACAGTTCAGGCTGATCATCAAGAACATTCACATCATCCTTAACCTCTGGCATTTTAAGTGATATTTGAATTTGTTGCCTATACACTTCATGTTTGGCAAGTTCAGATAAGGGGATGGAAATCTTGAGTTTACCTATTTCTGCCTCTAAGTCAAACAATTTTTCGGATTGGGTTTTAGTATTTTGGGAGGCAAGCTTCCCTTTTTCTATTGGAGTATCGGTAGTTCGGTCTTGTTTGTCAGCGTTAAGGGAAGTAATTGCTTGCGATTTTTCAGTTCTAGGAGGGCTTTTTGGAATGTTGTTCACGTTCTCTTTGGAGGAAGAAGGTGGCAGAGGCTGATCATCAGAAGATTGCATTTCTGTTATATCCTCTATGGTGACATCCTTTGGATTAGGGACTATTTTACCAGCAGTTTCCATGAAGGCAACATTTTCTTAATCTTCTTCGGTTGCTTGGTATCATTTGCCTTAACCTTTTCAGGCACATCTATGGTTCTTGTCCTCAGCTTATATTGTTTGTGGACTTCATACACAGTAGTATCATAGCCTTGTTTAAAATCAAAAGACTCACTAGACTTAGTCTGAAATTGATTAAGGTCATGTTCATCTTGGTCTTGTTGAGTTAGGAAAATTTGTTGCTCAACCTTCACATCCACCAAGTTCATGTGAGTATCTTCTGTCTGTTCACTAGATGTAGATGCCTCAGCGTAATTTTCGTGAAATGGAGGCCTTACATCATGGTCTGGGCTAGACCTACTAGCATTTGTATTATGAGTTTTCCAGAAATTTGGGTTCCTTATGGTATTGGGTTGTTGTCCTTCCCGTGATGATTTCCTCTCAACACTCTCTACTCTGTCTCCCAGCCTGTGCATGCCAGTGATAATAGCATCCAGCTTTTGGTCTAAGGCTGAGGGTTCCTCTTTAAAGGTGGTTCTTCTCTCAGTTCTAGCTCTGTTTCTTTTGGCAATTAGATTTGCCTCTACGCTAACAACAACATTTTGCATGTCTGCAAGGGTCTAGGGGGCTCTTTCCCTTAACTGATAAGCCATGTCAGCGTCAAAAACATCAGGGAATTTATACAAAGCAAGATCAGGTGGAGGTCTCAAGTTCTGTGGTATTGCATTATAAATATTATTGAATCTTGCACAGTAGTCCAAAAAAGATTCTTGAGGGCCTCTTTTAATGGTGTCATATTCAGATAATATGTGCAAGGGGTCTTTCTTTTTCTCCCATGTGTTGATAAATGACTGGTATAGGGCTTCAGGGTCTGCTATGGAATTGGCTGTGAGTGCTCTGAAACAAGTTCTAACATCACCTGTCAAACTTTGGACAAAAATATTCATTCTGACGCTATCGTCATCTATCTCGTAGTTCTCAAAATAGTCTTGCATCTTCTTTGTATGCTCAAAGGCTGTGCAAGAACTAGTTCCATCAAAGTATGTGATTTTAGCTTGATAATCCTGAGGCATAGCCCCTGTATTAGCGGGTAACTGTAGGGGTGCATATCTATTAGCCATGTTTACGGGGGTAAGTGGAACAATAGGAACAGCTGTAACAACAACGATCAGGGGAGTAAGTGCAGTAAATGGAGGTGTGGGAGGAGTGCTTTGAGAGGTGGATGATGAACAAGGGGAAGTGGGGGTTGAACGAAATAAAACTTTGACAGGGGTTGGAACACAGCTTGGCTGAACTGCTTCAGGACTATTATCAGCAAAATCTTCTTGTTTCCTAAGAATCTTTGGGATTAAGTTGGGATTGTCAAAAGCAGCTGGAGGGTTTGGGTCTGGATTTGACCTTGTATACCGTGAATTCCTTTTGGGAGCCAGATTCTGAACTTGTTTTGGTATTTTCTGTGAATGCCTTTTTAGACTTTAGAATTAGCAAGGAATTGATCAAATTTTGGAATAGCTATCTATAACTTAAACTAGCACGAAGTTGGACTGAAGCAGCATTTGCTTACTCCTGTGAATGCAAAGCAAGCACAGTTTCAAAGGCTTCCTGGCTAACATTCAGGCTTCATCTGTAATTTTAAGGCATATGAAGCAATTGGAAAATTCATTATTTTTCCCTAGTGTAGCTTTCCAACTTGATTTGTGAGATTTAACCGAGGATGTTCCCTAGTGGAGTCACCATTATGTTATCACTCAGGTTGTCCCTTAGCTCCTTGAGTGATACGGCCGAGGTAACCACAAACCAATCTTTGGACTGCAAGTGCTAGCCCACCAGCAGTCAGAGAGGGCTCTCTCTTTAGGATTTAGCTTTGTTGATGATGATTTTAGGCTAGTTATTGGGTACTAGGGGTTTTGTTTTGGTTTTGGTGGGATGGATGATGCTTTCAAGTAAAGAGGCAGGGATAGCATGAAAGTTTTAGAACCATTGGGCGTGGAGTCAAGGAGTAGGACTGCTGGTGCATTTTCTTGGTCACAAGAGGGAATATGGAGCAAGCTAGCTACACATGAAAAAATCTTTCAAGCTAAAGGATGGAGTGAAGGCTAGGAATGAGAGGCAGTTAAGAATCTCTCATTCAGCTTAGTAGAGGGAAGGTGAATGAGCTCTATCTAGGAGCAGTGAAGAATCCCTAGATAACGGTCAAACATGAGTGAATTAGGGGGCCACAGGGAATTCATATTCATTTCTAATTCAGATGAAAACATATAGAAACAACAGAAATTGAGCATAGAGGGCAATTAAACCAATTCTAAACTATTCATTCTTTCTGCTACTTTGGATGATACATCAATGAAGAACAAAGGTAAGAAACACTTATTGAGTCATGTTGCAGCACAAGAATTCCACATTCAATTCTTCAAAACATTCATACACAGCACACAGTGATTCCTCCAAGCTTTCAACAGTCTTTGATTAAGTAAAACATCAGGTATACAGAGCGAGTCTCTCTTGGAGCTATACAACCAACCAACCCCTTTAACAGTGAATTAGGGTGGTTTTTATAAGTAAAATATCTATAAAGATCATATCTTAGATAGATCTGCTGTAATAAGTGTCTTTAACCTAATACATGTCTGAAATAAATGCGGGAAAATATCCTCGAGCTGCGTTGGATGCAGCTGTACCAAAATGAGTTTAATGTGTTGTCTTTATGGCTATGTGCTGATCACTTAGCCATAACTGTGCTTTGGGTTTTGATCCATGCTCTTGAGTGTTTATGGGGAGCATTAACTGTGATGGGAGAGCCTTGATTGGCCTTTACTACTTTCTTTGACTTTGTTGGAGGTCATTCAATGTTCACCTGCATTGGGAATAAAGGTTTTTCTTTAAAACATTCGACTGATACTCTTTGCCACTTCCTGGATATGCTTTGGCACTGAATGTGTGCCTTTCTCACTCCTGATACTCTTTAAATTGTTGCATCGACCTTTCATGGCTACTGTTCGGCCCTCTGTTTGCTTTCAAAACTGTGTTTGCCCCTTTATGAATGCTGCGCGAAGAAATTCATGTCATTCGACGCCTTTCGGGCCTGCTAGAGACGAGCTACGAAAGGGATTTCCATTTTGGCCTATTTCTCGTAGCCAATCGCACATGAAAAACTGCCTCATATTTTGATTCTAGGCTTCCTAGGCTGCGATTTGCACCTTTCGCATTTTTTGACGGTGATGTCAACATGACATCAGCATGACGTCATGCGGTGGGACCCAGTATGGTGGGTGACGTGGCAGGGTGACATCAGCAGTACGGTGGGTGACGTGGCAGTACGGTGGAGGAGGTTACAGGCGGTGACATGGCAAGGACACGGTGGCAGGAGGCCGACACGGCATGGTGACGTCAGCATGACGTGGCGCAGATGCAGGAAGGGGGAAAGGCGGTATCTGGTTTTGGGTGCATCGCTTTTGTGCGCAGGTGGTATAGGAGGAGGGGGCTCCGCCATAGCCAAGAGGGTGACGCGTGGCAGGAGTACGACGGGAAAACTGCCCATCTCCCGGGCGTTAACCCTCGGCACATCGGGGCACAAAAAGGCCCGCCCACCGTAGATCTTGGGCGCGCCAGATCTGACCGTCGGTGGCCCGAGCAAGGCGGCAGATGGTTAGGGACGGGCCCGCGCATATTTAATTATGTGTTTTTTATATGGCGCGGGGGGTTTTAAACATTAGAAAATGTGGGTTTTAGGTTTTTTGCAAGCGGGGGGAAATATATTTATGTGTGCAACCTTAGGATAAGGGTGGGGAATGGGTATTGTAGGGTTGGGACTTAGGGGGAAATGGTTGTTAGGGTGACCAGGTGTCAGACTAACTCCTGGTTAGGACATGGAAGGCTAATGCTAAGCCCCAAATGGACTTAGCATTTCCCGAACTGATAGAAATAGGGCTATAGTGCCTGGGGATGGGAATATGTATATAGGGGAGTTTTGTAACGTAGTTTTAGTAGGGGAAGGGGAGATAGATAGGGAGCTACATAGTAAAATTAGTAGTTAATATGACAAGTGATAGAAAAAGCGCTAAGTATGTGAATCTTAGGCTGATAGGGGGGGGAAATGATCCATAGAGGAAGTATGAACATGCCTTGAGCAAAGCAGATCTTTACCAAGGAAAATGATATGGAAAATGATGAAACTAAGAGGTATCAAGCAGATCTTGACCCTTTCAGGGAAGTTAGTGAGTGGTTTGGGAAATGTGAGGAAGGGGGAGTTAAACATGCCTCCAGAATTCTGCCATCAAAACACTACTTTGGTACCTCTGCCACTAATGAGATGAGCTTTCTTTGTCAAGTCCAAAACTGAAGACAATCTGGCTTCTGCAACCCCAGGCTACCTACCCAGCTTAATACTCCTAGCTTTTTTTGTTACTTCAGGAAGGGTGCACTTAGACTTGCAAACCCTGATTGCTTTTTTCTTTTAATTGCCCTCCTATCTAAATCTACACGTATTTCTTCCAAGGGCCCAGATTAAGCAGTTGGGCTCCTTTATTTCTCTACCTATCTATAAATATGCCAAGATTAAACTGTTTGGACAGATATTCATTCTCAATATTATAAAACAAGAAATTGAAACCTAGGGAAGCCAAGATTAAGCTGTTTGGCCTTCCCTTAACAGAAAATTGTTCAAAATGGAATAACTCATGAAAATTGGAATACAACAGTGGCATTTAGACTGGCACACTTTCATGGCCTCTTGTTTGGCCTCTTTTAGGAAATATGGAGCATTGCAGCATGCAAAGTATGACATATTTGGCATGTAAAAATGTCAATCATGAAATATGAAAACCTGTTGCAACAGGAGGCTAACAATGTGAAACAATACTTAAGAGTATTTGAATACACTTACATTTGGAAATCTAATAAATTTCTCATGGATTCTATCTGCCAAGAACTGAGCAAAGTTAGAAACTGTAGCTGGAGGCTTGCCTGGGAAAAAGTAGATAGGAAAGCAAGTATAACCTCATCTACATGCTCATCAGTGGTGTATCATAGAATACAAGACAACATGATTATAATTTTTCTTCCTCTCTTAGAGAAAATCATGGCATCATATGGAGGACTATTTATAGGAGTATGAGACTCTTCTATGATGAAAGTCTTAAATATTTGAGCTATATTGGGAAGGTCCACCTTTGTGTAGAGTTCAAGTAAGGCTTCAATGGAAGGTGGGGTCTCATTTGGGCTTGGCTGGATATGTAGCGTTTGATTTATTGACTCTGCAGTAATGGTGAATAAAATTTGTTGGTTAGGAGAGACTATGGTTCTTTGACTTGGCACATAGCAAGCTTGGTAGAAGTGGATTATTTCTGGGAATAGGTATACCTATGGGGACAAGTATTTGGGAAAATTTGACTCCCATAAGTGAATGTCATCATTGTAGTTCAGGAATTTATCTTTACTCCAGTAGTGGAGTTTCAGTAGATGGCTAGGGGAAACAGTGTCTTTAATTTGAAAATCTATGTCGGCCTCCCAATGTCGGCCAATGGGAGGTGGTCAATATCCAAGTGAGGGGTTTATAGGGGTCTTACATCTACAGTGCTTTAGGAAGCCATAATTTGGTTTATTCAACTAAATTACTTTTTCTCTGTTTTTAGGTGTAAGTTCAGAAGCTCTGGAACAATGGGGAGGGCAATTACAGTCTGTAGAAAGGGGCTTTTGGATGCACAATAAGGTTTTCTTCAGTCTATCTAGGTTTTTTAATTAATTAATTTATTAACCTTTTGATAATTATTATGCATAGCTTAAATTACATGGATGTTCTAGTTCTTTCAAGAATACCTGGAAAATGATGCTTTGGTGCACACAGAGGGTTTTGTGGTAGTAGCAGAGGTTTCTAACGCTTCAATTGTCTATTTGCTGCTTCAATTTCGTGTTTGCAATGTCTTCTAGTTGCAAAAGGTGGTTAAAATGGTTGTGTAGGGTTTCAAGGATTCAAAATTGGTTAACAGAGGTTTTTTGTAGCAAAAATGAGTGAAAAGAGTGAAAGGGGGATTTTTTGGCTTTTTAACCAACAACAATTACATTTTGGTGCGAGATTTGGTAAATGAATAGTGGGTAGTTTTGTTTTACGTGGGAGGCAGTTTTATGCCATATCACATTGCTTTTGAGTGGAGGGTGGTATTTTTCACGAGCATGCAATATAACCTGGTGCTGCCACGTAGTGAAGCAATCTTCAGCCAAAACCGTGAATCTCGCATGCTTTTGGACCTTTAACTATCAGAAGATTAAACTGCGTAATATGGATATGCATTATTGGATCTGGAAGTGGGAGATCATAGGGCTATCACGAGGCGAAGTTGCACAGATGGAGTTGGGATGTGGTTGGCGGGGCCCAGGGTTAAATAATACGGCGGGTTTAATAATTTCTAAGGTTTAGTGATGGTCAGGAAATTATAATAGGGGTTTAAATATATAAAGTGGGACTTTAGGAAATAACTTAGGATAAATGGTTTAGTGGTATTTTAAGGGGGGAAATGGAAATTAATAAGGGGGGAATGTATTATTTGTGATGGGAATGGGTTTGACACTAGGGAAAGTGGTTTTGGGATGGGGGAATGATTTTAAAGGGTAATGTCTATGGAAATGTGTGAAACAAAGTGAAAAAAGGTAAAAATGAAGGGAAAGGGATTTTACAAGGGGAAATGAAGAGGGAAGGGTGTTTTGAAACCGAGAAGGGGACAACATTAGGGGATGAAAAGTAATGAAGTGATAATGAGGGGAAATTAATAAACTAAGTATGTGGGGGTCTAGTGAAATGAGGGGAAATTAGTAAATAAGCTTTAGTGAATGTCTTTTCTCTTTGAAAATTCCTCCTGCACATGAAACATAGGATTATGTTGGAAATAATATTGAGAGGGGGGGCGGTCAATCAGTGTTATCAGATCAATAATTTAATTTTCAAATTGATTTGTATACGCTACTTCAGCTCAGTGAACTAGCATGTATATGCAACTATTCTTAATGAAACCAATGTATATGTAGAGATATTTTGATTTACCCAAATTATCATGTATTGAACTTTAATCAATATATCAGGAATTCATTAAACAGTGCAGTAAAAGCAGAATAAACCATCACACATAAGAAACACACATGAACACCAAGATATAAGTTGGAAACCCAATGTGGGTAAAAACCACCTGCTGCTGTCATCTCTGTCTTCCATTAATAATAACAATTTTTTTTTTACAATTTTCTTACAAGTGCAATCATATACCAGTACGCAGTCTTCTACCTGTAGAAGGTTGCAACCTTCTCTTGTTCTCAAACTTCTACTAGAAGGGAGCTACAACCCCCTATCTCTTGTACTAGCCGATATGTTTGCTTAGTACGTAGGTGCCAACGTACAGAAGGCTACAACCTTCTCTTTTCTTCCACAGACCACGTTTCATAAATTTTCAGACTGGATCCATCAACAACATCATTCAATCAACTAATCACCTTTTGAACCAACCATAGCCAAATCAATCATTCACTTGGACCACCCATCAATATGATCATTCAGCATACTATCACCAGAATATAGTAACAAGAACCCAAAACAGAACCCAAAACTTTGCAACAGTAAAAAGAAACAACTGAAATACATTTTATAAGGTATACTCTACTTCCATGTGTCGAACCTGCGTGTACATGCGCTTTGCTCAAAGCCAACCAACGTATACATCTGCAAATATAAATTCAAAGTTCTTAAGCTATTCCAGACTTTAGTTATACCCAAATCATATCATTTACATAATAATATATGCGTTAATATTTAGATCTAGAATATACATGAGTAAAAACACATAATGATAGTTCATTTTACGCCTTAAGTTCCTGATCCATCATTAGATCTGATCTCTCATCATCAGCTACGGTTCATCCTTGGTTTAGATCCAACAATGCACCGCAACCCAATAACCTACATTCTAGATCTCACACTTCATCAGATATTTGATACTTGCACATGTTGGCCTAATGATCTTCTCCTCCTTTTATAGTTTTAGGCCTTTCTCAACACCGTGGACCAAAACCACTTAGGACCAATACCTTAGAACAAATACCTAAGGTCAATACCTTAGACCAGATACCTTGGCCCAATACCATAGATCAAAATACCATGGACCAAATACTTCAGACCAAAAATTTAGTTTTCCAAGGTATACGTGCTTTTCCTTCCGTGAAAGTGCATGTGTAGGTATACACAACCTGTATACAGTGAACCTGCATGTGTACGTAGCTTGGTCAATGGTGAACCTTTGTATACCTCTCTTTCTTCATTATGTGAAGACTGATCTATAATTCTTTGTTGTTTACCTACTATATTGTGATCTTTCATCTGAGTGAGTTGCCTTCTGAACTGATTCCTTGAAGCTACCCTGCATTTCATCACATCTATAAACACTACTATCATGCATTCTATCACATCTAATATCTCTTCTGTAGATTCATCTAGTTACCATATACAAGTGAGTTGTTCTGCTACAAGTGGTTTTCCATCAAGTACAACACATACATCATAATGCCAACAATCTCCCCCTTTGGACTTGATGGCAACAACCACACCAAGTCACTCTCCCCCTTTGATATCAAGGGCAAAGGGTCATGCTCCCCCTGAGTGCATGTTGAATTCTTTGATATGCGGAAGTGTGCTGATTGAGCTCCCATGATCGAGTCCATGTGTTATGAAACCAGCTCACAAAAAGATAGAAAAGAGAGATCCACGCCTTAGAATTCAGCCTCTTCGAGGGGGCAACCTCCTTTACATTACATAAATGAACAATTCTTTGATGATACAAATGAAAAGACCTCCTTTCTATATATAGGAGTCTAAGGGGTTATAACATAATCAGAGCCGACATAACAATAATAATGTAAGGGCATAATAATAACAATAGTGGGCTTCTATGGGGCACAATAGTAACAATATGGGCACTACATGGGTACATCAATATAATAAGTGGGTTATACTAATAACAATAAGGGGTTACACTAGTAGTATAGGGGCCTAACATGCCCCTCTCCTTCAAAAAGCGTTGTCCTCAATGCTTGAGTAGTTCTTGATGCTTCTATATAAAATTCTTGTCCTCCCATGTGGAATATTCAGCGGGTAAGTTCTTCCACTTGATGAGATACTCTGAAATTGATCGATTTCGTAGCTGTCGGGTTCTTGTTTATGTGACTGCTTCAGGTTCCAATATGATTTTTCCTTCCTCTTCAATTTCTGGCAATATTGCTTGAATTGGGATCTTTTGCAACTTTTGAATAAGTGGCCATACTTCTTCGTTCTTCTTCCATTCATCCTTTGCTTCGTTTATCCAATTTGGTTGGATAATATAAATAGCACAAAACAATGCTTCCACATCCTCATCCTTGAAGTGTCTTCCCATTCGGTAAGGTCGCCATTTTTTAAGTGCATGTAGTATTGCCAACATTTCCTTCTCATAAATAGCTTGCTTGAGATGTAGCAGTAAAAATACCCAATCACTTACATCAAAACATTTTTCACTACGATGTTGATCTACCTGTTGTTTCATTTGATTTTGCAACGAAGTGGCGATATCCTTTAAAAGTTGGAGAACTTGCTGTTGATGCTCGATATGATCTTTCTCTGCTTGAACCTTTTTCTTCTTGATATGTCCTTCTATCTTTTGAGGAGTGGTAATTTCTTCCAGTCCTTTACAAGATATGGTCGGATTCATTTCTTGATGCTCGATGTGATCTTTCACTTCTTGAACATTTTTCTTCTTGATGTGTCCTTCTATCTTGATAGTTTGAGGAGTGGTAATTTCATCCATTGAATTACAAGATATGGTTGGATTCATTTCTTCTTTCTCGATGTGATCTTTCACTTCTTGCACCTTTTTCTTCTTGATATGTCCTTCTATCTTGAGAGTTTGAGGAGTGGTAATTCTTGCCAATGCTTTACAAGATATGGTCTGATTCATTTCTTCTTTCTCTGGGGTGGTGTCCTGACGTATATCCTCTTCTTTTGATGTTTCTTGATCCTTTTCTTCCTCCTCTTCATATTCTATGTAAAATAATTTCTTCTCAGCACACCTATGACCTTTAGTGCATTTGCTATCACAATTGTAACAAAGCCCTTTTTCTCTTTTTTCTTCCAATTGTTGTGGTGTAACCCTTGTAGGTTGTGGAAGGCTGGGAGAAACAACACTTCCATCTTTATAGTTGTGAGGGGTATGCTTCCTGGTTTCCATAATTTTGCTTTCCATTATGTCACAAAGCCCTTTTATTCTTTCCAATTGTTGTGGTGTTGGTCTAAAGAAGGTGTTGCTCTTTGTATCCTCATAATGTGCTATCATTTCCTCCGTGAAAATTGACCACGTAACAAGTTTTTTACGAGAACAAAGCCCTTTGTACCATAAAAATTGATCTGGTTCTAAATATGAAGATTCAATACATACCTTTTGTAACAGTTGTACACCATGTATATCAAAATATTGCTCCATCTGAAGTATCCAATTTACCGGATCCTTGCCATCAAACTTCCTCATCTTGCTTTTTCTTGATTTTAGGAGCTCTACCTTGAAACGATTGTAACTCTGTACTTTCGGATCTTTAAGTTCTGAAATTGTGATCTGTAGTAGCCCTCTGTGTCCTCTTTCCAATGCCACAAGTCTGATCCAAATTGGATTCTCCAAGAAAGAGTTATGCACAATCTCCCGCAGTGACCTGATTATAGACTAGTTCAGTAGAGCGAACTTGTATGAAGTTCCACGTGTCACTGTTTCAACCTTTAACTCTAAAAAATATATAATCAGAAACTACAGTCCGTTCTCTTTCTGTACCTTCTGACGAAATTTCAATCCGATGCTCAGAAAGAAAGTTATGACGATTTTCCCCAGGTCACCTGTTTTCCGTGTAATTCAGGAGTCTGCAAAAAGACCAACTTCCTCAGATCATATCTCCGAAAATATCGCGTAAAAATCTCTGAAATTCGGACCCAAGGTTCAGCGCCAATTCTTCTCAAATGGGTTATTTTTGCGACTTCTGAAACGTCACAGAAAAAAAGTTATAGCGAAAATTCCACGATGACTTGTTTGGAGCAGCGAAACCCTAGAATCCAAAGCTGTGATACCAAATGTTATGAAACCAGCTCACAAAAAGATAGAAAAGAGAGATCCACGCCTTAGAATTCAGCCTCTTCGAGGGGGCAACCTCCTTTACATTACATAAATGAACAATTCTTTGATGATACAAATGAAAAGACCTCCTTTCTATATATAGGAGTCTAAGGGGTTATAACATAATCAGAGCCGACATAACAATAATAATGTAAGGGCATAATAATAACAATAGTGGGCTTCTATGGGGCACAATAGTAACAATATGGGCACTACATGGGTACATCAATATAATAAGTGGGTTATACTAATAACAATAAGGGGTTACACTAGTAGTATAGGGGCCTAACACCATGCTCCACCTGAGCATAAGCAAAGTTTGCAAAAAGATGTTCTAAAAGAAGAATATGACTCTATACATACATCACAAATGACCTTCTTATCACCAATGACTCATACATACATCCATCTCCCAACCAAGTGGGGATATATCAATTGTTTATACATGTCAAAAACAAGAAACGTTACATCATCCATCCCATGCATAGTGGGGTTACAAATTCGGTCTTTTCATGACTGTTACATTAGAAGATATACATGACATATATAACAGAGATCAAATATATTAAAAAATGCCATGATAGTCATCAACAACTACCATACGATATGTACCATCAATAGCATCTGTCAATAACATCCATACTAGCAACTTGTATATGTCCATCATTAGTTCCCAAAATATCATCAACCATGTTCTCCCCCTGAACCTATTCCACATGTTCACTGTCAGATCTGATCATTACATATGTTAGTAAGAGATATCCAAGTATCATCATCAATAAGATATACTTCAAGCTATCAACAACTTTACTGGTCCTCATCTTCTTCATTGTCATAATCTTCAGTTTTTATCTGTTTTGGATTTTTGCATGTTTCATCAACCACAACATCAATACTTTCAATTATTTTCCTAAGTCTTTTATTATAACATTTATATCCTTTACTTCGGGAAGAGTAGCCAAGAAGAATACCTTCATCTTCTCTGGGTTCAAACTTACCAAGTTTTTCATCAGTCCTTTTGATGTAACATTTTCTTCTAGAAGCTTTGAAGTATTTTACAGTAGGAGTCTTACCATACCAAAGTTCATGTGCAGTTTGAATGCTGTTTACCCGAACATTTGCTTAGTTGAGAATAGTGATGGTGGCGAATGCAGCTTCACCCCAAAAGGTTGCAAGAGTCCCATATTCATCTAGAATAGCACCAGCCATTTGTTGAACATTTCTGTTCATCCTTTAT
Organism: Pinus tabuliformis; assembly: GCA_031772625.1. Classification (NCBI taxonomy): domain Eukaryota; kingdom Viridiplantae; phylum Streptophyta; class Pinopsida; order Pinales; family Pinaceae; genus Pinus; species Pinus tabuliformis. The sequence goes on from CM062815.1 coordinate 38,635,251, forward strand.
ACCACTCCATTTTGCTGAGGAGTCCTTCCAGTGGAGAACTACCTTTTTATTCCATGTTGTTCACAAAAATCAAAGAATTCATTCGAGGTAAATTCCCCTCCTCGATCAGATCTGAGGCGTTTGATTTTGTGATCTCATTCATTTTCAACCAAAGCTTTGAAGGCTTCAAACTTTTCAAATGCTTCATCTTTATGCTTTAGAAGACATATTCAACACATTATGGAAAAATCATCAATGAACAATATAAAGTATTCTTCTCCACGAGGTGAATTTTTCCTTGATGGTCCACATAAATCAGTATGAACAAGTTCAAGGGGCTTACTAGATGACCCTTTCTTTTCGATGAATTGAGATCTAGTTTTCTTACCGAATTGACATGATTTGCATATAGTATTTTCAGAAATGTTGATATCTGGAAGATCACGAACAACCTAGAATCTGCATGCTTTTCTTATTTGAGAAAAGCTTAGATGCCCCAATCTTCTATGCCATAGCCAGTTTTCATTATTTTTTCTTAGATAGCACTATTGTTGTCCTCCCTTGAGTATGTATAGGTTGTTTGGAGTTCCTGTCCCTTTGATCATAGTTTCTCCTGTATCAAGCTCAGGAACAACACATCCATTTGATCGGAACACTACTTCATTTCCTTGATCACACATTTGAATCACACTCAATAGGTTATGCTTTAAGCCATCAACATACATAACATTCCCAGTTTTAACATTTTCTTTCAAGAAAACAGAGCCTTTACCTTTTATGACAGTAGGAGTGTCGTTTCCAAATGAGACACTCTTTTCCTTTTCTAAGGCATTATATGAGTGTAGTTTTTCTTTGTCACCTATCATGTGTTTTGAGCATCCACTGTCGATGTACCACTGGTTTTCTGGTCCTTCTGTTTGTGGTTCTTTCTTTCTCCATATTTTGGGAGTTTGCTCCTTTTGAGATATTTGCCGAAATTTACTGCTGCATTCAGATTCTTCATGGCCAAAGTTGTTACAGATTGAGGATTCTATTTCATTTTCAAGAAGAGAAAAGTTATTATAGGAAATTTTCTTGATTCCTGTCACATTCCTTTAATTTCGTGCTTCTCTAGTCATGATAGGTTTGTAAGCATCTCATTAAGCAACTTTGTGTCCAAAATTATGACATGAGAAACATTGACCATTAAAGAAGTTCCTACGATTATCGAATCTACTGACCTGGTGATTGTAGTTTCTATTGATATTTATCTTTGAAGCAAATTGAGTATGATTTACCTGAGGTTGATTGTGGCTTCTATTCATCCTTGAAGTAAATTGAGCCTGATTTACCTGGTGATCTTCTTTATGCCTTTGCTGACGATTGTCAAACTGTTCACTTCTCTTTGCTGAATCAAGATAGATTTTAGTTGAGGTTGACGACTTCTGTGATTGAGATGATTCTTCAGTATAACCAAGACCTATCTTTATCAGAGGAGAGCGGTGCACTTTGATAATTTCATTTAAGGTTTCTGATCCTTTAGCAAATCTAAGATTGAGAGCTTTTGTTTTCTCAAGATCCTTTCTTAGACCCAGAATTTCACATTCTAGTTTTTCATTGTGTTTTTCTCTTTCAACAAGTTGGTATGTCAAGGTATCTATAATCATATTTTTTTCTTCTAAGCAGATTTTGAGTTTAGAGATTTATTCATAAAGGTCATCTTCATCTAGAGCATCCAAAAAATCATCATCTTCATAAGCCATCAGAAGTCTATAGTCATTACTAATTTCATCTTCATCACTATTTGATAAACCATCGCTATCTTCATGAGTATAGTAGCTCTTTTTCCTTACACTTTGTTTTCTATTCCATTTTGCAGATTCCTTCCCTTTATCATATTTATCTTTATGAGGACATTTGGCAGCATAACGACCAACTCTACCACAGGAAAACCATTTGAAAGGTAGTTTACCGCTGAATCTTCTGGAACCCTGTTGAAGCTTTTTGACAAAGTTTACTTCCTCTTCTTCTTCTGAAATATGTACTGATTCATTGAGTTCTTATTTTCCTTTTGTTGAAGCTTTAAATGTGGCTTCTCTCATATATGATGGACCTCCTTTTCTCATCTCAAAGGTAGTTAAGATTTCATGAAGTTGTGTCATAGTAATAGTCTGTAGATCCTGCTTTTCTTCTATGGCAGATACTTTTGATTCAAATTTAGCAGATAAGGATCTCAAAACTTTTTCAACTAAGGTAACTTCCTTTATCTCTTCACCCAGATTCTTCATGCAATTAACAACCTCATCTATACATAAGAAGTAACTAGCTATACATTCGTCATTGTGCATCTTGAGAGTTTCATATTGAATTATGAGAGTTTGAATTTAGCACGTTTTACCTGAGAGTCTCCTTCGTAGCTTAGAATGATTTTGTCCCATATTTCTTTGGCTAATTTGAGCTGCGTAACTTTGACAAACCTTTATTGTGACAGACTTCCCAATAACGTATTGACAACCTTGGCATTGGTTTCATATTGCTTTTTACCTGTAGTATCTATAGGAATTGCTGATGGAAATGTATATCCTCCTTCCATGATTTCCCAGACATCTGTTCCAAGAGATTGAAGGTAGGTTGTGGTTCTTACCTTCCAATAAACAAAGTTTCTCCCATAAAAGATTGGTGGTATGATGGATCCCCCACTTTCTTGATTACTCATGATGATGGATCTTCCTTAAAGCGATCAAGCTTCTTCTGAAGGACTTGCTCTGATACCAATTTTTGGAAATAATACTTGGGGGGGGGGGGGTTTGAATCAGTATTATTAGATCAATAATTTAATTTCCAAAACTGATTTGTATACGCTACTTCAGCTCAACGAACTAGCATGTATAAGCAACTGTGCTTAATGAAACCATTGTATATGCAGAGATCTTTTGATTTACCCAAATTCTCATGTATTGAACTTTAATCAATATATCAGGAATTCATTAGATAGTGTAGTAAAAGAAGAATAAAGAATCACACATAAGCAACACACATGAACACCAAGATATAAGGTGGAAACCCAATGTGGGTAAAAACCACCTGTTGTTGTCATCTCTGTCTTCTTTTAATAATAAGAAAAATCTATTTACAACTTTTGTATTGGTGCAGTCTTATACCAGTATGCAGGCTTCTACCTGGAGAAGGCTGAAACCTTCTCTCGTTCTCCAGCTTCTACTAGAAGGGAGCTACAACCCCCTAGCTCTTGTACTAGATGATATGTTTTCTTAGTATGTAGGTGCCGACCTACAAAATGCTACGACCTTCTCTTTTCTTCTAGGGACCAAATTTCATAACTTTTCAGATTGGATCCATCAACAACATCATTCAATCAATCAATCACCTTTTGAACCAACCATATCCAAATCAATAATTCACTTGGACCACCCATCAGTCTGATCATTCAGAATACTGTCACCAGAATATAGTAACTAGAACCCAAACCAGAACCCAGAACTCTGCAACAGTAAAGAGAAACAACTGAAATATATTTTATAAGGTATACACTACTTCCATAGGTCGAACCTACATGTACACGTGCTTTGCTCAAAGCTGACCAATGTATACATCTGCAAATATAAGTTCAGAGTTCTACAACTATTCCAAACTTTAGTTATACCTAGATCATATCATTTATAGAATAATATATGTGTCAGTATTCAGATCTAGAATATACATGAGAAAAAAACATAATGATAGTTCATTTTACACCTTAAGTTCCTAATCCATCATTAGATCTAATCTCGCATCATCAACTAAGGTTTATGCTTGGTTTAGATCCAACAATGCACCATAACCCAATAACATGCATTCTAGATCTCACACTTCATCAGATATTCGACACTTGCACATCTTGGCCTAATGATCTTCTTCTCCTATTATAGTTTTATGCCTTTCTCAATACCATCGACCAAAACCGCTTAGGACCAATACCTTGGACCAAATACCTAGGGTCAATACCTCGGACCAGATACCTTGGACCAATACCATAGATCAAAATACTATGGACCAAATACATCGGACCAAAAATTTATTTTTCCAAGGTATACGTGCTTTTCCTTCTGTGAAAGAGCGTGTGTATGTATATGTGACTTGTATACAATGAACCTGCATGTATACGCAGTTTGGTCAATGGTGAACCTGTGTATACCTCTCTTTCTTCATTATGTGAAGACTGATATGTAATTATTTTTTGTTTACCTGCTATACTGTGATCTTTCATCTGAGTGAGTTGCTTTTTGATCTGATTCCTTGAAGCTGCCCTACATTTCATCACATCTGTAAACACTACTGTCATGCATTCTGTCACATCTGATATCTCTTTTGTATATTCATCTAGTTACCATATACAAGTGAGTTGTTCTACTACAAGTGGGTTGCCATCAAGTACAACGCACATCATAATGCCAACAGATTAAGCATGATGAAAGTGCTTTTGACTTAACAACCCTGTGCAGTTGAAAAAGTTCTTCTACCTACCCTTTAGTTACCCTAGAATTTTCTCTTCATTTGGTACTATCGTGCTTACCAAATGATCTACATGGCATGGTTGCTGCAAAACTATAAGGGGGAGAAATAAGTGTCGTAGAATACATACCCGTATTATGCCATTTGATATTTATTTTGTTTTATGTCCAGGCACGTGTAATGTTTGCTGGGTCTTCATTCTCCTTAGGAAATTTCTCAAGGAACTATTTATTGTAGAGCTTTTGTGGCTCTAGTAGATTGTACATAAGCCGTAGGCTATTTGCTGAAAAAGATACCATAAACTCTTGCTTGCTATTCTTGAAATCTCTGTCTGACATGTCCACCACATCAATTATCCACTTGACCATATCTGTATATGGGATTATCTTCAGCCTTGCAGCTATGCGGTGTAGAAGCAAGCATGTTGTCTCGAAGTAGGAGGTGTCGAAGGAAACATGAGCATTAGATGTGGCCTTTGCTACCAGAGGCCTTGGTTTCTCCTCTTATAACAAATCATACATGGCTTCCACTGTGGAAGTTCCTCTGTCTCTACTACATGTAGTATCAAAGAATAGAGGGATCATTTCTGAATTTTTAGACGCAGCTACCTTTCCCTTATTTGCCATTGCTCCTAACGGCTCTTGTTACAAATTTTTCCTGAAATGGAGAAAAGCAGAAGCTATCATATAGACACAAGTGAGAATGAAAATAAGAATGAATGATACGAATAACCTTGAAAGTTGACAATAAAGGAGTTTTAGTTAAACACAGATGAAAAGAAATCATACCATGGCGAGCTGTTTTCAAACATAAATGCGATTAACCCATACTAAATGCCCACTAATGGTTTGTTATCGATACCTTTATTGCTCATTAATGTCCTGCATCATAAAATGGGAATATTTTTTTATGTATACGAGCTTTTATTTGTGAAAATATTGATTTTGCGATTGTGATGCAATATCATAAATCATATTATCGCATTTTGATTGTGCAATTTATTTAAAGTTTCTTTGATTCATGTGGGATACGAGATGTGGGATGTTGTTTAATTTTTTTTATAACATAGCTTGTTTAACAAGATTTTACCTTATAAAGAATTTTTCATTTGCGTAGCAGACTTAAGTGTTACTTTATAACATAGGCTTCAATCGGGTCTGGGCTTTTATCGCATTTCACAACATCGAGCGGTTTGTAAGATTTCAAAGCTTTCCTAAGTATTTCTGATGCAATGCGATAAGGTTGAACATGTCATCAGAAGATCGCATTTCACATGTTTCAATGTGCTTCGTGGGAGTGCGCCCTTTATGAATTGCGATATGAAATATGAGCTTTTGTGTTAACAGGAAATGCCTGAGGACCTAGTTTTTAATGAAAATCCTAATGATAGGTAGGTTAAGTGTGGTGATTCCTTTAGATCACATTTCACAAGTTTTTCTTATTAGAAAGCCTAATGACACACTTGGTTTAGCAGTATGCGAAAAGGCGAGTATTGGTAGCTTTCAAAGGGTTTTGACTTGATATCTTAGTTTATTCCAAAATTTTTAAAGAAAGTGTCTAAATTCTAAATTTGTTTTTTTGGAAGGATTTTTAAGGGTCCCTATTTATTAATAGAATATTATCTATTATATTAATAAATCAGGGGGTTGTTTAATAGCACAATGGGGGGGATGGATCTCGTGACCCAAGTGAAACAAAAAAGGTGGATTGTGGGTTTTCTTCAACAAATGGGGATGCCGATGCTGACTGGAGTCCATCATAGGTGAGGTCAACAATAGGCATGGCAGGCATTGTCTTCTTCTTCTTGGTCACTGATATCTTGGTACCTTTGGGTTGTCTAGGCTTCAGGATGGTTGGCTTTGTTTGAGAGTGAGGGCCGCGATGGGTGATACCCATAGCAAGGGGAGTAGTTTTTATTTGATTGAACAAATTAAACCCTTGAGAAACATACTAGGGAGTCATACCTAATGAACCCTTGAAGCTGGAAATTTTATACTTAATTGAGATTTAATGTTGCTCCATTTAATAGACCATCAACTACAATTCCTCCTTCATCCCCCTCTTCCTACTACCCCTGGTCGTGTCTCCTGTCATTAGTTGCAGTTGCATGCCATGAAACAAATATTTGAACTAGCCATCTGTAATTGCACAGGCGACCCCTGGCCACGATCCAACCTCAATGTGGAATTCCCCTTCTGCTAAAGTGAACCTATCCAACCTCATTTGGAAAGTCTCTAGTGGACACATTGTGGCCTGATATAAGTATGGCCATGTGTTACACCAAACTAGATTTCTTGTGAGTAGGTATTGAGCAATCACTTAGGAATTATTTCTGTGCCCCTTATGGTCAGCAGAATCTTCAGGTACCAGTCCTTGAAGTATGCCTCGTTGATCTCTTTGTTGCTGGGGTCCCCAGACATCCTCCATGGTGTATATCTGAGCACCAATGGTTTCTCATATGTGATTTCCATGAGGTTCGTTTGTAGACATCCTTGCAAGCTTCAAATAACTCATTCAGAAGAAATGAAAACCAATTAAGTGAAATTCCTTCCCAACAGTGCTCCACAACTGATATGGTGTCCAATGTGCACTCATTTCTAGAGAAGTGTCGCATAACTTTCCCTACAATTATGTAGGAGGCAAATTTGATGTGGTCTTTGTTGATCTAATCTATTTTAATTTCCTTGCCACCACGCTTGGTGTTATACTTGCTGTAATAATAATTTTCCCCTTCTTTCTTGGCTCGATTCAACCCTGTTTGGAATGCCTTCAAGACTGAATGTCCTTTTTATGAGAGTCCAATGAGGTGTTGAATGTCCTCCACATGAATTTGATATTCCTTGTCTAACTAGAGTGAACCACCATACATCCTGCTCACCAGAAGTTTAATGCATTGCATTGCAACAAAAGATGTTCTAAATACCGGAAGACACCTTAAATTAATCAACGTCGACCGTTGAAGTGCTCGAAATGTTCCTTTGATCTTTGTCACCATTGTGCCATCATCATTAAGAACTTCTTCTATATACACCTCTCACTTGAGTGCTAGAAACTGGAAGAAATTTGAATATCATTGTCTGCCAGTGTTTCCTTGTCATATTTCCTATATAATGATTCTAAAACAATAATTTTTTCATCTAATTTATCTTCAGGAACTTAGATTATCTTCATCATTCTTTTGCGTCGCTAATATGCAACAATTATAGGAGGTTGATTGCGATTGTTTGAGAAAATTTGATGAGGTTTGAAATGAGACTAGAACAATTCTATCACCTGAGTTAGAAATTCTGAAAATTCTTTTATAGCCATGAAAATTAAGTAGACCAGCTTTGACACAACATTTCTGACTAGACTTGCTAACTGATTACTATGGAAACCTTCCCTATGCTGACTTGATCGTGTTAACTATCCATTCGCTGAACTATACCTAGCTCAGATGATGCATCATGGAAAAATTATGAAGTGGAGTAGATGGGTAATATTGTGACCATAATGGTGGATTTTATTAGTTAACTCTTTCCATAATGGGAAAAAATTCTACGGAAATTTACCTGAAAGGGGCATTATTACCTAATTATTATAGAAATGACTCTGAGTACGGTGAATAAGACTTGTGAAATGTGTGACTGACCTCCCTAAACATGGTTGCGGTGAGGCAGCATAGGTGCCGCAACTGATCTGACACGCGAAAATTATTGTACTGAAAATAAAGAAATAAATGGATTGGCTGCTTGAACGACTTATTCCTACCGACTCTAAACCTACCTATAGGCCCTTTTTAGAGACCCCATCAACTAGAAGATTGGGTGTTGTGATGGTGGAAATGCCTTAGGTGTGTGTCATTCACCTATCTTGGTATCAATATTTCATCCAGTTGCACAAGTTTCACCACTTTGGACTCCCTAATTTCCCTGACTATGAACAGACTAAGGCAATGCATTTGCAACTTACCCGAGAAATTCTAAAAAATTTTCTCATACAATAAAACTTGTCCTTCGACTATGAATTACTTTTTCTTAATGTGTCTGTCGTGCCATGCTTTCTGCTTCCTTTTCTCAACAGATTGGTGGAATTCAACTAGAAATATGACTTCATATAATTCCATCAATTCCTCCAAATGCTTCTGTAGCGATGCATCGTTTTTCATATTTGTATCTTAATAAATGAAGATGCTCAATACTACAAACTCAACTAGTACCACATCTTTCCATCCATATACCAACTAGAAAGGTGTTTTCCTCTGTGATCGCTTGAATTTTGTTCTGTATGCCCATAGCGTGGTTGGTACATGCTCATCCCAATCGTCTCGACTTGTCGAACTTATATTCATTAGTCCCTTTTCAAGTATCTTGTTGAATGATTTGACCGTCCCATTAGCCTAAGGGTGGTGTGGGTTACTCTTATGATGTTGGACTAGGAAATTATGTATGAGGGATGCAAATTTTGCATTTATAAAATGAGTCCCTTGCTTACTTTTTAGGCATTTTGGGCACCCAAACCTTGATATGATGTTTTAAAAAATGAACCTCGTGGCTATTTCTGTTGTAAAGACTTTCACTGGTGCCACCTCCACCCATTGTGTGAGATATTTGGTAGCTATGATGACATATCGTTCTTGAGAATGACACACTGATGGGTTGATTGGCCCAATGAAATCAACTACCCACTTTTCAAAGATTTGCACTGTACTTACCATTTGTAATGGTAATTCATCACAATGCGACGGTTTTCCAACTCTCTCACACACATCATACTCTTTCACATATTCTTTGGCTTCCCTGTAGAGTGTACGCCACCATAACCCTACTTGCAAGAACTTACTCACCATTGCTTTTCCCCCAACATGCCCTCCCTTGACCCCAGAGTGGCACTCGCATAGGACATCTTGCCTTTCATGCTGGAGGAGACACCACTTTGCAAGAATTGATCGAGGTCCATCTTATATATATGTCATATGATTAGCTGATAGTCAGCTACTCACACCACCATGTGTCTCTCCTCCATCGTCGTATATCCCGTTGGACACTGCCATTTGGCCAGAAAATTTGATATTTCCTCCAAGTACTTAGGTATTTCTTCTATGCGGAATAAATCAGCATCTGGTAGTTGATCATCTAGTGAGCGCCCACATTCCCCTAATTCCAGTCTAGAGAGGTGATCCATTCCCACATTCAATAGGCTTGGCTTAATGATAATCTCGAATGTAAATTTCTGGAACAAAAGTAGCCACCTGCAGATTCTTCCCTCTAAGGCTAACTTGTTGACCAAGTATTTTCATGGCAAGTGATATGTAAATAATTTGAATGGGGCTCCAAGTAAATAATAAAGAAGCTTTTGCAAGGAGTACATGATGGATAGTGCTTCTCTCTCTGTCATAGTATAGTTCTTTTCTAAATTTGACAGCTTCCTACTTGCAAAGTAGATTGGATGATCCAAGTTCCATTCTCCTATTTGTGCCAACACTTCCCCTAGAGCCATGCCCAATGTATCAATGTGTACATGGAATTGTTTGTTCCAATCTGGGTATACCAAGATGGGAGCACTTACAAACGTTTCCTTCAGGATTTTCAATGTCACTTGACAAGTATCCATCCAATTGAATGCTTTAGTCTTCTTGAGCATCTTCTCCATGGGAGCGGTTATGGATGCATAGTTGCGGATGAATCAGTGATAATACCCTGTGTGGCCTAGCGTCGATCGCAATTTCTTCACATTGGTCAGTGGGTCCATATTTAAAATTTCCACAACCTTTGTAGGGTCCACAAAAACACCTTCTTTGTAAACGATGTGACCCAAGAACGTACCAAACAAAACTGCAAAGATACACTTCTTCAGGTTTAGAGAGATCTGTATTTGTCTGCACCGATCAAACATTACTCTAAGTAAGCTGGCATGCTTCTTCAATAAGCCATAAATTGCCCAATCGTCTATTTATTCCTCAAAGAACCGATGAATGTAATCTACGAAATAGGAAATAACAATTTAGGAAAACACAACAATCACATTCTTTAGGCCAAAATTCTTGACGTGGTATGTGTACGAGCCCCATTTTGTGGTGAACGTTGTTTTCTTCTTGCCCTCCTCTACTATTCCAACCTGATGGTGCCCTGAGAACCCATCTTTGAAGGAGTAGGCTTCATTCCTCGCAACATTATCCAAGACCTAATCACTGAAAGGCATGGGCAATGGGTCATGGATAGAAGTATTGTTGAGGCTATGGTAGTCTACACAAACCCTTATTTCCATGGCATCCTTTTTTTCTGGATTACTATTGAGCTGATCCATTCTGCCTCATCTACCAGAAAGATGATTCCTTCCTCTAGAATTTTATCTATCTCCTTCTTGACCTTTCCTTATACTCTTCAGTTCAGCCTATATGGTTTATGCTTCATAGGCTTGGTGTCAGGCATTAGAACAATATTCATTTATATGATATCTCCTTTGATTCCTTTTAACTTAGTAACTAAAGCTAGTAATAAATCCTCATGCTCCAGCAATAGATAAAAAAATTCCTTAGTCATGTGCTCATCCCAATAGGCCCCAATTGATGCCATATTTGGTTTGACCTTTGTCACAATGTTATGCTTCCACACGTTTACTGGGAGAAAGTGGGAGGAATCTGTTGCAGGTACCTCTTGAATATCCATTTCTCCTTCAGTCTCTTGAAATGTTAGGTACTTGAGTCCCTCTAGATCATCCTCCTCTAGATTTTCACTGACCATCTCGCAAGCCAAGGAATCTGGGTGTCCTGACTCATAAAAGTATTGCAATAACTTTTTCTCAATGCATCTTTCCGATAATGATCCTAATGTGAAGAGTATTCTTTTGATAGCATATGAAGCCTTGGTTAGCCACCTGTCACTATATTTGAATGAAAAACTGCTAATAAATTATTTATCCGATGTGTCCCAATCCCCATTTTTTCTTTGAATTTCTTCCTGTATGTACCGTGCCTGAGGGAATATACCTAGGGTGTGTACAAACATGTGTACCCATAGCTCCTCCAAGATATGTTCCCTGTTCCATCTATCGCTGTAGATTTCCAAGTGTTTCCAAGGATCAGAGTCTCCCCTGTATTTTATACTCTATCATGGTTGGTCCCCTTCCTATTTGAACCTTTCTCTCATGGCCCCCTTAATATTATCCCAATCATGAAGGGTGTTGCGGTGATATCCCCACCATCGTGTTGAGGTTACTTGCAGTGCAATGTCTAGCACCAGTACTTTGTGGCTTTTCCTTATGGGTCTATCAACCTTAATTAAAAATATGTCTACCGAATCTATGCCATGCAAAGTATGATAATCACTTACCTCCTTCCCAATCCAGTTGATGTTGCATGTTGTAGCGCAACATCTCATATTGACTTCATATCCTTGTTGCTGCCAAGAATCCCATGGAGCCTCAGAGCCAACCTTTGAGCTCTATATACTCCTCTAGCTGACTGACCCCTCCACCATGGGATTGATGTAATCCTCCCTCATCCCTCCTGTTAATTGATAGATCTAGTCTAGTGTTCTAGTTTCATCTCGGTCATCTACTAGTTCAGTGAATCTTGGCCCTTGATACCGATCTAGTCAATGTATTACCTGCATCCCTTCCACCTCAAAGATCATCAACTCCTTCTTGAGATTGATGACAACATAATTCTCATAATTATAGTCGACACCAAGCAGTGCTGGGTAAGGATATTTGTCCACCATTATATATGTTACCTCAAAGTCTACGATTTCCTTCACCCCTGCGACATATACTTCCACATTTTCCATCCATTCAATGGGAAAAATGTAGTATTGGTTAGCCATCTACAATTGGATTGATGAGTACTTCAATTGTGGTTTTCCTAGTGCCTCCCATGCTTTCCTAGGAAGAATGTTAAAACCCAGGTCCAACGTTATATCTTTGATCTGGAATCTTGCAACTTGTGCATTAATTCAAAACTCTCTGCCTCTTCTTTTCTTTTTTATTGAGACTCTTCTTGTGTGCTTCTCTGGAAATTTGTGGAGATTCCTTCTTCCCCAATTTTTCTTTCCAGCAGAACTACTTTCAAACTCCTGCATAGCTATCCTAACATATGATCATTATCGAAATTCTACAAGAACAGTCTGAACCATTCCTCAATCAGGCAGGAAACAGTGGGCTTTGCTAAATTTGGCACCTTGTCCTTCTAGGATTCCACCAAGTTTTTGAACATTTTTGCTACCTCCATATAGTATTGTGTCTGTTTTTTAGGGTTGTATTGTTTTTTTGGAGAATCTACTTGAATAATTTGGGGTTGCTCTAGTGCAACCTGGTCAATCCTTGTCTTATCTCCTCCTCTAGAGACTATGTTTATGTTGGATAGTGTAATTACTTCAGTAGACATCCTTTATGCATTGATCAAGTTAGCTCCTCATTTCCTGGTTCGTTCTTCCCATATTACGATCAACTCAGTGAAATCCTATGATTCGTGTGCATTAACCCAACATTGAGAGCACCAAGGTCTTCTTGGAAGAGGACAGTCCCTCGTGACATGTCCCTCCTGGTCGTAATTGTAGCATTGCACAGGTCCCCTGGCCCTTGTTCTTCCTCCCCTCATTTTGCCTCCCCCTCCTCGCCCTTCACGAGTGGTATCATTGATCCTAAAATTTTGTCAGTCTAGCCACTCCGCGAGGGCATCCAATGCTTGACACAGGTCAGTGTGGTGAGTCGCGGATACACAAAAATTACAGTAATTATTTTTTGGTAAGTTGAGTACTTCTGCAATATCAGGCACAACCGTGGTGAGTGTCTATAACTCCTACATACCTCATAGTAATAAATTTCGTTTCGGCCCATCAATTCTCCTTGATCCTACCATCGCAACCCCAGTTGTAGGTGGAGGCCCCAATGGTCTGATGGGCCTTGATGTAGTATATGTGTCTCTTAGCCTCGAGCACTCAGTTGCAACATGACCCTTGACCAAGCAATGGGTGCACCACATGTTGGTTCTTGCTGGCCAGATGGGTTGTAAGTCTTTCAATTTCTCTATTAGGTTGGTTATTTGGTTCTAGATTCCAATTATTGATGGGTCTTGTGACATCCCGCCCCCTGATATTCATGTGGGTATCTTATCATCGCCTCAATTCTAGTTGAGTGCTCCAGATAATCCTTCAGGGTCTCAATCTTATATTATGTTAAGGGCATCTAGGCAAGGCGTAGGAGTGCCTTGATAAACCAATCCCTCTAGTGATTGGGCTTTATGGTGTAACTTAGCTTGGCAATCACATCCTTGAACCTCCCCATCAACTCTTAGGCGGTCTCTCCATCCCGCTGCTTTATCTCCCATAACTACGACAACCCTTGTTCATATGTCTATGAAAGCTTGAATTCCTGTACGAAGATCTTATTGATGTCATCCATAGTCGGATTCTGGTTTAACTCTATCCATTTCATAAACCATCTTAGGGCTCTCTCCCTAACGGTGGTCTAAAATTTGATCAAGTTCACATTGTTTGGCATTTGGTAACTTATCCATATAGCTTCATAGAGGCACCAGTGTTGCTCCACATCCTCATTCCCTTGACCAGAGAACATCAGGTATCTGGTAAAGGATCTTGCCATTCTGGCTTGAGTGCATGCTAGAAGCACAAAGCCTTGGGTCCCAGGCTATTGAGATCTTTTCAATCCTAGTTTACTAATACCACTATTCCCACTCCTATTAGAGGTACCAGAATCTGTTTTATATCTAGCATGCACACTATGCATATGTATTTATTTAAGCAATTTAGCAACAAAATTAGCAGGATTGTTGTAAAGTACTAAGGGAAGGTTGGGGTGAATGTTACCTGAGCTTAGTGGGGTCGGATGATTGATTTCATCTAGAACATTTTCCTCTGCAAACAACTGTATCATAACATCTCATATCTCATCTTCCATATCTTCCTCAATATTACTGTGACAACTTCCATTAGACAGCTGCCCTGCGACTGGGGAGGGAGGGCTCCTACTGCCTTCTAGGCTTCTGCCTAGCCCATTTATCTCTATTCCTTTCTCTAAGTTCTCTAAGATCTTATATCTTCCTCTTGGACCCCTTGACAACACTCCTTCTTGGTGTGATCCCTTTACATGCACCTTCATTTCCTACATGGCCCTTTCCTGCCACTTTTCTACTATCAGGACTCTCCTCTATGCTCTCACTTCCCTAGCCCTTCGTGACTCTTCTACATCCATCCTTTTAGCAACAGCATAGTCCCCCATTTAGTATAATTTCCCCCCTTTGATCCTTCCCCCAACACTAGGTTTTACGCTAACATGCTCGACTCTTGGAAATAAATTAAACCTTCTTCCACCATCAGAATCCAAAGAGGTACTTCCTTCAACAATTTTCCTCTCAGCCTTTATTTTAACACATCTTCAATGTTCAATAAGGAATGATAAATTTCTACTATGAACTCACCGACTTATCCCTCAAGAGTAGTCTGAATCCAAAAATATACCACTCTTGTCAAATCAGTGTCCAGGTGGTGGAGTGCTACAAGTTTAATGGAGCCCCAACCACGACCAAATGGTTGTTGTCCTTTAGGATGGCCCTTCACTTACAGTATCCAAAACCAATTATATAGTTATCCCATGAAAATACACTAGAGGATCTCGTACTGATCGCTTGTTGCCTTTGAGTACAAGATCTCGTCATTCACCTTAGCAAGAGTCCAGATTCAAAGGATAGCTTGTTGTGACACAAACCGATCCACTTGGTCATCCCACTAGTTTCGTATTTATTTCTTAAAAATCCTTAATAACATATTTTAAACCACTCTTTTTGATTTCAAGTCTCGACAACAGAACTATTTGTTGGAACAAAAATGACAACAGGGAAGAGAGCCTAGGTTCAGGCTCAAGGGGCCAACAAGGCCTTGTTGTAGTCTAGGACAATGTTGACATTTTCACCTTACCAGGAGGGTAAGGAGTCTCACTCGAGGCGTGTCATGACTGAAGTTAAATGGGGTTGGATGGGGTATCAAATAAATGAAAATAAAATACAATAATATCTCATTGCACTCAATTCTCTGTACTATCCAAGATTGTCATTCTACTCATACCATCATAGGAAACTACCTAGCTATTGATCATTCATTTAAAATTTTAAATAACCCATAAGGAACAAAACAATACAATATGGAACCCAAACTAATTCTTTCATTAACTGGAATATAAGAGAGTACATGATATATTACAAAAGGCCTGAAGCAAAATCATCAAATACACAAAGAGTACATTCTCATAGAATGCAACTGACAAGAATGGACATAAGCAGAGCAAAGGATAGTCCTAGCCTTTCTACAACTGATCTGGATCTCAAGATCCTTCCCTTTCTCACCCACTTCATCAACAACCCCTTCCTCATGTTATATATTTCCTTTTATCCTTTGCTCTGCCTTCCCACTACCAGTTTCACTTGACTGAATTTGCCCTCTGTTGCCTTCTTGTTCCCTTGCTCGGCTGCTTCTGTATTCTTCCACCACCTTTCTGCAACTGCCTGTTCAATCTTAGTTCATGTCCCTTTCCTTTGGCAGCGAGGTCTGCAAACCAAACCATTTTCCCCACCACCTGTTCCTTACCTTTCTTCTCGTAAAAATTCAAAATTCAAAACGAAGGACCCAACACACTAATTATAGATCCTTATTATAAAATGGATTGAGATTTTTTGTAAAAATATGTGATTATTATGCCTTAGTAAGTAATTATAGAAATAAAAATGATAAAAATAAATTTAGGTATAAGAGGTACATTACAGATGGTATCATATTTGTAGGTTCAATATTGAAACCCATGGGCCAACCCACAATTGTAAGATATGAAGGAGCATTGGCTAGATCAGATCTAGGTGAAAATAGAAGATGAATAACATCCTTGTTGGAGTGAGTAAGAGACTTGTAAATTGGAAGTAAATAGTAGTAAAATTATTCCTAAATAGGTTGAGGAAAAGAGATATCGGTAATTTGATACTTTCTATCGCTACAACTAGGATGTGAGAGATGTGTTAGTAGGACATATTAGGTCTGAGTGTTTAAAGAAACTTGTATTGAGAAAAGTAAAGGGTTAAAATATGTAGTAACAAATACACTTCTAAATTAAATATATTTAAACAAAATGGGATGAGGATAGGTGATAAGGCATGTTCTAGTGATAGCCATGCCAATAGGAGAAAGGTATCTAGTTTTAATCTAGAAATTATACCAAGAAAATAGAAAAACAAAGTACTGGTATAAATATACTTGTTCAAATATGAAGAGAATGTAATAGAATTATAAAATAGATGAGAGCTATAATGAGTTTATGGAGATTTTCCAAATATTACTCATCGATGTTTTGTCTTTAGTGTCGAATACTAAAAACTTAATAATGTTACTCCATACACGAACTTGCTATACAAGAGGGATAACCTCTTTCGACCATCTTGAGCTTACAACTAAGGTGAGGAAAGTATAATAATAGAGAAGGTGATTCCAATCCTAGTTCTAAAGATAAATATAGTACAAAGAACAATCAAATAAAGGTTGTTACAGGTTGTTCAAGGGAGATATGTATATAGTGAGAATTTATCTTCTAACTACTTTGATGTACAAAATAGTCTATGGGATTTGACAATTTATTATCGTTATATAAGGCTTGTATGCCTTATAGTCCAAGAACTAATCTGATAAAGATGATCTTGTATATGTGAAATAAAAGACCTATGAAAATAAATGATGTCAATGATAGATTGGTTGTGTTGAAAATGCAACCAGAAAAATCTTGATTTAATTTTCCCTTGAATTAAATAAGGATAAAAATTGTAATTCCACATTGCAAGACAACTTGTACGAGTTAACTATATTAATTTGACTTAGCTAGTTAAGTTAATTCATGTTTAGGGTCTAACTCAAGTCATGTAGAGTGTCTCCTATGTTATAGGATCCATGTTTGAGTTTATTTTGAGTTCTAATTAATTAATTCAGTTTAACTGAGTTAGTTAAACTATTCCCAACTGATGGAGGAACTAGTAGGAGGTCTAACTATGTGGCGCTACTTCATGTATTCAACTATTTAACTGATCATTCAACCATAAATAGCTCATGCATGTGTGATTTGAGAGTTACCAAGTTGAGATTGGAGTTCAAGGGTAGTGCACTATCAGTTGTATAATCATCCAAATTGTACAGGTGGTGCATGCTGTCATAGGAAGGCTTGTAATGGACTAGGAGATTCCAATTGAGGATTTCCCCTAATTAATAGGGGTTAATTCCAAAGGAAACATAGCAAGGAAATAGGGACTTGCGAAAGAATAAAATTATTTATGTATTGGCCAAAGCTTGTCTAGGAAGCTGTGAGACAGATAGAGATAGTGCATAGGTTGCTCAAGCTTGAGAAAACCATTGTAATCTTCTCATATTTTCTGACTAATGTAATATACATATAGTAGGGGATTTTAGCTATGGATTTCCCCTAGAAATAATTTTTTAGTGTATTGATTGAATTATTTCTCTTGTATTCTTTGTGATTTCTCAATCGATTAATTGTTTCTGCTGATGAGTAGAGTAGATTGAAGTATATTTATTTAGTAAATTGCAATTAGCAGTTTGAATATATAAGGAATTTCTACATGGTATCAAATCTAAAACCACACTAGAAGAGAAGAATACAAGTTTGTCTTTACAAGTGAACTTGAATTTGCAGGATCATTCTTTAGAGCTAGCACGATGTCGTTCTATGGATTGAGACTCGGGTATTCCCTTAAGGGTATCTCGAATTATATTTCTTTGAAGGACACGATAGAGGAAGTGTCGGAAGACAATGGGATGAAGGAATTCATGAAAAATGATATTCCTAAGCCTCCAACAACCGATGCTCAAGATCTGGTAGAGTGTAAGAAATGTGTGGCAAAGGAAAGAAGGATCATACTAAAAGGGGTTCAAGATCATATTTGTTTGAATATCCATGGAAAGGATACACCATATGCAATGTGGAAAGCCTTGATAGAATTGTTTCAAAACAACACTAACTACCAGAAGCTAGCAATGAATGACAAGCTTCGAAAATTCAAAATGGATAAGGGCAACACAATACCATAGTACTTGACTAGTTAATTAATAGTGGCTAATTCCAAATGAAACAACCTAAGGAAATAGGGACTTGGGCAAGCAGAAAATTGTTTAAGTATTGGCCAAAGCTTGTCTAGGAAGTTGTGAGATAGATAGAGATAGTGCAGAGGTTTCTTGGTCTTGAGAAAAGCATTGTAATCTTCTCATATTTTATGACCAATGAAATATATAGATAGTAGGGGATTTTAGTTGTGGCTTTCCCTAGGAAACCATTGTGTTATGTGTTAACTTAATTATTTCCCTTGTATGCTTTGTGATTTCTCGATTGCTTAATTATTTCCACTAATGAGTAGAGTGGATTCAATTTTATTGATTTAGTAAATTACAATTATAATTTTGAATATACAAGTAATTTATAGATTCTATCACAAATGAAACCACACTAGAAGATAAGAATACGAGTTTGTCTTTGCAGGATCATTCTTCAGAGCTAGTAGGATGTCATTCTATGAATTGAGACTCGAGTATGCCTTTAAGGGTATCTCGAATTATATTGATTGGAAGGATGGGATGGAGGGAGTTTTGGAAGACAACGGTCTGGAGGAATTCATAAAAATGATATTCCTAAGCCTCCAACAACTAATGCTCAAGATCTGGAAGAGTGTAAGAAATGTGTGGCAAAGGCGAGAAGGACAATACTAGAAGGAGTTCAATATCATATTGTATTGAATCTCCATGGGAAGGATACACCATATGCAATGTGGAAAGCCTTGATAGACTTGATTCAAAATAATAGTGACCATAGGAAGCTGGCACTAAAGGACAAGCTTCGAAAGATCAAAAAGGAGAAGGGTGACACAATACCATAGTACCTGAGTAGGTTCACCCAATGTCAAGATGAACTTGGGAGCATTGGTATTATAGTTTCTGAAGATGATCTAGTCATCTTAGAACTTCTAGGCCTTCCCAAGAGTTGGTAAAGCTACTAGGATTCAGTAAATGGGAGGGAAAATCTACCAAAGTGGGAGCGTTTGTGGTCTAAATTGGAGCAAGAACAGATAAGGTAGAAGACCAGATATGGAGCCTCATTCAAGCATGATGATGAGGATAATTGCAACTTTTGTGGAAAGGAAAACAAAGGGAAAGGGAAGAAACACCAAATAAAAGAGGATTCCAGTCAGGGCAACAAGAAGGTTGTCAAAGATTAAATGCTTTCATTTTCATGAGATGGGACACTATGCCATGAAGTGTTTGCAAAAGATGGTCGATAAGAATCCCTTAGGAGGAGCGACAGGTGTAGCTCTTGCTTCACAATTCGAGTTGGATTTCACCCTCATTGCATGCTTGGTGACATCAATGATGGGTAGTGTGTGGTATCTAGATAGTGGAGCCTCATTACATATGATGGGAAGCAAAGAATTTTTTAGTGACTTGGAGGAGAAGGAACTCTAGATGCACATTGAGATGGGAGGTGATGGAAGTTGTAGCACAACCAGTATCAATATCGGTATTTTCAGAGGGAGTTTGGTTCTCCTCTCACATTAAAATGTGTCATGTATATTTTGGGTCTAGAGAAGACTTTAGTTTAAGTTTCTATGTTGGAAGAACATCGATGATATTTAGCAAAGGAAAGGTCTTCCTTCATCACATAGCTACAGGACAAGTGAAATGGATCGAGGTTTGGGTTAAGAAACTCTACAAATTAGTTGTAGAATATTGTGTTTCTTTGAGCACGAAAGAAGAGAAGGTGTAGAGATGAGACATCAGAGAATTATGGCATAGGATACTTGTACATTTGCACCATGGAGCCTTGTATATCATGCAACATATTTCTACAAGACTTCCCAAGGGTGCACTAGAGTAGTGAGATACATGCCACGGATGTACACAAGGGAAGTGCACCAAATCCACCTTTCATGATAAGGATAGTTGAGTGCAAGTGATCCTTGAAAGAGTTCACTCAGATGTGTGTGGACCATTCTTGACAGCCTCCATAACCAATAACAGGTATTATGTGATATTTGTAGATGATTTCTCACATAAGTGTCAGATTTTTTTTCATGTAGAAGAAAGATCAGACGTTCTCTAAATTTTGTGAATTTAGAGAACTTGTTAAGAAAGACACTTGAATTAAAGTGAAGGCTCTTAAGAGAGATAACGGAGAGATAATATGTGTCGAATGAGTTCAAAAATTTATGTGCATCAAAAGGAATTCAACAGGAGTTAATATCACCCCATAACCCACAAAATAATGCGGTTACTGAAAGGAAGAATAGAATTATTCTGGGAGTTGCACGAGTGATGTTGCATGATCAGGGCCTACTATTGCACCTATGGGATGAAGCATGCAACACAACAATGTATGTGCAGAACAAGAGTCCTCACCATATTCTCAGGATAAGTACACCAGGAGAAGCTTTTTGAGGAAAGAAACCAGATGTGTCACACTTCAAGATCTTTGGTTTATCAGTTTACTGTCATGTTAACTAGGATATGAGAAAAAAGTTAGAGAAAATAGCTAAGTTTGCCATATTTGTGGGGTAGACTAATACACCTCACAACTATCAGGTGTACTTTCCATCTCACAGGATGACATTTGTTCATAGAGATGTGAATTTCAGTGAAGAGAAGGCCATGAGAAGTTCCCTTGAGAGGGGTCATCAATTACATGAATATGTAGAACTTTTAGCTCCAAAGGGAGAACCTCAGGATGATGTGGAGTAGAACATGCAGAGGAGCAGAGAGCGGAAGGAACCACTCATGCAGAGACATCTAGAGATGGAATAAAGTGTGCCAAACAAGACGAAATATTGATGCATGATGATAGAGAGAATGTGGGAGACACCACATCATAGTGTAGGCAGAGGAGGTCACCAGATTGGTACATTGGCTACATGGCTCAGATGAGCGAGAGTGTAGATACTGAGCCATCCTCATTCAGGGAGGTAGTGCAACAACAAGTATGGGTTGATGCCATGGTAGAAGAGTATGACTCCATTGTCAGGAACATTGTTTGGGAATTTGTCCCAAGGCCAAAGGACAAGTGAGTGATAGGTTCTAGGTGGATCTACAAGGTGAAGCAAGCAACATATGAGAGTGTCGAGAAACATAAGGATAGATTTGTGGCCAAGGGGTTCTCTTAGGTGGAGGGAATTAATTAAGAGGAGACCTTTGCTCAAGTACAAAGGTACTCTTCAATCATATCTATTCTATGAATTTTAGTGTAAATGGGATGGAACAACCTTCCTCAATAGAGTGATTCCAAAAGAGGTGTGCATTAAGCATTAAGAAGTATTTGATACATTGAATGAAGAGTCAAATGTGTTTAGACTCAAGCGAGTGTTTTATGGACTGAAATATGCACCCTATGCTTCATACACCAAGATCGATAGCTACTTCACCAGGATGGGCTTCACCAAAACTAAAGAAGACGCAAACCTTTACCAGATTGTGGTTGAAGGTAAATTGTTGATTATAGTGTTGATGATTTAATTCTAATAGGTGATCAGAAGCTGGCCAAATATTGGAAAGAGTATATTGCAAGAGAATTAGAGATGAAGGACCTAGGGCTCATGAATTATTTCTTTGTTATCGAAGTATGGAAAGGAGATGGGGAATTGTTTGTCTCTCAGGGAAATTATGCCAACACAATATTAAATAAGTTCCACATGGAGAGTAGCAAACCCATGGGGACTCCTCCAGTAGGGAACTAGATGAAGGAAGATGCTACTTCAGGTGAAGTAGTAGAGGCTACTATTTACAAGAAGCTTGTGTGTTCACTTATGTATTTGGTGAACACATGACTAGGCATGTTTTTTGCAGCTAACCAACCTAGTTAAGAAATGGTTAAGCCAACCAAACTCTATTGGAACGCAACTAAACATGTGTTGCGATACCTTAGAGGCACCACTGAGTTTGTTATTTTGTATAAATGGATAGAGGGAGTGAAGATGTAAGGCTTCATAGATGCATATTGGGCAAAGAGAACATTGGGGGAAATCTTTAGCATTGGGTCAGCAAACATTTCTTGGTACATCAGGAAGCAAAGATCAGTTGCACTTAGTTAATCAAAAGTAGGGTGCATGGATGCTAGTCAAGAACCTTGTGTGGTTATTTGGATGAGTTAGATCCTTGTCGGGTTATTTCGTTCGCAAATGGATCCTAGAGTGATTCATTATGACAACCATAGTTGTATCAAACTCTATGAGAATCGTTTTTTTCATGATCGGTCCAAGCATATTGACATCCGGCATCACCATCTCAGAGATTGTGTGTAGAGGAGAATCATGTTGTTGGAGTACATTCCTATAGAGGAACAAGATGCAGACATCTTGACTAAGGCATTATCAAGAGAAAAATTTGAGTTCCATAGAGGCGGGATTGGGGTATCTAATAATCCATTTCTTGTTGAGAGGGAGTGTTAAAAATGCAACAAGAAAAATCCTAATTTAATTTCCCTTGAATTAAATTAAGAGAAAAATTGTAATTCCACATCACAAGACAACTTGTACGAGTTAAATAAGTTAGTTTGACTTAGTTGGTTCAGTTAATTCGAGTTAAGGGTCTAACTTTTGTCATGTAGAGTGTACCCTACTTTATAGGAGCCCTGGTTGAGTTTATTTTGAGTTGTATTTAATTAAGTCAGTTTAACTGAGTGTTAGCAGTGATGGACCCACCAATATTCAAGGGATATCCCCAGTATGAAGTTCCAATTAGACCTCAAACCATTTGGTGTAGGAGTCCCATTATGTACGATGGACTAGTTGAAATTTACTTAGAGATTTTCCTTAGCT
The DNA here is from genome assembly GCA_031772625.1 of Pinus tabuliformis. Lineage (NCBI taxonomy): Eukaryota > Viridiplantae > Streptophyta > Pinopsida > Pinales > Pinaceae > Pinus > Pinus tabuliformis. The sequence continues at coordinate 38,658,550 of CM062815.1, forward strand.
CTTTATTTTCAACACATGAGAGTGTTATGCTAGTGTCTTCAAAAAGTGAGGTGAGTATGTCTAGTGAGTGCATAATGTAATTCATGTATCGATTCTCTTACTACAAAGGGAGAGAGTATAATGAGACTCTAATTGATAGGTAATAGTACCGCCCAGGGAAAGACACACGAAAACCATAAAGGTTTGTCCAACATCCAGTGTAATAGTCAATAGCAGATGTGGTAGTTGTTAAAACCAAAGTGAAGAGGATAACTCATACACCACCTAGCAGAGTAGTCCACATGGATGAGACAGTCGTTATAAGAAGAACACAAAGATGGTTTGTCGAGTATCCCATGAAGTAGTCCACAAGGATGTGACGATGATGATAACCCAATCACAATGGTGTTTGTCTAGTATCCCACTGAGTAGTACACAATCATGAGACATTAGTGATAACCAATACAAAACATTCCCAATAACGTAAGTACTAAAACAACCGAAGTAGTTCAACTATCTTAGTATATGTGAAACAAACATACATTACAAATGACAAAAGAATAGTCTTACAAACATATACAAAACATGCATGAAGACACGCTAGCCTTAATAGGTTTCTATATTAAGCAAAAGTCCCAAGACAAATTTGTACACCATACATCAGTAGTCTTGATAGTGAGACATTGCATCCACTCCTCACTCCTGCTATCTACTGTCAAGGTTATGTGGGAGGAGCCAAGGCAAAAAGTCCTTTCTCATACATTCAGAGGGGTATATATATCCAAGGGTGACGCTTGACCCTTGTGACTCTTGGACTACCCTCACAACCATTGAACTTCCTATGACTTTTCAATTGACATACTCTTCAACTTCTTGTGTGCATCCATTGGAATGTAACTTTACATTACATTCAGTTACAACGTATATGGTCCATAATGGTGATGTGGCCTTGACAACTCATGACACAAATTTACATGACACTGCTAACATGTACCAGATCGTTGTGGTTTCCATGTCAAGTTGTTGGTTGCTAAGTAATGGATATACTCTCGGGTGTGCTTTGTCTTCTCCTCCACAAGGCTTGGTGTTGCGGGGTCTTCGATGGTATTGGTCTTGTAAGCTGGTTCCATGTATGTGTTCCTTTCGCTTACTACTTGATGCACTTTGTTCATTCGTCCAAGAGAAAGTAAGTCTTCTAGCATGTGTGATCCTTCTTCATCTCGTTTGTCATCTGGCCATAATATATCAGTGTACCTGTGCCTGCAACTCACTCATGATTGGACGACCTCACATCCAAAACATAATAGTCTAGCATGATGCATTGTTGTCCATGTTTTGGGCCTGTGATAGATGATAGGATGTGAAGAGGGCCCAATAACTACACAATGCGCTTCTAGGTGACAGGGAGGTGCACTGGTCATTGATACTGGGAAGCGCATGGCTTAGGCTTGGACAAGGAACTCAGGAGTAGAGTCTTCACTTTCGGGGAAAAATGTGAAGAGGCCAATGGGAGGAAGAATTACACAGTCAAGGACATTAGTGGTAGCTGAAAGGTGGGACCCTGAGGGACACCTCTATGCATTTTCTAGAGGGAAGAGAGTGTGGGACAATAAAGGGACCAGAAGACAACTTTGCACAATTTTTTATAGCAGTGAGTCTCAATTGAGGGAAGTCGTTGGGAGGACATATTTGCACAATTTCTAGGAGCAGTGCAGGCTCAGGTCTCTGTAGAATTTGGGGTTACAACAAGTAGGAGGGAGGCTTGATGAATAATCGTATCAAGTGTGCAGTTCAGATAAGTAGTGAGGCAGTTTTTGTGCAGTTCTGGGAAGGAAGACAGGCTTCTCACCTCTAGGATTGCGCAGTGCAACTGACTCGTAAGACAACCTCAAGCATTGCACAATTTGAGGCAGCAGAGCAACACCACTGAGGGTTGAGATTGTGTAGGGCATCTCAATCAGGGTCTGGTGAAGTGAAGTTATTCCATCCAGCATTTTTCATTAAAATGGCTAAGTTTGAGAGGCAAATGAACTCTTGATGACTCTACATTGTTATCACAAACTCAACATACTTTGATAACATGGCAACATTGACCACCGAGACATATAGAAAATCATGACCCTCTTTGGGACTGTCTAGAGCTAAAAGCAACAAGTGTAACACTTGGGATAGACCTTTGGACGACCGTGATAACACTTGCACGAAAGTTCTTACAAAATTGTGTGAGAGTGCGACAGGTGTTCACATCGCTAACACAACCCTGACACACAACGAAAAACCTTCAAAATGACTAGAACAAGATCACAATCATGGCAAAGAAATCAACATGCCAAAATACGATAGTTGGCTAAGCAAGCAAAAGGGAGAAAAAACTCTGACAAAGCTCAAGGAATGAGCTCGAGCATTTCCAACCATCAAAGAAAAAACCAAGGAAGGCTCCAAAATTTGAGTTCGAGCCAAAATTTTGGAGGGTGTTGCAGCCGCTACAACACTTGGCGACACACTGGTTGAATATTAGCTTCTCTATTTTGGTTCGTTTTCTAGTGAATGGCCTTGGTCCTTCGAGGACTATTGATTCATCATGTAGATTACCTTGGCTTCCCCACTTACCCCATGGACAAACATGGTTAGTATTGTACCAACTCAATTGAAAACAGTATACGATTCAACGAGATCACAGTGTTTTGAATTGGGAATGGTAGTTTAGATCACGAGCTTAAAATTTTCTGAGTATAAGTTTTCACCTTTGGTGTTTCTCCACTGTCAGCAGACCTGGACAATACCTTGAGGGAAACACGTAGGAACACAAGCATTTCTCCACTACCAGCAATCTTGGACAGTACCCCGGTGGAGTTTCCTGTTTCACCTCTCTACGTAGGAAGCCTTTCTCTTCTTCTTCCTTTGCTACTTTTTTAAAGGAAATGTACATAGGCACTCATTTATTTTTGGGGTGTAAGAGGGGTCTCGACTTATTAAGAGCAGTAGAGGTTGTTCCTTAAGAGATGCATGTAAATGCCTATGATTCAAGTTTGCTCGTTTTGATTTTCCACTTCTCCATTTCAATTAGTTGGATAAGCTTGAACACACTAGAGCATAATACTGAGTACATGCATGAGGTTTCCTAGGCTAGACACAGGTTCATGGTTTGACCAAAAATATACTTATAGATGGATTGTATTTTCCATCAAGACTTCATCGGCCAAAAGTTACAACCAAACACAAAGAAGATGGACACAAGACTGACCAAGTGCTGTAGTGTCACAAGACTCTTTGAACTTTAGCCGCATACACCTTTAGAATCTAGAATGCAGTGCGACACAACACTTAAAAAAAATAATCAAAACAACATAATAGTAAAGAAAATAGAACAAAAAACTAAAACAACAGAGCAAGCAATGAAAAAGTCTATGAATATAGTGCAAGGTGCAGCTCGAGATCATTGAAAGTAATACTTTAAGTCTTGGCCATTGACAGGGGGAGTGACAATCCTTACATCAAGTGATTGAAGACGATACGTGTGTTGGGAAAGCTTCTCATGGGCTGTAAATGGACCAATCCACAGGGATCGAAACTTTGTGTGCTTGACATTGTCCTCAAGGGTTTTGTCCCACTTTAAGGCTAGGTCACCCACACTGAAGCTAGTACTCCCTGCAGACTTTCTGTTGAACCATCTCTTCATATGGTTCTGGTGGAGTGTAAATTTTTCTTTTGCTTTCATCCTTTCTTCCTATAGCTTGTGTAGTGTGTCCATCGTATGCTTAACTAATAGACACAAATTGCCTTTGGATTCTTGGGTCAACTAGGGAGAAGGCAAGTAGATGTTCACCAGGAGGATGGCCTCTTTTCCATATACTAGGAAGTAGGTGGAGGTATTTAGAGAAGGATTAGGTGTGACTCAGTCAACCCATGGAATATTCACCATAGCAGAGTCCTAGTTTCGCTGTTTAGAGTAAATGGTATTTTTGATGATGCATATGAGGATCTTGTTTGTAGACTCAACAAGACCATTTCCCTGCGGGTAGAAATTAGCAGAATGATTCAATACAATACCATTTTTCAATGAAAAGTCATAAAGCTTCAACGAAGAAAAGTACGTTTCATTTTCAAAACAAGTGATGTAGGAACGCCAAACCTGGAGATGATGTTCTATTGTAGGAAGCTGATGACTTCCTGGTTGTCACTTGTTTCGATGGAACTGCTTCTTTCCAACGTGTGAAGTAATGTATAACAATCAGAATACCAGTGCTTCTTTGATGAATGTGGGAAAATATCCGGAATAATATCCAAGCCCCACCGTTGGAATGGTTCTTCTACTACAACAGGCTACAACGAGGCTATTGACCTTTGGTTTCAGGCTGTGCATCTCTGATAGATTGGACACTTGTGGACATAGGCATGTACACCCTTGAACAATTTAAGCCAATAGAAACCAGCTCACATGACCTTGTGCACTATTGCGTTACCCGTGAAGTGTCCCTCAGCTAGTTCGTCATGGAGATCACATAACACCCTTTCTAAATCATGTGCCTCCAAGCACCTAAGTAGTATGCCATTGTGGTTTTTTCTATAATGAACCCCATTCACGAAATAATATGATAGAGCTTTGACTCAGAGTTCCCTAGTCTACTACATAGAAAAATGAGAGGGCATAGTTCCATAAAAATGGTTTATTGGAATGATTTTACTGGATAAATTTAGAATGTTGATTAAATTTCCTGGAATAGTCTAATAGAGTGGAGGAAAAAAAATTAAAAATTAAAAATTAAAATTATTGTTGAATGGTGTAGGCATAATAATGAAGGAAAGTCCTTGAACTTAACCTTTACTAATTGACGTATTGCGTGTGTGTGAATATGTATAGAATCGATGTAAACAATTATACTAACATGTTGTGTGTTTAGATAATTGATGCACATAGAAATGCAGAGGGAAAAGACTTTATGGTTATACATAGGGGAAGGATACACATAGCCTTCATAAATAACGTGCAATGTGGGCTAAACTAACAAAACCCAAAAAAAAAACAAGAAAAAATAAAACTCAATAGAGTGAGTGAAAGGAAAATAGTGGACAAAGTGTAAAAAGAAAGGAGTGTTGTAGATTCGTGAAGTTACATTTTGTTGTTTTAACCATGAAACTTGAAAATGACAAGCTACCCCTTAATAACATGTATTGGTATTATGAATTCTATATTTTCTATTTCGTCATACTTTTGTGGAAATTTAGTGTTTTTGGTTATGAACAATTATGAAACAAGTGGAAAAACAACCAAGATGGACTTAACTAAGTCCACTTTGAGGCTGAATCTATAGTAATATAACAAGTACGAAAAGTGGTAGGGACAAGAATTTGTCCTACACTGTAGATATGGATGACGAATGCATATTTGAGATTATGATATAATATAATAAAATTTTACCTCATATTATAGGTCACTAGTTGGGACAAATAAGGAGTAGCGAAGTAAGTAACTAGATCTTTAATTTTTATTATAGTTAGGAAAAAAAATTAAAGAGAAATTGACAACTTCAAGCCTTTCAATTCTCCAAAAGAAACATTGGATGGGATTATTTTTTTTTCCCAACTATTGGGTAAAGTTGCAAAAGATGATCTATTGTTATTGTCGGTATGTTGTATTGGTGTTGTTGACTCGTTCAGTGTATGCAGATAAAGGCTTGTTACCTGTAGGCTGATGATACTTTGGTGGGATACTTGAATGAAAATGTAAAGCACCTATTTAGCATGTATGGAAACATGCTAGAGAAGTAGTGTGAAATGAAGACAAGAGTATATTTTACTCTGGAACTGACCCATCTCTCAAAATGAAGTGCAACAAAAGTACTTTAGTACTAAAGAGACTATAGTGAAAATTAAAGAAGAAATGCAAGACACATTTCCTTACTGTATTTAGAAAATATGGAATTGAGGAAACACCGAGGATGGTGTTTACTTCAAGGAGGGGAATTTGTAACACCCCTATGTCTTGTGCTTTCAAATGTGAATATTTTTAGACTTTTAAATTATGGTGGAATTATTAGCTATGGAAGTCGGGATTGAAACTAGGTGATTATGTAATTATATTTTATTTTATTAAATTAATAAATGATATTTCTTGTTAATATTTAGAAAATAGAACTATAGTATTAAATATTTCTTGCCAAATTATGTAGAAACAGTTGAAATATGGTTAAAGTCCACATGGTGGACTTTCCCTAAATGTCTCCTAAAAATCCCTAGGAGAAAATAATTAAAAATGTAACATAATGGGAGAGAAATATTATGTTAATCACTTAGATGGAGAGAAATACTAAGTGGAGTGGAAGAAATAACATAGGGAGAGAAAGGTGTTCTTTAAAGAAAAAGAAAAAGAAAAAGAAAAATTCTAAAAAAAAAAACTAAAACAAAAAGGCCTAGGCAAAAGGCTCGCAGACCTTAAAGCAGGACACTGCTAAAAGAAATGTAGGGAAGAAATCTATAACATAAACCACTTAGGAATAAAAAATGTGGTTGATTCTTGAGGGAACTAGGGCCTTAGCATGAGGGGAATTGTTGGTGACAGTTCATGGTTAGGTGTAATTTTCTCTATTCCTGAACATTTCCCAAACATTTACTATAGGTAGATTCAATTATGTTAATTCTTATTTTTTACTGTTATGATTTGATGAAATTATATTCATATCCTTTGACTTATTTTGAATGGTTTAGTGATACGCATTGATAGAATGAAATAAATAATGTGTGTCCATACTCAATTGTATTTATTATAAATCACATGTATACTCGTTATTTTATATCGTATTCTTTTGCTGCTCTCAAATTCTATAGGCATGCATGGGAAATAAAATAGTTAAAAGGTATGATACATAATGGTACTAAATATTATTGTTGTAGGATTCTACATGTAGGGTATTTGTTCCTTCATAGGCTATTGTTACCAATCAATGATTTCTGTATGTATGCATGCAGGACACACATTGAAAGAAACCACTTATGATGAGAGTAATAGTATAAGTGATCTATAAATGGTACCTAATATAATAATAAATATTACGAATGTATACATGGTTGAATGTAATTAGATTGGATTTATCCATTATTAAATACAAGTGCACAAGGTTACAAATAACTTATGAATTCGGTTCTGTTTTTAACATTATAAGTTGAAGAATATGGCTTGTGGCTCAAAATTGAAGGGTTTTAGGATAATGATTGAAAAAAAAAAGCCTCACTTAGTGTAATGCATGGAATTATTTACACGAAAACAAAGAAACAAACATCCCATGAAAAGGGATATAACCCAGAATTATTATCAAGTGTAGAGTATATAGAAGCAAGTTGAATTCAAATCAAATTGTATAATTATTTTATAGAAAGATGATAAGATTGAGAAATTTTAATTATATACAAAATCATTTTCCAAGATTTATAGATACCTACAAAACCATGAAATGTTTTAACTCAAACTAAATCAAAGAAAAGAACCTTGAAAGGAAATTGATTTTTATATCAAAGCACAACAACTTGTTACAGTAGCTTCATATAGAAGGTAAATAAATTAGAAATTTTGACTTGTAGGAAGTTTAAAATTTGAAAATAACCTCGGGGATAAGTAGAAACACTTAGTTCTTATATAACGAATGGGTTTCTATTCTTTTCCATACATTATACATGCAAAAACACTATATCAGTGTAAGTAATTTGTATCTAGATGTTTAAGGCATGAAAATAAAGCAATGGGTATTTTACGTTTTGTTGGCTTAAGGGGGCCTCACCCAGGTTTAGATTTTTTCATGCCAACCAACAAAACCTTTAACTATTGGCCCTTTCGATAACAACCTACATAGCATAGGCTTCAGTCTCACCTGAAGTAGTATTGGGGGATGCTAGAACCAAGTTTCTGCATCTAAGGATATTTCATAAGTGATTTCTAAGTCTGCACAGCTTCGGACCTGGCTTCGCACAGATCGGTATTCTTTTAGGGCTCATCATTGTAACTAAGTTAAAATGGCTTCTAAACCTTCGCGAAGGTCTATGATCAGCCTTTTCAACCTTGACCAAACAATCTATCTATTTTTTCGCATCAATAAACAACCCTAGATCTGAATTCGCGCAGATCTATTCAATTCGTCAGAAAACATAGAAGATTTAACTATCATATTCATGAAACAAGATAGCTACTTAAATCATGTATTAATAAGATATAACCAGTGAATTCATGTACCATTCATTCATTATTTCATAAAATATATCATTATGCAACATAATATAACATAAACAGATTCATCAAAAATTCACAGTAATTCTCCAAAATCAGTCTTTATTGATCTTCAATGTTCAGATTACAGACTCTTCTACCCTACGCACTCTACTGCAGGGATCTGCACACTCACCTACGGACTTACCAATATCTCCTACACACTCTGCTGCAAAAGCCTTCCCCTTCTCACCTAAGTACAGGAGGTAGAGCCTTCACCTTCTGGCCTAAGTACAAGAAGTGGAGCCTTCCTACCTTAGCACTTGCCCAAACAATTTCTATCATGATTCTTCTTTATCTACTACCTTCTTCTAAACTTTCTATTACTCGAATATATAGACTTTTCAATACAATACCATGGTTCTCAAACCATGGGTGAGTCTCAAAATTAACTTAACTATCTATCCAAATAAGGGGCTAAGACCCCTTCGACACCTATCTATTTACTTATTTTACAAAAAAATATACAAAATTTGGGTTAACTAACCCAAAAACTGACCCTAAGGACCCTATCCCAATAGGCCCCTAACACAAACATCATGACTCACCCTCAAGTAACTCAACTAGTGATGTGATCTTGCTGTGAAAACAACTCAGCTCAATCTGCATCACTACAAATTCAATAGCTCTCTGTGTCGTTGCTGTAACTCTTCGACCAATTTATTTGTTGTTGGCCATTCCAATGATAGGTGCATTTTCCTCTACGTATGATGTAGCGCCTTGAGCTTCTCCTCAAGTGACAAAGTAAGATCGCAAGATTTCTCTAGCCACAACTACAATCTGTCCTTGAGCAAGTCCTCTTTCCTCTACAAGTCCTCCACCTGTGTTAGTAGCTGCTAGCCCTCCTGTAACTTTGTTAGTCGTTGTGCCGGTAGCAAAGTGTGTGCATTCGCTCAAACCTCATCATACTGCCACTGTGTCTCGTAGACATTTGTGTTCAACTTCTATAGTTTTGGGTCCTCCTATAGATTCGTCCATAATTCCATCGTTGCATCAAACATCGAGGAGCATTCATTGACTGTGGTATCCAATGTATTCATTCCCTCCTTGATTGCTTCTCTGCACCGCTCCCGAAACTCTGGCAGAGTTGTTGGCTGCAACTTTAACTGTAGCTTTGTTACTCTCATCTGGAAATCGAAAGTCACACTACTGACTTCCTCCTTTGATGCCTGTACCACAACAATCAATTTACTCACTTTCGTTGATGCCTTTGCATCCTCTGTTATTTTCAGTTCAGGTACTGACTTGCAGGCCTACTCAATCATTATTTCTAGGCTCTGTTTTCATGTTTGCAACACCTCTTCTTCCTTCAGCACCTAAGTTTTCTCTGCAAATAGTTGTTCATTGTTGGCTTTAAATTCACTGACTATTGTGAGGGCATGTTTTTCTCTGATCCACAACTCATCTGAAACCCCCTTATGCAGCGCGTGGAGAGTTTGGAGTGATAGCATGACAAAATTCAGGCCCATATCCTTCACTGTCTTGATCAAAACGCGATCCTCATCTGATTCTAGGTAGACTGACCCCTTTTGAAATGGAATGACTCTAAGGTCCAAAGTTTGTTCTAGCTCCACCACTCTGCTACTTCCCTATGTCAGGTTCACTTGCCTGACGCCCACCTGGATCTTGTTTGCCTAGCTATACAGCTCGTGAAGATCATTTTGGATGCTCCCCAGCATCTGCATATATTTCTCCTCAAATTGTTGCAGTACCTCCTCGTCATATCTTGAAATTTATCACCGATCTCCTCAAGATCAATTTCCTTTAGCACCATTGGGTCAAGATGCATCTGCTTTTCCGACTTGTGCTTTTTGGGTTGTCTAGTAGTCTACTGATGATCGTGTCTCTTCAGGATGAAAGGAGTGTTATTCTCCTCACTACCTCCTCCTCCCTTCTCTGAAAAATCTTGCTCCTTAGTGTGATGCGAAGATTATCTTCCACCTTCCTCTATATGTTGTCGTTTCTTTTCTTCCTGCTCTTTAGCAGTGCACTCTTTCTTCATGCATTCCTTCTCTGCAACTCCTTATCATCTTCCTTCTTCTTCTCCTTACCCAAGGCATGCACAACCTTGTGAGCTACATCCTTTCACCTCTGCGTGGCAAAGCTCTCTCTGCCTTTTCTTATTCCCACATCAAGTGTTGTGGGTTCATACCACTCTATTAGCCAATACCCCACAACTTCTTGCACATCTACCTCGGATACCAAATAAGGTAATATATGCCATGTGCATGTGCACTCTGGGTCCTTCCATACTCTAATTGACACATTGTGGAAGTCAGCCTTAAACTACGCATAGGCCAAAAATTGTTCGAACAAGGTTGGGGTCAACCTTGGCCCCTGATTAATCACCATGTGAAGGTCCATATCCATGAGGATGCAGAAAATTTTCGACTCCTTGATTTGTGCTGGATCCTTTGTAGACCACATCAAGGCGAACCACGTTGCCTCGAGTAAATCTTCCTTGTGCAGGGGAAACTAACTATCCTCTGGAAATCTCGACACAACTAACATAACAGACAATAAAATCCAAGCATAATGAAATGGCTTGCTTTCTTCTTGGGATTCTCGGCAGTTCGCGAGGAACTCCTAGCATAGATATTTGTCCCAACTATACTGAAGATCCTTCGTGCATTGTGCTGCAAGTGACACTACCAGCGCTAGAACTTCATCTGTATGGAACTTCCTCATAATATTTCTTGCGAGAATCTGGGCAGTGAAATGTACTCCCTGGTCTTGAATTGAAAGGATAGATTATCCACAGGAATTTTTCACAAGACCATACTCTTTCTTCATTTTGTCAGCTAATTTTTTCTCTCCAGTTTTCCCTCCAAACTCCTTGGTAGGATCAACACCTTTGTGAGGTAGCTTCATTATCCTATGGATCAACATTTCAGTTATTGGAATGGGTTGCCCAAACCACATACACCCATTGTGTACTAACGCGAGGATTTAGCACACACACACAATATTGATAGCTGAGCGATGATAGTGCGTCACTAAAAGTATGCTCAACAACCCTGCCTTCTCAACACCATGGACCCACTTCATGGGCTCCAACTACGTAACCCCCGTTTCTTCATAATAAAACTTTATCATATATCTATGGGTTGCTAAATGCAAGAACTTCTCATGGTCCATGAGATCCCAATCCTCCATTTTTAAAACCAGAGTTCGCGCTAACCTAGACCTTCAAATTTTACCTACTAGGGAAGCAGGGTAGTCAACACCAAGAACTTTCTAGAATATGGGTCCTTAGTCACTTTGGTTCTTCCCTTACGTGGAGGGATATACTTAGAAAGCCTTGAGATAGACTTGATCTATTCGGAATCTAATTCTTTAACACCTTTGTACTCCTCTTCTTCTAAATCCTCCACTTGGTTCAACTGTTTGTCTTTTTTCTCCTTCAGCTGTACCTCTGGATTCTTCCTTGGTGACATTCTCACCGACACCAACTTCTTCTGCTTCTCCTTTACCACTGGTTTCTTCTCTCTTGCAGATGGTTTCTTCTCTTTTTTGGCAGGTTGTTTCTCTTTTGCGGCTGATTGATGTTGCCTTGGTGACCTTGGGTGGTAGGCACAGGGTTTGAAGTTTCCATACTCAAAATCTCAGGGCTCAACGTGTTAGACACAATAGCTTTAGAACTCACGGATTCGGTGGGGTTCGTGGAAGTCATTTGTTGTAGAATGGCCTTCTGGTTCCCTGCAAGTAAGGCAACAAATGCTGGGCTTGCCACAAAATCCTCCCAGAATTGATGACTCATAAACTTTAGACAGCAAATCGCCCAGACAAGTCTCAGAATGAAAAGTGTTCTTTGGTGGTCCAACATGTAAGATTTGTAGGAATTTTTTAATTCAAATCTGACCATTCCCCACAAATTCTAATAATAAATGCCCCTTTGGCAGTAGATATTCAAAAAAATTTGCCATAAATAGTGCCTACCCGCTCCTCTTAACTATTTTTTGGCCATCAAATCATGAGTAGTAACCTCAATGGCTACATTTGGACCCACCTACGTGGCACAAACCTCCATGGTGCATCTCTTCTAGTGCATATTTAAGTGTCACACCCCTGTCATACATCGTGCAACCTCTCTACCATGTTCTTGACTTCGCCAGGTAGCGTAGTTTATAGTCCTGCAATCCCTTGCAACTTCCTAGATTACTGCGACTGTCATGTTGCCATTTAGTCATCGTGCAGGGCTATGATCCCCCATGTGTAGCTTTAATCTACTTCTGTTCACTTTTCCATGGAATGGTTCCCCCTCCTGCTTCGCGAGCTGAACTGCGCCATTGCCCGTGATATCCTTCATAACATATGGCCCCAACTAGTGCATTTGAAATTTTCCTGGGAACATTTTGAAGTTGTTGTCATATAAAAACACCAAATCATCAACTTTGAACATGCACAACTTAATATGCCGATCATGTGATGCCTTCTCGCATTCCTTATGCACTTTCTCATGAAATCCTACAAGGAAGAAATCTTCTTCTAACTCAATGAGATGTGTCGGCCATTCCTCCAAGGTCTCATGGTCCGCTATCTTAATTAAGGCTGCAATCCTTAGGTTGGGCACAATATACTCCATCGGCATGACTTCCTCAATTCCATATACCAACCTGAATGGTGTTTGTCCTATCAATTTATTGCAGGTCATCCTATAAGCTCATTATTGGCTTGATGGGCCCTCACCCAAGTTCAATGTTAAACAGCTAAGTAAATCCCTACACTACTTTCCCTTTTGGCATCAATCCATGGAGCGCAAACTGAAGTTTCCCTCGAAGTAGTATGGAGGGATGTAGGAACCAAGTTTACACACCGTGAGATAATCGTGATGTTGATCTTATACCCTAACCCTTGTCTTCATGCAGATTGATAAGACTTTAGGGTTTGTCGATGTATTTCTTCTTCCATCTTCCAGAACCTCCGTGAAGGTATCTGACTATCCTTTGCACAACCCTAGATGATAATTCACACAATTACGCACCTCTGTAACTAGGTTACTGTCTTGTTTCCTAAATTATATTAAGTATTAGGCAACCTTACCATGCAATTAATATTATCCTCATGTAAATATATATTATTAATTTCATTCATGTAACATATGGAAAAATATATTTTCACGCATCAACTTAACATTATATCTTAAGCCCAACATAGCATAATCACAAAATTTATAACAGAAGTAAAATAATGTTTACACATATGGAAAGTACACAGTAAGTTCAGAAAACGTTTCTTTATTGATGATTCAAATTTCCAATACAGACTCTGATCGCCCTACACATGCAGTTGCAGGGGTCTGCGCACTCAGTTGCGGACTTCTACCCTAGGCCTCTACCCACTGAGCTGCCGAGCCTCTTCCTCTACTAAGACTCTCACTCTTAGCTCTCAAAAGCCTCCTATTACATTAATGACTCATGACTACTGCCCTACCTTAGACTCTATAAGGCTCTCCTTTTTATACAATCCTATGGTTCACAAACCAAGGGTGGATCTCCAAAACCAACACAACCTATCTAGACTAAGAGTGGAAAACCATTTTTGAATTTAGATATCTTCGCACTTCGTGACCAAAAAATGAGGAGACTTTACATTCTTTATACACAATTCGGGCCTTCTGCCCCACAACTTGGGTTTGTAACCCAAACATTGACCTCCAGGGGACCTGTTCCCAATAGGCCCCCAACACAAACATGGTGACTCACCCTTGAGTCACTCGGTTGGTGCGAAGATCTTATCTCGAAGAGCTCCCAGCTCAACTTGGACAACTGCTACCTGAGTGACGCACTGCGTTTCTGCCTGCTTCATCTCCTCGACCAACTGCACAGTTGTTGGCCCTATGCTATCAACCTATAGCTTCTACTGAATTTCCTACAGACTAGCCATCTTGCCTTCAATGCTGGTCGTGATCACGTAGGCGTTGTCCAACCAAGTCTTCAAGCGAGCCTTCAACATGAATTTCTTGTGCTGAGGTATGTCTACCCGTTCTTTCAATGCCCTAGCCTCCTGCAGCTTCGTGCATCTCTGCGTGATGGTGACAGTGCATGTTGTTGCTTTAACCTCATCATAGCACTATTATATTTCCTGCGCTTTTGTCTCCAATCTATGCACATTGGGATCTTCTTGTAGTCTAGTGAGTACCTCAAATGACTAATCAAAAAGCATCGTGCAGTCTGTCACTACACTCGCTACTGCTGCTATCACATCTATCACAATAGTCGTGCACTACTCCCTGACTTCCAGCAGAGTCGAAGGCTGGGCCTTCAACTGCAATTCTGCAATTTTGAGGTTCAGCTCTAGCTGAACCTTTGCCAACTCTGTGCGTGAGTCATGCACTCCTGCATCGAGTTTTTGAACTTGCACATCTATTGTCTTAGGCTTAGGAATGGCCAAACCTAGGACAATTTTGCATGCCTCATCCACAACCTTGATTATGCATTGATTCTTGTCTATTTGGTCTGTCACAAGGTGAACAACGGAGTCTCTTTGCACAACCATCTAATCCTTGTTGACATTTTTCTCACTGATCACCTGTAAAGTGCATTTTTCACGGGCCTCAAGTTCGGCAATCACACCATCCTGCAGAAGGTGAAGCACCTCACTAGGAAGCATGACCAAGCTAAGTCCCACTCCCTTGAGGGTGCTAATAGTGGGCCTATTATCTTCAGTTGTCATTGTCAATGCTCCATCTGGCAGCACTATGGATGAAGGGTCCCTTACGCGTAGCATCCCTATGACGTTTGAGGTGCCAAGGGCTGAACTGGTGGGTACCACGCTAGTCTGAATCTGTGATGCATGGATCTGCAGCTCATGCAGACTCATCTCAATAGCCCCCAATGCCTGTTCCTATTGCTGCTCAAACTATTGCAGTAGTTCCACGATGGCATCATGCACGATGTTATCTAAAAATCAGAGCTTGGAAGTCTGCAGACCAGGAAGACTTCAAGTAACTGTTTCAGACCAATCTTTTAGCTAAGGCTTAGCCTCCTTAGCCTGAGAGGCCTCTCTCAAAGGATTTAAGGTTTGTGATTATGATTGAGATGGCTAAATCTTTATGAAACAAATAGGAATGAGGCTGGTAAAATCTAAATTAACAAGCATCCATTGGGCTCATGGAGTCATATGTCATTGAGCATTAACATTGAATTGGCTTTGCAATAAAATCAAGGCATTCATATTTCAATACAGATAGAGTACAGCAAACACAAAAGGACAGTCTATGAGTATATGAAGGAAATTAGAACACTGCAAGTGATTTCCAGGTAATCAAAGAATCATAATATTGTATACAACACGAAAAGACAACAAGAGGAATTCATACATTGAAATTTCTATGATTCTTGAGTAGCAAAAGCCAATACTGTATTACCAAAAGAAAAAGAGTCTTTACATAAGCTTAACAACAAAGTTTTTTTACATAAACTTCCAACCTTGATTACATTTCCCTTTCTCCTATTTATAAAGTTCTTCTATCTGACTGAGATTCCTCCTCAAACCTGAAGGGAACTCGAAATCTATTTCTAATGACACCTGTTCAACTTTTAACTGCCTATAAAATATAACAAACTGTAACTAGACTTTCTAGAGATTTAAATCAAGTAGGAGTCTAACTCCTTATTATGCTAATAATAGCCTTTATTACAAACATTCTCGTTCTTTGACATCTGGTCCTTTTTTATTTTGGCTGTGATGAATGTTCAAAGCTCCATGCTAGTCTTCAATGTCCCATCTTCTCCATTGCCCTGAAACATAGGAAACTACCCTTGCTCATCGGTCTTTAGTTTGCCTCAAAATTTTTGAATCCAAAGAAGCATGTCCTTTATCTTTGATTATCCAAAATGTAACAGATGGCCACATCATTGATGTGTTGTCCACCTCTTTTATGTGGAAAGGAAAAAACTCTTCCAAGCTGTTTTGACATATCTTGAACTGTGGTAAATGTGCTCACTTTATGACAAAAAATTTAAAGTTGGATTCGAATCCATATTTTCTCCACCTGTCTTGACCTGGTTGAATGTTGATAGCTTCATATGATGCCTTGTATATATTCCCCTTTCAAAATTCCCGCTTATGTTTCAAAACCGGTTGATTGATATTAGATTGTTTAGCTTCAGCAGTTTCGTAGCGCGCTACGAAACTGCTGAGCTCTAGTCATCACCTTCAGCAGTTTCGTAGCGCGCTACAAAACTGCTGAGCTCAAGTCATCACATTCAGTAGTTTCGTAGCGCGCTACGAAACTGCTGAGCTCTAGTCATCACCTTTAGCAGTTTCGTAGCGCGCTACGAAACTGCTGAGTTGTTTCAAAAATCACAGTTTCAACCCAAAACTTTGCTATTTGAGCACTTTTCTGTTTAAACATTCTTTCAACTGTTCCAAGACCTTCCAAAACTGAATGGAAATGTAGGATTCTTCAAGAAAGATTATACCAAGCAAAATCATCAAAATTTGAAACATAGCCTTACTTGAAGTGGGATTTCTTTAAGGAGATTCCTTCAGCTGGCTTAACTGTATTTTGAAGTCTTCAATTTGTTTCTTCATGACCTTGATTCCAGATCTGAGGTTTGTATTGACCTTTCTTATAAATTGAGCTTCCTTTATTGCAGGAGTAGTCCAGCTACGGAATTGAACACTAAAATCAACCACCTCGGGAATTTGAAATGTTTGGTCTTCCCACCGAGCTTGCATTTGGTTGAAATAAGCCTCCTTAACTGCAAATTTCCTGGCAGCTTTCTTCAATCTAGCAATTTCAAAGTTGGCAGATTCCAATCTCCTTTTCAAGTCTTCCACACTACCTTCTTCTTGAGTGGCAACTATTTTGCCTTTATCCTTTCTTTCATGAGGTCGTGTCACCTCTCCTGTTTCATCTACTCTTGGTGGAACCTCCTGTACTTGTTTGAACTTCCTCGTTATGGGTCTCCTGGGTTTAAAAACAAATTGATCAACTTGATCATCGAACTTGAGTTTCTTTGAGGCTTTGACCCTCTTAGCCTCCTCTTTTCCTGACTGTATCAACTCATCTTGAACTAGTGGGGACTCTTCAATGTCAATTTCTTGCAATAAATCATTTAAGTCTCCCTTTGAAACAGGGCTTTCTTCAATACTCATTGACTTACCTTTTTCTTTAGCCACTTGGCTCCTAGTCTTTCTTCTTTGAACTCCTCCACCTATGCTTGATTCATGTGCAGTTTCTTTGACCTGAGTTTTCTCTTTAATTGACTGCTCGGGTGTATCCTGAATAGTCAGTGGCCTAGTAGATTCTCTTACTTGTTTCCTTGCCTTTAACTTTGAAAACCTCTTGGCTCTTGTTTCTGCTTGAGGATCGGTTGTTGTTGAAGGTCCTTTTGCAGCTTGAGGGCTGAGACCGGTCTTGCTCTTGAAACTGGACATGAATATGAATGTGTCCCAGTCTCTGCCTACCCTCTGGAGTTCATGCAAAACAATCAACTTAACCAAGCCATGGTGGAACAATGAAGTCTCACAGGCTTATTTTCTTAGTTGCACCTTGTCACACATTTTACTTAAGCTGCGGAATAAGTAAAAAGGTAGATCAATAGATGTTTTCCCTATGAAATGCAACATAAGTTTAAAATGGTATGAATACACTTTGTTATATCTCCCTTCACAGGTCAGGTACTTCTGTATACAGGTAAGAAAATGGGCATATGATTCTTTGACATAACTTCTAGGCACAAACTTGCTCAAATCTGATTTAATAAACTCCTGCTTTAGAAATTCTTTGCATGGGCTCACGCCAAATTTGAAATTCTTGAACTAATTTTCTTGCCCTCTTGGAATCTCTGTAACTGTGGATATCATGTCTGGTGAGACCTGCAGTTCTAGCATACCAACCTTTGAGTTTAGTCCTGTGAAATTCAAGGCATATTCCTTAGTAACTTGTGCATGACCTCCCTGGAGCTTCTTGCAAAAATTCCAACACCCAGCTTGTTTAAATGCCTGCTCGACTTCTCTGTTCTTCAAGGTTATGTCTAAACCTTCAAGCTCGTTTCTTAAACATTTGCCTGACCTATGATCTTTCCTTTCTGCCGATCCCTCCATGAAGATTCAGTGTAATGGAGGTTGGAAATGCTAGCGCTACTCAAACTCCAATCTCTGCCTCGCTTGAATGGCTACCTCGCTTGATAGTTGCCTCGCTTGATGACAATGTTTTCAAATTGAAATCTTGCAGATTTGTTTCTCATGCAAGACATACAATCATCATTAAGACTGTGCATACTTGGCCTTTCTTGGAACTTGTATTCCCTGTGTACCAACATACCTAGTGGTTGCAATAATGGAGATAAACGGTTTGACATGATCTGTGGAGTGCATAAACTCACAATCAATGATGTAGCCATAGATTAACTTGACAGATTTGACAGTTGGGAAAAATTCGCTTCGGAATGCACGAATCTCCGATTTCGCAGCGCGGTCAGTGTAAATTTTGAATTATGCGCTGCGAAATCACCTAAAATGTATCGCGCTGCGAAATCACCTAAAGGACTTTTGCGCTGCGAAACCACCTAATGGACTTTTGCGCTGCGAAACTGCTAAAAAGGATTAGTGCGCTGCGAAAACACTTCAGAATGGTTACATGCGCTATGAAATCACCTACAAGGCTTTGTGGTACATAGTAGTTTTTAAACCAAACTGACACATAGCTATGAGACCGGTGATGAATGAGAATGACTAGTGATGAAGGAGAATGCATGCTTGACTCAAGACCCCCTAAGACTTAGACTCTAAGTAAAAACAAAAAATAAACTTAGACTAGCACCGACCTTTGTCATCAAGTTAGTATGAGAAATTTTGGCATTAGAATTATTAAGTGATAACACATGACATCCCCTATATCATTCAGGTCCCCCTCTGTTAGGGTGATCGGATCAAGAGAGGTCCTTTTAGCCTTGGACTTCTTCCACAGCCCTACTTTTTCTGGTCCTCGAGTGTGCTTGATATAGAACAAAGTCATCTCTGGGTCCGCTCCTCCCTGCTCCATTTGTTCGTTGTCTTCTTCCTCTATTTTTGGTGAAGGCGACTTCTGACCTCCATCATAGCTGTGCTCCTCTTCTCCTACCTACCAACCAAACTACTACGCAGCAATGCGCTCTACCTTAGCCTTGTTAGTGGCCTCATTTTTCCTTTTCATGGGCAGCTATTCCAACTTCATCTTGGCCTCTTCCTTCTTGCATTGTGTGGCAGACTTGCTCGATCTCGTAACTAAGTTTGAGGGAGTACGCCACTCTGCCAGTCAGTGGTCAAGGACCGCGTCAATCACGTCATCTATTGCCAAATAGGGCAAGTTGTGCGACTTTTGCTCAGGGTCCTTTACTGCCTGTATTGAGATGTGGTGGAAGTCAGCCTTGAATTCCACATACTCCTTCAATCTCTCAAAATTAGTAGGTGATAGACATGCCTTGTGGTTGATGGCCATATGCATGTTCATCTCCATCAAGATCAAAAAGGTCTTGTTATCCTTTATCCCTTGAGGATCCTTAGTTTCCCACAACAAATCATACTTCACTACCTCTAGTAGGTCCGGCACGACCAGAGGAAACTCACTGTCTTCAGGTAGCTCCCATGCTACCAAAACCATGGATAGTAAGAACCATGCATAGTGGAATGGCTTACTGAGATCCTACACCTCGTGGTAGTTCACAAGGAACTCACCACAAAGGTAGCACACCCAATTAAATTGAGCTCCCTCCATGCATTGGTATGACTAGTTCCAACACTTCATCTACGCGACACTTCCGCATCACCTTTCTTGCTAAGATCTATGTTGCCACTTTGACCGCAGGGTCACAGATGCTCAAAATGGTGTAGCCGCAAGGCTTCTTTACCAGTTTGATATTTTCCTTCATGGCCTCTGCAAGGGCATGCTTGCCAACCTTTCCGCCAAACGCCATGGCCAAATTTTCCCCTGTCTACAGCAGCTGCATGATCCTAAGGATCAACATTGTTATCACTCAGGTTGTCCCTTGGCTCCTTAAGGGATACGGCCGAGGTAACCACAAACCAATATTTGGGCTGTAGGTCCTAGCCTACCTGCAGTTAGAGAGGGCTCTCTCTTTAAAATTTAGCTTTGTTTTGGGTTGATTTTAGGCTAGTTATGGTGTACATGGGTATTGTTTTGATTTTGGTGGGAAGGATGATGTTTTCAAGCAGAGTTGGGATGCATAGAGTGAGAAGTTCAAACCGTTGGGCATGGAGTCATGGATTAGGGCTTGTTATTGCGTTTTCTTGGTCACAAGAGGAATACAGAGTAGGATAGCTACACATAGAACAATATCAATATGAATAAAGATGGAATGAAGGTCAGAGATGAAAGGCAACTAAGAATCTTTCATTAGCTAACAGAGAGGGAAGGTGAATGAAAGTTTGTCTAGGAGTAGTCGAGAATTCCTAACTAACAGTCATATGTGAAAGAAACAGGGTAAACATGATCATTTAAGTATGCATATTCATAACCATTTCCGAAGAAAACATATAGAAATAACAAGAACTGAGCATAGAGTGCAGTCAAACAAAGCCTAATCTATTCTTCTCTCTTGCTATTTAGATGGTAACACAATGGTGGCATAAACATATATAAACTGTAAACAGAGGTAAGAAAACACTTATTGAGCCATGTAGTAACATAGGAATTCCACAGTCACTCTTTGGTCATTAAATAACACAACAGATAGTTCTTCATCCAAAGCATTCCAGCAGTTTTTTATTATAGAGCTCTCAAAGTATACAGCGCAAGTCTAGAATGAGGATTATCAACCAACGACCAACCCCAAATATGTTTCTGTGGGGCGGTGTATATACAAAAATGACTTACAAAATATCTAGTTGATGAGTTAATAACTCATAACTTCTTTACCAACTCTTGAGGAATAGTAGATGAAAGAGTAAATTATGCAGTAGATATTTAGGGTATTAGCTATCCGTTCTATCAGAGAATTTAGACTTTTGGGATCGACTGAGTCGGTTGAGGCTGTGCTTTTAATTTGCGTTTTTTGGGCCTGCTGCCCTGGTGCTTCGCTGAGTCACTGCTTTGTTATCCTGCTCTCAGTATGCATACTTGGCCTTTTTATAAAATTGCCGTAGTCATATCTTGACTCCCTCTGCCTGCTGTCTTTTCTTTAGTTCTCTCTTTCCAGCATTGCCTCTTGCAAATTTTTGGGTTTTGTAGGTAGCCGAGCAATAGGCAGCTCTCCTTTTTGAGTAATTTTTCTTAGCTAAGCACTAATCGCTCATCGAAAACTGCCTCTGTTTCTTGATTCAGGCATTCTTTGACACGATTCTCGCCCTTTGCGCCTTTTCTTTGATGATGTCAGCATGACGTCATCGGCGGGTCCCGGGTACGGCAGGGTGACATGGCAGTGACGTCAGCAGAGTACAGGTGGTGGATGACATGGCAGTACGGCAGGGTGACGTGGTCGTGACGCCAGTGAGACGACGTGGCACAGGACAGAAGGTAGGGTGGGGACGCTGACAGATGATCTAGCGGTGACACGGAACAGCGGCGGGTTGACGCGGAGGTGATGTGAGCGGCGACGTGGTGCTGACGTCAGGGGTAGAGAGACAAAAGGTGGTTTGTGGTTTTATCGGACCGCCTTCTATAAGGGGGCAGTATTTGTCAGAGCTCGCCCGATACAATCAAAACGGGACACCTGTCTTCTGTATGGCGGAGAAACCGCTACGCTATCGGAAGCTAACTGTCGGACATCGGGGCGGCTCCGAAATCGGTGAGAGCCGTCGGATGGGGAGGGCCCGACCCGATGGTGGACGGGACTGTGAGCTATGGGTACGATAATGTACGGGGCCCGCTGAATATTATATCATTTGTTTATATGGCGGGGGTTCAAAACTTTGGGTTTGTGGGTTTTGCGGGTTATTTAAGCTGGAAGTGTTTAATGTTTAAATAAACATTTGAACACCCAATATTAACAAACACCGCAAAAAGGGTAGAATAGTAAGGTTTAAGGGTAAAGGGGAGTGGTTATTAATTTATCCAGAGGTTAAATTAACTCCGGGTTAGGACGCGGAAGGGTTAATAGTAGTCCCGGATGGACTATTATTCCCCTAAACTGTATTTATATGTCTATAATGCCATAGGGTGGGATATTTAATACATTTTTGGGATTTTATATAGTTTTTTGTAACAATATGGATGGGAAGATTTAGTTAGAGAGCTATATAATAGGATTAGGTGTTAATATGAGTTTATGGATTGAAACTGAATGGATGAATGTTAAGTCCATAGTATGAAAACTTAGAGATAGGAAGATGAAAGGAGTATAGAATGATTTTTACACAAGAAATGTGGCTTCTTTTCATTGAAGAAAGTCAAAGCTTGACTTATCATTTTACAAAAATGAAGTGATAACAGGACTGGTTGGGCAGATCCCAAGGTCCTCAAGGAGATGTTAGTGAGTGATTTATGGGGGAATAGAAGGGGAATTAGACATTCTTCCAAAGTTCTCCCATCAAAATAACTGCTTTGACACTTCTATCATTGATGAGATGAGCTCTCCTTTGATAAGACAAAACTGATCAAAACCTTGCTTCTGTGACCTCAAACTACCTACCCAACCTAATACACCTAACATTTTTTCTTCCTTTTGAGTGGATGCACTTAGACTTGTAGACCCTGATTATATTATTTTCTTTTGACTACCCTCCTATCTAAGTGTACCCTTATCTCTTCCAAGGGACCAGATTAAGCAGTTGGGCTACTTCATTTCTCTACCTAGCTACTCATTTGCCAAGCTTAAGCTGTCTGGACAGATATTCATTCTCTATCTTCTAAAACAAACAATTTAAACCTAGGGGAGCCAAGATTAAGCTGTCTGGCTTTCCCTTAATTGTAAAACTCTTCAAAAATGGTATGATTCTTCAAAATGGAACTTCTTGGAAATATGGAACCTTGCAGCATGAAAAGATGACATATTTGGCATGTAAAACGGTCAATCATGAAATATGATACCTATTGCAATAGGAGGCTAATAGTGGCTCCACTTGGGGATGGTTTTTCAAAATGAAAAGCCAAGAAAAGCAAGTCAGAATGCCTTGATCTTCAATTGTTGCTGTAAACTAAAATTCTCCTTCTTCTCAATTTCTTTGACTGAATTCTTATAAGATGATATGCAGTATCCTTTTGAGCTGAATTGCAGGAAAATTACAGCTCTGCTTCTTGCCTTTTGGGTGCTTGTAAACATATTGAAATCTGCTTGAGCACTTCTTTGGAATTTTTTCAAAAAACAGAGATCTGAAATAGAGCTTTCTTTGATCTTCCCTTCAAAATTTGCTGCGTTGTTCCCTCTTATTGGCCTGCTATAAGAAAAAGTATTGAAAATACAAATATTAATGTACAGATAGTATACAGTGCTTGTGTTGCGTTCAACAAAAGGGATCATGATAGTGCT
The DNA here is from genome assembly GCA_031772625.1 of Pinus tabuliformis. Classification (NCBI taxonomy): domain Eukaryota; kingdom Viridiplantae; phylum Streptophyta; class Pinopsida; order Pinales; family Pinaceae; genus Pinus; species Pinus tabuliformis. Next base: position 38,682,199 of record CM062815.1, read on the forward strand.
TTAGCATTCGGCCATTGACAGGGCCTTCTTCAGTTGTGTTGCCATCCAAACTCTTCAGAAAATATGTGTTGTTGCCTTGAATAGCAGAAATAATAAAGGGGCCTTTCCACAGGAAATCAAACTTGCCATGCTTTCCTTTGTCCTCTCTTCTTGAATCCCATCTTAAGACTTTGTTGCCTATGTAGAAATCTTCAGCCTTGGTTCTTTTGTCAAACATTTTCTTGAGCTTCTCTTGTAAAATCTGAACTCTGTCTTACACTTTCTCTCTTGTTTGCTGCAAATGGATGGTTTGGTTTATTCTTCTTTGGATATCATTTGGCTCTGCCTGAATCTCTTGCAGAAATTTGATAACAGGGATTCCCAAAGAAGAGGGGAACTTGGCCTCCATGCCATAGACTAACTCATATGGGCTCATCCCAATGGATCTCTTGGTTGACAATCTGTCTGCCCATAGGGCATTTACAAGCTTTTTGTGCCAGTTCTTCTTGCTCTCCTCCAAGACTTTCTTAATGATGTTAATCAGACTCTTGTTGGATGATTCGGCCAAGCCATTACCTTGAGGGTAATAGGCTGTGGAGTGACCTAAGGTAATGTGGAATTTGTGGCAAAAATTGATCATTTTCTTGGATTTGAAGGCAGCAGTGTTATCTGTAATGATCTTCTCAGGACAGCCAAATCTAGACAAAATGTTGGTTTCAAGGAATTGGATGATGGTGGAGTCATTGGCTTGCCTACATGGGATGGCTTCAATCCACTTGATAAATTAATCTGTGGCTGTTAAAATCCACTTATGCTGGCCAAAAGAGGATGGATGGATTTCTCCAATGAAGTCAAGACCCCATTGTTGAAAAGGCTTCTCGGCCGAAATGGGCTTAAGGGGCAAGGGCAGAAGCTTTCTTTTGCCTTCAAAGATTTGGCATTTGTGGCAAGAAACAACAAACTTTCTCACATCAGCAAACAAAGAGGGCTAATAGAAAGCAACCCTTAGTATCTTATCAGTAGTGGACTTCTAATATAAGTGCCCTCCACAGTCCCCTACATGAAATTCTTTCATGACACTGTCAGTTTCATTCATAGTTAGACAATTTAGCAATATTCCTTCATGATTTTTCCAAAACAGGGCACTATCTAAGACACAAAACTCTGATGCTTTCATCTTTAAAAATCTCTTTTTGGTTATGGACAACCCTGGAGGAGCACACAGGTTTAACAATATAAAACATATATCAGCATACCATGGGGATTGCAAAAAAGCTTCACTGATTTGTGGAGTCGCCAGCTCCTGTTCATTGTCCAGTTGATTAGTGTCTAAGGCTTGACAATTGGTTTCGGACATCAGCTTGGCTAAACCTTGTCCCTTTATTAGCTTGGTGGGTTTTATCTCAATGTCATACTCAAGGATATTAGCAATCCGTTTGCCTCTTTTGCCTTCTATGCCCTCTTGAGTTAATATGTCTTTTACAACAACATTTGGCACATAAGCAATCACATGTGAATATAAAATGTAAATTCTGAAATCTTTGATTGCTTTAACAAGGGCATATGCTTGCTTCTCCATGATTCGGTACTTCAAGGGTGCATCTTTAAGGGCTCGGCTGAAAAATGCAATTGGCTTTTCATTTCCCTGATCATATTTCTGCAAAAGGACAACAACAATGGTGTGTTCAGATGCAAATGAGAAAATGATGAAATCCTTATCAAATTGAGGACTTGTGAGGGCTGGGGCTTGGGTTAAGGTAGATTTTATGCCCTCAAAGGCTTGCTTGGCCTCTAAAGTCCATTTTACCTTGGAATCCTTCTTTAACATGTTATTTAGCATTCTTATCAGCTCGACCAAGTTTGGGATAAATCTCCTTAGGAAATTGGTCTTTCCTAGTAATGCTTGCAGTTCTTTGATGTTTCTCGGATAAGGGATTTGCAAAATGGCTTGGATTCTTTCCGGATCTATTCTAATTCCATATTTTGAAATGATATGGCCTAGCAATTTGCCTTCTTCTAGGCCGAAGAGAGATTTCTTAGGATTTAAGGAAATTCCATATTTCCTACAGGTTAGGAACACTTGCCTTAGGTGTTTAAGGTGCTCTTGATCAGATTTTGAGAAAGGAGTAAGGTCATCAAGGTAAACCACTATAAAATCATGGATTTCCTTGGCAAATGCAATGTCCATGGCCCTTTGAAAGGTAGCACCTACATTCTTTAGTCCAAAAGGAATTTTCACATATTTAAAGGTTCCCCATGGTGTTGTAAAGGCTGTCTTGTCTTGGTCATCTGGGAACAAGTATTTGATTAAAACCTGAAAAGCCATCTAGCAAAGAAATTCTTGAAGACCCCACTACTCTTTGTAGAATGTGGTCCATTTTTGGCAGTGGGTAGTGATCTTTAAGGGAGGCTTGGTTCAGATTTCTTAAGTCCGCACATAGTCTAATCTCCCCTGTTTTCTTCCTTGTGGGAACAAGATTGGACACCCATTCTGAAAATCTAATGGGTGCTATGATACCAGCCTCAAACATTCTTTTCACTTCTTTCTCAATCAAAGGGAAAAGCACATGATTGATTCTCCTTAGTTTCTGTTTGAAGGGCTTTTGATTTGGCTTTAAGGGAATGGTATGTTGAATAACAGAGGTGTCATAGAACTTAAGGTCCTCATAACTCCAGGCAAATACATCTTGAAACTCTTTAAATAAATCAACATATTTTGGTTTTTGATCGGGAGGCAAAGACTTGGATAGTTTAATCATTTTGGGCTTCTCTGCTGTCCCAATATTACAGTCTTCCACAGATCGTTTAAGGGCTGCAACTTTGGCTTTTTGGGGACATCGTTTCAATTAAATATGTCTTCTAATGGAGTGAGGCCAGCAGGTAGAAAATTGTCTTTTAAATCAATCACTTCGGCCTCTGCTTTAGCTATTTCATCTAAATGCATTTGCTTCAGCTCTTGCATGTTTTTCTCATCAAAAATGGTTGGGTGCAACATTTCATTTGCTAATTCAGTTGTTATAGTTTGCTCATTTTGGCTCATTTGCTATTGTGGTTCATCCATGGCATCTTCATCAATGTTTAAGCTTGAGAATTCTTGCTGTAAGGTAAGAAAATTGTTGATTTGAGCATCATCCTCAAACACTTGCCAATCTTTGATATTGTTAGGGACAACAGGCCTGTGCTTTATCTCAGCAGTAAAGTGGTGATTGGGCTCAAAGGGTAGCTTGCAAGTGCTAGCAAAAGTAGCTAGACTATGAGCATGCATGTTATGGCTTCTAGAAATCTTAGCAAGCTTGGGTTCGGTGAAGGAATTGAGTATTTCTGTGGCAGCAAACCTATAAGATCTTCGCCTATTGTCATTAGTAACAAAGTTACCTTTCATCTGTTGAATGATCAAATCGGAGTCACCTAGAATGGACACTTTTGCAACTCCTAGAACCTTGAGCAGTTTTAAGGCCTAAAAGGAGAGCCTCATACTCTGCCATGTTGTTGGTGCATTTGAAGTTTAGTCTGTAAGCATGACCCTCTACATGGCTGTTATGTGTATTGTGAATCCATATTCCTGCCCCTGCTCCTAGCTTATTAAGAGAACCATCAAACTCTAAATACCATGTGATTTCTTGCTTGTGGTTAGTATTAATAGCTTCAGTCAATTTAGGATTGGGCGGACCTAGGTTTTGTGCTTCATGTTGTTCTTCTTGTATGTTGGTTGCACTAATTGTTTTAATACTTTCACGGGTATGGGCAATCGACTCTTGATTGATGCATGTTTCTTTTTCTAAAGGCAAAGGCTTCTCATCAGTGGGAGGGTAGCTATCATCATTGAACAATATAAAGGAATCCATATCAGAATGTATTGAGTAAATGGGAAAGTTTTGGGGTTTTTCCTCACTACTGACCACATACTTCATCAGTGTTTCTCTATACAGTCTCTTTGGTTGCCCAAAGACTGAAATAGTGGCATAGGAGAGGTCTAGTTGGAGAGATCCTTGGAGTTTTGCTCCCCAAGATCTTGATAAGATCATGCCATACTTTGGTGGAATGCCAGCAACCACCACGTCCATTAGGATCGTTTTGTTGGGAAATTCGACTAAAGACACACAAAGGTCTTTGATTAAGCCTAAACACTTGACCTGAATAGAATCAAATGAGAATAAGTCTTTGTAGGGCTAGTGACATCAAGGTTTAGCTTCTCCATTACAGCTTTGGGCATTAGATTTTGTGAAGCACCTGAATCAAACATAGCATTGTGCAACACTTTATCATGAATGTGAAAACTGACATAAAAGGGTAGAACAACTCCATGTCCTGATTTACCATTGACTTCAGGACCAAAAAGTAATTCAGGTTGATCATCTAAGACATTAACATCATCCCTGTTCTCTGGCATTTGGAGTGATCTTTTGATTTGCTGTCTGTACACATCATGTTTGGCAAGCTCAGAGAGAGGAATAGATATCTTTAATTTACCAATTTATGCTTCTAAATCAAAAGGTTTTTCTGACTGTGTTTTAGTATTGTGAGTGGCAGATTTTCCCTTTTCAATTGTATCTTCAGTGATCTTCTCTTTGTTATCAGTTATTTCTTGAGATTGTTCTGTTTTGGGAAGGCTTTGAGGAGTGCTATTTACATTGTCTTTTGAGGGAAAGGATACAAAAGGCTGGTTATTAGAGGGTTGCATGTAAGATACATCCTCTATGGTCACTTCTTTTAGTTTTGGGTCTGTTTTATCAGTAGGTTTTGTGATAGCGGCCTTGTCTTTTACTTTCTTGGGCTGCTTGGCATCCTTTGGCTTGATGGGATCAGACACATCAATCGTTCTTGTTCTCAATTTGTATTGTTTATGGACTTTGTAGACAGCTGAATCATAGCCTTGTTTGAAGTCAAATGACTCTCTAGACTTGGTCTGAAATTGATTTATATCATGTTCATCTTGGTCTTCTTGGGTTAGAAATACATGTTGTTCACTCTTCAAACCCATCAAGTTTATGTGAGTGTCCTCTATCTGCTCACTAGATGTGGATGCTTCAGCATAGTTTTCATGAAAAGGAGGTCTTATGTCATGGTCAGGACTTTCCCTTCCAACGTTTGGGTTCTGATTTTTTCTAAAGTTTGGATTTCTGATAGGATTGTTTTTCTGTCCTTCCCATGAGGCTTTTCTTTCAATAGTTCCCATTCTATTTTCAAAGTTGTCCATACCTTTGATGATTGTGTCCAATTTTTTCTCAAAGGCTAAAGGTTCATCTTTAAAAGTGGTTCTTCTCTCAGCTCTTGCTTTATTTCGCTTGGCAATCAGATTTGCCTCCACACTAATAGCTACATTCTGCATGTCTGCTAAGGTTTGAGGGGCTCTTTCCCTTAACTGATAAGCCATGTCTGAATCAAATCCATCAGGGAATTTGTATAAAGCAAGATCAGATGGAGGTCTAAGGTTTTGTGGAATAGCGTTGTAAACATTGTTAAACCTGGCACAATAGTCTAAGACAGCTTCTTGAGGGCCTCTTTTGATAGTGTCATACACGGATAATATGTGCAAAGGATCCTTCTTCTTCTCCCATCTGTTAAGAAATGTTTGGTAAAGGGCCTCTGGGTCAGCTATGGAATTTGCAGGAAGAGATCTAAACCAGGGCCTTACATCTCCTGCTAAACTTTGGACAAAAATCTTCATTCTTACACTATCATCATCTATTTCATAACTCTCAAAATAGTTCTGCATTTTCTTGGTATGTTGCAGGGCTGTGCCAGAACTAGTACCATCAAAATATGTGATTTTGGTTTGATAATCCTGAGGCATAGCCCTTGGATTTGCAGGTAACTGTAAAGGTGCATATCTATTAGCCATATTTACAGGGATAAGTGGAACGACTGGAATAGCTGTAATAACAGTGGTGGTAGTGGTAGTATGCGCAGCGAATGGAGGTGTGGAAAAGGTGCTTGGAGAGGTGGATGACGAACAAGGGGAAGTAGGGGTTGCACGAAACAAAACTTTAACGGGGGTTGGAAAACAGCTTGGCTGAACTGTTTCAGGACTAGAATCAACAAACTCTTCTTATTTTTGTTTGCTAAGGTTTCTAGAGATTAAATTGGGATTTTCAAAAACAACTGGTGGATTTGGGTCTGGATTTGACCTAGTATTACGTGTTTTCTTCTTGGGAGCCAGCTTCTAACATGTTTTTTTGGAATTTTCTGAATAAGGTCCCTAGTGGAGTCACCAATGATGTTGTCACTCAGGTTGTCCCTTGGCTCCTTAAGGGATACAGCTGAGGTAACCACAAACCAATCTTTGGGCTACAGGTCCTAGCCTACCTGTAGTCGGAGAGGGCTCTCTCTTTAAATTTTAGCTTTGTTTTGGGTTGATTTTAGGCTAGTTATGGTGTACATGGGTTTTTTTTTATTTTGGTGGGAAGGATGATGTTTTCAAGCAGAGTTGGGATGCATAGAGTGAGAAGTTCAAACCATTGGGCATGGAGTCATGGATTAGGGCTTGTTGTTGCGTTTTCTTGGTCACAAGAGGAATACAGAGCAGGATAGCTACACATAGAACAATATCAAGCTGAATAAAGATGGAATGAAGGTCAGAGATGAAAGGCAACTAAGAATATTTCATTATCTAACAGAGAGGGAAGGTGAATGAAAATTTTTCTAGGAGCAGTCAAGAATTCCTAACTAACAGTCATATGTGAAAGAAAGAGGGTAAACATGATCATTTAAGTATGCATATTCATGACCATTTCTGAAGAAAACATATAGAAATAACAAGAACTGAACATAGAGTGCAGTCAAGCAAAGCCTAAGCTATTCTTATTTATTGCTATTTAGATGGTAACACAATGGTGGCGTAAACATATATAAACTGTAAACAAAGGTAAGAAAACACTTATTGAGCCATGTAGTAACATAGGAATTCTACAGTCACTCTTTGGTCATTAAATAACACAACATACAGTTCTTCGTCCAAAGCATTCTAGGAGTCTTTGATTATAGAGCTCTCAAAGTATACAGTGCAAGTCTAGAATGAGGATTATCAACCAAAGACCAACCCCAAATATGTTCTGTGGGGCGGTATATATACAAAAATGAGTTACAAAATATCTAGTTGATGAGTTAATAACTCATAACTTCTTTACCAACTCTTGAGGAATAGTAGATGAAAGAGTAAATGATGCAGTAGATATTTAGGGTATTAGCTATTCGTTCTATCAGAGAATTTAGACTTTTGGGATTGACTGAGTCGGCTGAGGCTGTGCTTTTAGTTTGCATTTTTTGGGCTTGCTGCCCTGGTGCTTCGCTAAGTTGCTGCTTTGTTATCCTGCTCTCGGTATGCATACTTGGCATTTTTATAAAATTGTCGTAGTCATATCTTGACTCCCTCTGCCTGCTGTCTTTTCTTTAGTTCTACCTTTCCAGCGTTGCCTCTTGAAAATTTTTGGGTTTTGCAGGTAGCCGAGTAATAGGCAACTCTCCTTTTTGAGTAATTTTTCTTAGCTAAGCGCTAATCGCGCATCGAAACCTGCCTCTGTTTCTTGATTCAGGCATTCTTTGACACGATTCTCGACCTTTGCGCCTTTTTTGTGATGACGTCAGCATGATGTCATCGGCGGGTCGCAGGTACGGTAGGGTGATGTGGCAGTGACACCAGCGGAGGATAGGTGGCGGATGACATGGTAGTACGGCAGGGTGACGTGGCGGTGACGCCAGTGAGACAACGTGGCACAGGACAGAAGGCAAGGTGGGGACGCTGACAGATGAGCTGTCGGTGACATGGAACAGTGGCGGGTTGACGCGGAGGTGATGTGAGCGGCAACGTGGTGCTGACGTCAGGGGCAGAGAGACAGAAGGCGGTTTGTGGTTTTATCGGACCGCCTACTGTACAGGGGCGGCAATTGTCAGAGCCTACCCGATACAACCAAAATGGGACACATGTCTTCTATACGGCGAAGAAACCGCTACGCTATCGGAAGCTAACTGTCGGACGTCAGGGCGGCTCCGAAATCGGTGATAGCCGTCGGATGGGGAGGGCCCGATCCGACGGTGGATGAAATTGTGAGCTGTGGGTACGATAATGTACGGGGCCCGCTAAATATTATATCATTTGTTTATATGGCGGGGGTTCAAAACTTTGGGTTTGTGGGTTTTGCGGGTTATTTGCGCCGGAAGTGTTTAATGTTTAAATAAACATTTGAACACCCAATATTAACAAAAAGCGCAAAAAGGGTAGAATAGTAAGGTTTAAGGGTAAAGGGGAGTGGTTATTAATTTAACCAGAGGTTAAATTAACTCCGGGTTAGGACGCGGAAGGGTTAATAGTAGTCCCGGATGGACTATTATTCCCCTAAACTATATTTATATGGCTATAATGCCATAGGGTGGGATATTTAATACATTTTTGGGATTTTATATAGTTTTTTGTAACAATAGGGATGGGAAGATTTATTTAGGGAGCTATATAATAGGATTAGGGGTTAATATGAGTTTATGGATTGAAACTGAATGGATGAATGCTAAGTCCATAGTATGAAAACTTAGAGATAGGAAGATGAAAGGAGTATAGAATGATTTTTACACAATAAATGTGGCTTCTTTTCATTGAATAAAGTCAAAGCTTGACACTTCTGTCATTGATGAGATGAGCTCTCCTTTGATAAGACAAAACTGATCAAAACCTTGCTTATTCAACCTCAAACTAACTACCCAGCCTAATACACCTAACATTTTTTCTTCCTTTTGAGTGGGTGCACTTAGACTTGCAGACCCTGATTATCTTATTTTCTTTTGACTACCCTCCTATCTAAGTGTACCCTTATCTCTTCCAAGGGCCCAGATTAAGCAGTTGGGCTCCTTCATTTCTCTACCTAGCTACTCATCTGCCAAGCTTAAGCTGTTTGGACAGATATTCATTCTCTATCTTCTAAAACAAGCAATTTAAACCTAGGGGAGCCAAGATTAAGCTGTCTGGCTTTCCCTTAACTGTAAAACTCTTCAAAAATGGTATGATTCTTCAAAATGGAACTTCTTGGAAATATGGAACCTTGCAGCATGAAAAGATGACATATCTGGCATGTAAAATAGTCAATCATGAAACATGAAACCTATTGCAATAGGAGGCTAACAGTGGCTCCACTTGGGGATGGTTTTTCAAGATGAAAAGCCAAGAACAGCAGGTCAGAATGACTTGATCTTCAATTGTTGTTGTAAACTAAAATTCTCCTTCTTCTCAATGCCTTTAACCGAATTCTTATAAGCTGATATGCAGTATCCTTTTGAGCTGAATTACAGAAAAATTACAGCTCTGCTTCTTGCCTTTTTGGTGCTTGTAAACATATTGGAATCTGCTTGAGCACTTCTTTGGAATTATTTCAAAAAACAAAGATCTGAAATAGAGCTTTCTTTGATCTTCCCTTCAAAATTTGTTGTGTTGTTCCCTCTTATTGGCCTGCCATAGGAAAAAGTACTGAAAATACAAATATTAATATACAGATAGTATACAGAGCTTGTGTTGCATTCAACAAAAGGGATCATGATAGTGCTTTAGCATTCAGCCATTGACAGGGCCTTCTTCAGCTGTGCTGCCATCCAAACTCTTCAGAAAATATGTGTTGTTGCCTTGAACAGCAGAAATAATAAAGGGGCCTTTCCACAGGAAATCAAACTTGCCATGCTTTCCTTTGTCCTCTCTTCTTGAATCCCATCTTAAGACTTTGTTGCCTATGTAGAAATCTTCAGCCTTGGTTCTTTTGTCAAACATTTTCTTGAGCTTCTCTTGTAAAATCTGAGCTCTGTCGTACACTTGATCTCTTGTTTGCTGCAAATGGATGGTTTGGTTTATTCTTCTTTGGATATCATTTGGCTCTCCCTGAATCTCTTGCAGAAATTTGATAACAGGGATTCCCAAAGAAGAGGGGAACTTGGCCTCCATGCCATAGACTAACTCATATGGGCTCATCCCAATGGATCTCTTGTGCCAGTTCTTCTTGTTCTCCTCCAAGACTTTCTTAATGATGTTAATCAGACTCTTGTTGGATGATTCGGCCAAGCCATTACCTTGAGGGTAATAGGATGTGGAGTGACCTAAGGTAATGTGGAATTTGTGGCAAAAACTGATCATTTTCTTGGATTTGAAGGCAACAGCGTTATCTGTAATGATCTTCTCAGGACAACCAAATCTGGAAAAAATGTTGGTTTCAAGGAATTGGATGATGGTGGAGTCATTGGCTTGCCTACATGGGATGGCTTCAATCCACTTGGTAAAGTAATCTGTGGCTGTTAAAATCCACTTATGCTGGATAGAAGAGGATGGATGGATTTCTCCAATGAAGTCAAGACCCCATTGTTGAAAAGGCTTCTCAGTTGAAATGGGCTTAAGGGGCAAGGGCAGAAGCTTTCTTTTGCCTTCAAATATTTGGCATTTGTGGCATGAAACAACAAACTTTCTCACATCAGCAAACAAAGAGGGCCAATAGAAACCAGCCCTTAGTATCTTATCAGCAGTGGACTTCCAATATAAGTGCCCTCGATAGTCCCTTTCATGAAATTCTTTCATGACACTGTCAGTTTCATTCATAGTTAGACAATTCAGCAATATTCCTTCATGCTTTTTCCAAAACAGGGCACTATCTAAGACACAAAACTTTGATGCTTTCATCTTTAAAAATCTCTTTTTGGTTCTGGACATCCCTGGAGGAGCACACATGTTTAACAATATAAAACGTATATTAGCATACCATGGGGATTGCAAAACAGCTTCACTGATTTGTGGAGTTGCCAGCTCCTGTTCATTGTCCAGTTGATTAATGTCTAAGGCTTCACAATTGGTTTTGGACATCAGTTTGGCTAAACCTTGTCCCTTTATTAGCTTGGTGGGTTTTATCTCAATGTCATACTCAAGGATATTGGCAATCCATTTGCCTCTTTTTCCTTCTATGCCCTCTTGAGTAAATATGTCTTTTACAACAACATTTCGCACATAAGAAATCACATGTGAATATAAAATGTAAATTCTAAAATATTTGATTGCTTTAATGAGGGCATATGCTTGCTTCTCCATGATTTGGTACTTCAAGGTGCATCTCTAAGCGCTCGGCTGAAAAATGCAATTGGCTTTTCATTTCCGTGATCATCTTTCTGCAAAAGGACAACAACAATGGTGTGTTCAGATGCAAATGAGAAAATGATGAAATCCTTATCAAATTGAGGACTTGTGAGGACTGGGGCTTGGGTTAAGGCAGATTTTATGCCCTCAAAGGCTTGCTTGGCCTCTAAAGTCCATTTTACCTTGGAATCCTTCTTTAACATGTTATTTAGCATTCTTATCAGCTCGACCAAGTTTGGGATAAATCTCCTTAGGAAATTGATCTTTCCTAGGAATGCTTGCAATTCTTTGATGTTTCTCGGATAAGGGATTTGCAAAATGGCTTGGATTCTTTCCGGATCTATTCTAATTCCATCTTTTTAAATGATATGGCCTAGCAATTTGCCTTCTTCTAGGCCGAAGAGATATTTCTTAGGATTTAAGGAAATTCCATATTTCCTACAGGTTAGGAACACTTGCCTTAGGTGTTTAAGGTGCTCTTGATCAGATTTTGAGAAAGGAGTAAGGTCATCAAGGTAAACCACTAGGAAATCATGGATTTCCTTGGCAAATGCAATGTCCATGGCCCTTTGAAAGGTAGCACCTGCATTCTTTAGTCCAAAAGGCATTTTCACATATTTAAAGGTTCCCCACGGTGTTGTAAAGGTTGTCTTGTCTTGGTCATCTGGGAACAAGTATTTGATTAAAACCTGAAAAGCCATCTAGCAAATAAATTCTTGAAGACCCCACTACTCTTTGTAAAATGTGGTCCATTTTTGGTAGTGGGTAGTGATCTTTAAGGGAGACTTGGTTCAGATTTCTTAAGTCCACACATAGTCTAATCTCCCCTGTTTTCTTCCTTGTGGGAACAAGATTGGACACCCATTCTGAAAATCTAATGGGTGCTATGATACCAGCCTCAAACATTCTTTTCACTTCTTTCTCAATCAAAGGGAGAAGCACAGGATTGATTCTCCTTAGTTTCTGTTTGAAGGGATTTTGATTTGGCTTTAAGGGAATGGTATGTTGAATAACAGAGGTGTCATAGGACTTAAGGTCCTCATAACTCCAGGCAAATACATCTTGAAACACTTTAAATAAATCAACATATTTTGGTTTTTGATTGGGAGGCAAAGACTTGGATAGTTTAATCATTTTGGGCTTCTCTGCTGTCCCAATATTACAGTCTTCCACAGCAAGGTTTAAGGGCTGCATCTTTGGCTTTTTGGGGACATCGTTTCAATTAAATATGTCTTCTAATGGAGTGAGGCTAGCTGGTAGAAAATTGTCTTTTAAATCAATCACTTTGGCCTCTGCTTCAGCTGTTTCATCTAAATGCATCTGCTTCAGCTCTTGCATGTTTTTCTCATCAAAAATGGTTGGGTGCAGCATTTGATTTGCTGCTTCAGCTCTTATAGTTTGCTCATTTTGTCTCATTTTCTGTAGTGGGTTATCCATGGCATCTTCATCAATGTTTAAGCTTGAGAATTCTTGCTGTAAGGTAAGAAAATTGTTGATTTGAGAATCATCCTCAAACACTTGCCAATCTTTGATATTGTTAGGGACAGCAAGCCTTTGCTTTATCTCAGTAGTAAAGTGGTGATTGGGCTCAAAGGGCAGCTTGCAAGTGCTAGCAAAAGTAGCTAGACTATGAGCATGCATGTTATGGCTTCTAGAAATCTTAGCAAGCTTGGATTCAGTGAAGGAATTGAGTATTTCTGTGGCAGCAGACCTATAAGCTCTTAGCCTATTGTCATTAGTAATAGAGTTACCTTTCATCTGTTGAATGATCAAATCAGAGTCACCTAGAATGGACACTTTTGCAGCTCCTAGAGCTTTGAGCAGTTTAAGGCCTAAAAGGAGAGCCTCATACTCTGCCATGTTGTTGGTGCATTTGAAGTTTAGTCTGTAAGCATGACCCTCTACATGGCTGTTATGTGTATTGTGAATCCATATTCCTACTCCTGCTCCTAGCTTATTAACAGAACCATCTAACTCTAAATACCATGTTATTTCTTGCTTGTGGTTAGTATTAAGAGTTTCAGTCAATTTAGGATTGGGCGGACCTAGGTTTTGTGCTTCATGTGGTTCTTCTTGTATGTTGGTTGCACTAATTGTTTTAACAGTTTCACATGTATTGGCAACCGACTCTTGATTGATGCATGTTTCTTGTTCTAAAGGCAAAGGCTTCTCATCAGTGGGAGGGTAGCTATCATCATTGAACAATATAAAGGAATCCATATCAGAATGGATTGAGTAAATGGGAAAGTTTTGGGGTTTTTCCTCACTACTTACCACATACTTCATCAGTGTTTCTCTATACAGTCTCTTTGGTTTCCCAAAGACTGAAATAGTGGCATAGGAGAGGTCTAGTTGGAGAGATCCTTGGAGTTTTGCTCCCCAAGATCTTGATAAGAGCAAGCCATACTTTAGTGGAATGTCAGCAACCACCACGTCCATTAGGATCATTTTGTTGGGAAATTGGACTAAAGATGCACAAAGGTCTTTGATTAAGCCTAAACACTTGACTTGACTAGAATCAAATGAGAATAAGTCTCTGTAGGGTCTATTGACATCAAGGTTTAGCTTCTCCATTATAGCTTTGGGCATTAGATTGTGCGAAGCACATGAATTAAACATAGCATCGTGCAACACTTTATCATGAATGTGCAAACTGACATAAAAGGGTAGAACAGCTCCATGTCCTGATTTACCATTGACTTCAGGACCAAAAAGTAATTCAGGTTGATCATTAAAGACATTAACATCATCCCTATTCTCTGGCATTTGCAGTGATCTTTTGATTTGCTGTCTTTACACATCATGTTTGGCAAGCTCAGAGAGAGGAATATATATCTTTAATTTACCAATTTCTGCTTCTAAATCAAAAGGTTTTTATGACTGTGTTTTAGTATTGTGACTGGCTTATTTTCCCTTTTCAATTGTATCTTCAATGATCTTCTCGTTATTATCAGTGATTTCTTGAGATTGTTCTGTTTTGGGAAGGCTTTGAGGAGTTCTATTTATATTGTCTTTTGAGGGAAAGGATACAAAAGGCTGGTTATTAGAGGGTTGCATGTCAGATACATCCTCTATGGTCACTTCTTTTAATTTTGGGTCTGTTTTATCTGCAGGTTCTGTGATAGCAGCCTTGTCTTTTACTTTCTTAGGCTGCTTGGCATCCTTTGGCTTGATGGGATGAGACACATCAATGGTTCTTGTTCTCAATTTGTATTGTTTATGGACTTTGTAGACAACTGAATCATAGCCTTGTTTGAAGTCAAATGAATCTCTAGGCTTCGTCTGAAATTGATTTATATCATGGTCATCTTGGTCTTCTTGGGTTAGAAATACTTGTTGTTTACTCTTCAAACCCATCAAGTTTATGTGAGTGTCCTCTATATGCTCACTAGATGTGGATGCTTCAGCATAGTTTTCATGAAAAGGAGGTCTTATATCATGGTCAGGACTTGCCCTTCCAACGTTTGGGTTCTGATTTTTTCTAAAGTTTGGATTTCTGATAGGATTGTTTTGCTGTCCTTCCCATGAGGCTTTTCTTTCAATAGTTCCCATTCCATTTTCAAAGCTGTCCATACCTTTGATGATTGTGTCCAATTTTTGCTCAAAGGCTGAAGTTTCATCTTTAAAAGTGGTTCTTCTCTCAGCTCTTGCTCTATTTCTCTTGGAAATTAGATTTGCCTCCACACTAACAGCTACATTCTGCATGTCTGCTAAGGTTTGAGGGGCTCTTTCCCTTAACTGATAAGCCATGTCTGAATCAAATCCATGAGGGAATTTGTATAAAGCAAGATCAGGTGGAGGTCTAAGGTTTTGTGGAATAGCGTTGTAAACATTGTTAAACCTGGCACAATAGTCTAAGACAGCTTCTTGAGGGCCTCTTTTGATAGTGTCATACTCGGATAATATGTGCAGAGGGTCCTTCTTCTTCTCCCATCTGTTAAGAAATGTTTGGTAAAGGGCCTCTGGGTCAGCTATGGAATTTGCAGGAAGAGATCTAAATCAGGGCCTTACATCTCCTGTTAAACTTTGGATAAAAATCTTCATTCTTACACTATCATCATCTATTTCATAACTCTCAAAATAGTCCTGCATTTTCTTGGTATGTTGCAGGGCTGTGCCAGAACCAGTACCATCAAAATATGTGATTTTGGTTTGATAATCCTGAGGCATAGCCCCTGGATTTGCAGGTAACTGTAAAGGTGCATATCTGTTAGCCATATTTACAGGGATAAGTGGAAAGACTGGAACAACTGGAATAGCTGTAATAACAGTGGTGGTAGTGGTAGTATGTGCAGTGAATGGAGGTGTGGAAAAGGTGCTTGGAGAGGTGGATGACGAACAAGGGGAAGTAGGGGTTGAACGAAACAAAACTTTAACAGGGGTTGGAAAACAGCTTGGCTGAACTGTTTCAGGACTAGAATCAGCAAACTCTTCTTGTTTTTGTTTGCTAAGGTTTCTAGAGATTAAATTGGGATTTTCAAAAACAGCTGGTGGATTTGGGTCTGGATTTGACCTAGTATTATGTGTTTTCTTCTTGGGAGCTAGCTTCTAACTTGTTTTTTGGAATTTTTTGAATAAGGTCCCCAGTGGAGTCGCCAATGATGTTATCACTCAGGTTGTCCCTTGGCTCCTTAAGGGATACGGCCGAGGTAACCACAAACCAATATTTGGGCTACAGGTCCTAGCCTACTTACAATCAGAGAGGGCTCTCTCTTTAAAATTTAGCTTTGTTTTGGGTTGATTTTAGGCTAGTTATGGTGTACATGGGTTTTGTTTTGATTTTGGTGGGAAGGATGATGTTTTCAAGCAGAGTTGGGATGCATAGAGTGAGAAGTTCAAACCATTGGGCATGGAGTCATGGATTAGGGCTTGCTGTTGCATTTTCTTGGTCATAAGAGGAATACAGAGCAGGATAGCTACACATAGAACAATATCAAGTTGAATAAAGATGGAATGAAGGTCAGAGATGAAAGGAAACTAAGAATTTTTCATTAGCTAACAGAGAGGGAAGGTGAATGAAAGTTTGTCTAGGAGCAATCAAGAATTCCTAACTAGCAGTCATATGTGAAAGAAAGAGGGTAAACATGATCATTTAAGTATGCATATTCATAACCATTTCTGAAGAAAACATATAGAAACAACAAGAACTGAGCATAGAGTGCAGTCAAGCAAAGCCTAAGCTATTCTTCTTTCTTGCTATTTAGATGGTAACACAATGGTGGCGTAAACATATATAAACTGTAAACAGAGGTAAGAAAACACTTATTGAGCCATGTAGTAACATAGGAATTCCACAGTCACTCTTTGGTCATTAAATAACACAACAGACAGTTCTTCTTCCAAAGCATTGTTGTGTGTGGAGCATGATTGTTCAGAGGTCTTTGTTTCAGTCAGATGCATACCCCAGGAAGTTTTGTACACCCCTCCACACGGGGGGTGCAGGGGCGACTTGTCCCCACTGCGGGGTTCGGGGGGCCCATCCCCCCCGGCTGGGGGGTCCGGGGGCTAGCGGTCCCCCAGCGGGGGCTTGGGCACAGTGCCCCCGAAGCCAAAAATAAATGTAAAACTTCCTTGGAAAATTATAGTAATTTCTAGTCAATCTGGGTCGTTCATTAGGCGGATGATCTGACGGTAGAAATTATGTTTGTTTAGGGTTTTTTGCCCTAGAAGGCAACCCCTCTCTTTGTATGAGGGTATTGTATTTGAGGCTGTGTGATAGGTGTGTATTCTATGTGAGCGAGAAACAGAGAGGTGAGACTGTGAGAGAAAACAGAGGATATTACAGTGGATTTGCTGTAGGTTGTGTCTCTTCATTTTGCTGGATAATAGAAAGGAAGGACTGGCTGTCCGGGGTGGACGTAGCCCAAACTGGGTGAACCACATATATCTGTGTCTCTCTTGTTTTGTGTGTTTTCTGTGTTTATATTTCTGCAATATTTTATGTGTTCCATTGCTCCGTAATATATAATTTTCTAACAACTGGTATCAGAGCCAAAGGTCTATTTGGTTGATAAACTCGCAGGAAAGAAGCGTTCCTGGTTCGAGTGGGAGCAATGGCGGAAGATGGTAAGTTTAGGGTCGAGAAATTTAACGGCCAAAAATTCTCGCTGTGGAAGATGCAGATGGAAGATTATCTGTATCAGAAATATCTATACCTACCATTGGGCGGAAAAACAAAGATGCCGACGGATATGAAAGATAAAGAATGGAACCTTCTCGATAGAAAGGCAATCAGAACAATACGATTGTGCCTTGCTGCGTCAGTCGCGTTCAACATTTCGAAGGAAACCACGACAGAGGGTTTGATGCAAACGTTGCCGAAACTATATGAAAAACCCTCAGCCTCAAACAAGGTATTTTTTATGAAACAGTTATTTAATATGAATATGTCGGAAGGTGGATCTGTTGCAAACCATTTAAATGATTTTAATACAGTTACAAGTCAGTTAAGTTCTGTAGGGGTAAACTTTGATGATGAAGTTAGAGCTCTGTTATTCTTGTGCTCATTACCAGAAAGTTGGAATGGTTTGGTAATGGCCATTAGTAACTCCATTTCTGGATCTAGTACTTTAAAGTTTGATGATGTTGTCGGTGCTATCCTTAGCGAGGAAATGCGACAGAAAAGCTCTGGTGAGACATCGGGAAATGCTTTGAGTGCAATGTCCAGAGGAAGAAAAATGGAAAGAGGAAAGAGCTCAAGATATCACAGTAAATCAAGGAAAGGCAGATCCAAGTCCAGATCGGGGATAGTGTGCTAGAAATGTGGAAATAAAGGACACCTAAAGAAAGAATGTAGATCTTGGAAGGGAAAATAAGGAGATGCACAGCAAGAAAACAATCATGAAGCAAATGTGATAGGTGAGGTGTTACAAGATGCTCTGATTCTTTCTTTCGAAAATATTACTGATTCCTGGGTGTTGTTGGGAAAAGTATCCAATACGGAATGACCCTATCCCACTCTAAGGGTGATAGTACCTCAGCAACAATCAAAGCAAAGCTATTCAAGATTACTTCTTTATGAGATGTAAGAGAGGGGAGAAAGAGATCCACTAACCGATGTCTTCCGCTAATGATTGATCCAATCTTCTCTCTTTGCTGCTTGCTCCCAGCTCCTTGCTCTTTCACTGGCCCAACTACACCAAGATCCTGCAAAATGGCAAGAGAGGGAAACTACAAGAAGCATACATTCATAATTGATTCAAGGATTAGAATAAATCAAATATACAAGTATAACAATACACCATTGAGACACATGCATATAGAAGAACCTCAAATGCTTTATTAATGGAAGAAGTAAAGTTCAGGAAGTGATACAACCATAAGAGGCCCAATCCAGAATCACCTCCCAGCAGAAAGAAATCTCCTCTTCACCTCCTTCAAAGCAAATCACCCAATAGTTCTATACTCAAACCAACAGCACTTCCTTACATTCACAAGATTCCAGCCTCCTTAGACCTCATGAGAGAGCTCTATATATAGGAGTTTTGGAGAAAGGATGAGTCATCTTGAGGCTGGCATGAAGCTGACTAGTGTCCTCTCCCACTTCAGTTATTCTTCAGTTCTTGAGTCCACTTGGAGGTTCTTGCTTCCACTTGGAGATCTAGACCCTCTTACTCATCACCAGTCGAATTCTCTGATCCAAGTGTCATTTTGGAAGCTTCTTGGGCATTGACACCTTGAGGAATGACTGTGCCACTTGGCCAAACTCGCCCAGCGCAGGTAGCCTTCTTTGCAGTTGACATTCAGCGCATGTACACAGTGGAGCACTTGACATTCAACGTAGATGCTCAGTGGAGTAGTTGACATGATCCAGAATTAGCTTGTTTTTGAGTGTTTTCAGGTGGAGAACTGATATTCAGTGCTGTGGTTTGCTGACCTTGTTCCTCTAGGGGTAGGAACAACATGTTTAGGGACTTTGGATCCCTCAGATTATTGACATTTCATGCTTCATGCCGTAAGGCACAAAAATGTCTATAACAGTTGCCCCCTAAAGTAGGAGGTCGTTTATCAGGTGAAATGCTTTATCAGGAGGATCCGAAGTTCATTCAATCGCTGAGAGGTGACCTGTAATAAAATACAATACAATACATTATTTTTCATTCTGCTTTCATGATCTAGCTGAGGCGGGCATTCCCATGCTTAGCTTTATAAATTCATTTTGGTACATAGAACAGATGATCGTCTGATGGTAGACTGATAATTCTCTGCTGAAATTATCATCCTTTGAATAGGATGATCATCTGCTGCAATGATGTACATGTCAAATGTCTTTATATTTCCTGAATATATCTCGCAGCCCGGATGGATGAAACTAGATCCGGGGTCTTCAAACTCGTTCGATCTTCACTCTAAGTACAAGTCAATCCATGTGAGAATTGCGCTGAAGTCGAACATGGAAAGACATTGCTTGATTACCGGTCAATGATGTAAACCGTTAACAAGCGCGAGAGGAATCACCGATAATGAAAATGACCCTCAAGGTACTGCAGTACAATTCACGTGGTGTGAATATAGGACTTGGCGTCGAACACAACGCAAAATCTTCTGGTCGAAGGTCATTGATGTATACCTGTCGCCGGAAGTGAGAAACTTGCCATTGAGGCATGCAAGTTTCAAAGTACTGAGGGGGTTGTTCCTAGATCAACTTCTTGGATAATGAGCTGAAGTCGACAAGAAGCGATCCGTCAAAGGAGGGCCTTAATGAATCCCACATCAGTGACACGGAACGGAGCTAATGACTTTAATGGAGGTGAAAACAATCTGTGACATATGATTCATGGTGGCGATCATGGATGGATGAAGGATAATGTATGGCAGTGGATGGGACATGGTTGACTCTTTCTGAACAACATCTCTTGAACATATAACGACACTGATGTGATGGATCGGTAGCATTACCCCAAATGTGGATGGTTTGGCGAAGACCATGGTGATGAGACCGGTGAATGAAACAACCCAACCCGATGTGATACGGAGGAAAAGTGTCATGTTCAAGAGCGACTTGCTACCATTAAAGCTCTGAGGTTCTCCCAATTTTTCCCCAGTCATTTCTGACCAGTACCTCTTTATTTTTGTCAAGCTTGAGGAGGATAACATATGCTTGTTCTATAACCTGCCCTTCGGGCAAGCCCATCGCTATGTTTTAACGAGCTTAGCGATAGGGAAACTCGTTCTCGTCTAAAGACAAGTTTGTCGCTATTTAATCATTTTAACGAGTCTAACGACAAGGAAAACTCGGTCCTTTTCATTTTTAGAGAGTCTGAAAAGGTACAGAAAGTTAACTCCAAAATTCCTTTTTCGTCATCTAATCCCTTAAGTCCGAAAAGGTATAAAACAATACAGAAGGGATGAGTTTTCGATAATTTTAACAAGCCGAATAAAACAAGCGCTCAACCTTTTTGTGCAATAATCCCTCAGGTCCAAAAAGATTAAAATCTAGAGGAGGGATAGCTCTTCCGGTCATTTTAACGAGCTGGAAGGCCAAAACTCGGCAAACTTTTCATATTTTACGAGTCAGATGAAAAGAGCTCAAAGAAGACTCGTCTTTTGAGGAACGAGTGATAAACAGGGATAGCAGCAGATTCCAGGTACAGGTTGGAATTTTCCAATCACGGCAGTGTCACAAGGATGGCTAGGTGAAATCACTCTTCGCAGTTGTTCCTCAAAATGGGTAAACAATCATATGGAGGTGAACGATCGACCAAATGGAATGGAGGTGGCAGGTGCAAAACACGACCAAGGCTTTTTATGGCTAATAAATTTACGATCACAATGGTTATTTACCGGGATCGGTTCATTTTTTATTTAACGAGCTTGAATGCACCAAAAACACTGCTCAATCTTATGTTTATTTTTTAACGAGCATGAACTATGTGCTAAAACTACTCGGATCTCGCTTTTCTATTTTTTAACGAGCATAAATTCCGCGGTAAAACTGCTCGATATACCAGTCATAAGATAAGAAATGTCCCCTGTAAGATCCCATTTTTTATAGAGCTCGCGCCTTACCAAAGCTATGCTCCCTCTCATCCTTTCTTTATGCATGTTCGGACACGGCTAATCCCAAAAACAGATAAATAACCGCTCTTAGCTTGCACTCCAAAAGTTTTGCATGCCCCCGGGTATAAAGTACAATTTCAAGGCTGCCCCTACTTATCCGATAAAACATTTGTTTTAAAGGGTGAGGCTTGGCTCTTTCTGGTTACCCAAAGATTGTTTTGTTAACTTCTTCAAATGAAAACATTTCTTCGGCACTGTCTACCGAAGTAGACAATGGTGAATGACCTTTGTCAAACACGTAACCTTGACAAAAGAATCCTATTCTAGAACAACCCCTCTTCCATCCACGGACGGGGTACGGACTAGTCATATTCTCTCGCGGAAATTCTACCTTATACCCAAGGTTTCCTCTGCCCGAAGCAGACCAGGATGCATGCCCCCTGGGTTCCAGTCCCATCTTTCCGAATCACTCACACTCATCGGGAAGGAGGACTGGGGGTGGAGACATTTCTTGATTGAATAGACCATTCAGGGTTGGTATGTGACTATTTGCGATGCGTGATCCTGGAAATGAAAGTTGGTCTACGAGCTTGACCATCCTTCCTTCGTGTGGAAAACACATTACTCTAAAGAGTGAGGAGACTATTGCTCCCATGCAATATATATAGTCTTGTCCAAGGAGTAGGTTATAATCCAAGGGTCCTTGAACGACCATCACGTTCATTTGAACGGTCTTCCCTTTCAATGTAACAGGTACATTGGGGAGGATCCCTAATGGTCGACTGGTTCCTTTATCAAAACCCGAGAGATTTATTATCTCAGGCAAAAGCGCCGGGGAACCCAGTGCTTTCCAAGAAACAGAGGAAAGGATACTCACAGATGCCCCTTCATCAATTATAGTGCTAGCCATTACCATTCTGTAAATTTGGACTATGATTCTGAATGGTATACTGGCTGGCAACCGGGGTCTGCCTAGTTGGTTCCAATCAAAGGACACAACCAGGTTGCTTGGTGGTGGGACCGAATACACGGCCGGATATGACCCTGACGATGTTCCTTCCTGCGATAAAGGAATGGGCGCATTGCCCTGATGCTCATCAGAGTCGGTGTTGACGAAAAGAATCTGGATGGTGTCATCCTTATTCTCTTCAGTGAGGGTGTCATTTGAAGATGAATCTTCATTGACGGTGTCATTTGAAGATGAAACCTCTGAAGGCAGAACCGGGTCAACTGCCGTTTCGACCTTTAGACTTTCATCTGGTCTGGATTCAGTAGGTTCATTTTTAATGACTGACGCTTCAGCTGACCACTTGAGCGGGCCAGCTGTATTTTCAACCAACGAAGGACTTGGCACGAGTTTTTTGTATCCAGGAGGAAATCTCAATGGTGAAACCGGGCGATCTTCCAAAACTCTCTTCGCTTCGTCTAAGAAGGGACAACGGTGGATGGCGTGATCGCCTTCACACAGTCTGCAGGGGGATCTTGCTCCCCCTCTTTGTCTTGAACCTTCACTTTCGCTGGTTGACAGTAAGCATTCAACATGGCTATCAGAGGTTGATGCCCCCAAATTGTGCAAACGAGGGGACCAGTCCCTTAGTATCCGGGGAATACAGGGACAATCTCTATGGAAGTGGTCTCCTCTACATATGACACATGGAGATTTAGGCCCGGTCTGTGCTGTGTGTGGATTTTTGTCAGATGTCTTTTGCTTGCCCCCAGTCACCTTAGGCTCCTTCTTCTTCTTTTCTCTCTTCTTCTTCTCCTTCTCCTCTATGGGAGCTTGGCTTTTGCCGGCTCTACCTTGCGAAGATGAAGGATTGGAGGAAGAGTTATAGGAAGTAGAAGGCTGGTGGGCAGCTCTAGACTGATCTAACTGTTGACTCGACTGTTCAGGAACCATGGTGTTCTGAACTACATTGGTTGAGAATAGCCAAATTGGCAGGCCAATTGTCAGTCCTGGAAGCGACAATGTGGCCATGTGGGGCGCACCAACTTCTCCCCAAGAGGAGAAAGGACTAGGATTTCCATCATGTGGAATTCCTTGGTTGGGGCGTTCCATGTTCTCAACCTACAGATCAACGCAGGAATAGGAGGTGATTATGTTCCATTTAAAATAAATTTTATAACGATGCTTTAGACACAACTTGCTTTTTCACTTTTTAAGAGTCGAGAAAAAGCTAAAGATGACTCTAGTCTCCTTCGATGTTTTAACGAGCCCGAAGTGACAAATGCTCGGATGGACTTTTTCAGTTATAGAGTTTGAAAAAGGCCAAAAGAAACTACTCTGGAGTTCTAGGCAGAGGGTGTGCCAAACTTTTCGCAAAACCACAGAATACGTTTTACGGTACGAGTGGTCGATCTTCGTGAATGCTGTGTTCACAGCATTGCGATCAGTAGGGCGGCCGACATGGTTTCCTATGGATAAAGGCTTTGTTCCTATAGGGGTCTCCCAATATATACGCGACAGTACGTGGGAGCACAAGTCCGTATTGATACTTATCGCTTCACCGTGGAGGAATCACCCAACCACTCAACGCTAAGATATCACGTTTAACGACGCCGGAACACGTCTCTAGCTTAGACCTCTATGTGTTTGCGTTATGTTTCAATGCGTTGTTATGTAAATTCAATTTATTTTAAGGTTGATCTTGTTTAGCAGTTTGCCTTTATGGATCACCACGAGATGTATGATAACACTCCTAAATGCAGTCTAAGATGATAAGCAAGCTTTTCAATCTTTCAACTTTGAAAATCTTAACTACTGAGGGAAAAGAAAGACATCATCTTTTCACACAGATCATAGAGCACACACTAATGCACTTTTTCCTAAATCAACATGCAAACTGTCAAAATGCACATGCACAATGCAGGTATTTCTTTTCTCTTTCTTAATGTTGATGTAATACAAAAAGAAAGCTGTTGTATAACTTTGAATTCAATTTCAAGTGAAAGCAAACAAGCTTGTCCAAAATCTAAAGACACCTTAAGATTTACTTGTTTCGACACTAAAAATATATAAATTCAAACCATATGACGAAAGTAAAAGCTCAATCAGCTATGAACAGCAAACAAACTAACTCTTAAGATCAAAACGACACTTTATCACAGGTCTAGATCTAAGAGGCCACAACAAGACTAGTTCACTTTCATTATGGGAAACTGCAAATGATGTAAGAAATACACAAAGAAAAAATACAGTTTCTTTATACAACCGAGGCGGAATAGTGGCAAGGAAAGTTGGTTTCAGATAGGTACATTGACTGATAACAGGCTGCAAAAACAAGGATGAAAACAGGGCAATAAATAGCAGGGAACCCCAGTAGCACAAGGCAAAACTGGTTCAGCGCAGGTGGTACACTGTCAGTTTGACATTCAGTGCAGGAAGCCCCTTCGGGATCTACGCTGAAATGCAGACTACCTTCACAGTGCCTGCACTGAAGAGATAAACTTTCGTTTTTCTCAGTTTCTGGGTCACAGATTGCTCAAAAATTCACAGTTTTTGGCCAAATCAGAAGCTATCAATCAAGTACACACTAAGGGATGAAAAGGAGGATGAAAAGCTATCACTAAGATCTATTCAGAGTCCTTGTGGATCAGCTCTTCAAATCATAAACATGCCCAGAAACTGAGCTAGAGTAGCTGCCCTCTACTTTGCATTTGAAAGCTCCAAATGCAGTTCGATTCGGTACTCCCTGTGTTTATGAAATGAATAGCAAAAACACAAACAACCAACAAGATACGGTCCCCAGCGGAGTCGCCAATTTGTTGTTGGGAAAAGTATCTAATACGGAATGAACCTATCCCACTCTAAGGGTGATAGTACCTCAGCAACAATCAAAGCAAAGCTATTCAAGATTACTTCTTTATGAGATGTAAGAGAGGGGAGAAAGAGATCCACTAATCGATGTCTTCCGCTAATGATTGATCCAATCTTCTCTCTTTGCTACTTGCTCCCAGCTCCTTGCTCTTTCACTGGCCCAGCTACACCAAGATCCTGCAAAATGGCATGAGAGGGAAACTACAAGAAGCATACATTCATAATTGATTCAAGGATTAGAATAAATCAAATATACAAGTATAACAATACACCATTGAGACACATGCATATAGAAGAACCTCAAATGCTTTATTAATGGAAGAAGTAAAGTTCAGGAAGTGATACAACCATAAGAGGCCCAATCCAGCATCACCTCCCAGCAGAAAGAAATCTCCTCTTCACCTCCTTCAAAGCAAATCACCGAATAGTTCTATACTCAAACCAACAACACTTCCTTACATTCACAAGATTCCAGCCTCCTTAGACCTCATGAGAGAGCTCTATATATAGGAGTTTTGGAGAAAGGATGAGTCAGCTTGAGGCTGGCATGAAGCTGACTAGTGTCCTCTCCCACTTCAGTTATTCTTCAGTTCTTGAGTCCACTTGGAGGTTCTTGCTTCCACTTGGAGATCTAGACCCTCTTACTCATCACCAGTCGAATTCTCTGATCCAAGTGTCATTTTGGAAGCTTCCTGGGCATTGACACCTTGAGGAATGACTGTGCCACTTGGACAAACTCGCCCAGCGCAGGTAGCCTTCTTTGCAGTTGACATTCAGCGCAGGTACACAGTGGAGCACTTGACATTTAGCGCAGATGCTCAGTGGAGCAGTTGACATGATCCAGAATTAGCTTGTTTTTTAGTGTTTTCAGGTGGAGAACTGATATTCAGTGCTGTGGTTTGCTGACCTTGTTCCTCTAGGGGTAGGAACAACATGTTTAGGGACTTTGGATCCCTCAGATTATTGAAATTTCATGCTTCATGCCGTAAGGCACAAAAATGTCTATAACACTGGGTGGTAGATTCAGGGGCTTCATTCCATGCCACACCTGATAAGAAATACTTTCATGACTATGTTCAAGGAGATTTTGGACAAGTTTGTATGGGTGATGATAAACCCTGTAAAATCGTTGGAATGGGTAAGGTTATTGTAAAATAGCAGAATGGAAATCAATGGCTACTAAAGGAGGTAAGGCATGTTCCAGATCTAAAGAAAAATCTGATTTCAACAGGGTAGTTAGGCAGTGAAGGTTGTGCGACAACTTTCACAGATAAAGCTTGGAAGGTCACCAAAGGAGCCCTAGTAATAGCAAAAGGTGAAAAGGTTGGTACATTGTATTTATGCAATGGTATTTCTAACTTTGTTAATGCTTTAACTTCCAAAGGAGCAGATGCAGCATTATGGCATCATAGGCTCGGACACATGAGTGAAAAGGGGATGAAGATTCTTCACTCAAGGAATTTATTGCTAGGTTTGAAGAATGTTGATTTGGACTTCTGTGAGAATTGCATTTATGGAAAACAGAAGAGAGTCAGATTTCTCAGAGTTGAGAAAGAAAAGAAGAATGAAAAATTAGAGCTTGTGCATACAGATGTATGGGGACCTGCTCAGGTATCATCTCTCGGTGGCTCTCGTTATTATGTTACTTTTATTGATACTTTCAAGAAATAAATCTGATGTATTTGATACTTTCAAGAAATGGAAAGCTTTGGTTGAGATTGAGACAGGAAAGAAATTGAAGTGTCTTAGATCAGACAATGGAGGTGAATATTGCAGTAAAGAGTTTGATAGGTACTGTTCAGAGCATGGAATTCGCAGAGAGAAGACAGTTCCAAGAACACCACAAGAAAATGGTGTGTCAGAAAGGATGAACAGAACAATCATGGAGCGTGCAAGGTGCATGAGATTGCATGCAAGATTTCCTTTACAGTTTTGGGCAGATGCTGTAGATACTGCTATTTATCTGATAAACAGAGGGCCTTCAGGTTCCTTGGATGGTGGTGTTCAAGAGGAAGCATGGACATGTAAAAAGGTAAACTACTCTATTTTAAAGCCTTTTGGTTGTGAGGCCTTTGTCCATATTGATAAAGAAAATAGAACAAAGCTTGAGGCAAAGTCAAAGAAATGTACCTTTATTGGATATGGTGTTAATGATTTTGGTTATCACTTATATGATTACGAAAATCACAAAATCATTAGGAGCAGAGATGTAATGTTCAATGAAAAGGTCTTGTATAAGAATCAGTTGTAGGAAAAGAAACAGGAAAAGGAAAACAAGGAATACGCAGTCCTTGATGAAATCATTGAAAAAGTAAAGGTGCCTGAAAATAATAATAATCAACAACCACAACCACAGCAACCACCACAACAACAACAGGCACCCCAAACACTTGAAAGTGGTGTTAGAAGATCCACCAGGATAGCTAGACCCCCTGAACGATACTCTCCTTCATTATATTATTTATTGTTGACTGATTCCGGTGAACCCGAATGTTATGAAGAAGCAATGCAGGTTGAAAGCAGGAAGAAGTGGGAGGTAGCCATGGAAGAAGAGATGGACTCCTTAATGCATAACCAGACTTGGGATTTAGTCAGGTTGCCTGTAGGAAAAACTACATTGAAGAATAAATGGGTTTACAGGCTGAAGGAAGAAGATGGAGGAAAACAGAGGTATAAAGCTAGACTTGTGGTGAAGGAGTTTGCACAGAAGAAAGGTATTGAGTTTGATGAAATATTTTCTCCTGTTGTTAAAATGACTTCAATCATAACTATTTTAAGTCTTGTAGCAGCTGAAGATTTGCATCTTGAGCAGTTAGATGTAAAGACAACCTTTCTCCATGGGGATTTGGAGGAAGAGATATATATGCAGCAGCCACAAGGATATGAGGTGAAAGGGAAGGAGAAACTAATGTGCAGGTTGAAGAAGAGCTTGTATGGCTTAAAACAGGCTCCAAGGCAGTGGTATCTAAAATTTGACAAGTTTATGTCTGAACAAGGTTATACTAGATTTCACTCTGATCATTGTGTTTATTTGAAAAAGAAAAATGATGGCAGCTATATTATATTGTTATTGTATGTAGATGACATGCTTGTTTCAGGATCTAACATGCAGGAAATAAATGTGTTCAAAAGAAAATTGGCAAATTCATTTGCAATGAAGGATTTGGGAGCTGCAAAACAAATCCTTGGTATGAGAATAACTAGAGACAGGAAAAACCGTAAATTAACATTGTCTCAGAATGAGTACATAAAAAAGGTGTTGAAAAGATTTAACATGCACAATGCAAAACCAGTTAGTACACCTTTTGCTAGCCATTTCAAACTTAGCAAGGAAATGTGCCCAAAGACCTAAGAAGACATGGATTATATGTCTAAAGTTCCATATGCATCAACAGTTGGAAGCTTAATGTATGCAATGGTCTGCACAAGGCCTGATATTGCACATGCAGTGGGAGTTGTAAGCAGGTACATGAACAATCCAGGAAAGGAACATTGGATGGCACTGAAATGGATTCTCAGATATTTGAAAGGTACCACAAATCAAGCATTATGCTTTGGTGGTTCAAACATCTCCCTACAAGGATATGTTGATGCAGATATGGCAGTTGACAGAGATAACAGGAGGAGCACTACAGGATATGTATTTACTGTTGGAGGAACAACTGTCAGTTGGGTTTCAAAAATCCAAAGTGTTGTTGCACTTTCAACAACAGAAGCAGAGTATGTTGCTGCTACAGAGGCTAGTAAAGAAATGATTTGGTTACAAAGGTTTATGGGTGAGTTGGGTAAGAAGCATGATATGAGCACGTTATACAGTGATAGCCAAAGTGCCATTCATCTTGCAAAGAACTCAGCATTTCATTCCAGGACTAAACACATACAGCTCAAGTACCATTTCATATGGTCAGTGTTGGAAGATGGAGAGTTGAAGCTGGAAAAGATACACACTAGCCAGAATCCTGCTAGGGAAAATTTTAAGAACCCCCCCAAATTTGTAAATATAATAAATGGGCGAATCTCCATGGTATATAGGAAAAATGGAAGGCGATTTTATCAATAATATAATATGTATATATAATTTTTTGGCGAATCTCTCATCAGGCATGGCGAATATTTTACTCAATTATAAAATCTTGTAAGATCTTGGCGAGTCTTTCACTAAATAATAAAACTTTGTAAAGTCCTAGTGAATCTTAGCATAGGCTACATGCTGGTTTAATTCCCCCATTTAAATAGGCTACATTCCAGGTGAATACCATGGGTCAATCACCATGTGCCATTTTGGTGAATACCATGGGTCAATACCATGTGCCATTTTTATTTTTATTAGTTCTAATATTAGGGTTAATAATGGTTTTTTGCATGGTATTAATAACAATCTAGTCCATGGTATTTGTCCCATAGTATTTTGGCCATAGGTTTCACCTAAATATAACCCATTTTTTTAGTGTTCTTAAATATAAGGTGACTTATGGAGTAAATATAAAAAAATGTTTTATTTGTTTACCATACCTCTCATTTATTTATATTTTTATTAATTTACCATACCTCTTTTACAAATATGGAATTTGGCCCATAGGATTCACTTAAATAAAACCTCTCTCTTGAGCCTTCATAAATAGAACGAGGGTTATGGATTAAATATAAAAAGAGGTTTTATTTATTTACGATACGTCTAGTTTATTTATATTTTTATTTATTTACCATACGTAAGTATAAAAAGACGTTTTATTTATTTACCATACCTCCACTTTACTTATATTTTTATTTGTTTACACCCTTACATGTATATAAGGTGACTTATGGAGTAAATATAAAAAATGTTTTATTTATTTACCATACCTCTCATTTATTTATATTTTTATTAATTTACCATACCTCTTTTATAAATATGGTATTTGGCCCATAGGATTCACTTAAATAAAACCTATTCTTGAAAATGGGCGAATGGATTCACTTAAATAAAACCTATTCTTGAAAATGGGCGAATGGAAGGTTGTAAGTCCTAATTTCAAGGGCTAAATTTACCTTTTTTACCCTCTCCCTTAAAATAAGGTGGGCTATTTGAGGTGATTTGTATAAATGTACTATGATACAAAATATTCGCCCACTAAAAATTTAAAACCCCTTAATTTCGCCAAAGGGTGAACATTCGCCCCTAAAATTATCCTTGAATCCTGCAGATATGCTAACAAAAGTTGTAACCAGGGAGAAACTGAGAACATGCTCAGTTTCAATTGGTCTTCAAGGATGACGATGAAGATGAGAAACAACCAGGTCCAAAGAGGAGTCATTGTCCAGCAAATGAAGTAGCGGCGGAGTTGCTACAATCATTCTCCAAGTGGGAGATTGTTGTGTGTGGAGCATGATTGTTCAGAGGTCTTTGTTTCACTCGGATGTATACCCCAGGAATTTTTGTACACCCCTCCACGCGAGGGGGTGTGGGGGTGACTTGTCCCCCCCGCGGGGGTCCGGGGGCCAGCGGTCCCCCGGCGGGGGCTCGGGGGCAGCGGCCCCGAAGCCAAAAATAAATGTAAAATTGCCTTGTAAAAGTATAGTAATTTCTAGTCAATCTGGGCCGTTCATTAGGCGGATGATTTGACGATAGAACTTATGTTTGTTTAGGGTTTTTTGCCCTAGAAGGCAACCCCTCTCTTTGTATGAGGGTATTGTATTTGAGGCTGTGTGATAGCTGTGTATTCTGTGTGAGCGAGAAACAGAGAGGTGAGACTGTGAGAGAAAACAGAGGATATTACAGCGGATTTATTGTAGGTTGTGTCTCTTCATTTTGTTGGATAATAGAAAGGAAGGACTGGCTGTACGGGGTGGACGTAGCCCAAACTGGGTGAACCACGTATATCTGTGTCTCTCTTGTTTTGTGCGTTTTCTGTGTTTATATTTCTGCAATATTTTATGTGTTCCATTGCTCCGTAATATATAATTTTCTAACAAGCATTCCAGCAGTCTTTGATTATAGAGCTCTCAAAGTATACAGTGCAAGTCTAGAATGAGGATTATCAACCAACGACCAACCCCAAATATGTTTGGTGGGGCGGTATATATACAAAAATGAGTTACAAAATATCTAGTTGATGAGTTAATAACTCATAACTTCTTTACCAACTCTTGAGGAATAGTAGATGAAAGAGTAAATGATGCAGTAGATATCTAGGGTATTAGCTATCCGTTCTCTCAGAGAATTTAGACTTTTGGGATCAACTGAGTCGGTTGAGGCAGTGATTTTAATTTGCATTTTTTGGGCCTGCTGCCATGGTGCTTCGCTGAGTCGCTGCTTTGTTATCCTGCTCTCGATATGCATACTTGGACTTTTTATAAAATTGTCGTAGTCATATCTTGACTCCCTCTGCTTGCTGTCTTTTCTTTAGTTCTCTCTTTCCAGTGTTGCCTCTTGCAAATTTTTGGGTTTTGCAGGTAGCCAAGCAATAGGTAGCTCTCCTTTTTGAGTAATTTTTCTTAGCTAAGCGCTAATCGCGCATCGAAAACTACCTTTGTTTCTTGATTCAGGCATTCTTTGACGCGATTCTCGCCCTTTGAACATTTTCTGTGATGACGTCATCGGCAGGTCCCGGGTACGACAGGGTGATGTGGCAGTGATGTCAGTGGAGGACAGGTGGCGGATGACATGGCAGTACGGCAGGGTGACGTGGCAGTGATTCCAGTGAGACGACGTGGCATAGGACAGAAGGCAGGGTGGGGATGCTGACAGATGAGCTGGCGGTGACATGGAACAGCGGCGAGTTGACGCGGAGGCGACATGAGTGGCGACATGGTGCTGACGTCAGGGGCAGAGAGACAGAAGGCGGTTTGTGGTTTTATCGGACCGCCTTCTGTACGGGGGCGGTATTTGTCAGAGCCAGTCCGATACAATCAAAATGGGACACCTATCTTCTGTACGGCAGAGAAACCGCTACGCTATCGGAAGCTAACTGTCAGACGTCAGGGCGGCTCCGAAATCAGTGAGAGCCGTCGGATGGAGAGGGCCCGATCCGACGGTGGACGGAACTGTGAGTTGTGGGTACGATAATGTACGGAGCCCGCTGAATATTATATCATTTGTTTATATGGAGGGGGTTCAAAACTTTGGGTTTGTGGGTTTTGCGGGTTATTTGCGCCGGAAGTGTTTAATGTTTAAATAAACATTTGAACACCCAATATTAACAAAGAGCGCAAAAAGGGTAGAATAGTAAGGTTTAAGGGTAAAGGGGAGTGGTTATTAATTTAACTAGAGGTTAAATTAACTCCGGGTTAGGACGCGGAAGGGTTAATAGTAGTCTCGGATGGACTATTATTCCCCTAAACTATATTTATATGGCTATAATGCCATAGGGTGGGATATTTAATACATTTTTTGGATTTTATATAGTTTTTTGTAACAATAGGGATGGGAAGATTTATTTAGGGAGCTATATAATAAGATTAGGGGTTAATATGATTTTATGGATTGAAACTGAATGGATGAATGCTAAGTCCATAGTATGAAAACTTAGAGATAGGAAGATGAAAGGCGTATAGAATGATTTTTACACAAGAAATGTGGCTTCTTTTCATTAAAGAAAGTCAAAGCTTGACTTAGCATTTTACAAAAATGAAGTGATAACAGGACTGGTCGGGCAGATCCCAAGGTCCTCAAGGGGATGCTAGTGAGTGATTTATGGGGGAATAGAAGGGGAATTAGACATTCTTCCAAAGTTCTGCCATCAAAATAACTGCTTTTACACTTCTGTCATTGATGAGATGAACTCTCCTTTGATAAGACAAAACTGATCAAAACCTTGCTTCTGCAACCTCAAACTACCTACCCAGCCTAATACACCTAACATTTTTTCTTCCTTTTGAGTGGGTGCACTTAGACTTGTAGACCCTGATTATCTTATTTTCTTTTGACTGCCCTCCTATCTAAGTGTACCCTTATCTCTTCCAAGGGCCCAGATTAAGCAGTTGGGCTCCTTCATTTCTCTACCTAGCTACTCATCTGCCAAGCTTAAGCTGTTTGGACAGATATTCATTCTCTATCTTCTAAAACAAGCAATTTAAAGCTAGGGGAGCCAAGATTAAGCTGTTTGGCTTTCCCTTAACTATAAAACTCTTCAAAAATGGTATGGTTCTTCAAAATGGAACTTCTTGGAAATATGGAACCTTGCAGCATGAAAAGATGACATATTTGGCATGTAAAATAGTCAATCATGAAATATGAAACCTATTGCAATAGGAGGCTAACAGTGGCTCCACTTGGGGATGGTTTTTCAAGATGAAAGGCCAAGAACAGCAGGTCATAATGCCTTGATCTTCAATTGTTGCTGTAAACTAAAATCCTCCTTCTTCTCAATGCCTTTGACTGAATTCTTATAAGCTGATATGTAGTATCCTTTTGAGCTGAATTGCAGAAAAATTACAGCTCTGCTTCTTGCCTTTTGGGTGCTTGTAAACATATTGAAATCTACTTGAGCACTTCTTTGGAATTATTTCAAAAAACAGAGATCTGAAATAGAGCTTTCTTTGATCTTCCCTTCAAAATTTGCTGCGTTTCTCCCTCTTATTGGCCTGCTATAGGAAAAAGTACCAAAAATACAAATATTAATGTACAGATAGTATACAGAGCTTGTGTTGCGTTCAACAAAAGGTATCATGATAGTGCTTTAGCATTCGGCCATTGAAAGGGCCTTCTTCAGCTATGCTACCATCCAAACTCTTCAGAAAATATGTGTTGTTGCCTTGAACAGTAGAAATAATAAAGGGGCCTTTCCATAGGAAATCAAACTTGCCATGCTTTCCTTTGTTCTCTCTTCTTGAATCCCATCTTAAGACTTTGTTTCCTATGTAGAAATCTTCAGCCTTGGTTCTTTTGTCAAACATTTTCTTGAGATTCTCTTGTAAAATCTGAGCTCTGTCGTACACTTGCTCTCTTGTTTGCTGTAAATGGATGGTTTGGTTTATTCTTCTTTGGATATCATTTGGCTCTACTTGAATCTCTTGCAGCAATTTGATAACAAGGATTCCCAAAGAAGAGGGGAACTTGGCCTCCATGCCATAGACTAACTCATATGGGCTCATCCCAATGGATCTCTTGGTTGACAATCTGTCTGCCCATAGGGCATTTACAAGCTTTTTGTGCCAGTTCTTCTTGTTCTCCTCCAAGACTTTCTTAATGATGTTAATCAGACTTTTGTTGGATGATTCGGCCAAGCCATTACCTTGAGGGTAATAGGCTGTGGAGTGACCTAAGGTAATGTGGAATTTGTGGCAAAAACTGATCATTTTCTTGGATTTGAAGGCAGCAGCGTTATCTGTAATGATCTTCTCAGGACAGCCAAATCTGGACAAAATGTTGGTTTCAAGGAATTGGATGATGGTGGAGTCATTGGCTTGCCTACATGGGATGGCTTCAATCCACTTGGTAAAGTAATCTGTGGCTGCCAAATTCCACTTATGCTAGCCAGAAGAGGATGGATGGATTTCTCCAATGATGTCAAGACACCATTGTTGAAAAGGCTTCTCGGTTGAAATGGGCTTAAGGGGCAAGGGCAGAAGCTTTCTTTTGCCTTCAAAGATTTGGCATTTGTGGCATGAAACAACAAACTTTCTCACATCAGCAAAAAAAGAGGGCCAATAGAAACCAGCCCTTAGTGTCTTATCAGTAGTGGACTTCCAATATAAGTGCCCTCCACAGTCCCCTACATGAAATTCTTTCATGACACTGTCAGTTTCATTCATAGTTAGACAACTCAGCAATATTCCTTCATGATTTTTCCAAAACAGTATCAAAGACACAAAATTTGATGCTTTCATCTTTAAAAATATCTTTTTGGTTCTGGACAACCTTGGAGGAGCACACAGGTTTAACAATATAAAACATATATCAGCATACCATGGGGATTGCAAAAAAGCTTCATTGATCTGTGAAGTCGCCAGCTCCTGTTCATTGTCCAGTTGATTAATGTCTAAGGCTTGACAATTGGTTTCGGACATCAGTTTGGCTAAACCTTGTCCCTTTATCAGCTTGGTGGGTTTTATCTCAATGTCATACTCAAGGATATTGGCAATCCATTTGCCTCTTTTGCCTTCTATGTGCTCTTGAGTTAATATGTCTTTTACAACTGCATTTGGCACATAAGCAATCACATGTGAAAATAAAATGTAAATTCTGAAATCTTTGATTGCTTTAACAAGGGCATATGCTTGCTTCTCCATGATTTGGTACTTCAAGGGTGCATCTCTAAGGGCTCGGCTGAGAAATGCAATTGGCTTTTCATTTCCCTGATCATCTTTCTGCAAAAGGACAACAACAATGGTGTGTTCAGATGTAAATGAGAAAATGATGAAATCCTTATCAAATTGAGGACTTGTGAGGACTGGGGCTTGGGTTAATGTAGATTTTATTCCCACAAATGCTTTCTTGGCCTCTAAAGTCCATTTTACCTTGGAATCCTTCTTTAACATGTTATTTAGCATTCTTATCATCTCGGCCAAGTTTGGGATAAATCTCCTTAGGAAATTGATCTTTCCTAGGAATGCTTGCAATTCTTTGATGTTTCTCGGATAAGGGATTTTCAAAATGGCTTGGATTCTTTCCGGATCTATTCTAATTCCATATTTTGAAATGATATGGCCTAAAAATTTGCCTTCTTCTAGGCCGAAGAGAGATTTCTTAGGATTTAAGGAAATGCCATATTTCCTATAGGTTAGGAACACTTGCCTTAGGTGTTTAAGGTGCTTTTGATCATATTTTGAGAAAGGAGTAAGGTCATCAAGGTAAACCACTAGGAAATCATGGATTTCCTTGGCAAATGCAATGTCTATGGCCCTTTGAAAGGTAGCACCTGTATTCTTTAGTCCAAAAGGCATTTTCACATATTTAAAGGTTCCCCACGGTGTTGTAAAGGCTGTCTTGTCTTGGTAATCCAGGTGAACAAGTATTTGATTAAAACCTGAAAAGCCATCTAGCAAAGAAATTCTTGAAGACCCCACTACTCTTTGTAGAATGTGGTCCATTTTTGGCAGTGGGTAGTGATCTTTAAGGGAGACTTGGTTCATATTTCTAAAGTCCACACATAGTCTAATCTCCCCTGTTTTCTTCCTTATGGGAACAAGATTGGACACCCATTCTGAAAATCTAATGGGTGTTATGATACCAGCCTCAAACATTCTTTTCACTTCTTTCTCAATCAAAGGGAGAAGCACAAGATTGATTCTCCTTAGTTTCTGTTTGAAGGGCTTTTGATTTGGCTTTAAGGGAATGGTATGTTGAATAACAGAGGTGTCATAGGACTTAAGGTCCTCATAACTCCAGGCAAATACATCTTGAAACTTTTTAAATAAATCAACATATTTTGGTTTTTGATCGGGAGGCAAAGACTTGGACAGTTTAATCATTTTGTGCTTCTCTACTGTCCCAATATTGCAGTCTTCCACAACAGCGTTTAAGGGCTGCATCTTTGGCTTTTTGGGGACATCGTTTGAATTAAATATGTCTTCTAATGGAGTGAGGCCAACAGGTGGAAAATTGTCTTTTAAATCAATCACTTCGGCCTCTGCTTCAGCTGTTTCATCTAAATGCATTTGCTTCATCTCTTGCATGTTTTTCTCATCAAAAATGGTTGGGTGCAGCATTTGATTTTCTGCTTCAGCTGTTATAGTTTGCTCATTTTGGCTCATTTGCTATTGTGGGTCATCCATGGCATCTTCATCAATGTTTAAGCTTGAGAATTCTTACTGTAAGGTAAGAAAATTGTTGATTTGAGCATCATCCTCAAACACTTGCCAATATTTGATATTGTTAGGGACAACAAGCCTGTGCTTTATCTCAGCAGTAAAGTGGTGATTGGGCTCAAAGGGCAGCTTGCAAGTGCTAGCAAAAGTAGCTAGACTATGAGCATGCATGTTATGGCTTCTAGAAATCTTAGCAAGCTTGGATTCGGTGAAGGAATTGAGTATTTCTGTGGCAACAGAACTATAAGCTCTTAGCCTATTGTCATTAGTAACAAAGTTACCTTTCATCTGTTGAATGATCAAATCGGAGTCACCTAGAATGGACACTTTTTTAGCTCCTAGAGCTCTGAGCAGTTTAAGGCCTAAAAGGAGAGCCTCATACTCTGCCATGTTGTTGGTGCATTTGAAGTTTAGTCTGTAAGCATGACCCTCTGCATGGCTGTTATATGTATTGTGAATCCATATTCCTTCCCCTGCTCCTAGCTTATTAACAGAACCATCAAACTCTAAATACCATGTGATTTCTTGCTTGTGGTTAGTATTAAGAGTTTCAGTCAATTTAGGATTGGGCGGACCTAGGTTTTGTGCTTCATGCGGTTCTTCTTGTATGCTGGTTGTACTAATTGTTTTAACAATTTCATGGGTATGGGCAACCGACTCTTGATTGATGCATGTTTCTTGTTCTAAAGGCAAAGGCTTCTCATCAATGGGAGGGCAGCTATCATCATTGAACAATATAAAGGAATCCATATCAGAATGGATTGAGTAAATGGGAAATTTTTGGGGTTTTTCCTCACTACTGACCACATACTTCATCAGTGTTTCTCTATACAGTCTCTTTGGTTGCCCAAAGACTGAAATAGTGGCATAGGAGAGGTCTAGTTGGAGCGATCCTTGGAGTTTTGCTCCCCAAGATCTTGATAAGAGCATGACATGCTTTGGTGGAATGTCAGCAACCACCACTTCCATTAGGATCGTTTTGTTGGGAAATTGGACTAAAGACACACAGAGGTCTTTGATTAAGCCTAAATACTTGAACTGAATAGAATCAAATGAGAATAAGTCTTTGTAGGGTCTAGTGACATCAAGGTTTAGCTTCTCCATTACAGCTTTGGGCATTAGATTGTGTGAAGCACCTGAATCAAACATAGCATTGTGCAACACTTTATCATGAATGTGAAAACTGACATAAAAGGGTAGAACAGCTCCATGTCCTGATTTACCAGTGACTTCAGGACCAAAAAGTAATTCAGGTTGATCATCTAAGACATTGACATCATCCCTGTTCTCTGGCATTTGCAGTGATCTTTTGATTTGCTGTCTGTACACATCATGTTTGGCAAGCTCAGAGAGAGGAATAGATATCTTTAATTTACCAATTTCTACTTCTAAATCAAAAGGTTTTTCTGACTGTGTTTTAGTATTGTGACTGGAAAATTTTCCCTTTTCAATTGTATCTTCAGTGATCTTCTCTTGGTTATCAGTGATTTCTTGAGATTGTTCTGTTTTGGGAAGGCTTTGAGGAGTGCTATTTACATTGTCTTTTGAGGGAAAGGATACAAAAGGCTGGTTATTAGAGGGTTGCATGTCAGATACATCCTCTATGGTCACTTCTTTTAATTTTGGGTCTGTTTTATCAGTAGGTTCTGTGATAGCGGCCTTGTCTTTTACTTTCTTAGGCTACTTGGCATCCTTTGGCTTGATGGGATCAGACACATCAATGGTTCTTGTTCTCAATTTGTATTGTTTATGGACTTCGTAGATAGTTGAATCATAGCCTTGTTTGAAGTCAAATGACTCTCCAGACTTGGTCTGAAATTGATTTATATCATGGTCATCTTGGTCTTCTTGGGTTAGAAATACTTGTTGTTCACTATTCAAACCCATCACGTTTATGTGAGTGTCCTCTATCTACTCACTAGATGTGGATGCTTCAGCATAGTTTTCATGAAAAGGAGGTCTTATATCATGGTCAGGACTTGCCCTTCCAACATTTGGATTCTGATTTTTTCTAAAGTTTGGATTTCTGATAGGAATGTTTTGTTATCCTTCCCATGAGGCTTTTCTTTCAATAGTTCCCATTCTATTTTCAAAGCTATCCATACCTTTGATGATTGTGTCCATTTTTGCTCAAAGGCTGAAGGTTCATCTTTAAAAGTGGTTCTTCTCTCAGCTCTTGCTATATTTCGCTTGGCAATCAGATTTGCCTCCACACTAACAGCTACATTCTGCATGTCTCCTAAGGTTTGAGGGGCTCTTTCCCTTAACGGATAAGCCATGTCTGAATCAAATCCATCAGGGAATTTGTATAAAGCAAGATCAGGTGGAGGTCTAAGGTTTTGTGGAATAGCGTTGTAAACATTGTTAAACCTGGTACAATAGTCTAAGACAGCTTCTTGAGGGCCTCTTTTGATAGTGTCATACTCGGATAATATGTGCAGAGGGTCCTTCTTCTTCTCCCATCTGTTAAGAAATGCTTGGTAAAGGACCTCTAGGTCAGCTATGGAATTTGCAGGAAGAGCTCTAAACTAGGGCCTTACATCTCTTGTTAAACTTTGGACAAAAATCTCCATTCTTACACTATCATCATCTATTTCATAACTCTCAAAATAGTTCTGCATTTTCTTGGTATGTTGCAGGGCTGTGCCAGAACCAGTACCATCAAAATATGTGATTTTGGTTTGATAATCCTGAGGCATAGCCCCTGGATTTGCAGGTAACTATAAAGGTGCATATCTGTTAGCCATATTTACAGGGATAAGTGGAATGACTGGAACAGCTGGAACAGCTATAATAACAGTGGTGGTAGTGGTAGTATGCGTAGTGAATGGAGGTGTGGAAAAGGTGCTTGGAGAGGTGGATGACGAACAAGGGGAAGTAGGGGTTGAATGAAACAAATCTTTAACAGGGGTTGGAAAACAGCTTGGTTGAACTGTTTCAGGACTAGAATCAGCAAACTCTTCTTGTTTTTGTTTGATAAGGTTTCTAGAGATTAAATTGGGATTTTCAAAAATAGCTGGTGGATTTGGGTTTGGATTTGACCTATTATTACATGTTTTCTTCTTGGGAGCCAGCTTCTAACTTGTTTTTTGGAGTTTTCTGAATAAGGTCCCCAGTGGAGTCGCCAATGATGTTATCACTCAGGTTGTCCCTTGGCTCCTTAAGGGATACGACCGAGGTAACCACAAACCAATCTTTGGGCTGCAGGTCCTAGCCTACCTGCAGTCAGAGAGGGCTCTCTCTTTAAAATTTAGCTTTGTTTTGGGTTGATTTTAGGCTAGTTATGGTGTACATGGGTTTTGTTTTGATTTTGGTGGGAAGGATGATGTTTTCAAGCAGAGTTGGGATGCATAGAGTGAGAAGTTCAAATCATTGGGCATGGAGTCATGGATTAGGGCTTGCTGTTGCGTTTTCTTGGTCACAAGAGGAATACAGAGCAGGATAGCTACACATAGAACAATATCAAGCTGGAATAAAGATGGAATGAAGGTCAGAGATGAAAGGCAACTAAGAATCTTTCATTAGCTAACAGAGAGGGAAGGTGAATGAAAGTTTGTCTAGGAGTAGTCAAGAATTCCTAACTAACAGTCATATGTGGAAGAAACAGGGTAAACATGATCATTTAAGTATGCATATTCATAACCATTTCTGAAGAAAACATATAGAAATAACAAGAACTGAGCATAGAGTGCAGTCAAGCAAAGCCTAAGCTATTCTTCTTTCTTGCTATTTAGATGGTAACACAATGGTGGCGTAAACATATATAAACTGTAAACAGAGGTAAGAAAACACTTATTGAGCCATGTAGTAACACAGGAATTCCACAGTCACTCTTTGGTCATTAAATAACACAACAGACAATTCTTCATCCAAAGAATTCCAGCAGTCTTTGATTATAGAGCTCTCAAAGTATATAGCGCAAGTCTAGAATGAGGATTATCAACCAACGACCAACCCCAAATATGTTCTGTGGGGTGGTATATATACAAAAATGAGTTACAAAATATCTAGTTGATGAGTTAATAACTCATAACTTCTTTACCAACTCTTGAGGAATAGTAGATGAAAGAGTAAATGATGTAGTAGATATTTAGGGTATTAGCTATCTGTTCTGTCAGAGAATTTATACTTTTGGGATCGATTGAGTCGGATGAGGCTGTGCTTTTAATTTGCGTTTTTTGGCCCTGCTGCCCTGGTGCTTCGCTGAGTCGCTGCTTTGTTATCCTACTCTCGGTATGCATACTTGGCCTTTTTATAAAATTGTCGTAGTCATATCTTGACTGCCTATGCCTGCTGCCTTTTCTTTAGTTCTCTCTTTCCAGCATTACCTCTTGCAAATTTTTTGGTTTTGCAAGTAGCCGAGCAATAGGCAGCTCTCCTTTTTGAGTAATTTTTCTTAGCTAAGCGCTAATCGCGCATCGAAAAATGCCTCTGTTTCTTGATTCAAGCATTCTTTGACATGATTCTCATCCTTTGCGCCTTTTCTGTGATGACGTCAGCATGACATCATCGGCAGGTCCTGGGTACGGTAGGGTGACGTGGCAGTGACGTCAGTGGAGGACAGGTGGCAGATGACATGGTAGTATGGCAGGGTGACGTGGCAGTGATGCCAGTGAGACGACGTGGCACAGGACAGAAAGTAGGGTGGCGACGCTGACAGATGAGCTGGCGACGACACGGAACAACGACGGGTTGACGCAAAGGTGATGTGAGCGGCGACGTGGTGCTAACATCAGGGCGGAGAGACAGAAGGCGGTTTGTGGTTTTATCGGACCGCCTTCTGTACGGCGGCGGTATTTTTCATAGCCCGCCCGATACAATCGAAACAGGACACCTGTCTTTTGTACGGTGGAGAAACCACTACGCTATCGGAAGCTAACTGTCGGACGTCGGGGCAGCTCCGAAATCGGTGAGAGCCGTTGGATGGGGAGGGCCCGATCCGACGGTGGATGGAACTGTGAGCTATGGGTACGATAATGTACGGGGCTCGATGAATATCATATAATTTTTTCATATGGCGGGGGTTCAAAACTTCGGGTTTGTGGGTTTTGCGGGTTATTTGCGTCGGAAGTGTTTAATGTTTAAATAAACATTTGAACACCCAATATTAACAAAGAGCGCAAAAAGGGTAGAATAGTAAGGTTTAAGGGTAAATGGGAGTGGTTATTAATTTAACCAGAGGTTAAATTAACTCCGGGTTAGGACGCGAAAGGGTTAATAGTAGTCCCGGATGGACTATTATTCCCCTAAACTGTATTTATATGGCTATAATGCCATAGGGTTGGATATTTAATACATTTTTGGGATTTTATATAGTTTTTTGTAACAATAGGGAAGGGAAGATTTAGTTAGGGAGCTATATAATAGGATTAGGGGTTAATATGAGTTTATGGATTAAAACTGAATGGATGAATGCTAAGTCCATAGTACGAAAACTTAGAGATAGGAAGATGAAAGGAGTATAGAATGATTTTTACACAAGAAATGTGGCTTCTTTTCATTGAAGAAAGTCAAAGCTTGACTTAGCATTTTAAAAAAAGGAAGTGATAACAGGACTGGTTTGGCAGATCCCAAGGTCCTCAAGGGGATGTTAGTGAGTGATTTATGGGGGAATAGAAGGGGAATTAGACATTCTTCCAAAGTTATGCCATCAAAATAACTGCTTTGACACTTCTGTCATTGATGAGATGAGATCTCCTTTGATAAGACAAAACTGATCAAAACCTTGCTTCTGCAACCTCAAACTACCTACCCAGCCTAATACACCTAACATTTTTTCTTCCTTTTGAGTGGGTGCACTTAGACTTGCAGACCCTGATTATCTTATTTTCTTTTGACTG
Source organism: Pinus tabuliformis (assembly GCA_031772625.1). Classification (NCBI taxonomy): domain Eukaryota; kingdom Viridiplantae; phylum Streptophyta; class Pinopsida; order Pinales; family Pinaceae; genus Pinus; species Pinus tabuliformis. The sequence continues at coordinate 38,724,650 of CM062815.1, forward strand.
CCCTCCTATCTAAGTGTACCCTTATCTCTTCCAAAGGCCCAGATTAAGCAGTTGGGCTCCTTCATTTCTCTACCTAGCTACTCATCTGCCAAGCTTAAGCTGTTTGGACAGATATTCATTCTCTATCTTCTAAAACAAGCAATTTAAACTGAGGGGAGACAAGATTAAGCTGTTTGGCTTTCCCTTAACTATAAAACTCTTAAAAAATGGTATGATTCTTCAAAATGGAACTTCTTGGAAATATGGAACCTTGCAGCATGAAAAGATGACATATTTGGCATGTAAAACAGTCAATCATGAAATATGAAACCTACTGCAATAGGAGGCTAACAAACATATTAGTGATGGGTATCGACTCCTCCAGCCACAAACACCCATCATGTACCAAGCACAATAGCTTCTTGATTACCACCATTGTAATGGGTGTGCGATTGTAATGCGACACCCATAGTAGGTTGAGCAATCCTGCCTTATCCACACCTCTCTGCAAATTCCTCAGCTCCAATGCCATTACTCCAGCAGTTTTGTGGAAAACACGGTGCATGATTTGGTTTGTTGCTAAATGAGGGAACTGCTCTATGTCCGTAAAATCCCAGTCTTCTAATTTCAAAAGGGCAACACGCCCCAAGCACGATCCTTCGAACACAATTTGGTCTGGCAAGAGGGTCATGTGTAGGGTGAACTTATTTCATTGATGTCTTTGGGCACCTTGGTCTTGCCCCTGCGTGAAGGAACATACTCAAGAAACTTAGTGATCGAGTCAGAACCACAAATATCAACATCCTTCGTTTCCACCCCAACATCCTCATCATCCATTGGGTTATCCTCAATCTCTTCTTCTTTCAACTCTAGATTAATCGTCTTCCCCTTTTCCTGTGTGGTGGGCTTATCATTCTGTGGGTGTTTTCTGGGAGATACGCATACCGATCACGGTGTCACAGCCTGCTTGCCCTTCTTGTTCTTGGGACCCTCCTTAGTCAGGGAAGGCCTTGGTCTAGGTGATCGTGGAGTCTTCGGTACTTCATCCGGTATCTTTGTAGGCACAGTCTCAGGGGTAGGTCCTTCTGTTGCCATAGCGACCTCTAGAACATCTCCCTTGGCTATCATTTCTTCAACTTCCATGGCAGCTGCTCTTAGAATTATGTCACGGATGATTTTGCGAAGAGTTTTTGAAAATCAATTGAACACTAGGCAATCAAGTAGCTCTTCGAAAAATGCGTGGTTTATGCACAACACACAACACAACTAACAATTTTGCAATATGCATAGTGTTTTCCATTGGGCAGCCATATGTAATTTATAGGCCATTTTGAATACAAATCTGACCATTTCCCCCAAAATCGGTTCATTAATGATATATTGGCGACAGATTTTCAAATATCTTGCCCATAAATTCCGACTTAAATATCACCCCCTCGCTCCATTTGCTGGTTTTTCATTGTAAAATCATGAACAATGGATTTAATGGTCACTTTCTAGCTTCTTTGCACAGTTTCTCCCTTGGTAGCACAGCTCTCTACGCACTGTTTTGGAATATGTGATATTCGCTCATTCTACGCAGTTCTCTCCTTGTGCAGCTCTCCAGCATGGGTAGTGTAATTTATAGTCCTGCACCTCCTTTCAGCTGCCTAGAGTGCTAAGACTATGCTTCCCTCATGTAGTCACCTAGCTAGATCACCAATGTATGGCTTCAATCAGCTACCATTCACCTTCCCTGGGATGGGTTCTCCATTCAATTTAACCAACTGAACTGCTCCACCATTAGAAATCTCCTTGATGACATATGGCCCTGGCCAGTGCATCCGAACTTTCCCTGGAAATTTATTAAATTTACTTTCATATAACAAGACCAGATCATTTACTTTGAAGGTGTGTAGTTTGATGTCCCAATCGTGCCATGCATTTCACACTCCTTTTGAACTTGTTGATCTAATCGAGTTAGAAATCAGTCCACCTCAAGATTTGCTAGCTGCATGAGCCTCTCTTCCAGGGCTCCTCGGTCCGCCATCCCTATGAGTGCTGCTATGCACAGACTAGGCACAATGTATTCCATTGGCATCACAACTTCTATGCCATACACGAGTTTGAAAGCTATTTTCCCAGTCATCTTCTTGCAAGTCGTTCTATATGCCCATAGCACCACAGGTATGCGCACAACCCAATCATTTCTCTCAGCGTTGCAGACCTTCGTCAGTGTGCTCTCCATTATCTTATTGAATGCTTCTGCTGTCCCATTGGCATGCAGATGATAAGGCGTACTTTTCTAATGATACACCTAAAATTCTTCTATCAACGCATTGATTGTTTCATTAAGAAAGTGCATACTGCGATCACTCATCAAGATCTTTGGACAACCAAATCTTGTTAACACATATTCAAAAATAAACTTTTCTACTTTTGCGCTTGTATAGTCCTGCACAAGCTACGCCTTCGCCCACCTGGATAAGTACTTAGTCGCAGTGATGATGTACGTGCACCCGTATTCTTTCCTTGAGGCTGAATTGGACCCACAAAGTCAATCACCCATTTCATGAATGATTGTAACATCACCTATAGCATCAGAGGCAGTTCATCCCTCTGTGATGGCCTGCCAGTCCTTTGACATGCATCACATGCCCTAGAATATGCTTTTGAATCCTTATGTAAGGTTGGCCACCAAAAACCCAGTTCGTAGAACCTTCTGCGTTGTTCCTTTCCCTACATAATGTCCTCCTGCAACTCCTCCATGAGCCTCTGTGAGAATGTTGCTTCGTTCAAAGTCACGTACATAACGTTGCAATATTTCGTCAACCCCATTTTGTACAAGTGCCCTACAATGATGGAGAAGGCTACCGCGTGCACCACTAACTCCTTATGTTGGTTTGTATACCCTTCTGGAGAAGTTCCCATCATCAGGAAATGTATGATATCTTCAAAGTGACTGTCTGCAATGCATACAACAAAGAATTGCATGTCAGGCAACCCCTCCTCCAAATTAGTAGGTTCCTCTCCTGTTTCAATGCGTGACAGATGATCAGGTCCCATGTTCAGTCATCCTGGCTTCACAATAACTTCAAATTCGTACTCCTGTAACAACAACAACCATCTTCAGATCTTCCCCCCAAATATTGACAAGGTATTTCAATGCAAAAATATCCGTATACATCTTAAAATGTCCACCCAAAAAATAGTTCATAAAGTTTTGGAGTGTGTACACCATGGCTAGTCCTTCGCGCTCTGTGGTGAAATAGTTCTTCTCAGCCTTGGAAAACTTCCTGCTCGCCAATGCTATAGGATGGTCTAATTCTCCCTCACCAGCATATGTTAGCATCACCCTCAACGTAATACATGATGCATCCACGCACACATGAAATTCCTTCTTCCAGTCTGGGAATACTAGGATTGGTGCGGTGACCATTTTCTCTTTCAGCACATCCAGTCTCTTATGGCATTCATCATTCCAACAAAACGTAGCATCCATTTTCAACAATTTCTCCATAGGCGCGGTGATCTGGGCATAGCTCTTGATGAAATTTGTATAGTATATGGTATGACCTAGAGTTGTGCACAACTATTTCACATTCCTCGGTGCCTCTAATTTGATTATCACCGTGATCTTTGTGGGGTCTACCATCAATCCTTTTCTGAATACCACATGACCCAATAGGATCCCAAAAGGGACACAAAATAGACACTTCTTCAGATGGAGCATGATCTGGTATTTCCGATAGGTATCCAACATCAAGCGCAGACTTTCCACATGGCACCTGACCTCCAAACACTATCCAATTGCCGAAGTATACTTCCAGAAATTTATGAATGAAGTCTTTGAATGTCGCAATGACTATGTGTGAAAAGATTGCTAGCACATTGTTTAGCCGAAAAGTTATTACAATGTACTGAAAACATCCCCACTCAGTCACAAAGGTCATCTTGATTCTATCCTCAGACATGATTTTGATCTAATGGTACCCAGAGAACCCATCAGTGAAATATTATGCTTCTTAGCTACCTACATTATCCAATACCTCGTCAGTGAATGGGGTCATGAAAGGATCATCCACACAAACGTCATTCAATTTCTGGAGATCCAAGCATATCCTTATTTCTTATTTCTATTTCTTTTCTTGAACCACTATTGGGCTTACCCAATAAGATTCTTCCACTCGTTCAATAATTCCTACCGCGAGCATCTTATCTAACTCAGCATAGACCCTTACTTTATACTTCGGATTAAGGTGGTAAGGTATTTGTTTTACAGGTTTCTTGTCTAGCTTTTTGGTGATCTTCATGACACCCAAGTCTCCCATGATTCCCTTGAGATCAAAAAACTTTGTGGGGAACAAATACTGATATTTGTGGAGGAGCTCAACGACCTTGTCTATTGTAGCGTCATCCCAATAGTCCCCAATTTTTGCAAATTTCAGCTTTGCCTCTGTGTCAATGTTGATATACCTAGTTTCAGTGGCATGGTTATGTCTGGATCCTCTATCTGTGGATATTCAACCTCATGGTGACCCTCAGTTTATGGAATTTTAATCTTTCTAGGATCCTCGTCTTCTTCTTCAATGGTCAAGTTATAGCATTCTGGTGCATGGTTCAGTTGTGTAGTCAAATTAGGTTGAATCAGGTCCAAAGGATCTTGTGGTATCCTAAATATCATTGCTTGAACCTCTTGTAGCACCGCGTCAATACAGTCAAACCCATCCTCAAAGCTGAACGTACTTATAAACCCCTGGTGCAATATGTCCCATTCTTCAGTGCCATGGCAGAGCTCTGTTTCCAAGTACCAATTCATTGGTATGACATCTAGGGTATAACAAAACAAATGCACCCATTCAGGTTGGGGCTCCACTCCATAAGCCTTAGTCCATTTGGCCAGGTGATCACACGAATCATCCCTTCCATCATACTTGTCTATCATCCACACTTTCGATTATCCAAAACATATTCTCATCATCCTCCTATAGTTGTTCCTATCACCGAAATTATCCTTGTGCGTACCCCACCATCTTATGGGCGTAGCGCGTAGTACCCATTCCAAGGCCTGGAAGTGATGTTTCTTTGGCACTTCTCTCTCAAATGCATCCAAAAAGCGAACAACATCAGTCAGCCCATCATAGTGAGGCAGATCCCTTACTTCTGATGATACGCAACGCAATCACTTGGTCATCAGATTACAACACAACGTAGATACTTCATGCAGTCAGTTCTACCAATGCTCTAATTCTTCATCCAAATCTGATGTGTAGGAGCTCTCGCGGTCCCATGCGATACACCCATCTACTGTTAGATTTACCCAATCCTAGTCTTGCACTGTTATCTTGTAAATCTAGTCCAAATCTTCATCGCTTTCATAATCACGGACTGGTTCTGTATAGCGCGGTCCTTCTATAGGATCCAACAAAACTACTATGCAGAGCGAATTATTTTCAAATATCATCTTTTGCTCCTTCAGATTGATTACCCCATTCATGTCAGTGTCCCAATCAATTTCAAGCAATGCAGGGTAGGGATTGCTATCATCCACAATCTCTATTACCTCAAAACCCGCTAGTGCGCTCGCACCTTCGATGTCAACTCTCACCATTTGCAGCCTCCTTATTAGGATAATTTTTTGTTGATTCACCATCCTTAACTAGATCAGAGACCATTGGAGCACATGTCTCCCCATTCTTTCCCATGTTTTCTTTGGCAAAACATTCATGTCGGATCCCAGATCCAAGATAACATGGACCATTTCGTATTCCCCTATCTGCGTGATGAGTCTCATCTCACGCCTAATCCTTTCCTTGTGCTTTCCAAGCTTTCTGACTACGCACAGTTTGCCAGTAGCACCATCCTTGCCAGTGCATTGATTGATCAATTCCTGCATGCCCCTCACAACCTTACTATCACAGAGTAGTTTCATGTAGGTCTCCAAGAACATGGTAATCATGGATGGGTCCATTTCTTCCACTAGTTTCTCTTGACTTCCTGAGGTAGAGGACTTAGCGAAGCTTTTCTTTGCTTCCATAAATGTTTCTTTTGCGTGCTCCAAATCAAACCCAATCTCCTTTTTTGGTGCTTTGCGAACCCATTCTCCTTCTCAAGGTTGCTTCCCCTTATCCTCCCCAGTCATTGTTCCACTTCACAGCATAATTTTTACCTTAGGGTCTTCCTTGCGAGGCTCAGCCCTCATCATCTCGTTTTTCTATGTCGGCTGCGAAGGCTATGCCCCCTTTTCGCAAATCTTAGCCAAAAATATAGGGCAATCCTCAGTCGCATGGTCAAACTGAGTATAGTAGAGGCATGACAGTCGCATCAGATTCGGATTGTCCCTCGCATAGTGTCCTAGCCCTCCACAATTGTAACAAATCAACTGTCCTTGGTCTCTACCAGGCCCTCCTCCACCTCAGCCTTGTCCACGCCCCTGATACTCACCTCGTGTTCCCACAATGCCTTGGTTCGTAGGTCACATTTCTGCCTGCACCCTATATGCAGGTGTCCTGTCCATCATTAATTTGTAACTACGGAAATTGTGCTCGTCATGACCTACTAATTGACAGAAATTGTAGAAGAGTTTTTGTGGTGTCTATATGAATTTCTACAACAAATGTAAGTTGTCAGTCGTATGTTTCCCAACCACCTGGCATACAACACACCATAGCGCAGGCCCTACACTTGGCCCTTCCGCATCCTCTGGCCATAGAGGCATTGGTCCCCCTGCTGCAAAATAGTTCGCAAATACTGGACAATGATCCTTGTCATGCCCCCAACCTTTGCATTTTAGGCACCAAACTTCTTCACGTGCCTATGGCCGAGTTATTCTCTCCTTCTTCAGACTTTGAATTTCAAGGCAGAGGCTCTACAACTATGCATGAATCCACTGAACCCCTAGATTAGCATCCTACATTCGTGTCTCATGTAGTCTCATTGCGATTTCTAGAGCTTTTGCCTGGGTCCCAATATTCTATTGTAATAGTGCAACCCTTAGGTGTGGCAGGAGCGAGGCTAAGAACCATTCGCGGTGCTACACATCAGTTAGGTTCATGTTGGCTTCACGCATCGTACATTTCAATGTTTGATCCAAATCCTAGGGCATCTCCCCAGGCTTCATCATGATCTCCTTGATCCCACAATTGACTGTGCTTGAGACTTAGGTTTACTGAATTCTCTATTCAGCACAACTTGGATATCTGCCAACTTGGACGTTGGGTTATCAGTATTGTACTTAATGTACCATGTTAGTGCACAGTCCTGCAAAGCACTAACCAGCATGGATTTCTTCATTTGGTCATCCGTGATACCTTGAGCTTCCAACACAGCCTTCGTGATGAACCAAAACTGGTACAAATATTCATTTATTATGCCCTTGAATACAGGTGGCTTTATAGAGTTTTCGATGTTGAATAGTGGTTGAGGTGGAGGTGGTGTAGGTGATGGGATGAGTGGTGGAGGTGATGATGGAGGTGGTGTTGATGGATGGGATGAGGATGGGGGCGGTGTATGTATTCATGGAACCCTTGTTGTATCAGCTGAACAATGCTCAGTGGAGAAGACTGCACTACTCCTTCGTTGTCACTCAAAGGAGGCTTGATCAGTGGGCTATACTCAGGACATTTTCTTCCTCCGTCCCTGAAATACCTTCCACTTCGCATAGCTCCAAACGTCAAGGTAACTGCATGACCCGCTTTTCACAAACCAGAATCTTAATCCAAGTATTTACTGACCTCAAACACTTACATCGTGGTCCTTTAAAGAAGCGGCGCTTTACTTCGCTATAACTGAAAAAAGTATCGACCACAAACTCTGTCACAAATCCTCCTATGATGCGGTCAAGGCAATGGTCGACAACGTGCATGATTTTATCTTCAAAGGCTTCCAATATCTGTACTAACTTCGGTGTCCAAATGATCAAATTGTTAAGCCTCCACCTTCCTTGGTCGTCTGCCAACTTCACAATCCACTAGTATAACTCAACCGGGAAGGAACATAAGAAGATCTCATGTATTTATGTGTACAAATATCTATCCAACCATTGTTCTTACGTCAATTGCATATTCTTGTTCTCTTGTAGGATGAATTCATGGATCTTCCTATCCAACTAGTTTTCGATTTCTTTCTTATTTGGATTCCAATGATACAACATCACACATCTCATTATGCAGATCCCTGTCCCAGCAATGGAACCATTTGTTGGCTTGATGGGCCCTAACCCAGGTTCAACGTTAAACAACCAAGAAAATCCCTACACTACTGGCCCTTTCGGCATCAATCCACGGAGCGCAGACTGAAGTCTTACCTGAAGTAGTATGGGGGGATGCAAGAACCAAGTTGTTGCACCTTAAGATAGTTGTGTTGTCGATCTTATACCCTAACCCCTGTCTTCATGCAGATCAATAAGGCTTTAGGGCTTATTGATGTCTTTCTTCTTCCATCTTCCAGAACCTCCATGAAGGTATCTGCCTATCCTTCATGCAACTCTAAATGATAATTGAATCACTTACGTGCCTCTGTAACTAGGTTACTATCTTATTTCCCAAATTATCTTAAGTATTAGCCAAACTTATCATGAAATTACGATTATCCTCATGTAAATATATATTATTACTTGCGTTCATGTAATAGATGGAAACATATTTTTTGCGCATCAACATAACATTATATCTTAAACCCAACATAGCATAATCGCAATTTTATAACAAAATTAAAATAACTCTTACATAGATGGAAATTACATAGTAACGTCAGAACACTTTTCTTTATTAATGATTCAGGTTTCCAATACAGACTTTGACCACCCTGCGCACACAACTGCAGGGATCCACACACTCAGCTGTTGACTTCTACCCTAGGCCTTTGCACACTCAACTGCAGAGCCTCTTCTTCCACTAAGAGTCTTGCTCTTAGCTCTCATAATCCTCCTATTACATTAATTAGTCATGACTACTGCCCTGCCTTAGACTCTCTAAGACTCTCTTTTTTATACAATCCCATGGTCCGCAGACAAAGGGCGGATCTCCACAGCTGACACTTTCTGAATTTAGATATCTTCATGCTCCACGACCACAAAATGCAGAGACTTTACATTCTTTATACAAAATTCAAGCCTTCTTTCCCAAAACTTGGGTTTGTAACCCCAAAATTGACCACCAGGGGACCTATTCCAAACACTCATAACACAATAGGTAAGTGCATGTCCTAGTTATTCCTCTCTGCATTGAATATCTTTGTCAATGCATGCTCCAAGATCTTATTAAAAGCTTCCACCATGTCATTTGCTTGTGGGTGATAGGGCATGCTCTTATGATGATAGACCTGAAATTCTTCTAACATCACATTGATCGTTTCATTTAAAAAATGTGTACCCCTATCACTCATCAAAATCTCCAAGCATCCAAACCTTGTTAAGACATACTTGAAGAGAAACTTCGTAGTAGTGGAGGTTGTACAATCCCTCACCGGCTATGCTTCCGTCCATCTAGTTAAATACGTTGTTGTAGTAATAATATTTTTGTGCATGTCTTCTTTCCTAGTGGTTGTATGGGACTTATAAAATCAATGGCCCATTTCTCAAATACCTGAAACGAAACTTGGGGATTTAAGGGCAATTCGTCCCTTTGAACAGGTTTCCCCATCCTTTGGAAAGCAACACATGTCTTGCAATATGCCTTAGAATCCTTGCGTAACATTGGCCACCATAATGCAGTGCATAATATCTTATGCACAGTCACATTCCTTACATAGTGACCTCCTGCCACTACACCATGGGCTTTAGCTAGGATAATTGTGTGTTTAAACTCCAGAACATATCTTCGTAGTATCTCATTTGACCCCATATTATACAAATGACCCGCAATTACTGAAAATTCTACAACAGGGACTACTACATCCTTCTTTTGTTTAGTGGAACAACCTTCCGAAGTTGTTCCATTGTTAAAAATTGAAAAATGTCGGAAAAATGGTCATCCATGATGTGCACCAAAAAGCGCTACACATCTGGGATTCCTTCCTCTAAACTACTTCATTCCTCACCTGTTTCAATCCTTAATAGATGGTCTGGTCCTGCATTCAACCTTCCAAGCTTCACAATCACCTCGAATTCATATTCCTAGAATAATAGAAACCATCGGCATATCTTCCCCCCCAAAAAAGGCTTATTGACCAGGTATTTCAACACAAAGTGATCAATATACATCTTAAAGTGTCTGACCAACAAACAATGCCTAAATTTTTGTAGCATGTAGACCATTGCCAACCCCTTGTGCTCCGTAGTGGAGTAATTCTTCTTAGCTTTGAATAACCTTCTACTCGCGAAAGCTATAGGATGATTAATCTCTCCCTCTCCTGCATGTGTTAATATTTCTCCTAGTGCAATGCAAGAAGCATCAACATGCACATGAAACTCCTTTTCCTAGTCGGGAAACACTGAGATAGGCATTCTCACCATTTTCTCCTTCAATACATCCAAGTTGCATTGATAGTCTTCATCCCAACAAAACATCACATCCTTCTTTAACAAATTTTCCATTGGTGCAGTTAACTGGGCATACGCCTTGATAAGCTTTCTATAGTACCCATTGTGTCCAAATGTCGCGCACAATTGTTTCATGTTCCTAGGGGGTTCCAAATTCATAATGACAGTAATCTTCATTGCATCCACCATCAATCCCTACTTACATACAAAATGGCCGAGAAAAATCCCAAAAGGCACACAAAATATACACTTCTTTAAGTTCAGCATGATCTGATATCTTTGACACATATCCAGCATGAGGATCAGACTTGCAACATGTCGCTTTACCAACCCAAACATAGTGCAATCATCAAAATATACTTCCAAGAACCTATGAATAAATTCTTTGAACTTCGTGATCATTACACGGGAACATATTGCAAGCGCATTCTTCAATTTGAATGGCATAACTATATATTGGAAGAAACCCCACTCCATCGTGAAGGTTGTTTTGCTTTAATCCTCCAGTGTGATCTTTATTTGACGATAACCCAAAAATCGATCAGTGAACGAATATGCTTGTTGTCCACCAACACTCTCTAATACTTCATCAATAAACAATGTCGGAAATGGGTCATACACATAGGCATCATTAAACTTCTGCAGTTCTACACATATGCAGATTTCACCCTTCTGTTTCTTTTCTTGGACCACCATTGGGCCTACCCAATCAACTTCTTCTACAAGCTCAATAATGTCAGCTTCTAGCATCCTATCTAGTTCAAGGTGCACCTTTTCCTTATACTTTGGATTCAATCGATAAGTTCATTGCTTAATAGGCTTTTCATCTGGATGCAACGTAATATTCATAATGCCTAAATCTATGACAATCCCTTTCAAATCTGAAAACTTTTTGGGGAATAAATCCTGGTACTCGCATAACAAATCATCCATCGTATCAACCTTATCTTCGTTGCAATAATTTCCAACCTTTGCGAACTTAGGTTCATCTTCGAATCTGATGTTTACCTATTGAGTTTTCAAAGGTTATGATATATCTGGGTTTTCCACCTTCGTTTCTTGGACCGCATGCTGCCCTTCAGTTTCAGGAATGGTAATATTCCATGGATCATCCTCTTCTTCAAAAATCACATTATAGCATTCCAGTGCATGGCATAACTATGTACTCCAATATGGCTAGGTCCATTCTACCGGTTCCTTTGGCATTCTGAATATAGTTGCTTTTATTTATTGTAGCGCTTCATCAATACTATAAAATCCATCCTTAAAGCTGAAAATTAATAGAAAACTTTCTGTTAGAATATCCCATTCAACAGCCCCATGGTGAAGCTCTATTTCGAAATACCAGTTCATTAGGTTTGTATCTAGCATATGACAGAATATATGTACCCATTCCGTTTGTGGTTTTTTTCCTCAGACATTAGTCCATCGTGCTAAATGATCATGTAGATCATCCTTCCTACTATATTTTTATGTCATTATAGTATTAGCATAGCCAAATCTTAACTTCATCATCCTTCAATATTCTTTCCATCTACCAAAGATATCCTTGTGCGTATCCCACCAACAAGCAGGCATAGCAAGAAACACCAATTCTACTACCTAGAATCAATTTTCTTCCAATACTTCCTTCTCAAATTCATCCAAAAACAGTTCCACATCAGTCAAACCATTGTAATGTGGAAGATTCCTTACCTCATCTGAGACACACCTCAGTGACTTGATCATCGTGTTGCAGAGAAACATAGATTCTTCATGCAACCTATTCTACCAATTCTCCAGCTATTCATCAAAATCTGAGGTGCAGGAGTTGTCCCTGTCCCTTGCAATTCATCCATCAAATGTAGGAGTGATCCAATCCTCATCTCACATTGTTATCTTGTATATATGATCCAGGTAATCATCACTTTATATATAGTCGCTCACAGGTTCAATATAACACGTTCCTTCTGCAGGGTCTAATGGCACTACTACCCTAAGAGACTTCTTCTCAAAGTAAATCTTTTGCTTCTTCAAGTTGATTACTCCATTCATATTGTTGGCTTGAGGGGGTCTGACCCAGGTTCAACATTAATTAGCCAAACAAATCCCTACACTACTAGCCATTTTGGCATCAGCCCGTGGAGCATGGACTGAAGTCTCACCCGAAGTAGTATAGGGGGATGCTGAAACCAGGTTTCTGCACCTTGCGATGGTTGTGATGTCGTTTGATTTCTTCTATCCCCGCCTTTGTGTAGGTGAACTCGCTCTAGGGCTTGTAAGACAAACCCTATGTTTCGGATTTCAATACCTTCGCGAAAGTATACAATCGACCTTCGTACAACCCTAACCTAGGGCTCAGGTACTTTCGCACTGTTATGGTAGCGCACCGTGAAAATTCCTCAATTACCTTAAGTGATTTGCTTATTTTTCAGAATAATTAAAGTTATCACCACGTAATCAGATATTCGTAATTACGTTTACTTATCCAATATAACTGCATTCATTTGCACATCATAGAAGCATAATAAATGAAATTCATACACAAAATATCCAAACCGATCAATATAACAAATACATAGAAATTCTAGAATAACTCCTTTTATTAATATCTTCCAAGTGTTATAGTCTTTGTTCAGCCTGCACACATAGATGTAGGGGTCTGCGCACTCAGCTACAAACTTCTACCCTAGGCCTCTGCGCACTCAACTGCAGAGCCTCTACCTACGCTACAACCCAAGACTTACATTTCTTACTCTAAGGTTATGACTCTCTTAGATGTTGTGTCTCCAACTACTTAGAGATTAGCTCTTTTTATACAATCCCATGGTCCACAGACCATGGGTAGATCTCTTACAACTGAATTTACTTTAACAAGTTAAGGGCAGACTACCCTTTATGACACATAACACCTTCACGCTCTGTGACCACAAAATAACTTCTCTTTACAATAATATTACAAAAATTGACTTACACATGGGATTTTAGCCCCCAAAATTCCCTTGGGGGATCCCGCTCCCAACAGGCCCCCAACAAAAACATCATGACTCACCCTCGAGTCACTCAGTAGGTGCAAAGATCTTTGCACAAAGCCCGTCCAGCTTGACCTTGATGACCGCAACTTCGACCGTGCACTGAGCTGCTACCTGCTTTGCATCTTCAATTGTTTTCTCAGTTACTGCCCCTAAGCTGTCATCCTAAAGCTATTGTTGATCGCTTCTAGAGTCACAAGCTTGCCTTCAATGTTTCTTATGACCGTGTAAGCTTCCTCTAGCCAGGGCTTTAATCACTCCTTCAACATTGCTTCCTTGTGCAACGCTGTGTCCACCTATTCCTTCATCTACTTGGCTTCCTGCAACTTGGCTAACCTTTGTGTCAGCGTGATGGTTTACATTATTCCCTTAACTTCATCATAGTGTTGTTGGATTTTGTGTGCTTGCATCTCTAGCCTTTGTATGTTTGGGTCCTCATGCAAGCTGGTCAGGACCTCAAATGATTGTTTGAACAATTGTGTGCAGTCTGCTACAGCATTCTCCACTACCACAACTACTTCTGTGACAGTGCCTGCCCATTGTTCCTTTACCTCTGGTAGTGTTTAAGGCTAAGCCCTCAACTGGAGCTCTGTAATCTATAGGTTCAACTCCAATTGAACCCGTGCCATCTCTGTCCGAGTGTCATGCACCCTTGTGGCCAATTTGTCGATGTGGACCCCAACTAGCTCCTCCTCTGGAATGGCCAATTCTGGGACCATTGTGGATGCCTCCTCCATTACCTATAGGATTGTCTTGTTTTGGTTGGTCACCTCGACCTCGATGGTGATGGCATCATTCCTTTCCAGGGCCATCTACTCGTTGTTTATCTTTTGTTCACTAACCACCTGGAGGGCATGGTGCTCATGGTCCGTGAGCTCGGCAATGACTCCATCCTACAGGAGGTGGAGTGCTTTACGTGGGAGCATTGCCAAGTTCAATCCCACTCCCTTCAAGGCGGTGACAGTGGTCTTGTCAGCCTAATTTTCTATTGTGAGTGCTCCATCCGATAGCACTAGCACACTGGAATCTTTCATGCGCAGCATATCGGCAGCCTCTGATGTGTTGATAGCCAAGCTGGTAGACACTATATCAACTTGCGACACACGGGTCTGCAACTCATGCAGTCTAGTCAGGATGGCCCCTAAGATGATCTGCTGCTTCTTTTTGAATTGTTGCAGGGCCTTCATAGTGGCATCTTGGACTATGTCACTGATGTCATATAAGTCACCCTTCGTTACTGTGAAAGGGTCTAGCGAGGTCTTGGTCGCCTTGGATTTTTTTCTGGATGCTCCCTTTTCTAGTTCTCTCAGGCGTTTAATGCAGCTAGACATGTCCTGAGGGTCTGCGTCGTGCTACTCTGTGTCCTCTTCTTTTATCTCATATGAAGGCGACAGAACGCCTTTGTCAGAGCCCCACTCTGCGCCACCTATCTATTTTCTTGCCTCCTTTCCTGTTTGTTCCGCCTAGGCATTTTCAGCAGCCTATTTCTTCCATTCTTCAACTAACTGCACCATCTTCAGCTTGGCCTCTTCCTTCTTCTTTTATGTAGCGGACTTGCTTCCACCCACTGCCAAATTTGTGGAGGTGTGCCACTCCATCAACCACCTATCCAACAACGCATTGATGGCATCATATGTGGCTAGGTACATCAAATCGTACCACTTCCGCGCCCTGATTGAAATCTGATGGAAATCAGCCTTAAACTCGGCATAGCTATGCAGGTTAGCATATACCGTTAGTGACAATTGCAGCTTGCGATTGATTTCCATCCTAATATTCATTTCTGTCAAGATCCAGAAGATCTTTCTCTCTTGAATGCACTCCATGTCCTTGGTCACCCACAACGAAGCGTACTTCACTACTTCAGGAAGGTCTAGCACGACTAAGGGAAACTGAATTTCTTCTAGTAGCTCCCATGCTATGAGCACAATCAATAGAAAGAGCCACGCATAGTGGAATGTCTTTCTTTTCTCTTGCGCTTCGCGACAATTTGCCAGGAACTCTCCGTGAAGGTAGTCCAACCAGTTAAATTGGACTCCTTCTGCACACTATTGTACAAAAGTCACAACAAGCATCGCCACCTAGTCATCATAGCACTTCCACATCACCTTCCTTACAAGGATCTACATTGACACCTTCACAGCGAGGTCACAGATGCTGGAGATAGTGTACCCGTGTGGCTTCTTCACAAGTTTGAACTTCTATTTCATTGATTCTGCAAGCACTAGCTCGCCACCCTTGCCGCCGAAGATCATAGCTAGAGTTTTGCCTTTATACATATCGGTGATGGGTATTGACTCCTCCAGCCACAGACACCCATCATGTACCAAGCACAACAGCTACTTGATGACCAAAACTATCATGGTTGTATAGTTATAGTGTGACACCCAGAGTAGGTTGACTAATCCTGCCTTCTCTACTCCTCTGAGCCACTTCCATGGCTCCATTATAGTCATCCCTGTATTTGTGTCTATGATGCAGTGCATCAACTATTTGATCGCCATGTGTAGGAACTTCTCATGGTTTGCCAAGTCCCAGTTTTTGAGCTTCAAAATCGGAACCCGTGCCAAACGCGAACCATCAAAAGGCAGTAATGGGATATGCAGAGGAGTCTTACTTTCATTAATGTCCTTCGGGACCTTGGACTTAGGCTTGCACGGAGGGACATACTCTGGAAACCATGTAATGGGGTCCGCATCATGGGTTTCAACCTCCTATATTTCCACTCCCACATCCTCATCGTCTATGGGGATGTCTTTGATATCCTCCTCTTCTACCTCTAGGTTTATAGCCTTAACTTTCTCCTGGGCTGTGAGCTTTGGTGGGTTTCGCCTTAGCGATGCACACAGTGGTATCGTAGGCTTCTTGCCCTTCTTATCTTTCATTGTCTCCTTGGTTGGGGTTGGCTTCGGTCTCGACGTTATCACGGATTTAGGGACCTCCGCCAATACTTAGGCCACTTTTGGGGCATCTACTCCAGCTTCTTTCTCCATTTCCTATGCCAACTACTCTACTACTTGCTGTGTATTGATAACTTCTGGGGGCGTGGACATGATCTTCTATAAGAATTACTATGTGTCCACCAGCAAAGTTGAAAATACCCCAAAAACTATCAGAAGCTTGTTTTGCTCACGATTCATAGACACTTGAGAGCTCAACCGCCGAATACTCAAAATGCCAAGTGTTTTTCGTTGGGCAGCCACTTGTAATTTATAGGGAATTTTGAAATCAAATCCGACCGTTCCCCCCAAAATCGGTTCATTAATGCTAGATTGGCAGTAGATTTTCAAAGATCCAAGCCATAAATTACGTCTTAAATGCTGGCCACCCGCTCCATTTGGCCTCATTTCTTCCATCTCTTTATGAATAGTTACTTTAACGGTCACTTTCCAGCCAACCTGTGCGATTTCTCCCTGGGTAGAGCAGCTCCCTCCGCGTTGCCCCAGACCCAGTGACACGTCTGTGGTTCACACCATCTTCCAATCGTACAGCTCCCCCACCCGAGTAGTGTAGTTTATAGTCCCATGCCTCCTTTCAGTTGCCTGGAGCACTAAGATTGTGCTACTCTAATTTAGTCACATGGTCGAACTACCGGTGTATGGCTTCAAGTGACTACCATTCACCTTTCCTGGGAAGGGTTCTCCATTTAACTTGACTAGCTGTATTGCTCCTCCATCGGTAATCTCCTTAATAACATAAGGCCCTAACCAGTGCATCCTAAATTTCCATGGAAATTTATCAAGCTTACTATCATATAAAAAAACCAGGCCATTTACCTTAAATGTGTGTAGCTTGATGTGTTGATCATGCCATGCCTTTTCGTGCTGCTTTTCGACCTGCTAGTAAAATCCAGCCAAAATTTTTTCTTCTTCGAGCTCATCTAGCTGTGCGAGCCTCTCTTCCAGTACTCCATGATCCGTCATACCTGTGAGCGTTGCTATGCGCACACTAGGCATGATGTATTCCATAGGAATTACAGCTTCTACACCATAAACAAGCATAAAAGGGGTCTATCCTGTCAACTTCTTGCATGTTGTTCAATAAGCCCACAATATTGCAGGAATGTGTAGGTCCCAAACACTTCGCTAAGAATTGCAAACCTTGGTTAGCGCATTTTCAAGAACTTTGTTAAATGTCTCCACTGTCCCGTTAGCCTGTGGGTGATAAGGTGTGCTATTCTAGTGATATACTTGAAATTCCTCCTTTAGTGCACTGATCGTCTCATTTAGGAAGTGTGTACCATGATCACTCATCAAGATCATTGGACATCCAAATCACATAAGTACATGCCCAACGAATCAAATACTCTGTCGCAATGATAATGTACCTTTCTCCTGTCTTCCCTTGTGGCTGAATGGGTCCTACAAAATCTTTCACCCACTTCTCAAAGGGTTGCAATGTCATTTGTGGATTCAAAGGCATTTCATCCCTTCAAAATGGCCTTCTCATTCTTTGACATACATCACATGCCTTTCAATATGCTTTTGAATCCTGATGAAGGGTTGGCCACCACAACTCTACGCGTAGAATATTCTATGTGGTTGCTTTTCCAGCATAATGTCCTCCCGCAGCACCCCCATGAGCATCCGCGAGGATGCTACTTCATTCAAACTCAGGTACATACCATCGCAGTATCTCATCAGTCCCCATCTTGTATAGATTTCCAATAATGACAGAGAAATCTGTCGCGTGCACCACTAATTCCTTCTTTTGCTGGATAGTGTATCCTTTTGGTGCAGTTCCTGTTGTTAGGAAGTGTATTATATCCTCAAAATGACCATCTGTGACGCGCACTACAAATATCTGTGTGTCAAGTAGTCCTTCCAAGTTAGTTGGTTCCTCCCCTATTTCGATGTGCGACAGATGGTCCAGCATTCAATCATCCTGGCTTCACCACAACTTCAAAATCATACTCTTGGAATAATAAGAGCCATCTATAGATTCTCCCCCCCAACGATGGCTTATTGACCAGGTACTTTAGCATAGAGTGATCTGTATACATCTTAAAATGGACTCCTAGCAAGTAGTGCCTATACTTCTGGAGTGCATACACCATATCTAATCCCTCGCGCTTAGTGGTAGAATAGTTCTTCTCTGCTTTGGATAATCTGCGGCTTGCGAATGCAATAGGATGGTCCAAGCCTTCTCCTCTAGCCTATGTTAGTGCTGCTCCCAACATTATACATGACATGTCAAGATGTACATGAAACTCTTTCTTCTAGTCGGGAAGACTAGAATCAGCACGGTAACCATCTTTTCTTTCAATATATGCAAGCTCTTCTTACAGTCATTGTTACAGTAGAACGTGACATCCTTCTTCAACAATTTTTCCATAGGTACGGTGACCTAGGCATATCTTTTGATAAATTTTTTGTAATATCCCATATGTCCTAGAGTAGCTCGCAGCTCTTTCACACTCCTTGACGCTTCCAAGTTTAGTATCACCATGATCTTCACGGGGTCTACCATCAGTCCTTGTCTGCAAACCACATGCCCCAATAGGTTCCCAAAAGGAACACAAAACAAACACTTCTTGAGATTGAGCATGATTTGGTATCTTCAACATGTATGCAATATCAGGCACAAGCTTACTACATGGCACTTAACCAACCCAATTACAGTCTAGTCATCAAAATATACCTCCAGGAACTTATGAATAAATTCTTTGAATGCTGCAACAACCACACACGAAAATATTGTAGGCGCATTCTTCAATACAAACGAAATTACAGTGTATTGAAAACAATCCCACTCAGTTGCAAAGGTTGTCTTTCTCCTATCCTTCGGTGCGATTTTGATTTGGTGGTACCCAGATAACCCAACAGTGAAGGAATATGCTTCTTGGTTGCCTACATTATCCAACACTTCATCCATAAATGGAGTCGAAAAAGCATCATGCACACAAGGGTCATTCTTTTTTCTAATATCCACGCATATCCTTATCTCAGCCTTCTGCCTCTTCTCTTGTACCACCATTAGGCTTACCCAATTAGATTATTCCATAGGCTCAATGATGCCTGCCACGAGCATCTTGTCTAGCTCTAAGCAAACCTTTTCTTTATATTTTGGGTTGAGATGGTAAGGCCTTTTCTTAACTAGTTTCATGTGATCCAGGTGGATGTTGGTGGCCACCCACCTATCCCATTTGGACCCCCACAACTATCTCTTTCAGTTTTTCAGTTTCCTTAATTATAGCGCACTTTACTATTTTTAGCAGTTTTTCGGGTCCTAAACTTCCGGAGCCGTTTTGAGGCCCTAAAAGATGTTTTTTGGGAAAATCTACCCCGCGATTTTTTAGGTAAAAAATTGTCTTTTCTGTCATAGTCGTTAGAGAGATCTTTCCAATGGGCTATCATGCACGTCAAATGGAGATCGTATGCCAATGTTATGACCCCGGGAAGTTGATGTACCAATTTACCCAAACGGGGCCCATAGTTTGGCGTTTCATCTTCTAGGGTTAGGTTTTGGAATGTTAAGGGTTTTCCATTGTTTCTCAATAATAAATAGGCCTTCGAGCCTCATTGTAAACACATTTCGAAATAGTTCAGAGGCATGTAGCCGTCACATCTCTTCTCAGAGATAAGCTACCATCGCCCTAGCTAGGTTATTTCTATTTGTAAGCATATTTCACTATTCTCCATTAACGAAATGAAGTATTATTTCCGCTGCATCTCTATTTTTATGGTTATCGCATCTCTGTATTTATGGTTATCTCTATAATCTATTGCGTTCCTGCTTAAATCCAGATCAATGGTATCAGAGCGGTCTGCTTTTTCTCTATTTTTCTTTGCATGTCCCCAACGAGGTCGGGATATAAGGAGTTAGGGCTTGAATTGGTCGAACCTTTGCAAGACTAGCCTCGCAAATCTCGACGACCTCCCATGGCGGATGAGAAGAAAGACGAGGGGGCAGGAGATCCTATCAGAATCTTGCTCGAAGAAGCCCTCGAGCGGCAAAGGAACGCGATGATGGATAGCTTTGCGCAGATCCTTCAGCGGCTACCCAGAGGCGACGCATCGGCTTCCAATAGCTACTCTGGAAACGCCACACCATTTAAGGTATAAGTTAATTTTGAAATCCCCATCTTTGAGGGTCAAATAGACGCAAATGCTATAGATAAATGGTTAAATCTCCTAGATGGGTATTTTTCTGTTCATGAATTTTCAAGTCGGGAAAAGATTGTTTTCGCTCTTCTCAAAGCAGCCCCCCACGTCAAGGACTGGTGGGAAACATACTGCAAGCAGAAGGATGAAAGTACAGGCTCACTGTTTTCAGCCGCCCCCACTTGGAATGACTTCCGGGATGCCATCAAGGAGCAGTACTACCATGTCAAAAGCTATGAGGACAAATACATCAAATGGACCACATTGCAGTAGGGACGAGACCAAGATGTACCAGAGTTCACAAATATTTTTCATACCCTTCCCACACAGTTGGGTATCAAATATTTCGAGCTGCATCTGGTACTCATATACCGCGGCCGCCTACACAGATACATCCAGGAAGAGATGGAGTTCTTGAACATTTCCTCACTCGGCACAACATACCGATACGCTGTCAAAATCGAGCAAAAGTTCAAACAGAAGAAGCGAGACTTTGGATCTGCAAATCCGAAGCCCAAAGGACAAAGCCAAGGCGGGGTGACCCAAGACAACCCCTCTAAGCTGCAAGAAAAGAACAACACCACGAAGCCGAAGAAGGACACAGGAAAGTGGTGTGAGTTCCACAAGAGTCTCACTCATAACACAAGTGAGTGTCGGACCAAGCAGTGACTGGTGGCCGAGTTGAAGGCTTCCGAATCAGATGCATGTTCTGACTCTGAGCTGGAACCCGACAAGGGGGATGGCAAAGGAAAGCAAATCATTGATGCGGATCCTAGTGCCATTGTTGCCACTGCCAAGATCCAGAAGAATGAGCCCGAAGAGCCAGAGGAGGGGGAACGTCTTTTCCACTCACAGATGTGGGTGAAGGGTTCGCCGCTGCAATTCATTGTCGATAGTGGCAGCCAAAAGAACCTCGTTTCAGCAGAGGTCGTGAAGCGGTTGGGCCTACCAACTACGCCACACGCACAACCATACAGTATCGGGTGGCTTCACGAAGGACGAGATCTCAAAGTTCACCAGCAGTGCCGCCTTCCCTATAGCATCAAGCCCTTCACAGATGAGGTATTGTGTGATGTTACACCTCTGGATGTTTATGATGTACTATTAGGCCAGCCATACTTGTGGAGGCGACATGTTGTGTATGAGTCAAGGCCTCGCGCTGTCATTATTTCTTTGGATAATTCATTATACAGGATACCAGAGGTAGCTCCACCTACCACCACCTCTTTGATCACTGCTAAGAAAAGTAGCAAGCTCATCTCACAGACTAGGAAATTTATTTTTTGTCTGGTTCGCTTCCAAAGTAAGGGGAAGACCGTTGTTACATCCATGACCCCCGCAAAGGGTTCCTCCATGCAGCAGCAACAACATAGGGATACAATGATGACAAAACATAGCAACAACTTCTCCTTACCTAGAGGGGTACCACACAAGTTTCAGGTGGGCGAAAAAGTTTGGTTACATCTGCAGAGAGAACGCCTTACCAGAACCCATCAGAAACTCATACCGCTTCGACATGGTCCTTACACCAGTAACAAGGCTGTGGGCAACAATGCTTTGAAGCACAACATTCCTCCATTCCTTCGCTTGCACCGATTGTTCAATGTGGACCATTGCCGACCATGCTTCCCACCATTTCTGGACACATCAGAGATTGCAGAACAGCTCACTGGAGACTCAGCTCAGCAGAAGCTTCCTCATCTCAAGGTGGAACTCAACGCAATGGGGACCATTGCTTCCTAAGGGGGGAGGAATGATCCACGTGGATGTTGGTGGCCACCCACCTATCCCATTTGGACCCCCACAACTATCTCTTTTAGTTTTTCAGTTTCCTTAATTATAGCACAGTTTACTATTTTTAGCATTTTTCTGGGTACTAAACTTCCGAAGCCATTTTGAGGCCCTAAACGACATTTTTTCGGAAATCTACCTCCGCGATTTTATAAAAGATCATCTTTTTTGTCGTAGTCCTCGGAGAGATATTTCCAACGGGCTATCATGCGCATCAAACGGAGATCGTATGCCAAAGTTACGACCCCGGGAAGTTGATGTACCAATTTACCCAAACGGGGCCCATAGTTTGGCATTTCATCTTCTAGGGTTAGGTTTTGGAATGTTAAAGGTTTTCCATTGTTTCTCAATAATAAATAGGCCTTCGAACCTCATTGTAAACACAATTCGAAACAGTTCAGAGGCATGTGGCTGACACATCTCTTCTCAGAGATAAGCTACCATCGCCCTAGCTGGGTTATTTCTATTTGTAAGCATATTTTAGTATTCTCCATTAATGAAATGAAGTATTATTTCCGCTGCATCTCTGTTTTTATGGTTATCGCATCTCTGTATTTATGGTTATCTCTGTAATCTATTGTGTTCCTGCTTAAATCCAGATCATCATGTCAGGTTTTAACGTGATCTTCATCATTCCTAGGTCCACAATTATTCCTTTCAGATCCGTAAACTTGGTAGGAGTAAGTCCTAGTATTCACGAAGTAATTCAATGACCTTATCCACCGTCGTGTCATCCCAGTAGTCTCCAATCTTCACGAATTTGGGTTCTGCCTCTATACCAATGTTCACTTGTTTCATTTTCAATGGCGCGGTTACATCAGGGTTCTCAATTTGCAGTCCTTGAACCTCACGGTGGCCTTCTGTTTCTGGAATGTTAATCTCCCAGGGATCCTCATCCTCTTCTTCAGTAGTTACATTATAACATTCTAGCGCATGACTCAGCTGAGTAGCCCATTCAGGCTGAATCATGTCTAAAGGATCCTGCGGTATCCTAAGATTGTTGCTTTCACCTCCTGTAGTGCTTCATCAATACTGTCAAACGCATCCTCAAAACTAAATGTCATCATGAATCCTTCACACAGGATATCCCATTCTCTTGTCCCATGTTGAAGCTCTATTTCTATATACTAATTCATTGAGATAACATCCAGGGTATGAGTGAATAGGTGCACCCACTTAGGTTGGGGCTTTTCTCCATAAGCCTGGGTCCATTTGGCCAGATGCGTGCGTAGATCGTTATGTCCATCATACTTGTCTGTCAGTCACATTTTAGGCTTCCCAAATCATGTTCTCATCATCCTCCTACATTCATGCCAATCATCAAAGCTTCCCTTATGCATACCCCACCATCTTGCGGGCGGAGTGCACAGTGCCCAGTCCAAGGTCTAGAAGTGCTGCTTTTCTGGTACCTCCCTTTCAAATGCATCCAAAAATATATCTACCTCATTCAAACCATAATAAATAGGTACATAACACACAGCGTAGTGACTGGGTCATCATGTTGCAATTTAGTGTAGTTACTTCATGTAAATTATTCTGCCAATGTTCTATTTCTTCATCGGAGTCTGAAGTGCAGGAACTATTGTGATCCCATGTAATCCTTCCATCCGCGGTGGGATTCACCCAATATTTGTCTTGCGCTATTATTTTATAGATACAGTCCAGGTCATCATCACTCTCATAATCGCGGACAAGTTCAGTATAGTGTGATCCTTCAGTAGGATCGAGAGGTACTACTACGCGCATCGATTTCTTCTCAAAGATCATCTTTCACCTCTTCATATTGATTACCCTGTTCATATCAGTAGCCCAATCAATTCCCTGAAGCGCAAGATAGGGATTTCTATCAACCACTATCTCTATTACCTCAAAGTTAGCCAGCATGCTCGCTCCCTCAATATCCATGGTCACCCCCTGCAGCTGCCCCATGGGGATGATTTTTTGTTGATTCACCATCTTAGCTTAATCAGAGACCATTGTAGTGCAGGTCTCCCCATTCGCTCCCAAGTCTATTTTGGTAGGACATTTGCATCTGACCCAAGATCCAAAATGACCTGATCCATTTCATATACTCCTATCTGTGTGGTCAGTCTCATCTCCTGTCCTATCCTTGTTTTATGCTTGCCAATCTTTCATACTACGTGTGACTCACCTGGCGTGGTTCCAACGCATTTATTGATGAGTTCTTGTAACCCATTCATAGCCTTATTGTCGCGTGGTAACTTCATACAGTTTCCAGGAAAGTCATGATTATAGAGGGGTCCATTTCTAACTCAGGCTTATCCTTTCTTCCTGAGGTGGAGGCCTTAGCGAAGCTCTTCTTAGCTTCCATGAAGGCTTCACAAGCTTGCTCGAAATCAAACTCAACCTACTTTGCCGAGGCTTTGCGAACCCATGTATTATCTTTTAGATGTTTCCCCTTGTCATCTCCTTTCGTGATTCCACTTCTGAGCACTATATTTACATTTAGATCTTCCTCACACGACTTAGACCTCATCATCTACAACTTCTGAGTCAGTGAAGGTGGTAGCACCCCTTTGTCATGTATCCTAGCTCTTACTGTGGGACAGTCTTCTACTTCATGATCAAACATCATGCAATACTTGTATGATGAACGCATTGGATTAGTGCAATTGTGAGCATAGTGTCCTAGTCCTCCGCAATTGTAGCAAATCAACTGTCCTCGACCTCTCCCAGGTCCTCCTCTGCCTCGTCCTCATCCATGCCCTTGAAATCATGTCCATGCCATCCCTACATTCTAGTCAAGGGGCCACATTTTGGCTTAACCCCTATAGGCAGGAGTTCTATCCATCATCAATTCATAGCTCCTGCAAGTACTCTCATATTGTCCTACTGACCTACAAAAGTTGTAGAAGAGTTGTTTCGGTGCTTTTACACACTTTTGTAGCAAGTGACAGTTATCTGTGGCATGTTTTTCGGCTACCTGATAGATAGCACACCATAATGCAAGCCCCACGCTAGGTCCTGCTTGAGCTTCTAGCCTTAAAGGCATCGTTCCTCCTCCTGCAATGTAATTTAGAAGGATCGGGCAATGGTCTTTGTCATGACTGAGACTCTTGTATTTCAAGCACCATACCTCCTCGCGTACCTTTGGTCGAATTGTCCTATCCTGCCTTAGACTTTGCATCTCAAGGCACAGATTCTTCTGTTGCACATGGATCTTCTGAACTCCTAGATTAGGATCTTGCATCGGAGTTTCATGTAGTCTCATGGCAATCTCCAAGGCCTCTACCTGAGTTGTTATCTTCTGTTGCGATAGCACACTCCTTAAGTGTGGTAGTAGTGAAGCCACAAACCATTCGCGATGTTTTCCATATATCAAATTCATGTTGGCTTCATGGATTGTACATTTCAACCTATGATCTAGTTTGCAAGGAATCTCGCCCAGTTGCATCGTGATCTCTTTGAATCTCACAATCGACTGCACCTCATATTTAGGCATACTAAATTCCCTATTTAACAATGTCTGGATGTTTGCTACTCCAGCATTCAGGTTATCGTCAGAGTACATAATATACTAGGTTAGTGTGTGATCTTGCAGAGCACTAACCAGTGTTGCCTTCTTTATATGATCATCTGTAACACCTTGTGCTTCCCATACAGCCCTCACAACAAACCAGAATTGGTCCAAGTCCTCATTTCCCAAGCCTTTTAACAAAGGCAACTTCATTGTATTTTACATACTGAACTACGGTGGATGTGGAGGTGGTACGGGCGAAGTTGGAGGTGTGGGTGGTGAAGTTGGAGGTGGTATTCACAGGAATCTTTGTATTATTAATTGAATAGCAATTCACTGGGAAACCTTCACTATCCCTTCTTCATCACTTCACGGAGGTGAAATCAAGGGGCTATACTCCAAACCCTTTTTTCCTTCGTTCTTATAAGTTTTTCTATTTCATGTAGTCCCAAACATTATTGTAGTTGCATAACCCATTTTTTTGCACAAAAACATTTTAATCCAAGTATTCAAAGATTTTACGTACTTACCTTGCAGTCCTTTCAAAAAGCGTCGCTTTCCCTCGCTATAGCTAATTGAGGTTTCAACCATGAATTCAATCACAAATCCTCCTATGAAACAATCGAGCTAATGATCGAGAGTGTGGGCAATATTATCCTCCAATTCTTCCAACCTTCGTACTAGCTCCGAGGTCCAAATAATAGGACCGTAAAGTTTTCATCTTCCTTGGCTATCTGCTAGCTTCGCGATCCACTTGTATAGCTCGATAGGGAAGGAGCAGAAAAAGATCTCATGGATCTCCGTATATAGGTATCTGTCCAACAACTGTTCTTTTGTCATTCACGGGTTTCTATTCTCTTGTGCCTCGAATTCATGGACTTTTCTATCCAACCAATCTCTAATCTCCTTCTTAGTTGGATTCTAGTGATACGACATCACACATTTCTTATACAGATTCTAGTCCCAGCAACGAAACCATTTGTTGGCTTGAGGGGGCCTAACCTAGGGTCAACATTAATTAGCCAAACAAATCCATACACTACTGTCCCTTTCAGCATCAGCCCATGGAGCACGGACCGAAGTTTCACCTAAAGTAGTATGGGGGGATGTTGGAACCAAGTTTTCACACCCTGAGATGGTTGTGATGTTGTTTGATTTCTTCTATACTTTCCTTTGTGCAGGTGATCTCGGTCTAGGGCTTGTAAGACAAACCCTCTATTCTGGCTTTCAATACCTTTGCAAAAGTCTACGATCGACTTTTGTGCAACTCTAACCTGGGGCTCAGGTACTTTCACATTGTTATGGTAGCACGTTGTGCAGATTCATCAATTACCTTAAGTGAATTGCTTATTTTTCCGAATACTTAATGTTATGACCACATAATTATATATTCATAATTGCATTTGTTTATTTAATATAACTGCATTCACTCACACATCATATAAGAATAATAAAGGAAATTCATACACAAAATATCCAAACCCATAAATAGAACAAATACACAGAAATTGCAGAATATCTCCTTTTATTAATATCTTCCAGGTGTTACAGACTATGTTCACCCTATGCACACAACTGCAGGGGTCCACGCACTCAGCTACAGACTTCTACCCTAGGCCTCTGTGCACTCAGCTATAGAGCCTCTACCTATGCTACAACCCAATACTTACATTTCTTTCTCTAAGGCTATGACTCTCTTACACGTTGTGTCTCCAACCACTTAGAGCATAGCTCTTTTTATACAATCCCATGGTCCGTGGACCATGGGTAGATCTCTTACAGCTGACTTTACTTTACCAAACTAAGGGAAGACTACCCTTTATAACACATAACACCTTCGTGCTCCACGATCACAAAATGCGAAGTCTTTACAATAATATTACAAAAATTGACTTAAACATGGGATTTTAGCCCCAAAACTACCCTTGGGGGATCCCACTCCCAACATATATAGATAGCCTAGTCAATTCCTAACAATGCGGCATAGGGATTACTATCATACACTATTTCGATGACCTGGAAGTTAGCCAACGTGATCGCTCCCTCAATTTCCACCATTACACCATATAAGTGTCCCATCAGAATAATTTTCTGTTGGTTTTTAATATGCAATTGAATAGGAGACCACTGCAGTGCATGTCACCCCATCCTTTCCCACGTCTACTTAGGAAAGACATTTGAATTGGACCCTAAATCCAGGATTACTTGGTCCATTTTGTATTCACCTATCTGCACGGTTAGCCTCATCTCGCACCTCTTTTGTGCCTTATTCTTAACAATCTTTCTTACAGTGTGCTACTCCGTAGGAGTCTTTTCCTTATCAGTGCACTTGTCTATTAAGTATTGCAACCCTTCGGCCACTTTTTGATCATGTAGAAGCTTCATACAAGTCTTCAGGAAGGTAGCTAGGATTGAAGGATCTACTTCTTGAACTACATTAGTCTCAATCATTTTCTCCTGACTTCCTGAGGTGGAGGCCTCAGCGAAGTTCTTCTTTTCTTTCAAGAACGTTTCTTTACCATGATTCAGATCCAAGTCAACTTCCTTCTCAGTATCCCTGTGTACCCATCCCTCTTCCTCAAGTTTCTTACCTTTATGTGTGCCAGTCGTTATACCACTTCTCAATACAATATTTATATTTTGATCATCTTTGCAGGGCTCAACCCTCATCGTCTGAATGTTCCACATAGGCTACTGGGGCTGCACATTTTTCTCTTGCATATTTTCCATAAAGACCAAACATTCCTCTATGACATGATCAATTGTCGACAATACTGATAGGAGGGATGGATAGGATTTGGAAAATCGCGTGCAAAGTGACCTGCTTCACCACAGTTATAGAAGATCACCTTCCCACACCCTTGCCCTGGTCTAACGCCTCTTCATCTTCTTCGACCTTGGAATCCCCCATGCCTTGATCCAGAGGCCATATTTTTTCTTGAATTTTGTAGGTAGGGGTTATATCCATCATCAGCTCATAACTTCTACAATGGCACTCATCATGCCCTACAGATTTACAGAAATTTCAAAATAATTGTTGAGGGGTCTGTACAAACTTCTACAATAGATGGCAGTTATTAGTAGCATGATGTCCCGTAACCTGACAAATAGGTCACCACATCACAACTCCCACGCTCGTTCCAACATTGCTTTCTAGTTTCAAGCGAATAGGCCCAACCCCTATGATATAGTTCCTAAAGACTGGGAAACGATCCTTCTCAAGTCCATGGATTTTACATTTTAAACACCAGATCTTGGCACACACCTGCGGCTGAGCTTCCCTTCCCTTTTTCAAGCTCTGCAATTCCAAGTGTAGTATCTCCAGCTGTGAATGAATCTATTGCACCCCAAGGTTTTTATCTTGAATAGGTGATGCGTGTAGCCTCATCATGATCTCCAAATCTTATTATTGTGTTGTTATCTTCTGCTGTGACAAAGGTATCCTGAAATGTGGTAAAAGCGATGCTATAAACTAGTCATGATGCTAAGTATCTGATTTGCATATTATCCTACCTGATCGGTCACTTCAACCTCTCATAAAATTCCCAAGGTGTGTCATCGATTTTCATTTGGATCTCCTTAAATTCAATTACTGGTTGTACCTCTGAATCAATGCAATTCTTGATATACCATGTTAATGCCCAGTCTTCTAAGGCTGTAACCAATTGTGCTTTCTGTTATCACTCTAAAATTTCCCTACGGTTTTCATTAAAAGAAATAATAGACGTAACTACAAACCTACTTTTGAGATCAAGATCTAGCCTTCCTAATGCTCAGAGAGGGCTCTTTCTTAATGATTTAACTTTGTTGAGTTAATTGATTTTAGGCTAGTTATTTAAGCTTGATTGGGTTTGTTCTTGATTTGGTTTCGTGGTGGAATCACTGATTTAGATGGATAGATAGATCTCTTTTTACCATTGGGCCATGGAATCCAAATGTTAGGAAAACAAGACTGAATCAAGTTCTAAAGATAGTGTTCACAGGACAAGGTAGCTGAGTAAATTCAGATCTTTTAGGAAGTGGTTTTTCAATTGGGGTCAAGGAGTAGTCAAGGATTCCTCAAACCGGATAATGAATGAAATGAAAGAGGTCAATCAAAATTATGGAGCAATTAAGAATTCCCTACTCCAGATATCAGAAGAAAACATCAAAATGAATAATTGTTCAAGACATAGTGTACTTAAACAAATTCTGAAGTAAAATTCCAGTTATTTCATTCAAATTGGAAACACAAGTATGTTTGTGAAATACTTAAGAAAATAACAATTTGACAAATGAAAGATACTTCACTGAAGTGGCCCAACACATGAATCCTGTAATGCAATGCCTTTATTACTTAGTCCAGTCTACTAACTTGAAAATGTTTACAATAAACCCTCAGGTTTTCAGATCAATGTAACTATAGAAATGTTCAGCAACCCTCACTCTATACTTCAAATTATGAAGTATTTATACAAAAAATAGTTACAAAATATCCTAAACTATTTTAGGAATTATTCAAGGAAAATAAATGTCTTCATGCAAGAAGATAGAGACACCTAGGAAACTAAAAGGCTAGCTGTCCCTTCTTTTACTGATTTTGTTGTTTTATAGTTTGACCTTTTGCTTCTTTCTCTACTTTTCTGTTGCTCTACGCTAGCTTTTATTTTACTTTTCCTTTTGACTAATACCCTTTCATTTAATACTCTTTGACTTAGTTGATCTGCTATTTTACTTTCACTACTCTGTATTCATTGTTTACCCTACATTTTTTACAGTAAATCATTTAACTTTTCCAAAGTTTTTGTATCTGGTAGTTTAATATTTACCATTCTTCTGTAGAATTCATCAACTTCAGTATATTTTTCAAATGTGGGTTTGTTTACAAAAATATGCTTTACCTCATGCTAGAGGTAAAAAAGGTTTTCAAAAGCCTGGTAAAGGACTTTTCCTGCAGGCATCCATTTCATGGAGGAATTATTGGCTTGCTTCTTCACTACTTCTCTGATTCTCTTGTCATAGTCTTCATGTGGCATTAACCTGTCATTAATTACCAGTGGATTAGGTAGACCTTTCCGCCTCAAAGCATCAAATTTGACCATAAACCTGCCTATAGCTAGCTCCATTGTTTGGAATTTGTCCTCAAGCTGCATCATCAAGTTCCTCTTGGTGATTACCTTCTTCACCTCTAGTATAGTGCCAGTTCTATCAGCTATTCTAAGCTCTTGCAATTCCTATTTATTCTTTGAGTTAAGGAACTGGATTATTCTAGAGGCTTCTTTCGGCATGTTTCCAAGTTCGGCGTTAACCCTTTGAATTGCTTCACCAACCTCTTTTACTAAATCATTTTGTTCGAAGATTACCTGTATAGATGGCCAAATATCATTGACTGAGTCAATGATATTGGCCCATAAAAGTTGTTTTGCTTGGGCTAGTGGTTCTTTGAGTGCCAAATCCTTCTCTAAGTTCTGTAATCTTTCATTCATCCTGTTTGTCTTCTAAACTTCATTCTTATACATAATTTGATCCAATTTCTTTTCATCCTCTAGACTTTTCATTTGTTCCTTAAGTTTATTTATTTCAGTGGTCTGGATGGACATATCCTCCATGGGTTTGACCAGTTTAGCTCCTTCACCACTAGGATGAACTGTTGTTGTTTTTGAACCTGTTGTTGATGTAGTTGCTGTTGCGGTTGGAAGTGTTGTAGCTAGTGGTGTTGTTGGGTCCAATGAAGCTGCCAAAGTTGAAGGAACTGTTGTAGTAACTGTAGGAATAGTAGTAGCAATAGTTGTCTCAATGTTGGCCTATTTTAGCTGTATTAAATTGTCTAATTCATTCTCCATTTCTTTTAATTGAGCATTTAGCTGGAGAATAAGGTCCATCATTTTGTCTTTCTGGCTTTGGATTTCTAGAACCTCCTTAGTCTTTGGATGTTCAGAAGGAGGCAACTTTAGTTGCTTCTTTAGTGCAACAAAGTCTTCATTTTTCTTCTTTATAAGATTTTCTGTAGCATTGATGTCATTTGGATTATATCCAATCTCAATAAACAAGTCTTCCAGTGACTTGATTATGCTATCCTTTGCTTGTGAGGAAGCTTTCCCTAGCTTAAATTGTGATGTGATGTTGTCTAGAGAATTTTGAAGTTTCTTAACACTCATGGCCTTGTTGGTCATCGTTTAGTAGATCATTTCTCCTGCCTACTTATGAAATTCAATTTAATCAATAGGGTGAACATCCCTAGACAAAACTCCAAATTCTGTTTTCCTGTAGTCTGCTGATGATTTAGGTTGTTGGACTATAGGTTGCAAAAAGGTCATTTGCATTTTACTAGTTTTAATGTCAAAAGCTAACATCAACCTATTCTAATCGCAAGGAGTCTATTTGAAATACTGGGCATATGTTTCAGCCTTTAATTCCTCATTCCTTAATTTCATCTCTTTATACTTCTCCTTTATGTCCTTTTCCTTACCTACTGGTTTTCTTGATGAAGAAACATCTATGGTAAGCTATTTTTGAATGTTTTGGGTATTAGAGGTGGAAGGTTGATGAGTTTCCTCTAAAACTAATGGAGCTATATTTTCTCTAACCACTGTTTCTCTATCAATGATTTGAAGTGTCTCAACTGTCCTAACTATCTTTGCTTGCTTTTCTTTCTCATTGACAAGATTTAGCTTGGTCTTCTTCCTGTACATGATTTCAAATCTATCAAGTGTTGTATCTATGCTTGAACAAGAACCTTCTTCCTTCGTCCTCTTTGTACTTTTGTCCTACAAGGCTGGAGTATGTAGAACGGAACTAGTATCCATCTATTTCTCCATATCTATCAAGGTATTTTCCAACCATTGTGACTGGTTGGCATATTTTTCAATGTCTACCCTGGACTCATGCCTAAAAGGGCTTAATTTGAATTTAAGCCTTAGTTTGTTTATGACTCCTAAAGGGTCATACTGCCTTTTAAAACTACTACTAAACTTCATTTCCTGTAAACACTTCTCTTCTTCTTCTCTAGCCTCCATATTATTATAGATAAAAGGACGAAGATAGTTTTTTATCTTGAACTGTGTTTTGTTCCTAGCTCATAGGAAATTCAAATCATCTGAGTTTATAATATGCCTGATATATTCTAATGCAAATATACTCATGGGAAGATATTTGGGTAGATTATAGGGAGTGAGATGGCATCCATATATTCTAATTTCAGTGTGGGCTAGTATAGATACCAGTCTCCTATTCTACTATTCTTAGACAACTGCAAAAGTCTTTTTATCTCATCACTAATCTTGGGTTGATTGCTTCTGGTTAGCATATTTACAACTAGATGCACAAAGGAATCAATGAACTATTTGTAACTAAACAAGTGAAATACTTTTGAACCATTGACCGGAGAATCCACAGTATGAACATTTTTATACCAACGTTTCAAATCCCAAATGGGATCCATCATCAGGGTTTGAGAATGATGATAAAAG
The DNA here is from genome assembly GCA_031772625.1 of Pinus tabuliformis. Taxonomy (NCBI): domain Eukaryota; kingdom Viridiplantae; phylum Streptophyta; class Pinopsida; order Pinales; family Pinaceae; genus Pinus; species Pinus tabuliformis. The sequence continues at coordinate 38,757,919 of CM062815.1, forward strand.
AAGAGCAGAATGGATAGAATAAATACCCATGAGGATAAAAATTTTAAGGAAAAGCACAGGTCGGCTTGAATCTAAATTTATTTTTATTTTATTATTATTATTATTTTTAATTTATTTTTCTATTTTTATTTTTAATTTATTTTTCATTTTAATAAATTTTCTTATGCTTTATTGAAATTTTATTAAAATTTTTAAAATTTTTAATAATTAGGTTTATAACCTAAAGATAGAATTGATATTAAAAAATTTTATTTAGATAATAGATTGAACTAAAATATATTAATTTCTATAAATTAATTTAATATATCAATTCATATTAATAATTATAAATAATATTTATAATTGATCAATATAATAATTAATATATTAATTAATAGTTATATAGAAATTATTATATTCTAGCATAAGAATCAATTTCTATATATAAAAATTAAATTAAAATATTTGAACCAAATTATATTAATTAATTATAAATAAATAATATTTATAATTAATTAATATAATAATTAATATATTAATTAATAGTTATGAATTTTTTTTTTAATATATTAAAGAATTTTAATGTTAATAATTCTAATTATGATATAGAATAGGATAGGATAGGGATAACTTACCTGATGAAGGCTTACTTGGGGATGGGTTGACGCTTTTTGATTTCCCTGATTAGGGGAAGCCAGCTCCCGCTAATCTCCATACCATTGTCTCTGTTCAGATTACAAGGATGCTTAATAATTTCAAGTGCTTCTCTGATCTTTCGTCTCTGATGCTGCTCCTCCCTTGCGATAATTGATGCGTTCTCCAGGCAGATGAGGTGCTTAGTCTTCGAGGAGTGTTCTGCCAATGCTGAGGTAAGAGATCTTCCATTCCTGATGTCAGCGCCATGTTCCTTGAGTCTTGTCTGGAGGGAGCGACCTTTTTCACCTATGTAGCTTTTTCCACAAGAACAGTCTATTTTATATACACCTTTAAGTTGATGCTTGTCAATATCATCTTTTACAGACTTCAAACTTTGTCTGATAGTACCAGGAGCTAAGAATTGAGTAATAATGTTTTTCTTTCTTAGGATTTTAGCGATTTTGTCTGTAACCCCATGGATATAAGGTAGAAAAACCTTACCACATTGAGGTTGGTCCTGATCCTTAGGCTTGGGAGATGACAACCTTCTTTCAGCTTTCTCCATGGCTTTTTTAATCTCATGATCTTTGTAGCCTATATTCTTAAAAGTTAAAACTAAATGCCTCTTTTCTTCGTTTATATGCTCTGCGTCAGAAATTCGAAGGGCTCTAATGGTAAGAGTGTTTAGAACGCCAAACTTTTGGGCTGGGTGATGGTGGGAATCCGCATGGAGGTAACTTTCTGTGTGGGTTGACTTCTTGAAAACCTTATGGCCCAAAGAGCCATCCTCCTTTCTGATGATAAGAATGTCCAAGAATGGGATGCTCATGTTTTCTTCAAGCTCCATTGTGAATTTTATTTCAGGGGAGATGGAATTTAGGTGAATGAAAAACTTGTCAAGTTCTGCTTTACCATGTGTCCACTTTATATTGGTGTCATCGACAAAACGCTTCCACCAGGCCGGCTTTAAAGGATATGATTCCAGGGCCTTCTTCTCAAAATATTCCATGTATAGGTTGGCCACGATTGGCGAGAGGGGTGATCCCATTGCTACACCAGATGTCTGCTCATAAAATGTTCCTTGGAAGGTGAACACAATTGACCTTAAGCAGACTTCAGCCAGCTTTGCAGCCCCTGGATCAGTAACATCTTTTATAACCTGAATGGCTTCATCAAGAGGAATCTTCATGAATAAGGAAACCACGTCAAAGCTTACAAGGGTGTCATCACTTTCCATCCTTTCATTTTTAATAAGATTCAAAAAGTCCTGGGAGTCTTTGATGAAGGAATCAGTATTTCCGACAAGAGGTTTTAGAATTTTAGCAACGTATTTAGCAAGCTCATAGGTTGGGGAGCTAATAGTATTAACTATCGGTCTAAGGGGGACCCCTTCCTTATGGATCTTGGGTAATCCATAGATTCTAGGGATGGTTTCACAAGAGGGGGTTAATTTCTTCTTTAATTTTTCGTCAAGGTTGGAATCTGAGATTATCTTTTTTACATCCTTCATAATTTTGGCCATGGGATTACTGCTCAGCTTCTTATAACTGCTACAATTTAGGTGATCATTCATTTTTCGTACATAGTCTTCTTTATCCAAGATGACTGCTACTCCTCCTTTATCTGCTTTAAGAACTACTACCTTGTCATTATTTCGCAGGACTTGAAAGCTTTTTGTTCTTCCTTACTCAAGTTGCTTTTGGGAGTTTTGGATTTTCTCATGATGAGAGAAAACTCTTGTCTTAGTGTTTCTTTGTCATCCGGAGGGAGGTTGCTAATCCCATATTCTATGCTACAAATCATCTTTTCAATGGGGAGGTTTTTAGGAGCCATCGCAAACCCCATACCTTTGCTGAGAACATTAATGGCTACCGGGTCTAATTCCTGGGAAGACAGGTTGACCACTTTTCTTTAATATTGACTCACATGTATTTTCTGAAGACATACTTTTTTCTTCTTGGAAACTCATGCCTAAGTCTTGATTGCTAATGACTCCCGTGCTATCTTTGGAGTTCACTAAATCCTGCTTGCTTTTGTTATCTGTGGTATTATTTTTGCATTCATTGTCAACACAAGCCTCCTGGTCACCCTTGCTCGGCGCATTACTTTTTACCCTTTCATGCTGGATAAATCTATCCTTTTTAATGTTTAACCTATGAATTTCCGCACCACCATAGAAATTGTTGACTAGGTCATGAGCACCTTCCCTGGAAACCTGCATTCTATCCATAGTATTCAAGTCAACTGCGCTGTAATCGTTTTCATCCTTCTGCGCCCTGATCAATGTGTTATCATGACCAGTGCCATTGTCATTCATTAGTTCTGGTTTAAGAAGCTCTTTATTTTTAATAACCTCTGCACATTTATTATTCCCAACGCTATCATTATTTGAAATCTGCGCAGTTTCTAAGGGTGCTTGAATAGTCTGCGTAGTTTCTAAGGCTTCCAATGCCTGCACCGTGTAACATACATTCAACTGCGCCTTATTTATTGCTTATTTATTACCTGCGTGATATCTAAGGTTTACATCATTTAAACTACCACAGCACTTATTACTGCCTTTTTCGATGATGGTATTGCCAGCGTTTTGGGTGTCATGTTTTATATTACTTGCGTATTTTATTGAATCTTCAACTGCGTCTTCTTTAATGCTGATATCCCCAGAACTAACATCATTTGGACCGATGTTAATTATTCCGCTGTCATCCATTCTAACTATGTTGTTTAACTCGTTGGGCTTACATTCACCTGCGCAGTATTCACTGGTATTAACCTTAAAGCTGATGTTTTGTACAGAATTATTTGCGGGCTTCAGATTTGTGAATATCACCTGAGAATTTAAAAGCTTGGATAGCTTCTTGCGTTGCCTTGCCTGAGCGATCTGACCCTCATTTTCTGCTTTCAGGGCAGCCCTGGCATCGATAATGGCCCAGAGATTTTTATCGATGCTGTTGGCTAGCTTAAGGTGGGATGAGAGGGCTAACCGTCCAAGATTTTCCAGGGAGGCTCTAACTCTTCTGATTTCTGAGCGGATTAGAGAGAGGCTAAGTTGAAAGAACGCCTTACTGTTGTATTTGTTCTGTAATCTATGATTAACCTGTGCAAATGGAGGAATGAGATTGTTGTCCCGACAGTTTTTAAGAAAATCCAGATCTGCAGCTCTTCTTTTTATCCTCACTCTAAAACTTTCGAGTAAAAGGATTTCACTCCAAGTATCCCCTCCGTGCAGGGATAAGATTTTGGATTTAAGAGATCTGTGGTTTGTATCTTTTGAACCATTGACCGGAGAATCCACAGTATGAACATTTTTATACCAACGTTTCAAATCCCAAATGGGATGGACCTTAGTGTCTAGCTTCTGGATATTGACTGGAAACTTATCTAATTGGAAATACAAGAACACGTGGAATAATACTGAAGAGTATTTGAATACTCTTTCATTTGGCAATAAGATCAATTGATCATGGATTCCATCTACCAATAACTTGGCAAAATTGAAAATCATAGCTCGAGGCTTTCCTGGGAAAAAATATAAGGAAATCAAGAATAGGCTCATCTACATGCTAATGTGTGGTGTATCCTAGAATACAAAGAGAGCATGGTCACAATTTGTCTAGCCCTCTTATAGAAAATGGCAGCAGAGTATGGGGGACTATTTGTAGGGGTATGAGACTATTCTAGGATGAAAGTATGAAAGATTTGAGTCCTCTTGGGAAGGTCCAACTTAAAATAGATTTCAAGTAGGTATTCAATGGAAAATTGGTGCAGAGAACCCAATTTAAAGGCAATCCAACAATCGGGTTCAGATTATGTGCTTATACCCACATAAAATTTTTAGAAGCGTTCCCATATAGCCTAAACCTTAAAAATCATGGGCTAAACACTTATCAGATTTTCTTTACATTATCGGGGCTTTAACATATGTGTTCAAGCCTTAGATCCCTCAGCAACACATAATATAAACATACACGGGGAAACCTTGGAAAACCGCACTGCACTCAGGTTCTGGAACTCAAACTCCATAAACCCACTTTTATATATATTTTGGGTCTTCCATTCCATATGCTTCATCCCCTTTACACATAAAGACAAGGAAATAAACCTATAACCAAACAGGCCGGAACTCAATTATTGTTCATCTGCATATATAAATATGATCGGGTTCGTGCTTAAGTCGCTCGCCCCTCCGATAGGTCCTAACTCCAACTTCCCTGACCGGCGATCACCATAACCCCTGATTGCCGATTGGCCTATTGGTGATATCGCTTATCGGCCATCGATACTACACTGTCCCGACTCTCTGTTATCCTTTGCTTTACCGACACGTGATTGCCAATTAGATCTCAAACGTCAATCTGAAATTGATCTAACGGTTGTGATTTGACCACATATCGCTTATTTCCATATTTAAGAGAACTGTCCCTTTATAAAAACAATCCACCGGTGCGATATAATAAGCTCCGCTCTGCCCTTGGGTTTGATCTAACAGTTCCTGTACATCATTTCTATTACTCCTTTCTCAACTTCATTTCATTCACTATGGATGGATTGTTGTATTAAAGCACATTACTCTATCTAACTCTGGTTTCTAAACATGCCATTTATTTATAACAGTCCTTCAATTTATCAATAGCTCACCATAGATATTACAGTGATTGGTGGTTAATTGACATGCCTAGAAATGGAAATTTAACTATCGGCCCATATAATATACAGCAGAACTCAAAGACGCACAAACACATGGATTCACACACCAAAACCAATTTACTATATACAATTATCAATACATATCTACACTTCTAAGTTATTTGTCCTCCTCTGGCCTGATTCTTCTAATTAATAGCCTTTCCCCCTATTCTGCCCGTAGGCTTACAATGCTTTTCAATCCTCTTCCTCTCTGTCTCGCATCTCTCTCTCTCTGAATTATACAATAAGACACAATTTATACAAATAAATGGATTCATGAACCAATTCTGGTTTAGAAGAAGAAATCTCTCAACCTCTCCTAAAATGTCTCTTCAAACCCACTCTTTTCTAAATGAATGCTAAATCAAGCTTCTAAAATTCCTCATATTCTATTCTAGCCAAATAAATCTAACTGTTTGGCCTAATCTCCACACAGGGAGGATCAATCAGGCACATATACCCTTTTCTCATATTTTCCAATAAATAGACACTCTCATTTATTTAAATAAATACAATTAGTTAAACTATTGTCTTCCAACCCCTTTTTAATCACAACATGTGACCATGCTATCACATTGCTGACTAGGCCTAAATTCTCCTATATCAGACTCCCAAAGTTGAAAGTTTCCATGACCTCCAAGTCATGTGTTTCTTCTGTTGTCCATCCAATATCCCAAACTTTACTTTGTAACTAGTCATCACTTCCATCATGCTGCTGATTCAATTTTTCTACCGTTGTCACTTTTGTTCTCCCAGATTTCCAAATCTTAATTTGCTATTGTCCTCTGTCCTTACTGATATAAATTCTTGTGGTTAATTTCTCCTTCTTTTTGTCCCTCTTCTCATCTAATCTCATCTTCCACAATTTCTCAATTTCCTTCTTACCATTTATCATTAACTGAACTCCACTGACATCTTTCTACTATACATTCTCATTTGCCATATAAATTATAAGATTTTTGTCCAAATCTTCCTTGCCTCTGCCATTTACAAACTGTTGTTTGTATTCTACAGCTCCCCTTACAAAATGTTAATTCCTTCATATTCAGTGAGCATGTCGTTTTGTATATGAATCCTCTTTCCTATATAAAACAGAATTTCCAACACAATTGTCAAATTCAAAATAGCTATGGTTTTCGATCTTCATAGGTGATTTTGCCATCAACTCTTTATACTATCCTTCTGCAAAAGTTATGAAACTGTCATCAATTCTCTTTCCAATACTTTCCTCTGCACTATACAGTATTTCTTGTTCCAACACAAGCCTATCATTCAACAATTCAACAGCTAGGATTTCTTGGAGCATATCATTACGAAGTATCTTTTCATCTTCTATACTTATACTATTCTAACAAAATGATGTCATGGTATCTTCTCCTACAACAGATTTTTTTTTTTTGGTTTTCTAAAGCTTCTTCATGGTTTACAGATTCAATAAAATAATTCATTTTAAAATCATATAATTCCTAAACTTCTGCATCTATCAACATCATCATGCATTCCTCCACAGTTTCCATAATATTTTCATTTCGGTTTTCTACTGAAAATATTTCATTCTGGCTATCATCACAACCTTTCATTTGTTTATCTTTAGCTCCTCTAGTCATGATAAATTCCCTGTCAATACCATCATTCTCGATATTATTAAATACATGCCCAAAATATCTTTCTGTTTCAGCCAGTTCTTCCAGTAATCTCACTTCTTCATCAACATGCATAAGCACATTGCCCCAATTGCTGTTCACCTCCTGTCAAACCTGAAAACATACACAACATGTCAGTTTCAAAATTACAAGGCTCTTCATTTGAAGCCTCAGTGATCGGCTCCTCATACTTCGCTAAACTATTCTAATAGTTCACTAAATTATTGAGAAATTTTTCCTCAACATCTTTGATTTCTTCCTCAACAAAGAAAGCTTCTGGGACTACAACTTCTTGACTATGCACTTCATCATAAGTTTGTAGAATACCTTCCTGTTCTACACAATTTCTTCCAATACTCAGTTTGTCCAAATAAGACAATGATTCCTCCTCTTCTCTGATAAGACTTTGATATTTCAAAGGTTTCCTTGGCTTACCTTCTTTAGCTAAGTTCTATGTGTCAGCTTTCCTTCTCTTCATTCCACAAGTCTGCAATGCATTTGTTTCCTTTCCTATTTTCATTTCCCATTGTTCTTCTATCCATGCTAAAATTCCTTCAAATATTATCTAATAAGTTTTTACTAAAAGAAGGCACAACCATTCAGCCATACATTTTAATTTCCTCCACCAATTGAAGTCTTGAAAGTCCTTATGCATCTCCTTTCTTTCTTGTCTTGCCTTTGCTCCTTTCACCTTTTCATACACAAGATCAAATTCCTTAGGCTGTATACCTGCAATTTTACATTCAAAGAAATAATTAATCCGAAAATTATGATATCATTCTTGTTTTCAAGGATGTTGTCAACACATTCCTCTCATTCTAATATGCATAGATCAGTTCTTCTCTACTGTCATCACTGTCTCCTTCCCCAAAGAGAGATCCTTTCTCTAGTTCAAAGATGTATTCTATTTCTTCATTCTCAACTGTTTGAAGTAATAATTTCTCAGCAAACAATCCTCTAACAAGCGATTTAACTCTTCTCCCCACATAAAATCCTTGTATCCATTTTTCTCTAATTCCTTTCAATACCAGATTCTCCAAATGACTGAGTTTTGCCTTCATCCCATCCAACTCTATGTCCCTTTCTTCTTTAACCATTCCTTTGAGTCTAATTGCTTCAACACTCTTTTCCCTCTGTCTGTGACTTTCCTCTATACGTCGGTCATAACTATCAATAGTCAATTCCTTTCCTTCCTCTGGTGAAATTTCCTTGTTCACTAGTGAGCTCCAACTAACTTTTTCCATTTCACCTATAACAAGTCTCCTTCATGCCTCACCAAAATTTCATGAGTTTAGCCTTTTGTCACCTATTGATTCTTTCCTTGAACCTTTCACTGACTAACAATTCTACCCAATGCTCCTCTTGCTGGAATTGGTCTCTCCTATCCACAATCACAATTGTGGAGCTGCCTCAACAAATTCTACCCAACCTCAGTTCGAAGTTGTTCTCATCTCCTCTTGAATACTCCTTGCTTTAGGCTCTGCATCTTCAATTGCTCACTTCCTTCTTCATTCAGTAAATTCATTTACTATCGAGTACTGTCACCTTTACTCATCTAAGAGTTCTTCACCCTTATCTCCTTTACATAGCTCATACGCTATGATGCTGGTACCACTCATTCCACCTTTCAGCAATTCCATTGACCTACACAAACTTATCTCAAGACACATCAAAGTATCTTTCAAACCTGCAATATTTCCTTTAAAGATGTCTTAAAACTAATTCCCATTCCATCAGTCAAAGGACTCACCTATTCACTATTTCATTTAGACTTTCCATTCAAAAGGACTACATACAACCAACAACTATTTCCCATTCTATTTTCATAATGGACTCTTCACTTTTCAAGACCAATTAAGATTATATCTGAGTTTCAATTATATTTTCCAATTTATGATAGATACTATCAATTCCTTCCGATAACCTATTTGTAAGCAAATCCTGTTTTTCCTATACAATTTCCAAAATCCATTCCCTTTAGTGGTTCTTCTTTCAGTCCTATTAAACCCAATCTTTGTTCTTTCAATCATCAATATCATTGCCTTCAACAATACTTTAAACATTCCTCAATCATTCTCAATTTTCACAAGATTCTTCAAACAAATTAAATGAATTCAATGCTACAGCAAACCACTATTTTGTTCAGCTTTAACTTATAAACCTTTTCCCTCAATCAAATCAATCATGCAATCAAATTTTCCTAGAAGGAAAACACTTCCTCCTTTGAAATTTCAATCTCCTGTTATTATTTAGACATTCAAATACATCTCTGAAAAATTATCAAATTAAACATTCTTACTAGACCTTCCTCAGGTAGTCACTCCTTCTCCATTCTGATCTCAGTGTTGTTTGTAGTCTGATCTTCATCTTCATTAAACTCACTTCATGGAAATTATACATAAACTAAAATTAAAATTAAGTTTCCCAAAACAATCTTCTCAGAGCATTAAGCTAGCTCTGCTACCACAAAAGGTGCAGAGAACCCAGTTTAAAGGCAATCCAACAATCGGGTCCAGGTTCCGTGCTTATACCCACATAAAAATTTCAGAAGCATTCCCATATAGCCTAAACCTTTAAAATCATGGGCTAAACACTTATCGGATTTTCTTTACATTATCAAGGCTTTAACATATGTGTTTAAGCCTTAGATCCCTCAGCAGCACACAATATAGAAATACACAGGGAAACCTTGGAAAATCGCACCATGCTCGAGTTCTAGAACTCAAACTCCATAAACTCGCTTGTATATATCTTTCGGGTCCGTCGTTGCATATGCTTCATCACATTTTTTCTAATCTCCACTTTACACATAAATACAACGAAATCTTCCTATAACCGAATAGGTTGGAACTCAAATATTGTTCATCCACATATATAAATATGATCGAGTCTGCGCTTAAGTCTCTTGCCCCTCCGATAGGTCTGAACTCTGACTTCCTCGACTACCGATCACCACAACCCTCAATTGCTGATTGGCCTATCAGTGATATCGCTTATCAGTCGTCGGCACTTCACTATCTCGAATCTCTATTATCCTTTGCTTTTCTAATACCCGATTGCCGATTACATCTCAACCATCGATCTAAAATTGATTCGACGGTTGTGATTTGACTGCATATTGTTTGTTGCCATATTTAAGAGAACTGTCCCTTTATAAAAATAATCCATCGATGTGATATAATAAGCTCCGCTCTGCCCTTGGGTTTGATCTGAACTGTCGATCTACGAGATCTGATGGTTCCTGTACATCATTTCTGTTACTCCTATCTCAACTTCGTTTCATTCGCTATGGGTGGATTGCCATATTAAAGCACATTACTTTCTGTCTAACTTGGGTTTCTAAACATGCCATTATTTATAACAGTCCTTCAATTTATCAATATCTTACCATCGATCTTACAGTGATTGGTGGCTAATTGACATGCCTACAAATGGAAATTTAACTATCGGCCCATATAATATACAACAAAACTCAAAGACACACAAACACATGGATTCACACACCAAAACCAATTTATTGTATACTATTATCAATACATATCTACACTTCTAAGTTCTTTGTCCTCCTCTGGCCTGATTCTTCTAATTAATGGCCTTTTCCCCCTACATTGCCCGTAGGCTTACAGTGCTTTTCAATCCTCTTCCTCTCTGTCTCACCTCTCTCTCTCTGAATTATACAAGAAGACACAATTTATACAAATAAATGGATTCATGAACCAATTCTGGTTCAAAACCAGAAATCTCTCAACCTCTCCTAAAAAGTCTCTTCAAACCCACTCTTTTCTAAACCAACAGTAGATCAAGCTTTTAAAATTCCTCATATTCTATTCTAGCCCAATAAATCTAACTGTTTGGCCTAATCTCCACATAGAGAGGATCAATCAGCCACATAGACCCTTTTCTCATATTTTCCAATAAATAGACACTCTCATATATTTAAATAAATAAAATTAATTAAACCATTGTCTTCCAATCCCTTTTTAGTCACAACATGTGACCATGTTATCACATTGCTGACTAGGCCTAAATTCTCTTGCATCAAAAATTGGGTTTCATTTGGGTTTGCTTGGATCTGCAGCATTTGGTTTATTGACTCTGCAGTGATTTTAAACAGAATCTATGGATTAGGAGAGACTATGGCTCTTTGGCTTTGGACATAACAGTTTTTGCATAGATGGATGATTTCAGGGATCTGGTATACCCGTGGGAATAAGTATTTGGGCAAATTGGATTCCCATAGATGAATGCCATCATTTTGGTTAAGGAATTTGTCTTTACTCCAGTAGTGGAGTTTCAATAGATGGCTAGAGGAAGATGTGTCTTTAATTTGGAAATCTGTGTCAGCCAATGGGAGGTGGTCAACATCAAGGTGAGGGGTTTGCAAGGGTTCATCATTTAAAATGTTTTGGGAATCCATAATTTGGTTTTTTATTGAATTATTGTTTATCTAGCTTAGGAAGTAAGCTCAAGATTTCTAGAATAGTGGGAAGGGTGAATATAGTCTGGAGAAAAGGGTTTCTTCAGATGCACAGTAGGTTTCTTCAGTTTGGTAAGGTTTTTAATTAATTTAATTAATTAACCTTTTATAATTATTGTGCAAAGCTTAAGTAGAAGGCTGTTATGGTTTTATTCAAGAATACCTAGAAAAATGGAGTTTTGGGGTGCAGTCAGGGTTCTATGGTAGAAGCAGAGGTTTTTAAGACTTCAATTGCATGTGTGCTACTTGAAACTTGAATTCTATCGCATCTTCTGGTTGCAGGTGAGGTTAAAATGGTTGAGGAGAGCTTCGGGGTTCAGAATTGGTTTGCAGAGGTTGTTTGCAACGAAATAACAGTGAAAAGGGTAAAAGGGTGGCATTTTGGCTTTTATCCAACAACGTTCAACATTTGGGTGCGAGATTAAAGTATGAATAGTGGGTAGTTTCATCCTATGTAGGGAGGCATTTTTGTGGCATATCGCACCACTTTTGAGTGAAAGGTCGTATTTTCTGAGAGCATGTGATATAACGTGGGGATGCCACGTAGAAAATGAGCGCTCGAGCAAAACCTTGAATCTCGCATTCTTTTGGTATTTTAATAGTCGGACGATGGGAGCGTCCGATATCGTTATGGGCTGTCGGATCTAGGACTGTTTGATCGGATGGCTATCGCTTGGCAAAGTTGCAAGGGTAGAGTCGGGGTGTGATTCACGGGGCCAGGGGATAAATAATGCGACAGGTTACATATTTTCAAAGGTTTAGTGAGGGTTAGGGATTTATACAGTGGGGGGTTAATATACATAAAATAGGACTATAGGCTATGAAATAAATTAGGATAAGGGGGTCTGGTGGGATTTTAAGGGAAAAGGGAAATTAATAAGGGGAAAATGATTTTTAAAGGGTAATGTCTAGGGAAAAGTGTGAAACAAAGGGTAAAAGGGTTAAAATGAAGGGAAAGGGTTATTTTACAAGGGGAAACGAAGAGGGAAGGGTCCTTTGGAATCAAGAAGGGGAAATTAGCAAATGAAAGGTAATGAAGGGGTAATGGAGGGAAATTTAGACATGTAAGGGGTTGAGTGAAATGAGGGGAAATTAGTAAATGAGCTTTTACATTTAGCCCTAAAATAATATAGAATTTTTTCGGGTAAATTCCCAAAGTAATACACAATTTTTGTGAATGTCCTCTTTCCTTTGATAGTTCCTTCTGCACATGAAACATAATATTTAATCATGATGAAGGTGCATTTCAACTAGCAACCATGTGCATTTCAAGACCTCTTCTACCTACCCTTGATTTACCCTAGCATTTTATCTTCATTTATTGGGTGCATTTGAGCTTGCTAACCATTGATTTATTTTTCTTTGATAAGAAAACTATATAATCCTAACCTTATAACTTCCAAGGGCACAGATTAAACTGATGAGCTTCTTATTATTCTCTACCTAACTATTGATTTGCCAATATTAAATAGTTTGGTTACATCTTTCTTCTCTATCTATCAACATGAAATTTAAAGAATGAATGAATAAAGATTAAACTATTTGACCATCATGGATTGTGGCATTTTTGGCAAGTTGCACACAATATTATTTTTTCAAGTCGAAGAAAAAGTAGTGGCTTTTGAATTTTTCATCACTTTCAGAATCTATTTTTTAACTCTTTTGGTGGGGTTGATATCTTATTTTCCTTTTTTGATCGTTTTATTTTAGTCCTTTGATTTTTGTTTTAGGACTTACCCTCTTTACATTTTTTTTTTTTTAATATGGGAAAACATTTCACATAAAGAAAAAGTATGTAAAATATTACAAGACTAATCCTAGCCAATTCAAATTACGAATCCTATTATTGTAGGACCCTAACAGTGGCTCCACATGGGGATGGAATTTCCTGGTGAAATGTCAAGAACTTCAAGATCAGTAGCCTTTGAAACTTTGACTGTGGTTGCCTTGTAATTGCTTCTCTATGATCTTCTTTATTCATACATATGATGGTGCACCTTTCAAAGCTTAAGGCCTTCTCTTCGAGCTTCAACTTCAAAAGATAATCATCCAATCCCATCTAAACTTTGCAATGTTATGTACAATGAGCAAAGTAAACAAATGAACTAATGTTAATCTGGGGATAAGTAATGCTTCAGCATTCTACCATTGACTAGTCCAGCTGGTAGATCTGTTCCATCTAACTGCCTCAAGAAAAATGCATTGTTACCTCTGTAACCATAAATGATATAAGGGTCTTGCCATAGGAAATCAAATTTCCCATGTTTACCCTTTTCTTCTATTTTGGAATCCCATTTGAGTACTTTCTCACCTATGTAAAAATCATTAGCTTTGGTTTTCTTGTTAAAAATCTTTTTGATTTTGTCTTGAATCACTTGGGATTTGACATAGACTTCTTCCCTTGTTTGCTGCAAATGTATTGTTTGATTTATCCTACTTTGTATATCATTTGATTCTACCTGTAGGTCTTGAATCATTTTCATCACTAGTACTCCTAAAGAGGATGGAAAAAAAAATCCATTCTATATACTCGTTGATAAGGAGATGTACTAATGGACTTTTTTGTAGTTAGTCTATATGCCCATAAGGAATTAACCAACTTTTTGTTCCAGGTATTCTTATTGTCTTACAACAATTTCTTGATGATATTAACAAGGCTTTTGTTTTAGGATTCTACAAGTCCATCACCTTGACAGTAATAGGTTGTGGAATGGCCAAGGGTAATGTGGTATCAGTTACAAAAAACTACCATTTTCATGGATTTGAATGCAGCTGCATTATCAGTAATGATATTTTGTGGGCATCCAAATATTGAAAGAATATTGTTTTCAAGGAATGAGATGATGACAAAATTCGTGGCTTATCTAGAAGGGATGAATTCTATCCATTTAGTAAAGTTATGAGTGGCTGTCAAAATCCGTTTATGTTGGGATGAGGAGGATGGGTGAATTTCACCAATGAAGTCTAAACCCCACTGATGAAATGGGATATCTATGGAGATGGGTTTGAGGGGTCAAATATTTGGCATTTATGACAAGAGGTCACATATTTATTGACATCTACAAAAAGGGTGGGCTAGTAAAAATCTGCCCTTAAAATCTTATCAACAATTGTTTTCCAGTATAGGTGTCCTCCACAATCTCCTGCATGAAATTCTTGCATAAATTTATCAATTTCATCTTCTAATAAACAATTCAACAGAGTTCGGTTGAAGAAGGGGACTGTAGAACTTGGCTCTGAGCTAGGGTTCTGAACGACCTACCTACGGCGCCGATAGTACAGCAGGAAAGACCCTCACGGACAGAAAGAGGACCCCTGCAGCGTTACAGAGCTGCAGGGCATTAGCGCTACGCAATGGCACAACCTCTGGGGGGGACGTCAGAGCCCTCCCCGTCGCAGCGCGATCCGGAGCAAACCGTTATTTTCGGATCTGTTGACAAGGAAATCTTGGGCAGAGGGAAAAAACTCCAAGATGACAATAGGGAAACTGGAAAGTGGAAGGACGAAGACAACGATCCACAAGAAGGAAAAGAAACCCCAAAAGCAGGCCCGAAAATATCCTCAACAACATGCCGACCAGTGGCCAAGGAACGACCACGAATAGAGCTGCCGGGAGACAAGATTGACAGACGAATAGAGTACATGCGAGATCATGCCCTCATTGGGAAGTTCATAGGGTTCTGGCCGACTGAGAAAGCCCTATATGGTTGGATCGCGGCGAAATGGAAACCCAAGGGAGATGTCACACTGCAGCTAGGGCCAAAAGGCTTCTTCACTGCAATCTTTTTCTGTCTAGAGGACAAATACAGAATACAAGGAGGAGGGCCTTACTTTTTTAACTCAGCAGGATTATATCTGAGGGAATGGATTCCCAGATTTAATCCAGACAAGGAAGATCTTACCTGGGTGCCAGTCTGGATCAGACTATACTCTCTCCCAGATGAATATTGGGATGAGGACCTCCTCAAAAGGATCGGAAATGGGGTGGGAGAGTACATCAGAGCGGCAGAAGAAACCAAATCACGTAAGTACATCTCCTACGCTCGAATATGTGTTTTCATACGTCTGAATGAAGCTCTACCAGAGTCGGTAACTCTAGCCCATCGAGATGAAGAATGGATCCAGCCACTCGACTATGAACATGTTCCCTTTCGGTGCAGGAAATGTCATGTCCTGAGACATCTCTTCAGGGATTGCCCTCAAAATGCCAAAATTAGTACCCCTGATCCTTCTAATACCCTAACCCAGGAAGGCTTCACTAAATTCCCAAGCAGGAAGCGCTCTCTCAAAAAACCCCAAAATGGGTACAAACCCCAGGCCAACAAATCCCATGGCCCAGTAACCAAGAACAGCTTTGATATTCTTGGACAAACCTCTGATGAGCTCCCTACCAACGCTGAGGCCAACCCTGCTCACCCATCTTCCTCATCCCATCCCCCACCATCAAAATCCCCTCCCAAATCCCCACCCCCCATCATTATCCCTACTATCCTCAGTCGAGATCAGAAAGAATCAGAAGAGATCCACAAGGAAATGGAAGTTGAAGGAAAAGCAGACCTCCCCCAGAATCCAGAGAACAACATTGAAGACAGCAATCAAGTGCAACTAATGGAAGTAGAGCCAGAAAGCATAGATCTGAATGGCCTAGATATTCTGGAATTAGAACTTCCCTGCAAAAAGAAAGCATATGATTCAATCCCAGAGCACCAACTTAATAAGCTCGAAGTGATCATCTCGCGAGCTTATCATCAGCACCAACTCGGGATACAACCGGGAAGCCAATGGGATGGTAATATACGCCCAAAGGATACAAAAAAGAGAGGAAGGAAAACCGACCTCCAAAGAACGATTGAGATTGGGAAAATCCTAGTAGACTCAGGCAGATATGCTAAGTTGACAAAGTACTACAAGCCCTCTGTCAATGGTTAAATCATGAAGCTAGTATCATGGAATTTAAGAGGGCTAAACAGCCCCGGAAAGCTCAGGATGTTAAAAAGTATGATAAAAATGGAAAAGCCACAAATGTGCTTCCTCCAGGAAACTAAGTGTAATAGTTCTATGCTAGGCAGCATTCTCTCAAAAGCCTGGCTAGGATGTCGTTCGGTTGCAGTAGACGCCTCCGGAGCTTCAGGAGGGCTTGCTATAGCATGGAATACCCAAGCGGTAACCCTCACAGATTTTCATGCATCTCATCATCTCATACAGGCGACCTTTCACATTTTGGGTACGAATATTCATGGCAACTTATCAAATGTATATTTCCCGCAAGACACAGGAAGTAAAGTAGCGCTCCTTGACACGATAGAAGCTCTGAGCAACAATAGAAGGTACCCACTTTGGATTGTTGCAGGTGACTTCAACATGATCACTAAAACCGAAGAGAAGATAGGAGGGAGGAACAGAATGGAACCAGAAGCCAATCGCTTCAAGGATTTCATCCAATCAACGTCTCTCATAGATATGCCATTTTGTAATGGTACATTCACCTGGAGCAACCGCAGGGCTGGCAAACATCAAATCGCCTCCAAATTGGATCGCTTCCTCCTCTCAGACAACGCGGTCCACTTAGGAGGAGACATCTCAGCAGCTATTCTTGCTCACACAGGGTCGGATCACTGGCCGATCGCTCTACAATGGCAAAGACCAGGTAACTTAACAAAAAGACCCTTCCACTTTGAAGGGTTCTGGCTTACGCATCCCACCTTCATGTACTTTGTCAAGACCACCTGGGCATCTTTTATCCCTCCAGAAGGAGCAAAAATGTATCAATTCCAGCAGAAGTTAATATTTCTCAAAAATCACCTAAAAAGATGGAACAGGGAAACCTTTGGAAATATCTTCAAGGCGCAACAAGAATTAAATCAAGATTTGGCAGATCTCCATCAAAAAATTATATCGGAAGGGCACACGGAAGCAACACTGGAGCAGGAACATCTCATCCATAGCCAGATGGAGGATAGGAGAAAGCAGGAAGAAATCTACTGGAGGCAAAAGTCAAGAGTCAGATGGCTGAAGGAGGGGGAGCGTAACACCAAATTCTTCCACAGAACTACATTGTAGAGAAGGATGCACAACAACATACCCTTCATCCAAAATCAAGTAGGGGAAAAAGAAGAGAAACACGAGGAAATTGAAGAGGTGCTCCTCAATCACTTTCAACATGTCCATCAAGATCCAAGAGAAGACCGGCAACAAGCTATTAGCAAAATAATCAGCAATGTGCCAAAACTCATCACGGAGGAACACAATGAGCTACTCATGCGCCCTATTCTTCCCCAGGAAGTGGATGAGGCAATGTCTCAGCTCAAAGAAGGTAAGGCCCCTGGCCCAGACGGATTCACTACCACATTCTTTCACACTTTTTGGGATATGTTAAAGATGGAAGTCTGGCAGATAGTTGAAGAATCCAGGGCCATGCGCTGGCTTCTTCCCTCCCTCAATTCCACTTTCATAACTCTCATCCCCAAAGAAGAGGACTCCATCGCCCCTGATAAATTCAGACCAATTGCCTTATGCAACGTCATTTACAAAGTCATATCTAAAGTCATTGCAAATCGGCTGAAACCCCTCCTACCTCGGCTCATCTCTCCGGAACAGTCAGGGTACGTGGAAGGTCGACAAATAATGGATGGTATTCTACTCACTCACGAGATCATTCACTCCCTCAAGCACTCAAAGAAAGCAGGTATTCTCCTTAAATTGGATCTTTCCAAGGCATTTGATAAACTCAGTTGGAATTACATATCTCATATGCTAAAAGCTTTTGGTTTTTGCTCCACTTGGGTCCGATGGATTATGAGCCTAATCACATCTACTCAATTTTCAATCCTGGTGAATGGCATTCCCTCCCGCCCCTTCAAACCCTCTAGGGGTATCCGGCAAGGGGATCCCTTATCCCCCTTTCTCTTTGTTCTCATGGCTGAAGGACTTGGTCGACACATTAAACAGGCCCTCCATTCTCATCAGCTCAAAGGCATCTCCGTTCACAACACTGCTGCCACCTCTCATCAGCAGTTCGTTGATGACACCATGCTTTTTGGCTATCCCTCTGTACAAGAAGCCTCCCGCCTAAAATCCCTCCTCCTGGATTTCTCGGAAGCCTCTGGCACCCATGTCAACTGCGCTAAATCACAGGTTTTCTTCTTTCACACTCCCCCTTCGATCAAATCTGCTGTAACTCACGTCTTGGGCTTCCCCTCCGCAACCCTCCCCTCCAAATACCTTGGCGCGCCCCTCACCGCATCAGCCATAAAGCAGCCAGCATGGCGCACCCTCCTTGAGAAACTTGATTCCCGCCTCAACCTCTGGACTCATAGATCTCTAAACTTAGCCAGTCGCGTGGTTCTCATCAAATCTGTCCTTCAGGCAATGCCACTGTATCTGTTCTCTATCCTTGCTATGCCAAAGTGGGTTCTAAAAAGCATAAGGAACCTTCAGCGCAATTTTCTATGGAGCAGCTCGGCTACCAATCGCAAATGGGCCCTGGTCAAATGGACCACTGTATGCATGCCCAAAGATAAGGGAGGCATTGGGCTGAGGGACCCGGAGTACAGCAATTCCATTATGAACGCCAAGATCTGGTGGCATTGGATCACTAACCCAGATAAGCCCTGGGTCAAAATCTGGACAACCAAATATGCTGGCAACAGACCTCAAGAAGAACTCATCAGATTTACTCCCACTGAAAAGGGATCGCTAATTTGGAATGCGGCCAAACAGCACTATCAGCTAATTCAACAGCACAACTTCTGGGAAATCAGGAATGGACGTACGGCAAGATTCTGGACAGATGCCTGGAACCAAATTCCCAAGCTCACAAGTGTTCTTCACCCTTCTCTGATACCTGATAGACAGGAGCAGCAGCAGGAAAAAGTACAACAATTTTGGACGCAGGAGATGGCGCATGGATTCAGAAAATGGAAACAGAGTAACCAAATTCTCAACAACACAGATGCTCGGAAGGAAGAAGAGCTGGGGACAGAGTTAAGGAAAAGAAGCATAAGGCAGGATGATGGTGGGGATATCCTCATATGGGGATACCAACCCAAGGGGACCTACACTACCTCGGAAGCCTACAAGATGATATGCAACTTCCCCACTCCACCAAACCCTTTATGGAGCAAAATCTGGGGGCTCAGATCCTAGCCAAAAATCCCCTACTTTCTCTGGCTGGTAGGACATAAAAAAATTCTCACATGGCATAAACTTAGAAAACGTAACTTTCATGGTCCCTCTGTTTGTTACAACTGCTTTCAAAGTGAAGAAACTCTTCAACACCTCCTGGATACTTGTCCTCTTGCCAATCAACTATGGGATAAGGTCGGCTTCAGATGCCAAAAAATATGCAGAGAGGAAAATGACATCATCAACTCCATAAGACAATGGCCAAAGCATCCCTACAAAAGTGAGATCCTCAACCATTTATGGAGCATCATCCCGGGGATCGTCTTATGGAACGTTTGGAAGGAAAGAAACCAACGTATATTTAAAAACAAACGCTCTCTTATTGAAGAAACCTGGAACAGGATACATAGGAATCTCCAAGAAATAATGTCGCTTCAATTGTGGACAAAGGAAGATCTCCCATCCACAAACAATGAAAAAAGCATTCTGGACAATTGGCAGCTGCATTTACCTCAAGAAACGCTCAAGAATAGCCCATCTAATAGCAACTGTAAGGAAAACTGCCATTGGAAAGCCCCCCCTAAAAACTCATATAAACTTAACTTTGATGGGGCTTCCAAAGGTAATCCAGGAGCAGCTGGATTTGGTGGCATATTGAGGAACCATGAAGGCACTCCTATGCAGATATACTTCGGGAATATGGGGTGGGATACCAACAACTCAGCAGAGCTAGAAGGGCTTTGGCAAGGTCTCCTGCAAGCCTGGAATCTCAATCTTCAACCCCTGATTGTAGAAGGTGACTCACAGATTCTTATTAACATGGCCACTCGCATACAGAACGGCTTGCAAGCAAGGAAAGTAGCCCCTAGTTGGAGACTAGAAGTGAGGCTAAATGACATTGCACAAAAGCTGAGCAATCATAGAGCCATCTCCTTCAATCACACTAAAAGAGAGGGCAACAAAATAACTGACCTCCTGGCCAACATTGGAGTTGCGACAAAACATATCCTCCTATTCGGAAACACGAACATCATTCCTAACATGCACCAGCTCTAGGAATGTGAAAGCCTGATCCAAGGAGAAGCCGCCTCCCCGGATGCGGGTGTCAACATGCCAGGCAGTGAGGAGCCACATGCCCAACATGTGCCACCTTGTGATCGCCAAGGGAGTTTAATGCCCCTCGCCGCCGAGGAGTTAAGACGGGAGGCGCAGAGCAGAAACCTTAATGAGGAAGCAGGGTATGATGACGAGCTTGCAGAGAGTAATCAAAGCGGGCAAAAATCGAGGGAATGTCTGTTGTTTTAAGAATGAAGGAATGTTGCAGTTTTGGACTCAGAGTGCAGAGCAAGCAGCTCAGATCTCTGAGGGAAATTGTCTCTTTCAAGCTTCTGTTCTTGCTGGGAGCGACGGCATTCATATTGACGAAGAAAAATTCATGCTTGTTTATCCGGGGTACCGCTGCTTCTGTGAGGTTGAGCTCTGTTACGGAACAGTGGGGGGATGTAATTCAGTTGGGGGGCGACTCAATCCTGACAAGCCCTCAAGATTTGTTCGGTTACCAGCTGTTGGCGTCTCTGCAACCATGGCTCCTCCTCGGGAAAGGATGCCATGTAGAAGAGGTTCTGGGCAAGGAGGTTCTTCACGTCACCCTGCGGCGGATGCCCACCATCACTGTTGCTGCTGCTACTGCCATAGAAGGGAGGGAGCCACCCCTATACCGGCCAGTCAATTCATGGAGGCCAGCAGTTCCAATGATGGAGCGCCCCTGCTTCCAGCGTTTGGCTCAGTCATATTCACCCTTGGCAGCTCGCGGGACAATCCTGGCATTAACGCACACATATCGGTTCTCTTCACAAAGGTGCCTCAGGAGGATGCCGAAGGAACGCAATCGGACATTGCAGAGGAACATCCAGAGGGCAGTGGGGAGAAACGCCTCGATGTGCAGACGGCAATTGCAGAGGATAATCCAGCGAAGGAGCCTAAGTAGACCCCCACCTGACTTCAAGAGCAGGAGATGCCAGCCTCCACGCAGGACCCCATGGCAATGTGGGAAGGCTACCCAGAAGGCCATGGGTGGTGCAGAATTATTGAGGAAAAGCCAGAGGAATAGTCTCCAGCAACCCACTCTGGCATACATTTTTCTCTCTCAGGTCTGGTATAGGTTCTTGGTCTCCGTTGGGGCCTGGATTAGGCTATATATCTATGTTTGTGTCTCTTTAGTTCTTGTTTATGTTCACGTTAACTATAGTCTAGGCAGTAGGCCTTGCAAGGTCTGTTACGAGTCTTTTTGGTTGATGCCCCTGCGTGGGCTGTTTTGTTATGATCCGAAAGCAACTCTATGTTATGTCATGTGGGAAGAGCTGCCCTTGCGAGGGCGAATTCTGAGTCAAGAAAAGCCACCCAGAGTGCCACAGTTGGCCCTGGGCAGCCTGTCTTTTTGATTGTAATGTTTTCCTGTACATAATATAATAGAATAGATAGCTTTACCGAGAAAAAAATAAACAATTCAACAAAATTCCACCATTATCTTTCCAAAATAAAGCATTATCTATGATACAATATTTCATTGATTTCATTTTCAAGAATCTACCTTTAGTTCTAGATAAACCAGGAGGAGCTTGTAAATTTAGTAAAACAAATATGATATCTGTATATCAAGCTGAATCTAAAAATTCTTCACTGATATGTGGAGTCGCCATCTCTTCATAATCATCTAGAGAGCCAATGAAAATATATCTAAGGCCTGATAGTTCGATTCAGCCATGAGTTTAGCTAAACCTTGGCCTTTGATTAGTTTTGTGGGCTTTATTTCAATATCATATTCCAAAATAGTGGCAATCCATTTGCCTCCCTTTCCTTCAGGCCCATTCTATGTTAGAATGTCCTTTACTACTGATTTTGAAACATATGCAATTATGTGTGAGTATAAAATGTACACTCTGAAATCTTTAATAGCCTTCACTAAAGCAAGTGCTTATTTTTCCATTATATTATACTTTACTGTAGCATCCCTCAAAGATTTGCTGAAAAATGCAATAGGCTGCTCATAACCTTAATCATTGTTTGCAACAATACTGTTGCAATAGTATGTTCTGAAGTGAAAGAAAAATTTATAAAATCTTTTTTGAAATCAGGACTTATGATGATAGGTGTTTTAGTAAGGGCTTTTTTATTGCCTCAAAAGACTACTTAGCCTCTACTATCCACTTAAGTGTTGAGTCTTTCTTTAACATGTTATTCAATTCTCTAATTAGTTCTGCTAAGTTAGAAATGAATCTTCTAAGAAAATTTATTTTACATAAGAATTATTGTAATTCTTTGATGTTCCTAGGGTGAGTGATGTTTAGGATTACCTCTATTCTAGCTAGAACAATTTTGATGCCCTCTTTTGAAATTATGTGTCCTAAGAGTTTACCTTCTTGTAGACCAAAGAGTGTCTTCTTGAGATTCAAAG
The DNA here is from genome assembly GCA_031772625.1 of Pinus tabuliformis. Taxonomy (NCBI): domain Eukaryota; kingdom Viridiplantae; phylum Streptophyta; class Pinopsida; order Pinales; family Pinaceae; genus Pinus; species Pinus tabuliformis. The sequence goes on from CM062815.1 coordinate 38,780,918, forward strand.
AAATACCAAATTTTCTACATTTAATAAAAAGTATTCTTAGGTTATCTAGATGTTCATTATCTAATTTGGAAAACATTGTGATGTCATCTTGGTAAACAACTAGAAAGTCATGGATTTGTTTTGCAAAAGCTATGTCCATTTCTCTTCGAATTTTTGCTCCAGCATCCATCAATCCAAAAGGCATTTTCAAATACATGAAAGTACCCCAGGGAGTGATAAATGCAGTCTTTGCTTGATCATATGGCTGAACAAGGATTTGGTTATATCCAGAGAATCCATCAAGTAATGAAATTCTGGATGACCCTACTACCCTCTGGAGAATATGGTCCATTTTAGGGAGGGGATAGTTATCCTTTAGTGATACTTTGTTCAAGTTTCTGAAATCAACACAAAGTCTGATTTCTCCTATTTTCTTTCTAGTAGTGACTAAATTAGAGACCCAATCTGAATATCTATTTGGTGCTATGATTTGTGCCTCATACATCCTTTTTACTTCTTTTTCAATTAATGGCATAAGAAGTGGATTATTTTTCCTAAGATTTTGTTTAAAGGATTTAAAATCTTGTTTGATGGGTATTTTATGTTGAATAATGCTGGTGTCATAAGACTTGAGGTCTTCATAACTCTAGGCAAAGACATCTTGAAATTATTTAAACAAACTTATGTATTTCAACCTTTCAGCTAGAGGTAATGCTTTGGATAACTTAACAAGCTTAAGTTTTTCTTCTGTTCCCAGGTTGCATTCTTCTATGTCTGATCTTAAAGGCTCCATCTTTGGTTTCCTAGCTATATCTTTCAAAACAAACAGATCTTTTGGTGGGACTAATCCCTTAGGTAAAAAGTTATTTTCAAGGTTTAAAATCTCAAAATCATCATTAACTAGTTCTTCTATTTCTACTTTTTATAAGTTATCTATTTCTACTTTAGTGAATTTAGTGGGTTTATTTATATCTAAAGAATTTATATCTTTTTCACTATTCATGTTGTCATCTATTGTACAATCAATATCTATGTTACAGTTTTGGAATTCTCCCTCAGCATTCATAAAATCATAGATTTGAGAATCTTGTGAAAAAATCTACCAATATTTCAAATTATTAGGTATAACAGGCCTGTGTCTTACCTCTGCAGTGTATTGGTGATTGGGCTGAAAAGGCAATTTGCAAGTGCTAGCAAAAGTAGCCAAACTGTGAGCTTGCATGTTCTATTTCCTAGGAATAGCAGAAAAATCAATTTCAAGAAATTCTTTAATCAGATCTAGGACAGTTTCTATGTATTGGCTAAGTCTAGGATTACTCACAGAATACTCTCCCATAATTTGTTTTATGATCAATTCAGAGTCTCCCATGATAGAAAATTTCTTAGCTCCAAGATAGCTTACAATTTGCAATCCTAATATTAAAGATTCATACTCTGCCATGTTTTTTTTGCATATAGAGTTTAATCTAAAGGCACGACCTTCAGAACGGTTATTTTCCATGTTATGAATCCAAACTCCTGCACCTACTCCTAATTTTTTCACTAAACCATCAAATTCTAGTGCCACCTAGATTCATGGAATATATTTTCACTGTCTTGTTCTTTATTTTCTTTTTTGATAACTGTGTTATTTTCCTTTTCAATGTCTGAATTACATAAAATGAAAGAATCCATATCAGAATGTATAGAATAAATAGGATAGTTCTGTGGTTTATCTATACTACTGACCATGTATTTCATTAAAGTTTCTCTATAAAGATTTTTGGGCTGACCAAATAATGAAATTGTGGCATAAGGAATGTATAATTGTAGAGATCCCTGTAATTTTTCTCCCCATGAGCGAGACAATAGAATTCCATACTTCGGAGGGATATCAACAACTACACTATCCATGGCAATAGTTTTACCTGGGTATTGAACTAGAGTAACACACAAGTCTTTTATTAGGCCCAAACACTTAACTTTACTAGAATCAAAAGATAAAATATCTTTTTATGGTTTGGTTAAATTTAAATCCAGTGTCTCCATGATTGCTTTTGTCATTAAATTGTGAGATGCTCCTGAATCTAACATAGCATTGTGTAAGATTTGATCATGAATAGTCAAACTAATGTAGAATGGAGGAATACCACTTTGTTCATGTTTACCATTTACCTTAGGACCAAAGATTATTTCTGGTTGGTCATCATTTAAATTAAGAGAGTCTTCTCCTTCATCTATATTTAGTGTTTCAGTGCTTTGGGCTTTGTAGGAATCATTTCTTATCAATTTTGTTAAAGGAACTGATATTTTTAATTTTGAAATTTCATTTTGGATATTAAATGGAGTCTGTGTTTTTCCTAACTGAATGAATTCCTCCTTGGCCATTGGAGTTTGTGTAGTTTTCTCTCTTTTATCTTCAGTTGGTAATTCAGTTTGTGTTTGGGTGTCTACTATTTTACTATTTTCAATTCTTTGATTTGGAATAGTTTGGGAAGCAATTGAAATATGAATATCTTTTGAAGCTTGAGTATCAGTTGATTTTTGGTCATCCTTTGAAGTTTTCAGAGTAGATAATTTTTGAATATCAGCTGAAGTTTTCACAGTATGTATCTGTGATGTCTACAATCTTTGGAGTGAAATTTTTTTGGGTTTCTCTTGAGAGAATTTGTAGCACTTTGGTTGCAGGAGCTCCTACTATTTTCTTGGTCTGATTTTGGATACTTTTATTAGTAGGGGCTTCTGTTTTATTCCTACTCCTAAGGTTGTATTGCTTATGAACTTCATTAATGGAAAACTCATAACCTTGTTTATAATCAAAGGACTCTCCAGATTGCAACTGCAATTGTTGTAACATGCATAATTCCTATTCTTCTTGGGTAAGAAAAATAGTATTACCATCATTTATTCCCATTAAGTTAATTTGAGTGTCTTGATCTTATTCATTTTGGTGAGAACTTCAGCATAGTTTTCTTGGAAAGGTGGTCTAATCTGTTGATCAGGTGGTCCTTCTCTAGGCTTACCAGTATTGGGGTTCTTCCTAAAGTTTGGATTTCTTATTTGAGGACCTTGTTTCTCCCATTGTGGTTTTCTTTCCATAATTTCTAATCTATCCACTAACTTTTCTAAACCTTTAGCCAAAGTATCTATCTTAACAACTGAAGTGGATGGTTCCTCCTTAATGGTAACTCGCCTCTCATTTCTCATCCTAGTTCTTTTAGCCAACAAGTTAGCTTCTACACTAACTGCGTCACTTTGTATTTGCTCCAGAGTTGGAGGGTTTCTTTCTCTCAATTGGTAGGACATGTTAGTGTCAAAACCATCAAGAAATTTGATTAGTGCCAAGTCTGGAGGAGGTTTAATATTTGGATGGATTGCATTATAAATATTGTTAAACCTAGTACAATAGTCCTGAACAGATTCATTAGGATCTCTTCTAATGTTTTCATATTCAAATAATATTTGTAAAGGATTTTTATTTCTTTCCCATCTATTGATAAACTAGAATCATAAACCACATGCATAATAAACATGAAATACAATACCAATACTTGTCCTTCATTGATCCTTACTTCTGCCTTTTTCTTTATCCCATACGCACTCTAGATCAGTTGCCACACCTGAGAATTTCCTAGTGCCTTCTCCTCAACCATGTTCAGATACACATAGTGTTCATCAAACACATACAACCACATGGCATACCACACTATGCAATACATGCATCTACACCTGACATATAACACATACACATACACCCAATGTATGCAATACAATGCATCCATCTATACCCAATGTGGAATAACACCCAATACATGTAACTACACAGAGTACAACACAACGAGTACGCATGAGACAATATCATGATTACATGATGCACATACATAATACTGCATGCCCATACCACAACATCGATGACATGAACACAATACCACACATACACCAGTACCATATGTACATAATGTATACAGTACCATTGGTACATCACACCACCTGCACAACATGTACACAATGCCACATGTAAACTAAACCACTATAAAATGTGTACACAATACCACATGTACACAATACCACATGCACAATGTGTACGTGACACCATATGTACATAACATCACATGCACAACATGTACACAACACTGCATGCTCATAACACCCTATGTACAACATGTACACAACACCACATGCTCACAGAACCACTTGTACAATCATGCACACAACACCATATGTACATAGCACCATATGTACAACATGCATGCAACACCACATGTACCTAGCACTGCATATCCAACATGTACATAGCATCATCCACAGACATCATTGCATATCCAACATGCGTAGAGTACCATATGTACACATGCCAAATATACATCAAGAAGACAATACAATATGTATACAACACCCCATATGCACAACCATATTTGTGCCATCCTGTACATAACATTTCATAAATAACATGTACACATGCTATGTATACACAACACGACAAGTGCACACATCACAGATGCAACAGGTACAACATATGCAACGTATGCACAACAATAGTACCACACATCCAAAACCACACTGTCCTTACCAAGAAACCTTTGTTATAGTATCTCATCCATGCTTATCCTAGCATGCCACATACCACACTAATTTCACTTTGTTGATATATCCTTCAACATTACCTGTCATAACATAAACATAGGCATAATACAAGTATACAATACCAAATCATATCCACATGATACTCACCTCGTATATTTGTCGTGACTACTCTTCCCAATTGATTCCTCATAAGACCAGGAACCTCTTCATGCCATTCTCCTACATAAGTAATCATTCCTCCACAAGAATGATCCCTGACAACTCTGTCAGAAAGTAACATAAATACATGGATACATACATACATATATAAAAGTTAGCATAAAAAAATCATGATCCTGTCAGAAAACGACATACATACATACATATATACATATATAAACTTAAACATAACCATGATAATAAAATAATTACCAGATATCAAGGTCAAGGTTAAGAGAACTTCCTTTATTCATGCACAACATCCACGATATTGATAATAATAATTCCAAACATAGCCAAGGAATTTGATGCCTGAAACCCATTTACTTTACCTTTTTTGGTTACCTTTCTTGTGTCTGCACTGCTACTGTCCATTTACCACAATGGACCCAACCAGTCCAATCAACTATCATAGTCTTACCTTCCGCTCCGCTTACTCATTGTTATAGACATATTTTGGAACTGCAACCCCAATCACATATGTCCATAAACCAAGGGCTTTTAAGTCCCTAAAATTGTTGTCTCATACCCTAAAGGAGCAAGGTCAGCTGATTTCATCATCTCCCAGAAGTTCTCCATGAAAAACTACTCAGAACTGGTCAAAGCAGGACCATACAGACTGTGCAGTGATAAATTTGTGATGCATCTCACCTGCCACATGTCAAAAGTTCGATGCATACTGGAAATCCCTTCTATAGGGTGCGATAAGTGAGAGAAGACAAATGGCACAAGAATTTTGCTAGGTGGAAACCCAGAGAATCTTCTAGAAACTGCTCATTTGACACTTGCCTCTTTGAGTTCGCCCAGGGATGAGTAAGAGATCTAAAATCTCCATGTGGAACTAAGAAGTACCAGAGAGATGACACTAATCAAAATCCAAAAAGCTGACTCACCCCCTGCAAATATCTATAAATGGATCCCTAATCCAAGAGATCCAAAGGTTGGAATTTGGTAATTTGCAAAGAGGTGTTGCTGGTTTCTCTTTGAAGACATTGTTGGGTGATCTTGCTTTGTGTGAGGTGAAGAGGGCTTTCAAGCTAGGAGGATGGCGCTGGGTCAGACCAAGTGGTTGTAATCCTCTCTTCTATGACTTTTTACTAATAAAGCTATTTGAGTTTTCCTCCATATTCTTGTGTATCTTTGAATACTGTGTTTGTTATATGCATTTGTATGGTTAATATAAATGTAATCCTATATTGTTTACAGTGAAAGATCTCTATGCTTTGATGGTATTATGATGCTGTGAATCTACAGGTGCTCTTTGAAGCTGGACAAGTAAGGAAGCAATGGCAAGATTCTATCAAAGGGGAAAGGAAACAAGAAAGGAGCCAAGCAGAAGACTGAGGTTGGTACTCTCTGTTTCTTTCTCATCTCTCTCTTGTAAAGGAAGAACAAGTGACTTTAATCTATTTGTTTCTAAGATAGCTACCCATCTTAGTGGGACTAGCAGCTCTGCATAGACACTAGAATTCCTGATAACAAAATGGTGACTCCGCTGGGGAGCGATTAGTTTGATTGATTGTCTCTATTTGTTTGATTCATAAACTACAAACGGAGCCTGAAGTCAAGCCAGCTAGCCTTCGAACTGCATTTGCTATGCAAGTGAAAAGTAGATCAACGTTGCTTCAGTCAATCTTTGGGTTTGTTTATGAACTGAACAACTGACTTGCAAACATCCTAAGTGCCCTAGAGGTAGCTTGAGTAACCTCATTAGATCAGCCCTATACTTTGTAGTTACTGACTATCATTTGCTCGGCCTAAATCCCTGGACTAAACTGCAAACTGTGACCAAAAACCAAGTTAAAGTCTTGTTCCTTGACCATCACACCCTCTCCTTTAGGAAATCTGGATGCATCACACCTCCCATGTGCAGTAGGTGGGATGCATCCCTGTTTCCCTGTGTTATAGGTGCGATGATCAGACAAGACTAGATCTGCCTCTAGATTTTGGTTTTTTCTTCACTGTCTTCAGTTTTATTCAGGAGTTTTGCTGTTTGTGATCAGTAGACCACTGTTGAAACCCCCTTCTTTGCATCATCCAACCTCTATTGTACAAAGAATTGTGAATTTTTTTATGTATTGTGCACCATTTACAGTTCTCTTTTACAAAGAAGTAGCTTAATCGAACTGTCATCTTTTGATTTGGAAGTGTCGCAAGTGTCGTTTTCAGTCAAAGAAAAGAATCCCATTGTTCTTGATAGTTGATTACACTGTTACTCTTGTATTTGATCTGAATTTATAAGTATTTCAAGTGTCGAAAGTAGCTTTCTATTCAAAATCGCAAAGTGTCATCTTTCCTTCCTATCGTTTTTTGAAAAGAATCGTTAGTACTGTCACTTTGAAAGAAGATTTAGATTTGTATTTAGCATTATTTTTGTCATTCACACATTAAGAAAGTGGAAAACAAATACATGCACGTGCATTTGCATTTAGACTGCTTGTTGATTTTGATTTAGGACAGTGCATCTAGTGTGTGCTCTCTGCTCTATGTTGAAAGGATTTCATTTCTCTTTCCTTAGTAGCTAGGATTTTCATTGCAAAAAGAAGATTAAATGACTGTTTATCATCTTAGATTTCATTTTAGGAATTGTATATCTACATCATGTGGTGAACCTGAAAGGAAAATTTCTTAAGAAAGATCAACTGTAAAATAAATTTAATGAACATAAAAATGCTTTGGAACCTAATGCACAACATCTAGAAGTCTAGGCTAGAGATGCATTATGGAATTGTAAAGCCTGGTAACTGTTGTTTTCATCGTAGGTTGGGTGATTCCTCCTCTTTGAGACAATAAGTGCCAGTATGGACTTGTGCTCCCACGTACCGTCGAGTATATATTGGGAGACCACAATAGGCTATATCCTTTATCCTTAGGAAGCCATGTCTGCCGCCCTATCGATCGCAATGCACTGAACATTGACTGTCGTACCGTAAAAAGTATTCTGCAGTTTTGTGATTGGTTTGGTAATCCCTTTGTCTAGATTTCCAGAGAAGTCTCTTTCATTCCTTTTCAGACTCCTTAAAGGAAAAGGTCCATCTAAGCACTTGTCACTTCAGGCTCATTAAAAATCAAAGGTGACTAGAGTCATCTTTAGCTTTTTCTTGACTCTTAAAAATTGAAAAAGCAAGTTGTGTCAAAGTGTCTAAAATTTATTTTAATTGGAATAACATCACTATTCCCTCGTTGGTCTTAGGTTGAGAAAATGGAGTCCACCAACCAAGGATTTCCCCTTGGGGGAAGTCCTAGTCCTTTCTCCTCTTGGGGAGATGTTGGTGCACCTCATATGGCCACATCGTCCCTTCCAGGACTAACAATTGGCCTGCTGGTATGGATTTTCTCGACCTCTGTCGTTCAAAGCACCGTAATTCCTAAACAATTGAATAAACAACTAGATGATACCAGAGTTTCCCCAAAACCTTCTACTTCATTTTTCTCTCCCTCTCCTTCTTCCTCTTTTCTTGGTAAAGATAGTAAAACTGAAAACCAAGTAACTAAAAATAAGAAGAAGGAGCCAACGGTAAAAACGGGCAACCATGCATCGTCTAGCAAAAATCCTCACACTGCACCATCCAAACCTAAATCTCCATGTGTCATCTGTAAGGGAGACCACTATCACCGAGATTGTCCTTGCATCCCATGGATCCTAAGGGACCGGTCTCCCCACTTGCACAATCTAGTGTCATCAACCTCTGATGATCATGTTGAAAGTACACCGTCAACTAGTGAAAGTGAAGTCACTGGACAGAAAGGGAAATCTAAATTTCCTTGGAGACTGTGTGAAGGTGATCATGCCATCCACTGTTGTCCCTTCCTAGATGAAGCTAAAAGAGTCTTGGATAATCATCCTGCATCACTGCAACGACTCCCTCCTGGGTACAAGAAACTCTTGCCGAATCCATTGCTAGTTGAAAATCCGACTGACCCAGCTTTGGAGTTGGTCGAAGCACCTATCATTGAAGATAGACCTTCTGAGTCCACATCAGACCAAAGTCAACAGGTCGAGATGGCAGTCGACCCCATCTTGACTTCAAAAGATTTACCTTCAAATGATACAGTCACCGAAGAGAATGAGAACGACACCGTTCAAATTATTTTCGTAAATACAGACTCCGATGAACATGGGGGAAATCTGCCCATTCCTTTACCGCAGGAAGGAAATTCATCAAAGTTGTATCCGACCGTTTATTCGGTCCCACCTCCAAGCAACCTAGTCATTTCCTTCGATTGGAATCTACTAGGCAGACCCCATTTACCATCTAATGTACCATTTCGAATCATAGTGCAAACTTACAAAATGGTCATGGTTGGTACCATCATAGATGAAGGGGCTTCTGTGAGTATCCTTTCCTCAACTTCTTGGAAAGCATTTGGTTCACCATCACTTTTGCCTGAGATGCGATATCTGACAGGCTTCGATAAATGAACCAGTCGGCCGTTAGGGATCCTTCCAAGTTTGCCTATAACTATGAAAAGGAAAACCATTTATCTAAACGTAATGGTAGTCCAAGGACCTTTAGATTACAATCTACTCCTTGGGCGCGACTACATTTATAGCATGGGAGCCATCGTCTCCTCACTCTTTCGAGTAATTTGTTTTCCGCATGAAGGCAGAGTGGTCTAGCTCGTAGACCAGCTTTCATTCCCTAGTTCACATATAGCTAATAGTCAAATGCCATCCCTAACAGGTCTTTTTGCATAAGGAATGTCTCATCAATCTCCAGATCATCCACCTGATGAGCACGAGTGATTCAGTGGTTGTGACTGAAACCTAGGGGGCATGCACCCTGGTCTGCTTCGGCAGAGAAACTTCAGGTATAGGGTAGGTTTCCACAGAGGATATATGACTGGTCTGACACACCCGTCCATTTAGGAAAATGGGATTAGACCAAAATAAGATACCTCTGTTAGAAGGTAGGCCTTTCCCGATAGAACAAATGTTTTGTCTGCAAATTGAAGGGTAACCTGAAAAGGTAGGCCTTTCCCGATAGAACAAGCATTTTTTCTGTAAATTGAGGGGTAACCTTGGAAACTCTACTTCGTTATACCGGGGGGCATGCAAACTTTTTGCGTGAAAGTGAAAAGCGACCATTTATTTTCTTAGTTTGTAGGTTCTTAACCCTTTAAACTCGTAAGATTGGTCATTCCTAGCTTACATAATAAAAGGAGTCAGAGCATAATTTCGAATGGTGCAAGCTCCCTAAAAAATGAACCTATCGATGAGACATCCTTATTATACGACTAGCATGAGCAATTTTATGCGAAGTTCAAGCTCGTTAAAAATTAAACCTAGCAATGACCATATGTTCCACCACAGTTTAATCTCATTAAAAAATGAACCCACCTCCAATAAATAACCTTTGTGAGTGCATTTTCATCAGCTTTTGAGCCTTTCTCGTGTTCTTACCATTACCTCCACTCTGTTGTTGCCGATCATTCGCCTCCATTTGATTGTTTACCCCTTTTGAGGAACAACTATGACGAGTGATCCTATTAGCCACCTTTTTACACTGCCATGATTGGAAAGTTCCAAACCTTATCTGGAACCAACTGCTATCTGAAAATATCACTCGTTCCTCAAAAAACGAGTCTCCTTTAAGCTCTTTTCATCTGACTCGTAAAATATGAAAAGATTGCCGAGTGATTTGCCTCTCCAGCTTGTTAAAGTGATTGAAAGTGATATCCCTCCTCTATATTTTAATCTTTTTGGACCTGAGGGATTATTACACAAAAAGATCGAGCGTTAGTCTTGTTCAGCTCATTAAAACTATCGAAAAGTCATCCCTTTTGCATTTTTTTATACTTTTTCGGACTTAATGGATTATGTTACGAAAAAGGAATATTGGAGTCTTATTTCCATCTTTTTTTAGACTCTCTAAAATTGAAAAGGACTGAGTTATCCTTGTCGTTAAACTCGTAAAAGCAATAGTGACAAACTTGTCCATTCAGACAAGAACGAGTTTCACTGTCGCTAGGCTCGTTAATACATAGCGATGGGTTTGTCTAAAGTGCAAATTATAGAAAAAACATATGTTATCCTCTTCAAGCTTGACAAAAATAAAGAGGTACTGGTCAGAAATAACTGGGGAAAATTGGGAAGAAAACTTGAAGAAACTTTATTGGTAGCAGGTCACTCTTGAACATGACACTTTCACTCCATCACCATGATTGAGTCGGGTTGGGTTACTCCGTTCACCGGTCATATCACCATTGGTCCACCATACCATCCACTTTTTGGGTTAACGCTACCAATCCATTTCAGTGTCGCCGATATGTTCAAGAGAAGTCGCTCAGAGAATTCACCTACCCAGCTTGTGTCTCATCCGCTACAATAACTTCACGCTTCATTCTTTTATGACCGCCACCCTGAACCTTGTATCATCAAATCGTTTTCACCTCTACAAAATCATTTGCTCCATTCTGTGTCATAGATGTGGGATCCATTAATGCCCTCCTATGACGATTCACTTCTTGTCGACATCAGCTCATTATCCAAGAAGCCAACCTAGGGACAACCCTTCCAATACTTTGAAGCTTGCATGCCTCAATGGCAAGTTTCTCACTTCCAGCGACAGGTTTACACTAATGGCCTTCGACCGAAAGATTTTGCATGGTGTTTGACATCAACTCATGTATTCACACCACGTGAATTGTACTGCAGTACCTTGAGGGTCATCATCATCATCGGTGATTCCTCTCGCGTCTGTTAACAGCTTACATCATTGGCTGGTAATCAGGCGATGTCCTTCCATGTTCGACATCAGAACATCTTTTCACATGGATCGACTTGTACTTTCGGGCAAAGATTGAACGAGTTTTGAAGACCCCGGATCTAGTTTCATCCATCTGGGATGTGATATAATTAGGAAAATAAAGACATCAAATGTACATCATTGCTGCACAGATAATCATCCAAACTAAGGGATGATGGCTATACCAGAATCATCAATCTGCACATAGATGGTTGTCTGTCTTATGTACATGAAAATGAATTTATCAAGCTGAGCATGGGAATGCCCGCCTCAGCTAGATCATGAAAATATTATGAAGATAATGTATTTTATTGTATCTTATTACAGGTCACCTTCCAGTGCGAAAAACCTCGGATCCTCATTATAAAGAATTTCACCTGAAATCAAAAGATTTACGACCTCATGCTTTAGGGGGCAACTATTATAGACATATTTGGGCACTGCAACCCCAATCACATATGTCAATAAACCAAGGGCTTCTATGTCCCTAAAAGTTTTGTTTCATACCCTAAAGGAGCAAGGTCAGCTGATTTCATTTTCTCCCAGAAGTTCTCCATGAAAAACTACTCAGAACTGGTCAAAGAAGGACCATACAGACTACCTAGTGCTAAAGGTGTGATGCATCTCACCAGGCCACATGTAAAAAGTGCGATGCATACTGGAAAGCCCTTCTATAGGGTGCGATGAGCGAGCGTAGACAAATGGCACAAGCAGTTTGCTAGGTGGAAACCCAGAGAATCTTCTAGAAACTGCTCATTTGACACTTGCCTCTCTGAGTTCGCCTAGGGATGAGTAATAGATCTAAAATCTCCATGTGGAACTAAGAACTACCAGAGAGATGACACTAATCAAAATCCCAAAAGCTGACTCACCCCCCTGCAAATATCTATAAATGGATCCCTCATCCAAGAGATCCAAAGGTTGGAATTTGGTAATTTGCAAAGAGGTGCTGCTGGTTTCTCTTTGAAGACATTGTTGGGTGATCTTGCTTTGTGTGAGGTGAATATGGATTTCAAGCTGGGAGGATGGCGCTGAGTCAGACCAAGTGGTTGTAATCCTCTCTTCTATGACTTTTTACTAATAAATCAATTTGAGTTTTCCTCCATATTCTTGTGTATCTCTAAATACTGTGTTTGTTATATGCATTTGTATGGTCAATATATATCTGATCCTATATTGTTTACAGTGAAATATCTATATGCTTTGATGGTATTATGCTACTGTGAATCTACAGGTGCTCTTTGAAGTTGGACAAGTAAGGAAGCAGTGGCGAGATTCTGTCAAAGGGGAAAGGAAACAAGCAAGGAGCCAAGCGGAAGACTGAGGTTGGTACTCTCTGTTTCTTTCTCATCTCTCTCTCGTAAAGGAAGAACAAGTGACTTTAATCTGTTTGTTTCTAATATAGCTACCCATCTTTGTGGGACTAGCAGCTCTGCATAGACACTAGATTTCCCGATAACACTCATGCATTGAGCTTCATTTGAATATTACATTACCTTTTAGGTACCACACAACTCTCCCCAAGCTCGTCAACCTTCCTATTTCCCAACCAATTCCAAAGACTCAAAACAAAAATAGCAAGACAAGAAACAAAAAAGAAGAAGACCATAAAAACCAATAACAACATGACTCTGCAAACAAAGTGGTATGGCCATAAACTAGACATAAATAAAGACACAAATTAAGCTCAACAATTCATAAAATACCAAAAGCACAAGACTAAAAACAAACACCATGACTCAATCCCCATCGTTCCCAAGGAAAGCTCAACCTGAGCCTTCTTCAAGATTTCATGGCAACCTCTCTTTCCATGCAACTCCCCGCATCATTCTCACACGTGTCAACAACATGTTCCAAATATCAAGACAATCATATCTATAAATTTGAAATCAACCTTTACCAAGACTAACCATCATGTCATAATCCATAGTCAACTCATGGTCATTAGGCATAATTCTAAAAGTATCACCTACTAGACTCAAGTACCTATCAACTGTCTTAACACATATGTATTACTACCATCATCTTAAAACAAGATCATTGGAACACATACTCATATTATGCAATTCATCAAACATTCAACCAACTCGTAAGCTTACCATGTTAAATAAATCAATTAGACGACATAATAGGCACCGAACACTCAAATACAAAATGGACGATGTAATCAACTATGAGACACCAAGTATAATACATAAGAAAACTCATACCTTAGTGTACCTTAGGGGAGGCTATATTTTCTGCATTATCAATCTAGTTAGCGAGATATAATTTTACAACATGTCAACTCAAGCACTCATAAGATCATGATATCCATAACAATATCTAACTAACATGCTCACATCGTAAACTCATACACAATTATCATTCACAAATGTGAAAATTAAATATAGATTAGTATGAAACCATCTCACAAATATGTTAGTTCATACCTAAATATCACAACCATAACCATCTGCATAGGTCAAACCAAGTTAACATAATACATATAACATCAATATATTTAAGGCAATGAACATAACCATCACTCATATGACCAATCCAAGTTATAACATCAATATCTCAATCAAATAACCCTAATCATCGAGTTAATAGCATATAACAACAATAAGCTATATATCATTCTCATCAACAACATAAAACTAAATCATCAAGCTAACTGTCATATAACAATCAACAAGTTAACCTATAACATATGCATCAGCAACATATAGCATAATCATCATGTTATCTAATATAAAACAACAATAGAAATGCAAATAAATACAAGTTACTATCATTCTTGACTATCCGACACATGTGCATATAATTACACTAATCAAACAACATCTATCATGAAAGTAACCATAACATCAAAAGACATGTACATAAACCTAATGTGCATAAACCTAATGCATTTAAAAATCCATAACTTACATACCTGTATGTTGAACATGCAATACATGTATCACAATCTTCTCTTACCCCAAATTGCAATGTTGCAACCTCATTATGATGATTTGCATCTCCTGCTCTATCTCAGCCAACATATTAGCATCATAACATCCAATAGTACTATGATGAACTAAATTTCATACAATGACTTCACAAGGAAAATTTTACCTACTATACATGCATAACCATAACCAAGACCATACATGCATAACAACTTCATATACACACATAAAAATGAGTACCAAACCATATACACATCATTCTAGCTAGAGTCCATTCATCAATGCATGACCATATCAAGTACGCAAACCATGACCTCATGCATGACAACAACCATTACTCCATTGTACGCATTTCCACATGCAACCAACAATATGCATAAACAATGCCAAATCAACTACACATACGCATAAACACATGTAGTCGAGCATAAGCGATCAATTCTTGTAATCAACCTACAAGAATGATACATTGATCTAGGCAGATTACCAGACAATAGTGGCATGGAAAAGGCTCAAAATTCAAGGTGGAAAAAAGTCGATTAACTTGACACCAGAAAGAAGCTCTCTTTGCCCTGATTCCAACGGTGTGAACAGCACTCCAATCCGAGTCTGGATGAGGAAGATAGAGGAAGTCCAAGTTTTGGTTGTCTTTTGCTAACTAGGAAGGCTTAGTGGAGACACAATTTGGAAGTTTTCTGGTGGATGGAATCCAACCAAATCTGTCCAGATTTTGGACAAAATTGTCACCTTGTTAAATTTTCTCCTTCGGTCCAAAAACTTAATTTTTAGAAATGGCCATGTTGTTATAACTGAAAAAAAAATAAAAAATAAAATAAAATAAAATAAAATAAAATTAAATAAATTAAAAAAGGGGGGTGGTGGGCCATCAACCCCGCTACCCCAATCCTTATCACATATGTATTATGGAGGGTTGGGCCACTACCCCCAGCCCCTACCCCCATATTTTACGGAACCCCGTGCATTTTGGGTGGGCCGTTATCACACGTGGAGGAGTATGTGGGCTGGTCCTTGGGACATGGACCCAACTACAACAACTGCCCACGCTAATGTATGGGCCACCATAGAGCAGGTGACAAGTGAGGTGGGCGGGCCAGCGAAGGTGAGCCCAGCCTGACCTCCCTTCCAAATATATTTTGTTATGTAAAATGGGAGGGTGCGGGGTTTAGCTACCCGACCCCCTCCATAATAATCAGATCTCTAACCACTCTGCGCAAGGGAGTTTTTGAAAAATCCGCCCACCTTTTTATATTTACAATCAGTTCACCAGTGCACCTAGACAGTGGAGGAGCATGCACGCAGTTCGAGGAGACCAATTTTGTAGGTGGCAGAACCATGAGCAGTGCAGAGAGGGCGGCGGAACCATGATCTGAGAAATTTCTCCAGGGGGCTAGATTTTCACTTTGTCATATTTCGACAAATTTTATATGGTTTTAGCATTTCTCGACACCACGAATGCAATGGTGTTGTCCATTTCTCCAACAGAGTTCTGCATTTTTCAGCCATTTTCCAGAATGGAGGTATAACACTCCTTTTGTAAATGGTGATTGTACTCTTGTTTTCATGCCACTTAATGAATGAAGGCCTCCCCATTGATTGAGCAGGGCCCGGTGACGTAGTCCAAATTGGATGAACTCTGTTATCCAGTCTCTTGTCTTCTTTCATGATTTTATATGTTTCTCCTCTTCTCTCATGTGCACATTAAATTTCTATGTTTAAGCTACAATTTATGCATTTCATTCTTTAATACATATATAAGCAAAAGATCTTTGGATCAAGTGGTATCAGAGCAGGTATTTGTATATGTGAATTGTATGTTTGTATGCTAACAAGAAACAGACTCCGAAGAGGTGAAGGGAAACTAAAGTCTTTCGATCCTAAAGTGGGGTGTGCACATTGAAGGAGAAACATGTCAGATGAAGAGGGTCGTTATGAAGAGGAGCTCAATTTCCGCAAAACCTTCTATACAATGGCAGAAAATGTCGGTCAGTTTATTTCAAGGACAGATAAAGCAGGAGGGAAAAAGGCTGAAGAACAAGGTTCAATGCATGGAAATGGTGAATAATAAACCCCTCCTCCTTCCATGAGTGAAAGTTCTTATTCCTCTCATAACCATCATCATAGAAATTCAAGGGATGCATCTAAGTAACCTTTCTTTAAATTAGATGTCAAATTTGATCTTCCCATGTTTAGCGGTGAAAGTAATGCAGAAAATCTTACTAACTGGATTAGGAAAATTGAAATCTACCACGAGATTCAGTAGATCAAAGAGGATGAGGCAAAGATTCAACTGGCCTCTCTTCGGCTGAGTAGCACTGCTCTCATCTGGTGGGAGAGAAAATTGTGAAGCAGTAAGAGTGTGGGTAATCTTCTTTCCTTATGGCCTAGTTTCATTTCTACATTAAAGGGACAATTTTATCCCTTGGGTTATAAGAAAAAATCCTTAATGGATTAGCAATACTTAAGGCAAGGCAGAGGTCAGGATGTTTAAAGAATTACAGAGGATTTTAGAAAACAAGCACTTAATTTGGGCATTGCACTTGACTCACCTGAAGTAGTAACTAAGTATATTGGATCATTACATAGTTACCTTAGACATTCATTATTAATGTTTGAACCTACTACTATTGACTCTACCAGTGTAAAGGCCATCCATGTTGAGAACAGGGGCAAAAATGAAAGAGATGATCATTTCAAGAAACCACCTTTCAAACCTCCCAATGGCAAACCCAAAGTGAAAGGAAAAGGAAAGGAGAAGAGGATGGTGTCAATTAGGGGAGATGAAGGAGAAAGGCCTTATTACACTCACTATGAAAAGGAAGGTCATGACGATGATCATTGTTGGAAACTATACCCACAAAAGAGACCAAAGAAGTATGGAGGAAAAGGCGAGTAGAAGACAGTGGCAACTGTGCAATAAGACCTTGTATCTGATTCCAGAGATGAAGCATTGGTCATAGCAGTAGGAATGAAAGGTACTCTTACACCTCATGTTAATTCTAAATCACATGAAGGCACTAGTTCAATAGATGAGTCTCTTCCTAATGAACGAAAGAGAATTGAGCTATTTCATATTAGAGTTATCATAAATCATACAAAAGTGGAAACTTTATTTGATATCGGATCCCAAGA
Organism: Pinus tabuliformis; assembly: GCA_031772625.1. Taxonomy (NCBI): domain Eukaryota; kingdom Viridiplantae; phylum Streptophyta; class Pinopsida; order Pinales; family Pinaceae; genus Pinus; species Pinus tabuliformis. The sequence continues at coordinate 38,798,493 of CM062815.1, forward strand.
AAACTTAATTTTAGAGCCCTTGGTAAAGAAGCTAGGCTTAGATACCAAACCACATCCAAAACCTTACTCACTTGGATGGATAAATGATTAAGAAAAATTGAATGTAACTAAGCAGTGCAAGGTTAAATTTGTGATTGCTTCTAAGTTAGTGGATGAGGTAAAACTTGATGTGATACCATTGGATATATGTGGGATGGTGTTAGGGATTCTATATCTATATGATAGAAAGGCGATCTTCTTCTGTCATGAAATCAAATACCAAATCACAAAAGATGGGGTAGAATGTATTGTAAGGGTTATCAAACTAAAACCAATGCCAACCTTGTAAGTGCAGGACAAATGAAGAGGTTCATGAATTCCAGTGAGGGTTGCATGCTTATGGTTGTAAGGGGAAAAGATGCAGAATTATCTGATGCTTTAAGGGTTGCGATCATGTGCATAAAAAGGAATTATGTGAATTAATTTCTAACTATGATGAGATGTTTCAGGAACCAAGGGGATTACCTCCGAAGAGGGAAATCCAACATGAGACCCATTTGCAGCATGATGCTCCTTTACCAAATATTGGCATGTATAGGATGTCGACCATTGAGATGGAGGAGATAAAAAATTAGGTGTAGGAACTATTGAACCAAGGGGTCATCAGACCGAGCACTTATCCATGCATCTCAGTGATTGTCTTAGTGCTGAAGAAAGATGGCACATGGAGGATGTGCGTGGATTAGCGAGCACTAAAAAAAATCATGGTGAAAAATCGTTACCCTCTTCCATGCATAAATGATTTATTAGATCAGTTAAAGAATGTTATCTATTTCACCAAATTGGATTTGCATAGTGGCTATCACCAAGTATGAATTACAGAGAAGGATGTGTGGAAAATTGCCTTCAAGACCAAACAGAGGTTGTTCTAATGGATGGTGATGCCATTCGGACTTTGCAACGCTCCAACCACTTTCAGGAGGGTCATGAATGATCTCTTTAGGTCTTTCATTGATGAATTTGTTCTTGTATATCTAGATGATATTCTTGTCTTTAGTAAAATTTGGAATGAACATGTATGCCATGTGAAGAAAGTGCTTGATGTATTGAAAAAAGAAAAACTCTATGTAAAATTGTCAAAGTGTGAGTTTGGGAAAACCTCTTGGGTTTGGTTGGTCACGGTTAGTTAAAAATTAATCCTTCTAAAGTTGAAGCAATTATAAATTGGCCTAACCCTACTAGTGTAACCGAGGTTCTCAGGTTTTTGGGTGCAGTACAATATTGGAGGAGATTTATTGCCAATTTCTCTATTATTGTAGCACCTTTACACACATTGACAAGTGTAAAGAAAATCTTTCAATGGGGAGGAAAGTAGCAGAAGTCCTTCGAAACATTTAAAGAAAAGATCAACACCACACCGGTCTTGGCCTTACCAGATCTCGAGCAGCCATTCGAGATCAAGATAGACACCAACGGATATGCCATGGGAGTTGTACTGATGCAACAAAAGAAGCCGATATGTTACCATTTAGAGAAGTTCTCTCAGACTATGATAAATTATCCCACTTATGACAAGGAGTTATATGCCTTGGTCCAGAGTGTGAAAAAGTCGAAACACTACTTGGTTGGCAAGGAGACCATCATCCACACGGATCATCAACCCTTGCAGTATCTTCAGTCACAAACCAAGTTGTAGCAATCTTGTCATTTCAGGTCGATGGGTTTTCTTCAGCAATTTCATCTGGTAATAAAGTATAAGAAGGGCACTAGCAACAAAGTAGCCGATATGCTATCTCACCCTCCTATTTCTGCCTCTGTTATTTTGCAAAATGCTTCGTTATCTTTTGAAAGTTATGTTGAAAAATATGCTAACGATGATGACTTTAAGGAGATTTATGAAAAACTAACCCATGGTTCATAGGTGGAAAACTATCACTTGCCAGGGAAACTATTGTCACCTTGGTAAATTGTGGATACCCACAGGGGAAATGGTACATGTAATCCAGGAGGCCCACAACTCCCTTGTGTCTGGTCATTTTGGTGTTGAAAAAAATTTGTATCATGTACAAAGATTTTTCTTTTGGCCTCATATGAAGAACATTGTGACTCACTATGTAAAAGGATATGTGATGTGTTCTGTTTCAAAGCCCTCTAATAGAAAATGAGAGCTCCATGCACCACCCCCTATTTCGAGTCATCCATGGGAAAGTGTGTCGATGGATTTTGTAGGAGGTTTACCTTTGTCTAGAAAAATTCACAACTATTTGTATGTATTCGTTGACCATTTTAGTAAGATGTGTATTTAATGCCTTGTAAAAAGAAGATCACTGTAGAGAAGACTGCTTATCTTTCCTTTGAGCATGTTTGGCTCCATTTTGGGTTGACCACATCGATTTTTTTAGATCGAGACTCTCGCTTTCTCGGAGAGTTCTGGACCAGCTTGTGGAAGATGATGGACACCAAGTTGAAAAGAAGAATGCCATTTCATCCACAGAATGACGGACAGACGGAGGTTGTCAACTACACAGTGGTACACTTTTTGTGGGGATATTGTGGGAAACATCCTAAGTTGTGAGATGAGCACCTTCCATATGTGCACCATTCCTACAATCAAGCAGTGCACTCATCTACACATCGTTCACCATTCGAGACATGTTTTGGCTACCTACCCAAAGATCCTTTTGATATGGTATTTGGAAGGGAAGATGACTCCAGTGGACGTGATGAGAGGGACAAAGCACAACAGTTCATTCAGTGGATCCAGTTGATTCACCAAGTAGTATAGGAGAAGTTGGAGAAAAGTCAGGCCCGGTACAAGGCTCAACATGACAAACACTGAGTCGACCATCAATTTCAAGTGGAAGATAAATTGTGGTTCCATATCAACAAGGAAAGGATGAAGGGAGAAGGGAATAAGTTGTGACCAATCCGGTATGGTCCATTCACCATCTTGGAGAAGATTGGAAACAATGCCTTCTGTCTTCATTTTCCGACATATATGCAAATGTACTCCATAGTGAATGTGGAAAACTTGAAGTTGTATGAGCCACCATTGATTATGGACACCGAAGAGGTGGGAACGGTTCCTACAGTTGATAACTTTGCACCAGAGTATCTCGATGAGTTTCCTGAAGATATCATCCTTAACAGAAGAACTAGAACATCGTGACGGGGAGATGTGGAATACCTTCGAGTTGGTTTTAAGGGGATGCACCCTAGCAAGGCAAAATCGCTGGAAAAAGAAAGAGTGGGGGAACAATTCCCTCACTTGCCAATTGACTGATAAAGCTTTTGACGGTCCAAAAGCTCCTCAATGGCGAAGATTGATCCAGGTGGATCTGTAGACACTAATAGCATGGAAAAGGCTCAAAATTTAAAGTGGCGTAAAGTCGATTAACTCTACATAAGATCGAAGTGCTTGTTGCCCTGATTCCAATGGTGTGAATGACACTCTAATCCGAGTGTGGATGAGGACGATAGAGGCAGTCATATTTTTGGTTGAATTTTGCTAACTAAGCACGCTTAATGGAGACACAATTTGGAAGTTTTCTGGCAGATGTAATCTGGCCAACTCTGACCTGATTCTGAGTGAAATTGTAGCCTCATTAAATCATCTCCTTTAGTCAAAATTCCAAAATTTTAAAAATAGCCATGTTGTTATAACTGAAAACAAAAATTATAAAAAAAAGGGGGGTTGCGGGCCATCAATCCCGCCACCCCAATCCTTATCACATATGTATTATTGAGGGGCAGGCCACTACCCCTAGTCGCTCCCCCCATATTTGGCAGAACCCCATGCATTTTGGGCGGGCCATTATCACACGGAGAGGAGTATGTGGGCCAGTCCTTGGGACACAGACCCAACCACAACAACTGCCCATGTTAATGTATGGGTAACCATGGAGCAGGCGACAGGTGAGGTGGGCGGGGGAGGGGTTTGACCGGTTGACTCCCTCCACAATAATCAAATCTCTAACCACTCCACCCAATGTTGTTTTTGAAAAATCCACCCACCTTCTTATATTTAAACTTAGTTCACCAGTGTGCCCAAGAAGTGGAGGAGTGCGCATGCAGTTCGAGGAGACCAATTTTGCAGGTGGCAGAACCATGAGTAGTGTAGAGAGGGGGTAGAACCATGATCTGAGCAATTTCTCCAAGGGGCCAGATTTTCACTTTGTCAGATTTCAACAAATTTTATATGGTTTCAGCATTTCTCGACGCCACAAATGCAATGGTGTTGTCCATTTCTCCAATATATTGCTGCATTTTTCAACCATTTTCCAAAATGGAGGTATAAGACTCCTTTTGTAAATGATGATTGTACTCTTCTTTCTTGTGCCACTTAATGAATGAAGGCCTCCCCATTGATTGAGCAGGGCCTGGAGACGCAGTCCAAATTGGACGAACTCCGTTATCAATTCTCTTGTCTTATTTCATGCCTTTATGTTTTTCTCCTCTTCTCTCATGTGCACATTAAATTTCTATGTTTAAGCTACAATTTATGCATGTAATTATTTAGTTCATCTATAATAAAAATATCTTGGATCATACATGTAATCAAAATATTCAAAAATGTAACCTAACATATAAGGACGTAAGTAGGTATCATGAAATCAACATGTAAGCGACATATAATTCATACATAGTCAGTCACATGATCCAAAAATCAAGACATCATGTCTATTAATTTGAAATCAGCTTTCACCAATACTAACAACCTATAATCATACCCCCTTACTATCCATGGCCCACACTAAGGTAGAAGGAGGAAGCTACTATAATGGTCTGATCTCCAATGTCCAATTATGGAAATGGGATCTCCAAATCTCTTTTAAATTTAACCATACTTGAAAATAAATTTATTTTTATTTCTCATACATTGGTATGAGACTAAGTCAAAAATATTGCACTTATTCCACTTGTAACATCATAACTAAAAGCATGCCACTTTTCCATTTCCTTAGATGCAACTTTTCAAATTCCTTCCATGCAACCTTTCAAATCCCTACATGCAACTCTCCAAATTGTTTTGCATGCAAATAGGAATAGATCAGATATATCAATATTATCATAATAAAATACTATGCCATCTAAGAAAAATAACATTTTCTTCAAACAATTACCATACCTTTACATTTTCCACAAACAACTACTATACGATTACATTTGCATGTAAGCATTTATTCAAACACTTTACATGCAAACTAATATAGAAAATTTTTTGCATACAAGTAAGAATATATCAACTACAGAAATACTATTACATATCAATACTATCCCCAACCACAAACAAAATAATCATTGGGGCATTTTATCAAACAATTTATATGCAATTAATCGTTGAACTGTTTAAGCATTTCACCAAACACTTTGCATGCAAACTAATATAGTGAATGATTCGATGCATATATCCTAAACTGTAGTAGTAAACGTTATGGAAACTAAACCATATGATTAGTGGAATTATTCATGACTATGGTTCAAGTTTTAGCTTCTGAGATTTCATAGAGGAAAAGTTATAAGAAAATACCAACACAATCCTATTTGGTCCACAATTCTAGGAGTATCAAGAAAGCTCGATTTACCGGTCATATCTCCTAAAATATAGCAAATAAATGTCTGAAATTTTGTATCACAATATAGTTTGGGTTTCCTGTAGTGGAAACAAATTCAGCTCCTGAGAATGCCCAGAATAAAAGTTATAACAAAAATGTCGGCGTGACCTGTTTGAGACCTAATTTTAGGAGCATTCAGAAGGCTCTACTCCTTGTGCTCATATCTCCTAAAATATTGTGACCCAATATCTGAAATTTCTACCACATAATCATTGGTATTTCCCCTCAATGTGGACGATTTTTCAGCTTCTGAAAACCTATAGTAGAAAAGTTATTGCAGAAATTCCAACGTGACCTATTTAAAGGTGCATTCAAGAAGGTCATCTTTCTGAGATCGTAATTCCTAAAGTATTGTGAACCAATATCTGAAATTTTTACCACATTATCAGTGGGATTTACCTTTAGTATGGATAAGTTTTTGACTTCTAATATTCCACAGAAGAAATGTTATAACGGATATGATAGAAAGGTCTAAAAATTAACCTTTGTTCTTCATTTTACCTATGATAGAGCCCATCCTGTCTAAGTGTTTGAACCATGATCTGATACCACTATGTAACAACCTCCAGGGTAAAATTTCATAAGAAAAACATAATAGGAACATAAATACAATAAACATATCAACCATCAAAATCCATATATACATTAGTACATTTGCACATGAAAATCAAGGGAATTTTTTTTTCATTAATAAATGCAATTGACTTGTTATCACTCCAAAATTTGTTTAGAGTTGTTAGAGAAACAAATGATAGAGGTAACCTCAAAAATAATTTTGAGATTAGTATCTAGCCTTCCTAATGCATAGAGAGGGTTCTCTCTTTATGATTTAACTTTGTTTAGTTAATTGATTTTAGGCTAGTTATGAATGTACTTGGGTTTTGGTTTTGATTTGGTGGTGGGATAGCTTACTTAGATGGATAAAGGGATGTATTTTACCATTGGACTATGGGCTCAAAAGTCAAGCAAACAGGACTAGATCAAGTTCTAAAAATAGTGTCTACAGGGCAAGATAGCTGAGTTACTTCAGATCTCAAAGCTAGATAGTGAAGCAGTTTTCAATCGGATCTAAAGAGCAATTAAGAGTTCCTTAGACCAGATGTTGAAAGAAGTGAAAGAGGTCACCTGGAAGGGGAGAGAAATTAAGGGTTCTCAGATCAAGATATCAGAAGAAAACATAAAAATGATTAACTATTCAAGACAGAGTGTACTTAAACAAATTTTGAAATAAATTTCAAGTTAATTATTCAACTTTATATAACATTTAAGTTTGTGAAATACATAATAAAATAACAAATTTGACAAAGAGAATACTTCAATGTAATAACTCAACACATGAATCCTATAATGCAATATCTTTATTACTCAGTCCAGTCTGCTGACTTAAAAAAATTGGTATAATAACCCTTAGATTTATGATCAATCAACTCTACAAATGTATAGCAATCCACACCCAATACTTCGATTTATGAAGTATTTATACAAAAATAGTTTACAAAATATCCCAAACTGTCTTGGGAATTATTCTAGGAGAAAGAAATATCTTCATGCAAGAAGATAGAGACAAATGTTCAATTGTTGTATGTTGTCCTTGTTTATTAGGTTCTGCTTTCTTTATGCTCTGATATTCTACCTTTTACTCTTTGCCTTGTTGTTTGTTTTTACGCTGAATGTTCTTTTCACTTTGACCTTTCAACTAATATACTTTTACCTGATACTCTTTCATCTAGTTGGCCTATCATTACCCTTTTGTTGTGTTGTTTTCAACCTTACTTTACATTTTAAATTTTGACTGTGTATTTCTACAGTAAGTCATTCAATTTATCCCATGTTTCTGCATCTGGTAATTGGATATTTACCATCTTCTTGTATATTTCATCTGCCTTCGTGTACTTGGAAAAAGTGGGTTTATTTACAAAAAGGTGTTTTACCTCATGCTGGAGGTAAAACAAGTTCTCAAAGGTCTGATATAGGACCTTGCTAGTAGGCATTCCCTTCATAGATGAAGTATTTACCTGATCTCTTGCCACTTCTCTTATCCTTCTGTTGTAGTCCTCTTGTGGCATCAATTTATCATTTATCACTAAGGGATTGGGTAGACCCTTTTGCCTCAAAACTTCAAACTTAACCATGAATTTGTTTATAGCCAATTGCATGGTTTGGCACTTATCTTCCAGGTTCATCATCAAATTCCTCTTGACAAGGATCATTTTTACTTTCAATATTGTGCATGTTCTGTGAGGTATCTCCAATTCCTACAATTCATATTTGTTTTTGGAGTTAAGTGAATGATCCTAGTGGCTTCCTCTGGCATGTCTCACAGTTCTATTTTAACTCTCTGTATGGCTTCTGTAGCCTCTTTCACTAAGTCAATTTGTTCAAAAATTACTTGAATGGATGGCCAAATATCATTGACAGAGTCAATGATATTGGCCCATAACTGTTCCTTGGCTTAGCCAAGTGGTTCCTTTAAAGTCAATTCCTTCTCCAAGATTTTTATCCTTTCATTCATTCTGGTTGCCTTCTGTACTTCTTCTTTGTGCATAATCTAGGCAAGCTTATAGTCATTCTCTAGACTGGTTATCTTTTCCTTAAGCTTGTTCATCTGTGTGGTCTGAATGGACATGTCTTCCATTGCTTTGACCAACTTACTTGCCTCATCACCTGGCTGAGTTGTTGCTGTTGTTGACCATGTTGCTGATGTAGATGTTGTGGCAGCTGGTAGTGTTGTAGCCATGGGAGTTGTAGGAGCCAATGATGAGGCCAAAGTGGAAAGTAATACTATAGTAACTATTGGGATAACAGTGGCAGGGGTAGTCTCATGACTAGCTTGTTTTAACTTTATCAATTCGTCTAACTCCTTCTCCATTTCCTTCAGTTTATCATTAAGTTGTAGAACTAGGTCCATCATCTCCTTGTGATGTGTCTGGCTCTGAAGGAACTATTTTGTTTGTGGGTGCTTCGAATGAGACAATTTGAGTTGATTTTTTAGAGAAGCAATGTCATCATTATTTTTCTTTATTAGCTTCTCAGCAACCTTGATGTCGTTGGGATCATGTCCCTGTTCAATTGCCAAGTTCTTTAATGACTTGATCCTGTTGTCCTTGGCTTATGAGGAGGCCTTTTTCAATTTGTACTATGTTGTAATGTTATCCAATGAACTTTGCAGCTTATGTGCAACCATTGCTTTTCCTGTCAAGGTGGAATAAATCATCTCACCTGCCTGCTTGTGGAACTCAATTTGGTCAATGGGACAAACATCCCTGGCGAAAACCTCAAAATATGTTTTTCTATAGTCTATTGATGTCTTTGGTTGCTAGACTATAGGTTGCATGAATGACATCTACATTTTTCCTATTTTGATGTGAAAGGCTAACATCAACTTGCTTTGATTTTCTGGTGTTTGCTTGAAGTATTTGGCATAGGTTTCAGCCTTCAACTTCTCATTTCTCAACTTAATTTCTTTATATCCATCCTTGATATACTTTTCTTTATCCACTAGCCTAGTGAATGAAGAAACCTCAACATTGAGTTGTCTCTAAATAAGATGAGTGTTAGATGTTGAGGACTGATGTGTTTCTCCTTAAGGTGTAGTGCCTTTGCTTCTTTCCACCATTGTGTCAGTTTCAGTGATTTCCACTAAGTCAATGGTGTCTTCCTATTTAGTTACAGGATTGATCTTGGGCCTCTTCCTGTAACTAATCTCAAACTATTCATCTATGTTTTCCATAGTTGAACTAGAACCTTCTTCCCTGTTTCTCTTTGGATACCTGTCTTCATTTAATGGAGTCTGTAAAATAGGAGGAATATTCATTGGTTCTCCTACTTCTGGAACCTGCAGGAAGGAACCTTCATCAATCTATTTCTCTACATCAATCAATGTATTCTCTAGATCAACTGTAGTATTATCCATGTCTATTAGAGTGTTTTCCAACCATTCTAATTTGTTGGGAAACCTCTCAATGTCTAGTCTGGGATGATGAATAAAAGGTCCCAATTTGACCTTGAGCCTCAACTTATTTATGACTCCATGAGGGTCATACTGCCACATAAATTTATTCTTGAATTTCGTTTGTTGCAAAATCATATCTGCTTCTAGTCCATCTTCTCTGGTATTACAAATGAAGGGGCCCAATTGATTTTTCATTTTGAATTAGGTCTTCTTCCTAGCTGCTAGGAAGTTGACTTCATCATAATTGATAATCCGCCTAAAGTATTCTAGTGCAAATATCCTCATGGGGAGGTATTTGGGCAGTTTGTAAGGGGAAAGTTGGCATCCATATATTCCTATCTCTATCTGGTTCTGGTACAGATACCAGTCTCCCACCTCACTATTCTTGGCCATTTGTAACACCCTTTTGATATCTTGCTTGATTTTGGGCTAAGGTCTACTGGTTAGCATATTCATAACTGGATAGACAAATGAATCAATGAAGTCCTTGTAAGTGAATATAGTGGAGTACTTTTGTATCAAGTGTGTCCAATATATAATTGGCCTTGGATTTCCTTTGGTATCCAACTTCTAGATGATGACAGGGAACTTGTATGACTCGTAGTATAAAAACATGTGAAATAATACAGATGAGTACCTGAAGACTCTCTCAGTAGGTAGTCTGGTGAACTGCTCATGAATTTTGTCTGCTATGAACTAAGCATTGTTGTAAATTACAGCAGAAGGCTTACCTAGGCTAAAGATGGAGAGAAAAGCAAGGAAAACTTCATCCACATGCTCATTTGTAGTATATCCTAGAATGTAGGAGAGCATGGTTATTATTTGTATGCCTCTCTCAGAAAAAAAAATGGTGGCAGCATATGGAGGAATTTGTGTAGGAGTATGACAGTCCTCTATGATAAAAGTTTGGAAAATTTGGGCTATCCTAGGAAGGTCTAACTTGGTATAGAGATCCAGAAAGTCTCCAATAGAAATTGGGGTATCATTTGGGCTTGGTTGGACCTACAGCATTTGGTTAATAGATTCTATACTAATGGTAAATAAAACTTGCTGGTCAGGGGTGACAATGGATCTTTGGTAGGGAATGTAGCAAGCATGACAGAAGTGGATGATTTCTGGGAAAGAGTGTACTTCTGGAAACAAATATTTGGGAAAATTAGACCCCCAAAGGTGAATGTCATCGTTCTGGTTCAAGAATTTGTCCTTACTCCAGCAGTGGAGCTTTAGAAGGTAGGCAGGGGAAGCTGTATCCTTTATTTGGAATTCTCTATCTACTAATGCAGGGTGGTCAATGTCTAGGTGAGGGTTTTGCAGAGGTCTCACGTCCATAGAGGTTTCGAAAGCTATAATTGGGTTTACATATTTGAATTAGACTTTTAGTGGTTTCAGGAGTGAGGTTTAGAAGTTCTGGTACAGTGGGAGGGTAGTCAAAGTCTGTAAAATAAGGGTTTGGGGTATACAAATAAATTTCTCTTCAATTTAGGCAAGTTTCTTAATTAATTTCAATTAATTAACCGTTCAATTACACTATGTGTTTTCAAATTGAAGGGTCGTTCTTGTTTTTTCCAAGAATACCTGAAAATTGATGGTTTAATGTGTAGACTAGGTTCAGTGGTGAATGCAAAAGGTATTGTAGCTTTCAACTGCCAACTGGTTGCTTTCATTGGGTATCCAGAGCTTCCTTAGGCGGCAAAGGGTGGTCAAATTTGGTCACAGTGGTTTAGGGTGTCGCAAATGGCTAGGCAGCAGTTTGTAGTGAAAAAGGCAAGAAAAGAGCAAATTGGGGCTTTTTCAGCCTTTTAACGGCTAACGGTCACATTTTGGCATGGAAATAATCAATGAACAGTGGGAAGTTTTTGGTTTAGGCAGGGAAGTGGTTTTCTGGGCCATCACACTACTTTTGGAGGACGAACGACATTTTTCACAAGCACCCGATCTAGCCTGGTGCCACCACGTAGCACAACAGTGCCCAGGAAAAATCATGAATCTCGCATGCTCTCGGGTTGTTATCGATTGGATGATGAACCCACGCGATATGGCTATAAACTTTGGATATGGGGGTATGAGATTGGAGGGCTATCACGCAGTTAAGTTGCACGGATGGAATCGGGAAAGTGATTTGGCGGGGCCCAGAATTTAATTATAGTTAATTGTAATTATGTAATGCATAATGTCGGATTTCTTAATATAAGCAATGGGTAATAAGGTGGGACCATGGGTTATGTGGCGGGGGATTTTTAACTACACCAAGGGTTGGTGGGTTAAAAAAGGGTATCAAGGAAATATGAAGCGGGGAAGTTAATTAGATAAAGCGGGGGCATAAAAACTTAGGATAAGGGAGTTTTTGTGGGTTTTCAAGGGGAAAAGGGAAATTAATAAGGGGGGGAAGTGATATTTGTAATGGGGAATGGGTCTCACAGTAGGAAAAAGCGGTTTCGGGAAGGGGGAATGATTTTTGAAGTGTAAGTTCTAGGGGAATGTGTGAAATTAAGAGGTAAAAGTCAAAATGAGGGGACAAAGGGTATTTATAAGTGATGAAGGGATAATGGGGAAATTAGCAAATAAGCATGTCGGGGTGTAGTGAAATGAGGGGAAATTAGTAAACAAACTTGGTAAATTTCCTTTCTTTCTCACCAATCCTCTTGCACATGGAACATAGGATTAAGCATAATAAATGTGCATTTGACTTAGCAACCTTGTGCATTTTCAACCTTTCTTCTACGTACCCTTTATTTACCCTAACATTTTTTCTTCATTTCATTGGGTGCATTTGAGCTTTTTGAGCCTTTATTTCCATTGCTTTTGACAAGAAAACTATCTAATTAACCTAATAACTTCCAATGGCTCAAATTATACTGATGAGCTCATTTTTATTCTCTACCTAACTACTAACCTACCAAGGTTAAACAGTTTGGATATATCTTTATTCTCTATCTATCAACATGAAATTTAAGACATGAATGAGTCAAGATTAAGCTATTTGACCATCATGGATTGTGGCATTTATGACAAGCTGCACACAATCTTATTTTACAAAGTAAAGCAATGGTAGTGTCATTTGAATTTGCACGATTTCATGATCTATTTTATTTCTCTTTGGGGTTCATATTTTCACTTTTTTGATCTTTTTTCTTTGTTTTTGTCCTTTGATTATTCTTTTAGGACATACCCTCTTTACATTTTTTTATTTTTAATATGGAAAAAAAATTTCAGAAAGAGAAAGTACGTACAATATTACAAGCCTAACCATAGCCAATTCAAAATTATGTATCCTATTATTATAGGACCCTAACAGTGGCTTTGCATGGGGATGGCATTTCCTGGCGAAATTTCAATAACTTTAACATCAGTAGCCTTTGAAAGTGTGATTGAAGCTAGCTTGTAAATTGATTTTCTATGATTCTGCTTTATTCATACTTATGATGTGAACCCTTCAAAGCTCAGGGCCTTCTCTCCGGGCTTTAACTTTTAAAAGATTACCATCCAATCCAATCTAAACTTTGCAATGTTATATACAATGAATAAAGTAAAGTGAACTATAGTTAATATGTGGATAAGTAATGCTTCAACATTCTACCATTGACAAGTCCTCATGGTAGATCTGTTCCATCTAGCTCTCTAAAAAAAATGCATTGTTACCTCTGTAACCATAAATGATATAAGTGCCTTGCCATAGGAAATCAAATTTTCCATGTTTACCCTTATCTTCTCTTATAGAATCCAATTTAAGTACATTTTAACTTATGTAAAATTCATTAGCTTTTATCTTCTTGTCAAAAATCTTTTTGATTTTATCCTAGTTCACTTGTGATTTGACATAGACGTCTTCTCCAGTTTGCTCCACGGGTATTGTCTTGTTTATCCTCCTTTGGATATCATTTGGTTCTACCTGCAACTCTTGAATGATCTTCATCACTGGCACTCCTAAAGAGGATGGAAAAACAACATCCATACCATATACTAGTTGATACGGAGATGTACCAATGGACTTTTTGGTAGTTAGTCTATCTTCCCATAAGGCATTGACCAACTTTCAGTTCCATTTCTTCTTGTTGTCTTACAATAGTTTCTTGACGATATTAAAAAGGATTTTGTTTGAGGATTCTACAAGTCCATTAACATGAGGGTAATAGGTAGTGGAATGGCCAAGGGTAATGTGATATCCATTACAAAAGTCTACCATTTTCTTGGATTTAAAAGTAGCTGCATTATGGGGGCATCCAAATCTTGAAAGGATATTGTTTTCAAGGAATGAGATAATGAGAGAGTTTGTGGTTTGTCTAAAAGGGATGGGTTCAATCCATTTAGTAAAGTAATCAGTGGCTGTCAAAATCCATTTATGTTACACTGAGGAGGCTGGTTGAATTTCTCCAATGAAGTCTAAACCCCATCGTTGAAATGGCACTTCTGTGGATATAGGTTTGAGAGGTAAAGGTAAAATATTCCTTTTACCCTCAAATATTTGGCACTTATGATAGGAGGTCACATTTTTATTGACATCTGCAAAAAGTTTGGGCCAGTAAAATCCTTCCCTTAGGATCTTATCAATAGTTGTTTTCCAATAAAAGTGTTCTCCACAAACTCATACATGAAATTCTTGCATAACTTTGTCAGCTTCATCTTTCAGTAAACAATTTAATATAATGTGACCATTGTCTTTCCAAAATAAATCATTATCTATGATATAATATTTAAATGATTTCATTTTAAAAAATCTAGCTTTAGTTCTAGATAAACCAGAAGGAGCTTGTAATTTTAGTAAGACAAATATGATATCTGCATACCAAGGTGAATCTGTAAAAGCTTCACTGATCTATGGAGTCGCCATCTCTTCCTGATCATCTAGGGCACCAATGAAAATTATATCTAAGGCCTAACAGTTTGATTCAACCATGAGTTTATCTAAACCTTGCCCTTTGATAAGTTTTGTAGGCTTTATTTCTATGTCATATTCCAAAATAGTGGAAATCCATTTGCCTCTCTATCCTTCAGGCCCATTTTGTGTCAAAATGTCCTTACTACTGAATTTGGAACATAAGCAATGATGTGTGAATACAAGATATATACTTTGAAATATTTAATAGCTTTCATACCTTCTTCTAGACCAAAGAGTGTCTTTTTGCGATTTAAGCAAATACCAAATTTTCTGCTTTTAATGAAAAGTCTTCTTAGGTGATCTAGATGTTCTTTATCATATTTTGAAAAGATTGTGATGTCATCTTGGTAAACGACTAGAAAGTCATGGATTTATTTGGCAAAAGCTATATACATAGCTCTTTGAAATGTTACTTCTGCATTCATTAATCCAAAAGGCATCTTTAAATACATGAAAGTACCCCAAGGAGTAGTAAATGCAGTATCTGCCTGGTCCTCTGGTTGAACTAAGACTTGGTTGTATCTAGAAAATTCATCAAGCAATGAAATTTTGGTTGAGCCTACTACCCTCTCAAGAATATGGGCCATCTTTGGGAGAGGATAGTTATATTTTAATGAGACTTTGTTCAAGTTTCTGAAATGAACACAGAGTCTGATTTCTCCTGTTTTCTTTCTAGTAATGACTAAGTTTGATACCTAATCAAAATATCTGATGGGTGCTATGATTTGGGCATCATACATCTTTTTTACTTCCTTTTCAATTGACGGCATAATAACTGGATTAATTCTCCTAATCTTCTATTTAAAGGGTTTATGATCTTCTTTGATAGGTATCTTATGTTGAATTATGCTAACTTATCATAATACTTAAGGTCTTCATAACTCCATGCAAAGAAATCTTAAAATTCTTTCAACAGATTTATATATTTAACCCTTTCATCTGGAGGTAAGGCTTTTGATATTTTAATGAGCTTAAGTTTTTCTTTAGTTCCTATGTTACATTCTTCTATATCTGCTCTTAAAGGCTCCATTTTTAGCTTCCTAGCTACATCATGTGAATCAAACAAATCTTCTAATGGGACTAATCCTTTAGTCAAAAAGTTATTTTTAAGGTTTATAATTTCAGGATCATCATTCATTATTTCTTCTATTTCTACATTCTTTAAGTTATATATTTCTAATTTAGTGAAATTAGTGGGTATACCAATATCTAAAATATTATCATCTATCTCACTATCTATGTTATTATCAATTGTACAATCTGTATCTATATTACAATTTTGAAACTCTCCTTCAACATTCATGAAATCATAAATTTGAGAATATTGTGAGAAAATCTGTGAATACTTCAAATTTTTAGGTATAACAAGCCTATGTCTCACTTCTGCAGCATACTGGTGGTTGGGCTAAAAAGGAAATTTGCAAGTACTAGCAAAAGTGGCTAGACTATGAGCTTGCATATTTTGTTTCCTAGGAATGGCAGCAAAATTAGTTTCTAGAAGGTTTTTAACCAAATCTAGGACAATCTTTCTATATTGGCTAAGTCTGGGATTATTTATAGATTATTCAACTTTGATTTGTCTAATAATCAATTTTGAGTCTCCCATTATAGAAACTCTCTTGGCTCCAACTTTTCTAACCATTTCTAGTCCTAAGATTAGAGATTCATATTCTGTCATGTTGTTTGTGCATTTAAAGTTTAATCTAAATGCATGACCTTCTGAATGATTATTTTCCATGTTGTGAATCCACACTCCTGCACCTGCTCCTAGTCTATTCACAGAGCCATCAAAATCTAAATGCTATAAGGACTCATGAAAAATGTTTTCACTATTAGGAGCTTTGTACTTTTCTTCTACAACTGTGATTTCATTTTTGTCATGTTCTGAGTTGTACAAGATAAAAGAGTCCATATTAGAATGCATGGACTATATAGGGAAATTTTGTGGTTTTTCTGCAGTACTCACCATGTATTTCATCAAGGTCTCTCTGTAAAGTTTCCTCTGTTGACCAAAGACAAATATGGTGGTATATGAAATATCTCACTGTAAATATCCTTGCAATTTTGCTCCCCATGAGCGAGATAACAACATTCCATACTTGGGTGGGATATCCGCAACTACTATGTCCATGACAATACTCTTTGTTGGGCACTGGACAAGAGTAACACACACATCCTTAATCAGGCCGAGGCATTTAACTTGGCTAGAGTCAAAGGAAAATAAGTCCTTATATGGTGTGGTCATATCTAAGTTTAGTCTCTCCATGATTTCCTTTGGCATTAAGTTATGGGATGCCCCTGAGTGTAGCATAGAATTATGTAAGATTTTGTCATGAAAATTCAAGCTAATGTAGAAAGGAGGGATACCCCCTTGCTAATGTGTACCATTCACTTTAGGACCAAACAATAACTTAGGTTGATCATTGTTCAAATTCACAACATCCTCTCCTTCACCTATATTTAATGTTTCAGTGATTTGTGATCTATATGATTCATTTTTCACTAGCTCGGTCAAGGGAACTGATATTTTCAACTTGGCTATTTCATTCTTAATATTAAATGGAATTTGAGTTTTGCTTGATTGGATAAAATGTTCCTTAGAAAATGTGGTCTGTGTGTTTTTATCTTCCTTTTCAGTACTAGGCAATTCATTTTATGTCTCAGTTGTTTTGTTTTGAATTCTCTTAATTGGAATGGTCTGAGCAACAATTTCAGTTTGAGTTTTAGATGAAGTTATAACTACAATTTTTGGGCTAGAAGTCTCCTGAGTTCCCCTAGGGAGGATTTGTAGAACCTTGGTCACAGAAGGTTCTACTATCTTTTTAGTCTGGTTTTGTATTGATCTCTTAGTGGGAATTTCATTATTCTTTTTACTTATTAGGCTATACTATTTGTGAACCTCATATATAGTAGATTCATAGCCCTTTTTAAAATCAAAGGACTCTCCAGATTCTAGTTGCAATTGTTGCAGCATGTACAATTCCTATTCTTCTTGAGTAAGAAAAAAAACATCTTCATTTTTAATCCCTAATAAGTTTATCTAGGTGTCATCCTCTCCCTCATGGTTTTTTGAACCCTCAACATAGTTTTCCTGGAAGGGTGGTCTAATTTGCTAATCTGGTATAGCATCCATTGTTAGGATTCTTTCTGAAGTTGGGGTTTCTTATTGGGGGTTGCTTTTGATTCTCCCACTGATTTTTTCTTTCCATGTTTTCTAATCTATCCATTATTCTATCTACACTCTTTGCTAAACTATCTATTTTACCATCAGAAGTGGGGGTTTCCTCTTTAATGACAACTCTTTTTTCATTTCTCATCCTAGCTTTCTTAGCAAATAGATTGGATTCTACACTAACATCATTACTTTGCATTTGTTCCAATGTTTCATGGTTTCTTTCCCTTAATTAGTATGACATATCAATGTAAAAACCTTAAGGGAATTTGATCAATTCTGGGTCTAGTGGAGGCTTAATATTAGTAGGGATTGCGTTGTAGATACTATTGAATCTAGTACAATAATCCTAAACTGACTCATTATGAGATCTTCTAATATTATCGTATTCATATAATATTTGCATAGGGTTTTTCTTTCTCTCACATCTATCAATGAACAATCTATGAAAAACAACTCAAATTGAAATATGATCAGCAGGTAAACCTTTTAACCATTTCTTAACATCCCCTATTAATGTCTGGGAAAATAACCTCATTTCGACATCAGATTCATCAATTTCATGCAATTCAGAGTAATCAGTCATTTTGTTCACGTGCTATTGGGTAGTATATTGACCAGCAACATCAAACAAAAATATTTTTCTTTGGTAATATTTGGGCATGACATGGAGCCGTGCTGGTAAAACTAGAGGTGCATATCTGTCTGCCATGGCTGAGATTTTGGTTTGACTAGGGGGGAAAGTAGTGGTGCTTGAGGAAGGGCTTGAAATGGATAGGGATGAACTAGATGAAGTTGAGGTGTTTGGTTGGATTGATGAATAAGTGGTTTAGGGGAATGAACTATGGTGGATATTATTGGTGAGGTGATAGTAAATGAAGGTGTATTTATAGTATTTGAAGATTGTGCAGAAAGTTCAGAGAGAGCAGCAGTGAGGGAAACTAATTCAACTGATTGTTGAAGATAGGCATCGTCTATATGGCTTATCAATTTAGAGGTTAAATCTTCTAGCTTGTCAAAAGAATCCAACACAAGTTTATCTAAATCTGGATGTATAGGCACCTTTTTTGACTCAATGAATTGAATAAAATTAGGGTCTAACACATTTTCATGAATTGCATTTTATAATTTAGTTCTAAACAATGAGAGGTGAAATGATAAATCAAATGCAGTATCCCCTAAAAGAGATAATTCCTCGGGGAGTGAATTTTCTTTAACTAATTGGCTACTACTTTCTTGAGTTTCTACCTTTCCTGGCTTTCTTAAAATTCTGTCAGGGTCATCAACTATTGGAGTAGGGTTTGGATCTGGATTTTCCCTCGTATAGTGAGTCTTTTTGGTAGAATTTTAATTTTTTAATTGTTTTTATGAAACTTTTCAACAACAACTTCTTAAAATGACCTTAAGGGGCAACCGATGAAATTTAGATTTCCTTAAAGTTTTATTACACTGAGGATTGAGTCCCCAGTATGGTCGCCAATATGTTATCAATCCAAAATTTCTTTAGAGTTGTTTGTGAAAGAAATGATAGAGGTAACCACAAACCTACTTTGGAGATTAGGATCTAGCCTTCTTAATGCTCAGAGAGGGCTCTCTCTTTATGATTTAACTTTGTTTAGTTAATTGATTTTACGCTAGTTATGAATGTACTTGGGTTTTGGTTTTGATTTGCTGGTGGTATCACTTACTTATATGGACGGAGGGATGTCTTTCACCATTGGGCTATGGGGTCAAAATTCAAGCAAACATGATCAGATCAAGTTCTAAAAATAGTGTCTACAGGGCAAGATAGTTGAGTTACTTTAGATCTCAAGGTTGGATGGTGAAGTGGTTTTCAATCAGATCTAAAGAGAAATTAGGGGTTCCTTAGACTGGATTTTGAATAAAGTGAAAGAGGTCAACCAGGATGGGAGAGAAATTAAGGGTTCTCGGATTCAGATATCAGAAGAAAACATAAAAATGATTAACTTTTCAAGAGAGAGTGTACTTAAACAAATTCTGAAATAAATTTCAAGTTAATTCATTCACCTTTAGATAACATTTAAGTTTGTGAACTACATAAGAAAATAAAAAATTTGACAAAGAGAATACTTCACTATAATAGCTCAGCACATGAATCCTATAATGCAATCTCTTTATTACTCAGTCGAGTCTGCTGACTTGAAAAAATTGGTACAATAACCCTTAGGCCTATGATCAATACAACTCTACAAATGTATAGCAATCCACACCCAATACTTCTATTTATGAAGTATTTATACAAAAATAGTTTACAAAATATCCCAAACTCTCTTGGGAATTATTCTAGGAGAAAGAAATATCTTCATGCAAGAAGATAGAGACAAATGTTCAACTGTTATATGTTGTCCCTATTTATTAGGTTTTGCTTTCTTTATGCTCTGATATTTTGCCTTTTATTCTCTGCCTTACTATTTGTTTTTACGTTGAATGTTATTTTCACTCTAACCTTTCAACTGATATACTTTTACCTGATACTCTTTGATCTGGCTGGCCTATCATTACCCTTTTGTTGTGCTATTTTCAACCTTACTTTACATTTTACATTTTGACTGTGTATTTCTACAGTAAGTCATTCAATTTATCCCATGTTTCTGCATCTGGTAATTGGATATTTACCATCTTCTTGTATATTTCATCTGTCTTCGTGTACTTGGAAAAAGTGGGTTTATTTACAAAAAGGTGTTTTACCTCATGCTGGAGTTAAAACAAGTTCTCAAAGGTCTGATATAGGACCTTGTTAGTAGGCATTCCCTTCATAGATGAAGTATTTACCTGACCTCTTGCCACTTCTCTTATCCTTCTATTCTAGTCCTCTTGTGGCATCAATTTATCATTTATCACCAAGGGATTGGGTAGACCCTTTTTCCTCAAAACTTCTAACTTAACCATGAATCTGTCTATAGCCAATTGCATGGTTTGGCACTTATCTTCCAGGTTCATCACCAAATTCCTCTTGGTGAGGACACTTTTTAATTCCAATATTGTGCCTGTTCTGTTAGGCATATCCAATTCCTGCAATTCATATTTGTTTTTAGAGTTAAGGAAGTGAATGATCACAGTGGCTTCCTCTGGCATGTCTCCCAGTTCTGTTTTAACTCTCTGTATGGCTTTTATAGCCTCTTTCACTAAGTTAATTTGTTCAAAAATTACTTGAATGGATGGCCAAATACCATTGACAAAGTCAATGACATTGGCCCATAATTGTTCCTTGGCTTGGCCTAGTGGTGCCTTTAAAGTCATTTCCTTCTCCAAGCTTGTCATGCGAAAAGAGTCGATAGTGCAAACACAACCGACCTCCCTAGAAGCAAAAGCTTTCTAGTGACAAATAAACACTACCTTTCTCTAAACATGCATTGAGAATACAAGTAATCAGGTGACTTTAACATACCTTTAGTCCAACGCTTTGTAGTAGTCCAGCCTCGACGATCCGGATGAGCTCCTCCTTCTCTTTGAAACCTGCATTCACTAACAAGCCAAAAGATTAAATAGCACCTGATAAACTCATAAAACAATACATATCCATCATACAGACCAAGGAGTATATGAAACAAATCATGAATAAAAATCTGTTGAGAAAAATGAGTTCATTTGTATTAAGAGGAAACAAAAGGAACCATTACAACCTGAGCCTTGGTGTTGTGCAAGTCCCTCCTAGGGTCCAAAAAGAGTTTTCCTTTACTTTGATCAGCTCACCCACTCTCAAATAAGGCTAGGAAAGGATGGGAATCTCTCCTCTCAAGCTTTACAAGGGAGTCCTAATTCTAGCAGCATCTACCCTTAGGAATGTTCAGCTTTCAACCTCCCCTCCCTTTGGCCCAATGCCTGTATTTATAGTGCTCTAGAGGAAGTTATTCAGGTCCACAATCAATGGGATAAGCCCCTCTTTGGATGGGATAGCTCCCCTCTTGATGGGATAAGTTCCTCTTTGGTAGGGATACATGAACCATCTGGAGGCACTTCATACACGTCAAACAAGCTTCTAGAATGCTCTAGAAATGACCACAAGTAACTTTTTTGGAGTGAAACTTGCGCCTTTTGACCTTTACAGGAGTACACACCCATTGCTTTATAGACAGAGCGTACAAGTACGCAGGTATTGTGAACTTTGGGTGCGTACACGCAAGTAAGGCTAAGAGAAACTGCGTACCCAGAGATATATAGATTTTTAATGACTTTCTCTCTTTCTTGGAGTTTGACATGGAGAGTAGAGGTATGAGGCTTGCCAAGGAGGATAGTATGACAGTTGATGGAGCCATACTAATTGCAAATAGTCATGGTGACAAATTTTAGTGTAACAAAGCTTTTTATCCTTTCATTCATTTCGGTTGCCTTCTGTACTTCTTCTTTGTGCATAATCTGGGTAAGCTTATAGTAATTCTCTAGACTAGTTATATTTTCCTTAAGCTTGTTCATATGTGTGGTCTGAATGGACATGTCTTCCATTTCTTTGACCAACTTACTTGCCTCATTACCTGGCCGAGCTGCTACTGTTGTCAACCTTGTTGTTAATGTAGATGTTGTGGCAGCTGGTAGTGTTGTAGCCATGGGAGCTGTAGGAGCCAATGATGCTACCAAATTTGAAGGTACTATTGTAGTAACTGTTGGGATAACAGTGGCAGGGGTAATATCAAGACTAGCTGGTTTTAACTGTATCAAGTTGTCTAACTCCTTCTCCATTTCCTTCAGTTGATCATTAAGTTGTAAAACCAGGTCCATCATCTCCTCCTAATGTGCATGGCTCTCAAGGACCTCTTTTGTATGTGGGGTGCTCTAAATGAGGCAATTTGAGTTGCTTTTTGAGAGCAGCAATGTCCTCATTGTTTCTTTATTAACTTCTCAACAACCTTGATGTCATTGGGATCATGTCCCAGTTCAATGACCAAGTCCTCCAATGACTTGATCCTATTGTCCTTGGACTGTGAGGAGGCCTTTTCCAATTTGTACTGTGCTATAATATTATCCAATGAACTTTGCAGCTTATGTGCAGCCATGGTTTTTCCTGTCAAGGTGGAATAAATCATCTCACCTACCTGCTTGTGGAACTCATTTTAGTCAACATGATGAACATCCCTGGCAAAAACCTCAAAATATTCTTTTCTATAGTCTGTTGATGTCTTTGGTTGCTAGATTGTAGGTTGCATGAATGACATCTGCACTTTTCCTGTTTTGATGTCAAAGGCTGACATAAACCTACTTTGATTTGTTGGTGCCTTCTTGAAGTATTGGGCATAGGTTTCAGCCTTTAACTTCTCATTTCTCAACTTAATTTCTTTATATCTGACCTTGATATCCTTTTCTTTATCCATTGGCCAAGTGAATGAAGAAACCTCAACACTGAGCTATCTCTTAATAAAATGAGTGTTAGATGTTGGGGTCTTATGTGTTTCTCCTAAAGCTGCAGCGAATTTGCTTCTTTCCACCATTGTGTCGGTTTAAGTGATTTCCACTAAGTCAATGGTGTCTTCTTATTCAGTTACAGGATTAAGCTTGGGCCTCTTCCTGTAACTATCTCAAACTATTCATATGTGGTTTCTATAGCTGAACTGGAACCTTCTTCCCTATCTCTCTTTGGATTCCTGTCTTCATTTAATGAAGTCTATAAAATAGTAGGAATATTCATTGGTTCTCCTAGTTTTGGAACCTGCAGGAAGGAAATTTCATCAATCTATTTCTTTACATCAATCAATGTATTCTCTACATCAACTATAGTACTATCCATGTATATTAGAGTGTTTTCCAACCATTCTGATTGGTTGAACAACCTCTCAATGTATGGTCTGTGATGATGGATAAAAGGTCCCAATTTGACCTTGAGCCTCAACTTATTTATGACTCCATGAGGGTCATACTGCCACATAAAGTTGTTCTTCAATTTCATTTGTTGCAAAATCTTACCTACCTCTGGTTTAGCTTCTCTAGTTTTACAAATGAAGGGTCCCAATTGATTTTTGATTTTGAATTGGGTCTTCTTCCTAGCTGCTAAGAAGTTGACTTCATCAGAATTGATAATCTACCTAAAGTATTCTAGTGCAAATATCCTCATGGGGAGGTATTTGGGCAGTTTTAAAGGGGCAATTTGGCATCCATATATTCTTATCTCTGTGTGGTTCTGGTACAGATATCAGTCTCCCACCTTATTGTTCTTGTCGATCTGTAACACCCTTTTGATCTCTTAATCGATTCTGGGCTGAGGGCTACTGGTTAGCATATTCATAACTGGATGGACAAATGAATCAATGAAGTCCTTGTAAGTGAATATAGTGGATAACTTTTGGATCA
The DNA here is from genome assembly GCA_031772625.1 of Pinus tabuliformis. NCBI lineage: Eukaryota > Viridiplantae > Streptophyta > Pinopsida > Pinales > Pinaceae > Pinus > Pinus tabuliformis. The sequence goes on from CM062815.1 coordinate 38,822,387, forward strand.
AGGGTGTCGAATATATAACTAACCTTGGATTTCTTTTGGTATCCAAATTCTGGATGCTAACAGGGAATTTGTCTAACTGGTAGTATAAAAACATGTGAAATAATACAAATGAGTACTTGAAGACTCTCTTAGTAGGTATTCTGGTGAATTGGTCATGCATTTTGTCTACTATGAACTGGCATAGTTGTAAATTACAGCAGGAGGCTTGCCTAAGCTAAAGATGGAGAGAAAGGAAAGGACAACTTCATCCACATGCTCATCTATAGTGTATCCTAGAATGCAAGAGAGAATGGTTATGATTTGCCTGCCTCTCTAAAAAAAAGGTGGCAGCATATGGAGGACATTTTGTAGGAGTGTTGCAGTCCTCTATGATAAAATTTTGGAAAATTTGGGCTATTCTGGGAAGGTCTAACTTGGTATAGAGATCTAGAAAGTCCACAATAGAAAGTGGGGTCTCATTTGGGCTTTGTTGGACCTGTAGCATTTGGTTAATAGATTCTGCAGCGATGGTAAATAACACTTGTTGGTCAAGGGTGACAATGGTTCTCTAGTTGGGAATGTGGCAAGCATGACATAAGTGGATGATTTCTGGGAATGGATGTACTTCTAGAAACAAATATTTGGAAAAATTAGACTCCCAAAGGTGAATGTCGTCATTCTAGTTCAAGAATTTGTCCTTACTCCATCAGTGGAGCTTTAGAAGGTAGGCTAGGGAAGTTGTTTCCTTTATTTGGAAGTCTCTTTCTGCTAATGCAAAGTGGTCAATGTCCAGGTGAGGGGTTTGCAGAGGTATCATGTCCAGAGAGGTTTGGGAAGGCATAATTGGGTTTATAGATTTGAATTCGGCTTGCAGTGGTTTGGGAGTGAGGTTCAGAAGTTCTAGTAGAGTCGGAGGGTAGCGACATTCTGTAAAAGAAGGGTTTGGGGTATACAAATAAATTTCTCTTCAATTTAGGCAAGTTTCTTAATTAATTTCAATTAATTAACCGTTTAATTACACTGTGCATTTTCAAATTGAAGGGTCATTCTGGTTTTTCACAAGAATACCTGGAAATCGAGGGTTTGACGTGCAGACTGGGTTCAGTGGTGAATGCAGAAGGTACTATAGCTTTCAACTGTCAAATAGTTGCTTCAATTGGTTACCTAGAGCTTTTTCAAGTAGTAGAGCGTGGTCAAATTTGGTCGCAGAGCTTCAGGGTGTCGCAAATGGCTAAGCAGCAATTTGTAGTCAAAAAAGTAAGAAAAGAGCAAATTGGGGAATTTTCGGCCTTTTAACAGGTAACAGTCACATTTTGGCATGAAAATAATCAATGAACAGTGGGCAGTTTTTGGTTTCAGCAGGGAGGTGGTTTTCTGGGCCATTGCACCGCTTTTGGAGGGCGGGCAATATTTTACGTGAGCACGTGATCTAGCCTGGTGCCGCCACATAGCAGAACAGTGCCCCAGGAAAAACAACAAATCTCGCATGCTCTCAGGTTGTTATCAGTTGGATGGTGAACCCGCACAATATGGCTATAAACTATTGAATCTAGGGGTATGAGATCGAACGGCTATCGCGTAGTTAAGTTGCATGGATGGAATCGAGAAAGTGATTTTGCAGGGCCCAAGATTTAATTATAGTTATTTGTAATTATTTAATGCATAATGTCGGGTTTCTTAATATAAGCAGCGGGTAATAAGGTGGGACCATGGGTTATGTAGTAGGGGAATTTTAACTACACCAAGGGTTGGTGGGTTAAAAAAGGGTGTTGGAGAAATATGAAGCGGGGAAGTTAATTAGATAAAGCGGGGGCATAAAATCTTAGGATAAGGGAGTTTTTATGGGTTTTCAAGGGGAAAGGGAAATTAATAAGGGGGGAGAGTGATATTTGTAATGGGGAATGGATTTCACATTAGGGAAAAGGTGTTTTGGGAAGGGGGAATGATTTTTGAAGGGTACCTTCTAAGGGAATGTGTGAAACCAAGGGGTAAAGGCCAAAATAATGGGACAAAGGGTATTTATAAGTGATGAAGGGATAATGGGGAACTTAGAAAATAAGCATGTGGGGGTGTAGTGAAATGAGGGAAAATTGGTAAACAAACTTGGTAAATGTCCTTTATTTCTCACCATTCCTCCTGCACATGGAACATAGGATTAAGCATGATAAATGTGCTTTTGACTCAACAAACTTGTGCATTTGCAACCTTTCTTCTACCTACCCTTTATTTACCCTAACATTTTTTCTTCATTTCATTGGGTGAATTTGAGCTTGTGAACCCTTTATTTCCTTTTCTTTTGACAAGCAAACTATCTAATTCTAACCTTATAACATCCAATGGCTCATATTAAAGTGATGAACTCATTTTTATTCTCTACCTAACTATTGACCTGCCAAGGTTAAATAGTTTGGATAGATCTTTATTCTCTATCTATCAACATGAAATTTAAAACATGAATGAGTCAAGATTAAGCTATTTGACCATCATGTATTGTGGCATTTCTGACAAGCTGCACACAATCTTATTTTACAATGTAAAGAAATGGTAGTGGCATTTGAATTTGCACACTTTTATGATCTATTTTATTTCTTTTTGGGGTTCATATTTTCACTTTTTTGATATTTTTCCTTTGTTTTTGTCCTTTGATTATTCTTTTAGGACATACCCTCTTTACATTTTTTAATTTTTAATATGGGAAACATTTTGCAGAAAGAAAAAGCATGTACAATATTACAAGACTAACCATAGACAATTCAAAATTATGATTCCTATTATTATAGTACCCTAACATAACCAACCAGAGATGTCACTACCACGTTCCACATGACCAAAGATTGGTTGAGCCAAGTATCTCTTTAGCCAGTCACCCTCGTACCATATTCCAAGCATGAATGTGGGATCTCATAGAACACATCAATCAAAACTCATTCAGGGCTTCCAGAGGCCACCCACCTCAACCCATAAAATAGTGATTCCACCTCATGGTCGGACATCACCAAAAACCATCGTCAGATTGGTATCCATCTAAGCCTTCCAGGGCTTCTAGAGTGTTTAGCCAACCAAGGCTTCCAGAACTAGTAAATCAACCCACAACTTATACAGGGCTTCTAGAGTGTTTGTCCAACCAAGGCTTCCAAGATTACTAACTCAACCTACCAAGGATAATTTTAGGGGCGAATGTTCGCCCTTTGACGAAATTAAGGGGTTTTAAATTTTTAGTGGGCGAATATTTTGTATCATAGTACATTTTTACAAATCACCTCAAATAGCCCACCTTATTTTAAGGGAGAGGGAAAAAAAGTAAATTTAGCCCTTGAAATTAGGACTTACAACCTTCCATTCGCCCATTTTCAAGAATAGGTTTTATTTAAGTGAATCCATTGGCCCATTTTCAAGAATAGGTTTTATTTAAGTGAATCCTATGGGCCAAATACCATATTTATAAAAGAGGTATGGTAAATTAATAAAAATATAAATAAATGAGAGGTATGGTAAATAAATAAAACATTTTTTATATTTACTCCATAAGTCACCTTATATACATGTAAGGGTGTAAACAAATAAAAATATAAGTAAAGTGGAGGTATGGTAAATAAATAAAAAGTCTTTTTATACTTACTCAAAAGGTATGGTAAATAAATAAAAATATAAATAAACTAGACGTATCGTAAATAAATAAAACCTCTTTTTATATTTAGTCCATAACCTTCGTTCTATTTATGAAGGCTCAAGAAAAAGGTTTTATTTAAGTGAATCCTATGGGCCAAATACCATATTTGTAAAAGAGGTATGGTAAATTAATAAAAATATAAATTGTTAGGTAAACTTGACTTGAGATAGAGTCAAAGTTGACCAGGTTAAATAGTGATGGTTTTGGGGCACATGGTATTGTGCACCCATGGTATTCCGCTGTGGTATTATATGTAATGGAGCTTATAAAAAGCTGGAAGGACTTCATTGTAAGGAAAGGCCTGGAGGTGAGTGGTGAAGGCTCACTTGGTCAGATTGGTCAGGGTTTTGGCCACTGCTAATGAGATCTTATTAGGTTGGGTTTTTCCCTGGATTTGGGGTTTTCCCGAATAAACACGCGTGTTTATGTGTTTATGGTTGTTGCTGATTTTTTCTTATATTTATTCCTCTCATTAAATTTTAATGTCATGCAGTAAATTTCTTAACAACTGGTATCGGACCCAGATATTGGCTTCAAAGGGATTCTTTGATGCCAGGGGTTTATAGTGGCTGATGAGATCAATGCAGCCATTTTACAAATCTAGGTCTAGAAAATAATGGTGGAACAATCGTACGCGGAAGAACCTCGAGGAGAATTTACGATATTTACTGGTTTGGAACATGCTGACGAATTGTTTGGGATTCATTGGTTTGGAACATGCTGATGAATTGTTCGGGATTCATGCGGCTATTTAAAGAAGGTTGAGAAATACCTTTGGTAATATTAAAATTCAAGGCAGATTTTGTTGGGAGCTTTTTCATAGAGAATCGATAAGGGATATTCCCTATGTGTTCAATGCCGTGTTGAAAGATGGAGTAGGCATGGGCTGCATGCAGGTCATCAGAGGAAAATTGTTCATGCAACTTCGAAAATTGTTCGTTTTCTGCTACGTGAGGCGCCACCAGTGCTGGAATCTATGAGGTTCTCCCAGTTGGAGTGGTTTGATAGAAGTTTTTGAGCAAATCAAATTGAAAGAGGATGGAGCATTAATAAACAAAAAAAAAAATAATGAAGTCAAAATTATTGCATGTAAATGAGCATACTACTGTAAGACCTGATAAGGCATGTGTACCCCTCGGTGATCACCGGTAAAGTTTGGGTTAAACCTAGGTGATAGAGGGGATGTCGGGTTAACAATACCCCAGGTAAAAACTCTGAGGGGGGTAAGAGCTAGAGTGAGCGGGATTGTCTCACTTAGTAGGTTTGGCTGGAGTTAGTCAAGGAACCCCAAGTCAAGTTTAAGAGGGGAATATTGTTAGGTAAACTTGACTCAGGATAGAGTCAAAGTTCATCAGGTTAAACAGTGATGGTTTTGGGGCACATGGTATTGTGCACCCATGGAGTTAGTCAAGGAACCCCAAGTCAAGTTTAAGGGGGGAATATTGATAGGTAAACTTGACTCAAGATAGAGTCAAAGTTGACCAGGTTAAATAGTGATGGTTTTGGGGCACATGGTATTGTGCACCCATGGTATTTTGCCCATGATATTATATGTAATGGAGCTTATAAAAGGCTGGAAGGACTTCATTGTAGTGCAAGACCTGGAGGTGAGTAGTGTAGGTTCACTTGGTCGGATTGGCCAGGGTTTTGGCCAATGCTAATGAAATCTTATTAGGTTGGGTTTTACCCCAGATTTGGGTTTTCCTGGATAAACATGTGTATTTATGTGTTTATGGTTATTGCTGGTTAATTTTATATTTGTTCCTCTCAGTATTTATTTATGTTATGCAGTAAATTTCTTAAGGCAAACAAATAAAACATTTTTTATATTTAATCCATAAGTCACCTTACATTTACGAACACTCAAAAAATGGGTTATATTTAGGTGAAACCTATGGCCAAAATACTATGGGACAAATACCATGGACTAGATTGTTATTAATACCATGCAAAAAACCATTATTAACCCTAATATTAGAATTAATAAAAATAAAAATGGCACATGGTATTGACCCATGGTATTCACCAAAATGGCACATGGTATTGACCCATGGTATTCACCTGGAGTGTAGCCTATTTAAATGGGGGAATTAAACCAGCATGTAGCCTATGCTATGATTCACTAGGACTTTTACAAAGTGTTATTATTTAGTGAAAGACTCGCCAAGATCTTACAAGATTTTATAATCGAGTAAAATATTCGCCATGCCTGGTGAGAGATTCGCCAAAAAATTATATATAAATATTATATTATTGATAAAATCGCCTTTCATTTTTCCTATATACAATGGAGATTCGCCCATTTATTATATTTATAAATTTAGGGGGGGTTCTTAAAATTTTCCCTGCAACCTACCAACGACTTCCAAAACATTTGTCCAACTAGGGTTTTGAGGACTAGTAACTCAACCCAAGTTGTTACAGGGCTTCCAGAGCGTTTGTTCAACTAGAGCTTCCAGGACTAGTAGCTCAACCCAAGATATGGAAAAATGAGAACAAACCAAAACAAAGCAATGAAAGTAAACCCACAATCATCATGGCTATCCAAGAAATGGAAGGACTAGGCAATCCACTATCAATCTCGGCCATACTCCATGCCAATGATAGATCATAACCAAGAAACCACATGCATGTGCCATGCATGCCAAAACTAGTGAAGAAATCATACATGCAACTCGGTACCTACAAGAAAATCTGATGTAGCTGCTAATGCTGATGCCTTCTTGTGCTTTCCTGTGCTTCCTTTTCCTTCTTTCTCCAAGAATCCAAGTATGTCACCCCCTCTAAGAGTGCTCCAAGTAAACTCTAAGTAATCAAGAGTATGAGAGAGAGAGAGAGAGTAATGAGATAGCTCTAAAGCTGAACTCACCAAGTCTTGCCCACTGATCCTCAAAAGCCTTTTTATTAATGAGGCCTCTATTTTCTTCATTTTCCATTATTTTCCTTCAATTTCCTCCTCACATGCAACATGTGACCTTTCACACTCCTTTTCTCCTAATTTCCATTATTTTCATAAATAAATGTCCCAAAAATTCCATTTTGCCTATTTAATGCCTTAGCCATTGCCTTTGCCAATTTCCTTAGCCATAAACTACCAAATGAACACCCCCCAGGATGTCTTGCCCACAGTTCAACTTGGAATACGTGTCCCATCATCCTGGTATTTATATATTTTTATATGGAATTTTCACTAGGGTTGTTACAATACTAAAATAACCAAAATAGTTCAACTATATTAATACAAGTTAAGCAAACATGCATTACAAATGTTTAAAGAATAGTCTTACAAACTAATACAAAACATGCGTGAAAATGTGATGGCCTGAGACAGGCTTCTGAATTAAGAAAAATATCCATGACACACCTGTACACCATACATCACTAGCCATAGTAGTGGGACAATGGAGCCACTCCTCGCTAGTCAAAGAACATACTACAGACTCTCAAGGATATTTGGTAGGAGCCAAGGTGAAAATTATTTTTCTCATACAATGAGGGGGTATATATAGCCAAGGGGGGATAACTAACCATTTTGAATCTTCAACTTCCTTCATGACCATTTGACTTCCTATAACTTTTTGACTTTAAATGTCTCTTTAATTTCATATGTCGGTCTCTTGGATTTCTAGTTTACATTACATTGATTACAACAAGTATGGCCCATAGTAGTGATGTTGTCAAGATGACTCATGACACAACTCGACATGACACTGCTGACATGTAGTTGCTAACTATGGTGTCCATGTCAAGTTGTTGTGTTGTTGAGTGATGGTATGCTCTCGGTGTAACATGTCTTCATCTCCGCATGGCAAAGTATGCGGTCTTCGATGGTCTTGGTCTTTGCTTGATGGTGCATGTATATGCATCCCTTTCACTCACTAGCTCAATGTGCTTCATGCATTCATTCGACTGTGAGAAAGTATTTTAGAATTCACTCCTTTTCCATCCCATTCATTGTCATGCCATGTTTAATTGGTGTACCTGTTCTAGCAATCACTTGTGACAAGACGACATCAAATTCAAAAATCTCCTAATCTAACATTATGTGTTGTTTTCCATTTTAGTACAGGTGATTAGGAGAGGGACAAGGAACTGAAACTGCACAGAGCACAACTTAGGCCAGCATGCGAGGCTGTGGAGCACTGTTGGGAAAAACTACGTAGATGTCACTTGGAGGCAGATTTGCACAATCTGAGAGAGGAGTGACAACTGCAGGACAAAACCCAGCTAGGAGGCATAATTGCACAGTTTCAAGGAGGAAGATTGGGCATGGTGTTGGGGAACTGTTGGGCCAATCTATGCAATTTTCAAGGGGAGCATTAGGCAGGTCATCCTACTGGGATCTGTACAGATTCTATGGGGAAGACAGTGTGGGCAGCAGGAAGCATTGGCAGGAAAATATGCACAATTTTCCAAAGAAGGACAAGATTGGGCTGCAGGAGCTGCTGATCAACATCATGAAATTTTGGGAGATAGTTTGGGCCTAGAAATAACTACGCAATTCATGGGCTAATTGTAGAGCAGGATAGAAGGGCAGGTGACAGATAGATCTGCGCAATTTTCTAAGTGATAGTAGAGTAGGCCAACAGGGAAGCCTTCCTGTCAGAACTGCACAATTTCTAGGCTGATTGCAGAGCAAGGCAGAAGGGAAGGTGACAGAAAACTCTACACAATTCCCGGGCTTATCACAGAGTGGGTCAGAAGGGCAAGTGATAGAAAACTCTCCGTAATTTCTGGGTTGATGGCATAGCACGCTAACAAGGAAGCCTTCCTGTCAGATCTGCGCAATTTTCCTGTACAATGCAGTGACAAGAAGCAGAGGTTTGTCCTACATGTCTGCGCAGTTTCTGTACATAGTGGAAGGCAGTCAGGATGGACAAGTTCTATGTAATTTTGAAGATCAGTGTAGCCCTCTGTCACAACTCAAGTCAATTTTTCTGGTTGACCAGTGGGAGGCTTGATGGGATATCTTACAGGAAGCTCTGACTGGATAGGGTTTTGGGACAAATTTTGCATAGTTATAGGAGATAGGAAGCTAGCTCATTTCCATAATTGTGTAGTGTAGGTTTCCCAGAGGACAACCTCAAGCTCTGCATAGTTCTAGTCAGCAATGCAAGGTCACTGAGATCGGGTTCTAGTTGAAGGATAGTTGTCTGGTCAACAGATTTTCAAGGAAAATGACGAAGTGTGAAAGCAAGTGGAATTGTTCAGACATGACATTTTTTGTCACACACTTAGCATGATTCAATGACGAGAGACCTCAAACCCATAATAAAATCATGTGCTTAATGAGAATGACTCAAAGGATACAAGAAATAAGTGCGAAACTTGAGATATGCCTTCGAACAACTGTGAAAACACTTGCGGGACAGTGCATGCAACTTTGTGTGTGACTGTGATAATGTCGATAGAGAAAAAACAACTCATGCACACAAAGGAAAACCTTCAAAATTTCTAGAACAAACTCACAAGAATGACATAGAAATCAACATGCAAAAGACTACAGTTGGTCAAACAAGTGAAAAGGAAGCAAGACATGTAGAGGAAACACATGAAACAACTTTGTTCTTGCAAACATGCATGTTATTGAAGATATAATGGTATAAAAATGACATGCATTCCTTCAAGCTACAGTAAGTGATGTACTTCAAAATATATTATTTACTTACCATACTTACCCTCGAGGTGATATGCATCTAACAGAGTTTGCATGAGGTCCCGATCTCTTATCATAACTCGGTTACTTGATTTTTCACCTCAACTCCTTAAGAGTCATATAGCATGTCATCTATCCTTGTGGTCACTGAGAGATAGATCTGCGTAATTTCAGTGAATATTGACTCTTGCTAAGATGATTTGCGCATTTTTCCATAACAATGTTGGGTTTCGTGCTCTACGCAATTTGTGGGAGCAAGACTAATGGCCTTCTTTGTGTAGTTTTCTAGAGCAAGGTTGGGTGCCTTCTCTATGCAATTTCTAAGTGCAAGGAAGGTTGGACAACTAGGACAACACTACGTAGCTTTGAGATGTAAGACATTGTTGTGAGATGGGTCTTGGGAGGACACCCCTATGCATTTTGTAAGTGTAGAGCAGCCTGGGCAACTGACAAACAATACTGCACATTTTCTGATGACAAGACATTACTACGGGATGGGGTCCTAGGAGGAAACCTCTACGCAGTTTCTAAATGAAGGGTAGTTGGACTACTCTGCACATTTTTCCAGAGAAATGTTGGCTACCTAACTACTTTGTGCATTTCTAGAGAGAAATGCTAATTGGGCAGCTGAGGGACAACATTACACAATTTTTTAAGACAATGGGTTCTAGTTGGGAAGGACATTGGAAGAAACCACAGCATAGTTTTGGATGCCAAGGGAGGCTGGGGTTAGTGCACATTGCATAGTTCCAATAAGCAAGCGAAAAGCTTGAGGGATACAGAAGTAAAGTGTGCAGCTCTAAAAAGATGGATGAGGCTAGGTTGCTTCGGAAACTAAGTGTGAGATCAGTGAAACTGGTGTAAATAGTAATAGGACTTGACTATGATCACACATGAACACTTAGTGATACAACATAAACCATCTAGAATGTATAAAACATAATTTTCTTGATGCAACAATCATTTTGAAAAGAGTGCGTGATGTTAGTGCGAAACATGTCTCTATGATGAGAACAACCATACACACAAATATTCCCCTTAGAGCAGAACAAAATCCCCTTTGCATGACAAACAATAATCTCTATGCCCAAATATGACACATACTACATGAGATGAAAACGTAAACAAATCTTAAGATCAAGGAGGGGAGCTTGAGATCATCATCCTACCAACAAGTGACCAAGGAACGATTGATCATATGATCCAAGGTAGGCTCTGAAATTTGCATGCGAGCCAAAATTTTGGAGGGTGGTTGTAGTCACTACAACAGCTGGTTAGGAGAAAACATTAAGGCCAAGCCTTAAAATCTAGCCCTTTCTTCTCCATAGCCAACTTTTAGTGGGAAATACCAAGTAAATACTTTAAGAGGAAAAAAAAAATGGAAAAAAAGACATTATGCAAATATTAAATTCATACATGGATGATGCATGAGTCCCAATTGGAAAAAAAGACTATAGAGTGAATCCTTTCAAAATCATAGAGCGGTGCTTTGGTGCTACGGAGTAGAGAAAATGGGAAACAAGTGAAGTCGTGCACTTGAGGTAGGGTTAGACATTTTAGCCAACCCTATTTATTCTCCACCATCAAATGTAAAGGTACAATCACCACCATAGAAAGTGCAACTCCCGAAGAAGTCATGTCCTCACATAGACTGATCTCACGTGACAGGAGTTAAGCATTGCCAAGTATAAGGTAAAAGCAACCTTTAATTCCTTATATTTTAGATCATCAAAATGAAAGAATATATTAGAGTTTAAATGAAATGAAGGTAGTATCTAAAAGTTCCAATAAGAATTATAGCTATGCACCAAGGCATAGAATGATGAGAGTATGGATATATCATAGTGATTATAGTATTCAACATGATAGAGACAATAATATATATATATATATATATATATATATATATATATATATATATATATATATATATATATATATATATATATATATATAGATATATATATCTATATATATATATATATAGGATAATTCCTTAATCGTCTTACATAGGTGAGTCCCATAAATACTATATATTCCACATACATTTTGTTAAGACTCTTAACAAGATTCTAATAATGAAATTGTTGACTTTTCCATTTCCTACCTATATAAAATCTGTGTAACTAAATGGTGGAATTCAAGTTTGAGTAGATAATAGGTAAAAGGTGAATACAACCGAGAATTTAATGTCAATTTTGATATACCCACATTTAATATAAGAAACTAGGTGATGAGGCTCATCAATAGGTTCATTATAAGGGTTATGATGCAATCCTCTAGCTTTAGGACTATCTTTTTGTCACATTTACTCACATTTTTTGTTATATTATGCTTAGTGAGAAGGATAAAATATTTTTGTCATGTCATGTGGCCTTATAATGTTTAATGGTGGGAAATGGAGCAATTTTTGAGATGATTTCTACGTAGGGGATCGGAGTAGACAACAAGGAGAGAATCTAGGGGGTTGTCCACCTCTTTAACTCCCTCAATAAACCCAAGATCATATCACTTTCTCTGTCATTAGCTCGAGGTCATTGGTAGACAAGAAAGTGAAATTAACGAGGTAATTTCTAGCCAAGGAAGTGCAAGTAATGAGGAACAAAATCCACCATTCTTGAGTTGTAGGAGACAAATATTCCTATTTTCTAGGGAGTTGTTAGTAGCTACTCTCTTGTATAAATAAGCATGTAGAAGAGCTCATTAGGATTCGGGTTTTATTTTTAGCTCTGTAGATATTGAACTCAAGATCTTGGCACTATTATTTTGACTATTATGTGATGTACTAGACATTGATTCAATGATAATGCGAAGTTGCATATTGGTTCATCACTAAGTTAGTTCCAGAGGGCTGAGATTCTTAGGTTTCGACCCAACCCCAGTGGCTTAGGTCCCTCTTTTGTATTTGTATCTCTTTTAGTTTTAGAGCAGATCTAGTTTAATGCATTTCAGTGGAGAATAATCCATCAAAATTTGTGATTGCAGCCTCTACCTCATCTCTTTCATGGGAGCATGAATAGAAGGATTTACAAGTGTTAGTGTCAGTATCTTCATCCCTCCATCAGAGATCAAATTCTCTTGTTACATTGCATATTAGGTGTCTCGCTCAGTCATGCATTCCATTAGGAGCATGGATCATCTAACGATAGTGGCATGTTGTACATTTTCCCTCATGTCCTTTACCTGTTGGCCCATTTCCATTCGTCAAGATCATCTGCAGTAACCTTTTGTCTTTATATTTGCAAGGGTCATTTCTAGGGTTTCAGTTTCATTAGGTCTAGGGTTTCATCAAAAAGGTCTTCAAAATGTCCATTAATAGCCAACAGGCACATGAGGAGGTTGAATAAAGTTCTAGTACTAATAAAATTCATAATCTCATGCTCAGAAATGTATATTTCCTCAAAACCCTGTTTTGAAGAAAAACAGAGTATTTTAGGTTTTTTTTGTATAAATTCATGTAATTTCAGTTCTCTTATATGTAAATCACTTCAGTGGCAACCCTGGTCACTTGGCCAAGCTTCAGCATCTCCATCCTCTGCAAGGCAAACAAAAAATCAAGTCATTCAGTTCATCAAAGGCACAAATAAAGTAAACTGCCCAGAAACAGAGTTGTAAAAAGTAAGTCACATTGCAAACATTATAAAAGTGGGTTTTATGAAGGAAAAATCAAAAGCTCTTGTATATAAATCATTTTTTACAATTCAAAAATTGCATTGGCACTCAAATAAGAAAGATTGAGCAAAGTGAAGGTCGCGTTGGAGAAAGGAAGCAAAATCGCAGCAAAGAGCTCCAGTTTTGGAGGTGCGGCACATTGGGTGAGAGGTGCGACGCATTGGGCCGCCCTCCACAGTGTTAAACTTATACTGGTGCGACGCATACAGGAGGCACGGTGCGTTGGGTTTGTGGCACAGCGCATAGAACTCCCAAGCCCGATTTCATCATAAACTCCCTCAAATTTCCAAAATTGCTCAAGTCTTCTAGTGTGCAAGTAAGTCAAGCCCTTTTCCTTGCTAGTGAAAGAGTTTTTCTTAAAAATTTATGGTGGTTTAGTGTGAAAAAACTCAAACCCTACTTCCTTGCAATTTCTCAAAAAACGATTGCCTAGGGTTTGCATTTGTCATTTTGCTACCAAGTCCACTCCACCATTTCCTTACTCTTTGACTCCTCCATTTATTTTCCAGTTCATCCACCCACTCCCTAGCTCCCATATTCCTAAAAAATCATTCACCCCTATCCCCAAATCTCATTTTCCCAAATCCTAATTCCAAAATCCTTAAACCCTAATTTTTGTCCCTAAGCTTACACACTATTCCCTAAACCCCCTATTTCCAAAAAAAATTATCATAATATTCCCAAAACCCCTCATACCCTCTCCCTTCAGAGTCCCTCATACATTCTTCCCCTTGGTGGCAAAAAACTAAAATAACCATAAATCTCTTCATACTCATCAAGAAAACTCACACATTAGCAAGCATGGAATCTGATCCTTCATATGACCGAGATGAAGAGAGACACAGTGACTCTCCTACAGTAATGCATGCACCAAGGAGACCTCACAAGGGTGGAAAACATATATGAGAGGAGCCTACTTCACTTGCCGAGCTGCAAGCCTGCCCTCTTGCTATCACATGCTTCCAACACCAATCCTGTTATCAGTTCTGTGAGATGGTTGCTAGAATCCAATATCATCATGAGTTAGCCTGATTGTTTGTGCTTCATCTACATAATGGCCAAACCACTCTAGCTGGTGTGACATTCGCCTTGACATCGGAGTCTATTTCTCTAGCAACCAGCATTCCAAATGTCGGAGAGTAGTGGAATAAAAGGCAGCAAATTGACAGGGAAAATTATGAGCCATACATCAAGCCCGGTTATTTGAGAGAGATCAACAGAGTTCTTCCTCTTCGGTACCTGAAAGACTCATATTGTCCCTTGATGAAACTCATAATGAAGTATTTCAGCTGTGAGGGCCGATTTTCTCGCCTATATTCCTATCATATCAGATCGTTGATGCACTTTACCAGGGTGAGAATGATGAATCTCCCCTACTTCATGTGCCGAAATATTGAGAATATTACCACCCTAGTACAAAAGAAGACTCCTCAGCAGCAGCTTAACAGTATATATCATTTTGCACTCATCAAAATTGTGGTCATGCATCAGCTTGGTTTGCAGGGCACCTCATGGGAGGATTTCATTTCTCATGAGTTCTTCACGGCTCCTTAGGTACCTCCAGAAGCTTTTCATGAGACAAGTGGACCTTCACATCAGTAGGAGGGACATGAGACACAGGCTGCCAATGTGTCAGTGTTTGTCACCTATCAAAAGGGCACCAGAAGGTTGTTTGCAGCAGCAAAGCGAGTATTAACTCCACCCAGGGTGGAAGGGTTCTTGCTTCCTTCATCAACACAATGGATTCAAGACAAGAGAAAGAGGCCATTACATGATGAGGGGCCTTTAGGTGAGTATGAGACTGATTTCATTCTCATTCAAGATGATGACACGGATTTGGGCCCACAAAGCTCAAAGCTCAAGGAGGTCATCCAAGAGCAAAAGGCGGACATCAATGCTTTGTCCCTCAACTTAGAAAGAGCTAAGTGGATAATAAAGTACCTAGAGCAAAGAAACAAGCAGCTAGAGGATCATCAAACGATTATGGAGCTTAAAAACATACGAGAAAACCAGCAAGCTACTAAAAGGAGGAAGGTGAAACTCACATCACTTGAGCAAGAAATCAATGCTGATCATGAATCTTAGCTTGAGAGAACTAATATCCACTTGGAAAAGTTGTTAGAGCAGGCAAACAGGGAGAAAATAATGTTGAGGCATATGGGCTATCATTACATGGCGAGAAATAAAAGTTACAAGGCAAGAATCAGAAGCTTGAAAGCAAAGTTGAAAAGGGCATCGAGGAGGAAAAAGCAGCAAGATAGACTTAAGATATTGGCTGAGGCTTCCTTGGCCCAACACAGAACTTGATGGAGAACACTCAGCCCAAATTTCAAAAAATTTGGGACACGTTTTGCATTTTTGAAATTTTTGGGCTAAAACACAGAATTTTCTGCCCAATGCGTCGTGCCACCTGGCTTTCGCTTTTGGTGGAGGCCTCAAAATGAGAAAAAATCAACATATTTGGATTTTTTTTGGAAAGATATGCATGCCTACCAATGGCCAAGAAATTTTGACAAGTTTTGAGCCCCCAAAAAGGTAAAAAACACCCAAAAAATGACCTTACTACCCCTATTTTGACACACAGGAAGTAGTGTTGGGAGAACTCAGTTTTGGAGGGGAAGATGGAGGCTAAATTCAAAAATTCCACTTTTTATAGAAATTAGACAAGTATACCTTTCCAAAAAGCACACTTGGAGAAAATTTGGACACCAGGAAGGCCTCCAAAAGTGGCTACAAACAGGCGTTACACATAGAGAAATCAGTGCGGCGCATTGGGGAAATTTTGCCCAGTTTGACCAAGAATACTCTGTTTTTCACTTAGTTTCTTGACAGTTTGACTTTTCTCCTTCTTAATGTCAAATTTATGTTGTAATTTAATGTAAATTGATGGATCTTTATGTAATTATGTCAAATTTTCACTCATGGAGGTAGATTCATCTATCAAGAAGTAGTTTGCAACTGAATGAATCAGTTCCCTAGTTTCTAGAGGTAAGTTGTTCCACTACCTAATTTGTAGTTCTCAGTTTAGAATTAGTTGTAATAGCTCCTAAAATCATGAGATCAACCCCTAGAGGCTAGGATGAGTTGTTGTTTTCCTATATCTTGTGATTTTTCAGTCATTAGCATGGTTGGACTTTTGAGAAATCTTGGAACTTCATTATATACTCATCTCAACAGTTTTGGCTAAGGAATAGACTAGGGTTTGCAGCACTTTATGGGATTCATGTGGCATCTTGCTTTGGTATTGTGTTTCCTTCTGTAAATTGTAAGTTTATATGTGTTTTATGTATGCCATTATCTCTCTTGCTTCTTCTTAACTAAAGCAAACAAGAAATAAAGGTAGAATCCAGTGAAATTGCAGTGCTCTACCTAGGGTTTGTTTAGTTATTGATGTTTTCAGCTGTTTGAAGAGGATCCCTGAGATTTTCTTGCCCTCTTCAACTCCTCACCTGTCTAAGTCTCTCCATTTCATTCATTTTGAATTTCCAAATCAGTTGCCTACCTTGCCCCATAGAGATCTTTGCAAAACTGAGCCTCATTCCCCAGACTTAGATTTGCCTTTCCATTTGAGCCAACAAAACATCTTTAAATTCAATCAAATTCTTTTGCATACATACCTAGCCTAAGATCAGTATTCATATCAATCATCTCAAGAACTCATTGATCATATTTTGCTGAGAGTGACAGGGAGAGAGCCCTCTCCCGACCTAGTAGGGCTAGCTACTAGGTTAAGTGTGGTTTGATGTTACCTCTAGCATAGTGGCGACCATACTAGGGAATAAATTGTTTGTTTGTTAGTGTTCTTCATTTTATAAACTACAGACGAAGTCTGAAGATTATCCAGGTAGCCTTAAAAATTTTTTTTCTTTGCATTAGCACAAATAGATAAATGCTACTTCAGTCAATCTCCAGTCTAGTCTTATAAACAGAATATCTAACTTGCAAATTGCCCTAGTACATCTGATAATTCTAAGATTTTGGATGATAAGTTTAGAGTTTGATAGGTTGAACAAGTTGATAATGTCCATTTGATTTCTTGGAAATAATAACACATTGGCTTCCAGAAGATATACCAAAGAAAATCCGGATCCTGATCCACCTCCTATGTATGAAAATCTCAATCTTATTCCAAGAATCCTTCGCCAAGAAAGTTCTGTGATTCCTATGTTCAAATCTCGTTCGTGTCCTGCAGTTTTTGAGTATCTTGAAGATCTTGAGTTTGATGAACAATTCGAGCTGTCACTGTTTGCGACCAAGTTCGAAAGTGTTGTTGGTTCTACTGCCTTAAATATAGAGTTTGTCAAAGATCTTGAAACCAAAAAGGCCAATAAATCAATTGATGATTATATCTTGAAACAACTCCAAACTTCAATTGTGGCTTTAAACATCGCTGATTTCTTAGAGTCTACATCTGCAACCCTTGGGTCCTCCATGATTGCATCTAGCTCCAAAATTCCTACCGAAACTCCCTTCATTCCCACCATTCCCATGCAGCCTTCTACCTCTGATAAAAAATCTGTAGTGGTGTCACCTCCGTCCACTCCTTCTACCCCTCAAACATCTAAATTTTCTTCACCACCATCCCCACCTCATACACCCCATACATTAGCTACACCCACTCCCCCAACATTCCTAAGACCGATTGCAAATCCACCAAGAGAAATGGCTGCTTGATTTTCACCCCTTGTGCTGCCTCAAAATTTGGATGATATGCCCGCCGATTATCAAAGCAAAATTCCATTGTTTGATGGCACTCCTCATGGTGTTATAACTCAGCAACATGTGGATAGGATGAAAGATTTATTTGACCTTCATGAGATTGATGCAGAAAATGTAACAATGATACTATTTGTACAAACCTTTGGTGGTGAAGTGAGGAAGTGGTTTAGAGCTTTGCCGACTGCAAGTATCACTACATTGACTAATCTTTAGAGACAATTCTTGGATCGCTGGGAAGTGAAGAAAAATCTTCTTCAGATCCTTTCTGAATATGAGAACATCAAGCGGAATGTTAGTGAGTCTGTTCAAGATTATTGTATTAGATTCAATTCAGTTTACAATGCAATTCCTGATCATATAAAGCCACCTATGGGGCTGGCTTTAATTAAGTTTCTGGATGGTTTCAATCCTGATATGGCCTATAAATTAAGAGAAAGAGATTCGGCCACTTTGGAAGACATGCAGAAAATTGCAGTCAGCGTTGAAGCTAATCTGCTTGCCAAGAGAGCTAGAACAAAGGCTGAAAAGAAGGTAACAATAAAGGAAGAGGTTTCCACTTCAAATCAAGTGCTCCAGATGATGGAGAAGATGTTTGACAGATTGACAATTGACAATCCTGAAACACAAGTTAGAAATCCCAACTTCCGTGGTCAGCAACAACCACAATTTAGAATCAAGAAAAGAGAGCAGTGAGCACAAGACCAAGCAGGCAGCAGCAGGTGAAGACACCCTTACAGCAGAATTTTGCACATGGTTTGGAATCAGATGATGAGGAGAACGTAATTGTAGAAGAGAATCATTTCTTTACACTTGATGATATGCCAATTTTTATCGCTAAAGATGATGAGTATTCTGAGAATTCAGCTATACAAAGGGACAAAAATTTCATCTTAGCAAATGAAACAGTGCTTGAGGAGGAGTCTGATGAATATCAAAGAGGGTACATGAATGCTTTGACAACCCAACAATGACAATATTCACTAGGAAGTAGAGATGTGCTCATAAATCCAATTCAGAAAAGGAAGGAGACAACAACACCGAAGAATGATCCTCCCATTGTACAGAAAAAATGAAAAGAGATAGCTAATCATACCACCAACAAAACGTCGTCAACAAATGAAAGATCCAATCATCCAAGTGTATCAAAGGAGAAAACTGAAAAGAAGGATGTTTCAGCGAAAGAGGTAGAGAAATTTTAGTTTTTAACTTAGAAAATGAAATTGCTAAGTTAAAAGTATCTATTCCTTTGACTGAGTTGATGAAAAACAGCAGCTACAAAGGCCAGGTGTCTAAGATTTTGAATTTAGATCCATCATCTGATATGGTGAACGTGGAGGATGATAGACCTGAGTTGATTTTTGGTCTAGTATTGGAAGGTCAGTCTCAAGATAGTGATATAGCTCCTTTTTACATCAGTCTCAGGGTGCATGACTATGTATTACATAATGCTATGTTTGATTCCAGAGCCTCTCATAATCTCATGCCTAAGGCCATCATGGAGAAATTGGGATTGGATATCACTTGAAAGTATCATAACCTCTACTCCTTTGATTCTGGTAGAGTAAGGTGTATTGGTCTAATCAAAGATTTGGTGGTTAGTTTGGATCAAATTCTGGCTAAAAATGTTTTGATGGATGTGGTTGTGGCAGATATACCTCCTAGATTTGGCATGCTTCTTTCCAGATCTTGGGGAGCAAAGATTAAAGGGACAATGCAGCTTGATTTCTCCTATGCTACTATTCCTGTGTTCGGTCAAATGAGAAAATTATACCAGGAACAAAAGATGAAGTACATGATTACTAGCAAGGAGAAACCGGTAAATCATCCAATCAACTATGTACATACTGATTTAGAATCATTTGTTTTGTATTTAGATAGCTTTAATGATGTAAATAGCCAAGTAGTTGAAGTAGGATACATTCCCGAGATCACTGAAAATTTCAGAGAGGTCTTAAAGCAAGAAAGAAAAAGACTTGATAGTACTACTGAGTAATCAGCCTTCCGATAGTAGCAACATATTGATGGACAACAAACAAAGTTTTAGCATTTGGAAGAAGACGAAGCGGGCCTGTGGAGCATGGATTTTGATGGCGCGGTAGGAAGGGAAAGTGCTGGAATTGGCATTTGAATACATAACCCTATTTTTTCCCGAAACAAAGTGCCAAGCAATGTAAGGGTCTATTCTTATAAACTAGCTTTTGACTGTTCAAATAATGAGGCTGAATATGAGGCTTAAATTGCTGGTTTGAAAACTCTTAGAAAGTTGAACGCTGAAAGGATTTCAGTGTATGGTGACTCCGAGTTAGTTATTAAGCAGGTGAAAGGGGAATATCAAGCTAAGCATCCTTGAATGCGGGCCTACCGCAATGCGGTATTAGATATCTTGAGAGTATTTTCATATTACACTTTGACATGTGTCCCTCGTGTTCAAAATGTCATTGCAGATTCACTTGCAACAGCAGCAAGTAATTTGAAAATTCCGACAAATTCAAACAACAAGTTTGAGATTCATGTGAAACATCACCCAGCTGTCCCCGACAATCAAAGGTATTGGCAAGTGTTTCAAGATGATGAGGAGATCAACGAATTTATGCAAAATGAAGGTAAATTCAAAGACACTTCTATCGATGTGGAGTATGATGATGGTGAGGCGGATATAGAAGTCAATTAGATGGAAGTTTTGCAGCTAAAGGACAACATCATTCTTAAAGGTCTAATACCTTTAGAGGAGTTGTTCGATCAGGATGATGTGGCCTGAAAACTGAGCTTGCTGCCAACTGAGAAAGGAGTTAAGGATGTGAACATTGGATCAGCTGAAAATCCTAAAATGGTGAAGTTATCAAAGCCATTGCCTCCATAGGTAAAAGAAAAGTATATCAGTTTATTATCTTCTTTTACTGATGTATTTGCTTGGGATTATTCAGATTTGAAGGCATATGACACAAGCATAATTCAGCATATCATCCCGATCAAGCCAAGTCAGAAGCTAAGAAGAATAAATCCAAAGCTGCTTCCCTCAATTGAGAAGCAAGTGAATCGGTTGTACATAGCTGGTATCATCGTCCCCATAAGATTTTCAGATTGGATTTCAAATTTGGTGCCCGTGTGCAAGAAAACAGGTGAGATTTGGTTATGTATTGATTTTAGAAATCTGAGTAAGGTATCTCTGAAGGACAACTATCCATTGCCTAAGACAGATCACATACTTCAAAGAGTAGTTGGAGCATCCTGTATGTCATTACTCGATGGGTATTCGGGTTATAGCCAAATTCTGGTCCATGAGGATGATAGAGACAAAATAGCATTCACCACTCCATAGGGAACTTTTCATTATGTAAAGATGCCTTTCGGATTGAAACATGTTGGTGCAACCTTTCAGCGGGTGATGGATATCGCATTTTCTATTGAAAAATATGTTTTTCTAGTTGTTTATCTTGATGACTTGACAATTTTCTCTAACTCAGATGAAGAGCACCTTTATCATTTGAAGATTGTATTTCAGCGATGTAGGAAATATGGTATATCTCTCAATCCAAAGAAAAGTTTGTTTGCCATGGATGAAGGCAAGCTTCTCGGTCATATTATATCAAAGGAGGGCATCCGCATCGATTCAGCTTGTGCGGAATCCATTCAAAAGATTGATTTTCTATGAAGTAAGAAGGAAATCCAATCATTCAATGGTAATATGAATTTCTTATGTTGCTTTGTGCCTAATCTTGCAGAACATTTAAGGGAAATCACAAACATGCTCAAAAAATATACTGTAGTGAAGTGGACTGAGGAAGCAATTGAGTCTTTCAATTTGGTGAAATTGGCCCTCTCTTCAGTTCTAGTTTTGATCAGTCTGGTCTATACTCAAGATTCATTTTGTTTTCATTTGCCTCAAATCATACTATGGCAACGATCTTGATGCAAAAAAGAGACCAGCTTGAGAAACCAATTGTATTTTTTAGCAGAACCATAAGGGATGCGGCATTAAAATGAAATATTATTGAAAAATAGGCCCTTGCTTTGGTAAAGGCATTGAAAGATTTTCGGGTTTATATTCTGCATTCTCACATCCTTGCTTATGTCCCTAACACTGCTGTTAAAGATGTCTTAGTGCAAATAGATCCAGAGGGGAGAAGAGGCAAATGGATTGCTGCCTTGTTGGAATATGACATGGAGATTAAACCAACAAAGCTCATCAAAGGATAGCGGCTAGCTAAACTAATGGCTGAGTCAAATTTGCACACCTTGGACATCAATCTCATTGCTGCTATGTCCGAGGAAGATGAAGAGAGTCTGCCCGCTCAGGTATCAAAAATTTTTCTTCTTTCTCCTTGGTATTCAGACATTGTTTATGTACTCCAAAATCTGTCATCACCACCTGGAATGGCTAAGAACAAAAGTAGGACCCTAAAATTGAAGGCTGCCAAGTTTTGTATCATGAATAAGGCACTCTATTGGAAAGATCTCGGTGGTGTCTTGCTCAATTGTTTTGTTGAAGAAGAGGAAAAACAAGTTATGGAAGAATTTCACAAGGGAGATTGCGGAGGCCATCTTTTCTGGAAGACAATAGCCAATAAAATTTTGAGAGCGGGATATTATTGGCCAACTCTTTTTGCTAATGTGTACAAAACAATAGCAAGCTACCACGGATGTCAGATTTTTCAAGGTAGGAGGAAGTTGCAACCTTTACCACTCAAGCCCATTGAAGTAAGTGCTCCATTTCAGCAGTGGGGTTTGGGTTTCATTGGCGAGATCCATCCTTCTTCTTCAGCGTAGCACAAATGGATCCTCACAGTGATGGCTTATTTCACCAAATGGATTGAGGCAATTCCCATGAGGCAGGCCACTGATTCAGTAATCATTTCATTTCTTGAAAACAACATTTTGTCTCATTTTGGCTGTCCAAATAAGTTGATCACTGACAATGCAGAAACCTTTAAATCTAAAAGGATGATTAACTTTTTTCATAAATATCAAATCACTTTGGGGCACTCAACCACCAATTACCCATAAGGCAATGGATTGGTGGAATCCTCAAATAAATATTTGGTCAACATTATCAAAAAGCTGCTAGAAACGAACAAGAAAAGTTGGCACAAAAATTTGGTCAATGCACTTTGGGCAGACAGAGTAAGTCAAAAGAAATCTATAGGCATGTCTCCTTTTGAGCTCGTGTATGGTGTGGACATAGTCTTCCCGACCTCTCTTGCAGTCCCAGTGGTTAAACTTCTGCAAGAAGTTGGCAGTGAAGATGATCATTTGCAGCAAAGAATCAATCAAATGATCCATTTACAGCAGACTAGAGAGGAGGTTTTTCAAAACACTTTCAAGCTGCAAGAGAGAATCAAGAAGATATATGACTGAAAGGCAAAGGCAGATAAGTTTCAAATAGAAGACATTGTGCTGAAATGGGATGCAAGAAACGAAGAGAAAGGTAAGCATGGCAAGCTTGAAAATATTTGGAAAGGACCTTACAAGATTGCTGCATATCGGGGCCAAAATGCTTTCCTTTTGCAAGAAATGAATGGCAAAGACTATCCCGGTGGGCCAGTAAATGGTCGGCTACTCAAACGGTACTATTTTTGAAATGCTTTCTGTTGTCATATGTATCATTGTACATACCGGTTTGTTTAAATTCTATTGCAAGTGTGTAGTGTTTTCATGCTTTCAGTTTGGGGCCCAAGGTGAAGGCTATAAAACTGAGGTTTGATTTCATTTGGTTTGTTTGAGTCAGGTCTTTCATTCAATTTCATCCTTGAAATCGAGTTAGTTTTGAGTCACATTTCAGTCCTGAAAATTGAGTCAAGAGTTTGGTTTTGGTTTGTCGAATTTACTGACTCCATAGCCTAATGGACAAATGCACTGCCTGCTTTCCTAGAGATCTGTAGTTCTTGGCACCTCCAAGGAGCTACCATCCCCATTGGAGCCAATGTTATTGTCGGTATCTTCATCCCTCCTTCAAAGATCGAATTCTCTTGTTGCATTGCATATTAGGTGTCTCTCTCAGTCATGCATTCCATTAGGAGCATGGATCATCCGATGGCAGTGGCTTGTTGTACATTTTCCCTCATGTCCTTTACCTGCTGGCCCATTCCATTCGTCAAGATCATCTGCAGTAACCTTTTGTCTTTAAATTTGAAACAATCATTTCTATGGTTTCAGTTTCATTAGGTCTAGGGTTTCATCAAAAAGGTCTTCAAAATGTCCAATAATAGCCAGCATGCGCACGAGGAGGTTGAATAAAGTTCGAATACTAATAAAATTCATAATCTCATGCTCAGAAATGTATTTTTCCTCAAAAGCCTGTTTTGAGGAAAAACAAAGTATTTTAGGTTTTTGTTGTATAAATTCATGTAATTTCAGTTCTCTTATATGTAAATCACTTCAGTGGCAACCCTGGTCACCTGGCCAAGCTTCAACATCTCCATCCTCTGCAAGGCAAACAAAAAATAAAGTAATTCAGTTCATCAAAGGCACAAATAAAGTAAACTGCCCAAAAACAGAGTTGTAAAAGGTAAGTCACATTGCAAACATTATAAAAGTGGGTTTTATGAAGGAAAAATCAAAAGCTCTTGTATATAAATCATTTTTTACAATTCAAAAAGCTCATTGGCACTCAAAGAAGAAAGGTTGAGCAAAGTGAAGGTCGTGTTGGAGAAAGGAAGCAAAATCGCAGCAAAGAGTTCCAGTTTTGGAGGCGTGGCACATTGGGTGAGAGGCGTGACGCATACAAGTGGCACAACGCATTGGGCCACCCTCCACAGTGTTAAATTTATATTAGCGTGGCGCATACAAGAGGCATGGCGCGTTGGGTTTGTGGCGCGGCGCATAGAGCTGCCAAGTACGATTTCATCATAAACTCCCTCAAACTGCCAAAATTGCTCAAGTCTTCTATTGTGCAAGTAAGTCAAGCACTTTTCCTTGCTAGTGAAAGAGTTTTTCTTAAAACATTTATGGTGGTTTAGTGTGAAAAAACTCAAATCATACTTCCTTGCAATTTCTCAAAAAACGATTGCCTAGGGTTTGCATTTGTCATTTTGCTACGAAGTCCACTCCACCATTTCCTTACTCTTTGACTCCTCCATTTATTTTCCAGTTTATCCACTCACTCCCTAACTCCCATATTCCTAAAATATCATTCACCCTTATCCCCAAATCTCATTTTCCCAAATCCTAATTCCAAAATCCCTAAACCATAATTGTTGTCCTTAACCTTACACACTATTCCCTAAACCCCCTATTTCCCAAAAAACTTATCATAATATTCCCAAAACCCCTTATACCCTCTCCCTGCACAGTCCCTCATACATTCTTACCCTTGGTGGTAGAAAACTAAAATCACCATAAATATCTTCATACTCATCAAGAAAACTCACACATTAGCAAGCATGGAATCTAATCCTTCATATGACTGAAATGAAGAGACACATAGTGACTCTCCTACAGAAATGCATGCACCAAGCAGACCTCACAAGGGTGGAAAACATATATGAGAGGAGCCTACTTCACTTGCCGAGCTGCAGGCCTGCCCTCTTGCTCTCACATGCTTCCAACACCAATCCTATTATCAGTTCTGTGAGATGTTTGTTAGAGTCCAGTATCATCATAAGTAAGCCCGGTTGTTTATGCTTCATCTACATAATGGCAAAACCACTCTAGCTGGTGTGACATTCACCTTGACACCAGAGTCTATTTCTCTAGCAACCGGCATTCCAAATGTCGGAGAATAGTGGAATAAAAGGAAGAAAATTGACAGGGAACATTATGAGCCATACATCAAGCTCGGTTATTTGAGACAGCTCAGCAGAGTTTTTCCTTTTCGGTACCTGAAAGACTCATATGCTCCCTTGATGAAACTCATAATGAAGTATTTCAGTTGTGAGGGCCAGTTTGCTCGCCTATATGCCTATCATATCAGATTATTGATGCACTTTACTGGGGTGAGAATGATGAATCTCCCCTACTTCATGTGCCGAAATATTGAGAATATGACCACCCTAGTGCAACAGAAGACTCCTCAGAAGCAGTTTAACAGTATATATCATTTTGCACTCATCAAAATTGTGGTCATGCATCAGCTTGTTTTGCAGGGCACCTCATGGGAGGATTTCATTTCTCATGAGCTCTTCACGGCTCCTCAGGTACCTCTAGAAGCTTTTCATGAGACAGGTGGACCTTCACATCAATAGGAGGGACATGAGACACAAACTGCTAGTGTGCCGGTGTTTGTCACCTATCAAAGTTTGTTTCAACAGCAAATTGAGTATTATCTCCACCCGGGGTGGAAGGGGTCTCGCTTCCTTCATCAGCACAGCAGGTTCAGGACAAAGGAAAGAGGCCATTACATGATGAGGGTCCTTCAGGTGAGCATGAGACTGATTTCATTCTCATTCAGGTTGATGACACGGATTTGGGCCCACAAAGCTCAAAGCTCAAAGAGGTCATCCAAGAGCAAAAGGCGGACATCAATGCTTTGTCCCTCAACTTAGAAAGAGCTAAGTGGATAATAAAGTACCTGGAGCAAGAAGCAAGCAGCTAGAGGATCAAAAAACGGTTATGGAGCTTAAAAACATACGAGAAAACTGGCAAGTTGCCAAAAGGAGGAAGGTGAAGCTCACATCACTTGAGCAAGAAATCAATGCTAATCATGAATATTGGCTTGCGAGAGCTAATATCCACTTGGAAAAGTTGTTAGAGAAGGACAACGAGGAGAAAACAATGTTGAGGCATATGGCCTATCATTACATGGCGAGAAATAAAAGTTACAAGGCAAGAATCAGAAGCTTGAAAGCAAAGTTGAAAAGGGCATCGAGGAGGTGAAAGGAGAAAGATAGACTTTAGATATTGGCTGAGGCTTGCTTGGCCCAACATAGAACTTGATGGAGAACACTCAATCCAAATTTCAAAAAATTTGGGACACTTTTTTCATTTTTGAAATTTTTGGGCTAAAACACAGAATTTTCTACCCAATGCGCCGCGCCACCTGGCACTGGCTTTTGATGGAGGTGTCCAAATGAGAAAAACTTAGCATCTGAGGATTTGTCTTGGAGAAATATGCGTGCCTACCAATGGCCAAGAAATTTTGATAGGTTTTGAGCCCCCAAAAAAGCCAAAAACACCCAAAAAAATGACCTTACTGCCCCTATTTTGACACACAGGAAGTAGTGTTGGGAGAAATTAATTTTTGGAGGGGAAAATTGAGGCCAAATTAAAAGATTCCACTTGTTCTAGAAAGTAGACAGGTAGATATTTCCATCAAGTGCACTTGGAGAAAATTTGGACACCGGTAAGGCCTCCAAAGGTGGCTGCAAATAGGTGCTACACATAGAGAAATCAGTGCAACGCATTGGCGAAATTTTGCCCAGTTTGACCAATAATACTCTTTTTTTCACCTAGTTTCTTGATAGTTTGACTTTTCTCCTTCTTAATGTCAAACTTGTGTTGTGATTTAATGTAAATTGATGGACCTTGATGTAATTATGTCAAATTTTCACTCATGCAGGTAGATTCATCTATCAAAAAGTAGTTTGCAACTGAATGAATCAGTTCCCTAGTTTCTAGAGGCAAGTTGTTCCACTGCCTAATCTGTAGTTCTCAGTTTAGAATTAGTTGGAACAGCTCCTAAAATCATGAGATCGACCCCTAGAGGCTAGGATGAGTTGTTGTTTGCCTATATCTTGTGATTTTTCAGTCATTAGAATGGTTGGACTTTTGAGAAAGCTTGGAGCTTCATTGTATACTCATCTCAGCAGTTTTGGCTAAGGAATAGAACAGGGTTTGCAACACTTTATCGGATTCATGTGGCATCTTGTTTTGGTATTGTGTTTCCTTCTGTAAATTGTAAGTTTATATGTGTTTTATGTATGCCTTTATCTCTCTTGCTTCTTCTTAACTAAAGAAAACAAGAAATAAAGGTAGAATCCAGTGAATTGCAGTGCTCTACCTAGGGTTTGTTTAGTTATTGATGTTTTCAACTGTTTGAAGAGGATCCCTGAGGTTTTCTTGCCCTCTTCAACTCCTCACCTATCTAAATCTCTCCATTTCATTCATTTTTAAGTGCCAAATCAGTTGCCTACCTTGCCCCATAGAGATCTCTGCAAAACTGAGCCTCATTCCCCAGACCCAGATCTACCTTTCCATTTGAGCCAACAAAACATCTTTAAATTCAATCAAATTATTTTTCACACATACCTAGCCTAAGATCAGTATTCATATCAGTCATCTCAAGCCCTCATTGATCATATTTTGCTGAGAGTGACAAGGAGAGAGCCCTCTCCCGACCTAGTAGGGCTAGCTACCAGGTTAAGCATGGTTTGATGTTACCCTAGATCCTACCTTTCTCAGCCTGAGGTAGATTTAGGCTCTAACAACAAGCACAATCCACAAGTATTATGTTTATTATTTCTTGGAAGAACGTTTTTTTTAGTCATCTTATTTTGCATGTTCTTGTTGTATCTTAGGAGTTGTTTTATTGATTAGATCAACTTGTTGGCCTAGATTAGATAACATTTAAATTCAACTCATCTTTTCCACTACTAGTTGTTTCATTTTGTGAATGATAAATGGGTATATGCATGTTATGATTTCAAGTATGTTTGGATCTGCGAGAAGGGAACCTTCACCACCTCCATCTTGGAATTCCTCACCTTGTCCTATGAACCTCAAATCATGTCCTAGAATGTTTGTTCATGAGGTCATTTTTCTAGGATCACTGAGAGCATCCCTCCTAGTGCAAACCAGACCTTCAAAAGGCTCTGAGCATGGCTAGGGACTTTTTCCACCCTTCACTCATATACCTCGACCTCCATCCACCTTTATATTCCCTTAAACCATCATTTCCATGTCTTAAACTCTCTTGAGAGCCCTCTTATAGTATTGCAGACCGTGTTGTAGCAATACAGGGCACCTGTACCAACCTCATGTAGCACACTTGCAACAGTCTGTTTCTTCACCAATTTTGTTCCTTGCAGCAAATTTGAATAGTTTAGAAGGATGTTCACCCCCAGTTGTGACTTCATGATCAAGGGAATCTCCCAGGCCACTCCAAACCCTCCTTTTCCTTCCCTACAAAAATAGAATAGTGTTAGTTCCTAATCACAAATTTGGCATAAATAGAACATTTATTTACATGCAAGTGTGAGCTAGTTAGATGGTAATGTATTCTTGATTTATGGTTTGCTAGGTTAGCTTACTCTTTGTAGGTAGATCTGATAACTATATGGATGATTGTAAGATAATGTAGTTTCCTTTCTGCAAGTAGTTTAAATCTTGCTTTTTCATGAATTTTTCTATGGCATTTGAAAGTTGAAGTTAATAGAATTTTCTTTTCATAGTTAGAGGTGGCTTCTAAATTACACCTTTAATAGCTAGATTTAATTCTAATTTAGTAGGAGGAATGGTCTTTGAGCACTATTGATTAGATGTCCTAGTTGAGGGTGGCATGAGTAGAATCCCATATATTGTGCATATAGCATCGTCACCTCTAATTTTATACAAACCTAGGGTTGATAAATAGATTTGAGGATCCCTTGGGATTTGCATCACTCTTGGTGCAATACTAGGGCTCACCACGTTTTGGTGTTGTTACTGGGGAGGTGTCTAAGTAGACGCTATTTCTGCTTAAGCATTTTCTTCTATATTTCATCCTATTTTGAAGAAGTAACATAAAGAAAAAAGAGAAAAATTATGTTTCATCCCATGTAGGAGTAGATATACTCAAGGAAAATTCTTATCAAAAACCCACACACCCTCAAGAAGTCAACCTTCACTCTTCTTTAGTGATTGTCAGTGTTGGGACAGGGTCCCTTGGCACAAATTTTGTCAAAATATTGTAAGTCTCCACATTTTAAGGAGCGGAGCACAAGTAGCACAAGTCAACTAGGAGTCAATAGGTTTTAGGAAGGTCAAAACCCCTTATTTTTTATATTTTTTTGAGATCTTCCCATGGTTTTTGGACCATGGTATTGTAATAGTTAAGCGTATATAAATAGAAAATCTAGGAAAATCAATTAGAATCACTTGATATGATTTTGGGTTTATAACTGTAGATATTTCTGTGTTTTTGGGCGAAGGGGAAGGCTGCTACATCTAAGTGAGTGGAGACCTCGGTAAGTCTACAGCTGAGTGTGTGGACTCAGGGTCTAGAAAGGTTGTAACAAAAGATTTTAAATAATAAAAAGATATTTGAAGCAAACTTGTGTCTGTTTTTATACACTGTGTATTTTCTGTAGTTATGTGCAATTGAATGATATTTATCTGTAATTTATCTTAATTTCTTCTTGAAGACCTGGATCCACTATTAGATATTGTTTTATGCATGATTAGATAGTTACACGAAGCTTATAACTTTCTTTAACTAGAAATCAACTAAGTTTCATGAATAAGGGTTTGCGAAGGTCAGATCTGAACTAAAACTGTAGCCTTATGAATGTAGAAACCTAGTTCTAGCATCACCCAATACTGCCTCGGCTGAGACTACAGCTTGTGATATGTGGGTTTCTTCTAAAAGGGCCGATAGTATAGGGTTTTTTTGGTTGGCACAACTAACTTTGAACCTAGGTCCAAGCACCCTTAAGCCAATAAATGGTTTCGCTGTTGGCACTAGGATATATCTATAGGATGTGTGATGTGCCATAAGTGGATACTGACTAAGAAGGAAATTGAAAAGTGGATAGATCAAAAAATGCATGAGTTTTTAGTCCACGAGAATAGGAATCCACATTTATCAAAAGAAAAGTGGTTACAGAGGTATATTTACATAACAAGTGCACAAATTTTTCTTTTCATCGTTCTCCTGTGAGTTGTATGAGTGGATGTCCAAATTAGCGGATAGAAAACCTATTCCTAACTGCAACAATCCTATTGTGTGGACCCCATAACTCATCAAATGTATTTAAAGATCTAAATATAAGGTTGCGAGGGATTTTGATTATTGGATTGATAGCATCTTGAATGGTTTCAGCATTGAATTTGCAATAGATACGTCTATATCTTATAGTGAAGCCGAACGACGATTCTTCAAGGGTCCAAGAGGTAAGTACCTGCAATTGCTAAAAACTTTGATTAAAATGCTTTTGTGCAAAAAGAATGTTATTCCCTTACCTTAATGTTTAAAAGGGGTCCAACGGGATCTACACGAAGTGAAAAGAGATTCATAGTAGATCAAGAAAAAATTGTCGAAAGTAAATATAGTCCCTTATTGGAAGACTCTAAAAGTGACGAAGAGCGGCATAGCCCTAGTATTCCTAGAGGTGCGGCACAGACTATAAATCAGGGTACTTCTGGAATTCAACATCCAACCACTCCACTTCGACCTTCGCCTCCACCTCATACACCCACACCTACACCTCCACCTCCACCTCCACTATTCAGAATGGAGAATATGATAAAAATACTTGTGTTCAAGGGTTAGGGATCAAATGATCTTGAACAGTTTTGGTTCACCACAGAAGCTGTGTGGAAATCACAACAAATCAATGATGATGATATAAGGAAAGTACAACTAGTTACAATGCTACAAGATAGGGTTCTCACCTGTTATATCATATACAACATGACTAACCGACTTGCTTCATTGGCTAATACAAAGGATGCATTGAATGCAAAATTTATGAAACCAAAGTCCAAAGCTTAGTGTGTGACTGAGATCAAGGAGATTAAGAAACATATTAATGAATATACGTGGGATATAGATCAGTGAATGAAGTATTTACTAATTCGGGCTTACCTTTAGCTCTCAAATGAACAACATAGGGACTAGCACATAGCTTCTCTATTACCTCGTTTAAGATTATCTTTATCCTAGAAAAAGATTTGGTCGCAGGCTGCCGAAGCATTGGAAATCATGATGAAGCTAGAATCTTCGTTGATCTAGGATACAAATGTAGGAATTCAGTAGATCTGGGTGCAGCTAGCAAGCCTACATATGGAGTTGTAGGATCTAAAGAAGGGAAAGGATGTTAAAAGAGAGATACACTCAGAAGTTTTGTGCACAAAGAGCAAAGTTGGAGGCCATCATAAGGATCAATGCCCTATATTTCGAGATTATATAGCTACAGGAGGCCCTAACATGCTAAAAGAAGAGTCTTCTATGGGATTAAGCACAGGTGTAAGCACATGGTATAGTAATTGCCAAGTTTCAAGACAACATTCAACCAAAAATTTCTCCTTATTACAGAAGTTTATACAATCTCCAAAGAAACGTTTTTGTAACTTTTGTAAATTAGTTGGTCATGAGGAGAGGAATTGTCGAAGCTATGAACTAATGATGAACATAACTCTGTTGTATAGGATCTAGGTTGAAAATTGTGTGTAGAACGACTAAGGCTCACCTACAACTCAAGGAGGATTTCAAAGACGAGGAAGAGGATGAGGAGGAGGAGCTGGAAGAGGTCGGGGCCATATAATTTGCTACAATTGCAGAGAACTAGGACACTTTGCGTGTGACTGTCAGAATCTAATGCACCCCTCATGTCAGTATTGTCATCAGTTTATAGAATATTTCTTGAGCCTAATAGCAAAGATGCAAGAGAACAAGACCTAGCAGCCAACACAAAATATCCAAATCATGAGATATGAGTTGTGAGAATATGATCCTAGTGTCAACATAGTCACGGGAAGTGGTGTAGCCAATAGTGAAGATAAGTTTGAAGAAAAATAGCTAGAATCAGAGTCATGTTTCCAAAAAGTTGGTGAGAAGAATGTTGGGTTTGATTTACATAAGAAAAAGAGACATTCATGGAGGTGAGAAATAATTTTATGAGTCCAGGTGCTTCTACATCACAAAACCCGATGTCAATAGCCTCATGAAAGGAGAAGCCTAAAGATACTCCTATAGCCCAAGAGTCAGATCCTACAGTGTTGAAATCATTTCTGCATAAATGTACGAAGCTACTATGGGATCATAAGGCAGTAGAGGTACTACAAGAGCTGATAGATAACTGCTCCAATAAGGATAGTCGTCACCAAGACAGTGCACAGTCAATAAGGTAAATCAAAGCATGAAAAGAACCAGCAAGGAGATGCATCTAACTGCACAGATCAGTGATTTTGAAATGGATAAGGTAATCCTACACCCTTAGCTCTGATGCTAATGTACTACCAAAACAGATGTGGGAACGTATGGGAAATCCTACATTGCAATGGTTTCCAATTTAGTTGTGCATGCTGAATCACCAGAAGCTAACTCCCATGGGGAGCCTACATGGAGTCATTGTAGATATTGAAGGAGCAAGAGTAGTGGTTGATTTCAAAGTTATTGAGATCGTTGATGATAGTAATCCATACCCTGTGTTGATCATGATTGGTTGGGCTTTTGACATGAATGCAATCATCAACTTAAAGAAGCGAAGCATGGTATTTGAGAAGAAAGAACATTGAGTAATTGTCCCATTGGATCTAGCTAAAGGTTCGTGATACACTGAACCGAATCATGACTATTATGAAGATGATGAAAATGAGCACATCTATAAGTTAGAGAACTGGTAGAATCAGTTACATGAGCATTAGGGGAATTTTGAAGTATAAAATGGGCCTCCTAAGAAAATTTTGCAACTAAAATAAACTTTATAAGACCCAATAGGATTCAAGATGATGATATCAACCATGGGGGATGATTTACCATTTTTGGAGTAAAAAGGTAAAAAGATTAAAAATAATAAAATAATAAAACTACTTTTTTCAACTCTTATTTTCAACTTATATCCCTATGGGTTTACTCAAATTTCGAGAGGGAGTACTCGTTTGATGTAAAATTTAATTCCTCATCCAACGAGTACCCATGTTTCATACTTTTGATCGATCCTGCTACAAGAAAAATGAGAAATACATGAAAAAAAGTGATTGCGATCATGTTTTTAATGTATTTCTCATTTTTCATGTAGCAGGGTCGATTGAAAGTATGCAACGTGGGTACTCATTAGATGAGGAATTACATTATTGCAATCACATTGCATGATTTCAATCATGTTTTTCATGTATTTCTCATTTTTCATGTAGGAGGGTCCATTAAAAGTATGCAACATGGGTACTCTTCGGATGAGGAATCAAGTTCTACATCTAATAAGTGTTCGCATTCGAAATTTGAGTAAACCGATAGGGAGATAATTGAAAATACGAGTTGAAAAATTAGTTTTTTTCTTTTTTCCCTCTAAAATTTGATGATGTAATATAATCTTATTTTATTATTTCCACTATTATTTATAATTTCCTTAGGAGGCCTATTTTAGACCTCAAAGCTCCCTTAATGGTCTCTATGTTGCGATGTAATCGACTTACAAAATCGCTACAATGTGTATCTATTGAGGTACATAAGCTACCCTCTTATGACAGTTTAGGTGATGTCAATATATTTCTTGAACATTTTGAAAGGGATGTACCAGAGGAACATCGGTTGCAGGCCTTATATCTAGCTTTAAGAGTTGTGCATGCAAGATGGTGGGGTATGCACAAAGATGATTTTGTTGGTTGGAAGGAATATCGTCGAATGATGTGATTTAAATTTGGTTATTCAAACACTCGACTCACTAAAAAATAGTCAGGGAAGGATGATCCACTCCAACATTTGGTGCAGCAGACTAAGGCATGGGGTGAAATACCTCAACCTGAGTGGGTGGATATCTTTGTTCATACCCTGGATTTATCCTGAAGAACTAGTATTTAGAAATCGAGCTACAACACGGGACTGTTGACTGGGACGAGATGAAAGAAAGTTTCTTTCTCACATTAAGTTTTGAAGATGGGTTCACATGTTGGCTTAGGAGGTCCTGACCCAGGTTCAACGTTAAGTTAGCCAAACAAATCCCTACACTACTGGCCCTTTCGGCATCAATCCACGGAGCACGGACTGAAGTCTCATCTGAAGCAGTATGGGGGGAATGTTGGAACCAAGTTTTTTCACTTGGAGATGGTTATGATATCGTTTTATGCCCTAACTCTACCTTTGCACATATCGGTAAGCCTTTTAGGGCTTATCAATATACTTCTCTTAATCACCCTTAGACCTTCACGAAGGTATACAACTATCTTATGCGGACCTTAAATAGGTGAATCAAATACTTATGCACTTCTGATATTTCTTCTACTTCTGTGTTTACCCATATCATCTTAAGTGTTTGATATCTTTAGCATGTATTAAGATATTCTTCACATAAAGAAATGTTATTATTTGCATTCATATAATAATGTAAACCATGAAGAATCATGCATCAATACAACATTAAATCATAAGACCAATATTCTTCATAACATAAACACATTCATTCATAACATAAGTAAATAGATCAAACATAGATATTTCTAGAATAGTCTCTTTATTGATACCTCAGATTTGCTTACAAACTTAAACTACCCTACGCAGTCAGCTGCAGGGGTCCACACACTCAGTTGCAGACTCTACTCTAGGCCTCTGTGCACATAGATGCAAATCCTCTCTTCTACCCTAAGACTCTTCACTCGTCACTTCTACTAAACGATTACATTCATATCTTTTACTACAAAAAACTTGCCTTAGACTCTCTAAGAATTTCCTTTTTATACAATCCCATGGTCTGCACATCATGGGTAGATCTTCTAAAGCTGACACATCTTACATAAAGAAGGATAAACCCATTTTATGTAACTTGACATCTGCATGCTCCGGGACCACAAATTGCAGAGACTTTACACTTTACATACAAAAACTTGGGCTTTCAGCCCCAAAACGTGGGCTTTTGCCCCAAAATTTACCATAGGGGACCCTATCCCAACAGACCCCCAACTATCATGACTCACCCCCGGGTCACTATGTTGGAGAAAATATCTTACTGCGAAGACCTCCCAACTCCACTTGCACTACTGCAACTTCAGTTGTGCACTATGTAGCTTCCTGCTTAACATGCACGATCAGCTGCTCGGTTGCTAGTCCTGCACTATATTCCTGGATCTTCTGTTATGTTTTTTATAGGCTGACCAACTTCCCCCCAATGGTGGTGGTGATTAGATAGGCCTCATCTAGCCAAGGACCCAATATGGCCTTGAGGACTGCCTCTTTCCATTGTGTTGCTTCCACCTGTTCTTGCAGTTGCTTTGCCTCCTGCAGATTTTCCAATCACTGCATGACAACGACGGTGTGTGATGTCACCTTTTCTTCATCATACTATTGTTGTAGTTCCTGGGACTATGTGTTGAATCTCTATAGGTTAGGATCTTCCTCTAGACTCATTATTAGCTCCATAGACTACTTGAAGAGTGCAGTGCATTTCGCCACCGCGACATCTACTACAGCGACTCCATCCCTGACAGTAGCTTCACGTTGTTCTTTGACCTCTGGTGGAGTTGAAGGTTGTGTCATCAACTAAAGCTCTATAATTTTCAGGTTCAGCTCAAACTGAACCTTGGCCATCTCTATCTATACATCGAGCACACCTGTAGCCAATTTCCTAATTTTGGCTTCCACCATCACTTCTTCTGGGATATGTAGCTCTTGAACAGTTCTACATGCTTCAGCTACCACAACACAGTGCACTCATTCTTCTCCTAAACCATCTTCCAGGATTCCAGCACTGTTGTCTTCTCAATGAATATATGTTCATTATTAACATTCTACTCGTTGATCATGCTCAAGGCGCTCTTCTCTCTGGCTTTAAGATCTTCAATCGCACCTGCTTGTAGTGTGTAAAGGAATTTAGTGGGGAGTGTAGCCAAGATGGGGCCAAAATTCCTTAGTGTGCTGACAGTAGCCTTGTGAGCTTCTGCCTCCTTTCTCAAGGCTCCATTAGGTAGCATGATTGCGTGAAGATCCAGAGAGAAAACCAACTCCACTGCTTTCGTTGTCTCCGATGCCAAACTGGTTGAGGCCGAGGTTCTCTTCCCTTCTCCTACCTGTAGTCTAGTGGCTTGGATCTGCAGCTTCCTTATACCTATCTGAATGGCACTTAATTCCTGCTTCTATTATTGTTCAAATGGTTGTAGCAGTTCCGCTATTATTTCCCTTACCTTGTCCCCATTGTCATCCAAGTCACCCTCCGTTAAGGTGATCGGGTCTAGTGACAACTTAGTGCCCTTGGTCTTTTTCTGCGGCCCTTCCTTCTCCTGCTCCCTATTCCTCTTTACATGGAAGGGAGTGCTTTCTAGATCTCCACTAACTTGTTTTGATTTCTCCTCTTCCTCTATCTGTGGTGAAGGATATTTCAGAGTTCTTTCAGAGTCATGCTCTTCTTCCTATTCTTTCGCGGTGCATCTTCTTTTGCTCGAGCCTTGTCCTCAGTCTCCTTCTTCCACTCTTCAGTCATCTACTAAACCTTCAACCGAGCCACTTCCTTTTTCTGCTTTTCTATAGACTTACTAGACCCAGCAAACAAATCGGATGTTGTGCGCTAATATGTTGACCAATGCTCGAGGACCGCTACAATGACATCATACTTCACGAGGTATGGTAAATCATAACACTTCTGTTCTGGGTCCTTTCATGCCTAAATGGAGATACAGTGAAAGTCTGATTTGAGCTTTGCATACCCATGCAACTTCTCAAAGACGGTTGGTGACAACCGTGGCTTGCGGTTGATGGCCATATTAATGCTCATCAATACCCAAAACACCTTGCTCTCCCAGACCCGCTCAACGTCCTTTGTGGCCCATAGCAAAGAAAACTTCACTTCTTCTGGCAAATATGGCATGATCAGAGGAAATTGGTTGTCCTCCAGCAACTCCCACACAACCAACACAATCGAAAGTAAGAGCCATGAGTAGTGAATCGTCTTTCTATGGTCTTGTGCTTCTCTGTAGTTCATGAGGAACTCACTACACAGGTAGCGCGCCAAGTTGAATTGTATGCCCTCTGCATACTGGGCCACTAGTGAACTAACTTGTGCATGCACCTCGTCCACACAACACTTTCTCATTACTTTTCTAGCCAATATCTAGGTGGACACCTTCACCGCGGGGTCCGTAATGCTCGAAATTGAATACCCGCGTGGCTTCTTGACAAACTTAAACTTGTCCTTCATCCTTTCAGTGAGGTCGCGCTCGCCCGTCTTTCCTCCCAATGCCTTGGCCAGATTCAGTCTTGAATGTGGTAGTAAGGTGATCCTGTGGATCAGCATGTTGGTTATAGGGATTGACTCTCCAAACCACAGGCACCCATCGTGTAGCAGGCACAACAACTGTTTGATAACAATCAAATTTATGGGAGTGCGGTGGTAATGTGCCAGCCATAGCAGATTCAACAATCTTGCTTTTTCCACCCCATGAATCCACTTCACCGACTCCAGTGTGGTGACACCAGACTCTTTGTAGAACACTCGCTTCATGGAGGTATCAGTAGCCAGGTGGGGAGCCGCTCAGTGTCCCCAAAGTCCCAATATTCAAGCTTCATATGTGGGATGCGGACTAAGAGAAAACATTCAAACGTGATATTTTCTAGTAGCATGGGTGTATGAAGGAGAAACTTCCCCTCGTCTAGGTCCTTTGGGACCTTCACCTTGCCTTGGCATGGAGGGATGTATTTTGGCAGCTTCAAAATAGGGTCTACCCCCTCAATATCAATGTCCTTTGTGCCCTCGTCAGCCTCTAGGTCTACCACTTTTCCTTTCTCCTGCGCAGTGGTCTTTTCTTTTCTTAGATGTTTCCTTGGTGACTTGCGCATTGGCAACACCTTCTTCTATTTATCTTTCTTCAGCTTGGGGATCTCGCTTGCAGGCATAGGCTTCGCCCTAGGTGACCTCGGTGACTTCGGCATTGCTGCAAGAACCTCCATAGTTACGACCTTAGGGGGAGCTCACTCAGAGGAAATAGACCCTCCAGCACTTGCAGTTTCCACAGGTGTAGATATGAAGCTATTAATGAGTTACTTGGTTTCCTCAGGTAACCTGTTAAACACAAAACTATCTGCCAAGAATATAAAGAATGCATGGTTCATGCACACTAGACAACATGACACATAAAATATTAGAATGCAAAGCGTCTCTTGTTGGATGACCATCTGTAATTTATAGAAAAATTTGAATTCAAATTCGACCGCCCCCCCAAAATCCACTCATAAATTTTGGATTGGCAGTAGATTTTCAAAGATC
This sequence comes from Pinus tabuliformis, assembly GCA_031772625.1. NCBI lineage: Eukaryota > Viridiplantae > Streptophyta > Pinopsida > Pinales > Pinaceae > Pinus > Pinus tabuliformis. Next base: position 38,861,121 of record CM062815.1, read on the forward strand.
TCACTCTTAAATTCAGCCTTAAATGTCGCCCCCCCGCTCCTCTTAGCCATTTTCTCACTGTCAAATCATGAAGAGTGATGGTAATGGTCACTTTCTCGCCATGTTGCGTGGTCTCTCATCCTGTAGCGTAGCTCCCTTTACGCGTCTATTGACACTGTGACACCCTTCTATTCCACACAAGCCCCTCATTGCGCAGCTCTACAACCTGGGCATTGTAGTTTATAGTCCCACACCTTCTTACAACTGCCTAGATCACTAAGACTATGCTACAACCATATAGTCATGTTCACAGATCCCCAGTGTATGGCTTCAATTGGATGCCATTTACCTTTCCGGGAAATGGATCTCCATTCAATTTCACAAGTTGAACTACTCCACCATCGGTAATCTCCTTCATCACATATGGCCCCAGCCAAAGCATCTGAAATTTTCCTGGAAATTTATCAACCTTGTTTTCATATAATAAAACTAAATCGTTTACCTTGAAGGTGTGAATTTTGATGTGCCGATCATGCCATGCCTATTCGCGCTCCTTCTGAACTTGTTGATGGAATCTAGCCAAGAATCTATCTTCCTCTAGCTCTATCAGTTGCATGACCCTTTATTCTAAGGCTCCTAGGTCCGCAATTCCTGTGAATTCCACTATTCGTAGACTAGGCACGATGTACTCCATCATAATCATAGCTTTTAAGCCATAGACCAGTTGAAAAGGTGTTTGTCCAATTAGCTTCATACAAGTAGTTCTATAAGCCCGTAACACCACTGGTATGCATAGGTCCCAATCATTCCTCTACGCATCAAAAACCTTTGTTAGTGCATTCTCCAATATCTTATCAAACACATCCACCATCCCATTATCTTGAGGGTGATATGGCATGCTTTTCTGATGATAAACTTGGAACTCTTCCATCAACACGATGATCATTTCATTAAGTAAGTGCATACTGTGATCGCTCATCAAAATCTCCAGGCAACCAAACCTAGTCAACACATATTCAAATAGGAACTTCATTGTTGTTTCCCCTCTACAGTTATTTATAGGTTGCGCCTCTACCTATCTGGTCAAATACTCAGTCGCAATGATGATATACCATGCACCCGTCTTCTTTCCTGGAAGTTGAATCAGTCCTACAAAATCAATTCCCCATTTCAAAAATGGCTACAATGACACTTACGGATTCAAAGGTAGCTCATCCCTCCTCGATGGCCTGTCCATCCTCCGACATGCATCGCATGGCCTACAATAAGCTTTGGAACCTTATGCAGTGTCGGCCACCACAACCCAATGCATAAAATCATTTGCATTGTTTCTTTTCTTTCATAATCTCCTCCCGCATCCCCTCCATGAGCTTCGACTAACATGCTGCTTCATTCAAACTCAAGAAAATAACGTCGCAATATCTCATCCACTCACACATTATACAAGTGACCTAGAATAAGAGAAAAAATTCCGAGCACACCACCAATTCCATATTTTCTTGGCTGGTGTACCCTTCTGGAGCCATTCCTATAGTCAAAAAGTGTATGATGTCTGCAAAATTATTATCTACTACGTTCACTACAAAGAGTTGTGCGTCAGGCATGCCCTCCTCTAAATTGGTAGGCTCCTCCCCTATTTCAATGCACGGTAGATGATCCGGTCCTACATTCATTTGCCCTAGCTTCAAAATGACTTCAAAATCATATTCCTGAAACAACATCAGCCATCTAGATATCCCCCCCTCCCAACACAGGTTTGTTGACTAGGTACTTTAATGCAGAATGGTCTGTATACATCTTAACGTGTCCACCTATCAAGTAGTGTCTAAATTTCTCGAGCACATACACCATAGTCAAACCTTCACGCTTTGTCATCAAATAATTCTTCTCAACCTTAGATAACTTCCTACTTGCAAACACGATAGGGTGATCCAACTCTCCCTCACTGGCTTGTGTTAGTACTACTCCCAGTGCAATACATGACACATCCACATGCACATGAAATTCCTTCTTCCAATCCGAGAAGACCAAGATCAACATGGTGACCATTTTTTCCTTTAACACATCCAGGATCCACTAACATTCTTCATTCCAACATAATGTAGCATCCTTATTCAACGATTTTTCCATTGGTGCGGTAATCTAGGCATAACTCTTGATGAACTTTCGATAATAACCAATATGACCTAGTGTTGCGTGCAGCTCTTTGACACTTCTTGGTGCCTCTAGATTGATTATAACCATGATATTAGCAGGGTCTACCATTAATCCTTATATGCATACCACATGACCCACCAAAATTCCGAAGGGAACATAAAACAAACATTTCTTTAAATTTAGCACGATCTGATACCTTTGGCATGTATTTTCTTTAAATTTATCACGATCTGATACCTTTGGCATGTATCCAGCATCAAGCGTAGACTAGCTACATGGCGCTTCACCAGCCCAAACACCATCCAATCATCAAACTATACCTCCAAAAACTTCTGAATGAACTCTTTTAATGCCGCAATGACTACGCGCAAAAATATTTTTGGCACATTCTTGATTCCAAAAGTCATTACTATACACTGGAAGCATACCCACTCAGTTGTGAAGGTCTTCTCAATCCTTTCTCCTGGTGTGATCTTGATCTGATGGTACCCTAAGAACCCATGAGTGAATTAATATGCTTCTTGTCCTCGTACATTATCGAACACTTAATCGGTGAATGGTTTTGGAAAAGGATCATGCATGCAAGTGTTATTCAGCTTCCTGAGATCTAAGCATATCCTAATTTCATCCTTCTTCTTCTTTTCTTAAATGAACATCGGACTTACCCAGTCGGACTCCTCCACTGGTTCAATGGTACCTACTACCAACATTTTGTCCAACTCTAAGCATACCCTTTATTTGTACTTAGGATTGAGGTGATATGGCCTCTGTTTCACAGGCTTTGTGTTTGGTTTCAACATTATCCTCATCACCCCTAAATTGCTTATTATCCCTTTTAGGTCTGAAATATTTTGTAGTGAACAAATCCTAGTACTCGCAGAGCAACTCAGTGACCTTATTGACCGTATCATTATCCCATTAGTCCCTTCTCTTCACAAACTTCAGCTCCACCTCTATCCCAATGTTCACTTGTTGAGTTTTCACCGGCGCTGTGATATCTAGATTGTTAGAAAATTATATATTACAGAGCAATGGAACACATAAAATATATCGCAAAAATATAAAAACAGAAAACACATAAAAAAAGAGAGACATAGATATACGCGGTTCGCCTAATTTGGGCTATGTCCATGGGAAACAACCTATCCTTCCTTTTATATTACCCAACAAATTAAAGAGATACAACCTACAACATATCTTCTTTAATTCCCTCTTCCCTCTCACACAATCTCCTCTCTCTTTCTTACTCAGAATACAAATATACATAGACGCAATGTAATTCCCTCATATATAGTGAGGGGTTGCCTACTAGGGAAAAAACCTTAAATTAAACCTAACTTATACTGTCAGGTCTCGCCTAATGAACGACCCATATTCACTACAAAATTACAACATTTTACAAGGCAAATTTACATTTATTTTTAGCTTCAGGGGCGTTGCCCTCGATCCCCTGCAAAGGGAGGGCTCCCAAAGATCACAACCACCCCCCTTGCAGTGCAAATATTACGGGCGGCGTTCCTGCCACATTACGAATTGGGGTCCAATGCGGTGATACCTTTGAATAAAGAAAATAATCAAGCTCCACACCCAATAATCTCCCACTTGGAGACTGATTATAACAACTCTATTGCTACTTCATTTGTTGGACAATGACTCCACTTTGGACTTGGTTATTTCTCATCTTCTTAATCATACTTGAAGACCAATTTAAACCAAGAAAAATATCAGTTTCTCCTTGGTTACAACTTTTCTTAACATATCTGTAGGATTTTGGCTAGTTTGTATCTTTTCCAACTTCAACTGTCCATATTCCAAAATTGACCGTATGAAATGATACTTGAGTTGTATATGTTTTGCCTTGGAATGAAATGCATAGTTCTTTGCAGGATGTATGGCACTTTGGTTGTCACTATATAGCCTGCCCGACTCCTTCTTACCCAATTCATCTAGAAACCTTTGTAACCAAATCATTTCTTTACTAACCTTTGTAGCAGCAACATACTCTGCTTCCGTTGTTAAGAGTGCAACAACACTTTGCAGTTTTGAAACCCAAATGACAGTTGTTCCACCTACAGTAAACACCTACCCTGTTGTGCTCCTCCTGTTATTTCTATCACCTATCGTATCTGCATCAACATATCCCTGTAAAGTAGTGTTTGAACCACCAAAGCATAATGCTTGATTTGTGGTACCTCTCAAATACCTGAGAATCCACTTCACCACCATCCAATGTTCTTTTCCTGGATTGTTCATGTACCTTCTTACAACTCCCACTACATGTGAAATATTAGGCCTTGTGTAGACCATTGCATACATTAAGCTTCCAACTGCTGATGCATATGGAACTTTAGACATATAATTCATTTCTTTCCAAGTCTTGGGACACACCTCCTTACTTAGTTTGAAATGGCTAGCGAAAGGTATACTATCTGGTTATGCATTCTACATATTAAATATTTTCAACACCTTTTCTATGTACTCACTCTGAGACAACATTAATTTTCGATTCTTCCTATTTCTAATTATTCTCATACCAAGGATTTGTTTTGTAGCACCCAAATCCTTCATTGCAAATGAGTTTACCAATTTTCTTTTGAGCACATTTATTTCTTGCATGTTAGAACCTGCAAAAAGCATGTCATCTACATACAATAACAATATAATATAGCTACCATCATTTTTCCTTTTGAGATAAACATAATGATCAAAGTGACATCTAGTATAACCTTGTTCAAACATAAACCTGTCAAATTTTAGATACCACTACCTTGGAGCCTGTTTTAAGATGTACAAGCTCTTCTTCAACCTGCACACTAGTTTATCCTTCCATTTTACCTTATCTCCTTGTGGCTGCTACATATATATCTTTTCCTTCAAATCCCCATGAAGAAAGGTTGTCTTTACATCTCGCTGCTCAAGATGCAAATCTTCAATTGCTACTATACTTAAAATAGTTCTGATTGAAGTCATTTTAACAACAGGATAAAATATCTCATCAAAATCTAAACCCTTTTCTGTGCAAACCCCTTCACTAGAAGTCTAGCTTTATAACTTTTTCTACCTCCATCTTCTTCCTTCAACCTGTAAACCCATTCATTTTGCAGTGTTGTTTTACCTGCAAGAAACCTGCCTAAGACCCAAGTCTGGTTATGTGCTAAAGATTTCATCTCTTCTTTCATGGCTTGCTCCCACTTCTTCCTAGTTTGTGCCTGCACTTCTTCTTAATAACATTCTGATTCACCAGAATCAATCAACAATACATAATATAATGAAGGAGAGTATCGTTCAGGGGGTCTACTTATCCTGGTAATTCTTCTAGCACTTCTTTCAAGTGTTTGAGGTGCTTGTTGTTGTTGTTCTGGTTGTTTATCATTATGATTTTCAAGCACCTACACTTTTTCTGTGATCTCATCAACCATTGTGTATTCTTTGTTTTCTTTTTTCCTATTTCTTTTCTATCAGTTGATCCTTATACAAAACCTTTTCATTAAATATGAAATCTATACTCCTAATGATTCTATGTTTTTCATAATCATAAAATCGAAAACCAAAATCATTAACACCATATCCAATAAAGGTACATTTCTTTGATTTTGCCTCAAGCTTTGTTCTATTTTATTTATTAATGTGGACACAGGTTTCACAACCAAAAGTATTTAAAAATGAGTAGTTTACCTTTTTCCCTATACATCCCTCCTCTGGAATACCACCATCCAAGGAACTTGAAGGCCCTTTGTTTATTAGATAAACAACAGTATCTACAACATCTGCCCAAAATTGTAAAGGAAATTCTACATGCAATCTCATGCACCTTGTGTGCTCCATGATTGTCCTGTTCATCCTTTCTCACACACCATTTTCTTGTGGTGTTCCTGGAACTGTCTTCTCTCTGTGAATTCCATTCTCAGAACAGTACCTATCAAACTCTTTGCTGCAATATTCACCTCCATTGTCTGGTCTGAGACAATTCAACCTTTTTCCTGCCTCATTTTCAACCAAAGCTTTCCATTTCTTGAAAATATCAAATACATCATATTTATTTCGAATATAATAAATCCAGGTTTTTCTGGTTGCATCATCAATAAAAGTAACATAATGACGAGAACCACCAAGAGATGATACTTGAGCAGGTCCCCATACATCTGTATGCACAAACTCTATTTTTTCGCTCTTCTTTTCTTTCCCAACTCTGAGGAATCTGACTCTCTTATGTTTTCCATAAACACAATTCTCACATAATTTTAAGTCAACATGCTTCAAACCTGGCAAAAAATTTCTTGAGTGAAGAATCTGCATCCCCTTCTCACTCATGTGCCCAAGCCTATGATGGCACAATGTTGTATCTTCTCCTCTATAGGTTAAAGCATTAACAAAATTAGAAATACCATTGCATAAATACAATGTACCAACCTTTTCTCCTTTTGCTATTACCAGGGCTCCTTTAGTGACCTTCCATGTTTTATCTGTGAAAGTAGTTACACAGCCTTCACCTTCCAACTGCCTTGTTGAAATCATATTTTTCTTCAGATATGGAACATGCCTTACCTCCTTAAATAGCCATTGATTTCCATTTTGTTGTTTTATGAAAATTGTACCCATTCCAATGATTTTACATGGATTATCATTTCTCAATCGAACCTATCCAAAATCTCCTTGAACATAATCATGAAAATGTTTCCTATCAAGTGTGGCATGGAATGAGGCCCTTGAATCTACCACCCAGACATCAATAATACTTTCTAATGAAAGAATCAAAGCATCTTGTAACACATCACCTATCACATTTTCTTCATGATTGTTTTCTTGTTGCGCATCTCCTTATTTTCCCTTCCGAGATTTGCAGTTTTTCTTCATGTGTCCTTTCTGCCTACATTTCCGGCAAACTATCCCCGATATGGACTTGGATCTACCTTTCCTTGACTTACTGCGATATCCTAGGCTCTTTCCTCTTTCCATTTTTGTTCCCCTAGTCTCTACAGTTAAAGCATTACTTGATGTCTCACTAGAGCTTTTCCTTCACATTTCCTTGCTAAGGATTGCATCGACAACATCATCAAACTTTAAAGTACTAGATCTAGAGACAAAGTTACTAATGTCCATATCTAAACCATTCCAACTTTTTGGTAATGAGCATAGAAATAAGAGAGCCCTAACATCATCATCAAAAGTTACCCCTACAGAACTTAACTGACTCGCAACTGTATTAAATTCATTTAAATAATTAGCAACATATGCACCTTCTGGCATCTTCATATTAAATAAACGCTTCATAATAAATACCTTATTTGACACCGAGGGTTTTTCATATAGTTTGGCCAATGCTGACATTAAACCCTTGTTGTCGTTTCCTGTAAAATATTAAAGGCTACCGATGCCACTAGGCACATCCATATTTTTCCAAGTACCTTTCTGTCAAGAATTTCCCATTTTGTGTCTCTCATATTCGTCGACTTCTTTGTCTTTCCACTCTATGGTTGGTACATATATTTCTGGTACAAATAATCTTCCATATGCATCTTCCATAGCTGGTAGTTTTGGCCGTTAATTTTTTCAACCCTAAACTTACCATCTTCTGCCATTGCTCCCACGCGAACCATGAACCTTTCTCTCCTACGAGTTTATCAGCCAAATAAACCTTCGGCTCTGATACCAGTTGTTAGAAAATTATATTTTACAGAGCAATGGAACACATAAAATATATTGCAGAAATATAAACACAAAAAACACATAAAACAAGAGAGACACATATATACGTGGTTCACCCAATTTGGGCTACATCCACCGGAAACAACCAATCCTTCCTTTTATATTATCCAACAAACTGAAGAGATACAACCTACAACAAATCCGTTGTAATTCCCTCTTCCTTCTCACACAATCTCCTCTCTTTTTCTTACTCAAAATACAGATATACATAGACGCAATACAATTCCCTCATATATAGTGAGGGGTTGCCTTCTAGGGAAAAAAACTATAAATTAAACATAACTTCTACCATTAGATCTCAACCTAATGAATGGCCGAGATTGATTACTAAATTACAACATTTTGTAACGAAATTTTACATCTATTTTTAGCTTCATGGGTGCCGCCCCCGATCCCCCACCCGAGGAGGGGGGGGGCTCCCGAAGATCGTAGCCGTCCCCCTGGACCCCCCTTGTAGTGCAAATATTATTGGTGCCATTTTTGCCACAATACGAACTAGGGTCCAATGTTGATCAGGAACTCAAGACCAAGTGTTGAAAAATGCTCAAAAATGAAAGTGCTTAGAACTGGTTCAAACCTAAATGACTAGATAGGTCTCATCTTCCTGAGTCCGGTGCCGTGAATGGTTCAAAAAATGGTCTCCATATGCAGAAGTTATGCCGATTTGAAAATCTCCCAATAACCCTCAATTTTGAATTTCTTAAAAGAAATTTAAAATAGAATATTCTTGAAATATTCCATTTTGGGAATCTAATGAGAGGGTGACACGTGGAAAGCTCAGAAGCCACCACATGGCCCCAAGGTGGCAATGGAATGGCATGTTAAAAAATTGACAGATCTACGGGTCGAACACACGACCTCCACACTACCAATGCAACGGCTTATCGTTCGGCCAAATGGGCAGGACTTGTTAGAGCTACGGGAAAATATATATTTAACATTGGTACTATTTATGGGTGGGCCCAAAAGGGGGAAAGCCCCCTCCACATAGGACCTCGGCCCCAGAATCGTAGTGGAAGAGCTCCGGCAGTTAAATGCTAATGGTCACAACACTCCGGTTACATGACGGTGGTCACACAAAATGGCGGAGGCTACGGTAACCGCCAACCAAACCGTTAATGCCACCGGCAATGCCACCAAAAATGGTCACATGCATTAGTTTAACTGGCATTTTAACTAGAGATCAAGGCTTAAATGGTGGTCAGTTTGGCGGTGGCAGCAATTTTGGTGGTCCAGCCATTTTGGCAGACTTAACTGGCACTTAACTAAAGTTAGTTGGAGTTAATTCAGGGAAAACTAGCAGTTGGAGTAAAAGTGCCATAAATTTGGCTAGGAAAGGCCTTCTGAGACAAATTTCTTTTTGATTTTGGGTCCCTTGGACATTTTGAATCCATTGGCGGAGGCTTGACTGCTAGCGGAGGTCATTTGCAGGTGTTTTTGCTTCGGGGAAGTTCCAGGAGCCACCAGGGCCTATTGAGTGTGTTAGTGTCGGTCTTGAAAGCCCTCCATCAGTGATCAAAGCTCTTTGCATTTGCATTAGTAGGTATCTCATCAGTGTCAAAATTTGCATCCCGTTAGGCATGCCATAATCCTGATGGAGGAGCTGGTCTATTCATACCCCTCTTGGCTTTGCTGGATCAGGTCATATCAGTCATTGAGTTTGTCAAGCTGCTCTTGTTTGGTCTTAATGTCAAAATTCTAGGTCTAGGGTTTTGGTCAGTTGTCTTAGCAAGGTCATGTCTCTGAAAGTCCTTGAGTGACCAGCAAGCCGGAGGGAGGATGGTAAACATGTTCCTTTGAAATTTTCATCATGTACAGTTCATTTTTAACCTTGGATTTAAAAACCCTGTTTTTAAAGCCAAGGTCATGATATTTTTTGTAAAAGGAATAAATTTCCAAAATGTCTTCAAAAAGGCAGCAACAACCCTGGTCCCCTTGCCACAGTCCTTCAGATGATCTACCTGCAAAAAGAATCAGGTCAAAGCACTCAAAAAGTCAACTTCAGGATAAAGGAAACCAAGAAAATCAGTGTTTTAAAAAGTGTCAAAATAGACTTTATAAAGTGGGTTTATGGATGAAATTTTTTCAAATGAGATTATAAAAGGTAATGTTCCCTCCTTTCACTCTCATTGTGCCTTTCAAGCTTGCAAGAGAGATTGTGAGAGAGTGATAGGCGAAGGAGGCGAAATTGCAACGGTTTCGGGCAGTTTGCAGGTGCGCGACCCGTCCAGGCTTGTGCGCGACCTGTTGGGCGGTGCGCGACCCGTCCAGCGCACTCCAGTAGTGTAAAATTATAACGGGCACGACCCATTGGGCTGTGCGCGACCCGTTCAACTGTCTGCCACCAAAACTTCAATCAAATTCCTTCATTCCACTTCAAATTTGCTCAATCGGTCGAGGTAGGCTCTTAATGCATGGTTGTTGATATTGGTGGTGAAAATAAGGATGTATGCTATGATTTCATCTTCTAAATTTGCAAATGAATGGATTAATATGGCTGCTTGCTAATGTTTGTAAAATGCTAGGGTTTTGTGACTGTTTCAAGTGTTTTTGTCCCATTTGGTCCCTTCCCTCTTTTCCTCTTTCATTCATAGTCATGCTTGCATCTATGTCCCATACTATTTGTACATAAAATGTTGACTTTTTCCCCCATCCCTAAGCTATAAACCCTACCCCTCTCATAAGCACACAAAACCCTAATTCCCTCTACCATACACATGCAAAAAATAAAACAAAAAGAAAAGATACATTTGTAAATAAAGAAAGAGTCATGTGAAAATAAATGCTGCTGTATATCTAGAGGCATGTACATAACCCCTATATACCCTTGACATCCCCTTGTACATGAAAACCTTCCCTCTATGTGAAAACAATGTGCATGTACTCCTTAAGAACAAAAAGAGCAAAAATTTGCCTTATGACACACATGAACTCCTATAAGCAAATTTGGTGTATGGTGTCCCTATGTCCCTATTGATACATGTATGCCCCTACCATGTTCATTATCACACATGTTTTTGTCCCATATGAGATGTTCTTTGCAAATGATTTCCCAATGTTAAAATGTGTTCCTATATGCATGACAATTTGTAAAGTTTCCCTTGAAAATTCCCTGTTATTTTCATATATTCCCATTCCTCGTTAAGAAGTTCCCTCCCCTAACATTCCCCTCATGTTTTTTCCCCTTGAAACAGCATAGAGTTCAGTACTTTTGCAAGCAGAGGCAGCAGTTCAATTTGTCCTTCAGTTTGCCCACCTTGCTCCAAAACCATGTCAGATACCGAGACTTATGAGCAAGGTGATGACCATTCATCATCTACAGAGATTGAGGAACAGAGGAGGCCTCGTAGAGGAGGTAAGGGAGGCCATCATAAGAGGGAGGAGCCTACTTCTTTGGCAGAGTTACAGGCTTGTCCTTTGGCACTGAATTGTTTCCAGTATATGTCATGCTATCAGTTTTGTGAGAGGCTCTCTCAGATTCAGCATCATAGAGAGTTGGCCCGCTTGTTTGTCTTACACCTCCATGATGGACATGTCACTCTTGCAGGGGTGAATTTCATATTGACACCCGAGGTGATCTCAGAGGCTACAGGGATACCAAATGTGGGTGAGGTGTGGCCTAAGCGCAGATTACTTGATTTTGTTCACTTTGAGCCTTATGTCCGGCCATCATTTGTGAGACTGTTGACGGCTGTTTTCCCATTCAGATTTCTTCGGAGTGAGTATGCCCCCCTCATGAGACTTATCATGCATTATTTTACATGTGAGGGCAGATTTTCACAGGTGTATTCATATCACATTCGCCTGTTGATGCATTTCACCTGGGTGAGGATGATGAACCTCCCGGTCTTCCTGTTTCAGAACATTCAGAGGATGGTGCCCATGTTGCAGAGGAAGACCCCGGCCCAGCAGTACAGGAGCCTTTGTCACTATGGTTTGATCCAGCTTATAGTCTCTCATCAGTTGACTCAGTAGGGTATCTCATGGGAGGAGTTCATCTCCCGTGAGTTTTTCACAGTGCCACCTCAGCCACATCAGGAGGCTATTCATGAGGAGGGAGGACCATCTCAGCAGCCTGATGCTCCCATCACCCGACATGTCAGCTCCACTCCTATGGTCACCTATCAAAAAGGCCCAAGGGCCTTATTTGCAGTAGCTAGGCGAGTATTATCTCCACAGTGGGTGGAAGGGGTCTCGCCTTCATCTTCAGAGCAGCGAGTGTTATCTCCACAGCAGGTGGAAGGGGCCTCGTTTTCTTCGCCAGCACAGGTATTGCAGAGGGGCAAAGAGCCCATGGTTCATGAGGATCCGGTGATTGATCTTGAGGTCAGTTCTCCTAGCCAAGAGGCAAAGGATATCATTCAGCAGCTCAGGGCCGAGAATGATGTTTTGCAGCGGAGACTTGAGGGTGCCCAATGGACCATCACATATCTAGAGCAGCGGAACACACAGCTGGAGGAGGAGAAGGCACTTGATGAGATTTGGAGGATTCGTAGTGACCGAGTCCTAAACCGTAGGAGGCCCGGTGACCCATTGCCTGTTGACCGGGAGTCATTTCTTATTCAGGAGAATGCCTAAAAAAGCTGCTAAGGAACATGAAAAACCACTATTGGGCTAGGATGCATGTTTGTAAAGCAAAGATGAAAATGTTCCAAAGAAGGTTGACCGAGGCTCTTAAGAGGAAGAAAAAGACCAACCCCCTCCGCATCTTGGCCGAGGCTTCTCTCACTCATCATGACACCCACTAGCCTCTTCACAGCACCAAGCACAAAAAATTTTGGAAGTTTTGGCTCATTTTTGACATTTTTAGGCAATTTACAGGTTTTGGCTTCTCAACGGGTCTCACCCCTGGTGAGACCCTTTGTCATCGTAGCTCCGTTTTGTGAAAACTCAGCATTGCTAGATTTTTCATGCAAAGTTACACATGTCTATGGATGGATTTGAGTTTTCATGAAGTTTTGGGCCTCCAAAAGGTCAAAATACAACCAAATTTTGACTTTCTGCCCCTTTTTTGAGCTGCAGAAGCAGTCTTGGGAGAATTGACTTTTGACTAGGAAAATGACCTCCAAATCCAAAAATTCTGGTTGGGTTGGAAAGTAGACTCAGAGACCTTTCCAACGAGCTATCTTGTACCTCATTCTGACACAGGGAAGGCCTCCAAACAGGGCTCCAAAGTGCGCGACCCGTTGAGGAGAATGTGTGCGACCCGTTGAGGAATTTGTGCCAGATTTGACTAGTTCAGCCCAGAATTTGCAGTTTAGCTCCAGTTTGACTTTCTGAAGTCGATGGTGGTCCTTTTGACTGTACTTGTGGCTCTTTTTGGATACTTTTACCCTTGTTTTACTCTTCTAGAAGTTTCTCTCATGTAAAAGGGTAAAATTGACTATATGAACTGGTTTCCAAGTTTTTAGAGGCAAGTTGTTTTGACTGCCTATTTTGTAGTGCTTAGTTTAGAAGTTGTTCAAACAGCTCCTAGGATAGTGAGCTCGACCCATGGAGGCAGGGAAAGAGGTTAGATCATCTATATTATGTACTTTCATGCTCATTTTCATGGTTGGACTCTTGAGGGAGGAGCTATCATTGTATATTTCACTTGTATCTCTGCAATTTTTGGCTAAGGAAGACCAGGGTTTTGCAGTCATCTTTGGGATTCTTGTGGACTCAGGTGTTGATGGTGTGTTTCTTCATGTTATTGTAAGCTTTTTTATGTGATTCATTTCCTTTCTATACTGCTGCATATTAAACAAATGAAGTGATAAAGTCAGAATTCATGCTTGCCATGCTCTACTTTTAAATTTGTTTAATTTCTATGTTTTCTGCTGTCTAAAGAGAATTCAAATCCATTGTTTGCTCTCTTTAGCCTTCTTATATTTCTTCCTAATCATCCACTTCAGCTAAAGACATCAATACAGGTTCCTACCTTGCCCCAAAGACCCCCCTGCAGAAACTGTGTCCAATCCCCGCACCCTAAATTGCAGTTCCTCAAATTGCCACCAAAAACCCAAAAAACCCCCAAATCAACCTTCAAATCAGTTTACTAGCCTAATATCAGTGTCACCTTGATTGGTCATCTCTTCCTATTGAAAATTTACCGAGATTGACCGGAGAGAGCCTTCTCCTGCCCCGTAGGGCTAGCTACGAGGCTGAATGGTTTGATGTAGCTTTGAGATTTTCCTTTTCAGCCTGAGGAGAAATTTCAAGTGCTAACAGAGTGTTGGAGTTGCAATGGGTTGTGTGTAGCCACTAAAGGTGAAACGAAGGTCTATTCTGAATTTTTTCGACCTTCTGAATTCATTGGAAGAGGTTTCAGAACCACTGGATTACTTCTACAGCATGAGAAGTTGATGTGAAGTCATCCGCAGCCCTGGGCAAACCGTGGAGGAGAGCCATTTTTGGGGATGCTGTGCTTGATGTAAGCAATTAATCAGTTGGTATTTCATGTCTAATCATTATTGGATACAACAGTAGTGTTTTCAGTGATAGAAATAGGAACCTGAGGGAGTTTGTGCCATTTAGAACCTCAGAGAAGCTTAGTCCACCGACATAAGGATATGTATCCATGAAGCCTTAAGTTGTTTGCAGGTATTGGATAGCCATTAAATGGATTTAAAATGGTATTCTCAGCCCTTTGAATCATTTTTGGATTCGTTTTGGTTAAGTGTGGAGCTTGTAAAAGAATTTAATTACCTTAATCCCAAAGAGTCTAGTCATGTTGACGAAGCTCAAAGGAGATGTTGCCCAAGAGTTGGGGTGAACTCCTATATTATCTTGTTGTTGTGTTTTGATATTCTATGGCTGAATTATGTTGCTGATATATATGTTAAGTTTTAGCAAAAACAAATAAACCTAAAACACATAAACAGAGGAAAATACATACACCTCTTTCAAGCTAAAATTCCGCATAATGTCAAGTTCAATCATGGTTTTTTTTAATTAAATCTAAGTGTTTACTTCTATTATTTCTTTAGGCGGAGTCTATAGAGGGCTAGGTAGCTTCTAGATCTCATCTTCTCCTTAGAGGTGACATATCCAGTAAATGCCCCTACAATCTATCTCGATATTAGAAATAAGAAGTTCTCACATTTTCAGATTTAAACTTGGAGTATTTTTGTACTCATTTACATAAATGAAAATGGATACCTTGCACCCTTTTTCAAGTACCTTCCATTTTCAGATCAGGTTGGTATCAAAGAACTCGGTTTGCTTGATTGACATCACAATAGCTTGATTGTATAGCTTGAAAGGTGTTTAAAGCATTGTAGAAGATTGACTGCTTTACTATTTTTCAAACTGCATGTTGTTTGAGTTTGCTGAAGTTTGGGGATAGCTACTGATTAGCTAAGTCTTGGAGAAGACAAAAAGGAATAGAAGATATTTTCCTTACCCCAAAGGACCTCAAAAACGCTCCATGATTTTCACTTGAGTTGGTTTGCTGTTGGCTGCTTGAATATGTGATGGTTGTAAAGACATTTGGGTGAAAAAGCTTTGTCATTTGTTTTGAAAATCTATAAGAACATTGTTGAAGTTAATTTGTTCATTGACATCATAATGACAACTTCTACAAGTGAAATTTCATCCTTCACAAGGTTCTTCAATGAGGATATGAAGCGTGAGTTCCTTATATTAAAGGATATGGTGCAGATCCTGTTTGAGGATAGAAGAGAAAGCACAGAGCTTTGTGAGAAATTGTTGGCCATGAAGCAGGAGAAGGAAGAAATTCTTCAAAGATTGCATGATATGGAGTTGTAGTTTCATCAATCCCAAGAGGCTTTGACCAAGAACATGCGTGAGAAAGAGGTAATCCATTCTGATTTGACTTCAGTTTCCTCTTTAGAAAGATGTGTTGGATCTTTCGAAAAGCATACAAGGGGAGTGTTATCACTCAGGTTGTCCTTTTGGTCAGCATCAAAAGGATACGGCCGAGGTAACCACAAACCAATCTTTGGACTGTAGGTTCTAGCCCACCTGCAGTCAAAGAGGGCTCTCTCTTTTTGGTTTAGCTTTGTTGATAATGTTTTTAGGCTAGTTATTGAGTTCAAGGGGTTTTGTTTTGATTTTTGGTGGGAAGGATGATACTTTCAGGTAAAGAGGCAGGGATAACACGAAAGTTTTAGAACCATTGGGCGTGGAGTCAAGGAGTAGGACTGCTGGTGCGTTTTCTTGGTCACAAGAAAGAATATGGAGCAAGCTAGTTGCATATGAAACAATCATTCAAGGTAAAAAGATGGATTAAAGGCTAAGGAATGAGAGGCAATTAAGAATCTCTCAGTCAGGTTAGCAGAAAGGAGATAAATGAGCCCTATCTAGGAGCAGTTAAGAATTCCTAGATAACAGTCATTTATATGTGAAATAGATTAAACATGAGCCATAAAGGAATTCATATTTATGCCTAAATCAAGCGGAAAAAATTAATAAGCCACAAAAACTGAGCATAGAGTGCGGCTAAGCAAATTCTAAACCAATCCTTTGTTCTGTAACTTAAGCATATGTGAAATTGGAATAATAGAGGTAAGAAACACTTATTGATTCATACTGCAGCACAATAATTCCACATTCAATTATTCAGACCATTAGACATAGAGCAGACAGTCATTCCTCCAAAGCTTTTCAACAATCTTTGATTAAGTAAAACATCTCAGATATCTAGTGCGAGTCTCTAATGAAGATGATCAACCGACCAACACTTAAAACAATACAGAGGGTGGTATATATAGGGGAAAAATATCCAAAATTGTCTATTACAGTTTGACCTAAACAGGTCTGAAAGAAAAATCATCACTTTAACCTAATCCTATCCAGCAATAAATGCAAGAAAATATCTTTGAGCTGCACTGAGGGCAGTCGTATCAAAACTAAGTTAATGTGTTGTCCTTGGTGGCTTGGTGCAGTGTTTCTGCAATAACTGTGCATGGGTCTCTGGTCCATTTCTGTTCGATGGCTTTAAATGCTTTACCTATGATTTGAGAGGTTTGATGGGCTTATACCGCTTTTTTTGATTTTGTTGGAGGCCATTCAATGTTAACCTGCTTTGGGAACTGCAGATCTCCTTTAAAAATATTCAACTGATACTCTTTGCCGCTTCTTCGATGTGCTGTGGTACTGAAATTGTCAAATCAATATTTAATGGCCGCTGTTCAGCCCTCTGTTTCCTTTAGAACTATTTTTTGCTCCTTTCTTAATGCCTCGCAAAGAAAAATGGGTCATTCTGCACCTTTCGAGCTTGCTGGGGGCTGCGTGATGAGGGTCTTTCCATTTTGGCCCATTTCCCGTAGCCATGCGCGATTAGCGCTAGGCGCTAATCGCGCATGAAAAACTACCTCAGAATTCGAATCTGGGCTTCCTAAGCACGATTTTTTCCTTCGCGCCTTTTTTGCTGATGATGTCAGCATGACGTCAGCGGGTGGACCCAGTACGACGGATTACGTCAGCAGGGTGACATCAGCATGTACGGCGGGTGACATGGCAGTGACACGGTGGCAGTGACGTGGCAGGGTGAGTTGGCAGTATGGTGGCAGGAGGCCGACGCAGGCAGATGACGTCAGCGGGTGACGTGGTGCTGACACAAGAGGGCAGAAGCGGTTTTCGGTTTTGGGCGCACCACCTTTGGGCAGACGGCGGTATCGGAGGAGGGGCTCCGCCACAGCTGAGAGGGCGATGCGTGGCAGGAGTATGGCAGGAAAACCGCCGATCTCCCGGACGCTAACCATCGGCGGCTTGGGAAATGGGAAGGCCCGCCCACCGTTGATCTCGGGCGCATCAGATCGGACGGCTGGCGGAACGGACAAGGCGGCGGAGGAATAAGGGATCGGGCGCGTGAATATTCAGATCTTCATACAACGCGGCGGGGGGGTGAAAACTTAGGAAATGTGGGTTTTAGGGGTTTGTGAGCGAGCGGGTTACATGTTTTGTGGGCAAAACTTTAGGGTAAAGGCGAAAAAGTGGGTTTTGTAGGGTTAGGATTAAGGGGGAAAAGGTTGTTAGTCTGACCAGATGTCAGAGTAACTCCTGTTTAGGACACGGATGGGCTAATAACAACCCTAGATGGACTACTATTTCCCATACTTTAAGAAAATATGGCTATAGTGCCAGGGAGCGGAATTTTATAATATTTTTGGGATTTTTATACATAGTTTTTAGTAGGGCAAGGGGAAATAGGTAGAATGCTAGATAATACAATTAGTAGTTAATATGGAGGTGACCAAAAAGCGCTAAGTATGTGAATATTAGGCTATTTTTAAGGGGAAAAATGACTTATAGAGGAGGAATGAACAATCCTTGAGTGAAGCAGATCTTGACCTCTTCGGGGAAGTTAGTAAGTGACTTAGGGAATAATGATCCAGGTGGATATTGGTGGCCACCTGCAAATTCCACCTGGACCCCCACCATTGTTTCTCTCAGCATTTTCAGTTTCCTTAATTGTAGCACAACTTACTATTTTTAGCAGTTTATCGGGTCTTGAGCTTCTGGAGCCGTTTTGAGGCCCTAAACGACATTTTTTGGGAAATCTGGGGGCAACATGGGTCCATGGACCGATGTTGCCCTTCCCAAAGTGGTAGTGCTCGGATAGATCTTTCTAACGAGCTATTGTACGCGTCAAATGGAGATTGTATGCCAAAGTTACGACCCCGGGAAGTTGATGTACCAATTTACCCAAACGGGGCCCACAGTTTGGCGTTTCATCTCCTAGGGTTAGGTTTTGGAATGTTAAGGGTTTTCCATTGTTTCTCAACAATAAATAGGCCTTTGAGCCTCATTGTAACACAGTTCAGAGGCATGTAGCCACCACATCTCTTCTCAGAGATAAGCTACCATCGCCCTAGCTAGTTTATTTCCATTTCTGGCTGTAAGCATATTTCAGTATTTTCCATTAATGAAATGAAGTATTATTTCCACTGCATCTTTGTGTATATGGTTATCTCTGTAGTTTGTTTCGTTCCTGTTTAAATCCGGATCAGTGGTATCAGAGCGGTCTGCTTTTTCTCTGTTTTTCTTTGCATGTCCCCAACAAGGTCGGGATATAAGGAGTTAGGGCTTGAAATGGTTGAACCTTTGCAAGACCAGCCTCATAAATCCCGACGGCCTCCCATGGCGGATGAGAAGAAAGATGAGGGGGCAGGAGATCCCATCAAAATCTTGCTCGAAGAAGCTCTCGAGCGACAACGGAACGCGATGATGGACAGCTTTGCCCAGATCCTTCAGCGGCTACCCAGAAGCGACGCATCGGCTTCCAGCAGCTACTCTGGAAACGCCACACCCTTTAAGGTACAAGTCAATTTTGAAATCCCCATATTCGAGGGTCAGATAGACACATATGCCATAGATAAATGGTTAAATCTGCTAGAGGGTTATTTTTCTGTTCATGAATTTTCGAGTCGGGAAAGATTGTTTTCGCTCTTCTCAAAGCAGCCCCCGACGTCAAGGACTGGTGGGAAACCTACTGCGAGCAGAAGGATGAAATTACTAGCTCACTATTTTCAGCCGCACCCACCTGGAATTCATTCCGGGATGCCATCAAGGAGCAGTACTACCCTGTCGAAAGCTATGAGGATGAATACATAAAGTGGACCACGCTGCGGCAGGGAAGGGACCAAGACGTGCCGGAGTTCACCAATCTTTTTCATACCCTTTGCACAAAGTTGGGTATCAAGGATTCGGAGCAACATTTGATACTCAAATACCGTGGCTGCCTGCACAAGTACATCCAGGAAGAAATACAATTCTTGAACATCTCCTCGCTCGGCGCAGCATACCGATATGTCGTCAAGGTCGAGCAGAAGTTTAAACAAAAGAAGCGAGACTTTGGATCTGCGAATCCAAAGCAGGGGAAAGGTGCCCCTAAACCACAAAACAAAGGACAAAGCCAAGGCAGGACAACCCAAGACAACCCGCCGAAGCTGCAAGCAAAGAACAGCACCGCGAAGCCGAAAAAGGACACTGGAAAATGGTGTGAGTTCCATAAGATCTCCACTCACAACACAAGTGAGTGTCGGGCCAAGCAGTCACTGGTGGCTGAGCTAAAGGTTTCAGAATCAGATGCAAGTTCCGACTCTGAGTCAGAACCCGATAAGGGGAATGAAAAAGGAAAGCAGATCATTGATGCGGATCCCAACGCCACTGTTGCTATCGCCAAGATCCAGAAAAATGAACCCGAAGATCCAGAGGAGGAGGAGCGTCTCTTCCACTCCCAGATGTGGGTAAAGGGCTCCCCGATACAGTTCATTGTTGATAGTGGGAGTCAAAAGAACCTCATTTTGGCAGAGGTCGTGAAGCGATTGGGCTTACCGACCACAGCACATCCACAACCATACACCATTCGGTGGCTTCACCAAGGACGAGATCTTCGCGTGAGCCAGCAGTGTCGCCTTCCATACAACATCAAGCCCTTCACGAATGAGGTATTATGTGACATTGCTCCCCTTGAAGTTTGTGATGTATTATTAGGACAACCATACTTGTGGAAGCGACATGCTGTGTATGAATCAAGGCCCCGTGCTGTTATTATTACATTGGGAAATAAGTTGTACAGGATACTAGAGGTAGCGCCACCTACCGCCATCTCTTTGATTGCTGCAAAACAATGCAGTAAGATCATTTCCAAAACCAGGAAATTTGTTTTCCTGATGATACGCCCTCAAGGAAAGAAGAAGACGGTGGCCGCGGCCTTCAGACGGGGTCCCTCTGCATGACAACTACAGATGGACAAGGTTGTGGAGGAGTACGAGGACATCTTCACCTCCCCTGCAGGGGTTCCTCTGCACTGTCAAGTCAAGCACTCCATCGATCTGACCCCAGGTGCGCCGCTACCCAATGGACCAATTTATCAGTGCTCCGTTCTAGAGAACAATGAAATCAAGAGGCAGATTCAGGAGCTCCTGCAGAAAGGTCACATCCGTCTGAGTTCATTGCCTTGTGGGAGCCCGATCGTGTTGGTACAGAAGAAGGATGGGACGTGGAGACTCTGTATTGACTATCGGGCGCTGAACAAGATCACTGTCCGTAATAGGTACCCGATCCCGCGGATCGATGACCTCCTGGACCAACTAAAGGGGGTGAAATATTTCAGCAAGATCGACCTGAAGTCAAGATATCACCAGGTACCAATCAAACCCTCTAATGTGTGGAAGACTGCCTTCAAATCAAAGGAGGGCCTTTTCGAATGGTTGGTTATGCCTTTCGGATTGACGAATGCTCCTGCAATCTTCATGAGGTTAATGGATGACATCTTGCGGCCATTCACCAACTCCTTTGTAGTAGTATACTTGGATGACATTCTGATATTCAGCCAGAGTTGGGAAGAGCACCTCCACCACATCCGACAGGTTCTCCAAACACTGCGGCAAGACAAGCTATGTGCCAATTTGGAGAAATGCACTTTTGGCATGACCCAGGTTTAGTATCTGGGATACATCATTGATGAACAGGGGGTGCATGTCGATCCAGCCAAGATCCAAGTCATTCGGGATTAGCCCTCTCCAACCACTCTAACAGAGCTTCGCAGCTTTCTAGGTCTTGCCAACTTCTACCACAGGTTCGTGTTGGGGTTTTCTCATATTACTTGGCCCTTGAGTCAAGTCACCAAGGGAGGGGCGAAAGCAAAATTCTTTTGGTCTGAATCTCAACAGAAGGCATTCATGGACTTGAAGGATCGCCTCTGCACGGCACCAGTGCTCGCGTTACTAGATTTACAACAACCATTTGAGGTCGAGACAGATGCCTCTGATTATGCTATTGGGGCAGTCCTTACTCAACATGGACATCCAGTGGCATATCACAGTGAAACACTTTCAGACACAGTCCGGAAGTACCCCACTTATGATAAAGAGATGTATTCCATTGTACAAGCCTGCCGACAATGGAAGCATTACATTTTGGGGAAGGAGACGGTCATCCACACAAACCACCGACCCCTGCAGTTCATACACACCCAAGGGAAATTGCAGAATGATCGCCATCAGAAGTGGTCTACATACCTGCAACAGTTCCACTTGAATATCAAGTATAAGAAGGGAAGCACCAATAATGTTTCAGATTGCCTCAGTCGACCACCGATCATGGCGTTAACCACCATGCTCAACTCTTATGGGCACGAAACTTCTGATTGGCCACTTCTCTACAAAAGCGACCCAGAATTCGGCCACACAT
Organism: Pinus tabuliformis; assembly: GCA_031772625.1. Classification (NCBI taxonomy): domain Eukaryota; kingdom Viridiplantae; phylum Streptophyta; class Pinopsida; order Pinales; family Pinaceae; genus Pinus; species Pinus tabuliformis. Next base: position 38,883,105 of record CM062815.1, read on the forward strand.
ACCAGACACTCTTGGAGGGTCGGCATGTTCCATATTTTCACCTCCAGGATGCCGTGTTATGCCACCAGGGTCACCTTTGTGTTCCTTCAAGCGAGCGTGCCAAGATGATTTGGGAAGCACACTACAGTCGGGTTGCTGGGCATTTCGGGGTCGAGAAAATAGTGGCAGTACTGCAAAATTATTTCTTTTGGTCGAATCTTCGACAGGATGTTGGGAAGTACATCAGATCATGTACTGCCTGTGCCATTGCCAAACCAACCATTAAGAAGAACGACCTCTATACCCCGTTACCTACCCCTAGTCGACCTTGGGAATCCATCTCCATGGATTACATGTCAAGCCTTCCTTCCACTAAGCATGGAAATGACTGTGTTTTTGTGGTCGTCGACAGGTTCTTGAAGATGGCCATTATGGTGGCCTGCAAGAAGAATATCACAGCAGAAGTCACTGCTAAACTCTTCTTTGAACGAGTGTGGGTGCACTTTGGGATCCCACAGTCTATCATCTCAGATCGGGATAGTCAGTTTCTCAGCACATTTTGGTCCAGTCTCTGGTCAATGCTGGACACCAAACTCACGAAGTCCACAACCTTCCATCCTCAAACTGATCGCCAGACAGAGGTTGTCAATAGGATGATTGTGCACATTCTGCGGATGTATAACTCAAAGCATCCACGCACATGGGACGAGAGCCTCCCCTATGTTCAACACAGCTACAATCAAGCTCTTCACAGCTCCAATGGCCATAGCCCTTTTCAGGTGGGTTTGGGATTCCAGCCACTATGCCCCATTGATGTGGCCATGCCACTTGCAGCTACTCACATAAATTCAGCTCATGTCCAGTCCGAAACAGATAAGGCCACCAGCTTCATTGAGTGCATCCAACATATTCGCCAGTAGGTCCATGACATTCTTGAGAAATCAAATGCCAAGTACAAGCAGCGACATGATCAACATCGGGTGCCACACAAGTTTCAGGTGGGCGACAAAGTCTGGTTGCATTTGCAAAAGGAACGCCTTACTGGAGCCTATCGGAAATTGAGACCACTCCGATATGGTCCTTACACCATTACTAAGGCTATGGGAGACAATGCATTTGAGCTCAGCATTCCCCCATTCCTTGGCCTGCACCCAGTGTTCAATGTGGACCGCCTTCGGCCATACTTTCCACCATTGCTAGACACATCCGACATTGCAGAATAGCTCAAACCCACAGAATTAAATCCAGATTGCATGGAACAAGCTGCAACTGATCAGATCATGGACACACAGATCAAGAACACTCACCAACAGAATATCCAACTGTATCGAGTTGTTAAAGCAGGCCAACTCCTTCAGCAGGGCAAGTGGCTCACCAGGGAAGAAGTTCAGCAAAAGTTTCCTCATCTCATGGAGGAGCTCAACGCAATGGGGACCATTGCTTCCTAAGGGGGGAGGAATGATCCAGGTGGATATTGGTGGCCACCTGCCAAGTCCACCTGTACCCCCACCATTGTTCCTCTCAGCATTTTCAGTTTCCTTAATTGTAGCACAACTTACTATTTTTAGCAGTTTATCGGGTCCTGAACTTCTGGAGCCGTTTTGAGGCCCTAAACGACGTTTTCTGGGAAATCTGGGGGCAACATCGGTCCATGGACCATGTTGCCCTTCCCAAAGTGGTAGTGCTCGGATAGATCTTTCTAACGAGCTATTGTACGCGTCAAACGGAGATCGTATGCCAAAGTTACGACCCCAGGAAGTTGATGTACCAATTTACCCAAACGGGGCCCACAGTTTGGCGTTTCATCTCCTAGGGTTAGGTTTTGGAATGTTAAGGGTTTTCCATTGTTTCTCAACAATAAATAGGCCTTTGAGCCTCATTGTAACATATTTCAGAGGCATGTAGCCACCACATCTGTTCTCAGAGATAAGCTACCATCGCCCTAGCTAGTTTATTTCCATTTCTGGTTGTAAGCATATTTCAGTATTTTCCATTAATGAAATGAAGTATTATTTCCGCTGCATCTTTCTGTATATGGTTATCTCTGTAGTTTGTTGCGTTCCTGTTTAAATCCGGATCAAATAAGAAGAAAGGGGAGTTAGTGATGTCCAGCTTGAGCTCCTCCAGATGAAAACTGCATCCAACTTGTGATCTGAATAAATATGACATTTGACAACATGAAATGGATCACAAGCCATGATTCTGCAACCACACAGCTACCTACCCAGCCTACCTTCCTAACATTTTTTCTTCTTTTTGGGTGGGTGCACTTAAACTTGCAGACCCTGATTATCCTTTTTTTCTTTTTGACTGCCCTCCTATCTAAATCTACACTTATTTCTGCCAAGGGCCCAGATTAAGCAGTTGGGCTCCTTTGATTCTCTACCTATCTACAGATCTGCCAAGATTAAGCTGTTTGGACAGATATCATTCTCTATATTCTAAAACAAGAAATTGAAACCTAGGGAGGCCAAGATTAAACTGTTTGGCCTTCCCTTAACTGAAAAACTCATCAAAATTGGAATTCAGCAGTGGCATTTGGACTAGCACACTTTCACGGCTTCTTCTTTGACCTCTTTTGGAAATATGGAACCTTGCATCATGAAAGATGACATATTTGGCATGTAAAAATGTCAATCATGAAATATGAACACCTGTTGCAACAAGAGACTAACAGGGAGTAGGATCCAAGTTAATGATTAAGATGGGTTATGAAGGCAAAGGATTAGGAAAGCATGCACAAGGCATGATTGAACCCCTTTCTGTTGAGGAATGACCCAGGAATCTTGGACTTGGTTATGTGCAATCTAATGGTGAAGATTCAAAAGCCATGAAAGCATGTGAGGCTAATTCAAAGAGAACTTTTGTTCCAAGTTCCATGAGGCAAATATGTCAAATTTGTTTCAAAGATGATTGCCATTGCTTTAAGCCTTTGTTGCAGCAAGAAGATGGTAGACATGCAACTTATGGAAAGCATGCAATTTTAGGTAGTTTTCAAGACAAGAACGATGATGTTAGTCTGCAATTGAAAACTAGAGCCTCTACTAGTTCATCTCCTCATGGAGGCAAAAGAGATGAACATGCAAAGCAGCACAAGAGGTATACATCTTCTCATGATCAATTTGATTGTGTTTCTGCAAGGCATGAAAATTTTACATGCTTTAATGGAAGAAATATTTCTTGTACATATTGTGGTCAATTTAACCATCATGTTTCGAGATGCTGGATGAGGAAGAAAGCACACAAGAAACAGATGAAGCAAAGACTACCTTCAAAGAAGGTGCATAATATTTGCACTTTTTGCCAAAAGAAGGGACATGTTGTCTCTCATTGTTGGACTTTACATCCAACTCATCATCCCACACACATGAAACAAGAGGACAAGAAGATTGGCAAAGGTGGAACCACAAATTCCATTATTGATGTGCAAAGGGAAGTTTCACATGAGGAAATGTTGTAGCAGTAAAATCGCCATGGAAGTGGCTTGGTGAGAAGTGGATGGACTTCTTGACACAATAAGACGTACTCCTTTTGTACATATGTAAATTTCGGATGTATGCATGTATTCTATGTTGTAATATCTTGTTTGTTTTGAGCCACCTTAGATCATTGATCAAGGCAGCATTGTTCAGTTTCATTCTGTAATTTTCTCGCCATAAAATTTCTGTGTGAGTGCAAGAAAGACAGTTGTGGACAAGAGGACAAGCGCATTCAGGAAGGGAAATGTCAATTTCTTTCCATTTGTGGTTCAAAGTCATTTTCCATGCAAAGAAAATGTTTGAAGGGCTGAAGAGAAGAGGATGTTCATTCTCTCATTGTCTGTACTACAGTTCAGTTCAGCATTTCAGTAAGATTTTGGGGACCAAAAGCCTCTCATTTGGGAGGTGAGATCAGGAGCTCAAGACCAAGTGTCAAAAAATGCCCAAACATGAAAGTGCTCAGAACTGGTTCAAACCTAAATGACTGGATAGGCCTCATCTTCCTGATTCTGATGTCACAAATGGTTCAAAAAATGGTCTTCATATGCAGAAGTTATGCCAATTTGAAAATCGCCCAATAACCCTTAATTTTGAATTTAAAAAAAATAAAATAAAAGAGAATATTCTTGGAATATTCCATTTTGGGCATCCAATGAGAGGGTGCCATGTGGCAAGCCCGAAGGCCACCACGTGGCCCCAAGGTGGCAATGGAATGAAATGTTAAAAAATTGGCGGATCTGCGAGTCGAACACACAACCACCACACTACCAATGCAACGGCTTACCGTTCGGCCAAATGGGCGAGACTTGTTAGAGCTATGGGAAAATATATATTTAACATTGGTACTATTTATCGGTGGGCCCAAAAGGGGGCCAACCCCTAAGGGCCAGCCCCTTCACATAGGACCTTGGCCACGGAACCATGGCGGAAGAGCTCCGGTGGTTAAATGCTAATGGTCACAACACTTCGGTTACATGATGGTGGTCACACAAAACGGCAGAGGTTATGGTAACCGCTAACCAAACCGTTAATGCCGCCGAAAACGCCACCAAAACCGGTCACATGTGGCAATTTAACTGGCGGTCAAGGCTTAAATGGTGTTCGGTTTGGTGGTGGTGCTAATTTTGGTGGTCTGGCCATTTTGGTGGACTTAACTGGCACTTAACTAAAGTTAGCTGGAGTTAATTCAGGGCAAACTAGCAGTTGGGGTAAAAGTGCCATAACTTTGGCTAGGAAAGGCCATTTGAGATGATTTTTTTATTTATTTTGGGTCTCTCAGACATTCTGAATCCATTGGCACAAGTTTGATAGCCAACAGAGATTGTTTTCAGGTGTTTTTGCTTCAGGGAAGTTTCGGGAGCCACCAGGGCTTGTTTAGTGTTGGAGCTGCATTGGGTTGTGTGCAGCCAGTGAAGGTGAAATGAAGGTCTATTCTGATTTCTTTCAACCCTCTGAATTCATTGGCAGGGGTTTTAGAACCATTGGAGTACCTCTACAACTTGAGAAGTTGATGTGAAGTTGTGGGCAGCCCTGGGAAAACCGTGGAGGAGAGCCATTTTTGGGGATGATGTGCTTGATGTAAGCAATTAATCAGTTGGTATTTGATGTTTGATCATTATTGGATACAACAGTAGTGGTTTCAGTGACAGAAACATGAATCTGAGGGAGTTTGTGCCATTTAGAAGCTCAGAAAATCTTAGTGCACCGACAGAACGATGTGTATCCATGAAGCCTTAAGTTGTTTGCAGGAATTGGATCGCCATTAAATGGATTTAAAATGGTATTCTCAGCCCTTTGAATCATTTTTGGATTCATTTTGGTTAAGTGTGGAGCTTGTAAAAGAATTTAATTACCTTAATCCCAAGAGACTAGTCATGTTGACGAAGCTCAAAGGAGATGTAGCCCAAGAGTTGGGGTGAACTCCTATATTATCTTGCTATTGTGTTTTGATATTCTATGGCTGAATTATGTTGCTGATATATATGTTAAGTTTTAGCAAAAACAAATAAACTTAAAACACATAAATAGAGGAAAAGACATACACCTCTTTCAAGCTAAAATTCCGCATAACGTCAAGTTCAAGCAAGGTTTTTTTTAATTAAATCTGAGTGTTTACTTCTATTATTTCTTTAGGCAGAGTCTGTAGAGGGCTAGGTAGCTTCTGGATCTCATCCTCTCCTTAGAGGTGACATATCCAGTAAATTCCCCTGCAGTCGATCTCTATATTAGAAATAAGAAGTTCTCACATTTTCAGATTTAAACTTGGAGTATTTTTGTACTCATTTACATAAATGAAAATGGATACCTTGCACCCTTTTTCAAGTACCTTCCATTTTCAGATCAAATGCAGTGATACCTTTGAATAAATAATATAATCAAACTCCACACCCAACATGGATTTTCTATCTGCAGCCCCTTGACTTTGCAATGACCTTTTGTCTCTGGGATATTAATGTTCCTTGGATCCTCCTCCTCTTCTTCTTCAACAGTCACATTTCATCAATTCAGCGGATGGCGCGGCTGGGTGGTCCAATATAGTTGAATCAAATCAAAGGGATTCTACGAGATTGTGAATATTGCTGCTTTGACTTCCTACAAAGCTTCATCAATGCACTCGAATCCATCTTCAAAGTTGAATGTCATCAAGAATCCCTGTCTCAAAATATCCCATTCATCTATGTCATGGCGGAGCTCTGTTTCCAAGTACCAATTCATTGGTATTACATCCAAGGTGTGATAAGAAGATTCAACCACTCCGATTGTACATGGTTCTTCTCCATAAGCATCAATCCATTTTGCTAAGTGATCATGTGGATCACTCCTCCTGTCATATGTTTCTGTCAATCGTATCTTTGGGTGACCAAACCGCACCCTCATCATTCTTCTATTTTCACGCCATCCATCGAAATTGTCTTTATGCATACCCCACCATATCTCGGGCATAGGGCGCAGTGCCAAGTCCAAGGCTTCGAAGCGATGCTTCTCTGGAACTTCCCTTTCAAATGCATCCAAAAATTTATCAACTTCAATTAAACAATCATAATAAGGCATACTTCTTACCTCCGACAATACACATCGCAATGATTTGGTCATTGATTCAGGTGGATATTGGTGGCCACCCACCTATCCACTCACATACGGGGGTGAAGGGTACCCCACTACAATTCATTGTCGACAGTGGCAACCAAAAGAACCTCATTTCAGCAGAGGTCATGAAGCGGTTGGGCCTACCGACTACACCGCACCCGCAGTCATACAATATTAGGTGGCTTCATGAAAGATGAGATCTCAAAGTTCACCAACAGTGTTGCCTTACCTACAACATCAAGCCCTTCACAAATGAGTTATTGTGTGATGTTACACCTCTGGATGTTTGTGATGTATTATTAAGCCAGCCATACTTGTGGAGGTGACATGCTTTGTATGAGTCAAGGCCTCATGCTGTTATTATTTCTTTGGATAATTCATTATACAGGATACCAGAGGTAACCCCACCTACCGCCACCTCTTTGATCTCTACTAAGAAAGGCAGCAAGCTCATCTCCCAGACTAGGAAATTCATTTTTTGTCTGATTCGCTCCCAAAGTAAGGGGAAGATCGTCACCACATCCATGAACCCTGTGAAGGGTTCCTCCATGCAGCAACAATAACAAAGGAATACAGTCATGACAGAACATAGGAGCAACTTTTCCTCACCCACATGGGTACCACACAAGCTTCAGGTGGGCAGAAAAGCCTGGTTGCATCTACAGAAAGAACACCTTACAATAGCCCATCGGAAGCTCCGACCACGCCAACATGGTCCTTACACCATTACTAAGGTTGTGGAAATAATGCTTCGGAGCATAGCATTCCTCCATTACTTCACCTACACTAACTGTTCAATGTGCACCTCCCTCGACCATGCTTCCCACCATTATTGGACTCATCCGAGATTGCAGAACAGCTCACAAGGGACCAAGTTCAGTAGATGGAAGAACTCAACACAATGGGGACCATTACTTCCTAACGGGGGAGGAATGATCTAGGTGGATGTTGTTGGCCACCCACCTATCCCACTTAGACCCCCACAACTGTCTCTTTCAGTTTTTCATTTTCCGTAACTGTAGCACAATTTACTATTTTTAGCAGTTTTTTGTGTCCTAAAATTCTGGAACTGTTTTGAGGACCTAAACGACGTTTTTTGTGAAATCTGGGATCAACATGGGTCCATGGACCGATGTTTCGCTTCCCAAAGTTGTATTACTCGGATAGATCTTTTTAACGAGCTATTGTAGACATCAAACGAAGATCGTATGCCAAAGTTACGACTTCGGGAAGTTGATGTACCAACTTATCCAAAATGGGGCCCACAATTTGGCATTTCATCTTCTATAGTTAGGTTTTGGGATGTTAAGGGATTTCCATTATTTCTAAATAATAAATAGGCCTTTGAGCCTCATTGTAACATATTTTAGAGGCATATAACAGCCACATTTCTTCTCAGAGATAAACTACCATTTCGCTAGCTGGTTTATTTCCATTGTTGTTTGTAAGCATATTTCAGTATTTTACATTAATGAAATGAAGTATTATTTCTGCTGCATCTCTATGTTTATGGTTATCTTGTAATTTATTGTGTTCCTGTTTAAATCCGGATCAGTGGTATCAGAGCGGTCTGCTTTTTCTCTATTTTTCTTTGCATGTCCCCAACAAGGTGGGGATATAAGGAGTTAGGGCTTGAACTGATCAAACCTTTGCAAGACCAGCCTCGCAAATCCCGATGGCCTCCCATGGTAGATGAAAAGAAAGATGAGGGGGCAGGAGATCCTATCAAAATCTTGCCCGAAGAAGCCCTTGAGTGACAAAGGGACGCGATGATGGACAACTTTGCGCAGATCCTTCAGCGGCTACCCGAGTCGATGCACCGGCTTCCAACAGCTACTTTGAAAATGCCACACCATTTAAGGTACAAGTTAAATTTGAAATCCCCATCTTCGAGGGTAAAATAGACGCAAATGCTGTAGATAAATGGTTAAATCTGCTAGATGGGTATTTTTCTGTTCATGAATTTTCGATTCGGGAAAAGATTGTTTTCGCTCTTCTCAAAGTAGCCCCCCATGTCATGGACTGGTGGGAAACCTACTGTGAGCAGAAGAATGAAAGTACGGGCTCACTATTTTCAGCTGCATCCACTTGGGAGTCATTCCAGGATGTCGTCAAGGAGCAGTACTACCCTATCAAAAGCTATGAGGACAAATACATCAAATGGACCACACTGGGCAGGGAAGGGACCAAGATGTGTTGTAGTTCACAAACATTTTTGATACCCTTTGCACACAGTTGGGTATCAAGGACTCTGAGCTACATTTGGTACTCAAATACTGCGGCTGCCTACACAGATACATCTAAGAAGAGATGGAGTTTCTAAACATCTCCTCGCTTGGCACGCATGCCGATAAGCTGTCAAAATCGAGCAAAAATTCAAACAGAAGAAGCGAGACTTTGGATCTGCAAATTCGAAGACCAAAGGACAAAGCGAAGGCAGGGTGACCCAAGAAAACCCGTCGAAGCCGCAAGAAAAGAACAACAACATGATGTTGAAGAAGGACACAGGAAAGTGGTGTGAGTTCCACAAGACTCCCACCCATAACACAAGTGAGTGTTGGACCAAGCAGTCACTAGTGGCCGAGTTGAAGGCTTCAGAATCATATGCATGTCCCGACCCTGAGTCAGAACCCAACAAGGGGAATGGCAAAGGGAAGCAGATCATTGATGCAGAGCCCAACATCATTGTTGCCACCACCAAGATCCATAAGAATGAGCCCAAAGACCCAGAGGAGGGGGAGTGTCTTTTCCACTCACAAATGTGGGTGAAGGGTTCACCGCTGCAATTCATTGTCGACAGTGGCAGCCAAAAGAATCTCATTTCAGCAGAGGTTGTGAAGTGGTTGGGCCTACTGACTACACCACACATGTAGCCGTACAGTATCAGGTGGCTTCATGAAGGATGAGATCTCAAATTTCGCTAGAAGTGCCGCCTTCCCTATAGCATCAAGCCCTTCAGAGATGAGGTATTGTGTGATGTTACACCTCTGGATGTTTGTGATCTATTATTAGGCCAACCATACTTGTGGAGGCGACACGCTGTGTATGAGTCAAAGCCTCGTGATATTATTATTTCTTTGGATAATTCATTATACATGATACCAGAGGTAGCCCCACATATCGCCACCTCTTTGATCTCTACTAAGAAAGTCAGCAAGCTCATCTCCCAGACTAGGAAATTCATTTTCTATCTGATTCGCTCCTAAAGTAAGGGGAAGATCATCACCACATCCATGACCCCCACGAAGGGTTCCTCCACGCAGCAGCAATAGAAAAGGAATATGATCATGACAGAAGATAGGTAGAACTTCTCTTCACCCATAGGGGTACCACACAAGCTTCAGGTGGGCAACAAAGTCTGGTTGCATGTGCAGAAAGAACGCCTTACAAGAGCCCATTAGAAGCTCTGACCATGCCAACATGGTCCTTACACCATTACTAAGGCTATGGGAAATAATGCTTCAGAGCATATCATTCCTCCATTCCTTCGCCTGAACCAAGTGTTCAATGTGTACCTCCCTCCACCATGCTTCCCACCATTACTAGACACATCCGAGATTGCAGAACAGCTCACCAGGGACCAAGTTCAACAGATGGAGGAACTCAATGCAATTGGGACCATTGCTTCCTAAGGGGGGAGGAATGATCCAAGTGGATGTTGGTGGCCACCCACCTATCCCACTTGGACCCCCACAACTGTCTCTTTCAGTAGTTTCCGTAATTGTAGCAAAATTTACTATTTTTAGCAGTTTTTCGGGTCCTGAACTTCCGGAGCTGTTTTGAGGCCCTAAACAACATTTTTTGGGAATTTTGGGAGCAACAATGGTCCCTTCCCAAAGTTGTAGTGCTCAGATAGATCTTTCTAATGAGCTATTGTACGCATCAAACGAAGATCGTATGCCAAAGTTACGACCCCGGGAAGTTGATGTACCAACTTACCAGAAACAGGGCCCACAATTTGGCATTTCATCTTCTGGGGTTAGGTTTTGGGATGTTGAGGGTTTCCCATTGTTTCTCAACAATAAATAAGCCTTCGAGCCTCATTGTAACACAGTTCAGAGGCATGTAGCAGCCACATCTCTTCTCAGAGATAAGCTACCATTGCCCTAGCTGATTTATTTCCATTGTTGTTTGTAAGCATATTTCAGTATTTTACATTAATGAAATGAAGTAATATTTCTGCTACATCTCTATGTTTATGGTTATCTCTGTAATTTATTGCATTCTTGTTTAAATCTAAATCAGTGGTATCAGAGTGGTCTATTTTTTCTCTGTTTTTCTTTGCATGTCCCCAACAAGGTTGGGATATAAGGAGTTACAGCTTGAACTGGTCGAACCTTCACAAGAGCATCCTCACAAACCCTGACGGCCTCCCGTGGCGGATGAAAAGAAAGACAAGGGGTACGGAGATACCTATCAAAATATTGCTTGAAGAAGCCCTCGAGTGACAAAGGAATGTGATGATGGATAGCTTCACATAGATCCTTCAGCGGCTACCCAGAGGCGACGCATCAACTTCCAACAGCTACTCTCGAAATGCCACATTGTTTAAGGTACAACTTAATTTTGAAATCCCCATCTTCGAGGGTCAAATAGATGCAGATGTCGTAGATAAATGGTTAGATCTGCTAAATGGGTATTTTTATGTTCATGAATTTTCGAGTCGGGAAAAGATTGTTTTCACTCTTCTCAAAGAAACCCCCCACGTCAAGGACTAGTGGGAAACCTACTGCGAGCAGAAGAATGAAAGTACGAGCTCACTATTTTCAGCCACACCCACTTGGGAGTCATTCCAGGATGTCGTCAAGGAGCAGTACTACCCTATCAAAGGCTATGAGGACAAGTACATTAAATGGACCACATTGCGGCAAGGAAGGGACCAAGATGTGTCGGAGTTCACAAACATTTTTCATACCCTTCGCACACAGTTGGGTAAAAAGGACTCTGAGCTACATTTGGTACTCAAATACCATGGTTTCCTACATAGATACATCCAGGAAGAGATGGAGTTCCTGAACATCTCCTTGCTCGACATGACGTACCGATACGCTGTCAAAATCAAGCAAAAATTCAAACAGAAGAAGCGAGACTTTGGATTTGCAAATCTGAAGACCAAAGGACAAATCCAAGGCGGGGTGACCCAAGACAACTTGTCAAAGCCGCAAGAAAAGAACAACACCACGAAGTCGAAGAAGGACACAGGAAAGTGGTGTGAGTTCCACAAGACTCCCACTCATAACACAAGTGAGTGTCAGTCGCTGGTGGCCAAGTTGAAGGCTTCAAAATCAGATGCATGTCCCAACCCTGAGTCAAAAATCAACAAGGGGAATGGAAAAGGGAATTAAATCATTGATGTGGAGCCCAGTGTCATTGTTGCCACCGCTAAGATCCAGAAGAATGAGCCCAAAGATCTAGAGGAGGGGGAGTGTCTTTTCCACTCACAGATGTGGGTGAAGGGTTCGTCGTTGTAATTCATTGTCAAGAGTGACAACCAAAAGAACCTCATTTCAATAGAGGTTATGAAGCGGTTGGGCCTACCGACTACACCACACTTGTAGCCATACAGTATCAGGTGGCTTCATGAAGAACGAGATCTCAAAGTTCGCCAGCAGTGCTGCCTTCCCTACAGCATCAAGCCCTTCACAGATGAGGTATTGTGTGATGTTACACCTCTGGATGTTTGTGATGTATTATTAGGCCAGCCATACTTGTGGAGGCAACATGCTATGTATGAGTCAAGGCCTTGTGTTGTTATTATTTCTTTGGATAATTCATTATACAAGATACTAGAGGTAGCCCCACCTGCCGCCACCTCTTTGATCTCTACTAAGAAAGGCAGCAAGCTCATCTCCCAGACTAGGAAATTCATTTTCTATCTAATTCACTCCCAAAGTAAGGGGAAGATCGTCAGCACATCCATGACCCCCACGAAGGGTTCCTCCACGTAGCAGTAGCAGCAAAGGAATACGGTCATGACAAAACACTAGAACAACTTCTCCTCATCAATAGGGGTACCACACAAGCTTCAGGTGGGCAACAAAGTCTGGTTGCATCTATAGAAAGAATTCCTTACAAGAGCCCATCAGAAGCTCTAACCACACCAACATGGTCCTTACACCATTACTAAGGTTGTGGGAAATGAGGCTTCAGAGCACAGAATTCCTCCATTCCTTCGCTTGCACCAAGTGTTCAATGTGTACCTCCCTCCACCATGCTTCCCACCATTAGTGGACACATCCGAGATTGCAAAACAACTCACCAGGGAGCAAGTTTAGTAGATGGAGGAACTCAATGCAATGGGGACCATTACTTCTTAAGGGGGGAGGAATGATCTAGGTGGATTTTGGTGGCCACCCACCTATCCCACTTGAACCCCCACAATTGTCTCTTTCAGTTTTTCAGTTTTTGTAGTTGTAGCACAATTTACTATTTTTAGCAGTTTTTCGGGTCCTGAACTTTTGGAGCTATTTTGAGGCCCTAAATGACATTTTTTGGGAAATATGGGAGCAACATAGGTCCATGGACTGATGTTGCTCTTCCCAAAGTTGTAGTGCTCGGATAGATCTTTCTAATGAGCTATTGTAGATCGTATGCCAAAGTTACGACCCCGGGAAGTTGATGTACCAACTTACCCAAAACGGGGCCCACAATTTGGTGTTTCATCTTCTATGGTTAGGTTTTGGGATGTTAAGGGTTTTCCATTGTTTCTCAACAATAAATAGGCCTTCGAGCCTCATTGTAACACAGTTTAGAGGCATGTATCAGCCACATCTCTTATTAGAGATAAGCTACCATCACCTTAGCTGGTTTATTTCCATTGTTGTTTGTAAGCATATTTCAGTATTTTACATTAATGAAATGAATTATTATTTCCACTGCATCTCTATGTTTATGGTTATCTCTATAATTCATTGCGTTCTTGTTTAAATCTGGATCAGTCATCATGTTACATCGTAGCGTAGAGATTTTGTGCAATCGATTCTGCCAATGTTCAAATTCTTCATATGAATCTGTGTGAAGGAGCTCTCATGGTCCCATGCAATATGTCCATCAGCTTTTGGATTCACCCAATCTTGATCTCGCATCATTATCCTATAAATCTAGTCTAAATCATCGTCACTTTTGTAATCACAGACCAGTTCAGTATAGTGCAGTCCTCCTGTATGGTCCAACGATAGTACTACGTGGAGTGATTTTCTTTCAAATGACATCATATGCTTCTTTAAGTTGATCACCCCATTCATTTCGATAGCTTAGTAGATCCCAAGAAGTGTGAGGCATGGATTGTTGTCTTTGACAATCTCTGTTACTTCGAAATCCTCCAATGCGCTCGCACCTTCAATATCGGTTGTCACTCCCTATAGTCTTCACATGTGGATAATATTTTGCTAGTTCACCATCCTCAATTGAATAGGAGACCACTGTAGCACTAGTCTCCCCATTCTCTCCCATGTCTGTTTTGGCAAAACATTTGCATTTGACCCAAGATCCAGAATAACTTGGTCCATTTCATACTCTCCTATTTGTGCGGTGAGCCTCATCTCATGCCTTGTTCTTGCCTTATGCTTACCAATTTTCCTGACCACACGTGATCCCTCATGAGGAGCATTACCAACACATTTATTGATCAACTCATGTAATCCCTTTATAGCCTTGCTATTGCATAGCAGCTTCATACAAGTCTCCAAAAAGGTAGTAAGCATGGATGGGTCTATTTCTCTAGACTGCTTATCTTGACTTCCTGAGGTAGAAGCTTCAACAAATCTTTTCTTTGCTTCCAGGAAGGCTTCCTTCGTGCACTCCAAATCAAAGCCAACCTCCTTTTCTAGAGCTTTGTAGACCCATTCACCTTCTTCAGGCTTCTTTCCCTTATCTTCACTAGTTGTCATTCCACTTTGCAACACAGTGTTCACTTTGGGATCCTCTTCGTGGGGTTCAACCCTCATCATCTGTAGGTTTTGTGTAGGCTATTGAGGATGCAATCCCTTTTCACGCATCTTAACTATTAATATAGGGCAGTGTTCTTTTGCATGGTCAAGTTGAGTGCAGTATTGGCACGATAAGCACGTTGGGTTCGTACATTCTCGCACATAGTGTCCTAGACCTCCACAATTATAGCAAATAACTTGCCCCCGACCTTGCGCAAGTCCTCCTTTGCCTCAACCTCATTTGTGCCCCTGATATCCTCCTTGTGCTCCCCTAGTGCCTTGATCCAGAGGCCAAGTCTCAGTCTACATTCTATACATGGGCGTTCTCTCCATCATTAACTCGTAACTACGACAATTTCGCTCCTCGTGACCTACCAATTTTCATAATTTGCAGAAGAGTTGTTGCGGTGTCTTTACAAATTTTTGCATCAAGTGGAAATTATTTGTCGCATGTTTTCTAGCTACCTGATAGATAGCGCACCATAGTGTGGGCCCTGTACTTGGCCCTACTTGAGCTTCTGACCTTAGAGGCATCGACCCTCCGCCTGCAATGTAATTCACAAAGACATGGAAATGATATTTATCATGCCCTTGACTCTTACATTTCAAACACCAAACCTCTTCGCGCACCTTTGGCCGAGCTGCTCTATCCTTCTTCAGACATTGGAATTCTAGGAAAAGGTTTTGTAACTCCACGTGAATCTGTTGAACTCCCAAAGTAGCATCTTGAATTGGTGTCTCGTGCAATCTCATCACAATTTCCTGGGCCTCCGCCTAGGTCCCAATCTTTTGTTGTGATAAAGCAACCCTCAAATGAGGCAAGAGCGAAGACACAAACCACTTGCAGTGCTTCCCATCTGTAAGATTCATGTTAGCTTCACGGATCTTGCACTTCAATCTATCATCCAACTCCCAAGGTGTCTCAATAGCCTTCATCATGATCTCCTTGAATCCAATGATCGATTGCACTTTAGATGTGGGCCTACTGAATTCTGTATTCACTGCAGGCTAAATGTTTGCCAACTGGCCATTGAGTTATCAGTGCGGTACTTAATGTACCATGTTAGCATGCATTCCTACAAAGTAGTAACAAATTTTTCTTTCTTCATCTGATCATTTTTAATGCCCTGGGATTCCCACATAGTCTTCACAATGAACCAAAATTGGTTCGGGTCCTCATTCCCCAAGCCCTTGAAAATGGGAAATTTTATTGAATTCGCCATATTGAACACTGGTGGGGGTGGTGGCGGTGTGGGCGAAGGTATATGCAGTGGAGGTGAATATGGGGGTGGTGTTGGTTTATGTGGTATTCGCGGCAACCCTCACCTTATTAACTGGAGAACACTCTGCGGAGAAGCATGTGTTGATTCTTCGTCAACACTCAAAGGAGGCTCGACCAATGGGATATATTCAGGTCTTGCTCCCCTTCTATCCTTGAAGATATTTCCACTTCGCATAGCTCCAAACATCAAGGTAATTCCATAACATGATTTTCACACAAGATAATTTTAATCCAAGTATTCAAAGATCTTAAATACTTACCTCGTGGTCCTTTGAAGAAGCGTTGCTTTTATTCGCTGTAGCCGACTGAGGTATCGACCACGAACTCTGTCACAAACCCTCTGAGGATACGATCAAGCTAGTGATCAACAGTGCGCATAGCCTTATCTTCAGAGGCTTCCAATATTCGCACTAACTCCGGGGTCCAAAATATGGGACGGTCAAGCCTCCACCTTCCCTAGCCATCTGCAAATTTAGTGATCCACTCGTATAATTCAACCGGGAAGGAATGGAAGAAAATTTCATGTATCACTATGTAAAGATACTTGTCCAACCATTATTCTTTCATCAATCACGGGTTCTTGTTCTCTTACAGCATGAATTCATGGATCTTCCTATCCAACCAATCTTTAATTTCCTTTTTAGTTGGATTCCGGTGATGTGACATCACACCTCTTTATGCAAGTCCTGGTCTTGATAACATAACCATTTGTTGGCTTAGGGGGTCCTGACCTAGGTTCAGTGTTAAGTTAGCTAAAAATGTCCCTACACTACTGGCCCTTTAGGCATCAATCCGCGGAGTGTGGACCGAAGTCTCACTCGAAGCAGTATGGGGGGTTGATGGAACCAAGTTTCCACACTCGGAGATGGTTATGATGTTTTTTATGCCCTAACTCTACCTTCACGTAGATCGATAAGCCTTTTAGGGCTTATCGATATACTTCTCCTAATCACCCTTAGACCTCTACAAAGGTATACGACTATCTTCTACGGACCTTAAACAGGTGAATCAACTACTTATGTGCTTCTAAGATTGCTTCTACTTCTGTATTTACCCAAATAAGCTTAAGTGTTTGATATCTCTAGCATGCATTAAGATATTCTTCGTGTAAATAGATATTATTACTTGCGTTCATATAACAATGTAAACCTTAAAGAATCACGCATCAATACATCATTAAATCATAAGCCTAATATTCATCATAACATAAATGCATTCATTCATAACAGAAGTAAATAGATCAAACACAGATATTTCCAAAATAGTTTCTTTATTGATACTTCAAATTTTCTTACAGACTTAAACTGCCCCGTGCATTCAGCTGCAGGGGTCCCCACACTTAGCTACAAACTCTACTCTAGGCCTCTACACACACAGCTACACAGCCTCTCTTCTACTCTAAGACTCTTCGCTCGTCTTTTCTACTGACTCATTACATTCATATCTTTTGCTACCAAAAACTTGCCTTAGAATCTCTAATACTTTCCTTTTTATACAATCCCATGGTTCGCTGACCATGGGTAGATCTTCTAAAGCCGACACATCTTACATAAAATAAGGGTAAAACCATTTTATGACGCTTTACATATATGTGCACTGCGACCAAAACTTGTGGAGACTTTACAGTTTACATGCAAAACTTGGGCTTTTGCCCCACAATTGACCTTAGGGGACCCTGTCCCAACACATGCATTGATGAAGCACTTCAAAAGATTAATGCAACAATCTTCTGAACACCCATCTATCCTATCACATGGGTACAACCTAATTGGAGTACACAACTGCAACATGCTTTAAAATGTTACAATGCTACAACAGAAGAAGTTGATGAGGATCTGAGGAATGTTAATATCACTGAATCAGAAGGACAATGTGAAGTTAAGGGACCTAGTGCGGAGATTCTTGATATTTCACAACCGGTGTGCACAAAGAAGGTGAACATTAGCTCAAAGGAAAAACCAAAATTTGTGAACATTGGTGACTATTGGGATGAAGATACAATGGATAAGGTAGCTGAATTACTATATCAATATCGAGACTTATTTCCTACCAAGTTTTCTAACTTGAAGGGGATAGTAGGAGATTTGGGGGTAATGAAGATCAATTTAAAATGTGATGTGAAGCCCATTAGGAAACACCCATATCGGTTGAACCATAAATGTAAGGAAAAGGTATGAGAGGAAGTCGATAAAATTATCGCAATTGGAATAATCGAGCCTATAGAGGAATCCGAGTGGGTGACTCCCATGGTGGTCCAAGGGAAGAAAACCAAGGGAGATATCATGATTTTCATAGTTATGCAGGAGCTAAATGATGCATGCATCCATGATCCATTCCCAACACCATTTATAGATGAATTTCTCGAGAATGTTGGTAGATAGTAATCTTACTCATTTATGGGTGGATTCTTGGGATACCACCAAATTAAGATCGCGCTGGAGGATAGAAGAAAGACTACCTTTGCTACAGAATGGGGGTCATTCCAATATACATTTATTCCCTTCAGACTCTAAAATTCCCCTGTACCTTTCTCTAGGGTGGTTTTTGTGGTGTTCAAGGAGTTCATTCATAAGTTTTTATGGGTTTACTTCGACGATTGGACAGCTTTTGGGCTGGTCAAGAAGCATGTCTCTAGTCTATGCTTAATGTTGGATACCTGTAGGAAGTACCAGTTCTCTCTGAACTTGAAGAAATTCATATTTTGTGTACCTTACGAAATATTGTTGTGCCATGTTATCTGTAATTAAGGATTGATGGTAGACCCTTCTAATATTATTGTCATTATCAATCAGGAGCCCCCTAGGAACGTAAAGAAACTAAGCACAACAATGGGTCATACGGTGTACTATAGAAAGTTTATTAAGGCCTATCCATAGATCACTATGCCCATGGAGAAGTTTTTAAAGAAGGATGTTACATTTCGGTGGGACGATGATTGTTAGAAGAGTTTGGATACTCTAAAGGAAAATATGGTTACGACGCCAATCCTTGTATTCCCCGATTGGAAAAAGGAATTTCATGTGCATGTGGATGTGGCTTGCATAGTGTTGGGCATCATCCTAACGCAACCAGGAGTAGGAGATATCGATCACCTAATTTCCTTCGCCAGTCAGAAACTATCTAAGGCTGAAAGGAACTACTCAACCATAGAGCACGAAGGTCTAGCCATGGTTTATGCACTACATAAGTTCAAGCATTATTTACTAATTGTGCACTTTAATATGTACACAGACCATTCTCCTTTGAAGTACCTGGTCAATTAGATTGTGTTGGGGGGGAATTTGTAGGTGGTCGCTCGTTTTTCAAGAATATGATTTTGAAGTCATAGTAAAGCCCAGGAGATTTAATGCTAGATCAAACCACCTACAAATATTGAGGAGGGATTACCTAATGTGCAGTTGTTTTCTGCCAGGGTTGTGGATGAGCATTTTTTAGACATGATCTAGTTTTTACCTATTGGCATAGTTCCTGAAGGTTATAAAATGCAGCAAAAGAAGGAACTAGTTGTCAGGGCTGTTGATTTATCTATGATTATAGCACAACTATATAAGATGGGGTTGGATGAAGTCCTATGCCAATATGTACTTGAATATGAAAGGCACATTATTCTAGCAGAAGCAAATGGTGGTGTCACTGGAGGAAACTATGTAGGTAAGGCTACTATGTAGAACATCCTACGTGTAGGACTATGGTGGCCAACAATACATAAATATTTCAAGGAATATTGTAGTGTGTGTGATGTGTCTCAACAGACTAGGAGACCATCACAAAGGGATGAACTTCCATTAAATCCATAGGTCACATTACAAGCACTTGATAAGTGGGTGATTGAATTTGTTGCACCTATCGAGCCCCCAGGGAAAGGGACAGGAGCGCGTGAGCGCGTTATATTATCACTGCGATGAAATACTTAACTAGATGGGTCAAGGCACAAGCTGTGAAGGATTGTATCATGGAAAATGTTGTGAATTTCATATTTCATTTTATTCTGTCAAGGTTTGGATGCTCAAAAAATTTTATGAGTGACCGAGGGACACAATTCCTCAATGAGACAATTGCAGCTTTAACAGAGGAATTACAGATGTATCATCAAAATAGTACATCATATCACCCCTGGGAAAATGGCATTGTTGAATATTTCAACAAGATCTTGGAGAATTCCCTTACGAAGGTGTGTAATGTTAATAGGAATGATTGGGATGTGTGCATACCAGTGGTTCTATGCTCCTATAGGACTACCTGTAAGAAATTGACTAGGAAAACACCTTTTCGACTGGTCTATGGACAAGAAGTAGTAATGTTGATGGAATACATAGTGCCCAACCTAAGAATCACAATAGCGGTGAAGATGGTAGAACATGACATCAGGGAGGAACTCCTCATGCAGTTGCTAGCATTAGAGGAAGACCACGTTTTGGCTGGATTTCATCAGTAGGTACAAAAATCTAGAGAAAATGCATCGCAGGATCGACACATCAAGCATTGCACCTTCAAAAATGGAAATTTGGTACTCATGTATAACAACAAGTTTTCCAAGTTTCTAGAGATGTTTCAGATGCGCTAGCTGGGAACATATATAATTAAGGACATCTCTAATGGTGGCGTAGTTCAGGTCATGAAGTTGAATGGGGAATTATTTCCTGGCAGGATTGACGAGAGATGATTGAAGGCTTATAAGGACAATCCCGCCCCTATGCAATGACTACATGGACATAGGAAAGTCTTAGCGCTTTTGGAAGTTGAAATGAAGTGCAGGAATATAAACTATGCTGCCAAGGAAAAAAATTGTTGAAGAAGGTAGGTTGCGCGATGTGTTGAAGGAACACGCAGATGGAAATTACGACGAGGTATTTGTGCCACAAGGAGGATTACGCGCATCCTACCAAGAAAATGACCTTTGGAATTTCTACATTTGACTTGATGGTTATTTTTCCATTAAAAGGTGTGGGGGAAGTGCATTCGAGGTGCAAATCTAGGAGGATCTATCGCAAAAACCGCATTTATGAGTAATATTTATGGGGGAACAAACCATTTGAATTCAAATCGAAATATAAATATTGCACCCAGTTACACACTTGGCCACTTTGTTTCTTGAGAATTTGTTATGTGTTGTTCCATGTCAAGAGTTGAGTTAGTTGCTGTATGTCTGATTATCTGAGTTGAGCAAAATTTGAGAAAGAATTCCTGAAGAGAGGGGTAGGAAATATCATGACTGCAACACCGCCTGTCCCTGCTACAACACCCACGTTGTTGAGGCCAAAACCTATTGCCTCCGCGACAAAGCAATACAAGCCACAGTAGGTCCCGGTTCAGTAATCACAACGAAAAATCCTAACTAAGCACATACATATGGATAATAACAAACAACCTATTGAACACCACGACCAAGATGAAGAAGAGATGACTATGGGGATTGAAAATATCAACGAAGAGGGCGTGAAGTGAATTTCTTGGTTGCTTCGGTATATAACCCCAACAAAGCGAACTACCGAAGTAACTAAATACCCTGACTCATTGAGATTCAATGTATTCATGCCATTTCTGCTAGAGGAAGTACTTGTTGAGGGCGACTTGTTGGCCCGAGTACCATTTTTGATGATGGAGGATTTGGATTTAGGTGATCATGAGAAATTTATGCAATTAGAACCTAGTAAATACTTGAAATCGGTATACTCTGAGGAGACGGGAGTCACAAGGCTGGAACCAATGAAGTGGGAGACTGGTATTGAGCATGCAGGGTTGCTCAACATGTTGTATGTCACACATTTTAGACGAAGCATTATTAATACCATCTGTGTGCATTAGTTGTTGGCATTGGTTCATGATGGGTGCCTCTAGCTGGGAGGGCCCATCCCAATTGATGATATGTTGGTCCAAAAAATCATAGTGCTTCCATGTCAGGGAGTGAACCCCATAGATGATTTTTTGGGGAAGTCATAGGAGAAAAATTTCATGGATCCGAAGAAGAATGACTTTGGGTTGGTGAAGTAGTCCTGCAGATACGACATTAGATCTATATCATATGGAGCTGTGTGGTTTGTTGTGTGGATTTTTGTAGGAAAAATAATGAGAAAGTGTCATGCAGATGAAGTATCGGCACCATTGGTATCCCTATTTTTGCAGTGTAGCCAAGGGGTCCATGTCAATTGGGCCAAGTACCTCTCCCAAGGATTCTTGGAGGATTTCCATGAAGCCTAGGAGGATGAGAAAGTGTTCCACTCTATGTGGCTACTATTATTGGTCACCTTGATAGCTTGGAGGATTCTAGAGGATTCCCAATTCCCAACGATAGATCTAGAACTATGCGAGGCTACAAAATTTTCCTCATTGTGGGCAATGAAGGACCCTAACCATGTCATTGAAAACAAAATGTTTTGGGTACTGTTTGAATTGAAACTGTGTATGGTGATTAACCAAAAACCATTATTGTCACCCATTGTGTTCAAAGAATATTGGTGCATTGCATATTTTAAGGCCGATTTCTATCATGTATATATTTGCACGAGGCGTGATATGAGAAAGAAATGGATGACATTGTCGTTTTTGGTCACCAAAGATAATATCGCATGGTTGATCATTAAGTGGTCATCTGACTAGCTTCTTCCCATGGATATTGTCAAAGGTATCATGGGGACTAGTACTAAAGGCACAACAAGCACCAGTGAACCAGCATAGAAGGAAAAGAAGATGGTGACCATTAATCTAGATAAAAATACCATGCAGGAACTAGAGGACGAGTACGATGAAGAGCCGCATACCGAAGAATTGGACGAGGGTACTGAACAGCCCTTTGTAGAGCCAGAGAACTTTAGCTCTCATTTTATTCTTAAAAGGAAAAAAAAGGTTAGGTCTGAGAGGCACATGCAAGAAGCACAAGTTTGATAAAACTGCTGGTGTGGAGTCCATGATCCTCACTAAGGGGGAACCTGATGAGACTGGAGACATTATTCAGACCATGAAATAGGAAATTTTTTTCCATGTTGAAGATCAGTATCAGTCTGTCTTGTCAAAGGTCCAAGTGGGCCTCATACAGTTGTAGGTTCAGGCGAGTCAGGTTCAAGCGAGCGTGGTCCAAACGATCTAGTCTCAAGTGAGCATGAAGACAATGACATCAGGAAGTATGCAATCAGTCCTCACCTCATACCACTACACTGTTCCTTTGCCTAATGGATCCTTGTATTTGAACAAGTCTGAAAAATGGGAGAGTGACTAGTTACCCAAAGACATACGTATTAACCTCGCGACGCTCCCCCTCTCCACATTGCATGATCTACGCAAGGGTGTAGCAGATGAGCTTAAGGTGTGAGAGAAGTGGGCTCTCATGGTGATAAAATATGTGTAGATCACTAGCCAACAATTGTGTTATGAAAACCACAAAGTACTCCAGGACTGTGATGAGGAAGTTGCAAGAAAGGTTTAGTTGGAGCAGGCCATTTTAAAATTATGCAGTGAGCTCCCAGAGCTCGAGATTCAGTCGGAGGCCACTTTTGAGGATAAGGTGTAGTATTTGGCCAATGCATTCAGATAATCAAAGGTGCAGGTAGAGAGCATCACGAGGCTGCCATTAGAACAAACAGGGTGAAGCTCGACGCTATAGTAAACGAGTGTAGCCATCTATTTGATGAAGCTCTGGAATTGTGGGCTCCACTGCAAGAGGACCCACATGTGAATAATATCAAATTTTCCATTTGAGATAAGCAGCTCCAATATGATGAGATAAAGGCAACGACACACACACTAGCCCTTATGCAACGATTTGCTTGATTGAAGGAGGGGACATCCTTGCAAGGAGATATTAAGGAGCTTCTGAAGAAGATTCACATCATCACTACACAAATGTAGCCATGGGAGGAAGAAGCAGGGTAGTTCTCACAGACCATGGAAGGCATATTTAAGAGCATGCAGTAGACACAATGCACCATCGGCTTAGCAGCAGATGGTCCAACTATAGAAAAGTTGGTGGAAGAAGTGTGAAAGGAAGCTATTCAATGCATGGAGGTGCTTCAACCAGTGAAGTCTTCATTCAACAGCTTGAAATCAAAGATCCAGAGCATACCAATCGAGTGACTTGAATATGAGTTACATAATTTTGTTGGGGTCCCCAGGGTCAAATTTTGTTAGAATATTGTAATTCTCCACATTTTAAGGAGTGGAGTGTGAGCAGCGTGGGTCAAATAGGAGTCAAGGGGTTTTAGGAAGGTCAAAACCCATTATGTTTCCATATTGTTTTGAGATCCACCCATGGTTTATGAACCATGGTATTGTAATAGTGAAGGATATTTAAAGAGATGTCTTAGAAAGTCTAAGGAAATAAATTAGAATCACTTGATATGATTTTGGGTCTGTAAGTGTAGATATTTCCGTGTCTTTGGGTGAAGAGGAAGGCTCCTACAGGTGAGTGTGTGGAGACCTTGGTAAGTTCATAGCTGAGTGTGTGGGCCCCTGCAACTATGTGTGCAAGGTCTAGAAAGGTTGTAACAGAAGATCTGAAATAATAGAAATATATTTAAAGAAAACATATGTCTATTTTTATACACTGTGTATTTTATGTCTTTATGTGCAACTAAATGATATTTATCTTAATTTATCTCAACTTCTCCATGAAGACCTAGATCATGTATTAGATATTTTTTTATGCATGTTTAGATAGTTGCACAAAGCTTATAACTTTATTTAACTGGAAATCATCCAAGTTTCATGAATAAGGGTTCGCGAAGGTTAGATCTGAACTAAAACTGTAGAAAGTGTCATAAACCTAATCACATAGCCTTCAGGATGCAGAATCCTAGTTCTAGCATCCCCCAATACTTCCTAAAGGTGAGACTATAGCCTGTGCTACACGGGTTGTTTCTGAAAGGGCCTTTAGTGTAGGGGTTTTTTACTTAGCCCATATAACTCTAAACTTGTGTCCAAGCCCCCTCAAGCGAATAATCAACTTCTCTCTCTGATTACAGGGGAGTTAGAAGACCCTCTAGGTGAGCAACCTAAAATATTTTAAGAACCTATTTGGGAAGAATAAGAACCCACTTCTCCTACCCAAACTATGGCTGAAAATAGGAACACTGAGGTATTCCCTATCAGGGAGACTAATGGAGAGGCTAGAATGAAGAATATAATCCCTACTTCCCTTCCACACTTCCATGGCTTAACCTTTGAGGATCTTGATACCTTCATGTTTGAATTTTTTTTTGCCTATAGGACCTATGACTATGCCTTTGATGACTAGAAGATGAATTTATTTCCCTCTTCCCTTAAGGATGCAACCTTGTACTGGTTTATGCATTTTCCTAGGGGTAGCATAACTACCCAGACTCAAATGAAGAAAGCCTTTAATGAAAAGTAAAATACTACTATAAGTAAAACTAAACCAAGGAAGAAATAGTTAGAATGACTCTTAGACTTGATGAATCCCTAGAAGACCATGAGGAGAGATTTAAACTCAGTTATAGGAGGGACAAGTGCACCGTTGATCCTAAATCACTCAAACTAGTTCTTCTCGGAGGGATCAAGGTAGACATGTTGGAGACCCTCAACATGCTGTTTTGGGGAGATATATATCATTTATCCTATGATGACATTAAAATTGTGTTCAAGAATCACTCTATGGATGTTAGAAAGAAGGGTAGGGATAGTCAAGGCTTGGTCAATTCCTCTCCTTCCACAACTTCCATCAAGAATGAGATTTCGAACATGTTGGAGGACTTTAAAAGTGAATTGTAGCATACATTTTCCTTGCAAATGGATATCATGGAGATTAAGAGGAAACAGTAGGAAGCAGAGAGAGCCCTAGCTATTTTCTGCCCTAAAGTCACTAGAAGGTACCCCAAGAATGAATGGCCATTAAATGTCATAGAGGTCTACTCAGTCTGTGAGGAAAACCATGCCACGGATAAATTCCCTTATTTTCCTGATTTAAATTTTGTATATCAAGGGGAAGAAGGTGGGGCTGAGCAACTCTTTTTTACAAATCAAGGAAGGCCTCATGGACCTCATCCATACCAACAAGGCATGCAAGGTGTATCTTACTCTTATTACCTTCCAAACCAGAATGAACCCTTGCCATCTTGGTACTCTTCCACTCATCCATCATGGTCCACATCCACTACTGTAATTCTAGGGTCTAAGTATTTTGGGAAAATTACTCTCCCCAACATTTAAACCGATAATTAACCAATAACATTGATGGTTGGGGTATCTCTTCTTCTTCTCCCAAGGTGTTTGAAACATTTCTTCTTTATAGGCTTATTATATATGGGAACATCCTTAATAGCCTAGAGAAGGGGCATTTTAACACAAATTCTTCAATTCTCCTAGAAGAAGATCTCTTATGGGTTATGATGGCTAGGGTGGATCAATCTCTCAAAAAAAGGAGGTGCATTTACTTAAGGGTTACTCTCTTAGTTTTCCTCTTCAAGCTCTTCAAGTGGAGATGGTAGATGGTTATCTGGAAGCACTCTTCCAAACCTAAGGTTGATCTCTAGTATCTCCACAGCATAGGAATGGTAATATGTCTCTCCACTGTAGAATTGTTGTTCATGCTTGTTATTCGGGTTTGTATTGGGTTGAGCGAGCATCTAAGGTTGCTTGTGTGTAGCAAGATGATTGAGTTATGGTTCAGGTTGGGTTGGAGGAAATAAAGCAAGAGGTTGGTTGAGGTGTGCCCTCCACCCTTGTGATGGGTTCTTCCATTGAGGAGGTTGGGGAGCATATTGCTTAAATGGTTTGTTGACATATCTAGGATGATATGGAGGGGCATAGTGCCAAGCAGGAGGTGTGGACCATGATGGAATCATTTTCCCTCATACCCTTATTGATCTTGGGGTTTCCATCAATGTGATGACCAAAGAAACCATGCTAACATTGAACCTACAAGGAGTGTTGAGAAATACCACTACAGTATTGCAACTTGCAGATAGATCCATAGTAGCTCCTGAGGGATTTTTGAGGATGTAATGGTATCCATTGATGCTTGGGAGTATCCTACTGACTTCCTGGTTCTCCAACCCAAAAACAAGTTTAATGACTATCCTCTCATCTTTGGAGGGATATGGTTAGCCACTTATAATTCTTACATTAGTTGCAGGGCTGGGAATGTGACCATTAAGAACGGAAATTTGTCTAAACAATTGGTCTTCTATCCACCTAATCATCCATCCATTGAGCATGACTTACCCTTCTTACTAGTAGAGGAGGAATAAGATGAAGTGTATCATGAAACATCCTACCAAATTTGTACCTTACACGTTGTTATATGAGGGGGAAACCTGATGAAGATGACCACATTGACCATATCCTTCAAAACTAAGCCCCCAATACCATTCCTCTTGATGAGATAGTGAAAGAATTTGAGAGGAGTCCTTGGACGGAGTTGTTCTCAGTTGACCCAAGTCTTGAACATGTCAAAGTTGTAGAGTTTGTCCCCTTTATAACCTTAAAGATTAACCCCTCTCTCTCAGAAAAATAGGAAGATAAATTTTGCAAGATGTTGAGAGAACACTTAGATACCTTTGCTTGGAAATATAAAGAAATGAAGGGGGTGCATTCCTTGGTTTGTACTCATCACATCTACATCAAAGAGGGATGCAAACTTGTGTGCCAATGTCATAGGAGAATGAACCCAACCCTTAAGGACATAGTAAAGGAAGAATTACAAAATTTGTTGGATGCAGAATTCATATAACCCATGTCAAATAGTGAGTGGGTATCCCCTCTAGTCCTAGTCCCAAAGAAGAATGGAAATTGGAGGATCTATGTGGATTATAGAGAACTGAACAAGGCCACAAAAATACCATTTCCATTTTCCTTTCATTAACCAAATTTTAAATGGTCTTCCAGGGAAGAAGTTCTTCTCTTTCTTGGATGGATTTAGTGGTTATTATTACATCTAGATCAACCCTGAAGACCAAGACAAGAATACATTCACATGTCCTTGGGATACCTTTTCTTATAGAGTCCTCCCATTCGGTATATGAAATTCCCCTGCCACTTTTCAAAGGGTTGTTCTGAGAATATTTGTTGATCTCGTTCATCACTTTGTGGAGATCTACATGGATTATTTCACTCCCTATGGGTGTGACTTTCTCGAGGCTCTCTCTAATCTAGGAAAAGTCCTCAGAAAATGTATTGAAATGAACCTTTTACTGTATCATGAGAAATGTAAATTCTTAATGAATGAAGGGACTTTCCTTGGCCATTCAATATCTGAGGAAGGGATACAAGTGGACCCGATCAAGATTTCCATCATCAAAAGGGTCCCTATCCCTCAAAATAAAAGGGATGTTAGGAGTTTCCTAGGCTTAACTAGTTATTATAGGATGTTTGTCAAGGATTTTATTAAAGTGGCTTCACCATTGTTTGGATTCCTGGCCAAGGACTCAAAATTCTATTGGAAAGGTAGCTACCAAGAGGCCCTTGAGATATTAAAGGAGAAATTGACCACTACACCCATACTTAAGGGTCCTAATTGAGCTCTTCCTTTCCATATCCATACTGAGGCATTAGGAAAAGCTGTGGGGGAAGACCTGGGTAAATATATGATAAGTTACCCTATGCCATTTATTTAATTAGTAAAAATTTGTCTATGGCTAAATTGAACTACATTATCACTGAAAAATAACTCTTAGTTGTTCTACACTCCTTCAACAAGTTCAGGCACTACATCACTGGATACCAAAAATGTGTGCATATTGATGATGCAACTATTAAATATTTTATGAATAAGAATAA
Source organism: Pinus tabuliformis (assembly GCA_031772625.1). Lineage (NCBI taxonomy): Eukaryota > Viridiplantae > Streptophyta > Pinopsida > Pinales > Pinaceae > Pinus > Pinus tabuliformis. The sequence continues at coordinate 38,911,586 of CM062815.1, forward strand.
TGTGAATGCTAGGATCAATATATGGTTGTTATTGTTACAACGGTTTGTTTTTACTATCATTGAAAAGCTAGGAAAAGAAAATGTAGTTGCAGATTTTTTGTCTAGACTTACTTTACTTAAAGGTGATGAAGGGATGGTTGTTGATCAGCTTCTAGATGAGAACCTATTTTCTATCTCATTTCTCTCTCCCTATTTTGTTGACATAGAAATGTACCTAGTTGCTAGGGGATTTCCTCTGAATCTATCATCCAGGGAGAAGAGTAGAATTGTAAGGAAAAGTACCCCTTTCACTTTGATTGGGGGCAATCTTTTCAAACTAGGACTAGATCGTATTTTGAGGAGATGTGTCAGGGAAGAGGAGGTCTTTTACATCCTCTCAACCTGCCATGATGGACCTTGTGGGGGTAATTTGTCTTCCAAGAGAACAACTTTCAAATCTTTTCAAGTTGTCTATGATTGGCCCACTGTCCATAAAGATGAAAGAAGGTATACTAGTAGATGTGATTAGTGCCAAAGGATGGGGAAACCCATACCCAAGGATGAGATGCCTCTACAACTTCAAGTCACCTTACATACATTTGACAAGTGGGACATGGATTTCATTAGGCCAATTGATCCACCACCCGAGTATAAAAAGCACATCATTGTGCACACTCATGACTTAACAAAGTGGGTTGAGACAAAGGTTTTCAAAGAAACAACATAGGAGAAAGTGGTTGAGTTCTTAAGGGAAAATATTTTCTACAAGTTTTGTTATTGAAGGGAGATAGCCACCGATTAGGATGCTCAACGGAAATCACATTTGATAGAGAATCTCTTGAGGCATCATAATATCAAACATAGAAAATCTCCTTCCTATCACCCTCAAGAAATGGGCAAGTAAAGGTTACAAATAGGGAATTGTAGAGCATCCTCACAAAAGTTGTCAGAAAGAAAAAGAAAGATTGGGCAGAGAGATTAGTGAAGGCCATTTGGGCCTATAACACCACTTGGAAGACAACTACTAGATTTGCTACATATAATTTATTTTATGGGAAGAAAACCCCACTTTCTATTGTGTTTGAATATAACACTTTGAGAATGGTAGCCCAATTGGACATATATGTCACTAAAGCATAGAAATAAAGGTTGCTCCAATTGAATGGCTTGGATGAGTTCAGAATGCAAGCCCTCCTCCACACTGAAGCTATACAATTACAAAGGAATGTATGGCATGATAAGCATATCAAGGAAAAGGTTTTTCAAGAAGGGGATTGGGCCTTGTTATATGATTTTAGGTTCAAATATTTTAAAGGAAAAATAATGACAACATGGTTAGGCCCATACCTGGTAGAAAACTATCATGATTCCAAATTAGAACCATTAATGAGGAAGGGATCCCATTGCTTTTCAATTGTTATAGGCTGAAATTATACAGGAAACCTATGTCTAAGGTAGAATTCCTCTGTACAATTAGCAGAGAAGTCAATGTAATTGGGACTGTCATAGCTTCCAGTCCACAACACTTTTAGATATTTTTATGAAAAAAAGAGAAAAAAAAATAAAAGGTATGGATGAAAACCTCTATGAGGCATCTGAGGTCAACTCTTGGGTTGAAAACCTCTCTAAGGCATCTGAGTCCAACTCCTAGGTTGAAAACCTCTTTGGGGCATCTGAGGCAAACTCTTGGATTGAAAGCCTCTCTGAGGCAGCTCAGGAAAAGAGAGAGAGAGAGAGAGAGAGAGAGAGAGAGAGAGAGAGAGAGAGAGAGAGAGAGAGAGAAAATAAATATCCTTAGGTAAAAACCTCTCTTACGCACCTAGGTAGGCATGCCAGTTGAAAAAATCCTCTAAGGCAGATGATGTGTATTGAGAAAAAGAAAAAATAAATAAACAAAAGGAAAGAGAAAACATAAGGAAAGAGTTTTCCCATACCTACTAACTTTTTTTTTTCCATTTTGCAGGATTATACACAATGAAAAATTTCATGGCTACAAGGCCAAATTTTTCAAAATTTCTTTCATTCTTCCATCCATCCACTTCCTATACATCATATCCACTCATGTGATCACCTCTCTCCACCATTAGATTATCTTGAACCTAAAGTTTCACCTCCTCTCTGGACTACCTGTTGGGTGTGGAGCCTGATTATCTTTTGTATTCAAAGGTTTCAGCCGGATGTATATGCCAGGAAGAATGTACACCCCTCCATGTGGGGAGGGGGACTTTTCCCCCCCACGGGGGTCCGGGGGAGCTAATTCCCCCCGACTGGGGGGTCTAGGGGCTAGCGATCCCCCAGTGGGGGTTTGAGGGCAGCGCCCTCGAAGCTAAAAATAGATATAAAATTGCCTTGTAAAAGTATAGTAATTTCTAGTCAATCTGGGCCGTTCATTAGGCAGATGATCTGACGGTAGAAGTTATGCTTAATTTAGGGTTTTTTTCCCTAGAAGGAAACCCCTCACTATATATGAGGGAATTGTATTGCGTCGATGGGTATCTGTATTTTGAGTGAGGAAAAGAGAGGAGATTGAGAGCGAAGAGGGAGTTATAGTGGATCTATTGTAGGTTGTATCTCTTTAGTTTGTTGGATAATATAATAAAAGAAGGATTGGCTATTTCTCCATGGACGTAGCCCAAACTGGGTGAACCACGTATATCTGTGTCTCTCTTGTTTTATGTGTTTTATGTTTTTATATTTCTGCAATATTTTATGTGTTCCATTGCTCTGTAATATATAATTTTCTAACAACTGGTATTAGAGCTGAAGGTATATTTGGCTGATAAACTCGCAGGAGAGAAGGGTTCCTGGTTCGAGTGGGAGCAATGGCGGAAGATGGTAGGTTTAGGGTTGAAAACTTTAACGGCCAAAACTACCAGCTGTGGAAGATGCAGATGGAAGATTATATATATCAGAGAGATTTGTACCTACCATTGAGCAGAAAGACAAAGAAGCCGACGAGTATGACAGACACAGAATGGAATATTCTTGACAGAAAGGCACTTGGAACAATATGGCTGTGCCTAGTGGCGTCGGTAGCATTTAATATTTCAAAGGAAATGACAACAGAGGGTTTAATTTTGACATTTACCAAACTATATGAAAAACCCTCGGCCTCAAATAAGGTATTTCTTATGAAGCATTTATTTAATATCAAGATGTCAGAAGGTGGATCTATTGCAGACCATTTAAATGATTTTAATACAGTTACAAGTCAGTTACGTTCTGTAGGGGTAAATTTTGATAATGAAGTTAGGGCTCTATTATTTCTGTGCTCATTGCCAGAAAGTTGGAATGGCTTAGTTATGGCCATTAGTAACTCTATCTTTGGATCTAGTACTTTAAAGTTTGATGATGTTGTCGGTGCAATCCTTAGCAAGGAAATGCGACGGAAAAGCTCCGTTGAGACATCAAGTAATGCTTTGACTGCAGAGACTAGGGGAAGAAAAATGGAAAGAGGAAAGATCCCAGGATATCGTAGTAAGTCAAGAAAAGGAAGATCCAAGTCCAGATCCGAGATAGTGTGCTGGAAATGCGGGAAGAAACGACACCTCAAGAAAGATTGCAAGTCTTGGAAGGGAAGAGAAGGAAACGCGCAACAAGAAACTAATGATGGAGCAAATGTAATAGGTGATGTGTTGCAAGATGCTTTGTTTCTTTCATTAGAAAATATTATTGATGTTTGGGTGATAGATTCAGGGGCCTCATTCCATGCCATACCTGATAAGAAACATTTTCATGATTATGTTCAAGGAGATTTTGGACGGGTTCGATTGGGTGATGATAAACCCTGTAAAATCATTGGAATGGGTACAATTTTCATAAAACAACAGAATGGAAATCAATGGCTATTGAAGGAGGTAAGGCATGTTCCAGATCTAAAGAAAAATCTGATTTCAACAGGGCAGTTGGGAGGTGAAGGTTGTGTAAGTACTTTCACAGATAAAACTTGGAAGGTCACTAAAGGATCCTTGGTAATAGTGAAAGGAGGAAAGGTTGGTACATTGTATTAATGCAATGGTATTTCTAATTCTGTTAATGCTTTAACCTCTACAGGAGAAGATACGACATTGTGGCATCATAGGATTGGGCACATGAGTGAGAAGGGGATGCAGATTCTTCACTCAAGAAATTTGTTGCTAGGTTTGAAGCATGTTGATTTAAAATTATGTGAAAATTGTGTTTATGGAAAACAGAAGAGAGTCAGATTCCTTAGAGTTGAGAAAGAAAAGAAGAGCGAAAAATTAGAGCTTGTGTATACAGAGGTATGGGGACCTGCTTAAGTATCATCTCTTGGTGGCTTTCATTATTATGTTACTTTTATTGATGATGCAACCAGAAAAACCTGGATTTATTGTATTCAAAATAAATCTGATGTATTTGATATTTTCAAGAAATGGAAAGCTTTGGTTGAAAATGAGACAGGAAAAAGCTTGAAGTGTCTTAGATGAGACAATGGAGGTGAATATTGCAGAAAAGAGTTTGATAGGTACTGTTTTGAGAATGGAATTCACAGAGAGAAGATAGTTCCAGGAACACCACAAGAAAATGGTGTGTCAAAAAGGATGAACAAGACAATCATGGAGCGTTCAAGGTGCATGAGATTGCATGCAGGATTGCCTTTACAGTTTTGGGTAGATGTTGTAGATACTGTTATTTATCTAATAAATAGAGGGCCTTCAAGTTCCTTAGATGGTGGTATTCTAGAGCAGGCATGGATAGGTAAAAAGGTAAACTACTCTTTTCTAAAGACTTTTGGTTGTGAAGCCTTTGTCCACATTAATAAAGAAAATAGAACGAAGCTTGAGGAAAAATCAAAGAAATGTACCTTTATTGGATATGGTGTTAATGATTTTGGTTATCGCTTTTATGATTATGAAAAACACAAAATCATTAGGAGCAGAGATGTCATATTCAATGAAATGTTTTTGTATAAGGATCAGTTGCAGGAAAAGAAACAGGAAAAAGAAAACAGAGAATACACAGTGCTTGATGAGATCATAAAAAAATTGATGGTGCGTGAAAATCATAATGATCAATAGCCAGAACAACAACCACAACAGAAACAAGAACCTCAAGCACCTGAAAGTGGTGTTAGAAGATCTACTAGGATGAGTAGACCCCCTGTACGATACTCTCCTTCATTATATTATGTATTGTTGACTGATTCTGGTGAACCAGAATGTTATGAAGAGGTAGTGTACATAGAAATCAGGAAGAACTGGGAGAAATCCATGAAAGAAGATATGGACTCCTTAGCACATAACCAGACTTTGGACTTAGTCAGGTTGCCTACAGGTAAAACAACATTGCAAAATAAATGGGTTTACAAGTTGAAGGAAGAAGATGGAGGTAGAAAAAGGTATAAAGCTAGACTTGTGGTGAAATGATTTTCACAGAAAAAGGGTATAGATTTTGATGAAATATTTTCTCCTGTTGTTAAAATGACTTCAATCGGAACTATTTTAAGTCTAGTAGCAGCTGAAGATTTGCATCTTGAGTAGTTAGATGTAAAGACAACCTTTCTCCATGGGGATTTGGAGGAAGAGATGTATATGCAGCAGCCACAAGGATATGAGGTAAAAGGGAAGGAGAAACTAGTGTGCAGGATGAAGAAGAGCTTATATGGCTTAAAATAGGCTCCAAGGCAGTGGTATCTAAAATTTGTCAGGTTTATGTCTGAACAAGGTTATACTAGATGTCACTCTGATCATTGTGCTTATCTCAAAAGGCAAAATGATGGCAGCTATATTATATTGTTATTGTATGTAGATGACATGCTTGTTGTGGGTTCTAACACGCAAGAATAAATGTTCTCAAAAGGAAATTGGCAAACTCATTTGCAATGAAGGATTTGGGTGCTACAAATCAAATCCTTGGTATGAGAATAATAGAGACAGGAAGAATCACAAATTAACATTGTCTCAAAGTGAGTACATAGAAAAGGTGTTGAAAAGCTTTAATATGCAGAATGAAAAACCAGTTAGTATACCTTTGGCTAGCCATTTAAAATTAAGTAAGGAGGCGTGTCCCAAGACTCAAGAAGAATTGGCTCATATGTCTAAAGGTCCATATGCATCAGCAGTTGGAAGCTTAATGTATGCAATGGTCTGCACAAGGCCTGATATTGCACATGCAGTGGGAGTTGTAAGAAGGTACATGAACAATTCAAGAAAAGAACATTGGATGGCGATGAAGTGGATTCTCAGGTATTTGAGAGGTACCACAAATCAAGCATTATGCTTTGGTGGTTCAAACATTGCTCTACAAGGATATGTTGATGCAAATATGGCAGGTGACAGAGATAACATGAGGAGCACTACAGGATATGTATTTACTGTAGCTGGAACAACTGTCAGTTGGGTTTCAAAAATCCAAAGTGTCGTTGCACTTTCAACAACAGAAGCAGAGTATGTTGCTGCTACAGAGGCTAGTAAAGAAATGATTTGGTTACACAGGTTTTTGGATGAATTGGGTAAAAAGGTGGAGTTGGGCAGGTTATACAGTAACAGACAGAGTGTCATACATCTTGCAAATAACTCTGCATTTCATTCCAAAACTAAACATATACAACTCAAGTACCATTTCATACGGTCAACATTGGAAGATGGACAGTTGAAGCTGAAAAAAATACACACTAGCCAGAATCCTGCAGATATGTTAACAAAAGTTGTAACCAGGGAGAAACTGAGAATCTGCTCAGTTTCGATTGGTCTTCAAGTATGATGAAGAAGATGAGAAACAACTAGGTCCAAATTGGAGTCATTTTCTAGCAAATGAAGTAGTGGTGGACTTGCTATAATCAGTCTCCAAGTGGGAGATCATTGGGTGTGAAGCCAAATTATCTTCTGTATTCAAAGCTTTCAGCTGATGTATACCCCAGGAAGACTATACACCCGTCTATGTGGGGAGGGGGACTTTTCCCCCCCGCGGGGGTCCGGGGGAGCTAATCCCCCTCGGCTTGGGGGTCTGAGGGCCAGCGGTCCCCCGGCGGGGGTTTGGGGGTAGCACCCCTGAAGCTAAAAATAGATGTAAAATTTCCTTGTAAAAGTATAGTAATTTCTAGTCAATCTGGGCCATTCATTAGGCAGATGATCTGATGATAGAAGTTATGTTTAATTTAGGGTTTTTTTCCGTAGAAGGCAACCCCTCACTATATATGAGGGAATTCTATTGCGTCTATGGATATCTGTATTCTGAGTGAGGAAAAGAGAGGAGATTGAGAGCAAAGAGGGAGTTACAGCGGATCTATTGTAGGTTGTATCTCTTTAGTTTGCTGGATAATATAATAAAAGAAGGACTGTTTGTTTCTCCGTGGAAGTAGCCAAAACTGGGTGAACAACGTATATCTGTGTCTGTCTTGTTCTATGCATTTTCTGTATTTATATTTCTGCAATATTTTATGTGTTCCATTGCTCTGTAATATAGAATTTTCTAACACTGCCATAGGAAGGACCTGTAATTTCTATAGGAAGGTCTTGAGGTGCTACAAGAGGGTTTTGAAAAGCTACAAGAGGGAGATTCGAGGACAAGAACAACTCAACAAGAACCTTATGGGTCTGAAAATGATGAATAATAATCTCCCACTATTTTCCACCATACATCTGTCACTCATCCATCTCACTTCACAAAAAAATTCACTCAAATTCTCCACTCTCTCCTACCCTTTTTTTTAATATAAAAATACAGAAGCCATCATCTTCATTTTTACAAGTCTACACTTCTCCTTAATGATCTTAGTCTTATCTTTAGGACTTTCTACAATTTCTCTAATCACCCCATGCAGATTGAAGACCCCAAAGGAAAAGGAAAGGACTCTTACGAGAGGAAAACCTCCTCTTGTATCAACGTGTGCACACATCACAAAAAGCACTGATCTTATTTTTTTTCTCATCAGAGGGGAGGATGGAACCTTATGAAACAACTTTGAAGAAGTCATATCATTCCCAGGAATACTTTCTAGCAATAGCAACAACTTGAACATAAACATTGTACCTTCACACACATCAAACACAATAGTCAAGTATCATGAGGAGAAATGAAAAAATGCACAAGAAATAAGCCGACAAGTCAACTCCCTTGAAGCCAATGATATTGTCCAACTCTAGCATGAAAATCCATGCAGTAGTTTGATCATGAGGTAGGCATAGGTATGGAAAACTCTTACCTCCTCACTATTTGTGAATAATGAAAATGTATGAATGTTGAGAGGGGATGTTTTAATAAGCTGGAGGTGGCTAGTAAACTAAAAGTGATGGTAAGCACTCATACCACGTGGATATGTCACATGAGCCAAGTTGGGATCATAAATAGTGGGTGGTGATTATGAGGGAAGGAGAAATAATTATTAAGAGTGGGGAAAATTGTACAAAATAGGAAACCCCGTGTTATGCCAGGTCACCACAACACTCCAAGCCTCAACTAAGAAATGAAATATTTTGTACTTGGGCTCGGTTTCATTTGCATACTTTCTCATTTCAAAAATAGTTAGGGAGAGAATAAGCTTGGTGTTCCATCGATGAGTTTCGAACCCTGTTCTGTGATTGCAATAGGAAGGAGATATAGGCAGACCTGCAATTTTTATAGGGCAATTGAGGGACTACTACAGGAAGGTTGAGAAGGTGAAAAAGGGCCATAGAGGTTTGAATTGATTTCCAAATTACCATCGTCATCCCAAACTACTTGAAAAGAACTAAGTGCCACCATCTCCTTCATCCATCCATCAAATTGCATGCAAAATCTACTTGAATTCTACAAATAGTGTCAATATAATTGTGCAAATAAAAGGTCTTTCTAAGCAGTATAGTGATTGAAAAATAGGCAGTTGTCATTGACAAGGATTTTTACTCACTACTATCACTAAATTAAAAACTGAATCTATAAAAGAAGCATTTGTCCCTCACTTAATTAAGAACATAAAAAAGAGATGGGGGAACAATTTAAAAAGAGGGAGCCCTCAGATAACAAGAGAATCCACCAACACACTCTTGTGGTAGAAATTTTTAGAATACACCAGTGGCTAGGATTGTTCAAGTTATTAAAAGGGTATGATGATGAATTTGCCTATGAATTTTCCATGGCTTTGAATTCCAAAACAGAGGATATTTCCACCACTATTGTGAGGGGGTTGGATATATCTCTCAGACCAAAAATAATTAGTAGAGTAGCAACGCTAACTTGAGTGATCAAGTGGAGCAAAGAAGACAAAGCCACTGGTGTCACTACTAGAAATAATTTCTTCATTGCCAATGACAATCTTGTTGAGGACAAGAATGGAGTTAGGAGGGAAATTCTACCTTATCCTTTGGATGAGGTGGCCTACCATATTCTAAAGTACATATCCTATGAGGGAAAAATTGGTGTTGTATATGATTACCACTTTGGATTACTTCATGAACTCAAGTTCAAGGAAAAATTGCATCTTTCTCAAAGATTTAGTGTGCCATACTTCCTCCTACAGTCCACTGGGGAAATTAGTCAAAAGGTAAGAGAGGGAAAACATCAACGCCTAGGCTACCATGGTCTTATCAAAATGATAGTGGTGGTTGCCTTGAACAATTATAGAATCCCTATCCTTTGGTCCAAATTCATAGACATCGATAGAGAGACTTTTATAGAAACACAAGCCCTCACATTAAGAGAGACCCTAGCCTCTAGTTTTTGAGGAAGAGAGGGAAGAATAAAGGGAGAATAATAAGGGGTAAGGAAAAAAGAGAAAGAGGAAATAGGGTCAAAAGAAAAAGAAAGAGAGATAAAAGAAGAAAGGGCAGTAGAAGAAGCAGAGATGAAAACAGGGGAAGAAGAAGAAACAAAGGAATATGTAGGAGAAGAAAAGTATGAAAAAGAAGTGGGGGGAAACAAGAAAAGGAAACATTAATTACTAAGAGGAATGTTGAGCCCATAGAAATAGAGATACCCCCAAAGCAAAATATGTTTTCTCCAGGAACCACTGAACATAAGGTATCTTCCACTTAGTTACCTTAAGCACCCCGATCAAACCTAAAAGGCAGAGACAAAGGCAATCCCCCCTATATTTTAAGATGAGGAAAAGCACCAAGATAAAGAAAGGGAGGCCACAAAATCCCACAAATTTACCCATCATAATTGAAGATTCCCCAACTAAGAAAGAGGAGGTAGGACCAACTGAAGGAAAAATTGATGAGGTCACCTCTCCAAAACCAAAACGAAGACTCCTATAGCATATGTGAGGAGGCATGCCACCACATAAACCTCCTTCAAACAACCCAAGACACCAACAATCCTACAATAAGAATAAAAATGGATTCTACGGAGAGACAAAGTATGTTACAGGAGGGACAAAGGATGCCACAAGAGGGGTAGAATGTGTTCCTAAAGGAGAAGAATTTGTGCTACTATAAGGGTATAATGTGACACAATAGCTATAGGAGGGAGTAACCTCCCCATGAAAATTTGAGAAGGACTTCCTATAGCTCCAAGATCCGAGTCCATAACCGAGCTTGAGGTCCTACTATAAATTCATTGAAGGAGGGAGGATTATTCCCCAAAAATTTGCAGTCCACTTATTTTTGAGCTAGAGACAGAAAGCGGAAGAACCCATAGGTGGATGAAAATTTATAAATCTAAGAAGGTAGAAGATGTCGGTGTCATGGAAGAAAAGGTACCTAAAATGAGAAAAGAATTAAGTGAGATGAGAATGAGAGAGACTACAATAAAGGAGCAGATACAGGTAGAAAATATGAGGTTGAGAGATAAATTGCAAGAGAAATAAACACAACTTGCTACCATGGCAAACCTCTCTGTGGAGGGATTTTAGTGCACACAACCATCAAAGTCTTATGCCCTCTTTCTCAAAGAACAATGGCTGCAATTCCAAATCAAAACCATAGCACAACATTGACCTATGTCCTTTCAGTATTACAAATAGTTCAGTGAATTTTACAACCAAGCTACCATGGAGGACAAAGCAAAATTGGTTGACTTTTACATACACAACCTCACCCTAACATATATGAATTTTTGGGATCCCAATGAAAGACTGGGGGATACACAGCTGATGGCCTTAGCATCTTGGATGACTTGTTAACACCCAGGTTGTTCCCTATGACTCCCAAGGGAATACGGTCGGGGTAACCACTAACCAATCTTTGGGTTACAGTTCCTAGCCTAACTGCAACCAGAGAGGGCTCTCTCTGTTGTGATTTGTCTCTGTTATGATGGTGTTTTAGGCTAGCTATTATGCTCAGGTTTTGGTTTATGTTTTGGTTGAAGGATTTCTTTCAGGTCTTATGTTGTAGTGTTTAGATAGTGAGATACCATTGGGCAATGGAGTCTGGAGTTGTGAAATGATCTGATACGCTGGATTGGTGGTGTTCAAACTGCGGGGCCTATTGTGTATTTTAGTCAGACAAAATTAGATCAAATGGTGATGTATGTCAACCAACAGAAAGCAATTAAGAATTTTCTATTAAGTTGGTGGGGTGAAGGTGAGCACACTGCACAGGAGCAAAACTTGAATTCCTGTGACAAAGGCCACTGTGAAACATGTATTCTGAAAGTGCAGCAATTAAGAATTACACTTATCTAGATTACAGCTGAAGAAAACATTCATAAACAACACAGATTGAACTCAGGGTACTCAGTGAATAAATCCTGAAAGCTATTCTTTTTCCTTGTTGCTTAGTATTGAAATCAGATAACATATATGGATTTTAACAAAACAACTAATTAACAGAGAGAGATACAAAGACTTATTGTATGGTGGAATACACAGGAATCCAGCAGTTATCAACAGACACCAGAACGCATTCAACACCTCAGTAATCCGAGAAATTCCATTGCTTTCTCTATTAACTTCTGAAAAAATTACAGCATAAGAACTTCTTCAGGAGAAATCAACAACAACCCTTTGCAATCTCATGCGAAGGGGACTTTATAGGAATGCGTATACAAAATATCTCAGGCATTGGGTCATCCGAGAGAGAAAATATCTTCATTACTACGTTCAGAAAGTAGGCAAGGAGTTATTACAACTTTGAATGCAACGTAAATGCTCTTTATGTCTGTCAGAGGATTGTTTTGACTTTTGAGAGTCACTGAGTCGGTTGCATCACTCTGTTTTAATTCTGGAAATACGCATTTACTTTTGGCTGCACAGTGTATTCTCGGGTTTGCCAGATGTGGTCTTCTATTTCTGCTTTGTTGGCCGCTACATCCGCTGAGTTGGCTCAGCTTTGATTTATGATGCATGCTGACTTTGCTGAACTGTGCTTTTTATAAAAATTTGTAAAAAAAAATAGAAATTGGTGAATGCCTTACTGCTTATAAAATTCTCTGTATTGCATCTGTCCACCATTCCTGTGTAGGGAGCTGATGCCTGAGGATGGCCTCCATTGTCTCTTCTGCTTCTGTATATTTGAAAAAATTTGGGGCCACATCAAACAAGTGATTAATTTCATTCATTATAAAAAATAGATTTTCTATCTTACTATAGAAAACCTGCCCTGTAATAGGCCCTGTGTCTTCTGAAGTGCTGGCCCTCTCATTGATCTGTGCTGAGGCAAAAACATTTACTCTTTTAGCATACTGTTCATGGGTGAATAATTTCCCTCCGCTGTTCAGTAAGCTAGGGAGTCCTCTACTCTGTAATACCTGAAATTTCTCCATGAACCTGTTCACCTCTGTCTGCATATCCTGGGTTCTTCTGTCCAATGTCTGTACCAGATTTCTAAGAGTAAGAACCCTCTTGATCAGTTGAATAGTCTCAGTTCTATTTGTGATTCCAATGGTGGCTAACTGAGAACTTGTTTTGTGGTTAAGCACATTGATCATTCTTGTAGCAACTTCAGGCATATTTCCTAATAAGGCTCTTGATGTTCGGATTTCCTTCTGTGCCTTTGGGATGAGCTCTAGTTGCTCATGGATTGTCTCAATATATGGCCATTGGTTGGTGATGGATTGGCCAATATTGGACCATACCATTGCTCTGATCTCAGATATGATTTTATCTAGCTTGAGCTCATTCTCAAGCTCCTTGATCCTATCTTTAAGGGCTTTGATTTCCTTGCCCTTTTCTGCCACCTCTCTTTTTGTCTTATCATGCCTTTCATTGACCTTGTCCATCTTTTCTCTGGTTTCATGCAGCTCTGTCATCTGAGCTTCCAAGATTTGTATTTCATTCTGTAATTTCTGCATGTCTAGGCTCTGTGCCTGTTCTGTACTTGTAGGTGCTGCTGAAGTGGATGTAGCTGTTTGTTCAGTTTGTTGAGGTGGAGGCACAGTGGTAGGAGCAGCGTCCTCAAGATTGATGACTTGAGGAGGAGGTTGAGAAGTCTGACCCTCTTGTCTTTGCTTTAGTGCTGCTTGTAAGGTCACTTGAGTAGCCTCGGACTCTCCTAATTTCTCTTGTGTCTGCAGGAGCTGCTTATATATAGATATTAGCAGATCTGTGGCATCCTTTTCCATCCTTTGTTGGGCTACCTCATCTGTTTGGGGGTGAATGGTAGCTGGGAGTTTGACTTTCTTCCTTAATGCAGCCATGTCGGCATCCCTTAGTTTCAAGATCTCCTGTATCCCTTTGATGTCATTGGGGTTATGCCCAATTTCCACGGTGATGTCCTCTAGGGATCTTATCCTGTTGTCTTTGGCCTGAGATGAAGCCCTCTCCAATTCTAGTTGAGAGGCTGTAGCATTGAGGCTGCTTGTTAATTTGTAATTCTCCAACGTTTTGTCTGCCAAGGAGGCATACACCATTTCGCCAGTTTGCTTGTGCAGCTCAATTTTATCCATTGGGTGGATGTCCTTGGCCAGGACCTCTAGATTAGTCCTGAGATAATCTGCAGTAGATTGTGGCTGGAGCGCGGTGGGTATGAAGTGACTCATAGTCAACTTGCCTTCGTCCACATCAAAGGCAGCCATTAATCTTTGTTGGTTGGAGGGAGCCATTTTCAACAAATGGTTATATAATTTGATTTTCATGGGTTCACTCCTTCTTTTGATGTCTATAAACTGCTGTTTGATGCCTACCTCTCCTTCCCTCTGCTGGCTGGAGGAAGTGACCTCCCCTCCCATGATTCTGTCTTGTTCTTGGTGGAAGGAACTGACCAAGGCTTCCCTGCTGGGTAGGCCCATACCCATTGCTTGTCTAATTGCCGCATCATCCTCTGAGAAGTCATTTAATCTCTGTCTCTTCTCCCCTTGGTTGATGGATGAAGTAATGGGTGTTTCTCTGTCACTTTTTCTACTTAGGTCCTCCTTCTGTGGAGTTTGAAGGACCGAGGCATCAGTAATGTTTTCAGGCCTTGAGTGTTCTACATTTTGGGCCTGCTGCTCAGTGGTAGTTGGGGCATCTACCACTCTTTCTTGCTGTAAGGGCTGTTGTGTTTCAGGTTGCCCTTCTCCTTGCTGCTGTTGCTGTTTTCGTTGTTGCTGCTGCTCTGCCTGTTCTTTCTCTCGCTGCTCTGGCTCTATCTCCATCACCTGTTCTTTTCCCTTCTCTGATATATTTCCAGCAACTCTTGTAGCTTGTTGTTGGGCGGTTGAAGAGGATGCTGCTGCTCCAATTTGTATGCTCGGCAGTGAGCTGACCTGTGAATAAAACTCAAGGTCAGCCATTTTCTTTATGTTTCTTAGAGCTCTTTGATTAAGCTCTTCTTGAGTAACAGCTTCTTCTAAAGTCCCTCTCCTCCATTTGCTTTGATTGGCATGTTTTTCTATGTGAGGAAGGCTGCAATGATCATAAGAAGACAATTTGTATTTAAGCCTCCTCATGGTAATGAAGTTGTTAGGGTCGTAAGGTTTCCATAGGAAGCTGTATTTGAGACCAAGGCCCCCAAGCATTCTATCTGCTTCCTTCCACCCTTCCTCCCTTTCGTTATAGAGGAAATGGCCAAGTTGACTTTTGACCTTTAGCTGTGCCTTCTTACCTTTGCCTGAAAAGTGGAACATATCCACGAAGCCAAACTGCCTGAAGTATTCTAAGGCAAATAGCCTCATAGGCACAAATCTGGGTAGTCTAAATGGGGGCAACTCACACCCATAGATTCTGATGACGGTGTGGTGTTGGTAGAAGTACCAATCCCCAATACTGTATGCTTTTGATAAATGCAGGAGTCTTTGCATCTCATCTGTCAATCTGGGAGGAGGTGAGCCCAAAAGTAGAGTCATGGCTGGATGAATGAAGTGATCAATGAACTCACAGTAGGTGTATGGAGAATAGAAATTGAGGTGGAAAGCAGATGTCCAGTACACCACAGATCTCAAATTTCCCTGTGCATCTTCTCTTTTCATTGGGAAGGAGAACTTCTCATGCTGGAAGTATAGAAGCAAATGATATATGTAGGAAGTGTATTTAAATACCCTATCTCTTGATAGGTTCATCAACTGCTCATGCATCTTGTCTGAGATGTATGTGGCATAGTCATAGCAGACTGGTTTTCTTCCTGGAGAAAACATGAGCATTATGTGCATAACCGTTTCATCCACATATTCCACTGAATCATATCCCAGGATGGGACTGATCATGTCAACAAGGTCCAGGCCCAATTGGTTGAGGTAGACAGAGTTGATGGGAGGAGTTTGTACAGTGTCAGCTTTGATGAATAACTGGTTAAGATTTGTAATCTGGGCCTCTGTTATTCTGGCTCCCCCTATTATCAAATCAGCTAGTGATAGAGGGACCAACTTCTTATTTGTTTTGAACTGCAGCATCTCCCTGATGGCTTCAGGGGTAATGAGAAACAGAATTGCACCTGAAGAATCAAGCACTGCCCTCTGGGATGCATCATAATACTCAGCACATAGGTGGACGAGTTCTGGGAATTGGTTGACCTGTGGTAGCTTGAAGATTGGGAGAGAGGAATCCCAAATTCCCAAGATGTCTGTCCCATTCTGATGTTGGATTTTAATTTCATTTAGTATTTGGAGATGAAACCTGCTCCTGCTTAGCATTTCTTCTGATATGTTATAGTCTAAGTCAGCTAATGCTTTCCAGCCCAATGCTCTGTGAGGGGCATTCAGAGGAGCTACATTGAGGGCTGTGGGAGCCACAGGGGGATCCATGTTTTCTTTAGGATTCTGATCTTCTTAGGACTGGTGTTACTATGCAGAGTAACACAAAAGGGGCTTTTCTGAGGAAGATGGGAATTTCTGAGGAGAAAGAATGAAATAGGGAAGGATGCAGCAATTGAAATACTGCCTTTGAACCAATAGATGATTTGCAGAACTGAGCAGAGTTTGTTTTTGAGGCAAATTTGATTTTTGCGGGTAACTGGTTCACGATTGCGCGAACCAGCGAGGAATTTATGTTCAATTTGCCCAATGTGGTTTTTTCAAACGTGTAATGGTAGCTCTGGTTCGGTATTACTGCTGGTTCAGTGGAGTTTAGTGGTGAAATCAGCGTTTTAAAGTCTGCTTACAGGCTACTGTCGGAATTTACGAAAAAACGGATTTGCAGAGTAAAGATGGAGAGTACCTGTGGAATTTCGCCGGTTAAAACTTGCTAGTGCGTGAAGGATGGACGCTCTGGCGGTCTGGAAGTTAGCTCAGCAGGCTGCTGCAGGTTTGAACGTAAAATTTCATGCAAAACAGACAACAAAGCTCTCGCCAAAAATAGCAAAAAACGCGACTTTTTGACATAAATATAGTTTTTGGTGATTTTGGCGCATTTTCGTGCTGACGTCAGCATGACGCCATAGGTGGGGTCAGGGTTGGATGACGTCAGCAGGACGTCATCCAGCCAGGTGGCGGGCTCTGGTTGGTCCACGGGGGATGGTGAGGTGGCGGGACAGGTCGACCAATAGTTGAGTGGAAGGTTGACGTGGCGGCATAAGTGGCAGTGACGTGGGGTGACGGAGCAATGACGTGGGGATGACGCAATGCGGGCGGAAAGGAAGAAACCGGAAACCGCCGGCGGTTTCATATCGCACCGCCTATGGTACGGTGGCGGTAATTGACAGTGGTACCTCCGATGGGCCGCGGAGGCGACGCGTGGCTGCCGCGTGACGTAGCCAAAATACGGCTGTCGGAAGATATCGTCCGGACAGCGGATCTGTTCCGATGTAGCGATGGCCGTCGGATCTGGAGGGATGTGATCTGACGGCTATCGGAGGTTAGATGTGATAGGGGGATAGGGTGTGTAACGGGCGATCCTCGGAGAGGGTCCGATGCAACCAGAGCCGTTGGATGCGCAAGATCGGATCGGACGGCTGTCGGGGTCGATGACATGATCGGGGGATACGGCAAGGCACGGCTTTATTTAACATATTTTTCGGGATGCGCGCTTAGGCGGAAAACGATCGGGGTATGGTGGTTTGGTAAGGTTTTTCAATGTATTTCAACAACAAATGTATGCGCCCAGACTTTAGTTTAAGCGGCGGAAGTGGGTTTTCCATGTTTTAGCCATTTGAAGTGGGTACGGGTATAAACAAGGCTTTTTAGGAGGTTTTATGTGTAAATGGGGATTTGAAAGTGAGAAAGGGATTTGTAAATGGGAAAAGGGGTTTTTGCTAAGGCTTATCATAATGACCAGATGTCATCTGATCCCTTTAGAGAACATATGGCTATAATGCCAAGGGGGAGGGATATTTATACCAAATTTGGGGTTTATACACTATGGTGTTAATACTAGTAGGGGAAAGGCAATACAGGGGATTTACATAGTAGAGTTAGAGTTAATATGGATGGGGGAAGTGAATGGAGGGAGAAGATACTAAGTTTACTTGAAACTTATTTAGTTTAGGGAGTAGATCAAAATGAAAAGATTTTTAGACAAGAAATGTGGCTTTGGATGAACAAGAATCATCATGAAACCATGATCTTCCTCCCTGAATCTCAGCTCATAGAGGGATGTTAGTAATGAAAAGAAAGGGGGGAGGAGGGAGGTTAGTCATGCTCCTTGCTGTAACTTGATGAATATGAACATCTTGTCACTTGATAGACTTTGCCTTGGTAATCATAGTCAACATATCTGCAATGGTAAAGATAGCCTTTCTGCGACTCCAACTACTTACCCAACTACTTTCCTAGCATTTTTATTTCTTCTTAGAGGGTGCACTTGGACTTGCAGACCCTTACTTGCCTTTTCTTTTCTTTGGCTTTTTCTTTGGCCTTTCTATCTACTTCTACCCTTATCTCCTCCAAGGTCCCAGATTAAGCTGTTGGGAGCCTTTTCTTCTCTACCTGAACTACTTGTCTGCCAAGATTAAACAGTTTGGACAGACTCCTTTCTCTATTCTACAACTGTAAATTTAAACCATGGAATGATCCAGATTAAGTTATTGAATCATCCATCAAAATTTGAAACTCATACCAAGCTATAAGCACAGATTGGGTTCTCTTGGAAATATGTGATCTTTGAGTCATCAAAGCAGAACAAATTTGGACCTTCCATAGCCAATCATGAAATATGAAACCTATTGGTATAGGTATCTAACAGTGGCTCCACATGGGGATGGTGTTTCTTTTGAAAGACCAAGAACAGCAGGTTAGATTGCCTTGCTCCATTGCTGCCCATATCATCCTTGAAGTTTGCTACTTTGAAGTGCCAAATTTTGTGCTTCCCTTGTTGGTAGACCTCTGATTCTATCTACCTTTTGCTGGTTAGTCAATAACTTGGAAAACTTCATTTTTACAATCTAAACAGAAAATAATATGTACATCTGCATATATACAAGGGAACCTCAGGTTGCACTCATGGGAAATAGTCAAAATAATGCTTCAGCATCCTGCCATTGACAGGACCTTCATCCAAGTCAGCTTCAGTTAGACTTTTAAGGAAGTAAGTGTTGTTACCTTGTACTGCTTGGACAACAAATGGTCCCCTCCATAAGGAATCAAATTTTCCATGCTTTCCCTTTTCTTCTCTTCTTGCATCCCACTTTAGGACTTTGTCTCCCACATTGAAATCTTCTGCTTTGGTTCTCCTGTCAAAGGCCTTCTTTAATTTTTCTTGTAACCCTTGAACTCTACTGAAAACCTGATCTCTAGTTTGCTGCAGACATATGATTTGATTTATCCTTCTTTGCATATCATTTGGTTCGGCTTGGTTTTCTTGAAGAAGCTTCATAACAGGCACTCCTATTGATGAGGGAAATTTGGCTTCTAGTCCATAAACCAACTCATATGGGCTGGTCCCAATTGATCTTTTGGTTGTTAGTCTATCTGCCCATAAGGCATTGACTAGTTTCTTGTGCCAATTCTTTTTGTTTTCTTCCAGCACCTTTTTTATGATGTTCACCAGGCTCTTGTTAGATGATTCAGCTAGGCCATTTCCTTGGGGATAGTATGCAGTAGAGTGTCCCAAAGTAATATGATATTTGTGGCAGAAGTTCACCATTTTCTTGGATCTGAAAGCAGCAGCATTGTCTGTTATTATTTTGTCAGGACAACCAAACCTAGCCAGTATGTTGTTCTCCAAAAACTAAATGATTACTGAGTCATTTGCTTGTCTGCATGGGGCAGCTTCAATCCATTTGGTGAAGTAGTCTATGGCTGTCAGGATCCATCTATGTTGGCCTGAAGATGAGGGATGAATTTCCCCAATGAAATTCAAGCCCCATTGTTGAAAAGGTCTCTCTGTTGCAATGGGTCTTAGGGGGAGTGGCAGCAACTGTCTTTTGCCCTCAAACACTTGGCATTTGTGGCATGAGGTAGTGAATTTCTTGACATCAGAGAACATGGTGGGCCAGTAATAACCAGCCCTCAGTATTTTGTCCATAGTGGATTTCCAGTACAAATGTCCACCACAGTCTCCTGCATGAAAATCTTGCATGATATTGTTAGTTTCATTTTCCATTAAACAGTGCAGCAATATACCTTCATGGTTTTTCCAAAGTAAATTTCCATCCATCACACAAAATCTAGATGTTTTCATTTTTAAGAACCTACACTTAGTTCTGGACAGCCCTGGGGGAGCACACAGGTTTTGTAACACATAACAGATGTCAGAGTACCAAGGGGATTGTTCAAAGGCTACATTGATCTTTGGAGTCGCCAGCTCTGTTTCACTGTCCAGTTGATTGATATCTAGGGCTTGGAAATTTGCTTCTGTCATTAACTTGGCCAGACCTTGCCCTTTTATTAGCTTTGTAGGTTTTATTTCGATGTCAAATTCTAGTATGTTTGCAATCCATTTTCCTCTCCTGCCCTCTAGGTTTTCTTGAGTGGGTATGTCTTTTACAATAGGAATTGGCACATATGCTATGACATGGGAATAAAGGATATAAATCCTAAAATCCTTAATTGCTTTGACCAAAGCATAAGCTTGCTTTTCCATGATTTGGTATTTCAGAGGTGCGTCTCTAAGGGCTTTGCTAAAGAAAGCAATTGGTTTCTCATTTCCTTGGTCATCTTTTTGCAGCAAAACAACAACAATAGTATGCTGGGAGGCGAAAGAGAAAATGATAAAGTCTCTGTCAAACTGAGGATTGGTTAACACTGGGGTTTGAGTCAAGGCCAATTTTATACCTTCAAAGGCTTGATTAGCTTCAACAGTCCACTTTACTTTTGAATCCTTTTTTAACATGTTGTTTAATAATCTGATTAGTTCTGCTAAGTTTGGGATAAACCTTCTTAAGAAATTGATTTTTCCTAAGAATCCCTGCAACTCCTTGATATTCCTTGGGTGGGGCATTTGTAGGATAGCTTGTATCCTATCTGGGTCAATTCTTATGCCATCTTTTGAGATAATGTGTCCTAAGAGTTTACCTTCTTCCAAGCCAAACAATGATTTCTTGGGATTTAAGGAAATGCCATATTTCCTGCATGTTAGGAAAATCTGTCTCAAATGTTTTAGATGTTCTTGGTCAGATTTTGAAAAGGGTGTAAGATCATCTAAGTAAATGACTAGGAAGTCATGAATCTCTTTTGCAAAAGCAATATCCATTGCTATTTGAAATGTTGCCCCTGCATTTTTCAATCCAAAGGGCATTTTTACATATTTGAAAGTTCCCCATGGGGTTGTGGATGCAGTTTTGTCTTGGTCATCAGGGTGTACCAAGATTTGATTAAAGCCTGAGAATCCATCAAGCAATGACATCCTTGAGGCCCCCACCACTCTTTGGAGAATGTGATCCATTTTGGGTAAAGGGTAATTATCTTTGAGTGATACTTGATTTAGATTCCTTAAGTCTACACAAAGTCTAATCTCACCAGTCTTTTTTCTTGTAGGGACTAAGTTGGAAATCCATTCAGAGAATCTGATTGGTGCTATGATGCCAGCTTTGAACATTTTTTACAATTCCTTTTCAATGGAAGGAAGGAGTATAGGATTGATCCTTCTCAACTTCTGCTTGAATGGTTTTTGATTAGGCTTGAGGGGAATAGTATGCTGGATGACAGAAGTATCATAGGACTTTAGATCCTCATAACCCCATGCAAAGACATCTTGAAACTCTTTAAAGAGGTCAATGTACTTGGGTTTTTGATCAGGGGGCAAAGAAGCAAACAACTTTATTATTTTGGGCTTGTCAATGGTACCAATATTGCATTCTTCAACGGCTGCATCTAATGGCTGCATTTTTGGCTTCCTAGGGATGTCATTTGAATCAAAAATTTCCTCTAGTGGGGTAAGGCCTGTTGGAAGGAAATTGTCTTTGAGTTCTATGATTTCAGCTTCAGCGCTGGTCACCTCTTCACAGTCAATTTGGTGAATTTGCTGAATGTTTTCGTTGTTGAAAATGGTTGGATTCAGTAATTGTTTTGCTGTTCTAGGTGATATTGGATGAACCATTTGTTGAAACAGTATTTGTGATTAACTTGCTCTGTCAAGCATTTGTGTTTGACTTGCTGACTCAAGTATTTGTGATTGACTTGCTCTGTCAGTGTCAATATTTAATCCTGCAAACTCTTGTTGTAAGGTTAAAAAATTGTTTATTTGCATGTCATCCTCAAATACTTGCCATTCTTTGACATTGTTTGGAATGGAGGGTCTGTACTTGACCTCGGCTGTGAAGCAGTTGTTGGGTTCCAGTGGAAATTTGAAGGTGCTGGCAAATGTTGCCAAACTGTGTGCATGGAGATTGTGGCTCCTTGAAATTTTTGTGATAAGGAACTCAGAGAAAGTGTCCAATATTTCAATTACAGCAGACCTGTAAGACCTCAAGCTTTTGTCATTGGTGACAAAACTTCCTTTCACTTGTTGAATCACTAGATCAGAATCTCCCATGATCGAAACCGTAGGAGCTTGTAATGCCTTTACTAGCTTGAGACCTAGTAACAAAGCTTCATACTCTGCCATGTTATTAGTGCATCTAAAGTTTAATCTATAAGCTCTGCCTTCTGCATGGATTTTCTCTTTGTTATGTATCCAAACTCCAGCTCCTGCCCCTAACTTGTTGACTGAGCCATCAAATTCTAGGACCCACAGGATATCTTGCTTGACAGGAGATTTAAAGATCTGTTCATGGGATGGCAATGTAAGCAGGAGTTGGGGTTTCTTTTCTAGCTTGTCTTCTAGGACAGTTTCATCACTTGATTGAAAATCTTTGACAACTAGAGGAGGGGCAGTGTCTAGTGCTTGACTGATCGATGTTTTATGTGTGGCACTTCCTTGATTAATGTTTTGTTCTTGCATGAGTGTTTTGGTCCCAATATCATTGTTTGAGAGGATTGCGCTGTCATTGAAGAGAATGAACGAATCTATGTCTGAATGGACAGCATATACAGGAAAATTTTGAGGCTTTTCCTCACTGCTGACCATGTATTTCATGAGTGTTTCTCTGTAGAGTCTTTTTGGTTGCCCAAAGACAGAGATGGTGGCATGTGACATATCTAATTGCAGGGAGCCTTGGAGTTTAGCTCCCCATGATCTTGATAACAGCATCCCATATTTAGGTGGGATATCAGCGACTACAACATCCATTAGAATGGTTTTGTTAGGGTATTGAACCAGAGACACACATAAATCTTTTATTAGACCTAAACATTTGACTTGGCTGGAGTCAAAGGAAAACAGGTCCTTGTATGGTCTTGTTATATCCAAATTCAATCTTTCCATGACTGCTTTTGGCATGAGGTTGTGAGAGGCACCTGAGTCAAACATCGCATTATGCAGTATTTTGTCATGAATATGCAAGCTGACATAAAAAGGTAATATCCCTGTGACTACTGTTTTTCCATCTACCTCTGGGCCAAACAGTAATTCCGGAGTGTCATCTAACACATTTACATCATCTTTGCTATTAGTGAGTTGAAGGGATTTCTTAATCTGTTGCTTATAGATGTCATGCTTGGCTAGCTCTGAGAGGGGAATTGCTATCTTTAGCTTGCCAATCTCTGTGCCTAGGTCAAAAGGTTTATCAGCTTGGGTTTTGGAGTTATGGATAGCAGCCCTTTCTTTGCTCATTAAATCTTCTTGTTGGTTTTCATCTTGACTTTGAGACCTACCCCTTTCACTCATGTCTTGAGGGGTAATATTTAAATCAGGGTGAGAGGACGACGTTGCCATAGGCTGATGTAGTGGTGACAATAGTTTGGTGACCTCTTCAACCACTACTTCTTCTGTAGGCAAGTTTGTTTTGTCATTAGGTTCTGTGACTATGGTTCCTTTAGACTGTTGTTTATCTTTTATCTTTTCAGGCTGATTTACATTTACAGTCCTACTCCTTAGCTTGTACTGTTTATGGACTTCATAGACAGCACTATCATATCCTTGTTTAAAATCAAAGGATTCTCCTGATTTAGTTTGGAATATTTTGATTTCATCATCCTCATGATCCTCTTGTGTTAAGAAAACTTGGCTTTTACCATCTAGACCCATTAGATTAATCTCAGGATCTTCATTGGGCTCAGTTGATGTTGAAGTTTCTGCATAATTTTCTTGGAAAGGGGGTCTTATGTCTTGATCATCACTGGCCTTGCCAATGTTTGGGTTTGGGTTTCTCCTAAAATTTAGATTCCTAGGAGGATTGTTTTGTGGTGTTTCCCATGATGCTTTTCTCTCAACCGATTCTACCCTATCACCCAATCTCTTCATACCATTAAGTATTGCATCAAGTTTTTGATCAAGGGCTGTAGGTTCTTCTTTGTATATGCTTCTCTTTTCTAACCTTGCCCTGTTTCTTTTGGCAATCAAGTTTGCCTCCACTGTGACAGCAGCCTTTTGAGCGTCTTCAAGGGTTTCGGGTTCTCTTTCCTTCAACTGATATGCCATGTCAGGATCAAATCCATCAGGGAATTTGTACAAGGCCAAATCAGGAGGAGGTCTTAGGTTTTGTGGTATTGTATTGTACACATTGTTGAATCTAGCACAATACTCTAGAACGGTCTCTTGCGGACCTCTCTTGATTGTTTCATATTCAGCAAGTATGTGCAGGGGATCTTTCTTCTTCTCCCATCTGGTAGTAAAGGCTTGATACAGATCATCGGGAGTTGCAATGGAGTTTGCATTCAGGGATCTAAACCAAGTTCTAACATCCCCAGTTAAGCTTTGAACAAACATCCTCATTCTGACACTGTCATCATCTATTTCATAGGTCTCAAAATGGTCTTGCATCTTCTTGGCATGCTGGACAGCTGTTAGAGAGCCATTGGAGTCAAAATATGAGATTTTGTTTTGGTAATCTTGAGGTAAAGCTGCAGCATTAGCTGGTATCTGCAAGGGTGCATATCTGTTAGCCATATTTACAGGATTTAGAGGATTAACAGGTGCAGCTGGGATAATAGGAACGATGGGTACCACAGGGGTAACAGGTGAAGCTGAACCTAAAGTGTGGTTCAAGGGGATATGTGCAGTGGATGAAGATGTGAGAGGAGGACTATGAGAAGTGGGTGGTGAACTAGGGGAACTAGGGGTGGACCGGAAAAGGACTTTTATTGGAGTGGAAATGGGGTTGGGATGAACTGTACGAGGGGTTAAATCAATAGGTTGGTCCTGCCTTTGCTGCCTCCTAATATTTCTAGGGATGGTATTTGGATTATCAACAATGATGGGTGGATTAGGGTCAGGATTTGCCCTAGTATGCCGTGGATTTTTCTTAGGAGCCAGCTTCCAACCTGTTTTTTGGGATTTTGTAGGAAGTTTTTTTATATCTGCAAGGACTGGATGAAGATTTTGGAATGGCTATATATTCTCAGAGCTAAGATGAAGATTCCTCAAACAAGCTCCTCCTTAAAGCTGTTAACGTGATGCAGAAACAAATTAAAGGCCTCTTGGCTGATTTCAGGCTTGATAGTAGCTATGAAAATATATGGTAATTGAAAAATTCAAGCAGTCCCCAGTGGAGTCGCCAATTATGTTAACACCCAGGTTGTTCCCTATGACTCCCAAGGGAATACGGCCGGGGTAACCACTAACCAATCTTTGGGTTATAGTTCCTAGCCTAACTGCAACCAGAGAGGGCTCTCTCTGTTATGATTTGTCTCTGTTATGATGTTGTTTTAGGCTAGCTATTATGCTCAGGTTTTGGTTTATGTTTTGGTTGAAGGATTTCTTTCAGGTCTTATGTTGTAGTGTTTAGATAGTGAGATACCATTGGGCAATGGAGTCTGGAGTTGTGAAATGATCTGATACGCTGGATTGGTGGTGTTCAAACTGCGGGGCCTATTGTGTATTTTAGTCAGACAAAATTAGATCAAATGGTGATGTATGTCAACCAACAGAAAGCAATTAAGAATTTTCTATTAAGTTGGTGGGGTGAAGGTGAGCACACTGCACAGGAGCAAAACTTGAATTCCTGTGAAAAAGGCCACTGTGAAAGATGTATTCTGAAAGTGCAGCAATTAAGAATTACACTTATCTAGATTACAGCTGAAGAAAACATTCATAAACAACACAGATTGAACTCAGGGTACTCAGTGAATAAATCCTGAAAGCTATTCTTTTTCCTTGTTGCTTAGTATTGAAATCAGATAACATATATGGATTTTAACAAAACAACTAATTAACAGAGAGAGATACAGAGACTTATTGTATGGTGAAATACACAGGAATCCAGCAGTTATCAACAGACACCAGAACGCATCCAACACCTCAGTAATCCGAGAAATTCCATTGCTTTCTCTATTAACTTCTGAAAAAATTACAGCATAAGAACTTCTTCAGGAGAAATCAACAACAACCCTTGCAATCTCATGCGAAGGGGACTTTATAGGAATGCGTATACAAAATATCTCAGGCATTGGGTCATCCGAGAGAGAAAATATCTTCATTACTACGTTCAGAAAGTAGGCAAGGAGTTATTACAACTTTGAATGCAGCGTAAATGCTCTTTATGTCTGTCAAAGGATTGTTTTGACTTTTGAGAGTCACTGAGTCGGTTGCATCACTCTGTTTTAATTCTGGAAATACGCATTTACTTTTGGCTGCGCAGTGTATTCTCGGGTTTGCCAGCTGTGGTCTTCTATTTCTGCTTTGTTGGCCGCTACATCCGCTGAGTTGGCTCAGCTTTGATTTATGATGCATGCTGACTTTGCTAAACTGTGCTTTTTATAAAAATTTGTAAAAAAAAACAGAAATTGGTGAATGCCTTACTGCTTATAAAATTCTCTGTATTGCATCTGTCCACCATTCCTGTGTAGGGAGCTGATGCCTGAGGATGGCCTCCATTGTCTCTTCTGCTTCTGTATATTTGAAAAAATTTGGGGCCACATCAAACAAGTGATTAATTTCATTCATTATAAAAAATAGATTTTCTATCTTACTATAGAAAACCTGCCCTGTAATAGGCCCTGTGTCTTCTGAAGTGCTGGCCCTCTCATTGATCTGTGCTGAGGAAAAAACATTTACTCTTTTAGCATACTGTTCATGGGTGAATAATTTCCCTCCGCTATTCAGTAAGCTAGGGAGTCCTCTACTCTGTAATACCTGAAATTTCTCCATGAACCTGTTCACCTCTGTCTGCATATCCTGGGTTCTTCTGTCCAATGTCTGTACCAGATTTCTAAGAGTAAGAACCCTCTTGATCAGTTGAATAGTCTCAGTTCTATTTGTGATTCCAATGGTGGCTAACTGAGAACTTGTTTTGTGGTTAAGCACATTGATCATTCTTGTAGCAACTTCAGGCATATTTCCTAATAAGGCTCTTGATGTTCGGATTTCCTTCTGTGCCTTTGGGATGAGCTCTAGTTGCTCATGGATTGTCTCAATATATGGCCATTGGTTGGTGATGGATTGGCCAATATTGGACCATACCATTGCTCTGATCTCAGATATGATTTTATCTAGCTTGAGCTCATTCTCAAGCTCCTTGATCCTATCTTTAAGGGCTTTGATTTCCTTGCCCTTTTTTGCCACCTCTCTTTTTGTCTTATCATGCCTCTCATTGACCTTGTCCAGCTTTTCTCTGGTTTCATGCAGCTCTGTCATCTGAGCTTCCAAGATTTGTATTTCATTCTTTAATTTCTGCATGTCTAGGCTCTGTGCCTGTTCTGTACTTGTAGGTGCTGCTGAAGTGGATGTAGCTGTTTGTTCAGTTTGTTGAGGTGGAGGCACAGTGGTAGGAGCAGCGTCCTCAAGACTGATGACTTGAGGAGGAGGTTGAGAAGTCTAACCCTCTTGTCTTTGCTTTAGTGCTGCTTGTAAGGTCGCTTGAGTAGCCTCGGACTCTCCTAATTTCTCTTGTGTCTGCAGGAGCTGCTTATATATAGATATTAGCAGATCTGTGGCATCCTTTTCCATCCTTTGTTGGGCTACCTCATTTTTTTGGGGGTGAATGGTAGCTGGGAGTTTGACTTTCTTCCTTAATGCAGCCATGTCAGCATCCCTTAGTTTCAAGATCTCCTGTATCCCTTTGATGTCATTGGGGTTATGCCCAATTTCCATGATGATGTCCTCTAGGGATCTTATCCTGTTGTCTTTGGCCTGAGATGAAGCCCTCTCCAATTCTAGTTGAGAGGCTGTAGCATTGAGGCTGCTTGTTAATTTGTAATTCTCCAACGTTTTGTCTGCCAAGGAGGCATACACCATTTCGCCAGTTTGCTTGTGCAGCTCAATTTTATCCATTGGGTGGATGTCCTTGGCCAGGACCTCTAGATTAGTCCTGAGATAATCTGCAGTAGATTGTGGCTGGAGCGCGGTGGGTATGAAGTGACTCATAGTCAACTTGCCTTCGTCCACATCAAAGGCAGCCATTAATCTTTGTTGGTTGGAGGGAGCCATTTTCAACAAATGGTTATATAATTTGATTTTCATGGGTTCACTACTTTTTTTGATGTCTATAAACTGCTGTTTGATGCCTACCTCTCCTTCCCTCTGCTGGCTGGAGGAAGTGACCTCCCCTCCCATGATTCTGTCTTGTTCTTGGTGGAAGGAACTGACCGAGGCTTCCTTGCTGGGTGGGCCCATACCCATTGCTTGTCTAATTGCCGCATCATCCTCTGAGAAGTCATTTAATCTCTGTCTCTTCTCCCCTTGGTTGATGGATGAAGTCATGGGTGTTTCTCTGTCCCTTTTTCTACTTAGGTCCTCCTTCTGTGGAGTTTGAAGGACCGAGGCATCAGTAATGTTTTCAGGCCTTGAGTGTTCTACATTTTGGGCCTGCTGCTCAGTGGTAGTTGGGGCATCTACCACTCTTTCTTGCTGTAAGGGCTGCTGTGTTTCAGGTTGCCCTTCTCCTTGCTGCTGTTGCTGTTTTCATTGTTGCTGCTGCTCTGCCTGTTCTTTCTCTCGCTGCTCTGGCTCTATCTCCATCACCTGTTCTTTTCCCTTCTCTGATATATTTCCAGCAACTCTTGTAGCTTGCTGTTGGGCGGTTGAAGAGGATGCTGCTGCTCCAATTTGTATGCTCGGCAGTGAGCTGACCTGTGAATAAAACTCAAGGTCAGCCATTTTCTTTATGTTTCTTAGAGCTCTTTGATTAAGCTCTTCTTGAGTGACAGCTTCTTCTAAAGTCCCTCTCCTCCATTTGCTTTGATTGGCATGTTTTTCTATGTGAGGAAGGCTGCAATGATCATAAGCAGACAATTTGTATTTAAGCCTCCTCATGGTAATGAAGTTGTTAGGGTCGTAAGGTTTCCATAGGAAGCTGTATTTGAGACCAAGGCCCCCAAGCATTCTATCTGCTTCCTTCCACCCTTCCTCCCTTTCGTTATAGAGGAAATGGCCAAGTTGACTTTTGACCTTTAGCTGTGCCTTCTTACCTTTGCCTCAAAAGTGGAACATATCCACGAAGCCAAACTGCCTGAAGTATTCTAAGGCAAATAGCCTCATAGGCACAAATCTGGGTAGTCTAAATGGGGGCAACTCACACCCATAGATTCTGATGACGGTGTGGTGTTGGTAGAAGTACCAATCCCCAATACTGTATGCTTTTGATAAATGCAGGAGTCTTTGCATCTCATCTGTCAATCTGGGAGGAGGTGAGCCCAAAAGTAGAGTCATGGCTGGATGAATGAAGTGATCAATGAACTCACAGTAGGTGTATGGAGAATAGAAATTGAGGTGGAAAGCAGATGTCCAGTACACCACAGATCTCAAATTTCCCTGTGCATCTTCTCTTTTCATTGGGAAGGAGAACTTCTCATGCTGGAAGTATAGAAGCAAATGATATATGTAGGAAGTGTATTTAAATACCCTATCTCTTGATAGGTTCATCAACTGCTCATGCATCTTGTCTGAGATGTATGTGGCATAGTCATAGCAGACTGGTTTTCTTCCTGGAGAAAACATGAGCATTATGTGCATAACCGTTTCATCCACATATTCCACTGAATCATATCCCAGGATGGGACTGATCATGTCAACAAGGTCCAGGCCCAATTGGTTGAGGTAGACAGAGTTGATGGGAGGAGTTTGTACAGTGTCAGCTTTGATGAATAACTGGTTAAGCTTTGTAATCTGGGCCTCTGTTATTCTGGCTCCCCCTATTATCAAATCAGCTAGTGATAGAGGGACCAACTTCTTATTTGTTTTGAACTGCAGCATCTCCCTGATGGCTTCAGGGGTAATGAGAAACATAATTGCGCCTGAAGAATCAAGCACTGCCCTCTGGGATGCATCATAATACTCAGCACATAGGTGGACGAGTTCTGGGAATTGGTTGACCTGTGGTAGCTTGAAGATTGGGAGAGAGGAATCCCAAATTCCCAAGATGTCTGTCCCATTCTGATGTTGGATTTTAATTTCATTTAGTATTTGGAGATGAAACCTGCTCCTGCTTAGCATTTCTTCTGATATGTTACAGTCTAAGTCAGCTAATGCTTTCCAGCCCAATGCTCTGTGAGGGGCATTCATAGGAGCTACATTGAGGGCTGTGGGAGCCACAGGGGGATCCATGTTTTCTTTAGGATTCTGATCTTCTTAGGACTGGTGTTACTATGCAGAGTAACACAAAAGGGGCTTTTCTGAGGAAGATGGGAATTTCTGAGGAGAAAGAATGAAATAGGGAAGGATGCAGCAATTGAAATACTGCCTTTGAACTAATAGATGATTTGCAGAACTGAGCAGAGTTTGTTTTTGAGGCAAATTTGATTTTTGCGGGTAACTGGTTCACGATTGCGCGAACCAGCGAGGAATTTATGTTCAATTTGCCCAATGTGGTTTTTTCAAACGTGTAATGGTAGCTCTGGTTCGGTATTACTGTTGGTTCAGTGGAGTTTAGTGGTGAAATCGGCGTTTTAAAGTCTGCTTACAGGCTACTGTCGGAATTTACGAAAAAACGGATTTGCAGAGTAAAGATGGAGAGTACTTGTGGAATTTCGCCGGTTAAAACTTGCTAGTGCGTGAAGGATGGACGCTCTGGCGGTCTGGAAGTTAGCTCAGCAGGCTGCTACAGGTTTGAACGTAAAATTTCATGCAGAACAGACAACAAAGCTCTCGCCAAAAATAGCAAAAAACGCGACTTTTTGACATAAATATAGTTTTTGGTGATTTTGGCGCGTTTTCGTGCTGACGTCAGCATGACGCCATAGGTGGGGTCAGGGTCGGATGACGTCAGCAGGACGTCATCCAGCCAGGTGGCGGGCTCTGGTTGGTCCACGGGGGATGGTGAGGTGGCGGGACAGGTCGACCAATAGTTGAGTGGAAGGTTGACGTGGCGGCATAAGTGGCAGTGACATGGGGTGACGGAGCAATGACGTGGGGATGACGCAATGCGGGCGGAAAGGAAGAAATCGGAAACCGCCGGCGGTTTCATATCGCACCACCTATGGTACGGTGGCGGTAATTGATAGTGGTACCTCCGATGGGCCGTGGAGGCGACGCGTGGCTGCCGCGTGACGTAGCCAAAATACGGCCGTCGGAAGATATCGTCCGGACAGCGGATCTGTTCCGATGCAGCGATGGCCGTCGGATCTGGAGGGATGTGATCTGACAGCTATCGGAGGTTAGATGTGATAGGGGGATAGGGTGTGTAACGGGCGATCCTCGGAGAGGGTCCGATGCAACCAGAGCCGTTGGATGTGCAAGATCGGATCGGACGGCTGTCGGGGTCGATGACATGATCGGGGGATACGGCAAGGCGCGGCTTTATTTAACATATTTTTCGGGATGCGCGCTTAGGCGGAAAACGATCGAGGTATGGTGGTTTGGTAAGGTTTTTCAATGTATTTCAACAACAAATGTATGCGCCCAGACTTTAGTTTAAGCGGCGGAAGTGGGTTTTCCATGTTTTAGCCATTTGAAGTGGGTAAGGGTATAAACAAGGCTTTTTAGGAGGTTTTATGTGTAAATGGGGATTTGAAAGTGAGAAAGGGATTTGTAAAGGGGAAAAGGGGTTTTGGCTAAGGCTTATCATAATGACCAGATGTCATCTGATCCCTTTAGAGAACATATGGCTATAATGCCAAGGGGGAGGGATATTTATACCAAATTTGGGGTTTATACACCATGGTGTTAATACTAGTAGGGGAAAGGCAATACAGGGGATTTACATAGTAGAGTTAGAGTTAATATGGATGGGGGAAGTGAATGGAGGGAGAAGATACTAAGTTTACTTGAAACTTATTTAGTTTAGGGAGTAGATCAAAATGAAAAGATTTTTAGACAAGAAATGTGGCTTTGGATGAACAAGAATCATCATGAAACCATGATCTTCCTCCCTGAATCTCAGCTCATAGAGGGATGTTAGTAATGAAAAGAAAGGGGGGAGGAGGGAGGTTAGTCATGCTCCTTGCTATAACTTGATGAATATGAACATCTTGTCACTTGATAGACTTTGCCTTGGTAATCATAGTCAACATATCTGCAATGGTAAAGATAGCCTTTCTGCGACTCCAACTACTTACCCAACTACTTTCCTAGCATTTTTATTTCTTCTTAGAGGGTGCACTTGGACTTGCAGACCCTTACTTGCCTTTTCTTTTCTTTGGATTTTTCTTTGTTATTTCTATCTACTTCTACCCTTATCTCCTCCAAGGTCCCAGATTAAGCTGTTGGGAGCCTTTTCTTCTCTACCTGAACTACTTGTCTGCCAAGATTAAACAGTTTGGACAGACTCCTTTCTCTATTCTACAACTGTAAATTTAAACCATGGAATGATCCAGATTAAGCTATTGAATCATCCATCAAAATTTGAAACTCATACCAAGCTATAAGCATAGATTGGGTTCTCTTGGAAATATGTGATCTTTGAGTCATCAAAGCAGAACAAATTTGGACCTTCCATAGCCAATCATGAAATATGAAACCTATTGGTATAGGTATCTAACATGACTCATGAGGAGGCAAGAGATGAGGAAGTGAAAAGAGTAATGGAAAAGGAGGAAAAGGAACCATTGTATATCTGGGGAGAGCTAGTGATCCCAATGGTTGTCATTAGCAATCATGGAATCATCTCTAATGATGTTGGTTTAGCACCTAAATACATTTCCAACGAGGAACAAGCCATTGTACATTTTGAAGACATATTCAGGTTGTTGTGAATAGAAATCCTACAATCCTACCAGAGGAGATGGCATGCCTTACCCCATAACCTCTAGGTCATAGAATATCACTCTCCTTAAAAGCTAAGGAATACTTTGGAGAGAACACCCTTATATAAGAGGATCATGCAAAGGTTGAAAGTCAAGTGGATAGGACTCAAGCTCATTCGACCCTTGTTGTTATGCCTACATGAAGGAATACATGAAGCAAAAGGAGTGTACAGAAATAGAGAAGAATGAAGGTTTCTATCCCCAAGAAGGAAAACCATATTAGGAGCCTTGGGATGTTAGGGAGGCCACCAGGGCCACGAGAGAGATGCACATGGATGACTGAGATACGCAAAGGATGAGAAAAAGTTTGAGTAGAGGGGAAATGATGAGGATCATCAATAGGTACATTATAAGGGTCATGATGCCATCCTCCAACTTTAGAACTATCTCTTTCTCACATTTATTTGCATTTGTTGTTATATTATGCTTAGTGATAAGGATAAAAGATGTTTGTCATGTCATGTGGCATAATATGGTTTAATTGCAGGAAATGGAGAAATTTTTGAGATGATTTCTATGCAGGGGCTCGAAGTAGAAAGCAAGGAGAGAATCTAAGGGGTTCTCAACCTCTTTAACTACCTCAACCAAACCAATATCAAAACACACACACTCTCTCTCATTAGCTTGAGGTCATTTTCAGCCAACAAGTGAACGTAAAGAGGTCATTGACAGACAAGCAAGTGAAAGTAATGAGGACCAAGAATAAGATACACCATTCTCAAGCGAGTTTCTAGTAGCTATCCTCTTGACAGTATAAATAAGCATGTAGAAGAGCTCATTATGATTTGAGTTTTGTTTTCTGCTTGGTAGCTATTGATCTCAAGAACTTGGCACTATTATTTTGAATATTATGTGATTTATTAGACATTGATTCAATGATATTGGAAATTTCTGTATTGATTCACCACTAAGTTAGTTCTAGAGGGTCGAGGCTCTTGGGTTTGGGACCAACCCTAGTGTCTTAGGTCCCTCTTGTTTATTTGTATCTATTTTAGTTTCAGAGAACTTCTAGTTTCTTGCATGTTAGTAGAGAATAATCCATCAAAATATGTGATTGCAGCCTCTACCTCATCTCTCTCATGGGAGCATGAATAAAAGGATTTACAACCACAGTCAAAAATTACTATTTTTATGATTTCTTGGAAGAATATGTGTGTTATTCATGTTATATTTCATGTGCTTGTTGTATCTTAGGAGTTGTTTTATTGATTAGATCAGATTTTTGACATATATTGTATAGCATTTAAATTAAACTCATCTTTTCCACCTGTTAACACCCAGGTTGTTCCCTATGACTCCCAAGGGAATACGGTCGGGGTAACCACTAACCAATCTTTGGATCACTGTTTCTAGCCAAACTGTGATCAGAGAGGGCTCTCTCTTTATGATTTGTCTCTATTATGATGGTGTTTTTAGGCTAGCTATTATGCTTAGGTTTTGGTTTATGTTTTTGGTTGAAGGATCTCTTTCAAGTCTTATGATATAGTGTTTAGATAGTGAAATACCATTGGGCAATGGAGTCTGGAGTTGTGAAATGATTTGATATGCTGGATTGGTGGTGTTCAAACTGCAGGGCCTATTGTGTATTCTAGACAAACAAAATTAGCTTAAATGGTGATGTATGTCAACCAACAGAAAGCAATTAAGAATTTTCCATTAAGTTGGTGAGGTGAAAGTGAGGACATTTCACAGGAGCAAAACTTGAATTCCTGTGACAAAGGTCACTATGAAAGGTGTATTCTGAAAGTGCAGCAACTAAGAATTACACTTATCTAGATTACAGCTGAAGAAAACATTCATAAACAACAGAGATTGAACTCAGGGTACTCAGTGAATAAATCCTGAAAGTTATTCTTTTTCCTTGTTGCTTAGTATAGAAAATCAGATAACATGTATGGATTTTAACAGAACAACTAATTGACAAAGAGAGTTACAGAGACTTATTGTATGGTGAAATACACAGGAATCCAGCAGTTATCAACAGACACCAGAACGCATTCAGCACTTCAGAAATCCAAGAAATTCCATCACTTTCCTTATTAAACTTCTGAAAGGATTACAGCATAAGAATTTCTTTTGGAGAAATCAACAACAACCCTTGCAAGCTCATGCGAAGGGGGCTTTATAGGAAATCGTATACAAAATATCTCAGGCATTGAGTCATCTGAGAGAGAAAATATCTTCATAAATTTACTCAGAAAGTAGAGAAGAAGTTATTGTAGCTTTGAATGCAGCATAAATGCTCTTTATGTCTGTCAGAGGGTAATTTGACCTTTGGAGGTCATTGAGTCGGTTGCAACGCTTAGCTTTAATGCTGATAACTGCGCCTTTATTTCTTGCCGCGCTGTATTCTCTCGGCCCTGCCACCTGTAGTCTTCTGTTTCTGCTTTGTTGGCCGATCCATCTGCTGAGTTGGCTCAGCCTTAATCCGCTGTGCATGCTGATTTTGTTAAACTTTGCTTTGCATGATAACTGATATTTTAAGAAACAAAATTGTTAAGTGACTCCCTGTTTACAAAATCTTTTGTATTGCGCTTGTCCACCATTCTTGTGTAGGGAGTTGATGCCTGAGAATAACATCCATTATCTCCTCTGCCTCTGTGTACTTGAAGAAATTGGGAGCCACCCCAAACAGGTGATTGATCTCATTCATTATAAAAAACAGATTCTCGACTCTGTTGTAAAGAGACTGTCCTGTGGCTGGCCCTGTTTCCTCTGAGGTGCTGGGCTTATCACTGATCTGGTTAGTGGCAAATGTATTGACCCTTTTAGCATATTGGTCATGTGTGAACAATCTCCCTGCGCTGTTCAGTAAGCCAGGGAGTCCTCTGCTTTCTAACAATTGGAACTTTTCTAAAAATCTGTTCACCTCAGTCTGCATGTCCTGGGTTCTTCTTTCCAATGTCTGTACCAGATTTCTAAGAGTAAGAACCCTCTTGATCAGTTGGACAGTATCAGTCTGGTTTGTAATTCCCATGATGGCTAACTGAGAACTTGTTTTATGATTAAGTACATTGATCATTCTAGTGGCCACTTCAGGCATATTGCTCAATTGAGTTCTTGCTCTGTGAATCTCCCTCTGTGCCTTTGGGATGAGCTCCAGCTGCTCATGGATTGTCTCAATATATGGCCACTACTCATTGATAGATTGACCAATGTTAGCCGATAGTACTATTTTCAGTTCTGCCACCACTTTATCTAACTTGAGCTCATTCTCTAGCTCTTTTATTTTGTTTTTGAGGGCTTTCACCTCCCTGTCCTTCTCTGCCACAGTTTGTTTGGATTTATCATATCTATCATTGATTTTAGCCAAAGATTCTTTGGCTGAGTTGAGCTCCAACATTTGAGCTTCCAGGACTTGGATTTCGTTCTTCAGCTTTTGCATATCTAGGCTTTGGGCCTGCTCTGTAGTTGTTGGCGCTGCTGAAGTAGATGTTGCTGTTTGTTCGGTCTGTTGAGGAGGAGGGGCAGTGATAGGAGCAGTTTCCTCAAGATTGATGATCTGAGGAGGAGGCTGAGAGGTCTGACCCTCTTCTCTTTGTTTTAATGTTGCTTGCAATGCTGCCTTTGCAGCCTCTGATTCTCCTAGTTTGTCTTGTGCTTGAATAAGCTGTTTATAAATGGAGATCAACAAATCTGTGGTGTCCTTCTCCTGCCTTTGTTGGGCTACCTCATCTGTCTGAGGGTGCATGGTGGCAGGGAGTTTGATTTTCTTCCTCATGGCAGCCATGTCAGCATCCCTCAACTTCAAAATCTCCTGTACCCCTGAAATATCTTTGGGATCATGCCCAATTTCAATGATTATGTCTTCCAGGGACCTTATTCTGTTGTCCTTTGCCTGGGATGATGCCTTCTCCAATTCCATTTGAGCGGCTGTGGCATTGAGGCTGCTCTTTAGCTTATAATTTTCCAATGTTTCATCTACTAAGGAGGCATACACCATCTCACCAGTCTGTTTATGCAGTTCAATTTTGTCCATTGGGTGTATGTCTTTGGCCATGACCTCCAGGTTGGTCCTGAGGTAATCTGAGGCAGATTGGGGATGCAGAGCTATGGGCATAAAATGACTCATGATCATTTTGCCTTCACCTACATCAAAGGCAGACATAAGTCTTTGCTGATTGGTAGGAGCCATGTTTAGTAGGTGATTGTACAACTGTATTTTGATAGGATCATTCCTCCTTTTAATGTCTATAAATTGTTGTTTGATGCTTATTTGTCCCTCTTTTTGTTGGCTGGAGGAGCTGACCTCCCCTCCCATGGTCCTGTCCTGTTCCTGCTGGAAGGAACTTGCTGAAGCTTCTCTGCTGGGTGGGCCCATGCCCAATGCCTGTCTTATTGCTATGTCCTCCTCGGAAAAATCATTTAATCTCTGCCTTTTCTCTCCCTGGTTTATAGATGATGTCAGGGGAGTTTCTCTATCCCTTTTTCTAAAAACAAATGTATCCTCCTTTTGAGGGGTTTGGAGGACCGAGGCATCAAAGGTAGTCTCTTGCCTTGTAGGCACCGTTCTTTCAGTGGTCTTAGGAGTTTCCACTGTTTCTTTTTGCTGGGCAGGCTGCTCCTGCCTTTGTTCTTCTTGATGTTGCTGCCCTTGCTGTTCTGACTGTTCTTGCTGCCCTTGTTTATCTATCTGCTCTTGTTTATCTGTCTGCTCTGTCTCCATTTCTTGATGTATCTGCTCTGTCTCCATCTCCTTTTCTTTGCCTCTGCTGGATATATTCTCAGGGGCCTTGGTAGTTTGTTGCTTGGCAGTTGAGGAGGATTCAGCTGCTCCCGTTTGTGTACTTGGAAGTGTGAATACCTGTGGACAAAGCTCAAGGTCAGCCAACTTCTTTAGATTCCTTAGTGCCCTTTTGTTCAGCTCTTCTTGTGACAAGGGTTCTTCTAAGGTCCCTCTCCTCCATTTGTCTTGGTTTGCATATTTTTCAATGTGGGGGATGCTATGGTGATCATAGGCAGATAACTTATATTTGAGCCTCCTCGTAGATATGAAATGATTAGGGTCATAGGGTACCCATATGAAACTGGTTTGCAGGCCAAGGGCCTCAAGCATTCCCTCTGCTTCCCTCCATCCTTGCTCCCTCTCATTATAAATAAAATGGCCAAGTTGGCTTTTGACCTTCAACTGTGCCTTTTTGCCCTTTCTTGAAAAATGAAGCACATCAACTCTGCCAAATTGCCTAAAGTACTCTAGGACAAATAGCCTCATAGGCACATACTTGGGTAATTTGAAAGGAGGTAGATCACACCCATATATCCTGATGACAGTGTGGTTTTGGTAGAAGTACCAATCCCCAATGCTATAAGATTTGGACAGCTGAAGAATTCTCTGCATGTCATCAGTGAGTCTCGGAGGAGGTGAGCTCATCAGCATTGCCATAGTTGGATGGATGAACAGATCCATGAATTCACAGTAAGTGTATGGAGACTCAGGTCTAATGTGGAAGACAGATGACCAGTAGACCACTGATCTGGGATTGCCTTGGGCATCCATTCTTTTGATTGAAAAGTGAAACTTCTCATGTTGATGATACAAGATCAAATGGTAAATGTAGGAGGTGTATCTGAACACCCTATCTCTCCTTAAATTCATCAATTGCTCATGAATCTTGTTTGATATGTAGGTGGCGTAGTCATAGCAGATTGGTGACTTGCCAGGAGCAAACATAAGCATCAATACCAGCACAGTTGCATCAATATGCTCGATTGAACTATATCCCAAGATGGGAGAAATCATATCTGCAAGGTCTCTGCCCAGCTCATTGAGGTATACATGAAGAATTGGAGGGCCCATTACAATGTTAGTTTTGATGTATAATTGATTGAATTTGACAATTTGAGCATCTGTGAGTTTATCCCCTTGTTTTATCAGATTTACCAGTGATAAAGGAACCAACTTCTTCTGAGGGTTGAAGAAAAGCATGTCTCTGATAGCTTGAGGGGTAACATAGAAAAGTATTGCACCAGATGGGTCAACAACAGCTCTCTGAGAAACATCATATTGTTCAGCACAGAGGTGGATTAGTTCAGGGAACTGGTTGACCTGAGGGAGCTTAAAAATAGGGAGGAAAGAGTCCCATAAGCCCAGTATATCTGTCCCATTTTCATGCTTGGCTTTTAATTCATTCAACAGATGAATGTGGAATTTGCTGCTCATAAGCTTCTCTTCAGCAATTTGGTAATCCATATCTGCCAAGGCTTGCCATTTCAAATTCTTTTGAGGGGAATTCAGAGGTTGAACATTTAGCACTATGGGAGCTACAGGGGGATCCATGGTTCTTTTTAGGATTCTGTTCTTTTAAGGGCTGGTGTTACTATGCAGAGTAACACAAAAGGAGCTTCTTCTGAGGAAAATGGGAATTTATGAGGACAAAGAGTGAATGGGAAAGGTTGTAGCAATTGCAATACTGCTTTTGAACAAAATAGAACAGTAGCAGAACTGAGCAGAGTTTGCTTTGTGGTGAATTTGTTTCTTGCAGGTAGCTGGTTCACGATTGCGCGAACCAACGAGGAATTTCCACTAAATTTGCCCAATGTGGCCTCCTAAACGTGTAATGGTAGCACTGGTTTGGTATGAATGCTGGTACGGTGGAGTTTTAATGGTGAACTTGGCGTTTTAAGGTCTGCTCACAGGCTATACCCGGAATTCACGGAAAAATGGACTTGCAGAGTGAAAATGGAGAATACCTGGGGAATTTCGTCGGCTTAATCTTGCTAATGCGCGAGTGATGGACGTTCTGGCGGTCTCGAAATTTCCTCAGCAGGCTGGTGCAAGTTTGATACGTAAATTGCATGCAGAACAAACAGTGCAGCTTTTGCCAAAAACAGCAAAAAACGCGAAATTTTCGGTCTAAATATGGATTTTGGCGATTTTGGTGCGTTTTTGTGCTGACGTCAGCATGACGTCATAGGTGGGGTAAGGGTCGGATGACGTCAGCATGACGTCATCAGGCCAGGTGGCGGGCTCTGATTGGTCCACGGGGATGGTGAGGTGGCAGGATAGGTCAGCCAATGGTTGAGCGGGAGGTTGACGTGACGGCATAAGTGGCAGTGACGTGGGGTGACGGGGAAATGACGTGGTGATGACGTAATGTAAATGGAATGGGGGAAACCGGAAACCGGAAGCGGTTTCATATCGCACCGCTTACGGTACGGTGGCGGTAAGTGTCAGTTGTACCTCCGATGAGCCGTGGAGGGGACGCGTGGCTACCGCATGACGTAGCCAATAATACGGCCGTCGGAAGATATCGCCCGGACAGAGGATCTGCTCCGATGCAGTGATGGCCGTCAGATCTGGGGGGCATGATCGGACGGCTATCGGAGGGTTGATGTGATAGGGGGATAGGGCGGGTAACCAACGGTCGTCGGAAAGGGTCCGATGCCTTGAGAGCCGTTGGATCTTCAATTCTTTAATCAGACGTTCGTCGGGAGGACGAAGGGATCGACAGGTAAGGGGAGGGGCGCGGATTATTTTAATAATTTATTCTGGGGATCTGTGCATGGGCGGAAAAATTTGGTATAGTGGGTTTTTCATGAATTTTCTGTGGAAATGCGCCCGACCTTTGGACTTTAGGTAAAAGGGAAAACGTGGGTTTCCATGTTTTTTAGCCATTTGAAGCGGGTAAGGGTACAAACAAGGCTTTTTTAGGAGGTTTTTATGTGTAAATGGGGGTTAAAGGTGAGAAAATGGATTTGTGAAGGGGAAAGGGGTTTTGGGCTTAGGTTTATCAAGATGACCAGGTGTCATTTGATCCCTGACATGGGACTTATTGGCTATAATACCAAGGGGTGGGTATTTATACAAAATTTGGGGTTTATACACCATGGTGTTAATACTAGTAGGGGAAAAGGTAATATGAGGGATTTACATAGTAGATTTAGGGTTAATATGGATAGAGAGTGAATGAGGGGGAAAACACTAAGTGTATTTGAAGCTTGCTTAGTTGAGGGAGTAGATCAAAATGAAAAGAATTTTTAGACAAGAAATGTGGCTTCTAAGGATAAAAATTCAATCACATTACCACAAGTACTTCCATGAATGTTAACTCAAAGGGGATGTTAGTAAATGACATGAAAGGAGGAAGTGGGAGGTTAGACATGCTTCTTTGCTTTTCTTCTCTTATCTTGATCATCCAATCTGAAATGGATACCATTTCTGCAACCCCATCTACTTACCCAACTACTTTGCCTAGCATTTTTTGTTTCTTCTTGGAGGGTGCATTTAGGCTTGCAAACCCTTACTTGCCTTTTCTTTTCTTTGGCTTTTTCTTTTGTCTTTCTGTCTATTTCTACCCTTATGCTTCCAAGGTCCCAGATTAAGCAGTTGGGAACCTTAACTTCTCCACCTGAGCTACTTGTCTGCCAAGATAAAACCGTTTGGACAGACTTCTTTCTCTAATCTACAACTGAAAATTGAAAGCATGGCATGATCCAGATTAAACTGTTGGATCATCCATCAAAATTTGAACCAAGGCCATCAAAATTAAAACAAGGAGAAGCTCTTTACACACCTTGTTTTTTCTAGGAAATATGGGATCTTTGTGTAGTCAAAGCAGAGCATATTTGGACTTTCCCTTGTCAATCATGAAATATGAAACCTATTGGTATAGGTATCCAACAGTGGCTCCACATGGGGATGGTTTTTCACTTGAAAGACCAAGAACAGCAGGTCAGATTGCCTTGGCCCTTGACATGTTTTATCCCAAACTTGAAGTGTGCTGCTTTGAAATGCCAAAATTGTGTGCTTATCTTCTTGGTGGACCTCTGATTCTATGTGTCTTCTGCTAATAGTCAATAATCTTCAAAAAACTGCATTTTTACAATCTAAACAGAAAATAATATATACATCTGAATATATACAAGGGAACCTCAGGCTGCACTTATGGGTGATATTCAAAATAGTGCTTCAGCATCCTGCC
Source organism: Pinus tabuliformis (assembly GCA_031772625.1). Lineage (NCBI taxonomy): Eukaryota > Viridiplantae > Streptophyta > Pinopsida > Pinales > Pinaceae > Pinus > Pinus tabuliformis. Next base: position 38,953,306 of record CM062815.1, read on the forward strand.
ATTCACAGGACCTTCATCCAAATCAGTTTCATTGAGACTCTTAAGGAAGTAAGTGTTGTTTCCTTGTACTGCTTGGACAGCAAATGGTCCTCTCCAAAGGGAATCAAATTTTCCATGTTTTCCCTTCTCCTCTCTTCTTGCATCCCACTTGAGGACTTTGTCTCCCACACTGAAATCTTCTGCCTTAGTTCTTTTATCAAAGGCCTTCTTTAATTTCTCTTGTAGAACTTGAACTCTGCTGAAAACTTGGTCTCTAGTCTGCTGCAAACAAATTATCTGATTGATCCTTCTTTGCATGTCATTTGGTTCAGCTTGGTTTTCTTGAAGAAGCTTCATAACAGGCACTCCTATTGATGAAGGAAATTTGGCCTCTAGTCCATAAACCAACTCATATGGGCTGGTCCCAATTGATCTTTTGGTTGTTAGTCTATCTGCCCATAAGGCATTGACTAGTTTCTTATGCCAATTTTTCTTATTTTCTTCCAACACCTTTTTTATGATGTTCACTAGGCTCTTGTTTGATGATTCAGCTAGGCCATTTCCTTGGGGATAGTATGCAGTGGAATGGCCCAAAGTAATGTGAAATTTGTGGCAGAAATTCACCATTTTCTTGGATCTGAAAGCAGCAGCATTGTCTGTTATTATTTTATCAGGACAGCCAAATCTAGCCAATATATTGTTCTCCAAAAACTGAATGATTATTGAGTCATTTGCTTGTCTGCATGGGGCAGCTTCAATCCATTTGGTGAAGTAGTCTGTGGCTGTCAAAATCCATCTATGTTGGCCTGAAGATGAGGGATGAATTTCCCCAATAAAATCCAATCCCCATTGTTGAAAAGGTCTTTCTGTTGCAATAGGCCTCAAAGGAAGTGGCAGCAGTTATCTCTTTCCCTCAAACACTTGGCATTTATGACATGATGTGATAAATTTCTTGACATCAGAGAACATGGTGGGCCAGTAGTATCCATCCCTCAGTATTTTGTCCACAGTGGACTTCCAGTACAAGTGTCCACCACAGTCTCCTGCATGAAACTCTTGCATGATATTGTTAGTTTCATTTTCAATTAAACAGTGCAGCAATATCCCTTCATGGTTTTTCCAAAGCAAATTGCCATCCATCACACAAAATCTTGATGTTTTCATTTTTAAGAACCTACACTTAGTTTTGGACAGTCCTGGGGGAGCACACAGGTTTTGTAACACATAACAGATATCAGAATACCAGGGGGATTGTTCAAAGGCTACATTGATCTTTGGAGTCGCCAGCTCTATTTCACTGTCCAGCTGATTGATGTCTAAGGCTTGAAAATTTGTTTCTGTCATTAATTTGGCCAAGCCTTGCCCTTTTATTAGTTTTGTAGGTTTTATCTCAATATCAAATTCCAAGATACTGGCAATCCATTTTCCTCTTCTGCCTTCTAAATTTTCTTGGGTGAGAATGTCTTTGACAATAGGACTTGGCACATATGCTTTGACATGGGAATAAAGGATATAAATCCTAAAGTCCTTGATAGCTTTGACCAAAGCATAAGCTTGCTTTTCCATGATTTTATACTTCAAAGGTGCATCTCTGAGAGCTTTGCTAAAGAAAGCAATTGGCTTCTCATTTCCTTGGTCATCTTTTTGTAATAAAACAGCAGCAATAGTATGTTGGGAGGCAAAAGAGAAAATGATAAATTCTCTGTCAAACTGAGGATTGGTCAAGACTGGGGTCTGGGTAAGGGCCAATTTTATACCTTCAAATGCTTGATTGGCTTCAACAGTCCACTTTACCTTTGAATCCTTTTTCAGCATGTTATTTAATAATCTGATTAGCTCTGCTAGGTTTGGGATAAACCTTCTCAAGAAATTGATTTTTCCCAAGAATCCTTGTAATTCTTTGACATTTCTTGGGTGAGGCATTTGCAGGATAGCTTGTATCCTATCTGGGTCAATTCTAATGCCATCCTTTGAGATGATGTGTCCTAGGAGCTTGCCTTCTTCTAAACTGAAGAGGGACTTCTTAGGATTCAAGGAGATTCCATATTTTCTGCATTTTAGGAAGATCTGTCTCAAATGTTTCAGATGTTCTTGGTCAGATTTTGAAAAAGGTGTTAGGTCATCTAGATAAATGACTAAAAAGTCATGAATTTCCTTAGAAAAGGCAATATCCATTGCTCTTTGAAATGTTGCCCCTGCATTTTTCAATCCAAAAGGCATCTTTACATATTTGAAGGTTCCCCATGGGGTTGTAAATGCTGTTTTGTCCTGATCATCAGGGTGAACTAAGACCTGGTTGAAGCCTGAGAAGCCATCCAGTAATGAGATCCTTGAGGCCCCTACCACTCTTTGAAGAATATGATCCATCTTGGGTAAGGGGTAGTTGTCTTTTAAGGATACTTGGTTTAGATTCCTTAAGTCCACACACAGCCTAATCTCACCTGTCTTCTTTCTTGTAGGGACTAAGTTGGAAATCCATTCAGAGAATCTGATTGGTGCTATGATGCCTGCTTTGAACATTTTATGTACCTCTTGTTCCATTGCTGGGAGAAGCATAGGATTGATTCTCCTCAGTTTTTGCTTGAAGGGCTTTTGATCAGGTTTGAGAGGGATAGTATGCTGGATAACAGAGGTGTCATAGGACTTTAGGTCCTCATAACTCCATGCAAAGACATCCAGGAACTCTTTAAAGAGGTCAATGTATTTAGGCTTTTGATCAGGAGGCAAAGAAGCAGATAATTTAATTATCTTAGGTTTGTCAATTGTACCTATGTTGCATTCTTCAATGGCTGCATTCAGGGGCTGCATTTTTGGTTTTCTGGGAATATAATTTGAATCAAAGATGTCCTCCAGGGGAGTTAGGCCTGCCGGTAGAAAATTGTCTTTCAGCTCTATGATTTCAGTTTCAGCATTGGACATTCCCTCTTCCCAGTCAACTTGTTGAATTTGCTGGATGTTTTCTATATTGAAAATAGTTGGATTCAGCATTTGCTTTGCAGTCCTAGGTGATATTGGCTGAGCAGTCTGTTGAAACTGTATTTGTGATGGACTTGCTCCATCAAGTATTTGTGATTGACTTGCTGTCTCAAGTATTTGTGATTGACTTGCTGTCTCAAGTATTTGTGATTGACTTGCTGTCTCAAGTATTTGTGATTGACTTGTTGTCTCAAGTATTTGTGATTGACTTGCTGTCTCATTGTCAATATTTAATCCTGCAAATTCTTGCTGCAGAGTTAAAAACCGGTTTATTTGCTTGTCATTCTCAAATACTTGCCAATCATTGATGTTGTTTGGTATGGAGGGTCTGTGTTTTACTTCAGTTGTGAAACAATGGTGGGGCTCAAAGGGCAGCTTGCAAGTACTTGCAAAGGTGGCTAAACTATGAGCATGTAGATTTTGGGTTCTGGGAATTTTAGTAATTTGGAATTCAGAGAAAAAGTTTAGTACCTCAGCAACAGCAGCTCTATAAGTCCTTAGTCTTTTGTCATTAGTGACAAAGTTTCCTTTCACTTGTTGGATAACTAAATCTGAATCACCCATGATTGAAACCCTGGCAGCTTGTAAGAATTTTACTAACTTGAGGCCTAGTAAAAGAGCTTCATACTCTGCCATGTTATTGGTGCATCTAAAGTTTAATCTATAAGCTCTGCCTTCTGCATAGCTGTTTTCTTTGTTGTGTATCCAAACTCCAGCTCCTGCCCCTAATTTGTTGACTGAGCCATCAAATTCAAGGAACCATGAGATGTCTTGTTGGGGAGGAGGTCTAATGATATGTTCATGGGATGGCAATGTAAGCAGAAGTTGTGGTTTCTTCTCTAGCTTCTCTTCTAGGACAGTTTCATCATTTGATTGAAAATTTTTGACCACCCGAGCAAGGGCAGTGTCTAGTGTTTGATTGATTGATGTTTTATGGGTGGTACTTCCTTGATTAGTGTTTTCTTCTTGTATGAGTGTTTTAGTCCCAATATCATTGTTTGAGAGACTTGCGCTGTTATTGAAGAGAATGAATGAGTCTATGTCTGAATGGACATCATATATAGGAAAGTTTTGAGGCTTTTCTTCACTGCTGACCATGTATTTCATGAGTGTTTCTCTGTACAGTCTTTTTGGTTGCCCAAAAACAGAGATGGTGGCATATGACATATCTAATTGCAGGGAACCTTGGAGTTTAGCTCCCCATGATCTTGATAACAGCATCCCATATTTAGGTGGGATATCAGCAACTACAACATCCATTAGAATGGTTTTGTTAGGGTATTGAACCAGAGACACACATAAATCTTTTATTAGACCTAAACACTTGACTTGGCTAGAGTCAAAGGAAAACAGGTCCTTGTATGGTCTTGTTATATCCAAATTCAATCTTTCCATGACTGCTTTTGGCATGAGGTTGTGAGAGGCACCTGAATCAAACATTGCATTGTGCAGTATTTTGTCATGAATATGCAAGCTGACATAAAAAGGTAATATCCCTGTGACTATTGTTTTTCCATCCACTTCTGGACCAAACAATAATTCTGGAGTATCATCTAACACATTGACATCGTCTTTGCCATTAGTGAGCTGAAGGGATTTCTTGATCTGTCACTTATAGATGTCATGCTTGGCTAGTTCCGAGAGGGGAATTGTTATCTTTAGCTTGCCAATCTCTCTACCTAGGTCAAAAGGTTTTTCAGATTGGGTTTTGGAGTTATGGATAACAGTCCTTTCTTTGTTCATTAAATCTTCTTGTTGGTTTTCATCTTGACTTTGAGACCTGCCCCTTTCACACATGTCTTGAGGAGTAATATTTAAATCAGGGTGAGAGGATGGAGTTGCCATAGGCTGCTGTAGTGGTGGCAATCGTTCAGTGACCTCTTCAACCACTACTTCTTCTGTAGGCGAGTTTGTTTTGTCATTAGGTTTTGTGACTATGGTTCCTTTAGGCTGCTGTTTATCCTTTATCTTTTCAGGCTGATTTACATTCACAGTCCTACTCCTTAGCTTGTACTGTTTATGGACTTCATAGACAGCAGTATCATAGCCTTGTTTAAAGTCAAAGGATTCTCCTGATTTAGTTTGGAATATTTTGATTTCATCATCCTCATGATCCTCTTGTGTTAAGAAAACTTGGCTTTTACCATCTAGACCCATTAGATTAATCTCAGGATCTTCATTGAGTTCATTAGATGTGGAAGTTTCTGCATAATTTTCTTGGAAAGGGGGTCTTATGTCTTGGTCGGCATTTGTCTTACCCATGTTTGGGTTTTGAGTTCTCCTAAAATTCGGATTCCTAGGAGGGTTGCTTTGTGGTGCTTCCCATGATGACTTTCTTTCAACCGATTCCACTCTTTCACCCAATCTCTTCATGCTATTTAGTATTGCATCCAACTTTTGATCAAAGCCCGAGGGTTCTTCTTTGAAGGCAGTCCTTTTTTCCAACCTTGCCCTGTTTCTTTTGGCAATTAGGTTAGCTTCCACTGTGACAGCAACCCTTTGAGCTTCTGCAAGGGTTGGAGGATCTCTTTCCTTCAACTGATAGGCCATATCAGGGTCAAAACCATCAGGGAATTTATATAGGGCTAAATCAGGAGGAGGCCTTAAGTTCTGTGGGATAGCATTATATACATTGTTAAACCTTGCACAATACTCCAAAACTGTCTCTTGGGGACCTCTCTTAATAGTGTCATATTCCCCAAGTATGTGGAGAGGATCTTTCTTCTTCTCCCATCTGTTAGTAAAAGCTTGGTAAAGCTCATCAAGAGTTGTGATGGAGTTTGCATTCAGGGATCTAAACCAAGTTCTAACATCCCCAGTTAAACTTTGAAAAAAAATTCTCATTCTGACACTGTCATCATCTATTTCATAGGTCTCAAAGTGGTCTTGCATCTTCTTAGCATGCTGAACAGCTGTCAGAGGGCCGTTGGAGTCAAAATATGAGATTTTGGTTTGGTAGTCTTGGGGTAAAGCTGCAGCATTAGCTGGTATCTGCAGAGGTGCATACCTGTTAGCCATATTTACAGGATTTAGAGGGTTGACAGGAACAAACGGGATAACAGGGATCACTGGTATAACAGGGTTAATGGGAGGAGTAGCTAATGGGATATTGGTTAAAGGAGTATGTGTAGTGGATGAAGATGTGAGTGAAGGAGTTTGAGATGTTGATGGTGAACTAGGGGAACTAGGGGTGGACCGAAAAAGAACTTTGCATGGGGTGGGGATGAGGCTGGGATGATCAGAAATTGCAGTTAGATCAGCAGGCTTCTCCTGCTTTTGCTGCCTCTTACTGTTTCTATGAATGGTATTTGAATTATCAACAATGATGGGTGGATTAGGGTCGGGATTTGCCCTAGTGTGTCTTGGATTCTTCTTAGGAGCCAGCTTCTAACTGTTTTTTAGGATTTTGTAAGAGATTTTCTTTCTTTATATCTGAAAGGACTGGATGAAGACTTTGGAATGGCTATATATTCTCAGAGCTAACATGAAGATTCCCAAAACAGCTCTTCCCTAAAACTGTCAATGTTATACAGAAACAGATTAAGGCCTCTTGACTTATTTCAGGCTTGATAGTAGCTTACGGAAGATATACAGTAATTAAAAATCTTAAGCAGTCCCCAGTGGAGTCGCCAATTATGTTAACACCCAGGTTGTTCCCTATGACTCCCAAGGGAATACGGCCGGGGTAACCACTAACCAATCTTTGGATCACTGTTTCTAGCCAAACTGTGATCAGAGAGGGCTCTCTCTTTATGATTTGTCTCTATTATGATGATGTTTTTAGGCTAGCTATTATGCTTAGGTTTTGGTTTATGTTTTTGGTTGAAGGATCTCTTTCAAGTCTTATGATATAGTGTTTAGATAGTGAAATACCATTGGGCAATGGAGTCTGGAGTTGTGAAATGATTTGATATGCTGGATTGGTGGTGTTCAAACTGCAGGGCCTATTGTGTATTCTAGACAAACAAAATTAGCTTAAATGGTGATGTATGTCAACCAACAGAAAGCAATTAAGAATTTTCCATTAAGTTGGTGAGGTGAAAGTGAGGACATTGCACAGGAGCAAAACTTGAATTCCTGTGACAAAGGTCACTGTGAAAGGTGTATTCTGAAAGTGCAGCAACTAAGAATTACACTTATCTAGATTACAGCTGAAGAAAACATTCATAAACAACAGAGATTGAACTCAGGGTACTCAGTGAATAAATCCTGAAAGTTATTCTTTTTCCTTGTTGCTTAGTATATAAAATCAGATAACATGTATGGATTTTAACAGAACAACTAATTGACAAAGAGAGTTACAGAGACTTATTGTATGGTGAAATACACAAGAATCCAGCAGTTATCAACAGACACCAGAACGCATTCAGCACTTCAGAAATCCAAGAAATTCCATCACTTTCCTTATTAAACTTCTGAAAGGATTACAGCATAAGAATTTCTTTTGGAGAAATCAACAACAACCCTTGCAAGCTCATGCGAAGGGGGCTTTATAGGAAAGCGTATACAAAATATCTCAGGCATTGAGTCATCTGAGAGAGAAAATATCTTCATAAATTTACTCAGAAAGTAGAGAAGAAGTTATTGTAGCTTTGAATGCAGCATAAATGCTCTTTATGTCTGTCAGAGGGTAATTTGACCTTTGGAGGTCATTGAGTCGGTTGCAACGCTTAGCTTTAATGCTGATAACTGCGCCTTTATTTCTTGCTGCGCTGTATTCTCTCGGCCCTGCCACCTGTAGTCTTTTGTTTCTGCTTTGTTGGCCGATCCATCTGCTGAGTTGGCTCAGCCTTAATCCGCTGTGCATGCTGATTTTGTTAAACTTTGCTTTGCATGATAACTGATATTTTAAGAAACAAAATTGTTAAGTGACTCCCTGTTTACAAAATCTTCTGTATTGCGCTTGTCCACCATTCTTGCGTAGGGAGTTGATGCCTGAGAATAGCATCCATTGTCTCCTCTGCCTCTGTGTACTTGAAGAAATTGGGAGCCACCCCAAACAGGTGATTGATCTCATTCATTATAAAAAAAAGATTCTCGACTCTGTTGTAAAGAGACTGTCCTGTGGCTGGCCCTGTTTCCTCTGAGGTGTTGGGCTTATCACTGATCTGGTTAGTGGCAAATGTATTGACCCTTTTAGCATATTGGTCATGTGTGAACAATCTCCCTGCGCTGTTCAGTAAGCCAGGGAGTCCTCTGCTTTCTAACACTTGGAACTTTTCTAAAAATCTGTTCACCTCAGTCTGCATGTCCTGGGTTCTTCTTTCCAATGTCTGTACCAGATTTCTAAGAGTAAGAACCCTCTTGATCAGTTGGACAGTATCAGTCCGGTTTGTAATTCCCATGATGGCTAACTGAGAACTTGTTTTATGATTAAGTACATTGATCATTCTAGTGGCCACTTCAGGCATATTGCTCAATTGAGTTCTTGCTCTGTGAATCTCCCTCTGTGCCTTTGGGATGAGCTCCAGCTGCTCATGGATTGTCTCAATATATGGCCACTGCTCATTGATAGATCGACCAATGTTAGCCCATAGTACTATTTTCAGTTCTGCCACCACTTTATCTAACTTGAGCTCATTCTCTAGCTCTTTTATTTTGTTTTTGAGGGCTTTCACCTCCCTGTCCTTCTCTGCCACAGTTTGTTTGGATTTATCATATCTATCATTGATTTTAGCCAAAGATTCTTTGGCTGAGTTGAGCTCCAACATTTGAGCTTCCAGGACTTGGATTTCGTTCTTCAGCTTTTGCATATCTAGGCTTTGGGCCTGCTCTGTAGTTGTTGGCGCTGCTGAAGTAGATGTTGCTGTTTGTTCGGTCTATTGAGGAGGAGGGGCAGTGATAGGAGCAGTTTCCTCAAGATTGATGATCTGAGGAGGAGGCTGAGAGGTCTGACCCTCTTCTCTTTGTTTTAATGCTGCTTGCAATGCTGCCTTTGCAGCCTCTGATTCTCCTAGTTTGTCTTGTGCTTGAATAAGCTGTTTATAAATGGAGATCAACAAATCTGTGGTGTCCTTCTCCTGCCTTTGTTGGGCTACCTCATCTGTCTGAGGGTGCATGGTGGCAGGGAGTTTGATTTTCTTCCTCATGGCAGCCATGTCAGCATCCCTCAACTTCAAAATCTCCTGTATCCCTGAAATATCTTTGGGATCATGCCCAATTTCAATGATTATGTCTTCCAGGGACCTTATTCTGTTGTCCTTTGCCTGGGATGATGCCTTCTCCAATTCCAGTTGAGAGGCTGTGGCATTGAGGCTGCTCTTTAGCTTATAATTTTCCAATGTTTCATCTACTAAGGAGGCATACACCATCTCACCAGTCTGTTTATGCAGTTCAATTTTGTCCATTGGGTGTATGTCTTTGGCCATGACCTCCAGGTTGGTCCTGAGGTAATCTGAGGCAGATTGGGGATGCAGAGATGTGGGCATAAAATGACTCATGATCATTTTGCCTTCACCTACATCAAAATCAGACATAAGTCTTTGCTGATTGGTAGGAGCCATGTTTAGTAGGTGATTGTACAACTGTATTTTGATAGGATCATTCCTCCTTTTAATGTCTATAAATTGCTGTTTGATGCTTATTTGTCCCTCTTTTTGTTGGCTGGAGGAGCTGACCTCCCCTCCCATGGTCCTGTCCTGTTCCTGCTGGAAGGAACTTGCTGAAGCTTCTCTGCTGGGTGGGCCCATGCCCAATGCCTGTCTTATTGCTATGTCCTCCTCTGAAAAATCATTTAATCTCTGCCTTTTCTCTCCCTGGTTTATAGATGATGTCAGGGGAGTTTCTCTATCCCTTTTTCTAAAAACAAATGTATCCTCCTTTTGAGGGGTTTGGAGGACCGAGGCATCAAAGGTAGTCTCTTGCCTTGTAGGCACCGTTCTTTCAGTGGTCTTAGGAGTTTCCACTGTTTCTTTTTGCTGGGCAGGCTGCTCCTGCCTTTGTTCTTCTTGATGTTGCTGCCCTTGCTGTTCTGACTGTTCTTGCTGCCCTTGTTTATCTGTCTGCTCTTGTTTATCTGTCTGCTCTGTCTCCATTTCTTGATGTATCTGCTCTGTCTCCATCTCCTTTTCTTTGCCTCTGCTGGATATATTCTCAGGGGCCTTGGTAGTTTGCTGCTTGGCAGTTGAGGAGGATTCAGCTGCTCCCGTTTGTGTACTTGGAAGTGTGAATACCTGTGGACAAAGCTCAAGGTCAGCCAACTTCTTTAGATTCCTTAGTGCCCTTTTGTTCAGCTCTTCTTGTGACAAGGGTTCTTCTAAGGTCCCTCTCCTCCATTTGTCTTGGTTTGCATATTTTTCAATGTGGGGGATGCTATGGTGATCATAGGCAGATAACTTATATTTGAGCCTCCTCGTGGATATGAAATGATTAGGGTCATAGGGTACCCATATGAAACTGGTTTGCAGGCCAAGGGCCTCAAGCATTCCCTCTGCTTCCCTCCATCCTTGCTCCCTCTCATTATAAATAAAATGGCCAAGTTGGCTTTTGACCTTCAACTGTGCCTTTTTTCCCTTTCCTGAAAAATGAAGCACATCAACTCTGCCAAATTGCCTAAAGTACTCTAGGACAAATAGCCTCATAGGCACATACTTGGGTAATTTGAAAGGAGGTAGATCACACCCATATATCCTGATGACAGTGTGGTTTTGGTAGAAGTACCAATCCCCAATGCTATAAGATTTGGACAGCTGAAGAATTCTCTGCATGTCATCAGTGAGTCTCGGAGGAGGTGAGCTCATCAGCATTGCCATAGTTGGATGGATGAACAGATCCATGAATTCACAGTAAGTGTATGGAGACTCAGGTCTAATGTGGAAGACAGATGACCAGTAGACCACTGATCTGGGATTGCCTTGGGCATCCATTCTTTTGATTGAAAAGTGAAACTTCTCATGTTGATGATACAAGATCAAATGGTAAATGTAGGAGGTGTATCTGAACACCCTATCTCTCCTTAAATTCATCAATTGCTCATGAATCTTGTCTGATATGTAGGTGGCGTAGTCATAGCAGATTGGTGACTTGCCAGGAGCAAACATAAGCATCAATACCAGCACAGTTGCATCAATATGCTCGATTGAACTATATCCCAAGATGGGAGAAATCATATCTGCAAGGTCTCTGCCCAGCTCATTGAGGTATACATGAAGAATTGGAGGGCCCATTACAATGTTAGTTTTGATGTATAATTGATTGAATTTGACAATTTGAGCATCTGTGAGTTTATCCCCTTGTTTTATCAGATTTACCAGTGATAAAGGAACCAACTTCTTCTGAGGGTTGAAGCAAAGCATGTCTCTGATAGCTTGAGGGGTAACATAGAAAAGTATTGCACCAGATGGGTCAACAACAGCTCTCTGAGAAACATCATATTGTTCAGCACAGAGGTGGATTAGTTCAGGGAACTGGTTGACCTGAGGGAGCTTAAAAATAGGGAGGAAAGAGTCCCATAAGCCCAGTATATCTGTCCCATTTTCATGCTTGGCTTTTAATTCATTCAACAGATGAATGTGGAATTTGCTGCTCATAAGCTTCTCTTCTGCAATTTGGTAATCCATATCTGCCAAGGCTTGCCATTTCAAATTCTTTTGAGGGGCATTCAGAGGTTGAACATTTAGCACTATGGGAGCTACAGGGGGATCCATGGTTCTTTTTAGGATTCTGTTCTTTTAAGGGCTAGTGTTACTATGCAGAGTAACACAAAAGGAGCTTCTTCTGAGGAAAATGGGAATTTATGAGGACAAAGAGTGAATGGGAAAGGTTGCAGCAATTGCAATACTGCTTTTGAACAAAATAGAACAGTAGCAGAACTGAGCAAAGTTTGCTTTGTGGTGAATTTGTTTCTTGCAGGTAGCTGGTTCACGATTGCGCGAACCAACGAGGAATTTCCACTAAATTTGCCCAATGTGGCCTCCTAAACGTGTAATGGTAGCACTGGTTTGGTATGAATGCTGGTACGGTGGAGTTTTAATGGTGAACTTGGCATTTTAAGGTCTGCTCACAGGCTATACCCGGAATTCACGGAAAAATGGACTTGCAGAGTGAAAATGGAGAATACCTGGTGAATTTCGTCGGCTTAATCTTGCTAATGCGCGAGTGATGGACGTTCTGGCGGTCTCGAAATTTCCTCAGCAGGCTGGTGCAAGTTTGATACGTAAATTGCATGCAGAACAAACAGTGCAGCTTTTGCCAAAAACAGCAAAAAACGCGAAATTTTCGGTCTAAATATGGATTTTGGCGATTTTGGCGCGTTTTTGTGCTGACGTCAGCATGACGTCATAGGTGGGGTAAGGGTCGGATGACGTCAGCATGATGTCATCAGGCCAGGTGGCAGGCTCTGATTGGTCCACGGGGATGGTGAGGTGGCAGGATAGGTCAGCCAATGGTTGAGCGGGAGGTTGACGTGACGGCATAAGTGGCAGTGACGTGGGGTGACAGGGAAATGACGTGGTGATGACGTAATGTAAATGGAATGGGGGAAACCAGAAACCGGAGGCGGTTTCATATCGCACCGCTTACGGTACGGTGGCGGTAAGTGTCAGTTGTACCTCCGATGAGCCGTGGAGGGGACGCGTGGCTACCGCATGACGTAGCCAATAATACGGCCATCGGAAGATATCGCCCGGACAGAGGATCTGCTCCGATGCAGTGATGGCCGTCAGATCTGGGGGGCATGATCGGACGGCTATTGGAGGGTTGATGTGATAGGGGGATAGGGCGGGTAACCAACGGTCGTCGGAAAGGGTCCGATGCCTTGAGAGCCGTTGGATCTTCAATTCTTTAATCGGACGTTCATCGGGAGGACGAAGGGATCGACAAGTAAGGGGAGGGGCGCGGATTATTTTAATAATTTATTCTGGGGATCTGTGCATGGGCGGAAAACTTTGGTATAGTGGGTTTTTCGTGAATTTTCTGTGGAAATGCGCCCGCCCTTTGGACTTTAGGTAAAAGGGAAAACGTGGGTTTCCATGTTTTTTAGCCATTTGAAGCGGGTAAGGGTACAAACAAGGCTTTTTTAGGAGGTTTTTATGTGTAAATGGGGGTTAAAGGTGAGAAAATGGATTTGTGAAGGGGAAAGGGGTTTTGGGCTTAGGTTTATCAAGATGACCAGGTGTCATTTGATCCCTGACACGGGACTTATTGGCTATAATACCAAGGGGTGGGTATTTATACAAAATTTGGGGTTTATACACCATGGTGTTAATACTAGTAGGGGAAAAGGTAATATGAGGGATTTACATAGTAGAGTTAGGGTTAATATGGATAGAGAGTGAATGAGGGGGAAAAACACTAAGTGTATTTGAAGCTTGCTTAGTTGAGGGAGTAGATCAAAATGAAAAGAATTTTTAGACAAGAAATGTGGCTTCTAAGGATAAAAATTCAATCACATTACCACAAGTACTTCCATGAATGTTAACTCAAAGGGGATGTTAGTAAATGACATGAAAGGGGGAAGTGGGAGGTTAGACATGCTTCTTTGCTTTTCTTCTCTTATCTTGATCATCCAATCTGAAATGGATACCATTTCTGCAACCCCATCTACTTACCCAACTACTTTGCCTAGCATTTTTTGTTTCTTCTTGGAGGGTGCATTTAGGCTTGCAAACCCTTACTTGCCTTTTCTTTTCTTTGGCTTTTTCTTTTGTCTTTCTGTCTATTTCTACCCTTATGCTTCCAAGGTCCCAGATTAAGCAGTTGGGAACCTTAACTTCTCCACCTGAGCTACTTGTCTGCCAAGATAAAACCGTTTGGACAGACTTCTTTCTCTAATCTACAACTGAAAATTGAAAGCATGGCATGATCCAGATTAAACTGTTGGATCATCCATCAAAATTTGAACCAAGGCCATCAAAATTAAAACAAGGAGAAGCTCTTTACACACCTTGTTTTTTCTAGGAAATATGGGATCTTTGTGTAGTCAAAGCAGAGCATATTTGGACTTTCCCTTGTCAATCATGAAATATGAAACCATGGAAAATTTTAGGGGCTAATGTTCGCCCAGTGGGCTAATTTTCCATGATTTTTCCAAAAAAAAGATTCGCCAATTTCCAATTTTATAAAAGACGATTCACCCAAATTTTAGAATATAAAATTATTTTACCTTAAAAATCGCCAACATTATAGAGAGACTATATAGAAAATAATTATAAATTTGATTAATTTTACAAATATATCAATAAACATTTATAATTTGCATATGAGGGATTAGTGAGATTCGCCAATGTTTGAAACTTCAAGAAAATTTTCCATCCTTAAAATTTTCCTTGTATGAAACCTATTGGTATAGGTATCCAACACCACCACTAATTGTTTCATTTTGTCAATGATAAATGGGTATATTCATGTGATGATAGGGCTATTTGGATCTGCAGGCAAGGAAATTGTCACCACCTGCATCTTGGACTTCCTCACCTTCTCTTGTGAACCCCAAACCTTGTCCTAAAACTTATGTTCATGAGGTCATTCTCCTAGGATCACCGAGAGCATCCCTTCTAGTGAAAAATAGGCCTTCAAAATGCTCTGAGCTTGGATAGGGGCTTTGAACAGCCTTCACTCATCTACCTCAACCTCCATCCACCTTCCCAGACCATTGAACCATCATTTTCACCTCTTAAACCTTCTTGGCAGCCCTCTTGTAGCATTACAGGCCTTCTTGTACCAATTTCAGACACTTGTAGCAGCCTCATGTAGAAAACGTATAGCAGCCTGTTTCTTCACTGGTTTTGATTTGTGCTGAAATTTGCATTTAGAATGATTTTTACCCCCATCTATGACTTCATGGTCAAGGGAAGCTCCTAGGCCACTCTAAACCCCCCTTTTCCTTCCCGACAAAAACATAATAGCGTTAGTTTCCTTACCACAAATTTGGCACAAATAGAACATTGATTTACATGCAAGTGTGAGCTAGTTAGATGGTACGTAGAATCTTCAATTATGGTTTGGTAGGTTAGCTTCTTTTCTACAAGTAGATATGATAAATAGTTGGATAATTTCAAGATAATGTAGTTTCCTTTATACAAGTATTTTAGCTCTTTCATTTTCAAGAACTGTTTCTATGGCATTTCCAAGTTGAAGTTAATAGAATTTTTTTTTTCATAGTTAGAGGTAGCTTCTAAATTTCACCTTCATTAGCTAGATTTCATTCTAATTTAGTAAGAGGAATGGTCTTGGGGAACTAATTATCAAATGTCCTAGTTGAGGGTGGCATGAGTATAATCCCATCTACTGTGCATATAGCACTATCACCTCGAAGTTTGTAAGAACCCTAGGTTGATAAATAGATTTGAGTAGCCCTTGGGAGTTGCTGCACTCTTGGTGCAATACCAGGGCTAGGTATCTTAAATAAAATGGATAAAGAACCAAAACCTTCAAATAAAGCATTTTGTGGTAAAATAATATCATAAAATACATTGCAAGTATGTATATAAACCTTTTGGATAGTTGTAGAATATCTCTATTGATTAAATATATACCAACGCTTTAGGGAAGACACATATTATAAAAGATTGATGAGTTTCCTAAAGAAGGTAAAGCATCATTTTCAGGGAAATTATATGTGTTATAATTCCAATATTAAATTATCAATCCAAGACTCGTAAGATTTGAGGCACAAGCACAGGTAACACAGGACCAAAGAATCTAATCTAAACTAACATCATGAAATCTTAAATTTGTTCCTAAATTTAGTATAGCATTTTTGTTCCTAGTTTCAAACTAATCTATTGATAAAAACATGCTGAAGCAATACCAATCAATGTTCAAGCAATTCTAATCATTGTTCAAATGAAACTAACTCTAATCAATATCTAAGAAATATTAATCACAACCCAAAAAATACAGATTATCATTCAAACGATTTTAATCTCAATCTAAGTAATCGAAATCTTCAATCCAAACAATATACATTACTATTCAAATGATTTTAAGCTCAATCTAAGTAATGGAACTCTCAATCCAAACAAGACCAATTCCAATCCATGGGGCATATAAGACAAGCTAAAGATAACTTCACACTGACTTATTAATCCTATGTAATTCACACATTCAACTCTGCAAGGCTTCAAAGGGAACTAAATGATAGTTACAAAGTAATATTCTTATGTTGCCTAAATTAACATACTCAAATTTGAAAGACTTCAAAGATCAAAACTTACTTCTAATTTGAAACCACTTCAAATAAACCCAGAAAAATTATTCGAAGTAAGTAGCCTTCTATGAAAAGAGTATTTACATATGATCACAAGGAAATCTCACTACAGTTATATCAAATCCCAGAGCTATGCTACAATTTCCATTAATGACTAAAGTCCTGCCTTACTATTTCGGGGTGCCCTCATGTAAAACATGATGCTACAAGAACTTTGTAAATTGTATTATTGAGAAATGTACATGATTCAAGATTAGAAAGACAAATTCAATTTGAACTTATGACACAGTTATTATCAAAATTGGAAAGAATTCTACTAAATATTCCTAATTATGGAAACATAATTAATAAATCATTCATGCATAGAAAACATTAATCAATACAGTCCTTTTGCTCGCAAAGGCCTAGAAATAATGCATTCTTCCAAATCTAAGGAAAACAATGCAAGTGAATTAAGTACAGAATGAGAAACATTAAATATAAGATCTATTGAGAATCAACTGTAAATGAGATATAAACCTCTAAAACTCAACCACGCACACTTCCTACAATCTATATTAATTACAAGATTTTATTCCAGGTACTGATGGGCCCTTGCCATTACCTAGAGTAAGACCAATCTAATTCAGTACTTGCAGATTAAAGAGACATAGCACTTATAGTTAACAATAAAGGCTTAGTATTATATTTCAATAAAACATCAATTCAAGCATAATCTAGAAATGCATTATGAATCTATAGTCAAATGTGAGCATATATCTCCTTCTCTCCTCCCTTACATAAAAAACCATCGGGATTTTTAAACACTTCAACTAATGGAGAAATAATTATAACTAATTGATTGAGAAAAGTAAACATATAACTTCAGAGATAAGTAAAGTAAAGGAAAAAATTAAAAGCCAAGTAAGGAGACTAGATCGAATGAAAATATTTCTAGAAGGTGCAACCAATAGTCCCACTTGTGGTCCTCCATGTGGTTGATTGTCAAAACTGTCAAACCCAGGTTTTCTGTACGTAACGCGAACTATTTCAAGCCTAGGGATTTTTTACATAATACTCCCCTGAACATAAATTATTCATGATTATGAATTTTTCCAAACAATTTATGGGTTACCTAAATGAGGGTATTTTGAACAAAACCCTTCTCTCAAAATCCTAATATTCTTCCTAATTTGATCAGAAATCTTATATTTTCACCTACAATAATTTTGCATTTTGTAAGTCTACATTATGTACTCAACCCTGTAGAATTTTTTTTTATGAAGACTTTTGGCAATGGATCCCCGTGGTAAATGAACTTGGCGAAACCACCTTTAAAAAATCATGAAAAAATCATCTCTAATCATAGAAAAGTCAAGGAAACTAATGATAATCGGCTAGAAAGTGTAAGATGTGTATTTGGTGGCAAGTTTTGGAATTATGGTATGAAATGTGTTAAAAATATAGGAATGTAGGTTATGAATAGTGACAGTTTATGGTGGAAAACATTGGCATATTTGAGGCCGAACATCCCCCCATGCCTATGGATTTGCATGTCCTCATGCAAACAAATCCCTTTCTCATTGACAAATTCTTGACATTGTTTTGTAGATGTTGGTTCTTTGTGGGACAACATTGCTTGAATATTTGCAGGTATTGGTTATCGTGGAGCAGCACTACTTGAATATTTGGAGGTGTTAGTTCTTATGGAGAAACACTACTTGAATATTTGGAGGTGTTGGTTCTTGTGGAACAACAATACTTGAATATTTGGAGGTGTCGGTTCTTATGGAAAAGCACTCTTCAAATTTCACATATCACACTAATTTACTGAGAAATACAATTTGAGGACAAGAAAGGTATGGATGAAATGAGGGGGCGATGGAGATGGTAAGTATGTGGATGGGTGCTTGCATACTTTGTCATCATGAGGCCAATGCTTATAAATGGTTTCCTTTATCATTTCATGGAAGTAATGACTTCACCATCTGAATATAATGCTATGAGAAGACACTATAGAGTCTGCCTTTATTAATGCACCATATTATATTATATGTGTAATGAATGGAAGGAAAAGAAAAGGATAATGATTAATGAAAGATAAAATGCATGGAATAAGAATTGGTAAATCATTAAGTTTATTAAACCTTCTAATGAATTAGAGAATCTTAATACAAATTTACCAAAGTTTTTACCTGTTTTATTGATGTGCTCGGTGTTGCAAGATGAAGTGAATGATGGAATGGCAGGAGTTGATGTGACTATTGATATGATCTGAGAGGAAGAGCTAGAGTTGCAATGGAGGCTGATTTGGATCCGGTGAAGGAAATTGAGATGAGGGTTGAACCAAAGGTGCCCTTCCCCCCATTCTTAAGGAGTTGTATGTCCCCAAACAACTGAAGAAAGGTGACTGCTTCTGCAAATGAATGGAAAAATTGCTATATGGAAGTCTTTACTTAAATGAAGATACTACTACAAATGAAAATGGAAATGCTGATATAAATGCCCAAACTTCTACAAATTTGTGTTGAGATCACAAAACCATATAGTCTTCAACCACTAAACACCCCTGTGCAATCTTTCATATATGAATAAATGGTATCGATGTTGAACATAAGCAAGAATCATTGGATTACCAACCATTGAGGAGGGTCATTAACAAATGTGAGATATCCCACCTTTGATGTCAATGGGAATCAAGGCACTAGGTACATTCCACCGGCCATGAATGGATTTGTCACAGTTGAATGGACTGCAAAATTAATCCACCAAGAAACATTGATGTATTTTATTAGTATATGACAACAGTACCTACCATTAATGTATGCAGGCTCCCAAGTACCTTATCTAACCCTAACTTTGGTCCCAAATAATTTGTTGATGTTGATGGGACACGGCTTCTTGGCAAGTGGGATTTAAGGGACCCCACATCAACCAACTCGAGTATAACCATAATGACTTGAAGGATACATGATTTGAATAACTCATACAAATTTACAAAATTTATTTGGAACCTTGCCCACTAGTTACCTGGTTTTCAAGCAAAGTTCTTGTCCAGTTGTGCCAAGCAAGGCGGTTTTCACAAAATATCTTATTTTTTTCTTTACTATTTTCATTTATTTATTTATTAAAATACTAACTTACCTATTCTAATAGAGAAGAGACATCCTCATTCAAGTGAAAGAGAAATTACAATGAAGCCAAGTGCGCATTAGGTACAAAGTTATATTCATGCCAAAATTTAAAATATAAACTTTAGAATGCACATGAGCATGAAAAATCAGTATTTTTGAAGGATGTGATACAAATAATATTTGAAGATGAGAGTGGTACTTTGATTGGATTATAATCTAGAACCAATGCTCAATGTAATCCTTGTGGTATTGGCCCATTTTATCATTTGGACCACTCCGAAAGGCCTCCTTCATCATGCTAGGAAAACTTGGATAATTGGTCTCCCAAATGCATACAAGGCTTGTTGTTGGGCATGGTGAAAGTTCCTCGATCTCATGTTTAGAAGGATGCTATTTATTTGATTTGGTACATGATTTCTTGATCTCATTGGTAGATAGGTAATAGGAATCAACGGAGACTTCAAAATCCTTTTCTGACTGTGGAGAGATAGATAATTTCCTGAGTGTGGTCAGGATGAACTCTTCCCAGAGGGAGATATCCCAGCTACTACTAGGATTTGAGAAAATACTTCAAGGGGCATTCTTCAAGATCTCAAGAATTCTTGAATTCCTCCTGTTAGTTGATAATCCATGTCTCACAAAAGGAATTAGTACAAAGGGGTTCTTATGGCACCCCAAAAATGTTTTATATTTAAAGAGCTTCAAATTTTAATCTAAATGAATTAAAACTACTAATTGCAATAAAATTCACCAAACTTTAACTCCTTGTTTACTTGGAAAACAAAACTTTGGAGAAACCCCACCATAGTGGATGTGTGGCTCTTCACTCACGTCTTACCGTACAGACTCCACCCTTTGATTATCCTTGAAAATCCTCATCAAAAAACAACGACACTCCAATCCCTTTAACACCTCCCCGGAAACGACGCCAATAATGTTCGGGAAATTATATATGTTATAATTCCAACATTAAATTATCAATCTGAGACTCATAAACTTCAAGGCACAAGTGCAGGTAACACAAGATCAGGGCATCTAACCTAAACTAACATCATGAAATCTGAAATTTCTTCCTAAATTAAGTACAAAATTTTTGTTCTTAGTCTAAAACTAATCTATTGATAAAAACATGATCAAGCAGTACCAATCATTGTTAAAGAAATTCTAATCATTGTTCAAACGAAACTAACTCTAATCAATATCTGAGAAATATTTATCACAACCCAAGCAATACAAATTACCATTCAAATGATTCTAATCTCAATCTAAGTAATAGAAATCTTCAATCCAAACAATACATATTACTATTCAAATGATTTTAATCTCAATCTAAGTAATGGAAATATCAATCCAAACAAGACCAATTCCAATCCCCAGGGCATATAAGGAATGCTAGAGAGAAATTCACACTAACTTCTTAATCCTATCTAACTCACACCTTCAACTCTGTAAGGCTTCAAAGGGAACTAAATGACAATTTCAAATTAATATTTTTATGCTGCCTAAATTAACACACTCAGATTTGAAAGATTTCAAAGATCAAAGCTTATATCTAATTTGAAACCACTTCAAATAAACTGGAAAAATTTATTCTGAGTAAGAAACCTTCTATGAAAAGATTATTAACATGCAAGCTCGATGCAATCTTACTACATATATATCGAATCCTAGAGCTATGCTATAGTTTCCATTAGTGATTAATGTCCAGCATTACTATTTTTGGGTGTTCCCATGTAAAACATGATTCTACAAGAATTCTATACTATTGAGGAATGTACATTATTGAAGATTACAAAGTCGAATCCAATTAGAACTTATGACAGTTATTATTGAATTTGGAAAGCATTCTTCTAAATATTCCTAATCATGGAAATATGATTAACAAATGATTCATACATATCAATACAGTCCTTTTGTTCACAAAGGTTTAGAAATAATGCATTCTTCTAAATCTAAGGAAAGCAGACCAAGTGACTTAAGTACAAAATGGGAAACATTAAATCTAATATCTATTGAGAAGAAACTTTAAAATGAGATATAAACCTCTGAAGCTCAACCAAACACACTTCCTATAATCTATATTAATTACAGGACTCAATTCCAAGTTGTGACGGGCCCTTGACACTACCCAAAGCAAACCCAATCTAATTCAGTACTTGCATATTAAAGAGACATATAACTTACAAGAAACAATAAAGGCTGAGACAACAATTATATTATAGTTCAGTAAAACATTAGTTCAAACATAATCCAGAAATGCGTTAGGAATCTCCAGTCTAATCTGAGAATATATCTCCTTCTCTCCTCCCTTACATACAAAAATATCAGGATTTTTAAAGAGTTCAACCGATGGACAAATAGTTATAACTAATTGAATACGAAAAGTAAACATATAACACCACATCTAAGTAAAGTAAAGGAACAAATCGAAGCCAAGTAAGGAGAACCGATCGAATGAAAATATTTCTAAAAGGTGCAACCAACTGTCCCAATCGTGGCCATCTACATGGCTGATTGTTGAAACTGTCAAGCCCAGGTTTTTTGTACTTAACACGAACTGTTTCAAGCCCAGGGGTTTTGTACTTAATACTCCCTTGACCATAAATTCTTCATGGTGGTTAATTTTGCCAAATAATTTTTGTGTTACTTGCATAAGGGTATTCTGAATAAAAATCGCATCTTGAAATCTTGATATTCTTCCTGATTTGATCACAAATTTTAAATTTTCACCTATAGGAATTCTTCATTTTGTACTACATTTTGTACTTAGTCCTATAGCATTTTTCTTTATGAAGAATTTCAGCAATGAATCCATGTGGTAAATGAGCTTCAAAAAACCATCATTAGAAAATCATGACAAAATCATATATAAGCATAAAAAAGTCAAGAAAACTAATGATAATCTACCACAAAGTGTAAGGTGTGTATTTTGAGACAAGTTGTGGAATTATGGTATGAAATGAGTTAAAAATATAGGAATTTAGGTTATGAATAATGAGATTGTATGGTGGAAAAAATTGGTTATTTGAGGCCCAACAATCATGACATGAAGTTCATTATATATATATATATATATATATATATATATATATATATATATATATATATATATATATATATATATATATATATATATATATATATATATATATATATATATATCTATATATATATATATATATATATATATATATATACATATACATATACATATACATATACATATACATATACATATACATATACATATATGTGAAGGATCATTGTGTTTAACTCATACAATGTGGGTACTAAGTTTGCAAAACATGGTAATAATGAAATTAAAGAATGGATTCCATATTATAATAAGGTTGACACTAATCATAAGGATTTATAAGCAAGTTAAAAATGTACTAATTATAGATCCTTATTATAGAATGGATTGAGAATTTTGGTAAACGTATGTGATTATGATGCCTTAATAAGTAATTCTAGAACTAAAAATAAAATAAAATTGAGGTATAAGAGTAAGTTACACATGGTATCAAAGTTGTAGGTTTAATATTGAGAGCTATGGGCCAACTCATAGTTGTAAGATATGGAGGAGCATCAGGTAGATCATATCTAGGTGTAAATAGAACATGAATGACATAATTGTTGGAGGGAGTAAGAGACTTGAAAAATGGAATTGACCAGTAGTAAAACAATTCCTGAATAGGTTTAGGAAGAGAGATATCAGTAATTTGATACTTGTTATCATTACAACTAGGATGTGAGAGATGTATTAGTAGGAAATATTAGGCCTCGGGTGTTTAAAGAAAATTGCAGTAAGAAAAGTAAATGGATAACAGATGCAGTAATAAATACAGTTCTCAATTAAATATATTTAAATGAAAGAGATTGAGGATAGGGAATAGGTCATGTGCTAGTGATAACTATTCCAAAAAGAGAAATGTATATAGTTTTAATATAACAATTATACCAAGAAAATAGAAAAACAAAGTATTGGTAAAAATATACTTGTTCAAATTTGAAGATAATGTAATACCATTATACAGTCGATGAGAGATGTAATGAGTGTATGGAGACTGCCAAAATATTATGTGCCAATGTTTTTTCTTTAGTGTCGAATACCAAAAACTTGATAATGTTACTCCATAAGCAAACTTTCTATACCAGAGGAACAACCTCTTTCGGCCATCTTGAGCTTGCAGCTGAGGTGAGTAAAGTATAATAACAAAGGAGATGATTCCATTCTTGGTTCTAACGGTAAATATAGTACAAATAACAATCAAATAAAGGTTGCTACAGGAAGTTCAAGGGAGACATGTATACATTGATAATTTATCTTCTGACTAATTTGATATACAAAATAGTATATGGCCCTTGACAAGTTATTATCATTATATAAGGCTTGTATGCCTTACGGTTTAGGAACTAATCTGATAAATATGGTCTCGTATATGTGAAATCCAAGACATATGAAAATAAATGATGTCAATGATGGATTGGTTGGGATAGAGAGGGAGACGTGGGAAGAAATACAAGAATAGTTGGAAACGAATATTTCATAGCAAATGATGTAAGGTATAAATTGTCCATAAAAGACATAGATGTATATTTTTTTATATAGCATTAAATTATTATGAATAATTTTATGTGCAAGTGTTAAAAATATTGCACGGATGTTAAACAATGAGAATGTTACCAAAACTATAGCTCTATGAAATTTCAATATATCTACCCTTTTAAAATTATAGATGGACAAAAGTGAAAATCAACATAATGGCAAAGGATTTAGATTTTAGTATATTTAAATTAACGCGTGGTGGTATGTAGATTTTTTTATGCTCTTGACCTGCAAGAAATCTAGAATACCAGAAATATGAAGCAATACATCCCAAAAAAAATAATTATCACATGAAATGAGACAAATTTTTATGAGGTTCCTTAATAATTATATTATATAGGTCACAATGTCATCCTCCAACTTATTAAATTGTCATTGTCTCACATTTATCTAAAAAAAAATTTATATTATGCTTAGTGTGAGGTGTAAAGATGTGTTACTATGTCATGTGGCCTAATGTGTGTTAAATGCAAGAATTGGAGCACTTTTGAGATGATTTGAGTATAGGAACTTGGAGCAAATAAGCAAGAGATATTATAGGAGATGGTCCACCTCCTTAATTCCTCAAATCAGTCAAAGATCCCCCACTCTATCTCATCAACCCGATGTCATTGGTAGCAAAGTAGAGTGAGTTCATTGACAGTCAAGCCAGTGCAAGTCAAGGAAGAGTCAGATTCACCTATTCTCGAGTTAGGGAGGAAACTATCCCTATTTTCTAGGGATATCTTAGTAGCTCCAATTTTTTATAAATAAACAAGCTAAGGGACTCACTAGGATTCAAAGTTTTATTGTAGCCAATAGTCCATTAAGTTGGATCACATTTGACTGTTATTTTCATAATGCATTTTACAATTTTTGAATAATAATGAGAATTTGTATTTTGATTCAGCACTGAGTTGTCTTACAGGGCTAAATCTCTTGGGTTAGGGCCCAACCCAAGCAACATAATTTCCTGTCTTGTATATCTATTCTTAGTCTATAATGTTGATCAATTGCTAAACTTTATTCATGTTTCTTTTAGCTTAGAATATTGATTAAGTTGTTTCTCATTTATGTTTCCATTAGCTTAGAGGGTAGATTAGTTGATGCAGTTCAGTAGAGTAAAATCCATCAAAAAAAAATTGGCAGTGACCCCTATCTCATCTCTCTCATGGGATCATGATTAGAGGAACCCACTCTCACATCCCAAAAATAGAGTTTGATTTTTTTTCATTGCATAGGTCAAGTTTTAGCATTATTTAGATAGATGTTTATGATTTCTTGGAAATATTTACATTTGTTATTTTGCTTCTCATTATTGTTGTACCTTGGAAGGTAGTTCATCTCATATATCAATTTCTTAGCAGTAGTTAGATAAGTTTTCCAAATTAAATTCATATTTTCCAAATTGAAATGTAATAATTTGCAAATGAAAAGAGAAATGGGTGCAGGTGTTATTGCATGGATGATGATCTGCAGGAAAGGACCCCTTTCACCAAATCTATTTAGGTCTTCTCTACCTTTTGTTGATGCATGCCAACCCATGTTCTAAACCTATGTTTTTTTGTCACTGTGAGAAATCCATCTTAGCCCAAATCTGACCTTCTTGAAGTATTGGGATTGGCTAAGGGTGATGATCACCTTCACCACACCTTCCACAACTTTCATACACCCTTCCAACACTTCATCTAAAAATTATTTCCCTTGAAACGCTCTTAGCCAATTTCTTATATCATGTTAGGACATCTTCTAGTTGTACAGGACATCCTATAGAAACTTCATGTACCTCACCTGTAACAACCTGTTTTGACCTGAAATGATAGCCTAGCCTAGTTTAGGAGTATTTTAACCCCTCAGGTTGGACTCCATTACTTGAAGTGCCACCTAGACCAGTCCTTTAGCTCCCTTTCCTTCCTGTAAGATCAGATAGCATTAGTTCTCTCATTTCCAAGCTTAGCAATTAGAACTTTATTTACTCTGCAAGTGTGAATTAGATATTCCATGCATGCATTCTTAAATTATGAAATGGTATACTAATATCTTGTATTCATGTAACCCTGATAAATAGATGATTGAGCAAAAGTTAGAATAGTTTTGTTTTTGCAAATTAGCATAATATGTGTGTCATTTCATACCATTTAGAAGTTGGCAACTTTCATTTCATAAGTTAAAAAGCATTACTTTCTCTACACTAGGACTAGCCTTTACATTTTGCTTCTAGTAGTTAGACTCCTTTCAGTTCGGTAGAGGAATGGTCTAGAACCCTAATGATCAAGTGATCCACTTGAGGGTGGCATGAGTAGGATGATGCCTACTATGTATATATCATTGTCACCTCTAAGTTTGTATGAAACCCTAGGTTGATAAAGTAAAGTTGGTAGCTATGGGAGTTGCACCATTCTTGCTGCAATACTGAGGCTCATCACATTTTCGCTCCATTACTGTGGAGGCATCTAGGTAGATGTAATTTCTTCTTTTCTTTATGTTTTTCATTCAGTAGATAGATGTTATTCTTGCTTTCATTTTTGTTTTATAGTTTATTCTTAAAAAAATATAAAAATAAAATTCTCTTTCATGCCTCGTAGGAGTAGAGACACTTTAGGGAAGTTCTTGTCAAATAAACCCACACCATCAAACAATCAACCTTCACTCTTCTTCAATGGATGTTAAGTTCCATCTCTAACTACAGGGGAGCTAGAGGACCCCTTAGGTGAACAACTTGAGATCTTTGAAGAGCCTATTGGGGAAAATGAAAAAGAATCCATTCCATATACACACACCATGGATGAAAACATAAGTGAGGGTGCTTTTCCCATTAGAGGGAGTAATGGAGATGTTAGGATGAAAAATATAAGCCCTTCTTCCCTTCCTCACTTCCATGGCTTAGACTCAAAGGACCCTGATATATTTTTGTTTGAGTTTTTTGTTGTCTGTAGAACTTATGATTATACCTCTGATGACCAAAAGTTGAATTTGTTCCCATCCACTCTTAAGGATGAAACCTTGCGCTGGTTCATGGGCCTACCCAGGGATAACATCACTACCTCGGCTCAAATGCAACAAATGCTTTAACAACAAGTGTTGGACATGAGATCCCCCAAGGGAAGTTCTGGTGCTAAAAGCCCAAATTTTGGCTAAAAAGTGTAAATCTGATGTAAAGAATCCACATTTTGTGGGCACAGAGTGTGAAGTTGTAAATGAGTCATAGGGTTGTCTGCCCTCAATTTTGTAATGTAATTTCAGCTTTAGAGGCCTACCCATGGGATTGTGTAAATAGAGTGAAGCTCTAAGTAGTTGATAATCAGAGAAGAATAAGAAGAAATGATGAAGAATTGAATCTTGTTTGAAGTGTAGAGTCGATTCTTTGGGTCGTAGAGTAGGAGAAGGCTCTGTAGCTAAGTGCACAAAGGCCTAGTACTCTGCAACTGAGTGCGTGGACCCCTTCATCTGAGTGCATAGGGCAGGTTGAGCCTGTAACCCTTGAAGAATTAACAAAGTGAAGTTTTATACCATTCATGTGTATTTATTTATTGTATTTTGCACTGAATGTATTGGGTATAAATTACATTTCTGTTGTTTATATGATGCGCGGACATATATGATTGTGTTGATTAAGTAAATGTGAGATAAAGTATTTGTTTACGCAAAGTTAACTAATATATGTAAGAAGATAAGTAAGATACACAATGTAATTTGGGGAAATAGTGTAGATCATTTCCCTAACAGTGCGAAAACATCTCATCGTCGGGTTAGGGCTGTGTGATAGGCTACCCTAACAGATAGTGAAGGTATCACAGGTCAAGACAGTGCGTGAAGTGACCTGCGTGAAGGTAGGCGCAATTGGACTAAATAAACCCCTCAGACATCTCCAAGGTGTGGAAACTTGGTTACAGCATCCCCCCATACTGCTTCGAGTGAGACTTCAGTACGCGCACCCTGGGCTAATGCCAAAAAATATATTAGTGTAGGGATTTGTTTGGCTAATTAACTTTTAACATGGGTCAGGCCCCATCAAGCTAACAAATGGTTTCGTTGTCGGTATTAGAATCTGCATAGAGATGTCTGATGTCGTATCATTGGAATCCACCTAAGATGGAAATTGAAGGTTGGTTGGATAGGAGGATTCACGAGTTCGCGACACAGGAGGACAGGAATCTGTGAATGACAAAAGAAGAGTGGTTAGACTGCTACCTGTACACAGAAATCCATGAGATCGTTTTCGCATCTTTCCCTACTGAGTTGTACGAGTGGATCGCAAAGCTAGTAGATAACCAAGGAAGGTCAAAGCTCGATGGTCCTATTGTGTGGACCCTAGAGTTGGTGCATATATTGGAAGCACCAGAGTATCAGATCATGTGCATTGTTGATCACTGGATTGGTCAGATTATAGGAGGATTCATTACTGAGTTTCAATAGACACTTCAGTCAGCTATATCGAGGCAAAGTGACGCTTTCTCGAGGGACCGCGGGGTAAGTACGTAAAGTCTCTAAATATTGGGATTAAAATGTTATTTTGTGAAAAGAGGGTTATACACTTACCTTGATGTTCAGGGCTACGCAAAGTGGAAAAACTTACAGGAACGAAGGAAATAAGGAACCAGAAACTAGCCCCTTGATTTCACCTCTGCGAGGGGATGAGAAAGAACTCGTGAAGGTCTCTCCATCAAGTGAGATCCATTTGATAAAGCAAAGAATTCCATGAATACCACCCCCACCCACACCACCACCAGCTTCATCTCCATCTTCACCCATACCAACTCTACCACCACTGCGAGTTAATAAGGCAAGCACGATAATGTTTCCCGTGTTCAAGGGAGTGGGAAATTTTTGGGTTGTGTTATTCTTTCCATGACTAGCACATGTTAGAGCGGGGGTGAAGCCCTCTCTTCGTTGCACCGATTGCGCAATGGGGGGGTCACAGGGGGGCAGTAGACCCCCCTATCTGTGGGGTTTAGGGGGGCGAGTAGCCCCCCTCTACGGGGTCTAGGGCAGTGCCCTGGGAATTTTTTTTTGGACCCTATATTAGATTGGGCAGACCTACCTATGGTTTTGTGCATGATTTTTGCACATGGTTTTGGACGTGATGGTTTTCGGTCCATGGTTTTAGACACGATGGTTTTCGGTCCATGGTTTTGGACGTGATGGTTTTTGGTCCATGGTATTGGATGTTTCGGCATGTATAAATATGTATTATAACATTGAAAGGAACATAATGAAAAATCAAGCTGATAATCCCGGCCTTGGGATCTTGGGGAAAATCTCTGTGTATATGTGTTTTATGCATTATGCTCTCACATTGTTTATTTTCTATGTTTTAGAATTCGTATGTAGGTAATTTCTGTACGGGGTTAAAACCTACATTTGGTATCAGAGTTGTTTTGGCTTCAAGGGGATGCCTTTGTTGCTGAGGGGTTTCACTCGAGCCTGTGGTAGACCCCGTTCATTGGGAGATCTGCAGGATCGATGCTGGTGGTGAAAGAGGATGGTGATCAGTGGAAAGATAGGGATTGAGAAATTTAATGGTCAGAGTTTTGAGTTGTGGAAACTCAAGATGGAGGATCTGTCGCTGGATAAAGATTAGTGGATCATGGTAGATCTAGGTACTAAACCAACAGGAGTGTCTGATGAAGAATGGAAGAAGTTGGATCGGAAGGAAAAGAGCACAATATGATTGTGTGGCTCAGATTTAGTATTGCTAAATGTATAAGGGGAAGCTACGATGAAGGCTTTGTGGGACAAGTTAGGGACATTGTAGCAATCTAAGTCTTTGGTGAATAAACTATTCCTATGGAAAAAGATGTATAACCTGAGGATGAAAGATGGAGACTCGGTGACAGAGCATCTTAATGTGTTTAATACTATGGTAAGTCAGTCATCATCTGTTGATATCAAAATTTAAAATGAAGATAAGTGCATTAGTTTGTTGTGTTCTCTACCAGATTCATGGGATAGTCTAGTTATTGCAATAGTTAGCAATGCAACTGCCTTACAGTTTGATGAAATAGTCTCATCCTTGCTAACGGAGGAGATGAGACGGAAAAATATGTAGAGGTAGAATGGTGACTCCTTGTCTGTACAAGGAAGGTCCCAGAATAGAAACAAAAATAAGTCATCGAGTGGGAGATCTAAATCTAGAGGGAGATCTAAATCTCCAGGAAAACCTGTAAAGGTGGTGTGCTAGAAATGTGGAAAGGAAAGGCACTACAAAAGGGACTGTAAATCTAAAGCTCCTGACAAAGGAAATGGATCTAATGATGCTCCTTCTGTAAAGGCGAAAACCACCTCAGATGAAGGTGGGGATGTGTACTTGGCTTCTTCAAGTACACATGTAGATCATGAGGCATGGTTGATTGACTCAGGTGCATCCTTTCACTTCACTTCCGATAGAGAGTGGTTTTGCGAGTATGAGAAATACGATGGTGGTGATGTCTTCTTAGTGGATGAAGGAAGGCTAGAATCATTGTTCATGGAAAAGTAAAGTTGAAGTTGCAAGGTGGAAGGGTTAGAACACTTTCGAGTGTTCTACATATTCCTGCATTTGCAAGAAATATAATTTTTGTAAGAAAGATGGATGATGCAGGTGTAAAAATAGTGTTTGAGAAGGATACCTGTAAGATGGTTCAGGGAGCACTGGTATTGATGCGGGGAGTTTAGATTGGAACTTTGTACAAGCTACAAGGTAGCGCTATTGTTGATGGGTGCAATAGTTCTGTGGTTCTTGAAAGTGGAGCAAAAAATCTAGTGGTCTCTGGAGAGAAGACCATGTTGTGGCATCAAAGGCTTGGACATATTGGAGAGAAGGTCCTTCGAATACTTCATGGTAAAGGTATGGTAGAAGGTATGAGTAATAGCTCTCTAGATTTTGATTTCTGTGAAAATTTTGTATATGGAAAGTAGAATCGGGTGAGTTGCCCCTCTGGTGCTAAGAGGGAAAAACAAATATTAGAGCTTGTGTGCAGTGATGTGTTTGGACCTGTGAAGGTTCCATCACTGGGTAAGTTTGTGTACTATGTGTCATTTATAGATGACTTCTCAAGGAATACATGGATATATTTCCTTAAGAAGAAATTTGAAGTCTTTGATAGGTTTAAAGAATTTAAGGCTCTGGTAGAAAACCAGACAGAGAAGAAGATAAAGGTGTTGAGGACAGATAATGGTGGAGAGTTTTGCAGTAAGGAGTTTGAAGAATTCTGTAAGAAGTGTGGTATAGCACAGCAGAAGAATACTCCATATACACCTCAGCAAAATGGAGTTGCATAAAGAATGAATAAGACGTTGATGGAATGGGCAAGAAGCATGTTCATTGGTGTCGGGTTAGGACAAGAATTCTGGGCAGAGGCGATGGAGACAGCATGTTACCTGGTCAATAGATCACCTTCATCAGCATTGGAGGATAAGACTCCACAAGAGGTATGGACTGGTAAGAAACCCTCTGTTTCACATCTGAGGGTATTTGGATGTGATGCATATGTACATGTTCCAAAGGAGAAATGAACCAAGTTGGATAGTAAATCTGAAAAGTGCATCTTTATTAGGTATAAGGATGGTTTAAAGGGTTATAAGCTTTGGAACCCAGTAACAAGGAAGGTTATGTACAGCCGAGATCTAGTGTTCAGAGAGGTGAAATATGTTATTAAACATGAAGTCAAACCAAAAGAACCTGAGAAGATAGAGTTTGAGCTAAAGGAGGAAGAATTAGACTCTATAGCAGAGGAGTAATTAGAAGATGAAGAGCCACAAACTCTGGGTGTGAGAAGATCAATTCGAGAAAGAAGGTAGCCAGAAAGGTATAGTCCATCTACTTTCTATTCAAATTTTGCTTTATCTATTATTGATGATGATCCTAGAAATGTGAAGGAAGCAGTAGATTCAGAGGATGGAAAACTCTAGAAAGAGACCATGGTTGATAAAATGGCATCTTTGCAAAAATGAGGCTTGGGATCTAGTGGAGTTGTTGGATGGAAGGAAACCCATTGGCAGCAAATGGGTGTTTAAGAAGAAGATAAATGCAGAAGGAAAGGTGGAGAAATACAAAGCTCAGTTGGTAGCAAAAGGTTATTCCCAGGTGTCAGGAATTGATTTTGGCGATTTTTTTTCTCCTATTGCCAAGGTAACTTCTGTTAGATCGCTTTTATCTTTTGTTGCTGCTTTTGATTTTGAGGTAGAACAGATGGATGTGAAGACAACATTTCTTCACATGGATCTGGAAGAGGAGATCTACATGAAGCAACCTGAAGGCTTTGCGGTGAAGGGTAAGAAAGAACTGGTATGCAAGTTAAAGAAGTCTCTATATGGATTAAAATAGTAAACAAGGATGTGGTATCAGAAATTTGATACATTTATATAGGGACTTGGCTTCACCAGAAGCAAAGCAGATCACTGTGTGTATTTTAAATTAAATGGTGACCGTGCTATTTATCTGGTCTTGTATGTGGATGATATGTTGCTGGTTGGAAATGACAAAGAAATTATCTAGGATTTGAAGACCCAATTGTCCTTGAAATTCGACATGAAATATCTTGGTGCTGAAAACTATATTTTGGGCATGGAAATTAAAAGAGATCGGGGAAAGAGGAATTTCTGGTTAAACCAGAGGAAGTATGTCAAGAGAATATTGTAGAGGTTTAATATGCATGATAGTAAACCGGTGAAGGTTCCTATTCTTGTAGGTGTAAAGCTATCTGCTAACAGTGTCCCAAGACACAAGAAGAGGAAGAGGATATGTCCCATGTTCCATATGCAAGTGCAGTTGGTAGCATGAAGTATGTGATGGCCTATACTAGACCAGACATTGCACATGCAGTGGGAGTATCGAGCATGTTTATGTCAAAACCAGGGAAGGAGCATTGGACAACAGTGAAGTGGGTTTTCAGCTATTTGTGTGGCACTAGTGATTATGGTTTGTGCTACCAAGGAAGACCAGGATTGGATAGAGTTTTGGATATCCATGGCTTTGTTGATACGGACTAGGCTAGAGATATGGATCAGAGAAGATATACAAGTGGGTATGTGTTTAACCTATTTGGAGGTGCAATTAGTTGGATGAGTAAGAAACAATCTGTAGTGGCACTATCAACTACAGAGGAAGAATACATGGAAGCCACTCATGCAAGAAAGGAAGAATTTTGGTTACAGAGATTGAGTTCAAGTATGGGGTTAGTACAGGGGGCTATAAGGATAGACTATGATAGCTAAAGTGCAATTTTCTTGGCAAATAACCCTGCTTACCATTCAAAGACAAAGCACATTGATGTTCAGTATCACTTTGTCAGGGAGATGATAGAAGACAAAAAGGTGTTTCTGGTAAAGGTGGACACTTTGAAAAATACTGTAGATGCATTGACAAAATCTGTGAGCTCTAGGAAGTTCTCTTGGTGTAGAGAAATAATGGGTGTTGCAAAGCTAGATAAATGAGTCAGCCCTCTTGTGGCCCCCTATGGAAATAAAGCAACAAGTGGGAGAATGTTGGGTTGTGTTATTCTTTCCACGATTAGTGCCCACTTTGTTGTGCAGCGGGGGGGCATCAACCCCCCCTATCCAGGGAGTTAGAGGGGGCAGGTAGCCCCCCTCTACGGGGTCCAGGCCAGCACCCCAGGAGAAATTGTTTTGGACCCTATATTAGGTTGGACGGACCTACCTATGGTTTTGTGCATGATTTTCACACATGGTTTTCGACGTGATGGTTTTCAGTCTATGGTTTTGGACGTGATGGTTTTCAATCCATGGTATTGGATGCTTCGGAATGTATAGATATGTATTGTAACATTGAAAGGAACATAACGAAAGCTCAAGCTAGTAGTCTTGGTTTTGGGATTCGGGGGAAAATCTCTATGTATATGGGGTTTATGTGTTATTCTCTCGGATTGTTTGTTTTTTGTGTTTTAGAATTCGTATGCAGGTAATTTCTATATGGGGTTAAAACCTACAAAAATGAGGATTCGGACCAATTTTGGTTCGTGGTAAGAGCCGTATGGGAAGCGCAGGGAGTTACAGATGACAATATAAAGAAAGTGACACTAGTTAGCGCCCTGCAGGACTGCGCGCTGACCTGGTATATTAAGCACTCCAATGATAATCCAAATGCAGGAATCATGGATATCCAAGCAATGCTAAATAGATAATTTAGCAGGCTGAAGTCTGAAGCACAATCGGTCATTGGGTTTAAAGAAATCATGAATCATGATGCTACCAGGTGAAACTCCTTGGGAGTTGGATCAGAGGTTTAAGTGTATGATTCACGAAGCTAATATGAAATTGGTGGATGGACAACATTGTGAATGGTTTGTAGCATTGCTAACACCACATTTAAGGAGCGTGCTATCACAGTAGAAGTTAACGACTCAGGTAGAGGCATTAGAGATCGCGATGCAGCTGCATGAGACCCCGATGGAGGATCCTAACTTGGGAGCTCAACAGATCCATGTGCAATTGAAAAACTTATGCCTTGAGATGCAGAGTCTGAAATAGGACAGGATAGCTTGCCCAGAAGTGCACGAAGAGGTGTGGTGCATAAAGTGCAAGGGTTAGGGTCATGATAAGTACCATTGCCTGGTGTTTGAAAATTACCTCGCAGGAGGAGGACCGATGTTGTTAAGGTCGGAAGCATAAGAAGGACCTAGCGCGGTGCCTACTTTGTGGTGCATGATTTTTCAAATAGGAGGGAAACATGCTACGGACAACTATCATTTGTTACAGAAGTATACACAAGATTCACAACAATTGTTTTGTCACTTTTGTAATTCAGAGGGACACGATGAGCACACTTGTAGAAGCTATGATTTAATGATGGATAGAACTCCCACCTACATAGTTCAGGCCGAAATGCGACCCCTAGACCAAAATGCAGGAGTGGCGCAAACAATATTTCAGGGGCGCAGATGAGGCCAAGGTGGAGGAGGACCTGGAAGAGGTCACAGACAACTGATATGCTACAATTACGGAGGGCCAAGACATTATGCCTGTGATTGTATGAACCCAACATGTCCATCATGTCTATATTATACCTTGTTTTATCATGAGATGAAAGATTGTCTTACATTGATAGCTAGGATATGCAACAAGGAAGCGCTACTGCCTCCCCCAACTCAAAACCTAAAGATGATGAGGTTTGAGCCATGCGAAGAAGATCTAAATGTGAACATTGTTCTCCAAAATGTGATCATGATGGGAGATGATAAAGGAAAATAGCCCGAAGTTGGTACCTAGGTTCGCAAAGCTCCAGCGAAAGAAGTGGAGTTTGATTTGGAGTGCACTCGAGAAACCTTCATGGAAGCAAAGAAGAGCTTCATTGATGCCTCCATTTAAGGAAGCAAAGATAGACCGAAGCCAGAAATGGAACCATCTATGCTTATCACGCTCCTGGAAACATGCATGAAGTTGTTGTGTGACAATAAGGCTATAAAGGGATTATAGGAACTCATTAATAGATGCGTTGGGACCGTGTCAGGAGAACCGTGTGTAGTCTGGAAGATTGGAAAGCATAAGACAAGGACAGGAAGAGAAATGAGGTTAACCGTACAGATTGGGGAATATGAGATGGACTAAGTAATTCTAGACTTATGATCGAATGTGAATTTTCTACCAAAGCAGACATGGGAGCGAATGGGGAAACCTACGCTACAATGGTCTCCTATTCAGCTACAAATGGTGAACTAGCAGAAAATAATACCCATGGGGAGATTGCAGGGAATCATTGTGGATATCAAGGGAGAAAGTGCGCTAGCAGACTTTGAAGTAATAGAGATTATTGATGACAACAATCCCTAGCCCACGCTCTTAGGAATTGATTGGGCCACTGACATGAATGGTATGATTAATCTTAAGAAGCGCAAGATGATTTTTGAAAAGAAGTCACTACGCATAGTTATACCTCTGGACCCTGCTGAAGGATCGCACTATATAGAGCCAATGCGCGACTAAAGTGATGATGACTTGGACTACATTTATAAGATAACATCTTGAAACCAGGACTGGGTGAATCCCACTGCGGATGGAAAGCTTGCATGAGAGCGCGAGAGCTCCTGCGCTTCGGATCTGGATGAGGAGACAGAGCGATGGTAGAATCGTTTACATGAGGTGACTACACTGAATTGTAATATGATGACAAGGTTGTTGAGCTACGTATCGATAGAAGTAAGGGACCTTCCTACTTATGATGGGTTAAGTGAGGTAGATATTGTTAGCGTTGGAATCTGCCTTAGGCTGAGGGAAGGCGAGATTCAAGGCCACATCAAACCAAGCTCAGCCTCGTAGCTAGCCCTACGAGGACAGGAGAGGGCTCTCTCCGGGTCTATCTCGGCAAAAGGTCTTCAAAGGAGCTGAGATGACTTATAATGGATATTGATTTTAGGCTAGTAAATGGATAGGTAGGTTTGATTTAAATTTTTTGGGGTTTTGTTGGAGAAAAGGGAAAAAACAAATTTGGGCTCGGGGATGAGACCAGATCTTTGTAGAATTCAAGTTGGGGCAAGGTAGGTAGTAGCTTTGATGTTTTTTGATCATATATATGGATGGATCAGAATGACAAGGAGCTGAAAAGGGCAAGGGGAAACAGGGATCCTCTCCAGACTGGTGAAAACATATAAAACTAAACAAATTTAAAGGCAGAGCATTGAAAACAATGGATTCAACCTCACTTACTCATTCATTTAGTTTCATAAGCAAAAGAAGGGAATGGAATACATTCAAACATTAAAGAACTTACAAATAACTGAGAGAACACACCATCAAAACTGAAAACCACATGAATCCCAACAGGTGCTGCAAAACCTCTGATCTTTCCTTACCAAAATGCAGAAGATATATACAATAGTGTGCCAAAACTTTCCCAATAGTCCAACCCTTGCTACTAACTGAAAATATACATAGTATAGACCATGCCAACCTATCTCCTAGCCTCTAGGGGTCAAGCTCCTCCTTCTAGGAGCAGTTTGAACTAATTCCAAACATAGAGCTGAAAACTAGGCATCCAAACAACCTACCTCTAAAAGAAGGGAAACTGATTCATTACATTAAATTTTTGCTATTTTGTGAATGAATCATCTAGAATAGTTAAATAAGTGCCAAAGTTACATCATATACATCAAATTACATCAAAATAAGTCACATATTACATCAAAAGGTGAAACTGGTGAAAACTGGCCGAATTCCTGAGCTGGAGGATGAAAATTTGACCAAAAACCTCTATGCGTAGCGCACCTGAGATCTATGTGTAGCGCACCTTTCAGCCTGTTTTTGGGGCACTTCCCGACATCAAAATCAAGCTCACAATAGCTGGTTGGAAAGCCCTGGATGTCTGCTATCCAGCCCAAGTGGAATTTCCCAATTTGGAGCTCATGTTCCCTTTCAAAATTTCATTCTCCCACAAGTACTTCCTCTTGATGGAAAAGGTGGCAGAAAGGTGATTTTCATAGTGTTTTTGACCCTTTTGATCATCCAGAATTTGATGAAATGCCTCGGCCATACTAGAGCATGCATAACTTACCATAAAAAATCCAAAACTATAAAGTTTTCCTCCAGAAAGTGTCCCAATCATAAGCGAGTGCGTCGACGCGCTACGCACTGGGCTGAAAAACCTGTTTTGCAAGCCAAAAATTTCAAAATGACAAAAATTTCTCCGAATTTTCTCAAATTCGGAGTGAAGACCCTCCATCATGTATCATGCTCAGCCACTAAAGCCTCAGCCAAAATCCAAAGTGGATTAGCCCTCGTTCGCCATTTTAATGCTCTGCTCAACCTCCTCTTCAAAATCTTTATTTTTGCTTTACCGACGTGCATGCAAGCCCAACAGTGATGTTTCATATGACGGAGCATGTCTTTGTCTCTATTGGCCTTCGCCAACAACTCCTCCAGATGTCAATTGATTTTCTCAAGCCAAAATTTCCGCTCAAAAGGTGTCAAATCGCCAGGTCTTTTCCGGGCCAACTTTCGGTCTTCACGGATTTGTCGCAGCTCTATAAGTGTGTGCTGGTCCTCTAGCTGCTTATTTCACTGCTCCAAATATTTTATCAGACATTCTGCCTTCAGCAACTTCTCATTCAAGTTGTCAATCTCAACCTTCTGCTTTTGGATGATCTCTTTCAGTTTCAAGCCAGAATAGCTCCCATCCACATCACTGAGTGTAACATCAATATCATGGCCTTCTAATGGGCTCTCCTCATGCATCGACCTCTTGCCTCTGTCCTAAACCTATACCTTTGCTGAAGAAGAAGGCGAGACCCCTTCCATGCCATGTGGAGATAGTACTCGTCGTGTAGCTACAAATAAGGCCCTGTGGCCTCGCTGGTATGTCACATACACTGGAGCACTAATATGCTCGGTCTCAGGAATGTCAAACTGATGTGAAGGCTCTCCCTCATCATGAACTACCTCGGGAGGCGGCTGTAGCGCTGTGAAGAAGTCACGGGAGATGAAATCCTCCCAAGTAATGCCCTGCTGTGTGAGCTGTTGTACCACAATGATTTTGATCAGCGCGTAATGATATATACTTCTATGCTATCGTGCTGGGGTCTTCCTCGGTACAAGATATGTCATCCTCTCTATATTGTGATACATGAAGTATGGAATGCTCATCATACGTACCCTCATGAAATGCATCAAAAAATGAATATGGTACGTATAGAGGCACGAGAATCTGCCCTCACAACTGAAATATCGAATGATAAGCTTCATCAAGGGTGCAAACTCATCCTTTAGAAATCTGAATGGAAATAGCCTGCTTAGCTGCCTTATAAACCCAGGTTTGATGTATGGCTCATAGTAGGATTTTTCTAGATGTTTTCGTTTGTTCCATTCCTCTCCTATGTGTGGTATTTCGGTGGCCTGAGCAATGGTCTCTGGCGACAGAATGAAATCTACTCCGGCAAGATTTACATGGCCATCATGTAAGTGTAGAAGAAATAGACGAGCTAGCTCATGATGATGTTGAATTTGTGAAATCAACTCACAATAGTGGTAGCATGATTGATAGCGAAAACAATCCATTGCAAGCGGGCAAGCATGCAATTGAGCCAAAGAAGTAGGTTCCTCCCTGAGATGCTTACCACTTTTGCCACTTCTGTGAGACCTTTGTGGCACATTAATCTCTGTTGTGGAATCACTATCATACTCCTATTCATAATCTGAATCCATCTCTGACATTGTGCTAAAATCAGACTGTTTGCAAAATGTATGTTGATATAGGTATAGTGAAGACAAAAATTTCAGTGTATGCTTTACTCCTCAAATGTGTCACATGTGTATCAAAGTATCATAGGAAAACCATAATGAGAATAGTTTTGTCAAATGAGTTTGCAAAAAAAACAGTGTGAAAATGACAAAGGCCGTAATAATGACAGCAGTGATGTAATGGAAAAGAGAGGGCGTGAGGCCAAGGTTAAAAATAAGCATGAACACCACTGAAAATAGATGACATAGGCATATATTAACCCACACAGTCCCTAAGAAGTTTTTGGCTTCATTTGCTTCAAACCGTAAGAAG
This sequence comes from Pinus tabuliformis, assembly GCA_031772625.1. NCBI lineage: Eukaryota > Viridiplantae > Streptophyta > Pinopsida > Pinales > Pinaceae > Pinus > Pinus tabuliformis. The sequence continues at coordinate 38,992,587 of CM062815.1, forward strand.
TGAATTTGGAAATCAAAATAGGGTTTTACATTTCACACTTTTTTCTCCACATTCAACACACCATAACCATGTCTAAAATTCACTGAGCAATCATAAAGGACCTACTTGCAAACAGTTGGAGGCGATTTGGCGTGAATCTGGGCAAAGGAGAAAAAAATTTTGGCTCTGAATTTGTATGCGTAGCACGCTTACCCAATGCGTAGCGCGCTCCCAATGCATAGAGTGCATGTAATTTTGCACAGGCCGGCGACGCCCAGTGTATAGCACGCACCCAATGCGTAGCTCGCCTTCTCTGTGCGTAGCGCACACTTCTCCTTCAACTCCACAACCTTGAAACGTTTCCACTTTGTCTTCAACACTCTATTTTGGTCTTGCTTTGGGAAATTGTGAAAATGATTTGTTTTCCATGCTTTATAGTGGGTTATAAAATATCTCATTAAACCATAACCCACTTTTATAATGTTTGGCTTTTGGAACTTTACCATTTAATGCAATTCTGTCCTTGGCTTTTCACTCTTTTTCTAAATCTTGGACTGATGAAATGTTTTGATTTTTTGCAGAGGTTTTGGCATTTGGCTTTGCCAAACATCAGAGGCTTGCTGTGAAACTTCTTATGGTGAAACAAATACATTAATATTACAAAAACTAAATTTGACAATTTCCAATTCAAAACAGAGTTTTGAACTAAAAAATGTCTTCAAATGTTTTTGGGAATAAAAATATGAAATAGGAAACTTTCAAAACCAACCTCATGGCCTGCGAGCTTTTATCACATGTATCCAAATACTTGAAACCCTAAACTCTAGGACTAAAGACTCTTTTTAACGAACATAATCATTTGTGACCATGATGACGTGACCTGAACTTCAGTGATTTTTGAGGAATTTCTATTAGCCCTTCAGGTACAAGCATGAGGAAAGACAAGACGACCAGACCCTCGCGTTAGTCAGTGGCATGCCCCTGGTGAAATGCAACGAAGTGGAATGAGCGAGACACCTAAGAATGATATGCAAAAAGCGAACTGATCTCTGATGGCGGGCTGTAAGGACCGACTCTAACATTGGCTCCAATGCGGATGCTAGCTCTACAGAGGTGCCAAGAATGGTAGATCTCTGGGATAGCTAGACAGTGCCTTTCATCCATTGGGCTATGGAGTCCATTATTTTGGCAAACGACACAAGACTTTGACTCATTTATTGACTGAAACCTGACTCAAAAATGCCGCATGACTCAACTAAAAACTGACGTGATACTTAAACACAACCGACAAACTGAAAATGATGCTCAAAGTGGAGCTTATTCATCACAACCTACTCTAATAGTTTCATTCATCACCTGATCAAGTGAAATGAAACAACCAATGCAACCAAGTAAGTATCCCATCAGCTGTTTGAATTCTCCGCAAATGCTCGCTTATGAACAACAAGAGAGAACTATTGAAAGGCAACTCCCATGACAACTTGGAAACAGATCCGTTGAATGATATGGATCCTCTATCCGCCTCCAAAAACACTGCATAAGGATCTTTAAATTCAAGCACACTGGAACTTAGCTTATCCAATGGATTACTTCTCTTTTCCTCATACCATGAATGCAAACTTTGATCTAAGCCTTGTGACGATACCTCTGCTGAAAATGGAAAAGAAACCTGTTGCCGGATCAAATTCATATCAGCACATGTTTCAAGCTCACATGTAGTCAGTGAAGAAAGACTTTGACTGCAAACCTCATCCAAAACATCAGCTTGAAAAGACTGCTGCAAACCATTTTCTATTGGTTCCAATGTGATTACATGATTGCCTACATGTTTCTCATTCTTCACTGAAGATGTACTATGCAATTTTCCCTTCCAAAGCTGAAAAGGTTCAAAACAAAAAGGTAGGGAACCTTCTTGTATCATTTGATCATATGTGTCAGATTCCATGCCTTCATCTGCAATTTGACAATCAATGGCATTCGGGGGCTGCAAAGCTGAATACGAGAAGTCTAGAACAAAGTGTTCATCGCCCTCAAGAGGGTCATTGCATGGAAGTTGTCTCTGATGAACTGACATGAATCAAAACAAAAAGGCAAATATCCTTCACTTACTTCAAAATTTGCTGCATTTTCCTCGTCATTTTCATAGCTGATATGCATCATTTGATCATTGTACTTGAGCTACTGTAAGTGAACTTCCTCCGCCCACAAACGAGCTGCTGATTTGTCTGCAAGATTAGCTTCTGTTTGGAGAACATAATCATCATCATACTGATCAAACTGAGGCAAATCATCGGTATAAAACATATCATCAAGCATGCAGGTCATATCAACAATTCTTTCTTCGCCAAGGTGATCTACAAAACAATCATTATCAGATCTATGACAACTAGGATAAGAAACAAAATGTTTTGGAGCGACCATTTGTTCTTCTTCATTCAACAAGCCATGGGCTTGAACATTATTCTCATTCCTTGCATTGATCTTGTCCATCATCTTTTCCACTGCACTTACCAAAACGTCAAGCTTTACCTCTAGAGATGTTGATTCATCTGGATCTATGTTTTTCATCTCTTCTTCTTTCAACCTTGCCCTTCGGATCAGCAGATGAGCCTCTACATTTACTGCACTGTTTTGCATCTCGTGAAGTGTTGCAATATTCCTTTCTCTCAGCTGAAACTCCATCTCTGGATCAAAGGAACCTGGATAGTGCAAGAGAGCAGATCTAGGAGTAGGCCTTATCTCAACTGGCATTGAATAATAAACTTAATTAAATCTGGCCGAAAACTGTTGTACTGTCTCCCCTGGTAGTCTTTTCAGCTGGTTATACTCTTCTACAATCAAGAAAAGGTTATGCCCGATCATCTACCTATCGAGAAAAACTTTGACGAACTGCCGGAAATCTGAGATGCTCACATCAGGCAGGGTTTTGAACCAACTCTTGACTTTAGCTTGCAAAGAAAGAGCAAAAAGCCTTATACTAACATCTTCGCTATCAACTTCAAAAAGGTCTAGAAAAGACTCAAAATTCTGCACATGTTGCTCAGCGTTGACATTCTTACTTTCACCATCAAACCTCGGCAAGTATAGATCATACTTTTTGGGGAAAGCATGGAGAACAGAAGGTAAAACAATAGGTTTATACCGATCTGGAATTTTACAAGGTGTAGGGGTATGTACAGCAGGTATATAATTAGTCTTGGTCTCTTGAGGTTCATCAGTTTTAAGATGGTCATCACAAGATTTAGAAGAAAGGTCTCGATTAAGCTCAAAGGTATGCAAATCTTTGGTATTTACCATCTTCAAAGGGAAAGAATCAACTGCAGGCCAAGTATTTCTTCTCAAATACAATATACTTTGCAAAGCCTTCTTGACATTCTTGGGAAAAGAGAAGAAATAATTTATGACAAAGAAAAAAATGTCTTGAATGAAATTCCAACTTGAATACCTTATCTGTCCATGTTGTCCTTTCATGTTTTTTCTGGTCGGGATCATCCTCCAGTGGAGTCTCGAAAATGATTTAGAGTCGCCAGGTGAATGATTTCAGCCTTGCCAGTGTCTGATCATTGTCCACCATCAACAATCAGATCTGAACTTGATACATGTACTGGGGCAATTAACCAGTTAAATGTCACGTTTACAAGCTAGACCGGAGATTGACTAAAGCAGCGTTTATCTACTTCCACTAATGCAAAGCAAAAGCGTTTTGAAGGCTACCTGGCATAACTTCAGGCTCCGTCTGTAGCTATAAAACAAATGACATCAACAAGCAAACCATTTTCTTCCCCAGTATGGTCGCCACTATGTTAGCACTGGAATCTGCCTTAGGCTGAGGGAAGGCGAGATTCAAGGCCACGTCAAACCAAGCTCAACCTCGTAGCTAGCCCTACGAGGACAGGATAGGGCTCTCTCCAGGTCTATCTCAGCAAAAGGTCTTCAAAGGAGCTGAGATGACTTATAATGGATATTGATTTTAGGCTAGTAAATGGATAGGTAGGTTTGATTTAAATTTTTTGGGGTTTTGTTGGAGAAAAGGGAAAAAACAAATTTGGGCTCGGGGATGAGACCAGATCTTTGCAGAATTCAAGTTGGGGCAAGGTAGGTAGTAGCTTTGATGTTTTTTTATCATATGTATGGATGGATCAGAATGAAAAGGAGCTGAAAAGGGCAAGGGGAAACAGGGATCCTCTCCAGACTGGTGAAAACATATAAAACTAAACAAATTTAAAGGCAAAGCACTGAAAACAATGGATTCAACCTCACTTACTCATTCATTTAGTTTCAGAAACAAAAGAAGGGAATGGCATACATTAAAACATTAAAGAAATTACAAATAACTGAGAGAACACACCATCAAAATTGAAAACCACATGAATCCCAGCAAGTGCTGCAAAACCTCTGATCTTTCCTTAGCAAAAATGCAGAAGATATGTACAATAGTGTGCCAAAACTTTCCCAATAGTCCAACCCTTGCTATTGACTGAAAATCTACATAATATAAACCATGCCAACCTATCTCCTAGCCTCTAGGGGTCGAGCTCCTCCTTCTAGGAGCAGTTTTAACTAATTCCAAACATAGAGATGAAAACTAGGCATCCAAACAACCCGCCTCTAGAAGAAGGGAAACTGATTCATTACATTAAATATTTGCTATTTTGTGAATGAATCATCTAGAATAGGTAAATAAGTGCCAAAGTTACATCATATACATCAAATTACATCAAAATAAGTCACATATTACATCAAAAGGTGAAACTGGTGAAAACTGGCCGAATTCCTGAGCTGGAGGATGAAAATTTGACCAAAAACCTCTATGCGTAGCGCACCTGAGCCCTATGCGTAGCGCGCCTTTCAGCCTATTTTTGGGGCACTTCCCGTCATCGAAATCAAGCTCACAATAGCTGGTTGGAAAGCCCTGAATGTCTGCTATCTAGCCCAAGTGGAATTTCCCAATTTGGAGCTCATTTGCCCTTTCAAAATTTCATTCTCCCACAAGTACTACCTGCTGATGCAAAAGGTGGCAGAAAGGTGATTTTCATAGTGTTTTTGACCCTTTTGATCATCTAGAATTTGGTGAAATACCTCGGCCATACTAGAGCATGCATAACTTACCATGACAAATCCAAAACTATAAAGTTTTCCTCCAACAAGTGTCCCAATCATAAGTTAGCGCGTCGACGCGCTACGCATTGGGCTGAAAAACCTGTTTTGCAAGCCAAAAATTTCAAAATGACAAAAATTTCTCCAAATTTGCTCAAATTCAGAGTGAAGACCCTCCATCATGTATCATGCTCATCCACTGAAACCTCAGCCAAAATCTGTAGTGGATTAGGCCTCGTTCGCCGTTTTAATGCTCTACTCAACCTCCTCTTCAAAATCTTTATTTTTGCTTTACCGACGTGCATGCGAGCCCAATAGTGATGTTTCATATGACGGAGCATGTCTTTGTCTCTATTGGCCTTCGCCAACAACTCCTCCAGATGTCGATTGATTTTCTCATGCCAAAATTTCCGCTCAAAAGGTGTCAAATCGCCAGGTCTTTTCCGGGCCAACTTTCGGTCTTCACGGATTTGTCACAGCTCTAGAGTGTGTGTTGGTCCTCTAGCTACTTATTTCGCTGCTCCAAATATTTGATCAGACATTCTGCCTTCAACAACTTCTCATTCAAGCTGTCAATCTCAACCTTCTACTTTTGGATGATCTCTTTCAGTTTCAAGCCAGAATAGCTCCCATCCACATCACTAAGTGTAACATCAATATCATGGCCTTCTAATGGGCTCTCCTCATGCATCGGCCTCTTGCCTCTATCCTGAACCTATACTTGTGCTGAAGGAGAAGGCGAGACCCCTTCCATGCCATGTGGAGATAGTACTCGTTGTGTAGCTGCAAATAAGGCCCTGTGGCCTCGCTGGTATGTCACATACACTGGAGCACTAATATGCTCGGTCTCAGGAATTTTAAACTGATGTGAAGGCTCTCCCTCATCATGAACTACCTCGTGAGGCGGCTATAGCACTGTGAAGAAGTCACGAGAGATGAAATCCTCCCAAGTAATGCCCTGCTGTGTTGGCTGTTGTACCACAATGATTTTGATCAGCGCGTAATGATATATACTTCTATGTTGCCGTGCTGGGGTCTTCCTCTGTACAAGATATGTCATCCTCTCTAGATTGTGATACATGAATTATGGAATGCTCATCCTACATACCCTCGTGAAATGCATCAACAAACGAATATGGCACGTATAGAGGCGCGAGAATTTTCCCTCACAACTGAAATATCCAATGATAAGCTTCATCAAGGGTGCAAACTCATCCTTTAGAAATGTGAATGGAAATACCCTGCTTATCTGCCTTATAAACCCAGGTTTGATGTATGGCTCATAGTCAGATTTTTCTAGATGCTGTCATTTGTTCCATTCCTCCCCTATGTGTGGTATTCCGGTGGCCTGAGCAATGGTCTCTGGTGACAGAATGAAATCTACTCCGGCAATATTTACATGGCCATCATGTAAGTGTAGAACAAATAGACGAGATAGCTCATGATGATGCTGAATTTGTGAAATCAACTCAAAATAGTGGTAGCATGACTCATAGCGAAAACAATCCATTGCAAGCGGGCAAGCATGCAATTGAGCCAAAGAAGTAGGTTCCTCTCTGAGATGCTTACCACTTTTGCCACTTCTGTGAGACCTTCGTGGCACATTAATCTCTGCTGTGGAATCATTGTCATACTCCTGTTCATAATCTGAATCCATCTCTGACATTGTGCTGAAATCAGACTGTTTGCAAAATGTATGCTGATATAGGTATAGTGAAGACAAAAATTTCGTTGTATGCTTTACTCCTCAAATGTGTCACATGTGTATCAAAGTATCATAGGAAAGCCATAATGAGAATAGTTTTGTCAAATGAGTTTGCCAAAAAAAACAGTGTGAAAATGACAAAGGCCGTAATAATGACAGCAGTGATGTAATGGCAAAGAGAGGGCGTGAGGCCAAGGTTAAAAATAATCATGAACACCACTGAAAATAGATGACACGGGCATATATTAACCCACACAGTCCCTAAGAAGTTTTTGGCTTCATTTGCTTCAAACCCTAAGAAGTGAATTTGGAAATCAACATAGGGTTTTACATTTCACACTTTTTTCTCCACATTCAACACACCATAACCATGTCTAAAATTCACTGAGCAATCATAAAGGACCTACTTGCAAACAGTTGGAGGCGATTTGGCATGAATCCGGACGAAGGAGAAAAAAACTTTGGCTCTAAATTTGTATGCGTAGCGTGCTTACCAAATGCGTAGCGTGCTCCCAATGTGTAGCACGAATGTAATTTTGCACAGGCCGATGATGCCCAGTGCGTAACGAGCGCCCAATGCGTAGCGTGCCTTCTCTATGCGTAGCGCGCACTTCTCCTTCAACTCCACAACCTTGAAACGTTTCCACTTTGTCTTCAACACTCTATTTTGGTCTTGCTTTGGGAAATTTGTGAAAATGATTTGTTTTCCATGCTTTATAGTGGGTTATAAAATATCTCATTAAACCATAACCCACTTTTATAATGTTTGGCTTTTGGAACTTTACCATTTAATGCAATTATGTCCTTGGCTTTTCACTCTTTTTCTGAATCTTGGACTGATGAAATGTTTTGATTTTTTGCAGAGGTTTTGGCACTTGGCTTTGGCAAACATCAGAGGCTTGCTGTGAAACTTCTTATGGTGAAACAAATACATTAATATTACAAAAACTAAATTTGATAGTTTCCAATTCAAAACAGAGTTTTGAACTAAAAAATGTCTTCAAATGTTTTTGGGAATAAAAATATGAAATAGGAAACTTTCGAAACCAACCTCATGGCCTGCGAGCTTTTATCACATGTATCCAAAGACTTGAAACCCTAAACTCTAGGACTAAAGACTCTTTTTAACGAACATAATCATTTGTGACCGTGATGACGTGACCTGAACTTCAGTGATTTTTGAGGAATTTCAATTAGCCCTGCAGGTACAAGCATGAGGAAAGACAAGAAGACTAGACCCTCTCGTTAGTGAGTGTCATGCCCCTGGCGAAATGCAATGAAGTGGAATGAGCGAGACACCTAAGAATGATTTGCAAAAAGTGAACTGATCTCTAACGAAGGGCTGTAAGGACCGACTCTAATAGATACCTTCTTGGACAAATTTGAAAGGGAGGTTCTGGAAAAGCAACGCTTCCAAGCCTTGAATTGGGTACTGCATGCTACGCCCACAAGGTGGTGTGGTATGCACAAAGGGAGCTTTGAGGACTGGTGCAAATGTAGGAGAATGATGCACACACAGTTTGGGAATCCTAGAGTGTGATTGACAGGTAAATACAGTGGGTAGGATAATCCATGGGCACATCTAGATAGGCGGATGCCGACATATGGAAAACAACCTATGCGGATGCAAATGAACTCCAGACTAAGAGGTATGGTCAATAAGATTGTGCTGGGGGGGGAAGATGTGCAGTTGGCTCTTAAGGTTGGACACACAGTATGTGGGAAGAACAATCCCGCAAAAGGTTATCCACACAGAAGCATTTAACAAGGTGTGCAATACGTTGAACAAGGTATGGAATGCGCAGCGAAGTGATTGGGACCTGTGCATACACAGACAAACACCTTTTCGGTTGGTTGATAGAGTAGAGGTCGTAATACCCATGGAGTATATCATGTCTAGTCCACGCATAGTACTGCTCATAGGCGTAATGGACCGCGGAGCCCTGGAAGAAAGGCTTGCATCGTTTGAAGAGCTCGAAGATGAACGATTTGTACTCGATGAGGAGATCTAGCAGGGTGATCTTAGGCTCCAAGAACATATCAATGAAAGAGTTTGGTTGAGGGAGAAAAGCACCATGGCGGAAGTGGAAGTCAAGAAGCTTCAAGAAGGAATAAAGAAAGACTTTCTTGATAGAAATACCGTAGTGATAAAGCAGGATGAGCTTGATTACATTGAGATACTTGGGGACCACCGCCCAGATTTTCTCAGTTTACTGCATGGGATGGAACCGTATGTTATTAAGGAAATCACAGATGGCGGTGCGGTATAGTTGGAGAAGTTAAATAGTGAACTCTTCACAAGAAAAGTAAATGGTAGTTGTTTGAAGCTATACACAGGTGGCCCGGCCAGCTGACCAGTTGTAGGAAGCACAGTCTTAGTGCTCCAGGCAGCTGAAAGGAGGTACGATACTATAAACTACTATGCCTGAGAGCGGCATGATGTCAGGATTGCACGCAGTAGCAAGGTGTCATAGGGTCCGTGACAACGCAAGGGTAGCTGTGCTACCGCACGAGTTGGCTGGAAAGTGATCGTTATAGTCACTATTCATGATGTGATGATTGGTTTGAGACCAAATGGAGTAGGTGGCAGGCATTTAAGGTGAACTTTGTGGGATAGATTTGGGAAAATATGCCGCCAAGGGAGCATTAATGGACCAAATTTAGGGGTAATAATCGAATTCGAATTCAAAAGGTGCTATAAATTACAAAGGTCTACCTGGCAAACAACACTTGGGCATTTGAAAATTGAGCTATTGCATGCCTAGAGATTCATGAACCCGGATTTGTTCGATCTTTTGAAGTCGAAGGAATTGTTTGAGAAATTACCTAAGCCATTGAGAGATTTGTGGAACAACAATATGGAAGCGTCTGAAGAAGCCATGGATATCGGAGAGATGATTGTTGAAGAGGCTGCGTAGGCCATGACAATAGGAGATGCCCTAGAAAGTGTCGGGATAGTCACAGAAATCCCTAAATAATCGTGCATGTCGAGACCCAAGAAAGATAAGCAGCCTATGGTACCGTTGTGCTTATCACCTAGAAACCCACTGAGAACTAAACTTACCATGGAAGAAAAGGGGAAGGCAATCAATTTGGAAGTCGATGAGGGGGAGGAGGACCTTGAGGAAATCCTGGTGGAAGAGGAGGACAAATAAATGGAGGAAGAAACCCAAGGTGCGGACCCTCTGACGAGGTCGCTCGCGTATGTTCCTCTGCAAAAGGGGAAAGCAAGGGTACCCAAGGACCTATATGAGAGAAAGATCTCTCTGTAGACTTGGTGGCCACCCGATTATATCGTGTTTGACGGAGAGCACTTAGGATGGGTGTCGGTTCTAAAATTTGAAGATTGGGATCTCATGGACCACGAGAAATTCCCACATCTAGCAGCCGCACAACTAATGCCCCGAAATCGGATACCATAACTCGAATCAGGACCCCTCCCCCTCTCCACCCCTCCACTCCGAATCGGAAACTGGAAGCCTGGAACCAGACTGACCGACAAAGCCGGACCCCTAAAGAAAATTACAATGGCAGGAGTCATAGAGTTGGAGCCGCACAAGTGGTTGCGAGGAGTAGAGAAAGCAACGTTGTTAAACCTGTTTTGGGTGTTGCATTACCATCACACCCCAGTGACTATCTTTTTCATCAAGTAGCTTATTTTCCTAGTGCATGATTGGTGTTTGTGGATGGAGGAGCCCATCCCCATCATGGACCACCTAATTCACAGAATTACCTGGCTCCCTTGGGGAGGATCCAGTGAACATATCCGAGGGTAAAAGTGATGATTTTGCCATCTCAACCTTAGCACATTCATCCTGCTCCACCTAAGAAAAATCGGATGCCTTCTCAACCAAGGCTAAACCCGAGAAACAAGCAGTCACAATAGGTCTATAGTGGAGAGACATCTAACCTTGCCTATGGTATGGAAATTCAAGAAATCAAACTTAGGTCTGGAAGTGTGCTCCTAGATAACAAACCTCCATCTCCACCTGAGGAGCTTGAAGAGGAAAAGGAAGAGAGTGTTCCTAAATCTAATCAACTCCTTTTCCTAAAATATTGGTCCATCCTAACCATCACACCCTAGAAGAGACTGAACTTCTAGGAGAATTGAAACTTGTGTGTTAAAATCCCACTCCTCCAAGCTATCAAGGATGTTCCCATCTACAATAAGCTTATAAAAGAGAAATGATTCAAACGTCCTGGGAGGAGAAAGAAAGACATCCCTACCATCAATATGATTGGTCAATTATCTAATCTAATGCTAGGAAGAGTGATTTGACCATAGTATCTAAACCTTGCAAGTCCTGTGGTAGATGTGCACATTGATGGTATCATTTTCCCTCACACCTTGATTGATCTTTAGGCTTCCATCAATGTGATGAATAAGGAAACCATGCTCAAACAAATCTCCAAGGATCTTTGAGAAAGACCACAACAGTGGTGCAACTTGCAGATAACTCCATAGTGGCTCCTAAGGGAGATGTTGAGGATGTAATGGTCTCTATTTATTCTTGGGAGTATCCCATTAACTTCCTAGTTCTCCAACCCAAGACCAAATTCAATGGATAACCTCTCATCCTTGGAAGACAATGGCTAGCCATTTTTGATGATTACATAAGTTGTAGAGATGGAAACGTGACCATTAAGAATGGGAATTTGTCTAAAGAGTTTGGTATTATACCCTCCTCCTCAACCATCCCTATAGAATGACTTAACCCTATGGTTGGAAGAGGACGAGGATTATGAAGTGTATCATACGACATCCCATCCAATCTGTATCCTAGATGTTATTATAGGAGGGGGAGAACCTGATGAAGATGATCTCGTTGACCAAATCCTCTAGAACTAGCCCCCCAACACCATACCTCCTAATGCGCTTATGAAGGAATTTGAGGGTAATCCTTCAACTGAGTTATTCCTAGTGGATCCAAGCCTTCCAATGTCAAAGTGGTAGAATTTGGTCTATCTAAAACCTTGAAGATCAACCCATCTCTCTCAGCCAATCAAGAAGAGAAGTTGTGCAACATGATGAGAGATAACTTAGATGCCTTTTCCTAGAGCTATAAAGAAATGAAGGGAGTACATCCTTTGGTGTCTACTCATCACATGTACATCAAGGAAGGATCCAAACCAGTGTGCCAACCACAGAGGAGAATGAACCCATCCCTTAAAGAAATAGTAAAGGAACAGTTGCAGAAATTGTTGGATGTAGGGTTAATTTACCCCATCTCCGATAGTGAGTGGGTGTCCCCTCTTTTTCTGCCCCCAAAGAAGAATATAAAGTGGAGGATCTGTGTGGATTGTATAGAGATGAAGTTCTTCTCTTTCCTAGATGAATTCAATGGTTATAATGAGATCCAGATCAGCTCAGAGGACAAATATAAAATTACCTTCACTTGTCCTTGGGGTACATTTTCTTATAGGGTCCTTCTTTTTGGGTTATGTAATGCCCCTGCCACTTTTCAAAGGGCAGTTCTTAGCATCTTCATTAAGCAAGTCCATGACTCTATAGAGATCTACATGGATGATTTCACTCCCCATGGGTTTGACTTCCTGGAGGCTCTCTCCAACTTAGGGAAATTATTAAATAAGTGCATTGAAATGAACCTCTCGCTTAGTCCTGAGAAGTGTGAATTATTGATGAATGAAAGGATTGTCCTTCGCCATTCAATATCTCAAGAGGGAATACAATTGGACCCAAACAAAATTTCCATCATAAAAAGGGTCCCTACTCCTCAAAATTAGAGGGATGTTGGGAGCTTCTTGGGCTTAGTTGGATATTATATGAGGTTTATCAAAGCCTTTAGCAAAGTAGCCTCATAATTGTTTGGATTGTTGGCCAAAGACTCTCAATTTTGTTGGCCAGATAGTTGCCAAGAGGCCCTAGAGATCTTAAAAGACAAATTGAGTATTGCACCCATACTTAGAGGCCCAAATTGGGCTCTTCGTTTCCACATCAATGCTGATGAATATGAAAAAGATGTATGAGTGTCTCTAGGCTAGATAGATGACAAGTTACCTTATGCCATTTAATTCATTAGCAAAAATATTTCCAAGGCTGAATTGAATTACACTCTAACTGAGAAGGTTGTGTACCCGCCAACATCAGGGGATCACCCCGGTATGAAGTCCCAACTAGACCTTACACCATTTGGTGTGGGAGTCCCATATGGTACAATGGCTTGGTTGCCATTGTCTTAAATATTTTCCTCAACTCTTGCTTGTCAGCACAGGAGAGTGGTCTTCTCTATCTTGTGAGGACTAAGGTTCACATGCATGGTGATTGTGAGCGTCTCTTGTGTCAATGGTTCTTTCACCATAGATGGAGAGGGTGAGAGTGAGTCCCATGTCGGTTGGGAGAAGTCCCAACTCTACTAGGAACACACAACAAAATAGGACATGCACAGCTTTCGATGGAACAATCCACATGGATGAGACAGTCACAACACATGAGGGAATATAACAAGTATAATACTCAACGGATTAGTCCATGAGAGTGAAATGGTTGTTATAACAAGTTTTATATGAAAGGCATGTCTAATGTCTGAGAGAGTAGTCTACACAGGAGAGATGGTGTTAACAACATATACAACACATTTTCCTTAACATATATGTATTACAACAAGTGAATTATTTCAAGTGTTAAACACAGGTTAAAGCAACATGCATTACAAATGTTAAAGATTAGTCTTACAACAGTTACAATACATGTGTCAAAACATGTTGGCCTGTGACCATCCTTCTAAATTAAGTGAAAGTTCCAAGACACATCATTACACCATACATCACTAACCCCACGTGCAAAGCATTAGAGCCACTACTTACTCCTCAAATAAAATATTAGATGCTCTCAAGGCTATGTGGGAGGAGCTGAAGTGAAAATTCTCTTGCATGTACAAATGAAGGGGTATTTATAGCTAAGGGTGAAACTGACCATTGTGGCTATTCAACTACCCTCATGACTATTTGAATTCCATGACTTTTTGACTTTACATGACTCTTCATACAACAAGTGGGTCTCTTGGACTTCGACATTACATTACATTGATTGATAGTATGGCCCATAGTAGAGATGTGCACGACATGACTCATTACATGACTCGACATGACAGTCTTGGTACATTCATGTTGTTTTTCATGTGCATATTGAGTTGTAGTGTTGCTGGTGATGGATGTCCTCATGTTGTGTCATAGCTTCACCTCCCAATGGCAACATGTACGGAGCTTCGATGGTCATTGGGTTCACTTGAGGTTGCACTCCAATGTTGCTCCTTGTGTGTATGTTGGAAGGCTTGACATGTTCAATCATTTGCAAAAAGTGCATGTTCGTCTATCTATTCCTTCGTGAACACATTTTGCATGTTTTATCATCCGTTCGTTGGCGAACACATCTTTGCATGATCATCCCTTTGTCAGCACATCTCTTTGCATTCATTGCTTGTTTGTTTGTTGGAAAACTTGTCCTTCTACATGTGCTCCCTTCGTTCATCATGTCCGTCATCATGCCATGTTTGTTTGTGTACCTATATCTGCAGTCACTCATGACGAGACGACATCAGATCTAAAAACCTCCTAGTCTACGATGATGCATTATCGTTTCTGATGCAGGTGAATGGGAGAGGAGACAAGGTTGTGAGCTGGGATGGAGGCTACAGGCACTGTTGATGAAAATTGTGTAGCAACCACTGGGTGATGAAGATGGGAAATCTGGATCGACAGTGACTATCCGCAGGGTCTAGCTTAACTGGAGGACAAAACTTTACAATTTTTTAGAGGAACAGTCTACACTGTGGAAAGGATGGGCAGGCCAGATCTACACAATTTCCAGAATGAGCGGGAAGCAGGAGATTAGAAGAAAAAATTGTGCAATTCTTGAGGGAAAATCGCAGTCAACTGCTGGGTCACAAGAAGCAAAAAATGCGCAATTCCTAAGGGGAATTGACAGTCAATTGCTTGGTCACAGGTAGAAAAAACTGCACAATTTCTGAGGGGAACTCGCAGTTCATTGTCGGGATCTTGGCAATAAAAATTGCGCAATTCCTGGAGGGACTGGTAGTCAACTACTAGAGATTGGTAGCACAAAATGCACAATTCTTGAGGGGAACTATCAGTCGGCTTCCGAGAGCTTCTGGCGAGAAACTCTATGTTCATGATGGGAGGATGGATTGTTGGTCACCTCCGCATAGTTTTTGAGATGAGCAGACTGCTGGGTGGCAAAGGACTTGTTCATGAAAACTGCGCAATTCTCTTTGTGAGCATCTAGTCGACTATCACAAAGGCTGGCTAGAAAAACTGCACAATTTTATGAGGGAGATAGGTATGGGAACTTGGTGTCTGTCCGGCCTATCTGTGAAACTTTGTCATTCTGAAGAGTAGGCAAGGTATGCATCCTCTGCATAATTTTTGAGGTGAGTTAGTCTCATGGTGGTTACTAGGTCAAACTCTCTAGTTGACCAGCATGAAGGTTGATTTATTTTCTTAAGGACAATGCAACTTGAAAGGGCTTGCTTGGGGCTTCTGCACTGTTCTGGGTGACAATCGATTGAGTCAATGATAGGGTGATGGTCTAGCTATCAGAGGGGAATCCATTCGTCAGAACTTCAACAAAGTGACTAAGTCTGTGAACAAGCAAAAGATGCATATGTAATATTTCAAACACACACTTACATGCCTTGACGACAAGATGAGTCAAACTATCTAGACACACATTCTCAACATGATTGACTGACGGTGTGAGTGACAAGCATGACACTTGTGATTGATCAATGTTCGACCATGACGATGCTTGCACGACAGTGTATGTGGCTCCGTGTGTGATTTTTTACAGGTGTTTACATAGCGAACACAACAAGTACACACGAAGCGAAGACCCTGAGTATAACCAGAACATGGTCACAAGCATGACATTGACATGAACATGTAAAGCTCGCGTGAAATGATCAAGCAAGGTGGGTGTGAAGACTCACACGAGCTCATGGAGTGAACTTGAGTGTGTGCAGCCATAAAGTGAAACTCTCTAGGGGAGCTTTGAAATTAGGTGTAGGCCAAAAGTTCGGAGGGTGGTTGTAGCTACTACAACACTTGGCGACACACTAGTAGAAATCTAGCTTCTCTGTTTTGGTTCATTGATAGCACAGGGCCTTGGTCTTTCATGGATTATTGAATCATTGTGCAGTTTACTCCGGCTTCCCCATTTACCTGATGGACATACATGGTTCACCTTTTTCCAACTCAGTCAAACACAATCAAAAGTTTAGCTTGATCATAGTGTTTCGAATTCAGGAAGGGTAGTTTAGCTCACAATTTGAAGATTTTCAGGGTATAAGTTTTCATCTCTATTGTTTCTCCACTGCCAACATGCCTGGATAGTACCCCGGTGGAGTCACGTAAGAACACACGCATTGCTCCATTTCCTGCGAGCCTGGTCAGTACCCCAGTGGAGTTGTATGCTTCACCTCTCCACACAAGAAGCCTTTCAATTCTTTCGTGTTGGGAATGGGTTCCCCCAAGAGAAGTTTTGGGGCTAAATGCCCATGTTTTGGGAAAATTTTGTAATAAAGTTGTAAAGTCTCTGCATTTTTTGGTCACGGAGTGCAAAGGTGTCAAGAGTCATAAAGGGTTGTCCGCCCTTATTTTGTAAAGTGTCAAGTTAGCTATAAATATCCACCCATGGTTGCAGACCATGAGATTGTATGAAAAGGGGCTAAGTAACTAAGCTCTAAGTAGTTAAGAAAAAAGAAAAGAAAGTAGAGAAATAGAGTGAAGAAGTATAAGTGTTTTAGAGTCTTAGCATAGGTAGAGGCTCTGCAGTTGAGTGCGTAGAGGCCTAGGGTGGACGTCTGCAGCTGAGTGCATGGACCCCTGTAGCTGTGTGCGCTAGGGTGGATACAGTATGTATTAAAATAGAATATATCAATAAAGAGAAGTATTCTACAATTACTGTGTATTTAGTTCCTGTTAATGCATTTTATTATATTATGTTTTGGGTTTAATTTAAAATGTTTATTTGATACGCGAATATATGTGATTGTATCGGTTAATTGAACACAAGTAAGGATATCAGTTTATGCAGTGCTAACTATGATTGATTAGTAAGATAAGTAAAACACTTGAGATAACTTGGGAACCTATACAATACATTGTCATAGTTGTGCAAAAGTACCTGAACCATGGGTTAGGGCTGCGTGAAGGTCAATCATACACCTTCGTGGAGGTACTGAAGAGCAGAATAAAGGGTAGATTGACAAAGACCTAAGGCTTAGTGACTTGCGTGAAAGTAGGGGAAGAGGGTATAAACCGACATCACAACCATCTCAGGGTGTGGAAACTTGGTTCCAGCATCCCCCCATACTGCTTCGGGTGAGACTTTGGTCCACGCTCTACGGGTTGATGCCGAAAGGGCTAGTAGTGTAGGGATTTGCTTGGCTAACTAACGTTGAACCTAGGTCAGGGCCCACTAAGCCAAAAAATTGTTTTGTTTCTGGTTCCGTTTCCGTTTCCATTTCACGATGCAGGAGAACAGAAACCCGTGGATGACGAAGGAACAATGGCTAGACGGGTACCTGTATACAGGAATCCACGAGATATTTTCTGTTCCTTTCTAGTTGAGTTATACGAGTGGATCATGAAGCTAGCAACTAGCCAAGGAAGGTGGAGGCTTGATGGTCCTATTCTCTAGACCCTAGAGCTAATACAAAGACTAGAAGCTTCTGAGAATAAGATCGCTCGTGCTGCCGATCATTGGCTCGATCATATCATAGGAGGATTTGTGACTGAATTTGCGGTCTATACCTCAGTTAGTTACATTGAGGTAGAGCGATGCTTTTTCAAAGGTCCGCGAGGTAAGTACTTGAAGTCTTTAAATACTTGGATTAAGATGTTGTTGTGCGAAAAATGCATTAGACAGCTACCTTGATGTTCAATGCTACGCGAAGTGGAAAGGCTTATAGGAATGAAGGAAGAAAGGGCCCTAAATATAGTCCACTGATTTCACCTCCTTTGAGTAATGAAGAGGGAGTAGCGCATGCTTCTCCATGAAGTGCAGTTCAGTTGATAAAATAAGGATTCCTACGACTGCCACCTCCACCTACACCACCTCCAACTTCACCACCATCACATGCGACTTCGCCCACACCACCACCACCTCCACCGCAGTTCAACATGGTGAATTCAGTGAAGCTACCTTTGTTTAATGGCTTGGGAAATGAGGACCCAAACTAGTTCTGGTTCATCAAAAAGTTGTATGGGAAGCTCAGGGCATCACAGACGATCATGTGAAGAAGGCAACATTGGTTAGTACTTTATAGGATGGCACACTAAATTGGTACAGCAAGTACTCTAATGATAAACCAAATGCTGGGTTGGCCGAGATATAGACCGCACTGAATAAAGAGTTCAATAGGCCTAAATATGAGGTTCAGTTGATTGTGGGTTTCAAGGAAATCGTGATCAAACTAGGTGAGACACCTTGGGAATTGGATCAAAGATTTAAGTGTAAAATCCATGAAGCTAATATGAACTTAATAGATGGACAACACTGTGAGTGGTTTGTGCCTTCGCTTATGCCTCACCTAAGGGTTGCACTGTCACAACAAAATATTATGACTCAAGCAGAGGCTTTTGAGATTGCAATAATACTACATGAAACACTGATGCAAGATTTGAATATAGGGATTCAACAGATCCTTTGCAGTTGCAAAATATTTGCCTCAAAATGCAAAGCTTGAAGTAGGATAGAACAGTTCGATTGGACGCATGCTAAGAGATATGGTGCCTAAAACGTAAGGGTCTGGGGCATGACAAAGACCATTTCCCAATCTTTGTGAACTATATTGCAGGAGGAGGACTGATGCCTTTGAGGTCGGAAGCCCAAGCAAGACCAAGTGCGGGGCCTGTGTTATGGTGCGCTATATGTTAGGTAGAAGGGAAACATATGACTAATAATTGTCATTTGCTGCAAAAGTTTGTACAAACATCGCAGCAATTGTTCTACAACTTTTGCATGTTGGTAGGGAATGCTGAGTGCAACTATCAAACTTATGAATTCATGATGGACAAAACATGCGCCTATAGAGTTCAGGAAGAAACACGACCCCCTAACCAGAGCATTGGGATGGCACAAATAGTCTTTTAGGGGCGTGGATGAGGCCGAGGCAAAGGAGGAACTGGCAAAGGTTTGGGGCAGCTAATCTGTTACAATTGTGGAGGACCAGGACACTATGCCCATGAATGCACTAACCCAACGCATTTGTCATGAAAATATTGTACTCATTTTATCATGAGACGGAGGACTTTCCTACACTGATAGCGAGGATACGTGACAAAGGGGTGCTACCACCTTAACCAACTCAGAACCTACAGATGATGAGGATTGAGCCTCGCAAAGAGGATTCAAATGTGAATATAGTGGTCCGAAGTGGAATTGCAATGGGCAATGATAAGGGAAAACATCCCAAAGACAGTGCATGGGTTTCCAAAGCTCTAGCAAAGGAGGCTGAATTTGATTTGGAGCGCACATGCGAAACGTTCATGGATGAATAAAAGAGTTTCGCTAAGGCCTCTACCTCAGGGAGCCAGGATAAGCCTGTTCAAGAAATGGACCCTTCTATCTTATAAGCTTTCTAGAGACCTACATGAAGTTGCTGCATGATAGCAAGGCTGTGAAGGGGTTATAGGAACTAATAAATAGATGTGCCGGGAATGCTCTAGGTGAACCGAGTGTGGTACTGAAGATTTGTAAGCATAAGTCAAGGACAGGGCATGAGATGAAACTCACCGCGCAGATAGGAGAATATGAAATGGATGAGGTTATTCTGGATTTGGGGTTAGACGCGAACATTTTGTTGAAGTAGACTTTGGAGTGGATGGGGTGACTCGCACTACAGTGGTCTCCGATTCAGTTAAGAATTGAAAATCAGCAGAAAATCATCCCCATGGTATGGATGCAAGGAGTAATTGTAGATATTGAAGGTGCAAGTGCATTGGCTGACATTGAAGTGATAGAAATTGTGGATGACAACAAGACCTGCCCTGTGCTCCTTGGCATTGATTGGGCTACTAACATGAATGGGGTAGTCAACATAAAGAAGCGAAAGACGATATTTGAAAATAAATCACTTCACATAATAGTACCCCTAAATCCTTCTGAAGGATTGCACTATACTGAACTAGTCCGCGATTACGAAAGTGATGATGATTTTGGACTGCATATATAAAATAACAGCGTGAGACCAAGATTGGGTGAATCTGACAATGGATGGCCAAATTTCATGGGATTGCAAGTCCCCATGACTCAGACTAAAATGAAGAATTAGAGCGCTGGCAGAATCGGTTACATGAAGTAACTATGCTGAGTTGTAACATGATCACCGGGTCGCTGCACTGCGTGTCGTTTGAGGTACGAAATATGCCCACTCATGATAGCTTGAATGATGTGGATATGTTTTGGATGCATTTGATAGGGAAGTACTAGAGAAGCAGCACTTCCAAGCTTTGGACTGGGCACTGTGCGCTATGCCCATGAGATGGTGGGATATGCACAAGGGTAGTTTTGATGACTATCATGAGTGTAGCAGGATGACGAGAACATGCTTTGGGAAGCCAAAGGTATAAGTGTCAGACAAGTATGATGGAAAGGATGATCCACGTGCACACTAGGAAAAATGGGCTAAGGCTTATGGAATGAAGCCCCAACTTGAATGGGTGCACTTATTTTGTCACACCTTGAATGTCATCTAGATGAACTGGTACTTAGAGACAGAGCTCCACCATGGCACAAGGGAATGGGATATTCTACACAACGGATTCATAATGAAATTCAGCTTTGAAGATGGGTTTGACTGTATTGACGAAGTGCTACAAGAAGTTAAATCAACAATCTTTAGGATACCACAGGATCCTTTGAATTCAACCCGATTGGACTACTCAACTAAGCCATGTGTGCTATAACATGACAGTCGAAGAATAAGATGAGGACCCCAAAAATATTGATATCCCTGAAACCAAGGGTCACCCCGAGGTTTAGGGACCGTAGATCGAGAATCCTGATGTAACCTCACCACTGAAAACGAGACAGGTAAATATTGGTACTGAGACAGAGCCCAAATTCGTGAAGATTTGAGATTACTGGGATGACGCAATGGTAGATAAGGTCATTGAATTGCTCAACGAATCATAGGATTTTTTCCCTACTAAGTTTACGGAGTTAAAGGGGATAATAAGAGACATGGGCATTATAAATATCACGTTAAAACTTGATGCGAAGCTGGTTAAGAAAAGACCTTACCATCTCAATCCGAAGTATAAGGAGAAGGTCTGATTAGAGTTAGATAAAATGCTTGTGTTAGGCATCATTGAGCCCATAGAAGATCTGATTGGGTGAGCCCAATGGTGGTACACGAAAAGAAGTAGAAGGAAGAAATAAGGATATGCGTAGATCTCAATAAGTTGAATGACGCTTGCATGCATGATCCTTTCTTGACTCCATTCACTGGTGCGGTATTGGATAATGTAGGTGGCTACGAAGCATACTCCTTCACTAACGGGTTTTTTGGGTACCATCAGATCAAAATCATGCCTGGAGATAGAAGCAAGATGACCTTTGAGATTGAATGGGGATTTTTTTAGTACACTGTAATGCCTTTCAAATTGAAGAATGTGACTGTGATTTTTTCGCACGTAGTTATTGCTGCATTCAAAGACTTCATTCATAAGTGCTTAGAGGTGTACTTTGATGACTGGACTGTGTTTGGGGTGGTAAAATGCCATGTGTCCAGTTTGCGCTTAATGTTAGATACTTGTCAAAGGTACAAAATTGCGCTCAATTTGAAGAAATTTCTATTTTGTGTTCCTTTTGGGAGTATGCTAGGTCATGTGGTTTGTAAACAGGGACTGATGGTAGATCCCGTGCAGATCGCAGTGATACTTAACTTGGAGGCACTGAGGAGTGTTAAACAACTGCGCGCAACCTTAGGAAATACTAGGTACTACGGGAAGTTTATCAAGGGCTATGCCCATATCACCGCTCCTATGGAGAAGATATTGAAAAAGGATGTCACGTTCTATTGGAACGAGGACTGTCAAGAAAGCTTGGATGTGCTGAAAGGAAAAATGGTCACCGTGCCAATTTTAGTCTTCCCGGATTGGAAGAAGGAGTTTCATGTACATGTAGATGTGTCATGTATAGCACTAGGAGCAGTACTAACACAGGCCGACGGAGGAGACTTGGACCATCCTATAGCATTTGCAAGTAGGAGGTTATCCAAGGCTGAGAAGAACTATTCCACCACTGAGCGCGAAGGATTAGCCATGGTATATGTGCTCCAAAAGTTTAGACATTATTTGCTGGGTGGACATTTTAAAATGTATATGGATCATTTTGCATTGAAATACCTAGTCAATAAGCCTGTGTTGGGGGGGGGGGGGAATCTATAGGTGGTTATTATTGTTCCAGGAGTATGATTTTGAAGTTATTGTGAAGATTGGATGACTGAACGCAAGACCAGACCATTTGTCACACATCAAAATGGGGTAAGAGCCCACTAATTTGGAGGAGGGATTGTTTGACATGTAGCTCTTTGTAGTGCGCATCATAGATGGTCATTTTGAAGAAATCATACACCTCCTAATGACAAGAACTGCGCCAGAAGGCTACACCGTGCAGCAGAAAAAAGGAGTTAGTGGTGTGCACGATAGACTTTTCTGTCATTGTCGAACATCAATACAAAATGGTGTCTGATGAAGTATTGTGATGATATGTACCAGAGCTTGAAAGAAGTAGTATCTTTGTGGACGCTCATGGGGGTGTTACAGGAGGCCATTATGCATGAAGAGTGACTGCGCAGAAGATTCTATGCGTAGGGTTGTGGTGGCCAACCCTCCATTAGGATTCCAAAGCCTACTACAGGGTTTGTGACATGTGTCAAAGGAATGGCAGGCCATTGCAGAGAGATGAGCTGCCGCTAAACCCACAGATGACGTTACAACCTTTTGAGAAATGGGCCATAGATTTTGTGGGACCCATTTAGCCCCAAGGAAAGAAGACAGGAGTGTGGTACATTAACACCGTGACTGAGTATTTGAATCGATGGGCGGAGGCATAGCCTTTGAAGGACTACACAAGTGCGACCACTGTGAAGTTTCTCTTTGAGTATGTACTAATGCGATTTGGGTGTCCAAAGGTTTTGATGAGTGATTGCAGTACGCAATTTCTGAACGAGATGATCAACGCGCTGACGGAGGAATTTCAGGTGTATCACCAGAAAAGCACACCTTATCACCCATGGGCTAATGGAATGGTGGAAGCATTAACTAAGGTGTTGGAGAATGCACTGACCAAGGTTTTCAATGCTCAACGAAGTGATTGGGACTTGCGTATACCCGTAGTACTATGGGCCTATCGAACGACATGCAAAAAGTTGACTGGAAAGACACCCTTTAAGCTTGTATATGGTGTTGAAGCAGTGATGCCCATGGAATACATTGTGCCTAGTCTGCGGATAGCAGCACTCATGGGTATGACAGATTGCGGAGCCCTGGAAGAAAGGCTCGCGTAGCTTACTGAGCTTGAGGAAGAAAGATTTCTGGTTGGATTTCACCAACAGGTCCAATAGAAGCGCGAAAAATCGTGGCATGAACGGCACATTAAACTGCGCACCTTTAAGGTAAATGATCTGGTTTTGTTATATGATAGAAAGTTTGATAAATTTCCAGCGAAATTCAGAATTCACTGGCTAGTGCCCTATGTCATTAAGGAGATTACCGATGGTGGAGCAATTCATCTGGTTATCTTGAATGGATATCCCTTCCCAGGAAAGGTGAATGGCAACTGATTAAAGCCATACACCGGTGATCCAGCTAGATGATTATATGAAGGTAGCATATTCTTAGCGCTCCAAGTAGCTGAAAGGAGGCACGGGACTATAAACTACACTGCCTGTCTTGGGGGACTACGTGATTGGAGGATTGTGCAGAACGAGGCAATGTCACAAGGTTCGTGACAGCACGAAGAGAGTTGCGCTACCCAGGGAAAAACTACGCAGGTCAACCAGAAAGTGACCATTAAAGTCATTATTCATGATTTAACGATGAGAATGCGGCCAAATGGAGTGGTCGGATGGAATTTAAGACAAAATTTATGGGTAGGATCCCTCGAAATCTGTCACCAATCTGGCATTATTGAACCAAATGTGGGGGGAATAGTCGGATTTGAATTCAAAATGGCCTATAAACTACAGGTGGGGGCCTAATGAAAAACACTTGGAATTTTGAACATTGAGTTGGTGAGCTCTCAAGTGTGCATGATCAATGCATTCTTCTAAGAATTGCTTGACTACCGAGTGTTTGATTGATTTCTAGATTCCAACTACAATTTCATCCATGATTTTATCCCAGGATCCGAAGCTATGGATGCAAAAGAAATGACAGCTGGGGGGCTGTGCCGGAGGTTGTTATGGACGCAGAAGGAGCTGCTCCAAAGGTTGCATAGGTACTAGCTGAAGTCCCCAAGTCACCACGAATGCCTAGACTTAAGCCTACCCTAACCAAAGGGAGTGCGAAGGATAATACAGGCAAGAAGGCTGCCATACTGGTGCACATGTCACCTAGAAGAAACACACAGAAGGACAAGTCCACCACATAGGAAAAGGGAAAAATCATTAACTTAGAGCTAGAGGAGGAAGAAATTGAGGACGTCTCGATAGATTATGAGGATCTGGGGGTGGAAGTGGAGGATGTTGAAGTCGAGGGTTCTGAACCTATCACTAAGTTGCCCGAATACATCCCTCCATGTAAAGGCAAGACCAAAGTGCCGAAGGACATTGACAAAAGCAAGGTCGCCCTACACATACATCTGCTGCTGGATGTGATTTTCTTTTAAGGACCGTACTTGGGGTGGGTTCCTTTATTGAAACTAGAAGATTGGGACTTAGCTGATAATAAGAATTTCTCACACTTGGCGAAAAAACAACTAATGCACTGTGTTGTTCACACAACCACCGGGATGACTGCATTGGAACCGCAGAAGTGGCTCAGGGGTGTAGAAAAAGCAAGTATGCGTAACCTTCTATAGGTGTTGCATAGCAACCACACACCCATTACAATATTGGTCATCAAGCAATTTCTATGCTTGGTGGACGATGGGTGTCTGTAGCTGGAGGAGCCGATACCCATCACTAGCAGGCTAATCCATACAATCACGTGGCTGCCCTATACAGAGGAGAAGTCGGCCATGATGTTTGGAAAAAAAGATGGTGAGAAGACCCTAACAGAGGCCATGAAGGAGAAATTCAAGTTCATGAATAATTCACGTGTCTATCCCATCTTGAGTATCTGTGACCCTACTGTCAAGGTGACCATGCAGATCCTGGCAAGAAAAGTTATGCGGAAGTGTCGCGGAGATGAAGTGGTCGTGCCCATCGTTGCTCTAGTGGCCCAATGCACTAAAGGAGTCCAATTTAATTAGGCACACTATCTATGTGGTGAGTTCCTTATGAACTGTTGTGAGGCACAAGAGCTCGGCAAGACCTTCCACTATGCATGGCTCTTGTTGTCCATAATGTTGGTAGCCTGGGAGCTGCTGAAAGACAGTCAATTCCCCTCGATTGCATTGTACCTGCTACAAGCAGTGAATTACGCTTCGCTATGGGTGACCAAGGATGCTTAGCGCATCAAGGATAGCAAGATCTTCTGGATATGATGGAAATGAACATATGCATGGTGATCATTCACATACAGCGATTGTCGCCTACTCTATTAGCCAAACTGCAGGAGTACGTTGAGTTCAAGGTGGACTTTCAGCATGTCACGATCAGGGCACAGAAGGACCCTTATAAGAAGTGGCATGACTTGCCTTACTTGGAAACAGATGACACGATTGATGTAGTTCTTGATCATTGGCCAGAAGAGTAGCACACTACCTCAAACTCTGCGGTGGGGTCGAGAAAGTCTGATGCGCAGTGGAAAAATCAGGACGCCAAGCTCAAGATCGCACAGTTGGTCGAGAAGACGAAGAAGGAGGCCATTAACAAGGCCCACGAAGAGTGTGATGCTACTCAGTAGCCGGAAAAGTAGAAAGGTGAAACAGAGCATGGCTCTGACAAAGGTGTGAGGTCGCCTTCCCCCGAAACAGAGGAAGAAACGGATGAGAAAATAGAGCAGGATGGAGCAGAGCCACAGACAGTGTTGTACTGCATCAAACGTCCAAGAGAACAAGAAAAATTGGGATTGTGGAAGAAATCCAAAGCTAGTAAGACGTTGCTGGACCCAATCACCCTAATAGAGGGAGATTTGAATGACATTGGAGACACAGTGTGGGATGTCATCGTGGAGGTACTGCAACAGTTCGAGCAGGAACAACAAAAACTATTTGGGGCCATCTAGACTGGTCGATAGTTTAGAAGGTGTCGAGATGCTGCATGCGAAGGACTGGGATTGAACATGGCAGCGTTTCCTAATGATGCGCTCCACCTAATGTAAGATGGGGTGATTTTGGAGCTAAGGGCCCGCGAAGAGCGCGCTTTGCAGGGAATTAGTGAGCATAAGTTTAATAATGTAGAGATGGCCATGCAGCGAGATACCACCCTCACTTCCATGGTGGAACTCACCAACAAAAATATGTGCATGATTAAGGCCCTGAGGGAAGCCTGCCGAATGGTCCCCTCATGGGCCATGCGTGAGGATGAGAAGGCAGATTGCAATGCCCTATTTAATCTTATCATGCAAATTTTGCTAGTGTTTAAATTACCTTAAAATATTGACTTATAATTATCAAGAAATATCGGTACATACCTACATTGGTGAAACTATAAATTTATTATTGATATAAATTTTGTTATTAATCAATTCCAAACTTAGCTCCTCAAATTTAAATTTTGATAGGATATGGTCGCCTTCCATTTTTTCCAAATTATATATTCATATTTCATCCCCAAAATGTCCTCTCAAATTTCCTTGGGATAAGACATGGTCCTCTCCAATTAATTACCAAATTATATATTCATATCTCATTCTTAAAATATCCTCCCAAATTTAATTCAGAGAAGACATAGTCCTCTCCAATTAATTACCAAATTATATATTCATATCTCATCCCCAAAATGTCCTCTCAAATTTACTTGGGAGAAGACATGGTCCTCTCCAATTAATTAGCAAATTCTTTATTCATATCTCATCCCCAAAATGTCATCTCAAATTTACTTGGAAGAAGACATGGTCCTCTCCAATTAATTACCAAATTATATATTCATATCTCATCCCCAAAATGTCCTCTCAAATTTACTTGGGAGAAGATAATTCAAATGTAAGGATGAGGGGGTAGTTATGACATTAATGATAGGTGGTTGAGGTGGAGAAGAGAAGGGGGCATAAAAGGGGAAGGATGATGGAAGGAGAGGGTGATCCTTGGTATTGGTTTGGGTTGTGGTTTTTGAGGATTTTGTTTTGAGAGGAATGTGGAGAAAAGAGAAGGGAGAGAAGGAGAGTATTTTTTTAACATTGGACACCCTACATCTAGTTGGACTTGGGCTCGGAGAGCTAGGGAACCTGTGGAGGTTTCCTGGGCTAGGAAATACTTCCTAGTTGGCTGGGTGATAAATCCAGTTGGTAGTCAAGAGGAGCATCACAAGAGTATCAAGAGCTCAGGGGAATCTCAACTAGGCTATTGGAATAGGTATTCCTCTATTTATAGATTACTCATGTAAGTGATTAAAATGAAATTCTTACTTACTAATTGTGGGAAATAAATTTTAATGGTAAATTATCATTGATTAAATGTTTAGTTAGAAATAGGTTATTTCTTATTTATTTGTATTTAAATTAGAAAAATTTAGTTTTGTTAGAGGACCCTAGGATGGAGCCTCACACGTGGTATCAGAGAAGGTTAAAAATCTGGACCCAAGACCCACTAGACACAAATCCCCGCTAATTTGTTTTATAAAAATTATGTGGAACCAATTTCATTTAAGACTAATTTAATGATTTTTTTTCCACTGTCTCTTTTGAAAATCCTCTTCCAACGCCCTCGAGAAGAGCTTCAAAATAGGCATTCATGATTTCCTATGGAGTACCATCTGAAGATTGTATGTAGGATTCTAATTGTTTCAGAGAATCTCCAGTCTTCAAGTGCTCCTTGAAGGAAAGGAGAAGCTCATCATGAATTATCAATGTGTTCAATTTGGTCATAATAGTCTCCTCCTCAATATCCTGTTGAATGGGCTTCTCAAATACCTCATCACCATTTTCATCTTGAGATTTCTTATCAAGTTCACCCTTTTCATTCTTGAAGGGCTTCTCAGATACCCCATCACCATTTTCAGCTTGATATTTCTTATCAAGCTCAACCTTTTCATTCTTGCCTGAAGGCTTCTTTGGTGACTTAGAATTTTGTTCTTCCTCGTTGTCTAACATGACCATTTCACTTCTAACAACTTTCAACTGCTCTCTGATATGCTTTTGTGTGGATTCAATAGAAGTATCAGTAGCCCATTTCACCTCATCATTCTCATCTGGCTCCTCATTTTCATCAACATGGCCTCTGGGAGGAGAAAAATCTTCGTCATAACAAGTTTTCTTCTTAGCAACCTTGGATGCAACCTCATGGCCCTTTTTCTTGGATTATTTCTTGCATTTTTTTTATCTTCTTCATCAATAGCCTCTCCTCCATTCAAACATTCCTTTTCTGCTCTTCTCATGGCCTTCTTATCTTTGCCTCACTTCTTCTGCTCTAGCGGATTCTTCAAAATAAACGTAGTAAGCTTGTCGCTCATATCAACATCCAAAACATATCCACATGTAGAATGTAGCACCCTTACGTGAAATCATTTGTGTTTTTGAAATAAGGATCTCTGTCTCGGGATTGCCACATCCATAGCGCTGCACATACTTCTTGATAAAAATCTCCAACAAAGTTACAAGTTTAGAACTATCATGAGCACCATTAACAAGAGCAGTCCCAGATTTTTCGTTGAACTTTGATTGCGCACCCAGTTCACAGCCAAAATAATTTATTGTATATGAAGAGGGTATGGCAAGAGCTTTAGCAACATCTACCATATTGACAAGATTTTTCTTTATGCCATTACCTCATCCCTCAAAACTTTGTAATCAGCTTAGGCATCTTATACCTGTAAAAGGCATCATCTTTGTTTCCCTCACCAATACTTAGAAGAGCCATATTTTATAATTAGTGATTAAGTAGGCCATTACAGAAAGTCATAAAAAATAGTTTAAACTTAAGTTGAACAACAAAAAAATCCAAATTAATTTAAAATCATTTGTGCAAAACATTAATCTTCCAATGACATAGATCTTGGGGATTTATAAGCATGCGAAGGAAAACATTCTCACAGCATGGGCAGAAAATATGTTGGAAGCTGTTAGGTCCCTATACTACTAGTGTAACCCCATATTGTTATTAGTACAACCCCCTTATTATATTTTTGTGCCCATGTAGTCCCCATATTGTTATTATTATGCCCAATAGAAGCCCACGATTGTTATTATTGTGCCCTTACATTATTATTGTTATGTCAGCTCTGATTATATTATGACCCCTTAGACTCCTATATATAGAAAGGAGGTCTTGTCATTTGTATCATCTAAGAATTGTTCATTTGTGTAATGTAAAGGAGGTTTCCCCCTTGAAGAGGCTAAATTCTAAGGCATTTAGCTGTCTTTTCTATCTTTTAGTGAGCTGGTTCCATAACATTTGGTGTCAGAGCTTTGGATTCTAGGGTTTCGCTGCTCCAAACAGGTCATCGTGGTATTTTCGCTATAACTTTTTTTTTGCGACGTTTTAGAAGCTACAAAAAAAAACCTTTTGAGAAGAAATCTTTCTGAACTGTACTTTTGAATTTCAGATCTTGTCTCGCTATATTTTAGGAGATATGATCTAAGGAAGTTAAGGCTTTTGCAAGCGCCATAATTTCATCTAAACCAGGTCATCATGGTATTTTCACTATAGCCCTTTCGCTACAAAGTTTTAGAAGCTAAAGAAAAAAACCCACTTGAGATGAAATGATTCTGAATCTCGGGTCTAAATTTCAGATCTTGTATCACTATATTTTCGTATATATGATCTGAGGAAGGGTTTTTCGTAGACTCCTGAATTACATCCTAAACAGGTGACCTTGAGAAAATCATCATAACATTTTCTCTGATCAACAAATTAAATTTCGTAAGAAGTTACGCAAAGAGGACAGACTGTAGTTTTATGTGCATAGTTTTCAGATACGAAGGTTTAAACATTAACACATAGCACGCCATACAAGTTCTCTTTACTGAAACATTATATAATCAGGTCATCTTAGGAGATTGGGCATATCTCTTTCTTGGAAAATCAAATTCTGATCAGACTTAAGGGGTTAGAAAGAGGACTCAAAGGGCTACTACAGGAGACAATTTCATAACTTTGAGATCTGAAAGTACAGAGTTACAATCATTTGAATATCGAGCTCCTGAAATCAAGAAAAGGCGATATGAGGAAGTTTGATGGAAAGTATCCAGTAAATTGGATACTACAGATGGAGCAATATTTTAATCTACATGGTGTACCACTGTTAAAAAAGGTATGTATTGCATCTTCATATTTAGAACAGGATCAATTTTTATGGTATAAAGGGCTTTGTTCTTGTAAACGACTTGTTACATGGTCAATTTTCATGGAGGAAATGATAGTACATTATGAGGATACAAAGAGCAACACCTTCTTTGGAGCAACACCACAAAAATTGCAAGAAAAAAGAGAAAAAGGGCTTTGTTACAAAGTAGAAAGAAAAATCATGGCAACAAGGAAGTCTTCCCCTCACAACTATAAATATGGAAGTGTTGTTTCTCCTAGCCTTCCACAACCTACAAGGGTTGCACCACAACAATTGGAAGAAAAAAGAGAAATAGGGCTTTGTTACAATTGTGATAACAAATACATTAAAGGTCATAAGTGTGTTGAGAAGAAATTATTTTACATTGATTGTGGAGAGGAAGAAGAAAAGGATCAAGAAATTTAAAAAGAAGAGTATATACAATAGGAACCAACCCCAGAGAAAGAAGAAATGAATCCAACCATATCTTGTAAAGCATTGGAAAGAATTACCACTCCTAAAACTCTTAAGATAGAAGGACATATCAAGAAGAAAAAGGTTGAAGAAGTGAAAGATCACATCGAGAAAGATGAAATGAATCTAACCATATCTTGTAATGCATTGGATAGAATTACCACTCCTCAAACTATCAATATAGAAGGACATATCAAGAATTGAAAGATCACATCGAGTTTCAAGAAATCAATCCGACCATATCTTGTAATGCATTGGAAGAAATTACCACTCCTCAAACTATCAAGATAGAAGGACATATAAAGAAGAAAAAGGTAAGAGTGTTGATTGATTCGGGTAGTACCCATAATTTTATTGATTTTAAGATAGCCAAGGAATTGTATTGCTTCCTATATCTAGAACCGAAGTGTCAAGTGATGGTTGCAAGTGGAGGAACCATAAATTTCTCTGGAAAGTGCCATAATATCAAGCTATCCATGGGAGAATATGTATTGAATATCCCAATGCTTTCCATTCCAATGGGTGGTGCTGATGTTTTACTAGGAGTCCAATTGCTACAATCTTTCAGTACGATAGCTTTTAATTTTCAAGAACCTTTCATGAAGTTTTTTTGGGAAGGAAAGGAAGTTGAATTGAGGGGTATCAAAGGAAAACCTAGGAAGATAATCAAATCTAACATCATGACAAGGCTTCTAAATAAAGAACAATGGGGTGTAATTGCACAATTATGTTCACTGGAGGATCCCACATCGAAATCATGTATTTCTCCAGATCTCCAAAATGTTTTGGACAATCATTCCAAGGTATTTGAGACTCCCAAAGGCCTCCAACATGTTCATGATCATGATCATGCTATTCATTTGATTACACGAAGTGTTCCTCCAAACATTAGGCCTTACATATATCCATATGCCCAAAGGAGTGGGAACTCATTCAAAAGTTGCAGAAGATCCCAGTTCAAACAGTATTGCGAGAACTTGACAAGGAAGGAAAAATCATATTGGAACCAGAAGCAATCACAGAACTAAGAAATCAAAAGCTATGAAATAGATCAATTTCAAAGTATCTCATCAAGTGGAAGAACTTACCCACTGAAGATTCCACATGGGAGGACAAGAATTTATACAAAAGCATCAAGAACTACTCAAGTGTTGAGGACAACACGTTTTGAAGGAGAGGGGCATGTTAGGTCCCTATACTACTAGTGTAACCCCTTATTGTTATTAGTACAACCCCCTTATTATATTGTTGTGCCCATATAGTCCCCATATTGTTATTATTGTGCCCCATAGAAGCCCACGATTATTATTATTGTGCCCTTACATTATTATTGCTATGTTGGCTCTAATTATATTATGACCCCTTAGACTCCTATACATAGAAAGGAGGTCTTGTCATTTTTATCATCTAAGAATTGCTCATTTGTGTAATGTAAAGGAGGTTGCCCCCTCGAAGAGGCTGAATTCTAAGGTGTTTAGCTCTCTTTTCTATCTTTTTGTGAGTTGGTTCCATAACAGAAGCATAAAGACGGGAAATAATGGAGGTCATGAGCACCACGGGAAAGCTAGAAAAACATACTTGGAAATAGCCAATGCTTCAATACACAACCTATGAACAAGTCAGTTGCAACAGATTCAATCCACCTAAAATATTTAGCCCATACCAAGTGAACAAAGTTGATGGCAACCATGTCCATGACAATGCAAATGTTATGGAGCTCGGGTTTAGAAGAAATTATATCCCAACTAAACACACTTGTACATGCGTAACTCTTTTACAGTTTAGAAATAGTTCATTGACAATTTGAAAACCCAAAGGGATAAAATGATTAGATGGTTAATTAAATTATTAAAAACGCAGTAACCACTCCAACAAAAATCAACTAGGGCACAACTCCAGGGACGTTTAAAATTTTCCAAGGCAGTTATGATAGCTAGAAAATGCTTGGAATATGCATAATCCAAGCTATTACATGTCATGGAAGTGTATGGAGTTCCTCAAATCATCCATGACATCTATAAATACCATGAGATTTTAAAGTATTCACAAACAGTTGTGGAAGATAGTAGCAGGTTGAAATAGTTGTAAGAGGATAGCATGAGGCTGAGATATTCATTGTTTGCAGTGAAATCAAGATAGGCAGGTTCAGTCTTGGTGTTTCTAATAGCTATGTGGTCCATCTTTCATTTTAGTCCCATGTCGTTCATTTCCCTACTTGTATTGTTGTAGTGTTTCATTTATGTCTTTTGAGGTAGAATGCAACCAAAAACTATTTACTTAGGAGAGATAAATTAGGAGTTGACACATTCTCATGTAAGACATTTATCACATTGTTTGAAGTGAAATCAAGATATATAGGTTCTAGTACCTAGTGTTGCTAATAACTCTGTGGTCGGGTTTCATTTCAGTCCCATGTCTTTCATTTCCCTGCAACTATTTTGTAGTGTTTAATTTCTATATTTTGAGGTGGAGTGTGTGTTTCCAACCAACTATTAGAGAGTTGACACTTCTTAGGTACAACATTTATTCTCCATTCAACAAAGGTATTGTATTTATGTTTTCATTATTTCCTCTCCCTCTCTTTCTTCCCCTCCATGCTTTAGTTCTCTCATTTCCTTAGTTAGGGCTTGTTTTCTTTGCCAGTGGGATAGAAATCCCCTTTACATAGTGCTCACTAATGGTAGTTCTGTGAGTTTTTACAATAGGTAGGCTACCTCTCATTATGTGATAATAGAAGAGACCTACATTGCATAATGGTCGCCAAATTTGACAAATTTAAAGTGACCTTTCTAGTTGGTAGTTTGTATATGGTTGAACCAGAAACATCAATGTCAACTTGTTATTCTAGAGTTATAGCTGATATTTGAGTTACATTCAACTTCTTCTCAGCAATATACATCTCAGCAAAATACAGCTCAACAATGTAAATCTTAGCAAGATGTAGTTCAACCATCTATGCTAAATATTGAGAAACTGTGAGTGGATACCCAACCAATTTTTCGCTGAGTACAACAAACCTTTTGTACCAAAACAATCGATTATGACCCCCAGAAAAAAAATAAAAATAAAATAAAAGAAAATAAAATAAATAAATAAATATATATATATATATACATATACATATACATATACATATACATATACATATACATATACATATATATATACATATACATATATATATATATACATATACATATATACATATATACATATACATATACATATACATATACATATACATATACATACATATATATATATATAGATATATATATATATATATATATAGATATATATATATATATATATATATATATATATATATATATATATATATATATATATATATATATATATATATATATAAGATCACTTGTAAGAGATTAAACTAAAATTAAAGGAAAAGGGTGCTTGATTAGTTGAGTTGTAAGAGGCTCAAGTGGCCTCCATTATTGAAAAAATGTTGGTAGCTATTAGGAAATTAGATTTGGGGATTGATATTGCCCATATTACAGAACCTATAGTGGTGACCTTGATAAAATATAGTAATGATGTAGTTAGGACAACTCAAAAATCCTATAGTGGTAACACTTTCTGCTATGCCTAGACGTTCCACCCTTCTTGTGGTCATCATGGCCATAACAATGCCAATATAGTACGTATTCAAGATAGCCATCAACTCTTGGCTTATATGAACTACCTTCTTCCTTTTTCTGTCTTGCTTCAACATGAAATCTAGTAGGATATTCAGCACTGGAACATTGTCCCTTCAGAAAGTCCCCAATGCTACTATTCTAATATAGAGGCATCCATATCAATATAAACATAGAGCTTATAGTGCCCATCATAAAAACAGAGGTGTTACGGACACAAGTCATTTGCTGAAGAATAAAAGAACTCAAGCCACCACCAAATTTGTAAATGAGTCTTCAACTAGCCATCCCTCGGAATATTTGAACCTGTGCAGGCCTCTTTTGGTCTTTGTTGTTATTTTTCTTTAGTTTCACATCTGGTGGAGCCCAAACTACCTTCTGTGTTTTTGAGTCTTTGAAAACTTTGATCCTTGAAGATTGAAAACATGTCTGACAATGTTTGGGTATGAAACACATTGCTCTAGGCATGGATTCAACTCATTCTGTGAATACCAAAGCTACACCACTCATTCAAGATATGGCCCAATCTTGCAACCTCACAACCATCTCTTATGTGTGTGTGTGTGTGTGTGTGTATATATATATATATATATATATATATCCATAAAAAATCTATCGAAATTAAGTCACAAATATTGACCTAAAAGCTTCCCTCAATTCCATTAGTTTTGATGAGTTAAGAAGTTATGAAAATTATATGTTAAGTACATTTTGAAATTGATATTTATGTGTTTTGCAAGTATATAAGTGATATTAATTTTCATTCTCCATTCTATTAATATCACAAAGTGGTATTCTTTCATCCCACAATATTTTAGATTTTGTCTATGAAGCTAGTAAGAAGTCACCTTTATTTTGGCAATGTAATATTTCTTCTTTAATCTAATTATTGCAAATAGGTATATATATATGCATTCATGGATAATTGCTTAGGAACCTTGCTTCAAAGACATTGCCTCTTCAAGAGGTGAGACCAATTGTTTATATGTCCTATAGGAGGTTCCAAGATTCATAAAATGGACATAAAGGATTTTAAAAACATAATATAAAGGGTGGGAAGGAACAATTAATGGCCATAGAAGGAAGACATGACTAAAAAGGGTATTATTCACATTAGTATTTAACTTAATTATTTGAAACTATTAAACCAAGTTATTAATTAGCTTAATATTAAATTATAGCTGTGGTACTAAAGAAAACAATTTTTGTTAGAGTGTGACCTACAAGTACATTGCACCAGTGCCCTAGCAAATCTCAAGAGAAAATTTGTAATTTATGTAGAACTCACATCTGAGAGGATTTGGTAGATCCTTGTGAATCTTCTTAGTACTAATAATGCTTGTTTATGAGCATATTAAAAGAAAAATTTATGACTATCGTTATACACATGTATGTGATTCAGCTAAGAAGGACAAGTCCTAAGGTGGATTAATGAGTCTTGTGTATCATACAAATATTTGAAAATTTCAAAATAGTGAGGATGCGAAGAAATCAAGGTCAAAGAGAGTCATCACAAGGACCTCCTACAAATAACCCATTACATTCACCGTAGTTTACTATCATCTTGCGTTCCCTAGAAGCAAGTAATGAGACTTTAAAAGGGCTCCAAACAAATGAAGTGGAATTGAAACACCCTCGATCAGGGTTAGGGAATATCGAGGGATCAAGAGACTCTGATAGAGGACCTCTAATCAAGGACATTACTAGGGAGCTCCAAAATATTAAGCTCCCAGAGTTTGCAGGAGGTCGTGCCAGTGAACATGCAGAAGCTTGGTTAGATTGAATGAGAAGGTGATTCGCACTAAGGGATTATAATTCCAATTAAAAAGCTAAAATAGCAATATTCCAGCTAAGAGATAGTTCTCTGAATTGGTGGGGTAACTTAGAGCATCCACTACAACTCACTCTAGACATAGTTACTTGGGAGTTATTTGAGGAGAGCAAGAAAAAGTGCTACCAGCATATTATGAAGAACAAAAAGTAGGAGTCTTCCATGCCTTGGTACAGGGAAATCATACGGTAGAAGAAAATGAAATTAGATTCATGGAATTGGTCAAGTATGTCTCCTACATGGATACTGACTAGTGCCAAGTAGATCATTTCATCTATGGATTGAACCCTAAGATTAGGGAAATGGTGCAGATGTGGAAACCATCCTCTGTTGCAGAAGCTGCGGAATAGGCTCGTTATGTGGAAGAACACTTAGACTTAAAGGGGGGGAACAAAACCATTTTTCCACACCAACCAAGGTTTATGGGGAATTTCCCCTCTTACCTTCCCCAGCGGAGGAAGTTTGAGGCCACCACCATATTGAAACAAGGTTGTACCCAGAGCACCGACAGTGGGGATTTCAATGGTTACTAGTGCAGCTTCACCCATAGCTTCAAGGTTGCGTGCAAATCAAGGTCATACACGAGGAGCAACAAGTAGGGGCACAGGTCCCAAGGGAAGGAACTCTTTCCAAAGAATCCCACAACATTCGGTTCAAGGTCTACCATGTGTCACTTGTTGGGGATGTGGGGGACCTCATTATCAGCATGATTGTCCTAAGTTACAAACTGGTCACAACCATACAGAAGGAAAAGCACCAATGGGGGGAGAAAGTAGCCACCACTGAATCTATGTAGCAGTTGATAAATAACAAGTTGAACACCAGCCTATCGTGGTAGAAACCTCGAGTATGATAAAAAACGTAAAATTTAAAATATTGTTTGATTTAGGTTCTACATATAATTTCATTTCACCAGTTTCATTAGAAAAATGTGGGTTGGCAGCTTATGAGCACGATGACTTTAAGCAAGTTGAGATGGCTTCTAGGATAAAACAAGCATTAGGACCTAGTGTTGACCAATGTCAGGTAAACCTAGGGGTGTGTATGACTAAGTTGAAGGCATATATCACAGCATTGGGGACGTATGATGTAATTATTGGAATGGACTGGCTAGAAGCTCATCGAGCTTTGGTAAACTGTTTCAAGAAGAAGGTAATTTTTTTAGATGATGAAGGTAGGCCAATTGAGATTTTTGGAATCAAGAGATGAGTGTCGCTATGATTCATATCCATGATGAAGGTAAAACGTTGTCCCTAACAAGGTTGCAAGCTATATGTTGTCGAGGCTGTAAGTGACCAGAAAGGACCCTCCCTAGATCAACACCCAATTTTGTCAGAATTCAGGGATGTTTTTCCTACGGAATTGCCTGGAATACCTCCTGTAAGGGAGATTGATTTCACAATCTACCTGAAACCTAGTGAAAAACCAATATCTAAGACACCCTATAGGATGATAACTCCAAAACTTTGTGAGTTGCAGATGCAGTTAAAAGAGCTCTTAGACTTGGGATTTATCAGACCTAGTATTTCACCTTGTGGTGCACCAATGATTTTTATCAAGAAGAAGGATGGTTCCTTACGGCTATGCATAGATTATAGGGACTTGAATAGAGCCACAATAAAGAATAGGTACCCAATGGCTCGAATAGATGACCTTTTTGATCAAATGAAGGGAGAAACAGTTTTCTCAAAGATCGATCTACGATCTGGATACCACCAGTTAAGGATTAAGGAAGAGGAAATCTCAAAAACTACATTTTGAACTTGGTTTGGGCACTACGAGTTCATAGTCATTCCATTTGGTTTGACCAATACACCAACACTTGTTCATGAGCCTCATGAATGGTGTGTTCAGGAAGTATTTGGACCAATTTGTGCAAGTATTTCGAGACGGCATTCTTGTGTTTTCCAAGAATGAAAAGGAGCATGAAAAGCACCTAAGGGTTGTATTGACTTGCTTAAGGGAAAATAAATTATATGGAAAATTGTCAAAATGTTCCTTCTTTCAGAAGAAATTTCATTACCTTGGGCACATCTTTCAAGAGAAGGGATTTTATTTGACCTAGAAAAGGTGAAGGCCTTAATGGATTGGCTAGTACCGAAAAATGCTCATGAGGTGCATAGTTTTATGGGGATAGTTGGGTATTATCATAGGTTTGTGAAAGGGTTTTTGAGGATTGAAAAACCCATCACCACATTATAGTAAAATGGGGTCAGTTATGAATGGGCATATGAATGTGACACTGCATTCACAAAAGTAAAGAGGTTACTAACTAGTGCACCAATCCTTCGAGCCCCAGACATGGAGAAAGAATTCATTGTCTGAATCAATGTTGTGAAGCAAGCATTGGGAGTAGTATTTATGCAAGAAGGTAGAGTAATAGCTTACACATATAGAAAATTGAAGAAACATGAAGAGTTGTATGCTACCCATGACTTAGAGTTAGCAGCAGTGATGGTAGCTTTGGAATTGTGGAGACACTACCTCGTTAGGAGGAGATTTGAGTTAAGAACAAATCATCAAAGCTTGAAGCATCTCTTCACTCAAAGGTATTTGAATGCTAGACAAAGGCGGTGGAGCGAATCCATGAGTCAGTATGATTTTGAGATCTCATACATTAAGGGAAAGGAGAATGTGGTGGTTGATGCACTAAGCAGGAGGCCATGAACCTTATCCCTAGTAGCCTTAAAGGTAAATTTGATGGAACGTATGTTAGAGAAACTCTTTGAAGATAGTTGGTATCTAAAGGTTATCTTAGAACTCCAAAGTGGGAAGCAAATAGAACCAAAGTTTGAGGGATATGTCCTTGAAACAGATGAACTATTGAGATTTAAAAGGAGAATGTACATGCCTAAGGAAGCGGGAATAAGAAGGACCATCCTTGAAGAGTCACATAGAGCACTCTATTGTGCACATCCTGGAGTAAAGAAGATGTACGCGGACACAAAGAAACTCTTCTTTTGGGCAGGCATGAAGCAAAGACATAGTTTAGTTTCTCACCAAATGTCTTGAATGTCAATGAGCGAAGGTTGATCATCACCATCTAGTAGGACTCCTACAACCCTATGACATCCCTATGTCTAAATGGGAGGTAATCTCCATGGATTTTGTTGTGGGTTTGCCACTCACATCACAGAGGCACAATGTTATATTGGTTATAGTTGATAAATTGACCAAACGTGCCCATTTCATTCCAGTAAGGGACACTTACGATGCTACTAATGTGGCACAAGCTTTTATAAGTGAAGTTATTCGACTACACGGGTTACCAAAAAAGATCATTTCTGATAGAGACTCTTGATTTACATATAGGTTTTGGGCAAGTTTGCAGTCAGCACTAGGGACTCAGTTGAACTTGAGCACTGCATATCATCTAGAAACAGATGGGCAGACTAAAAGAGTAAATCAGGTTATGGAAGACATGCTTAGGATGTACGTCATGGATAATCAGACTCAGTGGGAAAAATACTTACCATTGGTAGAGTTTGCATGTAATAACAGTTACCATAGTTTAATCGGGATGCCTCCTTGTCAAGCTCTATATGGAAGGACATGTAGGATGCCATTGAGTTGGGAAAGGTTGGAGGACCAAGCAATAGTTTGTTGAGAATTAGTTCAAGAAATGGAGGAATATGTAAAAAAGATTTGACAAAAGTTAAAGGAAGCTCAAGATAGACATAAGAGTTATGGTGATTCACATAGGATTGATCGCATTTATGAAGTAGGGGACCAAGTTTTTATTTGTATCCGACCCAACAAAAGCACCATTCAGTTTGGGAAAGGGACAAAATTGTCACCTAGGTTCATAGGACCTTTTAGGATCAAGGAGAAGATTGGACCAGTTTCCCATCATCTTTTACTACCACCCCATTTGCATAAAATTCATGATCTTTTTCATGTATCTATTTTATGACATTATGTTTCTGATGAATATCACAAACTAGACAGGAGGGAATTACAGGTCTCGGAACCATTACGCATATTGGACCATAGAGTTCGGTAGCTCACACGTCGCATGGTGGACTAGGTTAAGGTCCAGTGGGACAAGTATATCCCAATATATACTACCCGGGAGGATGCAGAGACTATACGTCATGACTACCCCTCACTTTTTGAGCATATGTGATGCCCATTTTGACTTAGATGGCTACCTATGTTGAGGCTCTATTTTACAGTTCCATGTTATTTATTTATGAATGCTATGTAATATTGATGCATTTAGTTGGACATGTAAAACTACTTATATGAATCATTAGATGGATTTGGTATTGATGATGGAAATGTTTGATGTATGCCCTAATGTATGACTTACTTGGTGATGAATTATCTAGTGCATGACTTATTAAAATTATTATTGTTTCATGTATGGCTCAAGTGGATACGATTTATTTAATGAATGACTACAGGATTGACACATGGATACTAGACTTAATAACTTGATGTTTAAGATCAATTATCTATATATATCTTGTTTTTATATAAATGCATGAATGAGAGATAACCCACAGATTGGAAAGAACTATATGATAGCCAAGATCTACTCTTCCATTGGGGGAAGGTCGAGACATCTCATGAGGAAAGGTATAATGTACATTTCTCTATTACATTTTGTATCTACTGGATATGCACTCTTATGACATGGGTAAAATGTGAATGACAGGTGACAAGACTACCTAAATGGATTATTTGATGACAAGTATCCAACCAGCGCTATAATGTGGTCCATATTAGGGTGTTGACCCTAGTTGTGAGGAGGGGTCGAGGTAAATCCCACCGTGTAACCTCCAAACTTGGAATCGTGGGAGGGCAGTGGTGGACATGCTCCCCTAGATGTGTGATGACAATTTCTAGTTGCCTGCTGGGGAAGTTAGGTCAATATAGTCGACACTTCTGCCATATTGGTTTTATCGGTGGTTAGATTGGTATAGCGATGCCACCATATATACCAGTAGAGGATGGATAGGGTGGGAATGGAAGTAGGTTAGGAAGGATAGGAGGATATAGATCATTTGGAGACTCTTGATGGGATGTGATGTCATTGTCTGACTTATCAAATTTTACTACTATAACGCTCTCTCTATTTTGTTATGCCTTACTGCCAAACTGCTTCAAACTCCTTGTATCTTTTACACTCTAACTTTGGGAAAACGTTTTCTGAAGGAGGAGTGTATGTAATGCCCTACTTAATATTATCATGAAAATTTTACTAATGTTTAAATTTCCTTAAAATATTGACTTATAATTATCAAGAAATATTGGTACATACCTACATTGGTGAAACTGTAAATTTATTACTGAGATAAATTTTGTTATTATTCAATTCCCAACTTACCTCCTCAAATTTAAATTTTGATAGGATATGGTCTCCTTCCATTTATTCCAAATTATATATTCATATCTCATTCCAAAATGTCCTCTCAAATTTACTTGGCAGAAGTCATGGTACTCTCCAATTAATTAGCAAATTATATATTCATATCTCATCCCCAAAATGTCCTCTAAAATTTACTTGGAAGAAGACATGGTTCTCTCCAATTAATTACCAAATTATATATTCATATCTCATCCCCAAAATGTCCTCTAAAATTTACCTAGGATAAGATAAGTGAAATGTAAGGATGAGGGGGTAGTTATGACATTAATGATAGGTGGTTGAGGTGGAGAAGAGAATGGGGCATAAAAGGGGAGGAATGATGGGAGGAGAAGGGGATCCTTGGTATTTCTTTTGGTTTTGGTTTGGGTTGTGGTTTTCGAGGATTTTGTTTTGAGAGAAAGGTGGAGAAAAGAGAAGGGAGAGAAGGAGAGTATTTGTTTAACATTGGACATACTACATCTGGTTGGACTTGGGCTCGGAAGGCTAGGGAACCTGTAGAAGTTTCCTGGGCTAGGAAATACTTCCTAGTTGGTTGACAGGTAAATCCAGTCGGTAGTCAAGAGGAGCATCCCAGCAGGATCAAGAGCTCAGGGGCATCTCAACTAGGCTATTGAAACAAGTATTCCTCTATTTATATATTACTCATGTAAGTGATTGAAATGAAATGCTTACTTATTTAATTGTGGGAATAAATTTTAATGGTAAATTATCATCAATTAAATGTTTAGTTAGAAATAAGTTATTTCCTGTTTATTTGTGTTTAAATTAGAGATTTAGTTTTGTTAGAAGACCCTAGGATGGATCCTCACATAGATGAACATGTATACAAGCTTGCTACATGGGTGTGCAACGCTCTTGTTGGAAATATTGGGGGGGGGGGTGAATGAATATTTCTTTTCAATTATCATTTTTATCAATTAAAAACATTTATATTTGGAACATAGAAATAGATAACAGGAATAGATAGTTTTATTAATATGATCTCTGCAATAAATCAAGTACAATATCTATATATATATATATATATATATATATATATATATATATATATATATATATGGTTTCAATCAGTGGCCAAGCACCAACTTTGACTCTTTGTGAGGCTCCAACCTCTAGAGCACCAACTCTATCTTGTCAAGGCACCAACCTTGAATTTAGGAGCACCAACTCCCAGGACACTAATCCTTTTAGTTCTGAGGCACCAACCTCAAGGGCTCCAACCCTATACTGTAAACCGTCTAGATCCGTTTGGTTGTAATTCTCTGCTCCCAACCTTGCTAGACCTATGACTTATTTCAGTCCTCCTGTTCCTTCCACTTCCGCTAGAACTCCGGCTTCCTTTTTTTTTTCTTATAGTTTGCCAGCAACACTAAAATTTCCTTGTTCTCTATTTTATATGCCTGATACACCTAACCATTGGCTTCCTCCTTGCTTGCTTGAGCTTCGGCTTCCTCAACGCTCACTTGATCTTTCAGCTTCCTCTGCGCTCACTCTTCGGCTTCCTCTGTCTCTTTGAATCCATCAATACTCAGAGGACACATTAATGTGGAAGAGAGGCGGAATACAATAATGTTTCATATTAAAGAAAATATGAGAGAGGCCCCCATTTTTTTAATATTTATACAATATACATTAATAATCCCGCAATCGCAATCGCAACCTAGCCGATACCCCATTAACATAGTTATAAATATATAATGGGTGGTTCCACCAGCCACATCACTATCTCAATCACAATCGCAAGTTTTTGGAGGTCTTTTATATGTCGTGCCTATAACATCATCGATGGCCGATTGCCAATTTCCCCTACTGGATGCGATATGATTATAAACTGTTTTTAATAATTCTGCTGCGTCTGTATATATATATCGCAATCGTAGTTTATAGTGTGCCATTCCATTATAACTTGTGATGCATAACCTCCGATACGATGGACATGATATAGCATTAGGGCATATTACAATGGTGATGACATAACCCACTCGGACATAGTTACCGAGGTTTATATTTATCGAGTTCATTCTCCACCGTAGATTTCAACCCCCAAAATCTGATGGTCTACAACGATTTCAGGTGGACTACTTGCACGAGAGTTACCCGCCCAAAATGGGCGGTTTTTCTCTCTCCTCTAGTTCCTACGTGTCAACCTTGAATGGAATCGGGCGCTCTCCTCTAAATACCACTTACCATTTTGCATCTGCCTGAAATCCTGCTTATAGCTTTAAATGCATCCTTTATCTTAGTTAACACCCCGAATTGATTCGCTTCAGATGACCGTAGATCTTCTACCATTGACGGCTCCACGACTCTCCTCCAGATTCCTT
Organism: Pinus tabuliformis; assembly: GCA_031772625.1. Lineage (NCBI taxonomy): Eukaryota > Viridiplantae > Streptophyta > Pinopsida > Pinales > Pinaceae > Pinus > Pinus tabuliformis. Next base: position 39,036,600 of record CM062815.1, read on the forward strand.
TTCCGGAAGAACGAAAAGATTATCTCTGCTATTCATCTCTTAATGCCATCCAATACGACTCCACAGCTAACAACATTCAATATGCTCTGCTCTGATATGTTCCTCTTTGCTTCCAATGACCTCTTCCTCTTACACTTTGGCTTCACGATGGCTCCTGATAACCTGTTTCTAATGAACTCTTTCGATATGCTTCTCTTGATAGCTCTTGTGACTTTCCATATTCTCTGCTCTGATATTTTGCAATACTCCTATGATGTGTTCCTCTTCTGATGCTTTTTCTCCTTGGCTTATTGCTCCTATTTCTTCATGGATCTGCTCTGCTTGGCTTCACATCATTGTTTACTCATCCAGAATATTGCCATATTGACATCAATGACAATCTAGGTCAACAATCTCCCCCTTTGTCATTGATGGAAATATTCTTCTTCTCTCCCCCTTTGACATTATGACAAAGGAGTGCACAAGGACTCCCCATGTCGAACTTCTCCCCCTGTCCTGCAACATCTTTATGAATCAACTTAAGTGATGCTAAAGTGATAACTCCCATCTTTTGACAAAGATGTTCAAATGCTTCTCGAGGAAGAGGTTTTGTGAAAGTATCAGATATCTGCTCCTTAGTATTGATATATTCCAAGATGATTTTTTGTTCAGTTACTTGTTCACGAAGGAAATGATACTTGATTGGCATATGTTTGGTCTTTGAATGCATCACTACATTTTTGTTGAGGCTGATCGCACTTGTGTTATCACAATAGATGGTAACTGGTTGATTTTTACCTATGTTTACATCTTTTAGAGCTTCCTTCATCCATAGTGTTATCACTCAGGTTGTCCCTTGGATCCTTAAGGGATACGGCCGAGGTAACCACAAACCAATCTTTGGGCTACAGGTCCTAGCCTACCTGCAGTCAGAGAGGGCTCTCTCATTAGAATTTAGCTTTGTTTTGGTTTGATTTTAGGCTAGTTATGGTGTACATGGGTTTTTTTTTATTTTGGTGGGAAGGATGATGTTTTCAAGCAGAGTTGGGATGCATAGTGTGAGAAGTTCAAACCATTGGGCATGGAGTCATGGATTAGGGCTTGCTGTTGCGTTTTCTTGGTCACAAGAGGAATATGGAGCAGGATAGCTACACATAGAACAATATCAGGCTGGAATAAAGATGGAATGAAGGTCAGAAATGAAAGGCAACTAAGAATCTTTCATTAGCTAACAGAGAGGGAAGGTGAATGAAAGTTTGTCTAGGAGTAGTCAAGAATTCCTAAACAACAGTCATATATGAAAGAAACAGGGAAAACATGATCATTTAAGTATGCATATTCATAACCATTTCTGAAGAAAACATATGGAAATAACAAGAACTGAGCATAGAGTGCAGTCAAGCAAAGCCTAAGCTATTCTTCTTTCTTGCTATTTAGATGGTAATACAATGGTGGCTTAAACATATATAAACTGTAAACAGAGATAAGAAAACACTTATTGATCCATGTAGCACAAGAATTCCACAGTCACTCTTTGGCCATTAAATAACACAACAGACAGTCCTTCATCCAAAGCATTCCAGCAGTCTTTGATTATAGAGCTCTCAAAATATACAGCGCAAGTCTAGGATGAGGATTATCAATCAATCAACCCTTTAAACAATGAATTAGGGTGGTTTATATAGAGAAAATATCCAAAAATATCAATTACAGTAGATCTTAAACAGATCTGAGGGAAATGAGCTCTTTAATCTAATCTTGTCCTGAAATTAAATGCAAGAAGATATTTATTTGAGCTGCGCTGGAGGTAGCTGCATCAAAATGATTTAACATGGTGTCCTTGGCGGCTCAGTGCAGTGTTTCTGCAATAACTGTGCCTTGTCTTTTATCTGTACCTCTTAGGCGGTTTTGCTGCTTTTGGGTGGCTTTAATGTGCAATAATCTCAAACTAATGAGCTTTGAATGGCCTTTACTACTTCTTTGACTTGGATGGAGGCCTTTAATGTTCACCTGCTTTGATATTGCAGATCTGATACTCTTTGTCGCTTCAATGATACTCTTTAATTTAATCTGGGCTTTATCTTTCCTGTGATACTCTTTAACACTTGAATCGGGCCACTTTCTCTCCCTTGATATGCTTGAAATTGTCAAATCGCCCCTTTTCTGCCCTTTCAAGGCAAAAATAATTGCTGCAAGTGATTTTCGTGGCCTCTAGAATGCTATCGGCGCTGGCCGATTGAATATAAACATACATGAAGAAATCCTGTCAAATAACGGTGGAGGAATTGCAACCTGATAACTGTGTTGGGCTGAGGCTGGTTTTTAAGCCCTCCATTTTGAGCAATTTTTCTTAGCGATGCGCGATTAAGCGCTAATCGTGTATCGAAAACTGCCTTTGTTTCTCATTCTGGGCATCCTTTGCTGCGATTTTCGCCCTTTGTGCCTTTTCTGTGATGACATCAGCAGTGGGTCTCGGGTACGACAGGGTGACGTGGCAGTGTGATGTGGCAGTACGACAGGGTGATGTGGCACAGGATACGGTGGCAGGGTAGGGATGGAGGCAGATGGGGTGGCAGTGACATGTAGCAGTGGCAGGCTGACGCAGAGGTGACGTAAGCGGTGGCGTCAGGGGAGGAGAGACAGAAGGTGGTTTGTGGTTTTATCGGACCGCCTTCTGTACGGGGGCAGTATTTGTCAGAGCCCGCCCGATACAATAAAAGGCGGACACGCGTCTTTTGTACGGTGGAGAAACCGTCGTGCCATCGGAGGCTAACGGTCGGACGTCGGGGCGGCTCCGAAATGCACCTGGGTCGTTGGATCTGGGCGGGCGGATTGGAGGGCCAACGGAGCGCGGAGCTGGCAGCAGGTTAATGCACGGGGCCCGCTGAATATTATATTGATTTATTTATGTGCGGGGGGTTCAAACCTTTGGAAAGCGGGTTATTAATGCATCGGAAGGGGTCCGATTGCATGGAAGAGGGTTTTTATGCTTTGGAAGGGGTCCATAAGCATAGGAAAATGGTTAAAGAAGCAAACTAAGGGTTCTTACTAAGTCTCAAATAAACTTAGTAATTCCCAAGCATTATTTATGGTTATATTTCAACCAGAGGGAGGGGATATGTATCTAAGGGGGATATTTAACATATTTTTAATAGGGGAAGGGGAAATAGATAGGGATTTACATAGTAAGTTAGAAATTAATATGAATTTTGATTATAAAGCACTAAGGATAGAAATCTTAGGCTACAAAGGGGAAATAGGACTTATAGAATGAATAAGAGTACTCCTAAGCAAAGCAAACCTTTACTTAGGCCAATAATATGACAAATGAAGAAACTTAAGAGATAGAAAGCAGATCTTGACCTCTTTGGGGAGGTTAGTGAATGATTTGGGGAATAAGAAGAAGGGGGAGTTAAACATGCCTCACTTGAGCTCCTCCAAATGAAAAACTGCCTCATAATTGTGATCTGAATAGATATAACACTTGAAAACATGAAATGGATCACATAGCCTGATTCTGCAACCACAAAACTACTTACCCAGCCTACTACACCTAACATTTTTTCTTCTTTTTGAATGGGTGCACTTAGACTTGCAGACCCTAATTATCCTCTTTTCTTTTGACTATCCTCCTATCTAAATGTACCCTTATTTCTTCCAAGGGCCCAGATTAAGCAGTTGGGCTCCTTAATTTCTCTACCTAGCTAGTGATCTGCCAAGCTTGAACTGTTTGGACAGATATTCATTCTCTATCTTCTAAACATGCAATTTAAACCTAGGGAAACCAAGATTAAGCTGTTTGGCTTTCCCTTAACTGTAGAACTCTTCAAAAACGGTATGATTCTTCAAAATGGAACTTCATGGAAATGTGGAACCTTGCAGCATGAAAAGATGACATATTTTGCGTGTAAAACAGTCAATCATGAAATATGAAACCTATTGCAATAGGAGGCTAACAGTGGCTCCACTTGGGGATGGTTTTTCAAGATTAAAAGCCAAGAACAGCAGGTCAGAATGCCTTGATCTTCAATTGTTGTTGTAAACTGAAATTCTCCTTCTTCTCAATGCTTTTGACTGAATTCTTATAAGCTGATATGCAGTATCCTTTTGAGCTGAATTGCAGAAAAATTACAGCTCTTCTTCTTGCCTTTTGGGTGCTTGTAAACATATTGAAATCTGCTTGAGCACTTCTTTGGAATTATTTCAAAAAACAGAGATCTGAAATAGAGCTTTCTTTGATCTTTCCTTCAAAATTTGCTGCTTTCTTCCCTCTTATTGGCCTGCTATAAGAAAAAGTGTTGAAACTACAAATATTAATGTACAGATAGTATACAGAGCTGTGCTGCATTCAAAAAATGGGATCATGATAGTGCTTTAGCATTCGGCCATTGAAAGGGCCTTCTTTAGATGTGCTGCCATCCAAACTCTTCAGAAAATATGTGTTGTTGCCCTGAACAACAGAAATAATAAAGGGCCTTTCCACAGGAAATCAAACTTGCCATGCTTTCCTTTGTCCTCTCTTATTGAATCCCATCTTAAGACTTTGTTTCCTATGTAGAAATCTTCAGCCTTAGTTCTTTTGTCAAACATTTTCTTGAGCTTCTCTTGTAAAATCTGAGCTCTGTCGTACACTTGCTCTCTTGTTTGCTGCAAATGGATGGTTTGGTTTATTCTTCTTTGGATATCATTTGGCTCTGCCTAAATATCTTGCAGCAATTTGATAATAGGGATTCCCAAAGAAGAGGGGAACTTGGCCTCCATGCCATAGACTAACTCATATAGGCTCATCCCAATGGATCTCTTGGTTGACAATCTATCTGCCCATAGGGAATTTACAAGCTTTTTGTGCCAGTTCTTCTTTTTCTCCTCCAAGACTTTCTTAATGATGTTAATCAGACTCTTGTTGGATGATTCGGCCAAGCCATTACCTTGAGGGTAATAGGCTGTGGAGTGACCTAAGGTAATGTAGAATTTGTGGCAAAAACTGATCATTTTCTTGGATTTGAAGGCAGCAGCATTATCTGTAATGATCTTCTCAGGACAGCCAAATCTGGACAAAATGTTGGTTTCAAGGAATTGGATGATGGTGGAGCCATTGGCTTGCCTACATGGGATGGCTTCAATCCACTTGGTAAAGTAATCTGTGGTTGTTAGAATCCACTTATGCTGGCCAGAAGAGGATGGATGGATTTCTCCAATGAAGTTAAGACCCCATTGTTGAAAAGGCTTCTCGGTTGAAATGGGCTTAAGGGGCAAAGGCAGAAGCTTTCTTTTGCCTTCAAAGATTTGGCATTTGTGGCATGAAACAACAAACTTTCTCACATATGCAAACAAAGGGGGCCAATAGAAACTAGCCCTTAGTATCTTATCAGCAGTGGACTTCCAATATAAGTTCCCTCCACAGTCCCATGCATGAAATTATTTCATGACATTGTTAGTTTCATTCATAGTTAGACAATTCAGCAATATTCCTTCATGATTTTTCCAAAACAGGGCACTATCTAAGACACAAAACTTTGATGCTTTCATCTTTAAAAATATCTTTTTGGTTCTGGACAACCCTGGAGGAGCACATAGGTTTAACAAATATAAAACATATATCAGCATACCATGGGGATTGCAAAAAAGCTTCAGTGATCTGTGGAGTCGCCAGCTCCTGTTCATTGTCCAGTTGATTAATGTCTAAGGCTTGAAAATTGGTTTCGGACATCAGTTTTGCTAAACCTTGTCCCTTTATCAGCTTGGTGGGTTTTATCTCAATGTTATACTCAAGGATATTGGCAATCCATTTGCCTCTTTTGCCTTCTATGCCCTCTTGAGTTAATATGTCTTTTGCAACAGCATTTGGCACATAAGCAATCACATGTGAATATAAAATGTAAATTCTGAAATCTTTGATTGCTTTAACCAGGGCATATGCTTGCTTATCCATGATTTGGTACTTCAAGGGTGCATCTCTAAGGGCTCGGCTGAAAAATGAAATTGGCTTTTCATTTCCCTGATCATCTTTCTGCAAAAGGATAGCAACAATGGTGTGTTCAGATGCAAATGAAAAAATGATGAAATCCTTATCAAATTGAGGACTTGTGAGGACTGGGGCTTGGGTTAAGGCAGATTTTATGCCCTCAAAGGCTTGCTTGGCCTCTAAAGTCCATTTTACCTTGGAATTCTTCTTTAACATGTTATTTAGCATTCTTATCAGCTCGGCCAAGTTTGGGATATATCTCCTTAGGAAATTGATCTTTCCTAGGAATGCTTGCAACTCTTTGACGTTTCTTGGATAAGGGATTTGAAGGATCGCTTGAATTCTTTCAGGATCAATTCTAATCCCATATTTTGAAATGATATGGCCTAGCAATTTACCTTCTTCTAGGCCAAATAAAGACTTCTTGGGATTTGTTATCACTGAAAATTCTAATGCCAAAATTTCTTATACTAGCTTGAGGACAAAGGTCAGTGTTAGTCTAAGTTTGATTTCGTTTTTCCTTAGAGTCTAAGTCTTAGGAGGTCTTGAGTCAAGTATGCATTCTCATCCATCACCGGTCACCCTCATTCATCACCAATCTCATAGCCATGTGTCAGTTTGATTTTAAAAAAAATCATTATGTACCACACATCGTTTTTTAGGTGATTGCATAGCGCATGTAATCATTTTAAAATGGTTTCGCAGCACGTAAATCCTTTTAGCAGTTTCGCAGCGCAACATGTTTTAGGTGATTTCGTAGCGCATAATTCATATTTTGCACTGGCTGCGCTACGAAATTGGGGATTTGTTCGAATCTATAGAAAATCTCACCCAGTTGTCATATTTATCAGAATCCGCTGTGTTTTAGGTCGTTAGGTGTCTTGGTACTGGCACATGTTTGCAGTTGTTGCTGAGAAAGAGACAAAGGTTCTGTTTACAATCTGCATGTATATAATGGAAAGTTGCTTGCTGGCATCAATCAAAAGACTCAGGATACAGTTATCTTGACACGAAACAGCGTTCACATAAAGAACGGTTATTTCCTAGTATTGCTCGAAATCAAGGCACAGGACTTCGCAACCGACAAAGCATCATATCAGAAAGTCCACCTAGTAATTCTGTTGGTTTAAACAACAGAAATATTTGAAATACTACAAGCGTTGCCTGGCAGAGCGCAAGAGAGTTGGTACTGGTTGCAGTGAGGAAATGAATACTCTCTACAGATTTTGGTCATTTTTCCTCAGAAATAATTTCAAACGCTCCATGTATAATGAGTTCCGAAGATTAGCACTGGAAGGTGCAGCAGCAAAGTACAATTACGGCATGGAATTGAGCTTGCTCTGCTATCCACTTCTCTTTTTCCTTGATTTTCTTGTCAGAAATCCAACCGAGGTTTCTCATCGAGTTAGAAATGGGTTCTAATATGAAATCTCCGCGCATATGGTTGGCATTCTGGTTTGCAATATGTGTGCAGATGTGCTTGGCATCATATCAGTTCAAAGTTTGGGGCCCTAAGGGTTGGATTGTGCCTACTGGAAATGAAACCAAAACCTATAATCAGTGGGCTCAACGCAACAGGTTTCATGTTGATGATGATCTCTATTTCAAGTACAAGAAGCAGGAGGACTCAGTGCTTCTTGTGACACAGGCAGCTTATGAAACCTGCAATACTTCGAACCCTATAGCATATTATGATGATGGCAATACAGTCATCAAGCTTTGCCATTCTAGTCCCTTTACTTTATTAGCGGTATTCCAGAGAACTGCGATAAGGGGAGTGCCTTTTTAGGTTCTACAGCTATGGATTGGAGAAGAAATTTAAGGAAAGAGGGAACAGTCCAATTTGACATATATTGAAATTATGCAGCATTTTCTGGCTGGACAATCGTGATAACAATCTTGATTTCCACATTTCTCATGCAGCTATCTCGGAATGGAAATGATTTCTGGTTGTCATACTGGGTTGATAGCACTCCAAAGGGCTCACATAATCAAGAATCCACTTACTTGTACTTGGTTGTGCTCACTGCCATTGCTACTTGCAATTCTTTGTTCACCCTAGCAAGAGCATTTTCATTTACTTTTGGAGGCCTGTGTGCTGCTCTCCATGTACACAATTCTCTATTAAATAAGGTTATTAATGCACCAATATCTTTTTTTGATCGCAACCCAAGAGGACGAATATTGAACAGTGGACATTTCTCCTCCTATTGGTGCCACTGGGGTATATCTACAGCAAATTGCAGGTTTATTACAGAGCAACATCACGTGAGCTGCGGAGATTGGATAGTGTGTCTCGCTCACCAATTTACACATCCTTCACATAAGCACTCGATGGTGCCTCAACTATAAGAGCATTTACAAAACAGCCCATATTTACCTCAAAAAATCATGAACATGTAACATTGAATCAACGGGTTTCTTACTCAGAACTTGCAGCAAGTGTTTGGCTCTCTATACGCCTCCAGTTGTTGGCAGCATTTATCATTTCCTTTATCAGCATAATGGCTGTTGTTGGTCGCTACAAAGGATTTCCTATTAGTTCTGGTACAACTGGTCTGGTGGGCTTATCTCTTTCATATGCAATACCAATTATTTCATTGTTGAATGATCTCTTAACGAGTTTTACAGAAACTGAGAAGGAAATGATTTCAGTTGAGAGAGTATAGCAGTACATGGATGTTTTTCTGGGAGAACTGGAGGGGCATTCATGTGTTGATCCAAACTAGCCAATGGAAGGACTCATTGAGTTCAACCAAGTTACGTTGAGATACATGCCATTTTTGCCACCAGCCCTGCGAGTAGTGTCATTCACTATAAATGCTTGTGAGCAGGTTGGAATAGCTGGAAGAACAGGCGCTGGAAAGTCTAGTGTCCTTAATGCCATATTTCGCCTCACTCCAATCTCTGATGGGAAAATACTTATTGATAATGTGGATATATCAAATGTTTCTCTCAAAGAACTCCGCTCCAGACTGACTGTTGTCCCCCAAACTCCGTTCTTGTTTGAAGGGTCTTTAAAGGAAAATTTAGATCCCTTTGGTAACATTACTGATTCAACTATATGGGAGGTCCTTCAAAAGTGCCATATTAAGGACGCAGTGATAACAACTAGTGGCCTTGATATGCATGTAACAGAGGGAGGGGATTGTTTCTTCACTGGACAGCGTCAACTCTTATGTCTTGCATGTGCACTTCTCAAGTCTTCCAAGGTTTTGTGCCTAGATGAATGCACTGCAAATGTAGACCCACAAACCACATCATTACTCAAGGATACTGTGGCCACAGAATGTAAAGGCATAACTGTAATAACAATAGCACGTATTAGTACCATTGCTAATATGGACCGTGTGCTCATCTTTGACCAAGGGATCAAGGGAGTAGGGTGCTTAAGCCATGAACAGTGGCGATCATTTAGCCATGAAAGGAAGACTGTGTTTTTGAAATTACACAGCAGTTTCGTAGCGCGCTACGAAACTGCTGTAGGTGATGATTTTAATGCAAAACAACAGTTTTGAATTATAAGCGGGAATTTTGAAAAGGGAACGTCTAAAGGGTATACAAAGCATTATCTGAAGCTATCTAACAATTAACCAGGTCAAGACACGTGGAGATAATATGGATTCGAATCCAACTTTGGATGTTTGTCATAAAGGAAGCATATTTCATATTTATCACACTACAGGATATGTGAAACAGTTACAGTTGGCAAAAGTTTTGGCTTTCACGTATGCAAACGGTGGACAGCACATTAAAGACGTGGAAGTTTGCTCCATTTTGGTGTAATTAAAAGATAAAGGATATACTTCGTTGGAGCCGGACATGTTAAGGCAGGGCAGACCAAGGACCGACAAACAGGGGCAGTTTCCTATATTTCAGGGTATTGGAAAACATGTGACATTGAAGACAAACATGGAGCATTAAAGGTCCATCACAGCCACCGCCAGAAGGGAACCAGATGTCAAAGAACGAAAATGATTGTATACCAAGGCTGTTATGGAATTATAATCCTATTTGATTTAGAAGTCTAGAAGATCTAGTAGAATTAGAATCTTAATTGTTTTAGGATTCCAGAGCTGTCAATTAGTAGTCAGTTGTAATTATTAGTTAGTTAAAGTGTTAGTAGGTGTCATCATAGGCAGAATTGGAGTTCCCCTCATGCTGGAGGAGGAAGCTCGAATCAGTTAGAATAAGCACTCTATATATAGCTGAAACAACAATGTAATGAGGGTTGGAAATTTGATGAACAAAGCTTGTATTTGGCTTGTGTAGAAACTCACTTTCAGTAATATAATTTGGTTTTACTTCTCAGGATTCATGAAGGATTTCTATGTTCAGAATGTATGATCTTGTCCTTTCCTTAATTTTTACAGTTGTATAGATGTACAATCACTCAGAATTCACTGATTGTGCTCTGATTTCCTGTGTACATTTATAAACTGTGGTTCCATATGAGTTGTGTTCTGAATATTCAAATGCTAAGTGCCCTGACTTCTATGTAAAGTCAAGATCATTGTTTATTAAGGTGTTGTTGACTCCATAGGCCCAATGGATGCTAGTTTAATGTTTGTCCAGCCTTCATATTTGTTAATGTTATTCCACAAGAGTTAGCCATCTTATTAATAGTCAAAATCAATAACCCTTTGAGAGAGCCCTCTCAGGCTAAGGAGGCTAAGCCTTAGTCAAAAGATTGGTTTGAAACAGTTACTTGAAGTCTTCCTGGTTTGCAGCCTTCCAGGGCTTGATTTTGAGATAACATTTTGGTGCGTCTGCCGGGAGTCTGAAGATTATTCATTCCCGAAATTAAGAGGTTGAACTTCTGAAGGTAGGAGGAGCTCAGACATCTATTTGAGGCTGCAAAACTACCTTGGCGACTCCACACATCAAATAACAAATTAGAAGGTGACTCCACTGCTAGAAGATCAGTAGCTTGATGAAGTTTCAAGATGAATTCCACTGCAAGAATGAATGCCAGGTATGCTCCTATGAATCGGTCTCATATCCCTCGTTTTCCAAATCCTATGCCAAAGGTTGATTGGTTAGATGATCTTCCAATATTCAAAGATGAAAAGAAGGATAATGCTGCTCTTCATTTGGTTAAATTCCACATGCATATACGCAGTCTTCAGGTTCATTTCCCTGAAGATTGTCTCATGAAAATGTTTATGACCACTTTAGAAGGAAAAGCATGGTCTTGGTATAAAAGTCTGGAAAATGGTTCAATATATTCGCTTGCTAGTTTTCATGATGAATTCTGTGAAATGTATAAAGAAGGTTATCCTTCCTTATTGCTGCTTAAAGATTGCTGTAGACATTCTTTAAGTCTTATTCAGTACTTGGAAGATTGTTATGATGATGATGAATTTATGGATGAAGAAATTTTAGAGGCTCTTCATAACAATGCATTCCAGCACCGAGAAGAAAGTATAACATCTCATGAAACGCAGCATGAAGATCAGCAGGGGTTTAATTGTTGAAACCATGTTTCATCCTTTGATATTGATGTAGAGATGCAGCAGATTTGTCAGGCTTCAGATCATTATGAGTATGAAATTGATTGCAAACAACAACAAGAAGTACTGGAAGATAGCTGTTACGACCCTCAGGCAGAGGAAAAGGTTGGTTTTTTATGTCAATCTTCTCAGCAGCTTACAGCAATGAATGATCATAAGAAAGAAGAAAATTATATTGTCTATGGGAATCATGCAGAAAGGCAGTTGGATAGCACATCAAAAGAATCTTGTGTGGTTGAGAATCAGTTGTCTAAAGATGTAGAATGTTATGATGATCATCAACATAACCATGTATTCTTTGACCCTATAAGTGAATATATGGACAAGCTTTGCACTCTGGTCTTTCATTTTCATTTGCATTATGAAGATCAAGTATATTATGAGTTGATGTGGTCATCTCACTACCATGGTTATTTTGAGGTCGGATGCAGTCAAGAGCCTCCAATATCACAGAAGACAATTGATTGGCTTTATTGGAAATATCATGTTGCTTGAGCTACAAGTGGAGCTTGCAGCTGATAGGGTAGGTAGGTAAGAAAATGCAAATAAGCTCAAGGTTGACTGAGCATTTTTTTTAGTAGTGGTATATTTCTTTCTCTTACAGTGATCATCAAGATTAAGCCCGAGGTGAAGGCCCATGACGCTGAAAAGGGATGTTTGTCAAGCAAATTTCCGATTGTAATAAAAAGATAAAGCACTGGACCTACGAGTTCTTAGTGTACCACAAGGGCACACTATCCCAAGTGGAGCCACTGTTATCACTGAAAATTCTAATGCCAAAATTTCTTATACTAGCTTGAGGACAAAGGTCAGTGTTAGTCTAAGTTTGATTTCGTTTTTCCTTAGAGTCTGAGTCTTAGGAGGTCTTGAGTCAAGTATGCATTCTCATCCATCACCGGTCACCCTCATTCATCACCAATCTCATAGCCATGTGTCAGTTTGATTTTAAAAAAAATCATTATGTACCACACAACGTTTTTTAGGTGATTGCATAGCGCATGTAATCATTTTAAAATGGTTTCGCAGCACGTAAATCCTTTTAGCAGTTTCGCAGCGCAACATGTTTTAGGTGATTTCGTAGCGCATAATTCATATTTTGCACTGGCTGCGCTACGAAATTGGGGATTTGTTCGAATCCATAGAAAATCTCACCCAGCTGTTATATTTATCAGAATCCGCTGTGTTTTAGGTCGTTAGGTGTCTTGGTACTGGCACATGTTTGCAGTTGTTGCTGAGAAAGAGACAAAGGTTCTGTTTACAATCTGCATGTATTTAATGGAAAGTTGCTTGCTGGCATCAATCAAAAGACTCAGGATACAGTTATCTTGACACGAAACAGCCTTCACATAAAGAACGGTTATTTCCTAGTATTGCTCGAAATCAAGGCACAGGACTTCGCAACCGACAAAGCATCATATCAGAAAGTCCACCTAGTAATTCTGTCGGTTTAAACAACAGAAATATTTGAAATACTACAAGCGTTGCCTGGAAGAGCGCAAGAGAGTTGGTACTGGTTGCAGTGAGGAAATGAATACTCTCTACAGATTTTGGTCATTTTTCCTCAGAAATAATTTCAAACGCTCCATGTATAATGAGTTCCGAAGATTAGCATTGGAAGATGCAGCAACAAAGTACAATTACGGCATGGAATTGAGCTTGCTCTGCTATCCACTTCTCTTTTTCCTTGATTTTCTTGTCAGAAATCCAACCGAGGTTTCTCATCGAGTTAGAAATGGGTTCTAATATGAAATCCCCGCGCATATGGTTGGCATTCTGGTTTGCAATATGTGTGCAGATGTGCTTGGCATCATATCAGTTCAAAGTTTGGGGCCCTAGGGGTTGGATTGTGCCTACTGGAAATGAAACCAAAACCTATAATCAGTGGGCTCAACGCAACAGGTTTCATGTTGATGATGATCTCTATTTCAAGTACAAGAAGCAGGAGGACTCAGTGCTTCTTGTGACACAGGCAGCTTATGAAACCTGCAATACTTCGAACCCTATAGCATATTATGATGATGGCAATACAATCATCAAGCTTTGCCATTCTGGTCCCTTTACTTTATTAGTGGTATTCCAGAGAACTGCGATAAGGGGAGTGCCTTTTTAGGTTCTACAGCTATGGATTGGAGAAGAAATTTAAGGAAAGAGGGAACAGTCCAATTTGACATATATTGAAATTATGCAGCATTTTCTGGCTGGACAATCGTGATAACAATCTTGATTTCCACATTTCTCATGCAGCTATCTCGGAATGGAAATGATTTCTGGTTGTCATACTGGGTTGATAGCACTCCAAAGGGCTCACATAATCAAGAATCCACTTACTTGTACTTGATTGTGCTCACTGCCATTGCTACTTGCAATTCTTTGTTCACCCTAGCAAGAGCTTTTTCATTTACTTTTGGAGGCCTGCGTGCTGCTCTCCATGTACACAATTCTCTATTAAATAAGGTTATTAATGCACCAATATCTTTTTTTGATCGCAACCCAAGAGGACGAATATTGAACAGTGGACATTTCTCCTCCTATTGGTGCCACTGGGGTACATCTACAGCAAATTGCAGGTTTATTACAGAGCAACATCACGTGAGCTGCGGAGATTGGATAGTGTGTCTCGCTCACCAATTTACACATCCTTCACAGAAGCACTCGATGGTGCCTCAACTATAAGAGCATTTACAAAACAACCCATATTTACCTCAAAAAATCATGAACATGTAACATTGAATCAACGGGTTTCTTACTCAGAACTTGCAGCAAGTGTTTGGCTCTCTATACGCCTCCAGTTGTTGGCAGCATTTATCATTTCCTTTATCAGCATAATGGCTGTTGTTGGTCGCTACAAAGGATTGCCTATTAGTTCTGGTACAACTGGTCTGGTGGGCTTATCTCTTTCATATGCAATACCAATTATTTCATTGTTGAATGATCTCTTAACGAGTTTTACAGAAACTGAGAAGGAAATGATTTCAGTTGAGAGAGTATAGCAGTACATGGATGTTTTTCTGGGAGAACTGGAGGGGCATTCATGTGTTGATCCAAACTAGCCAATGGAAGGACTCATTGAGTTCAACCAAGTTACGTTGAGATACATGCCATTTTTGCCACCAGCCCTGCGAGCAGTGTCATTCACTATAAATGCATGTGAGAATGTTGGAATAGCTGGAAGAACAGGCGCTGGAAAGTCTAGTGTCCTTAATGCCATATTTCGCCTCACTCCAATCTCTGATGGGAAAATACTTATTGATAATGTGGATATATCAAATGTTTCTCTCAAAGAACTTCGCTCCAGACTGACTGTTGTCCCCCAAACTCCGTTCTTGTTTGAAGGGTCTTTAAAGGAAAATTTAGATCCCTTTGGTAACATTACTGATTCAACTATATGGGAGGTCCTTTAAAAGTGCCATATTAAGGACGCAGTGATAACAACTGGTGGCCTTGATACGCATGTAACAGAGGGAGGGGATTGTTTCTTCACTGGACAGCGTCAACTCTTATGTCTTGCACGTGCACTTCTCAATTCTTCCAAGGTTTTGTGCCTAGATGAATGCACTGCAAATGTAGACCCACAAACCACATCATTACTCAAGGAGACTGTGGCCACAGAATGTAAAGGCATAACTGTAATAACAATAGCACACCGTATTAGTACCATTGCTAATATGGACCGTGTGCTCATCTTTGACCAAGGGATCAAGGGAGTAGGGTGCTTAAGCCATGAATAGTGGCGATCATTTAGCCATGAAAGGAAGAATGTGTTTTTGAAATTACACAGCAGTTTCGTAGCGCGCTACGAAACTGTTGTAGGTGATGATTTTAACGCAAAACAACAGTTTTGAATTATAAGCGGGAATTTTGAAAAGGGAACATCTAAAGGGTATACAAAGCATTATCTGAAGCTATCTAACAATTAACCAGGTCAAGACACGTGGAGATAATATGGATTCGAATCCAACTTTGGATGTTTGTCATAAAGGAAGCATATTTCATATTTATCACACTACAGGATATGTGAAACAGTTACAGTTGGCAAAAGTTTTGGCTTTCACGTATGCAAACGGTGGATAGCACATTAAAGATGTGGCAGTTTGATCCATTTTGGGGTAATTAAAAGATAAAGGATATACTTCGTTGGAGCCGGACATGTTAAGGCAGGGCAGACCAAGGACCGACAAACAGGGGCAGTTTCCTATATTTCAGGGTATTGGAAAACATGTGACATTGAAGACAAACATGGAGCATTAAAGGTCCATCACAGCCACCGCCAGAAGGGAACCAGATGTCAGAGAACGAAAATGATTGTAGACCAAGGCTGTTATGGAATTAGAATCCTATTTGATTTAGAAGTCTAGAAGATCTAGTAGAATTAGAATCTTAATTGTTTTAGGATTCCAGAGCTGTCAATTAGTAGTCAGTTGTAATTATTAGTTAGTTAAAGTGTTAGTAGGTGTCATCATAGGCAGAATTGGAGTTCCCCTCATGCTCGGGGAGGAAGCTCGAATCAGTTAGAATAAGCACTCTATATATAGCTGAAACAACAATGTAATGAGGGTTGGAAATTTGATGAACAAAGCTTGTATTTGGCTTGTGTAGAAACTCACTTTCAGTAATATAATTTGGTTTTACTTCTCAGGATTCATGAAGGATTTCTATGTTCAGAATGTATGATCTTGTCCTTTCCTTAATTTTTACAGTTGTATAGATGTACAATCACTCAGAATTCACTGATTGTGCTCTGATTTCCTGTGTGCATTTATAAACTATGGTTCCATATGAGTTGTGTTCTGAATATTCAAATGCTAAGTGCCCTGACTTCTATGTAAAGTCAAGATCATTGTTTATTAAGGTGTTGTTGACTCCATAGGCCCAATGGATGCTAGTTTAATGTTTGTCCAGCCTTCATATTTGTTAATGTTATTCCACAAGAGTTAGCCATCTTATTAATAGTCAAAATCAATAACCCTTTGAGAGAGCCCTCTCAGGCTAAGGAGGCTAAGCCTTAGTCAAAAGATTGGTTTGAAACAGTTACTTGAAGTCTTCCTGGTTTGCAGCCTTCCAGGGCTTGATTTTGAGATAACAGGATTTAAGGAAATGCCATATTTCCTACAGGTTAAGAACACTTGCCTTAGGTGTTTAAGGTGCTCTTGATCAGATTTTGAGAAAGGAGTAAGTTCATCAAGGTAAACCACTAGGAAATCATGGATTTCCTTGGCAAATGCAACGTCCATGGCCCTTTGAAAGGTAGCACCTTCATTCTTTAGTCCAAAAGGCATCTTCACATACTTAAATGTTCCCCACGGTGTTGTAAAGGTTGTCTTGTCTTGGTCATCCAGGTGAACAAGTATTTGATTAAAACCTGAAAAGCCATCTAGCAAAGAGATTCTAGATGACCCCACTACTCTTTGTAGGATGTGGTCCATCTTTGGCAATGGGTAGTGGTCTTTAAGGAAGACTTGGCTTAAGTTTCTCAAATCTACACAAAGCCTAATCTCACCTGTTTTCTTTCTTGTGGGAACAAGATTGGATAACCATTCTGAAAATCTAATGGGTGCTATGATACCAACCTCAAACATTCCTTTCACTTCTTTCTCAATCACAGGGAGAAGCACAGGATTGATTCTCCTCAGTTTTTGTTTGAAGGGATTTTGATTTGGCTTTAAGTGACTGGTATGTTGAATAACAGAGGTGTCATAGGACTTAAGGTCCTCATAACTCCAGGAAAATACATCTTGAAACTCTTTAAATAAATCAACATATTTTGGTTTTTGATCGGGAGGCAAAGACTTGGATAGTTTAATCATTTTGGGCTTCTCTGCTGTCCCAATATTACAGTCTTCCACAGCAGCGTTTAAGGGCTGCATCTTTGTCTTTTGGGGGACATCGTTTGAATCAAATATGTCTTCTAATGGAGTGAGGCCAGCAGGTAGAAAATTGTCTTTTAAATCAATCACTTCGGCCTCTGCTTCAGCTATTTCATCTAAATGCATTTGCTGCAGCTCTTGCATGTTTTTCTCATAAAAAATGGTTGGGTGCAGCATTTGATTTGCTGCTTCAGCTGTTATAGTTTACTCATTTTGGCTCATTTGCTATTGTGGGTCATCCATGGCATCTTCATCAATGTTTAAGCTTGAGAATTCTTGTTGTAAGGTAAGAAAATTGTTGATTTGAGCATCATCCTCAAACACTTGCCAATATTTGATATTGTTAGGGACAGTAGGCCTGTGCTTTATCTCAGCAGTAAAGTGGTGATTGGGCTCAAAGGGCAGCTTGCAAGTGCTAGCAAAAGTAGCTAGACTATGGGCATGCATGTTATGGCTTCTAGCAATCTTAGCAAGCTTGGATTTGGTGAAGGAATTGAGTATTTCTATGGCAGTAGACCTATAAGCTCTTAGCCTGTTGTCATTAGTAACAAAGTTACCTTTCATCTGTTGAATGATCAAATCGTAGTCACCTAGAATGGACACTTTTGCAGCTCCTAGAGCTTTGAGCATTTTAAGGCCTAAAAGGAGAGCCTCATACTCTGCCATGGTGTTGGTGCATTTGAAGTTTAGTCTGTAAGCATGACCCTCTGCATGGTTATTATGTGTATTGTGGATCCATATTCCTGCCCCTGCTCCTATCTTATTAACAAAACCATCAAACTCTAAATACCATGTGATTTCTTGCTTGTGGTTAGTATTGAGAGTTTCAGTCATTTTAGGATTGGGCGGACCTAGATTTTGTGCTTCATGTGGTTCTTCTTGTATGCTGGTTTCACTAATTGTTTTAACAGTTTCATGGGTGTGGGAAATCGACTCTTGATTGATGCATGTTTCTTGTTCTAAAGGCAAAGGCTTCTCATCAGTGGGAGGGCAGCTATCATTATTTAACAATATAAAGGAATCCATATCATAATGGATTGAGTAAATGGGAAAGTTTTGGGGTTTTTCCTCACTACTTACCACATACTTCATCAGTGTTTCTGTATACAGTCTCTTTGGTTGCCCAAAGACTGAAATAGTGGCATAGGAGAGGTCTAGTTGGAGATATCCTTGGAGTTTTTCTCCCCAAGATCTTGATAAGAGCATGCCATATTTTGGTGGAATGTCAGCAACCACCACGTCCATTAGGATTGTTTTGTTGGGAAATTGGACTAAAGACACACAAAGGTCTTTGATTAAGCCTAAACACTTGACCTGACTAGAATCAAATGAGAATAAGTCTTTGTAGGGTCTAGTGACATCAAGGTTTAGCTTCTTCATTACAGCTTTGGGCATTAGATTGTGTGAAGCACCTGAATCAAACATAGCATTGTGCAACACTTTATCATTAATGTGAAAACTGACATAAAAGGGTAGAATAGCTCCATGTCCTGATTTACCATTGACTTTAGGACCAAACAGTAATTCAGGTTGATTATCTAAGACATTAACATCATCCCTGTTCTCTGGCATTTGCAGTGATCTTTTGATTTGTTGTCTGTACACATCATGTTTGGCAAGCTCGGAGAGAAATAGATATCTTTAATTTACCAATTTCTGCTTGTAAATCAAAATGTTTTTCTGACTGTGTTTTAGTATTGTGACTGACAGATTTTCCCTTTCAATTGTATCTTCAGTGATCTTTTCTTGGTTATCAGTGATTTCTTGAGATTTTTCTATTTTGGGAAGGCTTCGAGGAGTGCTATTTACATTGTCTTTTGAGGGAAAGGATACAAAAGGCTGGTTATTAGAGGGTTGCATGTCAGATACATCCTCTATGGTCACTTCTTTTAAATTTGGGTCTGTTTTATCAGCAGGTTCTGTGATAGTGGCCTTGTCTTTTACTTTCTTAGGCTGCATGGCATCCTTTGGCTTGATGGGATCAAACACATCAATGGTTCTACTCCTCAATTTGTATTGTTTATGGACTTCGTAGACAGCTGAATCATAGCCTTGTTTGAAGTCAAATGACTCCCCAGATTTGGTCTGAAATTGATTTATATCATGGTCATCTTGGTCTTCTTGGGTTAGAAATACTTGTTGTTCACTCTTCAAACCCATCAAGTTTATGTGAGTGTCCTCTATCTGCTCACTAGATGTGGATGCTTCAGCATAGTTTTCATGAAAAGGAGGTTTTATATCATGGTCAGGACTTGCCCTTCCAATGTTTGGGTTCTGATTTTTTCTAAAGTTTGGATTTCTGATAGGATTGTTTTGTTGTCCTTCCCATGAGGCTTTTCTTTCAATAGTTCCCATTCTATTTTCAAAGCTGTCCATACCTTTGATGATTGTGTCCAATTTTTGCTCAAAGGCTGAAGGTTCATCTTTAAAAGTAGTTCTTCTCTCAGCTCTTGCTCTATTTCGCTTGGAAATCAGATTTGCCTCCACACTAACAGCTACATTCTGCATGTCTGCTAAGGTTTGAGGGGCTCTTTCCCTTAACTGATAAGCCATGTCTGAATCAAATCCGTCAGGGAATTTGTATAAAGCAAGATCAGGTGGAGGTCTAAGGTTTTGTGGAATAGCGTGGTAAACATTGTTAAACCGGGCACAATAGTCTAAGACGGCTTCTTGAGGACCTCTTTTGATAGTGTCATACTCAGATAATATGTGCAGAGGGTCCTTCTTCTTTTCCCATGTGTTGAGAAGTGCTTGGTAAAGAGCATCTGGATTGGCTATGGAATTTGCAGCAAGTGCTCTAAACCAAGACCTTACATCTCCTGTTAAACTTTGGACAAAAATATTCATTCTTACACTATCATCATCTATTTCATAACTCTCAAAATAGTCCCACATTTTCTTGGTATGTTGCAGGGTTGTGCCAGAACGAGTACCATCAAAATATGTGATTTTGGTTTGATAATCTTGAGGCATAGCCCCTGGATTTGCAGGTAACTATAAAGGTGCATATCTGTTAGCCATATTTATAGGGATAAGTGGAACGACTGGAACAGTTGGAACAACTGCAATAATAGTGGTGGTAGTGGTAGTATGCGCAGTGAATGGAGGTGTGGAAAAGGTGCTTGGAGAGGTTGATGACGAACAAGGGGAAGTAGGGGTTGAACGAAACAAAACTTTAACAGGGGTTGGAAAACAGCTTGGTTGAACTGTTTCAGGACTAGAATCAGCAAACCATTCTTGTTTTTGTTTGCTAAGATTTCTAGAGATTAAATTGGGATTTTCAAAAACAACTGGTGGATTTGGGTCTGGATTTGACCTAGTATTACGTGTTTTCTTCTTTGGAGCCAGCTTCTATCTTGTTTTTGGAATTTTCTGAATAGTTTCCGACTGGAGTCGCCAATGATGTTTTTGGAATTTTCTGAATAGTTCCCCAATCAAGTCTCCAATGATGTTATTGGAATTTTCTGAATAGTTCCCCAGTGGAGTCGCCAATGATGTTATCACTCAAGTTGTCCCTTGGCTCCTTAAGGGATACAGTCGAGGTAACCACAAACCAATCTTTGGGCTGTAGGTCCTAGCCTACCTGCAGTCAGAGAGGGCTCTCTCTTTAGAATTTAGCTTTGTTTTGGGTTGATTTTAGGCTAATTATGGTGTACATAGGTTTTGTTTTTATTTTGGTGGGAAGGATGATGTTTTCAAGCAGAGTTGGGATGCATAGTGTGAGAAGTTCAAACCATTGGGCATGGAGTCATGGATTAGGGCTTGCTGTTGCGTTTTCTTGGTCACAAGAGGAATACGGGGTAGGATAGCTACACATAGAACAATATCAGGCTGGAATAAAGATGGAATGAAGGTCAGAAATGAAAGGCAACTAAGAATCTTTCGTTAGCTAACAGAGAGGGAAGGTGAATGAAAGTTTGTCTAGGAGCAGTCAAGAATTCCTAAACAACAGTCATATATGAAAGAAACAGGGTAAACATGATCATTTAAGTATGCATATTCATAACCATTTCTGAAGAAAACATATGGAAATAACAAGAACTGAGCATAGAGTGCAGTCAAGCAAAGCCTAAGCTATTCTTCTTTCTTGCTATTTAGATGGTAATACAACGGTGGCTTAAACATATATAAACTGTAAACAGAGATAAGAAAACACTTATTGAGCCATGTAGTAGCACAGGAATTCCACAGTCACTCTTTGGCCATTAAATAACACAATAGACAGTCCTTCATCCAAAGCATTCCAGCAGTCTTTGATTATAGAGCTCTCAAAATATACAACGCAAGTCTAGGATGAGGATTATCAATCAACCAACCCTTTAAACAATGAATTAGGGTGGTTTATATAGAGAAAATATCCAAAAATATCTATTACAATAGATCTTAAACAGATCTGAGGGAAATGAGTTCTTTAATCTAATCTTGTCGTGAAATTAAATGCAAGAAGATATTTATTTGAGTTGCGTTGGAGGCAGCTGCATCAAAACGATTAAATATGGTGTCCTTGGCGGCTCAGTGCAGTGTTTCTGCAATAATTGTGCCTTGTCTTTTATCTATACCTCTTAGGCAGTTCTGTTGCTTTTGGGTGGCTTTAATGTGCACTAATCTCGATCTGATGAGCTTTGAATGGCCTTTACTGCTTCTTTGACTTGGATGGAGGCCTTTAATGTTCACCTGCTTTGATATTGCAGATATGATACTCTTTGCCGCTTCACTGATACTCTTTAATTTAATCTGGGCTTTATCTTTCCTGTGATACTCTTTAACACTTGAATCGGGCCACTTTCTCTCCCTTGATATGCTTGAAACTGTCAAATCGCCCCTTTTCTGCCCTTTCAAGGCAAAAATAACTGCTGAAAGTGCTTTTTGTGGCCTCTAGAATGCTATCGGCGCTGGCCGATTGAATATGAACATACATGAAGAAATCCTGTCAAATAACGGTGGAGGAATTGCAACCTGATAACTGTGCTGGGTTGAGGCTGGTTTTTAAGCCCTCCATTTTGAGCAATTTTTCTTAGCGATGCACGATTAAGTGCTAATCGCGCATCGAAAACTGCCTCTGTTTCTCATTCTGGGCATCCTTTGCTGCGATTTTCGCCCTTTGCGCCTTTTCTGTGATGACGTCAGCATGACGTTAGCGGCGGGTCCCGGGTACGACAGGGTGACATGGAAAGGTGACGTGGTAGTGTGACGTGGCAGTACGATAGGGTGACGTGGCACAGGATACGTTGGCGGGATAGGGACGGAGGTAGATGCGGTGGCAATGACACGTAGCAGTGACGGGCTGACGCGGAGGTGACGTAAGTGGTGGCATCAGGGGAGGAGAGACAGAAGGCGGTTTGTGGTTTTATTGGACCGCCTTCTGTACGGGGGCAGTATTTGTCAGAGCCCGCCCGATACAATAAAAGGCGGACATGCGTCTTTTGTACAATGGAGAAACCTCCGTGCCATCGGAGGCTAACGGTCGGACGTCGGGGCGGCTCCGAAATGCACCTAGGATGTTGGATCTAGGCGGGCGGATCGGAGGGCCGACAGAGCGCGGAGCTGGCGGCAGGTTAATGCACGGGGCCCGCTGAATATTATATTGATTTATTTATGTGCGGGGGGTTCAAACCTTTGGAAAGCAGGTTATTAATGCATCGAAAGGGGTCTGATTGCATGGAAGAGGGTTTTTATGCTTTGGAAGGGGTCCATAAGCATAGGAAAATGGTTAAAGAAGCAAACTAAGGGTTCTTACTAAGTCTCAAATAAACTTAGTAATTCCCAAGAATTATTTATGGTTATATTTCAACCAGAGGGAGGGGATATGTATCTAAGGGGGATATTTAACATATTTTTAATAGGGGAAGGGGAAATAGATAGGGATTTACATAGTAAGTTAGAAATTAATATGAATTTTGATTAGAAAGCGCTAAGGATAGAAATCTTAGGCCACAAAGGGGAAATAAGACTTATAGAATGAATAAGAGTACTCCTAAGCAAAAAAAACCTTTACTTAGGCCAATGATATGACAAATGATGAAACTTAAGAGATAGCAAGCAGATCTTGACCTCTTTGGGGAGGTTAGTGAATGATTTGGGGAATAAGAAGAAGGGGGAGTTAAACATGCCTCACTTGAGCTCCTCCAAATGAAAAGCTGCCTCATAATTGTGATCTGAATAGATATAACACTTGAAAACATGAAATGGATCACATAGCCTGATTCTGCAACCACAAAACTACTTACCCAGCCTACTACACCTAACATTTTTTCTTCCTTTTGAATGGGTGCACTTAGACTTGCAGACCCTGATTATCCTCTTTTCTTTTGACTGTCCTCCTATCTAAATGTACCCTTATTTCTTCCAAGGGCCCAGATTAAGCAGTTGGGCTCCTTAATTTCTCTACCTAGCTAGTGATCTGCCAAGCTTGAACTGTTTGGACAGATATTCATTCTCTATCTTCTAAAACAAGCAATTTAAACCTAGGGAAACCAAGATTAAGCTGTTTGGCTTTCCCTTAACTGTAGAACTCTTCAAAAATGGTATGATTCTTCAAAATGTAACTTCATGGAAATATGGAACCTTGAAGCATGAAAAGATGACATATTTGGCATGTAAAACAGTCAATCATGAAATATGAAACCTATTGCAATAGGAGGCTAACACATAGTATTTGAGTACAACAATTTGCGGTAGCTATATACTCGGCTTCAGCTGTAGATAGTGATATGGATGTCTATTTTTCGCTGAGCCAAGATACTAAATAGTCTCCCAGGAAGAATGAATTTGCACTAGTACTTTTCTAATCATCGACACTTCTAGCCCAATCAACATCGGTGTATGCAGTCAAAGTAAGAGTTGAGCTCTTAGGGTACCAGAGACCGAAATTAGGAGTTCCTTTTAGGTATCTGAGAATTATTTTTACATCCAACAAATGGGATTGTTTACGATCTAAATTAAATATTCCCATCATTCCTATTGCTTGCATAATGTCGGGTCTTGTAGTAGTTAAGTACAGAAGGGCTCCAATTATTGACCTGTAATGAGTTGCATCTACCGGAGGGGAGTAATTTTTTTTTCTCAATTTGCAACTTGTGGTCATAGGTGTGCTCATGGGTGCATAGTCCTCCATTCCATATCTTTTAAGCATGTCTTTAAGATATTTGTCTTGAGATATAAACATGGCTACCGTGGTTTGAGATACTTGTAGTCCAAGGAAGTGAGATAAATCTCCTATCATTGACATCTCGAAATCTTTTGACATATTTTGAGAAAACTCATGGCTCATATCATCATTATTATTAGCAAAAATCAGATCATCAACATAAACAAGTGTTATAGACATATTTGGGCATTACAACCCCAAACTCATATGACCATCAACTAAGGACTCCTTAAGTCCCTAAAAGTGTTGTTTCATACCCTAAAGGATCATGGTCAACTGATTACATCATTTCCCAGAAGTTCCACCTAAAAAACTACTTAGAACTGGCAAAAACTCGACCATACAGACTGCTCCATGGATAAGGTGCGACGCATACTGACTGTCGAACTAGCCAGGTATGATGCATACTGAAATGGCCTTCTGTGGAGTGTGATGAGCAAGAATAGTCAAATGGCAGAGACAGTTTTCAAGGTGGATGATCATGGAATCTTCTAGAAACTTCTCCTGTGACACTTGCCTCTCTGAATTCGCCCATGGATGAGTAAGAGATCAATGAAATCTCCAAGTGGAACCAAGAACTATTAGTGGAATGACAATAATCAAAAACCCAAAGCTGACTCACAGCCTTGCACGATATCTATAAATGGATCCCTCATCTGAGAGATCTAGAGGCTGGAATTTTGCATTTTGTAAGGAAGTGTTGTTGGTTTGTTAGTGAGAAGAGAAATTGCATTGTTGGGTGATTTTCTTGTTCATGAGGTGAAGAGGGCTTCTACAACTGAGAGGATGATGTTGGTTCAGACAGCTGGGTTGTAATCCTCTTACATTACTATTAATAAATTTCTTTGATTTTTCCTCCATATAATAATGTGTTTATGAATCTTATTGTTTATGAATGCAATTGTATGGTCAATGTGTTTCTGATTCCGCATTACTTATGATGTTTTAGATAGATATGCTTTGATAGTTTGTCGTTACTTGGACTCTATAGGTACTCTTTGAAGCGGGACAAGTAGGAGAGGAGTGGCAAATTCTATCAAGGAAAAGAGAAATCAAGATAGGATCAAAGTGGAAGATCCAGGTTGGTCCTCTTTTCTTCTCTTCCATCTATCACACTTAAAGGAACTCTTGAAACACTTTCATTGTTTGTTTCTAAGATAGCTACCCATCTTAGTGGGACTAGTAGTTCAAATCGACACTAATTTTCCCTGAAACAAAATGGCGACTCCACTGGGGAACGAAAAGTTTATTTTGTTTGTTTATTGTTTGCTTTATAAACTACAGACAGAGCCTGAAGTTATCCAGCTAGCCTTCGAAATGCCTTTGCCATGCAATTGCAAAGTAGATGAATGATGCTTCAGTTAATCTCCAGGTTGGTTTATGAACTAAACATCTGACTAACAAAGCATTCTAAGTGCCCTTGTGGTAGCTCAGAACCTCATCAAATCATACCCCTATGCTTTGTTTTTACTGTCCATCATTACTCAGCCTAAATCACTAAACTTAGCTACAAATTTTGAACAAAAACCAAGCTCAGTTTCACTCCCTGGCCCATCGCACTGTCTGTAACTATGCAACCTAGATGCATCGCACCTCCCGTGTGTTGCAGGTGAGATGCATCCCTGTTTCCCTATGTTGCAGGTGCAATGATTGAGTGATACTCTTTCTTCTCTGAAAGTTGGGTTTTTTCCTCCTTGTTTTCAACTTTATTCAATAGTTTTGTTGTACATGATCAATATCTTCTTGTTGAAACCTTCTTCCTTCACATATTTCAGCCTCCATCAGTTAGGAAATGTAAATGTTTTTGTGTATTTGTTAATCATTTACAGTCTTCCTTTGTCAAAAGTAGCCTAATCGAACTGTCGTTTTTGATGCAAGTGTCGTAAAGTCTTCCTCTTCTAGATAGTTGATTGTACTTTTATCATTATACTTGATTTGAATTATTAGTATTTGAAGTGTCATTTTATAGTTCTCATTTCGAAATCGAAAAGTGTCGTCTTAGTCTTCCTTTCGTTTTGAAAATAAATTGTTAGAAATGTTGCTTTGAAAGAAAATAGTTCAGATCTGTATTTAGCTTTCTTTTTTTGGCATTCACACATTAAGGAAGCAGAAAAAAAATACATGCATGTGCATCTACATTTTGACTGCATGCAAAATTTGATTTAGGAAAGTGTATTTAGTGTCTGCTCTATGCTCTCTGCTAAAAGAAAAATTGTTATCTTCTTTCCTTTGTAGCTAGGATTTTCATTGCTAAAAGAACATAAATGACTATTTATCATTTTAGATTGCATATTTATGAATTTCACATCTACATCACGCGGTGAACCTTGAAAAACAAACTTCTAAGCAAGATAAACTCTAAAATAAACCTCAATGAACATAAAAATGCTTTGTAACCTAACGCAACACATCTAGAATTCTAGGCTAGAGACGTGTTCCGACGTCGTAAAACCTGGTAACTATCGTTTTCATCAAAGGTTGGGCGATTCCTCCTCTTTGATACGACAAGTACCAATACAGACTTGTGCTCCCCGTACCGTCGAGTATGTATTGGGAGACCACAATAGGCTGATATCCTTTATCCTTAGGAAGCCGTGTCTGCCACCCTATTGATCGAAATGCACTGAACACAGCATTCGGGAAGATTGATTGCCGTACATAAGTCCTTGGTAATTTCTCTATCATTCATCACCAAGGTGTATTTTGCAGTTTTGCGATCAGTTTGGTAAACCCTCTGTCTAGATTTCTGGAGTAGTCACTTTCGTTCCTTTTTGACTCCTTAAAAGAAAATGTCCATCTGAGCACTTGTCACTTCAAGCTCATTAAAAATCGAAGGTGACTAGAGTCACCTTTAGCTTTTTCTCAACTCTTAAAAATTGAAAAAGAAAGTTGCGTCAAAGTGTCTTAAAATTTATTTTAATTGGAATAACATCCTTGTTCCTTCGTTGATCTGAGGTTGAGATAATGGAATCCACCAATCAAGGAATCCCTCTTGGAGGGAATCCTAGTCCTTTCTACTCTTGGGGAGATATTGGTTCTCCATATATGGCTACATTTTCCCTTCCAGGAATCACAATCGGCCTACCAATATGGATTTTCTCGACCTCTATTGCTGAAAACACCATAATCCCTCAACAATCTAATCAGCAACCAGATGATACTGAAGTTACCCCTTCACCTTCTACTTCGTTTGTTTCTCCTTCCCCTTCTTCCTCTTCGCTTGGTGAAACTAGTGACACTAAAAACCAAGTAGCTGAGAAGAAAAATAAAGGGAAGGAGAAGAAGAAGAAGCCAACTAAACAAGGAAACAACAATGCATCATCTAGTGAAAATCCACACACTAAAGTTTCCAAACCAAAAAATCCATGCGTAATTTTCAAGGAGAGACATTACCATCGAGATTGCCCTTCCATCCCGCGGATCTTGAGAGAATTGTCTCCCCAGTTGCACCACTCAGTGTCATTGACCTCTAACAATCAGATCGACAACACACCATCAACTAGTGAAAACGAAGTCAATAGATAGAAAGGAAAAGTCAGAGTTTCTTGTAGGTTATGTGAAGGTGATCATACTCTTCACCATTTTCCTTTTCTGGATGAATCCAAAAGCATTTTGGATAACTTTCCTACTTCATTGCAGAAACTTCCACCTGGATACAAGAAACTCTTGCCAAGTCCTTCACTACTTGAAAACCTGATTGACATAACTCAATTGTTGATCGAATTGCGTATCATTGAAAGTGAACCTCCTGAGTCCACACCGAACCAAAGTCAACTGGTCGAGATGGCAGTCGACCCAGTCGTGCCTTCAAAAGGCCCACCTTCAAATGATATAGTTCCAGAAGAGAATGAGAACGACATCATTGAAATTATTTTTGTTGATACAGAGTTTAATGAACTTTGGGGCAATCCACCCATTCCTTCACAATAGGAAGAGACCCCCCCAGTTCATGAGACTTATCCAAACATTTATCTGGTACCTCCTCTGAGTAGTCTAGTTTTTTTCTTTGATTGGAATTAGCTAGCAAAAACCCGCCTACCATCTAATGTACCATTCTGAATCATAGTACAAGTTTACAAAATGATCGTGTCTGGCACTATCATAGATGAAGGGGCTTTAGTGAGTGTCCTTTCCTCAAATGCTTGGAAAGCACTTGGTTCACCATCGCTTTTTCCTAAAAACCAAAATTTGTCAGGCTTCAACAAAGGAACCAGTCGACCATTAGGGATCCTTCCAAAGTTATCGATAAACTTTGAGAAAGAAAACCGTTCATTTGAACGTGATGGTAGTCCAAGGTCCACTAGATTACAATCTACTCCTTGGACGTGATTACATATATAACATGGAAGCTATCATTTCCACATTCTTTCGAGGGATGTGTTTTCCACATGATGGCGGACTGGTGCAACTTGTCGACCAACTTTCATTTCCTGGTTCAAACACAACTATAAATCAACCATCATCCCTAAACGGTCTCTTCGTATCAACAATCTCTCTTCAACCTTCATTCCATTAACCTAATTACAGCGAGTAGTTCGGTGAGTGTGATGAAGATTAGGAGGCATGCACCCTAGTCTACTTCGGCAGGCGAACCCAGAGGAGAAGAGATATTTTCTTGAAAGGTTATAATACTTGGACCGAATAACATTCTCGTATAGGTTATGTAATCAATCTGACACAATTATTTCCTTTGTATGATTGTGAGTGGAAGCTCACAGCATTCACATTCGTACGTTATGTGATTGGAAGCTCATAGTAATCACCTTCGTCTATTTCGATGGACAAAGCAAAGGAAGAGTTTTTGTCTGCTGACAGAAACAATCCTACCTAACCGTAGGGACTTCCTTTTGATAACCTAGAAACTCTCCTTTTACTAAAAGACCTGGGGGCATGCAAACCTTTGTATGCAAGTGAAAAGAGACCTTTGATTTTCTTAGTTTGTAGGTTCTCAACCCTTTAACCTTGTAGCTCGGTCGTTTCTAGCTTACATAGAAAGGCGATGAGCACATGTTATATTAGTGTTCAAGCTCATTAAAAAATAAATCTACCAAGAGACATTAAGAAAAGACTGGTAAGAGCAATGTTCCTAGAAGGTTCAAGCTCGTTAAAAAGTCAACCTGCACTGAGCACATGTTGGCACAAGGTTCAATCTCATTAAAAAATAAACCCACCTTTGGTAAATAACCTTTGTGATTGCTTTGCTATCAGCCCTTTCTGAACTTTCGTTGTGTTCCTTCCATCACCTCCATTCATTTAGCCGACCATACGCTTCCACTTGATTGTTTACCCTTTTGAGGAACATCTGCGACGAGTGATTCTTATTGCCACCCTCTTCACACTGCCATGTTTTGAGAAGTTCCAAACTTACCTGGAACCAGCTGCTACTCAGAAATACCACTCGTTCCTAAAAAACGAGTCCCTTTTAAACTCTTTTTAGACTTGTTAAATATAAAAAGATTGTTGAGCTATTTGCTTTTCCAGCCCGTTAAAGTAAAGGGAACACCATCCATCTCATATATTTTAATATTTTTTGACTTGAGGGATTATTAAACAAAAAGATCGAGCGGTTGTCTTTGTCAGCTCGTTAAAGCTATCAAAAAGTCATCCCTTTCGTATTATTTTATACTTTTTCAGACTTAAGGGATTATGCCACGAAAAAGGACTATTGGAGTCTCCTTTTCGTCCCTTTTCAAACTCTATAAACATGAAAAGGACCGAGTTATCTTTGTCATTAAACTCATTAAAACAATAGTGACAAACTTGTCCATGCAAACAAAAATGAGTCTCACTGACGCTAGGCTCGCTAAACACAAAGTGACAGGTTTGCCCGAAGGGAAAATTATAGACCAAGCATATGTTATCCTCCTCAAGCTTGTCAAAAATAAAGAGCTACTAGTGAGTAATGACTAGGGAAGAATGGGAAGAAAACTTGAAGAACTTTATTGGTAGCAGGTCGCTCTTGAACATGACACTTTCACTCCATCACCGTGATTGAGTTGGGTTGGGTTTTTCTGTTCACCATCATCATTGGTCCACCGTGCCATCCATGGGGTTAACGCTACTAGTCCATATCAGTGTAGCCAATATGTTCAAGAGAATTCATTCAGAGAATTCACCATCCAAAAAATGTCTCATCCACTGCAATACTTCCACCCTTCATTTTTCATGACCGCCATTCCCGAACCTTATATCATCAGATCGTTTTCACCTCCACAAAAATCTTTTGCTCCGTTTCACGTCATAGATGTGGGATACATCAAGGCCCTCCTATGACAGGTCACTTCTTGTCAACATCAGCTCATTATCCAAGAAATTGACTTAGAAACAACCATTTCAGTACTTTGAAGCTTGCATGACTCAATGGAAAGTTTCTCACTTCTGGCGATAGGTTTACATCAATGACCTTCGACCAAAAGACTTTGTGTGTTGTTTGACATCGGCTCATATCTTCACACCACATGAAATGTACTGTAGTACCTTGAGGGTCATCATCATTATCGATGACTCCTCTCACGTCTGTTAACAGCTTACATCATTGGCTGGTAATCAGGCGATGTCTTTCCATGTTCGACTACAAAACATCTTTTCACATGGATCGACTTGTACATTGGGCGAAGATTGGACAAGTTTTGAAGACCCCGGATCTAGTTTCATCCATCTGGGCTATGATATATTTAGGAAAATAAAGACATCAACTATACACAGAAGCTACACAGATAGTCATCTAAGCTAGGGAAGATGACTCTTGATGTCAAGAATCACTAGTCTGCAACAACAGACAATTGTCTGTCCTATGTACATGAAAATGAATTTATAAAGCTGAGCATGGGAATGCCCACCTTAGCTAGATCATGAAAATATAGGATGATGATGATGTATTGTATTGTATCTTATGCAGGTCACCTTCCAGTATGAATACCTTAGATCCTCATGATAAAGCATTTCACCCAACATCAGAAGATTTACGACCTCATGCTTTAGGGGTCAGTTGTTATAGACATATTTGGGCACTACAACTCCAAACTCAAATGTCCATAAACTAAGGACTCCTTAAGTCCCTAAAAGTGTTGTTTCATAACCTAAAGGATCATGGCCAACTGATTACATCATTTCCCAAAAGTTCCACCTGAAAAACTACTCAAAACTAGCCAAAACTAGACCATACAGACTGCTCCATGGACAAAGTGTGATGCAGACTGACTGCCAAACTAGCCAGGTGCGATGCATACTAAAATGGCCTTCTGTGGAGTGTGATGAGCGAGAATAGACAAATGGAAGAGATATTTTGCAAGGTGGATGATCATGGAATCTTTCATAAACTTCTCCTGTGACACTTTCCTCTCTGAATTTGCCCAGGGATGAGTAAGAGATCAATGAAATCTCCAAGTGGAACCAAGAACTATCAGTGGAATGACACTAATCAAAAACCTAGAGCTGACTCACACCCTTACAAGACATCTATAAATGGGTCCCTCATCTGAGAGATCTAGAGGCTAGAATTTTGTATTTTGTAAGGAAGTGTTGTTGGTTTGTTAGTGAGAAGAGACATTGCATTGTTGGTTGATTTGCTTGTTCATGAGGTGAAGAGGGCTTCTATAATTGGGAGGATGATGCTAGATTAGACAGCTGGGTTGTAATACTCTCTTACATTGCTATTAATAAAGTTCTTTGATTTTTCCTCCATATAATCGTGTGTTTATGAATCTTATTGTTTATGAATGCAATTATATGGTCAATGTGTTTCTGATTCCGCATTGCTTATGATGTTTTAGATAGAGATGCTTTGATAGTTTACTGTTACTTTGACTCTATAGGTACTCTTTGAAGTGGGACAAGTAGGAGAGGAGTGGCAAATTCTGTCAAGGAAAAGAGAAATCAAGATAGGATCAAAGCAGAAGATCCAGGGTGGGCCTCTTTTCTTCTCTTCCATCTATCACACTTAAAGGAACTCTTGAAAAACTTTCATTGTTTAATTCTAAGATAGCTACCCATCTTAGTGGGACTAGCAGTTCGAACCGCACTAGTTTTCCTTAAAACAACAAGTGTGACTAGTAACTTATCCTCATCCGTCTTTATGTAGAGATTACTTCCTGCCACCCCCTTCTTGAAGCCTTGCAGTGATCCAATATTGCGTACCAAGCTCTAGGAGCTTTTTTCAACCCATATAATGCCTTTTTTAACTTACAAACAAAGACTTTTTTTCTTCTAGATTAAACCCTTCTGGTTGCTCCACGTAGACTTCTTCCTTGAATTCCCCATTCAAAAATGTTGATTTTATGTCCATTTGATAGATTTAGTATCCTTTTGAGCAAGAAAATGCCAAGAACATCCTGATAGCTTCCACACAAGCTACTGGTGCAAATGTTTCTTCAAAGTCAAATCCTTCAATTTTTGAATAGCCTTTACAAACAAGCCTTGCCTTGTTTCTAATGATTTGTCCATCTTCATTCATTTTGTTTTTAAACACCCACTTGGTTCCTATTATCTTTTTGTCCTTCAGACAAGGTACCAGCTCCCATGTCTCATTCTTCTCGATTTGAGACATTTCTTCTTCCATGGCTTTTACCCAATGAGGATCCTTACTTGCTTGAGTAAATGTTTCTAGTTCTATCATGGATAGAAGAGAAATATCATTTTTCTTTGGTGCATTTTTCATTCTTCTTCATGTTTTCATCCCCTCATCTATATTGCCAATAATCTACTCTTCCGAGTGATATTTTTGGAGAAGTTTCATCTTTGAAGGAGTTTGAGATGGTTCTTTTTCCTTGGGTATTTCTTGATTTTTTTCTTCTTCTTTAGGTTCTTCTTCTTCAAAGAGAGGATCAACTTCATGTTCTTCAATTTTTTTCTCTGGAAGGTCTTCATCAATCTTCACACCAATTATTTCCACTATTTCCCATAGTTGGTTATTGTAGCACTTGTAGGCTTTGATCTGTGTAGAATATCTAAGGAAGATCCCTTCGTTAACTTGAGAATCAAACTTTCCTGGTGAGCCATCCTTGATTTTTATGAAGCATTTGCCTCCAAAAATCTTGAAGTATTTTACTAAAGCAGGTCTTCCTTTCCATAATTCATAAGGAGTCTTTTCATTACTTGGTCTTAATTGAGTTTGATTCAAGGTATAGACAGTTGTCCCAACTGCTTCTCTCTAGAATTTTGGCTGCAAGTCAGCTACTATTAACATTGTTCTTGCCATTTCTTGTATTGTTCGGTTTATTCTTTCAACTACCCCATTTTTCTTGGGTGTTCTGGCAGCAGAGAGTTCTCTTTTAATTCCATGTATTTTATAGAATTCATTAAATTCTTTTGATGTGAATTCTCCCCCTCTATCTGTTCTGAGGCACGTAATCTTTGAGTCCTTTTCATTTTCTACAAGATCTTTAAGATTCTTAAAACACTCAAATTCTTCGGATTTATATTTTATAAAATATATCCAGATCATTCTAGTATAGTCATCAACAAATAAAGCAAAGTACGTTTCTCCTTGGAGTGTTGCAATTCTAGTTGGTCCACATAAATCAGCATGGATGATCTCCAAAGGCTTTGATGTAGAAAACTCCTTGGTCTTGTGGCTGGTTCTGGGGGAATCATTATTTCTTTTCAATTATCATTTTTATCAGTTAAAAGCATTTATATTTGGAACACAGAAATAGGTAACAGGAATAGATGCTTTTATTAATATGATCTCTGCAATAAATAAAGTACAATATATATATATATATATATATATATATATATGGTTTCAATCAGTTTCCAAGCACCAACATCGACTCTTTGTGAGGTTCCAACCTCCAGAGCACCGACTCTGTCTTGTCAAGTCACCAACCTCAAGGGCTCCAACCCTCTGCTGTAAAATCTCTGGATCTATTTGGTTGTAATTCTCTGCTCCCAACCCTGCTGGACCTTTGACTTACTTCTGTCCTCCTGTTCCTTCCACTTCTTCCAGAACTTCGGCCTCCTTTTTTTTTCTTACAGTTCGCCAGAAACACTAAACTTTCCTTGTTCTCTGTTTTATATGCCTGATACGCCTAACCTTTGGCTTCCTGCTTGCTCGCTTGAGCTTCGGCTTCATCAATGCTCACTTGATCTTTTAGCTTCCTCTGTGCTCACTCTTCGGCTTCCTCTATATCTTCGAATCCATCAATACTCACAGGACACGTTAATGTGGAAGAGAGGCCGAATTACAACAATGTTGCATACTAAAGAAAATATCAGAGAGGCCCCCCTTTTTTTTTAAATTCATACAATATACATTAATAATTCCACAATAGAAATCACAACCTAGATGATGCCACATTAACATAGTTAGAAATATATAATGGGTGGTCCCACTAGCCACGTCACTATCTCAATCACAATCACAAGTTTCTGGAGGTATTTTATACGTCGTGCCTATAACATCATCGATGGCTGATTTTCGATTACCCCTACTCGATGCGATATGATTATGAACTATTTTTAATAATTCCGTCAAGTCCATATATATATATATATCGCAATCATAGTTTATAGTGTGCCATTCCTTTATAACTTGCGATGCATAACTTCCAATACAGTGGATGCAATATACCATTAGGGCGTATTACAATGGTGATGACGTAACCTGCTCGGACATGTTTCCCAAGGTTTAACTTTATCAGGTTCATTCTCCACCGTAGATTTCAACCCCAAAAGTTCGACGGTCTACAACGATTTCAGGTGGACTACTTGCACAAGAGTTACCCACCCGAAATAAGCGGTTTTTCTCTCTCCTCTAGTTATCATGTGTCAACCATTGAATGGAATCAGGCACTTTTCTCTAAATACCACTTACCATTTTGCATCCACCTGAAATCCCGCATATAGCTTTAAGTCCGTCCTTCATCTTGGTTAATGCCTCGAATTGATTCGCTTCCAATGATCGTGGATCTTCTACCATTGATGGCTCCACGGCTCTCCTCCGGATTCCTTTTTTGCTACAATGAAAAACTCATCTCCACCGTTCATCTCTTAACGCCATCCAATACAACTCCATGGCTGACAACTTCCAATATTCTCTACTTTGATATGTTCCTCTTCGCTTCCAATGACCTCTTCCTCTTACGCTTTGGCTTCATGATGGCTTCCAATAGCCTGTTTCTAATGAACTCTTTCGATATGCTTCTCTTGATAGCTCATGTGACTTCTGATATTCTCTGCTCTAATATTCTACAATACTCCTCTGATGTGTTCCTCTTCTGATGGCTTTTCTCCTTGGCTTCTTGCTCCTTTTTCTTCATGGATCTGCTCTGCTTGGATTTACATCATTGTTTACTCATCCAGAATATTTCCATATTGACATCAACAACAATATAGGTCAACATCTCACACAGAGTTGGCTAAGGTTCAGCTGGAGCTGAACCTACAGATTCCAGATTTACAGTTAAAGGCCTAGCCTTCAACTTCGCCAGAAGTAAAGGAGTAGCGCGCAATGGCTGTCACAGAGGCAATAACGGCGGTAGATAGTGCAGTAGCAAACCTCACACAACTTTTTGAATAGTCATTCGAGGCTCTGATGAGTTTGCAGGAGGATCTTAATGTATAGTGGCTGGAGACAGAGGCGCAAGAACTAAAACAATGCTATGACGAAGTAAAAGGTACAGCGTGGACCATTGCTATCTCATAGAGACTAGCGAAGCTGCATGAGGCCAAAACATTGAAGGAATAGGTAGATGCAGCGCAGCACAAAGAGACAATGTTGAAGGCGTGCTTGAAGCCCTGGTTAGACGAAGTTTATTCAGTCATGGCCTCCATTGAAGGTAACCTTGCTAATCTACAAGCGATTCAGCAGAATCTTCAGCCTAATAGTTCAGGACCAGCGACAAAGAAGTTGATTAAGGAAGTGAAGCAGGCGATCACGCAATGCACCGCCGAAGTGGCAGTCATACTAGTTAAGCTAGGAGGTCTTCACGCCAAGATCTCCATGCCCTCAGAGTGACTCAAGGGTGTGTTACCATGTTTGTGTTGGGGACCTTTTGGGAACGGTTCCCCCAAGAGCAGTTTTGGGGCTAAAAGCCCATGTTTTGGGATAATTTTGTAATAAAGTTGTAAAGTCTCCGCATTTTGTGGTCGTGGAGCACGAAGGTGTGAAGATTCATAAAGGGTTGTCTTCCCTTATTTTGTAAAGTGTCAAGTAATTTATATAGATCCATCCATGGTCCATGGACCATCAGATTGTATAAATAGGAGCTAAGTAAGCTCTAAGTAGTTAAGAAAAAAGAGAAGAAAGTAGCGAAATAGAGTGGAGAATTCTAAGTGTTCTCGGGTGTTAGCGAAGGTTTAATTTACAATGTTTATTTGATGCGCAAATATATTTGGTTGTAACGGTTAATTGAACACAAGTAAGGATATCAGTTTACACGGTGCTAACTATGATTGATTAGTAAGATACCTAAAACACTTGAGATAACTTGGGAACCTATACAATACATTGTCGTAGCTTCACGAAAGTACCTAAACCATGGGTTAGGGCTGCACGAAGGTCAATCATACACCTTCACAGAGGTACTGAAGGGAAGAATAAAGGGTAGATGAACAAAGCCCTGAGGCTTAGTGACCTGCGCGAAAGTAGGGGCAGAGGGTATAAACCGACATCATGACAATTTCAGGGTGCGAAATCTTGGTTCCAGCATCCCCCCATACTGCTTCGAGTGAGACTTCAGTCTACGCTCCACAGGCTGATGTTGAAAGGCCAGTAGTGTAGGGATTTGTTTCACTAAGTAACGCTAAACCTGGGTCAGGGCCCACTAAGCCAAAATTTTGCCTTTGTATTTTTTCATGAGGACTGTGCATAGGCACTTATTTATGTTTTGGGTGGAAGAGGGATCCCGACTTATTGAGATCAGAAGAGGTTGTTCCTTCATAGAATCATGTAATACCTATAACATAGGTTTACTCCTTTATGTTTCCCCTTCTTTGTTTCTACTAGTTGGATGAGCTTGAACACACAAAGCAAAAGGCTAAGTGCAAGCATGGGGCTTCCCAGTGCAGAAACAGGTTCATGGTTGGACCAAAACTTCCCTCGTAGACAGCTCGTATTTTCCATCAAGTCTTCATCGATCAAAGATTATAACTGAGCACAGAGAAGATGGACACAAGACTGGCCAAGTGGTGTAGTGCCACAAGTCTCTTCAAATCTCAGTGACATACTCTATTCAAAATCCAAAACGTAGTATTTGGTAGCACTTATTTTTGGAAACAAAAATATTAAGGTATTAAGAAAACCAAACAAACAAAAACAAAAATAGTAATAAACTTAAATAAAGTTAAAACAACAACAAACAAGAAAAGCAACCAATTCAACAAGCAAACAAACATGAAAACCATAAAGAAAAGACAAGTGAAAAAGAAAACACTACTCCTACTCCTACGTTAAACCGTCGGGGCTACCTGAAATGAAATTTCCAGTGAAGTCATCGTAGGTGTACCTAACCTATAGTCACAAAGATACGAGTGATTAAAACAGATAGAAAATAGTGTGCAATAGAGAATGAAAAAACTTGAAAAACTTGCAGATGATAGAGAAGGTCTTGCTTGTGGGCAAAAGAATGTGTCACAACCACCCAACACACAAGCTTACCTCTTTTGTGACTACCATTTTTAAACACACCTCGGAGGCCTCTTGTGAGTGTGTGTTTTTCTGCACCAAGTTTCTTAGCAAGTGTGAGGAAGGACTGAAGCTTGTTACCTGCTACATGACTCGCCAAGTAAGATTGTTCTAGCCATTCAACGATTGGATCATAAATTTTGTGATGGCTATTTTGAAAGATTCATGATCTTTGAGAAGATGGGTTCCCGATTCAAGAGAGGGGATCACGATGGGAATATGATATGAATAGATAGATCTGGTCATTCTCATCATTCATGTCAACAAAGTGAGAGCCTATCATAGCCATCAGCGCAGGCCGAGGTGCCTCAATTTCTTAACAAAAATCTAAGAATAAAGATGTTACACAGTGAAAATCATAGGGTGAAAAGCAGATGTCATTGGATGTAAAGTTGGGAAAATGATAAATTGTATGACAACCACCCAAGGTAGAAGGGAAATCAGACCAGTCGACCGAGATGGCAAATTTCTAGTTTGACATGAACAAAGAAATTTTTTGAAAAATCGTGCGAACACTCTAAATGAGGGAACTAATTTCGATGTCTGCTAGACATAATAGAATGCCCACCTGTAACTAGGGAAAAAGTGTGCAGGCATCATGGTAATCACAAAAATGTAGAAAATATGTCAACACTGTGAATGTGTGAAACTAGTTGGAGTGTGTTGTTTCTAGGAAAACTAGTATTCCTAAAGAATGTTAGCCCTTTAGGTTTGGCAGCTACCCTAGAAACAACAATTTAAAGCAATTCAATGATTTCTTCTATGTGTAACAGATAAGAGAAAGATAATGGAACCAACCTGGAACTTCCGCTTAATCCCTTGCTTGATCTCTCTCCCCTTTGACAGATCTTGCAACTCCTCCCCATACTTAACACGCTTGGAGAGTACCTGCACAAGTACAACAACAAAGAACCATCAAAGCATCATGATCTATTACAACATAAACATTACAGAATGAGATATATAATGAACAAATGATAGCATTCACAAATGATAACATTCACAATTGCACAATCATATGCAAGAAAACTTGAAGAACTTTATTAATAGAAGGGAGAATTACAACCCAATTGTCTAATCCAGCATCATCCTCCCAGCTTCAATCCTTATTCACCTCATGAAATAGCAAGATCACTCCAACAATACAATGATCTTTCCTCAATTACAAGCTATCAGCACTTCCTTGCAATTCCCAATATTCCAGCCCTCTAGATCTCTTGAATTGGAGATCCATTTATAGATGTCTGCAAGGGTGTGAGTCATCCATGGGGTTTGATTAATGTCATTCCACTTCTTACAATTGGTTCCACGAGAGAAGGGATTGGATTTTCTTATATCCCTTATTCATCCTTGGGCGAATTCAGAGAGCCAAGTGGCACAAGAGAAGTTTCTAGAAGATTCCATGAGCAACCACCTAGCAAACTGTCTCGGACATTTGTCCATCCTCACCCATCGCACCCTATAGAAGGCCTAAATAGTATGCATCACACCCTAGTAGTGTACCACTCAGTATCCATCGCACTTTTCCAATGGAGAAGTTAGCATGGTTCAATTTAGGCAATTTCTGGATGGTTTCTTAGATGGAACTTTTGGGGAATGGTGCATTCAGATGAATATGTTCTCTTAGGGTATGAAACAACTCTTTTAGGGGTTGATGAGCCCTAATAGATCGACATATAATTTTTGGGTTGATATGCCCAAATATGTCTATAACAGTTGCCCCCTATAGCATGAGGTCGTAAATATTCATGTTGGGTGAAATGCTTTATCGTGAGGATCCGAAGTTTCGAAGTGGAAGGTGACTTGCATAAGTTACAATACAATACATCATCATAATATAATTTTCATGATCTAGTTGAAGTAGGCATTCCCATTCTCATATTTATAAATTTCATTTCATGTACATAGATCAAATAGTTGTCTGTAGATACATACTAGTGATTCTTCAGATATAGAGTCATCATCCATGGTTAGGATGACCATCTGTGCAGAGCCTTTGTACATTTGATGTTTTTATATCCCTGAATATATCGTAGCCCGGATGGATGAAACTAGATCCTGGGTCTTCAAACTCATTCAATCTTCGTCTGATGTACAAGTCAATCCATGTGAAGAGATGTTCTGAAGTCGACATGGAAAGACATCACCTGATTACCAACCAATGATGTGAGTTGTTAACAAACGCGAGAGGGATCACCGATAATGATAATGATCCTCAAGGTACTAGAATACACTTCACGTGGTGTGAATATATGATCCGATGTCGAACACCACGCAAAATCTTTCAGTCGAAGGCCATTAATGTGAACCTGTCGCCGGAAGTGAGAAATTTTCCATTGATGTATGCAAGCTTCAAAGCACTGAAAGGGTTGTTTCTAAGTCAACTTCTTGGATAATGAGATGATGTTGACAAGAAGTGACTCGTCGTAGGAGGGCCTTGATGTATCCCACATCTACGACACGAAACGAAGCAAATGATTTTCTGGAGGTGAAAAAATGAACTGACGACACAAGGTTCAAGAACGACAGTCATGAAAAAATGAAAGTTGGAGGTATTGCAGCAGATGAGACATTAACTGGATGGTGATTTCTCAATTGAAGTACTTCTCTTGAACATGTCAGTGACACTGAGATGAATTGGTATCATTAACTCCAAAAGATAGATGGTATGAAAGACTAATGGTGAGATGACCGGTGAATGGAATAACCCAACCCAACTCAATAATGGAGATGAAATGAAAGTGTCATGTTCAAGAGCGAATTGCTACCATAAATTCTTCAAGTTTTTTCCCCTTTTTCCCCAGTCATTACTGACCAATACCTATTTATTTTTGTCAAGATTGAGGAGGATAACATATGCTTGTTCTATAATTCACCCTTCGGGTGAACTTGTCGCTATTTAATGTTTTAACGAGTCTAACGACAGTGAAACTCGGTCTCGTCTAAATGGACAATTTTGTCGCTATTGTTTTAATGAGTTTAATGACAAGGATAACTCGGTCCTTTTCATGTTTAGAGAGTTTGAAAAGGGAAGAAAAGAAAACTCCGTAAGTTCTTTTTCGTAAAGTAATCCCTCAGGTCCGATAAAGGATAAAACAATATAGGAGGGATGACATTTCCAATACTTTAACGAGCTGGAAAGGACAAGCACTCGACAATATTTTCATATTTAACGAGGCTGAAAAGGGTTTAAAGAGGACTCTATTTTGAGGAACGAGTGGTGTCAGGGGTAGCAACTGGTTCCGTTGATGTTGGAACTTCTCAAAACATGTTGATTTATGTGAAGAGGCTGGCTAATAAGACCACTCATTGCAATTGTTCCTCAAAAAGGGTAAAACAACCAAGTGAGAGCGTATGATCAGCCAAAGGGATGGTGGTGATGGGATGTAGACAAACAAGGCTCAAAAGACTGATAGAATGGAAATCACAAAGGTTAATTAGTTGAAAATGGGTTCATTTTTAGACAAGCTTGAACCATAGGGAACTATGCTTAGATCTAGTTTCATTTTTACACAAGCTTGAAATGGAAAACTATGCTTGGATTCAGTTTCAATTTTACACAAGCTTGAAATGAAGAACTATGCTTGGATTCAGTTTCATTTTAACACAAGTTTGAAATGAAAAACTATGCTTGAATTGGTTCACATGCCCCCAGCATGATGAAAAGGAGAGTCTCCTGTAACCAGATGGAAATCGCTACAGTGAAGCAGGACGGTTATTGAACACCTCTTTGGCTTCGTCCAGATGGACAAAGGTGAATGGTTTGATAGACCAAGTGAAGCAGGATGGTTATCCAACAATTCTTTGGCTTCATCCATATGGGCAAAGGTGAATGGTGTGATAAACCAAGTGAAGCAGGATGGTTATCCAACACTTCTTTGGCTTCGTCCAGATGGAAAAAGGTGAATGGTGTGATAGACCAAGTGAAGCAGGATGGTTATCCAACACTTCTTTGGCTTCGTCCAGATGGACAAAGGTGAATGGTGTGATAGACCAATCATATAACCTATAGGAAAAATTATCTTTACCACTAGGTGCATGCCCCCCAAGCTTCATTACATTCACTTAAGTAACTACTCATGGCTATCAAGTGGATGGAATGAAGGTTCTTTTACGAGATCAAGTGAAAGAATCGACTTTTGAACTTGGGACCTTGTTTCATTTTTAAAAGAGCTTGACAGAAGACAAGGAATTATGCTCGCATTCTTAGTTTCATTTTTTAACGAGGTTGACACAAGACAATGAACTATCCTCTGAATCCCTTGATCACAACTCGTAAGTGGTCATGAAGGAGAGATATGGTTCCAATGCCCCTAGTACATAATGTACAACATCACTGAATTGATCGTCAGTCGATGTAGGTATGGAACAGGTTACCACATAGTTAACCTATGGCAGGGATGATACCATTGGTATAAATGGACCATTTAGGGATGATGGTTGACTAGGGGCTATATTTGGACCAGGAAATGAAAGCTAGTCAATGGTGACAATTTTGTCTTCATGCAGGAAACAAATCGGAA
The DNA here is from genome assembly GCA_031772625.1 of Pinus tabuliformis. Classification (NCBI taxonomy): domain Eukaryota; kingdom Viridiplantae; phylum Streptophyta; class Pinopsida; order Pinales; family Pinaceae; genus Pinus; species Pinus tabuliformis. The sequence continues at coordinate 39,079,215 of CM062815.1, forward strand.
AGATTGTTGAAACAATAGCTCCCATTTTATAAACATGGTCACGCCCAAGAACTAAATTTTAATATAAAGGTCCTGAGACTACCCTCACATTCAAATAAATGGTTTTCCCTCCCAAAGTGATAGGTAACTGTGGAAGGATCCCTAATGGTCGACTGGTTCCTTTGTTAAAGCCCAACAGATTCTGTGTAACAGGCACAAGCGGTGGCGAACCAAGTGCTTGCCAAGCAGTTGAGGAAAGGATACTCACTGATGCACCTTCATCTATAATAGTGCCAGATACAATCATTTTACAAACTTGTACTATGATCTAGAAAGGCACATAAGAAGGAAGGCGGGATCCTGCCAGTCGATTCCAATCAAAGGAAGTGACTAGACTACTTGGAGGGGATACCATAGAAAAGGGAGAATTAATCCCTTGAGTTACAAGAACTGGAGGATTTTCCTCCTGTCTTGACGGAATAGGCAGATTTCCCCCAAGGTTTTTAGAATCCGAAGTAACAAAAAGAACTTGAGTGGTATCATTTTCACACTCTTAGGGAAAGGTACGATTAGCTGAAGGTAAAATCTGGTCAACTATCACCTTGACCTATTTATTTTGGTCGTGTAGAGACTCATAGGATTCACTTTCAGAGAGAGTGGTTTCAACCGACAGTTGATTTAAGTCTGTCGGTTCATCACCTACTGAAGGATTCAGAGAGGGTTTCCTGTAACAAGATGGAAGTTGCTGCAGTGAAGCAGGACAGTTTTCCAACACTCTTTTGCCTTCATCCAAATAGGGACAAAGGTGAAGGGGGTGTATACCTTCACATAACCTAGATGGAAGCTTGAATTTTCCCTTCTATCCATGAACTTTACTATCACTAGTTGATGGTGTGTTACCAACATTTGAGGTTAATGACACAGGATGGTGTGCACGGGAAGACCATTCTTTCAAGATCCAAGGAAAACAAGGACAATTTCAATGAAAATGGTCTCATGTACACACTATGCATGGATATTTGACTTTGTGAGGCTTAATGAATGGATTTTCATCAGATGTTTCATTCAAAGGAATGGTTTCTTGGTTGGCCCCTTGCTGAATTGGCTTCTTCTTCTTCTTCTTCCCTTTCTTCTTCTTCTTAGCCTCCTGGTTACTAGTATCAATACTTTCACCAAGAAAAGAGGAAGAAGGGGAGGGAGAAACAAAAGAGGAAGAAGGAAAAGGTTCACCGTTAGGATCAACTAGAGGTTGATTTTGTCTAGTTGGGGTTGTACTCGATTTCAGAGAAGTCTCAACATTTTGAACCAAGGAGGTTGGAAACAACAATACTGGTAGGCCAATGGTAAATCCCGGAAGGGATAATGTAGCCATATAAGGAGCACCAATATTTCCGAAAGAAGGAAAAGGACTAGGATTCCCATCAAAAGGGATTCCTTGATCAGTGGACTCCGGATTTGTCGCCATATGTCTCAACCTAAGATCAACTAAGGAATGGTGATTTTATTCTGAATTCAATTTATTTAATGATGCTTGGATACAAATTTTATTTTTCAGTTTTTAAGAGTCGAGAAAAAGCTAAAGATGACTCTAGTCTCCTTTGATTTTTAATGAACCTGAAAGGACAAGTGCTCAGATGGGCCTTTTCTTTTAAAGAGTCGAAAAGGAACGAAAGTGACTACTCTGGAAAATCTAGATAGAGGGATTACCAAACAAATAAAAAAACTGCAATATACACCTTGGTGGTAAATTAAAAAGAAATTACCAAGGACTTATGTATGGCAGTCAATCTTCCTGAATGTTGTGTTCAGTGCATTGCGATCAATAAGGCGGCAGACTCAGTTTCCTATGGATAAAGGATTTAAGCCTATTGTGGTCTCCCAATATATACGCAACAGTACGGGGAGCACAAGTCCATGCTAGCACTTGTCATATCAAGGAGGAGGAATCACCCAACATTCAATGAAAATGATAGCCACTAGTTTTAACGACGCTGAAACACGTCACTAGCCTAGATCTCTAGATATGTTGTGTTAAGTTCCAAAGCATTGTTAGGTTCATTGAAATTCATTTTAAAGTTGATCTTGTTTAGATTTTTCCTTTCAATGGTTCGCCACATGATGATGATCTAAAATTCCTAAGATGTAATCTACAATGATAAACAATTGTTGTTTATTTGAGCAATGAAAATACTAGCTACTAGGGAAAGAAGATAACAATGCTTTTAAGCAAAGAGTAAAGAGCACACACTAGTGCATTTCCCTAAATCATATTTTCGCACACAAATCAAAAAAATGTTAAATGAAAATGCATGTATTTGTTTTCATTCTCTTAAATGTGAAAAATGCCAAAAAGGAAAACTAAATGCAACAAATATCTGAAATATTTCACTCAAGATGACATTTTCGACAATTTTTTTCTTCAAAAGAGAAAGGAAGACTCTAAACGAAACTTTAAATTTTGATTAAAATTGCTTTCGACACTTTGAATATAAATAAATCAAACCAAATACATGAAGAAATGTTCAATCTATCATCAAGGGAAGGAAGAATTCATGACACTTCTCTTTTCGACACAAAATGACAATTACGACACTTTTTGTACCAAAGCGACAAATCGATTTAGACAACTTTTCGACAAGGGATTGTAAATGATGAATGAATACAAAAAAACATTCACTAATCCTAATTTAATTGAGGCTGATCTAAGTGATACAAGTCTCAATAAAGAGGCATTGTTCATTTGCAGAAAAACAGCCAAACAAAACTGAAAACAAGGTCAAAAACCCTCAATTTCCAAAATGGAAAAAGAGTTCAGTCAATCATCACACATGGGCTTCACAGAAACTGAGATGCATAGCACTTACTTCACTCGGGAGATGCGATGCATACTGAGTCATAGTGGAAGACAATGCGATGGTCCAGGGAGCGCAACTGAAATGGGTTTTGGCTCAAATGTGGAGTTGTCTTCAATGAGTTAATGAGGGTTTTGATGAACAATGTTGAGCAAAGTATGATGGAATGTCTTGAGAGGTTACTGAGCTACCAAAAGGGCATCTAGATGTGTTTACAAGTCAAATTTTTAATTCATAAACTAAACCAGAGATTGTATGAAATAGCATTCATCTACTATGCAATTTCAAAGAAAGAGCAGTTTGAAGGCTACCTGGTTGACTTTAGACTCTGTCTATAGTTTATAAAACAAACAATAACAAAAAAAAAAACATATGTTCATTCCCCATTATGGTCGCCAATTTGTTTCTAGGAAAACTAGTATTCCTAAAGAATGCTAGCCCTCTAGGTTTGGCAGCTACCCTAGAAACAACAGTTTAAAGCAATTCAATGATTTCTTCTATGTGTAACAGATAAGAGAAAGATAATGGAACCAACCCAGAACTTCCTCTTAATCCCTTGCTTGATCTCTCTCCCCTTTGACAGATCCCACAACTCCTCCCCATACTTAACACTATTAGAGAGTACCTGCACAAGTACAACAACAAAGAACCATCAAAGAATCATGATCTATTACAACATAAACATTACAAAATCAGATATATAATGAACAAATGATAGCATTCACAAGTGATAACATTCACAATTGCACAATCATATGGAAGAAAACTTGAAGAACTTTATTAATAGAAGGGAGAATTACAACCCAGTTGTCTAATCCAGCATCATCCTCCCAGCTTCAATCCTTCTTCACCTCATGAAATAGCAAGATCATCCGACAATACAATGCTCTTTCCTCAATTACAAACTATCAGCACTTGCTTGCAATTCCCATTATCCCAGCCCTCTAGATCTCTTGAATTGGAGATCCATTTATAGATTTTTGCAAGTGTGTGAGTCATCCATGGGGTTTGATTAGTGTCATTCCACTTGTTACAATTGGTTCCACGAGAGAAGGGATTGGATTTTCTTAAATCCCTTATTCATCCTTGGGCGAATTCAAATAGGCAAGTGGCACAGGAGAAGTTTCTAGAAGATTCCATGAGCAACCACCTAGCAAACTGTCTCAGAAATTTTTCCATCCTTGCCCATCGCACCCTATAGAAGGCCTAAACAGTATGCATTGTGGCCTCGCAATGTACCACTCATTATGCATCGCACTTTGCCAGTGGAGCAGTCATTATGGTTCAATTTAGGCAATTTCTGGATGGTTTCTCAGATGGAACTTTTGGGGAATGATGTATTCAGATGACTATGTTCTTTTAGGGTATGAAACAACTCTTTTAGGGGTTGATGAGCCCTAATAAATCGACATATGATTTTGGGGTTGATATAATCAAATATGTCTATAACATGTGGTGAAATGAGAGTAACTTGATTCGCGCGATAGGTTGTGCACTTGTCATCACATAGGGAGATTGCTAGTGTGATGAGTGGGCCAATTTGACATGCTAAATTTGCAAAAAGACCAAGGAGATTATTACGAGAGAGAACATCTGGTAAGTATGATTCTAGATAAATATAGTCTTTGAGATTATCAACTTAATTGTCCCATGATTGAATGAGGGATGTACACTCCCAACCCAAATTAGATGTAAGAGAGGTGCATGAAGATGTACATGATGTAATGGAGTCGTGGATTCGATCATTAGCAAAAATATGAAATCTTAAAATATCCCACCCAAAATTGTAAATATTATTTACACAGAGATCCACTTTAAGTGAAACCATGCAGATATATGGATTGTGTGTGAGAAACGAGATCTGATTTAGCTTGGCAGGCTTCCCAGAGTCACAAGGTCCTGACATAACCATCAATGGATGTTGAAGTGCCTCAACTCCCTGACACGTCCCAAAACTTTCCAAATCGAAAAATTGCATTTTGAGATGTGAACCAGATCATGCATGGCTTAAGGATGGTTGTTGTTACTTATTTCAAAACTTCTCTCAAGATGACAGCCATCTTTGTCACAGGCTTTATCAAAATTTTCAGCAAGATGACTTGAATAGCTATCTTCCTGCGACACATAGGATGATGCCGAGTGGGAAGAGTCATATGTGTTGAGACTGTTTCCATCATGGGAAACCTCATTGCCATGTCTTGATTGAGGATATAACTCATGGGATGAAGAACCAAGAGAACGTGGAATATCTCTGACGCATATTGATGCGTTGTGAATGATAAGACACATGGGCAAGTGAGTTGCAGAGGAAGCTTTGATACACCATAGGCTTTCTACACCATTCTGGAATTTCCTCCATTGGGATGGGAGACAACCGAGCAGATGGGTTGGAAACATGCTGCGTAGATTTCTCATCTTTGCAACCACTGCGATGGGGTACCTGTTGTGCACATTTCTTAGATTTTCAGTTGCTACCAGGGGGTGTGGTGCAGGTAAATTCTTAGTGCAGACACAAACAATTCATCTAGCCTGAGAGAGTTGGTCTAGCCACAAACAAACAATATATGGAAAATTTCCATAAGCTAGAATCAAATAAGAGGACCTACCTCTTAGAACGTTATTCCACTTGGTGATGATCGTGCTTCCTTACTCCAGCTACCTTTCATTTCCTTCCTTCGAATACCTGAAACAATAAAATAGCAACAACAACAAACATGATAGCATACAATATATTCGACCTACTTAATAGGTCAAGGAACATTAAGTCATCGAATGTAAGATAGCACATCAATGTAGAAATCAATCAATAGTTGTATTCATATAAGTTCAAAAAGAGATTATAACCAATGGCTTGATGTTGTTGGTCTCGTCTGACGTATCCAGGTTCCCACACTTCTACTAGCATCTCATGGATAACCTCAACAATGGGTGTTTTAAGGCTTCTTCCCTTCAGTCTTAAACCAAACCAAACATACTATTCTCCCTCAAACATACACTAAAAAGATACAGATATAGATGTCTTGCTGATTATTCAAGCTCCAAAAATACCAATAATGAAACTAGTGAAGCTTGTAAAAGGAGGGATTTATATAGCTTGGATAGAGGGGAGATGGTTCCTCTTATCATGGGATAATTTTTTATCTCTTGGGTTGGTTCCATCCTAATAGGGGAAAGGAGCCAAAACTGACTTCCTTAGCTCCATCTAGCCCAACCATTTGCCAGACTTCTGTTATGAAGCTTCTAGACCTAGAAGCTTTAACTCCATATTTAAACAACTTGCCAAAAGAGGATCGGCACGACTAAGAAAAGGCTCAGTAGCTCCATACGGTGCTAGTCATGGTTTTAATATATGAAAATCGACGCGAGGAGGGAACTGGTTAGTATCATGAGTCTTGTAAACTAGGGTAAAAGGAAGATTCTGGGGAAATGATGCAAAGGGGAATTATTTTTCTCATGAAGAGGGACATACTAGGAGTCTCTTCATGATGGGAAAGCATGTACGGTTCGTTGTAAATGTCTTCCAGGATCATGGATGGGGAGTATAGGGATAGTTCCAACATGTTGTGTAATATATGCCCCCTAAAGCATGAAGGTCAGACTAGAGTGAGGGGTGAAATTCTTTACAAGTAGATGCGAGGAAAGAGAGTCCATTGTCAAAAAACCTGCAAGCAAGAATAGATACATATAAATCACTGAAAACTCTGACAAAGGATACATGAATCATGGTATGGATGCAACCATCTAGAGAATGATCATGTAAATGGATCCAAGGAATGGGCGCAACCATCCAATAGAGAGAATGATAATGAAACCAAGGTATGGTCACATCCATCCAATAATAAGAGGGATCACATATAACAACTCATGGTATGATCGCAACCATCAATCTGAAAGAGACATGTACATCAACATGATCATGTCACATCGCCTCATAACCTCAGCATGTGTAATATGAGCACAGGGTCTTGCGCTCCAAATGACCCGATCAAAGTACAAATTCTAACATGTGAATGAATGTGTTGAAGTCAAACATGCTAGAATGTCACTTGATTACCGGTCAATAATGTGAACTGTTAACAAGCGTGAGAGAAACAACCAATAATGACAATGTCTCTCAAGGTACTAGTAGAATAGTTCATGGAATGTGAATAAAGGAACTGAAGTTGAACACCCGTGAAATCACCCGATAGAAAGCCAATAATGTGAAATTGTAATCGAGTGCGAATAGCTTGCCATTAGGGAATGCAAGCTCTAAGGTACTAGAAGGGAGTCTCTCATCCAGCTTCCTAGATAATAAGCTGAAGTTAACTAGAAGTGACCATGTTGAAGGAGAGCCATGATGTATCCCAAATAATTGACATGAGACAAAGGGATGAAATTATTTTAGACGATACAGAGAATCAGGAGTAAGTGTAACTGCATAAGGACTAACTCTTAAACACATCAGCGACATGACTCCAGAGTTTGGCAGCTTTTAGATCCATAGGATTGGTGGTCATGATGATGTGGCAAAGATAAAATGGAAGGCAAAAATTAACAACCCAACCAAGGAAGGTCAATGATGAAAATGAGGATATCCCAACCCGACACGAAGTAGAAAGTGTCATGTTCAAGAGTGAGTTGCTGACACGACTAATAAAATTTCCAATTTTCCCCCACCATTTTTGGCAGGTACTGCAATTGTTTTTTACCACAATCTTGAAGGGGATAACATGTGCTTGCACTCTAAGTTCATCCTTTGTATGAATCCAACCTAGTAATTTTAATGATCCCTAGGAAGAATAAGCTCATGTCTGCCATGGTGACAAATCCAATGTCATTTAATGTTTTAACGAGTCCAACATATATGTAACTCGACATCTATTTCATGTTTAAAGAGTTTGAAAAAGACACAAAAAAGAAAACTCCACATGGTACCATTTTGTACATTTGTGTCTCTCGAGCCCAAAAAGGTAGAAAAAGATACTTGAGAGAACTTCTTGACCATTTCAGTCAAGGAGTAGTTTTTTCGTAAATAGTTTATCCCAACCCGAAAAAGGGGTAAACTTATACTAGGTAAACAACGTTTCGCGACCTTTAACGAGTTCAAAATGAAAAGAACTCGACAATCTTTTCATTTTTAAAGATTCAAAAAAGAGCTTGAAAGTAGACACCCCATTTTTATTCTCTTTTATGAGTCAAAAAGGGGAAAAATACTCAGCGATCTTTCCATTTGAGTTTTACGAGTCAATAAAAGAGCTTAAACATGACTCTAGTACCGTCATCAGTAATTCATCACTTGTCGCTGCACAAAAGGTAAGTGCATTATCCAGTTTCTGAGGCAACATAGGTCAAAAATACATTTAAAAACCTAATATTTCATGAAAAATGAATAAAAGGAGGAAAAAGTAATTATTTTTTACCATTTTTCAATTTTACGTTATATGAAGAACTTTTCACCCGTTTGTGCCCTAGATTTGTAGGAGCAGATCGCAGGAGATCTAGGAGGCCATTTGACAATCCATCAGTTCCAGGTAAGAGACAATACCTTTAGCTTCATTTTCATGCTTTTTTTGCCTAATTTTAGCCATTTTTTGGATTTCTTGAGGAGGTTTTAGCAAAAAAAAATTGCCCACGTTTGGCGTGATTTCAGGGCATGGAATTGCGCCGATCGGGGGTTATGAACACTGTCAAGCACGTCGTCGGCACTACTTGTTGGGTCCCTATAATTCTAGTGATTACCCCATTACTATTGTAGTTATACCCCTTATTAATATTGTTGTGCCCTTATTGCCCCCATATTATTATTACTATGCCCCATAGAATCCCTCTATTGTTATTTTTGTGGCTTTATATTATTATTGTTAGGTCGGCTGGATTATATTGTGACTCCTTAGACTCCTATATATAGAAAGGAGGTTTTTTCATTTGAATCATTGAAGAATTGTTCATTTATGTAATGTAAAGGAGGTTTCCCCCTCGAAGAGGCTGAATTCTAAGGCGTTGATCTATCTTTTCTATCTTTTCTTGAGCTGGTTTCATAACATTTGGTATCAGAGCTTTGGATTTTAGGGTTTCGCTGCTCCAAACAGGTCATCGTGGCATTTTCGCTATAACTTTTTTTCTGTGATGTTTCAGAAGTTGCAACAAAAACCCAATTTAGAAGAAATCACGCTGAACCTCGGGTCCAAATTTCAGAGCTTTTTGTGCTATATTTGCGGAGATATGATCTGAGGAAGTTGGTATTTTTGCAGACTCCTGAATTACATTCCAAACAGGTGACCTGGGGAAAATCGTCCTAACTTTCTCTCTGGGGATCAGATTGAAATTTCATAAGAAGGTACAAAAAGAGGACGAAATGTAGTTTCTTGTATGCATTTTTCAGATCCAAAGGTCGAAACAATGACTCGTGGCACGTCGTACAAGTTCGCTCTACTGAACTAATCTATAATCAAGTCACTGTGGGAGATTTCGTATAACTCTTCCTTGGAGAATCCAATTTGGGTTAGACTTATGGCATTGGAAAGAGGACATAGAGGGCTACTATAGGTCACAAAGTTAGAATTGGATGATCTAAAATTACAGAGATACATCAGATTCAATATCAAGCTCCTACAAAGTGAAAAAAGGTGTGTAGTTTTTTTTAAATTTTTGCATAAGATTGGTTTGAAAAATTAGTTTGAAGGAATTCAAAGGGCATACTAAAGCATTATTATTGGTAATTGATTCCCCGAGGAAAGAAAATGCAAACACCTAGTAGGCAACCTGAAAGCTCTAGCATGACCCATGAAGAAGAGGAAGAAATGCAACATGATATATCAAAATTACGAGACCAAGTGCAACAATTGTCACTGGCACAAAAAAGAACAGAATCTAAGATGGATGGTTTAAAGAAATATGTAGAAGCTAAGATGGATGGTTTAAAGAAAGGTGTAGAAGCTAATATGGATGATTTGAAGACAGACATGGACGAACTGAAGATAAATATGAATAAGTTGCTACAAGAAATGGTCACTAATGGTGAAAGGGTAGTAAAGGAAACTCATGATGACAACAAAAGAAATGTTAATCATGATTCCATAGACTCAGATGTTGGATCGAAGACCCACCATATTCCAAAAATTGATATGAGGAAGTTTGATGGTAAGGATCCTGCCACATGGATATTACAGATGGAGCAATTCTTCGATCTCAATAATGTGCAAAACACAGAAAAGGTATGTATGGCAACTTTATATTTGGAACCAAATCAGTTTGTATGGTATCAATGGCTTTGCTCTCGTAAACAATTTATCACTTGGGCAATTTTTACAGAAGAATTGATAGCACATTATGAGGATACAAAAAGCAACACTTTTTTTGGCCAATTGATAAGTCTCAAACAAAAGGGTTCAATAATGGAGCACATTGAGGAGTTCTAAAAATTGAACATAAGGGTAAAATATATTCCAGAGGAGCGTAGGATTTATGTGTTCATAGGGTCTTTATAGGATAATATCCAACATGATGTTCGCCTTTGGGAACTTGATTCATTAGAAAAGGCATTCAGGTTAGCAAGAAAAATGGAAAGCAAAATTATGGCAGCGAGGAAGCATACCACTCACAACTATAAAGACGGAAGTGTTGTTGCCCCTAGTCTTCCAAAACCTATAAGGTTGACACCACAAAAATTGGAAGAAAAAAGAGCAAAAGGGCTTTGTTACAGTTGTGATAGCAAATACACTAAAGCTCATAAGTGTGCTGAGAAGAAATTATTCTACATAGATTGTGAAGAGGAAGAAGAAAAGGAGGATATACTCCAGGAACAAAGCCTAGATGAAGAACAAATAAATCCGACCATATCTTGTAATGCATTGATGGGAACTACCACTCCTCAAACCATCAATATAGAAGGACAAATCAAGAAGAAAAAGGTAATAGTGTTGATTGATTCAGGAAGCACCACAATTTTATTCATTGTAAGGTAGTAAAAGAATTGAATTGCTTCCTATATCCAGCACCAGAGTGTCAAGTGATGATTGCAAATGGAGGAACAATAAATTGCTCTGGAAAGTGCCATAATATCAAGCTATCCATGGGAGAATATGTATTTACTAGCCCAATTCTTTCCATTCCAATGGGAGGTGCTGATCTTGTACTAGGAGTCCAATGGCTACAATCCTTGGGTACAATAGCTTTTAATTTTCAAGAACTTTTCATCAAATTTTCTACGGAAGGAAAGGAAGTTGAATTAAGGGGTATTGCAGGGAAACCAGGAAAGATAATCAGCTCTAATGGTATGACAAAGCTTCTAAAAAAGGAGCAAAGAGGTGTAATTGCACAATTATGTTCTCTAGATGTTTCCACATCGGAATCATCTATTTCTCCAGATCTCCAAAAAGTCCTGGACAATCATTCCAAGGTATTTGCGACTCCCAAAGGTCTCCCACCTATGGGTGATCATGATCATGCTATTCATCTGATTCCAGGAAGTGTTCCTCCAAACATTAGGCCATACAGATATCCCTATGCCCAAAAGAGTGAAATTGAATGTATGGTTGCAGAAATGCTAGAGGCTGGTATAATTCAACCGAGTCAAAGTTCTTTCTCTGCTCCAGTAGTATTGGTGCACAAGAAGGATGGATCATGGCGCATGTGTCTAGATTATAGGGAGCTCAACAAGCTCACTATTAAAGATAAGTTCCTCATTCCTGTCATTGATGAATTACTGGATGAATTGCATGGATCAATTTACTTCACCAAGTTGGATCTTCGTTCAGGATATCATCAAGTCAGAATGAAGATTGAATACATTCCAAAAACAACATTTAGAACTCATGAAGGTCATTATGAATTTTTGGTCATGCCTTTTGGCCTTACCAATGCACCTTCAACATTTCAAGGTTTGATGAATTCAATTTTCAAACCATTCCTTAGAAAATTTGTGTTAGTACTTTTTGATGATATACTAATCTACAGCAAGTCTTGGAAGGATCATGTTGAACATGTTGACAGGGTGCTACAACTATTGGAGGAGAAACAATTATATGCAAAAAGTTCCAAATGTTTCTTTGGAGTCCAGGAGGTGGAATATCTGGGTCATATTGTATCTCATGGAGTTAAGGTAGACCCTAGCAAAATTAAAGCCATTAAGGAATGGAAAATCCCCACATCCATAAAGCATCTGCGAGGATTTCTCGGGTTGACAGGGTATTATCGCAAGTTTGTTAAGAATTATGGGAGAATAGCAGCACCTCTAACAACATTATTGAAGAAAGATGCATTTTCATGGACTCCGGAAGCAACAAAGGCCTTTGAACATCTTAAAGAGGCAATGTGCCAAGCACCGGTCTTAGCTACACCGGACTTCAAAAAAACCTTTATTGTGGAATGTGATGCTTCAGGAAATGGAATTGGTGCTGTTCTAATGCAAGATGAAAGACCCATTCTTTTTGAAAGTCGTCCAATCAAGGGAAAGTTTTTAAGAAAAGCTATTTATGAGAAGGAAATGTTGGCAATACTCCATGCACCTAATAAATGGTGACCCTACCTAATGGGAAGACAATTCAAGGTAAAAACGGATCATGATAGCCTTAAATACTTTTTAGAACAAATATTATCCTCTGAAGAGCAACAAAAGTGGGTCACAAAGATGTTGGGTTATGACTTTGAAATCATCTACAAAAAAGGGAAGCAAAATGTGGTGGCAGATGCACTCTTAAGAAAGGATGAGGATGTGGAAGCATTGTTGTGCGCCATTTCTATTATCCAACCAGATTGGATAAACGAAGCAAAGGAGGAATGGAAGAATGACGAAGAAGTGTGGGCACTTATTCGAAAGTTACAACAAGATTCCAGTACGTCTGATACATTTAGCTCGAAAAATGATTCATTATGGTACAAAGATCGCTTATACCTCTGTAAGAATTCCCAGCTAAAACAAAAGATTCTTATGGAATTGCACACTTCTCCCTTAGGAGGGCACTCGGGATTTATAAAAACTTACCATAGGGTTAAGAAGGAATTTTTTTGGGATGGCCTTAAATCAGATATTCAAAAGTTTGTGGCAGAATGTTTGGTTTGCCAACAAAATAAAGTTGAAACAATTAAGACACTGGGTCTATTACAACCTTTATCCATTCCAAGCCAACGTTTGGAGGAGGTTTCGTTGGATTTTATCACAGGTTTACCCAAGTCTGAGGGAAAGAGTGTCATCATGGTGGTAGTTGACAGACTTACCAAGTATGCACACTTTTGTGCATTATCACATCCATTTAAAGCCAGTACAGTTTCTAATGCATTTATGGAAACAATTCAAAAGCTACATGGAAACCCAAAGATTATTGTAAGTGACAAAGATCCCATTTTCACTGGAGATTTTTGGATAGAATTATTTTCTTATCTTGGTACTTAGTTAGCTCATAGCTCATCTTATCATCCTCAATCTGATGGGAAAACTGAGATAGTAAACATATGTTTGGAAGGATATCTTCATTGCTTTGTATCTGATAAACAGACACAATGGGTCAAATGGTTGCCTCTGGCTGAATGGTGGTATAACACTTCCTTCCATACAGCAACAAAAATGACCCCATTTATGGCACTTTATGGGTATCAACCACCATCCATCACATCATATTTAAGAGAAAATTCTAAGGTTCAGGCAGTGGAACATCACATCGAACATCAACAACAAGTCCTCCAACTCCTAAAGGATAACCTCGTGTTGGCACAGAATAGAATGAAACAACAGGCAGATCAACATCACAGTGAAAGATGTTTTGATGTAGGTGATTGGGTATTCCTACGGCTGCAACCATATAAGAAAATGTCCCTCAAGCAAGCTAAGAAGGATAATAAATTATCACCAAAGTATTATGGTCTGTACAAGGTGTTGCAAAAGATTGGTACTATGGCATACAAATTGGAGCTTCCTGCAGCTTCTCGATTGCACCCAGTTTTGCATGTTTCATGTTTAAAGAAGGTTATAGGCGACAAGCTCCCAGTTCAAGCAATATTGCTAGAACTTGACGACGAAGGAAAAATTATATTGGAACTGGAAGCAGTCACAGAAACAAGAACTCGATAGCTACGAAATCAATCAATTTCAGAGTATCTTATCAAGTGGAAGAACTTATCTGCTGAAGATTCCACATGGGAGGATGAGAATTTTATGCAGAAGTATCCAGAACTACTCAAGCGTTGAGGACAACACTTTTTTGAAGGAGAGGGGCATGTTGGGTCCCTATAATACTAGTGATTACCCCATTAATATTGTAGTTATACCCCTTATTAATATTGTTGTGCCCCTATTGCCCCCATATTGTTATTATTGTGCCCCATAGAATCCCTCTATTGTTATTTTTGTGGCTTTATATTATTATTGTTAGGTTGGCTGGATTATATTGTGACTCCTTAGACTCCTATATATAGAAAGGAGGTTTTGTCATTTGAATCATCGAAGAATTGTTCATTTATGTAATGTAAAGGAGGTTTCCCCCTCGAAGAGGCTGAATTCTAAGACATTGATCTATCTTTTCTATCTTTTCTTGAGCTGGTTTCATAACACTACTGTTTTTAAAAAAGTCGCACTGGCACCGTGAACATAAAAACTTCAAGTTTTTTCCCAATTTCTTTGATTGGATCTAAATTTTTCCAGCCAAGGATGTTTATTAACTTGATTCTATATTTTTTGCAGGGAAAACATCGCGAAAAATGGTGGACTGGAAGGAAAGTGAGCATGAGGACATTGACACACAAGCAATGGCAAACCCAAATTTCTTGAATGCTCTAAGGAATTGTGGGCTCCTCAAATTCTTCCTCACACTAGGTCTGTGGGCTCAACCTGAATTGCTACGGTATCTGATTAGTTTCTGGGATGTCAATTTGAAAGTTTTTATGATTCAGGACCAAGAATTGGAGTTGCAAACTTTCGACATTTATTTCATCACAAGATTGTCCTAAAGAGGGTAACCAGTAAATCTGTATGGGTCAAAGCCTATTGGGGAAAGTTTGACAATGTTACTTACATAGCACTACCCAGAAGCACTAAAATCAAAAAGCGGAAAAGTAGAGATCATGACTATTTGGCATCTTGTGCTGAGAGTGTTATTGTTGACCATAATAGAGTGACTAGGGCTCAATCATAGCATGAAACCAGCAAGTTGAAGTTTTAGTATGTTATTGATTGTACGACGTCGACTATATTCAACTGGTTGGAAACCATGAAGGTAAACATGAAGCGCCAGCTATCTAAAGCCAAGGTGGGAAACTTGAAGTAGTTCTGCTATGGTTTCATTCTAGTGAACTTCGTTTTTGGAGCGGGTCCCACTATTTCACTACTAGCTTGTTGAGGTGGAACCGCCATTGCAACGAGACCCATGGATGGTCCATTGGAGTGCAGTGATGCCTAGGATTACAGGGGGCCAACAGATTTCCTATAAGCCCGCCTTCTTCTCATGGATATGATGATAGCTGATCGTAGTAGAGGATTGGCCCTATAGCGGTACTGACTTCCGTGGTGATCCAGATATGCCACTCCTAGATGGGGAGGATTATGATGATGGAGATAAAAAAACAATTTCTATTTTTATTTTTTTATTGTTCTTGAAATATATGCATTCATGAAATTTTGATTTTATAAATGTAGATGTAGGACCAGAGATTCATGCCAGCATGTCCCTGATTGTCGGGCGCATTGCTCGATAGTTTGATGTCACTCCTTATCAAGAAGGAAGCGATAATGAGGAGGATATCGCGTGGAATGCACGGTATCCGAGAGTATGCCCAGGTGGGTGACATCCCACACTAGTATCAGGGGCATACATTGGGGGTATGAGATCGAATCCTCCAACTGTTGAATCGTGTAGTACGAGAAGTTACATGCTACCATGAGCATCTGACCGATTAGTTCATAGGTCTAGCATTCCACATTTTTTAGGCCTGCGAGCCACGAATGTATAAGGCCTACGAGCCACAGATGTATTTGAACACACATATTATTTTTTGGTGTTTTGATGTATGAAAAACATTATCGACATAATATCTATGCTATATTTCCTTTCTTATTATGGTACAAATGTTTTGTCTTTGATTTTTACATGTTTCACAAATGTCTATCCAACACATAATTAGCTAATGCATCTGTCAAGGTATTCATGTGTCTAGGAATATGATGATATGTAATGTAATCAAAATTTCTCTCCAATAGATGAATACGTAGATATATTCTCAATATCTAAGGGTTTCTGACGGAATATTTCCCATTGATTTGAAGACAACAAGTTGTGAATTAAGGTTGACAACCAATTCTCAGATGTTAAGAGTGATAACTTCTGACAACAATTCGATAACTGTGTTATACTAAACAATTTTATTATTTGTTCGACCTAGATAAATACCTTGAAGACCAATCAACTCACCATGGGGTCATAAATGGCCCATGCCACAGATGATAGATTCCGGGTACTATGGTAAGCACCATCAGCGAAACCTATGTGAGGAGACACCGACATTTGCAAAGTAGGTAGAAACATAATAAGTAGGAAAACTGCTTGCAAAACAACACACCAAGCCACATTGTAAAAAAATGAATAACACACTATTGTACAAAAGTAGCCATGCAAGATGACCTAAGCATAGCACTTTTTGAGTGAGTCCATGCTCGGACTCAGGTAATTGATCAACAAAGATGAAAGTTGGAGTTTTATTGTTGACATGATGAATAAGGGTCAACTCGGCAAAATAATAGAGTAGAACTCATATAAGGTTGTTTCCCCATGCCCCCTGGGTGAGGGAGGGCTGTGAGGCATAAGATGACAACCCCATTGTAATAATGGGCAATTAGTAAAATGTCGGGAAGGGAGAAAAAACCTAAATCTATGAAGAGATAAAGGTGCCCCTAATTGAAATATCTTGACAATGTCAGGAGAAATTGGCATGTCAATAGGCAGTAGAGAAGAGAACTTCTCAAGACATATAGACATGAACATCGGGCTAGAACCAAGCCATGGGTAGTGAGAATACACATCAAGAGATGAACTTGAAACAGAATTATCAGAGGATACCCAAGCCGAAGCAGAAGAAATTTCCACATAATTAATTTCGGTAGGGCTTAACAACATAACCTCGCCCCATGTATGAACAAGATCTGGTGAGGGAATGACCCAAGGATCAGAATTGACTGAAATCATGTTGATAGAGGCAACATGAGGAGGTGGGAATGGGAAAATACCCATTAAGGTAGGATCTTTAAAGATCCCTGCCCCCACACTCTCATAAGGAGCACTGGCGTGCTTAAAATACAGAACATTTCCATCTAAGGAGGAAGAGGAAAAGAAGGATAATTGGTCGACTATCACTATCTTCCCTTGATGAGGAAAAAAAATCACACAGAAAATAGACTAGGCTACAACATGCATGGCATAGGTCCAACTCCGTTCGAGTAGAATATTGTAGTTAATATTAGCATCAACAATCTCTACTTTGACGTGTACTGTCTTTCCCTCCAAAGTAATGACAACGTTGGGAAGGACATCGAATGGTCGCAAATCACATTCGTCAAAAGCTTCCAAAGTGTTAGGGGACTGGTTCAAAGTACAACAACCAATTTCCTTCCAACAAGTGTCAGACATGATGCAGGTAGGAGCACCTTCATTGATGTCAGTCCTATGAATGGTTTTCTCATTTATGATCACCTGAATGAGAAAGACAATTTGATGAGGCAAATGCAGAATATGCTTTTCTAGGTTAAAACAAATAGGATTAGAGTCAGTGGGATCAATACCCCCAATAGTCGATAGTGACTATTTCCACTGAGAAGGATAGCTTTGAGGAAGTCAAGGGTAGACATAGCTAACAACGCTTGAGCCAAATCCTAAACAATGTTATAATATTGAGTGGTTCAAGTGTTTGGGTTGTACAAGGACTTTCGTAGCACACCTCGAGAAGGAAGTCGAATGGCAGAATCAGAATTAGGTCATTGTATATGGAGAGCACTAGAATTGGATGGGGTACAAGAAGAATGGGTAACTTCTTTCTCTTTCCCTACTATCAGGGTAGGAGTTTGATAATATTTTGACCAGGCAGCCATGTTAATCGATGTATTCATCATGAACACTTGTGAACCTATGGAAGCGGATGACTGAGGCTAGTCTACCATTTGGGTCCACTAGGATAGAAAAGGATCTTTCAGGACAGCTGGGGTCCCTTTGAGAGAATAAGTAAATCGTCTAGGACAATCCTTAGTATAGTGATCCTCCTCACAGATGAGGCATGGATATTTCGGCTTCCCTTGAGAAGCATCACCAACAGACGACTTAGGAGGACCTTGTTTCAGGGAATCAAATTTATCCTTGCGTTTGCCTTTCTTCTTACCTTTAGAGGATTTGTCCCCTGCAGTAGACTGGATAGTGTGAAACTATGAGGTTTTACCAAGGTCTGATGAATTGCGAGAGGAATCATTGGAAGCAGTGTTGGAGACCAACTTCTATTTGGGAGAATATTTTGCAGGGGTTTGCATCACTGAACCAATTACTCCATTAACAAGAGGTGTAGTCGGAGACTTAGATGTCATCGGATCAGATGATGGTCTGGGCACATCGAGTAACACATCATATAACATGCCAGATTGTGAATAGACGAGGTCTGGAAACTGGGCATGTGCGATGGGTTGTTCCTCAATGACGCATCCACCCATAGCAATCTCCACAGAAATTTTGTTGACAAATGATTTGGTGAACCACTCGATCAACAACTGATCAACAATCTCAAACTTAATCAGGCGATGCCTGCATCTCCATTCATGGATGTCATCGAAGATGTGGGTTGCAGTGTCTTGCTTTAACGATGTTAGAAGATGGGTGCCAATTTCATAGCGAACTAACAACTGGAAATGTGTGAGAAAGGCCATGGCGAGAGTGTTAAAGTCATGACAGGCATTTCAAGGTAGCTGGATATACCGCTTGGTTGCAGCACCTGTAAGAGTTCTTTGGAAAAGCCGAAGACGAATGGAATCATCAACGTAGGAATTAAAGGAGCACCAAAGGTGATATGTCATCACATGGGCTTGTGGATCCTCTTTCACTTTTTCTTCAAACTTCAGATAATTCCTCGGGACCTCGGATGGAACTGGAGGCCAGTATGGTGAATGAAGAATGGGGTCATTCGTGAGTCTAGACACATCTAGAAATTCCAGTGTAGCCAAGAACAATAATTGGGTATTGAAAGGCATTTTAGGTCAATAAGGGGACCCAATTTGCAGGACCCATCCCTCCTGATAAGGATTTTGTCCCCATAGTGGAGGATTTTTTCCATACGGAATTTGATTTTGCCCCCACTATAGGTTACCTTGCCTATAGGGAGGATTCTGACCTTGAAATCCTTGAAATTGTCCAGCCATAGTCCGCTGATAAGCAACATACGGGTTAAAAGGTTGTTGAGCCTACTAGCCTTGGACATATGGATTTTTCACCTAATGTCCCTAAGCATAAGCTTTTTGGACTTGCTACCCCTAGACAAAAGGGTTTTGGACCTGTTACCATTGGATGTAAGGATTATGCACTTGGTGCCCTTGGACATAAGGATTTTGGACCTGCTGCCCTTGGACATAATGATGTTGAACCTGCTACTCTTAGACATAAGGATTTTGTACCTTCTACTACAGGACTTGACCCTAACCTTGCCCTTACAAAGGTTGACCGTGTTGAGATGAGTATAAGGGTAGTTGTTACCCAGGTTGATGTTGTGGTTGCAAGGGCTAACCTTGCAGCTGTAAAGGTTGTCCCTGTGGCTAGAGGGGTTGACCTTGCGAAGGCATAGGCTGGGAGGATTGCAGTACATACTCCAGCTGCAGTTGCATGGTTCACGGCAACAGTTGTGAGGGTTTCCCTTGCGGTTGTTGCAGTTGTCCTTGCTGCGACATCTTCTTCCCTTACTGCTGCATGGATGGTCCTTGCTGCAACAAAGGTTTCCCTTATTGTTGGAGAAGTTTTCCTTGCTGCTACGAGGGTACTTGAATAGTTCCTAAAATGACACCTTGAAAGTTCTTGAACTGTATCTGGCCATACCCTCCAGGCACGACGAACAAACCAGGTTGGACATAAGGTCCAGGTTGAGGGATGTAGGGCAGATTAACCACTGCTTGCGAACCATATGGAACATAAAGAGGTTGGCACTGAACCTGAGCCATATTAGGTTGTTGGTACTGGATGTTACTTGACCCATATGGACCAACAAGGTTCAGTTGTTGGTACTGGACATTACTCGATTCAATAGGACCAACAGGGGTTAGAATGGCACCCGAAGAGGGCTAGTTCATTCCAACCATGTGAGCTTGTGAGCCAATCACATTGGTTGTGCTAGACATCATAAAAGAATTCAGACTTTTCCCCCCAGGTAGTGGTAGAGCTTGTACACATACTAGAGGGATCGAAGAACTAACAGAGACATGACTGAAGACCATCAGTTGAACCGGGTGGGTTACTTGGACGGACGAAACAAGAGGATTCAGAATGGTGGGTTGCACCGGGACTGAAGCAACTACATAATGCACAATCAGTTATGGACCTAAGGTAGGCATAGAACCAGATGCCCAAATAAGGTTGTGATATAGCGATGAGGCAGTAGGTGTACCTGAAACCAACTGAGATAAAGTCACGTAATTACACGGTAACTCAGGATGAAAACTGGTCGAAATGCTTCTTGTGTAAGGGAAATCTTCAGGAGGGAAATGATATTCCTAGTCCTCGACTATGCATGGAGTGGAAACCTCTGGGTGACCTGAAGAGGAGACTGAGATTTCACCTTCTGATTCCATGGGTGAAAATAGGTGACGACAGACCACCGAAGTTGTTCGAGGGGATAATTCCAAAGGAATACTCCACTGATCATACAGACTGTATGGACGTTGCAGTGATATCACAACAGGATCGAACAAAGGATTTAGAGGATAACCAACTAGTCCAGGCTGACCTTCAGATGTTAGCAGACTCTCGGGAGTCTAGATAGGATTATCTGGAGATTCCGAGCCAATGTCAGAAAGTGACCCAGTATTTGAGGGAGGGGGAGGACGAGATGAAAAAGGTTGAATTCTTAGAACAATTCCAAGTTCAACACCTTGGTCCTCAAGTGATTTCAACAATTCAGGAAAAGGCTCCTTTGATGATCTTTTAGATAGGGGAGAGGAAGAGGAATTGGGTGAACCTGATGATTCAACCACGATGATTTTGTCTCAATTAACCATAAGAGAGAGATTGATTCCAATGCTTTAAAATGTAGTTAAAGGTATACTCATGATGTTGTCTAGAAAAATACTAATAGGAAAGTTATATGATTATGGGAAAGAACTTTTTAAGATGCAAAAACAAGCTGGTCCTCTTTCATGTTTTAAGAGTCGAGAAAGAAGCAAAGGTGACTCTATCACTTTTGATTTAAAATGAGCTCGAAAGGACAAGTGCTCGGTTGATATTTTATATTTAGGGAGTCAAAAATATCAAAATAAATACTCAGGATGATCTAAGCAAAAAGGGTTACCAGGTAACCTTGAACTACAAAATACCTCCCGAAGAGCCGAGAAGTATGGCCAGGAAATCTCCCCAAATGTTGTGTTCGGTGTATCATGTTTACAAATTAAGGAAGCAGACTTAGCTTCCTATGGATAAATGATTACAACCTAGTGGGGTCTCCCTTTATATATGTGATGGTACGAGGAGCACAAGCTCGTACTAGCGTTGTCTAGTACCAATGATCCGAATCGGATCCATAAACAACAATCATAAATCCATGACTATATCGGGATGAAAACAAATCCTTGAAGAATCCAAAAGAGCAATTGAAAACACCCTTAACTAGTGGCCATGGCAGCTGGTGTGGAATGACGAGGACCTCAGTCAAAGCGCGCTGACTGAGGCCCATGGAGACTGCGTAGGAGGTCAAAATAGCCCCTAGGAGCCCCGGATCAGGAAAAGGAGCTGATTTTCGATTGCTGGGAAAATAGGGCTGAAAAGGAGGAGCCTTAAGCACTCGGTCACATTGGGAGCCAAAGGACTGTGGGTAAAGAAACGAAAAGCACCATCGTACGAAGGTGGGACCCACGACCTAGAAACCGGCGGTTTGATCAGGGCACCCTTGAACAGTAAGCGATTTTGGAGAAAGCGGAGCGATCACACTCAGCGAGCGACGCGTGGCAGCGGAGGTGAGAGAAAAACTGTTGTGATCGTGTGTTATCGGTCTAGCAAGTCAGCCACACTCGACGTGTGAATGACATTGGATCTGGAGGAGCCCAGATTGGACGGCTGAGATTGCGTCCGATAGACAGAGGAGAATTGACAGGGGATTAAGCCATGATTTAAGGGGGATTTGGAATCTGTTGACCGCCATGGTGGAGAAAGAAACAAATTGAGGAATAGGTGTGTGCTGTTCCAGTGAGGAAACATGGCTACTTCTTGAGCATTCATGCTGACGCCGAATAGGGAACTCCAAACACACAGGCGGCAGGCGAATCGATGTAAGCAGGAGAGGAACTGAACTGGCATGGAGGTCGAATGGCTAAAGCCATGAACAAAGACAATTGAATGCAGAGACCAAGAGAGATTCAGAATGAAGAGTCCAAGCGACCAAGAGAGACAATGAACAGTGAACCCTGAGAGGAGGAATGAGCACAAAGAGCAGTAAAGCGAAGCAGAGGAGACAAAGGGCCGAGCTGACCACAGGGAGTATCGAGCACCAGAGAGCTTGAAGAATCAAGCCGTCCCATAGAGGAATCTGTCTAGATTGAGCATCACAATTGGCTCTTTCCACTATAGACCGAGGGTCACAGAGCTGGTAGGAAGAACAAGAGTTTGTGTACTCCAAGTGGCTCGGGGAATCCAAGAACCACCCTGCCAAGAAAAATCTGCTTCAGGAGAACTCATATTGAGTCCCTGCATTGTAATTTCTCTGCTGAAAGACACAATAAAATAAGGCCATCACTGAAGCTGGACTGGAGATATAGCCCTAGAGAATAGGGTGAACTCCTTATTAAAAAGTGTTTGTGTCTTTGTGTTGCTTACTGTGTTTCTCTGCTGTCTTTCCATTTATTGTCTATGTATTGGCAATCTGATCAATCTGTTGTTTCAATAACATAGAACACACACACCAGCACATGGGTCTGTAATACCTTTTGTTTAATAAAGCTTCAACTGAGGTCACTCATAGGGTGATTTTCAGATCAAGTGGTATCAGAGCTCTAGGCTATAAGGTTCGACAAGCTTGTGTTGGTTTAGCTGCGGATGCTCACTAGATCAAAGCTCAAATTAGGAGAAGGAGAGTTGGTGGAAACTAATCCTGAAATTGGGAGTGTCTATTCTCGAAAGACAATGTCAAAAGAAGGTTCTATAGGGCCAGACTCTCAATTCATAGAAAGTTTCCTAGCTATAAAATCCATGGTGGAAGAAATGTATAGGGACTTTATAAAGCATAAGGGTGAAGATTCATCAGGCTCTAAGCAAGATAAACAAGAAGATGAATCCCATTCCCATGACCACTCCAAAGGAAAGGGGAAAGAAGAAAGCTTCCCTACACCTCCTAGTAGCCCTAGGCATAATAAGAAAGCATATTTGATTAAGTTAGATGTTAAATTTGATTTTCCTATATATGATGGGGAGTTGAATGCTGAAAAGTTGGACAACTAGATAAAACAAATTGATGTGTATTGCAGAGTACAAAATATAGACTCAGACAAGAGCAAGATTCAGCTGGCAAGCCTTCGCCTAGGGGGCACTGCCTTGGTTTCGTGGGAAGGCAAAACCCAAGCTGATATGAGGAAGCATGGTAATACCATCTCTATTTGGAGTGAATTTGTTACTACAATCAAAAATCATTTCTATCCATTGGCCTACATGCAACAAGCCATGATGAGTTGGCAAACTCTTCAGCAGTTGAAAGGGCAAAGTGTACAAGGGTATACTCAAGAGTTCAGAAAGAGAGCATTGATGTTGGGTATTTCATTAGACTCACCAGAAACTCTTTTGAAGTACATTGGTTGTCTACACAGTTACATGAGGCATACTATCCTCATGTTTAATCCCACTAGTATAGATGAGGTATCTGTACAAGCTACTCATCTAGAAGCTAGAGGAGAGAATGGAAATCCAGAAGTTGGGGGACCATCCCAACCCACTGTAAGCAAGAGCAAGGAGAAAAGAAATCAGAAGTGAAAAGAAAGGAATGCTAACACTGCACAGAAAGGCAAAGCTTCATGCACTCACTGTAAAAAGGAGGGGCATGATGATGAACACTGTTGGATTCTGCATCCAGAACTGGGACCTAAGAAGTCTGAGGGCAAGAAGAAGATGACTACTGCATCTATTCAGAAATATTTGGGGTCAGACTCAAGAGATGAGACAATCATTGTAGCCATAGGTATAAAAGGTAAGAATTCTGAAGCATCTACTAATAATTCTTCTCAATCTGTCATTGATGAAGAATATGAGAGAAAAAGACGTGAGCTTTTCCATATTCGAGTTGTTTCCAAAAATCAAAAGATTGATACCTTGTTTGATAGTGGCTCACAAGTAAATCTGATTTCTGAAGCAATTGTAAAGAAATTTGGATTAGCAAATACACCTCATAAGAAACCATACCCATTAGGATGGTTGTATGATAAAGCACAACTACAAGTGACTAGACAGTGCAAACTCAAGTCTTCTTTTGGGTCAGCATTTGTAGATGAGGTTGAGTTAGATGTAATTCCTTTGGATATATGTGGAATTGTTTTAGGAATTCCTTACTTGTATGATAGAAAGGCTATTTTCTATAAAGCTGAGAACAAGTATATACTTGTTAATGATGGAATCGAATACTTTGTAATAGCTCATAAGCTCAAGAATAATTATACTCTCATAAACCCAGGACAGATGAAAATAATGATAAATTCATGCAAATAGTTCTTACTAATGGTTGTAAAGGAAAAGAAAATTGATAAAACCAATGTATTTGAGGGTTGTAATTCTGATCAACAAGCTGATATAGAAAGGATTGTTTCAGAGTATGATGTCTTGTTTCAAGAACCTCAAGGTCTGCCACCCAAAAAGGGAATAGTAAATGATATTATTTTGCAGCAAGATGTTCCTTTGCCTAACATTTGGATGTACAAGTTATCTGCTTTAGAGAATGCTAAAATCAAGAAGCAAGTGCAGGATTTGCTCAAGAAAGGGTTCATCAGGCCTAGCACATCACCATGTGGGTCACCAATAATTTTGGTGAGAAAGAAAGATGGCTCATGGAAAATGTGCATTGATTATTGAGCACTGAATAAAATAACGATCAAGAATCATTATCCCCTTACATAGATGATCTTTTAGATCAACTGAAGGAAGCTGTTTATTTCACCAAGCTGGATTTGCACAGTGGATACCATCAGGTCAGAGTTGCAGAGCAAGATGCATGGAAGACTTCTTTCAAAACAAAGCAGGGATTGTATGAATGGTTGGTTATGCCTTTTGGCTTGACTAATGCCCCTGCTACTTTCATGAGATTAATGAATGATATACTCAAACCTTTTCTTGATGATTTTTTTATTGTGTATCTAGATGACATTCTGATTTTTAGTAAAACGTGGGAAGAACATTTAAAGCATGTTAAGCAGACATTAGATGTTTTGAGAAGAGAAAAATTTATGTTAAACTCTCCAAATGTGAATTTGGAAAAACCTCTCTAAATTATTTGGGTCATATAGTAGGGGGAGGTGAATTGAAAAAAGATCCCTCTAAAGTGGCAGTCATTGTCAACTGGCCTAAACCCAAGTCTGCTATAGAAGTGAGAAGCTTCTTAGGAGCAGCACAATATTGGAGGAAGTTAATTTCAAATTTTTCCTCAATTGCAGCTCCCTTACATGCTTTGATAGGATTAAACAAGGTGTTTCAGTGGGGAGGCAAACAGCAGAAAGCCTTCGACACCTTGAAAGAAAAAATTAGTACAGCACCTGTACTAGCACTGCCAGATCTACAAAGACCATTTGAGATCCAAACTGATGCTAGTGACTATGCCATGGGTGCAGTGTTGACACAGCACAGTAAACCCATATGTTATCATTCTGAGACTTTTAATCCTGCAGTGGTCAACTATCCTACATATGATAAAGAATTGTATGCATTAGTTCAGACTGTGAAAGAGTGGAAACAATACTTAATGGGCAAAGAAACAGTAATACATACTGATCATCAGCCACTTCAATATCTACACTCCCAAACTAAGTTTCAACAATCAAGACATTACAAATGGATGGGTTTTCTACAACAATTTCATTTAGTCATTAGATATAAAAAGGGCATACATAACAAGGTTGCAGACATGTTATCTAGACCCATTATAAATGCATCTACCATCCTTAAGCATAATTATGTGCTACATGAAAGCTACATAGAAAAGTATGCTTAGGATATGGACCTCAAAAATGTATATGAAACTTTGAGTCAAGGAAAAAGAGTAGAAGAATTGGACTATCATGTCAAGGACTGATTCTTATATCATTGTGGGAAACTATGCATTCCACAAACTGAGAGAGAAAAGATACTTAGGGAAGCACACACTTCTCTTATATCAGGTCACTTTGGGGTAAGTAAAACAGTTTCACAGCTGCAAAGGTTCTGTTACTGGCCAAAAATGAGTGAGACAGTTTCTAGATATGTAAAGGGGTGTGCTATGTGTGCTAAAAGCAAGCCCAACAATAGAAAACTAGGCCTGTACACTCCATTGCCAGTTCCTTCTCACCTTTGGAAAGCATTTCCATGGATTTTGTTGGAGTACTGCCTAAATCTGGGAAGGGTCATGATTATCTATATGTTGTTGTGGATAGGTTCAGCAAAATGTGTATTTTGATACCTTGTAGTAAACAGATTACAGCTGAACAAACTGCAAAATTATTCTTTAAACATGTATGGGTTCATTTTGGATTACCCACTTCTATTATATCTAATCGAGACACCCGATTTGTGGGAGAGTTTTGGTCCAGTCTGTGGGAACTAATGGACACAAAATTAAAGAAAAGCACAGCTTTTCATCCACAAACAGATGGCCAAACAGAAGTAGTTAATAGGAAAGTGATCCAGTTACTGAGAGGATATTGCAGAAAACACCCTAAGCTTTCGGATGAACACTTGTGTTATGTGCAGCATTCTTACAATAGAGCCAAACACTCTTCTACCCAAAGATCTCCTCTTAAGACCTGCTTTGGTTTCATGCCAAGGTCTCCCTTGGATTTTGTCTTTGGTAAATATACCATGGTTGATGGACACAGTGATGTGGACAAAGCAACTAGGTTCATTGAACAGATCCAGGAGATCCACTAAGCAGTACAGGAACAGCTGGAAAAGAGCCAGGCCAAGTACAAGGCTAGGCATGATAAGCATCAGATGGAGCATAGTTTTCAAGTTGGAGACCAATTCTGGCTGTATATCAGCAAGGACAGGATGCAAGGTGAAGACAAGAAGCTAAAACCTATCAGGTATGGACCCTTCAGGATACTTAAGAAGATTGGTGAGAATGCTTTTCACCTTGATCTGCCAACTTACATGCACATCTACTCAGTCATGAACGCAGATTGCTTGAGGTTGTTTGAACCTTCAATGGTTGAGGACCCTGAAGAGCAGAGTCAATTGCCTTCTATTGATGACCTACTACCTGAATATCTTAATGAATTGCAGGAAGATACAGTGTTGGACAAGAACGTAAGGACGACACGCAGTGGATAGGTGGAATACCTCAGAATTGGGCTTAAAGGTTCAAAGCTGAGCAGTGCGAAGTGGATTGAGATTGGACAAGTGAGACAACAGTTTCCTCACTTAGTCGACGCTTGAAGAAAACCAACTTTTGGTGGTCCAAAAGCTTTTCAGTTGGGAGGCTGTGATCCGAATCAGATCCATAAACGATTGTCATAAAACCATGACTATATTGGAATGAAAACAAATCCTTGAAGAATCCAAAACAACAATCGAAAACACCCTGAACAAGTGGCCATGGCAGTAGGCACGGAACCACGAGGACCTTGGTCTAAGCATGCTAACCGAGGCCCATGGAGACTGCACAGGAGGTCAAAATAGCCCATGGGAACCCCGAATTGGGAAAAGGAGCTGATTTTCGCTCGCTGGGAAAACAGGGCCGAAAAGGAGGAGCCTTAAGCACTCAGTCACGTTGGGAGCTAGAGGACCATGGGCGGAGAAACGAAAAGCTCCATTGTACGAAGGTGGGACCCACGACCTGGAAACCGGCGGTTTGATCGGGGCGCCCTTGAACGGTAAGCGGTTTTGGAGAAAATTGAGCGATCACACTCAGAGAGCGATGCATGGAAGCAGAGGTGAGAGAAAAACCGTCGTGATCGCGCGTTATCAGTCGAGCAAGTCAACCGCACTCGACGTGCGAATGACGTTGGATCTGGAGGATCCAGATCAAACAGTTGAGTTTGCGTCCGATAGAAAGAGCGGAATTGACAGAGGATTAAGTTGCGATTTAAGGGGGATTTGGAATCCATTGACCACCACGATGGAGAAAGAAATGAACCGACGAACAAGCTGGCATTGTTCCAGTGAGGACACATGGCTACTTCTCGAGCGTTCATGCTGATGCCAAACAGGGAACTCCAAACACACAGGCAGTGGGCAAATTGACGTAGGTGGGAGAGGAACCGAACAGGCATGGAGGTCGAATGGCTAAAGCCATGAACAGAGACAGTTGAACGCAGAGACCAAGAGAGATTCAGAATGAAGAGTCCAAGCGACCAAGAGAGACAGTGAATAGAAAACCCTGAGAGGAGGACTGAGCACAAAGAGAAGTAAAGCCAAGCAACAGAGACAGAGGGCTGAGCTGACCACAGGCAGTATCAACCACCAGAGAGCTTGAGGAATCAAGCCGTCCCATAGAGGAATTTTTCCAGATTGAGCATCACAGTTGGCTCTTCCCACTGTAGACTGAGGGTCACAGAGCTGGTAGGAAGAACAAGAGTCTATGTACTCCAAGTGGCTTGGGGAATCCAAGAACCACCCTGCCAAGAAAAATCTGCTTCAGGAGAACTCATATTGAGTCCCTGCATAGTAATTTCTCTACTGAAAGACACAATAAAATAAGGCCACCACTGAAGCTGGACTAGAGACGTAGCCCTGGAGAATAGGGTGAAATCCTTATTAAAAATTGTTTGTGTCTTTGTGTTGCTTACTGTGTTTCTCTGCTGTCTTTCGATTTATTGTTTATGTATTGGAAATCTGATCGATCTGTTGTTTCAATAACACAGAACACACACACCAGCACATGGGTCTGTAATACCTTTTGTTTAATAAATCTTCAACTGAGGTCACTCATAGGGTGATTTTCAGATCAGCCGAAGAAAACTAAAACTGCGAGGTTTAAAGACGTTAGAACACGTCTCATTCCTAGATATTCTAAATGTGATCGTTAGGTTTCAAATGCACCTTAGGTTAATTGAATACATTTTAGAGTTTGTTATGAAACCAGCTCAAGAAAAGATAGAAAATATAGATCAACGCCTTAGAATTCAGCCTCTTCGAGGGGGAAACCTCCTTTACATTACATAAATGAACAATTCTTCAATGATACAAATGAAAAAGCCTTCCTTCTATATATAGGAGTCTAAGGAGTCACAATTGTTATAGACATTTTTGTGCCTTACAGCATGAAGCATGAAATGTCAATAATCTAAGGGATCCAAAGTCCCTAAACATGTTGTTCTTACCCTTAGAGGAACAAGGTCAGCAAACCACAGCACTGCAAATCAGTTCTCCACTGAAAAACACTCAAAAACAGGTCAATTTTGGATCATGTCAACTGCTCCACTGAGCACCTGCGCTGAATGTCAACTGCTCGATGGTGTACCTGCGCTGCATTGCAAGTACAACAAAGGCTACCTGCGCTGGGCGTACTTTGACATGTGGAGGAATCTTTTCTCAATGTGCCAGTGCCCAGGAAGCTTCCAAAATGACACTTGGATCAGAAGATTTGCCTAATGATGAGTTAAGAGCTTCTAAAACTCCAAGTGGAAGGTAGAAACTCCGAGTGGACTCAAGGACTGAAGAACAACTGGAGTTGAAGAGGACAACAAGTCACACATCAAGCTGACTTATCTTCACTCCAAAACTCTATATAAGGATCTCATCCCATGGGATCTGGAGGCCGGAATTTTGTGCAAATAATTGTTGTTGGTTTACAGTTGAGAGTATTGGGTGATTGCTTGAGGGAGGTGAAGAGGAGATTTCTTTCCGTCGGGAAGATGATACTGGATTGGACCTCTTATGGTTGTAAAACCGCCTGAACCTTACTTTCTTCCATTAATAAAGCATTTGAGGTTCTTCTATTCGCATGTGTTTCAATGGTGTATTGTCTTACTTGCGTATTTGATTTATGCTAATCCTTGAATCAATTATGAATGCATGCTTCTTGTAGTTTCCTTTTCTTGTCTTGTTTGTAGGATCTCGTGTAGCTAGGCCCGTGAGAAGACAAGGAGCTGGGAGCAAGCGGCAAAGAGAGAAGATTGGATCGACCATTTGCGCAAGACATCGGTAAGTGGATCTCTTCCTTTCCTCTTTTGCATGTCATAAAGAAGTAATCTTAGATAGCTTTGCTTCGGCTGTTGCTAAGGAACTATCACCCTTAGAGTGGGATAGGGTCATTCCGTGTTGGATACTTTTCCCCACAACAGACTGGCGACTCCACTGGGGACCGTGTCTTGTTGGTAGCTTGTGTTTCTTGCTATTCATTTCCTAAACAAAGGGAGTACCGAATCGAACTGCATTCGAATCCTTCAAATGCAAAGTAGAGGGCAGCTACTCTAGCTCAGTGCTGGGCATGTTTATGATTTGAAGATCTGATCCACAAGGACTCTTTTTAGCTCTTTGTGATAGTGTTCATCTTCCTTAATCATCCTCTAGTGTATACTTGGCTGATAGCCTCTGATTTGGCCAAAAACCATTGATTTCTGAGCAAACTGTGACCCGGAATCTGAGAGAGACGAGAGTTGTCTCTTCAGTGCAGCTGCAGCAAAGGCTACCTGCGCTGCAACGCAAGTCCCGAAGGGGCTACCTGCGCTGCATGTCAGATTGACAGTGCAGTACCTGCGCTGATCCAGTTTTGCCTTGTGCAACTGGGGTTCCCTACTGTCTGTTGCCAAGTTTTCAATATTGTTTTTGCAGCCTGTTGTCAACCTGTATACCCAGCTGAAACTACCTTTCTTTGCCTTCATTCCGCCTCAGTTGTATGAAGAAACCGTGATTGTTCTTATTGTATTTCTTTCTTTCATTCACAGTTTCCCGTAGCGAAAGTGAACTAGTCTTGCTGTGACCTCTTGGATCTAGACCTGTGAGAAAGTGTCGTTGTGATTCTAAGAGCTAGTTTATTGCTGTTCATAGCTGCTTGAGCATTTGCTTTCGTTATATGGTTCGAATTTCAGTATTTCTTGTGTTTGAAACGAGTGAATCTTAAGGTGTTCTTTTGATTATTGGACAAAAACTTGTTTGCTTTCGCTTGAAATTGAATTCGAAATCATACAACAGCTTTCTTTTTGTAATACATCAACATTAAGGAAGAAGAAAAGAAATACTTGCATTGTGCATGTGCATTTTGACAGTCTGCATGTCGATTTAGGAAAAGTGCATCAGTGTGTGCTCTATGATCTGTTTGAAAAGATGATGTCTTTCTTTTCCCTCAGTAGTTAAGATTTTCATAAAGTTGAAAGAATTGAAAAAGCTTGCTTATCATTCTTAGACTGCATTTAGGAGTTGTATCATACATCACGTGGTGATCCATAAAGGCAAACTGCTAAGCAAGATCAACCTAAAAAGAACTGAATTTATCTAACAATGCTTTGAAACATAACGAAACACAGTAGAGGTCTAGGTAGAGACGTGTTCCAGCGTCATTAAACATAGTGACCGTCGATCTCTACGAAGGTGGGTGATTCCTCCTGAGGGACGATAGCACTAATACGGACTTGTGCCCCCGTACCGTCGCGTATATTGGGGGACCCCTATAGGAAAAAAGCCTTTATCCATAGGAAGCCGTGTCGGCCGCCCTACTGATCGCGATGCAGTGAACACAGCATTCACGAAGATCGACCACTCGTACCGTAAAACGTATTCTGTGGTTTCGCGAAAGGTTTGGCACACCCTCTGCCTAGAACTCCAGAGTAGTTTCTTTTGGCCTTTTTCAAACTCTATAACTAAAAAAGTCCATCCGAGCATTTGTCACTTCGGGCTCGTTAATACATCGAAGGGGACTAGAGTCATCTTTAGCTTTTTCTCGACTCTTAAAAATTGAAAAAGCAAGTCGTGTCTAAAAGCGTCGTCATATAAAATTCATTCTAAACGGAACATAATTACCCCTGATTCCTACGTTGATCTTAAGGTTGAGAACATGGAACACACCAACCAAGGGATTCCACATGATGGGACCCCTAGCCCTTTCTCCTCTTGGGGAGAAGTTGGTGCGCCCCACATGGCCACATTGTCGCTTCTAGGGCTGACCATTGGCCTGCCAGTTTGGCTATTCTCAACCACTGTAGTTCAGAACACCACGGTTCCTGAACAGTCGAGTCAACAGTTAGACCAGTCTAGAGCTACCCTCCAGCCTTCCACTTCTTATAGATCTTCCTCCGATCCTTCCTCTTCGAAAGGTCGAGCCGCCGAAGGCGGAGCTCCCACAGAGAAGAAGAAGGAGAAGAAGAAGAAAGAAAAGAAGCAGAAGGAGCCTAAGGCGGCTGGGGGCAAGCAAAAGACATCTAACGGAAATCCACACACAGCACGGACCGGGCCTAAGTCGCCATGTGTCATATGTAGAGGAGACCACTTCCACCGTGATTGTCCCAGTATTCCCCGGATACTAAGGGACTGGTCCCCTCGCTTGCACAGTTCGGAGGCGTCAACCTCTGACAGCCAGGTTGAATGCTTACCATCGACCAGCGAACGTGAAGGTTCTAGACAACGAAGGGGAATGAGATTCCCCTGCGAACTGTGTGAAGGCAATCACACCCTCCGCCGTTGTCCCTTTTTAGACAAAGCAAAGAGAGTTCTGGAAGATCAACCGGTGGCACCGTTGCTACTTCCTCCTGGATACCAAAAACTCGCGCCAAGTCCTTCGTTGGTCGAAAATACAGCTGCCCCGCTCATAGGGCCAGCTAAAGCGTCAGTCACTGAAAATGAACCTACTGAATCCAGACCGGACGAAAGTCCAAAGGTCGAAACGGCAGTTGACCCGGTTCTCCCTTCAGAAGTTTCGTCTTCAAATACCACAGTCACTGAGGATTCATCTTCAGTTGACACCCTCACCGAAGAGAGTAAGGATGACACCGTCCAGATTCTTTTCATCAACACCGATTCTGATGAACATCAGGGCAATGTGCCCACTCCTTTATCGCAGGAAGGAGCATCGTCAGGATCATATTCGGCCGTATATTCGGTCCCACCAACAAGCAACCTGGTTGTGTCCTTTGATTGGAACCAACTAGGCAGACCCCGGTTACCAGCCAGTATCCCATTTAGAATTATAGTCCAAATATACAAAATGGTGATGGCTGGAACTATCATTGATGAAGGGGCATCTGTGAGTATCCTATCCTCTATTGCTTGGAAAGCACTGGGTTGCCCAGCGCTTTTGCCTGAGATAAGGAATCTCTCGGGTTTTGACAAAGGAACCAGTCGACCATTAGGGATTCTACCTAATGTGCCTATTACCTTGAAAGGGAAGGCTGTCAAGATGAATTTGATGGTCGTCCAAGGACCCTTGGATTATAACCTACTCCTTGGACGAGACTACATATATTGCATGGAAGCAATAGTCTCCTCACTCTTTCGAATAATGTGTTTTCCATACGAAGGAAGAATGGTCAAGCTCGTAGACCAACTTTCATTTCCGGGATCACGCATCGCAAATAGTCACATACCTATCCTGAATGGTCTTTTCGATCAAGAAAGGTCTCTACCTCCGGTTCTTCTTCCTGATGAGTACGAGTGATTCGGGAAAGTAGGGCCGAAACCCAGGGGGCATGCATCCTGGTCTGCTGGGGTCAGAGAAAACCTTGGGTGTAAAGTAGAATTTCCGCGGGAGAATATGACCAGTCCGTACCCTGTCCCCTCCTTCATCTTCGTAAGAGTAAGAGCCGGCAAGAAAGTCCGGCTCTCATGAGGAAGAAGGGGCAGTTAGGAAGTGGGGTTGTTCTGGAAAAAGATTCTTTTGTTAAAGTTGTGTGGGAGGACGGGAGCCCATTACTCACCTTTGTCTATCTTTAGTAGGCATAGCCGAAGAAAGTTTCTGTTTGAAAGGATTAGCAGAATGATCTTTGGATAACCTGAAAGAGGTAAGCCTCACCCGTTGAAAACAAGGGTTTTTGACGGACAAGTAGGGGCGACCTTGAAATTAGACTTTATACCTGGGGGCATGCAAACCTCTTGGAATGCAAGCACGGGCGGCTTTTTAGTTTTTAGGTAGGTCTAACCCCGCTAACCCGTAGGATAAGCCGATACCCAGCTCGCATAAAGAGAGGATATGGAGCAAAGCATAGCGAGATGAAGCTCCTTATAAAATAGCGAGCAACCTACCAGGAGACCTTCCTACTTTATGACTGGTAAAAAAACGAGCAGTTTTGGAAAAGTTCATGCTCGTTAAAAAATAAACGCAAAACCGAGCAGTTTTAGCAAGAGTTCATGCTCGTTAAAAAATAAATGCACATGTGAGCAAGCTTCCCCCAGAGTTCAAGCTCATCAAGAAAAAATGAACCGGTAGATAACCATTTGAGACCGTAAATTCATCAGCCATAAAAACCTTGGTCGTGTTTGCACCGTCACCTCCACTCGTCATTTGGCCGATCATTCACATCCACTTGATTGTTTACCTATTTTGAGGAACAACTGCGAAGAGTGATTTCACCTAGCCGTCCTTGTGACACTGCCGTGATTGGAAAATTCCAACCTGTACCTGGAATCTGCTGCTATCCCTGTTTATCACTCGTTCCTCAAAATACGAGTCTTCTTTGAGCTCTTTTCACTGACTCGTAAAAAATGAAAAGTTTGCCGAGTTTTGGCCTTCCAGCTTGTTAAAAGGACCGGAAGAGCTATCCCTCCTCTAGATTTTAATCTTTTTGGACCTGAGGGATTATTGCACAAAAAGATCGAGCGCTTGTCTAGTTCGGCTCGATAAAAATATCGAACATTCATCCCTTCTGTATTGTTTTATACTTTTTCGGACTTAAGGGATTAGATGACGAAAAAGGACCTCTGGAGTTAACTTTATGTACCCTTTTTAGACTCTCTAAAAATGAAAAGGACCGAGTTGTCTTTGTCGCTGGGCTCGTTAAAAATATTGAATAGCGACAAACTTGTCTTTAGACGAGAACGAGTTTCCCTATCGCTAGGCTCATTAAAACATAGCGATGGGCTTGCCCGAAGGGCAGGTTATAGAACAAGCATATGTTATCCTCCTCAAGCTTGCCAAAAATAAAGAGGTACTGGTCAGAAATGACTGGGGAAAAATTTGGAAGAACCTCAAAGCTTAATGGTAGCAAGTCACTCTTGAACATGACACTTTTTGCCTCCGTAAATATCGGGTTGGGTTAGTTCCATTCACCGGTCCCTTCACCATGGTCTCGCCATACCATCCATATATGGGGTAATGCTACCGATCCATCACATCAGTGTCGTTATATGTTCAAGAGATGTCATTCAGAGAGTGTCAACCGGGTCCCATCCACTACCATACATCATCTTTCATCCTTCCATGACCGCCACCCTGAATCATATTTCACAGATCGTTTTCACCATCATCACTAGCTCCGTTCCGTGTCACTGATGTGGGATTCATTAAGGCCCTCCTTTGACAGATCGCTTCTTGTCGACATCAGCTCATTATCCAAGAAGTTGATCTAGGAACACCCCCTCAGTACTTTGAAGCTTGCATGCCTCAATGGCAAGTTTCTCACTTCCGGCGATAGGTATACATTAATGACCTTCGA
This sequence comes from Pinus tabuliformis, assembly GCA_031772625.1. Lineage (NCBI taxonomy): Eukaryota > Viridiplantae > Streptophyta > Pinopsida > Pinales > Pinaceae > Pinus > Pinus tabuliformis. Next base: position 39,114,984 of record CM062815.1, read on the forward strand.
CCGGGAGACTTTGCGTGGTGTTCGACGCCAAATCCCATATTCACACCACGTGAATTGTGCTGCAGTACCTTGAGGGTCATCATCATTATCGGTGATTCCTCTCGCGCTTGTTAACAGTTTACATTATTGACTGGTAATCAAGCGATGTCTTTCCATGTTCGACTCCAAGAAATTCTCACATGGATCGACTTGTACTCAAAGTGAAGATCGGACAAGTTTGAAGACCCCGGATCTAGTTTCATCCATCCGGGCTGCGATATATATTCAGGAGATAAAGACATAGACATGTGCAGCAGATGATCATCCTACTAAAAGGATGATAATTAAAAGCAGAGAATTATCAGTCTACTATCAGACGATCGTCTGTTTATGTACAGCAAATGTATTTATAAAGCTGAGCATGGGAAATGCCCGCATCAGCTAGATCATGAAAGCAAGTATGAAAAGATAATGTATTGTATTGTATTTTGTTACAGGTCACCTACCGACGATTGAATGAACTTCGGATCCTCCTAATAAAGCATTTCACCCGATAAACGACCTCATACTTTAGGGGGCAACTGTTATAGACATTTTTGTGCCTTACAGCATGAAGCATGAAATGTCAATAATCTAAGGGATCCAAAGTCCCTAAACATGTTGTTCTTACCCTTAGAGGAACAAGGTTAGCAAACCACAGCACTGCAAATCAGTTCTCCACTGAAAAACACTCAAAAACAGGTCAATTTTGGATCATGTCAACTGCTCCACTGAGCACCTGCGCTGAATGTCAACTGCTCCATGGTGTACCTGCGCTGCATTGCAAGTACAACAAAGGCTACCTGCGCTAGGCGTACTTTGACATGTGGAGGAATCTTTTCTCAATGTGCCAGTGCCCAGGAAGCTTCCAAAATGACACTTGGATCAGAAGAATCGCCTAATGATGAGTTAAGAGCTTCTAAAACTCCAAGTGGAAGGTAGAAACTCCGAGTGGACTCAAGGAATGAAGAACAACTGGAGTTGAAGAGGACAACAAGTCACACATCAAGCTGACTTATCTTCACTCCAAAACTCTATATAAGGATCTCATCCCATGGGATCTGGAGGCCGGAATTTTGTGCAAAGAATTGCTGTTGGTTTACAGTTGAGAGTATTGGGTGATTGCTTGAGGGAGGTGAAGAGGAGATTTCTTTCCGTCGGGAAGGTGATACTGGATTGGACCTCTTATGGTTGTATCACCGCCTAAACCTTACTTTCTTCCATTAATAAAGCATTTGAGGTTCTTCTATTCACATGTGTTTCAATGGTGTATTGTCTTACTTGCGTATTTGATTTATGCTAATCCTTGAATCAATTATGAATGCATGCTTCTTGTAGTTTCCTTTTCTTGTCTTGTTTGCAGGATCTCGTGTAGCTGGGCCCGTGAGAAGACAAGGAGCTGGGAGCAAGCGGCAAAGAGAGAAGATTGGATCGACCATTTTTGCAAGACATCGGTAAGTGGATCTCTTCCTTTCCTCTTTTGCATGTCATAAAGAAGTAATCTTAGATAGCTTTGCTTCGGCTGTTGCTAAGGAACTATCACCCTTAGAGTGGGATAGGGTCATTCCGTGTTGGATACTTTTCCCCACAACAACAATATAACCTAGCTGACCTAACAATAATAATATAAAGCCACAAAAATAACAATAGAGGGATTCTATGGGGCACAGTAATAACAATATGGGGATAATAGGGGCACAAAAATATTAATAAGGGATGCAACTACAATAGTAATGGGGTAATCACTAGTATTATAGGGACCCAACATGCCCCTCTCCTTCAAAAAAGTGTTGTACTCAACGCTTGAGTAGTTCTGGATGCTTCTGTATAAAATCCTCATCCTCCCATGTGGAATCTTCAGCGGATAAGTTCTTCCACTTGATAAGATACTCCGAAATTGATCGATTTCGTAGCTTTCGAGTTCTTGTTTCTATAATTGCTTCCGGTTCCAATATAATTTTTCCTTCCTCGTAAAGTTCTGGCAATATTGTTTGAACTGGGAGCTTGTTGCCTATAACCTTCTTTAAACATGAAACATGAAAAATTGGTGCAATCGAGAAGCTGCAAGAAGCTCCAATTTGTATGCCATAGTACCAATCTTTTGCAAAACTTGTACGCACCATAATACTTTGGTGATAATTTATTATCCTTCTTAGCATGCTTGAGGGACATTTGCCTATATGGTTGTAGCCGTAGGAATACCCAATCATCTACATCAAAACCTCTATCGCTGCGATGTTGATCTGCCTGTTGTTTCATTCTATTCTGTGCCAACACGAGTTTATCCTTTAAGAGTTGGAGGACTTGTTGTTGATGTTCAATGTGACGTTCCACTGCTTGAACCTTAGAATTTTCTCTTAAATATGATGTGATGGATGGTGGCTAATATCCATAAAGTGCCATAAATGGGGTCATTTTTGTTGCTGTATGGAAGGAATTGTTATACCACCATTCAGCCAAAGGCAACCATTTGACCCATTGTGTCTGTTTATCAGATACAAAGAAACGAAGATATCCTTCCAAACATTTGTTTACTATCTCAGTTTTCCCATCAGATTGAGGATGATAAGATGAGCTATGAGCTAACTGAGTACCAAGACAAGAAAATAATTATGTCCAAAAATTTCCAGTGAAAATGGGATCTCTGTCACTTACAATAATCTTTGGGTTTCCATGTAGCTTTTGAATTGTTTCCATAAATGCAGTAGAAACTGTACTGGCTTTAAATGGATGTGATAATGCACAAAAGTGTGCATACTTGGTAAGTCTGTCAACTACCAACATGATGACACTCTTTCCCTCAGACTTGGGTAAACCTGTGAAAAATCCATTGAAATGTCCTCCCAACATTGGCTTGGAATGTATAAAGGTTGTAATAGACCTAGTGCCTTAATTGTTTCAACTTTATTTTGTTGGCAAACCAAAAATTCTGCCACAAATTTTTGAATATCCGATTTAACGCCATCCCAAAAAAATTCCTTCTTAACCCTGTGGTAAGTTTTTAAAAATCCTGAGTGCTCTCCTAAGGGAGAAGTGTGCAATTCCATAAGAATCTTCTGTTTTAGTTGGGAATTCTTACAGAGGTATAAGCAATCTTTGTACCATAAAGAATCATTTTTCTAGCTAAATGTATCAGACGTACTGGAATCTTGTTGTAACTTTTGAATAAGTGCCCACACTTCTTCATCATTCTTTCATTCCTCCCTTGCTTTGTTTATCCAATCTGGTTGGATAATAGAAATGGCACACAACAATGCTTCCACATCCTCATCCTTTCTTGAGAGTGCATCTGCCACCACATTTTGCTTCCCTTTTTTGTAGATGATTTCAAAGTCATAATCCAACATCTTTGTGACCCACTTTTGTTGCTCTTCAAAGGATAATATTTGTTCTAAAAAGTATTTAAGGCTATCATGATCCATTTGTACCTTGAAGTGTCTTCCCATTAGGTAGGGTTGCCATTTCTTAAGTGCATGGAATATTTCCAACATTTCCTTCTCATAAATAGCTTTGTGTAAAAACTTTCCCTTGATTGGACAACTTTCAAAATCAATGGGTCTTTCATCTTGCATTAAAACAGAACCAATTCCATTTCCTGAAGCATCGCATTCCACAATAAAGGTTTTTGTGAAGTCCAGATAATCTATACCGGTGCTTGGCACATTGCTTCTTTAAGATGTTCAAAGGCCTTTGTTGCTTCTGGAGTCCATGAAAATGCATCTTTCTTCAATAATGTTGTTAGAGGTGCTACTATTCTCCCATAATTCTAAACAAACTTGCAATAATACCCTGTCAACCCGAGAAATCCTCGCAGATGCTTTATGGATGTGGGGATTTTCCATTCCTTAATGGCTTTAATTTTGCTAGGGTCTACCTTAACTCCTTCATGAGATACAATATGACCCAGATATTCCACCTCTTGTACTCCAAAGGAACATTTGGATCTTTTTGCATATAGTTGTTTCTCCTCCAATAGTTGTAGCACCTTGTCAACATGTTCAACATGATCCTTCCAAGACTTGTTGTAGATTAGTATATCATCAAAAAATACTAACACAAATTTTCTAAGGAATGGTTTGAAAATGGAATTCATCAAACCTTGAAATGTTGAAGGTGCATTGGTAAGGCCAAAAGGCATGACCAAAAATTCATAATGACCCTCATGAGTTCTAAATGATGTTTTCAGAATGTCTTCAGTCTTCATTCTGATTTGATGATATCTTAAATGAAGATCCAACTTGGTGAAGTAAATTGATCCATGTAATTCATCCAGTAATTCATCAATGACGGGAATGGGAAACTTATCTTTAATAGTGAGCTTGTTGAGCTCCCTATAATCCGGACACATGCGCCATGATCCATCCTTCTTGTGCACTAATACTACTGGAGCAGACATAGAACTTTGACTCAATTGAATTATACTAGCCTCTAGCATTTCTGCAACCATACATTCAATTTCACTCTTTTGGGCATAGGGATATCTGTATGGCCTGATGTTTGGAGGAACACTTCCTGGAATCAGATGAATAGCATGATCATGATCATGAATAGGTGGGAGACCTTTGGGAGTCTCAAATACCTTGGAATTATTGTCCAAGACTTTTTGGAGATCTGGAGAAATAGATGACTGCAATGTGGAAACATCTAGCGAACATAATTGTGCAATTACACCCCTTTATTCGTTTTTTATAAGCTTTGTCATACCATTAGTGCTTATTATCTTTCCTAGTTCCCCTACAATACCCCTTAATTCAACTTCCTTTCCTTCCACAGAAAATTTCATGAAACGTTCTTGAAAATTAAAAGCTATTGTACCCAAGGATTGTAGCCATTAGACTCCTAGTACAACATCAGCACCTCCCATTGGAATGGAAAGCATTGGGCTAGTCAATACATATTCTCCCATCGATAGCTTGATATTATGGAACTTTCCAGAGCAATTTATTGTTTCTCCATTTGCAACCATCACCTGACAATCTGGTGTTGGATATAAGAAGCAATTCAATTCTTTTGCTACCTTACAATGAATAAAATTGTGGGTACTTCCTGAATCAATCAACACTATTACCTTTTTCTTCTTGATTTGTCCTTCTATCTTGATGGTTTGAGGAGTGGTAATTCCCACCAATGCATTACAAGATATGGTTGGATTCATTTCTTCTTTATCTAAGATTTGTTCTTGGAGTATATCCTCTTCTTTTGACTTGTCTTGCTCCTTTTCTTCTTCCTCTTCGCAATATATGTAGAATAATTTCTTCTCAACACACTTATGACCTTTAGTGTATCTGTTATCACAACTGTAACAAAGCCCTTTTGATCTTTTTTCTTCCAATTTTTGTGGTGTCAACCTTATAGGTTGTGGAAGACTAGGGGAAACAACACTTCCATCTTTATAGTTGTGAGTGGTATGCTTCCTGGTTTCCATAATTTTGCTTTCCATTTTTCTTGCTAACCTGAATGCCTTCTCTAATGAATCGGGTTCCCAAAGGCGAACATCATGTTGGATATTATCCTTTAAAGTCCCTATGAACACAATCCTATGCTCCTCTGGAATATTTTTTACCCTTATGTTCAAGTTTTGGAACTCCTCAGTGTGCTCCATTATTAAACCCTTTTGTTTGAGACTTATCAATTGGCTGAAAAAAGTGTTGCTTTTTCTATCCTCATAATGTGCTATCAATTCTTCCATAAAAATTGCCCAAGTGATAATTTTTTTACGAGAGAAAAATCATTGATACCATACAAAATGATTTGGTTCTAAATATAAAGTTGCAATACGTACCTTTTGTGTGTTTTGCACATTATTGAGATCGAAAAATTGCTCCATCTGTAATATCCATGTTGCGGGATCCTTGCCATCAAACTTCCTCATATCAATTTTTGGAATATGGTGGGTATTTGATCCTACATTAGAGTCTAAGAAATCATGATTAGCATTTCTTTTGTTCGCATCGTGAGTTTCCTTTACTACCTTTTCACCATTAGTAAGTATTTCTTGTAGAAAATTTGTCAAATCTGTCTTCAAATGTGCCATGTCTGTCTTCAAATCTGTCTTCAAATATATCTTCAAATCGTCCATCTTAGCTTCCATGCCCTTTATCTTAGATTCCACGCCATTTATCTTAGCTTCTGTTAGCTTTTGTGAGAGTGACATTTGTTGCACTTGTTCTTGTAATTTTGATATATCATGTAGCATTTCTTCCTCTTCTTCATGAGTCATGCTAGGGCTTTCAGGTTTCTTACTAGGTGTTTTCATTTTCTTTCCTCGGGGCATCAGTTACCGATAATAATGCACTATTATGCCCTTTGAATTCCTTCAAAATAAATTTTCAAACCATGCTTAAGCAAAAATTTAAAAAAATCTACACACCTTTTTTCACTTTGTAGGAGCTCGATATTGCCTCTAATGTATCTCTGTACTTTCTGATCATCCAGTTCTAAAATTGTGAATTTTAGTAGCCCTCTGTGTCCTCTTTCCAATGCCACCAGTCTGACCCAAATTGGATTTTCCAAGGAAGAGTTATGTGAAATCTCCCACAGTGACTTGATTATAGACTAGTTCAGTAGTGCGAACTTGTACAACGTGCCACGAGTCACTGTTTCAACCTCTGGCTCTGAAAAATTTCTACAAGAAACTAAATTCCGTCCTCTTTCTGTAAATTCTTATGAAATTTCAATCCGATGCTCAGTGGGAAAGTTATGACAATTTTCCCCAGGTCACCTGTTTGGAATGTAATTCAGGAGTTTGCAAAAAGACCAACTTCCTTAGATCATATCTCTGCAAATATAGCTCGAAAAGCTCTGAAATTTGTACTCGAGATTCAACATGATTTTTTTCTCAAATGGGTTTTTTTTTTTAGCTTCTGAAACATTGCAGAAAAAAGGTCGAAAATGCCACAATGACTTGTTTGGAGTAGCGAAACCCTAGAATCCAAAGCTCTGATACCAAATGTTATGAAACCAGCTCAAGAAAAGATAGAAAAGATAGACCAACGCCTTAGAATTCAGCCTCTTCGAGGGGGAAACCTCCTTTACATTACATAAATGAACAATTCTTCCATGAAACAAATGACAAAACCTCCTTTCTATATATAAGAGTCTAAGGAGTCACAATATAACCCAGCCGACCTAACAATAATAATATAAAGCCACAAAAATAACAATAGAGGGATTCTATGGGGCACAGTAATAACAATATATGGGGATAATAGGGGCACAGCAATATTAATAAGGGATGCAACTACAATAGTAATGGGGTAATCACTAGCATTATAGGGATCCAACAGAGTTTATCTTAAAATTATGTCTCGGTTTTTAGGCCTTATCGACGTGACTCGAAAAACTCCTATATGTAGCTAAATGAGACAATACCCTTTCAATTCGATGAAATTTTTACACTAATGAGAGTATAGAACACACTCAATGCAACAAACAAGCAATTGAAAGAAAAATGACTTTTTCACTATTTCGCTTTTTGAAAACAAAATGATGAAAAACTCTTTCCAATTCCTATCTTTCCTATCAAACGCACTTCAAGTAGTCCTTTCACTAGTAAAGACAATTGATTTCTTTTCCAATGCAAATGACAATGCAACTCTAGTGTTCAATGATGCTAACTAATGTAACATATTGATTCAATAAACTAGAATTATGTATTTTTCAATGAAATGAGAAAATGAAACTTTCACAAACATTTCAACGAAAAATTTTCAATGCAACCAACCTCAAGAAAATGCAAAGCACGAAAGATAATTCCTTCCAAAATAATTATGCAAAGACTCAGCCAAAAAAAATATGAGCAATGTGATCTATGCCCGAAAAGAGATGCTCAATCGACAAATGAAACTTTTCAAACTTGTTAAATGGAAATAAAAGCAAGAAAAGGACTAACAAATGAAATGCAAGGAGCAACTTAACTATCAATATTGACTTGCTGAGCACAAAATCAGGTGAACGGATGATGACCTAGATTCCCTAGGGCTACAAACCATTTGATAACTCAAGAAACCAAGTGAAGAAAAGGAAAACGAAACAAGAATATAAACCAAGCTAATGGAGCTTTCCACTTAGTGAGAACACAGTCAAAACAAGCTAAGAGATAGAAATCATAAGGCCCAAGACACACGGATTATGATCTAGGGGAAACCCTGATCTTAACCTACAAGAATTGGCGTGACTGCCTAACTGACACCAAGTGCCAGAAGGGGTTCAACGTGAGTATTTTTGAGAAACTCGCGTTGATTGGCACAACTATCAAAAAAATAAACGCTTTGACCAAGGATTCAAGGAAAAAAATAAAAGTTTTCAAAGGCCCAAACCAAACTTTCCACTAAAAAGTTCAGGCTCAGATCAGTAAAACAAGCAAATTAGAGAACAATGAAGGGAAATGGTGATACTAGAAAATTTCACACAAAACCACAAAATGGCAATCAATCAAACAGAAGGATTGGCTCCCCAGTGGAGTCACCAATTTGTGGTGCAGGTAAATTCTCAATGCGGACACAAACAATTCCTCTAGCCCAAGAGAGTGGGTCTAGCCACAAACAAACAATCTATGGAAAATTTCCTTAAGCTAGAATCAAATAAGAGGGCCTACCTCTTAGAACAATATTCCGCTTGGTGATTATCCTACTTCCTCACTCTAGCTACCTTTTGTTTCCTTCCTTCGAATACCTGAAACAAGCAAACAACAACAAAAACAAACATGATAGCATATAATATTGTATTCAACCTATTTAATAGGTCAAGGAACATTAAGCCATCAAATGTAAGATAACACATCAATGTAAGAAATCAATCAATAATTGTATTCATATAACTTCAGAAAGAGATTACAACCAATGCTTTGATGTTGCTGGTATCGTCTGATGTATCGGGTTCCCACACTTCTGCTACCATATCATGGATAGCCTCAACAATGGATGTTTTAAGACTTCTTCCCTTTAGTCTCAAACCAAACCAAACGCAATATTCTCCCTCAAACATACACTAGAAAGCTACAAGCTATAGATGTCTTGTTGATTATTCAAGCACCAAAAATACCAATACTGAAACTAGTGAAGCTTGTAAAAGGAGAGGTTTATATAGCTTGGATAGACGGGAGATGGTTCCTCTTATCATGGGAGAAGGATTTATCTCTTGGGTTGGTTCCATCCTAATAGGGGAAAGGAGCCCAAACAGACTTCCTCGGCTCCATCCAACCTAACCATTTACTAGACTTCCGCTACGAAGCTTCTAGACCTGGAAAATTCGACTCCATATTTAAAAAACTTGCCAAAAAAAGATCGACATGACTGAGAAAAGGGTATGTAGTGTCATACGGCACTAGTCCTAGTTTTAATCTCTACAAATCGGTGCGAGGAGGAAACTAGTTAGTAGCGTCGGTCTTGTAAACTAGGGTAAAAGGAATATTCTTAGGAAATGATGCAAAGAGGAATTATTATGCTCATGAAGAGGGACATAATAGGAGTTTCTTCATGATGGGAAAGCATGTAGGGTTCACTGTAGAGGTCCTCCAGGATCACAGATGGGGAGTACAGGGACAGTGGAAAAATGTTGTGTAATAGGGGCACCCTCTTCAAGACATGAGGTGTCTCTTGGTCTGCAAGCATCAAGAAAGAAGAAAAATTAGGAGGTTCATTGTTTTGGGAGACATGAACCAAGTGCTTCAATTCTTTGTTCTTGAAGTCAAGGTCCACAAACCATTCAGGAATTTCATGACATATGTGAAGGAAGCGGGTAGCAAAGTCCTCAACTGATTCACCAGGCTTCATTCTTAAATTATAGATTCTTTCATAAACATCTTGGTGGTCACACTCATCAAAGGCTTGATGGATCTCCTTGAGGGAAGTGAGAAGGAAATGGATGGAACTAGGTGGTAGGGTATGAAACCATCGATTAGCATGACCTTCAAGGGTGAGGAAGAATAGTACAGAAACAAGCTCATCACTATCGATTTCATGAGATTCACAAAAATGAAGAAAATCATAAATGTACTCAGTTACGGATGTTTTTTCCTCACTGTCAAACTTTAACAAGGAAAAATGATCGAGAAGCTCCTCGGGGATTGATAACTGATTGAGGGAGAAATGGGAGAAACACCCTGGGAGCATGAATTTTGCATTATTCATTGGATAAGATATTCAACCCATATGTACGGGCTTAGCTTGTCATATGGCCCTCCTTCTAGCATCAAAATGTTGACGTGTTTGACCCGTCAACATTAGGGAATCACCCCAGTATGAAGTCCCAACTAGACCTCACACCATTTTGTGTGGGAGTCCCATCTAGTACGATGGCCCGGGTTGCCATTATCTTAAATATTTTCATCAACTCTTGCTTTTTAGAACAGGAGACTGGTATGCTTTCTCTTGCAAGGAGTGAGGTTCGTGTGCCTGGTGATTAAAAGTGTCTCTTCTTTCAATGGTTCTTTCACATTAGAGGGAGAGGGTGGGAGTGTGTCCCAATTCGGTTGGGATAATTCCCAACTCTGCTAGGAACACACAACATAATAGGATGTGCATAACTTCCAGTGGAATAGTCCACACGGATGGGGCAGTCACTACACATGAGGGAAGATAACATGTATAATACTAAGTGGATTAGTCCGCGCGAGTGTAAGAGTTGTTATAGCAAGGTTTATGTGAAAGGTCTTTCTGATCTTTGGGAGAGTATTCTACATAAGCGAGACAGTGTTAACAACAAATACAACACATTTTCATTAACATATATGTATTACAACAAGTGAATTAGTTCAAGTGTTAAACACGGGTTAAATCAATATGTACTACAAGTGTTAAATATTAGTCTTACAATAGTTACAATACATGTGTGAAGATGTGTTGGCCTATCAGAAATCTTCTGAATTAAGAGAAAGCTCCAAGACAAGTCATTACACCATACATTACTAACTCCGCCGTGCGGAGCGTTGGACCACTACTTACTCCTCAAAGAAAATATTACAGACTCTCAACGCCATGTGGGAGGAGCTAAGGTGAAAAGTCTCTTGCATGTACAAATGAGGGGGTATTTATAGCCAAAGGTGAAACCAACCCTTGTGGTTGTTCAACTACCCTCATGACTATTTGACTTCCATGACTTTTTGACTTTACGTGACTCTTCATACAACAAGTGGGTCTCTTGGACTTCCACATTACATTACATTGATTGACAGTATGGCCCATAGTAGAGATGTTGACGACATGACTCGACATGATAGTGCTGGTACATTCGTGTTGTTGCTGGTGTGCATGTTGAGTTGTAGTGTTGTTGGTGATGGATGTCCTCATTGTGCATCACAGCTTCACCTCCACATGGCAACATACATAGAGTCTTCCATGGTCATTGGGTTCAGTTGAGGTTACATTCACACGTTGCTTCTTGCTTGTATGTTGGAAGGCTTGATAGGTTCGTCCGTTTGCAAAAAGTGCATGTTCATCCGTCCATCCATCTATGAACACGTTTTTCTTGTTTTCTCATCCGTCCGTCTGCAAACACATGTTTGCATGATCATCTGTTCATGAGCACATCTCTTTGCATGCATTGTTTATTTTTCTATTGGCAAACCTATCCTTCAACATGTTCTCCCTTCATTCATCTCATTCATCGTCACGCCATGTTTATTTGTGTACCTGTATTTGCAGTCACACATGATAAGACGACATTAAATCCAAAAACCTCCTAGTCTACCATGATGCATGATCATTTCGGATGCAAGTGATCGAGAAAGGAGACAAGGTTGTGAGATGGGATGGAGGCTTCGAGCCCTCCTGATGAAAACTACGCAGGAATCACTGGGTGATGAAGATGGGCAATCTGGATCAATAGTGATTGTCTGCGGGGTTTGGCTTAGTTGGAGGAAAAATCTGCACAGTTTTTGAGAGGAACAGTCGAGGTTGCAAAAAGGTTGGGCAGGCAACATCTGCATAATTTCTAGAACGAGCTGGCAGCAAGAGCTTGGCAACAAAAATTGTGTAATTCCTGAGGGGAACTCGCAGTGAGATGTTGGGTCATTGGTAACCAAAATTGCACAATTCCTTAATGGAAATGGTAGTCTGCTGCTGGGAGCTTGGCAACAAACATTGTGCAATACCTGGAGGGAACTGGTAGTCAACTGTTGGAGCTTGGTAGCAAAAATTACACAATTCCTTAGGGGAACTGATAGTCGACTGCCGAGAGTTACTGGCAGGAAAAATTGCGTTGATGCTAGGAGGCTGGCCTGTTGGTCACCTCTATGCAATTTCTGAGTTGAGTGGACTGTTGGACAAAAGAGGAATTTCTCATGCAAACTGCACAATTTTCTTGGTGAGAAGCCAGTCGACTGTCAGAAGGGATCACTGGAAAAACTACACAATTTTCTGAGGGAAACAGGGATGGGCACTTGGTGTCTGTCTATAGAAAAACCCACAGATTCACAAGCTCATTTAATCTACTAAAACAAGAGACAATAATCTACTTCTAATATTTACAGTGGAAGCTCATAAACATCGAGCAAACAATAATCAATAGAGGAAGAGAATCAAAGGCACATAACACAATAAATATCCAAGGAAAGCCGCAACTCAAAACCCCACTATCTTTTTTGTATTAATCCGGAAAATCAAGATTAAATTACAATGCTTTTTCTCTCTAGAACAATCCCAGCACTCAGTAAATTCAATCTCCAACTCATAAGAAAGTTCAAGGCCAAAGCTTAGCCAATTCAGAAGCTCTCCAAGTCTCTATTTCAATGAGTAATTCCTATGAAGGATATCTTGTATTTAAGGGAAATAAAGCCTCTAAAAATAGTGCAATCCCTTAAGGATTAGTTCCTGATTTCATGCATTATCAGTGTAACTCAGAAAATTATAAAACAAATAGTACACTGTCCCTGCACTCTACTCTCAACTGGGTCTTTCTCAGAATCAACATGCATGAGTTTATGATGGTGGAATCTTCAGCTAACTAGAGTAGCACTAATTAGGTCACTAGTGTCCCAACTCACTGTTTACTCACTATTAGTTCCTAAAAGTGATTGGAACTAATTTAACTAGACTTAACTCAATAAATTGAGTTAACTAATTACAAATCATTCATAACTCATCCTTAATTCCTATAAGTCAGGGGGAACATATACATGTCTTCTAAAAGACTTCCAATTCAAACTTCCTAAATTAATTAATTTAATTAAACTTAATTAATTATTTTGAAATTCCTATGAGAAAATAATTCTATTTTAATTCATAGTTTAATTCAAGGACAAATTAAACTAGAATTTCTTTTCGCCATTTCTCAACACTCCCTCTCAACAAGAAACGAGTTATCCACTACCCCGATCCTGGCTCTGTGAAACTCGAATTTACATCTTGGCAATGCCTTTGTCAACATGTTAGCATCTTGCTCCTCTGTGGGAATGTAATCTAACAACATGATTCGCCTCACTTCACAATCTCAAAGATGATGATACCAGATATCTATATGCTTGGACTGATCATGAAAAACTAGATTTTCAAAGAGTTTGATACAGCTCTAGTTATCACAGTAAATCATTGTTGGATCCATCTGCTGACCAAACAAAAGAACCAGGATCTTCCTCATCTAGATACCCTCACATGCTACTTAACTTGCAACCATGTACTCTGCCTCTACTGAACTGAGTGCAATTGATCTTTGTTTCTTGTTGTACAAAGAAACTGCAGCTGACCCAATACTAAACATCCCTCCTGATGTGCTCTTCCTTTCATATGGACTCCCCGCCCAATATGCATTGGTGGAGCCTTGGAGATTCACTCCCTCTATCCATCTGTACCACAACCTAAAATGAGTAGTGCCTCTTAGGTATCTCAATACATGTTGTGCCGCCTTCCAATACACCTTGGTAGGCTTAACCATCGCTTGACTAAGCTGGTTAAGTGCATGACACATATATGGTTGTGTGTTCACCAAATACATGAGTGAACCCACAAGATGTCTGTAAACAGTAGCTTCCACTACTTCCCCTGAAGTAGCGTCCTCCTTCCTCCAGTTACTAGCTAGAGGAGTCTCCATGGACTTCATCTCAAACTCTCTTGCAAGGTCCTCCTTACAAGATTTGATGAGCTTCTCATCACCTGTCAGAATGAGATCATACACTAAAAGCACAATGATCAAAATCTTACCTTCCACCACTTCCTGATACAGGTTCGCATCTACTTGACTATTAGATAAGCCCAACCGAGTGAAGTAGCTATCTATCATGGTGTACCAAGCATGGGGTTATTGCTTCAGCCCATACAATGCTCTCTTGAGTCAACACACATGTGACTCACGGTCCAATGTTTCAAAACCTTTGGGCTTCTCTATGTACACCTCTTCCTCAATCATGTCATTGAGGAAGGTAGTCTTCACATCCATCTGATGGATACTCCAACCCATTTGTGTAGATAGTGCCAAAATAGATTTGATAGATGAGTACCTTGCAATAGGAGAAAAAGTCTCATCATAATCAATGCCCTCTACCTATGAAACGCCACGAGCCACAAATATGGCCTTATGATTTTACACACTACCTGTAGCTTGTTTTACCTTATAAATCCAATAGGAGCTCACAACTGACTTGTCCTCCGATCTTGAGACCACATCCCAAACACTGTTTCGAACTATGGAGTCATACTTCTCCACTATGGCATCAAACCAAACTCGCTCATGCACTGCTTCCTGAAAGGAAGCTGGCTCTATCGAAATGCATGTACCCATAAGTGCCATGTATCTAGTGTACCTCTCTAGTTACCTCCTTTGTCTACATTGAGAATATGGTGCTCCCACATTCTCTCGTACATCATCCAACAATCTGTCAACCTCTCTAGTGCATTTTCTTCCTTCTCTGGAAGAGTCTACCTGAGTGGATGTCTCTACTCCCGAAACCTCTACATGTGGCTACTCTACATCAATCTAAGGCTCCTCAACCTTAGCAACTAAAATTTCCTCCTCATTATGTAGCTCAAGCTCCCTCTCAAGGGATACTCGCATGGCCTTCTCCTCACCAAACATGACATCCTCGTGAACCACTATCATCCAATAGGTTTGCATGTACACCCAAGAGTTGTGGGGAGTATCAGTGTACCCCACAAATATCCCCAACTATGATGTTGGCTCAAGCTTCTTTCATGCATCTTTGTTCACATGGAAATAAACCGATGACCCAAAAATCATAAACTGACCAACATCTGGCCTCTTACTGGAATAAGCTTCCTCTGGTGTTTTACCTCAAGTATCCGATGTGAGCTACGGTTTTGAACATAAACCATTGTGCTGCATTCCTTAGCCCACAAATGTAGTGGTAGGCCCTGATCATGCAACATCGCCCTTGCTGACCCTACTATGTTCATGTTCTTCCTCTTGGCAACCCCATTCTGTTGAGGGTTATGAGGTTCCATCAACTCTTGTTTAATCCCTTCCACTACACAAAAGTTATTAAACTCATTGGAGACATATTCTCCACCATTATCGCTCCATAGAGATTTAACCTTCTTTCCTGACCATTTCTCGACCAATTAGTTGAATTCGCAAAACTTTGTGAGCGTCTGATCCTTTCTCTACATGAAAATATCCAACATTTACGAGAATAGTCATCTATAAAGATAACATAATACATGTGTTTGGCAATGGATACTATTGAGGATGGTCCACACACATCTAAATGGAATCTCTCCATAATAGACTCTGCTCAACTGTCTCTATCTCGAAAGGAAGACTTGGTGTATTTTCCCAAAGTACAACCCTTGCATGTATCAACTTTCTCAAGCATACCTGGAAGACTGGTAGATATTTGTTGCAATATCTTCAAAGCTCCATGATGCAAGTGGCCCAATCGCCTATGCCACAGCTCACCGACATCTTGGCTTAACATATTTTCCACTTTTGAACTCAAAGCAACACTATCCTCTACCTCTATGTTATAGATATTTTGAATTCAAATCCCTATCTTCTTTACTTGGCCCGTGGCTATGTGTCGAAGGAATGCCTTTCCTTTCGAAAAGATCACATCATAGCCTTTATCCTTAAGCATGGAAATAGATACCAAGTTCTTTTTCAGTCCAGGTACATTCATAACATTCTTCAAGGTCAGTGTAGCCACATTCTCCCTCTGAAAAGTAATAATGCCCACACTAGTAACACTATACTTACCGTCATCACCCATCTCGATATGCATCTTGATATCTTTCTGCTCCATTTCACTAAATAACTCTTTGTCGCCAGTCATATGGAAAGAAACTCCATTGTCTAAGTACCAAACACTTCCCATCATTGAGGACACCATGCATGCAATGAGGGAAATGTCTAATTTGAATTGGAAGGCCAAAGCCTCACACACACTCTTCCTGAGGACTTCTCCTTGGACTTCTTCAGTGGACAATTTGTAGAAAAGTTACCCATCTTATGACAATAAAAGGATTTAACTTTCATCATGTCCTTCTTCTTACCTCCATGATAAGAATCTGATTTGGAATGAGAAATTTTAAATTTCCCCTTCCTTGCCTTAATCATTAAGGCATAGTTCTCTTCATCATCAGTCTTTGATGAAGAGCCATCCTTGGTTTTCCTCTTGATCTAATCCTGCATCAAATCTAACCATAGTCGTTCCCAATATGGCAGCTTCTCTCAACCATTGACAGAGTCCTGATAACTATGCCAACTCTTTGGGAGTCTAAGAAGAGCAAGGCTCACCATATCCTCCTCAGAAAATGTGATTCCAACACTTCCAAGTTCATCCTAACATTGAGTGAACTTGGTCAATTACTTTGGAATCATCTAGCCTTTCTCCATCTTGATTTTACGAATTTTATCCTTTAGTGCCAACTTCCTTTGAGCACTTCTATTCTGATACAAGTGCATTAATTCTTTCCACATAACATGTGGAGTTTCCTTGCCATGGAGACTTGAGACAATGTGGTCTCCAACTACCTCAAGGATTATCCTCCTTGCCTTCACCGCACACTTCTTCCATTCGACCAAGTTTTGTGCATCCGTAGCTGCTAGCTTGGGAGCTTCTTGATCAATGAATTCCTTCAAGCCATTATCTTCTAGCACAACCTCCATCCTGTCCCTCCAGGCTATAAAATTCGAGCTGTCTTCCAAGGGATACTCAAGCCTCAACCCATGGAACTCCATCTTCCGATCCTGAAGTATGTATGTAAATTTGACTTTCACCTATAACCCAGAAACTCAAAACTTAGAAATCTCCTCTAAAGATCTGATTTTAAATTAGCGATATCTCCTTCATCTGAACTCTAATTCAACCGATTTTGTTTTTGAATTTGGGTATATTTTCCAAAGGAATCCAAATATGCAATCATTTTCTTAAAAAAATTCACATAAATTCTCATAACTGCTTTGCAAACTCTTGGCCCAAAAAACAATATTGCTCTCATATCATGTAGAAAAACTTGTAGATTCATAAGCTCATGTAATCTACTAAAGCAAGAGGCAAGAATCTACTTCTACTCTTTATAGTGGAAGCCCATAAACATCAAGAAAACAGTAATCAATATAGGAAGAGAATCAAAGGCACATAACACAATAAATATCTGGGGAAAGCCACACCTCAAAACCAAGCTATATGTTTTGTATTAATCTGAACAATCGAGATGAAATTACAATGTTTCTTCTCTCTTGAACAATCCCAGCACTCAGCAAATTCAATCTCCAACTCATAAGCAAGCTCAAGGCCAAAGCTTAGCCATTTCACAAGCTCTCCAAATCTATATTCCAATGTGTAATTCCTATGAAAGATAGCTTCTATTTAAAGGGGAATAAAGCTTCTAAAAATAGCGCAATCCCTCAAGGATCAGTTCTTTATTTGCATGCACTATCAGTGCAACTCAGAAAAATATAAAACAGATACTACATTGTCCCTACACTCTAGTCTCAACTCGGTCTTTTTAAAAATCAACATGCATGAGTTTCTGATGGTGGAATCTTCAGTTAATTAGAGTAGCACTAATTAGGTCACTAGTGTCTCAACTGACCTTTTACTCACTATTAGTTCCTGAAACTGATTGGAACTAATTTAGCTGGACTTAACTCAATAAACTAAGTTAACTAACTACAACTCATTCATAACTAATCCTTAACTCCTATAAGTTAGGGAGAACATATACATGTCTTCTAAAAGACTTCCAATTCAAATTTCCTAAATTAATTAAGTTAATTAAACTTAATTAATTATTTTGAAATTGCTATGAGAAAATAATTCTATTTTAATTCACAGTTTAATTCAAGGACAAATTAAATTGGAATTTCTTATTTCCATTTCTCAACACTATCCGGCCTATTTGCACAAATTTCTTAGTCAGCGGAGTGGGAAAGGTCTGTAGCCTCTACAAAAATTTTGAGGGAAGTCATTCCAGGGGTGGCTATAGAGTCAAAATATTGGTTGACCAACTGATTGATTTGTTTGTGGACAGTGCAACTTCAAATTTCTTACTTGAGGCTTCTGCACTGTTCTGGGTCACAGTCGATTGAGTCAATGGCAGGTGATGGTCTAACTATCAAAGGGGAATCTGGTCGTCAGAACTTCAGAAAAGTGAATAACTGTGTGAACAAGGGAAAGATGCATACTTAATCTTGAAAACACACACTTACATGCCTTAACAATGAGAAAATTCAAACCATCCAGACACAGATGCTCAACATGACTAACCAGCGGTGTGAGCGACAAGCACGACACTTGTGATTGATCGTTGGTTGACCGTGAAGATGCTTGCGTGATAGTGTATGTGACTCCGTGTGTGAGTGTGACAAATATTTACATAGTGAACATAACAAGTACACACGAAGTGAAGACCCTGAGTATAACCAGAACATGGTTGCAAGCATGACATTGCTATCAACATGTAAAAATAAGGTAAACTGATCAAGCAAGGTGGGTGTGAAGACTCACATGAGCTCACAGAGTGAACCTGATTGTGTTCAGCCATCAAGTGAAACTCTCTAGGGAGGCTCCGAAATTGGGTGCAGGCCAAAATTTTGGAGGGCGGTTGTAGCCACTACAACTGGAGGAACTCCTAGATGTCGTCCACTCCTTGAACAAATTCAAACACTACATCACTGGTTATCAAACTTTTGTGCATCCTGACAATGGAACTATCAAGTACTTAATGAACAATCCTGATGCGAATTCTAGAATTATTATATGGTTTCTTCTATTACAATAGTTTGATTTAACTATCATTGATAAGCCAGGTAAAGAAAAAAATTTTGCAGATTTTTTGTCTAGACTTGCTTTGCATGTAGGTGAGGAAGGGATGGTGGATGATCCACTGCTAGATGAGAACTTATTTTCTATTTTAGTTCTCTCTCCATGGTTTTCTAGCATAGACAACTACCTAGTTGTTACAGAGTTCCCTCTAAGTCTGTCATCTAGGGAGAAGAGCAAAATTGTAAGGAAGAGTTCCCTTTTCAATTGGATTGGGGGAAATATCATCAAGATGGGACCAAATCAAATATTGAGGAGATGTGCCAAGGAAGAGGAAGTCTTTGACATCCTCTTAGCTTGTCATGATAAGCCTTTTGGAAGTCACTTTGCTGCCAAGAGTATAACTTTCAAGGTTCTACAAGTTGGATACTATTAGCCCACTCTCCACCAATATGCAAGAAGATACACCAGTCGATGTGATCTAGGCTAGAGGATAGGGAAACCTACTCCCAACGATGAAATATCCTTTCAACCTTAGGTGTATTTAGATCCATTTGAAAAGTGGGGCATGGACTTAATTGGGCCAATTGATCCACCATAAGGGCAGAAAACGTACATAATTTTATGCACTGATTATTTGACAAAGTGAGCTGAGACAAAGGTTGTCAAGGTTGCAATAGAGGAGAAAGTGGTTGAGTTCTTACGAGATAATTTGTTCTACAAATTTGGGTACCTACTTAACTACTAATAGTTGCTATAAACACTATTCTAATCATTGGTAACAGACTTCTTATTCCATTCAGGATCCACTGCTTCAGAACTTAATTTCATGTTCATGTTGCGGGGCAGAGATAATTTTAAATGATAGTTTGAAACCTTTATTGTTAAGAAATTTCCCTTTCCTGTGATTTTAATGAAACCTAGATTACTGCTAGATTTGGACCTCGTAATTACCTTCAGCCTTAGTGCTATGGAGCATTCGCCAAACCTCCATAAACTAGATCTCCAAGTGTGTGCTGGTGGCTATGCACATCAATTCGTCGAAGTACATGTCTAGCTCCTATCGGACTTGGTACTTGTCTTTGCCTATGTGAGTGTGCTAATGGGTGGGAGTGCATGCATGTGCATAATGACATCCATGCTCTTCAATGCCCGTGCATGCGATCGACAACACTGCTCACCCTGTCTGCTTTGTGCCATCTATTAGGATGGGCCTATATCTTGTATGGGCACAATTTCATCAATCCACGCATGTTGTGACCCCCGCTAGATTTGTTCTTGTTGCACTTCCTTCACTGCTCTGCATAGCTCTTGTTCTTCCCTAAGTTTCCACTTCAACTTCTGCAACTCCATCTTTGTTTCCTCCATCCTTTGTTTGTCTCTTTACCTTTGTATGATCCTCTTGTCACACTCTCACCTCTTAGCCTCAATCTCCAAAGCTACTTTCATCACAAGTGGATCTGCTTTGAAGTTGCAGATTGTCTCCACCTTTGCACTGTCAACGAACTTCCCTTTGCCTTTTTCACACATAGGTTTGCTACCCTCTGCTGCTATTGATGGTGTTTCTCTCTGTGGTGCCATGAAAATTTCATCCTAATATCCTTTTCTATGAACATCTTGGTGTCTTCATAGATAGGCAAGCTCATAGGCACTCACTCAACTGTATCTCCAGTTATGCTCTCAACAGTGTCCTTTGACCCTTCTCCCTCGGAGGCCATGTACCTGTACTGTTGAGAGGCAAATGAACACCTATGATACCTAGAGACATAGAAACACTCCTGGCAAGAAATTTGTCAGTTGAAAAACAAAACAAACTTGAGGACTGAATTGCAACATACATGTATGACTGATCGTGAAGATTGTGTAATTTCCACTGGGAGGTTGGGAGATTGACTGCCAAAAATATGAAAGGCACAGTCTGGGCCATAAAGAGGCTGACTGACTGTTCGAACTACACAATGAATAGTATAGCCTGGCTTGCTGAGGACTAAAATTGTGCAATGTGCAATTTTAGTCAACAATGACATGCAAACCAACAAACTGCATTGCATAGTTACTAGGGCCAGCAAGGCACTGCCTCCTAGAATTACGCAATGCAAGCTTGGTGGCCAATACTAGACTAGATTTGCATAATTTCTAGAGGGAAGGAAGAGCCTTCACTTCTACAAATGTGCATTTGCGAGCCAAGCAAGGAAGAGTCTGGACCAAGGCTAACGAGCGATTGAAAACATGAGAAGTCTGAATGCATGGCGAGACAGAGTGTAAACAAGAGTGAATGATCATGCATGCGAAGAATGAGTGAAGGATTTAGAAAACAATAAAACAAGCAAATGTGTGAAGTGAGTCACCGCAACGACGACCGTGAGTGCAGAAACAGTGTCATGCATGCGACAACAATGAGATGCAATGAAAAACTAAAACAATGCTTCTAAAGGCTAACATGCATCAAAACGATGGCAAGCATTCATCGAAATCAAGCAGACAACACTTACATAAAGATAAATACAAAAAGTGACAGAAAATCAATGTAAGACATGAGAAGCAAACTTACCGTTAATTAGCTGAGCTGAATGTGCCAAAGACTCCTAGATGCGATGTGAGATGTTAGAGCTACAAGATCAATGTGAGGAATGAGATATGCAACATCTGACAAATGAGTTTTGATAAGATTGAGGTTATGACATGCATGCCACAAATCTAGAAAAAAAGTGACACTTGGAGGGAAGTTTCTAAAACAATATTTGCATGTAACCTCCAACTGCTAAAATAAATGCCTAAAATCTAGCAATTCCTTTTGCATGTTTCCATTTTCTATTTCGGGAAAATGAAACCCATGCATGCAAATCAGAATTGCTTGATCCTGGAGGGAACCAGTAAAACCGAAGGCACATGCAGCGGCCTGCAAGCTTGGGAAAGGAATATGTGTAGTTTCTAGGCTAAGCAGGGTTGGTTGTCCCTTAAGCATTGTGCAATTTCTGGGTTCAGTAGGTCACTGCCTCCCAGAATTGCTCAATTTATGGGTTGAAGACTAGTGTCGGGATGGATTCTACAATTTTATGAGGGAGGGATGCCTAATTGGATTGCACAATTATGGAGCTCAACAGGCATCCCAGTAGAGATTGTGCAATTTCTAGAGTGAAGGTTGGTTCCCCTCCAAAATTGCACAATGTTATGAGTGAACCTCTCAGCCAGAAAATTACCTAAGTCTGAAATGGCAGCCTATGATGGTAGACAAACAAGTTAACATGGACAGGTTGACAAGCCAATGAAACCTAGTTGAAGCCTATGTACTTGACAGTGAAATACATGATGCTAAGGATGGTTGGTAGGGAGGCTCCAAAATGAAGTTAAGGAAAAATTTTGGAGGGTTGTTATAGCCGCTATAACACTTGGTGACACACTAGTAGAACTCCATCTCTCTTAATGAACCTTGTTTCACGAAAAGCAAGTCTAACACCTCCAAAACTATTTTTCAGTTCTTTTATCATCTTGAATCCCACACTAGCTTGATTAAAATATATAGCACATGCCATGGTCTTGTTCGGTTAGCACACATTACAATCTAAGTCTATACAGTTGTTTCAATTGGGATGAGGGGTATATTGGTACACAAGCAATATGATAGTCAAAGTTTTAAGTTTCATCTCTGGTGTTGCTCCACTTCCAACAGGCCTCAACAGTACCCGACAAAGTCACTCATCAACACAAGCATCGCTCCTCTGCCAGGGAGCCTGGTCAATACGTTGGCAGAGTTACATGCATCACCTCTCTATGCGGGAATCCTTTCTCTTCTTTTGCCTTGTTCAAAAAATTCACATTTTCATTTTTTCATTTTTTTTTAATTGTGCATAGCACTTATTCATTTGAGAGGCGAAAGAGGGATCCTGAATTATTGAGAGCATAAGAGTTTTTTGCTTCAGAGAATTGTTTTGTATATACCTTTGATGTACTTGTTAAGGTTTTCCTACTCACCTTACTCTACTTGACTGAGCTAATAAGAGTTAACCCAAATCAACCGACTAGAGTAGATGATACTAGTTAGCATACAAGCGTTGTGTTTTCATCAAGGTTCACTTCGAACAACATGTAATTTCCATTGGTGTATCATGGACTGAAGACAACAGGTTCCACATACAGATATAGGATGATAGATAACCAAGTATTGATAACTACACAAGTCCTCTTTCACTTTACCCTTTCTTCTTTTAAGAGTCGCAAATGGTTCATGCGAAACTAACCTATGAACATAAACAAACAAACAAACAACTAAAGCAAGTAAGAAAACAAGAAAGCAATCAAAGAAACACACAAAGTAAGAAAGCAAACATGCATGGAAGCAAACAAGCTAAAGAATACACTACTCCTACTCCTAATCTAACGGTGCATGGGCCTGATCATGTGAAGTGATATTTCCAATGCAACCACCAGGGAATTGGTCGACCCATGTTGGTGAAGAAATGGTTCGCGAACAACAAATTTATGTGAACCACCAAATATGAAAGGTATAAAAATGAAGAAAAACAAACTATGAGTCTAAATGCGTCCACAAAAAAAAATGAGTGTAAGCGCATGACATGCAATCTGTGGACTTACCATGGTTTTGTGCAACACTGCATGCAGATGTTAAGAATACACATTCTCTTGATTGCGACATGCAAGCAAACCAGAGACACAAAGACAACTTGTGTCATGCCCGTGTGATTTCTATATAAGATTCCTCCAATGCATGAGCAATGGGATCATGTAGTTCAAGTGAAGGAAGTGAAATCTGTGTGTGGGATTGATCTACAATGCTTACATATGAGTTATGAGGATCCTGGGGTGTTTCAATAATTTCCTCACTGGAAGCGAAATCAACCTCAGGACAATGAGGGTCTAACATAACCATCAGCTTGGGCTGAAGTGCCTCGATAGTCTATGGGGTTTCAACTTCGTCGACAGGTAGATCATCATAAACAGGTGGATTTTAAAAATTAGTAGTGATAGAATCAACATTGTGATCGAATACGAGAGTAAAGAGATCACGACAACTACGATAAAAAAAAATCAATGATTTCATTGGCATCCTCATGATTAGATAAATCAAACAGAGGGTTAGATGAGAAGCAAGAATGTTCACCCTCTACGTTTCCAGAAAAAGAAGATGAAAAATAAAGTGGATTTTTAATGAAGCATTTGTCCTCTTTGTTGTCAAATGATGGACTAACATCCGATGTGTTCTGCGAAAGATAACAATAGGTGCATGCATTGGTAGATTTACACAAGGAAAATCAGAGATAGTAGAATCACTGAAGAGGTTAGGAAAAAGTGGAGGAGGCCCAGACAGAAGGGGATCATCCTTCACCGTGGGTTGATGTTCAGTTTCCCAGTCATACTCATCATGAATGATAGCACAGGTTGGTTATGCAACACCAACTTTGTCAATGGCTTGATCCTCATTCACAACAGGTGTGGAGACCGGAACGAAAGAACACAAGAAAGTGCAATCCAGAGGATTAGTAAAACATGAAGACGGAGGTTGTGGTAACAAATTCATGTGACAACCCATGCACTTCGCAACCAAATCTGCATGAAAATTGATAGAAGTGATGTTGGTAGGATATGACAGTTGAAAATACATTTATGCATGTTCTCCCACATCACTCTGTGGTGGTGGAGTTGTTTGATGAGGGGAAGGCAGACAGTCACTTGTGACAACGACTATTTCCATCTATGATTGCGTAGCTCCATCACCGAAGTATGTTGAGTTAGGTTTGAACTTCAAATTCATCTTGGGATTGACTAATTTCTTAAGATAGTATTTGAATATGTCCCAAATATATTGAAACTTCATCTAGTTTTTCGGAGCTTGAAACTGCAATACACGGAAGCACTGCCAAAAATCCATATGCAATTCTTGTGGAGTCTTCCATTTTTTTAACAGGTTTTTGTCAAGAGGTTCCAGATCAAAATGATGGAAATTAGATTCAATGAGATCACATAACTGCTCAAGTGAGTTCATGTTACCGGGTGGCAGATTGCTACACCAGCATTGTGGGGATTCGTGAAGTGTGTGTGAAAGCAACAAGTTGGCCTCTTCATCAGAGAAGTCATCTGCATCATCAAGAAATGCATAGAAGTCTTTCAAGTAATTATGCCAGGCCACTTCTCCCTCACAATCGTATGTGAATTCCGTCAAGAGATCAAAAAACTCCCTCATGATGTCGAGATGTTCAGCATTAGAGAAACATTATGGAGGGATGAGTCTAATAGTATCCATGATGGATATGGGAAGATTCAAAACAGGATGTAAGGGCTCAGTTTGTCATTTGGCCTCCTTCTAGTGCCAAAATGACGACGGTGTTAGACCCACCAACATGTTAGGGTCTCTCCCCGGTAAGAAGTCCCAACTAGACCTTAGACCGTTCGATGTAGGAGTCCAAGCAATGGGTCGCATAGTATTGCCTTGACCGTGGTTGCACACACAGGTAAGTAAGATGTCCTTGTTGGTAGCAAGGGTGTGACATGTGTAGCAAGACAAGGAAGGTGCAGGAAGGGTTCTAACATACGGAAAGGGGAGTAAGTGCGCCCCTTTAAAACCTGTGGAAACACACAACTTGAAAGGGAACACATGAGCAAAGATACATCACAAGCTGGAAAGTAGGTTAGCCATCGATATAAAGTAATGGTTAAACCAACAACTCATCTCAGTAAGATTTGTACATACATATATAGAAATAGTCCATACATACATGCATAAGCAAATAGATACATATATAATTAGAGTAACCAAGATAGATGAAATGCAATAAAATCATATGAATGAAACATGTTGGCTATGTTATATTAATAAAGTGAGAGTTTCAATCATACACACAACCATGTCCAACTACCAGTCCCGACAATGGAATGTTACATTCACTGCTGCCTACTCCTCCAAAGATATATACTAGCTCTATGTTGTGGAGAAGCCAAGACTCATTACAATACACTCCAAGCTTTCTCTAAGATACACCTACAAGAAGCTTGGCTCCCAAAAGCCAGTATAATGAATTATGAGGTTCTATAAATAGAAATGGGTAGGGTGACCCCTGACATTCCCATTTGTGACTCTTCACCTACCCTCATGACTCTTCAAATACTACATCACTGTTACATTCGACCATCGACACTTGGTCTTTCACTTTTACAAGATGTTACATTACAATCTGTACATGTACCCATGTCAAACAAAATAGGCTTGAGCAAGTCAAGAAAGATAACACTAAGACTCAAATAGTTGTGGGAAGACCAACTTATCGACATTCACACGATGATCAGTGATGGTGATCTGATGCCAAGCCTGGTAGTCCATGATGGTGTCTACATGCTCAATGGTGACATCCTGCTAAAAACAAACTGTTTCCTCCATTGCATCTGGGTACACTGATTTGGCTCCTCTTTCCAACTCATCTGATAACATGCAGATCATTGTCTTGAGTGTGGTTGGGCTAGCAACATATTGATTCATAGTGTTTGCGCTGATCTCCAAGTGTGTGCTAGTGGCTATGCGCATCAGCTCATCAAAGTACATGTCCAGCTCCAGTCAAACTTGGTTCTTGTCTTTGCCTTAGTGAGTGTGCCAATGGGTGAAACCGCATGCATGCGCACAATGACATACACACTCCAGAACACTCATGCATGTGATCGACAACACTTCTCACCATGTCTGCTATGTGCCAGCTACTAGGATGTGTCTATATCATGTATGGACATAGTTTCATCAGTTTGTGCATGTTGTGCCCCCCACTAGATCTGTTCATGTTATGCTTCCTTCTCTACTTTACGCAGCTCCTGTTCTTCCCTGGGTTGCCGCTTCAACTCCTACAACTCCTTCTTTATTTCCTCCACCCTTTGTTTGTATCTTTTCTTTTATGTGATCCTCTTGTCACGTTGTCACCGCTTAGACTCAATCTCCAAAGCTATTTTCATCACAAGAGGATCTGCTTTGAACTTGCAACTTTTCTCCACCTCTGCGTTGTCAACAACCTTCCTCTTGCCTTTCTCACGTGCAGGTCTACTACCCTCTACTGCTACTGATGGTGTTGCTCTCTATAGTGCCATAGCCATTTCATCCTAATATCCTTGTCTACAAACGACTTGGTGTCTTCATAGATAGGAAATCTCATAGACACTCACTCAACTCCATCTCCATTTCTGCTCTCAATGGTGTCCTTTGACCCTACTCCCTGGGAAGCCATGTACTTGTACTACTAAGAGGCAGAGGAACACCTATGATACCTAGAGACATAGAAACATTCATGGTAAGTGATCTGTCAGTTGAAAACCAAAAAAAACTTGAGGACTGACTTGCAACATACCTATATGACTAATTATGAATATTGCGCAATTTCCACTGGTAGGGTGGGAGACTGACTGCCAAAACTGCACAAGGCACAGTCCTGGCTAATAGGAGGTTGATTGACTACTAGAACTGCACAATGCACAGTCTAGCCAAGCCTGCTGAGGACTGAAAATACGCAATGCACAATTTCAATCAGTAGTGACATGAAAACCAATAAACCACATACATATTTTCTAGGGCCAACAAGGCACTGCCTCCCAGAATTGCACAATGCAAGATTGGAGGCCAGTGTTGGTTGAGATTTGTGCAATTTCTGGAGGGAAGGAAGATCCTTCACTTCCATAAATTCACTTTTAATAGCCATGCAAGGAAAGTTCTAGGCCAAGACAACCCAGACCCGCTGACGGGAAACTAGAAACATGAGAAGTCTAAATACATGGCAAGGTTAAGTGTAAACAAGAGTGAATTATCATTCATGTGAACAATGAGTGAAGGATTCATAAAATAGGAAAACAAGAATGTGTGTGAAGCGAGTCACTGCAACGATTCCCGTGAGTGTAGAAACAGTGTCATGCATCCAACAATAGTGAGATGCAAGAAAAACTGAAACAATGCTTCTACAGTCTAACATGCATCAAAATGATAGCGAACGTTCATTGAAATCAAGAAGCCAACACTTACACAAAGAGAAATTCAAAAAGCGATAGAAACTTGATGCAAGACATGAGAAGAAAACTTATCTTGAAAAAGCCGAGATGAATGTGTCAAAGACTCCTATATACGATGTGGTATGTCAATGTTATAAACATATTTGGGCACTTCAACCCCAGTGACATATGTCAATAAACCAAGGGCTCTTTAACCCCTAAAAGTGTTGTTTCATACCCTAAAGGATCATGGTCAACTGATTACATCATTTTCCAGAAGTTCCACCTGAAAAACCACTCAGAACTGGCCAAAATTGGACCATACTGACTGCTCCATGGTCAAGGTGCAATGCATACTGGCTGCTACACTAGCTAGGTGCTATGCATACTAAAGAGGCCTTTTGTAGGGTGCGATGAGCGAGAATAGACAAATGAAAGAGACAGTTTGCTAAGTGGAAACTCATGGAATCTTCTAGAAACTTCTCACATGACACTTGCCTCTCTAAATTCGCCCAGGGATGAGTAAGAGATCAATGAAATCTCTAAGTGGAACCAAGAACTATCAGTAGAATGACACTAATAAAAAACCCAGAGCTAACTCACACCCTTACAAGACATTTATAAATCGATCCCTCATCTGAGAGATCTGGAGGCTGGAAGTTTGTAATTTGTAAGGAAGTGCTATTGGTTTATCTTTGAGAAGAGACATTGTATTGTTGGGTGATCTTGATTTTCATGAGGTGAAGAGGGCTTTGATGCTGGGAGGATGATGCTGGATCAGACAACTAGGTTGTAATCCTCTCTTCTACTATTAATAAAGTTCTTTGAGTTTTCCTCCATATAATCATGTATTTGTGAATCTTGTTATTTGCGAATGCAATTTTATGGTCAATGTATTTCTGATTCTGCATTGTGTATGATATTATAGATCGAGATGCTTAGATGGTGTTTTGTTACTTTGACTCTACAGGTATTCTCTAAAGTAGGACAAGTAGGAGAGTAGTTGCAAACTCTATCAAGGGAGAGAGAAATCAAGGAGCCAAGTGAAAGATCTAGATTGGTCCCCTTTGCTTCTCTCTTATCTATCATACATAAAGGAAATCACAAATTGCTTTGATTGTTTGTTTCTAAGATAGCTACCCGTCTTAGTGGGACTAGAAGATTGAAAAGGCACTAGTTTTCTCATAACCAAAATGGCGACTCCATTGGGGAGTGAATAGTTTTTTTGTTTATTATTCTTGTTTGATTTATAAACTACAGAAGGAGCCTGAAATTAGCCAGATAGCCTTCAAACTTCTCATGCTATGCAATTGCAAAGTAGATGAATGCTACTTCAGTCAATCTTCGGGTTAGTTTATGAACTGAAAAAATGACTTACAAGCATTCTAAGCATCCTTTTGGTATCTCAATAACCTCCTAAGATCGTACCCCTATACTTTGTTCTTTACTATTCATAATAGCTCAACCTAAATCCTTGAACTCAACTGCAAATTTGACCAAAAACCCAACTCATTTTCGCTCCCTAGCCCATCGCACTATCTGTAACTGGAAACCAGTATTCATCACACCTCTCATGTGTAGTAGGTGAGATGCATCCCTATTTATCTAAAGCACAGGTGCGATGACTGAGTGATCTTATTTCTCTCTTTGAAATTTGGTTTTTTTGTCCTTGTTTTCAACTCTGTTTGATTGTGTTGCTGCTTATTATCAATATCTCATTGTTGAAGCCTCCTTCATGTTAGAGTCGTTCCGATCAGTCCTCCGTCAGAGATCAAAACTCTTTATGCATTTCATTTTTAGGTGTCCTGCTCCATTCACTCAGCTGCATTCCGCTAGGGGCATGCCATAATCTGACGGAGAAGGTCATGCTAGTCATTTCCCCTCATGTTTGGCTCTTGCTAGCTTATGTCTTTGTGACAAATAATCAAAAGGACCATAACAGTCAAGGTCTGGTCCTTCAATGGACAAAGGTCATTTTTGGTCATTAGGTCTAGGGATTGATCAATTTGGTCTTTAATAGGTCCAGTAAAGCCATGTAGGTCAGAGGGATGCTCTTGCAAAGTAATGATCCGCAGCTCCCCATCATCTTATTGACAAAAATCGATGGTTCTTCAAAACTATGTTTTGAAGAAAAGTCCAACAGTTCTATTGGTGACAAAATTTTCAAAAAAGGGTCGACAATTGATTTCTTCAGGTGCATTCATGGTTTCTATGGCCAAAGTTCTCTGTCATGCAATCCCTGCAAAAAGTGTCGAAAATTTCATCATTTGAGCCCAAAATTCAGAGAAAAGGTGAAAATCAAGGTTATATTAAAGTCAGTGAAATGTGTTGAACAAGACATTAGAAAAGTGGGTTTTTCTTAAAAAGTTAATTTAAAAATATGACCTCCAAGCCTATATACACAAATATCATCATAAAACAAACTCGTTGTGCAAGCAAGGCGTTGGAGGAAGGTTGCAAGGTCGTGAGTTGAAGGTTGGAGTGATTTGGAGCAGCTTGGGGCGATTTCTGGGTGCGCGGCACACACAGACAGGAGCGTGGCGCACTCACCGGGCGTGGCACACAGAGCCTGCCCACCGTTTAAAATCACCACTGGCGCGATGCACTCAGAGTGTGCGGCGCACAGGGGCAAAGCGCCCAAAACTTACCAATTTCACTCAAAAATTTTTATGGAGCCCATCCAATTGCAAGGTAGGCAACCTACCTCCACTTGTGCATCAAATTTGAAAGAGATACAATTGTTTTATGATTATAATCAATAGCAAAAATCTTTTATAAAACAAACACAAGAAGACATCAAGAAAACCATGATGCTAGGGTTTGTGCTACAGTGATATTTCTGCCAAGGTGTTTTTCCTACCCTTCCCCTATGCCATTATCCCCATAATCACTACCCTAACACTACCAAAATCATACTCCCTTTCCCCTCTTCCTATTGCTAAATAAATCCCAAACCCTAAAACCTTACCTTGCCCAAAACGCAAAACCTACCCTATCAAAATTTTCCTATAAACCCCTATTCCCCATTATATTTTCCCCCTCCTAATACTCCCTTTTTAATTGTCCCCTTGGTGGTAGATTTTCAAAGCAAACTCCAGCTTCACTAAAATCAAAGGGTAGCCTAAATTCAGTTTACAAACAGCAGTCATGGCATCCCAGGTTTCATCAGAATATGAGGAGGAGACCCACAGTGATACAGCTTCAGGAGAACAGGCCCCCAGGAGACATCACCAGAGTGGCAAACATGTTAGAGATGAGCCAAACACGCTCACCGAGTTGCAGGCATGCCCTCTTGCTATGTCATGTTTCCAGCACTTAGCATGTTTTGAATTTTTTCAGAAGGTATAAAATGTCAGAGTTCATCATGAGTTGGCCCGTATTTTTGCACTTCACCTACACGGAGGACAGTCTATCTTGGTTGGGGTCACTTTCACATTGACACCCGAAACCATATCAGTGGCAATAGGCATACCAAACATTGGAGAATAGTGGCATAAGAAGAAGGTGGAGAGGCATCATTATGAGCCTTACATTAAGGCCAGCTGTTTGAGCCAGCTCACGAGAGTTTTTCCATTCAGATTTTTGAGAGATGAGTATGCTCCACTCATGAAATTGATCATGAAGTACTTCAGTTGTGAGGGGAGGTGTTCTTGCCTTTATGTCTATCACATCAGGTTGCTCATGCACTTTACCAAGGTGTGAATGATGAACCTCCCATTTTTCATTTGCGGGAACATAAAGAGGATGAAAAATTTCATGCAGAATGTTATCACAAAATCGGGTACTAAGGGTTGCTACTTAGCAAGATCTCATGCAACTATTTCAAACCAGGCTTTAGACTAAGGCTTAGCCTCCTTAGTCAGAGAGGGCTCTCTCACAGATTTTTGATATGCATTAATAACAGGAAAAGATGGCTAACTCTTCAAACAGTACATGAAAATAAGCTGGTTGGAACAAAAAAATAACACTTCTTCCATTGGGCTCATGGAGTCAAACACCTCTGCAATAAACTATTAACTACTCAATCATGGAAGCCAAGGCATATTATGTTTAAACACTCAGAACATTTCTCAAACAGAACCTCAACTCATAAACATACACAGGAAGTCTGAGCGCTAGGTGAATTCAGAGTGATTGCATGTCTATTGAGTTGTAAAACAGAAAGGATAAAGA
Organism: Pinus tabuliformis; assembly: GCA_031772625.1. Lineage (NCBI taxonomy): Eukaryota > Viridiplantae > Streptophyta > Pinopsida > Pinales > Pinaceae > Pinus > Pinus tabuliformis. The sequence continues at coordinate 39,147,298 of CM062815.1, forward strand.
CAAAACCACATATATTCTGAGCCTTTGAACACAAGATGAATCTTGGGAAGAAAAAGTAATCTTTCTATTACTGTCAAAGTCTTTTACATAAGCCAATATAGAAACTCTGTTTTTTTTTATAAATCTCCAACCCCAATTACATCAGAGTTTTCACTATATATAGGAAAACAAACTAAACTACTTTGAGTCTCCTCCTCCAGCATGAGGGGAGCTCGATTCTGCCTATGATGACACCTACTTACTTTTAACTAACTATTAATTACAGCTGACTATTAATTGACAGCGCTGGACTCCTAAAACAACTAAAACTCTAATTCTACATCATGCTGGAAATGGCATTTATTACAACCAAGATGGTGCTCCTACGAGAAAAAGGAGAGAACAGGCTCATTCTTTGACAAGTGGCTTCTCTTAGTTTGGCTGTGATAGGTGTCGATAGTTGCTTGCTGGCCTTTAATATAACATGTTTCCAACACCCTGAAATATAGGAAACTGTTCCTGTTTGTCGGTCTTTGATTTGCCTCAACATATTCGAATCCAAAGGAGTATGCTTTATCCTTGCTTTTATCCTTTAACAAAAAGAGCGGGCTGCCACATCCTGGATGTGCTGTAGGCCGTATTGATAGACAGGTGTCTCTCTTTCAAATTTCTCGGTCATCTCACCAACATAGCTGTTCTGCGTTTAAAATCACCACCTACAGCAGTTTCGTAGCGCGCTACGAAACTGCTGTGTAATTTCAAAAACACAGTCTTCTTCCTTGCCTTTAAAAATTCACTATGCATAGTTGATGCTTTGGACAAGGTTATGAGAACAACCTGTAAATGAGCATGGTTAATAGCCTCAACCTTTCTTTAGGATTCATCTATTCTTCCTTTAGTGCAGTCTCACAGCCACACTCTGTACTGTCTTCATTTTCTGTCTTCATAGATCTGTTCTTTGTAATCTCCTAATTTTAATTTACAAGCAGAATTATTCGTAAATATCTGCGACTTGGTCTTCCTTAAATGATTGCTCTTCTCTTCATCAATTTCTTCTTTCTCCCAGCAAATGTCAAGATAGCGCAATGCCTTTCTGTATTTTCTTAAAGCCATCTTATAATCCCCTTTCTTGTAATTTTCATTCCCAAAACATTTCGCAGAATCTACTGTATTCATCCACCATGAAAATTATGCAGATTTCTCATCAAGATCAGCTGGCCAGTCTGGATACAAATCTCCATCTTTGAAGAAATTAGCTATTCCATCATCTGATCCTTCTGGGATCTCCCCACAATCTGAAATTACAACATCTAGAGAAGGGCGGTCACTACCTTCTGTGGGAGTATGCTCAATGCCACGCACAACTCCCATGCCTTTAATTACCTTCCCAAAGACAACATGCTTTCCATCGAGATGGGAGATCCTTGTTGTTGTGATGAAAAATTGAGAGCCATTTGTATTAGGTCCAGAGTTTGCCATTGACAACATTCCTCTGCGCTCATTTTTCAGTTGAAAGATTTCATCATCAAACTTTAATCCATATATTGATTCACCCCCTGTACCATTTTGAGCTAAGATGTCTCCACCTTGTATCATAAAACCTTTGATAACTCTATGGAAAGGAAGCCCCTTGTAATGCAGGGGGGTGCCAGTATGAGGGCCAATGCCCTTTTCTCCTGTGCACAAAGCCCTGAAATTTGGTCATATCCTCGACAAGTTCCTCGAGACTCTGCTGATCTATGACATGCCCCTTCTCCTGCATCTACTGCGATCACAACGAACAAAGAAATCGAATGCAGTGAAGAAAACTTCCAAACGAAGTGCCGGAAAGAATTCCAACTGATGCTCAAAACAGTGATTCAAGCCCGTGAACGCTCTAGAGTCTCGGTTGAGCCCTAATTTCTTGATCTCTTCTGTGAAGTCTATTTTCAATTCCAGTTGGATTGTCGCAACATTGCGAGGATGGAATGACCGCAGATTGGTATCAGTTTGATCCTAAGTTCCTTGCAGAGGTTTCTGCGTAGATTTGCAACAGTGTTCGTGGAGTAAATAGAATAGCTTATGTCATAACCTCGAAACCTCCATCAACTGTAGAGTGGGAGTGATATGCATGAAATGGATTGAGCGGCCTTGAACGCTCCTACTACAACAGGACTGTGCAATGTTAACATCTGATATATGCAAATTCCATCCATTCAAAACGATTCTTACTGGATTTCAATTGGGATTGTCTTCGTCGATGACATTTGGACGGTGAAGACAATTAGAATCACAACAAAACAAGTTCTGTAGACTTATTGAAAGCCTAATTTCTCATATAGAAAAGAGTGTGATCTGCTAGATGTATTAGGATGTATGCTGCCATGTGTTCATTACCCTGCTCGGATGCGTGCCATGTGTGCACGTTGCTGTCGTTCAATCCTCAATGCAGAAACTTGACTCTCCACCCTCTTGTATTGGAGTTTGATCACTAGGAAACCCTTTAGTTTCTTTAGGAAATCGGATAAGTACTAGATGCAAAGTAAGAAATAAAAACGAGGCTGTGCAGAACTTGCATTAGCACCGCTAATGATTTCAATCTGCGTTCCAAAGTCAATATGACTAGCAAGCGCTCCAGCAAGCATGACATGACCCTTCTTTAGATCCAAGATCCCTCGCAACTTTTATACCCCTTTGCTAGCTTTGCAGAGAGTTGATATTGGAACTGTTGATAGGAATCTGGAAGACTGCCAACAACTGCTGCCCGATATCGACCTGCGCTTTCAACTTCTTCTGCCCATTCTCTAATAGACAGGGTCTCAAACATTTGCAAGGCATCATCTCTTATTTGTCTTGAGGGATCAACTACTTTGTAAAGTATAAGGCTTAGCAACCTCTGTGTTTCACATTTTGAAAGTTCTTGCTGCATGTGAACAGTTATCAACAATTTTGCAAATGTCTCGTTCTAGCTTTACTGCATCTACCGGAATTGTAGGGTCAATCTCCTTGAGACTGAAGTAGAGGGCGTTCACCGAAGTATCAGGTAAAGCCTCACCAGGATTTACCACAATGCCATCAGCCACAAAAGAAGTAATTCTTAAACATGATTCCTCTTGAAGATTAATCTTAATGGGCTGCAACTGAACAACTGAATGTGATGGACCAAAAGGCTCTTGTATGGCTCTAAACACTACAGTATCAATAGTAGTAAGCACCATTCGGGCAAGAACCTTATCATCAGGTGAAAGTAAATTGGAAAATACCTCACAAATGATCCAGAGTGATGACCTGATTTATTGTTTGAACAAATCCCCAATTTCGTAGCACGCTACGAAATCACCCAAACAGGTAGCGCTGCGAAACTACTAAAAGGATTCATGCGCTGCGAAAACACTTTGCCCTTAAGCTAATCTGAGCAATTTTTGGTAACAGAATTTTCAGTGATAACACAGAACAAGACCCCTCGATAGCAACTCAACAGTGTTTATCACTTTTCTCTTATCTGGATTTTGGTGGACCATCAGTTGGTATTGCAGGGTATTGCTTGGGAGGACTTCATCTCCCATGACTTCTTCAGCACTCCACAGGTAGTATCAGAGGTAGAGCATGAGATAGGTGGCCCATCTCATCAGTATGAGCGACATGAGACTACTACTATGCCAGTATACATCACCTATCAGAGAGGCAGTAGACCCTTATTTGCAGCGGCAAAGAGAGTGTTATCTCCACCCGGGGTGGAAGGGGCCTCGCTTCCAACATCAGCATCATAGGAGCAGGGCAAGGGTAAGGAGCCAGTACAGGAGGAGGGGCCATCAGGTGAATGAGAGACCGAATTCGTTCTCCTCCATGATGATGAGACAGATGCAAAACCAACAAATGCAGAGCTTACAGAGATCATCCAGGAGCAGCAATCAGTGATTGAGTCCTTATCCCTCGACTTGGAGAGGGCCAAGTGGAACATGAAGTACCTGGAGTAGAGAAATAATCAGATTGAGGATCAGCAGATGACTATGGAGCTACAAAACATTCGTGAGCATCGCCAAGCTGCTCAAAGAAGAAGGGTTGAGCTCACATCTTTGGAGCAAGAAATCAATGAGGATTGGGAGGCCAACCTTGAGAGGGTCAACATGCATTTGGAGAGGCTGTTGGACAAGGTTGACTAGGACCTTGCTCTACTGAGACACATGGCTTTCCGTTATAGGGTGTGAAACATGAGTGCACAGGCCCGAATAAGGAGTTCGAAAGCGAAATTGAGGAAAGCAACAAGAAAGGCAAAAGAGGAAAAAGAGCAAGAACGGCTTCAAATCTTGGCTAAGGCTTCCTTGGCCCATCATAACACCCCATAGGGAACCTGCAACCCAAATTTCAAGAAATTTGGGGAATTTTTGGTCAATTCACAAATTTTTGGGCAAAAAAACAGGGTTTTTCTCCTTGTGCGCTGCGCCACTAGCACGACGCTAAAATTCTAGAGCTCCAAATGAGGAATGGTTTGCATTTTTGGATTCATCATGGAAAATCATGACTATTGGTGTCCGGACAAGAAATTTTGCCAAAGTATGAGTCTCCAAAAGGTCAAAAAGCACCCAAAAATGGCCTCTCTGCCACGTTTTTTACACACAGGAAGCAGTCTTGGGAGAATGAAGATTTGGAGGGGAAAATGAGCACCAAATTCAAAAATTCCAATGGGTTTAGAAAGTAGACAGGACGGGATTTCGAAAAATCTCACTTGGGCACATTTTGGACACCTGAAAGTGCCCCAAAACAGGCCCCAAAGTAGCACGGTGCACAGAGGAAAAATTTCCCAATTTGTTTCTGTTTCGCGAAATTTCGATTCACAACTTCTCCAAGTGGGCCCGCTCATCTACACTTCAGTTTTTTGGCACCAAAGTCAGAATTTAAAGTGTTTTTTCTCCAGATTGGCTTCTATCCAAGTTGCGAAGGAAGGCAAACGGTCACCCAAGCCAAATGTCATGTTTGTAGCGTTGCACCTATAGCTGATGGTTGGCTCTCCATCTCCATTTTGCAATGATTCGAGTAACTACCCAACCCTTGGGTGTTCTATCTCTTCCTTACACATTCTATATATTGTATGCAAGTTATTTGCAAAGGTTTGGTTGGCTTGTAACTTCTGGGAGACTGTGGGAAAGAAACTCTGTTTCTTCACTGTGTATTTTTGACAGAGAATTAGTGAAAGGCAGCGGCTCTGTTTCATGAGATTTTTGTGGTTGTGAGTGTAGAAAATGTGTCTCTTATGTTTTCATATGTATTTCGTTATGTTTCATAATTCAATTCATGTTCATTTCCAGTGAAATTTTCTGAGTGAGATTAGGTAGAATTCAATTTTATTGCTCTGCCTGTGGGAAAATTTCATGTTCAGTGTTCTTCTTCTGTTGAAAAGGATTCATGTTCCTATGCCCTTTTCACACTCCTCAGCAATCTCTCCGTTCCGTGTTATTCCAAACTAAATTGCTACACTTTCCGCCTGCCTTGCCTCATGAAGTAATCTGTGCCTTTGTATTAAATTCTCTGTCCTTTGCTGACCTTTGGTCCCATACCATCCCAGAAGCTCAGTCATTCATAAAAAATTGTTTCTTGTATCCCTATTCACTTACTAGCCTAAGATCAATATTCCACTGTAAGTCATCTCAGTCTGTTTTTGCTTATATATTCACTGAGCGTGACTCGGAGAGATCCCTCTCCTGTTCTGGTAGGGCTAGCTACCAGACTGAGCATGGTTTGTGGTTACCCTAAATTTTGCCTTCCTTCAGCCTAGGGCAGATTTAGGTGCTAACACTTCCTTTACATAATTCAGCCTCCATTTATTAGGATTAGTAAATGTTTTTTATGTATTTTTCCATCATTTACAATCCTTCGTCAAAAATTAGATTAAATCGAACTATCGTTTTGATGCAAAAAGCTGTCGTAACTATCATTTTGAGTCAAAAAGAAGAGTGTCATAAAGTATTCCTCCTCTAGATAGTTGATTGTAATTTTTGTCATGTATTTGATTTGAATTGTTAATATTTGAAGTGTCAAAAGCAGTTTTCTATTCGAAATTGAAAAGTGTCATTTAGTCTTCCTTTCATTTTGAAAAGAAATTGTCGAAATGTCGCTTTGACGAAAATAGTTCAAATCTATACTTAGTTTTCCTTTTTGGCATTCTCACATTAAGGAAACGAAAAAAAAAATACATGCATTTGCATTTGCATTTATATTTTGTGTGAAAATGATTTAGGAAAAGTTCATTTAGTGTGTGCTCTTTGCTCTCTGTTAAAAGAATCGTAATCTTCTTTCCTTAGTAGCTAGGAATTTCATTGCTAAAAGAAAAATAAATGGTTGTTTATCATTTTAGATTGCATATTTAGGAATTTTACATCTACATCATGCGGTGAACCTTGAAAGAAAAACTTCTAAACAATATCAACTCTAAAATAAATCTCAATGAACATAAAAATGCTTTGGAACCTAATGCAACACATCTAGAAGTCTAGGCTAGAGACGTGTTCTACCATCGTAAAACCTGGTAACTATCGTTTTCATCGAAGCTTGGGTGATTCCTCCTCTTTGATACGACAAGTGCTAGTACGGACTTGTCCTCCCCGCACCTTCGAGTATATATTGGAAGACCACAATAGGATGATATCCTTTATCCATAGGAAGTCATGTCTGCCACCCTATCGATCGCAATGCACTGAACACAGCATTCGGGAGGATTGACTGCTGTACATAAGTCCTTGGTAATTTCTCTTTAATTTACCACCAAAGTGTATTTTGCAGTTTTGCGATTGGTTTGGTAATCCCTCTGTCTAGATTTCCAAAGTAGTCACTTTCGTTCCTTTTCGACTCCTTAAAAGAAAAGGTCCATCTGAGCATTTGTCACTTCAGGCTCATTAAAACTCAAAGGCGACTAGAGTCATCTTTAGCTTTTTATCGACTCTTAAAAATTGAAAAATAAAATTTGTGTCAAAGCATCATTAAAATTTATTTAAATCGAAATAATATCCTTGTTCCTTCGTTGGTCTTAGGTTGAGATAATGGAGTCCACCAATCAAGGAACCCCTCTTAGGGGTAATCCTAGTCCTTTCTCTTCTTGGGGAGATATTGGTGCTCCGTATATGGATACATTGTCCCTTCCAGGAATCACAATTGGCCTACCAGTATGGATATTCTCAACCTCTGTCGTTCAAAATACCGTGATTCCTCAGCAATCGAATCAGCAACCAGATGATACTGAAGTTATCCCTTCACCTTCTACTTCGCTTGTTTCTCCCTCCCCTTCTTCCTCTTTGCTTGGTGAAACTAGTGATACTAAAAACCAAGTAGCTGAGAAGAAGAAGAAAGGGAAGGAAAAGAAGAAGAAGAAGTCAGTTAAGCAAGGGGACAACCATACATCATCTGGTGAAAATCCACACACCGAAATTTCCAAGAAAAGATCTTCATGCATAATTTGCAAGGGAGACCACCTTCATCAAGATTTCCCTTACATCCCACGGATCTTGAGAGAATGGTCTCCTCGATCGCACCATCCGGTGTCATCAACCTCTGGCAATCAGGTTGACATCACACCATCAACTAGTGAAAATGAAGTCAACGGATAGAAAGGAAAGGTCAGATTTCCATGTAGGTTATGTGAAGGTAATCATGCTCTTCACTGTTGTCCTTTTTTGGACAAAGCCAAAAGTGTCTTGGATAACCATCCTACTTCACCGCAGCGACTTACACCTGGATACAACAAACTCTCACCAAGTCCATCACTAGTTGAAAACCCAACTGGCATAACTCAATTGTCAGTCGAAATGCCTACCATTGAAAGTGAACCTTCTAAGTCCATTCCAGACGAAAGTCAATAGGTCGAGATGGCAGTCAATCCAGTCTTGCCTTAAAAAGGTCCACTTTTAGATGATCCAATTTCCAAATAGAATGAGAACGACGCCGTTCAAATTCTTTTTGTCAATACAGAGTCTGATGAACTTGGGGGAAATCCACCTGTTCCTTTACAACAGGAGGAAAGCCCCCCAGTTCATGAGGTTCATCCAGCCGTTTATCCGGTACCTCCTCCGAGCAGTCTAGTTGTTTCCTTTGATTGGAATCAACTAGCAAGACCCCGCCTTCCATCTAATGTACCATTCCAGATCATAGTACAAGTTTACAAAATGATCGTGTCTGGCACTATCATAGATGAAGGGGCTTTAGTGAGTATCCTTTCCTCAACTGCTTGGAAAGTGCTTGGTTCGCCATCGCTTCTGCCTAAGACACAAAATTTGTCAGGCTTTAACAAAGGAACCAGTCAACCGTTAGGGATCCTTCCGAAGTTGTCGATAACTTTGAAAAGGAAAACTGTTCACTTGAACATGATGGTAGTCCAAGGGCCATTAGATTACAATCTACTCCTTGGGCATGACTATGTTTATAGCATGGAAGCTATTGTTTCCACACTCTTTCAAGTGATGTGTTTCCTGCATGAAGGCCAAATGGTACAACTTATCGACCAGCTTTCATTTCCCGGTTCAAACACAGCTACGAATCAAACATCATCCCTAAATGGTCCCTTTGCATCAAGAATGTCTCTTCAATCATCATTTCATCCACCTAATTACTGCAAGTAGTCTGGTGAATGTAACAAAGCTTAGGGGGCATGCACCCTAATATGCTTCCGCAGGAAAACCCAGCTGAAAAGATTGGTTTCGTGATAGGTTATGTGATTGGAAGCTCACACCAATCACCTTCGTCCCTTTTGATGGACAAAGCCAAGGAAGTGTTTTTGTCTAACCGCTGACAAAACAATACTTCCTAACCACAGTGACTTCCATATGGTTACCTGGAGACTCTCCCTTTCTCGATACCTGGGGGCATGCAAACCTTTTTATGCAAGCAAAAACCGACCAATTTCATTTTTTAGCTTTTTAGTGTTTTTAGCTTTTTAGCTTTTTAGTTCAACTTCTTAGGTTAGGTGATTGGTCTGATCCACCATTAACCTTTGTCTGCATCACACGGATGAAGTAAAGAAAGTGTTTTGTCTAGACAAAAGACAAAACTATCCTACCTAACCTCAGCAGTTCCTTAGCTTTAGTGTAGTTAGCTTTGTAGTTTGGTCATTTCTAGCTTACATAAAAAGGCAATGAGCACATGCTATCGTAGAGTTGAAGCTCACTAAAAGATAAACCTACCATTGAGAGACATCTTTAAACGACTGATATGAGAAATGTTTCCACAAGGTTCAAGCTCGTTAAAAAATAAACCTGCCTGTGAGCATAGTTTATCCTGGTTCAAGCTCATTAAAAACTGAATCCACCCTTGGTAAATAACCTTTGTGATTGCCCTGCTATCAGCCTTTTGAACCCTAGTTGTGTTCCTACCGTCACCTCCATTCTTTTGGCCAATCATATGCTTCCACTTGATTGTTTACCCTTTTGAGGAACAGCTGCGACAAGTGGTCCTGTTAGCCACCCTCTTCGCACTGGCATGTTTTGAGAAGTTCCAAGGTTACCCGGAACCAGTTGCTACCCAAAAACACCACTCGTTCCTCAAAAATGAGTCTCTTTCAAACTCTTTTTAGACTCGTTAAAAATAAAAAGATTGTCAAGCTATTGGCCTTTCCAGCTCGTTAAAGTAAAGGGGAGTGCCATCCCTCCTATACATTTTAATATTTTTGGACCTGAGGGTTTATTAAACAAAAAGATCAAGTGCTTGTCTTTTTCGGCTCGCTAAAGCGATTGAAAAATCATCCCTTTCATATTATTTTATACTTTTTCAGACTTAAGGGATTATGCTACGAAAAAGGACTGATGGAGTTTCATTTTCATCCCTTTTCAATCTCTCTAAACATGAAAAGGACCAAGTTATCTTTCTCGTTAAACTCGTTAAAACAATAGCGACAAACTTTTCCATCCAGACAAGAATGAGTTTCACTGTCGCTAGGCTCGCTAAAACATAGTGATAGGTTTTCTCGAAGGGAAAATTATAGAACAAGCATATGTTATCCTCATCAATCTTGACAAAAATAAAGAGGTACTGGTTAGCAATGACTGGGAAAAAAGGGAAGAAAACTTTTTATTGGTAGCAGGTTGCTCTTGAACATGACACTTTCACTCCATCACCATGATTGAGTCGGGTTGAGTTATTCCATTCATGGGTCATATCACCAATGGTCCTCTGTACCATCCATCTTTTGGGGTTAACACTACCAATCCATCTCAGTTTCACCGACATGTTCAAGAGAAGTCATTCAGAGAATTTACCATCCAGATAACACCTCATCCGCTGCAATACCTTCACCTTTCATTTTTCATGATCGCCATTCCTAAACCTTGTATCATCAGATCGTTTTCACCTCCAGAAAAAATGATTTTCTTCATTTCGTGTCATAGATGTGGGATACATCAAGGCCCTCCTACGATGGGTCACTTCTTGTCAACATCAGTTCATTATCCAAGAAGTTGACTTAGAAACAACCCTTTTAGTACTTTGAAGCTTGCATGCCTGAATGGTAAGTTTCTCACTTTCGGCGACAGGTTTACATCAATGGCCTTTGACCAAAAGATTTTGCGTGGTGTTCGACAATGGCTCATATATTCACACCACGTGAATTGTACTATAGTACCTTGAGGGTCATTATCATTATCGGTGACTCCTCTCGCACCTGTTAATAGCTTACATTATTGGCTGGTAATCAGGCGATGTATTTCCATGTTCGACTTCAAAACATCTTTTGAAATGGATCGACTTGTACATCGGGCGAAGATTGAACAAGTTTGAAGACCACGGATCTAGTTTCATCCATCCAGGCTGCGATATATTTAGGAAAATAAAGACATCAATTGTACACAGAAGCTGCACAGATGATCATCCAAGCTAAGGGATGATGACTCTACATATAAAGAATCACCAGTTTGCAACAACGAATGATTATCTGTCCTATGTACATGAAAATGAATTTATAAAGCTGAGCATGGGAATGCCCGATTCAGCTAGATCATGAAAATAATATGATGATGATGTATTGTATTGTATCTTATACAGGTCGCCTTCCAGTTCAAATACCAGGGATCTTCATGATAAAGCATTTCACCCGACATCAAAAGATTTACAACCTCATGCTTTAAGGGGCAACTGTTATAAACATATTTGGACACTTCAACCCTAGTCACATATGTCAATAAAGTAAGGGCTCTTTAACCCCTAAAAGTTTTGTTTCATACCCTAAAGGATCATGGTCAACTGATTACATCATTTCCCAGAAGTTCCACCTGAAAAACCACTCAAAACTGGCCAAAACTGGACCATATTGACTGCTCCATGGTCAAGGTGTGATGCATACTGGCTGCTACACTAGCCAGGTGCTATTCCTACTGAAGAGGCCTTCTATAGGGTGTGATGAGCGAGAATAGACAAATGGCAGAGACAGTTTGCTAAGTGGAAACTCATGGAATCTTCTAGAAACTTCTCCCATGACACTTGCCTCTCTGAATTCGCACAGGGATGAGTAAGAGATCAATGAAATATCCAAGTGGAACCAAGAACTATCAAGACATCTATAAATGGATCCCTCATCTGAGAGATTTGGAGGCTGGAAGTTTGTAATTTGTAAGGAAGTGTTGTTGGTTTATCTTTGAGAAGAGACATTGTATTGGTGGGTGATATTGCTTTTCATGAGGTGAAGAGGGCTTTGATGTTGGGAGGATGATGCTGGATCAGACAGCTGGGTTGTAATCCTCTCTTCTACTATTAATAAAGTTCTTTGAGTTTTCCTCCATATAATCATGTATTTGTGAATCTTGTTATTTGTGAATGCAATTGTATGGTCAATGTATTTCTCATTTTGCATTGTTTATGATATTATAGATCGATATGCTTTGATGGTTTTTTGTTACTCTGACTCTATAGGTATTCTCTAAAGCAGGAAAAGTAGGAGAAGAGTTGCAAACTCTATCAAGGGAGAGAGAAATCAAGCAAGGAGCCAAGCGGAAGATCCAGGTTGGTCCCCTTTGCTTCTCTCTTATCTATCATACATAAAGGAAATCACAAATTGCTTTGATTGTTTGTTTCTAAGATAGCTACCTGTCTTAGTGGGACTAGCAGATCGAAAAGACACTAGTTTTCCCAGAAACAGTCAGAGATGCAAGATCGATTGAGGGATGAGATCTGCATCATCTGGAAAATGAATTTTGATAAGATCGAGGTTATGACATGCATGCCACAAATCTAGGAGAAAGCGACACTTGGAGGGAAGTTTCTAAAACGACCTTTGCATGTAACCTCCAACTGCTAAAATAGATCCCTAAAATCTAAGAATTCCTTTTGCATGTTGCCTTTCCCTATTTTAGGAAAAAGCAGCCCATGCGTGAAAATCATGATTTCTCAGTCCTAGGGGGAACCGATCAACCTAAAGGCACACATAGAGGTCTGCAAGCCTGGGAAAGGGATTTGCGTAGTTTCTGGGCTAAGCAGGGTTGGCTGTCCCTCAGGCATTGTGCAATTTTTGGGGTCAGTAGGTCACTGCCTCCAAGAATTACACAATTTTTGGGTTGAAGCCTAGTGTTAGGCTTGATTGCGCAATTTTCTAGGGGAGGGATTTGATTTGCGCAATTTTGGAGCTCAGTGAGCATCCCAGCAAAGATTGCGCAATTTTCTAGAGGGAAGGTTGGTTCCCCTCGAGAATTGCACAATTTTCAGAGTGAGCATCTCAACTAGAAAATTACCTAAGTTCAAAATGGCAACCTGTGATGCCAGATAAACAAGTTGGCATGCACGGGCTAGAAAGCCAATGAAACTCAGTTGAAGCCTATGTACTTGACAGTGCAAGACATGATGCTAAGGATGGTTGGTAGGGATGCTCCAAAATGAAGCCAAGGAAAATTTTTGAAGGGTGGTTGTAGCCACTACAATACCTTCCTTTATGTACGTGACTTTAAAGAAATGAACTTGCGTGTATACGCGACTTCACCAAGACTAGCTTGCGAATATATCTACAAATTTTAGGTTTCCTTTATGTACACAACTTTGAAGAAATGAACCCACGTGTATACGCAACTTCACCGAGAGAAACCTACATACATATCTGCAAATTTTGACCTAAAATTGCAAAGCTCTTCAGAACTTCGGAAAAACTTAGATCATAATATTCATAGATAAAACACATGCATCAATAATTATATCTAGTCAATCCATGAGCATATTATACAAAGGAAATTCATTTCAAGTCTCATGATCCTAATCCATCATTATATTCATCGGTGCATAATTATTTCATATATATGTGTCAACTATGGCCCTTACAATGCAAATATGCTTCAGATTGAAGTATTCATCAAAAACCTTTTCACATGCACACTTAGCACTTTGATCTTCACATCCTTATATATTTAGAGCCTTAGCCATTAGCATGGGTTAAACCCTTAGTTATGTTGATGGTATTCTTTGACGGGACCAGTATTCGTTGTCACACTCATTACTATGGTCCAATACCATGGTGCAAAGACTATATGTGACTTTGCTTCACCAACCTATGTGTATACGCAACTTGGCCTTGATTAACCTACATATAGATCTTCAAATATTCACCTTTGGCAAACTTGGGATTATGATCTGTAAACCTTTTCCCCATCATTCTGTTATTTTTTTCCATCACTTTGTCACCTCTGAACTGACCTGTGGATTCATCTAGTTAACATATACTTGTTCTATTACAAGTAAGTTTCCATCAAGGACAACACATGCATCATAATGCCAACAATGAGGAAGGGATTCCCTTGCTTTTCGATGGCTACAGATTGAAGGTTTACAAAAAGCCTCTATCTAGGGAAGAGTTCATCAGCACCATCAGCAAAAGGTGAATGTGATTAGAAGTGTCATAGCTTCCAAGTCATAGCACTCTTAGATATTGTTTTTGTTTGTGAAAAAAAAAAACAATAAGAGGCCTTGATGAAAACCTCCATGATGCATCTGAGGCCAACTCTTGGGTTGAAAACATCCTTGAGGCAACCCAAGAGTGAAGAAAAAGAAAAAATGAAAATAAAATATCCTTGGGTGAAAACCTCCCTTGAGGTGTCCAGGGTAGACAAGCAGGTTGAAAACCTCTATTGACGTAGCCTGTGTATCCCTCCAAAAAGTTAAAAAGAAAAAATAACAAAGAACAAAGAAGAATACCATAACAGGGATCTACAACCAGTCCATTAATAATTTCTGTCATTTTGCAGGTTTTCAGGACAGTGGAAAATTGCAAAGCTCCAGGGACAACATTCTCAAGTTCCCTTCCACTCCTCAATGCAATCCATACCATCCATTTCAACCATGTCCTTACCACTCTCAACCATCCTCAGGGTTCAAAATCCATTTTTAGGCCCTCTTTGGTTTGCTACAAGATGTCTTGTAACTACTATAGGAAAATCCTGTAGCACTACAGGATATCTTAAACTTCTACAAGAAAAAAGTTCTAATTGGAAAATCATCATACATGGCCTATGAAAAGAAATTATAGTCCTCACACCTTAATCATATGACTCCCCCGTCCTCCATGCATCCCTGGTTAAAAAAATATCACCATCTCTCAAAGCCAACCCTATGCCCTATCTCATTAAAAAAAAATTCAAAAAAACACAGAGGACATTTCTTTTATTTCCATAGCCCTTCACTGCTCCACCAGGGCTCTAACATCATTCCTCAACCCCTACACTCTTTCCCACCACTCCTATGAAGTAAAATCCCTTGAAAAATAGGAAAAATGGGTTGTTATAGGATCTCTTGTAGTAGCCTGTGGCACTATTGCAATAAGCCTCAAATCTAGCTTTTCTTCCCATCAGAATTGAGAGGATGGTACCATAATCCTAAAGAACCTTTCCATTCCAAAAAGAACTCCACAGTAGCAGTGGAAGCACCTGGGATATTAGCAAAGCACCTGCACACATGAACAACACCAACAATCAAATACATAGGAGCAAAGAGAGTATATATAGGAGGAAAGAAAAAAAAAATAAGGTAACTCCCTAAGCAGCAGCACAGAGGTCCAACACTCCAGCATGCATCGATCGAGCGCAAGGTAGACATAGCTATGGTAACCTCTAAGCTACTCCCTAGGTTTAAAATAATGAAAAATGTATGAATGTCGAGGTAAGGTCTTTTTATAAGTTGGAGGTGGCAAGTTAACTTGGGCACCCTCAACTAGTGAACGAAAAGTGATCTATCAATCATCATGCAATGTAGGAATGTTACATCAGTCAAATCAGTTAAGAGGGAGTGAGTGGTAATTACGAGGGACGAGAGAATGATCACTCTAGGTGGGCCAATAGTGGAAATGAGAAAAAATGCATACTATTTCTAGCCATCATAATGATTTGGGACCTAGCCACAAATAGCATAAAGCTCACATTTTCTTGCATTTTCACTCATTTCAAAATCAGTTAAGGTAGGGTCGGGCTTGGGAAGCTATCAATAGATTTGAAACCTACTCTATCATTCCTATAAGAAACATATATAGGAAGTGCAGGAGGCTATAAGAAACAGATACAGGAAGTGCAGAAGGCTACAGGAAGCACAAAAACGTCTATAGGAAGCCTCCAAGAGTGCAAGAAAAATTCCTATGGTTGATTTGGTCTTGAATTATCATTACAAAAGGCCTTATAGTGAAATGTAAGAGGCTCCTCTCATTCCCTTATCCATGATTTACATGTTGGTGCACCTTGAACTCTCTTAGTAATTACAGTAATATTGTGTATTAAAGGAGTTTTTTGCTATAAAATACAAGGTATATACATAATTGTCATCAACTAGAAGTTGTATCCTCTTGTTCCCTTTGAATTCATATTGGAGCTATCACAAAAGAAAACCCTCCTACACCTAATTGAAAATAGAGAAGAATATGGGAGGGGGATTCAATATGAGAGAGCCTATAGATACTAAGAGAATTCACCTTCATCCCCCTATAGTAGAAATTTTTAGGACGCATCAATGGTTAGGTTTCTTTGAGCTACTAAGAGGATACGATGATGAAATCACTTATGATTTTTTCATGGCCCTAAACCATGAGGCAAGAACCATTGCTACCACTATGGTGAGGGGATTATCCATTACCATCAATCTTGAGTTGATTAGTAGGGTGACAACACTTCCCCTAGGGGTCCAGTGGAGAAATGGAGACACGTCCAATAGTGTCCTTGCTAAGAATAATTTATTCATTGATAATGAGAAACCAATTGAAGACAAAAATGGAGTCAGAAGAGAGAACCTCCCCTATCCCTGGGATGAGGTGGCCTACCACATCCTGAAGTTCATCTCTTATGAAGGAAAAATGAGTGTACTCTATGGCTACCAATTCAGACTACTCGATGAACTGATATTTTGAGCAAGATTTCCCATCACCAAAAGACTCATTGTGTCTTATTTCCTCCTACAGTCCATCATGGACATGAGATAGAAGGTTAAATAGGGAAAGAAATAATACTTAGCACACCATGCCTCATGAAACTAATAGTGGAAGATAATCTGAATAAACCAAGAACTCCTATCATTTGGTCCACATTTAGAGATATGAATAGAGAAGCCTTCCTTGACACTCAATTCCTTAGACTTGGTGATACCCAAACTCTAGTGAAGAGGGAGAAGAAGAAGAGGGAAAAGAGAAAGGAGAGTAGGAGGCAAAAGAGGAAGGAGAGGAAGAGGCAGAAGAGGCAGAAGAGGAAGAGGAAGAAGAAGAAGAAGAAGAAGAGGCATAGGAAAACAAAATAGAGGAAGAACCATAGAAAAAGGAAGAGGTGGAGAAAAAGCAAAAGGAATAAGAAGAGGAGGAGAAAGAAGAATAAAGCCCAGAGAAAACCACACACCTAAAGAAGAGGATGTACCCCTAGGGAAGAAAAGTGTGTCTCCTGAACACCGTGAAAAGGAGGCAGTTGTTGTCTTAGGTTCCTTGGGCACACCAATCAAACATAAGAAGAAAAGGCAGAGGAAAAATCCCCTCTACTTCAAAACAAGGAAAATCACTATGATTAAATAGAGGAAGCCTCAAACTCCCACAAACACCCCTATTATAATTGAATAATCACCAAGTAAGAGAGAGGATCTAGAACCCATTGAAATGAAAGTTGATAAAGTCACATCCCCTAGAGCCATCTCAAAGACTCCCATCACCTATGTAGGAAATCCTATCACCAGGGAAACCTCCTCTAAGCATCCCAAGGAACCTACCACACTCCAACAAAAGGGAAAAGGCCTAGTACATGAAACACAGACACTGTTACAGGGAGAACAAAAAATTTTACACAAAGAGAAGAAGAGGTGGAAAGAGGGCAAAGAGGAAACACATCAGTTACAGGAGGGGGCAAATTCTCCAAAATCCTTTGAGAGATATTTTCCAGAGCTACAGGAGCCTAGTCCACAACCCAATTTGAGCTCCTACTACAAGTTCATTGAAGGAGGTAGATGGATCCCACAAAAATTTGCAGCCCCTATATTCTTTGAACTTGAGGTGGAAAGAGGAAGGACACATAGATCAATGCAAATTGCCAAATCCAAGAAAGTGGAAGATTTGGGCCTTATGGAAGAAAATATCCTAGAAATGGGAAATGAGTTGACTGAGTTAAGAGATAGAGAGTACATAATGAGAACGTAGTTGCAAGAAGAAAACACATTCTTGAGGAAGAAACTACAAGATAAGGAGACCCAATTGGCCACAATGGAAAGCCTCACCATGGAGGCACTTTAATAAATAATGCCACCCAAATCCTATGCACTTTTCCTAAAAGACCAATGGATGCAATTCCATATTGAGACATTAGCACAACATGGGTCCATGCCATTCTAGGACTATAGGCAATTCATTGAGTTCTGTGACAAGAGTAGCATGGAAGACAAAGACAAATTAGCTGGATTCTACCTACACTACCTCACCTTAACAAAGATGAATGTTTGGGATCCCAATGGAAATTTGGGAGAATTGCAGCTGATGGATCTTGCATCTTGGATGAGTCATGAGGAGGCCAGGGCTGAGGAGGTGAAGAAAGTATTGACAAAAGAAGAAAAAGAAGCCCTCTACATCAGGGTAGGGTAGATAAGTTCCATGGCTATAATCAATAATCACAACGTCGTTTCCAATTATGATAAGCTTACACCTAGACATCTTTCCACCCAAGAGTAGGGAGAATTTTAAGGATGGAAAATTATCTTGAAGTTTAAAAACATTGGAGAATATCTCTAGTCCCTAATATACAAACTCTAAAATGTGTATTTATGTATTTGTAAAATTATTCAAATTTATAATGATTTTATATATACTCTCTATATAATGTTGCTGATTTTTAAGGTCAAATAATTTTATATTGTAAAATTTTGGTGAATCACTTTTATAAAAAATGGAAATTGGTGAATATTATTTTTGGAAAAATCATGGAAAAATAGCCCACCTACGTATATTAGCCCCTAAAATTTTCCATACCCAAGAGCAGGCCATCTCCCACTCTGAGGAAACTCTCAGGCTGTTCGGGACAGAGAGCCAACAACCATGTCAGAGAATATGGAATACCCTAACTCACAGTCTCCAGATCAGGGAGTATGACTCCCTTGAGAGATTGAGAAATGCATTAGATAGAACAACTTTGTACAAGAAGGCCATGCAAAGATTGAAGATCAAATGGATTGGACTTAAGCTCAGTCCACCTTTAATGTTGGGTTTACAAAAGGGAAGGAAGAAGAAGAGGGAAGGAATAAATGGGAATACATAGGGGAAAATGCAAGCTTTTATCCTCAGGAAGAGACACCATCTACATAAACTTGGGATGTCAGAGAGGCCGCTAGGGCCATGAAGTACATGGACATAGATGACTAATTTTCTCAGAGGATGAGCAATAGTTTCAGTAGGGGGTGATGACGAGACACATCAATAGGTATATTATATGGGTCACAATGCCATCCTCCAGCCTATTGAATTATCTTTTTCTCACATTTATCTACAATTTTTTCTATATCATGCTTAGTGTGAGGAGTAAAGATATGTTACTATGTCATGTAGCCTAATGTGTATTAAATGTGGGAATTGGAGCCCTTTTTAGATGATTTGAGTGCAGGAACTTGGAGTAGACAAGAAAGAGAGATTCTAGGAGATGGTCCACCTCCTTAATTCCTCATATCAGTCGAATATCCCCCACTCTATTTCATTTCCAGATGAGCGAGTGCAAGTCAAGGAAGAGTCATATTCACCTATTCTCAAGTTAGGGAGGAAAATATCCATATTTTCTAGGGATTTTTTGGTAGCTCCACTTTTTTATAAATAAATAATATAAGGGACTCATTAGGTTTCGAAGTTTTATTGTAGCCAAGAGGCCATAAAGATAATGCACATTTGATTGTTATTTTTATAATGTATTTGACACTTTTTGAATGATAATGAGAAGTTATGTTTTGATCCAACATCGAGTTGATATAGAGGGCTAAAGCTCTTGGGTTAGGGCCCAACCCTAACAGCAAAATTTCCTCTCTTGTATCTATATTCTTAGTCTATAATGTTGATCAATTGTTGAAGTTTATTCATGTTTCTTTTAGTGTAGAAGATTGATTAAGTTGTTTCTTATTTATGTTTCCATTAGTTTAGAGGGTAGATTAGTTGCTATAGTTCAGTAGAGTAAAATCCATCAAAAATTCTGTGACAACGACCCCTATCTCATCTCCCTCATGGGATCATGATTAGAGGACCACACTCTCACAACCCAAAAACAAAGTTTGATTTCCTGTTCATTGCATAGATCAAGTTCTAACATTATTTAGATAGTTGTTTATGATTTCTTGGAAAGATTTACATGTATTATTTTTCTTCTCATGATTTCTGTAGCTTAGAATGTAGCTCATCTCATAGATCAAGTTCTTAGCAATAGTTAGATAGATTTTCCAAATTCAATTCATCTTTCCCACATTGACATGTAATAATTTGCAAATGAAAATAAAAACAAGTGTAGGTGGTATTGCATGGATGATTATTTGGAGGAAAGGAGCCCTTTCACCAACTCCATTTAGGTATTCTCCACCTTTTTTTGATGCATGCCAACCCAAGTTCTAAACCTCTATCTTTTTGTCACCGTGAGCAAGTCATCCTAGCCCAAATTTGGCCTTCTTGAAGTACTCAACTTGGCTAAGGGCGATGATCACCTTCCCCACACTTTCCAAAACTTTCATACATCCTTCCAACACTTCATCTCAACATTCTTACCCTCCAAACCCTCTCAGCCAAGTTCATGTAGCACTTTAGGATATCATGTAGCATTACAAGACATCTTATAGCAACATCATGTATCTCACCTGTAGCAACCTATTTGACCCTATTTTGACTTGCAATGATAGCCTAGCCTATTTTAGGAGTATTTTAACCCCTCATCTTGGACTTCATGACCAAAAGTGCCAGCTAGACCAGTCCTTTCACTCCTTTTCCTTCCTACAAGATCAGATAGCATTAGTTCTCTCATTTCCAAATTTAGCAATTAGAACTTTA
Organism: Pinus tabuliformis; assembly: GCA_031772625.1. Taxonomy (NCBI): domain Eukaryota; kingdom Viridiplantae; phylum Streptophyta; class Pinopsida; order Pinales; family Pinaceae; genus Pinus; species Pinus tabuliformis. The sequence goes on from CM062815.1 coordinate 39,167,720, forward strand.
TTTACTCTGCAAGTGTGAATTAGATAGTCAATGCATGCATTCTTGAATTATGAAATGGTAGAATATTATTATATTTTCAAGAAACCCTAATATCTAGATCATTGAGTGCAACTTAGCATAGTTTACTTTCTGAAAATTAGCATAATATTTGTGTCATTTCATAGCCTTTACAAGTTGGTAGCTTCCATTTCCTGAGTTAAAAATCATTTACTTTCTCTGCACTAGGACTAGCCTTTACATTATACTTCTAGTAGTTAGAATCCTTTCAATTCAGTAGAGGAATGGTATGGAACCCTAATGATCGAGTGACCCAGTTGAGGGTCACATGATTAGGATCATGCATCTACTGTGTATATAACACTGTCACCTCTAAGTTTGTACGAAACCCTAGGTTGATAAAGTAAAGTTTCTGGCTTTGGGAGTTGCAACATTCTTGTTGCAATACTGAGGCTCATCAAATTGCAAGATATTTTATCATTCAAAAGTAAAAAATATTGTTCACTTGCCTCTTTGAGGGGGAAACCTCCAACAGAGCAGAGCTCAATTACAATAAGACTCGATGATATTTCCCTTATTAACTAATATTATTTATAGCTTAATGACATCCAAAACCCTAATGACTAGTGGTCCCTTGCATAACATGAGTTAACCACTTTAGTTATTAATTATGGCCCGCTTACAAATAAATATGGTCCCTTTTCTATAATATGGGTCAACCACTTACAATTATTATGAATGCAGATAACCGCTTAAGGGTTTGAATTGTCTCTCTAGTTAACTATGACTCTAATTATGCCCCTTGGGCTTATCACATAAATAAGTGGGTTAGGGTTGGACCCTAACATTCCCCCCCATCAAAGTATCCTTGTCCTCAAGGATGAAGCTATAGAAATTGTTGAAGAATAGTGGTTGGTTCACATGTCACATCTTCTAGAGAGGTGTCTTTCCACTTTGTGAGGAATTCCTTGATCATGCGACCACAAAGATGTCTTTCACGAGTATCAAGGACTTGTGCTGGTCGAAGTCAAAGTGATCCTTCCTCATCCAATTCAGGAAGACTTGTTTGAACCCTGCAATTGTTCCCCACCACTTTCTTTAGGCATGATACAAGGAAGACTGGGTGGAGTTTTGAAGTAGTTGGCAAGGCCAGTTTGTAAGTGACTACTCCTATGCACTGAAGTATCTGATAAGGCCCATAGAGTTTTAGTGCTATTTTCTGGAAACCCTTTTCTTTGAGAGATGTTTTCTTATATGGTTGGAGTTGTAGGCATACATGATCCCCTTCTTGGAATGAGCGCTCAAAACGATGTTGGTCAACCTGTTGCTTCATTTTGTTCTGAGCTTGATGTAGATTATCTTTAAGATGAGAGATCATTGTTGCATGGTTCTATAAGAACTAATCAACTACCTGTACTTTGGAACATCTAGGGATATAAGAAACTAGTGAATGCAGAAGTTGGCCATACACTGCCTCATATGGCGTCATCTTGGTGGCTTTAAGATAGTTAGTATTATACCAGCATTCAGCTAAAGGTATCCATTGTACCCATTGATGTTTCTTGTCTGATGTGAAGCACCTCAAATAGTTCTCCAAACATTTGTTGACTACTTCTGTTTGACCATAGGTGTGGGGATGATAAGTCATACTTGGTTGGAGTTGTGTCCCTTGGAGCTTGAAAATTCCCTGCCAAAATTTGTTGGTGAAAGTGGGGTCTCGATCAGACACAATGGAATTCTGCATGCCATGCAGTTTGAAGATATGATCGAAGAAAACCTGACCCACCAATGTTGGGGTAAATGGGTGTGGCAGAATGCAAAAATGAGAATATTTGGAAATTATATCAACAACCACCATGATGAATAATTTGTTTCAATACTTTGGGATTCTATTGAGGCCTCGAAAATCGCTGCAACAACATCGGGGATAACCACCCGGTCCGGACCTTAGTACAGCTCCTTTTCCGTTTGGAATAGTGGCTCCGACTGGGGATAATGGGACCAGTTTCCCAAAAATGGATAAACGGGATGAATGGATGATTTATAAACTAAGCTAATGGTGAGTGAATAACTAAAACTATTAACAAGAATACATAAACTATGATCTATCCCGGGGACTTATTGAGCTTTAAAGTGTAGCGCTTGATGATCTGTGTCTATAAACAGGCATATATATGACTCTATTTAACAAACATAGACATTATTTCATTCATGATTACTATGCTTAAATAGTTAAACAAAGCGATTAAAGTGATATTACCACACTTATCATTTATATCATTGACATATACATGATTTAAAAAAATGCACATCATAAAAAATCCAATAGTGGAATGATTATAGATCTGCTATTACAGCGCATGCATATAATCAATAATAGCAAGAATAATCACATAGCAATTCATATGAAAGGAATGAATTCAGACATAGATAGAAATACCATATGAGCTGCTTGACACTCCCAATATCAATCGCTACTTGTAGTTCTTCCTTCAACGCAAAAACATTCTCAACAACGACAATAGTGCACAATTGCATAAAAAGTTTCCTTGTCGAATTAAGAACCACTGGTCCAGTTTCATAAAAGAATATTGACTGAAGCACAGTAGTGCAAACTTCAGTCTTTTAAGTCTGGTACAAAACTTTACGACCCTTTCCAAAACAATGAAAGGGTCTATAAATACTAAATTAATCTAAATATCTATTAAACTAAAATCCTACTAAATCGGTATCAATAAATCTTGATCCTATTTTCCTCAGCGATCTGGCAATCGGCGGCATGATTCATCAAGTAGGCTGCTTGCCTTTAAATCTGAGCTGACTTATCGCAAGCATTGGCTCTACTTCAGGAGGTTTGTTGAGGCGCAAACTGAGCTGGGCGGCATAGGTGGCATCCTGAATATCGGGAATCATATACCCGATCACATATGTTAGGCACTTAAGGGCGGCTCTTTGTGTATGCGACTTTACCAGGAAGAACCAATATGTGTCCCAGGTTAAACTGTTAATCCCAGCGATTAATCTCCCTTTTTCCTCTAAATCTGGATAACATGATTGGCGCAATGTGTTCGTAGTTGTCAACTGTCCTGGTGTGCATTGGGAAATCATATTTGATAAGTAGAGAGTGTTGTTAACTAGTTCAACTAGATTGTTGGAAGTTGATTTACATCTTGAGGCTGCTCTCTCTGCTTTCATTAACTGGGACTGCCATTCTGTGAAGAGTATATCTTTATGTGGTTCTAGGATCCTGGGCAAATTCGCCGCTTGTCCTTGATTGGAATATTTCCAGTCAAGAAATGCAGCTATGGTTTCCTCGGCTTGATCCAATTCAGTTATGGCCTTTTCTACTTGCTTATTTATGGATGCCGTTAGTTCACACAGTGGCTCTGCCTGGGCGATTTGTTGACACAGAAGCCTAATTTGAGATATTAATGCAGTGTTTATTTGTAATGCTTCTGCTCTAAACTCAGCCACTTGTGGAATGCCCTTTGTCTTTTCAACTTGTGCTGATAATTGAGCGATTTTCTCATCCTTTGTTTTCAGCACTAATTCATTCACGGCCTTTAATTGTGCCAATGCTTCTGATAATTCCTTCTATTTTTGGATCGCGCTTTGGTCGACCCTTTGCTTTTCTGCCTGCAATTGTTGAGTTAGTTGACTGTTCACTTGTTGGTGTGTCAACAATTGTTGTTATGCCTGCTCTGCCTTCTGCTTTGTCTCAGCCAATTCTGCCTGTAATGCGAAAATTTCTTGATCCTTGGTTTTCAGTAGAAGACTTACCTCCGATGCCTTATCGATTGTCGCTGCCGAATAGGCTCCCGCATACTGTGACAGTTTTGTCAGGTCATCGGAGGGGTCGAATTCCTCCTTCCAAACCACGCTGCCCGTAACAGTTTGCTCTGGGAAAAGGGAAGGTTGATCAATCCTCCATCTTTTCCTTTGTCGTTTTACCACTGCTTTATGCCTCGGGCTGTAGAAAACATCCAGGGGAGGAATATCTTCTACCTGGAGAATGATTTGGTTGGAGGGGTCTTCTGGTATTACCTCAACATCCTTAGAAATGGGTGGGCCGCTGGTTCCACTTAGAACCTGAGGTGAAGTGATGTCCTGTGTATCGTTTGTCTTGGAAGTGTCTGTATCCTTGGAACATTCCAACCCACTGATGATAGAGTCAAATTGCTTCCATTCCTAGAGCAATTTAGGATCAATACGAGTATCTATATTGACATCAATAGTGGTTTGTTTTTGCTTTTCGGCTTGGGACTCCTTCCGCACTTCTTCCTGCTCTTTCTTCTGTTGCTCCTCTTGTTCCTTCTTTTGTATTTCCTCCTACTCTTTCATTTGTTGTTCCTCTTTCTCTTTCCTCTGTCTCTCCTCCTATTCCTTCTTCTGTCTGTCTTCTTTTTCTTTTCTCTGCCTTTCCTCCTGTTCCTTCTTATGATCCTTTGTTATAACCGGAGGTTCCTTTGACTGTTGCCGACCAGGATCGCTTGATGATGTCGCTGGGGTTGTTGCTAGTAAATCTAGAGGCAGAGTTTGCAACCTCTGTTCTCTAAGTTTATTAAATTCAGTCAACCCTTCATCATTATATTTCGCTTTGGTGAATGATTTAACCTGACTTATTGACTCAGCTGAAGAGAACAGGTCGTCAAACATGTCTTCCTTATGGTCAAATCTTGTCAATTTGGCCTGTTCTAGTGCATTATAGACAACTTTGTTTGGATCAAATGGCCTATTTGGGAGAGTTGCCAGAGTTAAGGATTGAATCTTTGTGGCTTCCTTTTCTGCATGCTTGAGGTCATGCAGAGTATAGACACCACACCTCAAGGGAAAAGAGGGCTAGCCCTTCTTCTTTTCTTTCTTGAGAGTCTGTGTAACACTATCAGCCATAATCTGGTAAGCGATTTCCCTCGCTAGAAGTTTATCCGGTATGTACAAAGGGAGGACATGAGGTCGGGCTTGGCTATCGAAAACTCTTATGTAGGTAAATCTCTCCTCTCCGAACCATCTACCTATTGCGGTTAAATCAAATTGGGCTTGATAAGAAATCTTGGGAGCAGGTTTATCGAAAATGGAATAATAAATAGGCAACATAAAGCCATTACAGACTTGGTATAGATGATGTTTATAAGAAGATTTCCACAATTTCTGATGATATATATGAATAGGCGTAGGGTCTTGTGCAGTCCACCTCCAGCCGAGTACAGGTAATTCAGAGTTAAAACATAGGGTATCTAGAATATAGGCACTGTAGTAAAATGGGGGAATTACCCTTTCAGAAATACGGGTCTTGTTTCTAAACTCAAGCACAGCTTATGCTAATTTGTCAGAGAGGATAGTGGCCCAATCCATAATTACACTATTGCATGCTGCTTCCATGAGAGGAACCATTTCTATGGTAAAATTAGCAAAGTTGTGCAATCCCCATAATCTACACATCATTATTCCAGCATAACAATAAGGAGAAGCCAGAGAATCAACCGAGTACTTACCGGAAGATTCGTGTTTGTGCTTGGCCGGATTTTGTCTCCAATCCCGGATGGGTTCGGATTCAACTTCATTTTCGTTTGCGAATTTCTCCAAGAACACCTTATTATAGATCTTCTCTGGCTCGGGCAAATGATACATTTGCCTTAGATCATCCGCCCTGAACGATCCGAAAATTCTCCCGTCTCTGGTGCTAAAGGTTCTATCCAAGATTGGAATTTCTTCAATCGCCCACCGCACTACGTCTATGTATGGGAGAATATGCTTCCTGGTCGCTATCCTGTGAAGGAAAGAGTCGGCTAAATCCTTGAGAGTACTCTCAGACTTCCGAGTTGGATCCACAGTAACTTCTACTATTGTCCTTGCTGGTTCTTCGGCTTCAATCAGGTTGTAGGTGCCTTGCCAAGTAACTCTGACGAGACCCGTACATGTAGTATCAGATATCAAGCCCTTCTTTTTGTCCATGACAGCTTGTCCTACAGCTGGTGTAGCGGAAGCGCCTGTGGTCTTCTTGGATTTCTTCCCCATCTTGCTTGAGCTTTCTCCTATGGATGAATTCTGCACAGCGGCGAAAATAAACGTAACACAGAGATATGCTAATGAAAATCCAATATGGGAAAGATATACTGATCAAAGCATGCTGAAAGATTAACTCTTGAAAATGGCTGCGGATACAATCCATGGGAAGATCTTACAATTACATTAAATGGCCGTTTAAGCCCTGCCACCCCTTAAATGCTCATTATACCATTATTCGGCTAAATGGCCCGCTTAAGCGTGCTATGGATATTTTGGCGGTTGAGTGCGGGTGACTGATTATTTAAGAGATCAAGCTTTAAATATGCATGGATCGTAATATCCCTCGATTTAACGGCTTTTTTGAAATCTGCGCTATATCGTAATCGGGCGTCGGGAACACTTAAATCCTTACGTTGACAATTTTGAAATCCCGATCGCCGATAGCGAAATCGCATCGCATCGGGGTGAATGGGAATAACAATGTGCATAAATAATGTATCGCCGATTTCCGATTGCGATATCGCATCGCATCGGGGGTATGACCTGGGCGCCTTATTATTGTGCATAGGATACTGCCGATTGCCGATTGCGATATTCCATCGTATCGGGGTGAAAGGGTTGGGGTGTTTTTAGACTGCGTAAATATTACCACCGATAGCCGATCGCTGATTGCGCATCGCATCGGCAGGAACCCATATGTCACTTATTTGTGTTTTCTATGTCATTGCGATATGCGATCTTGCGATCGCTTTATCACAATGATAAAAGATTATTTTATTTGATCAAAAATGGGTTCTTCAAAAGATTTTATATAATGTCTTCATTTAGTTTGCGGACCTTTTTCAAATAATGCAATATTGATACCAATTAACTTCTAAAGGGACCCATCTCATATAATAATTTTGTAAATATAAATGATATGAAAATGGGGGGTTTTTGTAGGGCACAACAATTGGCGATTCGCTGGAAGAACTAGTTATCTCTGAAAAGCACAGAAATACTTAAACTTTTTCACAATAGAGTTCTAATCAAAGGGGAAAATTCTAATATAACTAGGTATATATGTATTCCGAGTAAAATGAAACTATTTTGCTAACTTCCTCTCTTTTTATAGAAAATAGATACATTCTAAGTTTTAAATAGGCCTCTATGGGTTTATAATGATAAAACAGAAAACTTTTCCAAATCAGCTTTTAAAGTGAACTCCTCTGTCATAGGTAGAGCCTCTGCTGCCAGCAAACGTTTATAGTTTCGACAGGGATACCTTTTAACCATGTTATTGTCCATTGTTCCATCCAATTAAGTGTGTGAATAACAGAATGAATTCAAAACATGTTTTCATATTTTGTATTTCATTTCCTTTTTCTGTTATTGATAAGATAAAAAGCCATTGTCCTGGTTTGGTGGCCAGCTATTGACAATGCCATTCACTGGTAGTAATCTAACCGAACAAGCTGGCTCGTGATGAGACCCCTTATCTTATAATTTCAAGCCATTACCCTGTTTTGGTAATGTCGGTTAAACTATTTCCCTATGAACATGGTAAGCAGGCTTGTAATAAGACCTCTTATCTTTAATATCAGATATTTTAGAATTACACTCTGAGTAATCATAAACTTTAGTGAATGGGATGAACAATCTTCTCCTTAAGAGTAAATGGATGACAGGGTAAGAGTTGAAGATGCTGAAATTGGATTGGCTTCTATCTTGATATTGATAACCTTTTGAGACCAATTTGAAAACAGAAAATGATTTACAATACTTCTAAACTTTGAGAGGAGTTTACAAAACTTGAACTGTAGTTTCAAAATACAATGATACCTAATTTCCTAGAAATTATCCCTTTTGGTTAAGAGTTCTATTGTTTAAAAGTCAATATCGCAGTACTCCTATAGATCAAATTTTCAAACACAGCAAAGGGTCAATAGTAGATACCTTGCAACATTATTTTCTACAAATCCTACAAACTACAAAAATCTATCAAACAAAAGGGAGAAGGGGTTACCTCCTCAATTAAAGAATTTCTTCAAGATAAGGCCATTAATAGGGAGAGAATCTCTCAACCCTGATAAATCTTGCAATATAAAGGTCGAATGGCCTATCTTTTCACAGATCTGAAATGGTCCAAGCCACATTTTCTGGAACTTGGTATGTTTACCCTTATCCTCATGGACTTTGTCCCATTTCAGAACTAAATCACCGACTTGAAATTGTTTTGAACCGGATGAGACTGAATCAAAAGCTGCCTTGATGATTTGCTGATGTTTGGCATGAATAACCTTGGCTTTTTCTCTTTCCTCTTCTAATTTTAGAATTTGATCATATCTAAGCTGAATAGAAGAAGAAGGAGTTTCCTCAATGTACTGTACTAGGGCTAAAGAAGGAAGAACAATATTTTTGGGTAGTATTGCTTCTTTTCCATACACAAGGTTGAATGGGGAAGATCCTATAGAAGCTTTCTGTGTTATCCTATCAGCCCATAATGCAAACATTAAGGATTTATGCCAGTTTTTATGATTCTGTTCGATAGTTCGCTTAATGATTTTGATCAGATTTTTATTAGTAGATTCCGCTAAACCATTACCCTGGGGATAGTAATTAGCAGAATATTTCAATTTAAATCCTCTTTTAATAGCGAAATCAATCATAGCATTGCCTGAGAAATAAGATGCATTATAAAAAACAAGAGCATTTGGGACACCAAACCTGGTAATGATGAATTGATCTATGAATTCAATGATTGCTTCATAATTTGCTATCTTCAGAGGGATTGCCTCAACCCACTTAGTAAAATAATCGGTAGCAGTAAGGATATACTTATGCTGTTTGGAAGACGGTGGAGTAATTTCCCCAATGATATCCAATCCCCATTGCTCAAATGGTTGTTCAATGTTGACTGGTTGCAGAGGGAAAGCTGGTTTACGTTGTCTTCCACTAGAAGTTTGGCAATTGAGGCATTTCCTTACATATTCGTGGGCATCTCTAAACAGAGTAGGCCAATAGTATCCAACATGAATAATTTTGTGAGCTGTTGTGTCAGCTCCAAAATGTCCTCCTGCTGGTCCATCATGTAACTCCTGCAAAACCTTTTGGGCTTCAGGTTTCTCAAGGCATATTAATAAAATAGAATCATAATTCTGCTTAAAAAGCACATCATCAATAATTGTAAAATTCTTTGCTTTTAACCTAATGGCCCTTTTGTTCTTGTAAGACAGGTTTGGAGGTGCATAACCATTCTTTAAATAAAAGATTAAATCTGCATATTGAGATTCAGAATCAGTAACACTTATCTGATTGATTTCTTCAGTTTGATCTGTATCGCTTGATTCTGGAATGTTGGATGCTCCTGCCAATATCCTGCAAAAACCTTGGCCCCTAACAATCTTTGCTGGCCTAATTTCTAAGTCATACTCTTGAAGCGCTGTGACCCAATTTGCCCATTTTTCACCAAGTTCTTTTTGGATTAATAGTTGCCTAACTGCAGGGAAAGGAACTATAACTTTTGTGTGGGCTTTCAAAAGGAAGGGTCTATAATGCTTGACTGCTTTAAATACAACAAAGGCTTGTTTTTCTACATCGGAATAATTCAATTCAGCACCCTAAAGATTTGAGCTAAAAAATGAAATGGGTGCTTCCAAATTGTGATCATTTAGTTGCGTGAGTACTGCAGCATACGATGAGTTGGATGCGATGGTATACAATGTAAAATGATTAGAAAAAATTGGAGTATTTAAGGCTGGGGCGTTGATTATTGATTGCTTGATTAGATCAAAGGCTTCTTTTTCTGCTGATCCCCACTTAAAAACTGAATTTTTCTTAATCATTGTTTGAAGTGGCAAAATAATTTGAGAAAACTCTGGAACAAATCTTTTAACAAAATTGATCTGGCCTAAAAATGACTGCATCGATTTTTTATTGTGCGGGAAAGGGATTTCAGAGATTTCTTTGATCCGATCAGGATCAATATAAATGCCATCTTTGGACACAATAAAACCCAAGAGCTTCCCTTGATCAAGAGGAAAGAAAGACTTTTTAGGGTTAAGAGAAATACCATATCTTTTGCAACGTTGAAAAATTTGATTTAGATCATGCAAATGATTATACCTCTCCTTAGAGAATACAGTAATATCGTCTAGATAGACGACTACTGTTTTATTAATCAACCCTCTAAAAGCTATATCCATAGCTCTTTGGAATGTCGCTCCTGCATTTATAAGTCCGAAAGGCATTTTCTGATATGCATATGTTCCCCATTTTGTTCTGAATGTAGTTTTAAGTTGGTCATCAGGATGAACCAGGACTTGGTTATATCCTGAGAAACCATCTAGAAAGGACATCAATTCAGAGCCTGCTACTGATTGAAGTATTTGCTCCATAGTAGGTAATGGGAAATTGTCTTTCAAGCTTGCTTTGTTCAAATTTCTGAAATCAATACAAATTCGTATGTCGCCATTTTTCTTTCTCACTGGCACCATATTAGAGACCCAGTTTGAATGTCGGACAGGAAAAATAATCTTGGCTTTCAAGAGTTTGTTAAGTTCCGATTTTATCTGGCTCTCCAAGTTTGGATGTATTTTTCTTAACTTCTGCTGAATCGGTTTCTGATCGGGAAGTACCGGAATGGTATGCTGGATAATGGATGTATCATAAGTCTTCAAATCATCATATTTCCAAGCAAAAACCTGTTTATTTTTCCTTAACAGTTTAATGAATGCCTCTTTCTCTTCAAAGGAAAGTCCTAATCCTAAATTAATATTTTGAGGAGATTGTTCAGTACCTAGATTTATCGATTCAAACCTTAGGGTAGAGCTTTGGAGCTTTGCATTAGTTACAGGTTTAAACCTGTCTTTAATATCGTAAAGATCTTCCAGCTTCCTGAGGTGTTTCTCTCATTTGGGAGTCATGCTCATCTTCCTCAATGATTTGATTATCATAGGATTTTTCAGAAGTTAAGAATTGTAAAATATCCTCATCATGGTTGAATACTCTCCAATTAGTGACATTGTCAGGAACTGAAGGCCTAAAAAGCAATTCTACGGAAAATCTATCTAAGCTATAGCCTTCAGAAGGTAGGATCTTGGAAGCTACATTAGCTAGGAGATCGGCTGTCGAGTTTTGAGACCTGGGAATGGAGGAAATATTGAATGCGGAAAAGTGGGAGGTAAGTTCTTGTACTAGCGATTGATAGTGCTTGAGGTGATTTGAAAGACAATGAATTGCATTCCTCACCTGTTTAACAATAATTTCAGAATCGCCAAATACTTTTAGATATTTCACTTTTAGACCGATTGCTTTATATAATCCCTGAACTAAGGCTTCATATTCGGCTGTATTGTTAGTGCATTCAAATTCTATCCTACAGGACAGCATTGTCTTTTCTCCTTATGGGCTAACCAAAATACATCCTTCTCCTGAGCCCTCGCTAGACTTGGACCCATCGAAATATAAAGACCAAAATAAAGAGGTATTAACAAATGTATTTACAGTTTTCTCAGCATCATTGAAACATCTAGACCTATCAGTTTGTGAAAAATTCTCAATCTGAGATGTAAAATGATTGACTGAGAAAGGGGATGTTTGGGCAACAAAGTTGCCAAAGAATGACTCTGATGAATAATTCCCCAAAATGTTGTTGTTGAACGCTACAGGTTGATTTTCTTGCTCAAATTCAGTAACTGTGTGGGTCATATGTTTCTCTCGATCGATCCTTATTTGATTTGGCTTACCCTTATAGGGAAGCCACATATGTGACCAATCAGTGGAAATATACCCATGCAATTTTTCGGACCAATCCCTACTCAAAATTAAACCGTAAAATTCAGGTATATCGGCTATTAGGATGTCAATCCTTTGTACTACTCTGGGATCAGCAGACAACCTGATAGTTACGGAATTAATTTCTCCCACAACCTGCACTTTGGTCCTGTCCAACTGTACAATATGGATAGCAGACTTCTGGGGTTCAATGTTCAGTTTAGAACAAACTGAAGCTGGCATTATGTTAGACGATGCCCCTGAGTCAATTAAACAGTTGTGCAGGTTTCTGTTATAGATCTCATAGGTTAGAAGGAAGGGTGGAGTATGAGAATTTGATCTATCTCCAATCATAACTGAATCGGTAGCTTCAACCATACGTGGAGGAGGTTTGCCTGAATCATTAGCAGCTTTTGCGCTGGGAAGTGGTGTTGTTGGGAAAAGTATCCAATACGGAATGACCCTATCCCACTCTAAGGGTGATAGTACCTCAGCAACAATCAAAGCAAAGCTATCTAAGATTTCTTCTTTATGAAAGTAAAATAGGAGAGAAAGAGATCCACTAACCGATGTCTTTCGCTAATGATTGACCCAATCTTCTCTCCTTGCTGCTTGCTCCCAGCTCCTTGCTCTTTCACTAGCCCAGCTACACCAAGATCCTGCAAAATGGCAAGAGAGGGAAACTACAAGAAGCATACATTCATAATTGATTCAAGGATTAGAATAAATCAAATACACAAGTATAACAATACATCATTGAGACACATGCATATAGAAGAACCTCAAATGCTTTATTAATGGAAGAAGTAAAGTTCAGGAAGTGATACAACCATAAGAGGCCCAATCTAGCATCACCTTCCCAGCAGAAAGAAATCTCCTCTTCACCTCCTTCAAAGCAAATCACCCAATAGTTCTAAACTCAAACCAACAACAATTCTTTACATTCACAAGATTCCAGCCTCCCTAGACCTCATGAGAGAGATCTATATATAGGAGTTTTGGAGAAAGGATGAGTCAGCTTGAGACTAGCATGAAGCTGACTAGTGTCCTCTCTCACTTCAGTTATTCTTCAGTTCTTGAGTCCACTTGGAGGTTCTTGCTTCCACTTGGAGATCTAGACCCTCTTACTCATCACCAGTCGAATTCCCTGATCCAAGTGTCATTTTGGAAGCTTCCTGGGCATTGACACCTTGAGGAATGACTGTGCCACATGTCCCAACTCACCCAGTGTAGGTAGCCTTCTTTGCAGTTGACATTCAACGCAGGTAGACAGTGGAGCACTTGACATTCAGCGCAGATGCTCAGTGGAGCAGTTGACATGATCCAGAATTGCCTTGTTTTTGAGTGTTTTCAGGTGGAGAACTGTTATTCAGTGCTGTGGTTTGCTGACCTTGTTCCTCTAGGGGTAGGAACAACATGTTTAGGGACTTTGGATCCCTTAGATTATGGACATTTCATGCTTCATGCTGTAAGGCACAAAAATGTCTATAACAGTTGCCCCCTAAAGTATGAGGTCGTTTATCGGGTGAAATGCTTTATCAGGAGGATCCGAAGTTCATTCAATCGTTGAGAGGTGACCTGTAATAAGATACAATACAATACATTATTCTTCATACTGCTTTCATGATCTAGCTGAGACGGGCATTCCCATGCTCAGCTTTATAAATACATTTTTTTGTACATAGAACAGACGATCGTCTGATGGTAGACTGATAATTCTCTGCTGAAATTATCATCCTTTGAGTAGGATGATCATCTGTTGCACATGTCAATGTCTTTATTTCCTGAATATATATCGCAACCCGGATGGATGAAACTAGATCCGGGGTCTTGAAACTCGTTCAATCTTCACTCTAAGTACAAGTCGATCCATGTGAGAATTGCGTTGAAGTTGAACATGGAAAGACATCGCTTGATTACCGGTCAATAATGTAAACCGTTAACAAGCGCGAGAGGAATCACCGATAATGATAATGACCCTCAAGGTACTGCAGTACAATTCACGTGGTGTGAATATAGGACTTGGCGTCGAACACCACGCAAAATCTTCTGGCCGAAGGTCTGTTATGAAACCAGCTCACAAAAAGATAGAAAAGAGAGATCCACGCCTTAGAATTCAGCCTCTTCGAGGGGGCAACCTCCTTTACATTACATAAATGAACAATTCTTGGATGATACAAATGACAAAACCTCCTTTCTATATATAGGAGTCTAGGGAGTCACAATATAATCCAGCCGACCTAACAATAATAATATAAAGCCACAAAAATAACAATAGAGGGATTCTATGGGGCACAGAAATAACAATATGGGGGTAATAGGGGCACAACAATATAAATAAGGGGTATAACTACAATAGTAATGGGGTAATCACTAGTATTACAGGGACCCAACATGCCCCTCTCCTTCAAAAAAGTGTTGTCCTCAACGCTTGAGTAGTTCTGGATACTTCTGCATAAAATTCTCATCCTCCCATGTGGAATCTTCAGCGGATAAGTTCTTCCACTTGATAAGATACTCTGAAATTGATCGATTTCGTAGCTGTCGAGTTCTTGTTTCTGTGACTGCTTCCGGTTCCAATATAATTTTTCCTTCCTCGTCAAGTTCTGGCAATATTGTTTGAATTGGGAGCTTGTCACCTATAACCTTCTTTAAACATGAAACATGGAAAACTGGGTGCAATCGAGAAGCTGCAGGAAGCTCCAATTTGTATGCCATAGTACCAATCTTTTGCAACACCTTGTACGGACCATAATACTTTGGTGATAATTTATTATCCTTCTTAGCTTGATTTAGGGACATTTGCTTATATGGTTGTAGCCGTAGGAATACCCAATCACCTACCTCAAAACTTCTTTCACTGCGATGTTGATCTGCCTGTTGTTTCATTCTATTTTGTGCCAACACTAGGTTATCCTTTAAGAGTTGGAGGACTTGTTGTTGATGTTCGATGTGATGTTCCACTGCCTGAACCTTAGAATTTTCTCTTAAATATGATGTGATGGATGGTGGTTGATACCCATAAAGTGCCATAAATGGGGTCATTTTTGTTGCTGTATGGAAGGAAGTGTTATACCACCATTCAGCCAGAGGCAACCATTTGACCCATTGTGTCTGCTTATCAGATACAAAGCAACGAAGATATCCTTCCAAACATTTGTTTACTATCTCAATTTGCCCATCAGATTGAGGATGATAAGATGAGCTATGAGCTAACTGAGTACCAAGACAAGAAAATAATTCTGTCCAAAAATTTCCAGTGAAAATGGGATCTCTGTCACTTACAATAATCTTTGGGTTTCCATGTAGCTTTTGAACTGTTTCCATAAATGCAGTAGAAACTGTACTGGCTTTAAATGGATGTGATAATGCACAAAAGTGTGCATACCTGGTAAGTCTGTCAACTACCACCATGATGACACTCTTTCCCTCAGACCTGGGTAAACCTGTGATAAAATCCATTGAAACCTCCTCCCAACGTTGGCTTGGAATGGATAAAGGTTGTAATAGACCCGGTGTCTTAATTGTTTCAACTTTATTTTGCTGGCAAACCAAACATTCCGCCACAAACTTTTGAATATCTGATTTAAGGCCATCCCAAAAAAATTCCTTCTTAACCCTGTGGTAAGTTTTTAAAAATCCTGAGTGCCCTCCTAAGGGAGAAGTGTGCAATTCCATAAGAATCTTTTGTTTTAGCTGGGAATCCTTACAGAGGTATAAGCGATCTTTGTACCATAACGAATCATTTTTCCAGCTAAATGTATCAGAAGTACTGGAATCTTGTTGTAACTTTCGAATAAGTGCCCACACTTCTTCGTCATTCTTCCATTCCTCCCTTGCTTCGTTTATCCAATCTGGTTGGATAATAGAAATGGCACACAACAATGCTTCCACATCCTCATCCTTTCTTGAGAGTGCATCTGCCACAACATTTTGCTTCCCTTTTTTGTAGATGATTTCAAAGTCATAACCCAACATCTTTGTGACCCACTTTTGTTGCTCTTCAGAGGATAATCTTTGTTCTAAAAAGTATTTAAGGCTATCATGATCCGTTTTTACCTTGAAGTGTCTTCCCATTAGGTAGGGTCGCCATTTCTTAAGTGCATGGAGTATTGCCAACATTTCCTTCTCATAAATAGCTTTGCTTAAAAACTTTCCCTTGATTGGACGACTTTCAAAAGCAATGGGTCTTTCATCTTGCATTAGAACAGCACCAATTCCATTTCCTGAAGCATCACATTCCACAATAAAGGTTTTTGTGAAGTCCAGTGTAGCTAAGACCGGTGCTTGGCACATTGCCTCTTTAAGATGTTCAAAGGCCTTTGTTGCTTCCGGAGTCCATGAAAATGAATCTTTCTTCAATAATGTTGTTAGAGGTGCTGCTATTCTCCCATAATTTTAACAAACTTGCGATAATACCCTGTCAACCCAAGAAATCCTCGCAGATGCTTTATGGATGTGGGGATTTTCCATTCCTTAATGGCTTTAATTTTGCTAGGGTCTACCTTAACTCCTTCATGAGATACAATATGACCCAAATATTCCACCTCCTGGACTCCAAAGAAACATTTGGATCTTTTTGCATATAATTGTTTCTCCTCCAATAGTTGTAGCACCCTGTCAACATGTTCAACATGATCCTTCCAAGACTTGCTGTAGATTAGTATATCATCAAAAAATACTAACACAAATTTTCTAAGGAATGGTTTGAAAATTGAATTCATCAAACCTTGAAATGTTGAAGGTGCATTGGTAAGGCCAAAAGGCATGACCAAAAATTCATAATGACCCTCATGAGTTCTAAATGCCGTTTTCGGAATGTCTTCAACCTTCATTCTGATTTGATGATATCCCGAACGAAGATCCAACTTGGTGAAGTAAATTGATCCATGCAATTCATCCAGTAATTCATCAATAACAGGAATGGGGAACTTATCTTTAATAGTGAGCTTGTTGAGCTCCCTATAATCCGGACACATGCGCCATGATCCATCCTTCTTGTGCACCAATACTACTAGAGCTGAGAAAGAACTTTGACTCGGTTGAATTATACCCGCCTCTAGCATTTCTACAACCATACGTTCAATTTCACTTTTTTGGACATAGGGATATCTGTACGGCTTGATGTTTGGAGGAACACTTCCTGGAATTAGATGAATAGCATGATCATGATCACGCATAGGTGGGAGACCTTTGGGAGTCTCAAATACCTTGGAATGATTGTCCAGGACTTTTTGGAGATCTGGAGAAATAGATGATTCCAATGTGGAAACATCTAGCGAACATAATTGTGCAATTACACCTCTTTGCTCCTTTTTTAGAAGCTTTGTCATGCCATTAGAGCTGATTATCTTTCCTGGTTTCCCTGCAATACCCCTTAATTCAACTTCCTTTCCTTCCACAGAAAATTTCATGAAAAGTTCTTGAAAATTAAAAGCTATTGTACCCAAGGATTGTAGCCATTGGACTCCTAGTACAACATCAGCACCTCCCATTGGAATGGAAAGCATTGGGCTAGTCAATACATATTCTCCCATGGATAGCTTGATATTATGGCACTTTCCAGAACAATTTATTGTTCCTCCATTTGCAATCATCACTTGACACTCTGGTGCTGGATATAGGAAGCAATTCAATTCTTTTGCTACCCTACAATGAATAAAATTGTGGGTGCTTCCTGAATCAATCAACACTATTACCTTTTTCTTCTTGATTTGTCCTTCTATCTTGATGGTTTGAGGAGTGGTAATTCCTGCCAATGCATTACAAGATATGGTCGGATTTATTTGTTCTTCATCTAGGCTTTGTTCCTGGAATATATCCTCTTCTTTTGACCTTTCTTGCTCCTTTTCTTCTTCCTCTTCACAATCTATGTAGAATAATTTCTTCTCAGCACACTTATGACCTTTTGTGTATTTGCTATCACAATTGTAACAAAGCCCTTTTGCTCTTTTTTCTTCCAATTGTTGTGGTGTCAACCTTGTAGGTTGTGGAAGACTATGGGCAACAACACTTCCGTCTTTATAGTTGTGAACGGTATGCTTCCTAGTTGCCATAATTTTGCTTTCCATTTTTCTTGCTAACCTGAATGCCTTCTCTAATGAATCAGGTTCCCAAAGGCGCACATCATGTTGGATATTATCCTTTAAAGACCCTATGAACACATCAATCCTATGCTCCTCTGGAATATCTTTTACCCTTATGTTCAATTTTTGGAACTCCTCAATGTGCTCCATTATTGAACCCTTTTGTTTGAGACTTATCAATTGGCTAAAAAAAGTGTTGCTTTTTGTATCCTCATAATGTGCTATCAATTCTTCTGTAAAAATTGCCCAAGTGATAAATTGTTTACGAGAACAAAGCCATTGATACCATACAAACTGATTTGGTTCCAAATATAAAGTTGTCATACGTACCTTTTGTGTGTTTTGCACATTATTGAGATCGAAGAATTGCTCCATCTGTAATATCCATGTGGCGGGATCCTTGCCATCAAACTTCCTCATATCGATTTTTGGAACATGGTGAGTCTTCGATCCAACATTAGAGTCTATGGAATCATGATTAACATTTCTTTTATTCTCATCATGAGTTTCCTTTACTACCTTTTCACCATTAGTGACCCTTTCTTGTAGCAACTTCTTCAATTCATCCATCTTATCATCCATGCCATCAAATTTAGCGTCAATCTTAGCTTCCATGCCATCCATCTTAGCTTCCATTCCCTTTATCTTAGATTCCACGCCATTTACCTTAGATTCCACGCCACTTATCTTAGCTTCTGATAGCTTTTGTGAGCGTGACATTTGTTGCACTTGTTCTTGTAATTTTGATATATCATGTAGCATTTCTTCCTCTTCTTCATGAGTCATGCTAGAGCTTTCAGGTTCCTTACTAGGTGTTTGCATTTTCTTTCCTCGGGGCATCAGTTACCGATAATAAAGTTTTACTATGCCCTTTGAATTCCGTTAAACCAAGCTTACACAAAAATTAAAAAAAAACTACACACCTTTTTTCACTTTATAGAAGCCTAATATTGAATCTGATGTATCTCTGTAATTTTGGATCCTCCAATTCTGAAATTGCTACTTGTAGTAGCCTTCTGCGTCCTCTTTCCAATGCCACAAGTCTGAGCCAAATTGGATTCTCCAAGGAAGAGTTATGTGAACTCTCCCACAGTGACTTGCTTTTAGACTGGTTCAGTAGAGCGAACTTGTACGACGTGCCACGAGTCACTGTTTCAACCTTTGAATCTGAAACACACACACAAGAAACTAAAGTCCATCCTCTTTCTGTACCTTTTTACGCAATTTCAATCCAATCCTCAGAGAGAGAGTTATGACGATTTTCCCCAGGTCACCTGTTTTGAATGTAATTCAGGAGTCTGCAAAAAGACCAACTTCCTCAGATCATATCTCCGAAAATATCATGATAAAAGCCCTGAAACTCGGACCCAAGGTTCAGCGCCAATTCTTATCAAATGGGTTTTTTTTACGACTTCTGAAACATCACAGAAAAAAAGTTATAGCGAAAATGCCACGATGATCTGTTTGGAGCAGCGAAACCCTAGAATCCAAAGCTCTGATACCAAATGTTATGAAACCAGCTCACAAAAAGATAGAAAAGAGAGATCCACGCCTTAGAATTCAGCATCTTCGAGGGGGCAACCTCCTTTACATTACATAAATGAACAATTCTTGGATGATACAAATGACAAAACCTCCTTTCTATATATAGGAGTCTAGGGAGTCACAATATAATCCAGCCGACCTAACAATAATAATATAAAGCCACAAAAATAACAATAGAGGGATTCTATGGGGCACAGAAATAACAATATGGGGGTAATAGGGGCACAACAATATAAATAAGGGGTATAACTACAATAGTAATGGGGTAATCACTAGTATTATAGGGACCCAACAAGGTCATTGATGTATACCTGTCGCCAGAAGTGAGAAACTTGCCATTGAGGCATGCAAGCTTCAAAGTACTGAAGGGGTTGTTCCTAGATCAACTCCTTGGATAATGAGCTGATGTCGACAAGGAGCGATCCGTCAAAGGAGGGCCTTAATGAATCCCACATCAGTGACACGGAATGGAGCTAATGATTTTAATGGAGGTGAAAACAATCTGTGGCATATGATTCAGGGTGGCGGTCATGAATGGATGAAAGATGATGTATGGTAGTGGATGGGACACGGTTGACTCTTTCTGAACAACATCTCTTGAACATATAACGACACTGATACGATGGATCGGTAGCATTACCCCAAATGTGGATGGTTTGGTGAGACCATGGTGATGAGACCGATGAATGAGACAACCCAACCCGATGTGGTACGGAGGAAAAGTGTCATGTTCAAGAGCGACTTGCTACCATTAAAGCTTTGAGGTTCTCCCAATTTTTCCCCAGTCATTTCTGACCAGCACCTCTTTATTTTTGTCAAGCTTGAGGAGGATAACATATGCTTGTTCTATAACCTGCCCTTCGGGCAAGCCCATCGCTATGTTTTAACGAGCCTAGCGATAGGGAAACTCGTTCTCGTCTAAAGACAAGTTTGTCGCTATTTAATCATTTTAACGAGTCTAACGACAAGGAAAACTCGGTCCTTTTCATTTTTAGAGAGTCTGAAAAGGTACATAAAGTTAACTCCACAATTCCTTTTTCGTCATCTAATCCCTTAAGTCCGAAAAAGTATAAAACAATACAAAAGGGATGAATGTTCGATAGTTTTATCGAGCCGAACCAGACAAGCACTCGATCTTTTTGTGCAATAATCCCTCAGGTCCAAAAAGATTAAAATCTAGAGGAGGGATAGCTCTTCCGGTCAATTTAACGAGCTGGAAGGCCAAAACTCGGCAAACTTTTCATATTTTACGAGTCAGATGAAAAGAGCTCAAAGAAGACTCGTATTTTGAGGAACGAGTGATAAACAGGGATAGCAACTGATTCCAGGTACAGGTTGGAATTTTCCAATCACGGCAGTGTCACAAGGATGGCTAGGTGAAATCACTCTTCGCAGTTGTTCCTAAAAAAGGGTAAACAATCATATGGAGGTGAACGATCGGCCAAATGAAAGTGGAGGTGGTAGGTGCAAACACGACCAAGGCTTTTTATGGCTGATAAATTTACGATCACAGTGGTTATTTACCGGGATAGGTTCATTTTTTATTTAAAAATGAGCTTAAACTCTGGAGGGAACATTGCTCATTGCTTATATTTATTTTTTAACGAGCATGAAGACTGCGTTAAAACTTCTCGGATCTTGCGTTTATTTTTTAACGAGCATGAACTTTATGCTAAAACTGCTCGATTGAAGTTTGCATGCCCCCAGCATAATAACGCAAATCGAGGTGCATGCCCCCCAAGCTTCATTGCATTCAACTCGGTGGTTGGAATGAAGGTTTACCTCTGAGAAAGGGGATTTGTTTCATTTTTTAATGAGGTTGACACAAGATAGGAACTATCCTCGACTCTTCATTTTTTAACGAGGTTGACATGAGTTAGGAACTATCCTCGACTCTTCATTTTTTAACGAGGTTGACATGAGTTAGGAACTATCCTCGATTCTTCATTTTTTAACGAGGTTGACATGAGATAGGAACTATCCTCGTAGTTTTAGATCCATTAGAAATAGAAGGTTTCATATTCCACTGTGGCCATTTCCGCCGGATTACTCGGAGGCGGTAGGGCAAAAGTACCCATTAAAGTGGGGTCTTTTAGGAAAATTACTCCGATATTTTGGAGAGAATGATTGCTTCTATGGATCATTGGAATGCTTCCGGTCATAAATGGTGGCACAACTTCTGTCGAAGTTGTCGTCGAACTGCTTGGTTGATCTTTTTCCTTGCCGTTCGACAACTGCGGGTTCCCGTAATTTTTGTTCCTTGTCGAAATCAAAGCATCATTCTGTTGCTTGGAGGTCGACAACATTAGCACCTGGCACGGGGAAGCATTTCCACTATCAACCAGATTTTGACCTGGATTGGGAAATGGATCAGTTAACACAGCTGGATTTTTAGGACTCTTAAAGAATCTTTTTAACTCAGCCTTGTACGGACAATTTCCTGTCCGATGATCCTCCTCGTCACATATTTGACAAGGATATTTCCTATTTCCAGGAGGGTTCGAAGAATTTTTTCCAGGAGATGATTCACCCTGTTTCTTCTTCTTTCCTTTATTTTGCTTCTTCTTGCTTCCTGGTTGATTGGTTTCTTTGCCTTTATCTGCTGATACGGGATTTACTTCCGAAGCAAGAATTTCTTCTTTTGCATTTTGATCCGAATTCTTACGGGCTTTCTTTGACGAAGCCTTTATCGATTTCGCGTTTGCCGTGCCAATCACGCCATCACCGACATGAGAGTCACTATTGGATTTAGGAGGGGGAGGAATTAAAAATTCCGGTCTAGGAGCGTCAGGTATTTTGTCGTAGAGCGTGCCGGACTGAGTATAAACTAAGTCCAAATACTATGCACGAGCAATAACTTGCTCCTCTGTTACGACTCCTCCCTTTGCCACATCTTCCGTTATAGCAGGAAGTAACGACTTTATAAACCATTCAGCTAACAGCTGATCGGGAACGTATGTTTTAACCATTCTACGACGACGACGCCACTCATGTATATGATCAGATATATGAGTGGCAGTTGTCTGCTTGAAGTTGGTTAATATCTCTGTTCCCGTTTCATACCTTATCGATAATTGAAAATGGGTTAAGAAAGTCGTGGCTAGGGAGCTAAAATTGTCGAAAGAGGCTCTAGGTAATTCAATATACCATTTAGCCGCTGGACCCGTCAATGTCCTCTGAAAAAGGCGAAGCCTTATCAAATCGTCGTTCAGGGTGTTCGACGAACACCATAGATGAAAAGTCATCACGTCATTCGATGGGTCTTCACCTGGATTTCCATTGAATTTAGGAATGTCAGATGGAAGTTTGTGAGGAATCGCTGGCCACCAAGGGGCATAAGCAATTGGATCGTTGGTTAACCGGTGTAAATCGGGTAACTCTAAAGTTGCCACGAATGGTAACTGTTGATTCAGGTTAGGCGAAGCGTAACCAGGGTACGATGGAATCGCTTGAGCAGTGGGCCTTTGCATACCAGCATAATGTAATTGATGTTGGTATGATTGATACGATTGGTGGACTTGACCACTGTAAAGTGGTTGGTTTTGACCGTTTTGGATATACGGTTGTCCACTGTTCGCAAAGATCTGCTGCTCAGAACCTTGGTATACTTGCTGGAATTGTGGTTGTTGGTATTGTACTAGCCACGGTTGTGAAGCCATGTTCTGTTGTGCTATGCTAACCGTTGGACCAAGGTGTGGGGTAATTGTACCTGTTTGGACCTGTGTTGCCCCACCAGTTGGCGATTGTGGTTGTGACCCATGGTCAAGTGGCTGTTGCATTACAACCTGAGAAATCTGAGGTTGACATGCAACAGGTATCGCTTGAACTTGTGACACTGTTACAATAGCCGGTGTGGTTGGGATGTTCGTCATAGGTACACACTGTTGCATAGAATATACAACCCTTGGTTGTTGAGGTAGCATAGGTACCCAACTACTTGATGCAATTCCAGTATAACCTGAATACTGTTGAGAACTGCCGTATGGATATCCTCCCGGAGGAGGTAATGAAAGGGCATACTGCCCCCCATACGGTAGCAATCCGGAACTCAAAGGGATTGTTTGTCCTTGAGGACTGGATGGCCCAAATTGACCTCCAAGAGGATCAATCTGTTGAGTCTCAACGTAAGAGTTGCCGGATATTATTCCGGATGAACAAACTGGAACAGACCATACTGTCGAAATAGTCCCTTGGTGGACTCCTTCTAGCGGTTGTGAGCTAGTTGGGACAGATGGTATGCCGGCAAACATTGTCAGAGTGACGGCAGGGGCTTCTGCTGTCGCTGTGTCATTCAACACAGTCCTAGATGATGACGGTTGCTCAGACATTTTAAGTCTATCCAATAGATTGCCTAGCGATTCTACAGGAACCTCCACTTGTGGTGGATTAACTTCTGATGAAGGAAATAGAGTGACCCCGACTCCAAAATGGGTTGGAGTACTTGCTTGCGGATCCTCTGCAATTTCCTCTATCGCAATCAAACCCGGTGGAAGAGGAAGACCGTCGGGTCCGTAAAATATTTCTGGTGCCGAAGAAGTGGTTGTTTCGACAGCGACAGTTGTTGGAGGAACAAAATTTTCTGAACCGGTTACAGATGGAACTGGTTCAGTTACACAAGTATTTGCCCCTAGACTAGGATCAATATTACTGTCCTTCTGTGGCTGTTGAACTTCTTCTATAGAGGCAGGGTTTCCAGAAATGTTTGGAGTAACCGGAACCTCAGATGTAGTCGGAACACTTGTTCTAACTTTTATAGGAGATTTTGAACCGGTTAAACGAGTTCGCTTTGTCCGTACTGTTTTCGATTCCGGAGACAAAGACGGTTGACTCGTAAGCCTCCGCGACCGACGGGGTTTCAATTGACTTTCTTCCACGATTGCGGATTACTCGATCAACCAAAATATTAAAAGGGGAAATTTGTGTTTCCGAACTGAATGAATTTTATTAGACGCTTTTAGACACAACTTGCTTTTTCAGTTTTAAAGAGTCGAGAAAAAGCTAAAGATGACTCTAGTCTCCTTCGATGTTTTAACGAGCCCGAAGTGACAAATGCTCGGATGGACTTTTTCAGTTATAGAGTTTGAAAAAGGCCAAAAGAAACTACTCTGGAGTTCTAGGCAGAGGGTGTGCCAAACTTTTCGCAAAACCACAGAATACGTTTTACGGTACGGGTGGTCGATCTTCGTGAATGCTCTGTTCACTGCATTGCGATCAGTAGGGCGGCCGACACGGCTTCCTATGGATAAAGGCTTTATTCCTATAGGGGTCTCCCAATATATACGCGACGGTACGTGGGAGCACAATCCGTATTAGTGCCACCGACTCTCAGGAGGAATCACCCACCTTCTTCGAGATCGACAGTCACTATGTTTAACGACGCCAGAACACGTCTCTACCTAGACCTCTATGTGTTTGCGTTATGTTTCAAAGCGTTGTTAGGTTCATTCAATATATTTTAAGTTGATCTTTTTAAAGTTTGCCTTTCAAGGTTCACCATGAGATGTATGATACAAATTCCTAAATGCAGTCTAAGATGATAAGCAAGCTTTTTCAATCTTTTCGACTTATGAAAATCTTAACTACTGAGGGAAAAGAAAGACATCATCTTTTCACACAGATCATAGAGCACACACTAATGCACTCTTTCCTAAATCAACATGCAAGCTGTCAAAATGCACATGCACAATGCAGGTATTTCTTTTCTCTTTCTTAATGTTGATGTACTACAAAAAGAAAGCTGTTGTATAACTTTGAATTCAATTTCAAGTGAAAGCAAACAAGCTTTTGTCCAAAATCAAAAGACACCTTAAGATTTACTTGTTTCAACACTAGAAATACATAAATTCAAACCATATGACGAAAGCAAAAGCTCAATCAGCTATGAACAGCAAACAAACTAACTCTTAAGATCAAAACGACACTTATCACAGGTCTAGATCTAAGAGGTCACAGCAAGACTAGTTCACTTTCGTTATGGGAAACTGCAAATGATGTAAGAAATACACAAAGAACAAATACAGTTTCTTTATACAACCGAGGTGGAATAGTGGCAAAGAAAGATGGTTTCAGATAGGTACATTGACTGATAACAGGCTGCAAAAACAGGGATGAAAACAGGGCAACAGAAAGCGGAGAACCTCAGTTGCACAAGGCAAAACTGGTTCAGCGCAGGTAGAACACTGTCAGTTTGACATTCAGCGCAGGTAGCCCCTTCGGGACCTGCGATGAAATGCAGACTGCCTTCACAGTGCCTACAATGAAGAGAGAAACTCTCGTTTCTCTTGGTTTCCAGGTTACAGATTGCTCAAAAATCAACAGTTTTTGGCCAAATCAAAGCTACCAATCAAGTACACACTAAAGGATGAAAAGGAGGATGAAAAGCTATCACTAAGAGTTGTTCAGAGTCCTTGTGGATCAGCTCTTCAAATCATAAACATGCCCAGAAATTGAGCTAGAGTAGCTGCCCTCTACTTTGCATTTGAAAAATCCAAATGCAGTTCGATTCGGTACTCCCTGTGTTTAGGAAATGAATAGCAAAAACACAAACAACCAACAAGATACGATCCCCAGTGGAGTCGCCAATTTGTTGTTGGGAAAAGTATCCAATACGGAATGACCCTATCCCACTCTAAGGGTGATAGTACCTCAGCAACAATCAAAGCAAAGCTATCTAAGATTTCTTCTTTATGAAAGTAAAATAGGAGAGAAAGATATCCACTAACCGATGTCTTTCGCTAATGATTGACCCAATCTTCTCTCCTTGCTGCTTGCTCCCAGCTCCTTGCTCTTTCACTGGCCCAGCTACACCAAGATCCTGCAAAATGGCAAGAGAGGGAAACTACAAGAAGCATACATTCATAATTGATTCAAGGATTAGAATAAATCAAATACACAAGTATAACAATACATCATTGAGACACATGCATATAGAAGAACCTCAAATGCTTTATTAATGGAAGAAGTAAAGTTCAGGAAGTGATACAACCATAAGAGGCCCAATCTAGCATCACCTTCCCAGCAGAAAGAAATCTCCTCTTCACCTCCTTCAAAGCAAATCACCCAATAGTTCTAAACTCAAACCAACAGCAATTCTTTACATTCACAAGATTCCAGCCTCCCTAGACCTCATGAGAGAGATCTATATATAGGAGTTTTGGAGAAAGGATGAGTCAGCTTGAGACTGGCATGAAGCTGACGTTCTTGATTCCACTTGGGGGTTCTTGCTTCCACTTGGAGATCTAGACCCTCTTACTCATCACCGGTCGAATTCCCTGATCCAAGTGTCATTTTGGAAGCTTCCTGGGCATTGACACCTTGAGGAATGACTGTGCCACATGTCCCAACTCGCCCCGCGCAGGTAGCCTTCTTTGCAGTTGACATTCAACGCAGGTAGACAGTGGAGCACTTGACATTCAGCGCAGATGCTCAGTGGAGCAGTTGACATGATCCAGAATTGCCTTGTTTTTGAGTGTTTTCAGGTGGAGAACTGTTATTCAGTGCTGTGGTTTGCTGACCTTGTTCCTCTAGGGGTAGGAACAACATGTTTAGGGACTTTGGATCCCTTAGATTATGGACATTTCATGCTTCATGCTGTAAGGCACACAAATGTCTATAACAAGTGGTGTAGAGGGAACAGCATTCAATTCTTTAAGAAGTAATTTTTGTTGATGCTTTAACTTACTAAGTTCAAACATGGTAATGTTTGCTTTAGTTTTCTTCATGTCATCAACAATATTATACTCCATTGAATCTGATACCACTAATGTTTTAGATGTTGAAGGAGTACTAGAAGTTGAAGGCTGGTTTTGGGGAACTGCTACAGGTGATTTATTTGCAGGTGTTTTTTCTTTGGTTGTAGCAGCACCAACACTCCTTTTCTTTGACGTTACCTGAACAGGTTCAGAAGTACTTTTGCTTCTAGTAGTGACCGGGAATGCTTCTTCTTCGTTATCGGTATCGGAGTTGGGGGGTATAAAATCCCACATTCCATGACATTCTACTACTTCTTCCTCATCATCAGTTGGTAAGATCGTTTCTTCTTCCTCTTCTTCTTCTTGTTCTGAATCTGCATTGGATATGACATTTGGTGGCTTTGATTCATTTCTCTTAAAAGTTCTAAAGGGCCTTTTGGTTGATGTCTCTGCTACTTGTTTCTTTATTTCAACCATTTCATTTGATAATGTTTTTAGGACTTTTTGCAAACCTTCCATGTCATAGGGGTCTTTTGGGGTCTTCTTCCTTGAGTCATCTTTAAAAGAGACTTTCTTAGCTTTTCTGTCTTCCAGAGCAGCTTTCTTCTCTAGAGCATTGATGCGTTTTTCCACAGCAAGTGCTTCTCTCATGTTTTCAGCTAAGGTAGGTTTCCCAGCCTTGTCTACAAAAATGGCTATATTGGCAGGTAGGGCGGTGATATACCATTCGCTTCGGATTTGTTCACTTGGTTTGGAAGCTGTAGGGATTTTATTGAGGAGTTTATTGAAGCGAGCATTAAATTCCTTGATTGGTTCCCTATGCTCTATTCTTAGATTGGAGAGAGCGTTTATTAGGGTAGCCAAAGACCTATCATCTCCATATTTGGTAAGAAACTGCTCTTGGCAAGTGTTCCAACTGGTAATGGAACCAGAGGGTAAAGAGAAATACCAGGATCCTGCTGATCCTTGCAAGGTGTAAGGGAAAAGTCTAACAACAACATCTTGTTCTGTTACTCCTTTCAAGTTGATTGCTAACATGAAATTATTAATGTGTTCCTCAGCCTAGGTTCCATCATCTGGATTAAACTTGGGTAGCCATTTTTCAGGATAATCTGGTAACGGATGCAATGGCGCAGGCATATTGACTGCACCAGGTCTGGTCCATGGATCTGCCATTATAATAGCAGTAGTGGATGATACTACCGCTGGAACTCTAGATGTCTGGGAAGTAAATAATGTTGAGGAGTGAGCAGGTTGGGATGCTGAAGCTTCTAATCCCTGGTGAACAACACTATGTAATGGGGGAGTGGATGGTTGACTTTGCAGATGAGAAGTTGAAATGGAGGATGTGGATGAAAGCTCTTCACTGTCAGATCCTTCAGTATTTTTCTTCGCCTTTTTCCTTTTGGGTAAAGGGAACTCAGTGGGTTCAATACCGAGTTTTTCGCTCTGAAGTCTGGTGAGAGGATGAGATAAATTGAACTGCGAAGTCACACTGCTTTGTGATACCTCAGATTTCTGTGGTGAAATCGAGAAGCTCTGAAGTTTGTGGATAAGAGACTGAACTTCAGGTGATTCAAGACTTAATTGTTCTGGAGTATGATGGGTTTGAGCAATGGTAGTTGATTCCTCTTCTTCTTGTTTGGATACTGCAGAACCAGCATGCGAATGAGAAGTTCGAGGGGATTCAGAGGGAGAATTACTCTTAGAATGGCTTGCTGATTTGGGTTTGTTTTCCATTCACAGTCAGGCCCTCCTTCTAGCGCCGAAAATGTTGAGGCCTCGAAAATCGCTGCAACAACATCGGGGATAACCACCCGGTCCGGACCTTAGTACAGCTCCTTTTCCGTTTGGAATAGTGGCTCCGACTGGGGATAATGGGACCAGTTTCGCAAAAAAGGATAAACGGGATGAATGGATGATTTATAAACTAAGCTAACGGTGAGCGAATAACTAAAACTATTAACAAGAATACATAAACTATGATCTATCCTGGGGACTTATTGAGCTTTAAAGTGTAGCGCTTGATGATCTGTGTCTATAAACAGGCATATAGATGACTCTATTTAACAGACATAGACATTATTTCATTCATGATTACTATGCTTAAATAGTTAAACAAAGCGATTAAAGCGATATTACCACACTTATCATTTATATCATTGACATATACATGATTTAAAAAAAGGCACATCATAAAACATCCAATAGTGGAATGATTATAGATCTGCTATTACAGCGCATGCATATAATCAATAATAGCAAGAATAATCACATATCAATTCATATGAAAGGAATGAATTCAGACATAGATAGAAATACCATATGAGCTGCTTAACACTCCCAATATCAATCGCTACTTGTAGTTCTTCCTTCAACGCAAAAACATTCTCAACAACGACAATAGTGCACAATTGCATAAAAAGCTTCCTTGTCGAATTAAGAACCACTGGTCCAGTTTCATAAAAGAATATTGACTGAAGCACAGTAGTGCAAACTTCAGTCTTTTAAGTCTGGTACAAAACTTTACGACCCTTTCCAAAACAATGAAAGGGTCTATAAATACTAAATTAATCTAAATATCCATTAAACTGAAATCCTACTAAATCGGTATCAATAAATCTTGATCCTATTTTCCTCAGCGATCTGGTAATCGGCGGCATGATTCATCAAGTAGGCTGCTTGCCTTTAAATCTGAGCTGACTTATCGCAAGCATTGGCTCTACTTCAGGAGGTTTGTTGAGGTGCGAACTGAGCTGGGCGGCATAGGTGGCATCCTGAATATTGGGAATCATATACCCGATCGCATCTGTTAGGCACTTAAGGGCGGCTCTTTGTGTATGCGGCTTTACCAGGAAAAACCAATATGTGTCCCAGGTTAAACTGTTAATCTCAGTGATTAATCTCCCTTTTTCCTCTAAATCCGGATAACATGATTGCTGCAATGTGTTCGTAGTTGTCAACTGTCCTGGTGTGCATTGGGAAATCATATTTGATATGTAGAGAGTGTTGTTAACTAGTTCAACTAGATTGCTGGAAGTTGATTTACATCTTGAGGCTGCTCTCTCTGCTTTCATTAACTGGGACTGCCATTCTGTGAAGAGTATATCTTTATGTGGTTCTAGGATCCTGGGCAAATTCGCCGCTTGTCCTTGATCGGAATCTTGCCAGTCAAGAAATGCAGCTATGGTTTCCTCGGCTTGATCCAATTCAGTTTTGGCCTTTTCTACTTGCTTATTTATGGATGCCGTTAGTTCACACAGTGGCTCTGCCTGGGCGATTTGTTGACACAGAAGCCTAATTTGAGATATTAATGCAGTGTTTATTTGTAATGCTTCTGCTCTAAATTCAGCCACTTGTGGAATGCCCTTTGTCTTTTCAACTTGTGCTGATAATTGAGCGATTTGCTCATCCTTTGTTTTCAGCATTAATTCATTCGCGGCCTTTAATTGTGCCAATGCCTCTGATAATTCCTTCTGTTTCTGGATCGCGCTTTGGTCGACCCTTTGCTTTTCTGCCTGCAATTGTTGAGTTAGTTGACTGTTCACTTGCTGTTGTGTCAACAATTGCTGCTCTGCCTGCTCTGCCTTCTGCTTTGTCTCAGCCAATTCTGCCTGTAATGCGAAAATTTCTTGATCCTTGGTTTTCAGTAGAAGACTTACCTTCGATGCCTTATCGATTGTCGCTGCCGAATAGGCTCCCGCATACTGTGACAGTTTTGTCAGGTCATCGGAGGGGTCGAATTCCTCCTTCCAAACCACGCTGCCCGTAACAGTTTGCTCTGGGAAAAGGGAAGGTTGATCAATCCTCCTTCTTTTCCTTTGTCATTTTACCACTGCTTTATGCCTCGGGCTGTAGAAAACATCCAGGGGAGGAATATCTTCTACCTGGAGAATGATTTGGTCGGAGGGGTCTTTTGGTATTACCTCAACATCCTTAGAAATGGGTGGGCCGCTGGTTCCACTTAGAACCTGAGGTGAAGTGATGTCCTGTGTATCGTTTGTCTTGGAAGTGTCTGTATCCTTGGAACATTCCAACCCACTGATGATAGAGTCAAATTGCTTCCATTCCTGGAGCAATTTAGGGTCAATACGAGTATCTATATTGACATCAATAGTGGTTTGTTTTTGCTTTTCAGCTTGGGACTCCTTCCGCACTTCTTCCTGCTCTTTCTTCTGTTGCTCCTCTTGTTCCTTCTTTTGTCTTTCCTCCTGCTCTTTCATTTGTTGTTCCTCTTTCTCTTTCCTCTGTCTCTCCTCCTGTTCCTTCTTATGCCTGTCTTCTTTTTCTTTTCTCTGCCTTTCCTCCTGTTCCTTCTTATGATCCTTTGTTATAACCGGAGGTTCCTTTGACTATTGCCGACCAGGCTTGCTTGATGATGTCGCTGGGGTTGTTGCTAGTAAATCTAGAGGTAGAGTTTGCAACCTCTGTTCTCTAATTTTATTAAATTCAGTCAACCCTTCATCATTATATTTCGCTTTGGCGAATGATTTAACCTGACTTATTGACTCAGCTAAAGAGAACAGGTCGTCAAACATGTCTTCCTTATGGTCAAATCTTGTCAATTTGGCCTGTTCTAGTGCATTATAGACAACTTTGTTTGGATCAAATGGCCTATTTGGGAGAGTTGCCAGAGTTAAGGATTGAATCTTTGTGGCTTCCTTTTCTGCATGCTTGAGGTCATGCAGAGTATAGACACCACACCTCAAGGGAAAAGAGGGCCAGCCCTTCTTCTTTTCTTTCTTGAGAGTCTGTGTAACACTATCAGCCATAATCTGGTAAGCGATTTCCCTCGCTAGCAGTTTATCCGGTATGTACAAAGGGAGGACATGAGGTCGGGCTTGGCTACCGAAAACTCTTATGTAGGTAAATCTCTCCTCTCTAAACCATCTACCTATTGCGGTTAAATCAAATTGGGCTTGATAAGAAATCTTGGGAGCAGGTTTATCGAAAATGGAATAATAAATAGGCAACATAAAGCCATTACAGACTTGGTATAGATGATGTTTATAAGAATATTTCCACAATTTCTGATGATATATATGAATAGGCGTGGGGTCTTGTGCAGTCCACCTCCAGCCGAGTACAGGGAATTCAGAGTTAAAACACAGGGTATCTAGAATATAGGCACTGTAGTAAAATGGGGGAATTACCCTTTCAGAAATACTGGTCTTGTTTGTAAACTCAAGCACAGCTTGTGCTAATTTGTCAGAGAGGATAGTGGCCTAATCCATAATTACACTGTTGCATGTTGCTTCCATGAGAGGAACCATTTCTATGGTAAAATTAGCAGAGTCGTGCAATCCCCATAATCTACACATCATTATTCCAGCATAGCAATAAGGAGAAGCCAGAGAATCAACCGAGTACTTACCGGAAGATTCGTGTTTGTGCTTGGCCGGATTTTGTCTCCAATCCCGGATGGGTTCGGATTCAACTTCATTTTTGTTTGCGAATTTCTCCAGGAACGCCTTATTATATATCTTCTCTGGCTCGGGCAAATGATACATTTGCCTTAGATCATCCACCCTGAACAATTCGAAAATTCTCCCGTCTCTGGTGCTGAAGGTTCTATCCAAGATTGGAATTTCTTCAATCGCCCACCGCACTACGTCTGTGTATGGGAGAATTTGCTCCCTGGCCGCTATCCTGTGAAGGAAAGAGTCGGCTAAATCCTTGAGAGTACTCTCAGACTTCCGAGTTGGATCCACATT
Source organism: Pinus tabuliformis (assembly GCA_031772625.1). NCBI lineage: Eukaryota > Viridiplantae > Streptophyta > Pinopsida > Pinales > Pinaceae > Pinus > Pinus tabuliformis. The sequence goes on from CM062815.1 coordinate 39,200,513, forward strand.
AGCTTCTACTATTGTCCTTGCTCGTTCTTCGGCTTCAATCAGGTTGTAGTTGCCTTGCCAAGTAACTCTGACGAGACCCGTACATGTAGTATCAGATATCAAGCCCTTCTTTTTGTCCACGACAGCTTGTCCTACAGCTGGTGTAGCGGAAGCGCCTGTGGTCTTCTTGGATTTCTTCCCCATCTTCCTTGATCTTTCTCCTATGGATGAATTCTACACAGCGGCGAAAATAAACGTAACACAGAGATATGCTAATGAAAATCCAATATGGGAAAGATATACTGATCAAAGCGTGCTGAGAGATTAACTCTTGAAAATGGCTGCGGATACAATCCATGGGAAGATCTTACAATTACATTAAATGGCCGTTTAAGCCCTGCCACCCCTTAAATGCTCATTATACCATTATTCAGCTGAATGGCCCGCTTAAGCGTGCTATGGATATTTTGGCGGTTGAGTGCGGGTGACTGATTATTTAAGAGATCAAGCTTTAAATATGCATGGATCGTAATATCCCTCCATTTAACGACTTTTTTGAAATCCGCGCTATATCGTAATCGGGCGTCGGGAACACTTAAATCCTTACGTTGACAATTTTGAAATCCCGATCGCCGATAGCGAAATCGCATCACATCGAGGTGAATGGGCATAACAATGTGCATAAATAGTGTATCGCCGATTGCCAATTGCGATATCGCATCGCATTGGGGGTATGACCTGGGCGCCTTATGATTGTGCATAGGATACTGCCGATTGCCAATTGTGATATTCCATCGTATCAGGGTGAAAGGGTTGGGGTGTTTTTAGACTACGTAAAGATTACCACCGATAGCCGATCGCCGATTGCGCATCGCATCGGCGGGAACCCATATGTCACTTATTTGTGTTTTCTATGTCATTGCGATATGCGATCTTGCGATCACTTTATCGCAATGATAAAAGATTATTTTATTTGATCAAAAATGGGTTCTTCAAAAGATTTTATATAATGTCTTCATTTAGTTTGCGGACCTTTTTCAAATAATGCAATATTGATACCAATTAACTTCTTAAGGGACCCATCTCATATAATAATTTTGTAAATATAAATGATATGAAAATGGGGGGTTGTTGTAGGGCACAACAGGTTCCAATAATGAAATCCTTTGAAACATCCATCCAGATGAAAGCACGGAGTGAAAATGGTTGTAACGTTCTCGGTAGCTGGATTATTTCCCCTTTGTTGCATTGTCATACATCCAACTACAAAAGTAAGAATGTCATTCTTCATGCTAGTCCAAAAGAAAGAATGATGTGCACGTCCATAAATCTTCTAAAATCCTAAAATTCCTGCAACCAAAGATAAGTGCAACTCGTACAAGATGCAGGTTTTGAGTGTGGAGGTCAGGGATAACACTACCCGATCCTTGTAGCAAAAAATATCATCCTTCCAAGACTATTATGTTGAGGAATTAGGATCTTCTCTTAAGTTATTAATGAGTTGGGATAGAGAGGGGTGGGAGAAACATACATTGTGAGCCTCTTCAATCTAATATAGTATGGGTAGAGACAGTGACAGAAGGGTTCTCTCATCCTTAAATTGGCGACAAGGCATCAACCACTACATTGTCATGCCCCTTCTTGTAAATTATCTCATAATCATATCCCAGCATTTTTGCAAGCCATTTATTTTGATGTGGTGATGATAGACGCTGCTCTAGAAAATATTTTAGACTATGATGGTCCGTGCAAATTTGGAAATGTCGCCCCAATAAGTATGGTCTCCATGTGTCTACTGCATGTAAGATGGCCATAATCTCTTTCTCATAAGTATATTGACCTAGATATTTTCCTTTGAGTTGTTGACTAGTAAAATCTAATGGTCTACCTTCTTGCATTAATATGGCACCAATACCCATACCTAAAGCATCACATTCAATCACAAAAATTTTGTTGAAGTCTAGTAAGGCCAATACTGGATTGGAGCACATGGCTTGTTTGAGATCCAAGAATTCGTTCTCAGGCCAGGTAGTAACTCCACGAATTCAATTCATATTATTCCTTTAGGTTGGTCTTTATTAAATATATGACAGAGACTGTTCACTTCATCTCCCAATGACTGTTCATATTTGTTATTATTTATTTACATCAATTGTATTTATTCACCCAATCTTGATGATTAGGTGTCAACATTCCCCCCCTTAATCTGAAGGGATGTTGGTGAGTCCAAGCATCATTCAGAATTGTTCAAGCTTTTCTCTTCCAGGCACTTTGGTGAAGATGTCTGCAATTTGCTCATTAGTGGAACAATGACAGAGATGGATTCTCTTGGCCTCAACATGATGTCGAATCAGATGATATTTATTATTGATGTGCTTTGTTCGATCATGAAACTTTGGGTTCTTCACCAACTTTATTGCAGAGGTATTGTCAATCATGAGTGGAGTTGATTGTACTTGTTTTACTTGCAAATCTTCAAGAATTTTCCTGAGCCACACAATTTCTTTTGTTGCCTCAGCTGCTACCTCGTATTCTGCTTCTTTGTGGAATCTGCTGGAACTGATTGTTTGCGTGATCTCCATGAGACAGCTCCTGATCCAAGACTCATAGCATATCCTGAAGTAGATACCCCAATTTCTTTGTCTCCATCGAAGTCTAAATCAGAGTATCCAATCAAACTGAAGTCGTCCACCTGTGTATACTTGATTCCAAAGTCTTGAGTTCCCTTAAAGTAACTTAGAACTCTTTTTACAGTAGACCAATGCCCTTCACAAGGCTTTTGCATAAACCTAGAGAGGATTCCAACAACAAACAAAATGTCTGGTCTGGTAGTAGTTAGGTAGTTGAGACTTCCTACAAGTTGTCTATACTTTGTTGCATCGTCAAATTCTTTTCCTTCAATAGATGTGAGCTTTAATTTTTGTTCCATTGGAGTAGTAAGAGGATTGCATTCTTCCATGCCAAATATGTTCAACAGAGCTCCAATGTATTTCTTTTGAGAAAGAAATATGGACTTCGGATGTTGAGTTACTTCGATACCAAGATAGTAATGAACATAGCCCAAGTCGGTCATTTCAAAACTTTTCCCCAATTCCTTCTTTATGGATGCAATGTAGCTTTCATTGTTCCCTGTCATCAAAAGATCATCTACATATACCACAAGATATACAACTGTTTTTCCAACTTTCTTGACAAATAAAGTTGCATCATCAAGATCATAATGTTTGAAGTTGAGTTTCAGAAGATGCTCAGTTAGTTTTTCATACTAGGCTCACGGTGCTTGTTTGAGGCCATACAAGGATTTCACAAGTTTTCATACTTTATGTTCACGTCCTTTCATAGCAAATCCTTTAAGCTGGGACATGAAAACATTCTCTTTTAGATCTCCATTCAAGAAATCAGTTTTTACATCCATTTGATGGACTTTCCAACTGTTCTAAGCTGCTAAGGCAAAGAGTGTCCGGATGGTAGCCCATTTTGCTGTGGGGGCAAAAGTCTCCTCATAATCGACCCCTTCCTTTTGTGCAAAACCTTTTTCCACAAGCTTGGCTTTGTGCTTTTCAAGTGAGCCATTAGCTTTATACTTGTTCTTGTAGGCCCACTTGCATCCAATTGTTTTGGTTCCTAATGGAGGATCAACTAGCTTCCAAGTGCCATTCTTTATGAGAGCATCATACTCCTTTTGCATTTCTTCTTTCCATTCATCATGAGAAGCAACTTATTTGAAGGAAGTTGGTTCAAAATTTGTAGATAAGTTCAATTCACAATCATAAGAAACATCTATGTCAACAGGTGAATTAGAGTCATCTATATCACCTCCATTTTTCCGGTTTGAATTTCTAGTTCCTGTCTTTCCAACCTCATTAGGATGAACACTTTCAAGTGTCTTTGTCAGCCACTTTGGGGGACCTTTCTCAGATGGTCCAGGCTGCTCCGTTGATTGAGTTGGGACTGAATCAAGATTGAGTCTCCCAATTCTATCAATCACATCACTTAAAGCATCATCCGTTGTTGGAGTTTCATATGGTGGAGAGAGTTCTTCAGAAGAAGATTCCACATGTTAATCTAGTATAGGAGTCCCCCCTTGAAGATGTGGAAGCTGATTATCAAATTCTTGAAATGATTTTGAATTTGTGAATCTATCCAAGTGACCAAGTTGCCACTCAACAACATTGTCAGTTTTGGATGATTCAAGAAAAATTACATCTATAGATACAACAAACTTTTTATTGACTTCATCATAGAGACGGTATGCTTTGGAGGTGTTTGAATACGCCAGGAAGATACACTTACGACTTCTTGCACCAAGTTTATTTCTATGTACCTTTGGTATCAAGGCATAACAGGTGGAACCAAAGACCCTGTGATGCTTTACTGAAGGAATGTGTCCATACCACATTTCATATGGAGTCTTGTTTCTAATAGCATTAGATGGAAATCTATTCTTTATATATGCAGCACATAGAACAGCATCAGCCTAGAACATTATTTTTACATTTTTGAAGAAGAGCATGGAGCGTACCATATTTGAGATTGTACTATTCATTCTTTCAGCTACACCATTCGGTTGGGGATTATAAGGTATAGTTGTTTGATGTTTGATCCCATGTTGGCGAAGATAGTTTTCAAATTCATTTGATGTGTATTCTTTTCCATTATCAGTGCGTATAGACCCAATATGAGATTGTGCATCATTTTCAATCCATTTATGAAAGTTCTTGAATGTTTGAAAAGCATCAAATTTGTTCTTCAATAAATAAACCCAACACATTCTAGTGTAGTCATCAATATATGTCACCATATATTTATTTCCATTTGCAGAAGGAATAGGCATTGGACCACATAAATCTGAATGAATGAATTCAAGTTTTCTATGTGCTCTTGAATGTGAATCATGAAAATACTGTTTGCTATGCTTTCCTAGAATGCAAGCATCACATTGCTTAAATTTCCTAGGAATTGTAGACAAACCAGCAACACCATTTTTCTTCAACAAGTGGAGGTTGTCATAGTTCAAATGTCCAAATCTAGCATGTCATAATAAACTTGATGGAAGTGTATCTTCTTCATAATGAGAATAGTATGAGAAATGTTGTGCACGAGCCAAGGTACCTTACAACTTGAGAAGCCTTTCTTCTTCTATTCCCCTCATGACAATGAGTGGTCAGATGCTTTTCTCACCTCAAGCTTACCATCAAACATATGAATGGAGTGACCTTGCTGGCAGATTTGGACCAAGGACAACCATTTTCTCTTCAGTTGTGGGAGATAAAGAACATGATGCAGAAGAAAGTCTGGAAGACCAGGCAATTTAAGCCTGATTGTGCCAAGCCGTGATGGCTTGATTTTTGATTGGTCTGCAAAGTATACCACTCCATCAACATTGTCAATAAATTCTTCAAAAAAATATTTTCTATGACTCATGTGGCAAGTTGCTCCTGAATCAAGCAACCAATCATTTTTCCAAGAAGAAAGTGCAGCATTAAATAAATCTTCATTTACTCCAATATTACATTGTGCCACCACATAATGAGTATATTCAGGTGCTTTACCTTTGTTTGTGTCATTAGTTTTACCTTTCTGTTGGTTTCTTTTCTGCTCAATTTTGTCCCATGGTAACATGCATGTAGAGGCATTATGTGATCCATTTCTTTTGCAGTGTATGCAGTGCAAATCTGCCTTTTCTCATTGAGAGTGTCTGGCCCCCTGCCTCTGATGTATCTTCCTCTTCCTCTTCAACCACCTCTTCCTCTGGAAGAATCTTGAGTAGGATTCTCTTCTTTATGAGCAAGGCGCACAACTTCTTCAGAAGATTCAAGAGCTGTCTTCTTTCCAAAAGCTTTCTCTCTTTCAACAAATTTTTTCACGAGTGTCAAAGGTAATATCTTTGAGATTTCCATTTGCTTGCAATGACTCAAGATAATTGGAGTAAGTGGGATAAAGTGCCTTGAGAAAAGCAATAATAGGAATATCCAATTCAACCTTAGTGGATTTGATATCATGCATTATAGATTTTACTTCGGATGTAAGAGTAAGAGGATCATTATTTTGCAATTCAAGAGTGAAGAGTTTAATCATGAGTTGAACAACTTCAAGTGTAGAATGTGAGTCATAGAGTTCTTTCAGTTTTTGTAAGGCTTCGAAAGCAGTTGAAAATGGCGAAATATGGTGACTCACCTCTTCATTTACAGATGTTGCAATTAATGCATAAGCTTTGTTGTTCTTATTTTCCCAAATGGCAAGCGCTTTGTCTGAGTTAGGTTGTTCTAGCTCTTTGTCTCCATCTCCAATGCAAACTCCTTTCCACAACTCATTGAAAATGAGGGTGTGTTTTATCATCCAGGACCACTCAGGATAGTTCTCCTTTCTAGTGAGAACTATTCCCACAATGGATATGATTGAATGCATACTGTAACAAAAACTTCTGCTGCAAAATTTTACTCCTAATGGGAAAAAATATAATTATGATATGTCTGGATAGAAAATTCAAATGTCAACACGCAAGACTGTAAATACACAAAACTGTACAGTGCATTCAATTGGACAGTGCTTTGAACTGGACAACGTAAATACACAAAACTTTATAATGCATTCAACTAGACAATGCTCCACTAGACAACGCATTCAACTAGACAACGCTCCACTAGATAGCGCATTCAACTGAGGTATATATAGCGCTTAACATTTGCTAATATATAAATAAGAAATTACTCTAAAAAACAACTGTACAAGAATTAACATGCTTATGTTTTCATCCAAACACAAAAATGTTATCTAGCAACTCCCTTTGACTACATTCAGCATTTTCAATGCCAATTCTATGCAATACCGAGCGTATGGTGATCCTTCACGCAACAGCGTTTCAATACCGGTGGTCCTTCATGCAGGTATGGTGGTCCTTCACCAGCACCATTCACGCAGCAAACTCAGGCGTACATTCTATACCATACACAATCCTTAGCAGCAACACTTCTCACAGCACTCTGGTCGCATGGGAAGCCATTTCTGCCTTCGAAATCAAATTTAAATTGCACAAGGGGTCTCTCATAAGACAATGCCTAACTCCCACATGGATTGTTCCTCTGCCCGTCCAGCTCTACAACCTCATCAAGCCCCTACTCGACGACATCAATGGTTGGAGCAAAAGCCTCTAAGAGAGAAGGGAGTTTAAGCGCCGGTCAGACAAGCACAGAGGCAATCTTGAAAGGGCTTACTTGTTTCTCCTCCGGGCCAGGCCAACGAGAGGAGCAAGTAACGGGTAAAGAAAACATTACGACAGAGGGCTATTATGACCATTTAGAAAAACTGTGCCAACCAATGCAGAAAGGACAATTATGCACAACCCAGGGAGCGAAGAGGGCGCAAACAAGGAGTTACAACTAATTTTAGGAACTTGGGACTTGTGCTCTGATACCATGTTAGGCCAGGTAGTAACTCCATGAATTCAATTCATATTATTCCTTCATGTTGGTCTTTATTATATACATGAGGGAGATTGTTCACTTCATCTCCTGATGACTGTTCATATTTCTTATTATTTATTTACATCAATTGTATTTATTCACCCAATTCTGATGATCAGGTGTCAACAAGATTAGTGAGGGGTCTAGAAATGTGTCCATAATCGCGGACAAATTCGCAATAGTAGCTTGTGAGACCCAAGAATCCCCTCAAACTCTTCAAAGTTTTTAGTTAAGGCCAATCTTGCATTGCTTGAATCTTTTTTGAATCAACCCTCACTCCTTCATGACACAAAATGTGTCCCAAATACTCTACTTATTCCATCCCAAAGGAGAACTTGGATAATTTGACAAATAATTTGTGATCTTGGTGCAATTGCAATATCCAGTTAACATGTTGAAGATGTTTGTCCCATGTTATGTTGTAGATGAGAATGTCATTGAAGAAGTCTAGGGAAAATATTTTGAGATGTGGTTTCAAAAGGTGGTTCATGAGGCTTTGAAAAGTGGATGGAACATTACAAAGACCAAATGACATGACCAGGAATTCATAATGGCCTTCATGAGTTTGGAAGGTTGTCTTGGGAATGTCCTCTTCCTTCATGTGTATTTGGTGATAGCCTAAGCAAAGGTCTAGCTTGGTAATAATTTAACACAATGTTGTTCATTAAGAATATCATCCACAACCAGAATAGGAAATTTATCCTTTGATAGTCAGCTTGTTAAGGGCCCGAAATTCAAGACACATGCACCATTCTCCATCTTTCTTTAGAACGATGATCACTGTAGGTGAATAAGGGTTGGTGTTGGGACGGATAATACCGACTTCAAGGAGTTCCTTGATTAATTTTTCAATTTCATTCTTTTAGGCAAAAGGATATTGATATGGGTAGACATTTGGAGGTTGGGCACCCAGGATCAAAGCGATGCTATGATCATGTTCACCCCTAGAGGGTGGAAGCTCTTTAGGTTTGTCAAATACTTATTAGTGGTGATCTAATACCTATTTCATATCATCATGAATATGAGGAGTAGTGGATTCAATTGCTTGTATGGAATTAAATGGGGCTACTACTCCATGATGGCCCTTTTTTTAAATTTTCTCCATTCGATGTGAGTTGATGGTAGTAGGAGAGCCTGTCTGGATTCTCCTCAATGTATGAGTGTGGTCGTTTTGTTTAAAGCTCATATATAACTCTTGGAAATCCATTGTGATAGGGCTTAGTGTGCACAACAATTCAACACCAAGGACAACATTGCAACCACCCATTTAAATGGAAAACATGTGGGTTTTTAGGTGGTAATTCCCCATCTGAAGCTTAATATTTTCACAAAGCCCTTCACATTTAATGGTCCCCACATCAACGATGAGGAATTGGAAGGTAGATACTGCCTGTATAAAGCAATGAACAACTTCTATGACTCTCTTATGGACAAAGTTATGAGTGTTGCCACTATCAATCAATACCACTAATCATCGATGTTTAATAAAACCTTTTATTTTTAGATTCCGGGGCAAAGAAATTCCAGCCAAGGCATGTAGTGATAAAATTGGCTCATCTAGTGTAGCTATGAGATCAATGTTTGGGGTGGTTTGGGTTTCCCCTACTTCTTTCTCAGACACCTCATGGGATGGAGCTTCATCTATGAAGATTTTATCAATAGAATCAATTTTAAATAATTTTGGTTAATCCTTGGATTTATGACCGAGGGAGCACTTGTCATCACAGTAGTAGCACACATGTTTCCTTCTTTCGACCATTTCTACCTGTTGCACCTTTTGAATCTTAAGTGTTTGGGTGGGGCTCGGAGCCTGGGTGGGACGTGCCTTAGTGATGAAATTTGGATAATTGTAGTAGGCACTTAAGGTGACTTCCACATCTAAGGCCTTGTGGCATGTGTCTAGCCAAGTAACTAGGTGATGCATTTAGACATGGGCTTAGATGGATTCCTTTAGGCCACTGATGAAGCATTCCAAGTAAAAGTCATCTCCAAGGCCTTCAATTCTGATGGCTAATTGTTTAAAGGCTGCAATGTATTCCTTTACTATACTTGCTTCCCTGAGCTTAGTGAGATGACCCAAAAAATGAGATTCTCGATCAAAGTGGTCACATATCGCTTTTCAAAACATGTTCCAAGTTTCCCTCCATCGATAACATTTATGATGCCACTACCCCATTTCATCTCTCTTGGTCCAAGTAAAGGGCTTCCACGTTTAGTTTACTTCTATCATCGCATATATCATTAAGGAAGAAATATTTTTACATTTGTGCTACCCATACTACATGGTTGGAGCCATGAAATTTGTACATGTCCAACTTCGATGTCCTATGGTTCGAAGATTGGTGATTTCTATGGAAGTAAATGTGATGGATGGGTTCTCTTTCTATGTGTGCATCAACACTAGGCTCTTCTCTCATGAGTTCACGAGATGTCATTATAACTTTAGTTAGTTTTTTGAGTTGGGAAGTAATGGACTCCTTGAACTCATCGAATATTTTGTCAAGGTTGTCGACCTTCACGGTTTTCCTTTCCGCAGCCATAACTTGAGTTGTGTTACCAAGCACACACAAGCCCTGGTCAAAATTTGAGCTTATTTAAGTAGTATGCTTGCAAAGAGGGCAAGGTTAGGAGTCTAGTGACGTGGGTCACTTGAAGCCACGTCGGGAAAAATTTTGGACTGTCGAAAAATTTGGTTCTTACAAGTGAATGGTACCACTATGACCAACTTTTCATCCTTAATATTACGGGATAAGTCTCTTGCAAGCATCCTAGGATATCAGGCTATTTTTGTTTTATCCTCCATAAGGATTTTTACTCCAAACTCATCAATACTGTAGCAGCTGAATTCCAAAAATCTTCATACGACTAATTATCATGAAAAAATCGAGCTAGGAATGTTGCAACATAAACCCCAAGGTCTTGGTACTGCATAATGTGTTGCAACTAACTGACATGGACTATAACTGCCAAACCCTCACTATACAAAGACTCTAATCTGTGTTATGAAAATCCAAACTACTGAATTTAATCTTGTACGGTGGCGGTTGAACCCTAACTATTAGATCTAATCTAGATAGTGGAAGTCGAACCCCCACAATTTTGTTTAATCTGGAAGAAAAGGTAGGGGGTGATCTTCAAATAAATGAGGGAACTAGGGTCACAAAGGAATGTTAGGTGCTACAAATCGCAATATACGTAGGAGTCCAACAATAGTACACGACCTAATATTTTAGGCTCGACCGTACCCTTAGCCATGCTATTTGACTACCCTATTGTACGTGCGAGTAATCTCCTGAGTGTTTTTCTCAGAGTATTGTAGTAGAAATATGGTTGATGGCTGATCTATGGCTAGGTTTCAAGTTATCCTAGGGGGCTTCCGATATACCCAAGGGTACATGGAAGTGCAGTTTGTGCATAGTTTTGTCTAACGCACTACTACTCGAAGGGGCACCCATAGGGGTTACAAGGGATTCCAACAAGCATGACCACCTCTTGTAGTTCTTACATGCATACATCCCCAAATACGCAGGTTTATGTGCTGAATGAGAAATCACATGGTTTAAAGACGTTGGAACACATCTCTAGCCTAAAACAAATTCTGTGAAAATTGGAGGTATAATTGGCCATAGAAAATGCTTTGATACCACTTGTTATGCTCTTGACTTGTGAGAAATCTAGAATACAAAAGATACGGAGCGATATAGCCCAAAACACAGAATTATCACATCAAATGAGACAAACTATAAGATATTTTATTATTTTGAAGTGGAATATAGTGTTCACTTGTCTCTTCGAGGGGGCAACCTCCAACAAAGTAGAGCTCAATTACAATAAAACTCAATGATCTTTCCCTACTAACTAAGACTACTTATAGCTTAATGACATTCAAAAACCTAACTACTAGCAATCCCTTCCATAACATGGGTTAGCAACTTTATTTATTGACTATGGCCCATTTACAACTAAGTATGGTCCCTTTTCTATAATGCGGGTCAACCACTTACAATTATTATTAATGTGGATAACTGCTTATGGGCTTTATTGACTCACTAACTAACTGAGTTTGACAAGGCCCCTTGGGCTTATTACATGAATAAAGGGGTTAGGGTTGGAACCTAATATATTTAGATTAAGTGTGCGAATATGTAAATGTTATTTTAAGATATTTTGGAAAAATGGTTAAATAGTATTTTTTATCCATATTTAATTTAATTAATGAAATTAGTATACTTACTTGAGCTATGCTTTGGTAATAAAGAACTCAAGGTTGACAGAAAGCCAACCAAGAGAATATGACAACATGCTTTTAAATTAGCAACATATTTTATTAATAATAATACTATTATAATGGTATATTATTTTTTTTAAGTGGTATATATATATTTTTTTTTTAAATAACAGAAGGGTAAGAGTTGCAAAGCAACTAATCCCTCCCTTTAGACCATAATTTGTAATGTTTTCTTAAATTCGACCATTGGGAAAAAAATATTTGTTACCATTTGTTCAAGTAATCATATAATTTCAAATTTTAAAAGTAGCATATTACTAAATTTTAATTGATTTTGGTGTTGAAATGTAGCAATAAATTTGATCAAAGTTTTGAAGTAACTTTTTTGGATTTCTAGTAGAGGATACAGATCCATGAGATATATTATACAATCAATGGGCTAGAATCTATTTCTATGATTCATAAAATTCCAGTATCTAAATTTAATATAACACATATATAAAGATTAAAAATTCCTTAAATTATTGGATTTAAGAAAGGGTGTCCCCTATTTCCTACCTTTTTGGAATTTTCATTTATAAGATAGAAGAGTGTTTCGAAGTTGTGGTATGCTATTGCCGTAAGATTGCTAGTGTGGTCATTACTCTTCTCCTTTATGTTGATGATATCATTCTTCTAGCTAGAAGACATGATGATCTTGACAATCAACTTAAGCTCCTCCATGATTACTACTCCAAGACGGTTAATATCAACGACACTAAATTCATGACAATTAAATCCAAAAAGATCAACCATGGTAATTTCATCAATGATAACAATTACCTAGGGTACGTTTCTTCATACAAATATTTAGGTATTGTCATTCATCACCAAAACAACTAGAATTATAACATTGAGAAAAGGATTATTGGAGGTTGGAAATATTATTATGAGCTTGAAAACAATTGTAAGTTGATTGATCTCTGGATGTGGAGTAAAAAAAGGTTCCACTTTGATACTCTCATCATCCCTGTTATTTTATATGGCTATGAGGTTTGAGATTGAAGTATATCCATAGAATCATAGAGGAACATTGAGATTATTCAAATGCAATGTATAACCTACAACCTCAAGATTAAAGAAAATATTCCCTATCCTATCATCTTGATTGAAGCTAGTCTTTCCACCATTGAAATCATCGCCATGTTTAGGCATCTGATGTATATTAAGAGGCTCTACAACATGGAAGCCAAGAGGTTCCCTAAAATTGCTTCTAACACTAGCCAAAACCCCCACCTCCATCTCAAGTGAGGTTGGCATAAGGATACCGAGTCTTGGCTCAACCATTACAGGATAAAGGACGAGATCATCTTAGAGAATAAGGATAATATTAAAAATACTATCACCTCCTAATTTAAGGATAAGTTGTGGAATGATAAGTAGCTTGAGGGAAAAAAAGGAAACTAAGGTATTATAAGGAGGTGATCAACCCCACTCTTACTGACCTAGATTATCTTTCTATCTTGACTATTACTAAGAAGAAAATGAACATTGCCAAGATAATAACTAATTATTGTGAGCTTTGAAGTGAAAGTGGGCGTTGGTCTATTCCTAAAATACCCAGGGATAAAATAATCTATCACCTTTGTGATACTAAGAGGGTTGAAGATGAAAAACACTTTCTCTTGGATTTCTAGGCTCTTACTCAGATATGCTCTCATTTCCAAAACATTTGCCACACTACCAACTTTCTTGACTTGCTAAATCAACAAAATTATAGTCATCTAGGAGCACTTCTTTCCCTTCTTTTTTATCACAAAAAAAATATATTAAAGAGTCACAATTAATCTCTTACTTTCTTAAGGTCTGGTAGACCACATTCGTCTTAGCGGATGTTAATCATCATCATCATTAATATACTTAATATGAAAAATCTAATATAAATGATCAAGTGGTTAAAACATTTCCAAATTGAAAAGAAATCATAGTTACAAAAAATTGTTTAATTTTATATAATGAAAAATGTGTTATATGCTATATTATTATTATTATTATTATTATTATTATTATTTTAAGAAAAAATAGCATATTTTACTAATGTAATATATAGTATTGAACCCTTTCTTTTCATGTTAAAGTTGGTTATGGAGTTTTTGTGATTACTAGGTTCATTATGGTTGTATGGTGTAGATCACATTCTTTGTGAAGATTGTGCGTACTCATATTCATATTACATAATGATAATGATATTGACTTACCATTGTGTAATTGTTTTCTTACACCTTATAAATTATGTGTAGTACTCTATGCTTTTCATCCATATGCTATGTTTCTTTTTCCATATTTTTAGGTGCATAAATTATATATGAAAAAATATATACTTATGTAATATAATTTTCTATAGTGTCTTACTCTTCAATCAAATTTTCAAATCTTCCTCGAACAAATTGTTACATAATTTTTTTTCCTCTTATTCAATTTCAAAACAAAATTACAAACCATAATATAAAAACTAAGACTAACTAATTTGCAACTATTACTTTTACTTTTCAATATATAAAAGTTCTAATTTCTTAACTAAAAAATAATAAATTTCAATCCAATATTAAATACCATACAAATATTCATAGTAGAGAAAAAAGAAAACATTAACATTAAATTAATTACAACAAGGAGAGGGAACTTTACATCTCATCCATATAATAAAGAAAAATAATAGTTTAATCGATATTAAAAATTAATTTTCTAGAGAGTTTACTTTCTCATTTTTGGATTATACTATTTAGTCAAGCCTCTAACCAATTCCGTCATCCTTAAAATTATTATGCTTACAGAATCTATATATAAAATTAAAATTACTCAAATTATCAAAATAGATTAGAAAATAGAACATTTAAATTATAATTTAAAAATAAATAAATAAATCAATATACCGTTTTAAAAAATAAATTTCATTTTATAAGTGTACCTTAATAAAGTGATTTTTTTATTTTTTTAATAAAGTTGATATTACAACTTTTAGGGACGTGGTCATCATAATAATGTTTTATAGAAATTTTTAACTATTTTTTTTGTTTGTACATGAGAGGAATTTAACTAGCAATTGCACATGTTGCAAAGGAAATGTCATAAGGTGTCACTAACTATTATCTTCCTCAACAAAAACATAACTATTATCTTTATCAATTTCTACCATAACATATTGCTTTTTTATCACAAACTATTATCTTTCTCAACAAAAACATAACTATTATCTTTATCATTTTTTACCGTAACATATTGCTATTTTATCTTGTCTACCTGTAGGGAAGCTCAGTTTGTCCATATATTCCTTCCTCTTTCCATTCATTTACAAGAAATTCAATCATTTCGTGTGACAATCACACTTCTGAACTCCTTCAAACTCCTTTGAATTGCATGCTTCCAAAAAAAATGATAATTTCAGTAGACTTACACGAAGAGTGAATAAGTTCTCCAAGATCTTCTGTAGGATCTTATTCCACTATGGGGTTTAATTACCCTCTATGAATAAACCTCCAATCTAGTTATATAAGAAGATAACTATAACTTTACATTGAATGAGTTCGAGCTTATAGACCAGAGAGTCAAATAGACATCAAGAAACTAGTTACAAATAATTTCACAATAGAATGAATATTTATAAAATGAAGTAATTTAAAAATTAGTGGGCTTGGTAGCCTAAAATAATATGTCATTTAAAACAAGGTATCCTAAAGTAATGTGTCATTTAAAACAATAACAAGAGCTCTCGCTCGGTATATTCACATAAAAAAAACTACATATGAATGTGCAAGTTATAAGTGCATCTAGTCGGATGATTCAAGGCAACTCTCAAAGTTTCAACCAAAAAACCCTATAATTATGAGTGTACATACATCTAAATACAAACATAAAAAGAACTCTCAAAGTTTCAACCAAAAAACCATGTAATTATGAGTGTACATACATGTAAATACAAAAAGAAAAAGAAAAAAATCTCATATTTGAGTAGATTTACATCATCAACTTCCTCTCTGAAATAAGATCCTAGAGAAGATGCCCAACTCTTGCACCTGATAAAAAATTGAAGTTGATAAATCCCTAAGGTCATTGTGTCCATGGGAAAATTTGGACTTCAATCCATTTGGGAATGTCACACTCCTTGATTTTATAATTCTTTACCATGTTAGACAATTTTTGAATTAGACTCAAGTCTTTATGAGATGGCACAAGAGGGGTTGCTTCCAATAATAGTGACGCAGGTTAGACTCACACTCAAGCGATAATCCCTTCATATACCAAACAGACCTATCAATTCGCGTGGTTGATAGCCACAACTTCTATCAGAAGCATTATATATATATATATATATATATATATATATATATATATATATATATATATATATATATATATATATATATATGTTTTTCATTAAAAACTAGGGCCACACAACTTTATCGTAATACACAGAAACCACAGGAAAAACCCGCTTCGAACCAATAGGCCGGATCTCAAAAATTATAAATCTACATTCATAACATCATCGGGTCTGCACCTTTCAGCCTTTCCACAACATTGCTCCAATCTCCGATCAGCCCTATCTCCCATCACCAATTGGCTTCATTGGCTTATCAGATATCGACATTTCAGCACATCCAATGTCCTTCGCACGTGGCCTCTACGATTAGCAACTAGCGATTAGATCACGACCATTGATCCTCATTCTCGATCCAATGATCAAGATCACATCGCATCATAGCAATGGAAAAATACATAAGTTCAGGTTTTATAACTCATGACCCTTTGCGATGTGATATATCGCTATCAGCGATCGCACTACTCCATAGTCGGTCAATTAACACACAACTTCTCTGATGCGATATAAAGGCTCTATCCTCCTCGATTTGATCTGGGCCACTGATTGTCCAGATCTAATAGCTCTTAATCCTTTCTCCTACACCACAGATTGCCAATGTCAATCCTCGATCTATGAGATCTTACTGCTCTTGTGCATACACTCTTCGCTTCTCGTTCTATTGATAAACTTATGCCTTTCGTAGGTTTCCTCTCTCATACTCTCCTTTCGCACCACTACTCCATATAACAATTAACTATGATATCTTGGTTATTTTTGGATTGCCATCGATCCTACAGTGATCGATGGTCAATCAACATGCCTACAAATGGAATTTCAAATCATTAACACATATACACAACACAACAGGAAAACGCATAAATACATAGTTCCTCTTCCTTTCCACCATCTAATCTATTATTAAAAGAATATCAAAAATAAAACAGAGTACTATTTTGAGCCCTTGATGACCTGATTTACATTCATTTCTCCTTTCCCTCTACTCACTCACTTTCTCTCCTGAATAATTCCTCTCTAGCCTCATTCTTCTAATCAGTGGTCTCCTCTCCTAATTTGCCCATAGTCTTACAATCCCATAGTGAATCCTCTCTCCCTCTTTAAGAAAAGAAGGAAAATACATATATGTTCTATCTAACCATCTCCTTCCACAAATGAAGGAATTCACTATGCTTTTACAAATCAAATCCTACCCTAACTAATCATTCTAACTACTTGGCTTGATCTCCATGCAAGGACGATCACTTGCCACTTATTTTCAATTCTGTTTAGAATTAAGCAAGAATTAACTACTTACATACTTTGCAATTAATAAAATTAAACAACCAACTCTTCCTCCAAACTTTCATTAGCCACAACATGTGACCACACCATCAAATTGGTGGCTAGGCCTAGATGCTCCTGCATCACAGAGAATGGCTTACTAGACTATGGTGTACTCCCTCTCGTATGACCTTGATGAGTTTTTCATATCCCTCTTCCATATGGTTTATTGAGTCGAGAAGCTCATTCTACAACCGAGTATGAAGGGGATGTGTAAGTTTGTTCGTTCATTCATCACCTTTTAAAATAAAAATAAAATTAAGAATTATGTTTTAAATAGAAAAATATTGTCCATTTTATTAATAAAAAATGGAAGTAAAAAAAATATATAAATAAGATGTTTAAATCTTATAATTTTCAAAACTAATCAATAATCTATTTAAATAAACTATTTGAACATTGATATTTTAAAACTACCTATACATATACATAGTATTAAAACATTCATAATCTATCCTCCAAAAGTAAACAATTTTCAATTACAACAATATATATTTTACAATTTTAAATTTAATATTCAAATATATCATTAAAGTTTCATATTTGAAAAATAATTGAATTTAATATTTCACCCACATTTTACATGATAAATGACACACACTCAAATTTCATATGCATATATTTTGTTTGTACATAAGAGGAATTTAATAATTTGTTTGACACATAATTTTAAATTTTTGAAGTGACTCATAATTATTAGTAAATTTATGAGGTTTAGGGTATGTCTTTTCCTTAAATCAAGTAAACAAACAAGGAGTTTAAACCTTAAATCTCTCCATTTTTACAGATTTTACATTATTTCCCTGGAAAATTAAACTGGACTCAAAATGTCTAAACTCAACCATTTAAAAAAGCAATTTTCTCAAAATTTCAGAAAATATAACCAGAAAAAAATGTATTAAAATCACCTCTTAGAGCTATTCCTACAGCAATTTTATATAATAATTACTGGTTTAGCTCTTAGAATAACATTGTTATTTTATGATAAATATACGATGTTTCATATGGTGCGTAACAAGGTGGTGTATCCACCGAAAATTTACGGGTGGCAAAGATAAGCACTTTATTACGTGTTAAGATTTAGTGAAATTAAGGGTTTCCCTTGGGTGGGGTGACGAGAGAATGATTGCATGAACATATATATATTATTTTTGTTGTCCATTAGGGTTGTGGACGGCAGTTTCGAAGAAATATGGTCTGTGTATCGTAAAGTGATACGCCATATATTATATTAATGGTGTCAGGATTCAAACTGTCAAATGTGATGCCAAACCATAGTGTGTAAAATATTTTATTATTGTGATAAAAACGTATTATACTGATGTGGCAATTTTGTTTGTACTTAACTTTGTCATAAACCAAACATTTCCCCCTTAATTTATTTATGTGTTATATGTGAATAATTCTATTTCCCTTTTAAAAAAGGAGTTTAATAATTGGGATTCATAATGTTATTGTTTTTTTTTTAACATTTTTTCTTTAATTTATTTAGTTAGTATATGTGAATAATTTTATTTCTTTTTAAAAGTAGATTTTAATAATTGGGATTGATAATTAAAGAAAATTTTATGGGCTAGTATTTACAAGTAAGTTAATTTTGCATTCTTTCTAAAAAAATAGTCAATTTTCTATTTTTTCTAAAAATGATTTTTGTTGGAGAGGTAAATCTCCTCTACGGATAGAGGCGATCCCTACTAGCCCAGCAGGGGTCTAGCAACAATCAATCAATGCTGCCATGCATGTTCCTAATTACCATTAAACAAGAGGTCAAGAGCACCTACTTGGATTCCAGCGCTATTGTTTGACGAAGAGATGCTGCCTTCGCTCCTTCGCTTCAGCTGGTCACGATCCCTCGCGATCTCCGCGAACAGACACTTGCACACACGAAGGGAAAACAAACACAAGCGTGAAATCTAATAAAAGCAACCATACATCGGTCAGAAAAGATGTAATTCACATTTAACCATTGCATAGACAAATGAGAATGGAACAATAATAGCAGTCATCTATTATTAATCAGAATAGAGAAGAGTACAACCAAATGTTCTGACGTCGTTAACCTTCTCGGGAGGGGCCGGTCAGCATGTATCTCAAGCATTCACCTTTGAGGATGATTCTCCCAAGACAAACAACTCTCTCTCACACACAAGCAACACAAAACAACCTTCCCTAAGCAATCAATCACTTCCACACCTAGCACACCAAATACCTATAGTAGCAGCAATCTGAGCACTATAAGCTCTATACAATCCAAGCTATGTCTAACTAGCTGCTCATGGTAATGGTGGAAGTATATGTAGGAGAAGGAGCCTCCTAAAAGGGTGGAAGGATGAGCTTATCTTCAAGGGAAGTGGTTGCAAAGGGTCGAACAGACATGCCATAGAAGGGAGTCGACATTCACAAAGCTAACAACCAAGCCTGGAGTTATCTGGAAGGCTGGTTGTTTGAACAAATTCGCCCAAACTGGATCAGCGCGGATTATGAGGCAACTGTCGCGCTGTCGCCGCGCCTCAATAACTGGGACAGTCATGTCAGCGCGGAAGTACATGGGAAAGGCACGCTGTCGACCAGCGCGGAAAAGTGATGTCCTTCCGCGCTGGCAGCGCACGGAATACACTGTGGGGCGGCAGTCATCGCGGTTATTTAGGTAACAGACGCGCTGATGAACAAAACTTTAGAAAAATGGGTTTTTGGTCCAGTGCAGAAGGCATGAACTTGGTTATTGTGAATTCTTGACACAGTAGGGTGACTCACAGAATGGCAGTGACAAATTACTGTGTAACAGATGCCCCCTAAAGCATGAAGACCGAGAGAGTGGGAGGGGTGAAATGCTTTACAACACACGCCGAACTGGAACACCACCAGGAAGGACCGAAATATCTCTGATAATCAAGTACATGCAGTCTAGGCATGGGCGCAGCCATCCAAAAGACATGCGAAAAGGTCTGTGGAATGGACGCAGCCACCCAGCTAAAGAGACCATAACAATGATAAGGTATGGTCGCAGCCATCCATGAAGACTCAGGTATGGGCGCAGCCATCCATCAATGAGTCATGTAATGATCATCCACAAAATCGCAACCTAGACCATAACAGACAGGGATCCAGGGTTTTGCGCTCCGTCCCGATCCGAACAAAGTACAAGTTCAAGCATGTGAATATATGGGTTGAAGTCGAACACGCATGAACATCGTCTGATTACCAGTCAATGATGAAAACTGTTAACAGACGCGAGAGGTACCACCAATAATGACAATGGCCCTCAAGGTACTATAGGTACAATCCGCGGCATGTGAATCAATGAGCTGGTGTCGAACACCCGCAGAATCATTCGATCGGAGGCCAATGATGAAAACCTCTCGTCGAACACGAAGAACCTGCCATTGAGGCATGCAGGCTCTAAGGCACCTGAAGGGAGTCTCTAAGTCACCTTCCCGGATAACGAGCTGAAGTCGACAGGAAGTGACCTTGATCGAAGGTGGGCCATAATGTTTCCCACATCATCGATGCGAGACAGAGGAAAGATGATTTGTGTGAGATAGCAGATGAGGTTGTATTATTGCAGAGGTCAACTTCTCTTGAACATATCGGCGGCACTGTAGCGGGTTTGGCAGTATTTGACATCAAATGAGCAAAGGGTATAGTGATGATGGCAATGGGCAGATGAGAGGTCGAATAGGATAACCCAAACCCACGGAGGCCAGTGAAAAACAAGATGAGATGGTCCCACCCAGACACGAAGCAGAAGAGTGCCATGTTCAAGAGCGACATACTGCCGACACGACTATGATTACAGTTCCATTTTCCCCACCATTTCTGGCAGGTACCCCGATTATTTTTGGATGACAAGCTTGATGGGGATAGCATATGCTTGAAGAGTGTCATTTCGAAAAGATCCGATGTCATCAAGTGTTTAACGAGCCTGACAAAGGAAAAACTCGGCGTCTTTTCTTGTTTAGAGAGTCTGAAAAGACAGCAGAAAAGAAGACTCTAGGGGGTCATTTTTCGTACAGTTGTGTCTCTCGAGCCCGAAAAAGTATAAAACAATGCTCGAAAGAACCGCCCGACCATTACGATCGAGGAGTACTTTTCATAAATAGTGTTCTTGACCCGAAAAAGTAAAAAAGCGGTCGAAAACACGTCATTTTGGAGCCGATAACGAGTGCGAAACGACAAACACCTGGCAATCTTTTTAAGTTATACGTTCGGAAAAAGAGCTTAAAATGACCGCCTCTCGTTCCCTTTAACGAGCTGAAAGGAGGCTCGGCCATCTTTTCTTGTTTTATGTCGGAAAAGAGCTCAAAGACGACATTGTTTGCGGTCAAGTGATTTTAGGATCATTATGATTTCCACCGTTTCAAAGGACCTGCACAATGACACTACCCGCATAAATCCATTCGATATGTGTAAAAAAACATATTAAAACATGCATTCAATAAGGCTAGGGCTAAATCCATGGCAAAAAGATGGTAGAAACCCAAAAATATGGTCATTTATGAGTTTTTACTATAAATAGGGGGGGGTGAAAAATCATTTTTACCATTTTACCATTTTGGGACGTGAAGGACGTGGAGAAGCCAGAAAGTTGACGGAGTGATTTCCAGCTCGTACAGACACCATTCTTCGAACCGTTTCTTCCAGGTAGGTTCTCCTCTCCTTGCCCTGCATTTTGATTATGTTTAGCAAGTTTTTAACGGTGGAATACGCCCAATTGGGCGAATTTCTTGAGCATGGATGCGCTCTCGGTCAGCGCGGATTTCCCACGCGGGTCCGCGCTGGCCGAATTAGGACAAAACGCACCCAACTTCGGGTCAGCGCGGAAAACCCGTGTTCTTCCGCGCTGACCTTGAAAAATAACAAAGGGTTGCCATGGCCAGCGCGGCTGTTTTTAAAACAGCCGCGCTGGCGCGGAAAGATTTGTTTTTTCAATTTCTGAATGTAAAAATTCCAACGCCAGCACTTCTAATTTTTTGCATTGCTTACGCAGGGCGCAATGGCTTTCTAGTGGCAGGAAAGGGTTCACGAAGTTGAGGATATAGCCGCTCTTGCAAGTGTGGATTGTTGTAATGCCATGCGGGCATGCGGGTTCATGAAGTTCTTCCTCACACCGCGCCTAAGGGCCCAGCATGATCTCCTCGAGCTACTGATCAGGGCATGGAACCCGGTGGATGGGAAATTCACCATCCGGGGCCAAGACATTGAATTCGACCATATGGACATCTTCTTTCTGACTGGGTTGTCACGCCCGGGTGCAAGGCCCATCATAGAGGGACAATGACCTGGCGGCGGTCCTCTAGACGATCTCATGGCTCGAGTATGTCCAGAAGCCGAGAAGACGCGGAGTGGGAAAGTGGCAATCCCCACGGTGGGAAACATAGTCCTTCACACCATCCTGTTCATGGTGACCCGGGCAGCGGGAAGCATGGCCAACCACGAGGTCTCGAAGACTCACCTTATGCTAGCTCTCGATTGCCTTGAGCCTACTGTGTTTGATTGGGCCACAGCGGTGACCAACAACATGAAGAGGCAGCTCAGCAACTGTTGTCGCGGAGAGACGAAGCAGTTCGGCTACGGGTCTATCCTAGTCCCTCTTATCCTAGAGCGAGTGCCAGCCATGCGGCTGCAGACGATGGCCGTGGATGCTCCTAGGGGTCCTCGGGAGACGAGGGCCACACGATGGGCTCGCATCATGCCACGCGGAGGTGGTGGCCGGCCACATGCCTGGGGGGCATTCTTCCGGGACTGGCTAGATCAGCAGGTTATCTTCGTGGAGGACTGGCCATACGCGGGTATGGATTTCTGCAATGACCCTGATATGGTGCTGCCCCCAGGGGAACAGTGGGATGATGCAGGTATAACACTTGACTTTTTGAGTTTTGTAATGTTTTTGAATTTTTCATGTACATGTCCTAATAAATGTCATGGTATGCAGATGTGGGGCCCACTAGACCGATTGGCCTGGCTGCCGAGGCACGGAGAGAGGGACAGGGAGCTGGAGCCCTGGCCTTAGTCCCTCCAGGGGTTGACACGTCAGAGACTGTAGCTCGCAACCTTGAGGGGTTGCTAGAGGGAGTACCTGACTACCAGGGGGTCGAAGAGGTCCCCTTAGAGCACCAGATCCATACAGTGGGGGTGGAACCCAGGGTGCACCGCCTTTTGAGGCGGGTAGCACGAGCAGCTGTGTACTACAGAGAGCATCACCTGGCTCAATAGTTACCTAGGTTTTATTTCCACTGTTATTTTGAGACACATGACTCAGATGTACTGATATTTTGGGCATATACACTTATTTTTGAGCGCCTTAGTGCGCCACACGATATATATATACATACTGGCTTTTTGGATGGATCATTGTTACATGTGATGATGTTTTGTTTATGTTATGCAATTGTTCAGTACAAATGTAATCTTATGTATGAATTTGCACGACACACGACCCATGGATTTTATATTTTTAAACAAGCTTAAAGGCACACATATGCAAACTATGCTTGAAATGATTTATTTACATATGCTCATGGTCTTACTACGCTATCTATGTTTTCCTGCATGATGTTCATCTGTTACGCAAATGTCTATCTAACACATGATTTGCCAATGCATCAGTCAACGTATTTGATCGTCTTGGAATGTGTTGATAAGTAATGTAATCAAAGTTCCGTTCCAACAATCTTACACGTAGGTACAACCTTAGTATGCATTGGTCTCTGACGGAATATCGCCCGTTAAGTTGATGGACGACCAGCTGGGAGTCCAAGTTCACCACTAATTCTCGGATGCCGAGGTCAACCGCTTCGGCAAGTAATTCAATTACAGCGCTGTATTCGGCAACGTTGTTAGTGGTACGACCTAGGCAGACACCCTGAAGGTCTAACAATTCTCCGTGAGGATCGTAGATCACCCACGCCGCAGATGACAAATTGCAAGTGCTGCGGCAGGCGCCATCAGCGAAACCAACATAGGGTGCACTAGACATCTGCACAAGAAAAAGAGAGCACAATAAGAGGCAAAACACGCCTTCACACCAAAGCAAAAAACGAAATCAGGCACAACACACAAAACACACGTATATACAAAGTGAGTGCGCGAAGTTATGCATAATATTTCTTCAGATACAGCCCGTTGCGGGGCTTGTCAAGAGGATTTCCTTCATAATCGATCAACTCATATGCGCCCTTTTTTAAAACTCTTTTCACGATGTAGGGACCTAACCACATAGATTCGAGTTTCCCTGCCCCCAGCTTATCCTTAGCTTGATCGTAGAGCAGTACTAAATCTCCCTCAACAAAGGAACGAGGATGAATATTCTGGTCGAAGTGAGCCTTGACTCTCTTCTTCTGCGCTTCGATAGCCAGAGAAGCCAAACGACGAGTTTCGTCTAACCGTTCTAGGTAAAGAAGTCGTTCCTCCACCGGAGTGGTGTTGGGAAGTAACTCGACAGCTAATTTTAATGAAGGAATCTCGCATTCGATGGGAAGGGTAGCCTCCAGTCCATAAACCAACTGGAAAGGAGTGAAACCGGTGGCATCCTTCACAGAAGTCCGGTAGGCCCACAAGGCTGGGAAAAGCATAAGGTGCCAGTTAGACTTGTGCGTATTGACGGTGCGCTGAAGCATAGTGATTAAAACTTTGTTCACGGCTTCAACTTGACCGTTACATTGTGGATAGTACGGTGACGAACTATCTTGGCGCAAGCCTAGTTGGGTCGTTAGCTCCGTCATCATATGATTTCGGAAATGCTTTCCATGATCTGTAACGATAGCCTGAGGGACTCCGAAATGAGTGATAACATGATTGAAAAAAAACTGCGCCGCTGTGTGACCGTCTTCGTTCAATCTAGGCATTGCTTCGGCCCACTTGGTGAAATAATCCACAGCAACGATAATGTACCCATGCCCCCCGGCCGAACGAGGGTTACAGGATGTATAATCGATGCCCCATTTGGCAAATGGACCTACGGTGACATCAGGGTGCAGTGGTGCGACAGGTGCACGCATCTTCCGGTGGTAGACCTGGCACTCGTGACATGCACGCACAGCAAGGATGCAATCCTTGAAGATGGAAGGCCAGAAATAACCAGCACGGAGGATCTTCTGGGCGGTAGCATATCCGGACATATGGCCGCCACAAGCGCCGGAGTGGCAGTCATTCAAGACTCGCTCAGCCTCCTCGAGAGTTAAGCATCGGCGAAGAACAGAATCGACGCCGAGGCGGTACAGGGTATCGCCCAAGATACGATATGGTTGAGCTTGGTGACGAATTCGTCGTCGAGCATCTTTCGATACGTTTGGACAGAACGAAGACGTTTGTAAATATACGATAATATCCCCGTACCACGGGTCGAGGGTGCTGATGAGAAACAAAGTTTCATCCGGAATATGCTCCTCTGAGAGGGATGGTGCAGAGTGAGATGGTAAGGAACAGAGCAGTTCAGCAAAGACCAGAGATTTCTTAGACTTGGCCGCAGTGAATTCCAAGTTGAACTCTTGGAGGATTACAATCCACTTCGAGTATTTGCCCCCCAGCAGCTGACGTGACAAAATGTAGGTCATGGGGTTGCAATCAGAGATCACAGTCGTTGTTCGCAACAGGATATAATGCCGGAATCGTTGGACGGCACAGACAGCTGCCAATGCCAACTTCTCGACGTATGCGTAGCGAGTTTCCGTATCCAGAAGGTTGCGGCTAAGATAATAGATAACATGCTCGGTGCCAGCATCATCGTCCTGCACTAGAACCATACCGATGGTGGTGTCAACGGCAGCTAAATAGAGAATGTAGTCGCGGTGATAGTTCGGAGGTCTTAAGAGCGGAGCTGAGACAAGAAGGTCTTTAAGGCACTCAAAAGACTCCTGGGCGATGGCATCCCAACGAAAGGGTGTGTCTCACTTTAATAACCGCGTGAAGCCTTTAGCCACCTCGGCATAATTCGGGATAAATCGTCTGAGAAAATTAGCTTTCCCCTGCAAGCTCTGCAATTGCTGCAAAGAGGCAGGGGGAGGAAGACTCAAAATGGCCTCAACTTTGAGGGGATCCAAGCGGATGCCTTCTCGAGAGACGATGAACCCGAGTAGTCGGCCAGCTTCCACGCAGAAGACACACTTGTGCGGATTAAGTCGAATACGGTAGTGTCGACAGCGGAGGAAGATTTCGCGTAAATGAGATGGATGGTCTTGACGTTTAGTTGAATGAGCTGGGAGGTCATCCAGGTAAGGCTGTACGATGTGTCGGATATCATGAAAAGCATACGACATCGCACGTTGGAAAGTGGCACCGGCATTTTTGAGACCGAAAGGGAGCTTCTTATAAGCGAAGGTACCCCAAGGACAAATGAAAGTTGTCTTGTGCTGGTCTGCGGGGGCTATGTTGATCTGGTTGTAACCAGAGAAGCCGTCCATAAAGGAATAAATTTCACTTCCTGCGCAGTCATCGATGAGCTGATCAATAAAAGGCGTAGGAAAGTTATCTTTTGGGCAGGCACGATTGATGTCGCGGTAGTCAACACAGACCCGAATAGTGCCCTGCTTTTTATTCACAGGGACTATGTTAGATACCCATTCCGTGAGAGGAATGGCATAGATGAAACCAGCTCGAAGAAGCTTTTCAACCTCGGCCTTGATGGCTGCTGCCTTTCGAGGGTGCACAGGACGTAAACGTTGACGAACAGGCTTGGCGCCTGGATAAGTGGGTATCTCGTGCACCACTATACTAGGGTCGATGCTGGGCATTTCCTCGTAAGACCATGCGAAGACATCCCGGAATTCACGAAATAAGACGGTATAAAGCTGAACTTCCTCTGGAGTACAAGTGACTCCAATATGAATATGCTCGACAATCCCTGGTTTGACAGAGATGTCGATTGGCTGGGTTTGCGTTATATTTCCCAAATTGCCCTCCGACGACACTTGATATAGCTGGATAGGTGTTTGGAGAGGCGGAGATGGGACACATGAAGCAAACCGCTCGAGACATGCGGCCATTTCCGGATGGGGAGGGAGAAACGAAGAGCGATGGTGGTGATCTGACCAAGGGAGCTCTTCTAGAGACATAATCTCTATAATGGCCTCATCGGACGGGAAAATCTCTTTCAAAGGGTCCGAAGTAGGCTCATCTCCTAACCATGGGAAATGATCATATGAATCGGGAACACTGCTTGGAAGAGCAGGTTCAGGGGGTGGAGCCAATGCAGCGACAATCTCGATGTAATTGAGCTCGGCGGGACTCAATGGCATCATATCGCCCCAAGAGTCTTCCTGATTCGGGGGAGGAAGAACCCATGGATCTGAACGTACAGAGATCATATTGACAGAGGCGAAATTGGGAGGTGGGAGGGGAAAAACTCCCATCAAAGCAGGATCTTTGAAAAGTCCGGCTCCCACACTTTCTAAGGACTTGGAGGTATGCTCCACAAATGGCACATTACCTTCGGAGGAAGAGGTGAAGAAAGAGAGTTGGTCCACCGTGACAATCTTTCCTTGGTGAGGGAAACGAATGACACGGAATAAGGAGGACGCTACGGCCTGCATGGCATATGTCCAGCTGCGGCCGAGGAGGAGGTTGTACGTGAGATTTGCGTCAACGACCTCTACCTCTACTTCGACTGTCTTGCCTTCTAAGGAAATGGGTAAACGTTGGAGAATACCGTAAGGGCGAGATTCTCTTCCATCGAACGCTTCTAGGGTCGTAGGAGACTGACTCATAGCAGGGGAACCAATAGCCTTCCAGCAAGCAACTGACATGATACAGGTTGAGGCACCTTCATCAATAACGGTACGATGAATCGTTTTTCTATTAATGATGACCTGGATAAGGAATGCTACTTGGTGAGGCAGTCTTTGGGAAAAACCCTCGAGATCAAAAGTAATCAAATCCGAATCTGTCGGGTCGATGCCACCAATGGCTGATAGCAGGGACTTCCTCTGTGAGGGGCAGCTCTGGAGGACTTCTAACGCGGACATAGCAGACGGAGCCTGAGCTAAGTCCTCGACAATGCTATAGTGCTGGGCGGCACGAGCATTGGGGTTATAGGATGACTTCCTGAGTACACCTTTAGGAGGGGGTCGGGGGATCGTCTCAGCGCTGGGCCGTTCGATGTGAAGGGGACCAGAACTAGACAGAGGAGCGCGGGAGGGAATCTCCGGCTCCTTCCCGGCTGAAGAAGGATAATCTTTTGCTCGAGTCGAAACATGGATGGGAATGGTGCCAGCCATGAACACTTGAGAACTGAACGAGGAAGAGGACTGAGAGGGGTCAGCCACCTGATGCGTCTGTTGGGAAGGGAAAGGTTCTTTCAACACGGCAGGAGGTTCAGGAGCGCCTTTCAATAACCGACTAACCTCGGACCGCCTAGGGCAGTCTTTGGTATAGTGATCTTCCTCACAGATGAGGCAAGGATACTTAGGTTTTCGCTTGGCTCCATCTTCAGATGAATTTTTAGAAGGTTCCTGCTTGGGTTGTTTATTCTCATTTTTCGGTTTTCCTTTCTCCTTCCCTTTCCCTTTCCCTTTCGAGGATTTGTCCGCCGCGGTGGACTGAACGACGTTAACCTCTGAGGTACTAACAGAATTCGATGGGCCCTGAGAAGCATTTTCATTGGAAGCATTTTGCTTTTGCTTTCTAGGGTTTGCAGAGGATTTCTTCGACGACGAATTGACAGAGCCAATGACTCCATCTACTAATGGTTTCGGCGGAGCCTTGGTCTGCCCAGGCCTCGGAGCATCTGGCAAATACTCATATAGAGTACCTGACTGAGAATAGACTAAGTCTAGGTACTGAGCTCGCGCGATCGCTTGCTCTTCAGTTACACAAGCTCCCATGGCAATATCTTTTGCAATTTTGGGCACAAAGGAGGTTGTAAACCAGTCGGTAAGGAGTTGATCAGGAATCCAGAATTTGATCAAACGACGACGCCTTCTCCATTCATGTATATGATCAGAGATGTGCGTAGCCGTGTCCTATTTCAAAGACGTGAGGAGATTAGTCCCAGTCTCGTACCGAATGGGCAACTGAAAATGGGTTAAAAATGCCATAGCTAACGAGTTGAAGTCTTGAAACATACTGCGATTCAGCTCAATATACCATTTGGCAGCTGCACTGGTGAGAGTCCTCTGAAAGAGGCGAAGCCGGATAGAGTCATCAAGCCATGAGTTCGATGAACACCAAAGATGATAAGTCATAACATGTGCTTGAGGATCCTCTCCTGCCTTACCGTGAAACTTTGGACAATCACCAGGTATTTTAGTTGGAACTGGCGGCCAATATGGATTATGCAAAATGGGATCATTTTTTAACTTGGACACATCCGGAAGTTCCAATGTTGCTAAAAATGGCAGCTGAGGATTAAAGGACATCCGAGGTTGAGGGTTCGAGGCAGTATTAGGGTTCCAACCAGATGGTGGTTGTCCCCAAGGATCTTGTCCAGATGGACCTGGCCCGAAAGGGCCTGGAGCATAAGAACTTTGTCCCGACGGACCTGGCCCGAAAGGGCCAGGCGCATAAGGACCTTGTCCCGACGGGCCTGGCCCAAAAGGGCCGGGCGCGTAGGGACCTTGTCCAGAGGGGTTCTGTCCATACGGATTTTGTCCATATGCGGACGATTGACCCTGATACTGCCCCCCAGCACCCCATGTATTAGCAGCTTGGCCCGCAGGTGCACCATATTGATAGTTTTGATAAGGGGTGACCTGTGGTTGTTGATAATTTTGATACGGGGGAAATTGATTTTGCCCCTGGGGTTGCTGGTAGCCATACGCCTGCTGGGCGCCATACTGAGCCTGATAAGGAGGCTGCGCTTGGTAGGGAGGTTGGGGCTGAGGCCCACCTTGCATTTGATAACCTGTTTGAGTTTGGGGCCCAGCATATTGTCCTTGAATTGGTTGAGCTGAGACGATCTAGCCGGAAGGTTGGCCTGGTTGAACTTGGGATGGACCTGGTTGCCTAGAAGGATGGACTTGCTGGGTGCTAGGTTGCCCTTGAACAACCGAGGATTGTCCTTGCGGAACAGAAGGTCGAACGGGCTGGGCAGCTGGTCGACCTTGCGGTTGACCAGCCTGGCCAGATGGACGATTAGGGCGGACAGCGGGTTGGCCTTGCTGCAAAGAAGGTTGGCCCGTTTGCCCCCCGGGATGAAGAGATTGAGCGGAGGGTTGGGCTTGTTGTATAGCGGGCTGCCCTCCTTGGTGCATAGGCTGAGCAGTGGGTTGGCCTTGCTGCATAGCAGGCTGCCCCCCTTGCCCAGAAGGATGAGTGTATTGAGCAGTAGGTTGGCCCTGCTGAACGTAGGGTTGCCCCCCCTGCCCAAGAGGATAGCCCTGCTGGACTGCTGGTTGATTTTGAGGATTATAAACTGACCCAGTTTGTCCAGATGGGTACCCTTGCTGGAAACCGGGTTGGCCTTGTTGAATGTAAGGTTGCCCAGATTGTCAAGTTGGATAACCCTGCTGGATACCAGGTTGTCCTGGATACCCAATAGGTTGACCTTGATATGGATATGACGGACCTCCAACGGCCGAGGGTTGCCCCTGATAGGGTTGTCCCTGTGGGCCCCCAGATTGTCCTGGGTAAGGCGGGCCATAGAGTGGTTGCCCTTGAGGGGTTTGCACATAATACGACTGGCCTTGATTGGGCGGTCCTTGGGACTGTCCGGGAGGGTCCCGGCGTCCACGAAGGATATGAGTGACCGGATCATATGTAACGTTCAATGGTTCCTGGTTCTCCTCGTAAGGACGATGAGGAAGGATTGAAACGTTCTCGAGGTACTGACCATTCGCATCATAATAAAAGAACGGACCTTCGTAATCTGGATCCGTAATAGGCTGCCCAAAGGCATCATACGGCCCCGATCCTGGAACACCGCCAGAAGAGGGTTGAGCACTTTGGGCAGGGTCGATGACTCTAGACAAAACCTCAGGTTGGCTACTATTCACTTGAGCGTGAGAGGAGCCAGCTCCTGGGTTTGTAGATGAAGATGCTGTGACAGCACTAACGACTGGAGTAGAATAGGCCACACAAACAGTTGGAGTTGTGGGAACTGAGGTAACAGATGTAGTATGAGGTTGTGAAACAAAAGGCCCAGTGGTAGGAGTGACATTAGGATCCCACATAGTCGATGCAGGCATTTTAGCAGCCATCTTATCCCTCATTTGTCGATATCGAGGAGGGAGGGAGGCAGAGGCTGAGATGGGAGTAGAGACGCTCGAAACCACAGGTGTTTCACTGACACTGGGAGATGTCTCCCCCGAGGTAGACATTGGAGACGACATACCGGGAGGGGTATGAAAAAGGTCTTCTTCGCCTTCCCAAGAAGGGCTCCAATCTTCTACGTAATCCGCGTCGCCTGGGGCACGTACGTTGATGGGCTGGATACTCGGAATGACAGGAAGAGTATCGCTTACAACTGGTACCTCAGGAGCAACCGAAGATGGAGAGCCTTGATCGATTGGATCGGGGGTGGATGGGTCAGCCAGGATGACAAACCCCACACAAAAACCTGAGGGAAACTAACGATAGAAAACCCTACTCAAGCTAGCGCACAAAAGATCTAACAGGAAATGTTATCGTGGCCGAATAAATTTTTTAAGACATTGGAATTAGACTTGACCTTTTCATGTTTCAAGAGTCGAGAAAAGGATGAAAAGATGACTCCAGTCTCCTTCGAATGTTTAATGAGCACGAAGTGACAAGACGCTCACTTACACCTTTTCATTTAGGGAGTCCGAAAAGGATCAAAAGTGACTGCTCTGGAGATTCTAGGTAAAAGGTGTGCCAGACTTTTCGCAAAACCACAGAATACTTTTTAGGGTACGGGTGGTCAATCTTCGTGAATGCTGTGTTCACTGCATTGCGAATCGTAAGGCGACAGACTCGGCTTCCTATGGATCAAGGATAAAAGCCTAGTGGGGTCTCCCTATATAAGCGACGGTACGTGGGAGCACAGTCCGTGTTAGACCACTATCGAGTCACAGAAGGAGGAATCACCCAACCGTAATGTGAAACAACAGTGACTATGTTTAAAGACGCCGGAACACGTCTCTAACCTAGACCTCTAGATGTTTGCATTTAGTTCCAATGCGTTTTTAGATTCATTCGGTTCATTTTATAGTTGATCTTGAGATTAAGTTTCGATTTCAGGTCCTATCGTATGTTCTCTCACAATTACCTAGATGCAAACTACATGCCAAAGAGAATCATTTTGTTCGATGAATTCTAGCTATGGAAGGGTAAAGAGATTTCAATCAAACAAAACGAACACAATCAATCAAACAACCTAATGCAACTAAAAGCGAGGAAAGGAAACTTTTTCTTTTGAAAATGCAAATCAATGAAACATTCTTTTCCTTTTCAATTTTTAAAAGCAAAACCACTAGTTTGATTTTCTTTCAGTGACACAAAGCATCTAAAATAATTTGGAGGAACTAGAACACCAAGCAAAATGCAATTGCCTAATGAAAGCACACAAAGTTCCCAAAACACTCAACAAAGATTTCCAAATCGACGAGAAAATCAAGTTCCGCACGAGCTATGTGATCTAAGCTCGGCAAGACAAGCAAGGATTGAAACAAGGGGGAAAGCAAGAAATTGCACGGAAACACAACCAAAGACACTCCAACAATCACTGAACAAGTGCACTCAACAAATCTGAAGTTGGCTGGTCAAACGAGAAAACAAAATCCCTACGGAAGGCTTGACACACACACGGCCACTAGATACCCTAGGGCTAGAGTGCAGAATCAACAGAAAAGGGCAAACACCCGAAGGATGAGAGTTACAACCAGTCAATTAGAGACTCAAAACCATTCAGCAATCGAAAAAGTGACGGTGTAAACACAAACCAAGCAGCGAAAGCAAAAGGGAAGGTATTCGCAAAACCAAAAACTAAGCAAAAACGGAACCCTATGGATCCAGACTCCGCAATCAAGCAGTTCAGAGTTCAGACAGTGAAAAGCAAGTCACAAAACAGGTGGAGAGAAGAAGGGATAGTCAAAGCAAGAGGTTCAGGAGGCTAATTTGGTCAAAAATGAACTTTACAGGACCAGCGCGGGTAGCCTTCAGCAACTCGGCGCTGACAGGAGGAGGCCTGTAGCAACTTTGCGACGTCAGCGCGGAAGGACAAGGATAAAGCGCGCTGTCTCAGAAAAACGAGGTCAGCGCGGAAAGAAACCACACAGACGCGATGACACAGATCACAAAGAAGCGGGGTCGCGATGCCAGCGCGGAAGGACACGAATAAAGCGCGTTGTCTCTAAAAACGAGGTCAGCGCGACTGTTAGACGTAAAGGCGTGATGAAAAGGATACCAAAGGAACAGGGGCGCGATGTCAGCGCGACTGTTCTGAATTAAACCACGCTGAGGATGAAAAACAAGCAAAGCCAAAGCAAAAACTTCCCAAACCAAAGGCAAGAGCCTTCTAAAAATCAAGACACTTCCCAGATGTACCCAGAAAGTTTATAAGCAGAGAGACAATCCCAGAATCTCGGAAAAAGAGACCAATCAAAGTCAAACACAAAAGTGGACTCAAGATACAAAAAGGCTGCCTCCCCAGTGGAGTCGCCAAATTGTTGGAGAGGTAAATCCCCTCTACGGATAGAGGCGATCCCTACTAGCCCAGCAGGGGTCTAGCAACAATCAATCAATGCTGCCATGCATGTTCCTAATTACCATTAAACAAGAGGTCAAGAGCACCTACTTGGATTCCAGCGCTATTGTTTGACGAAGAGATGCTGCCTTCGCTCCTTCGCTTCAGCTGGTCACGATCCCTCGCGATCTCCGCGAACAGACACCTGCACACACGAAGGGGAAACAAACACAAGCGTGAAATCTAATAAAAGCAACTATACATCGGTCAGAAAAGATGTAATTCACATTTAACCATTGCATAGACAAATGAGAATGGAACAATAATAGCAGTCATCTATTATTAATCAGAATAGAGAAGAGTACAACCAAATGTTCTGACGTCGGTAACCTTCTCAGGAGGGGCCGGTCAGCATGTATCTCAAGCATTCACCTTTGAGGATGATTCTCCCAAGACAAACAACTCTCTCTCACACACAAGCAACACAAAACAACCTTCCCTAAGCAATCAATCACTTCCACACCTAGCACACCAAATACCTATAGTAGCAGCAATCTGAGCACTATAAGCTCTATACAATCCAAGCTATGTCTAACTAGCTGCTCATGGTAATGGTGGAAGTATATGTAGGAGAAGGAGCCTCCTAAAAGGGTGGAAGGATGAGCTTATCTTCAAGGGAAGTGGTTGCAAAGGGTCGAACAGACATGCCATAGAAGGGAGTCGACATTCACAAAGCTAACAACCAAGCCTGGAGTTATCTGGAAGGCTGGTTGTTTGAACAAATTCGCCCAAACTGGATCAGTGCGGATTATGAGGCAACTGTCGCGCTGTCGCCGCGCCTCAATAACTGGGACAGTCATGTCAGCGCGGAAGTACATGGGAAAGGCGCGCTGTCGACCAGCGCGGAAAAGTGATGTCCTTCCGCGCTGGCAGCGCATGGAATACACTGTGGGGCGGCAGTCATCGCGGTTATTTAGGTAACAGACGCGCTGATGAACAAAGCTTTAGAAAAATGGGTTTTTGGGCCAGTGCAGAAGGCATGAACTTGGTTATTGTGAATTCTTGACACAGTAGGGTGACTCACAGAATGGCAGTGACAAATTACTGTGTAACAATTCTTCCAAATTTTATAGTACAAAATGATTTTACCTCAAAAATCACCAAAATTTTATATAGACTAATATAAAATCATTAAATATATAAGTATTTTTATAAAAATATTACCAAAAACTTTATAATTTTCATATTACAAATTAGAAATATTGCCAAAATTTCTGAATTTTAATGTAAAATTCCATCTTTAAAATTTTCCTTATTAATAATATTAATATATTTTATTTTTATTTTATTTTATTTTATGTTTTTAAATTTCTTTGGGTCAACTTTACTTTTTATTTTTTTAAAGTTTCTTTTGGGTCAACTTTGCTATATGATTGTGCTTATTATCTATAAAAATTATTAATTATAACAATAGTTCAAAAAGATTGCAATGATTGTGACTATTACATATAAAACTTTATAATGATAGTTCAAAGGACTAATAATGTTAATGTTTTTTATTTTATTTTATTTGTTGGGCTTAACTTTGGCATATGATTGTGACTATTATTTGTTGGTTATAATAATAGTTCAAAAGATTGTTATGATTGTGACTATCACATATAAAATTTGATAGTTATAATGATAGTTTAAAGGATTTAATGTGTTCAATAATATTTTGTCTAATTATTAAATTTTTTAATTAAATAAGCTAAAATCTATTCAGGTTAGGGTTGGATTTATTGAGTTTAGGGTTTGTATGGCTTAGATTAGATGTAGTCCATGAGTGACTTTGAAGGTTTAGAGGCCCTTTGGTTGGAGTTTTCAAGCCACAAATCAAGTGAGACAACTTAAACAAATCTTTTTTTAAATATAATATAATTTTTAATTTAATGAGTTTTTTTCTTTAATTAATATAATTTACACATATCATTTAAAGGAAATATATATATATATATATATATATATATAATATAATTATTTTAAATATAATATAATTTTTTCCAATGCTTTTGTTTCTTCCATTAGTATAATCTCCACACAGACCTATTAAAACGTAAGTGATTTTTATCAACGAAAATGTTATGAAAATTCAAAAGGGTGGAAAAAGTATAAGAGAATATATAATTAAAAAATATATTTAATAATATTTTATTAAAGTCCAAAGATTACGAAAATGCAAAAAATTTATAATTCTCAATAAAAATATACAAAATAATCTTAAAAAGTGAAATATACATGAAAATAAAGACAAAGATGTGTAATTTAAATAATAACTAAAGTTCATATCAGCTTTTTATTTTAAATTAACGTGAGCATTTCATTTTTTACAATATAAACGCTTTATAATATAATTAATCAAAACAATTAATATTTTAATTAATATAAGTAATTTAATTGTTTAAAAAGATATTGAATTTTAAACTATAAAATTTGATACAAAAATATTAGTATTATCAAAGTTATAAATAATAATAAATTTTAAAATGTATAACCATTTTGGAAAAAAAAATACTGGATCCCTTTTTTATATTTTAATGCAAATTATCAAATGAATTTATTACTTTTATTTTTTTACCTATTATAAAATAATAAAAAATATTAAATAAACAAATTAATAAATAATTATACAAGTGATTTGTCAATCTATTCACTTATTATTTCTCTTATAAATACATATATTGCCTTTAACCATATAGTTTATAGAAAAATAGATACAAAGGATTCCGACAAAAAAACAGTAAAACATATTTCAACACTATTATTATTCATTTAACGTTTTATTGTTTTGATTTCTAGAAGTGGTGGTAAAAGTTTTTTTTATGAGACAATATCGTAATTTCTATTAATTTGTGCAAATTACATGTTGTAAATGCCATAGGCATATGCAAGTATGGTGAATGTGAACTGCAAAGAGTTTGTAAAAACAAGAGTGTAAATTACTACAAAATGACCCTTTGATGGGTATACTGATGACTGCTCATCATATACATACTAATTACATGTTTCAAAATTTCACCATTGGTGATTATTGTTATGTTTGCCAAAAAAGAGATAAACAAAAAGAAGTTGATAAAATTACAGCCTCTTTGCCCTCTGTAGTTCCTGATCCATATATTGTCTGTGGAAAAAGCTATAAGTCCGCTCAGGTGAGTGCTCTGTAATCTCCTCTGTAATCATCCATTCTCCTCGAGGATGATGCGCACCTTCATTATGCTCTGTGTAAATATGAGTGCATGTGACATGATCAAAATGTGTTTTGAGAAAATTAATATCATCCAATATAGTTCTCAGTGTGTATGCATGGCATGTTGTTAAGTTGTTGAACCAATTTATATCTATTTTGGAGTCTCCAAATATTTATCTGCGTTGTTTGTGTATTGCAAAGTATAAGAGGTGTCGAAGTGTGTGCAGCTCCGCAAAGTTATTTATGCCCTCTCCCAAGCCCATGCAGATGTGAAAGAAATGAGTATTAGTGAGATGTAGGATTACGCCTCCACCACAACCCTGTGTTTGTGCTACACCATCGAAGTAGGCCGAGGGGTGTTCTTTGTCTATGAATTCCTGTGCGATGTTTCGGGTCTTGATTGCATGTTCCTCTGCGAGGATTTCCAAGTAGCTCATACAGATTTTAGGAATGATCAATGACGAGACTATATTTTCCCCCTATATATATATTTTTTTCCAGCACATCCATATGTACCACTAGACCAATAGCAGCAGGTTCCAAGCTCTCGGCTCTCTTAATGATTCCCACCACCTTTCCCAGGTGTTCGAGGTATGAGGGATTCTTAGTGTATGAAGGACTTGAGCCCAGGTATGTTGAGTTGTGGTACATGAGAGGAATAAATGGTGGTTCGATTCCTCCTCTGCATGGCATAAGACACACCAAGTCAGTCCTTGATATGCCCATTTCCCAAGGTTTGCTCCTGAAGGTGTTTTGTCCATAATGATGTTCCACATCAGTAGTTTGGTGCACAGAGGGGCTTTTAACTTCCATAGATGACTCCAC
This sequence comes from Pinus tabuliformis, assembly GCA_031772625.1. Classification (NCBI taxonomy): domain Eukaryota; kingdom Viridiplantae; phylum Streptophyta; class Pinopsida; order Pinales; family Pinaceae; genus Pinus; species Pinus tabuliformis. Next base: position 39,238,484 of record CM062815.1, read on the forward strand.
CAACTCTCGAGTCTATCCAGCTTGTGGTCAGCATGTATGATATCATACCCCTCCTTAGGGGAGTAGTGCCCTTTCTTTGAAAAACCCCAGATCAGTTCATCCTCCTCATCCCTTAGGCGCACATGGGATTCTATTAATTCCTGCAAATAATTCCTCCACTGCCTTTTCCATTGGTCTGGAATGTCCCATGCCTCCCCTGTTTGCCATGCTTGTTGATATATGGTTGTGTTGTGAGGGTCCTCGAGATGTGTGACGTAGTGTACTCCATTGAGGTTTAGTAGAGTAATCAGATCCAGTGGAAGCTGGTAGGAATTCCCACTACCTATCCATGGATCGATCCCAATCCAGATAGGCCCACCATTTCTAATCCTCCATATGAGGCCCCTCCTTATGATGGGAAGAATGTTTATTACAGCCCTCCAGATTACTGATATATCCTTCGTGTTCCATGAGGGTAGTCTTAGCTAATCCAAGGCAGAGCTATGCCATATGTATTTTTGGGTGACCACCTTTGACCAAAGGCTCTTGTGCTTCAAGAGTAGCCAGCCAAGTTTTGCTGCCAGTGTGTGTGCAAAAGTAGGGAGATGTTTTAACCCCAATCTCCCCATTTTCTAGGAGTTGTGATCCTGCTCCATTTGACCCATGCAAAGTGTTTTCCTTTTTTGTGTCGCTTCCATAGAAAATGATAGCAGACATTGAATCCTATGTAGTATCCCTTTGGGGATCCAGGCCAAGGACATCCAAAAAACTAGGGTTGCTTCTAACACTACTTTTATGAGCACGAGGTTACCAGCTCTGGAGAGTAATCAATGGCTCCAATTATTTAATATTTTTTCCACCTTTGTAATCAACGAGGTCTAGTCTTCAATTTTATATCCATCTGCTTTAATCCTGAAGCCCAAGTACTCCAATCCATCCTTCAGTGCCAAGATTTGATAGGGGAAATTTTTCAGTGCTAGCTGGGTTTCTTGTTGAGTGCAGTCAGAGAAAGATATTGTAGATTTTTCCCCATTTATTTCCATTCCTATAGCAGCACTGAATAGCTTTAGTATCTCTCTGAGAGTAATGATGTCGCGTATTCCCCCATCTAGGAATATGAGGATATCATCTACAAATAGCAGATGTGTTATAAGACATTGTTCCGAGATCTTGAGGCCCCTGAGTCTCCCAGCTCTCTTCTCCATCACAATCAGTTTGCTCAGTCCTTCCATAATGAGGAGGAAAAGTAAAGGGGATAACGGGAAGCCCTATATGATTCCCCTCTCTGCCTGAAAGGTTTGGGAGGTAGATTCGTTAATTAGTGTTGCAAAGGAAAGTGAATTAATGCACCCCATAATCCATTTGAAAAATACCAATGGGAACCCCAGATGGGTGAGTATGATCCTTAAATATAACGAAATGACCTTGTACAATGCCTTTGAGGGGTCAATATTAAGCGACACCCCTTTCAGATTCTTTAGCTTCATGGAGTGGAGGGCCTCTTGAGCTAAGCCTATGGCTTCATGGATTTGCTTATTTTGAAGAAAGGCAAATTTCTCCTGTGAGATGCGTTCAGATAGGGTTGGCTTGATGCGATTCGCAATAATTTTAAGAGACAGTTGCAGAGGGAGATAAGGCGGAAGTCATTGAAGGAGAGTGGGGAGTCTAATTTGGGTATGAGGGCAATATAGGTAGAGTTGATAGGGGCATATATGCGGCCAAGGATCCAACTTTCTTCCACCACCCCGAGAAGGTCGTGTCGAGTGATGTCGAAGAAGGCAAGGAAGAATTCCATAGACCAGTCATCTGGTCTCGGACTTTTGTCCTTCTTGAACCACTTGAGAGTGTTCTCTACTTCCGCCATGGAGACTGGTTTGATAAGGTCCTCCATCCCATCAAGTTCCACAAACCGAGGGAAATGACCCGTAATGCGGATGATTTCAGCAAGTGTTGTTCCAGGAGGGGCTTTGAAAAGCTACTTGAAATGTGTGATACCCAATTATGCAAGCTTTGAGTGTGTGTTGGCAATCTGATCCAGGTATGAGGGCATCTGCAAAATGGTATTGCTGGCTTTCCTTCCATTTTCATATTTATGAAAGAACTTTGTGTTGCCATCCACCACTTGGAGCCAGATAGCCCTGCTTTTGAGTCTCCATGATTCTTCCTGGTCAAGTAGTATCTTAGATCTCTGAGCCTCCAGTTCTACAAGATGTAGCTTAGCTTCTATGGATAAGAAACCTTTACCACATTCATCTGTTAAGGAGGCCAACTGTGATTCAGTGTGAGCTAGAATGTGTTCATCCCTAGATTTTTTCCTTTTTTCCCACTCAATGGTTAATCTCTTTAGCTGATTTAGGTTGCTACAGAATCCTTCAGCCTTCCTCTAGTCCATGAGTGGGGGCTGAGCTTGCCAGAACTCCGAGACCATCTTGATATAGTCAGGGTCCTTTAGCCAGGTGGAGTTAAATTTGTAAGGCACCCTAGGTTTTCTGGATGAGCCAGCCACTTCCAGATATATGGGGGAGTGATCCGATATTCCCCCAGAACCCACCCATTGTCTGTAGATGGTGAGGGATTGTAGGAGGTCTTCCTGAATGAGGTATCTGTCTAGCCTTCGCCCAAGAGCTGCTTCACCAGTCCGTCTGTTATGCCATGTTGGCATATTCTTGTTCATAGGGACATCTATGAGGCCATATTGTTCCATGAGGGTGTTGAGCTGATTTGAGAGGGGGTCTAGCTACGAGTGGTGCCCCCAGGATTCCTCATGTCCAATGGAGAAATTTAGGTCACCCCATAGAATTGTAGAATGACTCATAATGGGATTTTCCAGAAACGTTTGCTAGAAGGCTAGTCTATTTTGATTAGGGGCATAGATATTAATTAAATACAAAGCTATTTACCCAATTCTGCCAAGAAAATGTCCATACCGAGAAACCCTTGACCCCCCCATGATGAAATCACCTTGATTGATAGAGGGTTTATGCCAATGTCTGGCCCCTTAGATCTTCTTATTGCATCCATATATTGGAGGTGCCAGCTAAGCAGGATGGATTGAAGGGTCCTAACAATTTGTTCAGATGGAACTAGGTTTTCCTGGAGTAGTATCATGTCAGAGGGTACACAGTTCAAAAGCCACTTGAGGGCCAATTTTTTGGAGGGGATGGAAAAACACTTATAGTTGTATGAATGCCACTTCATCAAGGAATAGAATCAAGGGTCTTAGTTGCTCTAAGTTCCCTTTCAATGGTGTTCTGGCACCCCTGGGCCACATATTCCCCTGCAGATTTGATGTATTTTGATATTTTTGAAGTCTGCCCTGGGAGGGTTTGAGCTCAATGGAAGGGGGAGGGATGCCCACACCCAACATGTTAGAGTTCATCAGTTGACGGGAACGGAGGTTGTAGGAGTGCGAGCCTGAGGCAGTAGGGGAATGTGGGGGATGGTGAAGATGATTCTGTCCATGGACAGTCGACGAGTTGGTGGATAAAATAGGGGAGAGGGGTTCGAGTGCACAGTTGATGGGGGTAACCATGCTAGAGATGGATGCAGAATGAGCTAGAGAGACATTTAAATTATTAAAAAACAATGCAGAGGGAAAGGGATTAGAAGTAGTACCCGATGTAGGAGAAGCCTCCAGAGTAGACTGGGATCAAGTCAGTGGAGGGGATATAGGTGGTATCTGTGGAGCACTGGTTTGCTGAGTAGTGACTCCATCCGCAACCTTTGAGTGATCCAGACCTGTGGGTTGCTCGTCCACAATTGGGTCTTTCGACTGATGATGCTTCGTTCCCCTTGTAGCAGCCTGTGTAGTAGGAGTGAGCAGAGGACAATCCTTGTAGAGGTGGCCGACCTTATGTCATCTTTTGCATCGAAATGGAACACCTTCATAGTCGAGGTTTTGATGACGTGAGAAATGTCTCCAATGGAGGGTTATCTTTTCCTCTAGCCTAGGGGTGATTTTAGGGGCGAATGTTCGCCCTTTGGCGAAATTAAGGGGTTTTAAATTTTTAGTGGGCGAATATTTTGTATCATAGTACATTTTTACAAATCACCTCAAATAGCCCACCTTATTTTAAGGGAGAGGGTAAAAAAGGTAAATTTAGCCCTTGAAATTAGGAGTTACAACCTTCCATTCGCCCATTTTCAAGAATAGGTTTTATTTAAGTGAATCCTATGGGCCAAAGGCCCAAATACCATATTTATAAAAGAGGTATGGTAAATTAATAAAAATATAAATAAATGAGAGGTATGGTAAATAAATAAAGCATTTTTTATATTTACTCCATAAGTCACCTTATATACATGCAAGGGTGTAAACAAATAAAAATATAAGTAAAGTGGAGGTATGGTAAATAAATAAAAATATAAATAAACTAGACGCATGGTAAATAAATAAAACCTCTTTTTATATTTAGTCCATAACCCTCGTTCTATTTATGAAGGCTCAAGAAAGAGGTTTTATTTAAGTGAATCCTATGGGCCAAATACCATATTTGTAAAAGAGGTATGGTAAACTAATAAAAATATAAATAAGCGAGAGGTATGGTAAACAAATAAAACATTTTTTTATATTTAATCCATAAGTCACCTTGTATTTATGAATGGTATGGTAATTAATAAAAATATAAATAAACGAGAGGTATGATAAACAAATATTTTTTTTTTTTATATTTACTCCATAAGTCACCTTATATTTATACTATGGGACAAATACCATGGACTAGATTGTTATTAATAAAATGCAAAAAAACATTATTAACCCTAATATTAGTATTAATAAAAATAAAAATGGCATATGGTATTGACCCATGGTATTCACCAAAATGGCACATGGTATTGACCCATGGTATTCGCTTGGAATGTAGCCTATTTAAATGGGGGAATTAAACCAGCATAGATCCATCTTTACTCTAGATCTACTAACCCCCGAGAGGTATCAAATATCGTGATATGCAAACTAGCATAGAGTGAAAAAATATTTGATCCGATCAAGAGTAAAAATGGATGTTGTAATTTAATGTATGTTAAACATTTTAGCTTGGTTAAAATAAAAATAAAATAAAAATCAACTATTAATTTTATTAATTTTTATAAATTACTAATAGTAATTTTTAAGCTCCAGGTTTATGATAACCCATGGTATTGACCCATGGTATTTATGTGAGCATAGACTATTTAAAGGGGAAATTCTATCTTAGATCCATCTTAATTCTGGGTCTACCAAGTGCTCAGAGGGATAAATAGATTTCATCCCCCTAAGAGTGGTAGATGTGGAGTTAAGATGGATATAGGTTGGTTTTTATGATAATGAAGATATTAAATAGACTTAGGAAATTATATTGTAAAAACATCTTAAGGTGAATGGTTAAAGCATAGACATTGGACAAGTATATTTGTATACTTCTGTTTTAAACTGAAACAAATCCAGGGCTAAAAGGAATGGATTGATTGCACTAGTCATCCTTCTATAACTTTCCAACATATGCTAGAGTAAATAGATTGTAATTTGGGTAATTTTTCTAATTGCAAATGGGAACATACTTGTGTATTGGCAGGGTGGTTACGAGGTCCCTAGAAGTGGAGTAAACAGATTGTAATTTGGGTAATTTTTCTAATTGCAAACAGGAACATACTTGTGTATTGGCAGGGTGGTTACGAGGTCCCTAGAAGTGATGAATTTGAATTTTTCTTGGTTTTATATATAGTATTAGGTTTTTTCTCATGCTTTCTGTGAATGGCATGGGTGACTTTTATCCTACACCCACTAGGTTATCGATATGTAATTTCGGTAATTTTGATTTCAAAAGATATTTTAAAGAAATGCAATGATTTCATTTGTGTATTCAATAAACACAAGATTTTATAATTGAGTAAAATATTCGCCATGTCTGGTGAGAGATTCGCCAAAAAATTATATATACGTATCATATTATTGATAAAATCGCCTTCCATTTTTCCTATATACCATGGAGATTCGCCCATTTATTATACATGTAAATTTAGGGGGGGTTCTTAAAATTTTCCCTGCTCTAGCCCCTCCCTTGTATCCAAATGTACCAGGATACGCGCCAATATCATGATTCCAATCTTCTTGAAGGATTGATCGTGTTCCAGGTATGTTCCCAGAGCGTCTCCAATGCGCTTGAATACCACAAGGGTCTAGATTGTATCGAAAGGCCTGGTAAGCATACCCAGATCGACCCAACTCCTAGTTGTTCCCTCTTAGGGTTGAAGAGTGGATCCCATCTCTTTAGCAAGACTGGTGAAAATTCAATGTGCCAAAACCAAGGTAAAATCCAGTCTGTATATTCCTCCCTATGGAAGCGCAGGGAAAACCAACTCGAGCCAACAATCGGATGATGGGCAGTTCTTTTAGTAGGGAGCCCTAGATCTCGGTGGTCCATAGATGAAGATGTTCAACAGAAGAATTTCTACCACAAACACAGCCAACCAGTACCTTCTTTGTAGTCTCTGTAACTTCACCCATCGAAATGTCTTCGCCCAATGGTAGGTTAGTGTCCATATCCACTAATTTGAGGCACCTACCTTTGTTGGGCTTGTCCGAGGAATGTGCAGTCGGATAACCCTTGAGGAGTCCTTGACAACCCTAATTTACAGTCTGGGGAGTGGAAGGGGTAGATTTAGGGTTGGGTATCGGGGAACTGAAGCAGCGAGAGCGAATTGAGGTGTTAGGGTTTGGGCCACCATGGTTTAGGGTTGCATTGGATATTGTGTGTGGAGCATGATTGTTCAGAGGTCTTTGTTTCAGCCGGATGTATACCCCAGGAAATTTGTACACCCCTCCACGCGGGGGGGTGCGGGGGGGACTTGTCCCCCTCGTGGGGGTCCGATCCCCCTCGGTTGGGGGGTCCGAGGGCCAGCAGTCCCTTGGCGGGGGCTCGGGGGCAACGCCCCGAAGCTAAAAACAAATGTAAAATTGCCTTGTAAAAGTATAGTAATTTCTAGTCAATCTGGGCCATTCATTAGGCAGATGATCTGATGGTAGAACTTATGTTTAGTTTAGGGTTTTTTGCCCTAGAAGGCAACCCCTCTCTTTGTATGAGGGTACTGTATTTGAGATGTGTATTCTGTGAGCGAGAAACAGAGAGGTGAGACTGTGAGAGAAAACAGAGGATATTACAGTGGATTTGCTGTAGGTTGTGTCTCTTCATTTTGCTGGATAATACAAAGGAAGGACTGGCTGTTCGGGGTGGACGTAGCCCAAACTGGGTGAACCACGTATATCTGTGTCTCTATTGTTTTGTGCGTTCTCTGTGTTTATATTTCTGCAATGTTTTATGTGTTCCATTGCTCCGTAATATATAATTTTCTAACAACTGGTATCAGAGCCGAAGGTCTATTTGGCTGATAAACTCGCAGGAAAGAAGGGTTCCTGGTTCAAGTGGGAGCAATGGCGGAAGATGGTAAGTTTAGGGTCGAGAAATTTAACGGCCAAAACTTCTCGCTGTGGAAGATGCAGATGGAAGATTATCTATATCAGAAAGATCTATACCTACCATTGGGCGGAAGAACAAAGATGCCGACGGGTATGAAAGATGAAGAATGGAACCTTCTCGATAGAAAGGCACTCGGAACAATACGGTTGTGCCTTGCTGCGTCAGTCGCCTTCAACATTTCGAAGGAAACCACGACAGAGGGTTTGATGCAGACGTTGTCAAAACTATATGAAAAACCCTCGGCCTCAAACAAGGTATTTCTTATGAAACGGTTATTTAATATGAATATGTCAGAAGGTGGATCTGTTGCAAACCATTTAAATGATTTTAATACAGTTACAAGTCAGTTAAGTTCTGTAGGGGTAAACTTTGATGATGAAGTTAGAGCTCTGTTATTCTTGTGCTCATTACCAGAAAGTTGGAATGGTTTGGTAATGGCCATTAGTAACTTCGTTTCTGGATCTAGTACTTTAAAGTTTGATGATGTTGTCGGTGCTATCCTTAGCGAGGAAATGCGACGGAAAAGCTCCGGTGAGACATCGGGAAATGCTTTGAGTGCAGAGTCTAGAGGAAGAAAAATGGAAAGAGGAAAGAGCTCAGGATATCGTAGTAAATCAAGGAAAGGCATATCCAAGTCCAGATCGGGGATAGTGTGCTGGAAATGTGGAAAGAAAGGACACCTAAAGAAAGACTGTAGATCTCGGAAGGGAAAAGAAGGAGATGCACAGCAAGAAAACAATCATGAAGAAAATGTGACAGGTGAGGTGTTACAAGATGCTTTGATTCTTTCTTTCGAAAATATTACTGATTCCTGGGTGGTAGATTCAGGGGATTCATTCCATGCCACACCTGATAAGAAATACTTTCATGACTATGTTCAAGGAGATTTTGGACAAGTTCGTCTGGGTGATGATAAACCCTGAAAAATCGTTGGAATGGGTAAGGTTCTTGTAAAACAGCAGAATGGAAACCAATGGCTATTAAAGGAGGTAAGTCATGTTCCAGATCTAAAGAAAAATCTGATTTCAACAGGGCAGTTAGGCGGTGAAGGTTGTGTGACAACTTTCACAAATAAAGCTTGGAAGGTCACCAAAGGAGCTCTGGTAATAGCAAAAGGCAAAAAGGTTGGTACATTGTATTTATGCAATGGTATTTCTAACTCTGTTAATGCTTTAACTTCCAAAGGAGTAGATGCAGCATTATGGCATCATAGGCTCGAACACATGAGTGAAAAGGGGATGAAGATTCTTCACCCAAGGAATTTGTTGCCGAGTTTGAAGAATGTTGATTTGGACTTCTGTGAGAATTGCATTTATGGAAAACAGAAGAGAATCAGATTTCTCAGAGTTGAAAAAAAAAAAGAATGAAAAATTAGAGCTTGTGCATATAGATGTATGGGGACCTGCTCAGATATCATCTCTCGGTGGCTCTCGTTATTATGTTACTTTTATTGATGATGCAACTAGAAAAACTTGGATTTATTGTATTAAGAATAAATCTGATGTATTTGATACTTTCAAGAAATGGAAAACTTTGGTTGAGATTGAGACAGGAAAGAAATTGAAGTGTCTTAGATCAGACAATGGAGGTGAATATTGCAGCAAAGAGTTTGATAGGTACTGTTCAGAGCATGGAATTCGCAGAGAGAAGACAGTTCCAAGAACACCACAAGAAAATGGTGTGTCAGAAAGGATGAACAGAACAATCATGGAGTGTGCAAGGTGCATGAGATTGCATGCAAGATTGCCTTTACAGTTTTGGGCAGATGCTGTAGATACTTCTATTTATCTAATAAACAGAGGGCCTTCAAGTTCCTTGGATGGTGGTGTTCCAGAGGAAGCATGGACAGGTAAAAAGGTAAACTACTCCTTTTTAAATCCTTTTGGTTGTGAGGCCTTTGTCCATATTGATAAAGAAAATAGAACAAAGCTTGAGGCAAAGTCAAAGAAATGTACCTTTATTGGATATGGTGTTAATTATTTTGGTTATCGCTTATATGATTACGAAAATCACAAAATCATTAGGAGCAGAGATGTAATATTCAATGAAAAGGTCTTGTATAGGAATCAGTTGCAGGAAAAGAAACAGGAAAAGGAAAACAAGGAATACGCAGTTCTTGATAAAATCACTGAAAAAGGAAAGGTGCCTGAAAATAATAATAATCAACAACCACAACAACAGCAACCACCACAACAACAACAGGCACCCCAAACACTTGAAAGTGGTGTTAGAAGATCTACTAGGATAAGTAGACCCCCTGAACGATACTCTCCTTCATTATATTATTTATTGTTGACTGATTCTGGTGAACCCGAATGTTATGAAGAAGCAATGCAGGTTGAAAGCAGGAAGAAGTGGGAGGTATCCATGCAAGAAGAGATGGACTCCTTAATGCATAACCAGACTTGGGATTTAGTCAGGTTGCCTGTAGGAAAAACTACATTGAAGAATAAATGGGTTTACAGGCTGAAGGAAGCAGATGGAGGAAAATAGAGGTATAAAGCTAGACTTGTGGTGAAGGGGTTTGCACAGAAGAAAGGTATTGATTTTGATGAAATATTTTCTCTTGTTGTTAAAATGACTTTAATCAGAACCATTTTAAGTCTTGTAGCAGCTGAAGATTTGCATCTTGAGTAGTTAGATGTAAAGGCAGCCTTTCTCCATGGGGATTTGGAGGAAGAGATATATATGCAGCAGCCACAAGGATATGAGGTGAAAGGGAAGGAGAAACTAGTGTGCAGGTTGAAGAAGAGCTTGTATGGCTTAAAACAAGCTCCAAGGCAGTGGCATCTAAAATTTGACAATTTTATGTCTGAACAAGGTTATACTAGATGTCACTCTGATCATTGTGTTTATTTGAAAAAGCAAAATGATGGCAGCTATATAATATTGTTATTGTATGTAGATGACATGCTTGTTGCAGGATCTAACATGCAGGAAATAAATGTGCTCAAAAGAAAATTGGCAAATTCATTTGCAATGAAGGATTTGGGAGCTGCAAAACAAATCCTTGGTATGAGAATAACTAGAGACAGGAAAAATCGTAAATTAACATTGTCTCAGAATGAGTACATACAAAAGGTGTTGAAAAGATTTAACATGCACAATGCAAAACCAGTTAGTACACCTTTTGCTAGCCATTTCAAACTTAGCAAAGAAATGTGCCCAAAGACCCAAGAAGACATGGATTATATGTCTAAAGTTCCATATGCATCAGCAGTTGGAAGCTTAATGTATGCAATGGTCTGCACAAGGCCTGATATTGCACATGCAGTGGGAGTTGTAAGCAAGTCCATGAACAATCCAGGAAAGGAACATTGGATGGCAGTGAAATGGATTCTCAGATATTTGAAAGGTACCACAAATAAAGCATTATGCTTTGGTGGTTCAAACATCTCCCTACAAGGATATGTTGATGCAGATATGGCAGGTGACAGAGATAACAGGAGGAGCACTACAAGATATGTATTTACTGTTGGAGGAACAGCTGTCAGTTGGGTTTCAAAAATCCAAAGTGTTGTTGCACTTTCAACAACAGAAGCAAAGTATGTTGCTGCTACAAAGGCTAGTAAAGAAATGATTTGGTTACAATGGTTTATGGGTGAATTGGGTAAGGAGCATGATATGGGCATGTTATATAGTGATAGTCAAAGTGCCATTCATCTTGCAAAGAACTCATCATTTCATTCTAGGACTAAACACATATAGCTCAAGTACCATTTCATACGATCAGTGTTGGAAGATAGAGAGTTGAAGCTAGAAAAGATACACACTAGCCAGAATCCTGTAGATATGCTAACAAAAGTTGTAACCAGGGAGAAACTGAGAATATGCTCAGTTTCAATTGGTCTTCAAGGATGACGATGAAGATGAGAAATAGCCAGGTCCAAAGAGGAGTCATTGTCCAGCAAATGAAGCAGCGGTGGAGTTTCCATAACCATTCTCCAAGTGGGAGATTATTGTGTGTGGAGCATGATTGTTCAGAGGTCTTTGTTTCAGCCGGATGTATACCCCAGGAAGTTTGTACACCCCTCCACGTGGGGGGGTGCGGGGGGGCCGATCCCCCCCAGCTGGGGGGTCCGGGGCCCAGCGGTCCCCCGGCGAGGGCTCGGGGGCAGCGCCCCCGAAGCTAAAAACAAATGTAAAATTGCCTTGTAAAAGTATAGTAATTTCTAGTCAATCTGGGCCGTTCATTAGGCGGATGATCTGATGGTAGAACTTATGTTTAGTTTATGGTTTTTTGCCCTAGAAGGCAACCCCTCTCTTTGTATGAGGGTACTGTATTTGAGATGCATATTCTGTGAGCGAGAAACAGAGAGGTGAGACTGTGAGAGAAAACAAAGGATATTACAGTGGATTTACTGTAGGTTGTGTCTCTTCATTTTGCTGGATAATAGAAAGGAAGGACTGGCTGTTCGGGGTGGACGTAGCCCAAACTGGGTGAACCACTTATATCTGTGTCTCTCTTGTTTTGTGCGTTCTCTGTGTTTATATTTCTGCAATATTTTATGTGTTCCATTGCTCCGTAATATATAATTTTCTAACATTGGAGAGAGGAGGGTTATTGAGGGAGGAAAGCCTAGATGGATGGATGCGAGAGGTGGATGGGGTGCATTACAGAGCGAATATGTGGGGGAGCTGGGGTATGGGAGTGTTGAAGGTGGGAGAGGGATTGAGGTAGGTTCCAAGTAGGTTTAGGGTGGCCCGAGACAGAGGGGGATAGTCTAGACCAGGGGCGTCTTCGATGTTAACCGAGGGCGGGGGATGTGGCACTGATGGACCTCGGCATTCCTAGATGGAAGGTGCAGCTCATAGAGGTTGCAAGGTTGCAGTGAAAGGACCAGAACCCGACACGGAGCGATGATGAGACCATATGACCTCTTGGGAATGAGGGTCCTCCTTATAGTCTACCTCATCTAGCTCCATAGTAATCGATAGTAAATGGTCGATGAAAGTTACTATTGTCGAGGTGAAAAACGGGACGGTGAGGAAACCAGGTAACCGCGAGGTAAAGAGTCATAGTAAACCAGGTAACCATGAGGTGGGAGGTTGAGAGGCGTAGAAGGTTGAGAAGGGTAGAGAGTTAGAGGTCAGACGAGCCGAGAGGGATAACCAGACCGTCAGGCCCATGGCTGTTGGGCCGTTGAACCACCATGGATGCTGCCATGAGAGCGTTCTCCTAAGTGGTGGTAAAAGTTATCCTTTAATTTATGCAATTAACATAATGAGCTCTTGTTTAGTAAGTTGTATGATTTAATATTAAATGAGCACAAATAACAAAAGAATATTAATAACTTAGTTTTGGAAGTTAGACATTAATGTGCTAAGGCTTTCCTTAAATCTGAAAAAAGGTCCTAATGCTAAGAAAGATACCAAGGATCAATTTTCTCATGTTCATCTTCCTTATATCCAAGGGACCACTCACAAGATTGCAAGGATCATAAGGAAGCATAAGGTGGCTTCAACCTTTAGGCCTTTAAATACAATCCGAAGCTCCCTCAGATTTGTAAAAGCCCCAGTGGATCCCAAGAATATGAAGGGTGTTTATGTTACCCCATGCTCTTGTGGGCCTCCATACATTGGTGAGACTAGTTGCTCGATTAATCAAAGGAATCGTGAGCATGCTGCTGACATCAGGCATGGCAAGACCCACTCCTCTGCGTTGGCAGAGCATGCAGATAAGTATAAGCATCACATCTACATTGAGGAGGCCCAAGTCATTGCTAGGGTTAGTCATTTCCATCATCGTAAATTGAGAGAGGCCCTAGAATGAGAAAAGACCCAATAATTTGAATAGAGATGATGGTTGAAATATTAGTAGAAGTTGGGTCCGTGTCCTGTCCTCCTAGTTTTTTAGGCTTCTTTTTGGGATTTATTCTGTTTGTTTGTTTATCTATGTAGGTATTGGCATCCTTTTTATAGTATTTGTTGTTGATTTATTCTTCATTAGAGTTTATTTTTCCTTCTTGTTTTTTATGTATCTTATCATCTTATTCATTCTTAACTCCTTTTAGTATTTTTTTTATTCGTTTAATGGGCCTGAGCGCCATATTTTATAGTTGACCCCGTTTTATTTATTGATTATTTTTCTTTGTATATATATGTGTGTGTGTGTGTGTTTCTATTTTTATTTATTTATTTATTTTTTAATTATTTTTAAATTAATTTAATATTATTTCTTAAAAACTAGTTGTTTAATATAATGATTACTTATTAATATTTATTTTTTAATAAATTAATAAACTAATATCACAATTTAAATATTCGAATTCAAGCTTTTGTGATCCATATCATAAGGATTAAGGAACACGCGGCTCATATCAAGCACAAAAGGACCAAGTCTTCGGCAATGGCTGAGCATGAAGAGAAGACCAAGCATCATATCATATATGCATTGAGGAGGCTAGAGTTATCGCTAAGGTCCCTCATTTTCATCATAGTAAGTTTAGGGAAGCCATTGAAATTGAGAGATCTTCGAGTAATATTAATAGGGATGACAGATGGAAAATTAGTAGTTGTTCGATTCCCGCCCTCTCTTCTTAGTTTTGCTCCATCTCTCTCTACCTTTTTTTTTTAGTATTAATATTGATGGTAAATTCTAGTTTAATAAGCCTATGATTTGGTCATATTAATAATACTATTAATATCAATATTAATATTAATACTAAATACTAATATGAATATTATTAATACTAATGTTTCTAATATTAATATTAATAATACTAGCATTTTCTGTATTCAAGCTTCTATAATCCATAATGAATTAAACAAAGTCTTTTGGTAGAAATCACATTAGAGAATTTTTTGTCCGATGGGTTTTGAACCACAAAGGCTTAAATAGAGAGCACTGTAGAGACACAATTTCAAGTAACTGCTATATTTGAACAATAATGTTGAAATTATAATATTAATTTATTAATATATTAAAAACAATATTATTAAGTAACTAAACAACTAATTTTTGAAAAAAATATTCAAATATTGATATTATTTCATTAATTTATTAAAAATATTAATAAGTAATGGCTATATTAAGAGGCTAGTTTTTGAAAAATAATATTTAAATTAATTTATTAAAACCACATTACTAGTTTTTGAAAAATAATATTTAAATTAATTTATTAAAACCAAATATTACTAGTTCTTCAAAATTAATATTTAAAAAATGATATTAATTTATTAAAATATTAATATGTAAGGGCTAGTTTTTTAAAAATAATATTTAAAATGTGATACCGGTTTATTAATTTATTAAAAAGAAATATTAATAAGTAACCGCTATATTAAACAACTAGTTTTTAAAATAAATAAATAAATAATCAAAATCAAATTTTAAAGGAGGGGAGTCAAAAATTATAAAAACGAGTGAAGACACTAATTGAGACAAGATCATTTGATAAATAAAATAACTAATAGAAATAAAATAAAATAATTAAAAATAATTAATGGAAAAATAAATAAAATAAAACAAAAATATACACAAGTCTATATATATATATATATTAAAATTAAAATAAAGAAAAAATATTCAATAAATAAAATGGGGTCCATTATACAAATAACAAAAATACTAAAATGATGATAAAATACATAAAAACAAGAAGATCAAGAAAATAAACTTTAATGAAGAATAAATCAACAACAAATACTATAAAAAAGATGCCAATACTTACATAGAGTATAAAAAAAAAAGAACTAGCACAACAGGACAAGAGAGGGACCTAACTTCTACTAATATTCCAACCATCATCTCTATTTGTCATTTACATCGATAAGCTCGAAGGCTATTTAGAGGATGCAGGATGTGATGGCATGATCTTAGCTGGGATAATCATCATCCTTCTTCTCTATGCTGACGATATTGTTCTTTTCGCAAGGTGCCCATCTTATATTGATAAGCAACTGAGGCTTCTTAAGGATTTCTGCACTACCATGGGTATGACTATTAACACTAACAAAACAAAAGTTATGATTATCAAATCCAAGAAGGACACTTACGCTAATTTTATGTATGACAATAATAACTTGGAGGAAGTGTATTCTTACAAGTACCTAGGAATTGATATTTATCACAAGCTCAACTGGAACCATAGCATTGAGAAAAGGATTAATGGGGGGTGGAAAGCTTATTTTGGTCTTGAAAATAACTGTAGAACAGCAAACCTTGTAATTTGGGATAAAAAGAAGTTCCTCTTTGAAATTTTAGTCACTCCTGTTATCTTATATGGCTATGAGGTTTGGGGCTGCAGCATCTCCAGAGAATCATGGAGAAAGATTGAGCAAATCGAGAAGCGTTTTATAACTTATAACCTGAAAATTAAAATTAATACACCATATCATATTCTCGTTATAGAAGCAGGTCTTTCCCCTTTTGAGAGTCTAGCTATGATTAGGTTTCTGTTGTACAACCACAAACTCAATAACATAGACGATCATAGACTTCCTAAGCTAGCTTTAAATTCCAGCCAAAACCACCTAAGGCTCAATCGGGGGTGGCATAAAGACATAAGGGCCTGGTTAAACTATTGGGAGATCAATGAGAATAATGCATTCCGAAACATAAATAACATTAAAGATATTGTTACTTCTAAGTTCAAAGAAAAAATGTGGCTTGAGAAAGATTTAGCGGCTAAAAGAAAATTAAGTTATTATAAGAAGGTCATCAACCCTGCCCTAGAAGATCAAAAGTATCTCTCTATTTTAACTAGCTCAAGGAAGAAAATTAATATAGCAAATATTAGAACGAATTCTCATGAGCTCCATAGTGAAACAGGTCGTTGGGAAATTCCTAAAACGCCATGGATGGAAAGGATCTACCATATATGTGAGAATAGGAACATCGAGGATGAAAACCACTTCCTCTTAAAGTGCCCCGCGTACAACCACATTAGATCTCAGTTTCAGAATCTTTGTTACAATACTGACCTTCCTAGCCTTTTACAATGTCAAAATTATAGTGAGCTCGGGAGGCTTCTCCCTAAGCTTTTTGAGCATAGGAATAAAATCTTAAATCAAAATAAATAATTTGTTTCTTTAGTTATAGAATTTAGGCTTCTGTGATCCATATCAATTTTGAGAAGAATCTTCGGCGAAAATCACATAGAGATAATTTTGTCGACGCGTTTCGAACCAACCAGTGTTGTTCATCGTCAGGACAAGTTGAATGAGAAAATCTTGAAATGCATTATAAATAGATCGGGCAGAATATCCAGGTAACAGCTCAATTTGACCGAGAAACGGCTAGTTAACGGCTAGAATCATGACAGCTCGATTTGACCGGGAAATGACTAGTTAGACCAAAATTTAATTAATTAATTAATTAATTAATTAATTTATATATTATTATTATTTATTTATTTATTTATTTATTTTATTTTTTTAATTCAAATCAGTTAATTCAATTATTAATTTTCTTATTAGATTAAACATAAATTGACAATTTTATAAATATATATTAAAATAAGTGAGTTAATATACTACACTCATAAGTAATCGAGTAATTAAAGGTAGTTAACTATATTTAAATAAATATAAGCCAATTATATTTTAAATCAAATATTAGTCAAAGGGAGATTTAAATCTTAAAATAAATTAATTATAAATCAACGAGGTTATATAAATATTAGTTAGTTGTATAAGCTAAAAATAGAATATTCTATAAATAAATAAATAAATAACTAAGTTTCATATAGTCAAATAGTATCCTGATAAAAATATTAGAGAATTACAATATTACTTAAAAAGTAAATAAAAAATAAAATAAAAATACCATAAATAAATAATTAAAAATATTAAATTTAATTTAAGAATCAAAGAGCTTTTAAATAATAATAATAATAATAATAATAAATAAATAAATAGATAAAAATATTAATTTTAATTTAAGAATCAAAGAGCTTTCGAAAAAAATAAAAATAAAAAATATAAATAAATAATAAATAAGAATAAGAATATAAATAAATAAATATAATTTTAATTAAAAAAATCAATTAATTCAATAAAAATAAAAATAAAAAATTAATTAATTAATTAAAAAAAAATTAATAATAATAATCATAATAAATAAATAATTTAATTTTAATTTAAGAATCAAAATAGCTTGAATATTAAAATTAAAAAAAAAGGAGAAAACGATTAGGAGGAGAGGGCTGGACTCAACAACTACTGATCTTCCAGCCATCCTCTCTATTGAGATTGTTCGGCCTTTTTTCAATCTCAAGGGCTTCCCTAAATTTCGAGTGATGGAATTGCGACACTCTAGCAATCACACTAGCTTCTTCGATGCAGACATGGTGATTGGTTTTCTCCACATGCTCTGGTAAAGCTGAAGACTTGGTTCTCATATGCTTGAGGTCCGCCGCGTGCTCACTAATCCTTTGGCTAATGGAGCGACCAGTCTCACCAATATAGGGGGCCCCACATGAACAAGGAATAATATAAACACCTTTCATGTCCTTGGGGTCGATAGGATCCTTCACAGATCTGAGGGACTTACAAATGTCCTTGTTTCTTTAGGTTTGATAGACCAATGTTTGGTCTCAGCGGACATTAACCATCATCATCATCATCATCCTCATCATCATCATCATCAAATTATTGGGTCTTTTTTCAATTTCTAGGGCCTCCATCAATTTACTATGATGGAAATGGCTACCTTAGCAACCACTTGGGTCTCCTCAATGCAGATGTGATGCTTAGATTTATATACATGCTCCACCAAATATTATTTGGTTTTAATAAATTAATTTAAATATTATTTTTCAAAAACTAGCACTTTAATATAGTCATTACATATTAATATTTTAATAAACTAATATCATTATTTAAATATTAATTTTCAATAACTAGTAATATTTGGTTTTAATAAATTAATTTAAATATTATTTTCAAAAATTAGGTGTTTAATATAGCAGTTACCTATTAATATTTTTAATAAATTAATGAAATAATGTCATTATTTAAATGTTTTTTCAAAAAACTAGCCATTTAATATAGCCGTTACATATTAATATTTTAATAAATTAATAAACTAATATCATCATTTAAATATTATTTTTCATATTTGGTTTTAATAAATTAATTTAAATATTATTTTTCAAAAACTAACCATTTAATATAGCCATTACCTATTAATATTTTTAATAAATTAATGAAATAATATCATTATTTAAATATTTTTTTCAAAAACTAGGAATTTAATATTAATAATATGTGTTTTTAATATATTAATTAATATTATAATTTAAACATTATTGTTCAAATATAGCGGTTACTTGAAATTATGTCTCTAGATTGCTCTCTATTTAAGCCTTTGCCATGGTGTGCCTCTTCATCTAGTCCTAATGATGAACCACACTTGTTGGTTCAAAATGGGTCACCCAAAAAATTCTCTCATGTGATTACCTAAAAGCTTTGTTTAATAGTAGTATTAATAATACTAGTAATAATACCTATTAATATTAGTATTATTAATATTAATTTTAATATGAGTATCTAGAAATATAAAAATTTGACATCTATTAATAATAATATGAATATTAATATTATTAGTGTTAGTATTTAATAATATTAAAAAAATAATAATACTAATAATAATAAATAAATAAATAAATATTATAGCGGTTGAGATAATAAGATAATATATTAATTAAGATAAATATAAATAATTCCAAGTATAACCTTTTTATAAATTTATATTTATCTATTTATATTGTTTAAATAAACAATTAATAATTTCATTTCATTTAATTAAACTTTTCCCCTTTCTCCCCTCGTCAAATATAGCCGCTCTTTTCTAGGTGTTAGGTTGACCTCTTTCGCTATTGAACCTTGTTCTTTGATCTGTTTCTTCATCCTGTCATGAAGATGAACCATACTTGTTGGTTCGAAAACAGGCTAGCCAAAATCCTCGATGTGACATATTCCGAAAAAACATTTTATAATTTAAATATTATTTTTCAAAAACTAGTAATATTTGGTTTTAATAAATTAATTTAAATATTATCTTTCAAAAAACTATCCATTTAATATAGCCTTTACATATTAATATTTTTAATAAATTAATAAACTAATATCATTATTTAAATATTATTTTTCAAAAACTAGCACTTCAATATAACTTTTACCTATTAAAATTTTTAATAAATTAATGAAATAATATCATTATTTAAACATTCTTTTTCAAAAGCTAGTTGTTTCATATAGTCGTTACTTAATAATATTTATTGTTCAAATATAGCCGTTACTTGAAGTTATGTCTTTACATTGCTCTCTATTTAAGCCTTTGTCATGATGTGTCTCTTCATTTGGTCCTGATAATGAACCACACTTATTGGTTAATGAACCACACTTATTGGTTCGAAACTGGTCAACCAAAAAAAAAAATTCTATTATGTGATTTCTAAAAAAAAAAAAACTTTGCTTAATTAAATTATGAATTAAAAAATAAAAGAAAATTAGGTTTTTAATTTATCATTTCATTTTAGATTATTTAATTTTCTCACAATATATCTAGTGATGGTTAAAACATTTTTTTATGTTTTTAATATATTTTTATGAAGCAATATTTTGAATAAGTAATAAAAATTATAAGATATTAGGATTTTGGATAGCAAGTTGTACTTATATGGCGATGCAATATAGTCATTATTAAGTTTAATAATAAGTGTGGGTTAAAAGAAATTAATTAAAATTTGAAAGTTAAATATTTTTATGATGTGTCATTTATTACATTTTGTTATTATGTTAATAAGTTAGATTATTGTTTTGAGGAAGTAAATTGTGCATACATGATGTTTGCTTCAAATGATCTAATCCAAAGTACACACCATAATACATGAGTATAGAACATAACTCTGAAATCTATAGGAGAGATTGAGTTACACCATAAATTATTAAAGAATAAAACTTCTCCAAAATACTCTAATATATTCATACATTCAAATCACATTTTCAAATGTTCATATATATATAAACTCATTTCAGATATGGGTCTTTTATTAGATAACAATTATACCATCACATATACATTAAACCCTATATATTCATAATAAAGTGATATCATTATAGCTTCCTTGGAAAATATTTATCCTCAAATATTCATAACTAAGAGATTTACATGTGACAAAACCAAGTTGTAGGATTTCCTTATAGTCTTACTTTGTTATTTCTATTAATTATAATCTATCGAGTTAAACTCCATTTTTTTGGTCTTGATCCAACCAAACATTTTCACAAAGTCTCTCATAGAAGTGTTTTTTTTCAAATTTTGATCTATGTTAGGAATTTAGGAAGATGTCATTAATAAGTGATAGGGTCTAATGCCTCAGTCCTCCTATTATTGTGTCACCTTTGTATATATTTTAATCTTATCCCAAATTTTTCTTAATAGGAGATTTATGATATGTAGACACTTTGGAGTTAGTTAAGGTCAACTTTATCTATTATGTCTTTAAGTAAAAATGTATTTCTTTAATATGCATGTGTAGCTATGTAATTTTATGGGGGGCATAATATGTTCTAGACATAGAGTGATTTAATTTCTTATATTCTCCTTCATACTGACAACTATTTATCTATGGCTTGGCACCCGATTGGGCTATTATCACTATTTAAAAAGCATGGAGGGTCATTTGAGGGTCATCATTTGTGAGAAACTCTCTTACATACATTTTTTTTGCATTAATAAAGTTTCCTCAAGTAGCCATTTTGTTTAGAGTCATGAACTATTTCCCTCTTTGACAATTTTAACCATGTAAAAACATTGGTGGCATTATGATGTTTGATATGGTTGTGTGAGTGGTTACTTAAGGTGTTTGTCCTGTGCATATTACCCTATTTTTCTCAAACAAATATTACAATATTTAAAAAAATATATAAAACCACATGCCAATGCATTTTCATGAGTGATGTGTGAAAACAAAGTTAAGGGGAAAGGTACAGTAAATATGGGTGACATCATTGGCCATAGAGGCCACTAAGGCATGACCATGCATAAGAAAATTCATAAATATGGTTCACCATGCATTAATATGGATGGTATTTATTACCACTTTATTATCCATTATATTATTATAAATGTAAAACATAAGTAGATTTAATGTGTAATTTCTATTTAATGCGAGTTTAAATTCTTAACAAAAATGTTTCTTTTAGTTTAATCAAATTAATAGAAGGAACATCAATATTTTTGGTATGAAATATAGTAGAAATCATTTTGATGGATGGAATGGCATATTCACCAAATGTTAATATTGTACAATCTCATCACAATATGGATATTCAAAGGTTTTGAGTCTGTTTATCCACTAAAAAGAATATTTTAATAAAATAAAATTGCAACTTTAACAAATATTTTGTTGATAGTGTTGGATGTCACCAATATACAGGGGGTCTCCCTAGTGTGAAGTCCCAATTAGACCTCACACCATTTGGTGTAGGATCCCCATCTGAATACACGGTCCGACCACTATTTCAAGTGATTTTAAAGGAATGCCTTGGCTACAAAACACACACAAGAGATCATGCACATAACTTTGGGGTAGAAAGTATATAAGCTTTGTGAGGCATCAAGTGTAAGGTGTAAAAGTATCTTCCACAAAGAAGAGATAAGAGATGGGCCTCTAGTAGAAAAGTATTAGTACTATCCTAGAAGAGACACACGAGAGAAATTGAGAATATTCATTGATTAAAGTACAAAATAGTTCAAAAGATAGAAGAAATCATATAAACACATAAAAACACCCCTTCAACAAGATTCATACCTAAAGAAATGAAATAGTTCATTATCGTTAGTATGTGTAACATAACATATACCACAAACATCTAAAGGATAGTCTTACAATATTTATGATACATGCATGAAAGAGTGTTGGCTCCAAGATCTTATGATAGTTAGTGAAAGATCAAAGTACACCATTACATTGATGAAAAACTAGCTCCAATAGTGGAACATGAACCTACAACTTTCTTCTCCAAAAGAATGATATTCTCCCTTATTCACAATTAGAGAAGCCAAGGCCAAATATCTAAAAGTAACACTATAGGTAATGTCCAAGCCTTGCTGATCTATTGCTTGCTTGATTTTCTCAATAAACTCTTTTATCTCCTGCATGATGACATCCTTGCCTCTTACTTCTCTAAGTGAACCCACAAAAGGTAGTTTATGTTTTTGTGCCAGGGACTCTAAACCCCTATGCAGTCGAACATAAGCAACTATGGTGTTGGGGTCTTTCTCATCGAGGTGGGTTTAATTTTGATTATGAAGTCTTAAATGTGCTCTATCTACCTCAACAATTATCCCATATTCCTTGACCAACTTCTTAGGAACATCAAGATACTTGATTCCCCAATCCTATGTCAAATATAGAGCTCTGCTTGTAACCTTTAGAAGCTTCAAGATCTCTTGAAATATCTTCTAAATTTGGATTGGGGGTACCACCACCTCATGTAAAATAATCATCTCATTGTATAGATTCTTCATGGTGTTCCATCGGCTTCAATTCTTTAATTATAGTTGACCTTAGCTCCATCATCTTGATACTAGTAAAATAAAATCGTTCATTCTATGTGGAAATATGATCAACCTATTGTTTTATGGTATCTAGCTCCTTTTGCAATCATGCATTTTCACTCATAAGAGACTATCTATTATCTTGGGTTGATGTTGCAAAAGCCACATTTGCCGAGATGACTATTCTAGGATTTAGCCTAGTATTAGTTGTTATCACCTTCTCTATTTATATGGAGACTCGATGAATAAAATCCTTTGGAAAGTACCTTCGACTTTCTCATACAATCCTTTTCTTTACTTGATCAAAGGTAAAACTAGACACATCCATAACCTTGTCATCAAGTGGAGGAATAATTCTTGTTTTGCTAAATGGGAGATGGCCACTAGTGGGGGGGGGTTCTTGCATATTTTCTTATAGATTCATAGATCATGTAATGTAATAAAACAAAACAAAAGAACCTACTGTAGTATTTAAATAGTGGAAACCAAGAATCGATGAAAACAATAATCGACAAGAGGAAGATAATCAAAGACACATAACACAATTTTTTCTCTGAGGAAATCCACTGCTCAAAAACCAAACTATCTATTGTATTAATCAGAAATCTAAGTGATAATACAAAGCTTATTCTCACAACAACAATTTCGCACAAGTATGATCAACTCTCTACCTCACACGCCTACAATGACCAACACTTAGCTAATTTTTGTTGCCTACTGAGCCCATATTTCCTTGCACAATTCCTGAGAGAATCAACCCATATTTAATGTGGTAAATCCTTCCTCAAAACCGCGCAATCCAAGCTAGTTCCTCTTCCTGATTGCATGCATGATCTATACAACTCGGATCACTCTACAATTGATAGTATATTGTCCCTGCACTCTAGTCTCAACTGGGTCTTTCTCTGAGCTGAGATGCATGATTTTCTCATGAGGGAACCTTTAGGTACTTGGAGTAGCACCTGAGGATGCACAAGTGCACCAACTCACTACTAGACCTCTACTAGTTCCACAAACAGATAGAACTAGTTTAATTGTCTATAACTCAGTCAAACTAAGTTATCTAATTAAAACTCAAATAAACTCATTGTCGACCCCTAACATTTAGGGAGAACATATACATTAATATAGAAAGAATTCCAACTCGAAATTACTAATATAATTAAGTTAACTAAACTTAATTAACTATTTACAAGTTTCTATGAGAATGGAATTCAATTTTAATTCACAGTTTAATTCAAGGACAAATTAAATTGGAATTTCTTATTGCCATTTCTCAACACTCCCTCTCAACAAGAAAGGGATTATCAGCTACCTCGATCCTGACTCTGTGAAACTCGACTTTACATCTTGACAATGCCTTTGTCAAAATGTCAGCATCTTGATCCTCCATAGGTATGTACTCCAACAACATAATCTGCATCAATACACAATCTCTGAGATGATGATATCGGATATCAATATGATTGGATCAATCATGAAAAACTAGATTATTAGAGAGTGTGATACAACTTTAATTATTGCAATAAATCCCATTTCGATCCATCTACTAACCAAACAAGCCAACCAAGATCTTCCTCATCCAGGTTGCCTCACATGTTTCCTGACTTGCAGCCATGTACTCTATCTCTACCGAAATGAGTACAACCGACCTTTGTTTCCTTCTGTACCAAGAAACTACTACTAACCCAATACTGAAGATCCCTCTTGATGGGATCTTCCTATCGGATGGACACCCTACCCAATCTGCACCAGTGAATCCTTGAAGCTTCACTCCCTCTAACCATATGTACCACAATCTATACTGATTAGTTCCCTTGAGGTATCTCAACAAATGTTTTTCTGCCTTCCAATACATCTTGCTAGGCATAACCATCACTTGACTAAGATGGTTAACTACATAGCACATATCTGGTTGTGTGCTCACAAAATACATGAGTGAACCCACAAGCTTCCTGTAAACAGTATCTTCCACTACTTCCCCTGAAGTAGCATCCTCCTTCCTCTAGTTACCTACTAGAGAAGTCTTCATGGGTTTGTTGCTCTCCATGTGGAACCTCTTTAGTATCTCTCTAGAATACTTTCCTTGAGACATAAACGATTCCCCATCACCCTGCCATAATTCCATGTCCAGAAAGTAATGCATGAGGCCCATGTCCATCTAGAATTATCTTGCAAAGTCCTCCTTGCAAGACTTGATCAACTGATCATCACTTGTCAAAATTAAATCGTCACCATATAACACAATGATCAACAATTTACCTTCCACCACTATGTACTATAGGTTCGCATCTGCTTCACTCTTGGTGAAGCCCAACCTAGTGAAGTAGCTATCAATCCTACTTTACCAAGCACAAGATGCTTGCTTCAGCCCATACAACACTCTCTTGATCCGACACACATGCGACTAACGGTCAAAGGTGTTATCATTGGGCTAGAAAAGGTTTATTTGTGTCAACCTTCAACCTAGCATAACTATTTCAAACCAACTTTTGACTAGAGGTTAACCCTTCCAATCTGAGAGGGCTCTCTCAATATACTTAAAAATTTGACTATGATAAGCTCAAAAATTCAAATGGATAACTCCATTTTTCTTTTTTCTTTTTATGTGGTTTTACAAGTGAAGGAGAATGTGATGGTTGCCACCATTGGGCATGGAGTCAAATAAATGAAAATTATTGACAAACAATGCTGCTTAATGGAAACTGAGGCACATCTAGCTTTAAAATTGATATCAAATAACATTTAGAGTCAAACACATCAAATTAAGGAAGTTGGAGCACCTATCGTGAATTCCAAGTAATTAGATTTCCATGAACATTGATAGAAATATAGAAACATAAAGAACATGATGCGAAAACATAAAACATAAATCCAAACACATGAGTCTCAGGTAGTAAAATAGAGTTTCTGCAACATATGTATTAACTGAGATTTTTTTTTTTTTACAAAGAGTGGCCTCCTTCACGTTGTCGATACCCCCTCTTTAGTAAGGAAAAAAACTACAAATATATAGACCAAACTATCCATCTTATAATTAATTACAAAATTTGCCACTTGGAGCTAGAAACGATCATTTTAGATTCCTATTTGACACATATTGAGAAACTTTAGGGATTTTCTATTTTACACAAATTTCAATGCAAATATGACACTTCTAAAAATTATTAATGAGCTCAAAAAACTTCTATTGGTGTACCTTATCAAATCCAACCAAATGCTAAACGTGTTTCTAATGTGTCTCATGCCATGTGGATGTGCTGAATGTTACAGACATATTTGGGCACTACAACCCCAATCACATATGTCCATAAACCAAGGGCTTCTGAGTCCCTAAAAGTGTTGTTTCATACCCTAAAGGAGCAAGGTCAGCTGATTACATCATCTCCCAGAAGTTCTCCATGAAAAGCTACTCAGAACTGGTCAAAGCAGGACCATACAGACCGCCGAGTGCTAAAGGTGCGATGCATCTCACCTGCCACATGCAAAAAGTGCGACGCATACTGGAAAGCCCTTTCATAGGGTGTGATGAGCGAGAGCAGACAAATGGCACAAGCAGTTTTCTAGGTGGAAACCCAGAGAATCTTCTAGAAACTACTCATTTGACACTTGCCTCTCTGAGTTCACCCAGGGATGAGTAAGAGATCTAAAATATCCATGTGGAACTAAGAACTATCAGAGAGATGGCACTAATCAAAATCCCAGAAGCTAACTCACCCCCCTACAAATATCTATAAATGGATCCCTCATCCAAGAGATCCAAAGGTTGGAATTTGGTAATTTGCAAAGAGGTGCTGCTGGTTTCTCTTTGAAGACATTGTTGGGTGATCTTGCTTTGTGTGAGGTGAAGAGGGCTTTCAAGCTAGGAGGATGGCACTGGGTCAGACCAAGTGGTTGTAATCCTCTCTTCTATGACTTTTACTAATAAAGCTATTTGAATTTTCCTCCATATTCTTGTGTATCTCTGAACATTGTGTTGTTATATGCATTTATATGGTCAATATATATCTGATCCTATAATGTTTATAGTGAAAGATATCTATTCTTTGATGGTATTATGTTGCTGTGAATCTACAGGTGATCTTTGGAGCTAGACAAGTAAGGAAGCAGTGGCGAGATTTTGTCAAAGGGGAAAGGAAACAAGCAAGGAGCCAAGCGAAAGACTGAGGTTGGTACTCTCTGCTTCTTTCTCATCTCTCTCGTAAAGGAAAAACAAGTGACTTTAATCTGTTTGTTTCTAAGATAGCTACCTGTCTTAGTGGGACTAGCAGCTCTGAATAGACACTAGATTTCCTGATAACAAAATGGCGACTCCACAAACAGAGCCTGAAGTTAAGCCAGCTAGCCTTCGAACTGCATTTGCTATGCAAGTGCAAAGTAGGTCAACGTTGCTTCAGTCAATCTTGGGGTTTGTTTATGAGCTGAACAATTGACTTGCAAACATCCTAAGTGCCCTAGAGGTAGCTTGAGTAACCTCATTAGATCAACCCTATACTTTGTAGTTACTGACTATCATTTGCCCGACCTAAATCCCTGGACTAAACTGCAAATTGTGACCAAAAACCAAGTTAAAGTCTCGTTCCTTGACCATCGTACCCTCTCCTTTAGGAAATCTGGATGCATCGCACCTCCCATGTGCTGTAGGTGGGATGCATCCCTGTTTCCCTGTGTTACAGGTGCGATGATCAGACAAGACTAGATCTACCTCCAGATTTTGGTTTTTTCTTCACTCTCTTTAGTTTTATTCAGGAGTTTTTCTGCCTGTGATCAGTAGACCACTGTTGAAACCCCCTTCTTTGCATCATCCAACCTCTATTATACAAAGAATTTTGAATGTTTTTATGTATTATGCACCATTTACAATTCTCTTTTACAAAGAAGTAGCGTAATCAAACTATCGTCTTTTGATTTGGAAGTGTCGCAAGTGTCATTTTCAGTCAAAGAAAAGAATCCTACTGTTCTTGATGGTCTATTGTACTATTACTCTTGTACTTGATCTGAATTAGTAGTATTTCAAGTTTCGAAAGCAGTTTTCAATTCAAAATCACAAAGTGTAGTCTTTCCTTCCTGTCGTTTTTTGAAAAGAAAATCGTTGGTACTGTCGCTTTGAAAGAAGAAATAATTCAAATTTGTATTTAGCATTCTTTTTGTCATTCACACATTAAGAAAGTGGAAAACAAATACATGCACGTGCATTTGCATTTAGACTGCTTGTTGATTTTGATTTAGGACAGTGCATCTAGTGTGTGCTCTCTGCTCTATGTTGTAAGGATTTCATTTGTATTTCCTTAGTAGCTAGGATTTTCATTGCAAAAAGAAGATTAAACGACTGTTTATCATCTTAGATTGCATTTTAGGAATTGTATATCTACATCACGCGGTGAACCTAAAAGGAAAATTTCTTAAGAAAGATCAACTGTAAAATAAATTTAATGAACATAAAAATGCTTTGGAACCTAACACACAACATCTAGAAGTCTAGGCTAGAGAAGTATTTTGGCATCGTAAAGGCTGGTAACTATCGCTTTCATCGTAGGTTGGGTGATTCCTCCTCTTTGAAACGATAAGTGCTAGTATGGACTTGTGCTCCCACGTACCGTCGAGTATATATTGGGATATCCTTTATCCTTAGGAAGCTGTGTCTGCCGCCCTATCGATCACAATGCACTGAACATAGCATTCGGGAAGATTGATTGCCATACCGTAAAAATTATTCTGCAGTTTTGCTATTGGTTTGGTAATCCCTCTATCTAGATTTCCAGAGTAGTCTCTTTCATTCCTTTTCAGACTCCTTAAAGGAGAAGGTCCATCTGAGCACTTGTCACTTCAGGCTCATTAAAAATCGAAGACGACTAGAGTCATCTTTAGCTTTTTCTCGACTCTTAAAAATTGAGAAAGCAAGTTGTGTCCAAGCGTCTAAAATTTATTTTAATCAAAATAACGTCATTGTTCCCTCGTTGGTCTTAGTTTGAGAAAATGGAGTCCACCAACCAAGGATTTCCCCTTGGGGGAAGTCCTATTCCTTTCTCCTCTTGGGGAGATGTTGGTGCACCTCATATGGCCACATTGTCCCTTCCAGGACTGAGAATTGGCCTACCGGTATGGCTTCTCTTGACCTCTGTCATTCAAAGCACCGTAATTCCTGGACAATCGAATCAGCAACTAGATGATACCAGAGTTTCCCCCAACCTTCTATTTCATTTGTCTCTCCCTCTCCTTCTTCCTCTTCACTTGGTAAAGATAGTAAAACTAAAAACCAAGTAACTGAGAAGAAGAAGAAGGGGAAGGAGAAGAAGAAGAAGGAGCCAACGGCAAAAATGGGCAACCGTGCATCGTCTAGCGAAAATCCACACACTGCACCATCCAAACCTAAATCTCCATGTGTCATCTGCAAAAGAGACCACTATCCCTGAGATTGTCCTTGCATCCCATGGATCCTAAAGGACTGGTCTCCCCGCTTGCACAATCCAGTGTCATCAACCTCTGACAATCATGTTGAAAGTACACCATCAACTAGTGAAAGCTAAGTCACTAGACAAAACGGAAAATCTAAATTTCCCTGCAGATTGTGTGAAGGTGGCCATGCCCTCCACCGTTGTCCCTTCCTGGAAAAAGCTAAAAGAGTCTTAGATAATCATCCTATATCACCACAGCAACTCCCTCTTGGGTACAAGAAACTCTTGCCGAATCCATTGCTAGTTGAAAATCTGATTGACCCACCTTTGGAGTCGATCGAAGCACCTATCATTGAAGATAAACCCTCTGAGTCCACATCAGACCAATGTCAATAGGTCGAGACGACAGTTGACCCCATCTTGACTTTAGAAGATTTACCTTCAGATGATAGAGTCACCGAAGAGAATGAGAACGACACCGTTCAAATTCTTTTCGTAAACACAGACTCTGATGAACATGGGGGAAATCTGCCCATTCCTTTACTGCAGGAAGGAAATTCATCAGATTTGTATCCGGCCATTTATTCGGTCCCACCTCCAAGCAACCTAGTCGTTTCCTTCGATTGGAATCTACTAGGCAGACCCTGTTTACCATCTAATGTACCATTTCGAATTATAGTGCAAACTTACAAAATGGTCATGGTTGGTACCATCATAGATGAAGGGGCTTCTTTGAGTATCCTTTCCTCAACTACTTGGAAAGCGCTTGGTTCACCATCACTTTTGCCTGAGATGCGATATCTGACAGGTTTCGATAAAGGAATCAGTCGGCCGTTAGGGATCCTTCCAAGTTTGCCTATAACTTTGAGAAGGAAAACCGTTTATCTAAACGTAATGGTAATCCAAGGACCTTTAGATTACAATCTACTCCTTGGGCACGACTACATTTATAGCATGGGAGCCATCGTCTCCTCACTTTTTCGAGTAATGTGTTTTCTGCATGAAGGCAGAGTGGTCCAGCTCGTAGACCAACTTTCATTCCCTGGTTCACACATAGCTAATAGTCAAATTCCATCCCTAATAGGTCCTTTTACATAAGGAATGTCTCATCAATCTCCAGTTCATCCACCTAATGAACACGAGTGATTCGGTGGTTATGACTAAAACCTAGGGGGCATGCACCCTGGTCTGCTTCAGCAAGGAAACTTCGAGTATAGGGTAGGTTTCCACAGAGGATATATGACTGGTCTGACACACTGTTATAGACAATTTTGTGCCTTGCAGCATCAGGCATGAATTGTCAATAATCCAAGGGATCCAAAGTCCCTAAACATGATGTTCCTACCCCTAGAGGAACAAGGTCAGCAAGCCAACATCTCTCAGATCAGTTCTCCACCTGAAAACACTCAAAAACAAGCAATCCTGAAATCAAAGCAGGTGCTCCACTAGGTTTCTGCACTGAAACTCAGCTACTCCATGGTGTACCTGCGTTGCAAAGCAAGTGGAACAAAGGCCACCTGCGCTGAGCGAGATGGGACAAGTGGCACAATGAGTCATTGCTCTGGAATCTTCCAAAAATGACACTTGGATCAGGGATTTCGCCTTGTGATGAGTCAGAGGCTCTGTTTCTCCAAGTGGAAGCAAGGTTCTCCAAGTGGACTCAAGAACTGAAGATCAACTGAAGAGAGAGAGGACACAAGGCAGCTACACATCAGCTGCAAGCTGACTCATCCTTTCTCAATTCATCTATATATTGAGCTCTCTCCTATGAGCTGAGGAGGCTGGAATTTTGTGCAAAGTAATGATATGTTGTTGGTTTCACTATAGAGCTATTGGGTGATTGCTTGAAGGAGGTGAAGAGGAGAAATTATTTCTGCTGGGAGGTGTTGCTGGATTGGAGCCTTCAATGGTTGTAACAATCTCAGAACTTTACTTCTTCTATTAATAAAAGCTATTGAGGTTCTTCTATATGCACTTGTTTCAATGATGTGTTGTGATAATTGTATATTTGATTTATGCTAATCCTTGAATCAGTTATGATTGCATGCTTCTTGTAGTTTCCTTCTTTGTTATTTTGCAGGATCTCATTGTAGCTGGGCCAGCAAAAGAGCAAGGAGCTGGGAGCAAGCAAGCAAAGAGAAGAGTTTGGATTCGACATTAAGCGCAAGGCAACGGTTAGTGCATTTCTTCATTCTCTCTTGCTTTCATAAAGAAGTAAACCTTAAGTAGTTTTCTTTACAGTTGTTGCTGAGGTACTATCACCCTTAGAGTGGGATAGGGTCATCCGAATCAGATACTTTTCCCTACAACAAACTGGCGACTCCACTGGGGATCGTATCTGTTTGATTGTTTGTAGTATTTTGCTATTCATTTCCTGAACAAAAGAGTACCAAATCGAAAAGCTTTTGACTATATCAAAAGCGAAGTAGAGGGCAGCTACTCTAGCTCATTTCTGAGCATGTTCATGATTTGAAGAGCTGACCTACAAGGATCCTTGTAAGCTCTTAGTGATAGCTTTTCACCTTCCTTGTCATCCCTTAGTGTGTGCTTGACTGATAGCTTCTGATTTGAGCAAAAACTGTGAATTTTTGAGAAAATTGTGACCCGGAAACTGTGAAAACGAAACTTTCGTTTTCCAAAGCAGGTAGTACACAGGCTACCTGCTTTGCAACGCAGGTCCCGAAGGGGCTACCTGCGCTGAGAGCCAGATTGGCTGTGCAGCACCTGCGTTGGCCCAATTTTGCCTTGTGCAGTTGGGGTTTCCTCCCTTTTTCCTGCCTGTTTTCACTATAGTTTTGCAGCCAGTTACCAGTCTTGCACCTATCTGAAACCAACCTTACTTGCCATCATTCCGCCTCTGTTATATAACGAAATTGTACTTGTTCTTTTGTATTTCTTACGTCATTTACAATTTCCCATAACGAAAGTGAACTAGTCTTGCTTTTGGCCTCTTAGATCTGAACCTGTGTTAGGCATTTTGCTGGTCTAAAGAGTTAGCTTGTTTGCTGTCCATAGCTGATTAGTCTTTTCATTTTTGTCATTATGGTTTGATTTCATGTATTTCCAGTGATTAAACAAGTAAATCTTAAGGTGTCTTTTGATTTTTGACTAGCTTGTTTACTTTCGCTTTAAATCGAAATCAAAAAGTTATATAACAACTTTCTTTTTGTAATACATCAACATTAAGAAAGGGAAAAGAAAATACATGCATTGTGCATTTTGCATTTGAAAAAGTTTGCATGATGATTTAGGAGAAAGTGCATTAGTTTGTGCTGTATGAATTGTGTGAAAAGATATGCCTTTCTTCTCCCTCAGTAGTTAAGATTTTCATCAGTCAAAAAGATTTGAAAGAGCTTGCTTCTCATCTTAGGCTGCATTTAGGAATTTGTCATATACATCTCGTGGTGAACCTTGAAAGGCAAACTTTAAAAAGATCAACTTAAAATATACTGAATGAACCTAACAATGCATTGAAACATAACGCAAACACATAGAGGTCTAAGCTAGAGACGTGTTCCGGCGTCGTTAAACTTAGTGACTGTCGATCTCTACGAAGGTGGGTGATTCCTCCTGAGAGTCGGTGGCACTAATACGGACTTGTGCTCCCACGTACCGTCGCGTATATATTGGGAGACCCCTATAGGAATAAAGCCTTTATCCATAGGAAGCCGTGTCGGCCGCCCTACTGATCGCAATGCAGTGAACACAGCATTCACGAAGATTGACCACACGTACCGTAAAACGTATTCCGTGGTTTTGCGAAAGGTTTGGCACACCCTCTGCCTAGAACTCCAGAGCAGTTTCTTTTGGCCTTTTTCAAACTCTATAACTGAAAAAGTCCAACCGAACATTTGTCACTTCGGGCTCGTTAATACATCGAAGGAGACTAGAGTCATCTTTAGCTTTTTCTCGACTCTTAAAACATGAAAAAGCAAAGTTATGTCTAAAAGCGTCTAATAAAATTCATTCAAATCGGAAACACAAATTTTCCCCTTTATATTTTAGTTGATCGAGTAATCCGCAATCGTGGAAGAAAGTCAATTGAATATCCGTCGTTCGCGGAGGCTTGCGAGCCAACCGTCTTTGTCTCCGGAATCGAAAACAATCCGGGCAAAGCGAGCTCGTCGAACCAGTTCAAAATCTCCTTTAAAAGTTAGAACAAGTGTTCCAACAACATCTGAGATTCTGGTGACTCCAAACATTTCCAAAAACCCTGCCTCTATAGAAGAAGTTCAACCGCAGCAGAAGGACAGTAATACTGATCCTAGTCTGGGGGCAAATACTTGTATAACTGAACCAGTTCCATCTGTAACCGGTCCAGAGAGTTTTGTTCCTCAAACATCTGTCGCTGTCGATACAACCCCTTCTTCGGCACCGGAAATCTTTTACAGACCTGACGGTCTTCCTCTTCCACCTGGTCTGATTGCGATAGAGGAAATTATAGAGGAACCGCAAGTATCCACTCCAACTCATTTTGGAGTAGGGGTCACTCTATTTCCTGCTACAACAGAAGTTTGTCCATCACCAGTGGAAGTTCCTGTAGAATCACTAGGCGATCAATTGGATAGACTCAAAATGTCTGAACAACCGTCGACATCTAGGACTGTGTCAAATGACACGACGACAGCAGAATTACCTACTGCAAATCCGACAATGTTCGCCGGCATACCATCTGTCCCAACTAGCTCTCAACCGCTCGAAGGAGTCCACCTAGGGACTATCGCGACGGTATGGTCTGTTCCTGTTTGTTCCAGAGTAATGTCTGGTAACTCTTACGGTGAAACTCATCAAATTGACCCTTTTGGGAATCAAATTAGGCCATCCAGTCCTCCAGGACAATCAATTTCCTTGAGTTCTGGATTACCACCATATGGGGGGCAGTATGCCCTTTCATTACCCCCTCCGGGAGGGTACCCATACGGGAGTTCTCAACCTTATTCAAGTTATGGTGGAATTGCAACAAGTAGTTGGGTACCCATGCTACCCCAGCAACCGAGAGTTGTATATTCTATGCAACAGTGTGTACCTGTGACGAACATCCCAACTACACCGGCCATTGTAACCGTGTCGCAAGTTCAAACGATGCCTGTTGTATGTCAACCTCGGATTTCTCAGGTTCTCATGCAACAGCCCCTTGACCCTGCGACCCAACCACAATCGCCTACTAGTGGGGCGACACAAGTACAATCAGGTACAATTACCCCACATCTTGGTCCAATGGTTAGTATAGCACAACAACCCATGGTCTCGCAACCGTGGCTAGTGCAGTACCAACAACCACAATTCCAACAAGTGTACCAAGGTTCTGAACAGCAAGTCTTTGCGAATAGTGGACAACCATATATCCAAAATGGTCAAAATCAACCACTTTATAGCGGTAGTGTCCACCAACCGTATCAGTCATACCAGCATCAACTCCATTATGCTGGCATGCAAAGACCAATTGTTCAAGCGATTCCATCGTATCCTGGTTACGCTTCACCTAACTTGAATCAACAGTTACCATTCGTGGCGACTTTAGAGTTGCCTGATCTACATCGGTTAACCAACGATCCAATTGCTTACGCCCCATGGTGGCCAGTAATTCCACACAAACTTCCATCCGACATTCCTAAATTCAATGGAAATCCAGGTGAAGACCCGTCGAATCATGTGATGACATTTCATCTATGGTGTTCATCGAACACCTTAAATGACGATTCGATAAGACTTCGCCTCTTTCAGAGGACATTGACAGGTCCAGCGGCAAAATGGTATATAGAATTGCCAAGAGCTTCGTTCGACAATTTTAGCTCCCTTGCCACGACATTCTTAACCCACTTTCAATTACCGATAAGGTATGAAACGGGAACAGAGATATTGACTAACTTCAAACAGACAACCGCAACTCATATATCAGATCATATACATGAGTGGCGACGTCGACGAAGAATGGTTAAAACATATGTTCCTGATCAGCTTTTAGCTGAGTGGTTTATAAAGTCGTTACTTCCGGCCATAACGGAAGATGTGGCGAAGGGGGGAGTCGTGACAGAAGAGCAAGTTATTTCTCGTGCGCAATATTTGGACTTAGTATATACTCAGTCCGGCACGCTCTATGACAAGATACCAGACGCCCCTAGACCAGAGTTTTCAATCCCTCCTCCTCCTAAATCAAATAATGACTCTCATGCCGGCGATGGCGTGATTGGCACAGCAAACTCGAATCCGAAAAAGGCCAATCAAAAGAAAGCCCGTAAGGATTCGAATCAAAATGCGCATGAGGAAATTCTTGCTTCGGAAGTAAATGCCGTATCGACAGATAAGGGCAAAGAAACCAATCAACCAGTAAGCAGGAAGAATCAAAACAAAGGGAAGAAAGATCGAAGAAAGTCATCTCCTCGAAAAACTCCTCATAGAGAGGAGAAACCACCTGGGAGGTGTCACATATGTGACGAGGATCATTGGACGGCAGATTACCCGTACAAAGCTGAGTTTAAAAAATTCGTAAAGAATTCACATACTCCAGCTGTGTTGACTGATCCATTTCCCGACCCAAGTCAAAATCTGGTTGATAGTGGAAATGCTTCCCCATCGCAAGTTATGATGTTGTCAAGTTTTAAGCGCCAAGATGATGCCTTAATTTCAACATTAAACAAAGGCCGTGCGAATTCACAGTTATTGAATGGCGAGAGAAAAAGTCGATCAGGCAGTTCGACAACAACTTCGACAGAAGTTGTGCCGCCATCCAATACAAGAAGCATTCCAACGATCCATGGAGGCAATCATCCTCTCCAATATATCGGAGTAATTTTCCTAAAAGGCCCTTCTTTAATGGGTACTTTTGCCCCACCACCGCCAAATAATCTTACGGAGATGGGTGCAACGGAATATGAAGCCTTCTATTTTTAATGGATCTGAAAGTTTCGAGGATAGTTCCTATCTCAAGTCAACCTCGTTTAAAAAATGAAATAAAGAGTAAAGAGGATAGTTCCTATCTCAAGTCAACCTCGTTTAAAAAATGAAATAAAGAGTAAAGAGGATAGTTCTTTACGATGTCAACCTCATTAAAAAATGAAATGTCCCCTTAAGATTTAGAGGACATATACCTCGTCTGCATTTTATGCTGGGGGCATCAAGATCCGAGCAGTTTTAGCGCATAGTTCATGCTCGTTAAAAAATAAACATAAGTTGTGAGCAATCTTCCCCTAGAGTTCAAGCTCACCCAGAAAAAATGAACCGGTAAATAACCTTGGTAAATGTAACCTTTGACTGCCATATTAAAAGCCCTTGGTCATGTTTATATGCCATCACCTCCATCCGTTCATTTGGCCAATCGTTCATCTCCATATGATTGTTTACCTTCTTTTGAGGAACAGCTGCGAAGAGTGATTTCACTAAGCCATCCTTGTGACACTGCCGTGATTGGAATATTCCAACCTGTACCTGGAATCTGCTGCTACCCTGTTCATCACTCGTTCCTCAAAAGACGAGTCTTCTTTGAGCTCTTTTCACTGACTCGTAAAATATGAAAAGTTTGCCGAGTTTTGGCCTTCCAGCTCGTTAAAGCGACCGGAAAGCTATCCCTCCTCTAGATTTTAATCTTTTTGGACCTGAGGGATTATTGCACAAAAAGATCGAGCGCTTGTTTTGTTCGGCTCGTTAAAAGTACCGAAAACTCATCCCTTCTGTATTGTTTTATACTTTTTTCGGACTTAAGGGATTAGATGACAAAAAAGGAATTCTGGAGTTGACTTTATGTACCTTTTCAGACTCTCTAAAAATGAAAAGGACCGAGTTATCCTTGTCGTTAGACTCGTTAAATTCATTAAATAGCAACAAACTTGTCTTTAGACGAGAACGAGTTTCCCTATCGCTAGGCTCGTTAAAACATAGAGATGGGCTTGCCCGAAGGGCAGGTTATAGAACAAGCATATGTTATCCTCCTCAAGCTTGACAAAAATAAAGAGGTACTGGTCAGCAATGACTGGGGAAAAATTGGGAGAACCTCACAGCTTTAATGGTAGCAAGTCGCTCTTGAACATGACACTTTGTCCTCCGTATCACATCGGGTTGGGTTGTTTCATTCACCGGTCTCATCACCATGGTCCTCGCCACGCCATCCATAGTTGGGGTAATGCTACCGATCCATCACATCAGTGTCGTTATATGTTCAAGAGATGTTGTTCTGCAAAGAGTCAACTGTGTCCCATCCACTGCCATACATTATCCTTCATCCATTTCATGACCGCCACCCTGAATCATACATCACAGTTTGTTTTCACCTCATCACAATCACTAGCTCCGTTCCGTGTCAATGATGTGGGATTCATTAAGGCCCTCCTTTGACGGATCGCTCCTTGTCGACATCAGCTCATTATCCAAGGAGTTGATCTAGGAACAACCCATTCAGTACTTTGAAGCTTGCATGCCTCAATGGCAAGTTTCTCACTTCCGGCGACAGGTATACATCAATGACCTTCGACCAGAAGATGTCGCATGGTGGTCGACACCAAGTCCTTTATTCCCACCATGTGAATTGTACTGTTGTACCTTGAGGGTCATCATCCTTATCGGTGATTCCTCTCGCGCTTGTTAACGGTTTACATCATTGACCGGTAATCAAGCGATGTCTTTCCATGTTCGACTTCAAGAAATTCTCACATGGATCGACTTGTACATCGAGTGAAGATCGGAAGAGATTGAAGACCCCGGATCTAGTTTCATCCATCCGGGCTGCGATATATATTCAGGATATAAAGACATTTGATATGTACATCATTGCAGCAGATGATCATCCTTCTCAAAGGATGATAATTTCAGCAGAGAATTATCAGTCTACCATCAGACGATCGTCTGTTCTATGTACCAAAATGAATTTATAAAGCTGAGCATGGGAATGACCGCCTCAGCTAGATCATGAAAAAGTATGAAAAATAATGTATTGTATTGTATCTTATTACAGGACACTTCTCAGCAGATTGAATGAACTTCGGATCCTCCTAATAAAGCATTTCACCCGATAAACGACCTCATACTTTAGGGGGCATTTGTTATAGACAATTTTGTGCCTTGCAGCATCAGGCATGAATTGTCAATAATCCAAGGGATCCAAAGTCCCTAAACATGATGTTCCTACCCCTAGAGGAACAAGGTCAGCAAGCCAACAGCTCTCAGATCAGTTCTCCACCTGAAAACACTCAAAAACAAGCAATCCTGAAATCAAAGCAGGTGCTCCACTAGGTTTCTGCACTGAAACTCAGCTGCTCCATGGTGTACCTGCGTTGCAAAGCAAGTGGAACAAAGGCCACCTGCGCTGAGCGAGATGGGACAAGTGGCACAATGAGTCATTGCTCTGGAATCTTCCAAAAATGACACTTGGATCAGGGATTTCGCCTTGTGATGAGTCAGAGGCTCTGTTTCTCCAAGTGGAAGCAAGGTTCTCCAAGTGGACTCAAGAACTGAAGATCAACTGAAGAGAGAGAGGACACAAGGCAGCTACACATCAGCTGCAAGCTGACTCATCCTTTCTCAATTCATCTATATATTGAGCTCTCTCCTATGGGCTGAGGAGGCTGGAATTTTGTGCAAAGTAATGATATGCTGTTGGTTTCACTATAGAGCTATTGGGTGATTGCTTGAAGGAGGTGAAGAGGAGAAATTCTTTCTGCTGGGAGGTGTTGCTAGATTGGAGCCTTCAATGGTTGTAACACTCTCAGAACTTTACTTCTTCTATTAATAAAAGCTATTGAGGTTCTTCTATATGCACTTGTTTCAATGATGTGTTGTGATAATTGTATATTTGATTTATGCTAATCCTTGAATCAGTTATGATTGCATGCTTCTTGTAGTTTCCTTCTTTGTTATTTTGCAGGATCTCATTGTAGCTGGGCCAGCAAAAGAGCAAGGAGCTGGGAGCAAGCAAGCAAAGAGAAGAGTTTGGATTCGACATTAAGCGCAAGGCAACGGTTAGTGCATTTCTTCATTCTCTCTTGCTTTCATAAAGAAGTAAACCTTAAGTAGTTTTCTTTACAGTTGTTGCTGAGGTACTATCACCCTTAGAGTGGGATAGGGTCATCCGAATCGGATACTTTTCCCTACAACACACACCCATCCGTTTAGGAAAATGGGATTAGACCGGAATAATATACCTCTGTTAGAAGGTATGCCTTTCCTAATAGAACAAATGTTTTGTCTGCAAATTGAAGGGTAACCTGGAAAGGTAGGCCTTTCCCGATAGAACAAGTGTTTTGTCTGTAAATTGAGGGGTAACATGGGAAACTCTACTTCGCTATACCTGGGGGCATGCAAACCTTTTGCGTGAAAGTGAAAAGAAACCATTTATTTTCTTAGTTTGTATGTTCTTAACCGTTTAAACTCGTAGGATTGGTCGTTCCTAATTTACATAATGAAAGGATTCGGAGCATAATTTCGATTGTTGCAAGCTCCCTAAAAAATGAACTTATCAATGAGACATCCTTATTATATGACTGGCACGAGCAGTTTTACGTAAAGTTCAATCTCTTTAAAATTAAACCTAGCAATGAGCATATGTTCCACCAAAGTTTAAGCTCATTAAAAAATGAACCCATCTCTGGTAAATAACCAGTGAATGCATTGTCATCAGCTTTTGAGCCTTGGTCGTGTTCTTACCATCACCTCCACTATGTTGTTGCCGATCATTCGCCTCCATTTGATTGCTTACCCCTTTTGAGGAACAGCTGCGACGAGTGATCCTATTAGCCACCTTTTTACACTGTCGTGATTGGAAAGTTCCAAACCTTACCTGGAACTAGCTGTTATCTGAAAACATCACTCATTCCTCAAAAAAGGAGTCTCCTTTAAGCTCTTTTCATTTGACTTGTAAAATATGAAAAGATTGCCAAGCGATTGGCCTCTCCAGCTCGTTAAAATGATTGGAAGTGTTATCCCTCTAGATTTTAATCTTTTTGGACTTGAGGGATTATTACACAAAAATATCGAGTGTTTGTCTTTTTCGGCTCGTTAAAACTATTGAAAAGTCATCCCTTTCGCATTGTTTTATACTTTTTTAGACTTAAGGGATTATGTTATGAAAAATTAATATTGGAGTCTTCTTTCCGTCTCTTTTCAGACTCTCTAAAATTGAAAAGGACCGAGTTATCCTTGTCGTTAAACTCGTTAAAATAATAGTGACAAACTTGTCCATTCAGACAAGAACGAGTTTTACTGTCGCTAGGCTTGTTAAAGCATAGCGACGGGTTTGCCCGAAGGGAAAATTATAGAACAAGCATATGTTATCCTCCTTAAGCTTGACAAAAATAAAGAGGTACTCGTCAGAAATGATTGGGGAAAATTGGGAAGAAAACTTGAAGAAACTTTATTGGTAGCAGGTCACTCTTGAACATGACACTTTCACTCCATCACCATGATTGAGTCGGGTTGGGTTATTCCGTTCACCGGTCATATCATCATTGGTCCACCGTACCATCCACTTTTGGGGTTAACACTACCAATCCATTTTAGTGTCGCTGATATGTGCAAGAGAAGTCGCTCAGAGAATTCACCTACCCAGCTTGTGTCTCATCCACTACAATACCTTCACGCTTAATTCTTTCATGACCGCCATCCTAAACCTTGTATCATCAGATTGTTTTCACCTCTACAAAATCATTTGCTCTATTCTATGTCATAGATGTGGGATCCATTAATGCCCTCCTACGACGGGTCACTTCTTGTCGACATCAGCTCATTATCCAAGAAGCTGACCTAGGGACAACCCTTCCAGTACTTTGAAGCTTGCATGCCTCAATGGCAAGTTTCTCACTTCCGGTGACAGGTTTACACTAATGGCCTTCGAACGAAAGATTTTGTGTGGTGTTTGACATCAACTCTTGTATTCACACCACGCGAATTGTACTGCAGTACCTTGAGGGTCATCATCATCATCGGTGATTCCTCTCGCGTCTGTTAACAGCTTACATCATTGGCTGGTAATCAGGCGATGTCCTTCCATGTTCGACATCAGAACATCTTTTCACATGGATCGACTTGTACTTTCGGGCGAAGATTGAATGAGTTTTGAAGACCCCGGATCTAGTTTCATCCATCCGAGCTGTGATATAATCAGGAAAATAAAGACATCAAATGTACATCATTGCTGCACAGATAATCATCCAAACTAAGGGATGATGGCTCTACCAGAATCATCAGTCTGCACACAGACAGTTGTTTGTCCTATGTACATGAAAATGAATTTATCAAGCTGAGCATGGGAATGCCCGCCTCAACTAGATCATGAAAATATTATGAAGATAATGTATTGTAGTGTATCTTATTACAGGCCACCTTCCAGTGCGAAAAACCTCGGATCTTCATTATAAAGCATTTCACCCGACATCAAAAGATTTACGACCTCATGCTTTAGGGGGCACCTGTTATAGACATATTTGGGCACTGCAACCCCAATCACATATGTCCATAAACCAAGGGCTTCTAAGTCCCTAAAATTGTTGTTTCATACCCTAAAGGAGAAAGGTCAGTTGATTACATCATCTCCCAGAAGTTCTCCATGAAAAGCTACTCAGAACTCGTCAAAGAAGGACCATACAGACTGCCCAGTGCTAAAGGTGCGATGCATCTCACCTGCCACATGCAAAAATTGTGATGCATACTAGAAAGCCCTTTCATAGGGTGTGATGAGTGAGAGCAGACAAATGGCACAAGCAGTTTGCTAGGTGGAAACCCAAAGAATCTTCTAGAAACTACTCATTTGACACTTGCTCTCTGAGTTTGCCCAGGGATGAGTAAGAGATCTAAAATATCCATGTGGAACTAAGAACTATCAGATAGATGACACTAATAAAAATCCTAGAAGTTGACTCACCCCCATGCAAATATCCATAAATGGATCCCTCATCCAAGAGATCCAAAGGTTGGAATTTGGTAATTTGCAAAGAGGTATTGTTGGTTTCTCTTTGAAGACATTGTTGGGTGATCTTGCTTTGTGTGAGGTGAAGAGGGCTTTCAAGCTGGGAGGATGGCACTGGGTCAAACCAAGTGGTTGTAATCCTCTCTTCTACGAATTTTACTAATAAAGCTATTTGAATTTTCCTCCATATTCTTGTGTATCTCTGAACATTGTGTTGTTATATGCATTTATATGGTCATTATATATCTGATCTTATATTGTTTACAGTGAAAGATCTCTATGCTTTGATGGTATTATGCTACTGTGAATCTACAGGTGCTCTTTGAAGCTAGACAAGTAAGGAAGCAGTGGCAAGATTCTGTCAATGGGGAAAGGAAACAAGCAAGGAGCCAAGCGAAAGACTGAGGCTGGTACTCTCTACTTCTTTCTCATCTCTCTCTCGTAAAGGAAAAGCAAGTGGCCTCAATCTGTTTGTTTCTAAGATAGCTACCCATCTTAGTGGGACTAGCAGCTCTGAATAGACACTAGATTTCCCGATAACACTGACCTAGTTGACTTTGCTGGGATGGACCTCCACCAAGTCGAATTTTAAAATTTCTGCAACAAATCTAGCTAGGAAAAATTTGGTAAAATAAGCCTCAAAGTTAAGTAATTATTCTCTAAACCTTGATAGCTATGTAAAAACTAAGAGAGGGTTTTGTAGATGATCTTGTATTGAACAAAAAACTCCTTCAGATTTCCAAAATTCCTTACCATTTAGTCAAATAATGAGCTTTAATTTGACTAGTAAAACAATCACTTCTAGAAATTTCGTAGCAAAAATAAATTTGTAGAAAATTCAAAAAACACTTCTCTGCTACCTCGCTACAAGTTATGCAAGTAATGGGGTCTTACTTGATGTTTGTAAGCTAATTACATGCCTTTATAACCTTCTTTGTTGAGTTTTAGACCTACCTTAACCTTCATGAAAACCTACAACAATTTTGTAGCAAAAACTTGGTTTTACTATGGGGAGTTGCTATGAAATTGTTAGGACTTCTGTAGTGAATCCCCTATTTTTATAACTAGATTTGCTAT
Organism: Pinus tabuliformis; assembly: GCA_031772625.1. Classification (NCBI taxonomy): domain Eukaryota; kingdom Viridiplantae; phylum Streptophyta; class Pinopsida; order Pinales; family Pinaceae; genus Pinus; species Pinus tabuliformis. Next base: position 39,281,792 of record CM062815.1, read on the forward strand.
AGAATTTTGTAAAATTATTTAAAAGCCAATTATGGATGGATAAGCGTGAGACACATAAAAATTAGAAATTGAAGCTTTATGACAAACCCCATTTTAACTTATATGGACCCCACATCATGACATGATGACCAAAAACATAATGATCATGAACCCTATTTTAAGAAACTTTGAAAACCCTAGCTAATTTTGACCGATGAATAAAAGAAAAAAAATTCCTAAGGGTTATCATGGATAACAGTGGTTCCAATGGGGATGTTGCACCCACGTGGTGCAGGAAAGAATTAGCATACCAGTTGCCTTATTGAAAACTTGAAAACTAATGATATCCTCTCCTAGTTCGTATGGCCTTCACTTTAGGCTCAAACTTGTTTTGGGATTGATGATAATTGTTTTAGACTTCTTTTCTTTTTTCCTTCAAGGTAATCATCTAAATGATCCTTCGTTGAACTGTATTTGGTTCTTCATCCAATAATTTTAACAATTTTATTACTCAAACTCCAAGGGAGCTTGGAAACAAAACTTTAGTCCCATAGACTACGTTCCTATTCATTAGGTTTTTCCCAACCTCTTATCATATTCTTCAACCTATATTCTAATCTTGACATGATTTTGAAGCAAAAACACTGTATAAACTTAAACTTGCAACTACAATCTTCAAACTAAATGCTAAAAGAGATGCTTTCCTGGCAAGCTTATTTATGTACATACCAATCCTACTCTAAGAGATGAAAATAAAACTCCTTAATTCAAGAATATGAAAGCTCTAGTATAACTAATCAAAGAATTGATCCAACCCCTGGGCTCCTTGATTGTGCTTGAACAAAAGCAGTAGTGGATCATCTATTGGAAATTTGGAATGAAAATTGAACCCACAACCTGAACTTCTAAATGAAAGAAACTTCACCTTTACTGATGACTGGAATAGACTTACCAAAGGATCTCGATAATCATGAAAAATCACCTCTTCTAGATGAGTAAAATCATGAGGGATGAATTCATTCATAATTGATGGTTTCTTTTGTCCTATGTCTTCAATTCCAAGAACATCATCAAATAAAAAGACAACAATAGATTTGTCTTCCGTTTCATGTAAATCGACAAAACCATCCATGCATCCTTGAACATCTTCAAACATGACATCGATATTGTGTGTATCAAAACTAATCTTTTGTTTATCAAACAATTTTGATTTGGCCTTTGGTAATTTTGCTTGAGGACCGTCATCTGAGTCTAAACACTAGTAGCTCCTATATAAACAACTTTATGCATATCATCCATTTCATTTTGATGATCCTCAAATAGAATAGGTAAAACCTATATATTCATCTCTTCATGTAACTTAGGTTTACCTAAAAGTGAGCTTTCATGCACTTTAACCAAGACAACATCATTATGATTTTCAACGGAAAATGGTTCATGTCTAGGTAGACAACTTTCATCACATGTTACCTTACTCTTCAGAATTTTCATGCATGTATTTTCAAAAACCTGATCTTGAGGAGTTTCTTCTTGACATAAAATCTCAGAAAAGGAATAGGCTAAAAAACAATTTGAATGATTTGGATCATACCTTTGACTACATATAGATTGACAAGGCTGAAAATCCTCATGGATTTCATGTACTATGACTTGACTGTCAAATTGCTGATCCATTTCATCTTTAACTAAAGAAGAGACACATGCTTGTTGGAAAAATTCTTGATCATCATGACAAATAGCTTGAGAAGAAAATTCATAAAGTGCCTCTAACATCTCCTCATCATCCATACATTCTACATAATCAACAATATTTTCAAGATACTGAATGAAACCTTTCCAAAAATTACAACAGTCTTGAAATAGTGGTGATGAAGGATGAGACTTCCCATATTTTCCAAAAAATATTCTATGGAAATATTTAAGAGAACACAAGATTCCTGATGGCAACCCTTCATACCATACTCTAGCTTTGTCTTCTAGGGTAGCCATAAACATCTTCATGAAACAATCCTCATGAAACACAACCCTCGGTCTACATACATGTAAATGGAATTTAACCAAATGTAGACTAGCATCATCTTTCTTTTCATCTTTGAACATGGGAAGATGAGTTGACCAATCAACACAAGGCCTACGATTTGGAAAACCATAGATTTGAGACCAATCCATAAGAGCATAACAGAAGGTCTCAGAACCTTCAAGTTTCTCTATGTACAACTCTTCCTCAATCGTGCCATTCAAGAAGGTTGTATTTACATCCATTTCATGTATCTTCTAACCCATATACATTGATAGTGAAAATATAGATATGATCAATGAGTACCTTGCAACAAGAGAAAAGGTCTCATCATAGTCAATCCCCTCTACCTATCAAAAACCACGGTCCAGAAACTTGGCCTTATGCTTCTCCACAATGCCATCTGCAACTTTCTTTACCTTGTAAAGCCATCGTGAGCTCACCACTGACTTGTCCTCCAGCCTCGGAACCACATCCCAATCACTGTTATGAACTATGGAGTCATACTCCTCCACCATGGAATCAACCCAAACTGACTGTTGCACTACGTCTTCAAAGGAAGATGGCTCTGTCTCAACACATTCACTCATATGAGCCATGTATCCAGTGTACCTCTCAGGTGACCTCCTCTGACTGTGCGCAGATGTGGGTGCTCCCACATTCTCTTGTGCATCATGCCATAAGCTGTCAACCTCTATGTTGTGCTTTACCCCATATATGGAAGACTCTGGCTGAGTAGATGTCTCCACTCCCATATCCTCTGCATGTGGTTGCTCCATATCAATATGAGGCTCCTCAACCTTAAAAGCTAAAAGCTCCTCAACTGCATGTAACTCAAGCTCCCTCTTAAGGGAAACTCACATGGCCTTCTCCTCATCAATTATAACATCCCTCTGAATCACTATGATCCTATTGGTCAGCAAGTACACCCGATAGTTGTGAGGTGTATTAGTATACCCCACAAATATCCCCAACTCTGCTGTCATCTCAAGCTTCTTCCATGCATCTTTGGTTACATGGAAATATACCGATGACCCAAAAATCCTGAAGTGACCAACATCTAGCCTCTTACCAGAATAAGCCTCCTTTGGTATCTTCATCCCAAGAATCTGATGCAGGCTACAGTTCTACAAATGGACCTTTGTGTTGCATGCCTCAGCCCACAAGTGTATTGGTAGGCCCTAATCATGCAACATCACCCATGATTCCCCTACAATGCTTATGTTCTTCCCCTTGGCCACCTCATTCTTTTTTGGCTTATGGGGTGTCGTCAACTCCCATTTAATCCCTTGTTCTACACGGAAGTTATTCAAATCATTTGAGACACACTGACCACCATTATCACTCCTCAGAACTTTAACCTTCTTCCCATAATCTTTCTCATCCAATGCTTTAAATTCATAAAACTTTGTGAATGTTTGATCCTTCTTCTGCATGAAAAATATATAGCATTCATGAGAAAAGTCGTCAAAAAATATAGGACAATACATGTGTTTGGTTGTGGATGTTGTCGGGAGTGGTCCACACACATATGAATGGACTTATTCTAGAATTGCCTCTACTCGACTATCTCTATCATGAAAGGAAGCCTTGGTGTATTTTCCCAAAGTATACCCCTTGCATGTATCAAATTTCTCAAGTGTACCTTTGGGAAGACCAATAGAGATCTGCTGCATGATTTTCAAAGCCCCATGATGCAAGTGGCCCAATCACCTATGCCACAAATTTCCAACATCTCGGCTCTGCACCTTCTCTTCTTTCGTGCTCAAAGAAGCACAATCCTCTACCTCCAACTTATAGATATTCTTAACTTGAATCCTTATCTTCTTTACTTGACCCGAGGCTATGTGTCGAAGGAATGCCTTTCCTTTCGAGAATATCACATCATAGCCTCTATCCTCAAGCATGGAAACCGATACTAATTTCTTCTTCAACCCAGACACATACATAACATCCCTCAAGGTGATAGGATCACCCTCATCCCTTTGAAAAATAATTGTGCCCAATCTAGTAGCACTATACCTCCCGTCATCACCCATATTGATATGCATCTGGAGATATTTCTTCTCCAAGTCACTAAACAACTCTTTGTCACCAATCATGTGGAATGAAGCTCCACTGTCAAGATACCATACACTGCCCATCATTGATGACACCATGCATTAAATGAGATTAAATTCCAATTCGAATTAAGAGGTTGATACAGATCCATTTGGGCACATCAACCCCAATCAACCCCTAATGTAGTTATTACATGCCCTAAAGAAGTTGAACATTAGAATGCCTCATTTCCCAAGAAGTTCCATCACTGCAAACATCCAAAAACTACCTCTAAGAAGATCAGTGTAGGTAGGCCTTCATTAGGGTGCATTGCAATGCAAGCCATACACTGTCAGGGTGCTATGTAGTGCACTTGGTCCCTCTTTGGCATGCGTTGGGCGAATTTGAGAAAATTTCCGTGAAGGTTTGAAGATTCCTTATCCATTGGAAGCCTCTAGAAGTTTCTCAAGGCTAACCACTCCTTTGAGTTTTCATTTGGATGAGGAAGGGAGTTAGGGAACATCAATCCCCTACCCCTTCTTCCATGGAACTGATTTCTAAATTTAGAACGGCATTCATTATCACCATTGATGGCATAACCTCCTTCATTCACCTATAAAAAGACCACTCATCTAAGTGATCTAGGGGCTGAAGATTGTAGAGAGATGTTGTTGGTATGAGATTTGAGTTGATTGCAAGTATTGTAATGATGTCAAAGTGTCTTGCTTGTTGTGAGGAGAGGATGGGATTGAACTGGAGGAGTGATGTTGAATCAAGAAAATTGGGTTGTAACTCTTCATTTTACTAATAAAGTATTCAAAGCTTTTTCCATATGCTTGTATTGTCTTTTGATGCTTTCATATGCTTATCATGTATCTAATTCCATGCTATTTTTAATCAATAGATCATTATCATATGCTTTGATGGGTTCTTGTTTTTATCTGTGTGTAGGTACTTCTCAAGCAGCTTAAGTACGGGAAGGAGCAACAAAATCGGTCAAGGGAGATAAGGAACAAGTGAAGGCTACAAGTAGGTTCTCTGTTGTCTTATTTTATCTATTGTTTATAGAAAAGGTAGAGAATGATTTGTACTATCGTTTCTAGATTGAGCTACTAGTTTAGAGGGTTAGGTGTTTGGCTAAGAACCCTAAATGTTCCCAAAACAAATTAGCGACTATGTTGGGGAACAGATTATCCATCTTAGTAGCTTATCAGCCTCTTAAGACATTTCTACATACTGTACTTGTGGTCATTGATTGAATTTCAATCTTCTTTCATTGAAAATTGAGTCGAAACTGTGTCAAAATTTCCTTTAGAATGGCTCATTGTCATCAACACAGTCTAATGAAGGCCACAGTGTGTTGCAGTGCACTGCCTGCATAGATCTAGAGCGATCCAGTGCACTGTATCTAACTGCTACCTGTGATGATCCCTTGAAGGTTAGTTTCCCATCTAGGAACTGAAATTTTTTTCCAATTTTTTGTTGTTTGAATGAGTTGTTGAATTTCAATGATGTTTTGTCTATGAAAATAGTTTTTTCTCCTTAATCTAGCCCTACTTAGAATAATATTGATAAATGTTTCTTATGTATTTAATTTTTCATTTTCAATCTATAGTCGAAAGTTAGTTTTAGTCAATTGATCTTTAGCGAAAGAAAGTGTCGTAAAATAATTTTTCCTTCGAAAGTTGAATTGTCGTCAAATATTCATTCATAAAAGATCAATTGGTTGCTATGTGCATATGATTAGTCTTTTCATTGAAAGTCTTGTAGAGTCTTCCTTTCCTTGAAAAGAAATTGTCGCAAAATCATCATTTTTATGAAAGAGTTTGCTGATCATTTGTGCATTAGTTTCCTTTTTTGAATCATTCACATAAAGGGAAATTGAAAAGAAATACATGAATTTTCATTGAAAAGAGTTTGTGTGCTAAAAGGAATAGTGTAGGGAATTTGCATTTAGATTGTGCTCTTTGCTCTATGATCAAAAGAAATCTAATTTCTCTATCCCTAAGTAGCTAGGATTTTCATTGTTAAAACTGAATGGAAAGAATGCTTATCATGATAGTTGCATTCCTAGGAATTTCAAAATACATCACGTGGTGAACTTGAAAGGAAAATTCCTAAGCAAGATCAACTTAAAATGAACATCAATTTACCTAATGGAGCATTGTCATTAACGAAAACATTTAGTGGTTCTAGGCTAGAGACGTGTTACAGCGTCGTTAAACCAAACAGCTATCACTAACTTGTCTGCAATACATCCCGAGTGTGATACCTCATTCCAATACGTGAGTATATCCTAGCTTGTCCACATACCTTCGGGTATATAGGGCGGTGTTATAGTACGTAAAGTATATGGGAATGTTCTCACTATGTGGTTTTGCATTAGACAATGCTTATACGGACTGGGTCTCCACGTACCTTCGGGTATATGTGGGAGGACAACACTAGGTTTCTATCCATCCTTAAGTAACTGAGTCAGCCGCCTTGCAAATGTGATACACCGAACACAGCATTCGGGGAGATTGTCTGCCCGTACTTCTTGGTTTGCCAGGAGGTATTCCGCAGTTCATAGTTGCTTGGTAAACCTTTTGCCTAGTTACCCCTTTTTTTTATTTCTTTTTTGATAATAAAATTAATCAACAATCGTGGAGGAAAATCAACCCAAACCCCGTTATTCGTGGAGAACAGTGATCCAACCACCTTTGCCTCTCAAAGAGACACCAATTCAGACAAAGCAGTCTCTTTTAACTGAGTCTATTACATCAAGAAATACTAGTTCTTCATCTGGGTTACCTAAAACATTTATTTCGGTAGCTACAGAGACTCGAGTTACTCTTATACATCTACTCCTAAAGAATAAGTTTCACAATTACCTAAGGACATTAGCACTGACCCTAGTGAAACAGTAACCGAGGTTGTTCAACAACAAGTTGATACTCAGCTTGAAATTGTTCAACAAGGAAGTGCTTCTGAACTTGAATTAGTTCAATCAGAAGTTAGTCCAAAATCTATTCCAATTCAAATAGAAGTTACACATGAAGCTAAATTTGTTTAGGAACCTTCGTTTGAAACTATTTTTCATTTACCTGAACATCTGGACTTCGAATTTCGACATTCAGAAGATGTTATCCCTCAGACATCAGTAACTGTTGAAATTACACTTTCATGAACACCAGAAATCCTTTACAGACCTCACGGTTAAGTCCTTCCACCAGGTTTGATTGCCATAGAGGAGGAATTAGTAGAAGAATCCACACCTGGAACCCCGTTTCACTTTGGAACTGGGCTTTATCTTTACCCTACTACTCCTAATTACTTCATCTCATCCTGCTTCCTTTCAAGTACCCGTCGAATCTTTAGGGCAACTTTTGGGCTAGTTAACTATGGCTAAACAACTGTTAACATCCTAGACTCTATCATTTGATGCAGCTACAATAGAATCTTTTGTTGTAACTCCTTCGATGTTTTCTACCACACCTGAGTCGTACCTATATGGTGAATCATCTATCCCGATTGGTTACCAATCGTTGTTAGGAACCAACTCAGGGGTTGCTTTTGTGCCATGGTCATCACCCATGTCCTCAATTGGAATTCTACCTGGTTCTTCTCTAATGGGAACCCAACAGTTTGATCCTACACATGAGTATCATGCTGGGAAATCTGGTCAACAAAGGCCTATATATCCATTAAATACTGGATTGCCACCATAGGGAGATAGATTTGCTTATTCATCATATCCTCTTTATTCTGGAGGACAACCATATGGTAATTTCCCACAATATTCGAGTCAACCCGGAATTAGAGTTTGTCAATGGAAACCAACAATTCCAACTCAACCAAGGCTTCTGTATCCAGCAAAACCAATGCAAACTATGTCAACTATTCCTCCTACGCCTGTTTTTACCACTGTGCCACAGTCACAAGCTCAAACTATTGTATCTCAACTGGTACAAATTGATCCTTCTATCTTGCAACCACAAGTTTCAAGTCAAGAGGTTCAAGTTTCTCAGGTTGTTATACAACAACCACTTGTTTCTGGAGCTCAGCAACAACCTCAGGTTAGTATACCTTTATTTGGACTGACCTAGGCTTACACTGGTATAGTTGATTCACAACCTGGTCAACCTTTCATTGCTGGGCAACAACAGTTGGTTCAACAACCATGGTTGTCGCAATTCCAACAACCCTAGTTCCAATATTTCAAACCTCAGTTTGGACTTGGTTCAGAAGCTCAACCTGGTTTTGGTCAATATCAATCTTACCAAGGTCCTGGATAACAAATCTTTGCAGGTTATGGACAACCATGGATTTAGTTTGGTTATCAACAACCACCTTACATTGGTTTTGTTCAACAACCTTACCAAGGTTACCAAATGCAGATGCCCTATGTTGGTCTAAAAAGACCTATTGCATAGGCAATTCCATCATATCCTAGGTATGATCAACCTGACTTGAATCGACAGTTGCCATTCCTAGCAACTTTAGAATTGCCAGATTTAAACTATCTCACCAATGATCCAATTGCATATGCACCTTGGTGACCGATAATTCTGCACAAGTTACCATCTGATATTCCAAAGTTTAACAGAAATCCTAGAGAAGACCCATCGAATCATGTTATGGCCTTTCATTTATGGTGTTCATCCAACACTTTGAATGATAATTTTATTAGACTTCATCTTTTCCAAAGAACACTTACTGGTCCAGCTGCTAAATGGTACATTGAATTACCGAGAGATTCTTTCGATAACTTCACCACTTTAGCCACTACATTTTTGACCCACTTCCAGTTACCTATCAAATACGAGACTGGAATGGAACTCTTGACCAACTTTAAATAGACTACTGCTACCCATATCTCAGATCATATTCATGAGTGGCGGTGTCATCGTCGAATGGTTAACACATATGTTCCTGGTCAACTTTTAGCTGAGTGATTCATAAATTCCTTGTTGCCATCAATCATTGAGGATGTGGAAAAAGGAGGAGTTGTCACAGAAGAGAAAGTTATCGCTCATGCCCAATACTTAGATTTGATTTACACACAATCCAACACGCTCTATGATAAAATTCCCGATTCACCTAGACCAACTTTCATTATTCCACCACCTACACAATCAAGTAGGGACTCTCATGTCAGCAATGGTGTGATTGGTTCTTCAAGCACACAGGCGACAAAAATACCATTTGGTCAAACTCTTGATGTTTCCAATCAAGCTACTAATGCATCAGAAAACACCCATGCCTTAGAGATTAATGTCGTGTCATCTGACAAAAGAAAAAATCCAAAGCAACTAGGAGCTAAGAAAAAGGGGAAGAATAACAAAAAGAAACAAGAAAATCCCTCTCCAAATAAATCATCTGAATCCCCTACCGTGGCCAGGAAACCTCGTTATCCATGTCTGATATGTAATGAAGAGCATTATACAAGAGATTGTCCACATCTCTCTGAGGTCTCTAAACTTTTAAAGACTTCAACCACATTAGCAGTGTTGACAGATTCATTTCCTACCCCAGAGACACATTTGGTTGCAACTGACAATGCTTCCACATCCCAAGTACTCATGTTATCCATCACAAATCCACAAAACAATGTTTTGGTGTCAACAAGAAACAAATATTATGGAAATCCGTCGTCATCAAATAATCAAGCCACTGATCAACCTAGTACTTGGACCTCGACTTCATCTGAATTTGTTCCACCAATTGTACCTGAATTGACAATAAAACCACAAAAGGGAGTTGTTCATAAATCAACATTCAACCCTCGTTCTCAAGTAGCTCAAAACTATAATATAGTCGAAGATCTAGCTCAATCACCTTCCGCTATGTCGACACTCGAGGTGTTACAAAACTGTCCCTCCCAGAAACAAGCTTTATTGTCAACAATAGGTGGAATAGATCCTATGGATTCGAATCTTGTGGTTTTTAACGATGCGGGATATTCACCATAGTTACCGACGCAATTAGCTTTCCTAATCCAAGTAAAAGCTCTCAATAAAAACATTCACCGAACTATTATTGATGAGTGAGCATCTACTTGCATTATGTCCATGAGTTGCTGGAAAACACTTGGTTCACCGCCATTGTCACAATCACCAACTACATTAAAATCCTTTGATGGAAGAACATATACTCCATATGGTATTTTGAGTAACTGACAAATCGAACTAGGGGGCAAGATAGTTACTGTTGAAGTTGAGGTAGTTGATAGACTCCTCGATTACAACATTTTACTAAGAAGGCCTTGGGTATATGCTATGGTTGCTGTTGTTTCCACATAATTTTGTACAATTGCATTCCCTTTCAAGGGTGGAATTACAATTATTGATCAGCTAGCATTCTTTGCCAATAGTTCACAGGCTACGGGAAGCATTTTGTTGATACACGGAAACCCACTGTCACTTCAAAGTGTTGGAGTAGGTCTCCTTAAAGATCCTTCCCTAATGGGCACTTTCACCCTCCCGTCACCATTTGGTTTAGTGGAAGTGGCAAGAGTGGAGACTTGTAACCAGATTTCTTCTACATCATCTTATTTTACGAGAATTTCCAACCACTTTTAAATTGGTAGTCATAGTGAGGGGTTGCCATTCAGCCCCATTAAATCATTATAGCAATCAATTTTTTGGGCTTGTCTGGCAAACCCTAATCCTCACTCAACAATTGTATCGGTAGATAGGTCATTATAATATGGTACCTCTTCAGATCCTTTTCCACATATACATTCTACAGATGAAGGAATCGCAAATCAATGATGATAGGAGAGGCACCGTGGGAGGATTATCATCATCATTCCCACCTTCTAGATGACATTGAATATTATTCAATTGAACTAAATCACCCATCGATTGTTGAATACATGTAAAATTCTATGAATACTGTAGATTGTGAGTGTAATTTGTCAAACATAGAAGAAACAATTTCTATAAACATTTCAACCAAGTCTAACATTGTAGAAAACATTCATGTCGGCAAATCCTATTCTCCATTGGAACTTGATAATTACTATGCTCTTTTTCGTGAATTTCGAGATATTTTTGCATGGTCTTATGAGGAGATGCCAGGCATTGACTCAAGTATTGTTGAACATGAGATTAAAATGTACCCTAATGTCAAACCAGAACGACATTGGCTTCCTATTCATCCCAAGAAAGTCGCTGCCATTAAGGTAGAGGTTGAAAAACTTTTGCGTGCTCACTTCATTTTCCCTGTACCTCTTACTGATTGAGTACTAATATTGTTCTAGTGATGAAAAAACAAGGGACAATTCAAGTGTGCATCAATTATAGGGATGTAAACCAAGCATGTCCAAAGGAAAATTATCCTACACCTTTTATCGACCAGATTATTGACGAATGTGCCGGATGTGAAATCTTTTCATTCATGGATGGATTTTCTGGCTATAATCAAATCAATATCCGCCCATAGGACTAATCGAAAACCACTTTTATTTGTCCGTGGGGCACATTTGCTTATCGAAAGTTACCTTCTGGTTAGAAGAATGCAGGGGCTACATTTCAGAGGGCAATGAATTCTGCCTTCCATGACATAAAGCACATTTTTCAACCTTGATGATTTTCCTACTCATTCACAAAAGCGAACTGATCACCCGCAACATTTGAGAGCAATATTATTACGATGTTGACACTACAAAATAAGAATCAATCGACATAAATGTGTGTTTTGTGTTGGCTCTAGTCGATTTCTTGGATTTGTAGTTTCAAAGGATGGAATTCGACTTGATCCCATTAAGGTTCAAGCAATCCTTGACTTGCCTCCACCTTCAAACTTGTTACAGATACAGAGACTTCAAGGGAAGGAAAAATTTCTAAGGAGGTTCATTCCAAACTATGCTAAATTAGCTAAAGGTTATACATGTCTATTGAAGAAAGGGGAACCCTTCCATTGGGACCAAGTTGCGCAAGCTTCTTTTGATGCTCTCAAAGATTCCCTCATTAAAGCATCATTAATGTATGCCCAAAACTATCAAAAATACTTTTACCTATATCTCTCCACTGTAGATACAACCATTGGTATGGTTTTAGTTCAAGAAGAAAGTGGAACTGAACATCCTATTTACTATTTGAGTCGTAATCTCAACAATACAGAAATTAAGTATTCACATGTTGAAAATTTAGCCTTGGCAGTCGTTTAGGCTATGCAAATATTTCGTCATTACATCCTCCTCCACAAAACTACCATTATATCATATTGTAACCCTATGACATACATTTTGTTACGTCAATTGCCGGGGGGCAAGTATTCTAAATGGATCGTTATCTTGCAGGAGTTTGATTTGGAATTCATCAAGTCTAAATCAAAGAAATATCTTGTCTTTTTTTATTTACTTTGTGATCTTCCCTCTGTTACAGGGAAAAGTGTCTACACAGAACCGCTTATCCCACTAAGGTGTGATATCTACCTTAGAAACAACCAAAGTAAAGCTACTTTCATTTTTCCTTTATGAAATATAGATGAGAGAAGAACAAAGAAGACCAACCTCTGTCTTGCGCTAATCTCCTAGTTCGATTCCTCTCTCTCTTGATAGTCTTTCGCTACTTGTTCCCTTGCACGCCCAGCTTCACAGAGTACCTGTAAGATCACAGTAGCATAGCACTATACAAGAACATGGATCTATAATCATAAACAATCTAGGATCAGATGTAAATTGACCATACAAATGCATAAAACATAAATGATACAAGAGTATGGAGGAAAACTTGAATAGCTTTTATTGATAAACAAGAAAGAGCCAAGGGAGTTACAACCAGCTGTTCTGACCCAGCATCATCCTCTCAGCAAGGAAGCCCCTCTTCACCTCATACAAAGCTTAGATTACCCAACAATCTGATATTATCTCAAGAAACCAACAGCGATTCCTTACAATATGCAAAATTCCAGCCTCTGGATCTCTGGGATGAGGGATCCATATATAGATATCTGTAAGGGAGATGAGTCAGCTTGTGATTTGATTAGTGTCTTCCCTCTGATAGTTCTTGCTTCCACTTGGAGATTGATGATCTCTTACTCATCTTTGGTCGAATTCAGAGAGGCAAGTGTCACAGGAGAAGTTTCTGGAAGTTTCCATGCCTCTCCACCTCGCGGAATGACACTGCCATTTGTCACTTCTCGCCCATCGCACCCCATAGAAGGGCTTTTTGAAATGCAACGCACCCACACAGTGTATTTAGGTGAGATGCAACGCACTTTGCCTATGGAGCAGCTGAAATGATCCTGTTTTGACCAATTCTGAGCAATTTTTCATGGAGAACTTCTGGGAGAAGTTGTAATCAGTTGACCTTATTCCTTTAGGGGTTAGAACAACACTTTTAGGGACTTAGGAGCCCTTGGTTTATGGACATTTCATGCTTGGGGTTGTAGTGCCCAAAAATGTCAATAACAATTGCCCCCTAAAGCATGAGGTCGTTAATCTTTTGATGTCGGGTGAAATGCTTTATTATGAGGATCCGAAGTTCTTTCAAGCTGGGAGGAGACCTGTAATAAGATACAATACAATACATTATCTTCATAATATTTTCATGATCTAGATGAGGCGGGCATTCCCATGCTCAGCTTTATAAATTCATTTTCATGTACATAGGACAGACAATCATCTGAGTGTAGACTGATGATTCTGGTAGAGTCATCATCCCTTTGATTGGATGATTATCTGTGCAGCAATGATGTACATTTGATGTCTTTATTTCCCTGAATATATATCGTAGCCCGAATGGATGAAACTAGATCCGGGGTCTTCAATCTCGTTCGATCTTCACTCGAAGTACAAGTCTATCCATGTGAGAGATGTTATGGAGTCGAACATGGAAAGACATCGCCTGATTACCAGCCAATGATGTAAGTTGTTAACAGGCGTGAGAGGAATCACCGATAATGATAATGACCCTCAAGGTACTGTAGTACAATTCACGTGGTGTGAATAAAGGACTTGGCGTCGAACACCACGCAAAATATTTTGATCGAAGATCATTGATGTAAACCTGTCGCCGGAAGTGAGAAACTTGCCATTGAGGCATGCAAGCTTCAAAGTACTGAATGGGGTGTTCCTAGATCGACTTCTTGGATAATGAGCTGATGTCGACAAGAAGCGATCCGTCACAGGAGGGCCTTAATGAATCCCAAATCAATGACACGGAACGGAGCAAACGATTTCAATGGAGGTGAAAACAATCTGATGACATAAGGTTCAGGGTGGTGGTCATGAAAGAATGGAGTGTAAATGTATTGTAGCTCGGGTGAGACACAGGTGAATTCTCTGAATGACTTCTCTTGAACATATCGGCGACACTGACGTGATGGACTAGTAGCATTAACCCCAAATGTGGATGGTGTGATGGGACCATGGTGATGTGACCGGTGAATGAAACAACCCAACCCGACTTGGACGCGGAGTGAAAGTGTCATGTTCAAGAGCGACTTGCTACCAACAAAGTTTCTTCAAGTTTTCTTCCCAATTTTTCCCCAGTCATTGCTGACTAGTACCTCTTTATTTTTTTCAAGCTTGAGGAGGATAACATATGCTTGTTCTATAATTTGCCCTTCGGGAAAACCATCACTATGTTTTAACGAGCTTAGCAATAGTGAAACTCGTTCTTGTCTGCTATGGACAAGTTTGTCGCTATTAAGTTTTAACGAGTTTAATGACAAAGATAACTCGGTCCTTTTCAATTTTAGAGAGTTTTAAAAGGAACGTAAAGGAAACTCCAAAATTCATTTTTCGTCATCTAATCCCTTAAGTCCGAAAAAAGTATAAAACAATACAAAAGGGATGAATTTTCGATACTTTTAACGAGCCGAACAAAACAAGCGCTCGATATTTTTGTGTAATAATACCTCAGGTCCAAAAAGATTAAAATCTAAAGGAGGGATAGCACTTTCGGTCCCTTTAACGAGCTGGAGAGGCCAATGGCTCGGCAATCTTTTCATATTTTACGAGTCAGTTGAAAAGAGCTTAAAGGAGACTCGTCTTTTGAGGAAAGAGTGATAAAATTGGGTAGCAGCTGATTCCAGCTAAGGTTTGGAATTTTCCAATCACGGCAGCGTTACAAGGATGGCTAGTGAGATCACTCTTCGCAGCTGTTCCTCAAAAGGGGTAAACAATCAAATGGAGGTGAATGATCGGCCAATACAGAGTGGAGGTGATGATGAGAACACGACCAAGGCTTTTAAAGGCTGAAGTACTACATTCACGATGGTTATTTACCGGGAAATAGTTCATTTTTTAATGAGCTTAAACGCGGGGGGAAACATTTGCTCATGGCTTATGTTTATTTTTTAACGAGCTTGAACTATGCGCTAAAACTGCTCGATTAATCCAGTCGTATAATAAGAATGTCCCATTTAAAATGGAAATTTTTTAGAGTTTTGCCCCACATCCTTTCTTTATGCAAGTTAGGAAACGACCAATCCTACAAGTTTAAAGGGTTAGAGGACCTACAAATTTAAAAAATAAATAGTCGCTCTTCGCTTGCACGCCAAAAGGTTTGCATGCCCCTAGGTATAAAATAAAGCTTCAAGGCCACCTTTTGTTCTACCGACAAAACATTTGTTTTATCAGGAAAGGTAATCCTCTTTCAGGTTACCAAAGATTGTTCTATTCACAGTGCAAACAAAACATTTCTTCGGCGATGTCTACTGAAATAGACAAAGGTGAGCGGTGCAGACGCCTCCACTCACATAACTTTGACGAGGGAATATTGTTCCAGTCTAACTCCCTCTTCCAATCACGGATGGGAGTACAGTCCAGTCATATATCTCTCGCGAAAACCTACCCTATACCTGAAGTTTTCCTGCCGAAGCAGACCAGGGTGCATGCCCCCTAGGATTCAGTCATGTCGCCCGAATCACTCGCGCTCATCAGGTGGACGGACTAGAGATTGATGGGACATCCCTTGTGTGAAAATACCATTTAGGGATGGTATATGACTATTTGCTATGCGTGATCCGGGAAATGAAAGCTGGTCTACGAGCTTGACCACTCTTCCTTCGTGCGGAAAACAGATTACTCTAAAGAGTGATGAGACAATTGCTCCCATGCAATAAATATAGTCTCGTCCAAGGAGTAGATTATAATCCAGGGGTCCTTGAACTACCATTACGTTCATGTGAATGGTTTTCCCTCTCAATGTTATGGGCACATTGGGAAGGATCCCTAACGGTCAACTGGTTCCTTTGTCAAAGCCTGTTAGATTTCTCATCTCAGTCAAAAGCGATGGCGAACCAAGCGCTTTCCAAGCAGTCGAGGAAAGGATACTCATAGAAGCCCCTTCATCTATGATGGTACCAGCCATAACCATTCTATATACTTGAGCAATAATTCAGAATGGTACACTAGCCGGTAAACGGGGTCTGCCTAGTTGATTCCAGTCGAAGGAGACAACTAGGTTGCTTAGAGGTGGGACCGAATAGACGGCCGGGTACGACTCTGACAAACTTCCTTCCTGTGGTAAAGGAATGGGTAAATTGCCCCCATGTTCATCGGAGTCCGTGCTTACGAAAAGAATTTGGACGGTGTCATCCTTATTCTCTTCTGTGACTGTATCATCTGAAGATGGAACCTCTGAAGGCAAGACCGGGTCAACTGCCACCTCAACCTTTTGACTTTCGTTTGGTATGGGTTCAGATGGTTTGTCTTCAATGATAGGTGCTTCGGCCGACCACCTGGGCAGGTCAGCCGGCTTTTCAACTAGTGACGGACTCGGCAAGAGTTTTTTATATCCAGGAGGAAGTCGTAACGGTGAAACCGGATGATCGTCCAAAACTCTTTAGCCTCGTCTTAGAAGGGACAATGGTGGATGGCATGATCACCTTCGCACAGTTGACAAGGAAATCTATATTTTCCTTTTTGTCCTGGGGCTTCACTTTCACTAGTCGACGATGTGCTTTCAACATGATCATCAGAGGTTGACGACACCGGGTTGTGCAAACGAGGAGACCAGTCCCTTAAGATCTGAGGGATGCAAGGACAATCTCTATGATAGTGGTCTCCTTTGCAAATGACACATGGCGATTTAGGCTTGGTCGGTGCAGTGTGTGGATTTTCGCTAGATGACGCTTGGTTGCCCCCTTTCGCTTTTGGCTCCTTCTTCTTCTTCTCTTTCTTCTTCTTTTCCTTCTTCTTCTCAGGTACTTGATTTTTGGCTTTACCAACCCCATCAAGCGAAGAGGAAGGAGGAGAGGAAGAATTGGAGGAAGTAGAAGGTTGGTGGGTAACTCTGGATTCGTCTAGTTGCTGACTCGATTGTTCAGGAATTGCGGTGTTCTGAACGACAGAGGTTGAGAAGAGCCATACGGGCAAGCTGATTGTCAATCCTGGAAGCGACAATGTGGCCATATGGGGTGCACCAACATCTCCCCAAGAGGAGAAGGGACTAGGATTTCCTCCAAGTGGAATTCCTTGGTTGGTGGGTTCCATTCTCTCAACCTAAGATCAACGTAGGAAAGGGTGATGATTATTATGTTTAAAATAAATTTTAGACGCTTTGACACAACTTGTTTTTTCAATTTTTAAGAGTCGAGAAAAAACAAAAGATGACTCTAGTTGCCTTCGATTTTTAATGAGCCTGAAGTGACAAGTGCTCAGATGGACCTTTTCCGTTAAGGAGTCTGAAAAGGAACGAAAGGGACTGCTCTGGAAATCTAGGTAGAGGGATTACCAAACCAATCGCAAAACTGCAGAATACTTTTTACGGTACGGCAGTCAATCTTCCCGAATGTTGTGTTCAGTGCATTGCGATCGATAGGGCGGCAGACACAGCTTCCTATGGATAAAGGATTAAGCCTATTGTGGTCTCCCAAAATATACTCGACGGTACGTGGGAGTACAAGTCCATACTGGCACTTATCGTCTCAAAGTGGAGGAATCACCCAACCATCAGTGAGAACAACAGTTACCAGGCTTTACGACGCCGGAATACGTCTCTAGCCTAGACTTCTAAATGTTGTGCATTAGGTTCCAAAGTGTTGTTAGATTCATTGAATTTATTTTATAGTTGATCTTTTAAGAAATTTTCCTTTCAGGTTCACCGCAAGATGTAGATGTATAATTCCTAAAATGCAATCTAAGATGATAAACAGTCTTTTATCTTCTTTGTGCAATGAAAATCCTAGCTACTAAGGAAAGAGAGACAGTATTCTTTCACAAAGAGCAAAGAGCACACTCTAAATGCACTGTCCTAAATCAAACCAATCAAACAGTCTAAATGCAAATGCACATGCATGTATTTGTTTTCAGCTTTCTTAGTATGTGAATGGTAAAAAGAAAGCTAATGCACAAATCTGAATTAATTTTCAAGCGACAATTATCGACAAGTTTCTTTTCGAAATAAAAAATGGAGACAATCACAACACTTTACGATTTGGAAATGAATACTTACTTTCGACACTAGAAAAATTACAAATTCAGACCAAATACAATAGTAACAGGATAATCGACTATCTACATCAACCAAACTCTTTCCTATTACTGAAAACGACACTTGCGACACTTTCAAATCAAAGGACGACAGTACGATTACGTTACTTTTTGCAAAGGAGAACTGAAAATGACTCAACAAATACACAACAACATTTACAGTTATTTTGTACAAAGGAGGCGGAATAACAGCAAGGAAAAGGGGTTTCAAATAGAGATATACTGATCACAGGCAGCAAACTTCATGAATAGAACTGGAAAGAATGAATCACAGAAACCAAAACTGAACAATGCCTAGTCTGATCAGTGCACCTGTAACACAGGGAATTTGAAATGCAGCGCACCTACTACACTTGGGAAGTGCGCTGAATTTCAGATTCACAGAATAGTACCTACGCTGGGCCAGAGATGAGATTTTGCTTGGGTTCCGGGTCACAGTTTGCAGTTCAGTTCATGGGTTTTGGCCAAGCAAATGGTAATTAGTAATGCAACAATCAGGGGTAGATCTAAGGAGGATCTAAGAGCTACCACAAGGGGCAATCAGAGAGTTTGTAAATCAGTTGTTTAATTTATAAACAAATCCTGGAGATTGACTGAAGTGGCATTTATCTACTTTGCATTTGCATAGCAAATGTAGTTCGAAAGCTACCTGGCTCGACTTCAGGCTCCGTCTGTAAGTTTATAAAATAGACAACAAGGAAGATAAACAAACAAACTAATTCGTCCCCAGTGGAGTCGCCACTTTGTTACAGGGAAAAGTGTCTACACAGAACTGCTTATCCCACTAAGGTGTGATAGCTACCTTAGAAACAAACAAATTAAAGCTACTTTCATTTTTCCTTTATGAAATATAGATGAGAGAAAAACAAATAAGACCAACCTCTGTCTTGCGCGAATCTCCTAGTTCGATTCCTCTCTCTCTTGATAGTCTTTCACTACTTGTTCCCTTGCACGCCCAGCTTCACAGAGTACCTGTAAGATCACAGTAGCATAGCACTATACAAGAACATGGATCTATAATCATAAACAATCTAGGATCAGATGTAAATTGACCATACAAATGCATAAAACATAAATGATACAAGAGTATGGAGGAAAACTTGAATAGCTTTTATTGATAAACAAGAAAGAGCCAAGGGAGTTACAACCAATTGTTTTGACCCAGCATCATCCTCTCAGCAAGGAAGCCCCTATTCACCTCATACAAAGCTTAGATGACCCAACAATCTGATGTTATCTCAAGAAACCAACAACAATTCCTTACAATATGCAAAATTCCAGCCTCTGGATCTCTGGGATGAGGGATCCATATATAGATATCTGTAAGGGAGATGAGTCAGCTTGTGATTTGATTAGTGTCTTCCCTCTGATAGTTCTTACTTCCACTTGGAGATTGATGATCTCTTACTCATCCTTGGTCGAATTCAGAGAGGCAAGTGTCACAGGAGAAGTTTTTGGAAGTTTCCATGCCTCTCCACCTCGCGGAATGACACTGCCATTTGTCACTTCTCTCCCATCGCACCCCATAGAAGGGCATTTTGAAATGCAACGCACCCACACAGTGTATTTAGGTGAGATGCAACGCACTTTGCCTATGGAGCAGCTGAAATGATCCTGTTTTGACCAATTTTGAGCAGTTTTTCATGGAGAACTTCTGGGAGAAGCTGTAATCAGTTGACCTTGTTCCTTTAGGGGTTAGAACAACACTTTTAGGGACTTAGGAGCCCTTGGTTTATGGACATTTCATGTTTGGGGTTGTAGTGCCCAAAAATGTCTATAACACCCTCATCCTCCAATGATTTAACATTAGGAGCATCAATCTTGGATGAGTCTCTATTTCTTATCTCATCAAGTGATCCATGGTATGGAGATATAATGATCTATCTCTAGACCCAAGCTTTTCGGCCTAATACCTTACACTCTGAACAACAACGTACTCGATACCAAGCCAAATATTATCTAATCACTGGTGATACACTTTATCATTGTGGTGTCGATACAATTTTACGTAGGTGCCTTACCCATGAGGAGGCTGAAAAAGATTTGAATGAGTTTCATTCAGGTGCTTGTAGGGGGCATTTATCTAGCTACGCAACTACACAGAAAATTCTATGTGTTGGTTACTTCTGGCCAACAATATTCAAAGATTGCATTCTTGCTATCAGAAGTTTCCATGCTTGCCAGATATTTGACCGTAAAACCAGATTACCACCTGCACCACTACATCCAGTTGTTGTTGTTGGCCCATTTGAAAAATGGGGCATTGACTTTATGACATGTAACCCCACCTCGACCGGGGGGCATGGGTATATTATAGTCGTCATTGACTATTTTACTAAATGGGCCGAGGCGATGCCAACATTGAACAACAGTGGCGAAACGGCTGCTCTGTTTTTCTTCAACCATGTGGTTGATAGGTTTGGTTTACCACAAGCTATAATTACAAATCATGGGTTGCATTTTCGCAATCACATGATTGTTGAATTAACTTCTAAATTAGGATAGTTCTACTCCATACTACCGGCAAGCTAATGGACAAGTTGATGCTATCAACAAAGTCCTTAAGCGCATGTTGCAAAGAATGATTGGAGTTCATAAAAGGAATTGGCATTTAATCTTGTACTCGGCTTTGTGGGCATATCGAACCTCGGTGAGAAATGTGACTGGATTTACACCCTTCCAGTTGGTGTATGGTTTGGAAGCAGTCTTACCAATCCAATGTGAAATCTCATCTCTCAAACTCGTGATTGACCTGCTACCTGAAATTCTGAAGAAGAAGTGCATTTCTTGGAATTAATCCATCTGGATGAAACCCGTCATGATGCTATAGTGGCTAACGAGGTGCATAAAAAACATATCAAGGTGCAATATGATAAAAATGTTAAGCCTCGTGTCTTCTCATAAGGTGACCTAGTCTTGCTTTACGATCAAGATTTTGATAAACTTGGAGCAGGAAAATCTGAACCACTATGGATGGGCCCTTATATTGTTAAACATGTGTTGATGAAAGGTGCCTACGAGTTAGTGGACTATGATGGGATTCCATTGTCGCAACCTCGAAATGGGTTGTACCTTAAACATTACTATGCTTTATTAAGTGTAATAAAACTCACTGTATATAGGCTTTGACTGCATTTGTCTGTGTGTTTCTTTTAGAGTTTTTATTTGGTTAGGTTATCCACTTCGCATTTGTTGCAGATGTCGAACTTTTTCGGAACCATTTGTTGGTTATGTCGATGGAGCTAGTCATAGTACACAGAATTTATCTTCTGTAGCATGGGCCATTTTTGCTCCAAGCAGTGAGTTAGTGAGTTTTAGAGGGATATGTATTGTACAATCGACAAACAATATCGCTGAGTATAGCATGTTGATTAAAATCCTCTCTGGTGCCATTTCACTTGGCATACACCGAATCATGATAAGTTATGGTATGTTCTATGCTTATAACAGTTTACTTCTTTTTCTTATTATATTCCTCCGATTAGCAATCACATGTACATAAAGTAAAGTGCAGATAGAACATTAAACGATCGACAGAAAACAAGCCAAGACAAGAGACACAAGATGTGGCGGCTAGCTAGGGACAAACCCCACAATGTGTGGGGAAACCCTTTGATCAAATCTTCTTTTATCTTCAATAATTCAGCAGAAAGAAATAGTACAATAAATCTGATTCATATCAGCAGTAGCAAACCCTAGATCAGTAGCATCAGCATTAGCGGCGTCATTATCAAACTAGGGCAGACCATATCTCACAAACCGACAGTCGGATTGACTTCATTCCACCACCAAAAGTTTCGGTTTCCAGAGGAGGTTCAGATGAACCTATAGTGTAGTTCAGATGAGGAGATCTTCTAGGCCACGCAAGTCAATCTTTACTTCTGAAGTTGCAGCTTCAGTTTCAACAGTTTCCGGCTTCAAACTAGGGCAGTCGATATCTTGCAAACCGTTCGTCGGATTGACTTCATTCCACCACCAAAAGTTGCGGCTTTCAAAGGAGGTTCAGATGAACCTACAACGCAGTTCCAAAGAGGAGATATTCTAGGCCATGCAAGTCAATCTTTACTTCTGCAGTTGCAGCTTCAAATTCAACAGCTTCCGGCTTCACATGTGTGAGAGAGAGAGACCCATTTCAGCGCAGTAGAGAAGAGACTCATATCTGTGCAGTAGAGAGAGAGAGATGTGATGAGATGAGTGCGTCCAAATGAGGAAAAGTCCTCTTATATTTATACACAACGTTGGTGGGTGAATAGATGCGATTGTTGGGCTTCTGAGCCTACATGAGTTGTAGGTCGGCTTGATAATAATTCCATAATCAAAATAAATTCATATCTCCATGAATACTTATCGGAATTGGATGATCTTTATATCAATCCTACACCTCTCGACGAGAGGAATCTAATAAAAATATTATTAGCCATGAATAAGATGACCCACATGAAGTTTTTCCCTGGTTTCCAATTTTAACACTCCCTCTCAACCATGGAGAACTTCATCTACAATCTGTCTATCGGTCGTTACTATTCATCCATCAAATGCACTGCCTTGTACAGCCTGACCCTTGCCCTGCTCTGCTCTATTTTGCCTGTTCTGGTTTGTCTTGTTCTGCCCTGCACTGATCTGTACTGTTTTGTTCTGTTTTGCTCTGCTCTTGCATTGTTCTGTTCTACTCTGCTTGTGTCTGAATTATGAAGAAGAAGAAATGATCGAGGATGTATCATACTGACTCAAAGTCAGTCTCAGAGTATGTACCACTGGTCCCAGACCAGTCTCAACCAACCCAAAGTCAGCGTCATAGTGAGTACAACTCCAATGGTCCCAGACCAATATCATCCTCCACTGACTCAAAGTACCACTGATCCCAGACCAGTCTCAACTGACCAGAAGTCAGCGTCATAGTATGGTACAACTCCTACCACTGGTCCCAGACTAGTATCATTGATCCCAGATCAATGGAGGTCATCCTAGCCTAGGGATTACGGTAGTTACAACGATGCGTCCATCAGTACTACTATGGTCCCTAACTTCATTTCCCTGCTCATTGATCAGATGAGAGGTACTTCCCATGAGTCCCAGACTGCATGGGTAGGATGCCTCGATAGGAGAACTAATCAATCATGTCCTCACAGGAGAATACATCAATCCTGCTACAATTGCCATGGAGAACACATCAATCCAGGCCTCACAGGAGAACACATCAATCCTGCTACAATCGCCGTGGAGAAGACATCAATCCAGGCTGCCATGGAGAAGACATCAATCCAGGCCTCACAGGAGAACTAATCATCCTGCTACACAGGAGAGCGAATCATCCTGTTCCACAAGAGAGCGAATCATCTTGTCCCACAAGAGAGCGAAACATCTTGTTCCAGTGTGCACCACCAGGGGAGGGTGAGTCACCCTGTGGTCATATGTTGCTCCAGTAGGAACCGCAAGCCCTCAGAGCTCCCAGAGCTCAATGTATGCAACATGCAGGACCCTTGTACAAAGGTTTCTTGTCGACTCCAAGTCGTTTGGGAAAATCACAGATTAGATCTTTCCTCGGGGCTTTGACAAGGTGTATCAACCTGTACATCATCTTAATGTGATGGAGCTTCCTTGCTCATCGACGTACCATATCCCAGATGATGTCTATCTGCTGGAGCAATTGACGAATACAGGATTCCTCAATAATCGAATCCCACCTCTGGTTGTTACAGAGAATCACAGTGGTATCCAATGTAAATCCAAACAGCTCACTGAAGAGCTTTCGCAACCAGACTGTCTCACACGAGGTTATGCTAGCAACAATATATCCTGCTTCGGCGGTGCTCAAAGCCACCGACTTCTGCTTCCTACTCATCCAGGATATCGAAGCAGATCCCAAGGTGAAACAGTACGCGAAAGTGCTCTTACGGTCCACCACACTACCTGCCCAATCAACATCAGTATATCCAAGTAGTCTCACATCTCCGACAGTGTATCTTAATCCATGAGAGATTGTGTCCTGAAGACATCTCAAAAGATTCCTGGCATCAATCCAGTGAGGCTCAACCAAATATGAGTTCACAATGGTAACTGCAAAACATATGTTCGGACGGAGGTTCACCAAGAACATCAATGCGAATGAGTTTTTGAAACTCAGAGGCATTTCCCAAGTCTGGTCCGACATCACTACCATATAAATTCTAAAAGTTAAGATCCTCGAGGTAGTCACAGGCTTGCAGTCCATCATACCGAATCTTTCCAATATCTTTACCACATATTTTCCTTGAGATAGGAAAATTTCCCTTGGCTTCTGCCACACTTCAAGTCCTTGGTCCTTCATTTCAAATTCAGAAGCCATCTCCCTCTTACATTTTTGAATGAGATGGTTTTCACCAGTTAGAAAGAGGTCATCCACATACAACACCAGTATGAGAGGCTTGTCATCTTCAACCTTAAAGTAAAGGTTAGGATCAGCTTCACTTCTAGTGAATCCCAACTTCATCAAGTAGCTATCGATCCTCTCATACCATGCTCGGGGTGCTTGCTTCAGCCCATAGAGAGCCTTCTACAACCTACATACATGAGATTTTCATTCATAAATCTCAAATCCTTCAGGTTGCTCCACATAGACTTCTTCTTTGATAGAACCATGCAAGAACGCGGTCTTAACATCCATCTATTGTAGGTTCCATCCTTGTGAACCCACAAGGGCTATGATCAAGCGGATGGTCGTATATCTGGCAACAGGTGCAAATATCGTAGTCTATACCTCCCTTCTGGGATAAACCATGAGCAACAAAATGAACCTTATACTTTTCCATACTTCCATTTGCTGCATGCTTTATCTTGTAAAGTCATTTTGAAGTAACAATTGTCTTGTCCAGGGTCTGGGAACTACTTCCTAGACATCATTCTCCATAATAGACTCATATTATATGGTCATAGCATCCTTCCATAGTTAATTCTTGATGACATCTAAGAATGATGAAGGCTCGTTTTGTATGATCGTGCTCATGATGGTCAGGTATCCTTGATACCTATTAAGTTTCTTACTTTGATGGAAGGTTCCTCAGGGTGCAGCATGTCCTTCAACATCATCAAGTATCCCCCTAATCCATGAAGGCCTCTTCCTAGAAGAGGAAGGCTCATGTGGATGAGGATCAATCGGATCCATGGGTTCTTCTACATCAGGCATTGATTCATCATCCTTTTCTTTCGGTTCCCTGGTGTCGGCTTCTTGAGAGCTCCTCAAAGTCGGAAGATTGTTCACCTTGCTGAGAGCCATATCTTTGTCAAAGGTGACATCATGACTAATCACGACTTCCCTTTGTCCGGTGGTGAACATTTCTTCAGGAGTTTAGGAACCCAATGCTTGATGAGGGCATCGATTTTGTACATATACAACGGTGATTGTAGTTTCAACCCATAGAAACTTCGGAAGTCTTTGATCATGTAGCATGGCCCAGACAGCTTCCATCATCGTGCGGTTCTTCCTTCCCACCACACCATTCTGCTCAGGAGTATGTGGTGTAGTAGTCTCCCTCTTAATGGCAACCTCAGGTATGCCTGAGTGAACCAATTGTAATATCGGAGGTCTTGCTTTGGCTTGAGGGGAATGGTCCCCTTTTGAGCTTTCCTTCGGCACATCCTGGACATACACCTTCTTTCTGTACTCAGAATTCGAGCATCCCTGTCACCATTTGTCTTACACCGAGTATAGCTTTATAATGAAGGGGGGCAAACCTCTAATGCCAAAGTTCGTACTGAAGAGATGTGTCATAAGACATGACACCTAGCAAACTTCCATTGACTTGATATAATGAATCAACACTAAACCCAAGAGTAAAGGCATCTTTAACATTATTTTTCCATATACGTACCTTGCCATTGCTGAAGGTTACCTTGTAGCCTTTGTCTTCCGTTGCTGAGATGGACACTAGGTTCCTTTTGAGTTCAGGTGCATTTAATACATCCTGGAATTTCTAGCCTTCTTGAAGGCTTGTCCTCTTCCTTGATTCCCAGCTCTCCTCTTACCTTTGCTATTGAATTTGTTATTCCTTTGATTTCCATCAGAGGGATTTCGAGTTGCACCACTGCATACTGTACCATGCTTCTCTAATCATGATTATCATCATGCTGCCCATGTCCATGATTTTATCCATCATAATGCTACTCAAACTAGTGTGCATCATCATCATTCTATCCTATATGTGCATGATCTCATGTTGCCCTTTATGTCCATGATCTCATTCATCATGATGCTCATGATCTCATACATAGTGACTTGCTTTATCGCAAATGTAACATCGTCATTTTCTTCTAGCCTTAGGTCCAGCCTTTCCTTTTGATTTAGTCTCAGAATTATTTCTTTTCTTTGCATGAGAAGAAAAGGCAGTAGGAGGACCTTTAGGCATGGGCATTTCCTGCTATTCTTCCCTTGTTTCTTCTTGAATGCATCTAGCCATTAATTCCTCGAAACCAGGAATTACATTATAGTTCAGAAGAGTAGTCTTGAACACGTACTATTCAGATGGTAATCCTCCGAGAGTTGTCAGTACCATTTCTCTGTCAGTAATAGTTTCCCCAATAGATAGGAGATCGTTCTTGATCTCGGTGATTCTTAAGAAGTATGCTTGCATACTTTCATCTTTACCCTTCTTGATTTCCCTCAGCTTATTTCTAAGAAACAAAACTTGATTTGCATCATTAACTTTAAATAAACTCACCAGTCTGTCGTAGATTTCCTTGGAGGTGTCTAGATCAGAGATGTAGGCCACCAAGCGCTTGTCGATAGAGTCCCGGATGATCTTCTTTGTTTTGACTTCTCCATTTTTCCATTTGTTCCAGGCAACAACATATGCATTTGATGAAGGCTCAACAATATTGCCTCTTACATGGTCTAGCACTCCTTGATCTTCAAGGGTTAGATCGATAGACATCTTCCATCCGTGATAGTCAGCTTTCTCACGAAGCTTGTCTTCGGCAGGAAAGAGTGTTGAGGACCCCATAGTTCTTTTTAGGATAGCCTTGCCAATATTCTCTTCAATGATTGCTCTTGCTCTTGCTCGGGCTTTGTCTTCACCTCAGCTCCGATACCATGTTAAGTTATGGTATGTTCTATGCTTATAACAATTTACTTCTTTTTCTTATTATATTCCTCCGATTAGCAATCACATGTACATAAAGTAAAGTGCAGATAGAACATTAAATGATCGACAGAAAACAAGCCAAGACAAGAGACACAAGATGTGGCGGCTAGCTAGGGACAAACCCCACAATGTGTGGGGAAACCCTTTGATCAAATCTTCTTTTATCTTCAATAATTCAGCAGAGAGAAATAGTACAATAAATCTGATTCATATCAGCAGTAGAAAACCCTAGATCAGTAGCATCAGCATTAGCGGCTTCATTATCAAACTAGGGCAGACCATATCTCACAAACCGACAGTCGGATTGACTTCATTCCACCACCAAAAGTGTTGGCTTCCAGAGGAGGT
The DNA here is from genome assembly GCA_031772625.1 of Pinus tabuliformis. Taxonomy (NCBI): domain Eukaryota; kingdom Viridiplantae; phylum Streptophyta; class Pinopsida; order Pinales; family Pinaceae; genus Pinus; species Pinus tabuliformis. The sequence continues at coordinate 39,309,723 of CM062815.1, forward strand.
TCAGATGAACCTACAGTGCAGTTCAGATGAGGAGATCTTCTAGGCCACGCAAGTCAATCTTTACTTCTGTAGTTGCAGCTTCAGTTTCAGCAGTTTCCGGCTTCAAACTAGGGCAGTCAATATCTTGCAAACCGTTCGTCGGATTGACTTCATTCCACCACCAAAAGTTGCGGCTTTCAAAGGAGGTTCAGATGAACCTACAGCGTAGTTCCAAAGAGGAGATCTTCTAGGCCACGCAAGTCAATCTTTACTTCTGCAGTTTCAGCTTCAAATTCAACAGCTTCCAGCTTCACATGTGTGAGAGAGAGAGACCCATTTCAGTGCAGTAGAGAAGAGACTCATATCTGCATAGTAGAGAGAGAGAGATGTGATGAGATGAGTGCGTTCAAATGAGGAAAAGTCCTCTTATATTTGTACACAACGTTGGTGGGTGAATAGATGCGACTGTTGGGCTTCTGAGCCTACATGAGTTGTAGGTCGGCTTGATAATAATTCCATAATCAAAATAAATTCATATCTCCATGAATACTTATCGGAATTGGATGATCTTTATATCAGTCCTACACCTCTTGACGAGAGGAATCTAATAAAAATATTATTAGCCATGAATAATATGACCCACATGAAGTTTTTCCCTGGTTGCCAATTTTAACAAATCATCATTAGGCTAGACTCACAACTTGTTGTACTACAACTTACTGGCATCTATACCATCTAAAACCCAGCAATTTATCGCATGTTCCTTAGAGTTTGTATTTTGGAAAGGTATTTTGAGTTTTTCAATATCAACATATTTCCAGAAATTTAAACACTTTAATTGATTCTCTAGAGAATTATGTGTTAAATAGACATTTGCGACATATGTAAAGTAAATATTTTCAATTCATATCATCATTTGAATAGGATTACATGACTTAACCATAATAAAACTCTGAAATTAAAATAGATAGTTGTATATAAGTTTGTACAAACAGTTTGTGTCCAAGACAAAAATTGGTCATCTGACCCAAAAAACTCAAAAATGTATGCGGAAAATATTCAAGTAGACTAGTGCTTCTCATGATAACAAGTCACAACCTATGCTATCATGCGTAGGAGTCTCATCCAACGGCTTGGCACACCAATGGTGTGGCGCTGCAATCGCATAGGTAACTCCTCGATCTAGACATCCAGAATACCTAGAGTCAAACCCTCTATGTGATCTTGTAGCTCATCCAATGTCTATGCTAAGTTCAAGTCTCGGAGGATTGCTGTCCCAACATCTCTCTATACTGGCACACCTACCTCTTGTTGATGGCCCACAGGTTGAATAGGCCTGATATCCGCATACATATAAAAAAAAAAATTTAGTCTTGGCAATAAAAAAAAACACCAAAAAAAGAGTAGAAACTTTAAAGACAAAAAAAAAACTTTATTCAAACAATTTACCATTAGCACTCCACTGCACTCCAACTGGTAACATCAGATCTGGATCACCACGGAAATCCATTCCTAAATATGGATATTCTGTGAAGGCCATGTCCTGTTGGTCAAACCACTCAAAGAAAGCAGGGGTAAACGAGATCAATGACTGGCCAGCATGCCTAGCCATAAGATATACCCACCTCTACATCCGTGGGTCTCTAGGTCCAGGTACTCCCAGTGAGATGTGTTGTGGCTACATCAATGGAATTCTCTCCAAGATAAAATAAATCAATATAGACCCATAGCCAAAAAAATTTGTCTTTCCATTCTTTACCTTGGTCATTTGTTCTTTCATGGATGAAAGAACTGCCTCACACCAGTTGAACAATTTTGGCTCCAAACACTCTAAAACATACTACATATATGACCTGTTTGCCAAGTGTGAAATTGCACTACCAGCCAGTTTGGCGAGGGTAAAAAGGATTGTTCTCAATGGTAAATCACTAACATCCCTGATGTTGATCTCTCCGTCTCTGCTAGGTTGAGCTCCTTCTCGGTAGAACTGTCATATATAGCCTCTCACTGATTCACCTCCTCTAGTAAATCCTAATAGTGAGATGGGGGCACCTCGCCTCAACAGTCTAGTCAGAAAGTAGATGTCATCGATGGTAAAAGGGATCATTTTTCCCCTAATGTGAAAGACCTGATCCATAGGATCCCAAGAACGAACAAGGACTGTAATAGTTCAATCTGTTGCCACATGCTAGATAATCAAAAATACTTCAGTAACCCACAATTCCTTAGAGCATCAACTATTCCCTGATTATTTAGGGCAATCATATCTTGTTCTTCATGCTCTCGTTCTCTCCATATAATCATCATTTTGATCTAATGAATGTCTGAAATGCGATCATTAGACAAATTAGGATCCATTTTTTACAAAAAATAGTGGAAATTTTGGGAGAAAACAGCTGTCAAAATTTTGTTTTCGCCCATCACACCCCTCCCTTAGAGATAGTGTGCTACAATGCATACAACCTTCTAGGTGTATGAAATGCAGTGCACCTTTCAATATTGAAAGGGTGCGCTGATCCAGAGCACGAAAAATGAAACCCTAGGGTCCTCAAAAACCAAATTTTTTTGCTTAAAACTGAAAATAAATGGAATAAAATTAAAGAGAACAGGGATAGCTCCTACCTAGTCCAGACGGCATGAGAAACGGTCCACTGAATCTTCTGCAATCAGCAAGTGAACTTTGAGGTAGAAAACTGCTCCAGAGCACCAAAGTCAAAGGGTAAAAGTAAAATGGTAAATTTGAATAATAAAACTTGTTTTTATGTTTATTTCTTGCATGTTAATCGAGTAAACATTAGTTTTTATTCATTTTATTCATTTAACAGGTACTCCTAATCCACTTTGATGGAGTTTTGAGCAGGTTTAATAGCTGAAAAGTAGAACTTGATGTGCTCAAGTGTAAATTGAACATCTTTGACCACAAAGCAAACTTTTATCTCTTTTTTGAGCTTTGTTAAAAATGAAAAAGTAACCCCCTTGGAGTCCTCTTTAAACTCTTTTCAGACTCTCTAAAAATGAAAAGATTGTCGAGCGCTTGTCTATTCCAGCTCGTTAAAGAATTGGAAACAATATCTCTCTTGTATTATTTTACACTTTTTTGGAATTGAGAGATTATTTTATGAAAAATAACTTGTAGAGTTTCCTTTTCATCCCTTTTCAAACTCTCTAAACATGAAAAGGACCGAGTTGTCTTTGTCATTAAACTCATTAAAAACATCAAATAGCGATAAACTTGTCCATCAAGAGAAGGCTAAGTTTCACCTTCGCTAGACTCGTTAAAGCATCAAATAGCGATGGATTCACCCGAAGGGTGAAATTATACAACAAGCATATGTTATCCTCCTCAAGCTTGATAAAAAATAAAGAGGTACTGGTCAGCAATGACTGGGGAAAAAGGAAAAAGCTGAGAAATCTTTATGGTGGCAAGTTGCTCTTGAACATGACACTTTCACCTCATCATCGTGACTATGTGGGTTGGGTCATTCAGCTTTATGGTTATCACACTGTTGGTCTATCATACCATCCATTACTTTGTTTTGGGTTAATGCTACCAATTCATCTTAGTATCGCCGACATGTTCAAGAGAATTCATTCAGTTCAAACTTCGTCATTTGCAATACTGTAAACCTTCATTTTCATGACCGCCATTCCTAAACCTCAGTCATTTTTTCATCTCCAAAATCGTTTACCTCGTTTTGTGTTGTAGATGTGAGATACATCAAGGCCCTCCTGCGATGAGTCACTTCTTGTCAACATCAACACATCATCCAAGAATTTGACTTAGAAACACCCCTTCAGTACCTTGAAGCTTGCATACATCAACGATAGGTTTCTCACTTTCGATGATAGGTTGAAATGACTGGACTTCGACCAAAAGACTTTGTATAGTGTTCAACAGCAAATCATTTATTCACACTATGCGAAATGCACTGTAGTACCTTGAGGGTCATTACCATTATTTGTGATTCCTCTCGCGTCTGTTAACGACTTACATCATTCGCCAGTAATCAGATGATGTCTTTCCATGTTCGACTTCAGAACATCTATTCACATGATTAGACTTGTACTTGAGCAAAATGTTGAATGAGTTTGAAGACCCCGGATCTTGTTTCATCCATCTGGGCTGCGATATTTTCAGGAGTACTAAATCAAATGTACAATGGCCTTACATTCATGTTCAACCATTCATGGGTCTGTATCTATAGATGACTATATTTGTACATGTAATGAAAGTTTATGAGCTAAGCATGGGTATTCCTTCCCTCAGCTAGTTCATGAGAAAAAACAAATTATCATGATATATGTATTGTAATTGATGCAAGTCACCTTCCGTTCCAAAACCTCCTCTCCTCATGGTAAAGAATTTCACTCAACATATATATTTACGACTTCATGCTTTAGGGGGCAACTGTTACAGATCCATTTTGGCACATCAACCCTAGCTTACAGATTGATACTATTAGGGGCCATCAACCCCTAATGCAGTTGTTACATGCCCTAAAGAAGTTGAACATCAGAATGCCTCATTTCCCAAGAAGTTCCATCACTGAAAACATCCAAAAACTGCCTCTAAGAAGATCAGCGCAGGTAGGCCTTCAATAGGGTGCGCTACAATGCAAATCATACATTGTCAGGGTGTTATGTAGTGCACTTGGTCCCTCTTTGGTCTGCGCTGGGTTAATTTTAGCGAATTTCAGTGAGGATTTGAAGATTCCTTATCCATTGGAAGCCTCTAGAAGTTTCTCAAGGATAACCACTACTTTGAGTTCGCATTTGGATGAGGAAGGGAGTTAAGGAACATCAATCCCCTATCCCTTCTTCCATGGAACTGATTTCTAAATTTAGAAAGGAATTCATTATCACCATTGATGGCATAACCTCCTTCATTCACCTATAAAAAGACCACTCATCTAAGTGAACTAGGGGTTGAAGATTGTAGAGAGATGTTGTTGGTATAGAATTTGAGTTGATTGCAAGTATTGTAATGATGTCAAAGTGTCTTGCTTGTTGTTAGGAGAGGATGGGATTGAACTGGAGGAGTGATGCTGAATCAAACAAATTGGGTTGTAACTCTTCCTTTTACTAATAAAGTATTCAAAGTTTTTTCCATATGCTTATCGTGTATCTAATTCCATGCTATTTTTAATCAATAGACCATTATCATATGCTTTGATGGGTTCTTGTTTTTGTCTGTGTGCAAGTACTTCTCAGGCGGCTTAAGTACAGGAAGGAGCAACAGAATCAGTCAAGGGAGATAAGGAACAAGCGGAAGCTACAAGTAGGTTCTCTGTTCTCTTATTTTATTTATTGTTTATAGAAAAGGTAGAGAATGCTTTGTACTGTTATTTTTAGATTGAGCTACTAATCTAGAGGGTTAGGTGTTTGTCCAAGAACACTAAATTTTCCCAAAACAGAGGCCAAAGACTTGCCCGCCACTCCTCTTGAGGACTTCTTCTTGGACTTCTTTAGTGGATAATTTGTAGCAAAATGGCCTAGATCGTGACAATAAAAGCACTTAAATTTCATCATGTCTTTCCTCTTACCTCCATGGAAAGAATCTGATTTGGAATGAGATGCCTTCCTTCTACCTTTCCTTGCCTTACTCACTAAGGCACAATTTTCCTCATCATCATTCTTTGATGAGGAACCATTTGTGGTGTTCCTTCTAATCTCCTCCCGCATCAAATCCGACCACATTCATTCCCAATCTGGAAGCTTCTCCCTCCCATTTCTAAAGTCTTGGTAGCTATTCCAACTCTTGGGAAGGCCTATCAGAGCTAGGCTCACCATATAATCATCGAAAATGGTTATTCCAACACTTCCAAGCTCATCATAACAGTGAGTGAACTTGGTCAAATATTTTGGAACGGTCTCACCTTTCTCCATCTTAATTTTTTGAAGTTTGTCTTTTAGTGCCAACTTCCTATGGTCACGAATTTTCTGGAATAGGTCTGTCAATTATTTCCACATAGCATATGGGGTTTCCTTCCCATGAAGACTTGAGAAAATGTGGTCTCGAACTCCCTCAATGATTATTTACCTGGCCTTCTCCACACAATTCTTCCATTTAGCTAGATTCTATGCATCTAACGTTGTTGGCTTATGAATGTCTTGATCAAAAAATTCCTTCAAGACATTACCCTCTAACACATCCTCCATTCTGTCCTTCCAAGCCATATAAGTCGAGCTACCTTCCAAGGTATACTCAAGCTATAAACCATAGAACTCCATCGGTCAATCCTGAAGTATGTATTGCTAATTCGAATTTCACCTGTAACCCAAAAATAAAAACTTCGAAATCTCCTCTTATATATTGTCTTCAGCTTTGATACCATGTATATTTTGTTGTAGATTCACAACTCACGTAATGTACTAAAACACATGACAATAATCTACTCTACTCTTTAAACAACAGAAACCAAGAATCAGTGAAAATAATAATCGACAAGAGGAAGATAATCAAATACACATAACACAATTGTTTCTATCAGAAATCCACTGCTCAAAACCCTGACTATCTATTGCATTAATCAGAAATCTGAGTGATAATATAAATCTTGTTCTCACAAGGACAATTCTGCACAAGTATGATCAATTGTCTGCCTCACAAGCCCACACTGACCCACTGATGAACACTTAATCAATTTCTACTACCTGCTAAGCCCTTATTTCTTTGCGCAATTTATGTGAGAATCAACCCATATTTAGTTGGGAAATCCTTCCTCAAAACTATGAAATCTAAACTAGGTCCTCTTCCTGATTGCATGAATGATCTATACAACTCAAATCACTCTACAACTGATAGTACATTGTCCCTACACTCTAGTCTCAATTGGGTCTTTCTATCAATTGACATGCATGATTTTCTCACGAGGGAATATTCAGTTAGATGGAGTAGCACCTGAGGCTGCACCAGTGCACTAACTCACTATTAGACCTATACTAGTTCCACAAATAGTTAGAACTAGTTTAACTGTCTATAACTCGGTGAAATTGAGTTATCTAATTAGAACTCAAATAAACTCATCCTGAACCCCTAAAATTTAGGGAGAACATATACATGACTACAGAGAGACTTCCACCTTGAAATTCCTAAGCTAATTAAGTCAATTAAACTTAATTAACTATTTACAAGCTTCTATGAGAATAGAATTCAATTTCAATTCACAGTTTAATTCAAGAACAAATTAAACTCGAATTTCTTGTTGCCATTTCTCAGCAGTTCTAGCTGAGGAATGGTTTCATCTGCAATTAGATCAATGGAATCCTCCTCATTCAATGTTGCTTCCATTTCATGGGCCATCTATTCTTCCTCTATTATTTGTGTGGCGTTTTTCTCCTATTTTATCTTCATTTCATCTTCCTGTAACCACTTTTTTTGTTCCTCTTCCTTTATTCCTTTCCTTTCCTCTTCTACTTTATGTAGCTACCTAAGAAAGTCATATTTCTTCCTATTTTCTTCTTCCTCTTTCTGTAAGTGGTCCTCCTCTATTTTTTTCTCTTCTACCTACTTTTCTATTTCTAACTTTCTCTTCACCTCTTCCTTCTATTTCCTTTGCTACTCTTCCTCAATTACGCCTTTGCACACCAGATCAAATTTGAATTTCCTATTGCTCTCTACCATTGGATCATGACTCAACATGTTTATGGGTGATACAGTGCCCACTTTGGGGCAGTGACTTCCTATCGAGCATCCCCCACCTATACCTCTGGTACTTGTGAAACTTGGGAGGGCCCTGCCTCATTTCCTGGCTAATTCTTTCTCAATGCATTTCACTAATTCTTTATTTTCTCATATTATGGAATAGTTATAGGTCCATACAACTAGTTGTGTTATATCTTGTCACAATGTTGTTTGTAAATTTTCCAAAGATAATATCTACGAAAATTCATCGTTACAAGATGAATGTGGTTAAGTTCTTCAATTTTAGATTCAGATTCCTTAAGGCTCTTAAGCTCATAAATTACAATATGTAAAGGAAATGAGGGCCAAGGAAACTTTTTCCTCCTCTATAGTTGTGTAGACAATCCATTGTTCAAATGATAAGATACCTCTTGCAAGACCACCTTATTGGTCACATACCTAAGAATATGAGGGGTTGTCAGAAACCCGAAACATTTGATGTATGTACCCTATGGTGAAGAAAACCAATCTACAATCTCATAAAGTGCTTGCTTCACCTAATCTTTCATGTAGGTAGGTTCTATTTCATATATATTCCTATAGACAACTACAAAGAAATCATCAACCATCTTATCCTAATATCCTCAAAAACTAACTTCGGATTATAGTCTACAGTGGAAGTACACATGTAACTTATCCTAAGGGGTCCAATTATACTTCATACTGGTGAACACATAACAGGTGAAAATATGATATAGTAGACAACTGGACATGTAAAAGTTTGGTGCTTGTTTGGATTCTAATGTTTTCTTGGACTACTATATGTGAAGCTACAATTTGTGGGAGAGGATATCAACCCAATTGAAAACTTTTCCTTTAGAGACAACTAGGTTGAGAAAGTAAATCCAATTCTCCTTGAAGTATTCTACATTATTCCATCTATGTATTCTGTAGCACATCACCATGAGATATTCATAAAAATTTATCAAAATTTTGATCTGGTAAACAACACTTGGTCTCTGGCAGAATTTTGTAGGCTTTTGGCACAAGGAATCGATAACTTCCTTGGTATTAATATTTTCCCAAGTTGCATAAAACTGTGTGTTTGCATACTGATTTAGGGTTACCATCTTGTAGTAAGAATATATGTCATGAAAATGGTAAGTGGAAATATCATTCCCACATTCACTGTTAAGGACAAAATTCTATCTATCAATGTGTAGCAAGATCCATTTGATAGCCTCTACACAAGGTATCACTAGGAATTTGCATGCAACTCTATGTATCCTATACCTCTTGATATTTATGTACACTTCCCTGTCTTCCAAGTTCTTTGGGAATTTATTTTGCATGAAAGCATATTTGATGTCCTTCCATGATACCTTCAAAGATTTATCAATGAAGCACTCTATGTATAAAATAATAGCGACAATTGGCTTAGTAATTTCCACTGCCTCCTAAGTACTAGCTTTTGAAGTTTCCTTTTGATGTAGCCTCAGAAGTTGTGGAAGGAATTGTCTCAACAGATGATGAGAGAGTGATATATTATGTATCTGTAGCACCTGTAAGTGGAAATTATCTCATGGAATACAACAATTTGTTTCAAGAAATCCTTTAATTATCACATGAAAACTATTCAAAAGACAATGATTAAGAGTAGATCTAGGAAAGCTAGAAGAACAAGCCTATCATAATCAATACATGGTGGTTTGACTAGCCACTAAGAGTATGCATTGTGCCAAGGAAAAGAGAGAGGGTGCATTTCAGGAAAAGAGTGAGAAAATAAGGCTTAATTGAGGCATAGTCCTTGGGTGCAAGGCATAGTCATAATGAGCAAGTAAGGGCACATTTCTTCTAGAGAGTTCATTGTGAACTCTTTGGAGCCATTGAGGGCCCAAGGCATAGTAATAATGGACAAGGGTGCTTGAAAGTTCATTGATCATTCTTTAAAGAGAATATTTCTTGTTCGGCGTAGTTTTCAAACACAAAGTGTCTTTATTTCTCAAAAGTGCACTTTGGAAGGGAGCTTCTTATTCTAGACACAGTTTTGGTGGATAAAGGGTCCTTGTTTTCCTGAAGTGCGTTATGCTCTAGGATGGTGTCAAAACAACTAAGTGAAGGCCAAAAACAAGTCAAGAACATATTAACAATGAAGGAAAAGAGTTGTAAGTGTTTATAGGATCTGCCATAATCATCACTGGAAGGTGAGAGATCATTGAATGCAAAGAGTCACTAGAAAGACCACTTGTGACAGAAATATGACACTTGTAAGAGGAACTACGAATGAAAATGACACATCATATGCAAAAACCAATTGAAACTCTCCCAAGAAAAATAAAAGTACCACTAAAAATGACAAAATAAAATAAGAACAGAAATTTTCAAAACTCACCGAGAATCCAATGCACTTGTGATCAAGAGTAAAGCCAAAACTCCTTATGGTGAGAAAATCTGCTCAACCCAGAGTGAATGGTAATTGTATGAATGAATGATGAGGTAGGAAACTTATAAAATATTTCACATGCAAAGAAAGTTAACTCATGCTCTCCACTTATCGATTGATGAAAAAGTTAGTTACATGAAGTGGAGAGGGCCCCTATTTTCTAGGATTCTACTCACCATGCAAAGAAAGAAGGGCGTGTGCATGAGAAGCAAGAGGGTGTAGTCTTTGTTGAAAAGGAGTGCACTGGATTTGAAGACAAGGGGAGAACAGACACTAATAGCAAGGAGTGTGTTCTCCTTGTGTACAAGAAGTGTGCTTAACTAAGTGAATAAAGTGCACTCCATTGAGAGTTAGAAGTGCACTCATGCTTGGGAGGGCGCATTTTTTTCCAACACTGCTTTTTTTATTGCTATATTTATAAAGAGTTCTTTCTCTAAGAGAAAAGTTTCACTTTTTGCTTTTCTGTGATATTCATATCAAGTGAGGAAACCTAAACACTAAGTCAAATAAATCTAGTGCTTTTCCTATGTTATAAAGATGATATAAGTGCTTCCAAAGATAAGAGGATGACACTTAGGAAACTTTGATATAGGAGGAAAAGTGACAATTAGGAATATTTCAAGGATGGTCAACACTTGAAAAACATGAAAAAATAACAAGATGACACAAGATAGCTTGAAATGATTGTTCTTGCAAGCTCCAAAATTGACCACGGAAAACATTTTAGAGGGTTGTTGTCATAGTGAAAACACTTGGAAACACACTGGAAGAACTCCAACTTCTCTATTTAGGTGTTTCGCTTATGCATGAAATCTCAGTACTTCAAGAAATATTGGTTCACTTGGTGGATTGCCTCAACTTCCCCATTTAACCCAATTATAGATAGAGTTCCCTCTATTCCCTTTACTTGATCAAACACATTACAAAGCTTTCCAGATCATAATTAATTTGATTCAAGAGAGGGTAATATAGTAATCATGAGTTAATGATAATCAAAGTCTTAGTTTTCATCATAGATGTTGCTCTGCGGCCAGTAGGCCTATTTAGTACCCTGATGGAATCACCACAGGAACTCAAGCATCGCTTCGCCTCCAACGAGCCTGTTCAGTACTTGGACAAATTTTGTTGCTTTACCTATCTACATAGGAAGCATTTCTCTTCTCATCCTTTATTTCATTTTATAAGTTCACATGTTCTTAAGCACTTATTATTTTAAAGGGGCGGAAGAGGGATCCCAACTTATTGAGAGAAAGAGAGGTTTTTCCTTCAGAGAAAGTTATATATACCTCTGATAATTATTTTCTCGTTGTTAGTTTTCCCCTTTCATTTCACTACTTGATCGGATCGACAAGAGAACACCATTAAATTAACAAACTGAGTTTAGGAATGAAGATCTGAAATGGATGTGGGAATCATGGTTTGGCTTATCGTTTTCTAGTCGAGATGGATCATGTTTTCCATCAAGACATCATCGACTATGAAATATGTAAAGGCCTGAACAAAGAATAAAAGTAGTAGGCTAGCCAATGGTTACATGTCACTATAATTTTCCTCTCCCAAAGTTTATCCACAACATCTCAAATCTCATAAAAAAAACTTCCATGCACAAATTGAAAACAAAACATGAACAAGGAAAGAAAGACCACAAAACAGTGAGAATAGAGACAAGAGAAAATAATGAAATGCAACCTAACCTAAGCTAAAGGATATAGGATCAAGACTAAGTAAAATGGAATATCTAATGTAGCCACAGAAGTTGCTCCCAACCCTTTCGTCAAACTATATCATTAATTGAAAACAATAAAACATGATGTGTACTAAGAAAGATAGATAGCCAAGACATCTGCACACAAGCATGAAGGTATGAAGTGAATGCAAAGTGGTGTGAGGTAAATGAATGATTTGTCTAATAGTGGTGAGACAGATGAAAACAAAATATACCACAACAATGCCTCTTTGATGCATACCCATACAAATTTTTATTTAATGCAAGAAGGTACTTGTTACAAGCCATTGAAATCATCATATATGACCATTCAAGCCAATCTACAATAGAGTTATAAAAAAAACCAGGTTGAGAACCTTGCAAAGGAAAATTCATTGAGGACATATCCACATCATGTGTGAGATCAAGGTTCGACTGTGAACCACATAAAAAGTATAAATTATCATTGCTAGTGTGTGGATCAGACCTAATGATGGAAGAGGGGAAAGGGGTTTCAAATCAGAAGGTTTTATCATCATTCAACAATCTCATTTTTTCCAATCTTAAGGTCAAATATTCACATGAAAAAGGGTATGTCAATTGGATTTTATGCACCTGATCATATATTCTAACTTCAGGGCTAAATAATTCAACATTAAGATACTAAACATCCCTTATGAATAAATCCACATCCCATGAAAGAATTTTAAGAATGGACCTTTTAAAGAAAGCCTTGATTTTACCAAATTCACAAGTTTCATCGGGATAACAAGGACCTAAGGGAACCATTAGTGTAGACTGAAGTGCCCCGACTTCCTAACAAGACTCAAAATTTTTAAAATATGAAAAATCAGGATTTGAACACAAGGTTAGCTCTATATTCAAATGACTTCCATCATTTGAATTAACAAAAGATACCAAATCAGAGTGGCTCAGTTCATGGAAAGGTGGATTTCCAATAGAAATGACTAACAAACTTTTGACAAAAACCATCAATAACTAAGATATGATCTTCTTGAAAACTTTCATTCCCTTTTGTTAGATTAACTAATTGAATACCAATATTCTGACACAATATATGATGGGTGGGGGAAGATATACCTGAAAGAAATTCCTCAATGATCAGATCTAACTCTAATTGAAAATAATTCAAGTATAAGTCCTCTTATGAAAACAAAGCTTCATCCATAAAACCTGAACAAGCATCATCATGCAATTCAATAGGAACAAGATTATCAAGAAAATGTTTGTCCAAGGGTTCAACATGAATAAAGGATTCAAGATTGATAGGATGATTATCATTATTATGATATGAATGATTGACAAAATAGGGAGAATCATCATCTTGAGAAAGAGAAGAGAGGAAAAGTGACTCCTCATCAATGGGATTTTCAACATTAGGAATAGTTGTCGTAACAGATTCATGGATTTGATTTTTAGATTTTATGATCATTGAATAGGAAGAACACAAGGTACAAGAAAATGAGGCATGAAAGGAATGAAAGGAGTTGTAGATTCCTCCTCCAAAGCTTGAGATTCTTCTTGGAAAGGAACATGTGGTGGATTCAATTGAAAATACTTTCTTGAAATCCTAACCAAGAACCAAAAATTCTCATCTAAATATTCCTAATTCACATCTTCATCAGGAAACTCATAAAAAATGTGAAGAAATCAATCAACGAACTATTCTAAAGATTCATTTGATTCCATCCTAAGTTGATAAATCCTATTATAAAAATATTAGTAATCATACTTTTCAAAGATATGATGAAGCTCATTAACACGTTGTTTCAAAGAATGGACAGAGGAAACATGTAAAGAGTAACACCATTGCTTGGCATGAACTTCCAATGTGAGGGTAAATAACCGAGCAAGAATATCTTCAAAATAAACTCCACTTACAAAATAGAATTGAATGGATTAAACTACATAATCAAGGATCGTTGTTGGACCTCTTCGCTCACATTTAAAATGTGAAAATTATGTAAAAATTTTGTAAAGGTTGAAAGATCAAAATCTTTTGAAAAGCACCTGGGGATTATGATTTTGATGTATCCATTTAAGATAAGAGATTCAAAATAAACTTTATGGGCTCTGCTTGTCATCCGACCCTCCTTATGGCACTAAAATTTTGACAATGTTGGATTCCACCAATATACAGGGGGTCTCCCCGATGTGAAGTCCCAATTAAACCTCACATTATTTGGTGTAGAAACCTCATCCAGATATAAGGTCTGTCCACCATTGCAAGTGATTTTAAAGGAAGGCCTTGGCTAAAAAACATACACAAGAAATCATGCACATAACTTTGGAGTAGCAATTATGTAATCTTTGTGAGGCATCAAGTGTGAGGTGTAAAAGGAGATTCCACACAAGAGAGATAAGAGACATGCCTCTAGTATACAATTATTAGTAATACCCTAGAAGAGACGCACGAGAGTAATTGAGAATATTCATTGGTTAAATTGAAAATTAGTTCACAAGATATTAATGATCATATAAACACATAATAATACCCATTAAAAAAGATTCATAACTAAAGGAAATAAATAGTTCATTATCTTTAATATGCGTAACACAACGTATACCACAAACATATAAAGAATAGTCTTACAATATTTACGATGTAGACATGAAAGAGTGTTGGCTCTAAGAGCTTATGATAATTAGTGAAAGGTTGAAATACATTGTTACATTGATGAAACACTAGCTCCAATAGTGGAACATGAAGCTACAACTTGCTTCTCCAAAATAATGATCTTGTCCCTTATGCACATCTAGATAAGCCAAGTCCAAATCTCTAAAGTTCCAAACCTTTTGATTGAGTTGTGAGGACTTATTTATAAAAAGTGCTAATGAAATTTGAGCTTCCTCATGACTATTTGACTTCCACAACCTATGGAATTCTATGTCGCTCTTCACATTCCATGTGTCTCTTGGACTACTTTTACATTTGGACTTATTATTCATAAAAGACACATTACATAAAAATGGTGTCTATAGAAGACAAAAAGCTTCATGGGGAAAAGGAAAATCAATAACTTGAACATGGGGTTCACTTGTGACGTAACAGTGTCATGCTGTGAACTCTATTGCGATAACTTTCACTCAGATTGGAAACTTTGCAACATATCATATCTTCACCTCTAACGCATATGATAATATGGTTTTGGAGCTTGACTGTATCTTATTACACAACCAGGATAAATTCATTTGAACTTTGCTTGGCTAAATTGCATAATTTAGAATAACATTCTTGGTAATCTCTAAGCCTTCTTGATCTATTGCTTTCTTGATTTTCTCAATAAATTATTTATCTCCCACATGATGACATCCTTGCATCTTAATTCTCCAAAGGAACCCACATGAGGTTTCTTATCTTTCTATGCTAGGGAATCTAAGCCACTATGCAGTCAATCATAAGGAGTTATGGTGTTGGTGGCTTCCTCACATAAGCAGGTGTAATTATGAGTATGAAGTATTAACTCTTCTCTATCCAAATCAATACTTATCCTGTATTTCTTGACCAACTTTTCAGGAACATTAGGACACTTGATACTGAAATCCTACATGAAATCTACAACTCTACTTGTAACCTTTATAAGCTTCAAGATATCTTGAGATTTCTTCTAACTTTGGACTAGGGTTGCCACAACCTCATGTAAAACAGTCATCTCACTATATAGTTTTTCGTGGTGTCTTCCATTGGCTTTAGTTATTCAATTATGGCTAACCGTAGCTCCATTGTGTTGATACTAGTAGAAGAAAACCATTTATTATTTGTGGAAATATGATCAACCTGTTATTTTGCAGTAGCTATCTCCTCCCGCAATCGTGCATTCTCACTCAAAAGATACTTTGTATTATCTTGGGTTGTTGTCGCAAAATCAAAATTCTCCACCATGACTACTCTGAGATTTCTCCTAGTATTAGATGATATCACCCTCTCTATGGATATGGAGACTAGATGAACAAGATCATTTGGAATGGAACTTCTCCTTTCTTGTACAATTGTCTACTTTAATTGATCGAAGGTAAAATTGGACACATCCATAAATCTGTCAGCAGATGGAGGAATAATTCCCATTTCGCTAAATGGGAGATGGCCACCAGTGAGAGGAGGTTCTAGTCAAGGTTCATTTGTGATTGGATCAATGGCATCATCGTCCTCCAACTTTGCTTCCATTTCACCGGCCATTTTTCTTCCTCCATTATATGTGCTGCTTCTTCCTCCTGTTTGCTACTCATTTCTTCTTTGTGTATTTTCTTTTGTTGCTCCTCTTCCTCTATTCTTTTCGTTTCTTCTTCTACTTTCTACTGCTTCCTAAGAAGGTCATATTGCTTACTCATTTCTTCTTCCTCTTTCTATAAGTTCTCCTCTATTTTGTGCTCTTCTAGCTTCTTTTCTATTTCTAACTTTCTCTTCTCCTCCTCTTTTTTTCTCCTCTACTGCATTGACTCAATTGCACCTTTGTACATTGGATGAGATTTGAAATTCATATTGCTCTATGCCACTAGATCATGATTTATCCTCTTTCTAGGTGATAAAATGTCCATTTGGGTAGTGACTTCCTGTCGAACATTCCCCATCTCTATATCTGGTACCTATGAAACCTATGAGGGCCTTGCATCATCTCTTGGCCATTCATTCTCAATGCATTGTACCAATTCATGATTTTCTCATCTTCTAGAATAGTTATAGGTCCATGTGGCCAATTGTATTGTATCTTGTCATAATGTTGTCTACAAATTTTCTTAGGATCATATCTATGAAAACTCATCATTCTAAAATGAAGGTGGTTAAGTTCTTCAATTTCAGCATCAACCGTCTTGAGGCTCTGTTGTCACTGCAACAACTACCCTCCAAAATTTTTTCCTATGTCAATTTTGGAGCCTATGATAACTATAATTTCAAGCCCCATAAGTCATCAT
The DNA here is from genome assembly GCA_031772625.1 of Pinus tabuliformis. Classification (NCBI taxonomy): domain Eukaryota; kingdom Viridiplantae; phylum Streptophyta; class Pinopsida; order Pinales; family Pinaceae; genus Pinus; species Pinus tabuliformis. The sequence continues at coordinate 39,326,406 of CM062815.1, forward strand.
GTTGTTTTATTTTTTATCCTCATGTTTTCTCCTGGTGTCGCATCCTCCTAATTCATTCTTTCCTAAGTGTTGTCACTTAGCCACTAGTATGTGTTTGACTTAGTTAGTTATTGGTTACATGAACTCATGATATTTATCAACATAGAAACTTTCCTTATCACCATGCACAAAATTGAAAAAAACTTAAAAGCACGAAAAAGAAAAAAAAAGAAATAAAATCACTCAAAAAATAAAAAGTACACTTTAAGCCGATGAAGACATGCACTAAAATTATGTGCATTCATTTGGCCTAAAGGAGTGCGCCCTCCTTGAGTGCACTCCTTCATGCTAAACAAATGCACCCATGAGCACACTTCTTCATGTCAAAGAACTACGCCCTTTCTAGATGCATGCATGAGCCAAATTTTTTGCATGAGGGCGCACTCCAAGAAAACATGAGCCCACTTAACCTCTTTAACTAACCCTATCATGCGAATAAAAGTAGCACTCACGCATGAGTCAATTTTGCATGATAAATTTTTTAAATCAACTAAGTTAATAATTCTACTAGCATAATCATTCCATCTAAGTTGGGAATAGCTGGGAATCAAGAATCTTTTTATCAACTAGTGCAAAAAATAAGTTTTGCATGTTTAATCTTTCCATTGCATTTCATGACTTCACTGTCAAATCTTGCTTTTCCTGAAATTGATCCTTTGTTTTTCTATTTTTTAATTGGCATTTATGATGAATATTCATGTTTAAAGTGTTAATATTCTATCACATGTGGAAAATATTCACATTCTTGACACCCTTAATATTCCACCATGCATGTGACAACAAATATAAACCCTTTCAAATCTTCCTTTTCCTCATCCTTCCATGAAATCTTGTAGTTCAAACTTGTTTCTAAGCTTCCAATAGGTAGAGAACACTTCTTTAGCTCAATGCTCGATCAACCCCAAAAAAAATGCCCTATTTGAGTAGCTTTTCCTCATGAGCACACTTCTTCACCATGAAGAACTACGCCCCATCATGAAGGCACGAAGCATATTCATTCAACCCTTTGGCATGGGACACTGCACACTCATTTTCCTTAAGTTCATGGGCACATTGTGAATATATGAAGCCTTGTTATCCTCTTCATTCATCCCTTCGAAGTGGACCAGTGCACTCTCCTTGTCTCATTGAGCACATGAGCACATAGGGAAGAATCAAATGCCCATCATTCCATCCGTTTAATCCTTCAAGGTGCACCAGTGTGTCATAGATGGATTTTTCCTCTTGCTTGAGTGCATGAGTTCACTACAAAGCTTTGCATGACCCGACATGCCCCTTTGTGCTTTAAAATTTCACCCTCCTAGTTTTCATGCCCATTTTCTCATGCATGCAAGCTATTTTTCACTTTCATTCATAGTTTTTCATGTTATCTCATCTATAATAGCTCTTTGTACATGATTTAAAAGTATTGATGCATAGTTAGGTTGTTTTATGCTAATATTGTCACTATGAATGTGTTGCCTCAAACAAGTGTTCATGTTGCAAGTATTACCACCTTTTCGTCATCTATTAGAGCCATGTTGCCTCGCAAAGTGATCTCCAAAGAACATTCATAAGAAAGTGTTGATGACTTTTAGAAGTTACAATTCCAGAGATCCCGATATATTCAAATACATAATGCTTTATTGATAAGGACATAGAGGTGACATGGAGCAAGATTTACAGCACATTCATGCAGGAAAGGTTTACTAAGGGCGTAGAATATTTTAATGCATACATAAAAATAAAGAAGTCTTGTATGCATAGGATCACATGCAAATTCTCGGTCATGCCATGTGCGAAGGTGATCGAATGGATCATTAGCCATATGGGACTCATACCTTGCGCTTCACAGTGAGAGTGGTGGTCATCTCACTGCCTATTTTGGCAAAGATATGCAATCATATTATAAGATGATCAAGTCCAATGAATATGAAATTGACTACTTCTACATGAGATGGACTACCCTTGTCATCAAATCATGGTGTCGAGAGCCTGCAAAGTTTCATCATCACCCATCTATAGTGTATCTAACAAAGATCCTCAGAGATGTATATCAACACTTGATAACCATGTATTATCAGTTATATGGGTGTAAGAATGTTGAGGCGCTTGAGGAGAATTGGATATACATGCTAAAAATAGTGGTGACCCATGGTTGAACTTTCAATTGGGTAGATATCTTATCATTTGAGTTGCAGTGTCTTGTTGGGCAGGAAAAAGCATCTTTATGGGAGAACTAGGCACAAAAATTCTATATGTCTGCATTTCTCTTAGACATAATATGTACACAATATGCATTCCATGGAAATAACTAGAACTGGACCCCTAAGGAGAAGTTCTCAGTTTACTTCCACTGCATAGTGTTATCATAAGAAATCTTTAGAGGCATGTATGACAAATTGGCTTAACACTTCCTTACAGTAATATTTCACATGATATTAAAGATTGATCCTCCTTGCATGACAGATCAGGTAAAGGAGTCACTTCGAGATATCACGTACTGGTTTACAACTCTTGAGGGTTCTGTTGTAGAAGCTACAACCACCCTCCAAAATTTTTCCTTAACCTGTTTTGGAGCCTCCCTACCAACCTTGCACAACGCTTTGTCTTGCTTCGTCAAGTACTCAAGCTTCATGATTTTTCCTCGCACAAAGGAAGCCTGTCAATCATAGTTGATCCACTCCCCTCATAGGCTGCTCACCATGACTTGGTACAGTTGTAGGCTAAGCAGCTTCCCCTTGAAAATTGCGCATTCTTGGAGGGAAACCATCCTTCCCTTCAGGAATTGCGCAATCCTCTCTGACATCCTTTTGGGCTCTAGGATTGCGCAATCCTGCCAGCCAACCCTCCTAGTAGGATTTCCACAAATTTTCCCAGCAATAGGTTGTTCAGCCCAGTATTTATGCAATTCTGGGCAGCAGTCAATTGCTCTACCCAGAAATTGCGCAAACCTCCTCGGCAATCAGCCTAAGTCCCAGTCAGAAATGCACACTTTTCTCCAGCAATCGAGCAATCTCTTACATGTGTAGCTGAGTTGACTGGTTCCCTCTGGGACTGAGCAAAACAAACTTGCATGCATGGGCTGCTTCTCCCAACGCAGCATGCAAAGGCATCCATTGTTTTAGGGATCAATGTTTAACAGTTAGAGGTTACATGCAAGGATAAATTCTGAAACCTCCCACCAAGTGTCACTTCCTATAGATTTATGGCATGCACATCAGAACTTCAATGTTATCAAAACTCATCAACTTGATGATGCAGAGCTCATTCCTCACCTCAAACTTATCCCACATCACATCTAGGAGCAGTCGGCACATTCAGCTCAACTGGTTTGGGTTAATCTCGCTTCCCATGCCTTGTGCTGCATTTCTGTCACTTTTAGTGTTTTTGCTTGTGGGAGTATTGTTTGCTTGATTTCTTTGAATGCTTGTTGTCATTTACATGTATACTAGCTTGTCCTAGATCTATTCCAGTTTTCGTTACTATATCACTATTGTCGCATGCATGAAACTGTTTTGCACAGACATTTGCCCAACCGTCACACTGCCTCACCCACATGAATGTTGATCTATTTTCTAAATCTTTCATTCATGTTTTTCATGCATTGTTAATAAATTCTACTATCACTTAGTGTCACCATGAATTCGTTGACTTACTTGCTTGCAGATGCTCGTCGGCGAGTCCGGCCAACCTTGGCCCAGGCTCTACCTTCACTAAGGTTTCATTACACAATATAGGAAAGGAAGGCTCACCTTCCTCTCTAGATTTGTGCATTCCTACCTAGCATTGGCCTCCAGGACTGTTTTGCACATTTTTCAAAGATAATAGTTGCTTTGCCCAAGAAATTGCGCAAATCTGTCCCTGAGACAACAGTCCTTCCGAGCTGGAATTGTGCATTGCACAATCCCAACAGTCAATAGCTAGACTGTACTGTGCATTATGTAGTTCCAGTAGTCAGTGAGTCTCCCAGCAGCCCAGACTATGCCTTTTGTAGTCTTAGCAATCGGTCTCCCAACCTCCCGGTCGAAATTGCGCAACCTTCATGATCATTCACCCAAGTATGTTACAAGTCAATTCTCATGTTAATTTTGGTTTTCAACTCATAGATTTCTTTCCATGAGTGTTTCCATATCTCTAGGTATCACAGGTGTTCATTTGCCTCTCAGCAGTACAGGTACAATGGTTTCTAGGAGAGCAGAGATGAAGACACCATTCAGAGCATGCTTGGGGATGCAGTCGAACAAGTGTCTATGTGCTTGCCTACTCACGAAGACATCAAGTTGTTCATAGACAAGGACTTCAAGCAACAACATCAAAACAAGCAGCATCATGAACAACAACTAAAGCCAACATACCAACGAATGCAGTGAATGCAAGGAATGCAAGAGGAAGGTTGTGGACAAAACAAAGGTAGAACAAAGTTGCAAGATCAAGCAAATCCACTAATAACGAAAGAAGCTTTGGAGACTCAGGCTATGTTGCGACAACGTGACATGAAGGTCGTGTGAATACAGAGAATGGGACGAAGAAGGAGTTGCATGTGCTGAAGCAACAACTCAGGAAGAACATGAAGCTGCACAGAGAGACGAATGATTTGCAACAGGGACAGGAACAACAGTGGGCGCAACATGCACTCACGGATGAAACTGCACTCATACAAGTTAAGGATCCATCCCAGTAGCTAACACATAGCAGACATGGTGAGTAGTGTTGTTGATCACATGCAAGGAATTCAACAGCATGCATGTCACTCTGTGCGCGCATGCAATCAAACCCATTCAACACACTTGCCAAGGCAAAGAGAAGAAGCAAGTCCAACTGGAGCTAAGCATGTACTTTGAAAAGTTGATGCGCATGACCACCAGCACACACTTGAAGATCAACATGGACACTAAGCATCATTGTGTTTTCGGTCCAGCCACACCCAAGAAGACCATGCACATGTTAGCAAACAATTTGGATGAAGGGGCCGAACCAATCCACCTATTGGAACGAAGATAAGAGTTCGCTTCAACAAGATGTCACCATGAGATGCATACACAACATTACGTATGACCAAGATTGGCATCATCTCACCAGCTTCACCATCACAAGCATGTCAAAGAGTTGTTCTCACCACAATGACCGAGTGTTAGTGATTTCTCTCAAGGCTTGCTCAAGCCATGTTGTCTCACATGAGTACATGTGCATTGTAATGTTGAGTCATGTCAAGAGTAAGTCAAGTGTCAACAGTTGGATGTAACAGTCATATTGTAGGTGAAGAGTCATCATAGTAGTTGAACTGTCACAAAGGGGAATGTCAAGGGTTACCCCACCCTTTGCGATAAATAGTCCCTCATAACTCATTGTATAGGCTTTTGGTCAGCCAAGCTTCTAATAAGACTATCTTGGAAAGAGCTTGGACAATATTGTAACATGCCTTGGATTCTCCACTGCATGGAGCTAGTTCATCTCTTTGGAGCAGCAAGCGGATGTGGCTGTAATGTTCCACTATTGGGGCTAGTATGTTTACATGGATGTATTGTATGATTATGACTTACACTTATTTATATAAAAAGAGCTAGCACATTTTCATGCATATGTTGTTATTGTAGTTTGACTACTCCAGTTGCCTTAATGACATATGTTGTTTAACTTATGTATTTGTGTATGAATTGATTTGTATGCAATTATATGAATCTTGTTGTTAATGTGTTATATATGTTGTTAATGTTGTCATTGTCCTGTTGACTGCACTGCCGAACATCAGACAAACCTTTCACATGAAGCTTGATGTAACAACCATTGCACTCATCTCGGACTAATATGTGGGTGTTGTATGTGTTATCTTACCATGTATGATGTGACTTCTGCATCCAAGTGGACTGCTCCACTCGAATCTATGCATGTCCTTTTGTGTTGTGTGTTCCTAGCCAAGTTGGGATTGATCCCTTTCAACCTATAACTCATCTTCACCCTCACCTGCCCTTGATGTGTTAGAACCTATCATACACTTTCCTTGACTCACTGCATCAGTCACACCCTTGCTATTCACATAGTTATCCTACTTGCCTCTGTGAAACATCGTGGTCAAGGCATTACCTTATGACCCACTATTGGGACTCCTACACCAAATGGTCTAAGGTCTAATTTGGACTTCTTACCGGGGAGATCCCCTTGACATGTTGGCAGGTCCAACACCATCAACAGGTTCATGCATTAGGTTCCTTAGTTTTCATATATCCCCTCATCTTATGCCATGATATGTGACCAACAATGTGGCCATGCAATAAGTTTATAATTAGTTGGATAAGGGATTGTTAGGAATTCCTCATACAAGGAAGAAAGGTCATTGTCATATCTTCCCATTAAGGATAGGATAGCATGAGTTAAAGAGCCTTAATGTGAAAATAATATAGATACAGGATTTGTACCACATACATTTTGCAACTAAATATTTCCACGAATATGATCCAAGGATAATTGTTAGCTAACATTATTGAAGGATCGGTCACAATTTGGGGTACTCATCGATGTCCATAGTAGAAGATGAGAAGATAAAGAACTAGTACAATTCCAACATGAATACAGTTCCAGTAATGGAAACAAGTTCGCCCCATGATCCACCAGCTCAATAATTTCAAGTGCAGGAGGAGAAGGAGATAACACCTCACGCAAAGAAAATAACTCCCAGGAAAAGGAGCAGGCATTCCTCGACAGACGAGAGAAAGAAGAAATGGAAAGGTGATCCTTTCAATAGAGGATATAGAAAAGAGGAGAGGAAGAGTTAGTGGGATGAGTTGTTGGAGAAGCAACAAGCACGAGAATAATAGAATAGGATGATAGGAGAAGAGCAGTAGAGCTAGTCTAAGGAGGAGGAGGCAACAAAAATATTGGAGAAAGAACAATTGACTCAAGAGTTGGAAGAGGAATAGTTGGAGGAAGAGGATACCATCTAGACAATGGACGAAGAACCACATACTAGAGGAGAAAATCCTCTCACAAGTTGTTATATTCCATTCAGATAGAATCACACCTCCAACAACCAACAGAGTCATGGGAATATGCAGTATAACTTTCGATCAAATGAAGAAATAGAGGCATAGATATTTCTCAAAGTATCCTCTAAATCCTATCTCCGTGTCTACAGAAAAGATGATAAATACCAACACCAAAAGGAATCTAATGGAATTCATGGTGGACAATGTTGCATTCACTATAGCGACACAAGAAAAATCTGAGTATTTGTTGAATGAGAATGCCATGTTAGAAGAGACCTTGCTATGATGAAGCAATAGGCAGATCATCTCGTGGTAGAGAATCAGAGGCTATCATCATAGAAATTCAACGTCGTAGAATGGTAGTCATCCATGCAAGAAAGGTTGGGGCTAATGGAGGACACCATGGTGTGATTATACAATGAGATGATACTTATACAACATTTCATGGATCTTCTCATTAACGTTCAGAAGAATGCACATGAGGTGGTGAAACTCTTGAAGATAGAAAATAGAAAAGTTGACCATATATAGGTGTTTGGTGCGGGATCCCCCAAGGGTAGTTTTCAGGCTAAAAGCCCATATTTTGGTCAAATTTTGTAATCCGAGTGTAAAGACTCCACATTTTGTGGTCGCGGAGTGTGTAGGTGTTTAAGAGTCATAGGGTTGTTCGCCCTTATTTTGGAAATTTAACGGTTGTAAACAATCTACCCATCGTCTCTGGACCATGGGATTGTATAAATAGAGCTAAGCTCTAAGTAGCTTGATAGCAAGAAAAGAAGATAGAAACATGAAGATATGATGTATGAGAGATAGCTTTGAGGTAGAAGTCTAAGTTTGGGTCGTAGTGTAGGTAGAGGTTCTGTAGCTGAGTGCGCAGAGGCCTAGGGTAGAAGTCAGCAACTGAGTGCACGGGGTGGGTCGAGTCTATAATCGTTTGGAATTATCAACAAAAGAGAAGTATTCTACAATTTCTGTGTCTTTATTTCCTGCTATGCATCTGGTTATGTTGGGTATAAATTTCACTTATAATGCTTATATGATGCGCGAATGTATGTAAGTGTGTTGGTTAAGTGAACACAAGAACATCTATTTACGCTAAGATAACTAAGATTGGTTAATAAGACAAGTAAGACACTTAGCCTAGTTTGGGAGATATTGCAGTTCGCTACCCTAGCAGAACGAAAGTCCCTTAGCTGTAGGTTAGGGCTATGTGAAATCCAATTGTACCCTTTTGTGAAGGTACTGAAGGGTGGAATAGAGGGCTAAGCAACCTACGTAAAGGCAAGTATGGACAGAATAAAATAAAATCACAACCATCTCTGGGTGTGGAAACTTGGTTCCAACATCCCCCCATACTACTTCGGGTGAGACTTCAGTCCGCGCTTCGTGGGCTGATGCCGAAAGAGCCAGTAGTGTAGGTATTTGTTTGGCTAACTAACGTTGAACCTGGGTCAGGCCCCCTCAAGCCAACAAATGCTTTTGTTGTCGAGTCTGGAATCTACATAAGAGATGTGTGATGTCATGTCACTGGAATCCAACTAAGAAGGAGATTGGAGACTGGTTGGATAGAGAGATCCATTAATTCGTGGCATAGGAGAAAAAAACCTGTGACTGATAAAGGAACAATGGCTAGACCGATACCCGTATACAGAGATCCATGAGATATTTTTCTTCTCTTTCCCTATTGAGCTATACAAGTGGATTGTGAAGCTAGCAGATAGCCAAGGAAGGTGGAAACTTTATGGTCCTATTGTGTGGACCCTAGAGCTAGTGCGAAGGTTGGAAGCATCAAAGGATAAGATCACCCGTGGTGTCGACACCTTAGTCAGCTATAGCGAGGTGGAGTGACACTTTTTCAAAGGACCGTAAGTTAAGTACGTAAAATTTTTGAATATTTGGATTAAAATGTTGTTGTCCGAAAAATAGGTTATGTAGCTACCTTGATGTTCAGGACTACACAAAGCAGAAAAATATATAGAATAAAGGAAATAAGGGTCCAGATTATAGCCCCTTCATTTCACGTCCGCGAAGGGACAAAGAAGCGATTGTGAAGGTTTCTTCACAAAGCGCTATTCAGTTAATAAGACAAGGATTCCTGTGAATACCACCTCCACCCACACCACCTCTGACTTCACCGCCATCACCTCCAACTTCACCCATACCACCTCCACCTCCACTGCAGTTCACTATGGCAAATATAGTGACGTTTCCTTTGTTCAAAGGCTTGGGAAATGAGGATCTGGACCAATTCTGGTTCGTTGTGAGGGCTGTATGGGAAGCTCAAGGTGTTACAGATGATCACATAAAGAAGGTGACACTGGTTAGTGATCTGCAAGATCACATGCTAACCTAGTATATTAAGTACTCTAATGATAACCCGAATGGAGTAACAAACATCCAGGAAGCACTAAATAGGGAGTTTAGCAGGCCTAAATCTAAGGCGTAGTCGATTGTGGGATTCAAAGAGATCGCAATGTGACTAGATGAGATGCCTTGGGAGCTAGATCAGAGTTTGAAATGTATAATCCATGAAGCCAACATGAATTTTACCGATGGGCAACATTGCGAGTGGTTTGAGGCTTCGCTACTACCACACTTAAGGAGTGTGCTATCGTAGTAGAAGATAACAACTCAGGCAGAGGCCTTGGAGATTTCCATGAGACTACATGAGACTCTGATGCAAGATCCTAATCTAGGAGTTCAGCAAATCCATGCGTAGCTGAAGAATCTGTGCCTTGAGATGCAAGGTCTGAAGCAGGACAAGATAGTTCAACTAGAGGTATGCAAGTAAGTATGGTGCTTGAAATGCAAGAGTCAGGGTCATGACAAAGACCATTGCCCGATCTTTGCAAATTACCTTGCAGGGGGAGGATCAATGCCTTTAAGGTCGGAAGCTCAAGCAGGACCTAGAGCGGGGCCTGCATTATGGTGTGCTATCTATCAAGTAGCCAGAAAACATGCCACAAATAACTATCACTTGCTATAGAAGTATGTACAATCACCGAAACAACTATTCTGTAACTTTTGTAGGTCAGTAAGACATGATGAGTGTACTTGCCGGAGCTATGAATTGATAATGGATAGAACTCTAGCTTACAGGGTTCAGGCTAAAATATGACCCCTTGACCAGAATGTAGGGATGGTGTAGACAACATTTCAAGGGCATGGATGAGGCCGAGGTGGAGGAGGTCCTAGTAGAGGTAGAGGACAGTTGATTTTCCACAATTGCGGAGGACCGGGACACTATGCTCACGATTGCACTAATCCAACCCATCCTTCGTGTAAGTATTTCATGTTGTTTGATCATGAAATAGAATACTGTCCTACACTGATAGCTAGGATACAAGACAAAGGGGCGCTACCACCTCCACCAACTCAGAACCTGCAGATGATGACGTCTGAGCCACGCGAGGAGGATCCAAACGTAAACATAATGCTTAGGAGTGGAATCACGACAGGGGATGACAAGGGGAAACAAACAAAATATAGTACATGGGTCTGCAAAGCCCCTGAGAAGGAGGCTAAGTTTGATTTAAAGCGTGCACGTGAAACATTTATGGAAGCAAAGAAGAGATTCGTCGAGGCCTCCACCTCAGGAAGCAAGGATAAAAGTGATCAGGAATTGGATCCCTCTATGCTTACAACCTTTTTGGAAACTTGTATGAAGCTACTGTGTGATAGCAAGATAGTCAAAGGGTTACAAGAACTTATAAACAGGTGTGCTGGAGCTGCCCCTAGTGAACCATGCGTAGTTCGAAAGATTGGTAAACATAAGACAAGGACGAGGCATGAGATGAGACTGATCGCACAAATAGGAGAGTATGAAATGGATCAAGTCTTTTGGACCTAGGGTTAGATGTGAATGTCCTACAAAATCAAACTTGGGAACGAATGGGGAGACTTACGCTGCAATGGTCTTCGATTCAGCTAAGGATGGCGAATCAGTAGAAAATCATCCCCATGGGGTGACTACAGGGGGTGATAGTGAACATTGAGGGAGCGAGCGTGCTGGCAGATTTTGAAGTAATAGAGATAGTGGATTATAGAAATCCCTACCCTACGCTCCTAGGAATTGAATGGGATACTGATATGAATGGGGTAATCAATCTAAAGAAGTGAAAGATGATCTTTGAGAATAAATCATTGCGTGTAATAATACCCCTGTATCCTGCTAAAGGATCATGCTATATGGAACCAATCAATGATTATGTGAGTGATGATGATCTGGACTACGTCTATAAGATAACAGTGCATGACCAAGACTGGGTGAATCCCATCGTGGATGGATGGATTACATGTGATCACAAGAGTTCCTGCACTTCGGATTCCGACGAAGAAATAGAACAATGGCAGAATTGGTTACACGAAGTAACTATGCTGAATTGCAACATGATGACCCGGTCGTTGCGCTATGCATTGTTAGAAGCAAGAAATTTTGCTATTTATGATGGTCTAAATGAGGTAGATATATTTTTAGATGCATTTGAAAGTGAGGTACCAGAAAAACAGTGCTTCCAAGCCTTAGACTGGGCACAGTGCGCTACGCCCACAAGATGGTGGGGATGCACAAGGGAATTTTGATGATTGGCATGAATGTAGGAGGATGATGAGAACATGATTTTGGAAGCTTAAGATGCGATTTCCAGACAAGTATGATGGCAGAATGACCCACGCGTGCATCTGGCCAAATGGATGTAGGCTTATGGAGAAAATCCCCAACCTGAGTGGGTGCACCTATTCTGCCATGCCTTGGATGTTATCCCAATGAATTGGTATATGGAAACAGAGATCCGCCATGGGATAGGTGACTGGGATATCCTACGCTAAGGATTCATGATGAAATTCAGTTTTGAGGACGGGTTTGACAGTATTGATGAGGTGCTATAACAGGTGCAAGCGGTCATCTTTAGGATACCGCAGGATCCTTTAGACCTAATTCATCTTGAATGGGCAACTCAGCTGAGTCACGCACTTGAATGTTATAATGTAACTGCTGAAGGTGAGGATGAGGATCGGTGGAAGATTAACATTCCGAAAAAAGAATGCCATCGCAAGGTTCAAGGACCACAGATTGAGAACCTTGATATAACCACGTCGGTGAAAACAAAACAAACAAACATTGGTATGGAGGCAAAACCTAAATTTGTGAAGATTGGAGACTACTAGGATGACGTGACAGTGGATAAGGTCATTAAATTTCTTCGCAAATACTAAGACTTATTCCCTACCAAGTTTATGGATCTGAAAGGAATATTCAGAGACCTAGGAGTGATGAAGATCACGTTAAAACCCGATGCGAAGCCAGTTAAGCAGAGGCCTTACTGCCTCGATCTGAAATACAAGGAGAAGGTCCGTTCAGAGCTAGATAAGATTCTAGCGGTAGGAATAATTGAGCCTATCGAAGAATCTGATTGGGTAAACCCTATGGTGGTGCAAGAGAAAAAGTAGAAGGATGAGATAAGGATATGCGTGGATCTCAGAAAACTGAATGACGCTTTTGTGCATGATCCTTTCCCCACTCCATTCACAGATGAAGTGTTGGATAATATAGGTGGCTAGGAAGCATATTCCTTCATTGATGGGTTCTCTGGGTACCACAAAATCAAAATCGCGTTGGAGGATAGGAGCAAGACAACTTTCATGACTGAGTGGGGTTGTTTTCAATACATCGTAATGCCTATGGAATACATCGTTCCTAGTGTACACATAGAAACTCTCACAGGTATGATGGATCGTGGAGCCCTAGAAGAGAGGATCATACAGCTGGATGAGCTTCAAGAAGAAATATTTTTGTATGGATTTCACAAACAGGTCCAAAAGTAGCGTGAAAAGGCATGCCATGATCAACACATCAAGCTGCGCACATTTAAGGTAAACGATCTGGTTTTGTTGTATGATAGTAAGTTTGATAAATTCCCCAGAAAATTTAGGATGCACTAGTTAGGGCCTTATGTTATTAAGGAGATTATTGATGGTGGCGCAGTCTAGTTAGTTAAGTTGAATGGAGATCCCTTCCTAGGAAAGGTGAATGGTAGTAACCATTTGACTATGCGAGAGAAGCACAATCTTAGTGCTCCATGCGGATGAAAGGAGGCGTAGGACTATAAAATACGCTACCCGGGTTGGGGAGCTGCATGATTTTAGGACTACGTGAAGCAGGGAAGTGTCACAAGGTCTAGGATAGCGCGAAGGCAGTTGCACTACTCATGGAAATAACACACAGGTCCGCCAGAAAGTGACCACTAAAGTCACTGTTCACGATTTGATGGTCGGATTGTGGCCAAATGGAGCGGGAATCAGGCACTTAAGGCAAAATTTATGGATAAGATTATTGAAAATCTATTGCCAATCTAGCATTAATGGGCTGAATGTGTGGGGAATGATCGTATTTGAATTCAAAAGGCCCTATAAATTACAAGTGGTTATTCGATGAAAAACACTTGGCATTTTGAAAATTCAGTTGTCACGCTATTAGGTGTGTATGGACTGTGCGAATTTTGAGGCTCTGAGAGCAAGTTCAATGTTTGAAAGATTACTGAAGGAGATGTAGGACCTCCTGAATAGAGTGATGTTAACATTCGTGGAAGCCATGGATAGAGAAGCAGTGACAGCTGAGGAAGACACGTAGGAAATTAAGGTAGTAGAAGCTGCCCTAAAGAGTTCCGAAGTGGTAGTCGAAGTCCCTAAATCATCTAGGACACTAATACCAAAGAAGGATAAGCATACTATGCTACCAGTGCTTATCTCACCAAGAAAGCCATAAAGGACCAAGCTCACTTTGCAGAAAAGGGTAAGGCCATTAATCTGTAGGTAAACGAGGAAGAATATGAAGAAATCCTGGCAGATGAGAAGGATTTAGAAATGGAAGTTGAAACCCAGGGTGGGGACCCTATTACCAAGTTACCTGAATATGTTCCTCCACACAAGGGAAAATCCAAGGTGCCAAAGGACATAGACGAGAGCAAGAGCTCCCTTCAAACTTCGTTGCTTCCGGATGACATTGTTTTGAGGGGTCACACTTAGGGCGGGTTCCTGTACTAAAGTTTGAAGATTGGGACCTCGCAGATCATGAGAAATTCCTACATTTAGCGACTAAGAAGCTAATGCGCCGACTGATTGATACGACTGCTGGAATGATTGAATTAGAGCCACAGACATGGCTCAAGGGTGTAGAGAAAGCTGTGTTGTTGAACTTGCTCTGGGTACTACATTACCACCATGCCCCAATGACCGTCTTCGTCATCAGGAAGCTACTCTGCTTGGTGCATGATGGGTGTTTGTGGCTGGAGGAGCCCATTCCCATCACAGACCATTTGATCCATCGAATCACACGACTGCCTTACTCAAGGGAGGATCCAACCAATATATTAGGAAGGAAAAGTTGTTGAGTTGGCCCTCGTGGAAGCTATGAAGAAGAAATTCAAGTTGGAGAAGATGAAGTAGGGATATGCCATCTCCAGCATTAACAACCCTGCAGTCAAGGTAGGAACGTAAATATTAGCAGGGAAGGTGATGTGGAAGTGCTTCACGGATGAGGTGCCCGTGCTTGTGATTTCACTATGAACCCAATGTGCTGAAGGAGTCCAATTCAACTGGGCAAATTATCTATGCGGCGAGTTCCTTGCGAACTATCACGAGGCACAGGAGAAGGGCAAGCTATTCCACTATGCGTGGCTCTTGATATCGATTGTACTGATGGCATGAGAGCTGCCAAAAGACAACCAATTCCCTTCAGTCGTGCCAGACCTTCTAGAGGTAGTGAATTACACTTTGCTATGGGTGACCAAGGACGCACGTTTTGTAAAAGAAAGAAATATATTTTGGATCTTGATGGAGATGAGTATCCAGATGGGGATCAATTGCAAGCCACGATTGTCGCTCACAATATACGCTACTTTGTAGAGCTTTGCAGAGTTCAAAGCGTATTTCCACCATGTCTTTATCAGGGCACGGAAGGACCCTATGAAGACATGGCATAATTTACCATATCTGGCAACTGATGATGTTATCTTTGCAGTCCTCGAGTCTTGGCCACCGGAATGGCGCACTACAACAGGCTCCATGGTGGAAATGGACAAGTCTGCCATGCAGCATAATAAGGAAGAAACAAAGCCCAGAATGGTGTAGCTAACTAAGAATCATAGAAAAGAGGAATGAGAGGCTAAGACCTAGGCAACACGCAATACTGTGAAATTGGGAGAACAGTAGGAGACAGGAGGAGAAGAGAGTGAAGGATAGAAGTCTCCTACGCCCGGGGATGAGGAGAAATAGAGGAGTTGATAGAACAAGGTGGTGCAGACCGATAGACGATGTCCACCCAACTTAAGTGTCAACAACCACAAGAGAAGGTAGTGTCACGGAATAAAACCAAGGCTTTAAAGACATCCTTGGACCCAATCACCCTCATTGAGGGGAACTTGCATGATATTAGAGAAACGGTGAGGGATGTCACTGCAGAGGCCCTCCAACAGTTTGAAGAGCAGTAGCAATTGGTGTTATCATCTCTCTCGATAGAGCTACAAGATTTTCAAGCTCACACTCCACAGGCTGGTACAGTGTCCACCAGCCTAGCGATTGGCACTTTAGCTGTCGCAGAGATGTTGTGCACAAGGGTGACTAGATACTGCTACCAAATGGGGCACTTACTACAGAAAATGAAGCTGACAGGGCCATGGTCAGCAACCTAAAAGGGGTGGGACTGAATATGGTCATGCTCCCTCAAGAGATGCTCCACCTCTTGCAGGATGGAGTCACCATGGAACTTAAGGCCTGGGAGAGTCACGCTCTGCAGGTGATGACTGAGCAGCACATCAATATAAAGCAGTTGGGCCTGCAACACAATGAGGTAGTGGAATAGAATAAGAAAATCATGCAGGTAGTGGAGGAAGCCTTCTGAATGGCCCCAGAGTTGGACATTCAAATAGAAGAACCGGTTGAGGAATGCATCTGCAAGTTGGCCACAAGGGTGCGCGACGCTTGGACAGAGATGGCCAAGATTCAGCTAGAGTTGAACCTGCAAATCATAGAATTGCAGTTGAGGGCTTAGTCTTCAACTCTGCTTGAAGTTAGGGAACAACGTGCCACCACTGTTACAACAGTAATAACGGTGGTTGATAGTGCAGTCGCACATTGCACATGAATTTTTGAACAGTCATTCGAGGTCTTGACCACCCTGCAGGAGGACTCGAATGTAGAGCACCTAGAGACAGAGGTACATGAGCTAGAAAAAAGATATGATGAGGTCAAAGGGACCACGCAGATGGTCACGCTTACACAGAGGCTCACATGGATGCAAGAGGAAAAGGTGCTTAAGTAACAAGTGGATGTCGCTCGACATAAAGAAGCGCGCCTACAGCCATGGATAGACGAGGCATATACGATCACAACTTCCATTTAAGGAAAGCTCGTGACACTGCAGGAAACTCAGCAGAAGATTCAGGGTGGGAGTTCATTGGCAGTCACCGAGCAGAGAGTGGAAGAATTCTAGCAGGCGGACACTCAGTGCGATGCCGAGGTTACGGTCATCCAAACGGAGTTGTGAGGTCTTCACACTAAGATATTCGCGCCTGTAGAGTGACTCGAAGGTGAGTCACAATGTTTGTGTTGGGGGCCTGTTGGGCGCGGGATCTGCTAAGGGTAGTTTTGGGGCTAAAAGCCCATATTTTGGTCAAATTTTGTAATCCAAGTATAAAGACTCCACATTTTGTGGTCGTGGAGCGCGTAGGTGTTAAAGAGTCATAGGGTTGTTTGCCCTTATTTTGGAAATGTAATGCCGGTTGTAAATGATCTACCCATGGTCTACAGACCATGGGATTGTATAAATAGAGCTAATCTCTAAGTAGTTTGATAGCAAGTAAAGAAGATAGGCACACAAAGATATGATGTATGAGAGATAGCTCTGAGGTAGAAGTCTATGTTTGGGTTGTAGCATAGGTAGATGCTCTATAGCTGAGTGCGCAGAGGCCTAGGGTAGAAGTCCACAGCTGAGTGTGCAGACCCCTACAGCTGAGTGCGCAAGGCGGGTCAAGTCTATAATCATCCAAAATTATCAATAAAGAGAAGTATTCTTCCTATTATGCATCTTGTTATGTTAGGTATGAATTTCACTTATAATGCTTATATGATGCGTGAATGTACGTAAGTGTGTTGGTTAAGTGAATGCAATTAAGAACATCTATTTACATGAAGCTAACTAAGATTGGTTAATAAGATAAGTAAGACAATTAGCCTAGTTTGGGAGATATCACAGTTGGCTGCCTTAGTAGCATGAAAGTCCCTAAGCCGTAGGTTAGGGTTGCGCGAAAGCCAATTGTGCCCTTTCGTGAAGGTACTGAAGGGTGGAATAGAGGGCTAAGAAACCTATGTGAAGGCAGGTATAGCCGGAATAAACCGACATCACAACCATCTCTAGGTGTGAAAACTTGGTTCTAGCATCCCCCCATACTGCTTCAGGTGAGACTTCAGTCCACACTCCGCAGGCTGATGCCAAAAGGGATAGTAGTGTAGGGATTTGTTTGGCTAACTAATGTTGAACCTAGGTCAGGACCCCTCAAGCCAACAACAAGAGTGTAATAAAAAATATCTTTATGCTCTAGGATAGTTGGAAAAGAAGGATAAGATTTTTGTAGAAATAGGTAGAGTTTATTTGAGACTCCACCTACAAAACTACTCTCATCTTGGAGCACAGTCGGTTAATACTAGCTCTGTGTATAACTAACTATATAATGGGTTTGAGTCTCTAACACAAAAACATGGGATGCCATTGTCGAAGCTCTTTTAGTAACCGGGAGCAGAGAAATCATCTACAAGGAGATCATAAAATATGTTGAACAAATCAAGCAGGAAACATAATGAGAAGGCTTTGAGGTAACCAAAGACATTATTCTGTAGTATTCCTTTGCACTAGTCAAAGCACACATGAAGCTCTCGTGGACATGGAATAATATACACTCAATCTCCAAGAACATACTAATGGAGTAACTAGAGGTGAAGATTTTCTACAAAGGGGGCTTTCCAGTTCAGGTTGAAGCCATTGCAAATGAGTTTAGAGCTTGACACACTTACATCACAAGTGAACTCCATGAGGAAACAAATTATTTATCCATTTGATGAGTCTTTTCCCCATTTCCACATTATTGTTGGGATGTAATTATGTAATTTCAGAAATTGGAAAATGAAAAATGTGTGGAATCCAAAGGGTCACACATGGAATTTGAAAAGTCACTAGGATGTCCAAGAGTCATGTAGGAGCTCAGAAGTCACAGTGGAGCTCAAGAGTCATGAGGGAGGTCAAGGGTCACATGGGAGGTGAAAGGTCACCTCATTTTTTATAAATAGGCCCTCATGCCTCATGTAAAGAGACTTTTGTACTTTTCACCTTAGCTTCTCCATCTTGGCATAGGAGATAAGATCATTCTTTGGAGGAGAAAGTTGTGACTTAATGTTCCATTACTGGGACTAGTGTTGCATCACTGTAATTATGTACTTGGAACATTCACTTAATATCTTGAAGTTGTTATATTCGATGCACTTTTTTCATGTATCATGGATGTAAGGCTATTCTTTTAATGTTTACTATATATGATTGTGTTCACACATACTAAAGAAAATGAACTATATCATTGGCTTTGGTATGTATCCTGTTGAATGTGTGTTGTTACATGTTTTCATGATTATTGTTACATTGTGAACTATTTTGCAAGTTAATTAACGATTCTTCCTATGCTTGTGTGTGTCTTTCTTAGGATAGTACTATTAATTTCATTATAAAGGCTCACTCTGTCTTTCCTCGTTTGTGAAAGTTATTTGTATGCATTGTAATTGGTGTTTTGAAAATTTAACTCACCTGCTTATCACAAAGCTATGTGCATACTCTCTTGTGTTGATAATTGTAGCCAAGAAAAGACTTTAAGAATATAATAATGGTATCCATGTATATTTCTTAGATGGTGCTCCTATCCCAAATGATTTGAGGTCTATTTGGGACTTCATGTCAGGGATACCCCCTGTATATTGGCAGTTTCCAACACCACCAACATTTTGGTGCTACAAGGAGGGATGATGATAAGATGATCCCATTGAGTCTATTTTGAATCCTTCACCTTGAATGCCTCATTCCCAAAACATAATCCACATATTATTTTATAATATAGTGAATCTTAAAATCCCCGAGTAACTAATTTATAACTTGTCTCAATTAAAGTTTGATGGTGAGGGTGGAACATGATGAACAGTTCAAAAATGTGTAACTCGGTTCACTCTTCATAATATGAAATGTATTATTGTAAATTATAAAATTAAAATAAATTATTATTGGAGCATGGGTTTCATGCGCAAGTTCTTTTATTTTATAGGTCAAGCACCCATTGAGTGCTTCTAGGATTTTTCCTAGGTCTAAGAGTCATTGTCATATATTGAAGACCCCAATGGGCACATTGTATCTTGTAAAGAAAAAATATTTTTGTATTTAAAGTGTCCAAATGCCCTCCAAGATCAAGACAGCCTAGACGTTTTCAAGTTGGCCTAATTAAAGAGCCATGTCTACCCCTTGAAGAGGCCTATAGAAAGTGAGTAACTAATCCTCCAAAGGATCACTCACTCATCTCTCATTCTATGCAAAGAAGAGGATGAAGAAGGGGTCGAAGAAGAAGGACAAACAAGAGTTCAAAGAAAGTCAAAGTATTTGGGCTAGTTCTCTCTCCCATGTGCAAGATGAAGCTAGGGTTTCTGCGCAAGGGTTATATCTAGCTCGATCATGGAAGGAAGAGAGGAAAGAAGGCAAGCAAAGGTTAATAAGGGTATCTCTCTAGCCCTAAGTCACAAGGAAAGGTAAGCGGAGGGAAGAAGATGACTCTAAGAAGCTTATTGAAGTCTTCAAGTGTGGCAGTAGTTGCCAAGCAGACAAAATTTTGGATCTGTAGTAGGAGGTTGAAGTTCTTGTAGCAGGAGGCTGAGTTGGTGGTTGCTATTGATCTTGGAGGGTATTTTGTAAGTCACAAGGTCTTGGTATTCATCAATTGTTGGGATGGGGTCTGCTAGGGTTAGTTTTGGGGCAAAAGCCCAAGTTTTGATGTAGAAAGATGAAAAGCCTCTGCAAATTGTTCTCATGGAGAGCATATCTAGTTAAGAGTCAAAAAGGGTTTTACCCTCCTTTATGTAAAATTGATTTGGTTTTTGAATATCTTATACAAATAGGTGTGTCTTAGAGAGTATAAATAAAAGAGAAGTAAGTTTGTATATGTGTACAAAGGAAGAAGTCTAACACAGAGAAGTAGTCTTACAAGGGAAAGGCTCTACAACTGAGTGCATAGAGGCCTAGAGTAGTGTCCGTAACTTAGTGCACAAGTAATTATTGAGACCATAAACCTATATTGAAGATCAACAAAGAAGATTGTTGCATAAATTCCTGTGTTTTAGCTCTTTACTTCTGTTATGTATGATTGCGGTATATGTTGTGATGGAAGGATGTTGTTATAAAATAATGAAGTAATGATGTGTGACTTTACTTGATTTGTATTACTATCTAAACACAATTAATGTTAAGTGATTACGCGAAGATCCTAACACTTTCTGTTAAAGTTATTAAACACTTAGGTAGATCTGAGTAAATATTGATCCAAGGGTAATCTAGGGTGTGCGTAAACAAATAATTAGCCTGTCCAGGCTCCGTAAAAGTTAGTCATAGACCTTCACGGAGGTCTAGAGACCGATTAAAGGAAGTGACAATGATAAGCCATAAGAGCTTAGATATTTGCATGAAGGAAAATCTAGGTCTCAGGAGGACATCACATTGATCTCTGGGTGTAAAAACTTGGTTCCAGCATCCCCCCATACTACTTCGGGTGAGACTTCAGTTCGTGCATCATGGATTGATGCTGAAAGGACCACTAGTGTAGGGATTTTATTGGCACAACTAACTCTGAACCTAGGTCAGGACCACCTAAGACAACAAATGGTTCTATTGCCAGGACTGGGATCTGCATAAAGATATGTGTGATGTCGCATCACTGAAACCCAACCAAGAAAGAAATTGAGAAGTGATTGGATAGAAATATCCATGAATTCACGGTGCAGGAAAATAGGAATCTGTGCCTCACAAAAGAATAATGGTTGGACAGATATTTGTACATAGAAATACGCAAAATCTTCTTCTTCACCTTCTCGATCGGGTTGTAGGAGGATTTGTTATAGAGTTTGCAGTCGGCACCTCATTTAGTTACAGTGAATTAGAGTGACATTTCTTCAAAGGACCATGAGGTAAGTATCTAAGATATTTGAATAATTGGATTAAGATGTTGTTGTGTGAGAAATGTTTTATGCCACTACTTTGATGTTTGGAGCTACGTGAAGTGGGAAGATCTTCAGAGATAGGGGAAGAACAAGCCCTGAATATAGCCCATTGATTGAACCTCCTGAGAGTGATGATGAGGGAGCATCACAGGCTTCATTGCAGATCATTGTCCAATTGATAAGGTAGGGCTTTCCATGAATATCTCATCCATCCACACCACCTCCACCTTCACCTCCACAACATACACCTTCGCCCACACTGCCACCACCACCGTCATTGGTCAACATGTCAACTACAATGAATTTTCTAGTCTTCAAGGGCTTAGGAAGTGAGTATTCGGATGAGTTTTGGTTTGTTGCGAAGGCTATGTGGACAACACAAGAAATTGCAGATGATAGTATAAAGAAGGTGTAGTTAGTTACCACTCTATAGGATCGCGCACTGACATGGTATGTTAAGTATTGCAATGATAATTCGTTAGCGTCACTAGTAGATACTCATACCACTTTGAACAAAGAATTCGGTAAGCCTAAGTCTGCCTCGCAATCTGTAATTGGATTTAAGGAAATCATGATGAGGCCTGGTGAAATGCCATGGGAGCTAGATTAAAGATTGAAGTGCAGAATTCGCAAAGCTAATATGAATCTCATAGATAGTTAGCATCGTAGATTGGTTTATGGCCACACTCCTACCCCACTAAGGATTGCTTTATCACAGCAAAAGATAGGAACTCAGGTGGAAGCTCTGGAAATCGTGATGAGATTGCATGAGACACCTATTTAGGACACATATTTGGGAGTCCAACAAATTCACTCATAATTGAAAAACCTCTGTTTGGAATTGCAGAGCTTGAAAAAGGAAAAAGAGGTCAGGACAAAGGTGCGCGAAGAAGTCTGGTGCCTCAAGTGTAAGAGCCAGGGGCATGATAAGGATCATTTCCCTGTCTTCACGAACTGTATTACAGCGGGGGTGCAATGCCCCTAAGGCAGGAAGCTACAACATGACCAAGTATGGTGCCTATGCTATGGTGTGTTATTTTTCAAGTGGTTGGAAAACATGTCACAGATAATTGTCATTTTCTACAAACGTTTGTACAGACACCACAACAATTTTTATGCAATTTCTACAAACCGGTGGGCCATGATGAGCACCACTGTCGAAGCTCTGAATTAATGATGGAGAAAATGCCTACGTATCAAATACAAGTGGAAAATCAGCCTCCAAATCAGGGTGTTAGGGGAGTGTGCAGAGGATATTAGAGACGTAGACGAGGCCTGAGGACGAGGAGGACCTAGTAGGGGTTGTGGGTAGGTCATTTGCTACAATTGCGGAATGTCAGGACACTACGCGTGAAAGTGTATGAATCAGACACGCCCATCATGTCAATATTGTACCCGGTTTGACCACAACATCGAAGAATGTCTTGTGCTGATAGCCAAGATACAAAAGAAGAAGGTTCAACCTCAACATCATACCTATAACTTATAGATGATGAGGGTCGAGCCCCACAAAGAAGACCCGAATGTGAATATCGTTTTGTGAAGTGGGATCATGACTGGTGATGATAAGGGAAAACAGCCTGAAGAAGGTGGATGGCTCAATCCCCTGGAATAGGAGAATGGTTTCTATCTAGGGCACATGAAGGAAACATTCATGGAAGTGAAGAAAATTTTTGCTGAAGTTCAGGAAGTCAGAAAAACCTGCCAGACACCAGCGCGCCTACAGAGGTTCACCCTCTGTGTTTACCACCTTCTTGGAGACTTGTATGAAACTACTGCATGATATCAAGGCTATGAAAGGACTATAGGAGTTGATAAACAAGTTTTCCAGTAAGGATAATGCTCATGATGGACCCCGCGTAGTTAGAGAGATTGGTAAGCATAAGGCGAGAACAAGGCAGAAGACAAATAGGAGACTATGAGATGGACCAAGTTATTTTGGATTTGGGGTTTGACATGAACGTATTGCCTAAACAAACTTGCGAGAGAATGGGGAGACATGCACTACAGTGGCATCCAATTCAACTGAGGATGGCGAACCAACAGAAGATTATCCCTATGGGACGATCGTAGCGAGTTACCATAAATATAGAAGGTATGAGTGCACTGGCTGATTTTAAAGTGATATAAATTGTTGATGACAGCAATCCATGCCCCAAGCTCCTTGGAATAGATTGGGCTATTGATATGAATGGGGTCATCAACTTGAGGAAGAAGACGATGTCATTTGAAAGAAAATTTCTTTGCGTTGTAGTACCAGTGGACCCTGCAGAAGCACTGCGCTATACCAAACCGGTCCACGACTATGAGGAAAGTGACGATGATTTAGATCAAATCTACAAAATTACGGTGTGAGACCAAGATTGGGTTAACCCAATGGATGAAAGATGGATTGCATGGGACCGTGAAAGTTCCTATACCTCGGATTTAGATGAAAAGTTGGAACATTGGAAAAACAAGTTGCACGAAGTATCCACACTACACTACAACATGATGACCAAATCGCTACGGTGTGTGTCATTAGAGGTAAGAAATTTACCTCATTACGATATTTTAACTGACATAGATAAATGTTTCGATGCTTTTGAAAGAGAATTTCAACAGGATCACTGCTTTCAGGCATTGGATTTAGCACTGTGCACTACATTCGCTCGGTGGTGGGGTACGCACAAAGACAACTTTAATGAGTGGCATGATTACAGGAGGATGATTAGGATCCGATTTGGCTATCCTAAAGTATGGTTAACTGAGAAATATGATGGGAGGAATGATCTGTGTGATCATTTGGAAAAATGGACTAAAGTGTATGGAACAGAGCCGCAACCAGAATGGGTGCATTTAGTCTGTCACACTTTGGACATAATCCCTAAGAATTGGTATTTGGAAATAGAGCTCCGCCATGGCACCACATAGTAGGATATGTTGAGGGAAGGCTTTTTGATGACCTTCAGTTTTGAAGATGGATTTGAAAGCATTGATGAGGCGTTATAGGAGGTTAAGGTAGTGATCTTCCGAATCCCGCGGGATCGTTTGGAATTGGTTGAACCAAATTGGCGCACCCAGCTGCACCATGCACTAGAATGCTATAATATGACTATTGAAGGAGAGGATGAGGATCCATGAAATATCAATATCCCAGAAGTGGAGGGCCACCATGAGGTTGAAGTTCCACAGATAAAGAATCTGGATATCACTGCGCCGCTGAAAACTAGGCAGGTAAACATTGGTACTAAAGCAGAGCCTAAATTCGTGAAGATCGGAGATTAATTGGATGATGCCACAGTGGCTAAATTTTTTGAGTTACTCTGCGAGTACCAAGATATTTTTCCTACCCAATTTTCAAACTTGAAAGGAATCATAGGCAACTTGGGTGTGATGAAAATAACTTTGAAATCCGACATGAAGCCCGTTAAGCATAGGCCATATCGCCTTAATCCCAAATACAAGGAAAATGTTTGCTTGGAATTGAACAAGATGCTTGAGGCAGGTATTATTGAACCAGTGGCAGAATCTAATTGGGTGAGCCTAATGGTAGTTCAGGAAAAGAAGCAGAAGGGAGATATAAGGATTTGCATAGATCTAAGAAAGCTTAATGATGCTTGTGTCCATGGTCCTTTCTTGACACCGTTTACTGATGATGTACTGGACAATATTGGAGGGCAAGAAGCCTACTCATTTACTGATGGGTTCTCTGGATACCATCAGATGAAGATCACACCAAAAGATAGAAGCAAAACAACCTTCACAACAGAATGGGGTTGTTTTTAGTATACAGTGATGCCCTTCAAACTCAAGAATGTGTCAGCAATATTCTCTCACGTAGTCATCGTGACGTTCAAAGAGTTTATTAACAAATTCTTGGAGGTATATTTTGATGACTAGACTGTGTTTGGGTTGGTAAAGCACCATGTAGTCAGTCTACAATTAATTTAGGATACTTTTCGAAGGTATCAGATCACGCTAAACCTAAAGAAGTGCTTGTTTTGTGTCCCCTTTGGGATTTTGCTGGGTCATGTGGTATGCAAGCAAGGAATAATGGTGGACCTGGCCAATATCATGGTAATAATCAATTTGGAAGCCTCGAGGAGTGTCAGACAGTTGTGCGCAACATTGGGTCATACTAGATATTATCAAAAGTTCATCAAAGCTTATGCCCAAATTACTGCGTCCATGGAGAAGTTACTGAAGAAGTACACTACATTCTATTGGGATGAAGAATGTCAGTGTAGTCTGGATGTCTCGAAGGAAAAGATGGTCAATTCACTGATCTTGGTCTTCCCAGACTGGAAGAAGGAATTCCATGTGTACGTTGATGCCTCGTGTATTGCGTTGGGAGCAGTGTTGACATAGGCTGGTGAAGGAGAAATGGATCACCCTATAGCATTTGCAAGCAGAAAGCTATCAAAGGCTGAGAACAACTACTCGATGACAGAGCACAAGGGATTTTCTATGGTGTATGCACTCCAAAATTTTAGGCACTATCTCTTGGGTGGACATTTCAAGATGTACACGGACCACTCCGCCTTGAAGTACCTAGTCAATAAATCTGTGTTGGGGAGGAAGATATTCAAATGGCTATTGTTGTTTCAAGAATACGACTTTGAGGTAATTCTCAAGCCAGGAAGGCTAAATGCAGGAATTGACCATTTGTTGCAAATTGGAATGGGGGAGAAGCCTACTAATTTGAAGGAAGGGCTACCCGACAAGTAGCTCTTCACGGTGAACATAGAGGACAATCACTGTGTAGATATTATCCACTTTTTTAACATAGGAACAACTCTAGAAGGCTACACTTGTCAGCATAAGAAAGAACTGGTAGTATGTGTGGCTGATTTCTCAGTAATTGCAAGACATTTATATAAGATCAGTTCAGATGAGATACTCTGACGGTATGTGTCCAATTTAGAAAGAAACAACATCCTTGTGGAGGCTCATGGAGGGGATGCATGAGGGAATTATGTAGGAAATGCAACGGCGCAGAATATTTTGCATGTCAGGTTGTTGTGGCCTACATTACACAAAAATACCAAATCATATCGTAGAGTGTGTGATGCATGTCAAAGAATGGGCAGGCCATCGTGAAGGGACAAGCTGCCTCTAAATCCTCAAGTTTCATTACAACCATTTTAGAAATGAGCTTTTGACTTTGTAGGACCAATTCAACCCCCAATTAAGAAAATCGGTGCACGTTATATCATCACCGCAAAAGAATACCTGACTAGATGGGTAGAGGCACAGCCTGTGAAGGATTATACAGGGGCTACAATAGTTAAATTTTTGTTTGAGTACATGCTAATGAGGTTCGGGTGCATGAAAGTGCTGATGAGTGATCGAGGTATGCACTACCTTAATGAAATGATCAACATGTTGACCGAAGAATTTTAGGTTTATCATCAAAAGAGTATGCCATATCATCCTCAGGCTAATGGAACAGTGGAGCCCTTCAATATGATATTGGAGAATGTGCTGACAAAGATTTGCAATGCACAGTGGAATGATTGGGACGTGTGTGTATCGGTAGTATTATGGGTGTATAGGACTACCTACAAAACGCTAAGACTCCAGACACCTTTCTGGTTGGTATGTGGCGTAGAAGTTGTGATGCCTATGGAATATATCGTGCCTCGTCTACACATAGAATCCTTTGTATTGATGGTGGACTTCAGAGCCTTAGAAGAATGGCTTGCGCAGTTGATGGAGCTCGAAGAGGACAAATTTTTGGCTGGCTTTCATCAGCAAGTACAAAAGTGACGTGAAAAGGCATGGCACGATCGACACATCAAGATGCGCACATTCAAGGTAAATGACTTGGCTTTATTATATAATAGTAAGTTTGCTAAATTTCCATGAAAGTTTGAGATGCACTCGTTGGGGCCATATGTCATCAAAGAAATCACAGATGGGGGCATGGTTCAGCTTGCAAAGCTGAATGGAGAACCTTTCCGGGAAAAGTAAATGGAAGTCGGTTGAAGCCCTATGCAAAAAATCTGGTTCAATGACTACATGACAGTAGCATAGTCTTAGTGCTCCATGTAGCTGCAAGGGAGCATGGGACTATAAACTACACTACCTGGTTTTGGGAGATACACGAGAGAGGGGCTGCATGAAAAAGAGTGATGTCACAGTACCAGAAGCGGCGCGAAGGGAGCTACACTATGGAGGGAGATACCATGCAGCACAGCGAGAAAATGACCATTAGGGACACTGTTCATGACTTGACAGCCACGAGACGATTAAGAGGAGAGGGTGGGTGAAAATTAAGGCTCAAATCTTTAGAGATCCACCACCAATTCAACATTAATGGATGGATTTTGGGGGGAATGATCGCATTTGAATTCAAAATATCCTATAAATTATGCATGGTCGTCCAATAGAGAACACTTTGCATCCTTAGAATTTTTGCGTTGTGCTATCTGTGGCTTATGAATCGAAAGTTTTTCAAAAATTTGGTCGCAATCTCTGTGTTTGATAATCTACCCAAGGAAACCCATCAATTTATTCGTAGCACTATGTCAAGACCAAGAGAGACTGCAAGCATCAGAGAAATGGTTTCCTTTGAAGTAGCGGGTCCAGAAGGTGTGAGCATGGAGGCTCCAGCTCCAGTGCCTATGGTGCCAAAGTCTCCTAGGCCAAAGCCTACACCAGTGTGCGAGACCCATAAGATGAAGAAAGACAAGAAGAAAAGGGAGGTGCTAGTGCATGAGTAGCCTAGAAAGCAATATGTTTCCCAGACACAGAAGAAGGAAAAGCATTGTGAGAAGGTTGTAGATTTGGAGGCCGAAGAGGGCACTAAAGATATAGAAGTCAAGGGCATGGATCCCATCTCCAAGTTTCCAGTGTATATACCTCTGCGTAAAGGAAAGGTGAAGGTCACCAAGGACCCAAACAATGAGAAATTCCTCATTCATACACCCCTGCTACCATAAAATATCACCTTTGAAGGTTCACGCCTGGTGTGGGTTCCCCTTTTAAAGATTGAGGATTGGGACTTGGATAACCATGAGACGTTCGCCCACCTCACGACAAAGAATTAAATGAAACCAGTATTTTAAAAGACTCTGATGTCATGGAATTGGAGCAAATTGAGTGGATCCACAGAGTAAATAAATCGTGGTTGTTGAACCTGCTATGGGTGCCCCACTACCACCGCTCCAATATCAATACCACCTGTATAAGGAAACTGCTAACTCTGGTGCATGATGGGTGTTTATGGCTTGGCACACCTATCCCCATCACAGACATACTCATCCACATAATCATGCTCCTGCCACATGAAGGCTTGAATTTGGCAAAGGAGTTTGGCGGAAAGACAAGCGAGCGTGACTTGGCAGAAAAGATGAAGAAGAAATTTGAACTGATCAAGAATCCGAACATGTACTCCATAACATCCATCATCAACCCCATGGTGAAAATTTCCATGCAGATACCAGCTGGTAAGGTCATCAGGAAGTGTCACACGGATGAGGTTCTAGCGCTCGTGATCTCGTTAACTACACAATGCATGGAGGGCATGCAGTTTAACTGGTCATGCTATCTATGTAGTTAGTTCATTGTGAATTTTCGTGAGGCTCGAGATGAGAGCAAGACCTTCCACTATGCATGGTTTCTTCTCTCTATTGTGCTAGTTGCTTGGGAGCTGCCATAGGATAGTTAGTTCTCCCCATTGGAGGCAGGTTTTCCAAAGGCTGCACAGTTTACCTCCCTTTGGTCCACGAAGGACCCTGCACAGGTCACAGAAACAAAACTCTTATGGGTTTTGATGGAGGCGAGAATTTGCATGGTCATCAACCAACAACCATGATTGTCCCCAACCATTTATGAGCAGTTATCATAATACACTGAGTTCGAGGAAGACTTCCACCACATCTATATCAGGGCGCGGAAGGACCCAGAGCAGAAGTGGTTTGATCTGCCATATCTCACCATGGAGGATGTGATTCAGGAGGTCATCAAGTTCTGGCCAGTAGATTGGCATCCTCCTTAAGAATTGGTTTTGGGTACAAGAAAAGGCATGGGGAGCTCCACAGGGAAAAAGAGGAAGGAGGCAGCAAAAGAGGTGGTACAGAAGTTGGTCGCACAATGAAGAAAGGAGGCTGATGAGAAGGCCCAACTGGAAAAGGAGCACACTAAAAAACAACATGTTGAACAAGAGCAGCGCGACTCCGAGTGAAGTGGTAAATCCCCTTCACCCTAGACTGAAGAGGAAGACCAGTCAGTGTAGGGCGGTGGTGGTGATGAAGGGAAAAGCACTCCATTCCGAGTAAAGCAGTGTAGAGAAAAGTAGAAGGAAGGTCCCCTGAAGAGGTCAAAGGCGACTAAGCCACCGCTGGATCCCATTACGCTGACAAATGGTGATATCGACTAGATTGGGGACAAAGTGAGAGACACTACAGTCGACTTGTTGCAACAATTCAAGCAACAAGACTTGTAGTCCCTAGGAAATATTCAGAAGGATCTACATGAACTGCAGATCCAAATTAGTAGGATATAGGTGGGCGCAGGTCAGGTGGGCACTGCATAGGCAAGCCTGGCACTAGGGACAAGTCAGGCTACAGAGCTAGTGAGGATAGTGGATCTCTGAACAGTCATGCTGCCAGCAGGATCCCTAAGCATGAAACCGGTCAATGACAAGGTCATCGTGAGCACTCTGAAGAACATCGGCCTCAACATTGCAGCGCTCCCCAATGAATATCTTCATGCGCTGCAGATAGGTGTGACAATGGAATTGAGAGTGCGGGAGAAATGCACTCTCAGCGTAATCAGTGAATATAGGGTGAACAATGACCAAATGTTCACCAAGAAGATGAAGGCTCTAAAAGAAATAGATACAATCAAGAAGCAGAACGCCCAATTGGTGGCAATAGTTGCAGAGGCATGCTAAATGTGCCAGAGTTGCACATCCCCGAGGAAGTGCAACTAGAGGCCAAGATCTGGAAACTCGCTAGGGGTGTTCGCGATGCTAAGGTAGACGTGGCTAGAGTTTAGTTTGAACTCAACATGAAAATTATGGAGCTAGAACTCAAGTCACAACCTTCCACTCTGCCTAAAGTCAAGGAACAGCGTGAAGCTGGCATCAAGGAAGGAATTGCTACTGTGGATGACACAGTTGTTAAATGCACAACTTTACTCAAATAGGCCATGGAGGTGATGATGGCCCTGCAGGAAGATCCCACCATGCATATTTTGAATATAGAGATTTGCGAACTCCAGTAGTAGTACGATGAGGTTAGAGTGATGGCGCACACCATTTCTACAGCACAATGCCTCACCAAGTTGCAGGAGGCAAAGCAGCTCCTTTCACAAATGGAAGCAACGCATAAAAAGGAAACAGTCCTTAAGGCTAGGTTAGGTCCTTACTTAGATGAAGCCCACCTAGTCTTGACTAACATACAGGAAAATATGGTGAACTTGCAGCTTACAAAGCAGAAGATCAAGTGAGCCAGCGAAGGACCAACCATAGAGAAGATCGTGGAACAAGTGAAGCATGCAACCACACAGACCACGACTGAAGTAGTAGTTGTGCAGGTGGAGTTTGGGGATCTTCACAGCAAGATTGCTATGCCAGCTGAGTGACTCAAGCGTGAGTCACGACCTTTGTGTTGGGGGACTATTGGGATGGGGTCCCCTGGGGTCATTTTTGCGGAAAAAGCCCAAGATTTGATGTAAAAAGATGAAAAGTATCTGCAAATTGTGGTCACCGAGCACGTAGCTATTTAAGAGACAAAAAGGGTTTTACCCTCCTTTATGTAAACTTCAGTCGGTATTTAAAGATCTACCCATGGTTTGCAAACCATGGGATTGTATAAATAGGAATGTATTAGAGAGTCTAAAAAAAGAAGTAAGTTTGTCTTTGGGTACGAAGGAAGAAGTCTAGCGTAGAGAAGTAGTCTTAGAGGGTAAAAGGCTCTATGGTTGAGTGTGCAAAGGCCTAGAGTAGTGTCCACAGTTGAGTGCGCGGACCCCTGCATCTAAGTGCGTAGGGAAGTATTGAGTCTTTAAACCTATATTGAATATCAATAAAGAAGATTGTTGTATAAATTCATGTGTTTTATCTCTTTACTTCTGTTATGTATGATTGCGGTATATGTTGTGATAGAATGATGTCTTTATAAAATAATGATGTATTGATGCACAACTTTACTTGATCTATATTACTATATGAACGCAATTAATGTTAAGTGATTATGCGAAGATCCTAGCACTTTCTGTAAGGTTATTAAACACTTAGGTAGATCTGCGTAAATATTGACCCAAGTGTAATCTAGGGTGCACGTAAATAGCTAATTGGAATGTTTAGGGTCTGCAAAAGTGAGTCGTAGAACTTCACGGATGTCTAGAGGCCGACTAAAGGAAGTTACAATGATAAGCCATAAGAGCTTAGAGACCTGCGTGAAGGAAGATCTAGGGCACAAGAAGATAGCACACTGATCTTTGGGTGTAGAAACTTGGTTCCAACATCCCCCCATACTGCTTCGGGTGAGACTTCAGTCCGCACACTGCGGATCGATGCCAAAAGGGCCAGTAGTGTAGGGATTTGTTTGGCGCAGCTAACTCTGAACTTGGGTCAGGACCCCCTAAGCCAACATCAATTGAAGGATCTATAAGAAGAGAAGAGATTTAAGGATTTTACACTCAGGAGGAGGGATTTTGGCCATGGCTTGCAGCCTATATACTATGTTGATTTTCTTATTGTTTTGGTAGTTTCTTGATGTATCTCACATTATAATTATAAGGAACACAACTAGTAATGAAAAAGGTAACACAAACATTTATCAAGTTAAAGAGAATTAACATATTCATTGCTGTATTGAATTCTTAACATGGTATCAAAGCTAAAGTTAGCTAATGGCATCATGAAGATCTCCTCTAAAGGGAAGAAGTTGATCAAGAATATAGAAATCCATCTCAATGAAGGTATCAAGGAATCATCAAATCTCTTATTTTCTTCAAAGAAAGTATCAATCAAGGAAAGGGATGAAGGTCTCTTCTCAGCTCTCTCTAGCACATTCAAATATGAATACATTTGGGTAATAGATAGTGGTGCATCAGGACACATGACTAGACATTCCAAACAATAGAAGACCTTATCAAAAGGAAAATCCACTTATTCAGTGGAACTTGGAGATAACAAGAGCTATCTCATAAAGGGTATTGGATCAGCCTCTATAAAGCTGGAAAATGGAAGCAACATCCACCTCAACAACATTTTATTTGCTCCAGGTTTTCATAAGAACTTACTTTCCATTTCAAGCTTAGAATATAAGGGAGATAGACTAGCATTCATTGATAGAATTTTTTTTGTATGGAGAAAAAATTGAAGTATAGAACAAGCTAAAATCATTGGCATTTGAGAAGGAAGACTTTACAAAATGATACCTCCTTTCACCCAAGCCCTAGTTCACATTGAAATTAGGCCATGTGAAATCGGTCATAAAAGATTTCGTCATCTATATTTCAAGATCCTTCCAAATCTAAGTTCAATAGTAGATGGAATACCTAAACTAAAGGAAGATCATGGAGTATGTAAGGGATGTGCATTGGGTAAGAATACCAAGAGACCATTTGGAAGAAGTGATTCATGGCCAAAAGAAATAATGGATCTCATTCACTCTGATGTATGTGTCCCTATGACTCCTAAATCACTTGGAGGTCATCTATATTATGTCACATTTATAAATGATCATTCAAGAAATACTTGGGTTTACTTAATGAAAACCAAGGATGAAGTATTTACTAAATTTCAAGAATTCAAAGTTGAAGTGGAGAACATTAAAAAAACAAGAATCAATATTCTAAGATCTGATAATGCAGGAGAATATACATCCAAAGATATTATAACATTATGTAAGGAGTCTCAGGTTAAGAGGGAGTTGATATTTCCATATCATCCCAAGAAAAATGGAGTCACAGAATGGAAGAATATATATATAGAAGAGAGTGTAAAAGAAATGTTACATGATCAGGATCTACCTAAGTTTATGTGTGGAGAAGCCATGAAGCCAATTGTTTACATTCAGAATTGAAGTCCCCATAGGTCCTGTTATCTCAAAATCAGGCCCTGATAGGCTGCTGGTCAGTTTGACTCTAAGTAACTATTTCAAACCTACTTTAGGCTGAGGCTTAGCCTCCTCAACCTGAGAGGGCTCTCTCTTGATGGGTTAATGATTTTGATTAAAGATAAGATGGCTAACTCTTATAGAACAACTGTGAAAAATATGAATGGTGGAAACACATTAAACAAATATCCATTGGGCTTATGGAGTCAACAACACCTCAATATAACAATGAACTCAACCTTACATGGAAGTCAGGGCATTCAGCATTTAAACATTCAGAACATAAACTCATATGGGACCACACAGTCTATAAATGTATACAGGAAGTCAGAGCACATTCAGTGAATTCTGAGTGATTATACATCCATACCACTGTAAGAATTAAGAAAAGGACAACATCACATATTCTGAACATAAAAAATCCTTCATGAATCCTGAGAAGTAAAGTCAAGCATGTATTACTGAAAATGAGTCTTACATAGGCCAAATACAAGTTTTTGCATAAAATTTCCAACCCTTTGTACATCAGATCTTCTTCTATATATAGAGCTCTTTACATAACTGAGATTCCTCATCCAGCATGAGGGGAATTCGAATTCATCCTACTATGACACCTATTGATACATAAAACTAATTATTAAATGCAAATGACACCTAACTAGCAGTCCTAGAGACCTAATGCAACTAGGAGTGTAACTCCTTATCATGATTCAACAACCTTATCTAAGAATTTAAAGCATTATTTGATCACTTTCAACCTCAAGAAGTCGAATTTGATGAAGCCTCCCACGTGGTCATCTGACTGCTGAAGACAAACCCTAGAAATTAGGGAACATGTTTCCTTGTTTTTAGGTTTAGGATCCCTGAAAATGGCACGTGGGACAGAGCCTTTATCTCCTCATCCATGACACATTTTACAAAACTGAAGGAGGTTTTTGTAGCCCATGTGTTCCAGAACAAAAACCTCTCCTGGTTTTTTAAAACATTTCTCCAGCTGTCCCGAAACTGTCCTTGAAAAACACGTGGCAAACAGGAAAAATCCGTTTTCTGAAAGTAGGGTCTCAATGAAAGCTTAATATCTCCCAACTGAAAACACTTATGAATAAAGTGAGATAGGTTATTTCATATGGAGAGTTTATGAAGAGAAACCTCCCTCAGAATTCCAAAATACATCTTCTTGTAACCAGAAACGGATCTTGAAAAAGACTGCTAAAACCAGAAGACAAAGCTTGACTTTCAGCAGTTTCGTAGCGCAAGTTTAACCATAAATTCCTCCCACCTCAGAACGAATTTAAAGAAACTGAAAGAGGTTTTTGTATTGCAGCATGTTAGGAAGAAAAGCCTCTTTAAGTTTGCAAAATTAAGTTCTCGGCTGCTCAGGAAATCTTTTCGAAGTTAACTAGTACAAACAGTTTTTCTGCTAAAACAGGCTGCTACAGGGGTTTCGTAGCGTGCTACGAAAACACCTAGTTCAGTGATTTCGTAGCTACTTTCAAAATTTCTCCAAAATGATGTGAGATATGACTTCTAAACACATGGTGAGGCTTCTAGGACATGGAATGAGGCTGTTAAACTTTGATGGAAAAGAGATATGACCTTGAAAGACTTCTAACCTTATGACCTAACTCTTAAAGCATGAAATGACCTAGAGACCCTTTAACACCATGACTAAAAGAAGGGTTTGTAAATGAGAATGACACTAATTGTGATGAGCTGACTCAAAACTTATAAGACTATGATTAGAAACAAGGCAACTTACCAAATCTTAGAGACAAAGATTTTAGGGTGATAACAGGTCCCTAGACAATAAAACTCTAGAGGAAGTGTTCACTAGAAAGAAGCCATTTGTAGCTCATCTCCGGATCTTTAGGTGCCTTGTATATATCCATAGACCAAAGGACAAAAGTAAGAAGTTGGATCCATCAGGCATGAAGGGAACATCTTTTGGGTACAACAACTCATCGAAAGACTATAGGATATGTTAGTCCTTACAATTTCCTAGGCTGAAAACAAAATCGAGAAGAGTAACCTCAAACCACTTCATCTCAGTAGCTAGCCCTACTAAGCATGAGATGGATCTCTCAAAGTCTTTTATCAGTGACACAAATTTAAAGAAAATGAGTTTTAGGCTAGATATATATAATTGTTTGTGTGTTTGTGAAAAATTGGATTTTAGGGTTTGCTGGACTAGAGTTTGGAGCCACAAATAGGTCTAGGTTGTATGAGTGCGGGAGAAAATATGAAAAGGAGCTAGATATCAAAAGACCATGGTGTATTTAGAATATTGTTAGTGTAGTATAGAAGAGAAAGTGTAGAAGTAACTAATGAGCATAAGTAAACGTGATTTCATTAGCTTAGGAAGACATAAACATAACTATGAAAAACCAGATAAACAGAGCTTGATAAACAAGAATTTTGTATATTTCGATGTAAGGCATCCATAGAAAGAAGAGATATCATTTAGATAAATATGTTTTAACCATTAGAAAACAAATATAATGAAGCTCAAACACCATGAACTCACTCGATTAGAGTTTCTTAAAAATAGCTGCAACTGTCTCTATATTAACGGAAAAGATGAATGCATGCAAGCCTCCTCCACAAAATGTCCAACCCTTCTCTCTGAAAGAGAAATGATACATATATACTCTCTTAGACCAATTTCCCACCTTCAGGAGTCAAATTCCTTGGTGGAGGAACTGACTCCAAGATTCTCTCAACCAATAGGTGAGAGTGAGAAGGTGAAATTCAAACACTTCTTAGAGAGTTTGTTTAGGAGTTTCCTTCCATTACGAGGCCTAATAAACATCAAAAATAACCTACTATGTACATTTATTCATGCCTACATCACCTAGCCTTGAAACTAGTGCCATTACATAAATAGGTTTGACTTTGACTAAGTCAATCTGGAAACTAGAAATTTTACACAGTGAAATTTACAAATTAAAACACATAAAAGTGTAGAAGGGCAGTGCCTATGTCGAGCTGATTTTTAGGTGCCTTCTAGAGGTTCCAATGCAAGTCTGAGAGAACGGTCAAATCGCCCTTGAAGTCTAGTTTCCAGAACAATTTGAATTTTTGAATTTGACCAATGATAAGGCCTTCAAAACTCCATTCTCCCAAGGTCACTCTAGGTGCGCAATGCCTGTCAAAAAAGTGTCCAAAATGCTAGTTTTTGGCCACTTTTTGTACTTTTCTCCAAAAATAAGCCACCTATGTAAAATATGAGAAAATGGGGTTTTAGAGGATGGTAATATCTTTCTAAAAATATAATTTTTTCCTAAAATAGATGCCTGAGGAAAAAGCGTAGTGCCTTAAGCGTAGTGCCAAGGCACTATGCTTCTGGAGATGCTCATTTTCTGAATTCAGCTCCAAAATTCACAAAAAACTAAAATTTGTCAGATTTTTCTCAAAATTTGTGAGAA
Source organism: Pinus tabuliformis (assembly GCA_031772625.1). Classification (NCBI taxonomy): domain Eukaryota; kingdom Viridiplantae; phylum Streptophyta; class Pinopsida; order Pinales; family Pinaceae; genus Pinus; species Pinus tabuliformis. The sequence goes on from CM062815.1 coordinate 39,363,177, forward strand.
GCTGTAAAATTATATATTTTAAACCTTCATAGATGCTTTAGAAATCATCTCCAAGTTTCCCTCATCCTTTTGGTCCTTTTTGGCTTCTTTGAGCTTGTTTTTAAGTTGCTTTACCTTGATATCGGCGATCATGTTTTGAGCCTAGTAGTGGTGCGCCATATGCCTAAGAAACTGATTATCACTATTTTCCTTCAAAAGGAGCTTCTCTAAGTGTTCATTCACCATGTTGAGCCAATACTCTTTGTCTTTATTAACCTCAAGAGAAATTATGTCCTCTAGGTCTATGTCTACATTCAACAAGATGTGTTCTTCCTCTTCTTGTAATGCCTTCTTTAGGCCCTTTGTTCTTGGCCTTTTCCTCTTACCTTTCCCTTTTACTCCTTTAGACTCACTTGACTTTATGATTTCTTTGCCCTTTACAACCTACTATGATAACCTGGTTTGCTCTTTTTCCATGATCAATTGCTTTGCTTTGAGCTGACTATTCTCTTGTTCAAGGAATGAAATGATGTATCTAGGTCTTGCCATGTTGACTGTAAGCTCCTTGATATGATAGTATTTATCTCTGATTGTCTGCTACATGCTTGAAGTCTGATCCTCTGCCTCTAAATCAACTAGCTCAAACTCATGCTCAACTGTGTCTTTATCCCGCGTTGTTGATCCCTGCTTTGTTGATGTAGAAGGCTTGGCCCCTTTCTCACCATGAGAAGAAAACACAAGCCTCTATCCTCTCTTGTACATCTTGGTCACCTCAGGCTTAGGTGCTTGAGTTTTCTCAACTGATTTGCTAGAGGACCCCACTTCCATTTTCTGTTTTGGTATGCTAGAGGCTTGAACTGCTACATTGGCTTCATGCCATTTGAAGGCTATTTCTAGAAAGGTTTCCCAAGTCATACCTTTCTCTGCAATTTGGTGAAGGACTATAGTATTGATTAGAATATGATGAAACAGCCTTGGGTAGTGCTCCTTGTTCTTCATTTGTATCTACTCTAACATTTTGGAAATTCTCCTGAATAGGTAGTTACACATGTTAAGTGGCTTCTGAGAGTTGAAGTGCATTAGGAGGCAAAAATGATAAGCATACAACCTGGAGAATCTTCCTTCACATGTAAATAAATTTGTGATAATATTCATCAAAGGGGAATATTTCTCCAATAAGTATTTGAAAGGCATAGTGTGAGCATGTTTTTCCTTGTATGGTGTTTTTAAGAAAGGTTTATAATATCCAAGATCTAGGTTCATTCTCTTGAACCAATATTCACCATTGTTTGGTAGCCCTGTATCAAGTGAAATGGAGGCCACTAAAAAAATGAATTCAACACCAGCAATAACAACACTTTCACCCTTCAACTAAGTTTCCACCCAATCTGTTAACTTCTCATGAAAACCTACCTCACTCACCTTGTTGCAGAAATCCAAGCAATGTCAATGTTTAAAGCACTATTTGATAAAGGGATATGAGTTGATTTCACTGCAATTTGATGGCTCATATATGAGGATTTTCCCTCCCTTGTGATGTCTCTTCCTCTCTGGTGAATATTCTGCCTCCATGATGACAAAAACCCTAGCAGCAGGAAAATGAGAATAACTATGAGGTATGAGTGGAAAATGAAGTGATGTAAAGGTGGAGTTTGAAAAAATGGTAAAGGAGGTTTGAAAGAGATGAAAATGGAATATGGAGAGCTAATGAAAATGAGTGGAAAAGAAATGGAGGAATGAACTTCTTGTGAGAAGAAAAAATAGAGTTAGTTGTGAAACTACCCAAAAACCCCTAGGAATGAACTAGGGTTTCACTTTTGGAGAGGTAAAACTCTATTTTGAGGTTGATTGAGTGGTCAAAATAGTTTATTAAACATGTATATAGGTGTAAGGAAACATTTTACATGTTTAGAAACCAAGAAATAAGAATGGCCATCATCAACCTATCATTCCCCATGAGAAATTTCACTACAAACCCTAATTTGAAAAATCATTGGCTTGAGATGGTTTTGAAAATCAAATAAGGAAGAGTAATGGTGTAGTTAATTTTTGCTTGCCTTAGGAAGCAATGAAATCAAGTTTGCATGCTTAAAAATCAAATTTGGGAGAAATTTGGGCATTTTCTGGACACTCTTCCCCATGCACAGTGCAGTTAGGTTATGTGCACCACTTGTGTGCAGCGCAGTGTCTCTATGTGTAGTCCCAAGCCTCCAAGTTTCTATGTGTATAGTACCAAGCCTCCAAGTGCGACGCCTTGTCTCTGTGCGACACGCCTTGATATTTTTTCCAATTTTGCCTAAAAAATCGACCTTTTCCCTCTTTTGGAGTGGAGAGCTCAATACTCAAGAGTGAATAAGAGGTAAATGAAAAAAGTTTGAGTTTATATAGGAAAAATTATTTCTCTTTTTAAAAATTAATGGGACCCACAAACCTTTGAAAAACTAATTTTTTCACTTTTTGAAAATAGAGTCACCTTTAATGTTGAAACCTGAGATGTCTTTTCACTTTCCTGAGTACTGGAACTTCTTCTTCTAGAACTTTTCAAACATGAAAACATGATGAATGTGTGATAACTCACAAATCAATACCAAAGAGTTGCTTGTCATGCTCTTTTCACTGCTGGATTTATTCATGAAAATGATGGACCTTGGAAACCCTAGCGACCTAATGGATGACTTAAAACTGAATGGAATGAGGATGATGACTAACTTGCTTTTATTATGACACCTTCATAGAAATGTGATAGGTGACTAGCATGAGTGAATTTTCAAAAGACTGACCTCATTTATAGATTGACCAAATAGTGACCCAATTTTACTGTGTAACCCTAGTGACATAAAAAAAAATATTTTGATAGTCCTGACAAGCATTGTGAAATCATATTTGATCCAGGTGACAAGCTGAAAAGACTAACACTAATAGGATCTACATAAAAGAATGACATCACATATAATTTAGTTGAGATGCCATATTTCATGAAACCATAGCATTCAATAAATCAAAGAAACTTTCCATAGACTCTGATGATGAAGAAATTTTTTTATTTGATAAAGAAGTTGACAAGGGAGAAGAAGAATCACACCATGAAGAAGAAGGTCCTAGTGAAGTGAACCTGTTCAACCTATGATCATCCCTGAAACAAGGAAAATACCTAATTGGATGAAATATACACTACTTGATGCAGAAGGACGTGAGGTAGTGAAAAGATCATTTAGAGAAAGAAAGAAGCCTAAGAGATATTTTGGGTATGCTAGATACATGAAAAAAATAATAGAAGCAGAACCATCCACTTTTCAACAGGATATAAATCATTAGGAATGAAAGGACTCCATGAATGAAGAGTATCAGTCTATAATGAAGAATGGAGTCTGGGAGATCATACCTAGGCTCGAAGACAAATCTGTGGTAACTTCCAAGTGGATCTATAAGATCAAACACGTGGAAGATGGAAGTATAGATAAATATAAGGCAATATTTGTGTCTAGGGGATTCTCTCAAATAGAAGTCATCAACTACGAAAATGCATTTGATCCAACAACAAGATATACAATAATTCATTCATTAGGCTCTCTGGCAACATCAATGGGATGGAACATCCAACAAATGGATGTCAAGACTTGTTTTTTGAATGGAACAATAGAAGAATAAGTCTATATAGTGAAACCTTTGGGATTTGAATTTAAATATAAGAAGGCAAATGTTTGCAGATGATGAAATAATTATATGGCCTCAAGTAAACACCAAGGGAATGGTATGCTAGAATGGATGCATACCTACAAAGACTAGGCTTCACAAAATTTTATGTTGATCTGAACCATTATGTTAAGGTTGTAGATGGACAACCCGTAATCATTCTTCTATATGTAGATGATCTTCTTTTGACATGTGTAGAAGGTCGAATTAAAGAATGTAAGAACAACTAGCAAGGACCTCATGATGTTTATTTGGGTCAAGGAAAGTATGTGATCAAGATTTTGAAGAGGTTTGACATGATGGACTACAAACCTATGCCCACTCTAATGATCACAAACATGAAGAGACTGAGGAGTTCTTAATCAAGACTTGTGGATCCATCCAAGTTTAGACAAATTATTTGCTCACTGATGCACTTGGTGAATACTCGACTAGACATATGCTTTGCAGTAAAGGTTCTTAGTCAATTCCAAGTGGAGCTAAAGCATGATCATTGGATAGCAACAAAACATATTTTGAGATATCTATGACGAACCATCCACTAATGTTTGAAGTATGATAGAAGGAATGATGTCCAACTGACTGGATATACAAATTCTGACTTGCGAGGAAGTGAGCAAGATGGAAGAAGCACTACAGGAGGATGTTTCATTTTGGGATCCTCCATGGTCTCATGATGAGTAGAAAGTAAGACACAATTTCTTTGAGTAGTGTCGAGGCTGAGTATGATACAACCTATGAAGTAAGTAGAGAGTAAGTATGGTTGAGGAGGTTGTTATCCGACCTATTTGAAGGACCGATAAACCCTACAGTGATATTTTGTGATAAAACCAATTGTATACGTTTGTATGAAGACCCAATGTTTCATGGAAGACAAAGCATATAAACAAAAAGTATCACTATATTCAAGACCTAGTAAAAAATCGTATGCTGCAGCTATAATATATCTCCACTAATGAGAAGGTTGCTAACATATAGAAAAAATCACTCTCAAACAAGAAGCTTGTGTACTTGAGAGACAAGCTTGGTTTGGTTGATGTATCCTCCGTAACTGAGAGGGAGAGATAGAAACTACATTCTTGTATTCACTTGGGAAGAAAGAATAAAGGATTAGGTAACCATCCGGCATTCGATACTCTTTGAGAATGTGGTAGGGAAATCAAGACAGGAGTAGTCATGGATCCATATTCTTTGAGGACTAGCGATACAAGGTAAGAATATTCTAAAGAAGGTCATACTCGGTGAAGACCCAGGTGGAGTATGTACCTTGAGAGACAATGATGATGGTTTCTATAAATCATTGGCCTTGTGAGAATTGTGCTCTAATATTATGGAGGGATAGAGTTGTTAGTCAAGGCCTTGCTATGTTCCAATGTTGGTTAATATGATGCTATACAGATGGGTTATCAATCCGACTATTTTTATGAGATCTCTTCATATTGAGAATGAACATGTACATATTATGAATACATCCCTAGTTAAGAGGAACTCTAGAAAATTGTGTAACTAGGTTTGGTATTCATAAGTATTAAATGTATTATTGTAAATTATAAAATGAAAAGAAATTATTATTACAGCATGGGTTTCATGCTAAAGTTCTTTTATTTTATAGGTCAAGCACCCATTGAGTGCTACTATGGTTTTTCCTAGGTCTAAGAGTCATTTTCATATATTGAATACCCCAATGGGCACATTGTATCTTATAAAGAAAAAATATCTTTGTCTTTAAAGTTTCAAAATTCCCTCCAAGATCAAGTCGGCCTAGATGCTGTCAAGTCGGCCTAATTGAAGAGCAACATCTACCACTTGAAGAGGCCTATATAAAGAGAGGAACTTGTCCTCCAAAGGATCACTCACCCATCTCTCATTCTATACAATGAAGAGGATGAAGAAGAGGTCAAAGAAGAAGGATGAAGAAGAGGTTGAATAAGGTCGAAGTTTTTGGGCTAGTTCTCTCTCGCACGTGCAAGACGAAGCTAGGGTTTATGCGCAAGGGTTATATCTTGTTCAATCTTGGAAGGAAGAGTAGAAAGAAGGCAAGTGAAGGTAGCTAAGGGTATCTCTATATCCCTATATCACAAGGAAAGGCAAGCGAAGGGAATAATAAGGCTCTAAGAAGAAGATCAAAATCTTCAAGTGTGGCAGCAACAATTGCAACACTTGTTGAGTAGACAAAATTTGAGATCTACAGTAGGAGGTCGTAGTTCTTGTAGCAGGAGGCCAAATTGGTGGTTGATATTGATCTTGGAGGGTATTTTTCTAAGTCACAATGTCTTGGTATTTTTCAATTGAAGGATCTATAAGAAGAGAATATATTTAAGTGTTTTTCCCTTAAGAGGAGGGGCTTTGGCCCTGGCTTGCAGCCTATATACTGTGTCACTGTTCTTATTGTTTTTGTAGTTGCTTGATGTATCTCACATAATAATAATAAGGGAAAAATATAATAAGGAAAAATATAACAAAAACATGTATCAATTTAAAGAGAATTAACATATTGATTTCCCTATTGAATTTTCAACATGGACATACACTTCAATTTCTTAAGTTTTCTGATTTTTATGAGGTGAATTTTGAAGGTGTTTCTTGTAAATTATTCACCCTCACAATTTAAGTTCATATTAAGAAATGGTGTCACACCTTACCTATTACTTCTATTCAAAGATTCAAACAACTTTTCAAAGAGCTTCATTAGGATTTTGACAAGTATAATTATAAAGATGTGTCAAAAAGGATTAATCAACTTAGAATGAAACTTGATGAATTGTTAGAAGATTTTATTGATTAATTTTTTCATATTTGTTATGAGTTTTTTGAAGAATATTTGGATTGGGATTTCGTGCGTGAAAATTTTTAGCGTTTGGTTCAAATCTCCTTAAAGAATTTTCAATCTGAATCCCTAGATGATTTTTCTCTTCCAACTTATAACTACCATGAGGCACCTCCAATTTCAGGGGAGGAATATACCACCTCTTTTTTCCCTTCTCCTCCTCCTTTCTCATTACTAAATAAAGTGGTCCCTCGTACCAATGTTGACATTGGGAAATATGAAGATAAATTTTTGATCCACTCATTCCACCCTCATCTCCTTTCTATGATCAAGATCTTATCCAGGAAAATTGTGTATGTTCTAATAAATTCATGGAGCTTGAGGCAAAGATTCATTTATGGATTCCTCTAGATGATATAAATATGCATAGTATAGATCTTTAATCTCATACAATTGAGAGTATTGTTTCCTTAAGGGATAATTTTCATCATCTATCATGTTCACCTCATGATCCTATGTACCTTGATTTTCTTAATCAATCCACTCCACCTGTAATTTCTCCAGTTACTCTTGATTTTTAATCTACTATTCCAAGTGGTAATCTAGTACAAGGTGGTCACATTTCATAGGTATAGGAGAAAATAGGTGAAGACACTTTTATTCTTTCTTCCCTCTTTCAAATTCCAATGTCAAGATGTTGCTTTTACATCCACAACTAATTAAGAATCTCATCATGTCGGTAATATATCAAGTGAGATCAAATCCCTTAACCAAAATGAAGCCTTGGGAAAACATCAAGTTGGAAAAAATGACTCCACTAATATACATGGTGATGATCACCCAGTACATCTATTGATATCTTGGTTTCTCAAGAGGATTTCGATTTGCAAGGTTTGGATCTAGAATCTGATTTGATCATAAAAGAATTCCTCACAGTAATTTCCTCCTTAGATCACCATCCGTTGTGTCATGATTCATGTAATGAAATAACTAATGATCAAAATATTCCTTTTTATTTGTATTTTCCATCTGATGAACTAAATTTTGAATTTACAAGGTGGTAATATCATTCGTGATGAAGAAGAAAGTAATGCAATCATTGACTTGCAATCTCCAAACTTGAATTGAATTAACCCTTTAGTTCAAGATGTTCACAAAATATTTTTGATCTATACTTCCTCACATCCACAACTTGAAGAATATTATGAATTGAATAATTTGTTTGTTGAGGTTGAAAAATATGATGAGACTAGTGAAGTAGACAGCTACCATCTGATTAATAGTGACCTTGTTGAAATAAATTATAGTATCTTTCCACACACTATTTATGATCTAAATTGACTCTTAAATTATAACTATATAAGATTTGAAAGTCCAGGGGCTCATTAGGAAGTCAAGGCGCCTCATTTTTTGTTGATGGTTATGTCAGGTTATCATGATCTTGATGAGGTCCCCAAACTAGGTCAGATCTAGATTGTCTCATATAATTATTTTCTCAACATTGTTTCAATGGATATAAGCTCACTCTGGAAGGATTTTAGTGTTTTCAATTTAATTTTATTAATCCTTAAGATATATTCTCTGATTGGATGGAAGATTCATGTTTGGTTAATTCATCTCCATGCAAATCTCTTGTATTGAATCTAGGTTCGGACTGCATACCCTTCATGGATGTACTAGGCTATGAAAACAACCATTCTGATTATTGAGACAATGATTATCATTAGGTGAAATATTTCTTCTTGTTTAATTCCTTTGTGAATGATTAAATTCTTATCTTTCTTGCGTATGTTATGAATCTAATCATTCTTGTTCTGGAAAAATTTGTACTATTGAGTGTTAGTGAATGCTTGACTTATTTGGAAAATCAAAATACTCATGCTAATAGATTAATTTCCCAAGTTGATATGAAGGTTAAATCGAAATCAACACATGTTAATATGTTTTGAACCTATTCTCATTATTATTTGTATCATGGCTAGTTCCCAAGGTCAGCTACACCAACATCTATTTTTAATCCTTTTGATATTTGTGTCATTAGTTTAGTTTGTAATCAGATATAAGGTAATGATTTTTTGTAATTATAATGTGAGGAGAATGATTATATTATTCAAATCATTTGTAAAATATCTCAAATTGGTACATATATAGTCTTGAATAATGAAGGACCTTATGTGTTAATTGACTCATTGAATTATAACACTGGTTCTAACAATTGTCATTCAATTAATCATTTTCCTACAAATATATCTAATGATAGTTCTTTGCTTACACTTGTTCATCTCATCAAATCAATAAGTTTTTATGATTCATCATCTCATTTTTCGAATACTTGTCAAGAAGTTGAGGCACTTCAATTGATGGTTATGTCAAGACCTCACAACCTGCACAAGATTTTTGGACAAGATCAGGTCAAATTTCCCTCACAATATTCTCCCCATAATTCGATTACACTGATTGAAAACCCATATTTTCAATAATTTTAGGATTTTAATATGGGTTGTTTTGAATATCATGATCAAATCGCTAAATGGTTAGAAGAATCGTACTTGACAAGCTTCATTGCTAATAATAAGTTTTGGCCTTTCTTGAAGTTTTCTAAGACTAAAAACACAAACGAATGTACATTCATGAGAAACCTTCAAGGTTTGCATGATCATCATTCTAATCAACAAGTTAAAGTTGTATATGGGTTGAAGAAATCTATTATGTCACACTTTTCTCCCTTTAGATGTGACCTTCATCAATATGTGCAAGTGAATCAAGCAAGTTTTTTTGTTGTTGAACATCATTTTATATTGTCAGTAATTGTTTATATCTTTCTACTTGCAGGTTGGGAACAAATCTTGTGGTTGCATTGGAAATATGACTTTATATGATCCTAACCTTCTAGTTATATAAATTAGATTTTAGGTTTAGTTGTGGTCACTTGTTTATCTCATTACAACACTTTTTGTTGCATCCTCTTTCTCATTTGAGTTTTTTCTTCACATTCCCTTACAAGTTTTTATGTGTTACTTTTATTTCTTCTTTTCTTTCTATGTCATATCATGTTTCTTTCACTTATTTGCACATGTTTCATTTTAATAAGAATTTGTGTGAAAGTCACCTCATTTTTCTTTGAAGTAATGTGGAAAAGTTTTAAAATAGGGCACTACGATGACCAACAATGCTTTGTTAAATTTTAATCCCTTTCTTTGTTTGGGCCTAAATATCTTTTGAATCCCTGATGCTTATTTGGAAAATATTACTCATTTTGAATGAAAATGTAACAACCTCTGGGGTGAATGTGCATATAAACAACATAATAGGAACAAAAAACAATAAAGATATCATCCATCAAAATCCATATATACATCAATACATTTGCACATGAAAATCAAGGGAATGAATTTTTTTCCATTAATAAATGCAATGAACCAACCGAAGATGGGACTACCACGTTCCACCCGACCATAGATTAGTTGAGCCAAGTCTGTCTTCAGCCAATCACCCCAACACCATTCCAAGCATGAATGTGGGATCTTAGAGAACACATCAATCAAAACTCATCAAGGGCTTACAGAGGCCACCCACCTCAACCCATCAAAGAGTGATTCCACCTCATGGTCGGACATCACCAAAAACCATCATCAGTTTGGTCTCCATCCAAGCGTTCTAGGGCTTCCAGAGTGTTTGTCCAACCAAGGCTTCCAGAACTAGTAACTCAACCCACAACTTATACAGGGCTTCCAAAGCGTTTTTCCAACCAAGGCTTCCAGGACTAGTAAATCAACCCACCAAGGGCTTCCAGAGCATTTTTCCAACCAAGGCTTCCAAGACTAGTAACTCAACCCAAGTTGTTACAGGGCTTCCAGGACTAATAACTTAACCCAAGCTAAGGAAACATGAGAACCAATCAAAACAAAGTAATGAAAGTAAACCCAAAATCACCATGGCCATCCAGGAAATGGCAAGGCTAGGCAATCCTCCATGCCAATGACAAATCATAACCAAGAAATCACATGCATGTGCCATGCATGCCAAAACTAGTGAATAAATCATACATGCAACTCGGTACCTGCAAGAAATCTGATGTAGCTACTGATGTCGATGCCTTTGTTCTCTTTCCTATTCTTCCTTTGCCTTCTTGCTCCAAGAATCCAAGTATGCCACACCCTCCAAGAGTGCTCCAAGAATATAGTAAGCATCCAAGAGTATGAGAGAGAGAGAGGGAATAATGAGAGAGCTCCAAAACTGGACTGACCAAGTCTTGCCCACTGATCCTCATAAGCCTTTTTATTAACGAGGCCTCTATTTTCTTCATTTTCCATTATTTTCCTTCAATCTCCTCCTCACATGCAACATGTGACCTTTCACCTTCTTTTTCTCATAATTTCCATTATTTTCATAAATAAATGTGCCAAAAGACCATTTTGCCTCTTTAATGCCTTAGCCATTGCCTTTGCCAGTTTCCTTAGTCATAAACAACCAAATGAACACCCGCTAGGATGTCTTTCCCACCATTTAGCTTGGAATACGTGTCCCATCATCCGTGGTATTTATGTATTTTTACATGAAATTTTCACAAGGGTTGTTACAAAACCCTCCCCTTTGGGGGAACATCGTCCTTGATGTTCAGTGACACCTATAACCACATGACTGTTGAAAACAAAACATACTACCCATGGAGCTTTACAACACATATTGTTGTAGTATTTACAATGAAATACCTGCTCAAAATCAAAACGTCATGATAACATACCACATACTAGAGCTTTATAACACAAGTCATTGTGGTATTTACAATAACCACGTATACATATACACATATGCACATTTTCTCAACAAGAAAATAAAACAATATAATGCCTACATCTACAACAAGGAAATCTAGAGGCTCACACGTCCACCCTAAAAGTAATACCAGGATCCACCTCCTTCCTAGGAAGTCCAAAATCCACTGCACAGTCAAATCTGCATCCAATTTCCAACACTATAATCTCACGCTAATTGTCCTCTCAGCGAACAGTTTCCCACTCATTGTTGTAGGGCACACTCCCAATGTGCATCTAATTCCATATGGCAATGTTAATGGCCAAAACAAATCCATCCGTGACCTTCCCTTCTCTACTACACAGTCCCTTGGGAATCTAGTCACCCCTTCTATGCAGTCACTCACCTTCCAAGTTCCACTGGCACCCCCATCCCGAGCAGTCCATTCGTTGGCAAGGCTTCCTCGCATCAGAAGATTCAAAGACCAAGGCATATAACTACCTCAAAACTACCATACCGGTCATAGCATGTTCATGTAAATCAATGGACACTATTGGGTATCAATGCCCCACAATGGCCCTGCTCCTGAAGTGCTTTACCAGCATACTGTTGCATGTTCCAATTTCTTTTGTTGTTGCTGCTAATTCTTGTAGTTGATTTCAACCACCCAACTGAGCATGTTCATGCTTCCTGTACCAAGAACATAACTTCCATTAGTTTCAAAATAAATTGAAATAAATTCACATCATACCTCATTGGTAGCTCGTCAATAAGCTATATTTGCAATCATGTTCAGTTCTTATCACAACAAGTCAAACTAGCATATTTGACCAAATCATCATATTTAAAGATATCACATCAGGTTAGCTCAAACACAACCATCATAGATCAAAATCATAAATCACATGTAACCATCATAAACCAAAATCATAGATCTCATATAATCATCATATACCATAGTCATAAATTACATGCATAGTAAAACTGAAATAAAATGTTTATACTTATCCTTTCCTAAGTCCTTAGCTTCTACCTTTGTCTTTGTTGCATACGCGCTCCGAATCAGTTTTACACTCAAAAAACACCCATTTTCTTCTCCTATACTAGGTGCACATATGCATATTGTGCATCACACACATACAACCACACCTGGCATAAAACACCATGCAATACATGCACCTACACCTGACGTACAACGCATCACCTACAGCAAGTGTACAACATAGTGCATCCATCTATACCTGATGTGCAATACCACCCAATACATGTACCTACATGGAGTACCACAAAATGAGTACGCACGCCGCAATACCATGACTACATGGTGCATATACATAGTACTGCATGCCCATAACACAACATCGATGACATGCACACAATATCATATGTACAACATGTACAAAATACCACCTATACATTGCACCACCTACACAACATGTTCACAACATCACATGTACACGGTGCCACCTGCACAATGTGTACACAATGCCACATGTACACTACACCACTATACAATGTGTACACAATACCACATGTACACAGTACCACACGCACGATGTGTACACGACACCATATGTACATAGCATCACATGCATGACATGTAGAAAACACCACATGCTCATAGCCCCCTATGTACAACATGTACACAACACCACATGCTCACAACACCACTTGTACAATCATGCACACAACACCATATGTACATAGCACCATATGTACAACATTCAGGCAACACCAAGTGTACATAGAACTGCATATCCAACATGTACATAGCATCATTTGTACACAACACTACATATCCAACACGCACATAGCACCACACACACTACATATACATCATGAAGACAATACAATAGGTATACAACACCCCATATGCAATATTTCACACAACCCTATTTGTACCATCCTGTACATAACATTGCATAACTAACATGTACACATGCTATGTATACACAACACCACAAGTGCACACATCATAGATGCAATATGTACAACATATACAACGTATGATCAACTATAGTACCACACATCAAAAACCACACTCTCCTTACCAAGAAACCTTGCTTCTGGTATCTCATCCATGCTTATCCTAGCATGTCGCAGACCACACTACTTTCACTCTGCTTATCTATCCTTCAACATTACCTATCATAACATAAACATAGCCATAATATAAGTATACAATACCAAATCATATCCACATGATACTGACCTCATATATTTGTCATGACTACTCTTCCCAATTGATTCCTCGTAAGATCATGAACCTCTTCATGTTGTTCTCCTGCATAAGCAATCATTCCTACACAAGAACGATCCCTAACAACCCTGTCAGAAAGTAACATAGATACATGGATACATACATACATATATAAATATTAGGATAAAACAATCATGATCCTGTCAGACAATGACATACATACATACATGTATACATATATAAACTTCAACATAATCATGATCATAAAATAATTACCAGATAACATAAGGTCTAGGTTAAAAGAACTTCCTTATTTATGCACAAGCATTGAGAGCAACAGTTCCCAACAGATCCAAAGCATATGACACCTCTGATCCATTTCCTTTACCTTTTCTAGTTACATTCTTGTGGTTGCGTTGCTACTGTCCATTTAGCACAATGGACCCGACCAGTCCAACCAATTCTCATAGTCTTACTTTCTGCTGCACTCACTCATGCATCAAGCTTCATCTAAGTCTTATATCATCGGTTGGGTACCACACATCTCTTCCGATTTACATCAACTTTCCTCTTTCCCAACCAATTCCCAAGACTCAAAACATAAAAAGCAAGACAAAAAACAAACAATAAGAAGACCATAAAAACCAATAACAACATGACTCCACAAACAAAGTGGTATGGACATACACTAGACATAAACAAAGCTGCAAATCGAGCTCAACAATTCATAAAATACCAAAATCATGAGACTAACAACAAACACCATGACTCAATCCTCATGGTTCCCAGGGAAAGTTCAACCTGAGCCTTCTTCAAGATTTCATGGGAACCTCTCTTTCCATGCAACTCCTTGCATCATGCTTTCACATTTCAACAACATGTTCCAAATATCAAGACAATCATATCTATTAATTTTAAATCAACCATTACTAGGACTAACGATCATCTCATAATCCATAGTCAACTCATAGTCATCAATCATAATACTACAACTATCACTTACTATACTCAAGTACATATCAACTGTCTCAACACATAAGTTTTAGCATAATTATCTTAATACAATATCAATCCTTCATGCCACTCTATAGACTCATACTCATATCATGAAATAAATCAATCATTCAACGAACTATAAATATACCATGTTAGATAATTCAACTAGGTGGAATAATAGGCACCAAACACTCAAACACCAACTAGACAGCATAATCAACTATGAAACACCAAGTATAATACATAAGCAAACTCATACCTTAATGTATATTAGGGGAGTCTATCTTGTCTATGTTAGAGTCGGTCCTTACAGCCCTCCATCAGAGATCCGTTCGCTTTTTTGCATATCATTCTTAGGTGTCTCGCTCATTCCACTTCGTTGCATTTCGCCAGGGGCATGCCACTGACTGATGAGAGGGTCTGGTCGTCTTGTCTTTCCTCATGCTTGCACCTGCAGAGCTAATTAAAATTCCTCAAAAATCACTGAAGTTCAGGTCACGTCATCACGGTCATAAATGATTATTTTCGTTAAAAAGAGTCTTTAGTCCTAGAGTCTAGGGTTTCAAGTCTTTGGATACATGTGATAAAAGCTCGCAGACCATGAGGTTGGTTTCAAAAGTTTCATATTTCATATTTTTATTCTGAAAAACATTTGAAGGCATTTTTTAGTTCAAAACTCGGTTTTGAATTGGAAACTGTCAAATTTAGTTTTTGTAATATTGATGTATTTGTTTCACCATAAGAAGTTTCACAGCAAGCCTCTGATGTTTGCCAAAGCCAAATGCCAAAACCTATGCAAAAAATCAAAACATTTCTTCAGTCCAAGATTCAGAAAAAAAGTGAAAAGCCAAAGACAGAATTGCATTAAATGGTAAAGTTCCAAAATCCAAACATTATAAAAGTGGGTTATGATTTAATGAGATATTTTGCAACCCATATAAATCATGGAAAACAAATCATTTTCACAAATTTCCCAAAGCAAGACCAAAATAGAGTGTTGAAGACAAAGTGGAAGAGTTTCAAGGTTTTGGAGTTGAAGGAGAAGTGCGCGCTACGCACATTGGGCGCGCGCTACGCACTGGGCATCACCGGCATGTGCAAAATTACATGCGCGCTATGCATTGGGAGCGCGCTACGCATTGGGTAAGCGCGCTACGCATACAAATTCAGAGCCAAAAAATTTTGCTCCTTCGTCCAGATTCACGCCAAATCGCCTCCAACTGTTTGCAAGTAGGTCCTTTATGATTGCTCAGTGAATTTTAGACATGGTTATGGTGTGTTGAATGTGGAGAAAAAAGTGTGAAATGTAAAACCCTATGTTGATTTCCAAATTCACTTCTTAGGGTTTGAAGCAAATGAAGCCAAAAACTTCTTAGGGACTGTGTGGGTTAATATATGCCTGTGTCATCTATTTTCAGTGGTGTTCATGCTTATTTTTAACCTTGGCCTCATGCCCTCTCTTTTCCATTACATCACTGCTGTCATTATTACGCCCTTTGTCATTTTCACACTGTTTTTTTTTGGCAAACTCATTCGACAAAACTATTCTCATCATGGTTTTCCTATGATACTTTGATACACATGTGACACATTTGAGGAGTAAAGCATACACTGAGATTTTTGCCTTCATTATACCTATATCAGCATACATTTTGCAAATAGTCTGATTTTAGCACAATGTCAGAGATGGATTCAGATTATGAACAGGAGTATGATAGTGATTCCACAGCAGAAATTAATGTGCCATGGAGGTCTCATAAAAGTGGCAAAAGTGGTAAGCAACTCAGGGAGGAACCTACTTCTTTGGCTCAATTACATGCTTGTCCGCTTGCAATGGATTGTTTTCGCTATTAGTCATGCTACCACTATTGTGAGTTGATTTCACAAATTCAGCATCATCATGATCTAGCTCGTCTATTTTTTCTACACTTACATGATGGCCATGTAAATCTTGCTGGAGTAGATTTCATTCTGTCACCAGAAACCATTGCTCAGGCCACCGGAATACCAAATGTATGAGAGGAATGGAACAAAAGACAGAAGCTAGATAAATTCTACTATGAGCCATACATCAAACCTGGGTTTATAAGGCAGCTAAGCAGGGTATTTCCATTCATATTTCTAAAGGATGAGTTTGCACCCTTGATGAAGCTTATTATTCGATATTTCAGTTGTGAGGGCAGATTCTCGCACCTCTATACGTACCATATTCATTTGTTGATGCATTTCACGAGGGTACGTATGATGAGAATTCCATACTTCATGTATCGCAATATAGAGAGGATGACATATATTGTACAGAGGAAGACCCCAGCACAGCAGCATAGAAGTATATATCATTACGTGCTGATCAAAATCATTGTGGTACAACAGCTCACACAGTAGGGCATTACTTCAGAGGATTTCATCTCCCGTGACTTCTTCACAGTGCTACCGCCACCTCCCGAGGTAGTTCATGATGAGGGAGAGCCTTCACATCAGTTTGACATTCCTTAGACCGAGCATATTAGTGCTCCAGTGTATGTGACATACCAGCGGGGCCACAGGGCCTTATTTGCAGCTACACGACAAGTACTATCTCCACATGGCATGGAAGGGGTCTCACCTTCTTCTTTAGCACAGGTACAGGTTCAGGACTGAGGCAAGAGGCAGATGCATGAGGAGAGCCCATTAGAAGGCCATGATATTGATGTTACACTCAGTGATGTGGATGGGAGCTATTCTGGCTTGAAACTGAAAGAGATCATCCAAAAGCAGAAGGTTGAGATTGATAGCTTGAATGAGATGTTGCTAAAGGCAGAATGTCTGATCAAATATTTGGAGCAGTGAAATAAGCAGCTAGAGGACCATCACACACTTATAGAGCTGCGACAAATCCGTGAAGACCGAAAGTTGGCCCAGAAAAGACCTAGCGATTTGACACCTTTTGAGCGGCAATTTTGGCTTGAGAAAATCAATCGACATCTGGAGGAGTTGTTGGTGAAGGCCAATAGAGACAAAGACATGCTCCGTCATATGAAACATCACTACTGGGCTCGCATGCACGTCGGTAAAGCAAAAATAAAGATTTTGAAGAGGAGGTTGAGTAGAGAATTAAACGGCGAACGAGGCCTAATCCACTTCGGATTTTGGCTAAGGCTTTGGTGGCTAGGCATGATACATGATGGAGGGTCTTCACTCCGAATTTGAGCAAATTTAGAGAAATTTTTGTCATTTTGAAATATTTGGCTTGCAAAATAGGTTTTTCAGCCCAACGCTTAGCGCGTCGACGTGCTTGCTTATGATTGGGACACTTGCTGGAGGAAAACTTTATAGTTTTGGATTTTTCATGGTAAGTTATGCATGCTCTAGTACGTCCGAGGCATTTCATCAAGTTCTGGATGATCAAAACGGCCAAAAACACCATGAAAATCACCTTTCTGCCACCTTTTGCATCAGCAGGAAGTACTTGTGGGAGAATGAAATATTGAAAGGCAAAATGAGCTCCAAATTGGGAAATTTCACTTGGGCTGGATAGCAGACATCTAGGGCTTTCCAACCAGCTATTGTGAGCTTGATTTCGATGTCAGGAAGTGCCCCAAAAACAGGCTTAAAGGCGCACTACGCATAGAGCTCAGGCGCGCTACGCATAGAGGTTTTTGGTCAAATTTTCATCCTCCAGCTCAGGAATTCGGCCAGTTTTCACCAATTTCACCTTTTGATGTAATATGTGACTTATTTTGATGTAATTTGATGTATATTATGTAGCTTTGGCACTTATTTACCTATTCTAGATGATTTATTCACAAAATAGCAAAAATTTAATGTAATGAATTAGTTTCCCTTCTTTTAGAGGTAGGTTGTTTGGATGCCTAGTTTTCAGCTCTATGTTTGGAATTAGTTCAAACTGCTCCTAGAAGGAGGAGCTCTACCCTTAGAGGCTAGGAGATAGGTTGGCATGGTCTATATTATGTAGATTTTCAGTCAGTAGCAAGGGTTGGACCTTTGGGAAAGTTATGGCACACTATTGTACATATCTTCTGCACTTTGGCTAAGGAAAGATCAGAGGTTTTGCAGCACCTGTTGGGATTCATGTGGTTTTCAGTTTTTATGGTGTGTTCTCTCAATTATTTATAAGTTCTTTAATGTTTTAATGTATGCCATTCCCTTCTTTTGCTTCTAAAACTAAATGAATGAGTAAATGAGGTTGAATCCATTGTTTTCAGTGCTCTGCCTTTAAATTTGTTTAGTTTTATATGTTTTCACCAATCTAGAGAGGATTACTATTTCCCCTTGCCCTTTTCAGCTCCTTGTCATTCTGATCCATCCATACATATGATCAAAAAACATTAAATCTACTACCTACCTTGCCCCAACTCGAATTCTGCAAAGATCTGATCTCATCCCCGAGCCCAAATTTGTTTTTTCCCTTTTCTCCAACAAAACCCCAAAAAATTTTAAATCAAACCTACCTATCCATTTACTAGCCTAAAATCAGTATGAATTATAAGTTATCTCAGCTCCTTTGAAGAACTTTTGCCGAGATAGACCCGGAGAGAGCCCTCTCCTATCCTCGTAGGGCTAGCTACGAGGCTAAGATTGGTTTGATGTGGCCTTTAGTCTCGCCTTCCCTCAGCCTAAGGTAGATTCCAGCGCTAACAGTCTACACAATAAAGCTAGGTTAGCATGATACAACTTCACAACATATCAACTCAAGCATAAATCATGATATCCATAACAGTAACTAACTAATATTTTCACATCATAAACTCACACGCAATTATCATTCACACATATGCAAAGTCAATCTAGATTAGTATGACACCATCTCACAATATGTCGGTTCATACCTGAATATCACAACCATAACCATCTGCATAGGTCAAACCAGGTTAACACAATACATATAACATCAAGATCTTCAATGCAATGAACATAACCATCACACATATGACCAATCCAAATTACGACATCAAGATCTCAATGAAATAACTCTAATAATCAAGTTAATAGCACATAACGACACTAAGATATATATCATTCTCATCAATAACATAAAATTGAATCATCAAGATAACTGTCATATAACAATCAACAAGTTAACCTACAACATACTCATCAACAACATATAACATAATCATGAGGTTATCTAATATAAAACAACAATAGAAATGCATACAACTACAACCTACTATCATTCTTAACTATCCAACACATGTGAATATAACCACACTAATCATCTAACATCTATCATGAATGTAACCTTAACATCAAATACATGTACATAAACCTAATGTATATAAACCTAATGCATATAAAAATCCTTAACTTACATACCTGCATGTGGAACATCCAATACATGTATAACGATATGCTCTTACCCCAAAGTCCAATGTTGCAACCTCATTATGATGATCTGCATCTCCTACTTTATCTCAGCCAACACATTAGCATCATAACAACCAATAGAATCATGGTGACCTAAGTTGCATACAATGACTTCAAAAGGCATGTTTGACCTACTATACATGCATAAGAACTACATATACACACATAACAAATGAGTACAAAACCATATACACATCATTCTAGCTAGATTCCAGTCATCAATGCATGACCATATCAAGTACACACACCATGACCTCATGCCTGACAACAATCATTACTCCATTGTACACATTGCCACATGAAACCAACAATATGCATAAGAAATTCCAAATCAACCACACGTACGCATAAACAAATGTAGTCGAACATAAGCCATCAATTCTTGTAATCAACCTACAAGACTAATACATGTAATCAAAATATTCAAAAATGTAACCTAACATACAAGGATGTAAGTAGGTATCACGAAATTAACATGTAAGCGACATATAATTCATACTCAGTCAATAACATTCTCTAAAAATCAAGACATCATGTTTATTAATTTGAAATCATCTTTCACCAATACTAACAACCTATAAGCATACCCCCTTACTATCCATGGTCCACACTAAGGTAGAAGGAGGAAGCTACTATAATGGCCCGATCTCCAATGTCCAATTATGGAAATGGGATCTCCAAAGCTCTACTAAATTTAACCACACTTGAAAAGAAATTGATTTTCATTTCTCATACATTTTGTATGAGATTAAGTCAATAGCATTGCACTTATTCCAATTGTAACATAATAACTAAAAACATGCCAGTTTTCCATTTCCTTACATGCAACTTTTCAAATTCCTTGCATGCAACCTTTCAAATTCCTTACATGAAACTCTTCAAATTATTTGCATGCAAATAGGCATAGATCAACTACATCCATATTATTATAGTACAATACTATCCCATCCAAAAAAATAACATTTTCTTCAAATAATTACCACACTTATACATTTTCTTCAAACAACTACTATACTATTAAATTTGCATACAAGTAAGCATATATAAACTATAGCAATACTATTATACATCAATACTATCCCCAACCACAAACAACATACTTATTGGGGCATTTTATCAAACAGTTTGTATGCAATTAATAATTGAACCATTTAAGCATTTCATCAAACACTTTGCATGCAAACTAATATACTGAATGATTCAATGCAGATATCCTAAACTATAGTAGTAAGAGTTATGGAAACTGAACTATATGATCAGTGGTATTTTCCCTCACTATGGTTCAAGTTTCAACTTCTGGAATTTCATAGATGAAAATTTATAACAAAAATACCAACACAAACATATTTGGTGTAGAATTCTAGGAGTATCCAGAAAGCTCGACTTCCACTGGTCATATATCCTAACATATAGCGAAAAAATGTATGAAACTTTTATCACAATCTCATTGGGATTTCCCCTCATTTTGAAAAAAAATTCAGCTCTTGAGAATGCCCAGAATAAAAGTTATAACAACAATGTTAGCGTGACCTGTTTGAGACTTGATTTTAGGAGCATTCAGAAGGCTCGACTCCCTCTACTCATATCTCCTAAAATATTGCGACCCAATATCTGAAATTTCTACCACATAATCATTGGTATTTCCCCTAAATGTGGACGATTTTTCATCTTCTAAAATCCTACAGAGGAAAAGTTATTACAGAAATGCCAATGTGACCTGTTGAAAGGTGCATTCAGGAAGTCATCTTCCTTATATCATAATTCCTAAAGTATTGTCAACCAATATCTGAAATGTTTACCACGTTATCAGTGGGATTTACCTTTAGTATGGACAAATTTTCAACTTCTAATATTCCACAGAAGAAAACTTATAACAGATATGACAGAAAGGTCTAAAATTTAACCTTTGTTGCTCATTTTACCTATGATAGAGCCCATCTAGTCCAAGTGTTTGAACCATGCTCTGATACCACTTTGTAACAACCTTCGGGGTAAATGTGCATATAAACAATGTAATAGGAACAAAAATACAATAAACATTTCGGCAATCAAAATCCATGTATACATTAGTACATTTTCACATGAAAATCAAGGGAATGAATATTTTTTCAGTAATAAAAGAAATGAACCAACCGAACATGGGACTACCATGTTCCACCCAACCATAGATTGGCTGAGCCAAGTCTCTCTTCAGCCAATCACCCCCGTGCCATATTCCAAGCATGAATGTGGGATCTCAGAGAACATATCAATCAAAACTCATACAGGGCTTCCAGAGGCCACCCACCTCAACCCATCAGACAGTTATTCCACCTCACGGTCGGACATCACCAAAAACCATCATCAGATTGGTCTCCATCCAAGCCTTCCAGGTCTTCCAGAGTGTTTGTCCAACCAAGGCTTCCGGAACTAGTAACTCAACCCACATCTTATACAGGGCTTCTAGAGCGTTTGTCCAACCAAGGCTTCCAGGATTAGTAACTCAACCCATCAAGGGCTTCGAGAGCGTTTTTCCAACCAGGGCTTCCAGGACTAGTAACTCAACCCAATTTGTTATAAGGCTTCCAAAGCGTTTGTTCAACCAGGGCTTCCAGGACTAATAACTCAACCCAAGCTAAGGAAACATGAGAACCAACCAAAACAAAACAATGAAAGTAAACCCACAATCACCATGTTTATCCAAGAAATGGAAAGGCTAGGAAATCCACTATCGATCAAGGCAATCCTCCATGCCAATGCCAAATCATAACCAAGAAATCTCATGCATGTGCCATGCATGCCAAAACTAGTGAAGAAATCATACATGCAACTCGGTACCTACAACAAATCTGATGTAGCTACTGATGTCGATGCCTTCTTTCTCTTTCATGTTCTTCCTTTGCCTTCTTGCTCCATGAATCCAAGTATTCCACACTCTCCAAGAGTGCTCCAAGATAACTCTAAGTATCCAAGAGTATGACAAAGAGAGGGAGAATAATGAGAGAGCTCCAAAACTAAAATGACCAAGTCTTGCCCACTAATCCTCATAAGCCTTTTTATTAATGAGGCCTCTATTTTCTTCATTTTCCATTATTTTCCTTCATTTTCCTCCTCACATGCAACATGTGACCTTTCACCTTCCTTTTCTCCTAATTTCCATTATTTTCATAAATAAATGTTTCAAAATACCTTTTTGCCTCTTTAATGCCTTAGCCATTTCCTTTGCTAATTTCCTTAGCCATAAACAACCAAATGAACACCCGCTAGGATGTCTTGCCCACCATTTAGCTTGGAATTCATGTCCCATCATCCATGGCATTTATATATTTTTATATGAAATTTTCACAAGGGTTGTTACAGAAAGCTTTAGTGGATCTACAATTCCCATATATATCATAGGATATTATTTCCTTAAAATCAACCATTTATATTAAAAAAAAAATTAACATGTTAGCTTAGTCGAGTAGAGAAGGGAAAGGAGAAAAATTTAAGTGAGCGCACTAATTTTAGAGCTATATATATATAAGAGTCTTTGAAAAACAGGGAAAAAAATCTCTTTCTCATCAATACGTTGGGATCCCTCTTCCACCCTTAGTGAAATAAATGCCTATAAAATTATAATGATCAAAAACTTATAAAATAATAAAGGGTGAAAGAAGACGAAGGCTCGCTACTATTATAGACATATTTGGGCACTTCAACCCCAATCTTATATGTCGATAAACTAGGGATCTTCAACCCCTAAAAGTGTTGTTTCATACCCTAAAATAA
Source organism: Pinus tabuliformis (assembly GCA_031772625.1). NCBI lineage: Eukaryota > Viridiplantae > Streptophyta > Pinopsida > Pinales > Pinaceae > Pinus > Pinus tabuliformis. The sequence goes on from CM062815.1 coordinate 39,386,684, forward strand.
CATGGTCATCGAATTACATCATTCCCAAAAAGTTCCACCTAAAAAACCATCCAAAATTGGCCTAAACTGGACCATACTGACTGCTCCACTGTCAGGGTGCAATGCATACTAACTTCTACACTAGCTAGGCACGATTTATACTAATGGGGCCTTCTGTAGGGTGTGATGAGAGAGGATGGACAAATTTCCGAGATAGTTTGCTAAGTGGATGCTCAGGGAATCTTCTAGAAACTTCTCCTATGACACTTTCCTCTCTAAATTCACCCAAGGATGAGTAAGAGATCCAATAAATCTCCAAGTGGAACCAAATACAACAAGTGGAATGACACTAATCCAAACCCCAAAGATGACTCACACCCTTGCACACATTTATAAATGGATCCCTCATCTGAGAGATCTGGAGGCTGGAATATTATAATTTGCAAGGAAGTGTTGATAGTTTGTATTTGAGAAAGAGCATTGTATTGTTGGTGTGATCTTGCTATTTCATGAGGTGAAGAGGGCTTTGATGCCGGGAGGATGATGCTAGATCAAACAACTGGGTTGTAATTCTCCCTTCTATATAATAAATTTCTTCGAGTTTTCTTCCATATAACTATGCAATTGTGAATGTTATTATTTATGAATGCCATTGTATGTTCATTATATTTCTGATTCCATAATGATTATGATATAATAGATCAAGATGCTTTGACAGTTCTTTGTTACTGTGTTTCTACAGGTACTCTCCAAGAAGGATAAGTACGGAGATGAGTTGCAAGCTCTGTCAAGGGGGAGAGAGATCAACCAAGGAGTTAAGAGGAAGATCTAGGTTGGTTCCTTTGTCTTTCTCTTATCTATTATACATAGAAGAAATCACGAATTGCTTTAAACTGTTGTTTCTAGGGTAGTTGCCAAACCTAAAGGGTTAGTCGATCAAAAAGACACTAGTTTTCCCAGAAACAAAATGGCGACTCTACTGGGGATCGAATAGATGTTTGTTTGTTGTTGTTGTTTGTTTTATAAACTATAGACAGAGCCTAAAGTCAGCCAGGTAGCCTTCAAACTGCTCTTGCTCTGCAATTGCATAGTAGATGAATGCTGCTTCAGTCAATCGCTGGTTTAGTTTATGAATTAAACATTTGACTTATAAGCATTCTATATGCCCTTTTGGTAGCTCAATAACCTCTCAAGATCATTCCTCTGTACTTTTCTCTTTATTGTCCATCATAGCTCATCTTAACTCACTGAAATCAGCTGCATATTTGAGCCAAAACCCATTTCAGTTGCGCTCCCTGGCCCATCTCACTATTTGTCACTGTAAACCAATATGCATCACACTTCCTCAGTGTAGTAGGTGCAATGTGTCCCTGTTTTTGTGAAGCCCAGGTGCGATGACTGACTGAACCTATTTCCATTCTAGAAATTTGGGGTTTATATCCTTGTTTTCAGTTCTGTTTAGTTGATTTTGCTGCTTAGGAATAATACCTCATTATTGAAGCCTCCTTGCATCACATAGATAAACCTCCATTGATTAGGATTAGTAAATTTGTTTATGTATTTGTCCATCATTTACAATCCTTTGTCGAAAAGTTTCTTAAATTGATTTGTCATTTTGATACAAAAAGTGTCGTAACTGTCATTTTGTGTCAAAAAGAAAAGTGTCATGGAATCTTCCTTCCCTGGATAGTCGATTGAACCTTTTGTCATGTACTTGGTTGATTTGTTGATATTTGAATTGTCGAAAGAATTTTCTATTCGAAATTGAAAAGTGTCGTTTAGTCTTCCTTTCTATTTTGAAAAAGAAATTGTCGAAATGTCGCTTTGAGTAAATTATTTCAGATCTTTGCTACACTTAGTTTTCCTTTTTGGAATTTTTCACATTAAGGGGAATGAAAAACAAATACATGAATTTGAATTTGAATTTAGTTTGTGTGCAAAATATGATTTATGAAAATGCACTAGTGTGTGCTCTTTGCTCTTTGTTTGAAAGAAATTGTAACCTTCTTTCCCTAGTAGCTAGGATTTTCATTGATCAAAATAAACAACGATTGTTTGTCATTGTAGATTGCATTTTTAGGAATTTCAAATCAACATAACGTGGTAAACAATTGAAAGGAAAAATTTAAATAGTATCAACTCTAAAATAAATTTCAATGAACTTAACAACACTTTGGAACTTAACGCAACACATCTAGAGGTCTAGGCTAGAGACATGTTCCAGCGTCGTAAAAACTAGTAACTATCATTTTCATCGAAGGTTGGGTGATTTCTCCTCCTTGATACGAAAAGTGCTAGCATGGACTTGTGCTCCCCGTACTTGTGATCGAGTATATATTGGGAGAGAAAAATAGGTTCATATCCATTATCCATAAGAAGCTAGGTCTGCCACCCTATCGATCGCAATGCACTGAACACATTCGGGAAGATTGACAACCATATATAAGTCCATGGTAATTTCTCTTTAATTTATCACCAAGGTGTATATTGGAGTTTTGCGATTGGATTGGTAATCCCTCTGTCTAGATTTTCTAGAGTAGTCACTTTCGTTCCTTTTTTACTCTTTAAAAGAAAAGGTCCATCTGAGCACTTGTCACTTCAGGCTCATTAAAAATCAAAGGGGACTAGAGTCATCTTTAGCTTTTTCTCAACTCTTAAAAATTGAAAAAGAGAAGTTGTGTCAAAGCGTCATTAAAATTTATTAAATTCAAAATAACATCCCTGTTCCTTAGTTGATCTTAGGTTGAGATATATGGAGAAAAATCTGGGATCCACCAATCAAGGAATCCCTTTTGAGGGGAATCCTAGTCCTTTTTCCTCTCGGGAAATATTGGTGCTCCATATATGGCCACATTGTCCCTTCTGAGAATTACAATTGGCCTGCCAGTATGGCTTTTCTCAACCTCTATGGTTCAAAATACCATGATTCCTCCGCAATCGAATCAGCATCCAGTTGATATTGAAATTGACCCTTCACTTTATTTTTCGTTTGTTTCTCCCTCCCCTTCTTCCTCTTCGCTTGGTGAAAATAGTGATGCTAGTAACCAGGTGGCTAAGAAGAAGAAGAAAGGAAGAAGAAGAAGTTGATTCAACAAGGGGGAAACCATGAATCATCTGGTGAAACTCTGCACATTAAATCTCTTAAACCCAAATTTCCTTGCATAATTTGTAGAGGAGACCATTTTCATCGAGATTGTCCCTACCTTCCTCGGATCTTGAGAGAATGGTCTCCCCGTTCTCACCAACAGGTGTCATCAAACTCTAGTGATCATGTTGATAGCACACCATCAACTAGTAATAGTGAAGTTCATGGACAGAAAGGAAAGGTCAAAGTTCCATGTAGATTATGTGAAGGGAACCATACCCTTCACCATTGTCATTTTTTGGATGAAGCCAAAAGAGTCTTGGATAATCGTCCTTCTTCACCGCAGCGACTTCCATCTAGATACAGGAAACTCTCCCCAAGTCCTTTACTAGTTGCAAAACCGACTGACTTAACTCAACCATCGATCGAAACACCTATCACTGAAAGTGAATCTTCTGAGTCTATACCCAACGAAAGCCAATAGTTCAAGGTGACAATTGACCCAGTTTTACCTTCAGAAGACCATACCCTTCCTAAAGAGAGTGAGAACGATACCATTCAAATTCTTTTTGTTAGTTTAGAGTCCGATGAACTTGGGGGCAATCCACCCATTCCTTCACAACAGGAAGAGAATCCCCTAGTTCCTGCTACTCAAAGGGTTATTTCTCTCGTTTATTCAGTACCCCCTCCAAGTAGTCTAGTCACTCCCTTTGATTGGAATCGACTAGCAAGATCTCGCCTTCTTTCTTATGTACCTTTCTGGATCATAGTACAAGTTTACAAAATGATCATATCAAGCACTATCATAGATGAGGGTGCATCAGTGAGTATCCTTTCCTCAACTGCTTGGAAAGCACTTGGTTCACCATCGCTTATGCCTGTTACACAGAATTTGTCAGGCTTTAACAAAAGAACCAGTTGACCATTAGGGATCCTTCATAAGTTACTGATAACTTTGGGACAGAAAACCGTTCACCTGAACATGATGGTAGTCCCAGGACCGTTATATTACAATCTACTCCTTGGACGTGGCTATGTTTAGAACATGGAGGCTATTGTTTCAACACTATTTCGAGTGATGTGTTTCTTGCATGAAGGAAAAATTGTCACTATTGACCATCTTTCATTTCCTGGTTCAAGCATAGCTCCAATTCGATCATCATCAATGGTATCTCTTCAACCTTCATTCCATGCACCTGATTTCCATGAGTAGTCTGGTGAATGTAACGAAGCTTAGGGGGCATGCACCCTTGTCTATTTAGCAGATGAACCCAGCTGAAAAGATAGGTTTCCCTGTAGGTTATGTGATTGGTCTGAGACACCATTCACCTTTGTCTATTCTGTGGACAAAGCCAAGGAAGTGTTTTGTCTATTCTGCGGACGAAACCATCCTACCATATGAGTTTCCCTGTTGGTTATGTGATTGGTCTAACACACCATTCACCTTTGTCTATTCTGTGGATGAAGCCAAGGAAGTGTTTTGTCTATTCTGCAGACGAAACCATCCTACATAACCATAGTAATTCCCATATGGTTACAAAAGACTCTCCTTTTCATCATGCTAGGGGCATGCAAACCTTTTTCAATTTCATTTTTTAGCTTTCTAGCTTTTTATCTTTTTAGCTTTCTATCTTTTTTGTTTTGTTTTTATAGCTTTTTAGTTTTGTCGTTTCGAGCTTGCATAAAAAGAAAAAACTAAAACCGAGCATATGTTCCCCCATGGTTCAAGCTCATTAAAAAATGAACCCACCACTGAGCACAGTTTCCCCACGGTTCAAGCTCGTTAAAAAATGAACCCACCTTTGGTAAATAACCTTTGTGATTGCCATGCTATCAGCCTTTTGAGCCTTGGTTGTGTTCCTGTTGTGGAGGTAAATCCCCTCTGCAGACAGAGGTGATCCCTACCAGTCCAAACAAGGTCTAGCAACAATCAAACAACGCTAACACGCAGGTTCCTAATTACAAATAAAAGACCAATGATGAAGGCCTACCTGGATTCCAACGCTAGTACTTGTAGAAGAGTTGATGCTCCCGTTCCTTTGCCCCGGCTGGTCACAATCCTCACGATCCTCGTGCACGGACACCTGCACATGCAAAGAACGATACAAACACAAGCATAAAATCCAGTAGATGTAACTATATATCAGTCAGAAAGGATATAACTCAAATACCATCATAAATACAATAAGAGTGGAACCATAATGATAGTCGTCTATTATTAATAAACAAAGAAGAATACAACCATAGTTCTGATGTCAAATCCTTCTCAAGAGGGTCCAGCCAGCAAGTCTCTCAAGCATTCACCCTTGAAGATAGATCTCCCAAGACAAAAACTCTCTCTCACACAAGTTTACACAAGATCAAAACACTTCACAACCTTCCTTAAGCTCTCTAGCAATCCCACACTTGTCACACTAGCTACCTATCAAGCTCACACATTATCAGCAACACTCCAAACACTATGAATTCCAAAACTAGCATCTCATGGCAATGGTGGAGGTTTAAATAGGAGAAGGAGTCTCCATGAATGGTGGGAGGATGAGCTTATCTCCAAGGAAGGTGGCTCAAATGACGAAACAGACATGCCAGAGAAGGGAGGGCGAAATTTACAAGGCCAACAACCAGGTCTGGAGTCATCTGAAAGGCCGGCTGTTAGAACAAACTCGCCCAGACTGGATCATCGCGGGTGCATAACTGTACTGGAGCACTGACATCGCTGCTGAATAACGAAGAAAGTCATATCAGCGTGATCAGATATAAGTAACAGATGCACTGTCTCATGAAATTCGACCAGCGTGGGAATCACGTGTATTTCCACGCTAGCAGCGCATTCGGTCTGTTTTGGGGCACCCATCAGCGCATTTATTTTTACAACAATCGCGATGATAGAAAAACTTTGGCAAAGTGGGTCATTTGGCAACATTAGAGAACATGAGCATGATTAATTTGATCTCATGACACAGTAGGAAGACTAACAGGAAGACAGTGACAAATTACTATGTAACAGATGCCCCCTAAAGCATGAAGCCCGAGAGAGTGGGAGGGGTGAAATTCTTTACGAAACTGGCTGAACTGGAACACCACCAGGAAGAACCTACGCATATGTACAACTGATATCTCTGATAATCAATTACATGTAGTCTAGGCATGGGCACAGCCATCCAAAAGACATACGAAGGAGGTCTGTGGTATGGACGCAGCCACCCAGCTAATGAGACCATGATGATAATAAAGGTATGGTTGTAGCCATCCATGAAGACTCAAGTATGGGTGCAGCCATCCATCAATGAGTCATGTAATGATCATAATATTCCACAAAATCGCAACCTGAATCTCAATAGACAAAATCCAAGGTCTTGCGCTCCATCTCGACTCGAACAAAGTACAAGTTCAAGGATGTGAATATAGGAGTTGAAGTCGAACATGCAAGAACATCATCTGATTACCAGTCAATGATGAAAACTGTTAACAGACGTGAGAGGTACCACCAATAATGACAATGGTCCTCAAGGTACTATAGGTACAATCTACGGCGTGTGAATCAATGAGTTGGCGTCGAACACCCGCAGAATCATTCGATCGGAGGCCAATGATGAAAACCTCGCGTCGAACACGAAGAACCTATCATTGAGGCATGCAGGCTCCAAGGCACCTGAAGGGAGTCTCTAGGTCAACTTCCTGGATAATGAGCTGAAGTCGACAGGAAGTGACCTTGATTGAGGGTGGGCCATAATGTTTCCCACATCATCGACACGAGACAGAGAAGGATAATATATTTTGTGTGAAGTATCAGAGGGAGGTTGAGTATCCTTGCAGAGGTCAACTTCTCTTGAACATATTAGTGGCACGACAGTGGATTTGGCAGTATTTGACATTAAATGATCAGGGGTCATGGCGACAAAGCAATGAGCAGATGAGAGGTCAAACAAGATAACCCAAACCCATGGAGGCCAGTGTAAAAACAAGATGAGAGTGTCCCACCCAGACACGAAAGCAGACAAGTGCCATGTTCAAGAGCAACATACTTCCGACATGACAATGATTATGGTACCATTTTCCCCACCATTTTTGGCGAGTACCCCGATTATTTTTTGATGACAAGCTTGATGGGGGTAGCATATGCTTGAAAGGCGTCATTTCGACAGAATCTGATGTCATTAAGTTTTAACGAGTTTGACAAAGGAAGAACTCGATGTCTTTTCATGTTTAGAGAGTTTGAAAAGACAGCAGAAAAGTGGACTCCAGGGGTATCCTTTTTCGTAAAGTTGTGTCTCTCGAGCCTGAAAAAGTATAAAACGATGCTCGAAAGAACCTCCCGACCAGTATGATCGAGGAGTACTTTTCGTAAGTAGTGACTTTGACCCGAAAAAGTAGAAAAGCGGTCAGAAGCACGTCGTTTTGTAGCCAATAACGAGTTCGAAACGACAAAACCCGGCGATCTTTTTAAGTTTAAATGGTCGAAAAAAGAGCTTAAAAGCGATCGCCTCTCGCTTCTTTTAACGAGTCGAGAGGGAGACTCGGCTATCTTTTCTTATTTCACGTCGAAAAAGAGCTTAAAGACGACGTTTCGGGACCAAGTGTGTATAGAACTGTCGTAATTCCACCAGCATGAGAATCTGCACAAGGAACACCGCACGCGTAAACCTGTTCGAAATAATATAGACAACATGCATAAAAACATAGTGAAACTATATCGGAACCAAGCATATGGTAAAAACCATTATAAAAAACCCATATTTATGAAAAATAATATTTAATTTTCAAAATTTACCATAAATAGGGGGGTAAACAAAATTTTTACCATTGTTACCATTTGGAGCTTTGGAGAACGACTTGGAGCTGTGAGGTTGACGAGCCAAATTCCACCTCGTACATGCATCAACCATCCTGCAGTCTATTCCAGGTAGGTTCATCTTCCCTTACGCTCCATTTTGAAGTCTTTTTGTTGCATTTCAATGGTGGGAAATGGTCGTTTGAGCAGATTTTTTGAAACTCATTCCGCTCTCGGTCAGTGTGGATTTCCCTATCAGGTCCGCGCTGATCAAAAAAAACTTCCACATGCCACTCCTAGATCAGCGCGGAAGAGCGATGTACTTCCGCGCTGACCCGGAAAAAATATCAAAGGGCACCCATGATCAACGCGACTGTTTTAAAAACAGTCGCGCTGATGCCGCGCAACAAGTTTTTTGACAAATTTAACGTATAGAACTTTATGAACAGGGCCCTAATGAAATTTTTTGATCATGCAGGGAAAAAAGGCATTCGTTTGGCAGGAATGCGCTCATGATAATGAGGACATAGCGGCATTCGTCGATGCTGGGCGCCGAAATGCATTACGGGGGTGCTGGTTGTTTAAATTCTTCTTAACTCCGTGCCTGCGAACACAACCTGACCTTCTTGAACTCTTGATCAGAGCCTGGAATCCCACTGATGGGAAATTTGTGATCCGAGGCTGAGACATCGAGTTTGACTACACAGATGTCTATTTTTTGACCGGGTTGTCACGTCGAGGTGAGATGCCTATTCTAGAGGGACAGTGACCCAGTGGTGATACACTAGACATGCTGATGGCCCAGGTGTGCCCACAGGCACGCAAGATGCAGAGCGGGAAGATAGCAATTCCTACAGTGGAGGACATCATCCTTCGAACTATACTCTTCATGGTGACTCGGGCAGAGGGCTCCCAGGCCAATCACGAGGCCTCGAAGACCCATCTTTGACTGGCTCTCGAATGCTTAAATCCTACCATATTTAACTAGGCAGCGGTAGTATCGACAAATATGAAGAGATAACTGACTAACTGTCGTCGTGGTGAGTCGAAGCAGTTCGACTATGGGTCGATCTTACTCCCGCTCATGCTGGAGCGGGTGCCGGCATTGCAGCTGCAGGATATGGTCGTGGACCCACCTAGAGGCCCTCGAGAGACGAGGGCCACACGATGGGGCCATGTCATGCCACGAGGAGGTGGTGGTCGACCAGTGGCATGGGGAGTATACTTCCGAGAGTGGTTGGAGAGGCAGACTATTTTTGTGGAGGACTGGCCGTATGTTGGCCTAGACTTCCGTGGAGATCCAGATATGCCGCTGCCTGTTGGAGAGCAGTGGGATGATGGTGGTAAGCCACTTGATCTCATTTTTTGATTTTTTCATTTTTGTGATGTTTTTTATTTTTCATGTACATGTCTTAACGATGAATGCTATGGTATGCAGATGTAGGACCGACGAGACCCCTCGGCCTGGCCCCAGAGGTGCGGAGGGATGCACAGGGCATTGGAGCTCTGGCCTTGGCTCCTCCGGGAGATGATACGATAGAGACCGTGATACGGAACCTCGAGGGCTTGCTGTCAGGGATTCCAGATTACCAGGGGATAGAGGAGGTCCCCATAGCATCTCAGATCCATACAGTGGGAGTAGAACCTAGGATGCACCGCCTTTTGAGGCGGGTGGCACGAGCGGCTGCGGATTATAGGGAGCACAACCCACCACAGTAGATATCTAGGTCTTTATTTCCTACTGGTGATTTTTTTAGAGACATGTGTCTCAGATGTACAGAGAACACAGGCCCTATCTAGACATGTACACTTATTTTTGAGCGCCTTGGTGCGCCACACGATATATATATATATATATATATATATATATACATATTCCTATGGTTTATTATTGTGCTTTTATGTGCTTGCTTGTATGATGTTTTGATTATAAATTACGCAAATGTCTATCTAATACATGATTAGCCAATGCATCAGATAATGTGTTTAATCGTCGTGGAATATGCTGATATGTGATGAAATTAAAATTCCTTTCTAACAATTTAACACGCAAATACAACCTTAAAATGTGACGGTCTCTAACGGAATAACGCCCATTGCACTGATGGATGACAAGTTGAGAGTCTATGTTAACAACCATTGTACGAATATTGAGATTAATTGCCTCGGTTAATAATTCAATCACAGCACTATATTCAACGACATTGTTTGTAGTACAGCCTAAACACACACCTTGAAGATCTATCAACTCACCGTGGGGATCGTAGATCACCCACGCCACAGAAGACAAATTGTGAGTGCTGCGGCAGGCACCGTCAGCGAAACCAACATAAGGTGCACCAGACATCTGCACAAGAAGCAAAAGACACAATAAGTGGCAATCACGCCTTCACACCAAGCCAAAAACATGAAAACACACACACACAACACACTTGCTAAAACACACGCATGTACAAATCGAAGTGCATGGAATCATGCATAGTACTTTTTCAAGTACAGCCCATTACGGGGCTTATCGAGAGGATTACCTTTGTAGTCAACTAGCTTATACGCCCCCTTCTGCAAAACTCTCTTTACAATATAAGAGCCTAGCCACATGGGCTCGAGTTTGCCTGCCCCCAGCTTGTCATTTGCTTGGTCGTATAGTAGGACTAAATCTCCCTCAACAAAGGAACGAGGATGTATCGTATGATCGAAGTGAGTTTTAACTCTCTTCTTTTGTGCTTTGATAGCTAGAGAGGCTAGGCGATGGGTCTCGTCCAGCCATTCTAGGTAAAGAAGACGTTCCTCTATCGGAGTAGTGTTGGGAAGCAACTCGACGGTTAATTTTAACAAAGGGATTTCGCATTCTATAGGAAGGGTAGCCTCCAGTCCGTAAACTAGTTGAAATGGAGTGAAACTGGTGGCATCCTTCACAGAGGTTCGGTAGGCCCACAAGGCGGGAAACAACATCAGATGCCAATTAGACTTATGCATGCCAACAGTACGTTGAAGCATCGTAACCAAAATCTTGTTGACGGCTTCAACCTGGCCATTGGACTGAGGATAGTACGGGGTCGAGCTATCATGTCGTAAGCCTAGTTGGGTTGTCAGTTCGGTCATCATGTGATTACGGAAATGCTTCCCGTGATCTGTGACGATGGCCTGAGGAACTCCGAACCGTGTAATAACATGGTTGAACAAAAATTGCGCCGTTGTGTGACCGTCTTCAGTTAATGTGGGCATCGCCTCGGCCCATTTTGTAAAGTAATCAACGGCAACGATAATAAACCCATGCCCCCCAACCGATCAAGGTTTATAGGTCGTATAATCAATGCCCCATTTTGAAAAAGGGCCAACGGTGACAACAGGGTGCAGCGGAGCTGGTGGCGCACGCATCTTCCGCTGGTATATCTGGCACGCATGACACGAACGGACGACAAGAATGCAATCCTTAAAAATGGAGGGCCAGAAATAACCAGCGCGGAGGATTTTTTGAGCTGTGGCATATCCGGACATGTGACCACCACAGGTGCCAGAGTGGTAGTCATTCAGGACTCTCTCAGCTTCCTCGAGAGTTAGACATCGGCAGAGGATGGAGTCAATGCCGAGACGGTACAGGGTGTCCCCGATAATACAGTAGGGTTGAGACTGATGACGGATCCGTCGCTGAGCATCCTTGGATACAGCGGGACGGAAAGAGGATGTCTGCAAATATACAATAATATCCCCGTACCAGGGATCGAGGGTGCTGATCAGAAAAAGAGTTTCGTCCGGGATATGATCCTCTGAGTGAGAGGGTGCAGAAGGAGATGGAAAAGAGCAAAGTAACTCAGCAAAGACCAGAGACTTCTTAGACTTAGCAGCAGTAAATTCCAAGTCAAACTCTTGGAGGATGACGATCCACTTTGAGTATTTTCCCCCCAGCAACTGACGTGACAAAATGTACGTCATCGGGTTGCAATCAGAAATCACGGTCGTGGTGCGCAACAAGATATAATGCCGGAAACGTTGGACGGCACAAACGATGGCCAATGCCAACTTATCGACGTAAGCGTATCGATTTTCCGTGTCTAAAAGGTTGTGGCTGAGGTAATATATGACATGCTCAGTGTCATCATCGTCATCTTGCACGAGAACCATGTCGATAGTGGTGTCGGCGGCGGCCAAATACAGAGTATAATCACGATGGTAATTCAGAGGTCACAATAATGGAGCGGAAACAAGGAGACCCTTGAGGCGCTCAAAAGACTCCTGAGCGATAGCATCCCAATGAAAGGGTGTATCTCGCTTCAATAACCGTGTAAAACCTTTAGCCACCTCAACATAGTTCAGAACGAATCGTCTTAGGAAATTTGCTTTGCCCTGCAAGCTCTGCAGCTGTTGCAAAGAAGCAGGGGGAGGAAGATTCATAATAGCTTCGACTTTGAGGGTATCCAGACGGATGCCCTCTCGGGAGACGATGAACCCGAGTAGTCGGCCTGATTCAATGTAGAAGACACATTTATGAGGATTGAGTCTGATACGGTAGTGTCGACAGCAGAGAAAGATTTCACGAAGATGGGAAGGATGGTCCTGGCGTTTGACTGAATGAGCTGGTAGATGATCCAGATACGGTTGTACAATGTGACGGATGTCATGAAAAGCATAGGACATTGCACGTTGGAAGGTAGCACCGGAATTCTTCAAACCGAAAGGGAGCTTTTTGTAAGCAAAAGTGCCCCAAGGATAGATAAAGGCCGTCTTATGCTGATCAGCAGGCGCAATATTGATCTGGTTATACCCAGAAAAACCGTCCATAAATGAATAGATTTCGCTTCCTGCACACTCATCAATGAGTTGATCGATGAAGGGTGTGGGGAAGTTATCCTTAGGACAGGCGCGGTTGATGTCATGGTAATCAACACAGACTCGAATGGTACCCTGCTTTTTGTTCACAGGGACAATATTAGAAACCCAATCCGTAAGTGGAATGGGGTAAATGAAACTAGCCTTGAGAAGCTTTTCAACTTCTTCTTTAATGGCTGCAGCCTTTCGGGGGTGCACAGGGCGTAGACGTTGACGAACAGGCTTAGCACCCGGATACGTAGGTATCTCATGCACCACTATGCTAGGGTCAATGCCGGGCATTTCTTCGTAGGACCAAGCGAAGACATCACGAAATTCGCGAAAAAGATCGGTGTAGAGCTGAATTTCCTCCGGAGTACAAGTGACTCCAATGTGAATATGCTCGACAATCCCTGGTTTCGCAGAGATGTCGATGGGTTGGGTCTGCGTAATGTTTCCCATATTGCCTTCAGAGGACACTTGATAAACTTGAATAGGTGTTTGAAGGGGCTGAAATGGGATACAAGAAGCAAACCGTTTGAGACAGGCGATCATTTCCTGATGGGCAGGGAGAAACGAGGAACGGTGGTGATGATCAGACCAAGGAGGTTCCTCAAGAGACATAGTCTCGATAATGGCTTCATCGGAAGGAAATATTTCCTTTAACGGATCCGAAGTAGCGTCATCTCCAAGCCAAGGGGAATGAACATACGAGTCGGGAACGCTGCTAGGAGGATCAGGTTCAGGAGGGGGAGCCGATGCAGCAACGATTTCAACGTAGTTGAGCTCAGCGGGACTCAACGGCATCATATCGCCCCAAGATTCTATCTGATTAGCGGGAGGAAGGACCCACGGATCAGAGCGCATGGAAATCATATTAATAGGAGCGAGATTAGGAGGTGGGAGGGAAAAGACACCCATCAGGGTGTGATCTTTAAAGAGTCCGGCTCCCACACTCTCACATGATTTGGAGGTATGCTCCACGAACGGTACGTTGCCTTTAGAAGAGGAGGCGAAGAAGGAGAGCTGGTCCACGGTGACAATCTTCCCCTGATGAGGGAAACGAATGACACAGAAAAGGGAGGCAGCCACGGCTTGCATGGCATATGTCCAGCTACGTCCGAGGAGGAGGTTGTAGGTAAGATTAGCATCAACAACTTCGACCTCCACTTTGACCGTCTTCCCTTCCAAAGAGATGGGCAATTGTTGGAGGATACCATAAGGACGAGACTCTCTTCCGTCAAAGGCTTCCAATATTGTAGGAGACTGACTCAGCGTCGGAGAACCAATAGCTTTCCAACAGGCAACAGACATGATGCAAGTTGAAGCACCTTCATCAATGACTGTACGATGAATCGTTTTAGTGTTAATAATGACTTGTATGAGGAAAGCAATTTGGTGAGGTAGTCTCGGCGTATGGCCTTCGAGGTCAAAAGAAATCAGATCCGAGTCAGCCGGGTCTATGCCACTGATGGCCGATAGCAAGGAATTCCTCTAGGAGGGGCAGCTCTAGAGCACTTCTAAGGCGGACATAGCAGACGGAGCCTGAGCTAAGTCCTCAACGATGCTGTAGTGCTGGGCAGCATGAGCATTAGGGTTGTAAGAAGACTTCCGGAGTACACCTTTTGGAGGGAGTCGAATAGGCGTCTCAAAGCTAGGTCTCTCGATGTGGAGTGGACCAGAACTGGACGGAGGAGCACTGGAGGGGACCTCAGGATCTTTCCCTGCATGCGATGGATATTCTTTTGCCCGAGTAGTGATGTGGACGGGAATCGTCCCAGCCATAAATACTTGAGAGCCAAATGAAGAAGAGGGTTGTGATGGATCTGCCACCATTTGAGTTTGCTGTGAGGGGAAAGGTTCTTTAAGCACAGCAGGAGTCCCGGGAGCACCTTTCAATAATCGACTAACTTCGGACCGCCTGGGGCAGTCTTTAGTATAGTGATCCTCATCACAGATAAGACAAGGATACTTAGGTTTACGTTTGGCTCCTTCCTCGGGTGGAGGTTTAGGGGAGTCCTGTCTGGGTTGCTCAGATTTATTCTTAGCTTTCCCCTTCTTTTTTCCTTTCGAGGATTTATCCGCCATGGTGGACTGGACGGCGTTAACCTCGGAAGTGTTTCCAGAATTAGATTGACCCTGAGAAGTGTTTTCGTTAGGAGCATTCGTTTTTGCTTCCCAGGGTTCGCAGATGATTTCTTTGAAGATGCATTCACAGAGCCAATAACACCGTCAACAGATGGCTTTGGCGGAGCTTTGGATGTTCTGGGTCTCGAGGCATCTGGCAAATAATCCTATAAGGTACCTGACTGAGAATAAACTAAGTCGAGGTAATGATCACGCGCGATAGCTTGCTCTTCAGTTACACAAGCTCCCATACCAATGTCTCGCAGGGACAAAGGAGGTTGTAAACCAATCGGTTGAGAGCTGATCAGGAATCTAGAACTTGATCAAACGACGACGCCATCTCCATTCATGTATATGATCGGATATATGTGTGGTTGTGTCCTGTTTGAGAGACGTAAGGAGATGTGTCCCTGTCTCATACCGAATGGGCAACTGAAAGTGAGTTAGGAATGTCATTGCCAATGAGTTGAAATCTTGAAAGGATCCGCGATTCAACTCAATATACCACTTAGCGGTCGAGCCGGTGAGAGTCCTTTGGAAGAGGCGGAGCTGGATGGAATCATCAAGCCACGAGTTTGATGAGCACCAAAGGTGATAGGTCATGACATGGGCTTGAGGGTCCTCTCCAGCTTTGCCATCGAATTTCGGGCAATCACCGAGTAACTTGGTTGGAACTTGCGGCCAATATGGATTATGAAGAATGGGATCATTAGTCAATTTGGACACATCTGGCAGTTCCAATGTCGCTAAGAAAGGTAATTGAGGATTGAAGGACATCTGTGGCCGTGGAAAAGAGGTAGTACCAGAGTTCCAACCAGGTGGCGGTTGCCCCCATGGACTTTGTCCGAATGGGTTTGGCCCATAGGGGTTCTGCCCATAGGGATTTTGTCCATAGGGGTTCTATCCATAAGCAGACAGTTGACTCTGGATTTACCCCCCAGCACCCCATGGATTAGCAACTTGACTAGCAAGAGCAACATACTGTTGCTGATAATTCTGATAAGGGGTGACCTGAATTTGTTGATAATTTTGATAAGGGGCTAACTGAGTTTGCCCCTGCGGTTGCTGGTAACCATACGGTTGTTGAGCTCCATACTGAGCCTGGTGACCAAGCTGCGCTTGGTAAGAAGGTTGGGATTTCAACCCACCTTGCATCTGAAGACCAGTTTGAGTCTAGGGTCCAGAAGAATGTCCTTGAATAGGTTGAGCTTGGACCATCTGGCCGGAAGGTTGTCTTGGTTGGGTTTGGGACGAAACCGTTTGCCCAGAAGGATGAGCTTATTGGGTATTAGGTTGTCCTTGTGCAACCGAGGGTTGTCCTTACGAAACAGATGGTTGAGCAGGCTAGACGGCTAGTTGACCCTAAGGTTGACCAACTTGTCCAGATGGATGACTAGGTTGGGCAGTGGGTTGGCCCTGCTGTGCGTAAGGCTGACCGCCCTGCCCAGAAGGGTACCCCTGCTGGACTGCAGGTTTTCCTTGTTGCATATAAGGTTGTCCTACTTGTCCAGATGGATAACCTTGCTGGACACCAGGTTGACCTTGTTGGATATAAGGTTGTCCTGGTTTCCCAGACGGATAACCTTGTTGGATACTAGGTTGCCCCGGATTACCAGAAGGTTGGGTAAGATAAGTGAAATATGGACCACCAGCGGCCGAAGGTTGTCCCTGATAGGGTTGTCCTTGTGGGCCCCCAGGCTGTCCTGGGTAAGACTGGCCGTAATATTGCTGCCCTTGGGGGGTTTGCACGTTAGACGGCTGGCCTTGGTTAGGTGGTCCCTGAAGCTGTGTTGATAAGTGGTGGCGCCCTAAGCAACGATAATGGTACTGACACCTCAAAAACAGGTTGAGTAGGCAAGGGTCTGGAAAGATAAAGGAACTGACCAGTAGAATCATAGTAATAAAACAGACCTTGCGCGTTCGGATCCCGGACAACTTGCATATACTGATCATATGGCCCCCCTCCTGGAACGAGACCAGAAGAGGGTGGTGCGCTTTCTGCAGGATGAACAACTTTGGGTGTATGTGCCGGCTGGCCACTATTCACTTGGCCGTGAGGCGGACCAGCACCAGTAGTCACAACTGAAGATGTCGTAACGGCACTAACAACCGGTGTTGAATGTGCTACACAAACAGTCAGATTAGTTGGAACCGAAGTGATGGGTGTACTGTGAACTTGTGAATCAAAAGATCCCGTAGTGGGAGTGATGCAGAGGTCCCACATGGTACTTGAAGCAGGGATCCTAGTACCCGCATTATCCCTCAATGACTTATAGCATGAGGGTACCGGAGATGTGGTCGGGATAGGAGTTTCACTACTCGAAAAAACGGGTGTCTCACTCACTTTGGGAGATGTCTCATCCATGTGAGAGGTAGACATTGGGGTCGAAATACCAGGAGGGGTAAAAGGAATATCGTCTTCATCAGGCTCCCAAATGGGGTTCCAGTGAATTTTGTAATCCTTGTCGTCTGGAGCACGAGAGTTAATTGGTTGGATACTCGGGATGATAGGAAGAGTATCACTCACAACCGGTAACTCAGGAGCAACAGAAGATGGAGACCCTTGATCACTTGGAACGGGAGATGGGATCGATGATTTAGCCAGGATGACAAACTTCAAAATAAAACCTAGGGAAACTAACGAGAAAGGACCTTACTCAAACTAACGCACACAAGATCTAACCGACTAATGTTAATCGCGGTCGAATAAATTTTAAGATGCAAGGACACAACTTGAAATTTTAATTTTTTAAGAGTCGAGAAAAGGACAAAAAGATGACTCTAGTCTCCTTCGAATGTTTAATGAGCCCGAAGTGACAAATGCTCAGATGAGCCTTCTCTTTTAAGGAGTCTGAAAAGGATCAAAAGTGACTACTCTGGAGAGCTAGGCAAAAAGGTTTACCAAACAAATCCGTAAAACTGCATATACACCTTGGCAGTCATATGAAAAACAAGGACTTCCCAAATGCTGTGTTCGGTGCGTTACGGCTTGTAAGGCAGTAGACACGGCTTCCTATGGATAAAGGATGATAACCTAGTGGGGTCTCCCCATATACTCGACGGTACGTGGGAGCTCAAGTCCATGCTATACCATTTGTTGCGTCAGGGAAGGAGGAATCACCCAACCTTAAGTGAAACAAAAGTGACTAGGTTTAACGACGCCGGAGCACGTCTCTAGCCTAGACCTCTAAACAGTGAGCATTATGTTCCAATGTGTTTTTAAGTTCATTCAGTTCATTTTAAGGTTGATCTTGAATTAGGTTTCGGTTTTCAAGACTTACCGTATGAAATCTCTCAAAATTGCCTAAATGCAAACTATATGCCAAAATATGTCATTCCGTTCGATGAATGCTAATTACAAGAGAGTTAGAGGGCTTTCACACAAACGAAATGATCACAAAACAACAAATAGCTTCCCTAATGCAGCTAATGGAAATTCACAAACTTTTCTTTGAGATCACTAATCATTAATCAAAACGAAAAGCTTCTAATTCTCATTAAATAATTCAAAGCAAAAGAGATTTTTCTTTTTGTTGATGGCAAAATGCATTAAACAAACTTTTGAGAAATAGTAACAAACAAATGTGAAAAGAACCGGTTGACCCCAAACAACTGTGATCCGTGTCCGGGTAGTGAGAAGTAATCGAAACAATGTGAAGACTGGTTCAACAACAATCACTTAAACAACCAAGCAAAAGCAAGCAAAGAGGAAGGTTTCACAAAACCAAAAGCAAGCAGTAAACGAACCTTTGTAAATGAGTAACCAAGCAAAGCTGATCCAACGAAATTGGAATGATAAAACTAGGTCACAAGACACAAAAAGCAAGATTCGCTCAACAAGACTCACAAGAAAGTGTTTCAATCTTCAGAGAATGAAAATCAAGTCATAAACCAAGTGAAAACAGCAGGGGATAGCAAGACCAACAGGCTCAGGAGGCAGAATTGAAGAAATTCAATTCTACAGGAATTAGCGCGGGTGGCACACAGCAACAATGCACTGATAAGAAACTCCGCGTAGCAACAATGCGATGTCAGCGCGGAAGTACACGCCTTACCAGCGATGGTCCGATTTTCAGAATCGTTGCGACTGTTTGGTGTATTAATGCGATGATCAGGAAGTCACAGAAAGGGCTATGCGATGGCAGCATGACTGTTTTATTATAAACCGCGATGATGCTCAAAAACGGCCACAATCAAGCCAAAAACTCCCAAACCAAGACAATCAGTCTTTAAACAAACAGGGCACCTCCCAGACCGAACCAGGAAACCCAAAAACAGAAAACTAATCCCCGAACTTTGAAAGAGAGCAAAAATCAAACTCAAGGAAAAAATGAACAAAAAGGACAAAAGCCAGCTCCAAGCTATTCAGTTAGTAAACCAAACCGGAGATTGACTGAAGTGGCGTTGATCTACTTCGCTAATGCAGAGCAATAGCGTTTCGAATGCTATCTGGTCGTGCTTCAGGCTCCGTCTAAAGTTTACAAATCAAACAACAAGGTAAAAGAACTTCCCCAGCGGAGTCGCCAAATTGTTGTGGAGGTAAATCCCCTCTGCGGACAGAGGCGATCCCTACTAGTCCAAACAAGGTCTAGCAACAATAAAACAATGCTAACACGTAGGTTCCTAATTACAAATAAAAGACCACTGATGAAGAACTACCTGGATTCCAATGCTAGTACTTGTAGAAGAGTTGATGCTCCCGTTCCTTTGCCCCGGCTGGTCACAATCCTCACGATCCTTGTGTACGGACACCTGCACATGCAAAGAACGATACAAACACAAGCATAAAATCCAGTAGATGTAACTATATATCAGTCAGAAAGGATATAACTCAAATACCATCATAAATACAATAAGAGTGGAACCATAATGATAGTCGTCTATTATTAATAAACAAAGAAGAATACAACCATAGTTCTGATGTCAAATCCTTCTCAAGAGGGTCCAGCCGGTAAGTCTCTCAAGCATTCACCCTTGAAGATAGATCTCCCAAGACAAAAACTCTCTCTCACACAAGTTTACACAAGATCAAAACACTTCACAACCTTCCTTAAGCTCTCTAGCAATCCCACACTTGTCACACCAGCTACCTATCAAGCTCACACACTATCAGCAACACTCCAAACACTATGAATTCCAAAACTAGTAGCTCATGGCAATGGTGGAGGTTTAAATAGGAGAAGGAGTCTCCATGAATGGTGGGAGGATGAGCTTATCTCCAAGGAAGGTGGCTCAAATGACGAAACAGACATGCCAGAGAAGGGAGGGCGACATTTACAAGGCCAACAACCAGGTCTGGAGTCATCTGGAAGGCCGGCTGTTAGAACAAACTCGCCCAGACTGGATCATCGCGGGTGCATAACTGTACTAGAGCGCTGACATCGCTGCTGAATAACGAAGAAAGTCATATCAACGCGATCATATATAAGTAACAGACGCGTTGTCTCATGAAATTTGACCAACGCGGGAATCACGTGTACTTCCGCGCTGGCAGCGCATTCGGTCTGTTTTGGGGTGCTCATTAGTGCATTTATTTTTACAACAGTCGCGATGATAGAAAAAATTTGACAAAGTGGGTCATTTGGCAACATTAGAGAACATGAGCATGATTAATTTGGTCTCATGACACAGTAGGAAGACTGATAAGAAGACAGTGACAAATTACTGTGTAACAGTTCCTACCATCACCTCCATTCTTTTGGCCGATCATACATTTCCACTTGATTGTTTACCCTTTTTGAGGAACAGCTACGACGAGTGGTCTTATTAGCCAACCTCTTCACATCACCATGTTTTGAGAAGTTCCAAGCTTACCTGGAACCAGTTGCTACCCTAAACACCACTCGTTCCTAAAAAACGAGTCTCCTTTAAACTCTTTTTAGACTCGTTAAATATGAAAAGATTGTCAAGCAATTGGCCTTTCCAGCTCATTAAAGTGATTGGAAGTGCCATCCCTCCTGTATATTTTAATATTTTTCAGACCCGAGGGATTATCTCATGAAAAAGTTCAAGCGCTTGTCTTTTTCGGCTCATTAAAGTGATCCAAAAGTCATCCCTCCTCTATATTTTAATATTTTTCGGACCCGAGGGATTATTTCACGAAAAAGTTCGAGCGCTTGTCTTTTTCGGCTCATTAAAGTGATCGAAAAGTCATCCCTTTCGTATTATTTTATCCTTTTTCAAACTTAAGGGATTATCCTACGAAAAACAACTGTTGGATTTTCCTTTTCGTCCCTTCTCAAACTCTCTAAACATGAAAAGGACCGAGTTATCCTTGTCGTTAAACTCGTTAAAATAATAGCGACAAACTCATCCAGACGAGACAGAGTTTCCTTTTCGTACTTTTTCAAACTCTCTAAACATGAAAAATACCGAGTTATCCTTGTCATTAAACTCGTGAAAACAATAGTGACAAACTTGTCCACCTAGACAAGAACAAGTTTCACTGTCACTAGACTCATTAAAACATAGCAACAGTTTTGCCGCAAGGGAAAATTATAGAACAAGCATATGATATCCTCCTCAAGCTTGACAAAAATAAAGAGGTACTGGTCAGCAATGACTAGGGAAAAGGGGAAGAAAACTTGAAGAATTTTATGGTAGCAGGTCGCTCTTGAACATGACACTTTCACTTCATCACCATTATTGATTTGGGTTGGGTTATTCTGTTCACTGGTCATCTCACCATTGGTCTTCCACCCCATCCATCTGTTGGGGTTAATGCTACCAATCCATCTCAGCATCACCGATATGTTCAAGAGAAGTCATTCAGTTGAGAAACCACAATCCAGTTAATGCCTCATCCACTTCAATACCTTCAACCTCCATTCTTCATGACCGCCATTCCCAAACCTTGTGTCGTTAGATCGTTTTCACCTCCAGAAAATCATTTGCTTCATTTCATGTTGTAGATGTGGGATAAATTAAGGACCTCCTACGACGAATCACTTCTTGTCAACATCAACTGATTATCCAAGAAGTTGAATTAGAAACAACCCTTTCAGTACTTTGAAGCTTGCATACCTCAATGGCAAGTTTCTCACTTTTGGCAACAGATTGACATCAATGGCCTTCGACCAAAATATTTTGCGTGGTGTTCGACATCGGATCATATATTCACACCACGTGAATTGTACTATAGTACCTTTAGGGTCATCATCATTATCGGTGATTCCTCTCACGTCTGTTAACAACTCACATTATTGGCTGGTAATCAGGCGATGTCTTTCCATGTTTGACTTTAGAACATCTTTTCACATGGATTGACTTGTACGTCGGGAAAAGATTGAACGATTTTAAAGACCCCGGATCTAGTTTCATCCATCCGGGCTGTGATATATTCAGGGATATAAAGACATCAAAGGTGCAAAGAAGTTACACAGATGGTCATCCAGACCAAGGATAATGACTCTACAACTGAAGAATCACTGATCTGCATATGCATACAACTATCTGTTCTATGTACATGAAATGAATTTATAAAGTTGAGCATGGGAATGCCTACCTCAGCTACATCATGAAAAATTATATTATGATGATGTATTGTATTGTATCTTATATAGGTCACCTTCCAGTTTGAAACCTCGGATCCTCATGATAAAGCATTTCACCAGACATCAAAGATTTACGACTTCATGCTTTAGGGGGCAACTGTTATAGACATATTTGGGCACTTCAACCCCAATCTTATATGTCTATAAACTAGGGATCTTCAACCCCTAAAATTGTTGTTTCATACCCTAAAATAACATGGTCATCTGATTACATCATTCCCCAAAAGTTCCACCTGAAAAACCATCCAGAATTGGCCTAAACTGGACCACACTGACTGCTCCACTGTTAGGTACGATGCATACTGACTTCTACACTAGCTAGGTGTGATGCATATTGATGGGGCCTTCTGTAGGGTGCGATGAGCAAGGGTGGACAAATGTCGGAGACAGTTTTCTAAGTGGATGCTCAGGGAATCTTCTAGAAACTTCTCCTATGACACTTGCCTCTCTGCCTTCGCCCAGGGATGAGTAAGAGATCCAAGAAATCTCCAAGTGGAACCAAATACAACAAGTGGAATGACACTAATCAAAACCCCAGAGATGACTCACACCCTTGCACACATCTATAAATGGATCCCTCATCTGAGAGATCTGGAGGCTGGAATATTGTAATTTGCAAGGAAGTGTTGATAGTTTGTATTTGAGAAAGATAATTGTATTGTTGGTGTGATCTAGATATTTCATGAGGTGAAGAGGGCTTTGATGTTGGGAGAATGATGCTGGATCAGACAACTGGGTTGTAATTCTCCCTTCTATATAATAAAGTTATTCGAGTTTTCTTCCATATAACTGTGCAATTGTGAATGTTATTATTTATGAATGCCATTATATGTTCATTATATTTCTGATTCCATAATTATTATGATATAATAGATCGAGATGCTTTGATGGTTCTTTGTTACTGTGTTTCTAAAAGTTCTCTCCAAGTGGGATAAGTACGGCGAGGAGTTGCAAGCTCTGTCAAGGGGGAGAGAGATAAAGTAAGGAGTTAAGCAGAAGATCCAGGTTGGTTCCTTTGTCTTTCTCTTATCTATTATGCATAGAAGAAATCATGAATTGCTTTAAACTATTGTTTCTGGGGTAGCTACCAAACCTAGAGGACTAGTCGATCAAAAAGACACTAGTTTTCCTAGAAACACCTACGTGAAGGGGTGAAGAAAGAAACTCTAATGGAGTATTGAATAATATTTCTGGCAGTGAAGAGATAGTTTTGATTCCTTGAAGTGACTCTGTCAGGTTACTAAAAAACTCTACTGGGAATGGAAAAACACTAGAGATGAAATTAAGACTCTAAATATCTTAAACTCGTGGAAATAATATACTCCTACTCTCTAATCAAAACAACTAAAGTTTGACTAGTGTTGTGAAGTGTGTTAAGACAATAATAGGAATAGAAGGGACTAAATCTATAATGAAGCTAAGTAAGGAATCTAGGGTGATCTACTGGATTACATAATATTGCTTGAAATGTATACTTTACACTTAAATCTAGACATAAACAAGGAATATGAGGTTCTTCCAATGTGTCGCCAAGTGTTGTAGTTGCTACAACCCCCTCCAAAATTTCTCCTGACTTCAAATTTTGGAACCTCCTTATAATCATGCCATTTTTAATTTCAATCCATTAAGGTCATGCTCATTCATGCTGTCTAACTCTTCAACTCTTCCTTTAGGAATCCTAAGTGTCAAACTACTTGCTTTCACATGCCAAACTCTTCATGTCTTCACAAGAACACTTTTCAAGATAAGCTAAGAGTACTTCATAGTGACAATGTTTGTGCACTCTTTATTAGAAATCAATGCATAGTCCTTTCCAACAGTTATTGCACATTCCTTACCATCATTGATTGCACAGTCCTTGCCAATATTGATTGCATAGTTCCCAGTGTAAGTGTAAGGGAATTATTTGCAGATAATGATTGCACATTCCTTGCTGACAATGAGAGTGTACTTATTCAAGTTAGTACCGTCACACCTTTTAGTGGAAATAAATTCACCCTTGACTCCTATTTTTCCAACATGCACTAAGTTCCCTCACAAATCCTAACCCTAACTACATGTCTACCCTTCCTATATAAAGATTCCAACCCTGAGCTCATCTCAAATTCATCTTTCACTTTTGATCTCTACACACGTTTGGAGCACAAGGAGCACCCTCTCACTCATGGTTTCAAGTGTGCCATCATCTGGGTGAGTTTCTCATTTGTCTCTTTTTCTTTCGTAGTTGTCACTTTTGCTTGCTCTTTCTTTTGCAAGCGTCTTTTTTTCTTGCTTTCATTATTGCATGCAACGCTTGCATTTTATTTTGTTTTCACATGTGTCACTTTCACTTATGAAAGTGTCACTTTCGCTTGCTTTCACATATCCTAAGAGAACCTTCACACAACTTTAGAGTTAGCTCCAGTGCACTCTCTTGCACTAGTTGACGCTATCTATCATAAGAGCATGTATTTAACACTCTCCCATGGCGTAAAGAATCCTTTTATTTCAATCGATGCTTGTGTCATAAAGGCTTACATATTAACTATCTCACTTGGAGATAAGTGTCATATTATTGTCACTTCAATGTATACATGTTGGTTTTGGTTACTGTGAATATCCTTGACATGTGTTTTATTATGAATGTGTCTACAATCATGATTGGGAGTTGTTTGTATTCTCTTACTCTCTCCTTCTTGTCTCACTTATCTAACACTTAGTCAATTTTTGGATTCTTCCTTGTCCTCTCATCATGAAAAAGTTATGAAAACCTTTAACCATTAGGCAAGTGATTAGCGCATTGTGCATTTCAAAGCATCAATCATGAGCCTCTTACTACATTCACTTCCGCTTTATTCCCATCTTGAGGAAATCTCCCTTCACATTTCATAATTGTGCATCCCTAGGGCATGGTCACTCAACCCTTATTGTTTACACTTTCCCATTTCATAGAGTCAAGATCAATCCAACCTTATGATGCACATTGTCTCATTTAGCCCCTTGTAATGGAAATTTTCAAAATACCAAGGCCTTCCTCCCTTCATTGCACATTGATCATTCCTAGGGAAGAGTGACCCAAATTCTTGATGCTTACACTTTCCCTCCAGAAAATGAATTAATCAACCTCACCTTCATTGTGCTTTGAATGCTCCAAGTAGATAGTAGGGTCATGTCTTAACTTCTAGAATGGAAACCTGTGAAATGCCTAGAATCCTCCCCTCAATCACTACGCATTACAGAGTTGCAGTACCCAAGATTTCCACCCTTGTCTCATGGACTTGCCCACTATGCAAAGCCTTTCGTCTCTCTCTTTCCATTGTGTAATGCACACTTCCAATACTCATACTTCCATCCCCTACATCTTGAATCACGTTTTTTTCCCAAGGAGGCCCCTCTCTCAGTCCTTTCACATTGTCCCATCATAGTCAGCATCTCACATGAACAAACAAACATAAAATAGGTGCTTTTGATATTGATGTTGTCTTTTCATGAGTGAACTTCATTTGTAGGTGCTATAATCATATAATGGCAATATGATGCTCAATGATTTCATAAAGGAGAGGTTACAAGAAGGACACTTCTGGAGATAAGACACAAATATGTTATCATATAGGAGTAAATGAATCTTGAACCATGCGAGAGACATGACAACTCATGTTGGCGTAGAAAGTTCCAATATTTATCCAGACACTATGGAGGGTGAAGATGAAACACATCATATATCAGTCATGAAGAGTTAAGATATAAAATCAAAGAGAATAACTTGGCATCAATACATTACATGAAGTCTCATGTCGGAGTCACCAAATTGTAACTCTTCAGAGTGCCAACATAAAAGTGCTATTTTGTCTCGTATTATTGCCACATTATTTTTGGGATGTAATTATTTAATTTTAGAAATTGGAAAATGTAAAATGTTTGGAAGCCCAAGGGTCACACATGGAATGTGAAGAGTCACTAGGATGTCCAAGAGTCATGTAAGATCTCAAAAATCACATGGGAGCTCAAGAGTCACATGAGATGTAAATGGTCAATTCATTTGTTATAAATAGGCCCTCAATCCTCATATAATGGGACTTTTGGAATTTTCACCTTGGCTTCTCTTGCTTGGCATAGGAGAGAAGATCATTATTTTTAAGAGAAAGTGGTGACTTAATGTTTAACTTGGGGCTAGTGTTGCATCATTGTAATTGCGTATTTAGAACTTTCACTTAATATCTTGAAGCTGTTAGAGCTGGAACACTTTCATGCATGTATCATGGATGTTGTAAGACTATTATTTTAATGTTTACGATATATGTTTGTGTTCATACATACTAAAGAAAATGAACTATTTCATTGGATTTGGTATATATCTTGTTGAATGTGCATTTTTACTTATTTTCTTGATCATTGTTACTTTGTGAACAATTTCATAGGCTAATTAATGATTATTCCTATGTTCATGTGTGTCTTTATTAGGATAGTACTATTAATTTTCTTCTAAAGGCTCACTCTCTCGTTTCCAGTCCATGAAAGTGATTTGTCTGCATTTCAATTGGCATTTCACAACGTTAACTCACTTGCTTATCACAATTTTTTGTGCCTACTCTCTTTTGTTGATAATTGTAGCCAAGGGAAATATTTAAGAATATAATAACAAAAGTCTAGCATATTTCCCGGAAGGGGTTCCCATCCTAGATAATGTGAGGTCTAGTTGGGACTTTATATCAGGGAGACCCCATGTATGTTGGTGGTTTCCAGCACCGTCAACACTTCCCTTGGTTACATTTATTTCTATACTCTATTATATTAATCTTCATCACACTAGTCACTTGTTAACTAATATTCGATTCATTTCTCTTTCACTATCATTTACAATATCCCTTTTTATTTATGACGAACATGAGACTATTAGGGTATATACTTTGTATAATCAATACAAAGGTTAAAATAAATATATATTTAATACTCATATGTGCACCCATATAATAAAAAACTGTATCACTATATATTAAATAGAAACTAGGGAATTGATAGGTATGAGATGAGGGAGTGGGGCGGTTGGAACCCTAGCTGCCCTGAATCCTTGGTTCATGCCTCCTCATTTGAGATGTCAGTGGATTTCTTCAAGTTCTTTGGTGGGCATAGCTATTTGTTACTGGTTCTCATGACATGGTGCTTTTGCGAAGTGATTTCCCAGATGTTGTGGGGTTATGATTATGTTCCTGCTTTCTCACCATCTTAATGGTCTAGTTCGTCATTGCATTTCATTGGGGACTATGATTTTTGTCAACTTCTTGCTAGGCCTTGTGGCCTTTGACCGAGGTTTTTTCATTCACCACCAGGGTCCTAGTTATTGGCATCTCTACAGTTATTATTGGAGCTTTGTGGCTCATTTATTGCAGTCATGTTTTAGATTGAATATGTGTTGTTTCTATGGTCATGGCCATTTTTTGAGTTGTTTTTCTACCACAGTTCTTTTGTGGGGTCTTCTTGGGATTACTAGGTGGCTTGTGCTCAGGTTTGGTGACTCGTATATGGGCTTAGTTGGTGCTCCCTTTGGAGGTTTTTTTGTTGTGCCTGTGTGCCATTTTTTTTATGGATCTGTGTGGTTTTTTCTGTTTCACCCTTTGGGGATTTTTGGTAAGCCTGTGCACTCTTCTCTCTTGTTGGCCTTTCAAAATTTTGTATGTGTTTTTGTGAGGTAGTATTTTGGTAGGAATTTTGGCTGATGTATCTATAATTCCCTGAGACATATGAAAAATGTAAATTTTTCCTAGTTTTAGTTTGAATAAAATTATGACTTTTTCTTAGGAAAAAAATAAAGCATTGTACTCTATTAAATTTCTAGCTATACTTACAAACAAAAACATTTATCTATTTAATAACTAGGAGTAACATGGATATTCCATGTTTCCTTATCAGAAAGGAGTAGTTCCATTCCCTTATATAAATATCATGTTCATAGACCTTGTGTGAAATATGATATTGTTTAAATCAGTAAAGTGATTCCCACAGTAATGCAATTTCATTTCTTTTCGATCTGTAGCATAATTTAAAAATAAAAACTATTACAGTATAAACAAACATAATATGAAATTTTATGATGAGAGAGACTCATCTATCTAAAAAATTCCAATGATACTAGGAGAGACAAATTCTATGATATCTAGCTTATATGTATATATTAAACAATTTCAATTAAAATCTCTAACAATTACCTTTGACAATTTTATCTTCCATGCATGCATATAGAAATTGTATAAAAACAATAATAACATATAAGAGAATGATTAAACTATGGACACATAACTAAAATATGTACAACTCAGTACAAACATGCATCATTTCCTCTATTCTATCAATACATATCATTGAACGATCTACAATCAACAACAGGACATAAGAAAAAAATCATCTAACTGTAGTTATTACTTATGGAATATTCAAGAACAAAGCACGTTCCACCCAGCCATGAACTATCTCTAGTAGTTTAGCGCAAGCTAATATCTTCTTTCCTTCAAGAATAAACAACCTCTTTGGTTCCTAAGTGGTTTCTCTTATAGATTATTCCCAAATGATTCTTAACAGCATCCTTCTTTAAGGTCTGCTCGTGTTTTTCCTAGGCCTTTTTGTTTATTTGTTTTCTAAATTGATTCTTTTATTTTTATTTAAATCATTTCTTTCTTTCCCGCTGTGATGTTTTTTTCCACCCAACTTAGCATTTCTCTCTAGCTAAATGATTAACATACTCATTCTCTCCCTTTATGTTAATATAATTAACAACTTCCTCCAAGGGATTTTTAGGAGACTTTTTGGGAAGGTCAACCATGTGGAATTTAACCGGTTAAATTTTTTTTATAAGTTGGCAAGAAGTCTCTAATACTCTAGTGATTTTTCTTGAACATTTCCAAGTAATTCTCTTATTAAAATAAAAGATAATTACATTGCCACATAGTTTCCACCCTTTCTTCCACACCCATTAAATTCCACAATAAATGAAGAGTATCTAAATAGACATGTCCGTAAAAGAAAAATATAGGGGTGTTAAAAGAATCATTCCCTCCATTTGTAAGTGATTGATTTTGTTCTTAACCCATATAACATTATGAGTAGATTTTGTAGGGTTTGTATTTTATATTAATTATGGGATGAAATGAATAATAGGATAGATGACTACTAGAATAGTGTGATTAATAAATAATTGGGTTTGTGGAATAATATTTAGAATATATCTCCAATTGTAATCTATTAGAAAAAAATGAAAACTATCTTCTAAAATTATTAAGACTATAGGACCTTGAGACTAATAATTCAACGAAGGGGAAAGAAAATAACATTGTTTAAACATTTATTGGGTGATAAGATAAATGTATGAAGGATATTACTATAGGTATTATTGAACTAGGTAATGAATATTTTTTATATCTTATTCTTAATGGTTAGTTGTAGATTAAAAGATTGATTATTGGTTTCTCAATTTTCATAAATAGTCATTATTGGATAATGGGGATTTGAGTTGATTTGTTATCTTTATGGGAATTAACTATTATAATGGATTGAATAGGTTTTTAGGTCCACTAATGAAAATTATATTGACCATTGTAGGTTGTCTCTTGTGTAATTACTAGGCTAGCATTTAGCAAGTGAAAGCTAAATATTAAGACATGGACATGACAAGAAATGGAAAAACTATTACAAATATTTGTAACAAGAAGCATAGAGAAACTATCAATGATTGAACTTGCTTTCATGTGGGTTCAATAAATAAATCGATTTGCATAATATTTGCAGATTGAATTTACCATCTATATTGTCACATATCCAACATGACAATGTAAGGTGTCTTCCATGTGGCTAGTTTATAGGTTTCATATGGGAATATTGGGAGGAAAGCATCAATGATGATTATGGTATAGAAAGAAACATGGGATAAATAACACATGCAACTAGGGAATATTTTTTTTATTAATTGTGTGTAAGGCCAAATATGATAATTTTTTTAAGATAACAATTTTCTCTTTACATTCTCTACTTAAGGAAACTAATAAAGTGTCTTGCATGAGCTATGAAGTTCTTAGTGAAACATACAAGGAATTAATATCATCACATTTCAAATCAAATATTGAAGCACTCATTCAATTTTTATTTAAATGAAACAACTATGATATTTATATTAAAGAAGTCTGGTTTGCAGGCCAAAACCTATTACATATTTCACTCTTCTTTCTTTGCCTACATCCAAAATGATCCGAAAAGGACTATATCTTAAACATCCATGGCTACATACTACTATTCGAAAGAAGATAAGCTTATACACCCTCCAAAAAATTCCTAGAATTCTAAATATCTTCAAAACATAAGTCAAAATAGAAAACATGGCTATCAAACCACACCTCTAAGGATTCATACTTTCGACACTTCAAAAATAACCATTTGATTTCCTAATTTTCTATTC
This sequence comes from Pinus tabuliformis, assembly GCA_031772625.1. Lineage (NCBI taxonomy): Eukaryota > Viridiplantae > Streptophyta > Pinopsida > Pinales > Pinaceae > Pinus > Pinus tabuliformis. The sequence continues at coordinate 39,417,424 of CM062815.1, forward strand.
CTCTCAACTTTCCTTTCACAAACAATTTTCTTAGGTGGTATCCCTTTCCCTTTATTGCTTCTTTTTGTCTTGTGGTTGTTTCCCTCATCTACCCAGATAAGGGATTAGGCCATGTTTCGATTAGTTAACCGTTTGGTGGCTGTACCCCTTGTAGTGTTACCTAAAACATCATCGGGCGATCGTTCCTCCTGAGACTTATTAGGAGTCGACCTTGTATCCAGAGGATCTTGTTGTTTTGTTGAGATTCATTCTTTCTCATGCTCATTTATTACCCCATCTTCCTGCTCCACCTCTGGTGTTTATTAGCTCGAATTTTCTTCTACGAGTTAGGGTTTAAGGTTGCCTCTTCGACACCTTTATGATTCTGCAAAATACTAAAAGGGTTTGTTGATGTGGATTCCCCACCATTATTCTGGATAGTTTGTACCTTATAACCTGAGGAGTTTCCTTTATTTCCTCCCCTCCTTTGAGTCTGCCATTGTTCACATTGATTAGTGTAAGTTCATACCCTTTACTCATCTAAAATTTCTTACAATCCCTTATGAATTGGCCATATTCATGGAAAAATATACACTTGAAAGGGATTTTCTTGTAGCCTAGATTCTAGAAATGTGTCCGATCTCCCAGAGTGAGATTGAATAGAGGGAAAACCTTTCTAATATCTACCTCCACAAAAAATTTAACATAGGCAAACTGAGAACCGTAGGGCTCAACCTAATCCAAGTATTTTCCAACCCCATTTCCTATTTCTCTCAAGTACTCATCACTCCAACTAGAGAGTGGTAGTGGAAAGAGCTTCACCCATATCGGGATCATATTTGGAATATTTCCATCTATATTTAAATCCAGAGACCACTTATTTAAATACATCCCTCTTAAATAAACAAAATATGAACCAATTTTGAAAACTCCATTCCCACAAGCATTAGCAAGAAAGAAAAAACCAATTTCCACAGGCATAAAGTATCATGTTACCTTTCATCATATGTCTCTAGGTTTTCTTGATCCATCCTTCCATTGAATGGGGAGACAGTCACGTCCCTCTAAATTTTATAACTAGAGCTCGTTCTAAGAAATTTAGTGTTTTTTGACAAACCCCTGTGGGTAGGGATACCAAAGGGATCAAATCTTATTTCTTAATGAAGTTTTTTTTCCCATCCTAGTTGGGCATGTTTAATAGGGCATCTACTATGGCTTGAAATGTAGCGGCTACATCAGGTAGGGGAGGAGCAGGAGCAGCCTCCAAGGATGTCGTCCCGAGCAGCTTAGAGCAATCTAGGGTTTCAAAACAATTTTTCCCTGTGTGCTTCTACTTGTTCACAAATTTTCATGAGTTGTATGTGCAAAAAAAAAAAGAAAAACAAAGTGGGGAGCTAAAGTAGATGTGTGTGCCTTCATATTCCATATAGGTCACTAGTGCATTACTATGCAAGAATTTTTTTGACTCACTATGCATTAATATCCATTTAATTTTCAATATATTATTATGAAGACAAAACATAATTAGTTTCAAACTAGAACTTATATTTTGCAGTAGTATAAATAGTTAACAAAATGTTTCCCTTTTAGTTAAAATAATAAGAGGGAAAACAACTTTTTTTCTTCCAAATAAAAATTATATTAACTTATATCAATAAAAAATATTTTTTATTGATATACTGGAATATATCAAAAATTTATATCACACAAATTGGTTGTAATGTGGGTATTTTAAGGTGTTAAACCCATTTCTTCATTAAAATAAATATTTTCATGGAAAAATTGCAATCTAGAAAAATATTCCCTTACCTGATTTTAGTGTGGTACATTTCACTTTATTATTTTTATTTATGATTAGTTATATTTAAACAAACAAGGAGGTTGAATGGCAGCTAGTCCATTCCTTTGGCGGGGAAAAGTAGTACACTCACAATAGTTTCAGTAGTGCACTCACCTTATTGGTTCTTCAAACTGAAACTAACGGTAAGGTAAGTGCACTCACCTATTTGGTTCTTCAGACAGCAACTAAAGGTAAGGTAAGTGATGAGAATAAAACTGCACTCAAAATAGGCTAATGGAAAAGGATCATCATCAGAGGCTAGTAAGCCCAACCATTGTAGATCTTATTGGGAGAATAGTCGAAACTACAGTGAACAAAACTAGAGTGGTACGAGAGTCAAAGGAAACATGGTAGGAGAAGCTATTGTTAGTGCGCTCATAGACAAATTTATTTCCACTGTGGCTGAAAAAATATTCCAAGACGTATCGCCCATTTTTAATTTCATAGAGGATTTTGAATTCTTTTGTGACCAACTTATTTACATTAAAAGTCTTTTGATTAATTCTGGAGGGAAGAGGAACTCCACTTCAGTGTCCAAATGGTTTGATAGTCTTGAGGATTTTCTTGCCGATGCAGACTATATGGTGAAGAAATGTGGGGAGGAGAACACATTGGAGAGATGTGATGTGGTGCAGCTCATCACATGGTTCGAAATACAATCTTTCGCTACCATATGAGCCGCAATACTAAAAAATTGAAGGAAAAACTCAACAAAATCTAGCAGAATACTAAATATCTCAAATATCTTGCGACAATATTCGAAGTGAATGTTCATTCTCAGAGATTGGATGCATATAAGTTCGAATATAGAAGGGAAGGATCTAGTGTTCTTCTTAGAGAAGCATAGACCATGGGCATGAAAGACGATATTAATGTGGTTAATAAATCGATATTGCATACAAACAACCCTCAATTCATCGCCATTGTTGGCATTGGACGACACGAAAAAACTCTTCTACTCCAACACATTTTCAACAACGATGAAGTCCATATGAAGTCATATTCATGTTCACTTATCTTGCCTACCTCAATGTAAAGAAATATTGTGAGTAGAATAATGTGAAATTAAAGAGATCTTGTGAGTCCTATTCTGGAGTGCATATCTCATCTTTAAGTTTATATATATATATTTCAAACTTATTTTCTCTCCCAAATCAAGGGGATACCTTTTCTTTAGAAACAAGTAAAAAATTTTGTTATAATACATTTCCAACTGCACTTATGGTGTGCTTGTAAACTTGGGAAATGGCTATAGAGGCCTACCCAACCAATTTAAACCACTTAAATAATGCCATAGAGAATTATGATACTCTCTCGACTTCTTTCTTATCGACTGATCCATAAGGTAGCCTAGCCTTCCAAAACACTAGTTATATTATGATGTACAGAAGTTCACTCTTGTAGATTTTGTATTTACTGGGTCCATCAGTCCCAAGGTAAGATGTCTTTACATGATCTTCTATAATCGCACTTTTCTTACAAATTCAATGCCTCTTTGAACTGACGATCTACCATCTTGTTCTAAATCCTATAAATATCCTCCATCTGATGTTTAGAAAATACTAAAAGATCTTATATCTTTCTTATTTTATCTAAGAAACGCGTCCTTTTGTCATGAGAATTTTTTTTGGACCAACATGATGAGCTTATAATCTCGAATGATCAAGGTTTCCATCATTTGTGGGTCCTCACTTTGTATTCTTCATGTTATGGATGAGTTAAGATATGGTTATTCATTAAAAAAATAGCATTACATTAAAAATGTAAAATTTTAAAGAATATATATTCTTGAAAATAGTAAAACATAAAATGTAGAAAGACATTATTACGGTTATGATTAATCAAATGTTTTTTATTCATTAAGTAAAATATCAAGATCACAGATTCAAGCTATAGATAGAGCGGCTCCTGTCATATCACCCTGTGCATCCCGCAAATAGGTCCAATAAATAGCCTAGCCTAGAATGACCAAATCCAATTTGATTATGGTCTCTCCACAAACATTTTATTTGTTTAAAAAATAAAACAATTAATATATGCAGAAATAAGTAATAATTGAAAAAAACTAAAAACGGTAAATAAACATTTAGGGAACATTTGAGGAGGCACATTGGGCTTGCATGCAACCCACGTGCCTCCTCTCGAGCTCGAGTATCTTTGCCATCTAGACAACATGCTTTAAGCATGGCTCAACCGAGGATCCATTGACAATCCACCCAGCCAATAAAAAACAGAAAAAAACCGGAAGGGAAACAACCACAAATCAAAAGAATGGTGTGTGATTCTCATTTTTTATTCAACCAACTAATTTTCTCACTCAATTCCATTATGAGATAGACAGGGCAAAGTGCATCTGATATTGTGCTAACTGAGGATGAAAGTTACTTGAGTGCATCTGAAATGGGGGATTATGATCCATCAGAAGAGCTTGTAAGGCCATTTCAGGATGTTAAATGTTCCATGCCAAGATCATATCATAATCATTATCATCCTGTGTGATCCCCATAGCTGATATCCAATTTGCTCGCTCTTGATATGCGTTGTACCTTGCGAAGTAAATGAATGGCAGCATTCAATGAACCATAGGGGGTGGGTTCCAACCTTCTCTTCTTACACAACCGGGTGACCATGAATTTATCTGCCTACCTACACGATTACCTTTCTATTGGACAATAGTAGTCACTAGTTCGATGGTTTAAAATTCCCTCTTTTATTGATTCAATACAACAGAGAAACTAGACAACTAAGATTGTAAAGGAAAGCTTGGTGCGCACTAGCAACATTCATTCGACTTACCTTTACATCATCAATTGTCCTTTTCTTCTCAAATGGTGAACAACGTATGTGAGCTTATTTGTAATAGCATCCAGTGGAGGAAGGGAAACGTTGCTCCCCCATCTAGTGCTTCCATGTATCGGTAAACCCCATGCCTCTCAAATTTCATTCCTTCCATTACATGGTATGTAGCATGGTTCCCTATTAATATGTTGGTCTCACAATTTCTTTGGCTTCTATATTGTAGATATGCTTCTATTAGCTATGTTTTTGGTTTTGTAAAAACAAATCCCAATATAAAATGAATAGATCTGCAAAATAAACCAAAATAAATCAACTCTAAATGTTTAATATCAAATAAGCTACAAAATAAGTAGCAATTTACAACAATTACTTAGGAAAAACAAAGAATAATGAAAATATATATTGTAGACCTATATTAATGCAATATACTTTAGTTGCTGCCCTGCATTTAGCAAATATTGTCCTAGCAGATATTGTGTATTGCCTAGCCCTAAAACAGTGAATACTAACTCTGACTGTATCTCTATGGTGTACTAATCAATTTTCCCTTAATCATATTATCCAGATATATAAATTTGCATGCTGGAGAAATTCCTTCAACGAAACTATTCTCACAACTCCCAACTTTGTTGATGGGACCCCAATGGACTAGGTCAGGTAGAAATAGTTCAAGTTCGATTCACAGCCAGAGTTTCAAGTTAGTACGGAGGCTGAGGTCACCAAACCAGCAGGAAGAGGAAATTCATAGAAATAAAGCAGAACTGGTGCTCTGCTTGCTTTGAGGAAGATCAAATTAAATGACAGTTCCTCTTACCACGAGTTTCCACTTGACGATTTCAAGAGCAGGTAGGTGGCCTATGTTCATTGCATACCTCCAAAATGTTTTGCGGACAAGCTTATAGGTCGCACAAGTAGTGACAGGTTGGCAGATGTCGTGAAGTTGTGTCAGACTACATGTAGTACATGTCTGTTTTACTAACATGGTGTCATGGAAGTCCAGTTGAAAAAACTAACACGGTCTCCTGTAAGTCCAGTTAAAAAAAACTTTGTGAGAAATAATATATAATCAAAACGTGCGTCATTAAAGCATAACATTTAATGCTTTCCACTAATGCTAGCATTAATTTAGTGATTTCAATAGTAATTTGAAAATACGAAGAAAAGGTTGAATATAACATATGGTCCATAGCCTCCTCCCTTGGGAAGAGGCCAACTAAGACGGTGGAAAAAAATTGCACTATCGAAAATAAGTTATAGCCTAAAAACATTGATTATTCGTGATAGTAAAAAGTTGAAACTAATATTTATTCCTATAGTTCGCTTGCGACAAAATACACTTTATAATGCACTATAATTGAAAAACATAATAATATGTAATGTTAATAAACTAAATAAATACAAACTTTAAATACATAATATAAAAAAAAATATATGTAAAACCCATAATACAAAATTAATATAAAATATAAATAATCGTATAGTATATATTTTCATAAAATTATTTTAATTGTGATTTTTTAAATATGAATAATTTTATATATTTTTTAATTGTATAGCTAATTTTTTTTTGAGTGCATCTCTCCCTATTTAATAGTTGTTGTGCTTTTGAGACAATATCTTCTCACTGATTCAAATTATATATGTCTCATTCAACATAATTCATATTAAAAGTGATCATAGTTTATTTGAATTCAATTTAAAGTATATATATGTCTTATTCATCATGATGCATCTCTTAAAAGTAATTATAGTTTATTTAATATAATTATAGTTTATTTGTATTTAATTATTCAATTACATGTTCTTAACATTCTATTAGGGGATTGATATGCATGTTATAAAAGAAAATCCACACAATTAATAAATGATGTATGATCTTTGTTAAATTTCATAAAACAAAATCTTTGTGAAATGGTTATTTTTTTTAAATCATATATATATAATTTTGATATGCCTTATATAATATAAATTATACTTATTATAAGATAAGTAAATTCACTTTACAAAGAGGTAAATAATAAGAAAACTTCTTTTTTTTTATCAAGTGAGAGTAGGACCTTCTATTAATCTGTAAAAAAGTACATAATTTACATTAAGCAGCACTAGCTGCAAAGGAGCAGTAGCCCACACAACCACTTATCCAAGCGTGCTGAGAAACTAAGGGACACAAACCGCCCTAAAGGCATCAACCGAGACAACCAGTGAAAAATAAACCTTCTATCCTCACAGCCGAGCCACAAAAAAGCCTTTGTTGACGGGGCCCACCGTGCCGAAGACCCACAAAACAATGTCAAGTAACCACTCATAACCTCCGTAGAACTTGAAATCCCGAAGACCGTGTAATCATCCGTCAAAGATCCAATGGTCAAGAGGCGATATTAGGTTGCCACCATGCTTACCCTTTATCCGTTCAAACGGACCCGAAAAGAAAATTGTGCCATCTCTCTAAAGTATTTCGGGTCCGAATGGAGAGATATCCAACGAGCAGTTTAACCACCCAAAATCCATCAGATGCAATAGATCTAAAATGGTTTGTTCAACTAGCCCGTAAGATAACTGCCTTTATGGACCCAAAGCATAAAAAAAAGTCACTACCTAAATGAATTTCGGGTCCATTTGGAAAATTAACGGTCTTGCAGTTAACCGCCCGAAATACATAGGATGACTACGATCTCGTCAACTTGCCCACAACTTAACAAAGCAAACGGGCCCAAAGAGTTAATAGGCCACATTCAAAGTATTTTGGGTCCATTCAAGACTTAACCTATATGAAGTGACCCCCTAGAAAACCACAGGATTATAGAGTTCAGAGAGCAGTTTCCTGCCCGAAAACCAAAGACAAACTTTAGTCTAGTGCATGTCAACCTGCTCGCACTTTCACCATATGCTACTTCCCCGTGTTGATCAAAACTCTTTTGTCTCCATCAGTCTTCACTCTGGTTATTTCTCATGCTCTGAAAGTATTCCCTGTCTAAGGTCGCCTGTCTATGATAGTCTTCTTGCAATAGTCCTTGGGGAGTCACCATCCAATCATATCTTTTATTGCTTTTGGAACAGAGTACTCCTTTGTTTGCCAAAATGTCAGCTAACATGTTGGCTGTTCTGCACACATGAACAAAACTAAGGGTTCTCATGGTTCGTAGGTGGGATTGAATTCGTTGATAGACCTGCAGTAACTGCCATTGTTTCGACACTTTTTCTAGTGCTGAGCCAATGCATATTTTCCTGATCAAATTGATTATCAATTCAGAATCAGCTTCAATGATGGTATTATGTAAAATTGACTCCGTCAAGATTTCTAAGCATTGCTCAAGGGCCATGAGCTCTGCCATATTATTAGTGGCCTTCCCCAAATGACTATGGAGGATGGCTTTTATGAAACCCTTTTCATCTCTTATTACTCTGCCATAACCAGCCATACCAGGGTTTCTTTTAGAGGCTCCATCTATATTGCATTTCAAAAAACCATGAGGGGGAGGTTGCCACAAGTCCTTATCAGCTATTATATGACTTACAGTCTTGTTTATGCCCTGGGGGGAAAGCCCCTGTAGTCCGAAATGAAGAAGTATCTGCACCTCCTAGTCTTGAGGTAGGTTATCAAGGGATTTCTTTAGAAGGGTTCCTACAGTCCCTTTGAGCTATCTTATGATCTGAGCCATGATGATTTGGGATGAACCAATTCTGTTCTTGAAGATCCTATTTTTGCATTCCTTCCAGACATCCTAGATTAGAATGCCTGGAACCATAGCCCAAGCTTTGTTGATTATTTCATTTTCAAAGAAGTTTCTACTCCAATTCCTCAAAGTGTTGGTTATACTACCAATGTCCATGTCCATTTGTCTGAAGATTGAAGCCACCCAATTCCACAAGGTGGAGGTGAATGGGCAGAGGTTAATTAGGTGTTCCATTGTTTCTTCTTGTAATTCACATCGCTGGAATCTGGATGGTCCAGTTACACCTCTTTTCCAAAGGTTCTCCCAAGTCAGAATTTTTTTATGTTGCACCAACCACATGAACAATTTGATTTTCATCCAGTTTTGGTTCTGCCATAGGTCCTTCCATACCTTATCAGGGTTTGGAAAGTCAAGTCCTAGGGCCATTCGCTTGGCTTCTTTGAGGTTGAAGTTGCCTTCATTGTTTTTCCCCATCTCAGTTGGTCTAAAGATGTTGATGTCAGAATATTTCTCTGTTCCAAGATAATTTCAAGAGCTTCTGCCTGGGCCTTCAAAGGGGAGTCATCACTATATATCAGGTTCTTCCATGTTCTCCATTTTCCTTCGCTTCTATCCTGATCCCAGAAGTCCTTTACCCTAAGTAAACCTTTGTCGTTAGTATCATTCTTGAGATTGGCAAATTCTTCTCTTAACAGGTTAAGTTCCTGTTGCCAATTGTCCTCCTAAAACCTAGCTAGGTTTCCATCTCTAATCTCCCAGAAACTGTGTTTCTGAACAATGGCTCTATTCTCCCAAGATTTGTTCCAAATGTGGGAGCCTTTGATAAGCCTAGACATTCGAATGTGCTCCCTTTCTTGCCAATTATTTGCATATTTATGTTTCCATACCTTGGCCCAAGGGGAACCCGATTCGTTTACCATCCCCACCAAAGTTTAGCCACCAAAACTTTGCTTAGGGTTTCAGGGTCATCAAGTCCTAAACCTCCATGTGTTCTTAGGTTTACAGATCTTTTCCCAAGCAACCAAAGCCCATTTCTTTTTCTCTTCCCCTTTGCCCCAAAGAAAATTTCTTTGGATATTTTTGATGTGTTCCATAACTCTTTTAGGAGCTGGAAGGGCTAAAAACATGAAGATGGGGATAGTTTGTAAGATAGCTTTTGTAAGCACTAGCCGTCCTGCTAAATTCAAAGACTTGTTTGTCCATTTCTGGATTTTTTCTTGGAGTTTGTTAGTAACTGGTTCCCAAACAAACTTGCTTAGGGGTTTGTCTGTAAGAGGTATTCCCAAATATTTGGAGGGTTGCTGGTCTCTTTGAAAAACTAGAATTCTGGTGAGGTTTCCCTGAATAGAAATGTTAGTATTAAAAAACAAAATCTTTGATTTGGTGAGGCTTACCTCTGTACCCGCATCCATAGCAAAGTCGTGCATGATTTGCTTGAAGGCTAGAGATTCCTTGACCATGGGTGTACCGTGCAGCATGGTGTCGCCCACAAATTGTTGGTGAATCAAGGCATCCCCATTCAAGGTGAGCTTAAGACCCTGGATTTTGCCCATTGCTTTGGTAGATTTGATCGCATTGCCTAAACCTTCCATCATGAGAATAAAGAGGAAGGGGGAGAGCATATCTCCTTGTCTGAGTCCTCTCAAAGGCTTAAAGTTTTTGGAAGGTGATCCATTAAACAGGATTGAGAAACTAGAGGTGGTAACAAGGACCATTACCCATCTTATCCAGTTATGATTAAAGGCATATGCTATTAGAACTTCCCCGATATATGTCCAACTTAGCTTATCATAAGCCTTCGCTAGGTCAAGTTGTATGATCATACCTGCCTACTTATTGCTCTTGAGAGAGTGTACCACCTCGTGAGCTTGAATGATGTTATTTAGAATTTGACTTCCTTCCACATATCCAGTTTGCTCCTCAAACACAAGGGTTGGAAGAAGGGGCTTAAGCATGTTCGCAATTATTTTGGAAATAATTTTGTACACCACATTGCATAATGCTATGGGTCTAAATCTATCTTGAGTCATAGCATTTTCCTGCTTTGGAATCAAAGATATAAAGGAGGCATTGAGCGCCTTCAAGATAGTTTTGTTTTTCCTTGAGTCCTCCGCCATAATGAGGATATCTTGCTTGACTATTTCCCAACATGCTTTGAAGAAGTCAACATTGAAACCATCCAGGCCTGGATCTTTCCCATTTTGCATCTCTTTGATGACTTCACTGACCTCCTCTTCAGTCACTGGCCTATTAAGATTGTAATTGTCTTCTCTTGTCACGAGTTTAGGAATGTTCTTTGTGAAGTCATTAATGAATTGTGATCTATCTATGAGAGGCTCCTCTGCTATGGTTTAGAAATGTCATACGAGAGCAGATTCTATTTCTTTGTGTGTGTTGAATTGTTTTCCTTGAGTATCTTTGAGTTTTGAAATCCTGTTATGAGACCTATGATCCGTGGTAGACATGTGAAAAAACCTTGTATTTCTTTCTCCTTATTTTATCCATTGTACCCTCGATTTCTATCTCCAGAAGATCTCCTCTTGCGTACGTAAGCCTTCCCAGTCCTATTGAAGAGAGTCAGCTTGTATTTTACTTTCCTCGGTGAAGCCATCTGTGATGAGGACATGGTTAATTTCCTATAGTTTCCGTTCAACTGCTCTTTTGGCTTCAAAGATATTTCCAAACTCATTCTTATTCCAATCTTTAAGCCTGAGTTTGATGTGTTTCAATCTCTGATGCAGAAGGAACATTTTAATTCCCTGAATGTTCATATCTTCTATCCACCATTTTTCAATATTGCTAAAGAAGTCACGATGGGTAAGCCAAATGTTTTCAAACCTGAAAGGTTTGTTTCTTGGAGTGCCTATAAAGGATGCTTCTAGTTGAATAGGATAGTGATTCGAGCCTCCAAAAGGGAGGATTAAAGTCGACAAGTCAAGGCCTGTGAGGATGAGGTCCTCGAGATAATGAATCTATCTGGTTTAGAGGCAACTTGAGAAGCCCCTCCCCTCTTATTATTCCAGGTGAAGGTACCATTTCTTGTCTCTATATCCACTAACCTCATGTTGTTTATGAAGTTCTGAAATGCTATGGAATCTCTGCCTAGTGATCTGGTCCCACCTTTTTTTTCTGAGAGAGATCTGATCATATTAAAGTCCCCTCCCAGAATCCAGGGGATGATCGGATGTCTTTCTCTTAGCTCCTCCAGTGAGGTTAGAAACCTGAGTTTGTCCTCAAGTTTTTGTGGACCATAGACATTTGTGATCAAATAAACTTCCTTATCACCCAAAGGTTGGATAACCATTGATAGGTAGTTCCTAGATGCTTCAGCATCTAGGATTCCAAGTTTCTGGGGGTTCCAAAGTGTGAGAATTCCTCCTGCTTTGTTGTCTGCTTTAACTTCTAGATATTCATACTTAATAAGCCATTTGCTATGTATCTCTCTTATTTTCTCTATTGAACATTTTGTTTCCTGGATAAACACCATATCTGGTTTTTCTTCTTTCATTCTATTGCTGAGATTTCTTTGTTTCCTTTTACTTCCTAGACCCCTAATATTCCATGTTGTGAGCTTCATTAAGAAAGATTTGTAAATGAGTAATTGGTAAGGTCTTTCATCATACCTGAGTCTGATCCGGATTTAAACAGGAACGCAACAAATTACAGAGATAACCATACACACAAAGATGCAGCGGAAATAATACTTAATTTCATTAATGGAAAATACTGAAATATGCTTACAACCAGAAATGGAAATAAACCAGCTAGGGCGATGGTAACTTATCTCTGAGAAGAGATGTGATGGCTACATGCCTCTGAACTGTGTTACAATGAGGCTCGAAGGCCTATTTATTGTTGAGAAACAATCGAAAACCCTTAACATTCCAAAACCTAACCCTAGGAGATGAAATGCCAAACTGTGGGCCCCGTTTGGGGTAAATTGGTACATCAACTTCCCGGGGTCGTAACTTTGGCATATGATCTCCGTTTGACGCGTACAATAGCTCGTTAGAAAGATCTATCCGAGTACTATCATTGTTGGAACGGGCAACATCGGTCCATTCCATGGACCCATGTTGCCCCCGGATTCCCCAAAAAACGTCGTTTAGGGCCTCAAAATGGCTCCGGAAGTTCAGGACCCGAAAAACTACTAAAAATAGTAAGTTGTGCTACAATTAAGGAAACTGAAAATGTTGAGAAAGACAATGGTGGGGGTCCAGGTGGACTTGGCAGGTGGCCACCAATATCCACCTGGATCATTCCTCCCCCCTTAGGAAGCAATGGTCCCCATTGCGTTGAGCTCCTCCATGAGATGAGTAAACTTTTGCTGAACTTGTTCCCTGGTGAGCCACTTGCCCTGCTGAAGGAGTTGGCCTGCTTTGACAACTCGATACAGTTGGATATTCTGTTGGCGAGTGTTCTTGATCTGTGTGTCCATGATCCGATCAGTTTCAGCTTGTTCCATACAATCTGGATTTAATTCTTTGGGTTTGAGCTGTTCTGCAATGTCGGCTGTGTCTAGCAATGGTGGAAAGTCTGGTCGAAGGCGGTCTTCCACACATCAGAGGGTTCGATTGGTACCTGGTGATATCTTGACTTCAGATCGATCTTGCTGAAATATTTCGCCCCCTTTAGTTGGTCTAGGAGGTCATCAATCCGCGGGATCGGGTACCTATTACGGAGAGTGATCTTGTTCAGCGCCCAATAGTCAATACAGAGTCTCCACGTCCCATCCTTCTTCTATACCAACACGATCGGGCTCCCACAGGGCGATGAACTTGGACGGATGTGACCTTTCTGCAGGAGCTCCTGAATCTGCCTCTTGATTTCATTGTTCTCCAGAACGGAGCGCCGATAAATTGGTCCATTGGGTAGCGGCGCACCTGGGGTCAGATCGATGGAGTGCTTGACTTGACGGTGCAGAGGAACCCCTTCCGGGGAGGTGAAGATGTCCTCGTACTCCTCCACAATCTTGTCCATCTGTAGTTGTCGTGCAGAGGGACCCCGTCTGGAGGCCGCGACCACTGTCTTCTTCTTTCCTTGAGGGCGTATCATCAGGAAAACAAATTTCCTGGTTTTGGAAATGATCTTACTGCATTGTTTTGCAGTAATCAAAGAGATGGCGGCAGGTGGTGCTACCTCTGGTATCCTGAACAACTTATTTCCCAATGTAATAATAACAGCACGGGGACTTGATTCATACACAGCATGTCGCTTCCACAAGTATGGTTGTCCTAGTAATACATCACAAAGTTCAAGGGGAGCAATGTCACACAATACCTCATCCGTGAAGGGCTTGATGTTGTATGGAAGGCGACACTGCTAGCTCACGCGAATATCTTGTCCTTGGTGAAGCCACCCAATGGTGTATGGTTGTGGATGTGTTGTGGTCGGTAAGCCCAACCGCTTTACGACCTCTGCCGAAATGAGGTTCTTTTGACTCCCGCTATCAACAATGAACTATATCGGGGAGCCCTTTACCCACATCTGGGAGTGGAAGAGACGCTCCTCCTCCTCTGGATCTTCGGGTTCATTTTTCTGGATCTTTGCGGTAGCAACAGTGGCGCTGGGATCCGCATCAATGATCTGCTTCCCTTTTTCATACCCCTTATCGGGTTCTGACTCAGAGTCGGAACATGCATTTGATTCTGAAACCTTTAGCTCAGCCACTAGTGACTGCTTGGCCCGACACTCACTTGTGTTGTGAGTGGAGCTCTTATGGAACTCGCACCATTTTCCAGTGTCCTTTCTCAGCTTCGCGGCACTGTTCTTTGCTTGCAGCTTCGGCTGGTTGTCTTGGGCTGTCTCGCCTTGGCTTTGTCCTTTGTTTTGTGGTTTAGGGGCACCTTCCCCTGCTTTGGATTCGCAGATCCAAAGTCTCGCTTCTTTTGTTTAAACTTCTGCTCGACCTTGACGGCATATCAGTATGCTGCGCCGAGCGAGGGGATGTTTAAGAATTGTATTTCTTCCTGGATGTACTTGTGCAGGCAACCACGGTATTTGAGTATCAAATGTTGCTCCGAATCCTTGATACCCAACTTTGTGCGAAGGGTATGGAAAAGATTGGTGAACTCCGGCACGTCTTGGTCCCTTCCCTGTCGCAGCGTGGTCCACTTTATGTATTCATCCTCATAGCTTCCAATAGGGTAGTACTGCTCCTTGATGGCATCCCGGAATGAATCCCAGGTGGGTGCAGCTGAAAATAGTGAGCCAGTACTTTCATCCTTCTGCTCGCAGTAGGTTTCCCACCAGTCCTTGACGTGGGGGGCTGCTTTGAGAAGAGCAAAAACAATCTTTTCCCGACTCGAAAATTCATGAACAGAAAAATAACCCTCTAGCAGATTTAACCATTTATCTACGGCATCTGCGTCTATCTGACCCTCGAATATGGGGATTTCAAAATTAACTTGTACCTTAAAGGGTGTGGCATTTCCAGAGTAGCTGCTGGAAGCCGATGCGTCGCTTCTGGGTAGCCGCTGAAGGATCTGGGTAAAGCTGTCCATCATCGCGTTCCGTTGTCGCTCGAGGGCTTCTTCGAGCAAGATTTTGATGGGATCTCCTGCCCCCTCGTCTTTCTTCTCGTCCGCCATGGGAGGCTGTTGGGATTTGCGAGGCTGGTCTTGCAAAGGTTCAACCAGTTCAAGCCCTAACTCCTTATATCCCGACCTTGTTGGGGACATGCAAAGAAAAACAGAGAAAAAGCAGAATGCTCTGATACCACTGATCCGGATTTAAATAGGAACGCAACAAATTACAGAGATAACCATATACACAAAGATGCAGTGGAAATAATACTTCATTTCATTAATGGAAAATACTGAAATATGCTTACAACCAGAAATGGAAATAAACCAGCTAGGGCGATGGTAGCTTATCTCTGAGAAGAGATGTGATGGCTACATGCCTCTGAACTGTGTTACAATGGGGCTCGAAGGCCTATTTATTGTTGAGAAACAATGGAAAACCCTTAACATTCCAAAACCTAACCCTAGGAGATGAAACGCCAAACTGTGGGCCCCGTTTGGGGTAAATTGGTACATCAACTTCCCAGGGTCGTAACTTTGGCATATGATCTCCGTTTGACGCGTACAATAGCTCGTTAGAAAGATCTATTTGGACCCATGTTGCCCCCGGATTCCCCAAAAAACGTCGTTTAGGGCCTCAAAACGGCTCTGGAAGTTCAGGACCCGAAAAACTGCTAAAAATAGTAAGTTGTGCTACAATTAAGGAAACTGAAAATGCTGAGAAAGACAATGGTGGGGGTCCAGGTGGACTTGGCAGGTGGCCACCAATATCCACCTGGATTAGAGTCGATCATGAGTTTTCCACACTTTATCAGCAGCTCATTCTATCTTTTTCTTCCTCATTTCCTTCTTGGGAGCTTGTCCCAATGTTGCCTCCATCATTTTTACCCCTCTGTTGTCCTGACTATCATGGTTTCTTTTGACCCCAAAACCCTTTTCTTGAGATCTCCATAGGAAGAGATGTTGTACTCTATTAAACTCCTCTTAAGGTAGCGAATCCACCCCTTTGGTTGTTCCTTGCTTCAGAAACTTTTTTAGATCGAGATTCTCCCTTTCAAGAATTTCCTGCAGCTCATGATCCCCACTTCAGTTGGGGTCATCTCATGGTCCTTATCAAGTTCCATAGTGCTTGGTAGATCCTCCTTTTGTTGGCTATTTTCAATTCTATCCTCCATGCTATCATCCTTTTCCTTCTCTGTGGGACTATCCTCCAGTACCTGGTTCGCTCCATTATTCCCATCTTCTTCTTCTAATATCTTGAATCTATTATGACTTGGGTGCTTTTCCTCATTGATTTTTTTTCTGGTTTTTTATCCCTCCTTTCCCTCTGCCTCCCACTTTGGTAAAGCCTTTAGTATCTTTGCCTGAGGTGGCTTTAATACTGCTCTCCATTTTGTTTAAAGGGCAGTCTCTGAAGAGGTGCTTGTGTTCATGGCATTTGCGACATCTGAAAGGGACATGCTCATAGTCCACCACCTACACCCATTCTTCATCATATACTTTTAGAATGATTTCATCTAGAAAAGCTCCAGAAAGGTCCACTTCTACGCATATTCAGGCAAAGGAGGTATATTTTCCGCGCAGTGTGGCATCTGATATTTTAAAAAAATGCCCTCATTTATTGCCTATGGCTTTTAAGGATTCTGGCAGCCAATAATCTAAAGGTAGGGAGTAGAGTCTTATCCATACCAGCACTGATGTGAATGTCTCTCGTTCTGGGACAAAATTCATCACCCATGGCTGCATATAGAGGCCTGCAACAACATAGAAGTAAGGTCCTCCTTCGAACACTCTATCTTTATCCTCTAAGTTTGAGAACACTACTGTGAAGAAACCCTTGGATCCAAGGTGCAGATTTATTTCTCCCTTAGGTTTCCAATGGTTCTTTATCCATGCATGTAAAGCCTTCTCCGTTGGCCACAACCCCATAAATTTGCAGATTACTGCATAAGTCACCATGTGATCCCTATGCGCTTGTAGCACTGGATCACTTAACACCACTCGGGGTGTGATGGTTGACCTAGGTTTACATGGTCCTGTCATATTCCTGTGGTCAACTTTCTGACTGCCTTCTCCTATTCTCTTCTCTCTTCTGTCTTCCTCCTGATTTTTTGTCTGCCCTTGTGATCTACTGTTTTCCTGTTTTTCTTTGTCCATACTCCCAGTTTCTGCTTCCATTGGCTTCTTAAAGCAGTTAGAGAGTACATGACTGTAGGAGGGAGTGGAACTCCCCCCCTCTTGCCCCTCCATGGTGCCGAACACTGATGCCCTGCTACACTAGTTCTTCGCGTTTCCCCCGCATTTCCTTCCTCTAGTTTTTCAATTTCGCCCCTCCAAAGAATAAAGAAACTTATTGCTTAGAGAATTTTCAATATAATTTTAATTTGATGATATAAAGTAACAAATAAACTTGATGACGATATAAAGTTACAAATAAACTTGATGCTTATAATATATAATAAATATTCATTATAATATATAGAAATTAAAATTTTAAATTTCTCTAGTAAAATAAAATAAATTTTCCAACTAATTTCAATATTTAAAATTTTGTATATTTATGAAATTAAAATTTTACATTTCTGAATTAAAATAACTTAAAATTTTCAACTAATTTCATTATTATAAAATTATTATATTTATAAAAATAAAAAATTAGAATTATATATTAAAATATTAAAAGCTAATTTTTTAAAAAAATTATATTATTATTCTATTTAAAATATATATGAGATTAAAATTAATTAATTCATAATTAAAAAATTAATATAAAATTAAAATAAATTCTAAAAATAATTATATAGAAAGATAATATTAATTAAAATAAAGAATTTCTGTAAATGACTTTTTGGATAAACGTTCATTGAGTGTTTTGTCAAGATATTTTTTGATGTGAAGTTTTTGGTTCAATTCCCGACTCCAATAGGGATAACAATTTTTTATGTGAAGTCCTAATTCAATTCCCCATCTAATAAAGATAATAAATTAGACACGATAAAAATGATGATGATGATGGTGGTGGTGGTGGTTAACGTCCACTGAGACCAAATTGGTCTATCTGACCTATAATTTTCTTAGTTTTTAATTGTCTGGCTCCTCGTCTTTCTTGGCGAGATTGATGATGTGGTTTTCTTTTTTTTTTCTCTACAGTCTTTCAACTTCCTTTATCTTGCATCTCCTTGATCTCTGCTAGTTCTTGGGACATTCGTGTCTTAGCTTCATGATCTATTGTGTTCATCCTTTTGAAGATAGTTGGAGAAGAAGTTTGGTCTACCATATCTACTTCACTGTTAAATGAAGATTTATTTTGTGCGATGGGGCTTTCTCCATGCTTGTCTTGAGAGTTGTTTCTTTCTTGCCCGATTTCTTGTGATTCAGAGTTTTCTCTAGAGTATTCTTCTTTGATGACAGTATAGTGTTCTTTTTGTGCTCCTTCCCATCATGTAGATCTGTGGTGGTTTTTCCTAGCAGCGTTTTTCTGGGAGGCTTTTGAGCAATTTTTGGCTAGATGGCCTGTCCCAAAGCATGATCGACATCTGAAGAGGAAACTTTCATAATCGAGTTTCTGGTTCCACAAATAGTCTTTACTTGTTAGGTTTATTTTAGTTTGGAATCCGGCGCTGAAGTCCATTTCTACACAGATGCGTGCATAGGTGGTTCTAGCATATTCCTCTGTGTTTGGGCACCTGTAGTAAAATTTCCTAATTGCATTTCCAATGGCTTTTAGCAAGGAGAGATTCAAGAGATGCAAGGGTAGGCTTGGCAATCTCACCCAAACTGGTGCTGAGGTTATGACCGTTGTTGAGGGGTCGAATGATGGGTTCCATGGCTTCATGAATAGGCCTGAGTTTTCCCAAAACCAAGGGCTGGAATCTAGAATACATTGTCTGCTTTCAGGATTTTCAAAATCTACTATAAAGAAACCCCTAGCACAAGGGTAGATATTAATTTCATCTGAAATGACAGGCTTCCATACCTTCGAGATCCAATTGTGGAGCGCTGTCAGCCGCGGCCAAAAACCATTGAACCGACAGATCAGGGCACTTTCGGAAAACTTCAAAGCCTCATCGAGTGATGCTTGGACCACCTGGACAATGGGAGCTAGGGCTTCACTCACAATATGCGCAAGAGCTTGCCCTCCAAAAGTGGATGGAACTGAGCCAGCAACTATTTTCGCGAAGCTAGGAGCGATATTTGCGTGTAGATCCTAGCCTTAGAGAAATAACACAGAAGATTAGATCTAGATCTAGCCGCACAAAATTAGATCTAGAACCCAGCTGCAAATAAGAAGGTTAGATCTAGATCTAGATCTAGCCGCAGAAGATTAGATCTAGAACCCAGTTGCAGAGTCTCAGTAAGCCTTTTAATCTGCAAGAAACCATTTATTATTTTCGCTGGACTTTGAATTGATTTGCTTAATTCAGGTCGGCGAATCAATAACTTATTGTTTCGGTTAGAAATTGAGTCTGCCGGCAAATACAACCGCAGCGACAACAAAAGTACATGAAGGTTCCCACCCAGGAAGGAAGAGTCGATCTTGATAGGCCAGAGGTAAAGCAGAAGCCCAAACGACACAAATATAGCGATGCCCTATTCCGTCCAAAAAATATATGCATAGAAACTACGCGCATATAATCTTACCAAACTTACAAAAAATAAAATAAAAGTTTCCAATTTTATAATAATTTTATTAATCCACAATTTAATTTTCTATAAATAAAATAAAAGATTCTAATTTTATAATAAATTTATTAACCCGCAGTTTAGTCTTTTATATGATTAAGATGAATCGAATCATAATGAAAATTTTAATATATAATTACAAAATAAAATATTTAAACCAATGGATCACATTATGAAATAAAATATTAATTAAAATAAATTAAGAAATAATTAAACAATTCGTATTGTATATAATAATAAAAGTTTTGCCATGCTTCCTACCTTGTTTAACATTATTGACAACTTGATGTCAGCCCTGTTGATAACGAGAAGCCCTCGGTTTTTTTAATAATCGCTTTATCACGTGTTATGTAGATTCTGACGTTAAAGCTCTTCCCCACAAATATACAGACAGACGGCTCGGGTGATGCAGGCACACTGATTAGATAGAGTATCCGGATTCCATGGTAGAAAGTATTATCTGCATGCATTATAAAAAAATGTGAAATTCAAGATATGTTTGTTTTAATTATTGGTTTAGTGTTTTTTTATTTTGTGTATTTAATATTATTTTATTCTTATTTAATAAGTAGGATAGAAAATCACCATATATTTATATAATTATGGGTTTCGTGAGTTTTGTCTATTGAATATTAATTTATTCTTATTTAATAAACAAAATAGAAATAGAATTAGCCAATTATTAACTTAGTACATGGTGCTTAATATTTGTCACTTTTATCACTTTTAAATAGATGTGAGAAAATGATATTGATAAAAAAAATAAAAGTCTTATGAATATGATATAATTTTTAATTTTGTGATTTTGTATGTTTAAACTTTTATAGGAACTTTTACAGTGTTTTAAATTTTGGATTATACTCATCCAACATGGTATGATATAATTTAGTTTAGAATGAAGATTTTATTATTATTTAGAAATAAGTGGTTTTCTTATTATTTCGCTGCTTGGCAGGTATATCCTGTTCAATAAATACCAACTTTGAATTATTCCTGGTTGGACTAAAAATTAAACTGCATTTTACAAGGTTTACATTATAAAAAATAAATTATTTTTAATTTTATTTTTCCTTGGGGTCTTATTTTGTAATCATGACATCCAAGTATGACGATACATATATATTGAAACAAACAACCTGGGTGTAGTAAGGCTAAATTGTGAACTGAAAGATGCAGTATACAATGTTCTAAATACAAAACAAATTTGAGATTTTCTGTTTTATTAAATTTGGGAAAAATCTCATGTATGTGACAACAATAGGATTAGTTGCTATATTAGCTCCAGTATTTTTTGAGGAGGAGTTAATGCATCCTATATTTGTTGTGAGGGAATTTATGATTCAGTTTTGTGCTCCAGCTATATAGAAATGTAATCCCGTAGAGGATTGTAAGAGTGTGTAGAGAAAATAGGGAAAATAGGGGAGAGCTGAGAGCATGTGTGAATTATTAGATTTGTTGTAATCTCTTTTGAATAATAAGATTGTCGATGCCTCTGTTCTGGTGGACGTAGCCCAGATTGGTTGGGTGAACCACGTTAAATCTCTGTGTTATGGTTTTATGAGTTTTTTGTATGTGCTGTGTATGTTTCTATTATTTCAGATGCGCTTTGTTTAGTCTAACAAGTGGTATCAGAGCAGCGCAGTGGAGCGTGGAGGGCCCATAACCTACAAGTCTCTGGTTGTGCCATTGGTACGTGTGACAGATTTGCTGAAGGTGGAGTTTCAGCGATTGGCGTGGTTTTAGCAGAGACAGTCGCGCCAATTTCTATCAGAACGGGTTGGCACGGTTTATTTTGGAACAGACGCGCCAATTGGCGCGGATCCGAGTCTGATACTCGTGCCAGAGTTTTAATGTTCAGATTGGCACAGAATCGACGGGATTAAGCGCGCCAATTTTGCGACACTTAAACGGATTTTGCTCTGGCGCGGTTGATCGGCTGTCAGCGGAGCGCCAGGCAGTGGATGTGTTTTAGGCACGGTTTTTTCGCTGTCCAGGAGCGCCCGACAGATTTTCCCTCTGGTAAACTTGCAATTTTTTGGTTTTTTCTTTTAAAATTGTGATTACACAGTACGACAGAGGCGTTTTTTAATTCGGAATTGGAGATTGTTTGTTTGATACAACATGGCAAAAACTCAAAGTGCTCGTTTTGAGATCGAGAAGTTTAATGGCAAAAATAACTTCGAGATCTGGAAAGTGAAGATGCACGATCTGCTTGTGCAACAAGGCATGGCGAAGGCGCTGTTGGGAAGATCCAAATAGCCTTACCCCATGACAGATGATGAATGGAATGAATTGGATGGAAGAGCTCTGAGCGGTATTCGACTGTGTTTGGCGGATGATGTTTTGTTTAACATCGTGTTAGAGAAAACTGCTGCTGGTTTGTGGACAAAGCTGGAGAAGCTGTACATGACAAAATCCTTGACCAATAGGATTCTTCTGAAGCGACAATTGTACAGTCTGCGTATGAAGGAAGGTACAGCTATTACTGATCATTTGAATGTCTTTAATACTCTCATGGTGCAATTAGAAAGTATAGAAGTAAAATTTGAATCAGAAGATAAAGCTATAACTTTATTGTGCTCGTTGCCCGAGTCATGGGATCATTTTGTTACTTCTATCAGTCTAAGTATATCAGAAACCATTGAATTTGATGATATATTTGGAGCTTTGTTGTCTGAAGAGACAAGGAAGAGGTCAAATGCCGACACCTCTACATCAAAAGCAATGATGGCTAGAGGTTGTTCGAGAGAAAGACGCTCTGGTAAGCACAGCGACTCATGGTCAAAATCGAAAGGGAAGAAGAGTAAGGTAAAGTGCTGGTTTTGTGGCAAATCGGGACATTTGAAGAAGGACTGTTGGAAGAGACAGCAAGCATCTAATGAAGACTGTTCGACAGCGAAGCAAGAAGCAAACACGACAGATACAGGTTCGGCATCTGGTTCAGGTATGAGTGATGAAGTGTTATCAGTTAATTTGTCAAATCATGATCAACATTGGCTGTTAGATTCTGGTGCATCAAACCACATGTGTATTCATAGAGAATGGTTTAAGACGTATAGATCAATTAATGATGGAGTCGTGTACATGGGTAATGATGTCACATGTAATATTGTGGGAATAGGGAGTATACAGCTGCAAATGTTTGATGGGACAACCAAAATGTTAACTGATGTAAGACATGTACCAGATTTAAGGAAAAATCTAATTTCACTAGGAGCACTTGACACGAATGGATATAAAACTGTAATTCAAGGTGGAGTAATGAAAATTTACAAAGGTATTTTACTAGTAATGAAAGCTAAGAAGGTAGGAAATCTATTTCAGTTAGAAGGAAGAACAGGGTCAGACCATATGTCTACAGTGTCTGAACATGACAGTAGTTCCATTCGCTTATGGCATCAAAGGTTGGGCCATATGAGCGAAAGAGGGTTAAAAATTTTGGCTGATCGCAAGTTACTTCCTAATCTAAAGTCTGGAAAGTTAGATTTCTATAAACATTGTCTGTTTGGAAAACAAAGTAAGCAAAAGTTTAAAATAGGAAAACATACTAGTAAAGGGATACTTGATTATATCCATTCAGATGTTTGGGGTCCAACCCCTACAACTTCATATGGTGGCTCGTCATATTTTGTATCGTTTATTGATGATTTCTCTAGGAAAGTGTGGGTCTACATGTTAAAGAACAAGTCTGATGTGTTTGCAGTTTTCAAACAGTTTAGAGCATTGGTAGAAAACATCACTAGTAGAACTATAAAATGTTTAAGAACTGACAATGGTGGTGAGTTTACTTCCAAGGAGTTTGAAAACTATTGCAAGGATGCATGGATCTAGAGACATAAGACCACTGTTTATACTCCTCAGCAAAATGGAGTTGCTGAATGCATGAATAAGACTCTTTTAGAGAGAGCTAGGAATATGTTGAGTAACGCCGGTTTGCAGAAGGAATTGTGGACAGAAGCGGTGGCTACAGCTTGTTATGTGATAAATCGATCGCCATCCACAGCGATAGGTTGCAAGATTCCTCAAGAGGTATGGAAAGGTCACCCTTGTGATTATTCTAAACTCAGAGTGTTTGGTTGTGATGCATATGCTCTAGTGCCTAAACATCAGCGAACTAAATTAGATCCAAAGTCAAAAAGGTATATCTTTGTTGGATATGGTGATGGAACAAAGGGATATAGATTGTGGGATCCTACTACCCGCAAGATCATCATCAACAGAGATGTAAAGTTTAATGAATCCTCTCTTGTACAATTAGATGTAGATAATAGATTGAAACAGGATGATGTATCTGACTTTCAGCACATTCAGTTTGAAAGCACTTCTAATGATATTCATGATGACCATAGTTCAGATACTAGTCATGAACAGGTTTCAGAATCAGATCATGAACAGGGTTCAGATGTAGATCATGAATAGGTCTCAGACGCTGATCATGAAGAAGTTCCTACAGATGGTAGTCAGCCAATTGTGGAAGTACCAGAAACATATTTAAGGAGGTCCACAAGAATTAAACGTCCTCCTAGAAGGTATGATGATTATGTTACTTCAGTTGCTTTAACCGCTAACGATGATGAACCTTTGTGTTATCAGGAAGCTGTAGAAGGTTCAAAAAATGAAAAGTGGAAAGAAGCTATGAAGGACGAGATGATGGCATTACACAAGAATGACACATGGGATCTGGTTGAACTTCCTAAAGACAGAAAAACTATGGGATGTAAATGGGTGTACAAATTGAAAAAGGGTGTTGATGGTTCAAAGGAAAGGTACAAAGCAAGGCTGGTCGCGAAAGGTTTTTCTCAGAAAGCAGGCATTGATTTTCATGAGATTTTTTCACCAATTGTTAAAATAGTTTCAATTAGAATTGTGTTAGCATTAGTCGCTTTGCTTGATTTAGAATTGCAGCAACTAGATGTTAAGACTGCATTTTTACATGGAGACTTAGATGAGGAAATTTATATGGAACAACCGAAAGGGTTTGTTCAGCATCGCAATAAGAAATTTGTCTGCAGGCTCAAGAAAGCATTGTATGGCCTAAAGCAGTCGCCTCGGCAATGGTACAAGAAGTTTGATTCTTTCATGCTGAGTCAGAAATATATAAGAAGTGAATATGATCATTGTGTTTATTTTAAGAAATTAAATGATGGCATGTTCATTATCTTAGTGTTATATGTTGACGATATGCTTTTAGCAAGCAAAATCATAGTGGAGATCAACAGGTTAAAGGCTTAGATGGCAAGGACGTTTGATATGAAAGATCTGGGAGCAGCAAGACAGATTTTGGGCATGGAGATTTTCAGAGACAGGAGCAATGGTAAGCTGTGGCTATCACAACAGAAGTATATTGAGAAAATACTCTTGAGGTTTGGAATGAACAATGTAAAGCCTGTGTCAGTCCCTTTAGCTTCCCATTTTAAGCTTTCTTCCAGTTTATGTCCTAATATAGATGAAGGAAAGGAATATATGTCTCGAATTCCATATGTCAATGTAGTAGGATGTCTGATGTATGCGATGGTTTGTACTCGACCAGATATTTCACATGCAGTTGGGGTTGTCAGCAGGTATATGGCAAATCCAGGTAAAGAACACTGGTCAACAGTGAAATGGGTGCTTCGGTATTTGAGAGGCACAAGTGATTATTGTATCACTTATAATAAAAGTAGTGAATTTGTTTGTGGATATGTTGATTCCGATTTTGCAGGTGATTTGGATAAGAGAAGGTCAACTTCAGGGTATGTCTTTACTCTTGCAGGTGGAGATATTAGCTGGATGTCAAAGCTACAGAATATTGTTGCTTTATCCACTATTGAAGCAGAATACATAGCTGCTTCACATGCTTGCAAAGAGGTGGTTTGGTTGAAAGGTTTGATTGGTGAGTTTGGGAGGTTACAGGACAACATCAAGTTATTTTGTGATAGTCAAAGTGCAATTCACTTGGCTAAAAATCTAGCCTATCATAGTAAATCAAAGCATATACCAATCAAATACCATTTTGTAAGACAGGTTATCACTGAAAGGGGTGTTTCTTTTGAAAAGGTGCATACGAAGGAAAACTGTGCAGACATGTTCACGAAACCAGTTTTGTTAGAGAAGCTGTGTTGGAGTTTGGCTTCTCTTGGCTTGCAGAAAAGATAAAAATAATAAATGAACAAGGCATCAGGCTAATTATTGTCAAGGTGGAGATTGTTGAAATTTTCTGTTTTATTAAAAAATCTCATGTATGTGACAACAATAGGATTAGTTGCTATATTAGCTCTAACATTTTTTGAGGAGGAGTTAATGCATCCTATGTTTGTTGTGAGGGAATTTATCATTCAGTTTTGTGCTCCAGCTATATAGAAATGTAACCCCGTAGAGGATTGTAAGAGTGTGTAGAGAAAATAGGGAAAATAGGGGAGAGTTGAGAGCATGTGTGAATTATTAGATTTGTTGTAATCTCCTTTGAATAATAAGATTGCCGATGCCTCTGTTCTGGGGGACGTAGCCCAGATTGATTGGGTGAACCACGTTAAATCTCTGTGTTATGGTTTTATGAGTTTTTTGTATGCGCTGTGTATGTTTCTATTATTTCAACTGCGCTTTGTTTAGTCTAACATGTTCTAAATACGAGACGAATTTGATGTGCATGTACAACCAAAATCGTGAGTAGTGATATGTGCAGAGCATGGAAAAGCTCTTTTAAGGCCTTGCTAAGCTGTGAATGGGATTAGTTTTGTAGTGAGTGCTGAGTGGGATTAGTTTTTCAAGTTTATTAGGGAGTGAGTGCTTGATTTCGGCTAAAGAATTGCTTTATTGTTTTTCCATGATGACTCAATCCAACTGTTATGTTGTGCATTGAGTATTATTATTAATATTACAATCCCAATCCATATCGGACGGCTAGCTAAATATCTGGTTCACAAAACCATGCTTCCATTGTAGGTTCGTTCCATTCTGTAAAAATTAAAACTCCAGTTCTCAAACTGATAGCTAGAAAAAAAGACTTTCCTACCTCAAACACTTGCATTGCAGGGTCATAAATAATGATAAATTATTTTCGGAAAATTATTCTATCATTCGATGCCTACGCCCAAAATAAGAGAGTTTTTTTCAGAAGAAAAAGCGATATGCCCAAAATAAGAGAGTTATCTACCACAAACGCTAGCATTGCAAATAACAATCCATTTAAAAAAAAAATTATCACGGTGAACAGTACGACTCAGGTTAATCTCATTGATTCTAGAATTTCACTTTTAATATAGAATTTAG
This sequence comes from Pinus tabuliformis, assembly GCA_031772625.1. NCBI lineage: Eukaryota > Viridiplantae > Streptophyta > Pinopsida > Pinales > Pinaceae > Pinus > Pinus tabuliformis. The sequence continues at coordinate 39,444,171 of CM062815.1, forward strand.
CAAAATCTTGTACTTGAAGATTAATTTATTATTAATGATTTAATTAGAAATTATTGTTGATGATTAATTTTAATATATATTATTAATGATTTAATTAGAAATTATTGTTGATGATTAATTTTAAATTTATATAGAGCATAAAGTTGTGTTTTATTAAATACTTGAATGTTTACAAAATTAAAAAAATTAATTAATTTTGGTGTATTGTAATATATATGTTATGTGTGTGGAGAACTCAATAGGATGATAAAATTAAAAAAATTAATTAATTTTGGTGTATTGTAATATATATGCTATGTGTGTGGAGAACTCAATAGGATGATAAATAATAAAAACATTTGAATGGTTTATTTCACAATAATTTATAAACGAGCAAGTATTTTGAAAAAATATGATATATTTATTTTTTATTTTAAAAGTTAGTTATATATTTAATTTTTTAAAATTATAATATATTTTCTTTATATAATATATATATATATATAAATTAAAAAAATATATATTTGTTATTATTTTATTATTTTCTTTGCATTACAAATAGTGACAACATATTTTTCATAGTTGTCTAAGAAACAACATACTCTTTATATTTGTCTAAATAAATGAAATATTGCGAGGGAAGTTGGTAAGTAAGATTTATGGTTGTGTTCTAAGTAAGATCAATTTTGTCCACTTGTTTTTAAACTATATTTAGCATTGATTTATTAGAATGTCTACACTTTGTTGGTTCATTTATGTATGTCTTCATTGTTTTTCACTGCAATTTAACTATATTTAAAGTAAGCCAGAATATGTACACTTTAGCCCTTGTTCAGTTAGTTCATATCTTTCAATGTTCAATAATTAAACTAAGCTATGCTGCCTTGTTTGAGAATGAGATGAATACAATTAAAAATCTAAAAGCCAAAAAACTAAAAATTATGTAACTTATCATTTTTTTGAAAAGTTAATTTTTATTACTTAAAAAAATCAGATTACATCATATCATCATCACCAATGAGCACAACATACCAAACTACATTTACTAGGTTCCTAGTATTCCACAATTGATCATGGATTTTTCCCTGACCACTCATTGTAGAGGCCATAATTATGGCTCGTTCTCTTGCCTTTTCATTTTAACGATGAATCTCCTACATGGAAGTCTTATGTGGTCCTCTCAGGCTGCATTGGGTCTAGAGGAGTTGAATTGGTGGTAAATGTTGCCTCTTGTTGGGTGTTTCCCTACTTTTCCCCTTTATTTTTCCCTATAACTTATATTATTTATTAAAATTATAAAATTATAAAAATCAAAGTAAACATAATGGAAAATAATAAATAAGCGTTGATTTATAATTATTTTAAGTCTCACTTTTTTATGTTCGGTTTATTTTTCATGTTTTTTTTAATGTCGTTCATGGACACTCACTAACCACTACATCCATGGGAAAATCTAGGTAGTTCAACCTGAAGGGATCTATGAGACAACCAACCTAGCAAAGGCCTTACCCTAAGGGCATCAAAGAGATTTTACCTGGTGACCTCCTCATAGGCGAGGTACTTAACAACATGAACTCGACTAACTAAGCTATCCCTTGGGGCTCGTTTTAATTTTTCATGTTATTTTGAATAATAGAATATTAAAATTATTTTTCTTTCAATCTTCTTTTTTGAGGCCATTATTGTCTTCTATTCATTGAGAGATTTCCAATGATATAAACTTCATGAAACTATAAGCTTTGGATACAAAGTTATAGCCTTTTGAAGGTTTACCTCTCTTAGAGCCACATTAGCATCTATGCCATTGGCATGTAGTAGACACGTGTCAACCCTTGCATACTTTTCACCACCACATAGGACCACTTCCATAATCAGACACTACCCAACTCACATCCAAATATGGGAATTCCATGATCCCATTTATTAAAAGTTCTTGATCTCTAATCTTCGAGATTATCCACTTTTTCGTATTCATTTGAAAAATCGAAAACTTCTGAATACATCCAAATCCAAGAAAAATTCTCTATCAATGGTCCACATTTAGGCCCAAGAAAATATTAAAATTCTATCTAGATCATCCATTATTCAAATAAATTCACACCACCACCACCACAACTACCACCTATCCTCCAACTCAACACTATCATTCATTGGTTTCCATGTGAACCTGATGCCACATTAGATTAGTCAGACTTCCCGTCATATATATATATAATATGGATTTTCAACTACTAAATTCACCTAGAAATTTGAATTTCCAGATTCATGATTTGGATTCGAAAAAACCCAACAATACATTTTTCCAAAACATTGAATTTCCAAACTTTGAGATTCCACATCATCTTTTCCATATAAAAACCAAGTTGACCACCACCTCCTCACTATAGTGCCACATCAACACATCATTTTATGCTATGTCAACATGCCACATTATCCAAATATATGCTTTGGGGTACATCAGTGTGACATGTCAACATGCCACATCACCAACACGGTTTGGGATTCTTCCACATTCTCCCCCACATAGTTTTCCCTACTAACGTTTGGGTTTGGGATTTTCCAAAAAGGTGCAATTCAAAGAAGTTATACACCAAATAATTTTAGATATCTAAATTATATCAAATGATGGGAAAGGATCCTAGGAATGAATAGAAACATAAAGTTGTCAAATTATAAATCTTCTTGATGTCCAAATTTTGTCAAGTGACAAAAAAGAATCTTGAAAGCTAACCAAAAGGGCGAGTTGATGGATTCCGCTCTCAAACTTCCTTTGTGCGAGGTTCCAAGGTTTAAGGTTCCAACTCTTTAGGATTTCCACTATCCAAAACATGTAAAGGTTTCCTTTACTTGGTTTTTGGTATGTCTGGTTATCTAAATTTCTAAATCTTTGGAACATCCTAAAAGTCTCGCTATCAAGAAAAACCAATTAATGAGAAAGCCAACTTCTCGCTAAACCTTAGCCCTTTAGCCATTTTTTTCTATCGTCCCTTGGTGATGACCACCACTAACCCATATGAGCATGGTCTAAGGCCAAAATTTCTACTAATGCACATTCATCAATCAAAACAAGGATTTTAGAAAAAAAATGCATCAATTTACATTCGAAGAGAGATTGGTTTCTCTTTGTAAAGCCAACTACAAGTGAGCAACAAAATATCACCATAGTGGTAAGAGTAAGGCATGAAACAATGAAAGCTAACATAATGAAGGTTCAAAGCTAGCTTTGTAGCAATATTGTCATTAAATCGCATGGAAAGAAGCATATGATAATGTACTAGAAACCCTTATTCTATTTCTTCTATTCCAGAGTGAATACAAGCAAGGAAATATAAGCTTGTACAACATGAATTTCTTCTAACAAACACATTAAATTTTTAAATTCAAAATAAACAAAATAATTCTATTTATTTACCTGTGACATATTGAGAATATATAACCAAAATAATGTGAATAATTAACAGACATAGTAAAAGAGACTTATCTAAATGTAACAAAGTTTATCAACAAAACCAAGCAAACTAAGGGATTTCCACTCGATCATAGGTAGTTCACTATAGAAACCCACTCCCTACCTATGATAATAATACCACCAAAGTGAAGTAGTAATGATGTCTTTGTATTTATTCTATAAGGAATTCAACCAAGATCATTTTTATTGTCAAGTTTGCAAAATGTAGAATAACACCAACTACTCACATTACGTGCCTCTCAGAACACAAAGAGAACTTCCTTCTCTACTTATAAGTGTCTTGAAATTATTCTTCTTATGTTTTCCAACGAGGACATAGAAAGGTTTAGTTGATGCCACAAAGCTTCTTACAAACTTTCTAAGTTCCTTAGCTCTTTCAACAAGTATGTATTCTTATTTCTATGGCTAGTCGCATCTATAAGAACATGGCACTTTGTTTTATACTCTTCCCATCTCTGAAACTTCTCTTCTCCTCCCTTTTTCTAAGCCTCCGTCCCATTCAAATTTTTATGTGCATCCTCTTGTAACAAGATGTTCCCCCAATAATTCTTATTGGAAGGGAAACAACTTGTTAAAGGATAAGAGTGATGGTATAATTCTAGGAATTCATTTTCTCCACTACTTATAGCTTAAATAAGGTGAAGATGATAATATAAGATATATAGAAGTGACAATAAAGATATCCCTTAGACCCCTTACCTCTCATCACTTCAGATATCATATTACCTATATGCCCTCATGTTTACTGATCTGGTCATCATCATTTTATTAGTGCAAAAGTATAAATATTTACAATGTTTAGAATACCATAGTGTTGGTTGTAAAAAAACCATATATAATTTTAAATAAATTTAATTATAAAGTTTCCCAGAAAAATAATTAGAATATTATAAAGCATATGATTGAAAATATTTTCAAAATGGTTGAATTGTTATAATTGATTTTTTAAATATAAATTGTATTAATATTTATAAATTTGAGTAACATTAGGAACATGTAATTTTATATTCGATAATTAGACTTTAAAAGTATCGGATAACTAGAATATTATAAATATTTAGGGATAATTCAATATTGTATATCATTTATTGAAAATAAATATGTATATAAGATGTTAGGGAATATCATAATAAGATTTGGAATAATCAAACTAGAAAAAAAGAATTAGAGATTAGACATGTACTCTTCTTGGATAAGGTAACCCAAAAGACCTTGGGATAAATTTATTGACGAGATTTTTCCTTTGAGAAAATGGGAATTTTCCCTTTAAAAAATTAGCATTAAATGACGTCGACATTCCTAAGTTGTTATGATAAAAAAGGATGATAATGCATTCAGGTTTATGAAGAGTTTTACCATCCGAGTATTATATGAACAAAGTCCACGTGAGGGATTAGATGGATAAAACATAGTAAGCCGTGACTAAACTTACAATATTGATGTCTAGAAATTAGAAGATTAATGTATGAAATTAGAAGGTCAACCAATAAGGTTTATAATATTATAAAGTTTCAATGAAATTTTTATTTTAGATGACTAACCCCATTCGACTTATGATAAAAAGATGAGAGAAGGACATAATGGATACGAAGTAATAGAGTTGAAATTTCGTAAGGGAAATTGAGTTTAACGAAAAGGGTTTATAATCATATAAGGAAAGCATGTGGATGAGGATAAGGGGGGGAGAGTATTAGAGAAAATATAAAAATGATGGCGGGAACTATTTTTATGTTTTTTTTTTTTAATATTTTTTTATTTTCATTAGTGAGTTTAATTGTGTTTTAAATTTCATAAATTGTTAATTTAGGTTTGTGAATTTATGAAATACACAGAAAAATATATGTAAAGATAAATTTTTAATTTTATTCCATGTAAATTGTTATGAAAGGAAATTTTATTTTATGAAAGCAAGTAAATTGGCATGAAAAAAAATAATAATATAGTAAAGTAATGGAAATCTAAACTAGGAAAGAAATAGAATTTTTAGTCTATAAAAGTATGGTAATTTTTAATCTAGAAACGTGAGTAAATTTAATCTATGAAAGAGAGTAAACCTAATCTAAAAAAGATTTGAAATCTATTTCTTTGAAAGTATATAAACTTGTTCTATGAAAGCATATACAATTATTTTAGGAAAGCATGTAAATATAATCTATGAAAGCGATTAAAATCTACTCTATGAAAGTCATTGAAATCTAGTCTATAAACAAAGAAAGGATAGAGTGAACATGCTTGGCAAAAGGGGGCCTCTAATGCTCAAGAAGCACTATAGAAGTTGAAAAATAGAACATCATCATATATTAAGGAAATAATCTAGGAACGAGCTCCAAAATATTGAAGTGTAGCTCTAAAGATATGTCTCCAAATATTATGATTACAAATTCTAAATTTCTTCTCCCTTCCACTCTTCTCAATGGAGAAAGCACTCTTATTTATATATGAGTTTCTTTGAAAAGAGGACAAGTAACTAATAAATTCAAATCCACTTTTCTTTCAAGTTCAAGCAATTTGCTAAAATTAGGAGATCATTATCTCTAAAAATACTCTCATAACTCTCTAATAACATTGATAGGAGACACTTGTAAAAAATTCCATGATTCTTCTACATGAAATGTGCTTGAATAATGGTCTCAAATATTCTTCAAATCTTCAAGAGTTTGAAGAGGAAATTCAAATTTGAGGCTTAGTAGTCAAATATGACTTTGTTGGAATCTTCAAATATTTTTATAAACATCATAAAACTCATTCAACTTTTAGATATAAGTGAAAACATGTTATTTTTCTAATATTTAACTATCCTAGATCCATATTAACTCCATATCTACCAAGGGCCGAGAGGAATCAAATCTATTTTCACTCTAAAAGAGGTTTTCATCTTAAGATATTAGATTCCTATCATCACTTATACTGAGTTAAGATAGATCTAGGCTCGTAAAATAGAAAATAAAATATGAATAACACTTCAAATTAAAAAACAAAATTTTAAATTAAATAAAAATTTCATAACAACCTAATACTTAAATTTAGTTTTAATATTTTAATTATTAATATCATTTCTTTAAGAGTAGTTTTCAATAGGAAGGAAATGTGGTAGTAGAGGCTCATTAATTTAAAATAATTAAAAAAATCATAAATTGTTTTTTTTTTTTTTTTTTTTTTTTTTTATAATTAAAATCAGCCTAAATCCATATTCAATCTAGATCTATCAAGCATCTAGATGGATCAAATCTCTCAAGGTGAAAACCTCTTTTTTGAGTGCAAAACTTGAGGAAAGGTTTTCACCTCGAGATATTTGATCCGTCTCAGAACTTGATATATCCAGATTTAATATGGAACTAAGCTTGTTTAATTATTAATAATTAATATTTTTAAGCTTTACTTTTTTTTAAGGTAGTTTGACCAAGTCCAAATGTTTAGATAACATAACTTAACATTACTTTCCTAAGATCCATATTAGATTCGGACATTGTAGGACATTGCAACTTTTCTTCCACACTCCACTGGAAAGTGTCTCTTAGCCCAAAAATGTAATAAAATTAAATTGAAAAAAAATTAAAAATATTTTGATTGTGAAAAGAGAGATGATTTTTGGCATACAGGAGTGATGATGCATGGTATTGGCCCATGGTATTATAACGAAGCCTATTTAAAAGTTAATAATATCCATGGTAAAATGGAAGTGAATATCATGGTTAAAAACCTTGTTATATTTTAAGTATTAAGTTTTATGTGCTTATTAATGAAATTTAAATATGGTTACAAAATTATTATTTTAATAATGGATCTTAATGATCCAGACTTATGCAGGAACGCAAAAAAATAGAGATATACACATAAATACATCTGCAATAGAAATAAAACTTCATTTCATTAATATCAAAGAACTGAAATATGCTTACATATAGAAATGGAAATAAACTAGCTCAGGTGATGGTAGCTTATCTCTAAGAAGAGATGTGGCAGTTACATGCCTATGAATTGTATTACAATGAGGCTAAAGGGAATTTTTATTATATAACAGCAAGGGAAAACACTAAAAAGCCAAAACCCTAACCCTAGGAGATGGAACGCCAAGAGTTTGTGGGCCCCGTTGGGGTTAGTTGGGCAACTAACTTCCTGGGGTTGCACCTTGGTCATATTATCTTTGTTTGGCATGTACGAGACCTCGTTGGAAATATCTCTTTGAATGCTACACAATTTACCATATTCCCTTGCCTACGAATACGATCCTACTGCGAACATAAATAAATAAAATAAAATAAATAAAAAAATAAATAAAAAAAATAAAAAATAAAATAAAAAAAATAAAAAAAATAAAAAATAAAAAATAAAAAATAAAAAATAAAAATAAAAAATAAAATAAAAAATAAATAAAATAAAATAAAATAAAATAAAAATAAAAATAAAATAATACAATAAAATAAAATAAATTCGTTTAGGGGGTAAAAACTGCTCCAGAAGTTTAGGACCCAAAAAATGCTAAAAATAGTAAATGTTGCTATAATAAGTAAACTAATGAAACCAACTGGAGGTATAGGTTGAATAGGTGGGTGGCCACAAATATCCACCTGGATCAGTGCTTCCTCCTTAGGAAGAAATGGTCCCCATTGCATGTAGAGCCTCCATGAGGTGGGGAAATTTATGTTGAACCTGGTCCCTGGTGAACCACATGCTCTAGTGAAGGAGTTGGTCCACTTTGACGACTTGATATAGCTAGATCCTCTGTTGGTGAGTTTTCTTAATATGCTTGTCCATTATCCAATTAGTTGTGGTATGTTCCATGGAGTCTGTGTTTAACTCTACCGATGTGAGTTATTTTGTAATGTCGGATGTGTCCAACAATGGTGGAAAGTATGGACAAAGGCTGTCCACATTGAATATTGGGTGCAAGCCAAGGAATGGTGGAATGCTGAGCTTGAAGGCATTGTCCCCTACAACCTTGGTGATGGCGTATGACCCATATTGGAGTGGTCGAATCTTGCACTGGGGCCTAACGAAGTGTTCCTTCTGCAGAAGTAGCCAAACTTTGTTGCCCACCAGGAACTTGTGTGGCACCCGATGTTGATCATGTCATTGCTTGTACTTAGCATTGGATTTTTCCATTATGTCTTCACGTACTGGTGGATGTGCTAAATGCACTTAATGAAGTTGTTAGCCCTGTCAGCTTCGGACTGGACATGATCCAAATATGCTTGAGTAGTTGCAAAGGGTATGAACATAGTGGCTAGAATCCCAATCCCACCTAAAAGGGGCTTCAACTAGTTGACCTATGGAGAGCTCTTTTGTATTTGCGTTGTACATAGGGGAGGATTTCATCCCATGTCATTAATGCTTCAATTTTTACATGTGAAAAATGTGTATGATCATCCTATTGACGACCTCTATTTGGCCATTAGTTGGTGGGTAGAAAGTCATGGACTTAGTGAGATTGGTATCCAACGCTGACTAGAGACTTGAAAAAAATGTACTTAGGAACCTGTTGTCCCAATCTGAGATAATGGACTGTGGGATCCCAAAGTGTACCCACACTCATTCAAAGAAGATCTTAACAGTACCTTCTGCTGTGATACTCTTCTTGCAGGCCGCAAGAATGGCCATCGTAGAGAATTTGTAGATGACCATGAAAACACATTTGTTTCCATGCTTAGTAGAAGGAAGGCCCGACATGTAATCCATCAATATGGATACCCAAGGTCAACTAAGAGTAAGAAAAGGAGTATATAGGCTTTACCTTTTGATGGTCGTTTTGGCAATGGCGTAGGAAGTGCAAGATTTGATGTACTTCCCAAGATCATGTCGAAGGTTTGGCCAATAAAAATACTTCTATAGTAATGCCATTATTTTCTCTACCCCAAAATGTCTAGCGACCTGACTGTAGTGTGCCTCCCAAATCATCTTCGCATGTTTGCTTGAAGGAACACAGAGGTTTCCCAGGTGGCATAACAGTGCCTCCTAGAGGTGAAAATTTAGAACTTGCTTGCCTTCCAGGAGCATATTGTATGTGTTGCTGAACTCTGGATCGCTCTTATAGAAATGCGGCCACCTCACAGTCTTGTGCCTACAAGAGTTGAGCACAGTGATCAACACCATGACTGGCGGTCGATTGAGGCAATATACAAAATTGTTGGTGCTTCCCTTATTGTACTTAATGTTCAAATGGAATTGTTGCAAATATGTGGACCATTTCTGATGGCGATCATTCTGTAACTTCCCTTGTGTCTGTATGAACTGCAGGAGTCAGTGGGTTGTGTGGATGATTGTTTCCTTCCCCATAATGTAATGATTCCATTGTCAACATGCTTGCATAATGGAATACATCTCTTTGTCATAGGTGGGATACTTTCGGAATGTGTCTGAAAGTGTCTCACTTTGATATGCCACTAAATGCCCCTGTTGAGTAAGAACTGCACCAATGACATAGTTGGAGGCATCTGTCTCAATATCAAATGGTTATTGCAAGTCTAGTAATGTGAGCACTGGTGTAGAGCAGAGGTAACGATTCAACTGGACAAACACCTTATATTGGGATTCATACCAAAAGAACATTGCTTTCTCTCCTCCCTTAGTGACTTGTCTCAAAGGCCAAGTGACATGAGAGAACCCCAACATGAACCTGTGGTAGAAGTTGGCGAGAGCTAGAAAGTTGTGGAGCTTTGTTAGAGTGGTTTGGGACGACCAATCCTAAATGACTTGTATCTTGGCCAGGTCCACATGCGCACCCCTCTCATCAATGATGTACCCAAAATATTGAACCTGGGTCATACCAAAAGTGTATTTCTCCAAATTGGCACATAACTTGTGTTTTCGTAGGGTTTAAAGGATCTGTTGAATATGGTGGAGGTGCTCTTCCCAAATCTGGATGAAGATTAGAATTTCATCCAAATACAACACCATGAATGAGTTCGTGAAGGGTCGCAAGATGTCTTCCATCAACCTCACGAAGGTTTTGGGGGCATTTGTTAACCGGAAAGGCATGGCCAGTCATTCTAAAAGGCCCTCCTTGGATTTGAAGGCAGTCTTCCACACATTGGAGGGTTTGATGGGTACCTAGTGATAACCAGACTTCAATTCAATCTTGCTAAAATATTTCCCCCCCTTGAGCTGGTCCAAAAGGTCATCAATCTATGGGATTTGATTCCTATGCTGGAAAGTGATCTTGTTCAACGCCCGATAGTCAATACAACATCTCTGGGTCTTGTCCTTCTTCTGTACCAACATGATTGGGCTCACACATGGTGATGAACTTGGCCTGATGTGCCCTTTCTACAATAATTCCTGAATCTCCCTCTTGATTTCATCATTCTCTAGAACAGGGCATGGATATATCGATCCATTGGGTAGCACAGTGCCCAGGGTTAGATCGATAGAGTGCTTGACCTGAAAGTGTTGAGGTAGCCCTGTGGGCGAGGTCAATATGTCCATGTATTCCTCCACAACCTTGTTTATCTATTGTTTTCATGTGGAGGATCCCTCTCTGGAGGCCATGGCCACAATATTCTTCTTGTCCTGAGGGTGAATTCATAAGGAAAACAAATTTCCCAGTTTGGGAAATCATCTTACTACATTGCTTCACAATGATCAAAGAAATGGCACTAGGCGGTGCTACCTCTGATATCCTGTACAACTTATTACCCAAAGTAATAATAATAGTGCGAGGAGTAGACTCATACACAATATGTCACTTCCAAAAGTATGGTTGGCCTATTAATACATCAAAAGCTTCAAGAGGAGCAAAAAAACACAATACCTCATTTGTGAAGGGCTTGATGTTGTAGTGAAGGTGACATTGTTGGCTAACACGGAGATCTCGCCATTGGTGAAGCCACCCAATCGTGTATGGATGCGGGTGTGGTGTGGTCAGTAGGCCCAACGGCTTCACAACCTATGCAGAAATGAGGGTCTTTTAGCTCCCGTTGTTTTTGGGTTGTGTTATATTCTTTCCACGACTAGCTACCTTAGTTAACCGAGGGGTTAGAGGGGGGCGGAGCCCCCCCTTCGTTGCGCCAATTGTGCAGCAGGGGGGGGTGGCAGCCTCCCCTATCCAAGGGATTTGAGGGGGGTGGGTAGCCCCCCTCTACGGGGTCTGGGGCAATGCCCCAGGGAAAATTGTTTTTGGACCGTATATTAGGTTGGGCAGACCTACCTATGGTTTTGTGCATGGTTTTCACACATGGTTTTGGCTGCAATGGTTTTTGGTCCATGGTATTGGATGCTTCAGAATGTATAAATATGTATTGTAACATTGAAATGAACATAATGAAAAATCAATCTGGTAGTCTCGGGGGATCCAGGGGAAAATCTCTATGTATATGTGTTTTATGTGTTATGCTCTCGCATTGTTTATTTTATGTGTTTTAGAATTCATATGTAGGTAATTTATGTATGGGGTTAAAACCTACATTTGGTATCAGCGCTGTTTTTTCTTCAAGGGGATGCCTTTGTTGCTGAGGGGTTTCGCTCAGGCCTGTGGTAGACCCTGTTCAATGAGAGATCTGTGGGATTGATTCTGGTGGTGAAAGAAGATGGTGAGCAATGGAAAGATAGAGATTGAGAAACTTAATGGTCAGAGTTTTGAGTTGTGGAAACTCAAGATGGAGGATCTGTTGGTGAATAAATATAAGTGGATCATAGTAGATCTGGGTACTAAACCGATGGGAGTGTTTGATGAAGAATCGAAGAAGTTGGATCAAAAGGCAAAGAGCACAATACGATTGTGTGTCTCAGATTCAGTATTGTTGAATGTATCAGGGGAAGCTACGACGAAGGCTTTGTGGGAAAAGTTAGGGACTTTGTACCAATCTAAGTCTCTGGTGAATAAACTGTTCCTATGGAAAAAGATGTATAACCTGAGGATGAAATATGGTGACTCGGTGACGGAGCATCTGAATGCATTTATTATTGTGGTAAGTCAGTTATTGTCTGTTGATATTAAAATTTCAGATGAAGATAAGTGCATTATTTTGTTGTGTTCTCTGCCATATTCATGGGATAGTCTAGTTATTGCAATAGGTAGAAATGCAACTGCCTTGGAGTTTGATGAAATAGTCTCATCCTTGCTGTCGGAGGAGATGAGATGGAAAAATACGTAGAGCCAAAATGGTGATGCCTTGTTTGTACGAGAACGGTCCCAGAATAGAAACAAAAATAAGTCATCGAGTGGGAGATCTAAATCTAGAGGGAGACCTAAATCTCTAGGAAAACTTGTAAAGGTGGTGTGATAGAAATGGGTAAGGAAGGGAACTACAAAAGGGACTGTAAATCTAAAGCTCCTCACAAAGGAAAGGGATCTGATGATGCTTCTTCTACAGAGGCAAAAACCACCTCAGACGAAGGTGGCGATGTGTACTTGGCTTCTTCAAGTACACATGTAGATCATGAGGCATGGTTGATTGACTCAGGTGCATCCTTTCACTTCACTCCCCATAGAGAGTAGTTCTGTGAGTATGAGAAATATGATGGTGGTGATATCTTCTTAGGGGATGATAGGAAGGCTAGAATCATTGGTTGTGGAAAAGTAAAGTTGAAGTTGCAAGGTGGAAGGGTTAGAACACTTTCGGGTGTTCTGCATATTCCCGCATTGGCCAGAAATCTTATTTCTATGAGGAAGCTAGATGATGTAGGTGTAAAAACAATGTTCGAGAAATATACCTGCAAGATGGTTTGGGGAGCACTGATATTGATGTGGGGAGTTCAGATTGGAACTCTATACAAGCTAAAAGGTATCACTGTTGTTGATGGGTGCAACAGTTCTATGGTTCTTGAAAGTGGAACAGAAAATTTAGTGGTCTCTGGAGAAAATACCATGTTATGGCATCAAAGGCTTTGAAATATTGGAGAGAAGGGCCTTCGAATACTTCATGGTAAAGGTATGGTAGAAGGTATGACTAATAGCTCTCTAGATTTTGATTTCTGTGAAAATTGTGTATATGCGAAGCAGAATCGGGTGAGTTTCCCTTCTGGTGGTAAGAGGGCAAAATAGATACTAGAGATTGCACAATGATGTGTTTGGACCTGTGAAGGTTCCATCATTGGGTAAGTCTATGTACTATGTATCATTTATAGATGACTTCTCAAGGAATACATGGATATATTTCCTCAAGAAGAAATCTGAAGTCTTTGACAGGTTTAAAGAATTTAAGGCTCTAGTGGAAAACCAAACAAAGAAGAAGATAAAGGTGCTAAGGATAGATAATGATTGAGAGTTTTGCAGCAATGATTTGAAGAATTCTGTAAGAAGTGTGGTATAACATGATAGAAGACTACTCCATACACACTTGAGAAAAGTGGAATTGCAAAAAGAATGAACAAGACATTGATAGAAAGGGCAAGAAGCATGCTCAGTGGTGCTGGGTTAGGACAGGAATTCTGGGCAGAGGTGATGGAGACAACATGTTACCTGGTTAATAGATCACCTTTATCAGTGTTGGAGGATAAGACTCCACAAGAGGTATGGACGGGTAAGAAACCCTTTCTTTCACATCTGAGGGTATTTGGATGTGATGCATATGTACATTTTATAAAGGAGAAAAGAACAAAGTTGGATAGTAAATCTGAAAAGTGCATCTTTATTGGGTATAAGGATGGTTTAAAGGGTTATAAGCTTTGGAACCCCGTAACAAGGAATGTTGTGTATAGCCGAGATGTGGTGTTCAGAGAGGTGGAAATTGTTATTAAACATGAAGTCCCATCAAAGGAACCTAAGAAGATATAGTTTGAGCTAAAGGAGGAAGAATCAAACTCTAGAACAAAAGAGGAATCAGAAGATAAAGAGCCACAAACTCGAGTTGTGAGAAGATCAGTTCGAGAAAGAAGGTAGCCAGAAAGGTATAGTCCATCTGATTTTTGTTCAAATTTTCCTTTATCTATTAGTGATGATGATACAAAAATTGTGAAGGAAGTAGTAGATTCAGAGGATGGAAAACTCTAGAAAGAGGCCATGGTTGATGAAATTGCATCTTTGCACAAAAATGAGGCTTGAGATCTGGTGGATTTGCTAGCTGGAAGGAAACACATTGGCAGCAAATGGGTGTTGAAGAAGAAGACAAATGCAGAACGAAAGGTGGAGAAATACAAAGCTCGGTTGGTAGAAAAAGGTTATTCCCAGGTGTCAAATTGATCTTGGTGATATTTTTTCTCTTGTTGCTAAGGTAGCTTCTCTTATATTACTTTTATTTGTTGTTGTTGCTTTTGATTTTGAGTTAGAACAGATGGATGTGAAGACGTCATTTCTTCATGGGGATCTGGAAGAAGAGATCTACATAAAGCAACTTGAAGGATTTGTAGTGAAGGCTAAGAAAGAACTGGTATGTAAGTTAAAGAAGTCTCTATATGGGCTAAAACAGTCACCAATAATGTGGTATCAGAAATTTGATACATTTACATGGTGACTTGGCTTCACCAGAAGAAAAGTAGATCACTATGTGTATTTTAAATTAATTGGTGATCGTGTTATTTTTCTTGTCTTATATGTGGATGACATGTTGCTGGTTGGAAATGACAAAGAAATTATCTAGGATTTGAAGACCCAATTGTCCTCAAAATTCGACATGAAAGATCTTCGTGATGCAAACTATATTTTGGGCATGGAAATTAAAAGAGATCGAGAAAAGAGGAGGCTCTGTTTAAACCAGTGGAAGTATGTCGAAAAAATATTGCAGAGGTTTAATATGCAGGATAGTAAACCGGTGAAGGTTCCTATTCTTGTAGGTGTAAAGTTATCTACTGAACAATGTCCCAAGACACCAGAAGATGACGAGGACATGTACCATGTTCCATATGCAAGTGCAATTGGTAGCCTGATGTATGCAATGGTATGCACTAGAATAGACATTGCACATGCAGTGGGAGTATTGAGCAGGTTTATGTCAAAACCAAGGAAGGAGCATTGGACAATAGTGAAGTGGGTTTTCAGGTATTTGCGTGGCACTAGTGATTATGGTTTGTGCTACCAAGGAAGACCAAGATTGGACAAAGTTTTGGATATCCATGGCTTTGTTGATGCAGACTGGGCTAGAGATCTGGATCAAAGAAGATCTACAAGTGGGTATGTGTTTAACCAATTTGGAGGTGCAGTCAGTTGGATGAGTAAGAAACAATTTGTAGTGGCATTATCAACTACAGAGGCAGAATACATGGCAACCACTCATGCAAGCAAGGAAGAAGTTTGGTTGCATAGATTGTGTTCAAGTATGGGGTTAGTGCAGGGAGCTATAAGGATAGACTGTGATAACCAAATTGTAATTTTTTTGGCAAAGAACCTTGCTTACCATTCAAAGACAAAGCACATTGATGTTCAATATCACTTTGTGAGGCATATGATACAAGACAAAAAGGTGTTGCTAGTAAAGGTGGACACTTTGAAGAATACTACAGATGCATTGACAAAATCTGTGAGCTATGAGAAGTTCTCTTGGTGTAGAGAAACAATGGGCATTGCATGGCTAGATAAATTACTAAGCTCTCCTATGGCTCCCTATGGAAAGAAAACAATAAGTAGGAGAATGTTGGGTTATGTTATATTCTTTCCACGACTAGCTACCCTAGTTAATTGGGGGGTTAGAGGGGCGACGCAACCCTCCCTTCGTTGCGTAGCAGGGGGGTCATAGGGGGTTTGATGGGGGCAGGTATTCCTCCTCTACAGGGTCCAGGGCAGCGCCCCGAGGAAATTTTTTTTGGACCCTATTTTAGGTTGGGAAGACCTACCTATGGTTTTGTGCATGATTTTCACACATGGTTTTCGGCATGATGGTTTTTGGTCCATGGTATTGGATGCTTCAGCATGTATAAATATGTATTATAAAATTGAAAGGAACATAATGAAAAATCAATCTTGTAGTCCTAGTTTTGGGATCCAGGGGAAAATCTCTGTGTATATGTGTCTTATGTGTTATGATCTCACATTGTTTATTTTCTTTGTTTTAGAATTCATATGCAGGTAATTTCTGTATGGGGTTAAAACCTACAGCTGTCGACAATGAACTATAGCAAAGAACCCTTCACCCACATTTGTGAGTGGAAGAGTTGCCCCCCCCCCCTCTCCTCTAAATCTTTGGGCTCATCCTTCTAGATCTTGGTAGTGGAAACAATGGAAATAGTGTCTGCATCGATAATATACTTCCCTTTGGCATTCCCATTGTCAGTTTCTGACTCAAAGTTGGAACATGCACTTGATTTGAAAGCCTTCATCTCAACCACTAATGAATTCTTGGATCAACACTCACTTGTGTTGTGAGTTGGGAACTTATGGAACTCACACCCTTTCCCTATGTCCTTCTTTGTCTTCAATGTGTTGTTCTTTGATCACGACTTCAACAGGTTTTCCTGGGTCACCTTGCCTTGGCTTTGTATTTTGTTTTACGATGTGGGGGTGCCTTTCCCTTGCTTCAGATTCACAAATCCAAAGTCTCACTTCTTCTATTTAAATTTCTACTTGAGCTTGACAGTGTATCGATAGGTGGCACCAAGCGATGAGATGTCAAGGAACTCCATCTCATCTTAGTTGTACTTTTGTAGATAGTCGTGGTACTTAAGTACCAAAATCTGCTCAAAATCCTTGATACCCAACTTGATATGCAGGGTATTAAAAACATTTATGAACTCTGACACATCTTGGCTCCTTCTCCGCCACAACATATAGGTATATTAATGCATGGGTTAACAAGTGTTGTTGTAGATAGCTTGAGAGGGAGGTGATCCTTCTTGATGATTCTCTAGTGAAGTGAGTGAGACAATGATCAGGTATGCATTCATGACCTGTAGTTACTATGTGTACCATATATTTGAAAACAAGTTTATCACATGTTTGGTATGTTTGGTTAAATTTTGAGCATAGTAAAGCTTGTGTAGACTTATGATTTCCTTAGATTTGATTCTGGAAATTTTTGGGTAATTATGGGCAGTGGCCTATAGGCTAGCCTTGAAAATGTGGCACTAATTTCATGGTCGCGTGCATAGTTTTATGATTTTTTTTTTATTGAAATTGCACAGAGGAAATCATGTGAATGTAGTTGGAGCTTTTCAGCGACATGCATAGCTTGGTATGCATGGAGATGGGATGTGAGTTCAGTTAAGAAAGAAGTTCCAACTCATGGTCTAGTCACTAGAGGTTCTTGGTTAACATCTCAATGATCTGGTTTTCCTGAAAGGTATTAGTAAGTTTCTGGTTTGTAGGCCCCACTTCCATAACTAGAAATTGGAGGTTGGTTCATGTCATAATAACTCTTATATCATGTTTGATGGGATCCTAAATTAGACATAAATTAAGGCCCATGCCTCTAAATTAAACATCAATTCAGGCCTATGACCATCCTTCATCACATTAAACCTCTCCTTTTGCATTAGATAATTTATTTATAACTTTAATATATTCATTAGGAAGGTTTATGAATAATTGGATATTTGTGCTTTTTATTATTAATTATTGTGGAATATTATGAGAATATTGGGTAGATTATGAAGATTTGGTGGAGGAGATAATTTAGGGACTTGTTGCCTACTACAGGAGGATCAATAATAAATAATAAATCAACAAAACATTATGGAATTATGGCACAGATTGTGGAACTCCAATGATTGAGAAAATCTAGGCATGTGTTCCTTTAATCAAGGGATCAGATCCACTAATCAAGGGACCATCTCCACTAATCAAGGGATTTTGGTGGGGAAATC
Organism: Pinus tabuliformis; assembly: GCA_031772625.1. Taxonomy (NCBI): domain Eukaryota; kingdom Viridiplantae; phylum Streptophyta; class Pinopsida; order Pinales; family Pinaceae; genus Pinus; species Pinus tabuliformis. Next base: position 39,462,286 of record CM062815.1, read on the forward strand.
TTCCTCCATTCATGGGAATGATTCCTAATAATTTTTAATAAGTACCAAGTCGAATTTTCCTCTAGGAAATAATTGCAAAAATCTAGGAATGTGTTCCCTGCCATTTAATGCAAATTCCTAATATTGGGGACCAAATCCACTAATCAAGGGATTTTGGTGGAGAAAGCTTCCGAAATTCATGCGGAGTGATTCCTAATCATTTTTTATAAGTACCAAATTGAATTTTCCTCTGGGGAGAGATTTTCATTAGTGTTCTTGTGGAGAGAACTTGTATTTTTGCAGTTCCATTGTATTTTCTTGCAGGGATGTAATTCTATTGATGAAAATAATGAATATTGGTGTCATGTTCAGCTTCTAAATCTCGTTCTCCTCCATAGGTCTTTGATTTTCCTTGGGTTTGGCCTTCCCAGGAACCTCAGAGCCCTTTTGTATCATTTTCTTTCCTTCTTTTCACTGCTTATTCACATGCATCTCTAGTTTTTATTTCTTTCTATTTCTGCATTTAGTATTAATGATTTCTTGTTGTAGGATTGAGTTAAATGGTTGATGTAAGTTCTTCTGCAAGATCACAAGCATTATTTAATCCTTTTAAAAGCTTTGGAAGTTCATAATAATCATTTAGATGCTTGGATTAGTCTTTTTATTCCCAAGTCTAGATTATTGGACCTCCTTTTTAGCAAAGAACAATAAATTTCTGCTATTTTTTTAGAGTATGCGAACAAGCTTCAATCAAGTGGGTTTCACTTGCATTAGATCACAAAAACATTCTAGTTCATAACAAGAATTACCCTATTGCATTTTCACTAGATTTGGTTAGGTATTTTTCAGATTTACTAGCTCACTAGCTCTCCAATTTCTAGATTTTCGACTAGTAATGTTTTTTTATTTTTTTTTGCATGGGTTAACAGAGGTATTTTTGTGTGATTCCACTTGGAATAGGGACCTCAGACATCATAGTTAATAAAAAAAAATTTACCATCCAATTTGGATTTGATTTTCTTGGTCATTAAACCCTTACAAATTTCATCATTTCACAAGGAAACTTCTCTAAGATTTTTGAGCAAATCCATCCATCTCCCAACTTTGGTTTTGAGTTTTGAAGTGGTCCTAGGCAATCCCTTGCCTCGTTCCATAAAAAAAACACCTTCCCTAAGCTTTCCATCACCTTAAACATGCACCCTTTTTCTCTTGGCTATATCCTGTAGGTTTTCAAGGGATCTTATAGGTTTTTAGTACATCCTGTAGGTTTTCTTGTAGTGGCCTGTTTTGAGGCTGAATTGAGGGAAAACCTCCAGGAAGCCACACAAGGTCACCTAAGGGTCTCCAAAGACTTCCAACCATCCACCATAATCTCCAAGCCACCTGCCACATCACCAAAATAGATTATCTTTCACACTCTCACATAAATAAAGACAAAAAGAAAAACAAATTTATTTTATTCATTTACATGAACAATAGTAGAAGGTTTGAAGTTTTGAATTTGCATGCTTAGGATAGTATTATTGCATACATGTTAATGTAACATTCTTTTGAAGCAAAGCCTCTTAGAATTTAGTTAGAAAATGGTGTGTTTTAGCATTTGATTTCAGTCTCTTTCCTTGTACTTTCTTCTCTCAATAGGTGAAGGTTCCATTTCGAACATTTCATTTTCTGCAATTAGTTTAGGATTTGACTTCAATACATGCACTCCATTACATCATGACAAAAAAGGAATGACACATTGTATGTTGCACATATAGTGCCGATACCTCTTAAATTTTTACGAACCTCGGGTTGAAAATTAAAGTTGGTAGGCTTGGGAGTTGCAACATTCTTGTTGCAATACTGAGGCTCATCACTTTTTGGCGCTGTTGTCGAGGAGGTGTCAAAGTATGCATTTTTTCTTCCCTAGTTGATTCATTTCTTTTTACTTTTTTAAGAAACAAAAAATAATTTCATTAGGCATATTTAATTTCAAAAGCAGAAAATTGCATTGCATTATAGTTTTCATCCAATCATAAAAACAAAAAGAAAAAAAATCTCCAACACCAACCTAGCCCCCCATTTGAACACATGGTGTAGTAAAAGCCACATCACCATTCACTTTTTCATGTAGAAGAAGAATATGGTAAATAATGTAGAAGAAATGGATGGAGATGATGACAATGAGGAAGATCCTCTCGGATTTCCCATTCAAGATATTGATGGTAGTGTGCACATGAAGAACATCCCTCCATCTTTTCTTCCAAAATTTCATGGTCTAAGGTCAGAGGATCTAGAAACATTTCTCTTTGAATTTTGAAATTGTTTGTAGATATTATGGCTACTTATTGAAAACTCAAAAATTGAGATTCTTTCCGGCAACATTGAAGGATAGAGCTCTTAAATGGTTCATGAGTTTATGTACTAATTCAGTAAGATAGTGGAATGATATGCAAAATATATTTCTAGAAAAATATAAAGATCATGATCTTAAGGAAGAAATCTTTAGAATGAATCAAAGAGAATATGAGAGTCTATAGGATCTAATAGAGAGGTTCATCTATAATGTTAAGAGGGGAAACTACATCATTTAGGATCTGACACACTAAAAACCCTCTTACTTAGAACAATTAGGGATGAATGGATTGATCTCCTTAATCTCATGAGTAGAGGTTATGTATACCAATTACCATTTGATGAAATTTGTGAAACATGCAAACACATATCAAGAGGAAAGGCAAGAGTAATTCAATCAACATCAAGATCGGTAAGTCAAGATAAACTTGGAAATTTGTTTGATGACTTTAAAACAAATTTTTTTAGGAATCTAACCAAACAAGTAGAAAGGTTAAGAATACAAAATGAGCAAAAAGAAGATGTTTGTGTTGTCCATGCAGAATCACATGATGTTAAGTGTTTCTCCTCATTACCAAGGTTGAGGGAAGTTCACCAAGAGGACAATGGAGCAAGTCAATTGCCAATGCAGTAATGTTATGTAGCTCCAAGAGGACCATGGCAACCTATTCAGTCTGATATGATGCAAGAGCCTAATTCACAATTTCAAGCTTATACACATCCACCTCAAAGTAATTGGAACACACCCTTTCCTTGGAAACATTGGCCATCTGAACCCCAAAACCAATCTTGGCAACAAGGTTGGAAAGGAACTTATGGGAGCCATCCACAATATCCTCAGTATTTTCCTAAATATCCTCCATACCCAACTCCATGTTATCTCTACCATTCATCTCTACCACAACCACAACCCCAACCACATCCATGTCAAATATCCACTCCCACTCAACTACTTGTACCACCATTTCCAAAGCCACACATTGAAGTAGCTCAACCCACTTACAATGCTGAGGTACAACACTTCCAAACATCTCCTCTTGAGGTCAATGGTATTCACCATATATCAGGAAGAGTATTGCAAAAAAGAGATTATCTTAATATCATTGAAGGACCATATCCAGAAGAAGAAGATTCAAATGAGAAGACCACAAAATCATGGGTTTCATTTGATGAAGAGCAAACAACAAAATTAGAGATCGAGAAAGCTCCCTCATGGTTACCATCAAATCCTCCATGGATTCAAGAGAACAATAAGAAAAAAGAAGAATATTTGAAGGTCATTATCGAAGAATACATGAAGAATGATCTAGATCAGCAAAAGGACTAGGGACATCACAACTATATTGAAATATGGTTCCAGACAGTCACTAAGTTGCAACAATACTCTCTTCTTCAATTATGCTTTTATTCATCAAATTTAAAGCATTTGATCTCTTAAATTCAGGTACCTGTCAAAACATACATTTCAAGTCTACACATCATTTTGTCTGTCATCTTGATGTGCACATGGCTCCATTGGAAGTATTCTTATACTTGAAAGTGATTTTGTTTTTCAAGTAGGGTAGGGTAGAAAAAAAATGAAAAATAAAAGAAAAAATAAAAATCTCAGGTGAAAACCTCCTTGGAGGTGCCTCAGATTGGCTCATTGATTGAAAACCTCCATGAGGCAATCAATGGGTTGGAAAAAAAGAAAACAAAGAAAAAAAGGAAAAGATCCTAGGTGAAAACCTCCTTTGAGGTGCCTAGGCAAGCCTACTAGTTGAAAACCTCATTGAGGTACTAGTGGGCCTATAAGAAAAAAAATAAAAATAAAAATCCTTGTTCCATGTATCTCTTTGATAAATGTAGGTTCTCTCCAACATCTACAAGAAAAAAAACAAGTTGGTACCAAAAGGAAAATTGGTCAAACCTAGTCAAAAGAAGTCAAATTTTGACTTTCTCCTCCTTTGCTAAAATGCTCCAACAAGGCCAAGGCCATTCCAATCCATCACCCTCATCTATTTTCACCATCCACCCATCATTCTCAAGCTTCTACCATTCAGTTTTCTTGTTGTCCTAAAAAACTACAGGGTGTTCCATTTTACTATAGAATACAAAAATACATAGAGCATAAATTTGTTTTTGCCATAACTTGAAAACTATGCACTCATTTGCCAAGTTGTTTCAGGGGGAGATGCATATGGATGATGGCGACATTCTCAAACAATTTCAGTGAATTCCAATGCACATTTTTCGAGAAATTAGCACCAATCACCTACATCCATTTTTGCGTTTTCTTGATATTCGTGCATCCATTTAAAAATCTATTTCATGGGAATATGTATATGGATGATGGTAACACGCAAAAGAAATTTCAGAAAATTCTGGTGCACAGTTTCCAAGAAATCGACCTCCATCACCTTCAGCCATTTTTAGTTTTTCTCGAGATTCGTGCATCCATTGACAAAAATGTTTTTATGGGGAGGTGCATAATGATGATGGAAACATGCTCAAAAATAGTTCAATCCATTCTACCATTTGGGAGATATGGACAAAACAAGTCGTTGTCCTAAAAAACTAAAAAACTAGATGATTCCCTTAGATCCTATAGGATACAAAACAACAAGTACATGATTGACAGTGAGCGTTGTTAATGGGAAAAACTAGAGGTTGGCTTGATGAAACAGTGATAAGGAGACATATACAACCCTCCGTATCCATCAGAGAAACATGACAAGGGGAGTTAACTAGAGGGAACCCACCAGCGCAGTGAGGATTCATCAGCATCACCATCCAGTACCTGCACATCAAGGAACAACATCAGAGAAAAAAAGAGGAAAACACATGCAATAAATACAAGCAAGGATTTCACTCTCCAACAAACAACATCTACAAGAAGGCCATCAGGTAGGTATAGGTATGCAATATTCTTGATCTCTTCTCTTGAGCATATGATAGTTAGAATTTTATTGTCCATGCATGAGAGATGAGGTTTTATAAGCTAAGGATGGGTCAGCAGTCTCAGCCACCTTCAACTAGTTAATTGCAGCTCACTCCTTCACTCATGCAAGGTTGAAAACTCAAATTATGAAGGGTGATGATTTCAAGGAATGAGGAAAGTAGTTAAAAGAAGAAATTTTTGCAAAGTCCAAGTCACCACAACACTCCAATCCTTCCATCCACTTCATAATCACTATTTATTCATCATTCATCCATCCCATTTCATTCTTGAAAAAGAAAACAAACAACACATCCTCTCCACTTTCACAATTTTTTTTTTTTGCAAAGTCCAAGTCACCACAACACTCCAATCCTTCCATCCACTTCATAATCACTATATATTCATCATTCATCCATCCCATTTCATTCTTGAAAAAAAAACAACGCATCCTCTCCACTTTCACAAACCTACACTACTCCCTTTAAGCCCTAGCATCATCATCCAATCCCTTTTCATCATTTATCATCACTCCCATACAGTTAGAAGACCCCGAAAGAGGAGGAATGACTACTACAGGAAGGCAAAATGTTGCTACAAGAAGGAAGAAAGACAAAATTGTGCTAAAACCCAAAATGAAAGTGCCTAAGAGAGACCTAATCAAAATAGAGAACTCCAAGGCCGTTAGGAAACCATATAGGCTGCAAGAGAGAAGAAGAAGGAAATAAAAGGAAATGAGGCATTCACCATCAAAACAAAACTCGAATCATAGCGATGAAAAGTTGTTTTCCAAGAGGTCTCCAATCTCTTTCTAGCCTTTGTCCAAGGCCTAAAAGTGGGAAAAAGGGATGGGAGTCAAGTTGAGGGCATGTCCTAACCTCAGAGTATCATTTATGCTCATAACTGGTATCCTGTAGTTTTAACAGGGTTTCCTGTAGGTTTGACATGAATTACTCCATGACATTCTAGTTCTCATATAAATGCATTTTGAAGGGGTTAAAGGTGTCCAAATGGTTGAATAAGGTAGCAGAAGGTTGATAAGGGTGTGGAAGACCTTGCCAGAATGAAAAATATTCAGGAACACATCTTGAATAAGGGGAAGAAGGAAAAATAATGATCTCAAGAAATAATGATTTTTCTTTTCAAAAATATGTTTTTGGGCTTGTCCTCGTAGAACTTACAACCAATATTCGTAATGCACAAGAGAGAGGCCACTAGGGCCATGCATCAGGAACAATGAGGTCACTAAGTTGCTCAGAGGATGAGCAACACTTTCAATGGGGGGGTATGATGGGCCTCTAAATTAGACATAAATTAAGGCTCATGCCTCTAACTTAAACATCAATTAAGGCCTACGACCATCGTTCAACACATTAAACCTCTATTTTTGCATTAGATAATTTATTTTTAACTTTAATATATTCATTAGGAAAGTTTATGCATAATTGGATATTTGTGCCTAATATTATTTATTTTTGTAGAATTTTATGAGAATATTGGGCAGATTATGAATATCTAGAGGAGGAGATAGTTTAGGGACTTGTTGCCTACTACAGGGGGATCAATAATAAATAATAAATGAATAAGATATTATGGAATTATGACACAGATTGTGGAACTCCAATGATTGAGAAAATCTAGGAGTGTGTTCCACTAATCAAGGGGCCAGATCCACTAATCAAGGGACCAGATCCACTAACCAAGGGATTTTGGTGTGGATAGCTTCCTCCATTCATGGGGAATTATTCCTAATTATTTTGTATAAGTACCAAGCCGAATTTTCCTCTAGGAAATAATTGAGAAAATCTAGGAATGTGTTTCCTGCCATTTAATGCAAATTCCTAATACTGGGGACTAGATCCACTAATCAAGGGATTTTGGTGGAGAAAGCTTCCTCCATTCATGGGGAATGATTCCTAATCATTTTTTATAAGTACCAAGTCGAATTTTCCTCTAGGGAGAGATTTTCATTAGTGTCCTTGTGGAGAGAACTTGTATTTTTGTAGCTCCATTGTATTTTCTTGCAGGGATGTAATTCTATTGATGAAAATAATGAATACTGGTGTCATTTTCAGCTTCTAAATCTTGTTCTCCTCCATAGGTATCTAATTTTACTTGGGCTTGGCAATCCCTGGAATGCCAGAGCTCTTTTGCATCATTTTCTTTCCTTATTTTCACTGCTTATTCACATGCATCTCTAGTTTTTATTTCTTTCTATTTCTACATTTAGTATTAATGATTTCTTGTTGTAGGATTGAGTTAAATGGTTGATGTAAGTTCTTTTGCATGATCACAAGCATTATTTCATCCTTGGAAAAACTTTGGAAGCTCATAGTAATCATTGAGCTGCTTGGATTAGTCTTCTAATTCCCAAAATCTAGATTGTTGGACCTCCTTTTTAGCAAAGAACAATAATTTTTTTCTATTTTTTAGAGCATGATAAAAAGCTTCAATCAAGTTGGTTCCACTTTAATTAGATCAAAAAAACATTCTAGTTCATAAAAAATACTATCACATTGCATTTGCACTTGATTTGGTTAGGTATTTTTTAGATTTACTAGCTAACTAGTTCTCGAATTTCTAGATTTTCGACTAGTAGTGTTTTTTTTATTCTTTTGCATGGGTTAATAGAGGTATTTTTTAGTGACTCCACTTGGAATAGGGACTTATGAAATCTTAGTTAATAAAAAAATTTGTCCCATCTAATTTGGATTTGATTTGCTTGGTCATCAAACCCTCACCAATTTCATCATTTCACAAGGAAACTTCTCCAAGCTTTTTGAGCAAATCCATCCATCTCCCAACTTTGGTTTTGAGTTCTGAAGTGGTTAGGCACTCCCTCACCTCATTCCATCCACCGGCCACCTTCCCTAAGCTGTCCATCACCTTCAACATTCATCCTTTTTCTCTGGGCTGTATCTTGTAGGTTTTCAGGGGATCCTGTAGGTTTTTAGTACATCTTGTAGGTTTTCTTGTAGTGGTTTGTTTTGAGGCTGAATTGAGGGAAAACCTCTAGGAAGCCACAGAAGGTCACCTAAGGATCTCCCAAGCCTTCCAAACATCCACCATCATCTCAAAGCCACCTGCCACATCACCAAAAGAGATTAGCTTTCACACTCTCACAACAAAAAAGACAAAAAGAAAAACAAATTTATTTTATTCATTTACATGCACAGTATTAGATGGTTTGATCATTTGAATCTGCATTCTTAGGACAATAGGATTGCATACATGTTAACTTAACATTCTTTTGAAGCAAAGCCTCTTAGCAGTTAGTTAGAAAATGGTATGTTTTAGTATTTGATTTTAGTCTCTTTCTGTTGGGTTGTGTTGTATTCTTTCCACGACTAACCTACGTAGTGAACCAGGGGGTTTGAGGGGGGCAGGTAACCCCCCACTACGGGGTCTGAGGCAACGCCCGGGAAATTTTTTCTCGTACCCTATATTAGGTTGGGCTTATTTACCTATGGTTTTTGGTCCATGGTTTTGGACGCGATGGTTTTCGGTCCATGGTAATTGACGCTTCAACATTTATAAATATGTATTGTAACAATATTGAAAGGAATATAATGAAAAATCAAACTATTAGTCCCGGTTTTGGGATCCAGGAGAAAATATTTGTGTATATGTGTTTTATGTGTTATGCTCTTGCATTGTTTATTTTCAGTGTTTTAGAATTCGTATGCAGGCAATTTCTATATGGGGTTAAAACCTACATTTGGTATCAGAGCTATTTTGGCTTCAAGGGGATGCTTTTGTTGCTGAGGGGTATTGCTCAGGCCTATGGTAGACCCTGTTCAATGGGAGATCTACGGGATCAATTCTGGTGGTGAAAGAATATGGCGAGCAGTGGAAAAATAGAGATCGAGAAATTTAATGGTTAGAGTTTTGAGTTGTGGAAACTCAAGAAGGAGGATCTGTTGGTGGATAAAGATCAGTCGATCATGGTAGATCCATGCACTAAACCAACAGGAGTGTCCGATGAAGAATGGAAGAAGTTGGATCAGAAGGCTAAGAGCACAATATGATTGCGTGTCTCAGATTCAATATTGTTGAATGTATCAGGGGAAGCTACAACAAAAGCTTTGTGGGACAAATTGGGGACTTTGCACCAATCGAAGTCTCTGGTGAATAAACTCTTCCTACAAAAAAATTTGTATAACCTGAAGACGAAAGATGGAGACTCAGTGACAGAGCATCTGAATGCTTTTAATACAGTGGTAAGTTAGTTATTATCTGTTGATATTAAAATTTCAGATGAAGATAAGTGCATCAGTTTGTTGTGTTCTCTACCAGTATCGTGGGATAGTCTAGTTATTACAATAGGTAGCAATGCAACTACCTTGCAGTTTGATGAAATAGTCTCATCCTTGCTAACGGAGGAGATGAGATGGAAAAATATGGAGAGCCAGAATGGTGATGCCTTGTCTGTACGAGGAAAATCCCAGAATAGAAACAAAAATAATTCATCGAGTGGGAGATCTAAATCTAGAGGGAGATCTAAATCTCCAGGAAAACCTGTAAAGGTGGTGTGTTGGAAATGCGGAAAGGAAGGGCAATACAAAAGGGACTGTAAATCTAAAGCTCCTCACAAAGGAAAGGGATCTGATGATGCTTCTTCTACAGAGGCAAAAACCACCTCAGACGAAGGTGGCGATGTGTACTTGGCTTCTTCAAGTACACATGTAGATCATGAGGCATGGTTGATTGCTCAGGTGCATCCTTTCACTTCTCTCCCCATAAAGAGTGGTTCTACGAGTATGATAGATACGATGGTGGTGATTCCTTCTTAAGGGATGATAGTGTTGGCTAGTTGAATTGTTTATTAATTAAACAATCAAGTACCACATTAATCTGTCAACCTGGGAAAGTCTTTTATTTCAAAGGCTACCGCGTACTTTATGTACTTAATTTTTAAAAGCATTAAAGAGCTGTAGTATACACGATTCTGTTTCTCACTCTATAACAATGCATTGCAAAAATAAAATGAAAGCAGTTAACTAAGAATACAAATCTAAAAAGAGAAGTGATGGATGCTCTGTTAGCAGAGGATCAGGACCCTATCCTCCAGGTAAGGACGTTCAGCACCTGCCCCTGTAACCAGATTGCTAATACACACTGTAACTCTGATTCACCGGTGAAATATCCTTGTACAGCTTCAAGCAGTTAACAAAACAGAGTACCAGCAAAAAGGAAATCATCAGAGGTAATGCTACAGAATCCAAAACAGAGTACCAGCAAAAAGAAATTACAAAACACACTTACACACTTGACAGAAAAAGTAAATGGGTGAATCTTGTGAGGAAGGTGGGCCCGGTCCCTCTCACAAGATTCCCCCGAGCACAAATGCTAGATTAGGTGCTCAAAACAATCTTCTATTCATCTGCCAAAAGATCTAGTTACAATAAAAGTTCAGACTTTGCTGTTGTTTTCAAAATTTCCCTTACAAACTATTTTTCTCTCCCCCCTTCTCTAATGTAGATGTCTCCTCTTTATAGAGGAGACATCTATTACAATAGACTGTCATAGTTCATTCAGTTAAACCTTTCTGCCAAAAATAAGAAATCCATCCTTGTTACAAGATGATGTTACAACAGTGTGACAATGTATTCTTTCTTGGGTCTCTTACTGTTACACAGCTGGTAACCGAACTTCGACCGTTTTCTTGGAATCCTCGCACTATCCTTTGCCGCTTCCCCATGGTTGCTGATTTAGTAAACCCATACTGTTCCTGATATTTTAGCAACTGTAACTATGTTTTACCCTTTTTTAGACAGTTGCTAATCATGCTGCATTAGCGTGGAATTCTGGCGATCTTCTGATAATTGCCGTTTGTTATTTCCAGTATTCTAGTTGTTGCAAAATAACATTTCCCTGCTTTAGATGGTTGCTATTGCTGGCTATAGCAACTGCGTAGTTGCTACTTCTGGTGTTGCAGCAACTGCGTAGTTGCTGTTTCTGGTGTTACAGCAACTATGAATTATAATTTCTGCAGACTTTAGACAGTTCAACGGTTACTTAGCAACTTAGTTAGCTTTTCCAAAGATAAATATAAAGATAACATGAATATGTAATGAATAATTAAACACATAGTCATGCGGAGAGTTACTTCATACCTTGGGGTAATTAGGTCATTATGTAATCAAAGCTTTCAACTTATGAACTGAAAAAGGATAACATTATAGCAAAAATATAAGGTCAAAAATGGTCAATTCTGAGTCCTAACATCCCCCCCAACTGAAGAGATTGCATGTCCTCATGCACTGCTTACTCTGAATCTGAGTCGGAGTACTGGGATGAACAATGTAAATTACTGAGACAATAGTTATAGGAAGTGGTATCAAACTTGTCTCTGAACCCACAGATAGTCTGTATTTGCCTCCATGCTGCCACCTCTTCCTTTTTGGAAAATCCAAACTGGCCCTTGTATTGTTGACCAGATAACCATAGAAGTGGAAATTTAAATCTGTAGCCAATCCAGTTTTCAGCACATTGTTGCATGCATCTAACATAGTAAGGTACCCTTGAGATTGCTGCCTGTAAATTAGGTGGATTATAAGGGTGATATTCCTGCCTCTCCTTGGGGCAGTTTTCCCAAAATAGGTTGTTTGCCTTGACAGCCAAGGGTGCCTTGGTTCTCACATAGTGTTGGCAGTCTCTCAGGACCACTGCTTGTAGTTGCCTGACGTGATCCTTCATTTCAGGGTCACTTAACATTCTTCGGTGTTGTGCAATGAAAGTGGCTGCATTTTGAGGTTCAGCCCTGATCCACAGAAGGCAATTATGTTCATTATGTTGTGCTGAGATAAAAGCGTTTTGCCATGTAAGTTGGTTGGCTAAAAAGGAAATGAAAGCTCTGAGCTGTATGTCGCCAACAACAGGTAGTATATTCATGTTTCTCTCTTCGGACATGGCTTCATTGTGGAGGTAAAGCTCGCACAACAAATTCTGATCGTTTTTAGGTGCCTCTGCAAAGGTTTGCATAAATTGTTCTGATGTAACCACCTGATGAGGTCTACAATTATTCTTTGGAATAACTCAAACATCTGGGACAATCTGGCTTTTAGTTCCTTAATTTCTTTGTACTGAGCTCTAGACTGCTCAAGTGCTTCCCAGTTCTTGTATGCATAATTGAACTAGATCCCCTTTTGTTGTTGGAATGCTTTGCCTTGTGACAACTCATATTCTCTCCACCATTTTCCTATTAATTCTTGAAAACTATCGGTTTCTGTGCATGCATCACTAACAGAGGGAGGATCTGTTTGTGTAAAGGCATCAACAAGGATAATCTGCTCTGTGATAATTGGAGTAGGCCGGGATGATCCGATGTCTTCCTTTCCTTTCCCAGCTACTGTTTCCTCTTCTTGTTCTATATTCTGTACTGATTCCTGTGTAACTGCTTCTTCTTCTCGTTCCATAGCAATTTGGGTAGGCCGGGGTGAATCTATGTCTTCTTCTTCATTTCCTCCTGTAACTACTTTTTCTTCTCGTTCCATGGCAATTTGAATAGGCCTGGGTGAGTCTATGTTTTCTTCATTTCCTCCTGTAACTATTTCTTCTTCTCGTTCCATGGCAATTTGAGTAGGCATGGGTGAGTCTATGAATTTTTCTTCATTTCCTGATTCCTGTGTAACTGCTTCCTCCTCTTGTTCCATAGCAATTTGGGTAGGCCGGGGTGACTTTATATCTTCCTCTTCTTTATTCCCTATTACTTCCTGTGTAGTTTTTGGAGAACTTGCTGGTTCTTGTGTTTCAGCAAGTTCTTCTGTTTTCTCCTGTGCAGTTTCTGGAGAACTTGCTGGTTCTTGTGTTTCAGCAAGTTCTTCTGTTTGCTCCTGTGTAGTTTCTGGAGAACTTGCTGGTTCTTGTGTTTCAGCAAGTTCTTCTGTTTGCTCCTGTGCAGTTTCTGGAGAACTTGCTGGTTCTTGTGTTTCAGCAAGTTCTTCTGTCTGCTCCTGCACCTTTTCTGGAGAGCCTACTGGTTCTTGTGTGACAGCAGGTTCTTCTGTCTGCTCCTACACCTTTTCTGGAGAGCCTACTGGTTCTTGTGTGACAGCAGGTTCTTCTGTCTGTTCCTGAACCTTTTTTGGAGAGCCTATTGGTTCTTGTGTGACAACAGGTTCTTCTGTCTGCTCCTGCACCTTTTCTGGAGAGCCTACTGGTTCTTGTGTGTCAGCAGGTTCTTCTGTTTCAGCAGAGGGTTGTGGTGTTTCTGTCTGTGTAACAACAGGTTCTTTTGTTTCAACCACAACAGCAGGGACTTCATTCATTGGTTCTGCCACTACTTTGTATCCTGCTTGAGTATATATCTCACCACAATTGGCACACATATATTCATTCTCCTTACTTTTCTCTGCTGCAGATGCTACTCGTGCTAAAATGTGCAGGCTAAATTCATTTTGATAGGCTTCCTTGATCCTTATTATTTCCTCCTGGTAATCCTGGATTTGGGACTTCAGAAATTCAATTTCTTCCTGCAGGGCAGATATGGTAGGCTGAGCTTGTGGAACTGTAGATTCCAGTGGGGGTAGAGGTTGTGTTTCGTCATTTTGATCACTTATATCCCCAACAGGTGGTTCTTGTGTGTCACCTGGGGTAGTGGCTGTTTCTTGTGTTGCAGCCACTTGGCCAATATTACCTTGGGTGTCGGCAGCTGGTTCTTGTGTGACAGCTGCCTTAAAAGATGATGTCGCGACACTGTGAACACTCTGCATCTCAGCCTCCGAGGGTGAGGGAGAGGAGTTTCCAGGGCTGGTGGGAATGCAGATTTTTAACGTGATGGGTGGTGAGCTGGAGGGGGTGTGGCTAGGAAGTTCAGCTATTACAGACGACCGAGTCTTTTGCTTTGGTAGAGAGACAGGGAATTCAGACATTTTTCTTTTCAGGCTGGCTTTCTTTAAGATAGGGGCAGTGGCAGAAATAACAGCTGCTTTAGCTGAAGCCCTAGTTCTTCTTCTTTTTGGTGGGGTTTTATTTTTCTGCTGCATTTTGTGTTTGAGCAGGGTAATAGGGATGTTATCATCAGAGTCATCGGTAGAAATACCAAGTATGGGGATGGATGGATTGGTTCTATTGGGGGATGGGGTTGTTTCCGTGGGTATTTCTACTGCTGATTGTTCATTTTCAGCAACTTGTGGGGGTGTTTGCTGGAGGACTTCTTTGGGCATTTGTTCTGGAATGTCGTCTGGTTGCTGAGATATTTCTTCGGTTATTTGCTCAGGAATGTCCTCTGTTTGCTGAGGGATTTCTACATCTTGCTCAGGTATGTCTTCAGCTTGGTGAAGAATTTCCTCTTCCTGATGAGGAATTTCCTGTTCCGGCTGGGGAATTTCTGCCTCTTGATGGGGATTAATGGGGGGTGGAGGGTTATTTAAGGGGAGGCCTATGTTTATCAGCAGTTGAGCTAAACGGTGGTGTTTCAAGTAAAGAAGCGGACGCTTTGCGTTGACAGTGTAACGTGACATATTTTTAAGACATCCCAATAAATAATATGGCATATTTATCAACTGACCATTCCTCAAATGATTCAACAAGACGAAATCATGTTGGTAAATTACCTGGTATCGGCCTTCGCACGTCAGGTATTGCTTCACAAATTCAGCAACTTTCGGCCACGGTTGAGGCAATGACTGAAGTGCTACGCCTTTGCCCTTGGGTTCTACCTGCTCGCCCGGTTGAAGAAAATCCTGCTGCGCATTAAGGATCAAGTGCTTCCTACTGAACCACCGTATGCCATTAACTGGTAGCCCGGTAACTTGGGCTATGAATTCCTCCGTGACTGGGATTTGAACTCCCTGAACGACAGAAAATCCTTCTGTTAAATTGCATGCAAACTCGAGGAGTTGCTACGCGTCGAAGTCTGGAAGTCTCCTGAAATAATCTAGCCATCCCGCTTGCAGAAAGATTTGATAAACCTCGGGATAGAGCTCAAGAAGTGCTGTTGTGCCAGGTTCATATGTGATGAGATTTCCTCCCATAGCTGCTGTTTCAGTGAAATTCTCAGTTCAGAGCCGAGCTTCCGAGTTCAGTTCAGAGTAAACATTGCAAATGGTAACATGCCGTGATGAGGTGACTTTTACATATTACCGGGAGAGTTAAAAGCGGCGGCAGTTGGCGTAGTATGCAATTATGAGAGTGCTTTGGTAATCCCCCCCCTATGCGTAAGTGATATGATTGGAAGTACAATTATTCGGTAGTCCTATCATCATCTCCGCATTAACTATTATTTAATGTCCATACATAATCATGCGTACCTTTATGTTTTACCTTTTTGGTTGCTGCGTCGAAAAGTGTTGTCTTATCTTTTGTTGGATCATAATGATTACAGTGGGTCTAAGAGCATGAGAATACCGACGATTTTTAATAATAATGACGGGAAGTGATAGTGGAGTATTGTAATCATCACACGAAATGGTTTATTTAAAAAAAAAATCGTTTCTTGGGGACTGAAGTGGAGAGACTGGTGCTTTTATAAATGAGAGAATTGCTGAAAAAGGTATTACGGGATCGGGAAGTGGTGTTGCAGCAACGGGATTGGTGTTGCAGCCACTGGAAGTGATGTTACATCAACGGGAAAAGATGTTGTAGTAACGGGAAAAGGTGTTGCAGCAACAGGAATTGGTGTTGCAGCAACAGGAATTGGTGTTGCAGCAACGGGAATTGGTGTTACAGCAACGAGAAATGGTGTTGCAGCAACAGGAGTTGGTGTTGCAGCCACGGGAAATTGGTGTTGCAGCAACATGGCTTCCAAGTCCGCAAAGTTATTCCTTTGAAGCTTTTGTTCTCAACTATTTTCCACAGCTCAAATCTGCAAAATACTGAAATGTAATATAGCAACCCTTGGCAGGGATTATTAGTTAAAAAAAGAATATCTAATCTAAAAAAATGCATAAATAAACAAAAATTTAAGTGCTTTGAGGGACAACAAGTTCCCCTGGAAAAGAATACTGTTTAATTGCCATGCAAGTGGCTTTAAAATCTTCTTTGGAAACAGGCCTCTGATATAAACGGAGTCGATAGCCATTCACTAGTAGTGGTGTTATGCTTCCATCAATTGTTAAAAGTCTAACTGTCCCATTTGTAAAAACAACATCCACTTCATAAGGCCCTAACCACCTTGTTCTTAACTTACCTTGGAAATTCTCGAAACGGGAATCATAAAGTAGAGCCCAGTTACCTTTCTGGAACTACTTTTGCTTGATGGTTCTGTCATGCCACCTGCTTCTTTGTTGCTGTATCATGGTTGTTTGATGGATGGCATCCAGTCTTTTCTCGTCCAATTCTTGAAGTTGCTGCAACCTGGCTGTCTGTGCATCAGTCAAATCAAGGTTAACAGCTAAAGCAGTTCTTAAAGTTTTGATCTCAAACTCTACAGGGAAGATAGCGTTTTTTCCAAAAACTAATTCATAAGGTGAAAAGCCCGTAGTATTCCTCCAAGTAGTTCTATAGGCCCATAATGCCTCGGGCAACCTTTGAAACCAGTCCCTTCTATTCTCCTTTATTGTTTTTGTTAGGATGGCTTCTATGACTTTATTGGTGCTTTCTACCTGCCCATTTGCTTGGGGGTGATAAGGTGTAGTCATTTTGTGCTTAATATGATATTTCTGAAGCGTATTTTTGAAGCCATGAGAGTTGAAAGGAGGTCCTCCATCCGTGAATAATTCTCTGGGCAATCCAAATCTAACA
The DNA here is from genome assembly GCA_031772625.1 of Pinus tabuliformis. Lineage (NCBI taxonomy): Eukaryota > Viridiplantae > Streptophyta > Pinopsida > Pinales > Pinaceae > Pinus > Pinus tabuliformis. Next base: position 39,479,204 of record CM062815.1, read on the forward strand.
AATATTTCTTCAAATAAAAATGTTAGTACTGCTTCTTCATTAGCTTTAAGGAGTGCCTTAGCCTCTACCCATTTAGTCATATAATTTGTGCATACTAATATGTACACTCTTTGATTGGATGGAGGATTAATGGGACCTATAAAATCTAATGCCCATTTCTCAAAAGGTTCAAGAATTACCTGGGGATTGAGTGGCATTTCATCCCTGTGATTAGGCTGGCCCATTCTTTGACAGCTATCACAAGCCTTCACATATTTTCTGGCATATTTGAAGAGTGATGGCCAATAATAACCCATTCTGAATACCTTGTGTGCTGTTCTTTTATCTGCAAAATTTCCTCCACAAGGGCCATCGTGACAAGCTTTTAGTACATCATAAATTTCGTCTTCACCAATGCACCTCCGGATTTCCTGATCGATTCCTGTATGGAAAAGACACCCGCTTATCCAGCTGTACCTAGCACTTTGCTGGATGATCTTTCTTCTTTCCCTGTGTGATAGGTGTGATGGTAATTTTCCTGCAACTAGATAATTGGCAATGTCTGCATACCAAGGTGAGTGAGCAGATACTGCAAATAAATACTCATCAGGAAAAGAATCATCTACTGGAGCATTTTCATCAATTTTTAATCGAGAAAGGAAATCAGCAACTACATTTTCTTTTCTAGGCCTATCTACAATTGTGATGTCAAATTCCTGTAATAATAAGAACCATCTGGTGACTCGGGCATTTGTAACTGATTTATTCATTAAATACTTAATGGCCGAGTGATCAGTATGCACAAAAGTAGTGTAGCCAGTAATATAATGTCGAAATTTATTGATAGCATAAATGACTGCTAGGAATTCCTTCTCAGTGACTGTGTAATTCAGTTCAGCTGGTGTCATATTCTTACTGATAAAATAAATGGCATAGGGAAGCCTATTTTCTTCCTGACCCAAGACAGCTCCAATTGCAGTGTCTGAGGCATTAGAGGATATATGAAAGGGTAGTGCCCAATCAGGTCCTTTCAAAATGGGAGCTGCAGACAACTGATGTTTAAGTTCATTAAATGCTTTTTCACAATCATCAGTCCACTTAAATTCAGCATTTTTTGTTAATAACACAAATAGAGGAGAAGCTATTTTGGAAAAATTCTTAATAAATCTTCTATAGTATCCAGCATTTCCTAAAAAGCTTCTTACATCAGTTTGTGTTTTGGGGATAGGGAGGGTCTGAATTACCTGTATTTTAGCTGGATCGACTTGAATTCCTAGGAATGAGATGAAGTGACCCAATACAATACCTTGATTCATCATCATATGACACTTTTCAATGCTTAAGGCAAGGTGTGCTTCTATACATTGCTTAAGTACTTTTTCAAGATTCTGTAGTGCATCCTCAAAAGTCACTCCATAAGGAGTAAAGTCATCCATAAATATTTCTAATGAATCATTTAGCATATCAGAAAAATCCCTATCACTGCTCTTTGAAATGTTGCTGGAGCATTACATAGCCCAAATGGAAGTACCCTGTAAGCAAAGGTCCCCCATGGGCTAGTAAACGTGGTCTTGTCCTGGTCTTGGGGTGCAATCTTAATCTGATTATATCCACTAAACCCGTCCAAGAATGAAAAGAATTTCTTACCTGCCAAATTATCCAATACCTGATCAATGAATGGTAAAGGGAAATGGTCTTTCTGGGTGGCTTTATTCAGTGCTCTGTAATCCACACATACTCTCCATTTGCCATTTTTCTTGGGTACAATTACAAGTGGGGAAACCCACTCACTATCAGATATAGGGTATATAAATCCTGCATTCAAGAGTTTTTGAAGTTCCTCCTTCACAATTTCCCTTAGGTTGGGGTTCATTCGCCGCTGGGGTTGACAGACTGGCCAGGATCCCTCTTTAATATAGATACGATGAGTACATAGCTTAGGGGAGATCCCTTTCATGTCTGTATAGTCCCATGCAAATGCCTCTTTATTTTCCTGGAGTAACTTTATTAACTGCTTTTTTCGTTATCAGTTAAGTTAGGATTTATATTTAATGTTTTACCAGGCTCAATTTCTATTTTTGTACTTTTGGAGGGGCTGCCTACTGTTGTTTGAAATAAATTTTTATCTTTCAGGTTCTGCTGAGATTCAAATTCCAAGATTGCAGTGAAGTGATTGTACATTTCTGGATTGACCGAAGAAGGTTCAGAAATGAAGCTGCTGATTAATTCATCTTCAGTAGAGTCTTTGAAAGTTAAGGCTTGTCCGATAGTCAATATAGGTTGGGTTTCTTCATCCTCATAATCTACCCATACAGAATTGTCATTATTAATCATGGGTGTAGCATGAGGATAAAGGGTAAGTTGTTTGGTTTCCTGTCCATTAGAGATGGTCATTGATCCTGATCTACAGCTGATGAAAGCATCTGCTGTAGCCAGCCAAGGTCTTCCTAGAATCAGCGGATGACCCCCCAACTTTGTTTTAGTTTGTAACACCACAAATTCAGCTGGGTAATTCCAGGATTCTACATAAATTATTAAATCTTCAATGACCCCTTCTGGTTTAATTGTAGAGCGATCAGCCAATTCTAGGATGGTTGGAGTTTCCCTAATAAAGTTTTTTAACTGAAGCAATTGTGCTGTTTCAAGTGTCATAATATTTATTGCAGCACCTAAATCTACTAGAACTTTAGAGACAAAAGTTTTTCCAACCTGAACTGTTACTGTAGGGTGACCGGGGTCACCATACTTCACAGGATGATCTTTTTCTATCATTAAAGCAGTCAGTTCTCCCATCACATGAACTGTGAGGGGGTCCTTAGCTTTTCTTCCAGGTTTTTTTATGCAAATATCTCTAACAGTCCTAGCATAAATGGGAACATCTCTTAATGCTTGCAATAATGGAATTTTAACGTATAAATTCTGTAGTTCGCCTAAAAGGTTAAAAGCAGGTTGCTCAAGTGTTTTAGTGAGAGCCAGTCGTTCAGGAAATGGCGGATCTGCTGTTTGATCATTGTTGTTAGATGCTGATTCTACTGTTTCAGCATTATTGTTAGCTGGTTTTTCTTTTGTAACTTCCTCTTTATCAGAGTCAGTAATGTCATCAATGATTGGTTCAACAATTCTCCCTGAGCGAAGGTGGATATCGTTACATTGCATGGGGGAGACAGGCTGATTTTGAATATCAATTGCTTGCAAGGCTTTATTATTATTTGGGTTGGGGTTGGGTTGCACAGGCAGCTGCGGTCTAATTGCCTGGTTATTTGGAGGAGTATTGGATGGTAAGGAAAGAGACTGTTGATGTTGAGGAAATGGCATCTGTTGGGCTGCCCAGTTTGGATTCCATTGATTAAAATACAGTTGCTGGGGAGCCCAAGGATTCCATATGGTAGGATCAGGAAAAGGAAGATTTGGTTGTTGCATAGGTGGAAAATTCATTGTGTTAAAGGGTGGGTACTGCATTTGGTTCATGGGTGGGTAATTTGTTTGAAAAGAAAAATGATTATTCCAACGACTAAATGCTGTGTTAGAATTCATACCTTGTCTTTGTGGCCATTGCCTCCTTTGTGTCATCAGGTACACTGCTTCAGCCTCTTCTTCGGTTGACTGCAATGCTGCTTTAATTCCAGGTAGAGAGGGGCATTGCTGGGTCTCATGGTCCTTTTCGCAGATCGTGCAGATTGGTACTTTATCTAGTGGACATTCCTTGAGTGGGTTTTTTTCTCTGCATTTGGAACAAAAAATAGCTAGGGAAACTTCTTCTTCTGCCTGTTTCTTTTTTACCTGCAGAGCATCAATTTCTGAAGCAAAAGAGATTAACATCTCAGTTTTAAATTCTTCTAACAAATTACCTATTTCAGCCCTTGTTGCTCCTCCACTTGCTGACTTCTGGACTCTTGAATATACGTTGTCCCTGCTTTTTGATCTGCTCACTGCTCCTCTTCAACATCTCATGCAGAGATTGATAATTTCATCAAATGGTTCCTTGGAAATGTCCCCTTTTCCCAGCATGTTCAACATGTCCAAGCAGTCATCTCGTACCCCTTTCAGCAATATAGTTTTCAAAATATCTTTACTCATGTTAGGGTGGTCAGACCGCTGCAAATTATACTTCAATCTTTCCACAAAATCTTCCAGATTCTCGTCCTCCTTCTGAACCATTTTAAACAATTCTTCCTTCCTTTCTCTTGTCCGGCAGTAATCCTGATATTTGGCCAGAAAGCTTTCTCTCATCTGATCCCAGGTAGTGATTTCCTGAGCTCCTAAGCTCATAAACCACCTTAACACATTCCCTTTCAGTGTTGCTGGAAACAGTTTTAGTTTCTGATTAGGGCTCACATAATCATAACTTCTACATAGTATATCGAATTCAAAGAGGAATTCATCCGGGTCTTCAGAGGATAACCCATGAAAGTTGGGTAATGCTGAGAGTGGAATGTTTTTCATGGGGGTTGCTCCTCTTGGGAGCTCCCCAATAGGGAACTCCAGGGTAGATAGTGAGTTTTCCCCTCTTCCTTCTGCTCTGTTATCCTCCATTGGTCTTTTTCCTGAATCACTTGCTTTATCTTCTGTATCTTCTGTTTCTTCAGGTTCTTCTACTGGTTCCTCAGTGTATTCTGGTACTTCCAGCTTCCTTTCAGGTCCCAGTACTTCCTCCGTCTGTTGATCTGTTTGTGAGGAATACTGGATCTGAGGCCTCCGGGAACTTGTCCTCTGTGATGTTTCGGCCTTTGAGATGATTTCGTCAATAAAGGTTTTTCTTCCTCCTCTGCCTTTGCCACCTGTGAAATTAGGTTTCCTGCGTCCTCTCATGCACCTGTTATTCTTACAAAGAAATCATTAATGCTTCTAGAAATCTCTAGTCGCCTTCCCCGACAACAGCGCCAAAATGTTGGCTAGTTGAATTGTTTATTAATTAAACAATCAAGTACCACATTAATCTGTCAACCTGGGAAAGTCTTTTATTTCAAAGGCTACCGCGTACTGTATGTACTTAATTTTTAAAAGCATTAAAGAGCTGTAGTATACACGATTCTGTTTCTCACTCTATAACAGTGCATTGCAAAAATAAAATGAAAGCAGTTAACTAAGAATACAAATCTAAAAAGAGAAGTGATGGATGCTCTGTTAGCAGAGGATCAGGACCCTATCCTCCAGGTAAGGACGTTCAACACCTACCCCTGTAACCAGATTGCTAATACACATTGTAACTCTGATTCACCGGTGAAATATCCTTGTATAGCTTCAAGTAGTTAACAAAACAGAGTACCAACAAAAAGGAAATCATCAGAGGTAATGCTACAGAATCCAAAACAGAGTACCAGCAAAAAGAAATTACAAAACACACTTACACACTTGACAGAAAAAGTAAATGGGTGAATCTTGTGAGGAAGGTGGGCCCGTTCCCTCTCACAAGATTCCCCAGAACACAAATGCTAGATTAGGTGCTCAGAACAATCTTCTATTCATCTGCTAAAAGATCTAGTTACAATAAAAGTTCAGACTTTGCTGTTGTCTTTCAAAATTTCCCTTACAAACTATTTTTCTCCCCCCCTTTCTCTAATGTAGATGTCTCCTCTTTATAGAGGAGACATCTATTACAATAGACTGTCATAGTTCATTCAGTTAAACGTTTCTACCAAAAATAAGAAATCCATCCTTGTTACAGGATGCTGTTACAACAATGTGACAATGTATTCTTTCTTGGGTCTCTTACTGTTACACAGCTGGTAACCGAACTTCGACCGTTTTCTTGGAATCCTCGCACTATCCTTTGCCGCTTCCCCATGGTTTCTGATTTAGTAAACCCATACTGTTCCTGATATTTTAGCAACTGTAACTATGTTTTACCCTTTTTTGGACAGTTGCTAATCATGCTGCATCAACGTGGAATTCTGGCGATCTTCTGATAATTGCCGTTTGTTATTTCCGGTATTCCAGTTGTTGCAAAATAACATTTCCCTGCTTTAGATGGTTGCTGTTGCTGGCTGTAGTAACTGCGTAGTTGTTGCTTCTGGTGTTGCAGCAACTGCGTAGTTGCTGTTTCTGGTGTTACAGCAACTATGAATTATAATTTCTGCAGACTTTAGACAGTTCAACAGTTACTTAGCAACTTAGTTAGATTTTCCAAAGATAAATATAAAGATAACATGAATATGTAATGAATAATTAAACACATAGTCATGCAGACAGTTACTTCATACCTTGGGGTAATTAGGTCATTATGTAATCAAAGCTTTCAACTTATGAACTGAAAAAGGATAACATTATAGCAAAAATATAAGGTCAAAGATGGTCAATTCTGAGTCCTAACAGATAGGAAGGCTAGAATCGTTGGTCGTGGAAAAGTAAAGTTCAAGTTGCAAGGTGGAAGGGTTAGAACACTTCTGGGTGTTCTGCATATTCCTGCATTAGCCAGAAATATGATTTCTATAAGCAAGCTAGATGATTCAGGTGTAAACATAGTGTTCGAGAAGGATGCCTGCAAGATGGTTCGGGGGGCACTGGTGTTGATGCGGGGAGTTTAGACAGGAGCTCTGTACAAGCTTCAAGGTAGCACTATTTTTGATGGGTGAAACAGTTCTGTGGTTCTTGAAAGTGGAGTAGAAAATCTAGCGGTATCTAGAGAGAAGACCATGCTGTGGCATCAAAGGCTTAGACATATTGGAGAGATGGGCTTTCGCATACTTCATGGTAAAGGTATGGTAGAATGTATGAGTAATATCTCTCTGGATTTTTATTTCTGTGAAAATTGTGTATATGGGAAGCAGAATCTGGTGAGTTTCCCCTCTGGTGGTAAGATGGCAAAATAGATATTCGAGCTTGTGCACAGTGATGTGTTTGGACCTATGAAGGTTCCATCACTGAGTAAGTCTGTGTACTATGTATCATTTATAGATGACTTCTCAAGGAATACATGGATATATTTCCTTAAGAAGAAATCTAAAGTATTTAACAGGTTTAAAGAATTTAAGGCTCTGGTAGAAAACTAGACAGAGAAGGAGATAAAGGTGCTGAGGACAGATAACAGAGGAGAGTTTTGTAGTAAGGAATTTGAAGAATTATGTAAGAAGTGTGGTATAGCACGATAGAAAACTACTCCATATACACCTTAGAAAAATGGATTTGCAGAAAGAATGAACAAGACATTGATGGAAAGGGCAAGAAGCATGCTGAGTGGTGCCAGGTTAGGACAAGAATTCTAAGCAGAGGCAGTGGAGACAACATGTTACCTAGTCAATAGATCAACTTCATCAGCATTGGAGGATAAGACTCCACAATAGGTATGGATTGGTAAGAAACCCTCTCTTTCACATTTGAGGGTATTTGGATGTGATGCATATGTACATGTTCTGAAGGAGAAACGAACCAAGTTGGATAGTAAATCTAAAAAGTGCATCTTTATTAGGTATAAGGATGGTTTAAATTGTTATAAGATTTGGAACCCAGCAACAAGGAAGGTTGTGTACAAACGAGATGTGGTGTTCAGAGAGGTGAAAGATATTAGTAAACATGAAGTCCAACCAAAGGAACTTGAGAAGATAGAGTTTGAGCTAAAGGAGGAAGAATCAGATTCTACAGTAGAGGAGGAATCAAAAGATGAAGAGCCACAAACTCCAGGTGTAAGAATATCAGTTCGAGAAAGAAGGCAACCAGAAAGGTATAGTCCATCTGGTTTCTATTCAAATTTTGCTTTATCTATTACTGATGATGATCCCAAAACTGTGAAGGAAGCAATAGATTCAGAGGATGGAAAACTTTGGAAAGAGGCCATGGTTGATGAAATGGCATCTTTGCACAAAAATGAGGCTTGGGATCTAGTGGAGTTGTCGGCTGGAAGGAAACCATTTGCAGCAAATGGGTGTTCAAGAAGAAGACAAATGTAGAAGGAAAGATGGAGAAATACAAAGCTTGGTTGGTAGCAAAAGGTTATTCCCATGTGCCAGGAATTTATTTTGGTGATATTTTTTCTCCTGTTTCCAAGGTAACTCCTATTAAATTACTTTTATGTGTTGCTGCTACTTTTGATTTTGAGATAGAACGGATGGATTTGAAGACAAAATTTCTTCATGGGGATATGGAAGAGGAGATCTACATGAAGCAACCTGAAGGCTTTGCGGTGAAGGGTAAGAAAGAATTGGTATGCAAGTTAAAGAAGTCTCTGTATGGGTTAAAATAGTCACCAAGGATGTGGTATCAGAAATTTGATACATTTATACAGGGACTTGGCTTCACTAGAAGCAAAGAAGATCACTGTGTGTATTTTAAATTAATTGGTGACCGTGTTATTTATCTGGTCTTGTATGTGGATGATATGTTGCTTGTTGGAAATGACAAAGAAATTATCAAGGATTTGAAGACCCAATTGTCCTCCAAATTTGACATGAGAGATCTTGGTGCTGCAAACTATATTTTGGGCATGGAAATTAAAAGAGGCCAGGAAAAGAGGAAGCTCTGGTTAAACCAGAGGAAGTATGTTGAGACAATACCATAGAGGTTTAATATGCAGGATAGTAAACCAGTGAAGGTTCCTATTCTTCTAGTTGTAAAGTTATCTATTGAATAGCGTTGCAAGACATAAGAAGAGGAAGAGGATATGTCCTGTGTTCCATATGCAAGTGCAGTCCGTAGCTTATTGTATGAAATGGTATGTACTAGACCAGACATTGCACATACAGTGGGAGTATTGAGCATGTTTATGTCAAAACTAGGGAAGGAGCATTGGACAATATTGAAGCGGGTTTTCAGGTATTTGGGTGGCACTAGTGATTATGGTTTGCGCTACTAAGGAAGACCAGGATTGGACAGAGTTTTGGATATCCATGGCTTTGTTGATGCAGACTGGGCTGGAGATTTGGATCAGAGAATATCTACAAGTGGGTATGTGTTTAATCTATTTGGAGGTGCAGTCAGTTGGATGACTAAGAAACAATCTATAGTGGCACTATCAACTACAAAGGTAGAATACATGGTAGCCACTCATGCAAGGAAGGAAGTAGTTTACTTGCAAAGATTGTGTTCAAGTATGGGGTTAGTACAGGGAGCTATAAGGCTAGACTGTGACAGCCAAAGTGCAATTTTCTTGGCAAAGAACCCTGCTTATCATTCAAAGACAGAGCACATTGATGTTCAGTATCAATTTGTGAGGGATATGATAGAAGACAAAAAGGTGTTGCTGGTAAAGGTGGACACTTTGAAGAATACTGCAAATGCATTAACAAAATCTGTGAGCTCCAAGAAGTTCTCCTGGTGTAGAGAAACAATGGGCATTTCAAGGCTGGAAAATGACTAGGCTCTCCTCAGGCCCCCTATGGAAAGAAAACAATAAGTGGGAGAATGTTGGGTTGTGTTATATTCTTTCCACGACTAACCTACGTAGTGAACCGGGGGGTTAGAGGGCGGGGGGGGGGGCGAAGCCCCCACTTCATTGTGCCGATTGCATAGTGGGGGGGTCATGGGGGGAAGGAAGCCCCCCTTTTCTAGAGGGTTTAAAGGGGGTGGGAAGCCCCCTCTAGGGGGTCCAGGGGAGTGCCCAGGGAAATTTTTTTTGGACCCTATATTAGGTTCGGTGGACCTACCTATGGCTTTGGTCCATGGCTTTGTACGCAATGGTTTTCGGTCCATGGTTTTGGACGCAATGGTTTTCAGTACATGGTATTGGATGCTTCAACATGTATAAATATGTACTATAACATTGAAAGGAATATAATGAAAAATCAAGCTGGTAGTCTTGGTTTTGGGACCTAGGGAAAAATATTTGTGTATATGTGCTTTATGTGTTACGCTATCGCATTGTTTATTTTCTGTGTCTTAGAATTCGTATGCAGGTAATTTATGTACGGGGTTAAACCTTGTACTTTCTTTCTCTCAATAGGTTAAGGTTCCATTTCGAACATTTCATTTTCTGCAATTAGTTTAGGATTGGACTTCAGTACATGCACTCCATTACATCATGAAAGAAAAGGAAGGACACATTGTATGCTACACATATAGTGTCGATACCTCTTAAGTTTGTACGAACCCCGAGTTGATAATTAAAGTTGGTAGCCTTGGGAGTTGCAACATTCTTGTTGCAATACCGAGGCTCATCAATGTTTACCCTAGAGTACTTGTAAACGTAGGTAAATGTAGGGTGGGGTTGTTACAAGGTGGTATCATAACGGTTCCATTCCCTGTAAATGTTTCTCTGGTATCACTGTTACAGAGTGGTATCAAAGCGAGTTTTACAGTATTGGACCTCGGGCTGCATGTAGATGGTCATGGTTATTATGCATGCAGTTATTGTTACAACCTTTTATTATTGATTCATGTGTGATATTGAATCATGACGTTGTTATTATATATTATGCTATTCTAGACTAACTTGTGCATACGAGATAGCCTCCCCTAAGATACATTGAGGTATTCTTTTCATTATGTCTTTTATTTGGTTTACCTAACAAGGAATGTTTGTAGGAAATAGAAGATTAGAGATGAAGACAATAATGGTGGACTACAGTTCACATGACTTCCCTTATAGGTTTGATGTGAAATCAGTGGAATGGAAGAATTCCATCGAACAACAAGGAGAAGAGTATTCTCCTAATCTAGCAGGCACATTGAGGAGTCTAAGAAAAGAGATTAGAATTTGCAAGGGAGATAAAAATAGGTTGATTGAGGCACATGAAATACTTGCAAGGGCTCAGGAAAATCAAGATGAAGTCAATGCAGTTATTCTTTAGAGAATTTCAAAGTTGCAAAGGAAGGGACAGATGGGGATTATTCATGGAGATAGGCAGGAGGAGAAGAATAATGGGGCATATGGTAGAAAGTCTCAGAAAGGGAACATGTTGGATAGGGAGGATATAGTGAAGGGTGAAATATTCTTCGATACACCTAACAAGAGGACTGGTATGCATGGCTTCTACTCTAGCTCTTCTTCCAGGAGACATAATTTTCATTACCGTCAACGTCATATGAGGAGTGAGTATTTTCCAAATGATTTTAAGAAAGCCAAGCCTCCTACCTTTGATGGTGAGTTGAAGAAATGAGAAGATTCAAAATCATGGCTTCTTAGGATGGGGAAATTTATTATATTGCATGACTACTCAGAGAACATGAAATACAAGATAGCCACCTTCATTTTCAAAGAAAAAACATATATTTGGTGGAAATATCTTAAGAATGTTAGAGGCATTTGAGAAAAGAATTGACTTGGGGAGAGATTGAGAAACTCTTCAAGAAGAAGTACTTGTCTAAGAGGTATTATGATGGAAATTCTAAGGAGTTATATGAGTGCAGGATGGGCTCCATGAAAAATGAATAGTATACAAAAAAAATTCTAGAGTTGTTGAGGTATGTGCCTGTTACACTAAAATTTGTCACCATGACTATTTGCAGTTAGTATGGCTCCATCAACTGTCATACTGTCCTCCTTGGCAAGTCTTATACCTCTGCTCCTCATGTCAAACTTCAAGAAAGAGAGAAAGTCCTTAAAAATCAATATAACTCTGGTTACACAGTTTCTCTTACCATTACCTGCGTGTACGTACCTCATGTTGTGGGGAAAAATGCCTATGCAGGACGATCCTGTCCACCTAAGGTGTGACAGTGCCTTAGCAACAAACGAGTACAGCTATACTGGTTTCTTCCTTTATGAAATGTGAAAGAAGAGAGATCAATAGACTTACCGGTGTCTTCCATTTGTCCCTCGATCCGGTCTCTCTTCTCTTTGGGTGTTCACAGCTACTTGCCTTCTTGCTTATCCAGCTTCAACTTCCTGCAAGATCACAAGAGAACAGCTACTTGCGACAAGAGAACAACTACTTGCGACAAGAGAAGAACACTACACAAAGACAAATATTCACATTCATAACTAGTTTAGGATTAGAAATAAACCAAATACACTAATACATTCATACATCAAAATACATCAGCATATAGGAGAAACCAAGATAGCTTTATTGATGAATAACAAGGTTCAGGAAGAGATACAACCCAGAGGGCTCCAATCCAGCATCTCCTTCCCAGCAAATGGAATTCCTCTCTTTTCCCCCTTCAAAGCATTAAGCACCCAATGATTCCAGTTTCAAACCAACAGCAATTCTTTGCAATAACAAAATTCCAGCCTCCTAGATCTCAAGGAGGAGAGATCCATATATAGATGTTTGGAGAGAGGATGAGTCAGCTTGAGATCTGACTAGTGTCCTCTCCCTCTGTCAGTTCTTGAGTCCACTTGGAGGTTCTTGCTTCCACTTGGAGATTTGGAACCTCTTACTCATCACCAGTCGAATTCCCTGAGGCAAGTGTCATTTTGGAAGCTTCCTGGGTTTTGACACGTTGAGAAATGAGCCTGCCACTTGTCCATTCTCGTTCAGCGGAGGTAGCCAGTGTTCCAGTTGACATTCAATGCAGGTAGCCAGTGTTGGCTTTGACATTCAGCGCAAACAGCTAGTGTAGCCACTGAAATGATCCTGATTTGACTTGTTTTGAGCAGTTTTTCAGGTGGAGAACTTCTGTGAATTGCTGTGGTTTGTTAGCCTTGTTCCTCTAGGGGTAGGAACAACATGTTTAGGGACTTTGGATCCCTTAGATTATGGACATTTCATGCTTAATGCTGTAAGGCACAAAAATGTCTATAACAGTTGCCCCCTAAAGTATGAGGCTGTTTATCGGGCGAAATTCTTTATCAGGGGGATCCGAAGTTCATCCAATGCTGGGAGGAGACCTGTAATACAATACAATACAATACATTATTTTTCATACTGCTTTCATGATCTAGCTGAGGCGAGCATTCCCATGCTCAGCTTTATAAATTCATTTTTCTGTACATAGAACAGACAATCGTCTGATGGTAGACTGATAATTTTGATGAAATTATCATCCTTTGAGTAGGATGATTATCTGCTGCAATGATGTACATGTCAATGTCTTTATCTTTCCTGAATATATATCGCAGCCCGGATGGATGAAACTAGATCCGGGGTCTTCAAACTCGTTCGATCTTCACTCTAAGTACAAGTCGATCCATGTGAGAATTGTTCTAAAGTCGAACATGGAAAGACATCGCTTGATTACCGGTCAATGATGTAAACCGTTAACAAGCGCGAGAGGAATCACCGATAATGATAATGACCCTCAAGGTACTGCAGTACAATTCACGTGGTGTGAATAAAGGACTTGGCGTCGAACACCACGTAAAATCTTTCGGTCGAAGGTCATTGATGTATACCTGTCGCCGGAAGTGAGAAACTTGCCATTGTGGCATGCAAGCTTCAAAGTACTGAAGGGGTTGTTCCTAGATCAACTTCTTGGATAATGAGCTGATGTCGACAAGAAGCGATCCGTCAAAGGAGGGCCTTAATGAATCCCACATCAGTGACACGGAACGGAGCTAATGATTTTAATGGAGGTGAAAACGATCTGTGACATATGATTCAGGGTGGCGGTCATGAAAGGATGAAGGATGATGTATGGCAGTGGATGGGACACGGTTGACTCTTCTGAACGACTTCTCTTGAACATATGGCGACACTGATGCGATGGATTGGTAGCATTACCCAAAATATGGATGGTATGGCGAGACCATGGATGTGACCGGTGAATGAAACAACCCAACCCGAATGTGGTACGGAGGAAAAGTGTCATGTTCAAGAGCGACTTGCTACCATCAAAGTTTTCTTTAGTTTCTCCCAATTTTTCCCCAGTCATTGCTGACCAGTACCTCTTTATTTTTGTCAAGCTTGAGGAGGATAACATATGCTTGTTCTATAACCTGCCCTTCGGGCAAGCCCATCGCTATGTTTTAACAAGCCTAGCGATAGTGAAACTCGTTCTTGTCTAAAGACAAGTTTGTCGCTATTTAATGATTTTAACGAGTCTAACGACAAGGATAACTCGGTTCTTTTCATTTTTAGAGAGTTTGAAAAGATACATAAAGTCAACTCCAAAATTCCTTTTTCGTCATCTAATCCCTTAAGTCCGAAAAAGTATAAAACAATACAGAAGGGATGAGTTTTTGATAGTTTTAACGAGCCGAATAAAACAAGCGCTCGATATTTTTGTGCAATAATCCCTCAGGTCCAAAAAGATTAAAATCTAGAGGAGGGATAGCTCTTCCGGTCACTTTATCGAGCTGGAAGGCCAAAACTCGGCAATCTTTTCATATTTTACGAGTCAGTTGAAAAGAGCTTAAAGAAGACTCATCTTTTGAGGAACGAGTGATAAACAGGGTTAGCAGCTGATTCCAGGTACAGTTTGGAATTTTCCAATCACGACAGTGTTACAAGGATGGCTAGGTGAAATCACTCTTCGCAGCTATTCCTCAAAATGGGTAAACAATCATATGGAGGTGAACGATCGGCCAAATGAAAAGCGGAGGTGACGGTGCAAACACGACCAAGGATTTAATGGCTGATGATATTACATTCACAGTGGTTATTTACCGGGATAGTTCATTTTTTAACGAGCTTAAACGCGGGTGGGAACATTTGCTCGATTTTACGTTTATTTTTTAACGAGCATGAATTACGTGCTAAAACTACTCGGATCTTGCGTTTATTTTTTAACGAGCATGAACTTTGTGCTAAAACTGCTCGATTACCCAGTCATAAGATAAGAGTGTCTCATTGAGATTCTATTTTTTATGGAGCTTCATCTCACAAAGCTTTGCTCCGCATCCTTTCTTTATGCAAGTTAGGAAACGACTAACCCAAAAAATAGATAAATAACCGTTCTTTGCTTGCATTCCAAAAGGTTTGCATGCCCCCAGGTATAAAGTACGATTTCAAAGTTACCTCTACTTCATTTCCGTCAAAACTTTCGTTTCACCGAGAGAGGCCTACCTCTTTCAGGTTACCCAAAGATTGTCTCGTTAATCTTTCAAACAAAACACTTCCTCGGCAATGTCTACCGAAGTAGACAGAGGTGAGCGACGGGTTCCGCCCTCTCACGTAACTTTGACAAAAGAATCTTATTCTAGAATAACCCTCTTCCTAGACGGACGGGGTACAGACTAGTCATATTCTCCCGCGGAAACCTACTCTATACCCAAAGTTTCCCTGCCGAAGCAGACCAGGACGCATGCCCCCTGGGTTCCAGTCATATCCTCCCGGATTACTCGCGCTCATCAGGAGGACGGACCGTGGGTTGAGACACTTCTTGCGTGAATAGACCATTTAGGGATGGTATATGACTATTTGCGATGCGTGATTCGGGAAATGAAAGTTGGTCCACGAGCTTGACCACTCTTCCTTCATGCGGAAAACACATTACTCTAAAGAGTGAGGAGACAATAGCTCCCATGCAATATATATAGTCTCGTCCAAGGAGTAGGTTATAATCCAAGGGTCCTTGAACGACCATCACGTTCATTTGAACGGTCCTCCCTTTCAATGCAATGGGCACATTGGGGAGGATCCCTAAAGGTCGACTGGTTCCTTTATCAAAGCCTGATAGATTTTTCATTTCAGGCAAAAGCGCTGGTGAACCAAGTGCTTTCCAAGCAATAGAGGAAAGGATACTCACAGATGCCCCTTCATCAATGATAGTGCCAGCCATTACCATTCTGTATATTTGAACGATAATTCTGAATGGTATGCTTGCTGGCAACCGGGGTCTGCCTAGTCGGTTCCAGTCAAAGAACACAACCAGGTTTCTTGGTGGTGGGACCGAATAAATGGCCGGATATTGCTCTGACGAACTTCCTTCCTGCGATAAAGGAATGGGGGCATTGCCCCCTTGTTCATCAGAGTCAGTGTTGATGAAAAGAATTTGGACGGTGTCGTCTTCATTATCCTCTGTGATGGTATCATTCGGAGATAGAGCCTCTGAAGGCAAAACCGGGTCAACTGTCGTATCAACCTTTTGAATTTCGTCAGGCATGGATCCAGACGGTTCATCTTCAATGATAGGTGCTTCGGCTGACCACCTGAGCGGGCCAGCCGGGTTCTCAACTAGTGAAGGACTTGGCAGGAGTTTTTGATATCCAGGAGGAAGTTGCGCTCGTAAAATCGGGCGATCTTCCAGAACTCTTTTAGCCTCGTCTAAGAAGGGACAACGGTGGATGGCGTGATCGCCTTCACACAGTTTGCAGGGAAATCTAGATTTGCCTCTCTGTCCTGGGACTTCACTTTCACTAGTTGACGGTGAGCAATCAACATGGCTATCAGAGGTTGATGCTACCGAATTGTGCAAACGGGGAGACCAGTCCCTTAGTATTCGAGGGATACAGGGACAATCTCTTAGGCCTTGTCAGTGCTATGTGTGGATTTTTGTCGGACGACACTTGTTTGCCCCCAACCACTTTTGGCTCCTTCTTCTTTTTCTCTTTCTTCTTCTTTTCCTTCTTCTCCTTAGGAACTTGGTTTTTTGTTTTACCAGTTCCGTCAAGCGAAGAGGAAGGAGGAGAGGAAGAGTTAGATGAAGTAGAAGGCTGGTTGGCAACCCTGGTCTGGTCTAACTGTTGACTCGACTGTTCAGGAACAGTGGTGGTTTGAACGACATTGGTTGAAAAGAGCCAGACCGGCAGGCCAATTGTCAGTCCTGGAAGCGACAATGTGGCCATATGGGGCGCACCAACATCTCCCCAAGAGGAGAAGGGACTAGGATTACCACCAAGGGGGATTCCTTGGTTGGTGTGCTCCATTTTTTCAACCTAAAGATCAACGCGGGAATAAGGGTGATTGTTCCGTTTAAAATAAATTTTAACGACGCTTTAGACACAACTTGCTTTTTCAATTTTAAAGAGTCGAGAAAAAGCTAAAGATGACTCTAGTCTCCTTCGATGTTTTAATGAGCCCGAAGTGACAAATGCTCGGATGGAATTTTTCCATTATAGAGTCTGAAAAAGGCCAAAAGGAACTGCTCTGGAGTTCTAGGCAGAGGGTGTGCCAAACTTTTCGCAAAACCGCAGAATACTTTTTAGGGTACGGGCAGTCGATCTTCCTGAATGCTGTGTTCAGTGCATTGCGATCAGTAGGGCGGCCGACACGGCTTCCTAAGGATAAAGGTTTTATGCCTATAGGGGTCTCCCAATATATACGCGACGGTACGTGGGAGCACAATCCGTACTGGTGCTATCGTCCCTCAGGAGGAATCACCCACCATCCACGAGATCGACAGTCACCAGGTTTAACGATGCCGGAACACGTCTCTAGCCTAGACCTCTATGTTGTGCGTTATGTTACAAAGCGTTGTTAAGTTCATTCAATTTATTTTAGGTTGATATTTTTAAAGTTTGCCTTTCAAGGTTCACCATGAGATGTATGATACAAATTCCTAAATGCAGTCTAAAGATGATAAGCAAGCTTTATATCTTTTCAACTTTGAAAATCCTAGCTACTAAGGGAAAAGAAAGACACCATCTTTTCTCAAAGAGCAATCAGCACACTCTAATGCACTTTTCCTAAATCCAACATGCAAACTTATCAAATGCAAATGCACAATGCAGGTGTTTGTTTTCCGCTTTCTTAGTATTGATGCCTACAAAGAAAGCTTTTTGTACAACTTTGAATTTTCTTTTAAATGATCAATGCAAACAAGTTTACTTTTTCGAAATCAGAGAGGGTAGAAGAGATTACAACACTTAACGATTTTCGAAATGAATACTTGTTTTGACACTCAAAAGAGACAAACTCAAACCAATAAGCAAAAGTAAATGTATAATCAATTTGCAAACAGTCAATGAACTCTCTTCTAAGATCACAATCAACAAATCTGAATCAAGGGCTATAGGATGACTACTTCACTCATGCAAAGGAAGACTGTAAATGACGCCACAAACACATAAAAACACTCACAGTATTTTTGTACAAAAGGAGGCGGAATCTAAGCAAAGAAAAGGAGTTATCAGACTGGTACCTATGCTGGTTACAGGCTGCAAAAATCAGAGATCAAAACAAGGCAAAACAGAGCAGAGAACCCCAGCTGCACAAGAGCAAACTGGTTCAGCGCAACCTCAACACAGGGGTTTTGACATTCAGCACAGGTAGCCTTCACGGGACCTGCGTTGAAATGCAGAATCCCTTCACTGGGTCTGCGCTGAAGGAGAAACTCTCATTTCCCACAGGTTCTGGGTCACAGATTGCTATTTAATTCACTGTTTTAGGCCAAATAAAAGCAACAAGCAAGGTACAATCAAAGGGATGCTTTGAAGGGCTACTAAGATCTATCACAAGGATCATCAAATCATTTGTGAGTCCATTGTTCAGATCATAGACAAGTCCAGCAGTTGGATCAAATCAGCAACTTTCTACTTTGCATCCGGGAAAGATGCAGTTCGATTGTTACTGTCAAGTCTATGATGCAAACAATGATAGAAACACAAATAAAATGACTAAACAAATCTCCCCAGTGGAGTCGCCAATTTGTTGTGGGGAAAAATGCCTATGCAGGACGATCCTATCCACCTAAGGTGTGACAGTGCCTTAGCAACAAACGAGTACAGCTATACTGGTTTCTTC
The DNA here is from genome assembly GCA_031772625.1 of Pinus tabuliformis. Classification (NCBI taxonomy): domain Eukaryota; kingdom Viridiplantae; phylum Streptophyta; class Pinopsida; order Pinales; family Pinaceae; genus Pinus; species Pinus tabuliformis. The sequence goes on from CM062815.1 coordinate 39,497,620, forward strand.
ATTTATGAAATGTGAAAGAAGAGAGATCAATAGACTTACCGGTGTCTTCCGTTTGTCCCTCAATCCGGTCTCTCTTCTCTTTGGGTGTTCACAGCTACTTGCCTTCTTGCTTATCCAGCTTCAACTTCCTGCAAGATCACAAGAGAACAACTACTTGCGACAAGAGAACAACTACTTGCGACAAGAGAAGAACACTACACAAAGACAGATATTCACATTCATAACTATTTTAGGATTAGAAATAAACCAAATACACTAATACATTCATACATCAAAATACATCAGCGTATAGGAGAAACCAAGATAGCTTTATTGATGAATAACAAGGTTCAGGAAGAGATACAACCCAGAGGGCTCCAATCCAGCATCTCCTTCCTAGCAAATGGAATTCCTCTCTTTTCCCCCTTCAAAGCATTAATCACCCAATGATTCCAGTTTCAAACCAACAGCAATTCTTTGCAATAACAAAATTCCAGCCTCCTAGATCTCAAGGAGGAGAGATCCATATATAGATGTTTGGAGAGAGGATGAGTTAGCTTGAGATCTGACTAGTGTCCTCTCCCTCTGTGAGTTCTTGAGTCCACTTGGAGGTTCTTGCTTCCACTTGGAGATTTGGAACCTCTTACTCATCACCAGTCGAATTCCCTGAGGCAAGTGTCATTTTGGAAGCTTCCTGGGTTTTGACACGTTGAGAAATGAGCCTGCCACTTGTCCATTCTCGTTCAGTGGAGGTAGCCAGTGTTCTAGTTGACATTCAATGCAGGTAGCCAGTGTTGGCTTTGACATTCAGTGCAAACAACTAGTGTAGCCACTGAAATGATCCTGATTTGACTTGTTTTGAGCAGTTTTTCAGGTGGAGAACTTCTGTGAATTGCTGTGGTTTGTTAGCCTTGTTCCTCTAAGGGTAGGAACAACATGTTTAGGGACTTTGGATCCCTTAGATTATGGACATTTCATGCTTAATGCTGTAAGGCACAAAAATGTCTATAACACCTCAAGTTCACAATACCTGCGTACTTGTACGCTCTGTCTGTAAAGGGGTGGGTGCGTACTCCTGTAAAGGTCAAGAGGCGCGAGTTTTACTTCAAAAAAGTTACTTGTGGTCGAATCTAGAGCATTCTAGAAGATGGTTTGACGTGGCTTGAGCGCCTCCAGATGGTTCATGCATCCCAAAGAAAGAGGAACTTATCTCATCAAGAGGGGAGCTATCCCATTGAAAGAGGGGCTTGTCCCATTGATGGTGGACCTGATTAACTTCCTCCAAAGCATTATAAATATAGGCATTGGGCCAGAGGGAGGGGAGGTTGAAAGCTGAACATTCCTAAGGGTAGATGCTGCTGAAATTAGGACTCCCTTTTAGAGCTTGAGAGGAGAGATTCCAATCCTTTCTAAGCTTCATTTGGAAGTGGGTGAGCTGATCAAAGTAAAGGAGAACTCTTGCTGGACCCTGGGAGGGACCTGCACAACACCAAGGCACTGGTTTTAATGGTTTCTTTTGTTTCCAATTAATACAATTAAGTTCATTTTTCTCAACAAGTTGTTATATATAATTTGTTTCATATACTCGTTGGTCTTTATGATGAATATGTTTTATTATATGAGTTATTCAGGTGCTATGTAATCGTTTGCTTGTTAGTGAATGCAGGCTTCAAGGAGAAGGAGGAGCTCATCTGGATCGGAGAGGCTTGGCTACTACAAACAGCGTTGGACTAAAGGTATGCTTTAAACACCTGGTTGCTTTTATTCTAAATGCATATTTAGGGAAAGATAGTGCTTGATTGTCTTGTTTGTCACTAGAAAGCCTTAGCTTCTAGGGAGGTCGGTTTTGTCCGCAAAATTGACTCTTTCTGCATGACAAAATGGCGACCATACTGGGGAATCCATGGATTTGATTGATTTCTCTTTTGATTGATACTTTGATTTGAGAAAAGTTGATTTCTTTCTGGTTTTTGACTGATTGACTGTGAATTTGGGTGGATTAGCTTAGGGTTGAGTTAGTTTTTAATTTTCTTGATTTTGAGAGCAGTACGCACCCTCTGCGTTAAGCACAGTGCATACCTGTACGCACTTTTGCTTTGTACACAGAGCGTCGCCGCACCTGTGCAAACAGGTTGCCTGCGTACCCTGTCAAAACTTTAGAAAATTTCAATTTTTTCGTTTTTGCCTCTTAGATTTTGTTTATAATTTGTTTTTTGCTGCCCAGATCCACTGGTTACCTGTCAAAAGTTTTCATCTAAGCTTGTTTCATTAGCATCAAGGGTTTTAGTGAAGTTCATAGAAGTTCTAGCCCTAGGTTTGATTTTTGTATTGGTCTTGTAGTGACTTTGGCTTTAGAAGTTGTAAAAACCTTGGATATCCCTGGTCTTTTCAGTCTTCTTAGGAGTCAGACCTTTCGTAAAATCCACCTTGGTGAGAAACCTACCTTTGTGTTGTCTCTTTGCGGAATTTCGAGAAGGCTTGTTGGTTAAGCTGTGAATTTCATTCTTAAGAAAAAGAACAAAATATTTTTATTTTTGTTTTTGATTGGTTTATGATTCTGCATGAACTAGTCCTTGGTTGAATTGTAACTGAGTAAAACATCCTGGAATTATATTTTGTAGGCTTTTACCTCATTAGATTTGCTTTTAGGTAAATTTCTCTTAGATTTGCTTTTAGGTAAAATTGATTTGATTTTCATAGATTTTTTAAAGTTGATTTTTGATTAAGTAATTTTTCATGCTTTGTTAATATAAGAAAAAATACAAAAACTCTTTTGAAGAAAAGTTTGTTTTAGTAGCATTTGAAGTCTTTGAAAATAGAAAGGAAGTTTTCGTGCAAATAATTAGTGGTCATGTGCTGTGTGCTTTGGAAAAGATAAAGAGATTGTTTCTTTGATTTTCATTGCCAAGAAAGTTGTCTTTATAAATTTTGCATTCTCCAACTCTCTTAGCTAGGGAATTCATTGAAAAGGAAAGATAGTTTAAATCATCTTAGGTGCATCTTTTTAGTGGATTTGAGTCGAGTCTACACACCATCAGTTTCATCTCCACTACCTTTTGTCCTAAAGAAAAGCCATAAAATTAACGCTTAAAGTAAAATTAACTTAGTAACTTTTTATTTACTAGGGCTCTGAAACACCAATATAGATCAGGCTAGTGTCTTGGAGTAGGAGAGTAATTAACTCTCCAAGATAGCAAAACCAAACAAGTAGCTCATCTTGTGGTAGGATAAATCCAATAGTTACATTTATGCTCTGGGAAAGCTCCTCTTAAAGGAGAAGCACGAGATCGTGTCCGAACCAGTGAGGGGATCAATCCTCCATTGGGAACAATGCCAGATATGCACATACTACAAACGGTAAACCTCGGATTGACCATTGTCGAGGAGCCTGGGGTCACTTGTCGGTAAACCTTGGATTATTGTCAAGGAGCCGATAAGGGGATTGAGCTTGTTACTCTGCCCTTGCATGCTATCGGATCGTAGACTGTTCCCCCAGGTATATTTGTTGCTGTTGGTGACCTTAGTGACCATTATCTTTAGGGTTCTACCCAAGGTGACGGTGGAGGGAAGATCCCACTGTACCTGGAGCAGACGTCGGCTAGACTCACTTGGATTTTCTGGGGGGTTCACTTCACTCGAGACGGTTAAGTGGAGGAACTTGTGCCAGTCTATTCCTTAAGCAAGTTGCCGGGGTAACTGTTCCACCCGCCACTTCTGTACTGAATTCTGCGATGTTGGATTTCATCACCAACTAGTGTTTTCGGTCCGGAAGGTTACTTTTTGTGTATGGTTTGACGCCCTAGATTCTTTAGGCATGTGATTCGAATTTGTTTGGTTCTTTAGAGACTTTAGGCGGTTTGCTTTGAGATTTTACTTTGTTTGTGTGTGCAGTAGTTAAAAGTTTTAACTGTGGCTGAATTACCGAGACAGTCCCGCAGACCTCGGGGCCAGTCTCCTGAGGTTGTAACCGTGGCCGATTTGTTGAGGAAGTCCCGTAGACTTCGGGGCCAACCTCCTGAAGACATCCCGGGTCATTACGAAGGTTTGAAATTCCTCGTAACTCCTAGTGGCAGTAAAGTAGGTTCACCTGAAGAAGGAGAGTCTTCGTTGGTAGTTCATCCTGATTACCAAACTCTAGAAACAGGTTATAATCCTGAAGCTATTGCAGTTTCCGAGCTTGCTGGTAGTTTTTCATCTACTAGTGATATAGGCGAAGAACCTGAGATATCTGAACCTGTTACTCCAACATCGGGGTTAGTCTCTCCAACTTCTAGTGCTCCTGATTCACCTAGGGTAGAAAGAGTCATCACCGAAAATCTTCCTTCTGGTTTGATAGCTATTGAAGAACTTGCTCCAGAAGAAGAAATAGGCGTCCCTATCCCTGAAAATCAACCTACTATTGATCTAAGGGAGCGTGAATCCATTTTTTATAGTCCACCTAGAAGTACTACTTGGTATCTTTCTTTAACTAATTATTTGGACAACTCAGGGTTAAGTTTTTCACCACCTCGTGCTCCTTATCCACCTGGAGGTCTTTATACTCCCGTAAATATGTCTAGTCAGTCGTCCATGTTTACTCAATCGCCTGAATCTTTTTTGTACGGCGGTCCTTCTGTTCCCTCTGGGTATCAGTCACTTTCTGGTACTTTTGCGGGAGCATCTCCTCAACCCATTGAACATGGGTTATTAACTGGAAACAATGGTAATAAAACGTTGAGCGTTGGAGACATTTACATGATGTCAGGTTCAATTCCTAGTTCTCAACCTCAAGGTGGCCAGTTACCGCCTGGGGGGCAGCCTCAATTAACGCCTGGGAGGCAACCTCAAGGTACACAAATTGTGTCTGGGGGGAAACCTCAAGGACAGTATGTACCCGTGGTGCAGTACATTCATCAAGGTCAACCCCAGCCTCAATATGTACCCCAAGGTCAACCTCAGTATAAATTTATACCTCAAGGTCAACCCCAGTATCAGTACCTACCTCAAGGGTATCTACCCCAAGGTCAGTACTCGAGTCAACGTTTCCAACCACCCCAAGGTCAATCTTATGTTCAAGGTACGGGAAATGTACCTTTCAATTATCAATCCTACCCTCAATCCGGTTATGGATCTCAATATCCTCAACCTGTTATGGGTCAATACCCCGGAATGAACATAGTGTGGGATCCATCACAAATTCAACAAGTGTTGCAGCCAAGTGTACAGTTGTCATCTCAAACTGGACAACCCTTAGTTTCTGGTTCACCCCAGCAACTAGTCCAGTCTAATATTCAAACTTCTGTACCTTCGGTAGTTTCTCAGTCTGAGCCTATTGAACCTAGTACTCCATCTCAAATGACTGCTGCAACTACCGCAACATCTGTTCAATCTACCCCACTTGCTTCTGGAGTATCGACAACTCCGGTTTCTACTGTCTCCGTAACTACTCCTTAGACGTCTTTACCATCGTCTGGATCCACAATTCAAACTATGGTTCAGATGCCTGTAGGACAACCTGGTTTAAGTACGGTTGTCACTAGTCAACCACAATTCACTTATCAACCGTACCAGGGACAATACCAATTCGGTCCTGCTGTCCAGCAGCCAGTTTACCAGTATCAACCGTATCCTGGGTACACTTATCAACAATCACAACAACCCCAGTACGGTCCAGTTAATCCTGGTTTTCCGGGAGGATACAATATCCTGAACGCGATTCCTATTCCTAGTTATCCTGTATATCCTGCTCCTGGGACTGGTCTCGTGACCCAGAGTTTTAGGGATCCTAATCGACAGTTACCGTTTATCACAACTTTGGATTTACCAGACTTGTCGCGCCTAACGAACGATCCAATAAATTATCTTCCATTTTGGCCGCCAATGCCAAATAAGTTGCCCAATGACATTCCCAAGTTCGAAGGTAAGTCTAGAGAGGACCCGTCGAATCATGTGATGACTTACCACCTCTGGTGTGCCTCTAATTCCATTGCGGATGATTCGATCCACTTACGTCTTTTCCAGCGTACTCTCATTGGTCTCGCGGCCAAGTGGTACATTGAGTTACCACGGGCCTCTTTTTATAATTTTAGCCAGTTAGCTACCTCGTTTTTAACTCATTTTCAGTTGCCGGTCAGATATGATAATGGCACGGAGTTACTAACTTCATTAAAACAATCGATGTCCACTTATATTTCCGATCATATTCATGAATGGAGACGTCGAAGGTGGTTAGTGAAAGTTTTTATCCCGGACCAGATCTTAGCTGAATGGTTTGTTAAATCATTGTTATCGAAGATTACTGAAGATGTAGCTAAGGCCAGAGTAGTTACTGAGGAGCAAGTGATTGCTCAAGCGCAGTACCTTGAATTAGTTTATACTCAGTCAGGTACGTTACATGAAAAGATCCCAGATCTTCCTAAGTCAAATCAAATTGCTGCTTCTCCTTTGGGGTCTCATATTGCTGATGGCATGATTGGTACGGTGAATACTAAAAGCAAGAAGAAGTCTTCCAATAATTCTTCTCCTATTATAACCTTACCAGACTCCCCGACAGGAGATTCTTCTGCTGAAGTTTCCGCTGATATTCACGCTGTAGAGTCATCTACGGCTAAATCAAAATCTGGTGGAAAGAAGAAAGGCAAGAAGAAGAATAAAGCAGACAAAACTCCAAAGGAGAAAACTGAAAAGTCGGAAACCAATGAAGAAAAGCGCAAACCTCGTTATCCTTGTCTTATTTGTGAAGAGGATCATTTTACAAGAGATTGCCCTCATCAGGCAGAGGTTGTAAAAATCGTCAAAGGTTCCCCAATTCCTGCTGTTTTGAAAGATCCATTTCCAAAGCAAGAGAGTAAGATGATAGGTTCTTCCTCAAGTGCCAGTGAAGAACCCATATTGATGATGTCTCATGTAAGGATTGCGACTCGATCGCAAGATTATGGTAGTAAAAGTCTTGTTGATGACAAAGAAGCAGAATCTTCTCATTCTAATCCATCAACCTCAGCTCCCGGTTCCGATCCACTACAGATCGAGAAACCTAACCTGGACTTAGTAATCAAACCGCCCGCCAAGGGTATACTTCGAAAGTCTACTTTCAATCCACATGCGAGAGCGGCCTAGAATTATAACATTGTTGAGGACTTAGCTGTTTCACCCTCAGTAATGTCGGCTTTGGAAGTGCTGCAATCGTGTCCAGCACAACGCAAATTACTTTTGTCAACTATAGGAGCTGTTGATGTTCAGGACCCAAACCTAATAATCTTTGATCTAGAAAATAGTACACCACGTTTGCCTCATCAAATGGCTTTCCAGATCCCAGTGATAGTGAAAAACAGGCCTATTCATCGGACTGTAATTGATGAGGGAGCTTCCACGTGTATTATGTCGATACAGTGTTGGAGATCGCTTGGTTCTCCTTCACTAAATTAATCCCCGATAATTCTTAAGGCCTTTGACGGCCGTGGGTTTCATCCGTTTGGCATTCTACAGGATTTGCCTATAGGGGTTGAAGGAAAAACCGTTAGTCTAGATGTGGAGGTGGTTGATGCCCCTCTAGACTACAACCTTCTCTTGGGTCGAAGTTGGTCTTACGTTATGACAGCGGTCATTTCATTGGTCTTTCGAGTAATAAAGTTTCCACATAATGGAAAGATCATAACCATAGACCAGCTGGCTTACTTTTCATCTGACCCATCCTCTTCAGAGAGTATTCAGCATGTCGGTAAAACGACTATCCCTTATGAGGATGTTGGAGTAGGATTGGTTAAAGATGCCGGTTTACTGGGAACTTTTCCTTTTCCTCCAATCAACGCATTGTCTTCATTTGCATCCATTCATATGATTACATCAGACACCATTGTTTATGACGATCCTTGGATCGTTCCTTATGAATCTGAGATAGACTCATTTGGTGATTCTATGCCTTTGGGTCCATATGAAATTGCCTACGAAGCCGTGCAGTCTTTTACCGACCTGCGTTCAACCAAAATCGACCAAATGAATGTGGTCCATGAGGAATCACTTTTCACATCAACCTCGGAGTTAATAGCGTTTCCCGAAGTTGTGTCATCTGACGAGCAACTTCGTGAAGTCCTGTGTGTAGACGATTTACCATGGGAAGATCTCCATCACAGATCTTCGTTTTTACCTGAGGATGATCGTTTTGAAAATGATTTCTCATCAATCTTTACAGCTGAATATGTCAAAGAAGCTCAGAATCCAATGAAACATCCTGATTCAGAGCTGAATTTGGGAAACATTTCTCGAACTATTCCCATTGACATTTCAGTTAAGCCTGGAATTGTTGAGAACATTCATATAGGTGCCTCGTGTATAGATGACGAAATTTAGACATACAAGGCCCTATTTCAAGAATTCCGCGATGTGTTTGCCTGGTCCTATGAGGAAATGCCAGGAATTGATCCCGCGATTGTTGTCCATGAGATCAAGACTTACCCGGACGCTAAACCCGTCCGGCAACGTTTGCGTCAGATTCACCCACGAAAAGCGGCTGTTATTAAAGCCGAAGTTGAAAAGCTGTTGAAAGCAGGTTTCATTTATCCGATCCAGTTAACGGATTGGGTATCGAATATTGTTTCGGTTAACAAAAAACAGGGAACAATAAGAATATGCATCGATTATAGGGACATTAATCGAGCTTGTCCGAAGGGCAACTACCCAACACCCTATATCGATCAAATAATTGATGATTGTGCCGGCAGTGAAATATTTTCCTTTCTGGACGGTTTTTCGGTTACAATCAAATCAATATTCTACCTGCCGATCAACCAAAAATGGCTTTGTGGACAAAACCGACCTCCCTAGAAGCTAAGGCTTTCTAGTGACAAACAAAACAATCAAGCACTATATTTCCCTAAATATGCATTTAAAATACAAGCAACTAGGTGTTTAAAACATACCTTTAGTCCAACGCTGTTTGTAGCAGCCAAGCCTCTCCGATCCAGATGAGCTCCTCCTTCTCCTTGAAACCTACATTCACTAACAAGCAAACGATTACATAGCAACTGAATAACTCATATAATAAAACATATTCATCATAAAGACCAAGGAGTTTGTGAAACAAATTATATATAACAACTTGTTGAGAAAAATGAACTTAATTGTATTAATTGGAAACAAAAGAAACCATTACAACCAGTGCCTTGGTGTTGTGCAGGTCCCTCCAAGGTCCATCAAGAGTTCTCCTTTACTTTGATCAGCTCACCCACTTCCAAATGAAGCTAAGAAAGTATTGGAATCTCTCCTCTCAAGCTCTAAAAGGGAGTCCTAATTTCAGCAGCATCTACCCTTAGGAATGTTCAGCTTTCAACCTCCCCTCCCTCTGGCCCAATGCCTGTATTTATAATGCTTTGGAGGAAGTTAATCAGGTCCACCATCAATGGGATAAGCCCCTCTTTCAATGGGATAGCTCCCCTCTTGATGGGATAAGTTCCTCTTTCTTTGGGATGCATGAACCATCTGGAGGCGCTCAATCCACGTCAAACCATCTTCTAGAATGCTATAGATTCGACCACAAGTAACTTTTTTGAAGTAAAAATTGCACCTTTTGACCTTTATAGGAGTACGCACCCACCCCTTTACAGACATAGCGTACAAGTATGCAGGTATTGTGAACTTGAGGTGCGTACACGCAGGTAAGTGTAAGAGAAACTGCGTAACTAGAGTTATATTGACTTTTAAGGACTTTCTCTCTTTCTTGGAGTTTGACATGAGGAGTAGAGGTATAAGACTTTCCAAGGAGGACAGTATGACAATTGATGGAGTCATACCGACTGCAAATAGTCATGGTGACAAATTTTAGTGTAACAGATTGCCCCCTAAAGTGCGAAGCCTGTAGTAGATTAGGGTTTCATATCATCTAGGAAGGGTGAAGCACTTTATCATTTCAAGGATTATCTTGTGGAGAGCCCAGTTGGAACTTGCAAATATTCAACACAAAATACATATATGAGATCATATCATCGCTGAGGTAGGCATTCCCATACTTAGATTGAAAACTTTAACTAACAAACTAACTACTGCTCTGATATAGGAATGATTTCGCAGTACATCATAATCATAGACTCATGTAGACATAGTATGGACGCAGCCATCTGTTTATGATTAGTCTACTATATAATGAATACAAAACTCCTCGCAGCCTGGATGGTGGAAACTAGATCCAGGGTCTTCATTTCTACTTCCCGAAATAGTACGATTCTATCCATGCGAATAAATGAGTTGATGTCGAACATGGTAGAAACCACTTGATTACCAGTCGATGATGTAAACTGTTAACAAGTGTGAGAGAGACCACCAGTGATGTCAATGGTTCTCAAAGTACCCAGTACAATCCATGAGATGTGAATGAATGTGTTGATGTCGAACATGTCACGGAATCCTTCGATCGAAAGTCAATGATGTAAACTGTCGTCGAAGGCGAGAAACCTGCCATTGAGGCATGCAGATAATGTGTTGATGTCGATAGAAAGCGACCTGTTGCAGGCAAGCCCACAACACGAAATCATAGATCAAGTTGAAGAAATGTAGCTGTGAGGACTGACTCAGGGATGGTCAAGATGGATGACAGGTATTTTGCAGATGAATGGTTTATTTGCAGTGACCTCTTGAACACATAACGACACAACAGATGGCTTGGTGACAATTGACCCAAAGTTAATACCCAGAAACCGGCTGAAGATTTTCAATGTGGTTTGATCAACTATTAGGCAAAGGATTTCCCAACCCAGGTGAATGAAAAGTGTCATGTTCAAGAGTGGTGATAAGGTTTTTCTGAGACAAAGGATAACAAATAGGCTCATTTTTCTCTCTTTTCCCCCACCATTTCTGGCAAGTACCTCTTTATTTTTTTACAAGCTTGAGGATGATAACATTTGCTTTATTATATGCTCATCCTTCGGATGAGTCCAACTTAGTTTAGATTCGAACCCTAAGAAGGAGTGGTCCGTTCCTGTTTGTAATCGAACAGGTCCTTTACTGTGAAATTTTAACGAGTCCAGTTGGTGGGCTCCAGTATTGTAGCAATAATTCTACAACTCCTGGAGCTTCCTATCTCTAATTTTATCAACCCGGTAGTTCGTAACAAACTTGGAAGCGACGGTGCTGTATGCACAAGTACTAGCTCTTGTCGCAGCTGTCACTTGGTCAGCTGGCACAAGTCCGCTAGGGCTCAAGCCAACTTCTATATGCTCTCAGAAGAAGCTTTCTAAATGATGGACGAAGACTACCTCAAAGGAGATTAACCTACTTTGCAATAATGAACTGAAAGCCAACAAGACAGGGAAACCCTAGTAAACGCTAATCTGACTAGTCTAATCTCTATGATGCAATGGTGGGTGTGAAAACTTCTAGAAATGATGCCATTACTTCTAGTGATATGAGATGCATGAAACTAAGCTACTTCTACTGAAAAGAACATTGTTTTTGTATTTTTGCTTAAGTGGTTTGGAGTTATTATGATTTTGTTTCTTATTAGGGCTTGACTGTGCAGGGGTAGTTCGAAGGAAAGAAAGCTTGGGAAAGGTCAGGAGGGCTAGGAGAGGTTCCAGAGGATCCAAAACATCATTCCATAGAAGTCCACAACGTTCAGGTGCTCGGCAACCGAGGTTACAGGTTTCTACAGGATGTCTGCAGGGGATCCTACAGGAAGCTTGGGATTTCTACAGGAAGGCTGCTAACTTCTACAGGATGTTCTGTGGTTGGAGTGTTGGGTGATGGAGGAGTGGAGGAGTTGTATGGGTGGATAGGTAGGATGGAGAGGGAGCCTATGATGGTTCAGGGACAGAGATATGAGATGAGGAAAGAGTGGGTGCAGCTGGTTGGAGAATGGAAGGGTGGAGGCAATGAAAAGTCCAAAAAGATGGAGCTACGTGAACAGTGGAAGTGTTGGAAGGCAAACGATCTGAACAGAGGTTGGGTAGGTGGCTTTAGACGCGGTTGAGAAGAAGAAGAAGATAACAGAGTGATGCACGCAGTGTAAAGGAAACAAATCTGCACAAAACCAAGAATTCATCAACTTATCCTAACTGTGTTATTAAATTAACGAACAGCAATGTAAACTTCAGAGAAAAACCGTGCATGGAGTTGGAATGACGAAGTACTGCTCAAGATCAGAATGCATGGATGGACCTACAATTAAAATGACTGTGTTGCAGCTTGAATGAAAGTGTATGACTGCGTTTTTGGTGGCTAGTACGGTCTACACCCCCAATCTCTAAACAGAGATGGAAGTGAGTGCACTATCTGCCTTTTATTGAAGCTCGAATGAATGATGATCCTCTTACTCTAATCTAAGCAACTAAAAGCACTTGAACCATAAACTAATCCTACTCAATCACATAAAAGAAATCAAATCAGCAGACTGTAAATTCTAAATGCATGTCAAAACAGAGGAATAAAGTGCTGAAAATAAATACAAGTAACAATACAAAGAAGAGGAGGTCTATTGCTCTCAGGTTGGGCCCTAACCTGAGAGCTATAGCTCCCTTAAAAACTCAGAATTGAATCAAAAGCTGCCTGTCTTTATTGAATAATCATGAGTCTAATGACATGCCATAACTGGCTTACAAAGAGCAAAAACCGAGCTGTAGTTCGTGCTTAGAAATTGCAACAGCATTTCAAAAGTTCAAAAAAGCTCCTATCAAAGGCTACGACCTTAATATTTATACAAGATGAGGATCAAGCTGGCTTCCTCAATTAATGGAGCTCGGCTGTCCAACTAAAAGTTAAACTGCTGTAAACTGCTGTTCCTGTAGAACCTGATGGCTGCCTTTAAGCTCGGTGGGGAGAGCTGTTGGAGCTCGGAGTTAGGGTGGAGATCACGAGGGAGGTTATTTAAGGCTGTAGACAACCTCCCTATAAACCTGCAATGCCACCTTTGTTGTCTCCTTGTCTCCTTCTGCGTGGTCTTTGCTCCCTTTAATGCCAAAAAACCTGAAATCATCATGTATTAGCCACATAGATATAATGCCTGCCCTTCTTCCTACAAATAACACGAATATACCAAGAAATGAATGCATAAGTGATAAAAGATGAAGGGTTGAGCAAGGTAAGTAGGCCAAATGAGCTCAATTTGTTACCAAAAATTGGGGCTCATCATCACCCCCCAGCTAAAATATTTGCTCATCCTTGAGCAATTTTGCCCCAGCTCCTTGTCCTTGGCCGAGAACTAGGCTCTGGAATACACTCTTTCTTCCCTACTCTTGGTGGCTCTGCCTGTTCTACCCTTGGTGGCGATGAGGGTGCCGCTCCTTCCCTCTTCTCTGTTTCCTTGACCTTGAGCCGGGCTTTTGAAGGCGATTGGTCTATCCTTCTTTTCCAAGTAGTTGCTTTTGGGCTCCCCTTCTCGTAGGTGACCGATATCTTCGAGGGGGACCTCTCACTGGGTGAAGTAGGGGCATCCCCTGTAGTGACTTGGCTGTTGGATGGGGGCTGTGGCTTGCCCGTCTTTATTCTCGAACTTCTTCGAACTTCAGAGTATAGAGGGGTCTCCCTCTTTCTCTTTTCTTTTGGCTTAGGTGGCGTGCTGAGGCCAGCTAGTACAGCTGCTGCCTCCCTTGCTAGAATGTCCGCCTTCTTCTCCTTGGGTTTCACCTTTTCTGGGCTTCCTGTAGAAGACCCTGTTTTAGCCAATTTCGGGCTTCCTGTAGAAGCCCCTGTTTTGGTAATTTTCGGGCTTCCTGTAGAAGCCCCTTTTTCAATAATTTTCGATCTTCCTGTAGAAGACCCTTTTTCTGTTTTCGGGCTTCCTGTAGAAGCCTGTTTCTGCTTTCCCGTAGACACAGGTGTCGCCACCTTGGCTTGCTTTGCTGCATGGGTTTTGCTTTTTGGTTTGGTTGCGGGTGCTGATGAGGTACTTGTGCTGATGTGGACCTTCTCAGCTTTGTTCGTTCTGCTCTGCAACCTTTTCTCTCTTGCTGACAAAATGGGTGTGTCACCTTTTTCCTCAACATCCTTTTTCTCGTGCTTCCTCCTTTGTTCTTTCTTCTGCACTGTGGTCAGGGTCTTCTGGCCTGTTTCTTTCTTCTTCGAGGCCACTGCTTCTTTTTCCTCACTGCTGGAGGAACCCGTTTCTTCAGTCAACATCCTTATGTCTCCATCTCTTGTCAAATTTCTGAATGATTCCCATGAGAGGGGAACCTTATGTGAATGAAGCGCATCCTCCACAAGAAGTTTGATTAACCCATGGTGGGCTACCTGATCTGGTATGCCTTCTTTTAACTTTGTGGCACACTCAATTAGAGAGTGTAGTAGGAAATAAGAAATGCTCAGTTTATTTTCTACAGGAAGATCAATCTGGTGTCTCAATTCAGTGAGCAACCTGAAGTGATACGCGTACATGATGCTAAAACGGCCTTCACAGGTTATATACTTCATGATTTTCAGGCTAACTTCATTCCATGGTGGCAGCAAGCTGGTTCTTCGCACCCCATTTTTGTCCTCCGTGAATTCCTCCTCAGGTGGAAAGAATTCTTTCTTTGCCTGCTGGCTCAACTTCCTTTCTTCCTTATCCCATGGCAAACCCATTGGAAGTTCAGTAATTCGACTGATATACTGCGGGGTGAGCTTGAGGCTTAGGCCCCTGAAGTTCACGATGGCCAGTGTTTTGGATTTTGGCCTCAAGGCTTGTAAAAATTCTTCTGCCACTTTGTCGTCATGACCCTGCAACTTGTCACAAAAGGATATCCATTGTGCCCGTGTGAAGAGCTCTACCACCTCCGGGTTTTCTCTTAATTTTGATGAATCAGTGGGTTCCCGTCTAATAAACCCACTCGGCATGATAAAAACTGTTGCTAGAGGTGGCGAATGCGGAAGAAGTTTAGCTTACGGAGACAGAGCGTGGAATTACGCTTCTGTTGTGCAAATAATTCACAACTTATCCCTGAGGACCTTAACACAGTTTAATTCACTGACATCCTGTAGAACGACAGTCTATGCACAACAGACAACAATTTTGACCATTTCCTACAACCAGACTGTAGACGACGATCCTGCCACCTTTAAAAACCAATTGCATGGAGAGTTCAGGGTTACCTTTTTATCTGCCACCTTTTTACGTGAGGAACCCGCCTTCCTGTAGAAACAGCTTTCCTGTAGGAGCAGCTTTCCTGTAGGAGCAGCGCGTGATTCCTGGGGAAGACTGCAGTTGGTCTGCGCTCTCGGTGGTGCTTCACAGCCGTTTTGATAGCCAAAGGCTTGGAGTTTCAAACTGCAGAGAGATCTGAATGTGCACTCGAGGTTCGAACGGCGAATGATAAATGCATGCAGCCAATCTAGCCGATTAGATTTGAATCGGCGGAATCCGTGGCGCGGGGGTGAGCTGTCCCCGCCGGACCGTTGGATGACGTCGTTCCATCATTTGACTGCGCATTCACTTACTACCGCATCATCCCTCCAGCAGATCCGCCGCCGTTTCTTCTGCTAAATCCGTTTTTTCCGACCGGGATTGTTCTCACGTGTGTGCTGATCATTCCTTTTGTCACGACCGCCACCCAAACATCTGACTGGACCATTAACCGATCGACGTGGCCAGTCAACTGGCCATACAGCCACTCAACCCATACACTTTACACTTTGCAAACAATTCAAAGTAAAATTCATGCGATTTGACGGAAGAAAGGGTCGAGACACTTACCTGCGCGGCTGCAACATGATTTCTCGGGTTTTGGACGATGATGAATGGATCTACCTACTGCTGGTGAATTTGCACAGGCCCGGAGGTTCACGTTTACAGGCTGCTGACGATGGAGTTGATGCTTGGCTGCATGCGTCCGCGGTCATTGCATATGGCTAGCGCTGTGAATAGTATACACTCTAGCGGGCTTAACTGTTACAGGACTCCCGCGGGATGTCTTGTAACAGTTCTTCCTCCTTGGGTGCATGCTGCACGACGAAGGATCTGGCCTCCCGATCACGCTCCCAGGGCTTCTGGATGACTAGGACGGATATGGTATGAGATCTCAGAGTTTTTTTCATTTAAAACTTGCTTTTTCTGAGAACTCATTGATCTGCTTTGCTGGTGTAGGTAACTTCGTTGCATGTCGACAAGGATGGCAGGACGAGGTGACAACAATGTGCAAGGGAGATAACAATAGCTTGCATGCGTCCAAACCGATCCTTAGTCGTTAGATCTTTTCATAACATGGATTCTGGACCGTCCTGGGCTTCTACAGGAAGTTTCCTATAGAAATACAGAGCTTCCTGTAGAAAGGTTGCGTTTCCTGTAGAGAGTCCGCACCTTCCTGTAGAAAATCTGCATCTTCCTGTAGAAAATCTGCGTCTTCCTGTAGAAGAATCAAGCTGTAATAAAATTGCACATACCTTGGAGAAAATGAGTATTCTTGGAGGAGGTGCTGGTGAGGTCTCTTGACATCATGATAAGGATCCTGAGCTTTGAGTTGAGAGGCTTCCTCTTCTCCATAGAACACCTGCAACCTGCATGCAATTTTACATTATGAATCTGCTGACCTTGTTTTTTTCTTTTTTTTTCTTCTTTTTTCTCTTTTTTTTTTTTTTTTTGAAAGATAACAGGGGCGCCTCATTGAGGTTTTCACCCTTGCCATCTACCTTAAGCGCCTCAAAGAGGTTTTCACTCAAGGATCTTTTTCCAATCTCTTTTTTTTTTTTTTTTGAAAGACAATAGGGGCGCCTCAATGAGGTTTTCACCCCTACCACCTGCCTTGGGCGCCTCAGAAAGGTTTTCACCCAAGGATCTTTATTATTATTATTATTATTATTATTTTTAGATCTTTCAGGGTATGCCCAAAGGAGAGGCAGAACCCTTCTCTATGACCAATACTGATTTCTCCATAGTTTTGATAAACTCTTGTCTTGAGAGAGGCTTCCTGTAGATATTCAATCTATGCCCATTGACAAGCATGGGGATGGCTTCCTCATCAATGGTTCGAATAAGCACAGATCCATTGTCATGACATTTTTCCACTGCATATGGTCCTAGCCATCTGGTTCTCAGCTTTCCCTTGAAATATTTGTATCTGGAGTCATACAACAAAGCCCAATCTCCCGGCTGGAAGTGCTTGTCATGGAGAAGTTGGTCATGCCACACCTTTCTCTGAAGTTGAACCACTTCTGAGTGAAGGAGGGCCTGCATTCGATGCTCATCCAGTCCATTCAGCTGCAATAACCTTTCGTGTTGTGCATGGCTGAGATCTAGATCTAGCTGAGCTGCCATCCTCAAAGTGTTGTATTCAAACTCAATGGACAGCAAAGCTTTCTTCCCATAGACTAGCTCATAAGGTGTGAAGCCGGTGGTGGTCTTCCAGGTTGTGTTGTAAGCCCATGTGGCCTCAACCAGGCGATCTGCCCAGTCCTTTCTGCTGCTGCTCACCACCTTAGTCAAGATCCCTTCTAATGCTCTATTGGTGACTTCCACCTGCCCATTTGCTTGAGGGTGGTAGGGGGTGGAAGTCCTATGCTTGATCTTGTGATGAGCTAATAGATCTTCAACTAAGTTGGATGTGAACTGGCTCCCTTGATCGGTGACCAGCTCTCTTGGGTAGCCAAACTTGTAGAAGATGTTTTCTCTTAAGAACTCGGCCACCTTTTCTTCTGTTGCTGCTTTGATTGCTTTAGTCTCTGCCCACTTTGTCAGGTAGTCACTACACACAATGATGTAAGACCTTTGCCTCGAAGGAGGGTTGATTGGACCCACAAAGTCCATGCCCCACTTCTCAAATGGTTCAAGAGTCACTTGAGGTTGGAGAGGCATCTCATCCCTTTGAGTCAGTTTCCCCATTCTTTGGCATTGGTCACATTGGATGATATATCTTCTGACATCTTGATGAAGTGTGGGCCAATAGTAGCCTACTTGTAGGATCTTGAAGGCAGTCCTCTTTGCTGCAAAATGTCCTCCACAAGGCCCATCATGACAGGTGAGGAGGATATCAAAGATTTCCTCCTCCCTTACACAATGCCTTAAGATCTGATCAGGGCCAAGCTTGAACAGATTGCCCCCGATCCAAGTAAATGAGGCACTTTTTCTGATGATTCTGCTCTTCTCTCTTGAAGATAGGTGCGGAGGGAACTGTGCTGAAAAAAGGTAGTTTGCTATATCAGCAAACCATGGAGAGAGTGCTGAGATAGCAAATAGATGTTCATCAGGCATATGGTCATCCACCGTTCCATCCTCATCTGCAGACAAATCCAATCTAGATAAAAAGTCAGCAACAACATTTTCTTTACCTGGTTTGTCAACAATGGTCAAATCAAACTGCTGCAACAAAAGTAACCATCTAATAATACGAGCATTCACATCTGGTTTATTCATTAAATATCTAATGGCAACATGGTCTGTATGTACAAATGTTTGATAGCCAGTGATATAGTATTGGAACTTGTTCAGTGCATGAACCACAGCCAAAAACTCTTTCTCAGTTACAGTGTAATTCAGCTCAGCTTTGGAAAAGTTTTTACTAACAAAGTAAATGGCATATGGAAGTTTTTGTTCGATTTGTCCTAAAGCTGCACCTATGGCTTTGTTCGAGGCATCAGTGTGGATGTGGAAAGGTAGGGCCCAGTTTGGACCTCTCAGGATTGGGGCTGACACCAACTTGTCCTTTAATTCATTCAAAGCCCTCTGACAATCATCAGTCCACTTAAATTCCACATCTTTTGCCAACATGCCAAACAATGGCGAGGCTAGCTTGTTGAAGTCCTTAATGAATCTCCTGTAATACCCTGCTAATCCTAAGAAACTCCGAACATCCCTTACCTTTTGAGGAGGTGGAACCTTCTTGATGAGAGCAATTTTGTTAGGATCCACCTGTAACCCTTGGTAAGAAATGGTATGGCCTAACACGGTCCCTTCAGTCATCAGGAACTCACATTTTTCAGGACTAAGGGACAGGTTCATCTCAATGCATTTGGTTAAGACTTTTCCCAGATTGGACAATGCTTCTTGGAAATTGGCCCCATAAGGAGTGAAGTCATCCATATAGATTTCCACTGCATCATGGACCAACTCCGAGAAGATGCTCAAGACAGCTCTCTGGAAGGTAGCAGGAGCATTGCATAGCCAAAAGGGAAGAACTCGGTAGGCAAAAGTATCCCAAGGGCAAGTGAAGGTGGTCTTATCTTGGTCTTCCAGGCTGATTTGAATCTGGTTGTACCCGCTAAACCCATCCAGGAAAGAGAAGAACTTCTTTCCTGCCAGTCCATCCAACACCTGATCTATGAAAGGTAGAGGGAAATGGTCTTTCTTGGTAGCTTTGTTCAGTTCTCAGTAGTCCACACAGATTCTCCACTTCCCATTCTTCTTGGGAACCAACACCAGAGGGGACACCCATTCACTATCTGAGATGGGGTAAATGAATCCGGCATCCAACAGTTTTTTCAGTTCTTCCTTGACAATGTCCTTAAAGGCTGGATTCATTCTCCTCTGAGGTTGCCTAACCGGTTTACAACCCTCTTTGATGTATATGTGATGGGTACAGACCGAGGGATGGACTCCTTTCATCTCCTTATAGCTCCAAGCAAAAGCATCTAGGTGACTGGCCAACAGGTTACACAGCTCCTTTTCCTGGGAAGGAGATAGGGAGGAGCTGATCTTTAACGTTCTCTCAGGGCCGAACTCCACATTCTTGACTCTGGGAGTGATAGGGTTGGTCGTACAAAGATCCACTAGGGTGCTCGCTTGGGCATCCTCCACCAATTTTTCTAAGGATAGTGCACTGGAAGGTGGATTATGGATCAAGGTCTCAATCAAGTCATCCTCGGTTGGGGGGTCTCTTCTGGTGGTATCTAGGGTGCACAAGGGTGCTGAGTACACTTCATCCTCATCTCCTTCCTCCAACCAAAGTGGTAAGTCATGCTCTAAGGAAGGTTGGGCAGGAGGATATAGGACTAGCTGCTTGGACATAGGACCATTTTTGATGGTCATATTTCCTGCACGACAACTTATGTAAGCATCTGCAGTGGCTAACCAAGGCCTTCCCAAAATAAGAGGATATCCAGTAAGCTTTGCCTTGGGTTGCAGAACCAAGAAATCTGCAGGGTATTCCCAAGAGTCGACAGAGACCAAGACATCCTCCACAATCCCTTCGGGAGTCACAGTGGAGCGATCTGCAAGTTGCAGAACTGTCGAGGTCTTCCTCAAGGA
Source organism: Pinus tabuliformis (assembly GCA_031772625.1). Taxonomy (NCBI): domain Eukaryota; kingdom Viridiplantae; phylum Streptophyta; class Pinopsida; order Pinales; family Pinaceae; genus Pinus; species Pinus tabuliformis. The sequence continues at coordinate 39,517,709 of CM062815.1, forward strand.
ACCCTGAAGATTGAGCTTGAGCATGGTGTCCCTAGTCATCACATTAATGGCAGCCCCCAAATCAATCAAAGTGTGAGGTATGATGATGCCATTGATGTGGACATCTACTACAGGACTCCCAGGATCTAGATACTTTGGGCAGATGACTTGTCCTAACATAAGGTCAGACAGTTGTCCTAAGACATTGATGGTTGAAGCATCTCTCTTTCGCCTGCCTGGGTGTTTGAAACACTTTTCCTTAACCAGTTTGTTGTATATTGGCACATCCTTGATGGCTTGGAGAAGTGGTATTTTTACACACAACTGCTTGAGCTCACCCAGAAGCTCATCCTCCTCTGGGTTGGGTTGTGTGGTGGCTGTTAGTCTCTCAGGAAAGGGTGGAATAGCCTTTGGTTCACTTTCCTGTTTATCTTCCTCATCCTCTGGGGGAGGAGGTTGGCGATCTGGAAGAGTCTTGCCAGATCGAAGATTGATCTCCTGGATCTCCACAGCATAAGTAGGGCATGATGTTTCCCCAATGTATACCTGCTGGGCCTGTCTATTATTGGGGTTCGGGTTTGGTTGAGCAGGTATTTGAGGTTGACTTGGAGGAGCAGGAGGTAATGGTTGAGGTTGAACTGGTGGTGGAGGCAAAATGGCAGGAGGAGTGTTGTATTGGGGCCTCCACCCCGACTGAGGTGCATTCCACTGAGGCTGTGGCTGGGCCTGTGAGTGATAAGAATGAGTAGTGGGTTGAGTAGGGTACTGAGGTGGATAAGACCATGGAGAAGGCATAGACCAGGAAGGATGAGCAGGGGGACCCCAGGAAGGCATAGGAGTCGATTGGTTGGGGCTGTAATAATCTTGAGGTGCCCCTTGCATCCCCTGCTGGTAAGTTCTAGGTCCTTGTGGCCTCCTTTGGTTGAGGTAATAGAGAGGTTCAGTGGGAGCTTCTGTCCCTTGGTATAGGGCTTTAAATCCAGGTAAGGTTGGACATTGGTTTGTGGGATGGCCCTCCTCACAAACGAAACACACTTCAACCGAATGCAATGGGCATTCGTTCTTAGGGTGTCTCCTGGTACATCTAGGGCAGAAGATAGCCAAGGCTCTCTCAACTTCTTCCTTCTTTTGCTGGATCCTGAATGTGTCCAGCTGCATGGCAATGGTCTGTCTCACATCACTCTTAAGATCTTCCAATTGATTTGCAAACTCATGTTTGGAGAAAGGGACACCAGTTGAGAGGAGGTTTCCTCTACCTCGTTTCCGAGCTGCCCTGGAGTGGTTTCTAAACACAGTCTTGATGTCCTCATAAGGCAGTTGGTAAATGTCCCCCCCAGCTAACATGTGAAGGGTATCTAAGAGGTCTTCAGGGACCCCTCGGAGCAGGACCAACTTGAGGGATTCAGGGTCAAGTGTGCACCTGGCCCGCTTATAGCTAAGTTGGAACCTCTCCTCATAATCCTCTAAGGACTCATCATTTCCCATGGTCATCCGAGATATTTCTCCCTTGGTTTCCTTGGACCTACAGTAATCCCTGTACTTGGTATTGAAAGCTTGCTGCATCTGAGCCCAAGTGGTGATACTATTCCCAGGTAAGCCCATGAACCAGCGCAATGCTGCATCCTTAAGAGTGGAAGGGAAGAGTTTCAGCTTCTGCTCATCTTCAGTATAGTCATAGGTTCTACAAAGGACAGCAAACTCAAACAGGAAGGTATCAGGATCTTCAGTAGTCAGTCCATGGAAGTGAGGTAAGGCGGAGGGGCTAATGTTCTTCATTTTTATCTCTCCATTGGTCTCTCGGATGGGGAAGGCACCTTCTATTCTCTCATCTTCTCTTCTATTGTCAGCCATAGCTTCAGATGGGATGGTCTCTAATTCTTCTTCTGCTATAGGATCTTCGTATATCTCAGGAGCTTCACCTATAGGTTCTTCTGGATCACTGTCACCGAAGAAGAGAGAAGGGTGAATCAGTGATGTGGTGGGGGTGTTGGGTAAGAATTTGCCTGTTTTATCTCGATTCCTACGAGGCATGAAATGGAAAGACTTTTTTTTTTTTTGATTGCTTTTGTTTTTCTGTGGTACCTGCAAAACTGAAACATATTGATCTACACTAACTATAAAGATGCAGAATTAAACTGAAGGCAGGAAAGAACTAATCTACTTTGCTCAAATGAAATTGCAGGAATGGAAATGCTAGTCTACGCTTGCAGAATTGAAACACTAATCTACGCTTGCAGAAATGAAATGCTAATCTATGAAAGCAGGAAATGCTAATCTATGAAAGCAGGAAATGTCTATGCTACTTTTGTAGAATGGAAATGAAATAAACTACTTAGCAAAAGGCAAGAGTAAGAAAATAGAAGAAAAGCAACAATTACTAATACTCTGACGCTTCCCCGGAAATGACGCCAAAAAGATGGTGGGCTTCAGTATTGTAGCAATAATGCTACAACTCCTGGAGCTTCCTATCTCTAATTTTATCAACCTGGTAGTTCGTAACAAACTTGGAAGCGACGGTGCTGTATGCACAAGTACTAGCTCTTGTCGCAGCTGTCACTTGGTCAGTTGGCACAAGTCCGCTAGGGCTCAAGCCAACTTCTATATGCTCTCAGAAGAAGCTTTCTAAATGATGGACAAAGACTACCTCAAAGGAGATTAACCTACTTTGCAATAATGAACTGAAAGCCAACAAGACAGGGAAACCCTAGTAAACCCTAATCTGACTAGTCTAATCTCTATGATGCAATGGTGGGTGTGCAAACTTCTAGAAATGATGCCATTACTTCTAGTGATATGAGATGCATGAAACTAAGCTACTTCTACTGAAAAGAACATTGCTTTTGTATTTTTGCTTAAGTGGTTTGGAGTTATTATGATTTTGTTTCTTATTAGGGCTTGACTGTGCAGGGGTAGTTCGAAGGAAAGAAAGCTTGGGGAAAGGTCAGGAGGGCTAGGAGAGGTTCCAGAGGATCCAAAACATCATTCCATAGAAGTCCACAACGTTTAGGTGCTCGGCAACCGAGGTTACAGGTTTCTACAGGATGTCTGCAGGGGATCCTACAGGAAGCTTGGGATTTCTACAGGAAGGCTACTAACTTCTACAGGATGTTCTGTGGTTGGAGTGTTGGGTGATGGAGGAGTGGAGGAGTTGCATGGGTGGATAGGTAGGATGGAGAGGGAGCCTATGATGATTCAGGGACAAAGATATGAGATGAGGAAAGAGTGGGTGCAGCTGGTTGGAGAATGGAAGGGTGGAGGCAATGAAAAGTCCAAAAAGATGGAGCTACGTGAACAGTGGAAGTGTTGGAAGGCAAACGATCTGAACAGAGGTTGGGTAGGTGGCTTTAGACGCGGTTGAGAAGAAGAAGAAGATAACAGAGTGATGCACGCAGTGTAAAGGAAACAAATCTGCACAAAACCAAGAATTCATCAACTTATCCTAACTGTGTTATTAAATTAACGAACAGCAATGTAAACTTCAGAGAAAAACCGTGCATGGAGTTGGAATGACGAAGTACTGCTCAAGATCAGAATGCATGGATGGACCTACAATTGAAATGACTGTGTTGCAGCTTGAATGAAAGTGTATGACTGCGTTTTTGGTGGCTAGTACGGTCTACACCCCCAATCTCTAAACAGAGATGGCAGTGAGTGCACTATCAGCCTTTTCTTGAAGCTCGAATGAATGATGATCCTCTTACTCTAATCTAAGCAACTAAAAGCACTTGAACCATAAACTAATCCTACTCAATCACATAAAAGAAATCAAATCAGCAGACTGTAAATTCTAAATGCATGTCAAAACAGAGGAATAAAGTGCTGAAAAGAAAGACAAGTAACAAAACAAAGAAGAGGAGGTATACTGCTCTCAGGTTGGGCCCTAACCTGAGAGCTATAGCTCCCTTAAAAACTCAGAATTGAATCAAAAGCTGCCTGTCTTTATTGAATAATCATGAGTCTAATGACATGCCAAAACTGGCTTACAAAGAGCAAAAACCGAGCTGTAGCTCGTGCTTAGAAATTGCAACAGTAGTTCAAAAGTTCAAAAAAGCTCCTATCAAAGGCTACGGCCTTAATATTTATACAAGATGAGGATCAAGCTGGCTTCCTCAATTAATGGAGCTCGGTTGTCCAACTAAAAGTTAAACTGCTGTAAACTGCTGTTCCTGTAGAACCTGATGGCTGCCTTTAAGCTCGGTGGGGAGAGCTGTTGGAGCTCGGAGTTAGGGTGGAGATCACGAGGGAGGTTATTTAAGGCTGTAGACAACCTCCCTATAAACCTGCAATGCCACCTTTGCTGTCTCCTTTTCTCCTTCTGCGTGGTCTTTGCTCCTTTAATGCCAAAAAACCTGAAATCATCATGTATTAGCCACATAGATATAATGCCTGCCCTTCTTCCTACAAATAACACGAATATACCAAGAAATGAATGCATAAGTGATAAAAGATGAAGGGTTGAGCAAGGTAAGTAGGCCAAATGAGCCCAATTTGTTACCAAAAATTGGGGCTCATCACCAGTATAGGAGAAACTCGGCATTTTTCAATTTTAGAGAGTCTAAAAAAACTTAAGAAGACTCCAGGGTTGACCTTTTTCGTAAATTTTTGTCTCCCAAGCCCGAAAAGGTATAAAATAATACTTGAGAGAACCGCTTGATCTTTGCGACCAAGGAGAACTTTCAGGATTAGTGTCTCTGACCTGAAAAGTAAAAAGCGATCAAGGACACATCGTTTTATTTTCAATATCGAATTTGAAACGACAAAAATCTGGCAATCTTTTCATGTTTTTACGGTCAGAAAAGGGCTATAAGAGGACCGTCTTTTAATTTCGTTTTAACGAGTGTAAAAGAAACGCTCGGAAATCTTTTCATGTTTTAGGAGTCAGAAAAGGGCTTAAAGATGACTCTGATGTTTTTGTTTGTAAAAAATGACAATTTTCCCTGAACATCCTTTATCCTGGACAAAAACCAACACATTACTCATACCTGTTTAAGATAGATAAAAATACTTTGAAAAATACTTTTTCATGGTGAAAAATAAACAAATTTACCATTTATTTACCCAAAAAACCTATAAAAAGGGCTTTTACCAATTCATTTTTACCATTTTACTGTTGAGGAGAGAAAAAGGGCTTTTGGCAAGAAACTTCCCGTGGACATTGCGGAGAATCCGACCGTCGAAATCGAACGTCGTCTCTTTCAGGTATTCTACAACATCCTCCTCTTCATTTTCATCCGTTTAGAATTTGTTTTTAGGCCCTAGATTTTATTTTTTGGAGGCTTTGGGGTTTCAAGATCCGCCTTTCGGGGTACGCAGGTACCAAACTAGGGACCCGCGTACCCCGATATTTTCTCAGTTGGGAAAATGCCGGGCGTACGCACCTTGCCTTAAGGGAACCCGTGTACCCATGCTCTGTTCCTAAAGGCGGGGTGCGTACTCCGCGCAAAGGGTTTTCAAACCCCAAATTCTCTAAATTGGACCAAATTTTTTTGATTTCATGGATTCTAATGGATGTTTTCTGGTGTGTAGATTGTTCACCATGCTTGATTGGCACGAGAGAGAGCACGAAGATGTTGATTTGACCGCCATTAGTCATCAACCATCCATTGATGCTTTGAAGGCATGCGGTCTTTACAAATACTGGGCCATACCTGGCATGAGGGCCCAGGTGCGCTTTCTAGAGTGGCTGGTAGAAATATGGAACGTTCAGGACCAGTGCTTTTATATTGGAGGGCACCAGCTCGAGATAGAGCCCTCAGATATCTACTTCCTGACTGGTTTGCCCAAGAGAGGCGAACACTTGACTCTGTTCGAGACTAGGCCGGGTGGCCAGTCCATCGCTAGTCTCCGACTAGAGTTGTGTAACACTCAGTCTCAGGAGAAGGGGATAGAGATCAAAACTATATCCCGCCCTGAACTTATGGTGATTGCTTTTACAGTTACCAGACTTTGCGGGGCTGCCTCTTTACATATTGCCACTGGATCCCATATGCGGATGGCGATTGATTGCTATCGAGGCACCATTTTCAACTGGTGTGATGCTGTGTTGGCCAATTTAAAGGGCCAACTGACTAGAGCCAAAAACGGACAACTAAAGACTTTTGGTTATGGGCCTTTAGTTGTGAGTTTTGGCTTAGAGAGGGTTCCGATGCTGATCCCACAATAGATCACTGTTGAGGCTGGGCTTCCCCGAGAGCCCAAATTGATGCGATGGGTTGCGGTTATGGCCCGGTATCCTAATGAGGGCACGGAGGTAAAATATTGACATTTGCTTATTGAAAATTACCTTTTGGGCTTAAGAATGCCAGAGCAACTTTTCAAAGGGCGATGTCTTATGCGTTTCATGACATCAAACACATTGTGCAACCGTATCTCGATGATTTGCCTGCTCATTCGTTACACCGAGCTGATCACCTTGTCCATTTACGAGCAATTTTCATGAGGTGTAGGCATTATCGTATTCGGTTGAACCCACACAAATGTGTCTTCTGTATAGAAGTGGGTTGATTACTGGGATTTGTAGTTTCGAAAGCCGACATTCGCGTTGATCCCTCAAATGTCGAAGCTATCATCAAATTGCCTCCTCCTTCGAGTCTTCACCAACTCCAAAGTTTGCAGGGGAAAGCAAAATTTTTTACGACGATTCATTCCTAACTACGCCGAGGTTACAAAGGGTTTTACCCAGTTGTTGAAACAGAACGCTCAATTCTCTTGGGATGAGATAGCTCAGAAATCTTTTGATGCACTCAAGCACACGTTGACCCATGCACCATTGCTGCATCCTCCCAACTACAACCAGGATTAATTTTTGTACCTCGCCGCCGCCTCCCATTCCACCATTGGAATGGTCTTAGTTCAGGAAGACGAATTCAGAACGGAACATGTGATATATTACCTTAGTCGGACGTTAAACCCAACTGAGCTAAAATATTCACATGTGGAGAAATTGGCATTGGCAGCCGTTCAAGCTGTCCAACGTTTTCGTCACTACATTTTACTCCGTAAAACTACAGTCATTTCGGATTACAACCCTATGATCTACATTTTGACTAAACAATTGCTAGGGGGAAAGTACTCTAAATGGATCGTTATCCTGCAGGAGTTCGACTTGGAGTTTTAAAAATCTAAGTCTAAGAAATCTTTAGTTTTTGTAGAGTTAATGTGTGACTTCCCGCGTGCTAACACAGACACTGTGGCAGAGGAGCGCATTGCGGACGAATCTTTGTTTCTAATCAGCACTTTAGATTCGTGGTATGGGGATATCATCATCTATCTTTAGACCCAATCCTTTCGGCCCAAAGTTTCAAAGTCGGAACATCGGAAAATTCGATTCCAGTCCCAACAGTACAAAATTATTGGAGATACTCTTTATCGTCGTGGGGCGGACTTGGTTTTTCGACGTTGCTTAACTCACGAAGAAGCTGAAAGGGTTCTGAATGACTGTCACTCTGGAGCGTGTGGCGGTCATATGTCTGGGTATGCCACAGCCCAAAAGATATTGCGCACTGGTTACTTCTGGCCGTCCTTGTTTAAAGATTATATTACTGCGGTCCGAAAATGCCACAACTGTCAAGTGTTTGATCGAAAGATGCGCACTCCACCTGCTCCTCTCCACCCTATAATTGTCATTGGTCCTTTTGCCAAATGGGGTATTGATTTTATTACATGTAACTCTCACTCGGCCGGGGGGCATGCGTATATCATCCTTGCGGTAGATTATTTTACTAAGTGGGCCGAGGCGATGCCTACATTCGAGGCAGACGGCAAGACAGCTGCAATTTTCATGTTCAATCACATAATTGCTAGGTTTGGTGTCCCACAAGCGATAATCACTGACCATGGGCACCATTTTCGAAACGTTATGATGACAGAACTTACAGTCCAGCTTGGTTTGCGTCACGATAGCTCAACTCCTTATTATCCACAAGCGAATGGTCTGGTTGAGTCCATCAACAAAGTTTTAGTTATCATGATCCGACGAATCATTGGTATTCATCGGTCGAATTGGCACAACATGTTATTTTCAGCGCTTTGGGCATACCGAACCTCAGTGAAAACATCAACAGGGTTCACTCCTTTCCAACTAGTTTATGGTTTGGAAGCTGTGCTACCCATTGAATGCGAAATCCCGTCACTGCAAATGGCCATCGAGTTACTTCCAGCTACTTTCGAAGAGGAGAAGCGTTTATTATACTTAGCTCAATTAGATGAGACTCGACGTGATGCCGCATTTGCGATCGAGACTCACGCAAAGCGTATGAAAGCTCAGTATGATCGAAATGTGACCCCTCGAAATTTTTTGGAAGGAGACCTAGTGCTATTATATGATCAAGCTAACGATAAATTAGGTGCTGGAAAATTCGTTCCTATGTGGCATGGGCCCTATATTGTCAAACGAAAGCTAGCAAAAGGGGCCTATGAGCTGGTAGACTTTGACGGGGACTCTTTGGGTAAACCCAGAAATGGACTTTACCTAAAGAGGTATTATGCTTAAATGATGGGTATGGAGAATTTTTAGTTAGGTTAGTTTTTCTTTCTAGCTGGTGTGTTTGTTAGTGTAGACAGTGTGTTTAGCTTAGAGAGTGTGTTTTTCGTCGTTATTCTGGCTTATCTTGGTTTTACTCTTGATATTGCAGATGTCGATGCCTCTCCAAACATACATTGGATTTGCTGATGGTGCTTGTCGTAGTACACAGAATATCTCTTCCGCAGCTTGGGTTATCTATTCGCCCTCTGACGAGTTAGTTTCTATGCATGGGGTGAGCCTCGGTCAAACAACAAACAACATTGCCGAGTACAATGCAATGATTGAGTTATTGTCTGTATCTATTTCGTTTGGGATTCGGAGTTTGATAGTAAGGTTAGATTCTGAACTCGTTGTATTACAGCTTAATAGAGTGTATGCCATTAGAAATCCAGTGTTATTAAGATTATTTTTGAGAGTGTGTCTCTTGGAACGTGAGTTTGATTACATTGAATATCAGCATATTCCAAGGTCTTTAAATACATTAGCAGATGCAATTGCTTCTCGAATGTTAAATAGACATTTGCAATAATCATACATGTAAATTTAAAAACATTTCATCACACATGTTCAACAGATAAGCCGGTAATAATGATATATATAGATAGGAGTGTGTCAAAAAATACATCGTCTTCGATCATAGGTTGAAAAACACCTTATGATCGGCAAAAATGATAAGTACAAAAAACCAAAATGTCACATGTGTCTACAAAACAACCATCCAATCACTGGTGATGATCTCTATATGACACCACTGCACGGGCCACCCTACACAGGAACCTCCTAAAAGGTCCTGGGACCCCGACTACATAGCGCTGAAGCCTGATAGGAATATCATCTATAGTAGTCTCTGGTATATCTGCTGTAAGACGCTCTAGGTCTTGTTCCAACTCAGCTAAAGTCTCTGTGGCCTCGTCCTGTGGGGCCGGCGCCGCTGCAACTGGTAGTCTCCTCTCGAAAGGCCGGAGATTGGCTGGACGACGTGGGCCTACATCTGCATTTTGAAAATTATTACTATCAGTTTTGAGACGATATAAAAAAAAAAAAAATAGATAGTTTAAAAAACTTGTAAAAATGAATTACCTGTATCATCCCATTGTTCTCCTGGTGGAAGAACCATGTCCGGATCTCCACGAAAATCAACTCCGGCATAAGGAAAATCATGTATAGAAAAGACCTAGTCCTCTAACCAGTGAAAGTACTCCGGAGTAAATCGGACAACCTCCGTGCCCTCATCAGGATGACGGGCCATAACTGCAACCCATCGCATCAATTTGGGCTCTCGGGGAAGCCCAGCCTCAACAGTGAGCTGCTGTGGGATCAACATCGGAACCCTCTCTAAGCCAAAACTCACAACTAAAGGCCCATAACCAAAAGTCTTTAGCTATCCGTTTTTGGCTCTAGTCAGTTGGCCCTTTAAATTGGCCAACACAACAATACACCAGTTGAAAATGGTGCCTCGATAGCAATCAATCGCCATCCGCATCTGGGATCCAGTAGCAATGTGTAAAGCGGCAGCCCCGCAAAGTCTGGTAACTGTAAAAGCAATCACCATAAGTTCAGGGCAGGATATAGTTTTGATCTCTATCCCCTTCTCCTGAGACTGAGTGTTACACCACTCTAGTCGGAGACTAGCGATGGACTGGCCACCCAGCCTAGTCCCGAACAGAGTCAAGTGTTCGCCTCTCTTGGGAAAACCAGTGAGAAAGTAGATATCTGAGGGCTGTATCTCGAGCTGGTGCCCTCCAATATAAAAGCACTGGTCCTTAACGTTCCATCTTTCTACCAGCCACTCTAGAAAGCGCACTTGGGCCCACATGCCAGGTATGGCCCAGTATTTGTAAAGGCCGCATGCCTTCAAAGCATCAATGGATGGTTGATGACTAATGGCGGCCAAATCAACATCTTCATGCTCTCTCTCGTGCCAATCAAGCATGGTGAACAATCTACACACTAGAAAACATCCATTAGAATCCATGAAATCAAAAATTGTTTATCCAATTTAGAGAATTTGGGGTTTTAAAACTCTTTGCGCGGAGTACGCACCCCGCCTTTAGGAACAGAGCGTGGGTACGCAGGTTCCCTTAAGGCAAGGTGCGTATGCCCGGTATTTTCCCAACTGAGAAAATGTCGGGGTACGCAGGTCCCTAGTGTGGCACCTGCGGACCCCGAAAGGCGGATCTTGAAACCCCAAAACCTCCAAAAAATAAAATCTAGGGCCTAAAAACAAATTCTAAACGGATGAAAATGAAGAGGAGGATGTTCAAAATTACCTGAAAGAGACGGCGTTCGATTTCGACGGTCGGATTCTCCGCAATGTCCACGGGAAGTTTCTTGCCAAAAGCCCTTTTTCTCTCCTCAATAGTAAAATGGTAAAAATGAATTGGTAAAAGCCCTTTTTATAGGTTTTTTGGGTAAATAAATGGTAAATTTGTTTATTTTTCACCATGAAAAGGTATTTTTCAAAGTATTTTTATCTATCTTTAAACATGTATGAGTAATGTGTTGGTTTTTGTGCAGGATAAAGGATTTTCAGGGAAAATTGTCATTTTTTACAAACAAAAACATCAGAGTCATCTTTAAGCCCTTTTCTGACTCCTAAACATGAAAATATTGCCGAGCGTTTCTTTTACACTCGTTAAAACGGAATTAAAAGACGGTCCTCTTATAGCCCTTTTCTGACCGTAAAAACATGAAAAGATTGCTGGATTTTTGTCGTTTCAAATTCGATATTGGAAATAAAACGACGTGTCCTTGATCGCTTTTTACTTTTCAGGTCAGAGACACTAATCATGAAAGTACTCGGTCGTAAATATCAAGCGGTTCTCTCAAGTATTATTTTATACTTTTTCGGGCTTGGGAGACACAAATTTACGAAAAAGGTCAACCCTGGAGTCTTCTTAAGTTTTTTCAGACTCTCTAAAATTGAAAAACACTGAGTTTCTCCTATACTGGACTCGTTAAAATTTCACAGTAAAGGACCTGTTCGATTACAAACAGGAACGGACCACTCCTTCTTAGGGTTTGAATCTAAACTAAGTTGGACTCATCCGAAGGATGAGCTTATAATCAAGCATATGTTATCCTCCTCAAGCTTGTAAAAAATAAAGAGGTACTTGCCAGAAATGGTGGGGGAAAAGAGAGAAAAATGAGCCTATTTGTTATCCTTTGTCTCAGAAAAACCTTATCACCACTCTTGAACACGACACTTTTCATTCACCTGGGTTGGTAAATCCTTTGCCTAACAGTTGATCAAACCACATTGAAAGTCTTCAGCCAGTTTCCGGGTATTAACTTTGGGTCAATTGTCACCAAGCCGTCTGTTGTGTCGTTATGTGTTCAAGAGGTCACTGCAAATAAATTATTCATCTGCAAAATACCTGTCATCCATCTTGACCATCCCTGATTCAGTCCTTACAGCTACATTTCTTCAACTTGATCTATGATTTCGTGTTGTGGGCTTGCCTGCAATGGGTCGCTTTCTATCGACATCAGCACCTTATCTAGAAAGATGACCTAGAAATTGTCAGTACCTTGAGATCTGCATGCATCAATGGCAGGTTTCTCGCCTTTGACGACAGTTTACATCATTGACTTTCGATCGAAGGATTCCGTGACATGTTCGACATCAACACATTCATTCACATCTCATGGATTGTACTGGGTACTTTGAGAACCATTGACATCACTGGTGGTCTCTCTCACACTTGTTAACAGTTTACATCATCGACTAGTAATCAAGTGGTTTCTACCATGTTCGACATCAACTCATTTATTCACATGGATAGAATCGTACTATTTCGGGAAGTAGAAATGAAGACCCTGGATCTAGTTTCCACCATCCAGGCTGTGAGGAGTTTTGTATTCATTATACAGTAGACTAATCATAAACAGATGGCTACGTCCATACTGTGTCTACATGAGTCTATGATTATGATGTACTGCGAAATCATTCCTATATTAGAGCAGTAGTTAGTTTGTTAGTTAAAGTTTTCAATCTAAGTATGGGAATGCCTACCTCAGCGATGATATGATCTTATATATGTATTTTGTGTTGAATATTTGCAGGTTCCGACTGGGCTCTCCACAAAATAATCCTTGAAATGATAAAGTGCTTCACCCTTCCTAGATGATATGAAACCCTAATCTACTATAGGCTTCGCACTTTAGGGGGCAATCTGTTACACTAAAATTTGTCACCATGACTATTTGCAGTCAGTATGGTTCCATCAACTGTCATACTGTCCTCCTTGGCAAGTCTTATACCTCTGCTCCTCATGTCAAACTCCAAGAAAGAGAGAAAGTCCTTAAAAATCAATATAGCTCTGGTTACGCAGTTTCTCTTACCCTTACCTGCGTGTACGCACCTCAAGTTCACAATACCTGCGTACTTGTACGCTCTGTCTATAAAGGGGTGGGTGCGTACTCCTGTAAAGGTCAAAAGGCGTGAGTTTTACTTCAAAAAAGTTACTTGTGGTCGAATCTAGAGCATTCTAGAAGATGGTTTGACGTGGATTGAGCACCTCCAGATGGTTCATGCATCCCAAAGAAAGAGGAACTTATCCCATCAAGAGGGGAGCTATCCCATTGAAAGAGGGGCTTATCCCATTGATGGTGGACCTGATTAACTTCCTCCAAAGCATTATAAATACAGGCATTGGGCCAGAGGGAGGGGAGGTTGAAAGCTGAACATTCCTAAGGGTAGATGCTGCTGAAATTAGGACTCCCTTTTAGAGCTTGAGAGGAGAGATTCCAATCCTTTCTTAACTTCATTTGGAAGTGGGTGAGCTGATCAAAGTAAAGGAGAACTCTTGCTGGACCCTGGGAGGGACCTGCACAACACCAAGGCACTGGTTGTAATGGTTTCTTTTGTTTCCAATTAATACAATTAAGTTCATTTTTCTCAACAAGTTGTTATATATAATTTGTTTCATATACTCCTTGGTCTTTATGATGAATATGTTTTATTATATGAGTTATTCAGGTGCTATGTAATCATTTGCTTGTTAGTGAATGCAGGCTTCAAGGAGAAGGAGGAACTCATCTGGATCGGAGAGGCTTGGCTGCTACAAACAGCGTTGGACTAAAGGTATGCTTTAAACACCTGGTTGCTTTTATTCTAAATGCATATTTAGGGAAAGATAGTGCTTGATTGTCTTGTTTGTCACTAGAAAGCCTTAGCTTCTAGGGAGGTCGGTTTTGTCCGCAAAATTGACTCTTTCCGCATGACAGTGCCCTATCTCAAGGACGAGAAATAAAAGATCGAAAGGTCCATCAATAGATTATCATTTTCATTTAAATATCAGATTGATTTTTATGAGCCTCTATCATTGGAGGAAGCTATCAATAAATTAAATAATTATTATGAGTAGTCAAAGCATAAGCTTGAGTTGAAGCGTGACTGGAAAGAAAATGATAAGACTAAAGGAAAATGGATGAAGAAGTGAGGAAGATATCAAGATGCAGGTGAAAAATAAAATGAAGCTCCTTATAAGAAGTTTAATTTAGCTAAGAAGGGATATGGGTCTCAATGTGGAGAGAAACTGAATAAAGGTAATGGCAGGGGACCATTGAAGTGATAGATTTGTGGTAAATACCATCACAAGAATTATTTTCCATTGTACCAAGGTGGTAGGCCATAGATCTAGAGTGCTTAGGAGGTGCAAACAATTGGGGATGTTGGTCACAACTTTCCTCGGATCTATGCAACACTTGATAAAAGGTAGACATACCATCATGCATCTATTATTGAGATGGAAGGTAAGATTTTTCATTGAGTGTTTCCATTTTAATAGATGTTGGATCTAATTATAACTATGTTAGTCTTGACCTGGTGGATCAGTTTCGTTTGAATAAAGAAGTGCATGAAAAATATTGGTTTGTGTAGTTGGCTATAGGGACCAAGAGAAGAGTTTATCATTGGGTGATATCTTGTGCATTTAAGCTTAATGGTATGTCTAAATCATCACATCTAAATGTGCTTCCTTTGGGTGCATATAACATGTTTTTGGGTATGGATTGGCTTTTTAATCACATGAACAAGGTAGATTTCTATGAGAAGGCCATTGAGTGTCTGGATAATGATGGAGAAAAGAGAATCTTATAGGGAAATAAGAATCCTACATTAGTACGAATGGTTAAAACTATGCAAGCTAAGCACAATTGTAGGAAAGGTTGTTTATTATTTTCAGTTCATGTTTCCAGTGAAAAAGGGAAGGATGTTGAGATTGACGAAGTCTTGAGGAAGTATCATGACTTGTAGTAGTATCAGGATGTGTTTCCTAAAGATATTCTAGATTTTCCTCCTCATATATAAGGGGATATCTCTATTGAGTTGGTACCAGGAGAAGCACTAGCATCTAAGGCGCCTTATAGGATGAGTACTTCAAAGTTCGTGGAATTGAAGTTGCAACTTAAAGAGATGATTGACAAGGGATATGTAAGGCCAAGTGTATCACCTTTGGGTGCACTAATTTTGTTTTTAAAGAAGAAGAATGGTACTCTCAGATTGTGCATTGATTCCAAACAACTAAACAAGGTAACTATCAAGGAAAAGTATCCATTGCCTCAGATTGATTATTTGTTTGGTAAGCTGAAGGGAGAAAAAATATGTTCAAATATTGATATGAGATCAGGATATCATAAGGTGTGCATAAAATAAAAATACATCTAGAAGAATGAATTTTATAAAAGGTATGGGAATTATGAGTTTGTAGTGATCTACTTTGGTAATACTAATGCTCCAACCACCTTCATCTGTTTGATGAACAATTTATTTCACCCTTATCTAGATAAGTTTGTGATATTTTTTATTGATGACATATTGGTATATTCCAAGAATGAGGAGGAGCATGAAAAGGACCTAGCCATTATGTTGAGATTTTTGAGAGAGCATCAGTTGTATGCCAAGCTCAACAAGTGCAGTTTTCTCAGTCTTAGATTCATCACATGTGACATGTTGTTTCCAAGGAAGGGATAGTAGTGGATCCAAAAAATATTAAGGCTATCATGGAGTGGCCAACTCCAACGAAAGTGGATGAGTTCCAATAATTCATGGGACTTATAGGTTATTATAGAAAGTTCATCAGGAAGTTCTCTATTATTGGATATCCTATTACATCTTTGCAGAGGAAAGGAAAGAAGTTTGAATGGACTAAGGAGTGTGCAACCAATTTTGAGCAATTGAAGCATTTACCTACAAATGATCTGGTTTTAAAGATTACAGATCCTAATAAGGAGTTTGTGGTTTTTACAGATGCATGCAAGGAATGGCTTGGTGGAGTCCCAATGTAGGAAGGGCAAGTGGTATTCTACGAGTCCAAAAAGGTGAATGAGCACAAAAAAAACTATGTGATTCAGATCTTGAGTTAGAAATGATAATTCATGCGTTGAATATGTGGATGCATTATCTCCTTGGTAAGAGGTTTTTATTCATGAGTGGTCACAGTGAACTGAGGTACTTGTTTGACAACACCAATTTAAATGTCATGCTAGCTATATGTTGACTAATCTCATTGAGTTTGATTTTGAGATTAGGTACATTAAGGGGAAGAGTACAGGTAAATCATATTTCAACAGTGAGCTCTTATGGAATAAATTTACAAGAGAAGATATTATAGGCAAGGTAACATGATGAGAAGGACCAAAAAGTAAAGAAAATATTACAATAGCAAGGTGAAGGTGATAGGGATGATGAGTATCACCTCATAGCAAATGGCTTGGTAATATTCAGGAGAAGGATTTATATGTCAGATAGCAGTAAGCGGAAGAAGCTTACCTTGAGAGAATTTTATGTCAAGTCATATTTATGCCACCCAGGATATTAGAAGACTTTGACAACTGTTAAGAAATTCTACTATTGGTTTAACTTGAAGAAAGAGGTGGTTGAGTTTGTTTCAAAGTGCTTGGACTATCAATGGGTGAAAGTTGAATGCAAGCATCTAGCTAGTTTGTTGTAGACTATTTCGATTTTGAAATGGAAATTGGAGGCCATTTCCATGGACTTCATTATATGGTTTTGTAGGACATCAAGACAACATGACTCCATCATGGTTGTGGTTTTTAGGTTGAGCAAGGTAGCTCACTCCATTGTAGTGAAGTCTACTAATCTAGTTATTGATGTGGCTCAAGTATTCATTAAGGAGATAGTGAGGTTGCATAGAGTTCCCAAGAATATTATATCAGACAGAGATGCCAAGTTCACTTCCAGGTTTTGGAAGGTATTTTTTTGCAAGATTGAGGACAAAGTTCACCTTCAGTATATCTTATCATCTGTAGACAAATGGAAAGAAAATGAGGGTTAACAAGATTATTGAATATATGTTGAGGATGTATGTCATGCATTAGTAGAAGAAGTGGGAGGGGTATGTTCCACTGATAGAGTTTTCTTAGAATAATGAGTATGAGGAATTCTTGAAGATGAGTCCATTTGAGGCTCTGTATGAGAAGAGTTGCAATACTCCTATTAGTTGGAGAGATCCAATGAATATGGTGTTGATTGGACTATATATGTAGGTAGAGATGGAGTAGGAGATGCAGGTTATTAGAAGGAATTTACAGGCAGCACATGATAGGTAGAAGGGTTATGCAGATCATTACAAAGCATTCAAGGAGTTTCAGGCTGGGGAGCATGTGTACTTGCACATCAATCCGAAGAGGAAATACTTGAGGATTGGGCCATGTGCCAAGTTGGTACCTTGGTATTGTGGGCCTTGTGATATCCTTGAGAGGATTGAACCAGTGGCCTACATACTTGCTTTGTCGCCATTAGTCAAATTCCATGATGTTTTCCATGTTTAATTACTTAAAATATATGTACAAGATGTTGATCATGTGATTGATTTATATGTTTTGTAGGTGGAACTAGAGGGTCATTTCCATCCAAAAAAATAATGCATCCTATGGTGGAAACAAATCATGCTCTGAAGCTAAGAAATAGAGAAAGTTAAAGTACAGTGGCAGTGCTTTGGGCCTGATGAAGCTACATGGGAAATGATTGATCTGATGTAAGCATTATATCCTTATTTGTTTGTTGGCTAAGAAAATGAGTTTTTGGTATATGTATATATATGTATGGTTGTTGTTGTAAATACCGCAATGAGTTGTCTTATAAAGCTCCAATAAGAAATATGTTTGTGTTTCCTTTTAGGAAGATGTCATTGTAAATACTGCATCGAGTTGTGTCATAAAGCTCCAATAAATAGTATGTTATTTTTTAAGTGGTTTGTTGGTCATAGGTGTCATAAAACACTAAGGACGATGTTCCCCCAAGAGGGATGGGTTTGTAACAACCATGGGTTAAAGTTTTATGTAATGAAGGACATTAAAGGCAAAAAATAAGACCAAGGTCATGTGACACATATTCCAAGCTGAATGGAGGGGGAAAACATTATAGTGGGCAAAACCTATGGTTAATTAATGGCTATGGAAATTGGCAAAGGCATTGGAGAAGGAAAAATGAAATAAATGGAAATTAATTAAAATAATAAAGGAAAATAGGAGAAAAGGGAGATCAAGAGACACAAATATGCATGTAAGGGAAATTAGAGAGAAATTAGAGGAAAATGAAATAAAAAGGAAAGCAAGAGACTAGGAATCAATGATAAAAATGAATCAGAGAAATAATTCACAACTTTTCTCAGTTTTACCTTTGGATCAAACTTAGAAAGAGAGCTCCAAGAGGAAACAGAGAACAAGCAAGGGACAAGCAAAGGAAGCAAAGGACAAGAAAGAAGCAAGAAAAGGAAAGTAAGGGAGCACAAGGAGAATATTGGGAGAGAAACTACAAGATGAATATTTTTCATGTAACAGGTTGCACGTGTGATTTCCTCATTGGGATTTGAATGTAGGGTGCATGCATTTGGTTTACATGATTATTTTTTGTCATTACCATGGTATTTTCCTGCATTGATAATTCTTTCACCCTTGCCTTAACATTTCCTAGATGGCCATGGAGTGATGGGATTCATTCTTGGTTGAGCTTTGAATTCTAGAAGATTTTGGATCCAAGTGAGGTGGTCTTAGGAATATCCTAAAGGTTGGGGGTGGAAATGGTTTTCTTTGAGAATCCATTTATAGGTTAGTGGAGATAGGAAAATTCCTTTGGGTATGGTGAAAAAATTTTGAGCCATCCAAGCTTGTGTTGGTTTGGTGATTTATAGACTAGTTTAGGTGCACTATATGTGGTTGAGGGTTTAGGTGGCTTAGCCTCTAAACGCCCTGGTTGGTTTTTTTTTTTTTTATTTATCGCATGAGATCACAAATTCATGCTTCGAATATGGTACGAGGGTGATTGGATGAAATAAATATTTGGTTCAACCCAATCTGTGGTCGGGTGGTATGTGGAAGTCCTTAACTTGGTTGGAATTTAAATATTTTTTTTTATTGATTCCTATTGAGAATAATGAGCACATGTATTAGTTATTGTGTTGATTTTATGACTGGTTTTTCATGGGTTCATTATGGTCAAATGTTGGTTATAGGCATGGTTAAATGATGTTCTCTTTTTATGGAGATTCTTCATGATTCAATAACTTATTTTATGGTATATGAATGCATGGGTTAACAAGTGTTGTTGTAGATAGCTTAAGAGGGTCGTGAGCCTTCTTGATAATTCTATGGTGAAGTGAGTGAGACAATGATAATAAATGCATTCATGACCCATAGTTACTATGTTTACCATATGTTTTACGAAATGTTTATCACATGTTTGCTATGTTTGGGAAATTTCTTAGCATATTATAGCTTGTGCAGACTTATCAGATTCAAGGTAGTGGCCTATAGGTTAGCCCTGAAAATGTGGCACTAATTTTGTGGTTTCATGTATAGTTCTAGGAATTTTCAGCTACAACCGCATGAAGGAAGTCCTATGCATGCAACTAGATCTTTATAGCCACATGAATAACTTGGCATGCATGTGGCTAGATTGTGAGCTTAGTTAAAAATAAGTTCCAACTTAGGGTCAAATCACTAGAGTTTCTTGGATGACATTTGAGTTATTTGGTGTTCTTGAAAGGTACCAGTAAGTTTTTGGCTTGTAGGCCCCACTTCCATAGCTCGAACTTGGAGGTTAGGTCATGTCAACGTAACTCTCATCTCATGTTTGCACTGGAGAGCTTGTAAAAATGGATAAATGTGGGGTGGGATGGTTACACAATTAGCTTGTCTCCCACTCGAGTCATTAGATAACTCCACCTTTGTATCTGAGTTTCTCTCAGGTCTACATATGGTAGCACCACCTGTGGCCTCATCATGGGCACCCTATCCAATATGAAGGCCACTATCAATGAACCATACCCAACCTCTTTTTGGGCCCTCATCTTGCAAGCTATTAATTCATCTTTCACCCACACAAGAAGACCCTTACACTATTTGAACACTTAAGGCCTCATGCACTCTACCCTGATCAACATTAGGGCCTTGGTAGCCACATGTTGACTCTTCATCCTTGTGAAAAATAAAACAATGAAAAGAATATCTTTAGTTATCTACTCCTCAAACTCTTTATTGGTATTATGTCTCTCATCTTCATTATCCCCGACGTGCAAAAATCAACAATAAAATTCATAGTGGTTTTGGGATCTACTCTTCCTCCAGCTAAGTTCACCTCTGCACCTTGGCATGAGAACTCAGTGAGGAAGTAGATATCATGCTTATGGATATGTAGCTCTTAATCCCAAACTATGAAAACTATTGTGTTCATCCCACATATGGATTATGATTCACAAGATATATTCTTGTGCCCCCATCAGTTGTGTATGATAATATTTTAAAAGGCAACATCTTCTCAAAGTTTATAAGAACCCAAGATCATTTAGTATCTATATTTTTTCTTTCTCATGCACCCTCTCTCTCCATGTCATCATTTTTATAGATCTAGCCTGCAAAAAACATCTTTGGATAAGCTTTCATCCCATTTGGTATGCTCAAAAACATGTGATACCTTTTCTTACACTGATTGTCACAGTAACACGAGTGGATTTTTCATATAAGAGCTTTACAACACACCTTCCCTTTTCAAGAAATGTGTTATAATGTTCTATATACACTGGGAGAGTGTGTTACCCAGCCTAGAGGTTTAGTTCTTTCCTAAAAACCCAAAATCCATAGTGGAAACTGAAATAAATGCAACTAATGAAGAGTGAAGTGACTTGTCTCTTACCTAGAACTGAGAAAATAGGAAATGTCTTCCCGGATTGCATGTAAATCACCATGGAAAATTTTCTACTTTTTCACCTCCAAATAGCTCTCCAAACACAAATGGTGCAAATGAGGACCTCAAACTTCTATTTATAGCCTTGGGAGTATTCCTAATCACCTTGTTTCATCATTAAATGTAGTCATTCCACTTTTTCTCACCTTCAATTCTTGTAAATTGATTTTTAATATTTTTTAATTTGTTGATGTTGTTTTTGAGTGATTTTTTTAATATATTTCACAGCTTTGCACCCAAAAAAAATTTACTTTTATGGTATTTTTCTTTCTCGCAAAACCAAAAAAATCTCGAGTTTTCTTCTTCAAGCTCATAAGACTCCCATGAAGAAGCTCAGGCCATTATTTCTCTATGATTTCTCTAGCTCGTCAATCTAAAAATTATACCACACGTTTTTTCAGCTAACTCATATAAAATTTCATGAAGAATATTGAGTTTACTTTGTTCTTCTCCATACTTGTAACAAAATGACGCAAACATCTATTAAGCATAGGTTTATCTCTTTATCTAGACTCAATGGACTAACTACAAAAAGGGAATTGTGTCAGGTATACTGTTATATCTTTGTCACACCTAGTCATCAACTATGACAAAGATCCTTCTTAGAGTCTTCTTTAAACTCTTTTCAGTCTCTCTAAATGTGAAAATACCTCCAAGTTTATCCTTTTTGGAATCATAAAACCTAAGAAGAATGGGAAAAAATTGGAAGAAATAATAATCATTTCTATCTATATAAGTCATATTTTTTATGGTCGTAGTCTATTGTTTATCCCTTGAACATGACACTCGCCCAACATATTCACCCTTTTTCAAATCCAAAATTCTCTTTGAACCCTACCATCTTATGAGTATTTCCTTGATACTCTACTATTTATGCATCCTCGTATCTTACTCTTTCATGGTGTTCTTAGGTCAAAGTTGCATGGTCTCCTTAGTGTCGTGCCTTCCATTGTTTAAGGGATTTTCTACTATCTTTTGGAATTATCAACCACTCTATCATGTGTCCATTTGACCTGAGTTAATTCAACTTGTTGTTCCAAATCACTTCAAAATCAATCACTTATTATAGTTTTGGGTCGATTGATGTGGGACTCATCATTCCCCTCCTTTGAAAAATCCCTTCCTTTTGACTTCAACACATTATCTAGGAAGCAGATTGAGCAACATCACAATACCCTATAGCTTGTAGTCATCAGTGGTAGTTTTTTATGTGTTTGATCAAATTTTTTCATTATTGACTCCAAATTGAGTGACTTTACGAGTTTTCAAACCTTAACACTTTCATTCACACTCACTAGATTGTACTGGGAATCTTGGAGACCATCATCCTTATTAGTGTCCCTCCTCGAATCTATTAATGGTTTTCTTTATTGAGTAGTAATCAGATGGATTCCCCCATGTTTCAAATTAGCTCAATCATTCACATGTGTAGAATTATGCCATTTTGGGAGGGTGACAAAGACCATGGGAAGAGGCTTACACCACTCAGCCTTGTTTCCTCTCCCAAGCTACTTATTTTGTTTCTTGAGACAATTTATATCAAGTTGACTACATTGCAACATAGATCCACATTTTACTTGCTAGTGGACATGATATATAGTTTTCGACATGGATCCACAATATATTTTTTCTTTAGCTACTGAGAATGGGAATGCCTGACTCAAGATATCATTTATATGTGACATATGTTTTATGTTCTTTATAACCCTCCTTCTATTCCAACACTCTAATTACTCTCTCTCCTTGGCTATTTTAGAAAGTATTTAAGCCATTACTTTCTTCTCTAACATCACACTTTAGGGGGAATCGGTTATCACTAAAATACCTCCTCATCAACTCAGAGGAGATCATTATGTCTTTGGCTAAAGTTAACCTCCTTCTTTTTCCTATTTAAGATTGTAACACACCTGTAGTACTGAGAAAAGTGCGTTATAATTCTAGTCACATATTATGTAGCCTATGTTACCCTAGTCTGCAATGCTCTATTTCTTCATATAGCTGCATTACCAAAATATCACCAAATCACAAGGAAAAATCCCAAGTCAACTCATTGTGACACTCTCGTTCACATGAGGAAACTCTTACATGGTGAAGTATATTCACCTCAAACTCATCTATATATTTTTTCTATTCAAAGAAAGCACTATAAAGAAGATTAAATCATATGACAAGAGGAAACATCACCCACTCCAAATATTTTGGCCAATTTGCATGGGATAGAAACTGAAAATCTTCAAAGCCTCCATTTTCCAATAAACTTGAGAGCTTAACCATTGAGAAATGGATCAGAATTCATAGCATTATGGCGTTATCCAAATAATCTTTGAGAGAGAGTATTGGAGCTAGGAGCTAGAGGAGGTCATGCTACAACTTTAACACTTGGTTGTAAAATTCCTTCTTCTCATTAATATATACATCGACTGTTGTGTATTCCACACTATTTTTCAGTGATAATTTCTATTATGTTTAACTAATGATTGTTTGGACGATTTTCTTATAATGGTTTATTTAGTAACACTTAGTTGTTTGTCTATTATGACTTTGATTGATGATATTATTATGTTCTAAAAGGTTTATCTTGTTTTCCTTTGTGTTTAGGATAAGAATTTGGATCTAGCTACGAGAACTTCCCATCTACACTAACAACTCCAACTTATCTAAATGGAAAGAAAAGTTGGGTTTTCATTAGCATCACTTTGTCAATCTTGCTTTATTTCTCACATTGTTGAATGGGTCATGTATTAGGATAGTCAATCCCTTATCGTAATGGTCTTAGGTTTCTGGGAAAAAATGAGAGGGTAATTGTTTGTTTATGTAAGAATTATTCCTTGTAGCACATAGTTGGCCTATGGTTGGGTGGAGAGTGGAATTCCCTCCCTTAGTTTCCAACCATCTTTAAACACATAGATAAGTGTAAATTTATTGGGTATGTTGTCTTATGGGCAATGTTGATTCTTGTTATATGTGAATGGTGTAGTACTTTATGCGTTGATAAATGTAAATGATGCATAAGTTGTGAGGCTCATTGTTATGCTCATGATTGAAATGATATTTTATGTATTCATGAATTATGTTGTCTATTTAGATTGTGTTGTTCATGGTTATATTCATGATGAAGGTGATACTTTGCTTCAAAATACTTTGATATACTCTAAAAGTTTATGAATGAATAAATATATGAATCACACCTATACCTATACTGGTTACTCTTTCTAAATCAAGTGTTTGTAGTTTCATGCATTTGGGACCATAATTTTCCAGTTTGATGGCTTGGTTTCCCCCTTTTCAACAACAATTACAGAGATGATGGCTTAGGTATTTAGGCCTTCAGCCATAATATCACCATAATACCTCATATAGTCGGGCACAACTGAGGGGCCACCCTTCCTATTTCAAGCAAACATATATTTGGATTCACTGTCTTATACTTTAGTTGTGGGACCGATAAGTAACAGAGCTCAAAAAATATGTATGTGGGTGGTGCCAACTATAACGAGAGAACTGGTGGAGACTTGACCTATTCGAAATGTGAACTGTAGGCCAATATCAATTATTGGTCATAAGCTTGTATCCACAAATATTTTAGGTCGATGCATAAAGGGGATAAAGGGTGGGACTGAACAAATACCTTACCAAACTTGGAGTACAAGAACTATGCATCTGCCTTACCACTCACCACTCATCGCCCCCACCTTATTTTACACTAAATGTTGTGGGTTGTGGTAACCTATGTTGGCATTATGGATAATGTATTGTCCTTGATGGAAACCTACTTGATAAATATGCTGACATTGTGATAAAAAGATGATTATGTAGACTAGAACATATGTTACAGATGTGATGAACAAATAAATTAGAGCTTAGAGACAGGTGAATGTTAAATATGAAGTTTGGGAAAGTATACACAGATCCTATGTAGAATATTCATGTACATACGCAGGTCATATGAGAGAAAGTCATGTACATAATTTGCACCATGATAATTTGAATACTAGGGGTTTTTACCATAGTATTGACCCATAGTAACGGAAGCAACAACGGTTATTTGATCTTGTCAAAGAATACAAATGGAATTACTAAGGGATTGTCCTAAGGTATTGACTAAGGCTAAATTTATATAAAGATATGGAGGTCAAGGTGCTATGTGTGCATGTAATGGGTTATTCATTTGTGATATGATCTGAAATAGGTGTGCACGAGGGAGAAAGGAGAAGACTCGGATATGAAATATCTAAAGTATGTTGACATATATGCTTGATTGATTTACTTGTTGCAAATTTATAAGTAGCTAACATTGATGAAACTATGATGATGGTAATACTTTGGTCTAAATGAGTTATTCAGAAGTCTATATTATTGGCAGTAAAGGTTGAGGAATGTAAAATTGTGTTTGTAGCGAAGTGTTTTTAGATCTGTATGGAGGTGTGTTTGGAAATAGTCGCGTACATATGCAGATCCATGTTGCATTTAATTATGAAAGGATTTAATTCTCCATGATATCATTCTCAATTGAAATCACCAGACAACAAAAGGAAATACTAATAGAGATACAATAGTGTCCCAACCTAAATGATCAAACATGCATCAGGAAATCGGTTCTATATACTACAAGAAAATATGTGTGCACCTAGTCTCCTTGCACATTGGGGAATGCTTTTGGGTTTTATACATATTACCACACTCCAATCAAGAAATCTAACACGTCCACACCTGATCTCGATCCCTACACACAACCACAAACTAACAGAAACAACAAGTGACATTCCTCAGAAGATTGTTATATCAAAATATCATAGAAACAACTATAAAGCATGTTGAATACAAATATATACAGGGAAGGATCATATGTTCCTATTAATCATATAAGTGAGAGTACATCAATATACCTTCACCAAATAAGATCCTCTCCTCCAAATTTTAGTATAGTCTCCTCTCCCAATACACCAAAGCTCTCGTGCTATAGTTTGGATACTCCTCCTTTTATCCCCTTTCCTCTTAGTGAGATTATATAGGCTCATTATATCCTCTAGGAGAATACATCTAGACACCTAGGGGCTTGATAAGTTAGGAAACTTCTACAATAATGGACCCCTAGCCAACTCATAAACAAGTGGGTTAAATTTATCTTCTTTGGGAATGATAGACTCTAGAAACCTTATTCACAATTATGAGCCTTTTCTCAATTGTCTCAATTATGAATAATTATTATCTCATAATTATAATATTTTGGAAATTTAATTACGAGAAATTTCTCAATCATGTAATTTCATCATTTTATCATGGGATAAATCTCACATAAGCAAAAGAAAAGGTGAAAAGGGATGCACTTTAGCCAAAAAGCTGAGGTAAGATGATATTGGGTTTCTCTCACTATAATGGAGTGGAAAATAGGGTTATAACAGATGCCCCCTAATTCATGAGGTCATAAGAGAAAATGATGGCCGAAATAAATTAGAATAATACTCAAAGCTCAAAATGGGAGAAAAGAGCCAAGACCATAATTCTTGTTCGAAGGAACTCAAGTGTTGAAGTCTGAATTCTACTGATAACATCTTTGACGTGGGCAGACCCATGCTCGGTCATAAGAAGATACTGAACATGGTTGCGATAAAATACATTGTGGATCCATGACATGAAATGCTAGAATATGGCCATGAAGACATACACAGTGGATCCATGTGAATCAACAGATAGAGCATAGCCACCAACAAATACAATGTTGATCTATGTCATAGTATACATCAGTAGGACTATGGAAAAATGACAGAGATATAAGTCTCTTAAATATCCCTTAAAGTACATAAATGATACATAAATCCAACTCAATCTGAGAAGGATGCTAGATAAGAGTTAGATGTCCCTAACTAAGGGAATTTCGACGTAACCCCAATGATACAAATCTACATCATGCGAATAAGTGAGCTGATGTTGAGCATGGTAGAAACCACATGATTACTAGACAATGAAGTAAACTAGTAACAGATGCGGGGAATCCACAATGAGGAAAATGAACCCCAAGGTACCTAGTATAGTCCACTAAGTGTGAAATTTTTTTTTAGGTAAAATTGACTCGGGGTTTTAGTCGAGGTTGACCTAGTTAAATAGTAGTGGTTTTGGAAATATGGTATAGTGTACCCATGGTATTATGGTATGTTGTATTTCATGTAATGGATCCTATAAAAGGCTTGGAAAACTTCATTGTAATTTAGGCCTGGAGGTGAGCGGTGAAGACTCACTTGGCTGGATTGGCCAAGGTTTTGGCCAATGCTAATGAGATATCATTGGGTTGGGTTTTTCTCTAGATTTGGGGTTTTCCTGGATAAATATTATGTGCATAATATTTATGTGTATTGTTGTTGTTTATTTTATTATTCCTCTATGTAAATATTGGTAAATCTTAGTAATAATTTATCTCTCGGCCGTAAATTTCTTAATATAAATGAGTTGATGTCAAACACTAGTGAACTCAACCAATAAGGAGCCAATGATGTAAACCCAATGTCAATTGTGAGGAAGCTTGCCACTGAGGTCTACAAGATGTAAGGTACTAATAGTTCCTAGATCAAGCTCTTGGGTAATGAGATGAAGTTGATGGAGAAGATTTGTTGAAGGAGGGCCTTGATGTATCCCCTATCAACCCACACAAAAAAACCCGGATGATGTGATGAATGGATGAAGTCATGAAGTGACGAGATACAACTGACATAGGGATGGCTGACACAAAAAAATCAACAGGGTACTACAGATAACCGACACAGGCTGAGATTTACCTTGAACACATAGCGACGTGATAGAAGAGTGACTTGGCAACATGACTAATGAGCACCATGTGATATCATGCAATGAATTAGGAGGCATCAAAGCATGCTCGATATGACTATAAGAGTAACCAACCAGAGGAGTAAAGAGACTCATATCAATGGTATGGATCCTAAGCAAGCTAAAAACCAACTGTGAGATAATGAATCAAACATGTTCCATGTTCAATGGCGATGCAACAAACGCTGCCATTTCAATGAATAATGGAAAAATATGTTCCCTCCCTTCTCTTTTTATAAGTTCCTTTTTTATAGAGTTGTCCCCCAAGACTCAAAAATAGATAAAAGTATACAAGGGGGAAACTCCTAGCCACAATAGATTAGGGTATTCCTTTTTTGTAACTAGTATATCCCATTTCAGAAAAGGGTTAAAATTATATTGGGTAGACAACCCTTCAAGTACTTTAACAATCGTGAAGGAGACAAGTTTACTCGACAATATTTTCTAAACTAAGGAGTCTAAATAGAGCTTAAAGGAAACTCCTCCTAGAGGAACAAGTGCTATAAGGGATAGCAACTCGTTCTAGTAATAATGGAACTTCACATGACATAAAAAGGACAAGAGTCGAGCTAATAGCTTAATGCAGCGACTCCTCCATGGAAGGGTAAACACCAAGTGAAAGTGGATGGTAGGCCAAGAAAATGGTGACAATGGAAGAGAGAAACCAAGGCTCATTGTGTAGAAGTAGGTTGATAAAAAGTGTAGATCACAAGGTATAAAAATGCTAGGATCCTCTTGCGGTATAGCCGGAAAAGAGATGAAGAAGAGGACATGAGGCTCATATTCTAAGTCATGGCAGGTTAGAAGGAAGGATCCCGAAAAGGAGTAAAAAATGAATGCATGAACACCAACTTGGAAAAAAGGTGCTAACTAGGGTATCCATGAGTGGTTAAGCTCTACCACCAAGCTACGACATGTAGGTTTTAACCCCGTATAGAAATTACCTGCATACAAATTCTAAAACACATAAAAATAAACAATGCGAGAGCATAACACATTAAACACATATATACAGATATTTTCCCATTGGATCCCAAAATCGGGACTACCAGCTTGATTTTTCATTATGTTACTTTCAATGTTATAATACATATTTATACATGCCGAAGCATCCAATACCATGGACTGAAATCCATCACGTCCAATACCATGGACTGAAAACCATCACGTCCAATACCATGGACCGAAAACTATCATGTCCAAAAAGCATGTGCGAAAATCATGCACAAAACCATAGGTGGGTTCGCCCAACCTAACATAGGGTCCAAAAGAAAAAAATTTCAGGGTGCTGGCCCAGACCCCATAAAGTGGGGTTATGGGTACACCTCAAACCCCTTGTGACCCCCACTCGCTACACAATTGGTGCAACAAAGGAGGTGCTCTGCCCCCCCTCTAACCCCTCGGTTAACTACGTGGGCTAGTCGTGGAAAGAATATAACACAACCCAACATTCTACCACTTGTTGTTTTCTTTCCATAGGGGGCCACAAGAGAGCTTAGTCATTTTTCCAGCCCTGAAATGCCCATTGTTTCTCTACACCAAGAGAAATTCTTAGAGCTCATAGATTTTGTCAATGCATCTGTAGTATTCTTCAAAGTGTCCACCTTTACTAGCAACACCTTTTTGTATTCTATCATATCCCTCACAAAGTGATACTGAACATCAATGTGCTTTGTCTTTGAATGATATATATGGTTCTTTGCTAAGAAAATTGCACTTTGACTGTCACAGTATATCCTTATAGCTTCCTTTACTAACCCCACACTTGAACACAATCTCTGCAACCAAACTGCTTCCTTGCTTGCATAAGTGGCTGCCATGTATTCTGACTCTATAGTTGATAGTGCCACTACAGATTGTTTCTTACTCACCCAACTGACTACACCTCCAAATAGGTTAAACACATACCCACTTGTAGATCTTCTCTGATCTAGATCTCTAGCCCAGTCTGCATCAACAAAGCCATGAATGTCCAACACTCTGTACAATCCTGGTCTTCCTTGGTAGCACAAACCATAATCACTAGTGCCACGCAAATACCTGAAAACCCACTTCACTGTTGTCTAATTATCCTTCCCTGGTTTTGACATAAACCTGCTCAATACTCCCATTGCATGTGCAATGTCTGGTCTAATATAGACCATTGCATACATCAGGCTATCGACTGCACTTGCATATGGAACACAGGACATGTCCTCTTCCTCTTCTTGTGTCTTAGGACACTTTTCAGCAGATAACCTCACACCTACAGGAATAGGAACCTTAATCGATTTACTATCCTGCATATTAAACCTATGTAGTATTGTCTCAACATACTTCCTCAGGTTTAACCAGAGCTTCCTCTTTTTACGATCACTTTTAATTTCCATGCCCAAAATATAGTTTGTAGCACAAAGATCTTTCATGTCGAATTTGGAGGAAAATTGGGTCTTCAAATACTAGATAATTTCTTTGTCATTTCCAACCAACAACATATCATCCAAATACAAGGCTAGATAAATAACACGATCACCAATTAATTTAAAATACACATAGTGATCTACTTTGCTTCTGGTGAAGCCAAGTCCCCGTATAAATGTATCAAATTTCTGATACCACATCCTTGGTGACTATTTTAACCCATACAGAGATTTATTTAATTTTCATACCAGTTCTTTCTTACCCTTCACCACAAAGCCTTCAGGTTACTTCATATATATTTCCTCTTCCAGATCCCCATGAAGAAATGTTGTCTTCACATCCATTTGTTCTACCTCAAAATCAAAAGCAGCAGTAACAGATAAAATTAATCTAATAGAAGTTACCTTGGCAACAGGAGAAAAAATATCACCAAAATCAATTCCCAGCACCTGGGAATAACCTTTTGCTACCAACCGAGCATTGTATTTCTCCACCTTTCCTTATACATTTGTCTTCTTCTTGAACACCCATTTGTTTCCAATGGGTTTCCTTCCAGCCGGCAACTCCACCAGATCCCAAGCCTCACTTTTATGCAAAGATGCCATTTCATCAACCATGGCCTCTTTCCAGGGTTTTACATCCTCTAAATCCACTGCTTCCTTCATAATTTTGGGATCATCATCAGTAACAAACAAAGAAAAATTTGAATAGAAAGAAGATGGACTATACCTTTCTAGCTGCCTTCTTTCTCGAACTGATCTTCTCACAACCAGAGTTTGTGGCTCTTCATCTTTTGATTCCTCCTCTGCTGTAGAGTTTGATTCTTCCTCCTTTAGCTCAAGCTCTATCTTTTCAGGTTCCTTTGGTTGGACTTCATGTCTAATAACAGCTTTCACCTCTCTGAACACCACATCCCGGCTGTACACAACCTTCCTTGTTACTGGGTTCCAATGCTTATAACCCTTTAAACCATCCTTATACCCAATAAATATTCACTTTTCAGATTTACTATCCAACGTGGTTCGTTTCTCCTTTGGAACATGTACATATGCATCACATCCAAATACCCTTAGATGTGAAAGAGAGAGTTTCTTACCAGTCCATACCTCTTGTGGAGTCTTATCCTCCAACACTGATGAAGGTGCCTGTTGACCAAGTAACATGCAGTATCCATCGCCTCTGCCCAGAATTCCTGTCCTAACCCGGCACCAATGAGCATGCTTCTTGCCCTTTCCATCAACATCTTGTTCATTCTTTCTGCAACTCCATTTTGCTGAGGTGTATATGGAGTAGTTTTCTACCGTGATATACCACACTTCTTACAAAATTCTTTAAATTCCTTGCTGCAAAACTCTCCACCATTATCTGTCCTCAGCACCTTTATCTTCCTCTCTATCTAGTTTTCCACCAGAGCCTTAAATTCTTTAAACTCGTCAAAGACTTCAGATTTCTTCTTAAGGAAATATATCCATGTATTCTTTGAGAAGTCATTGATAAATGATACATAGTACGCAGACTTACCCAGTGATGGAACCTTCATAGGTCCAAACACATCATTGTGCACAAGCTCTAATATTTGTTTCGCCCTCTTACCACTAGAGGGGAACCTCACCTGATTCTGCTTCCCATATACACAATTTTCACAGAAATCAAAATCTAGAGAGCCATTACTCATACCTTCTACCATACCTTTACCATGAAGTATTCGAAGGCCCTTCTCTCCAATATGTCCAAGCCTTTGATGCCACAGCATGGTCTTCTCTCCAGATACCACTAGATTTTCTGCTCCACTTTTAGGAACCATAGAACTATTGCACCCATCAATAACAGTACTACCTTGTAGCTTGTATAGAGTTCCAATCTGAACTCCCTGCATCAATACTAGTGGCCCCCAAACCATTTTCCAGGTATCCATCTTGAACACTATTTTTACACCTACATCATCCAGCTTGATTACAGAAATCAAATTTCTGGCTAATACAGGAATATGTAGAACACCTGGAAGCATTCTAACCCTTCCACCTTGCAACTTCAACTTTACTTTTCCATGACCAATGATTCTAGCCTTCCTATCATCCCCTAAGAAGACATCACCACCATCATATTTATCATACTCGCAGAACCACTCTCTATGGGGAGTGAAGTGAAAGGATGCACCTGAGTCAATCAACCATGCCTCATGATCTACATGTGTACTTGAAGAAGCCAAGTACACATCGCCACCTTCATCTGAGGTGGTTTTCGCCTCTGTAGAAGGAGCATCATCAGATCCCTTTCCTTTATCAAGAGCTTTATATTTATACTCCCTTTTGAAGTGCCCTTCCTTTCCACATTTCCAGCACACCACCTTTATAGGTTTTCCTAGAGATTTACATCTCCCACTCGATGAATTATTTTTGTTTTTGTTCTGGGACCGTCCTCGTACAGACAAAGAATCACCATTCTAGCTCTCCATATTTTTCCGTCTCATCTCCTCCATCAGCAAGGATGAGACTATTTCATCAAAATGCAAGGAAGTTGCACTGATATCTATTGCAATAACCATACTATCTCATGAATCTGGTAGAGAACAAAACAAACTGATGCACTTATCTTCATCTGAAATTTTAATATCAACAGATGCTAACTGACTTACCATAGTATTAAATGCATTCATATGCTTTGTCACCAAGTCTCCATCTTTCATCCTCAGGTTATACAACTTTTTCCAAAGGAACATTTTATTCACCAGAGACATAGATTGGTACAAAGTCCCTAACTTGTCCCATAAAGCCTTTCTCATAGCTTCCCCTGATACATTCAGCAATACTGAATCTGAGACACACAATCGTATTGTGCTCTTTGCCTTCCAATCCAACTTCTTCCATTCTTCATCGGTCACTCCCATTGGTTTAGTACCCAGATCCATCGTGATCCACTAATGTTTATCCACCAATAGATCCTCCATCATGAGTTTCCACAACTCAAAACTCTGACCATTAAATTTATCGATCTCTATCTTTCCACTGCTCGCCATCTTCTTTCACCACCAGAATCGATCTCGTAGATCTCCCACTGAACAGGGTCTACCACAGGCCCGAGAGAAACCCCTCAACAACAAAAGCGTCCCCTTGAAGCAAAAAATAGCTCTGATACCAAATGTAGGTTTTAACCCCGTACAGAAATTACCTGCATATGAATTATAAAACACATAAAAATGAACAATGCGAGAGCATAACACATAAAACACATATACACAAAGATTTTCCCACTAGATCCCAAAACTAGGACTACCAGCTTGATTTTTCATTATGTTCATTTCAATGTTATAATACATATTTATACATGCCGAAGCATCCAATACCATGGACCGAAAACCATCGCGTCCAAAAAACATGTGCGAAAATCATGCACAAAACCATAGGTGGGTCCACCTAACCTAACATAGGGTCCAAAACCAATTTTTTCCAGGGTACTGCCCCGAACCCCATAAAGTGGGGTTACGGGTACACCTCAAACCCCTTGTGACCCCCCCTCGTTACACAATCGGTGCAATGAAGGAGGTGCTCCGCCCCCCCTCTAATCCCCCGGTTAACTACGTGGGATAGTCGTGGAAAGAATATAACACAACCCAAAACAACATGCATAAAGGAAGTGGCGAAAGTCACAACTTGATAGGGTCAAACCTAAGGCATAAATATGACACTAACGATCAAAATGAAATGGTGATAGTGATATATGACCTACTCCTGTATGCCAAGTTATAGAGAAATGCACCTAAGGTCCAATGCATACCTTGATGAAAATGCCACCATGTCCTGTAAAAGCCATATAGAAATACTAGACCATGGTTAAATAACATAATGAAATAAATAAACATGGATTAGTCGAAAAAAAGACTATATATATATATATATATATATATATGTATATATATATTCGCATAAATAAGGCATGAAAAATACTCAAATCACACACCAAACCTAAAAATAGATAAAGGATCACACTCCTATGTACAATATGTATAAGCACAACATAGTCCAGCAGGTCATTCTAAAGGGTACCCACAACTGGGCATAGGCCAAGGGTTTCTATATGCAAACTCATGGAGCGTGAGGGGACCATATGGATCACTAATATAGGTCCATGCCAAGGAAATAAAATTTCCAAATGTGGAAAGGTTGATCATTCTAGGGACAATCTAACATAGTTGCACTCTTTAAATTAACCTAAGGATGTATCAAGACATAAAGGGGGTAAAAGACGCTTGTCAACAGTTGGTAAGGAAGTGGTCAATTTGTTAGCAAGTTCGGTAGTATAATCCAAAGACTTGACTTGGTACATGGGTGGCACTTCCAAGGAAGGCCAAGGAGATTCCCTCGGGGTTGGTTCAAGATTTAAGTTTCCAAGCTCTACGTGTTCCGAATCGGGGAGACTAGAGGAAGAAAGAGGCATAATTTCCCTAGGATGATCAATAGTTAGATCCATGACCTCCAAGTTGACTCGACGATGGTTCTTGTCATTGAGGGAGTCATGTGGAACAAATGGAGGGGCGGTTTATGTGGGAAAATTAACCTGATCATATTCCATATGAGGATGGAGTTTCTGGTCAGCATTGGGAGGTACTGACGGGACTACCGAAGAGGAAATATCTTCCGCAATATGTGGAAAAGGATGCTCACTAGCTTGATCAACTTCCATAGGAGCAGGCAACAACAACCAAGGATCAGGAGGTCTACGGGGTCCATAGGTATCGGAAGAGATCATATGCATAGGAGATTTAGAAGAGGATGAAGGAATGTTGGGTGACAATAATTGAGGGAATACCCCAATAAGAGATGAGCTTTCAAACAATCCCACACATACACTCTCATATTGACTAGGGTGATTTATGACAAGTGGGACTGAGTTCCCCATAGTGAAAATTTGGGCCGATGGAATGCAATAGTCAAGCTGGTCAATGATCATAATATTTCCTTCATGAGGAATTAAAAAGTACATGGAATACAGATAAGACAACATTAGTCATGGCATAGAACCAACTCCGACCAAGGAGCAAGTTACAATCCAAAGGGGCATCAATGACTTCAACATCGACATGGACATTTCCCCCCTAAGTCAATTGAAGCCTTTGGAAGAACCCACTTAGGTACAAAATTGTGTCCATCAAAGGCTTGGAGAGTAGTGTTGGATGTGGTGAGTGCCTAAGATATAACTGCCTTCCAACATGATGCTGACATGACACATGTTGAAGAGCCTTCATCCACCAAAGTGCGATGAATACTCTTGTAGAAAATCCACACAATGATTTGAAAAGAAATTTAATGGGGAGGGCGACGAGAAAATTTTTCAACATTAAAGGTGATGAAAATATAGTCATACAGATCAACTCCACCAATGGCAGACAACAAGGCCTTACACTATTGAGGACAACTTTACAAGAACTCCAAGGTAGACATGGCACAAGGTGCTTGGGCAAGATATTCAACAATACTGTAATGCTAAGTGGCCCTAGCAAAAGGATTGTGTGTCGTTTTATTAAGAACACCCTTGGGGAGGTGATAGACAGGTTCCACGGGCTTATCCAAAGTGAGAGGTCTAGTGGAGGTAGGTGGAGCCGGGGAGACCTTAGAGAGAGAAATCGACTTAGGTACATAATAAAGTTTAGCTTGTGTCGTCAAATTTTCATATTACTTTCACATAAAGATGGGTGAACTATTGGGGGGATGAGACGATGACCCGCCAATGGCCCCTTACAGGTAAAGGAGGTTGAGAAACCATCTATTGTTGAGGTTGTGCAGGGAAAAAATGACTCAAAAAAATGGGTTGTTGAGTAGATGATGGTGAAAGAGCCTATTTAATTCATCCATTCAAGGGCACTCATGAGTGAGGTCATCCCCAAGTGCTACAGTAAGTTCTAATAACAATGTTTGTATGTGCAAAAATTCCGCTATATCGCACTCCGTGGATCTTACTTATCTTCTTATAACAGTTAGTTATCTTCACATAAACAGATACATTATATTATATTCATTTACCCAACATATTTTTATAAGTTCGTGTATTAAATAAACAATAAACTTGCAATTCATACCCAATATACTTCAATGCATAAAACAAGAAAAGATACACAGAAATATGGTAAAAGTTCTCTTTATTAATGCTTCCAACGGTTACAGACTCAAACTGCCTTGCGCACTCAGCTGCAGGGATCCGCGCACTCAACTATGGACTACTAGGCCTTTGCGCACGTAGCTGCAGAGCCTTCTCCTACTCTATCACCCAAAACTAGACTTTACACTTCAGATACTTTACTATGCTTCTATTCCATGATCATCAATCCATCTTTTTTAACTACTTAGAGCTTCACTCTATTTATACAATCCCATGGTCTGCGGACCATGGGTAGATCTCTCAAACCAACATTACATTACAAAAGTGAAGGTGGACAACCCTCTGACTCATTTACCATCTTTGTGCTCTGCGCCCATAATTCGCGGAGTCTTTACAATGGACTTAGTCAAAAATTGGGCTTTAAGCCCCAAAAATTTCCTTGGGGGGATCCCACACCCAACAGGCCCCCAACACAAACATTGTGACTCACCCTCAAGTCACTCTGTCAATGCGAAGATCTTCGCGCAGAGACCTCCCAACTCTGCTTGGACTACTGCAATGTCAGCAGCGCACTAAGCGACTTCCTGCTGAATCTCCTGTACTCGTTGTTCCAAGTCCGTGGTGTCCGAACTGCTCCCCTACATCTATTCCTACATCCCCTGCATCTGTGCGAGCTTGTCTTCAATTATTGTTGTGATTACTAAGGCCTCATCTATCCAAGGCTAAACACGTGCCTTCAAAATTGCTTCTTTGTGTCACGCTATGTCCACTGCCTCTTTAAGTGCTTTGTCCTATTGCATTCGCATGAGCCTCTGAGTGAGGGCCATCGTCTGTGCGGTCCCTTTGATGTTGTCGTAGTGCTACTGTAGCTCAAGCGCCTCTGTTTCTAAGTTTTGTATGTTTAGGTCCTCCTGCATATTTGTGAGGACCTCGAACGATTCTTCTAACATCCTGGTGCAGTCCCTTACTGCATTGCTGATCTCTTCCAGCCTCGATGTAATAGCAGTGGTGTGTTGTTCCCTTACCTCTGCAGGAGTTGAAGGCCGTGCCTTCAACCACATTTATGTTATATGAAGGTTCAACTCCAGCTGAACCTTGGCCATTTCTTCTTGCACCTTGCATCCCTGATGCTAATCTCTGGATGCGTCCCTCTACTGCTGCTTTTGTTGGCATGGCGAGCTTAGGGACCATCTCGCAGGCTTCTGCCAGTACCTGCACCATCTACCTATTCTGAGACACAACCTCATCGTGCTGCAAGCTCAACTACTCCATGTTGATCTTCTGCTCACTCAACACCTACAATGCATGGCTCTCCCTAGTCCGCAGTTCTGCAGTAATCCCATCCTGTAGAACATAGAGTGTATCCAGTGGGAGTGCAACCATGTTGATCCTTGTCCCTTTCAGTGTACTAACCGTAGGCCGGTCGACCTCATTTACTGTAACCAGTGCCCCTTCTGGTAGCACTATTGTGTTGGTTGTACGAGCGTGCAACATTTCCTTGGTTGCGGTTGTTCCTACTATGAGGCTGTTCAAGAGCATACCAGCATGAGGAGCACACACCTGCAACTCATGAATCTATGCTCGGAGGGCCCCCAACACAATATGATTCTCCTCTGCAAAGTTCTGAAGGGCCTTTGTGGTGACGTCGCGCACATTCTCGCCTATATCATGTAGATCACCCTTAGTAACGGTGATCAGGTCGATCGACAACTTAGATGCTTTCACCTTCTTGTGCGGCCCCATCTACTCTCTCGGCTGCTGGTGCTTCAATAGTTTCAATGCTATCTGTGGGTCTGTGCTACCTTCTCTATCTTTGTTTCCATCTCTTTCTCCTACTCCAACGAAGGTGACTTTTGGCCCTCTCACTCCTTCTCTACGGCCTTCTTTGTTGTTGTTGTGGACTTTTTCTGTTCTCCTGTTGCCTGCGTAGCATCTCATGACTCCTACACTTTTGCTGCTGCTACTTCTTTCCGTCTCTTTTCTGCCAACTGTGCCACGTGCAGTTTTTCCACCTCCTTCTTTTTCTGTGCAACAGAATTTTCCATCATAGAGATGTCTAGAGCACGCCACTCCAGCGGCCATGTCTCCAATACGTCAAAGATCACATCATCAGTGGCCATATATGGTAGCTCGTTCCACTTCTTTGTAAGGTCCTTGCGTGCTTTGAGGTAGATGTGATGAAAGTCCGCTTTAAACTCTGTGAAACTTTGCAGGCTATTGTAGACAATGGGTGGTAACTATGGCTTTCGGTTAATCCCCATTCTGATGTTCATCTCCATGAACACCCAGAATATTTTACTGTCGCGGATCTGGTTCGCGTCCTTAGTGGCCCATAGTGAAGCGTACTTCGTAGCCTCTAGGAGATCCCTTGCAATCATGGGGAACTGGCTGTCCTCCAGCAATTCCCCAACCACTAGCACCATGGACAACAAAAGCCATGCATAGTGGAAAGTTTTTCCTTGTTCTTGTGCCTCATGGCAATTCTCCAGGAACTCCTTGCACAAGAATTCAGACCAGTTAAACTGGACCCCTTCTATGCACTTTTCAACAAGTTCCACTACCGACGTGGGCACCTCATCTGGGCAGCACATCCACATGAGCTTACCTCCCAGTATCTGAGTCGCAACTCTGACTACTTTGTTGTTGATGTTGGAGATTGCGTAACACCTTTTTTTCTTCTCTAGATTGTATTTCTTTTTCATGGCCTCCGTGATGGACAAATCACTCCTCTTACCCTCTGAAATGTTTGCGGGGTCCTCTCCTTTACATAGGAACTGGGTAATTTGATGGATTAGGTGTTTCGTGATGGGGATGGGCTCCTCCAGCCACAAACACCCACCATGCACCAGGTAGAGCAGCTTCTTGATGACAAAGATAGTCACTGGGGTGTAATGGTAATGTGACACCTAGAGCAGGTTCAACAACCCTCCCTTTTTGACTCCATGTAACCACTTGCACAACTCCAATTCTATAACTCTCACCACAGTGTTCTGCTTCAGCTTCATGAGTTGCAAAGTCTCCAAGTGAGGGAATTTCTTGTTTTCGGCAAGATCCCAGTCTTCAAACCTCAAATTCGGCACCCGTCCCAGGTGTGTGCCTTCAAAAATGATATCGAACAGGAGGAGCGGAGTCTACAGAGAGCTCTTGCTGTCATCAAGGTCCTTGGGTACCTTTGCCTTCCCTTTCTGTGGGGGCAGACACGTTGGCAGCTTTGTTGGAGGGTGCGCAGCCTCAGTTTCTTCCTCCATGCCCTCATCCTTGTCTTCTTCAATTATGAGATCCTCAAGGTCTTATTCCTCCTCATCGGTTTCCAAGTTAACTACTTTCCCTTTTTCCTCCATTGTTAATTTGGTTCGCAGCAGGTTTCGAGGGGACACACGTACCAAAATCATTGGTTGTTTATCTTTCTTGGGTCTCAGTGTGTGCAGGGATTTAGGGACTTCTGCAACAATCTCGACACTCTTAGGGGCATCTTCTATGGTCATGGCCTTCGTGACCTCTTCGGTGGTCATCTATGTGATTTCCCTAGCTTCCTCAGACACAACCATCTTGTCCATCCAGCAATCTCTCAACCATTCACTCAGTTGCTCAACCAATGCTCTCCACAGGACAAACAAGGCTTGGTTTGGAATACACAAGGTGCACGATAGCTCAATTCGTAAATGACCAAGTGTTGTTTGTTGGGTAGCCCTTTGTATTTTATAGTGCCTTTTGAATTTGAATTCGACCGTTGCCCCCAAATCTGGTCCATTAATGCTACCTTGGCAGTAGATTTACCCAAATCTTGCCCATAAAGCCCATCTTAAATGCCTTCCTCCTGCCCCATTTGGTCTTAAGTCAAGCATCACATCATGAATAGTGACTACAACGGTCACTTTCCAGCCAACCACAACCCCCCTTTCCAGTTGCGGACCTTGTGACACTTTGCTTTTGCGTGCACCCCCAACATCGTGCAGCTCTCAGGCATAGTATTTTATAGTCCTGTGCCTCCTTTCAACTGCCAAGAGCACTAAGACTATACTTCCCACGGCTAGTTAGGTGGCCATGTGACCTGTATAGGGTTCCAACTAGTCATCTGTCACTTTTCCTAGAGAAAATCCACCTTTTATTTTTGCTTTCTGCGTCGCGTAATTTACCATCAGCATCGCGCCAACATGGGTGATCCCTTTAGTAATATGATGTCCAATCCAAGGCAATAGTCTGATCAACTCTCAATGGTAGTCCCCAAATTCATCAACATAATCATGTGCACCCTGTTTTATCACCCTAATTTTCTTATCGAGAAAATCCTTCTTTATCTCTTCCTCAAGATTCTTGACTTCCGCTTCTACCAGAGCGCTTCTCTCCCTTAATCGAACCCTTTCCTTCATGAGTTCTTGGAGCCTAAGATCACCTTAATGGATTTTTTCCTCAGGTACCAATTGTTCTTCTTCGTTTGGCTGTGCTGTTCCTTCTTCTAAGGCTTCGCAAACCATCATTTCCACTGGAACTGCTATGCGCGGACTAGGCATACTGTACTCGATTGGAACTACAAAATTTGCTCCATAGGCCAACCTAGAAGGCATCTGCCCTATCAATTTCTTACACATTGTCCTATAAGCCCATAGAACTACTGGTACGCGCAGGTCCCAATCACTCCATTGCGCATTATATACCCTGTTCAGTGCTTCACATACTTGGGTAAAGGCTTCTGCGTGGTTAGCCTTCTGCGCACTGACTCTTTCCACACTTCATCGTCCCAACTACAGGGACTGTTTGTGTAATTGCCTTGTCAATACCTGCTTATTGATCATGTTCCCAAATGCAAAGTCCATGTGCATCCGCGCAGGTTGTTTAGCATACACCTGTACCCATCTGGATAGATGCGCACGCAGATCATTCCATCCGTCATAGTTGTCTTTTAGACACATCTGAGGCTTCCCAAAATGCATGCACATCATTCTCTTGCATTCGTGCCAGTCCCCAAAGCTTCCTTGGTGCGTACCCCACCACCTCATGGGCATAGTGTGTAGTACCCATTTCAAAGCCTCGAAACGTTGTTGTTCCAGCACCTCTCTTTCAAATCTGTTCAGGAAAGCATCTACCTCACTTAACCCATCATAAGTAGGCAAATCCCTTACTTCCATCGATACATAGTGCAATGATCTTTTCATCATATTATAGATCAGTGTGGTTACCTCATCCAACTGGTTCTGCCATCGCTCTATCTCTTCATCCCAATCCGATGTATAGGATATTTCGTGGTCCCATGAGATTCGTCCATCCCCAGTAGGATTTACCCAGTCTTGCTCTCATGCGGCTATTTTGTAGATGTAGTCTAAGTCATCATTGCTATCATAGTCATGCACTGGCTTCGTGCAGCACGATCCTTCTGTAGGGTCCAAAGGTACGAATACGCGCAGATACCTTTTCTCAAAATTCATCTTGCGCTTCTTCATATTTATCTCCCCATTCATGTCAGTGGCCCAATCTATTCGTAATAGCACGGGGTAGGTATTACTGTCACCAACAATCTCTATCACTTCAAAGTCTACTAGTGCGCTTGCCCCTTCAATATCCATGGTTATTCCCTACAATCTCCCCATAGGTATGATCTTTTGCTGGTTCTCCATTCACAACTGGCTTAGAGACCATTGTAGCGTAGGCCTTCCCATGCACTCCCATGTCTACTTCGGTAGAATGTTCACATCCGATCCTAGGTCTAGAATCACTTGGTCCATCTCATATTCTCCAATATGTGTGGTCAATTTCATTTCCCTTCTCGTCCTCATCGCATGATTTCGAATCTTTCGGACTACGTGGGGTTCTCCTGGTGCAGTCCCAACACATCTATTTATGAGTTCCTGCAATCCCTTTACAACCTTGCTGTTGCGCAGTAGCTTCATGCATGTTTCTAGGAACATTATGAGCATTGATGGGCCCATTTTTGGCTTTTTTTTGTCTTTACTTCCTGAAGTGGAGGCATTAGCGAAGCTCTTCCTAGCTTCCATGAAGGTTTTCTTAGCACGCTCCAAATCAAACTCTGGTTCTTTCGTTGGAGTCTTGTGAACCCAAGTACTATCTTCTGGTTGATTTCCTTTATCATCCCCTATCATAATTCCTCTTTGGAGCACAATGTTCACGTTAGTTTCTTCCTTGTGTGGCTTAGACCTCATCATTTGCAGGTTCTAAGTCGGGGGAGGTTGGAGCGCTCCCTTGTCGCACAACCTCGCTATTAGAGTGGGACAATCCTCTGTCTCATGATCAAACAAGGTACAATACAAGCATGATGGGTGTGTTGGTTTCATACAATCACGAGCATAATGTCCTAGCCCCTCGTAATTGTAACATATTAGCTGTCCGCGACCTCTTCCAGGTCCTCCTCCACCTCGGCCTCGTCCGCACCCTTGAAATTCGATTCATGCCACTCTTGCGTTTTGGTCAAGGGGTTGCGTTTCAGCCTGAACTCTATAGGTAGGAGTCCTATCCATCATTAGTTCATAGCTTCTATAGGTGTGCTCATCGTGTCCCACCGATCTACAGAAATTGCAGAACAACTACTGCGAATTGTGTGTGTACGTCTGCAACAAATGGCAGTTTTCCGTAGCATGCTTTCCTCCTATTTGACAAATTGCACACCACAACGCAGGTTCCATGCTAGGTCTTACTTAGGCCTTCGGTCTTAAAGGCATTGGTCCTCCTCCCATGAGGTAATTCATGAACACTGGGCAGTGGTCCTTGTCATGACCCTGACCCTTACATTTAACACACCATACCTTGTTGCGCACTTCTGAGTGAGCTATCCTGTCCCGCTTCAGACTCTGCATCTCAAGGCACAAGCTTTTCAACTGCACATGGATCTGTTTAAATCCCAGGTTAGGATCCTCTATTAGGGTCTCATGCAACCTCTTCACGATTTCCAAGGCCTCTGTCTGAGTTGTTAACTTTGTTGTGATAGCGCGTTCCTCAAATGCGGCATTAGCAATGCTACAAACCATTCGCAGTGTTGTCGATCCGTCAAAGTCATGTTAGCTTCATGAATTGTGCACTTTAGTCTCTGATTTAATTCATAGGGGGTCTCACCTAGTAGCATCGAGATCTCCTTGAACCCAATGATCGACTGCACCTCTCACTTCGACCTGCTAAATTCTCTGTTCAACGCAGTTTGGATGTCTATGATCCCCACATTCAGATTGTCATTAAAATGCTTAATATACCAAGTTAGCACGCGATACCGCAGAGCGCTGACCAACGTTGCTTTCTTTATATTTTCATCTGTAACTCCCTGCACTTCCCATACAAATTTTGTCATGAACCAAAACTGGTCTGGATCTTCATTTCCTACTCCCTTGAGCACCAACAACTTTATCACGCTTGCCATGTTGACTCGCGATGGTGGCGGAGGTGGTACGGGCAAAGATGGGGGTGAAGGCAGTGAAATTGGCGGTGGTGTGGGTGGGGGTGGTATGCGTGGAATCCTTTTCCTTATCAAATTGATCACACTTCTTTGTGAGACCTTCGCGAGCTCTTCCTCATCCCCTCGCGGAGGTGAAATCAAGGGGCTAGTTTCTAGTCCTGCACTACCTTCTTTTATGTAAATTCTCCCACTTTGCATAGCCTCGAACATCAATGTATTTGCATAATCTGCTTTTCACACAGTAGCATCTTAATCCAAGTGTTCAGAGACTTAACGTACTTTCCTCATGGTCCTTTGAGGAAGCATCATTCTGCCTCGCTATAGCTGACTGAAGTATCTACCACGAACTCAGTAATGAATCCTCCTATAATTTGATTGAGCCAGTGACCAAAAACACGTGCGATCTTATCCTACGATGCTTCCAATTTGTGCACCAACTCTGGGGTCCACACAATAGGACTGTCGAGCTTGAAACTTCCTTGTCTATCTGCTAACTTTGTAATCCACTCATACAACTCATTAGGGAAAGATGCGAAGAAAATTTCATGGATCTCTGTGTACAGGTAATAGTCTAAGCACTCTTCTTTCGATAGTCGCGAATTCCCATTTTCTTGAACTGTGAACTTATGAATTCTTCAGTCCAACCAACCTTCAATTTCTTTCTTAGTTGGATTCCATGATATGACATCAGACATCTCTATGCAGATTCTAGTCCCAGCAACAGAACCATTTGTTGGCTTGTTGGGGCCTGACCCAAGTTCGTAGTTAATTAGCCAAACCAATCCCTATACTACTGGCCCTTTCAGTAACAGTCCACGGAGCACGGACTGAGGTCTCACCTGAAGCAGTATGAGGGGATGCTGAAACCAAGTTTCCTCACCCTTGAGATGTCTGAGGGGTTTATTTATTCCAACTATGAATACCTTTGTGCAGGTTACTTAGTGCACTTCCCTACCCTGTGGGGCCTTCACGCCCTGTTTTATCTGCCTTCACACAACCCTACCCAGGGGCTCTGGGGCTTTCGCATTGCTGGAGCAGCGATCGACACTATTTCCGCAAGTCACCCCGTGGATCTTACTTATGTTCTTATAACAGTTAGCTATCTTCGCATAAACATATACCTTATATTATATTCACTTACCGAGCATATTTATATAAGTTCACGCAGTAAATAAATAATAAACTTACAATTCATACCCAATATAATTCAATGCATGAAATAGGAAAAGATACATAGAAATATGGTAAAACTTCTCTTTATTAATGCTTCCAACAGTTACAGACTCAAACTACCATGTGCGCTCAGCTATAGGGGTCCGCGCACTCAGCTGCGGACTACTAGGCCTTTGCGCACTAAACTGCAGAGCCTTCTCCTACTCTACGACCCAAAACTAGAATTTACACTTCACATACTTTGTTATGCTTCTATTCCATGATCATCAA
Source organism: Pinus tabuliformis (assembly GCA_031772625.1). Classification (NCBI taxonomy): domain Eukaryota; kingdom Viridiplantae; phylum Streptophyta; class Pinopsida; order Pinales; family Pinaceae; genus Pinus; species Pinus tabuliformis. The sequence goes on from CM062815.1 coordinate 39,562,571, forward strand.
TCCATATTTTTTAACTACTTAGAGCCTCACTCTATTTATACAATCCCATGTGTTAAAATTGGCAACTAGGGAAAAAATTCATGTGGATCATCTTATTCACGGCTGATAATATTTTTATTAGATTCCTCTCATCGAGAGGTGTAGGATTGATATAAAGATCATCTGATTATGATAAGTATTCATGGAGATATGAATTTATTTTGATTATGGAATTATTATCAAGCCGACCTACAACTCATGTAGGCTCAGAAGCCCAACAGTTGCATCTATTCAAACACCAACATTGTGTATAAATACAGGAGGAATTTTCCTCATTTGGACTCACTCAACTCATCACATCTCTCTCTCTCTCTACTGCGCAGAAAAGAGTCTCTTCTCTACTGCGCAGAAAAGGGTCTCTCCCTCACACATGTGAAGCTAGAAGCTGTTGAAACTGAAGCTGCAACTGCAGAAGTAAAGTTTGACCTATGTGTACTAGAAGATCTCGTCATCTAAACTGTGTTGTAGGTTCATCTGAACCTCCTATGGAAACCTCAACTTTTGGTGGTGGAATCAAGTTATTCCGACGGATGGTTTGCATATATCGACTACCCTAGTTTGAAGCCGGAAGCTGCCGAAACTGAAGCTGCAACTGCAGAAGTAAAGATTGACCTACGTGGAATAGAAGATCTCCTCATTTGAACTACACTATAGGTTCATCTGAACTTCCTCTGAAAGCCACAACTTTTGGTGGTGGAATCAAGTCAATCCGACGGACAGTTTGCAAGATATCAACTGCCCTAGTTTGAAGTCGGAAGCTGTCGAAACTGAAGCTGCAATTGCAGAAGTAAAGTTTGACCTGTGTGGACTAGAATATCACCTCATCTAAACTGCGTTGTAGGTTCATCTGAACCTCCTCTGGAAGCTGCAACTTTTGGTGGTGGAATCAAGCCGATCTGACGGTCAATTTGTGAGATATCATCTACCCTAGTTTGATGATGAAGCCGCTAATGCTGGTGCTGCTAATCTAGGGTTTTCTACTACTGATATGAATCAAATTTATTGTACTATTTCTCTCTGCTGAATTATTGAAGATAAAAGAAGATTTGATCAAAGGGTTTCCCCACACATTGTGGGGTTTGTCCTTGGCTAGCCACCATATCTTGTGTCTCTTGTCTTGGCTTGTTTTCTGTCAATCGTTTAATGTTCTATCTACACTTTACTTTATGTACATGTGATTGCTAATCTGTTGAATATAATTAGGAAAAGAAGTAAACTGTTATAATCATAGAACGTACCATAACTTAACATGGTATCGGAGTTGAGGTGAAGAAAAAGCCCGAGCAAGAGCAAGAGAAATCATCGAAGAGAAGATTGGCAAGGCTATCCTAAAAGAATGATGGGGTCCTCAACACTCTTTCCTGCCGAAGACAAGCTTTGTGAGAAAGCTTACTATCATGGATGGAAGATGTCTATCGATCTCAGTCTAGAAGATCAAGGAGTGTTGGACCATGTGAGAGGCAATATTGTTGAGCCTCCATCAAATGCATCTGCTGTTGCCAGGAACAAATGGAAAACTGGAGAAGTCAAAATGAAGAAGATCATTTGGGACTCTATCGACAAGCGCTTGGTGGCCTACATCTCTGAACTAGACACCTCCAAGGAAATCTATGATATTCTTGTGAGTTTATTTAAATTTAATGATGCAAATCAAGTTTTGTTTCTTAGAAATAAGCTTAGGGAAATCAAGAAGGGTAAAGATGAGAGTATGCAAGCATACTTCTTAAGAATCACCGAGATCAAGAACCATCTCCTATCTATTGGGGAGACTATTACTGACAGAGAAATGGCACTCATAAATCTTGGAGGATTACCATCTGAATGGTACGTGTTCAGGACTATTCTTTTGAAAAATAATGTAATTCCTGGTTTCGAGGAATTAATGGCTAGATGCATTCAAGAAGAAACAAGGGTAGAAGAGTAAGAAATGCACATGCCTAAAGGTCCTCCTGTTTCCTTTTCTTCTCATGCGAAGAAAATAAATAATTCCGGGACTAAACCAAAAGGAAAGGCTCGACCTAAGGATGGAAGAAAAGGATGATGTCGCATCTATGATAAAGCAGGTCACTATGCAAGGGAGTGCCCTGATAGAAAAGACTCACACTGGAACGACGATCAAAATCCCTCTGATGGCAATCAAAGGAATGACAAATTCAATAGCAAAGGTAAGGGAGAGCTGGGAATCAAGGAAGAGAATAACCGTTCAAGAAGGCTAGAAATTCCAGCATGTATTAAATGCACCTGACCTCAAAAAAGAACCTGGTGTCCATATCGATAATGGAAGATAAAGGATACAAGGTAACCTTCACTGATGGCAAGGTACGTATATGGAAAAATAATGTTAAAGATTCCTTTACTCTTGGGTTTTGTGTTGATTCATTATATCAAGTCGATGGAAGTCTGCTAGGTGTCATATCTTATGATACATCTCTTCAGTCTGAACTTTGGCATCAGAGGTTTTCCCACCTTAATTATAAAACTCTACCCGATGTAAGACAAATGGTGACAGGGATGCCCGAATTCTGAGTAGAGAAAGAAGGTGTATGTCCAAGATGTGCCGAAGGAAAGCTCAAAAGGGGACCATTCCCCTCAAGCCAAAGCAAGACCTCTGATATATTACTGTTGGTTCACTCAAGCATATCTGAGGCTGGCATTAAGAGGGAGACTACTACACCACATACTCCTGAGCAGAATGGTGTGGTGGAAAGGAAGAACCGTATGATTGTGGAAGATGTCTATGGGTAGATGATGTAACAATGCTTGATGTGGAGGAAGCCATGGATCTTATTTATCCACTGAGCCTCCCTCTTCTAGGAAGAGGCCTTCATGGCTTAGGGGGATACTTGATGATGCTGAAGTACATGCTTCACCCCGAGGAACCTTCCGTGAAAGTAAGAAACCTAATAGGTATCAGGGATACCTAACCATCATGAGCACAACCATACAAAATGAGCCTCCATCATTCTCAGATGCTGTCAAGCATCAAGTATGGAAGGATGCTATGACCAAAGAATATGAGTCTATTATGGAGAATGATGTCTGGGAAGTAGTTCCTAGACCCCAGGACAAGAAAATTGTCACTTCTAAATGGCTTTACAAGATAAAGCATGCAACAAATGAAAGTACAGAAAAATATAACGCTCATTTTGTTGCTCGTGGTTTCTCCCAGAAGGAAGTTATAGACTATGATGTGATATTTGCACCTGTTGCTAGATATATGACCATTCACTCGATCATAGCCCTTGCAGCTTCACAAGGATGGAACCTACATCAGATGGATGTCAAGACCGTGTTATTCCACAGTTCGATCAAAGAAAAGGTATACGTGGAGCAACCCGAAGGATTTGAGATTTATGATCGAAAATCTCATGTATGCAGGTTGAAGAAGGCTCTCTATGGGCTGAAGCAAGCACCTCGAGCATGGTATGAGAGGATCAATAGCTACTTGATGAAGTTGGGATTCACTAGAAATGAAGCCGATCCTAACCTTTACTTCAAGTTTGAAGATGACAAGCCTCTCATACTAGTGTTGTATGTGGATGACCTCTTTCTAATAGGTGCATACCCTCTCATTCACAAATGTAAGAGGGAGTTGGCTTTTGAATTTGAAATGAAGGACCAAGGACTTGAAGTGTGGAAGAAGCCAAGGGAAATTTTCCTATCTCAAGGAAAATATGTGGTAAAGATATTGGAAAGATTCGGTATGATGGACTGCAAGCCTGTGACTACCTCGAGGATCTTAACTTTTAGAAGTTATATGGTAGTGATGTCAGACCAGATTTGGGAAATGCCTCTGAGTTTCATAAACTCATTCGCATTGATGTTCTTGGTGAACCTCCATCTGAACATATGTTTTGCAGTTAGCATTGTGAGCTCATATTTGGTTGAGCCTCACTAGATTGATGCAAAGAATCTTCTGAGATATCTTTGTGGCATAACTACTAATGGGTTAAGATACACTGTCAGAGATGTGAGACTACTTGGATATACTGATGCTGATTGAGCAGGCAGTGTGGTGGACCGTAAGCACACTTCCAGGTGCTGTTTCACCTTGGGATCTACTTCGATATCCTGGATGATCAGGAAGCAAAATTTGGTGGCTTTGAGCACTTCCGAAGAAGAATATATTGCTGCCAGCATGGCCTCCTGTGAGGCAGTTTGGTTGAAAAAGCTCTTCAGTGAGCTGTTTGGATTTACATTGGATACCATTGTGATTCTTTGTAACAACCAGAGGTGGGATTCGATTATTAAGGAATCCAATATTCATTGATTGCTCCAGCAGATAGACATCATCTGGGATATGGTAAGTCGATGAGCAAAGAGGCTCCATCGCATTAAGATGATGTACAGGTCGATACACCTTATCAAAGCCCCGAGGAAATATCTAATCTGTGATTTTCCCAAACGACTTGGAGTCGTCAAGAAACCCTTGTACAAGGGTCCTGCATGTTGCATACATCGAGCTCTAGGAGCTCACCCTCCCCTGGTGGTGCACACTGGAACAAGATGATTCGCTCTCTTGTGGGACAAGATGATTCGCTCTCTTGTGGAACAAGATGATTCGCTCTCCTATGCAGCAGGATGATTAGCTCTCCTATGAGGCCTCGATTGATGTGTTCTCCATGGTGATTGTAGCAGTATTGATGTGTTCTCCTGTGAGGCCTGGATTGATGTGTTCTCCTATGAGGCTTGGATTGATGCGTTCTCCATGGCGATTGTAGCAGGATTGATGTGTTCTCTTGTGAGGCCTGGATTGATGTGTTCTCCATGGCGATTGTAGCAGGATTGATGTGTTCTCCTGTGAGGACAGGATTGATTAGTTCTCCTATCAAGGAATCCTACCCATGCATTCTGGGACTCATGGGAAGTACCTCTCATCTGATCAATGAGCAGGGAAATGAAGTTAGGGACCATAGTAGCACCGATGGATGCATCGTTGTATCTACCGTACTCCCTACACTAGGATGACCTGCATTGAACTGGGATCAATGATACTGGTCTAGGACTAGTGGTAGGAGTTGTGCCATACTATGACACTGACTTTGGGTCAGTTGAGACTGGTCTAGGACCAGTGGTACATACCATGATGTTGACTTTAGGTTGGTTGAGACTGGTCTGGGACCAGTGAGAGTGGTACATACCATGATGTTGACTTCAGGTCGGTTGAGACTGGCCTGGGACCAGTGGTACACTCTCTGAGACTACGATAATAGTCTGGGACTAGTGGTAGGAGTGGTACTTATGATGAAGCTGACTTCAGGTCGGTTGAGATTGGTCTGGGACCAGTGGTACACACTCTGAGACTGACTTTGAGTCAGTGGAGGATGATACTGGTCTGGGACCAGTGGATTTGTACTCACTATGACGTTGACTTCGGGTTGGTTGAGACTAGTCTGGGACCAGTGGTACATACTCTGAGACTGACTTTGAGTCAGTATGATACATCTTCGATCATTTCCTCTTCTTCATAATTCGGACAAAAGCAAAGCAGAACAGAACAAGAAGAGCAGTGCATAACAGAGCAGAGCCATACAGATCAGTATAGGGCAGAAAAATAAAAAGAAGAATAGGCAGAATAGAGTAGAGTAGGGCAAGGGTCAGCTTGTACAAGGCAGTGCATTTGATGGATGAATAGTAATGACCGATAGACAGATTACATATGGAGTTCTCCCTAGTTGAGAGGGAGTGTTAAAATTTGCAACTAGAGAAAAACTTCATGTGGGTCATCGTATTCATGGCTGATAATATTTTTATTAGATTCCTCTCATTGAGAGGTGTAGGATTGATATAAAGCTCATCCGATTCCGATAAGTATTGATGGAGATATGAATTTATTTTGATTATGGAATTATTATCAAGCCAACCTACAACTAATGTAGGCTCAGAAGCCCAACAATCGCATCTATTCAAACACCAAATTTGTGTATAAATATAGGAGGACTTTTCCTCATTTGGACTCACTCAACTCATCACATCTCTCTCTCTCTCTACTGCACAGAAAAGGGTCTCTCCCTCACACATGTGAAGCCAGAAGCTGTCGAAACTGAAGCTGCAACTGCAGAAGTAAAGTTTGACCTACATGGACTAGAAGATCTCCTCATATTAACTACACTATAGGTTCATCTGAACCTCCTCTAGAAGCCACAATGTTTTGTGGTGGAATCAAGTCAATCCGATGGACAGTTTGCAAGATATCGATTGCCCTAGTTTGAAGCCGGAAGCTGCCAAAATTAAAGCTGCAACTACAAAAGTAAATATTGACCTACGTAGACTAGAAGAGCTCCTCATCTGAACTATGTTGTAGGTTCATCTGAACCTCCTCTGAAAGCCCCAAATTTTGGTGGTGGAATCAAGTCAATCCGACAGACGGTTTGCAAGATATCGATTGCCCTATTTTGAAGCCGGAAGTTGCCGAAACTGAAGCTGTAACTGCAGAAGTAAAGTTTGACCTACGTGGACTAGAAGATCTCCTCATCTAAACTCTGCTGTAAGTTCATCTGTACCTCCTCTGAAATCTGAAACATTTGGTGGTGGAATCAAGCTGATCCAACGGTTGGTTTGTGAGATATCGTTTTCCCTAGTTTGATGATGAAGCCGCTAATGCTGATGTTGGTGATCTAGGGCTTGCTACTGCTGATATGAATCAGATTTATTGTACTATTTCTCTCTACTGAATTATTGAAGATAAAAGAAGATTTGATCAAAGGGTTTCCCCACACATTGTGGGGTTTGTCCTTGGCTAGCCACCACATCTTGTGTCTCTTGTCTTGGCTTGTTTTCCATCAATCGTTTAATGCTCTATCTGCACTTTACTTTATGTACATGTGATTGCTAATCTGTGGAATATAATAAGGAAAAGAAGTAAATTGTTATAAGCATAGAACATACCATAAATTAACACCATGGTCTGTGGACCATTGGTAGATCTCTCAAATTGTCATTACATTACAAAAGTGAGGGTGGACAACCCTCTGACTTATTTACCATCTTCGCGCTCTCTGCCCATAATTCGCAGAGTCTTTACAATGGACTTTGTCAAAACCTAGACTTATTTAAGCTCCACAACTTTCCTTGGGGGGATCCCACACCCAACACTTGACCCTTTTGTGAGGAGGGCTTCCAAAAAAACACTATTGCAAATATATTTAACTCTCTACCACAAGCTACTAAGTTGATTTTGTAGTCTTGGATCGATTAATTCACACTCCTATCTCCAATACCCTAGCCTATCCTAGTGTTGGTGTACTACTAGTAAAAATAAAAGACAAATCTAGTTAATTTTATTATTGCATTGATTTTAAGTGGTTGTTATTTACACAAGTGGGATGCGGCATGAAACTGAGATGGTGTGAATGAATCTTGTTAGTCACCCTAATGCAACTATATAAAGTATTTCTTTTCAATTCAATGAAGTCTAACTACAGAAGGGTAAGAGCATTCACAACACACCAATGCTTATTATGATGCACCTCTCACTAAATCTTCTTAAATGAAACTTATCCCAAGTTTTGTGAATTAATGACCTAGAAACAAACCAAAAGGAAAATCAAAGTAACCGAGAAAAGATCAAAGAAAATTTGCCAACCAAGAGTGAAAAGCACTCCAAAAGCATCACAGCTAGGAAAAAACAGGCCAATCAAATGAACACACTCAAAGCAATCAAACCAAAAGCTAGAAGTGAAAGAAGGAAGACAATGTCAACAAGTTAGTGCTGTAGCATAATGGCTCAACTAACACCAATGTTCTACAAAGGTCAAAACTAGACTCTAGAGGTAGGGAGGTCTAATAAGATCAAACAAGAGTGATATAAAGAGATAAAAAACAAACTCAAATGATTGTTTCTAGATAACAGTTGCACAACCAATCAGAACACCACCAATTGTAACAAAAAAAAAAACAAGAGAAGAAAGAGATCACTTAGAAACAAGTGACAAAAGTCAAACAAAGGAAAAATCTAAATAAAGACCATATTTTAGTTTTTACTTGATCAACTAAACATATATGAAAAATGGTATCCAAAGATGATGACAATAGCCCCAACTAAAGCACACTAAACCTCTAAGGAAAACGTTAGAGTAGTACCAAAGGCAGGATCCAAAAAAAAAAACAAGAGTATGCTCAGATATGATATGTTTCACATTTGAAAGAAACAATAAGAAATAGATCCAACAAATAACAACAAGTTTTGAAGAAAATACATGAAAAATCAAGCAAATAAAGTGAAACAAAACCCAAAAATTGGGAAAAATAGATAGAAAATAGGTTGATTTTTCAATCAGCCATATCGTCCTCATACGAACTCCGTTTCAAGTGACATTTTTGTTTAGGTAAAATTTAAAGAGGATTATAGATCTATAATTATTTCTACTCAGTTATGTACAAAAAATAATAGAAACAAATAGGAAAAATAGTCACACACGAGGTAAGAAGAAAAACAAACTGGTCGATCTTCAATTGGCCATAACTCTCTCATACAGTGTCTGTTTCCAGTGAAATTTTTTTTAAGTATAACTATGAGAGGAATCTAGATACATGGTTATGTTTATCAAATTATGTAAAAAAAGCATAAATTGATAAAATAACTATGACCTGTAATTCTCTCATAAAACAAAAACAAAAACAAAACTTCAGATCTAAGATCCGGTCAGATCTGAAGCAAGTATAACTAATGGAGATAAAATATAGTCCAAAAATCCACAAAGAACTTAATGGGAGACCAAAAAATAACCAGATCTAAAGCAAAAGAGAGAAGATGTAAATACAAAGAGGACAAAAGAAAAATGTTCTCATTGAAAGCACCAGTTTTGTTACATTTAATTATGCAAGGAGCTCTTGCTCTATGATTTCATGCCTGATTGAAATCACTAGACATCAAAACGAAAGACCAATATAGATACAATACTGTTCCAACCCAAATGATTAAACATGTATCAGGCGGTCGATTCTGTATACTATAAGGAAATATGTGTACACCTAGCCTCCTCGTAGGTTGGGGAAGGATTTTAGGTTTGATGTATATTCTTGCACTCCATTCGAGCGATCTAACTGATCCACACCTGATCTTGATCCCTACACATAACCATAAACAAACGAAGACAACAAGTGACCTTCCTCAAAAGATCGTCACATCAAAATATCATAGAAACAACTATAAATCATGCTGAATACAAATAGATACAGGGAAGGATCATATCTTTATATTAATCATATAAGTGAAAGTACATCAATATACCTTAAAAAAATAAGATCCTCTCCTACATATTGCAGTATGGTCTCCTCTCCCAATAAAACAGAGGTCTCATGCTATAGTTTGGATACTCCTTCTTTTCTCCCCTTTACTCTTAGTGAGATTATATAGGCTCATTCTATCCTCCACGAGAATGTATCTAGACACCTAGGGGCTTGAGAAGTTAGGAAACTTCTACAATAATGGACCCATAGCCAACTCATACACGGGTTGGTCAAGTTGATCTCCTTGGAAATGATAGACTCTAGAAACTTTATTCACAATTATGCGCTTTTTCTCAATTATCTAAATTATGAAATAATTATTATCTGATAATTATAATATTTTGGAAAATTAATTATGAGAAATTGTTGAATCATGTAATTTCATTCTTCTATCATGGAATAAATCTCACATAAGTAAATGAAAAGGTGAAAATGGAGAAATTTTAGCCAAAAAACCGAGGTAAGTTGATATTGGATTTCTCTCACTATAATGGAGTGAAAAATAGGGTTATAAAAAGCCATCTCTGCAGTGTCATGTATATATTCTGAGATTAATTTTGTAGTATGTTGATATCTATACATAAGTTTTGTGCATGGTAAGTGTGTACATACATTGATATGTCTTGTGGAAGTCATGTATATATTCTAGGGTTTTGTAGTATGGCTTTTTGATGATATTTGATCATTTTTGTTCTATTTACCTTTATCTGTCAATGATGTATCTATCATGAAAATATGTGTTTGTCAGTATTGATTGGGTTGAATTGATTATGGAATGGAATGTTGATCAGTGATGATGCTACATGTTGGAAATAATACTGGGTGGGGGGGGGGTGAATAAGTATTATCAGATCAGTAAAACCTTTCCAATTTCATACTCAGAGACATATACGCTACTTCAATTAAGTGAACCCGCGTGTACACGCTACTGTGTCTAATGCAACTAGCGTATATCTAGAGATCTTATAATTCAGTTATCTTAATCTTCAGTAAGTTCATCAGAACATTATTAAGCATATTAACAGTAAACAGGTGCAGTATAATAGAACAAAACATCACACAAGAGCCACACACATGAACACCATGATATAAGGTGGAAACCCAATGTGGGTGAAAACCACCTGCTGCAATTCGTCTCTTTCTTCTTTAATAAGAAACTTCTTTTACAATGTACTGGTGCAGTCCTTTACCAGTACGCAGGCTAACACCTGCAGAGGGCTACAACCCTCTCTCGTTTTCCAACTACTTCTGGAAGGGAGCTACAACCCCCTCAGCTCTTGTACTAGCCGATCCATTTACTAGTACGTAGGTGCTGACCCTACAACCTTCTTTCCTTCAGGGACCACGTTTCATCAATTTTCAGACTGGATCCAAGAGTACAAAACAAACATTACTGCAATACAATCATCAACTTATACTTGCATCATAATTCATTAAACAACCCAATACTGAATCACTGAAACCCTGTCATCAAGAACACAGAACCCAAACCAGAGCCCAGAACTCTACAACAACCACCAGAATCAACAACAACCTGAAATTTCAAGTCTTATTATGCATACGCTACTTCACTGTACCAAAACCGCGTGTATACGCGCTTTCTCCAAAGGCAACCCGCGTGCAGATCTAGAAATAATTACTTATGCCTTCGCTGTCAGATCCGACCCTTGCCAAGCGTCCCGAACAGATAAACAGAAATACCAGATCTTCTCACTTCATCAGACACACAATGCCTCCCCTTTGCCTAATGATCTTCTACTTATATAGCCTTAGGCCCTTCACAATACCACGGGCCAAAACCATAGAAACACAATACCATCAACTTCAAAACTAGGGATCGACACGTCCGTCGAGACACCATGGTCCAAAACCATAGGCACAACTTCCAAGGACTAACCGTCACAGACCAAAGATATGTTTTCCACATACACGCTCTTTTACTGAAGCCAACCTGCGTGTACACGCGACTTGGTATATAGCGAACCTGCGTATACACGACTTGGTATATAGTGAACCTGCTTGTATACGCGACTTGGTATATAGTGAACCAGCATGTATATATTTTCTCTTCATACTTGTAGTCTGATCATCAATTCCTTGCTGCTATCCTTCTGCACTATGATTTGTCATCAGTGTGAGTTGCCATCAAGGACAACATTTGTCTCATAATGCCAACAATCTCCCCCTTTGGACTTGATGGCAACCACCACACCAAGTCACTCTCCCCCTTTGACATCGAGGGAAAAGGGCGGACCAAGATATTTTCTTCTTTGGTATACCTTCTGCTGTCCATACTGCTGTCCATACTCTCCCTGAGTAAATGCTGAAGTTTCTGATTTGGCTCCCCCTTTGTTTATGCCAAAGTGTACCAATCTATCCATGCTCCTCCTGAGCAGATGCAGGTTCTAAGACCAGCCATTCAGATCTGTACCATAAGCATCAGTCTGCAATACTATTTCTTTGATCAAACAACAAGATGTATCATTTGGTTTCATCGGGAACTTCTAACCATAATGCCAACAATGAATTATTTGAAGTATATGCTCCCCCTGAGTGTGAGCCAACCATTTCCTGAGTCTGTTCTACTCCCCCTGAGCCTGAGCCAACCATGACTGAACCTGGGTCTGTTCTACTGCCCTTTCTTCATATACGCGACTTTGCAGCCTGTAACTCGCGTATATACGCGACTTGTCTTCATTATATCAGCGTATGAAAGGAATACTGAAATTCATCACTTTCAGATTCCCCTGTGTCTGTTATGTCAGCTGACTGAGTTATGCCACACTTTTCTGTCTCTGTCTTCTTCAATTCCTGGAACTGTGATGATGTATGGTCCTCTTGTTTTGAATTTTGAAATCTGCTCCTGCATTCCCTTGCTTTATGTCCATATTTGTTGCATGCATAACATCTTACATATTTCATCTTCCTTCTATCACAATCAATTGCTTTGTGTCCATATGCATTGCAGGAAAAGCAATAACCTCTGAAATACCTGGGATGTGATGATCTTTTGTAATGGTCTTGACCCATTCTACTTCTACATCTGGCTGCAACATGTCCAAGATTATGACATACATAACATTCAACATTATTCAGTGGAGGAAATAATCGTCTATCACTTCCATAGTTAGGAGTAAAGGATCTTCCTTGAGGAATTTCTTTCCTTGGTTGTTCCTTGTTCAGCATTTCAGATTTCTCATTAGAATTCCTTGCCTCACCTTGTGCACTAGATTCACCTTCAACATATTCATGAAAACCAAGACCAGTTTTGATAGCAGGAGACCTTTGACTATTAAGAATATCATCCAAGACTTTAGTACTATCTTGAAATCGTAAAAGCTTATCCTTTTCTTCTATTTTACCTTTCAAGATATTTACCTCAACTTGATGTTGTTCTTCCTTTTTCAGATACTGATTCCTTAGGTCTTCTTCAGCTTTTCTTCCTTCTTCCACTTGTCGCTTTAGTTTGATCACTTCATGTTCTTGATCTTCAAGATCTTCTTTTAGAGAGAGAATCTTTGATTCAAGTCTCTGAATAGTTGTGCTCTGATCCTTTACTATATCCTGTAATTTCTCCCTTACCCTGGTTTCTGTCTCCAATTGTTCTTTTAATTTGGCAACTTCTTCAGTTTCTGCATTCTTCTTTTCATGTGCCATGAGACTTTTAATGTCTTTGCTATTATTGGATGAAGCATTCTTCTTTTCATGTGCCATGAGACTTCTAATATCTTCACTATCATTGAATGAACTTGTAATATGGGTATAATAGCTTCTACCATCTTCTTCAGATATCTTTCCTTTCTTATGAGGGCATCTAGCAGCATAGTGACCAACTCTACCACATAGAAAACATTTGAAAGGTAGCTTACCTTTGAACCGTCCAGTTCCCCGTTCAAGATTCTTGACAAAATTTACCTCATCTTCTTCTTCTGACACTTGGAATGCAGCTTCTGGTGGTACCTCTTGTCGCATTTCAAAAGCCGTTAAGATCCCGTGAAGCTGGGACATGGTGATTTTCTACACATTCTCCTTTTCTTCTATGGCAGATACTTTAGAATCAAATTTAGCAGACAGAGATCTCAAAACCTTTTCAACTAAGACAACTTCCTCAAATTCTTCACCCAGATCCCTCATACAATTCACAATCTCATCCATACGCAGGAAATAATTAGCTATGCTTTCATTACTATGCATCTTAAGAGTTTCATACCGGATTCTGAGAGTTTGAAGCTTTGCTCTTTTTACCTGATCATCTCCTTCGTAGCTTGTGACGATTTTGTCCCATATTTCCTTAGATGATTTGAAATGCATGATCTTCATAAATTCTGATTATGTCAAACTACTCAATAGGACAGTAACAACTTTGGCATTGAGCTCATATTGCTTTTTCTCTGCTGGATCTGTAGGAGTTGCTGATGGGAATTTGTATCCTCCTTCTACGATTCCCCAAATTTCTGCTGCAAGTGATTGTAGATATGCAGTGGTTCTTATCTTCCAGTGAGTAAAATTGTTCCCGTCAAACACTGGTGGCCTGATGTGTGCCTCTCTTTCTGGATTAGCCATTCTGATGGATCTTTTCCTTCAAGCGATCAAGCTTCCTATGAAGGACCTGCTCTGATACCAATTGTTGGAAATAATACAGAGGGGTGGGGGGGGGTGAATCAGTATTATCAGATCAGTAAAACCTTTCCAATTTCATACTCAGAGACATATACGCTACTTCAATTAAGTGAACCCGCGTGTACATGCTACTGTGTCTAATGAAACTAGCGTATATCTAGAGATCTTATAATTCAGTTATCTTAATCTTCAGTAAATGCATCAGAACATTATTAAGCATATTAACAGTAAACAGGTGTAGTATAACAGAACAGAACATCACACAAGAGCCACACACATGAACACCATGATATAAGGTGGAAACCCAATGTGGGTGAAAACCACCTGCTGCAATTCGTCTCTTTCTTCTTTAATAAGAAACTTCTTTTACAATGTACTGGTGCAGTCCTTTACCTGTACGCAGGCTACAACCTGCAGAGGGCTACAACCCTCTCTCGTTTTCCAACTACTTCTGGAAGGGAGCTACAACCCCCTCAGCTCTTGTACTAGCCGATCCATTTACTAGTACGTAGGTGCTGACCCTACAACCTTCTTTCCTTCAGGGACCACGTTTCATCAATTTTCAGACTGGATCCAAGAGTACAAAACAAACATTACTGCAATACAATCATCAACTTAAACTTGCATCATAATTCATTAAACAACCCAATACTGAATCACTGAAACCCTGTCATCAAGAACACAGAACCCAAACCAGAGCCTAGAACTCTGCAACAACTACCAGAATCAACAGCAACATGAAATATCAAGTCTTATTATGCATACGCTACTTCACTGTACCAAAACCGCGTGTATACGCGCTTTCTCCAAAGGCAACCCACGTGAAGATCTAGAAATAATTACTTGTGCCTTCGCTGTCAGATCTGACCCTTGCCAAGCGTCCCGAACAGATAAACAAGAATACCAGATCTTCTCACTTCGTCAGACAGACAATGCCTCCCCTTTGCCTAATGATCTTCTACTTATATAGCCTTAGGTCCTTCACAATACCATGGGCCAAAACCATAGAAACACAATACCATCAACTTCAAAACTAGGGAACGACACGTCCGTCGAGACACCATGGTCCAAAACCATAGGCACAACTTCCAAGGACTAACCGTCACGGACCAAAGATAAGTTTTCCACATACACACTCTTTTACTGAAGCCAACCTACGTGTACACGCGACTTGGTATATAGCGAACCTGCGTATACGCGACTTGGTATATAGTGAACCTGCTTGTATACGCGACTTGGTATATAGTGAACCCGTGTGTATATATTTTCTCTTCATAATTGTAGTCTGATCATCAATTCCTTGCTGCTATCCTTCTGCACTATGATTTGTCATCAGTGTGAGTTGCCATCAAGGACAACACTTGTCTCATAATGCCAACAATCTCCCCCTTTGGACTTGATGGCAACCACCACACCAAGTCACTCTCCCCCTTTGACATCAAGGGCAAAGGGCGGACCAAGATATTTTCTTCTTTGGTATACCTTCTGCTGTCCATACTCTCCTTGAGTACATGATGAAGTTTCTGATTTGGCTCCCCCTTTGTTTATGCCAAAGTGTACCAATCTGTCCATGCTCCCCCTGAGCAGATGCAGGTTCTAAGACCAGCCATTCAGATCTGTACCATAAGCATCAGTCTGCAATACTATTTCTTTGATCAAACAACAAGATGTATCATTTAGTTTCATCAGCAACTTCTAACCATAATGCCAACAATGAATTATTTGAAGTATATGCTCCCCCTGAGTGTGAGCCAACCATTTCCTGAGTCTGTTATGCTCCCCCTGAGCCTGAGCCAACCATGACTGAACCTGGGTCTGTTCTGCTGCCCTTTCTTCATATACGCGACTTTGCAGCCTGTAACTCGCGTATATATGCGAATTGTCTTCATTATATCAGCGTATGCAAGGAATACTGAAATTCATCACTTTCAGATTCCCCTGTGTCTGTTATGTCAGCTGACTGAGTTATGCCACACTTTTCTGTCTCTGTCTTCTTCAATTCCTGGAACTGTGATGATGTATGGTCCTCTTGTTTTGAATTTTGAAATCTGCTCCTGCATTCCCTTGCTTTATGTCCATATTTTTTGCATGCATAACATCTTACATATTTCATGTTCCTTCTATCACAATCAATTGCTTTGTGTCCATATGCATTGCAGGAAAAGCAATATCCTCTGAAATACCTGGGATGTGATGATCTTTTGTAATGGTCTTGACCCATTCTACTTCTACATCTGGATGCAACATGTCCAAGATTATGACATACATAACATTCAACATTATTCAGTGGAGGAAATAATCATCTATCACTTCCATAGTTAGGAGTAAAGGATCTTCCTTGAGGAATTTCTTTCCTTGGTTGTTCCTTGTTCAGCATTTCAGATTTCTCATTAGAATTCCTTGCCTCACCTTGTGCACTAGATTCACCTTCAACATATTCATGAAAACCAAGACCAGTTTTGATAGCAGGAGACCTTTGACTATTAAGAATATCATCCAAGACTTTAGTACTATCTTGAAATCGTAAAAGCTTATCCTTTTCTTCTATTTTACCTTTCAAGATATTTACCTCAACTTGATGTTGTTCTTCCTTTTTCAGATACTGATTACTTAGGTCTTCTTCAGCTTTTCTTCCTTCTTCCACTTGTCACTTTAGTTTGATCACTTCATGTTCTTGATCTTCAAGATCTTCTTTTAGAGAGAGAATATTTGATTCAAGTCTCTGAATAGTTGTGCTCTGATCCTTTACTATATCCTGTAATTGCTCCCTTACCCTGGTTTCTGTCTCCAATTGTTCTTTTAATTTGGCAACTTCTTCAGTTTCTGCATTCTTCTTTTCATGTGCCATGAGACTTTTAATGTCTTTGCTATTATTGGATGAAGCATTCTTCTTTTCATGTGCCATGAGACTTCTAATATCTTCACTATCATTGAATGAACTTGTAATATGGGTATAATAGCTTCTACCATCTTCTTCAGATATCTTTCCTTTCTTATGAGGGCATCTAGCAGCATAGTGACCAACTCTACCACATAGAAAACATTTGAAAGGTAGCTTACCTTTGAACCGTCCAATTCCCCGTTCAAGATTCTTGACAAAATTTACCTCATCTTCTTCCTCTGACACTTCGAATGCAGCTTCTGGTGGTACCTCTTGTCGCATTTCAAAAGCAGTTAAGATCCCGTGAAGCTGTGACATGGTGATTTTTTGCACATTCTCCTTTTCTTCTATGGCAGATACTTTAGAATCAAATTTAGCAGACAGAGATCTCAAAACCTTTTCAACTAAGACAACTTCCTCAAATTCTTCACCCAGATCCCTCATACAATTCACAATCTCATCCATACGCAGGAAATAATTAGCTATGCTTTCATTACTATGCATCTTAAGAGTTTCATACCGGATTCTGAGAGTTTGAAGCTTTGCTCTTTTTACCTAATCATCTCCTTCGTAGCTTGTGACGATTTTGTCCCATATTTCCTTAGCTGATTTGAAATGCATGATCTTCATATATTCTGATTGTGTCAAACTACTCAATAGGACAGTAACAACTTTGGCATTGAGCTCATATTGCTTTTTCTCTACTGGATCTGTAGGAGTTGCTGATGGGAATTTGTATCCTCCTTCTAAGATTCCCAAATTTTTGCTCCAAGTGATTGTAGATATGCAGTGGTTCTTATCTTCCAGTGAATAAAACTGTTCCCGTCAAAGACTGGTGGCCTGATGTGTGCCTCTCTTTCTGGATTAGCCATTCTGATGGATCTTTTCCTTCAAGCGATCAAGCTTCCTCTGAAGGACCTGCTCTGATACCAATTGTTGGAAATAATACAGAGAGGGGGGGGATGAATCAGTATTATCAGATCAGTAAAACCTTTCCAATTTCATACTCAGAGACATATACGCTACTTCAAATAAGTGAACCCGCGTGTACACGCTACTGTGTCTAATGCAACTAGTGTATATCTAGAGATCTTATAATTCAGTTATCTTAATCTTCAGTAAATGCATCAGAAAATTATTAAGCATATTAACAGTAAACAGGTGCAGTATAACAGAACAGAACATCACACAAGAGCCACACACATGAACACCATGATATAAGGTGGAAACCCAATGTGGGTGTAAACCACCTGCTGCAATTCGTCTCTTTCTTCTTTAATAAGAAACTTCTTTTACAATGTACTGGTCCAGTCCTTTACCAGTACGCAGGCTACAACCTGCAGAGGGCTACAACCCTCTCTCGTTTTCCAACTACTTCTGGAAGGGAGCTACAACCCCCTCAGCTCTTGTACTAGCCGATCCATTTACTAGTACGTAGGTGCTGACCCTACAACCTTCTTTCCTTCAGGGACCACGTTTCATCAATTTTCAGACTGGATCCAAGAGTACAAAACAAACATTACTGCAATACAATCATCAACTTATACTTGCATCATAATTCATTAAGCAACCCAATACTGAATCACTGAAACCCTGTCATCAAGAACACAGAACCCAAACCAGAGCCCAGAACTCTGCAACAACCACCAGAATCAACAGCAACCTGAAATATCAAGTCTTATTATGCATACGCTACTTCACTGTACAAAAACCGCGTGTATATGCGCTTTCTCCAAAGGCAACCCGCGTGCAGATCTACAAATAATTACTTATGCCTTCGCTGTCAGATCCGACCCTTGGAAAGCGTCCCGAATAGATAAACAGCAATACCAGATCTTCTCACTTCGTCAGACACACAATGCCTCCCCTTTGCCTAATGATCTTGTACTTATATAGCCTTAGGCCCTTCACAATACCATGGGCCAAAACCATAGAAACACAATACCATCAACTTCAAAACTAGGGATCGACACGTCCGTCGAGACACCATGGTCCAAAACCATAGGCACAACTTCCAAGGACTAACCGTCACGGACCAAAGATAAGTTTTCCACATACACGCTCTTTTACTGAAGCCAACCTGCGTGTACACGCGACTTGGTATATAGCGAACCTACGTATACGTGACTTGGTATATAGTGAACCTGCTTGTATACGCGACTTGGTATATAGTGAACCAGCGTGTATATATTTTCTCTTCATACTTGTAGTCTGATCATCAATTCCTTGCTGCTATCCTTCTGCACTATGATTTGTCATCAGTGTGAGTTGCCATCAAGGACAACACTTTAATCATAATGCCAACAATCTCCCCCTTTGGACTTGATGGCAACCACCACACCAAGTTACTCTCCCCCTTTGACATCAAGGGCAAAGGGCAGACCAAGATATTTTCTTCTTTGGTATACCTTCTGCTCTCCATACTGCTGTCCATACTCTCCCTGAGTACATGCTGAAGTTTCTGATTTGGCTCCCCCTTTGTTTATGCCAAAGTGTACCAATCTGTCCATGCTCCCCCTGAGCAGATGCAGGTTCTAAGACCAGCCGTTTAGATCTGTACCATAAGCATCAGTCTGCAATACTATTTCTTTGATCAAACAACATGATGTATCATTTAGTTTCATCAACAACTTCTAACCATAATGCCAACAATGAATTATTTGAAGTATATGCTCCCCCTGAGTGTGAGCCAACAATTTCCTGAGTCTGTTCTGCTCCCCCTGAGCCTGGGCCAACCATGACTGAACCTGGGTCTGTTCTGCTGCCCTTTCTTCATATACGCGACTTTGCAGCCTGTAACTCGCGTATATACGCGACTTGTCTTCATTATATAAGCGTATGCAAGGAATACTGAAATTCATCACTTTCAGATTCCCCTGTGTCTGTTATGTCAGCTGACTGAGTTATGCCACACTTTTTTGTCTCTGTCTTCTTCAATTCCTGGAACTGTGATGATGTATGGTCCTCTTGTTTTGAATTTTGAAATCTGCTCCTGAATTCGCTTGCTTTATGTCCATATTTGTTGCATGCATAACATCTTACATATTTCATGTTCCTTCTATCACAATCAATTGCTTTGTGTCCATATGCATTGCAGGAAAAGCAATATCCTCTAAAATACCTGGGATGTGATGATCTTTTGTAATGGTCTTAACCCATTCTACTTCTACATCTGGCTGCAACATGTCCAAGATTATGACATACATAACATTCAACATTATTCAGTGGAGGAAATAATCGCCTATCACTTCCATAGTTAGGAGTAAAGGATCTTCCTTGAGGAATTTCTTTCCTTGGTTGTTCCTTGTTCAGCATTTCAGATTTCTCATTAGAATTCCTTGCCTCACCTTGTGCACTAGATTCACCTTCAACATATTCATGAAAACCAAGACCAGTTTTGATAGCAGGAGACCTTTGACTATTAAGAATATCATCCAAGACTTTAGTACTATCTTGAAATCGTAAAAGCTTATCCTTTTCTTCTATTTTACCTTTCAAGATATTTACCTCAACTTGATGTTGTTCTTCCTTTTTCAGATACTGATTCCTTAGGTCTTCTTCAGCTTTTCTTCCTTCTTCCACTTGTCGCTTTAGTTTGATCACTTCATGTTCTTGATCTTCAAGATCTTCTTTTAGAGAGAGAATCTTTGATTCAAGTCTCTAAATAGTTGTGCTCTGATCCTTTACTATATCCTGTAATTGCTCCCTTACCCTGGTTTCTGTCTCCAATTGTTCTTTTAATTTGGCAACTTCTTCAGTTTCTGCATTCTTCTTTTCATGTGCCATGAGACTTTTAATGTCTTTGCTATTATTGGATGAAGCATTCTTCTTTTCATGTGCCATGAGACTTCTAATATCTTCACTATCATTGAATGAACTTATAATATGGGTATAATAGCTTCTACCATCTTCTTCAGATATCTTTCCTTTGTTATGAGGGCATCTAGCAGCATAGTGACCAACTCTACCACATAGAAAACATTTGAAAGGTAGCTTACCTTTGAACCGTCCAGTTCCCCGTTCAAGATTCTTGACAAAATTTACCTCATCTTCTTCCTCTGACACTTCGAATGCGGCTTCTGGTGGTACCTCTTGTCACATTTCCAAAGCAGTTAAGATCCCGTGAAGCTGTGACATGGTGATTTTTTGCACATTCTCCTTTTCTTCTATGGCAGATACTTTAGAATCAAATTTAGCAGACAGAGATCTCAAAACCTTTTCAACTAAGACAACTTCCTCAAATTCTTCACCCAGATCCCTCATACAATTCACAATCTCATCCATACGCAGGAAATAATTAGCTATGCTTTCATTACTATGCATCTTAAGAGTTTCATACCGGATTCTGAGAGTTTGAAGCTTTGCTCTTTTTACCTGATCATCTCCTTCGTAGCTTGTGACGATTTTGTCCCATATTTCCTTAGCTGATTTGAAATGCATGATCTTCATAAATTCTGATTGTGTCAAACTACTCAATAGGACAGTAACAACTTTGGCATTGAGCTCATATTGCTTTTTCTCTGCTGGATCTGTAGGAGTTGCTGATGGGAATTTGTATCCTCCTTCTACGATTCCCCAAATTTCTGCTCCAAGTGATTGTAGATATGCAGTGGTTCTTATCTTCCAGTGAGTAAAATTGTTCCCGTCAAAGACTGGTGGCCTGATGTGTGCCTCTCTTTCTGGATTAGCCATTCTGATGGATCTTTTCCTTCAAGCGATCAAGCTTCCTTTGAAGGACCTGCTCTGATACCAATTGTTGGAAATAATACAGAGAGGGGGGGGGGGTGAATCAGTATTATCAGATCAGTAAAACCTTTCCAATTTCATACTCAAAGACATATACGCTACTTCAATTAAGTGAACCCGCGTGTACACGCTACTGTGTCTAATGCAACTAGTGTATATCTAGAGATCTTATAATTCAGTTATCTTAATCTTCAGTAAATGCATCAGAACATTATTAAGCATATTAACAGTAAACAGGTGCAGTATAACAGAACAGAACATCACACAAGAGCCACACACATGAACACCATGATATAAGGTGGAAACCCAATGTGGGTGAAAACCACCTGCTGCAATTCGTCTCTTTCTTCTTTAATAAGAAACTTCTTTTACAATGTACTGGTGCAGTCCTTTACCAGTACGCAGGCTAAAACCTGCAGAGGGCTACAACCCTCTCTCGTTTTCCAACTACTTCTGGAAGGGAGCTACAACCCCCTCAGCTCTTGTACTAGCCAATCCATTTACTAGTACGTAGGTGCTGACCCTACAACCTTCTTTCCTTCAGGGACCACGTTTCATCAATTTTCAGACTGGATCCAAGAGTACAAAACAAACATTACTGCAATACAATCATCAACTTATACTTGCATCATAATTCATTAAACAACCCAATACTGAATCACTGAAACCCTGTCATCAAGAACACAGAACCCAAACCAGAGCCCAGAACTCTGCAACAACCACCAGAATCAATAGCAACCTGAAATATCAAGTCTTATTATGCATACACTACTTCACTGTACCAAAACCGCGTGTATACGCGCTTTCTCCAAACGCAACCCACGTGCAGATCTAGAAATAATTACTTATGCCTTCGCTGTCAAATCCGACCCTTGCCAAGCGTCCCGAACAGATAAACAGCAATACCAGATCTTCTCACTTCGTCAGACACACAATGCCTCCCCTTTGCCTAATGATCTTCTACTTATATAGCCTTAGGCCCTTAACAATACCACGGGCCAAAACCATAGAAACACAATACCATCAACTTCAAAACTAGGGATTGACACGTCCGTCGAGACACCATGGTCCAAAACCATAGGCACAACTTCCAAGGACTAACCGTCACGGACCAAAAATAAGTTTTCCACATACACGCTCTTTTACTGAAGCCAACCTGCGTGTACACGCGGCAAACCTGCGTATACGCGACTTGGTATATAGTGAACCTGCTTGTATACGCGACTTGGTATATAGTGAACCAGCGTGTATATATTTTCTCTTCATACTTGTAGTCTGATCATCAATTCCTTGCTGCTATCCTTCTGCACTATGATTTGTCATCAGTGTGAGTTTCCATCAAGGACAACACTTGTCTCATAATGCCAACACTACAGTGTGGTGATTTGTAACCGATTCAGTAAGTTGTGATTGATTCAATATATGATTTAGTGGTTGATTCAGTATTACAGTGATTTAGATTTAATATTCGGTAGGATGAGATTTGTACTTTGTACAGAGGAAACTCGTACATACACAGGAATGCTTTAGAAAAATAGTGTATACATTTTGAAGTATATCTAATTAGGGTTTGTAGTAACAAAACTATCTTTTGTGATGATGAAAAATGTATGGTTTGGTATAATGATGAGTGGTTGTGCCTTAGTATGATTTGATGTGGATTGATTTTTTCTAGTTGCAATGGTTGATTTAGATTCAGTTGTTGATTTTCTTAGTTCATAGATTGAGTGATTTTATTCAGTATTTGGTTTCATAGTTGTTACTTGGTATTGGTCTTAATGATGGAAGTGGGTCCAGTCTGAAAATATGATGAAAGGTGGCTTACATGTTTGATGTTTTTAGTTAGGTGGTTCTAGTATGAAATATTATGAAACGTGGTCCATAAAGGGTTTTGAGGGTTGGATACTTCAATGAGGGATTTAGATCCTCCTTCCAATGGTAGATGGTAAATTTATGTAGGGGGTAGGTTCTCCCTTCTGGCAGGAGCTGGTAAACAAGATCAGGGGGTGTTACCTCCCTTTCAGTAGTTGATGGAGAACAAAAGAAGGTTGTAGCCTTCTACAGGTGGGTTCCCGCGTACTGGTAAGAGTTTTCACCAGTACAATATGTAATGAAGTTTTCTTAATAATAAAAGCAAAAGACAAAGATGACAACAATGGTGGTTTTATCCCAAATTGGGTCATTGGGTTTCCACCTAAAAATCCTGGTGTTCTCATGTATTTTTGTGTTGCTCATGTGTGATGGTATATTCTACTCTTACTGCTCATGGTTACTATTTAATTAATGAATAATGAAGTAATGATGCACTAGTTAAAGATGAAAAAATGATGAAATATATGAAAATTTAGTTAGTTGGATATAAGATGTTTTCCTTTACTAAATTCACGTACATACACTGGTTGCATGAATGACAATACCATACATAAATCAGAATATGAAATGAAAAGTTTAGTGTGAGTCTAAAATACTAATTCACCACCCACCACTCTTAGTATTTTTCCCAACAACCTCTATGATGTGATGTGGATTTGGCTTGGATCCACTATAGAACCCCTTTACTGCTCACCACCTGCCACCAAATCTTGGAGCTAACTTATGAAGGGTGAAAATAAGCCGTAACATCATGATGTGGAACTACACATGGTTAAAATGTGGACCTTATCACCACTCACTGCTGACCGCATAGAATTTCTATGACACAGGTCTATGGACACCAACTAGAGTTGAGAGTTGGATTGAAGCTCGTATAAGGGGAACACCCCACACGACATGATTTGAGAGGCCATGTGGGCCCACACCATAAGTTGACATATTAGGGCTACATGGGATCTATATACAGCATGTGGAGGCCTCGTAGATACCTAATGAGGATGTGGAATTAGGTTTTTCTATGTGGTGGCACTAGATGGACCACCCATTGATGCAACATGGCAACACAATGATAACATGGGTACCACGTGGATGCCACACGAAAACATAATGTGTTAAAATTATGCAGTTGCGGTCAAACTCCACTTTAGACAACTCATATGATGAAGATAATAATTACAATAGATTCCTCTTTTTGAGAGGACCAAAATCAACCTAAAGATCACCTTGTTACACTTCATTTTGTCACCATGACAAATAATCATCAAATTGGATCTCTCACCATCCAGCCAAGTGCCATAAAGCACTTCCTTGCTAGCCAAACAACTTATATACCTTGAATAAAGTGGAATTTCTAGATCTCATGGTCCAAAACCCTGTTTTTGAGCATCTGTGCAGTTTTTCTGAACAAAATCCACACATGTGCAGTTTCTTCCACTATAAACTGCGCATATCTGCGCACTGTCTTCCACTATAAACTGCACAAGTAAATCAATAAAAAATAAAAATAAAAATTGAGGTCTAGAAGCATTGTTGAGATAATCATTCCCAAGAGAAAGCCTCAAAGTCATGTTTATTCAAGCCTAACCTCATTTTTGATGGAATTAATTCCCATTCTTCAAGGAGCCATCATCCCTCTTTTAGTGGATCTCATCCTTGGACTAAGGATCTCAAACTACTTCCCTTTGGCCTATTAATCAAGCCAAAGGTGGGGGTGTCGAGGGAGGCTGCTGAGAGTAAGTTTATGTTGGGGGAAACATGTTGGAGAGTTTATCATTCCTGGAGAGGATTGACATCAATGGGAGGAGCTCATAACATCAAGGCACCATTTTTGTAGCTCCTTTATGTTTCTGAAATTAACACAAACAAATGTTTCTTCTCACTGCATTTTTTAATGGATTAATTGGTAAATTTCATGGATGGTTTATGTTATTTACATTTTTCCATTGGAATGATGTTATTTATATTTTTCCATTGGATTGATGTTTGTTACTAGTTTCCTCGATCACTAGTTTGAATTATTGAATCATTTATGCTACATATGCCTTTGATCCTTTATTGTTTCCATGTATGCACGTCTAGATTCAAGCATGAAGGAGTTTCATTGAAGCACAAAGGGGAATCTTCATCAAGCATGTTGTAATGAGGTATGAATTTCCATTTCTCACCTTGTTAGCTTATGATTCAATAAAAGATAGATGCACAAAAGGAATTAGTTTGATTGTCTGTTTGTTTCTACTTTCCTTTAGGATCTAGGGAGATCACTCTTGTCAGCAAGAGGGATTTATTTGCCTAACAAATTGGTGACTCCACAGGGGAACGTTATTGTTCTCTTCTTTTCTTGGTTTTTCTTTCCGATCTTCTTTTCCTAGCTAAACCTGAGTCTTAGCAAATTTATGATCTTTCAGATCCTTTTGGTTTGATTTCTTTCTTTTTTATTTTTCTTTGATTTCCCATACCTGCAAGATTTTTGATCATACATAGAGCACAAATATGTGCAATTTATGCATTAAGAAACTTGCGCATGTGCACTGGTTTACATTGCTTACCTGCGCAGTTCCTAGAAATTTTTGAAAAATTTGGTTTTCTTGTACCTAGAGTTTGAATTTTGGTTTCTGAAAGTGTCATCATATATATTTTTTTTTTAGTTTTCCAATATCTTTTTTGAACTTGTTTGAGTGCTTTATGAGCTCTTTCTGAGAATTGATTCCTTTTACAAAATTGGTTAGGGTTTTATCGGGGTTGTTTGTTGATTGATAAAAAAGAGATAGGTTGTCCTTAAAATCACTGTATTCATATCTTTTTTTGTCAAATACACTAGATCCATTATCAATATTTCTTATTTGTGATGAATTTCTTTGTTTAATCACAAATTAGGGTTTCTCAAGAATTAGTGTTTTGATGAGATGTGATTCTTGTGCTGCATTGAAAACATATGTCATTTTTATTCCAATACTAAATTTTAATCAAAATTACACTTTAAAAGTTGATTTCATAACATTCATTCAAACATTTTTCATTTTAAGGATTTCATTGGGTGTTTTGAATTTGATTTCGTTTTTTCATTACTCAGTCATTTGTCTTAGTTTCTTAACAATTTTTGCAAAACCGTTTTTCAAAAAATATCCCCCTCAGTCATCGAGCGGGGGGGGTGGCTGAATTGTGTCTAAGTGTGAATTTCCTTTGAGTATCATTATTTTTATCTTTGGAATTTTCACCTAATTTCCTTTACTTATACTTGATTGGTTCTTTAGTTGGATAAGTTAATTGAAATAGTCTATTGTTATTTTGTTGCTTTGGAATCATCTTGTGTTTGTTTTGAATAATTATCTTGCATAGATTACATTTGCATAGTGGTCACATAAATTTTGAATAGATTACATTTGCATAGTTTTCAAGCAAATTGTGCATAGACTACATTGTGTGGTTTGCAACTTAGAGCTTTGAATTGCTTTGAAAATTAGAAGTGGTACATTTTGGAGTTAATATTAAAAAAGAAACATCTTTACTTACTCTAACTAGAATTCATCAAAATGAAGAGATTTCAAATTTCATATTTGATGCATTAGAGTTTTGAATCAAGTCATAATACCATCAGTTTCATGTCCATTTACCCTTTGAGTAAATAACAACTTAATAACACAATGTTAATAAAATTCACTTAGAATTTTATTATTTTTAAGGCTCTTACCACCTACAGTAGCTTAAGTTGTAAGCTTTGGAATATGGAAGTGAGTAAACTTTCAAAAGCTACAGACAAACAATAGAATCTTGACTTAGGGAGAGAAATCAAATTATTTCAGTTTTTCTCTTGGAAGCTCTTCTTATACATGACTTACACATGAGATCATGTCGAATATGGTGAAATGATCGTACCCACTTCATTGGCTATTATAGATAAATTTTCGCATATTACGATGGTGCCAAAAGGTACTTGGGGTCACTTGAAGGTAAACCTCGAATTAACCATGCCGAGGATCTTTCAAGGGGATTGAGCTTTGTTACTCTGCCCTTCCATGTATGTCTGATTTACAACTGTCCCCCTAGGTAAGATTTTTGTAGTTGGTAAACTTATTAACCATGATCCTAGGGCTCTACCTAAGGTGATAGTAGACGGAAGGTCCTCTTGTACTTGGAACAAATGTTGGCTAGACTCACTTGGACATTTTGGAGGGTAATCTTTGTTGGAGATGGCATAAGAAAAGTTATTTGACCTATATCATTTCATTAAGTAGGTTTTTAGGGTAACTGGTCCCAAACAATCATATCTATAAATGTTTTGACTTTGATCTCTACGACATTGAATTTAATCACCAACTAGTAAATATTGAGCTCTGTGAAAGGTGAGTTTGTATGGTTTGAATCCCTAGATTTTTTAGCGTGTGTTACTTTGTTTGTTTTTAGTTTTTACCAGACATTAGGTGTGGATTATCATTATTATTTAATTTTAATAATAAAAACTCATTTGGATTGAACCTAATGAAAACAATGACAGACCTTACCGATAAGTACCTCCCTTTAACAGGTTTCCTAATTCTTTTCCTAATTTTGCGAATGTTGGTTCTCCTTATATGGCTACATTGTCACTTCCTAGATTCACAATAGGTTTACCTATATGGTTTTTCTCAACTTATTTAATTCCAAATACTCCAATTGTACCAACTCAATCGAGTTTTTCACCTAACCCAAGTTTTCCATCTCAGCATCACCAACCTACTTTTTACCCTTTACCTTCTTCATCCAACATGTCATCCTCCCTTTCTTCTTCTTTGATTGGTAAAAGCCTTGATGCTAGTAACCAAGTGACTAAGAAGAAGAATAAAGGGAAGAAGAAGAAGTAGTAAGATAAGAAAGTAGTCAAGCAACCAACCATGGTCGTAAGTATTGGTGACTTTGAGGAAACTTATACAATGCATCGTAATCCCAAATACCCTTGAAAGCTTTGTAAGGGTAACCACTTCCTTATCAATTGTCCTGGTATTCCTAAGGTATTGGAAGTTTGGTCTAATAATTATCATCAACTTAGTGTTGATCCATCAACCAATTATTCTCAGATTCTAGGGAAAATTATTAACATTAGGTTTCCTTGTAGCTTATGTAAAGGGACTCATCATAGTCACATTTTCCCTCACATCGATGAAACCTCAAAATTGTTGGAAAAAATTATAGTTTCATAGCAACAACTTCCAACTAATTACTGTAAACTTTCTACCCATCTATCGTCAGTTAACGAAGTGATTGATCTGAATCCAAGTACAGTTAATCCCACTCTTCCATTGGAGAGTGAAAAATGTATCACTCAGGTTGATGGACTATTTCTTGATCAAGTGGTCGAATTGATTCCATCTTTGGTCGATCCCACTCTCCCTTCAGATAGTGAAATTCCTACCGCTCATGTTCTTCATGTTTCCTCAGATTCTTCTACACATGGGGGAATTTCATCTGTTTCTTTTGAACACCATCCAATTAATAATGTTATTTCTTTTGATTGCAGTAGGCTGAGAAAACCTCATCTTCCTTCTTCCACCCCTTTCTAAATCATTGTTAAGGCTTATGGTAATAATGTGTGATGCACGAATGTAGATGAAGGTGCTTCTGTTAGTATTTTATCCTCAACTTCTTGGCAAGCTTTGGGCTCCCCTCAGCTTGTGCTTGTTACTCATAATATGTTATCTTTTAACAGAACCGTTAGTGAACATTTAGGGATCCTTCTTAAGTTAAGGATGTTTGTATCTATCTTATGGTAGTCCAAGGTCCCTTATATTTCAATTTTCTCCTTGGGCGAGGCTATGCCTATGCCATGAAAGTTGTCATATCGACACTCTTTTGTGTGATGTCCTTCCCTCACAATGGAAACATTCTGAAAGTTGATTAGCTTTCATATGTTCATCTTACTTCAACTACTAGTCATACGACACCCATGAATGTTCCCTATATGGAAGTGGTACCTAACCCCCCATGGGTTATTTATGTGGCAACCTGTCCCATGTTTTTAGTTACTGATGCAAGAGAGCCTCTCACTATCTACTCGACTTATTTTGACTTATATCTAGTAACTGACATGGTAAAAAATTCAATGGGGGAATTTGAATATTATTTTCTTATCCCTATTGATCCCCTTGACATGTGTCCCTTCTAAAGAACTGTTCTTCCATATGATGAAGACCTTTTGGAAGTCATGATCAAGGGGTGTCCCTTGACGTGTGTTTCTTCAATATGGAAGCCAGGAACAAGTGCATGAGGATAATTCTTTTATTGTGTCAATATCGTTAAAAAATGAAATAGAGTCTCATGAGGATAGTTCTTTTATTGTGTCAACCTGATTAAAAAATGAAACAGGTTCCATGAGGATGGTTCATTTACTATGTCAACCTTGTTAAAAAATGAAACATGTCACCTTGAGGAGAGTTATTTTACTGTGTCAACCTAGTTAAAAAAGGAAACAATACCCATGAGGATAGTTCTTTTCCTATGTCAATATTTTTTAAAAAATGAGATAGGTCTTGTGAGGATGCTTCTTTTACTATGTCATCCTCGTTAAAAAATGAAATAGTGTATGATGATAGTTCTTTTATTGTTTCAACCTCCTTAAAAAATGAAATAGATCCTTATGAGGATGGTTCTTTTACTGTGTCAACTGCGTTTAAAAATGAAACAGGTCAAGATGAGGATAGCTCTTTTATTATGTCAACCTCATTAACAAATGAAACAACATTCCATGAGGATGATTCTTTTCTTATGTCAACCTCGTTAAAAAATGAAACAAATCCTTTTGAGGATAATTCTTTTCCCACGTCAACCTCATTAAAAAAATGAAATAGATCCTTATGAGGATAGTTATTTTCTTATGTCAACCTCATTAAAATATGAAATAGGTCTTAGGAGGATGGTTCTTTTACTATGTCAACCTCGTTAAAGAATGAAACATATCTTTTTGAGGACAGTTCTTTTACTGTGTCAATATTGTTAAAACATGAAACATCTCTTGATGAGCATAATTCTTTTCTTGTGTCAAGCTTGTTAAAAAATGAAACAAATCCTCCCCTATCTGAGTTGAGTCTCTAACTAGATCTCATAAATTTTAAGTCGAGTATTTCTGATCTCATAAACAAGCCTTCATTTAATCCACTGATTAGTCACTTGTAGTCTACGCATGTGAATGAAATGAAGTTTGGGGGGAATGTTCCCTTGCAGTGATTATGCTGGGGGCATGAAAACTTATCTCTAGCACAATTTTCTCTGTTTCAAGCTTGTGTAAAAATGAAACCACCCTCAAGCACAATTTTTCTTTATTTCAATATTGTGTAAAAATCAAACTTATCTCGAGTCCATTTTGGTTATTATTTTCAAGACTCGTTAAACACATGAAAATCCCAAGCTCCTTTTTCTATCTTTTCATGCTTATAAAATGTACATGAAAATGACGAGTTCTTTCCATCTTTTCCTGCTCATTAATTAAATTGAAAGTCGGTAAGATGAGTATATTTTTATCACTTTTTCGAACTCATTAAAAATTTCAAAAAAGCGAAACCATGGATTTCTCTTTATGACCTTTTTGATACTCTTAAAACATGAAAAGATTGTTGAGCACTTCATTGTTCGAACTCATGAAAGTAAATGAACAATCGTCCACTTTGTTAGAGTCGGTATTTTCATCCCTCCGTCAAAGATCAAATCCTCTTGTTGCATTTCATATTAGGTGTCCCGCCCAGTCATTTGCATTCCATTAGGTGCATGGATCATTTGATGGTAGTGGCATTCCTACAGTTTCCCTCATGTTATCTACCTGTTGGCCCATGTCTGTTTATTAGAAAAACATATACAATCTTCTTTTTATCTTGAAGATTGCAAAGGTCTTTTAGGGTTTCATTGTCAATTAGGTCTAGGTTTCCATTAGGGTTTCGTCAAAAAATGTTTCAAAGTGTCTAATAATTACCACCAAGCCATGAGGAGGTTTCAACATCAATAAATTTCATCACCAAGTGTTCGAAAATGTGTTTTTCCTCAAAACTCTGTTTTGAGGAAAAAAACAAAGTATTTGGCTTTTATTGTACAAAAATCATGACAATTTTGTTTTCCTCAATGTAAATTCTTTCATCTGCACCCTGGTTTCTTTCCTTAGCCCCAGAAGCTCCAACACTTGCAAAACAAGCAAAGCTTAGGTCATTTAGTTCATCACAAAAATTAAAAGAAGTGAAAAAGTCCAAAAAAACAGAGTTTGAAAGAAAGTCATTTGTAAGAAATTATGAAAGTGGGTTTGGAAAAATTAAATTTTAAAAGCTCCATGTATAAATTATTTCTCCAAATTTTGAAGCTCATTTGCACTCCAAGAGCAAAGAGAAGTAAGGCAAAGCGATTTTGGTGAGTAAGAGGGAAGTTTGGATGAAAATCATTGCAAGTTACCGGCGCGACGCATTGGACAGGAGGCGCGGCACACTCACCAAGCATGGCGCACTGGGCCTCAGACTCCTGTGTTATTTTGCAAGGGAATGACGCATACGTTGGGCGCAGCGCATTGGGTTGGATGTGCGGCGCACACAGCCAGAGAGCCTGAAAACTTCCAGAATTTGCTCAAAATCGCCAAAAACACACGAATTTGTCTTGCTCCAAGTAGGTAGAGCCTTCACCTGTGTTGTTTGTCCAAGTTTGGTGTTTATGATATGGTGGTTAATGAATGGTGAGTGTTTTAAAAAAAAAATCAAACCCTACCATTTGAAATTCCTCAAAAAAACATGCTGCCTAGGGTTTTGATTAACTATTTTGCTACCAAGTCTATCATTCCTCCATCACTCCCTTACCCCATTTTTCTATTGATTCCCTTATTTCCTAAGTTCCCCTACCCCCTAAATTCACTAATCCCCTATCCCAAGTTCCCTTTCCCAAAATTCCAAATATAATCCCCAAACCCTAATCCTATACAAAAACTCCCAAAACATCCCATATTTCCCTAACTAAAATCTATCCCAACAGTCCCTAATCCCCCACTATTTTTCCCTCCCCTTACAGTCCCTCATTCCACTATTTTCCCTTGGTGGCAGAGGTCAAACACATCATCAAAGGTAGTTCAAGACAGTTTGATATATTAGCACCTACTTTTCCAAGACAGTCTATCTACTAGCAGCCATGGCATCTGATCCTTCATATGATTATGAAGAGGAGACCCAGAGTGACTCACCCACATAGGGACATGCACCCAGGAGGCCTCATAGAGGTGGCAAACATATCAGATAAGAACCAACCACTCCTGCTGAGTTACAGACCTACCCTCTTGCCATCTTTTGCTTCCAACATCAGTCATGTTATGAATTTTGTGAGAAGGTTGCTAGCATTCAGTTTCATCATGAGTTGGCCTGCTTATTTGTGTTGCATTTACATGGTGATCAAGCCACTCTTGCTGGTGTCACTTTCACATTAACACATGAATCTATTTCATTAGCAACCGACATACCTAACATTGGAGAACCATGGAACAAGAGGCAAAAAATTGACCGACAGAATTATGAACCGTACATCAAGCCAGCTTTTTGAGACAGCTCAAGAGAGTGATTCCTTTTTGGTACTTCAAAGATGAATATGCTCCTTTAATGAAACTCATCATGAAGTATTTCAACTGTGAGGGCCAGTTCTCCTGCTTATATGCTTATCATATCAGGCTGCTGATGCATTTTACCCGGGTACGAATGATGAACATTCCTTACTTCATGTGCCGAAACATAGAGAAGATGACCACCCTTGTGCAGCATAAGACCCCTCAGCAGCAGTTTAACAGTATTTATCATTTTGCTCTCATCAAAATTTTGGTCGTTCATCATCTTGGTTTACAGGGCATCACTTGGGATGACTTCATCTCTCGTGAGTTTTTCAGAGCTTCACAGGGACCTTTAGAGGCTGGGCATGAGACAAGTGGACCTTCCTTTTAGCATGATGGCCATGAGACCGCTAGTGTGCCGGTGTTCATCACCTATCAGAAGGGCACTAGACGGTTGTTTGTAGTAGCAAAGCGAGTGTTATCTCCACCCGGGGTGGAAGGGGCCTCGCTTCCATCATCAGCATAGCAATTTCAGGACCGAGGCAAGAGGCCACTACAGGAGGAAGGACCATCAGGTGAGCGGGAGACTGATTTCATCCTCATTGAGGGTGATGATACCGATATGGGCTTGCAAAGCACAAAACTTAGAGAAATTGCAAAGGAGTAGCAGGTGGACATTGATACCTTGTCAACCAACTTGGATAGAGCTCAATGGACTATACAGTACCTAGAATAGAGGAACAAGCAGCTTGAGGACCAGCAGGTGATTATGGAGTTGAAAAACATTTGGGAGAATCGCCAAGCTGTCCAAAGGAGGAAGGTGGAGTTCACTTCATTGGAGCAAGAAATCAATGCTGATAGGGAGTCATGGCTTGAAAGAGTCAATGTCCACTTGGAGAGGAAGCTGGAGAAGGCCATCAATGAAAATAATATTCTTAGAAACCTATCATATCATTACTTATCACGGAACTTGGTGTGCCAAGCAAGAATCAGGAGTTTGAAAGCAAAGGTGAAGAGAGCATCAAGGAGGCAAAAAGAGGATGAAGGACTTTAGATATTGGCTAAGGCTTCCTTGGCCCAACATCATGCTTGATAGAGTATAATCAGCCCAAATTTCAAGAAATTTGGAGCAATTTTTGCATTTTGAAAATTTTTGGCACAAAAGACAGGTTTTTCTGTCCTATGCGCCGCGCCATGTGGCGCTCGCTTTTGCTAGAGGCCTCCAAATCACAAAAACTCAGCATTTTTGGATTTGGCATGCAAAATTACACTTGCCTACCTATGGCCAAGAAATTTGGGCAAGTTTTGAGCCCTCAAAAAGGTCAAAAACACTCAAAAAATGACCTCACTACCCCTATTTTGACACACAGGAAGCAATGTTGGTAGAATGGACTTTTGGAGGGGAAAATGGAGGCCAAATTGGAAAATTTCACTTGTGTTGGAAAATAGACAGGTAGACCTTTCCAGCGAGCACACCTAGCGCTAATTTGGGCATTAGGAAGTGTTGTGGGGAAAAATGCCTATTTAGGACGACCCTATCCACCTAAGGTGTGACAGCGCCTTAGCAACAAACGAATACAGCTATTATGATTTCTTCCTTTATGAAATATGAAAGAGGGGAGATTGGCAGACTTATCATTGTCTTCTGGTTGTCCCTCGATCTAGATCCTCTTCCCCTTTGTGTGTCTACAGCTACTCGCCTCCTCGCTTGCTCAAGAGAACAGCTACTTGAATCCCACGAGGCCACAAGAGAACAGCTACTTGTGACAAGAGAACAGCTACTTGCGACAAGAGAAGAACACAATACAAAGGAAAATATACATATTCATAAATGATTCAGGATTAGAAGTAAATCAAATACACTAATGCAATCATACAAAATACACCAGCATATAGGAAAGAATCAAGATAGCTTTATTGAAAGTAACAAGGTTCAGGAAGAGATACAACCCATGGGGCTCCAATCCAGCATCTCCTTCCCAGCAGAATAGAATTCCCTCTTCAGCTCCCTTCAAAGCATAAACACCCAATGTATCCAGCCACAAACCAACAGCAATTCTTTACATTCACAAAATTCCAGCCTCCCTGACCTCTTGTAGGAGAGATCTATATATAGGGATATTGGAGAGAGGATGAGTCAACTTGAGACTGGTATGAAACTGACTAGTGTCCTCTCCCTCTCATAGTTCTTGAGTCCACTTGGAGGTTCTTGCTTCCACTTGGAGATTTGGAACCTCTTACTCATCACCAGTCGAATTCCCTGATCCAAGTGTCATTTTGGAAGCTTCCCGGGCATTGACACCTTGAGAAATGACTCTGCCACTTGTCCAAACTCGCCCAGCGCAGGTAGCCTTTGTTGCAGTTGACATTCAACGCAGGTAGACAGTGGAGCAGTTGACATTCAGCGCAGATGCTCAGTGGAGCAGTTGACATGATCCAGAATTGCCTTGTTTTTGAGTGTTTTCAGGTGGAGAACTTCTGTGAATTGCTGTGGTTACTTGGCCTTGTTCCTCTAGGGGTAGGAACAACATGTTTAGGGACTTTGGATCCCTTGATTATCGACATTTCATGCTCAGTGATGCAAGGCACAAAAATGTCTATAACAGTTGCCCCCTAAAGTATGAGGCCGTTTATCGGGTGAAATGCTTTGTCCAGGAGGGTCCGAAGTTCATCCATCTGCTGGGAGGAGACCTGTAATAAAATACAATACAATACATTATGATTCATTCTGCTTTCATGATCTAGCTGAGGCGGGCATTCCCATGCTCAGCTTTATAAATTCATTTTTGTACATAGAACAGATGATCATCTGATGGTAGACTGATAATTTTGGTGAAATTATCATCCTTTGAGTAGGATGATCATCTGCTGCAATGATGTACATGTCAAATGTCTTTATTTTTCCTGAATATATATCGCAGCCTGGATGGATGAAACTAGATCCGGGGTCTTCAAACTCGTTCGATCTTCACTCTAAGTACAAGTCGATCCATGTGAGAATTGCGCTGAAGTCGAACATGGAAAGACATCGCTTGATTATCGGTCAATGATGTAAACCGTTAACAAGCGCGAGAGGAATCATCGATAATGATAATGACCCTCAAGGTACTGCAGTACAATTCACGTGGTGTGAATAAAGGACTTGGCGTCGAACACCACGCAAAATCTTCTGGTCGAAGGTCATTGATGTATACCTGTCGCCGGAAGTGAGAAACTTGCCATTGAGGCATGCAAGCTTCAAAGTACTGAAGGGGGTGTTCCTAGATCAACTTCTTGGATAATGAGCTGATGTCGACAAGAAGCGATCCGTCACAGGAGGGCCTTAATGAATCCCACATCAGTGACACGGAACGGAGCTAATGACTTTAATGGAGGTGAAAACGATCTGTGACATATGATTCAGGGTGGCGGTCATGAATGGATGAAGGATAATGTATGGCAGTGGATGGGACCCGGTTGACTCTTTCTGAACGACTTCTCTTGAACATATGGCGACACTGATGCGATGGATTGGTAGCATTACCCCAAATATGGATGGCATGGCGAGACCATGGTGATGTGACCGGTGAATGAAACAACCCAACCCGAATGTGGTACGGAGGAAAAGTGTCATGTTCAAGAGCGACCTGCTACCATCAAAGTTTTCTTGATTTTTCCCAATTTTTCCCCAGTCATTGCTGACCAGTACCTCTTTATTTTTGTCAAGCTTGAGGAGGATAACATATGCTTGTTCTATAACCTGCCCTTCGGGCAAGCCCATCGCTATGTTTTAACGAGCCTAGCGATAGGGAAACTCGTTCTCGTCTAAAGACAAGTTTGTCGCTATTTAATCATTTTAACCAGTCTAACGACAAGGATAACTCGGTCCTTTTCATTTTTAGAGAGTCTGAAAAGGTACATAAATTCAACTCCAAAATTCCTTTTTCGTCATCTAATCCCTTAAGTCTGAAAAAGTATAAAACAATACAGAAGGGATGAGTTTTCGATAACTTTAACGAGCCGAATAAAACAAGCGCTCGACCTTTTTGTGCAATAATCCCTCAGGTCCAAAAAGATTAAAATCTAGAGGAGGGATAGCTCTTCCTGTCCTTTAACGAGCTGGAAGGCCAAAACTCGGCAATCCTTTCATATTTTACGAGTCAATTGAAAAGAGCTTAAAGAAGACTCGTCTTTTGAGGAACGAGTGATGAACAGGGATAACAACTGATTCCAGGTACAGGTTGGAATTTTCCAATCACGGCAGTGTCACAAGGATGGCTAGGTGAAATCACTCTTCGCAGCTGTTCCTCAAAATGGGTAAACAATCATATGGAGGTGAACGATCGGCCAAATGAGAAGTGGAGGTGGCAGGTGCAAACACGACCAAGGCTTTTACGGCTGATAAATTTACGATCACTGTGGTTATTTACCGGAATAGGTTCATTTTTTAGATAAAAATGAGCTTAAACACTGGAGGAAACTCTGCTCACTGCTTTTATTTATTTTTTAACGAGCATGAAGACCGCGTTAAAACTGCTCGGATCTTGCGTTTATTTTTTAACTAGCATGAACTTTATGCTAAAACTGCTCGATTATATAGTCAAATTTTTATTTTTACCATAACTATCTTTTCTCTTTTCAATGATAGTACTGCATTCTCAATTGTTGCATCAAACTTAGTTAGAAATGAATAATATTTGCATGAAAATGAGATTATAACCCTAATATTCCGCTTTGAACTACGTAAAAAGCCATTAAAAGGTGTTTTTACCTCTCATTTTACCATTTCATTTGATCTTAGTTTGTTGGAGCTCTGGAGGTGCCTCATCCCCCTTGATTTTCACCAGCTGATTCCGGGAGATTCTGCGGACGATTTTCAGCGCCGTCTGGACCAGGTAGGAGCTAAACCCTAGCTCTTTCTTTTCATGGTTTCCTTTTTCAGTTTTGTGCCTGTTTTCCTGTGCCCATGAGCCCCTGGGGTTTTGTTAGGGCGCTCTGGCATCAGCGCAGGCAGTCCATTTGAAACCTGCGCTGGATGTCAAGCTGCCTTAAGGCAGTTTGACCTTCAACGCAGGTAGGACACTTGCCAACTGCGCTGATTTCAGAAAAGCAGTTCTATGCACAGTTTTTGATGAAATTTTTCCAGTTTCTCATCAAATTCGAGAACTTACTCTTTCTCTTGTTTGTTTTGCAGGGATCTTTGAGCAAAATGTCCCTTACATGGCGAGAACGAGAACATGAAGAGGAGGACATGATTGCCCTCCATGACCCTGTCACGGTGAATGCGCTGCGGAACTGTGGCCTGCTGAAGTTTTTCCGTATCTCTAGCATGAGAGCATAGATCTCTTTACTGCAGTATATGCTTGATGCTTGGGATCCTATCAACCAAGTATTCCAGATTAGGGGAAAATCCATCCCCTTGACCATAGAGGACATTTACTTCTTGACTGGGCTGTCAAGGCGGGGTGCCCCCATTTCTTTGTCAGGTTCGGCCCGGGGGAATGACTCCGTGAGAGATTATGTCCGTCAGTATTGCAGGGAAGGTTC
The DNA here is from genome assembly GCA_031772625.1 of Pinus tabuliformis. Taxonomy (NCBI): domain Eukaryota; kingdom Viridiplantae; phylum Streptophyta; class Pinopsida; order Pinales; family Pinaceae; genus Pinus; species Pinus tabuliformis. Next base: position 39,601,012 of record CM062815.1, read on the forward strand.
CCAGCCGAGCAGAGACGGCAAGGTTGTTATCCGTGAGATTACTGACAGGTCTCTCAGGTCCATTCTGTATACTGTTGGTAGGATGGCTGGTAGTGCATCTCTACATGTTGCCAACAAGTCTTATGTGCAGCACGCCTTGGAGTGTCTCCAACCGAAATTATTCAACTGGTGTGATGCAGTACTTGCTCAGATGAAAAGTCAATTGACCAAGGTAAAGGACGGGAAGCTGAAGAACTTTGGGTATGGTTCTATTCTGACTGCCTTTGCTTTGGAGAAAATACCACTGATGCAGCCTCAGTATATCGCACTCGACTTGCCTTCTCCCACCGAGCCACGTATGCAGAGATGGGTTGATCACATGTCTAGGCATGCTGGTCAATCTCAGATTACTTTCACTGATACCTTCTTCAAGTGGTTCGAGCGCCAGGAGATGGTCTATTCCGAGTACCCATACGTTGGCATGGATTTCCGAGGTGATCCGGACTTGGTACTGCCGGATGGCGAACAGTGGGGCGCTATTGGTAAAATCTTTGACCATATTACTGTTTACTGTTCTTATTCATAATGTTGTTGTGCTTTACTCTATCAAGACTTATAATCAAACTCATGTGTGCATGCAGATGTTGGTCCCGTTCGTCCAGCAGCTCGCCCGAAAGCGCCAGTTGCCGCCCCAGCAGGGGAGACTGCTGGGAGGGTTATTCTCCGCGACCTTGACGTGGCAGAGATTCTTACAGTTGTGCAGGAGCAGGTTGAGAGCCTTACTCTTGGCATTCCCGATGTGAGGATTGATGAGCTCCCTTTACAGTTGCAGCGCCATGCCACTGGTGTGCCTATACGATGGACTTGTCTCTTGCGCATGATTGCACAGGCCGTGACGTGCTATCATGAGCACCACTAGGCTAGGGTGCCCCCTAGCATTTTGAGTTTTGGGTCATATCACCAATTTTTGTCTTGGTTACAAAACATTATGTATGAACGATAAACAGCTTATATATATTTTGATTTTCGAGTTTTATTCTGGTTGAGTTATATGATCCATATGTACAATCATTGATGACGTGTCCCTTTTATAAATGTTGCAAATGTCTATCTAACACATAGTTCACTAGTGAGTCGGTTAATGTGTTTAAGTTTCTGGAAATATGCTGGTATTGAATTGAATCAAACTGTCTTTCCAAAATCTTAACCCTTAGGAACATGCGATAAATAGTTGGATTACGAACGGAATATATACCATTGAGTTGTAGTATTACAAGCTGTGAGTCTAGCCTGACAATTAGTCGGCGTATGCCACGTGTAATGGCATCAGAGAGTAGTTCTATCAACGCGCTATACTCAGTGATGTTATTCGTTGATTGCCCAATACATACACCTCTGAAACTTACTAACTCGCCACTTGGATCAAAAATGGCCCAGGCTGCGGAGGATAGGTTCCGCGTACTACGACTCGCTCCGTCGGCATATCCAACACATGTCTCCAAAAGGTTTGACATCTACAACAAATGAGAAAGGTGGATCACTTGACCAGGACAAATACTTTAGCGAAAACAAAATACAACAAAAGCATACAGGTTACTATTTAAGCATAGTAACGCTTGAGGTACAACCCGTTGCGGAGCTGCGCCAGTGGAGTTCCGTCATAATCCATTAACTCGTAGGCTCCTTTTGCTAACACCCTTTTAACAATATAGGGGACCATCCATAAGGAATTAAATTTACCTGCTCCCAATTTATCGGATTCTTGATCATAAAGCAAGACCAAGTCACCTTCTGAGAAGACACGGGGTTTGACATTTTTGTCGAACTGAGCCTTGACTTGTTTCTTATGGGCTTCATTAGCCAAAGCGGCATCACGACGGGTTTCATCCAATTGGATTAATTCCAAGAAACGAGCCTCTTCTTCCGAAGTTCCGGGGAGGAGGTCAATTGCGAGTTTAAGCGACGAAATTTCGCACTGGATTGGCAAGACTGCTTCCAGGCCATACACCAGTTGGAAAGGTGTGAACCCGGTCGCGTTCTTTACCGACGTTCGGTAGGCCCACAAGGCTGAATACAGGATTAGGTGCCACCTTCTTTTATGAACCCCGATCATCCTTTGCAACATACGCTTCAGGACCTTGTTGATTGCTTCAACTTGTCCGTTGGCTTGCGGATAATACAGGGTAGAGCTGTCGTGAGATAGCCCTAGCTTGGCAGCTAATTCGATCATCATGTGATTGCGAAAATGCGATCCATGATCTGTAACTATAGCCTGTGGTACGCCGAACCTGGCGACTACATGATTGAAAAAGAAAAGGGCAGCTGTTTCACCAGTGTTATCCAATGTAGGCATCGCCTCGGCCCATTTGGTAAAATAGTCAACAACGACTATAATATACCCATGCCCCCCGGTCGAGGTGGGGTTACATTGCATGAAATCGATGCCCCATTTGGCGAAAGGCCCAACAACAACTATTGGCTGTAAAGGTGTGGGCAGTCTCCTGGTTTTGCTATCGAAAATTTGACAAGCGTGGCAACTTCTGACTGCGATTATGCAATATTTGAACATAGTTGGCCAGAAGTAACCTGCTCGTAAGATTTTTTGTGCTGTTGCGTATCCAGATTGATGCCCCCCACACGCGCCTGAATGACACTCATTCAGGGCTTTTTCGGCCTCCTCATGGGTAAGGCACCTCCTCAGGACTGTATCGATACCACGACGGTAAAGCGTATCACCGATGATCATGTAGTCTTTTGCTTGGTATCGTATACGTTTTTGTTCTGAGTGAGAGGTGTTAGACCTGAATTTTTGGGTTTGGAGATAAATTATGATATCTCCATACCACTCATTGCTTGTAGATATCAGAAACAAACTTTCGTCCACGATTGACTCTTCTGATGTTTCATCGTTGGACGATGATGGGAGATCGCACAATAATTCTGCGAAAACTAGAGCTTTCTTTGATTTGGATTTTACAAATTCCAGATCAAACTCTTGAAGGATAGCTATCCATTTTGAATATTTGCCCCCAAGCAACTGTCGCGACAGTATATAAGTCATGGGGTTGCAATTTGATAAAATGGTAGTTTTCCGAAAGAGGACATAATGTCGAAACCTTTGAATCGCTTGAACAGCTGCAAGCGCTAGTTTTTCAACATAAGAATATTTACTTTCTGTATCATTTAAGTTTTTACTTAAATAATATATAGGATGTTCAATTCCATCGACTTCTTGAACTAAAACCATTGCAATGGTCGTATCCGCTGCAGCCAGATACAGGTTAAAATCTCTTTGATAGTCTGGGGCGTACATTAATGATGCTTTTACTAGACAATCTTTCAGAGCATCAAAGGAATCTTGCGCCACCTGGTCCCAGACGAAAGGTACATCCTTTTTCAAAAGACGAGTATAACCTTTAGCAAGTTCTGCGTAATTTGGAATGAACCTCCTCAGAAAGTTTGCTTTCCCTTGGAGTTTCTGAATCTGAAGCAAATTTGAAGGTGGAGGCAAATTGATGATTTCCTGAACCTTGCAAGGATCGAGACGAATCCCATCTTTAGAGACTACAAAGGCAAGTAAACGACCAGAACCGACGCAAAACACACATTTGTGCGGATTTAGTCTTATCTTGTAGTGTCGGCAACGTAGAAATATCGCTCTTAAATGCTGCGGATGATCGGTCCGCTTTTGCGAATGAGCCGGAAGATCGTCGAGATAAGGTTGAACGATGTTCTTGATGTCATGGAAGGCATAATTCATTGCCCTCTGAAACGTCGCCCCTGCATTCTTTAAACCAAAGGGTAATTTTCGATAAGCGAATGTGCCCCACAAACAAATAAATGCAGTCTTTGACTGGTCCTGTGGGCGGATATTTATTTGATTATACCCGGAAAACCCATCCATAAATGAAAAGATTTCACATCCGGCGCATTCATCAATTATCTGGTCGATGAAGGGTGTAGGGTAGTTGTCCTTTGGACAAGCTTGGTTTACATCCCTATAATCGACACACACTCTGATTGTCCCTTGTTTCTTCATAACAGGGACAATATTCGATACCCAATTAGTTAGAGGAACCGGGTAGATGAATCCAGCATGGAGAAGTTTTTCAACTTCTGCCTTAATGGCAGCGGCTTTCTTGGGGTGCACCTACCGAAGCCGTTGTCTTACTGGTTTGACATCAGGATACATTTTAATTTCATGTTCAAGGATACTCGAGTCAATGCCCAGCATTTCATCATATGACCAAGCAAAGACATCTCTAAATTCGCGAAAAAGAGCGTTATATATTTCCAGTTCTGAAGGGGAACAACCTTTGCCGACATAAATATTCTCTACAACATTTTTCTTAGTCGAGATATTTATGGCTATAGTCTCTTCAATATTGGATAAGTTTCGCTCGGAATCCACCGTATTTACAGTATTTGATAGGAATTCAAAAACTGAAGGGTGATAAAGATCTTGTTGAGTATCTTCTTCATATTCCGGAAGAAGGGAACGATGGTGGTGATCACTCCATGGCACCCCCTCAATCAACATTGATTGTAAGATTCCTTCGTCAGTCCCATGCACTTTCGACCAAGGATCTAATGGGGTACCATTTTCTATAGACCTATCTACCCAAACGATTGACGAGCGTTGATTTGGGTTCGCCTCCCATTCCCGAAACATTGATTGCTACAATATTTCTATAGGGCTTGGGGGCAAAACCATTGCATGATCCATGTCGACTTTGTCTTCTGCGACCTTCATGGAAGATATCATGTTGCAGGTTGCTACAAATGGTATATTTCCTATGTAGATAGGAGGCGGTAGCGCGAAAGTTCCCATCATTGTGGGGTCTTTCAATAGGCCTACTCCATATGCCATGGCATATATCCATGGTCTTCCTAGTAGGATGTTATAGTCAAGATTCCCATCGATGACCTCAACATCAATTTCTACTGTTTTTCCTCTTAGTTCAACCTTCAAGTTATTAAGGATACCATACGGGGTATAAGTCCTTCCGTCGAAAGCTTTTAATGTCGTCGAAGATCGCGACAGGGTTGGAGATCCTAAAGTCTTCCAGCAACTCATCGACATAATACATGTAGATGCCCCCTCATCAATAATCGTTTTGTGAACAATTTTGTTGAGGGCTTTCACTTGAATAAGGAAAGCTAGTTGAGCTGGTAACTGAGGATCGTATCCTTTGTGATCAAAAGATACAAGATTTGAATCCTTAGGATCAACCCCACCAATAGCTGATAACAAAGCCTGCCTTTGGGATGGGCAATTTTGTAGTACTTCAAGAGTCGACATAGCGGATGGCGATTGGGCCAAATCTTCCACTATGTTATAATGCTGCGCTGCCCTGGTGCGAGGATTAAATGTCGACTTGTGTACTACTCCCTTTGGCGGTTTTATTGTTAATTCAGGAATGATGGGCGGTACAACTTCTGTCGAAGTTGTTGTCGAACTACTTGGTTGATCTTTACCTTTGTCGTTCGACAGCTGAGGATTCCCGTAATCTTTGTTCCTTGTCGAAATCAAAGCATCATTCTGCTGTTCTGAAACCGACAACATAAGCACTTGCGACGGGGAAGCATTCCCACTATCAACCAGATTTTGACCTGGGTTGGGAAATGGATCAGTTAACACAACTGAGGTTTGTGAACTTTTAAAGAACCTTTTCAACTCAGCTTTGAATGGGCAATTCTTTGTATAATGATCCTCCTCATCACATATTTGACATGGATAATTTGATTTCCCTTTCCCAGGAGGGTTTGAAGAATTCTTTCCAGGAGATGATTCACCCTGTTTCTTCTTCTTCCCTTTGTTTTGCTTCTTCTTGCTTCCTGGTTGATTGGTTTCTTTGCCTTTATCTGCTGATACGGCATTTACTTCCGAAGCAAGAATTTCTTCTTTTGCATTTTGATCTGAATTCTTACGGGCTTTCTTAGACGAAGCCTTTATCGATTTCGCATTTGTCGTGCCAATCACGCCATCGCCGGCATGAGAGTCACTATTGGATTTAGGAGGAGGAGGAATTGAAAATTCCGGTCTAGGGGCGTCCGGTATTTTGTCGTAGAGCGTGCCAGACTGAGTGTAAACTAAGTCTAGATACTGCGCACGAGCGATAAATTGCTCCTCTGTTACGACTCCCCCCTTTGCCACATCTTCCGTTATAGCCGGAAGTAATGACTTTATAAACCATTCAGCTAACAGCTGATCGGGAACGTATGTTTTAACCATGCTTCTACGACGATGCCATTCATGTATATGATCAGATATATGAGTAGCAGTTGTCTGTTTAAAGTTGGTTAATATTTCTGTTCCCGTTTCATACCTTATCGGTAATTGAAAATGGGTTAAGAAAGTCGTGGCTAGGGAGCTAAAATTGTCGAAAGAAGCTCTAGGTAATTCAATATACCATTTAGCCGTTGGACCTGTCAATGTCCTCTGAAAAAGGCGAAGCCTTATCGAATCATCGTTCAGGGTGTTCGACGAACACCACAGATGAAAAGTCATCACGTGATTCGATGGGTCTTCACCTGGATTTCCATTGAATTTAGGAATGTCAGATGGAAGTTTATGAGGAATCGCTGGCCACCAAGGGGCATAAGCAATCGGATCGTTGGTTAACCGGTGTAAATCGGGTAACTCTAAAGTTTCCACAAATGGCAACTGTTGATTCAGGTTAGGCGAAGCATAACCAGGGTACGATGGAATCGCTTGAGCCGTGGGTCTTTGCATACCAGCATAATGTAATTGATGTTGGTATGACTGATACGGTTGGTGGACTTGACCACTATAAAGTGGTTGGTTTTGACCGTTTTGAACATACGGTTGTCCACTGTTCGCAAAGATCTGCTGCTCAGAACCTTGGTACACTTGCTGGAATTGTGGTTGTTGGTATTGCACTAGCCACGGTTGTGAAGCCATGTTCTGTTGTGCTATGCTAACCGTTGGACCAAGGTGTGGGGTAATTGTACCCGTTTGGACCTGTGTCGCCCCACCAGTTGGCGATTGTGGTTGTGACCCATGGTCAAGGGGCTGTTGCATTACAACCTGAGAAGTCTGAGGTTGACATGCAACAGGCATCGCTTGAACTTGTGACACTGTTACAATAGCCGGTGTGGTTGGGATGTTCGTCATAGGTACACACTGTTGCATAGAATATACAACCCTTGGTTGTGGAGGTAGCATAGGTACCCAACCACTTGATGTGATTCCAGTATAACCTGAATACTGTTGAGAACTGTCGTATGGATATCCTCCCGAAGGAGGTAATGAAAGGGCATATTGCCCCCCATACGGTAGCAATCCGGAACTCAAAGGGATTGTTTGCCCTTGGGGACTGGATGGCCCAAATTGACCTCCATAAGGATCAATCTGTCGAGTCTCAACATAAGAGTTGCTGGATATTATTCCGGATGAACAAACTGGAACAGACCACACTGTCGAAATAGTCCCTTGGTGGACTCCTTCTAGCAGTTGCGAGCTAGTCGGGACAGGTGGCATGCCGACAAACATTATCGGAGTGACGGCAGGGGCTTCTGCTGTCGCTGTGTCGTTCGACACAGTCCTAGACGTTGACGGTTGTTCAGACATTTTGAGTCTATCCAATAGATTGCCTAGCGATTCTACAGGAACTTCCACTTGTGGTGGATTAACTTCTGATGAAGGAAATAGAGTGACCCCGACTCCAAAATGGGTTGGAGTACTTGCTTGCGGATCCTCTGCAATTTCCTTTATCGCAATCAAACCTGGTGGAAGAGGAAGACCGTTAGGTCTGTAAAATATTTCTGGTGCCGAAGAAGGGGTTTTTTCGACAGCAACAGTTGTTTGAGGAACAAAACTCTCTGAACCGGTTACAGATGGAACTGGCTCAGTAACACAAGTATTTGCCCCCAGACCAGGATCAGTGTTACTGTCCCTCTGTGGCTGTTGAACTTCTTCTATAGAGGCAGGGTTTCCAGAAATGTTTGGAGTAACCGGAATCTCAGATGTTGTCGGAACACTTGTTCTAACTTTGATAGGAGATTTCGAACCGGTTAAACGAGTTCGCTTTTTCCGTACTGTTTTCGATTCTGGAGACAAAGACGGTTGACTCGTAAGCCTCCGCGAATGACAGGGTTTCAATTGACTTTCTTCCACGATTGCGGATTACTCGATCAACCAAAATACAAAAGGGGAAATTGGTGTTTCCGAATTGAATGAATTTTATTAGACGCTTTAGACATAACTTGCTTTTTCACTTTTAAAGAGTCGAGAAAAAGCTAAAGATGACTCTAGTCTCCTTCGATGTTTTAAAGAGCCCGAAGTGACAAATGCTCGGATGGACTTTTTCTGTTATAGAGTCTGAAAAAGGCCAAAAGAAACTGCTCTGGAGATCTAGGCAGAGGGTGTGCCAAACTTTTCGCAAAACCACATAATACTTTTTACGGTACGGGTGGTCGATCTTCGTGAATGCTTTGTTCACTGCATTGCGATCAGTAGGGCGGCCGACACGGCTTCCTAAGGATAAAAGATATATGCCTATAGGGGTCTCCCAATATATACGCGATGGTACGTGGGAGCACAAATCCGTATTAGCGCTACCGTCTCTCAAGAGGAATCACCCACCTTCTTCGAGATCGACAGTCACTATGTTTAACGACGCCGGAACACGTCTCTAGCCTAGACCTCTATGTTGTGCGTTATGTTACAAAGCGTTGTTAGGTTCATTCAGTTTATTTTAGGTTGATCTTTTTAAAGTTTGCCTTTCAAGGTTCACCACGAAATGTATGATACAAATTCCTAAATGCAATCTAAGATGATAAGCAAGCTTTATTATCTTTCAACTTTGAAAATCCTAGCTACTAAGGGAAAAGAATAACACTATCTTTTCTCAAAGAGCAATCAGCACACTCTAATGCACTTTCCTTAAATCCAACATGCAAACTTATCAAATGCAAAATGCACAATGCAGGTGTTTGTTTTCCTCTTTCTTAGTATAAATGCCTACAAAGAAAGCTTTTTGCACAACTTTGAATTTGCTTTTAAAATGATCAATATAAACAAGTTCACTTTCTTCGAAATCAACAAGGGTAGAAGAGATTACAATCACTTTGCGATTTTCGAAATAGAGACTTGTTTTGACACTTAAAAGACACAAATTCAAACCAATAAGCAAAAGTAAATCTATAATCAATCTGCAATCAGCCAATGAACTCTCTTCTAAGATCACAATCAAATCTGAATCAAAGGCTACAGGATGACTACTTTACTCATGCAAAGGAAGACTGTAAATGACGCCACAAACACATAAAAACATTCACAATCTTTTTGTACAAAAATGAGGCGGAATCAAGTAAAGAAAAGCTTATTAGACTGGTACCTATGCTGGTCAAAGGCTACAAAAACAGAGATCAAAACAGGGCAACAAAGGACAAAGAACCCCAGCTGCACAAGGCCACACTGGTTCAGCGCAGGTCTAACACTGTCAGTTTGACATTCAACGCAGGTAGCCCCTTCAGGACCTGCGTTGAAATGCAGACTGCCTTCACAGTGCCTGCGCTGAAAGGGAAAACTCTCGTTTCCCTTGGTTTCTGGGTCACAAAATGCTCAAAAATCAACTGTTTCAGGCCAAATCAGAAGCACCAGCAAGGTATAAACAGAGGGATACTTTGATAGGGTACTAAAGACTATCACAAGGATCATCAAACCATTTGTGGATCTAGTTTAGATCATATACAAGTCCAACAACTGGATCAAAGCAGCAACTTTCTACTTTGCATCCGGGAAAGATGCAGTTCAAAGTTGCTGCCAAGTCTATGAAGTAAACAAATGACGGAAACACAAATGAAATGAATAAACAAATTCTTCCCCAGTGGAGTCGCCTATTTTTTGTGGGGAAAAATGCCTATTTAGGACGATCCTATCCACCTAAGGTGTGATAGTGCCTTAGCAACAAACGAATACAGCTATTATGATTTCTTCCTTTATGAAATATGAAAGAGGGGAGATTGGCAGACTTACCGTTGTCTTCCGGTTGTCCCTCGATCTAGATCCTCTTCCCCTTTGTGTGTCTACAGCTACTCGCCTCCTCGCTTGCTCAAGAGAACAGCTACTTGAATCCCACGAGGCCACAAGAGAATAGCTACCTGTGACAAGAGAACAGCTACTTGCGACAAGAGAAGAACACAGTACAAAGGCAAATATACATATTCATAAATGATTCAGGATTAGAAGTAAATCAAATACACTAATGCAATCATACAAAATACACCAGCATATAGGAAAGAATCAAGATAGCTTTATTGAAAGTAACAGGGTTCAGGAAGAGATACAACCCATGGGGCTCCAATCCAGCATCTCCTTCCCAGCAGAATAGAATTCCCTCTTCAGCTCCCTTCAAAGCATAAACACCCAATGTATCCAGCCACAAACCAACAACAATTCTTTACATTCACAAAATTCCAGCCTCCCTGACCTCTTGTAGGAGAGATCTATATATAGGGATATTGGAGAGAGGATGAGTCAGCTTGAGACTGGTATGAAATTGACTAGTGTCCTCTCCCTCTCATAGTTCTTGAGTCCACTTGGAGGTTCTTGCTTCCACTTGGAGATTTGGAACCTCTTACTCATCACCAGTCGAATTCCCTGATCCAAGTGTCATTTTGGAAGCTTCCTGGGCATTGACACCTTGAGAAATGACTCTGCCACTTGTCCAAACTCGCCCAGCGCAGGTAGCCTTTGTTGCAGTTGACATTCAACGTAGGTAGACAGTGGAGCAGTTGACATTCAGCACAGATGCTCAGTGGAGTAGTTGACATGATCCAGAATTGCCTTGTTTTTGAGTGTTTTCAGGTGGAGAACTTCTGTGAATTGCTGTGGTTACTTGGCCTTGTTCCTCCAGGGGTAGGAACAACATGTTTAGGGACTTTGGATCCCTTGATTATCGACATTTCATGCTCAGTGATGCAAGGCACAAAAATGTCTATAACAGGAAGGCCTCCAAAATTGGGTCCAAACAGGCATGACACATAAAGTAAAAATTGCCAGTTTGACCAAGTTTTGCTCTGTTTTTCGCCTAGCTTTGCCTAGTTTGACTTTTTCACTTTTCTAATGGAAAATTTATGATGTAATTTGATGAAAATTGATGGATTATGATGTAAATATGTTATATTTTCACTTGTAGAGGTATATTCATCAGTTTAAAGGTTGTTTAAAACTGAATGAATCAGTTCCCTTGTTTCTAGAGGCATGCTATTATGTTGCCTAGTTTCTAGTTCTCAGTTTAGAATCAGTTGGATCAGCTCCTAAACATGTGAGCTCGACCCCTAGAGGTAAGGATGAGCTATTTTTGTCTATACTATGTTGTTTTCCAGTCATTAGCATGGTTGGAGTCTAGAGAAATCATTGAGCTTCATTGTACACTCATATTTTCATTTTGGCTAAGGAATTGTGACCAGGATTTGCAGCACTCTTTGGGATTCATGTGGCAATTTGTCTTGGTACAATGCTTCTCTTTGTAATTGTGAATTTATTTATGTGATTACATGCCATTATCTATCTTATTTCTTCTGAAATAAACAAACAAAAGTGTAAGTAGAATCCATTAGAAGTGCAGTGCTCTACTTGAAGTTTGCTTTAGTTATTTGATGTTTTTAGCTGTTTGGGGAGGATCCATGATTTCTCTTGCCCTATTCAACACCTCACCTATCTATTCCTTCCATATCACTCAAATTTAAGTGCCAAAAGGATAGCCTACCTTGCCCCATTGAGATCTCTGCAGAACTGAGCCTCAATCCCTACAACCCCAAAATGTGCCTTTCCCTCTGAGCCAACAAATCATCATTTTATCAAATCAAACTCTCTTGCACTTATACTTAGCCTAAGATCAGAAGATATTTCAGTCATATCAAGCCCTAATTGATCATAATTTTTTGAGATTGACCCGGAGAGAACCCTCTCTTGACCTGGTAGGGCTAGCTACCAGGCTGAGCGTGGTATGATGTTGGCCCTAGATCCTACCTTTTCAGCCTGAGGTAAATCTAGGCACTAATGTCAAACTCATTATCAAATGAAACAACATTCCATGAGGATGATTCTTTTCTTGTGTCAACCTCGTTAAAAAATGAAACAAATCCTTTTGGGGATAATTATTTTCCCATGTCAACCTCATTAAAAAAATGAAATAGATCCTTATGAGGATAGTTATTTTATTATGTCAACCTCGTTAAAATATGAAATAGGTCTTAGGAGGATGGTTATTTTACTATGTCAACCTCGTTAAAGAATGAAACATATTTTTTTGAGGACAGTTCTTTTACTGTGTCAATATTGTTAAAACATGAAACATCTCTTGATGAGCATAATTCTTTTCCTATGTCAATCTTGTTAAAAAATGAAACAAATCCTTCCCTATTTGAGTTGAGTCTCTAACTAGATCTCATAAATGTTAAGTCGAGTCTTTCTGATATCATAAACAAGCCTTCATTTAATCCACTAATTAGTCACTTGTAGTCTACTCATGTGAATGAAATGAAGTTTGGGGGGAATGTTCCCTTGCAGTCATTATGCTGGGGGCATGAAAACTTATCTCTATCCTAGTTTTCTCTGTTTCAAGCTTGTGTAAAAATGAAACCACCCTCAAGCACAATTTTTCTTTATTTCAATATTGTGTAAAAATCAAACTTATCTCGAGTGCATTTTGGTTATTATTTTCAAGACTCGTTAAACACATGAAAATCCCAAGCTCCTTTTTCTATCTTTTCATGCTTATAAAACGTACATGAAAATGACGAGTTCTTTCCATATTTTCCGGCTCATTAATTAAATTGAAAGTCGGTAAGATGATTATATTTTTATCACTTTTTCGAACTCATTAAAACTTTCAAAAAAGCGAAACCATGGATTTCTCTTTATGACCTTTTTGATACTCTTAAAACATGAAAAGATTGTTGAGCACTTCATTGTCCGAACTCATGAAAGTAAATGAACAATCGTCCACTCAATATAAGTTTACCCCTTTTACGGACTGAACTGGACTATTTATGAAAAATGTATACGTTGACAAGTTATGGTCAATAAAGTTCTCTCTTGTATTATTTTATCCTTTTTCGGAGCTGAGAGACTAATTTTATTAAAAATAACATGATGCAGTTTACATATGTTTTTGTTTCGATTCCCTAAAACTAAAAAACACCGAGATTTAATTTTTTCGGACTCGTTAAAATTTTATGGTAAAAGAACTAAATAAGTTTGATTTTTTTGTATTTTTCAAACTCTTAAATTAAAATGGAACCGAGTTACTCCTTTACTAGAGTTATAAAAATTAAACAGTATAGGACTAGTTAGGAATGATGAGACCAAACCATTCCTTCTTAGGGTTCATTAAAAATACTAGGATGGAATGTCTGAAGGATGAAGTTACAGGACAAGAATATTTTATCCTCCTCAAGCTTGTAAAAAATAAAGAGGTACTTGCCAGTAATGGTGAAGGAAAATTGAGAAGAATTTTTTTTTTATTGTATTTTAGGCAGTATGTTGCTCTTGAACATGATACTCTGTTACATATCTGTTCAGGTTGGGGAATCCATTTGTCTCAAAGTTAATCAAGCCTTATTGAAAGTCTTAAGTTATTTTTGGGTATTATCATTGAGTTAAATGTTTCCAAGAAATTTTTTCATGTCACAAATATGTTCAAGAGAAGTCTAAACCTCAGTTCAAATGACCTTACAATTTGTAACCTTCAATCGCATCGGCCATCCCTTAGTCATTCCTTGCAAACTGTTTTTGAAAACTTCACATTGTGTTTTGCATCGTAGGATTTCCTATGATGGGTCACTTCCTATCAAATTCATCTTATTATCTAGGAAATTGATCTAGTACCCTTTAGTACCTTGAAACCTACATGCCTTAATGGCAGGTTTCTCGCCTTTGATGACAGGTTCTTATTATTGGCCTTGTTACATAGTAATTTGTCACTGTCTCATCCCAATCCCTCTACTGTGTCATGCGTCATATAAACATGTTCATATCTTCCCACCAATGCAATAAGATTAAGAAAATGATCTCTAATTCTGCCAATTGACCCTCATTTCCTAAGTTTTTGCCTCGTTGCGAGTAAAACCTTAATATACACGACAGACCTTTGTCATAAATGGTCTCATCGCGACTCCGTCATAGGTGTACACCTATTTACCGTGACGGTAAAATTTCAAGTCCCAATGCGAGGCTATTAACTATCTATAGCGATGATTGGTCTGCATGCATTGCTTCCTAGCGATGCCATCTCTAAGACTTAGTTCACGACCAACGACGATCTAGATTGGGTGAATTTGTTCCAACAGTCAGCCTTCTAGATGTCTCTAGACTTGGTTGTTGGGTCAATTTGGGTCACCATTTCCCCCTTTGGGATGGTAGTTCCATATTTTGTGCTGCCTTCTTTGAGCATAAGCTCCCTCTCCCTCATTTCATGGAGACTCCTTCTCCTATAAAATCACTCACCATTGCTATGATCTGCTAGTTCTTTTGGTTATATAGTGCTGCTAGTGCATTTGAGTTTGGTAGATAGCTTTGGTGTGAGTGTGACAAGTGTGGGATTGCTAAATAGTTTGCAAGAGGTTGTGGAGTGCCCTTAACCTTGTATTAAAGCTTGTGAGTGAGAGAGAGATATTGTTGTTTGGGAGACCCATCTTTCAGAGTGAATGCTTGAAGAAACATACTAACTGGACCCTCCGAGAACGCTTGCGACATCAAGACTTGGTTGTAAGCATTCCTCTTGATTTATTATTAATACAATTGATGATGATTTCCTATGTCTTGTATGTAATTTACTTGATAGCTCATGTCTTCTTGACTTTATGAGTAAATAGATCATTGTTTTTCACGCTTACGTGCTCTGTTGTTTTCTTATGGTGTTTCAGGTTGATTTCTCATTAAGGAGAAGGAAACAGAGGCTGGAGTAGCGCAATGGAACTTCATCAACCACTAGTTTGAGGTAGGCCTCCAGTGATGAATATTTAAGGGAATCAATTGTTGTTTTGTCTTTGCTGTGACTAGACCCACTCTAGGGCTAGAGTGGTTGCCTCTGTCTGTAGAGGGAACACTTTCCTACTTCACAAGTTGACGACTCCGCTGGGGAGTCCTTCATATGTTTTTCTCTTTTTTTCTCTTGTTTGGTTTTGATTTAGTGTCTCTTGAATTTTGGGGTTAAACTGTCAGTCTTTTGGGTTACCTGGGTCAATCTAGGAAGTCCCTTTATTATCTATAAGGATAGACTAGTCTTTGTTTGGGAGTTTTCGTTCGTCTTCCATTGTTTTTAAGTTCATTGCTGGAAGAAGCTTAACAGTCACATCGGCGTCATCCTGTCTCTGTTTTAAAGTTTTGTGTGTCGCTGAATCCTGTCATACAGTTGCGATGATTCCTGAAATCAGCCCATCGCGGAAGAGACGTGTACTCTAGCGACGACGTCACTCTGTTGCTACGGCTAGTGGTTGATCATCCCTAGTTGCTGGTGTTATGCCCGCGACGATTCCTGTAGAGTTTTTTTTTCAATTCTACCTCCTGAATTCACCAGTCTTGTTAATCCCCTGTTATCTTTCTCTTTCCCATTAGTTTTTTTTTTAATTGATTCTGGTTAATATACTCTCTCTTTGGTTTCATTGAGTGGATCTTGCATTTTTGGCTTTGTGACCTAGTTTTTTCAAAATTTTGAATTACTTGGCTTGGTTTCTTGTCTATCCAAGGTTCATCTGTAACCGTCTTGTTGATCTGTTTGAGGCTTCTTCATTGCTTGTTTCTTGCTGGTTGATTTTTAGTGACAATTATTGAACCAATTTTTGATATTGATTTGATTTCTTTTCACTACCAAACATAGATCACAATTGTTTGGATCGATCGGTTCACACTTGCTTGTTTGTCTCTTTAAATTCAAAACAATCAAAATCAAAAGACTGCATTCATTTAGTATACGAAAGTGAAAGTATATTTGCATTTCAAGTTTTCATGTTTGAGAAATTGGAAAGCAAATTTAAAATCTATCATTAGTAGTATCGATGCACTATAGGATTGATGTGTTTATGCATTGTGTCTCTTAGCTGATCTTGGTTTTGTCTTGGTTTGGGAATGATCTCTCTACCCTCCTGTAGGTAGGTGTTCATTGAAATAAAAGATGCTTTACTCATTCTAGCTGCATCCTAGGTTTTTTTGATATACATACGGTAAGGCCTGGAAACTGAAACATAATTCAAGATCAACTCTAAAATGAACTGAATGAACTTAAAAACGCATTTGTTATAGACATTTTTGTGCCTTACAACATTAAGCATGAAATGTCCATAATCTAAGGGATCCAAAGTCCCTAAACATGTTGTTCCTACCCCTAGAGGAACAAGGCTAACAAACCACAGCAATTCACAAAAGTTCTCCACCCGAAAACTGCTCAAAACAAGTCAAATCAGGATCATTTCAGTGGCTACACTAGCTGTTTGTGCTGAATGTCAAAGCCAACACTGGCTACCTACGTTGAATGTCAACTGGAACAAAGGCTACCTGCGCTGAACGAGAGTGGACAAGTGGCAGGCTCATTTCTCAAGGTGTCAAAACCCAAGAAGCTTCCAAAATGACACTTGCCTCAGGGAATTCGAGTGGTGATGAGTAAGAGGTTCCAAATCTCCAAGTGGAAGCAAGAACCTCCAAGTGGACTCAAGAACTGACAGAGGGAGAGGACACTAGTCAGATCTCAAGCTGACTCATCCTCTCTCCAAACATCTATATATGGATCTCTCCTCCATGAGATCTAGAGGCTGGAATTTTGTTATTGCAAAGAATTGTTGTTGGTTTGAAACTGGAATCATTGGGTGCTTAATGCTTTGAAGGGGGAAAAGAGATGAATTCCATTTGCTGGGAAGGAGATGCTGGATTGGAGCCCTCTGGGTTGTATCTCTTCCTGAACCTTGTTATTCATCAATAAAGCTATCTTGGTTTCTCCTATATGCTGATGTATTTTGATGTATGAATGTATTAGTGTATTTGGTTTATTTCTAATCCTAAACTAGTTATGAATGTGAATATCTGTCTTTGTGTAGTGTTCTTCTCTTGTCGCAAGTAGCTGTTCTCTTCTCGCAAGCAACTGTTCTCTTGTGATCTTGCAGGAAGTTGAAGCTGGATAAGCAAGAAGGCAAGTAGCTGTGAACACCCAAAGAGAAGAGAGACCGGATCGAGGGACAAATGGAAGACACCGGTAAGTCTATTGATCTCTCTTCTTTCACATTTCATAAAGGAAGAAACCAGTATAGCTGTACTCGTTTGTTGCTAAGGCACTGTCACACCTTAGGTGGATAGGATCGTCCTGCATAGGCATTTTTCCCCACAACAAATTGGCGACTCCGCTGGGGACATTTGTTTAGTCATTTTATTTGTGTTTCTATCATTTTTTACATCATAGACTTGACAATAACAATCGAACTGCATCTTTCCCGGATGCAAAGTAGAAAGTTGCTGCTTTGATCCAACTGCTGGACTTGTCTATGATCTGAACAATGGATTCACAAATGATTTGATGATCCTTGTGATAGATCTTAGTAGCCCTTCAAAGCATCCCTCTGATTGTACCTTGCTTGTTGCTTTTATTTGGCCTAAAACAATGAATTAAATAGCAATCTGTGACCCAGAACCCGAGGGAAACGAGAGTTTCTCCTTCAGCGCAGACCCAGTGAAGGGATTCTTCATTTCAACGCAGGTCCCGTGAAGGCTACCTGCGCTGAATGTCAAAACCCCTGTGTTGAGGTTGCGCTGAACCAGTTTGTCCTAGTGCAGCTAGGGTTCTCTGCTCTGTTTTGCCCTGTTTTGATCTCTGATTTTTGCAGCCTGTAACCAGCATAGGTACCAGTCTGATAACTCCTTTTCTTTGCTTAGATTCTGCCTCCTTTTTTACAAAAAGACTGTGAGTGTTTTTATGTGTTTGTGGCGTCATTTACAGTCTTCCTTTGCATGAGTGAAGTAGTCATCCTGTAGCCCTTGATTCAGATCTGTTGATTGTGATCTTAGAAGAGAGTTCATTAGCTGTTTGCAGATTGATTATACATTTACTTTTGCTTATTGGTTTGAGTTTGTCTCTTTTAAGTGTCAAAACATGTATTCATTTCGAAAATCGTTAAGTGTTGTAATCTCTTCTACCCTCTCTGATTTCGAAAAAGTAAACTTGTTTGTATTGATCATTTAAAAGCAAATTCAAAGTTGTGCAAAAAGCTTTCTTTGTAGGCATCAATACAAAGAAAGCGGAAAACAAACACCTGCATTGTGCATTTGCATTTGATAAGTTTGCATGTTGGATTTAGGAAAAGTGCATTAGAGTGTGTTGATTGCTCTTTGAGAAAAGATGGTGTCTTTCTTTTCCCTTAGTAGCTAGGATTTTCAAAGTTGAAAAGATATAAAGCTTGCTTATCCTCTTTAGACTGCATTTAGGAATTTGTATCATACATCTCGTGGTGAACCTTGAAAGGCAAACTTTAAAAAGATCAACCTAAAATAAATTGAATGAACTTAACAATGCTTTGTAACATAACGCACAACATAGAGGTCTAGGCTAGAGACGTGTTCCGGCGTCGTTAAGCCTGGTGACTGTTGACCTCGTGGATGGTGGGTGATTCCTCTTGAGGGACGATAGCGCCAGTACGGTTTGTGCTCCCACGTACCGTCGCGTATATATTGGGAGACCGCTATAGGCATAAAACCTTTATCCTTAGGAAGTCGTGTCGGCCGCCCTACTGATCGCAATGCACTGAACACAGCATTCAGGAAGATCGACCGCACG
This sequence comes from Pinus tabuliformis, assembly GCA_031772625.1. Lineage (NCBI taxonomy): Eukaryota > Viridiplantae > Streptophyta > Pinopsida > Pinales > Pinaceae > Pinus > Pinus tabuliformis. The sequence goes on from CM062815.1 coordinate 39,619,779, forward strand.
TACCCTAAAAAGTATTCTGCGGTTTTGCGAAAAGTTTGGCACACCCTCTGCCTAGAACTCCAGAGCAGTTCCTTTTGGCCTTTTTCAGACTCTATAACAGAAAAAGTCCATCCGAGCATTTGTCACTTCGGGCTCGTTAAAACATCGAAGGAGACTAGAGTCATCTTTAGCTTTTTCTCGACTCTTTAAAATTGAAAAAACAAGCTGTGTCTAAAGCGTCATTAAAATTTATTTTAAACGGAACAATCACCCTTATTCCCACGTTGATCTTTAGGTTGAAAAAATGGAGCACACCAACCAAGGAATCCCCCTTGGTGGTAATCCTAGTCCCTTCTCCTCTTGGGGAGATGTTGGTGCGCCCCATATGGCCACATTGTCGCTTCCAGGACTGACAATTGGCCTGCCGGTCTGGCTCTTTTCAACCAATGTCGTTCAAACCACCACTATTCCTGAATAGTCGAGTCAACAGTTAGACCAAACCAGGGTTGCCAACCAGCCTTCTACTTCATCTAACTCTTCCTCTCCTCCTTCCTCTTCACTTGACGGAACTGGTAAAACAAAAAACCAAGTTCCTAAGGAGAAGAAGGAAAAGAAGAAGAAAGAGAAAAAGAAGAAGGAGCCAAAAGCGACTGGGGGCAAACAAGTGTCGTCTGACAAAAATCCACACACAGCACTGACAAGGCCTAAATCGCCATGTGTCATATGCAAGGGAGACCACTTCCACAGAGATTGTCCCTGTATCCCTCGAATACTAAGGGACTGGTCTCCCCATTTGCACAATTCGGTAGCATCAACCTCTGATAGCCATGTTGATTGCTCACCGTCAACTAGTGAAAGTGAAGTCCCAAGACAGAGAGGGAAATCTAGATTTCCCTGCAAACCGTGTGAAGGCGATCACGCCATCCACCATTGTCCCTTCTTAGACGAGGCTAAAAGAGTTCTGGAAGATCGCCCGATTTTATGAGCACAACTTCCTCCTAGATATCAAAAACTCCTGCCAAGTCCTTCACTAGTTGAGAATCCGGCTAACCCGCCCAGGTGGTCAGCCGAAGCACCTATCATTGAAGATGAACCGTCTGGATCCATGCCTGACGAAAGTCAAAAGGTTGATACGGCAGTTGACCCGGTTTTGCCTTCAGAGGCTCTATCTCCGAATGATACCATCACAAAGGAGAATGAAGACAACACTGTCCAAATTCTTTTCATCAACACTGACTCTAATGAACAAGGGGGCAATGCCCCCATTCCTTTATCGCAGGAAGGAAGTTCGTCAGAGCGATATCCGACCGTTTATTTGGTCCCACCACCAAGCAACTTGGTTGTGTCCTTTGACTGGAACCAACTAGGCAGACCCCGGTTGCCAGCGAGCATACCATTCAGAATTATCGTTTAAATATACAAAATGGTAATGGTTGGCACTATCATTGATGAAGGGGCATCTGTGAGTATCCTTTCCTCTATTGCTTGGAAAGCGCTTGGTTCGCCAACGCTTTTGCCTGAAATGAGAAATCTATCTGGCTTTGATAAAGGAACCAGTCGACCTTTAGGGATCCTCCCCAATGTGCCCATTACATTGAAAGGGAAGACCATTCAAATGAACGTGATGGTCGTTCAAGGACCCTTGGATTATAACCTACTCCTTGGACGAGACTATATATATTGCATGGGAGCTGTTGTCTCCTCACTCTTTAGAGTAATGTGTTTTCTGCATGAAGGAAGAGTGGTCAAGCTCGTGGACCAACTTTCATTTCCCGGATCATGCATCTCAAATAGTCATATACCATCCCTAAATGGTCTATTCATGCAAGAAGTGTCTCAACCCACGGTCCGTCCTCCTGATGAGCGCGAGTAATCTGGGAGGATATGACTATAACCCAGGGGGCATGCGTCCTGGTCTGCTTCGGCAGGGAAACTTTGGGTATAGAGTAGGTTTCCACGGGAGAATATGACTAGTCTGTACCCCGTCCATCTAGGAAGAGGGTTATTCTAGAATAAGATTCTTTTGTCAAAGTTACGTGAGAGGGCGGAACTCGTCGCTCACCTCTGTCTACTTTGGTAGACATTGCCGAGGAAGTGTTCTGTTGAAAGAATAACAGAACAATCTTTGGGTAGCCTGAAAGAGGTAGGCCTCTCCCAGTAAAACAAATGTTTTATCTGCAAATTGAGGGGTAACCTTGAAATCGTACTTTATGCCTGGGGGCATGCAAACCTTTTGGAGTGCAAGCAAGGGGCGGCTATTTATTTTTTAAATTTTTAGGACCTCTAACCCTTTAAACTCGTAGGATTAGTCGTTTCCAAACTTGCATAAAGAAAGGATCCGGAGCAAAGCTTAGTGAGATGAAGCTCCATAAAAAATAGAATCTTGATGAGACACTCTTATCATATGACTGGGTAATCGAGCAGTTTTAGCACAAAGTTCATGCTCGTTAAAAAATAAACGCAAGATTCGAGCAGTTTTAGCACGTAATTCAGGCTCGTTAAAAAATAAACATAAAATCGAGCAAATGTTCCCACCCACGTTTAAGCTCGTTAAAAAATGAACTATCCCGGTAAATAACCACTGTGAATGTAATATCATCAGCCATTAAAGCCTTGGTCGTGTTTGCACCGTCACCTCCACTTTTCATTTGGCCGATCGTTCACCTCCATATGATTGTTTACCCATTTTGAGGAACAGCTGCGAAGAGTGATTTCACCTAGCCATCCTTGTAACACTGCCGTGATTGGAAAACTCCAAACTGTACCTGGAATCAGTTGCTAACCCTGTTTATCACTCGTTCCTCAAAAGACGAGTCTTCTTTAAGCTCTTTTCAACTGACTCGTAAAATATGAAAAGATTGCCGAGTTTTGGCCTTCCAGCTCGATAAAGTGATTGGAAGATCTATCCCTCATCGAGATTTTAATCTTTTTGGACCTGAGGGATTATTGCACAAAAAGATCGAGCGCTTGTTTTATTCGGCTCGTTAAAACTATCGAAAACTCATCCCTTCTGTATTGTTTTATACTTTTTCGTACTTAAGGGATTAGATGACGAAAAAGGAATTTTGGTTGACTTTATGTATCTTTTCAGACTCTCTGAAAATGAAAAGAACCGAGTTATCCTTGTCGTTAGACTCGTTAAAATCATTAAATAGCGACAAACTTGTCTTTAGATGAGAACGGGTTTCACTATCGCTAGGCTTGTTAAAACATAGCGATGGGCTTGCCCGAAGGGCAGGTTATAGAACAAGCATATGTTATCCTCCTCAAGCTTGACAAAAATAAAGAGGTACTGGTCAGCAATGACTGGGGAAAAATTGGGAGAAACTAAAGAAAACTTTGAGGGTAGCAAGTCGCTCTTGAACATGACACTTTTCCTCCGTACCACATTCGGGTTGGGTTGTTTCATTCATCGGTTACATCCATGGTCTCGCCATACCATCCATATTTGGGGTAATGCTACCAATCCATTGCATCAGTGTCGCCATATGTTCAAGAGAAGTCGTTCAGAAGAGTCAACCGTGTCCCATCCACTGCCATACATCATCCTTCATCCTTTCATGACCGCCACCCTGAATCATATGTCACAGATCGTTTTCACCTCCATTAAAATCATTAGCTCCGTTCCGTGTCACTGATGTGGGATTCATTAAGGCCCTCCTTTGACGGATCGCTTCTTGTTGACATCAGCTCATTATCCAAGAAGTTGATCTAGGAACAACCCCTTCAGTACTTTGAAGCTTGCATGCCACAATGGCAAGTTTCTCACTTTCGGCGACAGGTATACATCAATGACCTTCGACCGAAAGATTTTACGTGGTGTTCGACGCCAAGTCCTTTATTCACACCACGTGAATTGTACTGCAGTACCTTGAGGGTCATTATCATTATCGGTGATTCCTCTCGCGCTTGTTAACGGTTTACATCATTGACCGGTAATCAAGCGATGTCTTTCCATGTTCGACTTCAGAACAATTCTCACATGGATCGACTTGTACTTAGAGTGAAGATCGAACGAGTTTGAAGACCCCGGATCTAGTTTCATCCATCCGGGCTGCGATATATATTCAGGAAAGATAAAGACATTGACATGTACATCATTGCAGCAGATAATCATCCTACTCAAAGGATGATAATTTCATCAAAATTATCAGTCTACCATCAGACGATTGTCTGTTCTATGTACAGAAAAATGAATTTATAAAGCTGAGCATGGGAATACCCACCTCAGCTAGATCATGAAAGCAGTATGAAAAATAATGTATTGTATTGTATTGTATTACAGGTCTCCTCCCAGCATTGGATGAACTTCGGATCCCCCTGATAAAGCATTTCGCCCGATAAACAGCCTCATACTTTAGGGGGCAACTGTTATAGACATTTTTGTGCCTTACAGCATTAAGCATGAAATGTCCATAATCTAAGGGATCCAAAGTCCCTAAACATGTTGTTCCTACCCCTAGAGGAACAAGGCTAACAAACCACAGCAATTCACAGAAGTTCTCCACCTGAAAACTGCTCAAAACAAGTCAAATCAGGATCATTTTAGTGGCTACACTAGCTATTTGCACTGAATGTCAAAGCCAACACTGGCTACCTGCGTTGAATTTCAACTGGAACAAAGGCTACCTGTGCTGAACGAGAGTGGACAAGTGGCAGGCTCATTTCTCAAGGTGTCAAAACCCAGGAAGCTTCCAAAATGACACTTGCCTTAGGGAATTCGACTGGTGATGAGTAAGAGGTTCCAAATCTCCAAGTGGAAGCAAGAACCTCCAAGTGGACTCAAGAACTGACAGAGGGAGAGGACACTAGTCAGATCTCAAGCTTACTCATCCTCTCTCCAAACATCTATATATGGCTCTCTCCTCCATGAGATCTAGAGGCTGGAATTTTGTTATTGCAAAGAATTGCTGTTGGTTTGAAACTGGAATCATTGGGTGCTTAATGCTTTGAGGGGGGAAAAGAGAGGAATTCCATTTGCTGGGAAGGAGATGCTGGATTGGAGCCCTCTGGGTTGTATCTCTTCCTGAACCTTGTTATTCATCAATAAAGCTATCTTGGTTTCTCCTATATGCTGATGTATTTTGATGTATGAATGTATTAGTGTATTTGGTTTATTTCTAATCCTAAACTAGTTATGAATGTGAATATCTGTCTTTATGTAGTGTTCTTCTCTTGTCGCAAGTAGCTATTCTCTTGTCACAAGTAGCTGTTCTCTTGTGATCTTGCAGGAAGTTGAAGCTGGATAAGCAAGAAGGCAAGTAGCTGTGAACACCCAAAGAGAAGAGAGACCGGATCGAGGGACAAACGGAAGACACCGGTAAGTCTATTGATCTCTCTTCTTTCACATTTCATAAAGGAAGAAACCAGTATAGCTGTACTCGTTTGTTGCTAAGGAACTGTCACACCTTAGGTGGATAGGATCGTCCTGCATAGGCATTTTTCCCCACAACAGCATTGGAACATAACGCACATTATTTAGAGGTCTAGGATAGAGACGTGCTCCAGCATCGTTAAATCTAGTCACTATTGCTTTCACTTAAGGTTGGGTGATTCCACCTTCTCTGACTCAATAGCTGCCCAGTACAGACTTGTGCTCCCAGTACCATCGCGTATATGTTGGGAGACCCCACTAGGTTATCAACCTATATCCTTAGGAAGCCGTGTCTACTGCCTTGCAAACCATAATGCATCGAACACAGCATTTGGGAATATTGACTACCGTACGAGAAGTCCTTGGTTTTCATATGATCGCCAAGGTGTATATGCAGTTTTACGGGTTGTTTGGTAAACCTTTTGCCTAGTTTCTCCAGAGTAGTCACTTTCATTCCTTTTCAGACTCCTTAAAAGAAAATGTCCATCTAAGCACTTGTCCTTTCAGGCTCATTAAATATTTGAAGGTGACTACAGTCATCTTTTTGTCCTTTTCTCGACTCTCTAAAGATGAAAAGGTCAAGTTCTGTTCTTGTGCCTTAAAATTTATTCGGCAATGTTCACACTTACCCTATTAGATCTTGTTGCGTTTTAGTTTGCATAGGGTTGTCTTCCTTGATTAGCTTTCCCTAGGGTTTTTGAGTTAAATCATCCTGGCGGAATCACTGATCCCATCTCCCGTTCCAAACGACCAAGGATCTCCATCTTTTGTCGCTCTTGAGGTATCGGTTGTTAGTGATACTCTTCCTGTCATTCCAAGTATCCAGCCACTTAACTCTCATGCTTTGGAAGACGAGTCTTACGATATTCATTGGAACCCCATTAGGAAGCCTTCTGAAGAAGACTTTCCCCTTACTCCTCCTGGTGTTTCAGTCCCAATGTCTTCCTCTAACATGGATGAAACGAACCCCGTCACGAGTGAAGAGACCTTTATGGCAAGTGGTGAAATCCCTATACCTACGGAAACTTCACCCTTCCATGTCACCCCTCTTGGTATCACATTGCCTCTACGCTATAATTCTCTAGCTGATATCATAGGTTCTAGGTCTCCCCTTACAAGTTCCATGTGGTCTCGTACTGTCACTCCGACTTCGGAACCTTTTACTCCCCAGATTCACAATGTGACTGTCACATCTGTGCCAACTATTCCAACCGTTTGTGTGGGTTCCTCAGCCCTCATTGTTAGTGCCATCACTACATCTTCAATTGTGACCACTGTTGCCAGACCTTCATTTGGTGCTCCAAATAGTGGCCCGTCGGCATCCACATCTGGGGTTGTTAACCCTAGCCTTAGTGCCCCACCTTCTTCTGGTTCCATTCTAGCAGGGGGGGCATATGATCAATATTTCCAAGCTCTTTAGAATCTGGATCCACAAAATCCATTTCATTATTATGATTCTCGAGGAGCCCATATTTATCACCCTAGACCCATAGCATCTCAACTTGTGGTTGAGGTTTCAGTTCTGTTATATGTTGCTTAGGGTACAACCACTTATCATGGTGGCCAAGCACAACCTTCAAATTTTCAAGGTCCAACATATCAAGGTCAACCGTCTTATGGGTAGTCGTCTCACGGACAACCGTATTATGGGCAACCTTATCCAGGGCAACCTGTCAGCCCACAAGGACAACCCATCCAGGGACAACCTTCAGCCTTCAGTGGTTCCTCTTTCACATACTTCGGGCAACCTTCTGGCAACCTAGGACAACCTTACATCCAACAAGGCCAACCTGGTGCCTAGTAAGGTCACCCTTATGGACAAGTTGGTCAGCCTCAAATTCAACAAGGCCAACCAATTGTTCAGCCTACTCAACCATCTGGTCAGCCTAGACAACCTTCGGTTGCGCAAGGTCAACCCAATATCTAGCAAGTTCAAACTTCTAGGAAAATGGGTCAACCTCAACCTCAACCGGGCCAACCTTCTAGCCAGATGGCTCAACCTCATTTTTCCCAAGGATGTCCATCTAGGCCTGCTCAACCGGGCACTCAAATGCTCGTTGCTTCTCAAGCTCCACCTAGTGTTCAGCCCCAATCTGGGCTCCAGACCCAATCTGATCTACAAACTCAGGTTGGATCCCAAACCCAACCTACTTATCAAATGCACCCTGGTCCCCAGGCTCAGTTTGGAGCCCAGCCGCCTTATGGTTTCCAGCAGCCCAAAGGGCAAACTCAATTTACCCCATACCAAAATTATCAACAGCCGCAGGTTAACCCTCTTCAAAATTTTCAGCAACCATATGTTGCTCCTGTAGGACAAGTTGGTAATTAGTGGAATGTTGGGGGTCAAATCCAGGGTCAACTGTCTAGTTATAGTTATAACCCCTATGGACAAAATCCCTACGGACAAAACAATTATGGGCCGAATCCGTTCGGAAAAATTCAATGGGGGCAACTGGGAACTGGATGGAACTTTGTTGCTACTTATTACCCGCGTCGTCAAATGTCCTTTAACCCTCAATTACCCTTTTTGGTGACGTTGGAATTACTGGATGTGTCCAAATTGACAAATGATCCCATTCTTCATAATCTGTATTGGCCACCGGTTCCAACTAAAATCCCCGGTGATTGTCCCAAATTTGATGGTAACGCTGGAGAATATCCCCAAGCTCATGTCATGACTTATCACCTATGGTGTTCATCAAATTCATGGCTTGATGATTTCAATCCACCTCTGCCTTTTCCAATGGACTCTCACTAGCTATGCTGCAAAATGGTATATTGAGCTAGCTAGCAGAACTTTTCAAGACTTTAACTCGTTGGCTATGGCATTGTTGACTCATTTTCTGTTGTCGATTCGATATGAAATAGGCACACATCTCCTAACATCCTAAAAGCAGAACACGGCCACACATATCTCTGATAATATCCATGAATGGAGGAGACTTCACCATTTGATTAAGTTCTGGATCCCCGATCAACTTCTGACTGCCTGGTTCACAACCTCATTCGTAAGTTCGATAGCCTGGGACATTGCTATGGGGGCATGTGTAACTAAAAAGCAAGCTATCGCTCGTGCTCAGTATCTTGACTTGGTTTACTCCCAGTTCGATATGCTATATGATTATTTTCTTGATGCTCCGCAACCTGGAACTTCTAAAGCCTCGTCAACACCATATGTTGACGGTGTCATTGGTTTTGTTAATGTGTCCTCTAAAAAATCTTCCACAAACCCTGGGAAGTAAAAGTCTAACGCTCTGAATGAAAATGCTTCTCGGGCCATATCCAATTCTGGTAACACTTCCGAGGTTAATGCTGTTCAGTCCACTACGGCGGACAAAACTTCGAAAGGAAAGAAGAAGGGAAAAGGAAAGAATAAAACTGATCAACCAAAGTAATATTCCCCTAAACTTCCAACCGAGGAAGGTTCCAAGCGCAAGCCTAAGTATCCTTGTCTCATTTGCGATGAGGATCACTATACTAAACACTACCTAAGGCAGTCTGAAGTTAGTCGTTTGTTAAAAGGTGCCCCTGGGACTCCTGTTGTGCTCAAAGAGCCTTTTCCCTCACAGCAGACTCAAATGGTGGCTGATCCATCTCAATCCTCTTCTCCGTTTGGTTCTCAAGTATTTATGGCTGGGACAATTCCCATCCACATTAGTACTTGGTCAAAAGAGTATCCTTCACCTGCTGGGAAGAAAACTGAGGTCCCCTCTAGTGCTCCTTCGTCCAGTTCTGGTCCGCTCCATATCGAGCAACCTAGTCTAGAGTTAGTCATCCGACCTCCTCCTAAAGGGGTGCTCCAGAAGTCTTCTTACAACCCTAATTCTGATGCTGCACAACACAATAGCATCGCTCAGGACTTAGCCCAGGCTCCATTAGCTATGTCTGCATTAGAGGTCCTCAAGAGCTGCCCCTCTCAGAGGAAGTTGTTGCTATCGGCCATCGGTGGCATTGACCTGGCTGACTCAGATTTGATCACTTTTGACCTAGAAAATCATGTATCGAGACTACCTCACCAAATTTCCTTAATTATTCAAGTCATCATCAATTATAAAACTATTCACCGCACTGTCATTGATGAAGGCACTTCTACTTGCATTATGTCTATTACTTGTTGGAAGGCTATCGTTTCTCCGACTTTGATTCATTCTCCCAATACCTTGGAAGCCTTCGATGGAGAGATTCCCATCCTTATGGTATACTCCCACGTCTGCCTATTACCCTAGAATGGAAGAAGGTCAAAGTGGAGGTCGAATTTTTCGATGCCAATTTAACTTACAACCTCCTTTTAGGACGAAGCTGGACATATGACATGCGAGCCGTGGCATCATCTCTATTTCGTGTCCTTCGTTTTCCCCATTAGGGGAATATTGTCATGGTAGAGCAGTTTTCCTTCTTCAACTTTTCCTCTTCCAATGGAAATGTGCCTTTCATGGAGCATACCTCTGTTCCATATGAGAGTGTGGTTGCTGGAATTTTTAAAGATCCCACCCTTATGGGTGTCTTTTCACTCCCACCTCCCAACATCGCCCCCATTCATATGATTTATGTTCGTTTTGATCCTTGGGTTCTTCCTCCTATTGATCAGATAAAATCCTGGGGTGATGTGATGCCATTGAGTCATGCCGAGCTCAACTACGTCGAAATTGTTTCTGTATTGGCTTCATCTCCTAAACCTGCTCCTTCGAGCAGGGCTCTCGACTCGTACGTCCAATCCCCTTGGCTCGAAGATGGTGCTTCTTCAGACCCTTTACAGGAAATCTTTCCTTTTGATGAAGCAATTATTGAGACTATGTCTTTTGAGGAACCCCCTTGGTCTGATCATCACCATCGTTCCTCGTTTCTCCCTACCCACGGGGCAATGCTTACTTGTCTTGAGCAGTTTGCTCCCTGTATCCCCTCCCAACCCCTTCAGACACCCATCCAAATTCATCAATTTTTCTGTCAAGGCAACATGGGGAACATTACGCAAACTTAGCCTATCGACATCTCTGTTAAACGAGGGGTTGTCGAGAACATTCATATTGGAGTAACCTATACTCCGGAGGAGATTCAGCTTTATACTAATCTTTTTCAAGAATTTCATGATGTTTTCGCTTGGTCTTGCGAAGAGATGCCCGACATCGATCCTAGCATCATGGTGCATGAAATACCTACATATCTAGGTGCCAAACCCATTCGACAGTGTCTACACCCCATACACCCCTGAAAAGCTGGAGCTATTAAAGTGGAAGTTGAAAAGCTTCTTAGAGCTAGCTTTATTTATCCTATCTCGCTCACAGATTGGGTTTGTAATATTGTCACTATGACCAAGAAACAGGGCACTATTAAGGTATGTGTTGATTATCACAACATTAATCGTGCTTTTCCCAAAGACAACTACCCTACACCTTTCATTGACTAGCTCATTGATGAGTGCGTTGGGAGTGAGATCTATTCATTCATGGATAGCTTTTCTGGTTATAATCAGATTAATATCTTGCCTACCGATCAACACAAGACCACCTTTATCTGCCCATGGGGTACTTTCGCTTATAAAAAGCTCCCTTTCGGTCTAAAAAATGTTGGTGCTACCTTCCAACGTGAAATGTCTTACGCGTTTCATGATATTTGACACATTGTGCAGACTTACCTGGATGATCTTCCAGGTCATTCAGCGAAATGCCAAGACCATCCAAATCACCTTCGCGAAATTTTTCTTCACTGTTGACGCTATCATCTCCATCTTAATCTGCATAAGTGTGTCATCTGCATGGAATCTGACAGACTTCTTGGGTTTGTCATCTCCCAAGAGGGTATCCATCTAGATCCCCTTAAAGTTGAAGCCATTATGAATCTCCCTCCCCCTACTTCTTTGCAGCAATTGCAGAGTCTGCAGGGCAAAGCGAATTTTTAATGCCGTTTATTTTTGAACAATGCTGAAGTGGCCAAAGGCTATACGCGGTTATTGAAGCTGGATACCCCTTTTCTTTGGGGTACCACTGCACAAGAGTCATTCGAGTAGCTCAAGGGCCTCCTTGTTTCTGCTCCGTTGTTACATCCACCTGATTATCACCATGATTATACTCTTTATTTAGCAGCCGCCAATAGCACCATCGACATGGTTCTGGTCTAAGACGATGATGATGGTACTGAGCATGTTGTTTATTATCTTAGTTGCAATTTACTTGATACGGAAACAAGATATTCCTATGTCTAAAAGTTGGCATTGGCATCCGTTCATGCCGTCCAATGTTTCTACCACTATATATTATTGCGCACCACGACGGTGATTTTTGACTGCAACCAAATGACGTACATATTGTCACGTCAGCTACTGGGGGGAAAGTACTCAAAATGGATTGTCATCCTTCAAGAGTTTGACTTGGAGTTTACTACAGCCAAGTCTAAAAAGTCCCTTGTTTTTGTTGAGCTGCTTTGCTCCCTACCATCTACTACCGCACCCTCTCGATTAGAGGACCATATCCCGGATGTATCTTTGTTCTTGATTAGCACCCTCGATCCTTGGTACGGGGATATTATTGTCTACCTTCAGACGTCCTCCTTTCATCCAGATTTGTCCAGGGATGCTCGACGATGTATTCTCCATCACTATCAACCTTATCACATTATTGGGGACACCCTATACTGTCTCGGTGCTCACTCTGTTCTCTGTATTTGTCGGATGTTCAAGGAAGCCGAATGAGTTCTAAATGATTGCCACTCTGGTGTCTGTGGTGGCCATATGTCCGGATATGCTACTTCTTAGAAGGTCCTACGTGCTGGTTATTTTTGGCCGTTTATTTTTAAGGATTGCATTCTTGCCGTCCGCTCTTGTCATGAGTGCCAAATCTAGAGTCATCTTTTTGTCCTTTTCTCGATTCTCTAAAGATGAAAAGGTCAAGTTCTGTTCTTGTGTCTTAAAATTTATTCGGCCACGTTCACACTTACCCTGTTAGATCTTGTCGCATTTTAGTTTGCGTAGGGTTTTCTTCCTTACTCGATTAGTTTTCCCTAGGGTTTTTGAGTTAAAGCATCCTGGTGGAATCACTGATCCCATCTCCCGTTCCAAACGACCAAGAATCTCCATCTTTTGTCGCTCTTGAGGTACCGGGTGTTAGTGATACTCTTCCTATCATTCCGAGTATCTAGCCACTTAACTCTCGTGCTCTGGAAGATGAGTCTTACGATATTCATTGGAACCCCATCAGGAAGCCTTCTGAAGAAGACTTTCCCCTTACTCCTCCTGGTGTTTCAGTCCTAATGTCTTCCTCTGACATGGATGAAACGAACCCCGTCACGAGTGAAGAGACCTTTATAGCAAGTGGTGAAATCCATATATCTACGGAAACTTCACCCTTCCGTGTCACCCCTCTTGGTATCACATTGCCTCTACGCTATAATTCTCTAGCTGATCTCATAGATTCTAGGTCTCCCCTTACAAGTTCCATGTGGTCTCGTACTGTCACTCTGACTTCGGAACCTTTTACTCCCCAGATTCACAATGTGGCTGTCACATCTATGCCAACTATTCCAACTGTTTGTGTGGCTTCCTTAGCCCTCGTTGTTAGTGCCGTCACTGCATCTTCAGTTGTGACCACTGTTGCCAGACCTTCAATTGGTCCTCCAAATAGTGGCCCGTTGACATCCACATCTAGGGTTGTTAACCCTAGCCGTAGTGCCCCACCTTCTTCTAGTTCCATTCTAGCAGGGGGGGCATATGATCAATATTTCCATGCTCTTTAGAATCTGGATCCATAAAATCCGTTTTATTATTATGATTCTCGAGGAGCCCATATTTATCACCTTGGACCCATAACATCTCACCCTGCGGTTGAGGTTTCAGTTCCGTTATCTGTTGCTTAGGGTACAACCACTTATCATGGTGGCCAAGCACAACCTTCAAATTTTCAAGGTCCAACATATCAAGGTCAACCGTCTTATGGGTAGCCGTCTCACAGACAACCGTATTACGGGCAACCTTATCCAGGGCAGCCTGTCATCCCACAAGGACAACCCATCCAGGGACAACCTTCACCCTTCAGTGGTTCCTCTTTCACATACTTCAGGAAACCATTTGGCAAGCTAGGACAAACTTACATCCAACAAGGCCAACCTGGTGCCTAGCAAGGTCACCCTTATGGAAAAGTTGGTCAACCTCAAATTCAACAAGGCCAACTAATTGTTCAGCCTACTCAACCATCTAGTCAGCCTAGACAACCTTCGGTTGCACAAGGTCAACTCAATACCTAGCAAGTTCAACCTTCCAAGAAAACGGGTCAACCTCAACCTCAACCCGGCCAACCTTCTAGCCAGATGGCTCAACCTCAGTTTTCCCAAGGACATTCATCTAGGCCTGCTCAACCGGGCACTCAAATGCTCGTTGCTTCTCAAGCTCCACCCAGTTTTCATCCCCAATCTGGGCTCCAGACCCAATCTGATCTCCAAACTCAGGTTGGATCCCAAACCCAACTTACTTATCAAATGAAGCCTGGTCCCCAGGCTCAGTTTGGAGCCCAGCCGCCTTATGGTTTCTAGCAACCCCAAGGGCAAACTCAATTTACCCCATACCAAAATTATCAACAGCCACAGGTTAACCCTTATCAGAATTTTCAACAACCATATGTTGCTCCTGTAGAACAAGTTGGTAATCAGTGGAATGTTGGGGGTCAAATCCAGGGTCAACCGTCTAGTTATAGTTATAACCCCTATGGACAAAATCCCTACGGACAAAACGCTTATGGGCCGAATCCGTTCGGACAAATTTAATGGGGGCAACTGGGAACTGGATGGAACTCTGGTGCTGCTTATTACCCACGGTCTCAAATGTCCTTTAACCCTCAATTACCATTTTTGGTGACGTTGGAATTACTGGATGTGTCCAAATTGGCAAATGATCCCATTCTTCATAATCCGTATTGGCCACCGGTTCCAACTAAAATCCACGGTGATTGTCCCAAATTTGATGGTAAGGCTGGAGAATATCCCCAAGATCATGTCATGACTTATCACCTATGGTGTTCATCAAATTCATGGCTTGATGATTCAATCCACCTCTGCCTTTTCCAGTGGACTCTCACTAGCTCTGTCGCAAAATGGTATATTGAGCTAGCTAGCAGAACTTTTCAAGACTTTAACTCGTTGGCTATGGCATTTTTAACTCATTTTCAGTTGTCGATTCGATATGAAATAGGCACACATCTCCTAACATCCTTAAAGCAGAACACGACCACACATATCTCTGATCATATCCATGAATGGAGGAGACGTCACCATTTGATTAAGTTCTGGATCCCCAATCAACTTCTGACTGCCTGGTTCACAACCTCATTCGTCAGTCCGATAGCCTGGGACATTGCTATGGGGGCATGTGTAACTAAAAAGCAAGCTATCGCTTGTACTTAGTATCTTGACTTGGTTTACTCCTAGTCCGGTATGCTATATGATTATTTTCCTGATGCTCCGCAACCTGGAACTTCTAAAGCCCCGTCAACACCATCTGTTGACGGTGTCATTGGTTTTGTTAATGTGTCCTCTAAAAAATCTTCCACAAACCCTGGGAAGCAAAAGTCTAACGCTCTGAATGAAAATGCTTCTCAGGCCATATCCAATTCTGGTAACACTTCCGAGGTTAATGTCGTTCAGTCCATTGTGGCAGACAAAACTTCGAAAGGAAAGAAGAAGGGAAAAGGAAAGAATAAAGCCGATCAACCGAAGCAAGATTCCCCTAAACCTCCAACCGAGGAAGGTGCCAAGCGCAAGCCTAAGTATCCTTGTCTTATTTGCGACGAGGATCACTATACTAAAGACTACCCAAGGTAGTCTGAAGTTAGTCGTTTGTTAAAAGGTGCCCCTGGGACTCCTGCCATGCTCAAAGAGCCTTTTCCCTCACAGCAGACTCAAATGGTGGCTGATCCATCTCAATCCTCTTCTCCCTTTGGTTCTCAAGTATTTATGGCTGGGACAATTCCCATCCACATTAGTACTCGGTCAAAAGAGTATCCTTCACCTGCTGGGAAGGAAACTGAGGTCCCCTCTAGTGCTCCTTCGTCCAGTTCTGGTCCGCTCCATATCGAGTGACCTAGTCTAGAGTTAGTCATCCGACCTCCTCCTAAAGGGGTGCTCCAGAAGTCTTATTACAACCCTAATTCTGATGCTGCATAGCACTATAGCATCGCTGAGGACTTATCCCAGGATCCGTCAGCTATGTCCGCATTAGAGGTCCTCCAGAGCTGCCCCTCTCAGAGGAAGTTGTTGCTATCGGCCATCGGTGGCATTGACCTGGCTGACTCAAATTTGATCACTTTTGACCTAGAAAATCATATATCGAGACTGCCTCACCAAATTTCCTTCATTATTCAAGTCATCATCAATTCTAAAACTATTCACCGCACTGTCATTGATGAAGGCACTTCTACTTGCATTATGTCTATTGCTTGTTGGAAGGCTATCGGTTCTCTGACTCTGAGTCAGTCTCCCAATACCTTGGAAGCCTTCGATGGGAGAGATTCCCATCCTTATGGTATACTCCCACGTCTGCCTATTACCCTAGAAGGGAAGAAGGTCAAAGTGGAGGTCGAAGTTTTCGATGCCAATTTAACTTACAACCTCCTTTTAGGACGAAGCTGGACATATGCCATGCGAGCCATGGCTTCATCTTTATTTCTTGTCCTTCGTTTTCCCCATCAGGGGAAGATTGTCACGGTAGACCAGTTGTCCTTCTTTGCCTCTTCCTCTTCCAATGGCAATGTGCCTTTCATGGAGCATACCTCCGTTCCATATGAGAGTGTGGGTGCTGGACTTTTTAAAGATCCCACCCTTATGGGTGTCTTTTCACTCCCATCTCCCAACATCGCCCCCATTCGTATGATTTCTGTTCGTTTTGATCCTTGGGTTCTTCCTCCTGTTGATTAGATAAAATCCTGGGGTGATGTGATGCCATTGAGCCCTGCCGAGCTCAACTACGTCGAAATTGTTTTTGTATTGGCTTCATCTCCTGAACCTGCTCCTTCGAGCAGGGCTCTCGACTCGTACATCCAATCCCCTTGGCTTGAAGATGGTGCTTCTTTAGACCCTTTACAGGAAGTCTTTCCTTATGATGAAGCAATTATTGAGACTATGTCTTTTGAGGAACCCCCTTGGTCTGGTCATCACCATCGTTCCTCGTTTCTCCCTACCCACGGGGCAATCCTTTGAGCAGTTTGCTCCATGTATCCTATCCCAACCCCTTCAGATGCCCATCCAAATTCATCAAATTTTCTCCGAAGGCAACATGGGGAACATTACGCAAAATCAGCCTATCGACATCTCTGTTAAACGAGGGGTTGTCGAGCACATTCATATCAGAGTAACCTGTACTCCGGAGGAGATTCAGCTTTATACTAATCTTTTTCAAGAATTTCATGATGTTTTCGCTTGGTCTTATGAAGAGATGCCCGGCATCGATCCTAGCATCATGGTGCATGAAATACCTACATATCTAGGTGCCAAACCCATTCGACAGCGTCTACACCCCATACACCCCTGAAAGGCTGCAGCTATTAAAGTGGAAGTCGAAAAGCTTCTCAAAGCTAGCTTTATTTATCCTGTCTCCCTCACAGATTGGGTTTCTAATATTGTCACTGTGACCAAGAAATAGGGCACTATTAGGGTATGTGTTGATTATCACAACATTAATTGTGCCTGTCCCAAAGACAACTACCCTACACCTTTCATTGACTAGCTCATTGATGAGTGTGTTGGGAGTGAGATCTATTCATTCATGGACAACTTTTCTGGTTATAATCAGATTAATATCTCGCCTGCGGATCAACACAAGACCATTTATCTGCCCGTGGGGTACTTTCACTTATAAAAAGCTCCCTTTCGGTCTAAAAAATGTCGGTGATACCTTCCAACGTGAAATGTCTTACGCGTTTCATGATATTTGCCACATTGTGTAGCCTTACCTGGATGATATTCCGGCTCATTCAGTGAAATGCCAAGACCATCCAAATCACCTTTGCGAAATTTTTCTTCACTGTTGACATTATCGTCTCCATCTTAATCCGCATAAGTGTGTCTTCTGCATGGAATCCGACAGACTTCTTGGATTTTTCATCTCCCAAGAGGGTATCCATCTAGATCCCCTTAAAGTTGAAGCCATTCTGAATCTCCCCCCCCCTACTTCTTTGCAGCAATTGCAGAGTCTGCAGGGCAAAGCGAATTTTTTATGTTGTTTCATTCTGAACAATGCTGAAGTGGCCAAAGGCTATATGCGGTTATTGAAGCTGGATACCCCTTTTCTTTAGGATACCACTGCACAAGAGTCATTCGAGTAGCTCAAGGCTCTCCTTGTTTCTGCTCCGTTGTTATGTCCACCTGATTATCACCATGATTATACTCTTTATTTAGCAGCCGCCAATAGCACCATCGACATGGTTCTGCTCTAAGACGATGATGATAGTACTGAGCATGTTGTTTATTATCTCAGTTGCAATTTACTTGATACGGAAACTAGATATTCCTATGTCGAGAAGTTGGCATTGGCATCCGTTCATGCCGTCCAACGTTTCTGCCACTATATATTATTGCGCACCACAACGGTGATTTCTGACTGCAACCCAATGACGTACATCTTGTCACGTCAGCTACTGGGGGGCAAGTACTCAAAATGGATTGTCATCCTTCAAGAGTTTGACTTGGAGTTTACTACAGCCAAGTCTAAGAAGTCCCTCGTTTTTGCTGAGCTGCTTTGCTCCCTACCATCTACTACCACACCCTCTCGATTAGAGGACCATATCCCGGATGAATCTCTGTTCTTGATTAGCACCCTTGATCCTTGGTACGGGGATATTATTGTCTACCTTCAGACGTCCTCCTTTCATCCAGATTTGTCCAAGGATGCTCGACGACGTATTCGCCATCATTCTCAACCTTATCGCATTATTGGGGACACCCTATACCATCTCGGTGCTGACTTTGTTCTCCGTCATTGTCTGATGTTCAAGGAAGCCGAACGAGTTCTAAATGACTGCCACTCTAGTGCCTGTGGTGGTCATATGTCCGAATATGCTACTTCTTAGAAGGTCCTCTGTGCTGGTTATTTTTGGTCGTTTATTTTTAAGGATTGCATTCTTGCCGTCCGCTCTTGTCATGAGTGCCAAATCTACCAATGGAAGATGCGCGCGCCTCCTGCTCCTTTACACCCTGTCATTACCGTCGGCCCTTTTGCCAAATGGGGCATTGATTATATGACCTGTAACCCTCGCTCGGCCGGGGGGCATGGGTATATCATCGTTGCTGTCGATTATTTCACGAAATGGGCCGAGGCGATGCCTACGCTATCTAATGACGGTAAGACAGTGGCACAATTTTTATTCAATCATGTCATTTCACGATTTGGAGTCCCTCAGGCTATCATCATTGATCACAGTTCTCATTTTTTTAATCATATGATGACTGAGTTAACAACCTAGCTGGGCTTGCAACATGATAGTTCAACACCGTATTATCCTTAGGCTAATGGCCAAGTAGAAGCTGTCAACAAAGTTTTGGTCACGATGCTTCAATGCACCATTGGCATGCACAAGTCCAACTGGAATTTGATGGCCAATGGCCAAGTAGAAGCTTTCAACAAAATTTTGGTCATGATGCTTCAATGCACCATTGGCATGCACAAGTCCAACTGGCATTTGATGTTGTTTTCTGCCTTATGGGCCTACCAAACTTCAGTGAAGGATGCCACCGGGTTCACCCCGTTCCAATTGGTTTACGGTCTAGAGGCTACCCTTCCGATTGAGTGTGAGATCCCTTCTCTTAAATTAGCCGTCGAATTGCTCCCAAACACTACTCCGGTAGAAGAACGTCTTCTTTACCTAGAGTGGTTAGACGAGACCCATCGACTAGCCTCTCTAGTCATTGAAGTGCAGAAGAAGAGAGTGAAAACTCACTTCGACCAAGCTATCAATCCTCGTTCTTTCATTGAAGGAGACTTAGTCCTGCTCTATGATCAAGCGAATGATAAGCTGGGGGCAGGAAAATTCGAGCCTATGTGGCATGGGCCTTACATTGTGAAACGTGTTTTGCAAAAAGGGGCCTATGAGCTGATCGATTACGAAGGGAATCCTCTAGATAAGCCCCGAAATGGGCTTTATCTGAAAAAATATTATGCATGAATTTCGTGCATTTGATTTGTACATATGTGTGTTTTCAACAGGTGTGTTTTCAGTGTGTGTTTGCATGTTTGGCTTGGTGTGTAGGCATAATTTCCACTTATTTTGTTTTCTTACTTCTTGTGTAGATGTCTGGTACACCTTACATTGGTTTCGCTAATGGTGCCTGCTATAGTACCCGAAAACTTTCTTCTGCGGCGTGGGTGATCTACGATCCTCACAGTGAGTTAGTAGACCTTCAAGGTGTTTATCTGGGTTGCACCACAAACAATGTCACTGAATATAGCACTCTGATTGAATTACTGACTCAGGCTGTCAACCTCGATATTCGTGCATTGGTTGTGAATCTAGATTCTCAACTTTTTGTCCACTGGCTTAACGAGCATTATTCCGTCAGAGATCATCGGATTTTAAGGTTGTATTTACGTGTTAGATTATTGGAAAGGAATTTTGATTTTATTACATATCAACACATTCCAAGAAGATTAAACACATTAACTGATGCATTAGCAAATCATGTATTAGACAGACATTTACGCAACATGTAATCAAAACATTGTATAGAAGCATTTAAAACACAATAATGAACCATAGATAGCATGTATAGATATATATATATATCGTGTGGCGCACCGAGGCACTCAAAAAATAAGTGTGTATGTCAAAAATAGAGTCTGTGTTCCCAATACATCTGAGACACATGTCTCTCAAAAATCAGCAGAAAGTAAAGCCTAGGTATCTACTGCGGTGGGTTCTGCTCTCTATAGCAGACCACTGCCCGTGCAACTCATCTCAAGAGCCTATGCACCCTAGGTGGCACTCCGACTGTGTGTCTCTAGTACTCTACTGGGACCTCCTCGATCCCCCTATAATTCGGGATCCTGTCAGTCAAGCCCTCAAGGTTACATGCTATCTCCTCCACTGCATTGCCACTAGGGCAAACTAGGGCCAGTTCCATGTTGCCGTGTGGGTCCCTCCATGCCTCAGGAACTATTCCTACCGGCCTCTTCGGTCCCACATCTGCAAGTAACATAAGAGAAATTATTAAGACATATGCATTATAAAATCCAAAAACATCATAAAAAACAAAGCACATAAATAATGTGGTGTTTCGATCAAGTGTTTTACCTCCCTCATCCCACTATTCGCTCGCAGGAAGCAGCATGTCAGGGTCTCCATAGAAATCCGTGCCTGCGTATGACCAGTCCTCGACTATGACCTTTTGATGGTCTAGCCACTCTTGGAACAACATCCCCCATGATACCGGTCGACTGCCACCCCCTCGCGGCATAACATGTGCCCAGCGGGTGATACGGGTCTCTCGTGGCCCAGGCACGTACAGGTCCATGTCCTGCAACTGAAGAACCGGTACCCACTCCAGCATGAGTGGGATCAGAATAGATCCATACCTGAACTGTTTCGCCTCCCTGCGCCGGCACCTCGTCAGTTGTCTCTTCATGTTAACGGCCACTGCTTCGGCCCAGTTATACATGGTCGGGTTAAGGCAATCAAGAGCTAACCGAAGGTGAGTCTTTGTTGCCTCATGTTGGGCTTGAGAGCCCACCATTCTCGTCACCATGAACAATATTGAGTTAAGAGTCAAGTCTCCCACTATCGGGATTTGCAATTTCCTACTTGTTGGGTCCCTATAATACTAGTGATTACCCCATTAATATTGTAGTTATACCCCTTATTTATATTGTTGTGCCCCTATTACCCCCATATTGTTATTTCTGTGACCCATAGAATCCCTGTATTGTTATTTTTGTGGCCTTATATTATTATTGTTAGGTCGGCTGGATTATATTGTGACTCCTTAGACTCCTATATAGAGAAAGGAGGTTGTGTCATTTTTAACATCCAATAGTTGTTCATTTATGTAATGTAAAGGAGGTTGCCCCTCGAAGAGGCTGAATTCTAAGGCGTTGATCTATCTTTTCTATCTTTTCTTGAGCTGGTTTCATAACATTTGGTATTAGAGCTTTGGATTCTAGGGTTTCGCTGCTCCAAACAGGTCATTGTGGAATTTTCGCTATAACGTTTTTTTGGTGACGTTTCAGAAGTTACAAAAAAAACCCATTTGAGAAGAAATTGCATTGAATCTTGGGTCCGAATTTCAGAGCTTTTCATGCGATATTTGCGGAGATATGATCTGAGGAAGTTAGTCTTTTTGCAGACTCCTGAACTACATTCAAAACAGGTGACCTGGGGAAAATCTTCATAACTTTCTCTCTGGGAATCAGATTGAAATTTCATAAGAAGGTACAAAAATAGGACAGACTATAGTTTCTTATATATCATTTTCAGAACCACAGATCAAAAATTGTACACGTGGCATTTCATACAAGTTCGCTCTTCTGGAAAGGTCTATAATCAGGTCATCTTGGGAGATTGTGCATAACTCTTTCTTGGAGAATCCAATTTGGATCAAACTGGTGGCATTGGAAAGAGGACACAGGGAGCTACTACAAATCACAAATTCAGAACTAGATGATTGGAAAGTACAGAGATACATTAGAGGCAATATCAAGCTCCTACAAAGTGAAAAAAGGTGTGTAGATTTTTTTAAATTTTTGCTTAAGCCTAGTTTGAAAATTTATTTTGAAGGAATTCAAAGGGCATAGTAGAGCATTATTATCGGTAACTGATGCCCTGAGGAAAGAAAATGCAAACACCTATTAAGGAACCTGAAAGCTCTAGCATGACTCATGAAGAAGAGGAAGAAATGCTACATGATATATCAAAATTACAAGAACAAGTGCAACAAATGTCACGCTCAAAAAAGTTAACAGAAGCTAAGATAAATGGCATGGAAGCTAAGATGAATGGCATGGAAGCTAAGATGGACAATTTGAAGATAGATTTGAACACAAATTTGAAGACAGGCATGACAGATTTAAAGACAGATTTGACAAATTTTCTACAAGAAATACTTACTAATGGTGAAAAGGTAGTAAAGGAAACTCATGATGAGAACAAAATAAATGTTAATCATGATTACATAGACGCTAATGTTGGATCGAAGAATCACCATATTCCAAAAATCGATATGAGGAAGTTTGATGGCAAGGATCCCGCCACATGGATATTACAGATGGAGCAATTCTTCGATCTCAATAATGTGCAAAACGCACAAAAGGTACGTATGGCAACTGTATATTTGGAACCAAATCAGTTTGTATGGTATCAATGGCTTTGTTATCGTAAACAATTTATCACTTGGGCAATTTTTACGGAAGAATTGATAGCACATTATGAAGATACAAAAAGCAACACTTTTTTTAGCCAATTGATAAGTCTCAAACAAAAGGGTTCAATAATGGAGCATATTGAGGAGTTCCAAAAATTGAACATAAGGGTAAAAGATATTCCAGAGGAGAATAGGATTGATGTGTTCATAGGGTCTTTAAAGGATAATATCCAACATGATGTTCGTCTTTAGGAACCTGATTCATTAGAGAAGGCATTCAGGTTAACAAGAAAAATGGAAAGCAAAATTATGGCAACTAGGAAGCATACCATTCACAACTATAAAGACGGAAGTGTTGTTGCCCCTAGTCTTCCACAACCTATAAGGTTGACACCACAAAAATTGGAAGAAAAAAGAGCAAAAGGGCTTTGTTACAATTGTGATAGCAAATACACAAAAGGTCATAAGTGTGCTGAGAAGAAATTATTCTACATACACTGTGAAGAGGAAGAAGAAAAGGAGCAAGAAAGGTCAAAAGAAGAGGATATACTCCAGGAACAAAGCCTAGATGAAGAACAAATAAATCCGACCATATCTTGTAATGCATTGGCGGGAATTACCACTCCTCAAACCATCAAGATAGAAGGACAAATCAAGAAGAAAAAGGTAATAGTGTTGATTGATTCAGGAAGCACCCACAATTTTATTCATTGTAGGGTAGCAAAAGAATTGAATTGCTTCCTATATCCAGCACCAGAGTGTCAAGTGATGATTGCAAATGGAGGAACAATAAATTGCTCTGGAAAGTGCCATAATATCAAGCTATCCATGGGAGAATATGTATTGACTAGCCCAATGCTTTCCATTCCAATGGGAGGTGCTGATGTTGTACTAGGAGTCCAATGGCTACAATCCTTGGGTACAATAGCTTTTAATTTTCAAGAACTTTTCATCAAATTTTCTACGGAAGGAAAGGAAGTTGAATTAAGGGGTATTGCAGGGAAACCAGGAAAGATAATCAGCTCTAATGGCATGACAAAGCTTCTAAAAAAGGAGCAAAGAGGTGTAATTGCACAATTATGTTCGCTAGATGTTTCCACATTGGAATCATCTATTTCTCCAGATCTCCAAAAAGTCCTGGACAATCATTCCAAGGTATTTGAGACTCCCAAAGGTCTCCCACCTATGCGTGATCATGATCATGCTATTCATCTGATTCCAGGAAGTGTTCCTCCAAACATCAGGCCGTACAGATATCCCTATGTCCAAAAAAGTGAAATTGAACGTATGGTTGCAGAAATGCTAGAGGCTGGTATAATTCAACTGAGTCAAAGTTCTTTCTCAGCTCCAGTAGTATTGGTGCACAAGAAGGATGGATCATGGCGCATGTGTCCGGATTATAGGGAGCTCAACAAGCTCACTATTAAAGATAAGTTCCCCATTCCTGTCATTGATGAATTACTGGATGAATTGCATGGATCAATTTACTTCACCAAGTTGGATCTTCGTTCGGGATATCATCAAATTAGAATGAAGATTGAAGACATTTCGAAAACGACATTTAGAACTCATGGGGGTCATTATGAATTTTTGGTCATGCCTTTTGGCCTTACCAATGCACCTTCAACATTTCAAGGTTTGATGAATTCAATTTTCAAACCATTCCTTAGAAAATTTGTGTTAGTATTTTTTGATGATATACTAATCTACAGCAAGTCTTGGAAGGATCATGTTGAACATGTTGACAGGGTGCTACAACTATTGGAGGAGAAACAATTATATGCAAAAAGATCCAAATTTTTCTTTGGAGTCCAGGAGGTGGAATATTTGGGTCATATTGTATCTCATGAAGGAGTTAAGGTAGACCCTAGCAAAATTAAAGCCATTAAGGAATGGAAAATCCCCACATCCATAAAGCATCTGCGAGGATTTCTTGGGTTGACAGGGTATTATCGCAAGTTTGTTAAGAATTATGGGAGAATAGCAGCACCTCTAACAACATTATTGAAGAAAGATTCATTTTCATGGACTCCGGAAGCAACAAAGGCCTTTGAACATCTTAAAGAGGCAATGTGCCAAGCACCGGTCTTAGCTACACCGGACTTCACAAAAACCTTTATTGTGGAATGTGATGCTTCAGGAAATGGAATTGGTGCTGTTCTAATGCAAGATGAAAGACCCATTGCTTTTGAAAGTCGTCCAATCAAGGGAAAGTTTTTAAGCAAAGCTATTTATGAGAAGGAAATGTTGGCAATACTCCATGCACTTAAGAAATGGCGACCCTACCTAATGGGAAGACACTTCAAGGTAAAAACGGATCATGATAGCCTTAAATACTTTTTAGAACAAAGATTATCCTCTGAAGAGCAACAAAAGTGGGTCACAAAGATGTTGGGTTATGACTTTGAAATCATCTACAAAAAAGGGAAGCAAAATGTGGTGGCAGATGCACTCTCAAGAAAGGATGAGGATGTGGAAGCATTGTTGTGTGCCATTTCTATTATCCAACCAGATTGGATAAACAAAGCAAGGGAGGAATGGAAGAATGACGAAGAAGTGTGGGAACTTATTCGAAAGCTACAACAAGATTCCAATACTTCTGATACATTTAGCTGGAAAAGTGATTCGTTATGGTACAAAGATCGCTTATACCTCTGTAAGAATTCCCAGCTAAAACAAAATATTCTTATGGAATTGCACACTTCTCCCTTAGGAGGGCACTCAGGATTTTTAAAAACTTACCACAGGGTTAAGAAGGAATTTTTTTGGGATGGCCTTAAATCAGATATTCAAAATTTTGTGGCAGAATGTTTGGTTTGCCAACAAAATAAAGTTGAAACAATTAAGACACCGAGTCTATTACAACCTTTATCCATTCCAAGCCAATGTTGGGAGGAGGTTTCAATGGATTTTATCACAGGTTTAGCCAAGTCTGAGGGAAAGAGTGTCATCATGGTGGTATTTGACAGACTTACCAAGTATGCACACTTTTTTGCATTATCACATCCATTTAAAGCCAGTACAGTTTCTATTGCATTTATGGAAACAGTTCAAAAGCTACATGGAAACCCAAAGATTATTGTAAGTGACAGAGATCCCATTTTCACTGGAAATTTTTGGATAGAATTATTTTCTTGTCTTGGTACTCAGTTAGCTCATAGCTCATCTTATCATCCTCAATCTGATGGGCAAACTGAGATAGTAAACAAATGTTTGGAAGGATATCTTCGTTACTTTGTATATGATAAACAGACACAATGGGTCAAATGGTTTCTTCTGGCTGAATGGTGGTATAACACTTCTTTCCATACAACAAGAAAAATGACCCCATTTATGGCACTTTATGGGTATCAACCACCATCCATCACATCATATTTAAGAGAAAATTCTAAGGTTCAGGTAGTGGAACATCACATCGAACATCAACAACAAGTCCTCCAACTCTTAAAGGATAACCTCGTGTTGGCACAAAATAGAATGAAACAACAGGGAGATCAACATCACAGTGAAAGAAGTTTTGATGTAGGTGATTGGGTATTCCTACGTCTACAACCATATAAGCAAATGTCCCTAAAGCAAGCTAAGAAGGATAATAAATTATCACCAAAGTATTATGGTCCATACAAGGTGTTGCAAAAGATTGGTACTATGGCATACAAATTGGAGCTTCCTGCAGCTTCTCGATTGCACCCAGTTTTTCCATGTTTCATGTTTAAAGGAGGTTATAGGTGACAAGCTCCCAATTCAAACAATATTGCCAGAACTTGACGAGGAAGGAAAAATTATATTGGAACTGGAAGCAGTCATAGAAACAAGAACTCGATAGCTACGAAATCAATCAATTTCAGAATATATTATCAAGTGGAAGAACTTATCCGCTGAAGATTCCACATGGGAGGATGAGAATTTTATGCAGAAGTATCTAGAACTACTAAAGCGTTGAGGACAACACTTTTTTGAAGGAGAGGGGCATGTTGGGTCCCTATAATACTAGTGATTACCCCATTACTATTGTATTTATACCCCTTATTTATATTGTTGTGCCCCTATTACCCCCATATTTTTATTTCTGTGCCCCATAGAATCCCTCTATTGTTATTTTTGTGGCTTTATATTGTTATTGTTAGGTCGGTTGGATTATATTGTGACTCCTTAGACTCCTATATATAGAGAAGAGGTTGTGTCATTTGTATCATCCAATAATTGTTCATTTATGTAATGTAAAGGAGGTTTCCCCCTCGAAGAGGTTGAATTCTAAGGTGTTGATCTATCTTTTCTATCTTTTCTTGAGTTGGTTTCATAACACTACTAGTGGCTCATTTGCATACCCCTGGGCACACCCGTGCTAACAGCATATCTAAAGTCTCGCCGGTGACTCATTGACCTTCTAAGATTAGCCTCTCACCGTGGTGAGACAATCCAGTCAGAAAATATATGTCCATGGCATCAAATTCAATATCTTTGCCCTGGATGACGAACTTCCCATCCGTCGGGTTCCATGAGCGGATTAACAGCTCTAACAAGTCAAGCTGTGCTCGAAGATGTGGAGTGAGGAAGAATTTCAGTAATCCACACTCGAGTAGGGCTCTTCGACACCCAGGATCATTAAAAGCTTGTTTGTCATTGATATCATGAGTTCTTTCCTGCCACACGAAAGCCATTTTTCCCTGCATCAAAGGAAAAAATGATTAGAGCCCTTTTCATAAGCTCAAATGCATAAATTATAAAAAAATTAACTTTACGGTGTCGTCGCAGTTGTTTTTGAAACAACGGTGACAACTCGAGGTCAGCTGTTCATTTTTTCGGTGACCGTCGTGGCAGTATAGCTATATCCCGCGATGATCCTGATGGTAGTACATGTTAAAACGCTCAGTCGTCGCTAACCCATGCAGGTCTTCCGCGACGACCGAGAGGCGGATTTGGATTTTAAAATCTGCCCAAAAACCACCTATATAACATCAAATTGAATGAAAAAAGCTTTGAAATGCAGTGCAAAGGAAAGATTACTTACCTGGTAAAGCCTCGGGCGAGATCGTTGACCGTCGGTGTCGGAATCAAGCTCGGGACCTTGCTCAGTTTTGCACACCAAAGTGCCAAAGGTAAAAACTCACAAGGTAAATGTAAAAATAAACTTACCATACCCCCCTTTTATAGTGTTTTTTCAAAAAAATAAAATTTTACACTATATGGTTTGGGTTTTTCCCATTTATTTTGGAGTTTTGGTTAGGGTTTTGAGTTTTTTGACCTAATATCCACACATATACTATTTTTATGTCAAATGGGTCTTATGATGTGGTGTTTTTGTGCAGAAACACAGATGGTAGGTACATGTCATTAAGGAATTTAGACTTCTGTGATCCATAACATTGTCTAGAAATCTTCGGCAAAATCACATAATCAACCTTTTGTCGACGCGTTTCGAACCAACCAGTGTGGTTCATCGTCAGGACAAGTTGAAGAACCAATCTGGCTTAGCTCGAATAAATATAGTGTGCAGAGACTCCAACGGCTAAAATTCTAACGGCTAATTTGACCTAAAGAACCTGGTCAAATCACTAAAAAAGTTAATTAATATTTTTCTAAAAATTGGTAAAAAAAGGAATTCATTTGTTAATTTAAAATAAATAGATATATTATTAATATTATTTCTATTAATAGAATCTATAGTATAAATGGTTAAATGATTTATTATAATTTATTATTTAAAAAATTGAATAATAATAAATTCATTTAAAAATAGATATATTATTAATATTATTTCAAATCTCTAGTATAATATTAATATTATAATGGTCATTACTATTTATTATTTAATATTAATAATAAATATATATACTATTAAAATGTTAGTTAAATAGATATATTATTAATCTTGTTTCAAATATTAAGAGAATCTATAGTATGATACTTCATATTTTAATTATAATGGTCATTATATAATATATATTAAATGATCTATTATTATTCAATTATTATATGGTAATAAATCACTACTATTTTTATAATTTAGTTACATTAGGTAATTATGTAATAACTTAATGGTCCATTGGTAAGTTCTTTAAAATATATCATATTCATTATTTAAATATAATGGTCATTAAAGTAATATAAGTTATGGTAAACTAAATAATGGTAAACTAAAAATAATGGTCCTAATAAACTATATCTTCATATAACCTATATTAATTAATATTCCCAAATTATTTAAATACAATAAATAGTATTAAATTACTATTATAATATAGTTACAATCGGTAACAGTGTATATAATTATTTAAATTTAAGGGTCCAATGGTAAACCAGATCATCATTTTTACTAATTATTTAAGTTTATTAATAATCTATATTTACTTAATAAATTATAATTCTAATATTATAAATAGTATTCAAGTTAAATCATTATTATGTAAATACCATAATTCAAGTATATGTTTCTTAATAATAGCATATCCATATTATATCATATATTTCTAATACTTTGTTGTTTATCATTTGAACCTCTTATAATTAATTTAGTAATTTATCAGTACAAGGCAATGAAGAAGAATTAAAAACCTATGCAAAGAAACTAATCTAATTTAAAATCACCCCTGGGATAAGGTTAATACTATAATTAGCCCGAAATTACTTAATAACAATTAACTAAATCCTGCACTCCAAAACCCGCCAAAAACAGAACTCGAGGACAGGGAAGACAGAAACCCTGAGACCTAACAAAAGGGGAATGAGGAGGCTAGGAAGACAAGGCTGGGACCCAGCAACGACTAATCTTCCAGCCATCATCCCTATTAAGATTGTTCGGCCTTTTCTCAATCTCCAGGGCCTCTCTAAACTTTCGATGGTGAAACTGCGCAACTTTGGCAATGACTTGAGCATCTTCTATACAGACATGATGCATAGTCTTCCCCGCATGCTCAGCCAGGGCTGAGGACTTGGTCCTACCATGTCTTAAGTCAGCCGAATGCTCGCTAATCCGTTGATTGATCGAGCGACCAGTCTCACCAATATAAGGGGCCCCACAGGAACAGGGAATGGCATAGACGCCCTTCATCTCCTTAGGGTCAATAGGATCTTTCACAGACCTGAGGGAGCTACGGATAGTGCGGAGAGGTCTAAAGGTTGCGGGCACATCATACTTCCTCAGAACCCTCGCAATCCTATTAGCCGTTAGAATTTTAGCCGTTGGAGTCTCTGCACACTATATTTATTCGAGCTAAGCCAGATTGGTTCTTCAACTTGTCCTGACGATGAACCACACTGGTTGGTTCGAAACGCGTCGACAAAAGGTACATGTCATGTTTTGCAAAAGTCCTCTTTAAAGCTCTTTTCTGACTTAAAAGACGAAAAGATTGCCGAGTTTTCCCTTTTGACTCGTTAAATGGAATAAAAGGCGGTCCACTTTGAGCTCTTTTCGGATAGTATAAACATATAAAGATCATTGGAATTTTATCCTTTTAAGTTCGATACTAGTCACAAAACGACGTGTCTTCAATCAGTTTTTTACTTTTTCAGATCAAGGCCATTAGTTACGAAAAGTACTCCTTGATCGTAATGGTCAAGCGGTTCTCTTGAGTATTATTTTATACTTTTTCGGGCTCGAGGGACACAAATTTATGAAAAAGAACCCCCTTGGAGTTTTATTTTCTGTGTCTTT
Organism: Pinus tabuliformis; assembly: GCA_031772625.1. Taxonomy (NCBI): domain Eukaryota; kingdom Viridiplantae; phylum Streptophyta; class Pinopsida; order Pinales; family Pinaceae; genus Pinus; species Pinus tabuliformis. The sequence continues at coordinate 39,650,108 of CM062815.1, forward strand.
TTCAAACTCTCTAAACATGAAAAAGACTCCGAGTTTTCCCTATGTCAGACTGGTTAAACCCTGACGACATTGGACTCGTCACCATGACGAGACTCAAGCTTCTCCTCCCTAGGGCTAGTTAAACTATCACTAGGTTGGATTCGTCCAAAGGACGAAGTTATATTACAAGCATATGCTATCCCCTTCAAGCTTTTTTCCAAAAATAATTAAGGTACTCGCCAGCAATGGTGGGGGGAAATTTGGAATCATCATTGTTTACCTGCGGTAGTTAGTCACTCTTAAACATTGACACTTTTGCTTCTTGTCGGGTTGGGATATCCATACATCGTCATTTGGCCTTTCAGGGTTTTGGGTTGCCATTTTGCCTCATTCCATCTGATCCATGTTGTCTCCATCGAGCCTCTGATCCCTTGGTACCTGAATGCTGCCACATTCCAGAGTCGTGTCGTCAATATGTTCAAGAGTATAATCCTTCTGCAGTTTACACCCTTACCTCCTCCTCTGATACTCTATTTCACCATCTACCACGCGTTCCCTATCTTGTGTCATTAATGGGGGAAACATCATGGCCCTCTTGCGATGGATCATCTCCTGTTGACATCAGCTCATTATCCAGGAGATTGGTCTAGAGATCCCTTTCGGTACCTTGGAACTTGCATGCCTCAATGGCAAGTTCTTCGCACCTGACGATAGACTCTCATCATTGGTCTTCGATTGGGTGACTCCACGAGTGTTCGACTTCAACTCATTTTTCACACTTAGGGGATTGTACTAGAAAGTACCTTGAGATCCATTGGCATTATAGGTGGTTTTTCTTGCGCTTGTTAACGATTTTCATCATTGACCGGTAATCAAGTGACTTTCTATCATGCTCAACCTCAGCACATCTGTTCGCATGCTAGAATTTGTACTATGATTGGTTGGGTTTCAGGACCCCGAACTAAGATTACATATGTTCGGGTTGCGTGGATTGGTTCATGATTACATACGTGACTCTTTGATGGATGGCTGCGACCATACCTGGGTCTTCACGGATGGCTGCGACCATAACTTTATCATTATCATGGTCTTATCAGCTGCGTGGCTGCATCCATACCACAGACCAAGTTCTGTATGTCTTTTGTATGGTTGCACCCATGCATAGACTACATGTATTTCACTATCAGAGATATCAGTTGTACTTGCACATGTAGGTTCATCTAGGTGGTTTTCTAGTTCAGATAGTTTCGTAAAGCATTTCACCCCTCCCACTCTCTCAGGCTTCATGCTTTAAGGGGCATCTATTACACAGTAATTTGTCATTGTCTTCATCCCAGTCCCTCTACTGTGTCATGTTTCAAATAAACATGTTCATATATTCCCACCAATGCAAGAAGATTAAGAAAATGCTCTCTAATGTAGCCAATTGACCCTCATTCCCTAAGCTTTTGCCTCGTCACGAGTAAAATCTTAATATACGCTATGGATCTCTACCATAAATGGTCTCATTGTGATTCCATCATAGGTGTACACCTGTTTCCCATGACAGTCAAATTTCAAGTCCTAGTGTGAGGCTATTAACTATCTATAGCGACGATCGGTCTGCATGCATTGCTTCCTAGCGATGTTGTTGCTGAGACTTAGTTCACGACTAGCGACGATCGAGATTGGGTGAATTTGTTCCAACGGTTGGCCTTCTGGATATCTCTAGACTTGGTTGTTGGGTCAGTTTGGGTCACCTTTCCCCCTCTGGGATGGTAGTTCCATCTTTTTTGTTGCCTTCTTTGAGGATAAGCTCCCTCTCCCTCATTTCATGGAGACTCCTTCTCCTATAAAATCACTCACCATTGCTATGATCTACTAGTTCTTTTGGCTGTATAGTGCTGCTAGTGCATTTGAGTTTGGTAGATAGCTTTGGTGTGATTGTGACAAGTGTGGGATTGCTAAATAGTTTGCAAGAGGTTGTGGAGTGCCCTTAGCCTTGTATTAAAGCTTGTGAGTGAGAGAGAGATATTGTTGTTTGGGAGACCCATCTTTGAGAGTGAATTCTTAAAGAAACGTACTGGCTAGACCCTCCGAGAAGGCTTGCGACATCAAGACTTGGTTGTAAGCTTTGCTCTTGATTTATTATTAATACAATCAATGATGATTTCCTATGTCTTGTATGTAATTTACTTGATAGTGCATGACTTCTTGACTTTATGAGTAAATATATCATTGTTGTTCATGGTTACATGCTCTATTGTTTTCTTGTGGTGTTTCAGGTTGATTGCTCATTAAGGAGAAGGAAATGGAAGCTGGACCAGCGCAATGGAACTTCATCAACCACCGGTTTGAGGTAGGCCTCCAACGATGACTATTTAAGGGAATCAATTGTTATTTTGTCTTTGCTGTGACTAGACCCACTCTTGGGATAGAGGGGTTGCCTCGGTCCGCAGAGTGAACACTTTCCTACTTCACAGGCCTTCGACCGAACGATTCTATGAGGTTTGAATTCAGATCACCTATTCGCACTTCATAGGATGTACTGGGAGTACCTTGAAAACCATTGCCAGTATTGGTGGTTTCTCCTGCAGTTGTTAATGGCTCACATCATTAACTGGTAATCAAGTGGTTTCTACCATGTTCGACTTCAAGACATTTAATCGCATGGTTAGATTTGTAATATGGATCGAGAGATGGGGATAAAGACCTTGGATCTAGTTTCATCCATCAAGGTTGTGAGGAATTTTGTATTCATGATTATATAGAGATTTTTATGTTTGATGGTTGTGTCCATCCTATATCTACTTTGACATGAGGTATTTCTGGGTTGTGCTTTAAGACCTTTATGTTCTGAGTATGGGAATGCCTACCTCAGTGATGATTATTATATTGCATTGTAATACTTGATTGGTTGTTGCAGGTTTCCAACCATGATCTCCGATCCAATCCTTGATATGATAAATTACTTTAGTCCTCAAATTTTTCTGACTTCGCACTTTAGGGGGAAATCTATTACACTCATTTTGTCACTATGAAAAATAATCATCAAATTGGATCTCTCACCATCCATTCAAGTGTCATGAAGTATTCCCCTGCAATTGAAACAAATATTATACCTTGAATAAAGTGGAATTTCTGGATCTCATGGTCCAAAACCCTATTTTTGAGCATTTGAGAAGTTTTTCTTAACATAATCTACACGTGCAATTTCTTCCACTATAAATTGTGCATATCTATGCACTGTGTTCCACTATAAACTGCACAGGTAAATCAATAAAAGGTAAAAATAAAAAGTGAGATCTAGAAGCATTGTTGGGCGAATGATTATAAATAAAAACCCTCGAACTCATGTTTATTCGAGCCTAACCTTAGTTTTGATGGAACTAATTCCTATTATTCAAGGAGCCCTCATCCCTCTTTTAGTGGAACTCGTCCTTGGGCTAAGGATCTCAAAATACTTCCTTTTGGTCTATCAATCAAGCCATAGGTGAGAGAATTTAGGGAGGTTGCTGAGAGTAAGTTTATGTTGGGGGAAACAGGTTTGAGAGTTGATCATTCTTGGAGAGGATTGAAATCAATTGGAGGAGCTTCTCAATATCAAGGCACAGGTTTGGTAGCTCTTGTTAGCCTCCACAATATCCCAGGCTGAGAGGAATCGACGGAGGTAACCACAAACCAAGCTTTCAGTTTGGTAGCTAGCCCTACCAAACTAGAGAGGGCTCTCTCTATGAGATCACAGTCAAAGAATTGATTGGAATGTAAAAGGATTTTATGCTAGATATCCAGACTCATATAGGTTTTGAGTTTTTAGAATTTTGATGCTAGACAAGGGATGGAAACTGGGTAACTAGGTCAAAGGATCAAAGGGTTACGAAAAAAAAGATATACAAGAGCAAGGTAGCAATAGTTTTGTGATGACTTAGGGTTTGTCAATGTAGTGTAGTGTTCAGAAGAAGTAAGGGGTCTTAATGAGCATATATATCATGAATTCATTAAGCAAGAAAGAAAATAACACATAATGATATTCCCATCAAAACAGAGCTTATTGAGAAGAATTCTTCTTATAAAATTAAGGAAAAAACCACTGAAGAACTGATGAATGGAAAGAGAGGATGAATATCTTTCATATAAAAATATAACATAGAAAATACAATATCACAAACTCACTGCACATGAATTCCTATATAATAGTTGCAATTGTTCTTTTGATTTTCTGAGAATGCTTAATCACAAAGCTAGAAGAGTTTTCTCCTAAAATGTCCAACCCAACTTCCATAGTTTCCCCACCTTCCAGGGTCGAATCCATGAATGGTGGAATATTTTCCAAGAATATCTCAACCAACAAGTGAGAGTGATAAAGTTGAAAACAAACTCTTCTCTTAGATTTGATTTGATTTTTCTTCATTAATGAGGCTTAATTTAACATAAAAACAACCTATTATGCTAATTTATTAATGATTACATCATCAAGACATCGAACTAATGAAATTACATCATCAAGTAAAGATCTTTTCAAGAAATACTGAGAAAAAAATGTCACAAGGATATGCACAACACCATTAAGGATGTGCACAACGCCTTCAGACATATGTGTAGTGTCATCTTGAAGGAGGATTTTGGAGGCCTTCCCATGCTCCAAATTAAGAACTTGATAGCTCAGTGGAAATCCATGGATCTATAGTTGTCATTAGACTCTTCATCAAGGTGATTTAGGCACTCCAGCAGGGAGAAAAATTTATTTTACCAAGACTACTCCAATATGCGCAGTGCATGCTTCAAAGCAGTGGCATAATGTGACTTTTTGACCCCTTTTTGACAATTTCTCCCAATCTTTCTACTGAAAAGCTTGAAAAATTGAATAGACGACATGTAGAAGTGATTATCTATCCAAACATGTAACTTTATTAGCATTTTGATGGCTGAGGAAAAAGTGTAGCGCCTAGGCATTGCGGATATAGTTGCATCTGTGTTTTAAAACAAGCTAAAAGCCATCAAAAATTTTAAAATGGAAAAAAGTTCTCAAAATTTCCTCAAAATTTCCAAGTGAAGTCATCATATGATATTTCATGCCATAAGAGAGGCCTCAAAAAGTAGATCAAGCTTTCCTTTCTCCTTTTGGCTGGTTAGGGTTACCTTGAGCTTTTTCTTCAAATGTTTAATTCTGACTTGGGATACCCTATTCCTTGTGTAGTAATGCATAGCCATATGTCATTGCAAGTTATTATCCCTACTTTCCTTCTTGAGGAGATTCTCTAGGTGGCCATTGACCTTTTCAAGTCAATATACTATGTCTTCACTCGTTTCCCTAGTAATTAAGTCATCTACAATGATCTGACCTTTGGGTGGAGAAAATTCTTTTTGTAGCTCAAGGGATCTCTTGGAGGCTCTTGTTCTTGGTCTCCCTGGTGTGCTTTTTGCTTCTTTACCTTCTGAAACATCCAACTGAACTACTGATTTTCCCTGTACATTCTCTTTGTTCAAGTATGTTGTGTGTTTGTTTTGGATCATTTGGTTTACTTTCAATTGCATGTTTTCTCGTTGTAAGAATGCTATTAAAGCATTTTCCTCTATCAAATTGTTTTCCAACTTTTTGATCTCAAACTCATTATTCCTTATGATTTGGTTTGCAACTTTGTCCTCATGACCTTTCTCCATATCTATCACATTGGTACCTAGATGAGTGAATTCCTCATGTTGTGGGGATGCTCTCTGTTCACCTACTATAGGCTTGGCCCTTTCAACAATATTTGGAGCAAACACAAGCCTTACACCTCTTAAATAAGTCTTTGTCACTTCTGCCTTATAATTCCTTTTGATAAGTCTACTTGAAGAAGCAACCTCTTGTTGTACTAGTGAGTTTGGAGGTGTTGATTCATCACCAGATATAGCTGGAGAAGATGCAGGAAAAGCTAAATTTGAAAAGCCATCCCGAGAAAAATTTACCTGTTGTTGGCTTGATGGGCCCTGACCTAGGTTCAACGTTAATTAGCCAAGAAAATTCCTACACTACTGACCCTTTTGGCATCAATCCGCAGAGCGCAAACTGAAGTCTCACCTGAAGCAGTATGGGGGGATGCAGGAACCAAGTTTCTGCACCCAGAGATGGTAGTGATGTTGTTTAATACCCTAAATCTTCCTTCGCACAGGTCGGTAATCACTTTAGGGCTTATTAATATACTTCTCTTATTCTTCCTTCAGACCTATGTGAAGGTATATGATCATCCTTCGCACCCTAGGTAGGCAAATTAGACACTTGCGCACCTCTGTAATTCTCCTTACTTCTATTTTAACCAAGATTAGCTTAATTATTGAATAACTTTAACATGAATTAAGATGATCTTCGTGTAAATATATATTCTTACTTGTGTTCATATAACAAAGAAAACTTATGGATTCGCGCATCAATACAGCATTAAAACATATACCTAGTATTCATCATAACATAATCATATGCATTTATAACAAAACTAAAACTGATCATAAGCAGATAATTCCAGAATAATTCTCTTTATTTATGCTTCAGATATTCTTTACAGACTCTAACCACCCTACCCACACAGCTGCAGTGGTCTGCACACTCATTTGTAGGCTTCTATCCTAGGCCTCTATGCACAGAGTTGCAGAGCCTCTTTCCTATGCCAAGACTCTTCTCTCTTAGCTTTTACAGATCCATCAATGACTCAAAACATATCAAGACTCAACTGAACTGCCTTAGATTGTTCTAAGACTTCCCTGTTTATACAATCCCATGGTTTGCGGACCTTGGGTGGATCTCTTAAATCCAACACAAGTTACATAAAGGAAGGGTGGAAGCCCTTGTTGACACTTTACATATTCGCGCCCCGTGGCCACAAAATGTGGAGACTTTAGACTTTTTATACAAAACTTGGTATTTTTGCCCCAAAACATGGGCTTCTAACCCCAAAATTGACCTTATGGGACCCATTCCCAACAGGCCCCTAGCACAAATATGGTGACTCATCCCTGAGCCACTCTGCTGCCATGAAGATCTTGTTGCAAAGACATCCTAGCTCCACTTGTACCACTGCAACTTCGGCGGCACACTGCGTCGCCACCTGCTTGACCTATTCCACCAGCTGCTCCATTGCTGGTCCTACACTATCTGCCACGAATTTTTGTTGTGTTGCCTACAGGTTCACCAGCTTTCCTTCAATGGTGGTTGTGAGCACATAGGTATCATCTAGCCAAGGCCCCAATCTGGCCTTCAGTACCGCCTCCTTGCATTGTGCGACATCCACCTGTTCCTTTAGTGCCTTTACTTCCTGGAACTTTGTCCACATATGTGTAATGGCGACACTATGCACCGTCATTATGACCTTTTTGTTCCTCTGCTACAATTCCCTCGCCTCAATTTCTAATCTGTGCAGGTTGGAATCTTCCTGCAGATTGGTAACTACTTCGAACGATTGTTTGAAGAGTGCAATGCAATCCTTTACTGTGTAATCGACTGTTGCAATTTCATATTTGATAGTGGCCTCGCACTGCTCTTTGACCTTTGGTGGGGTTGAAGGCTGGGCCCTCAACTCAAGCTCTATGATCTTCAATTTAAGCTCAAACTAAACCTTAGCCAACTCTGTCCTGGCATCGCGCACACCTGCAACGAGCTTCTAAATTCTGCGGTCGACCGACGCATCTTCTCAAATATGCAGATCTAGAACGGTTATGCAGGCTTCTGCTACCACGATTTTGGTGCAATCATTCTTCTCCTGAATCTTCTTAATGAGATCAAATGCGAAAGTATTCTCTACAAACATTTGGGCATTGCTGACCTTCTGTTTGCTGATCACATTCAATGCACGCTTCTCTTGGGCCCAAAGTTCCGCGATCACACCGTCATGCAGGGTGTGAAGGGCTTCACCTGGAAGCGCGGCCAAGTTCAACCCAACCATTTTAAGAGTGCTGACGGTGGCCCTGTCAGCTTTTGCTTTTGTATTCGATGCTCCATCCAATAGCGCGATGGCCCGAGGATCCATAGATTGAACCATTTCCGCTGCTTCTAAGGTACCCGACACCAAACTAGTCGACGACACGCTACCCTGCCCTACACCGGTATGAGTAGCCTAGATCTATAGATCATGCAGACCCATCTAGATGGAAACCAAATCTTGTTTCTGTTGTTGCTCAAATTTTTGCAGCAATTCCACAGTCACATCCCCTACTATGTCCCAGATGTCATTCAGATCACCTTCTATCAAAGTGATTGGCTTGAGCGATGATTAATTGGCCTTGGAATTCTTCCACGACATTTATTTTTCCTGCTCCCTAGTGTGCTTAACCTAGAATGGAGTAGTATCTAGGTCTGCACCACCCTCTCTTGATTGCTACTCTTCGCCCTTCTTTTATGGAAAAGGAGACTTATGACTCCTATCAAAGTCATTCTCTTCCTCATCTTCCTTTTCTTTCGCCTACTCCTTAGCAATGCGCTCTTCTATGGCTTTCTTCTCAGCCTCCTTTTTCCTCCTGTCATCCAACTGTTGCATCTTCAACCGAGCCTCTTCCTTCCTCTACTTTCCTTTGGAATTTCTAGATCCCGCGAAAAAATATGAGGTTGTGCATCACTCTCTTGTCCAACGATCAAGGACTGTTGCAATTGCATCATCTGTTGTGAGGTATCAGAGATCATACCACTTCTTCTCAGGGTCCTTCCGTGCCCACATGGAGACATAGTGGAAGTCTGCCTTGAACTCTAGATATTATGCCAACTGCTCAAAGACAGTTGCTGATAATCGTGGCTTGCGATTTATCACAGCGTGGATGCTCAATTCCATTAGGACCCAAAAGATCTTATTATCCTTGACCCTTTCGGGGTCCTTTGTGGCCCAGAGCGAATTGAAATTCACTTCTTCTAGTAGATCTGATGCGATTGGAGGAATTTGACTGTCCTCCAGTAATTCCCACGTGACTAGTATGATTAATAGCAGAAACCATGCATAATGGAAGGTATTACTCTGGTCTTGTCTTTCTCTACAGTTTGTGAGGAACTCATTGCAGAGGTAGCACTCTCAATTGAATTAGATGCCCTCCACGCATTGGGCTACTAATGACATGAATGGTGTCGACACTTCATATGCACGACACTTCCTCATTATTTTTGCAGCTAGAATCTGGGTGGCTACCTTAACCATGGGGTCGGTTATGCTGGAAATTGAGTAGCCACACGACTTCTTGGCAAGCTTAAACTAGTCCTTCATTCTCTCGGTGACGTCGCGCTTGCTTGTGTTTCCGCCAAAATCCTTGGTCAAATTCAGCCCTAACTGTGATGGCAATGTGATCCTATGGATCAACATATCTGTGACGACATCGGTTCTCCTAACCATAGGCACCTGTCGTGTACCAAGCATAACAGTTGTTTGATCACTATCAAATTTATGGGCGCACAGTTGTAATGTGACACCTATAATAGTTTTAATAGTCTTGCCTTGTCCACCCCTTTAATCCACTGCCTCGGCTCCAACACGATCACACCATAGTCTTTATAAAAGATGTGGGTCATAAATGTATCAGTCGCCAAGTGGGGGAATCACTCAGTACCTACCAAGTCCCAATCTTCTAACTTCATATGTGGCACACGCGGCAAACACGGACCTTTGAGTGTGATCTTGTCTGGCAGCAACAATGTGTTAAGTAAGAAATTTCCCTCATCGAGGTCCTGTGGGACCTTCACCTTGCACCGACGCAAAGGAATGCATTATGGTAGCTTGGAAATAGGATCTACCCTCTCAATATCAATACCCTTTGTGCCCATACCAGCATCTTCCATGTCGTCACCGGATTCTAGGTCTACTACCTTGTCCTTCTCTTGCGCGATTGGCTTCTCTTTCTTCTAGTGCTTTCTCGGCGACTCCCACACCACTATGTTGCTTTCTGCTTATCCTTCTTTGTCTTAGGACCCTCTCTGGTCGGTGTGGGCCTTAGCTTCGGTGACCTCGGCGATTTTGGCACTTCTACGGGCACCTCTACACTTGCAACCTCACGGCTAGCCCCCTCAGAGGCGATCGATCCTCTAGCATTTACAGTTTCCATGGGCTCCGACATGAGGCTAGTAGGAAGCTCTTAGGTTGCTTTAGGAAGCTTGTAAAATATTCGACTAGCTACCAAAGCCTTAAAATTCTCAAGGTTCATGCACGCCTATTAGCTTAACAACTCAATTCTTAGAATGATTTTTTTTTTTTATTGGGCATCCATCTATAATTTAAAGGAAAATTTGAATTTGAATCTGACCGTTCCCCCTAAAATCGCTCATAAATGCTAGATTGGTGTCATATTTTCAAATATATCGCTCTTAAATTCCGACTTAAATGTTGCAGCCCCACTCCACTTAGCCGTTTTCTCACTATCAACTCATGAATAGTGACCATAACGATCACTTTCTGGTTGCCCTACGCGGTCTCTCCTCCTATAGAACAACTCCCTTCGCGTTTTTGCTGATACTGTGACGTTCCTCCTTTCTACGTAGTCCCCCAGTTGCACAACTCTATAACCCGGGTAGTGTAGTTTATAGTCCCGCGCCTCCTTTCAGCTGCCTAGAGCACTAAGACTATGCTTCCATCATATAGTCATCTGGCCAGATCGCCAGTGTATGGTTTCAAGTGGCTTCCATTTACCTTCCCTAGAAATGGATCTCCATTCAACTTCACTAGTTGAACTTCTCCACCATTGGTAATCTCCTTGATGACATAGGGCTCCAGCAAATGCATCCAAAATTTTCCTAGAAATTTATCAAACTTGGTGTCATATAATAACACTAAATCATTTACCTTGAAGGTGTACAGTTTGATGTGCCGATCGTGCCATGCCTTTTCACCCTCCTTTTGAACTTGTTGATGGAATCCAGCCAAGAATCTATCCTCTTCTAGCTTTGTCAATTATGCGAGCCTTTATTTCAAGGCTCCACGATCCGCTATTCCTACAAATTCCACTATACACAGACTAGGTACAATGTACTCCATCGACATCACAACTTCTACGCCATAAACCAGCCCGAAAGGCGTTTGTCTTGTCAGTGTTTTGCAAGTCGTCCTGTAAGCCAATAGTACCACGGGTATGTGCACATCCCAGTCATTTCTTTGTGCATTTCAAACCTTTGTTAGTGCGTTCTCAAATATCTTATTAAAGGCTTCAACCATCCCATTAGCCTGTAGGTGACACAACATACTCTTTTGATGATAAACTTGGAATTCCTTTGTCAACGCACTGATCGTCTCATTAAGGAAATGCGTAACGCAATCTCTCATCAAAATATTTGGGCAACCAAACCTAGTCAGTACATACTCAAAGATGAACTTTTTTGTTGTTAACCTAGTACAATCCTTCACACATTGCGCCTCCACCATCTGGTCAAATATTTCGTCACGGTGATGATGAACCGTGCACCTGTCTTCTTTCCTGAAGGCTGAATTGGTCCTACAAAATCAGTTGCCCACTTCTCAAATGGATGTAATGAGAGATATGGATTCAGAGGCGGCTCATCCCTCCGTGATGGCCTGTCCATCCTCTGACATGCATCACATGCCTTACAATATGCCTTGGAATACTTATGCAACATTAGCCACCACATCCCAATGCATAAAATCTTCTGCTCTGTTGCGTTTCTTTCATAATGTCCTCCTGCAACTCCTCCATGAGCTTCAGCGAGGATGTTTCTTCATTCAAATTCATGCACATAATGTCGTAGTATTTCATCCAACCCCATTTTATATAAGTGTCCTGCAATGACAAAAAAGTCTACCATGTGCACCACCAACTCCTTATTTTGTTGACTAGTATACTCCTCTGGGGCTGTTGCTATCGTTAGGAAGTGTATGATATCTACAAAGTGATTGTCCACAACATGCACTGCAAAGAGATGCATGTTAGGTAGTCCCTCCTCCAAATTAGTTGACTCCTCTCTTGTTTCAATGCACAATAGATGATCTGGTCCGAAATTCAATCATCCTGGATTCACAATAACTTCAAAATCATATTCCTAAAACAGCAACAACCATTTTCATATCTTTCCCCCCAACACAAGCTTGTTAACTAAGTACTTCAATGTAGAATGGTCTGTATACATCTTAAAGTGTCCACCTAACAAGTAGTGTCTAAACTTCTGGAGTGCATACACCTTAGCCAAACCTTCACACTCTGTAGTTGAATAATTCTTCTCAGCGTTAGAAAACTTCCTACTCGTAAACACTATAGGGTGATCCAGTTTTCCCTCATTGGCTTATGTCAGTATTGCCCCGAGCACAATACATGACGTGTCCACATGCACATGAAACTCCTTCTTTAAATCCGGTAAGACTAGGATCGGCGTGGTGACCATATTTTCTTTTAACACATCTAAGCTTTGCTGACATTCTTCATTCCAAAAGAATGTGGCATTCTTTTTTAGCAACTTCTCCATCGATGCGGTAATCTGAGCATAACTCTTAATGAAATTTTTATAGTATTCAGTATGCCCCAATGTTGCGCGCAACTATTTCACACTTCTTGGTGCCTCTAAATTAGTTATAACTACTATCTTAGTTGGGTCGACTATTAATCCTTGTCTACACACCATATGGCCCAGCAAGATTCCGAAAGGAACACAAAACAAACATTTCTTCAAATTGAATGTGATCTGATACCTCCAACATATATCCAACATCAATCATAGGCTAGCTACATGGCATTTCACCATCCCAAACACCATCCAATCGTCAAAGTATACCTCCATAAACTTGTGAATGAAGTCCTTAAATGTTGCGATGACTACGGGTGAAAATATCACTGATGTGTTCTTCAATCCAAAAGGCATTATGGTATATTGGAAGCACCCCCATTCCATGGCAAAGGTCATCTTACTTCTATCCTTTGGCGCGATATTGATATGATGGTACCTCAAGAACCTATCCATCAACGAATATGCTTCCTGTCCTCCTACATTATCCAACACTTCATTGGTGAACAAAGTTGGAAAGGGATCATGTACGCAGGCATCATTCAACTTCTTGAGATCTATGCCTATCCTTATTTCATCCTTATGCTTCTTTTCCTGAACTACTATTGGGCTCACCCAATCAAACTCTTCTACTGGTTCAATAATACCCACCGCAAGCATTTTATCCAACTCTAAGTGGACCCTTTCTTTATACTTCATATTGAGGCGGTAATGCCTCTACTTGATCAGCTTTGCGTCCGACTTCAATGTAATTTTCATAACTCCCAGGTCCCCTATTATCCCCTTTAGGTCTGAGAACTTTGTAGGGAACAAATCTTGGTATTCGCGAGCAATTCAAAGACCTTATCTACTATTGTGTTATCCTAGTAGTCACGATCTTTGCAAATTTCGGCTCTGCCTCTATTCCAATGTTCACTTGTCTTGTTTTTAGCGCACGATGATATCTGGATTTTCAATTTGTGGTCCTTCAGCTTCGGAATGACCTTTAGTCTCTAGGATATTAATTTTCCTCGGATCCTCGTCCTCTTCTTCCATAGTCACATTGTAGCACTCCAATGCGTGGCATAGCTGGGTGGTCCAATCCAGCCGAATCAAGTCCAGGGGATCCTGCGATACTATGAAGATTGCTATCTTGACTTCCTGCAAAGCCTCATCAATACTTTCAAACCCATCCTCAAATTTAAGTGTCATCAATAATCCCTTTTTCAAAACGTCCCATTCTTTAGTGACATGGAGGAGCTCTATTTCCAAGTACCAATTCATTGGTATTACATACAAAGTATGACAAAATAGATGCACCCATTCAAGCTTAGTCTTTGCTCCCTAAACCTTAGTCCACTTGGCCAAGTGATCGCGTGGGTCATTCCTTCCATCATATTTCTCAGTTAGCCAAACTTGTGGGTGACCGAATTGTAATCTCATCATTTTTCTGTTCACGCGCCAATCATCAAAACTATCTTTGTGCATACCCCACCATCTCGCAGGCGTAGCGCATAGCTCCCAATTGAAGGCCTAGAAGTGATGCTTCTCTGGTACTTCCCTTTCAAATGCATCCAAAAATTTATCGACATTAGTTAAACCATCATAGTAAGGAAAACTTCTTACCTCTGATGATACATAGTGCAACAACTTGGGCATCATATTACAACACAACATAGATACTTCATGAAGTCGGTTCTGCCAGTGCTCCAACTCCTCATCTAAATTTGAGGTGCAGGAACTTTCACGATCCCAGAAAATGTATCCAGACATTGTCGGATTCGCCCAATCCTAATCTTATGCCATTATCTTATAAATCTGATCCAAATCATCATCACTTCCATAATCGCGAACTGATTTAGTATAGCGCGGTCCTTCTGCAGGGTCTAGGGGCACTACTACGTGGAGAGATTTCTTCTCAAATATCATTTTATTCTTCTTCAAATTGATTACCCCATTCGTTTTAGTAGCTCAATCAATCCCAAGGAGTTTAGGGTAGGGATTGATTTCATCCACAATCTCTATCACTTCAAAATCATCCAATGCACTCGCGCCCTCAATATCAACTGCCACTCCCTGCAATCTTCCCATGGGGATGACTTTCTACTAATTTTCCATTCTTAATTGAATCGAAGACTATTACAGTGTACGTCTCCCCATCCTCTCCCATGTATGTTTAGGAAAAGCATTTGCATTTGATCCCAGATCCAGAATAACTTGATCCATCTCATATTCTCCTATCTACGTAGTGAGCCTCATCTCACGCCTTGTTCTTTCCCTATGCTTACTAATATTTCTGACTACGTGCAGTCCATCAAGAGCAGTTTCCTTTCTGGCGCATTTATTTATCAACTCCTGCAGTCCTTTCATAGCCTTTCTATCATGTAGAAGCTTCATACAGGTCTCCAAGAAAGTAGTAAGCATGGAAGGATCCACTTCTTTAGTTGGCTTATCTTGACTCATTGAGGTAGAGGACTCAATGAAGCTTTTCTTTGCTTCCATAAATGTTTCCATTGCGTACTCTAGATCAAACCCCATCTCATTTAATGGTGCTTTGCGGACCTATTCACCTTCTTTAGGCTGCCTCCCCTTATCCTTGTCAGTCATCATTCCACTCTGTAGCACATTATTTACCTTAGGATCCTCCTCGTGAGGATGAACCCTCATCATCTATAGGTTCTGAGTTGGCTACTGAGGCTATGCCCCCTTTTTGCGTATCTTAGATAATAATATAGGGAAGTCCTTTGTCTCATTGTCAAATTGAGTACACTATCGGCATGACAGACATGTCAGGTTCGTACAGTCTCGCGCATAGTGTCCCCGTCCTCCACACTTATAACAAATGACCTGTCCTCGACCTCTACCAGGTCCTCCTCCACCTCATATTTGTTTGCGTCCCTGATATTCACCTCATGCTCCCCCATCGCCTTGGTCTAGAGGCTAGATTTCTGCTTGCACCCTATATGTCTGTGTTCTATCCATCATTAGCTCATAACTACAACAATTATGCTCATCATGATCCACCGATTGACAAAAGTTGCACAAGAGATGTTGTGGTGTCTGTACAAATTTCTGCATCAAATGGAAATTGTCTATCGCATGTTTTCTAGCTACCTTACAGATAGCACACCATAGTGCGGGCCTCGTACTTGGCCCTGCTTGAGCTTCTGAACTCAAAGGAATTGGTCCTCCTACTGCAACATAATTCATGAAGACTGGACAATGATATTTGTCGTGCCCGTTACTTTTGCACTTGAGGCACCAAACTTCTTCGTGCACTTCTGGCCGAGTTGTTCTATCTTTCTTCAGACTCTGAAATTCTATGCACAAGTTCAGCAACTGCACGTAAATCGACTAAACCCGTAAATTAACATCTTGCATCGGTGTCTCGTGCAATCTCCAGGGATTCTGCCTGGGTTCCAATCTTTTGCTATGACAAAGCAACCCTTAGATGAGGCAGGAGCGAAGCCACAAACCATTCACGGTGCTGCCCATTCGTGAGATTCATGTTTGCTTTGCAGATTGTGCACTTCAACCTCTGATCCAAATCCCAAGGTGTCTCATGAGGCTTCATCACGATCTCCATGAATACCACAATTGACTGAGCTTCATATTTGGGCCTACTAAATTCCTTATTTAGCATGGTATGAATATCTGCTAATGCAGCCGTGGGATTATCAGTGAAGTACTTAATGTACCATGTTAGTGAAAATTCCTGCAAAGCAGTTACCAACATTTCTTTCTTCATCTGATCATTTGTAATACCCTGAGCTTCCCATACAACCTTTGCGATGAACCAAAGTTGGTCCCGGTGCTTAGTTCCTGACCCCTTAAACATAAACAATTTTACTGAATTCACCATATTGGATGGTGGCGGAGGTGGCGGTGGTGTGGGTGAAGGTGTATGTAGTGGAGGTGAAGATGGAGGTGGTGTGGATGGATGAGGTATTTGAGGGAACCCTTGTCTTATCAGTTGAAAAATGCTCTGTGAAGAAGCCTGTGCTGCTTCCTTGTTGTCACTTAGAGGAGGTCCAATCAGTCAGCTATATTTAGGGTCTGTTTTCCGTCTATCCCTAAAGATCTTTCCACTATGCGTAGCTCCAAACATCAAGGTAGCTGCATAACCCGCTTTTCACACAAGAGCATCTTAATCCAAGTATTTAAATACCTTAAATACTTATCTCATGTTCCCTTGAAGAAGCGACGCTCTGCTTCACTGTAACTGACTGAAGTATTGACCGCGAACTCTATCACGAACCCTCCCATGATACGATCGAGCCAATGATCGATAACATGTGCAATCTTGTCTTCAGAGGCTTCTAATCTCCATATTCACTTTGGGGTCCAAACTATCAGACCATCAAGTCACCACCTTCCTTGGCCATCTTCCAATTTCGTAATCCACTCATATAATTCAATTGAGAAGGAACATAAGAAGATTTCATGTATCTCTGTGTACAGATATCTGTCCAACCACTATTCTTTCATAAATCGTGGACTATTATTATCTTGTGTCGCGAATTCATGGATATTTATATCCAATCAATATTCGATCTCCTTGTTAGTTGGATTCCAGTGATGTGACATCACACATCTTTTTATGCATATCCTGGTATCAGAAATAGAACCATTTGTTGGCTTGATGGGCCCTGACCTAGGTTCAACGTTAATTAGCCAAAAAAATCCCTACACTACTAGCCCTTTTAGCACCACTATGTGTGGCGTGAACTAAAGGCTCACCCGAAGTAGTATGGGGGGATGCAGGAACCAAGTTTCCGTACCCAGAGATGGTAGAGATGTCATTTAATACCCTAAATCTTCCTTCACACAGGTCGATAAGACCTTTAGGGATTATCAATATACTTCTCTTATTCGTCCTTCAAACCTCCGTGAAGATATACAATCATCCTTCGCGTACCCTAGGTGGGCGGATTAGACACTTACACACCTCTGTAATTATCCTTACTTCTGTTTTGACTCATATTAGCTTATGTATTGAATAACTTTAACATGCATTAACATGATATTCGTGTAAACATATATTCTTACTTCTGTTCATATAACAAAACAAACATACAGATTTGTGCGTAAATACAACATTAAAACATAGACCCAATATTCATCATAACATAATCATATGCATTTATAACATAAGTAAAACAGATCATACGCAGATAATTCCAGAATAATTCTCTTTATTTATGCTTCAGATCTTCTTTACAGACTCTAACCGCCTTGTGCACACAAGTGCAGGGGTCCGCGCACTCAGCTATGGACTTCTACCCTAGGCCTCTGTGCACACAACCGCAGAGCCTCTTTCGTACGCTAAGACTCTTTGCTATTAACTTTTATAGACCCATCAATGACTCAAAACATTTCAAGACTCAACTAAACTACTTTAGACTCTTTAAGACTTTCCTTTTTATACAATCCCATGATCTGTGGACCATAGGTGGATCTCTCAAAGCCGATACAAGTTACATAAAAGAAGGGCAAAAGCCCTTGTTGACTCTTTATATCTTTGTCTCCACAACCACAAAATGCGGAGACTTTACACTTTTTATTCAAAACATAGGCTTTCTGCCCCAAAACTTGGGCTTTTAACCCCAAAATTGACCTTAGGGAACTCGTTCCCAATGCCTGTGCTAATTGATGACAAACTAGAACTTTCACCAAGCCATAATGAAATAGACTAGTCTGATGATTTTCTCCCATATTTTGGACCTTATCTTTCATTTTGTTAGGCTTTTGTATAGATAGTAAGACAAGTTGAGTTACTGAACATTGGTGAAATACATCAAAAGCCTCATGTGGTATTGATACAAGCTTGAATACCTACCCTCACATGTAAAATATTTCATGATCAATTTCATGAGAGGGGCATATCTGTCTAACAAATGTCTGAATGGAAAAACATGTTTTGGAGCTGCTTTATATGGTGTTTTCAAGTACATCTTGCAACTTTGAAGGTCAATATCTCTTTTCTTGAACCAAATTTCTCTAGTGTTTGGAATCCCTGTGGCTATGGAGATAATTTTCCTTCAAATAGTGAACTCAACTCCTTCTATAGTCACTTTATCCCTTCTTAATTTGGTGGCAAAAGCACTAGACATTTTATCATGAAACTTCAGTTGCTCAATTCTCTGGAAAAAGGAAAGACAACCTACATCTTCAAATGATTTTCTGATGAAAGGAGATGACAATATCTCTTGAGTAGAGGTAGGTTCATATCTGATGACCTTCCCTCCTCTATGTCTCTTTTGTTCAGAGGTTTCATATTTGATGATAAAACCTAGATCTATATGAGAATATCTAAGGTTTTACTTGTAGGAAAACAAGGGATTTTGATAGCTGTGAGGAAATTTAGGGAAATGAAAAGGACAAGGAACTGGAAAAATTCTGGGAAAATTTGGGAGGATAGTGAGGGATGTTAGGGAGCTAAGGAAGGTGGAATTTTAGAATTTGGGTGAGGGGAAGGGTTTCAAAGAAGAGAAACACAGTCCAAGGTTAGGAAAGTGTACTCTGGCTAGGGTTTATGTAAAAATGATGGAATTTAAGGAGGAGTTTGATAGAGGGTGTTTGGGAAGGTGTGATTAGGATAGGAGAAGGTGTATGAACATCAGATACAATTTTTAATAACAATTTGACCATGGAAATCATGAAAACTGTTTTCAAAACCCTAGGAGAGGGAAATGAAGCATATCAACATTATTAAGAGTTTACTTGAGCAAATGAAAGGCCACCAACCTGGATTTACTGCAACACAACTTGGATGTGATGAAAGAAATCACTGCAAAGAAGTTTGCAGCCCTTGGATGAAAAACACAGCAGTGCCAGGATTTGCGTAGCACAACATGAGGATTTGCGTAGCACAGAAGAGAAAATTGACTTTGGCATGCAAAAACTAATCCTTATCTGGAAAATTCAACTTGTTTGGTTGGAGTAATGTCTTGGAAAATGGAATGAGAAAATGGAGAGTGAGTGGGACTCTTTTATAACTTGTGGAAATCGATTTTTTCACTTACATGTGGTAGTGGACCCACCATCACTTTTCATAACTTGACTTTGATAATATAGCTTCATGACTTTATGAAAATATTTCATTCAAAATGAAATAAAAACATGATTTAAAAGTTTAATTGCCAGCTTAACTTTTACTACTCTATAAAATGGATTTCAATGGTGAAATGACCAGTTTTCAAAAATTAACCTTATGACCTAGTCGTGACCTAGCATGGGATTATTAGATGAAGTATGACCATAATGATTATGGGACTCTTCTAATACTAATTTGACTTGACCAAGATGGTATTATTTGACCATGGAAATGGAAGGAGCAGTAAATACTGACCTTCCTAACAAGTGAACAAATTTTTATTGAAAATCTATATGTGATCCAGGTGGATCTTCAGGGAGACACACACGACAAGGAGGACTCGGGGATGCTCAAAAAGCAAAGTCATTAGAATGACTTCATCCTAGGACCAAATCATAGATCTCGTCATCTTGATCGCAGAGGTGCAAATGGTTTGTTAAACCAAGCTCGTATGCAAAAAATCGAGCTCTTCAAAGTTTGACATGACAAGGAAAAAAGTGGGGCCCACATGGCAGTGCATCAAACGCTGACACATTGCAGCCTGTCATTGGCCTCCTAAATCTACACAAGCAACAAAAATCATTTTTTGGTTAAAACTATATAACAAAAATTAATTTAAAGTATAGTTACATAAACCATATCAAAACAAAATAAATTTTTATATTAACTAATATCAGATAATTAATATATAAATTATATATATTTCATATAAAACAAAACCCAAAATGGTGGCAACGAATATATATTAATTGGTTATATAAAATACCATATCATAAACGGATGGGTTATATTAATAACCTTAAGTATTTTTTTGTATGGTTATTGTAACCATATCATCAAACGCTCCAACTACCATGTTAAATGCCAACCGCCATATAATATGACGCTAACAATGGAGATAAGGGAGCCAACGGGGGTCGAACCCGCCCGGCCCATGTGGCCGGCCCCCAAGCGGGCGGCCCCAAAATACTATATACGCCAAGTTAAAACCTTTATGCGCCCAACATATATTAACGGCCCCTAAATAAAGCATGCGGAGTGGAGAAGGGTATGGTGGGCCGGCTGCCCAACGTGGGCCTGACCCAACCACCATTTAAATTTTAAATTGTTTTTGTTGGAGGGGTATAAAAAAAAGAGGAGGTGGGGATTGACCTCCTGAGCTCTTTTCTATTAAGCAGAAACTATTAGTGCAACAACTATTTGGGTAAATCCTCCCGCCAATATATTTAAATACTCATTTTTTTCCAGAGCACAGAAGGGAGAGATGACACAAATTTTGACGCAGAAGGCGGGCACGGTTTTCGAGACATTGAATAATTTTTAATGTAGGAACCATGAATTTTGCAAGAGGGCAAAATTTTCAACTTCTCATAAATTGACAAATTTTATATGGATTTTACACCTCTCTTTGCCACGAACATGATGGCGCTATCTATTTTTCAATCTGAGTTCTAGTGCTATCTGTTTTTACATCTTATAGTCAATTCCAAAATGCACGTGGAACCAAGATTTCAGCGAAAATAAGGAAATTTTCCCAAGGAGGTAAAATTTCACTTTGTGAGAATATGGTCGAGTTTATACTTGTTTTTTCATGATTTTCCACAGGGATCCTAAAGGTGAAATCAAATTTGACATCTGAACAGTGAATTTTCAGCTCATCCTTGAAATAGAATCTTTGAGGAATCCCGAGGGAATCTAAAAGATTTCTTGAGCTGAGAATTTTCAAATTCTTAGAATTCGGATTTTGGTCAATCATTTCAGCACTACTCGACACCACAAATCTGATGTTGTATTCAGATTTGTCTTTCTCCCATTTATTCTTTCAGTCACTTTTCTAAGTGCCAGTGCAGATGTCCATCTTCATGTGCGAACAGTCTTCTTCTTGCGATTGATGATGTGAGATTGATGTTTCAGCAAGCTTTAGGACTTTGAAAACCTTTGCTTCAGATGGCCCTTGGTTTTGAGGTATATGATGTGTTCATGTACTTCTTCTTTCTGCATTATGTTGTACAGATCCATGATTGATGTTGATGCAGGATCTTGTTTATTACATGTTGTCATGATTCCTTGCTTGATTTGATGCGGAATATTTCTATGTGATGTACTTTCTGTCATAACTCTTTATGTTATGTTTTGAGATCCCTTGTTGTATGTTGTTGGGATACTCTTGTTGTCATCATGCATGTGTTTTGCTTTGACATCCCTTTTGTGCCATGTTGGTGAGATGCGCACCATGCTTGTTTTTGTGTCACACTGATAGGAGTCTTTTGATTGAGAGTTTTAGCTGTGGAACATCTCTTAGAGACACTCCTGCGTGAGGGCATTCTTCCTTGTATGATTGAGACATCATCTCTGTGTACATCGTCTTTATTGACAACACATAATGCAGCAGCCTACACCATCTTGACACCGGTGCCTGAGACGTAGTCCCTCCTGGATGAACTCCATTATCAACGGATTTTGTTCTCATGTGCTGATGACTATTATGTTCCTGTTCTTTACAGTATGAATTGTATTTTTTAATGTTCTTTTAAAAAAAACAATTTTAACATATCACGAGAGTAAAAGGTCTTGGAAGGGTCCTTCTTCACACTCGTACCTAGATTAAGTGGTATCAGAGCGGTCTTTACATGTACGTGAATTGCAGTGTGAACAATGGAACCTGCAGTGACAGAGAATGAAAGAGCAATGTATGAGAGCATGGTCAACATTTCCAAGAGAGTGGAAATCATGTATAAAAATCTATAGAAAGAGATAGAGGAAAAGGAGTGATTGCAGCTTCAGTTGCAAGCCACAAAAGAGGTCATGGAAGAACTGAAGCAAAAAAAGCATAATCTCCAAATAGAGAATGATGAATTGAAGATGCGGCTACATGAAGAGAAAGAGGAAAGAAAAATTTTTCTATGACAACTGCAAGCAAAGGACGAGGCCTTGGAAAAGCTGCAGCGTAACACATGTGAGGTAAAATGTAGTTCTCCATCTTCATGTATGTTTCCTGATGATGATTTCGCTGTGTTTGAAAATCACACCACAGGAATTGGCTCCAAACTGCTGAAGAGAATGGGATATGAAGGAAAAGGCTTCAGCGTTAATGGCCAAGGCGTTGTCAATCCCATCCAAGTAGAGGAATTACGGTGTCGAGCAGGACTTTGGTATGTCGGGAAAGAAGTTGGGGGATGTGATCCACCAACAACAAATGATGAGCAGCCCTCATTAGTTCTTTCCAAATCAAAAGAGAAGGTAAAAGATGTTGATTTCCTTTTGATTTCATCTTTTGATAGTATGATGTCTGTTGGAGATTTGGAGATCCCAATTACAGGGACACATATGAGGCTCCTTACAAAGACAAGGCACGAGGAGAAAGAACTTGGTGTTAATAATCAAGGCATCACTCAACCTTTAGAGGTTATGCATGAACGTCAATTTGCAGGCTCGAGATATGCTAGAAGAGAGTGCTCAAAGGTGTTAGAGTTGTCCGAGACATCGTCGAGGAAAGAGAAGGATGGGAAAGCATCCCAATCATCCCATGGCAATTTCCATCACAAGGAGAGAGCTGAGGCAAGCTCTCATCGCCACACTAACATCAAAAACAACAAAGGAAGGTATAACCATTTTCAATCTTCAAATGTTCATTTTGATTATGATCATGTTGTTAATAATGAACGAAGACAAAGGCATCGAAAAACATGCACTTTTGTGGTTTACCTAACCATACCTTTTCCAAGTGTTGGAAAAGAATGGAAGCACTCATGAGGCGTGAAAAACCCTCTCAACCGCATAAAAAGAAACAGGTTAAGCAGATATGGAGGAAGAAAACATACTGCAATCATAGCGACAGAAATGGCCATCAAATAGCCACTTGCTGGAAGCTCCATCCAGAGCAGCACCTTAAAGACAAAGTGTCGATGCGTGAACTAGGAAGAGCGGTTGTTCAACAAGCAAAACAACCTCAAGGAGGTGACCCATTCACATTGATCAGTGAGAAATGGCTTTTTTTGACATGATGTCATTTTATGGTCATTCTTTGTAAATCATTTGTTGCATTTTTAAAGTGTAAAAATGATAAGGTGTGTCACCATCACTTGGTCAGCAACAATGATGTATGGTCATGTTTTGAGTCATATTTTGAGTTGCATGTTAAAACTCTGAAAGTGATGTTATGTTTCCATCACCTGTCAAAACAATAGTGTCTGGCCTTATGAATGTAAATCATGTGTTGCAATGATGATGTGTTTTCCATCACTTTTTGAAGCAACCATGATGAGTTGGCCTTGTTGTCATAGCTGGAGTATTACATCCATCTTATTGTAAATTTGACCACCAAGTATGTGTTATAAACTCATGGAAAGTGTGGGACATTTGGGTCTTTAGTTGGTCATGTCATTCTAGCATGTATTTTGCAAAACAATGTACTACATGTTGTAGCGGTAACAGGTGTTGCCTCGTCGCTTAAGGCTCCGAAGAACAAAGGTGAAGGAGATGGAAGCGAGACCTTTTCAGGAAACTTGTGATGCAGACAGGGTATAGAGAAGATGCAAATTATTGTCTATGCTTTTGGAGGACCAAAAGCTCCTCAGTGGGGACAATCGATCCAGGTGGATCTTCAGGAACACACATAGGACAAGGAGGACTCAGGGATGCTCAAAAATAAAAGTCATCGGAATGACTTCGACCCAGCACCAAATCATAGATCTCATCATCCTGATCGCAGAGGTGTGAATTGTTTGTCAAATCAAGCTCATATGCAAAAGATAGATCTCTTCAAAGTTTGACATGACAAGGGAAAAATTGGGGCCCACAGGGTGCCACATGGGATCCCAGTAAACAAGTGGGACCCACATGGCAGCCCATCAAACACTCACACATGGTAGTCTGTCATTGGCCTCCTAAACCTGTACAAGCAACAAAAATCATTTTTGGGTTAAAACTATATAGCAAAAATTAGTTTAAAATATAGTTATATAAACCATATCAAAACAAAATAAATTTTTATATTAACTAATATCAAAAAGTTAATATATAAATGTAGAGCTTTGAAATTACACCTCTCCTACACATTTTTCCCAAACTTTTTCCCTCACCAACACTCCATAAGCTATCAGATATCATTGCATATTGATTTTAAAAGAGAATTTAAGTGGTTTTCTGACTATGTTTTTGTGTTTGCTGTTTGAACTAGATTTTGCTCATTAGGTGCGGAATCTAGTCACTTTCCGCAACTGATTCAACTTTCTTCAGCTCTTTTTGTTAAATTCTATGTTGCAGGTGTCACCAGGAAAAACAAGGCACATGGGCAAGTTAGAAATGACTTGGACATGGATCAGGTCCTATTGGTTCAGCCGAATTCATCAAGGGAAGCTGTGGTCAACGGTGGTCCTACATAAGAGTCCTACGGCAGCCAGACTCTGTTTTCCAGCACGTGAAGGATTCTGAAGGATGCGTGGCCGTTCCTAACTCTCTCGGGTCTGTTGCCACCTGGAAACTGACCCATGACGAGAATCTAATAGCCACAGTTGATAGATTTAATATTTTTGACAACCAATACGCTAAATCCATGGACGTTGTCTTTTACATGTCCCCTGTTCACACAGTTCTACAAGAAAACAGTTATGTAAACTTTGTTATAAATAACACGTTTCTATAATGCATAGTCTTAGTCTTTGTGAATGTAATTTTTGTTGTTCAAGCCCACTGTGCCATGACACTAGTTTTATTGTTGTAACTGTGTTATGAAATATATGAGAAGACTCTGTTTCTACATGATTGCATGAACATAATCTTGGATTGATAGCCTGTTGACCGAGGCTGTGCAGAGGGCCCCTGTACGCTAAGGTTTTGTTTCTCTTGTTGCTGTAAAGTTTCCTACATTGTTTTCTTATTTCCATTTGCATATATTCCACCTGTGTATATTTCAATTGTCATGGTATTAACATTCCACTTCTGTTCATGATTTTACAGCTTTGTATAACACTGATCAGTGCATGTATGTTTCAGGATAGAGTAGGCAGCTCGGGCATCAGCATATAATTTTCATAATGACTAATGACATGGGATTAATTTTTTGCTGACTTTGTTTTTCTTAGTTTTTAATTCCAGTTCTATTTTGTTGATTTCAGTTTTGTTTCCTTGCTTTATTAGTGCAATTAGATATTAAATTGCTCATATCATTAACGGTTACCTCCGAAAGCCATAGCTAGACTAACTGGTGAGGGATCAAATTATGAATGTGTGATTTGATTTTAGTTTTACTTTTCGGAAATTATATATTAAATTGCTCATATCATTGATGGTTACCTCTGAAAGCCAAAGCTAGACTAACTGGCAAGGGATCGAATTATGAATGTGTGATTTGATTTTAGTTTTACTTTTCTGCAATTAGATATTAAATTGCTCATATCATTAATGGTTACCTCCGAAAGCCATAGCTAGAGGGATCGAATTATGAATGTGTGATTTGATTTTAGTTTTGCAATTAGATATTAAATTGCTCATATCATTGACGATTACCTCCGAAAGCCATAGCTAGACTAACTGGCGAGGGATCGAATTATGAATGTGTGATTTGATTTTAGTTCTACTTTTTTGCAATTAGATATTAAATTGCTCATATCATTGACGGTTACTTCCGAAAGCCATAGCTAGACTAACTCGCGAGGGATCAAACTATGAATGTGTGATTTGATTTTAGTTTTACTTTCCTTGCAACTCTTGATTTCTTTGAGTGCAGTAGCTTAAATTATTTTTCTGTATTTAGATAGCAGCAGAGATGATGGTTTCATGATCAGTAGTTCATTACTTACTTGTTTTAGATAGCAGCACATCTTCCATTCTTGTTCAAGAATTATTGTCATCACTAGTATATTCTAAGATCTTCTGAAGTGTTAAGTGTTGGAAACCATTATAGAGGACATAATTGCCTAAAATCTATATCCATACTTGCCTTCTAGAAACTTAGGAATAGGATTTTCATTCACATTAGGAGAATAACAAAGATAAAAATCCCCAAAACAAAATAAAAATCGAAAACGACAAAAATATAAGAAAGAGGCTATCTTGCACATATAGTGCACCAGGCTTCATCAGTTTACAACTCCCGGATTGATAATTAATGTAGCAATTTATGACACACTAAATTGACCAAACATTTTGGCGCCGTTTCCGGGGAAGTGTAACTAGGTAGCCAATCTCTTAAAAAAAAAGAAAAGGGAAAAATTGATAACTTCTTGAAGTATGCTCTCCTCTTGCAGCTAGTGTGATCCGAAGGAACAGAAAAGAGAGTTGTTAGTTTAATAATTTCTTGATTATGCTCTCTTCTTGCACCTAGTGTGACCTGGAAGATCAGAAAGAAAATTATTAGACCAACTTGAAAAATAAAAAAATAAAATAATAAAAATGACATGCATAGAGTAAGAGATTCTAGGGGAAGGTTTATAGCTAGGGCCAAAAGTCCTATTTTTACAACTCCAGCTACTTCAAGGCATAGACAAGATACACCTCCATCATCTCCAACTCGCACTCCCAACCTTAGGATTCCTGGAATTCAAGGGGCAACAGCTGAATTAGGAGACTCTCCCACACTATCCATCAAATCTGACCCAGGAAAAGAACCTTTCTTCACTTCCACAGGGGAACATATTGTAATCAAAGAAGTAGAATCACCTGAAGAAGAAGAGGGAGAAATTCCTCCTCGTTCACCATTAATAGAAGAACTAGAGGACTCTGAGAACTTTGAGGAAATTATCATGACAGAGGAAGTAGTAAACGGATTTGGAGGAGGGGGTATAGGTAGAGGTAGAGGAGGAGGAAACAATGGAGGAGGTAGAGGTAACAATGGGGGAAATAGGGATGGAGATAACTCATTTGGGTTTCCTATAGCCGATGAGGAGACCCATACAACAATGAAAAATATTTCACCATCTGTCCTCCCAAACTTTTATGGGTTGCGAAGTGAGGATCCTGAAACATTTCTATTTGAGTTTGAAGTCTTGTGCCGAACCTATGACTATATGGAAGACTCTCAAAAACTCAAATTGTTTCCTTCAACATTGAAAGGATCAAGTTTGAAATGTTCATGGGATTAGTCACTCAATCTATTAGAACTTGGAATGATATGAAACAAACATTTTTGGATAGATACTTGGATTATTGTACGTCCACCAATCATAAGGATGAGGTATTCAAGATGATGCAAAAAGAAGATGAAAACTTAGAGGATTTACTTGAAAGATTTCAATACAACTTAAAAAGAGCAAAAATGAGTAATTTAGATGAGGAAACCTTGAAAACCCTTCTATTGAAAGCCATTAGAGATGAATGGAAAGATATTTTAAACATGATGGGGAAGGGAGATATTTCTCAACTTCCACTCCATGACATAGCAGAACTATGTGTCCATCTCTCAAGGGGAAAATCTAAAACTGGAAAAGGGCCTAGAGATCCTTCTCTTATAAGAGCAAACAAATCTGCAACTGGATCAGTAAGTAGGGTAGAGATTGGTAATATGCTTGATGAATTCAAAACTGATATTATAGGGAGCCTTAGTGAACAACTAGACACCCTTAAAATACAAAACAAACAGAAAGTAGAAGCCAAAGCCTTAGCCATCTTTTGTCCAAAATGTAGAAAGAAACATGCTTTAAGGGAATTTCCGTTGGATGCAAAAGTTATAGAGACGTGTGATTTTCTTAGAAAGCCATGAGACCAAGGATTGTCCTTCAATTCCTGGGCTCAAAGCTGTCTTTCAGGAAGATCCAAATTCAGTAGAATCCCTTTGTTTTATTTCAAAAAGACCATGGTAGGGGCCACAAAATCAAGGATTTAACAATCCTATGAAATTTCAGCCCCCACCAAATTGGAATTCTTGGCAACAACCTTGGCCCCAATCTCAAAATCCATACCAATCATGGGCATAAGGGATGCAAAATCCTTATGGGAGATTTGCTCAATTTTATCAATATCCTCCATCTTTTCAAAATCAACAAAATCCACAAAGTCTAAATCAAAACCCACAAATTTCATTACCATTTCCACAACAACAACCTTCTAATTAAAATCCAAATTCTCAACTCTTGCTTCCATTTCAACAAAATCCCAATCAACTACCAGCCCAGCCATTGCCAAATCCTAACAACAAAAATCCTCAGAATACTTACATGGTAGAAGGACAACAATTTCCTACCTATATGATTGTTCCTCTCAATGATGTACAAATCAAGTCCGGTAGAGTTTTAGAAAAACCTTCTATAGATGTTCAAGAGCAAGATACCTTGAGGAGGATTCTCTTAAAGCCAATAAAGGTTCCGAAGAAGCATCTCTTCAAAACCCAACCATTCAAAAAGAAAAAGAAAAAGAGTCAACCCCCACAACTCCTATAGTTGAGCAACCTGCATCTTCGTCCACACCTCCTTTCCCTGAAAGATTACAAATTGAAAAAGGGGTGGAAAAACAAATCTTGTTTCTTAACTATGATTTCCTAGAAGAATTAAAGAATGTCTGTATCAAGATTTCCTTGCTACAAGCCATTAGAGAGATTCCTATTCTAGCAAAAACAATAAAGGAGTTGAGTCTTAAAAGACCAGGAAGGAAACCAAAAGATACAAGAAGAATTCACTTGGTAGGAAAAATTGCAGATATCATGATGGGAAAAATTACTATGCAAACATATGTAGATCCGGGAAGTCCAATTGTCAAGACATATATAAATGGGATAAAAATTCCAAATACTTTGATTGACTTAGGGGCTGTTATCAACATTATGAGTAGACAGACTATGGAACAGCTAAAACTTCCTAATCTTCTTTTTACACCTATCTTACTGCAACTTGCAGATAGATCAATAATCAAACCAGATGGTGTATTAGAAGATATTTTAGTCTCCTTAGATTCTTGGGAATATCCAGTAGATTTCATGATTTTGACTCCCAAGAGTAATTTAGGAGGGCACCCACTCATCTTAGGAAGACCTTGGCTAGCCACAACTGATGCTTTCATTAGTTGTAGATTTGGGGATATGTACATTTCTGATGGTAGTTCGACAAAGAAATTCAGTTTGTATCCTCCAGAAAAAGCAATTACAGAAGTAGTAGACAATGAATGGGTCAATGATGAGGACACTATACAAACTCTCTTTACCATTTCTAAAATCAGTGAAGATAGTCAAATTCTGAACACATTAGAAAATTTTGAAACATCTTCAGAATATGACCACACACAATTTCAGTTAGATTTTGACATTGAGTATTTATCCTCCAGACAAATGCCTCTTTACTCTATGGAAGAGTTTGGTAGTTCTACCATTGAGATTTTTCCAGGTAAAACATTGAATATCAACAAAAACTTGGAAAAATCACAACAGGGAGAGCTAACCAAAATCTTACAAAAACATTCTACTGCATTTGCATGGGAGTATACTGATATGAAAGGTATTGACCCTAAGACTTGCATCCATAATATCTATATTGAGGAAAACAATAGACCAATCAGACAACCTCAGAGAAGGATGAATCCAAATCTTAGGGAGATAGTGAAAGAAGAGCTCCAAAAACTACTCAATTTAAACTTCATTTATCCAATTTCAGATAGCCGATGGGTTTCTCCTTTGGTTATATTACCCAAAAAGAATGGTAAATGGAGGGTATGCATTGATTACAGGGAATTGAACAAAGCAACCTTGAAGGATCACTTTCCTTTTCCCTTTATCGATCAAGTATTAGATACATTAGCAGGAAAAAAGTACTTCTCATTTCTGGATGGTTTTAGTGGTTATAATCAAATTCAGGTAGCACCTGAGGATTAGGACAAGACCACATTTACTTGTCCATGGGGAACTTTTGCTTATCGAGTGCTTCCTTTTGGATTATGTAATGCACCTGCAACATTCCAAAGAGCAGTACTAGGAATCTTTTCTAATCTAATCCATGATTGTGTAGAGGTTTATATGGATGATTTTACAGTTTATGGTAATTCGTTTGAAGAGGAATTAGAAAATTTGGAAAAAGTCCTTATAAGATGTAAAGAGACAAACCTTTCATTAAGCCATAAAAAATGCTTTATAATGTTTACTGAAGGTATTGTTTTAGGACATCATATTTCAAGGGATGGGATCAAAGTTGATAGATCAAAAGTTGAATTCATCTCCAAATTGCCTATTCCAAATTGTCAAAAAGATGTTAGAAGTTTTCTAGGATTTACTGGATACTATAGAAGATTTATAGAAAACTTCACTAAAATAGCATCTCCACTCTTCAAACTACTTACAAAAGACTGTGAATTCCAATGGGATCCTGATTGTCAATCAGCATTTGAAACTTTGAAAACAAGGATATCTGAAGCGCCTATCTTGAGAGGACCAAATTGGAAACTCCCTTTCCATATTTCTATAGATGATTCAGATAAAGCTCTAGGAGTTGTGTTGGGTCAAAAAGATTTAGTTCCTTATGCCATTTACTATACCAATAAAAATTTGACTCCCACTGAGTTGAACTATACTGTAACTGAAAAAGAGTTCTTAGCTGTTGTTCATGCAATCAATAAGTTTAGACACTATATAACAAGCTATGAAACTTTTATTCATACTGATCATTCTGCAATTAGATATCTAATGAACAAACCTGTTACTAATGGCAAAGTTACAAGATGGCTCCTACTTTTATAGGAATTCAATATTACTGTGTTGGATAGACCAGGGAAACAAAATACAGTAGTTGATTTCTTATCTAGGATTCAGAATACTAAAGAGGATTCTCCTGTAGAGGATAAGTTTCCTGATGAATATCTATTTGCAGTAACTACTAAAACTCCTTGGTATGCAGATATAGCTAACTATTTGGTTACAAGGAAACTACCTCCACATTTATTTCCTAGTGAAAGAAGAAAAATTATTCAGGAGAGTTCAAAATATTCATGGATTTCTAACGAATTGTTTAAAACAGGGCCAAATCTTGTGATCAGAAGATGTGTTAGAGAAGATGAAATGCCTGATTTCCTCAAAGCATGTCATGATGAACCATGCGGCAGACACTTTGCTGACAAAAGGACAGCCTATAAAATCCTCTCTTTAGGATATTTTTGGCCATCCTTCTTCAAAGATGCAAAACAATATGTCAAAAGGTGTGACAGTTGCCAAAGAGTAGGGAAATCTACCCTTTCAAACGAAATGCCATTGCAACCACAGGTACTCATCGAACCCGTTGAAAAATGGGCTTTAGATTTCATTGAACCTATTAATGCACGATCTAAACAAAGAAAGTATATATTGGTATGTACTGATTATGTCACTAAATGGGTAGAAGCCAAAGCATTATTTTCTACTACTGAAAATTCAGTTGTTAGTTTTCTTTATGAGGATATTTTTACTCGCTTTGGTGTTCCAAGAGAAATTGTGACAGATCAGGGAAGTCAATTCACATCCAACCTGGTGGAGAAGCTAATGGAAGAATACAAAATCAAGCACAAAAAATCTACTCCTTACCATCCACAAGAAAATGGCCAAGTGGAGTCTACAAACAAAGTTATTGAGGGCATCATCACCAAAACTGTTCATCTACATAGAAGAGATTGGGAAGAAAGGCTTCCTGAAGCCTTGTGTGTCTACAGAACTACATGGAGAAATACAACAGAAGATTCTCCCTATGAACTTGTTTATGGGAAATAAGTCCTGCTCCCCATTGAGTTCCAAGTCAAACTTTCAAGATGGCAGTTCAGTTGGGAATGGATCTATTAGAAGCCCAAAAGCATAGAATGGAGCAGTTGAATGAGCTAGATGAGATCAGAAAAGAGGCCATCCTAAGAACTTATCTAGTTCAATATCAAAGTGCTAAGTGGCATGACAAATACATCAAGGAGAAAAAGTTTCAAGAAGGAGATTGGGCATTGCTATTTGATTCCAAGTTTAAAGATTTTAAAGGAAAATTTCAGACTCATTGGCTTAGGCCATATGAGATTGACAAAATATTTAGCAATGGAGTGGTAAGAATCAAAACCATTGATGAACATCAAACTCCTCTTATTGTGAATGGCCACAGATTAAAGATCTATCATAAGCCACTCTCAAAAGAGGAATTTGTCAAAATCTTTCAAGATAGTTTTGCAATAAGGCTGGTGAAGAAGAATCCTTCTTCTCCACTAGCCTAGCCTTTGTTCTTTTCTGTTTCTACAAAAAAAAAAATAAAAAAAAAATGTATAAGCCTGAAAACCAATCACTGATTGGCAGTCTTATACAGAAAATACAGGGCGAAAATCAGGAACTCCTGACACCCTATATTTTCCAAAAAATTCTCTCTCTCATTTCACAGTTTTGTGACACTCCACTTCATTTCATTCCACTTCATTCCACTCCACTTCATTTCATTCCACTCCATTTCATCCATTTAATTTTTCCAATAAAATTTTTCTTTTCATGGACATTTTTCATTCATTCAATTATCATTTATCCATCTCCATTCAGTCATATGATTGCTATGTCAGTTTCCGTAGCTGAACTCAGTTTTCGCAGCTAGAAGCAGTTTCTACAGCCATCACTCTGTTTTTTTCAAAATTGACAGTTAGATGTTAGTTAAATAATCATGAAATCAAATGCAGGTATGACCAAGGACATATTTTGAAGATATGAGGCACCTAAGAGCATCAACAAGGAGCAGCTGATCAAAGGTTAATGGACAAAAAGTGGTAAAAATTCCAAGGTATGGGTAAGCTTTATTTAAAATAGCATTTAGAACACATTTTATATAGTTTTGAAACCACGGCTCCATTATATGCAATGATTGGCATTGATAGCTCCATAACCATTCCACGAACTATATATGATTCCTCCACAAACCTTGCATTTATTTTCAAACAGCCTCATGATCAAGCCTCCAGATTTAACTCGTGTTCGGCTATACTTTGACACTCCACCTGTAATTATGGGACGTGGTTGATTTGATCACGGCTTTTCTCCGCCGCACAAATTCTGCAGCCATTTCTTGAGCATGTTTACGTCTACTTCGTAGACATTCAGTTTAAAACTCTATCAGGCTCACTTTACTCTCCTACTATTCTATTGAAGTCACGTTTGCATTCCTACCCTATTCACATAAGCCTCCGCTCCGTTCCATAAACTCACTCTCGCTACCTATTCTATGTTTTCCATTTAACAGTCACTGGTTTTTCTCCATAAATCCTATCCATTTTCCGCTAACCCATCTGTCTCACCTCCGCTCATCCAATCCCACGCAGACGTGTTTAAGATAGGAGGAAAAAAATGGGTCCTATGTTGAGAGCAGAACTGGAAGGGTCCAAATTTATGGAAGGGTATCCGCAAGTGAAAAACATGCTAAGGAAAGCCCGGTGGTTATAATTTATTTAGAAATTCGAAGGCTACAACAAGGAAGTTACGAAGACTTTTGCAAGGTCCTTTGACGTCATAGAAGCGGAGATTGGAGACCTTAAATTCACAGTCGCAGAGGCATCCATAGTAGCTGCAACTGAACTTCCATATGAGGGAGAATGGTGGTTCAAAAATAAGAGCTTTGACGAGAGAGCATGGAGGGTTATCCTACAAAATATAGGTATGGATGTAACCATCTTTAATAAAGGAATCCATGTCTTTGCTTTACAAGAAAAATGGGCTAGTTTACTATTAATAATCTAGAAATTCATTACCTGTGAGGGAAGATTTGGGTCAATGTACATGTATCACACCTGGTTGCTGATGAATTTTCTAGAGAACCAAACTCTTAATTTGCCCTATTTCTTTATAAATAGCCTAAAGAGAATGTCCACCACAGTCCAAAAGAATCTGGGGGACGTAGAACCCCACTTGTATCACCGCGTCCTTGTGAAAATCTTGATAGAAAAACAATTAAAATAAAAGGACACATGGGAGCAGTTTTTGGTCAGAAATTTCTTTAAATATCCACAAGAAACCCTTGAAAGTAGCACATCAAGGAGAAGCAGAAGAAAGAGAACAAGTGATAAAATTCAAGGCACTCCTACTAACATAATTGAAGAAACTAGTAGGGAAGAAAAACTGTCTGAAAGTAAGAAAGAAAAGACTAAGGGTAAGAAGCCAAGAAAATCAAAAGGGAAAAGAAATATTGAGTTTGTCCATCAAACCCCAGAACCTTCCTCAAAAGAAGACCATCAAGTATTGTATGAAAGACTAGATTACCTTCAGGAATGGTCAGCTGCAACAAAGAAAAAAGGAAAATAAAAACAAAGCGGGGAGAAAGAAGACAATAGCCCACAAAATTTGACGAGAAGTTCTAGACTAAAAGGGAAGTTGAGAAAAATACAAACTAAAGGGCCCCATTTTATTGATTTAGGAGGGGAAACACCGGAACAACCTTCAGCAATTCCTCATAGTCATGGTCCCCACCATACTCCTATTCCTTAACCATGTTTTGACATGATTTCTTCTCGGCCAGATTTTGAAATCAGTCCTTCTCAACAAGATTTTGGGGTCAGCCCAAGAAAGACCACACCTGAGATAGACCCGAACCAGCAAGAAATGTATGATTATATAGATTCCTTGGAGAAAATGGCCATAGATCCAAGCACTTCATCTGCCCAGCCTAATACAACTCAAGAAGCTCAAATCCAATCACTAAAACTTGAAGTTTTTGAGCTGGAGGTCTTAAATAGACACATCAAAAGAGAAAATGAAACACTGAAGGAACATGGAATATTAGATAAGATTATTCATGACAACACCATGTTGCATATTGGGCTATGGCAGAAGAAAAATAGAAAATTAAAGAAAAAGAACAGAAGGTTGAGCAAGGCTCTCATCAACCTTAAATTCAGGTGTCTAATGAGGAAGCCGAGGATGGCAGTGGTCCCAAGAATGAAGAAAAGAAGGCTCAATGTATTGGCAGAGGTCTTAGAACACATGAACTGAAGGAGAGTGATCAAAGTTTTGGTTGCATGGGGACATGCAACACCTTCACAGTGGGGGTATGTAGAGCTTTGAAATTACACCTCTCCTACACATTTTTCCCAGACTTTTTCCCTCACCAGCACTCCATAAGCTATTAAATATCATTGCATATTGATTTTAAAAGAGCATTTAAGTGGTTTTCTGATTATGTTTTTGTGTTTGCTGTTTGAACTAGATTTTTCTCATTAGCTGCGGAATCCAGTCACTTTCCACGGCTAATTCAACTTTCCGCAGCTGTTTTTGTTAAATTCTATGCTGCAGGTGTCACCAGGCAAAACAAGCCACATGGGCAAGTTAGAAATGACCTAGACATGGATCAGGTCCTATTGGTTCAACCAAATTCATCAAGGGAAGTTGTGGTCAATGGTGGTCAAACGGTGGTCCCACGTAAGAGTCCTACGGCAGCCAGACTCTGTTTTCCAGCACGTGAAGGATTTTGAAGGATGCGTGGTTGTTCCTAACTCTCTGGGGTCTGTTGCCACCTATAGACTGACCCATGACAAGAATCTAATAGCCACAGTTGATAGATTTAATATTTTCGACAACCAGTACGCTAAATCCATGGACGTTGCCTTTTATGTGTCCCTTGTCCCTGCAGTTCTATAAGAAAACAATTATGTAAACTTTGTTATAAATAATGTGTTTCTATAACGCATAGTCTTAGTCTTTGTGAATGTAATTTTTGCTGTTCAAGCCCACTGTGTCGTGACACTAGTTTTATTGCTGTAACTGTGTTATGAAATATATGAGAAGACTCTGTTTCTACATGATTGCATGAACATAATCTTGGATTGATAGCCTGTTGACCAAGGCTGTGCAGAGGGCCCCTGTACGCTGAGGTTTTGTTTCTCTTGTTGCTGTAAAGTTTCCTACATTGTTTTCTTATTTCCATTTGCATATATTCCACCTGTGTATATTTCAATTGTCATGGTATTAACATTCCACTTCTGTTCATGATTTTACAGCTTTGTATAACACTGATCAGTGCATGTATGTTTCAGGATAGAGTAGGCAGCCTGGGCATCTGCATATAATTTTCACAATGACTAATGACATGGGATTAATTCTCTGTTGACTTTGATTTTCCTAGTTTTTAGTTCCAGTTCAGTTTTGTTGATTTCATTTTTGTTTCCTTGCTTTATTAGTGCAATTAGATATTAAATTGCTCATATCATTGACGGTTACCTCTGAAAGCCATAGCTAGACTAACTAGCGAGGGATTGAATTATGAATGTGTGATTTGATTTTAGTTTTACTTTTTTGCAATTAGATATTAAATTGCTCATATCATTGACGGTTACCTCCGAAAGCTATAGCTAGACTAACTAGCGAAGGATCGAATTATGAATGTGTGATTTGATTTTAGTTTTACTTTTTTGCAATTAGATATTAAATTGCTCATATCATTGACGGTTACCTCCGAAAGCCATAACTAGACTAACTGGCGAGGGATCGAATTATGAATGTGTGATTTGATTTTAGTTTTACTTTTCTGCAGTTAGATATTAAATTGCTCATATCATTGATGGTTACCTCCAAAAGCCATAGCTAGACTAACTGGCGAGGGATCGAATTATGAATGTGTGATTTGATTTTAGTTCTTCATTTTTGCAATTAGATATTAAATTGCTCATATCATTGACGGTTACCTCCGAAAGCCATAGCTAGACTAACTGGCGAGGGATTAGATTATGAATGTGTGATTTGATTTTAGTTTTACTTTCCTTGCAACTCTTGATTTCTTTGAGTGCAGTAGCTTAAATTATTATTTTTGTATTTAGATAGCAGCAAAGATGATGGTTTCATGATCAATAGTTCATTATTTACTTGTTTTAGATAGCAACACATCTTCCATTCTTGTTCAAGCATTACTGTCATCACTAGTATATTCTAAGATCTTCTGAAGTGTAAGTGTTGGAAACCATTATAGAGAACATAATTGCCTAAAATCTATATCCATACTTGCCTTTTAGAAACTTAGGAATAGGATTTTCATTCACATTAGGAGAATAAAAAAGATAAAAATCCTCAAAACAAAATAAAAATCAAAAATGACAAAAATATAAGAAAGAGGCTATCTTGCACATATAGTGTGCCACACTTCATCAGTTTACAACTCCTGGATTGATAATTAATGTAGCAATTTAGGACACACTAAATTGACCAAACAATAAATTATATATATTCCATACAAAACAAAACCCAAAATGATGGCAGTGAATATATATTAATTGGTTATATAAAAGACCATATCATAAACGGATGGGTTATATTAATACCCTTAAGTATTTTTTTGTATGGTTATTGTAACCATATAATCAAATGCCCCAACTACCTGTTGAATGCCAATCGTCATATAATATAGCTTTGACAACCTAGATAAGGGAGCCGGTGGGGGTTGAACCCGCTCGGCCCACATGGCCAGCCCCCAAGCGGGCAGCCCCAAAATGCTCTCTATACGCCAAATTAAAACCTTTATGTGCCCAACATATATTAACGGCCCCCAAATAAAGCATGCGAAGCGGAGAAGGGTATGGTAGGCGGATTTCCCACGGTGGGCCCAACCCAACCACCATTTAAATTTTTTTTTTTTTTTGTTGGAGGGGTATAAAATTTAGAGGAGGCGAGGATTCACCTCCCGACCTCCTTCCTATTAAGGGAAACTTTAACCAACAAGCCACAATGACTTCTTTGGTAAATTTTCCCGCCAATATACTTAAATACTCTTTTTTTTCCAAAGCATAGAAGAGAGAGATGTCATGAATTTTGACACAGAAGGTGGGCACGGTTTTCGAGACGTTGAATAATTTTTTAATGCAGGAACCATGAATTTTGCAGGAGGACAAAATTTTCAACTTCTCAGAAATTGACAAATTTTATATGGATTTTACACCTCTCGTCGCCATGAACATGATGGTGCTATCCATTTTTCAATTTGAGTTCTGAATCTTCTAGTCAATTCCAGAATGCATGCAGAACCACGATTTCAGCGAAAACAGTGAGTGAAACCATGAGCCATGAAATTTTCCTGAGGTAAAAATTCACTTTGTCAGAATATGGTTGAGTTTATACTTGTTTTTCATGGTTTTCCACAGGGATCCTGATGGTGAAATCAGATTTGACATCTGAGCATCATATTTTCAGCTCATCCCTGAAACAAAATCTTTGAGGAATCCTGAGGGAATCTAAAAGATTCCTTGAGCTCCAAATTTTCAAATTCTTAGAATTCGGATTTTGGATAGTCATTTCAGCACTACTCGACGCCCCAAATTTGATGGTGTATTCATATTTGTCTTTATCTCATTTCTTCTTTCAGTCACTTTTCTAAGTGCCAATGCAAAGTCCATCTTCATGTGTGAATAGTGTTCTTCTTGCGATCGATGCTGTGAGATAGATGTTTCAGCAAGCTTCAGCACTTTGACAACCTTTAATTCAGATGGCCCTGGGTTGTGAGGTATATGATGTGTTCATGTACTTCTTTCTGCATTATGTTGAATAGATCCATGATTGATGTTGATGCAGGATCTTGTTTATTACATGCTGTCATGATTCCTTGCTTGATTTGATGCGGAATCTTTCTATGTGATGTACTTTCTATCATAACTCTTTATGTTATGCTTTGATATCCCTTCTTGTATGTTGTTGGGATACTCTTTTTGTCACCATGCATGTGTTTTGCTTTGACATCCCTTTTCTGCCATGTTGGCGGGATGCGCACCATGCTTGTTTTTGTGTCATACTGACAGGAGTCTTTTGATTGAGAGTTCTAGCTGTGGAACATCTCTTAGAGCCACTCCTATGTGAGGGCATTCTTCCTTGTATGATCGAGACATCATATCTGTGTACATCATCTTTATTGACAACACATAATGCAGTGGCCTACACCATCTTAACATCGGGGCCCAGAGACATAGTCCCTCCTAGATGAACTCCGTTATCAACGGATTTTGTTCTCATGTGCTAATGATTGTTATGTTCCTCTTCTTTACAGTATGCAAATGTATTTGTTAATGTTCTTTTAAAAAAATCAAT
Source organism: Pinus tabuliformis (assembly GCA_031772625.1). Classification (NCBI taxonomy): domain Eukaryota; kingdom Viridiplantae; phylum Streptophyta; class Pinopsida; order Pinales; family Pinaceae; genus Pinus; species Pinus tabuliformis. Next base: position 39,689,537 of record CM062815.1, read on the forward strand.
TTTAACACATCACCAAAGTAAAAGGTCTTAGAAGGGTCCCTCTTCACACCCGAGCCTCGATCAATTTGAAGCTATAAAAATTTGACCTGAAACCCTAATAAAAAACTTAGTAAGAGCACATTTGATCACCGGTGACTGATATGACTGATAGACACTAACAACTCCTTTATGTTTATAAAATTAATACAAACAAGCATTTCTTCTCACTGCATTGTTTAATGGATTAATTGATGTATTTCATGGATGCTTTATGTTATTTAAATTTTTCCATTGGGATGATGTTATTTATATTTGTCCATTGGAATGATGTTTGTTACTAGTCTCCTTGATCACTAGTTTTAATTATTGAATCATTGATGCTGCATATGCATTTGAACCTTTGTTGTTTCCATCTGTGTAGGTCTAGATTCATGCATGGAGGAGTTGCATTGAATAAAAAAGGGTAATCTTCATCAATCATGTCGTAATAAGGTATGAATTTCCATTTCTCACCTTGTTAGCTTATTATTCAAGAAAATATAGATTCAGGGAAGGAATTAGCTTGATTATCGGTTTGTTTCTAGTTTCCTTTAGGATCTAGGGAGATCGCTCTTGTCAGCAAGAGGGATTTATCCACCTAACACACCTCATTTGGACAAGAAGAAGTTTCTTTTTGAATTTATGTTCCCACTTATGTATATTGGATCAGGTCGGCCCTATGCATATGTACAATTGGATAGATCGGTCTGAACAACAAGTGGACTTGCATGGATGCCTACAAATAGAAGAGATCTCAAGCTCATTTGGATACATTGATTAATACATCTTCTCTTATCTTCTATTGTCTTGGTTTGCATAGGTTTGACGGAGAAAGTTCACATAAGGGAATGAAACTAAAGGGTCGAATCTTGCATAAATCTAGGGTTTCTGTTTCTCGTTTGCACACATGTAGCTGAGTATTTTCATCCCCAAACGCATGCAGAGAGTGGTTAAGGGTGTGACTCAGAAGTATTGGACATTCACACATAATATTGAAGGGAGAATTTAGGGTTTATGAAGTAGATAGGGTAGTTTGGTCACTAGACGCACCCACAGAGTGGTCAAGGGTACATCTAGATAGTCTCATATGCTCACACATAAGCCTGAAGAGAATGTGTACAGTTTTTGAAGTAGATTGAGTAATTTGATCCCCATACATGCACACAGAATGCTCAAGGGTACAACTGGGTAGCCTCAGTCACTCACACAGTAGCCTGGAGGGTATGTATGGGGATTTGATGTAGAACTGAATGTATTTTTCACCACACACATGCATATGGTTGATAAGGGAGCTTTTAGGATTGCTAAAGTTGCTTGCACAACTCCTCCTCTATGTGACTGGGACTAAAACATGAAATTTCAGTATTCCGAAGACTCCGCTCAGTGACAGTAGTGTTAAACAGCTGACTACAGACAATGAGAGTACATTATAGTCATCAAAATCATGGTTTTGAGTATAAGCATGATTAGGTTCATTTCATGGATGTCATAGTTGTTTTATTAGTTAGTTGCATAAATGAAGATATGGATCATTGTAATATATTTTGTTGAATCATTTGATGACGATCTAAGAAGAAGAAGAATTTTCAAGGTTTTTCCCCATAATTAGTTTTACCCTATTCTCAGACCAATCCTAGTGTCTCTATGTGTGCATTCTTTTCTTCTATTTTCCTTTATGTTCTGCTTCATTAATAATAATGATGTCGTTCTTTCTACATAGTTTCATATGATGATGAATAATGATGTAAATATAAATAATGTAATGATGATATGGTGTGAACTTAATGTGGTGATGAATAAATGAAACTATCTAAGCAAAGAACAATATATCCCTTAGAAAAATTAACATTGTATCAAAGCTAGGCTAAAGAAAAGTCATGGAGATCACCCCGATGATGAGACCATTGATGGAAGAAATAAGAGGATGGTGGAGACCGAAATGAATTCTAGGGTTTATATAAAATTGTAGACAATTTATGTATTAGGGTTTGATGGATATTATGAGGATATGATTTGAGATAAACCCTAGATTATTGAAAAAAATATGAGATATGAAACCTAGTATGGTCAATGTGAAGATGCTCAAGCACTTGTGAAAGATTTGATGAAGCCTTAGATGGGATAGTCCCTAGTAGGCCTAGTTGGTTAATTGAAGGAAACATTGGTATGTGGAAAATGGACATTGATGGTTCTTGAAGGTTGGTTCAAGAGGGAGAGGATCACCTCTCATTCAAGATAAGTATTTCTTAACTTATGATGCCTCTTACTTTTGTTTAAACTTATGGATCTTATTATTATGTTTATTGTTTATACTTCCTATATATGTATTTGAGTATACGGATGTTTCTAATGTCTTGGATGAGATGTGATGAGTGGATCCTTCTTGAGGATCATTTGAAATGCATGAAGGATGGATAGAACTGGAAAAGGTAAAGAAGCACTATATGAACAGGCGATACAAGCTTCCTATGTCTAATGAGAAGGTCCATAGATCTTTGAACACTACAAGGTTTTGTTTCAATGTTATGTTTTAGCTATTAAGCCCCTAATGTATGATGAAAATTTCTCTTTCTTTAATGGTTCGTACATGCATATGAAAGTGACTTGGATTTATGTTTCCCATGATTAAATTGTGCACCTGGTGTTGAACATTTTTATTTTCTTGAATTCTATGAGGCTACCAAATGTTGATACGTTGATATACTTGATGTTTGGCTAACATCTATCTCTTGGATATCTTGATACTATAAAGAAGGCTATCACCTTGACTCTAATAAATTATACTCTTGACATTTGACATTCATAAGACATGATGGATATCATATAGAAGGTTACCTCATTTATTTATATATACAATGGTATTGATAATTCTTGTGATGAGCATGATGGAAGTATGGAAAATGGGTTGACACTCTTGATGTTTTGGTAAAGTTTTATTGAATTAATTTTCTTGATCCTATTGATCATGATAAGCATGGTAACCATGATGATAGAAGTATAACTATGAGATTGACATTCTATATCCTTCATTAACCGTGGATATGCTTTAATTAGTAACTATGGCATATGGTAAATCAAATGCCCATGGATTGCTTGATAGAAGTGAGATTGTGTTCATGATATTTGAAGTGTGATGTCACACCTATCAATTTCTCCTATCATGTGACTCTAACCCTTGATGAAATATTGATGTCATGATGTGATGATGAAGTAGCTCATGTGATCATGTTATGATTGTGATGGTTATATGTTTCACATTATGATCTAACAGATGTGTTGATGCATTTTAGAGAGGTTGATGGTAGGAATGAAGATGATTGACGTGGATTCCCATTAAGCTCCCTTCTCCTACTATAATTTGAATTATATGTATATTATGTACTATTGAAATATGGTTTATGGGCATGAATGGGAAGATATCTGACATTAATGAGCTGCAACAAAGTTTTGATATGTGGAAAGAGTGTTTTCCCTTGATATAAGCCTCAAATGCACAGAAGCAGACTTACAGGTGCGACTATAGTCTCCCAGTTGCACAGATACAAGCCCAAGGGTGCGTCGGAGGTCCTGAGATAAGTTATGGGATGATTCGACCACATTCGCTTGCATAACATCTTGAAAAGTGCGAATGTGGGTCCCAATTTCATTGAGGAAGGCCTATGGGTGCAAATACGCCTGCAGAACACGAAAAAATGAAGTATTGTGCATGAAATCAGATGTTCACTTGGAGAATGTCAGTACTACAAATGTGTTCCAAATAACAGAAATATATGAAAGTAGGAAAATCTTGAATGTTTGCTATAATATGAATATGTAGGCTGAACTGGTGTTTTCAAGTGACCGAGATACAAATATGTCATTATGTTTATAGTTTGTGCTATAAGTGTTTGAATATATTTGGTTGAATGATATAGATGAGAAATGTTTGGAGTTTTGATATGATGCTTGAAAATGACTTAGAACTTGGCCTTGATAATTGAGATACGTTTTGGACTACAAATCTCTCTACGATAACAAATTTGGTTTTGATCTAATGATTAATGATTCAATTTGAAGTCTAATGATTCTCCCTGATGATAATGATATATATGAATTACAATGAATTATATGGGTATTCAATAATGGTTTGGTATTGGACTCCTTGTTTGTTTCACAATCGACAGTTGTGATTCACTATGAAGGTGGAACTTGCATATGTGTTTGTATCTAGTCAAAAAAATGACTTACATTATGATTATGAGAATGACTTAATGAAGCTTGGATTGGTATTGCATGATAGATGAAAAACTTGTTGGCAAGATAATAAATGAATTCAAGACTTGATATGAGCTCTACCTGTGACTTGGTTGAAAGAATTGATACCGTGATATTGATGACTTTGATATTAGTTTTAATCTTACTTCTAAACTTTGATGAGATAATTTGGTTGATGTGATGGTATGACATTGATTTATGTAAGGCTAATTATGTTGACTTAGTATGGAATTATCTCTGCAAAGAGAATTTCATGCAAAAATCTCCTCAATCCATATATGTCCATATTTGACAGTTATCTGATGAAGTTAGGACGATGAGTTCCAAGGCGTGGCTTTGATTTTGATTATTGTTTTGGTTTTATATATTGATGGTCTACTCTTGACAGGTGATGAGCCTCTGATGATCTAAGTAATAGGGACATGGCTTCTGAAGCTTGAAATGATGTATCATGGTATGATAAATCGATTTATGGAATTTGGGAAAGAAATTCTATATTGCAAAGCTATTAATTTTTTTTTTGAATAATGCAAATGAAAATCCTTGGACACTCTGATTTGAAGTTGAAGATGTTGTTGAACTTGACATGGCATTCAAAAATTGATTGAAGAATTGATGTTTCATTTTTTAACACCCATCCATATATATGATTTACATAGAAGCTGAATGAGTTCATGATTGAGATGCTTCATTCACATTGAGTTTCCACGAAGCATCCTTTGAGATATTTGCATAAAATGATTATTTATTGATCTAAGATATTATATTTAAATGATATGTTACTCAATGGATTTATTGTTGATATTTGAGATTATTGTTGATGATCACATTTGAATGCGGCTTTAGTATGAGATCTGCGATGATATCTTGGATGAGAGGTCCATATCATGATCAAGGTTGAGTACAATGTTACTAGCATGGCTAGCTGTGAGGCAGGATGAAGAAGCTCCTTAGAGAGTTTTCTGAGGAATCTGGATATGACATGGATACATTGCAATGACAAAGCGTGGAATCTGATTGACATAAAATCCAATATATATAGTTGGGACCGTGATACTTTCATATATTGAGTCAGTGAAACTGTTCAAGACAAGATTAGGCTTGTGATTGACACCTTGTTAAGAGGGAGAATTCTTATGGTATCCTTTTGTGATTTATATGATTATTTGTGATCTAACATGATATTTGATTTGATGTCCTATATGAATAGGAAACAACTGTTATTAAGACAAGAAAATACCAGATTTGAGTATGATGAGAGCATCGTTGATCGAGGACACTAAGCCAACTCTTCCTCCCTATCTGAGCTCCGAAGGTGAGGAATCAAGATAGAGGGCTCTTGGGGTTGAGGGAAATATTGACACTAGGCACTACAATAAAAAAGGAAATTGGTGAGGGTCACAAAATGTCACCATAAGCTCATTGGTGATGGTCAAAAGAGTCCTTGTCAGCAAAAATGGAACGTCACCAAAGGTGGCATCGCCAAAATTATAGGTGTTGTGGTGAAATTCAAGTTCCATCACCAATAATGATTTATAATGACAAATAGTGACCATCACCATTTCATATGAGCAATGATGATGGACTTTAACCTTTGTCACCAAAAGACTGAACGTCACCAAAGGTGGTGTCACGAAAACTATAGGTGTTGTGGTGACATTCAAGGTCTGTCACGAATAATTATTTTTATGACAGATGGTGACCATCACTATTTCATATGAAGAACAATGATTTATTGTGATGGAACTTTCATGGTTGTCACTATTGATGCATATATATGGCAATGTTCATTGGCTGTCACCCTTTCATATTTTTGTGAGGGTCGAAAAATGTCACCATAAGCTCATTGGTGATGGTCAAAGAGTCTCCGTCACCAAAATTATAGGCGTTGTGGTGATGTTCAAGGTCCGTCATGAATAAATGACAGATGGTGTCTGTCACCATTTCATATTTTGGTGAGGGTCAAAAAATGTCACCATAAGCTCATTGCTGATGGTCAAAATAATTTCCATCACCAAATATTGATTATCACCACTCCATATGAATATCAGTGCATGATGGAATCAAACCACCAACCTCCTCCTTTTAAAGAAGGTGCTATTCCATTGAGCTAGAACCCTTTAAAAAATTAGACTCTAAAAAATTGGACCTTGAAACTTTATAAATTGTAAATTCTACAACTTTCACTAAATTATAAAACTTTGTAAAGTCTTAGCAAATCTTTTACTGAACAAGAGCCACATGATGGCACTGTCACTGCTTTTGTGGCTCTTGTGGAAAAATAGAATATCAAAAATTATTATCATGTTAAATCTTTTAATTATTTCAAACTCATCACGTCATTTATGTTTCCTATTCTATTTAAAAGACTACATAAGATTAATACATATGTTATTTTCATCTTAGATGGTCGACCTGACATTTATATCAAGTTGGCGATAAAAATTAAATGTAGAGATTAATAATATTACCTTATACAACACGTAATTTGCAATACAATATAAATTAAAAATAGATAGAACAATATTATATACACTAGAAAATCACAATACAATGTAGATATAAACAATTATTTTATACATTGAAAATTGTGATTAGGAAGAAAACGGGTTGAAAGTACTATTTTTTGTAATACCTCTTGACACACACACACACACAAAGATATATATAGATATAGATAAAACTTCGATGTTTTCCAAATTTATATAAAACTGAAAGTCTGATATGATCTTTGCATGTAAGTATAACTTTATAATTAGAAAATATTAAAAATGTATGCTCTAATATTGCTTCATTGAGAATACCATATTTCCATCCAGCAAGGATATTTCATGCCCCTAACATCCCCAAGAATGTAACAACAAACATGACAAACTTTTGAACGACACATGTTGCACCTATCTATCTCAAATAGATATCTCTTAATGGTTCATCATGTTCAATGTACTACAGTTGAGCACATGTGAAATGATTATGAGTCATCATGAGAAAAATAAACCAACAAAAATTTCACTAAGAAGCCTGGTGGAATTAGGTAGTTCGTTGAAAAAACTATTCTTGAATAGTACTCAAATGCGTAATCCTCAACTATATAACTATTAGAATCTTCTAGTTCATACAAGTAGTCTTCATATGAAAATTCAACAGCCTGAGGTACAACTAATTCATAATCATCTTACAAGTTATCATAAGAATAATATTGTCATAAAAGGTGAATGTAGAAGCTTTAAAATATGTTAAACCAACCACGTCAATTTTTCCAACTTTTGGAGAGTCAACCTCTTCATTAGCCTAAAAAATAGATAGAATACAAATGAATTGTCTATGGTTCCAAATGATTAACAAAAAATAGATCATTGTGCATGAAATTTTATAATGAGTATGGAAAAACAAAATTTGGATGCATAATCTTCACATTCAAACAAAATATAAGCAAACTAGTCAAACTTCTTCAACATATTTAGTCATGGAAATCCTATATTCCATATTTAATGTATGAGCCTTAATAAAGTAAGGTTTTTTACCCTATCATCAGAAAAAAATGAAATCATTAGAGAATCCCATCAAATCCTACCAAAATTTGGAAAAATAATGAGACTTATGATTTACCAAAAGGCACTTATCCCTTTAAAAAATAAAAAAATAAAACCTAAAACTTTATTCAAGTGAAGGTGTTTTTTTTTAATAGGGGAATTAGTAGACCTTCTTGTCACTGTGAAGACTTGGATCAAGTCAATGAGACTACCACTATACTCCTGAGCCTAGATAAACTACCCACAAGCCTATCTAAACAGATAAACTAAGTTTGACCATGAGTGAGGAAGCCCTATATTGGTTGGGAAAACCTTGAATTTTATTCAGTTCAAGGCTATTATTCGAAATACACACAATGATAAAGACTTTATATGTGAAAGTTATCCATGAAATTGTTTAGTTCATGTCTATATTATGATCACCAATAAAAGAAACCAATCCTTTTGTCATATGCCTTTAATTTTAGACATCATTCTAATAGTCATTGAATGCCATAAATTGGTTTTGTATAATACATAAAATTATTCACAAGTTACTTTAAAAGAGACTTAAATGGGAACTAAACAACAACTAAACCAAAATCCAACCATTAAAAATAAAAATTTGGCAACCATTCTTTCAAAGTGTACCCTTACCTCTTCTGTCGTTGCTTCCAGTTATCAGCTCCTTGTCTATTAACCTGCATGAAATGGTTCATACTTCAGTTCCTACAGATTCACTTCACGCATGCAAAACATATCCAACGACCAACAAGACCAGGTTTACCATAGGTTCTCTATATATAAATGACATATCACACAACAAAAAAGATAACTTATAACTATGGGTTTTGAATCTAGCATACCCCTTTAGCATCAACATTATCCTCTTTGTATTTTTTTCTAAACTCCTCCCTGCCATCACTAATTTTGTAAGCAAGCAAACATGGATTTTATTTACAGAGTAAAAAATAATACAACTCATTGAGGCATCTAGGAATTCATGTTTCTATGTGTACACATGCATATGCATTCACGTTGCAAGAACATAATTCCCAATAGGGTTATGCTAAGTTCAGAATCAATGACTTCAACACTGCAACATGTAAACTTTAGTATATATTTAGAGAGTTGGTAAAGCATATATAAAGCATATATAATATAAATTTTTCCCTTAATAGTAGTAGAAATCACAGATCAACAAATTAAACCATTCTAACTAATTGATTCAATTTTGAAAAGTCTTATGGAATGATACATATTCCCAAAATAGTAAAATAAGTAAATCAAAATCAATTTTATTACAAAAATTGCATAATATTGTAGTTTTGTTTCTTAATTCTCCACCAACTATCAAATACGATAGTTTAACTTAAATCAGATGCAAATTTAGGAATCTAACAGAGAGGAGTGAAGTCAATTGTTTTACCTCATTCATATCTCTGAAATTCTGAAATATTCCTAGAATCTGTGATCTAGCTAAAATGTCTAAATACAATGGAAATTCACTTCCATATTCTTTGTCCACACCTTAAAAAAATATGATTATTTGTGAGTTTTTAAATGCTCCACTTATCCCTGTGAAGTGTAGTACTACATTTTTGTATGACTTGTAAGTATCCTCCTCAACCAAACTATATTACAAGCTACAATGATTGTTTCATTATACTTTGTTTTAGTAGAGGAAATAAATTCTTTCATTGGTTTCTGATGATAGGATAAAGTACCTTACTTAGTGACCAAACATATATACCTATTAATTTAGAAAGCCTCTCTTCTACCATATAATGTGATTGATTATATACTCTAAAGTACCCTTCACATATGTCAAAATTCCCTTGATTGTCACTCAATGGTCAATCTTGGTAGTTGTAATAAATTTAGAAATGTGATTTGCTAAAATCCCATTCAATGGTTGTCATATAAATAAAACTCCACATTAATTATTTTCACGGAGATGAATTTGTTAGTTTAGAGTAAAATGTGGTTAATAACTTCTAATAATGTGGTTAATTTAGGTGTAGATGTTTCCTTGCAACCAACCATATTCAATATTTCTAACAAAATTTTAACATAATTTGTGTATAATGCACATTAGAGAAATTTGAGAACTAGAATATTACACAACCACATGTTAAGGTTCATAAGTGTCCTTAAGGGAAAGTTGTTGCTAATATCTTTCCTTTAGATGAATCCACAACCACAAAGAAGGTTGTTTATGCTCAAACCGAATTTGTTTCCCTAAAACTACCTCAGCTAGACCTCTGTGCAAAAATATTGCTCCATTGTTGCCCTGAACTTGCCTTAACAGGTTTATGCTACAACCAAATAACTACCTACTTCCCAAAATAATGTTTTATTCCCCATAGTACATCAAAGGATTTCAACATTTTTTTGTTCCACTTACCAAACATATCTCGATGGCACAAGTGATTTAGTATTCAAATGCAACCAAGGGTTATTTTATGGACACACATTTTCCCTGGCATTACCCTTATGGTGTCATAGTACTGACCAACTCCTCAACAATGGGAATGCAATGTCTAGAGGAAAATGATCAGTGCAATGTCTAGAATAGATTTATACGTTTTCTAATAGTTGAACCTCATAATAACATGTCTAGAACATATTTATACATTTTATAATATTCCCTTTATGTTGGAAATAATTTCTAAAGATAGTTGTCTTTTATCAACTTGTGAATAACTTCCTAAATCTGGATATTCATGGTTTAATACAATTTTCAATTCATTGTTTTCCAAGGCTAAAATCATATCTGAGAAGAGATATAAAAGTCTACCTTTGTTAACCCTAGAGATAATTTGTAAGATTAAATTTCTATGTGTGTACTAATGTGCTACAAATAATCAATCAAACCTATAAATTAGACTTAGTATCCTTGGTAATTTATAGCCCATAAAAAGTATAGACTATAGATTTTGCCCCATCTGAAATTGGACTAAATAGGCCATGTGTGTGTGTAAAGAGAGAGAGAGAGATTCTTGATTATTCCATGATCCATCCTCTATGTCATGCATTCTTGGATTAAGTAGACATAGGGAAGCCCCTTTTGCTGATTGTAAATCAACCTAGGGGGAACATGGTGCCAAGGTGACAGTGGTAACTCTTCCATGTTTCATTTGTCCTTTCAACTGGTGAAGTATTTGCATCCAATGTGAGAGATTAAGTGGTGACATGACACATGTAGACATCAAAGGTAGTTGAATTTGATGATAATAATTAATCAAGGACATGGTAAAAACAAGAAAAAGTGCAAGGATAGCTAACTCAAGACAACATATGACAAATACATTACAGTTCTTAATGAACACATTTTAGCATATGTCAGTCTGCCCCATAAGATCAAACCTAGGAATTGAATAGATGTTGTGTATGCAACAGCTAGCAAAGAACATACTGCTTTCAAGACAACTTTTGAGATAATAAATAATCAAGAAAATCGTAAAAACAAGAAATAAGGGCAAGGATACTTGACTCAAAACAACATATAATGAATGCATTACATTTCCTTAATGAGAAAATTCTAGTATGTTAGTATTCCCCATAAGGTCAATCCTAGGGATTGGACAAACAACATGTGTACATAGTGGATAGCAAAGAAAATGTTGCTTCACACGCAAGTTTCGAGACAATAATAATGTATCACACACATGTTAAAATCAAGAGAAAATGGTAAGGGCAGTTGAATGAAAACAAAATATAATGAATGCATTACAGTTTCATGATGAACATATTTTAACATATGTTAGTTTTCCTTATAAGATCAATCCTAGGGATTGGACAAACATCATTTGTGTATGTAGCAGCTAGAAAAGTAATTTTTTCTTCCAAGGCAAATTTCAATATCAAAAATAGAGATTAAAATACTTTTATGTCAAATTCTTGGAGCTAGACTTGGCTTGTGACATGGAAACTATGTTGGCTTCATACTTTCTCCAAAACTTTCACTGACTAAGATTATGTACAAGGCATATCTCATGCAAAGTTTAGACAATAAATCAAATATCAAAATCCAAAACATTCTAAAGGTTCATAACCAACCTTTACATACTTTTCAACCCTATTAAAGGCACATCCTCCTTGTTTTCCGCATCCACTATCGCATGTCTCTTTTTCTTTATTTTCTTCCTTTTCCTTTATTCCAAATTCACAAGCCATTCATGCAATTTGTCTTGCTTGGATTTTCTTATTTCTAACAAAAAAAGAAAAACAGCTAAAGACATTGTATTGTCAATAGTATAAGATAAACTTTACACTTTTTTCTCCCAAGATTATTGCCATTTACCAAGGTCATATAAATAATAAATACAATAGGATAACAATAACAAACTAATGCAACTTTCCACGGACAATGTTATTTTATGAGAAACTTCAGCTACAGAGGGAAAATTCCTGACCTAAAAATGATGTTACTAAACTTCAATTTCAACATGCTATACATTGAAAATGTCAACAATCTAGAGATCAAGGTACTATGTCCCTCCCTCTTGAGTCTTAATAATAGAAGAATTTACAATAAAAATAAAAGCTATTAAAGGAAAGGTTTATTCCAGACCCGGGTAATATTAAAATTATCTTAATATAACTATGAGTAGGAACATGAGAAAAGGGAAGGCATGGATGATGGCTCCTAGGGTCTATTATATATTTCTACCTATCATGTCTATTACATTGGAAGGCTCTGGCCATCTGACTTACAAATATGATTGCACCAAGTTCCCCTCTACAGTCAGACAGATTCATTGATTTTATTCATTAGTCTGATTAAGAAGAAAGCGAACAAATTGGACTCCTAAATGAAAATATGGATACCTTACATCAACTTAAAAGATGGCATGAATTTATAACTTTCAAACTCTCACCAGTTCTTGCACAAAATCTCGCCCCTGATCTCATTGATTGCACCCTAGTTGGAAAGCTCTCTAGCCCCTAGCAAACCTAGGCATTTTATATTCATGGAACTTGATCTCATTGGGATGAGGCCCTATTTATTCCTTCATATGGAGAAGAGAATTTCGTATTACTTTATTTTCTCACAAAGAGGATTGAGACCAAATTTTATAAAGGGAGCCTTGGTTTATACTCAAGGCAGCTACTATACTTAAATTAATGGGATATTAATTTTAACCCAACAAATATACCACTGTATGGATCCATCTCCCATATCCTTTAATTGAATTTAATAGAAAAGAAACACCTTGGCTATGACTAGAAACAAAATCATAGGTTCAAATATTGCGCAGACCCATGAGACATATATTATTCATATGCCAAAATTTGTGTCAAAAAAGGATGTAGAATAAAACTTACCACAAACTATCATTCTTAAGTACTTGGATTGGGGAAACACAAAAACGTTAAATTATAAGAAGATTCCCTTCAAATGAAATTTTTAGGAGCATGCAATAGGAAAATGGAAGGTGAATGCCTTGGCTCCTGGTGTCTGATAGAAACCTTTCATCTCCAGCTTCTCATATTTATTCCAAAGTCCCTATGCCTAATTGTAGTAAGAATATGTAACGGGAAGGTAGGTTTCTTTTCTACTCGTGTCTAATAGTGAAATCTAATCTCTAACCTGTCATATCCATTCTAGAAGAGATATCCAGGACCCCATCATAGAAATATATTTTTGAACTGATCCCTCTACGATCAGAGTCCAGATAGATAATCAGATTTTATGCAAGACACTGATTTCCTGACAAGAAAAAAACAATACTCCTAAAAAGAGAACATTCACATCTAGTTAAAACATGGCATGAATTTCCAAGCTTAGATTTTGATTCTCTTGGAGGGATTGTTCAAAGCATGGCCATCAATCTAGTTAAACTTGTGAAGGATAGATAACCATATCTCACTCTTTTCTCTTCCAATAAGATTGTCCTTTTGGTTGTGGAAAGATCTAGTTTTCCAAGGGCACTTTGCTTCTATAGATAAGTGGCATTTATAAAGAACTCCTCCTTCCTTTTAAGTACTCTTTGGATGCCCCCTAGTCATTTCCATCCTATAAAAGAGGGATCAATAGACCTGTTAGAGATGACAACTATTGGACATACATTCAAATTACTTGGGCCTGCCCACCTTTTGATGCTAGGGCTCAAGATGACCTCTCATTATGAGTAGTTCATATACTTTACTTTTAGGATGGCCTCACTGTTTGTGCTTACTACATTCAACACCATTAGGTTCAAGCCTCAAAATCCCCCTTGCTCCAACAATCTATGGATCAATAACAACCCATCAGATCCCATAGTTTAAGAGAATTTTCTAGTTGTATTGTTGGCTTAGGGGGTCCTGACCTAGGTTCAGAGTTAGTTATTCCAACCAACAAAAATCTACACTGCTAGCCCTTTCGGAAACAACCTGTGTAGCACAAGCTGCAGTCTCACCTGAAGCAGTATTGGGGGATGCAACAACAATGTTTCTGCATATAGAGACTAGTGTGATGTCTTCCAGCGCCTTACAACTTCCTCCACATAGACGATAGAATTCTAGGGCCCATTACTATAACTAAGTTAAAGCGGGCTTTAAACCTTGACGAAGGTCCATGATCAGTCCTTGCGGACCTTAAATAGTCAATTTACCTACTTTTGTGCATCAACAAGCAACCCTAGATCATAGGTCACATAGATCTACTTAATTCGTTAGAAAACATAAGAGAAATAGACCATAACTTAATGGAAGTGGCTAAGCATTAAATTCATACATTATTACGATAAATTCAAGGAATTCACGTAGCATTCAATCATTATTTCATAAAACATGTCTTTAATCGGAATCATATAACATAAACAGATCTAATGGAAAATACATTGTAATTATTCATAGCGTTGTCTTTATTGATCTTCAATTCACTGATTACAAACTTTGCTTACCCCATGCACACAACGACAAGGGTCCGTGCACTCAATTGTGGGCTCTACCCAGGCCTCCAGTGCACTCACGTGCAGGAGCCTTCCCTTCTCTACCTAAGCACAGGAAGCAGAGCCTTCGTGCCCTAGCTCTTGCCCACAATGAAAAAACTCTTCAATGTACCCAATTTTCTATAAAAACTTACTACTGAGACTCACTAAGACTCAACTATTTATAGCTTTCCTAATACAATACCATGGCCTTCGGCTCATGGGTGAGTCTTCAAAACCGACTGAAAACAAGGGGCTAAGGCCCCTTTGAATCTATCTATCTGTGCGCTCCACATCCACATTTTGTGGAGACTTTACATCTTCTACAAAATTATTTACAAAAATGACTAAGTTTAATTCAATTATACCCCTAGTGACCCCATCCTAATTAGCTGGTTGTTCCACTTTTTGGCAGAGTTCGCTGAATGCTTGGTCAATGCCTGGATCTTCACGTGTTACATAACATTTTGTCACTGTCCCTATACTCCATGTTCCTTGATCCTGAAGGACCTCTACAATGAACCCCACATGCTTTGACTTAATGGAGAAACTCCCATTATGTCCCTCTCCATGAGCAAATCATTTCCTTTTTTCACCATTTCCCTTGAAACTTCTATTTTTCCCAGTTTACAAGGCTGGTGCTAATGGCATTTGTCTCCCCCATGCCAATGTGGATAGATTAACACTATTCGCCACACCGACCGGTGTGATTGAGTTATGTTCCAGTCGCGCCAGTCCTATTAGGGAAATTTTTTTAAATTAGAGCCGAAGTTTCCAACTCTAGAAGCTCTGTAACGGAAGTCTGGTAAATGGTTTGGCCGGATGGGGTTGAGGATGACAGTTTGGGCTCCTTTCCCCTATAATGATGGAACTACCTCAAAGGATAAGTCCTTCTCCCATGAGAAAAGGATCCATCTCCCATCCATATTTCCTATATAAATCTTCCTTCTGCCCAAGAACAAGCTAGTTAGAGTGTTGGCTTAGTAGAGTATACTATTTTTATTAAACAAGCAAGCTATTACTAGTTGTAGCCATATAGTTGTGTGAGGGAGAAGTGTGTTTGGTTTGGAGTGAATCATAAAGGGAAGAGCCTTTAAACTATTGTTGTTTGAAGCCATCATGGAATGCTACCAGAAGTGTGTGGGAACCCGATATTGTCAGACGAATACTGCGACGTCAAGACGAATGGTTGTAATCTCTCTTTGATATTAATATATGCAACTATCGATTAATTTCCTACATATTTTGTAATATTACATATTCATTTCTTAATGCTTCTTGACCCATTAAGTAGGTTGAATTGCAATTTGTCTATTATTATGTTTGTGTGTTGTTGTTGTTTACTTGTTTTAGGAGCTTGAAGAAGGAAGTGAGAGATTGCTGGAGCGAGCAAGTGAGGACATCATCAAGCAAGATAAGTGACCAAGAGGTAGGCCCTCTTGATTGATTTTGACCTAAGGAAATCTTCCATAGAATGTATCTATTATGGCTAGAACCATTATCGGGCTAGAGAAATTTGTTTGTGTCTGCACTTATAATTTTACTTCACCACAAATTGGTGACTCCACTGGGGAAGATCCCATCTTTTATTTGTTTTGTATTTCATGATTTCGTGAGAACTTTACTAGTTTCATGTTTTCCCTTTGGTTCTGTTTCTTTTCTCTTGCTTTATAGCCTAAGTCTAAAATTATAGTAGAAAATATGGTCCCTATTTTTGAAGTTTTCTTATTTTTTCTTAGTTTCCTTGGCTAGTGAGTTTAATCTGCTAACAGTTGCACCGAAAAGCGTGAATTACGGAGGAGCAGTCATGCCAACTAGCCTTTGGTGCTTGTTGTTAGTGAGGCAGTCACGCCAATGTCTATAAGTGAAGATTAGGGCTTGACCCCAATCTTGGCCAGTGTGTTCTACTCTTGTGTTTTTTACCCTATGAGCCTTTGTGATTGTTTTCTCTTTGATTAGGAGGCTACCTTTCATTTGGTTTTTGCTTTCTTGTTGGCTTGTCATCTTGTTATTTGATTGATTGAGTCATTGAGTGGTTAGCGACACTACTGCATCTAGTTGGTCACCCATTCAGCAGATTGTGGACTCATCAAGTCTAGGTGTGGGTGTGTTTGCTCCCTGCATATGTTCTTTTGTCCTTTTATGACATTGACCTCTTTTTGCAAAAGTTTGAAAAAGGTTTCGTTTACTAGCTTGAACGTCCTTTTCGAGCATAGATTACATTGTCGGTCTTGTGTTTGGTAAAGTTGGTGTTTCATTGATCTGAATGAACTTCTCTTTTCATGTTTTCATCTGTGTGAAGAGCTCATAGTCTCGAAAACTTTTTCCTTGAAATATTGTATGTGAAAAGTTTGTTTCATTGTTTCACGAGAAAGTATGGAATTCTAGCTTGTTGCATCATTATGATTTGCATCTCTTAAAAACTAGAATTGCATCAACATTTGAAAAGGAAGAGAAATATTTTCATTTTGAAAGGACTGATAGATAAGTGCTTGTCAGGAAATTAGGAATTGGAATGCATTTTTCGTTTGTTTATTTTTTGAAAAGTGAAGTAGTGAAAGATCATTTTCGTTTTCAGCTGCTTGATTGTTTGCATTTGATTGAGTGGTTTCTACCCTCTCTAGTGTAGGCATTTCATCGAATTGAAAGGGTCTTGTCTCATTTAGTTGCATTTTAGGTTTTTCAAGTAGCATCACTAGGACCTAAAAACTAAAACTTAACTCAATATAAAATCTAAAATGAAATCAATTAACCTAAGGTGCATTTGACATTAACGATCATATCTAGAAGGCCTAGGCTAGAGACGTGTTCCAGTGTCTTTAAACCTAGCATCTATTGTTAGCTTCGGCATTACACAATGCTAGTACGAATTTGTGCTACTTGTACCATCGAGTATATAACAGGAGACCCCACTAGGCAGCAATCCTTTTATCCTCAGGAAGACGAATCGGCCGCCCTGCGAACATGATACACCGAACACAACATTCGGGGAGATTGCATACTCGTACTTCTTGGTTCGCTAAGAGGTATTCTGCAGTTCATAGTTGCCTGGTAATCCTGTTTACCTAGATCATCCAGAGTAGTCATTTGATCTTTTTGACTCATTAAACTTAAAATATCATTCAAGAACTTTTCCTTTCGAGCTCGCTTCCAATCGAAAGTGATAGAGTCATCTTTGTTTCTTTCTTGACTCTTAAAAAATGAAAGAACATCAGCATTTTATGCATCTTAACAATTTATTTCCCACAATCTAAAACATCCTGTTAGTCTTTTTGACCAAATCGTGAGTTCCCTTAAAATGACATTTTAAAGCCTTGAAGTTATTTGTTTTGTCGACTAAGACAAGGTCATCATGGCTGAACCATCTGGTTCACCCAATTCCTCTTCCTCTCCTTCGTCTGAAAGATTGTCTGAGGAGCCATTTCC
Organism: Pinus tabuliformis; assembly: GCA_031772625.1. Classification (NCBI taxonomy): domain Eukaryota; kingdom Viridiplantae; phylum Streptophyta; class Pinopsida; order Pinales; family Pinaceae; genus Pinus; species Pinus tabuliformis. The sequence goes on from CM062815.1 coordinate 39,707,667, forward strand.
TAAGTTATCAGAGTCACTTGAGGACCAAGATGTTGAACTCGCAATTGTTTTGAGTGTTCAACCTTTGTCATCTCATCCTCCACCTACATTTGATTCAGGGTCATCTTTTGGTCTTGGCCCAGAATCTCTGGATAATCCCCTTCGAACTCCAGACAACTCGCCGACCACTAACGGTCAGCTTGGATTGGTTATCTATCCTCAGAACCCTCTATTTGATGCTATTGAGATATCACCATAACATCCTTACATTCCATACGACCAGCTGGGTGTTCCTTTGGAACTATCCCCCAGTATATGTCCGATCATTTGTCGTTGTTTATTTTCAAACATGGAACCCGAAGGTGATGCTCCAGTCACTTCTCCAGATGAGTCTAAAGTTTCTACTCCACACACTGTTGAGGGGGAAGAATTGCAATTGCAGTTTCCTCCCGAGGGTTTCCCTTATTTGAAAGGTATTCCCGCTAGCTTGCCACCCGGCTATGTGTCTTTGGGACACTTAGTTTCAGGCACACCTAGTGCCTCATCACTCTACCATAATCCTGTTTGGGCGTCAGGTGTCAGGCCTACATCAGGTCCGTTCGTCACGAACACGACCTCCCAACCAGCTGTTACATCAATCCCGTTGCAACCCACTATCCTGAATACTCTTGTATCATCGATCCCAGTTACACATCAGTCACAACTGACAGTTTCAAAGTTTGTCTCTTTCAGTTATTCTATCCCATTAGTGAGTGGCTAGATTGTGCCACCACCTAGGGGCCAGAACCTGAATGTCTCTATGGTTTCAAGTGCCACTAATGTGAGCGTCTAACAAGTTCACATGCTTGGTATAAACTAGCCCTCATTTGGTATTATTTATAACCCTACTAACCCTACTGGATCAAGCAATTTCCAGTACCAATAGGTTCAGAATCATGGTGGTCTATCTGGATCAAGTGATGTTCAGTATCAGCAGCCCTATGGGGCTCAAGTCCAATACCAAAATCCTTACGTTCCATATGGTTCTCAAGGATTGGTTAATCAACCTTACACCCTCCAATTTGAGTAGTACATCTAGCCTGGCTACAGCCAGATTCAATTTGGTAATTTCCCAGGAACTATTCAAGTACCCTTGCAATAGCAAGGATAACCTTTACAACAACCAGGGTAGCCTTTGTTACTACAAGGGAAACCTTTGTTACAACAAGGGTTTTTCATGCAACAGTAAGGGTAGATTATCCCGCAACAAAGTCTCCTACAACAACGGCAAGGCCAATCCTTCCAATAGTTGTAGTATGTCGTGCTGTAGTAGATGCAATATGCTCCGCATACCTCTCAACCCATACCCTCGCAGGGCCAACCTCTGCAAACCCAGGGCCAAATTTTGCAACTGCAAGGTCAACCCTTGCAACAAAAAAACCAACCAGGGTAGCAACAACCCTTGTATACATATCAACAAGGTCAAACCTTGTAGGGACAAGGTCAAGGTCAAGTCTTGCAGCAGTAGGAAAAGAATCATCTTGTCCTAGGTCAAAAAGTTTAGAATCCTTTTGGCCAAGGGCACTAGATACAAAACACTTACGTCCAAAGGGCAACAAGTGTATCAACCTTATGCCCAAGGACTGAACATCCAAAACGCTCTTTCTCAGGAACAATAGGCTCGAAAACCCTATGTTCCAAGACAACAGGTCCCATATCCATATGTACAAGGTCAATAGGCTCAATAGCCTTTTAACCCATACGTTTCCTATCAGCAACCTGTGCTTGGAAAATTTCAAGGTATTCAAGGCCATAATCCTCCCTTTGGTCAAGGTAATCTGCAATGGGGGCAGCCTCAGATGCGATATGGCCAAAATCCTTACCAATAGGGATGGGCTCCTACCTATGGGCCCACTTATCAACCTCCCATGCCTTTTAACACTAAATTACCTTTCTTAGCTACACTTGAGTTGCCAAATGTATCACGCCTTATGAATGATCCAATCCTTGATTCACTGTACTGACCTTCGGTGTTGTCCAGGATACCAAGTGATTGCCCAAATTTCGATAGTAAAGCTAAAGAAGATCCTCAGGCCCATGTGATGACATATCACCTCTGGTGCTCGTCGAACTCGTATGTGGACGATTCCATTCATCTTCGTCTTTTCCAATAGACCCTCACGGGTGCTACAGTGAAATGGTACATCGAGCTACCTTGAAGTACTTTCCATGACTTCAATTCGTTAGCCATGGCTTTCCTCATGCATTTTCAGTTGTCGGTTCATTATGAAACTGGCACCTATTTGCTCACATCGCTTAAGAAAGACACTATGACACACATATCTAATCATATCCATGAATGGATATGTAGACGTCACCTGATCAAGTTCAAGATAGCTGATCAGTTGCTCATTGAATGGTTTACCAAATCCTTCGTAGCCCCAATTGCTTGTGATATAGCTATGGGTGGATGCGTCACTAAAGAGCAAGCCACTACCCGTGCCCAGTACTTGGATTTGGTCCACTCTCAGTCTGACACCTTATATGAGTTCTTGCTCAATTCTCCACAGCCATCATTTGATCCCGCAGCATCAAAGTCACTAGTTTTTTGTTTTGTTGATGGAGTTATTGGTTCAGTATCCCAAACCCCGGCTAAAACATCTTCCAAACAAAAGTCGGTCTCGAATTCTACTCCTAATAGTTCATCTCAAAACCCGCCACGCCTTGGTAAAATCTTAGAGGTCCACGTTGTCCAGTCTACCATAGCTGACAAATCCTTGAAAGGAAAAAAGAAACGAAAATGCAAAGCTAAAGCTAATGCCCCGAAACACGGTCCTCCCAAACCGTCTGTTGGCGAATATTCGCAACGGAAACCTAAGTATCCCTACCTCATTTGCGAGGAGGATCACTATGCTAAAGATTGTCCACGATGATCCCAAGTTAGTCACTTACTCGAAGGGACCCCTGTTGTCCTTAAAGAGCCATTTTTGTCTTAGCAGACTCAAATGGTGGACCAACCCTAATCTGATTCCTCTGGATCTCAAGTGTTCATGATGAGCACGCCCATTAATGTGGCTATCCAATTAAAATATTATAGCTGGGAAAGAAAAAGAAGCTGCAACTTCTTCTTATACCCTAAGTTTTGGCCCTTCGCAAATCGAGCGCCCTAACCCTGATTCCGTTACGCGGCCACCCTCTTTAGGTGTGCTATGAAAATCCTCGTATAATCCCAATGCCTTAGCCACTCAACACTATAATATTGTTGAATTTTTGGTTCAGGTGTCATTAGCCTTGTCAGCTCTCGAGGTACTCCAAATCTCCCCATTGCAGCGGAAATCTTTCTCTCAGCTATTGGGGGCATCGATCCCACCGATTCTAGTTTGATATGTTTTGATTTGTAGAACCGTGTTCCATGGCTCCCTCATTATATTTCCTTCCTTATTCGAGTAATCATTAACGAGAAGACCATCCACTGCACTGTCATTGATGAAGGTGCTTCTACCTGCATCATGTCAACTGCATGTTGGAAAGCTATTGGTTCCCCTGCACTGAACCAGTCTCTGAACACTTTGGAAGCTTTCAATGGGCACAATTCATGACCCTTCGGTGTCTTACCTAACCTTGCCATCACCTTGCAAGGCAAGACAGTGCAAGTCAAAGTAGAGATTTTTAATGCCAATCTCAATTATAATCTTCTACTCGGCCACAGTTGGACTCGTGCCATGCATGTCGTGGCCTCTTCTTTGTTTCACGTGATCTATTTTCCCCATCAAGGGAAGATTTTCACCATCAATCAGTTGTGTTTCTTTGCCTCTTCCTCCTCGGATGGCAATGTTAAGTACGTCAAGCACTCTGGTGCTTCCTATGAGAGTGTGGGGGTAGGTCTCTTAAAAGATTCTACCTCAGTCAAATATGATCCCTGGGTCATACATGCACCAGATCTTGTTGATGCTTGGGGCGAGGTTATGCCGCTTAGTCCCACCGAATTCAATTACGTGGAAATCATTTCGGTTCCAAACTATACGTCCTATGATTCTCATATGTCAAATACCTCTCTCGATATGTATTCTCAATCCCCCTGGCTTGGCACTTTGGAATCAACTGATCCCTTAGCCGAGACCTTCCTTGCTAATGAAGGTATCATGGAAATCATGTCTCTCGAGGAATCACCATGGATCGATACTCATCATCACTCCTTTCTCCTGCCTCACCTGGCGATCGTGTCTACCATTTTTGAAGAGTCCTCTTCTTCATTGTTTATTGATGTGTCAGTTTATTCTGCCATGATCAAGATATTTCAACTGAGGGCACCCTTATCCCCTCATGGATTTAGGATTTTTCACCCTCCCTGAGTTTTCACCGATTATCCTTTGACTTGTAACCCTCCCTCGCCTAGGGGGCATGGGGGCAAAGCGTTACATGAGTTCCACTTCATTATTTGGCTGAGTCGATGCTTACTCATCATGGCAATGGTAAAAATCTGGTGTTCATATATGTTGACTGATTACCCGAGTCCCAGCATGGACACCCATCTCAAAAAGTACTATGCCTAGGACATCCTGCATGGTTACTTATGTACATTAGTGTGTGATTCATTTTTGTATAGTGTGGTTTTGTGTGATAGTTTTCAAATAGATTTCCTGTTTACTATGCTTTTCTTGCTTTGCAGATGTCTGCAACTACTCATGTTGATTTCACCGATGTTGCTTGCCATAGTACCCAGAATTTATCATCCATGTCATGGGCTATCTATGACCCTAATGGTGAGTTTATTGACCTTCAAGGTATCTTCCTAGATCATACAACTAACATCATTGCTGAAAACAGTGCGGTCATCGAACTGCTGTCAGAAGCCATCGTTATGGGCATCAAAGAATTGGTTGTCAACCTAGATTCATAGCTTGTCGTCCTTCAACTCAACGGGCAATATTTTGTCAGGAACACTCAAATATTATGAATGTATCTCCATATCAATCTATTAGAAAGAAATTTTGATTATATTACATATGATCATATTCCTAGATGCATAAATACATTGATAGATGCATTAGCTAATTACTTGTTGGATAGACATTTACGAAACATGTAAAAGATAATACAAACCATTTGTACCATAATAGACAGGAAAATACAACACACATACACACACACACATATATATGTGTGTGTGTGTGTGTGTGTGTGTGTGTGTGTGAATGTTTGATACATCAGAACCCCAAAAAATAATATGTGTGTCTATAATAACATCAGCAGCTCGCAGACCTCATACATCCATGGCACGTAGGCCTAAAAAAATATGTAAGTGATGGACCTAGGAACTAGTTAGCATGGTGGTCATGGTAGCACAAGACAGCTCGTGCAACCCAACTCAACAGTTAGCAGCTCCGACCTGAGACTCCCACTGTGTGCCTCTGGTACCACCAGGGCGTGTCTCCTATCTGAGCATACTCTAGAATACCATGAGTCAAACCCTAAAGGTTCCTTGCAATCTCCTCCTCGTTATCACTACCTTCCTTATAAGGGGCAACGACATCAATAGGATGGGGGACGCACTTGACTATCGGGGACATCCCGGCTGGCCACTCTGGTCCAACATCTGCATAAACGAGAAAAATGTTATAAGCATGTATATACCAAAAACAATTAAAAAACATCAAAATAAAAAAGTTTTGATTTTTTACCTTTGTCATCGAATTCCTCTCCATTTGGTAAGGGCATATCTGGGTCTCCACAGAAATCAATGTCGTTGTATGGCTAGTCCTCCATGATGATCTTTTGTCATCATAGCCATGAAAAGAATGTTGGTCGGTATGACATATGCTGACCCCTAGTGATCCTGGGCATCAGACGACTCCAGCGGGTCATCCACGGATCACGTGGTGCAGGAGGATCAATTTCAGTCAACTGATACTGAAATAGTGGCACTCGTTCTAGGAAGAAGGTCACAAGTACTGATCCAAAGCCAAATTGCTGCAGATTCGCCACCTTGGCCTTGGACAACTAGCGCTTGATGTTCATCTTCATGGCCTCTGCTTAGTTGAAGATTGTAGGAGTTGTGCAGTCAATAGCATAGAGGAACTTCAACTTGTTAGTCTCATGTTCTGCCTAGGACCTTGCCACTTTGTTGATAGTCAACATAATCACCCTTAGTGTCAAATCCCGCACACTAGAAATCCCTATCTTCCCACTCTTGGATTTCAGGGCCTCAGGATAGTGTTCGACAAGCAGGGAAGATATGCTTGCCCTGATCGGATGTGACCCATACAAGTTCACTGGCTCACCTCTGCGAGACAATCTAGTGATGAAGTAGATATCTAAAGTTGTCAACTCCAGCTCCTGGTCCCCAATGATAAAAATCTCGTGATTGATGTCCCAAAGGCTTATCAAGTATCGAAGCAACTCGGGTTGGGCCCGCATCCCTGGTGTAAGGAAAAATTTGAGGAGCTCGCAAGCCCTTAAAGCCTCCAAGCAATTTGGATCATTCAATGCCTGGGTGTCAACATCTTCGTGTTCTCTTTCCTTCCAATCCACCATTTTCGGCAATTTCTCTCCTGCAAAAGCCATTTATTTGAGTCAATCATCAATTTTGACACATAAAATTCAAGTTTTAACAATCAGTTCTTGAGAAAAAATGGTTTTTTCCCTATCCACAGTGTCGGCATGCCTATTTTAGAAATAGTTGCACCAATTAGCGTGGATGGTTATGCAAATAACCCTTGGTCGGCGCGATCCCGTGCCCGGAAATCGTGTCGACTGAGGGCAGATTTTTTTCTCAAAAGCCTCCCTAAAGATCCTAAAAAATGGCTAAAAACAGAAATGAATAGCATGAAAATGGAGCTCAGGGCTTCAGCGGTTACCTAGAATTGACGGCTCATCGATTGACCTCCTGGATCTCCCGTAATCTGCTCTGGAAAAACTATGGCAAAAGTGGGTAAAAGGTCTTCACTACAAAGGTAAAATAGTAAATGGTTAAAATATATTTACTTTTCCCCTTTTTATTCATCTTTTCATGAAAATATCAGGTTTTGTAAATATTTTTGACCTATTTTACCTCAATGACTCGATAATACACTTTGCCTTACTTGTGCAACAACACGTGATGGGGATGTTCGGCAACAACGATGAGTCACATTTCAACTCTTTTGTCAACTCGTTAAACTCATATGAAAAGATTGCCCAATATTTTTTCCTTTTTTGACTCGTTAAAGAGAATAAAAATGGTGGGTACACTTTCGAACTCGTTAATGGATGTGAAATGTCGTGCGCCCAATATAAGTTTACTCCTTTTTTAGGGTGGGAGGCACTATTTACGAAAAAGGTACTCCTTGGCTGAAATGGTGAAGCAGTTCTCTCAAGTATTTTTTTCTACCTTTTAGGGTCTGAGAGACACAAATGTACGAAAAGGGACCATGTGGAGTTTTCTTTTACGTGTCATTTCCAAACTCTCTAAACATGAAAAAGATACTGAGTTACATCTTTGTTGGACTCGTTAAAATATTAAAAGACATCGGATTCGTCGCCATGATGAACATGAGCTTCTCCTTCCTAGGGATCGTTAAACCTACTAGGTCGGATTCATCTTAAGGATGAAATTACAGTGCAAGCATATGCTATCCCCTTCAAGCTTGCGATTAAAAAATAATTGGGTACTTGCCATAAATGGTGGGGGAAAATTCGGAAATCTATTGAGTCATGTCGGAAGCTCACTCTTGAACATGACACTCTTTGCTTCATGTTGGGTTGGGACATCCTCCTTTACATCATTGACCTTCTTGGGTTTGGGCCATTTGTTTTTTCCTTCCATCTAATCTCTTCTATGTCTTTATGACCAATGATCCTATGGATCCAAAAGCTGCCAAACTTCCAGTTGTGTCGCCGATATGTTCAAGAGTTTTCCTTCTGCAGTTACCCTTACCTCTGATTCTCTATAACATCCAAAATCATTTTGCATCCTCTCGTTTCACTTTGATGATGTGGAATTCATTATGGTCCTCCTTCAACATAGTCACTTTCCATCAACATCAACTCATTATCTAGGAAGTTGGCCAAGAGACTCCTTCCATTACCTTAGAGCTTGCATGCCCTAATGGCAAGTTCTTCGCACTCGATGACAAGTTCACATCATTAGCTTTCGATCAAGTGATTTCACGGGTGTTCAACTTTAGTTCTTATATTCACATTCTGTGGATTGTGCTCATAGTACCTTGAGGACCATTTCCATTATTGGTGGTTTCTCTCATAGTTGTTAACAATTTATATCATTGATTGGCAATCAAGTGACTTTCTAGCATGTTCGACGTGAACACATCTATTTACATGCTAGAATCTATACTTTGATCGGGTCATGTTGAAGTGCAAGACCCTGGACTCAAATCACACAAGTCCATGTTGCGAAGTGGTGTGACATGGTTTATGATGATATGCATGTCTCTTTTAGATGGTTGGTTGTGACCAAACCATGAGTTATCATATGTGATCCTTCTCATTATTGGATGGTTGCACCCATACCTGGATCCATTTACATGATCATTCTCTGGATGGTTGCGTCCATGCCAGGATTCATGTATCATTTGACGGAGATCTCAGTTTATGTATATGTATCTATACTTGCTTGCAGGTTTTCCGATGGCAGATTGGTTCCCCTCACTGATTTATAAAGCATTTAATCCCTCACTCCAACTCGGCCTTCATGCTTTAGGGGGCATCTGTTACACAACATTTTGTCACTGTCCCTGTACTCCCCATTTCTTGATCCTGGGGGACCTCTACAGTGAACCTCGCATGCTTTGCCTTCATGGAGAAACTCCCATTATGTCCCTCTCCATGAGCTGATCATTTCCCTTTTTTACCATTTCCCCTGAAACTTTTGTTTTGCCTAGTTTACAAGGCAGACACTAATGGCATTTGTCTCCCCCATGCCGATGTACAGAGATTAGCACTATTCTCTGTGCCGAACGGTGTGACTAATCTATGTTCTAGTCATGTTGGTCCTGTTATGGAAAGTTTTATAAATTAGAGCCGAAGCTTCTAGCTTTAGAAGATCCATAACGGAAGTCTTGTAAATGGTTTGGTTGGATGGGGCCGAGGATGACAGTTTGGGCTCCTTTCCCATATAATGATGGAACTACCTCAAAGGATAAGTCCTTCTCCCATGAGAAGAGGATCCATCTCCCATCCATATTTCCTATATAAAACTCCCTTCTTCCCAAGCACAAGCTAGTTAGAGTGTTGGCTAAGTGGGGTATACTATTTTGATTAGACAAGAAAGCTACTACTAGTTGTAGCCATCTAGTTGTGTGAGGGAGAAGTGTGTTTCGTTTGGAGTGAAGCCTAAAGGGAAGAGCCTTTAAACTATTGTTGTTTGAAGCCATCATGGAACGCTAGCAGAAGTGTGTGGGAACCCAGTCTTGTTAGAGGAATACTGCGATGTTAAGACAAATGGTTGTAATCTCTCTTTTATATTAATATATGCAACTATTGATTGATTTCCTACATGTTTTGTAATAGTACATATTCGTGTCTTAATGCTTCTTGACCCATTAAGTAGGTTGAATTCCAATTTGTCTATTATTATGTTTGTGTGTTGTTGTTTACTTGTTTCAAGAGCTTGAAGAAGGAATTGAGAGGTTGTTGGAGCAAGCAAGCAAGGACATCATCAAGCAGGATAAGTGACCAAAAGGTAGGCCCTCTTGATTGATTCTAACCTAAGGAAATCTTCCATAGAATGTATTTATTGTGGCTAGACCCATTATCAGGATAGAGGAATTCGTTCGTGTCTACAATTATAATTTTACTTCACCACACCACGGTACTCTGTTCTACTGCTTGTTGTACCTTCTAGACCAGTTTCTCTATGGTTGGCCCCTCTACTGATAGTTGTGTCATCCTATGTGTCTACTACATGGCCTTCAAATTCTCATGAATCTTCTATGAAAGCTAGTAGGCTTCCTCTGTCCAAGGCACAAGCTGGGTTCTAAGTAAGGACTACTTTTTTTGCAACTCCTGGATGTGCGTCAATTTTTCCTTTCCTTCCTACAAGCATGTGAAAGGTTGGACTGGCCCCAATGTATGTGTTGATGTACTGATCTCATCATAATACTACTACGCTTCCTTGATTTCTGTGTTCAACTATTGGAGCATAGGATCCTCCTGTAGTGTATCCCATAGGCCCATTTCCTGAGTGAAGAGCTGGTCGCAACCTTGAATTGCAACATCTATTTGAGCCATGGATTCTTCTACAACAACTCCTCTTTGTTCTCATACCTCCAGTAGTGTATTCGGCTGCAAATTCAACTATAGCTTAGCTATTTGCATTCGAAGATCGAAATTCACCTTATTGACCTTTTCCTTTGACGCGTGCACTGCAACAACCAATTTCCTCACTTTAGTTGAAGCCTCTACATCATCAGGAATATTCATCTTAGGTACAAAATTGCACACCTCCTCAATTTCTATGACTAATTTCTGGTGTTGTGTCTGCAACTCCTCTTGCTCCTTCGGTGCTTGAGTTTTTTCTATGAATAGTTACTTGTTATTGACTTTAAACTCACTAACGATAGTGAGTGCGTACTATTCTCTAATATTAAACTCATATGAGACCACTTGATGTAGCGCATGAAGATATTGGATCGGTAGTGTAGCAAGGTTCAGTCCCATATCTTTCACTGTGTTGAGCATAGTGCGATCCTCGTCCAATTCCACATGGACTACCCCCTCTCGTAAAGGAAAGACTCTAAGATCTAGAGTCCATTCAATCTCTATGAATGCACTACATCCCTACATTAGTCTCGCTTGCATTCCACTCACCTTCTTGACATCCACCTGAATCCTATTCACTTAGATCTACAACTCACATAAATCCCTTTGGATGCTTCCTAGCATCTACATGTCTTGCTGCTCGAATTGTTGCAACGCATCTATCTTTATGTCTTGTAACTTATCGCTGAATGCATCGATATGACCTTCTAGAACCATGGGATCTAGATGTGTCTGCTTGTTAGACTTATGCTTCCTTCATTGGCCACCCGTCTATTCATGTCCATTTTTCTTCAGAATGAATGGAGTTCTTTGCACTTCACCACCCCCTCCTCCCTGCAATGAAAGTTCTTGTTTATTAGTGCGGTGTGAAGCAAACTTCTCACGTTGCTCAGCATCCTTCCATTCTTTCTCTGCCTGCTTTTTAGCAATGCACTCTTCCTCTATTCATGCCTTCTCTGCAACTACCTTAGCAGCCTCCTTGTTTTTCTCGGCCAATGTGCATGCAACATTCTGAGTGGCTGCCTTCCACTTTTGTGCCGCAGAGCTCTCTATGCCTTTGCTGGTTCCAACCTCTAGCATTGTAGGTTTGCTCCACAGAGGTGAACAATACCCTACAACTTCCTGCACATCCGTCTCAGACACTAAATAAGGCAATAGATGACATGTTCCTTCTGGGTCCTTCCACACACGAATTGAGACATTGTGAAAGTCAACTTTGAACTCTATGTAGGCTGCTAATTTCCCAAACCAGTTTGGGGACAACCTTGGCCGCTGATTGATTACCATCCAAAGGTCCATATCCATTAGGACCCAGAAAATATTCATTACCTTAATGCATGCCACATCCTTTGTGGCCTAGAGCAATGCAAACCTTGCGGCTTCAGGAAATTCTTCCTTGTGCGAAGAAAATTGGCTATCCTCTGGTAACCTCCATGCAAATAATACAATCGACAGTAGAAGCTACGTGTAATGAAATGTTTTACTTTCTTCTTGGGCTTTGTGGCAGTTCGTGAGGAACTCCTAGCAGAGATACCTTGACCAATTATACTAGATGCCCTTCACGCACTGTGCCACAAGGGATACAACCAGTGTCGAAACTTCATCTGCACAACACTTTTGCATGATCTTTCCTCCGAGGATCTGGGTAGTAAACTGGATTGCCTGGTCTTGTTTAGAAAAGATTGAGTATCCTCGCGACTTCTTCATGAGACCATACTCCTTTTTCATTTTATTAGCTAGCTCCTTTTCTCGTATTTTTCCTTGAAATTTCTTAGCAGGGTCCGCTCCTTTGTGGGGAAACCTAGTTACCTTGTGGATCAACATATCTATTATTGGAATAAGTTTTCATAGCCATAGAATCCCATCGTGCACCAGCGCGAGGAGCTAGTGCACACAAACCATATTAATAGGGGAGCGGCGATAGTGAGAAACTAATAGCATATTCAACAGCCCCGACTGCTCAATGCCGCGGACCCACTTCATGGGTTCTAACTATGTAACACATGTGTCTTCATAGTATATATTCATCATATACTTATGGGTGGCCATATGTGGAAATTGGTCCTAATCTGCAATATCCTAATCCTCCAATTTCAACAATGGGATTAGTTATTCAAATGTGGCCTCCTCTGGTAGTAGGGGAGTGGATACCCCAAATTTCCCCGAATCAAGCTCCTTAGTCACTTTAGTTTTTCCCTTCCATGAAGGGATTTACTCAGGCAACAAAGAGATAAGCTTGACCCCCTCAGCATCGACTTCTTTGATGCCTTGGTACTCCTCTTCCTTTAAATCCACTACCTTTTCTAGTTGCTTGTCATTTTTCTACTTCGGCTGTGGCTCTGTATGCTTCCTTAGTGATATTCAGACCAACACAGGCTTATTTTGTTTTTATTTTGCAGCTAGTTGGTTTTCTTTCATATCGGGCTACTTTTCTTTTATCACAGTTTGTTTCGGCCTAGGCGACCTTGGTGCCGTAGGCGCATCAGGCGTAGTCTCTATACTAGATACTTCAAGACCTAGCACGTCAGATACAACTACTTCTAAATTGAGGGCTTCATGGAGGTTAGTGGAAGTCATCTTTTCAATAAATAGCTCTCGGGCTACTGCAGAATAGTTCACAAATGAAGGGCACATCGCAAATTATTCCCAGAACACTCTACTCATATGCGTTAGACAACAAAATGCTCCAACAATTCTTAGAATGCAAAGTGTTCTATGTTGGATTGGTATGCATAATTTATAAGGGGAGTTAAATTCAGATCCTATCATTCCCCCCAAATTCCAATAATAAATGCTACTTTGGCGACAGATCTTCAAAGATTTTTCCTTAATTATCGCCTCCCCACTACCCTTAACCGCTTTCTTGGCATCAAATCATGAATAGTAACTCTAATGGTCATTTCCCTGCTAGGCTACATGGTACCTTACCCCATCGTGCAACATCCTGAATGAAACTTCATCTGGTGCATCCTCGTCACTCTTCATGCCATCGGATAGCTGCCTTGTCCTCCAAACTAGGAAATGTAGTTTATAGTCTCATGCTCCCTTGCAACTACCTAGATCACTAAGACTATCCTACTTCCATATAGTCATTGCGCAGGATCCCCCATATACAGCTTCAACTTGCTCCCATTCACTTTTCCCGGGGAGCTCCCCATTCATATTCACAAGCTGAACTGCACCACCGTCTGTAATTTCCTTGACAATATATGGTCCTAACCAATGCATCTGGAATTTACCCAGAAATTTAGTGAACTTACTATCATATAACAACACAAGATCATTTACCTTGAATGTGCGAAGCTTGATATGGCGATCATGCCATGCTTCTTTTCATTACTTCTATACTTGTTGGTGGAATCTTGCCAAAAATTGATCCTCGTCTAGCTCCATGAGCTATGCGAGCCATTCTTCCAAGGCCTCATGATACGCCATATCCATCAAAGCTTCTATGTTTAGACTAGGCACAATGTGTTCCATAGGCATTACTGGTTCAACCCCATAGACTAATATAAATGACGTTTTCCCTGTCAACTTCTTACAGGTTTTCCTATAGGTCCATAGCGCAACAGGTATGCACACATCCCAATCATTCTACTATGCGTTACATATATTTGTCACCGCATTCTCCAAAATTTTGTTAAAAGCTTCGACTGCCCATTTTCCTACGAGTGATATGGTGTACTCTACTGATGGTAAACCTCAAATTCATTTGACAACGTGCTAATAATTTCATTCACAAAGTGTGTATCCCTATCACTCATCAAAACTTTAGGGCATCCAAACCTTGTTAAGACATATTCAAACAAGAATTTTGTTGCTATAGCCCCTGTACAATCCTTTACTGGTTGTTCTTCTACCCATCTGGTTAAATATTCTGTCGCAGTGATAATGTAGCACATGGCCTTTTTCTTTCCAAGTGGCTGAATCGGTCCAATAAAATCAATCACTCACTTCTCAAAGGCCTATAAAGACACCTGAGGATGTAGCAGTAGCTCACCCCTTAGCGATGGTATGCGAGTCGTTTGACATGCATTTCATACCTTATAGTATGCTTTGAAATCCTTGTGCAGTGTTGGCCACCATAAACCTGCACGTAAAATCTTCTATGCGGTTGTGTTTCCTCCATAATGGCCTCCCATAGCTCCCCCATGAGCTTCGGCTAGAATACTATCACATTGAAATTATGGCACATATCTCCACAATATCTCATCTGTACTCATTTTGTACAGATGTCCCGCAATCACTGAAACATTGGTTGCACGCACTACTAATTCTTCTGGCTTCACAATAACTTCAAAGTCATACTCTTTAAATAATAATAACCATCTACAAATATTTCCCCCCAATAAAGGTTTGTTGAACAGGTATTTTAAGGCAAAATGATCTGTATACATCTTGAAATGTCCCCCTAACAGATAGTGCCTGAATTTTTGCAGTGCATAGACCATGGCCAACCCTTCGTGCTCTATTGTTAAATAATTTTTCTCAGCCTTGGATAACTTCCTACTTGCGAAGGCTATGGGATGGTCTAGTTCTCCTTCGCCTTCTTGTCTGAGTACTGCACCCAGAGCAATGCAAGAAGCATCCACATGTACATGAAACTCAATTTTCCAATCAAGAAAAATTAAGATTGGTGTAGTTACCATCTTTTCTTTCAACACATCTACGCTGCGCTAACATTCTTCATCCCAAAAAAATGTTTCATCCTTCCTTAGCAGTTTTTCCATGGGTGCGGTAATTTGAGCATAAGATTTGATGAATTTTCTATAGTATCCCGTGTGGCCTAGTATTGCACATAGCTACTTGACATTCCTAGGGGCCTCCAAGTTCACAATCAATGCAATCTTTGCAGGGTCCACTATCAATCCTTGCTTGCACACAACATTACCCAGAAAGATCCCAAAAGGAACAAAAAATATAAAATTTTTCTAATTCAACACTATTTGGTATCTTTGACTTGTATCCCAAATAAGGCGTCGACTTGCCACATGGCGCGTCACCAAGCCAAGCACTGTCTAGTCATCAAAATACACTTCTAGAAACTTATGAATGAATTCTTTGAACGTTGTTATGACTACGCAGGAAAATATTGCAGGTCTGTTATTTAATCCAAACGGCATAACAATGTACTGAAAGCAACCACACTCTGTCGCGAACATGGTTTTGCTTCTATCCTCTTGAAGAGTCTTAATTTGATGATACCCAGAAAAACCATCAGTAAAGGAATAGGCCTCCTACCCTGTGACATTGTCTAACACTTCATCTATAAACGACATCAGAAATGGATCGTGAACACAGGCATCATTGAGCTTCCGCAGATGTATGCAAATCCTTATTTCACCCTTTTGTTTCTTCTCTTGTACCACCATCGGGCTCACCCAATCGGACTCTTCAACAGGTTCTATGATGCTTGCCTCCAGAATTTTATATAGCTCTTAGCGAACCTTCTCTTTATACTTAGGATTAAGGTGATAAGGCCTCTATTTAAAAGACTTTGTGTCTAGCTTCAATGTGATATTCATAACACCCAAGTCACCAAGCATACCCTTTAAATTTGAAAACTTAGCAGGGAAGAGATCCTGGTATTCGTCAAGTAATTCAACAATTTTGTCTACTGTAGCGTCATCCCAATAGTCTCCAATATTTGTGAACTTTGGTTCTTCTTTTGTTCCAATGTTTACTTGCTTTGTTTCCAAAGTTGTAGAGATGTTTGGGTTCTCTACTTGTGGGCCTTCGACTTCACGATACTCTTCTCTCTCTGGAATATTAATATTCCTCGAGTTTTCTTCCTCCTCTTCAGCGATCACATTAAAGCATTCCAGGTCATGGTGCATCTGGGTGCTACAGTATGGTTGGGTCCATTCCATAGGTTCCTTTGGTGACCTGAAGATAACTGCTTTAATTTCTTGAAGCGCTTCATCGATGCTTGTAAAGCCATCTTCAAAGCTAAAAGTCAATAAGAAACCTTCCTTCAATACATCCCATTCTACAGTGTCATGGCAGAGCTCTGTTTCAAGGTACCCGTTCATGGGGATTGTATTCAAGGTATGGTAAAATATATGTACCCATTCTGGATGTGGTTCTGTACCCCACGCCTGAGTACACTTTGCCAAGTGATCACACATATCATCCCTTCCATTCTGGTATTAGCATGCCCAAATCGTAGCTTCATCATTCTCCTGTAATCTAGCCATCCAAGAAAAATATCCTTATTTGTACCCAACCATCATGCAAGCGTAACACGTAACACCAACTCCAATACTTGAAAGTGGTGGTCCTAAGGGAATTCACGCTTAAATTCATCTAAAAAAATATCTACGTTAGTAAAACCATCATAATAAGTTAACTTTCTTACCTTCGATGAAACACAATGCAGTGACTTCATCATCATATTGCATTGTAAGGTAGAAACCTCATGTAAGCGGTTTTTCCCGTGCTCTAATTCCTCATTTGAATCAAAAGTGCAAGAACACTACCGGTCCCATGCAATTCATCCATCTGCCATTGGATTGATCCAATCCTGATCTTGCACTGTTATCTTATAGATTTGATCCAGCTCATCATCACTTTCCACATAATCGTAGACTAGTTCAGTATAACATGCCCCTTCTACAGGATTCAGTGGAACTATAACCTTAAGCGACTTTCTTTAAAATGGAATTGTACACTTCTTCAGATTAATGATTTCATTCATATCAATAACCCACTCAATTCCTAAGAGTGCGGTGTATGGATTACTGTCATCGAAAATTTCTATAACTTCAAAGTCCTCTACTACACTCACACCATCAATAACAACCATTACTCTGTATAAGCATCCCATGGGGATGATTTTCTGTTGATTTGATATCCTGAGCTAATTCAAAGACCACTACAATGCTGATTTCCTCATCCTTTCCCATGTTTGTTTTGGTAGGAAATTCGCATCAGACCCCAAATCCAAAATGACCTCATCCATTTCATACTCACCTATCTGTGCTATTAACCAGATATCTCGTCCTGTTCGCAGCTTATGCCTACCAATTTTTCTAACTGCACGCTGCTCCAAAGGAGTCTTTTCCTTATTGGAACACTTTTTTGTTAGGTCATGCAATCCTTCCACAACCTTCTTGTCATGCAATAACTATATGCAGGTCTCCAAAAAGGTAGTGAGTACAGAAGTATCAACCTCTTTTGTCACATTGGTTTCTTGCATCTTGTCTTGGCTTCTTGAGGTGGAGGCCTCAAAAAAGCTCTTCTTAACTTCCATGAATGTTTCCTTAGCACAATTAAATAAAAGCCAACTTCTTCCTCTAGAGCTTTGCAGACCCATCCATCCTCTTCAGGCTACTTACCCTTATCTGCACCAGTTGTCATACCACTCCTTAGTACAATATTAATGCTTTGATCCTCCTCACGTGCTTCAACCCTCATCATTTGTAAATTTTGCATAGGTTGTTGAGGTTGTGTTTTCTTCTGTTGCATATTAGCTATTAACACTAGACGTTGTTCTATGGAATGGTCAAGCTATCTGTAGTATTTACATGAAAGGTGTGTAGGATTGGGGAAATCTCACACAAAGTGCCCCAACTATCTGCAGTTGTAGCAAATAATTTGACCACGACCTCTAACAAGTCCCCCTCCTCATCCTCATCCTCAACCTTGAAAACTTGCACATTCTCCTCCAGCTTCTTGATCTAGAGGCCGACTTTCTTCTTGCATACAATAAGTAGGGGTTATTTCCATCATCATCTCATAGCTTCTACAATGGCGCTCATCATGGACCACAAATTTATAGAAATTATAGAACAACTGATGAGGTGTCTGAACGAACTTCTGAATCAAGTGGAAGTTATCTGTTGCATGTTTCCCAATGACTTGACAAATGGTGCACCATAGCGCAGCTCCTATGCTTGGCCCAAACAGGACTTCTGTCTTCAGGGGGCTGGCCCTCTCCCTATAAAATAGTTTTCATATACTGGACAATGATCTTTATCATGCCCATGCCCCTTGCACTTCAAGCCACAAACCTCTGCGTGCACTTCTGGCTTCGTCTCCTTTTCTTTCTCCAAACTCTTGAACTCTAGGTGTAAGCTCACTAACTATGAGTGAATCTATTGTACTTGTAGATTTGTTTCCTGAATAGGTGATGCATGTAGCCTCATTGCGATCTACAAGGCTTCTTCTTGCATTTCTATCTTTTGTTGTGATAGATAAATTCTCAAATGCGGCAAAAGTGATGTGATGAATGAGTCGCAATGTTGACTATCTGAGATTTTCATGTTAGCCTATATAATTTGGCACTTCAACCTCTGATAAAATTCCCAAGGTGTCCCCTCAACCTTTATCGTGATCTCTTTAAGTTCAATTACCATTTGTGCCTTGGATTTAATCTTACTAAACTCTTTGTTCAAACCTGTTTGATTTTCTACTAGTGATGCATGAGGATTGTCAGTGCAATACTTAATGTACCAAGTTAGCGCACGATCGTGCAAGGAGGTAACCAACTGTTCCTTCTTTATATTATCATTAGTGATTTGTTGTGTTGTCCATACAACGTTCGCAACAAACCATAACTGCTTTGGATCTTCACTTCCTATGCCCTTAAAGATCGACATATTCATTGCATTTTCCATGTTGAATGGTGGCAGTCGAGGTAGATGTGTGGGTGAAGGTGTATGTGGTGGAGGTGTAAGTGGAGGTGGAGTGGATGGAGGATATGTTCTAGGAATACCTCGAGTTATTAGTTGAACAATGCTTCAAGGTGTAGACTGCACTGCCCCTTCGTCATCACTCGAAGGAGGTCCAATCAATGGGTTATACTTTGGTCATGATTATTCACGATTTCTAAAGAATCTTCCACTTCACGTAGCTCCGAACATCAAGGTAATGGAATTACCCACTTTTGGCATAATATCATTTTAATATAGGTATTCAATGAACTTAAATACTTACCTTGTGGTCCTTTGAAGAATCTTCACTCTGCTTCACTATAGCTGACTAAGGTGTCAACTTCAAATTCCGTAATAAATCCTCCCAGACTTCGATCAAGAAAATGATCTATGTGATCTTGTTTTCACAGGCCTCTAGTCATTGCACCAATTCTAGTGTCCACACTATAGAGCTATCAAGCTTCCACCTTCCTTGAATGTCTGTCAATTTAGCTAACCAATCGTATAGTTCAATTGGGAAAGTGCAAAAGAAGATTTCATGTACCTTTGTATACATATATCTATTAAACCAATCCTCCTTCGGTAGGTGTGGATTCCTATTCTCTTTAGCTTTGAACTCGCGAATCATTCGATCTAACCAAATTTCAATCTCTTTCTTAGTTAGATTCCAATGATGCGACATCACACATCTCCTTAAGCATATCTCGGTCCCAACAATGGAATAATTTGTTAGCTTAGGGGGTCCTTAACTGGGTTCAGAGTTAGTTATGCCAACCAACACAACCCTACACTGCTAGCCCTTTTGGCAACAACCTATGTAATGTAGGCTGTAGTCTCACCCAAAGTAGTATTAGGGGATGCAAGAACCAAGTTTTTGCATCTAGAGACTAGTGTGATATTTTTCAGTGCCTTAGAGATACCTCCACGCAGACTGACAAAATTCTAGGGATCATTACTGTAACTAAGTTAAAGTGGCCTTCAGACCTTCATGAAGGTCCATGATCAGTCCTTATGGACCTTAAACAGTCGATTTACCTACTTTCGTGCATCAACAAGAAACCCTATATCGTAATTCACGTAGATCTATTTAATTCGATGGAAAACATAAGAGAAATAGTCTTTAACTTCGCGGAAGTGGCTAAGAATTCAATTCATACCTTATTAAGATAGATTCAAGGAATTCGCATAACATTCAATCTTTATTTCATAAAACATGTCATTAATTGAAAACATATAACATAAACAAATATAATGGAAAATACACAGTAATTCTTCACAAAGTGGTCTTTATTGATCTTCAGTTCACTAACTATAGACTCTTCTTACCCTATACACACAGCTGCAGGGGTTCATGCACTCAACTGCAGACTCTACCTAGGCCTCATGCGCACTCAACTATAGGAGCCTTCCCTTCTCTACCTATGTGTAGGAAGCAGATCCTTCCTGCCCTAGCTCTTGCCCATGATGACAAAAATCTTCAATGTCCCTAATTTTCTATCAAAACTTACTACTAAGACTTGCTAAAACTAAACTATTTATAGGTTTCCTAATATAATACCATGGCCCCGGGCTCATGGGTGAGTCTTCAAAACTGACCAAAAACAGGGGGCTAAGGCCCCTTTGACTTTATCTATTTGTGCACTCTGCATCCACATTTTGTTGAGACTTTACATCTTTTACAAAATTCTTTACAAAAATGACTAAGTTTAATTCAATTCTACCCCTGGGGACCCCATCCCAACATTTACCATCTCCAAATATGAAGTCTAAAGAACAATTTATTTCAAATGCCACATATACTACAAGATTCAAGAGAGGCTCCACTAGTCCTAGGACACAATGGATTTTCCTTATAATTTTCTTTCACTACCCCAAAAAAGATGCCTTGCATTCTACATCCATAAGGAGAAAACCCAAAGAAAAAAACTTTGCATGACCTCTCCAAACCAAGAAAAACCAAGCTCATCACTTTTTTCTTGCAGTCTTAGATGCTTGTAGCTATAAGAGGGAATTGGACTATCCAATTATTGTGTCCATTCACTAAAACTTTAGTGAGAGAGAAAAATTTCTCCCACAAAAAATAAGCACCCTTTACCTTAACGTTAGGTATGTGCCATGTGAAATACTACCATCAGGTTTATTTGAGAAAACCAGATTTCTACCCAAAGGTTCTTTCCTTTGGTTGAAATGATTACCTCAAAATCCATATGGTCAACAATATGAATTAGAGAACCTCCACCTTCATAGGGATGAATCAAATATCCACTTGGTTGCACTTCTGCTCTAATGGACTACTGCAACATGGGCATTCTGGGACCTCCCTGAGTTCCACTCAAGGGTCTCTCACAAACCTTTGAGGAAGGTTTTGGAAGTTTTCCAAATTTAGTTAAGAAAATTATGCAAGAATAAATGCTTTAGAAATGTGACTGAAACAATAAAAGCTACATTTGGGGAAGAAATAAAGACAAAATGAGGAACATGCCAACAAAAGAAAAGTACAAGAAAATCAGAAAGGAAAATAGGCCAGAACTCTTGATTTTTTCTTAGAACTCCCCAAGTTACTACAAGAAGTATCCAACGTACCACAAGACTACCATCTTCCAATACATAAGTGTATCTAAGAGTCCAGAAATCTCGGGTAAAAGCTAAAGTAGTTGGCACATACATCTGCAATTAATAGTAGCATTCAAATTAGACACTGATGAACACTTCACAAATTTTATATGGCTAAAAACCTCTCAGCTTACAATTCATTTCACCTGCATGTATAAAAGCTCAATTGTTCCTCCATTTCCAGTTGAGAAAGTAGTAAGAACATCCACTCTTCAGAAATATGGAAGCTAGGATGTGTGATATTTGAGAATCTTTGCAACCTAAATTAAACAACAAAAAATGAAATTCATCTATCAACTTGAAGTGAAGATAGAGATCCATGGAAATGGGGATATGTTTACTTTTTAGGGTCTATACCAACAAGAGAACAAGCTCATGCAACTACTCTAGTACACCCATGTGAAATAGTGCAATTCCAATAACATCTGGACCAAGTTGTACAAAATAACCCACTCTCATTATTAACTACCATTAGAAAAACAGTAACATAAAATGTTGTTCAGCCAAAAATTGGAGAAAAAACCTTCATCCCAAGCATCTGGATCCACTCAACAACATTTCCTTTAGCCTTTGAAAGAAACTTTGTTAAAGTCTCCTCTGCAATAGAAAGGAGTCTGTAGAGACAGGAGGAAAAAAAACCATACCCTAGTCATAACTGAAACATTTTGTAGGTGTAAAATGTAGATAACAATTTTACATGACTCCAAACAACAAACACAATCAATTCCTAACTGCATAACAAACTAAAGTAGTCTATGCATAGAAAAAATATCAGCACCCATTACAAGTTTGAAACAAAGTCCCATCTCCTAAGAAAAAATTTTGTATTAGTTTTGAGTTGGTGAAGTTCAGGTCTATAACACATCTCCATGCTTATTAGGCCCTCACATTCTCACCATTTCCTACTCAAGAAAAAATGGACAGGTTGGAGGTCGAACTCAGGAACTACCCCTGGCTGCTCTGTCACTGAACTACATGCCCTTTTTATTCTGGAAAGCCTTACCAGTTCCAGATCAAGGTGTGGATTAAAAAATCCAACAACTCTTTATGTTTGAAGTTATTTACATGGGAGAGATGGGTAGGAGTTTGCAAGGTAGATACAATTGCGATCTCAAAAGATGCTTGAAAAATCCTTTAACACTTTCCTCTCAACATAGAGAGATTAATTTATATCACTTGACTTATGAGAGGAATAGAGAAAGACACTACTATTGAGACCATTAATGTTATAGACATTTTTGGGCACTACGACCCCAAGCATGAAATGTCCATAAACCAAGGGCTCCTAAGTCCCTAAAAGTGTTGTTCTAACCCCTAAAGGAACAAGGTCAACTGATTACAGCTTCTCCCAGAAGTTCTCCATGAAAAACTACTCAGAACTGGTCAAAACAGGATCATTTCAGCTGCTCCATAGGCAAAGTGCATTGCATCTCACCTAAATACACTGTGTGGGTGCGTTGCATTTCAAAAAGCCCTTCTATGGGGTGCGATGGGCGAGAAGTGACAAATGGCAGTGTCATTCCACGAGGTGGAGAGGCATGGAAACTTCCAGAAACTTCTCCTGTCACACTTGCCTCTCTGAATTTGACCAAGGATGAGTAAGAGATCACCAATATCCAAGTGGAAGCAAGAACTATCAGAGGGAAGACACTAATCAAATCACAAGTTGACTCATCTCCCTTACAGATATCTATATATGGATCCCTCATCCCAGAGATCCAGAGGCTGGAATTTTGCATATTGTAAGGAATTGTTGTTCGTTTCTTGAGACAACATCAGATTGTTGGGTGATCTAAGATTTGTATGAGGTGAAGAGGGGCTTCCTTGTTGAGAGGATGATGCTGGGTTAGAACAACTGGTTGTAACTCCCTTGGCTCTTTTTTGTTTATCAATAAAAGCTATTCAAGTTTTCCTCCATACTCTTGTGTCATTTATGTTTTCTGCATTTGTATGGTCAATTTACATCTGATCCTAGATTGCTTATGATTATAGATCCATGTTCTTGTATAGTGCTATGCTACTGCGATCTTACAGGTACTCTGTGAAGCTGGGCATGCAAGGGAACAAGTAGCGAAAGACTATCAAGAGAGAGAGGAATCGAACTAGGAGATTAGCACAAGACAGAGGTTGGTCTTCTTTGTTCTTCTCTCATCTATATTTCATAAAGGAAAAATGAAAGTAGCTTTACTTTGTTTGTTTCTAAGGTAGCTATCACACCTTAGTGGGATAAGTAGTTCTGTGTAGACACTTTTCCCTGTAACAATTAAGCAACCAAAATTTTTGGGCTCTTGTAGATTTTAAAATCACTGATACTATCTCATAATATGAATCACGCCATTACATAAACAATACCCTACTTGCAACATATCTAATGAATACATTAGAACAAAAATAAAACTTATAACCAAGCCACAAAACATACAAAAAGGACCATTGGTGCAGAAAAAAATCAAAACCCAACTCTGAAAATAAATGAATTTTTAGGGGTAAAGGCATTTAACATACCCAACAGGGCTAGCATCCCTGGGGGGATCCTGGGGGGTCAGGTGATTTTGTTGTTGATCTTTAACATTTATAGCCATAGACTCACAACTAGTCTTTGTAGTTGGTATGGAGGCCTTAAATAATCCCCACCCCAAAAATATCTCAAACTTAGTATCCAGAAGCATGTAATCCAAAAAAAACCTTCTGTGAAACCTCAAAAACAAAACAAGGATTTAAAAGAACTGTGACATTCTACAACTGCTACCTGAAATAACCATTCTCGTACACCAACTGTAAGACTTGTTTCTGCAAGCGGTCATTCGCCTCCATTAACAACCTGTTCATGGTAGAAAGCTTTATGTTCATAGGCTGGAGACAAGAATCTTCCTTTTGTTTCTTCTCCCTACACCTTCTGTAACACCCAAAAATGGCAACATAGGTATTTTTAGCCCATATGGGAGGTGTTGGAAAATGTAACTAGGTTCGGTCTTCATAATTGTACTTGAAGTGAAAATGTAATAAAAATAATTTTATTATTAAATTGAATTGACTTATTAAAACATGGGTTTCATGATTGGGTCAATTATAGGTCAAGTATCCATTATAGGCTTTAGGTTACTGCCAAAATCATTTATTATTGGTTCAAAGACTACTCGATCAAGTCATCTTCTTCAAGAAAAGTCATCAAGTCAAAGTCTTCAAGTTGGCTTCATATAAATTATCCTCATGTTGGCCTTCTACAATGTCACACCTATTCACATGGTCATGTCGGCCCATTAATGATGGACGAACCACTATATATACCCAGCTGAGCTTGTTGCATTTCATCATCTGTGGAGCTCGCATTTCAAAGGTAGTTTCGGTGGTCTCTATGGAACAACTCAGTGATATGAGGACAAAAAATAACTCGTGAATCTCAGAAAGAAGTGCGGATTTTAGAGTAATATGTTTTAGTTATTTCACAGAAGATAAGTTCATATAATCTTAAACTTTAGTGCAATTACAGTTAGCCTAAGATTGGAGACACAGATTGCAATTTGGTACTACCATAGTAGTAACACAAGTTCTATGCTATTTCTGTCTCGGTATAACACAACGTTGAGGGCTCGGTATTGCAACAGTGTAAGTTTCAACACAGTTTGGCTCTATAGTAACACTGTGATGAGGGTAGACAACAATGATGAAAATCTCGGTATATTTACAGTGATGAAATATTAGTGAATTAAGGTCTTGATGTTATGACAGTGATAAGACTTCAATGCTACCACAAAGATAATAATTTGGTACCTTCTTAATGAAAGGGACTCATTGCTAAGATATATGAAGGATGAATTAATGGAGGGAGTCTAGTCTAGTTTATAAGGGTCATGGTCGTCTCTTTTTGAATCTACTGACAGAAGAATTTTGACTTGTTTTCCCCAAAGAGTGGGATTTTTCCCTGGAAGTGTGCCTATATCTTGTTTTCTCTTATATCTGTTGCTTGGCATTAATCTTGATGATAAGAAAATATAATTAAGAGAACAAATACTAATAATGAAAATACCACAAGGTAATTTCATTAAGAGGAAAATCATTTAAACTACCTAACCTATGGATTTCTAACATGGTGTCAGAGCTATCGTATTGGTCAAAGGTAGTTCTAGGCTAATGAAACTAATGGAACTCACTACAGTAGCTCAGATGATCTCGGTGCTACCATGGAAGGTTGGATCTATTAGATTATTACAGACTATAGTGAATTGGTTTTGGTGTTGTTACAAAAGTGAGAAAAATTCGGATATCACAGGTGTGCTCTCGGTATAATCATGGGTAGAAAAAGAAGGGTCTCGGTGTCCTCTCAGTCACTATATCAATACAATTTCAGTGCTTCCACAATATTATGATAATGTGACCTCAACTCAGTGTTATTTTAATATTGCTAATACAGTATATGAGACTCAGTTCTATCACAATGGTGATATCACAGTAAGAAAGGCTCAATGCTATTAAAAAGAGAAGGCCATTGTACCACCTACAATGATCAGTGTTTAGTTCCATCATCGTGAGAAGTATTACCTATCAACACAATGAGAAGTTCTTAATATGTAACAGTGATGCTATTACAATAATACTCTCACAATGAACTAATGTTATTACAAGGATTTGTTATTTCCACAGTTCAGTACCTCCACAGTTACCACAGTTTCGGTGAAGTTACAATCATAAAAGAATTTGGGTTTTATGATATGTGGTCAAATTTTTGACATGATCATAAGTTGGAGAATTGTTAAGAAGAAGTAATATTTATAAGAATTGAAATAGTGATAAGAGTTCACCATAGTAAGAAGCTTTCGTTGCCACCACATTGTCACCATTAATGAACTATGCCACTCCTACAACAACAAAGATTAGGATGATGGATATTATTACTGTGTGTAAATCGGAGTATGAAGCTTTTTAATGGATCGTGTCATCACATGAACTATCAGAAGTCTGTCCTTACAAATTCAAACACAAAGGAAGCACTCTTTTAGGATCTGAGTAGAAAGAACCAAGTGAGTATTCTTATTAAAACAAGGTTAATAAGCTCTCAGGAGTTAGACGTATGTAAATACAAGGTAAGTATAATCATAAATATTTTCAAATATATCTAACTTCAAATGGTATATATCCAGTCTAGGATGAAATTGTAATCCCTATATAACATGCATCGTTATCTTCTAGAGTTTACAAATAATCTAGAATTTCAAGAAAAAGTCCTTGAGGAATAACATTTCTATAGGATTCCATATTGCATGGCTATGTAGAAGATCTAACTTGAGAAATTAAATCATGGTCTTGGTATCACGTGTTTTTCTTGAAATTATGTATTATAGGTATAGAATACCATGACTTGTTGAATGATCAAGGAGTATGAAAGGAGGCTTCACAAGACAAACCATTGGAGATAAAAAGGTTTGTCAAGAAACAAAGGTATGCCTTAAATTATGAATCATTTATATTTTCATAATAAAAGTTTATACATTTGATATTCTACATTACTAACATTGATATGAATAGCTATATTGAATCATAATGATTCTTGATAAATATACCCTCCTCATATCTTTGATTGTCTGTATAGAACCCTAGATTGGTTCTCTAGAAAACCCTAACTTAAGGGTATGTTACTATTAATATGTGAAACCCCTAAAACTACTTAGGGTTATTGATGGAGAAATTGCTATTATGATTTGATATATTGATAATGTCATGTTTGGGGTTTGTGGTATGATCATGGAAACCCTAACTTATTATGGTTGAAATGATGTTGTTTGGAAAATCTAGGGTTTAGCAGGTAAACCCTAGTAGTGGTTAAAATTTTCTAGTCTAGAATTTATGAATTTATATAGTGATTGCTGAAAATTTGAAGATATAAATCTAGGTTTTACATCAAAACCTGTAGATTCTAGTCGTGGTGTTGATTAAAGTGTGTTTGGTTTTGTTTGTTGAAGTTCATGTATGAAGTCTTAGTGAGGAGTCTGACATATGAGTTTGAAATGTTGTTAGATTCATTAATTTGATTTGTTTCAAGGGTTTTCTAGATAAAGAAACATGCCATTAAAAGAATATTGAAACCCTAGATATAATGAGTTTGATATCTTGGTGAGCTATGAATGTGATATAGGGTTTGTAACTAAACCTAGGCAATAAGTTCAAGTATAGTCTCTTGTTAATTATGTTTGTAAAGTCTAAATGCTTCCGTTGTTATAAGTTTTTGATATGGCTAACTTCATGCTAATTTTGGTTGTACTTGTTATCTAAGTTGTGTACGTACATCATTTTTAAGTTGGCGAAGA
Source organism: Pinus tabuliformis (assembly GCA_031772625.1). Lineage (NCBI taxonomy): Eukaryota > Viridiplantae > Streptophyta > Pinopsida > Pinales > Pinaceae > Pinus > Pinus tabuliformis. The sequence continues at coordinate 39,735,451 of CM062815.1, forward strand.
TGATTGTAAACTAAAATTGATGTGATAAGCATGATATATGAATGACTCTGACAAGAAGGATGGAAGCCATTAAAGATTTTCTGATGTCATAAAAAAAGAGGGAGCCTGGATGAAATCTCCCTAGGATAAGAGGATGGTTGAGAATATTTCTTGTATAGAAATGATTAGATCCTTTCTGTTTAAGAGGGCGTGATGGATATGATTCTTTTCTTCATGTGTCACACACTAGATGAGGACTAACAACCGTAAGTTTTAGTGAAGGCCATGAGTAGGAGAAGGAAATTGGAGAATGCACTTTGAGGTGCTACTGAAAGAAAGAAATTAAGATCTGATTGAAGAATATGTTGTTGCATATGAAGTAGGAAGGAAAGTTTATGATTGATGAATCCTCTGTAAAATATTCAATTGATATTCCTACTATGGAAACTTGAGAAGTAACATCAAGTTTTCCAGAAGACCCCAGAGGTTTGTATCTGATTATAGTATATTATTGATTGGGGTTGTGTTTATACATGTGAATCTCTCAAAGGTTTTGATGGCATGCTGGTTACCAATTAGTTTCATTGGGAGAGATTGATCATCCTTGATTGGTTGGATAAAGGAATGTTGAGGCTTTTTGAGTGAAGCATTGCTTGGGAGGATATCCGGTCGACACTCTGTGTTGATGTCTAGGTCCCAAAGTTGGAAAGGTGGCATTGGTCATTGAGCTCTAACACACAACTGGATTTCCGGGTTGATGGTTAGCAAGTAAGTCTGATGGTACCTAGAGAGGCTGAAAGCTTGATTCCATATTATTCACACCCGGATAGATTTCCCTGGTCAAGAATATAGTTCATGGCATTGTGGTGCCTAAATGGTTGAGAGACCAATGTGTTATCACTGACAAAATTTCAAAGAAAAAAGGTAAGGGAAGAGTTAATTGATCCTAGACATATTCATGTTGATCTTGGTCATGTTCATGCAATAGAAATTTGATCCAATCCTTAGTTTGAGCAAACACGCCCATGGTGAGAAGAGATCAGAAAGCTTCATCAAATTCAAGCAAGGCAAGATACATCAGATGGATTGATAATAGGCTTAGACCCAACATCAGAATTATGAAGAGGCAAATCGAGGATTTGAAGATACAACTAAGCCAGTAGAAATGATTTCCTTAGCTAAAGAAAATCACACAGCAGACAAGTTTCAAGGCAGATGAGAAGGAAATTTCAAGATAAAGAAGCTCAAGCTAGTCGAATTTGGCATGTAAGCTATGTTTTTGAAATTACATAGCAGTTTCGTAGCGCGCTATGAAACTGCTGTAGGTGTTGCCTAATGCACAGCATTTTCGTAGCGTGCTACGAAACTGCTGTAGCTACATATTATCATTCGATGGGCCAATTTTGAAGAAAAAAGGGAAATATTTTTGGAGCAAGGTACACCTACCATGGAAAACAAAATAATCAAATTCATTTTTATGCAAATTAAAAGAAACAAAGAAGGACATTTGTGAACTCCAAAATTTCATGTTATGAAAAAAGTAGCCGACTTCCAAGGGGATTTCCAAGAAATGGAAAACTCATTTCTGAAACATGAAAGAGTTTTTCATTCTTAAGATACTGAAGTACAAAAACCTCTTCCACTTTCTTCAAATCCGTTATTATTTGAGAGAAATGAATGATCAAACTTACGCTACGAAACTGCTGTAGGTGTAGTTTTTCACAAGAATATTTTTACACCTATTTTTCAAAGACTCATTCTGGGCGGTAGGAAAGATGTTTCGAAAAACCAAGAGAGGTTTTTTTTCAGCATGGATTGTTTCACAAACAATTCCTTCATTTTTTCCAAATAAAGTTTTTATGAGAAGTTATGAGCTCTGTCCCAAGACCTATTTTTCAGCTAGAATAGAGCAAGGGACAGTCTCCTAGTTTCTAGGAACAACAAAAGGATGAGTCATCAAGGGCCAGCTGGAAGGTTATGAGCAACATCAAATTCGACTTCATGGAGTTTTAGGTGCCAAAGAATGTTTTAAATTTTTATATAAGGTTGTTGTAATCATAATAAGGAGTTACACTCCTAGTTGTATTAGATCTCTAGGACTCCTAGTTAGCTGTCCTTTGTATTAAATAGTTAGTTTTAAGTGTCAATAGGTGTCAAATTAGGAGGAATTCGAATTCCCCTCATGCTGGAGGAAGGAATCTACATGAATTCTATATATCGGAGAAGAACTAATGTATTAAGGGTTGGAAAATGTTAGATAAAAGACTACTTTTGTAAATGCTATGCAGGGATTGATATATAGAAGCAGTTGGACTTTTCTGAAGCTGAGATTCTTAGTGTACTTCAATGAGCTTCATATTTTATCTTTGATATGCTTTACTTCCGTAGTCTTAATTCTTATTACTCAGAATTCATGGAGGAACATGCTCTGAATTCCTTTAAGTGTTAAACTATGGTGAATTGAGTTCTTGGGTCCTATCTTTGGATATTTTTCTTCAATGTTTTAATACTTATTACTCAGAATTCATGGTTACTCATGCTCTAACTTCCTTTAGGTATTACACTCTGATCTATCACTTTAAATTCTTTCCTTTTGAATACCTTGATGTATCATTACTCAGAATTCATGCCCACATGCTCTGACTCCTATGAACTTCAAGTTATTGAGACTTTCTTGAATGTGTCACTCTTTCATTGAAGTATATACAAGCCTCAATTTTATAAGAAGAGCTATTTTTTATCCTTATCTCTGTCACTGACTCCATAGCCCAATGGTAGCAAGTCTCCATCTTCCAATCTACAAACATATAAAATCACAAACCATAGAGTTAGCCATCTATCCATATCTTTAATCAATATCATTAACCCTTTAAGAGAGCCCTCCTAGGCTAAGGAGGGTAAGCCTTAGCTAAAAGATTGGTTTGAAATAGTTACACTGAGATAGTCTGATCAGCAGCCTATCAGGGTCCTATTTTGGTGATAACATTTTGGTGCATCTGCCGGGTGCCTCAAGTCTATTCATTCCCGAAATCAAGAAGCTGAACTTCTAGTCCGATCAGTAGCCTATCAGGGTCCTATTTTTGTGATAACATTTTGGTGCATCTGCCGGGTGCCTGAAGTCTATTCATTCCCAAAATCAAGAAGCTGAACTTCTGAAGGTAGCAGGAGCTTAGTCATCTTTTTGAGGCTGCAAAACTACCTTGGCGACTCCACACATCGAATAAGAAATTGGAAGGTGACTCCATTGCTAGAAGATCAGTAGCTTGATGAAGTTTAAAGATGAGTTCCACTGCGAGAATGAAGGCCAGGTATGGTCCTATGAATCGGTCTCATATCCCTAGTTTTCTAAATCCTATGCCAAAGGTTGATTGGTTAGAGGATCTTCCAATATTCAAATATGAAAAGAAAGACAATGCTTCTTTTCATTTGGTTAGGTTTCATATGCATGTATAGAATCTTAAGGTTCAATTTCTTGAGGATTGTCTCATGAGGATGTTTATGACCACTTTAGAAGGAAAAGCATCGTCTTGGTATAAAAGTTTGGAAAATGGTTCAATATATTCGCTTGCTAGTTTTCATGATGAATTCTATGAGATGTATAAAGAATCCCATCCCTCCTTGTTGCTGGTCCAAGATTGTTGTAAACATTCTTTGAGTCTTATTCAATATTTGGAGGATTTTTATGATGGTGATGAATTTATGGATGAAGAAATCTTAGAGGCTCTTCATAACAATACATTTCAACACCAAGAAGAAAGTATAACATCCCATGAAATGCAACATGAAAATCAGCAGGGGTTTACTTATGAAAACCATGTTCAATCCTCTGATATTGATGTAGAGATGCAGCAGACTTCTCAGTCTTTGAATCATAATGAAGATGAAAATGATTACACACAACAAGAAGAAATACTGAATTTTTTTTTTTTATGACCCTCAGGCAGAGGAAAAGGTTGTTCATTTTTGTAATTCCTTGCAGCAGCTTGCATCAAAGAATGATCTTTATAATGAAGAAAATTACATTGTTTGTGGGTATCATTCAGAAAGGCAGTTGGATAGCATATCAAAGAAATCGTGTGTGGCTGAGAATCAATTGTCTAAAGATGTAGAATGTTATGATGATCATCAAAATAAAAATGTCCTCTTTGACCCTATAAATGAATACATGGCCAAGCTTTGCACACCAATTTTTCATTTTCATTTGCATTATGAAGAGCAGGTAGATTATGAGTTGATTTGGTCATCTCACTACCATGGTTATTTTGAGGTTGAATGCAGTCAAGAGCCTCCAATATCAGAAAGGACAATTGATTAGCTTTATTGGAAATATCATGTTGCTTGACCTAAAGTGGAAATTGCAGCTAGTAGGTAGGTAGGAAAATGAAAATAAGCTCAAGGTTGACTGAGCATTTTTTCAGTAGATATAGACTTCTTTCTCCTACAATGATCATCAAGCTTAAGCCTGAGGTGAAGGCCCAAGGAACTTAAAGGAGATGTTTGTCAAATAAATTTTTGTTCATCATAAGAGGATAAGGCACTGGAACTGCAGGTTCTTAGTTTACCACAAGGGCACACTATCCCAAGTGGAGCCACTGTTATCATTGACAAAATTTCAAAGAAAAAAGGTAAGGGAAGAGTTAATTGATCCTGGACATATTCATGCTGATCTTGGTCATGTTCATGCAATAGACATTTGATCCAATTCTTAGTTTGAGCAAGCAAGCCCATGGTGAGAAGAGATCAGAAATCTTCATCAAATTCAAGCAAGGCAAGATACATCAGATGGATTGATAATAGGCTTAGACCCAACATCAGAATTATGAAGAGGCAAATCGAGGATTTGAAGATACAACTAATCTAGCAGAAAGGATTTCCTTAGCTAAGGAAAATCAGACAACAAACAAGTTTCAAGGCAGATGAGAAGGACATTTCAAGATAAAGAAGCTCAAGATAGTCGAATTTGGCATGTAAGCTGTGTTTTTGGAATTAGACAGTAGTTTTGTAGAGCGCTACGAAACTGCTGTAGGTGTTGCCTAATGCACAACAGTTTCGTAGCGCGCTACGAAACTGCTGTAGCTACATATTATCATTCGATGGGCCAATTTTGAAGAACAAAGGGAAATATTTTTGGAGCAAGGTACACCTGGCATGGAAAACAAAATAATCAAATGCATTCTTATGCAAATTAAAAGAAACAAAGAAGGACATTTGTGAACTCCAAAATTTCATGTTATGAAAAAAGCATACAACTTCCAAGGGGATTACAAAGCAATGAAAAACTCATCTCTGAAAAGTGAAAGAGGTTTTCATTATTAAGATACTGAAGTACAAAAACCTCTTCCACTTTCTTCAAATACATTATGATTTGAGAGAAATGAATGATCAAAATTGCACTACGAAACTGTTGTAGGTGCAGTTTTTCACAAGCATATTTTTACACCTGTTTTTCAAAGACTCATTCTGGGTGTAGGAAAGATGTTTAGAAAAAAAAGAGAGGTTTTTGTTCAGCATGGATTGGTTCACAAAAGCCTCCTTCAGTTTTTCCAAATAAAGTTTTTATGAGAAGTTATGAGCTCTGTCCCAAGACCTATTTTTCATCTAGAACAGAGCAAGGGACAGTCTCCTAGTTTCTAGGAACAACAAAAGGATGAGTCATCAAGGGCCAGCTGGAAGGTTATGAGCACCATCAAATTCGACTTCATGGATTTTTAGGTGTCAAATAATGTTTTAAATGTTTAGATAAGGTTGTTGTAATCATAATAAGGAGTTACACTCCTAGTTGTATTAGGTCTCTAGGAATCCTAGTTAGCTGTCCTTTGTATTAAATAGTTAGTTTTAAGTGTCAATAGGTGTCAAATTAGGAGGAATTCGAATTCCCCTCATGCTGGAGGAAGGAATCTACATGAAATCTATATATGGGAGAAGAACTAATGTATTAAGGGTTGGAAAATGTTAGAGAGAAAGACTACTTTTGCAAATGCTATGCAGGGATTGATATATACAGAAGCAGTTGGACTTTTCTGAAGCTGAGATTCTTAGTGTACTTCATTGAGCTTCATATTTTATCTTTGATATGCTTTACTTCCATAGTCTTAATTCTTATTACTCAGAATTCATGGAGGAACATGCTCTGACTTCCTTTAAGTGTTAAACTATGGTGAATTGAGTTCTTGGGTCCTATCTTTGGATGTTTTTCTTCAATGTTTTAATACTTATTACTCAGAATTCATGGTTACTCATGCTCTGACTTCCTTTAGGTATTAAACTCTGATCTATCACTTTAAATTCTTTCCTTTTGAATACCTTGATGTATCATTACTCAAAATTCGTGCCCACATGCTCTGACTCCTATGAAATTCAAGTTATTGAGACTTTCTTGAATGTGTCACTCTTTCATTGAAGTATATACAAGCCTCAGTTTTATAAGAAGAGCTATTTGTTATCCTTATCTCTGTCACTGACTCCATAGCCCAATGGTAGGAAGCCTCCATCTTCCAATCTACAAACATATAAAATCAGAAACCATAGAGTTAGCCATCTATCCATATATTTAATCAATATCAATAACCCTTTGAGAGAGCCCTCTCAGGCTAAGGGGCTAAGCCTTAGCTAAAAGATTGGTTTGAAATAGTTACACTGAGATAGTCTGATCAACAGCCTATTAGGGTCATATTTTGGTGATAACACAATGGATAAATTTCCCTGGTCAAGAATCTAGTCCATGGAATTGTGGTGCCTAAACTTTTCTTCATAGATGATGTGGTTTGAGATCTTCCATGCACCTCTCTAACTATATGTAAATATCAATACCTCCCTAACTAAGAGGTAGTGTTGGAAAATGTAACTAGGTTCAATCTTCATAATTGTACTTGAAGTCAAAAGGTAATAAAAATAATTTTATTATTAAATTGAATTGACTTATTAAAGCATGGGTTTCATTCTTGGGTGAATTATAGGTCAAGCCTCCATTGTAGGCTTTAGGTTATTATCAAAATCATTTATTATTGGGTCAAAGACTCCTCCATCAAGTCATCTTCTTCAAGAAAAGTCATCAAGTCAAAGTCTTCAAGTCGGCTTCATATAAATTATCCTCATGTTAGCCTTCTACAATGTCACACCTATTCACATGGTCATGTCATCCCATTAATGATGGACAAAACACTATATAGACCTAGCCGAGCTTGTCACATTTCATTACCCACAGAGCTTGAATTTTAGAGTTAGTTTTTGTGGTCTCTATGCAATAGTTCGGTGATCTCAAGACATTAATTAACTCATGAATCAAAAAAAGGAGTGCAGATTTTAGAGTAATACGTTTCTGTGCTTTTATAGAAGATAAGTTCGGATAATCTCAGAATTCAGTGCAATTACAATTAGCCTCAGATTGGAGATGCTGATTGTAGTTTTCTACTACCACAGTAGTAACCCAAGTTCGATGTTATTTTTGTCTCAGTATAACATAGTGTTCAGGGCTCAGTATTGCAATAGTGAAAGTCTCAACATAGTTTATCTCTATAGTAACATAGTGATGAGGCTTCAAAACATTCATGAAAATCACAGTATATTACAGTGATGAAATATTAGTGAATTAAGGTCTTGATGCTATGAAAATGAAGACTTCAGTGTTTCCACAGAGACAAGAATTCGATACCTTAATGAAAATGACTCGTTTGTTGGAAATAATACCAAGATGGGGGGGGGGGGGGGGGGGGGGGGTGAATCAACATCTACAATTAAATAATCTTTGATTTCCCAATCAGATTTATATACACTACTTCAGGGAAGTCAACTTGCGTGTGCACGCTACTGTGATTAAAGAAACTAGCATATACCCAGAGAAATTATGATTTAGTTAATTTATCATGTGTTGATCTTTAATGAGTGCATAAATATCTTACTATACAATAACTATGTGTAGTAATAACATAATAAATCATCACACATAAGAAACACACATGAACACCAAGATTTAAGGTGGAAACCAAATGCGGGAGAAAAACCACTTGCTGTTGTCGTCTCTGTCTTATTTTTAATATAAAGAAAATATGTTTACAATATTGTACTAGTTTAGGCTCATACTAGTATGTAGGGACCCACCTGCAGAAGGCTACAACCTTCTCTCATTCTCTAGCTTCTAATTGAAGGGAGATGCAACCGCTAGCTCTTGTACTAGCCTATATGCTTACTAGTACATATGTGACAACCTACAGAAGGCTACGACCTTCTTTCTTCCTCCAAGGACCACGTTTCATAAATTTTAAGAATGCATGCTCCTAGTTCACAATAACACAATATGAAGGCCTCGTTTCATTAAATTTTCACACTGGACCCACCAAAAAATTTGAAGCTCAAACCATATAATAATAACTACATCAACCAACAATCAATCAATTTGGATAGTCAGATCGCAATCACCAGAAGAGTATGCTGAAACCCAAAAACTTGCATCATCATTTAGAACCAGATGCAATCTCAAGAATCATACATTAGAATGAATACACTACTTTAATAAACCCAATCTGCATGTATATGCTACTTCCTTTAACCAAACCTACATATACCTCCAAAACTACTGAAACATAAAACTTCTGAATCAAATTTGTACCAACCAGTAATATTCTAAACATCTACGATCAAATTACAAAAGATCTAGACATTCAACAACAATGATCACCCTTCTCACTTAATCAATAAATCAATCAGACTCAATCTCATTATGCATTCAGTTCTACTTTCATATCTAAGAAGACATCATTGAGAGACAATAGTAAACCAGCCGCACTGATCAGATAGATCAATCATTTCTGAATAAAAGGCTTTTCTTTTGTATACGCTACTTGGAAGCTTCGAACCGATGTGTATACATGCCTTCACCAAGGTGAACCAATGTATATATCTTCAAATACTAACTTACATATTCGCTACTATTCTAGATTTCAGACATACCCAAATCATGAAATTAAAGAATAAAACATGTGTAAGCAATTAGATCTAGCCCAACCAATATCAGATCATTCAATGATAAGTCATTTCAGGTCTCATGATCCTGATCCAACATTGAATTCAAGGTGCACACAGTATTTCATATTATATCGTAAGCATATCCTTTGCAACACAAAATGTACTTCAAATAGAAGTGTTCCTCAGAATCCATTTCACTTGCACACTTGGCCCTTCGATCTTCTCCTCCTTATATATTTTTTGTCCTTTCTCAATACCTCAGACCAAAACAACACTTAGACCCTGTGGTATTCTTGGATGTGATGAAATAGTCATTACTCCACTCAATATTGTGGGCTGATAACATGGTATTTTCCCTTGGTACTCTTTAATCTTGAATTTCCTTGATTTTCCAATCCATACATGCTTTTCCTCTTGTGAAAGTGCGTGCATACATATATGCTCTTTTGCTTCTGTTAACCCGTGTGTATATGCTGATTTGTCAAAGTGAACTTGCGTATATAACTTAAGCTACCTTACAACATCATTTTCCTTCAACTTCTTGATTCTGATTAGTAGATCTTTGTTCTAACTTCCTATTATTCTATACCAATTCCCTGTTACCTCTAAATTGACCTGTTACAATGTGAGTTTCCTTTTATCAAATCTGAACTAACCTGTGAGTGAGTTTCCATCAAGGACAACACTTGTATCATAATTCCAACAATCTCCCCCTTTGGACTTGATGGAAACCATATGGGTGTTGATTGCTTCAAGTTGTTGACCATGTTAGAGATATCAAGCAACATCAAAATACTCTCCCCCTTTGACATCAAGGGCAAAGGGTGGTCCTAGATATTCTCCCCCTTTAGGATACACTATGTTATCCATGCTCCCCCTGAGTACACGTAGAGCTTGGAGAGAAATTTTTTAAAAGAATAAGATGAATCTATAACGCAACTAGGTGAGTATGACCTCCCTAACACCAATGACTCATACATACATCAATCACCCAACCAAGTGGGGATATACCCAAATTTGAATCATCCACCCAACCAAGTGAGGATATACCCAAATTTGACTCATCCACCCAACTAGGTGAGGATATACCAATTATTCATACATGACTGAAGTATATAAATTATTACATCATACATCCCACGCATAATGAGGATACAAATTACATTATATGTCCAATAGGACTCATTCAAAAAATAGAGTATGACAGAAGGAGACATATTACACCCTAGATCTTTCCATGGCCTATGTAACAATTGATATGAATATCTGAAACCATAATTGAAGTCATCAACCATAATGCCAACAATGAAATTTTTTTGTGAAGGCTAATGCTCCCCCTGAACGTATCCTACCTGTGCATTTTCAACAAATCATTTATCAATGCATCTTCATCAGTTAGATAAAAATCAATGAACAAAGAATATTAGCAGAGTGTAATCATCAATATCAGATTGAGCACCCATATCAGAGTTTGACCCACTGTTTTTCTATTAGAAAAACATATATGCTCCTACTGCCAGAGAAACTCGCATATATACATGAATATCCTTCATGAAACCCGCGTATAGGAACCTTCCTCTAAAAACTGGATTTAACCGTAGGATGATGCAGAAACTACTCCCTGCTTTTGTCTGAGATATTCAAATGTTTATCTAGAAATCAGTTTGGTGAATATATCAGCAACATGTTCTTGGAGGGAACATACTTCAATTTAACCTTTTGTTCAAGCACTTGTTCTCGTAGAAAACGGTACTTAATGGGAATGTGCTTGGTCTTGGAGTGAATGACTAGATATTTCGAAATGCTAATGGCACTTGTATTATCACATAAAATGGAGATGGGTGAAGTACATGTGATTTGAATATCTTGCAATGTTTTCATTATCCAAAGTAGTTTTGTGTAGCAAGATGCAGCAACCACAGATTCTACCTCAGATATAGATAAGAAACTCAAACTTCATTTCTTGCTGAACCAAGACACTAACCGCGATCCCATATATAATGCACCTCCACTAGTGCTTTTTTGATCATCAAGATTTCCTACTTAATCTGCATCTATATATGCATGAAGAGTAAGATCTTTATATTTTGGATACCATAGAACGAAGTCTTGAGTTCCTTGAAGATATTTGAAATATTCTTTTTACAGCCTAAAGACATGATTTCTTTGGATTTTCTTGGAACCTTCCAACAATTTCTATTGTATGCATGATATTAGGTCTCATACCTATTAGATAATTCAGACTTCCAATCATAGATCTATATGCCGGTTGATTCACTGTAGGTGATTCATCATTAGAACTGAGACTGAATCATGTTACCATTGGAGTACATACTGGTTTAGAATCTTCCATTCTGTACTTCTTCAGAATCTGCATGAGATATTCAGTTTCTGAAAGAAAATACCATCTTTTGTTTGTTGTACTTGTAGACCAAGAAAATAAGTAAGTTGACTAAGTAAGGACATTTCAAATTCTTGCTACATAACTGAAGCAAGCTCTGACTCATAGATTCTTCATTGTTGCCAAAGATGATATCATTAACATAAACAACAACAATGAGTAGTTTATCATTCTCAATATTGGTGTATAAGTTGCTATCTGCAGATCCTGTTGTGAACCCTTTTTGTTGTAGATATTTGTCAACACGATAATACCAAGCCCTTGGAGCTTGTTTGAGACCATAAAGAGCCTTTTTGAGCTTGAATATAATATTTGCATCATTTCCTAGAATGAATCCTTCTGGTTGTTCAATATAAACTTCTTCTTTTAACTCTCCATTAAGAAATGCAAATTTTACATCCATTTGATACACTTTGCATTTCTGAAAACTTGAAAGAGAAAGAAACATTCTTATGGCTTCAAGTATGGAAATAGCTTCAAATGTTTCTTCAAATAATATACCTTCTTATTGAGCATACCCTTTATAGACAAGTCTTGCATTGTTTCTAATAATCTCTCCATTTTCGTTCAATTTATTCTTGAATATCCCATTTGTTCCTATAACATTTTTATCAGGATGTCTGGGAACAAGTTCCCAAGTATCCTTCTTTTCAATTTGGTCAAGTTCTTCATTCATTTCCTTAACCCAACATTCATCTTTGCTAGCTTCATTAACATTCTGTGGTTCTATGGAGGATAGTAATTCGAGATAACTGAAAGCTCCTACAAGAGTTCTTCTGGATGATTCTTTTGAACATACCTGGATGGAGTCTTTTCCCTGTTAGTTGTATATTCTTCTAATGCTTCATTGTTTTCTTCCTCTATATAGTTTTTTTTTTTATACAGGAAAACATTCAACATATTCCTCATTGTCATCATTCTTTGTCTATTCCACATTTCTTCTTGCTTCATCAATTACTACATCAATGCATTCAACAATTTTCCGTAGTCTCTTGTTATAACATTTGTATCCTTTACTTCTAGATGAATAACCAATAAGAATTCCTTCGTCTTCTCTAGGTTCAAACTTACAAAGTTTTTCGTCAGTCTTTTTTATGAAAAATTTTCTTCCAAAAACTCTAAACTGTTTTATAGTAGGAGGCTTACCATACCAAATTTCATATGGAGTTTTATCACTATTTCCCCAAACATTAGGTTTGTTGAGAATAGTCATGATAGTAAATTCAACTTCAACCCAGAAGGTGTTAGGAGTTCTAGATTCATCAAGCATAGCTCGAGCCATTTGTTGAATTGTTCTATTCATTCTTTCCAATATGCCATTTTGTTGAGGAGTTCTGGCAATAGATAACTACCTTTTTATTCCATGTTGTTCACGAAAATAAAAAAGTTCATCTGATATGAATTCTCCCCCTCGATCAGATCTGAGACATTTTATTTTTTGATCTGATTCAATTTCAACTAAATCTTTGAAGGCTTTAAACTTTTCAAATGCTTCATCTTTATGCTTTAGTATACCTATCCAACACATTCTAGAAAAATCATCAATGAATAAATAAAGTATTCTTCTCCACAAGGTGAATTTTTCCTTATTGGTCCACACAAATCAGTATGGATGAGTTCAAGAGGGTTACTTGTTGATCCTTATTTTTCACTGAAATGAAGTCTGGTTTTCTTACCGACTTGTCATGGTTTGCATATGGTATTTTATGGGACGATGATATCTAGAAGATCATGAAACACCTTGAGCTTGCATGCTTTTCTTATTTGAGAAAAGCTTAGATGCCCCAATCTTATGTGCCATAACCAGTTTTCATATGCTTTTCTCAGATATCATTGTTTTTGTCCTCCTTTTAGTATGTATAAATTTCTTGGAGTTCTTGTACCTTTGATTACGATCTTTCATATATCAAGCTCATGAACCACAAATCTGTTTGATTGAAACACAACTTCATTTCCTCGATCACACATTTGACTAACACTCAAGAAGTTATGTTTTAAACCATCAAAATCCACGACATTTCTAGATTTAACCTTTTATTTCAAATAAACATAGCCTTTACCTTTAATGATAGCTGGTGTGTCATTTCCAAAGGAGACATTATTTTCCTTTTCTAAAGCATTAGATGAATGAAGTTTCTCTTTATCACTTGTCATGTGTTTAAAGCATTCGTTGTCAATGTACCACTGATTTTCTTGTCCTTCTGCAAACAGATCTATGCCACATCTTTCTGATTGAAATTCCTTCTTTCTCCATACCATAGAATTTGATGATGTTTTCTCCTTTTGAATTGTTGGTTGAATTTTTCTCCTACATTTAGATTCTTCATGACCAAATTTATTAAAGAATGAACATTCAGTTTCATGTTCAAAAGGAGAAACATTATTATAAGAAATTTTCTTGATTCTTGTTATGCTCCTTTGATTTTGTGCTTCTCTAGTCATGATAGCCTTGTAAGAAACACATTGAGCAGCCTTATGCCCAAAGTTATGGCATGAAAAACATTGTCCATTAAAGAAGTTTATGTTATCATAGAATATTTTTGTATTGTATACTTTTTTGTTGATGCTTCTATTGATGTTCATCCTTGGAGTAAATTGAGCATGATTTACTTGATGAGTACTTGTATGATTTTTCTAACGATTGACATATTGTTCATTAGTCTTTGCTGCCTCAAGATAGCTTCTGGTGGAGGCTAATGGATTTTGTGATTGGGATGTTTCTTCAGTATATCCAACACCTGTCTTTATAAGAGGAGAATGTTGAACCTTGATGATTTCATTTAAATTTTCTGATCCTTTATCAAATCTAAGATTAAGATACTTTGTCTTCTCAAGTTCTTTTCTTAGACCCACAGCTTCACATTCTAGTTTTTCATTGTGATTTTCTCTTTCAGTGAGTTGATGTGTCAACATGTCTATAAACATATTCTTTTCTTCCAAACAAATTTTGATTTTAGTGATTTCTTCAAGAAAGTCTTCCTCTTCTAAGGCATCCAAAAAATCATCACTGTCATAAGTCATGAGTAGTTTATAATCTTGTTTAGTTTCATATTCATCACTATTGGATAATCCATAATTGTCTTCATGAGTATAGTAACTTCTTCTATTAATAACCTATTTTCTATTTCCTTTTGTATATTCCTTTTCTTTTTCATGATTATCTTTGTGAGGACATGTTGCAGCATAATGGCCAACTCTACCACAAGCAAAGCATTTGAATGGTAGCTTACCTCTGAATCTTTCGGAACCCCGTTTAAGCTTCTTGACAAAGTTTACCTCATATTCTGAAGTATATCCTGATTCATTGTTCTCTTTCTTATCTTTTCCCTTTTAAAAAGCTTTGAAATCAGCTTCTCTCATATATGATGGACCTCCTTTCCTCATTTCAGATGTAGTTAGAATTCCATGAAGTTGAACCACAGTAATAGATTGAAGATCCTGCTTTTCTTCTATGATAGATACTTTTAACTCAAGTTTAGAAGACAAAGATCTAAAAATTTTCTCTACTAAAGTAGCCTCCTTTAGCTCTTCACCCAGATTCTTGATACAATTAATAATCTCATCTACACGCAAAAAGTAAGTAGCAATTCTTTCATCACTATGCATCTTAAGAGTTTCATACTAAAATCTGAGAGTTTGGAACTTAGCACGTTTTACCTTGGGGTCTCCTTCGTAGCTATGAATTATTTTGTCCCATATCTCTTTGGCTATCTTGAGCTGCATGAATTTGATGAATTCTGATTCTGACAGACTTCCCAATAAAGTATTGAATGTTCTGGCATTGGTTTCATATAAATCATTACCTATTGTATCTGTAGGTATTGCTGCTAGAAATTGGTATCCTCATTCAACAATTTCCCAAACATCGGCTCCAAGTGAATGAAGATAGGCTATGGTTCTTATTTTCCAATATACCAATTTTTTTCCATTGAAGATTGGTGGTCTGATAGATCCCATGTATTCATGATTGTTCATCTGCAAATATCTCCCTTCAAGTGATCAAGCTTCTTCTGAAGGACCAGCTCTGATACCAATTGTTAGAAATAATACTGAGAGGGGGGGGGGGGGGGGTGAATAGTATTTATAATTCAATAATATTTAATTTCCCAATCATATTTATATACGCTACTTCAGTGAAGTGAACTTGCATGTGCATACTACTATGATTAAAGAAACTCGTGTATACCCAGAGAACTTATGATTTAGTTAATTTATCATGTGTTGATCTTTAATCAGTGCATCAATATCTTATTATACAGTAACTATGTGAAGTAATAACATAATAAACCATCACACATAAGCAACACACATGAAGACCAATATTTAAGGTGGAAACCCAATCTGGGAGAAAAAGGACCAGCTATTGTCATATTTGTCTTCTTTTTAATATAAAGAAAATATGTTTACAATATTGTACTGGTGTAAACTCATACCAGTATGCAAGTAGCCACCTGTAGAAGGCTACAACCTTCTCTCATTCTCCATATTCTACTAGAAGGGAGCTACAACCCCTTAGCTCTTGTACTAGCCGATATGCTTACTAGTACGTAGGCACCGACCTACAGAAGGCTACGACCTTCTTTCTTCCTCTAGGGACCATGTTTCATAAATTTTTAGACTGCATGCTCCTGGCTCACAATAACACAATATGAATGTCTCGTTTCATCAAATTTTCACATTGGACCCATCAGAAGCTTTGAAGCTCAAACTATATAATAATAACTACATCAACCAACAATCAGTGAATCTGAACATTCAAATCACATTCACCAGAACACTGTGCTGAAACCCAAAAACCTTCATCATCATTTAGAACCAATTGCAATCTTAAGAATCATACATTAGAATGCATACGCTACTTCCTTTAACCGAACCTACGTATACCTCCAAATCTACTGAAACATAAAACTTATGAATCAAATCTGTACCAACCAGTAATATTCTGAACATCTACTGTCAAATTACAGAGATCTATGTAGTCAGCAACAAGCATCACCCTTCTCACTTAATCAATCAATCAAACAGACTCAATTTCCTTATTCATTCAGTTCTACTTTCATATCTAAGAAGACAACATTGACAAACAATAGTGAATCAACAACACTGATCAAATAGATTAGTCATTTATGAATAAAAAGATTTTCCTTTGTATACGGTACTTGGAAGATTCGAACTAGCATGTATACGCGCCTTCACCAAGGCGAACCAGCGTATATATCTGCAAATAATAACTTACAACTTCGCTGTTATTCTAGATTTCAGACATACCCAGATCATGACATTAAAGAATAAACCATGTGTAAGTAATCAGATCTAGCCCAACCAATATCAAATCTTTCAATGATAAGTCATTTCAAGTCTCATGATCCAGATCCAACATGGAATTCAAGGTGCACACAGTATTTCATATTATATCATAAGCATAGCCCCTGCAACATAAAATGTACTTCAGATATAAGTACTCCTGAGAAACCCTTTCACTTTCACACTTGGCCCTTTGATCTTCTCCTCCTTATATAGTTTTTGGCCTTTCTCAATACCTCCAACCAAAACAACAATTAGAACTTATGGTATTCTTGGATGGGATCAAATAGTCATTACTCCACTCAATATTGTGGGCTAATACCATGGTATTGACCCTTGATATTATTTAATCCTGAATTTCCTACATTTTCCCACCCATACGTGCTTTTCCTCTTGTGAAAGTGTGTGCATACGTATATGCTCTTTTTGTTTTATTAACCCGCGTGTATACACTTCTATGTCAAATTGAACCTGCATATACAACTTAAACTACCTTACAACATCCTTCTTCTTCAGCTTCTTGATTCTGGTCAGTAGACCTTTGTTCCAACTTCCTGTTCTTTTGTACCAATTCCCTGTTACCTCTTAATTGACCTGTTACAATGTGAGTTTCCTTTTATCAAATTTGAACTAACATGTGAGTGAGTTTCCATCAAGGACAACACTTGTATCACAATGCCAACATCTTTGCTAACAAAGATTAAGGATGACTTGATGGAGGGAGTGTAGTCTAGTTTGTAAGGGTCATGGTCTTCTCTTTTTGAATCTACTAAAGGAAGAATTTTGACCAGGTTTTCCCCAAAGAGTAGGGTATTTACTGGGTTGTGTGCCTATATATTGTGTTCTCTCCTATTTATTGCTTGGCATTAATCTTGTTGGTAAGAAAAGATAACTAAGAGAACAAATACTAATAATGAAAATATCACAAGTTAATTCCATTAAGAGGAAAATCATTTAAACTTCTTAACTTATGGATTTTCCAATAGGAGGGGTTACGACTAACACATACAAAAAAGTAAGAGCATGGTTGGATGGCTAACTAACCTATGGTTTTGAAACCAGACTTTGATTTGCTTGGCCTCTATGTTGGACAGTAGGGGGCATTCTCGTATGAGCTTTCGACAACAAATAGAATTAGGTTTAGGACAATCATGGTAGAGTCGTTCTAATACATATTATTGACCATATGGATTTGGAGGTATGAATCAATTCCCATGCAAAACCTTTCAACCAAGTGCTCTATGATACGCCTGGGTAGGCCTAGATTTAGGTTACCTCTCCACAATCTTCATACTTCTTATTCTCTTCAAGTGATCAAAAATAGTGAAGCAACAAACAAGGAGGGTTTTGCAGCAAAGTTCTTTATCACAATATTCAACCATGTGGCCCATAAAAATTTTCCATCATCATGGTCTAATCATTGCTAATAGGATTAAAGGTATTTATGTGGTGTTATTTTAGATGAACAATTTAGCTTTATTTATAGTACACAAATTCATGATGTCAATGGAATAGCACAGGAAGAGTTTCATACAATCAAGGTCCAGAAATTCCAGCCATTTGCTAAACATTGATCTGTTTAAAGCTTATGATAAAGTGAATTGATGGTATCTCAAGTTGTTGCTTCTACAAATAAATATGAATTTCCAAATTGTTAAGTGGATCACTGGATGTTTGAAATCAACATAATTTGCTGTACTCATAAACAGTTCTACTTTAGGGTTTTTCTAATGACTCGACAAACTTGAGGTCCACTTCATTTGAAGATTTTAGACTTGTTTTGTTATGCAATATTGTTCACAAACTCATTTCAAAAATCATTGCTAACATTTTTAAGGGTATTGATCTAGTGTTATTCCAGATTAACAATTTGGCCTTCTTGAATCTTTACAGTACACAAATTCATGATGTCATTGGAATAGGACAGGAAGGATTGCATACAATCAAGGTTCTAAAAATTCTAGCAATTTTGATGAAAATTGATGTCGCTAAAGCTTATGATCAAGTGAATTAGCTATATCTCAAGTTTTTGGTTCTACAAATAAATTTGAATTTGAAGACTGTTAAGTGGATCATTGGATGTTTGAAATCAACATCTTTTGTTGTGCTCATAGATAGTTCTCCTTTCAGTTTTTTCTGATGCATCAAGAGGCCTTAGTCAAGGGTGTCCTTTTTCTCCCTCCCTATTTATATTAGTAGAAGAAGGATTTAAGTATGTCAATAAAATATGCAAGGGAAAAAGGGAAATGAAAGGATACATATCTAAAAAATTGTGGTTATATCCCACTTTTTCTTCGTAGATGATATCATAATATTTGGGTAAGGTTTTGGACATCTATTGTAAAGCTACAAGATGAATTCCAATGATAATTTTCAATGAGATAGAGGAAAAGGTAAGATATGCAGATTGTAGGCTATGAATTTGTTTCCTAAAAGCTATTTTGAATATCAAGGTGTGAAATATTTGGGCCTTAGAAAGATTTGGTGAGGCCCTAAATATTTCTAAGTATGTTGATTGGCAGTAGTTGTGTAACAAAATAGAACCTCGAAATTTTGTGTGGTGTAATATACGGTTGCCTGAAGATGAAATATTAATTCTAGTAAACGCTCTTTTAGAGAGTATTCTTGTATAATGTATTTAAATAGCACATATTCCCAAAGGAATTTTAGACCAAATCAGGGAAAAAAAATGTTTCAGCTTCTTATGGAAAAGGAAAAAGGAAAAAGAAAAAGTAAGGAATTCCTTTGGTCAAATGGACAAGAGTTGCAAATGTAAAGGAATATGGTGGTTGGGGTTTAAAGAATATTAATGCTTTCAATGTAGCCCTGGTTGTAAAAAGTTTATGGAGGTTAGAATATATAATGAAGGTCTCTAACAAAAAGTTACGAAGATACACCTATTCAATCTCATTACACCTACAAAAGTCAGCAGATAGGACGTTTCAAATCTACCTAGGCCCTGGCCTTACTTTATGCCACACCCCTCTTGATATCTACATTAAGAGGGCCAATGAAGAACATTCAAATTCATAGGCCACATCATCAATATATATATATTGATTAGGGAAGATAATAAAAATTGTTGGGAGATTCAACTATCTTAAGAATATGAAAAATAGAGTTGTATTCACAAAGGCCAAAGTAGGGGGAAACCAACCATTCAACAGGCACCAATCTATAATGCATCCACTGGACCAAACATAGCAATCAATCACTTTACTTTGTTTCTTGCAATAGATACATGACCTTGAAAACCGACGACGCATCTTCCATATCAACCCTCAATTTGAACCTATCACTTTGAAATATTTTCTCTCCCTTGGTGTTAAGACTTTCACAAAATTTGTAACAAAGCGCTATCTCTTATGATTTATGTAAGTGTCAACAATTTCCAGAACTCGATGTTCCTTTTTATAAATTATTTTGAGAAACACACTATGAGGTGGCAAGTTGCACCACATAATAGAGTTCCTGTAGTTTATATGCCAAGTTTGAGATGTAAGTACTTTGCAAATTCCACCCAATGTAAGAAAGACACATTGTGAAAAATTAGAAGACCATTAAATCTTCTTCAAATAGGAATGTCTAGCTAGCTGTAAGGGAACTTATTGAACTTTATGAGGCTTGATTGAATGTCATTACACCTACAAAAAGCCAACAGATAGGACCTTTCAAATCTACCCAGGCCTTGCCCTTAATGTATGCCGCACCCCTCTTGATATCTATATTAAGAGGGCCAACAGAGAAAGTTAAAATTCATAGACCACATCATTAATATAGATTGATTAGGCAAGATAAGGAAAATTATTGGGAAATTCAACTATCTTAATAATCTGAAACAATAGATTTGTGTTCACAAAGGCAAAAGTAGGGGGAAACCGACCATTCAACAAGAACCAAGCTCTAATGCATACACTTGACGAAACATAACAATCAATCACTTTACTTTTCCTCTTGCAATAGATACATGACCTTCACAACCAGCGATGCATCTTCCATATCATCCCTCAATTTGAACCTATCACTTTGAAATGTTTTCTCTCCCTTGGTGTTAAGACTTTCACAGAATTTGCAACAAAGTGCTATCTCTTATGATTTATGTAAGTTTTAACAATTTCCAGAACTCGATATTCCCTTTTATAAATTATTTTAAGAAACACAATATGAGGTGGAAAGCTGCACCACATAATAGATTTCCTCCAATTTATATGTCAAGTTTGAGATGTAAGTACTTTACAGATGCTACCCAATGGTTTCACTTCACCCATCCATTTCTGACATACTATTAAGGTGGTCTGGACCACACATATGGGCACTAGTGGATGGCTTAATAATGGTGAAGCCTAATTGTTCTACGTTTTGGTTGTTTTTGTTGGAACTTGACTATAGAATTTTGATCAAGATTTTGGTTCTTCATTGTTTAAAATGTGACTTTTAACGCATAAATGCATTCAACACTTTGAAAACCTGAGGCACTCATATTGTTATAGTTTACCAACCCCCTATCCCTCCAAGGTTTGGAAAATTCTCACTATTTTTGCAAAATTGTTGGTTTTGGCATTTCATCAAACAATTTGGCTATTTTCTCTGTTTTTTTTTTTTTTTTTATTGTGAGTTTCAAATTATATTTTGGTGTTTTTGACATATAATGGCATTGAAAATACAAGAAAAATAAAATCCAACAATAATACAACAACACACTAATAGTTTGTGCAAAGATAAGGGCCAAGTCTTTGTTATAAATCAATGCATTATAAGTTGTCCTCTTTTTTTTGGTATGGATGTGGAAATATGGCCTATTGTACATGATTGTTATTGGTCCAAATCAAACCTAGTATAGACTAAATCCGTGTCCCTCTATTCTCTTCCACGTTCTAGCCCTAAAACACAAATATGTTCCTCCCATAATAGGTACCTTAGTTCTATTTGCAAATAGTGAGAAGTATGGCCCGATTTCCACTTTATTTCAGACTTCCACGACCCTCCAAAATATTCTTTAGCCATCATCTCATGAAATATTACTGATACTAGTTGGGAAACCCTATAACTTCTTCAAAATTCTCCCCTTTTTATGTTAAGGAAACCCGTTGAATTCACTATTATTAATCAAGGACAATTACAACCTGTAAGTGCACCCTCCTGCCATAGAAACTTGGCCTATATAGGAGGTATAAACCCTCTTAACACTATGTAAATAACACAGAGATTCACTCTCTAAAAATTTACTAATACACCTTTCTTAGAGGGTAAACATGACCCACAATTTATTGTCAGCAACAGTAGTCAATACATCCAAGAGAATGATCCTCTTTTAAGGAACTTGTGTGCCATTCTTGATGGGATTTTACCCTTGTAAAATATCTGCTATGAAATCCAGAGATTTCTCAGAGACTTATGCCCTCTAAGCCAATAAGAACCAGTCCACACTGTTGAGTTGTGTAAAAGGTATGTTTTTCCTCCTCATTTACTTGATTAATCATATGGTTTTTATGAATTTTCTCTCGTCTTAAACATATTATCGGAGTAAGACCTTGAAGAATGAACGAAAAGTAGCATTGAACAAGTTAAATTCTTTTAGCATTAAAAGCCTAAGTTTTCACTTGTTTATGCGCAGGATGACTGGATTGGACAACTGTTATTCCTTCGAATAAGAAAACAACGTCAAGAAAGGAAGATGTCATTATTCTAGCTGTGTGGTCCAAGCTAAAGACAAGAGGAAAAACACGAAATTGATGTGGAAAATCTGATTATTCAGCCAAGAAATCCTGAGGATTTCCCGATCCTCAAGATAAGCTCCAATTATTCTAGTAGTTCATAGAGAATATTTAACACTAGTAGATGACAAAGAAAAACAACTATTGTAATCATTTTTAATTTCTAGAAAGACCGTGAATGTAGATTCAACCTTAAGGGTTGTAGTGATTTTGTAATTTCTTTTTGAAAGTTGATGAAAGACTTGGTGTTTCACATTAAATCCTTATATTGAGCTTCTATATCAGTTCCTCCTAGAGGCTTTGGGCCCGGTCGCTGGAAGATCTACTGCTCATTTGTATTATTTTGATTATTAGATACTGTTAAGATTTATATTATTGTTCCTTCTACAGGTTGAGATAGATTAAGTTTTATATCTTGGTTAATATAATTTTTATAATTTACAAAAAAGTAAGTTTTGTATATGATTGTTGTTTCCTCTCTGTATATGCTTTCTGCGGTTACTTGTATCTTTGGATGCTCCATGTGATCAACATGATTTGAGTAGTTTCCTTTAATAGGTGTGGATTTGATTATTCAGTTTGATTTCCTTTTGGTATTTGGAATATTAGATTAATATCTTTGTCTGAAGTAGTTTACAATTGATTTATCGTTTCAATTTCAAACTGTAGAATAATATTTGTTTTGCATTTGAATTTCTAGAGTCAATGAGCTATTGAGAAATTGTTTATTTCTACAACTATTAGTTAGGATTTAGGATTAATTACATGTATCCCAATATTTGATTGTTATCACACTGACAATGCTTGCAACTTTGAAATAGAAATAAAAATCCCAGGTTGGCATATTAATGAAGGATTAAGATTGATTTATAAAGTCATCTTAGTGCACCAACACACTAAATTATTTTTCTCAATATTTCCTTCAGCAATTGTTGGGGACTAAATGCCCTCAATTTAGCCTCCAATATTTGTTGCCATAATACATTTTGACCATTATTTTACCACAGGGAATTTTAGACACCAATGGAAGGAGAAGTGAACCCAAAAATCTCTAGAACTTCACTATTCAAATATGGAATTACAAATTTATCTCATGACACATTTATTTGTGGAATAATTCAAGAGACTAGTACCTTAGTGAGTCCCAAATCCTCCCTAGTCTACATCCATGTCAAATTTGTCTTTGACGACAATGCACCCAATGGTGAAACCTATATGATCTCACTCCAATCTAGCTAGCGTGGGTTTCTCACCACAAAATCAATGATTATAATGGATGTATGTGATGAAGTAAAAATAGAGACCTTTCTTCTTACTCTTGATGAGCATTCTAGGGGATTCTTGGATGAACTTGATCTTGATCTACCTTCTGAAATCAAAGAGACATTTCTGGCTATTTTGGTTTGATGGAAAAGACCCCTAATGCTCATGAAAAAGAACATGGAAGGAAATACACATTGATGAACCCGGTGTTTAAGAAGGTGCCTCAAACTCTAATATGGCTAGTATTTCAGGCCAAAGTGTTGAGAAAATGATCTCTGACATTGAATTTAACAGTCGCAAGTCCCATTTTTTGTATGTTAATGACTGCCTAATTTACGATACAGTGAAAAAGGTGATATAGGATTTGTTTATTAAGTTTCAAGTAACATTCTCTCACTCCCTTGATGATGAAGGCACTGAAACCATTACTTGAAATTAGAAAACAACATATAGAAGTCATATATGGTGCATTTTGAAGGTTCTCCCCTATATAGCAATCATGATCATTATGACAAGGAAATGTGTTCCGACAAGGAAGCCTCCCTAAAAAATTAATTGTATGATAATACTAGTTTGGCCTTTGAAAATGACAGAGACACCAAGAACATTGATTAGCAACCTGGCTATACAAAAGAGAAAATCTTTGCTCAATTACAGAAGTATAGTCCAGATTTCATAAATGATGTTTTCAATGGATGGCATGAGGAAAAAAATGTGTAATTATACCTCCAGTCCTGGTTTGACAGACCAGTTCAGTGAAAATCCAGCTAACAAAAATACGACCAACTTTGATTTTAAAATAAATTTGGAATTGATGTGGAGTTTATAAATTGATGAAGAGACTGTTGGCTTGAGAGGGCCTAACCCAGCTTCAACGTTAATTAGCAAAACAAATCCCTACACTACTGGCCCTTTTGTCATCAACCTACGAAGCGTAGACCGAAGTCTTACCCGAAACAAGTTTCCGCACCCTGAGATGGTTGAGATGTTGTTTGATTCCCTCTATCCCTGCCTTTGTGTAGGTTACTTAACTTTAGGGCTTGCAAGATGAGCCCTCTATCCCAGCCTTCAATACCTCTGTGAAAGGGTACGGTCGACCTTCGCGCATCCCTAACCTACTACGCAGGTACTTTCGCAATATTAGGGCAGCAGCCCATGTAGATTCCCAAATTACTCTAAGTGTCTTACTTATCTTATTAGATCATTAAATTTAACACCGTGTAATAGATATCCTTGATCACGTTCAGTTATCCAATGTAATTGTATTCATTCGCACATCATATAAGCATCATAAAGGATATTCATACATAACATATGAAGATGCATCAACAAAACAAAGACATGAAAATTACAGAATATCTCTCTTTATTAATGTATTCCAAGTGTTTACAAACTCTGTCCACCCTGTGCACGCAACTACAGGGGTCCGTGCACTCAGCTGACGAATTTTACCCTAGGCCTATGTGCACTCAGTTGCAGAGCCTCTACCTACACTACGACCCAGGACATAGACTTCTTACTTCAGAGCTACGACTCGCTTACATTATTCGCTGATTTGTTTTTCTAACTACTTAGAGATTAGCTCTTTTTATACAATCCCATGGTCTGCGGACCATGGGTAAATATCTTATAGCTAACTCTACTTTACAACACTAAGGGTAGACTACCCTTTATGACACATGACACCTTCATGCTCCGCGACCACAAAATGTAGAGTCTTTACAATTTTATTACAGAATTTGACTCAAACATGGGCTTTTAGCCGCAAAACTACCCTTGGGGGATCCTTCTCCCAACAAGCCCCCAAAAAAAACATCGTGACTTGCCTTTGAGTCACTCGGTAGACGCAGAGATCTTTTCACGAAGCTAATCCAGCTTGACTTGTATGACCGCAACCTCAGTCGTGCACTGAGTTGCCGCCTGCTTCGCGTCCTCTGTTTTCTGCTTGGTCATTGATCCTGTGCTGTTAGCCTGAAGCCTTTATTGCTTCACTTACAGAGTCGCAAGCTTGCCTTTGATATTTCCTATCACTGCATAAGCCTCCTCCAGCCAGGGCTTTAATCTCGCCTTCTACACTACTTCCTTTTGCAGTGCTACGTCCACCTGTTCCTTCAGTTGCTTGGCCTCCTACAGCTTCGCTAGTCTCTGTGTCAGTGTAATGGTTCATGCTATGCCCTTAACCTCATCGTAGCACTACTATAGCTCATGCACTTCTGTCTTTAGCCTCTATATATTGGGGTCCTCCTGCAGGCTTGTCAGGACCTCAAATGGTTTCTCAATCAACTTTGTGCATTCTGCTACTACACTCTCCACCGCAGTTACTGCCTTTGTGACAGCCGTTGCCCGTTGTTCCTTTACTTCGAGCAGTGTTGAAGGTTGTGCTGTCAACTATAGCTCTATAATGTGTAGGATCAACTCCAACTGAACCCGTGCCATCTCATTCTGAGTGTTGCGCACCCCTGTGACGAACTTGCAGATGTGTACCTCAATTCGTTCTTCCTCCGAAATGGGAAACTTTGGGACCATTCAGCACGCATCCTCAATGACCTGCATAATCCTCTTTCTTTGATTGGTCTCCATAGTCTCAACAGTGATGGAAACATTTTTATATAGGTCCATCTATTCGTTGTTAATCCCTTGTTCGTTGATTACCTAGAGGGCGCAGTGCTCACGGGCCCTTAGTTCTGCAATTACTCCATCCTGCAAGAGGTGGAGTGCTTCATGCGAAAGTGTTGCCAGGTTCAACCCAACTTTCTTTAGGGCACTGACAGTGGGCCTATCAGCCCCATTTTCTGTGGTCAATGCTCCATCAAGCAGCACTATCACACTGAAAGCCTTCATGCGTAGCATATCGACAACCTCTGAAGTGCCGATAGCCAAGCTGGCAGACACCATGCCAGCTTATGACACGCGGGTCTGCAACTCCTGTAACCCAGTTTGGATGGACCCTAGGATGATCTACTGCTATTGTTTAAATTGTTGTAGGGCCTCTGTGCTGACATCCCTCACTGTGTCACTGATATTAGGTAAGTCACCCTTTGTCAATGTGATAGGGTCCAGTGAGGTCTTGGTCGCTTTTGATTTCTTCCTGGACCCACCCTTCTCTAGCTCTCTTTCATGCTTGATGCAGGTGGACATCTCCGAGGGTCCACATCGTGATGTTATGTCTCCTCTTCTATCTCAAGTGAAGGTGACCTCGCGCCTTTGTCAGAGCCATGCTCTGTTTCACCTATCTGCTTTCCTACTTGCTCTGCCTAGGCCTTATCAGTGGCCTCCTCTTTCCCCTTCTCGACTAGTTTTGCCATCTTCATCTTGACCTCCTCCTTCTTCCGCATGGAAAGCTTTCTTCCACCCATTGCCAAGTCTGTGGTAGTGTGCCACTTTGTTGGCTATTGATTAAGCACCGCATCAATGACATCATTCGTGGCCAGATATGGCAAGTCGTACCACTTCTGCGTAGGGTCCTTCCTCACCGTGATGGATACTCGATGGAAATCAGCTTTGAACTTGATGTAGCCCTGTAGGTTGGTGTAAACAGTGGGAAAAAATCACAGCTTATGATTGATGGCCATCATGATGTTCATCTCCATTAAGATCTAGAAGATCTTGTTTTCCCGAACTCACTGCATGTCCTTGGTCGCCCACAATGAAGTGTACTTCACTACTTCAGGGAGGTCTGGTATGACTGAAGGGAACTGGCTATCCTCTAGTAGCTCCCATGCTACTAGCATAATCAAAAAGAGCCACACATAATGGAATGTCTTGCTAAGCTCTTGTGCTTCGCGGCAGTTTGCAAGGAACTCTTCGCGAAGGTAGTCTGACCAGTAGTGCAAGTGCGATGACAGGAACTGACACCTCATTGGCACGAAACTTCCTCATTACCTTACCTTCGAGGATCTGTGTGGCTACCTTCACAGCGAGGTCATAGATGCCGAACATGGTGTACCTGCGTGGCTTCTTCACCAGTTTAAATTTCGCCTTCATTGATTCTGTGAGAGCCTGCTCACCACCCTTTCCACCAAAGATCATGGCTGGATTCTGACTTGTATATGGTAGGCACATTATTCGATGAATCAAAATATCTTTGATGGTTATCGGCTCCTCCAGCCACAGACACCCATCATGCACCAAGCACAATAGCTTCATGATGACCAAAACTGTCACTGGGGTGCAGTTATAGTGTGGCACCCAAAGTAGGTTGAGGAACCCTACTTTTTCTACCCCCTTGAGCTACCTCCATAGCTCCAATGCAGGCATTCCCATTTTCATATCAATGATGCGGTGCATTAGTTGCTCAGTTGCCAGGTGTGGGAACTTCTCATGGTTCGCCAAGTCCCAGTCTTCAAGCTTCAGTAACGACACTCGGGCCAAGTGCGGACCATTGAAAACAATTTCGTTTGCCAGCAGAGGGATTTGCAGGGGATCCTTACTCCTGTCGATGTCCTTTGGTACCTTGGACTTAAGCTTGTGTGGAGGGACATACTCTGGCAACTAAGTAATAGGGTCCACCTCCTGGGCTTTGACCTCCCCCACTTTACTTCCCACATCCATATCATCCACCAGGACGTCTTCGATATCTTCCTCTTCTGGTTCAAGGTTTATGGCCTTGCCTTTCTCCTGGGAAGTGGGCTTTAGTGGGTTTCTCCTTAGAGATGCGTGCACCGGTATGGCAGGTTTCTTTCCCTTCTTGTCCTTCACTATTTCCTTGGTTGGGTTTGCCTTCAGTCTAGGAATTCTCGGTGATTTAGGGACCTCTGCCAATACTTCGGCCACTTCAGAAGCACTAATTCTTCCTCTTTTTCAATTTCCTGTGCCAGCTCCTCTACTACTTGTTCGGTATTTATAATTTCTGGGGTGCTGACATAACACTTTCTAACATTGCTCCTAACGTCTCTGGCAAGTTCACAAATGCGGAGTCTCTTTGAAATCCTCAAAGAAATCTCACTCCATTTGTGTTTGAGAGCTCAACAACTCAGCACTCAAAATGCCAAGTGTTTCTTGTTGGACAACCATTTGTAATTTATAGGGCATTTTGAATTCCCCCCAAAATCAGTTCATTAATGCTAGATTGGCAACATATTTTTAAGGATCTGAGCCATAAATTTCGTCTTGTGTTGGCTTGTTGGGGCCTGACCCATATTCAGAGTTCATTAGCCAAAAGAATCCCTATACTACTGGCCCTTTCGGCAACATTCTGCAGAGTGTGGACTGAGGTCTCACCCGAAGTAGTATGGGAGGGTGCTAGAACCAGGTTTCTGCACCCTTGAGATGTCTGAGAGGTTCAACTGGTCCTTTGTTTGTTCCTACACATAGGTGGCTTCACGCACCTTTCATTCCTCGCGGCCTGATACCCTACCTTCACGCAGCCCTAACCAGGGGTTGTGCTGTGCTCTGCGCTATTACCCGAGATCTTATTTATCTTCCAGTATTAATTAAGCACCTTTGCCTACTTAAATGTCTTAATTTATACTTAACAATACAAAAACATTCATACAGGTTCACGTAGTAAATAAACAGTATAGTTGCAAATTATATCAATCATGCATTCAACCGAGAAAAGATACACAGAATTATAGCAAAACTTCTCTTTATTGATTCTTCCCATGGTTACAGACTCAACTTGACCTGCGCACTCAGCTCGAGGGGTCCGTGCACTCAGCTCGAGGGGTCTGTGCAGTCAGCTCTAGACTACTAGGCCTCTGCGCACTCAACTGCAGAGCCTTCTCCTACTCTACGACCCACAGACACACTTTACACTTCGACTCAATCACTTAGACTTCTCATTCTTCTGTTCCTTCCCGCTTCTTCTATGCTTAGAGCCTTTCTCTATTTATAAAATCCCATGGTCCGCGGAGCATGGGTAGGTCTATCCAGCCGAAATTACATTACAAAAACTAGGGTGGACAACCCTTTGACTCTATTATAATTTTGTGCCCCGCGCCCGCAATTCGCGGAGATTTTACAACATGTTTTGGTCAAAACTTGGGCTTTAAGCCCCGAAAAATGCCTCAGGAGGATTCCATGCCCAACATATTAAATGTCGGACGCCGCTCCATTTGGCCTCACTTCTTCTGTCAAATCATGAAGAGTGGCTTTAATGGTCACTTTCTGGCCGACTTGCCCAATTTCTCCCTGGGTAGCGCAACTCCCTCCATGATGCTGCGGGCCCTGTGACACTTCCTTGCTTCACACCATCCTCCAATCGTGCATCTCCCCAACTCGGGAAGTGTATGTTATAGTCCCGCGCCTCATTTCAGCTGCTTGGAGTGCTAAGATTTTGCTACCTTCATCTAGTCACATGGCCACACTGCCAATGTATAGCTTCAAGCGACTGCCCTTCACCTTTCCTGGGAAGGGTTCTCCATTTAATTTGACCAGTTGTACCCCTCCTCCATCGGTAATTTTCTTGATGACATAGGGCCTTAACCAGTGCATTTAGAATTTCCCTGGAAATATATCAATTTTACTATCATATAACAAAACCAAGCCGTTTACCTTAAATGTGAACAGCTTAATGTGTTGATAAAGCCATGCCTTTTCGTGCTGCTTTTGGTCCTGTTGGTGAAATCCAGCTAAAAATATCTCTTCCTAAAGCTCATCAAGCTGTGCAAGCCTATCCTCCAGGGCTCTGAAATTCGTCATACTTGTGAGCACAACTATGCGTAGACTAGGAACAATATATTACATAGGCATTACCACTTTAACCTCATAGACGAGCTTAAAGGGGGTGTTTCTAGTCAACTTTTTTTATGTCATTTGATAAGTCCATAATACAGTAGGTATGCGTAGGTCCCAATCACTTCCCTGAGCATTGCACACCTTGGTTAGCACGTTTTTGAGCACCTTATTGAATGCTTCCATTGTCCTGTTAGCCTGCGGGTGATAAGGCGTGCTCTTCTAGTGATATACCTGAAATTCCTCCATCAGCGGGCTGATCATCTCATTTAGGAAGTGCGTACCGCAATCAATCATCAAGATCTTTGGACAACTGAATCACATTAGTATGTGCTCAAAGAGGAACTTTGGAGCGGTCATGCCTCTGTAGTCCTTCATAGGCTGTGCCTCTGACCAATGAGTCAAATACTCCGTTAAGGTGATAATGTAACTTGCTCCTGTATTTCCTTGGGGCTAAGTGGGTCCCACAATATTTGTCGCCCACTTCTCAAAGGGTTGCAATGTCATCTGTGGACTCAAAGGCATCTCATACCTCTTTGATGGCTTTCCAGTACTTTGATACACATCACATGCCTTGCAATAAGATTTTGAGTCTTGATGGAGGGTTCTCCACCACAACCCTCCGCATAGAATCTTCTGCGCAGTTGCTATTCCTACATAATGTCCTCCCGCGGTGCCCCCATGAGTGTCTACAAGGATGCTGCTTCTTTCAAACTCAGGTACATACCATCGCAGTATCTCATCAGACCCCATTTTGTACAGATGCCCAACAATGATAGATAAATCTGCCGCATGCACTACTAATTCCTTCTTCTGCTGGATAGTGCATCCTTCCGGTGCAGTACCTGTCATTAGGAAATGTATTATATCATCAAAATGGCCATCCGCGACGTGCACTGCAAATAGCTGCGTATCAGGCAATCCATCTTCCAAGTTGGTGGGATTTTCCCCTATTTTGTTGTGCAATAGATTGTCTGCTCTTGCATTCAGTCATCCAGGATTTAAAATAACTTCAAAATCATATTCCTGGAACAATAAGAACCACCTAGAGATTCATCCCCCCAACACAGGCTTATTGACTAGGTACTTTAGCACAAAGTGATCTGATACATCTTAAAATGGCCTCCCAGCAAGTAGTGCCTAAACTTTGGGAGGGCATACACCATAGTTAGCCCTTCGTGCTCAGTAGTGGAATAGTTCTTCTCCACTTTGGATAATCTTCGGCTTGTGAACATGATAGGATTGTCCAAGCCTTCTTCGCCAGACTGTGTAATTAGTGTTGCTCCCAGCCCTATACATGACATGTCAAAATGTACATGAAACTCCTTCTTCCAATCCAAGAAGACTAGAATCGTCACAGTGACCATATTTTATTTCAATATATCCAAGATTTTCTTACAATTATCATTCCAACAGAATGTGACATCCTTCTTCAACAATTTCTCCATGGGCATGGTGATCTGGGCATAGCCTTTGATAAACATTCTGTAATGTCTCCTATGTCCCAGGGTAGCACGCAGTTGCTTCACACTCCTCGGTGCCTCCAAGTTCAATATCACCACTATCTTTGCGGGATCTACCATCAATCCCTGTATGAAAACCACATGCCCCAATAGGTTCCCAAAAGGAACACAAAATAGATATTTCTTGAGATTGAGCGCAATCTAGTATCTTCGACATGTATCCAGCATCATGCGCAAGCTTGCTACATGGAATTTAACCAGCCCAAACACGGTCCAGTCATCAAAATATACGTCCAGGAACTTATGAATAAATTCCTTGAATGCAGCCACAACTACGTGCAAGAAGATCGCAAGTGCATCTTCAATCCAAACAACATTACAGTGTATTGAAAGCAACCCCACTCAGTCGCCAAGGTTGTTTTTCTCCTATCCTCTGGCATGATTTTGATTTGGTGGTACCTAGAGAAACCATTAGTGAAGCAATATGCTTCCTGGCCGCATACATTGTTCAACACTTCACAAGTGAACGGAGTCAGGAAAGGATCATGTACACAAGCATCATTTAGCTTTTTGAGATCCACACATATCCTTATTTCATCCTTCTACTTTTTCTCCTGTACCACCATTGGGCTTACCCAGTCAGATTCTTCTACAGGCTCAATGATGCCTGCCGTGAGCATCTTGTTTAGCTCTAAGCGGACCTTGTCCTTATATTTCAGATTGAGACGGTAAGGATTTTGCTTAACTAGCTTCACGTCGGGCTTTAATCTAATCTTCATCATACCTAGGTCCCCGATTACCCCCTTCAAATCTGTAAACTTGGTAGGGAATAAATCCTGGCATTTGCGGAGAAATTTAATGAACTTATCCACTGTCATGTCGTCCTAGTAGTCTCCAATCTTCGTGAATTTTGGTTCTGCCTCCGTACCAATGTTTACTTGTTTCGTTTTCAATGGCGTGGTTACATCAGGGTTCTCAATATGTGGTCTTTTAACATCATGGTGACCTTCTATTTTCAGAATGTTAATATTCTGCAGATCCTCGTCTTCTTCTTCAGTGGTCACATTATATCATTCCAGCACGTGACTTAGCTGAGTAGCCCACTCAGGTTGAATCAGGTCCAAAGGATCCTGTGGTATCTGAAAGATGGCTGCTTTCACTTCTTATAGCACCTCATCAATGAAGTCAAACGTGTCTTCAAAACTAAATGTCAACCTCGCACATAATATCCCATTAACCTATACCATGGCGGAGCTCTATTTCTACGTACTAATTCATAAGGACAACATCTAGGGTGTGACAGAACAAGTGCACCCATTCAGGTTGGGGCTTTTCTCCATAAGTCTGGGTCCATTTGGCCAAATGTGTACATGGATCATCCTACCCATTATACTTGTCTGTCATTCGCATCTTAATCTTCCCAAATCGTATTCTCATCATCTTCCTACATTCACACCAATCATCAAAGCTTCCCTTATGTGTACCCCACCATCTTGCGGGCATAGCGCACATTGCCCAGTCCAATGCTAGAAGTGCTGATTTTTTGGTAACTCCCTTTCAAATGCATCCAAAAATATATCTACCTCATTCAGGCCATCATAAGTAGGTATATTTATTACCTCTGAGGACACACAGCACAACGATCAGGTCATCATGTTTCAATTCAGTGTAGTCACTTCATGTAATCGATTCTACCAGTGTTCTAACTCTTCATCGGAGTTCGAAGTGTAGGAACTCTCACGATCCCATGTAATTCATACATCCATGGTGGGATTCACCCAATCTTAGTCTCACAATGTTATTTAATAGATACATTCCAAATCGTTATCACTCTCATAATCACGAAATGATTCTGTATAGTGCGATCCTTTAGTAGGATCTAGAGGTACTATTATGCGTAGCGATTTCTTCTCAAATATCATCTTTCGCTTATTTAAGTTGATTACCCCATTCATATTAGTAGCCTAGTCAATTTCCAGGAGCATAGGATAGGGGTTGTTGTCATCCACTATCTCTATTACTTCAAAATCAGCCAGTGTGCTGGCACCTTCAATATCCATAGTCACCCCCTGCAGCCACCCCATGGGTATGATCTTCTGCTAAATCGGAGACCATTGCAGCGCAGTTCTCCCCATCCATTCCCAAGTTTGCTTTAGCAATACGTTCACGTCTGACCCCAGGTCCAAAATCACCTGATCCATTTCATACTCTCCTATCTGCGCGGTTAACCTCATCTCCCATCTCGTTATTGTTTTATGCTTGCCAATCTTTTGTACTACATGTGCCTCACCCAGAGTGATACCAGCGCATCTATTGATGAGCTCCTATAACCCCTTCACAACCTTACTATCGTGCAGTAACTTCATGCAGGTATCCAGGAAGGTTGTGAGCATAGAAGGGTCCATCTCCTTATCAAGTTTGTCCTTTCTCCTAGAGGTGGAGGCCTCAGCAAAGCTCTTCTTAGTTTCCATGAAGGTTTCACGTGCGCACTCCAAATCGAACTCAGCCTCCTTCACCAAAGCTTTGCGGACCCACGTACTACCTTCTAGCTATTTCCACTTGTCATCTCCCATCGTGATTCCACTTCTGAGCACTATATTTATGTTTGGATCCTCTTCACACAGCTCTGACCTCATCATCTGCATGTTCTGAGTCGGTGGAGGTGGTAGCTCCCCTTTGTCACATATACTTGCTATTAGTAGAGGACAGTCTTATGTTTCATGATCAAATAACGTGCAATACTTTCACAATGGACATGTTGGGTTAGTGAAATTGTGGGCATAATGTCTTGGTTCTCCGCAATTATAGAAAATCAACTATCCTCAACCTCTGCCAAGTCCTCCTTAGCCTCGATCTCGTCCGCGTTCCTAAAATCCTATCTGTGCCATTCTTGTGCTTTGATCAAGGGGCTGTGTTTCTACCTGAACCCTATAAGCGAGAGTTCTATCCATCATCAATTCATAACTTTTGCAATTATGCTTAGCATGCCCTACTGACCTACAAAAGTTGTAGAACAGTTGTTGCGGTGTCTGTACAAACTTCTGCAACAAGTGGCAGTTATTCGTGGCATGTTTTCTTGCTACCTAACAAATAGCGCACCATAATGCAGGCCCCACACTTAGTCCCGCTAGATCCTTTGGCCTCAAAGGCATCGATCCACCTCCTACAATATAGTTCAGAAAAACTGGGCAATTGCCCTTGTCATGTCCCTGACTCTTACATTTCAGGCACCATACCTCTTCGCACACCTCGGGTCGAACCATACTGTCCTTCTTCAGACTTTACATCTCAAGGCACAGATTCTTCAACTACGCGTGGATTTGTTGAACCCTTAGATTTGGATCTTGCATCGGTGTTCCATGCAATCTCATTGCACTCTCCAAGGCCTCCACCTAAGTTGTTATATTTTGTTGTGACAACGCAACCCTTAAGTGTGGCAGTAGAGAAGCCACAAACCACTTGCGATGTTGTCCGTCTGTCAAATTCATGTTGGCTTCACGGATTATAAACTTCAACCTCTGATCTAGTTCCCAAGGCGTCTTGCCTAGTTGCATCATGATCTCCTTGAATCTCACAATCGACTCCACCTCAGATTTAGGCCTACTAAACTCTCTATTCAATGTTGTTTAGATATTTTCCACTCCAACATTCAGGTTATCATTAGAGTACTTGATATACCGGGTTAATGTGCGATCTTGTAGAGCACTAACTAGTGTCACCTTCTTTATATTATCATCAGTAACACCTTGAGCTTCCCTAAAGATTTCACAACGAACCAGAATTGGTCTCGATCCTCATTTCCCAAGCCCTTGAACAAAGGTAGCTTGACTGAATTTTCCATATTGAATTGCGGTGGAGGTGGAGGTGGTACGGGTGAAGTCGCAGGTGATGGTGGTGAATTCAGAGGTGGTATTCATGGGAATCCTTGTCTTATTAACTGAATAGAACTTCGCAGAGAAACCTTCGCTATCCCTTCCTCATCACCTCGCGGAGGTGAAATCAATGGACTATATTTAGGACCCTTTTTCCCTTCCTTCCTGTAAGTTTTTCCACTTCGCGTAGTTTTGAACATCAAGGTAGTTGCATAACCCATTTTTCACACAATAGCATTTTAATCCAAGTATTCAAATATTTCATGTACTTACCTCATGATCCTTTGAAAAAACGTCGCTTTACCTCATTGTAGTTGACCGAGATGTTGACCACGAATTCAGTCACAAACCCTCCTATGACATAATCAAGCTAATGATCGACAGTGCGGGCGATCTTGTTCTCATATGCTTCCAGTTTTTGTACTAGATCAGGTGTCCAAACAATAGGACCATCAAGTGTCCACCTTCCTTGGTTGTCTGTAAGATTCGTGATCCACCCGTATAGCTCAACTGGATAGGAGCAAAAAAAGATTTCATGGATCTCTGTGTATAGGTATCTGTCCAATCACTGTTCCTTTGTCAGTCATGGGTTTTTGTCCTCCCGCACCGCGAATTCATGGATCTTTCTATCCAACCAGTCTTTGATCTCATTCTTAGTTAGATTCGTCTGATACGACATCACACATCTCTTATGCAGATTCCGGTCCCGACAATGAAACCATTTGTTGGCTTGAGGGGGCCTGACCCAGGTTCAGCGTTGATTAGCCAAACGAATCCCTACACTACCGGCCCTTTCAGCGTCAGCCCGCAGAGCGCAGACCGAAGTCTCACCCAAAGCAGTATGGGGAGATGCTAGAACCAAGTTTCCATTCCTTGAGATGGTTGTGATGTCGTTTGATTCCCTCTATCCCTGTCTTCACACAGGTTGCTTCACTCTAGGGCTTTCAAGACAAGTCCTCTATCCCAGCCTTAAATACCTCTGTGAAAGGGTACAGTTAACCATCACGTAGCCCTAACCTGCTACGTAGGTACTTTCGCATTGTTAGGGTAGCAGTCTGCACATATTCCCAAATTAATCTAAGTGTATTACTTATCTTATGAGTTAATTAAAGTTAATGATATGTAGTAGATATCCTTGATCAGATTCAGTTTTCCAATGTAATTGTATTCATTCACACATCATATAAGCATAATCAAGGAAATTCATAGATAACATATCAAGATATGTCAGTAGAACAAAGACATAGAAATTGCATAATATCTCTCTTTATTAATGTCTTCCAAGTGTTTACAAGCTATGTCTACCCTGCGCACATAGCTGCAGGGCTCCGTGCACTCAGCTGTGGACTTCTACCCTAGGCCTCTGTGCACCCAGCTGCAGAGCCTCTACCTACGCTATGACCCAATACTTAGACTTCCTACTTCAAAGCTACGAATCTCTTACATTCTTCGCTGATTCTTTTTTCTAACTAGTTAGAGCTTAGATCTTTTTATACAATCCCATGGTCCACATACCATGGGTAGATCTCTTACAACCGACTCTACTTTACAAGACTAATGGTGGACTACCCTTTATGACACCTTCGTGCTTCACAACCACAAAATGTGGAGTCTTTACAATTTTATTACAAAATTTGACTCAAACATGGGCTTTTAGCCCCAAAACGTCCCTTGGGGGATACCGCTCCCAACAGATACATAGAAACCTATAATTGAGGATAACTTTAAAAGGACGATGAAAATCCAAGTCCTGTAAAACAAGATGAACTTCTATAGGAAATAATGGAAATGCATGGCAGAGCTAATCCTCAGAACACAAGATTGGTTGATTTCGAGATTATGTTGGCTAATCTTAGAAGTTTGTTTCAGCATTTGAGGAACATGAAGTTGGTCTCACTTTGAATCAGATGAACATCCAGATCAAAAAATATGAATTGAATCAAAAGTTTTACACTTGATGTATGATCAATTATCTTGATGAATGAGTCATTTTGTCCCCAAAAGGGAAAATGACATGTACTCTGAAATTTTTTACAGCATCATACCAAATTCGATGGGTACAATGTTTGCAACGATGAGAAACACCCCTTCTATACCTACATCAAATATTCAACAACAAGGACAGAAATGGTATTAGACATCCTTACATAGAAGAATAAGAGGTGTTATTACTCTTTTTTAGACTAGAAATGGAGAGGTAGCGGCCTATGAATACCCTGATATCAATATATTCAAGTTTTGTGTGGTCCTCATCCACTAAGGATGTATGTATGGAATAATATTTTGTGGTCATCATGTGATGCCTAAACTAGATACAACACACCTATTTATAAGACTTATGAGAATAATTGAGGGTCCTTGTCTGACATTACTTAGTCATGACGGTGTCTGCTCAATATTCTCTTAGTACAATAATTCAAGACGCATGATAAAAAGAAGACACACTAACAAAAACTTTAGTCACTATCAAAATCTGCTTCAAAATCCGAATCTGGTGGAGTCCTTTGTCGTTCCCATGAGGATGTTAGCTTTGACAGCATTTCTTTTGGCTTTTCCCATGAAGATGTAAACTACGATAGATATTCCTTTTCCCAAGTGGGGTCATTCTATACTTGAGCATCTTGATATACATCAACAAATATTGTTTCCTTTTCGTCCCATACTTTTGCTTTTCCTTTAGAGTTAGATATCACTATTGAAGATTCTTCTTTCTGAGGTGCATGTGAACTCTGTTCGGTGTCGAATTTTTCTTTTGAGGATTGTCCATATGAAAATTTTATAGTGTCAGATGATTTTCTTAAACTTTTTTGAGGGAAGAGATAATCATCCTTATTCCACCTGTTCACATAAGCGAATGGATCAATTTCAATGCCAAGGAAAGAATATTTTTTACTTTTTCTGAAATCGGGCAAGGACTGCACTGCCAACTCAACACCATCCAATAAATCCCACTTGAAGATTTGAAACATGCTGACACCTTGCTCTATAGCAGCTTGTACCCATAATTTACATTGATGACTGATACCTCCCTTTTCTTGCCATCCTACTTCGAACATCATTGAAGAGCATACTCTGTTTGATAGAAGTAAATTGATAAGACATACCACATCTTCAGACCAACATCCTGCAGATACACTAATGGTGATTAGTGCCTTTTGATTAATTATCAGTCGCATTACTCCACATCTTCCTTGCATTGGCTCTAAAGTTTTGATTAAAGAAACTTTTTCTGGTAGCTTCAAGCCATGAAATTCTTGCAACCAGCTAGAAACTTTCTTTATCTCCTCTGGATTTTCTGCCAATGTAGATTCCATTATACTATTTGTCCCATAGACTTGTGCAAAGGGATTAGGGACAATAGGATTTCTAAATTCCATGCTCTGATAATCCCATGGTTCTGTGAATGTTCTTAGATACTGGAGTGTTCTTTCAATACACTGAGAAGCTCGAACTTGAATCTTCTTCTGACATTTTCCATTCCTGAATTCCCAATCAGCAAAAGGTTGAAACAATTCATATTGTGGGAAAGAATCAGTAGCAACATAATTTTCATCAAACCTTTGCAGAAAAGCTGCATCTAGTTCGTCAAACAAATCAAGAATTCTCAGTGAACTTAGAAAACGTTGAACTAGTTCATTCATATTGATTTCTGCTAGATCGAGCATGTGTGCAGAGACATAAACAACAATAGATAAATCAATTCCACCAATAATCTGATAATAGTTCAAAGTTTTTAGAACTTTGATCATTTCTTCTGTGTAGCTACTACCCCAAGTATCATCCAGAGTTTTGAAGTAAACCTTTACTTTCATATTTGGCAGAGGATAAACTTTTACCAATTCTTCATTCAGATTTAGAAAAACACCAACTTTTTTGTGTTGCCAGGCCTAGCACTTTTGAATCCACTGGTTTCTCCTCAATCTAAAACCAACTACATTTTTAATTTCATCAACAACATCTAATAATATAAATTCCAAAATTTTGAAACGTTGAACAAAGGTTTCAAAACTGTCATCAACAGGGGTTTTGCCTGAAAGACTTAATATTTCATTCCTATGCACATGAACCTTGTTCATTTCCCTGGTCAAAGCATCTTCTAAAAAATTAGAATTTCCCGGAATCCATTCAACATCAAACTCATACATTTGGAACCACATTTTCCATGCTAACAATCTTCCACGAGCTAACTGTTTTGAGATTTTTGCATTTAAAAAATATTTAAAGTTCATGGAATCTGTTCTAATTAAAAACTTTGCTGGAGCAAGATAAATTTCAAACTTTTGGATTCCATTAAAGATGGAAAGAGTTTCCTTTTCAGCAGGAAAATAACCCTTTTGATGTTTTAAAAATTTTCCCGAAGCATAAGCACAAAGAACTTCTTCTGTTTTTTCTCCTTCTCCCCTTCGTTCAAAAAGTGCGGCTGCCCAAAAATTGTCTGAAGCATCGGTCTGCAAAATTAGAAAACCATTACCTGGTGGTTTTAGAGTTGGGAGATGCTGACATTCAGATTTTAATAGCTGGACTGCTTTAGTTGCTTCAGGTGACCATCCGGAATGTAGATGCTGACGAATAGGAGCCGTTTTCTCTGAAATATTAGGAATATATTTATGTACATAATTTAAAATTCCTAAAAATCTTTGAATCATCTTTACATCTGTCAACTGATCAGGAAATTCAGAGAGTTTTGTTAAGACATGTGGCTGCATCTGAATTTGACCATGACCAACATGAATTCCAAGAAAATCAATACTGTCTTGAAAAAGAATCATTTTCTTCTCTGATAACATAAGACCATGTGTTTTTCCTTCTTCAAGAAACACTTGTAGATGTTTCAAATGTGTTTCTAAATCTGGACTATGTACAAGAATGTCATCTATATATACATCAATAAAATCATATTTATTGAAGATATGGTCCATTCTTCTCTGAAAGAAAGCAGGAGCGTTCTTCAAACTGAATGGAACAACTCTCCATTGAAAGAAACCGGCAGGACATGTGAAAGCAGTTTTATGACGATCTTCTTCTTTAATCTGAATATGATAATATCCAGATTTCATATCAAATTTTCTAAAGATCTTACTTCCTTGAATTTTCTACATTATAGTCTCTTGTCTGGGCATGGGATAATTAAAACTTTTAGTAATAGCATTCAATGGTTTATAGTTAATAACCATCCTATCTTTCCCTCGGACTATTTCTGAATGATTTCGAACAAGGAATGCAGAACAGGAATAATGAGATCCACTTCATTCAATAAGTTGAAGATCTAACAATTCTTCAATCTGCTTTCTCATTTCTTTTTCTTCAGCAGGGGTGCAGGGTATCAATTTACCAGTTACCCCATTATCATGCAACGTAATAATTTCTTGCTGTGGGCTTTCAGCTTGCCAGAAAGCTTGAGGATTGTTTGAACAGCGTTTTAACATATCCTCATATATTCTGACTTGTTCTGGTGACCAATCAGGATTTCTACTAGCTTTCTGAGTAGGTTGAGATTTAGTCTCATAAATTTGTAACACTTCTTTCCAGTCATGAGACTCATTCCTTGTTTTCTTTAAACCTACTTTCTTTTTAATCTGCTCTCTTCTTGCTTCTGAGTTTGCCAAAGTTAGCCTAGGAACTGCAACTGCCTTCTTTTTTACATTGCAAATGATTTTATCTTCACTGATAGTGACATGCAATACTGAATTAATAAATGGCATTCCTAAAAACAAACTGGCTGAAGCATCATAATGCTGTATGGCAGAGATTTTGATAATACTCCCCCCTAGTTTCAAAGAAATATTATCTACATAGTGGGTGAGATTTACTGATCCGCCAATAGTTTCTGAGACAAGAATATGTTGTAAGGGTTTCCATAATCCTTTGAAGAGAGATGGTCGTGCAAGATTATTGGAACCACCTGTGTCAATGAAAGCATCAACAACAATCCATTCTCCTTTCACTTGAACTTCAACTGGGATGTATAAAAGGTTAATGGTTTTGACAATCTTTTTTAGGAAAGCATTTTCGTCAGCAAGAGCAGTAGTATTTACAGGAAGAGATGATGAGGATGACGCAACTATTTTTGGATATGGACAAAAAGAACTCACCATGGGTTGTCGAGACAAGGAATCTAAAACAGGGGTGACATTCTTAGAGTCAGTGGTGATAACAGTATCAACTGAAGAGTCATCTGAGTATTCTTCTGTAGAATCTTCTAACTCATATTCATCACTGTAATGAAGCTCTTGTTCACTGGGTTCACTTTCTCATTCGCCATAACATATATTCGTTTTTTGGCTAACATCAGGAATATCTTCATTGTCTGACAAAGAAGCGTCTGTCAAAATATATACATCGGACACTTCATCTTGAGAATCTACAACTGACCAATTATCTACAAAATCTTCAAACTCTATACAAGCTTTTAATTTATTGGAAGAACTCTTTGGACACTTGCGAGCAAAATGTCCTTCTTGCTTACAGATAAAGAAAGCATTATCTCTTTTGGGTTGTTTTCTCTTTTTGATATATTTGAATTTTCTGAATGGTCGTCTTGGATTTGCAACACGTTTGGGTCTGTACTTACCATATCTTTTAGATCTTCTTTTCTTAAAAGGAGTCCATGGTAATACAGAACGACAGACATTCAGATTTGGTGAAACATTATGAACCTGTTTTTGCCAACACAAATATTTTACCTTTTCCTGACACCTGAATAAAAGATCTATCCAGTATATTTGATCTATCTTTCTGCCTTGCACTTCTAGATCTTTCATTATCATATCGCCTAGGTTTCCTGGCAGCTTAAACAAAAAGGAAATCTTCTGAGTAACATCATTGATCAGATTAGATTTGTAGATTATTGACATATAATCATAACCAAATTTATCTAAATCCTTTAAGTCTTTCAATTCCATTCTTGTTACATCTGTAATAAGCTGCTTCTTCTCATCTCCAGGTTCAGGGACAAATTGTGTAAGCAAAAGGACTTCTAGAGTAGCTAATCCTGAGGCTACAACATTTACTCTTTCTTCGGCTATTCCACCCATCCACCAATCATACACAATACTAGCCATTCGTTTTTTTGCTAACAAGAAGATTGAATAGTTGTCTAATTTGGAGACAACTTGCATCTGGTATAAAGCACCAATCCAGATTCTGATGGATTCAGCTGGATTCTTTGATTTATCAAGATCTAGAACATACCCAGATGAATTAGTGGGAAACAAATATTCTTCTTCTGATGATGATGATGATGACGGTTAACGTCCACTCAGACCAAATTGGTCTATCGGACCTACAATTTTCTTAATTTTTACTTGTCTGGCTCCTCGTCTTTCTTGGCGAGATTGGTGTTGTAGCTTTCTTTCTTTTCTCTACGGTCTTCCAACTTCCTTTGTCTTGCATCTCCTTCATCTCTTCTGGTTCTTGGGACATTGGTGTCTTAGCTTCGCGATCTATTGTGTTCATTCTTTTGAAAATAGTCGGAGAAGAAGTTTGGTTTAGGAGATCTGCTTTGCTGTTAAATGAAGATTTATTTTCTGCGGTATTCAAATCCTCATAATTGTTGATTTGTTGGGGCGGGCTTTCTCCTTGCTTGTTTTGAGAGTTGCTTCCTTCTTCCTTGATTTCTTGTGACTCATTTTCTCTAGAATATTCTTCTTCTTTGATGACAGTGTAGTGTTCTTTTTGTGCTCCTTCCCACCATGTAGATCTGTGGTGGTTTTTTCTAGCAAAATTTTTCTCCGAGGCTTTTGGGCAATTTTTGGCTAGATGCCCCATCTCAAAGCACGATCGACACCTGAAGAGGACACTTTCATAATCAAGCTTCTGGTTCCACACATAGTCTTTACTTGTTAGGTTTATTTCAGCTGGAAATCCGGCGCTGAAATCCATTTCCACACAGATGCGTGCATAGGTGGTTCTGGCATATTCCTCTGTTTCTGGGCACCTGCAGTAAAATTTCCCAATTGCATTTCCGATGGCTTTTAGCGAGGAGAGATTCCAGAGATGCAAGGGTAGGCTTGGCAATCTCACCCAAATTGGTGCTGAGGTTATCACTGCTGTAGAGGGATCGAATGATGGGTTCCATGGCGTCATGAATAGGCCTGATTTTTCCCAAAACCAAGGGCCGGAGTCTAGAATACATTGTCTGCTTTCAGGATTTTCAAAATCTACTATAAAGAAACCTCTAGCACAGGGGTAGATATTAATTTCATCAGAAATGATAGGCTTCCATACCTCCGAGATCCAATTGTGGAGTGCTATCAGCCGCGGCCAAAAACCATTGAACCGGAAAATTAGGGCACTTTCGGAGAACTTCAAATCTTCATCGAGTGAGTCCTGGACCACTTGGATAGTGGGAGCTGGATATTTGGCTTCGGTAAACACATTTGCCTTTTGGAGTGATGGCATTATAAAGGATGGAAATAAAGTAGCAGCATTCTCTAAAGTAGCCAATTCACTTTTATTTTTATGGACAATGACTAGTTTTGGCCTTTCTATTTTATGCCCAACTTGACTACTTGATTCAGCTACATCTTCTTCTTGAGATTCACTAGTGGCCCAATTTTGAGGAACTTCCATGGTTTTTGAAAATTTAGGAGGTTGAGATTCTCTCTTCTTCTTTTCTCTTCTTCTTCTCTCCTTATCCTCCTTTTTCTGTCTATCTGCTGTTTGTTCATCATGTAATAATTTAAGATTGGCAAGAATTAATTCACTCTGGCAA
Source organism: Pinus tabuliformis (assembly GCA_031772625.1). Lineage (NCBI taxonomy): Eukaryota > Viridiplantae > Streptophyta > Pinopsida > Pinales > Pinaceae > Pinus > Pinus tabuliformis. Next base: position 39,779,796 of record CM062815.1, read on the forward strand.
CCTAGATCATCAAGTACTTCTTCGGCATGTGCACACCAAGTGGTCAGATAATTACCGATCTAGTAAGTCTGATCCAAATCATTTGTATTCTGTGCGTTATGCTCTATCAGGGGAGCACAATCAGCTCGAGTAGCTGGTTGTCCGGATGATGAAGAGGTTGTACAGAACTTTGTACGAGGAGGCCACTTGCCACCTTTGACAAACCGATGATTTGCATATTGCCATTCTTCAACAGGAGGAAAATAACCTATACGATGCATTTTATTTACAATAGGAAGAAAAGGTTTTGACTCTGGTATGTACAACTGAGTAGAAGACAACTGAGGTTCAGGCTAACTAACTTCTTGATTTGTAGACAAATCATTGCTACTAGATGTAACGTCACTTGGAGCAATAGGAAAAACATATCTTTTTGGCCTGGTTACTGGTCGAGGCGCTTTTGGTCTTGGAGGAATCAACTTTACTTGGCCATTATCTATAGCGACTCTTTTTAATTTTGACTCAGGCTTCTTTTCATCAGCGATGGATTTGTATTGGAAATACCAATTGCCGGGTAATTCAGTAGGGTCATATAAAACACCTTCAACTTGCGCATTAGATAAACCAACCGTGACACAGTGTTTTAACAATGGTTGTTTCAGCTTTGGATGGGCAGTGTTTGTCAGCTGAAATGAAGCTTGTCCTATTACAGAAAGATATTCGCTTTCTTCTGCCATGGTTAAACCTTGAACCCCAGTCAACAGTTTCCAACAATCTTTTAAATGAGCAGCATTTATACTAATAGAGTAATCAGGATATATCGTCCCATATTGACATCCCGTGGACAAATTAGCCATTATGGTACCAATCCTAGCATTATCATAGGATTGATGACGAGTGTCAAATAGTTCAACAATGCATGGGGTATTTATACCATGACGGAACAATGGTGCAAGACCTATCCTTATACCTCCAAAATGAAGATAGAAATATTTTCCCTCTTTAGCATACTGGCGGAACTTTTTAATTTCGTCATCAGAAAACAAATTTAAAGCAAGGATTTGAACAGATGGACCTGAAATCTTTATTGTAATCTCTACCTCTTTCAAGAAATTCTTTCTTTTCAACACAAAGGTCATAGGCAGTTTATAAATATCAGTAGCATGCAAAGCAGGAGGAGTCCAATTTGTAGGGTTCTCAACTATCTCATGATTTTCATTTTCAGCAATTTCAGACTCATTAGACCTTGATGAAACTTCAGTGATAACTTTTCGATCGATAGAAGAGAATGAGCGTAAGAGATTGGCCATATTTTATAATCTAAACCAGAGATGGACTAAAGAAAGCGTTTATCTACTCAGCACAATGTACAACAAAGATGCTTTTCGAAGGCTGCCTGGCTTTCTCTAGGCTCTGTCTGTAGATTACAAACTCAGGACTAGAACAGGGCTCTGATACCAATAAATAGATGATGGACTGTGCTTCCGAGAGAGACACACATACCCAACTAGGGGCCTATGTTAGCTCTTAAATATGTACATGCAGTTTAAGTCACATGATTCAATAGGGTATGAAACAATTACCGGCTTTAATGGCTGCATTATTTCCCCTTGATCCCAATTTTTTTTGTCCTTGCCCTAGTCAGTTTGAACCTGATCGAACAATTTTGAAAAAATTAGGAGTGCAGTGGATGCGAGGAAAGAAAATTTGCAATTGAATGTGACTTTTGGGAGGAAGGACCATGATTAAGGAACATTTCTCCAAAAAGTACAAGATCTGGCACATAAGTGAAAATAGTTATGATCTTTGTCCTCAATAGATACCAACAACACCAATAATAGATAAGCACCCAGATTATTTATATATATATATATATATATATATATATATAGATATATATATATATATATATATATATATATATATATATAACCATCCAAAAAGTATGCAGAAAAGTACAAAAAACAAGCATATTGAATGCATACTTCTTGTTCCATCCCTGAATTCCTTGGCAACACGTAGTAGAGTTTTCCTCAATCAGTATCAGTAACTCACATTTTCGCCCTAACTCTTGCAACAACATCGTCATAACAACAATGATGGTCAGGTTCAAATCTGACCTCAAACTATTGTCAACGTGGGCATCCTCGTATTTGACTTTGTTTGCATATGGGTATGGTCTAAGATTGAGATTGATTGCAAGAGTCCCCCTCCCATCCCATCCCCGTCCCCATCCCCATCGTCCTCCTCCTCTCCCCCCGCATTGGCATAGGTATTTTCATCCCCTAAATGGACAGAAAAACGTTTTGGGTTATGGAAATCTAAGGAAGAGAGGACTCTGAAACAAGAAAGACAGAGATATGGCCCACTTGCAATGGTCTTCTCATACACAATAGCCTGGAGAATATAAGAGAAATAATATTAGAGTGATAATATTTACAAAAATTAGTCATAAGAGAAATAAAATAATATTAGAGCGGTGTAATATTTAAAAATATTAGTCACAACCATTGACATACTTTTATATAAAATAAACTCTAAAAATGTTAATTCTTAAAATTTCTTGTGTAGTTACCTAATGTCATTCAAATAGAATATCACAATAACTTGGGTTAGTAATGGTGTGATCATTTCTTTTATTTTTTTAAAGGTATTTTTTCTAGACATGCATCCAATCAATCATAAATCATCTTAACATATACCTTTGAAGTAATATAAATGAACTTATGGTTATCCTCAAAATAATTATCACTCATAGCCTTAGTGATGGTGTAAGGCTCGTGTCAAAGTGGTATGAGCTTCTTATGGGAGTTTTTTAATTTCCCTTTATGCAAGTCCAACAATAACTCGTCACCAATCTAAAACTTATGTGGAACCTAATGGATTGTGTATATACTTGTACTTGGAGTTGGGAACTTTCTACAAAATATCATGAACTCATTTTTGAATTTCTCGGATACGTTCCTCAAAATTGGTTTCTTTACTTACCTCGTTCCAGGTATAGGAGGTATCTTCATGTGTAATACCATGAATATAGCTACATCAATTTTGCCTACTTTGGGACCCCAAGGACACCTGAAAAAGCTTGTGGCCAATAGAAATATGAAGAGATATGTCGAATTTATGTTGAAAATGTGGAAGAATTTCAACACGTGTATGTGGATGGTCGCAATTGTATACTCTAAAGACATCTATAATAATCCTATTGACTACTACTTTTTATTTATCAATCTAGGGATGGAAGGTAGTGGATTTGGTCAAGCTTGATGTCCATCATGGACAAAAGGTTAAACCAAAATATGCTCAAAGAAGAACTCATGAGTGAATTTTTTTTGTGACAATCTTCTTACAATTTTCCAAAATTCCCATCGTAAGGAAGCAATAAACAACAACAAAAACACATATGTTACCATGCTTGGTTGAGGGAAAACACGACATAAAATATAGGGGCACTAACTCCAAAGGATTATCTATAGTAGGAAAAGGCCTACAATTGGTGTGGATGGCCATTTCCTTCAGTAGAATATAATTCTTCCATTGCTTACAAGCTTCGACACTAGAATGCATCATGTTGTCATAGGTTGGGTTTCTATGAAACCCATCATAGAGTGTTTGGTTATGATAGACCATCGAATGTTTGTGTCATGTGGGAACTACATCAACAACATGAATGATTGGCTCGTAGGGTCCCTGTTTTGTAGTCATTCATTGAATAATGGCATTGAAGATAATATTGTTTCCATAAATAAGAGAACCATAAATAGGCTCATGAACACCATCAATATCTATTGGAGGTGTTGCAATTAAAGGAATAATGAATATAAAATTGATGGTCAATAGGATAAGGATCATCTAAATGTTGAACCATCCAATGTAGAGATGGTTTTCAATGCTAGTGATCTAGTCACATAAAAGACCCCATAAATTTTTGCTTTGGGATACCCCCAAGATTCAATAATTAATCCAAAGTGAGAGGATTCGTTGATTAGGTGACAGTGACAACAACCCTGAGTTGACCCAAAATGACACCTTGTCAGTCTTGCACAACTAGGGCACCAGTTTGAGAATTAAAAGGAGGCACAATTGCACAAGTGGAAACATCTCACATTTAGGGAACTTGGCCACAAATCTTTATGCATTTTTCCATTGAAGGTACCTTTAACATTTCCCAAGGCACAAATCACATATTTGGAGGAATTTTGGATAACTTGTCACATACCACTAGATTCATGCATGAAGAGGTTCTCCCATCCTTTAAGAATATTTTGGAGCATTTCATGGCATAGTCAAGGGTCACATGTATAAACAAAGAATGCCATTGTCAAGAATATGAAAATTGGCATTTGTAACACGTGGCATAAAGAAGGACATAGATGAAGAGTACTCTAGTTAGAAACATCTAAAAGCTTGTTTTTGTCCTCTTTCCAAAGAAGAGAATATACCTTGTGATAAAAGGCCCAAATTTCCAACGGAGGAAGACTAGGGTAAGGGTTACTTTTTCTTTCACATGTTGAGAGGCATTCATGTATTTTAAGGTGTGTTTTGTTGTTGAGTTCACATATTTGGAAGCACAATTGCGGAAGTGGAAACATCTCAAATTTGGGGCACTTGGCTACAATTTTTTACACATGGTTTCTATTAAGGGTTTCTTTCATATTTCCTAAGGCACAAATCAAATATTTGGAGTTATCTAGGATGACTTGTCACATCTCACTAGATTCACACATGAAAAGGAGTTCCCATCATTTAAGAGTTTTTTCAAGGGTTTTGATGGCATAATAAAGGGCCACATTTACAAAAGAAGAATTCCCAAGTCAAGAAGATGTAAACTATGTTGCCAAGGTATTGTTAGATGTGCGAGTGTTATGGCATGTCAAGATGTAAACTATGCTACTTAGTTGTTTTGTGGCCATGGTTGGACTTGAGCCTTGACTTGGTAAATTGTAACTTGTTAAGTTGGATAAGTTGAAATTGGACATGAGTAGCCTATGATGAGTTATATTTAGTTCTTAGGTGAGAAAGGCACAATCTAGTTGTAGTAACCATAACTTGGTTAGGTTGTTGTAGTCGAGGCAAGACTTCGCTGCATTCCCAAGTCCAGAAAAAAGTAAGGGTAGTTGTGAGGGCATGATAATTAAGGAGTGCTAGGGCGTGCCAATGAATTAAAATGCATGCTAACACATTCTAGACAATGTAAATGCATGTTTAGGAGTGTTATGGAGTGGCAGAACATCACAAGGGAGAACTATGTCAAAATGCATGTAAATGAATGAATAAGAGCATGTGCCAAGGAGTGTCAATGAATTCCAGGTGTCTCAAGGATAAAGTGTGTTAGGAGAAGGTTAGAATAATAGTTTTAGGAGGCAAGCCTATGGTTATAATAAGGGGTTTAACAAAGCAGTTTCAGACAAAGGGAGACTTTGGGTTGGGCACAACACTATTTTTCCAATGACTTGGTTGGGTTCCCATATTGCAAAAAAGGTAAGGTTATCTATGAGGGCATGACAGCTAGGGAGTACCAAGGTGTGTTAGGGAATGTCAGGAAGTACTAACAAATGCTAGATAGTTCCAAGTCATGATCGACATGATAAGATGTGTTGGGTTCTAAGGTGTGGGGTGAACACATGCTAGGGAGTGTGAGGTGAAGTGTTAGGGAAACACAATAGAGCACCAATTTCAAATGCAGGGAAATGAAGTGTTAGCGAGCTCCAAGTGTGATAAGGAGGGAGTGACAAGGTATGCTAGGTAGTTCCAAGGAATGTTAGAATGATAGGGAAGCATATCAAGATGTGTCAAGTGCTAAGGTGTGTCATTGTGTGCTAAGGAGTGTTAGGGAGTACCAAGGAAACACAAGGGAGCACTAGGTCAAAAATGCATGGAAATGAATCAATAAGAGTGTGTGACATGGAGTGTCAGTGAGTTCAAGTTGTGTTAAGGATGGAGTGACATGGTATGTTAGGCAGCGCTAAGTTAATCTAGAGTGTCAGGGTGGCATGCGTCCAAGATGTGGTAGGTGCCAAGGTGTGCCAACATGTGCTAGGAAGTGTTAGGGAGTGTTGGGGAAACACAAGGAAGCACTCGGTCAAAATGCATGGAAATGAATGAATAAGGGTGTGTGACAGGGAGTGTAAGTGAGTTCGGGGTGTATAAAGGAGGGAGTGACATGGTATGTTATGAAACGCTAAGTCATGTTAGAGTTCCAGGGCGACATGTGGCCAAGATGTGCCAGGGTGTGCCAACATGTGCTAGGAAGTGTTAGGGAGCACCAAGGAAACACAAGGCAGAAGTAGGTCAAATTAATGCATGCAAATGAATGAATAAGAGTTTGTGACAAGAAGCACCACTGAGTTACATGTGTGCTAAGGAGGGAGTCACAAGGTATGATAAGTAGTGCTAAGGCATGTTAGAGGTTGATGAAAAATGCCAAGATGTGTCACGTTCTAGGGTGTCCCTATGCATGCCAAGGAGTGTTATGGAGTGCTAAGGAAACATAAGGGAGCGCTAGTTTCAAATGCATGGAAATGAATGGATAAGAGTGTGTGATAGGGAGTTTCAACAGGTTCTAGGTGTGTTTAAGGAGGGAGTGACAAGGTATGCTAGGTAGTGCCAATGAATCCTAGAGTGTCAGGGTGACATGCCAAGATTTCCCGGGTGCCAGAGTTTTCCAATGTGTGTAAGGGAGTGTCAGGGAGTGCCACAGAAACACAAGGAAGAACTAGTTCAAAATGGATGGAAATAAACATGGATTGTCAACAAGTTCCAAGTGTGCTAAGGAGAGAGTGATAAGGTTAGATGCCAAGTAGTGCGAAGGCATGCTAGAGTGTTAGAGAAGCATGCTAAGATATGCCAAGTGCCATGGTCTGCCAATGCTTGACAAGGAGTGTTAGTAAGTGTTAGGGAAACATAAGGGAGCACTAGGTCAAAATTCATGGAAATGAATGAATAAGAGTGTGTTAGAGGATGTTTCAACGAGTTCCAGGTGTGCTAAGGAGGGAGTTCAATGGTATGCTAGTTAGTGCTAATGCATGCTAGAGTGTCAGGGCAACATGCATCCAATATGTGCCATGTTCCAGGGTGTGCCAATGTGTGCTAGGAAGTGTTAGGGAAAGCCAGGAAAACACAAGGGAGCACCAGGTCAAACTAATGCATGGAAATGAATGAATAAGATTTTAAGACATGACGTGTCAGTGAGTTCCAGATGTGCTAAGGTGGGAGTGACAAGGTATGTTAGGAAATGCTAAGGAATGATAGAGACCATGACAACAAGCCAATATGTTCAAGGTGCCAGGGTGTGCCAATGCATGATAGGGAGTGTTCGGGAGTTCTAGGGAAACATAGTGATCATTAGTTTCAAATTCATGGAAATCAATGAATAAGATTGTGTGACAGGGAGTGTCAGTGAGTTCTAGGTGTGTTAAGGAGGGAGTGACAAGGTATGCCAGGTAGTGCCAAGGAATTCTAGAGTGTCAGGGTGGCCTGCCAAGATGTTTTAGGTGCCAGTGTATGTCAATGTGTGATAGGGAGTGTTAGGGAGTGGCATGGAAACAAAAGGGAGAACTAGTTCCAATGCATGGAAATGAATGAATAAGAGTTTTTGCCAAGGAGTGTTAGCAAGTTCTAGGTGTTATAAGGAGGGAGTGAAAAGGCATGTTACGTAGTGCCAAGGAATTCTAGAGTGCTAGGGAGACATGCCAAGATGTTCCAAATGCCAAGGTGTGTCAATGCGTGATTGGGAGTGTGACGAAAACACAAAGGAGAACTAGTTTAAAATGCATGGAAATGAATGAATAAGAGTGTGTGATAGGGAGTGTCAGGATGTTCCAAGTGTTCTAGGGAGGGATTGACAAATTTGTATGTGAGGTAGTGCCAAGGCATGAAAGAATGATAGGACATGTATGGTGTGCTAGGGAGTGCTAAAGCATGCCAAGGAGTGTAGAGGATGCTAACACATGCCACATAATGCTATTGGATTGTTAGACATGCTAGGTATTATGGCATGTTAGATGTAAACTATGTTGTTGAGTTGTTTTATGGCCATGGTTGGACATGAGCCTTGACTTGGTAACTTGTTAAGTGGGGTGAGTTAAGATTGGACATGGGTAGCCTAAGATGAGTTATAAGACATTCTTAGGTCAAAAAGGTATAGTATAGTTGTAGTAACTATAGCTTGGTCAAGGTTTTGTAGCTGAGGTACGACTTGGTTGGTTCCCAAGTCTTAAAAAAAATAAGGGTATTTATGAGGGAATGATAGCTAAGGAGTGCTAGGGCATGCCAAGGAATGGAAAGGTGTGCTAACACATGATAGATAATGTCAATGCATGTTGAGGAGTGTTTGGGAGTGTCGGGGCATCATAGGGGAGAACTAGGTCAAAGTGAATGGAAACAAATGAATAAGAGTGTATTCCAGGGAGTGTTAGTGAATTTTCGGTGTCCCATGGACAACGTGTCTTAGGAGAATTTCATAATAGGAATTTCAATAGATAAGCCTACAATTGCGATAAGGGGATGGAAAAATCATTTTCAATCAAAGGGAGACTTTGGGCAAGGGACAACACTATTTTTAAATGACTTGGTTGGGTTCCCAAGTCGCAAAAAATGTAAGGCTATCTATGAGGGCATAATAGCTAGGGAGTGCCAAGCTGTGCAAGGAATGCCAAGAAGTGATAACACATGCTAGAAAGTTCAAAGGTGTGTTAGGCATGCCAAGATATTCCAATTTCTAAGGCATGCCAAGATGTGTTAGGTGCTAGGGTGTGGTGCCAACACATGCTAGGGATTGTTAGGGAAACACAAGGGAGGACTAGCTTCAATTGCATGGAAATGAATGAATAAGGGTGTGTGATAAGGAGTGTTAGCAAGTTCTAGGTGTGTTAAGGAGGGAGTGGCAAGGTATGCTAGGTAGTTCCAAGGCATTATAGAGTGCTAGGAAATCATGTCGAGATGTGTTAAGTGTCATGGTGTGCCAATGTGTGCCAAGGAGTGTTAAGGAGTGCTAAGGAAACACAAGGGAGAAATAGCTCATAATGCATGGAAATGAATGAATAAGAGTGTGTGACAGGGAGTGTCAGTGAGTTCCAAGTGTGATAAGGAGGAGTGACAATACATGATTGGCAGTGCTAAGGAATGTTAGAGTGCTAGGGTGGCATGCAATCAATATGTGCCAGCATGTGAAAGAAAGTGCTAGCTGGGAGTGCTAGGGAAACACAAGGGAGCACTATGTCAAAATGTATGGAAATGAACAAATAAGAGTTTGTGATGGGAAGTGTCAATGAGTTTTAGGTGTGCTAAGGAGGGAGTGAAAAGTTATGTTAGGCAGTGTTAAGCATGCTAGAGGCTAGGGAAACATGCTAAGATGTCCTAGGTGTTAGGGTATTGTACCAACACATGCCAAGGAGTGTTAGGGAGTGCTAGGGAAACACAAGGGAGAACTAGGTAAAAATGCATGGAAATGAATGAATAAAAGTTTGTGACTAGGAGTGTCAACAAGTTCTAAGTGTGATAAGGAGAGAGTGACAAGGTATGTGTTAGTCCTAAGTAATGATAGAGTGTTAGGGAAACATGCCAAGATGTGTCAGATGCTATGGTGTTCCAATGCTTACTAGGGACTGTCAAGGAAACACAAGGAAGCACTAGGTCAAAATTCATGGAAATGAACGAATAAGTTTTGTGACAGGGAGTTTCAACAAGTTCTACGTGTGTGAAGGAGGGAGTGACAAGGTTATATTCTAGGCAGTTCCAATGTATGTTAAAATATCAATGCATGTCAGGAAGTCCTAGGGTGTGCTAGGGAATGTCGAAGAATCCCAAGGAATGTATGGGATGCTAACACATGCCACATAGTGCTAAGGAATTCTAAGACATGTCACGTGTTATGGCATGTTGAGATGTAAATTGTGTTACTTAGTTTTTTTATGATCTCGGTTGGATGTGATGAGCCTTCTCTTGGTAACTTGTTAAGTGGGATGAGTTGAGATTGGACATGAGTAGCCTAAGATGAGTTATAGGTAGTTCTTAGGTGAACAAGGCATATGTTGAATTTCCATGGCACGTGAGAATCTTGGTTTGGTATTAGAATCTTTGACGCAAACACACTCAAGTGCCACAACACATCTACTTTTCACAAAGAAATCTACACACATCGGGGAATCAGCTAGTGCACATGCAATTTTTTAACTTTTTCAAACTTGTCTTAGTTATATTAAAAAATTTAAGACAACATGCTAGAGCTCCTATACCAGGGATCATGGCCATTTACAATCACATTGATACAAGGTATATAACTAAGGCTTTGTGTTAGTCCTTTTACAACCAATCTAAATTGAACAAGACAACAATTGACCTATTTGTTGATGGTGGCCACACACAATGCTTTTAGTGCACATGTCCTAAACACATATGGAAGGTCCTCTTGCCTCCTATTCTGAAACTCCTCAATTTGACTCTATCAATGAACTCAACTCCTTTAGGTTACTGAAGTCTACTTAACAAAATTTTACCTCTTGCTACCTCCTTTTTCCTTTAATGTTTGCAGCACTTAGCGTCTTCGATCAACTGTTCACATCTCTATTTATGAACAACTCTTTAGTCTACCCATTTTTGCCATATTGTTGCTCCAATATGACAATTCTAGGGCTATGGAGGTAAACCTTCTTCTCACTGACTCAGTCCTCTACAATATAGTGAACTAGGGCTAGTTGGATATCCCACTTGACTGCTACTTTAGTTCTTAAAACTCAGCACATTTTTAGGCCCAATACACCTACCCTTCTACTAGTCTTGTTGTCCTTCATAAATACATGACTTAGGGATCTTCTTTGAAAGTCACCTAATGACCCTCCATCTATACTAGGACTACCATAAATTTTCCCAACCACAGTCAATTATTTTATTGATCTAGGGCCCACAAAATTACCCTCATCTAGGGCTCTTCAAATATGCCACCTAATAGTGATTTGAGGCCTCTCAAAATCACTATTATTGTGTACCAATTTATTTATTGTCGGATCTATGAAAATATTTGAACTACTCCTCTTATCATCCTTCTAAAAAGTTTGTAGATGATAGAACTAGGGTCATAAATAATCCACTAACAGTCCATCGACTAATTGTTTATAGTCTGCTTTAGATCTCCACCCAAAACTTTATGGAAAGTCCACCAAAGTCAACTCCTTTTCATGTCAAGAAATTCCTCATATGGCACATTTATTTTGTTCAATATTCTACTCAAGTTCCACCCTCCTTTGGATATTCTATCTCCACACATACTTCTATAAGCCATCTTTCATATTTGTGGTTTATATTTCATAGATAAACCTCACTCTAAGGGTCATGATCCCTCTTCTTCTACACATATTTTTCACAGTCTTAAGGGCATACATTATGGACTGAACATGCTAGGAAACTGCCCTACATGGGGATTTATACTTATATTCTAATTTCTTTAGAACAAAGCCTATCCACCCATAGAAAAAAGAACAAATCTTGCCTCCATAAGAGACTCAACCTAGATCATATGGATCCATAGATTATGGGCATTTATTTTGCTGAATCTCGACCCGAACTTCTGATCTCTATGAACCCAAAACTATGGTTACCTTAGTCAATATTACACCTGCGGTTACTTCTATTCTTGCCATAAATTCCAATGTAAACCCTCCTCCATTTGTGTTGGTCTTTATCACATAACTTGCAACATACTAACCACCACAACATATGGTGTCAACCCTCTCTATTATTTTATAATTTGATGCGGCCTTCACATAAAAAGACCACTAAAATCACATTCTGAAATTCTCATGAGCCACCTCTCTTGATCTCAGTCTACCAGAATAGAACCAACATCATGTTATCCTACTTCCAATCTTGAACCCATTAAGGTATGAGACATTATTGTCAACCCTCACATAATGATCTTTCTCTTGGTGGATGATCATGGCCTCCCTTTAGCAACCCTTACTCATCCCTCTAACTTGGTCTACTTTAGGACCACATCTCTCCTTGTCTCCTTGATCAAAGGAGCTCCTTCTCACTTGATGTTCTTGCCTTCATACTAATTCCTCCTTAAATACATTTTTCTAGCTAGGCCTCTTAGGAATCCTCAAGAACTTATGAGTTTATCCACTTAGAGGTTAGGAAATATTAATTTTCCCTTTTAATTTTCTTTTAGATTTTAAACCCCATATTGGGTATAAAACACCTTCGCCTGGGTTCCTTTTCCCACAAAGCCTTTTGTGACCAAACTCACACAAACCCATCTCACTAGGCTTATGGAATACCTCCCAAGCTACATAATTCAACAACATAGTCTAGTTGTAGTAATCATAACTTGTTCAAGTTCTTGTAGTCAAGCGAGGACTTGGTTGGGTTCCCAAGTTGCAAACTAAGTAACGGTAGTTGTGAGGGAATGATAGCTAGGGAGGGTTAGGGCATGACAAGGAATGAAAAGATGTGATAACACATGCCATACAATATCAATGCATGCTGAGGAGTGTTAAGGAGTGTCAAGGCATCACAAGGGAGAACTAGGCCAAAATGCATGGAAATGAACAACTAAGAGTGTGTGCCAAGGAGTGTTAGTGAATTCAAGTGTGCCAAGGATGAAGTTTGTTAGGAGAATTTCATAATAGAATTTACAAGAGGAAAGCCTATTGTTGTGATAAGTGTTAACGGGAAAAGTGTCTACTCAGAACGACCCTATCCCACTAAGGTGTGACAGTGACCTTAGAAACAAACAAGGAAAACCACTTTCGTATTCTTCTTTATGAACTATAAACGAAGAGGAATAGGATGAACCAACCTGTGTCTTGCGCTAGTCCTTTTGATCCAATCTCTCTCCTCTTTGACAGCTTCCAGCTACCTGCTCCCTTACTTGCCCAGCTTCACCAAGTTCCTGTAAGATCATAGAAGAAGAAAACTACACAAAGACATGGATTTATATTCATAAATAACTTGGGATCAGATTTAAGCTAAACATGCAAATATAACAAACATCAATGATACACAAGCATGTAGGAGAAACTCAAATAGTTTTATTGATATAACAAGAAGGTCCAGGAGGAGTTACAACCGATGATTCCTGATCCAACATCAACCTCCCAGCAAAGGAATCCCCTCTTCACCTCCAACAAAGCATAAATCACCTAATACTCTGATATCTATCTCAAAACCAACATCAATTCTCTTCAATGTACAAAATTCAAGCCTCTGGATCTCTGGGATGAGGGATCCATATATAGATGTATGCAAAGAGGATGAGTCAGCTTATGATCTGACTAGTGTCTTCTCTCTGTCAGTTCTTGCTTCCACTTGGAGACTGAGAGCCTCTTACTCATCCTTGGTCGAACTTAGTGAGGCAAGTGTCATTGGGGAAGATTCTGGAAGCTTCCATTGTCTGTCCACCTCACGGAATGACACTGCCATTTGTCATTTCCCGCTCAACGCACCCTGGTAGTGCATTTAGGTGCGTTGCAATGCACCTAGCTAGTGTACTTGGGTGCTATGCAACGCAACTAGCTAGTGGAGCAGTTGAAATGATCCTGATTTCACTAATTCTGAGCAGTTTCTGGTGGAGAACTTCTGGGAGAAGCTGTAATTTGTTGACCTTGTTCCTTTAGGGGTCGGAACAACACTTTTAGGGACTTAGGATCCCTTGGTTTATGGAAATTTCATGCTTAGAGCTGTAAGGCACAAAAATGTCTATAACAGTTGCCCCCTAAAGTATGAGGCCGTTTATCAGGTGAAATGCTTTATTAGGAGGATCCGAAGTTCTTTCAATGCTGGGAGGAGACCTGTAATAAGATACAATACAATACATTATCTTCATATTGTTTTCATGATCTAGCTGAGGCGGGCATTCCCATGCTCAGCTTTATAAATTCATTTTCATGTACATAGGACAGACAATCGTCTGATGGTAGACTGATGATTCTGATAGAGCCATCATCCTTTCGGTAGGATTATTATCTGTGCTGCAATGCTGTACATTTCAATGTCTTTATTTTCCTGAATATATATCGTATCCCGGATCGATGAAACTAGATCCGGGGTCTTCAATCTCGTCCAATCTTCACCCGAAGTACAAGTCGATCCATGTGAGAAATGTTTTGAAGTCGAACATGGAAAGACATCGCTTGATTACCAGTCAATGATGTAAACTGTTAACAAGTGCGAGAGGAATCACCGATAATGATGATGACCATCAAGGTACTGCAGTACAATTCACGTGGTGTGAATAAAGGACTTGGCGTCGAACACCACGCAAAATCTTTCGGTCGAAGGTCATTGATGTATACCTGTCGTCGGAAGTGAGAAACTTGCCATTGAGGCATGCAAGCTTCAAAGTACTGAATGGGGTGTTCCTAGATCAACTTCTTGGATAATGAGCTGATGTCGACAAGAAGCGATCCGTCAAAGGAGGGCCTTGATGAATCCCACATCAATGACACAGAACGGAGCAAATGATTTTGATGGAGGTGAAAACGATCTAATGATATATGGTTCAGGATGGCGGTCATGAAAGAATGAAGTATAATGTATGGTAGTGGATGGGACACGGGTGACTTCTCTAGATGACTTCTCTTGAACATGTCGGCGACACTTATGTGATGGATTGGTAGCATTTACCCCAAATGTGGATGGTATGGCGTGACCATGGTGATGTGACCGGTGAATGAAACAACCCAACCTGACTCAGGCACGAAGTGAAAGTGTCATGTTCAAGAGCGACTTGCTACCAATAAAGATTCTTTGAGTTTCTTCCCAATTTTTCCCCAGTCATTGCTGACCAGTACCTCTTTATTTTTGTCAAGCTTGAGGAGGATAACATATGCTTGTTCTATAATTTTCCCTTCGGGCAAACCCATCGCTATGTTTTAACGAGCTTAGCAATAGTGAAACTCGTTCTCGTCTAAAGACAAGTTTGTCGCTATTAATCTTTTTAACGAGTTTAACGACAAAGATAACTCGGTCCTTTTCATTTTTAGAGAGTCTGAAAAGGTACGTAAAGGTAACTCCAAAATTCCTTTTTCGTCATCTAATCCCTTAAGTCCGAAAAAGTATAAAACAATACAGAAGGGATGAATTTTTGATAGTTTTAACGAGCCGAACAAAACAAGCGCTCGATCTTTTTGTGCAATAATCCCTCAGGTCCAAAAAGATTAAAATCTAGAGGAGGGATAGCGCTTCCGGTCGCTTTAACGAGCTGGAAGGCCAAAACTCGGTAATCTTTTCATATTTTACGAGTCAGTTGAAAAGAGCTTAAAGAAGACTCGTCTTTTGAGGAACGAGTGATAAAATGGGTAGCAGCTGATTCCAAGTAAGGGTTGGAATTTTCCAATCACGGCAGTGTCACAAGGATGGCTAGTGAAATCACTCTTCGCAGCTGTTCCTCAAAATGGGTAAACAATCAAATGGAGGTGAATGACCGGCCAATGGAAAAGTGGAGGTGACGGTGCAAACACGACCAAGGCTTTAATGGCTGAAATGCTTCATTCACGGTGGTTATTTACCGGGGAATAGTTCATTTTTTAACGAGCTTAAACGCGGGCAGAAACATTTTCTCATGTCTTATGTTTATTTTTTAACGAGCTTGAATTATGCGCTAAAACTGCTCGATTAATCCAGTCATATGATAAGAATGTCTCATATAAAATTGGCAATTTTTAGAGTTTTGCCCCACATCCTTTCTTTATGCAAGTTAGGTGACGACTAATCCTACGAGTTTAAAGGGTTATAGGTCCTAAAAATTTAAAAAATAAATAGTCGCCCCTTGCTTGCACTCCAAAAGGTTTGCATGCCCCCAGGTATAAAACAGAGTTTCGAGGTCTCCCTCTATTCGAGCTGACAAAACATTCGTTTTATCAGGAAGGGTCACCCTTTATTTGAGCTGACAAAACATTCGTTTTATCAGGAAGGGTACTACCTCTTACAGGTTACCCAAAGATTGTTCTATTTACGGCGTAAACAAAACACTTCTTCGGCGATGTCTACCGAGGTAAACAAAGGTGAGCGACGATGCCCGCTACTCACATAACTTTGACAAGAGAATCTTATTCTAGAATAACCCCTCTTCCAATCACGGACGGGGTACAGACTAGTCATATTTTCCCGCGGAAACCTACCCTATACCCGAAGTTTTCCTACCGAAGCAGACCAGGACGCATGCCCCCTGGGTTTCAGTCATATCCCTCTGAATTACTCGTGCTCATCGGGAGGACAAACTGGGGATTGAGACATTTCTTGCATGAAAAGACCATTTAGGGATGGTATATGACTATTTGCTATGCGTGATCCGGGAAATGAAAGCTGGTCCACGAGCTTGACCACTCTTCCTTCGTGCGGAAAACACATTACTCTAAAGAGTGAGGAGACAATGGCTCCCATGCAATAAATATAGTCTCGTCCAAGGAGTAGGTTATAATCCAAGGGTCCTTGAACTACCATTACGTTCATGCGAATTGTCTTCCCTCTCAATGTTATGGGCACATCGGGAAGGATCCCTAAAGGTCGACTGGTTCCTTTATCAAAGCTTGTCAGATTTCTCATCTCAGGCAACAACGATGGCGAACCAAGCGCTTTCCAAGCAATAGAGGAAAGGATACTCACAGAAGCTCCCTCATCTATGATGGTACCAACCATGACCATTCTATATATTTGAACGATAATTCAGAATGGTATGCTTGCTGGTAAACGAGGTCTGCCTAGTTGATTCCAGTCGAAGGAGACAACTAGGTGTTGGCATTATGTTTTCTGGTATGACTGTATGTTACAGATGTTGTACTTGATGGCAACTCCAGTGGTAAGGCTCTCAGTTTGTTGAAAATTAAGAAGGACGCAGGCAATCGGTTCAGAAAGTGCGTCCCCGCAGGTATACCATGCAGAACCCGCGTCCAGGGACGCCGGCCAGCCGTTCAGGGGGTGCGTCCACCCAGTGCACACATTTCAAGGCAGAGAAAAGCACGTGGGGGTTTCTTGTGTGGTATCTAGCCGACGGTTTTGTGTTTCTATGGTGTCGGCTCATGGTATTGTTCCATGTTTTGGGGAGGAGCTTGCCTATATAAAGCAAAGGAGTTCATTTGGATTGTGCAATGGTCTTGGGTTCAATATCTTATTTGGTGAGATCTAGTCCAGATCTAAGAGGGCGAATCTTCTAATGGACTGTGATCTCTATGGCGCATGATCAGATCTGTAGATCTGACTGATTGGGCTTGTCTTGAAGCCTTCATATCATTTATATCTGAAGGGTCGCAGGTTCAGTGAAGGGAAAGTGCGCCGGGACGCAGGTACTGTAAAGGGCAAGTGCGCCGAGACGCAGCACAGTAGAGAGAGACCCGCGTGTGGACGCAGGACGATCAAGGTTCAGGTGCGTCTCTGAAGCAGAAGGACGCGGCGCGATAGTGTTTTCAGGTGCGTCTCTGTAGCGAAAGACGCGGCGAGATAATATCTTTGGGTGCGTCCCTGAAGCAACAGAACGCAGAGCAGTCAAAGGAACAGTGCGTGGGCACGCAGCAGAGCAGAAGGATATCTGCGTGTGGATGCAGAGTAGCAGAAGGTTAACGGCGTCTGGTCGCAAGCCACAGAAAGAAAAACTGCGTCTTTGTTTTAAGATGTTCTGTTGATTGAATTTCTCTGTTGATAAGGTGTTCTGGGTTGGTTCTGTTATTGCTGATCTGATATCTGTAGTGGTCTATATCTGTTATATACTTGTTGATTATCTGATGCTTTATGAAAAGAAGTAGGGGGTTGTAGCTCCCTTCCAGGAGTAGACTGGAAAACGAGAAAGAGAGAGAGTTGTAGCTCTCTGTAGGTTGCAGCCTGCGTACTGGTAAAGGACTGCACCAGTACAAAATCATTGTAAAAGAAGTTTCTAAATTGAAAGAAGATAGAGACATATTGCAGCAGGTGGTTTTCACCCACATTGGGTTTCCACCTTACATCTTGTGTTCTTTGGTGTGATTATCTGTTCTTCATGCTCATTATTTTATGGTACTAACATGCAAAAATAATTCAAAGATCAAATAAGGAAGATTTATTAAATTGCTTGATAATACTGATTCACCCCCCCTCTCAGTATTATTTCCAACACTAGGTTGCTTGGAGGTGGGACCGAGTAGACGGCCGGGTATGGCTCTGACGAACTTCCCTCCTGTGGTAAGGGAATGGGTAGATTGCCCCCATGTTCATCGGAGTCTGTGTTGATGAAGAGAATTTGGACGGTGTCATCCTTGTTCTCTTCAGTGACTGTATCATCCGAAGATAAAACCTCTGAAGGCAAGACCGGGTCAACTGCCGCCTCGACCTTTTGAATTTCGTCTGGTATGGATTCAGATGGTTTATCTTCGATGATAGGCGCTTCAGCCGACCACTTGAGCGGGCCAGCTGGATTCTCAACTAGCGACGGACTTGGCAAGAGTTTTTTATATCCAGGAGGAAGTCGTAATGGTGAAACCAGACGATCATCCAAAAATCTTTTCGCTTCATCTAAGAAGGGACAACGGTGGACGGCATGATTGCCTTCGCACAGTTTACAGGGAAATCTAGCTTTCCCTTTTTGTCCTGGGGCTTCACTTTCGCTAGTTGACGGTGTGCTTTCGACATCATCATCAGAGGTTGATGACACCGGATTGTGCAAACGAGGAGACCAGTCCCTTAGTATCCGAGGGATGCAAGGACAATCTCTGTGAAAGTGGTCTCGTTTGCAAATGACACATGGCGATTTAGGCCTGGTCGGTGCAGTGTGTGGATTTTCGTTAGACGACACTCGTTTTCCCCCATTCGCCTTTGCCTCCTTCTTCTTCTTCTCTTTCTTCTTCTTCTCCTTCTTCTCCTTAGGAACTTGACTTTTGGCTTTGCCAGCCCCATCAAGCGAAGAGGAAGGAGGAGAGGAAGAATTAGAGGAAGTAGAAGGTTGGTGGGCAACTCTGGACTCGTCTAATTGTTGATTCGATTGTTCAGGAATAGTGGTGTTCTGAATGACATTGGTTGAGAAGAGCCATACTGGCAAGCCAATTGTCAGTCCTGGAAGCGACAATGTGGCCATATGGGGTGCACCAACATCTCCCAAGAGGAGAAGGGACTAGGATTTCCACCAAGGGGAATTCCTTGGTTGGTAGACTCCATTTTCTCAACCTAAGATCAACGTAGGAAAAGGGTATGAATATTCCGTTTAAAATAAATTTTTAGACGCTTTGACACAACTTGTTTTTTCAATTTTTAAGAGTCGAGAAAAAACAAAAGATGACTCTAGTCTCCTTCGGTTTTTAATGAGCCTGAAGTGACAAGTGCTCAGATGGACCTTTTCCGTTAAGGAGTCTGGAAAGGAACGAAAGGGACTGCTCTGGAGATCTAGGTAGAGGGAGTACCAAACCAATCGCAAAACTGCAGAATACTTTTTACGGTACGGCAGTCAATCTTCTGGAATGCTGTGTTCGGTGCATTGCGATCAGTAGGGCAGCCGACACGCCTTCCTATGGATAAAAGGTTTTAAGCCTATAGGGGTCTCCCAATATATACTCGACGGTACATGGGAGCACAAGTCCGTACTAGCACTTATCGTCTCAAAGTGGAGGAATCACCCAACCATCAGTGAGGACAACAGTTACCAGGCTTTACGACGCCAGAATACGTCTCTAGCCTAGACCTCTAAATGTTGTGCGTTAAGTTCCAAAGCGTTGTTAAATTCATTCAATTTATTTTAAGTTGATCTTTCTTAGAAGTTTGCCTTTTGGGATCACCATGAGATGTAGATGTAATTCCTAAAATGCAATCTAAAGATGATAAGAAAACTTTTATCTCTTTTCAGCAATGAAAATCCTAGCTACAAGGGGAAAAGAAAGACACAATCTTTTCTCAAAGAGCAAAGAGCACACTGTAAATGCAATTTTCCTAAATCAAGCCAAGTAGACTATCAATATGAAAATGCACATGTGCATGTATTTTTTTTTCACTTTCTTAATATTGATGCCTAAAAAGAAAGTTGATGTACAAATCTGAATTTGCTTTCAAGTGACAAACACAAACAAGCTTCTTTTCGAAATCAAAAGGTAGAGATGATTACGACACTTTATGATTTTGAAATAAATACTCGTTTCGACACTAGAAAGTCATAAATTCAAACCAAAGGAAAAATTAAAAGCATAATCGACTGTCAACCGCAAATAAACTTTCTCCTAAGATCAAAATCGACACTTACGACAGATCTAAATCAAAGGACGACAATATGACTATTCTACTTTTTCAATGGAAAACTGTAAATGATGTAACAAACACACAAAGAACATCTACAGTCTTTTTGTACAAAGGAGGCGGGATTAAGGCAAAGAAAAGGGGTTTTTAAACAGACACACACTGATCACAGGCTGCAAAAATCAGAGACAAAACTGAAAAAATGAAGCAAAGAACCTCAACTGCACAAGGCTAGGTTGATCAACGCACCTGTTAGATAGAGAAACTGGATTACAACGCAGGTAGCCCTCTCGGGAACTCCGTTGAAATGCAGAATCGCTTCACAGAGCCTGATTTGGGGCAGAAACGAGAATTCTATCCGGGTTCTGGGTCACGGTTTGTAGTTTAATCTATGGTTTTTGGCCGAGTAAAAGCAATCAGTAATGCACAATCAGAGGGTAGATTTAAAGGAGGTCTAAGAGCTATCACAAAGGGCAATCAGATCATTTGTGAATCAGTTGTTCAAATCATAAATAGATCCAGTGAATGGATTGAAGTAGCAAATGTCTACTTTGCATTTGTTAATGGCAAATGCAGTTCAGTTGCTACTTTTATGTTTATGAAACAAACAATAAGAGAAACACAAACAAACTAACTAGACACGCTCCCCAGCGGAGTCGCCATTTTGTTAACGGGAAAAGTGTCTACTCAGAATGACCCTATCCCACTAAGGTGTGACAGTGACCTTAGAAACGAACAAGGAAAACTACTTTCATATTCTTCTTTATGAACTATAAACAAAGAGGAATAGGATGAACCAACCTGTGTCTTGCGCTAGTCCTTTTGATCCAATCTCTCTCCTCTTTGACAGCTTCCAGCTACCTACTCCCTTACTTGCCCAGCTTCACCAAGTTCCTGTAAGATCATAGAAGAAGAAAACTACACAAAGACATGGATTTATATTCATAAATAGCTTGGGATCAGATTTAAGCTAGACATGCAAATATAACAAACATCAATGATACACAAGCATGTAGGAGAAACTCAAATAGTTTTATTGATATAACAAGAAGGTCCAGGAGGAGTTACAACCAATGATTCCTGATCCAACATCAACCTCCCAGCAAAGGAATCCCCTCTTCACCTCCAACAAAGCATAAATCACCCAATACTCTGATATCTATCTCAAAACCAACAACAATTCTCTGCAATGTACAAAATTCCAGCCTCCGGATCTCTGGGATGAGGGATCCATATATAGATGGATGCAAAGAGGATGAGTCAACTTATGATCTAACTATTGTCTTCTCTCTGTCAGTTCTTGCTTCCACTTGGAGACTGAGAGCCTCTTACTCATCCTTGGTCGAACTCAGTGAGGCAAGTGTCATTGGGGAAGATTCTAGAAGCTGCCATTGTCTGTCCACCTCGCGGAATGACACTGCCATTTGTCATTTCCTACTCAACGCACCCTGGTAGTGCATTTAGGTGCATTTCAACGCAGCTAGCTAGTGTACTTGGGTGCTATGCAACACAGCTAGCTAGTGGAGCAGCTGAAATGATCCTGATTTGACTGATTCTGAGCAGTTTCTGGTGGAGAACTTCTGGGAGAAGCTGTAATTTGTTGACCTTGTTCCTTTAGGGGTCGGAACAACACTTTTAGGGACTTAGGATTCCTTGGTTTATGGACATTTCATGCTTAGATCTGTAAGGCACAAAAATGTCTATAACAATAAGGGGCTTGACAAATTCGTTTTAGACAAAGGGAGACTTTGTGCTAGGAACACCACCGTTTTTCCTCTAGCTATTATTTTTATATGACACGTGGCACATTTTTTCCAAATGATTATTTTTTAAACTATTTTAGACAATTACATATTGTACATTGTTGTGTATAAGTTTTGGGGAACTCGGCTTGTGCCAACTTATATCATGTGTGTCTTGTGCATCTTGTGGTTCTTACAAACTCTTAGTTAATGCTCTATTTTTTTTATATGAATTGGACATGAATGTGAAATATTGTCTATGTAAGCTATGTTTCTTAGTTGTTTTATGGCCATGGCTAGATGTGATCCTTGTCTTGGTAATTTATTAAGTGGGACAAGTTGAGATTGGATGTGAGCGGCCTAAGATGAGTTATAGGTAGTTCTTAGGTGAACAAGGAACAATCTACTTGTAAGAGGTGCAATTGGTCAAGTTATTGAGGCTGAAGTAGACAATGCCACATGAATTATAGTAACTAAGGACTTGATAGGGTCCCCAATTTGTAAAAAAATGTAATGCTAGTTTTGAGGGTATGAGTGCCAAGGTGTGCTAGGGAATGATAACATGTGCTAGATAGTGCGAAAGTAGGACAAATATGCTAAGATGTGCTAAGTTCTAAGGTATGCCAAGATATGAAAGGGTGTCACAATACATGTCAGGGATTGTTAAGGAAGAATAAAGGAGAAACAAGTTAAAATACAAGGAAATGAACATATAAGAGGGTTAATAAGTCATCAATTTACCTTTTCCAAGAGAGTCATGCTAGGCACACAAACACTAGGTGCCAATAGGTTCCAATAGGTGCCAAGTTCCAAGTGTTAGTGCATTCTAATTGCAAAATATTCCTCTCTTATATCTCATCTACTTTCCAATAGTTGATGTCAAACAACTTTTAATATTAAACCATGCCAAAGCATACCAAGGCATCTCAACGAACGATACACATGAAAAGACTTGCCAAGAACCAACATGTGCCAAGTGCCAATGTGTGTTAGGGAGTGATGCACATGTTATGAAGTGGTAGGGAATGTTGAAGAGTGTTGAGGTGTGCTATAGACTACTAATGCATGTTGACGAGTGTTAGGGATTACTAGGGAAACAAAAGGGAGCACTAGGCCAAATTTCATGGATGTCAATGAATATGAGGGTATGTCAGGGAGTGCCAATGAGTGCTCTTCATGCCAAGGAGGAAGTGACAAGGTATGTTAAGCACCACTAAGGAATGTTAGGGAATATTGGAATGTCAAGAAGAACCAGAGTGTGCTATGGAGTTCTATTGTGTGTTAACATGTGCCAAATAGTGCCAAGGCATGCCAAGACATGAAAAATGCTAAGGCATGCTAGGATGTGCAAGGTGCCAAGGTATGCCAATATGTGTCAAGGAGTGTCAAGGAAACATAAGGAAGAACCATGCTAAAATGTAAGGAAATGAACACATAAAGGGTTAATAAGTCATGACTTTATCCTTTTCAAAAGGGGCATGCTAGCCACACTAATAATAAGTTCCAATACATGCCAAAGTATTCTAGGGCATGCTAGGGACTAAAGGGTATGCCAACACATGCTAGGAGAGTGATATGATATATTAGTGCCTGTGAGCATGTGCTTGGGTTTCCTATTCATGGTAAGATGTTCTAGGTACAAATATGTTCCAAGAAATGCGAGGTGCCAAGGAATGTTAGTGTGTGCCAAAACATGTTAAGATGTACAAAGAGTGTTGAGGAGTGTTAGGTGTCTCTCATTAATAGAATTGACATATCCTAAGGATGTAATAAATAATATAATTCCTACGCACACTAGTGGAACCTTATCTAAAGGGAATTTTTTAGATAATAAACCTAATAGAGATTAATCATGCATTGACTCATAGAAAAATGATATTATCATTACTTGAGGGAAATGAAGACACTAATTACTTCTTAACAAATTTACTAACCCTAACGACTATGGCCTTAAAAAAAATGAAAAATAATCCACAAAAATGGTCTTAAATCATTATCTTTTGACAACAACTATAGTAGCATGCACATCACATCATCAAAAACTCATTGGAATAATAAATGATGATGAACATTTTTTTACCATCACTAAAAGTAACCAAAAAGAGCTTTGGTGAGGGTCAATAAAAGATCGTCACTAGAAGTGTCACCAAAGAGATAATTAGTGATGGTCCTTTAACAAACCTCACTAAAAGTGTCATTAAAAATGGCTTTGGTGATAAACTATAAAGGACCATCACTATACGCACTTACAAAAACACTTTCTTAAGGACTATCACCATATGTGACATTGGTGATGGACCTTAAAGGTCCGTCAAAGGCATGACCATCACCAATGACCTTTTTTGTTGTAGTGAGGGTATGACCCCTATCTATTGTCCATACGGTTGGATATGTTGTGCCCATATTTGCTTAGGGTCAGAGAATGTTCATGCCCTATCCGGTCTTTGTAGAGTATACCCCAATTGGCATCATACCCACAAATAGGGCTTTGTTGAGAATACCACTCCCTATTTGGCCAACAGGTTGAGAGTGTAATTAGGGTGTACAACCCAAGTCAAATATGATACAAGTGTTTTATCACATTACTATTCAAGGTTATCAATAGGGAGATCAATAAGAAATAGGATGGGTGGAGATAACCCTATGTGATTCCGGGTTGAGAATGAGCTCCCTGAGGTGATCTGAGGGTTGAGATGTGTTCCCTTGTGTTTTTTGATATCCTATTGCTTGACATCGGGTGAGATTGTCCCGTAGGACCTTCCCCAATATTATGGAAATGAGGTAAGAGTGTCCATTAGGAATTTCCTTATTATCATTAGTTTGCAAGTGGATATGTGCTCCCTAATGATATGCCCTTTGATGTTTATTGATCATAAGATTCTGGGTAATATCATGCTGACAGAGATTCCAGACCATACTCTGATGACAAATTCTTCTTATTTTAAATTTGAGAATGTTCAACATATGAGCAGGAATAATCAAGAGATAAACATGAATAAGCAAGGGAGAGATCGAGATGTACATAGATGCTTTATGACGATGAGATTATTGAGATGGTCATGGAATGACGACTACATGACAAAGACAATAAATTATGATATGTGATGACACTTGAATGACATATCAATCGATGAACATATATTGGTAGGTGGAATTCTCCATAGTTGAGAGGGACTATTAAAATTATGAAACTTTGGTAAAATTCTACTTTGGACAACTCATATGATGAAGATAATAATTGCAATATATTCCTCTTTTCGAGAGGACTAAAATTTACCTAAATATCACCACATTTGGACAAGAAAAAGTTGGTTTTTTAATTTTTGTTGCCACTCATGTATGTTGGATCATGTCAGCCCTATGCATATGTGAAATTGGACCAGTCGACCTCAACATAAAGTGGGCCCACATCTAAGCCTATAAATGGAATATACCTCAAGCTTATTTGGATACATTTATTAAGCTATCTTTTCTTCTCTTCTATTGTCTTGGTTCACATCGGTCTAATGGAAAAAGTTTGTACAAGGGTCTGAAAATATAGGCTTGAACCTCGCACAGACCTAGGGTTTATGTTTCTCAGTCACACGCATGTAAGTGAGTATTTTCGTTCCTAGATGCACACACGAAGTGGTCAGGGGTGCGACTAGGAATTCTCAGATGCTCACACATAAGGCTCAAGCTTTTTTTAGGGTTTCAGAAGTAGATCAGGTAGTTTGGTGCCCAGACACATGAAAAAGTGGTTAAGGGTGCGACTGGCAAGTCACAAACACTCACACATGAGACTGAAGGGAGCATCTAGGGTTTTTGAAGTAGATCAGGTGGTTTACTCCATAGACGCACTCACAGAGCGGTCAAGGGTGCAATTGGGTAGCCTCACTCACTCTCATAATAGCTTGGAGGGTGTGTCTGGGGGTTTGAGGCAGAATTGAATGTATTTGTACCCAAACGCACATATACAGTTCACTAGGGAGTGTCCAAAACTTCCATAGTCGCTCGCACAACTCCTCGTCTATGCGACCATGACAAAAATATGAAATTTTAGTAATTTGAAGACTCATCTTAGTGACAACAATGTTCAACCATTGACTGTAGACAGTGACAATACATCATAGGCCTCAGAATCAAGTTTTTGAGTATAATCATGATTGGGTTCATTTCATGGTTTTCATAGTTGTTTTATTCGATAAATACATAAATGAATATATGGATCATTGTAATATCTTTTCCTAAATCATTTGATGATGATCTAAGAAGAAGGATAATTTACAAGGGTTTTCCCCATAGTTGGTTTTTCCCTAGTATCAAACCAATCTTGGTGTTGCTATGTGTGCATTATTTTCTTCTATTATTCTTTTATGTTTTGATGCATTGATAATAATGATGTTTTGCTTTCTACATAGTTCCATATTATAATCAATAATGATGTAAATATGAATAATGTAATTATCTAAGAAAAGAACAATATAGCCCTTAGATAAATTAACACAATGTTGATGTGGCCTTATCTTATTGGTTAAACTTCAAGGGAACATAACTATCAATCTAAGATTCAAATTGAGATAACATTTATACCATCAAAAATTTATCAATGAGATGAATGCAATGGTGGTTTTTTTTTTAGTTTTGAATAATTTGTAAAAAGAGGATTTTTGTGACCTGTCTTCATAATAGATATTAGAGGTTCAATTCAATAAGAAACAACTCCCACAACCCAAGATATTTTCAATGGGGTGGGAGGGAGTGTTACATTTGGTTTCCTTATATAGAATTGAAAGGAGGAAACTAAACTCTTGGAAAATAAAAAAAGGTAGATCTTACGTAATAGGGAGAAGGAATTGAGATCTAGAGAAAAGATATATAGTTTTGTGTAAGAAATAAAAATACTAAATATTTTGATAGGGATCCAAATAAAAATAAACATAATAATTTAGTTTAAAATATAGAGAAATATAATGGATCCATGACTATCAACATCTAAAAAATGGCTAAAAATCAATAAATTATTTTTATTTTCTTTTTAAGAAGAATATAAAGAAATGATAGAAATAGGTTTTTGAATAAATAACTTCTTTCCAAGCTTTGTTAACCATGAAAATAATCAAGAAATAGTGGCTAAAGAAGGGAAATGTACTTTAAACTCTCCATAACTTAAAAATGGATGTAATCTGATGGTTATATTGTCTCCCAATATAATTCTTCTTGATTTATTTTGATTTCATTAGCAAAGACCTTTGATGAGTGGTTGCTGCCTCTCGATCGTCTAGGAAAGTATGAGCATATTGTAATTCTTCCTTCTTATTCTTGATCACAAACATAAATAATCACACTCACTTTGATAAATTTTAACCAATTTCTATTTATAATCACATTTATCAAATTATCTCTGAAATAATAGGCAAGAGGATGAAAGGAATTCTCTCTCATCATATCTCTATAGAGTAGTTTGGATTTATGGAGGGGGTAGGGGGTTTCATGAGGAAGTAGGAGTAGCACAAATTATTCTTCTCTCTTTTCTTTTTTGCTAATGCAAGAGTTAGACCTTCTTTTTCATTAATAAAATATAAAATTTACAACAATCCACAAGGAGTTGTGGACCAAGGAAGAGACCTAAAAACAAAACAGAGAACGGGCCCAAGGCAAATGATTTTACCCCTAAAAACCAACCTCAAAATTCGTATAAGCCAAAATAAATTTGAAGTCGGCGGCAGAGCCAAAGCAACGGTTTAAACGAAAATCATATACGTGAGACCCACAAAAACATTAAGCGTCCCGCCTAGAACAATTTTCATCCCGCCAAGAAAAGAGCACATTAACGCTTCCCACCATCTAGACCACCAACTTGCATGATCAATCCCAGCCGTCGACCGACATCGCATAATTTGACAACTGAGGATCATATCGCACCGACTAATATCACAGAACATTAGCGTGCAATGAGGGCGGTATTCTAGCTGACCCCACCGCCACGTGTAGCCTACTGTATCGAATCGCTTCAAAATTGGAAATACCATTTCACGCTTGCGAGGCCCGCGATCGCCTAAAAACCGCCTCCAACCTAGTAAAACAATCACAGTCAAAAAACCCCTGGTATTGCGATCCCCGAGAGTGCCCAGGAACCAACCTTTCATTTTGTTTTCTCTACCAGTATCAAGGAAAGACGAAACTCCTACCAACTAGCCTTTCTTCAAAGAACCAGGGCCACCCGATTGTGTATCACCTGGATTCACTAAAACAATGCTTACCCCGGTTACCATGGTCGAAAATGTTCTGCAACCCACTGAAAACCTGAAAGTAGAAAATATAAGAAACATAAAGCACCTAAATCAACTGGACTCTGCCTCCATGACCCTACACTGAAACACAATCCTGTCTTAATCTGCCTAGTCATGATAGTTCGCTTTTAACCTACTCTGAGGCATCTCTTGCCAACTAAACGCAACCCTGTTCTATGTGTTTATCACACCTTTATTGGCTAGAATATCCGCTAATTTATTGGCTGATCGTTGAACATGTTTAAAGCTAACAGTACGAAGGCTCTGGAGGTGATGCTGAATCCACTGAAAGCCCTGGATCAGTCAATAGTTCCTTGACACTTTTTCTGGCCTTGTACCCTAGCTGATCCTCTTAACCGATTTGATGATTAACTCAGAATCAGCTTCAACAATCACATTTTGTCAGTTATCCTATTTCAGGAAATCTAAACACTGCTCCATAGCCATCAATTCCGCCATGTTATTGGTAGCTCTTCCTAAATGATAGTATAAGGTGAAAAGGACACCACCATTCTCATCCCTTAACACACCTCCATAACCTGTGGAGCTCAGGTTTCCTTTTGAAGCCCCATTAATGTTGAATTTCAAAAAGCCCTTGGGAGGAGGATGCCAGAAATCATGCTTAGAATCCAGGGAGATTACTTTCCTATCCAGTCCCTGAGGAATAAGTCCCTGCAAACCCAGCTCACTAAGAGTTCTCAAATCTGCTACTGAAGGTGGGTTCTTAGGGAGATTTCGCACAATAGTGCCGACTGTTTCCTTGAGTTGTTTTAAGATCTGCTCAAAAGGGCATTGGGATGGCCTCTTTTCATTCTTGAAGATTCTGTTGTTCCTTTCTTTCCAGAAATTCCAAATAATGAAACTTGGCATGATGGCCCATGTTGAGCTAAGAACTTCATTGTCTGAAAAGTTTCTTCTCCATTTTTTTAGGGTATTGATGATGCTCCCTTTGTCCCTATTAGCCTATTTGAAAATGGTGGCAAAAGAATCCCACAAACTGGAGGTGAAAATGCAATTGTTGTGAAGGTGCTCCATAGTTTCTTCTTGGGCTTCACAGAGCTGACATCTGGAAGGCCCCAGAACACCCCTCTTCCTGATATTATCCCAGGTCAGGATTTTATTATGCTGAACCAACCACATGAAGAGTTTAATCTTCATCTAGCCTTGATGTCTCCATGGGTCTTGCCAAGTTTTATCTAGAGCTTGAGAGTTAAGGTCAAGGAGAATGAGTTTTGCTTCCTTGAGATTAAAGGCACCCTCATTATTGTTGCCCCATCTTAGCTATTCTTGCCCCTCTGACATCAAAATCTTCCTTTTCTCTAACATGTTTTCTAGAGTTAGCCTTCAGGGGGCTATCATTCCTAAAAACAAAGTTCCTCTAGGTTCTCCATTTTCCAATACTGTTGGTTTGGTCCCAAAATTCTTTTACTTTAGATAACCCTTTAGTATATGTATCTTCCTTGAGATCCCTCAAGTCTTCTTTTAACAAAATAGGTTCTTGTTGCCATCTATCCTCCTAGAATAGGGCAAGGTTTCCCTCTCTGATTTCCCAGAAGCTATTTCCTTAGACTAAGCCCCAGTTTTCCCAGGCCTTATTCC
This sequence comes from Pinus tabuliformis, assembly GCA_031772625.1. Classification (NCBI taxonomy): domain Eukaryota; kingdom Viridiplantae; phylum Streptophyta; class Pinopsida; order Pinales; family Pinaceae; genus Pinus; species Pinus tabuliformis. The sequence continues at coordinate 39,809,569 of CM062815.1, forward strand.
AAATGTGAGAGCCCTTACTATATCCTGTCATTCTTATTAGATCATTGTTTTTCCACATGCGGGCATATTTTTCTTTCCATATCTTTGTCCATTGAGCCCCTGGGTCTTTTACCCATCACCACCATAATTTAGCTCCTAAATCCTTACTTAGAATCTCAGGATCATCTAATTAGAGCCCTCCATAGTTTTTAGGTTTGCATATTTTTTCCCATGCTACCAAGGCCCATTTCTTTCTTTCTTCCCCCTTGCCCCAAATAAAGTCTCTTTGCATGTTTCTAAATTGCTGCAGGACACCTTTGAGAGCAGGGAGAGATGATAGCATGAAGACTGGGATTGATTGTAGGACAGCCTTGGTTAGCACCAACCTACCAGCCAAATTTAAAGATCTAATAGTCCATTTCCTGATCTTATCTTGCAGTTTGATAATCACTGGCTCCTAGATGCTCTTCTGTAAAGGTTTGGCCATTGGAGGAACTCCCAAATATTTTGAAGGGAGGATCTCCCTTTGAAAGCCCAAAATTCTAAAAATATTTCTCTGAATAGCAATGTGAGTATTAAAGAAAAAAATATTAGATTTCAAGAGATTAACTTCCATACTAGATGCCATGGCAAAGTCACTTAGGATTTGCTTATAAGTTAGAGCTTCTTTGACCATGGGGATACCCTGTAGCATGGTATCATCCAAAAATTGTTGATGTGTTAAGGCCTGACCATCTTCAGAAAGTTGGAGACCTTTGACTTTACCAACTACTTTAGCATGCTTGATAGATTGACCTAGCCCTTCCATCATGAGAATAAAGAGAAAGGGAGAGAGTGGATCTCCCTGCCTGAGGCCTCTTGAAGGAATAAAATTCTTCGAAGGAGAACCATTAACAAGAATTGAAAAAATGAGAGAAGTAACTAGGGCCATTACCCATCTGATCCAGTTGTGATCAAACCGAAAAGCCATGAGAACTTTTCTGATATAGGTCCAATTCAACTTATCATAAGCTTTGACTATATCCAATTGCATGATCATTCCAGCTTTCCTATTGATTGTTAGTGAGTGCACCACCTCATGAGCTTGAATTATGTTGTCGAGGATTTTCCCACCTTCCACATATCCAAATTGTTCCACCGACACTAGGGTAGGAAGAACATGTTTGATTCTATTGGCCAAAACCTTGGATATTATCTTATAGACAACATTTCACAAGGTAATGGGTCTAAACCTATAAGGAGTTAGAGCCAATTCCTATTTAGGGATCAGGGTGATAAAGGTGGTGTTAAGCGCCTTCAAAATAGTTTTGTCCCTCCTAGAGTCTTCCACTACATTCAGAACGTCCTATTTTACTATATTCCAGCAAGATTTAAAGAAATCAAAATTGAATCCATCTGGACCTAGTGCCTTACCATTTTTCATTTCTTTTGGTACCTCACTAACCTCCTCTTTCAACACTGGTATATTAAGGTTGAAATTGTCCTCTCTGGAAACCAGCTTAGGTATATGTCTTGATATAACCCTAATGGATTGTTCTCTATCTGAACAGGATTCTTGTGCAATACCACAAAAGTGCTGAACTAGCACTACTTCTATTTCTTCATGAGAATGGAGAATATTACCTCCCTCATCCTTGATTGAAGAAATCCTATTGTGAGCTCTGTTCGCGAAAGTGGATCTGTGGAAAAATCTTGTATTACGTTCTCCTTATTTTAGCCGTTGCACTCTGGATTTTTGCCTTCAAAAAATCTGCTCTTGTTTACATAAGTTCTCTCATTCTTGATGATATTTGGTTGCCTGCTCACTTCTATCTTTATCAAAACCCTCCATGATAAGGGTTTGGTTGAGTTATTGCATTTTTCCATCAACATATTTTTTTGCTTAAAAAATATTACCAAGCTCCTTCTTGTTCCACTCCTTGAGCCCGCGTTTGATATGTTTTAGTATTTTTTGAAGTAGGAACATGCTTGTGCCCTGAATATTTAACTCTTCAGCCCACTAGATGGCTATGTTGTTAATGAAATTTGGGTGGGAGAGCCAGATGTTTTCAAATCTCAAAGGTCTATTCTTGGGGGTGCCAATGCCCTAAATTTCCAGTTGTACTGGCCAGTGATCAGAGCCTCCAAAGGGGAGAACTCTTACAACTATGTCCTTGTCCTTGAGCATAAGATCCCATGAGATTATGAATCTATCTAATTTGCAAGCCACCTAAGAATCTACTCCTCTTTTATTGTTCCAAGTAAAGGTGCCATTACTCATAACAATATCCACAAGCTTCATATTGTCTATGAAGGTTTGGAAAGCACAAGGGTCTTTATTTAGAATTCTGGTACCCCCTTTTATCTCTAACAGAGATTTGATCATATTGAAATCACCCCCCAAGATCCAAGGGATACTTGCATGTCTTTCCCTGAGATCCTGCAGGGAATATAAAAGCTTGAGTTTGCCATCCATTCTTTGGGGACCATACACATTCATGACCAAGTAGACTTCCTTATCTCCCACTGGTTGTATGACCACTGAAAGATAATCCCTGGCTACATCTGCATCTATAATGTCAATTTTTTGGGGGTTCCAAAGCGTGAGAATGCCACCTGCTGTATTCTCTGCTTTGACTTCCAGAAACTCAAATCTATTGAGCCATTTGCTGTGAATCTCTTTTATTTTTTGAATGGAACATTTAGTTTCCTAGATGAAGATCACATCCGGTGCTTCTTGTTTCATCCTATTACTAAGTAATCTTTATTTTCTTTTACTACCTAAGCCTCTAATATTCCAAGAAGTGAACTTCATTATTAAAGATTTGTAAAGGAGTAACTGGAAATGTCTTTCATCTTACCTGAGTCTATCATTAGCTTTCCACATTCTATCAAAAGCTCGTTTTGCTTTTTCCTACCTCTTTTCTTTCTTGGGTATTTGGGTGCTAATCCTGGTGTGGTTTTCATAGCTTTCACACATTCGTTGCCCTGCCTTTCATTATTCCCTTGCTTTTCCAGCCCTATGGTCCGAGTTTTACAAATGAACAGCTGTTGAACTCTATTGAACTCCTCTGGAGGTAACGAATCCACTCCCTCCTTGGTTCCTTGTTTCAAGAATCCTTCTAGATCTAGATTCTCTTTCTCAAGAATCTCCTATAGTTCATGGTATTCCATTTCCATCTCACTTTGGTTCATTTCCAAATCCATCTCCAGTTCTGTGTCACTCATCATTTCTTCTTTCTGTTTATTGATGTTTTGTGTTTTCTCTTCATCTTCTCCTGTTCTCCTCGTTCACTGGACTGCCTCCCTTGGCCTGATCTGCTTTCGTTATCACCTCTTCCTCTTCTAGTGCTTGAAACCTATTTTGACTGGCCTGTTGCCTTTCTGTTTGATGTGGCTTCGATCCCCTCTTGCTCCCTTTTCCTTTCTGGACCACTTTGTGAAAGCTTTTAGTGTCTTTCATGGTATTGGTTTTACTCTTGTTTTCTATTTTATTGAGAGGGAAATCTCTAAATAGGTGGCCATGATCATGGCATTTATGACATCTGAATGGGATGTGCTCATAATCCACTGTTTGTACCCATTCTTCATCAAACACTTCCAATATTACCTCATCTGGAAGAGCTCCAGAAAGATCCATCTCCACACATATTCTTGCAAAGGATGTGTATTTTCCCTTTTTGGTGGCCTCAGAAGCTTTGACAAAATGTCCTAACTTATTTCCTATGGCAGATAAGGATTCCAGTTGCTAGTAATCCAAAGGTAGAGAGTAGAGTATCACCCAAACTGAGACCAAGGTAAAAGTTTCACATTCTGGGACAAAATTCATAATCCAAGGTCGCATATATAGGCCTGCAGTTGCATAAAAGTAGGGCCCTCCTTCAAACACTATGTCCTTATCTTCAATGTTTGCAAAGACTACAGTAAAGAATCCCTTTGACCCAAGATGTAGTTATATGCTTCCTTTTGGTTTCCAGTGGTATTTAATCCATGTTTGTAATGCTTTTTTAGTGGGTCATAAACCCATGAACTTACAAATGATTGCATAAGTCTGCATGTGGTCCCTATGCGCCTGTAGAGCAATATCATTCAAAACAACTCTGGGAGTGATAGTAGTCTTGGGTTTGCATGGTCCCTTTTGTGCTTTGTTTTTTGTGCCATGTTACTTTTCCACTTCCTCTGTTTCTTTAGTGTTTTTATTCTCCCTAGATTTAGGGCCCTCTTACTCCTCTTCTCTGTTTCTTTGCCTTCCATCTGAAGGATCTCTGTCATCTTCTATTCATTTTTTTCCTTTGCTGGCCACTGCCTGCTTGTAGGAGGGAGTGGAGCTCCCTCCTTTACGTCCTTCCATGGAGAACAAACTCTACAAGCCTATAACCCTAGCTCAAAAATCGCCCTCGTCCCCACAAATGATTCTCCTCTCAATAAGGTATAAGAATGTAAAATTACTATCCCTAAAGGCGGACCTTTGTAAATCATTTGATAAGGTGAGTTAGCTTTTTCATTTGACTCATCCTTATTCATATTAGTTTCTATCATATATTTGTTACTTGGGTAATGAGCTACAATAAATAATTTTATTTTTTAATACTAATCAATTTTGTTTCCTCTTAATCTATTATTTCTAAAAGAGGGATAAAGAAGGGTTTTCCTCTCTCTCCCTTATTATTCTTCAGTGTTCCAAAAGCTATTAGTATATTTGTTAAGTAGGTTACAAAACCTAAAAATAGCAATAGTATAATTGTTAATGCTTCCCTATATGTCACCCTTTTACTCTTTATTGATGAAATTTTAATATTTCATAAACGAACTACAAGGATGGTGGAAATCGTTAGAGAGATCATCAATATTTTCTGTGAAGCAATAAGTATGAAGTTGAAAATTAGAAATTCAATCATCTCTTGCTAGGGACTCTTGGAGAATGAAAATCATTTATGTTCTAAAGTTACTCCTTTTAAACTACTGATAGAAAATGATGGATTTAAATACATAGGATATCATTTGAAACATAATTTATATGAAAAGGGTGATTGGAAGTGGCTAATATCTAAGGTAGTAAAATAACTCAACATATGGTGCAATATGTTGCTCTCCATGAGAGTTTTTTTTATTCTTTTCAATCGGTCCTAGAAGCCATCCATGTCCATTGGATGTCTCTAGAATCGATTCCAAAAGGAATAATAGAAAAAAATTATAGATTTAAGACATAGGTTCATTCATTATGTGTAGGTAGGAAAGAAAAGGGTGGTTCTAGCCTATTGGAAAAAGATTTTCATGGCAAAATCACAAGGTGAATGGGGCATTAAGAACATATTCCTTTTCTTCAATTCCATTGCAGCCAAAAATGTACAAATACTAATTAAAATCTCTAAAATCTAAGAACACATGATGAAATATAAGCATATTTATCCATAATCCATAAAAGAATGGGTCACAAAGCTAGTGTGACACTCTTAAAATTCATCAATAATATGAAACACTATGGTTATGGAATTCCCCTTAATAGGTAATTGGTTGGTTTGGAAAAAATGGTAGAATAATCAAAGTCAAAATTGGCTTGAACCCGTTTATTTGGTAGCAATGATGCATATAGGCTCCCACACCATATATTTATGGTTTTAAAAATCCATGAATACATACTCTAAGGCAAGTAACATGGGGAGTTAAAACTTCAAATAAGACATAATCGTGGATTTCCTAGGAAGATATTAGACTTGAAGGGGAGAATACATGCATATGTGAATGTTATACTCAAAATACAAGAAGTTTATTCATATTACTTTACTTGGTCTTTTAATCCTATAATTACATTTGAACCCAAACAAGGATACACTGACCTAACTCTTGAGGTTTACAAAAGTATAAAACCCTAGTAGGTGACGATTCTATGAAATTCAAATCCCAATCCGAAGAAAATATCATTATGTCGTTTATGTTAAGCAAAACCTTAACATGGGATATCCTTAAAAAAGAAGAATTTATGGGGGATTAGCTTGATGGTATCTCCACCAAGTTGTCTTAGAAATAAACTCTCGCCTTATTGTGACTTGCGCCTATACTCTTTTTGTCTAGGAAATCCTCTATGTGGATAGAGACGATCCCTCTAGCCCAATGAGTGGGACTGGCAACCTACGTGACAATCCATTGGACACTTTCATAAGTTACAATTGAAATAAGAGACGAAGAAGATGGCCTACCTTGCTTTGGTGCTATCACGTCTTCCTTTGTTGAAGACCTTGAATCAGTTGCGTCACAGGCTCAGTCCTACTAGTCATAGTGTTTAAACACCTACATAAGAGATCAAGACACAATAAGGCATGCAAATACAAATAGCATAATCAAAAGTAACCTACTTAACATATCAAGGAGTGTTAAGATAAATGATACATAAGCATGCACATTTATAGAAAATGAACTAGAAGTTGTATACTAATAGAATAGAGGAAGCATACAACCAAGCCTTGATGTCAATAGGCTCTCCTTGAATGAATTTCCATTTCCAAGCTTAAGCTCTTCAAGCACTCCTTCTCCAAGCCAAATAAGTAGCATGTAGGCACAATCTCAGCTTAATGGTGCAAATAGCCAAAGAACAACCATTTGGGAATGGGAAAAGATGAATATATAGGGAGGGAAAGGGAGTTAGGATCTCTCCAAAGATAGGAATAGGCCCTCATCTCAAGGAGGTATCTCATAGGGATAAGACCAAAAGGCCATACTGAGAGAACTTGACCTCATCCATGCCAAACAACCTCCAAATTGTCACTCTAGAAGCTTCTATATTATGAAGCTTCTCATCATCTTTGGGAAAATTGCCTTTTATGGATCATCATGGGTATACAAGTAAGTAGAGTGATGACATTGCTGGGCTAGTGTAGTGAAACTAGCGACCATTGTAATTTCTAGTATCATAAGAGCGATGATTCTAAATTTAGGGTTTTAGAGCCATTTCCTTTAGGGGAAGCTCAAGGAATTTTCCAATCAATGTTTTAGGGAGGATCTAAGCTTCATATCTGAATGAGGACACTACATGATGGTCATGTTTCAAGCACTTTAGGGTATGTCACAGGGAAGTGTGGGAGGTGTGACAAAACACTGTGCAACAGATGCCCCGTAAAGCATGAAGGTAGAAGAGGGAGTGATGTCTAAGATGCTTTACGAGCTTTTACAAGGACGAGAACAAAAACTATCCAGAGACTTACAAATCAAGGGTGCATATACATATACATATCTGATATCAAAACATGAACCCACGGTATGGACACAACCATCCAAATAATAAGGATTATGTGAAAGGATCCATGGTATGGGCACAACCATCCAAATGAAAAGGATCGTCTGTAAATATAATATCCAAGGCATGGACACAACCATCCAATATAAAAGGATAATCATAAACATAAAGTTCCACGATATGGTCACAACCATCCATATAGTAGAAACATGTGTACAATAATGAATAATACATAACTCCACGTAGCTTGAGTCATACTAGACAAGACTCAGGATCTTGCACTCCATCCTAACTCGATCAAAGTATGAATTCTAACATGCGAATGAATGTGTCGAAGTCGAACATTCTAGAAAACCACCTAATTACTAGCCAATTATGTGGACCATTAAAAGGCACAAGAGAAACCACTAATAATGATAATGTATCTCAAGGTACGACAATACAATCCATGAATGTGAAAAAAGAAGATGAATTCAAACACTCATGGAATCATATGATCGAAGGCCAATGATGAAAACCTATCATCTAGTGTGAAGAACTTGCCATTAAATCATGTAATGTCTAAGGTATCGAAAGGGAGTCTCTAAGTCATATCCCTAGAAATGAGCTGAAATCGATAGGAAGTGACCCATCGAAGGAGAGCCATGATGAGTCCCTCATCATGAATATGAAATGAGAAATAAAGTGGAATGAAACAAATAAGATCCAAGGTTGTAGCAAAGGGTCAGGCAATGTATAGGTAATAGACTTCAAATAGGACTTCTCTTGAACATTGGTGACACGACTCCATAGGGTGGAAACTTTTGAATCAACATAGGATTAAAGGTCATGATGATGAAGTGGAATAATCATGTGAGAGGAAAAGATGGATCACCCAAACTAGGGAGGACAAGTGATCGAGTGAGGATATCCCAAACCTGATACAACAAGTAGAAACGTGTCATGTTCAAGAGTGACATGTTGCCTATAGAAAAGATGTTTCATTTTCATTTTTCCCCACTATTTCTAGCGAGTACCCCAATTATTTTTTATCACAATCTTGAAGAGGATATAATATTCTTGTCATATCATTTAATCATTTAGATGAATCCATCCTAGTAAGTTTTACAAGTCATAGGAAGGAGAAATCGGGCTCGTCATGATGACAAGTCTTTTGTGGTTTAATTTTTACGAGTCCAACAGAAGAGTAACTTAGTGTCTTTTTCATATTTAGAGAGTTTTAAAAGAGAAGAAAAATAAAACTCCATTAGGTCCCTTTTCATAATTTGCCTCTAGAACCCGAAAAGGTAGAAAACAATATTTGAGAGAACCTCTTGACCATGTCAACCAAGGTGTACATTTTTCGTAAATAGTCAATCACAACCCGAAAAAGGGGTAAACATAAACTGAGATGACATCAATTCATTTAATTTAATGAGTTCAAAAAGAAAAGTACACATAAATATTTTCATGTTTCGAGAGTCAGAAAAGAGCTTAAAGGTGACTCTTCCTGGAGGAACGAGTGGTATAAAAGGATAGAAAACTCGGTCCTGATGATGATGGAACTGCACAAAGCATGTAAAGATTAAGAGGATGGCTAATAAAACCACTCATCGTAGATTTTTCCTAAGAAAAGGTAAAAAAACCAAGTGAAAGTTAATGATCAACCAAAGAGATGGTGATGATGGAATGAAAAAAACCAAGGCTCACCTGGCAAAAATTAGCTAATAAAAATGGAAATCATGATATGTAAAGTGGGAATGGTTTCATTTTTACACAAGCTTGAAATATTAGAAACTATGCTTGAGTATACTTGAAGATGGTTTCATTTTTTCACAAGCTTGAAACATGGGAAAAAACTATTCTTAGATTTGGTTTCATTTTTACACATGCTTGAAACGGAAACAAAATATTCTTGGGATTGGTTTCATTTGTACACTAGCTTGAAACAAAGATAAACTATGCTTGAGATAATTTTGCATGCCCCAACATACTGATATGACGTAAATTTGAGGAACATGCCCCCCAAGCTTCATTTCATTCACCTAAGTGGATGGAATGAAGGTTCACTTACGAGATCAAGTCAAAGTCTCGACTAGGATTTTATGAGATCTAATCAAAGACTCGAATTGGAAAGGGATTTGTTTCATTTTTTAATGATCTTGACACAGGAAAAGAACCATGGTCATGACACCTTGTTTCATTTTTTAACGAGGTTGACATAGTAAAAGAACTATCCTCATGGTGACTTGTTTCATTTTTTAATGAGGTTGACATAGCAAAAGAACTATCCTCATAGCCTTGGTTTCATTTGTTAATGAGCTTGACACAAGACAAGGAACTCTGCTCTAGCCCTTGTTTCACTTTTTAAGGAGCTTGACACAAGACAAGGAACTCTACTCCATGGCCCATGTTTCATTTTTTAACGATATTTACACAAGATAAGGAACTCTACTCCATGGTCCCTTGTTTCATTTTTTAATGAGCTTGACACAAGATAAAGAACTCTTCTCAAAACATGTGATCACTGACAAAAATAGAACTTAAATTCCAAGAGGTTCTCATTAGATGGGAGAACAACACTCTGGAAGGGATACAGGTCCAGGGATATAATGGAAACATCAGGCTCCAATGCCCCTAGTACATGGCATACTACATCACCTACTAGATCATTAGTACATGTGGGCATCGAATAGGTGGCCACATAATTAACCTGTGGCATAGGTGATACCAGATTCATATAAGAACCACTTAGGGATGATGGTTGAATGGGAGTTGATTCAGGATCAATGAAAGTAAGTTGATTAATGATCACAATGATTCCCTCGTGTGGGAAGCACATCACATGAAAGAGGGAAGAGACAAGAGCTCCTATGACATAAACATAGTCACGACCAAGGAGTAGATTAAACTATAAATGGCCTTGGACAACCATCACATCTATATATACAGTCTTTCCTCCCAAAGTAATAGGTAACTTAGGAAGGATCCCTAATGGTTGACTAGTTCCTCTGTTAAAAGCTAACAAATTCTGGGTGATAGGGACAAGCTGAGGAGAACCTAATGCTTGCTAAGAAGTTGAGGATAGATTGCTAACATATGTGCCCTCATCTATGACTATGCTAGGTACGTCCATATGGTAAGTATGTACTATAATTTGGAAAGGCACATAAGATGGAAGGTGATATCCCGCCAGTTGACTCCAATTTAAAGAAGTGACTAAACTACTTGGAGGTGGTGTTGTGGGAATAGGATAGATTCTCTCTTTCTCTATGGGAAGAAGAGAATTGCACTCATTCACCTCAGGAATGAGAGGATTTCCCTATATTTCATTCAAAACTGAAGAAACTAGAAGAACCTGAGCAGTATGAGGTTCACTCTCTACAGGAAAGGTACGATTAACTAAAGGTGGATTCAATTCTACCATTTTCTCAACCAATGGTTGGTCAAGAATGGATTGATGAGACTCACTTTTAGAGAGAGCAGGGTTGACCAAAGATGAGTTTTGATCAACCACTGGATCAACTAGTGAAGGATCAAGGGAAAGCTTCTGATAACCAACTGGGAGACGAGGCTGGGAAGCATTAAGGTTTTCCAACTCTTTGGAAGCTTCATCCATAAGAGGAAAAGGGTGAATGACATGGTTACCTTCACATAACTTACAGGGAAATTTGACTTTTCCCTTTTTCCCATAGGCTGTACTGCCACTAGTTGAAGGTTTTTAACCAACATGAACTCCATAGGATGACGACAAATGTCAATGTGAACCTATGGACCACACTTCTAAGACCTTGGTAACAATAGGAAAATTTCGAAGAAGGTGGTCACTCTTACATAAAACGCAAGGGAATTTTACTTTCTGGGGCTTGCTTGAAGATGTTCCTTCATTAGTTGCATCGGTAACAATATTTGTTTGGTTTCCCCCTTTCTTATTTTTCTTCTTCTTCTTCATCCTCTTCTTCTTCTTCTTAGCTTCGTGGTTACTAGAATCCAAACTCTCACTAGGCAAAGAGGAAGAATGGGGTGAAGAAATAGATGAAGAAGTTGAGGGGTCAACTTTAGGATCAACATGAGGTTGATGTTGTTCAAGTGGAGGAGAACTCGGTTGAAAAGAAATTTGGACACTCGAAACCACTGAGGTTAAAAATAACCAAAGTCGCAGACCAATGGTCAATCCACGAAGGGACAACATTTCCATATACGAGGCACTAGTATTTCTGAAAGAAGGAAAATGAATAGGATTCTCGTTAGAGGGGTTTCCTTCATTGGTAGACTCAGGAAATGTTGCCATTGGTATCAACCTAATATCTACTAAGGAATATTTCCACAGGAAGGATGTTGTTCTATGGTCGATTAATTGATTTCAGAACTTTAAGAAAAATAAATAAAAAAAGGGTAATATAGGTAAAAGTGTTTATCAATTATCTGTGAACTGCAATATACACCTTAGCCGAAACCAAGGACTTAATGTACAACAACCAATCTCCCCAAATGATGTGCTCAATATATGATGTTTACAAGGCGACTGACTTGATTACTTATGGCTAAAGGATAGCAACTTAATGGGGTATCCCAATATATATGCGATGGTATGGGGAGCACAAGTCCGTGTTAGCATTGTCTAATAAAGAACCATTTGATGAGAGCGTTCCTATATACTTTTCATACTGAAGTTCCTCTGATATACCTCAAAATACTGTAGAAACTTCTATATAATTCCATTCTGGGACGGGATTTCACCCTTGGGAAACAGTACATGTACTTAACGAAAACTGCTATGTTTAAAGATGTTGAAACACATCTCTAGCCTAGACCTCTAAATATTTTCATTAAGTTCCAAATGCTCCTTAGTTTAATTGAGGTAAATTTTAAGTTTATCTTCAATTATGTTTCAGTGTTAAGGCTCAAAATGATGTAACCTGAACACCTATGATGCAACTATATGAGAAAAGGAAAACTTTCATTTCAATGAAATCTAGACTAATCAAGGGAAGGAATTTCGATCAATAATGCATCACGCAGAACTGCCTTCCACTAACTTTCATTTTCGTCTTCCAAATGCAATCCCAAATGTTAAACTGATTCTGACTTTTCACTATCCTAAATGCAACTTTTTTTAAAGAAAAACGATTTTGACTTTACTAAGATGCATTTATATGAATTATGCTTTTCTTTTTGTTTTGAATGATTTGATGCACCTAATACAGTTTTTAGCTCTCAATCACTGAAAAATGTGATCTATTTTCAATAATGAATCTCAAAAAATAACTTTTCAATGCAACTAATCTAATGCATTTTCACAAAAAGTAAATTTTAAAGCACTTGAGCTAAAACAAATGCAAAATGATGTTTCCAATGATTTCCACAGAAAACAACATGCAATCAATCAACAAAACAAACATCTCAATGACACCAATAAGTAGTGAATGATGACCAATTGACAAGAAATGGTAGAACTCAATTAGATTTCACTTCAAATCCAATGAGACAAAATTTTCAATTTAATCAAGGAAATCAATAAAAAGATGACAAATCCAAGCATACAGGATAGGAAAAGACCTTAGGGACCAAAATACACTAGATTCTATGGAAAAAACCTTAAAAATTATCACATTAAAATATCATCGCTACTTCTATACCCACACTCGTGATGATTAGGTTATCATCGCTACTTTGAAGAGCCAAACCCGTGATGGTCAGGGTGATCAACACTACTTTGTATAACGTAAGTTGTGATGGTTTTCAACGTGACCAAACAATGACGAATTTTTTTTTCCATCGCCATTGTATAGGTTAAAACTCACGATGCCATCACGATTATTAGAGCTAAACCCGTGATGGGCGAGGAATATGGGAAAGAAAATATTCCAAGAAACAATATAGACTTAGCACTCTAAGGTAGTAATCAATGATGGTATAAACTGAGACTGGTGTAGACAAGCCAAGAAATCGATTGTTGATCTAACTAGTCATAGGATTTGATTGAGGGAATGAATGGAAAGGGTTATAGAATCCCCAATGGAGTCGCCCTTTTTTTGTCTAGGCAAACCTCTTTGCGGACAGAGACAAGCCCTCTAGCCCAATTATTGGGACTAGGAACCTACGTGACAATCTACTAGACACTTTCCTAAGCTACAATTGAAATACGAGACAAAGAAGAAGGCCTCCTTGTTCTGATGCTATCATGTCTTCCTTTGTTGAAGACCTTGAATCACTTGTGTCATGGGCTCAGTTCTGCTGCTCACAACATTTAAACACCTGCACAAGATATCAAGACACAACAAGGAATGAAAATAAAAATAGCATAATCAAAAGTAACCTACTTAACAAATCAAGGAGTGTTAAGATAAATGATACATAAGCATACACATTTATGGAAAATGAAACAACAGTTGTATATTAATAGAATAAAGGAGGAATCATACAATTAAGTCTTGATTTAAATAAGCTCACCTTGAATGAATGTCCAAGTCCAAGATTGAGCTCTCCAATCTCTCCTTCTATAAGCCAAATGAGTAGCATGTAGGCACAATCTCAACATAAGGGTGCAAATAGCCAAAGACCAACCATTTGGGAATGGGAAAAGATGGATATATAGGCAGGGAAAGGGAGTTAGGATCTCTCCAAAGATAGGAGTAGGCCCTCATCGAAAGGAGGTAGCTCATAGGAATCATACCAAAAGGCCAAGTTGAGAGAACTTGACCTCATCCACACTGAACAACCTCCAGCTCATTGCTTTGCGAGTTTCTAGATCACGTAGCTTCTCATCCTATTTGGGAAAATTTCCTTTTATGGATCATTATGGGTATACAAGAAAATAGAGTGATGGCATCACAGGGCTAGTGTAGTGCAACTAGAGACCATCACGATTTACAGTATCATAAGAGCGATGATTCTAAAATTAGGGTTTTAGAGCCATTTCCTTCAGGGGAAGCTCAAGGCATTTTCTAATCAATGTTTTAGGGAGGATCTGAGCTGCATATCTGAATGAGTACACTACATGATGGTCATGTTTCAGGCACTTTGGGGTATGTCACAGGGAAGTGCGAGAGGTGTGACAAAATACTATGGAACAACTCTTGAAGTCTATTAGGAAATAGATTATTTGGCAATTTCTAAGAACTCCTAAAAGGGTAATGGCATTATAGAAGCTCTCAAGAATAGGCGTATGAACAAATCCACAAAGAGTTATAAAAATCTCCCTCTAAATTTAGCATGGGGAATCTAGTTTGTTTTGAATTATAATCTCCTCAAGAATAAGGACTCCATGCATTTTAAATGTGCTATCCATAGTTTGAACATTCTCTCTATATTTCCCCGATTGAAGGAAAAAATTATCCCAAGTCACTCCCATGAAGAAGTCATAAACAAAGAATTGTGTTGGGATTTTTTTTTTTAATGGATCCTCCCACAGATCTACTTGAAAGGTTGGGGTAGGTTAATTCTACATCTACCCTCAATTCACATAATATTTTTAATTCTATATTGGGTAGAAACACAAATAATTTCTATGAACTCATGGATTTAAAACTAGTCTAAATGCTAGCTCAAGAACTTGTTTCTCAAACTAAAATATATGGAGTCTCTTTACTTCTAACTCAATGGATGAAAGGAAAAATTAACTTGGGAGACTTCAATTTTCAAACTCCTTTTTATGATATTCTACAACTAAAATCAACCTTATCTCACTTCTCCTTCACACATGTTTAGAGGATAAGAACAATGAATTAAAATGGAGTGGTACTAGAAAATCATATTTTTAAGATCACTGAAAACATATCTATACACCATAAATATGTTCATGCTCCTTGGTTCTAAGTTTCCTTTTCTAACTATTGAGCTTTGTGATCAATCTTTCTTCATGGAAAGACATAATGAAGTTATTTATGAGGACTACATTAACACTCTCAGTGAAATAACTAAAACTAGATTGATGTGTATGATAGCTATATTTTATTGAAAAAAAATGTGTATAATATTTCACTAATATAAGTCTTAGCTTACATTTATTTGAAATAAAGTTTTAAAATTATAGATAAATATGTTTTGGCATGCCGATAATGACCATTTTTAAATGCTTTCCTATTATTTGCAATTGTATTTCTAATTTTATAAATAAAATTAATAGAATATCTTCTACGATTGTAATTTTAATTTTATAAATAAAATTAATAGAATATATTTTATGTTAAAAAGGAGGGTTATGCATACATTTTCCGACATAAAATTTTAGTTGATGATTTTACAAAAAATGAATAGTTTAATGTCAAATTGATGCCCTTCTAGAATGTTTTCTCTTTATTATTTTCCAAAAAATTATATAGCCAATCTAAATTATTCTATTAATGTTCTTCAATATTCATTACTCATTAATATATCAATAATCATGCATCAACCTTGAGGGTTAGCTCAATTGTTAGAGTCCCCATCGTTAAAGCACCTTTTCTATTGAGAGGTCACAGTTTCAATTCTCTCAACACTCTTGAGGTTAGGCTCCATGGTTGAATCAGAGGGATGGGATCCATTCAGGTGGATATGCTTGGTATAAATATTCCCCCATAGGTGAAGAGAAAGGAAGTGATCCATTTTGGTATATCTGGTTGGTACAAATATACCATGAACGCAATGATCATCAATACTCGATGTCTATAAGCCACATGAAAAAGAAAATCGTTAAGCATGCATCATCCTTCAACAATTCAACTTTGATAAAAGGATGCACTATTCACGAAGTTTGTGAGCATGTTAGATTTTCATAGTTTGCATTAATTTTAAATGGATAACATTTATTGCAATAATATGTGTAAAAATCAATCATATATAGAGATATTTTGTATATAGAAAACATTTGAGTTTTTAACTAAATATTTAATTTTATAAATGAGATGGAATTTATGTTTATAGTTTATTTGTGTCAAGAGATGGTGCAATGTTATGTTATGTAAACATTTGGACTTGGACAATTTACATAACATAAAAATATAATTGTAATTAATAATTATTAAAATATAATATAAAAAATTTAGTGTTGGTGATTTTTAGGCTCCATGTTATAATAACCATACATAGATATATATATATATATATATATATAGATATATATATATATATATATATATATATATATATATATATATATATATATATATATATATATATATAGATATAGATATAGATATATATAGATCGGTGGCTGCCACATCTATGGAATCTTTGAACTAGACAAATCGATCTAAAGGGATCACTTATTTCTAGTTCAACCATGGATCATCACCCTAAGAGATTTGAGAGAACATAACTAATGACCTCTCAATATAAAATATGGTTTAACAACAAGGAATTTACTAATTTAGCTAACTCCCAAGGCTTATTGTAATAAAGTATTATTAATTGATGTTTACGTATAAATTTTGAAATAGATTATTGTTAAGATAACATACTAAAATATTGAAATTAAGTATTAGATTATATAAATTAAATTAATATTAATAAAATCAATAATGGTTATCAATTGGGTCTACCTCACGTGGTCAAGAGGAATGATTGTTATCCTCACCACCCACGTTTAATTCCCATAAGTGACATGATGAGCTTTGATGTAATTGTTTCAAGTATTGTTGTTGAGAATGAATAGTCCCTTGAGGACAAGAAAATATATATTCCTCATATGAAATATAAAGGTATTTTCTATATGAAAGAAAAAACAAATCCTCAATAATGATAAGGAAAACAAAACAAAGTTCTCTACAATATACAACAATTTGTATTTGAGGGAAGTATTGATTCATTAACAACAACATATGATGAGAGTGTTGGTGATAATAACAAGGGAACATTTTCATAATGTAATTGTGTATTGATATTTATCATTCTAGTATATCTATGCAATCTTTAATAGGTTCACAAACACATAATGTTCATTTTTTTTTGGGACACAACACCTCCTCACCTTCATGGATTTGTTAAAGCATCCTCTCTCATTTAAGATTATTCTCGTGTTTAACAACTCATTGGTTAACACAAATGCTCCAAATGATCTATAGCAGTGGAGGAATGTGAGGAGGTTGAACATGGCAATATAATATGTTTTTATAGCTCATTCAGGGTACTATATCAATGTCAAATGAACCAACATCTAGCAAGAAAACTAATTAGGAAATTTACAAACATTCTTTCTTCATGGATACATGTTGAAAAAATATGGTGCATATTACTTTATCTTAATTATAATGATATTTACTATATTTATCTCTATCATTGGGTGGATCATCATCACTAATTTAGTGAAGCTTCTTTTCATACTACCAATCCACGCTCGCATGAAAATATGGGAAAAAATTGCTAGTGAGGCTTATCTAGATACTCAAACATATAAATCACTAATTAGGGTTTAATTTCGCAATGGATTTATTAGTTTCTCCACTTTTGACATCAAACTCCCTAAATTCATCATATATACAATGATTACATTAAAGTGATATTGGAAGGGTTTAGTCTAGTTGACGAGGACAAATGATTAATGATTGTAAAGATGAAGTGAACAAAGAAGTGTAATTGACTGGCTAGTAGGGTCTATAAAATATTTTGTCAAGTAAATCAACCAAGGAAGTTATGGAAAATATAATTACCTTCTTCCAAAGTATTTGCATAAATAAGAATGGATATGAAATCTAAAATGATTTGTTGTTGATTATCATACATTCGTAAATACTACTTGTTGGTGGCTCACCATTAATTTTCTTCTCTTCCTTGTTATTTGTATGCATACATGTATGCATACATGTATATTACAATGTAGTATATTTTGGTTGTATGATTTCACTATTGGTAACCACTGACTTTGTAACACTTTTATTGCAACACTCATTATGTTTTTAGTAGCGAATTACTTGGGACTATATATATTAGTTTCATGCTTTTATAAATGTTGAGTGGAGAGGAGATTCGTTAGTGATGGAAAAGGAAAATGGAAAACTACTTGAGAAACTACACCAAGAGGAATCAACTAACACTTGCACAAGTGAGGGTGGCTTCTTTATAGAGACTCATAAAATATTTCTAGAAGCAATGCTAGTGGAGATAAAGAAATTTGTCAATAATGTTGCATATTAATAATTAAATAATAGTTTTTGTCGAAGTTAACCATTTATGGTTTAATGAAATTGCATAATAGTTTTGAGAAAATTGCAGACAACTTTTGCAAGGAGAAAATGGTCAATGAATGCACATTGGTAAACAACATTAAGATAATATTTATGACAATCTTCATGATAGTTTCCTCTCATAGTATCAAACTTGTTTCACAAGTTCCCCATTGACAAAGGTGTCATCCACATTGTCAAAGTGCAACTTCTTTTGAGTATATCAATCAATTTTAACTGGAGAAAGAAATTAGAGGAGCAATAATTCTTCTTGGAAAAATAAACATAACTTAAAGGATCAAAGTTTTCAACTAAGAGAAAATTCAAGGTTGGTGATTAGAAGGTAGCCACTGATGAGATGACTCAAGAAGAATAAAAACCTAGTTGATTTGAATTAAAGAAGAATCATACCAAAATATACTTCAAGCATGCCAAAGAAAGGGAGGAAATAAATGATCATGAAGAAACAAAGAAAGTACATAATAATAGAGGAAATAAAGAATAATGAAACAATACAAACCTACAATCAATCTACACAAAATAGAATGGGACAAAAGGAATAATAGAATAGATACAATAAATTATTCCACAAACCATCATTGACCTAAAGAAGAAGATGCTCCAAAGGAATGAAAAGTTGTTGGAGTGCTAACACTATCCAAGACAAAAGATAAAGATAAACCAAATGTAAATGTATAATTAGCCTTGACAATTCCTGAATTGGATAATAATTTGTAAATGTTGGAGGTAGGCTTTGGAGCCCTAAAACTACTAGAAAATATGAAAAATATGGAAGTCAATAAGACAAGTCTTGCGATTATTAGAACACCATATATGGAATGAGCATGCCTCAATATTAATGAAATCCTCCAACATCACTTACATGTTGAATTTGGTCTAGCTTTAGTGTGGAATGAGCTAAATGAAGAAGGACAAATCACTAATAGAATCTAGATCCAAATGCTACAATGGGAAGACAACTGGATAGTTATTATACCTAAATAAGGTGAAAATGACTTGATTATACAATTTAAGCATATAATGGGAGTTCCCCCCAGTCAAAATTAATTACTAAGGAACAAAAAAAAAATCAACTAAACATTTCAATGAAGAGATGCAACCAAGAATGGATAATTTAGTATAATTTAAATTTCAAGATTGTCAAATGGAAGAAATCAAAAAAGAAACTGGTAGTAAAGTGACACTAATAAAAGGCGATAGTAGTAGATATAAAATGATTTTTTTCATGAGTTTGAAATAGTTGAAACTGCTAACACCACTACCTCACTGAAATTATTGACACTTACTAATATGGAACAAAATAGAATTCTTCTATACGAAGGAGCTAAATCACTGAGAAGGCACTAGTTTATTTGTGAGAAATTATATAATACCATAGAAGTAATTGATGAAATAAGAAAAGTGGCATAGATGCCTAACCTAGTTCATGAACTTTATAAACAATCGAACCAAAATAAAGTCCAAGATACCTTTAAATTTCCTATCATTTTTCAAAACTCAAGACAGTAAGCATATGGAAACCCTAAAGTTTAGGGATATGAAAGAAAAACTAGGTGACTCAATACAAGATTATGATAATATATTAAAGTATACTTCTTAGCCAAATCCCATATATCATCAACAAAGAATTAATTTTGTAATGATTTTTTGTAGGGATACTACACAAAAATAGATCATCACTAAGGATGCATTAGATAAAATATTGTGAATATTCCCTCAAGAAACTCAATACATTGAATCTAATTATGACTAATCTACATTTCACCATATAAAAATTGGAAGAAAAACTTTAGCTAAGCTAGAGCTCATTGATATATCTTACACTAAGAAGAAGTGAAATATGGTGCACCATTTTTATGAATGATGGTCATACAAAGGATGACTACAAGCATTTAGAATTGAATGATAGAGATAAAATATTAGACTATACCGAGTTGACTACTATTATTGATTTTTTTATATCATAACAAATCATATTACAAAATATTGTTTGCATAATTTAAAAAATATCAAACCTAAATGGTGCACCATGTGTGAAGAACCTACAAAGAATACAATAGAATGTCAACCTAATGGTTGGAATGAGGAAAAGCATCAATGCAAATATATCATACATAAGTGAAATATCAAAACCAAGACTACCCAAGAAGAAGAGGTGATCGATGGTACCAAGTTCGAGATGGATATCTAGGAGGTTATTGCGATTAATATGGAAATAATTGTGGACTTGATTGAAGAGGATTTACTAAAAAATATTTTTTTAATATGGTATGAGGAATAACACTCGAGGCTATAGTTTTCATTGAAATATAGGACCAATCTTATATTTTGTAAAGAATATGGAGTGGGAGATTAATCCATATATGATTTTTCAATTATTCTTGAAAAGATAAGGAATAGGAGAATTTTCAACCTCTTAGATAGTGTCCAAAAACATTAGGCTTTGAATTCTAATAATTTAAAAGTTATTACTGTATTAGGAGTGAAGAAACAAAATAATACAACATTACATACAATATCTCTACTCAAATCTACAACTAAAGATGACTAGCATCCAAGCACCCAAAGGAAAGACAAATCATGAAAGAAGTTGTCAAATTATTTGATGGTATAACGAAGGGAGAATATCATTAAGAAGTCTAATAGGGAAGACATTAAGAATATAAGGATGTCATTCATAATTAATTTGTTAACCTCATAAAAAATAACATTCAATCTCTAGATTATTGGATTTATAAAGATTCTCAAAGAATGCGATGATGGATAGAAAACATGCAAAAATTTGTTTCAGGTAATTCAAGATGAAAGACCACATGAATACTATCATTCACAAGTAAACTTGGAAATCAAAGGGATGAATATCATCAAGAAATTGAAAAGAGAAAACATTAAGAAGAGAAAGATGTCATTCTTAATGAATTCCTTAACATTGTAAAAAAACAAGAGTCAATCTCTAGATGGTTGGAATTATTAAATATCCTCAATGAGAGGTAGAAACCATGCAAACATTTGTGCCAAGTAACTCAATATGAGAGACCACATTATGACTTCACAAGTTAACTTGGAAAAAAAGGTTGTATAGTCTTACATGTCATAGTTAACTTTGTATTCCACATAAATGTCCTCTCGAAGGAAACATGGATGAAAATGGGAAAACTTGACACAGTCAAATCAAAAACTTTCTTAAAATTGATAAACCAAACGTTCATTGAACTGAGTGGGTTATTGAAAGGAGCAAAAATAATCGTTATGGGGATACCCATAGTGGTTATTTTGGAAGTAATTAATTTATTCAAAGTTATCCAAACATACTCGCCATTGGTTGTTTAACGATGGGATCAAAAGATGAAGGGGATAATCTCATTAGGAAATGATAAACTAAAGTTAAAAGATAATAGTGAAAGGATAATATTACCATTGAAATATTATTAATTGATATTTAAATAACATTTTAAAAATAAGTTATTATTGAAATATGATAATAAAATGTTGAAATTAAATTTTAGATTAAATAAATATAATTAATATTAAAAAATTCAATAATGGTAAGGAAAATAAATTTAAATTCATTGCCATACACATTAATCACTATTTGAAGGAAGTGACACATTGATTAATGTCAACAACTAAAGGGTTTCATGCTGCTAATAATAAGGGAACATTTTCATGATGTAATTTTATATTTCTAGTTTTCATCGTAGTAGATCTACCTAATTCTCTACTAGGTTCACAAATACCCTATGCTCATTTTTTAACACAACACATCCTCACCTTCATGGAATCGTTGAAGCTCCTTCTTCAACTCAAGAGTGTCCTCATGTTTGACAACTAATTAGTTAATATGACAACTAATTAGTTAATATGAATGTTATAAGTGTTATCTGGTAGGGAGGCAAGTAAGAATGTTTCACGTGACTAATAGGAACATATGGTTTGCGTAGCTATTTAGGGTACAATCTTATTGCCAACTAAACCAACATTTGGATGGTGTGCAACAAAACAAGTTACTAGATTTACATACCTTCTTTTTGCATGGATACATGTTGAATAAACATAGAATATATTAAATTAGATTAAATATAATGATATTCACAATAGTTATCTCTTCCATTCGATGGCTTATCATTACTGAAGCAAGTATTCCTTTTGTACTACAAATACATGTTTGCATACAAATACCGTAAAAAATCCAAGTGAGGTTTGTCTAGATGCTTAAGTATATAAATCACTAAATAGGATATAATTTCACATGGCTTTATTATTTTATCCACTTTGGACATCAAACTACCCAAAGGTCATCATATAGATGATGGCCATGATAAACTGATTTTGAAGCGATTTAGTTGGCTAGTCAACTAGGTCAAATGGTTGACCATTGTAAAGAGTAATTTGACTAAAAAGTGTAATTTATTAACTAGGAGAGTTAGCTCACTACTTTTTCAGGTCAGCTAACTAAGGTAGTAATGGAAAATGTCACTATATTATTTTCATGAAAATGTTAAAATAGGCACAGATGTGATGTAAAAGAGGGTTTTTTGTTGTTGTTGATATTAGTACATAAATAAAGACTACTTCGTGCTAGTTCCACCATTACTTATATTCCCTTCCTATTATCTATGCATGCATTCATGTTATTGTGTTGTATATTATGGTTGTATAACTCCATTATAGATTTATATATTTTGAGTGTAGAGGAGATCCATGATGGTTGGAAAATGGAATTGGAAAACTACTTGAAAAACTACACCAAAAGGAATCAATTAAGACTTGCACAAGTGAGTGTACATTATTTTGTAGAGATTTATAAAATATTTCTAAAATCAATCCTAGTAGAGATAAAATGAATTTCTAATATTGTTACACTTGAATAATTAAACAAAATGGGAAGAGTTTCTATCAAAGAAAATAAATTGTGGTCAACTGAACTTATACAAGCATGTTGAAGAAATTGTTGAGGATTTCTACAAGGAGCAAGTGATTGACAAATGCACATCAAAATTGATTGTCAAGAGAATATTTACAATAATATACATGATAGTTTCCTCTATATATTTTAAAATTTGTTATACAAGTTCCTTGTCGACAAATGCATCAACCATATCATTGATTCATAGCCTCTTTTAAATACACCAATTAATTCCAACATGAAAAATAAACATGAAGAGTGGGAATACTTCCTAAGTAAATGAAGACGACTACAATATCACTTTCATTAACTAATAGTAAACTCAAGATTAGCATTATTATGGGAGGAGAGGGTAGACACTCATGGCATGCCTTAAGAAAAATAAAACCCCTCACATAATTAAATTAACGAAGAAGCAAACCAAAAGAAATAGTAAAAATGCCAAATAAAGAGTGGAAACAAGTGTTGACTAAGAGACTAAACAATAGATAATAGAGGAAGAAACAAAGAAAATCACTACGAAGATAATGCAAAAATATAAACCTATGTTTGAACTAAAAAAAAAGAATGGGATAAAAGAAACAAAAAAATATCTAAGATACATGTTTCCATGGACCCTCATCAGCCTAGAAGAGAAGATACATTGGAATGACAAGCCTATTGGGGGAATTTTGAGGTAAAAAATGGACCTCAAAATGAGAAATTTACTAAAAGAATCAACTTAGAAAAACCAATAAGATTTAGTTTGATGATGTCATCCCTAGTGGTAAATATTTTTGAAGGGAAAAGAATAAAACTACCTTTTAAAATTGTATTTTCCACTTATCTCTTTATAGGATTACTAAAATTTCAAGTGTGGGAACTTATTGGATGTGAAATTAGATTTTGCATCCAATAAGTGTCCACACATGAAATTTGAGTAAACCTATGAGGATATAAGTAGAAAATACAATTAAAATCTAGTTTCCTTTCTTTTCCTTTAAAAATTTGAAACTCTTTCCCATGGGGAGGAGCTCAAATAATAATCCTCATGTTATGAAGTATTATGTAAAATATGAGATTCAAAGTTCAAATCCCTTGTATGTCAAGCAAACTAAAAAATAAATCATAACTCTTAATTTATTACTTTTATTATTGTTTTATTGTTTTTATTAGGAGGCCCATTTCATAACCTAATATTTCCCTAATGAGCCAATGGATTATATCCCTATCTGAGTCAAAAGATGCAGATGATCAAATGCAGAAGCAAAAGAAACCTTATTGTTCTTAAATTGAATGAGAATATATAGATTGTGGAGGTAAGCTTTAGTGTCCTAAAACTCGATGTAGAAGGTATTGAATGTATGGAAGTAAATGAATTGGTTTTTGTGATACTTAGAACACTAGATACAGAGTGATCATGCCTCAATATTAGTGAAATCCTCCAATATGCTTGCATGTTTAACCTGGTTTAGCTTCAAAGTAGAGTCAAATAGATGAAGAAGGATAGGTCGTTGATGATTTTGGATCCAAATACTACAAATAAAAGGAAAATAAAATTATTAGGGGAATTTTGAGGTCAAACATGGGGGATGATGTCAACCATGGGGAATGATTCACCATTTCTGGAGTAAGAAAGTAAAAAGATTAAAAAATAATAAAATAACTTTTTCAACTTGTATTTTCAACTTATCTCCCTAATGTTTTACTCAAAGTTCAAGTGCGATGAAAAATTTAATTACTCATCTAAGGAGTACCCATGTTGCATACTTTTGATGGACCCTGTTACATAAAAAAAGAGAAATACATGAAAACATGTGATTATGTTGGTACGGGGTCCACTGGGTCAGATTTTGTTAAAGTTTTGTTAACTTTGTAAATATATTGTAAAGTCTCTGCATTTTGAGGAGTGAAGCGCGAGTAGCGCAAGTCAATAGGAGTTAAAGAGGCTTTAAGAAGGTCAAATCCCCTTAGTTTGTTAAAGTCAAGTTGTTTTGAGACCCGCCCATGGTTCGCGTACCATGGTATTATAATGAAGGAAGAGCATAAAAGGAAGCCATAGAAAAGTCATAGGTAAGAAAATTAAGAAGTGCATGAGTTGAGTCTGAATTTGTCTCTTCTATACTTGGGTGAAGGGGAAGGCTCCTCTATCTGTGTGCGTGGAGACCTTCATAAGTCCACAACTGAGTGTGTGGGCCCCTGCAGCTATGTTGCACAGGGTTGGAAAGAGTTTGTAACTAAGAATCTGAAGCATAATAAAGACATATTTTGAAGTGATATTTGTGTATCTATGTATTATTGTTTAATTCTGAAGTTGTTATATTTATGATATGTTGAATGCATTTAATCAGGAAAAGTACTTAATAGATTTGCGAAGATGTACAACTACTTATTTGTATGATGTTATGCATGTTTAGGACAATTAGTGAAGGACATAAATATGTTAACTATTATTTACTATAAGTTCTGGGTTTCAAGGGTTAGTGTTCGTGAAGCTCATGATAAAGCCATATATTTGTAGAAAACACATCTTATAGCCCTTTGGATGTAGAAACTTGGTTCTAGTGTCCCCAAATACTACCTCGGGTGAGACTACAATCTATTCTACGCGAGGTTGTTGGTGAAAGCGCCGGTCGTGTAGGATTTTGTTGGTTAGCATAGCTAACTCCAAACTTGTGTCCAAGCCCTATCAAGCCAAAAAATGGTTCTGTCGCTGTGATCGAGATCTATCTAAGGGATGTGTGATGTGGGGTCCGTGGAAACCAACAAAGAAGGAGATTGAAAAGTGGATAGATTAGAAGCTACACGAGTTTGAAGCTCAAGAAAACAGGAATCCATGTTTGTAGAAAGAAGAGTGGTTGCAGAGATATTTGTATACAGATGAAAATGAGTTTTTATTTTGCTCTTTTCCTTGTGAATTATACAAATGGTTGGCTAAATTGGCAGATGTTCAACCTACCTAGAAGCTAGATAACCCTATTTTGCACACTCTAGAGTTAGTGTAGCGCACCTAGAAGGATCATAATACAAGGTTGCGAAGGTTGTCAATTACTAGATCGGTAGTATTTTGGGCATATTTATCACTGAGTTGGCAATTAATACATCTATCAATTATAGTGAAGCTAAATGTTGATTTTTCAAAGGACCAAGAGGTAAGTATCTGAAGTCTCTGAAAACTTGGATTAAAATTCTATTATGTGAGAAATAGGTTACGCCACTGAATCGATGTTTAGAAGAGTCTCTAAGGGAGCTATGCGAAGTGGGAAATACTTCAGAAAAGATCTAGATACAATTAATGAGTACAATCCTCTATTGGTAGCATCTAATAGTGAAGAAGAAAGTAATAGTCCGAAGATGCTCGGAGGTGTGCCGCAATCAGTAGATCAAGGCACTGTGAGAATTCACATCCATCCACTCCACCTCCACCATCACCTCCACCTCACACACCTACGCCTCCACCTCCACCTCCACCTCCACTTCCACCTCCACTATTTAGTATCGTGAACACTATGAAGATGCCTATATTCAAGGGTTTGGGGATAGAAGACCCTGATCAATTATGGTTTGTAGCAGATTCTATGTGGAAGTCACAATAGATAACAGATGACGCTATGAAGAAATCGCAACTAGTCACAACATTGCAAGATAGGGTGTTGACTTGGTATATTAAGTACAACACAACATTGAAAGACACAAAAGATGCATTGAACAACGAATTCAGAAAGACAAAGTCACAAGCCCGGTGTGTGACTGAGATCGAAGAAATTAAGCAAAAGGCGAATGAATCTGCATGGGATATTGATCAAATGTTGAAATGTCTAATACAATAGTGTTACACAAAATATTGTCACCATGACATTCTGCAATCAGTGTGAGTCTATCACCACTCATACTTTCCTCCTTTGTAAGTCTTAAACCTCAGATATTCATGTCAAGCCTTGAAAAATGAGAGAAAGCCCTTAAAAATCTCTAAAACTCTGGTTTTGCACTTTCTCTTAGCATTACCTGCGGTCCCACACCTATTGGTCATGTCCCCTACGTACCTGACCACTCTGTTTCTATTTAATGGGTGTGGACCCTTGTAAAAGTAAAAAAGGTGCAAGTACATTCTTAAAAACTCACTTTGGGTTATTTCTCGAAGCTTCTGGAGGGAATCTTGAGGTGGCAAGTTCGCTCCTTTAAGGTGCATGCATTCCATACCTAAAGGAGCTAACCCCTTGATGTAAGGAGCTTATCCCTTTGAAGGAGGACTTTATCCCTTCATAGGTGGACCTATAACCTCCTTGCTTTGCACTATAAAATGAGGCATTGGGCTGGTTACTAAGGAGGTTGAAAGATGAATATTTTTGAGGATAAATGTTGTTGGAATTTAGTCTTCCTAATTGAGCTTGAGAGGAGAGATTACATACTTTTTTTATCTCATTAGGAAGAGTGTGAGGCTTGTCAAAGTAGAGGAGATTCTTTCTTGGACCCCAGGAGGAGCTTGTACAACATCAAGGCACCAAAGGTTGTAAAGTTCTTCTTCTTTTCAAAGTTAATACAATCAAGCTTATTTTTCTCAATAAGTTGTCTTTTATGGTTTATTTCATGAATTCCTTGATCACAATGATGAATATGATTTATTATATTGGTTATGCAGGTGTTATTTGATGTGTGCTTGTTTGTGATTGCAGGTTCTTAAAAGGAACTCATTCGGACGATCGAAGTGTGGCTGCTACAAACTAGCGTTCGACTTAAGGTAGGGTCTAAAACACCTCTTGGCTTTTATTTATAAATCACAATATTTAGAGAAAGATAGATTTGCTTGTTCTGCTTGTCACTAGATATTTTTTGATACTAGGGATATCGGTCTTGTCCGTAAGAACGATTTATCCAGCTGACAAAATGGCGACTCCACTAGCGACTTGAATTTTGGTTTTTTTCCTTTCCTTTTTCTTTGACTTGAGAAAATTTATTCTTGTTTCTTATTTTTGCCTAATGTGTGTGGGAGTGGGTAGGTTTTAGATTCTGAATTGTTTTTTGTTTTTTCACCTTTTTGAAAGAGGACCACACGTTCTGTTTGTAACATAGTGCGAACATCCCCGCACTGTTACTTTACTACACAAAGCGGTGCTGCATCGGGTTATACCGGAAGCCTGTGGACACTGTCAAATTTTTGAAAAACTAAAATATTTTCATCCAGTTAAGCTTAGGATTTGTTTACGTTTTTTAGCCTCTGCCCAGATCTGCATGTGTCCTGTCAAAGATTTCTTGTAAGTGAATTCCATTGGAATTTCGGTTTTAGGTGATTTTCTAGAAGTTTTGCGTGCCTGGTTTGATTTTCGCTTGGTCTTTGTAGTAACTCAGAGATTAGAACCTAAGAAACCTCAGATTACCCTGGTATTTTTGGTCTTCTTGATGAGTCTAACTGATTTGTGAAATCTGCCCTTGTTGAGAAATAGATCTTGTTTTTCTCTTTGCAAAGCTTTGAAAGAACTTCCTTGAAAGTTTTGAATTTCATTTTTAAAAAAGAAAACATAGCTGGCTGTTTTTTGATTAATTTGTTATTCTGAACGAATTAGTACTTAGTTTGCTCAATAACTAAGTAAAATGTCCTAAAAAAGAAAATTTTTAAAGCTTTTAATTCAATTAGGTTTTTAGAATTTTTTTAATCTCAAGCATAGTTTTTTTATAGTTTTGAGTGTTTTCTAAAAATTTTAAAATCTCTTTTGAAAGAAATTGTTTTCTGTAGTTTTTGAGTGTTGAAAAAGAAAGGGATTTTTCGTGAGCATAATTTGTAGTCTCATTTTGAGTTTATTAAAAAAGACAAAAATATTTTCTTTTCATTTATATGTTGAAGAAAGATTTGTTTTTCAAAGAATTGCATTCTCAACTCTTTCTTTAGCTAGAAATTCATTGAAGAAAAAGAATTCTTTATCATCTTAGGTGCATTTTTAGTGTTTTAGAGTCGAGTTTTCACACCATAAAGTTTCATCTCCATACCTTTTGACTTAACAAACAACCTATAAAAATAACTCTTAAAGTAAAATTGATCTAGCAATATTTTTATTTCTAGGGCTCTTATCACCAACATAGCTTAGGCTAGTATCTTGGAGTAGGGAGTAATTAACTCTCCAAGATAGTTAAAACAAACAAGTAGCTATATCTTGTGGTAGGAAATAAATTCCAATTGTTACATATATGCTCTGGGAAGCTCCTCTTAAAGGAGTCAAGCACGAGATCATATCTGAACCAGTGGGGTAATAAATCCTTCCTCATTGGGAATGATAGCAGATATACACGTATTAAAAATGGTAAACCTTGGATTGACCATTGTCGAGGAGCCTTGGGTCACTTGTTGGTAAACCTTGGATTATGTCAAGGAGCCTTCAAGGGGATTGAGCTTTGTTACTCTGCCCTTGCATGTGTATCGGATCGTAAACTATTCCCCTAGGTATATTTGTTTTTGTTGGTAACTGTAGTGACCATAATCTATAGGATTCTTTCCTAAGGTGATGGTGGAGGGAAGATCCCACTGTACCTGGAGCAAACATCGACTAGACTCACTTGGACTCTCTGAGGGGTTCTCTTCACTCGAGACGATTTTGTGAAGAAACTTGTAATAGTATGTTTCATTAAGCAGGTTGTCGGGGTAACTGTTCCAACTGCCCTTTCTGTATTGAATTCTGCGATGTTGGATTTCATCACCAACAAGTTTTTTTGGTATGGAAAGTTACTGTTTGTGTGTGGTTTTATCTCTTAGATTAGGCGTGTGATTCAATTGATTGTTTCTTTAGAGACTTTAGGTGGTTTTATTGACATTTTTCATTGTTTGCGTGTGAAGTAATTAAAATATTTAATCGTGGCTGAATTACCGAGACAATCCCGTAGACTTTGGGGAAAATCTCCTGAATATTCACCAAGCCAGCTTGAAGGGCTACGAGCTCTTGTAACTCCTAGTGACAGTAGAGTTGGGTCACCGGAAGATAGAAAATCTTCTTTAGTTGTTCATCCTGATTATCAAGTTCAAGTAACAGAGTATATTTCTGAACCAATTTCATTTTCCGAAGTTACTGGTAGTATTTCTTCTACTAGTGAATTGGATGAAGAACCTGAAATTTCTGAGCTGGGAACTGAACCTACTACTAATCCATCCTCAGGATTTGCTTCTCCAACTTCCAGTGGTCCTGGTTCACCTAGGGTAGGAAGGATCATTACCCAAAATCTTCATTCTGGACTTATTTCTATTGAAAAACTTGTTAGTCCAGAAGAAGATATAAGTCTCCCTGAAAATCAACCAACTTTAGAACTTAGGGAGCATGAATCAATTTTCTACTGTACACCTAGGAGGGATGCTTGGTACCTCTCATTGAACAACTTTTTAGAAAATCCAGGTCTTAGTTTTTCACCACCTCGAGTTCCTTTTCATCCAACACCTAGAGGTTATTATCCTCCTTTGAATATGTCAAGATAGTCATCCACGTTTTCCCAATCACCGGAAGCATTTTTATATGGCGGTCCTTCTGTTCCTTCTGGGTATCATTCACTCACTGGTACTTTTTCAGGAGCATCTGTTATAGACATTTTTGTGCCTTACAGCATGAAGCATGAAATGTCCATAATTTAAGGGATCCAAAGTCCCTAAACATGTTGTTCCTACCCCTAGGGGAACAAGGTCAGCAAACCACAGCAATCTCAACAAAAGTTCTCCACCTGAAAACACTCAAAAACAAGGCAATTTTGGATCATGTCAACTGCTCCACTGAGCATCTGCGCTGAATGTCAACTGCTCCACTGTCTACCTGCGTTGAATGTCAACTGCAAAGAAGGCTACCTGCGCTGGGCGAGTTTGGACATGTGGCAGAGTCATTCCTCAAGGTGTCAATGCCCAGGAAGCTTCCAAAATGACACTTGGATCAGGGAATTCGACTGGTGATGAGTAAGAGGTTCCAAATCTCCAAGTGGACTCAAGAACTGAAGTGGGAGAGGACACTAGTCAGCTTCATGCCAGCCTCAAGATGACTCATCCTTTCTCCAAAACTCCTATATATAGATCTCTCTCATGAGGTCTAGGGAGGCTGGAATCTTGTGAATGTAAAGAATTGCTGTTGGTTTGAGTTTAGAACTATTGGGTGATTTGCTTTGAAGGAGGTGAAGAGGAGATTTCTTTCTGCTGGGAAGGTGATGCTGGATTGGGCCTCTTATGGTTGTATCACTTCCTGAATCTTACTTCTTCCATTAATAAAGCATTTGAGGTTCTTCTATATGCATGTGTCTCAATGGTGTATTGTTATACTTGTGTATTTGATTTATTCTAATCCTTGAATCAATTATGAATGTATGCTTCTTGTAGTTTCCCTCTCTTGCCATTTTGCAGGATCTTGGTGTAGCTGGGCCAGTGAAAGAGCAAGGAGCTGGGGGCAAGCAGCAAGGAGAGAAGATTGGATCAATCATTAGCGAAAGACATCGGTTAGTGGATCTCTTTCTCCCCTATTTTACATCTCATAAAGAAGTAATCTCAAATAGCTTTGCTTTGATTGCTGCTAAGGAACTATCACCCTTAGAGTGGGATAGGGTCATTCCATATTGGATACTTTTCCCAACAACAAATTGGCGACTCCGCTGGGGATCGTATCTTGTTGGTTGTTTGTGTTTTTGCTATTCATTTCCTAAACACAGGGAGTACCGAATCGAACTGCATTTGGATCTTTCAAATGCAAAGTAGAGGGCAGCTACTCTAGCTCAGTTTCTGGGCATGTTTATGATTTGAAGAGCTGATCCACAAGGACACTGAAAAGCTCTTAGTGATAGCTTTTCATCCTCCTTTGAATCATCCTTTAGTGTGTACTTGATTGGTAGCTTTGATTTGGCCAAAAACTGTTGATTTTTGAGCAATCTGTGACCCAGAACCAAGAGAAACGAGAGTTTCTCTCTTCATTGCAGGCACTGTGAAGGCAGTCTGCATTTCAACGCAGGTCCCGAAGGGGCTACCTGCGCTGAATGTCAAACTGACAGTGTTCTACCTGCGCTGAACCAGTTAGGCCTTGTGCAACTGGGGTTCTCTGCTTTCTGTTGCCCTGTTTTCATCCCTGTTTTTGCAGCCTGTTATCAGTCAATGTACCTATCTGAAACCACCTTTCTTTGCCACTATTTTGCCTCGGTTGTATAAAGAAACTGTATTTGTTCTTTGTGTATTTCTTACATCATTTGCAGTTTCCCATAACGAAAGTGAACTAGTCTTGCTGTGGCCTCTTAGATCTAGACCTGTGATAAGTGTCGTTCTGATCTTAAGAGTTAGTTTGTTTGCTGTTCATAGCTGATTGAGCTTTTGCTTTCGTCATATGGTTTGAATTTATGTATTTCTAGTGTTGAAACAAGTAAATCTTAAGGTATCTTTTGATTTTGGACAAAAGCTTGTTTGCTTTCACTTGAAATTGGATTCAAAGTTATACAACAACTTTCTTCTTGTAGTACATCAACATTAAGAAAGAGAAAAGAAATACCTGCATTGTGCATGTACATTTTGACAGCTTGCATGTTGATTTAGGAAAAAGTGCATTAGTGTGTGCTCTATGATCTGTGTGAAAAGATGATGTCTTTCTTTTCCCTCAGTAGTTAAGATTTTCATAAGTTGAAAAGATTGAAAAAGCTTGCTTCTCATCTTTAGACTGCATTTAGGAGTTGTACCATACATCTCGTGGTGATCCATAAAGGCAAACTGCTAAACAAGATCAACCTAAAATAAATTGAATTTACATAACAACGCTTTGAAACATAACGCAAACACATAGAGGTCTAAGCTAGAGACGTGTTCCGGCGTCGTTAAACGTGATATCTTAGCGTTGAGTGGTTGGGTGATTCCTCCATGGTGAAGCGATAAGTATCAATACGGACTTGTGCTCCCACGTACCGTCGCGTATATATTGGGAGACCCCTATAGGAACAAAGCCTTTATCCATAGGAAGATGTGTCGGCCACCCTACTGATCGCAATGCAGTGAACACAGCATTCACGAAGATCGACCACCCGTACCGTAAAACGTATTCTGTGGTTTTGCGAAAAGTTTGGCACACCCTCTGCCTAGAACTCTAGAGTAGTTTCTTTTGGCCTTTTTCAAACTCTATAACTGAAAAAGTCCATCCGAGCATTTGTCACTTCGGGCTCGTTAAAACATCGAAGGAGACTAGAGTCATCTTTAGCTTTTTCTCGACTCTTGAAAAGTGAAAAAGCAAGTTGTGTCTAAAGCGTCGTTATAAAATTTATTTTAAAACGAAACATAATCACCTCCTATTCCTGTGTTGATCTGTAGGTTGAGAACATGGAACGCACCAACCAAGGAATTCCCCATGATGGAAATCCTAGTCCTTTCTCCTCTTGGGGAGAAGTTGGTGCGCCCCACATGGCCACATTGTCGCTTCCAGGACTGACAATTGGCCTGCCAATCTGGCTATTCTCAACCAATGTAGTTCAGAACACCATGGTTCCTGAACAGTCGAGTCAATAGTTAGATCAGTCTAGAGCTGCCCACCAGCCTTCTACTTCCTATAACCCTTCCTCCAATCCTTCATCTTCGCAAGGTAGAGCCGGCAAAAGCCAAGCTCCCATGGAGAAGAAGGAGAAGAAGAAGAGAGAGAAGAAGAAGAAGGAGCCTAAGGCGACTGGGGGCAAGCAAAAGACATCTGACAAAAATCCACACACAGCACAGACCGGGCCTAAATCGCCATGTGTCATATGTAGAGGAGACCACTTCCATAGAGATTGTCCCTGTATTCCCCGGATACTAAGGGACTGGTCCCCTCGTTTGCACAGTTCGGAAGCATCAACCTCTGATAGCCATGTTGAATGCTTACCGTCAACCAGTGAAAGTGAAGGTTCAAGACAAAGAAGGGGAGCAAGATCCCCCTGCAGACTGTGTGAAGGCGATCATGCCATCCACCGTTGTCCCTTCTTAGACGAAGCGAAGAGAGTTTTGGAAGATCGTCCGGTTTCACCGTTGGGACTTCCTCCTGGATACAAAAAACGCGTGTCAAGTCCTTCGTTGGTTGAGAATACAGCTGGCCCGCTCAAGTGGTCAGCTGAAGTGTTAGTCATTGAAAATGAACCTACTGAATCCAGGCCGGATGAAAGTCAAAAGGTCGAAACGGCAGTTGACCCGGTTCTCGCTTCAGAAGTTTCATCTTCAAATGACACCGTCACTGAGGATTCATCTTCAAATGACACCCTCACTGAAGAGAATAAGGATGACACCATCCAGATTCTTTTCATCAACACAGACTCTGACGAGCGTCAGGGCAATGCGCCCATTCCTTTATCGCAGGAAGGAACATCGTCAGGGTCATATCCGGCCGTGTATTCGGTCCCACCACCAAGCAACTTGGTTGTGTCCTTTGATTGGAACCAACTAGGCAGACCCCAGTTGCCAGCCAGTATACCATTCAGAATTATAGTCCAAATATACAGAATGGTAATGGCTGGCACTATCATTGATGAAGGGGCATCTGTGAGTATCCTTTCCTCTGTTGCTTGGAAAGCACTGGGTTCCTCGGCGCTTTTTCCTGAGATAAGAAATCTCTCGGGTTTCGATAAAGGAACCAGTCGACCATTAGGGATCCTCCCCAATGTGCCCATCACATTGAAAGGGAAGGCCGTTCAAATGAACGTGATGGTCGTGGACCCTTGGATTATAACCTACTCCTTGGACGAGACTATATATATTGCATGGGAGCAATAGTCTCCTCACTCTTTAGAGTAATGTGTTTTCCACACGAAGGAAGAATGGTCAAGCTCGTAGACCAACTTTCATTTCCGGGATCACGCATCGCAAATAGTCACATACCAACCCTGAATGGTCTATTCAATCAAGAAATGTCTCCACCCCCAGTCCTTCTTCCCGATGAGTGCGAGTGATTCAGAAAGATGGGACTGGAACCCAGGGGGCATGCATCCTGGCCTTCTTCGGCAAGGAAACTTTGGGTATAGGGTAGGTTTCCGCAGGAGAATATGACTAGTCTGTACCCCGTCCGTGGATGGAAGAGGGGTTGTTCTAGAATAAGATTCTTTTGTCAAAGTTACGTGTCTGGCAATGGTCATTCACCCTTGTCTATTTCGGTAGACATTGCCGAGGAAGTGTTCTGTTGAAAGAATAACAGAACAATCTTTGGGTAGCCTGAAAGAGGTAGGCCTCTCCCGGTAAAACAAATGTTTTATCTGCAAATTGAGGGGTAATCTTGAAACTCTGTTTTATACCTGGGGGCATGCAAACCTTTTGGAGTGCAAGCAAGGGACGACTATTTATTTTTTAAATTTTTAGGTCCTCCCTTTAAACCTGTAGGTCTAACCCTTTAAACTCGTAGGATTAGCCGTTTCCGAACTTGCATAAAGAAAGGAGAGTGAGCATAGCTTTGGTAAGGCGCAAGCTCTATAAAAAATGGGATCTTTCATGAGACACTCTTATCTTATGACTGGTATAATCGAGCAGTTTTAGCATAAAGTTCATGCTCGTTAAAAAATAAACGCAAGATCCGAGCAGTTTTAACGCGGTCTTCATGCTCGTTAAAAAATAAATATAAGCAGTGAGCAATGTTCCCTCCAGAGTTTAAGCTCATTTTTAAATAAAAAATGAACCTATCCCGGTAAATAACCACTGTGATCGTAAATTTATCAGCCATAAAAAGCCTTGGTCGTGTTTGCACCTGCCACCTCCACTTTCATTTGGCCGATCGTTCACCTCCATATGATTGTTTACCCATTTTGAGGAACAGCTGCGAAGAGTGATTTCACCTAGCCATCCTTGTGACACTGCCGTGATTGGAAAATTCCAACCTGTACCCGGAATCAGTTGCTATCCCTGTTTATCACTCATTCCTCAAAAGACGAGTCTTCTTTAAGCTCTTTTCAACTGACTCGTAAAATATGAAAAGATTGTCGAGTTTTGGCCTTCCAGCTCGTTAAAGGACCGGAAGAGCTATCCCTCCTCTAGATTTTAATCTTTTTGGACCTGAGGGATTATTGCACAAAAAGATCGAGCGCTTGTTTTGTTCGGCTCGTTAAAGATATCGAAAACTCATCCCTTTTGTATTGTTTTATACTTTTTCGGACTTAAGGGATTAGATGACGAAAAAGGAATTTTGGAGTTGACTTTATGTACCTTTTCAGACTCTCTAAAAATGAAAAGGACCGAGTTTTCCTTGTCGTTAGACTCGTTAAAATGATTAAATAACGACAAACTTGTCTTTAGACGAGAACGAGTTTCCCTATCGCTAGGCTCGTTAAAACATAGCGATGGGCTTGCCCGAAGGGCAGGTTATAGAACAAGCATATGTTATCCTCCTCAAGCTTGACAAAAATAAAGAGGTACTGGTCAGAAATGACTGGGGAAAAATTGGGAGAACCTCAAAGCTTTAATGGTAGCAAGTCGCTCTTGAACATGACACTTTTCCTCCGTACCACATCGGGTTGGGTTGTTTCATTCACCGGTCTCATCACCATGGTCTCGCCAAACCATCCACATTTGGGGTAATGCTACGGATCCATCACATCAGTGTCGTTATATGTTCAAGAGATGTTGTTCAGAAAGAGTCAACCGTGTCCCATCCACTACCGTACATCATCTTTCATCCTTTCATGACCGCCACCCTGAATCATATTTCACAGATCGTTTTCACCTCTATCACAATCATTAGCTCCGTTCCGTGTCACTGATGTGGGATTCATTAAGGCCCTCCTTTGACGGATCGCTTCTTGTCGACTACAACTCATTATCCAAGAAGTTGATCTAGGAACACCCCCCTCAGTACTTTGAAGCTTGCATGCCTCAATGGTAAGTTTCTCACTTCTGGCGACAGGTATACATCAATGACCTTCGACCGAAATATTTTGCGTGGTGTTCGACGCCAAGTCCTTTATTCACACCACGTGGATTGTACTGCCGTACCTTGAGGGTCATCATCATTATCGGTGATTCCTCTCGCGCTTGTTAACAGTTTACATCATTGACTGGTAATCAAGCGATGTCTTTCCATGTTCGACTCCAAGAAATTCTCACATGGATCGAATTGTACTTAGAGTGAAGATTGGACGAGTTTGAAGACCCCGGATGTAGTTTCATCCATCCGGGCTGCGATATATATTCAGGAAATAAAGACATTGGCATGTGCAGCAGATGATCATCCTACTCAAAGGATGATAATTTCAACAGAGAATTATCAGTCTACCATCAGACGATTGTCTGTTCTATGTACAGAAAAATGTATTTATAAAGCTGAGCATGGGAATGCCCGCCTCAGCTAGATCATGAAAGCAGTATGAAAAATAATGTATTGTATTGTATCTTATTACAGGTCACCTCTCAGCGATTGAATGAACTTTGGATCCTCCTGATAAAGCATTTCACCCGATAAACGACCTCATACTTTAGGGGGCAACTGTTATAGACATTTTTGTGCCTTCCAGCATGAAGCATGAAATGTCCATAATTTAAGGGATCCAAAGTCCCTAAACATGTTGTTCCTACCCCTAGGGGAACAAGGTCAGCAAACCACAGCAATCTCAACAAAAGTTCTCCACCTGAAAACACTCAAAAACAAGGCAATTCTGGATCATGTCAACTGCTCCACTGAGCATCTGTGCTGAATGTCAACTGCTCTACTGTCTACCTGCATTGAATGTCAACTGCAAAGAAGGCTACCTGCACTGGGCGAGTTTGGACATGTGGCAGAGTCATTCCTCAAGGTGTCAATGCCCAGGAAGCTTCCAAAATGACACTTGGATCAGGGAATTCGACTGGTGATGAGTAAGAGGTTCCAAATCTCCAAGTGGAAGCAAGAACCTCCAAGTGGACTCAAGAACTGAAGTGGGAGAGGACACTAGTCAGCTTCATGCCAGCCTCAAGCTGACTCATCCTTTCTCCAAAACTCCTATATATAGATCTCTGTCATGAGGTCTAGGGAGGCTGGAATCTTGTGAACGTAAAGAATTGCTGTTGGTTTGAGTTTAGAACTATTGGGTGATTTGCTTTGAAGGAGGTGAAGAGGAGATTTCTTTCTGCTGGGAAGGTGATGCTGGATTGGGCCTCTTATGGTTGTATCACTTCCTGAATCTTACTTCTTCCATTAATAAAGCATTTTAGGTTCTTCTATATGCATGTGTCTCAATGGTGTATTGTCATACTTGTGTATTTGATTTATTCTAATCCTTGAATCAATTATGAATGTATGCTTCTTGTAGTTTCCCTCTCTTGCCATTTTGCAGGATCTTGGTGTAGCTGGGCCAGTGAAAGAGCAAGGAGCTGGGGGCAAGCAGCAAGGAGAGAAGATTGGATCAATCATTAGCGAAAGACATCGGTTAGTGGATCTCTTTCTCCCCTCTTTTACATCTCATAAAGAAGTAATCTCAAATAGCTTTGCTTTGATTTTTGCTAAGGAACTATCACCCTTAGAGTGGGATAGGGTCATTCCATATTGGATACTTTTCCCAACAACAACATCTCCTCAACCCATTGAACATGGGATATCAACTGGTAGTAACAGAACTAAACTGCTGAGCATAGAAGAAATTATTATGATGTCTGGTACTATTCCAAATCTACAACCTCAAGGTAGTCAGTTACCGCCTGGGGGGAAACCTCAAGGTACTCAATTATCGCCTGGGGGGAAACCTCAGGGTAGTCAGTTACCACCTGGGGGGCAACCTCAAGGACAGTACATTCCTTCGGGAGAGTACATTCCTTAAGGTCAACCCCAGACTCAGTACATACCTCAAGGTCAACCCCAATATCAATATATACCTCAAGATCAACCCCAGTTTCAGTACGTTCCTCAAGGTTATCAACCTCAAGGTCAGTACCCAACCCAAGGTTTCCAACCACCTTCCGATCAATCATTTGTACAAGGAGATGGAAATGTACCTTTGAATTATCAGCCCTACCCTCGACCCGGTTATGGTCCTCAATTTGCTCAACCTTCTATGGGTCCATACCCCAGAATGAACATGGTGTGGGATCCATCTCAATCTCAACAGATATTGCAACCTAACATGCAGTTGTCATCTCAATCTGGACAACCTTTGGTTTCTGGTTCAACCCAGCAACCTGTCCAGCCTACTATTCAAACTTCTGCACCTCGTGTAGCTCATCAGTCTGGGCCTAGTTTGCCTCGAACTCCGCCTCAAATGAATGTTGCAACTACTGCAGCTTCTGTGAAATCTACCCCACCTACTTCTGGAGTATCGACAGCTTCGGTTTCTACTATTCTTGCATCAACTCCTCAAACATATTTACCTCAATCCGGACCTACAATTCAGACTTTGGTTCAGATGCCTATAGGACAAACTGGTCCAAGTATAGTTCTCACAAGTCAACCATAGTTCACTTATCAATCGTACCAGGGACAGTGCCAATTCGGTCCTGCTGTTCAAAGCCCAGTTTACCAGTATCAATCGTACCCTGGATATACTTATTAGCAACCTCAAAAACCCTAGTACGGTCTGCTTAATCCTGGTTTCCCAAGAGGATATCATATCCCAAATGCAATTCCAATTCCAAGTTATCCTGGATATCCTCCTCCTATGGCTGCTCTAATGACCCAGGGTTTTCGTGACCCTAATCGTCAGTTACCATTTATTGCAACTTTGAACTTGCCTGATTTGTCACGCCTTACAAACGAGCCAATTAATTATCTTCTCTTTTGGCCGCTAATGCCGAATAAGTTGCCCAGTGATATCCCAAAGTTTGAAGGTAAATCAGGAGAGGATCTGTCAAACCATGTGATGACTTATCACCTTTGTTGTGCATCTAACTCCATTATAGATGATTCAATTTGCTTACGTCTTTTTCAATGTACTCTGATTGGTCTTGCGGCCAAGTCGT
Source organism: Pinus tabuliformis (assembly GCA_031772625.1). Classification (NCBI taxonomy): domain Eukaryota; kingdom Viridiplantae; phylum Streptophyta; class Pinopsida; order Pinales; family Pinaceae; genus Pinus; species Pinus tabuliformis. The sequence goes on from CM062815.1 coordinate 39,849,627, forward strand.
ACATTGAGTTGCCGCGAGCCTCTTTTTATAATTTTAGTCTATTGGTCACTTCATTCTTAACTCATTTTCAGTTGCCTGTTAGATATGCCAATGGCATGGAATTATTAACTTCATTAAAACAATCAACGTCCACATATATTTTAGATCATATTCATGAATGGCGACGTCGACGATGTTTAGTGAATTTTTTTATTCCGGATCAAATTTTAGCAGAATGGTTTGTTAAATCATTGTTACCTAAAATCAATGAGGATGTAGCTAAGGTAGGAGTTGTTACTGAAGAGAAAGTAATTTCTCAAGCTCAGTACCTTGACCTCGTTTATACGCAGTTGGGTACTTTACACGAAAAAATCCCTGACCTTCCGAAAGAAAATCAAATAACTATAGCTCCTTTAGGGTCTCATGCTGCTGATGGTATGTGTTTAGTCAATTTAGTGTCATCTAAATTGCTATCATAAATTGTCAACCAGGAGCTCGTAAGCTGATGAAGTGAAGGTGTACTATATGTACTTAAGCAACCTCTTAGATCTTTTTGTCGTTTGGGGGTGTTGTTTGTGGTCAATTTAACTTCCTAAGATGGAGTGATGATTTTATAAACAGATGAGTGATAGTGTGTGTAAGGTGATTTCTAAGTGAGTGAGTGTGTGTTTTTGGTGGTTTCTAACTACCTTGTAAACTTTGCAAAGAAAGAGATTGAAAGAAATAACTTGAAATGAAACTGAAAGCAAAGAACCACTTTCTAATGGCACTAGACACTATTCATGCTGCTGCAAATAAAAAGGTAAGAAAACCACTTTAAAAACCAATGATAATGTTTATCTCTTCCTAACTCTCTGCTTCCAACATATGGTACTATGTAAAACACGATTAGGAAGTAGTTAGAGATGAGTTTAAAGAGTGATCAAAAATGAGAAAAATCTACTTTAAAGACTAGTTATAATGTTCAGCTCTTCCTAACTCTCTGCTTTCAGCATATGGAATTATGTGAAGCACGATTAGAAAGTAGTTAAAGATTAGTCTAAAAAGTACTCAAAGCTAGCTATAATTTATTAGTATTCTGATCTCTAAAAGATGAACAACTTATGATAAAGAGACCATCAAGATGTTAACATACAACTTTGAGAAACTAAACTAGAAATCAGCTATGAAAATAGAGTAAAGGCAGCAACTTTGAATAAGTCAACTGAAAATACCATCAGATATAAAGCAAATACACAAAGACAAAACAATCCCGGGTTAAAAACCTGCAAAAGAACAATACTGATCAGTTTAAAATGAATGCTGGAAATAAAATGACATGAGATCAAATGGTACACTATGATACATGATGAAAGAAATAGAAATTGCTGAAAACATGAAAATGAAATCAAACACTATGTACACGGGCTGTCATAGATGGGGGCCCTCCATCCACGCAACCAGCTAAAAAGATCAGCTACAAAAAGGTGAACAGAACAGTCTTCTTTTTATAAAACCAGCATATCAAAATACAGTGAAAAGTGCTGTAGGAACAGCCTTCTAAAACAGAGTTTTTACAACAGAATCAGCGCAGCAATTACAACATTCAAAAAGCTAATCTATAAGCGTTGGCACACGCTTTATTTATAAGCACAGAGGAAACTACCCTCTGCGTGAACTAAGAAACTACAGCCTAATTTATTAACTACGCAACAACATGCAGTCTAAGCTAATTAACTTGTGCAGCAAACACGTAGGCAACTCCGTGCACTTTTGAGGGAAACGGTCATCATGGGAGACAAATCTATGTTTGGATCCTGTCATTAGCTGTCTTCGTGGCGTGGAGGAGGTGCCAGCTCTAGTTCCGTGTCCCAACTGCTCACGGCTTTCGTGCCACCATTTAGAACTTGACCGTTTGACCGAGGGAATACCTGCGTTGACCAAGGGCGTACGTGACTGGTTTGGCTCAACCAATAGCATACGATCCATGTGTACATCCAACCCAACATGCCCATGTGGCTCGATCCTTGAGAAGACACGTGGATCATATCAAACAACAAAAAGGCTGCGGAATCTCTCAATAGCTGCGGAATTGCTGAACAGCTGTGGAATTGCTGAACAGCTGCGGAAACTCTGTTTATATGTCAAAAATCTAAACCAATAGTAAAACATAAGCAAATTTAACTAATTATGCTTAAAGACATCAAATGTAATGATCTGGGTAAGTTTATGCGGAAAATAGAGTAAAAGAGAGGGATAAGTGAGGAAAAGCTGTAGGTAATGATGGATAATCAAGTGCAAGTCAGAGGCTCTACATACCCCGACTACGAGGGTATTGCATGTCCTCATGCAATCAAAAACACTGTCTAATCCACCTGCTGAGATGCCTCTGCTAAGACATCTAGTCTTCTCTTCTTCCTCTGTGTGGCCACATTGACTCTTGGTTTCCTCAACAAGCATCTGAACTTTAGATTGACCAAGGCTCTATTTAGATTTCTGCATTTCTTCTTTAGCTTTTTGTTTTTCCTTTGCCACAGGCCCAGATGAAGCATGGTATTATCGTGAACCATCTTATCCACTTTAGCTTGCTCGTTCAATTTTTCATTCTCTTGTTTGATATGGCGATTTAAAACTTCAAGCTCAAAAATTTCCTGTTTGAGTGAATGAACTTGCTGCTCCAAAGGTAGAACAGTTCTTGGACTAGCAGCAGCTTGTTCTAACATCTCCAGGTAATTATAAACTTTTTGCTGATCTGGGTCAATCTTTGGTGACTTCTTTGGACTAGGCTCATGCTCAAATTCGGATCCATGTTCAGATTCAGGTTCATGCTCAAAAGGACTTTCCTCACATGGAGGACTAGTCTCAACATACTTAACATGTGGAGGGCTTTTCTCAAAGTCAAGTCTTGTAGCAACCTTTTCAGGTGTGCTCAAGTCAATAATGAGTGACTCCTTACCCTTTGTGGTCCCCACTTTGTCTTGTAGCCTTCTGCTCCTTCTCACGGTGGTGATGCTCTGTTTTTCCTTTTGTTGCTTCTGTTTTTGTTTTTGCATCTTCTCGGAAAGGGCAGCCTCATGAAGTTGGGCCAACCTATGTGCCAATGGCTGAGTGTCCTCTTCACTGGAATTCTCAGGAGTAAGGTAGGATTCTTGGGCTATGGCTTTTCCTTTATCTTTCTTTTGTTTCTTCCTACTCTCCTTTTTCTTTTGAGCAGCTTCTTGTACAATTTCTTGCAGGGTTTCTATAATGATTCCTTGGACTGTTTGATCAATGTCTACAGCAGGTTCAGGGTCAACTTCATGTTCAGAATGATGGGCAACATTTTCTTCTTCAACAAGGTCCTGGACAGTTTCTTCTTGGACAGCAGTTTCTGGGGTAACCTCTTCTCTTTTTCTTCTACTCTTTCTAGGCACAGAGGTTTCTCCTGCCTCTTCGAAGTGGTTTCTCACAAGAAATCTTTCCCAGGTATCCCTTTTGGCCTTTAACTGTTCTTCAACTAGTATTTTGACAAGCCCATGATGGTATAAATGTGGCTCAATGTTTCTTGGGTTTCTTTGGACTATTGAGCACATTTTTCTAAGGCTTGAGAGTAAAAAGTATGGAAGGTTAATGTCATGCTCTCCTAAGAAATGCATCATAATTTTGGCATGATAAACATATAGAACTCCAAACCTTCCCTCACATGTAAAGAATTTTTGTACTAGTAGAAGCAGAGCTGTCCATTCTTCTTTGACAAGATTAACAGGGATTCCTTTTGTAAAGATGCTAGTATCCATACCTGGATTCTTCAGAATTTGCTTCCATTGCTGGTCTTGTACTGATCGGTTTTTGAACCATCTCTCCCCAGTTTGTGGTAGTGAAGTGGCCTGTGCCAAACTTCTTTCAGTGACTGTAAACTTCAGATCCCCTATCTCCACTTGATTGTCTTTGTCTCTGAAAGAACGTGCAAAAGTCTTCGTAACCTCTCTGTGGTAGCCCTTGAATTTTTGGATGCACTGGAGCCAATTTGCTTTCTGCAAAGCGTCTTTAACTTGAGGATATCCTTCCAGAAATTTGGAGCCCTCTGGCTCTGCCCTTAAGAGTTTACCCATTAGTTCTATGGCTTCATTTTAGAACTTTTGGAGAAAGGGTTACACGGCTTCAACAGTGGTCTTAACACAGTAAATTTACGGCTCTAATGTAACAGCCATAATACACTCTCAACAGTAATCAAAGTTTAGCAGAGAGGAAAGAGTGAAACAGAGTATGGTTACGGTGACAGCGTAGTGGATACAGCGGAATAATGGAAATGCGGAAATGAACCAGCGTGAATGAGGTTATACAAGCGTAGGAGGGTTATGAATGATGGGTAGAAACGGTTAGGTCCTTAGGCATCGGTCATGAGTATACACTTAGCTGCGGAACTATGACGCAGAGAGCCGTAGTACAATAGTCTACGTCACTCAGGTACAAAAACTTTAATGGAAGAGCAGCCGTGATTGAGTTTCAAAATCATGATGAACAGGGACCGGTAAGTTTGAGGGATACGTGGATTTTTGGTCGCATGATGGGAAGGACTGGTAATCATTACATTAAATGGCTAAAAACACAATCCGAAAACTATGCTAAATGTTATAACCGTAGGTTTAGAATTTAGATCATACCTCATATCCGCACTTGGATTGCTTTTGATCATTTGCCATTAACCCTTCATTGTTTTATTACTGCTGCATGACTCTTTTCCAATTATTGTTGATGACTTCTGAACTGCAATTTATTCTTAAACAGACTGTGTTTCTTTTATGCAAGTGCAGAGAGCTGCGGAATTGCTGAATGGCTGCGGAATTGCTCCTCAGCTGCAGAAACTGCAGTGATACCCTCTGGCTGCACAAAACAACTTTAGCTATGTGAAGTAAATCTGAAAAATGACTTTATTGGTGGAATGGAATGTAATGAATGGATGGATGGAAAAAAATGAGGTGGAGTGAGAGTAATTGGATGAATGAGATGGTGAATGAAGTGGATGTACTGATGAAATGAGATGGAATAAGGAGGAAAAAGAGATTTTTTTTTTTAGAAATATGAGGTGTCAGGTGACCCTGATTTTCACCTCAGATTTCCTGCATAGGGCTGCCAATCAGAGACTGGTTTTCAGGCCTATACATTTATTATTATTATTATTATTATTATTTTTTATTTTTTTTTTTCAAATACCAAAGATTAGGCTGATGGAGGAGAAGAATCCTTCTCCACCAACCTGATTGCAGAATCTTCTTTAAACAACTTGACAAACTCCTCTTTTGAGAGTGGCTTTTGGTAGATCTTCAAGCGATGGCCATTCACAATAAGAGGAGTATGAAATTCATCAATAGTTTTCACTCGAACTGCTCCATTACTAAAGACTTCATCAATCTCATATGGCCCAAGCCAATGAGTTTGAAACTTTCCTTTGAAGTCTTTGAACTTTGAATCAAACAATAGAGCCCAATCTCCTTTCTGAAACTTTCCTTCTTTGATATGACGATCATGCCATTTAGATCTTTGGTGCTGAACTAGGTCGGTCCTTAGAATTGCATCTTGTCTTATTTCATCTAGCTCATTTAGCTGGTCCATTCTGTGTTTTTGGGCTTCTGAGAGGCTCATTCCCAATTGGACTGCCATCTTGAAGGTCTTGATTTGGAACTCAATGGGGAGCAGGACTTCCTTCCCATAAACAAGTTCATAGGGAGAATGTCCTGTTGTGTTCTTCCATGTAGTTCTATAGGCCCATAAGGCTTCAGGAAGCCTTTCCGCCCAATCTCTTCTATGAAGATGAACAGTCTTGGTGATAATGCCTTCAAGAACTTTATTGGTAGATTCCACTTGGCCATTTGATTGTGGATGGTATGGAGTAGATGTTCTGTTCTTGATCTTATATTCCTCCATCAGCTTCTCCATCAATTTAGATGTAAATTGGCTGCCCTGATCTGTCACAATTTCCCTTGGGACACCAAAACGAGTGAAAATATCCTCAAAAAGAAATTGAACAACTGAATTTTCAGTGGCAGAAGGCAATGCTTTCGCTTCTACCCACTTAGTAACATAATCAGTACAAACCAGTATATACTTCTTTTGCTTTGATGGTGGATTAATTGGTCCAACGAAATCTAGAACCCATTTCTCAAAGGGTTCAATGCATACCTGAGGTTGTAGTGGCATTTCATTTGAAGGAGTTGGTCTCCCAACTCTTTGGCAGCTGTCACACCTTCTAACATACTGCTTTGCATCTTTAAAGAGAGAAGGCCAATAATATCCTAGAGAAAGGATTTTATAAGCTGTCCTCTTGTCAGCAAAATGCCCGCCGCATGGCTCATCATGACATGCCTTAAGGATGTCAGGCATTTCATCTTCCCGAACACACCTTCTGATTATACAATCTGGCCCCGTTCTGAACAATTCATTAGAAATCCAAGAATAATGTGAACTCTCCTGAATGATTTTCCTTTTCTCATTAGGAAATAAGTGTAGAGGTAGCTTCTCTGTAACTAGATAATTAGCCATATCTGCATACCAAGGAGTCTTGGTAGTTACTGCAAACAAGTATTCATCTGGAAACTTATCTTCTACTGGAGAATCTTCATTAGTGTTTTGGATTCTAGACAAGAAATCAGCTACTGTGTTTTGTTTTCCAGGTCTATCTAACACAGTAATGTTGAATTCTTGTAAGAGTAAAAGCCATCTTGTAACTCTACCATTAGTAACAGGTTTGTTCATTAAATATCTTATGGCAGAGTGATCAGTATGGGCAAAGGTTTCATAGCCGGTTATGTAGTGTCTAAACTTATTGATCGCATGTACCACAGCTAAGAACTCTTTTTCTGTAACAGTATAATTTAACTCAGTGGGAGTCAAATTTTTACTGGTGTAATAAATGGCATAAGGGATCAAATCCTTTTGTCCCAAAACAGCTCCTAGAGCTGTATCTGAAGCATCAGTAGAAATGTGGAAAGGGAGTTTCCAATTTGGCCCCCTTAAGATGGGTGCTTCAGATATTCTAGTCTTTAAAGCTTCAAAAGCAGATTGACACTCAGGATCCCACTTGAACTCACAGTCTTTGGTAAGCAATTTGAAAAGAGGAGATGCTATCTTAGTGAAGTTTTCAATAAATCTTCTGTAATATCCAGTAAACCCAAGAAAACTTCTAACATCTTTCTGGCAATTTGGAACAGGTAACTTAGAGATGACTTCAACTTTGGATCTATCAACCTTAATCCCATCTCCTGAAATATGATGTCCTAAAACAATCCCTTCAGTAAACATCATAAAACACTTTTCATGACTTAAAGAAAGATTTGTTTCCTTACATCTTATCAGTACTTTTTCCAAATTTTCCAAAGCTTCTTCAAATGTATTACCATAAACTGTGAAATCGTCCATGTATACCTCTACACAATCATGAATCAGATCTGAAAAGATTCCTAGTACAGCCCTTTGAAATGTAGCGGGTGCATTGCACAATCCAAAAGGGAGTACTCGGTAGGCAAAAGTTCCCCAAGGACAAGTAAATGTGGTTTTGTCTTGATCTTCAGGTGCTACCTGAATCTGATTATACCCACTAAAACCATCCAAGAATGAGAAATAATTTTTACCTGCTAAAGTGTCTAGTACCTGATCAATAAAAGGTAGAGGGAAATGATCCTTTAAGGTTGCCTTTTTCAATTCTCGATAATCAATGCAAACTCTCCATTTACCATTCTTTTTGGGCACTATAACCAAGGGAGAGACCCATTGGCTATCTGAAATGCGGTAAATGAAGTTTACCTTGAGCAATTTCTGAAGTTCTTCTTTCACGATTTCCCTAAGGTTTGGATTCATCCTTCTTTGTGGTTGCCTAATAGGTCTGCTGTTTTCTTCAATATAGATGTGATGAATACAAGTCTTAGGATCGATTCCTTTCATGTCAGTGTATTCCCATGCAAATGCAGTGGAATGTCTTTGCAAAAGTTTGGTTAATTCTTCTTGTTGTGATCTTTCCAAGTTTCTGTTAATGTTCAATGTTTTTCCTGGAAGGATTTCAACTATAGAACTACCAAACTCTTCCATTGAGAAGAGAGACATCTGTCTAGAGGAGAGATATTCAATGTCTGCATCTAACTGAAACTGTGTAGAGTCATATTCTAAAGGTATTTCAAAATTTTCTAATGTATTTAGAATTTGACTGTCTTCACTAATCTCAGAGATGGTTAGAACAGGTTGAATAGTATCCTCATCATCGACCCACTCATCTTCTCCTATTTCTGTTATTGCCTTTGCTGGAGGATACAAGTTGAATTTCTTGGTAGAATTACCATCTGATATATACATGTCCCCAGACCTACAACTGATGAATGCATCAGCTGTTTCTAGCCAAGGTCTTCCTAAGATAAGAGGATGTCCTCCTAGATTGTTCTTGGGAGTTAGAATCATAAAATCAACTGGATATTCCCAAGAGTCTAGGGAGACTGGAATGTCTTCCAATACACCATCAGGTTTAATGATTGATCTATCTGCAAGTTGCAGTAAAGTAGGTGTAAAGAGAAGGTTAGGAAGCTTTAACTGATCCATGGTCTGTCTACTCATGATGTTGATAGCGGCTCCTAAGTCAATCAAAGTATTTGGGATTTCAACCCCATTAATATGAGTTTTGACAATAGGGCTACCGGGATCCACATACTTTTGCATGGTAATCTTACCCATCATAATGTCTGCAATTTTTCCAACTAGATGTATCTTTTTGGTATCTCTGGTTCTTTTTACTATTTTCTTCAAACTCAACTCCTTTATTGTCTTTGCTAGAATGGGAATTTCCTTAATGGCTTGTAACAAGGGATCTTGATACAGACATTCTTCAATTCATCTAGAAAACTATAGTCAGGCAACCAAATTTGCTTTTCCACTCCTTTGTCAATTTGTAATCTTTCAGGAAAAGGAGGTGTAGCTAAAGATGTAGGTTGCTCAACTATGGGAGTTGTAGAGGTTGATTCTTTTTCTTTTTCTTTTTGGATATTTTGGTCTTGAAGTGATACTTCAGAACCCTTATTGACTTTGAGAGATTCTTCCTCAGAAATGCTTGGTTGTTGAACACTTGTAGAAGGTTGGTCTAGGATTCTACCTGATCTGAGTTGTACTTCATTGAGAGGAACAACCATATAGGTAGGGAATGGTTGACCTTCCATCATGTAAGCATTTTGAGGGTTCCTATTATTTGGATTTGGTAATGGCTGAGAGGGAAATTGATTTGACTTCTGATGGGATTGAAGCGAGAGTTGAGAATTTTGATTTTGTGGAGGAGGTTGTTGTTGTTGAGGGTATGGCAATGATAGTTGTTGAACTTGATTTGGAAGTTGTGGAGCCTGCTGATTCTGAAATGATGGAGGATATTGATAGAATTGAGCAAATCTCCCATAAGGATTTTGCATGCTATGCATCCATGCTTGAAAAGCATTTTGAGGTTGAGGCCAAGTTGTTGCCAAGGATTCCAATTTGGTTGGGATTGAGAATTCATAGAGTTGTTAAACCCTTGATTCTGTTGCCCTTGCCAAGTTCTCCTTGCAATAAAACAGAGAGATTCAAGTGTACTTGGATCCTCTTGAAAGACTACTTTGAGGCCAGGTATTGAAGGACAATCCTTAGTCTCATGAGTTTCTGAGCAAATTACACATGTTTCTACAACGTGTGTGTCCAAGGGACATTCCCTTAAAGCATGTTTCTTTCTACATTTCGGGCAAAAGATGGCTAAAGCCTCAGCTTCTGCTTTTTGTTTATTGTGAATCTTAAGGGTATCTAGTTGTTCACTAAGACTCCCTAAGATGTCAGTTTTGAATTCATCAAGCATATTGCCGATTTCAGCCCTACTTACTGATCCTGTTGCAGATTTATTTGCTCTAAGGAGAGAAGGATCTTTAGGCCCTTTTTGAGTTTTCGATTTGCCCCTTGAGAGATGGATATAGAGTTCTGCTATATCATTGAGTGAAAGTTGAGAAATATCCCCTTTCCCCATCATGTTTAAGATATCTATCCATTCATCCCTAATGGCTTTTAATAAGAGGGCTTTTAAGGTCTCTTCATCCAAGCTACTCCTTTTTGCTCTTTTCAAGTTATATTGAAATCTTTCAAGTAAATCTTCTAAGCTCTCATCTTCTCTTTGCATCATTTTAAATACCTCGTCCTTGTGATTAGTAGGCATACAGTAGTCCAAATACCTATCCAAAAAGGTTTGTTTCATTTCATCCCAAGACCTTATGGATTGAGTGAGTAACCCCATGAACCATTTCAAAGCTTGATCTTTTAATGTTGAGGGGAACAATTTGAGTTTCTGAGTATCATCCAGATAGTCATAAGTTCGACACACAACTTCAAATTCAAATAAAAATGTTTCAGGGTCCTCATTTCTTAACCCATGGAAGTTTGGGAGGACAGATGGTGATATGTTTTTCATAGTGGCTTGGGAATCCTCATTAACAATGGGAAACCCAAATGAATTATCCCTATCTCTATTTCCTCCTCCAAGGGGACCTCTACCTCCTCCATTATTATTGTTATTTCCTCCTCCTCCTCTACCTCTACCTCTACCACCTCCTTCTTCCTCTGCCATGATGGTTCTCCTAGGGATTTCAAAATCTTCTGGTTCCTCTACAAAGGGTGAATGAGAAGAGATTTATCCTTCTTCTTCAGGTGATTCTACTTCCTCAATTACAATTGGTCTTTCTGAAGGAGAAAGAGAAGAGTCTCTTCCTGGTTCAAATTCAATAGAAGGTGTGGGAGAGTCAACTCTTGGCTCTTGAATTCCAGGAATTCTAGGACTAGGAGTGTCGGTTGGAGATAAGGGAGGTGTCTCTTGTCTATCCCTTGAAGCAGATGGACTTGTAAAAATTGAACTTCGAGCTCTAGCTAAAAACCTTCCCCTAGAATCTCTAGCTCTATGCATGTCATTTTTTTTTTTATTATTTTTCTTCAAGTCAAGTTAATAGTTCTTTTTCTGATCTTCCAGGTCACTCTAGGTGCAAGAAGAGAGCATACTCAAGAAACTACCAAATCAATAACTTTCTCTTTTCTGATCCTCTAGATCACTTTGAAGTGCAAGATGAGAGCATACTTTGATAGGTTATCAACTTCTTTCCTTGAAATTTTTATGTTTTTTTTTTCTAAGAATATGGCTACTTAATTTCACTTCCCCGGCAACGGCGCCAAAATGTTTAGTCAATTTAGTGTCATCTAAATTGCTATCATAAATTGTCAACCAGGAGCTCGTAAGCTGATGAAGTGAAGGTGTACTATATGTACTTAAGCAACCTCCTAGATCTTTTTGTCGTTTGGGGGTGTTGTTTGTGGTCAATTTAACTTCCTAAGATGGAGTGATGATTTTATAAACAGATGAGTGATAGTGTGTGTAAGGTGATTTCTAAGTGAGTGAGTGTGTGTTGTTGGTGGTTTCTAACTACCTTGTAAACTTTGCAAAGAAAGAGATTGAAAGAAATAACTTGAAATGAAACTGAAAGCAAAGAACCACTTTATAATGGCACTAGACACTATTCATGCTGCTGCAAATAAAAGGTAAGAAAACCACTTTAAAAACCAATGATAATGTTTATCTCTTCCTAACTCTCTGCTTCCAACATATGGTACTATGTAAAACACGATTAGGAAGTAGTTAGAGATGAGTTTAAAAAGTGATCAAAAATGAGAAAAATCTACTTTAAAGACTAGTTATAATGTTCAGCTCTTCCTAACTCTCTGCTTTCAGCATATGGAATTATGTGACGCACGATTAGAAAGTAGTTAAAGATTAGTCTAAAAAGTATTCAAAGCCAGCTGTAATTTATTAGTATCCTGATCTCTAAAAGATGAACAACTTATGATAAAGAGACCATCAAGATGTTAACATACAACTTTGAGAAACTAAACTAGAAATCAGCTATGAAAATAGAGTAAAGGCAGCAACTTTGAATAAGTCAACTGAAAATACCATCAGATATAAAGCAAATACACAAAGACAAAACAATCCCGGGTTAAAAACCTGCAAAAGAACAATACTGATCAGTTTAAAATGAATGCTGGAAATAAAATGACATGAGATCAAATGGTACACTATGATACATGATGAAAGAAATAGAAATTGCTGAAAACATGAAAATGAAATCAAACACTATGTACACGGGCTGTCATAGATGGGGGCCCTCCATCCACGTAACCAGCTAAAAAGATCAGCTATGAAAAGGTGAACAGAACAGTCTTCTTTTTATAAAACCAGCATATCAAAATACAGTGAAAAGTGCTGTAGGAACAGCCTTCTAAAACAGAGTTTTTACAAGAGAATCAGCGCAGCAATTACAACATTCAAAAAGCTAATCTATAAGCGTTGGAACACGCTTTATTTATAAGCACAGAGGCAACTACCCTCTGCGTGAACTAAGCAACTACAACCTAACTTATTAACTACGCAGCAACACGCAGTCTAAGCTAATTAACTTGTGCAGCAAACACGTAGGCAACTCCGTGCACTTTTGAGGGAAACGGTCATCATGGGAGACAAATCTATGTTTGGATCCTGTCTTTAGCTGTCTTCGTGGCGTGGAGGAGGTGCCAGCTCTAGTTCCATGTCCCAACTGCTCACGGCTTCTGTGCCACCATTTAGAACTTGACCGTTTGACCGAGGGAATACCTGCGTTGACCAAGGGCATACGTGACTGGTTTGGCTCAACCAATAGCATACGATCCATGTGTACATCCAACCCAACATGCCCATGTGGCTCGTTCCTTGAGAAGACACGTGGAGCATATCAAACAACAAAAAGGCTGCGGAATCTCTGAACAGCTGCGGAATTGCTGAACAGCTGCGGAATTGCTGAACAGCTGCGGAAACTCTGTTTATATGTCAAAAATCTAAACCAACAGTAAAACATAAGCAAAGTTAACTAATTATGCTTAAAGACATCAAATGTAATGATCTGGGTAAGTTTATGCGGAAAATAGAGTAAAAGAGAGGGATAAGTGAGGAAAAGATGTAGGTAATGATGGATAATCAAGTGCAAGTCAGAGGCTCTACAGTATGGTTGGTTTAGTTAACACCAAAAGTAAGAAGAAATCTTCAAAGAATTCTTCTCCAATTATAACTTTACTAGATTCCCCGACAGGAGACTCTTCTGCTGAAATTCCTGTCGATATTCATGTCGTAGAATCATCTACGGCTAAGTCAAAATCCAGCGGTAAAAATAAAGGGAAGAAGAAAAATAAGAAAAATTCGAAAGAGAAATCAGATAAAACTAAATCTATTGACGAGAAATATAAACCTCGCTATCCTTGTCTCATTTGTGACGAAGAGCATTTTACAAGAGACTGCCCTCATCACGCTGAGGTTGCAAAAATCGTCAAAGGTTCTCAAATGCATGCTGTCTTGAAGGATCCTTTTCCTAGTCAAGATAGTAAGATGATCGGTTCTTCCTCAAATGCCTCAGAAGAACCCATAATGATGATGTTTTATGTCAATATTGTGACGCGATTTCAAGATTATGGTAGTAAAAGTCCTGTTGGTGGTAAGGAAGCAGAATCTTCTAATTCAAACCCATCAACTTCAACTCCTTCTGGTTTTGATCCGCTACAAATCGAGAAACCTAATCCAAACTTAGTAATAAAATCACCTGCTAAAGGTATACTTCGGAAGTCAGCATTCAATCCGCATGCGAGAGCTACTTAGAATTATAACATTGTTGAATATTTAGCTATTTCCCCAGCAATGTTGGCTTTGGAAGTGCTGCAATCATGCCCAACACAATGTAAATTGCTATTGTCGGCTATAGGAGATGTTGATATTCAGGACTCAAACCTTCTAATCTTCGATTTATAAAATAGTACACCTCGCCTACCTCATCAAATGGCTTTCCAGATTCCAATGTTAGTCAAAAACAAACCTTGCTTTAGGACTGTAATTGATGAGGGAGCTTCTACGCGTATTCTGTCGATCCAGTGTTGGAGATTGCTTGGTTCTCCTACACTCAATCAATCCTCGACAATTCTAAAGGCTTTTGAGGGCTGTAGGTTTTATCCTTTTGGCATTCTACAGGATTTACCTATAGGGGTTGAAGGCAAAACTGTTAATCTAGATGTGGAGGTGGTTGATGCCCCTCTAGATTACAACCTTCTTTTGGGTCGCAGTTGGTCTTACGCTATGACTGCTGTTTTTTCATCGGTCTTTCGGCTTATAAAGTTTCCTCATAATGGAAAGATCGTAACTATAGACCAGCTGACTTATTTTTCGTTCGACCCAGCCTCTTCTAAAAGTATCCAGCATGTTGGTAAAACAACTATCCCTTACAAGTATGTTGGGGTAGGATTGATTAGAGATTCTGGTTTACTAGGAACTTTTTCCTTTCCTCCTCCTAACGTATCGCCTTCTACTGCAACCATTCATATGATTTCGTCAAACACTATTGTTTTCGATGATCCTTGGATCATACCTTCCGAATCTGAGGTGGATTCATTTGGTGATGCGATGCCTTTGAGTCCCTATGAAATTTCATATCAGGATGTACAATCGTTTTCTGACCCTTCTTCAACCGAAATTGATCTAATGAATGTGGTCCATGGAGAATCACTTTCAATGTCAACCTCAGATTCAACAACTTTTTCCGAGCTTGTTCATACAGATGAACAGATTTGTGAAATTTTGTCTGTTGATGATTTACCATGGGAAGATCTTCATCATCGATCTTCATTCTTACCTGAGTTTGATCATTTTGAAAATGATTTTTCATCTATTTTTACTACTGATTATGTCAAAGAACCACAGAATCCATTGCAACATCCCGATTCTGAGTTAAATTTGGGAAATATTTCTCGAACGGTTCCTATTGACATTTCAGTTAAACCTAGAATTGTTGAAAACATTCATATAGGCGCTTCCTGTATGGACAATGAACTCCAAACTTATAAAGCCCTATTTCAAGAATTTTGTGACGTGTTTGCCTGGCCATACGAAGAGATGCCAGGAATTGATCCAACAATTGTTGTTCATGAAATCAAAACTTACCTAGATGCTAAACCTGTTCGGCAACGTTTGTGTCAGATACATCCACGAAAAGCTGCTCCTATTAAAGCAGAAGTTGAGAAATTACTTAAAGAAGGTTTCATATATCCAATTCCCTTGATGGATTGGGTATTGAATATTGTTCCTATTAACAAAAAGAAAGGAACGATAAGAATATGTATTGATTACAGGGATATTAATCGAGCTTGTTCTAAAGACAATTACCCAACTCCCTATATCGATCAAATCATTGATGATTGTGTTGGCAGTGAAATTTTCTCCTTTATGGATGGTTTTTCTGGTTACAATCAAATTAACATACTCCCTGCTGATCAACCAAAAACAGCTTTCATTTGCCCATGGGTAACATTTGCTTATTGCAAATTACCTTTTGGATTAAAGAACGCCGGAGCAAATTTTCAAAGAGCTATGTCTTACGCGTTTCATGACATCAAGAACATTGTGCAGCCATATCTCGATGATTTACCTACCCATTCATTACGTAGAGTCGATCATCTCACTCATTTACGAGCAATCTTTATGCGATGTAGGCATTATCAAATTAGGCTGAATCCACACAAATGTGTTTTCTGTATAGAAATGGGTTGTTTACTAGGATTTGTTGTTTCAAAAGCCAACATCCGTGTCGATCCCTTGAAGGTTGAAGCTATTGTCAAATTTCCTCCTCCTTCAACTCTTCACCAACTCCAAAGTTTGCAAGGGAAAGAAAACTTTTTACGTCGTTTCATTCCTAACTATGCCGAGATAACAAAGGGTTTTACCAGGTTGTTGAAACAAAATACTCCATTCTTTTGGGATGAGATAACTGACAAATCTTTTGATGCACTTAAACACATGTTGACCCATGCACCGCTATTGCATCCTCCCAACTACAACCAGGATTACTTCTTGTACCTCGCCACTTCTCATTCCACCATCGGGATGGTTTTAGTTCAAGAAGATGAATTCAATAGTGAACATGTGATTTACTATCTTAGTCGAACTCTGAATCCGACTGAGCTTAAATATTCGCATGTGGAGAAATTGGCCTTGGCAGTTGTTCAAGCTGTCCAAATATTTCGTCATTACATCTTACTACGCAAAACTACCGTAATTTTTTACTGTAACCCTATGATCTATATTTTGACCAAACAATTGCTAGGGGCCAAGTATTCCAAATGGATTGTTATCCTGTAGGAATTTGACTTGGAATTTGAAAAATCCAAGGCAAAGAAATCTTTGGTTTTTGCGGAATTGATGTATGATTTCCCATGTGTTGATACTGAAACTGTGGCGAAAGAGCCCATTGCAGATGAATCCTTGTTTCTTATCAGTACTCTTGATCCATGGTATGGAGATATCATAGTTTATCTCCAAACCCAATCTTTTCGGCCTGAAATTTCATGATCTCAGCGACGGAAAATACGTTTCCAATCCCAACAATACAAGATTATTGGAGATACACTCTATCGTCGTGGGGCGGATTTTCTTTTCCGATGTTGTTTAACTCATGAAGAAGCTGAAAATGTTCTAAATGACTGTCACTTTGGAGCATGTGGCGGTCATATGTCTAGGTATGCCACAGCCCAAAATATATTGTGCGCTGGTTATTTCTGGCCGTCTTTATTTAAATATTGTATCTATGCGGTCCGAAAATGCCGCAATTGTCAAATTTTTGATCGAAAGATGCGTGCTCCACCTACTCCTCTCCACCCTATAATTGCCATCGGTCCTTTTGCAAAGTGGGGTATCGACTTTTTTACATGTAACCCTCACTCAACCCGGGGCATGCGTATATCATCCTTGCGGTAGATTATTTTACTAAGTGGGCCGATGCGATGCCTACATTTTTGGCAGATGGAAAAACTGCTGCAATTTTCATTTTCAATCATATAATTACTAGATTCAGTGTTACTCAAGCAATTATTACCGATCATGGGAGTCATTTTCGAAACATCATGATGACTGAACTAACAGATCAGCTTGGCCTACGTCACGATAGTTCTACTCCATATTACCCACAGGCTAATGGTCTGGTTGAAGCCATCAACAAAGTTCTAGTCATTATGAGCCAACGAATCATTGGTATTCATAGGTCGAATTGGCATAACATGTTATTTTCAGTGCTTTGGGTGTATCGAACCTCAGTAAAAACATCAACTGGTTTACAGTTTGGAAGCTGTGTTACCCATTGAATGTGAAATTCCATCATTGAAAATAGCCGTAGAGTTACTACTAGCCACTTCCGAAGAGGAGAAACATTTGTTGTACTTAGCTCAGCTAGATGAGAATTGACATGACACTGCGTTAGCAATCGAAACTCATGCCAAACGAATTAAATCTCAGTATGATCAAAATTTTACACCTCGTAATTTTTCGGAAGGAAACCTAGTGTTACTATATGATCAAGAAAATGATAAGCTAGGGGCTGGGAAATATTACCCACGGGCTAATGATCTGGTTGAAGCCATCAAAAAAGTTCTAGTCATTATGATCTAACGAATCATTGTATTCATAGGT
This sequence comes from Pinus tabuliformis, assembly GCA_031772625.1. Taxonomy (NCBI): domain Eukaryota; kingdom Viridiplantae; phylum Streptophyta; class Pinopsida; order Pinales; family Pinaceae; genus Pinus; species Pinus tabuliformis. Next base: position 39,867,124 of record CM062815.1, read on the forward strand.
CGAATTGGCATAACATGTTATTTTCAGCGCTTTGGGCATATCGAACCTCAGTGAAAACATCAACTGGTTTCACTCCTTTTCAACTGGTTTACAGTTTGGAAGCTGTGTTACCCATTGAATGCGAAATTCTGTCATTGCAAACAGCCATAGAGTTACTACTAGCCACTTCCGAAGAGGAGAAACGTTTGTTGTGCTTAGCTCAGCTAGATGAGAATCGATGTGATGCTGCGTTAGCAATCGAAACTCATGTCAAACGAATTAAAGCTCAGTACGATCGAAATGTTACACCTCGTAATTTTTTGGAAGGAGACCTAGTCTTACTATACGATCAAGCAAACGATAAGCTAGGGGCTGGAAAATTTGTACCTATGTGGCATGGTCCTTATGTTGTTAAGCGAAAGCTAGCAAAAGGGTCCTATGAATTGGTAGATTTTGATGGTGTCTCTTTGGGTAAACCCAGAAATGGTCTTTATCTGAAGAGATATTATGCTTAAATCTCGGTGTGGAGATTTTAGTTAGATTAGTTTTCTTTCTATCTGGTGTGTTTTATATTAGAAAAGTGTGCTTAGTTTACAGAGTTTCTTTTATCATTATTCCTGCTTATCTCGATTTTGCTCTTGATATTGCAGATGTCGATGTCTCTTCAAACATACATTAGTTTCGTTGATGGTGCTTGTCGTAATACATGGAACATTTCTTCCACAGCTTGGGTTATCTATTCATCCTCTGATGAGTTGGTATCTATGCATGGGGTAAGCCTCGGTCAAGCAACGAACAACATTGCAGAGTATAGTGTAGTGATTGAGTTATTATCTGAATCCATCTCATTTGGGATTCAGAGTTTGATTGTTAGGTTAGATTCTGAACTCGTTGTATTGCAGCTTAATAGAGTTTATGCCATTAGAAATCCAGTGTTATTAAGATTATTTTTGAGAGTTCGTCTCTTGGAACGTGAATTTGACTACATTGAATATCAGCATATTCCAAGATATTTAAATACATTAGCAGGTGCAATTGCTTCTCAAATGTTAAATAGACATTTTCAATAATCAAACAGTAAATTTAAAAACATTCCATAACATGTTTTACAAGATATCCAGTAATAGTGATATAGCATAGCATAGAAGTGTGTCAAATATACATCGTCTTCGATCATAGGTTGAAAAACACCTTATGATCGGCGAAAATGACAGTACAAAAATGCAAAAATGTTGTATCAAGTCTACAAAAGCGATCATCCTGTCACTGGTGATGATCATGATAAGAAACCACTGCTCAGGCCACCCTACAAAGGAACCTCCTGAAAGGTCCTGGGACCCCAATCACATAGCGCTGTAACCTAAGAGGAATATCATCTATGCTAGTCTCTGGAATATCTGCTGTCAAACGCTCTAGATGATTTTCCAATTCGATTAGGGTCTCTATAAATTCGTCCTGTGGGGCCAGTACTGCTGTAGCTGGGTGTCTCCTCTCATAGGCCCGGAGAGTGGCTGGTCGTCGTGGACCCACATCTGCATTTGAAACTTTTTATTATCAGTTTTGGACGATTTAAAAACAAAATAATTTTAAACTTAGAAAATGTTGAGAATGATTTTACCTGAATCATCCCACTGCTCTCCTGGTGGAAGAGCCATGTCTGGATCACCGCGATAATCCATCCCAGCATAAGGAAAATCCTGAATCACAAAAATTTGGTTCTCCAACCAACCAAAATACTCAGGAGGAAATCGAACAACCTCTGAACCCTCCTCAGGGTGAAGGGCCATAACTGTAACCCAGCGCATCAGCTTAGGTTCTCGGGGAAGTCCAGCTCCAACGGAAAGCTGATATGGGACCAACATTGGAACCCTCTCTAGACCAAAGCTCACAACTAAGAAACCATATCCAAAGTTTTTTAGTTGTCTATTCTTTGCTCTAGTCAGTTGGCCTTTTACGTTCACCAACACAGCTTCGCACCAGTTGAAGATGGTGCCTCGATAACAGTCTACTGCCATTCGTATTTGGGATCTAGTAGCTACATGCAGTGCTGTGCTTTCGCAGAGTCTGGTGACAGTAAATGCAATCACTTTAAGTTCAGGATGGGAGATAGTTTTGATATCAATCCCTTTTGTCTCTTGTTTGGTCATTACAAAACTCTAGTCGGAGACTATCGACAAAGTGGCCACCTGGCCTAGTCCTGAATAGAGATAATCGTTCACCTCTCTTGGGAAATCCAATCAAGAAGTAAATGTCCTGTAGCTCCATTTCGAGCCAGTGGCCACCAATAATGAAACACTAGTCCTGTATATTCCATCTGTCCACCAGCCACTGCAAAAAGTCTACTTGGGCCCTCATGCCAGGTATGGCCCAGAATTTAAATAGCCCACATGCCCTCAATGCATCTATGGACGGCTGATGATTAATTGCGGCAAGGTCCCATCTTCGTGCTCCCTTTCCCGCTAAATGAGCATTGTGTATATCCTACATTACAAAAACGATGGATTAGAACATTTTAGTTCAAATTTTTTTGGGCGGAAATGAAAAAATTGAAGTTTTAAAACCTATTTTGTGGGGACCGCACCCTCCAACTAGGGATAGTGCGTAGGTCTACACTCTACCCAAGTAGTAGGTGTGGGCCCCCGACTCTTTCCTTTGTACGAAAAAGTCAGGGTCGCAGGTTTCGCATGTTGCGCTTACGAACCCCCGCAAGTAGTCTTTTAAACTAGTTTTTCTCTAAAAAATCAAAATGGAAGCCTAAAAACAAAATTAAAACGATTGAAATGCAAGATTAAAGTGATGTGGATTACTTGGAGGTGACAGTTTTCGTTTCCAACGGACGGATTTTTTGCAATCTTCATAGGAAGTTTCTTACCCAAAAGCTCTCTTTTCTCACTCTGAAGTCAAACAGTAAAAATGAATTTACAAAAGCCCTTTTTATAAGCTTTTTTGAATAAATTAATTTTTAATTTGTTTATTTTTCACTTTAAAATGGTAACTTTTTGAAGCATTTTTATTTATCTTAAACAGGGATGAGTAATGTTTGAGTTTTTGTGTAGAATATTGGATTTTTCAGGCAAATTTGATCATTTTCAACAAAAAACATTAGAGTCCTCTTTAAGCTCTTTTCTGACTCATAAAATATGAAAATATTGTCGAGTTTTTATTTTAAGCTCGTTAGAACGGAATTAAAAGGACAGTCCACTTACAACTCTTTTCTGACCATATAAACATGAAAAGATTGCCGGGTTTTTGTCGTTTCAAGTTCGATATTGGTTATAAAACGATGTGTCCTTGATCACTTTTTTACTTTTTCAGATCAGAGACACTAATTATGAAAAGTACTCCTTGATCGTAATGGTCAAGAGGTTCTCTCAAGTATTATTTTATACTTTTTCGGGCTTGGGAGACACAAATTTACGAAAAAGGACAACCATGGAGTTTTCTTAAGTTTTTCTTCTGACTCCATAAAATTTAAAAACACCGAGTTTCTCCTATACTGGACTCATTAAAATGTAACAGTAAAGGACCTGTTCAATTTCAAAGAGGAACGAACCACTCCTTCTTAGGGTTCTAATTTTAAACTAAGTTGGACTCATCTGAAGGATGAGCATATAACCAAGCAAATGTTATCCTCCTCAAGCTTGTCAAAAATAAAGAGGTACTTGCCAAAAATGGTGGGGGAAAAGAGAGGAAAATGAACCTGTTTGTTATACTTTGTGTCTTAGAAAAGCATTCAACCACTCTTGAACATGACACTTTTTTGTTCACCTAGGTTGGGAAATCCTTTGCCTAACAGTTAATCAAACAATATTGAAAGTCTTCAGCCGGTTTCTGGGTATTAGCTTTGGGTCAATTGTCACCAAACCATCTGTAGTGTCGTTATGTGTTCAAGAGGTCAGTCCAAATAAACCATTCATCTGTAAAATATCTGTCATCCATCTTGAACATCCCTGAGTTAGTCCTTGCCGAATATATTTCTTCAAACTTGATCTATGATTTCGTGTTGTGGGCTTGCCTACGACGGATAGCTTTCTATCGAGTTTAGCTCATTATCTAGAAATATGATCTAGAAATTGTCAGTACCTTGGAATCTGCATGCCTCAATGGCAGGTTTCTCGCCTTCGACGACAGGTTGCATCATTGACCTTCGATCAAAGGATTCTGTGATATGTTCGACATCAGCTCATCTATTCACATTTCATGGATTGTACTGAGTACTTTCAGAGCCATTAACATTATTGGTAGTTTCTCTCACACTTGTTAACAGTTTACATCATTGACTAGTAATCAAGTGGTTTCTACCATGTTCGACTTCGATACATTCATTCACATGGATAGAATCATACTAGTTCGGGAAGCAGAAATCAAGGCCTTGGATCTAGTTTCCACCATCTAGGTTGCGAGGAATTTTGTTATTCATTATACAGTGGACTATTCATAAATAGATGGTTGTGCCCATACTGTGTCTACATATTTCTATACTTGTGATGTATTACAAAATCATTCCTATATCAGAGCAGTTTAGTTAGCTTTCTAGTCATTTTTGATCTGAGTATGGGAATGCCTACCTCAGCAATGATATGATCACATATATATATTTTGCATTGAATGTTTTAACAGGACTAGACCGGGCTGTCCATAGGATGATCCTTGAAATGATAAAGTACTTCACTCTTCTTAGATGACAAATACTATCCTCATCTATTACAGACTTCGCACTTTAGGGGGCAATCTGTTACACAAAATATTGTCACCATGACATTCTGTAATTAGTGTGAGTCTATCACCACTCATACTTTCCTCCTTTGCAAGTCTTAAACCTCAGCTCTTCATTTCAAGCCTTGAAAAATGAGAGAAAGCCCTTAAAAATCTCTAAAACTCTGGTTCTGCACTTTCTCTTAGCATTACATGCGGTCCCACACCTATTGGTCATGTCCCCTACGTACCTGACCGCTCTGTTTCTGTGTAATGGGTGTGGATCCCTGTAAAAGTCAAAAAGGCGCAAGTAGGTTCTTAAAAACTCACTTTGGGTCATTTCTGGAAGCTTCTAGAGGAAATCTTGAGGTGGCAAGTTCGCTCCTTTAAGGTGCATGCATCCCATATCTAAAGGAGCTAACCCCTTGATGTGAGGAGCTTATCCCTTTGAAGGAGGACTTTATCCCTTCATAGGTGACCTGTAACCTCCTTCCTTTGCACTATAAAATGAGGCATTGGGCTGGTTACTAAGGAGGTTGAAAGCTGAATATTTTTTAGGGTAAATGTTGTTGGAATTTAGTCTTCCTAATTGAGCTTGAGATGAGAGATTACATACCTTTTTTGATCTCATTGGGAAGAGTGTGAATCTTGTCAAAATAGAGGAGATTCTTGCCTGGACCCTGGGAGGAGCTTGTACAACATCAAGACACCAAAGGTTGTAAAGTTCTTCTTATTTTCAAAGTTAATACAATCAAGTTTATTTTTCTCAATAATCTGTCTTTTATGTTTTATTTCATGGATTCCTTGATCACCATGATGAATATGATTTATTATATTGGCTATGCAGGTGTTATTTGATGTGTGCTTGTTTGTGTTTGCAGGATCTTAAAAGGAAACTCATTCAGACGGTCAAAGCGTGGCTGCCACAAACTAGCATTGGACTTAAGTTAGGGTCTAAAACACCTCTTGGTTTTTATTTATAAATCGCAATATTTAGAGAAAGATAGAAGGAAACTCATTCAGACGGTCAAAGCGTGGCTGCCACAAACTAGCATTGGACTTAAGGTGGGGTCTAAAACACCTCTTGGTTTTTATTTATAAATCACAATATTTAGAGAAAGATAGATTTGCTTGTTCTGCTTGTCGCTAGATATCTGTTGATACTAGGGAGATTGGTCTTGTCCGCAAGAACGATTTATCCGACTGAAAAATAGGCTAATATACAGATTTCTGATGAGCAACATAAGGAATCGTATATTTCTACATTATTGGCTCATTTGGAGATTACCATTGTCACAACAAAAGATTGGATCATAGGCCTAAGTGTTGGAAATTGCTATGAAGTTGGAGTCTTCACCTATTTAGGATACGAATCTGGGAGTGCAGCAGATTCAAACGTAGCTAGCTAGCCTGCATATGGAGTTGTAGGATCTCAAAAAGGTAAAAGAGGTAAAAAATGAGACTTGCTATGAAGTGTGGTGCTTAAAGTACAAAGGAAATGGTCATGACAAGGATAATTGTCTAGTATATCAGAACTATCTAATTGTGGGAGGTCCTAACCCCCTAACGCAAAAATTTTCCACTGGATCAAGTAATGGTGTAATGCTCTAGTGAGCTATCTGCCAAATAATAGGAAAACACTCAACTGACAATTTCCATTTGTTGCAAAAGTTTGTACAAACTCCCCATTAAGTATTCTGTAGTCTTTGTAAGTTTGTAGGCCATGATGACCACAATTTTCGAAGCTATGAGTTAATGATGGAAATAACTCTGACATATAGAGTACACGCTGAGGCACATCCACAACAGAATCAAGGCACACCTGCAACACGTAGAGGATTCCAGAGGATGAGTGGGAGGAGCTAGAATAGGTTGCAGACATATTATTTGTTACAATTGTGGGGAACCACACCACTATGTGTGAAATTTCCAGAACCCGACACAGCCCTCTTATTAGTATTGCTGACATCTTGACCACATAATAGAATATTTTCATATACTCATCGCAAATATGCAAGAGAAGAAGAACCAAAAACCCACTCAGAACATCCAGATGATGAGGTCAGAACCATATGAGGATGGCCCAAACATTAATATAGTTATGTGAAGCGGTATAGCTACTGGGGAAGATAAAGCTATAGGGAAACAACTAGAAGAGAATCTGTGGGTGCACAGGGATGTTGATAAAGATACTAAATTTGATTTGCATAAGGAAAAAGAAACATTTATGGAGGTGAAGAAGATATTTGTGGATTCAGGAGCTTCCACATCAAAGAATCAGAATGCATGAATAAAGAATCCTGAAGAGGTCATTACTGCACAGGAGACAAATCCCTAAGTATTGAAATCCTTCTTGCAAACATGCATGAAGATCTTAAGGGACCATAAAGCAGTGGAGGGACTCTAAGAGTTAATAGACAATTGTGCTAGCAAAGGTAAGCTTCTACCTAAACAACGTGCAGTACATAAAGTAGAAAAAAGTAAGAAAAGGACTAGTCAGGAGATGAGATTGACGATCTGATGTGAATTATTTTGTTGGCTTAAGGGGGCCTGACCCAAGTTCATAGTTTTTCATGCCAACCAAAAAAACCCTAACTGCTAGAACTTTCAGCAACAACTTGTGTAGCGCAATCTGCAGTCTCACCTGAAGCAGTATTGGGGGATGCTAGAACCAGGTTTCTACATCTAGGGACATGTGATAAGTGGTTCTCAAGCTTCTATAGCTCAGATTTTCCTTCACGCAGATTAGTAGTCTTCTAGGGCTCACTACTGAACTCTATAAAATGCCTTCTATACCTTTGTGAAGGTCTACGATCACTCTTTGTAGACCTTAAACAAACAATTTGTCTTCTTTCACACATTAATAAACAACCCTAGATCTGACTTCGCATAGATCTATCCAATTCATCAGAAAACATAGTAGAAATGATTCTTATCTTCATGAAACAAGATAACTACTTGAATCATGCATAAATAAGATAGATTCAATGGTTCTGTGCAGAATTCATTCATTATTCTATAGAAAACACATTATAAGTGATAAAACATAACATAAAAGAATCAACATAAATGCTCAAATTGCACATTAATTCTTCAAAATATGCCTTTATTGATCTTCAATGTTCAGATTACAGACTCTTCTACCCTGCACACTCTGCTATAGGGGTCCATGCACTCAGATGCGGACTTATCGAGGCCTCCTATGCACTCAGCTACAGGAACCTTCCCCTTTATTCCTAAGTACAAGAATCAAAGAATTCCTGCCTTAGCACTGGACCAAAACAACAAAAATGATTCAAAATTCCCAACTCTTCATTCTAAGTTATCTCTAAGACTCCATGTTGGCTTGTTGGGCTTGACCCAGGTTTGGAGTTAAGTAGCCAAAAAAATCCCTGTACTATTGGCCCTTTTGGTAATAGTCCACAGAGTGAGAACTGAGGTCTCAGTCGAAGTAGTATGGGAGGGTGCTAGAACCAGGTTTCTGCACCCTTGAGATGTCTGAGAGGCTCGAATGGCCCTTTGTTTTTTCCTATGCACAGGTGGCTTTGCGCACCTTTTGTTCCCCATGGCCTGATACCTTGCCTTTGCGCAACCCTAACCAGGGGTTGTGCCGCACTTTGTGCTTTTACCCGAGATCTTATTTATCTTCCAGTATTAATTAAGCACCTTCACCTACTTAAATGTCTTAAGTTATACTTAACAATGCAAAACATTCATACAAGTTCACGTAATAAATAAGTAGTATACTTGCAAATTAGATCCAATCATGTATTAAACGAGGAAAAGATACACAGGATTATAGAAAACTTCTCTTTATTGATTCTTCCAATGGTTACAGACTCAACTTGCCCTGAACACTCAGCTGTAGGGGTTTGCACACATAGCTGCAGACTACTAGGCCTCTGCGCACTCAACTGCAGAGCCTTCTCCTACTCTATGACCCACAGACACACTCTACACTTTGACTCAATCACTTAGACTTCTCCTAATCCTATTCCATTCTTCCTTGTTCTATCCTACACTTAGAGCATCACTCTATTTATACAATCCCATGGTCTGCGGACCATGGGTAGGTCTATCCAGCTGACATTACATTACAAAAACTAGGGTGGACAACCCTGTGACTCTCTTATACTTTCATGCCCATGCTCGTAATTCGTGGAGCTTTTACAAAAATATTCAGTCAAAACTTGGGCTCTAAGCCCCAAAATATGCCTTGTGGGGGGATTCCATGCCCAACAGGCCCCCAACCCAAACATCGTGAATTTCCCTCGAGTCACTCTGTCGGCGCAGAGATATTTGTGTGGAGTCCCTCCAACTATTCTCGAGGTGCGACAAGGTCAGCAACACACTGAGATATTGCTTGATGGATCTATTGCATACGTTGTTCTGAGACCTATGTGTCAGAAGTTATTCTCTGCATCAGTGCATGAATCCCCTGTATTTGTGCGACCTTGCCTTCAATTTATGTTGTGATGGTGAAGGCCTCCTCGATCCAAGGCTAAATGTGTGCCTTCAGAACTGCTTCCTTGTTTCGTGCCGCATCCACTTGTTCTTTCAACGCTTTAGCTTGTTGCATCTGCACAAGCCTCTGAGTGATGGCCACCATCTACGCAGTTCCTTTGACGCTATCATACTACTATTGGAGTTCTCAGCCTCTGTCTCTAAGAGCTAGATGTTGGGGTCCTCCTACAGATTTGTGAGGACCTAAAATGATTCATCCAACATGTTGGTGCAGTCTCGCACTACACTGCGAATTTCCTCTAGTCCCGTTGTGATAGCGCTAGTGTGTTGTTCTCTGACTTCCAAGGGGATGGACAGTTGTGCCTTTCACCATAGCTTAGTGATCTAAAAGCTGAGCCTTTGTCATTTCTTCCCTTGCCTCACATACCCCTACTTCTAACCTATGGATTCGCACCTCTGCTGGCATGTTTGTTGGGATGGTCAGCTCTGGGATGCTTTAGCAAGCATCGTCTATTACATGTACCAACTATTGATTCTACGAAACCACTTCATCATGCTGCAAGCTCAGTTGTTCCATATTGATTCTCTACTTGTTGAGGACTTGTAGTGCACGGATCTCCCTAGCACGCAGCTTGGTCATTATCCCATCTTGTAAAACATATAAGGTCTCTCGTGGGAGTTAAACTATGTTGATATTGAGACCCTTTAGTGTGCTAACCGTATGACTGTCGGCCTCATTTGTTGTCACTAGTGCCCCTTCTGGCAGCACTATGGTATTCATCATCCGCGCGCGCAACATCTGTTCTGTTGCCATTGAGCCAACTGCGAGGCTGGTCGAAAGTGTACCAGCCTGAGGAGGGCACACTTGCAACTCCTATAGCTATGATCTGAGGGCCCCCAACACAATCTGGTTCTATTCCATGAAATTCTGGAGGGCCTCAGAGGTGACATTGCACATTGTCTCAATGATTTCATGCATATCACCCTTGGTTAGGGTGATTGGGTCAATCGATAACTTTGATGCCTTGACCTTTTTACATGACCTTGCTCGCTCGGCCGGGTGTTGGTGCTTTAACTGTGTTGACGCGGTTTGTGGGTGCACACCTTCCTCTTCTTCCTGCCAATTCTAAGGTGACAGTTGGCCCTCACACACGTTCACGACTACCTCCTGCGCTGCTGCTACTACTGTGGCCTGTTCCTACTCAAGTGCTCTCTGTGCAAGGTCCCATGCTACCCATACTTCTATTGCCGCAGCTTCCTACCTTCGCTTTTTGGCCAACTATGTGATGTGTAGCATGGCCTCGTCTTTCTTTCTTTGTGCTCCCAACTTCTCTATCTCTGCGACGTCTGGATTGCCCCACTCCGGCGGCCATGCCTCCACTATGTTAAAAATGACATCGTATGTGGCTACAAAGGGTAGCTTTATCCACTATTTGGTCGGGTCCTTGCACACTCTGATGTAAATGTTGTGGATGTCCACTTTGAATTCCACAAAACCCTGCAGGCTGTTGTAGATAGTGGGTGAAAACAGCGGCTTGCAGTTGATCTTCATTCTGAGGTTCATCTCCATGAATGCCCAGAATATTTTACAATCGTAGATCCTCTTGGCATCCTTTGTGGCCCAGAGCAAAGCATACTTCATGGCTTTTGGCAGGTCCCTATCAATTATGGGGAATTGACTATCCTATGGTCATTCCCCTGCCACAAGAACTATGGATAGCAGAAGCCATGCATAGTGGAATGTTTTTTCCTATTCCTGAGCTTCGCAACAATTCTCTAAAAACTCCTTATAGAGGAACTCGCACCAGTTAAACTAGATCCCCTCCACGCACTTCTCAGCCAGTTCGACCACTAGCACGGGTACTTCATCTGTGCGGCACTTGCACATAACCTTACTAGCTAGTATTTAGGTTTCCACTTTCACTTCTTTGTCACTGATGTTGGATATGGCATAGCCCCTTTTCTTCTTCGCCAGCTTGTATTTTTTCTTCATGGCCTCCGCGATGGCCAAGTCACTGCTCTTCCCATCCAATATGTCCGTGGGGTCCTCTCCTTTGCATGAAAGTTAGTAGATGCGGTGAATCAAGTCTGGTGTGATGGGGATGGTCTCCTCCAGCCAAAAACACCATCATGCACCAGGCAACGAAGTTACCTGACAATGAAAATGGTTATTGGGGCACGGTAGAAATGTGGAACCCAGAGCAGGTTCAGTAGCCCAATCTTTTCCACTTCACGCAACTACTTTTGTGGCTCTAATTCTGTAACCCCCACCGTGATGTTCTGCTTGGGCTTCATGAGGTGCCTGGTCACAAGGTGAGGGAACTTCTCGTGGTCAACAAGGTCCCAATCTTCGAATTTTAGGCTCGGCACCTGTTCCAGGTGCATGCCCTCAAAAGTAATGTTCTCTAGGAGGAGCAAGGTCTAGAGCGAGCTCTTGGTCCCATCTAGGTCCTTGGGCACTTTAGCCTTCGCTTTTCGTGGGGGGACATAGGCGAAAAAATTTGTTGGGGGGTGCGCAGGCTGAGTTTCCTCCTCCATGCCTTCATCATCATCTTCTGTGATGATTAGGTCCTTCAGGTCTTCCTCTTCTTCATCGGTCTCTATGGTGATGACTTTCCCTTTCTCCTCCATTGACATCTTGATGCACAACAGCATTTGCAGGGACACATGTATGGGAACCATCGCTTGTTTGTCTTTCTTGGGTCTTGGCATGCACAGTGATATCAGGATTTCTACCACAATCCCAACAGCTTCTGGAGCATCCCCCACAGTCAAGGCCTGCGCGGCCTCCTCAGTGTTCATTTTTGTTATCTCCATAACATCATCAACTATCGCCATCGTTTCTGTCTAGAAATCTAGCACTCGCAAACTCAAGGGCTCAATCAACGCTTGGCACACAACAATCAGGGCTCTGCTCAATAGCTCAATTCATTAATAACCAAGTGTTGTTTGTTGGGCAGCCCTTTGTAATTTATAGAGCTTTTTGAATTTCAATTTGACTATTCCCCCCAAATCCGGTTCATTAATTCTCCATTGGCAGAAAATTTTCCCCAGTCTTGCCCATAAATCGCATTGTAAATTCCTACCGCCCACTCCATTTGGTCCCAAGTCTAGCATCCCATCATGAATAGTGACTTCAATAGTCACTTTCTAGTAAACTCGTGCGGCAGTGCAGCTCCTCGTGCACGGTCGCGGACCTTGTGACTCTTTGCTTCTACATGCAACTTCAACCTTGCGTAGCACTTGGGCAGAATAGTTTATAGTCTCGTGCTCGCTTTCAACTGCCTGGAGTGCTAAGACTGTTCTTCCTTCTTCTAGTCAGGTGGTCACACCTCCCGTGAAAATTTTCTTCCTGTCATCCATCATGTTTCTTGGAGAATACCCACCTTTTATTGTTAGGGTCGACATCGCCCACTTTACCATCTGAAATGCGCTACCCTTGGTCAATATGCTTAGCAATGTGCAGTCCAAGCCAAGGCATTAGACTGATCAATTTGCGACGATAGGCCTTATGCCTTTCATCGTGATTGTACGCATCCTACCTTATCACCCTACCTTTTTTCTAAGAAAATATTCCTTTATTTTGTCCTCTAACATCCTAACCTCCGTGTCCACTAGAGCACTTTTTTTCCTTAATCATATCCTTTCTTCTTCAAGTTCTTGGAGTCTGAGATTTCCCTGTCGAATTTCTGCTAACAATGTAAACTTTGAAACGGGATCTGTAAACTCAAAACAGGAACTCTGGCCAAAAAATCCCAAAAAAACATCAAAAAAGTGTGTATACTGGAACGATGATTTTATTTTTTAGGGGTCAATTTTGAACATGTTTTAAAAATGGCAGTGACTACGAAATTTATATGAAATTTTCGTGCAAAATATAGCTTCAAAATGAAAAAGTGATGATACTGGAACAATGATTTTTTTTTAGGGTCAATTTTCAAACTTTTTAAAAAATGCTAGTAAAAACAAATTTTTATGTGCCAAACAAAGTTGTTTATGAGGAAAAGAACACATTAATGTTTTTGGTAGAATATTATTTTTCTTTCCTAAGTAGAAATTCAACATGTTTTCAAACATTACATGCCATGGTTATTACACCTAAACATAGATGGACAAATTTACCATATCACATCAAGCACATTTTCCTGATTATCCTTATTTTAATTTTGAGCATGACAAATTCATAAGAGGTCAGGATTTCGCTAAAAGGAGGAACTGGAGTCAGATTACAGTGAATCTCCTCCAATGACCCTCGCTAAACTGATCACCCTCTCCATAAAATATGTTCACAAAAAGTTCACAAGGAATCCCAGAAGCAAGTTTCATTTGTTCTAAAGCAACTCAGTTACACCTCAAGAACCTTATTACTCCCTCATAAATGTGTTCCCGAGAAATGAAGGTAGGATAACTTCATTTGCTATCAATAAATCCCAAGCCTAGATGCCAAAGGATTTTCTCTCAAGAATGAAATAATTGGAAAAAACAAGCAAGTTCCTAGAAGATAACTCTAGTGTTAATCACAATCCTAATAATGCATCATCAGTGAAATCATACCCCACATGTAGGGAGAATACGATGAGCTACCTACGACCACTCGATTTACTTTGATTAGAGTATCTAAGGCCATAATAATAATCTATTTTAATTTCTTTCCAAACCTTTAAAGGAAGGTCATTGTCACTGTCATCTTATGAACCACAATAATAAATTTGATGGCGTTTTAAATATAGTTACATGGTATTTTGTGTTTGTCTTATTTTGTTGCAGGTGACTCATGAGGAGCACATGGACGCTAATACCATAATGGGAAACACAACCAAAATGAGCAAACTAAGTTTCGACCTCCATTAACATCAATTACCACTGAGAAAGGATTACATTTATCAAATTCACTTCGAATATCTTAACAGTAGCATAAAACCATCTCCCTTGGCAACAATTCTAAAAAGTCAATTAGGTCAAGAATTTACACCCAATATAAGGAGACACCCCTATTAATATGGTTATTCAGTGCATTGCTTCCCCCACTATTATCAATTAGATGTTACCCATCCTCGTATCTAAATAAAAGAAAAGGGAGAAATAAAATAAATGAAAATCACCCCAATGGGGTAAGTAACAAGGGATATAAAAACCTTTTATGGGACTATGAACATCTAGTTGGTAGTAAATGCTTATTATTTCATTGTGGTGATTACATTGTAGACATAGAAACTCATTAATATTGGAAGAATACTTTTAGAAATCCTTGAGTCATATTTAAGGAGTCAATAATAACCCTAATGACTTCACAACACACCCTATTACCAACTATCTTATATCTGACATTGACTTCACAACACACACTATTACCAACTATCTTATATCTGACATTTAGTCATTAATTTGATCTTATATCTATCATTTATTCATTAATTTGATTATTTTCTTATTATTCAGTTATATAATTATATCATATTATGTTTGATCCTAAATCAAATATTTACCAGAGTGAGGAAAAGATACTCTAAACTATACTCACCAGAAACTACAATAAATAAATGGGAAACCTACATGAATAAAACAAAACTACAATGCAATTTAAATGATCAAAATAAAATAAAACTACAATTCAATTTAACTCATCAAAATAAAACGAAACTACCTTGCAATTATATTGAGACTACACTTACTGAGAAATCAGTAGGTGTATGTGTAATCTTTAAAATATCCAAATCGATTTCCCATGTTGTATAATCTATGGGTTTATCAATGAAATTCTCACCATATTCCAAAATCGACAAAGAATGGATTTACGAGACTAATAAATCATATTGTGTTTCATTGATTTATTGTATCTAGCTTCCTTTTAAGATGCTCATGGGCTCTTCAAATTCTTTTCTCTTGAATAAATAAATATTTGACATTGTCACCATTTATGACAATCAAATTCCGCCCTCCTCTATTCTTATTTCATTACCTTCCTTTTGAATATTGAACATTGGTTTTGTCCCATCCTCTTTTTTCTCCTTAGATATTAGCACTTCTAGGTTTTCTTAGGCTTCCACCCACTTATTTTATCATACCCATATTTCCATTTTCGCAATACACCTCTTAAAATATTGTGCCATGGAATATCAATAATCTAAAAGGAACTTTCCAATAGTCCAAATGTTGATTGAATATTTATTTTCCCCATTACATGGATATGTCCTTTGGATGGAGTTCCAAATCAACTAATAGTTGAATACATATCCTATCCACCATGGTTCAATACTCTTATTCAAGGTTGATGTATTCCAATGAAGTCCATTTCCAATAATCTCCAATATACCTCTCATCTAAAGCTCCATCGAGAGACCAAGAAACAACATCCAAAGCAGTCATATGAAGAAGGGTCTAGTTTGAGGATTGAACATTGACCTCCAGCATTTTAGAAATATCATAATAGACCCCAAACCAACAAGTTATTAGAATAATTTCAATATCCTTCTTACTTTTGAATTTGAATGAGAGTCGGTCTTACATCATAATGTGGAATTTTTGGACATATTCGAGGACATCAAATGAATTATCTTCGGACTACCTTCATAAAGATTCTCATTTAACCTATTTTTTGATAAGGCGCCTCATGACAACTTTCTCTATAATAATTTTAATTACCTTCATTCCTACATCTCCTCTAATGGCCAATTTTAATTTGTTTCTCGTCCTTTAACAATTCCTCATTTTCTTAAGACCTACTAATTTCTCAATATCTCTCATAATCATTTTTTTTTTGAAATCTCTTTGGAAATATCGATTGTTCATGCATGCATTCCAATTTGTAAAATTTTCAATAAATCATTTTTTAGATAATTTTTTTTACCTAATTGTTTAAGAAACTTCGTAACAAGGGAAAGTCTAAGGCTGCTTATTTAGACTGCCAGCATGTATTGATGATGACGCCAGCAGTAAAGCTGAAAGACACAACGCGGCCCACGCCGAACACTTGGCAGCCATTAACATTGTGATGGCGTTGATACAATAATGAGAGAAATTTGTGCGGTGGAAAAGCTTTTGAGGTTCTTGCTCGGTTGGTAAAATAACCTACTCGTCCTTTTGTGCTTTTTGTTTCTACATAACACGCCTGTGTTTTCAGAATCTCTACGCTATTGGCTTACATTCCTACAACCACATAGTTGCCTTCTTTTAAAATA
Organism: Pinus tabuliformis; assembly: GCA_031772625.1. Lineage (NCBI taxonomy): Eukaryota > Viridiplantae > Streptophyta > Pinopsida > Pinales > Pinaceae > Pinus > Pinus tabuliformis. The sequence continues at coordinate 39,883,440 of CM062815.1, forward strand.
TGTATTCAACATGTCACAGATTCTTCGATACATTCCAGGTTTTAAATTTCAAACAAACAATATGGAAAAGAGAAGGTAGAAAAGCGCTTACCATGGCGGTGGAGAATGATGGTGATTTAGGTGGACAAAGCGGTCAGGCGGTTCAGCAAAGTTTGATTGATCAACTGAAGAAACTTAGCCTTATGGATGAATTTAATTACTTGTTTGCGATGCCATCAATTAATGACTCTGCTCCCATTCAAGAACCAGGCACCTGTTTATTTCGGTGGCCAAAGCAGTCCAGAAATCCAATCAAGTCTGATTGATCAACTGAAAAAAACTTAGGCTTATGTGTATGCATGTAATTACTTTGCTTGTGATGCCATCAATTAATGGCTGCCCGCTTCAAGAACCAGGCACCTGATCAATTGACGACTCTGCTCCATTCTTGAACCAGGCGCCTAATTCAATAACCAGGGCAAGCGGGTTGAGTTATAAGCAGTGCCAGTACCATCGTATTGGATGCCCAGTAAGCATTATTTGGGGTGATTCGTAGCAGATGGGGCGATTATGAGAATCGCTGGGTGGTGGGGCGATTCTCAGAATCGCCCCGCCACCACCTCGCCACCACCACTGGTGGTGGGGTGGTGTCAGGGCGATTCTGAGAATCTCCCCACCACCCGGCGATTCTCAGAATCGCCCCATCTGCTACGAATCGCCCCATCTGATATTTTCAATGTAAAAGCTCTGTCGATGCCATCAATTAATGACTCTGCTCCCATTCAAGATGTCTGTGAGAGCAGTAATGAGCAAGCGTGAAGATGCGATAATCTTCAAGGGAGATGAAACCGTGGACAAAGCCCTGGAGCTTCTTGAAACCTATGGAATTCCAAAGGGTCTCCTCATGCCTCTAGAGAATGTGGAGGACGCGGGCGGGGTTGAAGCCACTGGGGACATCTGGCTGAAGCAAAAGAGTGGTGTGAAACACCACTTCAAGCGCGCAGACAGCTTTGTGTAGTATTTTACTGAGATTTCTTGCTAGTTGGAGAAGAACAAGATGAAGAACGTCAAGGGAGTGAAGGCCAAGAAACAACACATGCCTTTCTATGTCCTGGTTTGTGAGATCGTTGTGGACGAGGAAGCTACTCCTCCTAAGATTTATTTCAAGAGCTATGCCAATCTTGGGGAGTGTTTCCCTGCTGAGTACTTCAATAGCAAAGACTAAGAAGAAGGCCATTGCGACGTGGGATTGCTGATCAGTATTATAAATAAAGGCTGCTTGATTGAAGTTCTAGTGGTTTAGGTTTTTCTATTGTTGCAACCATGAAAAAGTCTGAAAACGCTAAATTGCTCCCTGAATATATCTGGTCCTCCAGACTTTCTATTCTCACTTCTGGGTAATTATATGCAAATGTTGTGTTTCTCTTTCAATTTTATATGTTGCATGGAGATTATTAACTACTGGTATTAAGAAAATCTGATTTGCGTTTACTATATGGGGGTTATTTTGATTTTTCGGTACGTGGAGAACATTATGAGTGTTGACTAGCAGTACATTGTTGTTTGCATAGATAAGATTTGTTTTCGCTGATAATTCTGTTGAGATGAATTAATTACAAGGGAAACAAGTGTGTAAGAAATTCTTAATCATATAAATGAATTTCACATGTAGACTTGAACATATATAATTTTGATTTTTTTTAATAAATATAAAATTAATTGTGTTTGGATGAATTATAGTGTTTTTTTCTTCACTTGATTAACATTGGTAGTGGATGATATGTAGTGAGTTTTTTTTATATATTACAATTAACCATTATTAAATTAGTTGAGTTTGTTTTATTAATTTTTAAAATTGGTATAAAATGTTTTAAAGTGATTTCATGGTTGTGAAAATATTGAATTTTGATAAAAATGAATGTTGAGTAGAATGATAAATACATTTTATTTTATAAAAGTGACATGGGAGTTGAGGAGGTGACATAAGGAAGAAATTTTTTATAATATGTTTATTGATTTTGTCATCATCATGAATAATAAGGTAGAAGTGCTTGTGGTTTTATAGGACCTTCTTGTGCCCAAACAAAAAGGAGTTTGTAAAGTCACAAGTTTAGACAATTCTATTAAGCTCAGAATTATAACCTATCCAAATCTCTTATTCACGATTCATAGATTAGGCATCTATGCCAGGTTTGCAAGCAATTATAAAATCTGCAATATGTTTAGTATTTATGACTTTTCTTTTTCACCCATGGATCTACCACATCTATTTGTTTTCTTCCCATCCTGTTTTTCATTGGGTATGACACAATATTTTCCAATCATTGTGTATGACACAATATTTGCCAATCTTCCATTGTCATATATTTTTTTATGCTAAATAATCTTGGCAAGCTAAAAAGAGTGGTTATTGGTGTGTATTGTGAAAGAAAAAGAGGAAATCTAACACAGTTTACCTCTTCTCCATGTTCTAGATGAACACATAGGTTTCTTTCTCTTTTCCAAATAATGAACTCCGAATAAGATAGAAATGTAGGTGTCTTTTTCTTTTGCTAAAATAATTAACGTATGATGAGATAGAAATAAATAAAGAATTATGACTTGGGATCACAAATTTCAAGATTTGAGTATACTCAAATGTTCATTTTTGCATTCTCTTGTATGTTTGTTTTGATTAGGTCTATTGAATCAAATTGGTTTTCAATAGGTTTGTTTTGAGTATGTGAGGTTTCTAGTGTCTTATTAATTCAAGTGGAAGAGTTCTTTCTTACATATCATTAGATTATGAAGTGACATTGGACATAATTAAGCTTTGGGCCATAACATTTTAGAAACAACAACCCAAACTAAATGATTAGTTATTACACCTTTTTATTTAGTTGATCTAAACTAGAAGATTATAAAAAAAAATTCTTTCATTGCTCCTCATAAACCAAGATAAATTGATTCATCCCTCCTTTTTAATGTACAAAGAGGAGTGCTTGATTTTTACTCAAAAAGATGGGGTGTTGATGTATCTATATATGGATGCTCAGGGTTTTATATTAAAAAATTTCTCCAGTGCTTGATTTGTAGTCAAAGAGATGCGGTGATAATGTATCTAGATATGGGTGTTGAGTTTTTTATATTGAAGTTTTCTCCTTGTTTCAATTAGAATTAGAAGGATTTTTTCTTTTTGTTTTCCTCATAATAAACTATTGTTCTCAATTGAAATTGGATCATTTGTATTAATGTTTCTTTTCAATGTAAGTTTGAGGTGCAAGTTACTTATTTTATTTTTAGACTATGATATTTAACACATAGTGACCTATGCCTAATAAACTAAAATTAGGAAGGTTTAATAACTTGCTTAGTTTTTTTTATGGTTTTGGTGTAGCTTGTTTGTAGAGAGACTAGAGATTTCTCCACTAGGCAATAACATTCTCTTGCATCTTTGAAATCTTATTTATTGGTTCTTTGTGCTTGCATTACCATCTTTTCATAAATGGTATTTGAAATAGTTATTCAAGAAAATTTCTAAACATTTCAGCCTTTCATTAGCAAAGAATTAATGCTTTTCAATTTCTTCTAGATGCAATGCAAGAAATTGGGTTGAAGAAAGGGGACTTTAGTGAATCACGTGTGGCAAAAAAGGCAAAGGAACCCTACCCACCATTACATGGAATGTTTGGAAAGACATACATTGGGAGATTCGCAGACATCAAAGATCCATTAGAAGAGGAAAATGAGCAAAAGGAAGCAGAAAATATTGTGTAAGAAGACAATGATGAAACCATAGAGGATGAAGAGTTTGGATTACATGACATTGTTGATTAAATTTAAGTTATGCTTGGAAATAAAGCTTTGCAATGTTTTGACTTTGACATTTTATGAGAAGAATAAACACTCAATTAAGGTTGTTATGCGTTCAATATTTCTAAGATGTGATTTTCGCATCAATTTTTAAGTTAATCATTATTTTTTGAAAAAAAAAATGATTATTATTATTTTTTTGACATGAAATTCATAAAAAAAACTATTATTTAACCATTTTTAGTTAAAATTTTCGTATAAAAATTGTGATTTTGACATGTCAATTCTAGCAAAAAATGATCAAAACGTGTAGTTTTTTAGTTATATTTATGTTAAAAATGGTTATTTTTATGTCCATTGTTAAAAAATATTGTTTTTTAGAAACAATTATTTCATGTGGATTGAAAAATTAATTAAGGATGTATAAATATGTAGAATAACGAAAATTCTAAATATCGACCTCCTAATCTAAAAATGCAAAACAATAAAAACCTCACTAAAAAAAAAGTTAAAATTAAAATAAAAAACAAGAAAATGTGAAGAAAACGACCACTTCAAAAATGATAAAATTTACAAAATAATTATTTACATTTTATACATTAGAAAATTTAAAGCCAAAAAACAGGTCTTTTAAAAAAAAGGGGTGATGCAAAATACTCACTTTTTAAAATCGACATGAAAATCACTACCATTCTAAAACGTAATGTACATAAAACTATCCTTCCCATGACATTCCTTCCAAAAACTATGCTCTAAAAAAGACATGTTCGTTCTGCATCACCCCTTTTCAAAATCAGGTCACTTTTTTGCTATCTCTACGAAACGGGTAACAGTATCAGTTCCCGTTTCAAAGTTTACATTGTTTGCTTCCAAGGTTCCACGAATCGTCGTATCTATCGGTGCTGTCATGCATGGTCTAAGTTCTCCAAGTACTATAGGGCTTAGTGTGGCTACTTCATACTTTAACCTTGGTGGTGCCTACGGGGTTAGGTTTTTGCACACGGTCCTATAAGCCCAGAGAACCGCTGGTACGTGTAGGTCCCAGTCAGTCTGCTTCACATTGTGGACCTTGTTTAGCGCTTCACGTACTTTGTTAAAAGCTTACGTGTGGATATCTTTCTGCGCACTTAGTCTTTCCATACTGCGTAGTCCTAACTGGAGAGGTCAGTCATGCCATTACCTTACCTGCACCTGCTTACCGATTGTGTCTCCTACCATAAGGACGGTGTGCATTTGCATGGGTTTCACACCATATGCTTGTATCCACCTAAATAGGTGGGTGTGTGGGCCGGTTCATTTGTCATACTTGTCTTTTAACCGCGTCTGAGTCTTCCCAAACTGCATGAGCATCATCCTTTTGCATTCACGCCAGTCCTCGAAACTTCTTTGGTGCGTACCCCACCATCTTGTAGGCATAGCTCGCAGTAGCCATTTCAGAGCATTGAAATGTTGTTGTTCCAGTACTTCTCTTTCGAATTTTTTTAGGAAGTCATCCACCTCATTCAACCCATCATAGGTAGGAGATCTCTTACCTTTGTTGCCACGCAGCATAGTGACCTTGTCATCATGTTACAGTTGAGCGTGTTTACCTCGTGTAACTAGTTTTGCCATCATTCTATCTCCTCGTTAGAATCTGATGTGCAGGAGTTTTCACGTTCCCAAGAGATTCATTCATTCGTGGTTCGATTTACCCAATATTTCACCTGCGTGGTTATTTTGTAGATACAGTCCAAGTCATCGTCACTGTCATAGTTGCGTACTGGCTCTGTGTAGCGCAATCCTTCTGTAGGGTCTAAAGGTACCACTACACATAGAGACTTTTTCTCAAAGTTCATCTTCCGCTTCTTTAGATTTATCAATCCATTCATGTTAGTGGCCCAATATATTCCCAATAGCGCAGGGTAGGGATTGTTGTCATCAACAACATCTATCACTTCAAAATCCACTAGCGCGCTTGCTCCTTCAATGTCTACTGTGATTTCCTGCAACCTCCCCATAGGTAGGATATTTTATTGGTTCTCCATTTGCAGTTGGATAGGAGACCATTGTAGCGCAGGCCTACCCATGTGCTCCCTGTTTGCTTTGGCAGGACGTTCGTGTCCGATCCTAGATCCAGAATCACTTGGTCCATCTAATATTCCTCGATTTGCATGGTCAATCTCATTTCCATTCCTATTTGTGTCGTGTTCCTCCCAAGCTTCTGGACTACCCACGGTTCTCTTGGCGCGGTCCAAACACATCTATTTATGAGTTCTTGTAGCCCATTTACAACCTTGCTGTCACGTAGCAGCTTCATCCATGTCTCCAAGAACGTAGTGAGCATCAATAGGTCCATTTCTGGCTCCATTATATCTTTACTTTCTAAATTGGAGGCATCCACGAAGCTCCTCTCAGCTTCCATGAAGGTCTCCTTAGTGCGCTCCAAATCAAATTCTGGTTCCTTTGTTGGGGCCTTACAAACCCAAGTACTTTCTTCAGTCTGCTTGCCTTTGTCATCCTCTGTCGTAATACCACTCCAGAGCATGATATTTACATTAGTGTCTTCGTCACATGGCTCAGACCTCATCATTTGCAGGTTCTGAGTCGGGGGAGGTTGGAGTGCTCCTTTATCGCGCAACCTTGCTATCACTGTTGGACAATCCTCTGTCTCATGGTCAAACAATGTATAATAAAAGCATGATGGCCACATTAGATTCATACAATCACGGGCATAATGTCCTCGCCCCTCGCAATTGTAACATATCAGCTATCTGGGACCTCTTTCTAGTCCCCCTCCACCTTGGCCTTGTCCATGCCCCTGAAATCCGGTGCGCGCCATTCCTATGTTTTGATCAAGGGTCCATGTTTCGATCTAAACTCTGTAGGTAGGAGTTTGATCCATCATCAATTCATAACATCTACAGTTGTGCTCATCATGTCCTACTGACCTATAGAAATTATAGAACAACTGCAAGGAATTCTGCGTATACTTCTGTAATATATGGCAGTTATCTGTAGCATGCTTTCCTCCTAACTGACAAATCATGCACCATAATGTAGGCACCGCACTTGGTCCTACTTGTGCCTTTGGTCTTAGTGGCATTGGCCCTCCTCCCGCAATGTAATTTGCGAACAACGGGAAGTGGTCCTTGTCATGCCCCTGGCCCTTGCATTTTATGCACCATACCGCGTCGCGCACTTCTGGGTGAGTCGTCCTATCTTGTTTCAAACTCTGCATCTCAAGGCACAAGATTTTCAACTGCGCATGAATTTGTTGAACTGCCAGGTTAGGATCTTGTATAAGAGTCTCATGCAATCTTATTGCGACCTCCAAAGCCTCAGCCTGAGTGGTTAGCCTTTTTTGTCACAGCTCGTTCCATAGATGTGGTGTTAACGATGCTACAAACCATTCACAATGTTGTCCATCTATTAATGTCATGTTCGCTTCGAGAATTGTGAACTTCAGTCTTTGATCCAACTCCCACGGAGTTTTGCTTAGTACCATTATGATTTCCTTGAATCCAATGATCGACTGTGCCTCCAATTTTGGCCTGCTAGATTCTTTGTTTAGCGTAGCTTGGATATCCTCTATCCCCGCATTTGGATTGTCATTGGAATTCTTAATATACCAAGTCAGTGCATGATCCTGCAGAGCACTGACCAATGTCGCCTTCTTTATATTGTCATCTGTGACACCCTGTGCTTCCTATACAGCTTTTATGACGAACCAAAACTGGTCTGAATCTTCATTCCCTAATCCCTTGAACACTGGTAGCTTTATTTCGCTAGCCATACTGCTTAGTGGTGGTGGCAGAGGTGGTATGGGTGATCCAGGTCTGGGTGTGACAAAGGACATTTCCAAGACCTTTTACTTTCATGATGTGTTAAAATTTCTTTTTAAAAGAACATTAACAAATACAATTGTAGATTGTAAGGAAGAGGAACATAACAATCATCAACACATGAGAACAAAAGTCGTTGATAATGGAGTTTGTCCAGGAGGGACTACGTCTCCGAGCCTTGGTGTCAAGATTGTGTAGGCCGCTGCGTTATGTGTTGTCAATAACGATGATCTACATAGAGATGATGTCTCGATCATACAAGGAAGAATGCCCTCATTCAGGAGTGGCTCTAAGAGATGTTCCACAGCTAGAACTCTCAATCAAAGGCCTCCTATCAATATGACACTAAAACAAGCATGGTGGGCATCCTGCCAACATGGCACAAAAGGGATGTCAAAGAAAAACACATGCATGACGACAACAAGAGTATCCCAACAACATACAAAAAGGTATCTCAAAGCATAACATAAAGAGTTATGACAGAAAGTACATCACGTAGAAAGGTTCCACATCAAATCAAGCAAGGAATCATGAGAACAGGTAATAAACAAGATCTTGCATCAACATCAATCATGGATATGTACAACATAATGGAGAAAGAAGAAGTACATGAACACATCATATACCTCACCACCAAAGGCCATATGACGCAAAGGTTGTCAAAGTGCTGAAGCTTGCTGAAACATCGATCTCACAGCATCAATTGCAAGAAGAAAATTGTTCGCACATGAAGATGGACATCTACACTGGCACTTAGAAAAGTGACTAAAATAAGACATGAGAGAAAGAAAAATATGAATACACCATTATATTTGCGGTGTCGAGTAGTGTTGAATCGACTGTCCAAAATCCGAATTCTGAGAAGTTGAAAATTCGGAGCTCAAGGAATCTTTTAGATTCCCTCAGGATTCCTCAAAGATTCTATTTCAAGGATGCACTGAAAATCCGTTGCTTTGGTGTCAAATCTAATTTCACGATTAGAATCCTTGCGGAAAACCATGAAAAACAAGTATAAACTTGACCATATTCTGACAAAGTGAAATTTTACCTCCTTGGGAAAATTTCATGGCTCATGGTTCCGCTCCTTGTTTTTTGCTGAAATCATGGTTCTGTGTGCATTTTAGAATTCATTGGAAGGTGCAGACCTTTGATGGAGAAACTAATAGCACCATTGTGTTTGTGGTGACGAGAGGTGTAAAAACCATATAAAATTTGTCAAAATATGACAAAGTGAAAATTTTGCCCTCTGGCAAAATTCATGGTTCCTACATTAAAATATTATTAAACTGCCTCTATTTGCATGCCCGCTCTTGTCTCGAAATTCGTACATTCCTTCTCCTGCTAGCACTAGAAAAACTGAGTTCTTAAATAAAATTACTGGCGCAGTTACCAAGAAATTTGTTGTGGTTCATTGGTAAATTTTAAAAATAGTGTGGAGGAGGTCAAGTGGTCAAATCCTGCCCCTCCACAAATATCATCTTATGGTTTTATAAACTGCATAAAAATCCATTTTATACAGAAATTCAAGTCGCTAGGCCTGCCTTGGGTGGCCCGCCCTCATACCCTCCTCCGCAACAGTGTTTTAAGTCTGGCGTATAATGTTTTATGGTGTGGGTGCATATAATATTAATGTGGCGCCGTTTGGTTACATTATTGTTCTGGTATGGGGCTGCCCGCTCAGTGGCTGGCCCATGTGGGCCAGGCGGGTTTTACCCCCGCTGGCCCTGAATATAACATATATTGCATTGGTGGTATGGGGGGGGTGGCCCCCACCCCTCCTAATTTATATATATTTTTTTGTTTTTTATAACTAATGATGCATGTTTTGGAAATTCAATTTTTAAGCCGTAGGAGACAATTTAATGAGGCAACAAATTTTCCTGGAGTTTGGCTGGAGCTGGCCGGAATCCGGTGGCCCGGTTCGGTCGAATTTGTGGCCTCCTTACGCTGCCCAATCATCAAAAGTTCAACCCAACTTTGACTGCTCCTAACTTTCACATACGGACTCGGTTTGACGAACCGTTCACACCACCACGATCACGACGATGAGATCTTCGACATGAATTTGGCTCAAGCATAATCCAAGCACTTTAATATTTGATCTTTCTTGAGTCCTCTTTGTCCTGTGTGTCTTTCTGGAGCTACCTAGATCAATCCTCCCCACTGAGGAGCTTTTAGTCCTCCAAAAGCATGAAAAAAATAATCTACAACTCTCTTTATACCCTATCCGCATCACATCATCCTGAAAAGGTCTCGCTTCCATCTTCTTCACCGTTGTTCTTCAGAGCCTTAAGTGATGAGATGACACTTACCTTGTACAACCTATAGTACATTGTTTCACAAATTACATACTTGAATGACATGACTAGCTAAAGACCCAGACATCCCACACTTGCCACGGGTTTATAACACATACTCGGTGGTCAATTTTACATCAAGATGGATGTAATACTCCAGCTATGACAACAAGGCCAACATATCATTGTTGCTTCAAAAAGTGATGGAAAACACCTCATCACTGCAACACATGATTTACATACATAAGGCCAAACATTATTATTTTGACAAGTGTTGGAAACATAACATCACTTTTAGAGTTTTAACATGAAACTCAAAATACGACTCAAAACATGACCATACATCATTGTTGCTGACACAGTGATGGAAACACATCATCACTTTTACACTTTAAAATGCAACAAATGATTTACAAAGGAATAACCATGAAATGACAACATGTCTAAAAACCATTTTTCACTGATCAAGGTGAATGGGTTGCCTCCTTGTGGCCATTTAGATTGTCAAACAATTGCTTCACCTACTTCATGCACCGAATCTTTATCTTTAAGGCATTGACGTGGATGGAGCTTGCAACAAGTGGCTCTCTAATGGCCATTTCTATCGCAATGGATGCAGTAGGATTTCTTCACTGCCATGGGATGATGGGGATCTTTTCCTATCATTCTCTTTCCTCGATGATGTCTCGGATGATTCTGACACCTTTGAGCACTCTCCTTTAGTGTATCTCGATCCTGCAAATCAATGCTCATGCACAAACTCCAAAGGTTGAGTGATGCCTTGGTTATTAACACCAAGTTCTTTCTCCTCATGCCTTTTCTTTGTAAGGAGCCTCATATTTGTCCCTGTAACTGGGATCTCCACATCTCCAACAGACATCATATCATGAGAAGATGAAATCGAAAGAAAATCAACATATTTTACCTTCTCTTTCGATTTGGAAAGAACTGATGAGGGTTCTCATCATCTATTGTTGGTGGTTCACTAACTGCCTCAGCGCATTCCCCAACTTCTTTCCTGACATACCCAAGTCTTGCTTGACGCAGTAATTCCTCTACTTTGATGGGTTTGACAATGCCTTCGACATTAACTCCCAAGCCTTTTCCTTCATACCCCATTCTCTTTAACAGCTTTGAGCCAATTCATGTGGTGTGATTTTCAAGCACAGCAAAATCATCATCAGGAAACATACATGAAGATGGAGAACTACTTTTTACCTCACATGAGTTATGTTGTAGCTTTTCCAAGGCCTCATCCTTTGCTTGCAACTATCGTAGCAAATTGTGTTTTTCCTCTTTCTCTTCATGTAGGTGCATCTTCAATTCATCATTCTCTGTTTGAAGATTATGTTTGTTTTGATTCAGTTCTTCCATCGCCTCTTCTGTGGCTTACAACTGAAGCTGCAATCACTCCTTTTCCTCTATCTCTTTCTGTAGAGTTTCATACCGGATTTAAACTCTCTTGGAAATGTTGACCATGGTCTCGTACATTGCTCTTTCATTCTCTGTTGCTGCAAGTTCCATTGTTCACACTGAAATTCACATACACGTAAAGACCGCTCTGATACCACTTGATCTAGGTCTGGGTGTGATGAAGGACCTTTCCAAGACCTTTTACTTTCATGATGTGTTAAATTTTTTTTTTAAGAGAACATTAACAAATACAGCTGCAGACTGTAAGGAGGAGGAACATAACAATCATCAGAACATGAGAATAAAGCCATTGATAACAGAGTTCATCTAGGAGGGACTACGTCTCCGGGCCCCAATGTCAAGATGGTGTAGGCCGCTACATTATGTGTTGTCAATAAAGATGATGTACATAGAGATGATGTCTCGATCATACAAGGAAGAATGCCCTCATTCAGGAGTGGCTCTAAGAGGTGTTCCACAGCTAGAACTCTCAATCAAAGGCCTCCTATCAATATGACACTAAAACAAGCATGGTGGGCATCCTGCCAACATGGCACAAAAGGGATGTCAAAGAAAAACACATGCATGACGACAACAAGAGTATCCCAACAACATACAACAAGGTATCTCAAAGCATAACATAAAGAGTTATGACAGAAAGTACATCACATAGAAAGGTTCCACATCAAATCAAGCAAGGAATCATGAGAACAGGTAATAAACAATATCTTGCATCAACATCAATCATGGATTTGTACAACATAATGTAGAAAGAAGAAGTACATGAACACATCATATACCTCACCACCAAGGGCCATATAAAGAAAAGGCTATCAAAGTGTTGAAGCTTCCTGAAACATCGATCTCACAGCATCGATCACAAGAAGACGACTGTTCACACATGAAGATGGGCATCTGCACTGGCACTTGGAAAAGTCACTGAAAGAAGAAATGAGAGAAAGACAAATCTGAATACACCATTAGATTTGTGGCATCGAGTAGTGCTGAATCGACTGTCCAAAATCCAAATTCTGAGAAGTTGAAAATTCAGAGCTCAAGGAATCTTTTAGATTCCCTTGGAATTCCTCAAAGATTCTATTTCAGGGATGGACTAAAAATCTACTGTTGAGATGTCAAATCTGATTTCACCATTAGGATCCCTGCAGAAAACCATGAAAAACAAGTATAAACTTGACCATATTCTTACAAAGTGAGATTTTACCTCCTTGGGAAAATTTCATGGCTCATGGTTCCGCTCCTTGTTTTTCGATGAATCCATGGTTCCATGTACATTTTGAAATTGACTAGAAGATGTAGACCTCTGATGGAGAAATCAACAACACCATTGTGTTCGTGGCGATGAGAAGTGTAAAAACCAGTTAAAAGTTGTGAAAATCTGACAAAGTGAAAATTTTGCCCTCTTGCAAAATTCATGGTTCCTGCATTAAAAATTTATTAAATTGCCTCGAGTTGTGTGCCTGATCCTATCTCAAAATTTTTGCATTCCTTCTCCTCCCAGCTCTAGCAAACTAAGGTCTTAATAAAATTAATGGCAGAGTTACCAAGAAATTTGTTGTAGTTCATTAGTAAATTTTAAAAATAGTGTGGAGGAGGTTTGCTAGTCAAATCCTGCTCCTCTACAAATATCATTTTATGTTTTTATAAACTACATAAAAATCCTTTTTATACACAAATTTGGGTGGCTAGGCCCACCCTCATACCCTACTCCATAGCTGTTTTTTAAGTTTGGCGTATAATGTTTTATGGTGTGGGCGCATATAATATTAATGTGGCGCCGTTTGTTTACATTATTGTATTGGTATGCAGCCGGCCCATGTGGGCCAGGCAGGTTCGACCCCCTCCGACCCCAAATATAACATATATTGCGTTGGTGGTATGGCGGGGTGGTTGGGGTTGGTGGCTCCCACCCCTCTTAATTTATATTTTTTTTATTTTTTATAACTAATGATGCACGTTTTGGAAATTCAGTTTTTATGCCGTAGGAGAAATTTAACGAGGCAACAAATTTTCTTGCAATTTGGCTAGAGCTGGCTGGAATCTAGTGGCCGGGTTTGGTCGAATTTGTGGCCTCCTTGATCTACCCAGTCATCAAAAAGTCAACCCAAATTTGATTGCTCCTAACTTTCACATATGGACTCGGTTTGACGAACTGTTCATGCCACCACGATTACGATGACGAGATCTTTGACATGAATTTGGTTTGAGCATAATCCAAAAACTTTGATTTTTGAGCTTTCCTGAGTCCTCTTTGTCCTGTGTGTCTTTCTGGAGCCACCTGGATCAATGGGTGAAGTCGGGGGTAAAGACGGTGAAACTGGTGGTGGCGTGGGTGGGGGTGGTATGTGCAGAATCCTCTTCCTTATCAGATTGATCGCACTTCTCGACGAAACCTTAGTGATCTCTTCTTCACTGCCTCATAGAGGTGAAATCAAGGGGCTAGTTTCTAGTTCTGTGCTACCTTCGTTTCTGTAGATTCTCCCACTTTGCGTAGCCTCGAACATCAATTTATTCACATAACCCATTTTTCACATAGTAGCATTTTAATTCAAGTGTTCAAAGATTTAATGTACTTACCTCGCGGTCCCTTGAGAAAGCAACATTCTGCCTCGCTATAGCTGACTGATGTATCTACCATGAATTCGGTGATGAATCCTCCTATGATTTGATCAAGCTAGTGATTGACAATGTGCATGATCTTATCTTCTGATGCTTCCAGTCTGCACACCAATTTTGGAGTCCACACAATAGGTTTGTTGAGTTTACACCTTCCTTGGCTATCTGCTAGCTTCACGATCCACTCATACAACTCAGTGGGGAAGGATGCAAAGAAAATTTTGTGGATCTCCGTATATAAGTAGCAATGTAACCACTCTTCCTTTGATAGTCGCGGATTCCTGTTTTCCTACGCCGTGAACTCATGAATCTTTCTGTCCAACCACTCTTCAATTCCTTTCTTTGTTGGATTCCAGTGATACGAAATCAGATATCTCTATGCACATCTCAGCCTAGGCAACATAACCATTTGTTGGCTTGTTTGGGCCTGACCTAGGTTCAAAGTTAAGTAGGAAAACAAATCACTGTACTACTAGCCCTTTGGACAACAGTTTGTATAGTGCGGACTGAGGTCTGACCCGAAGTAGTATAGGAGGGTGGTAGAACCAGGTTTCTGCACCCTTGAGATGTCTAAGAGGCTCAACTGGTCCTTTGTTTGTTCCTGCATGCAGGCGGCCTTGCGCACCTTTTGTTCCTTGCGAACTAATACCCTGCCTTCACCAATCCCTAAGCAGGGGCTATGCCACGCTCTGTGCTATTACCTGAGATCTTATTTATCTTCCATTATTAATTAAGCACCTTTGCCTACATAAATGTCTTAAGTTATACTTAATAATGCAAAACATTCATACAGGTTCACGCAGTAAATAAATAGTATACTTGCAAATTAGATCCAATCATGTATTAAACTAGGAAAAGATACACAAAATTATAGAAAAACTTCTCTTTATTGATTCTTCTAATGGTTACAAACTCGACCTATCCTACGAACTCAGCTGTAGGGGTCTGTGCACTCAGCTGCGGACTACTAGGCCTCTGCGCACTCAGCTGCAGATCCTTCTCCTAGTCTACAACCCACAGACACACTTTACACTTCGACTCAATCACTTAGACTTCTCCTACTTCTATTCCATTCTTCCTTGTTCTATCCTAAACTTAGAGCCTCTCTCTATTTATACAATCCCATGGTCCATGGACCATGGGTAGGTCTATCCAGCTGACATTACATTACAAAAACTAGGGTGGACAACCCCGTGACTCTATTATACTTTCATGCTCTGCGCCCACAATTCGCAGAGCTTTTACAACAAGATTTAGTCAGAACTTGGGATCTAATCCCCAAAACATGCCTTGGGGGGGATTCCATGCCCAACACTCCCTATGAATCAACTATTTATAGCTTTCTGAATACAATAACATGGTCCATGGACCATGGGTGAATCTCCAAACTGACTTAAACGATAGGCTAACACCCCTTTGACTACTATCTACTTGTGCGCTCTGAATCCACATTTCGTGAAGACTCTACACCTTTTACAAAAATTTAAACTTGGGTTAACTAACCCAAAAAATAACCCTAGGGACCCTATCCCAATAGGCCTCAAACACAAATATAGTGACTCGCCCTCGAATCACTCAGCTGGCACCTCGATCTTGCTGTGCAGACCCCCGAGCTCAACCAGTAATACTGCAACTTCAGCAATGCTCTGCGCCGCAACCTACTGCGCTTCTTCGACCAATTTTTCTTTTGTCGGGCCCTCTACTTCTAGGCACATGGCCCTATGCATCTGCTGCAGCAGCTTTATCTTTTCCTCAAGTGACAAAGTAAGCTGACAAGATTCCTCTGACCACGACTGTAATCTGGCCTTAATAAGGGCCTCTTTCCTCAACAACTCTTCCGCTTTTGCCTGCAACTTCTTTCCTTCCTATAACTTGGTGAGGCGTTGCGCTGGTGCCAAAGTGTATGCAATTTCTTAGAAATCATCATACTTCTGCTGCGTCTCTCATACATCAGTGTTCATTTTTTGCAAGGTCCGGTCCTCCTACAGAGTTTTCCATAATTCAATTGCTTGGTCAAATATTGACACGTAGTTAGTGACTATGGAATCAATGAGTTCATGTGCTCCTTGATTGTTGCTCCAAATTTCTCCCATACCTCTGGTAGATTTTTGGGCTACAACTTCACCTGCATCTTTCTTATCTTCATCTAGAAATCAAAAGTCACCCTACCCACTTCATCCTTTGATGCACGTAATGTGGCAGCCAATTTCCTTAATTTTGCCGATGCTTCAGCATCCTACAGGATGTTCAATTCTGGCACTAATTTGCAAGCATGTTCTGTCATGTCTCTTGGATTTCACTACATTTCTACATCTCTTCCTTGGCCTTCAGCACCTGAGTCTTCTCTGCGAACATCTCTTCATTGTTTACCTTCAAGTCGCTAATGATTGTGAGGGCGCACTGCTCTCCAATCCTTAGCTCGTCTAAAACCCCTTGATGTAGTGCATGGAGGGTCCAGATTGGAAACACAACTAAATTCAGCCCCATGTCCTTTAGTGTGTTGATCACAACGCGATATTCATCAGACTCTATGCAAACAAACCCTTTTGGAAAGGGTATGACTCTGAGGTCTACAGTCCGTTCCAACTCGCCACTGTGCCACTTCCTTGTGTTAGGCTCACTTGCACCCCGCTCAGTTGCCCAATGCCTGATTGAATCCTATTAGCATGGATCTGTAGCTTGCGTAGATCCTTTTGGATGCTCCCCAACGTTTGCATATATTTATTCTCAAATTTTTGTAGCACTTCGATCATCGTATCTCTAACTTTATCACCTCTCTCATCGAGATCACCTTCAGTCAGCACCATTGGATCGATACATGTCATATTATTAGACTTATACTTCTTCCTCTATCCAACAATCTACTCCTACCTATGCCTCTTCAAGATGAAAGGAGTGCGCTGCTCGTCACCACTGCCTCCTTCATGTGCTGACAGCTCTGACTCATCTCTGTGTTGTGAGGCCGACTTTTCACCTTCCTTTATATCATGACATTCTGTTTCTTCCTGATCCTTTGCAACACGCTCTTTTACATCCATTCTTTCTCCGCAGCTTCCTTAATAACTTCCTTCTTCTTCTGCTCAGCCAAGGCGCACACAACCTTATGAGTTGCGTCCTTTCACTTTTGCATAAAGAGGCTCACCATTGCTTGTTCCCACTTCAGGCCCCGTGGGGTCATGCCACCTTTTCTTGTTCCCACATCAAGCTCCGTGGGATCACGCCATCAGCTAGCCAATATTGCAAAATCTCCTGCACGTTCGTCTCAGATACCAAATAGGGCAACTTGTGCCATACATGTTGTGGGTCCTTCCGCGCTCTAATTGAAATACAGTGGAAGTGAGCCTTGAACTCTGTGTAGGTTGTTAGTTGCTGGAACAAGGTCAATGAATAGCTCTCGCGTTGCTGCAGAGTAGCTTGAAAAAGAGGGGCATGTCATGAACTCTTCCCAAAACTCACAATTCATAAGATTCAGAGAGCAAAGCACCCAACCAACTCTCAGAATGCAAAGTGTTATGTGTTGGACCAACATGCGTAATTTATAGGATGTTATGAATTCAAATCTAACATTTCCCCCCAAAATTGATAATAAATGCATTCTTGGCAACATATCTCCAAATATATCTCCATAAATAGTGCCTACCCGCTCCTCTTAAGTGAGTTTTGGCCATCAAATCATGAATAGTAACTTCAACACCTACTGTTGGACCCACCTGTGTGACACCATCCTTCACGGCGCAACACATCCAGCGCAACTCCACCTGTTGCATCACTACCATCCATTGTGTAGCCTTTCTACCTCGTTCTTCACCTACTGGAGCAGTATAGTATATAATCCCACAATCCCTTACAACTACCTGGATTACTAAGATTGTCTTGTTGTCATATAGTCATCAGACATGGGCAGGATCCCCTGTGTACAACTTGAGCCTACTTCCATTCACTTTTCTAGGGAATGGTTCTCCATTCAACTTCATGAGCTAAAGAGTGCCACCATCCATGATCTCCTTAATAACATACATCCCTAACCGGTGCATTTGAAACTTTTCGGGAAACTTTGTGAACTTGTTGTTATATAACAACACCAAATCATCTACCTTGAATGTGAACAACTTAATATGCCAATCAAGCCATGCCTTCTCACATTCCTTTTGCACTTGCTGGTGAAATCCTGCAAGGAAGTGATCTTCTTCTAACTCCATGATCTGCGTGAGCCATTCCTCCAAGGTCTCACAGCTTCCATCTCGGTCAATGTTGTAATCCATAAACTAGCCACAATATACTCCTTCAGTATGACTACTTCAATTCCATAGACCAACCTAAATGACATTTTCCCTATCAATTTCTTACAGGTTGTCCTATAAGCCCATAACTCCATGGGTACATGTAGTTCCCAGTCATTCCTCTGTGTGTTGCATACCTTTGTCAATGCATGCTCCATAATCTTATTAAGATCTTCCATCACTCCATTTTCTTATGGGTGATAGGGCATGCTATTCTGATGATACACCTGGAATTATTCAAGTATTGCACTGATCGTTTCATTCAAAAAATGCGTACCCCTATCACTCATCAAAATTTTAGGGAATCCAAACCTTGTTTAGAAAATTCACATAAGTAGTCATTGTACAATCCTTCATTGGCTGTGCTTCCGCCCATCTGGTTAAATACTTTGTTGCAGTAATAATATATTGCATGTGCGACTTTTTTCTTGCTGGTTGTATACGACCTATAAAGTCAATGGCCCATTTCTCAAATACCTACAACGAAACTTGGGGATTTAAAGGAGATTCATCCCTTCGCGAACTTTGCCCTATCCTTTGGCAAGCATTTCATGCCTTTTAGTATGCTTTAGAGTCCTTGTGTAATGTTGGCCACCATAACCCAACGAGTAATATCTTTTGCGCAATCGCTTTCCCTGCATAGTGGCCTCCTGCCGCTCCTCCATGGGCTTCAACTAGGATACTAGTGCGTTCAAACTCTGGAAGATACCTTCACAATATCTCATCTGGCCCCATCTTATACAAATGATCCGCAATTACTAAAAAATCTACAACGCGCACTACTAACTCCTTCTTTTATTGAGTGGAATAACCTTCCGGGGTTGTTCCCATCGTTAAGAACAAAATACTATCGGAAAAATGATCATCCACGATGCACACCGCAAAGAGTTGCACGTCTAGGTGTACTTCCTCCAAACTACTTGGTTCCTCCCCTATTTTAATCCTTGATAGATGGTCTTGGCTTGCATTCAGCCTTCCAGGCTTCACAATAACCTCAAAGTCATACTCCTATAACAATAGTAACCATTGGCATATCTTACCCCCCCAACACAAGCTTATTGACTAGGTATTGTAGCACAGAGTGATCAGTAAAAGTTTTAAAGTGTCCGCCCAACAAATAATGTCTGAACTTCTACAGTTCTTAGACCATCGCCAACCCTTCATGCTCTATAGTGGAGTAATTATTCTCATCTTCTTATAACTTTCTGATCATGGAAGCTATCGGATGATCAATATCTCCCTCACCTGCCTATGTTTATACTACTCCTAGCGTAATGCAGGAGGCATCAAAATCCACATGACACTCCTTTTTCTAGTCTGGAAACACTAAAATAGGCATTGTCACCATTTTCTCCTTCAAGACATCCAAGTTGTGCTAACAATCCTCATCCCAGCAAAACATCGAATCCTTTTTATAAAACTTCTCCATTGGCGCGGTTATCTCGACATATGTATTGATAAACTTTCTGTTGTACCGAACATGTCCCAATGTTACGGGTAGCTGTTTCACATTCCTAGGGGCTTCCAAATTCACAATTATAGTGATCTTCATAGGGTCCACCATCAATCCCTTCTTTCAGACAGCATGGCCAAGAAAAATTCAAAAGGCACACAAAATATACATTTCTTTAAGTTCAGTGTGATCTGATACCTTCGACATGCATCCAACATGAGGTGCAGACTCACAACGTGGTGCTTGACCAACCCAAACATAGTCTAGTCATCAAAATATACCTCCAGGAACTTATGAATGCACTCCTTGAACGTAGTGATCACTACCATGGAAAATATTGTAGGTGCGTTCTTCAATCTGAATGGCATAATTGTGTTGAAAATGGCAACAAGAATTGCTAAAAATAGAAATGATATAAATAGCATCTCAGGTACCAGTGTTGGATATAGCAATAAGGAATGATAAAATGGGAATGCTAAAAATAGCATTTCAGGATACATTCGAATTTTAGTTAGTCCCTAAACTAAAATTGAGAATTAAAATTCGAATTTGATCTTAACAACTATTTGTAAAATAATTAATTAATTCATCTTGAGTTAATTAGTTGGAGAAAATCAAACATGAATTCTACGTGAAGACATGCAATAGTTTTCCCTTTGATTGAGGAAGTTATCCCTAGATTAAAGTGATTAGGATGAGTTGTATTTTGAGTTGTAATTAGTTAGCTCAGTTAACTGGGTTAAGTCCAGTTAGATTAGTTCTAACAATTTGTGGAAGTGATTGTGAGTTCAGTTAGTTAATGCATGCATGCATGTAACTACTGCACTTCAGATAACTGAACATTCTCTCATAAATAACTCATACATGTTAGTTAAGTCAGAGACCCAGTTGAGATCAAAGGATGGGATAGTGTACTATCAGTTGGAGGATTTTTCCTATATACAAAGCTCATCCATGGAGAAGGAATTATCTCCTTTAGGATTGCGTAGTTATTTCTGAGTTTGGTGAGTTGTGTGAGAGGTGAATTCACACAGGTGGCAGCATTAGAGCCCAGAGAAACTACGCAAGGAAATAGGAGGCTTGGAGGGCAGAGGAGAAGGTTTGCAAGAAGCCTTTGACTGTGTATGAGCAACAGAGGGATTGTATTGAGAGCTGGATAGCTTGTGAGCTACAACTTTGTGTAATTCAAACATATTTCCACTTGTATGATAATACAAAGATCAGGGTTTTTAGCTGAGGATTTCCCCTGAGTATTCTTCTGTGTTTCATGTGTATGATTTCTTCTTCTTTGTTATTATGTGTTCCAATTGATCTTGCTTAAATTGATTAAGCTTCCGCAAATTTTGATAGTAGAAGTATATCAAGTATTTTGCTTTAGTACATTGCATTATCAAGTGATCTACGAGGAAATTTCTACATGATATCAGAGCCAAGTTTTGTAGAAAAATTTCTACATGGTATCGGAGAAAAGGTGATCAAGACAAAGAACAGTATACAAGAAGGGAGAAGTTCAAAGTTTGAGGTTCCTGAATATAGAAATCGAGTTCTTATCGCATCTCAATTTCACCAATGGAGTTCAATGGTTTAAGACATGATTATGCCCTTTATGGCATCTCGAATTATATAGCCTGCAGGGATCGTATGAAAGCAATATTAGAGGATAACGGTATAAAGGAATTCATTGATCAAGAAGTCCCCAAGCCAACAGCGGCTAATGCTACAGAATTGGCGGAATGGAAGAAATGTGTGGCTAGAGCAAGGAGAA
This sequence comes from Pinus tabuliformis, assembly GCA_031772625.1. NCBI lineage: Eukaryota > Viridiplantae > Streptophyta > Pinopsida > Pinales > Pinaceae > Pinus > Pinus tabuliformis. Next base: position 39,904,874 of record CM062815.1, read on the forward strand.
TCCTTCTGGAGGGATTTCGAGACCACATAGTCTTGAGTCTCCATGGGAAGGAGACATTGTTTTCGATACGGAAAACATTCAAAGATCTATATCAGAACAACAATGATTAGAGGAAGCTGGTGCTGAAAGGCAAACTTTGGAAAATCATGTGTGAAAAGGGCGACACGATCTCTACTTATCTGAACAAGCTCACCACCTGCAGGGATGATCTTGGAAGTGTAGGGATCATGAAAGCCGATGACGACATGGTGAGTCTTGCTCTCCTTGCTCTTCCTGAGAATTGGCATAGCTACCAAGACTCGGTAAATGGAAGAGAGAAACTGCTAGATTGGGAACGACTTTGGTCAGATCTGATGTAGGAGGAGATAAGGAGAAGCACCAGAGATGGTTCTTCTGTAGAAATTTGAATAATATAACACTTATTCACAGATATTATCCTAATTATACACTTTTTTGAATTCATGCATAATACATAACATCAGCTACCATTGATCATCAATTTGCGGAATTAAAAAAACAATTGCATGTGGACATTGAAACATCAATCACACATATCAACACAGTATGTAATGGGGAAAGCATACAACTGAAAACCCCAAACTATATGTATATTATAATGATAGAGAACATGTAACAATACATAGTACAATACTCCTCACAAGTACTCCGTACTATCTCCACATGCTACACAAAAACTAGCTCAGATCTGAACAAGTCACGGGTTCAAATCTCCTCCACTGTTTGCTTGCCTCTACTGCACAATCCAAGTTGAGAATAGATCATATCCAAGTTTGAATTTCCTCGGCTTTTAATACGCAATCCTCATTGACAATCTCAATCAATGATTGTGAAAATCTCATGCACAACTATAGTCACAACTGATAGTAGTTTCACCCTTTCACCCACCTCTAACACTTGTCTCCACTAAACTGTCCATGCATTGAGTTAACTGATGTATTCTTTAGTTGATTTATGAGTTAATAATTAGTGAATTAATTAATAATTAATTCACATCACTCATCACTAGTGTATTTGGCAGTTAGACTAAATACAACTACTTCAACAAAGTCAAAATGAACACAACTCCATCAACTCCTCAATCAACTCCACCAAACTCAATCACTTGAGTTCTAACTAAAGTCCATCATGCAATAGATCAACTAACCCATAGGAAAATCGAATTTCCTTCTGGAAGTTGCATGTGCCACATCCGTAGCTCAAACTGAAGTGCTGCAAGAGGATAAGATAATGTTTATAGTCCAAATATTATTAAGAGCTAATAATATTCGACTGTTCTATTTTTTGACTGGCAGTATAAAAATAGACTCTTCCCATATGTCTAAAAATAGAGGTCCATCTATTTTTACCAACATGACCAGTCATCCATAAATAGCATCTTGCAACTCATAGACCATGATCCATATGTCTAAAAATAGACATAGTCTAAAAATAGACTTTGTGCCAAAAATAGCCTGTGGGCCCACTTAGTGAAGGCGACTTCTTTTCACTAAGCTCCATCATCTTGTTGCATTTTCAACACTCCCTCTCACAAAGATATGGATTATCTACAACCCCAACCCTACCTCTGTGGTATTCGAATTTGCTCCCGGTGAGCGCCTTCATCAAGATATCAGCATCCTGATCCTCCGTGGGAATGTATGAAAGTAACATGATTCTCCGCTGCACACAATATCTGATGTGATGGTACCTGATGTTGATGTGCTTGGATCTATCATGAAATACTGGATTAGCCGAGATTTTAATGCAACTCTCGTTATCACAATAAATCACAGTAGGCTCCAAGTGTGACCCAAACAACCCGATCAGGATCTTCCTCATCCATATAGCCTCGCATGCAGCCAAACTTACTGCCATATACTTAGTCTCTACTGAACTTAGTGCCGTGGATCTCTCCTTCCTACTGTATCAAGAAACTTCTGTCGACCTGACACTGAAGATCCCTCCAGATGTGCTCTTTCTGTTCGTTGGGCTCCATGCCAAATCTACATCCGTGAAGCCACATAGATTCACCTCATCCTCCTGTCTGTACCACAATCCATGTCCCAATGTGCCTCTGAGATAACGCAATACATGCTTTCCTGTCTTCCAGAAGAGATTGGTTGGCTTAACCATAGCTTGTGAAAGCTGCTTAACAGCATAGCATATATCGGCTCATGTATTGACCAGATACATAAGCGACCCCACCAACTGTCGATAAACAGTGGCATCCACTACCTTCGTTGAAGTAGCATCCTCCTTCCTCCAACCTCCAGGAAGAGGAGTATGAACAGGCTTGCAGCCATGCATGTTGAACTTCTCCAGTATCTCTCGGGCATACTTACCCTGAGAAAAAAATAGTCCATCACTGTGCTGCCAAATTTCCCATCCTAGGAAATAATGAAGGAGGCCCAAGTCCTTCATCTCAAACTCTCTAGCAAGATCCTCCTTGCATGAAAGTATCAACAGCTCATCTCTCGTCAAAATCAAATCATCTACATAAAGTACAATGATCAGCAACTTACCCTCCACCACAATCTGGTATAGGTTAGGATCTGCCTCACTCTTCGAGAATACAAGTCCGGTGAAATAACTGTCTATCTGTGTGTACCAAGCACGAGGTGCTTGTTTCAACCCATACAACACCCTCTTTAGCCTGCACACATGCGACTCGCTACTGAAAATCTCGAAACCTTCGGGTTGTTCTATGTACACCTCCTCCCTAATGACTCCGTTGAGGAACGCAGTGTTCAGATCCATCTGATGGATGTGCCACTCCATCTGCGCTGAGAGAGCAAGAATCGTTTGTATGGAAGAATACCTTGTGACAAGTGCAAAGGTCTCCTCATAATTGATCCCCTCTATTTTTGAGAAGCCTCGAGCAACAAATCTTGCCTTTTACTTCTCCACACTCTCGTTAGCTACCTGCTTCACTTTGTAGATCCATCTCGAACCCACCACTGATTTCCCCTCCGGTCTTGGGACAATCTCCCATGCACTGTTTCTGACAATCGAATCATACTCTTCCACCACGGCATCTACCCATGCGGTATCCTCCATAGCTTCCTAAAAAGAGCATGGCTCAGTTACGACATATTTACTCACAAGAGCCATGTATCTAGTCTACCGATCAGGTGACTGTCTCTGTCTGCGTTGTGTTGTAGGTGGTCCTACAACCTTCTCTGCATCTTGATCCAGTCGCTCAGCTTTTGTAATGCGCTTTCGCCCTCTGATGGTTGGCGCTTCATGAGTGGTCTCTTCCACTCCATGAACATCATCTTGTGGCTGATCCACATCCTGAATCTCATCCTTAGGAACTAATAGCTCCTCATCTGCATGCAAGTGTGGCTCCCTCTCAAGCGAACACTTCATGACTTTCTCCTCCTGAAATATGATATCCCGTCGCACAACAGTCTTGCGACTGTCTGGAAAATACACATGATATTTGTGGGGCGTATGAGTGTACCCCACAAAAATCCCAACCTCTGCAGTCGACTCCAGCTTCTTCCTGGCATCCTTCGTCACATGCATGTAAACAGGAGAACCAAAAATCCTCAAATGGGAAATATCAGGCCTCTTACCAGAATAAGCCTCCTCGGGTGTACTCATGCCAAGTATCTTGTGAGGACGATGGTTCTGCACATATACTATAGTCTTGCATGCCTCCGCCCACAAGTGAAGGGGTAGGCCCTGATCATGCAACATTGCCCGTGCAGCACCCACGATCGTTCTGTTCTTCCACTCAGCAACCTCGTTCTGTTGTGGGTTATGGGGAGCTATGAGCTCTCTTCGAATCCATTCTACGCTGCAGAAGTCCTTGAACTCAGCAGAGATGAATTCACCACCATTGTCACTCCTAAGAGCCTTCACCTTCTTCCCTGATTCCTTCTCAACTGGTGCTTTGAACTCATAGAACTTTGAGTATGTCTCGCTCTTCTTCTGCATGAAGAAGATCCAGCACTTTCGAGAGAAATCATCAACAAAGATCACATAGTACTTGTCCTTTGTTGTCAAAGCTACTGAGAAAGGTCCACACACGTCTGTGTGAATTCTCTCAAGGATCGTCATGGCACGACTATCCTTCTCGTGAAAGGTGGCTTTTAAAAATTTTCCGAAAGTACACCTCTTGCACTGATCTGACTACGCAAGAGTGCCTTTAGGAAGCCCAGTAGAAATATGTTGCAGTATCTTCAAGGCTCAATGGTGAAGGTGGCCCAATCTCCAGTGCCACAACTCGCCATCATCCTGGCTCACCAATCCTTCTACCTTACATGCCATTGCTGCAGCCATCTACATAAAATTGGTAAAGTTTCATGACTCGAACCCCTATCTTCCGGGTTTCTCCAATTGTCTTACTGTGCAGGAAAGCCTTTCCCTTGCTGAAGACAACATTATATCCCTTGTCTTCTAACATCTCCATAGAGACAAGATTCTTCTTCAATCCTGGAACATGCATCACTTCCTTCAATACGAAGGGTTTACCGGACTCCCTCTCAAAGGAAATGGTACTGATACCGGTCGCACTGTATCTACCATCATCGCCCATCTTGATGTGCACTCCAAGATCTTTCTCATCCAGATCAGAAATAAAATCTCAATCTCCTGTCATGTGAAAAGACGCACCACTATAGAAGAACCATACCAATCCCATCACACTTGATACCAAGCATGCGATCAGTGAAAAATCTAGCTCAAACTACGAGGCTAAGGCCTCTCCCGCTGCAGATCCAACAGCTTGCTTATTTTTCTTCTTCTGCAGACAATTTGTGGCATAATGTCTGTGCGGGTGACAGTGAAAGAACTTCACCTTGGACATGTCCTACTTCTTGCCTTTCACACCAAAATGATAAGCTCTCTTGTTCTTCCCCTTCTTTTCTTTGGCAGCCAAAGCCCAATTTTTTCATCTGATGCCTTTGATGAAGATCCGTCCCTGGTATTCCGCCTGATCTCCTCTTGCACAAGATCAGACCAAAGTCTCTCCCATCCTGGAAATTTCTCCCCACCATTGACAGAGTCCTGATAGGAATGCAGACTCTTTGGAAGACCAAGGAGAGCCAAGCTCACCAAGTCCTCATCATCGACAGTCACCCCCACACTTCCCAGCTCATCCCGGCATTGGGTGAACTTCATGAGATACTTGGGCATACTGTCTCCTTTCTGACACTTAATGTTTCTGAGTTTATCCTTGAGTGCCAACTTCCTATGGTCGCTCTTGCTTTGGAATAAATCTATCAACGCTATCCACATCAAGTATGGAGAAGCCTTTCCATGCAGGCTGGATACAATGTGATCCTTCACGCCCTCCAACAGAATCCTTCGACACTTTTCTGTCTTCTTTTGCCAAGCCTCAACTTGAGCAGCATCAGTAGGCTTTAGGACCTCAGCATCTATGAACTCCTTCAACCCATTTTCATCTAACACCACCTCCATCCTGTCTTTCCATGCAATATAATTCGAGCTACCTTCAAGGGCATACTACAATCACAATCTGTTGAAAGAAATTTCATCTTCGACACCAAGAAAACACTGCTGCAAATTCGAATTCCACCAGCTCAAAACTCAACCGCTTCTGATCTAAAATTCATGAGAAGAAAGTATTTCTCATACAGAGATTGACTATATGGGCATTTACTGGATATCTCACCTTCCAAAAGAAGGATGAATCTAGAGGCTACCTGGCCCGATTAAAGACTCTACCTGAAGAAATAAAATGTAATCACTTTCTGAATAATAGATTTGATGATCAAACTCGCTTTGATACCATGTAGAAATTTGAATAATATAGCACTTATTCACAGAGATTATCCTGATTATACACTATTTGCGGAATGCATGCATAATACATAACCTCCTCTACCATTGATCATCAATTTGCGGAATTAAAAAAACAATCGCATGTGGACATTGAAACATCAATCACACATATCAACATAGTATGTAATGGGGAAAGCATACAGCTGAAAACCCCCAACTATATGTATATTATAATGATAGAGAACATGTAACAATACATAGTACAATACTCCTCACAAGTACTCAGTACTATCTCCACATGCTACACACAAACTAGCTTAGATCTGAACAAGTCACGGGTTCAAATCTCCTCCACTGTTTGCCTGCCTCTACTGCGCAATCCAAGTTGAGAATAGATCATATCCAAGTTCAAATTTCCTTGGCTTGTACGGCGCAATCCTCATTGGCAATCTCAATCAATGATTGTGAAAATCTCATGCACAGCGATAGTCACAACTGATAGTAGTCTCACCCTTTCACCCACCTCTAACACTTGTCTCCACTGAACTGTCCATGCACTGAGTTAACTGATGTATTCTTTAGTTGATTTATGAGTTAATAATTAGTGAATTAATTAACAATTAATTCACATCACTCATCAATATTGTATTTGGCAGTTATACTAAATACAACTATTTCAACTAAGTCAAACTGAACACAACTCCATCAACTCCTCAATCAACTCCACCAAACTCAATCACTTGAGTTCTAACTGAAGTCCATCATGCAATAGCTCAACTAACCCATAGGAAAAGCATATTTCCTTCTGGAGGTTGCATGTGCCACATCCGTAGCTCGAACTGAAGTGCTGCAAGAGGATAAGATAATGTTTATAGTCCAAATATTATTAAGAGCTAATAATATTCGACTGTTCTATTTTTTGACTGGTAGTATAAAAATAGACTCCGCCCATATGTCTAAAAATAGAGGTCCATCTATTTTTACCAACATGACCAATCATCCATAAATAGTATCCTGCAACTCATAGACCATGATCCATATGTCTAAAAATAGACATAGTCTAAAAATAGACTTTGCAATAGCCTGCGGGCCCACTTAGTGAAGGCGACTTCTTTTCACTAAGCGCCATCATCTTGTTGCATTTTCAACACTCCCTCTCAAAAAGATATGGATTATCTTCAACCCCTATCCTGCCTCTGTGGTATTCAAATTTTCTCCCGGTGAGCGCCTTCATCAAGTTATCAGCATCCTGATCCTCCGTGAGAATGTATGAAAGTAACATGATTCTCCGTTGCACACAATCTCTGATATGATGGTACCTGATGTCGATGTGCTTGGATCTATCATAAAATACTAGATTAGCTGAGAGTTTAATGCAACTCTGGTTATCACAATAAATCACAGTAGGCTCCAAGTGTGACCCAAACAACCCGACTAGGATCTTCCTCATCCATATAGCCTTGCATGCAGCCAAACTTGCTGCCATATACTTAGTCTCTGCTGAAATGAGTGCCATGGATCTCTGCTTCCTACTGTACCAAGAAACTGTTGTCGACCTCATACTGAAGGTCCCTCCAAATGTGCTCTTTCTGTTTGTTGGGCTCCCTGCCCAATCTGCATCCATGAAGCCACATAGCTTCACCTCATCCTCCTGTCTGTACCACAATGCATATCCCGATGTGCCTCTGAGATAACACAATACATGCTTGCCTGCCTTCCAGAAGAGCTTGGTTGGCTTAACCATAGCTTGTGAAAGCTGGTTAATAGCATAGCATATATCGGGTCATGTATTGACCATATACATAAGCGACCCCACCAACTGTCGATAAACAGTGGCATCCACTACCTCCGCTGAAGTAGCATCCTCCTTCCTCCAACCTCCAGGAAGAGGAGTATCAACAGGCTTGCAGCCATGCATGTTGAACTTATCCAGTATCTCCCAGGCATACTTACCCTGAGAAACAAATTGTCCATCACTGCGCTGCCAAATGTCCAATCCCAGGAAATAATGAAGGAGGCCCAAGTCCTTCATCTCAAACTCTCTAGCAAGATCCTCCTTGCATGAAAGTATCAACAGCTCATCTCCCGTCAAAATCAAATCATCTACATAAAGTACAATGATCAACAACTTACCCTCCACCACAATCTGGTATAGGTTAGGATCCGCCTCACTCTTGGAGAATCCATGTCTAGTGAAATAATTGTCTATCCATGTGTACCAAGCACGAGGTGCTTGTTTCAACCCATACAACACTCTCTTGAGCCTGCACACATGGAATCGCTGTCGAAAATCTCGAAACCTTCGGGCTGCTCTATGTACACCTCCTCCTCAATGACTCTATTGAGGAACATAGTCTTCACATCCATCAGATGGATGTGCCACCCCATCTGTGCTAGAGAGCAAGAATCGTCCGTATGGAAGAATACCTCGCAACAGGTGCAAAGTTCTCCTCATAATTGATCCCCTTTATCTGTGAGAAGCCTCGGGCAACAAATCTTACCTTGTACTTCTCCACACTCCTATCAGCTACCTGCTTCACTTTGTAGATCCATCTTGAACCCACCTGTTATAGACATTTTTTTGCCTTACAACATTGAGCATGAAATGTTCATAATCTAAGGGATCCAAAGTCCCTAAACATGTTGTTCCTACCCCTAGAGGAACAAGGCCAACTAACCACAGCAATTCACTAAAGTTCTCCACCTGAAAACACTCAAAAACAAGCCAATTCTGGATCATGTCAACTGCTCCACTGAGCATCTGCGCTGAATGTCAACTGCTCCACTGTCTACCTGCGTTGAATGTCAACTGCAACAAAGGCTACCTGCGTTGAGCGAGTTTGGACAAGTGGCAGAGTCATTTCTCAAGGTGTCAATGCCCAGGAAGCTTCCAAAATGACACTTGGATCGGGGAATTCGACTAGTGATGAGTAAGAGGTTCCAAATCTCCAAGTGGAAGCAAGAACCTCCAAGTGGACTCAAGAACTATGAGAGGTAGAGGACACTAGTTAGTTTCATACCAATCTCAAGCTGACTCATCCTCTCTCCAATATCCCTATATATAGATCTCTCCTACATGAGATCAGGGAGGCTGGAATTTGGTAATTGCAAAGAATTGCTGTTGGTTTGTGGCTGGAAACATTGGGTGCTTAATGCTTTGAAGGGAGATGAAGAGGGAATTCCATTCTGCTGGGAAGGAGATGCTGGATTGGAGCCCTATGGGTTGTATCTCTTCCTGAACCCTGTTACATATCAATAAAGCTATCTTGATTTTTTCCTATATGTTGGTGTATTTGGTATGATTACATTAGTATATTTGATTTGCTTCTAATCCTGAATCATTTATGAATATGTATATTTGCCTTTGTATTGTGTCCTTCTCTTGTCGCAAGTAGCTGTTCTCTTGTCACAGGTAGCTGTTCTCTTGAGCAAGCGAGGAGACAAGTAGCTGTGGACACGCAAAGAGAAGAGGATCTAGATCGAGGGACAACCGGAAGACAACGGTAAGTCTGCCAATCTCCCCTCTTTCACATTTCATAAAGGAAGAAATCATAATAGCTGTATTCGTTTGTTGCTAAGGCACTATCACACCTTAGGTGGATAGGATCGTCCCGCATAGGCATTTTTCCCCACAACAAATTGGTGACTCCGCTGGGGAAGAACTTGTTTATTCATTTCATTTGTGTTTCCGTCATTTTTTTACTTCATAGACTTGACAGCAACTTTGAACTGCATCTTTCCCGGATGCAAAGTAAAAAGTGGTTGCTTTGATCCAGTTTTTGGACTTGTCTATGATCTAAAGTAGATCCACAAATGATTTGATAATCCTTGTGATAGTCTTTAGTACCCTATCAAAGTATCCCTCTGTTTATACCTTGCTTGTGTTTCTGATTTGGCCTGAAACAGTTGATTTTTTAGCATTTTGTGACCCAGAAACCAAGGGAAACGAGAGTTTTCTCTTTCAGCGCAGACACTGTGAAGGCAGTCTACATTTCAACGCAGGTCCCGAAGGGACTACCTGCACTGAATGTCAAACTGACAGTGTTGGACCTGCGCTGAACCAGTTTGGCCTTGTGCAGCTGGGGTTCTTTGTCCTTTGTTGCCCTGTTTTGATCTCTGTTTTTTGCAGCCTTTAACCAGCATAGGTACCAGTCTGATAAGCTTTTCTTTGCTTAGATTCCGCCTCATTTTTGTACAAAAAGATTGTGAATGTTTTTATGTGTTTGTGGCGTCATTTACAGTCTTCCTTTGCATGAGTAAAATAGTCATCCTGAAGCCTTTGATTCAGATTCGATTGTAATCTTAGAAGAGAGTTCGTTGGCTATTCGCGGTTTGATTATAGATTTACTTTTGCTTATTGGTTTGAATTTGTGTCTTTTAAATGTCAAAACAAGTCTTTATTTCGAAAATAGCAAAGTGATTGTAATCTCTTCTACCCTTGTTGTTTTCTAAAAGAGTGAACATGTTTGTATTGATCATTTTAAAAGCAAATTCAAAGTTGTGCAAAAAGCTTTCTTTGTAGGCATTTATACTAAGAAAGTGGAAAACAAACACATGCATTGTGCATTTTGCATTTGATAGTTTGCATGTTGGATTTAGGGAAAGTGCATTAGAGTGTGCTGATTTCTCTTTGAGAAAAGATAGTGTTATTCTTTTCCCTTAGTAGCTAGGATTTTCAAAGTTGAAAGATAATAAAGCTTGCTTATCATCTTAGACTGCATTTAGGAATTTGTATCATACATCTCGTGGTGAACCTTGAAAGGCAAACTTTAAAAAAGATCAACCTAAAATAAACTGAATGAACCTAACAACGCTTTGTAACATAACGCACAACATAGAGGTCTAGGCTAGAGACGTGTTCCGACGTCGTTAAGAATAATGACTGTCGATCTCGAAGAAGGTGGGTGATTCCTCCTGAGAGACGGTAGCGCTAATACGGATTGTGCTCCCACGTACCGTCGCGTATATATTGGGAGACCCCTATAGGCATATATCCTTTATCCTTAGGAAGTCATGTCGGCCGCCCTACTGATTGCAATGCAGTGAACACAGCATTCACGAAGATCGACCACCCGTACCGTAAAAAGTATTCTGTGGTTTTGCGAAAAGTTTGGCACACCCTCTGCCTAGATCTCCAGAGCAGTTTCTTTTGGCCTTTTTCAGACTCTATAACAGAAAAAGTCCATCCGATCATTTGTCACTTCGGGCTCGTTAAAACATCGAAGGAGACTAGAGTCATCTTTAGCTTTTTCTCGACTCTTTAAAAGTGAAAAAGCAAGTTGTGTCTAAAGCGTCTAATAAAATTCATTCAATTCGGAAACACCAATTTCCCCTTTTTTATTTTGGTTGATCGAGTAATCCGCAATCGTGGAAGAAAGTCAATTGAAACCCCGTCATTCGCGGAGGCTTACGAGTCAACCGTCTTTGTCTCTGGAATCGAAAACAGTATGGACAAAGCGAACTCGTTTAACCGGTTTAAAATCTCCTATCAAAGTTAGAACAAGTGTTCCAACTACATCTGAGGTTCCGGTTACTCCAAACATTTCTGGAAACCCTGCCTCTATAGAAGAAGTTCAACAGCCACAGAGGGACAGTAATACTGATCCTGGTCTGGGGGCAAATACTTGTGTTACTGAGCCAGTTCCATCTGTAGCCGGTTCAGAGAGTCTTGCTCCTCAAACAACTGTCGCTGTCGATTCAACCCCTTCTTCGGCACCAGAAATATTTTACGGACCTGATGGTCTTCCTCTTCCACCTGGTTTGATTGCGATAGAGGAAATTGCAGAGGATCCGCAAGCAAGTACTCCAACCCATTTTGGAGTCGGGGTCACTCTATTTCCTTCATCAGAAGTTAATCCACCACAAGTGGAAGTTCCTGTAGAATCGCTAGGCAATCTATTGGATAGACTTAAAATGTCTGAACAACCGTCAACATCCAGGACTGTGTCAAATGACACAGCGACAGCGGAAGCCCCTGCTGTCACTCCGACAATGTTTGCCGGCATACCAGCTGTCCCGACTAGCTCACAACAGCTAGAAGGAGTCCACCAAGGGACTATTTCGACAGTGTGGTCCGTTCCAGTTTCTTCATCCGGAATAATATCCGGCAACTCTTATGTTGAGACTCGCCAGATTGATCCATTTGGAGGTCAATTTGGGACATCCAGTCCCCAAGGGCAATCAATCCCCTTGAGTTCCGGATTGCTACCGTATGGGGGGCAGTATGCCCTTTCATTACCCCCTCCGGGAGGGTATCCATACGGGAGTTCACAACAATATTCAGGTTATACTGGAATTACATCAAGTGGTTGGGTACCTATGCTACCTCAACAACCAAGGGTTGTATATTCTATGCAACAGTGTGTACCTATGATGAACATCCCAACCACACCGGCTATTGTAACAGTGTCACAAGTTCAAGCGATGCCTGTTGTATGTCAACCTCAGGTTTCTCAGGTTGTAATGCAACAGCCCCTTGACCATGGGTCACAACCACAATCGCCAACTGGTGGGGCGACACAGGTCCAAACGGGTACAATTACCCCACACCTTGGTCCAACGGTTAGCATAGCGCAACAGAACATGGCTTCACAACCATGGCTAGTGCAATACCAACAACCACAATTCCAGCAAGTGTACCAAGGTTCTGAGCAGCAAATCTTTGCGAACAGTGGACAACCGTATATTCAAAACGATCAAAACCAACCACTTTACAGTGGTCAAGTCCACCAACCGTATCAGTCATACCAACATCAATTACATTATGCTGGTATGCAAAGACCCACTGCTCAAGCGATTCCATCGTACCCTGGTTATGCTTCGCCTAACCTGAATCAACAGTTGCCATTTGTGGCAACTTTAGAGTTACCCGATTTACACCGGCTAACCAACGATCCGATTGCTTATGCCCCTTGGTGGCCAACGATTCCTCACAAACTTCCATCTGACATTCCTAAATTCAATGGAAATCCAGGTGAAGACCCATCGAATCACGTGATGACTTTTCATCTGTGGTGTTCGTCGAACACCCTAAACGATGACTCGATAAGGCTTCGCCTTTTTCAGAGGACATTGACAGGCCCAGTGGCTAAATGGTATATTGAATTACCTAGAGCCTCTTTCGACAATTTTAGCTCCCTAGCCACGACTTTCTTAACACATTTTCAATTACCGATAAGGTATGAAACGGGAACAGAAATATTAACCAACTTTAAACATACAACTGCTACTCATCTATCCGATCATATACATGAATGGCGTCATCGTCGTAGGATGGTTAAAACATACGTTCCCGATCAGCTGTTAGCTGAATGGTTTATAAAGTCATTACTTTCGGCTATAACGGAAGATGTGGCAAAGGGGGGAGTCGTAACAGAGGAGAAAGTTATCGCTCGTGCGCAGTATCTAGACTTAGTTTATACTCAGTCTGGCACGCTCTACGACAAAATACCTGACGCCCCTAGACCAGAATTTTCAATTCCTCCTCCTCCTAAATCCAATAGTGACTCTCATGCCGGTGATGGCGTGATTGGCACAGCAAACACGAAATCGATAAAGGCTTCGTCTAAGAAAGCCCGTAAGAATTCGGATAAAAATGCAAAAGAAGAAATTCTTGCTTCGGAAGTAAATGCCGTATCAGCAGATAAAGGCAAAGAAACCAATCAACCAGGAAGCAAGAAGAAGCAAAACAAAGGGAAGAAGAAGAAACAGGATGAGTCATCTCCTGGAAAAACTTCTTCAAACCCTCCTGGGAAAGGGAAACCAAATTATCCATGTCAAATATGTGACGAGGAGGATCACTGGACAAAGAATTGTCCATTCAAAGCTGAGTTGAAGAGGTTCTTTAAAAGTTCACAAACCTCAGCTGTGTTAACTGATCCATTTCCCAACCCAGGTCAAAATCTGGTTGATAGTGGAAATGCTTCCCCGTCGCAAGTGCTTATGTTGTCGGTTTCAAAACAGCAGAATGATGCTTTGATTTCGACAAGGAAAAAAGATTACGGGAATCCGCAGTTGTCGAACGACAAAGGTAAAGATCAACCAAGTAGTTCAACAACAACTTCGACAGAAGTTGTACCACCCATCATTCCTGAATTAACAATAAAACCACCAAAGGGAGTAGTACACAAGTCGACATTTAATCCTCGCACCAGAGCGGCGCAACATTATAATATAGTAGAAGATTTGGCCCAATCGCCATCCACTATGTCAACTCTTCAAGTACTACAAAATTTCCCATCCCAAAGGCAGGCGTTGTTATCGGCTATTGGTGGGGTAGATCCTAAGGATTCCAATCTTGTGTCCTTTGATCACAAAGGATACAATCCTCAGTTACCAGCTCAACTAGCTTTCCTTATTCAAGTGAAAGCCCTCAACAAAACTGTTCACCGAACAATTATTGATGAGGGGGCATCTACATGTATTATGTCGATGAGTTGCTGGAAAACTTTAGGATCTCCAACCTTGTCGCGATCTTCGATGACACTAAAAGCATTCGACGGAAGGACTTATACCCCGTACGGTATCCTTAATAACTTGAAGGTTGAACTGGGAGGAAAAACAATAGAAATAGATGTCGAAGTCATTGATGGGAATCTTGACTACAACATCCTACTGGGTAGACCATGGATCTATGCCATGGCAGCTGTTGTGTCGACTTATTTTAGGAAGATCGCATTCCCACTTGAAGGAGGGATTACGGTCGTCGACCAACAAAACTTCCTCCCTAATGGTTCAAAAGTTACATGAAGCATTCCCATGATCCATGGAAGCAACCATTCGCTTCAAGACATCGGAGTAGGCCTACTGAAAGACCCCACATTGTTGGGAACTTTCGCACTTCCACCTCCATTCTATGTAGGAGAAGTAGCATTCGTAAGAGCCTGCAACATGATATCTTCCACGAAGGTTGCAAAAGACGATGTCGACATGGATCATGCAATGGTTTTGCCCCCAAGCCCTATAGAAATATTGTAGCAATCAATGTCAAGCACGGGAGGCGAGCCCAAATCAACGCTCGTCAAGCGTTTGGGTAGATAGGTCTAGAGAATATGGTACCCCATTAGATCCTTGGTCGAAAGTACATGGGACTGACAAAGGAATTCTACAATCAATGTTGATTGAAGGGGCACCGTGGAATGATCACCACCATCGTTCCCTTCTTCCAGAATATGAAGAAGATACTCAACATGACCTTTATCACCCTTAAGTTTTTGAATTCCTATCAAATACTGTAAATACGGTGGATTCCGAGCGAAATTTATCCAATATTGAAGAGACTATAGCCATAAATATCTCGACTAAAACAAATGTTGTAGAGAATATTTATGTCGGCAAAGGTTGTTCCCCTTCAGAACTGGAAATATATAACGCTCTTTTCCGCGAATTCAGAGATGTCTTTGCTTGGTCATATGATGAAATGCCAGGCATAGACTCGAGTATCGTTGAACATGAAATTAAAATGTATCCTGATGTCAAACCAGTAAGACAACGGCTTCGGCAGGTGCACCCCAAGAAAGCCGCTGCCATTAAGGCGGAAGTTGAAAAGCTCCTCCATGCTGGTTTCATCTACCCGGTTCCTCTAACCGATTGGGTATCGAATATTGTCCCTGTTATGAAGAAACAAGGAACGATTAGAGTGTGTGTCGACTATAGGGATGTAAATCAAGATTGTCCGGAGGACAACTACCCTACACCCTTCATCGACCAGATAATTGATGAATGCGCCAGATGTGAAATATTTTCATTTATGGATGGATTTTTGGGGTATAATCAAATAAATATCTGCCCACAGGACCAGTCAAAGACTGCATTTATTTGTCCGTGGGGCACATTCGCTTATCGGAAATTACCCTTTGGTTTAAAGAACGCAGGGGCGACATTTCAGAGGGCAATGAATTATGCCTTCCATGACATCAAGAACATCGTTCAACCTTATCTCGATGATCTTCCGGCTCATTCGCGAAAGCGGACTGATCATCCGCAGCATTTAAGAGAGATATTTCTACGTTGTCGACACTACAAGATAAGACTCAATCCGCACAAATGTGTGTTTTGCGTCGGTTCTGGTCGTTTACTTGGCTTTGTAGTCTCTAAGGATGGGATTCGTCTCGACCCTTGCAAGGTTCAGGCAATCATCAATTTGCCTCCACCTTCAAATTTGCTTCAGATTCAGAAACTCCAAGGGAAAGCAAACTTTCTGAGGAGGTTCATTCCAAATTATGCAGAACTTGCTAAAGGTTATACTCATCTTTTGAAAAAGGATGTACCTTTCGTCTGGGACCAGGTGGCGCAAGCTTCCTTTGATGCTCTGAAAGATTGTCTAGTAAAAGCATCATTAATGTACGCCCCAGACTATCAAAGAGATTTTAACCTGTATCTGGCTGCAGCGGATACGACCATTGCGATGGTTTTAGTTCAAGAAGTCGATGGAATTGAACATCCTATATATTATTTAAGTAAAAACTTAAATGATACAAAAAGTAAATATCCTTATGTCGAAAAACTAGCGCTTGCAGCTGTTCAAGTGATTCAAAGGTTTCGACATTATGTCCTCTTTCGGAAAACTACCATTTTATCAGATTGCAACCCCATGACTTATATACTGTCGCGACAGTTGCTGGGGGGAAAATATTCAAAATGGATAGCGATCCTTCAAGAGTTTGATCTAGAATTTGTAAAATCCAAATCAAAGAAAGCTCTAGTTTTCGCAGAATTATTGTGCGATCTCCCATCGCCGTCCAACGATGAAACATCAGAAGAGTCAATCATGGACGAAAGTTTGTTTCTGATATCTACAAGCAATGAGTGGTATGGAGATATCATAATTTATCTCCAAACCCAAAAATTCAGGCCTAACACCTCTCACTCAGAACAGAAACGTATACGATACCAAGCTAAAGACTACATGATCGTCGGTGATACGCTTTACCGTCGTGGTATCGATACAGTTCTGAGGAGGTGCCTTACCCATGAGGAGGCCGAAAAAGCCCTGAATGAGTGTCATTCAGGCGCGTGTGGGGGGCATCAATCTGGATATGCAACAGCACAAAAAATATTGCGAGCAGGATACTTCTGGCCAACCATGTTTAAAGATTGCATAACCACAGTCAGAAGTTGCCATGCTTGTCAAATTTTCGATAGCAAAACCAGAAGACCACCCGCACCTTTACAGCCAATAGTTGCTGTTGGGCCTTTCGCCAAGTGGGGCATCGATTTCATGCAATGTAACCCCACCTCGACCGGGGGGCATGGGTATATTATAGTCGCTGTTGACTATTTTACCAAATGGGCCGAGGCGATGCCTACATTGGATAACACTGTGAAACAGCTGCCCTTTTCTTTTTCAATCATGTAGTCGCCAGGTTCGGCGTACCACTGGCTATAGTGACAGATCATGGATCACATTTTCGCAATCACATGATGGTTGAATTAGCTGCCAAGCTAGGGCTATCTCACGACAGCTCTACCCCGTATTATCCGCAAGCCAACGGACAAGTTGAAGCAATCAACAAGGTCCTGAAGTGTATGTTGCAAAGGATGATCGGGGTTCATAAAAGAAGGTGGCACCTAATCCTGTACTCAGCCTTGTGGGCTTACTGAACGTCGGTAAAGAACGCGACCGTGTTCACACCTTTCCAACTTGTGTATGGCCTGGAAGCAGTCTTGCCAATCCAGTGCGAAATTTCGTCGCTTAAACTCGCAATTGATCTCCTCCCCGGAACTTCAGAAGAAGAGGCTCGTTTC
This sequence comes from Pinus tabuliformis, assembly GCA_031772625.1. Taxonomy (NCBI): domain Eukaryota; kingdom Viridiplantae; phylum Streptophyta; class Pinopsida; order Pinales; family Pinaceae; genus Pinus; species Pinus tabuliformis. The sequence goes on from CM062815.1 coordinate 39,922,370, forward strand.
TTGGAATTAATCCAATTGGATGAAACCCGTCGTGATGCCACTTTGGCTAACGAAGCCCATAAGAAACGAGTCAAGGCGCAGTTCGACAAAAATGTCAAACCCCGTGTCTTCTCAAAAGGTGATTTGGTCTTGCTTTATGACCAAGAATCCGATAAATTGGGAGCAGGTAAATTTAATTCCTTATGGATGGGCCCCTATATTGTCAAACGGGTGTTAGCAAAAGGAGCCTACGAGTTAATGGATTATGACGGAATCCCACTGGCGCAACCCCGTAATGGGTTGTACCTCAAGCGTTACTATGCTTAAATAGTAACCTGTATGCTTTTGTTGTATTTTGTTTTCGCTAAAGTGTTTGTTTTGGTCGAGTGATCCAACTTTTTCATTTGTTGCAGATGTCAAACCTTCTGGAGACATGTGTTGGGTATGTCGACGGAGCAAGTCGTAGTTCGCGGAACCTATCCTCCGCAGCCTGGGCCATTTTTGATCCAAGCGGCGAGTTAGTAAGTTTCAGAGGTATGTGTATTGGGAAATCAACGAATAACATCGCTAAGTATAGCGCATTGATAGAACTACTCTCTGATGCCATCACCCGTGGCATACACTGACTAATCGTCAGGCTAGACTAACAACTCGTGATACTACAACTCAATGGTATATATTCCGTTCGCAATCCAGCTATTTATCGCATGTTCCTAAGGGTTAAGATTTTGGAAAGACAATTTGATTCAATTCAATACCAGCATATTTCTAGAAACTTAAACACATTAACCGACTCATTAGCAAACTATGTGTTAGATAGACATTTGCGACATTTATAAAAAGAGATACATCATCAATGTTGTACATATGGATCATATAACTCAACCAAAATAAATCCCGAAAATCAAAATATATATAAGTTGTTTATCGTTCATACATAATGTTCTGTAACCAAGACAAAAATTGGTCATATGACCCAAAACTCAAAAATGCTAGGGGGCACCCTAGCCTAGTGATGCTCATGATAGCACGTCACGGCCTGTGCAATCATGCGCAAGAGACGAGTCCATCGTCTAGGCACACCAGTGGTATGGCGCTGCAACTGTAAAGGGAGCTCATCAATCCTCACATCGGGAATGCCGAGAGTAAGGCTCTCAACCTGCTCCTGCACATCTGTAAGAATCTCAGCCACATCAAGATCGCGGAGAATAACTCTCCTAGCAGTCTCCCCTGCTGGGGCAGCAACTGGCGCTTTCGGGCGAGCTGCTGGACGAACAGGACCAACATCTGCATGCACACATGAGTTTGATTAAAGTCTTGATAGAATAAAGTACAAGGACATTATAAATAAGAATAGTAAACAGTAATATGGTCAAAGATTTTACCAATAACGCCCCACTATTCGCCATCCGGCAGTACCAGGTCCGGATCACCTCGGAAATCCATGCCAACATACGGGTACTCGGAATAGACCATCTCCTGGCGCTCGAACCACCTGAAGAAGGTATCAATGAAAGTAATATGAGATTGACCAGCATGCCTAGACATGTGATCAACCCATCTCTACATGCGTGGCTCGGTGGGAGAAGGTAAGTCGAGTGCGATATACTGAGGCTGCATCAGTGGTATTTTCTCCAAGGCAAAGGCAGTCAAAATAGAACCATACCCAAAGTTCTTCAGCTTCCCGTCCTTTACCTTGGTCAATTGACTTTTCATCTGAGCAAGTACTGCATCACACCAGTTGAATACTTTCGGTTGGAGACACTCCAAGGCGTGCTACACATAAGACCTGTTGGAAACATGTAGAGATGCACTACCGGCCATCCTACCAACAGTATACAAAATGGACCTGAGAGACCTGTCAGTGATCTCACGGATAACAACCTTGTCATCTTTGCTCGGCTGGGAACCTTCCCTGCAATACTGACAAACATAATCTCTCACGGAGTCATTCCCCCGGGCCGAACCTGAGAAAGAAATGGGGGCACCCCGCCTTGACAACCCAGTCAAGAAGTAAATGTCCTCTATGGTCAAGGGGATGGATTTTCCCCTAATCTGGAATACTTGGTTGATAGGATCCCAAGCATCAAGCATATACTGCAGTAAAGAGATCTGTGCTCTCATGCTAGAGATACGGAAAAACTTCAGCAGGCCACAGTTCCGCAGCGCGTTCACCGTGACAGGGTCATGGAGGGAAATCATGTCCTCCTCTTCATGTTCTCATTCTCGCCATGTAAGGGACATTTTGCTCAAAGATCCCTGCAAAACAAACAAGAGAAAGAGTAAGTTCCTGAATTTGATGAGAAACTGGCAAAATTTCATCAAAAACTGTGCATAGAACTGCTTTTCTGAGATCAGCGCAGTTGGCAAGTGTCCTACCTGCGTTGAAGGTCAAACTGCCTTAAGGCAGCTTGACATTCAGCGCAGGTTTCGAATGGACTACCTGCGCTGATGCCAGAGCGCCCTAGCAAAACCCCAGGGGCTCATGGGGACAGGAAAATAGGCACAAAACTGAAAAAGGAAACCATGAAAAGAAAGAGCTAGGGTTTAGCTCCTACCTGGTCCAGACGGCGCTGAAAATCGTCCGCAGAATCTCCCAGAATCAGCTGGTGAAAATCAAGGGGGAAGAGGCACCTCCAGAGCTCCAACAAACCAAGTTCAAAAGAAATGGTAAAATGAGAGGTAAAAACACCTTTTAATGGCTTTTTACGAAGTTCAAAGCGAAATATTAGGGTTATAATCTCATTTTCATGCAAATGTTATTCATTTCTAACCAAGTTTGATATAGCAATTAAGAATGCAGTACTATCCTTGAAAAGAGAAAAGCTAGTTATGATAAAAAATCAAAATTTGACTATATAATCGAGCAGTTTTAGCATAAAGTTCATGCTCGTTAAAAAATAAACGCAAGATCCGAGCAGTTTTAACGCGGTCTTCATGCTCGTTAAAAAATAAATATAAGCAGTGAGCAAAGTTTCCTCCAGAGTTTAAGCTCATTTTTAACTAAAAAATGAACCTATCCCGGTAAATAACCACTGTGAATGTAATTTATCAGCCGTTAAAGCCTTGGTCGTGTTTGCACCTGCCACCTCCACTTTTCATTTGGCCGATTGTTCACCCCCATATGATTGTTTACCCATTTTGAGGAACAGCTGCGAAGAGTGATTTCACCTAGCCATCCTTGTGACACTGCCGTGATTGGAAAATTCCAACCTGTACCTGGAATCAGTTGCTATCCCTGTTTATCACTCGTTCCTCAAAATACGAGTCTTCTTTAAGCTCTTTTCAATTGACTCGTAAAATATGAAAAGATTGCCTAGTTTTGGCCTTCCAGCTCGTTAAAGTGACCAGAAGAGCTATCCCTCCTCTAGATTTTAATCTTTTTGGACTTGAGGGATTATTGCACAAAAAGGTCGAGCACTTGTTTTATTCGGCTCGTTAAAATTATCGAAAACTCATCCCTTCTGTATTGTTTTATACTTTTTCGGACTTAAGGGATTAGATGACGAAAAAGGAATTTTGGAGTTAACTTTATGTACCTTTTCAGACTCTCTAAAAATGAAAAGGACCGAGTTATCCTTGTCGTTAGACTCGTTAAAATTATTAAATAGCGACAAACTTGTCTTTAGACGAGAACGAGTTTCCCTATCGCTAGGCTCGTTAAAACATAGCGATGGGCTTGCCCGAAGGACAGGTTATAGAACAAGCATATGTTATCCTCCTCAAGCTTGACAAAAATAAAGAGGTACTGGTTAGCAATGACTGGGGAAAAATTGGGAAAAATCAAGAAAACTTTGATGGTAGCAGGTCGCTCTTGAACATGACACTTTTCCTCCGTACCACATTCGGGATGGGTTGTTTCATTCACCGGTCACATCACCATGGTCTCGCCATACCATCCATATTTGGGGTAATGCTACCAATCCATCACATCAGTGTCGCCATATGTTCAAGAGAAGTCATTCAGAAAGAGTCAACTGGGTCCCATCCACTGCCATACATTATCCTTCATCCATTCATGACCGCCACCCTGAATCATATGTCACAGATCGTTTTCACCTCCATTAAAATCATTAACTCCGTTCCGTGTCACTGATGTGGGATTCATTAAGGCCCTCCTGTGACGGATCGCTTCTTGTCGACATCAGCTCATTATCCAAGAAGTTGATCTAGGAACAACCCCTTCAGTACTTTGAAGCTTGCATGCCTCAATGGCAAGTTTCTCACTTCCGGCGACAGGTATACATTAATGACCTTCAACCAGAAGATTTTGCGTGGTGTTCGACGTCAAGTCCTTTATTCACACCACGTGAATTGTACTGCAGTACCTTGAGGGTCATTATCATTATCGGTGATTCCTCTCGCGCTTGTTAACGGTTTACATCATTGACCGGTAATCAAGCGATGTCTTTCCATGTTCGACTTCAGCGCAATTCTCACATGGATCGACTTGTACTTAGAGTAAAGATCGAACGAGTTTGAAGACCCCGGATCTAGTTTCATCCATCCGGGCTGCGATATATATTCAGGAAAAAATAAAGACATTTGACATGTACATCATTGCAGCAGATGATCATCCTACTCAAAGGATGATAATTTCGCCAAAATTATCAGTCTACCATCAGACGATCGTCTGTTCTATGTACAAAAATGAATTTATAAAGCTGAGCATGGGGATGCCCGCCTCAGCTAGATCATGAAAGCAGTATGAATCATAATGTATTGTATTGTATTTTATTACAGGTCTCCTCCCAGTAGATGGATGAACTTCGGACCCTCCTGGATAAAGCATTTCACCCAATAAACGGCCTCATACTTTAGGGGGCACCTGTTATAGACGTTTTTGTGCCTTACAACATTGAGCATGAAATGTCCATAATCTAAGGGATCCAAAGTCCCTAAACATGTTGTTCCTACCCCTAGAGGAACAAGGCCAACTAACCACAGCAATTCACTAAAGTTCTCCACCTGAAAACACTAAAAAACAAGCCAATTCTGGATCATGTCAACTGCTCCACTGAGCATCTGCGCTGAATGTCAACTGCTCCACTGTTTACCTGCATTGAATGTCAACTGCAACAAAGGCTACCTGTGCTGAGCGAGTTTGAACAAGTGGTAGAGTCATTTCTCAAGGTGTCAATGCTCAGGAAGCTTCCAAAATGACACTTGGATCAGGGAATTCGACTAGTGATGAGTAAGAGGTTCCAAATCTCCAAGTGGAAGCAAGAACCTCCAAGTGGACTCAAGAACTATGAGAGGGAGAGGACACTAGTCAGTTTCATACCAGTCTCAAGCTGACTCATCCTCTCTCCAATATCCCTATATATAGATCTCTCCTACATGAGATCAGGGAGGCTGGAATTTTGTGATTGCAAAGAATTGCTGTTGGTTTGTGGCTGGAAACATTGGGTGCTTAATGCTTTGAAGGGAGCTGAAGAGGGAATTCCATTCTGCTGGGAAGGAGATGCTGGATTGGAGCCCTATGGGTTGTATCTCTTCCTGAACCCTGTTACATATCAATAAAGCTATCTTGATTTTTTCGTATATGCTGGTGTATTTGGTATGATTACATTAGTATATTTGATTTGCTTCTAATCCTGAATCATTTATGAATATGTATATTTGCCTTTGTATTGTGTCCTTCTCTTGTCGCAAGTAGCTATTCTCTTGTCACAGGTAGCTATTCTCTTGTGATCTCGTGGGATTCAAGTAGTTGTTCTCTTAAGAAAGCGAGGAGACAAGTAGCTGTGGACACGCAAAGAGAAGAGGATCTAGACTGAGGGACAACCGGAAGACAACGGTAAGTCTGCCAATCTCCCCTCTTTCACATTTCATAAAGGAAGAAATCATAATAGCTGTATTCGTTTGTTGCTAAGGCGCTGTCACACCTTAGGTGGATAGGATCGTCCTGCATAGGCATTTTTCCCCACAACACCACCACTGATTTCCCCTCCGGTCTTGGGACAATCTCCCATGCACTGTTTCTGACAATCGAATCATACTCTTCCACCATGGCATCTACCCATGCGGGATCCTGCATAGCTTCCTCGAAAGAGGCTGGCTCAGTCACAATACATTTACTCACAAGAGCCATGTATGCAGTCTACCGATCAGGTGACTGTGTCTGTTTGCGTTGTGCTGTAGGTGGTCCTATAACCTTCTCTCCATCTTGAGCCAGTCGCTCAGCTTCTGTAATGCGCTTTCGCCCTCTGATGGTTGGTGTTGCATGAGTGGTCTCTTCCACTCCATGAACTTCATCTTGTGGCTGATCCACATCCTGAATCTCATCCTTAGGAACTAATAGCTCCTCATCTGCATGCAAGTGTGGCTCCCTCTCAAGCAAACACTTCATGGCTTTCTCCTCCTGAAATTTGATATCCTCTCGCACAATAGTCTTGCGACTGTCTGGAGAATACACATGATAGTTGTGGGGCATATGAGTGTACCCCACAAATATCCCAACCTTTGCGGTTGGCTCCAGCTTCTTCTTGGCATCCTTCGTCACATGCATGTAAACAGGAGAACGAAAAATCCTCAAATGGGAAATATCAGGCCTCTTACCAGAATAAGCCTCCTTAGGTGTACTCATGCCAAGTATCTTTTGAGGACAACGGTTCTGCACATATACTGCAGTATTGCATGCCTCCACCCACAAGTGAAGGGGTAGGCCCTGATCATGAAACATTGCCTGTGCAGCACCCACGATCATTCTGTTCTTCCACTCAGCAACCCCATTCTGCTGTGGGTTATGGGGAGCTATGAGCTCTCTTCGAATCCCTTCTGCGGTGCAGAAGTCCTTGAACTCGGCAGAGATGAATTCACCACCATTGTCGCTCATAAGAGCCTTCACCTTCTTCCCCGATTCCTTCTCGACCAGACCTTTGAACTCATAGAAATTTGAGTATGTCTCGCTCTTCTTCTGCGTGAAGAAGATCCAGCAATTTCGAGAGAAATCATCAACAAAGATCACATAGTACTTGTGCTTTGTTGTCGAAACTACTGAGAAAGTTCCACACACGTCTGTGTGAATTCTCTCAAGGATCATCGTGGCATGACTATCCTTCTCGTGAAAGGTGGCTTTCACAAATTTTCCCAAAGTACACCCCTTGCACTGATCTGACTGCACAAGAGTGCCTTTAGGAAGCCTAGTAGAAATCTGTTGCAGTATCTTCAAGGCTCCATGGTGAAGGTGGCCCAATATCCAGTGCCACAGCTCGCCATCATCCCGGCTCAACAATCCTTCTACCTTGCATGCCATTGTTCTGCATCCATCTACATGAAATTGATAAAGGTTCTTGACTCGAACCCCTATCTTCCGGGTTTCTCCAGTTGTCTTACTACGCAGGAAAGCCTTTCCCTCGCTGAAGACAACATCATATCCCTTGTCTTCTAACATCGCCATAGAGATAAGATTCTTCTTCAATCCTAGAACGTGCATCACTTCCTTCAATACAAAGGGTTTACTAGACTCCCTCTCAAAGGAAATGGTACCGATACCGGTCGCACTGTATCTACCATCATCGCCCATCTTGATGTGCACTCCAAGATCTTTCTCATCCAGATCAGAAAACAAATCTCGATCTCCTGTCATGTGAAAAGACACACCACTATCCAAGAACCATACCGATCCCATCACACTTGATACCAAGCATGTGATCAGTTAAAAATCCAGCTCAAACTGCGAGGCTAAGGTCTCTCCCGCTGCAGATCCAACAACTTGCTTATTTTTCTTCTTCTGCGGACAATTTCTGGCATAATGTTTGTGCGGGTGATAGTGAAAGCACTTCACCTTGGACATGTCCTACTTATTGCCTTTTGCACCAAAATGAGAAGCTTTCTTGTTCTTCCCCTTCTTTGCTTTGGCAGCCAAAGCACAATTTTCTTCATTAGATGCCTTTGATGAAGATCTGTCCCTGGTATTCCACCTGATCTCCTCTTGCACAAGATCAGACCGAAGTCTCTCCCATCCTGGAAATTTCTCCCCACCATTGACAGAGTCCTGATAGGAATGCCAACTCTTCAGAAGACCAAGGAGAGCCAAGCTCACCAAGTCCTCATCATCGACAGTCACCCCCACACTTCCCAGCTCATCCCGGCATTGGGTGAACTTCGTGAGATACTTGGGCATATTGTCTCCTTTCTCACACTTAATGTTTCTGAGTTTATCCTTGAGTGCCAACTTCCTCTAGTCGCTCCTTCTTTGGAATAAATCTATCAACGCTATCCACATCAAGTATGGAGAAGCCTTTCCATGCAGGCTGGATACAATGTGATCCTTCACGCCCTCCAACAGAATCCTTCGACACTTTTCTGTCTTCTTTTGCCAAGCCTCAACTTGAGCAGCATCAGTAGGCTTTGGGACCTCAGCATCTATGAACTCCTTCAACCCATTGTCATCTAACATTGCCTCCATCCTGTCTTTCCATGCAATATAATTCGAGCTACCTTCAAGGGCATACTCCAATTGCAATCCGTTGAAAGGCCTTTCAACTTCGACACCAAGAAAACACTGCTGCAAATTCGAATTCCACCAACTCAAAACTCAACCGCTTCTGATCTAAAATTCGTGAGAACAAAGTATTTCTCATACAGAGATTGATTGTATGAGTATTTACTGGATATCTCACCTTCCAAAAGAAGGATGAATCCAGAGGCTACCTGGCCCGATTACAGACTCCGCCTGAAGAAATAAAATGTAATCACTTTCTGAATAATAGATCTGATGATCAACCTTGATTTGATACCATGTAGAAATTTGAATGATATCACACTTGTTCAAAGAGATTATCCTGATTATACACTACTTTCGGAATGCATGCATAATACATAACCTCCTCTACCATTGATCATCAATTTGCGGAATTAAAAAAACAATCGCATGCGCACATTGAAACATCAATCACACATATCAACATAGTATGTAATGGGGAAAGCATACAACTGAAAACCCCAAACTATGTGTATATTATAATGATAGATAACATGTAACAATACATAGTACAATACTCCTCACAAGTACTCAGTACTATCTCCACATGCTACACACAAACTAGCTCAGATCTGAACAAGTCACGGGTTCAAATCTCCTCCACTATTTGCCTGCCTCTACTGCGCAATCCAGGTTGAGAATAGATCATATTCAAGTTTGAATTTCCTTGGCTTGTACTGTGAAATCCTCATTGGCAATCTCAATCAATGATTGTGCAAATCTCATGCATAGCTATAGGCACAACTGATAGTAGTCTCACCCGTTCACCCACCTCTAACACTTGTCTCCACTGAACTGTCCATGCACTGAGTTAACTGATGTATTCTTTAGTTGATTTATGAGTTAATAATTAGTGAATTAATTAATAATTAATTCACATCACTCATCACTAGTGTATTTTGCAGTTATACTAAATACAACTAGTTCAACTAAGTCAAACTGAACACAACTTCATCAACTCCTCAATCAACTCCACCAAACTCAATCACTTGAGTTCTAACTGAAGTCCATCATCCAATAGCTCAACTAACCCATAGGAAAAGCGTATTTCCTTCTGACAGTTGCAAGTGCCACATCCGTAGCTCGAATTGAAATGCTGCAAGAGGATAAGATAATGTTTATAGTCTAAATATTATTAAGAGCTAATAATATTCGATTGTTCTATTTATTGACTGGCAGTCTAAAAATAGACTTCGCCCATATGTCTAAAAATAGAGGTCCATCTATTTTTACCAACATGACCAATCATCCATAAATAGCATCCTGCAACTCATAGACCATGATCCATATGTCTAAAAATAGACTTTGCGCCAAAAATATCCTGTGGGCCCTCTTAGTGAAGGCAACTTCTTTTCACTAAGCTCCATCATCTTGTTGCATTTTCAACATCTTCATCCAAGGAGGATGAAGAAAATTGTGCCTTAGCGAGTAAGGCAAATAAAGGGAAGGAGAAGGATTCTCATCCCAAATCGAGTTCTTCCTATGGTGGGAAGAAGTTTGACAAATCGAAAGTGTGATACTTTCATTGTCATGAGGTGGGCCATTATGCAAAAAATTATCCATTGAGGAAATCGAAGATGAGATCCAAGGAAGGATCTAAAGGTGAGGCACTGGACTCATAGTTCGAGTTGGATTTCACCCTCATCTCATCCATGGTTTCATCCATGGTGGCATGTGGTTGGTTTCTTGGTAGTGGAGCTTCATTCCACATGGTCAGTGATAAGAGTTTGTTCAGTACCTTGGAGGAGAAAGATCTCTAGATACTCATAGAGATGGGTAATGATGAAAATTATATTGTCTCAGGGGTGGGCACAGTTTCCTTTTAGAGGGAGAATCAAGTTCGCATTACCTTGACAGATGTGAAGTATGTTCCAGGACTGAAGAAGAACTTTGTTCGATCGCGATGCTGGAAGACAAAGGCTATGATGTAGTCTTCAGTAAGGGAAAGGTTTTCCTTAGACACATCACCACGAGACAGGTGAAGCAGATCAGTTCGCGAGTCAAGAACCTATATGCTCTTGAGGTACAAGATGCATACAAAACCTTGAGGAGCAAGGCAAATGGTGGAGACTTGGTGGTTGAGAGGGAGAGTACATTACCTCTCAACATGCAGCACCAGAAGAAGTCTCAGACAATTGTGGAGGAGCCACAATTGGTGAAGCAGCTTTAGGAGGTTGTGGAGTAGCCACAACTGGGGAAGCCAAGAGGAGACCAAGTGGAGGCATCCACTCATGCAGAGACTTCTAGTAGGGAGAAATTTTGAGCCAAGTGGGCAAAGGGATCACATGCATCGATACCTCCAGGTAGGAGGTAGGGAAATGTGGAGTGATAGTCCCAAGAAGGTTGGAATAGGGGTAGGATCATTGAGGTACCCAACCTCTTTGATTAAGCCTTGCTATGGGAGCCCTGACGAGGAGTAGCAATATAGGATGAGTGGGTAGAGATAGATGCGGATGGAGTGGCAGAGGAAGCTTCAGCATCAGATGATGTTTCTAGCCCAATAGGGAGGTCAGTTGGGAGATCAGTTGCTTACTTCTTAGTAACTAAGTTACAGTGTAGCAGTGGGCAGCACGATGCAACATGATGAGAGGAGGTGTAGTGCAGATGCATGCTGGGAGATAGGACCAGCAGCAGCATGGATGCAATAGCAGGAATCAGTGTGATTGATGCAGTCAGAGATCAAAGCGACAGAGGCTAGGGTAGTTAGATACTGAAGAGCACATAGGTGTAGAGTTTTTAGTCGACAAAGGCAATAGCAATCAGAGACTTTGATGACAGAGGCATCATTTTGATTCAGGTTGGATAATTTTTTTGTTTCTAGAGTTGTTGGAGCAACAATAATAGGGAGAAGTGTTGCATGCAGAACATTCGAAAGGTTTAGGATCGGGTTTGAGTTGAATGCCTTTCTTGTTGAGAGGGAGTGTTGAAAATGTCAACAAGAAATGCTATAAATAGCATCTCAGGTACCAGTGTTGGATATAGCAACAAGGAATGATAAAATGGAAATGCTAAAAATAGCATTGCTATAAATAGCATTTTGGGATACATTACAATTTTAGTTAGTCCCTGAACTAAAATTGAGAATTAAAATTCAAATTTGATCTTAATAGCTATTTATAAAATAATTAATTAATTCATCTTGAATTAATTAGTTGGAGAAAATCAAACATGAAGTCTATGTCAAGACATGCAGTAGTTTTCCCTTTGCTTGAGGAAGTTATCCCTTAATTAAAGTGATCAGGATGAGTTGTACTTTGAGTTGTAATTAGTTAGCTCAGTTAACTGAGTTAAGTCCAGTTAGATTAGTTCCAATAGTTTGTGGAACTAATTATGAGTTCAGTTATTTAATGCATGCATGCATGTAACTACTGCACTTCAGATAACTGAATATTCTCTCGTAAATAACTCATGCATGTCAGTTTAGTCATAGACCCAGTTGTGAGAAAATCATGGGATAGTGTATTATCAGTTGGAGGATTTTTCCTATATAGGAAACTCATCCATGCAGAAGGAATTATCTCCTTCAGGATTTTGTAGTTATTTCTGAGTTTGGTGAGTTGTGTGAGAGGTGAATTCACACAGGTGGTAGCATTAGACCCCAAGAGAAACTGCACAAGGAAATAGGAGGCTTGGAGGGCAAAGGAGAAGGTTTGTGAGAAGCCTTTGACTGTTTATGAGTAGTAGAGGGATTGTGCTGAGAGTTGGATAGCTTGTGAGATAAATCTTTGTGTAATTCAGACATATTTCCACTTGTATGATAATACAGAGATTGGTGTTTTTAGCTGAGGCTTTCCCTTGAGTATTATTTTTTGTTTCATGTGTATGATTTCTTCTTCTCTATTATATGTGTTCCGATTGATCTTGCTCAAATTGGTTAAGCTTCTGCAAAGTTTTATAGTAGAAGTAGATCAAGTATTTTGCTTTAGTATATTGCATTCTCAGGTGATCTACGGTGAAATTTCTACAAACTGTATATTGGAAGAAACCCCACTCAGCCATGGAAGTTGTTTTTCTTCGATTCTATGGCGTGATCTTAATTTGATGATAACCCAAAAACCGATCAGTAAATGAATATGCCTCCTATCTACCCACATTCTCTAATACTTTGTCTGTAAATGGTATCAGAAATGGATCATGCATGCAAGCATCATTCAACATTTGTAGATTTACGGATATGCAGATCTCCTCCTTTTGTTTCTTTTCTTAGACCACCATTGGGATGACCGAATCAAATTCTTCCATAGGCTCAATAATACTAGCTTCCAACATTTTATCCCATTCTAGGCACACCTTCTCCTTATACTTTGGATTCAATCAATAAGGTCGTTGCTTAATAGGATTCACATTTGGTTTCAATGTAATCTTCATAATGCCTAAATCTCTAAAAATCCCTTTCAAATCTAAAAAGTTCATTGGAAATAAGCCTTGGTACTCACGCAACAACTGAGCTACCTTATCAACTGTATCTTCATCCCAATAGTCTCCTATCTTCGCAAACTTAGTTTCTTCTTCAGATCCAATGTTTATCGATCGAGTTTTCAAAATATTTGATATATCCAAGTTTTCAAGCTTAGTTCCTTCAACATTTCTTTTGGAATGGTAATATCTTACAGATCATCCTCTTCTTCAACCATCACATTATAACATTCTAGCGCATGGCGCACCTGTGTACCCCAATCTGGTTAAGCCCATTTTACCAGTTCCTTCAGGGTTATGAATATAGTTTCTTGTAGCACCTCATCAATGCTCTCAAACCCATCCTTGAAGATGAATGTTAATAAAAAAATCTCCCTTAAAACATCCCATTCAGTTGTTCCATAACTAAGCTCCATCTCCAAATACCAATTCATTGGGATTGTATCTAGCATATGACAAACAATATTCACCTGTTAAAGCAGTTACAACCACCCTCCAAAATTTTTCCTTAGCCTTGATTCGAAGCCTCCCTTCCAACCTTCACAGCAGGTTTCCTTTCTTTTTCAAGTTCACAATCTTCAGTATATTTCTTGCACAAAGGTAGTCTGTCAGTCACAGCTTGATCCAGCCCCCTCATAGGATTTTCACCTAGACTTGGTCCAGCTGCAGGCTAAGAAGCTTCCCCTTGAAAATTGTACGTTTCTGGAGGGCAACCAGCCTTCCCACTAGAAATTGCATAATCCTCTCTAGAAGCCTACTAGGATCCAAGATTGCACAATCCTAACTGCCAACACTCCCTGCAGGATTTGTGCAAATTTCCTCAGCAAGGTTTCTCTGCTCAGATTTATGCAAATATGGGCAGAAGCTAGCTCCTCTGACAAGAAATTGTGCAAATATCCAATGTAGTCAGCCCAACTCCCAGCCAAAAATTTGCATTTCCTTCGAGTAGTCAAACAACCTCTTACATGTGCAGTTGAGTTGACCGGTTCCCTCCCAGACCAAGAAAAACAGACTTGTATGCATAGGTTGCTTCTCCTAAGGAAACATTCAAAGGCATCCATTGTCTCAGGGATCTATTTTTAGCAATCGGAGGTTACATGCAAGGAGCAATTCAGAAACCTCCCACCAAGTGTCACTTCCCCTAGATATGTGGCATGCACGTCACAACGTCGATGTTATCAAAACTCATCAACCAAACACTACAAAGCTCATTCCTCACATCAACCTTGCACCTCTGACATCCCACATCACATCTAGGAGTAGTCGGCACATTCAGCTCAGCTATTTTGGGTAAGCCCACTTCCCATGCCTTGTGCTACATTTTTGTCGTTTTTTGTGTTTTCACTTGTGTGAGCACTGTTTTCTTGATTTATTTGAACACTTTCTTTTGCTTACATGTATTCTAGCTTGTCCTAGCTCTGTTTCAATTTTTGTTTCTATCTCACTACTGTCGCATGCATGGAACTGTTTTTCACAGACATTCGCTCAACCGGTGAAATGCCTCACCCACATGCATGTTGATCTATTTGTTAAATCTTTCATTCATGTTTTGCATGCACTGTCGATCACTTCTGCCATCACAGGGTTGCCTTGCATTCACTGTCTTGTTTGCTTTCAGTTGCTCGTCGGTGGGTCGAACCATCCTTAGCCTGGAATCTACTTCCACAAAGGCTGAATTTCGTAATTTGGGGAAGGAAGGCTCACCTTCCTCTCCAAAAATTCACATTCCTGCCCAGCACTGGTCTCTAGGACTATTTTGCGCATTTCTGGAGGATAGTGGTTACTTGGCTAAAGAAGTTGTGCAAATCTGTCCCTGGGCCAACAGTCCTTCCCAGCTCGAATTGCACATTGCACAATCCCAGCAGTCAACAGCCATACTAGATTATTCATTGTGTAGTTCCAATAGGCATTCCGTCTCCTAGTAGCCCAGACTATGGCTTGTGCATTCTTGGCAGTCGATCTCTCGACCTCCCAGCCGAAATTGTGCAACCTTCATGATCATTCACCTAGGTATGTTGCAAGTCAGTTCTCATGTTCATTGTGGCTCTCGACTGACAAGTTTCTTTCCATGAGTGTTTCCATGTCTCTAGGTATCGTAGGTGTTCATATGCCTCTCAGCAGTATAGGTACAATGGTTTCCACGAGAGCAAAGACAAAGACACTGTTCAGAGAACACTTGGGAATGTAACCTATCAAGTGTCTATGGACTTGCCTATCCATGAAGAAATCAAGTAGTTCATAGACAAGGACATCAAGATATGACAATAGCAGCATCACAACGAGCAAGATCATGAATAATAGCTGATGAAAACATACCAAATGCAACGAATGCAAGAGGAGGGTTGTTGACAACATGGAGATGGAACAAGGTTGCAAGCTCAAGCATATCCATTGATGATGAAAGCAACTTTGGAGACTCTGGCTATGAAGTGATGGCGCAAAATGAAGATTGTGCGAAGATAGAGAATGGAAAAAATAATGAGTTGCATGTGCTGAAGCAACAACTCAAGAAGAATATGAAGCTGCACAGATACACGAATGAGTTACAGCAGGACAGGAACAACAGTGAGTGCAACATGCACTCACGGATGAAACTGTGCCCATAAAAGTTAAAGATCCATCCTAGCAATTGACACGAAACAAACATGGTGAGAATTTTTGTTGATAACATGCAAGGTATTCAGCATCATGCATAGCATTGAGCACATGCATGCAATCCAACCCATTCAACACACTCATCAAGGCAAAGATAAGAAGCAAGTCCAACTAGAGTTGAACATGTACTTTGGCAAGTTGATGTGCATGACCACTAGCACACACTTGAAGATCAATAGGAACAGTACGCATTAGTGTGCTGTCAGTTCATTCAAACCTAAGAAGACCATGCACATGTTAGCAGACAAGTTGGATGAAGGGGCCAAACCAATGCACCGGTTGCAACGGAAGCAAGAGTTCACTTTAGTAATATGTCACCATGAGGGGTATGAACACCATCACAGATGACCAAGCTTGGCATCAACTCACGAGCTTCACCATCACAAGCATGTCAAAGCATTGGTCTCACCACAACGGAATGAGTTTTAGTGATGTATTGCAAGGCTTACTCAAGCCATTTTGTCTCACATGAGTACATGTGCATTGTAATGTTGAGTCATGTCAAGTGTAGGTCAAGTGTCAACAGTTGGATGTAACAGTCATAAAGTAGGTGAAGAGTCATGAGGGTAGTTGAACTGTCACAAAGGGGAATATCAAGGGTCACCCCACCCTTTGCTATAAATAGTCCCCCATAACTCATTGTAAGGGATTTTGGTTAGCCAAGATTCTACTAAGACTATCTTGAAGAAATCTTGGGCAATATTGTAACACGCCTTGGCTTCTCCACTACACGGAGCTAGTACATCTCTTTGGAGGAGTAGGAAGATGTGGCTATAACGTTTCACTGATGGAGTTAGCAAGTTTACATGGATGCATTGTATGATTGTAACTTACACCTTATATAATAAGAACAAGCACATTTTCATGTATATGTTTTTATTGTAGCTGGAATGCTCTGGTTGCCTTAGTGATATATGTTGTTTACCTTACGTTTTTGTGTATGAACTAATTCATATGCAAGTATATGAATCTTGTTGCAAATGTGTTGTATATGTTGTTAATGCTATCAACTTCCGTGTTGACTGCTCTACCGTACACCAGATAGACCTTTCACATGAACCTTGTTGTAACAACTGTTGCACTTGTTTGCACTGATCCATGAGTGTTGTACGTGTTATCTTACCTTGTATGTTGTGACTACCGCATCCAAGTGGAATACTCCATCGGAAGCTACGCATGTCCTTTTGTGTTGTATGTTCCTAGTCGAGTTGGGACTAATCCCTTTCAACATGGAAATCACCTTCACCCTTATCTTTCCCCTTATGTGTTAGAACCTCTCATATATCTTCCTTGACTCACTGCAGTAGTCACACCCTTACTACTAACATAGTTATCTTACTTGCCTCTGTGCGACATCGCGGTCAAGGAATTACCTTACGACCCACTGCTGGGACTCCTAGACTAAATGGTCTGAGGTCTAATTGGGACTTCTTATGGGGGAGATCCCCTTAACATGTTGGCAAGTCCAGAACTGTCAACATTTCTGGTGCTAGAAGGAGGGCCTGATGACAAGCCGTGTCCTTTCATTTAGTTTTGAACCTTTGCATATATTTCATGGAGTCTTGCACTCTTCTTCCCCCAAAGTGTTTTTCGAATCGTGAATATGTCTCCATCTCAGGGAAGCTTTTCGATCTCTTGTCCACTCACACGTATGATGGTTAAGGCAAAGTGGCTTGGCCTGAGCACTTACATAGCCTTCTTTCCATGATTCATGAGGAAGATGAGTTTTCTAATGAACAGGTTGGTTTGTTTCTTGTATACACACTTTGCGAATCTCCATTTCATTGGCTACTCAACCTACCTGTTGACACTATGCACTCATTTGAGCACTTTTGTGATCTTATTGAAGACACGTTCTATCTATTTGATCCAGACCATTTTGGTCGAAAACTATTATAGCAATAAAGGGCTCTGCATGAATCTGTTATTTATTTTTGGAAGCGCTTCCGTGACTTGTAGTTTCAAGCTCCAAGGAGCCAGATGAAATTTGCTTATCTTTGGGACCTGTTCAAGTACTACCTTAACAAATCTACTTGTCCCAAGAGAAAGTTTGAGATCAATCCTCGCTTAACATTCTTTGTTGATGGAGCTGCACAATCTCATGTGGAAGTGGGCATTGTCTCAACTGACTCTTCGACTTCCTCTTATCCAATAGCTCAACTAGTGCCCAGTGATGTTGAGGATCACGCTCACACACCTCTTCATCCTTCACACCCTCCCAACATCACTTCACCCAATTTTTGTGAAGTTTTGGTTGTGAGTCATTCGAGTCCTCATAGGCATTCTTTTCTATGACCTCTATCTTTGCACCCGGGTGTTCTTCCAGATGTTGTTGTCTTGTGTTCGTCCATTCCAGACTCTTCACTTGTTGTGAACAAGGAACAACCCACTGATAGATTTGGTGTTGTACAACCAACATGAATTGTCATTCATGAAGAGTATGAGTGGGTGCTTGAGCATCAACACCCAGAGAAGGATGACTCCCTTCCATTCGAGCCCCCTATGTTCTTTCTTAACATCGTTGGTGAACCTGCCATCCATGATTTCACATGTGTGTCTTCATCCATGGATGCACTGAGTGTTGATATTTCGTAGGACACACTAGATGTTAGCCCCTCATCCAAAAATGGAGAAGACCAATCATTCATTGGAAATACACTTGATCTTTCATCTTCTTTTTTTAGAAATGCAGAGGGTGAACATCCTTCCTCCTCATCTATCCCTTTGGGTGATTCATCAAACCATGAGGATGCCAACCAACATCCTGAATTTTCTGATCTTGGTTGTCATGATCTCTTCACCTCATCATCCGATCATGATGTTGATTCACTCATTGTTAATCCATCTAATCCACTAGTCTATGAAGATCCATTTTTCAACGAAGTCAAAACCCCACAGGTTGTCGAGGCACTTCAGCCGAGCTGATGGTTATGTTAGGCCCTCGCTGTCCTAAGGTTGGTTTTGCTTCCGATCAAGAAATTGTTCAAACACTCAAGGCTCCTCATCACTCATCTATATGCACTCAAGATCAATTGAACACTCAGATTTTACTTCCCCTACTCAGACTAAAGGATCCCATTGCTCATGCGCTGGAGGAGTCTTACATTGCAATCATTCATGTGCGACATAAGTTATCTTTGTTTCTTTTGTTTGCTTGCATGTCATAGTCAAGAGTGTGCTTATGCCTCAAATTTGCACGTAGTGTCACATAGCACCATGATAAGTCCGCGAACTGTCCTTAATGCACATGCACTCACTTATGTTTTGTGGGTACTTTGAATCATGAAGTGTGGTTATCTTGATTGTTATATCTTTCTTGCTTGCTGGTTTGCACAAATGGGTTTCTTGTGGACCAAGCCTTCACCAACATGGGTCTACCAATGCATTGGTGGCTGAATTGGAAGTATCACTTCACGTGATCAGGCCCATGTACCATTAATGTAGGAGTAGGAGTAGTGTTTTCTTTCAGTTGTTTGCTTGCATGCTTGTTTTCTTATGCACTTTGTTTTCTTACTTGTTTATTTACTTGTTTCTCTTTCATTTTTGCTTCTACTCTTGCTTTACTTTGTTGATTGTTAGTTAGTTCGCTTGTTTCATTCATAGGTTAGTTTTGCATGAAACCATGTATGATTCTTGAAGCGAGTTGGGTAAAGTATAAGAGGGCTTGTACAATTATCACTACTTGGTTATCTATCATATTGCCTCTGTATGATGAACTTGTTAATTTTAGTCCATGATACATCAAAGGAAAATATGTACTATCTGAAGTCAACCTTGGTGTAAACACAACACTTGCATGCTAACCAATGTCACCTTATTTAGTCGATTGTTTTTGGGTTAACCCTTGTCAGCTAAGTCAAGTAGAATAAGGTAAGGGGGGAAACTTAACAGCCACGTTAGAGATACAATAAACTACTTCTCTATTAGAAAAACTTCTTCTTCTCTCAATAAGTCGGGATCCCTCTTCCACTTTTGAAATGGATAATTGTTATGCACAGTGAAAAATGAAAAAATGAAAAGTCAAAAATTTAAAATGTAAAATGAATAAAGTGAAAGAAGAGAAATGATTCTTGCGTAGGGAGGTAATGCAAGTAACTCCGCTGGGGTACTAACCAGGCTCGCTAGTAGCAGAGTGATGCTTGTGTTCCTATGTGACTCCACGGGGGTACTTTCCAGGCTTGTTGGTAGTCGAGAAACACTTGAGATGAAACTAAGACTCTGACGACTATACTTCTTGTGCACCTATATACCCCTCAACCCTAATCAAAAAAATTGTGTTGCCTTGGCTTGGAATGTGTGTCAATCGACCAGGGGTTTGGAAGATGCTACATCTTACAATCAAGTTAGTGTGAAACCAAGATGAGCTGAGAATTGAACAATATTTCCAGAGGTATTAGACTTTATTTTCACAAACAAGGTACATTCAGAGAGCTAGAGTTCTACGAGTGTGTCACCAAGTGTTGTAGCAACTACAACCACCCTCCAAAATTTTTCCTTGCCCTTGTTTTGTAGCCTCCCTTCCAACCTTCATAGTAGCTTGCCTTGCTTCATCAATTTCATAAGCTTCAATGTATTTCTTGCACAAAGGCAGCTTTTCACCCGAACTTGGTCCAGCTGTAGGCTGAGCAGCTTCCCCTTGAAAATTGCACATTTCTGGAAGTAAACCAACCTTCTTGCCAGAAATTGCACAATCCTCTCTAGCAGCCTGTTGGGATCTAGGATTGTGCAATCCTGAATGGAAACACTCATGGCAACATTTGCGCAAATTTCCCTAGCAAGGCTACTCAACTCAAAATTTGCGCAAATCAAGGCAGTAGTTAGCTGCTCTGCCCAGAAATTGCGCAAATCTCCTTTCCAGTCAGCCCATCTCCCAGTCAGAAATGTGCATTTCCTTAGAGCAGTTAAACGACCTCTTGCATATGCAGCTGAGTTGACCGGTTCCCTTCGGGACTGAGCAAAATAGACTTGCATGCATAGGATGTTTCTCCTAAGGTAGCATGTAAAGGAATCCCTTGTCTTAGGGATCTATGTTTAGCAGTCAGAGGTTACATGCAAGGAGCAATTCAGAAACCTCCCACTGAGTGTTGCTTTCCCTAGATTTGCGGCATGCATGTCACAACCTTGATGTTATCAAAACTCATCAGTCAGATAGTACAACACTCATTCCTCACATCAACCATGTAGCTTTGACATCCCACATCACATCTAGGAGCAGTCAGCACATTTAACTCAACTATTTTGGGGTAAGCTTGCTTCCCATGCCTCGTGCTGCATTTATGTCACCTTTTATATTTTCACTTGTGTAAGTACTATTTTCTTGATTTCTTTGAACGCTTGATGTCATTTACATGTATTCTAGCTTGCCCTAGCACTGTTTTAGTTTTCATTGCTATCTCACTGTTGTCGTATGCATGAAATTTTTTTGCATTGACATTCGCCCAACCGGTGAACTGCCTCATCCACATGCATGTTGATCCGTTTAATGAATATTTCTCTCATGTTTTTCATGCACTGTCGATCACTTCTACCATCACTTAGTCCTGCCATGAGTTCACTTTCTTATTTGCTTTCAGTTCCCCGTCAGCGGATCGAGCCAACGTTCGGCCAGACTCTGCCTGCACTAAGGCTACATTGCACAATATGGGGAAGGAAGGCTCACCTTGCTCTCCAAAATTGTTTATTCCTGCCCAACACTGGCCTCCAAGACTATTTTGCACATTTCTAAAGGACAGTGGCTACTAGGTCCCAAAAATTTCACAAATTTGTCCTTCGGCCAATAGTCCTTCCTAGCTGGAATTGTGCATTGCGTAATCCCAGTATTCAATAGCTAG
Organism: Pinus tabuliformis; assembly: GCA_031772625.1. Lineage (NCBI taxonomy): Eukaryota > Viridiplantae > Streptophyta > Pinopsida > Pinales > Pinaceae > Pinus > Pinus tabuliformis. The sequence continues at coordinate 39,943,739 of CM062815.1, forward strand.
ACTGGACTATAGATTGCACATTTCTAGCATACATTTAGTCTCCTAGCAACCCAGACTGTGCCTTGTGTAGTCTTGGTTGTCAGTCTCCCAACCTCCCGACCAAAATTGGGCAACCTTCATGATCATTCACCCAGGTATGTTGCACGTCAGTTCTGATGTTCATTTTGGTTTTCAACTAATAGATTGGTTTCCATGAGTGTTTCCATATCTCCAGGCACTACAGGTGTTCATCTTCTCTTAGCAGTATAGGTACAATGGTTTCCATGAGAGCAGTGACGAAGACACCATTCAAAGAAAACTTGGGGAAGTAGTCGATCAAGTGTCTATGGACTTACTCACCCACAAATAAATCAAGTTGTTCGTAGACAAGGACCTCAAGATATGACAGCAACAACATCACAACGAGCAACATCATGAACAGTAGTTGAAGAAAACATACCAAATGCAATGAATGCAAGAGGAGGGTTGTTGACAACACGGAGACGGAATGAGGTTGCAAGCTCAAGTAGATCCTTTGATGATGAAAGCAACTATGGAGACTCTGCCTATGAGGTGACGACCCGACATGAAGATTGTGTGAAGACAAAGAATGGAACAAGGAAAGAGTTGCATGTGCTGAAGCAGCAATTCAGGAAGAACATGAAGTTGCGCAGACAAATGAATGAGTTTCAGCAGGAACAAGAAAAACAGTGAGCATAAAATGCACTCACAGATGAAAATGTGCCCGTACAAGTTAAAGATCCATCCCAACAGCTGACACAGAGTAGACATGGTGAGCATTGTTGTTGATCACATGCAAGGGATTCAACATCATGCATGTCATTGAGCACACGCATGCAATCCAACCCATTCAACACACTCACCAAGGAGAAGTCAAGAATCAAGTCCAACTAAAGCTGAACATGTACTTCGATAAGTTGATGCACATGACCACCAGCACACACTTGAAGATCATACATATTACTATGCATTAGTGTGATTCCGGTTCAGCCGCACCTAAGAAGACCATGTGCATGTTAGCAGATGGGTTGGATGAAGGGGACGAACCAATGCATTAGTTGCAACGAAAGAAAGAGTTTTATTTAGCAAGATTTCACCATGAGATGCATGTACACCGTCACGAATGACCAAGCTTGGGATCAACTCAATAGATTCACCATCACAAGCATGTCAAAGAGTTGGTCTCACCACAATGGACCGAGTGCCAGTGATTTCTTACAAGGCTTGCTCAAGTCATGCTGTCTCACATGAGTACATGTGCATTGTAATGTTGAGTCATGTCAAGTGTAAGTCAAGTGTCAATAGTTGGTTGTAACAATCATAAAGTAGTTGAAGAGTCATGAGGGTAGTCGAACTACCACAAAGGGGAATGTCAAGGGTCACCCCACCCTTTGCTATAAATAGTCCCTCTTATCTCATTGTAAGGACTTTTGGTTAGCCAAGCTTCTACTAAGACTATTTTGAAGAAAGCTTGGATAGTATTGTAACGCGCCTTGGTTTCTCCACTGCACAGAGCTAGTACATCTCTTTGGAGGAGCTGGTGGATGTGGCTGTAACATTTCTCTAATGGGGCTAGCAGGTTTACATGGATGTATTGTATTATTGGAACTTAAACTTTATAAAATAAAAGCCAGTACATTTTCCTGCATATGTTGTTATTTTAGCTGGACTGCTCTGGTTGCCTTAGTTATATATGTTGTTTAGCTTATGTATTTGTGTATGAACTAATTCACATGCAAGTATATGAATCTTGTTGCAAATGTGTTGTATATGTTATTAATGTTGTCACCATCCATGTTGATTACTCTACCGAGCACCAGAAAAACCTTTCACATGAACCTTGTTGTAACAACCATTGCACTTGTTCAAACTACTTCGTGAGTGTTTTACATGTTATCTTACCTTGTATGTTGTGACTATCGCATCAGAGTGGATTGCTCTGCTAGAGGATGTGTATGTCCTTTTGTGTTGTGTTTTCCTAGCCGAGTTGGGACTGATCCCTTTCAACCTAGAACTCACCTTCACTATTATCTTCCCCCTTATGTGTTAGAACCTCTCATACATCTTCCTTGACTCCCTCCATCAGTCACACCCTTGCTACTGACAGAGTTTTATTACTTTCTTGTGTGCGACATCGTGGTCAAGGCATTAGCTTACAAACCACTACTGGGAATCCTACACCAAATGGTCTAAGGTATAATTGAGATTTCTTACTAGGGAGATCCCCTTGACATGTTGGAAGGTCGAGCACTATCAAAAACACCCATTTTGGTTGTGGTTTTGTCCCCCAAGCCTTATTCCATCGTGCTAAATGATCACGTTGATCATCCTTCCTGCTGTATTTTTCTATCATCCTGGTATTAGCATACCCAAACCTTAACTTCATCATTCTTCTGTATTCTCTCTATCCAAAAAATGTTTCCTTGTGCATACCCCACCAACGGGCAGGTGTAGTGCGCAGCTCCAATTCCAATGCTTGGAATAGATGTTTTTCTAGTACTTCCCTTTCAAATTCATTGAGAAAAGATTCCACATCAGTGAAACCATCATAGTGCGAAATACTCCTTACCTCAGTTGAGACACACATCACCGACTTGGTCATCATATTACAGTGGAGCCTAGATACTTCATACACCCTATTCTGCTAATGTTCAAGCTCTTCATCTAAATCTGAGATGCAGGAGTTATCCCTATCCCAGACAATTTGTCCATCGGTTATGGGATTGATCCAATCCTCATCTCGCGTTGTTATCTTGTATATCTGATCTAGATCGCCATTGCTTATTACATAGTCCCGCACAGGTTAGGTATAATGTGCTCCTTCTGCAGGGTCTAGCAGCACTATAACCCTGAGTGACTTCTTCTCAAATGACATCTTCCACTTCTTCAATTTGATTACCATGTTCATATCAATAGCCCCATCAATTCCTAGTAGGCGGGGTATGGATTACTATCATCCACTATTTCAATAACCTCAATGTCAGCCAATGCACTCTTTGGCTTGTTGGGTACTGACCTAGGTTTGGAGATGATTTAGCCAAACAAATCCTAGTACTACTGGCCCTTTTGGCAATAGTCCATGGAGCGTTGAGTGAGGACTCACCCAAAGTAGTATGGGAGGGTGCTAGAACTAGGTTTCCACACCCTAGGGATGTCTGATGGGTTCCAAGTGGTCCGTGGTTAGACCCTGCGCGCACGTCGCTACCCGCACTTATCAGTACCTCGCATCCTGTGATGTTTCCTTCGCGTAGCCCTACTCGGGGGCCGAACAATGTTATTACCCAAATCCTTACCAGTAACCTGATATTAGTTGATTAACTTAGCTTATCTATATGCTTTCAGTTATACTTTACAATATTCACCATTCATACAAATGCGCGCATTAAATAAACAATATAATTACAAATGATATCAAACAGGTAACAACACAAGAATAGATACACAGGATCTAGATAAAACTTCTCTTTATTATTTTCTTCCTTCTGTTACAAACTCGACACTACTCTACGCATTCAGCTACAGGGGTCCGCGCACTTAGCTGTAGACTCTACGACCCAAGACACTTAGATTCCTTCTCTATGCTCGCTATCTTCTTCTATCTATCAGATTCCATCACGTCATTCCTTTCATTAGTTAGTGTTGGGCATGGAATGCCCCCCACAACATGTTTTGGGGCTCAAAGCCCAAATGTTTTGTAAAGACTCTGTGAATTACATGCGTGAAGCGCGAAGTATAGGTTGAGTCATAGGGTTGCTTGCCCTAATTATTTTAAAGTAATGTAATGTAATGTCGGCCTACTCATGTTCCACGGACCATGGGATTGTATAAATAGAGTGATGCTCTAAGTTGTAAAGAAGAGAAGATTAGAGAGATAGAAAAATATGCGTGATTCGAGCATAGAGTAAGAGTCTAAGTGTATTGGGTCGTAGTGGTAGGAAGAGGTTTTGCAGCTGAGTGCGCAGAGGCCTAGTAGAGTCTGTAGCTGAGTGCGCGGACCCCTACAGCTCAGTGGGTAGGGCGGTGTCAAGTCTGTAATTTGGAATGAAGAATAATAAAGAGAAGTTGATTCCAATTTTTGTGCATATTCTTGTGTATTTCCTTCTTTACATTTACATTGTTTTGTTTATCACGTGCACTTATATGATTGCTGGATATACTATTAATTATCACTAATATTACACAAATAAGTTGAGTAATCAGGTAATAACAATTTAAATAGCAAGGAACTTGGGTATAATATGGGTCGCGCCCCGAGTAGGGCTGCGTGGAAGTAGCAGCACAGGTTGTAAGGGACTAACAAGTGCATGTAGAGACATGTGTAGGGTCAAATCATAGACCTCCAGAAGCTCATCAGACATATTCAGGGTGCAGAAACCTGGCTCTAACACCCTCCCATGCTACTTCGAGTGAGACCTCATCTGTGCTCCGCGGCCTGTTGCTGAAAGGGCCAGTAGTACCAAGCTTTTCTTGGCTAAATCACCTCTAAACCTGGGTCAGGCCCATACAAGCCAACAAATGGTTTCGTTGTCAAGACTAGGATCTACATAAGGGATGTCTAATGTCGTGCCACTGGAATCCAACAAAGAAAGAAATTGAAGAGTGGTTGGACAAGAAGATTCACGAGTTCGTCGTGCAAGAAAATAGAAATCCGCGAGTATTTAAGGAACAATGGTTGGAGCGCTACTTATATATGGAAATCCATGAAATTTTCTTTACATCCTTTCCTTATAAGTTGTATGAGTGGATCACGAAGCTAAAATATAGTCAGGGAAGGTGTAGGCTCGACAAACCAATCGTGTGGACTCGGGAACTAATGCGCAAACTAGAAGCGTCAGGTGATAAGATCACGTGAGCTATGGACCATTGGCTTGACTAAATTATAGGAGGATTTATCACTGAGTTTGCGGTAGACATGACCATCAGCTATAGTGAGGCAGAGTGATGTTTCCTCAAGGGACCACGAGTGGGAAGATCTACAGAAGTGGAAGTAGTGAAGAATTGGAAACCAATCCCTTAATTTCCCCCTCGCGAGAAAGTGAGGAAGAGCCCGCGAAAGTTTCTCCAAGAATCATGGTCAGTCTGATAAGGCAGAACATTCCACGTTTACCACCTCCACCTACACCACCACCCATCTCACCCTCCTCACCTACATCTCCAGCCACCCCACCTCTGCCACCACCACAATTTAGTATGGCAAGTGCGATCAAACTATCGGTATTCCGAGGAGTAGGGAATGAATATCCAGACAAATTCTAGTTCGTGGTAAGAGTAGTATGGGAGGCACAAGGTGTTGCAGATGACAATATCAAGAAGGCTACACTGGTGAGCGCATTACAGGATCATGCATTAACATGGTACATCAAGCATTCTAATGACCATCCAAACGTAGGAATCACAGAAATCCAGGCCACGCTGAACATGGAATTTAGCAGGCCAAAGTTAGAAACACATTCAATCATTGAGTTTAAGGAGATCACGATGCTCCCACGAGAGACCCCTTGGGATCTAGACCAAAGACTGTAGGATATGATTCGTGAAGCCAACATGATGTTGATGGATGGACAGCACCATGCATGGTTTGTGGCATCACTAACACTGCACTTAAGGATGGAGTTGTCCGAACGAAAAATTTCCACCCAGGCTGAAGCTTTGGAGATGGCGATGAGATTACATGAGACCCATATACAAGACCCTGGTCTAGGAGTCTAACAAATCCATGCGCAACTACAAAATTTGTGTTTAGAAATGCAGAGTTTGAAAGAAGACAGGACACCTCGGTCAGAGGCATGCGAGGAGGTATGGTGCATAAAATGCAAAGGCGAGGGGCATGACAAGGACCACTGTCTAGTGTTCACGAACTAATTGGCAGGAGGAGGTTCGATGTAGTTAAGACCTGAGGCACAGGTAGGGCCGAGCATGATGCTTGAATTATGGTGCGCAATCTATCAGATAGGAGGAAAACACACCACTGATAATTGTAATCTATTGCAGAAATATACGCAGACGTCCCAACAATTGTTTTGTTGGCAGGTCGGTAGGCCATGATGAGTGCACCTGTAGAAGCTACAAACTAATGATGGATCAGACCCTTGCATATAGGGTGCAGACCAAAACACGAGCCCTCAACCCGAATGCAGGAATGGCGCGGCTGGATTTCAAGCGCACAGTCGAGGTCGAGGTGGAATGGGATCAGGAATGGGTCGTGGATAGAAAATTTGTTATAATTGCAAAGGGCCATGCCACTATGCCCGCGATTTCACAAATCCAATGAGGACATCATGTTTGTACCATACTCATTTTGATCATGAGGCAGAAGACTGCCCTACACTGATAGCAAGACTACATGAAAAAGGGGTACTCCAACCCCCTTCGACTCAGAAATTGGAGATGATGAGGTCCGAGCCCCGTGAAGAAGACCCGAATGTAAACATGATGCTCTGGAGTGGTATGACCCCTGGTGATGATAAAGGTAAGTAGCCAAAATAAAGTGCATGGGTTCGAAAGGCTCTTACTAAGGAACCCGAATTTGATTTAGAACGCATGAAGGAGACATTTGTGGAAGCTAAGAAGAGCTTCACGAAGGCCTCCACTTCAGATAGTAAGGATCAATTAGAACCAAGAATGGATCCTTCAATGCTCACTACCTTTTTGGAGACATGCATGAAACTACTACATGACAGTAAGGCAGTAAAAGGGCTACAGGAACTTATCACTAGGTGCGCGGGGTCATGAGAACCACGCGTGGTTCGAAAACTTGGAAAGCATGCATTGCACATAGGAACGGAAATGAGGTTGACTACGCAAATCAACGAGTATGAAATGGATCAGGTAATCCTAGATCTGGGACCGGACCCGAATGTACTACAAAAAAAACATGGGAATGCATGGGCAGACTCATGCTACAATGGTCTCCTATTCAGTTACGAATGGCGAACCAATAGAAGATCTTGCCCATGGGAATATTGCAAGGGGTAACAATAGATATTGAAGGTGCGAAAATGCAGCCGTATTTTGAAGTGATATAGATTTTCGATGATAGTAATCACTATCCCGTGCTACTAGGAATAGATTGGTCCACCGATATGATCAGAGTCATAAATCTGAAGAAGCACAAAATGATCTTTGAGAAAAAGTCACTATGCATAGTAGTACCACTAGATCCAACAGAAGGAGCGTGATACACTGAACTGGTCCGCGATGATGATAATGATGACGATCTTGATTGTATTTATAAGATAACTGTGTGAGAAGAGGATTGGGTGAATCTGACTATAGATGGAAGGATTTCATGGGAGCGCGAAAGCTCTTGCACCTTGGATTTAGACGAAGAGATAGAGCGATGGTAGAATCGGTTGCACGAAGTAACAATGCTTAATTGCAACATGATGGTTAGATCACTATGTTGTGTGACAATAGAAGCAAGGGATCTACAGACATATGATGGGTTGACAACGGTGGATGAATTCCTAAACGAATTTGAAAGCGCAGTACCAGAACAACAGCAGTTCGATGCGCTGAAATGGGCTCTGTGTGCAATGCCTGCACAATGGTGGAGTACGCATGAGGGAATTTTTTAGGACTGGAATGGATGTAGAAGGATGATGCACCTACGCTTTGGAATACCCCAGCTCCAAACGAGAGCCAGTCAGTAGAGGCAGAACAACTTGTGCGCCCACCTTTCCTGATGGGTACGAACATATGTTGTACAACATGCACCAGCGCACACCACTCCCAAAATAGAGAATTAGAACAAACCACAGTAACAAGAAAGGTGATGCGTGCTATCAATTATCCATGAAAAAGCATTTGATAGGGTGTGTGAAGTATTGAACAAGCTTCACCAGGCAAGACGCACTAATTAGGACCTGTGAATACCAACGTTTCGATGGGCCTATAGGACCATGTGCAAAACCCTGACCGCGGAAATGATTCCAAAGGTGTGGAATAGAGAAGAGACCATAATTTCTGAATAGAATGTAAAAAGGAGTCCACCTGTAAGAGCTTTTGTAGTCGTAATAGTGTACGAAGCCCAGGATGAAGAAATCACATAGCTATGCGAGGTCAAACGCATAAATATTCAGGAAGCCATTTGGCAAGGGAACCTTTGACTCTATGAACTCGAAAAAGATAGGGTACGACTAAGGATGAAAATCATTTTGATGGATGCTGAGATCAAGAGGCTAGAATACGAGATCAAGCAAGCATGTCTCGTCAATAAACCAAGGATGAAAAAACAAGGTGTGGATGATCATACCATGGTATTAGAAGATTTTCACCGGGAATTTATGACTTTGCTACCATGGCTATGACCACACCTCACTAAACGAAGTAGCTGTGGGAGTGCACTACATATAGTAGAATGCACGGCACCGGCTGTCAAATAGGAAATTGAGGAGTTTCCGTGGACTATACTGGAAGGCCAGTTGAAGTCTCGCATAGGTGGTGCGACCACCTGACTAGCTATAGTGAGCATAGTCTCAGTGCTCTAGGCAGTTGAAAGAGAGCGTGGGACTATAAAAGAGTATGTTTGGGAACTGCACAGTGAGGGAGGTGTGTGCAGAATCAGCATGTCACAAGGTTCGTGGGTAGGCTAGGAAGTAACCGTTGGTATCACTATTCATGACTAGATATCCGATTTAAGGCAAAAGAGAGCGGGCGACAGGCATTTAAGACACAAATTAAGGGCAAGATTTGGGACAATCTTCTGCCAATAAAGAATTGATGGCCCAGAATTGGGAGGAATGGTCAAATTTGAATTCAAAAGGTGTTATAAAACTCTAGGGGCTAGCCACAAGACAACACTTGTTCTCTTGAGATTTGAGTAGTTGATTAGAGCACAAAGTGTTGAGCGCTGAGCGATATTTGAGCCCCGAAGTTCGCGAGCAAGCACAGATAGTTCAAGTAGGATGGGGACTACTGGGAGAGGTTTGGGATCTACAGAAGGAACCACCGAAAAGGCCACATAGAACCCCGTGTTACATGATGTTCCCGAAGACACTGGGTCATGCCGAAAATCTTGAAATCGCCTCGGACACTGAGGCCCAAGAAAGATAAGTAGGCAGTGGGACCAGTTCGGATGTCCCCGAGGAATCCACTATTTGGTAAACTCTCAATGGAGGAAAAGGGCAAGGATGTCACCATTGAGACATATGACAAGGAGGAGGAGCTACAGGCTCTTCTCGATGAGATAGAGGAAGAAGAAGACATGGAAGAGGACATCCAACCGGTGTGCTCTGCAGTGAAATTGCCCAAGTACGTCCCTCCATGGAAAGGGAAAACTAAGACACCAAAGGATCTGGATGCCACTAAGAGCACACTCTAGACCACCCTCCTCCCAGATGGAATTGTGTTTGAGGGATCACACATAGGCCGCATGCCCACAATGAAGTTTGAAGATTGGGACCTCGCGAACAGCGAGAAGTTCCCACACTTAGAGATGGAGAGCCTCATCAAACAGAGCATGGAGGGGCTAGTCACAACATTAGAGCTGTGAAAATGGTTGCACGGTGTGGAGAAGGCTAAATCACTTCGTCTTCTGTGGATTCCACACTTTCACCATGCACCCATCACTATTTTCGTCATTAGGAAGCTTCTTTGCTTGGTGCACAATGGGTACTTATGGTTGGAGGAGCCTATTCCCATCACGGTGAATCTCATCAATAGGATTTCCCAGCTCCCCTGTAAGGGAAAGCACTTCACAGCGATAGTGGCAAAAAGCAAAGATTTGGTGCTCACAGAGGCCATGAAGAAAAAATATAAGCTTGAGAAGAAAAAGAGGGGTTATGCAATTAGCAGCATCAAATATAAAGGGGTGCATGTAGCCTCCCAACTCTTGGCCGGAAAGGTAATGAGAAAATGCTACAACAATGAGGTACTAGCATCAGTAGTTGCGTTGGTCAAACAATGTGCATAGGGGATCCAATTCAATTAGGCTGAGTTCCTCTACAAGGAATTCTTGACCAACTACAAGGAAGCCAAGGAGCAGGGCAAGAACTTCCACTATGTGTGGTTTCTCTTGTCCATTTTGCTGGTAATGGGAGAATTGCCATAGGACAATCAGTTCTCAAGCATTGAATAGGACTTACTAGAGGCTGCAAAGTACGCATTGCTCTGGGCTACCAAGGACACGAAGCGGATTCATGAGACAAAGATCTTCTGGGTGCTCATGGAGGTGATAATCTAGATGTGGATCAATAGAAGGTCGTGCCTGTCGCCCACAGTGCATAATAGACAGCGGAGCTTTGCAGACTTCAAGGTGGACGTGCATAATATTTACGTCAAGGCGCATAAGGATCTAGTGTAGCAATGGATCAAGCTCCCCTTCATCGCCATTGATGATGCAATTTTTTTTTTCCGTGTTAGAATCATGGCCTCTCGAGTGGTGTGCCCTAGATTTGGTGGAGATGGATAGGACAGCAACATAGAAACGAAATGATATGGCCAATTTGCACATCACAAAGTTGTCCGAGAAGAGGTGAAACGAAAAGGTAGCCATAGAGGTAAGGGTAGCCCATTAGGCGGCAAAGGCAACCACAGAGCAGGCAAAGGACATTGAAGTAGCAGCATCAACGTAGATAATAGGGGCCACCACAATGCCAGACGAGGAGGGCCTAGACTTGTGTACAGGACAGGAAGAAGACGACACAAACCTCACAGAAGAAGGTGCAGACCCAGGCACAACTTCCACCCAACTAAAAAGGCCATGCATCACAGAGAGATCGGGTCGACGAAAAAAGGTCAAGGCCTCCAAATTAGCCATCAACCCGATCACATTGACAGAAGGCAACCTCTATGACATCGGTGACATGATTCCTAAGGTCACCAAGGAAGCACTCCAAGAAGCCATATTGGAGCAGCAGATTGTGTTGGGGGCCCTGAGGGCATAGCTATAGGAACTATAGGTGCGACCCCCATAGGAAGGAGCCATAGCCACCTACAGCGTAGCAGGCACATTAGCTGCGGAGAAACTACTACAAGCAAAGTTGGCCAACACCATAGTGCTACCAGAAGTTGCTCACAGCAGAGAATGAGGTCGACAGAGCCGCCATGGGCAGGATCAAGGGACTTGGCCTTAATTTGGTTGCCCTTCTGTGAGATACACTATACCAACTACAGGATGGAATAACATCAGAGCTCCATACCAGGGAGGGCCACATGATTCAGGTGATGAGTGAGCAAAAGATCAGTATCGAAGAACTCAGCCGGTAGCATGATGAACTAGTCTCACAAAACCAGCAGATAGTGCAGACAGTTGATGAAGCTTGCTGGAGAGTTCCAGAGTTGTCCATCATCGCAGACCTACCAACAAAAATGTGAATCCACCATCTGGCAAGTGGAGTTCGAAACGCACGAGAGGAAACAACCCGTGTGCAGCTGCAATTAAATATCTAGATTGCTGAGCTGTGGTCGAAGGCACAACCTTCCACTCCTCTGGAAGTTAGAGAGCAGCGCGTTAGCGCTATTCAAAAAGGATTGGAATAAATTGGATGGGCGGTGTAGGACTCTACCAGTATGTTGGACCAAGCCTTTGGCATCCTTACATCCTTGCGGGAGGACTCCAACATACAACGCTTGAAAACAAAGGTGCGCGAGCTTCAGGAGCAATATGATAATGTAAGAGGAACTATATAGACAATCATCCTCACTCAACAACTGGAAAATATGCAGCAAGTCATGGCATTGAATGAGCAGCTGGATGCCACAGGACAGAAAGATGCACTTCTCAAAGCGCTTGTCCAGGCATGGATTGATGAGGCCTTCACCATTACGATAGATATTGAGGGCAAGCTCATAGAGATGCAGGGACTCTACGCACTAAGGCAGGTAGTTGATCCTCACAAAGAAGCATCAGAAGAGCACATTAGCAGGTCCAACAAACCGCAGAACAGTGTGTCGCAGACCTCTAAGTAGTATGGGACTAATTGGAGGGACTCTGTGCCAAGATCTCCGCACCAAAAGAGTGACTTGGGATGAGTCACAATGATTGTGTTGGGGTAATTTTGGGCATGGAATCCCCCCCACAACATTTTTTGGGACCCAAAGCCCAAGTTTTGGTCAAATGTATTCTAAAGACTTTGCAAATTACGGGCATGGAGCACGAAGTATAGGTTGAGTCATAGGGTTATCTACCCTAATTATTGTAAAGTAATGTAATGTCATGTCAGCCTACCCATGGTCCATAGACCATGGGGTTGTATAATTAGAGTGAGGCTCTAAGTTGTAAAGAAGAGCATATTAGAGAGATAGAAAAATACGCATGGTTTGAGCATAGAGTAATAGTCTAAGTGTATTGGGTCGTAGTGGTAGGAAGAGGCTCTATAGTTGAGTACACATAGGCCTAGTAGGGTCCGTAACTGAGTGTGCAGAGGGCTAATAGAGTCTGTATCTCAGTGCGTGGACCCCTGCAGCTGAGTGCGCAGGGTAGAGTCGAGTTTGTAAGCTGGAACGAAGAATAATAAAGAGAAGTTGATTCCAATTTTTGTTCATCTGTTTATCTATTTCCTTCTTTACATTTACATTGTTTTGTTTATCGAGTGCACTTATATGGTTGTTGGATATACTATTAATTATCACTAATATTACCTAAATAAGTTGAGTAATTGGGTAATAACAGATTAAATAGCAAGGAACTTGGGTATAATACGAGTTGTGCCCCGAGTAGGGCTGCGCAGAAGCAACATCACAGGTGCGAATAGTGACGTGCATAGGGTCAAACCGAGGACTTCCAGAAGCTCATCAGACATCCCCGAGGTGTAGAAACCTAGTTCTAGCACCCTCCCATACTACTTCGAGTGAGACCTTAGTCCTCGCTCTACAAACTGCTGCCGAAAAGGGCCATTTATAGTGGGATTTTCTTGGCTAAATCACCTCTTAACTTAGGTTAGCCTCATACAAGTTAACAATTAGTTTTAAACTTAGACCCTCACTCTATTTATACAAACCCATGGTCCACGGACCGTGGGTAGGCCGACACTACATTCAAAACTTAGGGCAGACGACCCTATGACTCTAACAATACAATTCGCGCTTTGTGCCTGCAATTCAAAGAGTCTTTACAACAATATTGCTCAAAACTTGGGCTTTGAGCCCCAAACCATGTTGTGGGGGGGATTCAATGCCCAACAGGCCCCCAACACAAACATCGTGACTCGCCATCGAGTCACTCTGTCAGCGCAGTGATCTTGGCGTGGAGTCCCTCCAGCTAGTCCTGAACAATCTTAATGTCTGCAGTGCACTGAGTTGATGCTTACTCTACCTGCTACATTCTCTCTTCTAAGCCCTCTATTTCTGGCGTGTTGCACTGCATTTGTGCATGCATCCCATGAATCTGCATGATCTTTCCTTCAATATCTACTGTGATGGTGAAGGCTTCATCAATCCATGGCTAGACGCACGCTTTGACAACTGCTTCCTTATGGCATGCCATGTCCACCTACTCCTTTAGTGCCTTGGCTTGTTGCATCCTTGCAAGTTGCTGAGTAAGGACTACATTCTGTGCAGTCCCTTTGATGTTGTCATACTGTTGTTGGAGTTCACATGCTTCTATCTCCAGCCACTGGATGTTGGGGTCCTCCTGCAACGTTGTGAGGACCTCAAGCACATGTTCGAACATGTTGGTACAGTCACACACTGCACCTCCAATCTCTTCCAACCCTACTGTAATAGCATTGGCGTGTTGTTCTTTGATTTCTGGGGAGTGGAAGGATGCGCCTTCAAATGCAGCTCAGCGATCCAGAGATTCAAATCCAGCTGCACCCTTGTTGTTTCTTCTCTCGCGTCATGAACTCCACTTGCCAAACTGTGGATCTGCACTTCCACCAGGAGATCTACTGCGATAGACAGCTTTGGGATGCGTTGACAAGCGCCATCTACCATCTGCCCCAACCTTTGGTTCTGTGACACCAACTCATCGCGCTACAAGCTGAGCTGCTCCATATTGATGTTTTTTACACTAAGAACTTCGATTGCGTAGTTCTCCCTAGCGCGCTGCTCTGTTGTTATTCCATCTTGTATTTGATACAACGTTCCCCAGGGAAGGGAAGCTAGATTAAGGCCAAGGCCTTTCATCATTCTAACCATCATTCGATCCATCGCATCTGATGATACTAATGCTCCCTCTGAAAACTCTATTGCGTTGGCCATCCTCACACGCAACATCTACTCTGCTGCTGAAGTGCCTGCTGCAACGTGGGTCCACAGGATACCTTCCTACGAAGGCCTCACTTGTAACTCCTACAGCTGCACCCTCAGGGCCCCCAACACACTCTGGTGCTCCATCATAAACAATTGGAGTGCTTCACTGGTGACATTGTGAACCATCTCGCCAATGTCATGGAGATCACCTTTGGTTAAGGTGATCGAGTCAATGGCTAGCTTCGAGGCCTTGACCTTCTTCCTTGGGCCCATTCTCTCTACAACGCATGGCTGTTTGAGCTATGTGGATGCGGTCCCTGGGTCTGTGCTCCCTTTTGCTATTTTTGTGTCCTCTACCTCCTGCCTTGAGGATGTTTCTTGGCCCTCCTCTGCTTGTACCGTTGCTTCCTCTATTGTGTGCGATGCTACTGCTTCTTCTATGGCCTTCTTTTTCTCATGGTTTCCTATGCCACTTCGCGGACTACTCTTACCTCAGTTGCCACTTTTTCGTTCCGCCTCCTTGTGGTCAGTTGGGTGATGTGTAGATTGGCATCATCCTTCTTTTTCTTTGCTGCTGCTTTCTCCAGTTCCACCAAATTTTGGGCACGCCACTCGGGACGCCATGTCTCCAATACTGTAAAGATTGTGTCGTCAGTGGCTACAAATGGTAGCTTCGTCCACTTCTTTGCCGAATCCTTCCATGCTCTAATGTACATGTTGTGCATATATGCCTTGAAGTCTGCAAAACCCTACAGAATATTGTGCATCATAGGTGACAGGCACGACCTCCTATTGATCCACATTTGGATGCTCGCCTCCATGAGCACCCAAATTTTTTTTATATCACGAATCTGTTTCACGTCCTTGGTGGCCGAGAGGGAAGCATACTTGACGGCCTCTGGTAGGTCTCAGTTAATGTACATGAATTGACTATCCTCTAGCAGTTCTCCCACTACCAGCAAGATCGATAAGAGCAACCATGCGTAGTGGAAGGTATTACCCTACTCCTAGGCTTTGTGATAGTTTAACAAAAACTACTCACAGAGGAACTCAGCCCAGTTTAACTGGACACCCTCTGCGCATTGTTTAGCCAATGCGACCACCGATGCTAGTACCTCATCGGCGTGGCATTTTATCATCACTTTACCGGCTAGGAGTTGGGTGGCTATGCACTGTTATACAGTAATTTGTCACTGTCCTCATCTCAGTCCCTCTACTATGTCATGTATCAAATAAACATGTTCATATCTTCCCACTCATGTAAGAAGATTAAGTAAATGCTCTCTGATGCTGCAAGTTGACCCTTATTCCCTAAGTTTCTGCCTCATCACGAGTAAGTCCTTAATATACACGACGATCCCTTGTCATAAACAGTCTCATCGCGACACCGTTGCAGGTGTACACCTGTTTCCTGCGACAGTCAAATTTTAGGGCCTGACACAAGGCTCCCAGCTATTTATTACGATGATTGGTCTGCATGCATTGCCTCCTTACGATGTTGTCGCTGAGACTTAGTTCACGACTAGCGACGATCTAGATTGGGCGAATTTGTTCAAATAGTCGGCCTTCTGGATGTCTCTAGAGTTGGTTGTTGGGTCAGTTTGGGTCGCCCTTCCTCCTATGGGATGGTGGTTTCATCTTTTGTGTAACCTTCCTTGAGGATAAGCTCCCTCTCCCTCATTTCATGGAGACTCCTTCTCCTATAAAATCACTCACCATTGCTATGATCTGCTAGTTCTTTCGGTTGGACAGTGTTGCTACTTCTTCTGAGTTTGGTAGATAGCTTTGGTGTGAGTGTGACAAGTGTGAGATTGCTAATAGTCTGGTAAGAGGTTGAGGAGTGCCTTAACCTTGTATTGAAGCTTGTGAGTGAGAGAGAGATATTGTCTATTTGGGAGACCCATTCTTGAGAGTGAATTCTTGAAGGAACATACTGGCTAGACCCTCAGAGAAGGCTTGTGACGTCAAGACTTGGTTGTAAGCTTTGCTCTTGATTCATTTTAATACAATCAATGATGATTTCCTATATCTTGTGCACAATTTACTTGATAGCTTATGATTACTTGACTTCATAAGTAAATAGATCATTGTTGTTCTCGGTTATGTGCCCTGTTGTTTTCTTGTGGTGTTTCAGGTTGATTGCTCATTGAGGAGAAAGAAATAGAAGCTTGTTATCGGGAAATCTAGTGTCTATGCAGAGCTGCTAGTCCCACTAAGGCTGGTAGCTACGTTAGAAACAAACAAACTAAAACTAATTCCATTTTCCTTTATGAGAAATAGATAAGAGGGGAATAAAGAGACCAACCTCTGTCTTGTGCTTGTTTCCTCGCTCGATTCCTCTCCCTTCTGATAGATCTTTGCCACTCACTTCCTTGTCTACCCAGCTTCAAAGAGCACCTATAGAATCAAAGCAGCATAACACTATCTAAGAACATAGATCTATTATCATAAACAATATAGGACCAGATATATATTGACCACCCAAATGCATATAACATCAATCATACAAAAATGTGGAGGAAAACTTGAATAGCTTTATTAATAATCAAGAAAGAGAAAAGAGGATTACAACCAATTGTTCTGACCCAGCATCATCCTCTCAGCAAGAAAGCCCTTCTTCACCTCATGAAAAGCTTAGATCACCCAACACTATGATATTGCACCAAGAAACTAGTATCACTTCCTTATAAGATACAAAATTCTAGCCTCTGGATCTCTAGGATGAGGGATCCATATATAGATGTTTGCAATGGGGGTGAGTCAGCTTTTGAGATTTGATTAGTGTCTTGTCTCCGATAGTTTTTGATTCCACATGGAGATTGATTATCTCTTACTCATCCCTGCGCGAATGCAGAGAGGCAAGTGTCACAGGAGAAGTTTCTATAAGATTCCATGATCCTCCACCTTGCAGATTGACCCTGCCATTTGTCCACTCTCGCCCATCGCACCCCATAGAATGGCTTTTCAAGATGCATTGCACCTCCTGTGTGTATTTAGGTGGGATGCAGCGCACTTTGACCATGGAGTAGGTGAGATGGTCCAGTTTTGACCAGTTCTGAGCAGTTTTTCATGGAGAACTTCTGGGAGAAGATGTAATCAGTTGACCTTGTTATTTTAGAGGTTGGAACAACACTTTTAGGGACTTAAGAGCCCTTGGTTTATGGACATTTATGATTGGGGTTGAAAAGCCCAAAAATGTCTATAACAGTTGCCCCCTAAAGCATGAGGTCGTTAATCTGTTGATGTCGGGTGAAATGCTTTATCATGAGGATCTGAAGTTCTTTCAAGTTGGAAGGTGACCTGTAATAAGATACAATACAATACATTATCTTCATAATATTTTCATGATCTAGCCGAGGCGGGCATTCCCATTCTCAGCTTTATAAATTCATTTTCATGTACATAAGACAAACAATCTTCTGAGTGTAGACTGATGATTCTGGTAGAGCCATCATCCCTTAGGTTGGATGATTATCTATGCAGTAATGATGTACATTTGATGTCTTTATTTTCTTGAATATATATCACAGCCCGGATGGATGAAACTAGATCTGGGGTATTCAATCTCGTTCGATCTTCACTCAAAGTACAAGTAGATCCATGTGAGAGATATTCTAAGTCGAACATGGAAAGACATCGCCTGATTACCAATGAATGATGTAAGCTGTTAACAGGCGCGAGAGGAATCACCGATAATGATGATGACCCTCAAGCTACTACAGTACAATTCACGTGGTGTGAATAAGGGACTTGGCGTCGAACACCACGAAAAATCTTTCGGTCGAAGGCCATTGATGTAAACCTATCGCCGGAAGTGAGAAACTTGCCATTGAGGCATGCAAGCTTCAAAGTACTGAAAGGGTTGTTCCTAGATCGACTTCTTGGATAATGAGCTGACGTCAACTAGAAGCGATCCATCATAGGAGGGCCTTAATGAATCCCACATCAATGACACAGAATGGAGCAAATGATTTTAATGGAGGTGAAAATGATCTGGTGATATAAGGTTCAGGGTGGCGGTCATGAAAGAATGGAGTGTAAATGTATTGCAGTGGGTGAGACACAGGTGAATTCTCTGAGCGACTTCTCTTGAACATATCGTCTTGAACATATCGGCGACACTGACATGATGGATCGGTAGAATTAACCCCAAATATGGATGGTGTGACGGAACCATGGTGATGTGACCAGTGAATGGAACAACCCAACCCGACTCGGATGCGGAGTGAAAGTGTCATGTTCAAGAGCGACTTGCTACTGATAAAGTTTCTTCAAGTTTTCTTCCCAATTTTTCCCCAGTCATTGCTAACCCAGTACCTCTTTATTTTTTTCAAGCTTGAGGAGGATAACATATGCTTGTTCTATAATTTTCCCTTCAGGCAAACCCATCGCTATGTTTTAACGAGCCTAGCGATAGTGAAACTCATTCTTGTCTGTATGGACAAGTTTGTCGTTATTTGGTTTTAACGAGTTTAATGACAAGGATAACTCGGTCCTTTTCAATTTTAGAGACTCTGAAAAGGGACGTAAAGAAAACTCCAATAATCCTTTTTCGTCATATAATCCCTTGAGTCCGAAAAAGTATAAAACAATACAAAAGGGATGAATTTTCGGTACTTTTAATGAGCCGAACAAAACAAGCACTTGATCTTTTTGTGTAATAATCCCTCCAGTCCAAAAAGATTAAAATCTAAAGGAGGGATAGCACTTTCGGTCCCTTTAATGAGCTGGAGAGGCCAATGGCTCGACAATCTTTTCATATTTTATGAGTCAGTTGAAAAGAGCTTAAAGGAGACTCGTTTTTTGAGGAACGAGTGATAAATTCGGGTAGTAGCTGATTCCAAGTAAGGCTTGGAATTTTCCAATCACGGCAATGTCACAAGGAAGGCTAACGGGATCACTCTTCGTAGCTGTTCCTCAAAAAGGGTAAAAAATCAAATGGAGGTGAATGATTGGCCAATACAGAGTGGAGGCGATGATGAGAATACGACCAAGGCTTCAAGGTTGATGATAATACATTCACGATGGTTATTTACCGGTAAAATGGTTCATTTTTTAATGAGCTTAAACTCTGGGGGAACATTTGCTCATTGCTTATGTTTATTTTTTAATGAGCTTGAATTCTGCGTTAAAACTGCTCGATTCAGTCATATAATAAGGATGTCTCATATAAAAAATGGCATTTTTTCAAAGCTTTGCCCTGCATCCTTTCTTTATGCAAGTTAGGAAATGACCAATCCTATGAGTTTAAAGGGTTAGAGGACCTATAAATTTAAAAAAATAAATGGTCGCTCTTCACTTGCATGCCAAAAGGTTTGCATGCCCCCAGGTATAGCGAAGTAGAGTTTCCAGGTTACCCCTCAATTTGCAGACAAAACACTTGTTTTATCGGGAAAGGCCTACCTTTTCCAGGTTACCCCTCAATTTGCAGACAAAACATTTGTTCTATCGGGAAAGGCCTACCTTAACAGAAGTATCTTATTCTGGTCTAATCCCATTTTCCAAAATGGACGGGTGTGTCAGCCAGTCATATATCCTCTGCGGAAACCTACCCTATACCCAAGGTTCTCCTGTCGAAACAGGCCAGGGTGCATGCCCCCTGGGTTTCAGTCATATCCTCTGAATCACTCGCGCTCATCAGGAGGACGGACTGGGGATTGATGAGACATTCCTTGCGTGAAAAGACCATTCAGGGTTGGTATATGACTATTTTCTATGTGTGACCCAGGGAATGAAAGCTGGTCTACGAGCTTGACCACTCTTCCTTCATGCGGAAAACACATTACTCTAAAGAGTGAGGAGACAATGGCTCCCATGCAATAAATATAGTCTCGTCCAAGGAGTAGATTATAATCCAGGGGTCCTTGGACTACCATTACGTTCATGTGAATGGTTTTCCTTCTCAACATTATCGGCAAATTGGGAAGGATCCCTAACGGTCGACTGGTTCCTTTGTCAAAGCTTGTTAGATTTCTCATCTCAGGCAAAAGCGATGGCGAACCAAGCGCTTTCCAAGAAGTTGAGGAAAGGATACTCATAGAAGCCCCTTCATCTATGATGGTACCGACCATGACCATTCTATATATTTGAGCAATGATTCGAAATGGTACACTAGCCAGTAAACGGGGTCTGCCTAGTAGATTCCAATCGAAGGAAACAACCAGGTTGCTTAGAGGTGGGACCGAATAGACGGCCGGGTATGACTCTGACAAACTTCCTTCCAGTGGTAAAGGAACGGGTAGACTGCCTCCATGTTCATCGAAGTCTGTACTTACGAAACGAATTTGGACGGTGTCATCCTTGTTCTCTTTGGTGACTGTATCATCTGAAGATGGCTCCTCTGAAGGCAAGACCGGGTCGACTGCCGCCTCGACCTTTTGACTTTCGTCTGGTGTGGATTCAGATGGTTTATCTTCAATGATAGACACTTCGGCCAACCACAAGGGCGTGTCAGCCGAATTTTCAACTAGTGACGGACTCAGCAAGAGCTTCTTATATCCAGGAGGAAGTCGTAACGGTGAGACCGGACGGTCGTCCAAAACTCTTTTAGCCTCGTCTAAGAAGGGACAACGGTAGACAGCGTGATCACCTTCACACAGTTTACAAGGAAATTTACATCTTCCTTTCTGTCCAGGGGCTTCACTTTCACTAGTTGACGGTGTACCTTCTACATGATCATCAGAGGTTGACGACACTGGATTGTGCAAACGATGAGACCAGTCCCTTAAGATCCGAGGGATGCAAGGACAATCTCGATGATAGTGGTCTCCTTTGCAAATGACACATGACGATTTAGGCTTGGATGGTGCAGTGTGTGGATTTTCGCTAGACGATGCTTGGTCACACCTTTTCGCCTTTGGCTCCTTATTCTTCTTCTCTTTCTTCTTCTTCTCCTTCTTCTTGGTTACTTGATTCTTGGCTTTAACAGCTTCATCAAGTGAAGAGGAAGGAGGAGAGGAAGAATTGGACGAAGTAGAAGGTTTGGGGGTAACTCTGATATCGTTTAGTTCCTGACTTGATTGTTCAGGAATCACGGTGTTCTGAACGACAGAGGTTGAGAAGAGCCATACGGGCAAGCGATAATGTGGCCATATGGGGCGCACAAACATCTCCCCAGGAGGAGAAGGGACTAGGAATTCCCCCAAGGGGAACTCCTTGGTTTGTGGGCTCCATTTTTCTCAACCTAAGACCAATGTAGGAAAGGTGATATTTATTCCGATTAAAATAAATTTTAGACGCTTTGACACAACTTGTTTTTCAATTTTTAAGAGTCGATAAAAAACAAAAGATGACTCTAGTCGCCTTCGATTTTTAATGAGCATGAAGTGACAAGCGCTCAGATGGACCTTTTCCTTTAAGGAGTCTAAAAAGGAATGAAAGAGACTGCTCTGGAAATATAGATAGAGGGATTACCAAACCAATTGCAAAACTGCAGAATAATTTTTACGGTACGGAAGTCAATCTTCCCAAATGCTGTGTTCAGTGCATTGCAATCGATAGGGTGGCAGACACGACTTCCTATGGATAAAGGATAAAGCCTATTGTGGTCTCCCAATATATACTCGATGGTACATGGGAGCACAAGTCTGTACTGGCACTTATCATTTCAAAGTGGAGGAATCACCCAACCAACAATGAAAAACAACAATTACCAGGCTTTACGACGCTGGAATACGTCTCTAGCCTAGACTTCTAAATGTTGTGCGTTAGGTTCCAAAGCATTTTTAGATTCATTAAATTTATTTTACAATTGATCTTGCTTAAGAAATTTTCCTTTCAGGTTCACCATGTGATGTAAATGTATAATTCCTAAAATGCAATCTAAGATGATAAACAATCGTTTAATATTCTTTTTGCAATGAAAATCCTAGCTACTAAGGAAAGAGAGATGACGTTCTTTCAACATAGAGCAGAGATCACACACTATATGCACTGTCCTAAATCAAAGCAACAAACAGTATAAATGCAAATGCACGTGCATGTATTTGTTTTCAGCCTTCTTAATGTGTGAATGGTAAAAAGAAGGTAAGCGCAAATCTGAATTATTTTTCAAAGCGACATTACTAGCAAGTTTCTTTTCAAGACAAAATGAGGACAATGACGACACTTTGTGATTTGGAATTGAAAACTTGCTTTCGACACTTGAAAAACTACTAATTCAAATCAAATACAAGAGTAACAGCATAATCGACTATCAAGAACAATCGGATTCTCTTCTATGACTGAAAATGACACTTGTGACACTTTCAAATCAAGAAACGACAGTACAATTATGCTACTTATTTGTAAAAGAGAACTGAAAATGGCTCAAAATACATAAAAAAATTCACAGTTCTTTGCACAATGGAGGCGGAATAATGGCAAGGAAGGGGGTTTCAGCAGAGGTGTACTAACTACAGGCAGCAAAACTCTTGAATAGAGCTGAAAAGAGTGAACACAGAAACCAAAATCTAGGAGCAGGAAAGGCCTTGTCTGATCAGCGCACCTGTAACACAGTGAAAAAGAGATGCAACGCACCTACTACACTTGGGAAGTGTGATCCATCCAAAATTCACAGAAGAGACAGTGCGTTGGACTAGGGACGAGACTTTAACTAGGTTCCGGGTCACAGTTTGCAGCTCAGTTCAGGGATTTAGGCCGAGCAAGTGGTAATCAGTAAATCAATCATAGGGGTAGATCTAAAGAGGTTACTAGAGCCACCACAAGGGCAATTAGAGAGCTTGTAAATCAATTGTTCAGTTCATAAACAAAACCCAGAGATAGACTGAAGTAGCATTGATCTACTTTGCACTTGCATAGCAAATGTAGTTCGAAGGCTAGCTGGCTTAACTTCAGGCTCTGTTTGTAAGTTTATAAAGCAAACAAATGTAGATAAACAAAGAATCTATTCGTCCCAAGCGGAGTCGCCATTTTGTTATTGGGAAATCTAGTGTCTATGTAGAGCTGCTAGTCCCACTAAGGCTGGTAGCTACCTTAGAAACAAACAAACTAAAACTACTTTCGTTTTCCTTTATGAGAAATAGATAAGAGGGGAATAAAGAGACCAACCTCTGTCTTGCGCTTGGTTCCTCGCTCGATTCCTCTCCCTTCTGATAGATCTTCACCACTCGCTTCCTCGTCTACCCAGATTCAAAGAGCACCTGCAGAATCAAAGTAGCATAACACTATCCAAGAACATAGAACTATTATCATAAACAATATAGGACCAGATATATATTGACCACACAAATGCATATAACATCAATCATACAAAAATATGGAGGAAAACTTGAATAGCTTTATTGATAATCAAGAAAGAGAAAAGGGGATTACAACCAATTGTTTTGACCCAGCATCATCCTCTCAGCAAGAAAGCCCTTCTTCATCTCATGAAAAGCTTAGATCGCCCAACACTATGATATTGCACCAAGAAACCGGCAGCACTTCCTTACAAGATACAAAATTCCAACCTCTGGATCTCTGGGATGAGGGATCCATATATAGATGTTTGCAAGGGGGGTGAGTCAGCTTTTGAGATTTGATTAGTGTCCTCTCTCTGATAGTTCTTGATTCCACATGGAGATTGATGATCTCTTACTCATCCCTGGGCGAATGCAGAGAGGCAAGTGTCACAGGAGAAGTTTCTAGAAGATTCCATGATCCTCCACCTTGCAGATTGACCCTGCCATTTGTCCATTCTCGCCCATCGCACCCCATAGAAGGGCTTTTCAAGATGCATTGCACCTCCCGTGTGTATTTAGGTGGGATGCAGCGCACTTTGACCATGGAGCAGGTGAGATGGTCAAGTTTTGACCAGTTCTGAGCAGTTTTTCATGGAGAACTTCTGGGAGAAGATGTAATCAGTTGACCTTGTTATTTTAGAGGTTGGAACAACACTTTTAGGGACTTACGAGCCCTTTGTTTATGGACATTTATGATTGGGGTTTCAATGCCCAAAAATGTCTATAACAAAGCTGAAGCAGCGCAACGGAACTTCATCAACCACCAGTTTAAGGTAGGCCTCCAACGATGACTATTTAAGGGAATCAATTGTTTTTTTGTCTTTGCTATGACTAGACCCACTCTAGGGCTAGAGGGGTTACCTCTGTCGGTAGAGGGAACACTTTCCTACTTCACAAGTTGGAAACTCTACTAGGGAGTCCTTTGTACGTTTTTCCTCCTGTTTTCTTTTGTTTGGTTTTGATTTAGTGTCTCTTGAATTTTGGGGTTAAATCATTAGTTTTTGGGTTACCTGGGTCAATCTGGGAACTCCCCTTACTGTCTGGAAGAATAGTCTAGTGTTTGTTTGGGAGTTTTCTCTTGTTTCTCCTTGTTTTCGTGCTCATTGTTATCACTGAGGTTGTTCCCTGCCTCCAGAAGGGAATACGGCCGAGGTAACCACTAACCAATATTTTAGCTATAGATTCTAGCCAATCTGCAACCAGAGAGGGCTCTCTCTTTATCATTTAGATTTGTTTTGTTATATTTTAGGCTAGTTATGAAGCATAAGTTTTGTTTGATGTTTGGAAGATGACATTCAGTAGAGCAGGGCTGTAATGCAAGAGAAGTTCAGACCATTAGGTTGATGGATTCTATTGGAAATAAACCTCTGGGTATGGTGTCTTTGGCAATAGGAAAACTACAGAGCAAGATAATTAAACACAGAAACAATTTTCAAGCTGGAATAAGATGAAATGAAGTCAGGGAATGAAAGGAAATCAAGAATCTTTCATTATGCTAACAGAGGGAAATTGTATAAATATTATCAGGGAGTAGTTAAGAATTCCTTGATGATATTTAGAGAGAAAGAACTAGGGAGACAAGAGCAGTCAATAATTCTTGCCTATTCTAGTCCTGTAGAAAACATAAGAAGTTACAGGAATTGAACAAAGAGTACAACAAAGTAAATTCGGTGTTATCCTTCTTTCTTGTAACTTAGAGCATGATATTTAGATGGTAAATAAAACACAAGTACAGTAACACAAGAGTAAAGAAGACTTATTGATCCATGTATTAAAACGAGAATTCTGCAATATATCCTTCTGCCATTGATTCCATAACCAGTAAATTCACCAGCAAAACATTCCAGCAATCTTTACCTCAGAAGAGTTCTCAAAACATACAGTGCAGGTCGAGAATGATGTTCACCAGCCAACAATAATACATATCTTCGGGAAGTATTTATAGAAGAGTTTACAAAATATCCCGTAGGAAAAATATCAAGTAATAAATTCATCCATCTACTTTGGCAAAGGCAATAACTGATTGAGGAAAAACCACACAGAAATGAATGAAGGAATAACTATGCTGTACTGGCCGCCTTAGGTGCTCTGCTATTGTTGACTTTTTGGTTCAACTAGTCGGCTAATTAGCTGCTTTTCTGATTTGTGTTCCTGATGTGCTGTCACTTGCCACCTATGCCTGAGTTTGTCTTAAAGCCTTTTAGCGCGAATTCCATCCTTTTTCAATTTGATTTTCTGGTACGTGGCCTGTATATTTGAATTTGCTAATGTGTAGCTGACAAAAAAAAAAGCAATAAAATCACCTTGGCAAAACCTCAAGCATGCCCTCCCACCATTGATCTGTAGGCAGCTGGTGTCTCTGTAGCTTAATCAATGTTTCATCAGCTTCAGTTTATGTGTAGTATTTTGGCTGGACCTCAGAAAGATGATTTATTTCATGTTCAATATAAAACAAATTTTCCAATTTGTCATATAAAACCTGTCCAGAGGGAGGTGTCGTCTCTTTTGTGCTGCTTGATGATGCTGTGATTTGATTGGTAATATAGGTATTTACCCTTCGAGCATACTGTTCATGTGTTAACAGTCTTCCACTGTTGGTCAGTAAGTTGGGCAACCCCTTGCTCTGCAACACTACAAACTTTTGTCTGAAGGTATTTATTTCTGCTTGCATCTCTTGGCACTTTCTTTCCAAAATCTGCACAAAATTCCTCATGGTCAGCACCTTTTTCACTAACAAAATTGTGTCTGTTTTGTTCCTGATATCCAGAGCTGCTAACTGTTCTCTAGTATGAGTATTCAAAAAATGGATCATTTTGTTGGCCTCTTCGGGCTTGTTTGCCAATAATGTTCTGGCCTTTTGAGTCTCAAATTGAGCTATCCCTATCAACTCAATCTGGTCATGAATAGTCTGGATTGATGTCCATTGATCAGTGATGGACTGGCCAATTTTACTCCACAAAATTGTTTTGATTTCTATTAGAGTCTTGTGAAGAGTAAGGTCCTTTTCCAAGGCTTTTATCTTATTTTCCAGGGCCTTTACTTCCCTTGTCTTCTCTACCACAACCATTTTTGATTTGTCATAATTCACCTCAATCTTGGCCAGCTTTTCTTTGGCTTCTTTTAGTTCTGCCATTTGGAGTTCCAGAGCTTTTATTTCTTTCATCATTTCCTCCATACTCAGGCTGGCCTCTTGTTCTGCTGCTACTGTAGTTGTTGCTGTAACTGTTGCTGAAGTTGAGGCTGGGGCTGAGGTACCTGTTGTTGATGCCAGATCAGTAGGAGGGACTGCTGTGGTGACTGTAGGAGGAACAGTTTCAAGAGTTAGAGCTGTTTGAGCCAGTTGAGAGGCCAACTCTCCTTGTTTTCCTTGGAGTGCTGCCCCCAAGGCTTTCTCTATTTCTAGCAGTCTTTCATTCATCATCATTAGAAAATTTACTACATCCTCCTCTTCTTTCTATTATGCTACTTCCGTGGTTTGAGGATGTATTATAGCTGGTAGTCTGATTTGTTTTTTGAGGGTTGCTATGTCTTCTTCTTTCTTCTTAATTAAAGCCTGTATGAACTTGTGATCGTTGGGATCATGTCCCAGCTCCATAATAATCTCCTCCAATGATTTGATTCTATTGTCCTTGGCTAATGAGGAGGCTTTCTCCAATTCCAATTGGGCAGAAGTATTATGAAGTGAATTTTGCAATCTGTGGGCCAATATTGCTTTATCTACCAAGGTGGAGTACACCATTTCTCCAGTTTGTTTGTGTAACTCAATCTGGTCCATTGGGTGGATGTCTTTAGCGAGGACTTCTAGATTGGTTATGATATAATCAGCAGCTGACTGGGGCTGCTATATTGTAGGTCTAAAGTGACTAAGGGTCATTTTCCCTTCTTGGATATCATAGGCTGCCATTAGCCTCTGTTGATTGGTGGGAGCCATTCTTGGAAATCGGTTATAGAGTTGGAACCTTTCCGGCTCATTTCTGGCCATGATTTCAGTGAATGCCTTCTTGATGTCAGATCCTTGCTTGCTCTTTTTCTTGGTGGATGTAACCTCCACACCTTGTTTCCTCTCTTGCTCCTGCTGAAAGGAGCTAGCTGATGTTTCCATACTTGGGGGAATCCGTAGTTCAGTTGTTTCCTCACCCCTTTGGTTGCCTGTTGTCTCCTCTGTAAATTCTTCCTTAGAGTAGGGGTTCAACCTTTGCCTTTTCTCCCCTTGCTATTATGTGGATGCCCTTGTGGGTGTCTCTTCTTGCCTGTCCCTTTTCTTGGCTCTTTCCTCATTCAGAGGAGTTTGTAACATAGGGATTTCAGGTGCTTTTGCTTGTGTTGAAGGGGCTTGCCCTTGACTTTGTTCTTTTGCTGTATCTGGCCGGTTTGCCATTGTCTCCTGCTACTCTGAATGCTACACTTCCTTGCCCTTGGATGTCCCTGGAGGAGGAGTAGTCCCTTGGGCAGGCCGTTGTGAAGTTGTGGCAAATGATGTGCCCGCTCCAAGGTGTCGAGGCAATGTGGAAAACACCTGTCCAACAGAGTCCAGGTCAAGTGACTTTTCAAACTCTTTCATTTCTTTTTCTAATCTCTCTTCTTCAGTAAGTCCCTCAACTAGTGTACCTTCTATCCATTCCTGTTGATTAGCATATTGTTTGATATGAGGGATACTATGGTGCACATATCCTGTAAGCTTGTTTTTGACTCTTCGAAAGCTTATGAAATGTTCAGGGTCATATGGTGACCAAAGAAAACTTTGTTTCAGCTTAAGTTTTTCTCTCAGAATAGTGTCAGCTTCCTTCCATGCTTCTTCCCTTTTATTAAAGATAAAAGGGCCCAGTTGGTGCCTTATCTTGGGCTGTGCTTTTTTCCTAGCACCATGGAAATGAGTCAAATTTGAACTACTGAATTGCCGGTAGTATCCAGGGCAAAGAGTCTCATAGGGACATACTTTGGCAGCATGTAGGGAGCTAATTGTTACCCATAGATCCTGATCACTGTATGGTTTTGGTAAAAATACCAGTCACCAATACTGTATTCCTTTGAGAGGTGTAAGATTTTCTACATTTTAGCAAAGAGCCTAGCAAGAGGAGTTGTTGACAACAAACAGGTAGCTGGATATATGAAAAGGTCAATAAACTCAAAATATGTATATGGGGAGCTACGAACATGATGGAATACTGAGGACCAAAATATTACAGACCTTCGCTCCCCCTTAGCATCCAATTTTTTAAGGGGAACTAGGAAACTATCAGGTTGATAGTACAACAGCAAATGGTATATATATGAAGTGTACTTGAACGCTCTCTCTCTGTCTAAATTCATGAATTGCTCATGAATTTTGTTAGCTATGAAGGTGGCATAATCATACTTGACAGTAGGGGGTTGTCCTGGAGCAAACATGAACATCAAAGCAAAGACAGTCTCATCCACTATTTCACTTTTTCTGAATCCCAGGATGTAAGAAATCATGTCTATGAGCAATTTTCCAGGCTCATCAAACCAGGCATGGTGATAGGGAATTTTGTATCTGGAGTAACAATCTGGTGGCATGAACATCTTGGCAATTTGGTCAACTTCTGCAGAGGACAGCTTGGAGGCTTGATCCAGCAAATGTTTCATGGGGAGAGGGACCAAAGGCTGAGTTGGCTTGAAGTGCAGCATCTCATTTATAGACTGAGGGGTGATATGAAAGAGGACATTTCCAGAAGGGTTCATCACTACCCTTTGAGAAGGGTCATAATTAGCACAACATTGATGGAGGAGGTCAGGGAGGACATTCACTGAAGGCAGGTAGTATATAGGCATATTAGACTCCCAGATTCTAAATATGTCAGTTTTATTCCTGTATCTATTCCTTATTTCACAAAAAGCCTGAAGGTGAGGTTTATCACCCTCCATTTCCTCAATCTGGAAATCTCTATCAGCAAGAGGTAGCCACTCCAACTCCCTATGTGGTGCATTCAAGGGTGCAATATTCAGGGCCACTGGAGCCTCCATGATTCACTGTGTTTATAATTGGATTTTGAGTCTGTGTCTCAACAGGAAAAAGAGTACTGACAGTGGGTCTTTCACAGGAATTCTGCAATTTGAGTTTTATATGGAAATGGCCTCACTAAGTAAAACTCAAAGGAGAGACAGAGCCTGCAGAGTTTTTTAATTAGGAAGCTAAAAAATCAGTGGAAAGGGCACTCCTTTTGCAAGTGCTTTTTGGTGGTTTTGCAGGCGGACATGAGCTCGACTTGCAGTTTGATGGATAATTGACAACGGACCATAGAATTAGCAGGTTTCCCTTGGAAAGACTGTGAATCAGTAACTTAGAGTATAGAGGTTCGCAAGCAACAGTGTATTTGACTCGAATTTAGCTCTCCCAGTGATTTTAACTGAGAAATCACGGAAAAACAAGGTTTATGGGCGACTGTCGAGTAAATACCTATTTTACAAGAGTCTGGTGTGAAATGCAGTTGCAGACAGAGCTGAGGAGGTCTGGTTTGCAGCATGAACATGCCTAGGTGGCGGACTGGAACGTTAGTGGTGGATTCAACGTCATTCACATGCACTGTCTCCACTATACGATGCATAAAAAAAAACAAAAAACATCACTTTCGTGACTTTTGAACAAATTTGGGCTTTTTCGGACTTTTTGGCGCTTTTTTTGCTGACGTCATCATAACGTAACCTTGTCCTATAGTAGGGTACGGAAGGTGACATGGTGGATGACGTGGTCGCTGACATGGAAGAATGACGTGGTGGACACGGCGGATGGAATAGTAACGCGGGTGCTGGCGTGGGTGCAGATGTGGTGTATGACATAAGCAGCGGGAACGGGAGGCGGTTTGTGGTTTCCATCGGACTGCTTTTGGTACGGGGGCGGTTTATGTCAGAGCGAGCCTGATGCAATAGGAAAGAGACACGCGTCCCAGGGTACGACGGGAAAACCGCTTTCCATCGGGCGCTAACTCTCGTACACTGGGGCAGCTCCGATATCAATGAGAGCCGTTGGATCTAGAGGGTGCGATCCAATGGTTGACGGGATGGCGAGTTGACGGTGAGGTACGGCACAGGGGCCCGCCCAAAGATTTAAAATTTTATAATGTTTTGCGGGGGTTTTCCAAATGTTTTTAACTTTGGGCTTTGGCAGATCGGTTGTTTATTTAACCGAATGTTAAATAAAATGCAATTTAATAATGCGCAAAGGGTTATAATGTGGTTTATATGGGCGGGTTAGGGGTGGTTATTTATTTAACCAGGGGTTAAATAAATTCCAGTGACGCGGAGGGCTATTATAATGTTTCTGGTAAATGTTATAATTCCCGAAACTTTTTGCTATATGGCTATAGTTGCCAAAGGTAGGGATATTATACATTTTTTGGGTTTTTTATGTATTTTTATATATAATAGGGGAGGGGAAATATAAGTGGAAGTTATATAATAGGGTTAGCATGTTAATATGAATATAAGGGGAAATGCTAGGTGCATGAAGTTGAATCACCTAGACTTGGGTGTGTGGAGAAATAAAACTTTACACAAGAAATGTGGCTTTGAGCTTTTAAGTAAACCTGAAGTTTTACTTAAGCTTTTATAGAAATGGAATGATGTTAAGAGTTTGAGCAGATCCCAATCTCTTTGAGGGATGTTAGTGAATGATTATTCTGAGGGGAGAGAGGGGGGAGTTAGACATGCAACTTCTGATCACACCTTTGCCATGGCATTTGAGATATCCATGAAATATATCATATTCAAAAAGATGACACTGCTGATAGACCTGTTTCTGCAACTTCAATCTACTTACCCATTCTACAATTCCTAACATTTTTTCTTCATTTTTGATTGGGTGCACTTGAACTAGCAAATGCTGATTTTCCTCTTTTCTTTTGGCTGCCCTCCTATCTGAATCTATCCTTATCTCCTCCAAGGGCTTTGATTAAGAAGTTGGGCCCTTTATTTCTCTATCTTATCTGGTGATATGCCAAGCTTGAACTGTTTGGACAGACCTTCATTCTCTATTCTACAATAGGAAATTTAAATATGGATCGGCCCAGATTGAGCTATTGGGCCATCCATCAAGTGTGCTAAGAAACAGTGTTTGCACATTGTGAACTTGCTTTGCGCAAATAGAACAGTAGTGGAATTTTAACTGGCCACTTTCCTGGTCTTTCTTTGGGGTTCATTTTCTTTATCTTTTGTTGACCAATTCATTTTTCTTGCCCTTTGATTTTTCTTTTAGGGCATACCCTCTTTACATTTTTTAATTTTCTTTATCTGTATACAAAATATGGAACCTTTGCAGCATGGAAAGGATGATCATATTTGGCACTTCCATAGCCAATCATGAAATATGACACCTATTGGTATAGGAACCTAACTGTGGCTCCACTTTGGGATGGCTTTTCCAGGTGAAAAGCCAAGAATAGCAGGTTAGATGGCCTTATTTTCAACTCTTGTTGTGATCTAAAACTTCCTTCTGCTGTAGACACATAACTAAATCATTTTAACATGTATATACTTCTCATGAGCTAATGTGAACAGAATAACAAATTTGTTCTAGTAGATGGTCTAGATGTTCAGTCATCTTCATGGCTCCCAAGCTTTCTTTTTTATTTCCTCTGATGAATTCAAATATGTACAAAAGGGTGGTACAATTCCTTGCTTTTTCCCTCAAAATCTGCTGCATCTTATCCCTAATCTAATTGATGTAATGAACTGCTAAAATAGACACTACTTATGTACAATATACAGTATTGTTATTTTGATCAAAGAGGATCAAAATAATTCTTGAGCATTCGTCCATTGACTGGCCCTTCCTCAGCTTCTGTGCCATCCAAACTCTTCAAAAAATAGGTGTTGTTTCCTTGTACAACCTGAATGACATAAGGTCCTTTCCAAAGGAAATCAAATTTGCCATGCTTTCCTTTGTCTTCCCTCCTAGAATCCCACTTCAGCACTTTGTCTCCTATGAAGAAATCTTCAGCTTTTGTTCTCTTGTCAAAATCTTCTTGAGTCTATCTTGCAGAACCTGAGTTCTCTGATATACTTCCTCTGTAGTTTATTGCAAGTGAATATTTTGATTGATTCTCCTTTGAATGTCATTGGGTTCTGCTTGTAACTCTTGCAACAATTTGATTACAGGGATGCCCAAGGATGAGGGGAACACAGCCTCCATGCCATAAACCAATTCATATGGGCTAGTTCCAATAGATCTTTTGGTGGTCAATCTGTCTGCCCATAGTGCATTTACCAGCTTTTATGCCAATTCTTTTTATTCTCCTCCAAGACTTTTTTGATGATGTTGATCAGGCTTTTGTTGGAGGATTCAGCTAGGCCATTACCTTGAGGGTAGTAAGTTGTGGAGTGGCCCAAGGTAATGTGATACTTATGAAAAAAATTGATCATTCTTTTGGATTTAAAGGTAGCAACATTGTCTGTAATAATCTTCTCCAGACAACCAAATCTAGACAAAATATTAGTTTCTAAGAATTGCATGATGATTGAGTCATTGGTTTGCCTACAAGGGATGGCTTCTATCCATTTGGTAAAGTAGTATGTGGCAGTGAGAATTCACTTGTGTTGACCAGAAGAGGAAGGATGCATTTCTCCAATGAAATCTAAACCCCATTGTTGAAATGGTCTTTCAATTGAAATGGGTCTGAGAGGGAAAGGTAACAGCTTTCTCTTGCCTTCAAAGATCTGACATTTATGGCAAGAAACTAATTTTTTTTTCACATCAGCAAATAGGGAGGGCCAATAAAAACCAGCTCTTAGAATCTTATCAGCTGTTGACTTCCAATACAAGTGTCCTCCACAGTCTCTTGCATGAAATTCCTTGAGTATTTTGTTAGTTTCATCCTATATTAGGAAATTTAGCAAAATACCTTCATGATTTTTCCAAAATAAAACATTGTCTATAATACAAAACTTTGAAGCCTTCATTTTCAAGAATCTATTTTTAGTTCTGGATAACCCTGGAGGAGCTTGTAGGTTTAACAATACAAAACATATGTCAGCATACCAGGGTGATTGTAAAAAGGCTTGATTGATCTGTGGAGTTGCCATCTCCTGTTCGTTATCCAGTTCATTTATGTCAAGGGCTTGAAAATTGGTTTCAGTCATTAATTTAGCTAACCCTTGTCCTTTTATGAGTTTTGTAGGCTTGATTTCAATGTCATACTCTAAAATGTTGGCTATCCATTTGCCCCTTTTACCCTCAATTCCTTCTTGAGTCACAATGTCTTTGACCACAACATTTGGGACATAGGCTATGACATGTGAGTACAAGATATAAACTCTGAAATCCTTGATGGCCTTTACAAGGGCATAGGCCTGTTTCTCCATGATTTTATATTTGAGTCGAGCATCTCTAAGTGCTTTGCTGAAGAAAGCAATAGGCTTCTCACATCCTTGGTCATTCTTTTGTAGTAGGACAACAACAATAATATGCTGAGATGCAAAGGAAAAATTATGAAATCTCTATCAAAATTGGGGCTTGTGAAAACAGGTGTTTTAGTCAAAGCCATTTTAATTTCCTCAAAGGCTTGTTTAGCTTCAGTTCTCCATTTGACTTTAGAATCTTTCTTTAGCATGTTATTCAAAAGCCTTACTAGTTCGGCTAAATTGGGAATGAATCTTCTTAGGAAATTGATCTTTCCTAGAAAGGCTTGTAGTTCCTTGATGTTTCTTGGGTGAGGGACTTGGAGAATAGCTTGTATTCTGTCTGGGTCAATTCTAATGCTATCTTTTGAGAATATGTGACCTAGGATTTTGCCTTCTTCTAGGCCAAATAGGGATTTCTTTGGGTTCAATGATATGCCATAATTTCTGCAAATTAAGAACACTTGTCTCAAATGCTATAAATGTTCTTGGTCTGATTTTGAAAAAGTAGTGAGGTCATCAAGGTATATGACTAATAAATCATGGATCTCCTTTCCAAAGGCTATGTCCGTTGCTCTTTGAAATGTGGCCCCTGCATTTTTGAGTCCAAAAGGCATTTTCACATATTTGAAGGTTCCCCAAGGTGTTGTGAAGGCACTTTTGTCTTGATCATCTAGGTGGACTAAAATCTGATTAAATCCTGAGAAGCCATCTAACAGTGAGATCCTAGAAGCTCCTACTACCCTTTGTAGGATATGATCCATTTTTGGTAAGGGGTAGTGGTCTTTAAGAGAGACTTTATTCAAATTTCTTAGGTCAACACAGAGTCTTATCTCTCCGATTTTCTTCCTAGTGGGCACTAGATTTGAAATCCACTCTGAAAACCTGATAGGTGCAATTATTCCAGCTTCGTACATTCTTTTGACATCCTTCTCAATCAGGGGTAGGAAGACAGGATTCACCCTTCTAAGCTTTTGTTTAAAAGGCTTTTGATTTTCTTTTAAGGGTATTGTATGTTGGATGATGGAAGTATCATAGGAATTTAGGTCCTCATAGCTCCAGGCAAAGAAATCTTGGAACTCCTTAAACAACTCAATGTGTTTCAGCTTTTGATCAGACGATAATGATTTGGAGAGTTTTACCATTTTTGGATTTTCTATGGTTCCAATATTGCAATCCTCAATTTCTACATTTAGTGGTCGCATTTTTGGTTTTCTTAGAATATCATTTGAATCAAATATATCATCCAAAGGAGTTAAGCCCGTGGGCAGAAAATTATCCTTTAGTTCAATTACTTCAAATTCTCCCTCAACCATCTCATCAAGGTGCATTTGCTTTAGTTCTTGTAAATTTTTATAGTTAAAGGTTGTTGGATGCAAAACCAGATTTTCTGTTTCAGCTGATATGCTTTGCTCAATTTTGTCTATTTGTTGTTGATCATCAATGATGCTTGTGTCAATGTTTATACTTGAGAATTCCTCTTTCAAAGTCAGGAAATTATTTATTTGTGTATCATTTTCAAACACTTGCCAGTTTTTGGCATTATCTGGGACAGCAGGTCTGTGTTTGCTTTCAGCAGTAAAGTGGTGGTTGGGCTCAAATGGTAGCTTGCAAGTGCTGACAAAGGTTGCCAAACTATGTGCATGTAAATTGTGCTTTCTTGGAATTTTGGTGAGCTGAGATTCTGAGAAGGTGTTGAGTATTTCAATGGCTACACCTCTGTAAGCTCTTAGCCTAAGATCATTTGTAACAAAGCTTCCCTTTATTTGTTGGATAATCAAGTCTAAGTCCCCTAGGATTGAAATCTTAGTTGCCCCTATACTTTTGATGAATTTGAGTCCCAGCAAAAGGGCCTCATACTCAGCCATATTGTTTGTACATCTGAAATTTAGCCTATATGCATGACCTTGAGCATGGTCATTTTTCATATTGTGTATCCAAATCCCTGCCCCTGCTCCCAATTTGTTCACTGACCCATCAAACTCTAAGTACCATAAGATTTCTTGATTGTGATTAGTCTTAGGAGTTTTGGAAACTTGCTCAGTGGGCATATTTGGATTTTGTAGCTCATGTGCTATGTCTCGTTCATTTGTTGCATCTATCACATCAACAATTTTTTGATCTTGAGCACTAGATTGTTCATTCATGTTTTTTGTTTGTGCTATTCCCAGGAGTTTGACATCAGTTTTGGGACACATCCCAACATTGTATAAGATGAATGAATCCATATCGGAATGCATAGAATAGATGGGGAAGTTTTGGGGTTTCTCTTGACTACTAACCACATATTTCATCAATGTTTCCCGGTACAATCTCTTTGGCTGTCCAAAGACTGAAATGGTGGCATAGGACATGTCTAGCTGCAAAGATCCTTGGAGTTTTGCACCCCAAGATCTAGACAAAAGCATTCCATATTTAGGTGGGATATCAGTGACCACCACATCCATCAAGATTTTTTTTAGTTGGATATTGGACTAAAGATACACAAAGGTCTTTAATTAGGCCTAGACACTTGACTTGGCTAGAATCAAATGAGAACAAGTCTTTGTATGGCCTTGTGCTATCTAGGTCTAGCTTTTCCATCACAGACTTAGGCATTAGGTTATGGAAAGCTCCTGAATCAAACATTGCGTTGTGCAGCACTTTGTCATGAATGTTCAAGCTCACATAGAATGGAGGAACTCCTCCATCTATGGTTTTACCATTGACTTCAGGACCAAAAATCAGTTCTGGTTGGTCATATGAAACATTGACTGCATCACTATTCTCTGATATTTGAAGTGACCTATTGATTTGTTCCCTATAAACTTCATGTTTAGCCAATTCAGACAGAGGAATAGCTATTTTCAGTTTGCCTATTTCTGCTTCTAAGTTAAAAGGTTTTTCCACTTGAATTCTTGTATTGTGGACAGCAATATTTTCCTTTTCTGTTGTATTTTCAGTAACCTTCTCTTCATCATGAGTGCTATTTTGAGCTAAATCTGTTTTATAATTATTTTCAGGAGGGAGTTTAGACTTTCTTTTGAGGGAAAGGATGTGGATGGTTGATTCTTTGAGGGTTGTACATCTGATATGTCTTCCATAGTGGTTTCCTTTGGGTTGGGACCTGTTCTAGCAGGGAGTTCTGTCCTGGCAGCTTTATCTTTTGTTTTCTTTGGCTCCTTGGTATCTTTCAACTTGGCAGGTTCAGGCACATCTATGGTTCTGCTTCTTAATTTGTATTGTTTATGCACCTCATAGACCGTTGCATCATATCCTTCTCTGAAATCAAATGACTCTTCGGACTTGGTTTGAAATTGATTGAAATTATGGGCCTCTTGGTCATCTTGTGTTAGAAAGATTTGTTGCTCACTGTTTAACCCCATTAGATTGATTTGAGTATCCTCTGTTGGCTCACTATAGGTTGAGGCTTCGGCATAGTTCTCTTGAAATGTAGGTCTGATATTCTGATCAGGGCCAGCCTTCCCGGTGTTAGGATTTGAATTTTTTCTAAAGTTCAGATTCCTAGTGGAGTTACTTGGTTGACCCTCCCAAGAAGATTTTCTTTCAATGGTTTCCACCCTATCACCCAGCATGTCCATGCCTTTGATGATTGCATCAAGTTTTTGTTCAAATGTTGAAGGTTTTTCTTTGAAAGTAGTCCTTCTCTCAGCTCTAGATCGGGCTCTTTTAGAGATCAGATTTGCCTCTACACTAACAGCTATGCTCTGCATGTCTTCCAAGCTGGCAGGAGCTCTTTCTCTTAGCTGATATGCCATGTCAGAGTCAAATCCATTAGGGAATTTGATTAGGGCTAAATCAGGTGGGGTTCTAAGGTTTTGAGGGATAACATTGTACACATTATTAAATCTAGCACAATAGTCTTGGACAGTTTCTTGCGGGCCTCTTTTTAAACTGTCATACTCTAATAAGATGTGTAATGGATATTTCTTCTTTTCCCATCTATTGAGAAAGGTTTGGTAAAGGGAATCTAAATCAGCAATTGTGTTTGCACCAAGTGCCCTAAACCAGGTCCTTAATTCACCGCTTAAACTTTGAAATTTTTTTTCATTCTGACATCATTGTCATCAATTTCATAGTTCTCAAAGTAGTCCATCATTTTCTTAGTGTGTTGTTGGGTTGTATAGGAGCCAGTACCATCAAAATATGTGATTTTGCTCTGATAATCCTAAGGCATAGGCCCTGGATTTCCAGGTAACTGTAGAGGAGCATAATGGTTTGCCATATTTACAAGGATAAATGGGACGGCAGGAAGAAATAAGACAGTTGGAACAGCAGGGACAGTAGTGGAAATATGTGCAGTGGATGGGGGAGTGGAGAGGATACTTTGAGGTGTGGATGAAGAACTAGGAGAGGCTGTAGAAAGGACTGCTGCTCTCCCAGGAGTAAGCTCAGATTTTGAAGGGTTTTGCTGAAGTATATCAAGGTCTAAATCAACAGATTTTTCTAGTTTTTCTTGTTTTCTAAGGGTCTTAGAGATCAAGTTAGGATTTTCAAAAACAGTTGGAGGATCTGGATCAAGACTTGACCTGGTGTACTGAGTTTTCTTCTTTGGAGCCAGCTTCTAAATCTATTTTTGGTATTTTCTGGAAATGTTTAGAGATCACTGCTTTTGAAAATATACTACAAGAAGTTCTTTTGGAATATAGGAGGCTTTGGGATCTCCTTGAATATGTTGAAATAGGGAGTCTGATTAAATCTTTGGGACAACTATTTAAAACCTGAAACTAGACTGGAGTTTGACTGAAGCAGCGTTTATTTACTCCTATAAATGCACAGCAAGAATAGTTTCAAAGGCTACCTGGCTAACTTCAGGCTCCATCTGTAGCTTTAGAAAATAGACAACAGTTACTAACAGTCATTCAGGTCCCCAGTGGAGTCGCCAATGATGTTATCACTCAGGTTGTTCCCTGCCTCCAGAATGGAATATAGCCGAGGTAACCACTAACCAGTCTTTTAGTTACAGATTCTAGCCAATCTGCAACTAGAGAGGGCTCTCTCTTTATAATTTAGATTTTTTTTGTTATATTTTAGGCTATTTATGAAGCATAAGTTTTGTTTGATGTTTGGAAGATGACATTCAGTAGAGCAGGGCTGTAATGAAAGAGAAGTTCAGACCATTGGGTTGATGGAGTCTAATGGAAATAAACCTCTAGGTATGGTGTATTTGGCAATAGGAAAACTACAGAGCAAGATAATTAAACACATAAACAATTTTCAAGCTGGAATAAGATGAAATGAAGTCAGGGAATGAAAGGCAATCAAGAATCTTTCATTATGCTAACAGAGGGAAATTGTATAAACATTATCAGGGAGTAGTTAAGAATTCCTTGATGATATTTAGAGTGAAAGAAGCAGGGAGACAAGAGCAGTCAAGAATTCTTGCCTATGCTAGTCCTGTAGAAAACATAAGAAGTTACAGGAATTGAACACAGAGTATAACAAAGTAAATTCGGTGTTATCCTTCTTTCATGTAACTTAGAGCATGATATTTAGATGATAAATAAAACACAAGTACAGTAATAGAAGAGTAAATAAGACTTATTGATCCATGTATTAACACGAGAATTCTGCAATATATCCTTCTGACATTGATTCCATAACTAGCAAATTCACCAGCAAAACATTCCAGCAATATTTACTTCAAAAGAGTTCTCAAAACATATAGTGCAGGTCGAGAATGATATTCACTAGCCAACAATAATACATATCTTGGGGAAGTATTTATAGAAGAGTTTACAAAATATCCCGTAGGAAAAATATCAAGTAATAAATTCATCCATCTACTTTGGCAAAGGCAATAACTGATTGAGGAAAAACCACACAGAAATGAATGAAGGAATAACTATGTTGTACTGGCCGCCTTAGGTGTTCCGCTATTGTTGACTTTTCGGCTCAACTAGTCGGC
Organism: Pinus tabuliformis; assembly: GCA_031772625.1. Taxonomy (NCBI): domain Eukaryota; kingdom Viridiplantae; phylum Streptophyta; class Pinopsida; order Pinales; family Pinaceae; genus Pinus; species Pinus tabuliformis. Next base: position 39,983,354 of record CM062815.1, read on the forward strand.
TGATTAGCTACTTTTCTGATTTGCATTCCTGATTTTCTGTCACTTGCCAGCTATGCCTGAGTTTGTCTTAACGCCTTTTAGCACGAATTCCATCCTTTGTGAATTTTAGTTTTTGGTACGTGGCCTGTATATTTGAATTTGATAATGTGTAGCTGACAAAAAAAAAGCAATAAAATCACCTTGGCAAAACCTCAAGCATGCCCTCCCACCATTGATCTGTAGGCAGCTGGTGTCTCTGTAGCTTAATCAATGTTTCATCAGCTTCAGTGTATGTGTAGTAATTTGGCTGGACCTCAAAAAGATGATTTATTTCATGTTCAATATAAAACAAATTTTCCAATTTGCCATATAAAACCTGTCCAGAGGGAGGTGCTGTCTCTTTTGTGCTGCTTGATGATGCTGTGATTTGATTGGTAATATAGGTATTTACCCTTCGAGCATATTGTTCATGTGTTAACATTCTTCCACTGCTGGTCAGTAAGCTGGGCAACCCCTTGCTTTGCAACACTGCAAACTTTTGTCTAAAGGTATTTATTTCTGCTTGCATCTCTTGGCACTTTCTTTCCAAAGTCTGCACAAAATTCCTCATGGTCAGCACCTTTTTCACTAACAAAATTGTGTCTATTCTGTTCCTGATATCCAGAGCTGCTAACTGTTCTCTAGTATGAGTATTCAAAAAATGGATCATTTTGTTGGCCTCTTCGGGCTTGTTTGCCAATAATGTTCTGGACTTTTGAGTCTCAAATTGAGCTATCCCTATCAACTCAATCTAGTCATGAATAGTTTGTATTGATGTCCATTGATCAGTGATGGACTGGTCAATATTACTCCACAAAATTGTTTTGTTTCTGTTAGAGTCTTGTGAAGAGTAAGGTCCTTTTCCAAGGCTTTTATCTTATTTTCCAAGGCCTTTACTTCCCTTGTCTTCTTAGCCACAACCACTTTTGATTTGTCATAATTCACCTCAATCTTGGCCAGATTTTCTTTGGCTTCTTTTAATTCTGCAATTTGGAGTTCTAGAGCTTTTATTTCTTTCATCATTTCCTCCATACTCAGGCTGGCCTCTTGTTCTGTTGTTATTGTAGTTGTTGCTGTAACTGTTGCTGAAGTTGAGGTTGGGGCTGAGCTACCTGTTGTTGATGCCGGATCAGTAGGAGGGACTGCTGTGGTGACTGTAGGAGGAATAGTTTCAAGAGTTAGAGCTGTTTGAGCCGGCTGAGAGGCCAACTCTCCCTGTTTTCCTTGTAGTGCTACCCCCAAGGCTTTCTCTATTTCTAGCAGTCTTTCATTCATCCTGTTAGCGCTTGAGATTTCACCCTAGGCTGAGGAAGGTAAACCTTCAAGGCAACATCAAACCATTTCACCTCGTAGCTAGCCCTACGGGGTATGAGAAGGCTCTCTCCGGTCTATCTCGGAAAATTTTCAATGGGGTGAGATGACCAACAAGTTAACACTGATATTAGGCTAGTAAACTGATTAGGAAGGTTGATTTAAAGTTTTTGGGGTTTTTGGTGGCAATTGGAGGGAGTGCAATTCAGGGTGTGGGGATTGAGCTCAGTTTTTGCAGGTGGGTCTTTGGGGCAAGGAAGGAGTTTGTACTGATGCCTTAAGCTGAGATGGGTGATCAAGGAAGAAAGAGAGGGAGCTAAAGAGGGCAAACAATGACTTTGAATCCTCTTTAGACAGTGGAAAACATAAATATTAAACAAAATTGAAAGCTGAGCATGGCATGCATGAATTCAAACTTTATCACTTCTTTTGTTTAATTAGCAGCAATAGAATAAGAGATGGAACACATAAACACACTTACAATGACAAGTAGGAAACACACCATCAACACAAGAATCCACAATGATGTCTGCAAAACCCTGGCCTTCCTTTTCCTCAAATTGCAGAGATACAAGTAAAATATACAATAGAGCTTCTCCCTCAAGAGTCCAACCTCTCCAACCATGAAAATGATTGAGAAAATACATAATATAGGCAAGCCAACCTCTTTCCCCACCTCTAGGGGTCGAGCTCAGCTTCCTAGGAGCAGTTTGAACTAATTCTAAACTAAGCACTAGATAATAGGCAGTCAAAACAACTTGCCTCTAAAACTTAGGTAACCCATCCATGCATTTAATATTCACTATTTACATCAAAGAATCTTCTAGAAGTGTTCAAGGAGAGTAAATGTATCCATGTGCCATGAAAATTATCCAAAAATCCATAATTTACAAGCATTAAGAGTCAACCATAGTAAAAACTGAGTTTTGCAAGCCGAAATGGTCAAACTGGCAAAATTTCCCTGAGTGGTCGCGCCCCTGCCTTGGAGTGGTCGCGCGCATTGGAAGCTGTATTTGAGGGCCTTCCTGGTGTCCAAATCAGGTTCAAAATAGCTCATTGGAAAGGTCTATGAGTCTACTTTCCAACCCAACTAGAATTTCTGAATTCGGAGTTGATTTGACCCCTCAAAAGTCATTTCTCCCAAGACAGCTTTCTGCAACTCAAAAAGTGGGCAGAAAGTCAAAATTTGCATGTATTTTGAGCTTTTGGAGGCCCAAATCTCCATAAAAACTTGACCCCATGCATAGGCAAGTGTATTTGTGCATGAAAATTCCAAAAATGCAAAGTTTTTCTCATTCTGAGCTGTCCCCCCGAGTGGTCGCGCGCGGGGTGAGACCACTCCAACGGCCAAAACCTGTAAATTTCTCAAAAATGTCAAAAATGCCTCAAAACTTTCAAAATTTCTTGGGTTTGCTGCTAGGAGGAGGCTAATGAGTATCATGGTGAGTGAGAGAAGCCTCGGCCAAGATACGGAGTGGATTGGTCTTCTTACTCCTCTTGCGGGCCTCGGACAACTTCCTTTGGAGTATCTTCATTTTTGCCTTGCAAACATGCATTCTCGCCCAATAATGATTTTTCATGTTCCGTAGCAACCTCTTCTCCTCGTTTGCCTTCTCTAACAGCCTCTGCAAGTGTGCATTCACCTGGATGAGCATGGACTCCCTCTCCTTGGGCAATAGGTCTCCGGGCCTCCTACGGTTGATGACTCGGTCGGTTCGAATCTTCCATAGTTCATCAAGCTCTTTGTCATCCTCTGTACCTCAACCTCTGTAGAAGATGAATGGTCATCACTTTGCTCACAGGTTTCAGTGTCTGACATGGTTTAGGAGCAAAGTGGACAAAGTGAACTGCTGTCTCTGCCTGCAAAAATACTGAGTTGTATGTTGTTTTCAAGGGGAACAAAATCATGAAGGAAATGTTAGGGGAGGGGATTTTTCATTAGGAAAGGGAAACATATAAAAACAGGGATTTTTAAGGGATAATTCACAAAATGTAACACATATCATCTCATCTTCCATCATTAGGAAATCATTTGCAAAGAAATACTTTATTAGGGAAAACATGTATGATAGTCATCAAGGGAAAGGACATGCATTTGCAACGGGAGTATAGGACAGCATAGATAGCTTGCTCTTTTGAGTTTTTGTTTTTCAATGTACATCATAAGGTAAACACTGCTTTTTCAAAGGATTTTATGTACATTTAGTCATAGGGGAACAAGGCTTCTTTTACATCTTGTCATAAGGGAAAAGGGATCTTAATTGAACAGGGATTTTAGGGAAGGGATAGAGAGGAATTTGGGATAGGAGATTTAGTATTTATTGCAAATGAGATAAGATATAAACATATTATGACATTTGTGAATTTAATAGGAAACAAGGAGGGAATAAATAGGGATTTAAACCTTGAAAAAAACATCAATCCTAGCATAATGCCTACATGAACAAGCAACTACCAATGTCTTCTTTCCTTGCATTCTTGGAGGTATAATCACAAGCATGAGGATCCACAACCACCATCAACCAACAAAACAATTTGTAGAGAGCCTACCTCAACCCAATTTGCAAGTTTGAAGGAGATTTTGAGTCAGTTGGAGGTGATTTTGGCACTTACAGCCTGAGTGGTCGCGCACCTCCTGAGTGGTCGCGCACGTTGTAATTTAACACTGCAGGAGAGCCTCTGAGTGGTCGCGCACCTCATGAGTGGTCGCGCACATTGAGAGGCCTGTTTGGGGGCCTTCCCGGTGTCGGAATTGGGTGTAGGATAGCTCGTTGGAAAGTTCTTTGAGTCTAATTTCCAACCCAAGTTCAATTTTTCAATTTGGAGTTGATTTGACCTATCAAAAATTAAATCTCCCAAGACTGGTCAAAAAGTGCCCAATGAGGCTGCCTCAAGGAAGAGTGTTGTTGCAGTCAACTTTTGAATACCTTCCTCAACCCCAAATTGAGCTCATGATAGCTCATTGGAAAGCTATTTGTGTCTAGTTATCATTTTACCCATCAAAAAAGTCATTTGGTCAACCAAGCTAGGAGAAAACTTGATTTTCCCAAGGTCACTTCAGAGGTTCCTTTGATTCTCCTAAGGCAACGGTATTCTTGACATTTTTCTCAAACCATGACACCTGTGAAAAACGTGAAGGAGGTTTCTCTTCCTTGTCATGTTTGGGACAAAAACCGCTCTCAGTTTTGCAAAATTCATCTTTGATTGCTCAGAACCATCATTTTAGTGAAACTTTCCCCGATGTGTGAAACAAGGAATTTTGTCGAAATGGAGCGAAATGAAGGGGATAAGGGGCTTCTAAATTCTTGAGGAAATTTTTGGGAGTAGGGAGGGATGTTAGGAAGCAGGGGAAAGTGGAATCTCATAGATTGAGTGAGAGGAAGGGGTTCAAAAGAGTGAAACACAGGCCCAACCTAGAAAATTGCCAGGTTGTAGCTAGAAACTAGGGTTTGTGCAAAAATGAGGAATTTGGGGGATATGAGTGTTGGGAAGTGTTTGATAAGGTACATTAAGGATAGGGGAAGGTGTATGAACATGAGGAAACAAGTTTTGCCGATGATTTGTCCGCCCAAGAGAAACTGCCTTCAAAACCCTAAGAGAGGGAAATGACCTTGCCTGGGCGCAACTGAAGCATGAACAAGGTATCAAATGACCCATTAGACACTGACATGATAATGACAACCCTATGAATGATGATAGACTCAGCTGGATAGTGACATAGACTGACATTTGGGCAAACCCTAGACCTAATGGCTAGTGACCAAATTTTGCTTGAAGACTCACTGAAATGACAAAATTTGACCTTGACACTTCAAAATCACTATGTAAGAGCACATTTGATCACTGGAGGAAGGCTGTAAAGACTGACACTAACACATCCTCATTAGCAAACTCACTACATCCTCCTCTTCTTTCTGCTGTGCTACTTCTGTGGTTTGAGGATGTATTGTAGCTAGTAGCCTGAGTTGTTTTCTGAGGGCTGCTATGTCTTCTTCTTTCTTCTTAATTAAAGCCAGTATGCCCTTGGGATCGTTGGGATCATGTCCTAGCTCCATAATAATCTCCTCCAATGATTTGATTCTATTGTCCTTGGCTAATGAGGAAGCTTTCTCCAATTCCAATTGGGTCGAAGTATTATGAAGTGAATTTTGAAATCTATGGGCCAATATTGCTTTATCTTCCAAGGTTGAGTACACCATTTCTCTAGTTTGTTTGTGTAACTCAATCTGGTCCATTGGGTGGATGTATTTAGCAAGGACTTCCAGATTGGTTATGATATAATTAGCAGTTGACTGGGGCTGCTGTACTATAGGCCTGAAGTGACTGAGGGTCATTTTCCCTTCTTGGATATCATAGGTTGCCATTAGCCTCTATTGATTGGTGGGAGCCATTCTTAGTAATTGGTTATAGAGCTGGAACCTTACCGGCTCATTTCTGGCCTTGATTTCAGTGAATGACTTCTTGATGTCAGAGCCTTGCTTGCTCTGTTTCTTGGTGGATGTAACCTCCACACTTTGTTGCCGCTCTTGCTCCTGCTGAAAGGAGCTAGCTGATATTTCCATACTTGGGGGAATCCGCTGTTCGATTGTTTCCTCACCCCTTTGGTTGCCTACTGTTTCCTCTGTAAATTCTTCCTCAGAGTAGGGGTTCAACCTTTGCCTTTTCTCCCCTTGCTATTCTGTGGATGCCCCTGTGGGTGTCTCTTCCTGCCTGTCCCTTTTCTTGGCTCTTTACTCATTGAGAGGAGTTTGTAACACAAGGATTTCAGGTGCTTTTGCTTGTGTTGAAGGGGATTTCCCTTGACTTTGTTCTTTTGCTATATCTAGCCAGTCTGCCATTGTCTCCTGCTACTCTGAATGCTGCACTTCCTTGCCCTTGGATGTCCCTGGAGGAGGAGTAGTCCCTTGGGCAGGCTATTGTGAAGTTGTGGCAGATGATGTGCCCGCTCCAAGGTGTCGAGGCAATGTGAAAAACACCTGTCAAACAGAGTCCAGGTCAAGTGTCTTTTAAAACTCTTTCATTTATTTTTCTAATCTCTCTTCTTTAGTAAGTTCCTCAACTAGTGTACCTTCTATCCATTCCTGTTGATTAGCATATTGTTCGATCCGAGGGATACTATGGTGCACATATCCTGTAAGCTTGTTTTTGACTCTTCTAAAGCTTATGAAATGTTCAGGGTCATATGGTGACCAAAGAAAACTTTGTTTCAGCTTAAGTTTTTCTCTTAGAATAGTGTCAGCTTCCTTCCATGTTTCTTCCCTTTTATTAAAGATAAAAGGACCCAGTTGGTGCCTTATCTTGAGCTGTGCTTTTTTCCTAGCACCATAGAAATGAGTCAAACCTGAACTACTGAATTGCCGGTAGTATTCCAAGGCAAAGAGTCTCATATGGACATACTTTGGCAGCTTGTAGGGAGCTAATTGACAGCCATAGATCCTGATCACTGTATGGTTTTGGTAAAAATACCAGTCACCAATATTGTATTCCTTTGAGAGGTGTAAGATTTTTTGCATTTCAGCAGAGAGCCTAGCAGGAGGAGTTGTTGACAACAAACAGGTGGCTATATATATGAAAAGGTCAATAAACTCACAATATGTATATGGGGAGCTATGAACATGATGGAATACTGAGGACCAAAATATTACAGACCTTCGCTACACCTTAGCATCCAATTTTTTAAGGGGAACTGGGAAACTATCAGGTTGATACTACAGAAGAAAATGGTATATATATGAAGTGTACTTGAACGCTCTCTCTCTGTCTAAATTCATGAATTTCTCGTGAATTTTGTTAGCTATGAAGGTGGCATAATCATACTTGATAGCAGGGGGCTGTCCTGGAGAAAACATGGACATCAAAGCAAAGATAGTCTCATCCACTATTTCACTTGTTCTGAATCCCAGGATGTAAGAAATCATGTCTATGAGCAATTTTCCAGGCTCATCAAACCAGGCATGGTGATAGGGAATTTTGTATCTGGAGTAACAATCTGGTGGCATGAACATCTTGGCAATTCGGTCAACTTCTTCAGAGGACAGCTTGGAGGCTTGATCCAGCAAGTGTTTCATGGAGAGAGGGACCAAAGGCAGAGTTGGCTTGAAGTGTAGCATCTCATTTATAGACTGAGGGGTGATATGAAAGAGGACATTGCCAGAAGGGTCCATCACTGCCCTTTGAGAATGGTCATAATTAGCACAACATTGATGGATGAGGTCAGGGAAGACATTCACTGAAGGCAAGTAGTATATAGGCATATTAGACTCCCAGATTCTAAATATGTCAGTTTTATTCCTGTATCTATTCCTTATTTCAAAAAAAGCCTGAAGGTGAGGTTTATCACCCTCCATGTCCTCAATCTGGAAATCTCTATCAGCAAGAGGTAGCCACTCCAACTCCCTATGTGGTGCATTTAAGGGTGCAATATTTAGGGCCACTGGAGCCTCCATGATTCACTGTGTTTATAATTGGATTTTGAGTCTGTGTCTCAACAGGAAATAGAGTACTGATAGTGGATGTTTCACAAGAATTTTGCAATTTGAGTTTTATATGGAAATGGCCTCACTGAGTAAAACTCAAAGGAGAGACAGAGCCTGCAGAGTTTTTTAATTAGGAAGCTAAAAAACAGTGGAAAGGGCACTCCTTTTGCAAGCGTTTTTTGGTGGTTTTGCAGGCGGACATGAGCTCGACTTGCAGTTTGATGGACAATTGATAGTGGACCACAAAATTAGCAGGTTTCCCTTGGAAAGACGGTGAATCAGTGACTTAGAGTGCAGAGGTTCGTAGGCAACAGTGTATTTCACTCGAATTTAGCTCTCCCGGTGATTTTAATTGAGAAATCACGAAAAAAACAGGGCTTATGGGCGACTGTCGAGTAAATACCTGTTTTACAAGAGTCTGGTGTGAAATGCAGTTGCAGACGGAGCCGAGGAGGTCAGGTTTGCAGCATGAACACGCCTGGGTGGCGGACTAGAACGTTAGTGGCGGATTCAACGTAATTCACATGCACAGTCTCCACTATAAGACGCATAAAAAATAAAAAAAAAACACTTTCATGACTTTTGAACAAATTTGGGCTTTTTTGGACTTTTTGGCCCTTTTTGTGCTGACGTCATCATGACATAACCTTGTCCTGTAGCAGGGTACAGAAGGTGACGTGGTGGATGATGTGGTCGCTGACATGGACGAATGACGTGGCGGACACGGTGGATAGAATAGTAACGCGAGTGCTGGCGTGGGTGCAGAGGTGGTGTATGATGTAACCAGCGGGAACGGGAGGCGGTTTGTGGTTTCCATTAGACCGCTTTTGGTACAGGGGTGGTTTATGTCAGAGCGGGCCCGATGCAATAGGAAAGAGACACGCGTCCCAGGGTACAGTGGGAAAACCGCTTTCCATTGGGTGCTAACTCTCGTACACTGGGGCGGCTCTGATATCAATGAGAGCCGTTGGATCTGGAGGGTGCGATCCAATGGTTGACGGGATGGTGAGTTGACGGTGAGGTATGGTGTAGGGGCCCACCCAAAGATTTAACATTTTATAATGTTTTGCGGGGGTTTTGAAAATGTTTTTAACTTTAGGCTTTGGCGGATCGGTTCTTTATTTAACCAAATGTTAAATAAAATGCAATTTAATAATGCACAAAGGGTTATAATGTGGTTTATGTGGGCGGGTTAGGGGTGGTTTCTGCAACTTCAATCTACTTACCCATTCTACAATTCCTAACATTTTTTCTTCATTTTTGATTGGGTGCACTTGAACTAGAAAACCCTGATTTTCATCTTTTCTTTTGGCTACCCTCCTATCTGAATCTATCCTTATCTCCTCCAATGGCTCTGATTAAGTAGTTGGGCCCTTTATTTCTCTATCTTATCTGGTGATATGCCAAGCTTGAACTGTTTGGACAGACCTTCATTCTCTATTCTACAATAGGAAATTTAAATATGGACCGGCCCAGACTGAGCTATTGGGCCATCCATCAAGTGTGCTAAGAAACAATGTTTGCACATTGTGAACTTGCTCTGCGCAAATAAGATAGTAGTGGCATTTTAACTAGCCACTTTCCTGGTCTTTCTTTGGGGTTCATTTCTTTATCTTTTGTTGACCAATTCATTTTTCTTGCCCTTTGATTTTTCTTTTAGGGCATACCCTCTTTACATTTTTTAATTTTCTTTATCTGTATACAAAATATGGAACCTTTGCAGCATGGAAAGGATGATCATATTTGGCACTTCCATAGCCAATCATGAAATATGACACCTATTGGTGTAGGAACCTAACACTCATCACTGAAAAAATCTTCAAAGTCGTGCTGACATTGCCTTGTCTTTGTTTTGTAAACCTGTGCGTCACTGAATCCTGTCGTACAGTCGCGACGATTCCTGAAATCGACACGTCGCGGAAGATAGGTGTATTCTTACGATGATGTTGCTCTGTTGCTGCGACTATTGGCTTATCATCACTAGTTGTCGGTTTCTTACCCATGACGATTCCTGTGTAAGTTGTTTTTACAGCTTCAACTCCTGAATTCACTGGTCTTATTTATCCCCAATAATTTTCCTCTCTCCCATCAGCTTGTCTTAATTGCTTTTGGTTAAAGGTACTATCTCTTTGGTTTCATTGGGTGAATCTTGTGTTTTTAGGCCTTGTGACCTAGCTTTTTCAAGTTTTTGAATCATTTGTCCGAGTTGTTTGCCTATTCAAGGTTCATCCACAACTGTCTTATTGATTTGCTTGAGGCTTTTTCATTGCTTGTTTCTTGCTGATTGATTTTTAATGTCTATTATTGAACCAATTTTTTCTATTGATTCGATTTCTTCACTACCAAGAATAGATCACAATTGTTTGGATCGATGAGTTCATACTTTCTTGTTTGTCTCTTTAAATTCAAAACAATCAAAATCAAAATATTGCCTTCATTTAGTATACGAGAGTGAAAGTACATTTGCATTTCAAATTTTCATGTTTGAGAAATTGGAAAGCAAACTTTAAATCTATCATTAGTGGTATCGATGCACTGTAGGATTGGTGTGTTAATGCATTGTGTTTCTTAGCACTTGCATTTTCTTGTCTTGGTTTCATCTTGGTTTGGGAATGAAATTTCTACCTTTCTGTAAGTAGGTGTTCATCGAAATGAAAGATGCTTTACTCATTCTAGTTGCATCCTAGGGTTTTGATATACATATGGTAGGGCCTGGAAATTGAAACCTAATTCAAGATCAACTCTAAAATGAATTGAATGAACTTAATAATGCATTGGAACTTAATGCACATTGTTTAGAGGTCTAGGCTAGAGACGTGCTCTGGCGTTGTTAAACCTGGTCACTATTGCTTTTGCTTGAGGTTGGGTGATTCCTCCTTCTGTGACTCAATAGATGTTAGTACGAACTTGTGCTCCCAGTACCGACGAGTATATATTGGGAGACCCCACTAGGTTATCATCCTACATCTATAGGAAGTCGTTTCTATCACCTTACAAACCGTAACACACTGAACACAACATTCAGGAAGATTGAATGTTGTATGGAAATTCCTTGCTCATTTTTTCTTTCATTTGATCACCAAGGTGTATATGCAGTTTTACGGGTTGTTTGGTAAACCTTTTGCCTAGTTCTCTAGAGTAGTCACTTTCATTCCTTTTCAACTTCTTAAAAGAAAAGGATCATCTTCGCACTTGTCCTTTCAAGCTCATTAAACCTCCAAAGAGATAGAGTCACCTTTTCATCCTTTTCTTGACTCTTGAAACATGAAAAGGTCAAGTTTTGTTCCTGTGGCATAAAATTTACTACCCACGGAATATTCCTGGTAACGGTTCAAGTTCTTGGTTACGGTATGAGTGTTTTTTAGGCTCATTCCCATGGAAACATTCCCCGAGTCTACCAGCCAAGGTCTTCCCCTAGATGGGAACCCTGGTCCATTTCCTTCTTTTGGAAATGTTGGTTTTTCGTACATGGCAACATTGTCTTTTCCTGGGTTAACCATCAGTTTGCTCGTTTGGTTGTTTTCAACCTTGGTCGTCCCAAGTATCATGAATCCTATTCCACCATATCCTTTGTCTACATCGTGACACAATGATCCCAAGGTTGAACCTACACCTTCTTCCCCTGTTTCTTCGTCTTCATCTCCTACTTTGCCTGGTGAAAGTTCCACATCTAGTAACCAGGAGACTAAGAAGAAGAAGAACAAGAAGAAGACGAAGAAGAAGAAGAAGAAGAAGAAGAAAAAGTCTGATAAGCGTGAGGCCACCCATGCAACTATTTCCCCAAGTATATCTCAATTCGGAACACCTTCTACTCCTCCGTGGAACGTTAAGTTTCCTTGTAAATTGTGCAAGGGTGACCATCTTCTTCGTGATTGTCCTGGTATTCCTAGGGTCTTAGAAGTATGGTATCATGATCTGGCTCGTCCCTCATTGTCCTCTGGTGCTCATGATGATGCTAGCCTATCAACTGGCAATGGTAAGAAGAAAGGGAAGATTCTATTCCCCAATAGGCTATGTGAAGGCGACCATCCCCTTCACCTTTGTCTGCTCATGGATAAAGCTTCCATTGTTTTGGAAAGTATTACAACTTCTTTGCCTCCACTTCCAGTTGGTTATTAGAGACTCTTCTCAGACCCTCTACTTGTTGACAAAGAGATTGACTTAGATTCTTCTCTTGTCCATCATCCTCTTCCTGACCCTGGCTGTCCTCAGCCTATTCCTAAACAACCATTGTTCGAAAAGAGTGTTCCCAAAGAACATCATGATTACACTGCTCATGTTCTTCTCGTTTCATCAGATTCTCCTGAGTTTGAGAACGACCCTCCTATCCCAGTTGATTAAGAGAGTCCTTCTTCGGTTCCTATTGAGCATGGGGGCAATCATATGATACCTACACCAAGAAATTCAGGCATTTCCTTCGACTGGAGTCATTTGAATGCATTCCACCTTCCATCCTATGTGCCTATCCAGATTACAGTACATGCCTATGATAAGGTAGTACCTGGCACTGTCTTGGATGAGGGTGCGTCAGTTAGCCTCATGCCTTTCACTACTTGGCAAGCTTTGGGCTCCCCACAACTTGTGCCGGTCACGCAGAAACTATTGGAATTTGATGGAGGAACCAGTCAACCTTTAGGGATCCTTCTGAAGTTCCCTGTTACTTTGGGAGGCAAAACCGTCTATATCAACATGAAGGTTGTCCAAGGTGCTTTAGATTTCAGTCTTCTCCTTGGCCATGATTATATCTATGCCATGGGAGCTCTTGTTTCTTCACTTTTCCTTGTGCTTTGTTTTCTGCACGATGGAAGAATGGTGACTATTGATCAATTGTCATTATTTAGTCACCCAGTTCCTCTTGTACAGTCATCATCCCCTATTAGTTCTTGTCTGCAAGCAGTCCCTTCCTTGCCATAGGTCAATTATGTGGCTACCCATTCTGTCTCAGCCTTTGTTGATGTTCATGTAGATGGTCTCGTACATCATGTACTGGGGGCATTGGAAACTGATCTGTCATTGGTGTCTAATGACATGTGTTTCTCCCACAACATGCTTCTTTTGTCCCATGAGGATCTCTTGGGAGAAATGTTTTCATACGGCCTATGAACAGGAGCCTCGAGGATGGTTCCTATCTTGTGTCAACCTCATTAAAAAATGAAACAAGGAGTCCGAGGATAGTTCTAATCTTGTGTCGACCTCATTAAAAAAATGAAGCAAGGGCTGAGGATAGTTTGATCTTGTGTCAACCTCATTAAAAAATGAAACAAGGATCATGGAGCACAATTCCTTGTCTTATGTCAAGCTCGTTAAGAAATGAAACAAGGAGTCTTGAGGAAAGTTCTTGCTCTTGTGTCAACCTCGTTAAAAAATGAAACAATGATTATGAGGATAGTTCTTTTACTGTGTCAACCTCATTAAAAAATGAAACCACTCCCTTTCCAAATCGAGTCTTTGCTTAATATCTCGTAAACTCCAAGTTGAGTCTTTCCAAGATCTCGAAACTGAACCTTCATTCCATCCACTCCGTTGGATGTAATGAAGCTTGGGGGGCATGTACCTCGATTTGTGTCATTATGGTCTAGGCATGCAAACTTATAAGAAGCACAGTTTTTCGTTTCAATCTTGTTTAAACATGAAACCTAATCCAAGAAGAGTTTTCCATGGTTCAAGCTTGTGTAAACATGAACCCATACCCAATTTACACCTCGTGATTGCTGTTTTTTATTACTAAATTCTGCTAGATGAGCCTTGGTTGTTTCGTTCCATCATCGACATCTCTTTGGCTTATCATATGCTTTCACTTGGTTGTTCTTCCTTCCCTCGGGAACCGTGGTGATGAGTGGTTTTATTAGCCATCCTCTTGACCATTACATGTTTTAAGCAGTTCCACCATTGTCGGAACCAGTTGCTACCTTTACACCACTCGTTCCTCTAGGAAGAGTCACCTTTAAGCTCTTTTCTGACTCGTAAAATATGAAAAGATTGTCGAGTTTTTCCCTTTTTGACTCATTAAACAGAATAAAAAGGTGGTCCACTTTTAGCTCTTTTCCGACTGTATAAATGCAAAAATATGGTCGGGCTTTTGTTGTTTCAAGCTCGTTTTTTATTATGAAACATCGTGTCTCTGATCACTTTTTTACTTTTTCGGGATTGGGAACACTAATTACGAAAAGTGCTCCCTGGTCATAATGGTCAAGCAGTTCTCTCGGGTATTGTCTTCTACTTTTTCAGGCTCAAGGGACACAAATTTATGAAAAAGGACCCCCCTGGAGTTTTCTTTTCCATGTTTTTTCAAACTCTCTAAACATGAAAAAGACTCCGAGTTTTCCCTATGTTGGGCTTGTTAAACCCTGATGACCTTGGACTCATCACCATGACAAGACTCGAGCTTCTCCTCCCTAGGGCTCATTAAAATATTACTAGGCTCGATTCGTCCGAAGGTCGAACTTATATTACAAGCATATTTTATCCCCTTCAAGCTTGTTTCAAAAATAATTGGGGTACTCGCTAGCAATTGTAGAAATTTTGAATAATATGACCCATATTCAATGGAGATTATCTTGATCATGTACTATTGCGGAATACATACATGATACATAAGCTCCATTACGTTGATCATCAATTTACAGAAGAAGAAACATTTGCAGGCGCACATAGACGCATCAATCAAACTCATTAACACAGTATGTATCCCGGGGAAAGTATCTCGCTAAAAACCACAAGTATATGTATATTATATTGATTGAATCATGTAACATTACAAAGTACAATGCTTATCACAAGCAATCCAGCACCAACTCCACCTGTTACACACAATACAGCTCAGATCTGATCTCCAAATCTCCCCCGCTGCTTGCCTGCCTCCACAGCTCAATACCTGCTCAAGAATGAATGAGAATGGTTTACCAAACTCGTATTTAACCTCCAAAGAATCACTCACATTGGGAAAGATGTGAGAAGAGGCTATAATACTTGGTATTGGCCAATTCATTGGCATACTCAATCCCTTTGATTGTGCAAATCCTCATGCACAACTATAGTCAAAACTGAGAGCAATATGATCCTCTAACACCTGTCCCTGCTGAACTGAACATGCACTGACATGCAACTTAGTTAACTGATGTATTCTATAGTTGCATTATGAGTTAATAATTAGTTTAAAAACTCATCATTAGTCTATTTGCAGTTAGACTAATTACAACTAGTTTAACCAAGTCAAACTGAACACAACTCCATTAACTCCACAATCAACTCCACCAAACTCAACTGATTGAGTTCTAACTGAAGTCATGCATGAAACAACTCAACTGACCCACAAAGAAAGCGTATTTCCTTTTGACAGCTGCATGTGCCACATTTGTAGCTCAAACTGAAGTGCTCTAAGAGAATAAGATCAAGTTTATAGTCCAAATATTATTATGAGACAATAATATTTGACTTTTCTATTTTTGACAGCCAGTCTAAAAATAGACTTTGATCACTCCTGCTATGATCACTCCTGCTGTGATCACTCCTGCTGTGGTCACTCCTACTGTGATCATCCCTGCTGTGGTCACTCCTGCTGTGATCATCCCTGCTGTGGTCCAAAAATAGAACTTGCGCCATAATTTTCCTGCGGGCCCACTTATTGAACGTGACTCTTTTCACTAAGCTCCATCATCTTTTTGCATTCTCAACAAGAATTTCCTGTTGCACACTTTTCAACACTCCCTCTCAACAAGAAATGCTTCCTTTCAAACCCGATCCTGTAACTCTGGAATGTTCTCCATGCAACACATCTGGCCGGTCCACTTGCTCTGTCATCAAAATCTCTGACTGCTATTGCCTCTGTCAACTGAAAACTCTGCATCTCTGTGCTCTTCGGTATCTGACTACTCTAGCATTTGTCACTTTGATCTCTGACTGCATCTATGCTGCTGCTAGTTCTATCTCCTAGCATTGCATCCGCACTGCACCTCCCAACTGACCTCCCTGTTGGGCTAGAAACACCCTCTTATGCTGAAGCTTTACCTGTTGCTGACAAGTGCTCCCTCTCTGACATCTGGACTACTGCAACATCTCCATGCATCTCACACCATTGCACACCTCTCTGTGCCACCTAGCACTGTGCAAAACACTTGTACCTCTTGCATTGCTGCAGCCTGCTAGCTATGCGCTGTCCTGGGATTCCTTGCACTGTCGCTCTCTCTGCCGCTCCATCTGCATCTGTCTCTACCCAATCAGTCACTTCCTGCTACTACACATCGGGGCTCCCGTAGCAAGGTCTCATCCAAGAGGTTGGGTACCTCAAGGATCATTCCCCTCCTCCTTGGGACAATCACTCTATATTGCCCCACCTCCTACTTGGAGGTATGGCTGCATGTGATCCCTCAGCCCACCTGGCTCGAAGTTTCCCCCTACTGGAGGTCTCTGCATGAGTAGATGTCTCTACTCGATCTCCTCTCAGCTTCCCTTGTTGTGGCCGCTCCACAACGTCCTGAAGCTGCTGCACCAATCGTGGCTCCTCCATAATCGTCTGAGACTTCTTCTCGCTCTACATGTTGACCGGTAATACACGCTCCCTCTCAACCACCAAGTCTCCATCAGTTGCCTTGCTTCTCAAGGCTTTGCATGCATCTTGAACCTCAAGAGCATACAGGTTCTCGACCCATGAACCAATCTGCTTCACCTGTCTAGTGATGATGTGTCTAAGGAAAACCTTTCCCTTACTGAAGAAAACATCATATCCTCCGTCTTCCAGCATCGCGATCGACACCAAGTTTCTCTTCAGTCCTGGTACAGACTTGACATCAGTCAAGGTAAGGTGAGCTCCATTCTCCCTCTGAAAAATAACCGTGCCTACACCTGAGACACCATACTTCTCATCATTACCCATCGCTATGAGTATCTGGAGATCTTTCTCCTCCAAAGTACTGAACAAAATTTTGTCACCGGTCATGTGGAAAGAAGCTCCACTGTCAAGAAACCAACCACTTCCTACCATGGATGAAACCATGCATGTGAAGAGTGTGAAGTCCAACTCAAACTGTGAAGCAAGCGCCTCACCTTCAGATCCTTCCCCGGATCCCTTCTTGGACTTCTTCTTTGGGCAATTAGTAGCATAATGACCCAAATCATGACAACGAAAGCATCTCACCTTCGCCTTGTCAACCTTCTTCCCATCATTTGAAGAACTGGATTCGGAAAGAGAAACCTTCCCCTTCCTCTTCTTCACCTTACTCGCTAAGGCACAGTTCTCCTCATCATGCATAGATGAAGAATTGTCTCTGGTGCACCATCTAATCTCCTCTTGCACAAGATCCGACCAAAGTCTCTCCCATCCTGGAAATTTCTCCCTTCCATTCACCGAGTCCTGGTAGCTATGCCAACTCTTAGGAAGGTCAAGGAGTGCTAGACTCACCATCCTCATCCTCAACAGTTACCCCCACACTTCCCAGCTCATCCCGGCATTGGGTGAACTTCGTGAGATACTGGGGCATACTGTCTCCATTCTCACACTGAATGTTTCTAAGTTTATCCTTGAGCGCCAACTTCCTCTGGCACCTCTTTCTTTGGAATAAACGAATTCCACCAGCTCAAAACTCAACCGCTTTCGATCTAAAATTCGTGAGAACAAAGTATTTCTTGTACAGAGATCGACTGTATGGGAATTCACCAGATATCTCACCTTCCAAAAGAAGGATGAATCCAGAGGCTACCTGGCCCGATTAGAGACTCTACCTGAAGAAATAAAAAGTAAACACTTTCTGAATAATAGATCCGATGATCAATCCTCGCTTGATATCCTGTAAAAATCTCTTCTAAAAATCAAGCAACTCCGATACCATGTAGAAATTTTGAATCATATGACACATATTCAATGGAGATTATCCTAATCATGTACTATTGTGGAATACATACACAATACATAATATCCTCTACGTTGATCATCAATTTACAGAAGCAAAAACATTCACAGGCGCACATAGAAGCATCAATCAAACTCATTAACACAGTATGTATCCCGGGGAAAGCATCTCGCTAAAAACCCCAACTATCTGTATATTATATTGATTGAATCATGTAACATTACAAAGTACAATGCTTATCACAAGCAATCCAGTACCAGCTCCACCTATTACACACAATACAGCTCATATCTGATCTCCAAATCTCCCCGCTGCTTGCCTGCCTCCACAGCTCAATACCTGCTCAAGAATGAATGAGAATGGTTTACAAAACTCGTATTTAACCTCCAAAGAATCACTCACAGTGGGAAAGACGTGAGCAGAGGCTATAATACTTGGTATTTTCCAATTAATTAGCATACTCAATCCCTTTGATTGTTCAAATCCTCATGCACAACTATAGTCACAACTGATATAAATCTGATCCTCTAACACCTGTCCCTGCTGAACTGAACATGCACTGACATGAAACTGAGTTAATTGATGTATTCTATAGTTTCATTATGAGTTAATAATTAGTTTAACAACTCATCATTAGTCTATTTGCAGTTAGACTAATTACAACTAGTTTAACCAAGTCAAACTGAACACAACTCCATTAACTCCACAATCAACTCCACCAAACTCAACTGATTGAGTTCTAACTAAAGTCATGCATGAAACAACTCAACTGACCCACAAAGAAAGCGTACTTCCTTTTGACAGCTGCATGTGCCACATCTGTAGCTCAAACTGAAGTGCTCCAAGAGAATAAGATCAAGTTTATAGTCCAAATATTATTATGAGACAATAATATTTGACTTTTCTATTTTTGACAGCCAGTCTAAAAATAGACTTTGATCACTCCTGCTGTGGTCACTTCTGCTATGATCATCCCTATTGTGGTCACTCCTGCTGTGATCATCCCTGCTGTGGTCCAAAAATAGAACTTGTGCCATAATTTGCCTGCGGGCCCACTTAGTGAAGGCGACTCTTTTCACTAAGCTCCATCATCTTGTTGCATTCTCAACAAACATTTCTTGTTGCACACTTTTCAACAGCAATGGTGGGGGAAATTTGGAAGTCGTCATTAGTTACCTACATCAACTAGTCACTCTTGAACATCAACACTTTTGCTTCTCGTCGGGTTGGGATATCCTCACATCGTCATTAGCCTTCTAGGGTTTTGGATTGCAATTTTTCCTCATTCCATCTGATCCATGTTGTCTCTGTCAGACCTCCAATCCCTTGGTACCAAAATGCTACCACATTCCGAAGTCGTGTCGCTGGTATGTTCAAGAGTATAATCCTTTTGTAGTTCACACCCTTACCTCCTCCTCTAATACTCTATTTCACCATCTACCACTTGTTCCTTATCTCGCATCATTGATGGGGGAAACATTATGGCCCTCCTGCAACAGATCATCTCTTTTCGACACCAGCTCATTATCCAGGAGATTGGTCTAGAGATCCCCTTCGGTACCTTGAAGATTGCATGCCTTAATGGTAAGTTCTTCACACCTAACGACAAACTTTCATCATTGGTCTTTGATTGGGTGATTCCACGAGTGCTCGAATTCAGCTCATTTTTCACACTTAGTGGATTGTACTGGATAGTACCTTAAGAACCACTGGCATTATTAGTGGTTTCTCTCGTGCTTGTTAACGGTTTTCATCATTGGCTAGTAATCAACCGATCTTCTATCATGCTTGACTTCAGCACATTTGTTCGCATGCTAGAATTTGTACTAAGATTGGTTAGGGTTTCAAGACCCCGAACTAAGATTACATATGTTCGGGTTGCATGGATTGGTCCGTGATTACATACATGACCCTTTGATTGGATGGCTACGACCATACCTGAGTCTTCATGGATGGTTGTGACCATACCTTTATCATTATATATGGTCTTATCAACCGGGTGGCTCTGTCCATACCATAGACCAAGTTTCATATGTCTTTTGGATGGCTATGCCCATGCCTAGACTACATGTATTTCACTATCAGAGATATTAGTTGTACTTGCACCTGCAGGTTCTTCAAGGTGGTGTTCCAATTTAGTTACGGTTTCGTAAATCATTTCACCCCTCCCACTCTCTCATGCTTCATGCATTAGGGTGCATCTGTTACACAGTAATTTGTCACTGTCCTCATCTCAGTCCCTCTATTGTGTCATGTATCAAATAAACATGTTCATATCTTCCCACTCATGTAAGAATATTAGGCAAATGCTCTTTGATGCTACAAGTTGACCCTTATTCCCTAAGTTTGTGCCTCATCATGAGTAAGCCCTTAATATACACGATGATCCCTTGTCATAAATAGTCTCATCGGGACAGCATCGCAGGTGTACACGTGTTTCCTACGACAGTCGAATTTTAGGGCCCGGTGCGAGGCTCCCAGCTATTTATTGTGACGATTGGTATGCATGCATTGCCTCCTTGTGATGCCGTCGTTGAGACTTAGTTCACGTCTAGTGACGATCTATATTGGGTGTATTTGTTCAAACGGTCGGCCTTCTGGATGTCTCTAGAGCTGGTTGTTGGGTCAGTTTGGGTCGCCCTTCCTCCTCTGGGATGGTGGTTTCATCTTTTGTGCAACCTTCCTTGAGGATAAGCTCCCTCTCCCTCATTTCATGGAGACTCCTTCTCCTATAAAATCACTCACCATTGCTATGATCTGCTAGTTCTTTTGGTTGGACAGTGTTGCTAGTTCTTTTGAGTTTGGTAGATAGCTTTGGTGTGAGTGTGACAAGTGTGGGATTGCTAATAGTTTGGTAAGAGGTTGTGGAGTGCCTTAACCTTGTATTAAAGCTTGTGAGTGAGAGAGAGATATTGTCTATTTGGGAGACCCATTCTTGAGAGTGAATGCTTGAAGAAACATACTGGCTGGACCCTCCAAGAAGGCTTGCAACGTCAAGACTTGGTTGTAAGCTTTTCTCTTGATTCATTTTAATACAATCAGTGATGATTTCCTATATCTTGCGCATAATTTACTTGATAGCTTATGATTTCTTGACTTTATAAGTAAATAGATCATTGTTGTTCTTATTTATGTGCCCTGTTGTTTTCTTATGGTGTTTCAGGTTGATTTCTCATTGAGGAGAAAGAAACGGAAGCTAGAGTAGTGCAACGGAACTTCATCAAGCACCAGTTTGAGGTATGCCTCCAACGATGACTATTTAAGGGAATCAATTGTTGTTTTGTCTTTGTTGTGACTAGACCCACTCTAGGGCTAGAGAGGTTGACTCTGTCAGCAGAGGGAACACTTTCCTACTTCACATGCACACCCCTTATCCTTGATGTTGGAGATGGCGTAGCCCCTCTTATTTTTCTCAAGTTTATACTTTGCATTCATGGCCTCTGCGAGAGCCAAATCGCTACTTTTTCTGGCTATCTTCACGGGGTCCTTTCCCTTATAGGGAAGCCGAGAAATTCGGTGGATGAGGTCTACCGTGATGGGAATAGACTCCTCCAACCATAGATACCCATCATGCACTAGGCATAGAAGCTTCCTGATGATGAAAATGGTGATGGGCAAGTGGTGGAAATGTGGTATCCATAAAAAATGTAGCAACTCGACCTTTTCAACACCTTGCAGCCATTTTCACCTATCTAACGCTATCACTAGCCCCTCAGTATTCTGCTTCATCAGATTTGCTATTTCTAGGTGTGGGAACTTCTCGCTGTCCATGAGGTCCCAGTCCTCAAATTTAATGGTGGGCACACGGCCTAGGTGCGGGCTTTCAAATACAATGCCATCGGGGAGGAGTAGGGTCTTGAGTGAACTCTTTGTTGCATCCAGATCCTTTGGTACTTTGGCTTTCCCTTTCCGTGGAGAGACATACACAGGTAGTTTCACTACAGAGTGTAATGGTTGGATGTCCTCCTCCACGTCTTCTTATTCTTCTATGACGGTAATCAGGGCTTGCAAATCTTCTTCCTCCTCATCTGTTTCAATCATGACTACCTTCCCTTTTTCCTCCATTGATAACTTGTTGTGCCACAGATTCCTCGGGGACATGCGTACTAGTCCCATTACCTACTTATCCTTCTTTGGCCTCGATGTCTGCGGTGATTTGGGGATTTCCGTCACAACCCCAGCACCTTCGGGAACATTCTGTACCATGGGGGTCTGCAAAACCTTGCCAGCGGTTCCTTCTTCAATTCCCAACCCATCCTTAGTGGCCATCATCATCTCTACACTGTATGCTATCTATTACGAACTCAAGGGCTCTATTATTGCTTGGATCTCAACACTCTGTGCTCTACTCAAACGCTCAATGCTCAAATGACCAAGTGTTGTCTGATGGCTAGCCCTTTGAGTTTTATAGTGCCTTTTGAATTCAAATTCGACCGTTCCCCCCAATTCTGGGTCATTAATGCTTTCTTGGAGACAGATTTTCCCAAATATTGCCCATAGTTCACGTCTTAAATGCCTGCCGCCCACTCCATTTGGTCTCAAATCAGACTTCCCATCATGAATAGTGACAACAAAAGTCACTTCCCTATTAACTTGCGCGGTAGCGCAACCCTCCTCGTGTGGTCATGAAACCAGTGATGTCTTGCTCTTGCACGCATATTTCATATTGTGCAGCCCCTAGGTAGAATATTTTATAGTACCACGCTCCCTTTCAACTGCCTGGAGCACTAAGACTGTCCTTCCTACGGCTAGTCAGGTGGGTGCACCACTCATGTGGGGCTTCATCTGTCCTCCATCATGGTTCATGGAGAATCCCCATCTTCCATTGTAGTGATCGGCATTTTGCACTCTACTATTTGTACTGTGCTGCCCTGGTCAGTACGTTTGGCGAGATACGGTCTCAGCCACGGCAGCAGAATAACTAATTCATGATGATAGCTTTCTAATTTGTCAGTATGACTATATGCACCTTACATTTCCATCCTCGGTTTTTCGACGAGAAAGGATTCCTTTATTTCATTTTCCAGCTTCTTGACCTCTGCATCCATTAAAGCACTTTTCTCCCTTAGCCATGTTAGTGTCAGTCTTGTTAGCCTATCACCTAGATCAGAAATTCTTTTACCATGTTTTTTTAGGCTTTCACCGTCAAATTTTTCTGTTACTAGGTTTACACAACAAATTTGGTCATTGTTTGAAATTTCACTCATGCTGGTCGCTTATCAAACTTTATGAAGGTTTCACAATGAAAATGAGTCAGTCATCATCATCATTCCATTAGGTCTTAGGCCATCCATTAGGTCACAAGGGTCTCCAAGGTCCATCATTTCTATAAAAAACCAGCAATAAGTCAAACATGACAAAGCAACTATTGAAGAATTGATCATGATTTTCACACACTCTTCATATTCTCATGATATCAAAGGTTTTAGAAGAGGAAGCTCCAGCACTCAGGAAAGAAAAAGCACATTTGCAGTGGTAAAGGTAAAATCTGTCTTCATAAAGTGAAATCAGTTCCTAAAGGAGGGTAGGTTTCTTTTTATTTTTGAAAAAGTGAGGAAATTTTCCCTATATAAACTCAAAAAGCCTCATAACTCTTTCATTCATATCCTATTCACTCCTTATCATCGAGCTCACTTGCCCAAAAAAGCAAAAAACTTGTTTCCCTAGGAGAAAATAGCCAAAATTTGGAGGTGCTGCACGTAGATACACTACGTTGCGTTTAGGAGGCAGGCGCTGCACTTCTATGAATAACGTTGTGCTTTGGTGCTGCGCATAGGAACACTACGTTGCATGCAGGACAGAGTACCCCGAAATTCACCCAAATTCTCCGAAACTCCAATTTTTCACTTGCAAGCTTGGTCTAATTGTCTTCTAAAGCTAAGGAACAAGTAATTACACCATCACCCTCTATCTTTTCTTTCCAAATTTCTTTCCATGTCAACAAGTTTTCAAGCTAGGATTTATAGCAAATTTTGCGTGGGAAATACTAGGGTAAAAATGGTCATCATAATTTTTTATCTCCAAAACATGTAAATTAATATCCTACACTTGCACACATGTTTTATGAGTCATTTTGACTAGTTCATCCACCTCCAAACAAAGTTTAAATAGTGAAAAAGTAAAACCCTATCTCATTCCAAGAGTTCTTTTGGGCAAATTTCATCATAAACCTTTTTGGTTTCAGTTACAAGCAACATATTTTTAACTATTTTCCTCACTCATTTGCATTAGTTTTCAAATTCATCTCACCTTTCATAAAATCCCTCCCATCATTTTGTCAAAATCTCTCACATATCACTTCATTTCCATTCACACCTCACATCTATTTTCACTTCCTGCTACTAGGACTTTGTGTCATCATGGAGGCTGAATCTTCGCCAGAAAGAAAGAGACAACACAAAGGAGGGAGGATTCTCAGATATGAACCATCAGACTGCAACACAATCAACTCCTATCCTTTCATCAAACAATGCTTTGAGGATGTTCACTACTTGGAATTTTGTAAAAGGGTAAGTGAGGTAGGGTTTTATGAGCAACTGACAGATTGGGTAGCAACACAACTAAAAGGAGATACTGCTGTCATTGTTGGTATTGAGTTTAGTTTCTCAGTGGCCTCCATCTCACTAGCAACTGGTTTACCAGATAATGGCAAATATTGGTTTTTAAAGACACAATACATAGATACACATACTCACCTCATGCCTTTTAGATATTTACTAGAGAAATATGCCCCTTTAATGAAAACTATCATGAGGTTCTTTACCTGTGAAGGTAGGTTCTCCAGGTTGTATGCCTATCATATTCGCCTCTTGATGCACTTCACATCTCAAAAGCCACTCAACATGTGTAACTACTTGTTTAGGAGCATTTCAAAAATGTCTGAAAAGATACAATTAAAGGAAAAAGAGCACTACCCAAGATTGTTTCATCACAATCTCATCAAAACCATTGTCCTTCATCATCTGGCAGAGAGACGTATGGCTTGGGAAGCCTTTTTAGAAGAAGCTTTAAAATGGCATGAGCAAAATGCAACATCTCAGTCCCCAAGTGCACCAAAACAACAAATAGAGATGGGGTCATCTAGAAAAATAGTAGAGAAGATTTAGCTACCTAAGCCAGAGGTGACCAAAGTGTATAATAAAGGGCAGATGCTTGTGTTTTCTTCTCACAGAGAGAAAGGGGCCAAGCCTTCTTCATCAACAAAGCAGGAATCAACAGCAAAGGATAAGGAGACAATTGAGCATGAGTTTGAGCTTATTGATTTAGAGGTGGAAGATCAAACTTCAATCATGAGACAGACTATCAGGGACAAGGACTACCAAATCAAGGAGCTGGCAATAAATCTGGAAAGGGCAAAGTATGTTATATCATTCCTTGAATAAGAAAACAGTCAACTCAAAGCAAAAGAGTTGATCCTAGGAAACGAAAAAGCTAAGCTAATGTAGAAATTCGACAAAGGTAAGGAGATAATGACATCAAGTGAGCTTGAAGCATCAGATGTGAGGAAAAGGAAAACACCAAGAATAAGAGGCCTCAAGAAAACTTTGCAAGCGGAATAAGAACAAATTTTTCTCAATAAAGACCTTGACCTAGAGGAAAGGATTTCCCTAGAGGTACATCAAGATAAATAATATTGGTTTCATAGTGTGAATGAAATTTTGGAGAAGCTCTTGGAGAGGGCAAACAGAGACAATCAAATGCTCAGGCACATGGTGCATCACTATCAAGCTCAAAACATGATCGCCAATGTCAAAGTAAAACAACTTAAAAACAAGTTCAAGGAGGCCAAAAAAGATCAAAAGGATGGGGAAAACTTGGAGATGCTTGCTGAAGCATCCATGAACCTACAAAAAACTTTTTTTACACCTTCCCTCCAATTTTGAGCAAATTCTGAGCATTTTGGGTTTTTTGGCAAATTTTGGTCTAAGTTCAAAACTTTAGTTACTCCAGAAGTGTAGCGCCTTGGCGCTGCACTTTTTCCTCAGGCCTTCATTTGAGGAAAGGTATACATTTTTTGAAAGGTCTTGAAATCCTCTAAAAACAATTTTCCCAGATTTTGTAGAGGTGGCTTATTTTTTGAGAAAAATGCAAAAAAGTGGCAAAAAGCTAGCATTTTGGACGATTTTTTGACAGGGACCTGAGCTTTTGGAGTGACATTGGGAGAATGGATTTTTTAAGGTCTTCCCATGCTCCAAATTCATAAATTAAAACTGTTATGGAAACTAGACTTGAAGGGACAATTTACCATTCTCTCAGACCTGAAAATCAGCTCAAAGTTACCATTGCGCTTTCGCACTTTCTGTGTTTTTATTTGAAACATTTCACTGTGTAAAATTTCTAGTTTATAGTCTGACTTGGTCAAAGTCAAGAGTCTCTATGTGATGGCACTAGCTACGAGGTTAGGTGATATGTACATGAATAAATGAACATCATATGTTGTTTTTGATGTTTATTATGCCTCATAAAAGAAGCAGACTCCAAATAAACTCTTCATGAAGTGTTTGAATTGCACCTTCTCACTCTCACCTGTTGGTTGAGAGAATCTTGGAGTTAGTTCCTCCACGAAGGAATTCGACTCCTGAAGGTCGGAAAGTGGTCTAGGATAGTCTATAATTATCATTTCACCTCAAGAGAAGAAGGTTGAACTTTTTTTGAAGGAGGCTTGCAATGTAATCATCTTTCAGCTAATACAGATACAGGTTGCAGCTATTTTCAAGGAACTCTAGCCCAGTGAGTTCATAATTCTTGTACTTCATTTTTTTTCTCATTTTATAAAATATTTATCTGCATTATATCTCTTCTTTCTATGAATGCCTTGTGATAAAATACTCAGAATTCTTGTTTTCAAGCTCTATTATCTCGTTTTCATGGTTATGTGTTTCGACTTCCTAAGATAATGAAATCATGCTTATTTATGCTCATTAGTTTCTTCCTCACTATATCCTCTATACTACACTGAAAAATACTCAAATTACACCATAGCTTCTGATATCTAGCTCCTTCTTATGTTTACTCCTGCATTCCCACAGCCTAGACCTACTTGTGGCTCCAAACCCTAAGTTCAGCAAATCCTTAAAAGAAAACCAAATTTTCACAAACAAACGAACAAATACACATATCTAGCCTAAAATTCATTTTCTTTAAAATCATATCACTAATAAGAGACTTAGAAAGATCCATCTCATGCTCAGTAGGGCTAGCTACTGAGCTAAAGTGGTTTGAGGTTACCCTTGTCGATTTCCTTTTCAGCCTAGGATATTGTAAGGACTAACAAGCCATACCCGATCTTTTTCAAGCTCGCGAAGTTTAAAGTTTCCCCGTCAGATTGCTTCCTCAAGTCTTATATATTCTGTTTTACGCAATTGTGTGATTTCTTCATTCCGGTTTGTGCAGACCATTGTATCTAGAGTGTTGTTATGCGTAGACTTGTCTTCGCATGCTCCACAAGGACTACAACCCCTGCTTCATACTTCAACTTCAGAAGCGCTTGCGCGATCATAGTTTTGCACATGTTCCTATAAGCCTATACAACCGCTATTACATGTAGGTCCCGGTCAGTGCGTCTCACATGGTGGACCCAGTTCAGCACTTCACACACCTTGTGAAAGGCTTCCCCATGTATTATTTTTGGCACGCTAGGTTTTATCATGTTTCATCGTTCACACACTTCTATTGCCTGCTTCTGCTTGTTGTTCCTATTTCCTATCGTGATCACAATGTGCGTTCATGTGGGCTGCATACCATATGCCTATACCCATTTGGAAAGGCAGGCACGCAAGTTGTTTCACCCCTCATAACTGGCAATCATTTGTGGCAGAGGTTTTCCAAATTATATAAGCATCCCCCTTTCGCATTCGCACCAGCTCTCAATACTTCTCTGATGCGTACCCCACCACCTTGTGGCATCGCGCACAATTCTCATTTCAGAGCATTGAACTGATGTTGTTTTGGCACTGCGCTTTCAAATTTGTTCAGGAATTCATCCACCGCTATCAACCCATCATACATAGGTAGATCCCTTACATCTATTGTCACACAGTGCAGTGATCTTACGATCATGTTGCAATTGAGCATGGTTACCTTGTGTAACCAATTTTGCCATCGTTTTGTCTCCTCATTTGAATCTGATGTGTAAGAGCTTTCGTTCTCCAACGAAATCCAACCATCTGCTGTAGGATTCACCCAATCCTATTCCCGAGTGGTTATCTTGTAGATATAGTCTAGCTCATCGTCTCTCTCATTGTCACACACCAGCTCAGTGTATCGCGCTCCTTCTGTAGGGTCTAAGGCAAAACTATGCGTAGTGACTTTTTCTCTAAAATCATTTTGCGCTTCTTTAGATTTATTACTCCGTTCATATCAGTGGCCCAGTCTATTCCCAGTAGGGCGGGATAGGGATTGTTGTCATTGAAAATATCTATCACTTTGAAATCTGCCAGCGCACTCACACCTTCAATATCCACCATTACTCCTTGCAATCTTCCCATGGGTAATATCTTCTATTGGTTTTCCATTCCCAATTGAATAGGAGACCATTGTAGCATGGGTCTGCCCATGCATTCCCATGTTTGTTTTGGTAGTACCTTTGTGTCTGATCTGAGATCCAGAATTACTTGATCCATTTCACACTTTCCAATTTGTGCAGTCAATCTTGTTTCCCTTCCTGTTTGCAATGCATGCTTTCCAAGTTTTTGGACTACGTGCGGTTCTCCAAACCCCACGCACCTAGTGATAAGTTCCTGCAGTCCTTTTACAACCTTGCTATCCTGCAGCAGTTTCATGCATGTCTCTAGAAAGGTAGTGAGCATTGAAGGATCCATTCTTGGTTCTAGATGATCCTTACTACCTGAAGTGGAGGCCTCTGTGAAGCTCTTCTTAGCTTCCATGAATGTCTCCTTCGCACGCTCTAAATCAAATTAAGGTTCCTTTGTAGGAGCCTTGCAAACCCATGCACTTTCTTCACGTTGCTTACCTTTGTTAGCTCTTGTCGTGATACCACTTATGAGCAATATGTTTACATTCGAGTCCTCTTCGCACACCTCAGACCTCATCATTTGCAAATTCTGAGTCAGGGGAGGTTGGAGTATCCCTTTCTCACGCAACCTCGCTATCCGTGTAGGGAAATCCTTTGCCTCATGATCAAACTGAGTACAGTATCAACATGACATCCTCGTCGGATTCGTACAATCACAGGCATAGTGCCCTGGCCCTCCACAATTGTAACAATTTAGCTGTTTGCGACCCCTTCCTGGTCCCATTCCACCTCGACCTCATCCCCGCCATTGAAATCCAACACGTGCCATCCCTACATTTAGATCGAGGGCTCGCATTTCAGTCTGTACTCTGTAGGCAGGAGTCTGATCCATCATTAGCTCGTAATTTCTACAGGTGCATTCGTCATGACCTGTAGAAATTACAGAAAAATTGTTGGGATGTCTACATATACTTCTGCAATAGATGAAAATTATCCATAGTGTGTTTTCCTCCTATCTGACAAATCGCGCACCATAATGTAGGCGTCACGCTCGATCCTACTTTTTCCTCTGGTCTTATTGGAATCGAACCTCCTCCTACCAAGTAATTCGTGAAGATTGGACAATGGTACTTGTCATGCCCCTGGCCTTTTCACTTTATGCACCATACCTCCTCGTGCGCCTCTGGCCTAGTTGTCCTGTCTTATTTCAAACTTTGTATTTCCAGACACAAATTTTTCAATTGCACATGGATTTGTTGGAATCCCAAACCAGGATCTTGTATTGGTGTCTCGTAAAGCCTCATTGCAATCTACAACGCTTCAACTTGGGTGGATAACTTCTGCTATGACAACGTCATCCTTAAATGTGGTGTTAGTGACGCTACAAACCATGCGCGGTGCTGCCCATTTTTCAAGGTCATGTTGGCTTCGCGAATCACACTCTTCAGTCTTTAATCCAGATCCAATGGGTTCTTGCCTGGAAGCATCATAATCTCCTTAAACATGATAATCGATTGTGTCTTCGACTTTGGCCTACTAAATTCCCTATTCACCGCAGCCTGGATATCTGCGTTCCCTACATTTGGATGGTCATTAGAATGCTTAATGTACCATGTTAGTGCACAATCCTGGAACGCACTTACCAATGTTGCCTTCTTTATATTGTCATCCACAACTCCTTTTGCTTCCCATACGGCCCTTACCACGAACTAAAATTGGTCTGAATCTTCATTCCCTACTCCCCTGAATACCAGTAATTTTATTCCGCTCGCCATATTGAACTATGGTGGTGGTGGAGGTGGTGTGGGCAGAGATGGGAGTGAAGATAATGAGATTGGTGGTGGTGTAGGTGGAGGTGGTAGGTGTGGAATTCACTGCCTTATCGGACTAACTGTGCTTCTGGGAGAAACTTTCGCGAGCTCTTCCTTGCTTTCCCACTGAGGTGAAATCGAGGGGCTATTTTCTATCTTTGCGCTACCTTTGTTTCTATAGATCCTCCCACTTCGTGTAGCACCAATCATCAATTTATTCGCATAACCTGCTTTTCACACAATAGCATCTTAATCCAACTATTCAAAGATTTAATGTACTTACCTCATGGTACTTTGAGGAAGTGTCGTTCCACCTTGTTGTAGCTGACTGTCGTGTCTACCGCGAACTCATGAATCTTTCTATCTAACCACCCTTCAATTTCTTTCTTCGTTGGATTCCAGTGACACAACATGAGACATCCCTTATGTAGATCCCGGTTCGGTGACAAAACCATTTGTTGGGTTGTTGGGGCCTCACCCAGGTTTGGAGATGATTTAGCCAAACAAATCTTGGTACTACTAGCCCTTTTGGCAATAATATGTAGAGCGCGGATTGAGGTCTCACCCAAAGTAGTATGAGAGGGTGCTAAAACCAGGTTTCGCACCCTAGGGATGTTTTATGGGTTCCAAGTGGTCCACAGTTTGACCCTCCACACATGTCGCTATGCGCACTTATCAGTACCTCGCAGCCTGTGATGCTGCCTTCGCACAGCCCTACTCAGGGGCCGAACAATGTTATTACCCAAATCCTTACAAGTAACCCAATATTAGCTTATCAACATAGCTTATCTGTATGCTTTCATTTATAGCTAACAATATTCACCATTCATACGAATGCGCAAAGTAAATAAACAATATAATTGCAAATGATATCAAATAGGTAACAACACAAGAACAAATACACAGGATCCAAATAAAACTTCTCTTTATTATTTTCTTCCTTCTATTATGGACTTGACACTACCCTATGAACTCAGCTACAGGGTTCCGTGCACTCAATTGCGGACTCTACTAGGCCTCTCCGCACTCAGCTACAGGGTTTTGCACACTCAGTTGTGGACTCTACTAGGCCTCTCTGCACTCAGCTATAGGGTTCCACGCACTCAGTTGCAGACTCTACTAGGCCTCTGCACTCAGCTGCAGAGCCTCTTCCTACTACAATGACCTAAGACACTTAGATTCCTGCTTTATGCTCACTATCTTCTTCTATCTATCAGATTCCATTACTTCATTCCTTTCATTAGTTAGTTTAAAACTTAGAGCCTCGCTCTATTCATAAAGTCCCATGGTTCGTGGACAATGGGTAGGCTGACAGTACATTCAAAACTTAGGGCGGACAACCCTATGACTCTAAAAATACAATTCACACTCCGCACCTACAATTCGTAGAGTCTTTACAACAATATTGCTCAAAACATGGCTTTGAGCCCCAAACCATGTTGTGGGGGGGATTCCATGCCCAACACACTCCCTCCCTCAATCTCCACAACTACACCATAAAATCACCCCATCAAAATAATCTTCTGTTGATTTTCCATGCACAACTGAACAGTAGACTAATGCAGCATAGGTCTCCCCATTCGTTCCCATGTCTTCTTAGGGAAGACATTCACATCAGACCCTAGATCCAAGATTACTTGGTCGATTTCATAGTCACCTATATGCGTGGTTAGCCTCATCTTGCATCCCATTCAGGCCTTATGCTTACCAATATTTCTTATAGTGCGTTGTTCAGTAGGAGTCTTTTCCTTATTGGTGCATTTTTCTATTAAGTCTTGCAAGCCTTTAACTACTTTCTGATCACACAATAAATTCAAACAAGTCTTAAGAAACGTAGCTAGTATTGAAGGATCTACTTCTTATGACGCATGAGTCTCCAATATTTTCTCCTGGCTTCCTAAGGTGGACGCCTCAGTGAAGCTCTTCTTTGCTTCCAAGAAAGTTTTTTTAGCATGATTCAGGTTAAATTTGACTTCCCTCTCATCAGCCTTGCATACCCATCTATCTTCCTTAGGCTACTTACCTATATCTACGCAAGTCATCATACCACTTTTCAACACAATATTGAAGCTCTAATCCTGTTCGTGGGGCTCAACCCTCATCATCTGAATGTTCTGCATAGGCCGCTGGGGCTGCGACTTCTTCCCTTTCATATTGTCCATAAGAATTGGACATTCCTCTATGACATGGTCAAACTGTAGACAATACTGACATGACGGATGCGTGGGATTTGTACAATCTTGCGTGAAGTGCCCTGCTTTGCCAAAGGTATATTATATTACCTGCCCATGCACCCATCCTGGTCCAGCACCTCTTCCCCTTCCTCAACCTTGGAATCCTTCACGTGCTACTCCCATGCCTTGATCCCGAGGCTGATTTGTTGCCTGAATTATATAGGTAGGGGTCCTATCCATAATCAGTTCATAAATTCTATAATGGTGTTCATTGTGCCCTACAGACTTACATAAACTACAAAATCACTGTTGAAGGGTCTATACAAACTTCTGCAATAGATGGCAGTTATAAGTAGCATGTTTTCCTGTAACCTGACAAATAATGCACCACAATGCAGCTCTTGCACTCTTCCCAACATTATTCTCAGGCTTTGGGGTACAAGCCCTCCCCCTGTAATATAATTATTAAAGACCAGGCAATCTTCCTTATCATGTCCATGGGTCTTACATTTTAGATACCAGATCTCAGCACACACCTCCGGTTGAGCTTCCCTTCCTTTCTTCAATCTCTACAATTCCAAGTGCAGGATTTTCAGTTGTGAATGAATCTGTTGCAATCCAAGGTTCATATCCCGAATAGGCACTGCATCCAGCCTCATCATGATCTCCAAGGCTTCCGCTTATGTTGCTATTTTCTGTTATGACAGAGGTATTCTTAAATATGGAAAGAGCAATGCTATAAACTAGTCGCAATGATGGGTATCTGATATTTTCATATTAGCCTACCTAATCAGGAATTTCAACCTATGAACAAAGTCCCAAGGTGTCTCGTCGACCTTCTATCATATTTCCTTAAATTAAGTTATTGACTGTTCCTTTGAATTAGGATTACTGAACTCCTTGTTTAAAGCTAGTTGGGTATTTTCCAACAACGTGTTGGGCTTATCAGTGCAATCATTGACATACCATGTTAGTGCACAGTCCTGTAAAGATGTAATCAACTGTGATCTCTTAATATTATCATTCGTGATCTATGATCTAAGTGGATGGATGAGATATCCTCGGAATACCCTGTGTAATTAAATGAACCGCACTTCGTGGCATAGTCAACATTGTTGCTTGAAGGGGGTTCAATGAGTGGACTATTTTCTGGGTTATATCCTCCATTTCTTCTAAAGAATATCCCACTTTTTGTAATTCCAAACATCAAGGTAATTGCATTACCCTCTTTTCACATAACAACATTTTAATCCAAGTATTCTATGATTTCAACTACTTACCTCACGATCCTTTAAATATCATTCGATTTGCTTCGCTATAGTTGATATTTCTATTGATCAGGAAATAAGTCACAAAACTGCCCAATCTGCGATCAACCTAATGATCCACAACCCACGCGGTATTTCTTTATGATGCTTCCAGACATCGCACCAGTTCAGGTGTCCACATTATAGGGCCTTCAAGCCTCCATGTCCCTTGAATATCAGCTAATTTCAACAACCACTTGTATAGTCATTCAAGGAAGAAATAGAAGAACACCTTGGTCTCCTCTGTACAGAAAAATCTCTACAACCACTAGTCCTTGGATAATTTAGGTTTCCTGTTATCCCGAGCCATGAACACATGTGATTTTTGATCAATCCACTTATCAAGCTCTTTGTTCGCAGGAAACCATTTATCGCACATCTCTCAGATAGATACTAGTCTCGGCGTGGGAAACCTTTGTTGGATTAAGGGGGCCTATCCTAGGTTCAGAGTTGCTTTAACCAACCAATAAAACCCTAACTGTTGGCCCTTTTGGCAATAGCCTGCATAGCGCAGGCTGTAGTCTCACCTGAAGAAGTATTGGGGGATGATAGAACCAAGTTTCTACATATAGGGACATGTGATAAGTGGTTCGCAAGATTTTATAGCTCGGATATGCCTTCACGCATATCGGTAGTCTTCTAGGGCTCACTATTGCAACTATATAAAATGGCTTCTATACCTTCACGAGGGTCTACGGTCATTCTCTGCAGACCTTAAACAAACAATTTGTCCACTTTCGTGGATTAATAAACAACCCTAGATCTAACTTCACACGGATCTATCCAATTAATCAGAAAACATAGAAGAAATTACTCGTATCTTCACGAAACTAGATAATTACTTAAATCATGCATAAACAAGATAGATTCAATGGTTCCTCTCAACATTCATTCATTATTCTATAGAAAACACATTATAAGCGACAAATCATAACATAACAAAATGAACAGAAATGATCAGATTGCACATTAATTCTTCAAAATTCGCCTTTATTGATTTTTAATGCTTAAATGACAAACTCTTATACCTTTCACACTTATATATAGGGGTCTGCACACTCAGCTATGGACTTACCAAGGCCTCCTGTGAACTCAACTGCAAGAGCCCTCCCCTTCTTGCCAAAGTACAAGAAACAGAGCCTCCTTGACTTAGCACTTGCACAAAACAACAAAAACCATCCAAAATTCCCAATTCTTCATTATAAGTTATCTTTAAGACTTGCTATGACTAAATTATTTATAACTTTCTCAATAAAATACCATGGTTTTAGGACCATGGCTGAATCTCCAACTGACTTAAAAGATAGGCTAAGACCCCCTTGACTCCTATCTACCTGCGCACTCCATATCCACATTTCACAGAGACTTTACACCTTTTAGAAAAAATTATACAAAACTTGGGTAAACTAACCCCAAAACTGACCCTAGGGACTTGATCCCAACAGTTTTTCCCAAAACAAATTGGGAAAGAATGGGAAATCTAATTTTACAGTGGTCCCTAATTCAGCTACGAATGGTGAACCAGTAGAATACTATTCCTATGGGATGCCTACATGGAGTAATTTTAAACATTGAAGGGGAGCACTATAGCTAATTTTGAGGTAATTGAAATAGTGGATGATAGTAATCCCTACCTAGTGCTACTTGGAATTGATTGGACATTTGATATGAGTGTGGTCATCAACCTAATGAATCGCATCATGACATTTTAGAAGAAGGAACTCAGAGTCATTGTTCCATTGGATCAGGCTGGAGGTGAACAGTATACTAAACGAGTCTGGGATTACTATGAGGAGGATGATATTGAATAGATCTATAATCTTACTACATGAAACAAGGATTGGATCAATCTTATGGTGGATGGATGAATTACTTGGGAAAATGACAACTCCTGCAACTTTGATTTAAATGATGAGCTTGAGCATTGGCATAATATATTGCATGAATTATCAACGTTGCGATGCAACAAAATTACTGAATCACTCTGGTGTATATCCACTACAGTACACAATTTAACATATTAAATTGGCTTAGAAGATGTAAATTAGTTTCTTGATAAATTTGAAAGGGATGTACCGGAGGAGCATCAGTTCCAGGCATTGGACATCACACTGATAACTACGCCTACCAGATGGTGTGGTACACATAAGGACAATTTTTATAGATTGGAAGGAATACTGAAGGATTATGAAGTTGTGATTTGGCTATGAAAATACCCACATTACTGAACTATATACAAATATGGATGATCCACACGAGCATATGGCACGTTGGATGAAAGCATGGAGGAACCATAGCCTGAATGTGTACATATATATAGCCACACCTTGGATACTATTCCAATGAATTGTTACTCATAAACAAAGACATGACAATGAAACACAAAGTGGGACGTTATGAAGGAGAGATTTTTGCTAACATTCAGTTTTGAGGATGGATTTGAATGTGTTGATGAAGCATTATAGGAAATCAAGGCTGCGATATTCAGAACACTTATAGAACCTATCACGTGAGTACAACCTGACTGGAGTACACAGTTGCACCATGCTCTGGAGTGTTTTACAATGTTACCACAGAAGTAGGTGAGGAATATCCCAGGAATATCAGTATCCCTAAGTCATAGGGATAGTGAAAAGTTGTTGGACCTGAGGTAGAGTTTCCTCACATTTCAAAACCATTGAAGACAAAGCAAGTGAACATTGGGTCGGAAGCATAGCTGAAGTTCGCGAATATAGGAAATTACTGGGATGAGGACATAGTTGAAAAGGTTGCAGAGTTTTTACATGAATATTAGGACTTGCTTCCAACAAATTTCTGTGATGTAAAGGGGATAGTAGGTGATTTGGTCGTTATGAAGATCAATCTGAATCTAGAGGTGAAGCTAGTAAGGTAGCACACATATCGATTGAATCCTAAATAAAAAGAAAAGGTGTGTGAAGAGCTGGATAAGATGCTCACAAAAGGGATTATTGAGTCTATAAAAGAATCAAACTGGCCTAGTCCTATGGTATTTCAAGAGAAGAAGAAAAAGGGTGTAATCAAGATTTGCGTAGATCTAAGGAAGTTGAATGATGCTTTTGTACATGATCCATTCCCTATGTCGTTCACAGATGAAGTCTTGGAGAACATTGGTGGTCAAAAAGAATACTCTTTTATAGATGGATCCTAAGGATATCACCAGATCAAGATCGTGCTAGAAGATCTAAGTAAGCCTACCTTCACCACATAATGGGGCTCTTTTCTATATACAATTATTCCCTTTGGACTTAAGAATACCCCTGCAATCGTTTCTAGGGTGGTAGTCACAACCTTTAAGAAATTTATTCACAAGTTTTTGGAGGTCTACTTTGATGATTGAATGGTGCTCGGATTAGTTAAAAATCATGTTTCAAGTCTTTGCCTAATTCTCAATACTTGTAGGAAGTATCAAATCTCTCTTAATTGAAACAAGTGTATATTGTGCATACCATATGGGATACTTTTGGGCCACGTTGTTTGTAAGCAAGGGTTGATGGTGGATCCTGCTAAAATTGTGGTGATTATCAATTTGGAACTCCCAAGGAATGTAAAATAGTTTCACACAACATTGGACCATACATGATACTATAGAAAGTTCATTAAGGCATACGCGTAGATTACTACGCCGATGCAGAAAATATTGAAGAAAGATGTGACTTTTTGCTGGGATGATGATTGCCAGAAATGTTTAAATTTTTTGAAGGAAAATATGGTTACAACACCTATTCTATTGTTCCCCGATTGGAAGAAATAATTTCATGTACATGTGGATGCATTGTGCATAGAATTAGGAGTATTTTTAACCCAACCAGGCGTAGGTGATATCGACCATCCAATTGCATTTGCGAGAAGAAAACCATCTAAGGAAGAGAAAAATTATTCAACCATGAAGCGCGAAGGGTTGGTGATGGTATATGTGCTCTGTTAGGTTCATATACCAATAGGTGTCATATTTCATGATTGACTGTGGAAATGCCAAATATGATCATCCTTTCCATGCTGCAAAGATTCCATATTTTCAGAAAGACCAAAAAATTTTAAAAATGTAAAGAGGGTATGCCCTAAAAGAAAAATCAAAGGAAAAAAAGAATGAATTGGTCAAAAAACAAAGAAAATGAACCCCAAAGAAAGACCAAGAAAGTGTGATAGTCAAAATGCCACTACTGTCCTATTTTTGCAAAGAAGTTTAAAATATGCAATCAGTGACTTCTGTCACACTTGATGGATGGCCAAACAGCTCAATCTTGGCCAGTCCATGTTTAAATTTCTTGTTTTAGCATTAGAGAATAAGGTCTGGTCAAACAGTTTGAGCTTGACAGATCAGTAGTTAGGTAGAGAAGCAAGGGAGCTCAACAGTTAAATCTGAGCCCCTGGAAGAAATAAGGGTAGACTTAGATAGGAGGACAGTTAAAAGAAAACAAAAGAGAGAGGGTTTTCTAGTTCAAATGCACCCAAGGGAAAAGAAGAAAAAATGTTAGGTGTGTTAGGCTGGGTAGGTAGTTGGATGTTGCAGAAGCAAGTTCATGAACAATTTTGTCTTTTTTATGATCTATCTCATGGCTATCACAGGTGCCATGGCAAAGTGGCTGCAAAACATTCGGAGCATGACTAATTTCCCTTCTCATTTCCCCAAAAATCATTTACTAACCTCCCCACAAGGACATTGAGATCTGTTCATTGTTCCTAGTTCACTTCATTTTATGAAAAGTACTAAGTGGAACTCTGTGTTTACTTAGCCAAAACAAGCCACATTTCTTGTGTAAAAAAATCCTTTCATTTCCCTAAAAAACCTAAGTTTGTACCTTATAAACTTAGCGTTCTCCATTCATAAAACCATATTAACACGTTAACTTTATTGTATAGCTCCTTTATAATGTTTCCCCACCCCTATTTTATAAAAATATACATAAAAACCCCCAAATATTTAAATATTCCCCGCCCCGGCAATTATAGCCATAAACCGTAGAATTTCGGGAATTATAGGTTCACTTGGAACCTTATAATAACCCCTCCGCATACACAAATCATGGGATTTATCTAACACCTGGTTAAATAAATAACCGCGCCTGCAAAACCCCGATAAACCAAAGTTTAATACCCCGAAGACTTTATAAAACGTTGAAATAAATGGGCGGGCCCCGTGTCATAAGCCTCCGCCAACTCAGATCTCCGCTAACCATTGGATTACGCCTTTGCCATCCAACGACCCACATCGATATCGGAAGCCCCCCGATGACCGAACGATAGGCTCCAAGAAATTGGCGGTTTTGCCGTAGTACAAAGTCCACGCGTCGCCTCCATGGTTTATCGCGTCCGCTCCACCCAAAACCGCCATTGCCCAATAAGCGGTGCGATAAAACCATAAACCGCCCTCCTTTCCCGCCGCTGATGTCATCGCCCACGTCAGCACCCACATCAGCGCCCACATCGTCTACCACCTCACCACTATGTCATCCACCGTGTCCGCTGATGAGCCCCAATTTTGGTACAATTCGGGCTCATTTTGGCCTATTCTACTTGCTCAAACCATTCATACTTTATTGCTTATGCATGCATTTCTTAGTTTGTTCGTGTTGTTTGTAGGAAGAAGGGTAGACATATTATCTACGTGACTAATGCATGATGCTTTCAGGTTTTTTGCATTTAAAGGGAGAAAAGACATGAAAAAGGAGACAAGGAGACAATGAGGTGACACTGCTGGTTTTTAGGAGAGGATGTCCACAGTCTTGGGGACCTTCCTCGTGATTCCCACCGTAGCTCCGAGCTCCAATCAATCTCCCCACCGAGCATAGAGCACAGAGCATAGAGGCTGCCAACTGTTCTACAGGAACAACAGTCATAACTGTTCTACAGGATCACCAGTTAGACTTCAGTTGGACAGCCGAGTTCCTAAAATCAAGGAGACCTGTTGGATGATCGTTTTTGCATAAGTATAGAGGCCGTAGCCTTTGATAGGTTGTTGAAACTTTCGCATTACTATTGTAATTTTTGAGCACAGCTCGGTGTTAGTTCTTGTTGTAAGCCAGTTTTGGCATAACATCAGATTATGAATAAAGAAGGCAGATTTTGATCTAGCTCTGAGTTTTCTTAAGGAGACTATAGCTCTCAGGTTAGGGCCCAACCTGAGAGCCATAGATCCCCTCTGCTGTAGTGTTGTTTCCATTTCGTTTCAGCACTCTGAGTTTTCATTTTCACATGCAATTTGAATTATAGGTTGTTGAATTAGTCTTTTTCATGAGTTTAGATAGGATTTGCTTATGGTAAATTTGTTTCCAGTTGCTTAGGTTAGCAGAGGATAGATATAATCTATTGGAGCTCCAGCAAAAAGGTTGTTAAGGCTCACTGCCATCTCATTTGGGATTGGGGTGCATTCCATAAATAACCACCAAAAATACGCATTTCTTTACTTGATGATTGCTGCAACACAGTCACGGTTATGTTAGATTCTTCCACATGATTCACACCTGCACCACACACCTTCATCACAGCTTCATACACATTCTCCTTCGCGTTTTGGATTGCTGTTCATTGAATTTATACGCACAGGTAGTTTAGGTTAATGCATTTTCGGTTTGGTGACAGTCATAAGCATTTGTTTCACTTACACTGCTCTCTCTCGTTCCATTACCTCATTCTCCATCTTGATCACGCATGCAAACACATCTTTGACCCTTGCTCCACTCTGTTATCTCCCAAAGTCTTTCACTCCTCACGTACTTCCATTCTCTAGCCCTTTTGTTGACCTAGCCCTCTATCTTCCAACCTACTTCCTACACTCACTCCCTATCCTATTCTTCCACTTCTGAGCCATCCCTAGCCTTATTCCTACCTTACACATCTCCCCCTACCATTCCATCCCTCCTCCATCACTTCAAACACTCACGGTAGGTCATCCTGTAGCAGTTTGTAGACATCCTGTAGAAACCAGAGTATCCTGTAGGATCCCCTGTAGACATCCTGTAGGAGGCCACTCACTCGGTTGCTGAGCTTCTGAATGCAAGGAACCTCTGTGGATGGATGCTAAGGATCCCTAGGGACCTCTCCTAGCCTCCCCAACCTGTCCCATGCTTTCCTTCCTTCTCCATCCCATCTGCACAACCAAACCCTAGTTAGCACAAAATCACAATCATTCCATCCACTTAAAGGAAAAATACAAAAACATGTCTTTTATGATGCAAGTAGCTTAGATCCATGCATTTCCACTTATTAGAGGTAACAGCAGCATTGGTAGAGGTTTCATTCACATTCTTTGCATTATAGAGGTTAGACTAGTTAAATTAGGGTTTCCTAGGTTTACATGCTTTGATTTGCTTTCAGTCCATTTTGTCAAGTAGAGTAGCTTTCCTTTGAGAATAGCTTTCATCCATCAATTAGCAAGTTTCTTCTTATAGCCTATAGAAGTTGGCTTGAGCCCTAGCGGACTTGTGCCAGCTGACCAAGTGACAGCTGCGACAAGAGCTAGTACTTGTGCATATAGCACCGTCGCTTCCAAGTTTGTACGAACTACCGGGTTGATAAAATGAGAGACAGGAAGCCCCAGGAGTTGTAGCATTATTGCTACAATACTGGAGCTCACCATCTTTTTGGCGCCATTTCCGGGGAAGCGTCAGAGTATTAGTAATTGTTGCTTTTCTTCTACTTTCGTACTCTTACTTCTGCTCAGTAGTTTATTTCATTTCCATTCTGCAAAAGTAGCTTAGTATTTCTTGCTTTCCTAGCTTAGTATTTCCTGCTTTCATAGCTTAGTATTTCCTGCTTTCATAGATTATCATTTCCTGCTTTCATAGATTAGCATCTCCTGCTTTCATAGATTAGCATTTCCTGCTTTCCTAGATTAATATTTCCTGCTTTCCTAGATTAATATTTCTTGCTTTCCTAGATTAGCTTTCCAATTCCGCAATTTCATTTGAGCAAATTGTTAGTTGTAGATCACTCTGTTTCAGTTTTGCAGGTACCAAAGAAAAAGCAAAAGCACTCAAAAAAGAAAAGTCCTTTCCATTTCATGCCTCGTAGGAACCGAGATAAATCAGGCAAATTCCTACCCAACACCCCCATCATATCACTAAGTCACCCATCTCTCTTCTTTGGTGACAGTGACCCAGAGGAACCTATAGGTGAACATCCTGAGATATACCAAGACCCTATAGAAGAAGAAGAGTTAGAGACCACTCCATCTGAAGCCATGGCTGATAATAGAAGAGAAGATGAGAGAATAGAAGGAGCTTTCCCCATCCGAGAGACCAATGGAGAGATGAAAATGAAGAACATTAGCCCCTCCGCCTTGCCTCACTTCCATGGACTGACCACTGAGGATCCTGATACCTTCTTGTTTGAGTTTGCTGTCCTTTGTAGAACCTATGACTATACTGAAGATGAGCAAAAGCTGAAGCTTTTCCCTTCCACTCTTAAGGATGCAGCACTACGCTGGTTCATGGGATTACCTGGGAATAGCATCGCTACTTGGGCTCAGATGCAGCAAGCCTTCAATACCAAGTATAGGGATTACTGTAGGTCTAAGGAAACCAAGGGAGAGATCTTTCGGATGACCATGGGGAATGATGAGTCTTTAGAGGATTATGAGGAGAGGTTCCAACTTAGCTATAAGCGGGCCAGGTGCACACTTGACCCTGAATCCCTCAAGTTGGTTCTACTCCAAGGAGTCCCTGAAGATCTCTTAGACACCCTTCACATGTTAGCTGGGGGGGACATTTACCAACTGCCTTGCGAGGACATCAAGACTGTGTTTAGAAATCATTCTAGGGCAGCTAGGAAACGAGGTAGAGGAAATCTCCTCTCCACTGGTGTCCCTTTCTCCAAACATGAGTTTACAAATCAATTAGAAGATCTTAAGAGTGAGGTGAGACAGACCATTGCCATGCAGCTGGACACATTCAGGATCCAGCAGAAGAAAGAAGAAGCTGAGAGAGCCTTAGCTGTCTTCTGTCCTAGGTGCACCAGAAGACACCCTAAGAACGAATGCCCATTGCATTCGGTTGAAGTGTGTTTCGTTTATGAGGAGGACCACCCAAAAAATCAGTGTCCAACCTTACCTGGGTTTAAAGCCATGTACCAAGGAACCGAAGCCCCCACTGAACCTCTCTACTTCATTAACCAAAGAAGGCCACAAGGATCTAGACCTTATCAGTAGGGAATGCAAGGGGCACCACAAGCTTATTATAACCCCAACCAATCGACTCCCATGCCTTCTTGGGGTCCCCCTGCTCATCCTTCTTGGTCCATGCCTCCTCCATGGTCTTATCCACCTTAGTACCCTACTCAACCTACTTCTCATTCATATCATTCACATGCTCAGTCACAGCCTCAATGGAGTGCTCCTCAGTCGGGGTGGAGGCCCCAATACAACACTCCTCCTGCCATTTTGCCTCCACCACTAGTTCAACCTCAACCTTTACCTCCTGCTCCTCCAAGGCAACCTCAAATGCCTACTCAACCGAACCCGAACCCCAACAATAGACAGGCTCAGCAGGTATACACCGGGGAAACATCATGTCCTACCTACGCTGTGGAGATCCAGGAGATCAATCTCCGATCTGGGAAGATCCTTCCAGATCGCCAACCTCCTCCCCCAGAGGATGAGGAAGATCTACAGGAAAGTGAACCAAAAGCTATTCCACCCTTTCCTCAGAGACTAACTGCCACCACACAACCCAACCCTGAGGAAGACGAGCTTCTGGGTGAGCTCAAGCAGTTGTGTGTAAAAATACCACTTCTCCAAGCCATCAAGGATGTGCCCATATACAACAAACTGGTTAAGGAAAAGTGCTTTAAACACCCAGGCAGGAGAAAGAAAGATGCCTCAACCATCAATGTCATAGGACAACTGTCCGATCTTATGTTAGGACAAGTCATCTGCCCCAAGTATCTAGATCCTGGAAGTCCTGTAGTAGATGTTCACATCAATGGAACCATTATACCTCACACCTTGATTGATCTGGGGGCTGCCATTAATGTGATGACCAGGGATACCATGCTCAAACTCAATCTTCAGGGTTCCTTGAGGAAGACCTCGACAGTACTGCAACTAGCAGATCGCTCCACCGTGACTCCCGAAGGGATTGTGGAGGATGTCTTGGTCTCTATTGATTCTTGGGAATACCCTGCAGAC
This sequence comes from Pinus tabuliformis, assembly GCA_031772625.1. Taxonomy (NCBI): domain Eukaryota; kingdom Viridiplantae; phylum Streptophyta; class Pinopsida; order Pinales; family Pinaceae; genus Pinus; species Pinus tabuliformis. The sequence continues at coordinate 40,026,914 of CM062815.1, forward strand.
TTCCTGGTTCTGCAACCAAAGGCAAAGCTTACTGGATATCCTCTCATTTTGGGAAGGCCTTGGTTAGCCACTGCAGATGCTTACATAAGTTGCCGTGCAGGAAATATGACCATCAAAAATGGTCCCATGTCCAAGCAGCTAGTCCTATACCCTCCTGCCCAACCCTCCTTAGAGCATGACTTACCACTTTGGCTAGAAGAAGGAGAGGAAGATGAGGTGTACTCAGCACCTCTGTGCACCCTAGATACCACTAGAAAAGACCCTCCTACCGAGGATGACTTGATTGAGACTCTGATCCAGAATCCATTTCAGTGCACTATCCTTAGAGAAGTTGGTGGAGGATGCCCAAGCTAGCACCTTAGTGGACCTTTGTACAACTAACCCTGTCACTCCCAGAGTCAAAAACGTGGAGTTCGGCCCTGAGAGAGCATTAAATATCAGCTCCTCCCTATCTCCTTCCCAGGAGAAGGAGTTGTGTAGCCTGTTGGCCAGCCACCTAGATGCTTTTGCTTGGAGCTATAAGGAGATGAAAGGAGTCCATCCCTCGGTCTGTCCCCATCATATATACATCAAAGAGGATTGTAAACTGGTTAGACAACCCCAGAGGAGGATGAATCCAGCCCTTAAGGACATTGTCAAGGAAGAATTGCAGAAACTGTTGGATGTCGGATTCATCTACCCCATCTCAGATAGTGAATGGGTGTCCCCTCTAGTCTTGGTTCCCAAGAAAAATGGGAAATGGAGAATCTGTGTGGACTACCGAGAGCTGAACAAAGCTACCAAGAAAGACCATTTCCCTCTGCCTTTCATAGATCAAGTGTTGGATGGACTGGCAGGAAAGAAGTTCTTCTCTTTCCTGGATGGGTTTAGCGGGTACAACCAGATTCAAATCAGCCTGGAAGACCAAGATAAGACCACCTTCACTTGTCCTTGGGGTACCTTTGCCTACCGTGTCCTTCCCTTTGGGCTATGCAATGCTCCTGCTACCTTCTAGAGAGCTGTCTTGAGCATCTTCTTGTAGTTGGTCCATGATGCAGTAGAAATCTATATGGATGACTTTACTCCTTACGGGGCTAACTTCCAGGAAGCATTGTCCAACTTGGGAAAAGTCCTAACCAAGTGCATCGAGATGAACTTGTCCCTTAGCCCTGAAAAATGTGAATTCCTAATGACTGAAGGGACAGTGCTAGGCCATACCATCTCTCGCCAAGGGTTACAGGTGGATCCTAACAAAATTTCTCTAATCAAAAAGGTTCCACCTCCACAAAAGGTAAGGGATGTTAGGAGTTTCTTGGGATTAGCAGGATATTACCGAAGATTCATTAAAGATTTCAGCAAGCTAGCCTCACCATTGTTCGGTCTGTTGGCAAAAGATGTGGAGTTTAATTGGACTGACGATTGTCAGAAGAGTTTGAATGAATTAAAAGACAAGTTAGTGTCGGCTCCAATCCTGAGAGGTCCAAACTGGGCCCTACCTTTCCACATCCACACTGATGCCTCGAACAAAGCCATAGGTGCACCCTTAGGACAAGTTGAGCGAAAGCTTCCATATGCCATTTACTTCGTTAGCAAAAACTTGTCCAAAGCAGAGCTGAATTACACTGTAACCGAGAAAGAATTCTTAGCTGTAGTCCATGCACTGAACAAGTTCCGACATTACATCACTGGCTATCAAACATTTGTACATACTGACCATGCTGCAATCCGATATTTGATGAATAAACCAGATGTGAATGCTCGTATTATTAGATGGTTACTTTTATTGCAGCAGTTTGATCTAACCATTGTTGACAAACCAGGTAGAGAAAATGTTGTTGCTGACTTTTTATCTAGATTGGATTTATCTATAGGTGAGGATGGAACAGTGGATGACCAGATGCCTGATGAACATCTGTTTGCTATCTCAGTACTCGCTCCATGGTTTGCTGATATAGCAAACTACCTTGTTTCAGCACAGTTCCCTCCGCATCTCTCTTCGAGAGAAAAGAGAAAAATCATCAGAAAGAGTGCCTCATTTACATGGATCGGGGGCAATCTGTTCAATCTTGGCCCCGATCAGATCTTAAGGCGTTGTGTAAGGGAAGAGGAAGTCTTTGACATCCTCCTCACCTGTCATGATGGGCCTTGTGGAGGACATTTTGCAGCAAAGAGAACTGCCTTTAAGATCCTGCAGGCAGGCTACTATTGGCCCACACTTCATCAAGATGTCAGAAGATATGTCAGCCAGTGTGACCAATGCCAAAGAATGGGGAAACCGACCCAAAGGGATGAGATGCCTCTCCAACCTCAAGTGACTCTTGAGCCAGTTGAGAAGTGGGGTATGGACTTTGTGGGCCCAATCAATCCTCCTTCAAGGCAAAGGTCTTACATCATTGTGTGCACTGACTACCTGACGAAGTGGGCAGAGACCAAAGCCATCAAAGCAGCAATAGAAGAAAAAGTGGCCGAGTTCCTAAGAGAAAACATCTTCTATAAGTTTGGCTATCCAAGAGAGCTGGTCACCGATCAAGGGAGCCAGTTCACCTCCAACATGGTCGAAGATCTTCTAGCTCATCACAAGATCAAGCATAGGACTTCCACCCCCTATCATCCTCAAGCAAATGGGCAGGTGGAAGTCACCAATAGAGCATTAGAAGGGATCTTGACCAAGGTGGTGAGCAACAGCAGAAAGGACTGGGCAGATCGCCTGGTTGAAGCCACATGGGCTTACAACACCACTTGGAAGACCACCACTGGCTTCACACCTTATGAGCTGGTCTATGGGAAGAAGGCTTTGCTGTCCATTGAGTTCGAATACAACACCTTGAGGATGGCAGCTCAGCTGGATCTAGATCTCAGCCATGCACAACAAGAAAGGCTATTGCAGCTGAATGGACTGGATGAGCACCGCATGCAGGCCCTCCTTCACTCAGAAGTGGTCCAACTTCAGAGAAAGGTGTGGCATGACCAACATCTCCATGACAAGCAATTTCATCCGGGAGATTGGGCTTTGTTGTATGATTCCAGATACAAAGACTTCAAGGGGAAGCTGAGAACCAGATGGCTAGGGCCATATTCAGTGGAAAAATGTCATGACAATGGATCTATTCTCATTCAGACCATTGATGAGGAAGCCATCCCCATGCTTGTCAACGGGCATCGATTGAAGATCTACAGGAAGCCTCCCTCAAGACAAGAGTTCATCAAAACTATGGAGAAGGCAGTATTGGTCATAGAGAAGGGTTCTGCCCCTGCTTTGGGCACACCCTGAAGAATCTAAAATAAATAAATAAATAAATAAATAAATAAATAAACAATAAAGATCCCTGGGTGAAAACCTTTCTCAGGCGCCCAAGGCAGGTGGTAGGGGTGAAAACCTCATTTGAGGCGCCCCTGCTATCTTTCAAAAAAGAAAAGAAAAGAGATAAAGATCCTTAAGTGAAAACCTCTCTGAGGTGCTTAAGGTAGGTGTTAAGGGTGAAAACCTCATTGAGGCGCCCCTGCTATCTTTCAAAAAAAAAAAAAAAAGGAGAAAAAAAAAACAAAAAGAAAAAAACAAGATCAATAAGTTATTATGTGAAATTTGCATGCAGATTACAGGTGTTCTATGGAGGAGAGGAAGCCTCTCAACTCAAGGTCAAAGGTCCTTCTCATGCAGCCATGACACCTCACCAGCTCCTCCTCCAAGAATGCTTATGTTCTTCAAGGTATGTGCACTTTCATTATAATTTGAGTCTTCTACAGGAAGACGCAGATTTTCTACAGGAAGGTGCGATTTTCTACAGGAAGGTGCCAGTTTCTACAGGAAGAGCTGCCTGTCTACAGGAAGCTCTGTATTTCTACAGGAAACTTCTTGTAGAAGCTCAGAACGGGCCAGAATGCATTTCATGAGTAGATCTGATGACTACGGGTTGGTGTGGACGCATGCAAGCCTCTTTTGGGCCCATGCACGACGCTGTTACCTTGCTCCACCATCCTCGTCAACATGCATCCAAGTCCCCTGCACCAACAAAACAGAGCAATGAGTTCTCACGGGAAAAGGTAGTTTCAAAGATAAACAAACGCTGAGATCTCATACCACAGGCATCAGAAGCTCCGGAAGCGTGATTGGACGGCCAGATCTTCCGTCGTGTAGCATGCACCCAAGGAGAAAGGACTGTTACGAGACACCCGCGGGCATCCTGTAACAGTTCAACCTGCTGGAGTGGATACCGTCCACAACACCGCCATCTCCAAGGTAATGCGCGCGCATGCAACCACAGCATTCCCTCCATCGTCAGCAACCTGTAACCATGAGCCTCCGGGTCTGTGTAAGTGCGCATGCAGCAGGTAGATCCGCTCACCATCATCGAAAAACTGGAAAAAATCGTGTGCAGCCACGCAGGTAAGCGTCTAACCCCTTCCTTCCATCAAATCGCATGAATATTACTTTGATTTGTTTGCATGGCATAAAGGTGAATGGTTGAGCAGCCGTATGGCCAAGTAGACTGGCCACGTCGGCTAGTTATGGTATAGTTGAATGATCGGGTGGCGGCCACGAAAAAAATCAGCAGCACGCACGTGAGAATCTATGGGAATGAGTTCAGCAGAAAAGGCGGCGGCAGATCTGTGGGAATGAATGCGGCAGCAAGTAAATACGTCGGTGAGTGGTTGATGACGTCGCTCAACGGTCCGGCGGGGGATGAGCTGTCCCCCGCGCCACGGATCGCACCGATTCAAAATCTAATCGGCTAGATTTTGACATGCATTCAATCAACCACCACTTCGAACTCGAGTGGCTATTCCGATCGTCTCTGCACCTTGATACGCCGAGCTGTTGGCTACCAGAACACCGGTGAAGCGCACCTCAACCGCGGTCCAATTGCAGTCCTCCCGGAAATTTGCGCACTGCTCCTACAGGAACACAGTTCTACAGGAACGCAGTCTACAGGAACGCAGTCTTCTACAGGAACGCGGGTGCTCACGTAAAAAAAGGTGGCCGAATGACGAGGTAACCCTGGACTTCTCATGCAATTGATCATCTAAGGTGGTAGGATTGTCAGTCATTGTCTGGGTAAATGAGAAAGTAGACAAATTGCTGTCTGTGTGCCTATACTGCAATTCTACAGGATTGTTGAAGTAGTTAGACTGTGTTGTACAATTTTGTGGATTATACGCATTGTTCTGCACTCTGTCACCGAAACTTCACACTACTCCACCATCACCACCTCCGGTTAAGAAAATTGTGCATCATGCCGGGTGGATTTATCAGGCGAGAACCCATAGATTCAGAAAAATTGAGGAGAAATCAGGCCGTGGTAGAGCTTTTTACACGAGCACAGTGGATGTCTTTTTGTGATAAGTTGCAGGGGTACGATGAGGAAGTGGCCGAGGAATTCTTGCAGGCCCTGAGGCCGAAATCCAAGGTGCTGGCCACAGTCAATTTCAGAGGCCTAAGCTTCAACATCACCCCGGAGTCTATCAGCAGAATCACTGAGCTTCCTATGTGTCTCCCGTGGGACAAAGAAGAACGAAAGCTAAGCCAACAAGCCAAGAAAGAGTTCTTCCCACCTGAAGAGGAATTCACAGAGGATAAAAATGGAGTGAGAAGGACAAGCCTGTTGCCACCATGGAACGAAGTCAGTTTGCAAATCATGAAATATATCACCTGTGAGGGTCGTTACAGCATTGTGTATGCATATCACTTCCGACTGCTCAGTGAACTAAGACACCGGATTGATCTTCCTGCAGAACAGAGATTGAGCATTCCTTACTTTTTACTACAGTCCTTGATGGAGTGCGCTACAAAGCTCAAGGACGGCATTCCGGATCAGGTAGCCCACCATGGGTTAATCAAGCTTCTTGTGGAGGATGCTCTCCACTCATATAAGGTCCCCCTTGCATGGGAATCATTTAGGAATTTAACAAGAGAAGGGGACATAAAGATGTTGCTTGAAGAAACGGGGTCCTCTAGCGGTGAGGAAGAAGAGCCAGTAGCCAAGAATAAGAAAGGGAAAAGCCAAAAGATCCCGACTCCAACACAGAAGAAAGAACGAAAGGAGAAGGAGGAGGGAAAGGATGACAGAGCAAAAGAGGACACCCCCATCCTGTCAGCAAGGGAAAAGAGGTTGAAAAGTAGGGCAGTCAAAACTGAGGTGGTCCCTGTCAGCCCAAGCACCTCGTCAGCTCCTGCAGTCAAAGCCAAAAGCAAAATCCATGCAGCCAAGCAAGAAAAGGTGGTGAGAGTTGCATCTGCAGGAACGCAAAAACAGGCTTCTACAGGAAGCCCGGAAGCAGCCTCTACAGGAAAACAAACACAGGCTTCTACAGGAAGCCCCAGAACAACACCTATAGGAAAACAAAAGCAGGCTTCTACAGGAAGCCCGAAAATAGAAAGGGAAGGGCCTTCCACAAGGAGCACCGGGAAAGTAAAAGGCAAGGGAGAGAAGGCTGATCCTCTCGAGAAGGAGGCGGCAGCTGCGCTGGCCGTCCTCAGCACACCTGCAAAACCAAAAGAAAAGAGGGAGAGGGAGATCCCTCTACCTTCCGAGACCAGGAGAAGTCAGAGAATGAAGACAGACAAGTTGCAGCCTCCTCCCAGCAGCCAAACCACTTTAGGGAGTGTTCCTACTTCACCCAGTGAGAAAATTCCCGCTAAGACACCGGCCACCCCCGAGAAAGGAAGCCCAAAGGTCACCTCCTGGACACGAAAGATAGGCCAATCGCCTTCCGAAGCCCGGCTCAAAGAAACAGGAAAGAGGGAAGAAGTTCCACCCTCGTCACCACCAGGGGTAGAGAAGGCAGGGCCATCAAAAGCAGAAAAGAAAGAGCCTATTCCGGTCCCGAGTCCTCGGCCAAGGACAAGGAGCAGGAGCAAGGTTTCTCAAGGATGAGCAAATGGTTCAGCTGGGGGGTGATGATGAGCCCCAATTTTGGTACAATTCGGGCTCATTTTGGCCTATTCTACTTGCTCAAACCATTCATACTTTATTGCTTATGCATGCATTTCTTAGTTTGTTCGTGTTGTTTGTAGGAAGAAGGGTAGACATATTATCTACGTGACTAATGCATGATGCTTTCAGGTTTTTTGCATTTAAAGGGAGAAAAGACACGAAAAAGGAGACAAGGAGACAATGAGGTGGCACTGCTGGTTTTTAGGAGAGGATGTCCACAGTCTTGGGGACCTTCCTCGTGATTCCCACCGTAGCTCTGAGCTCCAATCAATCTCCCCACCGAGCATAGAGCACAGAGCATAGAGGCTGCCAACTGTTCTACAGGAACAACAGTCATAACTGTTCTACAGGATCACCAGTTGACTTCAGTTGGACAGCCGAGTTCCTAAAATCAAGGAGACCTGTTGGATGATCGTTTTTGCATAAGTATAGAGGCCGTAGCCTTTGATAGGTTGTTGAAACTTTCGCATTACTATTGTAATTTTTGAGCACAGCTCGGTGTTAGTTCTTGTTGTAAGCTAGTTTTGGCATAACATCAGATTATGAATAAAGAAGGCAGATTTTGATCTAGCTCTGAGTTTTCTTAAGGAGACTATAGCTCTCAGGTTAGGGCCCAACCTGAGAGCCATAGATCCCCTCTGCTATAGTGTTGTTTCCATTTCGTTTCAGCACTCTGAGTTTTCATTTTCACATGCAATTTGAATTACATGTTGTTGAATTAGTCTTTTTCATGAGTTTAGATAGGATTTGCTTATGGTAAATTTGTTTCCAGTTGCTTAGGTTAGCAGAGGATAGATATAATCTATTGGAGCTCCAGCAAAAAGGTTGTTAAGGCTCACTGCCATCTCATTTGGGATTGGGGTGCAGTCCATAACTAACCACCAAAAATACGCACTTCTTTACTTGATGATTGCTGCAACACAGTCACGATTATGTTAGATGCTTCCACATGATTCACACCTGCACCACACACCTTCATCACAGCTTCATACACATTCTCCTTTGCGTTTTGGATTGCTGTTCATTGAATTTATACGCACAGGTAGTTTAGGTTAATGCATTTTCGGTTTGGTGACAGTCATAAGCATTTTTTTCACTTACACTGCTCTCTCTCATTCCATTACCTCATTCTCCATCTTGATCACGCATGCAAACACATCTTTGACCCCTGCTCCGCTCTGTTATCTCCCAAAGTCTTTCACTCCTCACGTACTTCCATTCTCTAGCCCTTTTGTTGACCTAGCCCTCTATCTTCCAACCTACTTCCTACACTCACTCCCTATCCTATTCTTCCACTTCTGAGCCATCCCCAGCCTTATTCCTACCTTACACATCTCCCCCTACCATTCCATCACTCCTCCATCACTTCAAACACTCACGGTAGGTCATCCTGTAGCAGTTTGTAGACATCCTGTAGAAACCAGAGTATCCTGTAGGATCCCTTGCAGACATCCTGTAGGAGGCCACTCACTCGGTTGCTGAGCTTTTGAATGTGAGGAACCTATGTGGATGGATGCTAAGGATCCCTAGGGACCTCTCCTAGCCTCCCCAACCTGTCCCACGCTTTCCTTCCTTCTCCATCCCATCTGCACAACCAAACCCTAGTTAGCACAAAATCACAATCATTCCATCCACTTAAAGGAAAAATACAAAAACATGTCTTTTATGATGCAAGAGCTTAGATCCATGCATTTCCACTTATTAGAGGTAACAACAGCATTGGTAGAGGTTTCATTCACATTCTTTGCATTATAGAGGTTAGACTAGTTAAATTAGGGTTTCCTAGGTTTACATGCTTTGATTTGCTTTCAGTCCATTTTGTCAAGTAGAGTAGCTTTCCTTTGAGAATAGCTTTCGTCCATCAATTAGCAAGCTTCTTCTGAGAGCCTATAGAAGTTGGCTTGAGCCCTAGCGGACTTGTGCCAGCTGACCAAGTGACAGCTGCGACAAGAGCTAGTACTTGTGCATATAGCACCGTCGCTTCCAAGTTTGTACGAACTACCGGGTTGATAAAATGAGAGACAGGAAGCCCCAGGAGTTGTAGCATTATTGCTACAATACTGGAGCTCACCATCTGCCACATCAGTGCCAAGTCAGCTTCCGTACCCCTACTACCCGACAAACATGACATCATGCTGATGTCACCCGACCAAAGCGCACCAAAAACCCGCCAAAATCAAAATTTTTGTTAAAAAGCCGTTAAATGTTGTTTTTCGTTCATTTGGCTTTGTTTCTTCTACACGATGTTTGCATGGTTTTTAACGTTCAAAACGCCATTTTCGCTGCACAGTCCGCCACCCAGTGAAATTTGCTCCACAGCTTGGCTCCTCAGCTCGGTCCGCCACCCACATTTCGCACCAGGCGTCCATAAAATAGGTATTTACCCGAAACCCGCTCATAAACCCTGTTTTTCCAAGTTTTTCTGTAAAAATCACCTGGAGAACCAGAATTCGAATTGAAATCACAGTGCTGCCTCTACACCTCTGCATTATAGTCACTGCTTTACCCATTTTTTCCAAAGAAATCCTGTGAACTGTGTTTCCCTCTGCAAATTCGCCCATCAAGCTGAATTTAAGCTTATTTCTGCCTGCAATTTCCACAGAAGAGACCAAATTGTCATTTTACCCTACTGTTGCTGCAAAAGCCCTAACTCCAATTAAAAAAGTCATAAAATAACTTGAAAATGGAGGCTCCAGTGGCCCTGAATGTTGCCCCCTTGAATGCACCACATAAAGAATTGGAATGGATGCCCCTTGCTGATAGGGATTTCCAAATTAAGGATATGATGGGTGACAAGCCTCACCTTCAAGATTTTTGTGAAATTAGGAATAGCTACAGAAGCAATACCGATGTCTTTAGAATTTGGGAGTCCAACATGCCCATATACTACCTCCCTTCAGTAAATGTGCTTCCTGATCTCATCCATTTATGCTGTGCAAATTATGACCCCATACAAAGAGCAGTTATGGATCCATTTGGGACTATCCTCTTCTATATTACTCCTCAATCCATAAATGAGATGCTGCATTTTAAGCCAACTTAGCCTCTGGCCCCTCTCACCAAGGAATTCTTGCTTGACCAAGGTGCCAAACTGCTCAGTAAAAAGGTTACCAGAATAGCTCAATTATTCATGAAACCAGATCACTAGCCCAGGCAACCACCTCCTTTCAATCAAGTTTGGTTCAATGAAGCTGGTATATTCGTTACTGACATGATTTCTTATATCTTGGGATTCAAAACTAGTGAGCATATTGATGAAACTGTCTTAGTGTTGATGTCCATATTCACTCCAGGACAGCCCCTTGTTGTCCAATATGATTATGCCACCATCATAGCCAATAAAATCCATGAGCAATTCGTGTGCTTGGACAGAGAAAGAGTGTTCAAATACACACCATATATATACCATTTTCTGTTGTACTATCAACCTGATAGTTTTCAAATTCCTCTTAGAAAGTTGGACCTCAAAGGAGAAAGGAGGTCTGTAATTGTCTGGACCTCAGTATTCCATGAAGTCCATAACTCTCCTTATACATATTGTGAGTTCATTGACCTGTTCATATATCTAGCTACTTCTCTATTACTGATAACTCCTTCCAGCCTCTCTGCTGAAATGCAGAAAATTTTGCATCTCTCAAAAGACTACAGTATTGATGACTGGTACTTTTACCAGAATCACACAGTGATCAAGATTTATGGCTGTGAATTATCCCCCTACAAGCTGCCAAAGTATGTTCCTATGAGACTGTTCGCCCTGGAATTCTTTAGGAAATTTATTAGTTCAGATTTGACTCATTTCTATGGTGCTAGGAAAAAGGCACAGCTCAAGATAAGAAATCAATTGGGCCCTTTTATCTTCAACAAAAGGGAAGCCTAGGAGGAGGCAGATAAGATTTTAAGGGATCAACTTGTGCTAAAACAAAGCTTTTATTGGGCACCATATGACCCTGAACATTTCATAAGTTATAGAAAAGTCAAAAACAAGCTCACAGGATATCTTCACCATAAAATCCCTGAAATTCAACAATATGCTAACCAACAAGAATGGGTAGAAGACACATTAGTAGAAGAGATTACCGAGAAAGAGAGATTGGAAAAAGCAATGAAAGAGCTTGAAAAAACACTTGACCTGGAATATTTTGGACAGGTCCCTTCCAAATTTTCTCAACACATCGGAGCGGGCACATCATCTGCTACAACTTCACAACAACTTGCCCAAGAAAGTACTCCACCTGCAGCGACATCCAAAGGCAAAGAAGTGTTGCATTCAGAGCAGCAAGATATAATGGTATACCAGCCAGATACATCAAAGGAACAAAGCCAAGGGCAAGGTCGTTCATCACAAACAAAGGTACCTGAAATCCCTGTATTACAAACTCCTCTCAATGAGGAAAGAGGCAAGAAAAGAGATAGGCAAGAAGACAGACCTACAAGTGAACTAGCAGAACAGCAAGGGGAAAAGAGGCAAAGGTTAAATCCTTACTCTGAAGAGGAACTGTTGGAAGAGACAACAGGAAACCTGAGAGGTGAGGGAAGAACTGAACAACAGACTCCTTCAATTTTGGAAACATCAACTAGCTCATATCAGCAAGAGCTAGAGAGGCAGCGTGTTGTGGATGTTACATCCACTAGGCCACAAAGAAAACAATAGAGAAAGCAAGGCTCAGATATCAAGAAAGCATTTACTGAAATAAAGGCTAGAAATGAGCCAATAAGGATCCAACTTTATAATCAATTGCTGAGAATGGCCCCCACAAATCAACAAAGGTTAATGGTAGCATACAATATACAAGAAGGAAAAATGACCCTTAGTCACTTCAAGCCACAATGTAGCAGCCACAGTTAGCTGCTGATTATATCAGGACCAATCTAGAAGTTATCTCTAAAGACATCCACCCAATGGACCAGATTGAATTACATAAACAAACCGAAGAAATGGTGTACTCCACCTTGGCAGACAAAGCAGCTCACAAATTGCAAAATTCATTACATAATACCTCTGCCCAATTGGAATTGGAAAAGGCTTCTTCTTTGGCTAAGGATAACAGAAGTAAATCCTTAGAAGAAATCATCGTAGAGCTGGACATGATCCCAAGGATCCCAAAGGCATAAAATCATTAATAAGAAAGAAGGAGGAAGACATTGTATCCCTAAAAAAGCAATTAAAGCTGCCGATTACAATACATCCACAAACCACAAAAGTTGCACAGCAGAAAGCAGAGGAGGACATGATGGGTTTGCTGATGAGGATGAATGAGAGATTAGCAGAAACAGAGCAGGCATTGGAGAAAGCAATGAAAGAGAAGCAGGGAGTGTCGACCTCCCAGCCACAAAAAACAGCTCCTCCTAAAACCACAACAGCTGTACCTCCTACTATCCCAGCAACAGGTACATCAGTCACAGATACTTCAGCAGCAACAACAATAGTACCAGATACCATCATGAGCATGGAAAAGATGATGAAGGAAATAAAAGAATTAGAACTCCAAATGGCAGAACTGAAGGAAGCCAAAGAAAAACTGGCCAAGTTAGAGGTAAGCTATGTTAAATCTAAAATAACTATGGTTGAAAAAACAAGAGAGGTAAAGGCCTTGGAAAATAAGGTAAAATCCTTGGAGAAAGATATTACTCTTCATAAACCTCTATCAGAAATCAAAACAATTTTGTGGACTAAAATTGGCCAGTCCATCACTGATCAATAGAGATCAATATAGACTATCCATGAGCAAATTGAATTGATAGAAATGGCCCAAGTAGAGATTCAAAAGGCCAGAGCATTATTGAAGAACATGCCTGAACAGGCCAATAGACTAATTCATTTTTTGAATACTCATACCAAAGAACAACTAGCAGCTCTAGATATCAGGGACAGAACAAGTACCATTTTGACAGTTAAGGTGCTAACTATGAAGAATTTTATACAAAATCTGGAGAGAAAGTGTCAAGAAATACAAATAGAAATAAATGCTTTTACAGAAAAGTTTATAGTCTTGCAGCAAAAGGGTCTACCCAGTTTGTTAACCAGCAGTCAGAGACTGTTGACACATGAACAATATGCTCACGGGGTGAATACATATGTTACCAATCAGATCACAGCATCATCAAGCACTTCAGAAGACATAGTACCTCCCTCTGGACAGAGCTTATATGACAAGTTGGAAAATCTGTTCTATATTGAGCATGAAATAACACATATTTTTGAAATCCTGCCGAATTTCTACAGGTATACCGAAGCTGATGAAATATTGATAAAACTTCAAAGACACCAGTTGCCAATAGACCAATGGTGGCTGAGCATGTTAGACATTTTACCAATGTAGATTTAATTCTCTTTTAATCATCTGCATTTAATCAAATTCAATGCACGTGTCACATATCATAAAAATGAAAACAACAGAGGAAGGAAGTCACACCAAAACACATTAAAGCGGAATCAGGCACAGATGAAAGGGTCGGGACAACAATGCAGGAACGCAAAATAAAGAGACAGCTACCAGCTGACTTGTTGAGTTAAAAAGTCAAATATATCTGACCACCTAAGGCAGCCAGTACAGCGGAAATTACTCCTACATTCATTGCGCTCTGTTTTCAATGTCATTTACTTCCTTTGAAGAAGTAGATGGATAAAGTTATTGCTTGATATTTTCTCTATGAGATATTTTGTAACTCTTTTTTGTATAAATACCTCCCCTAGAGATGTATTGGGGTTGGTTGGTGAATATCATTCTGGACCTGCGTTGTAAATTTGAGAACTCTTCTGAATAAAGATTGCTGGAATGCTTTGTTGATGAACTTGCTGGTTATGGAATTGATGGCAGAAGCTCATGTTGTAGAATTCTTGGATTATCTCATGGATCAATAAGTCTTTTAACTCTTGTTTGACTATTTCTGAGTTTTATATATCATCTAGGTATCATGTTCTAAATTGCAGGAAAAAAGAATAGCCCAGAATTTACTTTGCTATACTCTGTGTTCAATTCCTGTCATTTTTATGTTTTCTTCAGAACTAGCATAGGCAGGAATTCTTAACTGCTCCTGTTTCCCTGGTTCTAACACTCTGAATATTAAGGAATTCTTAACTGCTCCTTGGTAATATTTATCCATTTTCCCTTTGTTAGCATAATGAAAGATCCTTAATTTCCTTTCATTCCCTGACTCCATTTCATCCTATTCTAGCTTGAAGATTGTTCCATGGTTAATTATCTTGCTATATAGTTCCTCCTTTTGCTAAAGAAACCACACCCAGAAGTTTATTTTCATTGACTCCATTAACCCAGTGGTCTGAACTTCTCATACTCTGCAGCCCTGTTCTATTGAATGTCACCATCCAAAACCAAACAAATAAACACATGTGCTTCATAACTAGCCTAACATATAGTAAAACAAAGCTAAATCATAAAGAGAGAGCCCTCTCTTGCTACAGATTGGCTAAAATCTGCATCTAAAAGATTGGTTGGTGGTTACCTCGGTCGTATTCCCTTTTCTCACTGCTTTTTGGGAACAACCTGAGTGATAACATGCTCGAGAAGTTGAATCATTATCTATTGGATGCACATATCAAAATGTATACACACCATTCAAATTTGAAGTACCTGGTCAATAGGCTTGTGTTGGGTGTGGTGGGCATTTATAGGTGGTTATTATTATTTTAGGAGTATGACTTTGAATTAATTGTGAATCCAGGAAGATTAACTGTTGGACTCAATCAACTTTCACAGATTAAGAACGACGAAGAACTTACAAGTCTTGATGCAGGATTTCCCGACATGCAACTCTTTTCTATGTGCGTTGCAGATAAACATTTTTTGGATATAATCCAATTCCTGTCTACGGGTGTAGCTATTGAAGGATATACGACACAACTGAAGAAGGAATTGGTGATCAAAATTGTGAAATTCTCCTTAATTGCAGGGTTTTGTACAAAATGCGAACAAATGAAGTTCTATGTAGGTATGTACCAGATTATAAAAGACAAAGTATCCTCATCAAAGCACATGAAGAAGCTGCTGGAGGACATTATGCTAGAAGATAAACTGCACAGAAGATCCTACGAGCTAGGTTGTGGTGTCCAACTATGCATAAAGATTCAAAGGAGTATTGTAGGGTATGTTATGTCTGTCAGAGGATCAAGAAGCCATCACGAGGGGATGCAATTCATCTAAACCCACAAGTCTCATTACATGCATTCGAAGAATGGGCAATAGATTTTATGGGACCTATTCAGCCACTAAGAAGGAAGAAAGGAGTGCGCTAAGTCATCACAGTGACAGAATACTTGACTAGGTAGGCTAAGGTGCGGCTGGTGAAGGATTGTAGTTCAACTACACCTACAAAGTTTATATTTGTGTACATTCTATCCAGGTTTGGTTGTCTTAAGATTTTGATGAGAAATAGGGGTTCGCATTTTCTGAATGAAGCAATTGCTACTTCACTATAATAATTCCAGATGTATCATCAGAAAAGAATGCCATACCATCTTCAAGAAAATGTATAAGTTGAAGCTCTCAATAAGATCTTGAAATGATTTGAAGAATATCTGTAATGTGAATAGGAATAATTGGGATGTGCGCATACTAGTTGTCCTTTAGGCATATAGAATTACATGTAAGAAATTGATTGGAAAGGCACCATTTCGACCAGTCTATGGACAAGAAGTGGTGATGCCAATGGAGTACATAGTGCTGAGTTTGAGGATTTCTATAGTGACAGATATGGCAGATCAGGATATAACAGAAGAACGCCTCTCGCCGGTACTTGAGTTAGAAGAATATCGATTATTGGGAGATTTTCAATGGCAGGTTCAAAAGGGTAGAGAAAAGGCTTGGTATTATTTCCAAATTAAGCAATGCGCCTTTAAAAATGGTGATTTAGCGCTGATGTATGATAAAAAGTTTACTAAGTTCCCAGGAAAGTTTCAAATGCATTGGATGGAACCATACATCATCAAAGAGATTACAAATGGAGGTGTAGATCAACTCGCAAAGCTCAATGGGGAGCTATTTCCAGGAAGAATTAATTGGAGATGGTTGAAGTTGTACAGGGACAATCTCACTCCTATGCGATGACTACATGGATGCAAGATAGTCTTTATACTTCAGGAAGTTGGAAGGAAGTATGGCACTATAAGCTATTATGCCCGGAGAAAAGTTTGGTGAAGAGATTGGGTTGCATGATGGTTAGGAGAAAGGCGTAGATGGGAGCTGTGACGAAGGAGCTATGCTAGCAAGTTGGGTCTCGGCACCCTGACCAGAAAGTGACCATTGGAAACATTGTAGATGATTGGATGGTTAATTTTCCGTTAAAGGGAGTGGGGGCAATAATTTAAGGAGAATATATTTGGAAATCTACTACCAAAAGAGCATGATTTGAATTCAAAAAGGGATATAAATACAACATCCAGCTCCACATTCAAATACTTTTATTCCAAAGAGACTGTCTTGGGATTTTGTGCCTAAGTTTGAGCATAGAAGACTGCTTTATGTCTGGTTGATATTGGCAAGAGTTAGAGAAGGGATTTACACAGAAGGGGCTTAGGTTTGAGGGATATTTGTATAAATTGTAGAAGAAACTCTTCTAGGAGAGCTCTTCCAAGATGACTGCTACACCACCTACCTATATTACTGCACCACGCTCTCCAAGAATGAAACCAAAACCACATGTTTCAACACTGGTTAGGAAGAAGTAGAAGAAGCCCCAACCTCCACTAGGGCGCTAGTCCCCTAGAAAGATACCTACGAAGAAAATGCAGAAGGGGAAGATGGAAAAAAACAAGCAGCCTATGGAACCTGAGGATTTGGAGGAAGAAGAATTGGTTGAGGGGTTGGAGGATATCCTTGCAGAAGAAGTTGAGCCTATTTCTATACTTCCTCCTTACATGCCACCAAGGAAGCCAACATCCAAGGTATCTAAGGACCTGGATGCATTAAAATATAATATATTCCCTCCTCTATTACTAAAGAATGTATTGATATAGGGCGAGTTGTTGGCCTAGGTACTATATTTGAAGATGGAGGATTGGGATCTGAATGATTTCGTGAAGTACCCTTAGTTTTAGCCTGGCAATTATTTGAGATCCATATATTATGAAGAAGCAAGAGTAAATAGGGTAGACCTAGTAAAGTAGGCAACTTGAATCTAGTGCATGAGTCTTTTAAACATGCTTTATGTGCCTCACTATGGGTGAAGTAAATCAACACGATTTGTGTGCGCCAATTGCTGTCGTTGGTGAATGATGGGTGTCTATGGATGAGGACATTGATTGATGATATGTTGATCAGGAGGATCACTGCACTCCAATCTCAAGGCACAAAACTCAGATGATACTTTCGTGGGAAAGTTTCATGGAATTAAGTGGGTGGATCAGATGAAGAGAAACTTTGGGTTAGTCAAGAAGTCCCGGGGCTATGTTGTTAGCTCCATATCTGACGAAGCTGTGAGGTTCACTGCTTCCATTTTGGCTAGAAAAATGAGAAAGTGTCGTGTAGATGAAGTGTCAGCCCTGGTTGTTTCCTTGGATGCGCAATATAGCAAGGGTGTCTAGTACAATTGGGTGGGCTATCGGTGTAAAGAATTCTTGGCTGATTTCTGCGAAGCCTAGGAGGAGGGCAAGACATTTCACTATGCCTAGTTGTCATTGTTGATTACACTGGTTGTGTTGTGCACACTAGATGACTCACATTTCCCCACAATAGATATTTATGTTTGTGAAGATGCATGGTAGGCTTCACTGCGTGCCTCCAAGGAGCTCACAAAGGTGATGGAGAATAAAATATTTTGGGTCCTAGTCGAGATGGACCTGCGCATGGTGATCAACCAATGCCACCCACTCTATATGCACAGTATAAAGATATAGCAGACTTCAAATAAGGTTTTCACAATATGTTGATGTGTGCAAAGAAGGATGACATAGGAAGAAGACACAAGTTTCCTTATTTAGTCGTAGAGGAGGATGTTGTAGTGTTTTTTTCTCAATGATGTACGAAAAGGGCCCACTTAAGATTTTGGATGAAAAACAATCTCAACAATATAAATGGCTGCTAAACATTGTAGATCTACAACAACTAATAGAAGCAAAACCTGCCAAAATTATGATCTACGCCACAATCATAGTTAAATAGCAAAATGAAATAGTAATAAATCCAATCATCCAATGGAAACCAGATATACAAAGAATAGTTTTATTATAACACTTGTGAAGGGAAAAATTAAAGGTTACCAGTCCCCCTCTATGGGATGGGTTCTTGACTATCCTCAGATGTATTCAGCTTGTGATCAAGTCTCTCTCCTCTATAATGTTAAAGCTAGAAAATAAAATGTTTGAGCTCAATGGGAACTCAAACGGAAAAGGTGGTGTGAGACAATGAAAATAATCAGAGTTACAATAGTGAGTGCAACCATGAAAATAATCAAAAGTGAATAATGAACGCAAAACCATTCTATTTATAACAAAATATTGAGTTATCCTTGAATAATGAGCAATAATAAAGTATTATTAACCCCATCCTTGGAATAACCACATGGAATATTTTATTATATTTGGTTATTAGGGAAAAAATATTTAAACTTTTATTTAGAAATAATAAATAAATAAATGATTTATCTATCATCTCAAGGAATTTGTTAAGGAATAATAAACACATAGAGATTTATTTAATTAATCCTAAGGGATTTAGTCAAATTTGACAAGGAATAATAATTAAATAGTGATTAAGTAATTATTCCTAGAGAAAAATAAGATAATTAATAATTTATCTATTGATTTTTCATAATTGGTTGAAATATAACAAGGAATAATAACTGAACAATGGTTTAATTAATTATTCCTAAAAGAAAATAAAATAAATGGTGATTTATTTAATTATTCTTTATGGGTTTAATTATAAATTACTTAACAAAAGTGGTTTATTAAGTAATTTATCACAATGAAAGAAATTTTACTACGGTAAAATTGTCTTTACATGGTGTACTTCGATCCATCTAGTAAATTAGGCTAGATGATCAATTTTTTGGTGATAACATATTTTGCCCTAACATATGAGTGTTAGGAGAAAAATGTATGATTGAAGTACGTTGTAAAGACATAATCACTAGACAACACAGTGGAGTTAGTGAGAGAGAAAGATAGAGAGAGACCAATAGAGTTGAAGCAAAAGAGGATAGGGACAGAGGGGGCAAGACCAATGCAAGTCTCCTTTTATATTGTGATATCAGACCTCAATGAGGTGGGGGAGGCATACCCATACCTGCCGAGATAACTTAGTACGAAAATAACTGTGCACCTAGAAACATAAAACTCAGCAATTAAGTACATGTTGAATGGTACATGACATGCTGGCATAATAGAGCCTGAAAATAATACAATGTATCCCATATACATAATACCCCTAGAAAAACATGAGCCAGGGATGAATACAATAATATCTGAGTACATGAGATATAATGGCATTTCCCTAAAAAATGGGTGGGAGGTAGGGTATCACAACCAGAGACGCCCTGTTGAACATGGAAGGGCTCTGCAAAACTGAATGGACCATCTAAAGGAGATGTGCATGCTATGAACATTGCAATCGGTAGGAACTAAACCCATAAAATCTACGGATTTGCATTTGAGGCCGTAGCATAATATGAAGGCATCTAGGTATGTGGGTGGCTACTTGAAGGGCCACCCCCTCATGAGGTCTGAAAAATATCACACACACCCCAGAATCACTAGTACAATTTGCTGCATCACTTGACCATCAAGTGTATGGATCATGAATCATAAGACAACCAAGCTAAATGGAAATAATGAGTCCCTTTGCTTGATCCGAGGCACTAAAGAAGAATGGAAGCTGGAACCAAGATACACTGCCATCTAGGCTGTTCTTATGGAATAAATGTGCTGATATCGACATAATAGGACTCACAATAAATGAGGCAATGAGGATCCTCAACTAAGGCATGAGGGAAAATAGTAATTTGACTGATGGGATGACAAAAGGGATAATGGGAAAAAGTGGTACTATGGGACACACAGACGACTTCCCTTGTCAAAGCATAATGTGCGTGGTTAACCTGGCAAGGACTGACTCAACTCTGGAGGGGATAGGGATAGTATGACTGGAGGCCAAAATGGGAAACAAAGGATGAACGATATACAAGTATGGATGGAATAATGTGACATGATAGAATGTGATGTGAAACAGACTCCATGGATGTAAGGGTGACTCATCATGGATGTGTGGATGCTCTGAATAAGGGTGACTCGATGATGCCGCCACACATAATAGGCCCAGTGGGGACCATCAAAACATGAGTAAATGATTATTACTCATGATGAAAGTCGACACGTGGTATGATAAGTATTAAGAGGAGGTGGCCCTCAAATTACAAGTGTCGCTTTATGAATAAATTCGATTTTGAGAGGCGACAAAGTGACACTCATTGGAAAAATTACTTCCTGGTGAAGTGTCAAATAATAAAAAATTGAGGAAGACCCATTATAGTACTCTATGAGAGGTTTCCAAAGGTGCTGATGGTTTGTCAAACTGAGCTGCAATTTGGTTGCAAGGGGTGACAGAAAAAATATGGATTTTTCTATAAAAGGGTGTTTTCCCTCCAATTTGAGAGGAGGAGAAGGCCTTAAATCTTGTGGAGATTGTAGCAAAAAAACCAACCACCAGAATTAGGATTTGTGAATTTTAGGCAAGTGGCCTTACTTTTCTAAATATGGCCTTAATTCTTCTTAGAAAGATGGTTCCTGATGAAGAATTAAAGGAAGAGGAAAAAGAGAATGAACTACTAGATGAGGTCTAGAATCATTCTCACCCACTAAGTCAAACATGGGGACAATGTGGATATAGAGTAGAACATTTGAAGATATGGTATCAAACATCTATGATATCCGATGTGCATATGGATCACTAGAGAGGCTAGTAGGACAAAATATCCAAGGAATGGGAGGATAATCGACCATACCTATATTTTATGGGATCTAGGCCGAGACTTAATTGAGAATATGGCTAGGGAAAACCATTATGCCGCCTAGTAGGAGCAATTTGTGGAGTTTCATTGCATTCTGAGTGCTTGAAAAAGGGATTCAAGTATCTCAATCCAACTTGGCACGAGGTCCTCCAAAGGATGATAATGAGATTTAGGGGCCTATGTGCCTCCCAGTATACTGTGGGTGTACCAGATGTATTTAGAGTGGCAGAATCCGAATGCTTGTACGTTTTAGGTGATACATGATATGATTCTAGATTTAATATGACGATGATGGTTCTCCATGTGTTATGTTTATCGTTGTCTTATGTGGTATACATGTGATAAATGCCAATCTAGAATGTTATTTGCAATGGCATCTACAAAGTTATTATGGGCTCTAGGAACATGACTGAAAGTGATGGTTTCAAATTCACATACCAACAATTTCACTCATAGATATTTTCTAAATAGGAATTGGTTATGCACATGATACACACCATTCAATTGCATGACAAGTAGCAAGGAATCTAAATTAACATGAAGATGAAGGATGCGATGTCTAACAAACCTATCATTGCATCATATTTGGCCTGGTTATTGGTGAAAGATCTAATGCACACGTTGATCGAAAGGACTAACATATGCAATGGGGTAAAAAATGGCCAAAGCTAGATTCCTAGAGAAGCAACTCGCACCGTTGACATGAATGATATACACTATGGATGATGGATCCATTTGAAAGGTGCAAAAGACAATGGATGAGATGATGTCGTCTACCTCACTTCATGGAAGGAACAAAGACATGAAAATCAAAGGGATATTCTATGAGAAAAATTTCTTGAGTTAGAGTGCATTAGGAGAATTAGGAAGGAGATGGCCTTCACAATCCTCCAAAAAATATGCCCCCTTGGCTAAGTGCAAGGGTAATCAGGGGTAGAATTAGCTTCCCTGATTTCCTTATTAGAATGGAAGATCAGAAGATAGGAGGAAGACTAACTACATGATGCAGCGGCGGTACCTGGTGCATCAACCTGAGAAATAAGGTTCACATACGCATCATCTTAAATGGTAGATGGAGGATCTACAAATGTTGATACCTAGGATTTTGTCAAAAGAGGTTTGTTCGAAGCATGCATAGAAACCTCAGAAAGGTTTTCCTACAAGGAAGTCAAGGATGATGACAGGTAAAGGATATGGCTTGTGGTGTCCATCATCTCGACGTCAAGGGGAGGGATCATGATGGTGGGACCAAATACCCCTATTCTGATTGACTAGGGGTACTAGAATCCATGGGTAGATGAGTAGGTGTTCCACTACAAGTGGCCTTGTATTCATGAAGTGCTTCACGGAAATTAATAGATTCATTGAGATGAGGGAAACAATGGGAATAGTGACCATGATGATCATACAGGGCATAAGGGATGTTTGTGTTCAATGTTTTGATTTTCTTAGGTGGACCCGACAAGTTAACATGGACTTCAGGGATATTTGACTCAGGGAGTGTTTCATGAACCAAATGTTTGAGATGAGGAAGCTCGGGACAATTATTGGTGGTGTGCCCAACAACTTTACACAAAGCACATGGAGGTGAGGGATTTGGGGCCTTAGGTGCTGGAGGAGCTGGGGGGGCCTTGTCCTTAGGTTCTTTCCTCTTACCATTTCCCCCCTCTCCTGATGTTGTCGCAACAAGAGTGGGTTCCTGTTGAAGTTGTGATGGAACTGAATTAGTGACAGGGGCTGTAGGGACCGGTTGAACCGGGGTCAAAGCATGATAATGTCATAGCTCACCAGGCAAAATGCTTGCCGATGGATTGATGTAACATACTGGGATCCCCAAATTCATGTTAGGAAGGACCAGCAAAGCCATGAAAAGGAAAGAAAATACTCCCATAGGGTGGGAAATAAAGGTATCTGGCCTACAGGGTAATGTCCCAGCAGAATAGCTCCTGGATGGTTGAGACCTGGAAGAATAGTTCCTAGTGGAGAAATAGGAGAGGCACCCATAAGTAGAGGAGCTCCTAGGGGGGTGGATCTAGAGGGCTCCACTAGGATGGCAATAGCAAGGTGCTAAGGAGATGGTTGTTGATCAGATGCACTAGACTTCTTGAGGGAATCCGTGACTCTTGTAACATGCAAAAATTCATAGAGTTAGGCTTCGAGATAAGAGAAGGAGGACTAGGAAAAGAACCCAGCAATGAGGATAGTTTGTAGACTTTGGGTGAAACCTCGGTGAGATGAGTTGAAGATTAATTATCTAACATTGACGAGATAATGGAATTGGGACAGGTCACAGATGTTGGCTCATAGTAAGTCAACTGATCGATGGTAACGATATTCCCTTCAAGGGAGAACCACATCTTGTGGAAAACCATAGATGTGACGGATGACATGGAATATGTGTAACTATGGCCTAAGATAATAGTGTAATCCAATGGGGCATCAATAACCTCAATATCGACATGGACAGTCTTGCCTGCAAGGGTCACTGGACAGTTGTGGTACATGCCAAGAGGCTGGGAGGAATGTCGGTCTGAAGCATGCAAAGTGATGGTGGACGGGGATAACTCAGGTGAGTTAAGTTGTTTCCAAATGGAAGTGGACATAACGCAGGTGGATGCACCTTCGTCAATAATGCATTGGAATATGATGGCATTACAGAATTGGACTGGTATCTGGAAAGAAACAGATGAAGGCAATAGGGGATGTTCTGATGTATCAATAGGTAAGGAAATCAAAAGACCGTCAGAAGGATCTATTGCACCCAAATTAGTTAGTAGAGCTTTATTTTGATAGAGGCACGACTGGAGTACTTCCAATGTTAGCATGGCAATGAGTGATTGCACCAAGCATCTACTATATTGTATGTATGGGCGTTAGAAGCCGCATTACGACGTAATGGTCCCTTGGGGATCTTAGGAATGGCCTCAAGTTTAGGTTGGGGGATCTGCAACAAACCATTTGGTGTCATAAGAGGCTCAATAGATGCTTTGGTTTTGGACTCAGTGGCACACAAAGTTGATGGCTTGTCCTATTGACATGATAGAGTTTGCAGGTTGATATCGGAGGCATTGACCTCATCAGAATTCATCATAAGGATTTGGTGGTCACCAGGACTAGAAGATTGGGGGGATGGCTACTTCTTGGCTTGGCTGAGATTGAGAAACAATAAATCCTTGATGAGGGAAAGGATTTGTGAGCACTGTCAGTTAAGATTTTGAATGATTATGAGGCGATTGCTGACCTCTAGAAGTTTCTTGAGCTTCCCACATTTGGCACATCTGGGGTAAGTGAGGACACTAATGTGTATAATGGCCATGTACACCACAACATGCACAAGGCTTGTTTGTATGAATAGCCTTGTTCTACTTAGTTTGGCTTCCCTGTTTCTAGTTGTTAGCGTTAGGTTACTTCCCCTGGGGTTTACTAGCTTGATTACCTTGATTACCCTAGTTACCCTTGTTACACTTACCGTTATTCATTTTCTTCAAATTTTTGGGATTGGTGGCACTCTTGTTCGCAAACACTTGACCCTGAGGCGGTGGTGGCTGTTGGGACTGAGGATGCATGGGAGGCTGTGGCACTAATGCTTGAGTTGATGAAGCACTCAGTTGTGCATAAGGAGGAGCAACAATTTGGTAGACAGGTTGGGGTCCTGAAAACATGTCGCTAGTAGGAGGGGCATACGTGTTAGAGGAACAGGTGCCCCCTTCTGGATAGCCATAACTTTGTGGAGTATATGGCGGATGATGTGAAAGGTTTCCAATGATACATTCAGTGGCGTGAGATGCCCCTGGTGCATTGGCATTTCCAAGACGAGGGAGGTTTGGAATGATGGTGAAGACATAATCAGATTGCGCATAAATCATGTCATATATTAGAGTGGTTTGGAGAGATTCTTCCTCGGTTTAAGGAAAATGGGATGTGAGATCTTTTCCAATGGATGATAAAAGGCTCCTAAGAGACTAATCTTGATATACATGGTCTTCGAATGGCATGGCATGACATGTGCTCCTCCTTCTACGTCATTCCTGAACATGATCAGAAACATGAGTGGAAGAACACCAAAGATGAATGGAGTCATTGGTAATGGAGTTGGAAGAACACCACCTGTCGAAGGAGCAGACATGGTTGGTAGGATCCTCTCCAGCATTACCCTCAAACATTGGGATGACTGAAGGAAGCTTAGTCGGCATATAAGGACAACCAACATCATGTTGTATGGGGTCATTTATCAAATGGATAAAATCTGGTAGACTTAACCAAACCATAAAGCGGAGCATGGGGGCTACCAGAATGGTTCCTGAGACTATTCTGCATGATGTAACCATTAGGATAGAATCGGAGCCAACACTAGGTTGGATTCCTACACCATCTATGGGTCCAGACATAGTGGCGATATGTAGTGAAGGAGGCTCAGAATCAGATGAGGAATTATGTAAACAAGGAGAACAGTCGGTATGGGGACTTGGAGAGTTATGAACTCAAACCCGACAGGGAGGGGTAATATGCCCAAGAAGAACCTAGGGGTGAAGTCCTAATAGTAACTACGACAGACGCCTTGGTGGAACATGTAATATCCCTCCCCTTAATAATAAATAAAAATAATAAAAATAATAAATAATAAATAAAATTATAAATAATAATAAATAAATCACTTAATAATAATAAAAATAATAAATCATAAATGATTAAATAATAAATAAGATTAAAAATATATATACAAAGAAAATAAATAAAATAGTAATAACCATACTAAAGCTCTAGATAAGAATAAGGAAACTATCAAAAAGAAGGAAATAAAACAAGAAAAGGAAACTATCAAAAAGAAAGAAATCAAAAGAAAGTTGCATGAGACACATGGAGTGTGTGCATGTGGTTCCTCTTCCAATGTTGTTCTATTTAATAGATGGTGAGGAAGATGAGAGGCATTCCTGCATTCCATCTTTCCGAGATTCTGTCTTTCATTCTCTTGGGAGAATGGTATACTAAGACTTAGGAACACTGGCAGTAGTATGTTGATTGAGGCTCGGGGTTGGCCAGTTGTAGTAAGACATTGCACAATTGAGCCTACGGTTGGGTGGAGAGTCGTCCCCAAAACCTTGTTGCGGTAAGCCTACTTCGACCACAGGTAAACAGGTAAGCACTATTCATTCAACTTGAATTTAGTTAATTAATTACATATTTATTGGGCTAGGTAAGTGCCACTCTCATTTAAATTAATGTTAAATTAGATATTTATTTATGGACTGTAACATATGGTATCAGAGCGGGACACTTAGGGCCTATGGGCATTTTTATGTAGAAATTTTTTATTATTTCTTGACATTTACTACTTTCATGAGAGATGTATTAATTTGTTTATATATTAAGTTTTTCTATTATTAAATGCACTTAACTGGGCATTGCCTTGCCAGTGAAAGGGGGATGTTGTATCGTTTATGGTCTCTCTGGGGATGTACAATATTTTTTTGGAAAACTATTATTGATGCCAAGACCTGAGATGTTTCCTTTGTTTATGTCATCTAAGTCCATGAATCTTTCATTTTCTAGAAGTTCCCAAGAATGAAGTAAATGACATTCATCAATCTTCAACATTAAAAATTTATGTCAGATATGCCATAATCTCAATTAATTTAGTGCCTTATGGACTGTTACATATCTATTCTATTGGTTGTTCCATCTCTACAGTTTTTCTCATTGCCGGTCTTAGAATCTAAGCTACTGGGTATTTTCTGAAACATTTTATTTAAATTTTGATAATTGTTTCAAAGTTGGATCATTCTTTTATCCTTGGCATTGCAAATGGTGGAATTAAAAATATATCGTCATTGAGTTTTGTTTTGGGAAAGGTACCATCCTACCCAGCGGATGCGTCTCCCGCCGCCAAATAATATAAATGTTGTAAATCAATTCAATTATGGCACCGACCTTTCATCGGGAACAGATTCTAACTTCGTCTCAGGAAACAAACAGAATTTTATTGAGAATGAAGTACCAGATCAAAACTCGCTGCTTTTCCTGCCTGTGCTTTTGCAGCTACCCATAGAAAAAGCATTCAAAGTTCTCTAGACGAGGAATCAATTTCATACCCAGTGTAATCTCAAAATCCCTTTTTCCAACCTGAGTTATATCTTGTACAGGGTCTGAAAGGTTCTCTTCTGATGAAAAGTTCTTATGCCATCATGCTCAGTCACCGTGTACTGTTTTCCCTCATCATAGCCTCCACCCATTTCAATCTTAATTCTCGCTGAATATATGTTGCACTCAGTGAGAGAATGCAACACGAACGAGCGAGGGTTATGATCCATTAATTCTGAGAGCTCAAATATATGTACTCTCTCATATTTTGTTATTGGGTCCCTTGGAAGGCGCTGCATGTAAAATCTTACAATTGGCCTTTAAAATATATTTGTCCAAACGTTAACTACTCACTAAATGCACGCATTAAATTTCTCGCTCGACATCAACTAAATGTCTGTGAAAAGCAATATTCCGAATCATAACCACCCTTCTAAATGCAAACAATAAAAACAGCAAAAACAGTTTTTCAGTAAATCATCGTTGTTATTTTAATGGGGGGCATATTCTAACTGTTTTGGTTTTTAAATTAGAATTCATTCATACATTCTGGGCCAGATTGTGATTTTTAAAATAAATTTTTAAATACATATAAATTTTCTGGTGAGTCATGGCAGATGTTTTGCGTTGCTTTTTTTTTCCCTTCAACTGTAGTAACGCCCTCCAGAATTTTAGAAACCAAAAAAATGAAATCAAATTCTATCCCTGATTAAGCCTTTAACCTATTCCTCTACCCTCTGACCTTCCACTGATCATAGCTTGAAGTGATGTTTATGTTTTTATCAAATACGCCTAAATTGATCTGAGTAGATATTCTTTTCTGAGCAGACTGACCATTTGCCTGCGTGCATCTATTGTAACTGGGCTACTTCTTCCTTTCAGTTTATATGATGTTTATTTTCCTATAATGGAACAGTTTATGTGATGTTTATTTTCCTATAATGGATGCTTTCTATTGGGATTGGAAAATTGTCAGGTAACATGTCAATCTCATAGGATTCCAATACTCTCCACTGTCATGCTGTAATATTCTCCCTTGCACGAGATTTGATAAGAGTCCGAGCTTGCCCTGGTTTATGGATCTAATAGTAATAGCAGTATTCAGTATTCGCCACAGGTTCATGCATTTAATAATAACAGCAGTATTCAGTAGTATAATGGCTGCAATTTATTTTATATTTTTTTTTTTGATTTGTTTGGTTCATTTTGCTTGTGAATTTTAACTAGAAATTGAGAAATTTGTAGTTTTTAGTTTATATAATTTGAGTATTTCCGAGATTACTTCTAAAATTTTCTAAGATGCTGATTCTATTTTTAAAAATAACTCAATGCAAATCATTACTGAAATATAATTTTACACTTGAACGTTGCGGGGACTCGAACTGGGGTCTCAAAATACACACTGTGACTTCGCCACCATTGAGGCTCACTATCGACATTCCCATCATTACAATCCCATCCATTGCTGTACAATGCACAACGCACATTTGCGAAGCAGTCCTCCGTATAGAACCGCCCAATAACTATCACCTGACCTGATAACTATCACAGTTCGAACTTCTGACCTGATAACTATCCACGTTTTCATGATCCTGCATGCTGCCTGTAACTCTGTCTATTACAATGTAAAACATGTAGAATTTTAGACGGTATTGCGGGGGTATTTTACATTCAAGGTTTGACTTTAGTTACAGATATAATCAGTGATGTTGAATAACGAATTACCTTTTCTATTATAGTTGGTCTGGTTGGAAAACATTTTTTTGCATCTCAACTCTATAGAGTATCTGGTTATTATACCTATACATCATCGTTCGAATTTTTGATTAAAATTCCCAAGAGATACTGCGATCAAAATAATCTCAATAACATTTTACTTCAATCCAGAGTCTAGCATTTGACATGTCGAATCAAAATCCAAATATTTTAAGGAGTTTCTTATATTTTAAACGTTGCAGAGGAAAACTTTCTAAATCATTTGAGAGAAACCATCCTTTTATATGATTAGAATTCCTTTCTATATTTCCTTCAATCACTCTGCCAAGGCTCCCTGTACTTTTCAACTTGGAATTTGTTGAATGCAAACCGATGAGTCAAAGGCTGCACCAATGGATCTTAGCGGGAAGGATTTTAGCTTAAGTGTTTTGGTAAACAATGTGTTTCCTTAACTGTGTGGGTTTATCTTGAGACATATTGTAACTGGCCTATTTATAACATTTATGAAATAGTTGTATCTGGTATAATAATAACAACAACTACAGCGGTTTCTAAATTACCAATTCTCCAGAAATTCTCATTTCCTTTAAAAAAAAAAAAAACTATATAATCTGTTCCATGATCCAATTCAATTAAAATCAGTCTCATTATCTCAGAGTTTACCCAATTATGAGATAGGTTCAACATAACAAATAATGATTTTACAAGGCAAGATTGGGTGATTTTTCTTCCCAATATACAAATTAGATATTACATGATGATTTTTAGACTTTGAAAATAGTTGATAGTCGTTCCCCTTGTTGTTTGAATTATAGTCGTTCTCCCTTATTGTGAGCCTGTTGTTTGAATGATAGTCGTTCTCCCTTATTGTGATCCGTATATGAATTGAAATAAACATGTAACAGGTACACTTTTTATTCACAATCAAAAGATTTGCCTATTTTCTAGGTCTCACCTCATCAAAGAGGACCTTGTAAGTATTTAAATGACGATAAATCCGATGATCTTCACTATTACACGGGTCTAGTGCTTGAGCAATATGGTATGCAACTCTCAAAAGCATTACACTGGCCTGTATTCGATTAAATCATGTCAGATTCTTACACTGGCCTGTATTCGATTAAATCATGTCCGATACTTACACTGGCATGTGGTTCTTCTTGAATGTCTATCAGAGTTTGGTCCTGATGACATAATAGTTTCTACTCTTTAATCTTAAAATTCAAAATATCATTTTTGAAAATATCCATTTTATAATGATTTACAATGACAGTGACATTGGTTTTTCTTAAATCCACATATTTCAACGTTGAAATTAAAATATACAATATACAAATAGTCAATATCATAGAAGTCAAAATAAATTTTATATGGAGATAGACTTTACATGGATATTTTCAAAATCAATTTAATCATGAAGGATGATTATGGATTAGGAAAAATTAAATTGGTGAAATGTTACAGTTGTATGTTTAGTATTTGTATGTAAATTGTATAATCTATTAAAGTAATAGAAGTTATTAATGAATTTATATAAGCGACATTACATTATATTAAAAGGGAATTTAGATATGAAAATGGAAAATTATAGAACATGAAATAGTAATGAGTAATAACCTGTCTACTATTTTCCTCTTTTATTTTGGTGATTAATTGTAAGAAAATATTCATGGTATAATTATTTTGAAATATTGACCCTGTTTTAATTTTTATTTCTATTAGAATGTTTTTCCCCTTTTTCCTTGTAGTCATGTTTTAACATAGAATTATGTTGGCTATTAGGTGGCCTTTGAAGTTAATGTGAATCTTCACTTAGTGAAGATTATTTTTCTTGTCCAATGTTTTGCATGTTTATAGTCATGGTTGCATCTCCTTTTCCATGCATTAATCAAAAGTGGAATCAATTCTTTTGATATCTTTTTATATTTCATAAAATATAGCCTGAAGGAAATTTTGTGGTTAGGTAAAGAAGATATAACAAGCAATTCATAACATTAAGAAATTTCATATGAGGATGACACCTCTTTATATGCTCCTTGCAACACACCTATTTTCACAAAGATGATAATAAAATTACGGTGGTATTGATGAGTCCGCAAAGAAATCAATATGCATATTATCTATTTGATAATGTAAAAATAAAAGCCTGGAATGAACTTGTAAAAGAGACCATTAAATATGAAGTGGCATACATGCAAAACTAGTTTAGTTAATATGTAAATTAAAGAGCCACTAGCTATTTGGCGAAGGTGTGAGAAAATAGCGGTGTAATTTCAGGGAACTAATAAATATAAACCTAAGATAACGAGATACTAGCCTTGGGAGAACAACAAACCTATTATTGGAATAAGGTGATGGAAAAATATATAGACAACAACCTTAAGAAGTGGAAGCAACATTAATGATCAACTAACGTAGTTGAATAATAAAAAGGGTCATTGTCAAGGGCCTGAAGAGTATGATAACATTGAATTAAAGAAGTGAATCCATAATAAAATTCATCAATTTGAGAAGATAAGTTATGTGATAGTAACAATATTTCCTAGTGTAACAATTTTATACATTTCAGAGAGACGAGGAAATAAACTAGTATGACTAGAAGTGAGAAAACAAGGCCAGTTTAATAATATTTCTATCTTTGAAGCTAGTAGACACGGAGTGGATTGGTCAACATGATTGGTAAGGGTCAAAGTGATGGCCTATAGAAGTGTCATTATAGGAAGTTCTAAGCATTTGTAATCGGTGAAAAATGACAAATGATAAACTAGGAAAATGTTCCAAGGATAATAATTGTTTAACATTTTGAAAAAGAAATACATGATGTAGACTAATGAGAAAACATTGAGCATGAAGTGTAGGAAGAAATATTGTTGGAAATATAGTTCGAAATTCTATAATGAGAATTTGATAAGGATTACATATAAATTGGAAAAAGAAGTGAGATTCAACTAATAAAGGGTGCAATTGAATAAATTTCACTCATGAGTGGATTGATCATATATTGTTACCTCATACAAAACAACTTTCTAGTGCGTGTCATTAGTATTGAAAGACGTTATTGCCAAAATACAATGGGCATACCAAATCATTCATAGATGATAATGATGGTAGTGGTTCCAATCATTCAAAGTCTAAACTGAATATTTAATGAGTGAAAATTAAAGTGGAAGAATCCCTATTCCAACTTGAACATGGGTGAATCTACGATAATAGAGATCAAGTGGAAACTTGATGAGAAAAGCAAATCTTTTTAGGATGAACAATGAAAATTATGCAACTAATGAATAAATCATGAGGGGGAAACAAGCCCTCATGCAGGTATATTAAGCATAAAATAAGACTTAAATAAGATGACCTCTTGTATGTGTGCTATTTGGATAAGAAAAATATGTATAGTGATCATGGAATTTTAACTTGATATTGATGATTTAAATGATTACACAAATGGTAACATATTAGCAATGAATTTCATTAGGGAAGGAAGAATAAGTGATGAGAGATTAAGGCTGAAGATGGTGAGGCAAATTTGAAATTTAATGATGTACTTAGATGAGTATACCTAATATCAATAACATGAAAAGATTATCTAAAGGTAATTGGTATCTTGATGGAAACATGACACTAATAACACTAACGAGATAACATAAATCCTAGATGGATGTTGAATGTTTGTGCAAGTAAATGAAATTGATGAATCATGATAAGAATACTTATAGAATATTATTCTATATTTGTATTGAAATGTATCTCAAATTAACGATGTTTCATGATATGATGGTATGAGGGTGATCATGCTCATGTGGTTCATATTTATATAGTTGTTACAATAGTGATGATGTATACTTATGATGATGATGATATGCATAGGCATTATGATGTTATGTCTAGGTATATTGACATATTCATTTACTACATGACAATAGGTATTTAATGTTGAATACTCATGATGGATATGATATGCATAACGTGGCGTAGGAATTATGATGCTATAATATGAGGTTTAGTGACATGTGGTTCATTTATTATGTGAAGTCATGATATTCCTTTGATGTAAATATGTTGATGTCATAACTTATGATGGTATTTCATGAGGTGAAGCATGTGATAGTTTCATACAAATTTATGACATGCATAAGCATGCAGTTCGTTATTATTCATAATGATCAATGTTCTCATGATGACATGCAAGACTTGGCATGTGGATTATTTTCTATGATACTATGATGTTATAGCTAATGCATTGGTCGCATGTTGAGGTGTGATGATTGATAGGACTCCACAAATGGGCTGAGAGGGCCAGTTTAACTGATTATCTCGTGCGAGCCCATACGCACGAGGGAGAACAAGTAACATCATACGGGTTGGGGACAAACTCAATCAACACTACATATGCCAGTGGTTCCTTTGTCTTGTGTATAGCTCTTGAAGAGCTATGGGATCATCTTGAGGAGCCCAAGTGCCTGATGTTCTAGGCTAGGTTCCTGTTATTGGATTGGGATGCCGAAGTCTGGAAGGGATGTAAAGGACTTCGATGCCTGGGGCTATGCACCTTAGTAGTTGTGGAGGGAGTGGGCCAGCCTTGCAAGATGCCTGGGGTCATTGAGTACCGGACCGGATGCCTGCCTTGGGGTAGATGAGGTCTGAGTCAGGTGCGAGCCTTGGGGCCAGCCTTGGACTAGGATACAGACCGGGTCAGGCTTAGCTTGGTGCCGAAAGTGGGAAAAAGGACAGAGATTCCTTGAGATTTCTCGGGGTGTTGGGGACTTTCAATGCTTGCTGGTTATACTAGTTCAGCAGAGGGTGTTGGCAACATGAAGTAAATTAAATAATAAATAATAAATAATAATAAATAATAAATAATAAATAATTCAACTTAACTTCAGGACGAAGTTCCTTAAAGTGGGAGAGTATGTAATATCCCTCCCCTTAATAATAAATAAAAATAATAAAAATAATAAATAATAAATAAAATTATAAATAATAATAAATAAATCACTTAATAATAATAAAAATAATAAATAATAAATGATTAAATAATAAATAAGATTAAAAATATATATACAAAGAAAATAAATAAAATAGTAATAACCATACTAAAGCTTTAGATAAGAATAAGGAAACTATCAAAAAGAAGGAAATAAAACAAGAAAAGGAAACTATCAAAAAGAAAGAAATCAAAAGAAAGTTGCATGAGACACATGGAGTGTGTGCATGTGGTTCCTCTTCCAATGTTGTTCTATTTAATAGATGGTGAGGAAGATGAGAGGCATTCCTTCATTCCATCTTTCCAAGATTTTGTCTTTCATTCTCTTGGGAGAATGGTATACTAAGAGTTAGGAACACTGGCAGTAGTACGTTGATTGAGGCTCGGGGGTGTCCAGTTGTAGCAAGACGTTGCACAATTGAGCCTACGGTTGGGTGGAGAGCCGTCCCCAAAACCTTGTTGCGGTAAGCCTACTTCGACCACAGGTAAACAGGTAAGCACTATTCATTCAATTTGAATTTAGTTAATTAATTACATGTTTATTGGGCTAGGTAAGTGCCACTCTCATTTAAATTAATGTTAATATTTATTTATGGACTGTTATAGAACAATGGTGGTAAGACACATGTGACATAGAAATGGTGAAGGGAGATTAACAATATGCCTTTGTCCTGATGAGGGGAGATACATTTCTTATGTTAAGCCTTGGCTTGGCAGTGTAAACCAAGGCCCTTCACTTAAGGTGTGCTTGTGCATGCAAATTTATTTATTGATTAAGCCCACATCATGTTTGTAAAAAATAAAAAAGCTTGTTGAAAATAAATTGAAATTAGCAACAAAAAATGAACAGAAAAATAATTAACTAAACCCCACCTAAACTAGTTTTGCAAACACTGTGATGTTTTGTGGCTAAATCGACATAAAACACACTAAAAAGGTCAAGAGATCTAATTGTCAGTGTGACTGTGACCGAGTGCCACTAAGTTGCTGGAAAATGGTGCAACAATAGAAAAACGCCAGGGAGGGAGATTGCTTCAGAAAGATAGGTAGATGGGTGAAACATCTAGGGAAACCGATGCGACCCTAAGGCCAATGACCAAAAAAGGTTTAATATGAAACTATGGATCATGAAAACCTATCTTTATAGATCTAAAATAGAAAGTTACATATCTGGAAAATATGGCTGAAAGTGCTATAGAAACTCAGACTACTCATTGAGTTAAACTTCTCCTATAAAGGTGGAAGCATACTAGAAGCCCTAGGGGGATAAATTCCACTTCGACTAGTAAATCAGAGTAGATCAAGGCCTAAGAGGGATGAGACAGAGGTCAAAAAGCCCAGCAGACAACACTAGAAAAAACCCAGAAACAGATCTAATAAAAACCGAGAAACCCAGAAATCGCAGGTACTGACCTGTTTTCTAGTGAGATCACACTTTTTGGGCCAAAAGGTGTGCTTTTGACTCCATATCACACTTTTTGGGCTAAAAAGTTAGATTTCTTCTCCTTGATTCCCAGACGGAAAAAACTTTCATCCTTGTCGTGGTTGGTTCCTGTGACCTACGGAAAAGACCAGAACAATTGCAGAAGTCAGAAATTTAATAGATCTAGGATTAAAAATCTAGGAAACATTAAGAGACCGAAAAAAAGAAGAAACCCTCAGCATAAAACAAATGGTCACCTAGGTTTCTGGATCTAATGTATAAAAGAAGTGGAGTCACCAATTTTGTTGTAGTTTTTTCTTCTCAAAGATGTACGAAAAGAACCCACTTAAGATTGTGGATGACAAACAATCTCGACAATATAAATGGCTACTAAAGATTGTAGATCTACAACAACTGATAGAAATAAAACCTGCTAAAATTCTGATCTATTCCAAAATCATAGTTAAATAGCAAAAAGAAATAGTAATAACTCCAATCATCCAATGGAAACCAGATATACAAAGAATAGTTTTATTATAACACCACTGAATGGAACAAATAAATGTTACCAGTCGCCCTCTATGGGATGGGTTCTTGGCTATCCTCAAACATCTTTAGCTTGTGATAGAGTCTGTCTCCTCTATAATGTGTAAACCCAACAAATTAAATTTTTGAGCTCAACGGGAACTCAAATTAAAAAAGTGGTTTGTGACAATGAAAATAATCAGAGTTATAACAGTGATTGCTACCATGAAAATAATCAAAAGTGAATGTGAATGTAAAACCCTTCTATTTATAAAAAAATATTGAGTTATCCTCGAATAATGAGCAATAATAAAATATTATTAACCCCATTCTTGAAATAACCAAATGGAATATTTTATTATATTTTGTTAGGAGGGAAAAGTATTTAAACTTTCATCTAGAAATAATAATTAAATAAATTATTTATTTATCATCTCAAGGAATTGCTTAAGGAATAATAAACAAATAATGATTTATTTAATTATTCCTAAGGGATTTAGTCAAATTTGACAAGGAATAATAATTAATTATTCATAGAGAAAAATAAGATAATTAATCATTTATGTGTTGATTTCTCATAAATTGTGTCAAATATGGCAAGGAATACTTTATCAATGGTTTAATTAATTATTCCTAGAAGAAAATCAAATAAATAGTGATTTATTCAATTATTCTTCATTGGTTTAATTATAAATTACTTAACAAAGGTGGTTTATTAAGTAATTTTTCACAGTGAAAGCAATTTTACTATGGTAAAATTGGCTTTACATGGTGTACTTCGATCCATCTAGTAAATTAGACTAGATGATCATTTTTTTGGTGATAACAAAGGATATTATGGGGGTCATCATCAAATGTTTGATCGATTGGCTCACTCCATCTAGAGAAGCCGCATGAACAAGTAAGGTTGTAGAAGCAGAAACAGGGAAAACAATAGCTACAACAAAGGCCAAGAAAGACAAAAATAAAGAAGCACATAAGGATTCTAAGAAAGATAAGAAAGTGTAGAAGGAAAAAGATGTGCAGGTAGAAGCAATGCAGGTCACCATTGGCCTTGAAGAGTCTGATATAGAGTGCACATATTTTGAACTAGAAACCACAGAGGAAAAGGAAGGGGGCACATACCCCTATGTCAGATTAGAGGACATAGATTTCGCCTTCAGGATCAGGAAGAGACAAAAGCGTAGTTTGATGGGACCATGCAAGAAGCATAAGTTTGATAAGTTTGCAGGTACTAAACCATTGGTAGTCATGGAGGTGGACCTTGATGAGATAGGCGATGGTGTCTACTCCGCAACTGAAAACATATGGGGGCACATTGAGGACCAATACAAGCAGGTATTGAAAAAATGCAACAGGGCATGAAGGAATTGTAAGTCGAGACATGAGTGATCCAATCAAGCATGGTTCAAGCAAGCGTGGGTCAAGCAAGTGCAAGTCATGTAAGCAAGACATCAAAGGAAAAATTGACTACAAACCTTCGTGCAATGATTTTTCCACAGGGTTCCCTGCATGTTGAAACAACTGAATATCAGTCCAGGTTGCTGCATATGAACAACATAAGTATTAACATTGCAGCACTACTTAAGTAGGCCTTGCACAATCTATACCAAGTAATTTCAAAAAAGCTCCACATCTAGGTGAAAAGATCTCTATTGATTATCAAAGAATTAATGACTAATAATCAACAAACTTTTACAGAGAAAGCACAAGCCTTGCAAGCCAACGACGAGGCGATGCAACACAATAAACATTTAGAGGTAGCCCTTATCCAAGTGTGCAACGAGCTCCTTGAGCTCCAAATTCCAGCCGAGGCAGTATCTACAGAGAAAACTCACAAGTTAGTTGCTGCATTGAAAGAATCTAAGGAGGAAATTGGAAATGTGTGGTTTGAGCTACAACTGCAGATTTTAGAGCTTCAAATGAACTTGTAGCCAACCACACCTTCGGAGGCCAGAGAGTAGTGTGAAACTTTCATTAAATTAGATATGACAACTATGGTCACTGCAGTCAAGGACTACAACCAATTCTTTGAGTAGCCAATGGAAATGCGGGCCTCGCCGTAGGAGGACCCACACTTTCAAAAGATCAAAGAGGACATCCACGATATATAGTTGTAGTTTGATGAGATTTGATTGACAACACAAACACTTGCTCCTATTCAAAGGTTCACCAGACTTCAGGAAGGAAAGAATCTACAGGCACAGATCGATGAGATACGTAGAAAAGCGTCCATAATTGCAATGAAAACATAGCCATGGGCTGATGAGGCAAGCCAATTGTCTCATACCATCGAGGGAAAGCTAAAGGACCTTTAGCAAACACAAAAGATGATGGGCCTTGTAGAAAAAGTTCCAACAATAGAGAATTTGGTCGAAGAAGTTTGTAAGGTCATTGTATAGGCAATATTAAATCTTCAAGCATTGAAGATCAAATTTAACGACTTGCAAGAAAAGGTTGAGGGAACACTAGCAGAGTGACCCGAGACAAGTCATGATTTTCTATTTGGGGCATGCTGGGATGGGCTCCCCTGGGTTAGTTTTTGTTATTTTTTTGTTAAATTTGTCAAGATATTGAAAAGTCCTTTCATTTTGAGGAGCGGAGCAGGAGTAGTGTAGGTCAATAGGATTCAAACGGGCTTTAAGAAGGTCAAAGACCCTTAGTTTGTTAGAGTCAAGATGTTTTGAGACCTGCCCATAGTTTTTTAAATTCAAGATGTTTTGAGACCTGCCCATAGTTTGTTAAATTCAATATGTTTTGAGACCTTGCCCATAGTTTGTGGACCATGGTATTATAATGAAGGAAGAGTATAAAAGGAATTCATAGAAGTGTCATAGCTAAGAAAAGTAGGAAGTGCATGAGTTGAGCCTGCATTTGTCTATTTTGTACATGGGCGAAGGGGAAGGTTCCTGCAGCTGTATTCGAGGAGACCTTGGAAAGTCCACAACTTAGTGTGCATAGCCCTACAACTATGTGTGCAGGGTTGGAAAGAGTTTGTAATTGATAATCTGAAGCATAATAAAGAAATATTTTGAAGTGATATATGTGTTTCTATGTATTACTATTTAATTCCGAAGTTGCTATATTTATGATCTATTGAATGCATGTACTCGGGAAAAGTACTTAATAGATTCACAAAGATGTCGATTTGCTTATTTGTATGATGTTATGTATGTTTAGCGCAATTGACGAAGGACAAAAATATGGTAAACACTATTTAATATAAGTTATCCGTTTCAAGGGTTAGGGTTCACGAAGGTCAATATAAAGCCCCAGATATATAGAAAACGCATCACATAGCCCTCTAGATGCAGAAACCTGGTTCTAGTGTCCCCTAATATTGCCTTGGGTGAGATTGCAACCTGTGTTACTTGAGTTGTTTCCAAAAGGGCCGATAGTGTAGGGTTTTGTTGGTTAGCACAGCGAACTCCGAACCTGTGTCCAAGCCCTATCAAGCCAACAAATTGCAATTATGTGTTTCATGTATTTCTTACTTTTCATGTACAAGGGTCCATCAAAAGTATGCAACATGGATACTCCTTGGATGAGGAATCAAATTCTACATCCAACGAGTGTTGTTACTTGAAATTTGAGTAAACCCATAGGGAGATAAGTTGAAAATACGAGTTGAAAAAATAGTTTTTTCTTTTTTCGCTCTAGAATTTGAAGATGTAATCTAATCTTATTTTATTATTTCCACTATTATTTTATAATTTCCTTAGGAGGCCCATTTTAGAGCTCAAAATTCCCCTAATATTAAGTATTGTAAATAAAGAAGGTTGTAATGAATTTATTATTAAAATTGAGGAGCTCATGAGAGTGCCCCACTTGGTCATAATTAATTCCTAAATACCAAACATTTCTAACCAAAGATTGTGAGGAAGTGACATGAAAAATAAATGAATAATTTAGTAGAATATAAATATCAAACTTGTCAAACAAAATAAATAAAAAACTAAATATCCATTTACAAATGACATTCAAAGGAGACAATAGTAGAAACATTCTTTTCAAAAAATTTAAGCAATGAAAAGTACTAACACCACCAACTCCACCACTAAAATTATCAACACCTACTAATATGGCATGCTATAACCTTCCTCTCTATGAAAGAAATGAAGACCTGAAAAAGAACTAGTTTATTTTGTGAGAAATTGTAGGATTCCATGGATGTAACTAATGAAATGAAGGAAATGCCATTATTTGTATGAGAACTAAGGAAACTATTACTAACTTAGTTTATGAAATTTATGGAAAATGAAACCAAAAAAATATAAGATACTGAGAAATTTACTATAATTTTTCAAAACTCAATAAAATAAACATCTAGCAGCCCAAAGTCTTAAAGAAATAAAGCAAATTCCAAGCAAGTCGGTGCATGATTAAAATATTCAAGGACCTTCTCAGTTAGATCACATATGCTATGAAAAAAATATTATGCAATGGTTTCTTATAGGATACTCTATATGATTAAAACACCACCAGGTATAAATGTGATAAAATCAAGTGAATATTCCCTCAAAAAATACCAACAAATTAAATCTAATTATGACTCGTCTACACTATCATTGGACAAAATATTGGATGAGAAACTTGGAAGGATGCATAGTTCGTTAATAAATATTTTAATAAGAAATTAATTTTGTTGCACCACTTGTATGAATGAAGGTTATACAAATTATTATTGCAAACATTGACAAGTGAATAGTAGATGTTGGGCTTAATGCGCCTAATTTACACTTCAAATACCAAAGTACAAATATAAAATCAACAAGATATATAATCCCATCTAGAATCTCAATTAAGATAGAACTTTAAATACACATCAAAGAACTTAAAGAAAAGAAAATAAAGGAACACCATCAATATTCACACATCACATAGATATTTAGCATGGAAACACTTAACCGAGAAAACCAACCAAACTTCGAGCTTTACCACTCCTATATTCCTAACTAAACATTAAATTCAAATTACAATCAAAATCAACCTTGGTCCATACCTAAGAAAAATGTGCTCATACATCAACCAATCTCTGTTGATCATGAATATTCAACACTTCATCATCTCTCATTAGCCTTACATAATGCTCTGATTATAGGAATAAAAACCATATCGCCGACTTCTTGAATCAATGTAGGTGGCTCAAGTTAATTGGCCAAGATCCCATGAATCTCAGATTCGTAACCATTTTCCAACTAGTTCCCATTGTATTCAATTTCCCTTTGACCACTAGTTTACCATTAGTCTAAGTCGACTATGTGCACATGCCAAACTATGATCCATTCAACTAATTTAGCCATTTATTTGCTTATGTGCGTTTCTCATCTACTTGTTAGCTTTGATTGAGATACATACTCTTTGAATTGACCATATCATATAGAGTCAACTATCAACTTGTAATCTCATTGACTTCAGTTTCACCATCCCATCAACTTCTTTTCCTAGTTGATTATTCCTAACTCAACTTGGTGAGTTCCATCCCTAGTAATCCTCTTTGACTAGTTAATTGACTAGTGGAACTCAAGTCAACTGAGATTACCTAAAAAGAGTAAAACACTTAAACATCCTCCCGCTTATTTTATTCTTTTAATGGACTACTAATATCACTCCTTTAGAAACCTAGATCAACCAATTCCAACTCCTTTCCACACCAAAATAATTTACCAACACTCATTAAATTTATTAGAAATTTTGCAACATTTTGTTGGAACCATGATCACTACTGGGGGGGGGGGGGTGTGCATGAATTAGGAGTAATAACAATTACACAATTTTACCATTATCTCTCCAATATATTAATCCATTCATTTATTAACATGTATTTATTTATTTTTCCCTTGGAAAAAGTTGTAATTTCTATTAGTGAAGAGAAATTACATTCTGTAGATGCCTTAGCATATGCATATTGAGGCTGATTTCCTACGCAGACTGTTTGTCAAAACAATAACAACAACAAAAAATTCTGTATTTTCCACGCAGGGAGATCATGTAGGTCTCAAAATTACTTTTACTTATCGGATTTTAATCGACAAATAAACAACAACAAAAAATAGTAATTGAATTCTCCACAGAGGGAGATCATGAAGGTCTGTTACAGGGAAAAGTGTCTATATAGAACTGCTCTATCCCACTAAGGTGTGACAGCTGCCTTAGAAACAAACAAAGAAAATCTACTTTCGTTTTTCCTTTATGAATTATAGATAGAGAGGAACAGAAAGACCAACCTCTGTCTTGCGCTAATCTCCTGATTTGATCCCTCTCTTCTTTGATAGTCTTCAGCTACCTGCTCCCTTGCACGCCCAGCTTCACAAAGTACCTGTAAGATCACAGAAGCATAGCACTATACAAAGACATGGATCTATAATCATAAACAATCTAGGATCAGATGTAAATTGACCATAAAAATGTAGCAAGCATCAATGACACAAAAGCATGGAGGAAAACTTGAATAGCTTTTATTG
This sequence comes from Pinus tabuliformis, assembly GCA_031772625.1. Classification (NCBI taxonomy): domain Eukaryota; kingdom Viridiplantae; phylum Streptophyta; class Pinopsida; order Pinales; family Pinaceae; genus Pinus; species Pinus tabuliformis. The sequence continues at coordinate 40,068,977 of CM062815.1, forward strand.
ATAAAAAAGAAAAGAGCCAAGAGGAGTTATAACCAGTTGTTCTGACCCAGCATCAACCTCCCAGCAAAGAAGCCCCTCTTCACCTCAAACAAAGTTTAGATCACCCAACAATCTGATGTTTGTCTCAGGAAACCAACAACAATTCCTTACAATATGCAAAATTCCAGCCTCTGGATCTCTGGGATGAGGGATCCATATATAGATATCTGTAAGGGGGATGAGTCAGCTTGTGATTTGATTAGTGTCTTCTCTCTGATAGTTCTTGCTTCCACTTGGAGACTGATGGTCTCTTACTCATTGTTGTTCGAATTCAGTGAGGCAAGTGTCACAGGAGAATTTTCTGGAAGCTTCTATTGCCTCTCCACCTCGCGGAATGACACTTCCATTTGTCATTTCTCACCCATCGCACCCCACAGAAGGGATTTCTGAAATGAAACGCACCCACACAGTGTATTTTGGTGATATGCAACGCACCTAGCCAGTGGAGCAGCTGAAATGATCCTGTTTTGACCAATTCTGAGCAGTTTTTCATAAAGAACTTCTGGGAGAAGCTGTAATCTGTTGACCTTGTTCCTTTAGGGGTTAGAACAACACTTTTAGGGACTTAGGAGCCCTTGGTTTATGGACATTTCATGCTTGGGGTTGTAGGGCCCAAAAATGCTTTATTAGGGGGTGAAATGCTTTATTATGAGGATCCGAAGTTCTTTCAATGCTGGGAGGATACCTGTAATAAGACACAATACAATACATTATCTTCATAATATTTTCATGATCTAGCTGAGGTGGGCATTCCCATGCTCAGCTTTATAAATTCATTTTCATGTACATAGGACAGAAACTAGATCCGGGGTCTTCAATCTCGTTTGATCTTCACTCGAAGTACAAGTCGATCCATGTGAGAAATGTTCTGAAGTCGAACATGGAAAGACATCGCTTGATTACCAGCCAATGATGTAAACTGTTAACAAGTGCGAGAGGAATTACCGATAATGATAATGACCCTCAAGTTACTACAGTACAATTCACGTGGTGTGAATAAAGGACTTGGCGTCGAACACCACGCAAAATCTTTCGGTCGAAGGCCATTGATGTAAACCTGTCGCCGGAAGTGAGAAACTTGCCATTGAGGCATGCAAGCTTCAAAGTACTAAATGGGGTGTTCCTAGATCAACTTCTTGGATAATAAGTTGATGTCGACAAGAAGTGATCTGTCACAGGAGGGCGTTAATGAATCCCACATCAATGACACGGAACTGAGCAAATGATTTTAATGGAGGTGAAAACGATCTGGTGATATAAGGTTCAGGGTGGCGGTTATGAAAGAATTGAGCATAAATGTATGGTAGTGGGTGAGACACAGGTGAATTCTCTGAATGGATTCTCTTGAACATATCGGTGACACTGATGTGATGGATTGGTAGCATTAACCCCAAATGTGGATGGTATGATGTGACCATGGTGATGTGACTGGTGAATGAAACAACCCAACCCGACTCGGACATGGAGTGGAAGTGTCATGTTCAAGAGCAACTTGCTACCAACAAAGTTTCTTCAAGTTTTCTTCCCAATTTTCCCCAGTCATTGCTGACCAGTACCACTTTATTTTTGTCAAGCTTGAGGAGGATAACATATGCTTGTTCTATAATTTGCCGTTCGGGCAAACCCATCGCTATGTTTTGACAAGCCTAGCGATAGTGAAACTCGTTCTCGTCTATAGAAAAGTTCGTCGCTATTACACTTTTAACGAGAGTCTGAAAAGGAACGTAAAGGTAACTCCAAAATTCCTTTTTCGTCATCTAATCCCTTAAGTTCAAAAAAGTATAAAGCAATACAGAAGGGATAAATTTTCGATACTTTTAATGAGCCGAACAAAACAAGCGCTCGATCTTTTTGTGTAATAATCCCTTAGGTCCAAAAAGATTAAAATCTAGAGGAGGGATAGCACTTCCTGTCCCTTTAACGAGCTGGAGAGGCCAATGGCTCGGCAATCTTTTCATATTTTACGAGTCAGTTGAAAAGAGCTTAAAGGAGACTCGTCTTTTGAGGAACGAGTGATAAAATGGGTAGCAGCTGATTCCAGGTAAGATTTGGAATTTTCCAATCATGACAGTGTCACAAGGATGGCTAGAGAGATCACTCTTCGCAGCTGTTCCTCAAAATGGGTAAACAATCAAATGGGGGTGAATGATTGGCCAATGCAAAAGTGGAGGTGACAGTGCAAACATGACCAAATATTTAATGGCTGAAGTACTACATTCACGATGGTTATTTACCGGTGAATAGTTCATTTTTTAATGAGCTTAAATGCGGGGGGGAAAATTTGCTCATGGCTTATGTTTATTTTGTAACAAGCTTGAACTATGTGCTAAAACTTCTCGATTAATCCAGTCGTGTGATAAGAATGTCTCATATAAAAACGGCAACTTTTAGAGTTTTGCCCCACATCCTTTCTTTATGCAAGTTAGGAAACGACCAATCCTACGAGTTTAAAGGGTTAGAGGACCTACAAATTTAAAAAAAAAAATAGTCGCCCTTCGCTTGCACGCCAAAAGGCTTGCATGCCCCCAGGTATAAAACAGAGTTTCAAGGTTACCCCTTCTTTAGTCTGTTAAAACATTTGTTTTACCGAGAGAGGCCTACCTCTTATAGGTTACCCAAAGATCGTTCTATTCACAGTGCAAACAAAACACTTCTTCGGCGATGTCTACCAAAATAGACAAAGGTGAGTGAAGGAGGCTACTCCACTCACATAACTTTGACAAGAGATTCTTGTTCTAGAATAACTCCCTCTTACAATCACAGACAGGAGTACAGACTAGTCATATTCTCTCGCGGAAACCTACCCTATACCCGAAGTTTTCCTGCCGAAGCAGACCAGGGTGCATGCCCCCTGGGTTTCAGTCATGTCCCCCCGAATCACTCGCGCTCATCGGGTGGACGGACTAGAGATTGAGACATTTCTTGCGTGAAAAGACCATTCAGGGATGGTATATGGCTATTTGCTCTGTATGATACGGGAAATGAAAGCTGGTCTACGAGCTTGACCACTCTTCCTTCGTGCGGAAAACACATTACTATAAAGGAGACAACTGCTCCCATGCAATAAATATAGTCTCGTCCAGAGTAGATTGTAATCCAGGGGTCCTTGGACTACCATTACATTCATGTGAACGGTTTTCCCTCTCAATGTTATGGGCACATCGGGAAGGATCCCTAACGGTCGACTGGTTCCTTTATCAAAACCTGTTAGATTTCTCATCTCAGGCAAAAGCGATGGTGAACCAAGCGCTTTCCAAGTAGTTGAGGAAAGGATACTCACAGAAGCCCCCTCATCTATGATGGTACCAGCCATAACCATTCTATATATTTGAACAATGATTCGGAATGGTACACTAGCTGGTAAACAGGGTCTGCCTAGTTGATTCCAGTCGAAGGAGACAACTAGGTTGCTTGGAGGTGGGATCGAATAGACAACCGGGTACGACTCTGATGAACTTCCTTCCTGTGGTAAAGGAACGGGTAAATTGCCCCCATGTTCGTTGGAGTCTGTGCTTATGAAAAGAATTTGGATGGTGTCATCCTTGTTCTCTTCAGTGACTGTATCCTCTGAAGATGGAACCTCTGAAGGCAAGATCGGGTCAACTGCCGCCTCGACCTTTTGACTTTCGTCTGGTATGGGTTCAGACGGTTTATCTTCAATGATAGATGCTTCGGCTGACCACCTGAGTGGGCCAGCCGGATTTTCAACTAGTGACGGACTCGGCAAGAGTTTTTTTATATCCAGGAGGAAGTCATAACGGTGAAACCAGACGATCGTCCAAAACTATTTTAGCTTCGTCTAAGAAGGGACAACGGTGGATGGCATGATTGCCTTTGCACAGTTTACAAGGAAATCTATATTTTCCTTTTTGTCCTGAAGCTTCACTTTCACAAGTTGATGGTGTGTTTTCAACATGATCATCAGAGGTTGACGACACCGGGTTGTGCAAACGAGGAGACCAGTCCCTTAAGATCCGAGGGATGCAAGGACAATCTCTATGATAGTTTTCTCCTTTGCAAATGCCACATGGCGATTTAGGCCTGGTCGGTGCAGTGTGTGGATTTTCGCTAGACGACACTCGTTTGCCCCCATCCGCTTTTGGCTCCTTCTTCTTCTTCTCTTTCTTCTTCTTTTCTTCTTCTCCTTAGGAACTTGAATTTTGGCTTTACCAGACCCATCAAGCGAAGAGGAAGGAGGAGAGGAAGAATTAGAGGAAGTAGAAGGTTGGTGGGTAACTCTGGACTCGTCTAGTTGCTGATTCGATTGTTCAGGAATTGCGGTGTTCTGAATGACAGAGGTTGAGAAGAGCCATACAGGCAAGCCGATTGTCAGTCCTGGAACCGACAATGTGGGCATATGGGGTGCACTAACATCTCCCCAAGAGGAGAAGGGACTAGGATTTCCTCCAAGGGGAATTCCTTGGTTGGTGGATTCCATTTTTCTCAACCCAATATCAACGTAGGAAAGGGTAATGAATATTCCATTTAAAATAAATTTTAGACGCTTTGTCACAACTTGTTTTTTCAATTTTTAAGAGTCGAGAAAAAACAAAAGATGACTCTAGTCTCCTTCAATTTTTAATGAGCCTGAAGTGGCAAGTGCTCAGATGGACCTTTTCTGTTAAGGAGTTTGAAAGGGAACGAAAGGGACTTCTCTGGAAATCTAGGTAGAGGGATTACCAAACCAATTGCAAAATTGCAGAATACTTTTTACGGTACGACAGTCAATCTTCCCAAATTCTGTGTTCAGTGCATTGCGATTGATAGGGCGGCAGACACGGCTTCCTATGGATAAAGGATTAAGCCTATTGGTGTCTCCCAAAATATACTCGACGATACGTGGGAGCACAAGTCTGTACCAGCACTTATCGTCTCAAAGTGGATGAATCACCCAACCATCAGTGAGGAAAACAGTTACCAGGCTTTACGACGCCTGTTACAGGGAAAAGTGTCTATTTAGAACTGCTCTATCCCACTAAGGTGTGATAGCTACCTTAGAAACAAACAGAGAAAAGCTACTTTTGTTTTTCCTTTATGAATTATAGATAGAGAGGAACAGAAACACCAACCTCTGTCTTGCGCTAATCTCTTGATTTGATCCCTCTCTTCTTTGATAGTCCACAACTACCTGCTCCCTTGCACGCCTAGCTTCACAAAATACCTGTAAGATCACAGAAGCATAGCACTATACAAAGACATGGATCTATAATCATAAACAATCTAGGGTCAGATGTAAATTGACCATACAAATGTAACAAGCATCAATGACACAAAAGCATGGAGGAAAACTCAAATAGCTTTTATTGATAAACAAGAAAAGAGCCAAGAGGAGTTACAACCGGTTGTCCTGACCCAGCATCAACCTCCCAGCAAAGAAGCCCCTCTTCACCTCAAACAAAGCTTAGATCACCCAACAATCTGATGTTTGTCTCAGGAAACCAACAGCGATTCCTTACAATATGAAAAATTCCAACCTCTGAATCTCAGGGATGAGGGATCCATATATAGATATCTGTAAGGGGGATGAGTCAGCTTGTGATTTGATTAGTGTCTTCTCTCTGATAGTTCTTGCTTCCACTTGGAGACTAATGGCCTCTTACTCATCCTTGGTCGAATTCAGTGAGGCAAGTGTCACAGGAGAAGATTCTGGAAGCTTCCATTGCCTCTCCACCTCGCGGAATGACACTGTCATTTGTCATTTCTCGCCCATCGCACCCCACAGAAGGGACTTTTGAAATGCAACGCACCCTAATAGTGTATTTGGGTGAGATGCAACGCACTTAGCCAGTGGAGCAGTTGCAATGATCCTGTTTTGACCAATTCTGAGCGGTTTCTCATGGAGAACTTCTGGGAGAAGCTGTAATCTGTTGACCTTGTTCCTTTAGGGGTTAGAACAACACTTTTAGGGACTTAGGAGCCCTTGGTTTATGGACATTTCATGCTTGGGGTTGTAGGGCCCAAAAATGTCTATAATAGTTTCCCCCTAAAGTATGAGGCTGTTAATCTTTTGGTGTCAGGTGAAATGCTTTATTATGAGGATCCGAAGTTGTTTCAATGCTAGGAGGAGACCTGTAATAAGATACAATACAATACATTATCTTCATACTATTTTCATGATCTAGCTGAGGCGGGTATTCCCATGCTCAGCTTTATAAATTCATTTTCATGTACATAGGACAGACAATCGTCTGAGTGTAGACTGATGATTCTGATAGAGTCATCATCCTTTTGAGTGGATGATTATCTGTGCAGCAATGATTTACATTTAATGTCTTTATTTCCCTGAATATATATCGCAGCCCGGATGGATGAAACTAGACCCGGGGTCTTCAATCTCGTCCAATCTTCACTCGAAGTACAAGTCGATCCATGTGAGAAATGTTCTGAAGTCGAACATGGAAAGACATCGCTTGATTACCAGTCAATGATGTAAACTGTTAACAAGCACGAGAGGAATCACCGATAATGATAATGACCCTCAAGGTACTGTAGTACAATTCAAGTGGTGTGAATGTAGGACTTGGCGTCGAACACCACGCAAAATCTTTCGGTCGAAGGCCATTGATGTAAACCTGTCGCCGGAAGTGAGAAACTTGCCATTAAGGCATGCAAGCTTCAAAGTACTGAATGGGGTGTTCCTAGATCAACTTCTCGAATAATGAGCTGATGTCGACAAGAAGTGATCAGTCACAGGAGGGCCTTAATGAATCCCACATCAATGACATGGAACAGAGCAAATGATTTTAATGGAGGTGAAAATGATCTGGTGATATAAGGTTCAGGGTGGAGGTCATGAAAGAATGGAGTATAATGTATGGTAGTGGGTGAGACACAGGTGAATTCTCTGAATGACTTCTCTTGAACATATCGGCGACACTGATGTGATGGATTGGTAGCATTAACACCAAATGTGGATGGTATGGCATGACCATGGTGATGTGACCGGTGAATGAAACAACCCAACCCGACTCGGACACGGAGTGGAAGTGTCGTGTTCAAGAGCGACTTGCTACCAACAAAGTTTCTTTAAGTTTTCTTCCCAATTTTCCCCAGTCATTGCTGACCAGTACCTCTTTATTTTTGTCAAGCTTGAGGAGGGTAACATATGCTTGTTCTATAAATTTCCCTTCAGGCAAACCCATCGCTATGTTTTAACGAGCCTAGCGATAGTGAAACTCGTTCTCGTCTATAGACAAGTTTGTCGCTATTAATCTTTTTAACGAGTTTAACGACAAAGATAGCTCGGTCCTTTTCAATTTTAGAGAGTCTGAAAAGGAACGTAAAGGTAACTCCAAAATTCCTTTTTCGTCATCTAATCCCTTAAGTCCGAAAAAGTATAAAACAATATAGAAGGGATGGATTTTCGATACTTTTAACGAGCCGAACAAAACAAGCACTCGATATTTTTGTGTAATAATCCCTCAGGTCCAAAAAGATTAAAATCTAGAGGAGGGATAGCACTTCCTGTCCCTTTAATGAGCTGGAGAGGCCAATGGCTCGGCAATCTTTTCATATTTTATGAGTCAGTTGGAAAGAGCTTAAAGGAGAATCGCCTTTTGAGGAATGAGTGATAAAATGGGTAGCAGCTGATTCCAGGTAAGATTTGGAATTTTCCAATCACGGCAGTGTCACAAGGATGGCTAGTGAAATCACTCTTCGTAGTTGTTCCTCAAAATGGGTAAACAATCAAATGGAGGTGAATGATCGGCCAATGAAAAAGTGGAGGTGACGGTGCAAACATGACCAAGGCTTTAACGGCTGAAGTACTACATTCACGGTGGTTATTTACCGGGGAATAGTTCATTTTTTAACGAGCTTAAATGTGGGGGGAAACATTTGCTCATGGCTTATGTTTATTTTTTAAAGAGCTTGAACTATGTGCTAAAACTACTCAATTAATCCAGTCGTGTGATAAGAATGTATCATATAAAACGACAACTTTTAGAGTTTTTCCCCACATCCTTTCTTTATGCAAGTTAGGAGACGACCAATCCTACAAGTTTAAAGGGTTAGAGGTCCTACAAATTTAAAAAATAAATAGTCGCTTTTCGCTTGCACTCCAAAATTTTTGCATGCCCCCAGGTATAAAACAGAGTTTCAAGGTTACCCCTTCTTTAGTCCGTTAAAACATTTGTTTTACCGAGAGAGGCCTACCTCTTACAGGTCACCCAAAGATTGTTCTATTCACAGTGCAAACAAAACAATTCTTCGGCGATGTCTACTGAGATAAACAAAGGTGAGTGAAGGAGGCTACTCCACTCACATAACTTTGACAAGAGAATCTTGTTCTAGAATAACCCCCTCTTCCAATCACGGACGGGAGTACAAACTAGTCATATTCTCTCGCAGAAACCTACCCTATACCCGAAGTTTTCCTGCTGGAGCAGACCAGGGTGCATGCCCCCTGGGTTTCAGTCATGTCCCTCCGAATCACTCGCGCTCATCGGGTGGACGGACTGGAGATTGAGACATTTCTTGCGTGAAAAGACCATTCAGGGATGGTATATGACTATTTTCTCTGTATGATCCGGGAAATGAAAGCTGGTCCACGAGCTTGACCACTCTTCCTTTGTGCGGAAAACACATTACTCTAAAGAGTGAGGAGACAATTGCTCCCATGCAATAAATATAGTCTCTTCCAAGGAGTAGATTGTAATCTAGGGGTCCTTGAACTACCATTACGTTCATGTGAACGGTTTTCCCTCTCAATGTTATGGGCACATTGGGAAGGATCCCTAATGGTCAACTGGTTCCTTCATCAAAGCCTGTTAGATTTCTCATCCCAGGAAAAAGCGATGGCGAACCAAGCGCTTTCCAAGCAGTTGAGGAAAGGATACTCACAGAGGCCCCCTCATCTATGATGGTACCAGCCATAACCATTCTATATATTTGAACAATGATTCGGAATGGTATACTAGCTGGTAAACGGGGTCTGCCTAGTTGATTCCAGTCGAAGGAGACAACTAGGTTGCTTGGAGGTGGGACCGAATAGATGGTCGGGTATGACTTTGATGAACTTCCTTCCTGTAGTAAAGGAATAGGTAAATTGCCCCCATGTTCGTTGGAGTCTGTGCTTATGAAAATAATTTGGATGGTGTCATCCTTGTTCTCTTCAGTGATTGTATCATCTGGAGATGGAACCTCTGAAGGCAAGACTGGGTCAACTGCCGCCTCAACCTTTTGACTTTCGTCTGGTATGGGTTCAGATGGTTTATCTTCAATGATAGATGCTTCTGCCGACCACCTGAGCGGGCCAGCCGGATTTTCAACTAGTGACGGACTTGGCAAGAGTTTTTTATATCCAGGAGGAAGTCGTAACGGTGAAACCGGACGATCATCCAAAACTCTTTTAGCTTCGTCTAAGAAGGGACAACGATGGACAACATGATCGCCTTCGCACAGTTTACAAGGAAATCTATATTTTCCTTTTTGTCCTGGGGCTTCACTTTCACTAGTTGATGGTGTGTTTTCAACATGATCATTAGAGGTTGACGACACAAGGTTGTGCAAATGAGGAGACCAGTCCCTTAAGATCGGAGGGATGCAAGCAAAATCTCTGTGATAGTGGTCTCCTTTGCAAATGACACATGGCGATTTAGGCCTGGTCGGTGCAGTGTGTGGATTTTCGCTAGATGACACCCGTTTGCCCCCATTCGCTTTTGGCTCCTTCTTCTTCTTCTCTTTCTTCTTATTTTACTTCTTCTCCTTAGGTACTTGACTTTTGGCTTTACCAGCCCCATCAAGCGAAGAGGAAGGAGGAGATGAAGAATTAGAGGAAGTAGAAGGTTGTTGGGTAACTCTGGACTCGTCTAATTGCTGATTCGATTGTTCAGGAATTGTGGTGTTCTGAACGATAGAGGTTGAGAAGAGCCATACAGGCCAACCAATCGTCATTCCTGGAAGCGACAATGTGGCCATATGGGGTGCACCAACATCTCCCCAAGAGGAGAAGGGACTAGGATTTCCTCCAAGTGGAATTCCTTGGTTGGTGGACTCCATTTTCTCAACCCAAGATCAACGTAGGAAAGGGTAATGAATATTCCGTTTAAAATAAATTTTAGACGCTTTGACACAACTTGTTTTTTCAGTTTTTAAGAGTCGAGAAAAAACAAAAGATGACTCTAGTCTCCTTCGATTTTTAATGAGCATGAAGTGACAAGTGCTCAGATGGACCTTTTCTGTTAAGGAGTCTGAAAAGGAACGAAAGGGACTGCTATGGAAATCTAGGTAGAGGGATTACCAAACCAATCGCAAAACTGCAGAATACTTTTTACGGTACGGCAGTCAATTTTCCTGAATGCTGTGTTCATTGCATTGCAATTGATAGGGCGACAGACACGGCTTCCTATCGATAAAGGATTAATCCTATTGGGGTCTCCCAAAATATACTCGACGGTACGTGGGAGCACAAGTCCTTACTGGCACTTATCGTCTCAAAGTGGAGGAATCACCCAACCATCAGTGAGAACAACAGTTACCAGGCTTTACGACGCAGGAATACGTCTCTAGCCTAGACTTCTAAATGTTGTGCGTTAAGTTCGAAAGCGTTGTTAGATTCATTGAATTTATTTTAAGTTGATCTTGTTTATGAAGTTTGCCTTTCGGGTTCACCACGAGATGTAGATGTAATTCCTAAAATGGAATCTAAGATGATAAACAAACTTTTATCTCTTTTATGCAATGAAAATCCTAGCTACTAGGGAAAAGAAAGACAGAATATTTTCACAAAGAGCAAAGAGCACACTCTAAATGCACTTTCCTAAATCAAGCCAATCAGACTGTCTATATGCAAATGCACATGCATGTATTTGTTTTCGACTTTCTTAGTATAAGGATGCTAAAAAGAAAGTTGATGCACAAATCTGAATTTCTTTTCAAGTGACAAATATCAACAAGCTTCTTTTCGAAATCAAAAAATGGAGACGATTACAACACCTTATGATTTTGAAATGAATACTTGTTCTCGACACTAGAAAATTACAAATTTAGACCAAAAGAAATAGTAACAGGATAATCTAGCATCAACAGCAATTAAACCTTTTCCTACGATTGAAATCGACACTTACGACAGATTCAAATCAAAGGACGACAGTACGATTATGCTACTTTTGCAAAGGAGAACTGTAAACGACTCAACAAACACATAAAAACATCTACAGTTCTTTTGTACAAAGGAGGCAGAATAACAACAAGGAAAAGGGGTTTCAAACAGACATATACTGATCACAGGCAGCAAAATTCAAGAATAGAACTGGAAAGAATGAACAATAGAAGCCACAACTACACAGAGCTAGTCTGATCAGCGCACCTGTAACACATAGAATCTAAAATGTAGCGCATGTTGTCCACTCGAGAAGTACGCTGAAATTCAGAATCTCTGAACAGTACCTGCGCTGGGCCAGAAACGAGACTCTGTTCGGGTTCCGTGTTACAGTTTGCAATTCAGTTCTTGGGTTTTGGCCGAGCAAAAAACAATCAGTAACGCAACAATCAGGGGTAGATCTAAAGAGGATCTAAGAGCTATCACAAGGGCAATCAGATAGTTTGTGAATCCGTTGTTTAAATCATAAACAGATCCAGTAGATGGATTGAAGTAGCAGTTGTCTACTTTACATTTGTTATGGCAAATGCAGTTCAAATGCTACTTGTAAGTTTATGAAACAAACAACAAAGAATGATAAACAAACAAAATAATTAGCTCCCCAGTGGAGTCGCCATTTTGTTATAGGGAAAAGTGTCTATTTAGAACTGCTCTATCCCACTAAGGTGTGACAGCTGCCTTAGAAACAAATAGAGAAAAGCTACTTTTGTTTTTCCTTTATGAATTATAGATAGAGAGGAACAGAAAGACCAACCTCTGTCTTGCGCTAATCTCTTGATTTGATCCCTCTCTTCTTTGATAGTCCACAGCTACCTGCTCCCTTGCACGCCAAACTTCACAAAGTACCTGTAAGATCACAGAAGCATAGCACTATACAAAGACATGGATCTATAATCATAAACAATCTAGGGTCAGTTGTAAATTGACCATACAAATGTAACAAGCATCAATGACACAAAAGCATGGAGGAAAACTCAAATAGCTTTTATTGATAAACAAGAAAAGAGCCAAGAGGAGTTAAAACTGGTTGTTCTGACCCAAAATCAACCTCCCAGCAAAGAAGCCCCTCTTCACCTCAAACAAAGCTTAGATCACCCAACAATCTGATGTTTGTCTCAGGAAACCAACAGAAATTCCTTACAATATGCAAAATTCCAGCCTCTGGATCTCTGGGATGAGGGATCCATATATAGATATCTGTAAGGGGGATGAGTCAGCTTGTGATTTGATTAGTGTCTTCTCTCTTAGAGTTCTTGCTTCCACTTGGAGACTGATGGCCTCTTACTCATCCTTGGTCGAATTCAGTGAGGCAAGTGTCACAGGAGAAGATTCTGGAAGCTTCCATTGCCTCTCCACCTCGCGGAATGACACTGCCATTTGTCATTTCTCGCCCATCGCACCCCACAGAAGGGAATTTTGAAATGCAACGCACCCTCACAGTGTATTTGGGTGAGATGCAACGCACTTAGCCAGTGGAGCAGCTGCAATGATCCTGTTTTGACCAATTCTGAGCAGTTTCTCATGGATAACTTCTGGGAGAAGCTGTAATCTGTTGACCTTGTTCCTTTAGGGGTTAGAACAACACTTTTAGGGACTTAGGAGCCCTTGGTTTATGGACATTTCATGCTTGGGGTTGTAGGGCCCAAAAATGTCTATAACAACGCCGGAATACGTCTCTAGCCTAGACTTCTAAATGTTGTGCGTTAAGTTCCAAAGCGTTGCTAGATTCATTGAATTTATTTTAATTTGATCTTGTTTATGAAGTTTGCCTTTCAGGTTCACCATGAGATGTAGATGTAATTCATAAAATGCAATCTAAGATGATAAACAAACTTTTTATCTTCTTTGTGCAATGAAAATCCTAGCTACTAGGGAAAAGAAAGATAGAATCTTTTCCCAAAGAGCAAAGAGCACACTCTAAATGCACTTTCCTAAATCAAGCCAATCAGACTGTCTATATGCAAATGCACATGCATGTATTTGTTTTCGACTTTCTTAGTATATGAATGCTAAAAAGAAAGTTGATGTACAAATCTGAATTTCTTTTCAAGCGACAAATATCAACAAGTTTCTTCTCGAAATAAAAAATGGAGACGATCACAACACCTTACAATTTTGAAACGAACACTTGTTCTTGACACAAGAAAATTACAAATTCAGACCAAAAGCAATAGTAACAAGATAATCGACCATCAACGGCAATGAAACTCTTTCCTACGATTGAAATCGACACTTTCGACAGTTTCAAATCAAAGGACGACAGTACAATTATGCTACTTTTGAAAAGGAGAACTGTAAACGACTCAACAAACACACAAAAACATCTACAGTTCTTTTGTAAAAAGGAGGAGGAATAACAACAAGGAAAAGGGGTTTCAAATAGACATATACTGATCACGGGCAGCATCATTCAGGAATAGAACTGGAAAGAATGAATCATAGAAGCGACAACTGCACAGAGCTAGTATGATCAGCGCACCTGTAACACAGAGAATCTGAAATGCAGCGCAGCTTGTCCACTCGGGAAGTGCGCTGAAATTCAAAATATCTGAACAATACCTACACTGGGCCAGAAACGAGACTCTGTTCGAGTTCCGGGTCACAGATTGCAGTTCAGTTCTCGGGTTTTGGCCAAGCAAAAAGCAATCAGTAATGCAACAATCAGGGGTAGATCTAAGGAGGATCTAAGAGCTATCACAAGGGAAATCAGATAGTTTGTGAATCAGTTGTTCAAATCATAAACAGATCGAGTAGATGGATTGAAGTAGCAGTTATCTACTTTGCATTTGCTATGGCAAATGCAGTTCGAATTCTACCCGTAAGTTTATGAAATAGACAACAAAGAATGATAAACAAACAAACTAATTATCTCCCCAGCGGAGTCGCCATTTTGTTACAGGGAAAAGTGTCTATATAGAACTGCTCTATCCCACTAAGGTGTGACAGCTACCTTAGAAACAAATAGAGAAAAGCTACTTTCATTTTTCCTTTATGAATCATAGATAGAGAGGAACAGAAAGACCAACCTCTGTCTTGCGCTAATCTCCTGACTTGATCCCTTTCTTCTTTGATAGTCTTCAGCTACCTGCTCCCTTGCACACCCAGCTTCACAAAGTAGCTGTAAGATCACAGAAGCATAGCACTATACAAAGACATGGATCTATAATCATAAACAATCTAGGATCAGATGTAAATTGACCATACAAATGTAGCAAGCATCAATGACACAAAAGCATGGAGGAAAACTTGAATAGCTTTTATTGATAAACAAGAAAAGAGCCAAGAGGAGTTATAACCAGTTGTTCTAACCCAACATCAACCTCCCAACAAAGAAGCCCCTCTTCACCTCAAACAAAGCTTAGATCACCCAACAATCTGATGTTTGTCTCAGGAAACCAACAACAATTCCTTACAATATGCAAAATTCCGGCCTTTGGATCTCTGGGATGAGGGATCCATATATAGATATCTGTAATGGGGATGAGTCAGCTTGTGATATGATTAGTGTCTTCTCTCTGATAGTTCTTGCTTCCACTTGGAGACTGATGGTCTCTTACTCATCCTTGGTCGAATTTAGTGAGGCAAGTGTCACAGGAGAAGTTTCTGGAAGCTTCCATTGCCTCTCCACCTCGCGGAATGACACTTCCATTTGTCATTTCTCACCCATCGCACCCCACAGAAGGGATTTCTGAAATGCAACGCACCCACACAGTGTATTTAGGTGAGATGCAATGCACCTATCTAGTGGAGCAGCTGAAATGATCCTGTTTTGACCAATTCTGAGCAGTTTTTCATGGAGAACTTCTGGGAGGAGCTGTAATTTGTTGACCTTGTTCCTTTAGGGGTTAGAACAACACTTTTAGGGACTTAGGAGCCCTTGGTTTATGGAAATTTCATGCTTGGGGTTGTAGGGCCCAAAAATATCTATAACAAGGTCTCAAAATTTGTCATATCGTTAATACTGTCTTGATTGAAAGTCTATCAAGATAGTCTCTAGAAGAGAGTTATGTAGAACCATATGAGTAGAGAATATAAAAGAACATGCAAAATACTAGGAAAATCAAAAAATGTAAAGACAGAGTGCTTATAACCACTAGTGTAGGTGAAGATCTATGAACGGTTTGTGGTAATACCGATGGAAGGTTCCATCAATTTCTTCCTATATCAGCCAGTCCTCTTCCTGCCAGTGCACTGCCTCCTTTGATAGGTAGTCTGCCCCTAAGTTGCACTCCCTATAAATGTGATGACATACAAAGTTATCAAAGGATGATATAAGTCTGTGTGCCTCATCCAAAATGTGCCACAATGAGAAAGTAGAGCAATGAGATGTTCTATTAAGCTAGTTGCAAACAAGTTTAGAATCCCTAAACAGTTGGAGATGAGTGTAATGTTTTTCGAGAGAAAAATGGAGGAGATGTTTTGCAGTGGCAAGCTTAGCATAGTTGTTTGTGTCTCTTCCCAGGTTCATTTTGATTTTGAAATAGTGAGATTCCCTCAGGTAGAGGATACCCCCCCACAGCCCTCTTCTTGGGCTGACCCATCAAAATAGGCCCAAGGAATTGATTTATCTATGTGTTCCAGTTATATGTCCCTATGGGTAGGCTGAGAGACTTCCTCAGGTAGCGAGTCAAAGTCAGCTATGATTCTGGTTCTGATGAAGAGCCAGTGGGGGTCCTTGAGGTCGAAAATATCCTGGTCCCTTGCCATCCAAATAGACCAGCACATCAAAAGGGGTAGATTCTTGTCTTTCCCCTGTGTCCGTCGAACCAACTAAGCCAGGCCTCACGTATATTACCCCCGTGTCATCCCTGACGGGAGGGGTAATGTGCCAAAATGATGTTCCATTTCTCATAGATGATAGGACAGTCCAGGAAAAGGTGCTTAGCACTTTCCTCATTGCTTCTGCACAGGTTACACCAGAAGGGTCCATGGAAGGATCTATTCATTAAGTTTAGTCTGGTCGGGATTTTTTGAAGAGGATGGACCACATGAGTAATTGCGATTTGGGGGCCACTTTTAGCTTCCAAATGGCTTTCCAGCATGACTCTAAATGCTCAGTTTTTGTGGCTTCCATGAGTTTTAGGTACCCATCCTTAGGCGAATATCTGCCATTTTTAGCATGTGCCCACACGATTTCGTCTTCTCCATCTAATATCCAAATATGAGCTTGTGTTAGGGCCTCAGTAAATCCATCCCAGTCTTGATGCCATTGGGCCAGAAGGTGGAGGTCTAATGCAAACTTCTAGGCCTGCTGAAAAAGTGTAGTATTTGTAGGGTCATCAATGTGATAGAGATGTGTGTAGCCTTGATCCACTAGAAGTCCGGTCACTTCTACTGGGAACTTGTGAGCATTCCTACATCCAATCCAGGGGTCAACACCAATTCGAACTGCATTCCCCTCATGTATCCTCCACGTTAGACCTTCAAAAATGAGGGGAAGGGAGCACTGCCTTCGATGTGATGGATATATTGTTGCTGATCCGATGGTCCATCTGGATCCAATCCATAGTGTTTTCACGGGAGATATACTTGGCATAGGCAACCTTCGTCTAGAGACTTTGAGTTGTAATTAGCTGCCAACCCAATTTTGCTTCTAGCACTTTGGCGAAGATGTCCAATTTTTTGATGCCCCATCCCCCCATCTCTTGGGTTTAGCAATAGTATCCCATTTAACCCAAGCAAAGAGACTTCCCTGTTTGCTGCCTTTCCATAGAAATCTACAGATGCTTTGTAGCCTGGCAAGAATCCCCCTAGGGGTCCAGGCCAAAGTCATCTAGTATACTAGGGTCACTTCCATAATAGCTTTAACGAGGATTAGCCTAACAGCTCGAGAAAGATATCTATTGTACCGAATGTTCAAGCGCTTTTCCACCTTAGAGATGAGCCAAGCCCAATCCACAATTTTGTAGCCCAGAGGCTTCAACCGGAAGCCTAGGTACTTTAGCCCCTCCTCCAGAGAGTGTAAAGTAAAAGGGAACTGGCGAAGTGCAAATTGTACCTCAAGCTGGGAGCAGCCTGCTACAGTCAGAGTAGACTTGTGAACATTGATAACCATACCTAATGCCTTCTAAAAGAGATCAAAACCGTTCTGTGGGACTGTGGTGTCTCCAATACTACCATTCAAGAATATGAGAACATCGTCCACAAACAGTAAGTGGGTTAAGAAGTAGTTGTCCATAATCTTTATGCCCACTATTCTGCCCCTTCTATGCTTAGCCCCTATAGATCTACTTAGGCCTTCCATGATGAGAAGGAATAGTAGGGGAGAGAGGGGGAAACCCTACCGTAGGCCCCTCTTGGTCGAGAAAAAAGGAGTAGGAGCACCGTTAAGAAGAACATTGTATGAGACATTGGTAATACAGCTCATGATCCATTTGATGTATATGTAGGGGAAGCCCAAGTGCATAAGTAGCAATTGAATATAGAGCCAATTTTCTCTATCGAAAGCCTTAGATAAATCCACCTTTAGAATCATACCTTTTAGGTTCCTTATGTGCACTGAGTGAAGAAGTTCTTGTGCAGTTCCCACAGCCTCATGGATTTGGTGGTGCTGAAGGAAGGAAAATTGCTTGGGGGAAATATGCGCTGAGAGGATGGGCTTGAGCCTGTTTGCAATTATTTTGGCCATAATCTTGTAAAGGTAATTTCACAGTGAGATGGGTCGAGAGTAATTAAAAGAGGAGGGCTTGTTAGATTTGGGAATGAGTGCAATGAAAGTGGACTTGATAGCCGACGACATCCTTCCAGAGAGGTGACAGTCCTCCACCACCTTAAGCAAATCATGGCCCAGGATGTCAAAAAAAGCAAGGTAGAATTCTATAGTCCAGCCATCAGGCCTTGGGCTCTTGTCTCTTTGAAATCCTTTGATGGTGGCTTCTAATTCCCCCAAGGTTACCTCCTTGGAAAGTTCCTCAGCTTCTTCCATCTCTACAAACCGAGGGAAGAGTTCTGCTATGTGCATGATCTCCAGAATGTTGGCTGCTCCAGAGGCCGAGAAAATGCTTTTGAAATGTGAGCTGGCTAAGGATGCCAACTCTCTGGAGGTATTAACTTTATGTCCCTGGTCATTCTGGAGCTCCCAAATGGTATTAATGGTCTTTCACCCATTTGAAAAATGATGGTAGAACTTTGTGTTATCATCTCCTTCCTTAAGCCAGGTCGCCCTGCTTCTGAGGTGCCAACTTTCTTCTCTGTCCTTTAGAATTTGGGATCTCTGTTTTATTAGGAGATCACACTGCTCTTTTTGCTCCAGAGAGGTAAAGGTACCCTCTGATTGTTCTTCAATATCTGAAATGGCCTGTTCAGCTTGTTTTAAGTTTATGTCCTCCTATTCCCTCTTCTTGTGTGCCCATTCTCTAGATAAGCCCTTTAGTTCCTTGAGATTACTGACAAAACCTTTTGCAGGATCCACCTCCTCTGAGATCAGATGGGATTGCCAGAACTCGGTGACCAGCTTGATATAGGTGGGGTCCCTTAGCTAGGTTGAATTGAATTTGAATGGAGCTGAGATCTTGTGGGAGCTGTCATCCAATTCTAGAAACACAGGCCGATGGTCCGAGATTCCCCCATTGCCTACCCATGCCTGTATTGGGAGTGTTTGGCATGGAAGGCCTCCTTTATAAGGAAACGGTCCAATCTCCGAGCCAGACTTTGGCTTCCAGTGTGATTGTTTTTCCAAGTGTGCTGGATATTAGCCGATGGGATGTCGATCCAATGATAGTCCTTTAGAATATGCATAAAAACTTCAGATAGCGAGTCTATCTGAGCCATATGGCCCCATGATTCCATGAATCCCAAAGAGAAGTTCAGATCCCTGCCTAGGATCACATTGTCTGCCTGAAAGAGAGAGGTACCGAAAAGCCTTCTCCAAAAGGTCTCTCTGTTTTGACAAGGGCCATAAACATTGATAACTCTTATCTCATCTTCCAAGTCGTTGGAGAAGATATCAGCTCCAATAAATCCCCCACCACTCTGGATGCTCCTTATTTCAATTTTTCTGTTCATGAACCCTATAGTCACCCCCCCAGATCATCCAGAGGCATCTAGAGCATGGAAGGTCTAGTCTGGCAACCAAGATTTTAGAAGGGGGATGATCGAATCTACCATACTTAGGGTTTCTTGTAAGAAAATCACATCGACCATCTCAGACAGAAATAGTCGCTTCAGGGCTAATTTTTTCTCTGGGATAGCCAACCCTCTATAATTAAAAGATAAAAGCTTCATGGGGGAGGGTATCCTTTGCTCTAAGTACCCTTTCAATTATTTTCTTCTTGTTCTGGACAACCTCATCACCAGCTTGTGCAACCGCCTTGTGAAGGTTGGAAGGTTGCCCTTCCTTGGTCTGGGCGAAACTAGGGGAGAATCCACATCAAGGCCTACTGCATCCGACTCTCTCTCCTTGGTTTTGGAGCGGGTAGAGTACCTCAGGGTAGAGTTAACTGAGGGGGAGGGTGGTGGAAGAGAAGGGATCGGGGCAAAGGAGAGGGAGCAAGAGGTGAAAATAGGAAGAGGCACCAGGAGGGAGTAGGACATATAGGACTGTCCTGCCCGATGGGGAAGGGGGGGAATCCAGGGGCCTAGAATAGGGCTAGAGGGGAGAGGGGGAGGGGAAACCAAAACCTGAGGAGGTAGCTAGGAAGAGAGAAATTAAAAAGATGTATATTGTTGAGATGCAGAGATATTATAAAAAAGATACATACCCGAAGAGAATACGTTGCCTTTTGCAGCCCTAGATCGCGTCAGAGGTGGGAAGGGATGCGCAAAGGATTCTTGCCTCTCTTCTTCAGTGCTGGTGCTAGCAGCTCTTCCACTGTGTCCAATGTCTTGTTCCGCTCCGCCGGTTGGGTCTCCGATTCCTGAGGATGAAGCTGTTCAACTAGCAATTCCTAATCCTGTTCTTGTGAGGCCTGCTTTTGCTTCTTTAGGAGTGGGCAAGCCTTGTAGAGGTGCCCCACCTGATGACACCTTTTGCAGCAATAGGGGATACCTTCATAGTCCAGCGGCTGTTTCCACGAGAATGACCTCCATTGTATGGTAATGAATTCCTGAAGACCTCCTCTAGTATCTAAGTGTATAAGGATTCTTGCATATGCCATCATTCCCGTGGTCTGATATGTCTTGTCAAACTCCATGAAAGTGCCCAGGGAATTCCCAATTTTCCTAAAAATATCCTCTGACCAGTACTGTAAAGGCAGTCCAGGGAGCCTAATCCAAACTGGGCTGACCCCAATTTTCTTAGTCTCCGGGTTGAAAAGAGGCATCCAATGCTTAAGGATCATGGGAAAATTATTAAAGTGCTAGAAAGAAGAGAGAACGCAACTGGTATGGTCGGCCCTTGCAAGGCGTAATGAAAACCATCTGTGGATGAAAGTCTGGACAAAAGGGATATCAGCCAGGTGTTGTCCCCAGATTTCCATGGCCCATGCTTTCAATCTGGCCACCGAATAGTTCCTCCCTCTAATTCTACTGACCATAACTCTAACCACATAGTCCATCACATCCCCCCACTGTATTTCGTCCTCTAACCAAAGAATCACTTCTGTGAGCTGGGATTTGAAGCACCTCTATTTCTTGAAGGGATGGGAGGCTGGGTGGCTAGGGTTTACAGAAGCCCTTGCCTCTTTCAAAGCTTCAAGTAGGAGGATAGGGTTAGGGTTTGGGGGTTTGTTAGGAACGGCTTCAGAGAGGAGGGAAATCGTGGAAAAACTGCTCGAGGGGATGGAATGTGCAGAGGATGGGAGGGGGGTAGCCGGTAGGGGACTTCATGCCAGGTTCCTGAAAAAGGAGCCTACAAGAGACTCGACGGTGTAGAAGGACCCACGAGATCTGGAGAAGGGTGTAAACAATCTGAGAGAAAACCCACGGTAGTTGAGGATGGCACTGAGAAAGGTGGCCAGGATGAGTGTTCTTCCAGCAAAACAGAGGCGGAGTGAACAAGACTAGAGGACTATGGGAGATCAACAAAATTACCAGAGAAGTCTTCACTGTACATACCTTCAGTAGTTGCAAACGTGGATTGCCAGATGGAGCCCTCATCTAGAGGATCCTATAAATAATCCACCTTGTCATCATCCATAGTGACAGCTGCACTAAAAAATGGCTAACCACCTCGAAACTAGCTAGCTGATGGAATACCGACACCGACAGAATGGAAACAGAACCAGACAAATACGAAGACCTCGGGAAGTATAGACCGATATGGGAGCTAGAGTAGGGCACAGTCGCATAACCATCGGGGAAGAGGGGGTGAAAACGGCCTGTGCGCAAGCCCTCCTCAAAACAATGAAACCCTAAATAGTGAAAACTGTTGGAAATAATACTGAGAGGGGGGGTGAATCAGTATTATCAAGTCAAATATTTCCTTTTTGAACTCCAGATAATATACGCTACTTCAGTTAATAAAAACTGCGTATATACGCAACTACAGATAAAGAAACCCGCGTATATAGAGAAAACTTATAATTAGATTTATCTTTCAGATGTCAGTTATTAATCTGTGAATCAGAAGTAAATAAACAATACCAGAAACAGTGAAACAGAGCAGAAGACAGTCACACATAAGAACACAAGATATAAGGAGGAAACCCAATGTGGGTGAAAATCCCCTGCTGCAATTCGTCTCTATCTTCTTTTTAATTAGAAACTTCTCTTTACATTGTTTTGTACTGGTGTAGTCTTTACCAGTATGCAGGCTGCAACCTGTAGAGAGCTACAACTCTCTCTCATTCTCCAGCTTTCCTGGAAGGGAGCTCCAACCCCCTTAGTTCTTGTACTAGCTTGAGATACTAGTACGTAGGCTTCTACCTGCAGAAGGCTACAACCTTCTCTTTGCTTTCAGGGACCTCGTTTCATTAATTTTCAGACTGGATCCACAGATAGCATCAATCAAACATCAAGAATTTCTGCATCAACCAAACTCCTTTTCACCAATCAAAAACTGAATCAAATAAACACTTCTCTGACCGTTGTACCCAGAACATAGTAACTGTAATCAAACACCAATTCTGAACCCAGAACACTACAACAATAAAACAGAAGCAACTAGAACATAAATCAAGATATGTACGCTACTTCACTATTCAGCAACCTGCGTGTATACGCTTCTGTACCACAACCAACCTGCGTATACGCTTCTTTCATTCACAGAAAAAGCGTGTATATGCACCTGCACTTCACTGAACCTGCGTACAAATCTATAAAGGATAATTCATTCTTTTAAACATTCAGTCATTAGTTAACCCAGATGATCAGATTTATAGATCAAGAGTGTGCCACATATAACAAATCAAAATCATACAGAAATATAAATGTTCAAGCCTTGAGATTTTGATCCATCAATAGACCTTATACTTCTTGCGCTTAGGTTCCTCCTTCATTCAGATCTAGATCTACACCAAAACCCAATCACCAGTATTCCAGATCTAGCACAATATCAGATATTCAATAAATCAGATGATCCTTTGCCACATGATCTCCTTCCCCTTTTATAGTTTTAGGCCTTCCACAATACCACGGTCCAAAACCATAATAAGCCAATACCAAGGACCCAATACCTAGGATCAACACGTCTGACGAGGTATCATGGTCCAAAATCATAGGTTCAAGTACCAAGGACTAACTACCACGGACCAAAGGTAAGTTCTCCAACATATACACGCTTTTCTTTGCATGAAAGTGCGTGTATATGCACACACGCCTTTGAAACTTATAACCCACGTGTATACGCGACTTCGCCTAGATGAACCTGCATATATGTCCTTTCCTTCATTCTGAAAGCCTGAACTAAGATCTGTTACCAAAGAGAGTTGCCATCAAGGACAACGTCTGTGCCATAGCTCCAAACCTGTGCCATAATGCCATCAAAAACGACCCAGTCGGATGAAATGTTTTTAGGTATTAGGAGAAACCAGCCTGGGTTTGGGTACTGATGAAAAACTGTTAGGGGTAGCTGCGGGTCAGGTGTCGGCCACTGTAGTACCACGTACCCAAAAACGCCATCCCGTTCAGGCCATCTCCGTTCCATTCTAGTGGGTCACCATCAACCGAGCTCCTCCTTCTCCACCGAGAGATCATATCTTTATCAACATTGTCTTGATAATGAACACAAAACAAATGTGTACCTTAACATGTAATTATTAGATTTAAAACATACAACTTCAACCGAATCAACACATGATATCCAAATTCATAAGAAATGAACTTGAATAATGAAACAAAATCATCATATCACATATGGGCACAAGATCTTTGGTGGAAAACCCCCCATTGGGGAAAAAGGACTCTTGTTTTTGTCATGTTTAATATATATTATTATCTGTCAATCAAATCATTACATAGGTAGTATAATATGGAAAATACTTTAAAGGAACCATGATCTCCATCTCATGACTCTACAGACTCTTATCTGATCAGCAATCCTTTATCAAACACCATTGGAGTCACGACTCTACAAAATCTATCTGAATAAAAAGACCTTCCCAACAACCATTGGACTCACGACTCTACAGACTCTATCTAATTTACAAGCCTTGTCCAACCTCCCTTAGAATTATGAAGAAATTTGTTCTCAATCCCCATATTGACAAAGCTCCAACCTCAATTCTCTATTCGGTTCACCTTTTATACATTTTCAAACTAGAACAATAGAGCTTCTCAACATGAACATCACAACAACAATATCATCATATCTCAAAATATCAATCACTGAATCAATCCCAAATCATACTCCTCTCTCACATTGATACATGATTCTCAATTCACATAGCCTCAATACATTTTCTACAAACAAGCTAGATGCAAAAACTCAACAATGCAATATATAACAACCATAAGAAAAATGTGACACGACTACAACCAATATATCGCAATCATATGAACTCAAACAATAATTTTTCCCCTACAATCACAAGTGTGTTAACAAAACCATTGTAGTTCTATCACATAAACACAATCTTCAACCCTGCATACTTTTGTCTTCGCTACAATCATACCTCCATGCACATTCTGCTTCAACCTAATCACACTCCTCATGAATGGCTCTCCAAAACACTATAACACATTTCTCACTCAAGAGAACCAACCTAATGAGAAACCTTTCACCACATATTTGTAGTTTTTGAAAATGATTAAATCAATTGATTCCAATCCTCTAGTGGAGCTCTGTTCATACGTTGAAAGAAGTTTGGTACAATGCCTCTTGACTTAATCAATCCACTAACTTCATTTAGTGATGGATATTCCATTTTAGTCACCTTCTATAATTACAACAAACATTTTCTAACCTTTACATGAAGAGTCTTGAACAAGACATGTAGGAAAATCAATTAAACACCTAAAGAGCCCAAGGAATGCAGAGAAATTCCTATGAAACAACCCAGTCTCTCCCATAACATAGTGTTCATGCTACTAGAGCTCCAGTCTCTCCCATAAGCTGGCCTCCATGCGAATAAGGACTTAAAATGTATCCCATGACCCAAGAAACATGCGACTGGGGCAAAGGATGGTCAAACCTCAGTCAACTCAGCTAAAAAACAACTGAAACTTTACCCAGAGTTTGATAAGCCTCTGTAGGTCCTCTAGAAGTATCTAACACCTCTGCAACACTTCCCCAAGTCACTGAGATATCACTAGAATTGTCACAAATAAAACTAGGTTGACTTGTATGACGTCCATCAACTACTTCAACACTCAAGCCATCAAACTTCACCGCAACTACTCCAACTTCTGCAACCATCAACGAAAAACCCCGTAATCAATCATACAAGGTGAAAACCATAGATACATGCACCTACTACCATATACATGACTTTACAATATCTAATACCGTAAGCTAGGTGTAGGAGCTCCACATCCTACCAAGGCATCCATACACAAGCCAACAACCTACCCTAACAACTGAAACCATCAAGCTAAGGTCTGCAACCAATGAACCATGTGCATAAACACATATAACCAGGTTGAAATCAATTCCAACCAACATCAATGCATCCTCCAACACCAACATTACTAGGTTTACATCAATTCCAACCAACCAACTAAGCCATAATGCCAACACGTTCTTCAACTTATCTATTTTTACCAACATCACCTTCTTTATTTCCAACATGTCTCTAATGAATTGATACCTTACTTAATTTTTTTTTTTTTCCTTTGAGGGTAATTCAGGTTCTTTATTAGGAATATTTCACTCTAACTATGACTACCTATCCTTATTTCTTATTTAGTAACTTAATATTTGAATACAACTTGCATAACCAAAATGCTTCGTTACTTGCATGAGTTGCTACTATTTATTTAACCTTTGTCATGAGTAGTTCCATGACAAACTGCCACATACCCACCCAATTAATAGTTCTATCAGATAACTTGAATAAATATCTAATAACAACCTTATTCTGTCCATATTTCCATCCTATTTATTATAAAAAAATCCTTATATAGTTTTTCCATCATCATCCTTAGGTCCTACATGGTAGTATATCACATTATCATTAATGCCATGGAAATACCTATATATTATTTTGAAAACATACAATTGGTATTTTTTAGTTGTTTCAATATATATGCTCAATACTCCCATTGCATGAGAAATATATGGTTTAGTACAAACCATTGGATACATTAGAATCACTAAATCACTTGCATATGAAACATTGGCCTTTTCCTCTCTTTATTCTTGTGTCTATGGACACTATTCAATAGTTATTGTTACCCCAATAAGAGGTGGTTCCTTCACTAGTTTATAATCCTATAGGTCAAATTGCTTTAAATTTTCTCAATGTACTTCCTCTGATTTACCTAGAGTTTCTTAACGATGTAGTCTCTATTGATTTCCATTCCAAGAATGAATTGTGTGTCACCAAGGTCCTTCATGTCAAATTTGGAGGATAGTTGTATCTTCACCTCCCTTATTGTGCTCATGTTGTTTCCAACTAGCAACATGTCAATGACATACAACATAACATATAGGAAACACCTTCCATCCAACTTGAGATATACACAATGACCAAATAAACTTCTCACAAATCCTAATTCCTAGATTTATGTGTCAAATTTCTAGTATTTCATCCTAGGTGATTTATTCATGCCATAAAGGAACTTCTTCATCTTACAAAACAACTTCTTGTACTTTATTACAAAATATTTATAAATTTTCATGTAGATTTATTCCTCTAGGTCACCGTGTAAAAATAAGTTTTTTATATCTAATCACCCAATATCTATATCAAATGCAAATGCCAGAGACATTTAATCTCACCAAAGTTGACTCCCTTGACTTGGTAATAATATTTCACCATTAATTGAGTGTGCACTTATCAATTGACCTATTGTATTCAACATTTTCCTGAACACCCACTTGTAACCAACAAGCTTCCTTCCATTAGACAACTTAACCAACTCCCATTCCTCATTCTTGTACAAAGAATCCATTTCTTCATCCATGGATTTCAACCAAAATTTCCACTATCAATTTGAATATCTCCCTAACTAGGTTCATTGTTAGTGGTAGATAACACAAAATTAGACCAAAAATTAGGTGGGGTATACCTTTTTATGTTCTTTCCTTACCATAACTACTTAGAACCAGAGTTTGTTTCACCCCTCTCTTCAATAGAATCAATTGACTCATTTGAGTCAATTTCATCTAACTTCAAGTTGAACATCAAATTTTATTTTTCTTTCTCCTTTTCTAGAGTCCCTTTAGTTGTCTAGTTATGCCAAACTTCCTTTAAGATCACATATTTTCTAGAAAATTTATTCATTGTCATTGGATCCCACCACTTATATCCTTCTCCATCCTAGCTAATGAAAATACGATTGAATGTATTTTATCCAACTTTTTCCTCTTATCCTTTAGAACATGGAAACATTCCTTGTAAAAAGAAATCCTCTCAGATGTGTGACTAATGGCCTTTCACAAACCATACTTCATATGGAGTCTTGTTGACGAGTGTTGATGAAGAAGACCTATTTACCAGGTAATGCAAATTATTGGTTTCTTCTACCTAGATATTTTGTGTCAATCACACACTGTTGAGCATGCTACTTTCCTTATTTATCAATGTCATGTTGATTCTGTAGCAACTCCATTCTACTAAGTATATGGAGTAGTCATTTGGTATATTATCCCATGTTTTTTACATAACTACTATAACCCTTTACGACATTATGGAAATCCATTTTCAATTCTCAATACCTTTACCTTCATATCTATCTAGTTCTCCAGAAGAGATTTGAACTCCAAAATTTCCTTCAAAATCTCAAACTTGTTCCTTAAGAAATACAACCATGTCATCTTGGATAAATCATCAACTAAGGAAACAAAATATATACATTCACCTAGTTATTGTATCAATACTATCCCAATTCATCACTATGAAATAGCTCTACAATTTCCTTTGCTATTGTAGCACCAAACAAGAATCTAATGTGATTTTGTTTCCCATAAATAAAATGTTCACTAAAATAAAATTTTAAAGAGTTACTAGGAAAACCTTTGACCATACTTTTGATTTTCATAGCTTGAAGTCCTTTCTCTCCACTGTATCCCATCTTCTGATGCCACAAAATGGTTTTATAGACCCAGGTTGATTTGTAATTTTTCAGAACAACTACATTTTTGCAACCCCTTGGATCATTATACACTGAAATTTGATATCATATCTCAATACAGACACCTCTCATGAACACCATTGCACCATGAACCATCTTATATAATCATTTTTTAACTACATTATGCACACCAACATCACTCATTCAAACGAAAGATTGTATGTCCTTCGATAAACTCAAAATATGTAGTAATCTTGGAAATATTCCACCTTGATTATCCTTCTATACTATTCAAATTCAAACTCAACTGATTATCCTAGTTTTCTAGTTCCCAACCATATAGAGATCCCCTCCACCATATTCTTCATATTCATAGAACTACTCCTTATGGGATTTCATATGAAATGATTCTCTTTAGTTTATTTATCATGCCCTAAGTCCAAAGTATAATAAATAGAGTCACATATGAAAAGAATAAATAACTTTTGGAAATTCTAAAGGAAAACCATAAAAAGACATAAAACATGATGAAGCATGAAGCCAATTAATATTGAAGTGAAAGAGAATTTGAGGATAGTGAAGGGATATTTTTAAGGCTACAACATTATAAGAAATCTACATTCAAGAAAAGGAGGAATTATAAATTAGACCTTATGGTCCCTACAATATTATTCATGGCATTGGACAAGTGGAAAATGAATTAGTTTTTCCTTCTTCTCACATTCATATGTTTGTTCATGTATATTTCCAAAAAAGCATTGCAACACAAAACTATGCTAGTGCATATAGAACTTAAATTTAGATGAAGAAAGGATGTTAATTCTTGAACTAGAAAAATTCATGGATCATTATTATATATATCTTTGAAATAGAACTATTATTGAGTATCTAATCAAGCGGAAGAATACGCCTTTAGAAAATGTTAGAAATATGTTTTCATTGATGGGTAACTGATGGCAAAGGAATTAATGGGTGCAAGTCAATAATTTGTCATTTATGAAGTCATTTTTCGTATAGAAAATCATCTCAAGTGCTTTTGTAAACTACTTATATGGATAGATATTTGAAAGATATTTCTAAGAGTATATGGAAGTTTGAAAATGGCCTTCTAGATCTAAAGTTATTACCAATCAAATGTATCAAGCCCCAAAGACAAAGGTTGTAGCTAAAGATATGGTGATGGTCTTAGTTGGAGTTAGTTTAGGAATTTGGAAAAACTAGGAGGAGTAGTTGGTGGAGGTGAAAACTTAGGCATTTGTCCTAGAAAAACAAATGAAAATGGTAGGACCCCCAACCCTTGACCTTATCGAACCCAGTGGGTCTTCTAGGTAAGTCAGAAGTTAGGAGAAAGAGAATGTGGGAAAAAATTGTAATTGTTGGGAATAATACTGAGAGGGGGGGTGAATCAGTATTTACAAATCAATAAATTTCTTCATTTCATAACCAGATTTATATATGCTACTTTAGTGAAGGGAACTTTCATGTGCATGCAACTATTCTTAAGCAAACTAGCGTATATCCAATGAACTTATGATTCAATTAATTCATCATATGTTGATCTTTAATTAGTGCATCAATAATTTATTAAACATTAAACAATAACCATGTGCATTAATAACAGAATAAAAAATCACACATAAGCAAGAAACATGAACAACAAGATTTAAGGTGGAAACCCAATGCGAGAGAAAAACCACCTGTTGTTGTTGTCTCTGTCTTCTTTTAATATAAAGAATAATCTGTTTATAATTGTGTACTGGTGCAGACACATACCAGTATGCAGGAACCCACCCTCAAAAGGCTACAAATGTCTATTGTTCTCCATCTTCTAGTGGAAGGGAGCTACAACCCCCTAGCTCTTGTACTCATTGATATGTTTACTAGTATGTAGGCATCGACCTACCATCTTCACTCATTTTCCAGCTGCTACTAGAAGGGAGCTCCAACCCCCTGATCTAATCACCAGTCACTACTGGTGCGAAGCTTCGACTTCCCTACTAAAGGCTTCAACCCTCAGTATCCTCCAGGGACCATGCTTCATAAATTTTCAGACTAGATAATTCTGGTACACAACAACACAATATGAAGGCCACATTTTATCAAATTTTCACACTGGATCCATTAGTAACATTGAAGCTCAAAATCAGTCACCACTGCAATACATCCAACAAATACATTTGCATCAACCAATCATTGAAACCCAATCATCAATATCTAATATAACTAAATCCCAACAATCAATATCTGAATCAACCATAACAGAATCAATCAATCAATGAAACCTCTCACACAATGAATCAAACAACCACTAAACTTTGACACAACTGAATCAACCATTCTTTCAAACCTTAATCAAAATTCAACCAATCAACTAGAACAAATATATCACTCTAACCAGTACACAGATCTGAACCTAGAACACTGCATCAACAACCAGAACCAACTGTAACCAAAAAAATCATGTGTTAGAATGTATACGATACTTCAATGAAGCCAACCTATGTGTATAAGCTACTTCCTTTAACAAAACCTACATATACCTCCAAAATTATTGAATCATAAAAACCTTTGAATCAAAAATATATCAACTAGTAAAAATCTGAAGATCTACTGTCAAATTACATATATCTAAACAGACAATAGCAAATATCACCCTTCTCATGTAATCAATCAATCAATCAGAATCAATCTCCTTATGCATTCAATTCTACTTTCATATCTAAGAAACATCATTGACAGGCAGTAGTAAAACATCAACACTGATCAGATAGATTAGTCATTTGTAAATAACAGGATTTTCTTTTGCATACGCTACTTGGAATCTTAGAACTAGCGTGTATATGCACCTTTACCAATGCAAACCAACGTACATATTTGCAGATAAAAAGCGTATAACTTCACATCTACTCCAATCTTCATATATACCCATATCATAGCATTTAAAGCACAAAACATATGTTATCACTCAGATCTAGCATATCCATTACTAGATGTCATAATGATAATTCATTATGATCTTATTCCACTGTTAGAACTCATCCATCATCAAACACTCTGGTGCATACCTAGTCCAGATCAAGAAAAGCATTAGAAACCCATAACATGCATAATTTCTTTTGATCTAACACTTCATAAGATATTCATTACTTGTGCACTTAGCCCTTTGATCTTCTCCTCCTTATATAGTTTTAGCCTTTCTCAATACCTCGGACCAAAACAACACTTAGAACCTGTGGTATTCTTAGATGGGATCAAATAACCATTACTCCACTCAATATTGTGGGCTAATACCATGGTATTGACCCTTGCTATTCTTTCACCTTAATTTCCTTAATCTTTCATCGTATATGAGATTTTCCTCTTGTGAAGATTTTTGCATATGTATACTCTCTTTTTGTACAATGAACTCATGTGTATACATACTTTTTGTATAGCGACCTCACGTATACAACTTAACATACCTGAAAACATCATTTTTCTTCAACTTCTTGATTTTGATCTATAGTCATTTGTTCCAACATCCTGTTGTTCTTTACCATTGCCCTGTTACCTCTTAATTGACCTATTATAATGTGATTTTCCATCATACATCACTTCTAAATTGATTTCTATGAACTGCCCTGGATTTTGTCAGATCTGTAAACACAACTTCCATGCATTTTGTCACATCCTATTTATACTTTTATCAAATAGTTCATTCATCAAATATCAAGGACAACATACACTAACAATATCCCTATATCAAACCTTTGACCATTATTCTCTTCCATCATTATGTCACCTCTGACCTGTAGATTCATCTAGTTGTCATATAATTGTTCTGTTACAAGTGGGTTGCCATCAAGTACAACACACACATCATAATGTCAACAATCTCCCCCTTTGGACTTGATGGTAGCTACTTTGGTGTTTGGTCACCACAACTTGTAAATAACACCAAGTTGTTATAAACATCAAGATACTCTCCAAACACAACTCTCCAAACACCAAGCTACTCTCCCCCTTTTACATCAAGGGAAAAGGGATGACTGGCCAATTTTAAATGAAGACTTCCATATCTGAACAACTGAATATGAACATTGATCATGCTCCCCCTAGGCAAATGTTGAATTCTCTGATTAAACTCTCTCTTTGTACATGTTGAGATGTACTATACCGTCCATGCTCCCCTTGAGCACATGCAGAGTCTGGAAAAATATTTTCCAAAAGAATAACATGACTCTATAACTCAACTATGTGAGTATGATCTTCCTATCACCAATGACTCATACATACATCAATCACCCAACTAACTGGGGATACACCAAATTTGACTCATCCACCCAACCAAGTGGGGATATACCAATCGTTTATACATGACTAAAATATAGCAATTATTACATCATCCTTCCCATGCATAGTGGGGATACAAATTACATCATATGTCCAATATGAGTCATTCAAAAATATACTATGACAGGAGGAGACATATTACACCCTAGATATTTACATGACCTATGCAACAATTGATATGAAAACCATAGCTGAAATCAACAACCATAAGCATCTTGCAACAGTAACCAGACTTGCAAGCTATATATGTCCATCATCAGTTCCCAAGATATGACAATGTAAATATCATAAACCTATGACAAAGCATGCTGCATATAGATATCAACTCATCCTCTTGATCTCATCAAGGTCAACTTGCTCCATTTCCTTGGTAGAAAGAGCCTTATCATAACCTTCCATGAATCAACTAAGCATATATCATATCTCCAAGTAGTAACACAAAATCATTCATCATATCATATGTATGTGAAAACACCATAGTCATCACCTATGATCATAACATAATCATCAAGATCTACATGATCTTTCAATACGAGCCCTCAATATATCAACCATGTATCATCACTAGGCAACATCCCACATATGATAAGCATCAACCATGATAATTGACATATGTGATTATCAAACTTATCATCATAAACTAAGAAGTCATCATCACTATGTGACTAAGTAAGCCATGTCTCCAAATATCCATGTCTTCAAATAGCTATGTCTTCATGAGACCTATAATAACAACATTCTCTTAGCCAACCAACAATATTTATCAATATGCAACTTAAGTAGTCATCCATTCATCCAGCATAATGTGTATCCATCAAAGAGATGAAATATGTATTTAGAAAACCATGAGCTCATAGTCATTTGTCAAGCCTTCTTGATACCATCAACAACAACAATCCTCAACCATGTGAGAGCCAAGAACTATAGGAACCCTCATCCATAATTGCACCATATGAATTTTATGCATCTCTAAAGGCATGATGACATGACACTTATCAAATAACGAAGTTGTGTACTCAAGCTTTGTTCTTATACTTGTCCTTATGAGGATCACCATGTAAGAAACATACAATATGTAATGTATGAATCATCAAAAGGGTCATCCACAATCATCCATAAATTTGATCTGAATAATAACTATGTTACTCAAGTGATATAAGTATCATCTGAGCTTTCATCATAGGTGACTCGTGAATGTAGCATAGCATGATGTTTCATTTAAACACTTTAACAACATAGGTACCAAAGACTTCTAAACACAATGCGAACAATGAATTATTCGAAGCATTGAATACTCTGCCCTTGAACCTGTGCCAACTGTTCACTGTCAGATTTGATCATTTCATATATCATTAAGGAACATCAAGGCACCATCATCAACTAGTTATACATCAAGTCATCAACAACTTATGATGGTCAAAATCACTTCTACATATTGTTATCACTTAGATTTTCCTTAGAAGTTATTTAAAAGAAGGAAATTATCCAAGGTAACTACAAACGAATCTTTTAAGTACAGATCCTAGCCGATCTACACTCAGAGAGGGCTGTCTCTTTAGAATTTAGCATTGTTTTGATAGGATATTAGGCTAGTTATTAATGCTTAAGGAATTTGTTTTGATTTGTTTGGTGGAATTAAGGAAGAAGATGGGCAGAGTAGGTGTTTAGGCCATTGGGCTATGGAGTCAAGTAGGAAAGGTTTATCAGGACTTGATTAATCACCAAGGTAAGAGTTCACAAGGCAAGCTAGCATAGCAAGGACAAATCTGAAGGTTTCAATGGATGAAAATCTTAACCAGGGCCAAGGGCAATGAAAAATCCTTAACAAGGATTAAGATGAAGAAAGGAGGTTTGGAAAATAGCAAGGGCAATTAAGAATAATGTACTAAGTGCCCATATAGGGAATGAATTACAGAAGTAGGAGAGCAACCAAGAATTCCCATACTTAAGCAATTTAGTAGAAAACATTAAATAAGCAAACGGTTAAAACAGAGAGAACTTAAGCTAACTCTGATGATATTATTCCTTGTTTGCTTTTAAGAATTATAAGAAACACATATGATATTTAATAACATGAAGAAAAATAATAATCAAACTCAGAGAAGTGATATTTATTTGTTTCCCATAGTGCACATGAATCGAGTGAAATGTCCTTAGCTTTATTTAATCTAGTAAACCAGTCCTAGCCTTGATTAGAATAGCTCCTTTAGCTCAAAACAAAAAGTCTACAGAAATGCTTTTTTAATCCACCCTAATTACTTCAATTTGTGAAGTATTTGTACAAAAATTAATATAAAATATATCATAACTATGTGAGATTTATTCTAGGAAACAAAAGTTATCTTCCACACGAAGATAGAGATAGATGGAAAACAATTTGTTTGTTGTCCCTTTATTTGTGAATGTGTTGGGTACTAGAAATCAAATTAGGCTCTTGCAGTTGCCTTGGTATTTATGTGATAGACTTCACCCTTATCTTCACCTACTGATACTCTTTACCTGTGATGTTTCATCCTTTCATCTTGTATTCCCAAAATTTACCATGGTAAACATTTTTTTACTCAGATTTACTATCATAATTTTAAAGTAAATCAGTCAAACTGGTCCACCATTCGTTATTTGGTAATTTCATCTTGATCATCTTCGTGTACACTTCATCAGCTTCTGTGTACTTAGAAAAATTGGGTTTGCTAGTGGACAAATTCTTTACTTCATGTTCTATGTAAAATAGATTCTCCAGGCCATCATAAAGTACCTTTCATGTAGTAATGCTTTTACTCCTGAGGAACTTGCTTGGCTTCTGGCCTATTTATTTAATCTCTCGATATAGTCTTCTTGTGTATTAACTTATCATGTATAACCAGTGGGATAGGAAGGCCTTTCTCTCTCAAAATGCCATATTTCAACATGAAGCTATATATGTCTGCCTGAATACTCTGACACCTTTTCTCTAAATTAAGCATTAAGTTCCTTTTAGTAAGAAATTTCTTTATTTCAATAATAGTAGTTGTTCTATCCTCAATCTCTAACTCATCTAGCTAATACCTGTTCCTACTATTCAATAAATCAATCAACTGATTTTCCTCTTCAGGCTTATCTCCAAGTTCTTCTTTAGTTTTCTGTGTAGCTTTTGTTAGGGCCTAAATCTACCTCATGCTGAGAAAGGTAGGATCTAGGGTAACATCAAACCAAGCTTAACCTGGTAGCTAGCCCTACCAGGTCGGGAGAGGGCTCTCTCCTGTCAATCTCAGAAAAAATGATCAATGAGGCTTGAGATGACTTGAATGAAGACTGATTTTAGGCTAGGTATTCGTGCAAAAGGGCTTGATTGAATTTGATGATGTTTTGTTGGCTCAAATGGAAAGGCAGTTTTTGGGTCTTGGGAATGAGGCTCAGTTTTGTAGAGGTCTTAATTGGGCAAGGTAGGCAAGTGATTTGATACTTAAAATTGAATGAAATGGAAATATTTATACAGGTGAGGAGTTGAAGAGGGCAAGAAAACCTTAAGGATCCTCTTCAAATAGCTGAAAACATCAATAACTAAGCAAACCCTAGGTAGAGCACTGCAATTTCAATGGATTCTACCTTTATCCTTGTTTGTTTTAGTTAAGAAGAAGCAAGAGAGATAATTGCATACATAAAACACATATAAACTTACATTTATAGAAGGAAACACAATATCAAAACAACATGCCACATGAATCCCATAGAGTGCTACAAACCACTGGTCTATTCCTTAGCCAAAACTGCTGAAATGAGTATACAATAAGCTCTAAGCTTTCCCAAAAGTCCAACCATGCTAATGACTAAAAAATTACAAGATATAGGCAACCAACAACTCATCCTAGCCTCTAGGGGTTGAGCTCATAATATTAGGAGCTGTTCCAACGAAATCTAAACTGAGAACTAAAAAGTAGGCAGTGGAACAACTCGCCTCTTAAAACTAGGAAACTGATTCACTCAGTTGCAAGCTACATTTTGATGGATGAATCTACCTCTATGAGTGAAAAATTAGCATAATTACATCAAAATCCACCATGTCACATTAAATTACATCATGATTTTGACATTTATAAGAATAAAAGTCAAATTGTCAAGAAACTAGGCAAAAAACAGAGTATTTTGGTCAAACTGAGCAAAATTTCCCCTATGCGCCGCGCCGATTTCCCTATGTGTAGCACCTTTTACAGCTGATTTTGGAGGCCTTCCCTATGTCACAATTTTCTCCAAGTGGGCTTGTTGGAAAGGTCTACCTATCTACTTTCCCACACAAGTGGAATTTTTGAATTTGGCTTCCGTTTGCCCCTTCAAAATTGAGTTCTCCCAAGACTGCTTCCTGTGTGTCAAAAAAGGGGTAGAAAGGTCATTTTTGAGGTGTTTTTAACATTTTTGGAGGCTGAAAACCTGTCAAAATTTCTTGTCCATTTGTGAGCATGCATATTTTTCCATGAAAAATCCAGAAATTCTGAGTTTTCCTCAAAAGGAGGTCCCCGTCAAAAGCAAGCGCTAGGTGGCGCAGCGCGTTGGCCAGAAAAATCTGTTTTCTAAGGCAAAAATTCCAAAATTGCAAAAAGTATCCCAATTTTTTTAAAATTTGGGCTGAGTGTCCTTCATTAAGTTTTGTGTTGGGCCAAGGAAGCCTCAGCCAAAATCTAAATTCTATCTTCCTCTTTTTAACTCCATGATGCCTTCTTCAACTTGGCCTTCAAGTTCTTGATTCTTGCTTGGCACACCATATGTCTTGACAAGTAGTGATATTCCATGGTACTCAACATATTTTTCTCATTGATGGCCTTCTCTAGAATCCTCTCCAAATGGATATTTTTTCTCTCAAGCCAAGATTCATGATCAGCTTGGATTTCTTGTTCAAGTGTTGTCAACTTGCTTTTCCTCTTCTTGACAGCTTGCCGTTTTGCCTTCATGTTTTGGAGCTCCATGATAATTTGCTGATCTTCTAGTTTTTTATTCCTCTACTCCAAATATTTAATTATCCACTTGGATCTTTCCAAATTGAGAGACAAATGATGAATGTCATCTTGCTGCTCCTGAATGACTTCTTTGAGCTTTGAGATTTGTCAGCCCAAATTTGTGTCATCATCCTGAATGAGGATGAAATCTGCCTCTTGACCTCCTGACAGTTCCTCATCATGCAAGGACTTCTTACCCTTGTCCTGTACCTGCTCTACTGATGGCGAAAACAAGACCCATTCCATCCCGGGCGAAGATAGTACTCGTTTTGCTACTACTGCAACTCAGCAAGTGAAGTGGGCTCTTCTCGTATATGTTTACCACCCTTGTGAGGCCTCCTTCGTGCATGCATTTCTCTAGGAGAATCATTGAGTGTTTCCTCATCTCGGTCATAGGAAGGATCAGACCCCACGTTTGCCAATGTTTGAGTTTTCTTGATGAGTATTATGAGATTTATGGTGTCTTTAGATTTTTTTTGCGAAGGATGAGAATGTATGAGGGACTGTGAAGGGGAAAGTGTATGAGGGGTTTTTGGAATGTTGTTGAGAAGTTTTTTTGGAAATAGGGGGTTTAGGGAATAGTACTTAGGTTCTTGGGACAACAATTAGGGTTTGGGGATGTTTAACTAGGGTTTGGGAAAGAAATTAGGGCTTTAGAATTAGTAGAATTAGGGATATGAGGATTGGGGGAATGGTTTGATAAAATGTAATGAGAGAATGAAAGAGTGAGGGAGTGAGAAATTTTGTGGAGTTGGCAGCAAAAAACACAAGTGCAAACCCTAGACCATTGCACACCATAAAATCGAGCAAATTTGGAAATTTGAGAGAGTTTATGGGTGAAATTGGGCTTACAACTCTATTCACCATGCCACAAACCCAACGCACCACGCCTGATATATGCGTTGTGCTCGTTCAAAATTTACACTACAGAGCACTGCCCAATGCGTTGCGCCCTTTTAATGCACCACGCTCCAAACCCAATGCGTTGTGCTTTTTATAGGAGAATTTTGGAGGCCTTCCTGGTCTCCAAATTAGGCACGGGATAGCTTGTTAGAAATCGTATTAAGTATACATTCTAACCCAACTAGAATTTTTCAATTTGGAGTTCATTTTCCCTGTCAAAAATCAAATCTCCCAAGACTGGTCAAAATGTGCAAAATGAGGCTGCCTCAAGGTAGAGTGCTATTGCAGTCAACTTTTGAAGGTCTTCCTCAACTCCAAATTGAGCTCATGATAGCTCATTAGAAATATCTTTATGTCTAGCTATGATTTCACTCATCAAGCAAGTAATTTTGCCAACCAAGATAGGAGAAAACTTGATTTTCCCAAGGTCACTTCAAAGGTGTATCAATTCTCTTGAGGCAACTATAAGTTTGACATTTCTCTAAAACCATGACACGTGTGTAAGAAGTGAAGGAGGTTTTTCTTTCTTGGAATATTTTGGACAAAAACCTCTTTCCATTTTCCCAAATTCATATTTTAGTGCTCAAAAAAATCATTGAAGTAAAACCTATACTAATGTGTGGAACAGGGGATTTGTCGAAATGAAGCGAAATGAAGGGGATAAGAGGCTTCTAAATTCTTGGGAAAATTTTAGGAACTAGGGAGAGATGTTAGGAAGTAGGGAAAGTATAATTTCAGAGATTGAGTGAGGGGAAGAGGTCAAAAAGGGAAAAACACAGGCCTAGCCTAGAAAATTGTCAAGTTGTAGCAAGAAACTAGGGTTTTTGTGAAAATGAGGAATTTGAGGGATATCAGTGATGGGAAATTACAGTAAGGATAGGGGAAGGTGTATGAACATCAGGATACAAGTTTTGCTGATGATTTTACCATCCAAGAGAAATTACCTTCAGACCCCTAGGAGAGAGAAATGAACCTTACCTAGGTGCAATTGAAGCATGAACAAGGTGTAAAATGACCCATTAGAACCTGAAATGATGATGAAAACCCTCTGAATGATGGTACACTCAGCTGAATGGTGACATGGACCGACATTTGGAAAAATTCGACAGAAGTAAAAGAAAACCCTAGACCTAATACCTAGTGACCAAATTTTGCTTGAAGACTCACTAAAATGACAAAATTTGACCTTGACACCTTAAAATCCCTTTGTAAGAGCATGTTTGATCACTGGAGGAAGGCTGCAAAGACTGACACTAACATTGGCTCCAATGGGGATGGTAGCTCCCTGGAGGTGCCAAGAACTACAAATCTTTGGAAAGCAGACGGTGCCTTCATCCATTGTGCAATGGAGTCAAAAACTGAAGCTGAAATGCATGACTGAAAATTGACGACTTCACGACACAAATTGACTCTCACTCAACTAAAAACTGAGTTGATACTCAAACACAACCGAAAAACTGGAAATGATGATCAAGGTAGAGCTTATTCATCAAAACCTACTCTAACAGTTTCATTCATCACCTGATCAAGTGAAATGAAACAACCAATGCAACCAAGTAAGCATTTCGGTTGTTGTTTGAATTCTCCATAATGGCTTGCTTATGAAAAACAAGAGAGAACTACGGAAAGGAAACTCCCATGAAAACTTGTGAATAGATTCGTTGAATAATAAGGACTCTCTATCGGCCTCCAAAAACACTGCATAATGATCTTGAAGCTCATGCACACTGGGACTTAGCCCATCCAATGGATTACTTCTCTTTTCCTCATACCATGAATGCAAACTTTCATCTGAGCTTTGTGACGAGATTCCTGCTAAGAATGAAAAAGAAATCGGCTGCCAGATCAAGTTTATATCAGCACACATTTCAAGCTCACATTTAGTCAATGGAGAAGAACCTTGACTGCAGACATCATCCAACACATCAGCTATTGGATCATGAAAAAATTGAAAAGACTGTTGCAACCCATTTTCTATTGGTTCCAATGAGATTACATGATTCCCTACAAGTTGGTCATCCTTTATTGAAAATGTATTATGAAAATTTTCCTTCAAAAGCTGAAATGATTCAAAACAAAATGGCATGGAATCATCTTGCATCATTTGATCATATGGTCCAGATTCCATGTATTCATCTGCAACATAACAATCAATGGGTTTCAGGGGTTGCAACTCTGGATATGAAAAGTCTTGAACAAGGTTTTCATTGCTCTCAAGATGGTTCAAATCAAGACTTGTCGACAGTTGATTTCTGATTACATGAAAGTTGTCTCTAATGATCTGAAACGAAGCAAAAAAAAGGGAAAGATCCTTCACTTACTTCAAAATTTGCTGCACTTTCCTCATCATTTCCATAGCTGATATGTGATGTTTGAACATTGTATTCGAGCTGTTGAAAATGAACTTCCTCCTTTCAAAAACTAGCTACTAATTTGTCTGCATGATTAGCTTCTGTTTGGAGAACATAATCATCATCATACTGATCAAAATGAGGCAAATCATCAATATAAAACACATCATCAAGCATACATGTCATATCAACAGATATCTCTTCTCCAAGATGATCTATAAAACAATCATTATCAAATCTATGACAACTGGGATAAGAAAGAAGATGTTTTGGATCAGCAACTTGTTCTCCTTCAATCAGCGAGCCATGGGCTTGAAAATTATACTCATTCCTTGTGGTGATCATTTGCATCATCTCTTCCATTTCACTTACCAAAATGTCAAGATTTACCTCTAGAGATGTCGATTCCTCCGGATCTATGTTTTTCATCTCTTCTTCCTTCAACTTTTCCCTTCGGATCAGCAAATGAGCCTCTACATCTACTGCATTATTCTGCATCTCTTCAAGTGTTGCAAGATTCCTTTCTCTCATCTGGAACTCCATTTTTGGATAAAAGGTACCCAGGTAGTGCAAGAGAGCGGATCCAAGAGGAGGTCTTATATTAACCGGCATCGAAAAATAGAGTTGTTTAAACCTGGTAGAAAATTGTTGTACTGTCTCCCCTGGAAATCTTTTCAGCTGGTTATACTCTTCTATAATCAAGAAAGGGTTTTGTCTTACCACCCACCTATCGAGGAAAACTTTGACGAACTGTTGGAAATCTGAGATGCTCGCATCAGGCAGGGTTTTGAACCAACTCTTGCATTTGCCTTGCAAAGAAAGAGAAAAAAGACTAATACTGACATCTTCTTCATCAACATCAAAAAGGTTAAGAAAGGACTCGAAATTCAATACATGTCTCTTAGTAGTGATATTGTCGCATTCACCATCAAATCTTGGTAGATATAGATCATGATTTTTAGGGAAAGCATGGGATATAGGAGGTAAAATCAGAGGCTTGTATAGATCTGTAATTTTACAAGGTATAGGGGTATGCACAGAAGGTGTAGAATCAGTCTTGGTCTCTTGAGGCTCATCAGTGTGAAGATGGTCATCACAAGATTCGGGAAAAGGGTCTTGATCAAGCTCAAATGCATGAAAATCTTTGGTATTCACAATCTTCAAGGGAAGGAATCAAATGCAGGTTGAGGATCTTTTCTCAAATACAAATATACTTTGCAAAGCCTTCTTGAGATTCTTGGGAAAAGAGAAGAAATAAGTTATGAAAAAGAACAAAATTTCTTGGATCAAATTCTAACTTGAATACCTAATCTTTCCATATTGTCCTTTCAAGTTTCTACTGCTCAGGTTTATCCTCCAGTGGAGTCCTTGGATCTGATCTCGAGACTGATTTAGAGTCACCAGGTGAATGATTTCAGCCTTGCCATTTCTGATCGTTGTCCACCATCAACAATCAGATTTGAACTTGATTACATTTTACTGAGGAAACTGGATGTTTAGTTCATAAACTAGACCATAGATTGACTGAAGCAGAATTCATCCACTTTCGCTAATGCAAAGCAAGAGCATTTTGAAGGCTACCTGGCTAACTTCAAGCTCTATCTGTAGTTTACAAAGCAAAACAATGATAATAAACTTCTTCCCCCAGTGGAGTCGCCACTATGTTAGGGCCTAAATCTACCTCAGGCTGAGAAAGGTAGTATCTAGGGTAACATCAAACCAAGATTGACCAAGTAGCTAGCCCTACCGGGTCGGGAGAGGGCTCTCTCCTATCAATCTCAGCAAAAATGATCAATGAGGCTTGAGATGACTTTAATGAAAACTGATTTTAGGCTAGGTATTTGTGCAAAAGGGCTTGATTGAATTTGATGATGTTTTGTTGGCTCAAATGGAAAGGCAGTTTTTGGGTCTTGGGAATGAGGCTCAGTTTTGCAAAGGTCTCAATGGGGCAAGGTAGGAAAGTGATTTTATACTTAAAAATGAATGAAATGGAAATATTTAGATAGGTGAGGAGCTGAAGAGGGTAAGAAAACCTCAATAATCCTCTTGAAACATTTGAAAACATCAATAACTAAGCAAACCCTAGGTAGAGCATTGCAATTTCAATGGATTCTACCTTTATCCTTGTTTGTTTTAGTTAAGAAGAAGAAAGAGAGATAATGGCATACATAAAACACATATAAACTTATATTTACAGAAGGAAACACAATATCAAAGAAACATGCCACATGAATCCCATAGAGTGCTGCAAACCACTGGTCTATTCCTTAGCCAAAACTGCTGAAATGAGTATACAATAAGCTCCAAGCTTTCCCAAAAGTCCAACCATGCTAATGACTGAAAAATTAAAAGATATAGGAAACCAACAACTCATCCTAGTCTCTAGGGGTCGAGCTCATAAGATTAGGAGCCGTTCCAACAAAATCTAAATTGAGAACTAAAAAGTAGGCAATGGAACAACTTGCCTCTAAAAACTAGGAAACTGATTCATTCAGTTGCAAACTACATTTTGGTAGATGAATCTACCTCTATGAGTAAAAATTTAGCATAATTACATCAAAATCCATCATGTCACATTAAATTACATCATGATTTTGACATTTAGAAGAAGAAAAGTCAAATTGTCAAGAAACTAGGTGAAAAACAGAGTATTTTGGTCAAACTGAGCAAAATTTCCCCTATGTGTCGCGCCAATTTCCCTATGCGTAGCGCCTTTTTGCAATTTATTGTAGAGGTCTTCCGAGTGTCCAAATTTGCTCCAAGTGGGCTTGTTTGAAATCTTTACCTATCTACTTTCCAGCACAAGTTGAATTTTTGAATTTGGCCTCCATTTGCCCCTCCAAAATTGAGTTCTCCCAAGACTGCTTCCTGTGTGTCAAAAAAGGGGCAGAAAGTCATTTTTGAGGTGTTTTTGACATTGTTGGAAGCTCAAAACCTGTCAAAATTTCTTGGCCATTTGTAATCTTGCATATTTTTCCATGAAAAATCCAAAAATGCTGAGTTTTCCTCAAAAGGCGGTCCCCATCAAAAGCGAGCGCCAGGTGGTGCGGTGCATTGGGTAGAAAAGTCTATTTTTTAAGACAAAAATTCCAAAATTGCAAAGTGTCCCAAATTTTTTGAAATTTGAGCTGAGTGTCCTCCATTAAGTGTTGTGTTGGGCCAAGGAAGCCTCAGCCAAGATATGAAGTCTATCTTGCTCTTTTTGCCTCCATGATGCCTTCTTCAACTTGGCCTTCAAGTTCCTGATTCTTGCTTGGCACACCATATTTCTTGACAAGTAGTGATATGCCATGTTTCTCAACATATTTTTCTCATTGATGGCCTTCTACAGCATCCTCTCCAAGTGGATATTTGTTCTCTCAAGCCAAGATTCATGATCAGCTTGGATTTCTTGTTCATGTGTTGTCAACTTGGTTTTCCTCTTCTTGGTAGCTTGCCGTTTTGACTTCATGTTTTGGAGCTCCATGATAATTTGTTGATCTTCTATTTGTTTGTTCCTCTACTCCAAATAGTTAATTATCCACTTGGCTCTTTCCAGATTGAGAGACAAATGATGAATTTTATCTAGATGCTCCCAAATGGCTTCTTTGAGCTTTAGGCTTTGTCAGCCCAAATTTGTGTCATCATCCTAAATGAGGATGAAATCTACCTCTTGACCTCCTAATGGTTCCTCATCATGCAAGGGCTTCTTACCCTTGTCCTGTACTTGCTCTATTGATGGCGAAAACGAGACCGCTTCCACCCTGAGTGGAGATAGTACTCGTTTTGCTGCTGCTGCAACTCGGCAAGTGAAGTGGGATCCTCTCGTATATTTTTACCACCCTTGTGAGGTCTCCTTGGTGCATGTATTTCTCTAGGAGAATCACTGAGTGTTTCCTCATCTCGATCATAGGAAGGATCAGACTCCACTTTTGCCAATGTTTGAGTTTTCTTGATGAGTATGAAGAGATTTATGGTGTCTTTAGATTTTTGCTGCCAAGGATGAGAACGTATGAGGGACTATGAAGGGGAAAGTGTATGAGGGGTTTTGGGAATGTTGTTGACAAGTTTTTTGGGAAATAGGGGGTTTAGGGAATAGTACTTAGGTTCTTGGGACAACAATTAGGGCTTGGGGATATTTAACTAGGGTTTGGGATAGAAATTAGAGTTTTAGAATTAGTATACTTAGGGATATGAGGATTGGGGGAATGGTTTGATAAAATGAAATGAGAGAATGAAAGAGTGAAGGTGTGAGAAATTTTGTGGAGTTGGCAGCAAGAAACACAAGTGCAAACCATAGACCATTGCACACCATAGGATTAAGAAAATTTGGAAATTTGAGAGATTTTATGGGTGAAATTGGGCTTACATCTCTATGCGCCATGCCACCAACCCAATGCACCATGACTGCTCTATGCATCGTTCCCATTGAAAATTTACACTACAGAGCACTGCCCAATGCATTGTGCCCATTCAATGCGCCGCGCTCCAA
Source organism: Pinus tabuliformis (assembly GCA_031772625.1). Classification (NCBI taxonomy): domain Eukaryota; kingdom Viridiplantae; phylum Streptophyta; class Pinopsida; order Pinales; family Pinaceae; genus Pinus; species Pinus tabuliformis. Next base: position 40,113,692 of record CM062815.1, read on the forward strand.
ACCCAATGCTTCACACTTTTTCCAAGAGACTTTTGGAGGCCTTCCTGGTGTCCAAATTGGGTGTGGGATAGCTCGTTGTAAATAGTATTGAGTCTTCTTTCCAACCCAGCTATAATTTTTCAATTTGGAGTTCATTTTCCTTATCAAAAATCAAATCTTCCAAGACTGTTCAAAATGTGCAAAATGAGGCTACCTCAAGGAATAGTGTTGTTTCAGTCACCTTTTGAAGGTCTTCCTCAAATCCAAATTGAGATCATGATAGCTCATGGGAAAGATCTTTGTGGCTAGTTAACATTTCACTCATCAAGAAAGTCATTTGGCCAACCAAGCTAGGAGAAAACTTGATTTTCCCAAGGTCACTTCAGAGGTGTATCAATTCTCCTGAGGCAACTGTATTTTTGACATTTCTCTAAAAGCATGAAACCTGTGTAAAAAGTGAAGGAATTTTTTCTTACTTGGCCTATTGTGGAAAAAATCTCTCTCATTTTTCCTAAATTCATCTTTTCTTGCTTAGAAACATCATTGAAGTAAAACCTATCCTGATGTGTGGAACAGGGTATTTGTCGAAATGAAGCGAAATGAAGGGGATAAGGGGCTTCTAAATTCTTGAGAAAAATTTGGGAAGTAGGGAGGGATGTTAGGAATTACTTGAAAGTGGAATTTTAGAGATTGAGTGAGGGGAAGAAATCCAAATGGGCAAAAGACAGGCCTAGCCTAGAAAATTGTCAAGTTGTAGCAAGAAACTAGGTTTTTTGTGAAAATGAGGAATTTGAGGGATATCAGTGATGGGAAGTTACATTAAGGATAGGGGAAGGTGTATGAACATAGGATACAAGTTTTGCTGATGATTTGACCATCCAAGAGAAATTACCTTCAAAACCCTAGGAGAGAGAAATGAACCTTACCTAGGCACAACTGAAGCATGAACAAGGTGTAAAATGACCCATTGGAACCTGAAATGATGATGAAAACCCTCTGAATGATGGTACACTCAGTTGAATGGTGACATGGACCAACATTTGGACAACTTTGACAGGAGTAGAAGAAAACCCTAGACCTAATACCTAGTGACCAAATTTTGCTTTAAGACTCACTGAAATGACAAAATTTGACCTCGATACCTTAAAATCACTTTGTAAGAGCATGTTTGATCACTCGAGGAAGGCAACAAAGACTGACACTAACAACGTCCACAACTACTTTTATTAATTCAGTCTGTTGAAAAATTACCTGGATAGAAGGCCAAATATCATTGATGGAATCAATGATATTGGCCCAAAATATATTTCTCATGTCTCCCAATGGTTTTTCTAATGTCAAATCCTTCTCCAAGACTTTTATTCTTTCTTCCATCCTTCAGTTTTTTATTTCTTCTTCTTTGTACTGAATTTGGGCAAGCTCATAGTTTGTTTCCAAACTTGTTATTTGTTCTTTGAGCTTTTTCAATTCTGTGGCCTGGATACTCATTTGTTCCAAGGCTTTAATCATCTCATTTGTTTTTTCTACTAATGTCCCTGCACTGGTTGATGTACCTGTGGTTGAAATAGTCTCTGCTACTGGCAATGTTGTCACTGGTGGAAGTGTTGGTGCCAAGGAAGTTGCCAGAGTGGAGGGTACTACTGTAGAAACTATGGGTATGACAGTCTGAGGTGTGGTGGCCAGCTCACTCTGCTTAGACTATATTGATTTCTCCAATTCTTTTTCAGTTTCTTTTAACTAATCATTTAACTTAAGGACTAAGTCCATAAGTTCTTCCTCCTTTTTTGTCTCTATAACTTCTGTCGTTTGAGGGTGGCGGAGAGGAGGGATCTTAAGTTGCTCCTTCAGTACAACTATATCATCATTCTTCTTTTTAATTAACTGCTCTGCTACAAAGGTATTGGTCAATGAGTTCTACAATTGATGTGTTGTAATGGCCTTATTAGTCAGTGTATAATATACCATCTCACCAGTTTTTTTGTGAAGTTCTATTTGGTCAATAGGATGAATATCCTTTACCAAAACTTCAAAATCAGTCTTTAAATAATCAGCCTTGGATCTTGGCTATTGCACAGTGGCCTTGAGGAAGCGCATCTACATCTTTCCTTCCTTTATGTCAAAGGATGACATCAGCCTTGTCTAGTTGGCTGGATCCATTATGAGATAGTGAGCATAGGTATGAGCTTTCAGTTTCTCATTCCTTGCTTTAATTTCTTTATATTTTTCTTTTATGTCTTGGCTTTGTCCCAAAGGAGCTCTGAACGAAGACACCTCTATGCTATGTTGTCTTTCCAATGCTTGTATCTGTGTATTAGATGGTGTCCCTCCTGTTGGAATGGTTGGCCTACTATCACTCCTTTCAGTTGTTGTGTTTCCTATTGTTTCCTCACTATACTCTTCTTCTGCATATGGGTTTAACCTTTGCCTTTTAGAAAAAGTTTGATCAATAGGCATAGTAGAAGGAGTGGCCTCATCTCGTCTTCTCTTTGGATTCTTCTCCTCATTTAGAGGATTCTACAAAATGGGAGGGTTGCTCATGTTTAGTTCTATTTGGTCTACCTCCTCCAAAATTTCTGGTTGCTCTGAATCTTCTACCTATTCTAATGAATTTTGTTGCTCTGATGGTTGTGTGTTGTGTTCCTGTGACTACTGTTGTGATGAAGTTTCTCGAGGAACCTGTGCAAACGAATCTTCATCAAGCCTTATTTCTAAATCCACTAATAGATTATAAACTGCAACTTGTGTGCTATCTTGATCTACCAAAGTACCCTCCACCCATTCAGATTGGTTGGCATATTCTTCAATTTCCGGAAACCTATGGTGGATATAGGGAGATAGCTTATTTTTCTTCCTTCTGCTACAAGTGAAGCTGAGGGGATCATAGGTCCAGATGAAACTCTGTTTTAATCTCAATCTTTGGAGGATTTGATCTTCCTCCTTTCCTGCTTCTCTATTATTGCAAATAAATGGGCCTAGATGATCTTTTATTATTAGCTAGGCCTTCTTCTTGGTTTTGACAAAGTGAATCTCATGAGAAATGATCATTATCCTGCAGTACTCCAGAGAAAATAATCACATGGGGAGATATCTAGGTAGTTTGTAAGGAGACAACTCACACCCATAAATCCTAATTTCAATGTGGTTTTGGCATAAGTACCAATCCCCTACTTTGTATTATTTGGACAGCTGGAGAACCCTCTTAATGTCTGCACTGATTCTAGGAGGGGGTCTTCCTAATAACATTGTAGTCACTAGATGTACAAATAGGTCAATAAAATCTGTATATGGATAGGGAGAAGAACTAGAACTATGGAATAGAGAGGTCCAGAAGATGATAGATCTAGGAATCCCTCTAGTATCAAGCTTTTGGACAGAGAACGGAAACTTATCAGTTTGCTAGTAGAGAAACAAACGATACAAGAATGATGTACTTGAGCACTCTCTCATTTTCTAATCTCATAAATTGAGCATGCATTTTATCTGCGATGAATTTTCCATAATCAAACTTGACTGCAAGAGGTTGACCAGGGGTAAAAACAAACATCTAGGCAAAAATGATCTCATCTACATATTCATTAGTGGTAAAACCTAAAATGCATGATATCATTGTTGTGATATCTTTGCCCAGACCAGAAAAGATGACTAACACGTCAGGAGGGGGGTCTTTTGGCATGTATTTTTCTTCAACAATGAAAGTTTGGAGGATTTGGGTATTTTTGGAACTAGATAGCTTAGAGAATCTTTCAAGAAAATTAGCAATGCTAAGGGGGGTGAGGTCCTGACCAGGTTGTGACTGTAACATTTCATTTATGGATTCAGTAGTGATAGTGAGCAGGACTTTCTGGTCTGGGGACATTACAGCTCTCATGATAGGGTCATAATTTGCATGACAGTAGTGAAGAATCTCCAGGAAGACATGAACACTGGGGAATTGATATTTGGGCAGGTTTGATTCCCAGACGCCTATCTTATCTGCATAGTTCAAATAGTTTCCTCGGTGTCTGCAATGCAATTTCAAAGGGGTTTCATCAAAGGTGAGGTCTTTTATCTGAAAATATTTGTCAGCTAAGGGAAGATGGTCTAAATCTCTGTGGGGAGTGGTAACTGGCATGACATTCAAGGAAACTGGGGCATCCATCCTTGGTTCTTGTGGATTCATGGACGATAGCAGGGGTTTCCAGGGGATTATGGAAAATTGGGTCATCTTAGAGAGTTTCAAGACTGTCAATACCTTAATTTCACTAAATTACTTAATTTATAAAGCAATTCAGCTCAGGTTCAGTATGAAAACAGGGTTTCTTGGTTGAAAACGGGGTAAATACCTAGTGCTGGTTGTAAAAATGGATTAATGGCACTAGTGCAATGTTCGTAGGGAGAGCACGGTTTCACACTGGTAATCTGGAGTTCAGCGGCTTCTGGAGGTTGACGATTGGAAGCAGGTTGACAGTTCGAACATACTCTATGTGTGCATGGGGATCAAAAGTTTCTTTTCTTGGTAAAACAAAAATAATGAGTATTTTTGGTTTTATTTGCAAAGTCAATGGATTTGGCGGGTATAATGTGAAAGCGACAGTTCGCACCAACTAACGTAGGTGACGTTTTGTCATTTAGCGAGGGTGGTAAGCAGAGTCTATCGCACCGCTTTTGAGGGCTTGGCGGTATTGGGAGAGGTTCACCTGATGCCATTCATTGGGAAACATGTAGTGGCGGGGTGAACAGTAAAATTGCTCACATCGGGCGGGTAAAGTTCAACATCAGAGGCCGCCTGATATGAGGGTCAGTCATTGGATCTGAAGGGGTCTGATCTTACGATGATCGGGTTAATGATTTGATCGGGAGTTAGTGGAGGGGCCCGATGGGATAATAATTGCAAATTAAGGATATTTAATGATGTTGGGGATGATTTGATTGGAGGACAGTTATTAATTAATCACAATTTGACTAATTAATCCCTTTTAACATGGCAGAGGGTTATGGTTCTTAATTAATCGCAGATCGATTAATTAATCCATGCAATTATTTTATTATGGTTTATATTTCAAACCGGGGCGAGATATTAACATATGGAAATTTAATAATATATATGGGAAAGGGGTGTATTTTTGGGATTTAAATATATAAATAAAATTAGATGTTAATATGAAAATGAAAATGGAAAGTGCTAAGTAAAATATTTTTGAAATATATTGACATTTCTGCATTCAAACATCACAACTTAGGCTTAAGTTTATTTGTGGGTTTTTATATGGGGGAATTACTTTTCCCAGGCAAATAGTGATTTTACCTTAGGAAAAGGGGGTTTTAAGGAAAATGAATGAATGATGGAAGGGATGAATGTTGATGAGGGGGTTTTAGTACTTAGACCTTATAAATTTTTAGGCCGAGGGTCCAGTCCCTCCAGAATTCAGAGAAATGCTCTGAGCCCCTTTAACTTAAAGTTTTAGGTACTTTGATCATTATTTCTGGGAAATTAGTGAAATAAAAGGTAAAATGAATGAGGGAATTAAACACTTGACTTTGTAACTATTTCCTTGTTATGCATACTTTAGCAACTTTGTGATGAAAGTAAATGATGTGATCTTAGCTAATCATTCATTAGAATTCTGCAACCATTCATCTACTTACCCATCTACACATTCTACCATTTTTTCTACTTTTTATTAGGGTTCACTTAAACAGTAAAACCCTTATCAAAATTTTCTTTTCTTTTACTATAAAAAATCTATCTAAGTCGATTAACAATAGGTCTTATGTAAAGGCAACGCCATTGGTAGGGAGCGTTCTGGTGTGGCGATTCGACGCTAGGGTTTCTGCGAAGACCTGCAATGGCAGGACCTTTGGACGGAAGCCACCAGATCTGATAGCGGCAGCGCAACAGCTCACAGGCTGCAGGCTTTGGCAAACGACAATGATGAACCCCCGCCAGGGGGAAGGAGGGATGCCTCCTCCAGTAAACGACATCCAGCCAGGGCATAGCGAAGGTCCAGAAAAGGAACAGGGGCGTACTGAGAGGAATAACGACAATAGTCAGCAGAAGCAGATAGAACAGGCACAGCCAGACAAGCCAAAAGTGAGCTCATCTACATGTAAGCCAGTAGCCACGATAAGGCCAAAAGTGGAGCTACCGAGTCATCGAATCAACGCCAGAATTCAATATATGAGAGATCATGCTCTCATAGGTAAATTTATAGGTTTTTGGCCAAATGAGAAAGCCTTGAGAGCCTGGATCAATGTTAAATGGCACCCAAAAGGACACATATCCTTGCATCTTGGGCCGAAGGGGTTCTTTACCGCAGTCTTCAACTGCTTGGAAGACAGAAACAGAGTATTTGAGGGAGGGCCGTACTTCTTCAACTCTGCCGGGCTATTTCTCAGAGAATGGGTCACACGATTCAATCTGGATAAGGAAGATCTAAGCTAGGCACCGGTATGGATCAGGCTATATGGATTGCCATGGGAGTACTGGGAAGAAGACTCGCTCAAAGCTATCGGCAAGGTATTGGGAGATTTTGTGAAGGTAGCGGAAGACACAAAAACGCAGAGATACACCTCTTACGCACGGATCTGCGTCTACATGGATCTGAAGCAACCCCTGCCTGATACGGTAAGTCTTGATCATGAAGATACGGAATGGATCCAGTTAATTGATTATGAGCATGTACCCTTTAGGTGTAGAAAATGTCATGATCTAGGGAACCTTTATAGAGATTGCCCGTTAAACAACAATCCTCCAGTGCAAGTTGACCAGGAAAACCAGCCATTGGACGGTTTTACAAAGGTGACAAATCGAAGAAGAGGACATAAAAAACCTGCAGTCCAGACAAAGGCAGCTCAAAAGGACCCATCAAAGCCCTCCACAAGCAACAGCTTTGAAGTCTTGGCAAATGAAGAGGTGCAGGATCCGGATCTCTTGACCTCCAAAGGAAAAATATCTACCCAGGACAAAACTGAAGGAACCCAATCTCAAACGGGGGAAAAGAAGGCGGAACAAGATGGCAATACTACCAAGACCGCGTCAAAAACCTGGAACCTCCCGGAAATGGAGATAGATAATACGGACCCAGTTACAGGAAAAGAGAAGGAGGGAGAAGGAAGTCATCAAGAACCTCAGATCATGGATGAGGACACAGAATCAATAGATATTGGCGAGCTCGATATTCTGGGTCTAGAACAAGCATGCAAAACAGGGAATTTCGACAAAATACCTGATAGACAGGTGGATAACCTAGTGGAAGTTCTTAACAAAGCCCAAAAGAAATACTCCTTAGGGGTTCAAATCGGCAGTCAATGGGATGGGAAATTCATCACCAAAGACAACAAAAAGCGAGGAAGAAAAACGGCTTTAGAAAGAACCATCAGGATCGGTGAAGTCTTGGTTGAATCAGGCAGATATGCCAAGCTAACAAAGTACTACAAAAACAACCCCAAACCTTCCCAATGAAGATGATTTCTTGGAATATAAGAGGGCTCAATGGCCCAAAGAAAGGAAGACTTTTAAAAAATATGCTTATGGAAGAAAAACCAGCAATCCTTTTTTTGCAGGAGACAAAATGTAACTTGGCAGTCTTGGAAAAAGTTGCAGCAAAAGCCTGGCCGGGGGGCTAGTCACAGCTGTAGATGCTCAGGGAGCCTCAAGAGGACTTGCAGTGCTCTGAGATGCAAGAATGATCCAATTAAGTAACATACATGCTAACAAAAACTTCATACAGGCTATTTTTCATATTTTGGGGACTAATATCCATGGCCACATAACAAATGTGTACTTCCGTCAAGAAAGCCAGCACAAGATAGAAATCTTGGAAGCCTTAACGTAGCTTAATGCTGAAAGGACTTATCCGCTATGGGTCTCAGGCGGAGATTTTAACATGATCGCTTCTATAGAGGAAAAGAAGGGAGGGAGATGCAGAACAAACAGGGACGGCTCGATATTAAAAGATTTCATTCAAAATAACTGGTTAATAGATATTCCTACAAACAACGGCCTCCACACTTGGAATAACAAAAGAGCAGCACCTATGCAAGTAGCCTCGCGCCTAGATCGATTTCTGATTTCCGACAATGCAGTGCATATAGGGGGATAATTTACAGCCTCCATCCTCCCTTACTCAGGTTCGGACCATTGGCCCATAGCCCTACACTGGAATCGACCGGGTAGTAGCACATGACGTCCATTTTGGTTTGAGGCTTTCTGGTTGACACATCTGGAATTCCATGAATTTATCAGATCAACTTGGCAAAATTTCAATCCAACGGATGGGACAAAAATGTCTATATTCCACAGGAAGTTGAAGCACCTCAAAGAGCAAATAAAGCGCTGGAACAAATCCATTTTTGGCAACATATTTAAATCAAAGGAACTCCTCACCCAAGAAATGAAAGATATTCAGCAAAAAATGATCTCTGAAGGACGTTCTGAAGAATTAGTCCAGAAGGAGCAGGTTATAGAGAATAAAATCCTCGAACGAGACCTCCAGGAGGAAACTCTCTGGAAGCAGAAATCGAGAGTCAGATGGTTGAAGGAAGGTGAAAAGAATACGAAATTCTTTCACAAAACCACCGTCCAAAGAAGAATGATCAACCAAATCTCCTATGTCTACAATGAATAGGGAACCAAAATTGAAACCCATGAAGGAATAGAACAGGAGTTTATCAACTATTTCAAGAAGATGAATCAAGAACCCAATATAGATAGAACAAAGGCCATTGACACCATCATCGGGCAGATACCAAGATTAATCACTAAAGATCACAACACTCTCCTTCTCAAACCTGTTAGTCTTCAAGAGGTCGAAACCACGGTGAATCAACTCAAAGAAGGGAAAGCGCCAAGACCAGATGGGTTTACTTCTAATTTTTTTCAGCACTTCTAGGAACTAATCAAATGGGAAGTCTGGCAGGTGGTGGAAGAATCGCGTACGCTCAGATGGATGTATCCAGCCCTGAACGAAACTTTCATCACCTTAATTCCTAAAGCAGAGGAATCCAATACTCTAGATAAGTACAGACCTATCGCTTTATGCAACATCATATACAAGATTGTCTCCAAGGTCATAGCATTGAGACTGAAGCCCATGCTTCCGCTCATTATATCTCTAGAACAATCTGGTTACGTAGAAGGAAGATAGATCACGGATGGAATTATTTTAACCCATGAAATAATACATTCCCTCAAGCAATCAAAACAACCAGGTATGCTTCTAAAAATTGACTTATCTAAAGCTTTTGACAGCATCTGCTGGGATTATTTGCAAAAAATCCTCAAAGCTTTTGCCTTTGCCCCCCCCTGGATCAAATGGATCAGCAATCTTCTATCTTCCTCATTCTTTTCCATTCTCATCAATGGCCTTCTGTCCCCCACCTTTCGTCCCTCTAGGGGCATTAGACAAGGGGACCCTTTATCGCCCTTTTTGTTTGTCATCTTAGCAGAAGGCCTAGGACGCAGCATAAAATCAGCCATTCTCTCCTGCAATCTAAAAGGTCTAGCCCTCCACCAAGCCCCCGCTGTCTCGCACCAAAAATTTGTTGACGATAATATGTTATTCGGTCACCCCTCTGTGCAAGAAGCGCGCTCTTTTAAAGCTATTCTTGATAATTTTTCGAACACCTCAGGAGCCCTCATTAATAATGTCAAATCTCAGATCTTCTTTTTTAACACTCCTCCCTCTACCCAACGAGCTATAGCACGCATTCTCAGTTTCACCATAGCGTCCCTTCCTTCTAAATACTTAGGAGCTCCTTTAATTGCTTCAGCTCTCAAGCATTCTTCTTGGACCAGCCTTTTAGAAAAATTGGAGGCCAGACTATTCCTCTGGACACACAGAGCTTTAAATCTGGCCAGTAGGACAGTGCTAATTAAAGCGGTTCTGCAATCTATGCCTCTCTACCTTTTCTCCATCCTGGCAGCACCGAAATGGGTTCTCAAAGCCATCAAGCAGCTGCAGCGTAACTTCCTATGGGGAAGCTCGGGGCCAAATAGAAAGTAGGCTTTAGTCAAGTGGGAGAAGGCTTGCTTACCTAAAAAAGCAGGAGGGATTGGGCTAAGAGATCCTGAACAAAGCAACAAAACAATGGGGGCAAAAATCTGGTGGAGGTGGCTCTCAAATTCAAACACCCCCTGGGCAGTCTTATGGACAGCGAAATATGCTAGAAACTTGCCCTTAGAGGAGAGAATTAGAATGTCGGAAGTCAGTAAAGGCTCGATCATCTGGAATTCAGCAATCCAACATCAAGACTTAATTCAAAAACACAGCTTCTGGGAAGTGAAAGATGGCCTTTCAGCACGGTTTTGGGAAGACTCATGGCAACAGCTTCCAAATCTCAAAGATAGCATACAGGGAATTGCAGAACGAGAAATCAACCAGCTTGACAAGGTAAGCTACTTCTGGAAATCACAAACCACCCAAGAATATAGAGAATGGAAAGAAGCTTGTCATATCTTACCTTACAGCTCGGAGCAGATTCAACTCTCTCTATCCTCAGAGCTTCAAAAATGAAAAATTCTAAAGCTAGAAGGTATGGATACTCTTAGATGGGGATATGAGGAAAAGGGGATCTTCACAACCAAGGAAGCTTACAAAATCATCATTAAAGACAGAGTAGTCAAAGACAAAATATGGGACAGAATTTGGAATCCTCCTATTTGGCCGAAGGTTTCAACCTTTCTGTGGCTTCTTTCACACAACAGAGTTCTAACATGGGACAACCTCAGGAAAAGAAATTTCTATGGGCCATCTATATGTCTCAACTGTAATCAGGAAGAAGAATCAGCTTTACACCTCATGCAAAACTGTCAGCTCGGAAGGAAATTGTGGGAAAAGGTAATATTCCGATGTCAGAGGGATGGCAGAGTGAAGGGGGATATCACCGATACCCTCCGCAACTGGACTCAAGAGCCATATCAAAGCAAGTTTCTAAACACTCTGTGGCAAATCATACCGGGACTACTGATGTGGAACATTTGGAAGGAGAGAAACAGAAGGATTTTCAAAAATCAATCAATGACATTGGAGCAGATATGGAATGGGATACACCATAACATCAGAGAAACTTTATCTATTAAAGGCTGGTCTAAGGAGGACTTCCCATCGCATCCGCAGGAACAAGCTATATGGGACAATTGGCAGATAAAATTACAAGATCCAACTTCTGCCAATGGAAATACATCTAATCATCAAGGGAACTCCGCGAGCTGGTCCCCGCCACCAATCAATGTGTTTCAACTTAATTTTGATGGAGCATCGAAAGGAAATCCTGGTCAAACAGGATATGGCGGAGTCATCAGAGATTACCAGGGTAAGTCTCTCATATCATTCTTTGGTTCAATAGGTTGGAATACCAATAACGCAGTGGAATTGGAAGGCCTATGGAGAGGACTAACTCTAGCACAGGAGCAAAAGCTCTTCCCTCTGATAGTTGAAGGGGACTCCCAAATTCTTATCAATATGGCATTAAAAATTCAACAGGGATCCCCGGTACAGAAGGTCAGCAGTAGCTGGAGAATGGCCACTAGATTGGAGCGTCTTCAACAATGGCTCAATAACAACCAAGCTATCTCCTTCAAGCATATCCGAAGAGAAGGGAACAAACTAGCAGATTTTCTTGCCAATATTGGCGTGGACAGTGGGAAAGAATTCTTTGCAGGATCACTACAAGACATAGCCTCGGAGAACCAACTTTCTACCTTCCATTCCATATTAACAAGAGATATGCAGTCAGGACAAGAACCACACCTGGATGCGGGTGTCAACATGAGAAGTTAATGTCACTGCATGAGCAGATGGTAGCGGAAGAGGTGATAGGCTGGTGCAAGCGGCATAAGGTGGGCATTTATGGTTCATTAATTCCGGCACGCTATCAAGCGACGCTGAGGGAGGAGATCAGTACAAGAGACGCTGGAGTGGGACGCCATCGTAGAGCAAGTAGGCGACTTTTGTCAGAGCATCAAGTCCCATTAATGAGGAATTGGGTGAACAACAAGTGCGGTAAGTACTTCAGGATGATGAGATCTAGATTTATATCAATTGCCCAGAGCCCGGCACTCTCTCTGGCTCATTCTAGCAGAGATATCCCGGTCGTATTGGTTCACAGGAGTTAGGTACAGAGCCAAGCATTTGGAGGCCATCAGCACTCCACCGAAACCTGCAACAGGTCGGCCTCATCTTCTTACCTCTTCTTGCTAGTATGGCTCGACCTCGCGGTGGTTCTCGAAGGGGAAGAAATTCAGGCACACGGGGGAGGGTTAGAGGAAGGGGAGGTCCTGCTCCTCGACGCATCTCCCGGCTTGTCTCAGTCTCACCTGCTTCTCCACCTTCCGACCACTCTGGTCCATCCCACTCCAGTTCTTTCCACACCTCCCGCTACACTTTCAAGAGCAAGCTTCACAAGCCTACTATCTCTGCCACTATCACGGTCATCTTCTCAGAGGAAGAAGATGACCTTCCTGGCTCTGCCGAACATTCAATTGATCGAAATCTCTCCCAGAATTCCAAGGACACTCAAGGAGGCAGGGTAGAGGTTACCCCCAATCTTCCAGAGATGCAGCAAGATGAAGGTCATGAAGAGGATGAAGGTCTTCAGCAAACTTCCTCACACGAGGAGGTCATTTTCTGTGTACCGACGCAGTTCTCTGGCACTGTTCTGTATCCGGTGATGCCTCCTGGGCGCAGTATTACGGACGTTGAAGACAATGTAATGATTGAGTGGGTCAGTTCTCCGGGCAAAGCCAATAGCGATGATGCAGAGTTACCACCTCGGGCAGAATCAATCAACGGCGAGGATTGATGGAGAAGATCAGACGGCGGAGGAGGATTTCGGAAGGCCTTTTTTGGCGGAACTTTACGCCCCGAAAAGTCAGACTTGATGACGTCAGGCGAAAGCCACGCGTCAACAGGAGGCTTTATCGGGCTTGTCCTTACGGAAACCGCTCGTTGGTCGACGGCGGTTCGATAAAATGGTGGTTTTTGTTACGCGGTTTTGTGCTGCCGCTGATGTCCTCTTCAGCTTTTTGTCATTGTAATGCTCTATCATCCTCTTGTTTGTGTTTTTTGGTGGTGATGTATAGGGATATTGAGTCCTGGGCTCTCGTTTTTATTTATGTAAACAAACAGTCAAGTGCCGAGGGCCGGAATTTTTCAGACAGAGGGCTGGCTTTAGCCCCCTCAGAGGTTGCTACCTCTTTGTAAATATTTTTCTCTTTTCTTTTACTTAATAGAATAGTATTTACTCAGAAAAAAATAAAAAAAATAAAATAAAAAAAATAAAAAAATAAAAAAAAAAATAAAAAATTCTATCTAAGTCTATCCTTATTACATTCAAGGGATTAGATTAAACTATTGAGCTCCTTTTATTCACTCTACCTATCTATTTATCTACCAAGATTACACAGTTTGGTCAAATTTTATTCTCTACCTATGAACATAGGAATTGAAAACATGAAATAGCCAAGATTACAATATTTGACCATTCATGGATTGTGGAAAAAGTGACAAGCTGCACACAACCTTTTTATTTTTCATCAAAGTAAATGGTATTGGAATTTAGACTTGCACACTTTCATGGTCTCTTTCATTTTTTTTTTCTTTGGGGTTCATTTTCATCTTTTTTGACCTTTTTCATTCTTTTTGTCCTTTGATTTTTATTTTAGGACATACCCTCTTTACATATTTTAATTTTTGATATTTTTGAATATGGAAAACATTTGCATAAAGAAAAGGTATGTAAATATTACAGAGATAAACTAAGTCAATCATAAATTATGACACCTATTGGTATAGGAACATAACAGTGGATCCACTTGGGGATGACTTTCCCTGGTGGAAAGTCAAGAACTGTAGATCAATGGCCTTCTGAAAGACTGTTATTTATTCTGCAATTTTCCATTTATTTTGCTCCTTTGTTGATATTTATGACAGTGACACTTTTGAAGCTTAGGGCCTTCTCTTCGGGCTTCAACTCCAAAATTTACCATCAAATCCAAACTGAACTTTAATAAGGATATAGTATTTACAACTGAAACTGGTAAAATTAGTGACTTGGATCAATATAGTGCTTCAACATTTGACCATTTACTGGTCCTCCTCCTACCTCGTCACTATCCAATTCTTTGAGAAAGTAAGCATTATTACCTCTAAAGGCATATATAATGTATGGACCTTTCCACAGGAAATCAAACTTCCCATGTTTCCCTTTGTCTTCCCTCCTGGAGTCCCACTTCAAAACTTTATCACCAAGATAGAAGTCTTCTGCCTTGGTTCTTTTATAAAAATCTTTCTTGAGTTTCTCCCGCAGTAATTTGCCTCTGACGTATACTTCCTCCCTGGTTTGCTGCAAATGAATGGTCTGATTCATTCTCCTCTGAATATCATTTGGCTCAACTTGGGATTCCTGGAGTAGTTCCATTACTAGAATTCCCAATGACGAAGGGAAAACTGCTTCCATCCCATAGACTCGCTGATAGGGACTAGTTCCAATGGATTTCTTAGTGGTCAACCTATCTTCCCACAAAGAATTTATTAATTAAATGTTCCATGTTTTCTTATTATCTTCCAATAATTTTTTAATAATGTTCATCTAGATTTTGTTGGAGGATTCTGCAAGTCTGTTTCCTTGGGGATAGTAGGTTGTAGAATGGCCAAGGGTTATATCGTATTTATAGCAGAAATCAATCATCCTCTTTTATTTAAAGGCTGCAACATTTTCTATTATAATTTTTTTGGGACAACCAAATCTGGACAAGATATTGCCCTCCATAAAACCTATTATGACAGTATGAGTGGCTTGTCTAGAGGGAATGGCTTCTATCCACTTTGTAAAGTAATTTGTGGCAATTAAGATCCACCTATGTTGAGCAGAAGAAGGGGGGTGAATTTCACCAATGATGTCTAGACCCCATTGTTGAAAAGGTTTTTCAATAGAAATGGGTTTCAAAGGTCAAGGTAGAAGTTTTCTTTTCCCTTCAAAGATCTGACACTTGTGGCAGGAGGTTACAATTATTTTTACATCATAAAACAAAGTTGGCTAGTAAAATCCACCCCTTAATATTTTATCAGCCACTATCTTCTAGTATATATGTCCTCCACAATCACCTGCATGAAATTCTTGGAGTACTTTGTCCGACTCTTCCTTTAATAAACAATTTAACAAAATACCTTCATGATTTTTCCAAAATAAAGTATCATCAATTATGCATAATTTCAATGATTTCATTTTCAAAAACCTACTTTTAGTTCTGGAAAATCCTAGAGGAGCTTAGAAATTTTGTAGAAAATATATTATATCAGCGTACCATGGTGAATCTGTAAAGGCCTAGCTGATCTGTGGAGTAGCCATCTCCTCTTCGTTATCCAGTTTTCAGCCATAAGTTTGGCTAGCCCCTGACCTTTGATTAATTTTTTAGGTTTAATCCCTATGTCATACTCTAATATGGTAGCTATCCATTTTCCCCTTTTGCCATCAACTCCATTCTGTGTTAGAATGTCTTTGACTACAGCATTGGGAACATAAGCTAATATGTGATAGTACAAGATATAGAATCTGAAATCTTTGATAGCTTTTACCAAAGAAAATGCCTATTTTTCCATTATGTTATACTTTAAAGGTGCATCCCTTTGAGCTTTACTGAAGAAGGATATTGGTTTTTCAAATCCCTGGTCATTCTTCGTTAGTAAAACTACAGCAATGGTATGTTCTAATGCAAAGGAAAAAATTATAAATTCTCCGTCAAACCTTGGACTTATGAGGACTTGTGTTTGATTCAAGGCTAGTTTTATATCTTCGAATGCTTTTTTAGCCTCTATGGTCCACTTAATACCAGAATATTTTTTCAACATGCTATTTAGCAGTCTAATTAGTTCAGCTAGGTTAGAGATAAATCTTCTTAAAAAGTTTATTTTTCCTAAAAATGCCTGAAGTTATTTGATGTTTTTGGGGTGAGGTATTTACAAAATAGCTTCAATCCTGGTTGGGTCAATCCTGATTCGATCTTTGGAGATAATGTGGCCAAATAATTTACCTTCTTCCAAACCAAATAAAGACATTTTTGGATTCAAAGAGATGCCATATTTCTTGCATTTTATAAAGACCTACCTAAGATGATCCCGGTGCTGTTGATCTGATTTGGAAAACATTGTGATATCATCAAAGGTATATAACTAGGAAATCATGGATTTCCTTAGCAAAGGCGATATCCATTGCTCTTTGAAACATGGCCCCTGCAATTTTCAATCCAAAAGGCATTTTAACATACATAAAGGTACCCCATGGAGTAGTGAATGAAGTATTTGTTTGATCATCGGGATGGAATGGGATTTGGTTATAACCAAAGAACCCATCTAACAGGGAGATCCTTGTGGAACCTACTATTCTTTGCAATATGTGATCCATTTTAGGTAGGGGATAGTTATCTTTGAGTGAAAATTTGTTTAAATTCTTAAGGTCTACACGTAGCCTTATTTCTCCAGTTTTCTTTCTTGTAGGGACAAGATTAAATACCCAATCTGAAAACCTAATGGGTGTAATAATTTTAGCTTCATACATTCGTTTGATTTCCTTTTCGATAGAAGGTAGTAGAACAGGGTTAATTCTTCTAAGCTTCTATCTAAAGGGCTTTTGATCTTCTTTTAAAGGGATACTTTGTTTTATGATGCTAATATCATATTACTTTAGGTCCTCATAACTCTAGGCAAAAACATCCTAGAATTCCTTCATAAGTTCCATATATTTCAGTTTTTCTTTGGGAAGTAATGATTTAGAAAATTTTATTAGTTTGGGATTCTCTTCAGATCCTATATTAAATTCCCCAATGTTTGATTTCAAAGGTTCTATTAGAGCCTAGATCGACCTCAGGCTGAAGGAAGGCAGGTCTAGGGTAACATAAAACCACGCTTAACCTGGTAGTTAGCCCTACCAGGTCGGGTGAGGGCTCTCTCCTTGTCAATCTCAATTAGGATACTGGCAACTAGGGCTTAAGATGACTGAATTTAATGTATATTTTAGGCTAGGTATAGTAGCTCAGGGTTTTTGGTTTGATTTTTAGGTTTTGGTTGCTGGATCAATTGGAGAGGGAAGATTGGGTCCGGGAAATCAACTTAGGGATACAATCATGTTTTGTGGGGTGAGGTATACAAGGGTTTATGTACTAGAAAAGGATTAAGATGGTATATTAAGACAACTGAGGAGTTGAGGAGGGCATAAAGAAACTATGAATCCTCTTCACACAGTTGAAAACATAGAAAACCAAATGCATTCCCAAGACAAAGCACAACAATGTATTTTGCCTATTCACCTTGTTTCATTTAGTTTTAGAAGGGAAAGAGAGATTTTGATATATATAAAACATAAGAAAAACTCACTACAAAGAAGAAACAACACATAAACTCACTGTCACAAGAATCCCACAAAAATAGCTGTGAAACCTAGTTTTATTCCTTGCCAAGCTGCAGATACAAATGTTCAATGAGTACTACCACTTCAACAAGAGTCCAACCTTTACAAATGAATCAAAGAGTACATGATATAGGCAAGGAAATCACTCACGCTAGCTATCGGGGTTGAATCCATGAGAAGAGGGGTGGTTTCAACCATATCGACACTAAGAATATGAATATAGGTTGTGGAACAGCTTGCCTCTAAAACCAAGGAAACCAATTCATTACAGCTCAAAACCACTTGGAACTTGATGTATCTACCCTATGAAGTGATTTTCATCCATATTAACATCAAATTCATTACTTACCATGCTTAAATTTACCAAGAAATGAGGAAAAAGTGATCTCCCAAGAAAACAAGGAAAAAACTAGAAAATCAGGCGAAATTGGCAAAATCAATCTAATCCGTAACGCGAAAATTTTAATGCGAAACAATTTTTCTAGGCCAATTTTAGAAGCCTTCCCAGAGTCCAAATTAGGTGTAGGATAGCTAAATCTTATCGAGTCTACTTTCTGGAACAATTTAAATTTCTAAATTTGGAGTTCATTTGCCCCTCCAAAAATTGATTCTCCCAAGACTGCTTCTTGTGTGGAAAAAAAGTGGCAGAGAGGGCACTTTTTGGGTGTTTTTTGCCCTTTTGGAGACCTAGAACTTGTCCAAAATTCCTCACTATTTCTGAGCTTGCTTATTTTTCCATGCTAATTCCAAATATATAAGCTTTTTTGCAAATGGATGCCCTCAACAAAAGCGCAACGCTGGTGGTGCTACGCACTTATTGGAAAACCCTGTTTTTCCAATTAAAAAATGACAAAAATTGCTCAAAATTTCCTGATATTTGGCATGAGGAAACCTTGTTAGGTGATTTGCTGAGCTAATGAAGCTTCAACCAATATTTCAAGTTTATCATGCTCTCTTGTACTTCTTAATTCCTTTTCTAACTTAGCCTTAAGCCTCTTCATCATACTGCCAACATATTGTCCTTTGTTCCACTGTTCACCAACATTTGGAATGCCTGTTGCTTCTAACATGGTGGTAGGTGATAAGGTGAAGGAGACACTAGCAAGGTTCACTTGGCCATTATGTAGATGAGAAACAAACAACCCGGCAAGCTCATGATGAAACTTTACGCTCTCCACCATTTCACAAAACTCATAGCAAGAATGATGTCTAAAACAAGATATAGCAAGAGGACAAGCAAGCAACTCTGTGAGACTGATAGGTTCCTCCCGGATGATCTTTCCCCCTTTGTGTGGATTTCTTGGCACATGTGCTTCTCTGGAAGTGTCACTGAAATTTTCCTCCTCCCTCTCATAGTCTATGTCTCTCTCCATGGGTTTTTTGGTGATGTGATAAGTGATGTGAAATGAAGGTTTGTAGTGGTAACAAGATGAGTATGAAGAGATTTGTTTTATAAGGCAAGTGAGATGTATGGGGATGTGAATACTTAAGGTAGTTAGGGTATAGAGTTTGATAAGGGAATGGGGAATAGTAGGAATGTAAGAATTGGGAATTAGGGTAAGTGAATAGTGTATTAGGGCTAGGGTTTGATGTAGAAAGTAGGGTTTAGTGAAATGAAGCTTGATGAATGACGGATAGTGAAAGAGACTTGGTAAACTAAGTATAAATGAAGGAGAAGAGCAAAAACTGACCCTTGGTGGCTTACGAGAGGTAGTTTTAGCTTATTTAGGGTTTATGAGAGAAATTTTCAATGCTAATGGGGTTTGCTATGAAATGATGCCAAACACACTCAAGAAATCAAGAATACTTCTTTCTTAGCAAGGAGGAATGGTAAACTTACTTGGCACAAGCATTAAATAGCTTTGGAGGTGTTTTGATAGAAATTTTGAGGTGTTTTCAATAGGTGCGCAGCGCCAATTTAATGTGCAACGCTAGTGTATTTTTACACTGGCAAAACCCAATAGGTGCGTAACGCCAATTTAATGCACAATGCCTTTTTGTAGACCGGTTTTGAAGGCCTTTCCAATGTCCAAATTTAGCGTGTGATAGCTCGTTGGAAATCTTGTCAACTCTACTTTCTAGAACATCTTGAATTTTCCAATTTGGAGGTCATTTCTCTGTCAAAATTCCATTCCCCCAAGACTGGTCAAAATGTGCAAAATGAGGCTTCCTAACAGAGAGCTGTTGCAGTGAACTTTTGAAGGCCATCCTCAACTCCAAATTGAGCTCATGATGGCTCATTGGAAATATCTTTGTGTTTAGTTATCATTTTACTTATCCAGCAAGTCATTTGGCTAAGCAGGCTAGGAGAAATCTTGATTTTCCCAAGGTCACTCCAGAGGTGCATTAACTCTCCTGAGGCAACTGTATTTTTTACATTTGTCTAAAACCATGATAGTTATGTAAAAACTGGAAGAGGCTTTTCTTCTCGGGTCACTGAGGGAGAAAAACCTCTCTCACATTTTTCAAATTCATATTTTCTTGCTTAGAAACACAGTTTGAAGAAAAAACTATCCCTTATGTGTGATGAATGGCTTGTTCCGTGGAATGACTTCTCGAAAAATGGTGGAGATATGATGTTTGATGATATGAAATGGCCTCATACCTTCTGATATTCCTTATGCCTCCTCTGCTTAGATATCTCTGATCCCATAGCCAACCCTAGCTCAGTGGGAGAGGAAATTAGGGTTTGTTCTCCTTTGCTTTTGCAGGCGGATTAGTGCTCAAGATGACTTGATTTTTGCAGTGGCAGATGCTTGGCAATATCATCAGGTGACCAGAAGTAGCATGTCATCATTTATTACATATAAATACCATCAAATTACATGAAAAATACCAATGCTCTGTTTTACCTCAAAATAAATTTTGAGGTTAGAACTTCATTAAGCTTACAAATTAACAATTTTTTACTTTCCTGATCATTATTAATCTCCTCATGCATCTGCTGGCCACTTTATTTATTCTGAATGAGCATGATGACAAACCCTAAGACCTAATTAAACTAAACCCTAGGACTAGTTAAAAATGAAATCGAACTGATTATGAATAACTAAAAAGATGTTTGAACAAGTCAGTAGGTATATGACATGAGGGAAACTGAAATGAAACCTCTACCATCAGATGATCCATGACCTAATGGAATGTAGCTAATTAAATGAGACACCTAACATGCATGCAAAAAAGATCAATTTTGATCGATGATGGTAGTGTGAAGATACTGAAACTAACATTGGCTCCAATGGGGATGGTAGCTCCTTAGAGGTACCAAGAACCACAGATCTTTGGAAAAGCAGATGAGTGCCTCATCCATTGGGAAATATAGATTCAATAACTTCAAAACACCCAAAAACTGATACTATGAAACTTTGACTCAAGACTCATAGTTGAACTGACTAATTCAGAATTGAAACAAGACTCTCAAAAGCTGAAACTAGACACTCAGTTGAAACTATCTTGAAACTGACTGGGAAAAAAAAAAAAAAAGACTCAAGACTAAAACACCACTGAAAAATTGGAAAATATCCTCAAAATGGAGCTTATTCAATGAAACCTAATCTAACTTTTCCATCCATCACCTGATCAAGTGAAATGAAACAACCAATGCAACCAAGTAAGCATTCTGGTTATTGTTGGAATTTGTCGCAAGTGCTTTCTTATGAACAACAAGAAAGAACCACTGAAAGGAAACTCCCATGAAAATTTGTAAACAAATCCATTGAATAATATGGATTCTCTATCTAACTCCAAAAACACTGCATAAGGATCTTGAAATTCATGTGCACTGGGACTCAGCTCATCCAATGGATTACTTTTCTTTTCCTTGTACCATGAATGCAAACTTTCATATGAGATTTGTGATGAGACTCCTACAGAAAATGAAAAAGAAACCGGCTGCCAGATCAAGTTTGTATCAATACTTTTTTCAAGCTCACAGTTAGCTAATGGAGAAGGAATTTGACTGTAGACATCATCCAACACGTCAGCTATTGGATTGTGAAAAATGTGAAAAGACTATTGTAACCCATTTTCTATTGGTTCCAATGAGATTGCATGATTTTCTACAGGTTGCTCATTTGAAGATATACTATGCAAATTTCCCTTTAAGAACTGAAATGATTCAAAACATAATGGTACGGAATCATCTTGCATCATTTGATCATATGTTCTAGTTTCTAGGTCTTCATCTACAACCTGACATTCAATGGCATTCAGGGGCTGCAAATCTAGATAAGAGAAGTCTTGAACAAGGATTTCATTGCCCTCAAGATGGTCCAGATCAAAACTTATCGATGATTGATTTCTGATTGCATGAAAGTTTTCTCTGATGAATTGATATGAATTAAAACAAAAAAGAAAATATCCTTCACTTACTTCAAAATTTGCTACACTTTCCTCCTCACTTCCATAGTTGATATGCAATCGCTGATCACTGTACTTGAACTACGAAAAGTGAACTTCCTCCTCCCACAAACTAGCTGCTGATTTGTCTGCAAGATTAGCTTCTATTTTGAGAACATAATCATCATCATATTGATCAAACTAAGGCAAATAATCAGTATAAAACACATCATCAAGCATACATGTCATATCAATAGATCTCTCTTCTCCAAGATGATCTATAAAACAATCATTATCAGGCCTATGACAACTAGGATAAGAAGCAAAATGTTTTGGATCAGCAACTTGTTCTTCTTCAATCAGTGAGCCATGGTCTTGAACATCATAATCATTCCTTGTGGTGATCTTTTTCATCATCTCTTCCACTACACTTACCAAAATGTTGAGATTTACCTCTAAATATGTCGATTCCTCTGGGTCTATGTTCTTCATCTCTTCTTCCTTCAACTTTGCCCTTCTGATCAACAAATTAGCCTCTACATCTACTGCATTGTTCTGCATCTCTTCAAGTGTTGCAAGGTTCCTTTCCCTCAATTGAAACTCCATTTCTGGATCAAAGGCTTCCTGGTAGTGCAAAAGAGCGGATCCAAGAGGAGGTCTTATATTAACCAGCATCCAAAAATAGACTTGGTTAAATCTGGCAGAAAATTGTTGTACTGTCTCCCCTAGCTCTCTTTTTAGCTAGTTATACTGTTCTATAATCAAGAAAGGGTTTTGTCTAACCACCCACTTATCGAAGAAATCTTTGACGAACTACTGGAAATCTGAGATGCTCGCATCAGGCAGAGTTTTGAACGAATTCTTGACTTTGCCTTGAAAATAAAGAGCAAAAAGCCTAATACTGACATCCTCTTCATCAACTTCAAAAAGGTCAAGAAAAGACTCAAAATTCAATACATTTCTATCAGCAGTGATGTTGTCACAGTCACCATCAAATCTTAGTAGATCTAGGTCATGATTTTTAGGGAAAGCAAGGGATATAGGAGATAAAATTAGAGGCTTGTATCGATCTGGAATTTTACAAGGTATAGGGGTATGTACAGAAGGTGCAGATAGTCTTGGTCTCTTGAGGCTCATCATTTTGAAGATGATCATCACAAGCTTCAAAAAAGGGGTCTTGATCAAGCTCAAAGGCATGCAAATCTTTGGTATTCACAATCTTCAAAGGGAAGGAATCAAATGCAGGCCAAGGATCTTTTCCAAAATACAATATACTTTGCAAAGCCTTCTTGACATTCTTGGGAAAAGAGAAGAAATAATTTATAACAAAGAAAAAAATGTCTTAGATGAAATTCCAACTTGAATACCTGATCTTTCCATATTGTCCTTTCATGTTTCTGCTGGTCAGGTTCATCCTCCAGTGGAGTCCTTGGATCTGATCTCGAAACTGATTTAGAGTCGCCAGGTGAATGATTTTAGCCTTGCCATGTATGATCGTTGTTCACCATCAACAATCAGATCTGAACTTGATTACATTTTCCTGAGGAACACAAAACTAATTTCCCTAGTGGAGTCGCCATTATGTTAGAGCCTAGATTGACCTCAGGCTGAAGGAAGGTAGGTCTAGGGTAACATCAAACCACGCTTAACCTGGTAGCTAGCCATACCAGTCGAGAGAGGGCTCTCTCCTTGCCAATCTCAATTAGGATACTAGCAACTAGGGCTTGACATGACTGAATTTAATGTAGATTTTAGGCTAGGTATAGTAGCTCAGGCTTTCTGGTTTGATTTTTAGGTTTTGGTTGCTGGATCAGTTGGAGAAGGCAGATTGGGTCCGGGAAATCAACTCAAGGATACAGTCATGTTTTGTGGGGTGAGGTGGACAAGGTTTTATGTACTAGAAAAGGATTAATATGGTAGATTATGACAATTGAGGAGTTGAGGAGGGCATAAAGAAACTATGAATCCTCTTCAAATAGTTGAAACCATAGAAAACCAAATGCATTCCTGAGATAAAGCACAGCAGTGTATTTTGCCTATTCACATTGATTCATTTAGTTTTAGAAGAGAAAGAGAGATTTGGATACATATAAAACATAAGAAAAAATCATTACAAATTAGAATACATAAACTCACTGTCACAAGAATCCCACAAAAATAGCTGTGAAACCTGGTTTTATTCCTTGCCAAGCTGTGGATACAAATGTTCAATGAGTGCTACCACTTCCACAAGAGTCCAACCTTTACAAATGAACCAAATAGTACATGATATAAGCAAGGAAACCACTCATGCTAGCTATCTAGGTCAAATCCATGAGAAGAGGGGTCGTTTCAATCATATCTAAACTAAGAACAAGAATATAGGTAGTAGAACAACTTGCCTCTAAAACCAAGGAAACCAATTCATTACAACTCAAAACCACTTGGAACTTGATGTATCTACCCTATGAAGTGATTTTCATACATATTAACATCGAATTCATCATTTACCATGCGTACATTTACCAAGAAATGAGGAAAAAGGGATCTCCCAAGAACACTTGGAAAAATTTGGAAAATCAGGTGAAATTGGCAAAATCAATTTAATGCGCAGCGCCAAAATTTTAATGTGCAACGCTTTTTCTAGGCCAATTTTGGAAGCCTTCCTAGAGTCCAAATTAAGGGAAGAATAGCTAAATCTTGTCGAGTCTACTTTCTGGAACAACATGAATTTTTGAATTTGGAGATCATTTGCCCCTCCAAAAATTGATTCTCCCAAGACTGCTTCCTGTGTGGCAAAAAAGTGGCGGAGAGGGAACTTTTTAGGTGTTTTTTTCCCTTTTGGAGACCTAGAAGTTGTCAAAAATTCCTCACTATTTCTGATCTTGCTTATTTTTCCATGTTGATTCCAAACATATAAGCCGTTTTGCAAACAGATGCCCCCAACAAAAGTGCACCGCCAGTGGTGCTATGCACCTATTGGAAAAACCTATTTTTCAATTCAAAAATTCAAAAATGACAAAAATTGCTCAAAATTTCCTGAAATTTGGCATGAGGAATCCTTGTTAGGTGCTTTGCTGAGCTAATAAAGATTCAGCCAAGATTTTGAGTTTATCATGCTCTTTTTTTCTTCTTAAGGCCTTTTCCAACTTAGCCTTAAGCCTCTTCATCATACTGTCAACATACTCTCCTTTATTCCACTGTTCACCAACATTTGGAATGCATGTTGCTTCTGAGATGGTGGTAGGTGACAAGGTGAAGGAGACACCAGCAAGGTTCACTTGGCCATTATGTAGATGAGTGACAAACAACCGGGCAAGCTCATGATGAAACTTTACCCTCTCCACCATTTCACAAAACTCATAGCAAGAGGACAATCACACAACTCTGTGAGATTTATAGGTTCCTCCCATATGATCTCTCCCCCTTTGTGTGGCTATCTTGGCACATGTGCTTCTCTATAAGTGTCACTGAAAGTTTCCTCCTCCCTCTAATAGTCTATGTATCTCTCCATGGGTTTTTTGGTGATGTGATAGGTGATGTGAAATGAAGGTTTTTAGTGATAACAAGTTGAGTATGAAGAGATTTGTTTTATAAGGTAAGTGAGATGTATGGGGATGTGAATACTTGAGGGAGTTAGGGTATAGAGTTTGATAAGGGAATGGGGAATAGTAGGAATGTAAGAATTGGGAATTAGGGTAAGTGAATAGTGTATTAGGGCTAGGGTTTGATGTAGAAAGTAGGGTTTAGTGAAATGAAGCTTGATGACTGATGGATAGTGAAAAATACTTGGTAAACTAAGTGTAAATGAAGGAGAAGAGTAGAAAATGACCCTTGGTGGCTTATGAGAGGTAGTTTTAGCTTATTTAGGGTTTATGAGAGAAATTTTCAATGCCAATAGGGTTTGCTATGAAATGATGCCAAACACACTCAAGAAATCAAGCACACTTCTTTCTTAGCAAGGAGGAATGGTAAAATTACTTGGCACAAGCATTAAATATATTTGGAGGTGATTTGATAGAAATTTTGAGGTGTTTTCAACAGGTGCGCAATGCCAATTTAATGTGCAGCGCCAGTGTAATTTTACACTGGTAGAACCCAACAGGTGCGCAGCGCTAATTTAATGTGCAGTGCCTTTTTGTAGACCCGTTTTGAAGGCCTTCCTTGTGTCCAAATTGGGTATGTGATAGCTTTCTAGAAATCTAACTGAGTCTACTTTCCAGAATATCTTGCATTTTCCAATTTGGAGGTCATTTGCTTTGTCAAAAGTCCAATCTCCCAAGACTGGTCAAAATGTGCAAAATGAGGCTGCCTAAATGTAGAGTGTTGTTACAGTCAACTTTGGAAGGTCTTCCTAAACTCCCAATTGAGCTCATGATAGCTCATTAGAAATCTCTTTGTGTCTAGTTATCATGTTACTCATCCAGAAAGTCATTTGGCCAACTAGGCTAGGATAAATAGTGATTTTACCAAGGTCACTCGAGAGGTGCATTAACTCTCTTGAGGAAACTGTATTTTTGACATTTATCTAAAACCATGATAGCTGTGTAAAAAATTAAAGAGGATTTTCTTCTTGGGTCACTGAGGGACAAAAACCTTTCTCACTTTTTCTAAATTCATCTTTTCTTGCTCAAAAACATAGTTTGAAGAAAAAAACGTCCCTTATGTGTGATGAATGGCTTGTTTTGTGGAATGACTTCTTGACAAATAGTAGAGATCTGATGTTTGATGATATGAAATGGCCTCATACCTTATGATATCCCTTATGCCTCCTCTTCTCAGATATCTTTGATCCCATAGCCAACCCTAGCTCAGTGGGAGAGGAAATTAGGGTTTGTTTTCTTTTGCTTTTGCAGGCAAATTGGTGGTCAAGATGACTTGATTTTTGCAGTGGCAGGTGCTTGGAAATGTCATTAGGTGACCAGGAGAAGCATGTGATCATTTATTACATATAGAAACCATAAAATTACATCAAATTACATGAAAAATACCAATGCTTTGTTTTACCTCAAAACAAGTTTTGAGGTTAGAACTTCATTAAGCTTACAAATTAACAATTTTTGACTTTCTTGATTGTTATTAACCTCCTCATGTGTCTACTGACAACTTTATTTATTCTGAATGACCATGATGACAAACCCTAAGACCTAATGAAACTAAACCCTAGGACTAGTTAAAAATGAAATGGAACTGATCATGAACAACTAAAAAGATGTTTGAACAAGACAGCGGGCATATGACATGAGGGAAATTGAAATGAAACCTCTACCATCAGATGATCCATGACCTAATGGAATGCAACTGATTGAGTGAGAAACCAAACATGGATGCAAAAAAGATCAATTTTGATCGCTGATGGCAGTGTAAAGATACTGACACTAACAGGTTCCATTTTTGGATTTTTAGGAATATCATTTGAGTCGAATAAGTCCTCTAAAGGAGTTAATCCCTTGGGCAAGAAATTATCCTTAAGATTTATGACTTCAGTTTCATCATCAATTACTTCATCAATTTCCATTTGTTTTAACTCTTGAATATCTGATTTTGTGAATTTGTAGGATGAAGTCTGTCTATTTGATCTTCTTCTAGTTGGTTAATTTCTATTTCATTAGTGTGATCAAAATCTGAAGCTTTGTCTATATCTATGTTAATATTATCAAATCCTTCATCTAGTGTTAAAAAATTGTTAATCTTCTTATCATTTTCAAATACTTGTTAGTCCTTTAAGTTATCAGGAATTGCTAGTCTATGCATAACCTCTATAGTGTACTCATGGTTGGGCTGAAAGGGCAACTTACAAGTACTAGCAAACATGGCCAAACTATTAGCTTGCATGTTATGTTTTCTGGGGATAGCAACAAGCTTGGTTTCTAAAAAAGTGTTAAGGATTTCTACAACTGTACCTCTATCAAATCCTAGTCTAGGGTCTCTAGTCAGGCAAACACCATTAATTTGTTTAACTATCAATTCCGAATCTTCCACAATTGATACCCTTATAGCTCCTAATCCTTTAACCGGTTTAAGACCTAAGAGGAATGATTCATATTCTGCCATATTGTTTGTACATTTGAAGTTTAACCTATAGGCATGACCTTCTGCATGATCATTCTCTAAGTTATAGATCCATACAATTGCTCCTACACCTAGCCTATTTACTAAACCATCAAATTCTAGATGCCATAAGATTTCATCTTCATAATTTATATCTGGAGTGGTGGTTTATTTCTTGACTAGGGCATCTAGGTTTTCTTTGTCATCTAATATCTCATGAATTTGAACATTTGAATTTTCTTTTAATACTGCAATTTCTTTTGGTTCTGTTATAATGTTATTCGAATCAGCTTCATGTCTTGTTTCAGCATTATAAAGAATAAAAGAACCCATGTCAGAATGTTATGAATATATGGGAAAGTTTTGAGGCCTTTCCTGACTACTCACTACATACATCATTAAAGGTTCTCTATACAGTTTCTTGGGATGTCCAAAAACTGAAATGGTAGCATAAGACATATCAAGTTGCAGGGATCCCTGGAGTTTGGCACCGCAAGATCTGGACAACAACATTCCATACTTGGGAGGTATATCAACAACAACAATGTCCATGAGTATAGTTTTGGCAAGGTACTGAACTAGAGAAACACACAAATATTTTATATGCCCTAAGCACCTAATGTGACTTGAATCAAAGGAAAATAAATCCCTATAAGGCCTAGTGATGTCTAAGTTAAGTTTCTCCATAACAGACTTGGGCATGAGATTATGTGAAGCACCAGAGTCAAGCATGGCATTATGTAGGATTTTTTCATGAATGTTGAGGCTGATATAGAAGGGTGGTACCCCTCCTTCCATTGGTTTCCCATTTACATCAGGGCCAAAAATTAACTCAACTTGATCATCAAAAAGGTTTACAGAATCTTCATTTTCAATGAAATTTAATGATTTGCTTATTTGAGACCTATAAGTATCATGTTTAACTAGTTCTGTAAAAGGAACTGAGATTTTGAGCTTGGCCACCTCTACCCCCAGATTGAAAGACAAAGGGGCTTTATCCGTTTGAACATTTGAAACTTTGGCAGCAATGTTTTCTTCTTTTTCAAGGTTTGGAGCATTCTTTGTTGGGTTTTCTAATATAATATTTGGAGACTTTTCCACTGTTTCCTTGGGGGGAGATGAAGTGGAAGGTTGTTCATTAGAAGGCTGGTTATCAGTTACATCTTCAATGGTGGGGCTGGGGGGATTTTGATTTGATCTAGAAAGGATTTGAAGAGTTTTTGTCACTGGAGCTATTTTGATTTTCTTAGACTGATTAGGAACTATTTTTTGGTTTTGTTCTGGGGCATCAGTATTTCTTCTGCTTCTTAAATTGTACTGTTTATGTACCTCAAAAATAGCAGAGTCGTACCCCTGCTTGAAATCAAATGATTCTCCTGTTTGGGTTTGGAATTGTTGGAGCATGTGTGATTCTTGGTCATCTTGAGTTAGGAAAATGTTTTCCTCATCATCTAGACCCATCAAATTAATCTGAGTGTCTTGTTCATGTTGGAAATAATACTGAGAGGTGGGGGGGTGAATTAGTATTATCAAGTTCTTTTAATAAATCTTCCTTATTTATACTTTGAATTATTTTTGCATGTCAGTACCATAAAATAATGAGCATGAACAAAGAAAACAGATAGTCACACCAAAGAACACCAGATGTAAGGTGGAAACCCAATGTGGGTGAAAACCACCTGCTGCAATATGTCTCTATCTTCTTTCAAATTAGAAACTCCTTTTACAATCGTTTTGTACTGGTGCAGTCCTTTACCAGTACGCAGGCTGCAACCTGCAGAGAGCTATAACTCTCTCTCGTTTTCCAGTCTCTCCTGGAAGGGAGCTACAACCCCCTACTTCTTTTCTTTCAAGGACCACTTTTCATAAATTTTCAAACTGGATCCATAAACATCAAGAGATCATAAAGTACAAGTAAATCACCCAGTCAACTGTAGTAACCAGATCAACAATAACAGTAAACTAAACCCAGAAAACCTTTTCAACAGAGAACAGTCAGTCAAATAAATGCCTTAATACAGATACACAGTTTTTCTTTCTCTAGCCTGCATGGCTACGCACTTCACCTTCTGCTCCCCTGCGTATACCCGCAGAGAGCCTTCTGCTGCACTGCGTACCCACACGCTGTTTCTTCAATCACGCTGCGTACTGTTACTGTAGGCACGCACCCACAGATACTATCGCGCCACGTACTGCTACTGTAGCCACGCACCCACAGATGCTATCGCGCCGCGTACCTATGCACCTGCGGCTTCTGAAGCGCCGCGTACTTTCCCTGTGCCTACGCACCTGAACCTCTGTTGCTCTGCGTACCCACGCACTGCGCCTTCTTCTGCTCTGCGTACCCACGCACTTCTCCTTCTTCTGCTCTGCGTACCCACGCACTTGCACTGTTAATCACCTGCGTACCTCTGATTAGGGCCGAATTGGCAGTCCCCAGTGTGCCACAGATAGTCAGATGCTTAGATCTGATCATGCGCTCGAGAGATCACTCTTCATAGATTCGCTTTCAACTTCACTTTTATATAGATCAAGCTTTTAAAACAATAACCCAATATTTCAGATCTTAAGATATTCAATTTGCAAAAGATACTTAGCCAAGTGATCTCCTTTGCTTTATATAGGCAAGATCTTCCTAAAATCATGGATCAATACCATAGGTAACCAATACAAGGGGCCCAAAAACATGGGGCTCAATGATAATAATAATATAAAATAATACCACAGGCCAAAACCATAGAATCAAGAACGGCGGGCTAAATAACACTGGCCAAACATAAGAAACCCCACGTGAGCGCGCTTCTCTGCCTTGAAGTAAGTAAGTTGGGGGTACGCACCTTCTGAATGGGTGACCTGCGTGTGTGGCCGCAGTCCCTTCACGGTGTACCTGCGGGTACGCACCTTTAGAACTATTCTCCTGCGTACCTCTTTATTTCCAACATTTTGAGAGCCTGACCAGAGCATTGCCACTTGAGGGTGTCGCCATCAAGTACAACATCTATATCATAGAGCCATACAAGAATCATAATGCCAACAATCTCCCCCTTTGGACTTGATGGCAACCTCAAGATCCTCAACGTCATTCTCCCCCTTTGACATCAAGGGCAAAGGGTTATGCTCCCCCTACGAACATGCTCCCCCTGACTATAAACCAGATCTGCAAATAAGAACCATAAGCCACCAAAACACCATAAATGACCATGAAAGAGATAGAGACATATTGCAGCAATATTCAGACCAGCATCCATGATATCCTTCTCTACATCCTCCATAATGCCAACAATGCATTATATGCTCCCCCTGAACCTGTGCCATTCGATCTTCAACCAATCCACAACCCAGCACATGTACGCATATGCCCCAAATGAGCCTTGCGTACAACCAACCATCAGAAGAGATTCAACAAGATGATGCATCAACAACCCCCAGCTTTTGCCTGAGGTATTCAAAGGTCTCCCTGGGCAATGGTTTGGTGAGTATATCAACAACTTGTTCCTTAGAAGGAACATACTCCAACTTGACCTTTTGTTCAAGTACTTGTTCCCGGAGAAAATGATACTTGATCGGTATGTTCTTGGTCTTTGAATGCATGACTGGGTTCTTTGAAATGCAGATTGCACTTGTGTTATCACATAAGATGGAGATAGGTGGTTTACAAGTGATTTGAAAGTCCTGCAAGGTCTGCATCATCCAAAGGAGTTGAGTGCAGCAAGATGCAGCAGCAACATATTCTACTTCAACTGCAGATAAGGCAATCGAACTCTGTTTCTTGCTGAACCAAGATACTAATCTGGAACCCATAAAGAACGCACCACCACTTGTGCTCTTCCTGTCATCCACGCTTCCTGCCCAATCTGCATCTGTATAAGCATGAATTGTGAGATCTGTATCTCTAGGATACCATAAGCCATAATTTTGAGTCCCTTGAAGATATTTAAAGATTCTCTTCACTGCCTGAAGATGAGTTTCCTTCGGATTTGCTTGAAATCTTCCAACTATTCCCACTGCATGCATGATGTCTGGTCGGGTACCTGTCAAATAAAGTAGACTTCCAATCATTGATCTATAGGTTGGTTGATGCATTGCTGCTGATTCATCATTTGCACTGAGGCTACATCCTGTGACCATGGGTGTACATACTGGTTTTGCATCTTCCATGCCATATTTCTTCAAAATCTGCTTGAGATACTTGGTTTGAGAAAAAAAGATCCCTCCTTCTTTTTGTTGGATTTGCAAACCAAGAAAATATGTCAGTTCTCCCAGCAAGGACATTTCGAATTCTTTCTGCATCACCAAGGCAAAGCTTTGACTCATAGCTTCTTCATTGTTGCCAAAGATAATGTCATCTACATACACAACAAGTATTAGCAATTTGTCATTTTCAACTTTTATATAAAGATTGCTGTCTGCTGATCCTTTTGAAAAACCTTGTTGATGAAGATATTTGTCCAAACGATAGTACCAAGCCCTTGGAGCTTGTTTGAGACCATACAGAGCCTTTTTCAATCTGCATACAAGATTTGGATCATTTCCAAGAATGAAACCATCTGGCTGCTCAATGTATACTTCTTCTTCCAAGTCTCCATTCAGAAAGGCTGATTTCACGTCCATTTGAAATACTTTGAAGTTTTGAAAGCTTGAGAGAGCAAGGAACATTCGGATGGCCTCAAGTCTTGCAACAGGAGCAAAGGTTTCTTCAAAATCTATTCCTTCTTGCTACGCATACCCTTTACAAACAAGTCTGGCCTTGTTTCTAATTACTTCTCCATTTTCATTCAGTTTATTTTTGAAGACCCATTTTGTCCCTATAACATTCTTATCCTTTGGTCTAGGAACCAGCTCCCAAGTGTTGTTCTTTTCGATCTGCTCAAGTTCTTCATCCATTGCTTTCACCCAACATTCATCTTTGCATGCCTCTTTCACATTTTGTGGTTCATTGGAAGAGAGTAATGCCAAATAGCTTGAAGCTTCTGCAACTGTTCTTCTTGTTTGTACACCTGCTTCTTTCTGCCCCAAAATCTGAGATTCTGGATGATTCTTATGAACATATCTGGATGGAGTCTTCTCTTCTATCCTTATCTGCTCCTCTGGTTCTTCTTGAGATTCTTCTTCTTCATCATTTTGTCTTTGAGGGTAGTCTTCATCTTCTTCGATATCTTCATGATTTACTTGCCTAGGAATGTATCCCTTCTCATCAACCACTACATCAATGCTGTCAACAATTCTTCCAAGTCTTTTATTGTAGCACTTGTATGCTTTGCTGTGTGGAGAATAACCAAGAAGAATGCCTTCATCTGCTCTAGGTTCAAGTTTGCCAAGTTGCTCATCAGTATTCTTAATATAGCATTTGCTCTCAAAGATTTTGAAGTGCTTTACCAAAGGAGTCTCACCATACCAGATCTCATGAGGAGTTTGAGTGCTATTCACCCGGACATTTGTTTTGTTGAGAATAACAACCACAGCATATGCAGCTTCACCCCAAAAAGTTGCGGGAGTTCCAGACTCATCAAGCATAGCACGAGCCATTTGTTGGACTGTTATGTTCACTCTTTCCACTACTCCATTTTTCTGAGGAGTTCTAGCTGTAGAGAATTCTCTTCTTATCCCATGTTCTTCACAGAAATAGAAAAATTCATTTGAGGTAAACTCCCCACCTCTGTCGGATCTGAGGCACTTAATTTTGTATCCTGATTCATTTTCAACCAAGGCTTTAAAGGATTTGAATTTTTCGAATGCTTCATCTTTGTGCTTCATAAGTCCTAACCAGACAAACCTGGAGAAATCGTCAATGAATAATATCAAGTATTCTTCTCCTCGAGGTGTCCTTTTCCTGAATGGTCCACATACATCTGTATGTACAAGCTCAAGAGGCATGCTAGCTGATCCTTCCTTCTGTGGAAAGTTAGTTCTGGTTTGCTTTCCAAACTGACATGATTTGCATATGGTGTTGTCTGGAATTTTGATATCTGGAAGACCGCGAACTGCCTGATATTTGCATGCTTTCCTTATTTGTGAAAAGCTTAGATGCCCCAACCTCTGGTGCCATAACCAATGTTCATCATCCTTGCTTAGATAGCATTGTTGTTGTCCTTCTTCAAATATGTATAGATTATTTGGAGTTCTTTTACCTTTGATCTCTGCTTTACCTGTATCAAGATCACGAACAAGACATCCATTTGATCTAAATATCACCTCGGTTCCTTGATCACACATCTGGCTGACACTCAGAAGATTATGCTTCAATCCATCAACATACAAAACATTTCCAGCTTTGACCTTTTCTTTTAACTGAGCAGTGCCTTTTCCTTTTATAGTTGCAGGAGTATCATTTCCAAAAGAAACTTTCTTTCCCTTTTCTAAAGCAGAATATGATTCAAGTTTTTCTTTATCACCTGTCATATGCTTCGAACATCCACTGTCAATGTACCATAGATTTTCCTGTCCCTCTGCATAAAATGCTATCCCACATCTTTCTGTTTGTGGTTCCTTTATTCTCCATGCTTTGGTGCTTGATGCTTGTTCCTTTGTCTGCTGAAACGTGTTCCTGCATTCATAATCTTCATGACCAAAGTTATTGCAAATAGAACATTCAACTTCATTTTCAAGAACCGAAAAGTTGTTATAGGTCCTTTTTGTAATCCTGATCATACTTCTTTGTTTTTGAGCTTCTCTAGTCATGATCGTTTTATATGCAACACATTGAGCTACTTTGTGACCAAAGTTAAGGCAAGAAAAGCATTGTCCATTGAAGAAATTTCTGCGGTTATCAAATCTTCTGGCCAAACGATTGTAATTTCTATTTTCATTCATTCTTGAAGCAAATTGAGAGGATTTTACCTGTGGTTGGTTGTAGCTTTTGTTCATCCTTAAGACGGATTGCCCCTGGTTTACCTGATAGTCTTCGTTTGTAATTGGTCCCTGCTTTACCTGGTGATCTCCATTGTGCTTTTGCTCATTCCTTCTTGCTGCATCAAGATAACTCTTTGAGGTGGATGCTTGAGAAGTTTCTCCATTATACCCCAGACCTGTCTTGTTTAGTGGAGAACGA
This sequence comes from Pinus tabuliformis, assembly GCA_031772625.1. Classification (NCBI taxonomy): domain Eukaryota; kingdom Viridiplantae; phylum Streptophyta; class Pinopsida; order Pinales; family Pinaceae; genus Pinus; species Pinus tabuliformis. Next base: position 40,148,469 of record CM062815.1, read on the forward strand.
TGTACATTGATGATCTCATCCAGAGTTTCAGATCCTTTGACAAAATTAAGATTAATAGCCTTTGTTTTCTCAATCTCTTTTCTAAGACCAACAATTTCACCTTCTAACTTTTCAAGATATTTTTCTTTTTCATCAATCTGAAATTGTAGAGTATCAATGATCATATTCTTTTCTTCTATACATGTCTTGAGTCTAGAAATTTCTTCATGAAAGCTATCCACATCTATAGCATCCATGTAATCATCATCTTCAAATGCCATTAAAAGTTTATAGTCATTACCTCGTTCATCTTCATCACTATTTGATAGACCATCACTATCTTCATGAGTGTAGTAGCTTTTCTTATTTGCATTTTGTTTCTTGCTCCATCTAGCTAGTTCCTTTCCTTTGTCAATCTTATCCTTATGAGGACATTTCGTAGCATAATGACCTACTCTTCCACAAGCAAAACATTTAAAAGGTAACTTACCTCTGAACCTTCCAGTACCCCGTTGAAGATTTCTGACAAAATTTGATTCTTCTTCTTCTTCTGGCACATGACTTGCTTCATAGTAGTCTCCTTTGCCTGAAGCCTTGAAAGCAGCTTCTCTCCTGTCTGATGGACCTCCCTTTCTCATTTCATAAGCAGTTAGAATTCCGTGTAGCTGAGACATAGTAAGAATTCGTAGATTTTCCTTTTCTTCTATTGCAGATACTTTAGATTCAAACTTGGGGGACAATGATCTTAAAACTTTTTCAACCACAATAGCCTCTTTTATTTCTTCACCCAAGTTTTTCATGCAATTAACAATCTCGTCTACCCGAAGAAAATAGTTAGCCACAATTTCATCATTATACATTCTGAGATTCTCATGCTGAATTCTGAGGGTTTGAAGTTTAGCACGCTTTACCTATTCATCTCCTTCGTAGCTCAAGACAATCTTGTCCCATATTTCCTTTGCGGATTTATATTGCATAACCTTTACGAATTTTGTTTGAGATAAGCATCCTAGGAGAGTATTGACTGCTTTAGCATTGGTTTCATATTTCTTCTTCTCGGCCGAATCTGTAGGAGTAGCTGAAGGAAAAGTGTAGCCTGTATCTATGATAGCCCAAACTTTTGTACCAAGAGATTGAAGATAGGTAGTAACTCTTACCTTCCAATAATTGAAGTTTGTCCCATCAAAGATTGGTGGCCTGATTGATGCTTCCCTCTCGTAGTTGCTCATGATGAATGATCTTCCTTCAAGTGATCAAGCTTCTCTGAAGGACCTGCTCTGATACCAATTGTTGGAAATAATACTGAGAGGGGGGGGTGAATCAGTATTATCAAGTTCTTTTAATAAATCTTCCTTATTTATACTTTGAATTATTTTTGTATGTCAGTACCATAAAATAATGAGCATGAACAAAGAAAACAGATAGTCACACCAAAGAACACCAGATGTAAGGTGGAAACCCAATGTGGGTGAAAACCACCTGCTACAATATGTCTCTATCTTCTTTCAAATTAGAAACTCCTTTTACAATGGTTTTGTACTGGTGCAGACCTTTACCAGTACACAGGCTACAACCTGCAGAGAGCTACAACTCTCTCTCATTTTCCAGTCTCTCCTGGAAGGGAGCTACAACCCCCTACTTCTTTTCTTTCAAGGACCACTTTTCATAAATTTTCAAACTGGATCCATAAACATCAAGAGATCATCAAGTACAAGTAAATCACCCAGTCAACTGCAGTAACCAGATCAACAATAACAGTAAAATAAACCCAGAACACCTTTTCAACAGAGAAAAGTCAGTCAAATAAATGCCTTAATACAGATACGCAGTTTTTCTTTCTCTAGCCTGCGTGGCTACGCACTTCACCTTCTGCTCCCCTGCGTATACCCGCAGAGAGTCTTCTGCTGCACCGCGTACCCATGCACTGTTTCTTTAATCACGCTGCGTACTATTATTGTAGGCACGCACCCACAGATACTATCGCGCCGCATACTGCTACTGTAGCCACGCACCCAAAGATGCTATCGCGCCGCGTACCTACGCACCTGCGGCTTCTGAAGCGCCGCGTACTTTCCCTGTGCCTATGCACCTGAACCTCTATCGCGCTGCGTACCCACGCACTGTGCCTTCTTCTGCTCTGCGTACCCACGCACTTCTCCTTCTTCTGCTCTGCGTACCCACGCACTTGCACCGTTAATCACCTGTGTACCTCTGATTAGGGCCGAATTGGCATTCCCCCAGTGTGCCACAGATAGTCAGATGCTCAGATCTGATCATGCGCTGGAGAGATCACCCTTCATAGATTCGCTTTCAACTTCACTTTTATATAGATTAAGCTTTTAAAACAATAACCCAATATTTCAGATCTTAAGATATTCAATTTGCAAAAGATACTTAGCCAAGTGATCTCCTTTGCTTTATATAGGCAAGCTCTTCCTAAAATCATGGATCAATACCATAGGTAACCAATACAAGGGGCCCAAAAACATGGGGCTCAGTGATAATAATAATATAAAACAATACCACGGGCCAAAACCATAGAATCAAGAACGGCGGGCTAAATACCACTGGCCAAACATAAGAAACCCCACGTGAGCGCGCTTCTCTGCCTTGAAGTAAGTAAACTGGGGGTACGCACCTTCTAAACAGGTGACCTGCATGTGTGGCCGTAGTCCCTTCATGGCGTACCTGCGGGTACGCACCTTTAGAACTATTCTCCTGCGTACCTCTTAATTTCCAACATTTTGAGAGCCTAACCAGAGCATTGCCACTTGAGGGTGTTGCCATCAAGTACAACATCTGTATCATAGAGCCATACCAAAATCATAATGCCAAAAGTTCAGGGTCTTCTAAGTGGGAGGCCTCTGCATAGTTTTCTTGGAAAGTTGGTTTGATATTCTGGTCAGGAATATTCTTTCCAGCATTCTGGTTCTGGTTTTTCCTAAAGTTCGGATTTCTTGCTCGGGGAGCCTGCTAGTTATCCCAGTGAGGTTTTCTTTTGATGTTTCCGATTCTGTCCATCAACCTTTCCATTCCTTTGTTCAAAGCTTCCATTTTTTGGTCAAACGGTGAGGTTTCCTCTTTCAAGGGTACTCTTTTCTCATTTCTAGTTCTGGCTCTTTTGGCAAGCTAGTTAGCTTCAACGCTTATTGTTACACTCTGAATTTCTTCCAGAGTTGGTGGATTTCTTTCTCTTAATTGAAAAGCCATATTTGTATCAAATCCATCCAGACATTTGATCAAGGCTAAGCTAGGTGGAGGTATAAGGTAAGGTGGAATGACATTATATACATTATTAAACCTGGTGCAATAGTTCTGAATAGTTTCATTTGGCCCCCTTTTAAGGTTTTCATATTCAGATAAAATTTGAAGGGGGTTATTCTTCTTTTCCCACCTATTCAAGAATTTTTGGTAAAGGAATTCTAGACTATCTATGCTTTGAGGGGGAAAAGATATAAACCATGTTCTCACTTCTCTAGCGAGACTTTGGATGTAGATTCTCATTTGGACATCTGTTATGTCAATCTCATGAAGTTCGAAGTAGTCTGTCATTTTCCTAGTGTGTTGTTGTGTTGTGTATGTTACAGTGTCATCAAAGGTAACAATTTTACTCTGATAATCCTGTGGCATAGCACCTTGGGGAGCAGGCATCACAAGGGGAGCATATTTATTGGCCATGATTCTGGGTTGGTTAGGAGTGGGAACTAGAGTTGCGGTAACAGTGGGTGTTTGGGTTGTGGAGGAAGAACTAGAGGTAGTGGTAGGGTGTTGAGTAGTGATTGGTTGAAGAGGAAGTGAAGGAATAAATAGAGGGGTAGAATGGACTTCAGAAAGGTGAGGGAATAATGATGAAATAAAATAAAGTGAAGCTATTTCAGAAATTTCAGGGGCTCTATCAGTGATAAAGGATGACTAAGGTGAGTTTAGTAGATTTCGATCAATTAACAAGTTGGCTTGTTGGATTTCAAGTTCTCTGGTGAATTCTAGATCTGGGACTAAGTCCAACAGTTCATTATCAGATGTATTTCTAAACAGAGAAGTTTCAAAATATTCATCAAAAGGAAGGTCTTCTAAGAAAATCCACTCAGCAGGGCATGAATATGATCTAAACAAAGGTCTAGGGCTGACTAAACTCTCTTGTCTTCTGATGATTCTCAGAATCAGGTTGGGATTTTCAAACACAGGGGGAGGATTTGGATTAGGGTTAGCCCTGGTATAATGAGTTCTTCCTAAAGCCAGATTTTGACCTTTTTAAATGATATTCTTTTATGGATGTTCAAAATAACTTCTAATAATCCTTTAAGATGCTTCAAAATTAAACTTTAAGTTTCTCAAAGATTTACTTCAACTGAGGATTTGTTCAGTCCCCAATATGGTCGCCACTATGTTATCACTTAGATTTTCCTTAGAAGTTATTTAAAAGAAGGAAAGTATCCACGGTAACTACAAACCAATTTTTTAAATATAGATCCTAGCCGATTTACACTCAGAGAGGGCTCTCTCTTTATAATTTAGCATTGTTTTGATAGGATATTAGGCTAGTTCTTAATTCTTAAGGAATTTGTTTTGATTTGTTTGGTGGAATTAAGGAAGCAGATGGGCAAAGCAGGTATTTAGGCCATTGGGCTATGGAGTCAAGTAGGAAAGGTTTATCAAGACTTGATTAATCACCAAGGTAAGAGTTCACAAGGCAAGCTAGCACAACAAGGACAAATCTGAAAGTTTCAATGGATGAAAATCTTAACCAGGGCCAAGGGAAATGAAGAATACTTAACAGGGATTAATATGAAGAAGGGAGGTTTGAAAAATAGCAAGGGCAATTAAGAATCCTGTACTAAGGGCCAATAGGGGGAATGAATTACAGAAGTAAGAGAGCAACTAAGAATTCCCAAACTTAAGCAATTTAGTAGAAAGCATTAAATAAACAAACAATTAAAAAAAAAAACGCTTAAGCTATTTCTGATGATATTATTCCTTGTTTTCTTTTAAGAATTATAAGAAACACATATGATATTTAATAACATGAAGGAAACAGTAATCAAACTCAGAGAAGTGATACTTATTTTTTTCCCAGAGTGCACATGAATCGAGTGAAATTTCCTTAGCTTTATTTAATCTAGTAAACCAGTCCCAACCTTGATTACAATAGCTCCTTTAGCTCAAAACAAAAAGTCTACAAAAATTATTTTTAATCCACCCTAATTAATTCAATTTGTGAAGTATTTATACAAAAATTAATACAAAATATCTCATAACTATGTCAGATTTATTCTAGGGAACAAAAGTTATCTTCCACATGAACATAGAGATAGATGGAAAACAGTTTGTTTGTTGTCTCTTTATTTGTGAATGTGATGGATACTGGAACTCAGATTAGGCTCTTGTAGTTGCCTTGGTATTTATGTGCTAGATTTCACTCTCATTTTCACCTACTGATACTATTTACCTATGCTGATACTCTTTACTTGTGTTGTTTCATCCTTTCATCCTGTATTCCAAAAATTTACCATGGTAAACATTTTTTTACTCCACAAATTTACCATCATAATTTTATAGTAAATTAGTCGAACTGGTCCACCATTCATTATCCGGTAATTTCATCCTAATCATCTTCCTGTACACTTCATCAGCTTCTGTGTACTTAGCAAAATTGGGTTTGCTGGTGAACAGATGTTTTACTTCATGTTCTATGTAAAATAGATTCTCCAAGCCATCATAAAGTACCTTTCCTGTAGGTAATGCTTTTACTCCTGAGGAGCTTGATTGTCTTCTAGCCTGTTTATTTAATCTCTCGATATAGTCTTCCTATTCCATTAACTTGTCATGTATAACCGGTGGGCTAGGAAGGCCTTCCTCTTTCAAAATGCCATAATTCAACATGAAGCTATCTATGTCTGCCTAAATACTCTAACACCTTTTCTCTAAATTAAGCATTAAGTTCCTTTTAGTAAGAACTTTCTTTATTTCAATAAAAGTAGCTATTCTTTCCTCAATCTCTAACTCATCTAGTTGATACCTGTTCCTACTGTTCAAAAAATCAATCAACTGATTTGCCTCTTCAGGCTTATCTCCAAGTTCTTCTTTAGTTTTCTGTATAGCTTCCACAACTCCTTTTATTAATTTAGTTTTTTCAAAAATTACCTGGATAGAAGACCAAATATCATTGGTGGAATCAATGATATTGGTCCACAATATATTTCTCATGTCTCCCAATGGTTTTTCTAATGTCAAATCCTTCTCCAGGACTTTGATTCTTTCTTCCATCCTTCGATTTTTTATTTCTTCTTCTTTATTCTGAATTTGGGCAAGCTCTGTAGGAATTTACAGGGTAAGTTCCTCAGAAAGAACACCAAAAGGACACCGCTCACAACCAGATCACAGATCAATACACCAGTATTTTTGATGTGGTTAAAACCCTCAAAGAGGGAAACAGTCCACGGCCTGCGCCAACGTGGCTACTACAGGCAATTTATTAATCAAAGAATGAAAATTTACATAAGCTTCTCTCATGCATGGATTACCCGAACAATGACCCTCCATGCGCTTTAAATAGAACTCATGGACCAATCGGGTGTCAAGCCACAGATCAAGTGTCGGTAATACCGAGGAGAGAGTGAACCGTCGGATCACTACATATCGTGACCGTCGGATTGTAAGTTACAAAATGTACAACGGTAAAGAAACACACTTTACCTAACTCTATACCTAACTCTACACTAGACCAAGTTGAACTTAACTATATCCTATGTGTCGGAATATCCTAACATCCCCCCTTAAGAACAACTTAGGATAGGATTGAAGGATTTACAAATATGACACAATAGGAGAAGGAAGGAGGCACTAGAGCCTATCCCCCCTTAGTGACAACTTCCTGAACTCCAAGCATATATCGAAGTTTAGTGAACTTCGCCTCTGTGAGAGCCTTTGTGAAGATGTCTGCAACATGATCATCTGTTGAACAATATTGCACTTCAAGAACATGGTCATGAATGAGCTTTCTGATGAAGTGCATGTGTAGTTCAATGTGTTTGCTGCGCTGATGCTGGACTGGATCTTTGCATAGCTGAATGGCACTTTGATTATCACACCAAAGTGTGGTTGGATGCTGCTGCTCAAAGCCAAACTCTGATAGGATCTGACGAAGCCACAAGGCTTCCTTACTAGCTTCCACGGCACCACGATACTTTGCTTCTGCTGATGAAAGAGAAATGGCAGCCTGTTTCTTACAAGCCCATGTAATAGGTCCTGAACCAAGAGTGAAGACATAACCGGCAGTAGACTTCCGATCATCAGGGTCACCAGCCCAATCAGAATCAGTGAAACCAACTAATAGAGGAGTTGCTTTGGCACTGTAATGAATCCCAAACTGTACTGTACCTCGAACATAACGAAGTATTCTTTTAGCTGCTTTCCAATGACTTTCACGGGGGTTTTGCATAAAACGAGCAACAAGGCCAACAACAAAGGAAAGGTCAGGACGAGTATGGGTTAAATACAAAAGTTTTCCTACAAGTTGACGGTATAAGGTAGCATCAACTTCAGGAGAAGTACAAGAGACTGAAAGTTTGACTCCAGACTGAAAGGGAGAAGGGGCTGGCTTACAGTCTTCCATGTGAAAATGATGAAGAATATCACAAGCATACTTGGACTGGGAAAGGAAAATACCCTCCTTGGATTGCAAGACTTGAAGATCGAGAAAATAGTGTAAGTGTCCTAAGTCTGTCATTTCAAATTTCTTTTTAAGGTTGGACTTCACATGGTTTATAAGGTTGGGATCACTACCAGTAAGAATAAGATCATCAACATAAAGAACAAGGATGATAAGAGAGTTTCCCACTTTCTTGGTGTAGACAGTATTGTCAGAATAACACCTAGAAAAGCCAGATTCTAAAAGAAAGCTATCCATTTTGGCATACCAAGCCCGAGGATCTTGCTTGAGACCATAAAGGGATTTCTTAAGTCGACAAACAAGGCTTGAGTCTGTTTGTATGAAGCCAATGGGTTGTTCCATATAGATTTCTTCCTGCAAGTCCCCATGCAAGAAGGCAGATTTAACATCCATCTGATGGACTTCCCATTTTAAAGAGGCAGCAAGGGAAAGAACAAGGCGGATAGAGTTCATTTTGGCAACATGGGAGAACGTTTCAGTGTAGTCAATGCCTTCAACCTGTGAAAAGCCCTTAGCAACAAGACGAGCTTTATGTTTATCAACTTTCCCATCTGGTCCATACTTGGTTCTGTAAACCCATTTACATCTAACAAGTTTGCGTCCCTTTGGTAGAGGAACAAGATCCCATGTATCATTTGCCAACAATGAATGATATTCTTCATTCATAGCTGCTTCCCAATGTGGATGGCCTGAAGCTTCTGCAAAAGTGTCAGGATCATGATTTACTGGAGCTTGAGCCAGTAAAGAAGAGGCTCTTTCAAACTGAGAACGTGTACGTCGCTGATCTGTAGGATCACCGGCAAGATCACCTGCTGCATCCCAAGTAGCACGGACCCATCTTGGAAGTTGAGGATCCTGAGAAGGTGGGGGAGGATTATCATCCTCACTTTCATCATCTGAAGAAGAAATGTTTTCAAAAGTAGAAGAGATAGGAAGAGGTGGCACATCCGCCGGACTAGGCTCGCAAGCCGATTTATTTTCATCAAATTTTACATCTCTTCTAATGATAACATTTTTGGACTTAAATGGAATAAGTCTATAACCTTTTACATCTTCAGAATATCCAACAAAAGTACATTTCTCACTCTTAGGTTCTAAAGCTTTGTGCTTTTCATCTGGAATATGGGCCCATGCTTCACTTCCAAAAACACGAAAGTGACTTACATCTGGTTTAATGGAACTCCAAGCTTCTTCTGGAGTGATATTCTGTAGAACCTTAGTAGGAGTGCGATTTATTATATAGTTTGCACAATTAATTGCTTCGGCCCAAAAACTAAGACTGAGTCCTTTAGATTGCAGCATACAATTAGCCATTTCCTTTAAGGTGCGATTTTTCCTTTCAGCTACACCATTTTGTTGTGGAGTGTATGGAACAGTATGTTGCATTTGAATTCCATTTTCGGTGCAAAAGTTGATGAATGTATTTTTAACATATTCTCCACCATTATCAGTTCTTATCTTAAGAATTTGATGTCTAGATTGTTTTTCAACAAAGGCTTTGAAGGCCAAAAATGTGTTAAATACTTCGCTCTGGAGTTTTAAGAAGTATACCCAAGTGCGTCTGGAGAAATCATCAATGAAAGTTAAGAAATACTTGCAGCCAGAGAATGAAGCAACAGGAAGTGGACCACATAAATCACTGTGCACAAGCTGTAAAGGGGCTGAGGCATGCCAAGAGGCACGTTTTTCAAAACTGTCCCGATGATGTTTTCCGAGTACACATCCGGAACAAACACCATCTCTGCAAGATACCATAGGAAGACCTGTCACCATATTTTCTTTACATAGATGCTGAAGGGAGCGATAGTTTAAGTGACCAAATCGCTCATGCCAAAGTTTGCTCACTTCATCATTATGAGCAACAAATACTGAGGGAAGATTTGATGACCCAAAGTTGTGAAACTTATACAACCTTGTGGAATCATCAGCAAGACCAGTAGCTAGAATCTATTTAGGATCTTTTAGATCCTTGATTACAACATCATGAGGTGAAAATTCAACAATTTTACCTTCACCTGAATGAGTTATCTGATATACAGATAGAAGGTTGCAAGATAAGGTTGGAACACATAATACATCATTAAACTGACCATTGTCTAGATGAATAGTTCCAGTCCCTACAACATTAAGAGATCTATCATCACCAACATATATATTTTTGGTGTTACAATCATTTAAAGAGGAAAACATGGCTTGGTTTTTGGCCATGTGATAAGAGGCTCCAGAATCAATGAGCCACTCATGAGAAGGAGAGGAAGAAGATACATTTAATGCATAACCAGACTGAGATGATTGACAACGACATGCAGAAAGTGCCATTCCGGAAGTTGAAGTTGAAGTATGATCCACATGGATGTTATGTTTCTTCATTGCGGCTTCCAAGGCTTCCATCTTCTTAAAGCATTTAGATTCTAAGTGGCCATCTCGATTACAAAAGTTACAATGTCTATCAGTCTTCTTCCATTTGTTTTTATTGGTCTTATCATTTTGAGGCTGAGTTGGTTTAGGACCATTCTTTTGAGGATATGACTTCTTAGGATTCTTTGAATTTGGTTGCTGCTGGGCAGCTAACGCTTTCGTGGAAGAGTTTCCAAGATTAAGAAGACCAAGGTGTAAGAGTTTTTCTTGTTCTCTTATTAAAGAATCACAAAAAGAGTCAAAGGAAGGGGCCTTGTAGTCTTTCCTTGACAAATGAAAGCTTCCCTTGTAGAATGGAAGGTGGAAACAAATACAGAGTAGGCTGGTCCCAACTTAGTAAGGATGGAATAAATAAGGTTACTATCTTCTTTCTTAACCTTAACACCTTCCAAAAGATATCTAAGGGTCTTGAATTTGGACAAGAAATCTTCAATGCAAGAAAAATTATTAGGATCCAATGTAAGCAACTCATTTTCAAGTTGATGGGCTCTAATTTCATTTTTAATCCCAAAAACTTTAGTGAGTTTTTCCAATGCTTCATGAGGAGTCTCAAGTTCTGCAATATGGAATCTAAGATCAGGAGAAATAGACATCCCTATCAAACCACGTGCTTGATCTTGTCTATTTTCCCATTTTGCAGCCTTGTCTTCATCTTTTGGTTTCTTCTCTTGGTCTGTGGCTATTCTATAGAGACCTTTACTTCTAAGTAAATCTTCCATGTAGGCTATCCATTGGAAGTAGTTAGTGCTGTCAAGAATGACTTGGCATGGACTTTCCATTTTTAAAAAACACTGAAGCTGGAGATGCTGAAAGTAAGTGTTCGAATGGATAGATCTCGAAAAATTAGGCTGTTTTAAAAAAAACGGCTCTGAAAAAGGCTTCCAGATGAAGAAGTTATGGCTTTTTGAAAAAAATTTGTTGAAGTTGCCGGCAAAGTGCGCGAATGTGCGGGAATGAAAAAATCCGCCCCCACAAAATGGAGACTTGAACCCAAGACCTCTACTCTCTTAAAATAGGTTTGAACCAATTGATCTATACAAAAAATTTGAGAGAGAGAGAGAGAGAGAGGGGGGGGGGCCTTGGTTTGCGTGCTTGCCTTGAGAAAGCTCTTTTTCCCTACAAAACACAAAACACAAAACCCAACACGAATATGCAAAGAAAAGCGAACCTTGCGGCTCGAAGTTAGCTTTAGCCAAAAAAATAGATATTTTTAAAAAAAATCTCAAAGTTAGCTTTACCCGAAAAACTAAATATTTTTCTCAATGTTTCTGATTTTCCGAGATCACACTAAGGTGCAGGGAAAAGAGCATACGCATGAGAAAAATCCTTCCTTTCTGTTTCTGATTTGCCCAGATCGTAGGGCAAAGAGCATACACAAAGATGAAAGGTATAGATCCGGTTAAAAAAAAGGGCTAAATAAACCGAAACCGAAATAAGCAGAGAGAAAATAACAGTAAACTGCAAAAACACTGTATACCTCCCGATCTGAAAAATGACGCAGCTAGGGCTACCGGAAACCTTTTCGCGTGAAACGAAAGGGGTTCCTCACTGGAACAGATGCTCCGAACGCAACAGAGCAGTCCTCTCGGCCCGAAAGCAGTCAGAAACAGCAGATCTAGGAAACGACAGCCGCATGCAGTTCTACCGGCTTCAGATTTGGATCACCAACGGACGCGGCCCTCAAATAGCTCTGATACCATGTAGGAATTTACAGGGTAAGTTCCTCAGAAAGAACACCAAAAGGACACCGCTCACAACCAGATCACAGATCAATACACCAGTATTTTTGACGTGGTTAAAACCCTCAAAGAGGGAAACAGTCCACGGCCTGCGCCAACGTGGCTACTATAGGAAATTTATTAATCAAAGAATGAAAATTTACATAAGCTTCTCTCATGCACGGATTACCCGAACAATGACCCTCCATGCGCTTTAAATAGAACTCATGGACCAATTGGGTGTCAAGCCACGGATCAAGTGTCGGTAATACCGAGGAGAGAGTGAACCGTCGGATCACTACATATCGTGACTGTCGTATTGTAAGTTACAAAATGTACAACGGTAAAGAAACACACTTTACCTAACTCTATACCTAACTCTACACTAGACCAAGTTGAACTTAACTATATCCTATGTGTCGGAATATCCTAACAAGCTCATAGCTTGTTTCCAAACTTGTCATTTGTTCTCTGAGCTTTTTCAATTTTGTGGCCTGGATACTCATTTGTTCCATGGCTTTAATCATCTCATCTGTTTTTTTTGCTGATGTCCCTGCACTGGTTGATGTAGCTGTGGTTGAAATAGTCTCTACTACTGGCAATGTTGTCACTGGTGGAAGTGTTGGTGCCAAGGAAGTTGCTAGAGTGGAGGGCACTGCTGTAGAAACTGTGGGTATGACAGTCTAAGGAGTGGTGGCTAGCTCACTCTGCTTAGACTGTATTGCTTTCTCCAATTCTTTTTTAGTTTCTTTTAACTGATCATTTAACTTAAGGACTAAGTTGATAAGTTCTTCCTCCTTTTGCTTCTCTATAACTTCTGTAATTTGAGGGTGGTGGAGAGGAGGGATCTTAAGCTGCTTCTTTAGTGCAACTATATCATCATTCTTCTTTTTAATTAACTGCTCTACAGCTTTGACATCTTTGGGATCATGTCCCAACTCTATCACCAAGTCTTCTAAAGTTTTTATCCTAGTGTATTTAGCCTGAGAGGAGGCCTTTTCCAGTTGAAGTTGTGAAGAGGTATTGGTCAATGAGTCCTGCAATTGATGTGTTGTAATGGCCTTATTAGTCAATGTAGAATATACCATCTCACTAGTTTGTTTTCTCAGTTCTATTTGGTCAATAGGATGAATATCCTTTGCCAAAACATCAAAATCAGTCTTTAAATAATCAACCATGGATCTTGGTTGTTGCATAGTGGGCTTCAGGGAGCTCGTCTACATCTTTCCTTCCTTTATGTCAAAGGCTGACATCAGCCTTGTCTAGTTGGTTGGAGCCATTCTAAGATAGTGAGCATAGGTCTGAGCTTTCAGTTTCTCATTCCTTGCTTTAATTTATTTATATATTTCTTTTATGTCCCAGCTTTGTTCCGAAGGAGCTCTGAATGAAGACACCTTTGTGCTCTGTTGTCTTTCCAATGCTTGTATCTATGAAGTAGATGGTGTCCCTCCTGTTGGAATGTTTGGCCTGCTATCACTCCTTTCGGCTGTTGTGTTGCCTGCTATTTCCTCACTCTACTCTTCTTCTACATATGGGTTTAACCTTTGCCTTTTAGCAAAATTTTGATCAATAGGCATAGTAGAAGGAGTGGCCTCATCTCGACTTCTCTTTGGATTCTTCTCCTCATTCAGAGGAGTCTGCAAAATGGGAGGGTTGCTCATGTTTAGTTCTATTTGTTCTAGCTCCTCTGAAATTTCTAGTTGCTCTGAATCTTCTGCCTGTTTTGATGACTTTTGTTGCTCTGATGGATGTGTGTTGTGTTCCTGTGATTGCTGTTGTGATGAAGCTTCTCCAAGCACTTGTACAAATGAATCTTCATCAAGCCTTCTTTCTAAATCCACCAATACATTATCAACTGCAACTTGTGTGCTATCTTGATCTACCAGAGTACCTTCCACCCATTCAGATTGGTTGGCATATTGTTCAATTTCTAGAATCCTATGGTGGATATAGGGAGATAGCTTATTTTTCTGCCTTCTACTACAAATGAAGCTGTGGGGATCATAGTTCCAGATGAAACTCTATTTTAATCTCAATCTTTGGAGGATTTGATCTACCTCCTTTCCTGCTTCTCTATTATTGCAAATAAATGGGCCTAGATGAGCTTTTATTCTTAGTTGGGCCTTCTTCTTGGTTTTGACAAAGTGAATCTCATGAGAATTGATCATTTGCCTGTAGTACTCCAGAGAAAGTAATCACATGGGGAGATATCTACGTAATTCGTAAGGAGGCAACTCACACCCATAAATCCTAATTTCAGTATGGTTTTGGTATAAGTACCAATCCCCTACTTTTTATTCTTTGGACAACTGGAGAATCCTCTTAATGTCTGCATTGATTCTGGGAGGGGGACTTCCTAATAACATTGTAGTCACTGGATGTACAAATAGGTCAATAAAATCTGTATATGGATAGGGAGAAGAACTAGACATGTGGAATAGAGAGGTCCAGAAGATGACAGATCTAGGATTCCCTCTAGTATCAAGCTTTTGGACAGAGAAGGGAAACTTATCAGTTTGGTAGTAGAGAAACAAATGATACAGGAATAATGAATACTTGAACACTCTCTCATTTTCTAATCTCATAAACTGATCATGCATTCTATCTTTGATTAATTTTTCATAATAAAACTTGACTGCATGAGGTTAACCGGGGGTAAAAATAGACATGTAGACAAAAATGATCTCATCTACATATTCATTAGTGGTAAAACCTAAAATGCATGATATCATTGTTGTGATATCTTTGCCCAGATCAGAAAAGATGACTGACACGTAAGGAGGGGGGTCTTTTGGCATGTATTTTTCTTCAACAATGAAAGTTTGCAGGATTTGGGTATTTTTGGAACTAGAGAGCTTAGAGAATCTTTCAAGCAAATCAGAAATGGTAAGGGAGGTGAGGTCTTGACCAGGTTGTAACTGTAACATTTCATTTATGGATTCAATAGTGATAGTGAACAGGACTTTCTGGTCTGGTGACATTACAACTCTCGTGATAGGGTCATAATTTGCATGACAGTAGTGAATAATCTTCGACAAGACATGAAGACTAGGGAATTGATATTTGGGTAGGTTTGACCTAGAGGCGTTTCTTATCTGCATGTTCAAATAGTTGTCTCAGTGTCTGTAGTGCAATTTCAAAGGGGTTTCGTCGAAGGTGAGGTCTTTTATCTGAAAATATTTATCAGCCAGGGGAAGATGATCTAAATCTGTGTTGGGATTGGTAACTGGCATGACATTCAAGGAAACTCGGGTGTCCATCCTTAGTTCTTCTGGATTCAAGGACGATAGTAGGGGGTTTCAGGGGATCATTGAAAACTGGGTCATCTCAGAGAGTTTCAAGACTGTCAATAGCTTAATTTCACTATATTACTTAATTTATAAAGCAATTCAGCTCAGGTTTAGTATGAAAATAGGGTTTCTTGGTTGAAAACGTGGTAAATACCTAGTGTTGGTTGTAAAAATGGATTAATGGCACTTGTGCAATGTTCGCAGGGAGAGCACGGTTTCGCATTGGTAATCTTGAGTTCAGCGGCTTCTAGAGGTTGACGGCTGGAAGTAGGTTGACAGTTCGAACGTACTCTGCGTGTGCATGGGGATCAGAAGTTTCTTTTCTTGGTAAAACAAAAATAATGAGTATTTTTGGTTTTATTTGCAAATTCATTAGATTTGGCGAGTATAATGGGAAAGAGACAGTTGGCGCCAACTAACGGAGGTGACATTTTGTCATTTAGCGAGGGTGGTAAGCGGAGTCTATCACACCACTTTTGAGGGCTTGGTGGTATTAGGAGAGGTTTGCCCGATGCCATTCATTTGGTGACACGTAGTGGCAAGGTGAACAGTAAAATTGCTAACATTGGGTAGGTAAAGTTTGGCATCAGAGGGATCTGAAAGGGTTAGATTGTATGGCGATCGGGTTAATGATTTGATCTGAAGTTAGTGGAGGGGCCCGATGGGATAATAACTGTAGATTAAGGATATTTAATGATGTCGGGGATGATTTGATTGTAGGACGGTTATTAATTAATCACAATTTGACTAATTAATCCCTTTTAACATGGCGGAGGGTTATGGTTTTTAATTAATCGCATATTGATTAATTAATCCATTTTTTATTATGGTTTATATTTCAAATCGGGGAAGGATATTAATATATGGAAATTTAATAATATATATGGGAAAGCAGTGTATTTTTGGGATTTAAATATATAAATAAAATTATATGTTAATATGAAAATGAAAATGGAAAGCACTAAGTAAAATATTTTTGAAATATATTGTCATTTTTGCATTCGAACATCACAACTTAGGCTTAAGTTTATTTGTTGGTTTTTATATGGGGGTAATTACTTTTCTCACGCAAATAGTGATTTTACCTTAGGAAAAGGGGGTTTTTAAGGAAAATGAATGAATGATGGAGGGGTTTTTAGTACTTATACCTTATAAGTTATTGGGCCAAGGGTTCGGTCCCTCCAGAAGTCAAAGAAATGCTCTAAGTTCCTTTAACTTAAGGTTTTAGGTACTTTGATAATTATTTGTGGGAAATTAGTGAAATAAGGGGTAAAATTAATGAGGGATTTAAACACTTGACTTTGTAATTGTTTCCTTGTTATCCATACTTTAGCAACTTGATGATGAAAGTAAATGATGTGACTTTAGCTAATCATTCATCAGAATTCTACAACCATTCATTTACTTACCCATCTACACATTCTACCATTTTTTCTACTCTTTATTAGGGTGCACTTAAACTAGCAAACCCTTATCAAATTTTTCTTTTCTTTTATAATAAAAAATCTATCTAAGTCTATCCTTATTACATCCAAGGGCTCAGATTAAGCTGTTGTTCTCCTTTTATTCACTCTACCTATCTATTTATCTGCCAAGATTAAACAGTTTTGTCAAATTTTAATCTCTACTTATGAACATAGAAATTGAAAACATGAAATAGCCAAGTTTACACCATTTGACCATTCATGGATTGTGGCAAAAGTGACAAGCTGCAAACAACATTTTTACTTTTCATCAAAGTAAATGGTAGTGGCATTTAGACTTACACACTTTCATGGCCTCTTTCTTTTTCTTTTTCTTTGGGGTTCATTTTCATCTTTTTTGACCATTTTCATTCTTTTTGTCCTTTGATTTTTCTTTTAGGACATACCCTCTTTACATTTTTTAATTTTTTATTTTTTTGAATATGGAAAACATTTGCATAAAGCAAAGGTATTTACATATTACAAAGTTAAACTAAGTCAATCATAAATTATGACACCTATTGGTATAGGAACATAACACATATCATCAACAGACTGTAATAATCATCAACTAGAACAGAAAGGATAGTTGATATTTGACTAAACCATATTAGACCACTTTTCCTAAGTCTACCTTAGTGCTTCTACATCAAACCAAAATATATGCGACTGTGCAACTTCTAACTCTCGTATATGCATGACCTGTATTCATGGTAATTGCGTATGAGAATTATAACATTGAAATTTCATACTTTCAGTTCCTCCTAAGTCTATTATGTCAGTATACTGAGATATGCCACATCTTTTTGATTGTAATTTCATCTTCTTCCATACCTTGGAGTGTGATGATGTTTTCTCCTTTTGGTATGTTGGTCAAAATTTTCACCTGCATTCTTTTTCTATATGCTGAAACTTGTTACAGGCATAGCATCTTATATGTTTCATATTCCTTCTAAAGAAATCAATGTCTTTGTGACCAAACAATTGCAAGAAAAACAATATCCCTTAAAGTGCTTGGAAGATAATGATATTTATGTGTGACGGTTGTTAGCTTGAACCATTCTACTTCTACATCTGGCTGCATCATGTCCAAAATTATGACCTATAAAACATTCAACATTATTCATCATAGGAAATAACCATTTATCACTTCCATAGTTAGGAGTAAATGATTTTCTTTGAAGTGTTTCTTTCTTTGGTTGTTGATGGGGTCGACCTCTTATCTCCTTGTTTATCATTTCATATTTTGCATTAGAGTTCCTTGCCTCATCTTGTGAGCTAGATTCACCTTCAATAGTTTCATGATAACCAAGACCAGATTTGATGATAGGAGACCTTTGACTACTAATAATATTATCCAAAATCTTAGTACTATCTTGAAATCTCAAATTCTTTTCCTTTTCTTCTAATTTACCTTTTATGATATTTACCTCAACCTGATATTTCTCTTCCTTTTCCAGATACTACTTCTTCATGATTTCTTCAACTTTTCTTCCTTCTTCCACTTGTTGTTTTAATTTTGTAACTTCTTCGTTGTAGGCACATTCCCTTTCATCAATTAGATATTTTTGATCTCTAATTGTGTCTATGAGATTTTCAAATTCTCCTTGTATTCAATTTATTTCTCTTTCACCCATAAGAGAAAACTCAGTGGTTTCATTGTCACATTCATTATCTTCAAATGAGTAGAGAAATGTATCACAAAAGGACAAAAAAATCGTACCTGATAATTCTTTTGCTCATTCATCTTCATTCTAAGGTGATTCTGAATCTGAAGAGTTGCTTCCACATAATAGCCAATTGTATCTCTGGCTATTATTGTTCCTTTGATGTGTTTTCTTCTTCTGAAGTGCTTTCTTCTTTAGCTTCTTTCCCATTGTTTCTATGGATCTCCTTCAAGCGATCAAGCTTCTGCCAAAGGACTCACTCTGATACCAATTATTGGGAACAATACAGAAGCTGGGGTGAATCAATAGTTACTAATCAATAATGTTTTCCATTTCATATTCAGATTTATATACGCTACTTCAGTGAAGGGAAATTTCATGTGCACGCAACTATTCTCAAGGAAACCAACATATATCTAGTGAACTTATGATTTAGTTAATTCATCATATGTTGATATTTAATTAGTGCATCAATACTTTATTAAACATTAAACAATAACCATGTGAAGTAATAACATAATAGACCATCACACATAAGCAACACACATGAACACCAAGATTTAAGGTGGAAACCCAATGCGCGAGAAAAACCACCTGGTATTATTATCTCTATCTTCTTTTAATATAAATAATAATTTATTTACAATATTGTACTGGTGTAGACTCATATAAGTACATAGGCACCCACCTGCAGATGGCTACAAACTTATCTTGTTCTCCAGCTTCTACTGGAAGGGAGCTACAATCCCCTAGCTCTTGTACTGGCTAATATGTTTACCAGTACATAGGCATAGGCCTACCATCTTCACTTGTTTTTCAACTGCTATTGGAAGGGGGCTCCAACCCCCTGATGTAATCACCAATCACTAGTAGCAGGAATCTTCGACTTCCTTACTGGAGGCTTCAACCCTCAATATCCTCCAAGGACCACATTTCATAAATTTTCAGACTAGATACTCCTGCTACACAAAAGCACAACATGAATGCAATGTTTGATCAATTTTTCACACTCGACCCATGAGTAACATTGAAGCTTAAAACCAATCACCACTACAATACATCCAACAAGTACATCTGCATCAACCAATCATTAAAATCCAATTATCAATCTCTGATACAATTGAAGCCCAACCATCAATCTCTGAATGAACCATAACTAAATCAATCAATCATTGAAACCTCTAACACACTGAATCAAACAATCACTGAACCTCTGACACAAATGAATCACCCATTCATTCAAATCTTAAACAAAATTCAACCAATCAACTCGAACAGATAGATCATTGTAACCAATACACAGATCCTAACCCAGAACACTGCATCAATAACCAAAACCAATTGTAACCTCAAAAATCATGTGTTAGAATGTATACGCTACTTCAATGAAGCCAACCTGCGTGTATACGCTACTTCCTTTAACAAAACCTATGTATACTTCCAAAATTATTGAATCATAAAAACCTTTCAATAAAAAATGTACCAACTAGTAACAATCTAAAGATTTGTTGTCAAATTATAGATTCTAAATAGATAAGAACAAATATCAACCTTCCCATTTAATCAATCAATCAATCAGGCTCAATCTCCTTATGCATTCAGTTCTACTTTCAGATCTAAGAAGAAATCATTGACAGACAACAATAAAATAGTATCACTGATTAGATAGATCAGTGATTTCAGAATAAAAGTATTCTCTTTTGCATATGCTACTTGGAAGCTTGGAACCAATGTGTATACGTGCCTTTACCATGGTGAACCAATTTCTAGATCTGCAGATAAAAATCTTATAACTTCGCATCTATTCAAGTCTTAGATATACCCATATCATAGCATTTAAAGCACAAAACATTTGTTAGCACTCAGATCTCTCATATCCATTATCAGATCTCATAATGATAAGTCATTATGATCTTGATCCATCATTAGATCTCATCTATCATCACACACTCAAGTGCATACTTAGTCTGGATCAAGCAAAGCGTCAGAAACCCATAACATGCATACTTTCTTTTGATCTAACACTTCATAAGATATTCATTACTTGTGCACTTAGCCCTTTGATATTCTCCTCCTTATATAGTTTTAGCCTTTGTCAATACTTGAGACCAAAACAACACTTAGAACCTGTGGCATTCTTAGATGGGATCAAATATCTGTTACTCTGCTCAATATTGTGGGCTAATACCATGGTATTGACCCTTGGTATGTTATTTCACCTTAATTTCCTTAATTTTTCATCCCATATGCACTTTTCCTATTGTGAAAGTGTGTGCATATGTATACACTCTTTTTGTACAATGAACCCGCATGTATACACTCTTTCTGTACAATGAACCTGCATGTATACTCTCTTTTTGCATAGTGAACCTGTGTATACAACTTAACATACCTAAAAACATCATTTTTATTCAACTTCTTGATTCTAATATGTAGTCCATTGTTCCAACATCCTCTTCTTCTATACCATGCCCTTTTACCTCTGAAATGATGTGATTTGCCATCATACATCACTTATGAACTGATTTCTCTGAACTTCCCTACATTTTGTCACATCTGTAAACACAAATGCCATGCATTCTGTCACATCTTGTTTATACTTTTATCAATTAGTTCATTCATCAAATATCAAGGACAACACACCGTGACAATCTCCCTGTATCAAACCTTTGACCATTATTCTCTTCCATCATTCTGTCACCTCTAACCTATAGATTCATCTAGTTTCCATATACTTGTTCTGCTCCAAGTAGGTTTCCATCAAGTATAACACATGCATCATAATTCCAACAGTAATTCATCAAATTCTTTGACCATCAACTTGTTTTTGTTATTTTTATTTTATAAAGAAAATCGTTGAACAGTTGAGGTTTGGGAGCACTTTTTAGCCACAAGAAGTTTATAATGTTGGCCAACCATAATTTGAAAGACATCATGATATGAGTAGCTAATATAAGTGATGTTGATGCATAGGTGGATACACATTGGCATAATGACATTAGCATGACATGACACCAATAAGGGAGGACATGTGGCATGTTGATTTGAATGTTTTGGGTGGCTAAGTTTTCTAAATCTAAGTGACATGTGGCATCACTCAAGAGCTACCATGTGGAAAGGATGACTCATGGATGATGTTAGAAGGGTGATGTGTCATAACATTGGAATTTTTGCAGAGGGTGTTGCTTTTATAAGTGTTTCCCATGCATTCTGATTTTAGGCAAAAATAAATAAATACACAGGTGAGTCGAGCCTCTAGCTAGTTGAAAGAAATTACTAGCACACAACAAGAAATTTGGTATGAATCGCCAACCTCTAATCTTGTTCAACCCTCCTATTTGTTTGTAATTGGTTAAAAGTCTAGGTCTATAATGAGAGCTCTAACAAGAAGGCGCTCCAACAGTCAATGGAGAAAATATCTAGTTGACGGGTGTTTTGGCAAAAGCAACCAAATTTGGCAGTTTTTCAAAGTTGTTGAAAAACTAAAATTTGGCAGTTTTTCAAAGTTGTTGAAAAACTAAGTGGAAGTTGGAAAATTAAATAGATGTTCTAGTTTGGATAGTAGAATGGATAGAATTATAGGTATATTTGGATCCTTTTCCAAATCCAGTGATGCACCAAATTTAGAAAAGCTCTGCTAAAACCTGTAAAATTCTCTAATTGCATATTTGAATAGTTTAACATAGTTTTTCCCAAAGAGACAACATATCATAGATTGAAGACTTTAAGATCACATTTAAAATACTTTATAGATTTTTTACATGAGAAAAAATAACATTTTATAGATGATATTAAGTTGAACTTAACTCAAATGTCAAAAACTAAAAATATCATCCCAATTTCTAAGCAAGCATAATAGAATTTACAAGAAGGGGCATGTTGATGTCTATGATTGTGAGTGAAGGTGTGTAAAAATAAGTGATGTTGTGTTCATTTAACGTGAGGAAATAATTTGTCTTATGAAAGGAATTTTCCTTCATGATTTTAGTTTGAAAATGGTATGAAATATGAATCAAGAAGGTGAGGCAAGTGGTATCTTGCAAATAAGTTGTTGTAGGTCCTTCCAATAGTGGTTGGTAAGTACTTATGGTTTGGATCTCATTTCATTGGTAGCTAATAAATAAGGGGTTTTATAACAGTATCTGATAACCTAGGTAGTAGTAGCTTCCTTCTAATTGTATGTAGAGAACCTTGTAATAAAAACTAGAAGCTTGCCTTTGTGAAGTAATTGAAGAACGTTTTGAAGACTTTATGTGTGCTATTTGTACTTCTAGTGTTGATTCTTGTGATGCTCATATTAATTGTTACTGAAGTGTTTATTAGTGTCCTAGTATTCTTGATTAGTGAAAGAAATTTTTAAAATTTACACAATATTGTTTCATCCCCCCTCTTAATATTGTCTTGGTTTCTAACAAAAGAATCACCATAGGAAAAATATAATTTCATGAAGAAACACCTCAATTAATGGTAATTTGTTTTTTAAAAGAGGGGGACTATGTTAAGGCCCTAATAATAATTCACTATTTTTCATTTTTTATATGAGGAGGTAAGAAAAAACTTTCATTGTAATTATACCCTTTGTCTCCTATATATACACCAAAGATAGCTAGTCTCAGGATCATCATAAGTTTTCTTGTGTATTGAATTCATTATAAAATTAGGTTTCCATGTAAAAGTGGACTATATTAATTGATTTATTATGAATTTTAAGGTGAATGGCTCATAACATTAACTTTACCTCCATAAATATATTGCCATCTTATCGAAAACACATATTTGATCAATCCTTCCATGTTCCTTCACCTCAGATTCTTAAATAATAGATATTCCTCCACATAATCATGATTTAGTGTGGTATTATTAATCTCAATAGCCACAATTAGACTATCCCACAAGTTTTGGAAAGAATACAACAAATTGATACACTTTTCCTCTTCTATAATAAATATATCCACACTCAATAGTTGACTATTCATAGCATTGGAAGAATTAGATATTATATGATCAAATCACCCTTTATCATCCTTAAAATATAGATTTGTTTCTAAAGAAACAACTTACTGACCAACAATTTTGAATAGTGTAATTTCCCAGCATATTCCATAGTTTATTGGTGGTGTCTTCCTCCAAGACATTCAATTATAATAAATCTGTAAGACAAAGTCAAATCATACTTCTCATTTTTCTTTTATGTTGTCCACACTCCTTCATTAAAATTCCAATTGAAGGTGTTCTATTATTCACAATGATCCATTGTTATAGCTCTACTAGGAGATCCTCCATTTCCATCTTCCAAAGCTCAAAAATTTGGCCATTAAACTTCATGATCTCAATTCTTGAATTGCTAGCCATCCTTATTCAATTGAAGTTCTATATTAAGGCCCCCACTGAGATATAGTTATCTCGTATCTAATTAAGAATGTATTTATTTAATAGATATATGCTCAATATCCTCAACCTTTGATAGCATAGTCATCCCTCTATAGATAAAATGAGCTCTAATACCATATTCTAGGCTTAAGGCACTTAATTTACACTTTATATACCAAAGTCCAAATACAGATTCAATTAGACATATAAACCAAACTAGAATTTCAATTAACACAAACCATTAAATGAATGTGAGGGCACCTAAATAATAAAAAATAAATAATGGCATGTCATAAGGATTCACACATCATACAGATATTTTACCGTGGAAACCCTTAACCATGAAAACTAGCCAATATTTGAGTTTCACCACTCTTATATTCTTAACCAAATATCAAAGCTAGATTGTAGTGAATATCAACCTTGGTCCACACCTAAGACAAATTTTCTTATTCTTCACCTAATCTCTTCCAATCCTAAATATTCATAATCTCATAATATCTCATCATCCTTAGATAATGCTCTATTTATAGGTATAGAAAACCCTAATATGTAGATTCTGAAATTAGTACAGGTGGTTGAATATTATTTGCTAGGATCATGGAATCTTAGAATTCCTAACCTTTTTTGACCAATTTAAACCATAGTAAATATCCCTTTAACCATTAGTCTCTATTGACTATGTTCATGTACCCAAATGAAATTGTTTTGATTGATCTAGTTGATTTAGATTCTATCTATTTCTTGACTGCTTATGAATTTCAACTGAGGTAAATACTCTTTAACTTAACCATCATCCTATTGATTTTACCATCGAATTTTCATCTCATTCACTTAAATTCAACCACCTAATTGACTCATTGTCCTAGTCAGTTATTCCTAAGTAGACCTATTCAGGTTCATCTCTTGCAATCTTACCTAACCAATCAATTGACTCATTGAACTTTGGTTTACTAATATTACCTACAAATATAACAACACGTCAACAATAGTGACCAAGATATTATAATAATACAAGTTGGCTATTACTACAAAAATTTTGAAATCATAACAAACAATACTACGAGATATTGTGTACACAATTACTGAATGCCCAAACCAAATGGTATGCCATATGTGAATAACCTATACAAAATATAGTATAATGATAACAAAATAGTTGTAATAAGGCAAAATATTAAACAATATATCATAAAAATTTGATAGATGAAAACCAAAACTATCTAGGAGGAAAACATGATGGAGTGTACTAATGTTGAGGTGGATATTTAGGAGGTTATCATGTTAAATATGGAAATAATGGTGGATTTTGTCAAGGAGGATTTACAATAAAATATTGTTTGTATTAAACAAGGAACATCACTTAATCCCATATTTTCCATTGAAATATAGGACCAACCTCAAGCTTTGTACCAAGTGTGTAGTGGTGGATACTCCTTAGAGGATTGCCCCAATATTCTTAAAAATATAATGAATAAGAAAACCATCATCCTCCTATAAAGTTGTAGTCATTAATGTGAGAAAATATGACTTGATGAGATCAAGAAATTTATTAAAATTTGTAGACCAAAGGTTCATGAAATGAATTAGTCTATTTAAATGTGTGGAAATGATCATCATGGGGATACTAACAATAGTCAACTTCAAAGTAGTTACTAAAAGTTGTGGAAGTGATCATCATGGGATGGTAATTGTGATAAACTTGAAAGTAAGTAATTTGTTTGAATATATTTCATGATACTTAGAATTAGTAATTCAACCATGGGAATAATATGAAGGTGAAAATATCATCAGAAAAAGACAAAATCAAGTTGAAAATGAATGGAAAGAGGATAATCACGCCTTGGATCCCAAAGAATAAAATCATTGGTCCAAGCCTAGGATGAAGAAATTGATGTGAGAAAAATATACTAAATAATTTAGGTGGGAAAAGGAAATGATGAACGTAATACCAAAGGAAAATTATTCATTGTCTGACCCCTATATATGAGATAGAACTTTGACACATAATTGTATGAGTGGAAAATGGAAAATTATGTATAAAAAATAAGGGAATGTTGGACAATTGAAGCCATACTAAAGGAAAAATTTAGATATTTATTTTTGATAAATGTAGTATCCATTTTATATGAGAAATATATAGGAAATAACCTATTTTTATACCCACGATGTCCAAACTAACTCCATTTACTCCCTTAGTATTTAAAGAATGAGAGTTTCCTACATTCTGCGTAGATGATGTGGACTAGGGTTGATTAAAAAGCTTAAGTGGAAAGATACGTGTTGGGGGAATTGACATGTCATAAATATATGCATGGCCCACATAAACAATATAATTTTTTGACAAAATTAGAGGGAAGAACCTCACAATTGCGTAAAACTTAATACCGCTTAAACGAGGAATAGACCTATAAGCACATATCAATGACTATGAGGAGTATATTGGATATTGAGACAAGTTATTTTGGTTGCACAATTTTCTAAACATATTATAGGAACTAAAAGCTAATATTTTAATAAATAATAGCATGCTACAACAATTGATATCATCAAAGGCCAAGATGACCAAGGAAAGTCAACTAAAGAGTAGTCACCACAACAGTGAACACAAACAATAACAACCAGGAAAGTGATACAAAAAGACATTGCAACAAGAGAAATAGAAAGAATAAAAGGGGGGCACCCCAAAAATAATAGTTTTATAGTAATAAAACCAACACAATCATTAATAATACAAAATAAAAAAAATTCCCGCAAGAAGTAGAATAAGCCAAGGAAAAGAAAGATAAAAGCACCAATGTTTCACTACCTTTAAATGGGAAGGGGAGCAACAAGCGAAGCTAGCTATGAAATTCAAATCCGCATATCCATTTTAAAAAGAAATATAATATTTGTAAAAATTAGTAAGGAAGGATATAAAAGTTGGAGTCAATTGGTGAAGAATTTAAGGCATTAGTAGACAAATAAGGAAAATTTAAGGCATGCCTATAGAAGAAAAGAGAAAAAGACACTAGGACTTACCCTATTCAACCCAATGTATAATATATTTGCCTATATGATTAATTTGGTTTCCAACCTAATAAACAACTATCAATAACTACTTAATAAAAAGTAGAAGATTAAATCCATCCATATGGGAGCAATCTTGAAGAATGAGTACTACAATTATGAAGAAATAAAAGGAAAAATAGGAAAAGTTGTGTACATGTTTTATACTCATTGGATAGCTATCACACTTTTCCATTGTGTGAAACAAGCTTAAACTAACATAAGAATCTATAATAGAAATAAAATATAGGGAAACATATTATGATGGATTCTTGAATCTATGATACTTAAGGAGCATAGCTTCATGAATAACATAGTGTTCAGTCCAACCTGCAAGTACAAGAGTAGGAATAATTTCGAGGAGGAAACACACCAATGGAGACCACAAGAGCATAAAAACATATCAAATATGTTCATCACCAACTAAATTGAACACACGAGGTAATATACAACCCAAACTTAGTCATAATACATGATGCATTTGTGCCTAATAAGATGGACTATATTGTGGAAATAAAAAATCTTGGTTATCACAATAGATAAAATCACTAGGATAATGGAAATATTTTGAGCATTGACTAAAGTATATGACCCAATATTTTCATCACTTATGCAAACAGAAAAAATGATCCCACTTTGTAGTTTCAACTCCAATAACTCAACTAATTAGCCAACACAATCAACAAAGTATAGTAGCATATAGATAGATAAGCCATAATTTTATTCCACCTCATATATCTATCTATCTGTCTATATATATATATATATATATATATATATATATATATATATATATATATATGTATGTATATATGTATCTATATATATATATATATATATATATATATATATATATATATATATATGATCTTCAAATCCCAACTTATTCAAGAAAAATAAGGATTTAATATTGGGAGAGAGGTTGTAGGGGCCTAGTCAACTACGCCAAATGTCCAACCATTGTAAAGAGTAAGTTGATAATGAAGTGTAATCAACAATACATTAGGTTCATTGACCACTTGATTGGGTTAATATACCAAGGTAATTGTGGCATTTGAAACTATATTCATATGATATAATTGTATAAATAAACATATACGGATGATGTAAAATAGGTTCTTGTTGATGATCTTACATTAATAAAGACTACTTATTGTTGGTTCCACCATTACATTTCTTTTGTTCCTCCTTCTATATGTGCATTACATGTATATTATTGTGTTATATAAAATGGTTGTATGACTACATTATTGTTAACTAATTAATGTGTAATCCCCTAGATTACGACAAGTGAGAAAGTAGGTTAACTTAAAGTTGAATGATAGGAAATATCTACAAAAATATGCAACATAAATGAAAATCATAAGGGATTCATAATGTCCCATCAATGTAAAAAATAAATAGTAAGGTCCAATGCACAACAAAAACATCACAAAAATATCATATGACACCTATAAATGTTATGATACTCAATAAAATAATCAACATACTATATTTTCATGTAGTACATTTGTTTCCTATTACCAAGTAAATGAATGATGACATGTCAATTTTTTTTACTACCACCAATGGAATGAATAAAGGCATAGATGGCAATATTAATTACCTTCACATCATGACTTTAAGAACCATAAATGCTATTTTTTTATGCCTTCACCCTACATCTTCTTTCTTTAGATACATTACCACTATAGTAATTGTTCATGTAGTTTGAGTCCCTCTAATTATCAACATAACCATGCATATAGTATAAATGAAAATATTTTCCCCCACTAAATATTTCATGAATAAAATAATTTATTCCATCTTCTCATGGGATAAACTAGTTGTCCACCCCAACTTAGTGTAGTTGGTTTCTGATATCACGAATGAATTAAGCTTTATTTGAATTTTTTTACCCTCAATGATATGACCTCCTTTGTAACAGTGTCGGGTTAGATTTAATGTAATAAAGTTTAATAAAGGAAAAATAATACCAAGGTTATAGGACATGTATTTGAAACTAAATGTCGATCAAAGTGCTATAGTGGTGTTGATGCCCCGAAAATCGTTGTATCAACATTGGGGGATGACCACCCGGTCCTGACCTTAATACAACTCCTTTTCCATTTGGGATGGTGGCTCTGACTGGATATAATGGGACCAGTTTCCCAATAATGAATAAAAGGGGATGGATGAGTGATTGGTTTCTAATAAATGATAATGAGTGGATGACTTAATCTAACAGCAAAAACATAAATGACTATTCTATCCCAGGAGGCTTCTATTCTTTTAAGTGCAACGCTTGATGATCTATGTTCATCGATAGGCATATAGATGACTCTACACAATAAACATAGACATTCATTCACTTAATGATTGCTTTGTCCAAATAGTTGAACAAAGTGATTAACAAAACATTGTTACACTTATCCTTTTATATTATCGATACATGTATGATAAAAGAAAGTCATGTTGTAAACATCCAGCAGTGGAAATTGTAAAGAATGTTGTTAAAAAAGCACACACATGTATCCGATAATAGCAAGAGCGATTAAACAACAATTCACATAAAAAGAATGAACTCAGACATAGATAGTAGTACTGTATGAGCTGCAAATCATTCCCAACATCAATCGCTATTTGAATTCCTTCTTCTGACTCAGAAATACTTTTAAACAAAGGCAGTAGTGCACATCCACATAAAAGCTTCATTATCAAATTGGAATAATTGGCTCAGTCTTTATAAAAAATATGCCTGAAGTATAGTAGTGCAACTTCAGGTTTAAGTCATATACAAAAACTTACGACCCTTTCCAATGCATTGAAAGGGTCTATAAATACTTGATTAAAACTAACTAACTATGAAATTAAAATCCTACTTAATTGGTACAACTTGATTTGGAGTATCTTCCTCATAGCAATCTGGCAGTCGGCAACATGATTCATCACTTTGGTTGTTTGCCGTTCGACCTGAGTTGTCATATTGCTAGCATTGGTTCCACTTCTAGAGGTCGGTTGAGACGAGAATTGAGTTGGGCAGCATAGGTGGCATTTTGTATATCGGGAATGATACACCCGATTGCATCTGTCAGGAACTTGAGGGCGGCTCTTTGGCTGTATGGTTTTACTAGGAACAACAAATAGGTGTCCCAAGTCAAACTGTTATACCTGTGATCAATCTCCCATTCTTCTCCAGCTCTTGATAACATGACTGCTCCAATGTTTTAGCCGATAGTAATTTACCTGGGGTACATTGAGAGATCATGTTAGATAAGTAGAGAGTATCATTAATCAATTCAACCAAATTACTTGTGGTTAACTTGCATCTGGAAACTGCTCTCTCTACCTTTATTAACTGGGACTGCCATTCCATAAATAGGATTTCCTTATGGGATTCTAATATTTTTGGCAAATTAGCTACCTGTCCCTCATTAGTGTCTTGCCACTCAAGAAAATTGGTCAAAGTCTCATTGGCCTGCTCCAAGTTTGTTCTTGCATCAACTGATTTATCAATTATTGATGTTGTTATGTCACATAGGGGTTCTGCTTGAGCGATTTTTTGACATAATAGTCTTATTTGTGTTACCAATGCTTTTTTAATCTATAATGCTTCGGCTTTGAACTCCGCAGGCTGTGGAAGATTCTTGGACTTTTCTATTTGGCCAGATAATTAAGAAATTTTCTCATCTTTTGACTTCACCATCTGTTCATTCATTGCTTTTAATTTTGAAAATTCTTCTGACAACTCTTTCTGCTTTTGAATTGCACTTGAATCAATCCTTTGTTTCTCTTCCTGCAATTGTTTATTCAATTGATTATTAATTTGTTGCTACATAGACAACTGCTGTTCAAGTTGCTCTGCTTTCTGCTGTGCCTCCGATAACTGTGCTTGTAGCAATGTGATTGCTTGGTCCTATTCTCTTAATAGATTAGTCACTTCTGATGCCTTGTCCATGGTGGCCGCCGAATAGGCTCCAACATATTGGGACAATTTTGTAAGGTCATCAGAAGGATCAAACTCCTCTTTCCAGACAACATTGGTTGTCACTGTTTGTTTAGGGAAAAGGGAAGCTTGATCAGTCCTTCTCCTTTTCAACTGTCGTTTTACTACAGCCCTGTGCTTTGGGCTATAAAAGAAATCCAATGGAGGTATATCCTCCACTTGCAAAACGATCTGATCCGAAGGATGCTTGGGAATTATCTTTATTCCTATAGAAAGGGGTAGGCCACTCGTTCCACTTGGAACCTCTTTTGATGTTGTATCCTGTGTGTCAGCCGCTTTAGATGTATCGGCTTCCTTTGAGCTCTCAAGATTGCTTATGATTGAGTCGAATTGCTGCCATTCTTGGAGAAATTTCGGGTCAATCTGGGCATCTACATTCACGTCCGTGCTACTCTGCTCGTGCTCTTTCCTCTGCGCTTCCTCCTGCTCTTTCCTCTGTACTTCCTCCTGCTCTTTTGTTTGGATTTCTCCAGCAATTTCTGATGAAGGAGGAGGTTCATTGGTAAGTTGCTCCTAAGGCTCACTTGATTGTGTCATCGGGGTCGTTGCTAACAGATCTAGAGGCAGAGTTTGCAACCTCTGCTCTCTATGTCTGTTAAATTCAACTAACCCGTTATCATGATATCTCATTCTGGCTAATGATTGAACCTAAAATAATGACTCGGCTGAGGAGAACAGGTCATCAAACTCATCATCTTTATGTTCAAATTTAGTGAGTTTTTCCTGTTCAAGTGAATTGAAGGCGACTTTGTTTGGATCAAATCGCCTATTAGGAAGAGTGGCGAGATTCAGTGCATTAATCTTATCTGCTTCTTTCTCTTCATGTTTATAGTCATCCAGAGTGTAAACACCACATCTTAGAGGAAAAGGAGGCCAAACCTGCTTCTTTTTATTCCTTAGAGTCTGTGTAACTCCTTCGGATGTAATCTGATATGCTACCTCTCGGGCTAACAGTTTGTCGGGTGTATACAAAGGGAGGACATGAGGCTTGGCATGGCTGCCGAAAACTCTTACATAGGTGAATTTTTCTTCTCTAAACCATCTCCCTATGGTTGTCAAGTCAATCTCCGCTTGTGAAGAAATCTTAGGAGCAGGTGTGTCAAAAATGGCATAGTGAATGGGTAACATAAAACCATTGCAAACTTGATATAAATGGTGTTTATAGTGGGCTTTCCATAACTTCTGGTGGTATATATGATTGGGCATGGGGTCTTGTGGAGTCCATCTCCATCCTAGCACAGGAAATTCAGAATTAAAACACAGGGTATCCAAGATGTAGGCACTATAGTAAAATGGGGGAATAAACCTTTCAGTAACGCGGGATTTGTTTCTGAATTCAAGAACCGTTGTTGCTAACTTATCAGATAGTATGTTTCCCCAATCCATTATTTCACTCTTGCATGCTGCTTCCATTAAAGGTACCATCTCTATAGTGAAGTTTGAGGAATCATGTAACCCCCACAACCTACACATCATTACTCCGGCATAACAATAAGGAGAACACAAGGAATCGACAGAGTACTTACCCGAAGACTCATGCTTGTGTTTCGCTGGGTTTTGCCTCCAATCCCGTATGGGTTCTGATTCAATGTCATTTTCATTTCTGAATTTCTCCAGGAATGCTTTGTTGTACTTCTTCTCCGGTGCAGGCAAATGGTACATTTGCCTCAAATCATCAGGTTGAAACGAGCCGAACACTCTTCCGTCCATGGTGCAAAATGTTCTGTTTGTGATTGGGATTTCTTCAATTGCCCATCTCACCACATCTGTATATGGGAGAATTTGTTCTCGGGCTGCTATCCGATGAAGGTAAGAGTCGGCTAAATCCTTTAGAGTAGCATCAGACTTCTGGGTCGGGTCTGTTGTGGCTTGCACTGTGGTTACCTCAGGCTCTTTGGCCTCAATCAGATTGTAAATGCTCAGCCAAGTAGTTTTACCAAGTCCTATACATGTGGTGTTCGATATCAGTCCTTTTTTGCTTGGTCCTGGATCGGCAATGCGTTGTCCTGTAACTGCCGAAGCGGAAGCTGTCCCAGTTTTCTTAGATTTTTCCCCATTTGGCTTGAATTTACTACTTCGGAAGAGCTCTGCACAGGAGAGCAAATGAGCGTAATGCGGAGAATTGGTGGTGCAAACCAAATATGAACGAGATATATTGATCAATGAATAATGGAGGATTAACTTAAGGTGGCCGCGGATACAATCTCTGAAGAGATTTTAGCCTTACTGTTTCATTAAATGGCCGTTTAAACCTGTCAATCCTTTAAATGCTCATCATATCATTTATTGGCCGAATAATTCATTTAAGGGTGGCTTTGATGTTTTGGTGGTTGAGCGTAAGTGAATCACTATCAGGAAGAGAAAGGCCTTTAATACTAAATAACCATAATATATCCCGGCCTTATCAATCTTTTTTGAAATCTGCGCTCAGCTTTATCGCAATCGAAGATCGGGGGAATGCTTAAGTTGTTATATTAGTGTCCTTTCGGAATCCCCGATCGCTGATAGCGATATCGCCAATTCACATTGGGAGTTTTAAACGAGGGCTTTAGATGCATGCATGCTACACTCCCTGATCGCCGATAGCGATATCGCATCGGAGCAGAGAGGGGCCTTTTGTTATGATCGCTTGCCTTCCCGATACCCAATGGTCATTTGTGCATTGTCGCATCGGGGAAAATCAATGGGTCTTTATTTCATGCATCCTTTGTTATTGCGATATGTGATCTTGCGATCACTTTATCGCAATAATAAAAGATTATTCATTCTTTATTATAAGACCGATTATGTGATTTATTAAAAAGGTTTATAATGTTTTATTTCTTTTCGGACCTTTTGAATAATGATAAGTTGATACCAATTTAAATGAAAAGGGACCCATTTCATATTGTAGTTTTGAAAATAAAAATTTTATGAAATGGGGGGTTGTTGTAGAGCACAACAGTTGGCGATTCGCTAGGAGAAACAGTTATCTCTGAGAAATATTGAAATACTTAAACTTTCTTTAAATAGGAATCTTATCAAAGAGGAAAATTCTAATATAACTAGGTATATATATATTCCGAATAAAATAAAAGCTATTTTTTCTAATTTCTTCTCTTGTTAAAATTAGATACATTCTAAGTTTTAAATTGGCCTTATTGGTTGATAATGATAAAACAGAAAACCTTTCCAACTCAGCCTTTTTAATTAACTCCTTTGTCATAGGTAGAGCCTCTGCTGCCAGCAAACGTTCATAGTTTCGATAGGAATACCTTTTAACCATTTATTGTCCATTATCCCATCCATTTCAGAGTATGATTAAAAGAATGAATTCAAAACATGATTTCATATTTTGTATCTCTTTTTGCTTTTCTATTATTTTGTAAGATAAAAAGCCATTGTCCTGGTTTGGTGGCTAGCTTTTTGACAATGCCATTCACTGGTATTAATCTAACTAAACAAGCTGGCTCGTGATGAGACCCCTTGTCTTATGATTCTAAGCCATTACCCTGTTTTGGTATGCAGTATTGATAATGTCGGTTAAACTATTTCCCGATGATCATGGTAAGCAGACTTGTAATAAGACCCCTTATCTTTTATATCAAATATTTTAGAATTACACTCTAAGTAATCACAACCTTTGATGAATGGGATGGACAATTTTCTCCTTAAGAGCGAATGGATGACAGGGTAAGAGTTAAAGATGCTGAAGTTGGATTAGTTTTTGTTTTGATATTGATAACCTTTTTTGTGACCAATTTGAAAACATAAAATGATTTACAATACTTCTAAACCTTGAGAAGAGTTCACAAAAATTGAAATGTGGTTTCAGAATGTGAATATACCTGATTTCCTAGAAATTGTCCCTTTTGTTTAAGGCTTCTATTATTTAAAAGTAAACATCAACACTACTTCTTTGAGCAACTTTTAAATACAGCAAAGGTCAATGGAAGATACCTTACAACTTTATTTCTTAATGGTCCTACAAACTACAAATTCTACTAAACTAAAAAGGGAGAAGGGGTTACCTCCTTAATTGAAGAATTTCTTTAAGATGAGGCCATTAACAAGAAGAGAATCTCTCTTACCTGATAAATATTGTAATATGAATGTCGAATGGCCTATCTCCTCGCAGATCTGAAATGGTCCAAGCCACATTTTCTGGAACTTGGTGTGTTTTCCTTTATCCTCATGGGCTTTGTCCCATTTCAGAACTAGATCACCGACTTGCAACTATTTTGAACTCGATGAAGTTGAATCAAAGGATGACTTGATAATTTGCTGATGTTATGCATGAGTAATTTTGTCCCTTTCTCTTTCCTCTTCTAATTTTAAGATTTGATCATGTCTAAGTTGAATAGAAGAAGAAAGGATTTATTCAATAAACTGAACTAGGGCTAGAGAAGGAAGGACAAGATTTGTTGGTAGAACTGCTTCTTTCCCATATACAAGATTCAATGGAGAAGAACCTATGGAAGCCTTCTGTGTTAACCTATCAGCCCATAGTGCGTATATTAAAGATTTGTGCCAGTTTTTATGATTTTGTTCGATAGTTCGCTTAATAATTTTAACTAGATTTTTATTGGTAGATTCTGCTAAACCATTACCCTGGGGATAGTAATTGGCAGAATATTTCAATTTAAACCCTCTTTTAATAGAAAAATCAAACATAGCATTTCTAGAGAATAAGTTGCATAATAAAAAACAAGAGCATTTGGGACACCAAACCTGGTAATAATGAATTGATCTATGAATTACATAATTGCCTTAGAATTTGTTGTCTTTAAAGGAATCACTTAAACCCACTTAGTAAAATAATCAGTGGCAGTAAGGATATACTTATGTTGTTTGGACAAATGTGGAGTGATTTCTCCAATGATATCCAATCCCCATTGCTCAAATGGTTGTTCAATGTTGACTGGTTGCAAAGGGAAAGCTGGCTTTCTTTGTCTTCCACTAGAAGTTTGACAACTTCGGCATTTCCTTACATATTCATGAGCATCTCTGAACAGGGTGGGCCAATAGTATCCAACATGAATGATTTTGTGGGCTGTTGTGTCAGCTCCAAAATGTCCTCCCACTGGTCCATCATGTAGTTCCTGCAAAACCTTTTGTGCTTCAGGTTTTTCTAGGCATCTTAATAAAATTGAATCATATTTTTTTCCAAAAAGTACATCATCAATGATTGTGAAGTTTCTTGCTTTTAATCTAATGGCCCTTTTGTTTTTATAAGACAGGTTAGGAGGTGCATATCCATTTTTCAAATAAAAGATCAAGTCTGCATATTGTGATTCAGAATCAGTAATACTTATCTGGTTGATTTCTTCAATATGTTCTGTATCACCTGGTTGTTGAATGTTGGATGCTCCTGCCAATAACCTGCAAAAACCTTGGCCTCTAACAATCTTTGCTGGCTTGATTTCCAAGTCATATTCTTGAAGTGTTGTAACCCAGTTTGCCCTTTTTTCACCTAATTCCCTTTGTATTAATAATTTCCTTACTACAGGAAAAGGAACTATTACTTTTGTATGGGCTTTTAAAAGGAAGGGTTTGTAATGTTTGACAGCTTTATATAAGGCAAAGACTTGCTTTTCTACTTCGGAATAATTCAGTTCAGCACCCTGCAGGTTTGAACTATAAAATGAAATCGGTGCTTCCAAGTGGTGATCATTAATCTGAGTGAGTATTGCTGCATAAGATGAATCGGATGCGATAGTATACAATGTGAAATGATTAGAAAAATTAGGAGTGTTCAAAGCGGGGGCATTGATTATTGATTGTTTAATGGAATCAAATGCTTCCTTTTCTGCTGATCCCCATCTAAACACTGAACTTTTCTTAATCATAGTTTGTAGTGGTAAAATGATGTGAGAAAAGTCTGGAACAAATCTTTTGACAAAATTAATTTGGCCTAAAAATGATCGCATGGATTTTTTATTATGAGGAAAAGGGATTTCAGAGATTTCTTTAATACTATCCGGATCAATATAAATTCCATCTTTGGAAACAATAAAGCCCAAGAGATTTCCTTGATTAAGAGCAAAGAAGGATTTTTTGGGATTGAGTGAAATACCATACCTTCTGCAGCGTTCAAAGATTTGATTTAAATCATGCAAATGATTGGATCTCTTCTTAGAAAATATAGTAATATCGTCTAAGTAGACAACTAATGTTTTGTTGATCAATCCTTTGACAGATATATCCATCGCTCTTTGGAATGTGGCTCCTGCATTAATAAGTCCGAAAGGCATTTTCTGATAAGCATAAGTCCCCCATTTCGTTCTGAAGGTAGTTTTGAGTCTGTCATCAGGATGGACCAAAACTTGGTTATATCCTGAAAAACCATCTAAAAATGACATCAACTCAGAGCCTGCTACTGAATGGAGTATCTGCTCCATAGTAGGTAATGGGAAATTATATTTTTGACTTGCCTTAGTCAGATTTCTGAAATCTATAAAAATCCTGATGTCGCCATTTTTCTTCCTAACAGGCACCATACTGGAGACCTAGTTTGAGTGCCGAACGGGAAAAATAATCTTAGTTTTCAAGAGTTTATTGAGTTCTGATTTTATTTGACTCTCTAAGTTCGGATGTATTTTCCTCAGCTTTTGTTGAACTGGTTTTTGTTCGCCAAGCATTGGAATGGTATGCTGGATGATAGATGCATCATATGTCTTTAAATCTTCATATTTCCAAGTGAAGACATGTTTATTTTTCCTTAACAGTCTAATGAATGTTGTCTTTTCTTCCATAGAAAGTCCTAATCCTAAATTAATGTTTTGATGATTTTTCTTAGTGCCAAGATTTATCAATTCAAACCTTAAGGTGGAAATTTGGAGCTTTGTATTGGTCACAGGTTTAAACCTGTCTTTAATATCGTAAAGATCCTCAAGCTTCACCACAGGCTTTGGTATTGAGTTTTCCTCATGCTTTTCTCTCATCTGAAGATCATGCTCGCTTTCCTCTATGATCTGATCATCGTGGGACTTTTCGGAAGTCAAAAATTGTAAGATGTCTTCATTGTGATTGAACACTCCCCAATTAGTGACATTGTCAAGAATTGATGGTCTAAAAAGTAGCTCTACTGAAAATCTATCTGGGCTATAATCTTCAGAAGGTAGGAGTTTGGAGGCAACATTGGCTAGCAAGTCAGCTGCTGAATTTTGGGACCTAGGGATGGAAGAAATATTGAATGCTAAAAATTGAGAGGTGAGCTCTTGTACCAGTGACTGATAATGTTTGAGGTGGCTAGAAAGACAACGAACCGTATTTCTCACCTGTTTAATAATAATTTCTGAATCGCCAAACACTTTCAAATATTGAACCTTGAGGCCAATCGCTTTGTATAGTCCTTGGACTAAGGCTTCGTACTCAACTGTATTGTTTGTGCATTCAAACTCCAACCTATAGGACAACATTGTTTTTTCTCCCATAGGGTTAACCAAGATACATCGTGCTCCCGAGCCATTGCTAGACTTAGAGCCATCGAAATATAGTGACCAAAATAAAAAATTATCAACAATTTTATTTACAGTTTCCTCAGTATTGTTAAAACATCTTGATCTATCTGTTTGTGAATAATTTTCGATCTGAGATGTAAAATTGTTTACTGAGAAAGGAGATGGTTGGGCTGTGAAATTGCCAAAGAATGATTCAAATGAATAATTTCCCAAGATATTGTTATTAAATGCTATTGGTTGATTTTCCCGTTCAAATTCTGTAACAATGTGGGTCATGTGTTTTTCCCGATTGATTTTTATTTGATTTGGCTTTCCCTTGTAGGGTAACCACATATGGGACCAATCAGTAGAAATATATCCATGGAGCTTCTCAAACCAATCCCTACTTAAGATTAAACCATAAAATTCAGGTATATCAACGATTAAGATATCAATTCTTTGAACTACTTGTGGATCGGTCGATAACCTGATAGTTACAGAGTTAATTTCTCCTAAAACCAGGACCTTGGTTCTATCTAACTTCACAATGTGAATTGCGGACTGTTGGGGCTCAATGTTCAGTTTGGAACAAACTGAAGCTGTCATTATATTTGAGGATGCCCCTGAATCAATCAAACAATTGTGCAGATTTCGATTATAAATCTCATAGGTTAAGAGGAAAGGAGGAGTATGGGAATTTGATCTGTCTCCAATCAGAATCGTATCAGTAGCTTCAATCCTATTAGAAGGTGGTTGACCTGAATCATTTGCAGCTTTAGCACTGGGAAGAGGTGAATAAGGAACAAAATTTAATTCTTTGAGAAGCAATTTTTGCTGATGTTTTAGTTTACTAAGTTCAAACATAGTAATGTTTGCCTTAGTTTTCTTCATATCATCAACAATATTGTAATCCATTGAATCAGATACCACCAACGTTTTAGATGTTGAAGGTATATTTGAGGTTGAAGGTTGGTTTTGTGGAACTATTGCAGCTGGCTTCTGTGTGGATACCTTTTCCTTTGTTGTAGTAGCACCTGCACTTCTTTTCTTTGAACCTACATGGACGGGTTCAGGGGTACTTTTACTCCTAGTGGTGATAGGAAAGGCTTCTTTTTCATTTTCTGTATCGGAGTTAGGCAGTATGAAATCCCACATTCCATGGCATTCAACAACTTCCTCTTCTTCATTAGTTGGTGAGATTGTTTCCTCTTCTTCTTCTTCTTCTTCAGGATCTGAATCCGCATTAGATATAACATTTGATGGCTTTGATTCGGTTTTCTTGAAATTTCTAAAGGGCCTTTTTGTTGAGGTTTCTGCTACTTGTTTTTTGATTTCAACCATTTCATTCGACAAAGTTTTGAGGACCTTTTGCATACCCTCCATATCATATGGATCTTTTGGGGTTTTCTTCTTTGAATCATCTTTAAAAGAAACTTTTTTGGATTTTCTATCTTCAAGAGCAGCTTTCTTTTCTAGAGCATTAATACGTTTCTCCACAGCAAGTGCTTCTTTCATGTTTTCAGCTAAAGTTGGTTTTCTGGCCCTGTCTACGAAAATAGCTATATTGGCAAGTAGGGCAGTTATATACCATTCGCTTCTGATTTTCTCACTTGGTTTGGAGGCCGTTGGGATTTTATTCAAGAGTTTATTGAATCACGCATTGAATTCTTTAATCGGTTCCCTATGCTCTATCCTAAGATTGGAGAGATCATTGATTAATGTGGCTAAAGGTCTATCATCACCATACTTAGTGAGAAACTTTTCTTGGCAAGTGGTCCAACTGGTAATGGATCCAGAAGGCAAGGAAAAATACCAGGATCCTACTGATCCTTGCAAAGTATAAGGGAAAGCCTAATGACAACATCTTCCTCTGTTACTCCTTTCAAATTAACTGATAACATGAAGTTATTAATATGTTCCTCAGCTTCTATTCCATCATCTGGGTTAAACCTGGGTAGCCATTTTTCAGGAGCATTAGGTAATGCATGTAATGGTGCAGGCATATTGACCACACGAGGTCTATTCCATGGATTTTCCATTGAAACACTAGTAGGGGATGAGATGGTTGATGAAATTGCAGATGTTTGGGAAGGACTTGATATTGAAGATTGAGCAGGTTGGGATGTTGAAGTTCCTAATCACTGATGAACAACAATGTGTAATGAGGGAGTGGATGGTTGAATTCGCACTGGGGAAGATGAAATGGAGGATGTGGATGAAAGTGCGTCAGTGTCAGATCCTTCAGTGTTCTTCTTTGCCCTTTTCCTTTTAGGTAAGGGCAGCTCAGTAGGTTCAATACCGAGCTTTCCGCTCTGAAGTCTAGTGAGGGGATGAGGTAGATTAAATTGCAAAGTCTCACTGCTTTGAGATACTTCAGATTTCTGTGGTGATATCGAGAAGCCTTGAAGCTTATGGATGAGTAACTGAACTTCAGGGGACTCAGGACTTAATCGTTCTGGAGTGTTATGGGTTTCAGCAGTGGTAGTTGATTCCTCTTCTTCTTGCTTGGATACTAGAGAACCAGTATGCAATTGGGAAGTACGAGGTGATGTGGAGGGAGATTTACTCTCAGAATGGTCTGTAGATTTGGATTTGATTGCCATTCATAGTTGGGCCCTCCTTCTAGTGCCAAAAATGTTGATGCCCCAAAAATCGTTGTATCAACATTGGGGGATGACCACCCGGTCCAGACCTTAATACAACTCCTTTTCCATTTGGGATGGTGGCTCCGACTGGATATAATGGGACTAGTTTCCCAATAATGAATAAAAGGGGATGGATGAGTGATTGGTTTCTAATAAATGATAATGAGTGGATGGCTTAATCTAACAGCGCAAACATAAATGACTATTATATCCCGGGAGGCTTCTATTCTTTTAAGTGCAATTCTTGATGATCTTTGTTCATCGATAGGCATATAGATGAATCTACACAATAAACATAGACATTCATTCACTTAATGACTGCTTTGTCCAAATAGTTGAACAAAGTGATTAACAAAACATTGTTACACTTATCCTTTTATATTACCGATACAAGTATGATAAAAGAAAGGCATGTTGTAAACATCTAGTAGTGGAAATTGTAAAGAATGTTGTTAAAAAAACACACGCATGTATCTGATAATAGCAAGAGCGATTAAACAACAATTCACATAAAAAGAATGAACTGAGACATAGATAGTAGTACCATATGAGCTGCAAATCATTCCCAACATCAATCTCTATTTGAATTCCTTCTTCCGACTCAGAAATACTTTTAAACAAAGGCAGTAGTGCACATCCACATAAAAGCTTCGTTATCAAAATTGGAATAATTGGCCCAGTATTTATAAAAAGTATGCCTGAAGTACAGTAGTGCAACTT
The DNA here is from genome assembly GCA_031772625.1 of Pinus tabuliformis. Taxonomy (NCBI): domain Eukaryota; kingdom Viridiplantae; phylum Streptophyta; class Pinopsida; order Pinales; family Pinaceae; genus Pinus; species Pinus tabuliformis. Next base: position 40,189,862 of record CM062815.1, read on the forward strand.
CAGGTTTAAGTCATATACAAAAACTTACGACCCTTTCCAATGCATTGAAAGGGTCTATAAATACTTGATTAAAACTAACTAACTATGAAATTAAAATCCTACATAATTGGTACAACTTGATTTGGAGTATCTTCCTCATAGCAATCCGGCAGTCGGCAACATGATTCATCACTTTGGCTGTTTGCCTTTCGACCTAAGTTGGCATATTGCTAGCATTGGTTCCACTTCTAGAGGTCGGTTGAGACGACGGGCAGCATAGGTGGCATGTTGTATATCGGGAATGATACACCTAATTGCATCTGTCAGGCACTTGAGGGCGGCTCTCTGGCTGTATGGTTTTACTAGGAACAACCAATAGGTGTCCCAAGTCAAACTGTTAATACTTGCGATCAATCTCCCATTCTTCTCCAGCTCTTGATAACATGACTGCTCCAATGTTTTAGCCGATAGTAATTTACCTGGGGTACATTGAGAGATCATGTTAGATAAGTAGAGAGTATCATTAATCAATTCAACCAAATTACTTGTGGTTAACTTGCATCTGGAAACAGCTGTCTCTACCTTTATTAACTGGGACTGCCATTCCATAAATAGGATTTCTTTATGGGATTCTAAGATTTTGCAGCAAATTAGCTGCCTGTCCCTCATCAGTGTCTTGCCACTCAAGAAAATTGGTTAAAGTCTCATTGGCCTGCTCCAAGTCTATTCTTGCATCAACTGATTTATCAATTATTGATGTTGTTATGTCACATAGGGGTTCTGCTTGAGTGATTTTTTGACATAACAGTGTTATATGTGTTACCAATGCTTTGTTAATCTGTAATGGTTCGGCTCTGAACTTAGCAGGTTGTGGAAGATTCTTGGACTTTTCTATTTGGCCTGATAATTAAGCAATTTGCTCATCTTTCAACTTCACCATCTATTCATTCATTGCTTTCAATTTTGCCAATGCTTCCAATAGCTCTTTCTGTTTTGAATTGCACTTGAATCAATCCTTTGCTTCTCTTCCTGCAATTGTTTATTCAATTGATTATTAATTTTTTGCTGCGTAGACAACCGCTGTTCAAGTTGCTCTGCTTTCTGCTATGCCTACGATAACTGTGCTTGTAGCGAAGTGATTAATTGGTCCTTTTATCTTAACAGATTAGTCACTTCTGATGCCTTGTCCATGGTGGCCGCCGAATAGGCTCTAGCATATTGGGACAATTTTGTAAGGTCATCAGAAGGATCAAACTCTTCTTTTCAGACCACATTGGCTGTCACTGTTTGTTAAGGGAAAAGGGAAGGTTGAGAAGTCCTTCTCCTTTTCTACTGTCATTTTACTAAAGCCTTGTGCTTTGGACTGTAAAAGACATCCAATGGAGGTATATCCTCCATTTGCAAAACGATCTGATCCAAAGGATCCTTGGGAATTATCTCTATTCCTGTAGAAAGTGGTAGGTCGCTGGTTCCACTTGGAACCTTTTTTGATGCTGTATCCTGTGTGTTAGCCGCTTTAGATGTATCAGCTTCGTTTGAGCTCTCAAGATTTCTTATGATTGATTCAAATTGTTGCCATTCCTGGAGCAATTTCGGGTCAATCTGGGCATCTACATTCACGTCCATGCTACTCTGCTCCTGCTCTTTCCTCTGCACTTCCTCTTGCTCTTTTCTCTATTCTTCCTCTTGCTCTTATGTTTGCATTTCTCCAGCAATTTCTAATGAAGGAGGAGGTTCATTGGTAAATCGCTGCTCAGGCTCGCTTGATTGTGTCATCAGGGTCATTGCTAACAGATCTAGAGGCAGAGTTTGCAACCTCTGCTCTCTAAGTCTGTTAAATTCAACTAACACATCATCATGATATCTCATTCTGGCTAATGATTGAACCTGAAATAGTGACTCGGCTGAGGAGAACAGGTCATCAAACGCATCATCTTTATGTTCAAATTTAGTGAGTTTTGCATGTTCAAGTGCATTGTAGGCGACTTTGTTTGGATCAAATCGCCTGTTAGGAAGAGCGGCGAGATTCAGTGCATTAATCTTATCTGCTTCTTTCTCTGCATGTTTATAGTCATGTAGATCGTAAACACCACATCTTAGAGGAAAAGGAGGCCAAACCTGCTTCTTTTTATTCCTTAGAGTCTATGTAACTCCTTCGGATGTAATCTAATATGCTACCTCTCGGGCTAACAATTTGTCGGGTGTATACAAAGGGAGGACATGAGGCTTGGCATGGCTGCCGAAAACTCTTACATAGGTGAATTTTTCTTCTCCGAACCATCTCCCTATGGCTATCAAGTCAATCTCCGCTTGTGCGGAAATCGTAGGAGCAGGTTTGTCAAAAATGGCATAGTGAAATGGTAACATAAAACATTGCAACTTGATATAAATGGTGTTTATAGTGGGCTTTCCATAACTTCTAGTGGTATATATGAATGGGCATGGGGTCTTGTGGAGTCCATCTCCATCCCAACACAGGCAATTCGGAATTCAAACACAGGGTATCCAAGATGTAGGCACTATAGTAAAATGGAGGAATAAACCTTCCAGAAACGCGGGATTTGTTTCTGAATTCTAGAACCGCTGTTGCTAACTTATCAAACAATATGTTTCCCCAATCCATTATTTCACTATTGCATGCTGCTTCCATTAAAGCTACCATCTCTATAGTGAAGTTTGATTAATCATGTCACCCCCACAACCTACACATCATTACTCCAGCATAACAATAAGGAGAACACAAGGAATCGACAGAGTACTTACCCAAAGACTCATGATTGTGTTTTGCTGGGTTTTGCCTCCAATCCCGTATGGGTTCTGATTCAATGTCATTTTCATTTCTGAATTTCTCCAGGAATGCTTTGTTGTACTTCTTCTCCGATGCAGTCAAATGGTACATTTTCCTCAAATCATCAGGTTGAAATGAGCCGAACACTCTTCCGTCCATGGTGCAAAATGTTCTGTTTGTGATTGGGATTTCTTCAATTGCCCATCTCACCACATCTGTATATGGGAGAATTTGTTCTCGGGCTGCTATCTGATGAAGGTAAGAGTCGGCTAAATCCTTTAGAGTAGCATCAGACTTCCGGGTCGGGTCTGCTGTGGCTTGCACTGTTGTTACCTCACGCTCTTCGGCCTCAATCAGATTGTAGATGCTCAGCCAGTAGTTTTACCGAGTCCTAGACATGTGATGTCTGATATCAGTCCCTTTTCTCTTGGTCCTAGATCAGCAATGCGTTGTCCTGTAACTACCGAAACGGAAGTTGTCCCAGTTTTCTTAGATTTTTTCCCCATTTGGCTTGAATTTGCTGCTTCGGAAGAGCTCTGCATAGGAGAGAAAATGAACGTAATGCAGAGAATTGGTGGTGCAAACCAAATATGAACGAGATATACTAATCAATGAATAATGGAGGATTAACTTAAGGTGGCCGCGGATACAATCTCTGAAGAGATTTTAGCCTTACTATTTCATTAAATGGCCGTTTAAACCTATCAATCCTTTAAATGCTCATCATATCGTTTATTGGCTGAATAATTCATTTAAGGGTGGCTTTGATGTTTTGGCGGTTGAGCGTAAGTGAATCACTATCGGGAAGAGAAAGGCCTTTAATACTAAATAACCATAATATATCCCGGCCTTATCGATCTTTTTTGAAATCTACGCTTAGCTTTATCGCAATTGGCGGTCAGGGGAATGCTTAAGTTGTTATATTGGTGTCCTTTCGGAATCTCTGATCACCGATAGTGATATTGCCAATTCGCATCGGGAGTTTTAAAGGAGGGCTTTAGATGCATGCATGCTACACTCCCCGAACGCCGATAGCGATATCGCATCAGAGCAGAGAGGGGCCTTTTGTTATGATCGCTTGCCTTCCCGATACCCGATAGTCATTTGTGCATTGTCGCATCGGGGAAAATCAATGGGTCTTTATGTCATGCATCATTTGTTATTGCGATATGCGATCTTGCGATCGCTTTATCACAATAATAAAAGATTATTCATTCTTTATTATAAGACCGATTATGTGATTTATTAAAAAGGTTTATAATGTTTTATTTCTTTTCGGACCTTTTGAATAATGATAAGTTGATACCAATTTAAATGAAAAGGGACCCATTTCATATTGTAGTTTTGAAAATAAAAATTTTATGAAATGGGGGGTTGTTGTAGAGCACAACAAGTGGGCATCACTTTCGGTTTATTAATGGCTATGGAAATTGGAAAAGGAATTGACAAAGGAAAAGTAGCATTAATTGGCATTTCATTTATGAAATAAAGGAAAATAAGAGAAAAGGAAGGTGAAGAGACACATAATTTCATGAGAGGGAAATTAGAAGGAAAATTAAGGAAAATGAAGAAAATAGAGGCCTCAATGGTAAAAAGGTTCCTAAGGATTAGTTCACAACCTTTTATCAGTTTTTTTTTTGGAATTAGTGATAAAGAGAGAGAGAGAGCACCAAGAGGATAAAGTAAGCAAGCAAGCAAGGGAAGGAAAAGGAAAAAGCAAGGAAAACAAAGAAAAGCAAAGGAAGCAAGGAGAGGGTTGGATCAGCAGCTTCAATAGGAAGCTTTTGTTGGTAACAGGTTGCATGTGTGATTTCCTAGCTGATGTGTGAATGCATGGTACATGCATTTGTGTAATTGATTCATTTGTTTTAATTGGCATGGGTTTTGTTGAGTTTGAAAATGGTTTCAACCTTTCCTTTCCATTTCCTAGATAGCAATGGTGTGATGGGATTCATTTCAGGTTGATCTTTGTATTACTAGAAGGTTTTGGATCTGGGTGATGGTATTAACAAAATTCCCAAGGGTTACTGGTGGATATGGTTTTTTCTAGGAATCCATCAACAGGTGGGTGGAAATAGGAAAATTCCTCAAGGGACTGTGAAGGAATTCTGATGCATCCATGCTTGGTTTTGCTTTGTGATCTCTTGATAAGTTTTGGTGATATTGCAGAAGTTGGGGATGGAGGTAGTTTAACCTAAGGATTCCCTTAGTTTTTTATGTCTTTATTTGTCCCATGATATCCCACATTCATGCTTGGAATAATGCACGGAGGTTATTGGATAAAAGAGAGATTTGGTTAAGCTCAATCTATGGTCGGATTGTACATGGAAGTCCCTGACTTGGTTGGATTTTACATAAGCTAATAAGGGATATTTTTCTATTGTACTCTATAAGAATTTATACCTATTATTATATGGCTTTCATGGTTTTTCTTTCATGCTTAATATTTTGATTATATGTTGGTTATAAGAATTGCTCTATAGTAATTTCTAGCTATGGCTCTTGTTATGATTTGATAACTTAATGAATGCTTGATGAATCCATGGGATAACAAGTATGGTTGCAGCTACTTGAGAGGGAATTAGACCTTCTCAATGAATCATGGCTAAATAACATATATTTACACTCAAATATGAATTTATGACCCGTAGCTTACATGTTTACCATGTGTTTGATGAAATTCGTAGCATGTTCTAGTCTATCTAGGTCAATTTTATGACTCAAGTTTGTATGTTCAACATTTTTATTATGTCATTTATGATTCTAGAAAGTCTGAGGTAGTTCTGGGGAGTAGTCTTGATCTTGGCCTGGAAAAGTAGCTTAGATCTCAGGACCGCACCCTCTGAACTGGGCAAGTTGGATCATAACCACATGGAGGTAGTGTTGTGCATGTTGTTAGAGGCCTCCAACCGTACCTAGGCCTTGTCATGCATGCGGTGGTGGTTAAATGTTGACAAATGTAACTCCAACTCAATGTCTGGTCACCTAGGGTGGTTGTCCAGACTCTAGGTGACATGTAGGCCTAGTGGTCATTAAGTCTCAGTTAGAGGCCCCACTTCCTTAACTAGAACTAGGAGGTCAAGTTTGGTCACAGTGGTACACTGCTTCAGATTTAGTTGGACAAATTGTCAAAGTGGGTAAATGTTGAGAGGAGGTGTTACACATTCGTATCAGAGCTTCCAAGTTCAAACACTTGGATTGGATGGGCTAGATGCATGTTGTTATGCATGCATTGTTATGGTTATGGTTGTTGTTCATGAGGTCACTATATGTAGTTAATGTTATCATGCATGACATTGATATGTTGATGTGTGTGTATATATATATAAATATGTATGTATGTATGTATGTATGTATCATGCTAATCTAGAATGATTGTGCAAATGAGATAACATCCCATGAACTTCACTAAGGTATATTTTATCACATTTATATTTGGTTTATCTGACATGGTATGTTTGCAAGAAGAAGAAGATGAGAGTTGACAAGAAGAAATGTGGATTACAGTTCACGTGACTCTCCTTATAGATCAAATGAGCAGCACATAGATGAGTACTCTCCTGACATAGAAGATACTTTGATAAATATAAAGGCATAAACCAAGAGTTGCAAAGAAGATAATGATGGATTATTCAGTCAAAGGAAAGGATTTCCAGGGCATAATAAAATAAAGTCAAATTCAATACAATGATCCCTTATATTTTATCAAATTTTTAGAGATTGGGAAAACCACATGTTAGTTACGGACAAGTGGAAAAGACTAATGGGGCATATCATAACAGGTCTCATGGTGGGCACATGTTGGAAATGGATGACACAATCAAAGGTGGTAGATGGATGGATATGCCTAACAAAAGAGGTAGTGGTTATGGGTTATATTATAGTTTTGGTTAAAATAGACAACATGTTCATCATTGGTATCATCCTTATAGGAGGAGTCATAGGGGATACTTGCCAAATGAGTTCAAGAAATCGAAACCTCCTACCTTCAAATGAGAGTTGAAGAAACCTCCTACCTTCGAATGGTTGCTTGGGATGAAGAAATCCTTTGAGTTGCATGATTTTTTAAAGAACATGAAGGTCAGGATAGCTATTTTTAGTTTCAGAGGAAATGCATGCATTTGGTAGGAATATGTGAAGCGTGTCAGATGCATCAGGATAGAGGAGTTGAGTTGGCATCAATTCAAGAGACTTTTTAGAAAGAAGTATTTGTTAGAGAGGTACTATGATGGTAACGTTAAGGAGTTCTATGAGTTGAATATGGGATATATGATAGATGAATATTACATGACTAAATTCATAAATGTTGAGGTACATGTCATATATAAGGATGAGAAGATGAAAGTTCAAAGATTCATTAGTGGGTTTCCATTAGCATTCAAGGATCAGATTGAGTATGATGAGCCTAAAATGTTGGAGGAAGAAATTAGGATGTTGAAGCACTTTTATGAGAAGTAAAAGTGCAATATTAAGCCTAAGCGTGACAGGAAAGGTAATGAGAAAGTGAAAGGAAAATGTCCTCTGAAGTAGGAAAGACCTCAGGATGCAGGTGAGAAAGAGAGTGTGGCTCCTTACAAGAACTTTAATGTAGTTGAGAAGGGGCATGGATATTATCCTAGAGAGAAACATAATAAAGGTAGTTGGAGGGAACCATTGTAGTGTTTAATTTTTAGCAAGGATCATCCCAAGAAGGATTTTCCATTGAATTAGGGTGGAAGACCTCAGATATACAGTGCTCAACAGGGACAAATAGCTGGGAATGTTGGTGAGAGCATTACTCAGTTTTATGAAAAAATTAATAACAGGAAGGAATATCACCAAGAATCCATTATTGTGATGGAAGTTAAGACCTATGATCGAGTTGTTTCCATTTCGATTGATCCTGGATCTTAATTATATTTATGTTAATTCTGACCTGGTGGATAAGTGTGGCTTGAGTAAACAAGTGCATGCAAAGTCTTGGTTGGTGTAGTTGGCTACAAGTACTAAGAAAAGAGTTGATCATTGGGTGAGAACTGGTGCATTTGAGCTAAATGGTATGCCTACATCAAAACATCTGAATGTGCTTCCTTTGTTGGGTGTATTTTATACTCTTTCCACAACTATTTTGTGTACTCTGCATCATTTATAGATGACTTCTCAAGGAATACATGGATATATTTCCTCGGGAGTCTTGACAGCTTTAAATAACTTAAGGCTCTCATGGAAAACCAAAAAGAAAGAAGATAAAGGTGTTGAGGGGAGATAATGGTGGAGACTTCTACAAGAAGGAATTTGAAGAGTTCCATAAGAAGTGTACTATAGCATGAAAAAAGAATACTCCATACACAACTTAGAAAAGTGGAGTTGCAGAATGAATGAAAAAGATGTTGATGGAAATGAGGTTTGGGATCTGATGGAGTTTCTTGTTGGAAGGAAACCCATTGCAAGAAAATGGGTGTTTAAGAAGAAGATGAATGCAGAAGGAAAGGTGGGGAAATACAAAGCTCGGTTGATAGCAAAATGTTATTCCTAAGTGACACAAATTTATTTTGGTGATATTTTTTCTCCTATTGCGAAGGTAGCTTCTATTAGATTACTTTTATCTGTTGCTGCTTCTTTTGATTTTGAGGTAGAACATATTGATGTAAAGACAACATTTCTTGACATGGATGTGGAATAATATATCTACATGAAGCGACTTGAAGGCTTTGCAGTGAAGGAAAATAAGTAACTAGTATGCATGTTAAAAAAGTCTTTGTATGGTTTAAAACAATCACCAAGGATGTGGTATCATAAATTTGATACATTTATATGTGGAATTGGCTTCATCAGAAACAAAGCGGATCATTATGTGTATTTTAAATTAATTGTTGACCGTGTTATTTATTTGGTCTTTTATGTGGATGGTATGTTGTTTATTGGAAATGACAAAGAAATTAACCAAAATTTGAAGACCAAATTTTCCTCCAAATTCAACATGAAGGATCTCGGTGCTGCAAACTATATTTTGGGCATGGAAATTAAATGATATCAGCCAAAGAGGAAGATTTAGTTAAACTAGATGAAGTATGTCGATACAATACTGTAGAGGTTTAATATTCAAGATAATAAACCAGTGAAGGTTCCTATTCCTGTAGGTGTAAAGTTATCTACTAAATAGTGTCCCAAGACACAAGAACTTTAAGATGACATGTCCCATGTTCCATACGCAAGTGTAGTTGGTAGCCTGATGTATGAAATGGTTTGTACTAGACCAGACATTACATATGGAGTGGGAGTATTGATCAGGTTTATGTCAAAACCAGGGAAGGAGCATTGGACAACAATGAAGCGGGTTTTTAGGTGTTTGTGTGGCACTTGCACTTATAGTTTGTGCAACCAAGGAAGACTAGGATTGGACAAAGTTTTGGATATTTGTGGCTTTGTTGATGAAAATTGGGTTGGAGATTTGGATTAGAGAAGATCTACAAGTGGGTAGGTGTTTAACCTATTTGGAGGTGCAGTTAGTTGGATGAGAAAGAGATAGTCTGCACTGAAACTTTCAACTATAGAGATAAAATACATGGAAGCCACGCATGCAAGTAAGGAAGTAGTTTGGTTGCAGATATTTTGTTCAAGTATGGGTTAATAAAATGATTAATAAGGATAGACTGTGATATCCAAAGTGAAATTTTCTTGGCAAAGAACCCTTCTTATCATTCAAAGACAAAGAAAATTAATTTTTAGTATCACTCTGTGAGGGATATGGTTGAGAAAAAAAAGGTGTTGCTAGTAAAGGTGGACACTTTGAAGAATTTTGCAGATGCATTGACGAAGTTTGTGAGCATTGAGAAGTTTTCTTGGTGTAGAGAAATGATGGGCATTGCAGGGCTGAACCAACGACTAAGCTCTCCTATGACCCCCTATGTGGAAAGAAAAAAACAAGTGGGAGAATGTTGGGTGTGTGTTATATTATTTCCATGACTAGCCCCACAACTACACCATATATTATCTGGCAGGAACTGCCTATGGTTTTTTCATGCGTTTTACACATGGTTTTCGGAATGATGGTTTTCTACCCATGGTATCTTGTAGATCTGGACAACGGAACTATGATTATGTTCTAATCTAGGGTTAATGGATTGGGGTTTATGAATGCTTCAGAATGTATATATTTGTGTTGTAACATTGAAAGGAATATAATGAAAAATTAATCTGGTAGTTCTAGTTTTGGGATCCAGGGGGGAATCTCTGTGTATTTGTTTTGTGTTTCTCGCCATTGTATATTTTCTATTTTTAATAATTTGTTTGCAAGTAATTTCTATACAGGGTTAAAACCTGCATCCTTTCGGTTTGTGCAGTATGATTTTGAGTATGGATTGGTTGTACCTTCACAGGACTAAGGTAGATTGTTATGAGAAGGCTATTGAGTGCTTGGATGATGATGGAGAGAAGATAATATTGCAAGATAAGAAGAATCCCACATTAGTGAGGATGGTGACATGTATGAAAGAAAAGTGTAGTTGTAGGAAAGGGTGTGTATTGTTTGTAGTGCATGTCTCCAATGACAAAAGGAAGGATGTTGGAGATGCTGAATTCTTTAAGAGGGATCTAGTTTTGCTGTAGTTTTAGGATGTATTTCAAGCAAAGATTGTAAAGTTTCCTCCTCATAGGGAAGTTGATTTCTCTATTGATTTGATACTAAGAGAAACACCAAAACCAAAGGCATCGTACAGGATCAGCACTCTAGAGTTGGCGGAATTGAAGTTGTAACTTAAGGAAATGCTTGATAAGGGATACATTAGGCAAAGTGTATCACCGTGGGGTGCACCAATATTATTCATGAAGTAGAAGGATGGTACTCTTAAATTGTGTATTGATTACAGGTAGTTGAACAAGGTGATGATCAAGAACATGTATCCTTTGCTATGGATTGATGACTTGTTTGATCAATAAAAGGGATCAATAATGTTATGAAAGTCTTACTTGAGAGAAAGATATCATCGGGTATGCATCAAAGAAGAGGAAATCTGAAAGAAAATGTTCCATACCAGGTATGGGAATAATGAGTTTGTAGTCATTCCATTTGGTCTTACTAATTCTCCAACTACTTTCATTTGTTTGATGAACAGTGTGTTGTGTCCTTATCTAGACAAGTTTGTGATAATATTCATTGATCAAATATCGATATATTCTAATAATGAGGAAGAGCATGCAAAATAGCGAGAATTAGTATTTATTTTTCTAAGAGAGCGTCAGTTGTATGCCAAGCATAGTAAGTGCAATTTATTTCAAATACAAGTTCATTACTTGGGGCATGTTGTTTCCAAGGAAGGCATAGAAGTGGACATGGAAAAGGTGAGAGCTATCATGGAGTGGGAAATTCCTAGGAATGTGGATAAGGTCAAATCATTTATGGGACTAGCAGGTTACTATAGGTGGTTCATCAAGAACTTCTCACAAATTTCCTATCCTATTACATCTTTGTAGTGAAAAGGGAAGAAGTTTGAGTGGATGAAGGAGTGTGCAACTAGTTTCGAGCAGTCGAAGCATTTTCTCACAAATGCTTCGGTATTGAAAATTTCATATCCAAACAAAGAGTTTGGGATATGTATGTATGCTTTCAAGAGATGAAACAGTGGAGTCATGATACATGAGGGACAGGTGGTATGTTATGTGTTATGCGGGATTTACGATTTTTGACAAAAGTATCTCCCCTAGGTTTGGTGGCTAACCTAGAAAAACAGAGACACAGAACCCAATGCTTTCCTGAAAGTAAATAGATGATGAAATGAAGCCTACCTAGAACTGGTTGCATGCTTCACTCCTTCTTTAGCTTGAATGATCCAATTCTAGCTCTGATTACCAAAATTAGAACCTGCATAGTCAGATAGCACATGCCAAGAAACTATGAGATATATGTAATATCATCTAAATACTCTATTCAATAGATCAAAATGGTACTGAAATACATGAAATAAAAACATCACATATACGAAATAAGATAATTATTTTCATTAATATAAATGGAAGGAGTTACAACCATAAATATATGTTGATCTTGTAGAGGAGATCTTCTAGGTTGGCTTGTCCTTTCTTGGTCACAATGTTCACCTCCATTCACCCTAAATGCATGAAATGAAACCTCTCACAACAACAACATAACGTTAGAATCACACTAAAAAATCCAACCTCTTGGATATGGAAGGCTATAAATATATAGAGGAGTGGGGTAAGATGGGAGTTCTTATCCAATTACCAATCTAAGATTTTAGATCCATCTTTTATGGGAGGATAGGATCAAAGGATAAGGGATGGAAACTCCAAAGTAGGGTAGGATAGGATCCAAATTTTTTATCTAAGGTAAATGGTTGTATCAAATTATGGGAGCTTCTAGAATTTCTCCCTTTTTCCCGAATGTCTAGAACCAAAGCAGGTGCAAAGTGGAGTAACCTGTAGGTGATCAACATAGGACATACATCCTATAGGTGAACGTTTTCCAAAAAGAGACCAAGGAGAATTGGTCCTAAAAGTAGCTGAAATGATGTAGTTTCGGGAAGAAAATCTAGGGGAATGAAAGAGGCGTGCATAGGGCTTTGTGCAATATGATGACAAGGGGAATAAGATGTTGATTGATCTAATTAGGAGGCCTATTTATTGAATGCGAAAAAATGGCCTATAACATATTGCCCCCTAAATCACAAAGTCAGAAATGACAACTAATGATTGAAGTGCTTTACCTTGTGACATGTCGGGATCAAGATAAATAAGTGAGCTTCATCTGTGACAATACATTTTCATCATGACCTCTTTCTTACTGAGGGAGGTATAGCCATACTCAACACATAAGCTAACATAACATGTACAATGATCAAAAGATGCAATCCATAGGCGACAACTCATGGACCCATAACTAGATGATCATTTGTATGATCATGACCATCATAGATTGTGAGCTCTGTATAACTCTTGAAATCACAGCCTAGATGGATGAAACTAGATCTGGGGGCTTCTATCTCCTTGACACGACCAACCAATGTACGAGTCTAACCATTTCAATCAATGAAATGATATTTAACATCATAGACACCATCTCATTATCTTCCAATGATGTAATGGTATTAACAGCTGCGAGAGAAACAACCGATGATGTTAATGGAGCTCAAGATACTACAATACAATCTATATGGTGTGAATAAATGAGTTGATGTCAAACACCACACAAATTCTTTCGGTTGAAGGCCAATGATGTAAACATGTTGCTGAGAGTGAGGAAACATTTCATTGATGTATGAAAGAACCAATGTACCAAAGGGTTAGTTCTAAGTCAACTTCCTAGATAACGTGCTGATGTCGAGAGGAAGCGACCTGTCAGAGGAGGGCCTTGATGTATTCCCCCATCAACAACATGAAATGGGTATCATGATTGAGGTAGAATGATGTTGATACAAAACTGGATCAGGAAAGGAAAACATGCAATGAAAGCTTAAGAGAATTGTAAAGAATATTAACTGAATGACTTCTCTTGAACACATTAGCGACACTTAATGGAGTTGGTAGCATTGACCCAAAATAAAAATGGAGGCTCTAAAAATGGTATGGTAAACAAAATATAAGAATATTACCAAAAGCAACAACCACGAAGATGAAGTGGAAGAGTGTCACGTCCAAGAGTGACCTACTGCCATTAGCAAATGGAATACCCTGTTTTCCCACTTTCCCTAACCATACTTGTAATACCTCTTTAATTTTTTACAAGATTGAGGAGGATAACTTATGCTTGATCTGAAAGTTCACCCTTTAGATGAATCTCCCTGATTATATTTAATGAACCTTGATAAGTAGAGGTTGAAATTTCTCATTTTTTACAAGTCCATCATTGTTCGATGTTTTAACAAGTCCATCAAAGGTAAAAATCAACATCTTTTTCATGTTTAGAGAGTTTGAAAAAGAGGTGAAAATGAAAACTCCATATGTCAATTTTTGTAGGTAGTCTCTTAAGTCCAAAAAGGTAGTAAACAATTCTCAAGAGAACCTCTTATCCATGTTTGACTAAGGTATTCTTTTTTTGTAGATATTCTATCTCATTCTAGAAAAGGGTTAAACTTATACTTGGTAGATGTATTTTCATTTACTTTTATGAGTTTGAAAAGAAAAGTGCTTGATGACCTTTTCATATTTTGGGAGTCTAAAAGAGCTAAAAGAGGACTCCAAGGGGTTTATTTTTTGTAGGTTTACAGAGTCCGAAAAATAAATAAAAGTATACTCCATGGTCAAAATAACCTGTTTAAAGTACGATAAAAAACTGTTAACAACTATCGATGTGCCAAAAACATCACAAAAAGGATTAAACACACTTATTTCATATTAAAAATGAAGCATATCTAGGTCAACACATTAAATATGAATAAAATAATGTGAGAGATGACCGTAAATATTCAAAATGACTCTTAATTTTCATCATTTCACATTTACCTTCAATAGTGATAATTTTGAGCTCTTTTTCACTTGATCTTCTACAACTGATTGTGGGAAATCTGGTGGACCATTTCAAGTACCGTCACTACTAGGTAGGAGCTAAAACCCCTATATTTATTTTCACGGTCCTTTATTGTCGTTTCATACAAATGTTTTGAGGTTTTGAGAGCCTAAGGGTTCCAAGAACACTCCCCGGGACCAACACAACACCCCAGAATCAAAATATTTGTTCCACCTAGGAAGATTGTCATTGATGGGAGAGGTGAAACACTCTATCATGCACTACTGCAGTGTGTTGGGCACAAAATAATAAGTTGATTATTAGTTTTCCATTAAAAAATTTCAATTTTTTTTTGCATGAAAAGGATCTTAGTGAATTTCTTGTTGATGATTCATGTTTTCATTAGAAAAAAATGGGATTCATTTGGAGAGAAAGGGAACACAAGGAGCATGATTTAAATGTAGCAAATGATCCTTCTACCATCTAGACACTGAAAAACTATGTATTTCTAAAAAAATTTGGCTTTTTGGTTTGAGGGAACAAATGGAATTGATGAAATATCTTGTTCGTTTGTGGGATGTTAAAGAAAAAGAATTTAGGTTTGGGGATATCTGCTCAGGATAAAGGTATAATATATCTACTTTCTGACAAGTTTATCTAGGATGGGTGTCCCCATCTCTCTCCTAGGTGGGAGAAGTGGTGGGGAGACAACGAAATATTATATCACTACCTATTATAGAGCTCAAGCCCAACCAAATAGGGATGGAGATCAATATAAATTATGTAACCTAATTACCTTTGAGAATGATCTTGTTCATTATCGTGAGATTGGTAGGTAGCTCAACACTTCATGTAGCAAGTAGATTGTTCGTGCAGTACAAGGTGGAGTGTCTAGTGCCAACAATCTTCAACTAGAGCAAGGGATTTTTGGTAAATATGAAGGAACAACTGACTAAAGAAAGGTAGGGGAAGTTAAATAATTTCTGTTATCCTTCAATTTTAGTCCCTTTTTCTCTGGAGCAGGTGCCACTACTTCAAACTTAGCAGATTATACTCGAGCCTATCGATTCGAGGTCCCCAAGGATGAGGAGGTGGATAGATCATATGGATCGACATGTAGGTCCATTAACGGTCAACTTATCACCAGCCTTCTTTGGGTGGCTGCATAAATAGTTCATCATGATCAATGACTATCCTTATGTAGGGATGGATTTCCATGATGATCCTGAGATCATGCTTCCTGAGTGTGAGTAATGGGATGATTCAGGTAAAATATTTCAATCATTTATGTGTTTGAACTTTTTACAATTTTTTTGTATTTTTTGATGTTTTAGAGACTTAGGTATTGATGTTTTCATGCAGATATTGGACTAGTTCGACCGGTATGTGCCTCATATCTCCATCATGTAAAGAGACAACCACATGAGGAGGCAGTGGAACTAGTACAAGTTGATGTGGTAGGACGAGATGCACCATGGGATATTGAGGTAGTTGAGATCCTATCAGAAGTGGAGCATGACATGGAGGGGCTAAAACATGGGATTTTTGAGACAGTGGTCGACCTAATTCCGATGCGACTTCAGTGGCACACTATCAGAGTGCCCAATCGGATTGGTTGATTAGTAAACAAGATAGCTTGTGCAATGTTATTTTATCATGAGCACCATTGGTTTGTCTACTTAGATATTTGCATGTATTTTTTTATATGGGCGATGTATCTATATGTGCCTCGGGTCACAAATTTTTGTAAAACCAAACTTAATATATATGTATACATATTTTCAGTTTTTCCTAGTTCTTATTACAACTTCAATATTATGTGATGTGAATTGAAACTTATTTACATTCGTTGAAAATGTCTGCCTAAAACACAATTAGCTAGGGAATCTGCTAATGTGTTTAGATTTCTATAAATATGTTAATATCTTATGAAATAGAAATGTCTTTCCAGAATACGTACTCTCAAAACCATGTGAAGGGTGGCGAGGTTTCTCAATAAATAGAAATTAGCAAGTTGTAGTACTACGAGTTATGAGTCAAGCCTATGACTAAACGATAAATACCATGTAAAATAACATCAAATAGTAGCTCAACAACTACACCATACTCAACGATGTTGTTAGTGGAGTGACTAATGTAAATTCCTTGCATACTTGCTAAATTTACATTTGGAGCAAATATATCCCATGTTTCAAAAGATGGGTTCTGAGTACTACGCCAAGCACCATCGGCATAATCAATATATGGTTCGAGAGAGGTTTACATATGCAAAACAAATGTAAATGGGATCAACAAAAACTGTGGGAAAGTCTAAAAATACACACTGCAAACACACTCAACACACCTATAGACAATATCTACACAATGTACTACGAATGAGATCAATCATAGTAGTTTTTGAGGTACAACCCATTTTTAGGTTGCGCTAGTGGAACTCCATCAAAGTATACTAACATATTGACCTCTTGGTCATGTCAGAGAACTAGGTTTCCTTCCAAGAAGGCACAAGACTTGATATTTTTGTCATATTTCACCTTAATGGTTCTCTTATGAGCTTCATTAGATAAAGAAGCATCACACTAATTTTTATCCAAATGAGTTAGATGTAAAAGATGCTCCTCCTATATGGAAGTGGCAAGAAGAAGTTCGACAGCTAGTTTTAATGATGGAATTTCACATTCGATGGGTAGGATTACTTCTAGACCATAGAGCAACTGAAAGGGTGTGAATCTAGTAGCAGTCCTAACTGAGGTTCGGTATGCCCCCATGGAAACTTAAAGAAGTAAGTGCTAGTGCGATTTTTGGGCCTCTACCATACATTGAAGCATAGTACTATGAATTTTGTTAACAACCTCAACCTGTCCATTAGCCTAAGGATAGTAGGGAGTCGAATTGTCATGTGAAAGTCCTAACTTAATAACTGCTTTGGTCATCATATGAATTCGGAAATGCTTTCTGTGAACTGTAACTATTTCTTGTGGAAAACCAAAACTAGCAATAACGTGATTGAAAAAAATGTATGCATACGTTTTGCCAGTGTTGTTATATGTATGCATAGCCTCGGCCCACTTAGTAATGTATTCTACAATGAAAATGATATAGTCATGCCCCCCGTCCAAGTGAGGATTACATGTCATAAATTCGATACCCCATTTCGTAAAGGGATAAACAATGACAATGGGATGCAACGGAGTAGGAAGAGCATGGATATTACAATCGTAGATTTGGCACGTATGACACTTCTGGATGGTAATAACATAGTTACGAAAGATAACAGGCCAAAATTAACCAACACATAAGGTCTTCTGCATGGTAGTGTAACTAGATAGATGTCCACCACATGTCCTCGAGTGGCATTCATTAAGGACATTCTTGGCCTCCTCAACAGTGAGGAACCTCTGTAAAATCATATCAATACCATGATAGTAAAGGGTGTCGCCAATAATAACGTAATTTCAAGATTGGTACAAAATATGTCACTACTTAGAGCAATAGGTATTGGGCAAGAGAGTTTAGGTTTGGAGATAGATAAAAAAATATCCATACCATGGGCCATATGATGAAATAAAAACAATGACTCATTAGGGATAAAATCTTCAAATGTAGATTCAGAATTAGGGAAAGGAAGATCGTACATTAGCCTGGCAAAAACTAGGGATTTCTTCGACTTAGACTTGATGAACTCTAGGTCGAAATCTTTCATAACAACAATCCACTTAGAGTACTTTCCACACACAAATTGATGTGAAAATATATATTTCATAGGGTTGAAATCCGAAACGGTCATAGTTTTCCAAAGCAAGATGTAATGGAAAAACCTTTGGATGGCTTGAACAACCGCCAAAGCCAACTTTTATATATGAGTATACCTAATTTTGGTATTATTGAGGTTCTAACTAAGATAATAAATGTGGTTTTAGTTCCTATTCGTCTTCTTGGACCAATACCATTGCTATAGTAGAAATGGCAGCAGTGAGATACAATAAATAGTCACACTGATAATCAGGGGGGTATAAAAGAGATGCCCAAAATAATACATACTGAGGGCATCAAACACTTTCTAAGCAGCGTATTCCCAATGGAAGCACACCCATTTTCAGCAAGCGAGTGAATCCTTTGGTAAGCTCAGCATAATTAGGGATGAACCTCCGCAAGAAGTTAGATTTCCCTTGAAGGTTTTGTAAATAAATGAGAGAAGAGGGTGCAGGTAAGTCAATGATTGCTTGTACGTTTAAAGGATCAATACAAATTCCTTGTTTTGAAATGACAAAACCAAGGAGTCAACTAGAAATGACATAGAACACACATTTGCGCGGGATAATTCGAACTTTATAGTGTCTACAATGAATGAAAAATAGCCCTTAGATGCATTGAGTGATCAACTTGATATTTAGAATGAATAGTGAAACCATTAAAATAGGGTTTCATGATGCATTTAATGTCATTAAAAGCATAATCCATAACACGTTGAAATCTAGCCCCAACTTTCTTTAAAATGAATGGGAGATTTCGATAAGAAAACGTACCCTAGGGATAAATAAACACAGTTTTAGGTTGGTCCACCAGGAGAATGTTGATTTGATTATAACCTGATAATCCATCCATGAATGAATAAATCTTTTAGTCGGTTCATTCATCAACAATTTGGTCAATAAACGAGGTCAGATAGTTGTCCTTTGAACAAGCATGATTCACATCCTAGTAATCCACACATACTCTAATCCTGCCTTATTTCTTCACGATAGGGACAACATTTGATACCTAATCAGTTAAAGGAACAAGGTATATGAAATGAGCCTCAAGAATCTTTTTAATTCTAGCCTTAATCCCAACAATCTTCTTGGGATGGACCGAACGGAGGCACTTCCTCATGGGTTTGGCATAATGATACATTTTAATCTCATGCACTCCCATATTTGGGTCAATACCTGGCATTTTTTCATAAGTCCAGGAAAAGACATCTCGAAACTCAAGAAATAGGGCTCTATAGATCTCAATATTATATGGAGAACAAGATGCTCCAATGTATAAATTTTTGACAATAATTGGTTTGAAATAGGTATCAAGAGGTGTTGTTTCTTCGATATTTGAAATGTTTTTTTTCAGACTCGACCTCATGAGTGGAGATGAAAATCATAAAAGGCTCGACAAAATTAGGCAAGTACACATCACTGAGATTATCCTTAATGGAATCTGGTAAGGAGGAACGATGGTGATCATCCCATGACATGTGATCTAGCATCATTATCTACATATGTTATCATCAGTAGAGAATACGCGAGAAAAATGATCAGGGGACATGCCATAATCGAGTGATTGATCTACCTAATTAATCTAAGAGAAGGTGTAAGCCACACAAGATGAATAAATGGCTTTGTAATCTAGCTCAATGGGTCTAAGTGGCATTTGATCACCAAAACATCGGATGTTAGCTCGAGTAGGTACAATCTAGGGACCAACTAGGATAGTAGAGTATGATATCATGTTGATATAATCAACTGATGATGAGTTATTAGGAAGGAGAGGATAAGGGAACAAAAAGGTTCTCGTAACATGAGAATCAGAGTTGAAAAATGTTGGTAAGTCTATGGCTAAAATTATACCTTTGTGAGGAAAGTCGATCATATGAAAGTAATTTGAAATGACGATAACCAGGTCATAAACCCACGTATGTCCTAGTAAAATATTATAATCGAGAGGTCCATCACTAACTTCAACTTCTATGGAAATGGTTTTTCCCCCTATTTCTACTTGAAGGGGATTTAGAATCCCATAAGTTTTATACATTCTTCCACCAAAGGCTTTTAATGTGGTGGTTGATTGACTCAGTTGAGGTGAACGAGTCACCTTCCAGTAAGATAAGGACATAATGTAGGTCAAGGCTCCCTCTTCCAAATAGAGCGATGAATGTTCTTACCATGGATAATGACCTAGATTATAAAGGGTAACTAAGATTGGAGTTGAGGGGTATAGTTTTCAAAAGAGAAAAACACTAGATTGGAATCCAATGGATCCAAACATTCGATAGTTGATAAAAAGGCCTTCTTTTGGGTGGTGAAATTTTCCAACACTTCAAGAGTTAACATAGTTGATGGAGGCTAAGCCAAGTCTTCAACTACGTTATAATTTGGGCAACTCTTGAAAAAGGGTTGAAAGCAAACTTATGAATAACACCCTTTGGAGGATTGACAACAAATTATGTAGGAATCAGAAGCGGATTAGAATAAGATGAAGGTGATGCCAAACTAATAGGTTGATCTATAGCCTAACTATTTGGTGGATTCACATTACCATAGTCCTTGTTCTGAGTGGTCACCATAACATCATATCTCAAATTTGAGGAGGAAAGCATCAAAATCATGTTAGAGGAAGAAGGGTCCCGAGAAACCAGATGAGTCTCCTAATTGGGAGATGGGTCAGTCAACACAATGGGAGAAGTGGAAGATTTAAGAAATTGATTCACTTTAGCGCAGTGTGAGAAATCATGTGTAAAGTGATCCTCATTACAAATCAAGCATGGGTATCGATTCTTTCATTTCTCATAAGAGGACTAATTTGTTTGTTTATCCTGTGTTGAAGGGTATTTCTTCTTCTTACCTTTCCCTTTCTTCTTTCATCTAGGTTGTTATTGAGACTTGCCTTTATTAGATTAAATGACATTTATCTTAGAAGAAGAAGTCACAAAGGATTGGATTGAGGGTTTTGAGTAGATGTGGTAAGAGAAATACTAGATGGTTTACTCACCAACTATGAACTAGAAGAACTAATGACACCATCAACGACATGTGATTATTTACCAGGTAGAGGAGGAACATTATTCAAAGGTCTCAAAGCATTTGGTATCTTATCATAAAGTGTGACATATTGGGTATAAACAAGGTCCAAATATTGCGCATGAGCAATAAATTGCTCTTTAGTCATGACTCCATTTTTAGCCACATATTTTGTTATAGGGGAGAACAGAGATTTGGTAAACCATTCTGCTAACAATTTATCGGGAACATAAGCCTTGACCAACTAACAACGACGTCTTCATTCATGAATGCAATCTGAGATGTGAGTGGAATATGATTGTTTGAAGTTGGTTAATATTTTTGTTTTGGTTTCATATCTGATGGGAAACTAGAAATGTGTGAGGAAGGTGGTGGCTAAAGTGTTGAAATCATGAAATGAATCTCTAGGTAATTCAATATACATTTAGTTTTAGTACTTATAAGCATTCCTAGGAAAGGATGATGTTGAATGGAATACTTGTTAAGGGAGTTTGAATAAAACCATAGATGATACATCATAATGCGCGTCGATGGGTCGTCTCTTGGATTTCCATTTAATTTCAGGATATCAAAATGCAATTTAGTAGGAATAATTAGCCACCATGGAAAATGAGAAATGGGGTTAGTGAACCAAGTTAAGTCTAGAAATTCGAGAGTAGCCACGAAATGAAACTATTGATTAAATTTGTGAGGAGGATGGCTTGGATATGAAGGAATATCTTGAGCAATAAGGACTTGCATCTCTGGATAAGGAAGGCTCTAATAATAAGGAACTTGGGTACCAAGATAGGAGGGATTTTGATAACTAGTATACAAGTGACCTTGTCGTCCAACATTAGGATGATGATAAAGATGCTAGAATGGTTAGGTTTGGATTTGTTTTCCTTGAAAAGGCACTTGAGGAATACCTTGATATGGTCCATACTGTTGCATGATGGGGGTTTGAATTGTCCCATGGTAAGGTCGGTTTTATTGGGAATACGCCATACTATGGATAACCTAACCTATTGAAGCTTGACGAGTAACCTGGCCAAGTGGTTGAGAATGTAAGGTACCTTGAAGAGGTTAGGTAAGAGGGACCTAGGAAGTGCCAGATACTAATGGAAAAAGTTATGATGCAACAATAACCTATAAATGTGAGCTCACATGTATTTGATATTGTTGGGGTGTTGATATAGGGATAGGAATTTGAGATGAAGATGGTGTAGGCTGAGGATTCAACAATCGGTCCCAAAATGAACCAAGTTGAATGGGAAAATTAGGTTGCCAAACACTGGCAACCATTCCAAGATAAGGAGGATTATAATAAGGTTTCTTACCAATTTGAGGTATACCAAAAACAAGTTTCCCCCCTTCCAAAGGAGAAGAGGATAATGGAGGCAAATGTGATCTAGATGGAGGGTACCCAACATATGAAGAGTTAGGTTGTTAAGGTAGCCTTTCCCACTAATATTAGGTCCAGCTTGTTGCGCGATCGTGGGTGTAGGTGGAGGAAGAGGATTAGACTGTGTGGCACTTATAAGAGAAGTACTAAATTTTATTCTTGAATTAGATGACATGGGTGACATCCAACGACTGGAACCCACACCAAAAAAGGTACTAGATAATGACCAATAACCATGTGGGATAGACAGACCACCATACATTTGTGTTTTTGGTGATGTTGCAAAAATAGGTAAGGAAGAAACATTCGATGTCTCAACCATAGTGGTGGACATGGGCTGAGAGTTTGGATCAATTTCAATCATTCTTAACAATACCAATGAATATTTCCGCAAGAGATTCACGTATAAGTCCAAAGAATCAGGAAAAGGCATTTATGTTGGAGTATGAAGAGGTGGAAGAGGATCATTCTGATAAAATTAGAGTCCTTACCAATGAACATGAGTAGAAGGCAGAGGCTCTTTTATGGGATCTCTTTAATACTCACAAGTCTATGTGGAAGAGGTTCACTGTTGGGTCCAAGACATATAGGTTTTGTTTGAGACAAAGGAAGAGAAGAGGAAGGTCTTGAAGTAATAGGTGAAGATGGCTAAGGCTCCTCAAGTTTAAAAACCTCAAGAATCAAAATGTCTGACTTGGGAATGTCAAGTTAAATAAAATTAGGCAACAAGGTTTCAGGGACTTATGTTTTGATTATGTCAGTGTCACCGTCAAGAGTAGATGTGATCTCGGGCTAAAAATACAAATGGATAGATGATTCTCACATATTAGTATCAAGAGGATGGCTAGAAGTAGTTCCCAAAGTTCCTGATTTGGTAGTTTTCATCTTCTTATGCTTGTGACAATGACCAGGAGTAGCCTCTAGTGGAAGAGGAGGCTTATTTTGGATTCTACACTAATGATGGGGTGGAGGATTTTTTTCTTCCATGTTGGATAATAAATTTTATTAACACAAAAATAAAAAAATAAAAAACAGGGTAATATAGGCATAAAGGGTTACCAAGCAACTAGGAACTACAATATACACCTTGGCGAACCAAGGACTTAGCTTATGGTAGCTAATCGCCTTGAATGATATGTTTCATGTATCATGGTATACAAGGTAGTAGACTCAGTTACCTATGGATGGATAACAACCTATACAGGACTCCCAAAATATACTTGATGGTACATGGGAGTGTAGTCCATAGTAGTATTGTCTAATGCATTACTCTTTGATGAGAGTGTTCCCATATACTTTTCATATGTGAAGAGCCATCTAATATACCCAAAGTTATGTGGAACACAATCCCATACACTTACGTACGTGGAACGAGATATCTCCCCTAGGATGAAACGGTAGAAAAAAATTAAAACTCTGACATTTTATGATGTCGTAACATGTCTCTAGCCTAGACCTCTAAGTGTTTTTATTAATGTTACAAATTCTCCTTAGGTTGATTCAAAAAATTCTACTATTTATCTTTGATTAAGTTCAGTTTTGGGCTCACCACGAATGTCACATGAATATCCTAAAATGCAAATCTAGAATGAGAAAATGGAAGTCTTTCTCTTTTAATGAAAATCATTATGTATCATACAACATGAAACAAACCCGATGCAAGATGCAATTTCCCTTTCAATGTAGTTTTCCTATATCAATGCACATACAAACCCGAAATGGAAATGCAAAAAAAAATCTTTTAAACACACTTAATTTTCAAAATGAATAAAACTAAGATGCAAATGTTTAATCATTGATTCAAATGCACTTTCTAGAATGAGGACTAAAATAAAAATTAATCCAAGTGATGAATGACCAAACAAAATCAGTTTGCAAGTGACCAAATGATAAGAACAAAGAAAATTCAAAACCAATTCTTACCAAAGGAAATCAAACACAAATCCAAACCAAATGGAGTCTTTATAGAGAACACAAGAAACTGAAGACTCAGGGAACGTCAACTGGAAGTAGCCTGATCAAAGAGACCCTAAAAAACAAGGGAAAGTTTTGTGCAATAATAGGGGACAACGGTGGTGCAGAAGAGGCATCAGTAATTTGCAATGTTGGTATAGAGTGGGCCCAGGTGAGATGAAACACTCTATCATAGGCACTATGGGAGTGTTGGTTCAGGGATAAAGGATTCCGACACAAAAATTGCAAAAGAGACCCAATGAAATCACTGCCTAGGTCTATTGTTGGCTGGGTAAATACTAAATTATCAGAATTCTATCAAAGAGGTAATCAAACACAATGGACAAAGGAAACACCATGGGAATACACTACTCCCCAATGGAGTCACCAATTTCTTATGCGGGATTTTTGATTGCATACAAAAGTATCTCACCTAGGTTTAGTGGCTAACCTAGAACAATAGAGAGACAATGAGCCCAATGCTTTCCTTAAAGTAAATACATGACAAAATGAAGCCTACCCAGAATTTGTCGCATGTTTCACTCCTTCTTTAGCTTGAATTATCCAATTCCATCTCTAATTTCCCAAATTAGAACCTGCACAGTCAGATAACACAATCCAAGAAGCTATGAGATATATGTAGTATCATCTAAATACTCTTTCAATTGATAAACATGGTATCACTACAAGAAAAAAAGACATTGGTGAGCGGCGAAAAATGTTACCATAAGCTCATTGGTGATGGTCAAAAGAGCCTTTGTCACCAAAAACTGAACGCCAACAAAAATGGCGTCGCCAAAAGTATAGGTGTTGTAGTGACATTCAAATTCCGTCACCAATAATGATTTATAATGATGGATAGTGACCGTCACTGTTTCATATGAGCAATGGTGACGGACCATCACCTCCGTCACCAAAAAATGAATGTCGCTAAAAGTATAGGTGTTGTAGTGACATTCAAATTCCATCACCAATAATGATTTATAATGACAGATAGCGACCGTCACCATTTCATATGAGCAATGGTGATGAACCATAGCCTCTATCACAAAAAATTGAACGTCACCAAAGGTGGCGTCACCAAATGTATAGGTGTTATGGTGACATTAAAGGTCCGTCACGAATATTGATTATAATGATTGATAGTGACCATCGCCATTTCATATGAACAACAACGATATATTGTGATGGATCTTTCATGACTGTCACTATTGGTGCATATATATGGTGACGTTCATTGACCCTCACCAAAAGCTACATTTCCATAAGTATAGGTGTTGTGGTGACATTCAAGGTCCATCATGAATAATGACTATAATGATAGACATCGACCATCACCATTTCATATCAACAATAATGATTTATGGTTACAAACCTTTGAGGTTGGTCACTATTGATGCATATATATGGTGGCATTCGTTGACCGTCACCATTTCTCATTTGGTGATGGTTGAAAAATGTCACCAAAGCTCATTGGTGATGGTCAAAATCTCATTCCATATGGATCATGTCACGATGGAATCGAACCACCAACATCCTCCTTGTAAAGCAGGTGCTCTTCCATTGAGCTAACACCCTTTAAAGAATTAGACTTTTAAAATTAGACCTTGAAACTTCATAAATTGTAAATTATACAACTTTCAATAAATTAAAGTCTCGACAATATTTTACTAAACAAGAAAAGCAACATCAAAGCTGCAGGTCCTTACCTAATGGTTATGGAAGTTATGAAAAGTGGGTGGAGGGAAAAATAATTATGTATAAGAGAATCAATATGTTCAGTTGGATACTGAATTAAAAGTGAAAGTCTGAAGACATTTATAATATATAAATGACCTATAACTAGAAAATGCACCAAATATTGCGAAGGAAATGTCATAAGTTGATAACATATGGAAGAAGAATATTGATGAATATAGATGCAATATGTTGTAGGTTGAGTGAAAGAAAAATATCAATGTTGTTGTTGTTTGGTGTTTAAATGTCTGAATGATATCTAAACTTTTGTGCAAGTGTAACACGGATCTCTAGAAACCATGAACGACACACACACACACACACACACATATATATATATCTCCTTTACATAAACCAACATGCAATTTGGAATTTCACAAGTCCAAACTCAAAACATGATAGAAACCAAAAATAAAAGAAATTGACATGGAAAAAAAGCAATAGCTTCACCTTCATTCTTGAGTTGCTTATGTTTATTTGAATTTGACTCATGACATTCTTTATCTAACAAGGAATCAAAATCATCACTGGAATTAAATTCATCCAACACAGACTTTGGATATCTCACTAACATCTACGTTTTTGTTGCCATGCCTAAAAACCATGGAATTTCCTGTTGATAGTAGAATAAGATGTGTGTCTACTCCTCAAGAACACATTCCTTATTAACCATTGTTACCTGACAAAAACGAAAGAGATAACACAATATCAGTGTACACAAAATCCCCTACCGAAATATAATCATAACTTAGAAAAGAAGTCTAAAAGATGTTCTTAATTAATAAACTTTGTATTTGGAAATATCGTTTCTTTAGATTTAAAAAATACTATGTTGTACAACACTTCTATCTATTTATCCATGCAATTATATCATAGCATATGTCACACAGTAGCAATCTACAGTACCTAAAGTAAAAAGACAAATTTGCTGAAGAAAATAGATTTAGAAAAGAGAATTGAAAACTATAAGTTTGTCATTAAAGCTTTACTTAATTTAACAACAAACTAGTTGGAGTTTGAAAATCAAAATCATTCATAGGAAAAGAATAGGACAATGGCCAAAGTCATTATTCATACAAATAAAGCTAGAGTCACTATTTCCATTGCAGATCACTGAAATTTGCGCAGTAGTCTAACAACTAGAGCTTATTTTCTGGGAAGACTCATCAATACCATCATTTTTTTTCCACAGTCTGTTGTGTATCTAGATCCGTATCAGATAGCTTGCATTCACATGTTCTACCTTTCAAGTATAAAACACAATTCTACCACTCCATTTTATTTTGTTTTGTCAAGAGAATTGGTAGGACCTTCCCATCGTCTGTTTTACATAATCAATAACCATCCATCAATGATATAAAGAATAACAGATACACAAAAAAGGCCAAAGATGTTATTATTATATACCTATGTTCTAGGACTCATCTGACCTTACTGGTGAAAAGAGCTCACCCTGAAAAAATAACATCCACGTAGAATCTAGAAAACAAAAATCAAGCTCCAAGTAAACCAATCAAAATATGAACATCCTTTTAAGCAATAAAATCTCTGACTTAAAATAAAAGTGGCCTAGAATTTAATGTTATATCAACCATGTCAAGTAATTAACATTGGGTGAGAAATACAATCCATGCATATCAGATTAGTGAAATAATTGATTTGGTAAAGCTCAAAAACATATGACTTAGAGCTAAGAAACACAAATCAATGACTTAGAACTAAGACACGAGGTTTCCCTTTCAACCCTGTCGTTAAATGACTCTTATTTATGTCACTTACCATTAAAAAAATTTTGATAACAGATGGAAGTGGTATTGTAACATTAACCTCTGATAATATGTTTCCATGACTACTTCTCAAGATCCACTCCATTACCAACATTTGGGGCTAGATAAGATACATTGTTGGGTCCCTATAATACTAGTGATTACCCCATTACTATTGTAGTTGCATCCCTTATTAATATTGTCGTGCCCCTATTATCCCCATATTGTTATTATTGTGCCCCATAGAATCCCTCTATTGTTATTTTTGTGGCTTTATATTATTATTGTTAGGTCGGTTGGGTTATATTGTGACTCCTTAGACTCCTATATATAGAAAGGAGGTTTTTTCATTTGAATCATCCAAGAATTGTTCATTTATGTAATGTAAAGGAGGTTGCCCCTTCGAAGAGGCTGAATTCTAAGGCGTTGATCTATCTTTTCTATCTTTTCTTGAGCTGGTTTCATAACATTTGGTATCAGAGCTTTGGATTCTAGGGTTTCGCTACTCCAAATAGGTCATCGTGGCATTTTCACTATAACTTTTTTCTACGACGTTTCAGAAGCTCAAAAAAAACCCATTTGAGAAGAAATCGTGCTGAACCTCAGGTCTGAATTTCAGAGCCTTTTTCACTATATTTGTGGAGATATGATATGAGGAAATTGGTCTTTTTGCAGACTCCTGAATTACATTCCAAACAGGTGACCAGGGGAAAGTCATTGTAACTTTCGCTCTGAGCATCGGATTGAAATTTCGTAAGAAGGTACAGAAAGAGGACAAACTGTAGTTTTTTGTATATATTTTCAGAGCCAAAGTTTGAAAAAGTGACTCATGGCACGTCATACAAGTTCGCTCTACTGAACTAGTCTATAATTAGGTCACTATGGGAGATTTTTCATAACTCTTCCTTGGAAAATCCAATTGGAATCAAACTGGTGGCATTGGAAAGGGGACAGAGAGTGCTACTATAGGTCACAATTTCAGAGCTGGATGATTCGAAAGTACAGAGATACATTAGTGGCAATATTGAACTCCTACAAAGTGAAAAAAAAGGTGTGTAGATTCTTTTAAATTTTTGCTTAAGATTGGTTTGAAAATTTATTTTGAAGGAATTCAAAGGGCATAGTAGATCATTATTATCGGTAACTGATTCCCCAAGGAAAGAAAATGCAAAAACCTAGTAAGAAACCTGAAAGCTCTAGCATGACTCATGAAGAAGAGGAAGAAATGCTACATGATATATAAAAATTACAAGAACAAGTGCAACAAATGTCACTCTCACAAAAGCTAACAGAAGCTAAGATAAATGACGTGGTATCTAAGATAAAGGGAATCGAAGCTAAGATGGTTGATTTGAAGATAGATTTGAAGAGAGACATGGCAGATTTGAAGTTAGATTTTAAGACAGACATGGTAGATTTGAAGACATATTTGATAAATTTTCTATAAGAAATACTTACTAATGGTGAAAAGGTAACAAAGGAAACTCATGATGCGAACAAAAGAAATGTTAATCATGATTTCATAGACTCTAATGTGGGATCGAAGACCCACCATATTCCAAAAATCGATATGAGGAAGTTTGATGGCAAGGATCCCGCAACATGGATATTATAGATGGAGCAATTTTTCGATCTCAATAATGTGCAAAACACACAAAAGGTATGTATTGTAACTTTATATTTGGAACCAAATCAGTTTGTATGGTATCAATGGCTTTGCTCTCATAAACAAATTATCACTTGGGCAATTTTTACGGAAGAATTGACAGCACATTATGAGGATGCAAAAAGAAACACTTTTTTTAGCCAATTGATAAGTCTCAAACAAAAGGGTTCAATAATGGAGCACAATTAGGAGTTCCAAAAATTGAACATAAGGGTAAAAGATATTCCAGAGGAGCATAGGATTGATGTGTTCATAGGGACTTTAAAGGACAATATCCAACATGATGTTCGCCTGTGGGAACCTGATTCATTAGAGAAGGCATTCAGGTTAGCAAGAAAAATGGAAGCAAAATTATGGCAACCAGGAAGCATACCACTCACAACTATAAAGATGGAAGTGTTGTTTCCCCTAGTCTTCCACAACCTATAAGGTTGACACCACAAAAATTGGAAGAAAAAATAGCAGAAGGGTTTTTTTACAGTTGTGATAGCAAATACACTAAAGGGCATAAGTGTACTGAGAAGACATTATTCTACATAGATTGTGAAGAGGAAGAAGAAAAGGAGCAAGCAAGGTCAAAAGAAGAGGGTATACTCCAGTAAAAAAGCCTAGATAAAGAAGAAATGAATCTGACCATATCATGTAATGCATTGGCGGGAATTACCACTCCTCAAACCATCAAGATAGAAGGATAAATCAAGAAGAAAAAGGTAATAGTGTTGATTGATTCAGGAATTACCCACAATTTTATTCATTATAAGGTAGCAAAAGAATTGAATTTCTTCTTATATCCAGCACTAGAGTTTCAAGTGATGGTTGCAAATGGAGGAACAATAAATTGATCTGGAAAGTGCCATAATTTCAAGCTATCGATGGGAGAATATGTATTGACTAGACCAATGCTTTCCATTCCAATGGGAGGTGCTGATGTTGTACTAGGAGTCCAATGGCTACAATCCTTGGGTACAATAGCTTTTAATTTTCAAGAACTTTTCATGAGATTTTCTGTGGAAGGAAAGGAAGTTGAATTAAGGGGTATTGCAGGGAAACCAGGAAAGATAATCAACTCTAACAGTATGACAAAGCTTCTAAAAAAGGAACAAAGGGGTGTAATTGCACAATTATGTTCGCTATATGTTTCCAAATTGGAATCATATATTTCTCCAGATCTCCAAAAAGTCTTGGAAAATCATTCCAAGGTATTTGAGACTCCCAAAGGTCTCCCACCTATTCGTGATCATGATCATGCTATTCATCTGATTCCAGGAAGTGTTCCTCCAAACATCAGGCCATACAGATATCCCTATGCCCAAAAGAGTGAAATTGAATGTATGGTTGCAAAAATGCTAGAGGCTGGTATAATTCAACCAAGTCAAAGTTCTTTCTTTGTTCCAGTAGTATTAGTGCACAAGAAGGATGGATCATGGCACATGTGTCCAGATTATAGGGAGCTCAACAATCTGACTATTAAAGATAAGTTTCCCATTCCTGTCATTGATGAATTACTGGATGAATTGCATGGAGCAATTTACTTCACCAAGTTGGATCTTCGTTCAGGATATCATCAAATCCGAATGAAGACTGAAGACATTCCAAAAACAACATTTAGAACTCATGAGGGTCATTATGAATTTTTGGTCATGCCTTTTGGCCTTACCAATGCACCTTCAACATTTCAAGGTTTGATGAATTCCATTTTCAAACCATTCCTTAGAAAGTTTGTGTTAGTATTTTTGATGATATACTAATCTATAGCAAGTCTTGGAAGGATCATGTTGAACACATTGAT
Organism: Pinus tabuliformis; assembly: GCA_031772625.1. Taxonomy (NCBI): domain Eukaryota; kingdom Viridiplantae; phylum Streptophyta; class Pinopsida; order Pinales; family Pinaceae; genus Pinus; species Pinus tabuliformis. Next base: position 40,221,137 of record CM062815.1, read on the forward strand.
AAGGTGCTACAACTATTGGAGGAGAAACAATTATATGCAAAAGGATCCAAATGTTTCTTTGGAGTATAAGAGGTGGAATATCTGGGTCATATTGTATCTCATGAAGGAGTTAAGGTAGACCCTAGAAAAATTAAATCCATTAAGGAATGGAAAATCCCCACATCCATAAAGCATCTATGAGGATTTCTCAGGTTGACAGGGTATTATCGCAAGTTTGTTAAGGATTATGGGAGAATAACAACACCTCTAACAACATTATTGAAGAAGTATGCATTTTCATGGACTCTGGAAGCAACAAAGGCCTTTGAACATATTAAAGAGGCAATGTGCCAAGCACCAGTCTTAGCTACACCGGAGTTCACAAAAACCTTTAATGTGGAATGTGATGCTTCAAGAAATGGAATTGGTGTTGTTTTAATGCAAGATGAAAGACCCATTGCTTTTGAAAGTCGTCCAATCAAGGGAAAGTTTTTACACAAAGCTATTTCAGAGAAGGAAATGTTAGCAATACTCCATGCACTTAAGAAATGGCAACCCTACCTAATGGGAAGACACTTCAAGGTAAAAACGGATCATGATAGCCTTAAATACTTTTTAGAACAAAGATTATCCTCTGAAGAGAAACAAAAGTGGGTCACAAAGATGTTGGGTTATGAATTTGAAATCATCTACAAAAAAGGGAAGCAAAATGTGGTGGCAAATGCACTCTCAAGAAAGGATGAGGATGTGGAAGCATTGTTGTGCGCCATTTGTATTATCCAACCAAATTGGATAAACGAAGCAAGGGAGGAATGGAAGAATGACGAAGAAGTGCGGGCACTTATTCGAAAGTTACAACAAGATTCCAGTACGTCTGATACAATTAGCTGGCAAAATGATTCTTTATGGTACAAAGATAGCTTATATCTCTGTAAGAATTCCAAACTGAAACAAAATATTCTTATGGAATTGTACACTTCTCCCTTAGGATGGCACTCAATACTTTTAAAAACTTACCATAGGGTTAAGAAGAAATTTTTTTGGGATGGCCTTAAATCGAATATTCAAAAATTTGTGATGGAATGTTTGGTTTGCCAACAAAATAAAGTTGAAACAATTAAGACACCAGGTCTATTACAACTTTTATCCATTCCAAGCCAATGTTGGGAGGAGGTTTCAATGGATTTTATCATAGGTTTACCCAAGTCTCAGGGAAAGAATGTCATCATGGTGGTAGTTGACAGAATTACCAAGTATGCACACTTTTGTGCATTATCACATCCATTTAAAGCTAGTACAATTTCTACCGCATTTATGGAAACAATTCAAAAGCTACATGGAAACCCAAAGATTATTGTAAGTGACAGAGATCCCATTTTCACTGGAAATTTTGGACAGAATCATTTTATTGTCTTGGTACTCAGTTAGCTCATAGCTCATCTTATCATCCTCAATCTGATGGGAAAACTGAGATAGTAAAAAAATGTTTGGAAGGATATCTTCGTTTCTTTGTATCTAATAAATGGACACAATGGGTCAAATGGTTGCCTCTGGCTGAATGGTGGTATAACACTTCCTTCCATATAGCAACAAAAATGACCCCATTTATGGCACTTTATGGATATCAGCCACCATCCATCACATCATATTTAAGAGAAAATTCTAAGGTTCAAGCAGTGGAACATCACATCGAACATCAACAACAAGTTCTCCAACTCTTAAAGGATAACCTCATGTTGGCACAGAATAGAATGAAACAACAGGCAAATCAACATTGCAGTGAAAGAATTTTTGATGTAGGTGATTGGGTATTCCTACGGCTACAACCATATAAGAAAATGTCCCTTAAGCAAGCTAAGAATGATAATAAATTATCACCAAAGTATTATGGTCCAAACAAGGTGTTGCAAAAGATTGGTACTATGGCATACAAATTGGAGCTTCCTGTAGCTTCTCGATTGCACCCAGTTTTCCATGTTTCATGTTTAAATAAGGTTATAGGTGACAAGCTCCCAGTTCAAACACTATTGCCAGAACTTGATGAGGAAGGAAAAATTATATTGGAACCGGAAGCAGTCACATAAACAAGAACTCGATAGCTATAAAATCGATCAATTTCGGAGTATATTATGAAGTGGAAGAACTTATCCGCTAAAGATTCCACATGGGAGGATGAGAATTTTATACAGAAACATCCAGAACTACTCAAGTGTTGAGGACAACACTTTTATGAAGGAGAGGGGCATGTTGGGTCCCTATAATACTTGTGATTACCCCATTACTATTATAGTTGCATCCCTTATTAATATTGTTATGCCCCTATTATCCCATTGTTATTACTATGCCCCATAGAATCCCTCTATTGTTATTTTTGTGGCTTTATATTATTATTGTTAGGTCGGCTGAGTTATATTGTGACTCCTTAGACTCCAACATATAGAAAGGAGGTTTTGTCATTTGAATCATCCAAGAATTGTTCATTTATGTAATGTAAAGGAGGTTTCCCCCTCGAAGAGGCTGAATTCTAAGGCATTGATCTATATTTTCTGTCTTTTCTTGAGATGGTTGCATAACATACATGCAAAAGCCATCAACATGCAAATCAAATCTACATCCTTGTAAAAAAATGGGAGGAAAAAAAATATCCACAAATTGAAACAGACTGTAGGATACCTCATTCCTGCAACATGATTATCTTAACATGAACAATAAAAAAATAAATCAGGAGAAATGTAATTTTTGCGACATTTTGACAATGAAATCTTTTGCATATTCTATGAACAATTGATGAAAAAAGTCAGCTAAAGCTTGTCAGCGTTAGGATTATAGTAAAACATAAAGGAACTGCTCCAACACATATATAATCCTAAACATAATTATCTATACATATAAGTATTTATTAAGGACATTGTATTTTGTGAAAATATGGAAGTGAAATCTTTGAAATAACACTATTTATGGTACCACTGCCTTATGAAGTCCATTCATTCGAGTATTTACGAAGTCCATTCAGGAATTTATTCAAAGTTCAAAGTTCAAACAATTAACATGTAGCCTAAAAAAACTCAGTTTTGAAAAGGAGATAACCCAAAGATGTAGATTATATATCTCACATTTATATATCCTAATTTCCGTACATTGAAATGAAAATTTTTATTATACTATTGTGAATTCAACCCAAAATGCTAGAAAAAAATATTGATGGTTATTTTGCTAATATAGAAGTTTTATACATGCATTAATTTAAACAGTTAGCTTGCAGTGTCAAACATATCTAAGGATGCACACAATACGTTGCATCTTTAGTGCTAGTGTGTGAATTTCAGACAATGAAGTCCAACATTAATAGTTTGCCTACAATATGCACTAGCAGAATTGGTGAACAATAGTATTGTAGGTATGTGTTATGAAATAATGTATTGCAGGCCAATAAGAGTATGGTTGGAACATTAATGTCCAACCCTTCCAATTTTGCCTATAATTTTCACTAGTCTAATAGGTGAACAATAAAACTTTAGGTGTGCATTCTGTATCACCTACCTAAATCCAACACCTTCAGCATAGGAATTTCAAAGAATATGTCAAGAACTGGTAGGTAATTTGCAAAATGAAAGAGTTGGCTTGATTGTTTCTGGAGAAGAATAGATTCTTACATTGTGTTATCTCAAAATCAGGCCCTAGAAGGTTGCAGACCAGGAAGACTACAAGTAACTGTTTCAGACCAACATTTTAGCTAAGGCTTAGCCTCCTTAGCCTCAGAGGCCCTGATTTTGAGATAACATTTTGGTGCGTCTGCCAGGAGTCTGAAGATTATTCTTTCCCGAAAACAAAAGACTGAACTTCTGAAGGTATCAGAAGAATTTTCAAGGCTGCAATCTACCTTGGCGACTCCATTGTTGAAGAATTCGAAATTCGTAAATTCATGGTGATTCCACTGGAGTTATGAAGAACCCAGATGCCACCATTCTTATTTCAAGGTATGCATGCATAAATTTTTTAGGAATTCATGGTTTCCCAAATCATTTTCCCAAGGATGCATATTTTCTAAGGAATGGTCCAAAATTCAAGGGACCAGATGTCAAAGAATGAGAATGTTTGCAATCAAGGCTATTATTAGCATAATAAGGAGTTAGACTCCTACTTGATTTAGATCTCTAGAAAGTCTAGTTACAGTTTGTTTCATTTAATAGGCAGTTAAAAGTTGAACAGGTGTCATTAGAAATAGATTTCAAGTTCCCCTCAGGTTTTAGGAGGAATCTTAGTCAGGTAGAAGAACTCTATAAATAGGAGAAAGGGAAATGTAATAATGGTTGGAATTTTATGTAAAAAAGCTCTGTTGTCAAGCTTATGTAAAGACTCTGTTTCTTTTGGTAATACAGTAAATGGCTTCTGCTGCTCAAGAATCATAGTGACTTCAATGTATGAATTCCTCTTGTTGTCTTTCATGTTGTCTACAGTATTATGAGTACTTGATTACTTAGAAATCACTTAGAGTGTTCTAATTTCCTTCATATGCTCATATACTATCCCTTTTGTGTCTGCTGTACTTTATCTATATTGAAGTTTGAATGCCTTGATTTCATTGTAAAGCCAATTCACTGTTAATGCTAAATGACATATGACTCCATGAGCCCAATGGATGCTTGTTAATTTAGATTTTACCAGCGTCATTCCTATTTGTTTCATAAAGAGTTAGCCATCTCAATTATAATCACAAACCTTAAATCCTTTGAGAGAGCCCTCTTAGGCTAAGGAGGCTAAGCCTTAGCTAAAATATTGGTCTGAAACAGTTACTTGAAGTCTTCCTGGTCTGCAGCCTTCCAGGGCCTGATTTTGAGATAACACATTGTTCAATGTAAATTGAAGACACTTTTCCAAGCTTAGATGGAACAAAAAGGAACCAAGCTAGAAGGTTATTTAAGGAATAATTACTTAGCTAGGGTAAAATGTTAGCCCTTTTTTGTCAAAAAACATAAATGTAAAAACTTTAACAAATTTAGTGAAGACACTGTAGAAATATTCTTATCAAACCACTAACGTAAACAAAGTTAAGAAATATTTCTTTGTATAAGAGATATTCATGGTCAAATTAACAAGAAAGTGACCTTTTAGCATAGTTAATGCACTAGTGCTCATGTCGTAGTGTCCCAGGGAATGCTAGGGACTATAGGGAGTGCTCATGTACATCTAGAGAAGAGGTGGGGAGAAATTGAGCTGTATTCAAGAGGACTGTAAGTGATGAGGGGCAGATACTTGAGGTACCCAACCTCTTGGATTATACCTTACTATGGGAGCCCTGAAGAGAGAGTAGCAGGACTGGCGGATGTGGGTAAAGAAGAATGCGGATGAAGCAGTAGAGAGTGCTACAGTGTGAGAGTCCTCGGGTAGCGCCAGGCTAGCAGGGTACAATAGTGCGAGCCCTAGTTGTGGTCACAAGGAACCCTAGCTGCAGTCATGAATGGAGACCTAGATGCATTCTTGAAGGAGCTCTAGCCGTGACAGTCGAAAAGGAAGCCCTAGCTGCAGTAAAAGGCAGCCATAACCACAGTCAAAAGGAGGCTTAGCCACAACAGCAGAGAGTCCTAAGATGCAGTCTAGAGAGAGGTGTAAGATGTAGTCAGGACAGGCATAAAGATGCAGTTAAGAGAGGCCAGATACACAATAAAAGGAAGGCTCTTATCCACAGCAAAAGAGGCCTTAATCCGTAGCAAGAGGGAGGCTTTTATTAGCCATCAAGAAGAAGCATATAGCCGCAATCAAGGAAGGTCTAAAGTAGCACTTAGAGAGGCCCTAGATGCAGTCAAAGGGATGCCATAACCACTACAAGAAGGATCCATAAAATAGCAAGAAAGAAGCCCTAGAAGCAATGTGGAAGTCTTATGTTTTGTTTTAGGTACATCGTGTGAAAGAGAGGTTGTTTTGAGTGTTGTTCTTGGGTGCTCTTGTAGGGAGAAGGGCTGAAGTTTGAAGTTTAAGATCAGAATAAGAAGAGGTATTCAACATGGGTTAAATAGGGTTGTTCTGTAGTTATTCCAAGAAGACTAAAGGGTTGAAAAGAGGCTAAGTATCTTGCTTGAAGCTTCACCTAAAGGATGAAACTGAACTAAAGGATGACTTAGCTTAATAAAGTTCGTGATGGCCTTTTATAATCATATACTTATGAGTGAACCCAAATCTTATTATTGGGACTTATCCTAGTGTCCTGATAGGTGGGATATAGAGGACAAATATGATCTCCCTTTCTCCATTGAATTCCTCCCACCTTGAAAATCAAAAGGGGACATAATGAATTTCATATACACATACTTAATAGATATATATTCCCAATCTCTTTCCATCTACTAGTTGCGCCTACTTGAGCTAGGCTCAAGAAATTAGTCAATCCAGAGCATGCATATCCATACTTATTCTCCACATGCCTCTGGGTGTATCTCTCTATCCACGTAGTGCCATTAAAAGGGTTTGGGTATGGTAAGGGCTTCTAGCTAGTTTTTTGAACCTTTGTATTTATATCTATTTTTTCCTGGCCTTACCCTACTCCGATCTCTATGTATTCTCAAATTAAACCAACTACACAATCAGAAACTTTGTTCTTGTGTGGTATCTCAAAATACTTTTCAAACATAAAATTACAACATACTGTCACAAGGAGACTAATCATGGTTTAACAGATCAAACTTGACATCTTACATTAACAATTTCCTTTTACGTGATGCCAGTCTTCTGCCCAGGCCTTGGAACCATGCCTAAAGGGGTGTACTACATGACTAGGGGTTTGCACTGCCAGTAAAATTAATTATAACTAATTATGAGAACAATATAGCATTGTTTATATAATAGATTTCTTAAATTAAAGATTAGATTCCTATATGAATTACAGTGCACTGATAGAAACATAGATAGTTTCCAACAAAAAGCACCCAAAAAACTAGCAAAAGTCATAGGAGACACTTATTTCAGTTCTTCGGTGATAGTCTTTAAAGACCTCCACCACCATCATCACGTCCACGTTCATCCTCCTACACCTCAAGAGTTGCAGGTACCACTCTTCCCCTGTTTCGAAATGTCTTTGATAGGAGTCTCTGTAGCCTTCTCAAAACAAATAATCATAAGTGGATTGGTTCTGTGAGGCATCAACTCCTCACCACTTTCAACAACTTCCATCATCAACTTCCAGTCTTTAAAATCAAACCAAAAAACAAATTGGCTATAAGAAGCTTCTCCAGATGCCATTTCTATAGCTCTAGGAGAATTTTTGTGGAAAACCAAATGTTTTCCATTTTCATCGACATTTATTTCAAATCTACCATCCTTTAATAGAAATGATAATGCAAATATGTTTTCTACTATTTGGGAAAATGATATTCTATTTAGAACCAAATTCTCTAATTTGGCTTGCTTATATTTTTGCAAAATGTTAAATATGCTTGCCATATTCTTGTCTGTTTCTGATTTTTCATCTTCCGAGGACTCTTTCACTGCTTCAGGTCGAGTGCTTTCTGTCAGCTTAGTCTGTTTTATATGTACTATAGCTTTCCTTTTCTTGGGTTCATTATCCATTGGTCCAAGCATAGTGCAAATTCCTACCACATGCTGGAAAACAAAAGCAGCTAAAAGCCAAATATTTCTCCATGATATTTGGCTTTGATCATCACTTCCCTCAAAAGACCTGCTTCCATATGCCTCGTCACTATAGTTTCTTAGAATATCACTACTAATAAAATCAACTGGAGTATCACCATCATTGTTTTGTGATCTGTTAATACCAGCGAGGAGTGTGGATGTGAGATCAAAGAGTGTATCAACATCTGTAACTTGCTCACAAGGTCTCTAAACAAAATTGTGCAAGCTTTCCACTTTGCTAATTATAGCCTCAAATTTTCTAGATTCTGCTTTTAAAATATTTTCTCTCTCCTCAGCAATCGAAGTCCTGAGGGGATGATAATGGTACCTTAATATGCAGTGTTGCACCATACTGTAATGGTTACCACTACATGCATTAGCATCTTCTTTCTCTCTCAGGGGCTTACTATGGCCTTGTTGTGATCCTTTTACCCCACGAGAGGAATCTTCTAGTGTCTGAATCAATGTTTCTTCCTCTTTAACTCTAGCTTGGGTACCAAGCCTTCTACCCATACTTTCTATCACCTCATTTTGGAGTTGATAGAAATGAAAATATTCAACCAAAGCTGGAAGGAAGGGCTTGAAATTGAGATTTCTTATTGAAGAACTGTCATGAAATGGAAATAGACCAAGAAAATATTTTCATGTTGCATTGAAATGAGTGAGGGTAGGGAGTTGTGATTTTTCCTACCCTGAGAAGTCTACTTTGTATTAGAAGAGGGATGAAGGCCCACTATAGTGGATATAAAGTCCCAAGACATACACATTGTCGAATGAAATGCGTAGGTGCAGTGTGCCAATTAAGCATGAGGACTGGGAGAAGTGACACTTGTAGGAGAGTGGCCATATTATTGAAGAATTGTTTACATTGAGGAAGGACACCATTTGAATATGGTAAGAATGTCAATTCTAACATGGAGAGTTTCCAACACCACTTTCTCATCTACATCAGGGAGTTTACAATTTGTATATCTTTGTCTTAGTCCCATGGTGAATATACAAGTGTGAGGATCCACTGTTTCATGATCCATATGTTGGATGCTTTGTTGAACTTGAGCTTTATAAGGAAATCTCTTTAGATATCCAGAACATCTCAAAAATTTATTTGATCAATTATTCTTGCAACAATGTTTATTAATGATAAATTTCTTGGTAATGTACACATGCATAGAAGAGTGTGACTGATGGCATGGATACTCCGCCTTTCAGGTCGAAATGGTCACCTCTAAAGATAATATTTGGAATACCCTTTGAGCCTTTCTTTGAGATGGCATCCAAGAAGTTGGAGTGAAGACATCAAGGAACTCTATATTTTGACATATTCTAGCTGAATCACCAAACATGCAAGAGAAACTAAAACCAGGGGTTATATAAGTAATAGCGCCAATGTATGGGAAATCCAGGCTTTTAGAGTAATATTTCCGCATTTAATAATAGGATGAGGATGAATATTTCTATTACAGTATGTGTTGTTATTGATATGTTTGGACGTTTTGGGTGAACACTTGGCCCATCTTCAAGAACATCCAATAGCGTTCGAGTCCAAGATAGATTTAAAGAGATCATTTAACAAATTAGTTGTCCAGCTATGAAAAAAAATCAAGTTTTGGAAGAGATACATCATAGTACTATCAAAGAAGATTGTGGACCATGTTAGAAAATGGATCAAAAATGTTTTCAAAATGTCTGCTAAAATTTGACATTTAGCATTGTCTTAGCATTTTCTTATCAAATTTCATGGAGGCAAAAAGTGACAAGAGAAACTTGCACAATAATGGTAGCCACTAGAATGACAAACACAATGAATTAGAAAAATGGAATCTATTGCTATGATGACACATGGGAAGATACTTATTACTCTCAACATGGTTGTACAGGGAAAATAGTTTTTTCCTTTGAGTATAGTTGATGTATCATAATGTAGCAGTTGTTTCCTTGCTACAGTAAAACAAATATATATCCATCTCAAGGTGAAAGAATAACACCAGTATACCTTCAAATGATATGGGCTATGTGTTGTGCTCAACAACTAGGAAAGTCTCTATCATTCATAGTGTGATGAAGCAATGGGTTTGGGTTTCCGTGCCCGTGCTGTCGAAGTATATCGATACAAGTGATGAAAAAACATATGTTCAATTCCCTGGAAAATTTCTTATTTTCATTACTTGTCCAAGATAAATACACGACCATAGTTGAGAAATGTAATCAAAAGAAAATAAATATGTAGTTTATTTAAACAAATGTGGCATGAGCGCAAAACATATGCACCAAATTACAAAATGCGAAAGTCAAAGTTCTATATAGAAGTTTAAATTAAAAAAATTTCAAAAGTTGCCAGGAAGTTTAAAGAATGCAAACTGCCTGGCGCTCATCCAGTCGCCATTTGAGGAGGGTCAAAGCCATCCATCAATATGAAGAGATCTATAAAAGAAAAGAGGGACTTTGAAGAAAAGATCCTTGATTTTTCATACCCAAATGTTGCCTGATTATTGAGTAAGGGCTTGACGAGTTAGTGAGGGTTTCCCTTTTGTTTTTGTTTCAATCTATTTTCATGATTAGATTTTTGCTAATATGATGTCATTGGTGGACCTTAATATACGACGCTGCACCATACTCTCATTGTTACCACTGCATCCAGGAGCATCTTCATTCTCTCTCGGGTGCTTACTGTGGCCTTGTAGTTATCCTTTCACCCCACGAGAGGAATCTTGCAGTGTCTGACTCAATATTTCTTCCTCTTTAACTCTATCTCGGGTACCAATATTTCTACCCATCCCTTCTATCACCTACTTTTGGAGTTAAAAGCAATGCAAAAATTCAACCAAAGCTAGAGGGAAGGGCTTGAAATCTATGTTACTAGAAGCCAGAAAGGGAAAACGAAACGAGAAATGACAACGAGACGAGAAACGAAGTTTGGAGATTTCACATTCAACATATGAGGAGAGAGAAAAAAAAGACAAATTTAAAACATACAGCTAAGCATTTGTTTCACATTCAAGATATGAGGAGAGAGAAAAAACAAGAAAAATATGAAACATAAAACCAAGCATTCATCATTAACATTCTCGAATACTATGGTTCATAGGTAGTTGCTCATAGGCTTTAGCTACTCACATTGGCCATTCCTTAATACTTATAGCGATCAACAAATCTTCCATTTCTCACATAATCCATTATTGAATACCCATGTTTGATCCTCTAGGCTGGAAAATACAATAGTGAAGAAACACTTGGCACCGAATTCAAGTTTGATTTAGCCTTTTCATTTTCCCGATGAGTACATGATCCTACATACATTGTATATATTCTTGGATGTGACATGAGTGGACCTCAAATTTGGGATCTATTGTATCATTTTCCACACAGTTATTGGGCTATTCTTTTCATGGTTGGGTAACAAGATGGTGGAGATTGAGTTAATCTCCATTGGATATATAGCCAAAAATAGAGGGTTGTCTCGAACTATTGCCACTTCTAGAACCATAAATACTACGACAAAGACAAAATCTAAAGAGAAAACTTTCAAAGTTTTATCTTTAATCCATTATTATAGAAAACTAATCTTTATAATAATAAAAATAATATATTTGAAAAGTATAGTTTAAATAGATATTAAATTGCTAGTTGGTGAGAAAAAAAATAACTAAATTATTTAACTACTAATTTATATATATATATATATATATATATATATATATATATATATATATATATATATATATATATATACTATACACATTACTAATTTATAAAAGAGATTTGATCCCTTTAGGGTGTTGGTATATCCGAAATTAAGATGGATCTAGGCTAGTATATATTATTTACCATAATTATTGTTAAAGTGTATAATGGCTATCTCATATTTGTATTTGCATTGATTAAATGATTATTACATGTAGTCATGTTTTATATTAATGATTTTAATGCATCATGTATACGGTTTTGTATAGTAAATTTATTTTTATGTTAAATTTTAATAGTTAAATTTAGATATTCTTTCTTGATATTAGTTATTTTTTATTAATTTTCATTTTATTCTGTTGGATCCATTAAAATTTGTTATGTGAGTCAATGTTTCCAATTAACAAGTGTGGTTGATCAATATAAATAAGTGAAATAAATTATTAAATTGTTATTTTTTTTAATTTCTACTTAGTTAAATATTATATATAAATATCACTTGTGGTTATAACATACCAAACCATTCATTTTTAGTTGTTAAATATGATTATGTTAAAACAATTTAAAAGAAATGTTATCACCCTTGGTTAGAACTTACCAAACCAATCTTTTTCAGCCCTAGATTTGTTTATGTTAAAATAACTTTTGAAAAAATGTTATGGCCAATAGTTTTGTTATACTCCATGGTTTTGTACTTTATATTCATTTAATTTGCTAGTTTTCGCACATGGTTTTGTTAGATTCCATGGTTTAATATTTATTTAATTTATTATTTTTTTTCTCATCAATTTTCTTTCATAAATTAAAAAAAGAAAGAGAGACCTTGAAGTCTTGAAAATAAATGTCATAATCGAGGTATTTTATTCTAGGCCCCTCTTAATATATTTTTGGTTGTTAGATTTTTGTGGCAAGAGACCCTTTCCACCTGTGGAATATTTTATAATATTTGGCATTTTAACTCAGTCAAAATAAAACAAAATCAAATCGAATAAAAGAATTAAAAACCATAAAATTCTCCAGTGCATAGTTTTTTCTTGCCCATGGTTTTTTCCCATGGTACTCCTAACCCCTGGTTTTTGTCCATGGTATTTTTCTGGAATGTAGCCTCTTCCAAGGCTAATAAATAAAGAAACCTAGATCCATTTTAACTATGGATCAAGCATTGAGAGGATCAAATCTCTTCACTTAAAGAGGTTTGGAGAGAGAGAGAGAGATTTAATCTCTCTTGATGCTCAAGAGAGATAGATATATGTTGGTTATTTATAAATGAAGACACGTATTTTCTTGTAATAGTTCTTCTATTTGTTTTGTATTTAAAATTTATTAAATGATGGATTTATATTTGATGGATTTCTATTTGAGAGGTTATAAACCAGACCAATGAAAAAAAAGAATATTGTGTCCCAATGTTTATATAAAATAATTAATTAACTAGAAAAATGAACTAAATTATTTAACTACTAATTTATAAAAATATATATAAAAAAACCTTATACATTCAAATTTATAATTTTATATAAAAATACACATTTTAAATATTAGATACAATCACTAAATCCACTTTTAAATAAAAGCAACACAAAATAACAAAAAATAAATTGCAAAAACTTAACCATACAATGCTACACATCATTGGCTACAATTAAAAAAATAACATAAATTTAACTAATAAAATCCCTAAAAATAGTCAATGTTGTTAAAGATATATTAAGCACTATTGCAAGGTATTGTCACTAGGGAGAACACCCAACCTATTTGCAACAAACGTGTTCTATTAGAACCAAAGCTATATGGTTAACTTCTAACCGTAGACTATGAAAATGCATTCAAAAACTATCCAGAAAAAATGTGTTGAAAACTACCATATAAAACACCGTTTTCCATACCGTTCCATTTTTTATAAGGTATTTTTTTTAGAAATGAAGACTTCCATTCCGTTTTTGGTAATAGAGCTTGAAATTGAGATTTCTGATTAAGAACTGCCGTGAAATGGAAAGAGAGCAAGAAAATCTTTTCTTGTTGCATTCAAATAAGGGAGGGTAGGGAGATACCCTGAGAAGTCTACGTTGTTGTTTTTTCCGCTGTTTTCTTGGTGTGGTATACTACCAAACTACTATTTTTGTAATTTCTGGTGTGTTATACTACCTAACTACTATAAGAGTTTAGCGTATATTTAATATAAATTTCATTGCCAATATAGTAATTGTGGGGATAGCTCATTTGAAACTAAATTCTTAAAAGACAAAACCCAAATACCCTAATTTCAGGGGAAAAAGTTGGTAGATTGTTTGAAGCAATTGAAATCAAGGAAGGAATTAAAGGAGAGAAAGGGTACCTGTGCAAGTATTTTCTTGGGCTTTGAAAAAAGACCAAGGCTTATGATCTTTCCATCGTGGTCCAAGTTTGCCTAGCGAAAATAGATCCATGTTTTGTGAGCAAGCCATTGAAGAGATACTCAATCTTATTTCTCAACGCATCCAAATTCAACCATGAAACAATAACTGCCAACGAATTATTGCAACATTTCATGTGAAAATATAAAACAAATTCCCAAATCAATTCTAAGAATGGCCATCGATCTAGAAACCCCAAAAATTATCCAACGACCTTACCTGTTTCCATATAGCCACAATCAAATTGTATTGTGCCCATGGTATTTACTTTTTTTTCAACTACTCAACATAAATTTCATGTGAAAATATAAAACAAATTTGCAAATCAATTCTAAGAATGGCCATTGATCTAGAAACCCTAAAGATTGATCCAGTGACCTGTACTTGTTTCCATATAGCCACAGATCAGATTGTCCTATGCCCATGGTATTTCCTTTTTTTTTTTCAACTACTCAACATTCATTCGAATACACTAAGGTGGGGAAGAAAACTTGTTCTTGTCATTCCTTTTTTTTTCAACTACTCGATATTCATTCGAATACACTAAGGCGGGGGAGAAAATGCCACATAATGGTCTTTCCTCTTTTTTCAACTACTGAACATTCATTCCAATACACTAAGGTGGGGAAGAAAATGCAGCAAAATGGTCTTTCTTTTTTTTCAATTACTCAACATTCATTCCAATACATGGGAAAGAAAACGCGACATAAATTAAATTTTTTAATTATAATTATTTATTTATTTATTTATTTTTTAAACATTATATTTTATGAATATATCAAAATGTATGGAATGTATATTTTCTTATCTTATTGTATACTCATTTCAAAAAATTATATTTTTTATTTTTCAAAATTACAAAATAATTAACCATGTTGTAAGTTGTAATTTTAAACAAATTCAGATTTGGATTTTATATAATTAAAATATATATATATATATATATATATATATATATATATATATATATATATATATATAATTTTTATTAATGTTTAATTATCTAATACTAATATTATGGGTTTCCATGTTATTTAAACAAATTATATTTGGTTTTATAATTATTATGTCAAACTTTAAAGCTAAAAATTAACTTTTAACAATGCAATCTTTTATAACCAATTTGGATGTAGTTCATTGTTATGGCAGTAAAAAATGAATCTCATGAGTCAATTTGGTTGTAGTTCATTGTGATGGTAGTAAAATATTAATCTCATGAGCCTGTTCCCACCCACACATTGGTATAGTTCCACCAAAGGAACCATTGATCTTTCTCCATGAATTGGTAATATTGTACCAAGAAGCACCATAATGTATGGCATTTTTATTTCCCACAATTGAAAAAGCACCATAAATCCTTCTACATGAGATTTTTTCTTCTGTATTGTTGAACTAAACATGGCAATACTTTCCTGTGGCAACAAGAATTTCTTAAACCCTCATCCCCCCTATCACAATATATCTTAGAATCTGTCATGTTGGAGTGTAGTATCCCTAATAAGCATATAGGAATGTAGGGGAACACAACCTCAAAGTCAATGGGAAGCCAAGGGGAAAGGTTTATGCATCTAAGAGGGATACCTCGATTACATAGATGTGGTTTTATAAGCTTTTGCATTAATCAAATGTATATTTAAAGGGGAATTCAGCCATAAAAAAATACTTGACTGAATTTTCATACACAAGAGTTGATTCTACTTACAATTTTGATACTTTGTTTTACTCACTTTAATGTCATTACATATAACTAATAATTTGCAAGTCCTCGTCTCATTTGATCTCATTTTATTTCAATTGTGAAGTGACTAAACCTTGAACCCCAAATCCTCATAGCTAATGTTTACAAAGTATGCATTGCCTCATTTCCTATCATTTTACTTCAGTTAAATGGAGCAACTATGCCTTAGCCCCAAACCCACACAACTAAGCTTTGCACACTACAAAATCCTCTCTCTCCTTGGTATTGCACTTGGTTTAGATATACTTTTCTTAGAAGAGAAGCAGTGTCTCATTAAATAGCTTACATGTTAACTTATCATCTGATCCCATTACATTTTCCAAGAATTGAGGACATTAATAAAATTTCAAAATTCAATTTCATACTCATTTGATGTAATCACCATGTTCCATCAATTTCATGTAAACTCTACAAATAAATGTAAGTACTTATTTTGATTTTTTTCATTGATTCTAAATTAGCAAGTGAGAAAATTGCATATGCATCTTTATTTTTAAAGTACAATCATCTAAAAAAACTCACCAAAGACTAAAGATAGGTTAAAACCTTTATGGAGTGAAAAATATAGTTGGTATCCTCCAGAATAACACTACTTTCAGAAGCTGGGTTCAGATTTTATCACAAATGCAAGAACCAAAGTGAGAAGCTTATTTTAAAGTTTTTATAACATGACATATTATTAAAAAAATTGAAGAACACGATACGAAAAAGTATTGTATCTAGTATCATTATAGATAGATAAAAGTACTTGTTAGGCTACCTATAACATGAGTAAGAATTGCTACCCACCTACTTTCAAAATCATCATGGACATTTAAATATTAAAAAAATAATTGATTAGGCTACCTATGACTAAATACGAGTTATTCCCCACCTTTCCAAACTATCATGTACATTTAAGGTATTATATTTTATCAACATCCGTTCTATGATGCAATATGTTACAACTTTCCATTATATTTATGCATTATATGATTTGATGTACTTGTAAGGTGAATAAATTCCAAAATAATTGTCCAAATATCCATGTTTCCACTAAATTAATTGTTTGATTAAGAGACACATTTTATTGTAGGAAGTGTGGATCAATCAAACACTGCTCTACTCATATTTTACAAACCCAACCAATTTTTCATCACAAACACATTCAAGACTAATCCACAATAAAAAACAATGCTCAAAACAATATTCTTCATCAAACATCTACCAATGCATAAACAATGAGGAGACAAGAGACACATAGAATATATGATCAACCAGGGCCAAAACCTCTCCAACATAAGAGGAAAACCCAAACGAGATCTTCTTCTTATATAGACTTCAATTAATGAATACCAAGACCATGGCCTAGACCCTTGACTCAATGACCTCTCCAAGACCAAGTCACAAGCCTCCTTGATTCAACTTCCTTATTTTTCCTTGAGTCAACGATGATCAGGCTTCTTCGTTCAATAACTTGACTATCCTTCAAATTCCAGTTCCATGGATCAGATCTGTAGTTCTTGGCCCTCTTGCATAAACCCTAGAACGTGTGGTTGACCAACCTTTTGAACCTTGATCTTATTCACTTGGATGGTATGAACTCTTATTCTAATTTGGCATGTAACCTTGCTTATCTTCTTCTTTGATTCAACTTCTTGGAAAACAACAAGATCTTTGACCTTTTTTATAGTAGATATTTCTTCCTTCCTTCACACGTGTGGATCTATTAGCCCTAAAACAGACCCATAAAGAAAACCAAAATCTTCTCTCTTTGTTTCCTTCTCTTTGTTGGTTATCTTCGCACTTCTTATTACAGACTTACTTAACCAAATTTCCTTGTCCACAAATGGAGGATGAGCTGCCCTATATATGGTGTTTTTTCCATCAAAACAAGCATGCTAGGAAGTGTTAAGGAGTGCTAGGGGAACACAAGGGAGAAATAGGTGAAAATAATGCATGCAAATGAATGATTAATATTTTGTGACAGGAAGTGTTAGTGAGTTCCAGGTGTGTTAAGGAGGGAGCAATAAGGTATGCTAGGCAATGTTAAGGCATATTAGAAGGAAGGTAAACATGCGAAGATGTCTCAGGTGCTAGGGTGTTGTTGAGCATTGGAAAATGTATGTAATTACCATTTATTCTTTTATCTTTTCCTTTAAATCATAGCTTCTTCACATTCTAAGATGGTAATATGCTAAGGGATTATGATAGAATTAAGGAGATTTGTGATTGATGTGAAATGATTAATTATTGTCTTTTTCTATGCAAAAAGTGAAGAAAATGGAAAATCACCATTCCAGAGGAAAAGAAAAAGCAGAACCAACTATTGTCCCTTTGATAGGAAATCGCATCCAGATGAGGAAATAAAGATTGGAGTGCATGGACCAGGAAAAGGAAGAAGAAACGCAGTATCAGCACAAGAGGACGAAAAGATAATTGAAGATTAAAGATATGGTGAATCCCTCAGGATCCTTTGATATTGAGGGATTGCTACCTCAAGACTTATCTGTATTTTTGATATTTCCGCCTAGCCATTATAAAAAGGGGCAGTGCTGCTAGCCCAAGCGATTATTATTGTTGATTTGCAGAATTTACTATTGTCATCCGAACTTTGATCATCGACTCTCTTTAAAGAGCGGTAGTTGTAACTCTGCTTTTATGATTAATATATAACTTCATTGCTGTTACATTATCTGATTCTGGAGTAACTGCAGCAATGCTTCCCTGGTGGCTAAGGGCCTGGCCCTAGTGGATCACTTGCTCTTTGTATCATTATTTTACGATTACAGTCATGTGTGGTTTTATTTCCTTTGCATTCCCTTAATTTACTTTATTCAATAATCTTATGTTCCTTAACATTTCACTGACTTGCTCTGTTATATTGAATTCGTAATTGAATAGTAAGATTATTATTTGCAACTGAAAATGTTATGTTGTTCATTCTGAAATAATATCGCATTGTCTAATTCAAATATTGTTGTTCATTTACAGATTGACATTGTTGTTCATTTACAAATTGATATTGTTGTTCATTTACAGATCGATAGTGTTGTTCATTTACAGATTGATATTGTTGTCCATTTAGCTACAGTTTACTTACGATTGTGATTATTGTTCATTCGATTACTATTCCAAAGAATAAGATTACTGATTCTATAGTCGCTGTGTGTTTACATTTGATTAAGCTTGTTGTTCAATTTATGTAGACTTACTCAAGTCTTTTGTTTCTTTTTTGTTAATTGGATTGTCATTTCAAGTGTTTGCTTTGGTGTGAATAGATAGATCTACAATTGTAATGAACATTGATTACTGTGGTCTAGTTCTCAGATTGGAGATCTTGCCTATGATTGATTTTCTTTTACATCAGTTTACAGAGGAAAGAGTTATCATTACTGCACCCTTAACTGATGATTGCTGTAGTTTCTTAGTGAATAATTTAGTTACAAAGCATTTGAGTTTCTTGCCATTATAATTAGAGTTTGTTTCTAACATTTATTTACTTTTGTAAAGCACTACACTGCAAGCATTACTTTTGAACAAGTGACCACCTCAGACTGATTACACTCTTGAGATAAAACATCGTATCTGTATTGATAATTAATGTAGGGTAAATAGAGGTTAAAAAGTCCCTTTTTACTGCTCAACATTTTGGCACTGTTACTGGGGAGATTGTAGCCATTTGTTTCTTTTGAAGAGAGAGTAGTGTAAGTAACTACTAAAAGAGTGTTGGGTTTTAAAAATGGAAGGCAAGAACCTACGTACAGAGCATGTAACAACCCTGCTCCCCCCCTAGATTTGTAGTTATTTTGGGTAGAAATAAGTATTTGATTTGTGTGCATGACTAAGCAGAAAAAGCTTGAAAAGAATCTTAAACCTCTACCCAAGCCTGATAAATCTAAGGGGCCGATGACCCTTGGTCGATCGACCTTTATAGATGAAATCCTTAAAAAATCAAAATCTTGGCTATCAGTAGGACCTAGAAAAGTTGCCTCTAGTCAACCTACTAGTTTCCTTCGAGCCACAGAATCACCATTTGTAGCCTTTGCTGAGGTGCACAGCCAAACAAAGGAGCAAGATTTTCAAGAAATTGAGAATTCTAGCCCAAAATCATTACAAGAAGGGAACCTTAGTAATCTTTGTGAAGGAAGAGGAGAAACAAGGGAAACTGAAGAACCAAGATCTCCTCTTGGAATAGTTCAGCCATTAAGCAACCCAGATAAGGGAAGTGCTATCAAAATTATCCAAAACAAAGCTGAAGAGCTTGAATCGCCCCAGACATTAGTTCATCAAGGAACTCTCATCATCCCAGATAAAGGAAGTGTTGTTAAGGCCATTCCTGTTAATGCCACTCCTGCTCCTTCTAACCAACCTTAGAATACCCTCCTAGAAATTCCAGAAGGATATTGGCACATATTTGACCAAATGGCCCAGAACCAGCAACCCCCCCAAACCTCCACACTGCAATATCCCATTGTAGATATTGCAGTCAATGTACCTATGAAGGCCATTCCTCTCCAGCATATCCCTACATTCCATGGCCTAACATCGGAAGATCGAGACACATTTTTGTTTGAATTCAATGTACTGTGCAAGGGGTACAACTATACCACCGATCGCCAAAAGCTAAAATTATTTCCCTCCGCACTAAAAGGGGTTTCTTTACGATGGTTTATGGGGTTAGGTGGAGGTGTCATAAATGACTGGGATCAGATGAAAAGTGCTTTCCTCAAAAAATATCAGGATTATTGTAGGTCTAGAGAGTTAAAGGATGAAATATTTCAGATGGTAGTTATACCTAATGAGACACTAGAAGAATATATTGAGCGTTTTCAGTATAATCTTCAAAAATCTCCTTATGCATCATTACCCTTACCTGACAATGTATTAAAAACAACATTAATTAAAGGCATGAAGGAACAATGCGTTGAAACACTAAATATTATGGGAAAATGAGACATATATCAAGAAAATTTTGTTGACATTATTGAATTATGTATTACGAGTTCATGAGGTAGCACAAGGCTAAAACCAGCGGAACATGACAGGTTCACAAGGGACAACAAGATCTCTGGAGAAGGAGTAACCCGCGGAGAAGTCATAAATTTCCTGGAGAATTTTAAAAATGATATATCGGGGACTCTAACAACACAGTTCGATAAGAAACAAGCAGAAGTAGATCAAAACCTGGCAATATTATGCCCTAGATGCAGAAAGAAACACAACCACAAAGAGTGCCCACTAGATGTAGTTCAAGTTTGCCTATTTGTACAAAAGACCACTCCACAGAGAACTGCGCCTCACTTCCTGGTTTGAAAGAAGTATACAAAGAAGTGGAGGAAGAATCAAAACCGGTGTACCTACTTAATCAGCACCATTAATGGCAGCTGCGACAATTAGGTATGTCCTCTGATCCATATTCTTCTTTCCATCCTCTGCAATATCATGCTCAACAATATAATACAATGTGGAAAAATCAACCTCCCTTTTCAAACTGGTCACAACAACCATTTCCTTCATCACCATTTCCGAATCAAACAAGCCAATCTAATTGGCCAAATTTTCCCTATGCTCCACCATATTGGAAAAGCAATGCATACCCAACATAATGGTCCCCTCCCACTTCACAGAGTCAAGCCTGGTGGACAAAATAGCAAATACCGATGAATCAGCCGGTAGGAACCATTCCACTCCCTCAACCTACACTGCTAGAGCCATATGCACTACAACAAAATCCCTAGTCCAACTTAAGACCGCAACTCCCAGCCCAACCTAACCCAAACCCAAATAACAGACCGGTTCAATATGTTCAAATAATTGAAACACTAAAACTAGAAACAGATCTAAGGGAGTGCAACGACCTTTATTTAAGTTCTGGGCGCATTAAGAAACCGAGCGAGATAAAAATGTTCAAGTTGAAAATCAGTTACCCATAGAACAACCATTACAAGAAGAAAATGTGGTCAAACAATAGACTCATGACCAAGCAACCACATATTCTCCCCCATTCCAAGAATGATTAATCATACCGCGCCCTATAGGATATCCTGACTTTGATATTCTGAGAGAACTAAAGAATTTGTATATAAAAATCCCACTCCTCCAAGCGATCCAAGATATCCCAATATATGAAAAAACCATCAAAGAGTTATGTATAAAAAAACCAAGGAGGAGAATAAAAAATAACCCAATAGTCCAAGTAATGGGCACCGTATCTGATCTGTTATCAGGAAGAGAAGCACTTGTCAAATATGAAGACCCAGGGAATCCAATAGTGAAAGTGCAAATCAATGGACAAACCTTTTCAAATTCCCTAGTTGATTTAGGGGTTGCAATTAATATTTTAACAACCACCACTTGTCAAAAACTAGGTATTACATCAGTAGAACCAACCTCCACCTTATTAGAACCAGCTAACCAATCAATAGTTAGGGTAGAAGGTACACTACATGATGTAATGGTATCAGTAGATTCTTGGGAATATCCTGCCAACTTTTTGATAATCAACGCCAAAAACTGACTAGATGGACACCCGTTAATTTTAGGTAGACCTTGGCTTGAGACTGTTGATGGTTACATTGGCTACCGGTAAGGCAGTATGACTATAACTAGAGGGAGTAGCATCAAGAATCTAGATCTTTACCCTCCAGCCCAACCAAGTGTAACAATAATAAAAACTAAAAAACAACCTGTATCATATCTCATAGAAAACATTAGATCCCCATTAACCATAGAAGATTCCCTTGATTTCAAAGATCAAACAGAGGATGATGTTATTAACAACTTCATTAACCAATCCGAATCCAGATCCCATGTACAATGTCACATGATAGAGGTAGCATTTGACAATGAACTAGAAGAAGATCCTCTCAAAGACACTCATGATCAAACAATACCCACTACCTCTATTCCCAATAGCAAAACTATAGAGATTGAGCCAAGAAAAACCTTGAACATCAATAATAACCTGACTCCTGAACAAGAAGAAAAGCTGGTCCAATTGCTGAGAAAATATAAGGAAGCTTTTGCATGGGATTATTCGAACATGAAAGGAATTGATCCCTAGTTGTGTACGCACCATATTTATACAGAAAAGGATGTTAGACACATTTGCCAACCCCAATGGAGACTCAACCCTCATCTGAAAGATATTGTGAAAGATGAATTACAAAAACTTTTGGATGTCAACTTTGTTTATCCAATCTCTGATAGCAAGTGGGTCTCTCAATTAGTAGTGGTGCCAAAGAAGAATGGAAAGTGGAGGATTTGTGTAGATTACAGAGAATTAAACAAAGCAACCCAGAAAGACCACTTTCCCCTTCCATTCATTGATTAGGTATTAGACACATTAGCAGGAAAGAAATTATTTTCTTTCTTGGATGGCTTCAGTGGATACAATCAGATTCAGATTGCCCCTGAAGAGCAAGACAAAACTATTTTTACTTGTCCTTGGGGAACATTTGCCTACAAAGTCCTACCCTTTGGCCTATGCAATGCCCCTGCCACATTTCAGAGGGCCATCCTCAACATCTTTTCAGATTTAATAAATGAAGGGCTCGAAGTATACATGGATGATTTCAAACCATACAGAGATGATTTTGAGCCAACACTAGACACATTGGAAAAGGTGTTGCAACGATGTATTTCCACTAGGCTCTTCTTGAGCCATGAAAAGTGCTATATGATGATGACCAAAGGGCTCATCCTATGTCATTATATCTCAATGACTGGAATACAGGTAGATCCAGACAAAATTCAAATAATTTTGTTAATACCTACTCCTACCACAAAGACAGAGGTATGTAGTTTTCTTGGATTTTTTGGTTATTATAGGAGATTCGTAGAACATTTTTCTCAAATAGTTGCACCTCTATATGCAGTAACAGGGAATGTTGATTTTGTTTGGATAGATAAATGCAACCGAGCTTTTGAGGATCTGAAAAAGCTTGTGTCAACAACAACGGTGCTTAGAGGCCCAAATTGGGACCTGCCATTTCGAATTTTATCAGATGCTTCAGACACAGCTATTGGAGCAGTCCTTGGGCAGGAAGAAGACAAAAAACCATATGCAATCTACTATATCAGCAAGAATTTATCTCCTACTCAGCTAAACGATATTGTTACTGAAAAATGATTTTTAGCTGTAATACATAATGTAAATAAATTTAGGCATTATATCACTGGATATCCTGTTGTTTTGTATACATATCACTCTGTCATAAAATATTTAGCAAATAAACCTATTAAAAATGGTAGAGTAACAAGATGGTTGATTTTATTGTAGGAATTTGACATCACAATAAGAGATCGACCTAGGAAAGAGAATCCTGTAGCTGATTTTCTCTCACGAATGTCGAAGCCAGTGGATGCAGCAACAGTCATAGATCAATTCCAAGATGAACATTTATTTGTTGTTACTGTCAAGACACCTTGGTATGCTGATGTTGCAAATTATTAGTAGTAGGAAAATTACCAAAGCATCTAACCCCCAATAAATGAAAACAGATTGTGCAACGTAGTACCCGATTTTCTTAGATTGGGGGCTACCTATTTCATATAGGGGCAGATATGCACATCAGAATATGTGTCTGTGAAGACAAAATATTTGACATTCTGAAAGCCTGTCATGATGGACCATGTGGCAGACATTTTGCAGATCGACGGATTGGTCACAAGGTTTTGCAAACAGGTCATTACTGGCCCACGAGCTTTAAAGATGCTAAGAAATTTGTTCAAGCCTATGACAGTTGCCAAAGAGCAGGACACCCTGGACAATCCGACGAAATTCCTTTAAACCCGCAGTTAGTAATCGAACCATTTGAGCATTGGGTGCTCAATTTTGTTGTTCTGATCAACCCATCATCAAATCAGAAAACATACATTCTAGTAGCAACAGAGTATGTTACAAAATGGGTTGAAGCAGAGGCACTTCCAAAAGCTACAGAGGACTCTATGATTAATTTCCTGTTCCAAATATTTGTGCGATATGGCCTCCCAAGAGACATAATCACAGATATAGGACCACAGTTTGTAAGTAATAAAATCGCTGCAATATTAAAAAATTATCACATTCAGCACAAAATTACCACTCCATATCACCCACAGGAAAATGGCCAAGTAGAAAGCACAAATAAAGTGATAGAGGCAATATTGACAAAAACCATTGCATCACACAGGCGTGATTGGGCTTCAAGATTGCCGGAAGCCTTGTGGGCATATCGAACAACATGGAGAAACACCACTGGTTTTTCACCATATCAGCTAGTATTTGGAAAGGAACCCATATTTCCAATAGAGTTTGAAATACAAATGTTAAGAACAGCACAGGAGGTCGGTTTGAATTTAAATGAGGTCTAGACCAATAGATTACAACAAATTAATAAGATAAATTAAATTAGCCTCTCGGTTCTTCAACACACTGCATTAATTCAATAGCAGAGAGTGAAATGGCATGATGCCTTGATCAAAAAGAAAATCTTCCACAAAGGAGACTGGGAACTCCTATATGACTCTAGGTAGGATTTTCTAGGAAAACTTCAGGCTCACTGGCTTGGACCGTATGAAATCCAGAAAGTGCATGACAATGACACCATTACTTTGACTACTATTGACAGATTTGGACATACCTTTAAAGAAAATGGCCATCGAGTGTGACTGTACCATAAACTTCTTACTCGGGAATCCTTCTACCAGCAACTCTGGGAAGATTCTGATATGCAGATTCTTGTTGAGGAAAATAATCCTTCCTCAGCATTGGTTCACAAAGTAATTTCCTTGTTCTTAAATTTTGTACATAACTTTTTCTTTTCTGCTTGTATAAATTACTTTCTGTACAGACTTTTGCATTTCTGCATTTTTTGCATTTTGTTGTTCCTTTCCGAAGGAACAGCATTTCAGGTGTTTCACTGTTCCTTTCCGAAGGAACATCATTTCCACCTTTTTGCTGTTCCTTTCCAAACGAACAACACTTTTTCATTTTGCTATTCCTTTCTGAAGGAATAACATGTCCACCTTTTTGTTGTTCCCTTACGAAGGAACAACACTTTTGCATCTTGTTGTTCCTTTCTGAAGGAACAACATTTCCGCCTTTTTGCTGTTCCTTTTCGAAGGAATGGTGCTTTTGCATTTTTCTGTTCCTTTTCGAAGGAACAAAATTTCCACCTTTTTGATGTTATTTTCCAAAGGAACAACATTTCCACATTTTTACTGTTCCTTCGGAAAGGAAAAAAACTTTAGTTTTTTTATTGTTCCTTTCCGAAGGAACAACACTTTCATTTTTTTGTTGTTCCTTTCTGAAGGAACAACACTTTTGTGTTTTGTTGTTCCTTTCTGAAGGAACAACATGTCCACATTTTTGCTATTCCTTTCCGAAGGAACAACACTTTCGTTTTTTTTTGTTCCTTTCCGAAGGAAAAACACTTTCATTTCTTTGTTGTTCCTTTCCGAAGGAACAACACTTCCACATTTTTGTCATTTATTTCTGAAGGAAAAGCACTTTCATTTTTGTTGTTCCTTTCCGAAGGAACAACACTTTCATTTTTTTGTTGTTTCTTTCCGAAGGAACAACACTTTCATTTTTTTGTTGTTTCTTTCCAAAGGAACAACACTTTCACATCTTGTTGTTCCTTTCTAAAGGAACAACACTTCCACATTTTTGCAGTTCCTTTCTGAAGGAACAACACGTTAGTTTTTTTGTTGTTCCTTTCCAAAGGAACAACACCTTCATTTTTTTGTTGTTCCTTTCCAAAGGAACAACACTTTTGCATTTTGTTGTTCCTTCGGAAAGGAACAACACTTTCGCATTTTACTATTCCTTTTCGAAGGAACAACATTTCCGCATTTTGTTGTTCGTTTCCGAAGGAACAACACTTCCTCTAGATTGTTTTGTCATTCCTTTTAAAGGAAAAACCCTCCTTTGCATTTTTTTCTTTCCATCATTCCTTCCAAAGGAACAACAGTTTCGATTTTGGATGATCTTAGGACGTTCTACTAAAAGGAGCGGTATTTTATTTCGCGCTTTCTTTATTTGTTGTTCCAATTAAGGAACAACTGCTATTCCTCTTAAGGAACAATAGTTTCGAGTATGTTTTTTTTCTTTTTCTTGTTGTTCCTCTTAAAGGAACCATGGTTTTTGCGTTCAGATGTTCTTTTGTTGTCCCTCTTAAGGAACAATAGATGTTCCTTCTAAAGAACAACACTTTTTGAGTGCATTTTTTTCTTTTTGTGTGTGTGTGTGTGTTTCACCATTTAAAGGATTTTTGCGAATGATGGTCACTTAAGGCACAAATATACATTTATGCAAGAATACAAAAACTAGAGGATACTAAAATCAGTAAACCAAAAAGAAAAATTGTTATATTTAGAGAAAATGCTTTAAATTGATGAAAAAAAAAAAGAGGAAAAGACATAACTCTTTATATTACTTTTTGGTCTTTGTTTTCACTAAAACCAATTTGATTGATTATTTTTATCATGTTGGTTCTTCCTTAAAACTTCATAATTCTCTTTAATCATTATTATTGAATAAGAATAAGGGCATATTTTCTTCTATTGAGATGTTCAGATTTCTTCCACCATCCCTACTCTTAAGGAGTGTTGAGCCACCCTCTGTATATAAATGGGAAAGTTCTATATAAAACAAAAAGAAAAGAGAAAAATATGCATCTATATGATTACTAACATAATTTGTTAGATGAAGGATAGGGGATCTCACGAAGATCTAGCCTACCATGATCATAAGGGAGAAAGTGAAGTGGCATTCCCACTATGGCCACCACACCAGGGATATGATCTAAGAGGTATATCAGAAAAATAAAAAAAGTCCTTGGAACAGGAGGTCTCATCACGAGCCGACCTGCCCAACTTTCGCTCCTTCCGGGTGAATGGCATTGTGATTCATCTGGTTACCAAGCCAGCACAATGGCCTCCATTCTGATATCGCACAACACTTTCCTAGGGATACATAAAGGATTATGGTTCCAAGGGTCAAATAAGAAACTCTGTCAAGGTTATGGACACCTGTGGGAAACAGATCTCTGCTGATGGTATTGAAATCATATTTTTCATACACCAATAGTCATTATAAACCCTTCTTCTTATATCTTTATATTGATTTCAAATGAGATTATGTTATATAACCCTTTCGAACCTTTTATACATGAAAATCATTTACAAATCAATCATAATGGGTAAAGTGGATATAAGAAATTTTACTTACGTCAAGCTGTCCTATCCTCTATTTTTCGCATCATATCATGACATTTCCATATTTATTTGTGATTTACATCATAAGCCTCGATTTCAGTAATCTACTGATTTTTGTAAACATGTCATGGATCTATAAGTCGTTCCTTTATTTTCCTGTACGACTGCAGTTCAGCATGTTGCTCCTTTATTTGCTGGCCGAGGACAGCCTATCACATTTTAGGGGGCGCAGGTGATCTCCATAATTCACTGGCATACGTGTCAACTCATTATTTGGAGGTATTATGACTCCATCAAAACTCGGGAATAGCAAGTTTAACGGTATTGTATTTCCCAATATGCACAGCTTGCTATTCCATCGCCATTTCTGTGTTTTTTCTCTATAAAATTCAACAGTGAGCTAAAGTTTGAATAACTTGATGTTCCATTGTCAGCTCTGTGTTTTTTTAACAGTTTGCTAAGCTTGAACAAAATGGGAGGTAAATCAATTCGCAATGAACGACAGGTGTTAATGTTCTCTAACGCTGAGCACGAAATATTAGTAAGGGCAGGATGGATTGCCTACCTTAACCGTCTACAATAGTCTAACGAGACGGTGGCAGTTGAATTTCTGCAGAATCTGCAGGAAGATCATTCCATGGTGAGGGGGAGACAAATAGCAGTAATAGATGCGATAATTGCTGAAGTTTTAGGATTGCCAGCCTTTGGACCAGTATGGACGATGAAAAGGATGAGACTGCAAGACCCTATAACCATCTTCCGGGACGAAGGGTAGAGCCTTACTATCAAAGAGAAAGGAGTCTTTTCGGTAACCCTGGGAGAGCCTTGGGTAGAATTGGCCAGAATTGTCCAAAGCTACATCACTTGCGATGGCAGAAAAGACGTGGTAAGACCACGCTATCTCAAACTATTAGTTGTATTAAAACAAAAATGTGTTGTGAATTTTCCCGTGTACTTAAATTTTTTATTGCATGATATTGCCCGAAGTATAAGAAAATATCGTCATGTAGAATCAGTAGTAAGTCTTCACGGTTTAATTCGGTTTATAGCCAGTTACGATCTCGCGCAATAGCAGAGTTGTTGGGAATAATTAATTTTCTCAATAGATGGGGAATTGGCCTTGCCAACCCCAAAACGAAAATGGACTGCTAGCACATCAATTAGACCGCAGAAATGAAGATAGTCCACCAGATTGGGGATAAGTAGAGGAATGTTGGGAAATCCCCAACGAAACAATGGCCAGCCTATAGAAGTACATGAATCATAGGATGAGAAACGCCCACAACTTGAAGGAGGGGAAAATGAAGAAGAAGAATTAGAAGAAAATGAAGAAGAGGAACCGGAAGAGGAAACTGAGAAATCTGGTCAGGAAGAAGGGGAGGAAGCAGAGAAACCCAATGAAAGCCCATTGCAAAACCCTTTGCATGAAGATGAATTGGCGGAAATTTTAGCCAATATGGGTGAGTATGTCCAACCCCACAACCCACTCAACCCTGATACCGAAGAAGGACCGTAGGAACACTCTGCTCATGATAAGAATGCATCTGAGGAGATGTACGATGAGGATGAAGTAGAAGGACAATCCCAGGAACATTCTGCTCAAGATAAGAGTGCATCTAGGGAGATGAGTGATGAGGAGGAAGAAGAAGGACAATATCAGGAACACTTTGCTCACAGCAAGAGTGCATCTGAAGAAATGCATGATGAAGAAGAAGTAGAAGAAGAAGATGCCCGAGAGGTAGCAGATCAACCCAGGGTTTTCACCCCTGAAAAACCTAATCAGCAGGACGAGGACACTGAAGAAGTGTTCCAGGCAGAAAACATGGAAATAAGCCAAGGCGATGGTACAATTCCTGAAGAACAAAACCCAGGCCCAAGAAAAGAAATAGTTGTTCCTTCGAAGAAAACAAATGAAATCAAAAAGTTGTGAAAGGAACAATAGAGACTGCTAAATGTAATTAAACACCTCAGACAACAAATAAGGGTCCTAAAAATGGGGAAGTCTCAAAAAGAACCCCTGGAGTAAAGGATGCAGCCACCAAGGCGAAATACAATTAAAAGAAGATCAAAAGGACTCAAGTCAAACCCATTATTATTTAGGACCATAAGGAACAACATGTGGATATTACAAATGTAGAAGCCCAAACAGAAAACACACCAGTCTATAATAAGGACATCTAGACAGAGGCATTGTCCTCTAGCATCACAACCAACCGGATGGTTCATGAGAATGAAACACAGACTATAAAAACCAGATGTCGCAATAAGGAGATCCAAGTAGATCTCCAGCCAAAAAATGTCATTATGGGCAATGATCTGAGGATAGTGAAACTTCAAAAAGATCTGGCACAGGCCCAGCAAACGATAGAAAATCTCATAGAGAAAACTGTTCCTCAGGAGAAATATCAGAAATTACAGCAGCAGGTAAAGAACATCAATGCATCGGAGAGTGAGGTGTTCGATAGATGGCGAAGGGCAGAGGAAAAATTTAAAAAGGTAACCAATAGACTAGACACAGTTATGAGTCAAATGGATACCTTATGTTCTTTGTATATTGATGTTCTAGCATGTAGGGCACCTACCAAAAACTATGCTTTTTTTTTATGGAAAGGTATTCACAATTCAAAATTAAGGCTCTTAAAGCAGGGGTGCCTATAGAGTTAAAAGCTATTGATGATTTCATAAACTATTGTAAGAATTATGGGGTGAAAGTCCAGAGATTGCTATGTGAGTTCTATTTGCATAATCTTGTGTTGGACGGTGAAATAGAAAATAACCCTAGCCCTTTTGTGGGTGATATCTAGCTTCAGGCATTCATCTGTTTTGATGTTAACCAGATAAAGTGGCTTAAAGCCTACAATACCTTTCAGAGATAGGAGAACGGGTTAGATCTATGTGTGAACCTAGAAACCCATTGCAAATGTGGAATAAGCATAGAATATTAATGAGAATGAAGGGTGTGATCTAGACATTAGGACCTATTCACACAGCAATAATCCAGCAAGGAGTAGAATACTTCCTAGTCATCAAAGACCTTGCCATAACAGCAACCAAATTCCGATACCAGACTTCCAATCGAAATATCCAAAACAGAGAGCCATTCAGTTACGAAAATTTTAAGCTAGCTGTTGATCGCTTGATTACCTATGGTGACCTCATCTTGAGAGAAGGCCCATATTGGTTAGGCTATAGGTTTTGAAGTCCAATCATCTGGTATCCTGCACCAGGATATAGATCCCTATATGAATTGCTTGAAGGTCAGACAAGGCATATTTTTGACTTCTTAGCTAGAAATCATGGTTTTAGACCATTGACTGAAAATCCTTCTCCATCCTATTCCTTAACTGTCGTGCATGTCAGTTACAATGTTTTCATGAGGGCATGAAAAAGGGTAAGCAGGGGGTGTGTTGAGCATTGGAAAAGGTATGTAATTACCATTTATTTCTTTTATCTTTTCCTTTAAATTATAACTTTTTCACATTCTAAGATGGTAATATGCTAAAGGATTATGACAGAATTAAGGAGATTTGTGATTGATGTAAAATTATTAATTATTGTCTTTTTCTATGCAGAAAGTGAAGAAAATGGAAAATCGCCATTCCGGAGGAAAAGACAAAGCAGAACCAACTGTTGTCCCTTTGACAGGAAACCGCATCCAGACGAGGAAATCAAGATCGGAGTGCATGGGCCAAGAAAAGGAAGAAGAAATGCGGTATCAGCACAAGAGGACGAAAATATAATTGAAGACTAAAGATATAGCGAATCCCTCAGGATCCTTTGATCCTAAGGGATCGCTACCTCAAGACTTATCTGTATTTTTGATATTTCCACCTGGCCATTATAAAAAGGGACAGTGCTGCTAGCCCAAGGGATTATTATTGTTGATTTGCATAATTCACTGTTGTCATTTGAACTTTGATCATCGACTCTCTTTAAAGAGAGATAGCTGTAACTCTACTTTTATGATTAATATATAACTTTGTTGTTGTTCCATTATCTGATTCTGGAGTAACCGCAACAGTGCTTCCTTGGTGGCTAAGGGCCTAGCCCTAGTGGATCACTTGCTCTTTGTATCATTATTTTACGATTACAGTCGTGTGTGGTTTTATTTCCTTTGCATTCCCATAATTTTCTTTATTCAGTGGTCTTCTGTTCCTTAACATTTCATTGACTTGCTCTATTATACTGAATTCGTAATTGAATAGTAAGATTATTATTTGCAACTGAAAATGTTATGTTGTTCATTTTGAAATAATATCGCATTGTCTAATTTGGATATTGTTGTTCATTTACAGATTGACATTGCTGTTCATTTATAGATTGATATTGTTGTTCATTTACAGATTGATATTGTTGTTCATTTACAGATTGATATTGTTGTCCATTTAGCTATGGTTTACTTATGATTGCGATTGTTGTTCATTCGATTACTGTTCCATTACAACTGCAATTGCCGTTCCTTTATAACTGTGGTTAATACCCATTATGCTAGAATAAGATTACTGATTCTATAGTCATTGTGTGTTTACATTTGATTAAGCCTGTTGTTCAATTTATGTAGACTTACTCAAGTTTGTTGTTCCTTTCTTAGATTGCTGTTCAATTCCTTTCGGTTAAGATTGTTACTTAATTTGTTCCTGTAGATTAAGCTTTGTTGTTTGATTTCTTCAATAGATTAGTTGTTGTTCCTTTTCTGTTAATTGAATTGTCATTTAAAGTATTTTCTTTGGTGTGAATAGACAGATCTACAGTTGTAGTGAACATTGACTACTGCTGTCTAGTTCTTAGATTGGAGATCTTGCCTTTGATTGGTTTTCCTTTACATCAATTTACAGAGGAAAGAGTTATCATTACTGCATCCTTGTCTGATGATTGTTGTGGTTTCTTAGTGAATAATTTAGTTACAAATAATTTGAGTTTCTTGCCATTACAATTAGAGTTTGTTTCCAGCATTTATTTACTTTTGTAAAGCACTATACTGCAAGCATTACTCTTGAACAAGTGACCGCCTCAAACTGAGTACACTCTTGAGATAAAACATCGTACCTGGAATGATAATTAATGTAGGGTAAATAGAGGTTAAAACGACCCTTTTTACTGCTCAACAAGTGTGTCAATGCATGCCACAGAGTGTTATGGAGTGCCAGGGAAACATAAGGGAGCACTAGTTTCAAATGCATGGAAATGAATGACTAAGAGTGTGTGAGAAGGAGTGTCAACGAGTTCTAAGTGTGCTAAGGAGGGGAAGACAAGGTATGTTAGGTGGTGCCAAGAAATTTTAGTGTTAGGGCGACATTCCAGGGTATGCCAATGCGTGTCAGGGTGTGCCAATGCGTGTCAGGGAGTGTTAGGAGTGTGACATAAACACAAAGGAAAACTAGTTCAAAATGCATGGAAATGAACAAATAAGACTATGTGATAGGGAGTGTCAATGAATTCCAAGTGTGCTCAGGAGGTAGTGACAAAGTTATATGCTAGGTAGTTCCAAGGCATGCAAAATTGCCATGACATTTCAAGGAGTGGTACGGTATGATAGGGAGTGCTAAAGCATGCCATGGCATGCAGGGAATGCCAACATGTGCCACATAGTTCCAAGGTATTGTTAGACATGCTAGGTGCTATGCCATGTCAAGATCTAAACTATGTTGCTTAGTTTTTTCATGGCCATATTTAGACATGAGCCTTGACTTGGTAACTTCTTAAGTGAGATGAGATAAGATTGGGCATAAGTAGCCTAAGATGAATTATAAGCCATTCTTAGGCGAACAAGGGATAGTATAGTTGTAGTAACTGTAACTTGGTTAAGATGTTGTAGTCGCGGTAGGACGTAGTTGGTTCCCAAGGCTTAAAACCAATAAGGGTAGTTATGAGGGCATGATAGCTAAGGAGTGCCAAGGCATGCCAAGTAATGAAAAGGCATGATAACACATGCCAGACAATGTCAATGCATGTCGAGGAGTGTTGGGGAGTGTGAGGTCATCACAAGGAAGAACCGGGTCAAAGTGCATGGAAACAAATGAATAAGAGTGTCTTCCAGGTGTCCCAAGGATGAAGTTTATTAGGATGATTTCATAATAGGACTTGCAATAGGTAAGACTATGATTACGATAAGGGGATTGAAAAAGCAATTTTAGACAAAGGGAGGCTTTTGTCTAGGGACAACACTATGTTTTGAAAGACTTGGTTGGGTTCCAAATTCACAAAAAAAGTAAGACTATCTATGAGGTCATGACAGCTAGCGAGTGCCAAGGTGTGCAAGGAATGCCAAGAAGTGATAACACATGCTAGAAAGTCCCAAGTCATGTTAGTCATTCCAAGACATGCCAAGTGCTAAAGCATGCCAAGAGGTATCAGGTGCTAGGGTGTGGTGCCAACACATGCTAGGGAGTGTCAAGGAAACACAAGGGAGGACTAGTTTCAATTGCATGTAAATGAATGAATGAGAGTGTGTGATAGGGAGTGTTAGCAAGTTTTGGGTGTGCTAAGGAGGGATTGACAAGGTATGTTAGGTAGTGTTAGGGAAACATAAGGAAGGACTTGTTTCAATTGCATGGAAATGAATGAAAAATAGTGTATGATAGGGAGTGTTAGTAAGTTATGGGTGTCCTAAGGAGGCATCTCTGGATAAATTCTGGGAGGGTTTGGAGAATTTTTTGTTTTTTGGTGCAGACTTGCAATTTTTTTCTAGCAGCACAAGGAGCTCACGCTTTGCTTCTTCGTTAGGGCTCCAAATTATGTAAAATAACCAATTTTGGAAATCTTATGACCCCATCTCAAATACCATTTGCCCAGTTTCCTGGTCCGGGGCTCAGGTTTTGAGAAATTTTCAAAAAATAGGCCAAAAATCACCTTTCTTCCTCTCAGTGTCCATTTCGTTGTGCACCTGGAGACACCTTGGGAGAATGGCCATATCTCAGCCAAAAATTGGTCATTTTGAGTGAAACAATACTCTAAAGACATCTACACTCTCCAAGATTTCCAGAAAAGGCTTTTGATCTAGATTTTGACTTCATAAAGGTACTCAAAAATGGCCTCCAATAGCTCGCTGTAAACCTAGAAGTTTCTAATATTTTTGTAAACTTTTCACTGTGTAATTTTTTGTAATTCCTAGTTTGACTCTAGTAAAAGTCAAAAGGGTGAAGTAGATGAATGTGAGGGGTAAAAGTAAATGTAAATAATGGGCAATTAGCATTTATAAGTTTTTTTGATGTAAATTTTACCTCATTTATGAGAGAGGTTGGAGTCAAAGTTAATGTAGAAGTCGTTTTTAACTTCCCTAAACATTAGGGTCTGGTTAGAACAGCCCATAGAACATTTCCTAGAGTCATTGATTCAACCCCTAAGAATGGGGAGATTTTGTTTTGGTCTTTATGTATCAGTTTCTTAGTGATAAAACATGTTGGATTTCAGAGGAGAGAAATATTGTAGCTTGTACTTGGACATTTTCTGGAAATCAAAGGACACAATTTGCAACTACTATCTAGGAATTCATGTGCGGTAAGTTTGTGATGTTATCTTTTCTCTATTATAGATTTATATGAAAGATTTTAATATTCTCCTTCCATTCATAAATTATTCAATGGTTTTCCTTACATTCTATAAACAAATTTTTTTGCATAAAGCTTTGTTTTCATGGAAAAATCATTATGTGTTACTTTATTTCTTGCTTAATGAATTCATGTTTCATGCTCATTGATATGTTTCACTTCTTATAAACACTACACTACACCAAAAAACCCTAAGATCCATCACAAAAGTAATGCTACCTTTCTCCTTTTTGTATTTTTTGTTGTAACCCTTTGATCCTCTGACTTAGATACTTAGTTTTTCTCCCTTATCTAGCAACAAAACCCTAAATTTTCCAAAACCCACTTGAACCTAGGTATCTAGGCTAAAATCCTTTACATTCCAGTCATCTCTTTGTTGTGATTTCATAGAGAGAGCCCTATCTAGTTTGGTAGGGCTAGCTACCAAAATAAAAGCTTGGTCTGTGATTACCTCCGTCGATCTCCTCATTAGCTTGGGACATTGTGGAAGATAATAAAGGGCATGAAAACTAGGGAGTGCCAAGGTGTTCTAGTGAATGTAATGTTCCTATGTCATGGAAAAATGTAATGCTAGTTGTATGGTCATGACTACCAAGGTGTGTTAGGGATTTCTAGGGTGTGCTAACATGTGCCAGATAGTACAAAGACATGTCAAACAAGATAAGACATGCCAAGTGCAAAGGCATGCCAAGATGTACAAGGGTCTGACAATGCATGCCATGGACTGTCAAGGGAACACAATGGATGAACAAGTTAAACTACAAGTAAATGAGCACATAATAGGGTTAATAAGTCATCAATTTACCTTTTCCATGAGGGTCATGCTAAGAAAACCAACATTAGGTGCCACTAGGTGCCAAGTGCGAAGTGTCAATGCAAGGAAGTTTACCCCTCACAACTATTTTTGAAGGAGAGCAGGCATGTTAGGCCCCTATACTACTAGTGTAACCCCTTATTATTATTAGTACAACCACCTTATTATATTGTTGTGCCCATGCAGTCCCCATATTGTTATTATTGTGCCCCAATATAAGCCCACTACTGTTATTATTATGCCCTTAAATTATTATTGTTATGTCAGCTCTAATTATATTATGACCCCTTAGACTCCTATATATAGAAAGGAGGTCTTGTCATCTGTATCATCCAAGAATTGTTCATTTGTGTAATGTAAAGGAGGTTTCCCCCCTGAAGAGGCTTATTTCTGGGGCGTTGATCTATCTTTTCTATCTTTTTGTGAGCTGGTTTCATAACATTTGGTATCAGAGCTTTAGATTATAGGGTTTCGCTGCTCCAAATAGGACATCATGGAATTTTCACTATAACTTTCTTTTTGTGATATTTCAGAAGCGAGAAAAAAAAAACCCATTTGAGACGAACTCATGCTAAACCCCAGGTCCAAATTTCAGAGCTTGTCTCCCTATAGTTTCAGAGATATGATTTGAGCAAGTTAAGATTTTTTCAAGCTCCAGAATTTCATCTAAAATAGATCATTGTGGGATTTTCACTATAACCCTTTCGCTATGAAGTTTCAGAAGCTAAAAAAAAAACAATTTGAGAAGAAATCAGTCTAAAACTTGGCTCCAAATTTTAGATCCTGTCTCGCTATAGGTTCAGAGATATAGTCTAAGGAAGTTAGAGTTTTTACAGACCCCCAAATTACATTCCAAACAGGTCACCTTGGGAAAATCATCATAACTGTCTCTCTGAGCATCAGATTGAAATTTCGTAAGAAGTTACAGAAAGAAGACAAATTGTATTTTCTTTTTCATGTTTAGAGCCAAAGGTCAAAACAGTGACACGTGGCATTTCATACAATTTCACTCTTCTGAAAAGGTATATAATCAAGTCATCATGGGAGATTGTGGATAACTCTTTCTTGGAGAATCAAATTTTGATCAGACGAGTGGCATTATAAAGAGGACACAAAGGGCTACCTTAGGTCGCAATTTCAAAACTGGAAGAGCCTAAATTATAGATTTATAGTCATTTCAAGATCGAGCTCCTAAAATCAAGAAAAGGTGATATGAGGAAGTTTTATGGAAAGGATCTGGTAAATTGGATACGACAGATGGAGCAATATTTTGATCTACGTGAGCTGCAACTGTTACAAAAGGTACGTATTGCATCTTCATATTTAGAACTGGATCAATTTTTATGGTATAAAGGGCTTTGTTCTTGTAAACCACTTGTTACGTGGTCAATTTTAATGGAGGAAATGATAGCACATTATGAGGATACAAAGAGAAACACCTTCTTTAGACAACTGCTAAATCTGAAACAAAAGTGTTCAATGGTAGAGCACATTGAGGACTTTCAAAAATTGAATATAAGAGTAAATGATATTCCATAGAAGTAAAGGATTGATGTCTTCATAGGTACTTTAAAGGATAACATTCAACATGAGGTTCATCTTTGGGAACCTAATTCATTAGAGAAGGCATTCAGGTGGGCAAGAAAAATTGAAAGCGAAGTTATGGAAACAAGGAATCCCACCACTCATGAATATAATTATCGAAGTGTTTCTTCTCCTAGCCTTCCACAACCTACAAGGTTTACACCACAACAATTGGAAGAAAAAAGAGAAAAAGGGCTTTGTTACAATTGTGATAGAAAATGCACTAAAGGTCATAAGTGTGCTAAGAAGAAATTATTTTACATAGAGTATGAAGAGGAGGAAGAAAAGGATCAAGAAACATCAAAAGAAAAGGATATACACCAGGACCCAACCCCAGATAAAGAAGAAATGAATCCAACCATATCTTGTAAAGCATTGGCAAGAATTGCCACTACTCAAAGTCTCAAGATACAAGGACATATCAAGAAGAAAAAGGTTCAAGAAGTGAAAGATCACATCTAGAAACAAAAAATGAATCCAAAGATATATTTTAATGCATTGGCCAAAATTATCATTCCTCAAACTATCAAGATAGAAGGACATGTCAAGAAGAAAAATGTTCAAGAAGTGAAAGATTACATCAAGCATCAAGAAATGAATTTGACCATATCTTGTAAAGCATTGGAAGAAATTACCACTCCTTAAACTCTCAAGATAGAAGTACATATAAAGAAGAAAAAGGTTCAAGTAGTGAAAGATTATATCGAGCATCAACAACAAGCTATCCAACTTTTAAAGGATAACGCCACTTTGGTGCAGAATCAAATGAAACAATAGGTAGATCAACGTCGTAGTGAATGTTTTTTTTATGTAGGTGATTGGGTATTTTTATGGCTACATCTCAAGCAAGCTATTTATGAGAAGAAAATGTTGGCAATACTACATGCACTTAAGAAATGGCAACCTTATCCAATGGGAAGACACTTCAAGTTAAAAATGTATCATGATAGTCTTAAATACTTTTTAGAACAAATATTATCTTTAGAAGAACAGAAAAAATGGGTCACAAATATGTTGGGTTATGACTTTGACATCATCTATAGAAAAGGGAAGAACATTTTTGTTGCAGATGCACTCTCAAGAAAGGATGAGGATGTGGAAGCATTGTTTTGTGCTATTTATATTATTCAACCATATTGGATAAATGAAGCAAGGGATGAATGGAAGAAGGACAAAGAAGTGTGGCCACTCATTCAAAAGTTGCAGAATATCACAATTCAAACAATATTGTCAAAACTTGAAGAGGAAGTAAAAATCATATTGGAACCTGGAGTAGTCACAGAGACAAGAACCCAACAGCTATGAAATCGATCAATTTCAGAGTATCTCATCAAGTGGAAGAAGTTACCCGCTGAAGATTCCACATGGGAGGACAACAATTTTATACAGAAGCATCAAGAACTACTCAAGTGTTGAGGACAACACTTTTTGAAGGAGAGGGGCATGTTAGGCCCCTATACTACTAGTGTAACCCATTATTGTTATTAGTACAACCCCCTTATTATATTGTTGTACCCATGTAGTCCCCATATTGTTATTATTGTGCCCCATAGAAGCCCACTATTGTTATTATTATGCTCTTACATTATTATTCTTATGTCGACTCTGATTATATTATGACCCCTTAGACTCCTATATATAGAAAGGAGGTCATTTCATTTGTATCATCCAAGAATTGTTCATTTGTGTAATGTAAAGGAGGTTTCCCCCTCGAAGATGCTTATTTCTAAGGCGTTGATCTATCCTTTTTATCATTTTGTGAGCTGGTTTCATAACAATTCTAAGTGCCAAATCTTCCTTCGTTTCCTCTCATCTAGTTTCTAATAATTTATCTCAAATAACTTTAATATTAAACCATTCCAAATCATACCAAATCATCTCAATGTATTCCAAACATGCTAATACTTGCCAAGTGCCAACACGTGCCAAGTGCCAATGTGCGTCAAGGAGTGTGATGCATGCTATGAAGTGGAAGAGCATATTGAAGAGTGCTAAGGTATGATAGAGAGTACCAATGCATATTGAGGAGTGTTAGAGAATAGTAGGACAACACAAGGGAGCAGCAGGTCAAAATGGATGGAAGTGAATGAATATAAGGGTGCGTCGGTGAGTGTTAATGAGTGCTAGCTGTCATGCCAAGGAGGGAGTGACAAGGTATGCTAAGCATGGGTAAGGCATGCCAGGTAATATCAGGGAATGTAAAGAAGTGCTAGAGTGTGCTAAGTATTTTCGGGGTGTGCTAGCATGTGCCAAATAGTGCCAAGGCATTCCAAGTGCTAAGACATGCTAGGATGTGCATGGTGCCATAGTATGCCAATATGTGCCAAGGCGTTTCAAGGCAACAAAAGGAATAAACAAGCTAAAATGCAAGGAAATGAACACATAATAAGGTTAATAAGTCGAGACTTTATCTTTTTCAAAAAGGGCATGCTAGGCACACTTATAATATGTTCCAATACGTGCCAAGTGCCAATGTGTGCCAAGTTCTAATGTTTTTCAATGCAATATTTTTCCAAGGTGTTCTAGGGCATGCTAAGACATGATAGGGGAGTGCTATGCTATTCTACGTCATGCCAACATGTGCTTGGGCATCCTACTCATGACAAGATGTTGTAGGTACAAATATGTTCCAAGACATGCGAGGTGCCAAGGAATGTTAGTGTACTGTTCCAAAGCATGTTAATGTGTGCCATGAGCGTTGAGGAGTGCTAGGTCTCTCTCATTAATAGAATTGATAGAGCTTAATTATGTATTAAATAATATAGTTCCTACACATACTGGCGGAACTTTAATTTAAAGGAAATTTTCTAGATAATAAACCTAATATAGATGAATCATGTGTTGACTCATAGGAAAACTATATTCTTATGACTTGAGGGAAATGATACACACTAATTAATTATTACCAAATTGATTGGCTATTGTAACCACTATGACTTTGGACACATAATAAAAAAGACTCCACAACAATGGTCTTAAATCATTATCTTTTGACAAAAAATATAGTAACAAGTACATAACTTCATAAAAAATTCATTGGAATGATCAATGATGACAAACATTTTTTGACCCTCACCAAAAGTAACCAAAAAGAGAATTAGTGAGGGTCAATAAAATATCATCACTAGAAGTGTCACCAAAAAGAGAATTATTTATGGGCCTTTAACGACCCTCACCGAAAGTGTCACCAAAGAGCAAATTAGTGACGGGCCTTTAATGAGCCTCACCAAAAGTGTCATTGAAAATCGATTTGGTGACAAACCTTAAAGGACCATCACTATATACACTTACAACAACGATTTTTTAAAGACTGTCACCATATGTGACATTGGTGATGGACCTTAAAGGTTCGTCACAGGCATGAAGCATCATAAAAAACTCATTAGAATGATCAATGATGATGAACATTTATTGACTGTCACCAAAAGTAACCAAAAAGATCACTGGTAACATTCAATAAAATATTGTCACTATAAGTGTCACCAAAGAGAGAATTAGTGATGGCCATTTAACGACCCTCACCAAAAGTGTCACCAAATAGAGAATTAGTGACGATCCTTTAATGGCCCCCACCAAAAGTGTTATTGAAAATGGATTTGGTGACAAACCTTAAATGACCATCACTATATACACTTACAACAATGTTTTTTTAAAGACCGTCACCATATGTCACATTGGTGACAGAACTTAAAGGTCCGTCATAGGCATGACCCTCACTAATGACCTTTTTTCTTGTAGTGTATTGAAATAAATGAAATAAAAACATCACATATAGGAAAACAAATAATTCTTTGCATTAATATAAATGGAAAGAGTTACAACCATAAATAGATGTTCATCTTGTAGAAGATCTCCTCCAGGCTGACTTTTCCTTTCCTTGTCATAATGTGCACCTCCAATCACCCTAAATGCATGAAATGAACCTCTCACAATAACAACATAAGGGTAGAATCACTCTCAAAAATCAAACCTCTTGCATATGGAAGGTTGTAAATTATAGACGAGTCGGGTAAGTTGGGATTTCTTATCCATTTTCCAATCCAAGGTTTTATATCTACCTTTTATTGAAGGATGGGATGAAAGGATAAGGGATGGAAACTCCAAAGGAGGGAGGGATAGGATTCTAATGTTTTATCTGAGGTGAATGGTTGTAACAAATTTTGGAATCTTTGGGAAGAGGAAGATTCTATAATTTTTCTCCTTTTACCGAATTTCTAGAACCAACATAGGTGCAAAGGGGAGTAACATGTAGGTGATCAACATAGGCCACAATGGAGAAACTTGTAGCTGAACTTTTTCCAATAAGAGGCCAAGGAGAATTGGTCCTAAAACTAGATGAGATGTTGTAGTTATAGGCAGGAATTCTTAGGGTGTTAGTTCCAGTCTTCGCAGCCTGTCACCAAGGATCAAAATGGGTTTTTACTATGTCTAGTTTTCAGAGATATTTTGCACATTATCTTCAGTGAAAAACATGTCATAAGCATGTTCATCAGAAGCAACTCGGAAATATATTTTGAATGATATATTTCACACCCAAAATGGGTTCCTGGATCAGAAGATATGATCGAAATGAATGATTGATTCTTGGTTATGCATGTTTTGACGTCATTTGCTACACACAGGGACAAGTTTACTACAAAATCAGTTTCTGAAGTAATGGACATGAATTTTACAAAAGTGAAAGATAATTTTGTCAATCACATACCAAGTAACAAAATCCCCCTTCAGTTTAATCACAAATGTTACTATGTGGGAGATATGCAGTGACATTTGAAGCCTACATTAAAACAAAAAAAATTGCATTT
This sequence comes from Pinus tabuliformis, assembly GCA_031772625.1. Lineage (NCBI taxonomy): Eukaryota > Viridiplantae > Streptophyta > Pinopsida > Pinales > Pinaceae > Pinus > Pinus tabuliformis. Next base: position 40,263,484 of record CM062815.1, read on the forward strand.
GTTTTACTGTTTTAGTCATTGTAGTGATGTGCCATTTGACAACAGATGGAAAGTAATTTTGAGAAACCCAAGGAGGTTTTTGTCAAACATGAGCCATATAACAAAAAACTCTTTCCATTTATTCACAGGTGTCGTGCATTGGAATATTTGACTAGATCTTTAAATATTTTACAGATTTAAATATTTAATGATTTCTTGTTTTAGAGATTATTTTGTGGCACAGATTCTAAGCAATTGGAAATGAATTGCCAAACTTTGAGAGAGGTTTTTATCAAGCCTAACCATATCTACAAAAACCTATTTCAAGTTTGTAACATGTGTTATGGTTCAAGAGATACGAGTTCATCTTTGACCCCTATTTTCATAAATTCGGTCCAAATTTAATGTAACTATTTCTATCTTTAGGGAGATGGTTGAGCTCAACTCCCTTAGTACAGGGATGAGATAATTGTATATATTTTATGAATTTCAAAGTATAAGTGGTTCAAATTTTTTAGTAGTGGAAAGCTTCTTTGGACTGTGTAAATTTTTTTCTAAATATTATTTTTAATGGAGCAGTTTCTGCCCTTTAGATTTGGGATCCATCACAGTGTTTAATGTGCAACATGTTTTTCTTGTAAATTCATTTCCATGCTTTGTTTTTCTGATAATCTCGTTATGTCATTCTCTAAGGGAAGTGTTAAGAATCCATCCATGCACAACGGTCCTTTCACAATGATTATGTTGTTTAATGTAGTGGTTATCTTTTCAGAATCCATCATCTGTTAGATGCTCTGTTGAGTAACCCTGTGCTTCTCTTTCTTCTAAAGTTTCCACTATAGATCCATCCCTTGATTGATGCCTACAAGGTAGTGATATTTTCCTCTTTTCTTCTCTCATTATATCTTTAATCTCGTTGAACATTGCGCTTACTTTGCCCCAAGTTTGCCGACAGAAACTAGCCTCGACTCCATAGCCTAATGGTCCCTTCTCTTGCAGTTTTCGACCCACAATTTTCAACCAAATCCTAATTCTTCATAGCTAGCCTAAGATTCATGTATTTCAGCCACTGTGAGTTGGAAAAGAGAGAGTCCTCTATGGTCTGGCAGGGCTATATGCAATATCAAAAGCTTGGTCTGTGGTTACCTCAGAATTTCCTCTTCTTGGCCTTGAGGTTCATTCTGAGTGCTAACACAGGGAATGAAATAAGCATGATTAGAGATTTGTGCAATATGATGGCAAGGGGGAATAGGATGTTGATTGATCCCATTAGAAGGCCTATTGATTGGATGTGAAAAAATGGCCTATAACACTATGATCCAAGGAAGTTAAATGAGAATGGTTATAACTATATGACTCATGATCTTGATTTGGCATCTATCATTCATTCCTTGAAGATGTCGAGGCATTAAATTCTTGGCAACCGATTTATTCTAATGAGTGATCATAATGGATTGATTTACTTGTTTGATCAAACTAATATGACTTCTATTCAAGATAAGTGGTTGGATACTCTTAGTCAGTTTGACTTCGAGATCTGGTACATTAAGGGAAAGGAGAGCATGTTTGCAGATTCTCTCTGTAGAAGAGTGTAGGTGAATCCCATTGCAACAGTGATTTCTTATGGGATAGACTTACTGGAAAAGATCTTACAGGTAATATAACATGATGCCAGGTGTTAGTTGTTGAGTCATATGTTATAGCAGCATGGTGTAGGTGATAAGGATGAGGAGTATCATCTCACAGTAAATGACTTGGTCATATTCAAGAATAGGATTTATGTACCAGATGACAATGAGATCAACTTAATCTTATCTTGCGGGAGTTTCATGTTAAGTAGTATTTAGGTTTTCTAGAAACATTTATAATAGTTAAGAAATTATATCATTGACCAAATTTGAATAAAGAGGTGGTTGATTTTTTCACTTGATGTTTGGACAATCATAAGGTAAAAGTAGAGTGTAAGAATCTGAGTTGTTTATTACATTTGATTCTGATTCCCGAGTGGAAATGGGAGATCGTTTCCAGGGACTTCATTATAGTTTTTCCAAGGACTTTGAAGTAGCATGATTCTATTATGGTTGTGCTTGATAGTTTAAGTAAGGTAGCTCATTTCATTATAGTTAATTCTACGAATTAAGCTAGTGAGGTAGCTCTGATTTTTAGTAGGAAGATAGTGATATTGCATGGTGTTCCTAAGAAGATCGTATGAGTCATAGATGCCAAGTTCACTTCCGAGTTTTGGAAGGATTTATTTGCAATTTTGGGGATAGAGTTCGATTTCAGTACAACTTATCATCCACAGATAGATGAAAAAAAAGAGAGGGTCAACCGAATTCTTGAGCACATGTTGAGAATGTATGTCATGCATCAGCAACAAAATTTGGAAGAGTATCTTCCACTGGTATATTTTTCTTACAATAATGGGTATCAAGAATGTTGGAAGATGAGTCCATTTAAGGCATTTTGTGGGCAGTATTAGCTAGAGTGATCCATTAAACAGGGTAATGATTGGATTGAACATGTTGGTAGAAATGGAACAAGAAATGTAGATTATTAAAAGGAATTTGAAGACATCACGGGAAAAGAACAAAAGTTGTGAAAATTAGTATAGGGTATCTAAGGAGTTTTAGGTTGGGGAGCATGTGTACTTGCACATCAAACCCAAGAGGATCTCCTTGAGGATTGGTTAATGTGCCAAGTTAGCACCTTAGTATGCAGGGTGTTGGAAATATTGAGAAGGGGGTGAATTAGTATTTCTTTTCAATTGTTACTTTTACCATTTAGATAATTTATATTTAGAACAAAAAATGAATAGTAATAATAAATTCTTTTATTAATATAATGTTTATAATGAATCAAGTACAATGTATATAGGGCTCTAACCCCAGATTAAGACACTGATCTTCAATCTCCCAACCTCCAACCTATTGCTAAGCACCAACTTGGACTTTAGTGAGGCTTCGACCTCTAGGGCACCAACCCTATCTTCTCAAGGCACCAACTTTGTGTTTAGAGGCTCCAACCCCTGGGGCACCAACCTTTCTCTAGTACAGACTCTGACCTGGTTTCTTGAGGACACCGATCCTTTAGGGCTTCATCCCTTGCTTTACTTCATCAAGGTATGTTTAGTTGTACTTCACGGCTCCTATTGTCTTTTTCATTGAGCCATTTCAATCTTCAACAATGCCTTAACTTAGTCTCCACATCATGTCATTAATGAAAACCTTGATATTCACGTAAAGGTGTCTCCACAACTCTTCATGGTGCCCAAACTAAATCTCCAAGGTCACATCATGAAGGCTTCATCATGGTCTTCAATAATCTTTAATAAGTTACTCCAAAGGGGTCTGCACCAAAAAATTCTTCAAGTGTTTTACAATATTGTCAACTAAGGAGGTCTGTTGTGGTTCTCTAAAGGATGTCTCCAATAGGTCTGCATACAATGCCTTTCAACAAACTACTTCAACAAGACTTCAAGGACCCTTCAATAAGATCTCTTCAAATGGCTCCAAGATCCACAACTCTAGGTCTTCAACACTCCAACAATATGTCTTCACTACATAAGGTTAGGCTTGAAAGTCTTGCTCTAAGTGATGCTTTAATTATGCTTCAAGTGGTCTTCTTAGAGCTATCTTCAATGGCTCTACATCCTCTAATTTCAAGACAAATTCAATATTATGCTTCCAAGGTATTTAAGAGAGCTTAACCAATCTTAGTTTTGTTTTTCGAACCAAGGTCTAGAAGGTTTCCACTGTAAAACAATCTCAAATCATAGGTCCTAAAGATAGTTAACTTTTATAGGGTCAAAATAAGTGTCACTGATTCAAATGCACTTTTCTAAAGTGTAATCACTGGTTTTCAAGTTTAGGGAAACACCACAGGTCCGAACTTATTCTCAGGTGGTTGTCACATGTGCAGATTCAATCTCTTGCACACTTCTTCCTAGGTGACTGTTCCAAAAAAACTGAGCTTAAGGAAAGCTGTCTGAGATCTTGTGGCCTACAGTCCAATCATAGGTTTGATCTTTTGTACAAGTCTGACCCTTCACACAATTCTGAACCACCACAGATGTATACTACCCACAATCCAAGCATTTATTCACTGCTCTGAGCCTTTCAGAGGAGACTATTCTTAAGTTTTCCAAATTGTGGCTGTTTTCTGAGCTCCTACAAGTGACTGCTCTTAGTTTGACCTATCCACAACTTAACCACAAGAAACTATCTGCAGTTATAGTCTCCATAGATCCTTGATTCTACAATTCACATGTCCGAGCTGTAATGGATAACCGAATTGACTATTTATCCCTTCTTTAAGTTGGTCGAGATGAGGTCTATCTCCTACATACAAACTACCCGAGCCTTGAAATTATGGTCTAGATAGATCCAGCTTTGATGTCACAAGTACACTGAACTCTTCTTCTAGATATCTGGAATGCTAACCCAATCAAGTAGCCCAAATAGAAATCTCACTGTCGTCTTTAGAACAGTCCGAGTTTTTATGCATAAAAGAAATTTCCTTTGTTCTCCTTGGCCTCCTATTTTCTTCTGTGCTTCTTCTCCTATATTCTTCACTGAAATACATTGTCAAAAACGAGTTGATTATCATCATATTTATATCCTTTTCGAGGATGAGACACCATTGTTTATGGATAAGCCGACAGGACTGTCATGTCCTTTTTTTGTAGTTGACTTAAAGTGAATTAATTTTTACTTAATTTGATTTAATATGAACACTCAAGCCTCAGAGGAGTCGATTTTAAATGAACTGTGACCAACTGCTTAGTGGGGAGATATTATTTAACAAAATTTTTATTGGTTTGCCATGTGATGTATCAAACATGCATTACATTTGTTTGCCATGTGAAAGATGGATAATATAAGAATTATGCAAACTGCCATGCGAGTGTTGTATCCCATCAAAAGACATGTCTGCCATGTAAAAGACCTTGTCTGCGATTGTATCATGTACATGCTGCAATTATACGTTGTCTACCATGTATGGCCATAGGAAACATGTATTCCATGTTTGTCTGCCATTAAACAAAGTAATTTTATGTACGTGGTAATGGTATAGATGTATGATGTTTGCATAGGTGTTTAGGAATTAAGATTTATAACTAATGTTTAGTATTTATAAAAACATGTAGACATTAATATTTAGGGTCATAATGTCATCATGATATGCTTCATCCATGTCATCTTGATATGTATATTTTATGTGAAGTTAGCTTCCTTGTATCTGTTGTTTTTTTTATTGCTGACAGAATGCAGCGTTTTTATCCTTGAATTTACCTTCACACAATTTTAGTTTATGTTAATCTAAAGATTTGATAAGTGCACACTAAACTTTCAGTTTTAGGGCCAAGCTTTCTTCAACTTATCACCAAGAGCATATTAGGGTAGTATGGGCTTCTTCTTTGTCACCAAGTGTTTTTAAGTGAGGTCTCCACTTGTTATGTCTTTAATCATCATGTCATCATGATAGTGCAGTGATACATTATGAACAATAGGCATATAGGACAAGAATTCTTCTTAGTAGATTTACATCTTCATTCATGGTATCGTTGTCAAACAAGATTCTTGACTATCATTAGCCATCTCACGAATATTAACATCTTAGTCAATGCCATATTGACATCAATGACAACCTAGATTAACAATCTCCCCCTTTTTCATTGTTGGAAATATTCTTGTGCTTTCAACATCCTCTCCCCCTTTGACATCAATGGAAAATGGTGTCCCCAGGTGGTGCTCTTCTTTCTGGTAATGTGTTTCATGATAGATGTGCTCACATTCCTGCATGTGATGAACCAACTCCCCCTGTCTCTATGACCTCTTCTAGCTCATGAAAGATTACCTGCTTAGTGATCAAGTCGAAGAGATCTTCAATAATAGTTCATGGATGAATAAGGGATCATATTCTTTAATGGAATTGCTCCCGAGAGACGATCTATCAAAGGATGATTGTCCATATGGATCATCAAGGATTTCATAGGGCCCATTCACAGATAGCTTCTGAAAGAATGCTTAATCATCATAAGATCCCCCTAATTGTATGCATGATCTTCCTTTTGGGAGAGTCTCCCCATCAAATACTTAGAATATCGAGGATGACATCATCAATTCAACAACATGTGTTGATGGATGGTGAGTTCAAGAGACTTCCAGATTGTGTTTTCTTCCTTCTCCATACTTGTGTAACCTTTTTCTCTAGCATGGTTCTAGCTTGTGTATGGGGCCAAGTCAAGATACAATAATGTGCCATATGTCCAATGTTATGACACTTGTAGCACTCTATATTGTTCATGTATACAAATTCATGACTTCTTGTGGACCATTATAATTTTCTTTGTGATATGCCCTACAATCTTTTGCCATGTGCCCAAAGTTTGTACAAGAATACCAATAACCAAGAAATAAACTTTGGTAACTGGGAGAAGAAGGTTTCCTTGATGTACTTCTAAAGTCTTTTTGCCTTGGGATCCCTTGATGATAACCATTGCTTCTTGCATCCTTGACACCATCTGTGTTTCTTCTTATATGAGGGTTTCTTCCATAGTTGTCTTGACTCTTCTCCTTGCCTTTGCTGGAATTGGGAGCATCAACATTTCTTCCAGGCTTCCTCACATCCTTGTTGTTTGAAGCGTTAGGTTTTGCATCATTCTTTCTTGAGAATTCAACTACATAGCTAAGACCTAATTTATCGAGGGGAGACCTTTGATGACTCTGGATGTCATCTAGGGTTTGAGAACTTTTCAAGTTCTTATTCAACAAGTCAACTTCCTTTTTAAGAAAGACAAGTTATTCCTTCATTTTCTTGCATTCTTCATTCTTCTTTGATAGAATGATCTCCATTCCTTCCTTCATCTTGGTTGCTTCACATGATTGGGCCTTAAGAGAAGTGATTTCTAATTTTAACTTGGTGATGTCATCATCATTTTCTTCTAGTTTGCATATCATGGTGTTGCTCTCTTTTTTTGCTTCATCAACTTGTCCTTCTATGAATTTCAAAGCTTCCATCACCTTCTTAGCTCCTTGTGCCTGTTTCCATGCTTATTCTAGTTGAGATCTAAGGGAGGATACCTCTTCTTGTATTGACCTATTTCTACTTCAAGTTTGTTCAAGCTCTTGTGCCTTTGTTCAAGGTGGCTTGACAAGGTATCTTCCTGTTTCTTTGCCTTATCCAATTGATTTGTCATGGATATGAATTCTTCATGATTCTTTCTCTTGTTCTGATGAAATTATTGCTTAATCTTGGCGATATCCTCATCTCTTTGTTGTACATGAATCTTGAAAAGGTCAACTTCCTTCCTTGCCTCATCCTGGTCACCAACTTGCACTTTCTTCTTAAGTTCCTCATTCCTTTTTCAAATTGTTAATCTCTTTAGTGGCAGCCATATGTTTAATTAGGAGATCTTCTTCAAAATATTTTTCATTCTCTTCATCTTCTAGGTCTTATTTAGATTTTATGGCATCACTCTTATCTTCAACTTCCTTGATGGGCTCTAGATTTCCTTCTTGGTTTCCATCATTTTATTGACTAGAGATCATTTTTAATGCTCCTTTTGAGTGAATATCATGAAGTTTATCCCATATTCCTTTTGTTGATAAACATTTTTCAAAATTGGCCTTCATAGAATTTGGTAGCCCATTCAAGATTGCTTTCATTTCTCTTGTATTATGTCCCTTGGATTCTCCATCCAACATGCTATCAGTAATCACTGATTTCTAGAATTCAATGCCTTGAGTCTTTAAGAAATTCCTCATTCTTGCCTCCCATATATCAAAGTTTCCATTGAACAATGGAGCCTTCACAAATTGATTGACTTCAATTTTGGTGGTTGAGGGAGACACATCTTTAGGAGGATTGGAGACTTTCCTTGGCTTCGCCATTTATGTTCTAATGATCAACCTTCAAGCTATTAGGATTTGAGTGAAGGTACTTGCTTTGATACCAATTGTTGGAAATACTGAGAGGGGGGTGAATCAATATTTCTTTTGAATTGTTACTTTTACTAGTTAGATCATTTATCTTTAGAACAGAAAATGAACAATAAGAATAAATTATTTTATTAATATAATATTTACAATGAATCAAGTATAATGTATATAGGGCTCCAACCCCAAATGAAGACATTGATCTTCAATCTCCCAGGCTCCAACCTGTTTCCAAGCACCAACTTGGACTTTAGTGAGGCTTTGACCTCTAGGGCACCAACCCTATCTTCTCAAGGCACCAACCTTGAATTTAGAGGCTCCAACCCCTAGGGCACCAACCCTTCTCTAGTACAGGCTCCAAACTAGTTTCTTGAGGACATCGATCGTCTAGGGCTCCAACCCTTGCTTTACTTCGTCAAGGTATGTTTAGTTGTACTTCACAGCTCCTAGTGTCTTATTCACCGAGCCCTTTCAATCTTCAACAATGCCTTAACTTATTCTCCACGTCATGTCATCAATGAAAATCTTGATCTTCACATGAAGGTGTCTCTGCAACTCTTCATGGTACCCAAAAAAAATCTCCAAGGTCACATCATGAAGGCTTCATCATCATCTTCAATAACCTTCAATAAGTGACTCCAAAGGGGTCTGCACCAAACAATTCTTCAATTGTTTTATAATGTTTTCAAATAAGGAGGTCTGCAGTGGTTCTCTAAAGGATGTCTCCAATAGGCTTCAATAGGTTTGCATACAATGCCCTTCAACAAACTTCTTCAAGAAGACTTCAAGGACCCTTTAATAAGATCTCTTCAAATGGCTCCAAGATCCACAACTCTAGGTCTTCAACACTCCAACAATATGTCTTCACTACATAAGGTTAGGCCGAAAGTCTTGCTCTAAGTGATGCTTTAATTATGCTTCAAGTGGTCTTCTTAGAGCTGCCTTTAATGGCTCTCCATGGTTAATCCTCTGCTTTCAACACAAATTCAATATTGTGCTTCCAAGGTCTTCAAGAGAGTTTAACCAATCTTAGTTTTTATCTTCCAACCAAGGTCTATAAGGTTTCGATTGTAAAACAATCTCAAATCACAGGTTCGAAAGGTAGTTAACTTTTATAGGGTCAAAAGAAGTATCACTGATTCAAATCCACTTTTCTAAAGTGTAATCATTGGTTTTCTCAAATGACTATTCCAACAAAACTGAGCTTAAGGAAAACTGTCTGAGTTCTTGTTGGCTACAGTCCAATCATAGGTCTAAGCTTTCGTACAAGTTTGACCCTTCACACAATTCTGAGCCACCATAAATGTATACTACCCACAATCCAAGCTTTTATTCACTGCTTTGAGCCTTTCAGAGGAGACTATTCTTAAGTTTCCCAAATTGTGACTGTTGTCTGAGCTCCTATAGGTGACTACTCTTAGTCTGACCTATCCACAAGTTAACCACAAGAAACTGTTTGCAGTTAAGGTCTCCACAGATCCTTGATTCTACAATTGACTTGTCCGAGTTGTAATGGATAACCAAATTGATTATTTATCCCTTCTTTAAGCTGGTCAGGATGAGGTTTGTCTCCTACATGCAAACTACCTGAGCCTTGAAATTATGGTCTAGATAGATCCGGGTTTGATGTCACAAGTACATTGAAGTCTGCTTCTTGATATCTGGAATGGTAACCAAATCAAGTAGCCCAAACATAAATCTCGACATCCTATTTAGAATAGTCTGAGTTTTTATGCGTAAAAGAAATATCCTTTGTTCTCCTTGGCCTCCTATTTTCTTCTGTTCTTCTTCTCCTATATTCTTCACCAAACCGCCTTGTAAAAAATGAGTTGATTATCATCGTATTTATATTCTTTTGGAGGATGAGACACCATTTTTTATGGAGAAGCCGACAAGACTGTCATGTCCCTTGTTTTTGTAGACGGCCTAAAGTGAAGTAATTTTTAATTGATTTTATTTAATATGAACAGTCAAGCCTCAAAGGAGTTGATTTTTAAATGAACTGTGACCAACTGCTTAGTGGAGACATATTATTTAACAAAATTTTCATTGGTCTGCCATGTGATGTATCAAACATGCATTACATTTGTCTGCCATGTGAAAGATGGATGATATAAGAATTATGCAAACTGCCATGCGAGTGTTGTATGTCATCAAAAGACTTGTCTTCCATGTAAAAGTCCTTATCTGCCATTGTATCATGTACATGCTACAATTATACATTGTCTACCATGTAAAAGACCTTGTCTGTCATTGTATCATGTACATGTTGCAATTATACATTGTCTACCATGTATGGCCATAGGAAACATGTATGCCATGTTTGTCTGCCATTAAAAAAAGTAATTTTATGTACATGGTAATGGTATAGATGTATGATGTTTGCGTAGGTGTTTAGGATTTATAAAAACAAGTAGACATTAATATTTAAGGTCATAATGCCATCATGATATGCTTCATCCATGTAATCTTGATATGTATATTTTATGTGAAGTTAGCTTCCTTGTATCTGTTGTTTTTTCTTTGCTGACAGAATGCAGCGTTTTTATCCTTGAATTTACCTTCACACAGTTTTAGTTTATGTTAATCTAAATATTTGATAAGTGCACACTAAACTTTCAGTTTTAGGGCCAAGGTTTCTTTAACTTATCACCAAGAGGATATTATGGTAGTATGGGCTTCTTCTTTGTTACCAAGTATTTTTAAGTGAGGTCTCCACTTGTTATGTCTTTAATCATGATGTCATCATGATAGTGTAGTGATACATTATGAACAATAGGCATCTAGGACAAGACTTCTTCTTATTAGTTTGAAATCTTCATTCATGGTATCCTTGTCAAACAAGAGTCTTGACTGTCATTAGCCATCTCATGAATATTGACATCTCGATCAATGCAATATTGAAATCAATGACAACCTAGATTAATAGAGGGCCTTTTGAGATCCTTGAGAGGATTGGACTAATGGCCTATAGACTTGCAATTCCTCCAACAGTGAAATTCCATGATTTTTTCTATGTTTCATTGCTTAATAAGTATGTATAGGATGTTGATCATGTGATTGAATGGTTTGTATTATAGGTGGAGCCAAAGGGAGAATTCTAGACAAAGCCTGAATGCATATTTTAGTGGAAATATCTCATGCTCCATAAATATGCAATCAAGAAAGTTAAAGTCTAGTGGAAGAACTTTGGACTAGATGAAGCTAAATGGGATATGGCAGATTGGATGCAAGATTACTAATGTTCATTATTTTTTGGGTCTAGAAAATGAGTCTAGAAAATAAGTCTAGAAAATGGGTCTAGAAAATGTTGGTCATGGGTTTCAATAGTTGTTTATTATAAATACTGCATTGACATATGTTATAAATCTCCATGGGTAGTATATTTTGTTTTCAGTTGTTTTCTAGTCATATGTGTCATACAACACTAAGGAAGGCATTCCCTTAAGTGGGACAAGTTTGTAGCAATCCTAGGTTAAAGTTCATGTAATAAAGGTTAATAAAGGAAAAATAATACCAAGGTCATGGGACATGTATTCCAATCTGAATATCATGAAAAGAACTATGGTGGGAACCACTTTTGGTTTATTGATGGCAATGGAAATTGGAAAATGAATTGGAAAAGGAAATGTAGCATTAATCTACATTTTATTTATGAAATAAAATAAAATAGGAAAAAATGAAGAGACATATATTTGCATGAGAGGGAAATTAGAATGAAAAATAAGGAAAATGAAGAAAATAGAGACCTCAATGATAAAAAGGCTTTTGAGGATCAGTTCACAACCTTTTGTCAGTTTCTTTTTTTTTGGAATTAGTGACAAAGAGAGAGAGACCACAATAGGGGAACGAAATCAACCAAACAAAGGAAGAAAAAGGACAAGCAAGAGTAAGGAAAACCAAAGGAAGTAAGGAGAAGGTTGAATCAATAGCTTCAACATGAATATTTTTCAGGTAATAGGTTGCGTGTGTGATTTTCTAGCTAATGTGTATATATTGGTGCATGAATTTGTGTAATTGGTTCAATTTTTCTCATTGGCATGGCTTTTGATAGGCTTGACACTAGTTTTACCCTTGCCTTTCCATTTCCTGGATAGCCATGGTGTCATGGTTTTCATTTTTGGTTGAGCTTTAGATTTCAATAAGGTTTTGGACCTAAGTGAGGTGGTCTCAGGAAAACTCTCAAGGGTTGGGGTTGCAGATGGTTTTCTTTATGAATCCCTTAATAGGTGGGTGGAGGAAGGAATATTCCTCAAGGGATGGTGAAGGAATTATGAGGCATCCAAGATTTTTCTTTCTTTGTGATCTCTTGACTAGTTTTGGTGAGATCACAGTAGTTGAGGGTGGAGGTGTTTTAACCTCTACATTCCCTTGGTTGTTTATGTCTTAGTTTCCCATGAGACCCCACATTCATGCTTAGAATATGGCATAGGGGTGATTGGCTAAAAGAATGATTTGGTTAAATTAAATCTATAGTTAGATGGTACATGGAAGTCCCTGACTTGGCTGGATTTTTCATAAGTGTTTAAGGAGATGGACCCACAAACATTCAAGGGATATCACTAATATGAAGTGTTGGGATGGTGTCCCCTAGGACAGAATGGAATTAATTAGTCCTTTTTTGTATACAATTTTGTAAAAGATGTAAATTCTCTGCGATTTGTGGAAGCAGAGTGTGTGGATGAATAAGAGTCAAAGGGGCTTAGCCCCTTGTTTTAAGTAAAGTTTTGAGTCAATTTAAGATTCACCTATGGTCAACGGACCATGGCATTGTATGAAAAGGTCTATAAATAGTTGAGTCTTGGGGAAATAAAGAGGTCACTAGAGAAAACTTAGATAGAGAATTGGGTTCATTGAAGAGTCTTGGGCAGAAGCTAAGGCAGGAAGTCTCTACTTCCTGTGCTTAGGTAGAGGAAGGAAGGCTTCATAATTGAGTGCATGAAGGCCTAGTTAGAGTATGCAACTAAGTGCGTGGACCCCTGCAGCTGTGTGCACAGGGAAGTTTGAGTCTATAATTAGTGGATTGAAGATCAATAAAGACAGTTTTCCAAATAATTCTTGAGTATTTCTGTTTATCTCTATTAATGTTATATGTTGCTAATAAATGACATGTCTTATGAACTACTGATTAAATCCTATGCGACTATATTTAATTTATCGTAACAATATATGGAATGAATGCTTATCCACTTCCCCAAAGGTTCTTCTGATTTCTCTTATGTTCTCTGGTGAATTAAGTAGATATGCGAGAACTCAAATTTATGATTTCTTTCTGATGTACGTAAGTAGGTGAATCGACTATTAAAAGTTCTCAAGGACTAATTGTGGGTCTTTACAAATGTCTGAAGGCTACTTTAATTGAGTTGTAGTAACGTGCCTTAGGAGGTTATCGATCTGCGTGAAGGTAGATCCAAGGCGCTTGAAGACATCACACTAGTCTTTGGATGCATAAACTTGGTTCTTGCATCTCCCCAAACTGCTTCGGGTGAGACTACAACCTGCGCTACACGGGTTGTTTTTTGAAAGGGCCAATAGTGTAGGGTTTTGTAGGTTGGCATGACTAACTCTGAGCCTGGGTCAGGATTCCCTAAGCCAACAAATGGTTCTATTACCAGGACTAGGATCTTCTTGAAGGAGGTGTGATGTCACATCATTGGAACCCAATGAAGAAAGAAATTGAAATGTGGTTGGATCGAAATATTTACAAGTTCACGATGCAAGAAATAGGAATCCACCCTGTCGAAGGAAGATTAGTTGGAAATATTTTTTTATAAAAAGATAGATGAAATATTCTTTTGCACCTTCCCCATTGAACTGTACAAGTAGTTAGCTAAGTTGATAGACAACCAAGGAAGGTGGAAGCTCAATAGTCCTATAGTGTGGACTCCATAACTGGTGCGACAACTAGAAGCTTTTGGAAACAAGATCGTGAGGGTTGTTGATCACTGGCTTGATCTAATTCTAGGAGAATTTGTTACAGAATTTGCAGTTGATACCTCAATCAGCTATAGCGAAGCTGAGTGAATATTTTTCAAAGGACCGCGAGGTAAGTATTTAAGATCATTGAATATTTGAATTAAAATGTTGTTATGTGAAAAATGGGTGATGCCATTACCTTGATTTTCGGAGCTACATGAAGTGGAAGATTCTTTAGAAATCGCGAAGGATCAAGACCAGAGTATAGTCCATTGATTGGATCTCCTTCAAGTGATGAAGAAGGGGTGGGAAAGACTACGCCACGTAGCACTATTCATCTAATCACTGAGTGGAGTCCTAGAACAAACGATCCATCCACTCCACCTCCACCTCCACCTCCACCTCCAATCCATACACATTCTCCCACACGTCCACCTCCACTGCCACCTTTCAACGTGGAAAACGTAATGAAAATGTTGATCTTTAAGGGCATAGGAAGTGAATATATAGAGAACTTTTTGTTTGTTGCGAATGATGTATGGAAAACTCAACAGATCACCGATGATAACATAAAGAAGGCACAATTGATTACCTCTTTTCAATATCATGCACTAACCTGGTACATTAAGTATTACACTGATAATCCTCTTGCGATGCTAGCAGAGACTAAGAGGACTTTGAATAAAGGGTTTAGTAAGCCTAGATCTGACTCAGAGTCAGTGATTGAAATTAAAGAGATCATGATGAAGGTTGAGGAGATTCCTTGGGATTTCAATCAGAGGTTGAAGTGCTAGATCAAATAGGCTAATATGCATATCACAGATCGATAGCATCATGACTAGTTTATCACGTCACTTCTACCCCATTTGAGGATTGCTCTGTCACAGTAAAATATAGATAAATAGACAGAAGCCTTGGAGATCATGATGAGGCTGCATGATTCACCTATTCAGGATACTGATCTAGGGGTACAACAGATCCACTCACAATTAGCTAGCTTGCACCTAGAGTTACAGAGTTTGAAGAGAGCCAGGGAGATTAAAATAGAGATGCATGCAGAGGTCTGGTGTTTGAAGTGCAAGGGAAATGGACATGATAAAGATCATTGTCCCATATACATGAATTATATTATAGGAGGGTGACCAGTTCCCCTGAAACTTGAAGCCCAAGCAAGACCGAGCATGGGGGTTGCACTGTGGTGTGCCATTTCTCAAGTTACTCGAAAGCATGTGATGAACAATTGCCATCTACTTCAGAATTTTGTTTATACACCCCAACAATTTTTCTAAAATTTCTGCAAATCTGTGGGCCATGTTGAGTGCCATTGTTGAAGCCATTAGATGATGACGGAAAGAACCCCTACGTACTTATGCAAGTAAAAACTCAACCTCCAGATCAAGGTGCTGGAGGAGTGTGTAGATGTTATTAGAGTTGAGGATGGGACAGAGGAGGACGAGGACCCAATAGAGGTCGCGATTAGATTATCTGCTATAACTACGGATATCCAGGGCACTATCCATGAGAATTCTAGAATCCTACACACCCTTCATGTCAATACTACAGACAGTTTGACCACACTATAGAAGAATGTTAAGTGCTAATAGCTAAAATGCAAGAGAAGAAAACACAACCTCAGCAGCTAATGCAGAATTTACAAATGATGAGGGTTGAGCCCTGCAAAGAAGATAAAAGAATTAATATTGTGCTCAGAAGTGGAATGACGACCGACGCTGATAAAGGTAAACATCGTGAAGAATATGGATGGGTTCATAAAGTGCCAAAGAAAGAAGGCAACTTTTATCTAGATTATGCTAAGGAAGCTTTTATGTAAGCCAAAAAGAGATTTGCGAAGGTCTCCACCTCAATACACCAGGGCAAGATACAAGAACCCATCACACCTACAGATGTTGATCTCTCTATACTCAATATGTTATGGAAACTTGCATGAAATTGCTAAGCGATATCAAGGCTATGAAAGGCCTTGGGAATTAATAAATAAATGTGCTAGCAAGGAAAAAACCCCTGATGAACATCACGCGAGAAGAAACATTGGCAAGCATAAGGCATAAATAGGGAAAGAGATGAGGCTAACAACACATATAGGTGATTATGAGATGGACCAAGTAATCTAGGATCTAGGGTCCAATGAGAATGTTTTACCGAAACAAACACGGGAAAGGATGGGGAGACCTACGCTGCAATGGTCTCTGATTCATATTCAGCTCAGGATGGTGAACCAACAGAAAATCATCCCCATGGGATGATTATATGGGGCAATGGTGTATATTGAAGGTGTGAGTGTGGTGGCATACTTTGAAGTTATAGAAATTTTCAATGACAACAATCCTTACTCCGCATTGCTGGGAATCAATTAGGCCATTGATATGAATGGGGTCATTAATTTGAAGAAAATAATGATGTCATTTGAAAGAAAATCGCTTAGGGTTATAATTCCACTAGTCCCTATAGAAGCAGTGCACAATAATGAACTCGTCCTTGATTATGAAGAAAGTGAAGATGGATTGGATCAAATCTACAAAATAGCAGCATGAAATCAGGACTGGATCAATCTGATAGTAGATGGGCGGATTGCATGGGACCAGGAAAGTTCCTGCACCTCTGATTCAGACGAGGAGTTAGAGCATTGGCAGAATCACTTACATGAAGTTTCTACATTGCAATGCAATATGATGATGAAGTCGCTACACTTTGTTTCGTCAGAGGTAAGAAAATTACCTCATTATGATGGTTTAACATATGTAGATCTATTTTTGGATGAATTTGTGCATGAATTCCCTAAGGACCACTGCTTCCAAGAATTAGAGCTGGCAGTGTGCACTACGCCTGCATGATGGTGGGGTACACATAAGGATAGTTTTGTTGGATGGAAAGATTACAGAAGAATGATGAAGCTACGGTTTGGGCTTGGTAATACCAAAATGCCTAAAAAGTATAATGGAAAGGATGATATGTGTGATCACCTAGCCAAATGGACTAATGCATGGGGCACAAAACCACAACCAAAGTGGGTACACGTATTTTGTCATACCCTGGATAAAATCCCCATGAACTGGTATCTTGAAATGGAGCTCCACCATGGAACTGTAGAGTGGGATGTATTGAAGGAAGGGTTCTTATTGACTTTCACTTTTGAAGATGGGTTTGCAAGTACCAATGAAGCACTGCAAGAGATTAAAGCGGTTATATTCGGAAAACAAAGGGAACCCATTGAATGGACTCAACGAGATGGGAGCAACCAGTTGCACCATGCATTGGAATGTTATAACGTGACTGCTGAAGAGGAAGAAGAAGACCTAAGGAACCTCAATATTCTAGAGGTAGAAGGGTATTGCAAAGTTGAAGGACCACAAATAGAAAACCCATACATCTCCGCACCTTTGAAAAAAAATCAAGTAAACACTGGCACTGAAGAAGAACCAAAGTTCGTAAAAATCGGAGATTATTGGGATAAAGCCATAGTAGATAAACTTGTTGAATTGCTTTGCAAATACCAGGATCTCTTCCCCACCAAGTTTTTGGACTTAAAGGGAATAATTGGTGATTTAGGCATTATGAAGATCACATTAAATTGAGATGAAAAGCCTGTTAAATGGAGGCATCATTGCCTTAATCCTGAGTATAAGTAAAAGGTTCGCTAAGAGTTGGATAAGCTGTTGGAGGTAGGCATCATAGAACCTGTTGAAGAATCTGGTTGGGTAAGTCCAATGGTGGTTCAAGAGAATTAAAAAAGGAGAAATAAGGATTTGCATAGATTTGTGGAAGCTTAACGATGCATGTGTCCACGTTTCATTTGCTACATTGTTTATAGATGAAGTGTTAGACAATGTTGAAGGGTAGGAGGCCTATTACTTTACTGATGGGTTTTCATGGTATCATAAAATCAGGATCATGCCAGAGGATAGGAGAAAAACTACCTTCGCAATGGAGTGGGGTTGTTTTTAGTACATTGTGATGCCATTTATACTAAAGAACGCACCGATGATATTTTCTCATGTAGCCATAGCAGCATTCAAGGAGTTCATTCATAAGTTTCTAGAAGTGTACTTTGATGACTGGACAATGTTTGGATTAGTGAAGCGTCATGTAGCAAGTCTACACTTGATGCTGGATACATGTTGCAGATACCAGATAATAATGAATTTGAAAAATTCATATTCTATGTTCCTTTCGGGATCTTGATGGGCCATGTTGTGTGCAAGAAAGGATTGATGGTGGACCCTGGAAAGATTGTAGTAATTGTGAACTTGGAGGCCCCTAGTAACATCAAGTAGTTGTATCCAATGGTGGGACATACATGATACTCTAGAAAATTTATCAAACCTTATGCTAAAATTACTATGCCCATGGAAAAAATACTAAAGAAGGATGCATCATTTTGTTGGGACGAGGAATGTCAGCGCAACTTAGATGTGTTGAAAGAAAATATGGTCACTGTGCTGATGTATTCCCCAATTGGAAAAAGTAGTTTCATGTACATGTGGATGCTTCTTGCATTGCGCTAGGTGCAGTACTAACACAGGTCGTTGAAGGAGAACTGGACCATCCTATCACCTTCACAAGTAGGAAGTTATCGAAGGCTGAAAAAAATTATTCAACGACTGGGCATCTAGGGTTGGCCATGGTCTATGTGCTGCAAAAATTCAGGAATTATCTATAAGGAGGGTATTTCAAGATGTATACAGATCATTCTTCCTTAAAATACCTGGTCAACAAGCCTGTGTTAGGGGCGAAATTTGCAAATGCCTGTTATTATTTCAGGAGTATTACTTTGAATTCATTGTCAAGCCCGGGAGGCTGAATGCGGACCCTAACTAGTTGTCGCGAATTGAAACAAGTGAAGAACCTAGTAATTTGGAGGAAGGATTGCTGAATAAGAAGCTCTTTATGGTGCGCATAGAAGATGACCATTTTGTAGACATTATTCACTTCTCAACTATAAGGATGGTGCCGAAAGGATACACAAGTCATCAGAGGAAGGAATTAGTAGTACACAACCAACTTTTCAGTCATTGCGGGACATTTGTATAAAATGGGTGTTGATGAAATATTACAAAGGTATGTGACAAACTTTGAGTGTGATAGCATTCTCATCGAGGCTCATGGGGGAGCTGCAGGAGGACATTATGAAGGAAAAGAAACTACGCTGAAGATTTTCTACATAGGTCTATGGTGGCCAACATTGCATAAGGATTCCAAGGCATATTGTAAGGTGTGTGATGCCTGTCCAAGAACCGGAAAACCATCGCGATCAGTTGAGCTACCATTACAGCTTCAGGTATCTTTGGAGCCCTTTGAGAAGTGGGCAATTGATTTTATTTAGCCAATTCAGCCCCTTGGAAAGAAAACGGACACACATTACATTATCACTGTGATGAAATATCTGACTAGATGGGCGGAAGCACAACCTGTCAAGGATTGTAAAGGGGCTACGACTAAAAAATTCTTGTTCAAGTATGACTTAACAATGTTTGGATGCCAAAAAGTGTTAATGAGCGACATGGGTCTGCACTTCTTGAATGAAATGATCAACGCGTTGATTGAGGAGTTCTAAGTTTACCATTAGAAGAGTACACCATATCACCTACAAGAAAATGGAACTATCAAAGAATTTAACAATATTTTGGAGAACATGTTGACAAAGATCTGCAACACACAACGAAATGAATGGGATGTACGTACCTGCAGTGCTATGGGCTTATGGGACTACTTGTAAGAAGCTGACAGGATAAACACCATTCATATTGGTATATGGTGTCGAAGCCATGATGTCAATGGAATACATTGTGCCTAGTGTGCGCATAATAGATTTGACAGATATGGCGGATTGCGAGGCCTTGGAAGAATGGCTTGTGCAGCTCATGGAGCTTGAAAAAGACCGATTTTTGGTAAGATTCAATCAACAAGTATAGAAGGAACATGAAAAAGAATGGCATGATCATCATATCAAGCTTCGCACATTCAAGGTAAATGATCTTGCCCTATTATATGATATTAATTCACTAAATTTGCGGGTGAATTCCATATTCATTGGTTAGGGCCATATATTGTCAAAGAAATTATGGATGGCGGTGTAGTTGTTATGAAACTAGCTCAAAAAAAGATAGAAAAGATAGATCAACGCCTTAGAATTCAGCGTCTTTGAGGGGGCTACCTCCTTTAAATTACACAAATGAACAATTCTTTGATGATACAAATGACAAGACCTCCTTCCTATATATAGGAGTTTAAGGGGTCATAATATAATCAGAGTCGACATAAAAATAATAATGTAAGGGCACAATAATAACAATAGTGGGCTTTTATGGGGCACAATAGTAACAATATGGGGCTACATGGGTACAAAAATATAATAAGGGGGTTGTACTAATAACAATAAGGGGTTACACTAGTAGTATAGGGACCTAACATGCCCCTATCCTTCAAAAAGTGTTGTCCTCAACGCTTGAGTATTTCTTGATGCTTTTGTATAAAATTCTTGTCCTCCAAATTGGAATCTTCAGTGGGTAAGTTCTTCCACTTGATGAGATTCTCTGAAATTGATCAATTTCATAGCTGTCAGTTCTTGTTTCTGTGATTGCTCCGGGTTCCAATATGATTTTTCCTTCCTCTTCAAGTTCTGGCAATATTGTTTGAATTGGGATCTTCTGTAGCTTTTGAATGAGTGGCCACACTTCTTCATCCTTTTTCCATTCATCCCTTGCTTCATGTATCCAATCTGGTTGGATAATAGAAATATCACAAAACAATGCTTCCACATCCTCATCCTTTCTTGAGAGTGCATTTGCAACAAATTTTTGCTTCCCTTTTCTATAGATGATGTCAAAGTCATAACCCAACATATTTGTGACCCATTTTTTTTGTTCTTCTAAAGATAATATTTGTTCTAAAAAGTATTTAAGACTATCATGATCATTTTTACCTTGAAATGTCTTCCCATTGGGTAAGGTCGCCATTTCTTAAGTGCATGTAGTATTGCCAAGATTTCCTTCTCATAAATAGCTTGCTTGAGATGTAGCCATAAAAATACCCAATCACCTACATAAAAAAAAAATTCACTACGATGTTGATCTACCTATTGTTTCATTTGATTCTGCACCAAAGTGGCATTATCCTTTAAAAGTTGGAGAACTTGTTGTTGACGCTCGATTTGATCTTTCACTGCTTGAACCTTTTTCTTCTTGATATGTCCTTCTACCTTTAGAGTTTGAGGAGTGGCAATTTCTTCCAATGCTTTACAAGATATGGTTGGATTCATATCTTGGTGCTCCATGTGATCTTTCACTTCTTGAACATTTTTCTTCTTGATATGTCCTTCTATCTTGATATTTTGAGGAGTGGTAATTTTGGCCAATGCATTACAAGATATGGTTGGATTCATTTCTTCTTTCTCGATGTGATCTTTCACTTCTTGAACCTTTTTCTTCTTGATATGTCTTTCTATATTGAGGGTTTGAGGAGTGGTAATTCTTGCCAATTCTTTACAAGATATGGTTGGATTCATTTCTTCTTTCTCTAGGGTTGGTTCCTAGTGTATATCCTTTTCTTTTGATGTTTCTTGATCCTTTTCTTCCTCCTCTTCATAATCTATATAAAATAATTTCTTCTCGGCACACTTATGACCTTTAGTGCATTTGCTATCACAATTGTAACAAAGCCCTTTTTCTCTTTTTCCTTCCAATTGTTGTGGTGTCACCCTTGTGGGTTGTGGAAGGCCAGGATAAACAACACTTCCATGTTTATTGTTGTGAGGGGTGGAATTCATTGTTTCCATAATTTTGCTTTCCACTTTTCTTGCCAACATGAATGCCTTCTCCAATGACTCAGGTTCCCAAAGATGAGCCTCATGTTGAATCTTATCCTTTAAAGTCCCTATGGAGACATCAATCCTTTACTTCTCTGGAATATCATTTTCCCTTATATTCAATTTTTGAAAGTCATCAATGTGCTCTTCCATTGAACATTTTTGTTTGAGATTTATCAATTGGCTAAAGAAGGTGTTTCTCTTTGTATCCTCATAATGTGTTATCATTTCCTCCGTGAAACTTGACCATGTGACAAGTGGTTTACGAGAACAAAGCCCTTTATACCATAAAAATTCATTCAGTTCTAAATAATTAGATTCAATACATACCTTTTGTAACAGTGGTACACCATGTAGTTCAAAATATTTCTCCATCTGTAGTATTCAATCTACTAGATCCTTGCCATCAAACTTCCTCATCTCATTTTTTCTTGATTTTAGGAGCTCGATATTGAAACGATTGTAACTCTGTAATTTCAGATATTTCAGTTCTGAAATGATGACCTGCAGTGGTCCTCTATGTTCTCTTTTGAATGCCACTAGTCTGATTGAAATTCGAATCTCCAAGAAAGAGTTATGAACAATCTCCCACGGTGACCTGATTATAGACTAGTTCCATAGAGAGAACTTGTATGACGTGCCACGTGTCACTGTTTCGACATTTGGATCTAAAAAATGTATACAAGAAACTACAGTCTATCCTTGTTCTGTAACTTCTTACGAAATTTCAATTTGATTCTCAAAACAAAAGTTATGACTATTTTCCCCAGGTCACTTGTTTGGAATGTAATTCAAGAGTCTGCAAAAAGGCCAAATTCCTTAGAGCATATCTCCACAGATATAGAGCAAAAGGCTCTGAAATTTGGACCCAAGGTCTAGAACTATTTCAATCCAAATGGGTTTTGTTTTTAGCATTTGAAACGACGCAAAAAAAATTTTATAGCGCAAATGCCACGATGACCTGTTTGGAGCAGTGAAACCCTAGAATCCAAAGCTCCGATACCAAATGTTATGAAACCAACTCACAAAAAGATAGAAAAGATAGATTAATGCCTTAGAATTTAGCCTCGTCGAGGGGGAAACCTCTTTTACATTACACAAATGAACAATTCTTAGATGATACAAATGACAAGACCTCCTTTCTATATATAGGAGTCTAAGGGGTTATAATATAATCAAAGCCGACATAACAATAATAATGTAAGGGCACAATAATAACAATAATGGGCTTCTATGGGGCACAATAGTAACGATATGGGGACTACATGGGTACAAAAATATAATAAGGGGGTTCTACTAATAACAATAAGGGGTTACACTAGTAGTATAGGGACTTAACTGTAGTTTAGATCGCGAATCTAAATTAGGAACCCTTCCCAAGAAGAGTGAATTGGTGCAGATTGAAGTTATATGCAAGAAATCTTGCGCAATGACTATATGGTAGTAGGATAGTCTTAGTGCTCCAAGCAGTGGCAAGGAAGCATAGGAATATAAACTACATTGCCCGGCTTGGTGGACAACACAGTGAGAAGGCTGCGCGGAGAGTGTCAAATATGCAACCAGTGAAATTGCGCTTAGGAAATTGTGCCAAGGGGGAAGGTACCACGTAGCCTAATAGGAAAATGGCCATTGGAGTTACTGTTCATGACTTAACGACCCAAAAATGGTTAAGTGGAGCAGGGTGGTAGTAATTAAGGCAAAGATATTTTAATATCTGTTGTGAAAGCAACATTTATTATCAGAATTTGGGAGGAACAGTTAGATTTGAAGTCAAAACCCCCTATAAATTACGTGTGCCATTCCAATAGAGAACAATTTTCACTCTAAGAATTATTGGTGAATTTTGCAGTTTGTTTCCTACGAGATGAGTGTTCTGGGAATAACTCCTATCATGAGAAAAATATTCTCTCGTAGCCCGAGATCTATTTATGGAGAGAATGACTCCCACTGACCCTGCCAAAGCCCTGAGTTTGGGAGCAATTGTGTTCGGCGTACCAGGATTGGAAGTGTCGAGTGTAAAGGCTACACCTGTGGTGCCCACAGCGCCAAGGTCACCTAAGCCAAAGCAGACTATGGCTAAAGAAAAGCAGCCTGCTATGAAGGAAAAGTAACTAGCCACAAAGGAAAAATTGAAGAAGACAGTGCTAGTGTGCGCGTCACCAAGGAATCATATCAAAACATAGGGAAAGCAGAAAAATGATAAGAAGCCAGAAAAGGTAGTGGACCTGGAGGAGGAAAAATTTCAGGGAATGGAAGATATTGATACAAATGGAGTGGAGCCTATGACGAGGTTGCCTGAGTATATCCCTCTGTGCAAGGGAAAATCTAAGGTCATGAAGGACCTTGATACGGAGAAATTTACAGTGTCAACACCTTTGTTGTCTGAGCAAGTGGTGTTCTAGGGTGCTAGGCTAGCGTGCATTCCATTTATCAAAATGGAGGTTTGGGACCTCACGGACCAGACAAAGTTTCCGCACTTGGTGACTCACAAGTACATGTAGAAAATCTACTTTAAAGATGCAGAGTTTACAGCTTTGGATCCCATGAAGTGGGTGCTTAGCATTGAACAATTAGGGATGCTCAATCTACTGTTGGTGCCACATTATCACCGCACCCCCATTAACACGATATGTGTGCATCATCTCCTTGTGTTTATGCATGATGGGTTCCTATGGATAGGAGAGCCTATCCCTATCATAGAAATGTTGATCCATAGGATCACTAAGTTACCTTACAAAGGTGCGAACCCTACAAAAGAATTTGGAGGAAAAAAGGGAGAAAATGAATTCGCTGATAAAATTCAGGAGTTTGGTATAATTAAAAAATCATGAGGATATTCTATCACATCCATACCAGACATGGTAGTCGATTTGGCTACCCATATCCTAGTAGGAAGATTCATGAGAAAATACCACACAGATGAAGTTTCATCACCAGTCATATCGCTTGCATCATAGTGCACGAAGGGGGTTCAATACAAATAGGCCAAGTATCTGTGTCAGGAGTTCCTCGCGAATTTCAGCGAGGCCCGGGAGCAGAGTAGGACATTTCATTAAAGATAGTTGTTATTATCAATTGTTTTGGTTGCTTGGAGGTTTCTGGAGGATAGCTAGTTTCCTCCGCACAAAGAGGAATTGCCCGAGGTTGTGCAGTTTGCCTCGTTATGGGTCTCAAAAGATCCAGAACGAGTTAAGGAGACAAAGATATTTTGGGATTTGATGGAGATGGACATGCACATGGAAATTAGCCAGCATCCAAGGTTGTCCCACACCTTATACATGTAGCTCTCAACTTATGCAGAATTTAAATCCGATTTTCATAAGGTCTCGATCAAAGCGCGCAAACACCCTGAGCAAAAATGGCATGCATTACCTTATATTGTGATAGACATAGATATTCAGGAATTTGTTGGACTTTGGCCAGGGGAATGGTGCACGCTTATGGATTTGGATGTAGGAACAATCACAGGCTCATAAATCTTTGTTGCGCAAAAGTGAAAGGATGCCACCAAGGAAGTTGCTTGCACATTGCTTGCGTAAAAGAAGAAGGAGGCTACTACGGAAGCTGCAAAGAAGGCCCACATGGAGAAGGAGCATGCTGCCAAGGCTTGGGCAAAGCGTGAGTAGAAGGATGCAAAGGACAACAAACATTTTTCTTCCCACCACACTGATGAGCAAGAGTTTTCCGAGTAAGGAGGAGGTGGCGGTGAAGAGAAAACAACTCCTTTCATCTTGAAGAAGGGCACACAGGAGCAGCATAGTGGGAAGTGAAAGAAGCAAAAGTTTGAGAAGTAGACACATGTGGATCCCATGGTGCTAACAGAGGGTGACATTGTTTAGATTGGTGATAAAATTTGGGACACCATGACATAAGTGACACAGCAATTTGAGCAACAATACATGCAGATGCTTGGGTCTGTCTACAAGGATTTGCGTGAGCTACAGATCCAAGCAAATAAATGTCAAGTATATGTTGGGAAGGTGAGTGGCATGCAAGTTAGTCTGACACAGGGAAAGAGTGAAGTCATAGAGATGGACTGGCAATAGGACGTCAGAGTCTTTCCTTTACCTGAAGGGTCAGTCTGCATGGAGTCGGATGAACATCGCGCGATGCTTCAAAAAGTGAAAGACATGGAACTAAACCTTGTTTCACTACCACTAGAGTCCCTTCACGCACTACATCAGGGGGTTTCTGATGAGCTATGAATCATAAAACATCTTGCACTCACTATCGTCATTGACTTTAAAGTCAACAATCAGTAATTGTTCGTTGAAAAGACTCAAGCTCTAAAGGAGGAAGAGGAGTTCTGCACACAACTTCAAAATCTAGTCAAAACCATTGAGTAGTCTTGCAAATTTGTACTTGAGCTGGGTATACTTGATGATGTAAAGGCTTCTACCAAGGTAAGAAATTTGGATTTTGTAGTGTGTACTTCGAAGGAGAATGTCGACAAGGTGACTTTTGACCTCAGGATGTAGATAGTTCAACTACAATTGATGTTGCAGCTAACCACGCCGTGAGAGGTACGGGAACAGAGGAACATGATGATTAAAGAATCCATGGCCCAGCTAGATGTCGTTATTCAGTGGTGTGACAAGCTATTCGCTCAGGCACTGGACCCCTACGATACATTGCAGGAAGATTCTACACTGCAACAGTTAAGCACAGAGCTTAGAAAAGCGCAACAACAATATGATGAAATCATCAAGATAACGTACATGTTGGCTCTAGTCCAACACTTCACACGCTTACAGGAAGGTAAGGAAAAAAAATTCACATTCAGGAATTGCAGAAAAGGAAGTTTGTGCTTAGCGCATAGCTTGAGCCTTGGAGGGAGGAAGCTAGCGAGCTCTTGCAGACCATTCTGGAGAAGCTGAAGGTTATGCAATAAATGGAGAGGACTACATAGCTAACAGTAGAGGGAACAACCACAAAGAAACTGGTCTACGATGTGCAACAAGTAGTGGAACAGAGTATAGCTGAGCTATAAGCATTGGCCAAGGCATTCAACAAACTTTGCCAGAAGGTAGAACAACCAGTGGAGTGACTCGAGGGCAATTCACGATCTTCTTGTTGGGGGGCTATTGGGATGGGGTCCCCTGGGGCAGAATGGAACTATTTAGTCCTTTTTTGCATACAGTTTTTGAAAATATGTAAAGTCTCTGTGATTTGTGGAAGCGGAGCACGTGGATGAATAAGAGTCAAAGGGGCTTAGCCCCTTGTTTCAAGTAAAGTTTTGAGTCAATTTTGAGATTCACCCATGGTTCGTGGACCATGCCATTGTATGAAAAGGTCTATAAATAGTTGAGTCTTAGCGAAAGAAAGAGGTGACTAGAGAAAACATAAATAGAGAATTAGGTTCATTGAAGAGTCCTGGGGAGAATCTAAGGCAGGAAGGCTCTACTTCCTGTGCTTAGGTAGAGGAAGGAAGGATTCACAGCTGAGTGCATGGAGGCCTAGGTAGAGTACGTTGTTGAGTGCGTGGACCCCTGTAGCTGTATGTGTTGGGAATTCTGAGTCTTTAATAAGTGGATTGAAGGTCAATAAAGACATCTTTCCAAATAATTCCTAAGTATTTCTATTTATCTTTGTTAATGTTATATGTTGTTGATAAATGAAATATGTTATGAACTACTGATTAAATGCTACGCAACTGTATTGAATTTATCTTAATAATATATAGAATGAATTCTTAGCCACTTCCGCGAAGATTCTGGTGATTTCTCTTATGTTTTCTGGTGAATTAAGTAGATCTGCGTGAACTCCAATTTAGGATTTTCTTCTAATGCATGTAAGTAGGTGAATCGACTGTTAAAGGTCCGTACGGACTGATCATGGGCCTTCACAAAGGTCTGAAGGCTGTTTTAACTCATTTGTAGTAACGTTCCCTATGATTTTATTGATCTGCATGAAGGTAGAGCCAAGGCGCTGCAAGACATCACACTAGTCTCTAGATGTAGAAACTTGGTTCTTGCATCCCCCCATACTACTTCGGGTGAGACTGTATCCCGCCCTACATGGTTGTTGCCAAAAGGGCTAGTAGTGTAGGGTTCTATTAGTTGGCGTGACTAACACTGAACTTAGGTGAGGACCCCCTAAGCGAGCATGAAGTCCCAATTATACCTCACACCATTTGGTGTAGGAGTCCCATTCGGTATGACCCGGTTGTCGATGCAATGCGTTTTAATGATGCGCCTTGGCTACAATAAGGCATAAATTAGTGTATCATGACATTGGTGGGAATAAGTGTATGAATATGCAGAAAGTCAAGTGTAATTCATGAAGGTTATAACACATGAAGGGAAAATGAGTGAGTCCCTTAGAAGCATGTAATAGTAGATAGCTTGGAAGGAACACATGAGCATAAAGACATCAAAAGCTAATCTATGAAATAGTTCACAAGTTAACAGTGATGGAATTATACAACAACACACATTCAACAAGATTCGTCCCAATGCAAATGAAATAGTTCATAAGAATAAGAATAAGTCAAATAACATACATTGAAAGCATAACAAGAATATTCCTACTATATTCACAACATATGCATGAAAATGTGTCAGCTTTGAGCTTTTATTAAGTGAAATTTCCAATCATACATATACCATTGATAGACCACTAGGCCAAACACTGGAACATGATGTTAACCTATATTCCTCCAAAGAAATATACTCCGTCTATGCTACATATAAGCTAAGGCTCTCACAAACTCCCAAGATCTTGATTCTAAGCTAAAAGCCTATACAAAATCTTGGCTCCCCCATAATACTTATACATGAGTTATGAGTGTCTATTTATAACAAAATGGGTGATGATTCACCTCCCCTTGTGAATCTTGGACTTCCCTCATGACTCTTAAAATTATTTACAAAATGAATATTTACATTCATTACATCATGAATATTCACATTCCAATCTTAAAATTTTCAATTCCACTTACAAATTAGTTAATTAATAATATTATAATACACTCATACCCATTTAAGAAAAAATTGGGTAGAGCCAACTAGACAACCTAATAACAAAAAATAGTTAAGCTTGAGTTTGGGGAAACTCCAACTCAACAACTTCCACTTGATGTTTCTCAGTTATGTAACGGTGACAAGATTTATACCTTGAGATGACAGTCCCAAACTATGCACTAGCATTAGGCTAGAAGAAAACTATAGACTCCATGGCATTCCGGTACATCACTTGGAACTCATTTGTGTTTCCTTCTTGAGCAGGAGCAACATTATGTTGATTTGGATAGGGCCACTAATGTACTTTTGCATATTATGTTTGTTTACTTCAATATCTTCATTTATGGATATATGTATCAAATGTTCCAAGTATTCTTCAATCTCCTTCCTGACCTAATTCCTGCGGTTGATCTCCATGAGTGAGCCAACTGATGGGATCCTGTGCAATTTCACCAAGAAGTCTAGGTTGTTGTACCATGGGACCTTATTTTTGGCAAATGAATGAGGAAAGCTTTTTGTTATTTTGGATGAGAATCCAAACCTTTTCTTCCCCAGCTATGCCTCTTGCCTTTTCTTCTTTCCCAATTCAAGTGGTAACCCTTTGTATTGCATTGACCATTCATGTACCACAACAATAACTGATTGCACAACCTTGAGAGTTTTGAGATAATCCTTACATTTCTGATGCAACCTATGCAAGTGGAAAATTTCCTTATGCACAATAGAAATCTCCTTATAAAGACTCAACATGGTTTCTCCCAGTGTCAATTCTTCACCGATTATCTCTACCTTTAGTTCTTACCAATAGACTTATGTGAGAGTTGCGTTTTGTAACTTTTCTTGGACTTTTTCGACCTCTTGCCTAGCAGCCTACAAGTTCTTTGCCAACTATTTGTTCTCAACCATTAAATAGTTTATGTTTGACTTTGTAGCACCTACGAAGGCCAATTTGGTTGTGGAAATGGAACCTGGATTTATTTTGGTGTCAGTCATGATCACCCTTCCTCTGATGAATGTAGGAGATGCGAGGTATTCCAGAAAATGTTTCTTCCCCACTTATACAATTTTTTTTAATTTTTTCATAAGTCAAATTGCTCGTATCAATAATGGGATCGTCATTGAGGAGAACGATTTCCTCTTCCTCGCTTGGATCTTTCTATGCCACATAATGGGGAGACATAATGGTGACCTCCTGTGTACTTGGAATGAGGTCGAAATATTGATTTTATGGCTCGGGTTCCTCCTCCATGTCTTGGATTTCGATCAACTCCTAAATCTCTTGAGTGATATCTTTATCCTACATCTATTTTCTCTCCTCCTCTATCTATCAATTCTGCTCTTATTCTTCAACTTGTCTTCACTTTGTTTCTTCTGCTATTACTTTTCTTCTTTCTTATTATTCCTCCTTCTTTTCTTCCTCCAATCTCTTCTACTCTCATTCTTCCCTCTGATTCTGTTATGATTCTTGCACCATCTATTTTCTCTTTTTCTTTGCTACCGTGGCCTCCTTAACTATGATTGGATCTAATATAATCTTGCGATTTCTCTCTCCCCTTGGACTCTGAACAACTTTCCTCTTTCAGTTCTCATGCCTGGGTTGCACACTTTTGCTGGTACTTCTTCTAGAGAAATTTATTTATGTGGGGTAACCTGTGAAGTTCCTAGGAAACTGACCAGTTTTTAGGACATGGAGACATTATAACAATTATTCCATGGTTCCTCCTTCAGCCAGTGAAAGGTCCCGCTTACCACTGGAAATGAATCTTCACATAGTGGTCCCTACAAAAATTCCAAGGATCATGTGAATTGAAGTCGAGAGTATTGAATACAAAATTTTCTATCATAGTTCCTTTGGTATACACAAGTTTCATATTATTGATCTCGTATAATCCGATTTTCATAGGAATAGTTGGCTAAGAGGATTTATTCTTACTGTGTAAATCTATTGAACACTCTGTCGAGAGATAATACATAAATTCTTGCATGACTAACTTGCCGATGGCATACCTTGATAAAATATGTGGAAAATTTCGTCCATTGAACACCTTGCAGAAAATGCCATTTGGTGAGGAAAACTAATCTACTATCTCTAACACTGCTTCCATTCCCCACGTGACATGTAAGGTGGATGAAGTGATCACTTAGCTTCTCCATTACGCCTCTATGTTTGCAATCTGAAAAAATATTTCAATAAACATACGTGGTAGGGTCTCATGGTGTCCAAGTCAAATTCATGCCAAGGAATGCATTATGTTTTAGATTGGATCCAGTAGATATGCATACATGTAATATGTAGCTTGCCCACCCTTGGGAGGATTCGTAGCATTGGCTACATGGATCTTCAGTTGCTAAGCCAACAAGTCTAGGTAGTTGAATGGTTTACCTTTGTTCAAAACTTGGTTTAGTAAGAATGCCCACCCTTCAAGAAAGGTCTCGGTGCTCCGATGGTCGTAGATTCTACAACATAGAACTATCCAGAGCTAATATGCCCTCTTGAGAGATTTTGTCTTATATGTTGGCATTATGATGTATGTGTTGTACTTGATGGCAACCGACTTGTAGCAGAACAACTCTCTTGTATATGGTAACTAGATGAATCTACAGAAGAGATATTAGATGTGACAAAATGCATGACATGAGTGTTTACAACTGTGATGAAATGCAGGGCAGCTTCAAGGAATCAGTTTAGAAAGCAACTCACTCAGATGACAAATCACAGTACTGTAGGTTAACAACATAGAGTTACAGATCAGACTACACAGAATGAAGAAAGAGAGGTATACGCAGGTTCACCATTAACCAAACCATGTATACACGTGGGTTCACTATATACAAGTCGCGTATACGTACACACGCAATTTCACAAAAGGAAAAGTGTGTATACCTTGGAAAAATGAATGTTTGGTCCGAAGTATTTGGTCCATGGTATTTTGATCCATGGTATTGGTCCAAGGTATCGGGTCCGAGATATTGACCCTAGGTATTTGGTCCATGGTATTGGTCCTAAGTGGTTTTAGACCATGGTATTGAGAAGAGCCTAAAACTATAAAAGGAGGAGAAGATCATTAGGCCAGGTGTGCAAGTATCGAATATCTGATATAGTGTGAGATCTAATATGTAGGTTATTGGCTTATGGTGTTGTGCTAGATCTAAACCGAGGAAGAACCTTAACACTTGATGAAGGATAAGATCTAATGATGCATCAAGATCTTAAGGCTTGAAGTGAATTATATTTATGTGGTTTGATCATGTATCTGAATAACTGGCGCACGTTGTAGTTTGTAAATATGGTGATCTGGGTATGATTGAAGTCTGGAACAATTGTTATGTTTAAATCATCTTTTACAGATCTGTACGTAGGTTCACTTCAGAAAAGAAGCGTATAAACACTGGTTCGGCATATCAAAACAGCATATACATCATAAATGTGATTTGCAGACTGTACGCTGGTTAACTTTGAAGAAAGTGTGTATGCATGCAGGTTCAACACATGGAAGTAGCATATACTTTATAAAATATGTTTTAGTTGCTTTTGTTTGTTATTACAGTGTTCTGGGTTATTGCTTGGGTTCTAGTTACTGTATTCTGGTGACAACATTCTGAATGATCAAGTGATTGATTGATTTGGTTGTGGCTAGTTCAAAAGGGAGATTGGTTGATGTAGGTATATTTAATGATTGAATGATGTTGTTGATGGACCCAGTCTAAAAATTTATGAAACATGGTCCCCGAAAGAAAAGAGAAGGTTGTAGCCTTCTGTAGGCCGGCACCTACGTACTAGTAAACTATCAGCTAGTACAAGAGCTAGGGGGTTGTATCTCCCTTCCAGTAGAAGCTATAGAACGAGAGAAGGTTGTAGCCTTCTATAGGCAGTGGCCTACATACTGGTATAAGACTGCACTAGTACAAAAATTGTAAACATAATTCTCTTATTATGAAAAGAAGACAGAGACGATTGCAGTAGGTGGTTTTCACCCTCATTAGGTTTCCACCTTATATCTTGGTGTTCATGTGTGTTTCTTATGTGTGTTGATCTATTCTATTTTACTGCACCTGGTTACTGTTTATATGGTTCTAATTCATTGATTAAATATCAATATACGATGAATTAACTGAATCATAAGTTTGTTGGATATATGCTAGTTGCTCTAAACACAGTTGCGTGTACACGCAAGTTCCCATAACTAAATTAATGTATAGAAATATGATTATGGAAATGAAAAATTATTAGGTTTATAATACTAATTCACCCCCCCCCCCTCTCAGTATTATTTTCAATAATTGGTATCAGAGCAGGTCCTTCAGAAGAATCTTGATCGCTTGAAGGAAGATCCATCATCATGAGTAATCAAGAAAGCGAGGGATCCATCAGACTGCCAATATTTGATGGGAGCAACTTTTTTTATTGGAAGGTAAGAACCATAGCCTATCTTCAATCACTTGGAATAAATGTCTGGGAAATCGTGGAAGGATGATATACTTTTCCATCAACAATTCCTATAGATGCAGCAGGTAAAAATCAATATAAAACCAATGCCAAGGTTGTTAATACATTATTGGAATGTTTGTCACAATCATAGTTTTTCAAAGTTATGCAGCTCAAATCAGCCAAAGAAATATGGGACAAAATCATTCTAAGGTATGTAGGAGACTCTCAGGTAAAACGTGCTAAACTGAAAACTCTCAGAATTCAATATGAAACTCTCAAGATGCACAATGATGAAAGTGTAGCTAGTTACTTCTTACGTATACATGAGATTTTTAATTGCATGAAGAATTTGGGTGAAGAGATAAAGGAATTTACCTTATTTGAAAAAGTTTAAAGATCCTTATCTGCTAAATTTGAATCAAAAGTATCTGCCATAAAAGAAAAGGAGGATCTATAGACTATTACTATGACACAGCTTCACAAAATCTTAACTGCCTTTAAGATGAGAAAGGAGGTCCATCATATATGAGAGAAGCTGCATTTAAAGCTTCAGCAAAAGGAAAAAGAAGAACTCAATGAATTAGGACATAATTCAGAAGAAGAAGAGGAAGCAAACTTTGTCAAGAATCTTCAATGGGGTTCCGGTAGATTCAGAGGTAAACAACCTTTCAAATGTTTTTCCTATGGTAGAGTTAGTCATTATGCTGCCAAATGTCCTCATAAAGATAAATATGATAAAGGGAAGGAAACTGAAAAATGGAATAGAAAACAAAGTGCAAGTAAAAAGAGCTACAATAGTCATGAAGATAGCGATGATTTATCAAACAATGATGAAGATGAAAATAGTAATGACTATAGACTTCTAATGGCTTATGAAGATGATGATTTTTTGGATGCTTTAGATGAAGATGACCTTTATGAAGAAATATCTAAACTCAAAATCTGTTTAGAAGAAAAGAATATGATTATAGATACCTTAACATTCCAACTTGCTGAAAGAGAAAAACATAATGAAAAGCTAGAATGTGAAATTGTGGGTCTAAGAAAGGATCTTGAGAAAACAAAAGCTCTCAATCTTATATTTGCTAAAGGATTAGAAATATTAAATGAAATTATCAAAGTGCAACACTCTCCTTTGATAAAGACAGGTCTTGGATACACTGAAGAAACATCTCAATCACAGAAGCCGTTAACCTCCACTAAAGGCTATTGTGATGTAAAAAAGAGCAGTGAATAGTTTGACAATCATTAGCAAAGGCATAAAGCATATCACCAGGTGAATCAAGCTCAATTTACTTTAAGTATGAACAAAAGCCATAATCAACCTCAAGTAAATCATACTAAATTTTCTTCAAAGAATATCAATCAATAGTTCAGTAGGAGTAACTTCAACTACAATCAACAAGTCAGTAGATTCAATAATCGCAGGAACTTCTTTAATGGTCAATGTTTCTCATGTCATAATTTTGGACACAAAGATGCTCAATGTGTTGCTTACAAAACTATCATGACTAGAGAAGCATGAAATCAAATGAATGTGACAGGGATCAAGAAAAGTTCCTATAATAACTTTTCTCTTCTTGAAAATCAAATAGAATGCTCAATCTTTAACAAATTTAGCCATAAAGAATATGAATGCAGGAGTAAATTTCAGCAAGTAGCTCAAAAAGATAAAACTCCATTAAATCCAAAAATATGGAGAAAGAAAGAACCACAAACAGAAAGATGTGGTATAACCTTGTATGCAGAAGGACAAGAAAACCAGTGGTACATCGAAAGTGGATGCTCAAAACACATGACAGGTGACAGAGAAAAACTATACCCATATAATGCCTTAGAAAAAGAAAAGAATGTCTCATTTGGAAACTACACTCTTGCTGTCATAAAAGGTAAAGGCTCTGTTTTCTTGAAAGAAAAAGTTAAAGCTGGGAATGTTATGTATGTTGATGGATTAAAGCATAATCTATTGAGTGTGAGTCAAATGTGAGATTGGAAATGAAGTAGTGTTTCGATCAAATGGATGTGTTTTTCATGAGCTTGATACAGGAGAAACCATGATTAAAGGGACTAGAACTCCAAACAACCTATACATACTCAAGGGAGGACAAAAATAGTGCTATCTAAGCAAAAATGATGAAAACTGGATATGTCACAGAAGATTGGGACATCTAAGCTTTTCTCAAATGAGAAAAGCATGCAGATTCCAGGTTGTTCGTGATCTTCCAAATATCAAAATTCTTGGAAATATTATATGAAAATCATGTTAATTCGGTAAGTAAACCAGATCTGAATTCATCGAAAAGGAAGGGTCAGCTAGTAAGCCTCTTGAACTTGTTCATATTTATTTATGTGGTCCATCAAGGAAAAGGTCACCTCATGGAGAAGAACACTTTATATTTTTCATTGATGATTTTTCCAGAATGTGTTGGATAGGTCTTCTAAAGCATAAAGATGAAGCATTTGAAAAGTTCAAAGCCTTTAAAGATTTGGTTGGAAATGAATCAGATCGCAAAATCAAATGCCTCAGATCTGATCGAGGAGGGGAATTTACCTCGGATGAATTATTTGACTTTTGTGAACAACATGGAATAAAAAGGCAGTTCTCCACTGCAAGGACTCCTCAACAAAATGGAGTGGTAGAAAGGATGAACAGAACTATCCATCAAACGACTCATGCTATGCTAGATGAATCTAGAACTCCTGCAACCTTCTGGGGTGAAGTTGCATTCACCACCATCACTATTCTCAATCAAGCAAAGTTCAGGTAAACAACACTCAAACTCCACATGAACTTTGGTATGGTAAGACTCCTACTATAAAATACTTCAAAGTTTTTGGAAGCAAATGTTACATCAAAAGGACTGATGAAAAGCTTGGTAAGTTTGAACCTAGAGCAGATGAAGGTATTCTTCTTGGCTACTCTTCCCGAAGTAAAGGATATAAATGTTACAACAAAAGACTTGGGAAAATTATTGAAAGTATTGACATTGTGGTTGATGAAGCATGCAAAAATCCAAAATAGATAAAAACTGAAAATTATGACAATGAAGAAGATGAGGATCATTTTCCCACATAAAATCACACTGATTCTGAAGAAGAAACCAATGAAGCACTAGAAGAAAAGATAATGATAGAAGAAAATACTTTGTCCATGTATGTTTAGAAAAAACATCCAGAAGCTCAAATGTTAGGAGAAAAAGGGGTAGGTGTGCAAACTAGAAGAACTGCTGTCAAAGCTTCAAGCTATCTAGCATTACTATCTTCCACTAAACCTCAAAATGTAAATGAAGGATGCAGAGATGAATATTGGGTCAAGGCCATGAATGAAGAACTTCAGCAAATTGAAAAGAATAATACCTGGGAATTAGTTCCTAGACCTCATGATAAGAATATCATAGGAACTAAATGGATATTCAAAAAAAGCTGAACGAAAATGGAGAAGTTACTAGAAACAAGGCCAGACTTGTTTGTAAAGGATATGCTCAACAAGAAGGTATATACTTTGAAGAAACTTTTGCACCTATTGCTAGACTTGAAGCCATCAAAATATTTCTTTCTCTTTCTAGTTTTCAGAAATTCAAAGTATACCAAATGGATGTAAAATCTTCCTTTCTTAATGGAGACTTAGAAGAAGAAGTCTATATTGAACAACCAAAAGGATTCATTCTTGGAAATGATGCAAAAATTGTATGCAAACTCAGGAAAGCTCTCTATGGTATAAAACAGGCTCTAAGGGCATTGTATTACCATCTTGACAAATATCTCCACCAACAGGGTTTTTCAATGGGGTCAGCAGATAACAATCTATATACAAAGATGGACACTAATAAATTGCTAATAATTGTTGTGTATGTTGATGATATCATTTTTGGTATCAATGAAGAATCCACGAGTCAGAATTTTGCTTCAGTAATGCAACAAGAATTTGAAATGTCCTTGCTTGGTGAGCTTACCTACTTTCTTGGTCTACAAGTTCAACAAAATAAAGATGGTACTTTTATCTTACAAACCAAATATCTCAAAGAGATGCTGAAAAAGTATGGCATGGAATATTCTAAGCAATTATGTACTCCAATGGTAACAGGATGTAGTCTCAGCTCAAATGATGAATCAACAGTGGTACATCAGCCAACTTACAGATCCATGATTGGTAGTCTGCTTTATCTAATAGATACCCGATTGGACATCATGCATGCAGTGGGAATAGTTGGAAGATTCCAAGCAAATCCAAAGGAATCTCACCTTCAGGCAGTCAAAAGGATCTTAAAATATCTTCAAGGAACACAGAACTTTGGTTTATGGTATCCTAGAGATACAGATCTTACACTTCATGCATATACAGATGCAGATTGGGCAGGAAGTTTTGATGACAGAAAAAACATTGGTGGTGGTGCATTCTATATGGGTTCCAGGTTGGTGTCTTGGTTCAGCAAGAAACAAAGTTCAATTGCATTATCTACATCTAAATAAGAATACGTGGCTGCTGGATCTTGCGGCACACAATTACTTTGGATGATGCAAACCTTGCAAGATATTTAAATCACATGTACTCCACCTATCTCCAATCTATGTGATATACAAGTTCCATCAGTATTTCAAAGAATCCAGTCATGCACTCCAAGACCAAACACATACCCATCAAATATCATTTCCTACATGAACAAGTTCTTGAACAAAAATTCAACTTGGAGTATGTTCCCTCCAAAGAACAAGTTGTTGATATATTCAATAAACCACTGCCCAGAGAGACATTTGGATATCTCAGACAAAAGCTGGGAGTAGTTTCTCCATCATCTTGTTGTTAAATCCTATTTTTCAGAAAAAAGGTGGTTATACGTGAGTTTCATGAAGTGTAGTCACGTACGTACGTGAGTTTTTGTGGACACAGTCACATATATGTTTGTTTCAAGAAAAACAGTGGGACAGACTCAGGAGAAAGGGGGTCTGCTATGTATCTGTCAATTATTTGCTATATTTGATGATGATTTCAATCTGCTCATATATTGGTCCTCATAGTGTTGTTGATCACTTGATGTATATTTGATTTATGATGATTCCTTTATATCTCTTGCTGACACATGCAATGATCAGATCTGACAGTGAACAGGTGCAACAGGTTCAGGGGGAGAACATGGTTGCTGATATTTTGCGAACTATTGATGGACATATATAGGTTGCTGGTCTGGATGTCTGATGTTGATGCTGGTGCTAGCTGTTGAAAAATGCTGCTGATGACTATCATGGTCTTGTTTAAGACATTTGGTCTCTATTATATATGTCATGTATATCTTTTACTGTAATGGTCATGAAAAGACCTAATTTGTAACCCAACTATGCATGGGATGAATGATGTAATGTTTCTTGACTTGTATAAATAATTGATATATCCCCACTTGGTTGGGCGGATGAGTCAAATTTGGTATATCCCCACTTGGTTGGGAGACGGATGCATGTATGAGTCATTGGTGATAGGAAGATCATTTGTGATGTATGTATAAAGTCATTTTCTTCTTTTAAAACATCTTTTTGCAGACTTTGCTTATGCTCAAGGGGAGCATGGACTCGATCATGGGAGCTCAATCAACACTTCAGCATATCAGAGAATTCAACATGCACTTATGGGGAGCATGCACTTAAGGGGAGCATGACCCTTTGCCCTTGATGTTAAATGGGAAGAGTGATGTGGTGTGGTTGTGGTGTGGTTGAGTGACATGGTGTGGTTGTGGTGTGGTTGTTTCCATCAAGTCCAAAGTGGGAGATTGTTGGCATTATGATGCATGTGTTGTACTTGATGGCAACCCACTTGTAGCAGAAAAACTCTCTTGTATATGGTAACTAGATGAATCTAAAGAAGAGATATCAGATGTGACAGAATGCATGACAGGAGTGTTTACAAATGTGATGAAATGCACGGCAGCTTCAAGGAATCAGTTCAGTAAGAAACTCACTCAGATGACAGATCATAGTACTACAGGTTAACAACACATAGTTACAAATTAGACTACAAAAAATGAAGAAAGAGAGGTATACGTAGGTTCACCATTGACCAAACCGCGTATACATGCGAGTTCACTATATACAAGTCGCATATATGTACACATGCACTTTCACAAAAGGAAAAGCATGTACACCTTGGAAAACTAAATGTTTTGTCAAAAGTATTTGGTCCATGGTATTTTGATCCATGGTATTGGTATGAGGAATCGGGTCCAAGGTATTGACACTTGGTATTTGGTCGTTGGTATTGGTCCTAAGTGGTTTTTGACCATGGTATTGAGAGAGGCCTAAAACTATAGAAGGAGGAGAAGATCATTAGGCCAGGTGTGCGAGTATCGAATATCTGATATAGTGTGAGATCTAATATGTAGGTTATTGGCTTATGTTGTTGTGCTGGATCTGAACCGAGGAAGAACCTTAGCGCTTGATGAAGGATAAGATCTAATGATGCGTCAAGATCTTAAGGTTTGAAGTGAATTATATTTATGTGGTTTGATCATGTATCTGAATAACTAGCGCAAGTTGTAGTCTGTAAATATGATGATCTGGGTATGATTGAAGTCTGGAACAGTTGATATGTTTAAATAATCTTTTACAAATCTGTACACAGGTTCAATTCAGAAAAGAAGCGTATACACGTTGGTTTGGCATATCAAAACAGTGTATACATCATAAATGTGATTTGCAAATCTCTATGCTAGTTCACTTTGAGGAAAGTGTGTATGCACATAGTTTCGACACATGGAAGTAGTGTATACCTTATAAAATATGTTTTAGTTTCTTCTGTTTTCTATTACAATGTTCTGGGTTATTGCCTGGGTTTTGGTTACTGTATTCTGGTGACAACATTTTGAATGATCAGAGTGATTGATTGATTCAGTTGTGGTTGGTTCAAAAGGGATATTTGTTAATGCAGATATATTTGATGATTAAATGATGTTGTTGATGAATCCAGTCTGAAAATTTATGAAACGTGGTTCCTGAAAGAAAAGAGAAGGTTGTATCCTTTTGTAGGTCGGCACCTACATACTAGTAAACTATCGGCTAGTACAAGAGCTAGGGGGTTGTAGCTCCCTTCCAGTAGAAGCTGGAGAAGGAGAGAAGGTTGTAGCCTTCTGAAGGTAGAAGCCTGCGTACTAGTATATGGCTGCACCAGTACAAAAATTGTAAATGCAATTCTCTTATTATTAAAAGAAGACAGAGACGATTGTAGCAGGTG
The DNA here is from genome assembly GCA_031772625.1 of Pinus tabuliformis. Lineage (NCBI taxonomy): Eukaryota > Viridiplantae > Streptophyta > Pinopsida > Pinales > Pinaceae > Pinus > Pinus tabuliformis. The sequence continues at coordinate 40,303,748 of CM062815.1, forward strand.
GTTTTCACCAACATTGGGTTTCCACCTTATATCTTGGTGTTCATGTGTGTTTCTTATGTGTGTTGATCTATTTTGTTTTACTGCACATGGTTACTGTTTATATGGTTCTGATGCACTGATTAAAGATCAATATATGATCAATTAACTGAATCATAAGTTTGTTGGATATACGCTAGTTTCTCTAAACACAGTTGCATGTACATGCGAGTTCCCTTAACTGGAGTAGCATATATAAATCTTATTATGGAAATGAAAAATTATTAGGTTGATAATACTGATTCACCCCCCCCCTCTCAGTATTATTTTCAACATTATAGGTATTGATGGGTATCTTATGGAACTTTGTTGGCTCTTTCACCTAAACATTAACAATATATTTGGTGCTTAAGGAGTTGTTTGTCACATAGAATTAAGAATCCATCAGCAATTATAGCTCACGAAAATGGTACATGAGACGGTAAGCTTCTTCTAGAAAAGAAGCAAGCCTATGTCCACTAGCATTGTTTAGAGTCATAGTCTTTGAATTTGTTTGAGAAACTATGTAGTAGACAATGTTTACACATAGGAACGCGAAATATCTACATTCAACCCTATGTAATACTAACTTCTAGACATTGACATACACCTGTTGGTCTTCCATATTTTCATTGAAGCTTCTTGCTAAGAATGCTTCATTAACTTTCTGCCATGTATTATCTAACTCATTGTCTATAAACAGTTGATTATTTGCATAAATAGGAAAGTTCATTGGAATACTCTCAAATGCCTCCCTAGTGTTTCTCTTTCTGGTATCCTTTAAATCATATCCCTTTTCTGCCATGATGTTAGTGACTCATGAAGAGAAGTTCTCAACAACTGCAATACCTCTGGGAGGAAAACACACTCATGGCAAAGAAAAATTAGCTTCAACTAATGAACTTACAAATAAAGATCAATAAACAACCACATGGATTGATGAGGAAAATTGGGCAATTTTTGAGGTGATAGAAGGAGACTGGCTTCTGGAACTGTGCATTATGTAGTCTCAATTGACAGTGCTGCAGACTAATGCTTGAGACTACGCAATGCAACAATTCTGCCTGGGTCGATTGAGGTGGAGACTATGCATTGTGTAGTCTCAGTGGTTAAGGGATAGGCTTGAGCCTTAGAACTATGCAATGCAAAGTTGGGCCAGCTAGGTATTGGGCATTATGTAGTACAAGAGGCCAAGAAAACAAATTGAGCCTTGGACTTGTGCAATGTCAAGCTATACAAGGCAAACATTGACTATGAAATGAGCAGATCTACCTAGTAAGAGTGTGGGAAACAAGAACACCTCAATAATGGTGCATGTTGAAGTGTATATCTGACTATGTATGAATATATCAATGAAAAACAAGTGTGGAAGATCAACATGCAAAATAAAAAACAAACATGCATGGATAGTCACCTAAAAGACGACCACTAATGGGAAAAAATAAGAAAAATAATGTGACAGTTATAAAAGGCTAACAACAGACCATACCACCACTTTTACAAGATAATATACATTAAAATGCCAGTAACCATGAAAATAAACAATACAAATAACACTTGCATAAGCCAAACAACAAAAAGTGACAGAAAAAGAGACAAAAGATGAAAAAGGATAAATTCACCCAAAAAATTGTCGCAAACTCCACCAAAGGCTCCTTCATCTCATTGGTAATGCTATAGCTCCATGATATAATGTATAAATGAACTCTATGGGCATCCATTATATAGATCTAGACTAATTAGGCTTTATGACATGTATGCCTAAAATCAAAGAAAAAGCAACACTTGGCAGAAAGTTCCAAAAATAGTAAGTGTTGGGAGATTTAATTGTATGCTAAATCCCTGTCATTTAATTTGGAAACCCAGGGTTTTGTAAACTTAGAATAAAACCAAAATATATGGGACCTTATATGAAACTGGTGTAGGAAGTTTGTTTAGAATGGAAATACATATTACAAATCTAAACTAGTTTGAAAACAAAAGATTCATATCAATTTTTATGAAAGCATAAAAATGTTTGATCAATGGAATTAGTTTACTTTAGAAGATAGAGAAGAGTCTCTTGTCCAAGAGTCCTGATTGTCCTTCTACAATATTTCTATAATAACATTGTCAAACATCTAAGAAAGTAGGAAAGAAAGCATATAAATGAAAGTAAGTAAATATTGTCTTCGGTTCAGTTCTTATCTCATGGACAAGAGTCTTCTAACTTAGGAGGATCTGTTTGTTCTTCTCACATAAAAACTAGCTATTGAAAGTAAATCAATCTTCACATAAATGTAATCTAGGAAAGAATATAAGAAAGTAAATCTTGTTTCAGTTCAGTCTAGCTCATGGAGAAGAGGCTCCCAACTTAGGATTTCCTAGTTGTCCTTCTCATATAAAAATTAGCTACTGTAAGGAGATCAACCTTCACACAACAAAACATGGCCATAACATCAATTCATACTGAAATTATCTACAAGTATTTACAACAAAGAAATAAGATGAACATCCAGAATTAAAACTAGTATATTCACAACTATGAACATTACTCTACAACAAGGTGTACATATCTTGGTATGGATATCCTTCCATTCCTCAATAAGCACACATGAACAACTATCACACCTTAAGAATCACACAACACTCATAACTCATGATTTTGAGAAAATGATATTATTCATGCTGAATGAATAATCATAAATCTGATGCTAATGAATAACTAATAACTGTTCTCCTTCCTTTGAAGGATGCGTCTCTTATTTATACATGAATTAGGGATATCTACTCAATAAATGTAGATCCCTTAAATATCTAGTAGATCCATACTTGTCTCAACTTATCCCTAAATACTAGATACAAATCCTATGACACAGAAAGATATCCATGATCGTTCTCCTTGGAATATGGTCCCACTTTTGAGTTGAAATTCGAATTTGACCTTGGGAGGCCACATAAGGGTGCCTTGGAAGCTTTCAAATTATCTACACATGTCATCAAACTCAAGCCACTTTTAGGTATAGGAAAATACATGTTATTTCTCTAACTTTTAATCATAAATTCACTCTAAATACATGAAATAAATAACTTTGGAAAATGTAAATGTGAACTCATGTAGTAATGATAATTTTTAGGTTTATGTAATGATAATGTGATGGAATGAGGTGACAAAGTGAAAATAAACGTGAAAAATAGAGTTAAAGTGAATGTTAATTTGGTGGCCCAACAATAAGTTTGCAACATTCGAGAAACTAATTAGTGAATTCTTATTTTCTGGGGATTCCTTCTTTTTTTTTATTTTTTTTTTGTTTTTTCATTTTTTGAAAACTTGCATGCACACTTCCAAGAAGGATTACATAATTCTCAAGGACTGGGCCACTTCTTGACTCAGTGCATTGCACAGATGTTGAGCTCAAGGGATGCTTTGCGTAGTTTCCGTCATCAAAAATGGAATGTTATCCAAAATTGCATATTTTTCATGCTCAAGTAGTCTTCCAAGAATAATTTTGTAGTTTCTAGAGGGAAGGTTGGCCTGCCTTCCAAGATTGCGTAATTTCTGAAGGCAATCCCAACAATGCTGCATGATAAAGTCAAGATTTAGCTTGTGTTTGAAAGATATCAAGTCAGGATCAGTACATCATAAGAAAAGCATGAATACTTGACGATAGTAAAATATAAGTTCCCGTGGATATAATGAATGCTCCAAAATCAAAGCATGGGAAAAATTTTGGAGGGTGGTTGTAGCAGCTACAACACTTAGCAACACACTAGTAGAACTTTAGCTCTCTATATGGATCTTGTCTCATGTAAAATCGGTCTAAATCTTCAGGAAGTATTTTCAATTCATTAATAATTGTAGCTTATTCACTTATCTTACATTAAATATATAGCCCCTACCATTCTCTTTATCAGTGGCACACTTAACCAAGCTAAGTCAAACTAATTTGTTTCCATTAGGGATGAGGAGTATAAATATACACAAGCGAAAATAATTGTTAGAGTCTTAGTTTTCATCTCTGGTGTTGCTCCACTACCACTAGGCCTAGACAGTACCCTGAAAAAAGTCACTTCAAGAACAAAAACATTTCTCAACTTCTAGCGAGCCTAGACAGTACCTCGCCAGATTTTCTTGCTTCACCTCTTCGCACAAGAAGACTTTCTCTTCTTTCACCTTTTATTATTTATTTTTTTCATTTTTTCATTTTGTTCATAAAACTGTACATATGCACTTATTGATCTAGAGAAGCAAAAGAGGGATCGCGACTTATTGAGACCAGAAGAGGTTGTCCCTTCAGAGAAGGATATTTATATACCTCTAACAAACTTGTTAAATTTTCTTGCCCTCCTCACTCTATTCAACTTAGTCGAAAAGGAACCGAAAATTATAAAAGATCGATAGAGTAGGTGGTACTAGTTATGGATTGAAGCGTCATGATTCCACTATGATTTTCTCCGAGAAAGAATGTATTTTCCATCAGGGTATCATCAACTAAAAGATTCAAGATTCACACAAAGAGAGAGAAAACATAGATAACCAAGCATTGATAGTACCACAACTTCCTTTTGAACTTCACCATGTTTTCTTTGAAAACCAAGCACAACGTCATGTGGAAGTCATCCTATAATTGGGAAGAAAAGCAAAGAATGGGGTGGAAAGTAAAGAAAAACCAAAACAAAAAAGAAAAGAAAATAACAAACTAACCCTACTCCTACACTAACTGAGAATAGGTCAAGCTCATGTAAATTGAAACTTCCAATGTAGCCACTAATGCATTGACTAGCCTATGATAAGAGTGGGAATGTGTATCAAGAAGTACATTCAATAATAATAACAAACAAGAAAGATAAAGTTATTCATACCATAACATTCGAACTTTGAAACTGCACATAGAGAAATATGAAGGAAAAGTACATGAAAAACACTCTGCAGAAGCATCATGGTGTTCGAACACATTGTGACAATATGACATGCAACAACAATATTTCAAACTTCCAAACTAGGTGAACATAGAGAAGGAAGAAAACTTGCCTTTCGTAACACAGCTCGCCAAGTATGAATCCTTCGATGATTGAGCAATGGGATCATGCAGAACATATGTAGGATGCAAAAATTGAGATACGAACTGAATTTCAATTTTTGCAGAGCAGTGATGAGGAGTCTTGAAAGATACAATGTTATTCTTATCAATACTAGAACTAGTCGCAAGACTACGAGAACCTGACATAACCATCAGCTTGGGATGAAGTGCATCTATAGCTTGCAGAAGTTATAAAACATCAGAGGGTAGATCATCAAAAATTGATGGCTTGGGAAGATCAACAGTGGAAATATCAGAGGCGTGACCAACTAAATCAATGGAAAGATAATGACAACCATGATAAAGAATTTCAAGAGAAAAAATAGAGGCATCCTCATGATTTGATGAATCGTAAAGAGGGGAATATTTAAAACAAGAAATTTCACCCTCTATTTCTTCACAATGAATAGATGATGGATGGGAGAGATCAAGAAGAGAATATTTTTCCTCTCCACTTTCGTATGTAAAAATGACATCCCATGAGTTCTGAGTGTGATAAAAAATAACATCATAAAAAATTGATTCTTTAGAATATTCAACAAGAATAACAGAATCGTGAAATATGTCATGATAATGAGGGAGAGGTGTATAAGGATAAAAATCAACCTCCATCGTAGATTCTTATTCATAGATAGACTCTCACACATAGTCATCATAAATTATATTATAGGTTTACTATTCAATACTAACTTCATTCTTAAATTGATCCTCATGAACACCAATAGGAACAGTTGAAACATGTGAACCAAACAACTTGCACTCAGGAGGACCAAATGAATCAATGAATGGAGGACTAGGAGATAAAACATCATTGCAAACGTTAGATTCACAATCCAAATATGCATGGAAATTATGAGCATGCGGGGTGGGAGAAGATGGTGGTAAATCAACAGATGAAATCTCAAGTTTTACCACCTCAACCTTCATAAATGAAGCTATTTCATGAGGAGAAGGTGAAGGATCACTTTGAATATAAACTTCCTTCATTCTAGGTTTAGGAATTGAATAATCGAGGTATGTTGGGAGACTTTCGGAAGACTCATATTCTTGTGGATTCATTAAAATATTAACAAAAAATTATAACTTATCTTTCATTAAATTCAAATCAATATCATTCTTAGAAAATTAAAAAAAAAATGAATGAAATGACCGTCAAAATCATTAAGAGATTCATCAGGTGCTTTTCGCAATCGTATGATTTTCTTGAAAATAGATTTATAATCATACCTATCAAAGACATGATAAATATCCTTGACAAGATGTTCGAAAGAGTGTATGGAAATTATGGGAAATGTGTAACACCATTCCTTTATGCGTGCTTCAAACGTGAGGATGACCAACCTACATGTAGTGTCCTCACATTGAATATTAAGTTTAGTGCAAAATTTGAAAAAATGAGCAGTGTCATTGAGGGTGGTTTTTCCACCCTCACCATCGAATTTCATATTTGAAAATTCACTGATTATTCGCATAGACACTTTCATATTTTCAATTCTAGAAAAAACATGCCATGGTTAAGAATTGGGAACAAGCCATTTAAAGATGCAAAAAGTTCAAACAAACTTCATGGGCTCAGCTTGTCATCTGGCCCTTGATCCAGGTGGATATTGGTGGCCACCCACCTATTCCACATGGACCCCCACCATTGTTTCTTTTAGTTTTTCAATTTCCTTAATTGTAGCAGAATTTACTATTTTTGGTAGTTTTGGGTCCTAAACTTGTGGAGCCATTTTGAGGCCCTAGAGGATGTTTTTTGGCAATATTCCTCCAAGAGAATCCATTGAAACCACATTTTCATTTTATTCCTCAGAGAGATCTTTTCAACAAGGTATGATGCACATCAAATGGAGATAATATGACCAAGTTACGACCCTAGGAAGTTAACTGCCCAACTAACCCCAATGAGGCCCATAAATACTTGGTGTTACATTTCCTCATGTTAGGGTTTTGGTTGTTTAGGGTTTTCTCTTATTGTTCAATAATAAAAATTTCCTTGAGCCTCATTTTAATTGATTTAAGAGGCATGTAGCTGCCACATCTGTTCTCAAAGATAAGATACCATCGCCCGCGCTAGTCTCATTTCCATTCTATTTTTAAGCATATTGCATTATTTGATATTAATGAAAGATAGTGTTATTTCTGCTGCATCTATGTATTTATGGTTATATCTGTAATTTTTTGCATTCCTATTTAAATTCGTATCAGTGGCATCAGAGCAGTCTTCTCTTTCTTTGTTTTTTCTTTACATGTCCCCAACGAGGTCCTGATATAAGGAGTTAGGGCTCGAACTGGTCAAACCTTTGCCAAACTAGCCTTGGAAATCCCGATGGCCTCCCATGGGGGAAGAAAAGAAATACAAGGGAGTAGGAGATCCTATCAAAATATTGCTTGAGGAGGCCCTTGAGAAACAAAGGAATGCGATGATGGATAACTTTTCCCAGATCCTTGAACAATTGCCCACCAGCGACGCATCCACATCTAACTCCCACTCTGGAGGCTCCACACCTTTTAAGGTACAAGTAAAATATGACATTCCCATATTTGAGGGCCAAATAGATGCAGATGTAGTAGATAAATGGTTGAATCTACTAGAAGGATATTTTTTTGTTCATGATTTTTCCAGCCGAGAAAATATTACCTTTTCTCTTCTCAAAGCTGCCTCCCACATCAAGGACTCATGAGAAACCTATTTTGAGCAGAAGGATGAAAGTACAAACTCACTGTTTTCAGCTTCTCCCACTTGGAATTTATTCTGGGATTCCATCAAGGCTATGAGGAAAAATACATAAAGTGGACCATGCTGCGGTAGGGAAGGGACCGAGATGTGTTAGAGTTTACCAATGTTTTTCATACCCTTCACACGAAGTTGGGTATCAAGGATTCTGAGAAACATTTGGTACTCAAGTACCATGACTACCTACATAGATACATCCAATATGAGATGGATTTCTTGGACATCTCACTCGGCACAACGTACCGATAGACTATCAACGTTGAACAGAAATTTAAACAGAAGAAGAGAGACTTTGGATCTGTGAATTCGAAGCAAGGGAAAGGTGCCCCCAAACAATAGAACAAAGGAAAAAGCCAAGGAAGGATGACCCAGGACAACCCACCAAGGCCAAAATAAACAGACAACAGTGTGAAGCCGAAGAAGGACACAGGAAAGTGGTGTCAATTCGATAAGAGCTCCACCCACAACACATGTGAATGTCAGGCCAAGCAGTCATTGGTGGCTGAACTGAAGGCTTCAAAATCAGATGTATTTTTCGACTCAAAGTTAGAACCCAACAAGGGGAATGAAAAAGGGAAGTAGATTATTGATGTGGAGCCTAACGCCATCATTTCCACCATAAATATTGAGAAAGAGGAACCCAAAGATCCAGAGGAGGAGCGTCTCTTCCACAACTAGATGTGGGTAAAGGGTTCCCCACTATAGTTCATTATCAAAAGCAGGAGGCAAAAGAACCTCATTGTAGTAGAGGTCGTCAAGTAGTTGGGCTTATCGAACACATCACAGCCACAACCATACACCATTGGGTGGCTTCACCAAGGACGAGATCTACAGGTGAGCCAACAATGTCCCCTTTCATACAACATCAAGCCCTTCATGGATGAGGTATTATGTGATGTTTCTCCCCTTGATTTTTGTGATGTATTATTAGGCCAGCTATACTTGTGGAAGTGGTATGTTGTGTATGAGTCAAGGCTTCACATTTTTATTGTTACATTGGGAAATAAGTTGTGCAGGATACTAGAGGTAGCACTAACTATCATCATCTCTCTGATTACTGCAAAACAATGCATAAGCTCATTTCAAAAACTGAGAAAGAAGACGATGGCCATGACCTCTAGACAGGGCCCGTCCGCACGAAAATAATAGATGGACAAGGTCCTGGAGGAGTACGAGGACATCTTCACCTCCCCTATAAGGGTGCCTCTGATTTGTCAAGTCAGGCACTCCATCGGTCTGACTCTAGGTGCACCGTTACCTAATGGACCAATCTATTGGTGCTTTGTTCTAGAGAACGATGAAATCAAGAGGAAAATTCAGGAGCTGTTGTAGAAAGGTCACATTCGTCCAAGTTCATCGCCCTGTGGGAGCCTGATCGTGTTGGTACAGAAGAAGGATGGGACTTGGAGACTCTGTATTGACTATCGGGTGGCGAAAAAGATCACTGTCCATAATAGGTACCTAATCTCATGGATTGATGACCTTCTATACTAACTCAAGGGGGGACAATATTTCAACAAGATCAACTTGAAGTTGGGATATCACCAGGTACTAATCGAACCCTCCGATGTCTGGAAGACTGCCTTCAAAGCCAAGGAGGGCCTTTTTGAATGGTTGGTTATGCCTTTTGGGTTGACGAATGCTCGTACAACCTTCATGAGGCTTATGGATGACATATTGCGGCCATTCACCAACTAATTTGTAGTGGTATACTTGGATGACATCCTCATATTCAGCCAGAGTTGGGAAGAGCAGCTCCACCACATCTGACAAGTTCTCCAAACACTGCAGCAACACAAGCTGTGTGCTAATTTGGAGAAATTCACTTTTGGTATGACCCAGGTTCAATATCTAGGATACATTATTGATGAATGGGGGGTACATGTGGATCCAAGCAAGATCCAAGTCATTCGAGATTGGCCAGCTGCATCCACTATGACGGAGCTCCGTAGCTTTTTGGATCTTGCCAATTTCTACCATAGGTTCATGTTGGGGTTCTCTCATGTCACTTGACCCTTAAGTCAAGTCACCAAAGGAGGAGCAAAAGAAAAATTCTTTTGGCTAGAATCTCAACAAAATGCATTTGGAGAGTTTAACCATCACCTCTACTCTGCAACAGTTCTCACATTACCAGACTTGTAATGACCATTTGAGATCGAGACAGATGCCTCTGACTATACTATTAGGGTAATCCTTACTCAACACGGGCATCCAATGGAATATCACAGCAAGAAACTTTTAGACACGGTCCAGAAGTATCCAACTTATGAAAGAGATATGTATTCCATTATGCAGGCCTGCCAACAATGGAAGCATTACATTTTGGGGAAGGAAATGATCATCCACACAGACCACCGACCCTTGCAGTTCATACAGACGTAAGGGAAGTTGTAAAGTGATCTCCATTAGCAGTGGTCCACATACCTACAACAATTCCATTTGAATTTCAAGTGCAAGAAGGGAAACATAAATAATGTTGCAGGTTGCCTTAGCTGGCCGCAGATCATGGTCTTAAACACCATTCTCAACTCTGGTTGGCACGAGACTTCTAATTGGCCACTTCTCTACAAAAGGGACCCAAAATTTGGCCACACATTCCATGTACTCTTGGAGGGTCAGCGAGCTCTAGATTTTCACCTTAAGAATGCTCTGTTATGCCACTTGAGACACAATTGTGTTCCTTCAAGCGAGCCTACAAAGATGATTTGGGAAGCACACTACAGTCAGGCCGTTGGGTATTTCATGGTCGATAAAATGGTGGAAGCAATGCAAAAGTATTTCTATTGGCCAAACCTTCGATAGGATGCCAAGAAGTACATAAGATCCTACACTTCCATCGCCATTACGAAACCAACAATCAAGAAGCAAGGTATCTATACTTCGCTGCCTTGTTATCGGGAAATCTAGTGTCTATGCAGAGCTACTAGTCCCACTAAGACTGGTAGCTACCTTAGAAACAAACAAACTAAAACCACTTTCGTTTTCCTTTATGAGAAGTAGATAAGAGGGGAAAGAAGGAGACCAACCTCTGTCTTGCGCTTGGATCCTTGCTTGATTCCTCTCCCTTCTGATAGATCTTTGCCACTCGCTTCCTCGTCTACCCAGCTTCAAAGAGCACCTGTAGAATCAAAGCAGCATAACACTATCCAAGAACATAGATCTACCATCATAAACAATACAGGACCAGATATATATCGACCACACAAATGCATATATCATCAATCATACAAGAATGTGGAGGAAAACTTGAATAGCTTTATTAATAATCAAGAATAGAAAAGAGGATTACAACCAATTGTTCTGACCCAGCATCATCCTCTCAGCAAGAAATCCCTTCTTCACCTCATGAAAAGCTTAGATCACCCAACACTATGATGTTACACCAAGAAACCAGCAACACTTCCTTACAAGATACAAAATTCTAGCCTCTGGATCTCTGGGATGAGGGATCCATATATAGATGTTTGCAAAGGGGGTGAGTCAACTTTTGAGATTTGATTAGTGTCCTCTCTCTGATAGTTCTTGATTCCACTTGGAGATTGATGATCTCTTACTCATCCCTGGGTGAATGCAGAGAGGCAAGTGTCATAGGAGAAGTTTTTGGAAGATTCCATGATCCTCCACCTCATAGATTGACCCTGCCATTTGTCCACTCTCGCCCATCGCACACCATAGAAGGGATTTTCAGTATGCATCACACCTCCCATGTGCATTTAGGTGGGATGCAACGCACTTTGACCATGGAGCAGGTGAGATGGTCTAGTTTTGACCAGTTCTGAGTAGTTTTTCATCGAGAACTTCTGGGAGATGATGTAATCAGTTGACCTTGTTCTTTTAGGGGTTGGAACAATACTTTTAGGGACTTAAGAGCCCTTAGTTTATGGACATTTATGATTGGGGTTGTAGTGTCCAAAAATGTCTATAACAATTGCCCCCTAAAGCATGAGGTCGTTAATCATTTGATGTCGGGTGAAATGCTTTATCATGAGGATCTGAAGTTTTTTCAAGCTGGAAGGTGACCTGTAATAAGATACAATACAATACATTATCTTCATAATATTTTCATGATCTAGCTGAGGCGGGTATTCCCATGCTCAGCTTTATAAATTCATTTTCATGTACATAAGACAGACAATCGTCTAAGTGCAGACTGATGATTCTGGTAGAGCCATCATCCCTTGGATTAGATGATTACCTGCGCAGTAATGATATACATTTGATGTCTTTATTTTCCTGAATATATATCGCAGCCCGGATGGATGAAACTATATCCGGGGTCTTCAATCTCGTTCGATCTTCACTCAAAGTACAAGTCGATCCATGTGATAGATGTTTTGGAGTCAAACATGGAAAGACATCGCCTCATTACCAGCCAATGATGTAAGCTGTTAACAGGCGCGAGAGGAATCACCGATAATGATGATGACACTCAAGGTACTACAATACAATTCACATGTTGTGAATAAGGGACTTGGCGTCAAACACGAGGCAAAATCTTTCGGTCGAAGGCCATTGATATAAACCTGTCGCTGGAAGTGAGAAACTTGCCATTGAGGCATGCAAGCTTCAAAGTACTGAAAGGGTTGTTCCTAGATCGACTTCCTGAATAATGAGCTGATGTCAACAAGAAGCGATCCGTCATAGGAGGGCCTTAGTGAATCCCACATCAATGACATGGAATGGAGCAAATGATTTTAATGGAGGTGAAAACGATCTGACGACATAAGGTTCAGGGTGGCGGTCATGAAAGGATGGAGCATAAATGTATTGCAGTGGATGAGACACAGGTGAATTCTCTAAGCGACTTCTCTTGAACATATCGGCGACACTGACATGATGGATTGGTAGTGTTAACCAAAAATATGGATGGTGTGATGGACCCATGGTGATATGACGAGTGAACAGAACAACCCAACATGACTCGAATGCGAAGTGAAAGTGTCATGTTCAAGAGCGACTTGCTACCAATAAAGTTTCTTCAAGTTTTCTTCCCAATTTTTCCCCAGTCATTGCTGACCAGTACCTCTTTATTTTTGTCAATCTTCAGGAGGATAACATATGCTTGTTCTATAATTTTCCCTTCCGGCAAACCCATCGCTATGTTTTAATGAGCCTAGCGATAGTGAAACTCGTTCTTGTCTCTATGGACAAGTTTTTTGCTATTCGGTTTTAACGAGTTTAACGACAAAGATAACTCGATCCTTTTCAATTTTAGAGAGTCTAAAAAGGGACGTAAAGAAAACTCCAATAATCCTTTTTCGTCATATAATCCCTTGAGTCCGAAAAAGTATAAAACAATCCAAAGGGATGAATTTTTGGTACTTTTAACGAGCCGAACAAAACAAGCTCTCGATCTTTTTGTGTAATAATCCCTCAAGTCCAAAAAGATTAAAATCTAAAGGAGGGATAACACTTCTGGTTACTTTAACGAGCTGGAGAGGCCAATTACTCGGCAATATTTTCATATTTTACGAGTCAGTTGAAAAGATCTTAAAGGAGATTCGTTTTTTGGGGAACGAGTGATAAATTTGGGTAGCAACTAATTCCAGGTAAGGTTTGGAATTTCCCAATCATGGCAGTGTCACAAGGATGGCTAACAGGATCACTCTTCACAGCGGTTCCTCAAAAAGGGTAAATAATCAAATGGAGGTGAATGATCGGCCAATGTAGAGTGGAGGTGATGATGAGAACACGACCAAGGATTAAAAGGCTAATGATAATGCATTCACGATGGTTATTTACTAGAAATTGGTTCATTTTTTAATGAGCTTAAACTCTGGCGGAACATTTGCTCATTGCTTATGTTTATTTTTTAACGAGCTTGAATTCCACATTAAAACTGCTCGATCTAGTCATATAATAAGGATGTCTCATATAAAATGGCACCTTTTCAAAGCTTTGCCCTGCATTCTTTCTTTATGCAAGTTAGGAAACGACCAATCCTATGAGTTTAAAGGGTTAGAGGACCTACAAATTTAAAAAAATAAATGGTCACTCTTCACTTGCACACCAAAAGGTTTACATGCCCCCGGGTATAGCAAAAAATTTCCGGGTTACCAAAGGCTGTTCTATCCATACTTCAGACAAAACACTTCCTCGGCGATGTCTACCGAAATAAACAAAGGTGAGTGGCGCAATTGGCTCCACTCACATAACTTTGACGAAGGAATCTTATTCCAGTCTAATCTCATAAACTAGTCATATATCATTTGTGGAAACCTACCCTATACCCAAGGTTTTCCTGTCGAAACAGGCCAGGGTGCATGCCCCCTGGGTTTCAGTCATGTCCTCGAATCACTCGCGCTCATCTGGAGGATGGACTGGGGATTGATGAGACATTCCTTGCATGAAAAGACCATTCAGGGATGGTATTTGACTATTTTCTATGTGTGAACTGGGGAATGAAAGCTAGTCTATGAGCTTGACCACTCTTCCTTCATGCGAAAATCACATTAGTCTAAAGAGTGAGGAGACAATGGCTCCCATGCAATAAATATAGTCGCGTCCAAGGAGCAGATTATAATCCAGGGGTCCTTTGACTACCATTACATTCATGTGAACGGTTTTCCTTCTCAATGTTATCAGCACATTGGGGAGGATCCCTAATGGTCAATTGGTTCCTTTGTCAAAGCCTGTTAGATTTCTCATTTCAGGCAAAAGCGATTGCAAACCAGGCGCTTTCCAAGCAGTTGAGGAAAGGATACTCACAGAAGCCCCTTCATCTATGATGGTACCGGCCATGACCATTCTATATATTTGAGCAATGATTCGAAATGGTACACTAGCCGGTAAGCGGGGTCTGCTTAGTAGATTCCAATCGAAGGAAACAAATAGGTTGCTTGGAGGTGGGACTGAATAGACGGCCGGATGCAACTCTGACGAACTTCCTTCCTGTGGTAAAGGAACGGGTAGACAGACCCCATGTTCATCGGAGTCTGTGCTTACGAAGAGAATTTGGATGGTGTCATTCTTGTTCTCTCCGGTGACTGTATCATCTAAAGATGGATCCTCTGAATGTAAGACCGGGTCAAATGCCGCCTCGACCTTTTGACTTTCGTCTGGTGTGGATTCATATGGTTCATCTTCAATGATAGACGCTTCGGCCAACCAAAATGCCATGTCAGACAGATTTTCAACTAGTGACGGACTCGGCAAGAGTTTCTTATATCTAGGAGGAAGTCGTAACGGTGAAACTGGACGGTCATCCAAAACTCTTTTAGCCTCGTCTAAGAAGGGCAACGGTGGACGGCGTGATCGCCTTCACGCAGTTTACAAGGAAACTTACATTTTCCTTTTTGTCCAAGGGCTTCACTTTCACTAGTTGACGGTATATTTTCAACATGATCATCAGAGGTTGATGACACTGTATTGTGCAAATGAGGAGACCAGTCCCTTAAGATCCGAGGGATGCAAGGACAGTCTCGATGATAGTGGTCTCCTTTGCAAATGACACATGGAGATTTAGGCCTGGATGGTGCAGTGTGTGGATTTTCGCTAGACGATTCCTGGTTGCCCTTTTTCGCCTTTGGCTCCTTCTTCTTCTCCTTCTTCTTCTCCTTCTTCTTCTCGGTTACTTGATTTTTGGCTTTACCAGCTTCATCAAGCGAAGAGGAAGGAGGAGAGGGAGAATTGGACGAAGTAGAAGGCTGGGGGGAAACTCTGGTATCGTTTAGTTGCTGATTTGATTGTTCAGGAATCACGGTGTTCTGAACAACAGAGGTCGAGAAGAGCCATACGGGCAAGCCAATTGTCAATCTTGGAAGTGACAATGTGGCCATATGGGGTGCACCAACATCTCCCCAAGAGGAGAAAGGACTAGGATTTTCTCCAAGGGGGAATCCTTGGTTGGTGGACTCCATTTTTCTCAACCTAATACCAACGTAGGAAAGGTGATGTTTATTCCGATTAAAATAAATTTTAGACGCTTTGACACAACTTGTTTTTTCAATTTTTAAGATTCGAGAAAAAACAAAAGATGAATCTAGTTGCCTTCGATTTTTAATGAGCTTGAAGTGACAAGTGCTCAGATGGACCTTTTCCTTTAAGGAGTCTGAAAAGGAATGAAAGAGACTACTCTGGAAATCTAGACAGAGGGATTACCAAACCAATCGTAAAACTACAGAATATTTTTACGGTACGACAGTCAATCTTCCCGAATGCTGTGTTCAGTGCATTGGGATCGATAGGGCGGCAGACACGGCTTCCTATGGATAAAGGATAAAGCCTATTGTGGTCTCCCAATATATACTCGATGGTACGTGGGAGCACAAGTCCGTACTGGCACTTATCGTCTCAAAGTGGAGGAATCACCCAACCAACAATGAAAACAATAGTTACTAGGCTTTACGACGCTGGAATACGTCTCTAGCCAAGACTTGCAAATGTTGTGCGTTAGGTTCCAAAGTGTTTTTAGATTCATTAAATTTATTTTACAGTTGATCTTGCTTAAGAAATTTTCCTTTCAAGTTCACTGCGTGATGTAGATATACAATTCCTAAAATGCAATCTAAGATGATAAACAATCATTTAATCTTCTTTTTGCAATGAAAATCTCAGCTACTAAGGAAAGAGAGATGATATTCTTTCAACATAGAGCAGGGAGCACACACTATATGCACTGTCCTAAATCAAACCAACAAACAATCTAAATGCAAATGCACATGCATGTATTTTTTTTCAGCCTTCTTAATGTGTGAATGATAAAAAGAAAGCTAAGCGCAAATTTGAATTATTTTTCAAAGCGACATTACTAACAAGTTTCTTTTCCAGAAAAAATGAATACAATGAGGACACTTTATGGTTTGGAATTGAAAACTTGCTTTCGACACTTGAAAAAATATTAATTCAAATCAAATACAAGAGTAACAGTGTAATCGACTATCAAGAACAATTGGATTCTCTTCTATGACTGAAAACGACACTTGCGACACTTCCAAATCAAGAAACGATAGTTCAATTATGCTACTTATTTGTAAAAGAGAACTGAAAATGGATCATAGTACATAAAAAACATTTATAGTTCTTTACAAAATAGAGGCGGAATAATGGCAAAGAAGGGGGTTTCCAACAGAGGTATACTGACTACAGATAGCAAAACTCCTGAATAGAGCTGAAAAAAGTGAAAAAACCAAAGTCTGCAGGCAAAATTAGCCCTTTCTGATCACCGCATCTGTTACACAGGGATTCCAGTATGCATCCCACCTACAGCACACGGGAAGTGTGATGCATACTGATATCCTTGAAGAGAGGGTGCGATGGTATAGTGCGAGACTTTTGATCCAGTTCTTGATCACAGTTTGCAACACAGTTCAGGGATTTAGGCCGAGAAAGTGGTAATCAGTAAATAAATCATAGGGGTAGATCTAAGGAGGTTACTAGAGCTACCATAAGGGCAATTAGAGAGCTTGTAAATCGATTGTTCAGTTCGTAAATAAAACCTAGAGATAGACTGAAGCAGCTTTGATCTACTTTGAACTTGCATAGCAAATGCAATTCAAAGGCTAGTTGGCTTGACTTCAGGCTCCGTCTGTAAGTTTATAAAGCAAACAAATATAGACAAACAAACAATCTATTCCCTCCCCAGTGGAGTCACCATTTTGTTATCGGAAAATCTAGTGTCTATGCAGAGCTGCTAGTCCCACTAAGACTGGTAGCTACCTTAGAAACAAACAAACTAAAACCATTTTCCTTTATGAGAAGTAGATAATAGGGGAGAGAAGGAGACCAACCTCTGTCTTGCACTTGGATCCTTGGTTGATTCCTCTCCCTTCTGATAGATCTTTGCCACTCGCTTCCTCGTCTACCCAGCGTCAAAGACCACCTGTAGAATCAAAGCAGCATAACACTATCAAAGGACATAGATCTACCATCATAAACAATACAGAACCAGATATATATTGACCACACAAATGCATATATCATCAATCATACAAGAATGTGGACAAAAACTAGAATAACTTTATTAATAATCAAGAATAGCAAAGAGGATTACAACCAATTGTTCTGACCCAGTGTCATCCTCTCAGCAAGAAAGCCCTTCTTCAACTCATGAAAAACTTAGATCACCTAACACTATGATGTTACACCAAGAAACCAGCAGCACTTCCTTACAAGATACTAAATTCCAGCCTCCGGATCTCTGGGATGAGGGATCCATATATAGATGTTTGCAAGGGGGTGAGTCAGCTTTTGAGATTTTATTAGTGTCCTCTCTCTGATAGTTCTTGATTCCACTTGGAGATTTATGATCTCTTACTCATCCCTGGGCAAATGTAGAGAGGCAAGTGTCACAGGAGAAGTTTCCGGAAGATTCCATGATCCTCCACCTCATAGACTGACCTTGCCATTTGTCCACTCTTGCCCATCGCACCCCATAGAAGGGCTTTTCATTATGCATCGCATCTCCCATGTGAATTTAGGTGGGATGCAGTGCACTTTGACCATGGAGCAGGTGAGATGGTCCAGTTTTGACCAGTTCTGAGTATTTTTTCATGGAGAACTTCTGGGAGATGATGTAATCAGCTAACCTTGTTCTTTTAGGGGTTGTAACAACACTTTTAGGGACTTAAGAGCCCTTGGTTTATGGACATTTATGATTGGGGTTGCAGTGCCCAAAAATGTCTATAACATGCCTACCCCTAGTCAACCTTGGAAATCCATCTCCATTGGTTACATGTCAGGCCTTCCTTCTACTAAGCATGGCAATGACTATATTTTTGTGGTCATTGACAGATTCTCGAAGATGGCCATTATGGCGGCCTACAAGGAGAGTATCACAGGAGAAGCCACTGCTAAACTCTTCTTTGAACGAGTTTGGGTGCACTTTGGGATCCCACAGTTTATCATCTCAGATTAGGACAGCAGGTTCCTTAGTAAATTTTGGTCCAGTCTCTGGTCGATGCTAGACACCAAGCTCATTAAGTCCACAGCTTTCCATCCCCAAACTGATGGCGAAACAAAAGTCATCAATAGGATGATCATACACATTCTTCTCATGGACAACTCAAAGAATCCAATCACATGGGATGAGAGTGTCCCCTATGTCTAGCAAAGCTACAACTAAGCTCTCCACAGCTTGACTTGACAAAACACTTTTCAGGTGGGCTTGGGATTCCAGCCACTATGTCCCATTTATGTGGTCGTGCCATTTGCATTGACTCGGTGTTAGGTACCTAGGGGGGATAATATGGGGTACCAAGGGAGGTACCCAAGGTAATAATGTAATAATGGGATGGGCCATAGTAATAAATAAGGTGGTTAACCCATGTCATGTAAGGGACCACAAGTAGTTAATAATAATGTAATGGGCCCCTGGTATTAGTTGATGGTATGAGGAAACCATGGTAATGATGCATGGTATTGTATGTATGAGGCCTATATAGAGGCTAGAGACTCCACATGGAGAGATATGAAGATGAAGAGAAGTATTCTTGTATGAACAGGCATATGGCTTGTGGAGTGTTCTCCTTCCTTAAGGAGTGAATGTATGGTGTTGCCCTACCATAATGGTTTTGATAATAAAGAGATTCATTTCATCTTATTTCTGAGTTATTTGTTTTTATCAGATCTATAGTATTTCTGGGTTAGATCTACAACAAGTGGTATCAGAGCTACAACAATTGGTATCAGAGCCCTAAAAAGATCTAACCCAGAAATACTATAGATCTGATAAAAACAAATAACCCAGAAATAAGATGATATGAATCTCTTTATTATCAAAACCCTTATGGTAGGGCAACACCATACATTCACTCCTTAAGGAAGGAGAACACTCCACAAGCCATATGCCTGTTCATACAAGAATACTTCTCTTCATCTTCATATCTCTCCATGTGGAGTCTCTAGCCTCTATATAGGCCTCATACATACAATACCATGCATCATTACCATGGTTTCCTCATACCATCAACTAATACCATGGGCCCATTACATTATTATTAACTACTTGTGGTCCCTTACATGACATGGGTTAACCACCTTATTTATTACTATGGCACATCCCATTATTACATTATTACCTTGGGTACCTCCATTGGTACCCCATATTATCCCCCCTAGGTACATAAAATTTTCATTGCTGAAAAGAGATAAAAGTTTGCTTATCATCTTTAGATTGCATTTTAGGAATTACATCTACATCTCGTGGTGATCCCAAAAGGAAAACTTCTAAGAAAGATCAACTTAAAATAAATTGAATGAATCTAACAACGCTTTGGAACTTAACACACAACATTTAGAGGTATAGGCTAGAGACGTATTCCGGCGTCGTAAAGCCTGGTAACTGTTGTCCTCACTGATGGTTGGGTGATTCCTCCACTTTGAGACGATAAGTGTCAGTACGGACTTGTGCTCCCATGTACCATCAAGTATATATTGGGAGACCCCTATAGGCTTAAAACCTTTTATCCATAGGAAACTGTGTCGGCCGCCCTACTGATCGCAATGCACCGAACACAGCATTCGGGAAGATTGACTGCCGTACCGTAAAAAGTATTCTGTAGTTTTGTGATTGGTTTGGTACTCCCTCTACCTAGATCACCAGAGCAGTCCCTTTCGTTCCTTTTCAGACTCCTTAACGGAAAAGGTCCATCTGAGCACTTGTCACTTCAGGCTCATTAAAAATCGAGGGAGACTAGAGTCATCTTTTGTTTTTTCTCGACTCTTTAAAATTGAAAAAACAAGTTGTGTCAAAAGCGTCTAAAATTCATTTAATTCGGAAACATACTTCCCCTTTTTATTTTAGTTGATTGAGTAATCCGCAATCGTGGAAGAAAGTAAATTGAAACCCTGTCGTTCGCGGAGGCTTACGAATCAACCGTCTTTGTCTTCGGAATCGAAACCAGTACGAACAAAGCGAACTCGTTTAACTGGTTCAAAATATCCTATTAAATTTAGAACAAGTGTTCCAACGACATCCGAGATTCCGGTTACTCCAAACATTTTTGGAATCCCTGCCTCTACAGAAGAAGTTCAACAACCACAGAGGTACAATGATACTGATCCTAGTCTGAGAGTAAACACTTGTGTTACCAAACCAGTTCCATCTACAACCGGGTCAGAGAGTCTTGCTTTTCAAACATCTGTCGCTGTCGATCCCACCCCTTCTTTGGCACCAGAAATATTTTACGGACCTGACGGTCTTCCCCTTCCACCTGGTTTGATTGCAATTGAATAAATTGTAGAAGATCCTCAAACAAGTACTCCAACGCACTTTGGAGTCGGGATCACTCTATATCCTTCTTCATCAGAAGTTAGTCTACCACTAGTGGAATTTCCTGTAGAATCGCTAGGTAATATTTTGGATAGACTCCAAATGTCTGAACAACCGTCAACATATAGGACTGTGTCGTCTGACACAACGACAGTAGAACTCCCTGCCGTCACTCCGAAAATGTTCGCCGGCATACCATCTGTCCCAACTAGCTCTCAACCGCTAGAAGGAGCCCACTCAGGGGTTATTTCGACAGTCTGGTCCATTCCTGTTTGTTCATCCGGAATAATATCCGGAAACTCTTGTGTTGAGTCTCAACAAATTGATCCATTTGGAGGTCAATTTGGGCAGTCTGGTCCCCAAGGGCAAACAATCCCCTTGAGTTCTGGATTACCACCGTATGGGGGGCAGTATGCCCTTTCATTATCCCCTCCGGGAGGATATCCATACGGGAGTTCACAGCAATATTCAGGTTATACTGGAATTACCTCAAGTGGTTGGGTACCTATACTACCTCAACAACCAAGGGTTGTGTATTCGATGCAACAATGTGTACCTATGTCGAATATCCCGACTACACCAGCTATTGTGACGGTGTCACAAGTTCAAACGCTGCCTGTTGTATGTCAACCTCAGATTTCTCAGGTTGTAATGCAACAGCCCCTTGACCCTGTGACTCAACCACAATCGCCAACTGGTGGGGTGACACAGGTCCAGACGGGTACAATTACCCCACACCTTGGTCCAATGATTAGTATAGCGCAACAACACATGGCTTCTCAACCATGGCTGGTGCAATACCAACAACCACAATTCCAACAAGTATACCAAGGTTCTGAGCAGCAAATCTTTGCGAACAGCGGATAGCCGTACATTCAAAACGGTCAAAATCAACCATTTTACAATGGTCATGTCCACCAACCTTATTAGTCATATCAACATCAAATGCATTATGCTGGCATGCAAAGACCAACTGCTCAGGCAATCCCATCTTACCCTGGGTATGCTTCACCTAATCTGAATCAACAGTTACCATTCGTGGCAACTTTAGAGTTACCTGATTTAAACCGGTTAACAAACGATCCAATTGCTTACGCCCCTTGGTGGCCAGCGATTCCACATAAACTTCCATCATATATTCCTAAATTTAATGGGAATCCGGGTGAAGATCCATCGAATCACGTGATGACATTTCATCTATGGTGTTCATCAAACACCCTAAATGATGATTCGATAAGGCTTCGCCTCTTTCAGAGGACGTTAATGGGTGCAGCGGCAAAATGGTACATTGAATTGCCTAGAGCTTCGTTCGACAACTTCAGTACCTTAGCCACAACCTTTTTAACCCATTTTCAATGACCGATAAGGTATGAAACGGGAACAGAACTCCTTACCAACTTCAAATAGACAACAACCACTCACATATCTGATCATATACATGAGTGGCGACGTCGTTGTAGGATGGTAAAAACGTACGTTCCCGATCAGCTATTGGCTGATGGTTTATCAAGTCATTATTACCTTCCATCACGGAAGATGTGGCAAAGGGGGGAGTCGTAACGGAAGAGCAAGTTATCGCTCGTGCACAATATCTAGACTTGATTTATACTCAGTCCGGCACGCTCTACGACAAAATACCTGACGCCCCTAGACCAGAATTCTCAATTCCTCCTCCTCCTAAATCGAACAATGACTCTCACGTCGGCGATGGCGTGATTGGCACAATAGACACGAAATCGACAAAGGCTACATCCAAGAAGGCCCGTAATATTTCAGATCAAAATGCAAAAGATGAACTTCTTGCTTCGGAAGTAAATGCCATATCGACAGATAAGGGCAAAGAAACCAAACAACCAGGAAGCAAGAAGAAAGGCAAAGGGAAGAAGAAGAAACAGGATGAATCATCACCTGAAAAATCTTCTTCAAACCCTCCTGGAAATAGGAAACCCCTTGCAGGGTGTCACATATGTGATGAGGATCATTGGACAAAAGAATGTCCATACAAAGTTGAGCTTAAGAGATTCTTTAAAAGTTCGAAAACCTCAGCTGTGTTAACTGATCCGTTTTCAAATCCAGGAGCAAATCTGGTTGAAAGTGGAAATGCTTCCCGGTCTCAAGTGCTAATGTTGTCGATTTCAAAACAACGGAATGATGCTTTGATTTCGACAAGGAACAAAGATTACGGGAATCCGCAGCTGTCGAACGACAAGGATAAAGATCAACCAAGTAGTTCAACAACAACTTCGACAGAAGTTGTACCACCTACCATTCCTGAATTAACAATAAAACCGCCGAAGGGAGTAGTACACAAGTCGACATTTAATCCCCGCGCTAGAGCAGCGCAGCATTATAACATAGTGGAAGATTTGGCCCAATCGCCATCCGCTATGTCGACTCTTGAAGTACTACAAAATTGCCCATCCCAAAGGCAAGCTTTGTTATCAGCCATTGGTGGGATTGATCCTATGGATTCCAATCTTGTATCCTTCGACCACAAAGGATACGATCCTCAGTTACCGGCTCAACTAGCTTTCCTTGTTCAAGTGAAAGCCCTCAACAAAACTGTTCATCGAACAATTATTGATGAGGGGGCATCTACATGTATTATGTCGATGAGTTGCTGGAAAACTTTAGGATCTCCAACCTTGCCGCGATCTGCGACGACGTTAAAAGCATTCGACGAAAGGACATATACCCCATATGGTATCCTAAATAACTTGAAAGTTGAACTAGGGGGAAAAACGGTAGAAATAGATGTTGAAGTCATCGATGCGAATCTTGATTACAACATCCTACTAGGAAGACCATGGATATATGCCATGGCAGCTGTTGTGTCGACCTATTTTAGAAAGATTGCATTTCCCTTTCAAGGAGGGATTACAATCGTTGATCAACAAAACTTCCTTTCCAATGGTTCTCAAGTTACAGGAAGCATTCCCATGATCCATGGAAGCCCCCATTCGTTTCAGAATATCGGAGTAGGCCTACTAAAAGATCCTATACTAATGGGAACTTTCGCTCTTCCACCTCCAATCAATCTGGCAGAAGTAGCGTCGATAGGAACCTGCAATATGATATCTTCCACAAAGATCTCAGAAAACGATATCAACATGGATCATGCAATGGTTTTTCCCCCAAGCCCAATAGAAATATTATAGCAATCAATGTTTCTAGCACGGGAGGCAAACCCAAATCAACGCTCATCAAGCGTTTGGATAGATAGGTCTAGAGAATATGGTACTCCTTCAGATCCTTGGTCGCAAGTGCATGTCACAGACGAGGGAATTCTCCAAGCTATGGTAATTGAAGGAGTACCATGGAATGATTCCCACCATCGTTCCCTTCTTCCGGATTGCGAAGAAGAGACTCAACATGACCTTTATCATCCCTCAGTATTTGATTTTCTCTCAAATACTGTAAATACGGTGGATTCTGAGCGAAACTTATCCAACATTGAAGAGACTATAGCCATAAATATCTTGACTAAAACAGATGTTGTAGAGAATATTTATGTTGGCAAATGTTGTTCTCCTTCAGAACTAGAAATATATAATGCTCTTTTTCGCGAATTCAGAGATATCTTTTCTTGGTCATACAGTGAAATGCCAGGCATCGACTCGAGTATCGTTGAACACTAAATTAAGATGTATCCAGATGTCAAACCGGTACAACAACGGCTAAGGCAGGTGCACCCCAAGAAAGTCGCTGCCATTAAGGCAGAAGTTGAAAAACTTCTCCATGCTGGTTTCATCTACCTGGTTCCTCTAACCGATTGGGTATCGAATATTGTCCCTGTTATGAAGAAACAGGGGACGATTAGAGTGTGTGTCGATTATAGGGATGTAAATCAAGCTTGTCCAAAAGACAACTACCCTACACCCTTCATCGACCAGATAATTGATGAATGCGCCAGATGCGAAATCTTTTCATTCATGGATGGATTTTCCGGGTATAATCAAATAAATATACACCCACAGGACCAGTCAAAGACTACATTCATTTGTCTGTGGGGCGCATTCGCGTATCGAAAATTACCCTTTGGTTTAAAGAACGCAGGGGCGACGTTTCAGAGGGCAATGAATTATGCCTTCCATGACATCAAAAACATCATTCAACCATACCTCGACGACCTTCCGGCTCATTCGTGAAAGCGGACTGATCATCTGCAGCATTTAAGAGCGATATTTCTATGTTGCCGACACTACAAGATACGACTCAATCCACACAAATGTGTATTTTGCGTCAGTTCTGGTCGTTTACTTGGCTTTGTAGTCTCCAAGGATGGGATTCGTCTCGACCCATGCAAGGTCCAGGCAATCATAAATTTGCCTCCACCTTCAAATTTGCTTCAGATTCAGAAACTCCAAGGAAAAGCAAACTTTCTAAGGAGGTTCATTCCAAATTACACCGAACTTGCTAAAGGTTATACACGTCTTTTGAAAAAGGAGGTACCCTTTGTCTGGGATTAGGTCGCACAAGCTTCCTTTGATGCTTTAAAAGATTCCCTAATGAAAGCATCTTTAATGTATGCCCCCGATTATCAAAGAGATTTTAACCTATATCTGGCTGCAGCAGATACAACCATCGCAATGGTTTTAGTTCAAGAAGTCGATGGAATTGAACATCCTATATATTATTTAAGTAAGAACTTAAATGATACAGAAAGCAAATATTCTTATGTTGAAAAACTAGCGCTTGCAGCTGTTCAAGCGATACAAAGATTTCGACACTATGTCCTCTTTCGGAAAACTACCATTCTGTCCGATTGCAACCCCAAGACTTATATATTGTCGCGACAGTTGCTGGGGGGCAAATACAAAATGGATAGCGATCCTTCAAGAGTTTGATCTGGAATTTGTAAAATCCAAATCAAAGAAAGCTCTATTTTTTGCAGAACTATTATGCGATCTCCCATCGTCGTCCAACGATGAAACATCCGAAGAATCAATCGTGGATGAGAATTTGTTTATGATATCTACAAGAAATGAGTGGTATGGAGATATAATAATTTATCTCCAAACCCAAAAGTTTAGGCCAAACACCTGACACTCTGAACAAAAACGTATTCGATACCAAGCAAAAGACTACATGATCGTCGGTGATACACTTTACTGTCGTGGTATCGATACAATTCTGAGAAGGTGCCTCACCCATGAGGAGGCCGAAAAAGCCCTGAATGAGTGTCATTCAGGAGCCTGTGGGGGGCATCAATCTGGATATGCTACAGCGCAAAAAATCTTACGAGCAGGATACTTCTGGCCAACAATGTTCAAAGATTGCATAACCGCAGTCAGAAGTTGCCATGCTTGTCAAATTTTTGATAGCAAAACCAGAAGACCACCCGCGCCTCTACGGCCAATAGTTGTTGTTGTGCCGTTTGCCAAATAGGGCATCGATTTCATGACATGTGACCCCACCTCGACCGGGGGGCATGGGTATATCATAGTCGCAGTTGACTATTTTACCAAATGGGCCTAGGCGATGCCTACATTAGATAATACTGGTGAAACAGCTGCCCTTTTCTTTTTCAATCATGTAGTCACCAGATTCGGCGTACCATAGGCTATAGTCACAGATCATGGATCGCATTTTCGCAATCACATGATGCTCGAATTAGCTGCCAAACTAGGATTGTCTCACGACAGCTCTACTCCGTATTATCCGCAAGCCAACGGACAAGTTGAAGCAATCAACAAGGTCCTAAAGCGCATGTTGCAAAGGATGATCGGAGTTCACAAAAGAAGGTGGCACCTAATCCTGTACTCAGCCTTGTGGGCTTACCGAACATCGGTAAGGAATGCAACCGGGTTCACACCCTTCCAACTGGTATATGGCCTGGAAGCAGTCTTACTAGTCCAGTGTGAAATCTCGTCTCTTAAACTCGCAATCGATCTCCTCCCCAGAACTTCAGAAGAAGAGGCTCATTTCTTGGAATTAATCCAATTGGATGAAACCCGTCATGATGCCGCTTTGGCTAACGAAGCCCATAAGAAACGAGTCAAGGCGCAGTTCGACAAAAATGTCAAACCCCGTGCCTTCTCAGAAGGTGACTTGGTCTTGCTTTACGACCAAGAATCCGATAAATTGGGAGCAGGTAAATTTAAGTCTTTATGGATGGGTCCCTATATTGTTAAATGAGTGTTAGCAAAAGGAGCCTACGAGTTAATTGATTATGACAGAGTTCCACTGGCACAACCTCGTAATGGGTTGTACCTCAAGTGTTACTATGCTTAAATAGTAACCAATATGCTTTTGTTATATTTTGTTTTCGCTAAAGTGTTTGTTTTGGTCGAGTAATCCACCTTTTTACATTTATTGCAGATGTCAAACCTTTTGGAGCTGTGTGTTGGATATGCCGACGGAGCGAGTCGTAGTTCGCGGAACCTGTCCTCCGCAGCCTGGGCCATTTTTGATCCAAGCGGCGAGTTAGTAAGTTTCAGAGGTGTATGTATTGGTCAATCAACGAATAACATCGCTGAGTATAGCGCGTTGATAAAACTTCTCTTTGATGCCATCACCCATGGTATACGCCGAATAATTGTCAGGCTAAACTCACAACTCGTAATACTACAACTCAATGGTATATATTCCGTCTGAAACCCAGCTATTTATCGCATGTTCCTAAGGGTTAAGATTTTGGAAAGAAAATTTGATCTTATTCAATACCAACATATTTCCAGAAACTTAAACACATTAACCGACTCATTAGCAAACTATGTGTTAGATAGACATTTGCAACATTTATAAAAAGAAACACATCATCAATGTTTTACATGTGGATCATATAGCTCAACCAAAATAAAACCCTGAAAATCAAAATATATATAGTTATTTATGGTAAAAATCAAAACAAGACCATCTAATCGAGCAGTTTTAGCACAGTTCAAGCTCGTTAAAAAATAAACATAAGACATGAGCAAATGTTTCCACCCGCATTTAAGCTCGTTAAAAAATGAACTATTCCCCGGTAAATAACCACCGTGAATGAAGCATTTCAGCCATTAAAGCCTTGGTCGTGTTTGCACCGTCACCTCCACTTTTCCATTGGCTGATCATTCACATCCATTTGATTGTTTACCCATTTTAAGGAACAGCTGCGAAGAGTGATTTCACTAGCCATCCTTGTGTCACTGCCATGATTGGAAAATTCCAACCCTTACCTGGAATCAGCTGCTACCCATTTTATCACTCGTTCCTCAAAAGACGAGTCTTCTTTAAGCTCTTTTCAACTGACTTGTAAAATATGAAAAGATTGCCGAGTTTTGGCCTTCCAGCTCGTTAAAGCGACCGGAAGTGCTATCCCTCCTCTAGATTTTAATCTTTTTGGACCTGAGGGATTATTGCACAAAAAGATCGAGCGCTTGTTTTGTTCAACTCGTTAAAACTATCGAAAATTCATCCCTTCTGTAAGGGATTAGATGACGAAAAAGGGAATTTCGGAGTTACCTTTACGTACCTTTTCAGACTCTCTAAAAATGAAAAGGACTGAGTTATCTTTGTCGTTAAACTCGTTAAAAAGATTAATAGCGACAAACTTGTCTTTAGATGAGAACGAGTTTCACTATCGCTAGGCTCGTTAAAACATAGCGATGGGTTTTCCCAAAGGGCAAATTATAGAACAAGCATATGTTATCCTCCTCAAGCTTGACAAAAATAAAGAGGTACTGGTCAGCATTGACTGGGGAAAAATTGGCAAGAAACTCAAAGAATCTTTATTGGTAGCAAGTCGCTCTTGAACATGACACTTCCACTCCGTGCCTGAGTCGGGTTGGGTTATTTCATTCACCGGTCACATCGCCATGGTCACACCATACCATCCACATTTGGGGTAAATGCTACCAATCCATCACATAAGTGTCGCTGACATGTTCAAGAGAAGTCATCCAGAGAAGTCATCCGTGTTCCATCCACTACCATACATTATACTTCATTCTTTCATGACCGCCATCCTGAACCATATATCATCAGATTGTTTTCACCTCCATCAAAATCATTTACTCCGTTCCGTGTCATTGATGTGGGATTCATTAAGGCCCTCCTTTGACGGATCGCTTCTTGTCGACTCCAGCTCATTATCCAAGAAGTTGATCTAGGAACACCCCCTTTAGTACTTTGAAGCTTGCATGCCTCAATGGCAAGTTTCTCACTTCCAGCGACAGGTATACATCAATGACCTTCGACCGAAAGATTTTGCGTGGTGTTCGACGCCAAGTCCTGTATTCACACCACGTGAATTGTACTGCAGTACCTTGAGGGTCATCATCATTATCGGTGATTCCTCTCGCGCTTGTTAACAGTTTACATCATTGACTGGTAATCAAGCGATGTCTTTCCATGTTCGACTTCAAAACATTTCTCACATGGATCGACTTGTACTTCGAGTGAAGATCGGACGAGATTGAAGACCCCGGATCTAGTTTCATCCATCCGGGCTGCGATATATATTCAGGAAAATAAAGACATTGAAATGTATAGCATTGCAGCACAGATAATCATCCTACCGAAAGGATGATGGCTCTATCAGAATCATCAGTCTACCATCAGAGGATTGTCTGTCCTATGTACATGAAAATGAATTTATAAAGCTGAGCATGGGAATGCCCACCTCAGCTAAATCATGAAAACAGTATGAAGATAATGTATTGTATTGTACCTTATTACAGGTCTCCTCCCAGCATTGAAAGAACTTCGGATCCTCCTAATAAAGCATTTCACCCGATAAACGGCCTCATACTTTAGGGGGCAACTGTTATAGACATTTTTGTGCCTTATAGCTCTAAGCATGAAATGTCCATAAACCAAGGGATCCTAAGTCCCTAAAAGTGTTGTTCCGGCCCCTAAAGGAACAAGGTCAACAAATTACAGCTTCTCCCAAAAGTTCTCCACCAGAAACTGCTCAGAATCAGTCAAATCAGGATCATTTTAGCTGCTCCACTAGCTAGCTGCGTTGCATAGCACCCAAGTACACTAGCTAGGTGCATTGCAACGCACCTAAATGCACTACCAGGGTGCGCTGAGCGGGAAATGACAAATGGCAGTGTCATTTCGCGAGGTGGACAGACAATGGAAGCTTCCAGAATCTTCCCCAATGACACTTGCCTCACTGAGTTCGACCAAGGATGAGTAAGAGGCTCTCAGTCTCCAAGTGGAAGTAAGAACTGACAGAGAGAATCCACTAGTCAAATCATAAGCTGACTCATCCTCTTTGCATACATCTATATATGGATCCCTCATCCCAGAGATCCAGAGGCTGGAATTTTGTACATTGCAGAGAATTGTTGTTGGTTTTGAGATAGAGATCAGAGTATTGGGTGATTTATGCTTTGTTGGAGGTGAAGGGGGGATTCCTTTGCTGGGGGGTTGATGTTGGATCAGGAATCATCGGTTGTAACTCCTCCTAGACCTTCTTGTTATATCAATAAAACTATTTGAGTTTCTCCTACATGCTTGTGTATCAATGATGTTTGTTATATTTGCATGTTTAGCTTAAATCTGATCCTAAGCTATTTATGAATATAAATCCATGTCTTTGTGTAGTTTTCTTCTTCTGTGATCTTGCAGGAACTTGGTGAAGCTGGGCAAATAAGGGAGCAGGTAGCTGGAAGCTGTCAAAGAGAAGAGAGATTGGAGTAAAAGGACTAGCGCAAGACACAGGTTGGTTCATCCTATTCCTCTTCGTTTATAGTTCATAAAGAAGAATAGGAAAGTAATTTTCCTTGTTTGTTTCTAAGGTACTGTCACACCTTAGTGGGATAGGAGTGTTCTGAGTAGACACTTTTCCCGTTAACACACATGTAGTTAAACTATTGTGAAAACTATTAGTGCGGCCAATGAACTCTTGAGCCATGAAATTTAAGTGGGTTTCAAATTATTTTTCATGTGATGTAATAAAATAGAGAAAAATAAACATGTTGATACTACGATTTCAAAAAAAATATATTTCATGTACCTCTAATATGGGTGTTTATTGGAAGTATATAGCTATGAATGAACCTACAAATCCATAGAAGTTAGAAATCGATTGGTAACAATATAAGAAATAATATAAATTGATTGCATCGATCTGTATTTTGGATTTTGTTGCACTAGTGAACAAAACTAGCTAATTTTAGTTATTCTATAAGCTAAACAATAGATAGTTGTAGTTGTGGTACTAGTGTAACACACCCACTTATCTAATATGATAACTAGAGGTGGTTACTATACTACACTAACTCTCAATATGTAGTTATAAGAACGGGAAAAAAAATCGTCTTTTTTATATTTTAACACAACGCATGATATCTTTTTCATGGAAACGTTTTCAGGAACATAAAAATTAATCCAACGCATGATATCTTTTTCATGGAAACGTTTCAGGAACATAAAAATTTTCTCCCAAATAGAGCCCCAAAAATAAAGGATATATTATTTTTTAAGGTTCTCCTCCTACATTAAGCTAGATCAATTTGAGTCATGCCACGTGGACCCCACCTAGTCCTCACGTGGCATATTACCCTCTACCACATCACACCATGGTGTTCCATGTGATTTACTTATGCATATCATCAATAGACAAGTCTCATACTTAGGGTATAACACTAGAGCCATTGTTACATTTCCCGAGATGGATGAGGTATTTTCTATGGAATAAATAGTCTCTTTAGAATTCAAGTCTCGTACTTTCCTTAGGGTATAACACTAGAGCCATTGTTACATTTCCCGAGATGGATGAGGTATTTTCTATGGAATAAATAGTCTCTTTAGAATTCACATAATCATTCTTGTGCAAGATATCTTGTTCTTTCGTCTAACTAAATTTGTGGCAAGGGTTTTACAATTATGCATGTTCATTGAAGTGGTGTTTTGGATACATTATCTTTGGGTAGTGCTTTATCACATTTAACATTTGAGAATTATCTTAATCAAATCGATTGATAGCATTGAGGAATGTCTTTGTGTATAACCCTAGTGAATTGGCATCTTCAATCTTGGTTTCATTAGCAGCTTGAAATATTGAATGTTAGAATTCCTTTATACTTTTTTATTGGATCTTAATTTTGTTTTTCCGATCATTCTTGAATGCACATTTAATGGTACCTATATAAAAGAAACTAAAGGGTTTATATTGTTCACCACTGGTGCATACACCACACAATCCATACAATGAATGATCTATTGAATGTAAATGATACCACTAATTATTTTTTGTTGTTCAAAATGCACATTATTAGATGCATAAAATATGTTGGATATTTGGTTATAACTGCTTTAAAAACACACACATATCTAAGAATTTCATTGATGGCACATCTTTACCATTCAGTCCATAAGATTTTTTCATGCACTAATAAATTCATCCTTGGTGAGAGAACTTCACTATTTATTTATAATCTACTCTACAATATGATGACAAGTATCCTTGGACTACTGGAAATTTCATGGTGATTTTGAGTATTATTGGCATATAAATTTTATATTCTAAACACAAATCCTCATGGATTGAAATGATGCACAAAAACCTATTATTGAATGAGACAACTATTTCTCATTAGCCAAATGCTCTAAATTATTATGAAATTCATCCATTATTGACCTCATTATCATTTTTGTGATAATAAAAATTCTATACTTCCTTGTGGAAACTCTTATTGTTATTTCATTCCCTAAAACAAAGCTATAAATGTGTCTCAAGGACTAACATCCTTATTGTTTCGGCTTATCTCTATTGCCTAATACATTTTCATGACCTGAACCACACTCTAAATCTCTATTTCCATGTTCTTGAAACTTCATTAATGACACAATTATTTATTTCGTTTACTCTTTGGCCCTAATGTTTTAAATATACGGCTATGGAAGCCTCTTGTAAACAACACTACATTTGACTATGAATAGAACTTATGAAGCTAAAGAATTAAATTGAAAGCATCAATAACCATCAAGATAAGTTGTCAATTATGATAACAAAGGTATTTTACGGATCATTGATTCGGTTGAGGTAGTTTCATGTTTCAACATAGTATTAGCCAGGGTATTTTTACAGGGAAATTCACTCTTCCACTTTTTAGCATAGCCATGATTGGTTAAGCTCCAATGTCACCTCTCTTCTTAATCATATTTTGTGCTAAAATCCCAAAAGGAGGAAGGAAGAGTATGTTTTTATCAAAATGTAGCAATAGGAAAAAGGATTAAGATGAAAATAACACCACTCTATAATTTTATTGAGGTCATATAGTTAGTGAAAAAACTATACATGATACAGGGGTTAACCAATTCAGGGTCCAGAAACACAATATTTTTATATGTTGATTACTAAGTAGGAATATCTACCCATTTTAGACTATAATTTTGATTATCACGGTGTTGCTAACCAAATGCACTACATATGCATAGCTAAGGGTCATAACATGCTCTTGAGGCTCCCATTCCATCCCAACAAGCTTGTAAAATAGTCTATTATCTTGAGTTCTCTAATTACAGCAAGTTAAGAATGCTCATTGGATAAATTTCTAAGTTATAGGTTTAGTATTAAGTTTGTTGATATTATTTTAATAATGTTATGGTTTGATTTTATAATGAGGAACTGAGGGTATTTAAGAGGATTATAGTTGGATTCATTTGAATGCAGTTTCCTGTAGCCAAAATGTGCATATATTTGTTTGTAGAGAAATAAAACAAGTGGGTGATGCCCTATCTAGTGTTACAAGTTACAAATCATTAAATTAAGAATATGTTATTCCTATGGGTCAGGGCCAACCTCTATTTGAGGTTGGACCTCTATATATATACTTTAAATTATAATTCATATCATAATTCAATTCTCATTGCATAATGTCTATTTCATGATGATGATGATGATGGTGGTGGTTAACGTCCACTAAGACCAAATTGGTCTACCGGACCTATAATTTTCTTAGTTCTTAATTTTCTGGCTTCTCGTCTTTCTTGGTGAGATTGGTGTTGTAGCTTTCTTTTTTTCTCTATAGTCTTCCAAATTCCTTTATCTTTCATCTCCTTCATTTCTTCTGATTCTTGGGACATTGGTGTCTTAGCTTCGTGATCTGTTATTCATCCTTTTGAAGATAGTCAAAGAAGAAGTTTGGCTGGGAGATCTACTTTTCAGTTAAATGAAGATTTATTTTGTGCAGTATTCGAATCCTCGTAACTGTTGATGCTTGAGGGGTTGTCGAGTTCACTTTTTCACTGTTGGGCGAGGCTTTCCCCCTACTTGTCTTGAGAGTTGTTTCTTTCTTGCCCGATTTCTTGCAATTTAGAGTTTTCTGGAGAGTATTATTCCTTGATGACCGTGTAATGTTATTTTTATGCTCCTTCCCACCATGTATATCTATGGTGATTCTTTCTAGCAGAATTTTTTTGGGAGGCTTTTGGGCAAATTTTTGGCTAGATGGCCTGTCTCAAAGGAGGATCGACATTTGAAGAGGACACTTTCATAATTGAGTTTCTGGTTCCACACATAGTCTGTACTTGTTAGGTTTATTTCAGCTAGGAATATGGCGTTGAAGTCCATTTCCACACAGATGCGTGCATAGGTGGTTCTAGCATATTCCTCTGTTTTTGGGAACCTACAATAAAATTTCCCAATTGCATTTCCAATGGCTTTTAGCGAAGAGACATTATAGAGATTCAAGGGTAGGTTTGGAAATCTCAGCCAAACTGGTGCTAAGGTTATGACTATTGTGGAGGGATCAATTGATGGGTTCCATGGCTTCATGAATAGGTCTGAGTTTTCCCAAAACTAAGGGGAGGAATCTAGAATACATTGTCTGCTTCCACGGTGTTATAGACATTTTTGTGCCTTACAGCATGGAGCATGAAATGTCAATAATCTAAGGGATCCAAAGTCCCTAAACATGTTGTTCTTACCCCTAGAGGAACAAGGTCAGCAAACCACAACACCTCAGATCAGTTCTCCACTGAAAAACACTCAAAAACAGGTCAATTTTGGATCAAAGCAGCTGCTCTACTAAGCATCTGCGCTGAATGTCAAAAGCTCTATGGTGTACCTGCGCTGCATAGCAAGTGCAACAAAGGCTACCTGCGCTGGGCGTACTTTGACATGTGGAGGAATCTTTTCTCAATGTGCCAGTGCCCAGGAAGCTTCCAAAATGACACTTGGATCAGAAGATTCGCCTAATGATGAGTAAAGAGGTTCTAAAACTCCAAGTGGAAGGTAGAAACTCCGAGTGGACTCAAGGACTGAAGAACAACTGGAGTTGAAGAGGACAACAAGTCACACATCAAGCTGACTTATCTTCACTCCAAAAATCTATATAAGGATCTCATCCCATGGGATCTGGAGGCGGGAATTTAGTGCAAAGAATTGCTGTTGGTTTACAGCTGAGAGTATTGGGTGATTGCTTGAGGGAGGTGAAGAGGAGATTTCTTTCTGCCGGGAAGGTGATGCTGGATTGGACCTCTTATGGTTGTATCACCGCCTGAACCTTACTTTCTTCCATTAATAAAGCATTTGAGGTTCTTCTATTCGCATGTGTTTCAATGATGTGTTGTCTCACTTGCGTATTTGATTAATGCTAATCCTTGAATCAATTATGAATGCATGCTTCTTGTAGTTTCCTTTTCTCGTCTTGTTTGCAGGATCTCGTGTAGCTGGGCCCGTGAGAAGACTTGGAGCTGGGAGCAAGCGGCAAAGAGAGAAGATTGGATCGACCATTTGCGCAAGACATCGGTAAGTGGATCTCTTCCTTTCCTCTTTTGCATGTCATAAAGAAGTAATCTTAGATAGCTTTGCTTCGGCTGTTGCTAAGGAACTATCACCCTTAGAGTGGGATAGGGTCATTCCGTGTTGGATACTTTTCCCCACAACAGACTGGCGACTCCGCTGGGGATCGTGTCTTGTTGGTAGCTTGTGTTTCTTGCTATTCATTTCCTAAACAAAGGGAGTACCGAATCGAACTGCATTCGAATCCTTCGAAGGCAAAGTAGAGGGCAGCTACTCTAGCTCAGTTCTGGGCATGTTTATGATTTGAAGAGCTGATCCACAAGGACTCTTTTTAGCTCTTTGTGATAGTGTTCATCTTCCTTAATCATCCTCTAGTGTATACTTGGCTGATAGCCTCTGATTTGGCCAAAAACCATTGATTTTTGAGCAAACTGTGACCCGGAATCTGAGAGAGACGAGAGTTGTCTCTTCAGTGAAGCTGCAGCAAAGGCTACCTGCACTGCAACGCAGGTCTCGAAGGGGCTACCTGCGCTGCATGTCAGATTGACAGTGCAGTACCTGCGCTGATCCAGTTTTTCCTTGTGCAACTAGGGTTCCCTACTGTCTGTTGCCCAGTTTTCAATATTGTTTTTGCAGCCTGTTGTCAACCTGTATACCCAGCTGAAACTACCTTTCTTTGCCTTCATTCCGCCTCAGTTGTATGAAGAAACCGTGATTGTTCTTATTGTATTTCTTGCTTTCATTCACAGTTTCCCGTAGCGAAAGTGAACTAGTCTTGCTGTGGCCTCTTGAATCTAGACCTCTTGGAGCTAGTTTATTGCTGTTCATAGCTGCTTGAGCATTTGATTTCGTTATATGGTTCGGATTTCAGTATTTCTTGTGTCGAAACGAGTGAATCTTAAGGTTTTCTTTTGATTATTGGACAAAAAACTTGTTTGCTTTCGCTTGAAATTGAATTTGAAATCATACAACAACTTTCTTTCTGTAATACATCAACATTAAGGAAGAAGAAAAGAAATACTTGCATTGTGCATGTGCATTTTGACAGTTCGCATGTCAATTTAGGAAAGTGCATCAGTGTGTGCTCTATGATCTGTTTGAAAAGATGATGTCTTTCTTTTCCCTCAGTAGTTAAGATTTTGATAAGTTGAAAGAATTGAAAAAGCTTGCTTATCATTCTTAGACTGCATTTAGGAGTTGTATCATACATCACGTGGTGATCCATAAAGGCAAACTGCTAAGCAAGATCAACCTAAAAAGAACTGAATTTATCTAACAACGCTTTGAAACATAACGAAACACAGTAGAGGTCTAGGTAGAGATGTGTTCCGGCGTCGTTAAACATAGTGACCGTCGATCTCTACGAAGGTGGGTGATTCCTCCTGAGGGACGATAGCACTAATACGGACTTGTGCCCCCGCGTACCGTCGCGTATATTGGGGGACCCCTATAGCAACAAAGCCTTTATCCATAGGAAGCCGTGTCGGCCGCCCTACTGATCGCGATGCAGTGAACACAGCATTCATGAAGATCGACCACTCGTACCGTAAAACGTATTCTGTGGTTTCGCGAAAGGTTTGGCACACCCTCTGCCTAGAACTCCAGAGTAGTTTCTTTTGGCCTTTTTCAAACTCTATAACTGAAAAAGTCCATCCGAGCATTTGTCACTTCGGGCTCGTTAATACATCGAAGGATACTAGAGTCATCTTTAGCTTTTTCTCGACTCTTAAAAAGTGAAAAAGCAAGTTGTGTCTAAAGCGTCGTCACATAAAATTCATTCTAAACGGAACATAATCACCCCTTATTCATGCGTTGATCTTGAGGTTGAAGACATGGAACACACCAACCAAGGGATTCCACATGATGGGAACCCTAGCCCTTTCTCCTCTTGGGGAGAAGTTGGTGCGCCCCACATGGCCACGTTGTCGCTTCCAGGGCTGACAATTAGCCTGCCAGTTTGGCTATTCTCAACCACTGTAGTTCAGACCACCACGGTTCCTGAACAGTCGAGTCAACAGTTAGACCAGTCTAGAGCTGCCCTCCAGCCTTCCGCTTCTTATAGATCTTCCTCCGATCCTTCCTCTTCGAAGGGTCGAGCCGCCGAAAGCCGAGCTCCCGTAGAGAAGAAGAAGGATTCCGATCCTTCCTCTTCGAAGGGTCGAGCCGCCGAAAGCCGAGCTCCCATAAAGAAGAAAAAGGAGAAGAAGAAGAAGGAAAAGAAGCAGAAGGAGCCAAAGGCGGCTGGGGGCAAGCAAAAGACATCTAACCAAAATCCACACACAGCACAGACCGGGCCTAAGGCGCCATGTGTCATATGTGAAGGAGACCACTTCCACCGTGATTGTCCCAGTATTCCCCGAATACTAAGGGACTGGTCCCCTCGTTTGCACAGTTCGGAAGCATCAACCTCTGACAGCCAGGTTGAATGCTTACCATCGACCAGCAAAAGTGAAGGTTCTAGACGACGAAGGGGAATGAGATTCCCCTGCGAACTGTGTGAAGGCAATCACACCCTCCGCCGTTGTCCCTTTTTAGACGAAGCAAAGAGAGTTTTGGAAGATCAACCGGTTGCACCGTTGCTACTTCCTCCTGGATATCAAAAACTCGCGCCAAGTCCTTCGTTGGTTGAAAATACAGCTGCCCCGCTCGTGGGGCCAGCTGGAGCGTCAGTCACTGAAAATGAACCTACTGAATCCGGACCGGACGAAAGTCCAAAGGTCGAAACGGCAGTTGACCCAGTTCTCCCTTCAGAAGTTTCGTCTTCAAATGACACCGTCACTGAAGATTCATCTTCGGCTGACACCCTCACCGAAGAGAGTAAGGATGACACCATCCAGATTCTTTTCATCAACACCGATTCTGATGAGCATCAGGGAAATGCGCCCACTCCTTTACCGCAGGAAGGAGCATCGTCAGGATCATATCCGGCCGTATATTCGGTCCCACCACCAAGCAACCTGGTTGTGTCCTTTGATTGGAACCAACTAGGCAGACCCCGGTTACCAGCCAGTATACCATTCAGAATTATAGTCCAAATATACAAAATGGTGATGGCTAGAACTATCATTGATGAAGGGGCATCTGTGAGTATCCTGTCCTCTATTGCTTGGAAAGCACTGGGTTGCCCAGCGCTTTTGCCTGAGATAAGGAATCTCTCGGGTTTTGACAAAGGAACCAGTCGACCATTAGGGATTCTACCTAATGTGCCTATTACCTTGAAAGGGAAGGCTGTCAAGATGAATTTGATGGTCGTCCAAGGACCCTTGGATTATAACCTACTCCTTGGACGAGACTACATATATTGCATAGAAGCAATAGTCTCCTCACTCTTTCGAATAATGTGTTTTCCATACGAAGGAAGAATGGTCAAGCTCGTAGACCAACTTTCACTTCCGGGATCACGCATCACAAATAGTCACATACCTATCCTGAATGGTCTTTTCGATCAAGAAAGGTCTCTACCTCCGGTTCTTCTTCCTGATGAGTACGAGTGATTCGGGAAAGTAGGGCCGGAACCCAGGGGGCATGCATCCTGGTCTGCTGGGGTCAGAGAAAACCTTGGGTGTAAAGTAGAAT
Source organism: Pinus tabuliformis (assembly GCA_031772625.1). Taxonomy (NCBI): domain Eukaryota; kingdom Viridiplantae; phylum Streptophyta; class Pinopsida; order Pinales; family Pinaceae; genus Pinus; species Pinus tabuliformis. The sequence goes on from CM062815.1 coordinate 40,343,026, forward strand.
TTCCACGGGAGAATATGACTAGTTCGTACCCCGTCCCCTCCTTCATCTTCGTAAAACAGAAGAGCCGGCAAGAGCTCTCATGAGGAAGAAGGGGCTGTTAGGAAGTGGGGTTGTTCTGGAAAAAGATTCTTTTGTTAAAGTTAAGTGTGTGGCGGAGCGTCGTCATTCACCGTCGCCTAGTCGGCGTCGCCGAAGAAAGTTCTGTTTGAAAAGATTAGCAGAACAATCTTTGGGTAACCTGAAAGAGGTAAGCCTCACCCGTTGAAAACAAGGGTTTTTAAACGGAAAAGTAGGGGCAACCTTGAAATTAGACTTTATACCTGGGGGCATGCAAACCTCTTGGAATGCAAGCACGGGCGGCTTTTTAGTTTTTTAGGTAGGTCTAACCCCTCTAACCCGTAGGATAAGTCGATACCCAGCTTTCATAAAGAGAGTATATGGAGCAAAGCATAGCGAGATGAAGCTCCTTAAAAAATAGCGAGCAATCTACCAGGAGACCTTCCTACTTTATGACTGGTAAAAACGAGCAGTTTTGGCATAGTTCATGCTCGTTAAAAAATAAACGCAAAACCGAGCAGTTTTAACGCGGACTTCATGCTCGTTAAAAAATAAACATAAGCATGTGAGCAGGCTTCCCCCCCAGAGTTCAAGCTCATCCAGAAAAAATGAACTGGTAAATAACCATTTGAGACCGTAAATTCATCAGCCATAAAAGCCTTGGTCGTGTTTGTGCACCGTCACCTCCACTTTTCATTTGGCCGATCATTCACATCCACTTGATTGTTTACCTATTTTGAGGAACAGCTGCGAAGAGTGATCCCACCTAGCCGTCCTTGTAATACTGCCGTGATTGGAAAATTCCAACCTGTACCTGGAATCTGCTGCTATCCCTGTTTATCACTCGTTCCTCAAAATACGAGTCTTCTTTGAGCTCTTTTCACTGACTCGTAAAATATGAAAAGTTTGCCGAGTTTTGGCCTTCCAGCTCGTTAAAAGGACCGGAAGAGCTATCCCTCCTCTAGATTTTAATCTTTTTGGACCTGAGGGATTATTGCACAAAAAGATCGAGCGCTTGTCTAGTTCGGCTTGATAAAGATATCGAACATTCATCCCTTCTGTATTGTTTTATAATTTTTCGGACTTAAGGGATTAGATGACGAAAAAGGACCTCTGGAGTCCACTTTATGTACCCTTTTAAGACTCTCTAAAAATGAAAAGGACCGAGTTGTCTTTGTCGCTGGGCTCGTTAAAAATATTAGATAGCGACAAACTTGTCTTTAGACGAGAACGAGTTTCCCTATCGTTAGGCTCGTTAAAACATAGCGATGGGCTTGCCCGAAGGGCAGGTTATAGAACAAGCATATGTTATCCTCCTCAAGCTTGACAAAAATAAAGAGGTACTGGTTAGAAATGACTGGGGAAAAATTGGGAAGAACCTCAAAGCTTAATGGTAGCAAGTCGCTCTTGAACATGACACTTTTGCCTCCGTAAATATCGGGTTGGGTTATTATCATTCACCGGTCCCTTCACCATGGTCTCGCCATACCATCCATACATGGGGTAATGCTACCGATCCATCACATCAGTGTCATTATATGTTCAAGAGATGTCGTTCAGAAAGTGTCAACCGGGTCCCATCCACTACCATACATCATCTTTCATCCTTCCATGACCGCCACCCTGAATCATATTTCACAGATCGTTTTCACCATCATCACTAGCTCCGTTCCGTGTCACTGATGTGGGATTCATTAAGGCCCTCCTTTGACGGATCACTTCTTGTCGACATCAGCTCATTATCCAAGAAGTTGATCTAGGAACACCCCCTCAGTACTTTGAAGCTTGCATGCCTCAATGGCAAGTTTCTCACTTCCGGCGATAGGTATACATTAATGACCTTCGACCAAGAGACTTTGCGTGGTGTTCGACGTCAGATCCTATATTCACGCCACGTGAATTGTGCTGCAGTACCTTGAGGGTCATCATCATTATCGGTGATTCCTCTCGCGCTTGTTAACAGTTTACATTATTGACTGGTAATCAAGCGATGTCTTTCCATGTTCGACTTCAAGAAATTCTCACATGGATCGACTTGTACTAGAGTGAAGATCGGGCAAGTTTGAAGACCCCGGATCTAGTTTCATCCATCCGGGCTGCGATATATATTCAAGAGATAAAGACATAGACATGTGCAGCAGATGATCATCCTACTAAAAGGATGATAATTAAAAGCAGAGAATTATCAGTCTACTATCAGACGATCGTCTGTTTATGTACAGCAAATGTATTTATAAAGCTGAGCATGGGAAATGCCCGCATCAGCTAGATCATGAAAGCAAGTATGAAAAGATAATGTATTGTATTGTATTTTGTTACAGGTCACCTACCGACGATTGAATGAACTTCGGATCCTCCTAATAAAGCATTTCACCCGATAAACGACCTCATACTTTAGGGGGCAACTGTTATAGACATTTTTGTGCCTTACAGCATGGAGCATGAAATGTCAATAATCTAAGGGATCCAAAGTCCCTAAACATGTTGTTCTTACCCCTAGAGGAACAAGGTCAGCAAACCACAGCACTTCAGATCAGTTCTCCACTGAAAAACACTCAAAAACAGCTCAATTTTGGATCAAAGCAGCTACTCTACTAAGCATCTACGCTGAATGTCAAAAGCTCTATGGTGTACCTGCGCTGCATAGCAAGTGCAACAAAGGCTACCTGCGTTGGGCATACTTTGACATGTGGAGGAATCTTTTCTCAATGTGCCAGTGCCCAGGAAGCTTCCAAAATGACACTTGGATCATAAGATTCGCCTAATGATGAGTAAAGAGGTTCTAAAACTCCAAGTGGAAGGTAGAAACTCCGAGTGGACTCAAGGACTGAAGAACAACTGGAGTTGAAGAGGACAACAAGTCACACATCAAGCTGACTTATCTTCACTCCAAAAATCTATATAAGGATCTCATCCCATGGGATCTGGAGGCGGGAATTTAGTGCAAAGAATTGCTGTTGGTTTACAGTTGAGAGTATTGGGTGATTGCTTGAGGGAGGTGAAGAGGAGATTTCTTTCCGCCGGGAAGGTGATGCTGGATTGGACCTCTTATGGTTGTATCACCGCCTGAACCTTACTTTCTTCCATTAATAAAGCATTTGAGGTTCTTCTATTCGCATGTGTTTCAATGATGTGTTGTCTCACTTGCGTATTTGATTTATGCTAATCCTTGAATCAATTATGAATGCATGCTTCTTGTAGTTTCCTTTTCTCGTCTTGTTTGCAGGATCTCGTGTAGCTGGGCCCGTGAGAAGACTTGGAGCTGGGAGCAAGCGGCAAAGAGAGAAGATTGGATCGACCATTTGTGCAAGACATCGGTAAGTGGATCTCTTCCTTTCCTCTTTTGCATGTCATAAAGAAGTAATCTTAGATAGCTTTGCTTCGGCTGTTGCTAAGGAACTATCACCCTTAGAGTGGGATAGGGTCATTCCGTGTTGGATACTTTTCCCCACAACACACGGTTTTCAAAACCTACTATAAAAAACCCCTAGCATAGGGGTAGATATTAATTTCATCAAAAATGATAGGCTTCCATACCTCCGATATCCAACTGTGGAGAGTTGTTAGCCGCGGCCAAAAACCATTGAACCGACAGATTAGGGAACTTTCAGAAAACTTCAAAGCCTCATCGAGTGAGGCCTAGACCAACTAGACAGTGGCAGTTGCGGCTTCACTGACGATATGGGTAGGAGCTTTCCCCACAGAGGCAAACGAAACTGAGCCAGTAGTTATCCTCGCGAAGATGTGGGCCATCTGGATCAAGGCCGATCGATGACTCCCAAGCTTATGTATGCCCCTGCAGAATAATGAAAAAATCACCATGGTAAACACTAATTGCCTCCCTCCGAGGCCGATAACAAGTGAAAGTTTGATGAGACAGAGCACGTTCACGTCCCCAGCTGGTTGACAGGTTTCTCCCATCCAATAATCATGACTTCAAAAATAGCGACAATAGTAGCAGTGGGGGATAATTAGAGTCAAATTGTTGCTTACAATTTTGTCCCTTTGTCGTTCAATGAAGACCAATTCGCCAAGCAGAGAGCTCAGGAGATTATGGCGAGACTCGTTAACAGTGCCAATAATACTATTGATGCCAAGAATCCTAGGGTGGAAGACTTCGCCGAAGATCGTCATGCTCACAATGGTTCAAATCTGATCAACCACAATCATTCTCAAGCTGTCAGATCTGAAGACAAAGCCCCAGGTCTAGCAGTAGATCGCCCAACAACAACGCTTCCTCTCATATATTTTGTACTCACATAGTTCAATTTATGACATAAGTTATACGTAGCACCTTATGAACAATCTAGGCATTCCAAATACACATACTTTGTTGAATAAACCATACACGACCTATTATGAACATTCCACGCATTTCACATACACACAATTCATTGCTAAACTCAAATATATACATAGATATTTTGAATCTTCCATAATATCAACCAGCAACCACATTCCAAACATACATAGGTAGTCATGTTACACCATATACACAACATATTGATAGCAACAATAATTCACTATATAATCATGAGAGATAGATTTATCTCAAATGAAGATAGACATCTGATTTGGGGAAAATAACTCACCTGCCAACCATAAATGAACTACAACCATACCTCTTGTGTTCTTGTCACCCCCAAGCAAGATTCCAAGACTTGAGAAGGTTTCTCAAAGTAAAAGATGAAACTACGAGTTGAACTAGGGATCCTAAAGGTCCAATCTACCTCCACCCTTTAGATATAAGATGGCTTAAGCAAAGTCTAGTCCATGGTATCTCGACATCTACTACCTCCACCCACTAGCCAACAAGGGAATCCAGAGATAGGAACCTCCGCCCTCAATCAATATCAGGGATTCTAGAGGCTTCACCTCCACCCTGAACTAGTGTTATAACATCATTCAACACACTTGTACTTCTGATGCTCCAATATTGCCTTTAATAGCCTTTTCCTGTACATACTTGAAAATTTATTAAAAAACATATTTTGAAATCCATACATGACTCTACCATTTCAAAATCACATACACACGTGGGTACCATAATACAGAACCCGCGTATATAATTTATAATATGAAGAAATAAAAATATATCCTATTTTTTGGGTGGGGTTTATGAGTTTCACTGAAATATTACCGAAAATATACCATGGCCTAACTAAAGCAATTGATTTATAGTGGTATTTATACACCTCATATGAAGGCCTAATCATAGAAGGAGATAGGATATAGATATTATAGTCCTTTTTTCCCCAGATCAAGTCTAATTTCCCCTATGCCTCCTACACTCTCAACCATAAGAAACCGTTGTTTCCTTGCATACATGCTCATCCTTCATTATATGGCATCATTTTTCACATGCTTGAGAGGTGATATTTGAGACTTGGGATGGATGGATCCAGAGGAAGGTTTCATTGGTGTCGTGGTTGGATCAAGTTGTATCTATCCACTACTATTTGCTGATATTAATAAAGAATCTTTGTCTTGTTCCTAATATGTTATGATCCCATGTTTTTATTATTCATGTGTAGTATATCATGATTTATATGTTTATAATTGATGATATAACATGTTTATTATGTGTGCACTTTGAACTACTTGCTATGTATATGCTTCTTTGAGCTGTGTTGCAGGTCTGATCATCTTGTAGGAAGCAAAAGGTTTGAATCCTACGGGATTGACATCAAACATAGGATCTAGGGGTACTCCTCTCTAACCAAACTTTGTTAGTTTATATAGTTTTCTTTCTTGAATTTATGCTTCTTGTTGATAGTCTTCCTTCTATCTGTTGAGGTTGTCAACCCTTACCTTAGGGTAGTTTTTCCCTCCAATAAAACTAGCAACTCCATTGGGGATTTTTATGGTTGATCTCCTCTAACAGGTATCGTTTTTGTCACTAGCATATAGGTTAGGACATTTCAGTTTTTCCGCTTCATTATGCATATTAACCTCATACTGCGATATTTTTCCATAGGGTCGACCCAATTATGTTGCGGTTTTCAGACCACTGTCACTCGTCATCTTATAAGATCATAACATAGTGGTAGAGGCATTCCTTCCATGGGCTTTCTAGTTATATCATCACTAGCATATGTTGGCCATGCTGTAAGAAGTTTTTAGGCTCGGGAGTCCTCTTTAGTCCTACCATGAGTTTGCGATGAAGCCTCATTCCTATTCTTCTTCTCTATCATTCTAGATTTATACCTTAGAGGCTCCCATGTGTTAAGTTGTATTGTTTCATTGCATATTGACTACTTGTTCCCTTTTCGGCCTTAAGATGGCTCCACTTAGACTGATGTATGAGATAATTTTGACCATGATCTTTCTACAAGTTCAAACCATGCATTCATTAGCCTCTACGACTTGACACCTTTTATCCGTGGAAAGAATATTCATTTGAGTGTTGATGACCTATATTTGCAACGTTGCATTAAGCATAGGAATATTCCAGCCCGTGGAACTAGTGCATCTGTATTTAACAATCGTTCTTTCCACTATACTATAGGCATTCTTTTATTTTTTTCATGCTTTAAATATGAAAAATACAAAAAAATATATATATTCCAAAAAGCATTGGGAATAGGACATTTAATTCCATATTTGATGGCAGCAAGAGTCGGTTATGTTTCCCTTGAACAAAGAACTCAAAATAAGTCTTTGATCCATTGGGATGGGACTTAGTTTGACTTTAGGAGAGCCATAACCTTGTTCTTGAGTTAATCCTCCTCTGGTTGGTTATCTCTTCCAATCATATGGAGATTTTGTTAATGCCTCTTGCATTGAACACTTATAGAAAGTTATTGTATGCTACCATAGAGTAACAATTATTTCATTATTTTGTTTGACAAGGGAATTCAACCTATGTCGGCCATTCTGTGGTGTCTCTTGACTCATTTTCAGTCCGCCATACCCAATCTTTCAAGCTATATTTAACATGGCATCAATTATTTGGTCCTTCGCTCGTGTTGGTTAAGAAGGTTTCCATTGACTTCTTGCTGGCAGGTCTTCTCTTATAAACTCTGACAATTTCTCTAAGAGTAGGCCTAGAGCTGCACCCTAGCCCTATTTACATCATTGATAGGTGACCTTGTGCTCAGCATCAATCAGTATCATGGGTCTTTCCCAGAGTGTTTTCCCTTGTGTTCGACGTCAACATACATTATCACACATTGGGATTCGTGCAATACTTTGGTTGCCATTTGACCCTATTCATGGATTCCTCACCTCTGTGCCAGCTCTCATTATTAGTTATTCAGAGGGTTTTGGTTGTGCACTAGCCACATCTTGTTTATGCCAGAAACATAATTCATAATGGTTACTTCATCTCTTTTCATATGAGTTCTTCCAAATTATTGGGTTGCATGTTACTCTTGTGCTGGTTGATGTGGGATTCCTTAATGCCTTCCTTCCAATAGATATTTTCCCATTGACTGCAGTTTCTTTTCTTTGGGAATAATATCTAAAGTCCTTTTTTCAGTACCTTAGGGTTTACAGTCATTAGTAAAAGACTCCTTCGCTATCAACAGTGAGAATACATCAATGTCTTGAAGCTTCTTAGATGAATTCTTTATTTCAAGGGCATAAAATGGGTGTTAATTATTCATCTTCTTCACAAGAGAAATGTAGACTTCCTCTTTCTCCTCCATCTCGTAATAAGAAATCTAAAAATAAGAGAAAGAGGAAGAATAAGAAGAAGAATAGTTTTCTCCATGAATCATCACCAAACTCTGCAAGTCATGTTGGGGGCATAAGTCTAGTCATTACAAGTCATACCAGCAATGGGTCACCTACCTTTATGAGTTAGATTTATATTGACTCGCATGCTTTTGTGAGTAGGATTGGGGGCACAAGTCTTATCTCTCTTGGGAAAGAGTCACAAACCTTTGCAAGTCATGTTGGGGGAATGGATGTTGATCAGAAACCTAGGTGTAGAATATTTAAAATTAAATTTCCTTGTAATATATGTAAGGGATACCATCTTACTCATTTGTTCCTATGTATTTAAGTGGTACAAAGGTTATGGTCTGGGTCTGAAGTTTCTTCTACTTCTGAATATGTTTTGGTTTCTCAACAATCTAGTCATCCATTGGTTGATGAAGTGGTCAAGCTAGTGCAATATCTTCCAAATTCCACTCCTCTTTTGGGGGGTGAAGTGCCTAACAACAAAGTCTTCTCTATTTATAGTTTAGAGTATTTTAGTCTAGGGGGGCATACTAGTCTCTTTGAGTGTATCCCCTCCAAGTTCTAGGAGTGCCTCCTTTGATTGGGATAATCTTATTGAGACTTGTCTTCCTTCTATTTCACCTTTCCAAATAAGGGTTAGGGTTAGTTCCACAAATATATATCGATGTATGGTGGATGAAGGATCCTTTGCAACATTGATATTCTCCTTGACTTGGAAATATTTGGGTTCTCCAAAGTTGTTGGCAGCTAATAGAAGTTGTTAGCCTATAATAGAAGATTTGGCGAATATATGGGTGTTTCTCCTCAATTTCCTATTACTTTAGGTGGGAAGAATGTCTTAATTGAGATGGTGGTGGTTGATTGCCCTTTAGACTTTAATATGCTACTTGGGCGTAATTATGTCTATCCTATTAATGTTATGGTTCCTTCACTCTTTCGAGTGATGTATTTTCCTCATAACAGAAGTATTATCATTATTGATTAGCTTATGTCTGATAATCAACCTCGTAATTTGAATTTAGTTCCAAATACCCTTTGGTATGTTCCAAATGTTCAAGTAGACTCTACTCTACCACGGGTGAACTATGTGGCATTCTATCCTTAATGCTCAATTTTTGTAGGGAAGGATCCTTTGAACTATTATGTTCCTTATTGGGACTCGATCCCCACAGTTGATCGAGTGATTTCTCCTATGGGGGCATGGGTGCCCTTAATTCCCTCTTTTGATCCTTATAGTTCTCATGATTTCTTAGAATTTGAGTTGTCTTCGCAAGAGGAATTTTTTGAAGCCATGAGTTTCAACTACCAAATGAGTCCTTGGCCAGAGTCCCACAAGGATCTTCTCCTTAAGAAATACTATGCATAATACGCAAGGTTGTGTGTTTCCCTGTACCATATTGTATTTATAAGGTACATATTTTAAATTTTTATATTCTATTAGAAAAGATTTTATCTGAAATTTATATATGGTATGTATTAAGTTCTTACCTAGTGTTCCTAATTATGTCTACAAAACTTTGAAGACTTCTCCTTTGGGAATTTTTATGGCTGATCTATTCTGATAGGTATCATTTTTATCACTTGTATATATATTAGGACATATCACTTTTTCTTCTACAGTATCCATCTTAACCTCATACTGTGATATTTTTCCATAGGGTCAACCCCATTATGTTGCATTTTTCAAACCACTTTCACTCGTCACCTTATAAAATTATAACATAGTGGTAGAGTCATTCCTCCCATGGGTTTCCTAGTTATATCTTTTCTATCATTTGTTTCCCATGTTGCAATAATTGTTTACTTTCGGGAGTCCTCTTTAGTCCCACCATGACTTTATGATGAAGCCTCATTCCTCTTATTCTTCACTATCATTCTAGCTTTAAACCCTAGAGGCTCCGATTTGTTTAAGTTTTACTATTGCATTGCATATTGACTATTTGTCCCCTTTTTGGCCTTATTCTGACTTCACTTGGACTCATGTATAAGATAATTTTGACCATGATCTTTCTCCAATTTAAAACCATGCATTCATTAGCCTCTATAACTTCACACCTTTTATCCATGGAAAGAACATTCCTTTGAGTGTTGATGACTAGTATTTGCCACCTTACATTGAGCATAAGAATGTTCCAGTTCCAAGAACCAATGCATTTTACTTTAATGCTCGTTCTTTCCTCCGTACTATAGGAATTCTTTTATTCTTTTTCAGGGTTTAACTATTAAAAAGACAAAAAAATTATATATTCCAAAAAAGAGAGAGAATGAGACATTTAATTCCATATTTGAAGGCAACAAGAGTCAGTTATGTTACCCTTGCACAAATCACTCCAAATAAGTCTTTCCTCCATTGGGATGGGACTTAGTTTGAATTTAGGACAGCCATAACCTTGTTCTCGAGTCAGTCCTCCTCCAATTGGTTATCTCTTCCAATCATATGGAGAGTTTTTTAATGCCTCGTAGACTGGAAACTTATACAAAGTTATTTTATGCTACCATAGAGTCACATTTGAGTCATGCTTTTGTTCAAGGGAATTCAACCCGTGTTAGCCATTATGTGGTGTCCCTTGACTCACTTTTAGTTAGCCATACCCGATCTATCAAGTAATCTTCGATATCACATCAGTTATTTGGTCCTTCGCTCGTGTTGGTTAAGAAGGTCTCCATTGACTTCTTGCTGGTGGGTCTACTCTTATCGACTCTGACAGATTAATCTGAGAGTAGGCCTAGAGCTGCACCCTGGCCCTATTTATGTCATTGATAGTTTACCTTGTTCTCAGCATCGTTCAATATCGTGGGACTTTGATTGAGTGGTTTCCCTTATGTTTGACATCAACTTGAATTATCACACATTGGGATTTGTACAATACTTTGGTTTCCATTTGAACCTATTGGTGGATTCCCCACCTCTGTGTTAGCTCTCATTATTGGTTCGTTCAGAGGGATTTTTTCATGTGCTAGCCACATCTTATGTGTGCTAGAAACCTACTTCGTAATGGTTACTTCATATATTTTTTATGAGTTCTTCCAAATTATTGGCTTGCGGGTTACACTCGCGCTGGTTGATGTGGGATACCTTAATGCCTTCCTTCCAACATATCGTTTCCCATCGACTCTAACTCATTTGCTTTGGGAATAAGATCTAGAGTCCTTTTTTTGTACCTTAGGGTTTGTAGTCATTAGTGGTAGACTCCTTTGCTATTGACAGGGAGAACACATCAATCTCCTAATTGATATATTCTCTCAAGTGTTCGACTTTAACACATTTATTAGCACTTGTTAGAATGTACTGGGGTACCTTGAATCTCATGATTATTACCGGTGAGTTGTCTCGCATTTTTTAATGGTGTACATCAATGACAAGTAATCAAATAATTTATTAAATTGTTGACTTCAACTCATTTATTCCCACAATATAGAAATGTGCCATCTCTAGTCGGTGTCGGTGAAGACCTTGGGTTGCATCAACATCTTGGTTCACTTGTCAGCTCCTTCAGATTTCTTCCAATGTTACTAGCCACCCATATATGTTGCAGTTCATCACAACATAATCTTTTATGTTGACACCTGAGTTTATGCAATACCAATATTCCACCCATATGACTTGGTACTATTGGGTCAATTATGCAACATCAGTGATCACACATTCTTCGAGAATCATTGATAATATTTTCTTATATATGTGATATTGAGACATATATTCATTGTGTTCCTTCGCAAATATGATCAGATGATCCAATATATATTCTTTAGTCTTCTCTATGCACTTATGTATACATTTTGGATCCACTTTATACTTGATCAATGGACATGCTTTACTATATTTGAGCATGGGTATGCCCGCCTTAGACATGAGTCTTCTTTATGATTCCTTCCATAGGTATTCAATGGGATGGAATATGGTGATCTCCTCTGAGGTCCTCAAATGATATATTTTTGTAGTTAATACATTTCAGCCATCATGTAACCCTTTTGATCTCATATAATAGGGGGCATCTATTATAGCATCATTCAACACTCTTGTAGTTATGATGCTCTCATATGGCCTTGGGAAGCCCTTTCCCATATAGACTTGATCATTTATTAAAAAATAATATTTTGAATTACATACGTGACTTTTCCCTTTCAAAAGCACGTACACACGTGGGTACCATAATACAAAACCTGTGTGTATGATTTAAAATATGAAGAAATAAAAATATATCCTATTTTTCAGGTGGGGTTTACGGGTTTCACCGAAATACCACCTAAGGATCCTGGGGCCTAATTGAATCAATTGATTTCTGGTGGTATTTATACACCTCATGGGAAGGCCTAATTATAGAAGGAGATAGGATATTAACATTATAGTCCTTTTGTACCCAGATGTTGTAGGGAAAAGTATCCGATTCGGATGACCCTATCCCACTCTAAGGGTGATAGTACCTCAGCAACAACTGTAAACAAAACTACTTAAGGTTTACTTCTTTATGAAAGCAAGAGAGAATGAAGAAATGCACTAACCGTTGCCTTGCGCTTAATATTTGCTCCAATCTCTTCTCTTTGCTGCTTGCTCCTAGCTCTTTGCCCTTTTGCTGGCCCAGCTACGATGAGATCCTGCAAAATAACAAAGAAGGAAACTACAAGAAGAATGCATTCATAACTGATTCAAGGATTAGCATAAATCAAATATACAATCATCACAATACATCATTGAAACAAATGCATATAGAAGAACCTCAATAGCTTTTATTAATGGAAGAAGTAAACTTCTGAGAAGGTTACAACCATTGAAGGCCCCAATCCAGCAACACCTCCCAGCAGAAAGAATTTCTCCTCTTCACCTCCTTCAAGCAATCACCCAATAGTTCTATAGTGAAACCAACAGCATATCATTACTTTGCACAAAATTCCAGCCTCCTGAGCTCATAGGAGAGAGCTCAATATATAGATGAATTGAGAAAGGATGAGTCAGCTTGCAACTGATGTGTAGCTGCCTTGTGTCCTCTCTCTCTTCAGTTGATCTTCAGTTCTTGAGTCCACTTGGAGAACCTTGCTTCCACTTGGAGAAACAGAGCCTTTGACTCATCACAAGGCGAAATCCCTGATCCAAGTGTCATTTTTGGAAGATTCCAGAGAAATGACTCAGTGTGCCACTTGTCCCATCTCGCTCAGCGCAGGTGGCCTTTGTTCTACCTGCTTTGCAACACAGGTACACCATGGAGAAGTTGAGTTTCAGCGCAGAAGCCTAGTGGAGCACCTGCTTTGATTTCAGGATTGCTTGTTTTTGAGTGTTTTCAGGTGGAGAACTGATCTGAGAGCTGTTGGTTTGCTGACCTTGTTCCTCTAGGGGTAGGAACATCATGTTTAGGGACTTTAGATCCCTTGGATTATTGACAATTCATGCTTGATGCTGCAAGGCACAAAATTGTCTATAACAGATGCCCCCTAAAGTATGAGGTCGTTTATCGGGTGAAATGCTTTATTAGGAGGATCCGAAGTTCATTCAATCTGCTGAGAAGTGTCCTGTAATAAGATACAATACAATACATTATTTTTCATACTTTTTCATGATCTAGCTGAGGCGGGCATTCCCATGCTCAGCTTTATAAATTCATTTTGGTACATAGAACAGACGATCGTCTGATGGTAGACTGATAATTCTCTGCTGAAATTATCATCCTTTGAGAAGGATGATCATCTGCTGCAATGATGTACACATCAAATGTCTTTATATCCTGAATATATATCGCAGCCCGGATGGATGAAACTAGATCCGGGGTCTTCAATCTCTTCCGATCTTCACTCGATGTACAAGTCGATCCATGTGAGAATTTCTTGAAGTCGAACATGGAAAGACATCGCTTGATTACCGGTCAATGATGTAAACCGTTAACAAGCGCGAGAGGAATCACCGATAAGGATGATGACCCTCAAGGTACAGCAGTACAATTCACATGGTGGGAATAAAGGACTTGGCGTCGACCACCATGAAAAATCCTCTGGTCAAAGGTCATTGATGTATACCTGTCGCCGGAAGTGAGAAACTTGCCATTGAGGCATGCAAGCTTCAAATTACTGAAGGGGTTGTTCCTAGATCAACTCCTTGGATAATGAGCTGATGTCGACAAGGAGCGATCCGTCAAAGGAGGGCCTTAATGAATCCCACATCATTGACATGGAACGGAGCTAGTGATTGTGATGAGGTGACAACAAACTGTGATGTATGATTCAGGGTGGCGGTCATGAAATGGATGAAGGACAATGTATGGCAGTGGATGGGACACGGTTGACTTTTTGCAGAACAACATCTCTTGAACATATAACGACACTGATGTGATGGATCGGTAGCATTACCCCAACTGTGGATGGTGTGGCGAGGACCATGGTGATGAGACCGGTGAATGCAACAACCCAACCCGATGTGATACGGAGGACAAAGTGTCATGTTCAAGAGCGACTTGCTACCATTAAAGCTGTGAGGTTCTCCCAATTTTTCCCCAGTCATTGCTGACCAGTACCTCTTTATTTTTGTCAAGCTTGAGGAGGATAACATATGCTTGTTCTATAACCTGCCCTTCGGGCAAGCCCATCGCTCTGTTTTAACGAGCCTAGCGATAGGGAAACTCGTTCTCGTCTAAAGACAAGTTTGTCGCTATTTAATGAATTTAACTAGTCTAACGACAAGGATAACTCGGTCCTTTTCATTTTTAGAGAGTCTGAAAAGGTACATAAAGTCAACTCTAGAATTCCTTTTTCGTCATATAATCCCTTAAGTCCGAAAAAGTATAAAACAATACAGAAGGGATGAGTTTTCGGTACTTTTAACGAGCCGAACAAAACAAGCGCTCGATCTTTTTGTGCAATAATCCCTCAGGTCCAAAAAGATTAAAATCTAGAGGAGGGATAGCTCTTCCAGTCGTTTAACGAGCTGGAAGGCCAAAACTCGGCAAACTTTTCATATTTTACGAGTCAGGAGAAAAGAGCTCAAAGGAGACTCGTCTTTTGAGGAACGAGTGATAAACAGGGGTAGCAGCAGATTCTAGGTACAGGTTGGAATTTTCCAATCACGGCAGTGTCACAAGGATGGCTTAGTGAAATCACTCTTCGCAGCTGTTCCTCAAAATGGGTAAACAAACATATGGAGATGAACGATTGGCCAAATGAACGGATGGAGGTGAGACTGCAAGAACACGACCAAGGGCTTTAATATGGCTGTCAAAGGTTACATTTACCAAGGTTATTTACCGGTTCATTTTTTCTGGGTGAGCTCGAACTCTAGGGGAAGATTGCTTACAACTTATGTTTATTTTTTAACGAGCATGAACTATGTGCTAAAACTGCTCGATTCTTGCGTTTATTTTTTAACGAGCATGAACATTGCCAAAACTGCTCGATTTTTATGCATGCCCCCAGCATCATAGTGACGCATGTCAAAGGAGGGTGCCCCCCAAGCTTCATTGCATTCAACTTGGTGATTGGAATGAAGGTTTACCTTTGAATTTTGAAAAGGGGATTTGTTTCATTTTTTAATGAGGTTGACACAGTAAAAGAACTATCCTCATGACTCCTTGTTTCATTTTTTAACGAGGTTGACACGAGATAAGAACCGTCCTCGGAGCCCACTGTATTTACAGTATTTCCATTAGGGTGATGATCCACGCTGACAAAATGTTTAGGAATCTTCTGAATCCGTTAGATATAGAAGATTTCATATTGTAGGTTTCCACTGTGGCTACTTCCGCCAGATTACCCGCCGGCGGTAGGGCAAAAGTACCCATTAAAGCAGGGTCTTTTAGGAGACCTACTCCAATATTTTGGAGCGATTGATTACTTTCATGGATCATTGTGCTGCTTCCCGTAACTTGAGAACTGTTGGGGATAAATGTTTGTTGGTCGATGATTGTAATTTTTCCTTGAAAAGGAAATACAATCCTCCTGTAGTAGGTCGACACAACTGCAGCCATGGCATATGTCCAAGGCCTTCCCAGTAGGATGTTGTAATCGAGGTTTCCGTCGATTACTTCCACATCAACTTCTACTGTTTTGCCCCCCAGTTCAACTTGCAAGTTACTTAAAATCCCGTATGGAGTGTATGATCGTCCATCAAATTCTTTTAATGTCGTTGACGATTTTGACAAGGGTGGTGAGCCTAAATTTTTCCAGCAACTCATCGACATAAGACATGTAGATGCCCCCTCATCAATAATTGTTCGATGAACAGTTTTGTTGAGGGCTTTCACTTGAATAAGGAAAGCTAGTTGAGATGGTAACTGAGGGTCATATCCTTTATGATCAAAGGCCACAAGATTGGAATCCATTGGGCCAATCCCACCTATGGCTGATAATAAAGCTTGCTCTTGGGAGGTGCAATTTTGCGCTACCTCAAGTGTCGACATAGCGGACGACGATTGGGCGAGGTCCTCTATTATATTATAATCTTGTGTTATTTTTTCACGAGGATTAAATGTCGATTTGTGTACTACTCCCTTTGGCGACTTTATCATTGGTTTAGGGACGACGGGTGGCACAACTTTGGTCAAAGTTGTTGTTGAACTACTAGGTTGTTTATTTGCCTTGTTGTTCAACTGCTTTGGATTCCTGTGATCTTTATTCCTTGTCGCAGCATTATTTTTCCGCTTTGAGGTGGACAACATAAGCGCTTGGGATCGGGAAGCATTTTGATTAGCAACCAGATTTTGACCTGGGTTAGGAAACGGATCAGTCAATACTGCTGGGGTTTTCGAACTCTTAAAGAGTTTCTTAACTTCAGCTATATGTGGACAATCTTTCATCCAATGATCCTCATCGCATATATGACACCCTGTCGGGGGTTTCCCTTTCCTTTTCTTTTTCTTCTTGCCCCCTGGTTGCTTCAGTTGTTTGCCCTTGTCGGTCGACATGGCATTTACTTCTGAGGCAAGAAGTTCCTCATTTGCATTTTGACTAGAAATTTTGCGTTTGCCAGTCACGCCATTACTGGCGTGAGAGTTAGTATTCGATTTAGGAGGGGGAGGAATTGAAAATTCAGGTCTAGGGGCGTCAGGTATTTTGTCGTAGAGCGTGCCCGACTGAGTATATACTAAGTCTAAGTATTGAGCACGAGCGATGACTTGCTCCTCTGTTACGACTCCTCCCTTGGCCACATCTTCCGTTATAGCCGGAAGTAATGACTTTATAAACCATTCAGCTAACAGCTGATCGGGAACGTAAGTTTTCACCATCCTACGACGACGTCGCCACTCATGTATATGATCAGATATGTGAGTGGCTGTTGTCTGTTTGAAGTTGGTGAGGAGTTCTGTTCCCGTTTCATACCTTATCGGTAATTGAAAATGGGTTAAGAAAGTCGTGGCTAGGGAGCTGAAATTGTCGAAAGAGGCTCTTGGCAATTCAATGTACCATTTAGCCGCTGGACCTGTCAATGTCCTCTGGAAGAGGCGAAGTCTTATCGAATCATCATTCAGGGTGTTTGATGAACACCATAGATGGAATGTCATCACATGATTCGACGGATCTTCACCTGGATTTCCATTGAATTTAGGAATGTCCGATGGAAGTTTATGCGGAATCGCTGGCCACCAAGGGGCATAAGCAATTGGATCATTCGTCAGCCGGTTTAGATCTGGTAATTCTAGAGCTGCTACAAAAGGCAACTGTTGGTTCAGATTAGGCGAAGCATACCCAGGATAAGATGGGATCGCCTGAGCAATGGGTCTTTGTAAACCAGCACAATGCTGGAAACTTTGATAAGGTTGATGGGCATAACCATTATAGTATGGTTGCCCATTACTTACAAAGACTTGTTGCTCAGGTCCTTGATATGATTGCTGGAATGGCGGTTGTTGAGATTGAAACAGCTCTGGTTGTTGGACCATTTGCTGTTGACCAATACTGGATGATTGACCAAGATTGGGAGTCACAGTACTTGTTTGAGCCTGAGTCGCTCCAGATAAGGAGGCACTACCCTGAGATTGTGATTGAGCCGCTGAGACAAGAGGTTGTTGTGTTACAACAGGTAGCGCTTGTACTTGCGACGCATTCGCCATAGCAGGTGTGGTGGGAATATTCGACACAGGGTGTACTGGTTGCATTGAATGTGCAACTCCTGATCGTTGAGGCAGTATTGGTACCCAACAGCTGGATGTAATTCCAGTTTGACCTGATCCTTGTTGTAAACTCTCATATGGTTGTTCTCTAGGAGGGAACAATGAAAGAGCATACTACCCTCCACATGGTGGAAATCCAGTACTTAAAGGGTAAATTGGCCTTTGAAGACATATTGGATCAATTTGTTGAGTTTCAACATAAGAAGTACCAGATGATAATCCGGATGAAGAAATAGGAACTAACCATATTGTCGTCCCTGATTGGACTCCGGCTTGTTGTTGACAATTTGCCGGGACAGATGGTATACCAGCGAACATCGTTGGAGTAGCAGCAGGAGGTTCTGCTACTGCTGTGTCAGACGACACAGTCCTAGATGTCGACGGTTGTTCAGACATATCTAGTCTATCCAAAAGATTTCTTAGCGATTCTACAAGAACTTACGATGCCAAAAGACTAACTTCGAAGATCAACGCAGGAATAGGAGGTGATTATGTTCCGTTTAAAATGAATTTTATTATGACGACGCTTTTAGACACAACTTGCTTTTTCACTTTTTAAGAGTCGAGAAAAAGCTAAAGATGACTCTAGTATCCTTCGATGTATTAACGAGCCCGAAGTGACAAATGCTCGGATGGACTTTTTCAGTTATAGAGTTTGAAAAAGGCCAAAAGAAACTACTCTGGAGTTCTAGGCAAGGGTGTGCCAAACCTTTCGCGAAACCACAGAATACGTTTTACGGTACGAGTGGTCGATCTTCGTGAATGCTGTGTTCACTGCATCGTGATTAGTAGGGAGGCCGACACGGTTTCATATGGATAAAGGCTTTGTTCCTATAGGGGTCCCCCAATATACGCGACGGTACGCGGGGGCACAAATCCGTATTATCGCTCTCGTCCCTCAGGAGGAATCACCCACCTTCGTAGAGATCGATAGTCACTATGTTTAACGACGCCGGTTCACGTCTCTACCTAGACCTCTACTGTGTTTCGTTATGTTTCAAAGCGTTGTTAGATAAATTCAGTTCTTTTTAGGTTGATCTTGCTTAGCAGTTTGCCTTTATGGATCACCACGTGATGTATGATACAACTCCTAAATGCAGTCTAAGAATGAGAAGCAAGCTTTTTCAATTCTTTTTGACTGATGAAAATCTTAACTACTGGGGGAGAAGAAAGGCATATCTTTTCACACAGTTCATACAGCACCAACTAATGCACTTTCTCCTAAATGATCATGCAAACTTTTTAAAATGAAAAATGCACAATGCATGTATTTTCTTTTCCCTTTCTTAATGTTGATGTATTACAAAAAGAAAGTTGTTATTTAACTTTGATTTCTATTCAAAGTGAAAACAAACAAGCTCGTCCAAAATCAAAAGACACCTTAAGATTTACTTGTTTAATCACTGGAAATACATGAAATCAAACCATAATGACGAAAGTAAAAAGACTAATCAGCTATGGACAGCAAACAAGCTAACTCTTTAGACCAGCAAAATGCCTAACACAGGTTCAGATCTAAGAGGCCAAAGCAAGACTAGTTCACTTTCGTTATGGGAAATTGTAAATGATGTAAGAAATACAAAAGAACAAGTACAATTTCGTTATATAACAGAGGCGGAATGATGGCAAGTAAGGTTGGTTCCAAAACAGGTACAAGACTGGTAACTAGCTGCAAAATCTATAGTGAAAACGGGCAAGAAAAAGGGAGGAAACCCCAAATGCACAAGGCAAAATTGGGCCAACGCAGGTGCTGCACAGCCAGTCTGGCTCTCAGCGCAGGTAACCCCTTCGGGACCTGCGTTGCAAAGTAGGTAGCCTGTGTACTACCTGCTTTGGAAAACGAAAGTTGCGTTTTCACAGTTTCCGGGTCACAATTTTCTCAAAAATTCACAGTTTTTGCTCAAATCAGAAGCTATCAGTCAAGCACACACTAAGGGATGACAAGGAAGATGAAAAGCTATCACTAAGAGCTTACAAGGATCCTTGTATATCAGCTCTTCAAATCATGAACATGCTCAGGAATGAGCTAGAGTAGCTGCCCTCTACTTCGCTTTTGATATAGTCAAAAGCTTTTCGATTTGGTACTCTTTTGTTCAGGAAATGAATAGCAAAATACTACAAACAATCAAACAGATACGATCCCCAGCGGAGTCGCCAGTTTGTTGTAGGGAAAAGTATCCGATTCGGATGACCCTATCCCACTCTGAGGGTGATAGTACCTCAACAACAACTATAAACAAAACTACTTAAGGTTTACTTCTTTATGAAAGGAAGAGAGAATGAAGAAATGCACTAACCGTTGCCTTGCGCTTAATATTTGCTCCAATCTCTTCTCTTTGCTGCTTGCTCCTAGCTCTTTGCCCTTTTGCTGGCCCAGCTACGATGAGATCCTGCAAAATAACAAAGAAGGAAACTACAAGAAGCATGCATTCATAACTGATTCAAGGATTAGCATAAATCAAATATACAATCATCACAATACATCATTGAAACAAATGCATATAGAAGAACCTCAATAGCTTTTATTAATGGAAGAAGTAAAGTTCTGAGAAGGTTACAACCATTGAAGGCCCCAATCCAGCAACACCTCCCAGCAGAAAGAATTTCTCCTCTTCACCTCCTTCAAGCAATCACCCAATAGTTCTATAGTGAAACCAACAACATATCATTACTTTGCACAAAATTCTAGCCTCCTGAGCTCATAGGAGAGAGCTCAATATATAGATGAACTGAGAAAGGATGAGTCAGCTTGCAACTGATGTGTAGCTGCCTTGTGTCCTCTCTCTCTTCAGTTGATCTTCAGTTCTTGAGTCCACTTGGAGAACCTTGCTTCCACTTGGAGAAACAGAGCCTTTGACTCATCACAAGGCGAAATCCCTGATCCAAGTGTCATTTTTGGAAGATTCCAGAGAAATGACTCAGTGTGCCACTTGTCCCATCTCGCTCAGCGCAGGTGGCCTTTGTTCTACCTGCTTTGCAACGCAGGTACACCATGGAGAAGTTGAGTTTCAGCGCAGAAGCCTAGTGGAGCACCTGCTTTGATTTCAGGATTGCTTGTTTTTGAGTGTTTTCAGGTGGAGAACTGATCTGAGAGCTGTTGGTTTGCTGACCTTGTTCCTCTAGGGCTAGGAACATCATGTTTAGGGACTTTGGATCCCTTGGATTATTGACAATTCATGCCTGATGCTGCAAGGCACAAAATTGTCTATAACACCAGATCAAGTTAAATTTTTCCTATGCCTCCTACACTCCCAATCATAGGAAATCCTTTTTTCCTTACATAGATGTTCATCCTTCATGATTTGTCATCCTTTTGCACATGCTTGAGAGGTGATATTTGAGGCTTGGGCTAGATAGATCCAGAGGAAGGTTTCGTTGGTGTTGTGGTTGGATCAGGTTGTATCTATCCACCACTACTTGTTGATATCAATAAAGAAGCTTTTTCTTGTTCCTAATATGTTATGATCTCATGTTTTGATTATTCATGTGTAATATATCATGATTTATATGTTTATGCTTGATGTAACATGTTTATTATGCATGCACTTTGAACTACTTTCTATGTATATACTTCTCTAAACTGTGTTGCAGGTCCGTTCATTTTGGAGGAAGAAGAGGGTTTGAACCCTATGGGATAGACAACAAATGTAGGACCTACAGGTACTCTCAAACCTAACTTTGGTAGTTCATGTAGTTTTCTTTCTTGAATGTATGCTTCTTGTTGATAGTATTTCTTCGACCTGTCAAGGTTGTCAACCCTTACCTTAGGGAATTTTTTCTCGTCAACAACTAGTTTACCATAGTAGATACACCCAATAGACAAAGTCTAGATCTAATTGCAAATTTAATAAATAAGAAAAGGAGGTTGGGTACTTGCTTCTTACCAGGATTCCAAGGAGTAAGCTCCACCTTGATTAACATTGGAGAGATTTTGTGGTAAAAATGGGCCTCAAAAAAAATTGTACAACCAAAATCAACTTTATAAGAACCAACAGGATTCAATATTATGATGTCCACAATGGGGGATGATTCACCATTTTTGGAGTAAAAAGGTAAAAGAATTAAAAATAAATAAAAAACTACCTTTTCAACTCACATTTTCAACTTATCTCCCTATGGTTTTACTCAAATTTCGAGTAGGATCACTTGTTGAATGTGGAACTTAATTCCTCATCTAAGTACCCATGTTGCATACTTTTGATGGACCCTTCTAAAGAAACAATGAGAAATACATGAAAAACACGTGATTGCAATCATGTTTCTTCATGTATTTCTCTTTTTTTGTGTAGAAATGAACATCGAAAGTATTCAACATGGGCACTCCTTGGATGAAGAATTAAGTTCCACAACCAATGAGTGCTCTTACTCAAAATTTGAGTAAAAGAGTAGGGGTATAAGTTTAAAATACGAGTTGAAAAAGTTGTTTTTCTATTCCCCTCTAAAATTTGATGACGTAATCTAATCTTATTTGATTATTTCCACTATTATTTTATAATATTCCTTAGGAGGCCCATTTTAGACCTAAACAATTATCTAATGCAAAGGAATCCAAAGACTAGCATCTCCACCCTGTAGCCCCAGGGAATCGAGAGAGTTTCCCTCCTCACTTGGAAGAAATTCTCCCCATTCTTTGTTACTTCATCCAAGATACACTTATTCTCCTAAGAGTTGTAGATTTGTATGATGTCTTCTACATTGTGGATGTATCCAATTTTTTTAACTTAGGATTAATCACATGCATCGATATTTCACTATAGAATGACTAATATTTACTTACCTTTGTTCTCTAGTAGAATTTTCCAACAATACTCACAAGTTTGTAGAGACAATCCCCCTAGAAATTATTGATCACTCATTCCACCATTTACATGAAATGTGCAACTTGTGTACAAATATTTTCCTTGCGCTAGAATTTTCGCTTCTCAGCTTAACCTGTGCACATCTCCTTATAACAAATTGACCTTTTGTAGCCTAGTATCTTTGTGATGGAGTTTGTTCCAATCCTTAGATTTTCTTATGCAACTTACCTCATAATGGATATCACCATTCTATCTAAGCCTTCCACCTCAACTCTATTTACCATTGCTCTGTCTCAGGCATATACGAGAGTAGGTATTCAGTTAAAGACACACAGGAAGGCTCAGATAAAGGTATAATTGGATTTTATCCTTTATAATTGATTGACGATCATGTGTCTTCTATTATCGAGGTTGTTCTACCTCTGGTCCAACTCCTTCTTCTTCATGGTATTTCCATTTCCTAAATCCCCTCGATTTTTCTCTTTGTCTTTCATATTCTTCCCCTCTTCTCCTCTACTCTCCTATATAATGTTTTTTGCAACATTTTCTCAAAGTTTACAACAATATAGATATATATGTATTACTTCAAAAAAATTAGTATGTTTACACAAGCGATAAATGCCTAGGAAAATATTTACAATATTATATGAGAGAAAAATGACCAAGACAATATTTACAATATCTACACGAGTACAAAATGACAAGGGAAATATTTACACTATATACACAAATGTGAAATGACTGGAGTCATCACAACCCGTCCCCCTTAGGGAAACACTGTCTTCGATGTTCTTTTCTCCCTTTGCTAGATTGTCATAACTCTTCCTTTATCTGTTCATACTTTTCATCATGTTATCCTACATATTTAATTCATCCTTGAGATTAGTTCCATAATATTTTATGGCTACTAGATGGTTTAGTTGTACTTTTATGCTAAGTCCAATAGAACCATGTTTTCCTTTCCCTTTATTTTCTTGATCTCAAAGTCAAATTCACTAAGTATTTGCAAGCACTTACTTTGTCTTACATTCAATTTAGGTTGATCAAACAAGCATTTCATCCCTCCATGATCATTCATTAGCATAAATTTACTGCAAAGGAGGTAATGCCTCCATGTCTTCAAATGCATGGATAATATAAACCACATACATGTCATGAGTCACATAATTTAGTTCATGTTCATTTATATTTCATGATGCATAGAAAACCACATATCCTTCCTGCATCAAGACCCCAGCAAGTCCCTCCCTGAAGGAATCTATACAAACAATGATATTCTTGTCTCGATCTACAATCCTTAATATCGATGCATTAGTGAGCAATTATTTCAATTGATAAAAAATTATTACACACTGAACTACCCATTTGATCTTCCTTCCCTTTTTCTACAAGGTGGTAATTGGATTGCTTATTTTGGAGCAATTTCGTATAAACCTCCTATAGTAATCTTCCAGTCCATGAATGGCATCATCCCTATCATATTCTTTGGTGTTAGTGTTACAAATTTATTTTTTCACACTTCTCGTCTCGTATCTTGAAGTGTCAAAATGATTAAATTTGTCAGCGTATTCACCATGAAACATATATAGAAACATCTCGAAAGAAAAGAAGAAAAGTTCCCCTGAAAGAGTTTTTGAGAAAACTTGTTGAAAACCTAGTTTTCAGGATCAACGCGTTTTGTGCCACAGATGACCCATGTTGGTAACTTGTTGTGCTATGCTATCCTCGCACTACTAGCACCACTTTTATAAAGAAAACCTTCACTGAACCTCTTCAGGCAATTTTTCCTAAAGTGGAGGAGAAGCTTCTCTTACTAGAAGTCTCGAGAATGGTGAGCTGATTACAGGTGAGTAAGGATTAGAGTGAGAGATCTCATTCTCAGTCCTTGGTCCGACTTTCATGGATCTTTCTCTTCAGTTGTGGAACCTATCCTTCCTTTTATGGATCCTTAACTCCCTATCCTTCCATATAAATGAGATCCCACTACAAGAAAAAGAGTCATTGGTGAGGGACGCAAAATGTGACCATAAGCTCATTGGTGATGGTCAAAAGAGCCTTCATCACCAAAAAATGAATGTCACCAAAGTTGGCATCGCCAAAAGTATAGGTGTTGTGGTGGCATTCAAAGTCCGTCACCAATAATGATTTATAATGATGGATAGTGACTGTCACCATTTCATATGAGCAATGGTGACATACCATAGCCTTTGTCACCAAAAACTAAACATCACCAAAGGTGGCATCACCAAAAGTATAGGTGTTGTATTGACATTCAAATTTTGTCACCAATAATGATTTATAATGATGGATAATGACCATCACCAATTCATATGAGAAATGGTGACGGACCATAGCTTTGGTCAACAGAAACTGAACGTCACCAAAGGTGGTGTAACCAAAAATATGTGTTATGGCCACATTTAGGGTCCGTCCAGAATATTGATTATAATGACAGATAGTGACCGTCAGCATTTCATATGAACAACAATGATTTATTGTGATGGATCTTTCATGGCTGTCATTATTGGTGCATATATATGGTGACGTTTCTTGACCATCACCAAAAGCTGCACTGTTAGAAGTATAGGTGTTGTGGTGACATTCAAGGTCTGTCATGAATAATGACTATAATGACGGATAGTGACCATCACCATTTCATATCAACAACAACAATCTATGGTTATGGACCTTTAAGGGTCATCATTATTGATGCGTATATATGGTGGCGTTCATTGACTGTCATCATTTCATAATTTGGTGAGGGTCGAAAAATGTCACCAAAGCTCATTGGTGATTGTCAAAAGAACCTCTGTCACCAAAAATTGATCGTCATCACTGCACATGGATGTCAAGGAACAATGGAATCAGAAAACCAACCTCTTTCTTGTAAAGCAGGTGCTCTTCCATTGAGCTAGCACCCTTTAAAGAATTAGACTTTTAAAAATTAGACCTTGAAACTTCATAAATTGTAAATTCTACAACTTTCAATAAATTAAAGTCTCGTCAATATTTTACTGAATAAGCAAAGCATCATTGAAGCTACAGTTCCATACCTAATGGTTATGGAAGTTATGAAAGGTGGGTGGAGGGAAAAATAGTTATCTATAAGAGAATCAATATGTTCATTTGAATACTCAATTAGAAGTGAAACTCTGAAGACATTTATAAATTATAAATGACCTATAACTAGCAAATGCACAAAATATTACAAAGGAAATTTCATAAGTGGATAGCATATGGAAGAAGTGTATTGATGAAGACAGATGCAATATGTTGTAGGTTGAGTGAAAGAAAAATCCCAATGTTGTTGTTTGGTGTTTAGATATCTGAATGATATCTAAACTTCTATGAAAATGTAACATGGGTCTTTAGAAACCATGAACAACATATTGGAATGATTAGCATTATAGGTACATCTAACAAGGCCCCAATGGCCTAAAAGAAAGATAAAAACAAACATCCACAGAAGCAACATCCTCACAACAACAAGAAAAGTAAGGGTTTTTGTACTTTTTTACCATTAGGAAGAGAATAGGGCGATAGGCTCTATTTCATTCTTCCTTCTCCCATTATGTCACCTTTGTAGATCCTTCAATCCTATCCCAAGTTGTTTTTAAGGGGGGATGTTAGGGTATTTAGACAATTAGGAGTTAATTAAGTTCAACTTAGTCTAATGTGTCTATTAGGTAAAAGTGTGTTTTAAGTGTATTTCTTTAGTATGCATTGTAGTCTGATGGTCATGATATGCTATAGACATAGAGTGATCTAATGGCTCATAGTCTCCTTGATACTAATGGCTATTAATTTGTGGCTTAACACTCAATTGTTCCCTAGTCTCTATTTAGAGGGCATGGAGGGTCATGCTTGATGATTGATTGTGACAACTCTCTTATGTAGAATATTTTCTACATAAAAAATATTTTGTTGTGATCTTTGATCTGGTCATGTGATTGGTTACTTAAGGTGTTAATATTGTATGGAATACCATTTTTACCTGAACAAAGTAAATGCATGCCCATAACCAAGAAATAATAAATGATTCTTTGATCTAGTGGAGTTGACAATTTTTTGGTAGTAAACTATAACAATGGTGTAAAATTTCTCTAATCTAAGGGTAGTGACTTATATATAAACAAGCATGAATCTCAAAACATGAAAAATGTATTCCGAAGAATATTTATGATATTTCAAACCCTAATCTATCCATATGAAAGCAACCTAAATGAACGAACTACAAACATAAATATTATTATAATTATTTATAGAATACAAATAATAAATTCATTTCTAATAGAAGGCATACATACTTTTACCTGCAAAGAAATTTTTGATGAAGAAGTAGCTTAACAATATCCTCCCTGGGAGGATCATTTTCTTCCATGGTTTATATTCGTTCCCTCCTCGGTTGCAAGTAGCATGAAGATCCAAAACTATCATCAAGAGGAAGGAATCTTTGATATTTTTTGACATAATTTTGGTAGCATGTACCTATTCTATGTGGATGGATGATAGATGGAGATACCTCAAGTATTTATTTATAAGAAAGTAGTGTTAAACCACCTTGAAGTGGCCATGAAAGTTGTGGTTAATTGAGAAAGTCAAGGCTACTGATAGAAATTAAGGTTTCAAAATGTCCATTTATAAGTTCTACTTTCCTTTTCTAGAAGATTATGGTTAGAAATAATCAAAATTAAGGTTTTTATGGGCCAATGTAGGTTTTGGGAGTACTTTCTATACTAGCCACAACTTAGAGGTAAAAAGTGTATTAACCCTAATGGTTCCAAATCCAAGTTTTCTTCAAGTGTTTCCATAGGTGTAATGAAGGTGGAAAATGAGGTGACTTCGGTGGAAAACATGTATTTTGATGATTTATTTTTGTGAACTTTTGAAAATGTGACAAGTACTTAATTTTTAGGTGGTAAAAGCTAACTATGTGCATCTTTCTCTATTTTTTTGACCTATGGGTACCTTTACAAATGGAGCATCCCTAAATAAAATAGAAATATAAATTTAAGAAAGGAGTTTAAGTAGTAATGAAGGAAGTTTGAGAAAACCATGAAATAAACCCCATGGTAATAAGAGAATATCTTAGATGGCATGGAAGGATAGGAAATTTGAGCTAATAACGTCAATGAAACCATCCAAGAAGAATAAAATGATAATTTATAAACTTTCATTTATCACCTGAAGCCTTGAAGGGAAGTGAGTACTATGATTTTATTTAAATCATGAGATGCACTTAAGAAATCACTTCCAAAACATAGTTTTTAAGACTAACTATGCCCTTATTAGGAAAAAGGCTGATTGACTAGATGTTGCTAATACTCAAGCTATGGTTGAATACTAATTTTCAACAACAAAACTAGAACCACCCCTGTAATATTTGACATTCAGATAATTTTGAGGAGATCAATGAGAGATGGGTTGGCCATCATGCATTTTTTAGCATGGAACTTGTGCATGAATTGTTTTCTCATTCTTCCTATTATTTGAACCTATCTCTTAGCCTTCAATATCTTCTTATAAATAGAGGTCATATCAATGAGAATGGGATATGTTAAGTCTATTATCAAGCATCCTCACGGTAGTGGAAAGCAACCAAATAGTTTTTTTGTCATCTTGTATTACGAATTGAGTATTGGGCATCAACACAAGGGAAACCATAATACTAGCTAAGAATCCATATTATTCTTTCCACAATATGGAGATATTTGCTTTCTTTTTCCATCCAAGAAAAGATGGGAAAGAATGAGCTCAATGAGCATGGAGATGGAATTGTAGCAAAGAATTACGGTAACTTAATTTGTTGTATCTCTTTCAATATATAATATAGATCTATGTTCACCCCCCTCCTATGGCCAAAAAAAGGTACTTCTTGACAAGCCCCTTGCTTGACATCTTTTTGCACCCGTTTGGCCACCCACAACATAACCTTCTTACCTATATTTTCCTACACTATCCCGAAATTTTGTGTACAAAAGTAAATTTAGCCTAAGGGTGTTAATTAGCTATGTTTTATTATTATTTGATGACTATTTGGTAACAAAAGGATAGTTTTGATACTTATTGTGGATCGACAATTGTTACATTTTTATTGCAGCATAGGGATCCGATAGCATAATATGGGATATGAGATATATATAACACATCTATAGCCACCTGTAGAAAAGTGACAACATAATCATAGTTGGATTTTGTTTTGAATTGAGAGGAAATTATTGTCATCAATTTCATAACAATGGCAACATGACTTCAATTGCCTCCAACCGATATATTGGAAAATGAGCTTTGGAAATGAATGAGGTCATGATACATGAGGAAATATCACTAATTCAAGTCTTATTTTGTAGCCAAGGATTTTCCTGAATGTGCTAAAGGGACGCATCCAAACAACTAGAAATATGAAATGAGCCTAAATTTTAAATATTCATAAAACCATGTGTGTAAAAGTTAATTTATCTTAGAATAACCTGGGGAGAGGACAATAAAAAATAAGCATGCAATCTCTCTCATTGAGATGAGGGGAAACTCTATATTCAATAGTACTACTACCATGTAAGACTTCTGTGGCATGTTGTAGATGTCTCGTTTATTTACACTTGGATTTAATTAAGTAGTATCATTTTTCTCTTATAGTACCTCATCTAAGGAGGCAAGGAACCATCCAAGGATAGGTACTACTGTAACTTTGGTAGGATTAACAACCCAGTTCCTATATTTTATTACAAAGGTGTGGTTAATAAGATTTTGTTACAAGTCATAACTATTTTCTAAATATTTATTCAACTTTGAGATTGATATAAGTAGTATTATTAGTAGATTGTTAGTAGGAATAAGTCATTGATTTTTTTGTGGATTTTTAATTAATTGTTCAACAATTCTATTATAGGAAGTTTTGATTTGTAATTTGATTATTATATTCTCATTGGATTTTTATTGTTGTATTTAATAACCACTAGTGATTAGAAGGTATATGGTGCCAATCATTCCAACCCAACCCAATTTTGAAACTCAATGTACTTGTTTAACCTATCAACCTAATTCTTGAAATGTTATTATCCTAGATTGTAGAAGTTGTACCCTCTATTCGCAGGCATACATTGTTTTACCCAGGATTGGACCATAAGATTTACAAGACCAAACTTTCCCTCCTAACCATTAGACCACATTCGTAGGACTTAGCATGCATATGATACTGTTACTTGTGCACCTTATCTGCACCAAATTAGTGAAGGTTTTTCTCTCACTCTAACAACTTTACATTGAGCCTTATTAGGTAAGGTTTTCTGCTAAAGACCCTATACTTGTTACATCAAAGATTTTTTGGATAACCAATATCGTTAGTCTAAAGAGGTGTTATTTTTTCCTAGAAAATAATGGAAATTTTATTACCATTTTGATAAAATTTTAGGGAAATTTTTAGAAATCTGATTACAATTTTCCGATTTCAAAATTTTAGATGTTCTAAAATTTTTTGATGATATTGAATCTATTCCTAATAGAAAAAAATTATTCAAACACTCTTACTTTCAAACTTTTTGAAAATAAAAAATAAGACTAAAGAACACCTTTTTTTTGTCTGAATGGAGCTAGAGTCTCATCATGCAAAACTACTAGGGACCATTCTTAACACGTGCACCTACTAAGTGATAATTTGGCTGGGGAAAACAACAACAATTTGGAGTTAGTGTCACAACTCTAACCAAATGGACAACACAAATCTAAGCATAAAACCTATTTCTTTTAATTAAATATCAGCTCACAATTGACAAAGCATGGATATATTAATATTCAACATTTTAAAGTTTATATGTAGTAGAACAATAGTAAAAAAATGAGTGCACAGTGGAACCTGGTGTCAGATAATAAGCTTAACAACATCTATGCTCTTCCACCAGCTTTCATATCAGCTCATACCAGCTCACTGTAGCTTAAAGAAATATTCCAGGAGGCTGATAACACGTACAGCAGCAAGGAAACTCGATCTTTGTGTAATAACCAGCCTTTATACACTTCAACAAGAGAAAATTTCAGTGAGTAGCCCCTCCTTTTCTTAGTGTTACAAAGTATACCACATCCATTAGAGTCTACAAGACCAGGCTCAATAAATAATACACGTCCAACAGACAAATAGTAATACACCTAGCCTTCACTAGCTTGAGAACTTAACTCCTACACCCAAATCGATCTTCACCAAGTATTTATACGTTTGGCCAACTACTAAAAGGAACCCAGACTTCATTTAATATTTAATGGGAAACTCAACCTCTATTATATTCATATAAATCATCCCACCAAAATGAGAATGATCTTTGACCCCTTGCTTCTGTAAACTCGGTCCTTAGTTCCAACTACTCGACCAACAATGACTTTGGAGCAATACAACCCTTTCCTTACAGTGAAAAGTCATCTTTCCAAAAGATAAAAACTTGGCCTCTCTTCCTTAACAATTTTTGGGCTCTTTCTCCATAGCTCGAAGCTTCCAAATACCAAGTTTGAAAGATTCCATGTCTTCCTTTGGCTTTGGGAAATAGGAATTGTGAAAAAAAGTGTTTCCAGTGCCTGAAAATGGTCGGCCAGGGAAACGAGTTCTATTTCAAAATTTCCTAAGTCTATAACAGTTGCCCCCCCTAGTTTAAGATTGTTTTTTCCAATATTAACTCTAGAAGGTTTATATACAAAAAGGATTCACCATTTAACATATAATGGGTGTTCATTCCATCCATCCACAAAGGGGGATCTCTAAATCCATAACCCTTAAAAAGTCTATCCTCGATCTCCCTATGGTCAAATCGAGCCCATTGCTCCAGAACCCTGACAAATTGGTTGCTATTGAAGATTGGAATGATTGAGTTTGTTCAAAATGGAAAAGGGCAACGATGAGCCCTGTACTGAATGCAAAGTTTTGCAAGGGACAACAACCCTAATTATCAGAGTTTCTCCTTCCTGTGATAGGATAAACCTCATAGCTTAGTTTGCATTTATGGATTTCGATAAAGTTAGACATTATTATTGTTTATATTTGTTGGGGAGCTGATAAAACTTGCAATAATGTAGTAGGGCCCTAATTCTAAATAACAACCAAGAGTTTAGTGATATATCAATTTGCATTTATGGATTTAGGCAAAGCCGAACATCAATACCCCTAACCACTTTGATAACTTTATTATCTAACAGGTCTACCTGATATCCATGTAGTACTCCTTCTAGTTGATATTCAAACTCTAGAAAAGGGGACGACACTCTCCTTAAGGGCTTAGCTTGCTATCTTAGAATGTGCTTTGGGTGAGACCTTCCCCTCACAGGGATTGAAAATGCAAGCACTAGACTAAGCTTTACCTTTCTTGGACACCTAAGTGTACCCTCATCTCCAAATAGATCCAACCAATAACTGGTAAGGTTGAAATAACTAAACAACTTGATACCAGTATTTCGCTAGTTTTGTTATCTAAACCAAATCATGTAGAACCAAGTCAACGTCTGTATTAAGTAGGAGCCTTGAAGGTTAGTGTCCAAATATAGTGGTAGCAAATATTTGATACCTAGCCCTTCAATTGCATACATAATTATATCTTTATTTTTTTGGAAAAATAAATTACCATCTATCACAATATTTCAATGAATTCATTAGCATCATGTATACCAAGTTAGAGTCGATGAACTAGTCAAACCCTATCAGGAAATGTCTTGGCTCTTCACTAGACTAATTGGATAGGAAACGATGGCACAAGTTGTGGAAATTTCAAACAGAAATTAATGAAAAATAGAAAATTTGACTCAATATGGAAAGGTATAATGGTGAGAGTCCACACCAATTCTATAAATATGTGTTAGGTTTTCTCTTCATGAGTCGGTACCATATTTTTCACAACATTTAATAGATCAACTTATTCATAAGTACAGGGGATACTTCAGCAATCTCAAGCAAGAATTTTTGAAGAAGAAAAATAAAGGAAAACTCCCGATGGAGGCAAGGCAGAAGCTACTTGAGTGGTGGAATGTACATTACAAGTTACCATATCCTTCAAAAACAGACAAGGTCGCTTTCAATGAAAGTACCGCTCTAGATCCCAAATCCTTAATGTGATCCTCGAGTGGCTCTCCTCTGTCAGGATCAAATTTGGGCAGTAGGCCTCTTAGGATGTTTAGGCAAATCATGTTGAGGTCATGCAATGGCAATTACATCTTGGGCCAACCATGGGTGAGTGGGTGGATTAGCTCCACTGAGTCAATGACTGGATCCACTCGATCAACTAATTCATTAACTGAATCTACTACAGAATCTATTGATGCTTCTATATATGATTCTACCTTAACCTATGCTTATGGATCTGCTACTTATAGTCTTGCTCCTAGTTGGGATGCTTCAACGTGTGCTTTAGGTGTACTATCATTTTCCCTAGCCTATGCTCCTACTCCTTTCTTCATTATTGCTTCTTCTGGGTCTCGATCTCAACTTGGGCAGGGTGCTTATATCTCTTCCATGATAGGATCAACAGAATCACCTACGACTGGATATGCTTACTCTGCTGCTAGAATAGGTGTTGGATAAACTGTTGGTGTTGTATAGACTTCTACTACTGGTGTTGCTGCTTATGGATCTCAATCTCAATTCTGAAAGACAAGACCCATGAAATCAACGACCCCACCCAATAGAAAATCTGAAGAAAATGAAAGAAATTAAGAAAAACCCTACTTTAGAGGAGGTCCCATCAAATCAACGACCCCACCCCACCCAATAGAAAACCTAAAGAAAATTAAAGAAATGAAGAAAAACCCTACCTCATAGTCAAACATTGTGCACATGCAAAATCGCAAGGTAATGGCTGACTTAAAATGAAGGCACCACAATTCAACCTTGTAAATTTCAAATAATAATAATATTTGAGGGGATTGCCCCCACCCAACAGAAAACCTGAAGAAAATGAAAGAAATGAATAAAAACCCTACCTCATAGTGAGGCATTGTGCACATGTAGAATCAGAAGGTAATGGTTGATTTCAAATGAAGGCACCAAAATTCAACCTCTACATTTTTGGCGAGGACAAAATAAAAATAAAAATAATATTTGACAAGTTTTTCGTCCCTGCAGTTACACTAATTCGATATAGAAGCCAAGAGCTCTAAGATTTTGTTAAGGTGTGTTTTGAGGAGACAATTAAAATGATAGTAGAACCATATTAGATTGCAATGGGTTGTTGCAAGGGATGACCAATAACACATTCATATTTAATTAATTATAAATTCTAAAAATATAATAATAAATATTTTATATTAATAAATATATATAATATATTTAAATTAATAATTGAAACTTAATTTTATTTATATTATAATTTAATATAAAAAAGTTTTTATTTCTTAATATTACATTTAACAATAATAAAATAATATGTATATTAACAAATTAGAAACCAACATAAAATTTATTAGTAGTTAAGAGGGATCAATTTTTTTAAGATTTATTAAAACCATATTAGAACCATATTAGATTGCAATGGGTTGTTGCATGGGTTCACCGATAAATATACTCTCTAAATGATTGCAATGTTTACTTATATATGTTTACTTATGATTGCAATGTTTACTCTCTAAAAAAATCCATTAAGCATATACCATAAACACTTTATTATTATTATTATTGGATAATAATAATAATAATAATAATAATAATAATAATAATAAAGTGTTTATGATATATGCTTAATGAATTTCTTTTGTTGGAAATAGGAAGAGAAAAATAAGATAAAGTGTTTATGATATATGCTCAATGATTTCTTTTGTTGGAAATAGGAAGAGGAAGATGAGAAAGGAGAGGCACTAAGGTTTGTTGTAAATCAATTAAAAGGAAGGAAAAATATCACCAAATAATAGGATTTTTCAAGTTTCCTCTTCAATAGGACTACATTTTAGTTGGGTCTAGGGAGTTGGTCTCAAAAACATTGATTGGGTACTCTAGAAATCAAGACCTCAGATATCTAGGTCAATCCATTAGATAGATTCATCTTGGACAAAGGTTGCAAAGGATAAGGTGCAAACATCCCCTTTTTAATGTGGGTTTTAAACCTTCCATTTGAGAATGCTAAAAACAAGGTCAAGATCTTGAAAGGAGGTCCTTGATTTTACCAAAACTCAATATCAATGCTTAATCAATGGTGTGATTCTTTCTATTTGGGTTTGACCTTGAACATTGGGATCTATCTTTGGGTCTAGTTATCAATCTGTCATTTCATTAATGTGTTGAGAAGGTCTTAAGGGCTATAGGGGATAAGATTGTTATTTTCCAATACCCTTCCCTTAAAACCCTATAAAGAGATGGTGTGCCCCATTTCGTTGTTGTAATATTTCAACCACAAGCTCTTCCTATGAGGATGCCCCTATAGGGAGGGTATGTAAAGGAAGTGAAAAAATCACAAAATTCCGTGTTGATTTAAAGGAGGGCTATAGATTGTAGGTCCATATAGAGGTCTCGACAAAGGTGAAGGGGAATGGATTTTACCTCCTATTACAACACCTCCTATTACACCATTCAAGGTGCTAAAGGGCACTAACTTTAAGGGTCATATGTGAAAGCTCACAAAGATCTTAACAATAAGAAGGTAGGAGTGATTTAGCATAGGATTGATTTTTCAAAATTTGACCTTTTGGGTTAGATTTTCTAGTAAATGGAAAAAATTCAAACGTTACCACCTACAAATTAAGTAGAGTATGAGTACATGTTTCCTAATATTCAAAGAGTATCTTCATATTTTTTCCATGATATCCATGGAAAGCATGTTCAACTGTCAATAACTCATGCTAAGATATCATCTTTGATTCACGACACATATACTCCTTGAACTAGTGATGGAGAGTCCAACCAATTAGTAGGAAAGGTTGTTCATTTACAAGGTTGGCATCAATCAAGTATTCTCACTCTCTGACCAACTCTAAGATGGAGAGTGTGTATAATGGACTTATTATTGTAAGAAATTGCAAATATTGGATTATGTTCAAGTTCAAGGGCTTGAAGTGGTTGCCTCAACCTACAAATCTTTAATGGAACTATGTGTTTTTCAATCAGACCCTTATGATCAAGGAGCTGCAAAAGTGGAAGGTCGTATGGCTATTTTTAAGGGGTTGGCCTAAGCTCACCTATGTACTAACTTCTTTTGTCAAATGACAAATGTAACTTTGACTACTATTACAATAAACTAAATTACTCTCTTCTCACTTGTTTATTCTTGTGTATTACTGATCCCAAAAAATTAGATCATGTGATAAGTAACCTTTACTTGAAGGGTTTGTAACAATTGTTCAATATTGTAAAAGTATACAATGTTTATCTTTCACTAACTTGCTCATGAATAGGGCCTTTCAAGGTATTCTAAACAAATACATAGAACAATCATTGCCAATATTATGTGTTCCCTCTTTATTGACATCCATGGAAGAATGTTATTGTTAATAACAGAAGAAGGTTGAGTAAGTAGATTTGAGCTCTCTAAATGGATTGACACCATGAGATACCAATGAAAGCCTAAGATTATAGAGAAACCAATGACCCATAAAACATTAGTGAATTTATTGGACAACACCAAATTCATTCAAGGAATTTAGCTAAGTGTTGTACTCCACTTAGAATTTCAAGTTGGTAGTTTAAGATTCCATGGTCCTAATGAGAATATCATATAGATAGGAATACATAACCCATTTCTTGAAGAATTGGATCCTTCTGTTATATGGCTTTATGAAAACAAAATCATCTTCAATAAGGTGGAGATCATATCCAAAAATTTGGTCCATGCATAGGTAAGTTCAAGAATCATTTCCTTGGTTAATGTTTCAAATTATTTATGTCATCCTACCTATCAGATTGTTAAGTATGTTCTTTAACACGTTCCCTAACATGTACTTTGGGTTGGATTTAGAATGTATCTTGTAATCAATGTATTTTACAAAAATATTTAGAATTTGAAGAATATTCACTACTATCCTATGACTTGTAATGACTTTATTTCCCCACTCTATAACTTATCTTTGAGAAGGAGTGCCCTGGGTCTGCCCCACAATTGTGGTTTACTTGGAAGTGATTGGTAATAGATATATAACTAAGAATGGAAGATACATACATGCATATGGAGTGAGTAAGCATGTAGGGCCCACTTTAGAATCAAGGTCCACATTAGTGATTTGGGTTCTTGTAGATTTGATTAATATCCCACTTTGATTACATAGTTCCATCCCTTTGATGTTACTCTAGACGTTGGAAGCTTTATAACTCTATGAAAATCACCTCAAACGAAGCTCGTATGTGAAAGTTGCATCTCTCGCAAGTTGATGTACCTTATTAACCACCATGGAAATGAGTGGATGCCATGTCAATCCCCATTACTCACACATGTGGGGGTATTCCAAAATAGAAACATTAATTGAAGATTGAAGCATTCAAAAACCCTAACCTTGATGTTGAATGACTACACTTTGTGTTATACTAGGTTACTAGGAAAGGAAGGGGCTCCATTCTTTTGACATTATTATTATTCCATAGCTAAGGATGGAATCAAAGAATGTGATATCTAGGATAACATAAAAGGAATAATATTTATATGGTAATCTTTCATGCCATAGTGCCCTTGCCCACTCCATAGTAAGTGACCCTTTCTTTGTACTTATATTTCATAATTGAAAAAGAGAGCTAGAGCATATGCCTCACCTTCTAGCTAGGATTTCTCTCATATTAGGTTTCCCAAGTCATATATTCTATTCATTTGTGTGGATGGTTTCTTTATTTTCTTGTTTCTTCCATTTTGATTTCAAATATATCCACAATTTGGAGTGATACACTAGTAATATTTAATCTAAGATCTAATATAATAAACTATGTAATAAAATATTTCAAAACAATGTAAGAAATAACATGACAAACTATTCTAATAGAATCTCCACAACAATTTAAAGATCAATGAAATCGTTCTTAATGATTCTCAATCATTGGATTAACAAATTCACAATATTACCTAGAGTTTCCTACCTATGGGCACTCTCTAGTGAAAACCTTATTATGTTGTGTAATGTGGTGTGTGGATGTTCTTATGCTTAGCTATCTATTTTTTTCTTGGAATTTGGATTATGAGCCAAAGTAATAAATATCATGAAGCATATGCACAATAGTTGTTGAATAGATAAAGAATATAATTTTTTTATGCATTGGGTAATTTTGACTTGTTCATTATAATGTGTTTAGGATCCCACGCTAACTCCCCTAATTAGGAGAATAGATTATCACTTAACGTATTAGGATAATATTTATTGAATAATTATCATGAGGTAGTAGAGTGTGAAATCAATAATTGTATGTGGTCTCATTGAAGAAGGTCCACTAGTTAGTGGTTGAGGCCTCACTAAGAAAATTCCACTAAGTGGTCAGGATTTTGATCAATTATAAAGTATATATATTAGTAGAATCTATGTAAGCAATTTCCATGTGAATATTATTGTCTTTGGAGTTGTATTTATGTTTGGGGTTTCCCCCTCTAGGACACAATTGAACATTTCATTCAATTCTGAATATTAATAAAGGTTTTCTTACTATTTTTATCTCCCAATTTCGGTTTTGTTTACTTCTTGCAATTATATTTATATCTATTTTGCTCTAACTATGATATTTCAACAAATAAGGAACACCACACAAGTGGTGCCATAGCACTTTGTTTTTCCAGCATGCACTCTTATTTTAGAGAAACAAAAGGAGCAAGGATGTGTTTTGATGTCTCTAAATATCACGATGTTGTTGTTTAATAGGTAAACCAGTGGTTGGAGAAGAATACACATAGAAAATACAAGTGACATGACTTGGTTGGACACCTTTCTAACATCTATTAGTACCCCTTTACGTAGTATCATATCAAAAAACACTTGTAGATGAAGTTGTCTTCCACATATCCTCAGGAAAATTGGAAGCCTTATAGGAACACTTGAAACCAACCTAACATAATCTATATATGCACCCCACCAAACATAACTCATTAAGTAAAAATGAATGGAAATGAATGAATAAGAGGGTGTGTCGGGGAGTGTCAGCAAGTGCTAGGCATACTAAGGAGGAAGTGACAAGGCATGCTAGCCAGTGCCAAGGCATGCTAGGGAATGCTAGGTCATGTCAAGAAGAGTCAGGGTGTGCTAACATGTGCCAGATAGTGCAAGGCATGCCAAGAAATGCCATGTGATAAGGCATGATAAGATGTGCCAG
Source organism: Pinus tabuliformis (assembly GCA_031772625.1). Taxonomy (NCBI): domain Eukaryota; kingdom Viridiplantae; phylum Streptophyta; class Pinopsida; order Pinales; family Pinaceae; genus Pinus; species Pinus tabuliformis. The sequence goes on from CM062815.1 coordinate 40,381,887, forward strand.
GTGTTAGGGTACGTGAACAGGTGTCAAGGAGTGTCAAGGCAACAAAAGGGAACACCAAGTTAAAATGCAAGAAATTAACACATAAGAGGGTTAATAAGTTAGGACCTTACCTTTTAAAGAGGGGCATGCTAGGCACACTAACACTAGTACCAACACATGCCAAGGGCCAACTGCTAGTGCGTCTTAAGTGCCAAATCATACTCTATTACTTCTCTCTTAATTATGAATAATTGATCTCAAATAAATTTTATCTTAAACCATGGCAAGGCATTCCAGGGAATTCCAACGCATGCCAAGAATTGTCAGGTTCCACCAAGTGCCAAGAGCCAATATGTTCCAAGGAGTTATAGGGCATTCTATGGAGTAGATAGGGCATGTTAGGGAGTGAGAAGGCATGTCAAATACTATTACTGCATGCTAGGGAGTATTAGGGATACACAAGGGAGTGCTAGGTCAAAATGCATAGAAATGAATGAATAAGAGTGTGTTCTAGGGAGTGTCAATGAGTTCCAGGCGTGTCAAGGATTAAGTGTCCTAAGATAAGTTAAAAATAAGAATGATAGGAGGCTAGTATGTGGTTGCAACAAGGAGCTAGACAAAATAGTTTCAAGAAAAGGGAGATTTTGGGTTAGGAAAAACATTGTTTTTTCAATGACTTGGTTGGGTTTTCAAGTCATAAAAAATGTAAGTCTATCTATAATGGCATGATAGCTAGGGAATGTTAATGTGTGTCGGGGAGTGTTAGGGAGTGCCATGGAAACAGAAGGGAGAACTAGTTCAAAATGCCTGGAAATGAATAGATAATAATGTGCGATAGGGAGTGCCAATGAATTTTAGGTGTGTTAAGGAGGGAGTGACAAGGTTATATGTTAAGTCATGCCAGGGCATGTCAAGGACTAGTGGGGGTGTGTTAGGGAGTGCTAAAGCATGCTAAGGAATGCAGGAAATGTAAACACATGCCCCATAGTTCCAAGGTTTTGTTAAACATGCAAGGTGCTATGGCATGTCAAGATGTAAACTATGCTGTTCAATTGTTTTATGGTGATCGTTGGATGTGAGCCTTGACTTGATAACTTGTAACTTGTTAAGTGGGATAAGTTGAAACTGGACACGAGTAGCCTAAGATGAGTTATAGTCAGTTCTTAGGTTAAGAAGGAATAATCTAGTTGTATTAATCATAACTTGGTCAAGTTGTTGTAGTCGATGAAGGACTTCGTTAGGTTCCTAAGTCCCAAAAAAGGTAATGGTAGTTGTGAGGGCATGATAGCTAAGGAGTGTGAGGGCATGACAAGGAATGAAAATGCATGCTAACATATGCCAGGTAGTGTCAATGTATAGTGAGGAGTGTTAGGGAGTGTCAAGGCATCACAAGGGAGAACTAGGTCAAAATGCATGGAAATGAACGAATAAGAGTGTGTGCCAAGGAGTGTCAGCAAATTCTAGGTGTCCGAAGGATGAAGTGTGCGAGCAGAAGTTCATAATAGGACTTGCATGAGGCAAGCCTATGGTTCCCATGTTGCAAAAAATGTAAGGGTAATTGTGAGGGCATGATAGCTAAGCAGTGTCAGGGTGTGCTAAGGAATGAAAAGACGTGCTAACACATGACAGGAAGTTTTGTGGTCTGATGATTTGATTTAATTTTATGGTGTTATTTTTATTGTCTGCTTTGCATAGCACTATTTTTCCTAGTTTGAAACATTACAGTCAGCGAGTTCTAGGTGTGTTAAGGAGGGAGTGAAATGGTATGCTATGCATTGCTATGAGGGCATGCCAGATTGCTAGGGAAGCATACCAAGATGTGCCAAGAACCAAGGTGTGCCAATGCATGATAAGGAGTGTTAGGGAGTGTGAGAGAAACATAAGGGAGAAGTAGGTAAAAATGCATGGAAATTAATGAATAAGCGTGTGTGACAATGAGCGTCAGTGAGTTCCAAGTGTGCTAAGGAGAGAGTGACATGATGTTAGGTTCCACTAAGTCATGCTAGGGTGACATGTAGGAAATATCTGCTAGGTGCGAGGGTGTGTCAACATGTGCTAGGACATGTTAGGGAGTGCCAAGGAAACACAAGGGAGCACTAGGTCAAATTAGTGCATGAAAAATAAACAAATAAGAGTTTGTGATAGGAAGTGTTAGTAAGATACAGGTGTGCTGATGGAGTAACAAGGTATGATAGGCAGTGATAAGGCATGCTAAAGGAGATGGAAACATGCCAAGATGTGTCAGGTGTTAGCGTGTGCCAATGCATGCCAAGGAGTTTTATGTATTCCCAAGGAAACAAAAGGGATCACTAGTTTCAAATACATGGAAATGAATGAATAAGAGTGTGTGATAGGGAGTGTTAGTGAGTTCTAGGTGTGGTAAGGAGGGAGTGACAATATATGTTAGGTAGTGCCAAGGAATCATAGAGTTCCAATGCAACATACCAAGATGTACCATGTGCCAGGGTGTGTCAATGCATGCCAGCGAATGTTTGGGAGTGCCAAAAAAACACAAGGGAGAACTAGTTCAAAATGCATGGAAATGAAGAGATAAGAGTGTGTGATAGGGAGTGTCAATGAGTTCCAAGTGTTCTAAGGAGGGAGTGACAAGGTTATATGCTAGGTAGTGCCAAAGCATGCTAGAGTGCCAAGGCATGTCAGAGAGTGCTAGGGTGTGCTAGGGAGTGCAAAGCATGCCAATAAATGTACGATATGCTAACACATGCCACATAGGGCTAAGGGATTGTTAGACGTGCCATGTGTTATGGCATGTCAAGATGTAAACTATGTTTCTTAGTTGTTTTATGGCCATGGTTAGACGTGAGCCTTGAATTGGTACCTTATTAAGTGTGATGAGTTGAGATTGGACATGAGTAGCCTAATATGTGTTAAAGGCAGTTCTTCGATGAATAAGGCATAGTCTAGTTATAATAACTATAACTTGATTAAGTTGTTGTAGTCAGGGTAGGACTTGGTTGGGTTCAGGCCAAATCTAAAAAAAAGTAAGGCTAGTTGTGAGGGCATGATAGCTAAGGAGTGCCAGGGCATGCCAAGGAATGAAAAGGTGTGCTAACACATAGTAGATAGTATCAATGGATGGTGAAAAGAGTTAGGGAGAGTCATGGAAACACAAGGGAGAACCAGGTCAAAATTCTTGGAAATGAACAAATAAGAGTGTGTGCCAAGGAGTGTCAGTGAATTCCAGGTGTCCCAAGGATGAAGTTTTTTAGGAGAATTTCAGAATAGGGCTTGCAAGAGGCAAGCCTATGGTTGTGATAAGGTGTGGACACAACAATTTCAGAGAAAGGGAGACTTTGGGTTGGGCACAATATTGTTTTTCTAATGAGTTGGTTAGGTTCCCAAGTCACAAAAAAAGTAACATTATCTGTGAGGATGTTACTCTAAGTCAGTTCAACCTATCACTAGTGGTCAAATATGCTCTTAAAAGGTGTTGTTAGGGTGTCAGGTCAAATTTTTGTCATTTCAGTGAGTCTTCAAATAAAAATTTGGTCACTGGCTAGTGTGCTTAAGGTTATTTCCACTCTCTCAAGAATTTCATATGTTGGTCACTTTCATCACTCAGTTGAGTCTACCATCATGAAAACATCATTAATATCACTTCATTCACATCATCATTGTCTACATTCAACTCAGTGTCACCATTAGTTCATTAGGGTTAAGGTCACAAAATCAGTCATTTCATGTATAAATCTAGCAAATGAGTAGAAATAGGTAAATTTGTTCAATAAAACTTGATTTCAAATGTAATTTATGTTTTTAGATGTAGTAGTGTTCCTAAGGTTCTAAAGTTACAAGAAGGGGACCTAAGAATATAAAACTCAAAAAGAAAGTGAATTGGTGAGGTGGTCCATCCTACCTCATTAATCATTTAGACACCAAAAGAAAATTATAAAATCACATGGATGATCTCATTCACACTCATTTGAACTTGTCTACCATCCTAGCATCAATCTCCTCCCTCTCCTTTGCAAAAAATTGTGATTCCATAGCCCTCACCAGTAAAAAATGACTCTCACTACACACAAAGAGAATTCTCTCTACACCTGGACAGCATGCTGCACACATGCTATGGGGTAAAATTCACGGTGTATGGAGAATGAAAACTACCCTCAAAGGCCTTCCTGGGACCTTCGACAGATTGTAAGATTATCTGCAGATTCTACCAAGTTATACACATGTTCATAGACAAATATCAATTAACAAAGTATGGAAAGCGGATTACCTCAAGTCTCCTTCTAGATTTGTTTGGAGATCACAATGCAGCCAAGTGGAACTCCCTCAAAGCCGGCTCCAAATAAATTCCTGCACAAAGGAAAGGCAAACACAATCACCGCATACAACCTTGAAAACCAATATATGAATACACAATGAATGTATATTTGCATACAACTAAGCTACTCATATATACAAGTATCGAATGAACAACTTAATGAACTATGTTATCGACACCATAGAGTAGGGAACACAACTGCAGTTCGGTATTAATAATGGAAGAGTGATTACAACCATCTGTTGTATCAGTCTTCCTTTGCCCGTTCAACTTCTCTCTATCTCTCCCTTCTTTCTCACTTCTTTAGATATGAGATAGTTCTCAACAGCTAAGTAGGCTACCTTTCAAATGCTTTGACCCCTTTCACAATGACCCTCTCATTGCTTATGTAGCAATCGAGTTAGGGTTGCCAACTTCCTCATACAATTCACTAGGGAAAAAGAAATGAACTTGCCCTGCATTTCAACTCTTTCCCATTTGCTTCCTTTTTTCATATTTGAATTTCTCAAAATAGGTCGATTTTGGATATCTTCTTGCTTTTCTTTAGTGTTTTTAGCAACAAATATCTAGATATTTGTGAGTCAATTCGTTCGTTTGACCCTTGGAACTGCATCTAGTTTCACTAACGTTGTCCCCTGCCTAACAACTTGAGTTAGTAGGGTCACTAACGCACCCTCAGGCTTGGTAACAAGCTTTATAAAGAAGGTTTTCAGTGTGCAACCAACATTAGTGTGGAATCAAGGCCTGTAATTGTGGTCTTTGCTTCAGTCATCCTATCTTTCCCCTCTGATTTTATGAGGAGGTAATTTTGTTGTATAAAATATGCCCCCTAAAGTATGATATTAGAGGCTGCGACGATGGCCACAAATACTTTACTTAAAATGTAATTTTTCTGTCAAAAAGAGAGAGAAGCTTTGTGCAGCAAGGAAAACCTGATGCAACACATATATATAAAACTACTGAAATCATGTCCTGAGTTGGGTATTCCCATGTTTAGTAGCTATGTCAGAGTAATTTTCTCCAAAGAGATATGATGATACTGGCCGCCGATAAGAACAGTGCAGGTCCAGTGTCATAATAGAATCATCCTGAAACAATTGTCTCCAAAAAACAATATCCGCAGCTTGGGAGAGGAAACAAGGCTGAATGATGCAAGCCTTTACCCAAGGTTTTGATTTCTGCTTCACCAAACAACATTGATCAGGACATGTGAATATATACGTTGACGTCAAACATGAATGAAATCATCTTATTACTAGTCAATAATGGAGACTGTTAACAGGTGTGAGCAAGGCCACCAATAATGGTGATGGTCTCCAAGATGCGTAGTACAATCTAACGAGTGTGAAAGATGTCTTTATTGTCGAACACCCGTAGAATCGCTTAACTAGGAGCCAACAATGAGAACCCCTAAGAAAACACAAGGCAACCTGCCACTAATTTCTGCAAGTACCAAGGTAGTGAATGTGTTTCTGGGTTATCTTCCTAGATAGGGTGTTGAAGATGATAGGAAGAAACCTGTCAAAAGGTAGGCAATAATGTGTCCTACATCAATCGACACAAAATGAGACAAGAATGATTTTGTTTTTTGAGGAATATTTTGAGAATTTGGGTCTAAACAATGGAGGGCATGATGAAAGGATATGTTTGATGGGTTGATGGAGGAAAAAAATGGTTAACCCTTGAACAATAGAAGGCATGATAATGGCTTTAACCAGACAGTGCTAGACTCATGAACACTACAGAGTGTTAGGATACAGAGATGCAATTACATCAAGGTATATAGGCTAAAATCATAGGATGGTAGGTTTCATATTGAGAAGTCGTCAAAATGAAGGTTTATTTGAGGGAGTGCCATGTTCAAGGGAACGACTGTTGCTAAACCACGCTTTCTAATACAGAATATAGTTGTATTTTCCACTTTCCCCGTCTGATTAATTTAATGAGTCTAGATGGGTAAACTCATCGATCTTTTCATATTTAAAGAGTCTAAAAAGGATTGAAAAAAGAGCGAATCTCTGCCCTATCTAATTAGTTTAATGAGTCCAAACAGGAAAACTCATCAATTTTTTCATGTTTTAAGAGTCTAAAGTATTATAAAAGGAACGAATCTATATCTTGTTTGTGTAATTTAAGGAGTCCAGACTAGACAACTCAGTACTCTTTTCATATTTAGAGAGTCCGAAAAGATCATAAAGAGCAACTCCATGGTGGTCCCTTTGTCATAGTTGTTAACTGGGTATGAAAAAAGGTTAATATTATACCTAGATTAGTTACTTTTCCATTAGTTAATCTATTGAATCTAGATAAAGAGAAACCTATTTTCAATAGATGTCGACCTCATTTTGTTTACAATTATGAGGCGATGGACTAAACTCGCTTTTCGTCATGAATTTTTTATGAGTCACGCGATGACAAACTTAATACCTTCATCAAAAAAATTTAATGAGTCAAATGAAGAAAACTCAGGGTATCTTTTTCAATTTACTGAGTGAGAAAAAGAGGGAAAAGAACTGCTCATTCCTTCTTCATAGATTTAACGAGCTCAACAGAGGAGAAAAACCCGGGGATTTTTCAATTTAAGAGAAAGAAATGGTCCCAAAAAAGAAAGCGCTCTCGCTGCTACTGTATATTTTTAATGATCCCAGTGAAAAAACTCATGATTTTTCAGTTTAATGAGCGATAAAGGTACCTAAAAGAATGCTCAAGTCATATTTATAAATTTTTTAATGAGCCTAAAGATAAAACTCAGGATTTTTCAGTTTAACGAGCGAGAAAAAGCGCCTAAAAAGAATGCTCGATTGGTCTTTTTCAGTTTAATGAGCTGGAAAAAGATCAAAAAAGAGTTGCTCAGACCATCATCGTATAGATTTAACGAGCTCAATGATGAAAACTCGGAGATGTTTATATTTTTTAAAGAGCAATAAAATATCGCAAAATGTTCTCTATTGAGAATTGCATACAGCTTTTACCGCTTTTCATTCCCGAGGGTACTTTCATCAAAAAGCGGTAAAAGTATAAAAAGGCAGCAATTCCTATCATATGGGTTCATGCATGATAAAAAATCATGGAGAATGGAATACTTCCTCTTTAATGATTTTCGAAAATCATGTCTCCAAACTAAATATAAGGAAATGTTTTGAGCTTTCACATGCATAATTTTCACTATTTTGAGGTTTGTGAGAGCATTCTGGAGCTAAAGAGGAGCAGATTTTCTGTGGACCATTGTAGGAGATCCGGGTGACCATTCGACGTGTCGTCAGTCTCAGGTGAAGGATAAAGCTTTGCTCTATGCATTTCTTAACCTTTTTTGACAGTTTTATGGGTGGAATTTTGCAAATCTGAGGTGTCCTAAAGCCCTATTTCCACACTAACACCCTCCAGGTGGCCTGTATGGAGCGTTAAACGCTCTATATAAGCCACTGGAGGGTGTTAATCCTCCCTGTGTAGCATTGGGGGTAGCGTTAGACCTGAAGGGAGAAGTTAAAACCCTCATGCATGGATTCCTGAAGTGTGTTTGCCCCATTTTGACTGTTTTTTGGGTTATTTTGTGCAGGTTTCAGGTCGAGATGACTCACCTTGGAGAGAACGATCCCATGATATCCAGGAATTGCTTATGCGAAATGATCTAGCATGCATACTTGTATTGCACCACTATGGTTTACTGAAGTATGCGAAGTTGGAGTTCATGAAAGGGCAGGAGGATTTATTCAGATGGATTATCCAGCACTTGGATGAACACGAGTAAGCGTTCAGGATTGGAGATCAGGAGCTCGCTATTGACCATGATGACATATATTTTTTGACTAGTTTATCATGCTGTGGGGCATAGGAAAACCTCACTGGTGGTAGGCCAGATCCATGATCTACCTCAAAGCTGGTGCAATCCTATTGCATCCCTAAGAGTGGACTAGTCAGCAACAGAGTCCCCATAGAGAGGATAAGGTCCACCAATGAGGGCAGTTTTATGGTTGATTGTGCAGTTGACGGGGTCAAAGAGTCTGCACATTGTGACAAAGGCCCAAATGTTGCTTGCAGTTGACTGTGTCCAGCCATAGATGTTCAGCTGGTGTGAAGCAGTGCTTCGCTCGTTGAAGGAAGAATTAACAACATGCAAGACTTGTACCCAACACAGTTTTAGGTACGGTACCATCATAGTCTCATTCTTCCTTAAGAGGGTACTTGTTATGCTCCCAAGGATGAGCTTAGGTCCCCTTGATCCAAGGGAGCCAAGGCAGGGTCGCTAGTCATCACTCGATCCTCGCATAGGAGGAGGACTGATCCGACATTTCTTTGACGAAGATTTCTTCTAGTGGTTTCGTAGCTAAATTGTGATTATTGATGACTATGGTTATGAGGGCATGGAATTTACCGGTGACCCAGACTTGATGCTACCGCTCGGGACCAACTAGGGTCCTCAAGGTGAGAATAATTTTTTATAGTACTTTAAGTATTTTTAGCTTTTGAATGTTTATGTAGTGTTTTTATAGGCGAAATAAGTACTGACATGAAACTTTATGCTTAACACAGATGTGGTGCCATTATGACCTACAAGCGAACCTCACCATATGTGATGAGGAGGCCAACTACCTGTTGGAGGGGGCGATGTTGACAGTCTCTGCGAGGTTTTGAGGAACCTGGAGGGTTTGACCATGGGTGTACCCCCCCCCCCCCCCCCCCTGGGTTCCCTATGAGGGAGATTCCTGCTCATATGCAGTGGCACACAGTTGGTGTACTTGAGTGGTTTCTTGTTCCTCTTCGGAGGGTAGCTAGAGTAGTTTTAGCATTTCAAGAGCAATAGGCTCTTTTTAGTAGGTGTTTTGGCATAGCCATATGGGTGTTTGTAGCTGGGCTTGGTAGCCATTTTGTACTTAAAACATCCATGTTTTTGGAATATTTTGATGTAAAAGACTGGATTTTAATCTAGATATATAGATATATATATATATATATATATATATATATATATATATATATATATATATATATATATATATATATATATATATATATATATATATATATATATATATATATATATCTATATATATAGAAATTTTTGGTATTTTGATGGTTTAAATGTGTTTTTAAATGTTTTTGCAAAATTTTTAACTCAGTAAGTGTTTTACTTTTCATGCATGCTTCTATAAAGAATGAGACAAATTCCAATATAATACATAGTTAGCTAATGAATCATTAACTATATTTAATTCTCGAGGAACATATTTATATGTGATTATTTCAAATCGACGTTCCAGGAGTCGTATCCTTAGATATTGACACAACAAGGTTGGATTATGAATGCCATAATGGTTTGTCAATTGCATAACGACTAGCTGGGAATCTAACCTGTCCAAGATATTGGAGATGTCACTTGATGACGCTTCTCTAAGAAGTGAAACGACTGACATGTACTCAACAATATTGTTGGTTGCTGTGCCAAGAAATACCCCCCCGGATCAAAATAGTTTTGACTCGGGTGTGTAGATGACCCAAGCAGCTGATGCAATGTGCCATGTGTGACGAATTGCACCATCCACGTACTCTACGTGTGCTAAAGGTAGCGATGACATCTACATTGTGAGAATAATGCATGAGAAAAGTATTCCACTAAATAAAAAAACAATCCAATCACATCAAAAAGGGGAGATAAACTTATGAATACATAAAATTACAAAGTACATGCCTAGTGCAATACTAGGCATAATACTTTTTTAGATAGAGCCCATATCTGGGCTCCTTGAGTGGGACTCCTTCCCAGTCTTGCAGTTCATATGCCCCTATGGGGAGGACTTCTTTACGACATAGGGACCTAGACAGATGGGTTGAAGCATGCATGCTTCCAAGAGGTCATGGATGATAAAGCAACCCAAGGTTGCCCTCTTGGTAAGAAGAAAGCTTAACCTCTTTCGCAAATTGGGATTGTAACCACTGCTTGTGAGCCTCGAGTGCCAAGTCGGCATCTTGATGGGTTTTATCCAGCTGTTTAAGGTATAGTAAATGTTCTTCTTCAGCAATAGTGTCGGGCAGTGGTTCAATGGCTATTTCTAGGAAAGGGATCTAACACTCAATAGGTTTATCATCATCATAAAGTTGGACCTCATGCACAATAATAGATGGATTAATGCGGGCATTTCTTCATGAGACGAAGTGAATGCATTGTGGGATTCCTTAAATAAGCAGGTGGAGCTCACAATTTCCTCAGGATTGCAATCCGCTCTCATCTAGATGATTTACTCGATGCCTATCTTGACAAAAATATCAATGGGCAATGATTTCGAAGTGTCGCCTGTTAACGGGAAAAGTGTCTATTCAGAACGACCCTATCCCACTAAGGTGTGACAGTGACCTTAGAAACAAACAAAGAAAACTACTTTCGTATTCTTCTTTATGAACTATAAACGAAGAGGGATAGGATGAACCAACCTGTGTCTTGCGCTAGTCCTTTGATCCAATCTCTCTCCTCTTTGACAGCTTCTAGCTACCTGCTCCCTTACTTGCCCAGCTTCACTAAGTTCCTGTAAGATCACAGAAGAAGAAAACTACACAAATACATGGATTTATATTCATAATTAGCTTAGGATCATATTTAAGCTAAACATACAAATGTAACAAACATCAATGATACACAAGCATGTAGGAGAAACTCAAATAGTTTTATTGATATAACAAGAAGATCCAGGAGGAGTTACAACCGATGATTCCTGATCCAGCATCAACGTCCCAGCAAAGAATCCCCTCTTCACCTCCAACAAAGCATAAATCACCCAATACTCTGAAATCTATCTCAAAACCAACAACAATTCTCTGCAATGTACAAAATTCCAGCCTCTGGATCTCTGGGATGAGCGATCCATATATAGATGTATGTGAAGAGGATGATTCAGCTTATGATTTGACTAGTGTCTTCTCTCTGTCAGTTCTTGCTTCCACTTGGAGACTGAGAGCCTCTTACTCATCCTTGGTCGAACTCAATGAGGCAAGTGTCATTGGGGAAGCTTCTGGAAGCTTCCATTGTCTGTCCACCTCACGGAATGACACTGCCATTTTTCATTTCCCGCTCAACGCACCCTGGTAGTGCATTTAGGTGCATTGCAACGCACCTAGCTAGTGTACTTGGGTGCTATGCAACGCAGCTAGCTAGTGGAATAGCTGAAATGATCCTGATTTGACTGATTCTGAGCAGTTTCCGGTGGAGAACTTCTGGGAGAAGATGTAGTTTGTTGACCTTGTTCCTTTAGGGGCCGGAACAACACTTTTAGGGACTTAGGATCCCTTGGTTTATGGACATTTCATGCTTAGAGCTGTAAGGCACAAAAATGTCTATAACAGTTGCCCCCTAAAGTATGAGGTCGTTTATCGGGTGAAATGCTTTATTAGGACGATCCGAAGTTCTTTCAATGCTGGGAGGACACCTGTAATAAGATACAATACAATACATTATCTTCATACTGTTTTCATGATCTAGCTGAGGTAGGCATTCCCATGCTCAGCTTTATAAATTCATTTTCATGTACATAGGACAGACAATCGTCTGATGGTAGACTGATGATTCTGATAGAGACATCATCCTTTTGGTAGGATGATTATCTGTGCTGCAGTGTTGTACATTTCAATGTCTTTATTTTCCTGAATATATATCGCAGCCCGGATGGATGAAACTAGATCCGGGGACTTCAATCTCGTCTGATCTTCACTCGAAGTACAAGTCGATCCATGTGAGAAATGTTTTGAAGTCGAACATGGAAAGACATCGCTTGATTACCAGTTAATGATGTAAACTGTTAACAAGCGCGAGAGGAATCACCGATAATGATGATGACCCTCAAGGTACTGCAGTACAATTCACGTGGTGTGAATAAAGGACTTGGCGTCGAACACCACGCAAAATCTTTCGGTCGAAGGTCATTGATGTATACCTGTCACCGGAAGTGAGAAACTTGCCATTGAGGCATGCAAGCTTCAAAGTACTGAAGGGGGTGTTCCTAGATGGATAATGAGCTGATGTCGACAAGAAGTGATCCGTCAAAGGAGGGCCTTAATGAATCCCACTTCAATGAAACAAAATGGAGCAAATGATTTTGATGGAGGTGAAAACGATCTGATGATATATGGTTCAGGATGGCGGTCATGAAAGAATGAAGTATAATGTATGGTAGTGGATGGGACACAGGTGACTTCTCTGGATGACTTCTCTTGAACAGGTCGATGACACTTATGTGATGGATTGGTAGCATTTACCCCAAATGTGGATGGTATTGCATGACCATGGTGATGTGACCGGTGAATGAAACAACCCAACCTGACTCAGGCACAGAGTGGAAGTGTCATGTTCAAGAGCGACTTGCTACCAATAAAGATTCTTTGAGTTTTCCTCCCAATTTTTCCCCAGTCATTGCTGACCAGTACCTCTTTATTTTTGTCAAGCTTGAGGAGGATAACATATGCTTGTTCTATAATTTGCCCTTTGGGCAAACCCATCGCTATGTTTTAACGAGCCTAGCGATAGTGAAACTCGTTCTCGTCTAAAGACAAGTTTGTCGCTATTAATATTTTTAACGAGTTTAACGACAAAGATAACTCGGTCCTTTTCATTTTTAGAGAGTCTGAAAAGGTACGTAAAGGTAACTCCAAAATTCCTTTTTCGTCATCTAATCCCTTAAGTCCGAAAAAGTATAAAACAATACAGAAGGGATGAATTTTCGATAGTTTTAACGAGCTGAACAAAACAAGCGCTCGATCTTTTTGTGCAATAATCCCTCAGGTCCAAAAGATTAAAATCTAGAGGAGGGATAGCACTTCCGGTTGCTTTAATGAGATGGAAGGCCGAAACTCGGCAATCTTTTCATATTTTACGAGTTAGTTGAAAAGAGCTTAAAGAAGACTCGTCTTTTGAGGAACGAGTGATAAAATGGGTAGTAGCTGATTCCAGGTAAGGTTTGGAATTTTCCAATCACAGCAGTGTCACAAGGATGGCTAGTGAAATCACTCTTCGCAGCTGTTCCTCAAAATGGGTAAACAATCAAATGGAGGTGAATGATCAGCCAATGGAAAAGTGGAGGTGACGGTGCAAACACGACCAAGGCTTTAATGGCTGAAATGCTACATTCACGGTGGTTATTTACCGGGGAATAGTTCATTTTTTAACGAGCTTGAACTATGTGCTAAAACTGCTCGATTAGATGGTCGTGTTTTGATTTTTCTTTTACCATAAATAGCTTTGTCCTTCCAAAGATAGTACTGTATTTTCAACCGCTTTATCAAACTAGTCAGAAATGAACAATATTTGCTTGAAAATGAGATTAAAACGCTAATATTTTACTTTGAATTACGTAAAAGTAATTAAAAAGTGTTTTTTACCTCTCATTTTACCATTTCATTTGAACTTGGTTTGTTGGAGCTTTGGAGGTGCTTTTTGTTGTAGGGAAAAGTATCCGATTCGGATGACCCTATCCCACTCTAAGGGTGATAGTACCTCAGCAACAACTGTAAAGAAAACTACTTAAGGTTTACTTCTTTATGAAAGCAAGAGAGAATGAAGAAATGCACTAACCGTTGCCTTGCGCTTAATGTCGAATCCAAACTCTTCTCTTTGCTGCTTGCTCCCAGCTCCTTGCTCTTTTGCTGGCCCAGCTACAATGAGATCCTGCAAAATAACAAAGAAGGAAACTACAAGAAGCATGCAATCATAACTGATTCAAGGATTAGCATAAATCAAATATACAATTATCACAATACATCATTGAAACAAGTGCATATAGAAGAACCTCAATAGCTTTTATTAATGGAAGAAGTAAAGTTCTAAGAGTGTTACAACCATTGAAGGCCCCAATCCAGCAACACCTCCCAGCAGAAAGAATTTCTCCTCTTCACCTCCTTCAAGCAATCACCCAATAGCTCTATAGTGAAACCAACAGCATATCATTACTTTGCACAAAATTCCAGCCTCCTGAACTCATAGGAGAGAGCTCAATATATAGATGAATTGAGAAAGGATGAGTCAGCTTGCAACTGATGTGTAGCTGCCTTATGTCCTCTCTCTCTTCAGTTGATCTTCAGTTCTTGAGTCCACTCGGAGAACTTTGCTTCCACTTGGAGAAACAGAGCCTCTGACTCATCACAAGGCGAAATCCCTGATCCAAGTGTCATATTTGGAAGATTCCAGAGCAATGACTCAGTGTGCCACTTGTCCCATCTCGCTCAACGCAGGTGGCCTTTGTTCCACTTGCTTTGCAACACAGGTACACCATGGAGCAGCTGAGTTTCAGCGCAGAAGCCTAGTGGAGCACCTGCTTTGATTTCAGGATTGCTTGTTTTTGAGTGTTTTCAGGTGGAGAACTGATCTGAGAGCTGTTGGCTTGCTGACCTTGTTCCTCTAGGGGTAGGAACATCATGTTTAGGGACTTTGGATCCCTTGGATTATTGACAATTCATGCCTGATGCTGCAAGGCACAAAATTGTCTATAACAGATGCCCCCTAAAGTATGAGGTCGTTTATCGGGTGAAATGCTTTATTAGGAGGATCCGAAGTTCATTCAATCTGCTGAGAAGTGTCCTGTAATAAGATACAATACAATACATTATTTTTCATACTTTTTCATGATCTGGCTGAGGCGGGCATTCCCGTGCTCAGCTTTATAAATTCATTTTGGTACATAGAACAGACGATCGTCTGATGGTAGACTGATAATTCTCTGCTGAAATTATCATCCTTTGAGAAGGATGATCATCTGCTGCAATGATGTACATATAAAATGTCTTTATATCCTGAATATATATCGCAGCCCGGATGGATGAAACTAGATCCGGGGTCTTCAATCTCTTCCGATCTTCACTCGATGTACAAGTCGATCCATGTGAGAATTTCTTGAAGTCGAACATGGAAAGACATCGCTTGATTACCGGTCAATGATGTAAACCGTTAACAAGCGCGAGAGGAATCACCGATAAGGATGATGACCCTCAAGGTACAGCAGTACAATTCACATGGTGGGAATAAAGGACTTGGTGTCGACCACCATGCAAAACCTTCCGGTCGAAGGTCATTGATGTATACCTGTCGCCGGAAGTGAGAAACTTGCCATTGAGGCATGCAAGCTTCAAAGTACTGAAGGGGTTGTTCCTAGATCAACTCCTTGGATAATGAGCTGATGTCGACAAGGAGCGATCCGTCAAAGGAGGGCCTTAATGAATCCCACATCATTGACACGGAACGGAGCTAGTGATTGTGATGAGGTGAAAACAAACTGTGATGTATGATTCAGGGTGGCGGTCATGAAATGGATGAAGGACAATGTATGGCAGTGGATGGGAAACGGTTGACTCTTTGCAGAACAACATCTCTTGAACATATAACGACACTGATGTGATGGATCGGTAGCATTACCCCAACTATGGATGGTGTGGCGAGGACCATGGTGATGAGACCGGTGAATGAAACAACCCAACCCGATGTGATACGGAGGACAAAGTGTCATGTTCAAGAGCGACTTGCTACCATTAAAGCTGTGAGGTTCTCCCAATTTTTCCCCAGTCATTGCTGACCAGTACCTCTTTATTTTTGTCAAGCTTGAGGAGGATAACATATGCTTGTTCTATAACCTGCCCTTCGGGCAAGCCCATCCCTATGTTTTAACGAGCCTAGCGATAGGGAAACTCGTTCTCGTCTAGAGACAAGTTTGTCGCTATTTAATGAATTTAACGAGTCTAACGACAAGGATAACTCGGTCCTTTTCACTTTTAGAGAGTCTGAAAAGGTACATAAAGTCAACTCCAGAATTCATTTTTCGTCATCTAATCCCTTAAGTCCGAAAAAGTATAAAACAATACAAAAGGGATGAGTTTTCGGTACTTTTAACGAGCCGAACAAGACAAGCGCTCGATCTTTTTGTGTAATAATCCCTCAGGTCCAAAAAGATTAAAATCTAGAGGAGGGATAGCGTTCCGGTCGCTTTAACGAGCTGGAAGGCCAAAACTCGGAAAATTTTTCATATTTTACGAGTCAGTGAAATGAGCTCAAAGAAGACTTGTCTTTTGAGGAACGAGTGATAAACAGGGATAGCAGAAGATTCCGGGTACAGGTTGGAATATTCCAATCACGGCAGTGTCACAAGGATGGCTTAGTGAAATCACTCTTCGCAGGTGTTCCTCAAAAGAAGGTAAACAATCATGTGGATGTGAATGATCGGCCAAATGCAAAGTGGAGGTGACGGTGCACAAACACGACCAAGGCTTTTATGGCTGATGAATCTATGGTCTCAAATGGTTATTTACCGGTTCATTTTTTCTGGATGAGCTTGAACTCTGGAAGAAGCTTGCTCACAGGTGCATTTATTTTTTAATGAGCATGAACTCTTGCTAAAACTGCTCGGTCTTTTGCATGCCCCCAGCATCAGAATAACGCATGTCAAAGGAGGGTGCCCCCCAAGCTTCATTGCATTCAACTTGGTGGTTGGAATGAAGGTTTACCTTTGAATTTTGAAAAGGGGATTTGTTTCATTTTTTAATGAGGTTGACATAGTAAAAGAACTATCCTCATGACTCCTTGTTTCATTTTTTAACGAGGTTGACACGAGATAAGAACCGTCCTCGGAGCCCACTGTATTTACAGTATTTCCATTAGGGCGATGATCCATGCTGACAAAATATTTAGGAATCTTCCGAATCCGTTAGATATAGAAGATTTCATATTGTAGGTTTCCACTGTGGCTACTTCCGCCAGATTACTCGCCGGCGGTAGGGCAAAAGTACCCATTAAGGCAGGGTCTTTTAGGAGACCTACTCCGATATTTTGGAGCGATTGATTACTTTCATGGATCATTGTGCTGCTTCCCGTAACTTGAGAACTGTTGGGGAGAAATGTTTGTTGGTCGACGATTGTAATTTTTCCTTGAAAAGGAAATACAATCCTCCTGAAGTAGGTCGACACAACTGCAGCCATGGCATATATCCAAGGTCTTCCCAGTAGGATGTTGTAATCGAGGTTTCCGTCGATTACTTCAACATCAACTTCTACTGTTTTGCCCCCCAGTTCAACTTGCAAGTTATTTAAAATCCCGTATGGAGTGTATGATCGTCCATCAAATGCTTTTAACGTCGTTGACAATTTCGACAAGGGTGGTGAGCCTAAATTTTTCCAGCAACTCATCGACATAAGACATGTAGATGCCCCCTCATCAATAATTGTTCGATGAACAGTTTTGTTGAGGGCTTTCACTTGAATAAGGAAAGCGAGTTGAGCTGGTAACTGAGGGTCATATCCTTTATGATCAAAGGCCACAAGATTGGAATCCATTGGGCCAATCCCACCAATGGCTGATAATAAAGCTTGCTCTTGGGAGGTGCAATTTTGCTGTACCTCAGGCGTCGACATAGCGGACGATGGTTGAGCCAGGTCCTCTATTATATTGTAACCCTGTGTTATTTTTGCACGAGGATTAAATGTCGATTTGTGTACTACTCCCTTTGGCGACTCTATCATTGGTTCAGGAATGATGGGTGGCACGACTTTGGTCAAAGTTGTTGTTGAACTACTAGGTTGTTTATTTGCCTTGTTGTTCAACTGCTTTGGATTCCTGTAATCTTTATTCCTTGTCAAAGCATTATTCTGCTGCTTTGAGGTAGACAACATAAGCACTTGGGATCGGGAAGCATTTTGATTAGCAACCAGATTTTGACCTGGATTAGGAAACGGATCAGTCAATACTGCTGGGGTTTTTGAACTCTTGAAGAGTTTCTTAACTTCAGCTATATGTGGACAATCTTTCGTCCAATGATCCTCATCGCATATATGACACCCTGTCGGGGGTTTCCCTTTCCTTTTCTTTTTCTTCTTGCCCCCTGGTTGCTTCAGTTGTTTGCCCTTGTCGGTCGACATGGCATTTACTTCTGAGGCAAGAAGTTCCTCATTTGCATTTTGACTAGAAATTTTGCGTTTGCCAGTCACGCCATTACTGGCGTGAGAGTTAGTATTCGATTTAGGAGGGGGAGGAATTGAAAATTCAGGTCTAGGGGCGTCAGGTATTTTGTCGTAGAGCGTGCCCGACTGAGTATATACTAAGTCTAAGTATTGAGCACGAGCGATGACTTGCTCCTCTGTTACGACTCCTCCCTTGGCCACATCTTCCGTTATAGCCGGAAGTAACGACTTTATAAACCATTCAGCTAACAGCTGATCGGGAACGTAAGTTTTCACCATCCTACGACGACGTCGCCACTCATGTATATGATCAGATATGTGAGTGGTTGTTGTCTGTTTGAAGTTGGTAAGGAGTTCTGTTCCCGTTTCATACCTTATCGGTAATTGAAAATGGGTTAAGAAAGTCGTGGCTAAGGAGCTGAAATTGTCGAAAGAGGCTCTTGGCAATTCAATATACCATTTAGCCGCTGGACCTGTCAATGTCCTCTGGAAGAGGCGAAGTCTTATCGAATCATCGATTAGAGTGTTCGACGAACACCACAGATGAAAAGTCATGACGTGATTCGACGGGTCTTCACCTGGATTTCCATTGAATTTAGGAATGTCCGATGGAAGTTTATGTGGAATCGCTGGCCACCAAGGGGCGTAATCAATTGGATCATTCGTCAGCCGGTTTAGATCTGGTAATTCTAGAGTTGCTACAAAAGGCAACTGATGGTTCAGATTAGGCGGAGCATATCCAGGATAAGATGGTATCGCCTGAGCAATGGGTCTTTGCAGACCAGCATATTGCTGACAACTTTGACAAGGTTGATGGGCGTAACCATTATAGCATGGTTGCCCATTACTTACAAAGACTTGTTTCTCAGGTCCTTGATATGATTGCTGGAATGGCGGTTGTTGAGATTGAACCAGCTCTGGTTGTTGGACCATTTGTTGTTGACCAATACTGGATGATTGACCAAGATGAGGAGTCACAGTACTTGTTTGAGCCTGAGTCGCTCCAGATAAGGAGGCACTACCCTGAGATTGTGATTGATGCAACGCATTCACCATAGCAGGAGTGGTGGTAATATTCGACACAGGGTGTACTGGTTGCATTGAAGATACAACTCCTGGTTGTTGAGGCAGTATTGGTACCCAACCGCTAGATGTGATTCCAGTTTGACCTGAACTTTGTTGTAAACTCCCATATGGTTGTTCTCCGGGAGGGAACAATGAAAGAGCATACTGCCCTCCACATGGTGGAAATCCAGTACTTAAAGGGAAAATTGGCCTTTGAAGACACATTGGATCAATTTGTTGAGTTTCAACATAAGAAGTACCAGATGATAATCCGGATGAAGCAATAGGAACTAACCATATTGTTGTCCCTGATGGGACTCCGGCTTGTTGTTGATAATTTGCCGGGACAGATGGTATACCAGCAAACATCGTTGGAGTAGCAGCAGGAGGCTCTGCTGTTGCTCTGTCGGACGACACAGTCCTAGATGTTGACGGTTGTTCAGACATTTTGAGTCTATCCAAAAGATTTTAGCGATTCTACAAGAACTTACGATGCCAAAAAAACTAACTTCGAAGATCAACGCAGGAATAGGAGGTGATTATATCCCGTTTAAAATAAATTTTATTAACGACGCTTTAGACACAACTTTGCTTTTTCATGTTTTAAGAGTCGAGAAAAAGCTAAAGATGACTCTAGTCTCCTTCGATGTTTTAACGAGCCCGAAGTGACAAATGCTCGGTTGGACTTTTTCAGTTATAGAGTTTGAAAAAGGCCAAAAGAAACTGCTCTGGAGATCTAGGCAGAGGGTGTGCCAAACCTTTCGCAAAACCACGGAATACGTTTTACGGTACGTGTGGTCAATCTTCGTGAATGCTGTGTTCACTGCATTGCGATCAGTAGGGCGGCCGACACGGCTTCCTAAGGATAAAGGATATATGCCTATAGGGGTCTCCCAATATATACGCGACGGTACGTGGGAGCACAAGTCCGTATTAGTGCCACCGACTCTCAGGAGGAATCACCCACCTTCGTAGAGATCGACAGTCACTATGTTTAACGACGCCGGAACACGTCTCTACCTAGACCTCTATGTGTTTGCGTTATGTTACAAAGCGTTGTTATGTAAATTGAATTTATTTTAATGTTGATCTTGTTTAGCAGTTTGCCTTTAAGGATCACCACGAGATGTATGTAACAAATTCCTAAATGCAGTCTAAGATGAGAAGCAAACTTTTTCAAATCTTTTTGACTGATGAAAATCTTAACTACTGAGGGAGAAGAAAGGCATATCTTTTCACATAGTTCATACAGTGCAAACTAATGCACTTTCTCCTAAATCATCATGCAAACTTTTTCAAATGCAAAAATGCACAATGCATGTATTTTCCTTTCCCTTTCTTAATGTTGATGTATTACAAAAAGAAAGTTGATATTTAACTTTGATTTCGATTTAAAGTGAAAACAAACAAGCTAGTCCAAAATCAAAAGACACCTTAAGATTTACTTGTTTAATCACTGGAAATACATGAAATCAAACCATAATGACGAAAGTAAAAAGACTAATCAGCTATGGACACCAAACAAGTTAACTCTTTAGACCAGCAAAATGCCTAACACAGGTTCAGATCTAAGAGGCCAAAGCAAGACTAGTTCACTTTCGTTATGGGAAATTGTAAATGATGTAAGAAATACAAAAGAACAAGTACAATTTCGTTATATAACAGAGGTGGAATGATGGCAAGTAAGGTTGGTTTCAGAACAGGTACAAGACTGGTAACTGGCTGCAAAAAACAATAGTGAAAACAGGGCAAGAAACAGGAGGAAACCCCAGCAGCACTAGGCAAAACTGGATCAAAGCAGGTAGTACACTGTCAATTTGACATTCAGCGCAGGTCCCGAAGGGGCTACCTGCGTTGCAAAGTAGGTAGCCTGTGTATAGCCTGCTTTGGAAAACGAAAGTTGCGTTTTCACAGTTTCCGGGTCACAGTTTTCTCAAAAATTCACGGTTTTTGCTCAAATCAGAAGCTATCAGTCAAGCACACACTAAGGGATGACAAGGAAGATGAAAAGCTATCACTAAGAGCTTACAAGGATCCTTGTAGATCAGCTCTTCAAATCATGAACATGCTCAGAAATGAGCTAGAGTAGCTGCCCTCTACTTCGCTTTTAATATAGTCAAAAGCTTTTCGATTTGGTACTCTTTTGTTTAGGAAATGAATAGCAAAATACTACAAACAATCAAACAGATACGATCCCCAGCGGAGTCGCCAGTTTGTTGTAGGGAAAAGTATCTGATTCGGATGACCCTATCCCACTCTAAGGGTGATAGTACCTCAGCAACAACTGTAAAGAAAACTACTTAAGGTTTACTTCTTTATGAAAGCAAGAGAGAATGAAGAAATGCACTAACCGTTGCCTTGCGCTTAATGTCGAATCCAAACTCTTCTCTTTGCTGCTTGCTCCCAGCTCCTTGCTCTTTTGCTGGCCCAGCTACAATGAGATCCTGCAAAATAACAAAGAAGGAAACTACAAGAAGCATGCAATTATAACTGATTCAAGGATTAGCATAAATCAAATATACAATTATCACAATACATCATTGAAACAAGTGCATATAGAAGAACCTCAATAGCTTTTATTAATGGAAGAAGTAAATTTCTGAGAGTGTTACAACCATTGAAGGCCCCAATCCAGCAACACCTCCCAGCAGAAAGAATTTCTCCTCTTCACCTCCTTCAAGCAATCACCCAATAGCTCTATAGTGAAACCAACAGCATATCATTACTTTGCACAAAATTCCAGCCTCCTGAGCTCATAGGAGAGAGCTCAATATATAGATGAATTGAGAAAGGATGAGTCAGCTTGCAACTGATGTGTAGCTGCCTTGTGTCCTCTCTCTCTTCAGTTGATCTTCAGTTCTTGAGTCCACTTGGAGAACTTTGCTTCCACTTGGAGAAACAGAGCCTCTGACTCATCACAAGGCGAAATCCCTGATCCAAGTGTCATGTTTGGAAGATTCCAGAGCAATGAATCAGTGTGCCACTTGTCCCATCTCGCTCAGCGCAGGTGGCCTTTGTTCCACTTGCTTTGCAACGCAGGTACACCATGGAGCAGCTGAGTTTCAGCGCAGAAGCCTAGTGGAGCACCTGCTTTGATTTCAGGATTGCTTGTTTTTGAGTGTTTTCAGGTGGAGAACTGATCTGAGAGCTGTTGGCTTGCTGACCTTGTTCCTCTAGGGGTAGGAACATCATGTTTAGGGACTTTGGATCCCTTGGATTATTGACAATTCATGCCTGATGCTGCAAGGCACAAAATTGTCTATAACACTTTTCCCCCTCGATTTTCATCAGTTGATTTCGGGAGATTCTGTGGACGATTCTCGGTGCCGTCTGGACTAGGTAGGAGCTAAACTTGAGCTCTTTCATTTCATGGTTTCCATTTTGCTTTTTGACCCTGATTCCCTGCTTTTCTGAGCCCCTGGGGTTTGAGGGGTTCGTTCTGCCATAAACGCATCCCCAGTGTATCGAAACCTGCGTTAAATGCTGTCTTGTATGAAGGCAGTTTGACATTCAACGTACCTAGAACACTGCTGCAGGTGCATTGGGCGCAGAAAGGGAATTTGTTGCACAATTTTTGATGGAATTTTTTGCCTGTGTCTCACCAAAATCAGGATCTAACTCCTCTCTTGTTTGTTTTTTTAGAGATTTGGGAGCAAGATGACCCTTACATGGCGAGAACGTGAGCATGAAGAGGAGGACATGATTGCCCTACATGATCCAGTTAAAGTGAACGCGCTGTGGAATTGTGGCTTGCTGAAGTTCTTCCGCATTTCTAGCATGAGACAACAGATCAACCTACTACAGTATTTGCTCGATGCTTGGGATCCTATCAATCAAGTTTTCCAGATTAGGGGCAAATCTATCCCCTTGACTGCAGTAGACATCTATTTCTTGACTGGCTTGTCGAGGCGGGTTGCCCCCATCTCTTTGTCAGGTTCGGCCCGAGGAGGCGATTCTGTGAGAGATTATGTCCGCTGGTATTGCAGGGAAGGATCTCAGCCGAGTAAAGATGGTAAGATCATCATCCGTGATGTCACTGACAGGTCCCTTAGGACTATCCTGTTTACTTTTGGTAGGATGGCCGGTAGTGCGTCTCTTCATGTAGCCAACAGATCCTATATGCAGCATGCCTTGGAATGCCTCCAAACGAAGGTGTTCAACTGGTGCGACGCAGTACTTCTTGTGATGAAAGAACAGTTGACTAAGATAAAGAACGGGAGGTTGAAGAACTTTGGGTTCGGTTCTATTTTGACCACCTTTGCCTTGGAAAAGATACCACTGATGCAGCCGCAGTACATTGCACTCGATTTACCTTCTCCTACTGAACCACGTATGCAGAGGTGGGTTGACCATATGTCTAGGCATGCTGGCCAGTCTCAAATTTCATTTTCTGATACCTTCTTCAGGTGGTTTGATCGTCAGGAGATGGTTTATTCCGAGTATCCATATGCTGGCATGGACTTCCGGGGTGATCCAGATTTAGTACTGCCGGATGGCGAGCAGTGGGGTGCTATTGGTAAAATCTCTGACCATATTGTTGTTTACTGTTTTTTGTTTATAATGTCCTTGTGGTTTATTCTATCAAGACTTTAATCAAACTCATGTGTACATGCAGATGTTGGTCTTGTTCGTCTAGTAGTTCGCCTGAGAGTACCAGCTGTTGCCCCAGCAGGAGAGGCCGTCGGAAGAGCTATTCTTCGCGACCTCGATGTGGCCGAGACTCTCTCAGCTTTACAGGAGCAGATTGAGGGCCTCACTCTCGGTATACCAAATGTGAGGACTGACGAGCTACCTTTTCAGTTACAGCGGCATACTGCTGGTGTGCCCAGACGATGGACTCGTCTCTTACGCATGATCGCACAGGCTGTGACTTGCTATCACAAGCATCATTAGACTAGGGTGCCCCTTAGCATTTTGAGTTTTTGGGTCGTGTGACCGATTTTGTCTTGGTTACAGAACATTATGTGTAAACCATAAACAGCTATATATATTTTTTATTTTCGGGGTTTTATTTTGGTTGAGCTATATGATCCACATGTAAAACATTGATGATGTGTTTCATTTTTATAAATGTTGCAAATGTCTATCTAACACATAGTTTGCTAATGAGTCGGTTAATGTGTTTAAGTTTCTGGAAATATGTTGGTATTGAATAAGATCAAATTGTCTTTCCAAAATCTTAACCCTTAGAAACATGCGATAAATGGTTGGGTTTCGGACGGAATATATACCATTGAGTTGTAGTATTACGAGTTGTGAGTCTAGCCTGATGATTAGTCGGTGTATACCATGGGTGATGGCATCAGAGAGAAGTTCTATCAACGCGCTATACTCAGCGATGTTATTCGTTGATTGACCAATACATACACCTCTGAAACTTACTAACTCGCCGCTTGGATCAAAAATGGCCCAGGCTGCGGAGGACAGGTTCCGCGAACTACGACTCGCTCCGTCAGCATATCCAACACATGGCTCCAATAGGTTTAACATCTGAAATAAGTGTAAAAAGTGGATTACTCGACCAAAACAAACCCTTTAGCGAAAACAAAAATATAACAAAAGCATATTGGTTACTATTTATGCATAGTAACGCTTGAGGTACAACCCATTACGAGGTTGCGCCAGTGGAATTCTGTCATAATCCATTAACTCGTAGGCTCCTTTCGCTAACACTCGTTTAACAATATAGGGGCCCATCCATAAAGACTTAAATTTACTTGCTCCCAATTTATCGGATTCTTAGTCGTAAAGCAAGACCAAGTCACCTTCCGAGAAGACACGGGGTTTGACATTTTTGTCGAACTGCGCCTTGACTCGTTTCTTATGGGCTTCGTTAGCCAAAGTGGCGTCACGACAGGTTTCATCCAATTGGATTAATTCCAAGAAACGAGCCTCTTCTTCTGAAGTTCCGGGGAGGAGATCAATTGCGAGTTTGAGAGATGAGACTTCACACTGGACTGGTAAGACTGCTTCCAGGCCATATACCAGTTGGAAGGGTGTGAACCCAGTTGCATTCCTTACCGATGTTCGGTAAGCCCACAAGGCTGAGTACAGGATTAGGTGCCACCTTCTTTTGTGAACTTCGATCATCCTTTGCAACATGCGCTTCAGGACCTTGTTGATCGCTTCAACTTGTCCGTTGGCTTGCGGATAATACGGAGTAGAGCTGTCGTGAGACCACCCTAGTTTGGCATCTAATTCGACCATCATGTGATTACGAAAATGCGATCCATGATCTGTGACTATGGCCTGTGGTACGCCGAATCTGGCAACTACATGATTGAAAAAGAAGAGGGCAGCTGTTTCACCGGTATTGTCTAATGTAGGCATCGCCTCGGCCCATTTGGTAAAATAGTCAACTGCGACTATGATATACCCATGCCCCCCGGTCGAGGTGGGGTTACATGTCATGAAATCGATGCCCCATTTGGAGAATGGCCCAACAACAACTATTGGCTGTAGAGGTGCGGGTGGTATTCTGGTTTTGCTATCAAAAATTTGACAAGCATGGCAACTTCTGATTGCGGTTATGCAATCTTTGAACATTGTTGGCCAGAAGTATCCTGCTCGTAAGATTTTTTGTGCTGTAGCATATCCAGATTGATGCGCCCCCACAAGCGCCTGAATGACACTCATTCAGGGCTTTTTCGGCCTCCTCATGGGTGAGGCACCTTCTTAGAATTGTATCGATACCACGACGGTAAAGCGTATCACTGACGATCATCTAGTATTTTGCTTGGTATCGAATACGTTTTTGTTCAGAGTGTGAGGTGTTTGGCCTAAATTTTTGGGTTTGGAGATAAATGATTATATCTCCATACCACTCATTGCTTGTAGATATCAGAAACAAACTCTCATCCACGATTGATTCTTCGGATGTTTCATTGTTGGACGACGATGGGAGATCACATAATAGTTCTGCAAAAACTAGAGCTTTCTTTGACTTGGATTTTACAAATTCCAGATCACACTCTTGAAGGATCGCTATCCATTTTGAATATTTTCCTCCCAGCAACTGTCGCGACAATATATAAGTCATGGGGTTGCAATCTGACAGAACGGTAGTTTTTCGAAAGAGGACATAATGTTGAAATCTTTGTATCGCTTGAACAGCTGCAAGCGCTAGTTTTTCAACATAAGAATATTTGCTTTCTGTATCATTTAAGTTCTTACTTAAATAATATATAGGATGTTCAACTCCATCGACTTCTTGAACTAAAACCATTGCGATGGTCGTATCTGCTGCAGCCAGATACAGGTTAAAATCTCTTTGATAATCGGGGGCGTACATTAATGATGCTTTCATTAGGGAATCTTTTAAAGCATCAAAGGAAGCTTGCGCAACCTAATCCCAGACAAAGGGTACCTCCTTTTTCAAAAGACGTGTATAACCTTTAGCAAGTTCGGCGTAATTTGGAATGAATCTCCTCAGAAAGTTTGATTTCCCTTGGAGTTTCTGAATCTGAAGCAAATTTGAAGGTGGAGGCAAATTTATGATTGCCTGGACCTTACACGGGTCGAGACGAATCCCATCCTTGGAGACTACAAAGCCAAGTAAACGGCCAGAACTGACGCAAAATACACATTTGAGCGGATTGAGTCGTATCTTGTAGTGTCGGCAACGTAGAAATATCGCTCTTAAATGCTGCGGATGATTGGTCCGCTTTCGCGAATGAGCCGGAAGGTCGTCGAGGTATGGTTGAATGATGTTTTTGATGTCATGGAAGGCATAATTCATTGCCCTCTGAAACGTGACCCCTGCGTTCTTTAAACCAAAGGGTAATTTTCGATATGCGAATGTACCCCACGAACAAATGAATGCAGTCTTTGACTGGTCCTGTGGGCAGATATTTATTTGATTATACCCGGAGAATCCATCCATGAATGAAAAGATCTCGCATCTGGCGCATTCATCAATTATCTGGTCGATGAAGGGTGTAGGGTAGTTGTCTTTTGGACAAGCTTGATTTACATCCCTATAATCGATGCACACTCTAATTGTCCCTTGTTTTTTCATAACAGGGACAATGTTCGATACCCAATCGGTTAGAGGAACTAGGCAGATGAAACCAACATGGAGAAGTTTTTCAACTTCTGTCTTAATGGCAACGGCTTTCTTGGGGTGCACCTGCCTTAGCCGTTGTCGTACTGGTTTGACATCTGGATACATCTTAATTTGGTGTTCAACAATACTCGAGTCGATGCCTGGCATTTCATTGTATGACCAAGCAAAGACATCTCTGAATTTGCAAAAAAGAGCGTTATATATTTCCTGTTCTGAAGGAGAACAACATTTGCCAACATAAATATTCTCTACAACATCTGTTTTGGTCGAGATATTTATGGCTATAGTCTCTTCAATGTTGGACAAGTTTCACTCGGAATCCACCGTATTTACAGTATTTGATAGAAAATCAAATACTGAAGGATGATAAAGGTCATTTTGAGTCTCTTCTTCACAATCCGGAAGAAGGGAACGATGGTGGGAAACATTCCATGGTGCTCCTTCAATTACCATAGATTGGACAATTCCTTCGTCGGTGACATGCACTCGCGACCAAGGATCTAAAGGAGTACCATATTCTCTAGACCTATCTATCCAAACGCTTGATGAGCGTTGATTTGGGTTTTCCTCCCATGCTAGAAACATTGATTGCTATAATATTTCTATTGGGCTTGGGGGCAAAACCACTGCATGATCCATGTCGATATTGTTGTCTGATATCTTTGTAGAAGATATCATGTTGCAGGTTCCTATTGACGCTGCTTCCGCTAGATTGATTGGAGGGGGAAGAGCGAAAGTTCCCATTAGTATAGGATCTTTTAGTAGGCCTACTCCGATATTCTGAAGCAAATGGGGGCTTCCATGGATCATGGGAATGCTTCCTGTAACTTGAGAACCATTGGGGAGGAAGTTTTGTTGATTGACGATTGTAATTCCTCCTTGAAAGGGGAATGTAATCTTTCTAAAATAGGTTGACACAACAACTGCCATGGCATATATCCATGGTCTTCCTAGTAGGATGTTGTAATCAAGATTCCCATCGATGACTTCAACATCTATTTCTACCATTTTTCCCCCTAGTTCAACTTTCAAGTTATTTAGGATACCATATGGGGTATATTTCCTTCTGTCGAATGCTTTTAATGTCGTCGCTGACCGTGACAAGGTTGGAGATCCTAAAGTTTTCTAGCAACTCATCGACATAGTACATGTAGATGCTCCCTCATCAATAATTGTTCGATGAACAGTTTTGTTGAGGGCTTTCACTTGAACAAGGAAAGCTAGTTGAGCCGGTAACTGAGGGTAGTATCCTTTGTGGTCGAAGGATACAAGATTGGAATCCTTTGGATCAATCCCACCAATGGTCGATAATAAAGCCTACCTTTGGGATGGGCAATTTTGTAGTACTTCAAGAGTCGACATAGCAGATGGCGATTGGGCCAAATCTTCCACTATGTTATAATGTTGCGCCGCTCTAGCGCGGGGATTAAATGTCGACTTGTGTACTACTCCCTTCGGCAATTTTATTGTCAATTTAGGAATGGTGGGCGGTACAACTTTTGTCGAAGTTGTTGTCAAAGTACTTGGTTGATCTTTATCCTTGTTGTTCGACAGCTGCGGATTCTCGTAATCTTTCTTCCTTGTTGAAATCAAAGCATCATTCTGTTGTTTCGAAATCGAAAACATCAGCACTTGAGACGGGGAAGCATTTCCACTTTCAACCAGATTTTCTCCTGGATTCGGAATGGATCAGTTAACACTGCTGAGGTTTTCGAACTCTTAAAGAATTTCTTAAGCTCAACTTTGTATGGACATTCTGAGGTCCAGTGATCCTCATTGCATATATAGCATGGAGTTTTTGGTTTCCTATTTCTAGGAGGGTTTGAAGAAGATTTTTCAGGTGATGATTCATCATGTTTCTTCTTCTTCCCTTTGCCTTTCTTCTTGCTTCCTGGTTGTTTGGTTTCTTTGCCCTTATCTGTCGATACGACATTTACTTCTGAAGCAAGAAGTTCGTCTTTTGCATTTTGACCTGAAATCTTACAGGCCTTCTTGGATGTAGCCTTTGTCAATTTCGTGTCTGTTGTGCCAATCACGCCATCGCCGGCGTGAGAGTCATTATTTGATTTAGGAGGAGGAGGAATTGAGAATTCCGGTCTAGGGGCATCAGGTATTTTGTCATAGAGCGTGCCGGACTGAGTATAGATCAAGTCCAGATATTGTGCACGAGCGATAACTTGCTCTTCCGTTACGACTCCCCCCTTTGCCACATCTTCCGCGATGGAAGGTAGTAATGACTTGATAAACCATTCAGCTAATAGCTGATCGGGGACGTACGTTTTTACCATCCTACGATGACGTCGCCACTCATGTATATGATCAGATATGTGAGTGGCTGTTGTCTGTTTGAAGTTGGTAAGGAGTTCTGTTCCCGTTTCGTACCTTATCGGTAATTGAAAATGGGTTAGAAAGGTTTTGGCTAAGGTACTGAAGTTGTCGAACGAAGCTCTAGGTAATTCAATGTACCATTTTGCCGCTGGACCCGTTAACGTCCTCTGAAAGAGGTGAAGCCTTATCGAATCATCATTTAGGGTGTTTGATGAACACCATAGATGAAATGTCATCACGTGATTTGATGGATCTTCACCCGGATTTCCATTAAATTTAGGAATATCTGATGGAATTTTATGTGGAATCGCTGGCCACCAAGGGGCGTAAGCAATTGGATCATTTGTTAACCGGTTTAAATCAGGTAACTCTAAAGTTGCCACGAATGGTAACTGCTGATTCAGATTAGGTGAAGCATACCCAGGGTAAGATGGGATTGCCTGAGCAGTTGGTCTTTGCATGCCAGCATAATGCATTTGATGCTGGTATGACTGATAAGGTTGGTGGACATGACCATTGTAAAATGGTTGATTTTGACCGTTTTGAATGTACGGTTGTCCACTGTTCGCAAAGATTTGCTACTCAGAACCTTGGTATACTTGTTGGAATTGTGGTTGTTGGTATTGCACCAGCCATGGTTGAGAAGCCATGTGTTGTTGCGCTATACTAACCGTTGGACCAAGGTGTGGGGTAATTGTACCCGTCTGGACCTGTGTCGCCCCACTAGTTGGCGATTGTGGTTGAGTCACAGGGTCAAGGGGTTGTTGCATTACAACCTGAGAAACCTGAGGTTGGCATACAACAGGCAGCGTTTGAACTTGTGACATCGTCACAATAGCTGGTGTAGTTGGGATATTTGACATAGGTACACATTTTTGCATCGAATACACAACTCTTGGCTGTTGAGGTAGTATAGGTACCCAACCACTTGAGGTAATTCCAGTATAACCTGAATATTGTTGTGAACTCCCGTATGGATATCCTCCTGGAGGGGATAATGAAATGGTATACTGCCCCCCATACGGTGGTAATCCAGAACTCAAGGGAATTGTTTGCCCTTGGGGACTGGACTGCCCAAATTGACCTACAAATGGATCAATTTGTTGAGACTCAACATAAGAGTTTTTGGATATTATTCCGGATGAACAAACAGGAACGGACCAGACTGTCGAAATAGCCCCGGAGTGGGCTCCTTCTAGCGGTTGAGAGCTAGTCGGGACAGATGGTATGCCGGCGAACATTGTCGGAGTGATGGCAGGGAGTTCTACTGTCGCTGTGTCAGATGACACAGTCCTAGATGTTGACGGTTGTTCAGACATTTGTAGTCTATCCAAAAGATTACCTAGCGATTCTATAGGAGCTTCCACTAGTGGTAGA
Organism: Pinus tabuliformis; assembly: GCA_031772625.1. Taxonomy (NCBI): domain Eukaryota; kingdom Viridiplantae; phylum Streptophyta; class Pinopsida; order Pinales; family Pinaceae; genus Pinus; species Pinus tabuliformis. Next base: position 40,412,910 of record CM062815.1, read on the forward strand.
CTAACTTCTGATGAAGAAGGATATAGAGTGATTCCGACTCCAAAGTGCGTTGGAGTACTTGTTTGAGGATATTCTACAATTTCTTCAATTGCAATCAGACCAGGTGGAAGGGGAAGACCGTCAGGTCCGTAAAATATTTTTGGTGCTGAAGAAGGTGTGGAATCGACAGCGACAGATGTTTGAAGAGTAAGACTCTCCGAACTGGTTGTAGATGGAACTGGTTCGGTAACACAAGTGTTCACTCTTAGACTACGATCAGTATCATTGTCCCTCTGTGGCTGTTGAACTTCTTCTGTAGAGGCAGGGATTCCAGAAATGTTTGGAGTAACCAGAGTCTCTGATGTCGTTGGAACACTTGTTCTAAATTTAATAGGAGATTTGGAACCGGTTAAACGAGTTCGCTTTGTCCGTACTATTTTCGATTCCGGAGACAAAGACGGTTGACTCATAAGCCTCCACGAATGACGGGGCTTCAATTGACTTTCTTCCACGATTGCGGATTACTCGATCAACTAAAATAAAAAGGGGAAGTATGTTTCCGAATTAAATGAATTTTAGACGCTTTTGACACAACTTGTTTTTTCAGTTTTTAAGAGTCGAGAAAAAACAAAAGATGACTCTAGTCTCCTTCGATTTTTAATGAGCCTGAAGTGACAAGTGCTCAGATGGACCTTTTCCATTAAGGAGTCTGAAAAGGAACGAAAGGGACTACTCTGGAGATCTAGGTAGAGGGAGTACCAAACCAATCGCAAAACTGCAGAATACTTTTTACGGTACGACAGTCAATCTTCCCGAATGTTGTGTTCAGTGCATTGCGATCAGTAGGGCGGCCGACACGGCTTCCTATGGATAAAATTTTTAAGCCTATAGGGGTCTCCGAATATATACTCGACGGTACGTGGGAGCACAAGTTCGTACTGGCACTTATCGTCTCAAAGTGGAGGAATCACCCAACCATCAGTGAGGACAACAGTTACCAGGCTTTACGACGCCGGAATACGTCTCTAGCCTAGACCTCTAAATGTTGTGCGTTAAGTTCCAAAGCGTTGTTAGATTCATTCAATTTATTTTAAGTTGATCTTTCTTATGAAGTTTGCCTTTTGGGTTCACCACGAGATGTAGATGTAATTCCTAAAATGCAATCTAAAGATGATAAGCAAACTTTTATCTCTTTTCAGCAATGAAAATCCTAGCTACAAGGAGAAAAGAAAGACACAATCTTTTCACAAAGAGCAAAGAGTACACTGTAAATGCACTTTCCTAAATCAAGCCAAACAGACTGTCAATATGCAAATGCACATGTGCATGTATTTGTTATCACTTTCTTAATATTGATGCCTAAAAAGAAAGTTGATGTACAAATCTGAATTTGCTTTCAAGTGACAAACACAAACAAGCTTCTTTTCGAAATCAAAAGGTAGAGATGATTACGACACTTTATGATTTTGAAATAAATACTTGTTTCGACACTGGAAAGTCACAAATTCAAACCAAAGGCAAAAGTAAAAGCATAATCGACTATCAACAGCAAATAAACTTTCTCCTAAGATCAAAATCGACAGTTACGACAGATCTAAATCAAAGGACGACAGTATGACTATTCTACTTTTTCAATGGAAAACTGTAAATGATGTAACAAACACACAAAAACATCTACAATCTTTTTGTACAAAGGAGGCGGAATTAAGGCAAAGAAAAGGGGTTTTTAAACAGAGACATATACTGATCACAGGCTGCAAAAATCAGAGACAAAACTGAAAAATGAAGTAAAGAACCTCAGCTGCACAAGGCTAGGCTGATCAGCGCACCTGTTACATAGAGAAACTGGATTGCAGTGCAGGTAGCCCTCTCGGGAACTGCGTTGAAATGCAGAATCTCTTCACAGAGCCTGCGCTGGGGCAGAAACGAGAATTCTATCCGGGTTCTAGGTCACGGTTTGCAGTTTAATCTATGGTTTTTGGCCGAGTAAAAGCAATCAGTAATGCACAATTAGAGGGTAGATTTAAAGGAGGTCGAAGAGCTATCACAAAGGGCAATCAGATCATTTGTGAATCAGCTGTTCAAATCATAAACAGATCTAGTGAATTGATTGAAGTAGCAGATGTCTACCTTGCATTTGTTAATGGCAAATGCAATTCGATTGCTACTCCTAAGTTTATGAAACAAACAACAAGAGAAACACAAACAAACTAATTAGACACGTTCCCCAGTGGAGTCGCCATTTTGTTAATGGGAAAAGTGTCTATTCAGAATGACCCTATCCCACTAAGGTGTGACAGTGACCTTAGAAACAAACAGAGAAAACTACTTTCGTATTCTTCTTTATGAACTATAAACGAAGAGGGATAGGATGAACCAACATGTGTCTTGCACTAGTCCTTTGATCCAATCTAGCCCAGCTTCACTAAGTTCCTGTAAGATCACAGAAGAAGAAAACTACATAAAGACATGGATTTATATTCATAAATAGCTTAGGATCAGATTTAAGCTAAACATACAAATGTAACAAACATCAATGATACACAAGCATGTAGGAGAAACTCAAATAGTTTTATTGACATAACAAGAAGATCTAGGAGGAGTTACAACCGATGATTCCTGATCCAGCATCAACCTCCCAGCAAAGAATCCCCTCTTCACCTCCAAAAAAGCATAAATCACCCAATACTCTGAAATCTATCTCAAAACCAACAACAATTCTCTGCAATGTACAAAATTACAGCCTCTGGATCTCTGGGATGAGGGATACATATATAGATGTATGCAAAGAGGATGAGTCAGCTTATGATTTGACTAGTGTCTTCTCTCTGTCAGTTCTTGCTTCCACTTGGAGACTGAGAGCCTCTTACTCATCCTTGGTCGAACTCAGTGAGGCAAGTGCCATTGGGGAAGATTCTGGAAGCTTCCATTGTCTGTCCACCTCGCGGAATGACATTTCCATTTGTCATTTCCTGCTCAACGCACCCTGGTAGTGCATTTAGGTGCATTGCAACGCACCTAGCTAGTGTACTTGGGTGCTATGCAACGCATCTAGCTAGTGGAGCAGCTGAAATGATCCTGATTTGACTGATTCTAAGCAATTTCTGGTGGAGAACTTCTGGGAGAAGCTGTAATTTGTTGACCTTGTTCCTTTAGGGGCCGGAACACCACTTTTAGGGACTTAGGATCCCTTGGTTTATTGACATTTCATGCTTAGAGCTGTAAGGCACAAAAATGTCTATAACATCGCCCATGTTTCCTTCTGCATCAAAAGTTTGGATGGTTGGATAGGGTAAGGAAACAATTTCTGGTATGTCGGGGGACAGGATTTGAAGAGGCATCATGTTTGAATCAGATATTGGAAAATGATGGTGCCAATCCTCCCAATGTTTCTCTCCAAAACTCATGATTTCTTGAACAGCTTTGTCTGTAGGTAGGATTTGATTGAGTGGATCTAAAGGAGGAGTGGTTATGGGAAGGGAGGTGGTACCGTCGGCAGTAACCAACATGACTAGAGATGCGGATGCGGATTCAATGGCTTGGTAGGCCAATTCAGCTGGTGATAGCAGCATCTAGTCTCCAAATGTGTTAAGGTCTGAAGGAGTTGGCAGGATCCATGGTTCAGTCAGTTCATGAGGAATAGATGAAAGAATGTTGACTTCCTGTGAAACCTTGGGTAGCTGAAGAGGAAAACAACCCATGAGGGAAGAAGCCTTAAGTAGACCAATACCTAAACTGAAATAGCAGTAAGTTCCACCTCCTACTAGGGGTACAAAGCCACTTGGTAATGGTGAATAATCAGGGGTTCAGAAAGACAACTGATCCACTGTAATAACCTTTCCATCCAATGGAAATAGGATGGTGTGAAAGACAGTAGATATGACGGTCATCATGGCACATGTCCAACTACGACCTAGCAAGAGATTATAGTCAAGTTTTTTGTCTATGACTTCTATGTCTACCGTTACAGTTTTCCCATACAAAGTGATGGGGAAACTAGCTAGGTATCCTTGGGATAAAGGTGTGGTTGTCGAAAGCTTTAAGGGAGTTCGACAATGGGCATAGGGTTGGAGAACCCAGGGCTAGCCAACATGATGCCGACATGATGCAAGTATAAGCACCTTCGTCGATGATAGTTCTATGTATACCTTTACCTTTCGAAGTGATATGCACCTGGAATGCAAGCTGGTGAGAAAGGGGAGGTTTACACTTGTCCACATTGAAAATAGAAAGCATGGAATCCTTTGGGTCGATAGCACCAATAGCCGAAAGCAAAGCTTTCCATTGTGTTGGGCATATTTGTAATACTTCGAGCATCGACATAGCCGATGGCGCTTGCACCAAATCTTCTACAATGTTGTAATGTTGAGCAGAACATGCATATGTATTATGCATTGTGCATCGAAGTGAACCTTTTGGGGGTCGAATTACAAGGTCCTCAACCAGCATTTCGATATGCAAATCATTGGGCAGCGGTGTGTTTTGACTTGAGGAAGGTTCTGCTACAAGAGAAAGAGGAGCTCCATAATATTTGGCTCTTGTGGCGAGTTCTACCATTTCAAATGTGTAAATGGTAGAAGATCCTTCACCAGCTGAAGGATGTTGTGAACCATCGTTGCCTCCTTGCGGGGCTTGTGGTTGGTTTGCAATAAGATTTTGTTGTTGCAGAGTGGGAAAAGGATTTCTAAGGACAACGGGGGTCTTACCATAATCCCTTTTGGAAAGGTATTCTGTGCATTCCTGAAGACATGGAAAATGCTAGGTCGTGTGGTCTTTAGCATAGAGTTTGCATGGATATCTGGTGGGTTTATCCTTTTCCTCATCAGTAGGTGCAGTGGCCTTCTATTTTAGGGTTGGCTACTTTTTTGACTACACTTTAGAAAGAGCAGTCTTTTTCTTATTCTTCTTGTTCTTGCCATTGGATTTTTGTGTATACTGAATAGAGTTTATCATAGTGGTGAGAAGAGTAGTCAAATTGGTAGAGGGGTCCACTGTCATCTTGGCAATGTGACCACTGAGTTATTTTACAGTGGCCCCAGAGGTTGTGTCGAAAATCCTGTCGGCGTGCACTCCGGGGTGCTAAGTGGCGGAAGCATTGGGGTTGCCAGAGGCATTGGGGATTATGTCGTAAAGAGTGATAGACTATGAATATATCAAATCTAAGTGCTGGGCACGACATATGGATTGGTTTTTTGTGACCGCAACACCTAGAGTGACATCTCTAGCGATTTGCAGGAGTAAGGACTGGGAGAACCAGTCCATTAAGAGAAAGTCTGGGATGGGAGCTTTGACTAACCTCTACCTACATCTCCATTCATGTATATGAACGGAGATGTGGGTGGTGGTATCCTGACAGAGTGAAATGAGGAGCTCTGTCCCAGTCTCATAGTGGATGGGTAGCTGGAAGTTCTTTAGGAATTCCATCACTAAAGTGTCAAAGGTGTTTACTGATGCGCGTGGTAACTTAATATACCATTTCGCTACATTGCCAGTGAGGGTATGGTGAAAAAGGCGTAACTGGACACTATCATCCACCATAGAGTTTGAAACACACTAGAGATGGTAGGTGGTGAGATGGGTGCCCAGATCCTCCCCTTGTTTTCCATCGAACTTTCGGATGTCCATTGGTATCTTATGCGAGATCGGTGGCCATTGTAATTTGTGATATATGGGGTCATTCGTCAGTTTGTACAAGTCAGGTATATCCAACGTTGCCAAGAAAGGCAAAGAGTTAGGTGCCCCCGACTCAGACCATGGTATTGACAGATGACTTGAGGAGCTTTGTACTCATCCCATCGTTTTGTTCCCCATATTATACATGGGTTGCGTGGTGTAGCAGTTGCTTTGAGGTATGGTGTTGTAGAGTGGATTTCCATGAGGATCTTGATATTGGGGAATAAAATTTCCCCCAATATAAGAGGTGCCCCGTTGACTCATTTGAATATGTGAGTAGGGTTCCCCCATGGATTGGTTGGGAACCCCTTGAGGATTCCCGCCCGACACAGAACTAGCCATTTGTCCTTGATTTACAGAGGGAATGCTCATGTCAATTAGTGACTGACCATGCATGCCTGAGAACGAAGGGGGAACTGTTACATTCCCTACTGGCATGTGCATATTGGGAACCTCCCCAGGTATATGAATCTGGGGGTTTGAACTGTATAACAGCGGCCAACCATGTTGTTGGCAAACACAAATCACATCCATAGTGCCATATTGAGCGTTATAGGGAGAATTGTATGTGGCACTTGTTGAAGGTATGCAGTTTGGCATGAAAGGAGTGGAACCCAGCATCGGCTGGGTCTTGCTCATAGAGGGTGTCATGTGAGTGGTTGTACCTAAGACACATGGGATAGCGGGGTTTGCCATCGATGGTGTTGTGATGTCTATTGACGGGGAAGTGGTGGAGGACCGAAGTGTCCACAAAGTTCCACGACCTGTTAGTTGTCAAAGGGATAGATGGAAATGTTCCAACTACCAAAGGAGGAAGTACATGTACCACGGGAGCCAAGACAGGTTCCAACGGATTCATGAGTGGAGGGTTAAATGGAGGAAGGAATCCTTTGGTAAATAAATCCTCTGACAAACTTGAATCATCAGTTGTCCAAACAGATCTAGTGTGAAATCTAGGATATTGATCCCCCAAAGATGGGGAATCTGGATCAGTGGAACTCGACAGATCTTCCACAATGAGTGGAGGAAGTCCTAACAATCGTCTAGATTGACGACGAGGGCAGAAAATCATTATGACAGATGCCAGTTATGAAGGATGGGGAGTAGTTTTATGTCAGAAGAATCCTAGCAGCAAAAGAGAAATTGAAATCTGCCAATATGCATCTGGATTATGGGCGAAAAATCAATTGAATTGGTCAAGTTTGAAGAAAGAACTTAGAGCAGTCTGTTTAGGGATAGAAAAATTCAGAGACTTTGTTATCTACACCAAATTCACCATCAAAACAGATTGTCAAGCTTTAAAATATGCAATTCATAGATGTGATTTTGAAGATGCTGCTATGGTAAGATGGATCATGCACCTCAGCCAATATAGTTTTGACATTGAATTTGTCAAAGGAGAAAAGAACAGCTTTGCAGATATGTTAAGCAGAGAATTTGTAGCCATGGTGACCGTTAATTTTTATCAATAAATTTTATTGTGATATTTGTTAAAGTCTCAAAACGATAACACAATGGTTCCTAAAGATATAAAAAATACACTAAACGGGTGAATCAACAAACAGAGGGAAATTGCCCTATTTGATAAGCACCGATCACTAGACATGAAACCCAGTATCTCAATGAATAATAGAGAAGGATGGCCAGATGTACGGTTATAGTTACTCTAGATCTTCAGCCGAACCTCAGATTGAGGGGCAAAGTACTCTCGTGAAGATGAGCACCCTCCCAAAAACGGAATACAGAGTAGATCCATCCATGTTAGGTACTAGGACAACCCGTCCCAGTCACCTTGTGTAAGTCCCTAAAAGTTTGGCGACTAAAGATACCTCGAATCACAGACACCACCATGGGGGACATAGTCACAGACAACATGCTATGTGGGCAGGATCCCTGAGTCCCTGAATCAGTTCCGAAATCCCCGAAGGGATCCCCAATACATAGAATACCTAAAGGATTTGTAACAGAAGGCAGGCTACCTTCACTTACAGCCTCATGTTGTCTCATATTTTGCTCTGCTTTTACTAGAGTGGTCCCCATAGTATGAGTGCAGAAGAAATTTTTCTCTCTTTTAATGACACTAGTTTGGTTTTTGACCTTGGGTAGTTTACTCACACTACTTAGCCCAAGATCTTAGCTTGCACTAATGTTGGCTTGCTCAATAAAGAGTTATTGATTGGTTTTAGGTAAATTTTATGTGTACTTGATTATTGTCTTCGGTAGAGGAGTTGATGTATGAAATGTGATGAGACTCTGACTCAATAAATCATGCAAAAGAAATGCTTCGAAAGTTTTTCAATTCGTTGAAAACAAATTGTATTCTACATATTCATATTTTTCACATATTCATAGTTTTTCCATGCATCTTTTAGTTATTTAACACCTGCATAACCAAAAGACTTCTTTCCAATGTTTCTTAACAACTACTTGAAACCAAAATAAAGCAACTAATAACTAGTTAAACAAAAGGATGAATCAAAATTGTGAGCCTTTCTTTCAGAAAAAATGCTTTTGAGAAAGAAAAACAAAACTTTTTTCCTAAAAATAAATTTCTAGGACACCTACTTTGCTGAAAAAATGTAGTTACAGATCTTATTTCAGTCCATGAGAAGGCTTCCTATCCCTTTTGGCTTCCAAACACAGCTAAAAATCAAACTTTTGGGAGACTAACGCTCTGTAACAATGGTTACAGAGAGTTAATGGGTCCACTAATGCTCCCTGTAAGCAGGCACAATGCTTTATAAAGCTTTGTGTAGCCTGCTAACCTGCGTTAGTGTGTGAAATCAGTCAAACAAAGGGCTTTCAACATTAGATTCTGAGATGAATGTATGTAAGCAAGATGCAACAAGATCCTTGGTGGGTCAGAAAAGGATTGCAAAAGTATAGTGAGCTTCTTAGAAAGAGGAGAGAACCGAGAAGAGTTTGGGTAAACTGGGAACTAGATGTATAGTCCCCAATAGAGTCACCAATTCTGCTATGGGGTAAAATGCATGGTGTATGGAGAATGAAAACTACCCTCAAAGGCCTTCTCGGGACCTTCGAGAGACTGTAAGATTATCTACAGATGCTACCAAGTTATACACATGTTCATAGACAAATATCAATTAACAAAGTATTGAAAGAGGATTACCTCAAGTCTCCTTCTAGATTTGTTTGGAGATCACAATGCAGCCAAGCGGAACTCCCTCAAAACCAACTCCAAATCAATTCCTACACAAAGGAAAGGCAAACATACAACCTTGAAAACCAATATATGAATACACAATGAACATATATTTGCATACAACTATGCTACTCATATAAACAGGTACTGACTCAATAACTTAATGAACTATGTTACCGACACCATAGAGTAGGGAACACAACCACAGTTATGTATTAATAATGGAAGAGTGATTACAATGATTTGTTGTATTAGTCTTCCTTTTCCCCTTCTGCTTCTCTCTCTCTTTCCCTTCTTGCTCACTTCTCTAGATATGTTATAGTTCTCAATAGCTAAGTAGGCTATCCTTTCAAATTCTCTGACCCCTTTCACAATGACCCTCTCATTGCTTATGTAGCAATCGAGTTAGGGTTGCCAAGTTCCTCATAGAGTTCACTAGGGAAAAAGCAATGAACTTGCCCTGCTTTTCAGCTCTTTCCCATTTTCCTCCTTTGTTCAGATTAGAATTTCTCAAAATAGGTCGATTTTAGATATTTTCTTGCTTTTCTTGAGTGTTTTTAGGAACAAATATCTAGATATTTGTGAGTCAATTCGTTCCTTTGACCCTTGGAACTGCATCTAGTTTCACTAACGTTGTCCCCTGCCTAACAACTTGAGTTAGTAGGGTCACTAACACACCCTTAGGCTTGGTAACAAGCTTTATAAAGCAGGTTTTCAGTGTGCAACCAATGTTAGTGTGGAATCAAGGCCTATAATTGTGGTCTTTGCTTTAGTCATACTATCTTTCCCCTCTGAGTTGATGAGGAGGTCATTTTGTTGTATAACAACACACAAAGTCTTCGCTACACACGAGGCAGAGTTGTCCAAAAGTCTCATTTGACCATCAAAATTCCTTTTTCAAAGCTCCTCTTTAGTCATTCCATGCTCCAAGATCTATAAAAAGTAATTTTAACCATTTTCATGCCCTCCTTTGCCTCACATGTCAAGAAAATGATCAAATACTTCTTCTTCTAGGTTTTACATGATTTTCATAGTTTTGATCCTCAAATGATGATTTGTTTTCTATCATTTTCCTCTAAACCCTAATCTACCTTATCTCTTTGTAGGATAGGCCTATGTTCCACCCCCTCCCCTCACTCATTTCCCAAAAATATTTTTTCCCCTACTCACTGACATCATCCCCTACCCTCCCAACATTCCTTACAAATATAGGCAACTCCTAAGTCCATCAAACCACCTCATTCCCTCACAATAGCAAATTTCACTGTTTTTTCTTGCCCTTCACCTAGGGTTTGAAAAATGGAGCCTGACTCATCACCATCAGAGAAGAGGAATTAAAACAACGGGTGAAATATACTGAGGTTTGAGCCCTCTAATTGCAATGAAATCACCCCCTCTCCATTTGTCATGAAATGCTTTGAAGATGTCAATTGTTTAGGGTTTTGTCAAAGAATGTAGCAAGTAGGTTACCATGAGCATCTCATAGGTATATTTTCCCTCACCTTGAAGGAAGACAAGATCACCATTACAAGGACTGATTTCATGTTTTCAGTGGATGCCACCTCTCAAGCTACAGGCATACCAAACCATGGTGAAAACTAGTTCAAAGGCATGAACCTAGACCTAGAAGAGTACAAAGCCTACTTCAAATCACAATACAAAGGAGCTCACTCACATGTTTTCCCATTCAAATACTTGTTGGATATATATGAGCCATTGATGAAGAATCTCATGAAGTTATTCCCATGTGCGGGCATATTTTCTAGGCTATATCAATACCACATAAGACTACTCATGCACTTTACAACTTCCAATCTCTAAATTTGTCTAGCTACTTGTATAGGAGCCTAACTAAAATTTCTGAAAGGGCGCAATTGAAAGGAAAAGTGCATTATCCAAACTTTTTTCACCATAGCCTAATAAAGGTTATAGTACTCTATCAGTTGAAAGAGAAGAACATGACATTGGACACCTTCATTGAGGCATCCTTGAAAACGCATATAACCACTTCACCAAGCCATCACCAAACCATGTCAATACAACCCATGGAGGTGGGGTCTTCAAGAAAGTGTGATGAGGTTGCCAAGGCACCTAGGCTTGAGGTGACTAAGACATATCAGAGGGGTAGAAGCCTTGTTTTTCCTCAAATTGAGGAAGGGGCCAAGCCTACTACATCAACAGAACAAGGACCACCATCACATCATGAGGCTTCTTTGCATGATGAGGAGCCCATTGAGCATGAATTTGACCTAGTTGACTTGGAGGCACATGATGAGCATCAAAACCTACAACAAGTCATCAAAGAGAAGGATTCTGAAATCATGGAGCTCAAGGACAATTTGGAAAGTGCCAAATTTATCATTTCATTCCTTAAGAAAGAAAACAATCAACTTAAGGCAAAACAACTAGTCATGGAGAAAGAGCAATTCAAAGCCAAGAAATAAGAGATGAAAGGCAAGGTAGTGGTGCAACATGAGGACACTGAGCAGCATGAAGGACATGTGGCAAGAAAGAGACCAAGGACAATGGGTCTAATTATTAAGGAACTTCAGAGGGAAAGATGACAAAAGCTGGAAGAATTGACCTTTGAAGAGAGGATTTCCATGTAAATAAATGAGGATAGGGAGTTTTGGCTTGAAAAAGTCAATTACCACCTTAAGAAGCTCCTTCAAAAGGTCAACAGGGATAAGAAGTTGCAAAATAAAATGGCCATCCATTATTACATAAGGAATCAGGTTGCCAAGGTCAACATCAAGCAGTTGAAGAAAAAACTAAAGGAAACCATAATCAACCAAGAGGAGAAGGGTAAGTTATGTTTTCATGTTGATGCATCCATTATTTCATAACATACCTTGTCAGGAATCTCTGGGCAAACTTTGGGAGGATTTGGATAAATTTTTGTGTTTTGGTGTAGATTGGTTCAAACTTGCAATTTTTTGGGAATTTTCTGTCTAGGAGCACAACGAGCTCACGTTGTGTTTCTTCCTCGGGTCTCTAAATGATGGAAACTCAAATTTTTTGGAAATATTATGACCCTCTCTCAAAACCAATTTTCCCACTTTCCTAGTCTGGGGCTCATTTTTTAAGAAATTTGCAAAAAAGAGGCCAAAAATCACCTTCCTGCCCCTCTTTTTCCATTTCACTTCGCACCTGGAGACACCTTGGGAGAATGGCCATATCTCAGCCAAAAATGGGTGATTTTGAATGAAAAAATACTATAAATACATATAAAATCTCCCATATTTCTAGAAAATACTTCATATCTGGATTCAGAAAGGCACTCCAAAATGGCCTCCAACAACTCGCTGCACACTTGGAAGTTTCTGAGATTTTTGTAAAATTTTCATTGTGTAATTTTTTGTAATTCCTAGTTTGGCTTTGGTAAAAGTCAAAACAGTGAAGTAGATGAATGTGAGGGATAAAATTAAATGTAAATAATGAGTGGTTAGTCTTTGTAAGTTGTTTTTATGTAAATTTACCTAATTTATGAGAGAGTTTGGAGTCAAAGTTATTGTAGAAGTTGTTTTTAACTCCCCTAGAATCCTTTACATTCTAGTCATCTCTTCATTGTGATTTCATAGAGAAAGCCCTCTCTGGTTTGCTAGGGATAGCTACCAAACCAAAATCATGGTTTGTGGTTACCTCTAGCGATCTCCGCATCAGCCTAGGAGATTGTGGAGGATAATAGAGGGCATGACAACTATGGAGTTCCAAGTTGTTCTAGTGAATGTAAGGTCCCCAAGTCATGGAAAAATGTAATGCTAGTTGTGAGGTCATGATTTATAAGGTGTGTTAGGGAATGTTAGGGCATGTTAAGGCATGCTAACATGTGCGAGATAGTATGAAGACATGTCAAACAAACTAAGATGTGCAAAGTGCTAACACATGACAAGATGTACAAGGGTGTAACAATGCATGCCAAGGACTGTCAAGGAAAAAAATGGGAGGAAAAAGTTAAACTACAAGAAAATGAGCACATAATAGGGTTAATAAGTCATGAATTTACCTTTTCCATGAGGGGCATGCTAGGCACACCAACACTAGGTGCAAATAGGTGCCAAGTGCCAAGTGTCAATGCATTCTAAGTGCCAAATCTTCCTTCATTTCTTCTCATCTAGTTTCCAATAATTGATCTCAAATAACTTTAATATTAAACCATGCCAAAGCATACCAAGTCATCTCAATGCATGCCAAACATGCTAAGACTTTCCAAGTGACAACATGTGCAAAGTGCCAATGTACGTCAGGGAGTGTGATGCTATGAAGTGGGAGAGCATATCAAAGAGTGCTAAGGTGTGCTAGAGAGTGCCAATGCATGCTGAGGAGTGTTAGGGAATATTAGGATAACGCAAGGGAGAAATTGGTAAAAATGCATGGAAGTGAATGAATATGAGGGTGTGTCACGGAGTGTCAATGAGTGTTAGCTATCATGGCAAGGAGGGAGCGAAAAGGTATGCTAAGCATGGGTAAGGCATTCCAGGGAATATCAGGGAATGTCAAGAAGTGCTAGAGTGTTGTAGGTAGTTCTGGGGTGTGCTAACATGTGCCAAATAGTGCTAAGACATGCTAGGATATGCAAGGTGCCAAAGTATGCCAATGTGTGTCAAGGAGTTTCAAGGAATCAAAAGGAATAACCAAGTTAAAATGCAAGGAAATGAACACATAAGAGGGTTAATAATTTGGGACTTTCTCCTTTTCAAAAGGGGCATGCTAGGGACACTAATAATATGTTCCAATACATGCCAAGTGTCAATGTGTGCCAAGTGCTAATTTTTTTCAATGAAATATTATGCCAAGGTGTTCCAGGGCATGCTAGGGACTACAGGGAATTGCAACAAATGATAGGAGAGTGCTATGTTATGCTAGGGTATGCCAACATGTGCTTGGGCATCCTACTCATGGCAAGATGTTCTAGGTACAAAGATGTTATAGGTACAAAGATGTTCCAAGACATGTGAGGTGCCAAGGAATGTTAGTGTACTGTTCCAAAGCATGTTAAGGTGTGTAATGAGTGTTATGGAGTGCTAGGTCTATCTCATTAATAGAATTGACAGGGCTTGATTATGTATTAAATAATATAGTTCCTACACACACTAGTGTAACTTTATTTAAAGGAAATTTGCTAGATAATAAACCTAATAGAGATGAATCATGTGTTGAGTCATAGCAAAACTATATTCTTATGACTTGAGGGAAATGATACACACTAATTACTTCTTAACAAATTGACTGACTATTATAACCACTATGACCTTGGACACATAATGAAAAAGCCTCCACAACAATGGTCTTGAATCATTATATTTTGACAAAAAATATAGTAACAGGTACATAGCGTTAGAAAAAACTCATTGGAATGATCAAATGATGACGAATATTTTTTGATCGTCACCAAAAGTAACCAAAAAGAGCATTGGTGAGTGTCAATAAAAGATCGTCACTAGAAGTGTCACCAAAGATAGAATTAGTGATGGGCCTTTAACTACCCTCACCAAAAGTGTCACCAAAGAGAGAATTAGTGACGGGCCTTTAACGACCCTCACCAAAAGTGTCATTGAAAATGGCTTTGGTCACAAACCTTAAAGGACCATCATTATATACACTTACAACAACAATTTTTTGAAGACCGTCATCATATGTGATATTGGCGATGGACCTTAAAGGTCCATCACAGGAATGAAGCATCATCAAAAACTCATTGAAATGATAAATGATGACGAACATTTATTCACCATTACCAAAATTAACCAAAAAGATCATTGGTGATGGTTAGTAAAATATTGTCACTAGAAGTGTCACCAAAGAGAGAATTAGTGATGGGCCTTTAATGACCCTCACCAAAACTATTACCAAAGAGAGAATTAGTGACGGGCCTTTAACAACCCTCACCAAAATTGTCATTGAAAATGGCTTTGGTGACAAACCTTAAAGGACCATCACTATATACACTTACAAAAACACTTTTTTAAAGACCATGACCACATGCGACATTGGTGATGGACCTTAAAGGTCCGTCATAGGCATGACCTCACCAATGTCCTTTTTTCTTGTAGTTTACCTACTATCCACAACTGGTTGACTATTACTTGGTTGCCTTCCTATGCTGAAACTATGCTTAGATGTTGCCAATTTTTCCAAGGAGAACTGAGTTGCTTGAAGGTCTTGGCTAGGACTTGGAAACTCATCCAAAGGAGGATTCAAACACCAAGGCTTAAGTGCTTGTATGATTCCCTTAATTTCTATTAATAATACAATATGTGTTTTATTTCCATAAGTGTGTAAATCATTACTCATTTAGTGTGGTACTCTTTGATCTGTCACATAGTTTATGTTAGAATGAATTATTTTATGTATGCCTTTGTCATATTTGTTTGATCTTCCATGTAGTTATTCATCCACAATAACATAGATAGGATTGAACTTGGAAGCGAGAATACTAAGAATGATATCAATGGGTGTTAGCATTAGAGTGAGGTAGGTAATCTATATTCCTTTGTATTTTATGATATAAACTAGGAAATTTTGAACATATTTGTCTAGTTTTTTGCTAGATACTCCCATAGGACTAGATGGATCGTTTATGTCTGCAGAAAGGATTTCCTCCACAAAAAATGGTGACTCCACTGGGGAGATTATATCCCTTCAAACCTACTTTTTAAGTTTGGTCTTTGTGATTAGGTCAGACAACCTCCTAGTAATCTACAATTTAGATTGATTATGGATCTGCATTATGTGTAGTTTGTTATTTAGAGTGTCAAGTTTGGATCTCTCTTTGAAATTATTTTTATTTTTGTACATTATTGTGTGTTTGATTAGTGTGTTGTCTTTTGGTGTGTTTTTTTTCATTTTTGCAAACATTTTTTCCCTTGCATACTGCATGTTCCACTTGGTTTGCAGATGTTGATGAACCCTCTTCCTTATATTGGTTTCACTGTTGGCACTTTTCGTAGTACACAGAATCTGTCTTCCGCTGCGTGGGCAGCCTTTTCTCCCAATGATGAGTTACTGATTTTACACGATATCTATTTAGGTCATACAACTAATAACATAACTAAATATAGTTTGGTCATCGAACTATTGTCAGAAGCTCTTTCTCTTGGTATTAGAGCGTTAATTTTTAAACTTGATTCACAACTCATTGTTCTACAATTTTACAAGCATTATTCCGTCGAAAACCCTAACATTTTAAGAATGTATTTGTGTGTTCATATATTGGAAAAAAGCTTTGATTACATCACATATCAACACATTCGAAGACATCTAAATACATTGACAGATGCATTAGATAAATATGCTTTAGATCAACATTTGCAACATATGTAAAAATGAAAACCATGGCATAATAGGAACATCAAGTACATAGGGTAAAACATGTGTGTGTGTGTATAGGGTTTGAAATTTTTTTATTACATCAAAAATCAAAGCTTGTTTTCTGAGACACATGGCTTCTCAAGCCTACATAAATGCAGAAAGTAAAACTAGAGATATGGCTCTCGCTAGCATGGTGCTTACGATGGCATTAAAAAACCCTAATATCTCATCTTAACAGTCGATGGATTGTTGTTTATACTCCCACGATATGCTTATAATACTAGAGTGGCACCTCATCAATAGTCGCATACTCTAAAATTCCTCTCATCAACGTCTCTAAGATGCGCTCCACCTTTACCATGGGATCGGCTCCATCCTCATAGGGTGCATCCTCAACCATCCATGCCACCCTCCTCGCTATTGGAGAAATCCCTAGAGGTCTCTCTAGTCCCACATATGCAAAATATCATAAGTTTCAATCTCAGCTCACATAACAAAAAAACATCAAAAATTTTGAAAAACTTAAAAAATAGTTCTTTACCTGAATCAGTCCACTGTGATCCAGGTGGTAGTTGAAGATTTGGATCCCTTAGAAAGTTGTATGGCATAGGCCTAATCATCTACCATGATGAGCTTTTATCGTAGCCATCCAAAGAATGCTTTGGGGAAGGACATATGTTGAAAACCTCCATGATGAGGCACCAACTCACCCCACCTCAGTAGACATGGATCCTTGGGTCCCAAAGCTTCCACCTCTACCAACTGATACCTAAACAATGGGACACACTCTAGGAATAATGTCACCAAAATCGATCCCTAGCCAAATTGTTTAAGTTTCCCTATCTTGCATTTGGTGACT
Source organism: Pinus tabuliformis (assembly GCA_031772625.1). NCBI lineage: Eukaryota > Viridiplantae > Streptophyta > Pinopsida > Pinales > Pinaceae > Pinus > Pinus tabuliformis. Next base: position 40,429,895 of record CM062815.1, read on the forward strand.
TGGTCTTTCATGTTGACCAGTAATTCTTTACACTAGTTAACGTTATAAGACTAAGGCAATGTACTACATAATGGAAGTGAGACTTGCTCCCTTCATGTAGAGCTTGGTGCCTAGCTACTCAGATTCTATTATGTAGAATTCTTCTCAATGGAAGTTTTGTGATATTTTTTATTTCAATCTTCCCACTCTTTGTCTTACAGGAACCTAGGCATTGTCTAGCTATCAACATGTTCATACTCTCTCCTCCGGCATGAGAACCACACAACTTACCTCATTGTCTGCAATTTCTATTTCAAGCTCTTGGTCTCCTATGAGGAACATCTGGCGGTTTACATCCCACTATCCTAGCAAGTGTTGCAGTAATTTCATTTGGGTTATGATGCCAAGAATATGGAAGAATTTGAGTAATCCACATGATCGAAGAGCCCTTTTGCAATTTGGATCTTGTGTTGCTTGAGGTTCTTCAACTTCATGAACTCTTTCCTTCCACTCAATAACTTATTTCTCCATAAAATGACCCGTGAAAAATCGATGAATAGAGTTTTAATTAGTTGCTATGGAAGAAAATTTGAAAACAGTTAGTAATTTTGGAGATCTCTTGAAATATTTTGTTTCATGACGCCAACGCATTTGTTTGTAATTTTTTCACACCATTGAACTTAAGGAGAGGAACGTGGGTTCAATGGGTAAAACCTGTGTTGATTTCCCTCGACATAAAAAAAAAATTAAGCCCTTCTAACTACCTATCCCACGGTTGAAATCACTTAAAAAAATTGTAGAGGAAGGATGGATCTCTTACCTTCAACAACCATTTCATTGAACGGTTCCCTGGATTGATCACACTCCTCACATGAAGATTGAGAAGAATGGGGTTAAATTGTGCTCTCCAAATTACAAAATAGTAAAGGGTAAATTTGTTTTTACCTTTTGAGTTTATATAAAAAAATTAAAGTATTTTTAACATTTAGGGTGTATTTTTACCTATATTTTAGTATTTTTCTTGAAATAGGTAACATTTATTCACATGTGTAGTGATAGGTTATGAATTATTGGTGATGGTAATTAATTTTGACTAAACTATCTAGTTTTATTTTCTCTTTCAGACTCATGAAAAATAAACAAAAAAGGAATCGCCCTCGAGTCATCTCTAAACTCTTTTTTGACTCTCGAAATATGAAAATATTTTCGAGTACTTGTCATTTTGAACTCACTAAAGTAAATGAAATGATGTCTATCCAGTATAAGCTTAACACTTTTCTGGAATGAGATAGACTAATGTACGAAAAAGGAATACCATAGTCACACATGCCTAAGAGGTTCTATTGAATATTGTTTTCTACCTTTTTGGATTCGAGAGACTATCTACAAAAAGGGACCTCTGAAATTTCATTTTTGCCTCTTCTCCAAACTTTCTAAAGATGAAAAATATGTCGAGTTACCCCTTCGTCAGACTCTTAAAACTAAAATGACGAAGGGCTTGTCACCATGACAAGACCGAGCTACTTTTTTGTAGGGCTCGTTAAAAATACTAGGATTGATTCATCTGAAGGATGAACTTATACGATAAGCATATGCTATCCTCTTTAATCATGAGATAAAAAATAATGAGGTACTCACTAGTAATAGCAGGGAAAATTGGAAGTAAACATGTCTTGTATTTTGTATAAAGGCAGCATGTCACTCTTGAACATGTCACTTGTCTATATTTTGTGTTAGGTTTGGGCTATCATCACTTGGTCACTTGACTTATTAGGTTTTGGGAATCCATTTTCCTGTCATATGATTATATCCTATTGTCACCATGACCTCTAATCCTATGTTAATTCAAATGCTGCCAAATTCTGAAATCGTGTTGCCGATATTTTCAAGAGAAGTCCTATCTGCAATTCAAACAACTTGTACCCTGTTTGACCTTTCTGCAACAATCCTAAATCACTCTTACCAACTCTACTAAATCCTATGTTTCATGTTGATGATTTGGGAAAAATTATGGCCCTCCTTCAACAGATCACTTCCTCTCGACTCCAGCTCATTATCCAAGAAGATGATATAGAAAATCCCGTTCAGTACCTTGGAGCTTGCATGCCTCAATGGCAAGTTCTTCACATTCGACAATAGGTTCACATCATTGGCCTTCAATCGAATGATTCTGCGAATGCACGCCTTCAACTTTATTGTTCACACTCATGGATTTTTCTGTTGTACCTTGTGAACCATCATCATTATTGGTAGTTTCTCTCATCCATGTTAACAATTTACATCATTGACCGATAATCAAGTGGTTTCTTCCATGTTCGATTCCGACACATCTATTCACATGGTGGGATTCATAGTTTTATTGGTTCGAGACAGAAATGAAGACCCTAGGTTTTTTCTGACAAATTAAGGCTACATGGAGTTATTCATGATTGTATACACGCTCCTTTCTATTTGGATGGTTGCATCCATGCCGTGGGTCCATATATATGCTCCCTTCTATTTTTATGGTTGTGTCCATGTCATGGATCCATACACATGATCCCTTCTATTTCGATGGATGCATCCATGTTGTGTATTCATGTTTTCTTAGATGCCTATTTAGAGATGTATTATTAGGCATACTTAAATAAGATATGTCAAATATATTATAGCATGCTTGATTTGTAGGTCTCCTCATGGTGTTTCTCTCGGTCCTTGCCTTGACTTGTAAATCATTTAACCCATCACTCCTAGTTCTATCTTCATGCTTGAGGGGGCATATGATACACAACATTTTATCACACTTCTTGTCCCATATCATGAATAATTAAAATGACGAAAGCTATTGGTTTATTCACCATGAAACATATATAGAAACATCCCCAAAGAAAACAAGAAAAATTACCTTGAAAGAGTTGTTGGGAACGGGTCCCCTAGGGTCATTTTTGGGGTTAAAAGCCCAAGTTTTAGGGCAAAAAGCCCATGTTTTGGGGTATAAATCCCATTTTTTTGTATAATAAATGTAAAGTCTCTGAATTTTGTGGTCAGAGAGTGTGAAGATGTGAATTTTCATAAAGGGTTTCCACCCTTAGTTTATGTAAGTCATGTCGGATTTATGAGATCTACCCATGGTCTGTGGACCATGGGATTGTATAAAAAGGGAAGTCTTAGAAGAGTGTAAGGGAGTTCAGTTCTTGGTATGTGTTGAGCCTCGAACTTGCACCTTCCTATACACCCTCCCAGCCTTCTTTTTCCACTCATTTTATCCACCAAGTTGATTAAATCATTGTATTTTAGTTTAAAAATGAGCTTTTGACATGGTTTTCTAACTACGCTGATGACTGTTGTTTGGTTTAGAATTTTGTTCAGACAGTTGCGGAAGCTTCTCAGTTTCCTCAGCTGACACAGGTTTCCGCAGCCGACCCAGGTTTTCTGTAGCCAACACAGGATTCCGCAGCCATTTTGTCAAACACCATGCTACAGGTGTCCTCTGAAGAAATGAGCCACATGGGCAAGTTACAGGAGTCAAAGACATGGAACGTGTCCCTCCAGATCATCCAGCACGGCCATAAAAGCCCGCGGTTAAACAAGGGGCAAACGATAGTCAACGGAAGTGTTCAGCGGTGGCACGGCTCTGCGTAGCTCTGTTTTTGAGCACGTGAAGCTACGTGTCACAGTCCTTAGCCACGAAGACATCCTGATAGCGTGAATCCAACAGCCATACCTCTCAGATTTAATAAACATGATGACAGTTACCTAGATCCGGGCTGAAGAGGATTTACGTGTCTCTGGCAGCGTGGTTAATAGCGTAGATTTAGTTAATTTGTTTAGCTTTCTTTCCTTATAAATAACGCGTCCATGAACGCTGTAGAAGTTAATCTTTTTGGTAATGTAATCCAAAGCTGTTGTATTTCCCCACTGCACTTTTACTTTTCTGTTTAATATATGAGAAGACTGGTTTAAACTTAAGCTTGTAGCTGTTCGTTGAATCAGTTGAAGTGGTAGAGGGCCCCTGCTTACTGAAGCCTTGTACAGTTGTCTTTTAACTCTTGCATTACTTTTTCCTGTTCATGTATATTAGCTGTACAGTTTTCATTTAAATACTGCGTTTTATTTCATCATGTATATTCGCTATACATAACAAAGCTTTTTGATTTCTATTGATTTACATTTTCATTGCTACTCTTTCATGGTTACAACTGATCAGTGTTTTTGCAGGTTTTCTTAGGCAGCCCGGGGCAATTTTTCACCTTTTCTTTTTATCACTATTGGCATACGAGATCATCTTGTCTTTGTCGCTGACTCTTGTTTTCTGAAGTTTGATTTCTAGTACTGTCATTTCCTTAAGTTGTACATTTATTTTCTGCTCTTAGAAATCATGTTATTCATCTGTTAACGGTTTCTTTCTATAATCAAATAACTTTATTAGGAACCAGAATATCACTCATTATAGCTTGATTTAGTTTGCTTTAGATCTCACATTGCTTGACTTGTTCATGACTGTTTCTCATAGGGTAAATTAAGCTGAAAGGAAAAAGGTCAAGAAAGTTAAAGTAGTGTGATTAGTTTCTTTTATGCAGTTTAACTTCTTTTAGATTTCACATTGCTTAACATTTCATGATATCTTTTCACAAGGAAGATTGAGTTGAAAAGTTGAAATAGTGTGGATTAGTTGTTCTTACTTTTAATTGAATTTAGTGTAGATTTCACTTTCATTTTCATTCAGCAACAAAGATACTGGGCCGATGTCATAGTTCATTGTTTGATGTCTTTATTTCTTTTGAAGAATTGATTTCATTGAAGCTATTTTAAAGCTTTCTTTCTTTTAATTTTTTAAAAACCACTTAGAGATCACCATAATCATCCATATTTCACTTGCTTTATCACCTTGTCATCATCTCACATTAGGGAAAGATAAATCCAAAAACAAACTTAAAAAAAAAACTAAAAACGAAAAAAGACTAAGGAAATGGTTATCTAGTACATATAGTACACTTCACTTCATTAGTTTACGAACCCCGGGTTGACATTATAAATAGCAATTTAGATCACACTAAATTGACCCAAACATTTTGGTGCCATTGCCGGGGAAGTGAAATTAGGTAGCCAAATTCTTAAAAAAAAAAACAAGAAGATTTCAAGGAAGGAAAATTGATAACCTCTCAAAGTATGCTCTCCTCTTGCACTTAGTGTGATCTGGAGGATCAGAAAAGAGAAAGTTATTAGTTTAATAGTTTCTTGAGTATGCTCTCTTCTTGCACCTAGAGTGACCTGGAAGATCAGAAAGAGAATTATTACCCCGACTTGAAGAAAAATAAAAAAAAAATGACATGCATAAAGCAAGAGATTCTAGGGGAAGGTTTTTAGCTAGAGCTAAGAGTTCGATTTTTACAAGTCCATCTACTTCAAGGAATAGACAAGAGACACCTCCATCATCTCCAACTTACACTCCTAGCCCTAGGATTCCTAGAATTCAAGAGGCAGGAGTCGACTCTCCCACACCTTCCATCGAATTTGAATTAGAAAGAGATCCTTTCCTTCCTTCTACAGAAAGACAAATTGTAATTGAAGAAGTAGAATCAGCTGAAGAAGAAGAGGGAGAAATTCCTTCTCGTTCACCCTTAGTAGAAGAACCACAAGACTCTGAAGTCTCCAGGGAAACTACCATGATAGAGGAAGGAGCAATTGGATTTGGTAGAGGTAGAAGTAGAGGAGGAGGAGGAGGAAACAATGGAGGAGTTAGAGGTAACATTGGGGGAATAGGGATGGAGATAACTCATTCGGATTTCCTATAGTCGATGAGGACTCCCGAGCCACAATGAAAAACATCTCACCATCTGTCCTCCCAAACTTCCATGGGTTAAGGAATGAGGACCCTGAAACATTTCTATTTGAGTTTGAAGTCGTGTGTCGAACTTATGATTATCTGGAAGACTCTCAAAAACTCAAACTGTTTCCTTCAACATTGAAAGGAGCAGCCTTGAAATGGTTCATGGGATTACTCACTCAATCCATTAGGTCTTGGAATGATATGAAACAAACATTTTTGGATAGGTACCTGGACTATTGTATGCCCACCAATCACAAGGATGAGGTATTCAAAATGGTGCAAAGAGAAGATGAAAACTTGGAGGATTTACTTGAAAGATTTCAATACAACCTGAAAAGAGAAAAAATGAGTAACTTAGATGAGGAGACCTTGAAAGCCCTTCTATTAAAAGCCATTAGAGATGAATGGATAGATATTTTGAACATGATGGGAAAAGGAGACATATCTCAACTTCCACTTCATGATATAGCAGAGCTATGTGTCCATCTCTCAAGGGGGAAATCTAAAACTCAAAAAGGGCCTAGAGATCCTTCTCTCATCAGAGCAAACAAATCTACAACTGGATCAGTAAGTAGGGCTGAGATTGGCAACATGCTTGATGAATTCAAAACTGACATCTTAGGGAGTCTTAGTGAGCAACTAGACACCCTTAAGATTCACAATAAGCAGAAAGCAGAAGCTGAGGCTTTGGCCGTCTTTTTCCCAAAGTGTAGGAAGAAACATGCTCTAAGGGAATGTCCCTTGGATACAAAAGTTGTAGAAACATGTGTAATTTGTTCAGAGAATCATGAGACCAAGGATTGTCCTTCAATTCCTGGGCTCAAAGCTGTCTTTCAAGAAGATCCAAATACAATCGAATCTATCTGTTTTGTTGCAAGGAGACCTTGGCAGGGGCAACAAAATCAAGGGTTTAGCAACTCTATGAACTTTCAAAACCCACCAAATTGGAATCCTTGGCAGCAACCTTGGTCCCAACCTCAAAATCCTTTTCAATCATGGGTACAAGGTATGCAAAATCCTTATGGGAGATTTGCTAAATTTTACCAATATCCCCCATCTTTTCAAAACCAACAAGCTCCACAACTTCCAAATCAAAATCCACAACTATCATTGCCATTTCAACAACCTTCTCAACATAATCCAAATTCTCAACTCTTGCTTCCATTCCAACAGAAGTCAAATCAACTTCCTTCTCAGCCATTTCCGAACCCCAATAATAAAAACCCTCAAAATTCTTACATGATGGAAGGTCAACAATTTCCTACCTATATGATTGTTCCTCTCAATGAAGTACAACTCAGATCAGGTAGAGTCCTAGATAAGCCTTCTATAAATGCTCAAAAGCAAAGCATTTTTGAGGAAGATTCTCTTGAAGCCAATAAGGGTTCTGAAGCATCTCTTCAAAACCCAAACAATCAAAAAGAAAAAGAAAAAGAGTTAACCCCCACAACTCCCATAGTTGAGCAACCTACATCTTTATCCACACCTCCTTTTCCTGAAAGATTACAAATTGACAAAGGAATGGAAAAACAAATTTGGTTGCCTGACTATAATTTTCTAGATGAATTGAAGAATTCTGTATCAAGATTCCCTTGTTACAAGCCATTAAAGAGATTCCTATTCTAGCAAAAACAATAAAGGAGTTGAGTCTTAAAAGACCAGGAAGGAAACCAAGAGATACAAGAAGAATCCACCTGGTAGGGAAAATTGCAGATATCATGATGGGAAAAATTACTATGTAGAAATATGTAGATCCCGGTAGTCCAATTGTCAAAACACATATCAATGGGGTAGAAATACCAAATACTTTGATTGATTTAGGGGCTGCTATCAACATCATGAGTAGACAGACTATGGAACAGCTGAAACTTCCTAACCTTCTTTTTACACCTACTTTATTGCAACTTGCAGATCGATCAATTATTAAACCAGATGGTGTATTAGAAGACATTCCAATCTCCTTAGACTCTTGGGAATATCCAGTGGATTTCATGATTTTAACTCCCAAGAGTAATCTAGGAGGACATCCTCTTATTTTAGGAAGACCTTGGCTAGCCACAGCTAATGCTTTCATAAGTTGTAGGTCTGGGGATATGTATATTTCTGATGGTAATTCGACAAAGAAGTTCAATCTGTATCCTCCAGCAAAAGCAATTATAGAAATAGGAGATAATGAGTGGGTTGATGATGAATATACTATACAACCTGTCTTTACCATTTCTGAGATCAGTGAAGATAGTCAAATTCTGAACACATTAGAAAACTTTGAACCATCTTCAGAATATGACCACACACAATTTCAGTTGGATTCTGACATTGAGTGTCTATCATCTGGACAAATGTCTCTTTTCTCTATGGAATAATTTGGTAGTTCTGCCATTGAGATTTTTCCAGGAAAAACATTGAATATCAACAAAAACTTGGAAAAATCACAACAAGAGGAGCTAACCAAAATCTTGCAAAAAAATTCTACTGCATTTGCATGGGAGTATACCGATATGAAAGGCATTGACCCTAAGACTTGCATTCATCACATCTACATTGAGGAAAACAGTAGACCAATCAGACAACCTGAAAGAAGGATGAATCCAAACCTTAGGGAGATAGTGAAAGAAGAGCTCCAAAAGTTACTTAATGTAAACTTCATTTACCCCATTTCAGATAGCCGGTGGGTTTCTCCTTTGGTTATAGTACCTAAAAAGAATGGTAAATGGAGGGTTTGCATTGATTATAGGGAATTGAACAAAGCAACTTTGAAGTATCACTTTCCTTTACCCTTTATTGATCATGTATTAGATACTTTAGCAGGCAAAAAGTATTTCTCATTTTTGGATGGTTTTAGTGGTTACAATCAGATTCAGGTAGCACCTGAAGATCAAGAGAAGACCACATTTACCTGTCCATGGGGAACTTTTGCTAACCGATTACTTCCTTTTGGATTATGTAATGCACCTGCAACATTTCAAAGGGCAGTACTAGGAATCTTTTCTGATATAATTCATGATTGTGTAGAGGTATATATGGATGATTTTACAGTTTATGGTAATTCATTTGAAGAGGCATTAGAAAATTTGGAAAAAGTCCTTATAAGATGTAAAGAAACAAATATTTCATTAAGTCATGAAAAATGTTTTATGATGTCTACTGAAGGGATTGTTTTAGGACATCATATTTTAGGAGATGGGATTAAAGTTGATAGATCAAAAGTTGAAGTCATCTCCAAGTTACCTATTCCAAATTGTCAAAAAGATGTTAGAAGTTTTCTTGGATTTACTGGATATTATAGAAGATTTATTGAAAAATTCACCAAAATAGCATCTCCACTCTTCAAATTACTTACAAAAGACTGTGAATTCAAGTGGGATCCTGACTGTCAATCTGCATTTGAAACTTTGAAAACAAGAATATCTGAAGCACCCATTTTGAGAGGGCCAAATTGGAAACTTCCTTTCCATATTTCTACAGATGCTTCAGATACAGCTCTAGGAGCTGTGTTGGGTCAAAAGGATTTAGTTCCTTATGCCATTTACTACACCAGTAAAAGTTTGACTCCTACTGAGTTAAATTATACTGTGACTGAAAAAGAGTTCTTAGCTGTTGTTCATGCAATCAACAAGTTTAGACACTATATAACTGGCTATGAAACTTTTGTCCATATTGATCATTCTGCAATTAGATATCTCATGAACAAACCTGTTACTAGTGGAAGAGTTACAAGATGGCTTTTACTTTTACAAGAATTCAATATTACTGTGTTAGATAGACCAGGGAAACAAAATACAGTAGCTGATTTCTTGTCTAGAATCCAAAATGCTAACGAAGATTCTCCTGTAGAGGATAAGTTTCCAGATGAATATTTGTTTGTAGTAACTACTAAAACTCCTTGGTATTCAGATATTGCTAACTATTTGGTTACAGGGAAGCTACCTCCACACTTATTTCCTAATGAGAAAAGGAAAATTATTCAGGAGAGTTCAAATTATTCATGGATTTCTAATGAATTGTTTAAAACAGGGCTAGATTGTGTGATCAGAAGATGTGTTCGGGAAGATGAAATGCCTGACATCCTTAAGGCATGTCATGATGAACCATGCGGTGGACACTTTGCTGACAAGAGGACGACCTATAAAATCCTTTCTTTAGGATATTATTGGCCTTCTCTCTTCAAAGATGCAAAACAATATGTTAGAAGGTGTGACAGCTGCCAAAGAGTTGGGAGACCAACTCTTTCAAATGAAATGCCATTACAGCCACAGGTACTCATCGAACCCTTTGAAAAATGGGCTTTAGATTTCATTGGACCTATTAATCCACCATCTAAACAAAAGAAGTATATATTGGTTTGCACTGATTATGTTACTAAATGGGTAGAAGCCAAGGCATTGCCTTCTGCCACTGAAAATTCAGCTGTTCAATTTCTTTTTGAGGATATTTTTACTCATTTTGGTGTCCCAAGAGAAATTATGACAGATCAGGGAAGTCAATTTACATCTAAATTGATGGAGAAGCTGATGGAAGAATACAAAATAAAGCACAGAAAATCTACTCCGTACCATCCGCAAGCAAATGGTCAAGTGGAATCTACAAACAAAGTTCTTGAGAGCATCATCACCAAAACTGTTCATCTCCACAGAAGAGATTGGGCAGAAAGGCTTCCTGAAGCCTTATGGGCCTATAGAACTACATGGAGGAACACAACAGGACATTCTCCCTATGAACTTGTTTATGGGAAATAATTCCTGCTCCCCATTGAATTTCAAGTCAAGACTTTCAAGATGGCAGTTAAGTTGGGGATGAATCCATCAGAATCCCAAAAGCACAGAATGGAGCAGCTGAATGAGCTAGATGAAATAAGACAAGATGCAATTTTAAGGACTAATCTAGTTCAGCACCAAAGAACTAAGTGGCATGATAGATATATCAAAGAGAAAAAGTTTCAAAAGGGAGATTGGGCGTTACTGTTTGATTCCAAGTTTAAAGACTTCAAAGGAAAATTCCAGACTCATTGGCTTGGACCATATGAGATTGACGAAGTCTTTAGCAATGGAGTAGTTCGAGTCAAGACCATTGATGAGTTTCAAACTCCTCTCATTGTGAATGGCCAACGATTGAAAATTTATCATAAGCCACTCTCAAAAGAGGACTTTGTCAAAATGTTTCAAGAAAATTCTGCAATGAGGCTGGTGGAGAGGAATCCTTCTCCTCCATCAGCCTAGTCTTTGTTTCTTTCAGTTGAAAAAAAAAAAAAAAAAAAAAAAAAAAAAAAAAAATCTTTTGTATAAGCCTGAAAACCAATCATAGATTGGCAGTCTTATACAGAAAATGTAGAGTGAAAATCACGGGCACCTGACACTCTATATTTTCCAAAAAAAAAATCTCTCTTTCTTTCCATCTTCACTCCACCCCACTTGTCATTTCACTTCACCTCCATCTCATTTTCATCTCCATTCCACTTCACTCCACTTCATTTCCATCTCATTCCACTCATTTCATTTCATTCTATCAATAAAAGTCCCTCTCAGGACTATTTTATTTAGTTAGTTCTTCTCTAACTATCTTTGTGCGGTTAAAGGGGTGTTGTCTTAGTTTCCGCAGCTGGAAACCGTTTCCGCAGCTAGAACCAGTTTCCACAGCCAGAAACGATTTCCGCAGCCAGCATCACTCTGTCTTTACAGCCGGCATTACTCTGTTTTCAAAAAAATCACAGTCAAAGGTTAGTGTCATCATCACCAAGTGCAGCAAATACATGGGGCATCTTCAAGATCAAAGAACAACCATGGGTCAGAAGCCTTAATCAAGAAATGATAAACTTCCAAAGGTATGATCAAAAATCTCTACCAAATAACAATTCAATGTCATTATTAAGCATATTTATTTAAACCATGGCAAGTTCCACTAAATGCAATGATTTGATACGACAAGCCCCATACCACTCCTCTTCCACGATGTCATCCCATACACACCTTATTCATTTCTAATGGTCCCATGATCATTCTAAATTTATGGACTGCTCTCCCATTTATTGGCCGTACTTTGAGACGTGACCTACTGTACTACGGCTCTCTTTCACCATAATTTCCGTAGCCGTCTGCTGAGACGTGTGCGCAAGTCATCCGATTCAAAAGGACTCAGCCATTATTCTGCCCATTTATCACTTCACTCCCGCATGCATTCGATGTTAAACTCATTACTGTTGCTTACCCTTTACTCCCTCGGTACTCATACCATTCTCTGTTCTCCATTTCCGTTGCATCCACTACAGTTTGCTCCAAACCCTGGCTACAGTCACCACATACATCTTGAACTTCGATTACGGCTACTCCAGTTACCCTAAGAATCCCGTAATCAACCCATTTTTTCCTGAACCTTCATACGCAGTAGAATTCTCAGTCGGAATTTAAAGCCGAGAATGGGAAAACTACTAAGAGCTGAACCGAAGGGACCAAAATACCTGGAGGGTTATCCTCAAACGAAGGAGTCGTTGAAGAAAGAAAGGTGGCTCAGATTCATTCAAAAGTTCAGGGGTTATAACAAAGAAGTGACTAAAGCCTTTGCACGATCCTTTAATGGACATGCAGTGGAGATAGGAGACTTAAAATTTACAGTGACCGAGGCCACAATAGCAGTTGCAACAAGTCTCCCACAAGAAGGCGAAAGGTGGTTCAAAAACAGAAGTGTGGATGATCAAGGATGGAGAATCATGCTCCAAAACCCAGGTATGGATACCTCTGTATTTACCAAAGGAATCCCTGTGCATGCAATAAAAGAAGAATGGTCCACTCTGTTATTACTTATCCAGAAATTTATCACATGCAAGGGTCGTTTTGGTACCATGTACATGTATCATGCCAGGCTAATGATGAATTTTATGGAAGGTTATACCCTTAATTTGCCTTATTTTCTGTTATCAATCTTGAAGAAAATGAGCTCTACTGTTCAAAAACACGTAGGCAGTATTGAACCCCATCTTTACCATCACGGGTTCATAAAAATCCTTATTGAAGATCAGTTGAAAAACACTAAGGATACTTGGGAAAAGTTTTTGACAAGAAACCACTTCCAAGAACTGACTGAAGCCTCTGGAAGTAGTTCCCCAAAAATTCCAAAGAGAAGTAGGAGGAAAGGAAAGAATATTACAGCCCAAGACTCTCCTACAATAGACATTCAGGAAACTATTCAGAATGAAGAAGAGGAGGGAGCTAAAAACAAGAAACAGAAGAAGGACAAAGGCAAGATAACCATTCAAGAAACCTATCCATCCCCTGAACAATAAATAGAAGAAGCTTATCAACCTCTATCAGAGAGGTTAATAGATCTTCAAGCTGCTGCCATAACCAAGAAAAAGAAAAGAGGAAAACAGACTGCACAAGAGAAGAGTACTAGTTCATAGCTAAGAAGGAGCACTAGGCTAAAAGGGAAGGGGAATAAAACCAAAGAAAAATAGTCTCACTTTATTGATTTAGATAAAGAGACACTTGAGAAATCTCCAACTCAGCCAAGCATTGAGCCAAGTCCTCCACGTGAGGAAACCCCTTTTCAGTCGGAAAGAGAAAGCAGTCCTCCTTCACCAGAATGTGAGTTCAGGCCGAGAAAAACACATGAGGTAGATTCCAACCAGCAAGAAGCATATAACTACCTAGAGTCCTTGGAACAATCAGCTGCAGGACCAAGCACCACCTTGCCACTTGATGCACAAGTACAGTCTTTAAAACAGGAAGTGTTTGAATTGGAAGTCCTAAATAGGCACATCAAACAGGAGAACAAAGCACTCAAAGAGCAGAGTAAGGTAGACAATATTGTCCATGATAACACTATGCTCCATTTAGGACTGTGGCAGAAGAAGAACAGGAAGCTGAAGAAAAAGTGTAAAAAGTTGAGCAGGGCATTGATTAATCTTAAGTTCAAATGTCTAGTCAGGAAACCAAGGACCGTTTTAGCATCAAAGAGAAAGAGAAGAGGGCTAGATGTTCTTGCAGAAGCCTTAGAGCATATGGATTGAGGGAAAATAACTATGTTTTGGTTGCATGAGGACATGCAACACCTTCACAGTGGGGGTATGTTGAGCCTCGAACCTGCACCTTCCTATACACCCTTCCAGCCTTCTTTTTCCACTCATTTTATCCACCAAGTTGATTAAATCATTGTATTTTAGTTTAAAAATGATCTTTTGACATGGTTTTCTAGCTACGGTGATGACTGTTGTTTGGTTTAGAATTTTGTTTAGACAACTGCGGAAGCTTCTCATTTTCCGCAGCCGACACAGGTTTCCGCAGCCAACCCAGGTTTTCTGCAGCCAGCACAGGATTCCGCAACCGTTTTGTCAAACACCATGCTACAGGTGTCCTCTGAAGAAATGAACCACATGGGCAAGTTACAGGAGTCAAGGACATGGAATGTGTCCCTCCAGATCATCTAGCACGGCCATAAAAGCCCGCGGTCAAACAAAGGGCAAAGGATAGTCAACGGAAGTGTTCAGCGGTGGCACGGCTCTGCGTAGCTCTGTTTTTGAGCACGTGAAGTACGTGGCACAGTGCTTAGCCACGAAGACATCCTGATAGCGTGAATCCAACAGCCATACCTCTCATATTTAATAAACATGATGACAGTTACCTAGATCTGGGCTGAAGAGGATTTACGTGTCTCTGGCAGCGTGGTTAATAGCGTAGATTTAGTTAATCTGTTTAGCTTTCTTTCCTTATAAATAACACGTCCATGAACGCTGTAGAAGTTAATCTTTTTGGTAATGTAATCCGAAGCTGTTGTATTTCCCCACTGCACTTTTACGTTGTTGTTTAATATATGAGAAGACTGGTTTAAACTTAAGCTTGTAGTTGTTCGTTGAATCGGTTGAAGTGGCAAAGGGCCCCTTCTTACTGAAGCCTTGTACAGTTGTCTTTTAACTCTTGCATTACTTTTTCCTATTCATGTATATTAGCTGTACAGTTGTCATTTAAATGTTGCGTTTTATTTCATCATGTATATTAGCTGTACATAACAAAGCTTTTTTATTTCTGTTGATTTACATTTTCATTGCTGCTCTTTCATGGTTACAACTGATCAGTGTTTTTGCAGGTTTTCTTAGGCAGCCCGGGGCAATTTTTCACCTTTTCTTTTTATCACTATTGGCATACGAGATCATCTTGTCTTTGTCGCTGACTCTCATTTTCTGAAGTTTGATTTCCAATACTGTCATTTCCTTAAGTTGTACATTTATTTTCTGCTCTTAGAAATCATGCTATTCATCTGTTAACGGTTTCTTTCTATAATCAAATAACTTTATTAGGAACCAGAATATCACTCATTATAGCTTGATTTAGTTTGCTTTAGATCTCACATTGCTTGACTTGTTCATGACTATTTCTCACATGGTAAATTAAGCTGAAAGGAAAAAGGTCAAGAAAGTTAAAGTAGTGTGATTAGTTTCTTTTATGCAGTTTAACTTATTTTAGATTTCACATTGCTTAACATTTCATGATATCTTTTCACAAGGAAGATTGAGTTGAAAAGTTGAAATAATGTGGATTAGTTGTTCTTACTTTTAATTGAATTTAGTGTAGATTTCACTTTCATTTTCATTCAGCAACAAAGATACTGGGCCGATGTCATAGTTCATTATTTGATGTCTTTATTTCTTTTGAAGAATTGATTTCATTGCAGTTATTTTAAAGCTTTCTTTCTTTTAAGTTTTGAAAAACCACTTAGAGATCACCATAATCATCCATATTTCACTTGCTTTATCACCTTGTCATCATCTCACATTAGGGAAAGATAAATCCAAAAACAAACTTAAAAAAAAAAACTAAAAACGACAAAAGACTAAGGAAATAGTTATCTAGTACATATAGTACACTTCACTTCGTCAGTTTACGAACCCCGGCTTGACATTATAAATAGCAATTTAGATCACACTAAATTGACCCAAACAGTATGTTTGATTCATTGATGGATGTAATGGTTTTGTGAGTGCTAAGAGAGAAGAGTTTTAGTGTAGGAAAGACACTCTACAACTGTGTTCACAGAGGCCTAGGGTAGAAGTTCACAGATAAGTGCGCAGACTCCTACAGCTGTGTGCATAGGGCGGTTGGAGTTTGTAAAGAAGATCTGAAGCATTAATATAGAGAATTATTCTTGAATTATCTATGGATGATCTATTTTAATTATGTTATAAATACATATGATTATGTTATGATGAATATTGGATTTATGTTTTAATGTTGTATTGATGCGCGAATCCATATGCTTTGCTTTATTACATGAACGCAAGTAAGAATATCTGTTTATGCGAAGATCATATTAATGCATGTTGAAGTTATCATACACTTAAGCTAATCTGGGTAAATACAAAAGTAAGAGTAATTATAGAGTTGCGTAAGTGTCTGATTTGCCTATCTAGGGTACACAAAGGACAGTTGTAGACCTTCTCAAAGGTCTAGAGGACAACTAAGAGGAGTATGTCAATAAGCCATAAAAGGATTATTGACCTACACGAAGGAAGGTTTAGGGTATAAAACGATATCACTACCATCTCTCGGTGTGGAAACTTGGTTCCTACATCCCCCCATATTACTTCGGGTGAGACTTCAGTCCACCCTCTGCAGATTGATGCTGAAAGAGCCAGTAGTGTAGGGATTTTCTTGGCTGATTAATGTTGAACCTGGTTCAGGGCCCATCAGGCCAACAAATTGTTTCGTTGCTAGGATTGAGATCTGCATAAAAAGATGTGTGATGTCGTATCACTAGAATCCAACTAGGAAGGAGATCAAAGACGGGTTGGATAGAAAGATCCATGAATTCGCGATGCAAGAAAATAGGAATCCGCGATTGATGAAAGAATAGTGGTTGGACAGATATTTGTACACAAAGATACACGAAATCTTCTTATGTTCCTTCCTAGTTGAATTATACGAGTGGATCGCGAGATTGGCATATGGCCAAGGAAGGTGGATGCTTGATGGTCTAATTTTCTGGACCTCAAAGTTAGTTTGGATATTAGAAGCCTTTGAAGATAATATTGCACACACTATCTATCATTCGCTCGATTGTATCATAGGAGGATTCGTGATAGATTTTGCGGTCAATACTTTGATCAGTTACAGCGAAGCAGAGTGCCGCTTCTTCAAGAGACCATGAGGTAAGTATTTAAGGTCTTTAAATACTTGGATTAATATTCTCTTGTGTGAAAAGAAGGTTATGCAGTTACCTTGATGTTTGGAGCTACGCGAAGTGGAAAGATCTTCAGGGATAGAGGGAAAAAAGGCCCTGAATATAACCTGCTGATTCGACCTCCTTTAAGTGATGATGAGGAAGTAGCATAGGCTTCTCTACAGAACATTGTTCAACTGATAAGACAATGCTTCCCATGAACACCCCATCCATCCACACCACCTCCATCTTCACCTCCACCGCATACACCTTCACCCACACCACTACCACCTTAGCCACCATCCAATATGGCGAATTCAATAAAATTTCCTGTGTTCAAGGGGTCAGGAACTGAGGACCCAAACCAATTTTGGTTTGTCGCAAAATCTCTATCAGAAGCTTAGGGTTTTATAGATGATCAGATGAAGAAATCAATGTTGGTTACTGCTTTGTAGGAATGCACACTAACATGGTACATTAAGTATTGCACTGATAACCTGATGGCTTCATTAGTAAATATTCAGACTGCGCTGAATAAGAAATTCTGTAAGGCAAAATCTGAAGCTTAATCAATTGTGGGATTGAAGGAGATCATGATGAAGCTGGGTGAGACACCCTAGGATTTGGATCAGAGGTTGATGTGCACAATCCATGAATCCAACATGAATCTTACGGATGGGTAGCACCGCAAATGGTTTTGGCTTCACTCCTGCCTCATCTAAGGGTTGCTTTGCCATAGAAAAGATTGGAACCCAAGCGGAAGCCCTGGATATTGCAATGAGATTTCACAAGATACCAATGCAAGGTGTTAATTTAGGGGTTTATCAAATTCACAAGCAGTTGCAGAACTTGTGACTAGAATTTCAAAGTCTAAAGAAAGATAGAACAACTCATCCATAGGTGTGTGAAGAAGTTTGGTGCCTGAAGTGCAAAAGTCAGGGGCATGATAAAGATCATTGTCCAATCTTCATAAATTATGTTACAGCAAGGGGGGCCAATGCCTCTAAGGCTGGAATATCAAGGAAGGCGAAGTACAGGGCCCGCACTATGGTGTGTTAGCTGTCAGGTAACTAGAAAACATGTGACAAACAATTTCCATTTGCTGTATAAATTTGTATAGACACCGCAACAACTCTTCTACAACTTATGTCAATCGGTGGGTCATGATGACCATAATTTCTATAGTTATGAGATACTGATGGATAGAACGCCTACATATAGGGTGCAGACAGAAAACCAGCCTTCGGACCAAGGCGTTAGGGAGTGCAAGGCAAATATCAAGGGCGCGGATGAGGCCGAGGTGGAGGAGGACCTGGTAGATGTCGGGGATAGGTTATTTGTTACAACTGAGGAGGATCGGGACACTACGTGTGAGAGTGCATGAACTCGACATGTTTGTCATGTTGATATTGTACTCAGTTTGACCATGCGACAGAGGATTTCCATGTATTATTAGCTAAGATATATGAAAAGGGGGAAAATCCTCAACAACCAACTCAAAACCTACAAATGATGAGGGTTGAGCCTCACAAAGAGGATCATAAGGTAAATATTGTGCTGTGGAGTGGACTGACAACTGGCGAAGATAAGGGAAAGCATCCTAAAGAAAGTGAACGGGTCCAAAAAACTCTAGAAAATGAGTTCAGGTTTGATCTAGAGTGTGCAAGAGAAATGTTTATGGAAGCAAAGAAAATCTTCGCTAAAGCTTCTACCTCAGGAAGTCAGGATAAGCCAGCTGAAGAGATGGAACCTTCCATGCATAATACTTTCTTGGAGACCTATATGAAGCTACTATGCGATAGCAAGGCTGTGAAAGGACTATAGGAGCTGATAAATAAAACATTTCTGGTAGATAACACGTAGTTAGGAATATTGGTAAGCATAAAAAAAGAACGGGGCATGAGATGAGGCTCATTGCATAGACAGGAGAATATGATATGGGTTAAGTTATTCTATATCTAGGGTTAGACGCGAATGTTTTTCCTAAACAGACATGGGAGAGGATGGGGAGACCTGCACTACAGTGGTCTCCAATTCAGTTAAGAATGGAAAATTAGCAGAAAATCATCCCCATTGGAAGATTGCAGGGAGTGGCAGTTGATATTGAGGTCACGATCACATTGGTTGATTTTGAAGCGATAGAGATTGTGAATGACAACAATCCCTACCCTATTCTCCTTGGGATTGATTGGGCCACTGACATGAATGGGGTAATCAATTTGAAGAAGCAGAAGATGATATTTGAGAAGAAATCTCTCCGAATAGTACTGATCCTCGACCCTGCAGAAGGATTAGGCTATATTGAACTAGTCCGCGATTATGAAAGCAATGATGATTTGGATCAGATTTATAAGATAACAACACGAGAGCAGGATTGGGTGAGTCTGACAGTAGATTGATGCATTACTTGGGACTGCGAAAGTTCCTGCACGTCAGATTCAGATGAGAAGTTGGACCACTGGCAGAATCAACTACATGAACTATCTACGTTGCGCTGTAATATGATGACCAAGTTGTTGAACTGTGTATCATCAAAGCTAAGGAGTCTACCCCTTTATGATGGTTTAATTGATGTCGATAAATTTTTGGATGCATTCTAAAGGGATGTTCCAAAGAAGCATCACTTCTAGGTCTTAGATTGGGCACTGTACGTTACACCTGTGAGATGGTGGGGTATGCACAAAGACAATTTTAATGATTAGCACATGTATAGAAAGATGATGAGATTACAGTTTGGTCACCCACAAGTGCGGCTAACAGAGAAATATGATAGAAGGGATGACCTGTGCAATCACCTGGCCAAATGGACTAAGGTTTATGGAGTAGAGCCTCAGCCTAAATGGGTGCATCTATTTTGTCATACTTTGGATGTAATACCGATGAACTGGTACTTGGAAACAGAGGTACGCCATGGCACAAAAGAATGGGACATTTTGCAAAAGGTATTCTTGATGAAGTTTAGATTTGAGGATGGATTTGAATGTATTGATGAGGCATTGCAGGAAGTCAACACAACAATCTTCGGAATACTGCCAGATCCCTTGGACTTAATTCAAACATATTGGACCACCCAGTTGCACCACACACTGTAGTGCTACAATGTGACTGTTGAAGAGGAGGATGATGACCCGAGGAACATTAATATCCCATAGAATGAAGGTCACCACGAAGTTGAAGGACCACAAATTGGAAATCCAGATATCACTGTGCCGCTAAAAACAAGACAAGTGAACTTTGGAATAGAGGTGAAGACAAAATTTGAAAAGATTGGGGACTACTGGGATGACACAATAGTAGATAAGGTCATTTAATTTCTCTGCGAAGATCAAGACTTGTTCCCTACGAAGTTTTCAGAGTTGAAAGGGTTAATATGGGACCTGGGAGTTATGAAAATTACGTTGAAACTTGATGCAAAGCCGATCACGTAAAGGCCTTACTGCCTCAATCCGAAGTATGAAGAAAGGGTATGCTTAGAGTTGGATTAAATGCTTGTGGCGAGTATTATTGAAATAGTAGAAGAGTCTAATTAGGTGAGCACAATAGTAGTTCAGGAAAAAAAGAAGAAGGATTAAATAAGGATATGTGTAGATCTTAGGAAGTTGAATGACACCTTTGTACATGATCCCTTTCCAACTCCGTTCACCAATGAACTGATGGATAATATAGGAGGAAAAGAAGAATATTCATTCACTGATGGGTTCTAGGGATACCATTAGATGAAGATCACACCTAAGGATAGAAGTAAGAAGAACTTTTCCATGGAGTGGGGATGATTTCAGTATACTGTAATTCCTTTTGGACTGAAGAACACGCTGACGGTCATTTCGCATGTAGTCATCACGATGTTTAAGGACTTTATTCACAAGTTTTTGGAGGTATACTTTGATGATTGGACGGTGTTTGGGCTAGTGAAATGCCATGTAGCTAGCCTATACATGCCAAAGGTATCAGATCACACTCAATTTGAAGAAATGTTTGTTCTATGTTCCTTTTAGAGTATTACTAGGCCATGTGGTGTGAAGACAAGGATTAATGGTCGACCCAGCTAAGATAGTAGATATAATTAATTTAGAGGCACCAAGAAGTGTGAAACAGCTGCGCACAATGCTAGAGCATACAAGATACTATAGAAAGTTCATTAAGAGTTATGCCTAGATTATTGGGCTGGTGGAGAAGTTTCTAAAGAAGGATGTTGCATTTTTTTGGAATGAAGAATGTCAACAAAGCTTATATGTGCTAAAGGAAAAGATGGTCACCATGCCGATCCTAGTCTTCCCAGATTGGAAGAAGGAATTTCATGTGCATGTAGACGCGTCATGTATTGCGCTTGGGGTAGTACTAACACAGGCCAGTGAGGGAGATTTGGATCACCCTATAGTGTTTGTGAGTAGGAAATTTCTATAAAGATGAGAAGAACTATTCAATGACACAATGCGAAGGTCTCTGGTGTACGCACTCCAGAAGTTCAGAAACTACTTGCTAGGCAGACATTTTAATATGTATACAAACCATTCTGCATTGAAGTACTTGGTTAACAAGCCTGTGTTGGGGGGAAGAATTAGCAGATGGTTGCTGCTGTTTTAGGAATATGATTTTGAAGTTATTATGGAGCGAGGATGATTGAATGTTGGACTAGATCATCTGTTGTGTATTGAAACAGGAGAGGAGCCTACTAATTTGGAGGAAGGACTACTTGATGTGTAACTCTTTGCAATGCATGTCGTGGACAATCACTTTGAAGATATCATACACTTCTTGACGATGGGGACAACTCCAAAAGGGTATACTAGTCAAGAAAAGAAGGAGTTGGTGGTGTGAATGGTAGAAGTTTCTTTCACTGCAAGGTATTGATATAAAATGGGCTTGGATGAAATTCTACAACATTATGTACCTGACTTTGAACATAACAACATCCTCGCTAAAGCTCATGGAGGAGCCGCGGGAGGACATTACGCAGGAAAAGCAACAACGCAGAAGATTTTAGACATTGGGTTGTGGTGGCCAATGCTACATAAGGATTCCAAGGCTTATTGTAAGGCATGTGATGCATGTTAGAGGATGAGACGGCCATTGCGGAGGGATGAGTTGCCTCTGAATCCGCAGTTGTCATTACAACCATTTGAGAAGTGGGCGATTGATTTAATAGGACCAATTCAGCCTCTAGGAAAGAAAATAGGTGCGTGGTACATCATCATTGTGGCGAAGTATTTGACTGGATGGGTAGAGGCATAGCTTGTGAGGACTGTATAGGGGAAACAGTAGCAAAATTCATCTTTGAGTATGTACTGACTAGGTTTGGTTGCCTAAATATTTTGATGAGCGATTGCAATACACATTTCCTTAATGAGATGATCAACGTGTTGACGGATGGGATGGTTGAAGAATTTAATACGATATTGGAGAGTGCGCTAATGAAGGTTTGCAATGCACAAATAAATGAATTATATGTGGGCGTACTCGTGGTGTTATGGGCTTATAGAACGACTTGTAAAAAGTTGACTAGACAAATGCCTTTCAGGCTGGTTTATGGCGTAGAAGTTGAGATGTCAATGGAGTACATTGTACCTAGTCTATGCATAGTGGTATTCACAGAAATGGCGAATCACAGAGCCCTGGAAGAGAGGCTCGTGCAGCTGACAGAGTTGCAAGAGGATAGATTTTTGGCTGGATTCCATCAGCAAGTGCAAAAGGAGCATGAAAAGGCATGACACGATTAACACGTCAAACTGCACACCTTCAAGGCAAATGATTTAGTGTTATTATATGACAGCAAGTTTGATAAATTTCTAGGAAAAGTTTGGATGCATTGGCTAGGGCTCTATGTCATTAAGGAGATTACCAATGGTGGAGTAGTTCAGTTAGTGAAGATGAATGGAGATCCATTTCTAGGTGTTATCACTCATAAATTTTCCCTAGAAGTTATTAGATGAAGGAACAGACCGAGGTAACCACAAACCAATCTTTTAAGTATAGTCTCTAGCCAACCTATGACTCAGAGAGGGCTCTCTCTATATACTTTAGCTTTGTTTACTAGGATTTTAGGCTAGTTCTTAAAGTTCAAGGGGGTTTTTGGGTTTGTATTTGGAAGCTGGATGGTGGAATCCTTAAACAGATGGATAGAAATGTGTCTCTGACTATTGGGCTATGGATTCAGAGAAGGGCAGCAGAACTAGGATTAAATCATTAAAGGGAGTGTTCAATGGGCAAGCTAGCAGAGTGAAACATAGGTTTTTAGGTCGAAAGGATGAAATGATCTTAACCAGGGTGAGAGGGCACTTAAGAATCCTCAAACTGGGACTAAAAGGAGGAACAAAGGATGATCATGAGCAAAGGGCAGTTAAGAATCCTTTACTATAGACCAGAGGGAAACTACCTGAACTAAGGAGCACTCAAGAATTCCTTAACTTAGATAATTTTAGCAGAAAACATACAAAATTCCTAATAGTCAAAACAGAGTGCAGTGAAGCAAGTTCTGAGATATCATTCCATATTAAGCATTTAGATTTCAAATACATTTAAGATTATGGAAAAAATTTTAAAGAAAATTGACAACACAAAAGAAGATACTTGTTTGTATTTCACACTACACATGAATCCAGTGAAATGTCTTTCTTTATTCAATAATCCAGCTTGCTAGTCCAACAGTGGTATAGTAGCTTACAGTCTTTGATCAAGAAAACTATAGAAATGTCTAAGAATACACCCTACATACTTCTAATTGTGAAGTATTTATACAAAACATTATTACAAAATATCTCAAAACAACTTGAGATTTATCTTAGGAAATACAGATATCTTCTTGCAAGAAGATATAGACAGCTAATGATCTGTTTTTTCTGTCCCTTTTATTGTTGTTGTGCTGGCTTTTATGGTTGAGGTGTAGCCCTTTATGTTGGCTTATAGTTGTGGATTTTCACGCTGCAAGCTTCTTTGCTTTCATATTTTAACTGATATTCTTTAACCCTGATACTCTTTGACCCCGTTGTGCTATTTTTACTTGTTTCACCTTGCTGCCTTAATTTTTATTGTGTAGTAACTTTCAGCTATTTATTTATCAGAGTAAATCTATCATTTTCTCCCACCATTCTACATTTGGTAATTTCACATTTACCATTCTCCTATAGATTTTATTAGCCTCAGTATAGTTTTCAAAATTGGGCTTGGTGAGGAACAAATGTTTTACCTCATGCTCAAGGAAAAACAAGTTCTCAAATGTGTCATATAATACTTTACGTATTGGCAGGGCTTTAATGGATGAAGAACTAGCTTGTTCCTTAGCCAATTTTCTAATTCTATCACCATAGTCCAACTAAGTCATTAGTTTATCATGGATGACCATAGGACTCGACAGACCTTTCTCCCTCAAAATCTAAAATTTATCCATGAACCTATCAATGACTACCTACATATTGTGGCACTTTTCTTCCAAATTAAGTATAAGGTTCCTTTTGGAAAGGACCTTCCTTATTTCTAAAATGGAGCAATCGTGTCTTCTATATTTAGCTCTTGGAGCTCATATCTATTCTTGCTGTTGATGAACTAGATGAGTCTATTTGCATCCTATGGCTTATTTCCCAACTCCTCCTTTACTTTCTAGATAGCTTCAGTAGCTACCTTTACTAGCTCTGTTTGCTCAAAAATAACTTGGATTGATCGCCAAATATCATTGACAGAGTCAATGATATTGGCCAACAACATTTCCTTGGTCTTTCCAAGTGGCTTTTCCAGTGTTAAATCCTTTTCTCAGATTTTGATTCTCTTTCACATTATCTGTGCCTTTTGTGTTTCTTATTTTTGTTTGAGTTGGGCTAGTTTGCAATCAGCTTCCAACTTTGCCACCTTTTCTTTTAGCCTTTTCATCTCTGTAGCCTCGATGTTCATTTGTTCCATGGCTTTCACAAGTTCTGTTGCTTTCTCTCCTGATGTACCTGCTGCTGATGTAGATTCTATTGTTGCTGGCAAGGTTGTTGCAAGTGGAGCAGTAGGTGCCAAAGATGCTGCTAGATTAGATGGCATTGCTGTAGAGACTGTGGGGATAGCATTTATTGAAGAGGTGGCCACATCTTCCTATTTTAATTGGATCAATGCATCCAATTCCTTTTCAGTCCCTTTCAGTTGATCATTCAATTTCAAGACTAATTCCATGAGTTCTTCATGCCCTTGTTGGGCTTCTAGGACTTCTAGTGTTTGTGGATGATGTAACTGATGTATTTTTAGATGTTTCTTCAATGCAGCTATGTCATCATTATTCTTTTTGATAAGCTGTTATGTGGCTTTTATATCCTTGGGATCATGTCTCAATTCAATTAATAAGTCCTCTAAGGACTTGATCCTTGTGTCCTTCGTCTGTGAGGAGGCCTTCTCCAATTGGAATTGTGCTCAGATCTTGTTCAGGGTGTTTTGTAGCTGATGGGAAGCTATGGCTTTACCTGTCAGGGTGGAGTATATCATCTCTCCAGCTTGTTTATGCAATTCAATCTAGTCTATGGGATGAATATCCCTTACCAGCACTTCAAAATCTACCCTTTTGAAATCTGATGTTGTCTTTGGTTGCTGGGTTGTAGGCTTCATAAAGGTCATCTGTAGCTTCCCCTTTTTAATGACAAAGGCTAACATTAGCCTTGTTTGATAAGTAGGAGTTAGCTTCAGATATTGTGCATATGTTTGGGTCTTAAGCCTCTCATTCCTAGCCTTGATTTCTTTATACCTTTCCTTGATATCTTCGTCTTTGTCAGTAGGCATTCTGAAAGAAGACACTTCAACACTGAGTTGCCATTCCAATATCTGATTTTGTGATGTGGAAGGCTCTTGCATGCCTCCATATGGAGTGGTAGGCCTACTTCTATCTAATCTCGTATTAGTGACCTCAACTGAGTCTTCAATATACTCTTGCCTGGAGGCTATATTTAGCTTTTTCCTCTTGCTTGATTCCTTCTGCAAATCAGAGGGGGCTCTTCTTGAAGTGGAAGCCCCTTATCTATTTATGTTTGGGATCTTGTCCTCATTTTGAGGAGTCTGCATGATTGGAGGAGTAGTCATAGTAGTCTCTAGTTCTTCTGGTGTCTGCAGAAAAGAGTTGTCATCAAGCTACCTTTCTAAATCAATGAGAGCATTCTCTACATCTATTCTGGTTCTATCCTGGTCTACTAGGGTACCCTCCACCCATTCTGTTTGGTTTGCATATGCTTCTATTTTAGGTATGGGATGGTGGATGAAAGGTCCTAGCTTGACCTTTTGTCTCTTCTTTGTGATAAATTCCAAAGGATCATATCTCTAGACAAAACTTCTCTGGAACTTCATATTCTATAGTATCAAATCCACCTCTTTAATAGCCTCTCTAGAGTTGCATATGAAGGGGCCTAGTTGGTCTTTTATTTTGAAACTGGCCTTCTTCTTGGCATTGACGAAGTTTACCTCATCTCCATTGATAATTTGTCTATAGTATTCTAATGCAAGAAACCTCATAGGGAGGTATCTTGGCAAATTATATGGTGCAACCATGCAACCATATATCTTGATTTATATGTGGTTCTGGTAAAGTTACCAATCACCCACTTTGGTCTTCTTTGACAGTTGAAGGACTTGCTTTATCTCTGGATTGATTGTTGGAGGACGGTTTCAAGTCAATGTTATAGACATTTTTGTGCCTTACAGCATGAAGCATGAAATGTCCATAATCTAAGGGATCCAAAGTCCCTAAACATATTGTTCCTACCCCTAGGGGAACAAGGTTAGCAAACCACAGCAATCCAAACAAGTTCTCCACTGAAAACACTAAAAAAAAAGGCAATTCTGGATCATGTCAACTGCTCCACTGAGCATCTGCGCTGAATGTCAACTGCTCCACTGTCTACCTGCGTTGAATGTCAACTGCAAAGAAGGCTACCTGCGCTGGGCGAGTTTGGACATGTGGCAGAGTCATTCCTCAAGGTGTCAATGCCCAGGAAGCTTCCAAAATGACACTTGGATCAGGGAATTCGACTGGTGGTGAGTAAGAGGTTCCAAATCTCCAAGTGGAAGCAAGAACCTCCAAGTGGACTCAAGAACTGAAAGAACTGGAGTGGGAGAGGACACTAGTCACATCTCAGGCTGACTCATCCTCTCTCCAAACTCCTATATATGGATCTCTCTCCCATGAGATCCAGAAGGCTGGAATCTTGTGAATGTAAAGAATTGCTGTTGGTTTGAGTTTAGAACTATTGGGTGATTTGCTTTGAAGGAGGTGAAGAGGAGATTTCTTTCTGCTGGGAAGGTGATGCTGGATTGGGCCTCTTATGGTTGTATCACTTCCTGAACCTTACTTCTTCCATTAATAAAGCATTTGAGGTTCTTCTATATGCATGTGTCTCAATGGTGTATTGTTGTACTTGTGTATTTGATTTATTCTAATCCTTGAATCAATTATGAATGTATGCTTCTTGTAGTTTCCCTCTCTTGCCATTTCGCAGGATCTTGGTGTAGCTGGGCCAGTAAAAGAGCAAGGAGCTGGGGGCAAGCAGCAAGGAGAGAAGATTGGATCAATCATTAGCGAAAGACATCGGTTAGTGGATCTCTTTCTCCCCTCTTTTACATCTCATAAAGAAGTAATCTCAAATAGCTTTGCTTTGATTGTTGCTAAGGAACTATCACCCTTAGAGTGGGATAGGGTCATTCCGTATTGGATACTTTTCCCAACAACAAATTGGCGACTCCGCTGGGGATCGTATCTTGTTGGTTGTTTGTGTTTTTTCTATTCATTTCCTAAACACAGGGAGTACCGAATCGAACTGCATTTGGATCTTTCAAATGCAAAGTAGAGGGCAGCTACTCTAGCTCAGTTTCTGGGCATGTTTCTGATTTGAAGAGCTGATCCACAAGGACTCTGAACAGCTCTTAGTGATAGCTTTTCATCCTCCTTTTAATCATCCTTTAGTGTGTACTTGATTGGTAGCTTTGATTTGGCCAAAAACTATTGATTTTTGAGCAATCTGTGACCCAGAACCTAAGAGAAACGAGAGTTTCTCCTTCATTGCAGGCACTGTGAAGGCAGTCTGCATTTCAACGCAGGTCCCGAAGGGGCTACCTGCGCTGAATGTCAAACTGACTGTGTTCTACCTGCGCTGAACCAGTTAGGCCTTGTGCAACTGGGGTTCTCTGCTTTCTGTTGCCCTGTTTTCATCCCTGTTTTTGCAGCCTGTTATCAGTCAATGTACCTATCTGAAACCACCTTTCTTTGCCACTATTCCGCCTCGGTTGTATAAAGAAACTGTATTTGTTCTTTGTGTATTTCTTACATCATTTGCAGTTTCCCATAACGAAAGTGAACTAGTCTTGCTGTGGCCTCTTAGATCTAGACCTGTGATAAGTGTCGTTCTGATCTTAAGAGTTAGTTTGTTTGCTGTTCATAGCTGATTGAGCTTTTGGTTTCGTCATATGGTTTGAATTTATGTATTTCTAAGTGTTGAAACAAGTAAATCTTAAGGTGTCTTTTGATTTTGGACAAAAGCTTGTTTGCTTTCACTTGAAATTGAATTCAAAGTTATACAACAGCTTTATTTTTGTAGTACATCAACATTAAGAAAGAGAAAAGAAATACCTGCATTGTGCATGTGCATTTTTGACAGCTTGCATGTTGATTTAGGAAAAAGTGCATTAGTGTGTGCTCTATGATCTGTGTGAAAAGATGATGTCTTTCTTTTCCCTCAGTAGTTAAGATTTTCATAAGTTGAAAAGATTGAAAAAGCTTGCTTCTCATCTTTAGACTGCATTTAGGAGTTGTACCATACATCTCGTGGTGATCCATAAAGGCAAACTGCTAAACAAGATCAACCTAAAATAAATTGAATTTACATAACAACGCTTTGAAACATAACGCAAACACATAGAGGTCTAAGCTAGAGACGTGTTCCGGCGTCGTTAAACGTGATATCTTAGCGTTGAGTGGTTGGGTGATTCCTCCACGGTGAAGCGATAAGTATCAATACGGACTTGTGCTCCCACGTACCGTCGCGTATATATTGGGATACCCCTATAGGAACAAAGCCTTTATCCATAGGAAGCCGTGTCGGCCGCCCTACTGATCGCAATGCAGTGAACACAGCATTCACGAAGATCGACCACCCGTACCGTAAAACGTATTCTGTGGTTTTGCGAAAAGTTTGGCACACCCTCTGCCTAGAACTCCAGAGTAGTTCCTTTTGGCCTTTTTCAAACTCTATAACTGAAAAAGTCCATCCGAGCATTTTTCACTTCGGGCTCGTTAAAACATCGAAGGAGACTAGAGTCATCTTTAGCTTTTTGTCGACTCTTTAAAAGTGAAAAAGCAAGTTGTGTCTAAGCGTCGTTAAAATTTATTTTAAACGGGATAATCATCACCATTCCCTCGTTGATCTTCGAGGTTAGTCTTTTGGCATCGTAAGTTCTTGTAGAATTGCTAAGAAATCTTTTGGATAGACTAGATATGTCTGAACAACCGTCGACATCTAGGAATGTGTCGTCCGACACAGCAACAGCGGAGCCTCCTGCTGCTACTCCAACGATGTTCGCTGGTATACCATCTGTCCCGGCAAATTGTCAACAACAAGCCGGAGTCCAATCAGGGACGACGACATGGTTAGTTCCTTTTTCTTCATCCGGATTATCATTTGGTATTTCTTATGTTGAAACTCAACAAATTGATCCAATGTGTCTTCAAAGGCCAATTTACCCTTTAAGTACTGGATTTCCACCATATGGAGGGCAGTATGCTCTTTCATTGTTCCCTCCCAGAGAACAACCATATGGGAGTTTACAACAAAGTTCAGGTCAAACTGGAATTACATCCAGCGGTTGGGTACCAATACTGCCTCAACAACCAGCGGTTGTATATTCAATGCAACCAGTACACCCTGTGTCGAATATTCCCACCATACCTGCTATAGTGAATGTGTCGCAAGTACAAACTCCACCTGTTGTATGTCAACCCCAAGTTTCTCAGGTTACAATACAACAACCTCTTGTCTCAACGACTCAATCACAATCTCAGGGTAGTGCCTCCTTATCTGGAGCGACTCAGGCTCAAACAAGTACTGTGACTCCTCATCCTGGTCAATCATGCAGTATTGGTCAACAGCAAATGGTCCAACAACCAGAGCTGGGTCAATCTCAACAACCGCCATTCTAGAAATCATATCAAGGACCTGAGCAACAAGTCTTTGTAAGTAATGGGCAACCATACTATAATGGTTATGCCCATCAACCTTGTCAAAGTTGCCAGCATTATGCTGGTTTGCAAAGACCCATTGCTCAGGCGATCCCATCTTATCCTGGGTATGCTTCGCCTAACCTGAATCAACAGTTGCCCTTTGTAGCAACTCTAGAATTACCAGATCTAAACCGGCTGACGAATGATCCAATTGCTTATACCCCTTGGTGGCTAGCGATTCCACATAAACTTCCATCAGATATTCCTAAATTTAATGGAAATCTGGGTGAAGACCCGTCGAATCATGTGATGACATTCCATCTATGGTGTTCATCGAACACCCTGAATGATGATTCGATAAGACTTCGCCTCTTTCAGAGGACGTTAACGGGTCCAGCGGCAAAATGGTACATTGAATTGCCTAGAGCTTCGTTCGACAACTTCAGTACCTTAGCCACAACCTTTTTAACCCATTTTCAATTACCAATAAGGTATGAAACGGGAACAGAACTCCTTACCAACTTCAAACAGACGACTGCCACCCACATATCTGATCATATGCATGAGTGGCGACGTCGTCGTAGGATGGTAAAAACGTATGTTCCCGATCAGCTATTAGCTGAATGGTTTATCAAGTCATTACTTCCTGCCATCACGGAAGATGTGGCAAAGGGGGGAGTCGTAACGGAAGAGCAGGTTATCGCTCGTACGCAATATCTGGACTTTGTCTATACTCAGTCCGGCACGCTCTATGAAAAAATACCTGACGCCCCTAGACCGGAATTCTCAATTCCTCCTCCTAAATCAAACAATGAATCTCACGCCGGCGATGACGTGATTAGAAAACACAAAATTTCTAGTCAAAATGCAAATGAAGAACTTCTTGCCTTAGAAGTAAATGCCATGTCGACCGACAAGGGCAAACAACTGAAGCAACCAGGGGGCAAGAAGAAAAAGAAATGGAGAAAAAGGAAACCCCCGGCAGGGTGTCATATATGCGATGAGGATCATTGGACGAAAGATTGTCCACATATAGCTGAAGTTAAGAAACTCTTTAAGAGTTCAAAAACCCCAGCAGTATTGACTGATCCGTTTCCCAACCCAGGTCAAAATATGGTTACTAATCAAAATGCTTCCCGATCCCAAGTGCTTATGTTGTCTGTCTCGAAGCAACAAAATGATGCTTTGACTAGGAATAAAGATTATGGGAATCCACGGCTGTCGAATAACAAGGCTAATGAACAACCTAGTAGTTCGACGACAACTTTAACCAAAGTTGTGCCACCCAACATTCCTGAACCAATGATAAAGTCGCCAAAGGGAGTAGTACACAAATCGACATTTAATCCTCGTGCCAAAATAGCACAGAATTATAATATAATAGAGGACCTGGCTCAATCGTCGTCCGCTATGTCGACACTTGAGGTACCGCAAAATTGCCCCTCCCAAGAGCAAGCTTTATTATCAGCAATAGGTGGGATTGGCCCAATGGATTCCAATCTTGTGGCCTTTGATCATAAAGGATATGACCCTCAGTTACCAGCTCAACTAGCTTTCCTTATTCAAGTGAAAGCCCTCAACAAAACTGTTCATCGAACAATTATTGATGAGGGGGAATCTACATGTCTTATGTCGATGAGTTGCTGGAAAAGTTTAGGCTCACCACCCTTGTCGAAATCATCAACTACGTTAAGAGCATTTGATGGACGATCATACACTCCATACGGGATTTTAAGTAACTTGCAAGTTGAACTGGGGGGCAAAACAGTAGGAATTGATGTTGAAGTAATTGATGGAAACCTCGATTACAACATCCTACTGGGAAGGCCCTGGATATATGCCATGCCCGCAGTTGTGTCGACCTACTTCAGGAAGATTGCATTTCCCTTTCAAAGAAGAATTACAGTCATCGACCAACAAACTTTCCTCCCCGACAGTTCACAAGTTACGGGAAGCATTCCAATGATCCATGGAAGCGATCATTCGCTTCAAAATATTGGGGTAGGCGTCCTAAAAGACCCTGCCTTAATGGGTACTTTCGCCCTACCGCCTCCAAGTAATCTGGCGGGAGTGGCCACGGTGGAAACCTACAAAATGAAATCTTCTGTATCTAATGGATTCAGAAGATTCCTAAATATTTTGTCGGCATGGATCATTGCCCTAATAGAAATACTGTAAATACAGTGGGCTTCGAGGACGGTTCTTATCTCGTGTCAACCTCGTTAAAAAATGAAACAAGGAGTCATGAGGATGGTTCTTTTACTGTGTCAACCTCATTAAAAAATGAAACAAACCCCCTTTCCAAATCTCAAAGGTAAACCTTCATTCCAACCACCGAGTTGAATGCAATGAAGCTTGGGGGGCGTGCACCTCGATTTGCGTTATTATGCTGGGGGCATGCAAACTTATCAACGAGCCGTTTTAGCAAAGTTCATGCTCGTTAAAAAATAAACGCACAATTGAGCAGTTTTAGCAAGAGTTCATGCTCGTTAAAAAATAAATGCACCTGTGAGCAAGCTTCCCCCCAGAGTTCAAGCTCATCCAGAAAAATGAACCGGTAAATAACCATTTGAAACCGTAAATTCATCAGCCATAAAAGCCTTGGTCGTGTTTGCACCGTCACCTCCACTTTTCATTTGGCCGATCATTCACCTCCACTTGATTGTTTACCTATTTTGAGGAACAACTGCGAAGAGTGATTTCACCTAGCCATCCTTGTGACACTGCCGTGATTGGAAAATTCCAACCTGTACCTGGAATCTGCTGCTATCCCTGTTTATCACTCGTTCCTCAAAATACGAGTCTTCTTTGAGCTCTTTTCTTCTGACTCGTAAAATATGAAAAGTTTTCCGAGTTTTGGCCTTCCAGCTCGTTAAAATGACTGGAAGAGCTATCCCTCCTCTAGATTTTAATCTTTTTGGACCTGAGGGATTATTGCACAAAAAGATCGAGCGCTTGTCTGGTTCGGCTCGATAAAACTATCGAACATTCATCCCTTCTGTATTGTTTTATACTTTTTCGGACTTAAGGGATTAGATGACGAAAAAGGACCTTTGGAGTTAACTTTACGTACCTTTTCAGACTCTCTAAAAATGAAAAGGACCGAGTTGTCTTTGTCGCTAGACTCGTTAAAATGCATTAAATAGCGACAAACTTGTCTTTAGACGAGAACGAGTTTCCCTATCGCTAGGCTCGTTAAAACATAGCAATGGGCTTGCCTGAAGGGCAGGTTATAGAACAAGCATATGTTATCCTCCTCAAGCTTGAAAAAAATAAAGAGGTACTGGTCAAAAATGACTGGGAAAAATTGGGAGAACCTCAAAGCTTTAATGGTAGCGAGTCGCTCTTGAACATGACACTTTTCCTCCGTACCACATCGGGTTGGGTTGTTTCATTCACTGGTCTCATCACCATGGTCTCGCCAAACCATCCACATTTGGGGTAATGCTACCGATCCATCGCATTAGTGTCATTATATGTTCAAGAGATGTTCAGAAAGAGTCAACCGTGTCCCATCCACTACCATACATCATCTTTCATCCTTTCATGACCGCCACCCTGAATCATATTTCACAGATCGTTTTCACCTTCATCACAATCATTAGCTCCGTTCCGTGTCACTAATGTGGGATTCATTAAGGCCCTCCTTTGACAGATTTCTTCTTGTCGACTTCAGCTCATTATCCAAGAAGTTGATCTAGGAACAACCCCCTCAGTACTTTGAAGCTTGCATGCCTCAATGGCAAGTTTCTCACTTCCGGCAACAGGTATACATCAATGACCTTCGACCGAAAGATTTTGCGTGGTGTTCGACGCCAAGTCCTTTATTCACACCACGTGGATTGTACTGCCGTACCTTGAGGGCCATCATCATTATCGGTGATTCCTCTCGCGCTTGTTAATAGTTTACATCATTGACTGGTAATCAAGCGATGTCTTTCCATGTTCGACTCCAAGAAATTCTCACATGGATCGACTTGTACTTAGAGTGAAGATCGGACGAGTTTGAAGACCCCGGATCTAGTTTCATCCATCCGGTCTGCGATATATATTCAGGAAATAAAGACATTGACATGTGCAGCAGATGATCATCCTACTCAAAGGATGATAATTTCAACAGAGAATTATTAGTCTACCATCAGACGATTGTCTGTTCTATGTACAGAAAAATGTATTTATAAAGCTGAGCATGGGAATGCCCGCCTTAGCTAGATCATGAAAGCAGTATGAAAAATAATGTATTGTATTGTATCTTATTACAGGTCACCTCTCAGCGATCGAATGAACTTCGGATCCTCCTGATAAAGCATTTCACCCGATAAACGACCTCATACTTTAGGGGGAAACTGTTATAGACATTTTTGTGCCTTACAGCATGAAGCATGAAATGTCCATAATCTAAGGGATCCAAAGTCCCTAAACATGTTGTTCCTACCCCTAGGGGAACAAGGTCAGCAAACCACAGCAATCCAAACAAGTTCTCCACTGAAAACACTCAAAAACAAGGCAATTCTGGATCATGTCAACTGCTCCATTGAGCATTTGCACTGAATGTCAACTGCTCCATTGTCTACCTGCGTTGAATGTCAACTGCAAAGAAGGCTACCTGCGCTGGGCGAGTTTGGACATGTGGCAGAGTCATTCCTCAAGGTGTCAATGCCCAGGAAGCTTCCAAAATGACACTTGGATCAGGGAATTCGACTAGTGATGAGTAAGAGGTTCCAAATCTCCAAGTGGAAGCAAGAACCTCCAAGTGGACTCAAGAACTAAAGAAGAACTGGAGTGGGAGAGGACACTAGTCACATCTCAGGCTGACTCATCCTCTCTCCAGACTCCTATATATGGATCTCTCTCCCATGAGATCCAGGAGGCTGGAATCTTGTGAATGTAAAGAATTGCTGTTGGTTTGAGTTTAGAACTATTGGGTGATTTGCTTTGAAGGAGGTGAAGAGGAGATTTCTTTCTGCTGGGAAGGTGATGCTGGATTGGGCCTCTTATGGTTGTATCACTTCCTGAACCTTACTTCTTCCATTAATAAAGCATTTGAGGTTCTTCTATATGCATGTGTCTCAATGGTGTATTGTTGTACTTGTGTATTTGATTTATTCTAATCCTTGAATCAATTATGAATGTATGCTTCTTGTAGTTTCCCTCTCTTGCCGTTTCGCAGGATCTTGGTGTAGCTGGGCCAGTAAAAGAGCAAGGAGCTGGGGGAAAGTAGCAAGGAGAGAAGATTGGATCAATCATTAGCGAAAGACATCGGTTAGTGGATCTCTTTCTCCCCTCTTTTACATCTCATAAAGAAGTAATCTCAAATAGCTTTGCTTTGATTGTTGCTAAGGAACTATGACCCTTAGAGTGGGATAGGGTCATTCCGTATTGGATACTTTTCCCAACAACAGTCAACATTGTCATAACTGGATGTACAAATAAGTAAATGGAGTTTGAATAAGAGCATGGAGACCGATACTCGTGGACTAATGGGGTCCAAAAAATGACTAACCTGGGTTGACCCTTGGTGTCTAGTTTTTGGAGGGTGAATGGGAATTTTTTGATTTGTAATATAAGAACATATGGTATAAAATTAAGGAGTATTTCAAAACCCTTTCATTTCCCATTCTTGTGAACTTCTCATGCATTATGTCAGCTATGAATGTGGAAAAATCATAAATAGTTGTAGGAGGTTGTCCTGGGGTGTAGATGGACATGAAAGCCAGGATAATTTCATCAATGTACTCACTTTTGGAGTAACCTAAAACACAAGATATCATGGCTACAATATTTCGGCCCCAAGGGGAAAATATAGTTGCTACATATGGAGGGGGGTCTTTAGGGATGTGCCTTTCTTCTCTGATGAAGGTTTGGAGTAATTGGGCCAATTTTGCAGTGCTGAGTTTGGGACATAAGTCTAATATATCTCCAATTGAGAGGGGAGTTAGGTTTGGCCCTGGTTGGAGCTGCATCATTTCATTTATAGACTCAACAGTGATGGTGAAAAGGACCTTCTGGTCATGAGACATGATGGTTTTGTGACTTGTGACATAACAAGCATAACACATATGCACAATTTTAGGAAAAATGTTGACTTGGGGGAACTGGTACTTGGGCAAATTTGACTCCCAAAGGCCAATTTCATTAGCATGGTTAAGGAATTTGTCCCTACTTTGGCAATGTACTTTGGACAGGAGCTCTATGACAGTGGTACCTTTTATCTGGAAATCTTTATTAGCTAGGGGAAGGTGGTCTACGTCTAAATGGGGTGTAGAGATGGGTCTCACATCCATATCAATTGGGGTAGCCATATTCAGTTCTTGTGGATTTGAGTATGGGGGGTAATTTTAAGTTTTTAGGGTAACAGTTTTCTTGCAAATCATTTTGGTCTAAAGTGTAAAAGATGAAATAAATCTGATTATTTTACACTTAATTTCAAGTGTTATGAGGGAAATTTACGGGAATTCGATGATTGAGTGGGTTTTCCACAGTTAAATACCTGTAATTGGGTGAATTTGATTGTAACTGGTAGTTGACAGAGGTTCGTAGGGTTTTGTACGGCTCCGGTACAGATGGATGACTGTGTCGGACTGTCTGCAGCTTCTGTGGAGAAATTGTGGA
The DNA here is from genome assembly GCA_031772625.1 of Pinus tabuliformis. Lineage (NCBI taxonomy): Eukaryota > Viridiplantae > Streptophyta > Pinopsida > Pinales > Pinaceae > Pinus > Pinus tabuliformis. The sequence goes on from CM062815.1 coordinate 40,466,599, forward strand.
GGTTCATGAGCTATTTTAGCATTTTGCAGTAGTTGCAAAGACACTTTGAGTTCTCAAAGGCAAATGCGCGAAAAGAGGGGTAATCAGGATTTTATAGGAAAACGATTAATTTTGGTAGGTTTTCCCTAATGGATGAACAATGGTGGTTTTTAGTTGGAAAGAGGAAGCGGTTTGGGAGGTCCATTGCACCGCTTTCGTGGTGTGGGTGATATTAAGGAGGGGTCGCTCGATTCCATTCAACGCTTGACACGTAGTGTCAGGGGCCAAGGGGAAAATCGCCTCATCGGGTGGGTAAAGGGCAGACAACGAGTCGACCCGATATTGATGAGAGGCATCAGATGTAAAGGAGGGATGATCAATAGTAGTCGGGAGATGGGAGTTGCGTGGTGATTTAACCTTAAGTTTTTCGGGGTGGCCCATGAGCCTAATCATGGTGGTATGAGATTATCTTGACCTTTAATCTCATAGGGGCACACTAATGCGGGATTAAGGGCTAAGGCGGGGTTATTAACATATTTTTGTGGGATATGGGTAGTAATATAGTTTATAATTAAACTAAGGGTTGGGGTTAATTTATACACAGGAATTAAATATATACGGGAAATTGGGTTTTTCGGGGAGTTTGTATATATTAATAAAAGTTAATATGAAGTGAAATGAGTGGGGTGGGGTGCTTGACTTAGGATAAATATTACATGGTGGGTTTTTTAACATAGAACATGTTTATTATGGGTTTTCCCTAGGGAAAAGACTTAGCCTTTAAGAAAAGGGTTCTTGTGTAGGGGGGTGAATGAATTGCAAGGGGTTTTTAACACCTTTGTTTCTTAAGTCATCAAGTTGAGGGTCTGGTCCTTCTAGAAGTTAGAAAAATGCTCTGAGCCTCTTTGACCTAAGGAGCTAAAGATATTAATCTTTTATTGTGAAGGGGAAGTTAATGAGTGATGTAGGGGTGAAAATGAAAGATAGGGAGGTTAAATGAATCATGTTGTGAACCATTGTCTTTGATTTATGTACCACTTATGCATATTTAAAAGATGCATTAAAAAAATATCATAAGTTCTTTTCATGTAATCACAAGACATTTTTGCAACCTTTCTACTACTTACCCACTTACTCATCCTACAATTTTCTGTTCACTTTATTTGGGTGCATTTAGGCTAGCAAAACCTTATCAATCTTTTCTTTTCTTTACAAAATAAACTACTTAAGTCTAACCTTATATCATCCAAGGGCTCAGATTAAACAATTGAGTTCCTATTTTTATTCTAATTATCTACCAATATTACACTGTTTGGTCAGATTTTATTCTCTAGCTATAAACATAAAATTGAAAACATGGAATAACCAAGATTAAACTATTTGATTACCATGGATTGTGGCATGAACAACAAGTTGCAGACAATCATTATTTTGCATAAAAGTAAATAGTAGTGGCATTTGGACTTGCAGACTTTCATGGTCTTTTTGTTTTTGGGGTTCATATAGTTTCATTATTTTGACCTTCTCTTATTCTTTTTGTCCTTTGATTTATCTTTTAGGACATACCATCTTTACATTTTTACTTTTTTATAATATGGAAAACATTTGCAGAAAGCAAAGGTATGTACAATATTACAAGCTTAACCTTAGTCATTCAAAATTATGACTCCTATTGGTATAGGAACCTAACACCAGGGAAGGTAAATGGCAACCGATTGAAGCCATACATCGGGGATTCGACCATATGACTATATGATGGAAGCACACTCTTAGTGCTCTAGGAAGATGAAAGGAGGCACGGGACTATAAACGACATTGCCTAGGTTGTAGAGTTGTGTGACGGAAGGACTGTGTGGAAAGGAGGAACGCCACAATATCAGCAGAAGCATGAGGGGAGTTGCGCTATAGGAGGAGAAACCATGCAGGGCAGCTAGGAAGTGACTGCTACGTTCACTGTTCATGATTTCACAGTGAGAAAATGGCTAAGAGGAGCAGGGGTGACATTACCTATTAAACGTGAGACCTTTAAAAATCTGCCGCCAATCTAACATTTATGAATGGATTTTGAGGGGAATAGTCGGATTTGAATTCGAATTTGCCTATAAATTACAGATGGTCGCCCAACAAAAAACACTTTTCATTTTGAGAATTGAGCTGTCGATCTATCCATTTCACATGAACCCTAATAGTTTTGAGGATTTGGTGGCTAGTTCAGTGTTTGACAGATTGCCTAAAGTAACCCAGGAGCTTCTTACTAGCCTCATGTAAGCACCCATGGAAACTGCAAGTGTTGGAGGATCAATGGTCTCTAAGGGACCTGACCCTAAGGTCGTAAGTGTAGAAGTGCTCGCAAAAGTACCAAAGTCGCCAAGGTCACCCAGGCTGAGGCCTACACCAACAAAATAGGGGCCTAAGACAAATAAATACAAGCAAAAAGTGACACAGTGGGTGCGCGAGCCGCTGAGAAATCACCAGAAGAAAGAGAAGCCTACTGTGTAGGAGAAAGGTAAGGTGGCAGGCCTAGAATCTGATGAGGGCATGGAAGACATTGATATGGGCACAAAGGATATCAATATTGAGGGGGTAGAACCTATTTTCAAGTTACTAGAATACATCCCTCCACGCCAAGGCAAGGTGAAGGTCCCGAAGGACCCAGATGAGGGAAATTTTTTACTCAACACACTGTTGCTACCAGACTAGATCACATTCAAAGGTTCCCTCACTTGGCGACTGATACATTTATGACCCACATCTTCTATAAAGATTCGGGTATGACCACATTGGATCTGAACAAGTGGATTAGAGGGGTGGAGGGAGGAATGTTGAACCTACTATGGGTGCCACATTACAACCTCATGCCCATACTTTGATAGTGATCAAACAATTGTTATGATTGGTGCATGACGGATGCCTATGGTTAGGAGAACTGATACTGATCATCGATATGCTGATCCATAGGATCACATTGCTACTGCACTTAGGGATGGATCTAGCAAAGGCATTTTGTAGAAAGATGAGAGAGTGTGACCTCGCCAAGAGAATGAAGGACAAGTTTAAGCCTTTCAAGAAACCATGCAGCGACTCCATTGCCATCATAACTGACCCCATAGTTAAGGTAGCCACCCAGATCCTGGCTGGGAAAATAATGAGGAAGTGTTGTGTAGATGAAGTGACAGAAACAGTTGTGTCATTAGTGGCCCAGTGCATGGAGGGTGTATAATTCAATTGGGCACACTACCTATGTAGTGAGTTCCTCACAAACTACAACGAAGCACAAGGCGAGAGTAAGACCTTCCATTATGCATCGCTTTTTCTATCAATCGTACTGGTCACATGGGAATTACCAGAGGCAGTTAGTTTCCTTTGATCACATTAAATCTGCCAAAAGTAGTGAATTTCGCTTCACTCTGGGCCACAAAGGATGCCAAGAGGGTCAAGGACAGTAAGATATTTTAGGTACTGATGGAGGCAAGCATTAGTGCTGTGATAAACCGCAAGCCATTGCTCTCACCAACTGTCTTCGAGCAGTTGTTGGGATATGTGGAGTGTAAAGTGGACTTCCACTGTGTCTCCATGCGAGCACGGAAGGACCCTCAGCAGAAGTGGTATGGTCTCCCATACCTTGTGACAAATGATGCAATCGCAACAGTCCTTGATCGTTGGCCAATAGAGTAGTACAAAGCCTCAGATTTGTCAGCTGGGTCTAGTAAGTCTCCAGGAAAGTAGAAGAAGTCATAGGCCTAATTGAATATGTAGTAGCTGGCTTAAATGATGAAAAAGGAGGTTGAGGAAAAAGCCAGATTAGAGCGCACTGCAAAGGAGCAAGCCATAGAGAAGGAAGGGGAGGAAGAGCACAACTCTGAAAAAAGTCAGAGGTCCCCTTCGTCGTAGACAGAGGATGATGAGCAGCAATCGGAACAGGGTGGTGGAGACCAAGAGAGTACTCTGTTCTAGATAAAGCACACCTACAAGCAAGAAAAATAATGGTCGCGTAAGAAGTCCAAGGCCAATAAATCATCGCTCGACCCAAAGGTGAATTGGATGACATCGAAGATGAAGTCTAGGATGAAACTATGGAGCTACTAAAACAGTTTGAGAAGTAGCAAAAGAAAGCCTTAGTTTCCATTCAAACGGGTCTGTGCAAGTTACAAATCCAAACTACTCAACTGCCGACCGTGTTGGGCAGGGAAGCACGACGTCGACTAGTTTGGCGCTAGGGACCTCTAAAGTAGTGGAGATGGTCTATGATGCCAGATGGAGCTTTGAATACATAATTGGAAGCTAATAAGGCTATTTTTAGCACTCTCAAGAAGGTTGGGTTGCACTTGGCTGTGCTTCCAAGTGAATCCCTTCACACCTTGCAGGCGAGTGTGATTGTAGAACTTCAGGCTTGAGAGCAGCGTGTGCTAAGTGTGATCGCCAAACAAAAGGTAAACAATGCATAGATGTTCATTGAGAAGACTTCAACAATTGACACATGGAATAAGGCACAATAGAAGAATGAGCACATTGCGGCAGTAGTCGTTGAAGCATACAGAATGTTTTGCAGTTGCATATCCCAGAAGAAGTGTCGGTGTAGGCCATTTGAAAGCATGTTGTAGGTGTGCACGACACAAAGATAGAGGTGGCCAAGGTTTAGTTTGAGATGAACCTTAGGATCATAGAGCTTGAGTTGAAGGCCCAATATTAGACTCCACCAAAGGTCAGAGAGAAACACGAGGCATCTGTCAAGGATGTAGTTGCTCTAGTAGATGCCGCAGTAATAGATTGCATCATGCTCTTTGAGTAGTCGCTGGAGGTCCTTACCAGCCTGCAAGAAGATCCCAACCTATAGAGGTTAGAAACAAGGGTGATGGAATTACAACAGTAGTACGATGAGGTCAAAGCGACATCATGTATTGTCTCCATCACACAGAGGTTGGCCAAGCTGCAAGAAGCAAAGGGATTGAAGGAACAAGTGGACATAGCATAGCAAAGAGAGGCAATATTGAAGGCCAGATTGAGGCCTTAGCTTGATGAGGCCTATGTGCTCACTACCACCATTGAGGGAAAATTGGCTATCCTATAGGTAACATAGTAGCAAATCAAGGCAGATAGCACAGGATGAGCAATAGAGCACTTGGTGGAGCAAGTTAAGTAGGCAGCGATTCAATGTACCACCAAAGTTGCAGTGGAACTAGGAGGACTTCATGATAAGATCTCCATGCTACTACAGTGACTCGGGGGCAAGTCACCATAATTGTGTTTAGGGGCCTATTGGGAACAAGTCCCCTAGGGTCATTTTTGGGGTTAAAAGCACAAGTTTTGGGGCAGAAAGCCGAAGTTTTTGTATAAGAAGTGTAATGTCTCTGCACTTTGTGGTTGTGGGGTGCGAAGATTTGAAGTTTCATAAAGGTTTTTCACCCTTAGTTTATGTAATTCATGTCGGCTTTAGGAGATCTACCCATGTTTGGGGACAATGGGATTGTATAAAAAGGGAAGTCTCAGAAGAGTCTAAGGCGGTTCAGTTCTTTATATGTTTGATTCATTGATGGATGTAATGGGTCTGTTAGAGCTAAGAGCGAAGAGTCTTAGCATAGGAAAGAGGCTCTGCAGCTGTGTGCACAGAGGCCTAGGGTAGAAGTCTGCAGTTGAGTGGATGAACCCTTGTTATTGTGTGCGCAGGACAGTTAGAGTTGGTAAAGAAGATATGAAGCATCAATAAAGAGAATTATTTTGGAATTATCTATGTATGATCTATTTTACTTCAGTTATAAATGCATATGATTATGTTATGATGAATATTGGGTTTATGTTTTAATTTTGTATTGATGCGTGAATCCATATGCTTTTCTTTGTTATATGAACGCAAGTAAGAATGTTTGTTTACGCAAAGATCATCTTAATGCATGCTAAAGTTATCAGATACTTAAGCTAATCTGGGTAAATATAGAAGTAATAATAATTATAGAGGCATGTAAGCGTCTGATCTGCCTATCTAGAATACGTGAAGGACAGTCGTAGACCTTCATGGAGGTCTAGAGGATGACTAAGAGGAGTATATCAATAAGCCCTAAAAGGCTTATTGATCTACATGAAGGAAGGTTTAGGGTATAAAATGACATCACTACCATCTATGGGTGCAGAAACATGGTTCGTGCATCCCCCCAAACTGCTTCAAGTGAGACTTCAGTCCACGCTCCACAGATTGATACCGAAAGGGCCAGTAGAGTAGGGATTTGCTTGGCTAATTAACGTTAAAACTCGGTCAGGGCCCATCAAGACAACAAGAGTTTCTGACAAAAATTGTCAAAGACCTCATTTTCAAGTGTGTTTTGCACCACTTGTGACCCATGCTTGTAACTTGTTGTGCTATGTTGACCTAGCACTACCAGTGCAACTTTTATAAGGAAAACCCACACTGAACCTCTTCAGGTACTTTTTACAAAGTTGAAGATAACCTTATCTTATCAGAGGTCTCGAGAACGACGAGCTGGTTATAGGTGAATAAGGATTAGAGTGAGATCTCCCATTCTTGGTCCTTGATCCTTCTTTCATGGACATTTCCCTTTAGTTGTGGAACCTATACCTCCTTTTATGGATCCTTACCTTCCTCTCCTTTCCTATAAATGGGATCCCTACTATCCATAACTAGTTTTCTATTGCTTGGTTGCCCTCTTATTCTAAAACGATGCCTAAATGCTGCCCATTTTGCTAAGGATAAAGGAGTTCTTGAAGGTCTTGGCTAGGACTTGGAAAATCATCCAAAGGAGGCTTCCAACATCATGAATTAAGTGGTTGTATTCTTCCATTACTTTCTATTAATAATACATTATGTGTTCTCTTTATGTAAGTGTGTAAATCATTACTCATTTAGTGTGATACTCCTTGATTTGTCACGTGGTTTATGTTAGAATGAATGATGATATTTATGCCTTTGTCATCTCTATTTGATCTTCCTTATAGGTATTCATCCACAATCACATAGAGAGGATTGAACTTGGAAGTGAGAAGATCAAGAACGGCATCAAAAAGTGTTAGTATCAGAGTGAAGTAGGTCATCTATCTTCCTTTGTATTTTCTGATATAAACTAGGAAAGTTTGCACATATTTCTCTAGTTTGTTGCCAAATCCTCCCATAGAACTAGAGCGATCATTTATGTCTGTATAAAGTATTGCTTGCACAACATTCATCCATTACATTATGGCCTTGATCTTGTCGGGATCAATTTTATCCCATCCTTAGAGAGGATGTGTCCCAAGTAATAAATTTGACATTGGAAGAGGTCACACTTGCTCAACTTCACATCAAGCTTATTTTCTCTTAGCAATTGTAGTACTACAACCAAATGTTCATCATGTTCCTCTTCGACCTTCAAATAGACCAATATTTCATTGACAAGGATGACCAAAAATTTATCCAGATAGGGGCGCAACATGTAAGAACCCTGATTAAAAATCCATGTAAAAAATATAAGGCCAAGGTCATGGGACATGTATTCCAAGCTAAATGGTGGGAAAAACATTCTAGTGGGTGCTCACTTCGATTTATTATGGCCATGGGAAATTTTAGGGGCTAATGTTCGCCCGGTGGGCTAATTTTACATGATTTTTCTATTGGGTTGTGTTATATTCTTTCTAATACTATCCCTCCTAGTTAATCCCGGGGTTATAGGGGGGGCAGAGCCCCCCCTTCGTTGCCCCAATTGCACAGTGGGGGGTGTCACGGGGGGGCAGAATCCCCCCCTGTCCAGGGAGTTTGAGGGGGGAGGGTAGTCCCTGTCTACGGGGTCCGGGGTTGTTAGGTCCCTATACTACTAGTGTAACCCCTTATTGTTATTAGTATAACCCCCTTATTATATTGTTGTGCCCATGTAGTCCCCTTATTGTTATTGTTGTACCCCATAGAAGCCCATTATTGTTATTATTGTGCCCTTACATTATTATTGTTATGTCAGCTCTGATTATATTATGACCCCTTAGACTCCTATATATAGAAAGAAGGTATTACCATTGTATCACACAAGAATTGTTCATTTATGTAATGTAAAGGAGGTTGCCCCCTTGAAGAGGCTGAATTCTAAGGCGTTGATCTATCTTCTCTATCTTTTTGTGAGTTGGTTTCCTAACATTTGGTATCAGAGCTTTGGATTCTGGGGTTTCATAACATTTGGTATCAACCTATTCATGATCATGATCATGTTATTCATTTGATTCAATGAAGTGTTCCTCCAAACATTAGGCCTTACATATATCCATATGCCCAAAGGAGTGGGAACTCATTCAAAAGTTGCAGAAGATCCCAGTTCAAACAGTATTGCGAGAACTTGACAAGGAAGGAAAATTCATATTAGAATCTAGAGCAGTCACAGAAACAAGAACCCTAAAGCTATGAAATTGATCAATTTCAGAGTATCTCATCAAGTGGAAGAACTTACCCACTGAAGATTCCACCTGGGGGAACAAGAATTTATACAGAAGCATCAAGAACTATTCAAGCATTGAGGAAAACAATTTTTGAAGGAGAGGGGCATGTTAGGTCCCTATACTACTAGTGTAACCCCTTATTGTTATTAGTACAACCCCCTTATTATATTGTTGTGCCCATGTAGTCCCCTTATTGTTATTATTGTGCCCTTACATTATTATTATTATGTCAGCTTTGATTATATTATGACCCCTTAGACTCCTATATATAAAAAGGAGGTCTTGTCATTTGTATCATCCAAGAATTGTTCATTTATGTAATGTAAAGGAGGTTTCCCCCTCAAAGAGGTTGAATTCTAAGGCGTTGATCTATCTTCTCTATCTTTTTGTGAGCTGGTTTCCTAACAAGGGCAGTGCCCCAGGGAATTTTTTTTTGGACCCTATATTAGGTTGGGCAGACCTACCTATGGTTTTGGATGCTTGAGTATGTATAAATTTGTATTGTAACATTGAAAGGAAATAATGAAAAATCAAGCTAGTAGTCCTAGTTTTGGGATCCATGGGAAATCTCAGTGTATATGTGTTTTATGTGTTATGCTCTCGCATTGTTTATTTTTTATGTTTTAGAATTCATATGCAGGTAATTTCTGTACGGGTTAAAACCTACATTTGGTATCGGAGTTGTTTTGGCTTCAATAGAATGCCTTTGTTGATGAGAGGTTTCGATAGGGCCTGTGGTAGACCTTGTTCAGTGGGAGATTTGCGGGATTGATTCTAGTGGTGAAAGAAGATACCGAGAAGTGGAAAGATAGAGATCAACAAATTTAATGGTCAGAGTTTCGAGTTATGGAAACTCAATATGGAGGATCTGTTGGTAGATAAAGATCAGTGGATTGCGATAGATACAGGTACTAAAGAAATGGGAGTGTCTGATGAAGAATAAAAGAAGTTGGATCGGAAGGCAAAGAGCACAATACGATTTTGTGTGTCAGATTAAATATTGCTAAATGTATTAGGGGAAGCTACGGTGAAGGCTTTGTGGGACAAGTTAGGGACTTTGTACCAATCTAAGTCTCTGGTGAATAAATTATTCCTATGGAAAAAGTTGTATAACCCAAGGATGAAAGATGGAGACTTGGTGACAGAGCATCTGAACGCATTTAGCACTGTGGTAATTTAGTTATTATCTATTGATATTAAAATTTTAGATGAAGATAAGTGCATCTGTTTGTTGTGTTCTCTACCAGATTTGTGGGATAGTCTGGTTATTGCAATAGGTAGCAACACAACTCCCTTGCAGTTTGATGAAATAGTGTCATCCTTGCTGATGGAGGATATGAGATGGAAAAATATGGAGAGCCAGAATGGTGATGCCCTGTTTGTACGACGATGGTCCCAGAACAAAAACAAAAATAAGTCATCGAGTGGGAGATCTAAATCTAGATGGAGATCTAAATCTCTAGGAAAACATGTAAAGGTGGTGTGTTGGAAATGCAGAAAGGAAGGGAACTACAAAAGGTACTGTAAATCTAAAGCTCCCAAGAAAGGAGAGGGATCTGATGATGCTCCTTTTGTAGAGGCAAAAAACACCTCAGATGAAGGTGGGGATGTGTACTTGGCTTCTTCAAGTACACATGTAGATCATGAGGCATGGTTGATTGACTCAGGTACATCCTTTCACTTCACTCCCCATAGAGAGTGGTTCTGCGAGTATGAGAAATACAATGGTGGTGATGTCTTCTTAGGTGATGATAGGAAGGCTAGAATCATTGGTCACGGAAAAGTAAAGTTGAAGTTGTAAGGTGGAAGGCTTAGAACACCTTTGGGTGTTCTACATACTCCTGTATTAGACAAAAAACTAATTTATGTAAGGAATTTGGATGATGCAGGTGTAAAAACAATGTTCAAGAAAGAGACCTACAAGATGGTTTGGGGAGCACTGGTATTTGATGCAGAGAGTTCGGATTGGAACTCTGTATAAGCTGCAAGGTAGCACTGTTGTTGATGAGTGCAATAGTTTTGTGGCTGATGAAAGTGGAGCAAAAAATCTAGTGGTCTTTAAAGAAAATACCATGCTATGACATCAAAGGCTTGGACATATTGGAGAGAAGGGATTTCAAATACTTCATGCTAAAGGTATGGTATAAGATATGACTAATAGCTCTTTATATATTTATTTCTATGAAAATTGTGTATATGGGAAGTGGAATTGAGTGAATTTCCCTTGTGGTGGAAAGAGGGCAAAACATATATTAGAGATTGTGCACAGTGATGTGTTTGGAACTGTGAAGGTTCCATCACTGGATAAGTCTATGTACTATGTATCATGTATAGATGACTTCTCAAGGAATACATGGACACATTTCCTCAAGAAGAAATCTGAATTCTTTGAAAGGTTTAAAGAATTTAAGGCTCCGGTGGAAAACCAGAAAGAGAAGAAGATAAAGGTGTTGAGGACAGATAACGGTGGAGAATTTTGCAGCAGGGAATTTGAAGAATTCTGTAAGAAGTGTGGTATAGCACGATATAAGACTACTCCATACACACCTGATCAAAATGGAGTTGCAAAAAGAATTAAAAAGACATTGATGGAAAGGGAAAGAAGCATGCTTAGTGGTGTCGGGTTAAGACAGGAATTCTGGGCAAAGGCAGTGGAGACAACATGTTACTTGGTCAATAGATCACCTACATTAGTGTTGGAGGATAAGACTCCACAAGAGGTATGGACTGGTAAGAAACCCTCCCTTTCACATCTAAGGGTATTTGGATGTGATGCATATGTACATGTTCCAAAGGAGAAAAGAACCAAGTTGGATAGTAAATCTGTAAAGTGCATCTTTATTGGGTATAAGGATGGTTTAAAGGGTTATAAGCTTTGGAACCCAGTAACAAGGAAGGTTGTGTACAAACACAATGTGGTGTTCATAGAGGTGAAATATGTTATTAAACATGGAGTCCCATCAAAGGAACTTGAAAAGATAGAGTTTGAGGTAAAGGAGGAAGAATTAGACTCTACAGCAGAAGAAGAATCAGAAGATGAAGAGTGACAAACTCTGGTTGTGAGAAGATCAGTTCGAGAAAGAAGGCAACCAGAAAGGTATATTCCATCTTCTTTCTATTCGAATTTTTCTTTATCTATTACTGATGATGATCCCATAACTGTGAAGGAAGCAGTAGATTCAGAGGATGGAAAACTCTAGAAAGAGGACATGGTTGATGAAATGGCATCTTTGCACAAAAATGAGGTTTGGGATCTCGTGGAGTTATCAGCTGGAAGGAAACCCATTGGAAGTAAATGGGTGTTCAAGAAGAAGACAAATGTAGAAGGAAAGCTAGAGAAATGCAAAGCTCGGTTGGTAGCAAAAGGTTATTCCCAGTTGCCTGGAATTGATTTTGGTGATATTTTTTCTCCGGTTGCTAAGGTAGCTTCTATTAGATTACTTTTATCTGTTGCCGCTGCTTTTGATTTTGAGGTAGAATAGATGGATGTGAATACAACATTTCTCCATGGGGATGTAGAAGAGGAGATCTACACAAAGGAACCTAAAGGCTTTGCGATGAAGGGTAAGAAAGAACTGGTATGCAAGTTAAAGAGGTCTTTGTATGGGCTAAAACAGTCAACAAGGATGTGGTATCATAAATTTGATACATTTTTACAAGGACTTGGCTTCACCAAAAGCAAAGTAGATCACTGTGTGTATTTTAAATTAATTTTTGACCATGTTATTTATCTAGTCTTATATGTTGATGACATGTTACTGGTTGGAAACGACAAAGAAATTATCCAGGATTTGAAGACCGAATTGTCCTCCAAATTCAACATGAAAGATCTTGGTGCTGTAAACTATATTTTGGGCATGGAAATTAAAATAGATCGGGCAAAGAGGAAGCTATGGTTAAACTAGAGGAAGTATGTTGAGACAATATTACAGAGGTTTAATATGCAAGATAGTAAACTGGTGAAGGTTTCTATTCCTGTAGGTGTAAAGTTATCTATTGAACAGTGTCCCAAGACACAAGAAGAGGAAGAGGACATGTCCCATGTTCCATATGCAAGTGCAGTCAGTAGCTTGACGTATGCGATGGTCTGTACTAGACCAAACATTGCAAATGCAGTGGGAGTATTAAGCAAGATTATGTCAGAACCAAGGAAGGAGCATTGGACAGCAGTGAAGCGGATTTTCATGTATTTGCGTGGCACTAGTGATTATGGTTTGTGCTACCAAGGAAGACCAGGATTGGACAACATTTTGGATTTGCATGGATTTGTTGATGCAGACTGGGCTGGAGATCTGGATCAGAGAAGATCTACAAGTGGGTATGTGTTTAACCTATTTGGAGGTGCAGTCAGTTGAATGAGTAAGAAACAATTTGTAGTGTCACTATCAACTACAGAGGCAGAATACATGGTAGTCACTCATGCAAGAAAGGAAGAAATTTGGTTGCAGACATTGTGTTCATGTATGGGGTTAGTACAGGGAGCTATAAGGATAGACTGTGACAAACAAAATGTAGTTTTCTTGGTAAAGAACCTTGCTTACCATTCAAAGACAAAGCACATTGATTTTCAATATCACTTTGTGAGGGATATGATAGAAGACAAAAAGGTGTTGCTGGTAAAGGTGGACACTTTGAAGAATAATGCAGATGCATTGACAAAATCTGTGAGCTTTGTGAAGTTCTCTTGGTGTAGAGAAACAATGGGCATTGCAGGGCTGAATAAATTACTAAGCTCTTGTATGGCCCCGTATGCAAATAAAACAACAAGTGGGGGAATGTTGGGTTGTGTTATATTCTTTCCACGACTAACCGACCTAGTTAACTAGGGGGGTGGAGCCCCACCTTCATTGTGCCAATTACGCAATGGGGGGTCACAGGGGGTTTAAGGGGGGCAAATAGCCCCCCTTTATGGGGTCCAGGGTAGTACCCCGAGGAAATTTTTTTTGGTCCCTATATTAGGTTGGGAGGACTACCTATGGTTCTGTGCATGGTTTTCGCACATGGTTTTCAATGCTTCAACATGTATAAATATGTATTATAAAATTCAAAGGAAATAATGAAAAATCAAGCTGGTAGTCTCAGTTTTGGGATCCAAGGGAAATATCTGTGTATATGTGTTTTATGTGTTATGCTCTCGCATTGTTTATTTTTTGTGTTTTAGAATTCGTATGCAGGTAATTTCTGTACGGGGTTAAAAGCTACATTTTCCACAAAAAAAGATTCGCCAATTTCCAATTTTTATAAAAGATGATTCGCCCAAATTTTAGAATATAAAATTAATTTACATTAAAAATCACCAACATTATATAGAGACTATATCTAAAATCATTTTAAATTTGAATAATTTTACAAATATATCAATAAACATTTTATAGTTTGCATATTAGGGATTAGTGAGATTCGCTAATGTTTTTAAACTTCAAGAAAATTTTCCATCCTTAAAATTTTCCTTGATTATGGCTAAGGAAATTGGAAAAGGAAATGGAAAAAGCTTTGGAAAGGCAAAAGGCATTATTTGGCATTTATTTATGAAAATAAAGGAAATAGGTGAAAAGGAAAGTGAAAGATCACAAGTTGCATGTGAGGAGGAAATTGAAGGAAAATAATGGAAAATGAAGAAAATAGAGGCTTCATTGATAAAAAGGATTATGAGGACCAGCTGGTAGCTTTTGTCAGTTCATAATTTTTTTAGTTCAATTTTGGAGCTCTCTCTCTACTCTGTCTCTCACTCTTGGACACTTAGAGTTTTCTTCGAAAACTCTTGGAAGAGTGTGGCATACATGGAGATTTGGAGCAAGAAGGACAAATAAGAGCAGGATCAAGCAACTATTGCAGGATTATTTTCAGGTATCAAGTTGCATGTTTCATTTCCTTGCTAGTTTTGGCATGCATGGTTATGCATGTGATTTCTTGGTTCTCTTGTTGTCATGGGCATGGGTTTTTCTAGGTGTGACAATGTTATTCAACCTTGCCTTTTCATTTCCAGAGAGCCATGGTGTGATGGGTTTTTCATGTTTTTTATAGAAGGGTTTTCAGATGGATTCAAAGATGAGTGAGGTGGATCTCTGAATGAAAGAACACATGGCTTAGTCATCCCTTAACAAAATTGTGGATTTTTGTAAAGCCACTGGCCTAGTGACCCTTGAACCATATTGTGGGTGGCGATAAAGCCAAGCATTATGTGCCTCGGTGGGCCTACGAATCCTTGACCATGAATGGTGGGATATAAGGTAAATCGTAGAGGTGGTTTCCCTTGATTAGGCCTAGGAATCCTCATGGGTGAATAATGGGATATACGGTAAAGCCTTGAGGGTGGTGTCTCGATTATGGCCCAATGATCCCTATATCAGACTGTGGATTGTAGTAAATCCTAGAGACTAGGAGACATGAAAATTTCTCATGGGGTAGTTGGAGAAATCCAGTGGAATCCATGCTTGTTTGTGGCCTGGTGATCCAGTGGGAATTGTGATAAAGCTTGATTATATTAATGAGGAAGAGGTGGTTTAGCCTTGGGAAGCCCTGGTTGGTTCTTTTGGTTTGAGTCCCACTTTCATGCTTGGAATATGGCACATGGGTAATTGGCCCAAAGAAAGATTTGGTTCAACCAATCTATGGTCGGGTGGTTTGTGGAAGTCCCAAACCTAGTTGGCTTATGCATTCATTAATAAGATTTACTTCTCCTTGATATTTCATGTGTAAATGTATTGGTTCATACATGGTATTTATGGTTGTTGTATCCTTTTAAGTTTTGTTGGTTATATGTTGGCTATGAGTATGTTTATGTTTTATATGTTGTATGAGCATGTATGGTTCTCATCATGTTTTGGTTCATAAATGAATGAACAATGAATATATGACCTAATATATGATAATGCAACTAATGTGATAAGGAAGAAATGTTGCCTTATGAATTTCAGATAAGTATGAGACCCCTATACTCAAATTTGTTGTTATGAGTTGTAGATTACATGTGCACAATGTGTTCAACGAAATTTCTATCATGGTTAGGATTGGTTACGTCATGTCCTTGATCATGTTCTATGTTAGAGCCTTTTAATTTTTGTCATTTATTGTCTTGGAAAGTATCATCAAGTTCTGGGAAGTGGTTTTCAAACTAGCCTTGAAAAAGTGGCTTAAATCTCATAGTCTCTAGCATAGAATTGGCTAAAAAAGACTGCAATCTCTCCCTTGTAGGAATTGTGGGAGCGACTGGTGGGTCCTAGTCACATGCATGTCAATTTCATGGGAGTGATTGGGGGTTTAATTCATTGAAAGGCTAGGTTAAATCAGGGGTTGGACACCTAGAGTGGTAGATTAGCTCCTAGGGGTCATGTAATACCTGAGGGAGGTTTGTAAGGTGTTGGTTCGTCAATTCCACTTCCTTACCTGCACTTATAGAGTTGAATCATATCATAGTAGCTCTTTGTCACATGTTTACCCTGATGGACTAGTTAGCTTGAGAAAATGTAGGAGGAGGGTGTTACAGATTGGTATTAGAGCATGGTTCAACACTTGGAATGGATGGGAAGAATGTGTTTTTCATGCATGCATGTAGGATTTTTATGTGGTTGTTATGTATGTATGCTGGTAGTCATTTCTACAGTTTTGTTTCCATGTAGGAGTTGATGATGTTCTTATCGGTATGTTTTATTCATGAATGCATGTCAAATGTGTTGGAAATAATACTGAGAGGGGGGGGGGGGGGGGGGGGTGAATCATTATTATCAGATCAATAATACTTTTCAAATTTCATACTCAGAAACATATACGCTACTTCAGTTAAGTGAACCCGCGTGTACACGCTACTGTGTCTAAAGCAACTAGCGTATATCCAGAAATCTTATGATTCAGTTAGCTTATCTTCAGTAAATGCATCAGAACATTATTAACCATATTAACAGTAAACAGGTGCAGTATAACAGAACAGATCATCACACAAAAGCCACACACATGAACACCATGATATAAGGTGGAAACCCAATGTGGGTGAAAACCACCTGCTGCAATTTGTTTCTATCTTCCTTTAATAAGAAACTTCTTTTACAATGTACTGGTGCAGTCCTTTACTAGCACGCAGGCTACAACCTGCAGAGGGCTACAACCCTCATAGCTCTTGTACTAGCCGATCCATTTACTAGTACGTAGGTGCCTGCCTACAGAATGCTCCAACCTTTACTCGTTTTCCAGCTGCTACTGGAAGGGAGCTACAACCCCCTGGCTCTTGTACTGGCTGATATGTTTACCAGTACGTAGGTGCCGGCCTACAATCTTTCCGGGACCACGTTTCATACATTTTCATACTGGATCCATAAAACTATCACCATTGTAGTACAATCTACATCATCAATCTCTGAATCACCCAATACTGAATCACTGAAACCCTGTCAACAACAACCAGACAACATAACAATAACCAGATCCAACTCCATCTTCAAATATCATACTTCACATTGTATACGCTACTTCAACGAACCCAACCTGCGTGTATACGCTCTTTTACCAAAACCAACCCGCGTACAGATTTGCAAATTCTAACTTATAACTCCGCAGCTATATCAGGCATCAAAACATACCCAGATCATAACAATAAACATGCGTCAATAGATCTGGTATATCCACAGTCATACCATATGAAGATAATCATTCCAAGCCTTGAGATCTCGTTCCAACATTCATCATCCTCCACACGAGTGAAACCTTGGTTCAGATTACCAACCCATAATCAGCACTTGGATCTCACACTCCCTCAGATCTTCATCACTCACACCCTCACACCCAATCTGGCCTAATGATCTTCTCCTTATATAGGCTTAGGCCCTTCACAATACCACGGTCCAAAACCATAGTAACACAATACCATCAACTTCAAAACTAGGGATCAACATGTCCGTCGAGACACCATGGTCCAAAACCATAGGCACAACTTCCAAGGACTAACCGCCACGGACCAAAGATAAGTTTTCCACATGTACGCGCTTTTACTAAATCCAACCTGCGCGTACACGCTGATTTTCCTTACTGAACCTGCGTATATCGCTTTCTTGTCCTGCTGTACTAAGATCTGTCCTCTGATTAAGTTGCCATCACCTGTACCTGCCTTTGAGTGAGTTGCCATCAAGGAAAACACTTGTATCATAATGCCAACAATCTCCCCCTTTGGACTTGATGGCAACCACCACACCAAGTCACTCTCCCCCTTTGACATCAAGGGCAAAGGGCGGACCAAGATATTCTCCTCTTTGGTATAACTTTTGATGTACATACTCCCCCTGAGTACATGCTGAAATCTCCAAATGTGCTCCCCCTTTGTATATGCCAAAGTGTACCAATCTGTCCATGCTCCCCCTGAGCAGATGCAGGTTCTAAGACCAGAAATTCATTCAATACCATGACTATCATTCATCATATATGATCTGTACCATAAGCATCAGCCTGCAATACCATTCCTTTGATCAAACAACAAGATGTATCATTTAGCTTCATAGACTTTATCAACAACTTGTAACCATAATGCCAACAATGCATTATTTGAAGTATATGCTCCCCCTGATCTTGTGCCATCTGTTTTCAGTTAGATCTCCTCAGCAGACTGTAATTGTTAACCAATAGAGCATATACTGGACTGAAACATATCAGACCCCTTTTCTGAGTCTATTCCCACTGCTTTTCCACAAACTGACATATACCGGTCTTTGCAGTGTAGAAATCGCGTATATACGCGGATTCCATTCATTAAACTTGCGTATGAGAATTATAACACTGAATTTTTACACCTTCAGCTCCCCCTGAGTCTGTTATGTTTGTGCTGTGCTGAGTACCCTGTGCTATGCCACATTTTTCTGACTAAACTTCCTTATTCTTCCATATCTTCAAGCATGTTGATGATTTCTTCTTATCATGAGCTTTGTTCCTACAATCTCTTGCTTTATGTCCAAACTTGTTACATGCATAGCATCTTACATGTTTCATATTCCTCTTATAGCAATCAGCAGCTTTGTGGCCAAACATATTGCAAGAAAAGCAATATCCATTAAAGTACCTTGAATGTGATGATCTTTCTGCATGATGGTCTTGAAACCTTCTTCTTCTACATATGGCTGCAACATGTCCAAGATTATGACATACATGGCATTCAACATTATTCATGGGAGGAGTAAAAGATTTTATTCGAGGAGTCTCTTTCCTTGATTGTTGATGGGGTTGTCCTTTCATCTCCTTGTTGAGCCTTTCAGATTTAGAGTTTCTTGTCTCACTTTGTGAACCAGATTCACCTTCAATAGACTCATGAAAACCAAGACTAGTTTTGATAGCAGGGGACCTTTGACTACTAAGAATATCATCCAAGATCTTAGTATTATCTTGAAATCGCAATAGTTTATCTTTTTCTTCTAATTTACTTTTCAAGATATTTACCTCAACTTGATGTTGATCTTCTTTTTCCAGACATTGCTTCTTCAAGATTTCTTCAGCTTTCCTTCCTTCATCCAACTGATGCCTTAGTTTGAGGATCTCATTTTCTTTCTCTTTATTCAGCGCTAGAAGCATTTGTCCAATTCTGGAGCCATATTCCAACTGATATTTTAATCTGATGATTTCTTCTTTGAGGGCATTCTCCCTTTTGCTAGGTAGATCTTGCTGATCTATAATTTGATTTGATGCTTCATTTGTTTGTCCATATTCAATATGAGGTGATTCAGGATCTGAATACGTGCTTCCACTCAACGACAGGTTGTCATTGTTCCTTTGAGCTGTCTTCTTCTTCTGATGTGCTTTCTTCCCCATTGTTCTACGAATCTCCTTCAAGCGATCAAGCTTCTCTGAAGGACTGGCTCTGATACCAATTGTTGGAAATAATACTGAGAGGGGGGGGTGAATCAGTATTATCAGATCAATAATACTTTTCAAATTTCATACTCAGAAACATATACGCTACTTCAGTTAAGTGAACCCGCATGTACACGCTACTGTGTCTAAAGCAACTAGCATATATCCAGAAATCTTATGATTCAGTTAGCTTATCTTCAGTAAATGCATCAGAACGTTATTAACCATATTAACAGTAAACAGGTGCAGTATAACAGAACAGATCATCACACAAAAGCCACACACATGAACACCATGATATAAGGTGGAAACCCAATGTGGGTGAAAACCACCTGCTGCAATTTGTTTCTATCTTCCTTTAATAAGAAACTTCTTTTACAATGTACTGGTGCAGTCCTTTACCAGCACGCAGGCTACAACATGTAGAGGGCTACAACCCTCATAGCTCTTGTACTAGCCGATCCATTTACTAGTACGTAGGTGCCTGCCTACAGAATGCTCCAACCTTTACTCGTTTTCCAGCTGCTACTGGAAGGGAGCTACAACCCCCTCTCTCTTGTACTGGCTGATATGTTTACCAGTACGTAGGTGCCGGCCTACGATATTTCCGGGACCACGTTTCATACATTTTCATACTGGATCCATAAAACTATCACCATTGTAGTACAACCTGCATCATCAATCTCTGAATCACCCAATACTGAATCACTGAAACCTTGTCAACAACAACCAGACAACATAACAACAACCAGATCCAACTCCATCTTCAAATATCATACTTCACATTGTATACGCTACTTCAACGAACCCAACCTGCGTGTATACGCTCTTTTACCAAAACCAACCCGCGTACAGATCTGCAAATTCTAACTTATAACTCCGCAGCTATATCAGGCATCAAAACATACCCAGATCATAACAATAAACATGCATCAATAGATCTGGTATATCCACAGTCATACCATATGAAGATAATCATTCCAAGCCTTGAGATCTCGTTCCAACATTCATCATCCTCCACATGGGTGAAACCTTGGTTCAGATTACCAACCCATAATCAGCACTTGGATCTCACACTCCCTCAGATCTTCATCACTCACACCCTCACACCCAATTTGGCCTAATGATCTTCTCCTTATATAGGCTTAGGCCCTTCACAATACCACGGTCCAAAACCATAGTAACACAATACCATCAACTTCAAAACTAGGGATCAACACGTCCGTCGACACACCATGGTCCAAAAACATAGGCACAACTTCCAAGGACTAACCGCCATGGACCAAAGATAAGTTTTCCACATGTACGCGCTTTTACTGAAGCCAACCTGCACGTACATGTTGATTTTCCTTACTGAACCTGCGTATATCGCTTTCTTGTCCTGTTGTACTAAGATTTTTCCTCTGATTAAGTTTCCATCACCTGTACCTGCCTCTGAGTGAGTTGCCATCAAGGACAACACTTGTATCATAATGCCAACAAAATGTATATACATTTTTTATGCTTGTAAGTGTCTGTATGTTGTTATGCATGCATTATCATGGTTAAAGTTAGGCATGTATAATAGGGAAAACATGCATTGTGAGGTAATCGTATGCAATTAGGTCACCATGATACAGAGCAGGAGATGCAGATCACCAGAGTGAGATTGCAACACTAGACTTTAGGTTAAGAGCAGATCATCATATGGGTTTGTATGTTTTTCATGCATGTATGTCATTAATGGTTGTTATAAGAATTATGGTTACTTATATCGTTGTCATTTTATCATTATGGTTACATGTATGATAAATTCTAATTGATCTTTGTATTCATATGCACATGTGCTGGATAGTCATGCATGGTAATAACTTGTTGTTGTTTTATGTTAGTTAACTTGATGATTATGTTATATGTTTTTGATGAGTATGTTATATATTAACTTTTTGTTGTTATATGTTAGTTAACTTGATGATTAGGGTTATTTCATATAAGATCTTGATGTTGTATGTAATGTGTTAACCTAGATTGGTCTTTGTAGATGGTTATGGTTATGGTTATGACATTCAGGTATGAGATGATATATTTGTGATATTGTATTGCACTAATCTAGACTGACTATGCATATGTGATTTTTATGAATGAATGAACATTATTTATGAGTTTATGATGTGAACATGTTAGCTAGTTATTGTTATGAACATCATGACCTTACTTATGTTTGAGTTGATATGTTGTGAAGTTATATCGTGCTAATCTAGATTGATTGGGAAGACAAGATAGCCTACCATGAGATATATTAATTTATGAGTTTGCTTATTTAGAAGGTTTTATTATGTCATCTATTTGGTGTTTGAGTGTTTGGTGTCTATTATGTCATTTATATACTATTTGAATGTTTGATTAATTCCACGATATGAGTATTTGTCTATAAGATTGCATGAAGAAATTATCTTGTTTTAAGATGGCTATACTAATACATATGTGTTGAGACAACTGATATGTACTTGATTGTAAGTAGGCGATAGTTGTAGAATTATGTATTATGACTTATGAATGTGAGTTGATTGCTAATTATGACATGGTTGCTAGACTTGGTAAGGGTTTATTTCAAATTACTAGATGAATTCTTGATCTTTGGAACATGTGACTGACATGTGTGAGAAGTTGCAGGACAACATACTTGGTGTTAGCGGCACAAGGTAATAGTTGATGTGTTTATATAACTAACAATGGTGTGATGTGACAGTATATAGTAAGACTTGATTGCAATGAGGTAAAAATGGTAAAGGAAAGGAATTGGGTAAGAATTCTTTTGGCTATGTTTGGAAACCCTAATTCCAAATGAATGAGTGCTTTGCATACAATAAATCTTCTTAACCTTAATTTTGTTTGACATTATGTCGATATATGCTATATTCATGAACATATATTTGACAGGTGTAACAACTGGTGTCTAGTTAGCTAGATCTGTTAAGGGAATTGGAGTCCCTTGAGAGATGGCACAGATGTGCTTAGCTACAAGGCAACACGCTTGGCACAAAAAGGTAAGATAACTGGTATATTTCTATATTTATTTATACACTAATAATTATGTGTTTATGGAAGTATGATGTAGGGAATTGCATGATAAGTAGACTTCCACGAAATCGTGGAGAAGGCTCAGGTTGACCTTTACTTTGGAAGAACTGGGAACCCATGGAGATTGATTGATGGTGTTTGTTGCTAGTTTTGTGCTTTTAGTCTTTTCTAATTAGTTTTCACTTGATAAATAGTTTTTTTTTGTCTGGTACAAGGCCTTACCGCTTTGTTTATGGTGTTGTATTTTTATTGGTTTTCATGTTTTCTTCCTTGTTTGTTTCATGTTCTTTCCTTTTTTTTTTAGGCTCTTGGTAATTGGTTGGGAAAGAGGAAAGTTAATGGAGTTTGGGAAGAGATGAATGAAACCCAACAAGTGATTTAAGGCCTGTATGAAGCTTAGTGCATTTATAAGGGCAATTGAAGGCAAGAATATGACAGTCAGTTGGACTAGTTGGGTCCATTGTGGTAAATGGACGATGGCAGTACAAACATGAGAAAAGTAATGAGGAAAGGTAAATTAAATGGATTTTAGGCGTAATATGCCTTGTCTATGTTTGGAATCATTGTTCTCAATGTTGTGCATGTTGTGAACAGATAAAGGGAGTTCTCTTAACCTTGAGCTTATGCTGCTTGGTAATTATGTTTTGATCATGATTATGTTGATGTCTATATATGTATACATGTATGTGTGTATTTCATTGTTTGATAGGGTTGTCATCAATCATGATTGTTTAATGCTAATATTTATGTGTATATGTGTATATATGTATGTCGTTTTTTGACGGGATCATGATTACTTACAATAATGTTTTTATATATATGTATGTATGTATCTATGTCACTATGTGACAGGGTTGTCATGGATCAATATGTGGAGGAATAAATGCTTATGTAGGTGAATGGAATGAAGAGGTTCTTGACTATGAGGAATTAAGTGGGAAGGGTAGTCCTAACAAATATATGAGGTCAGTATCATGTGGATATGAATTGATATTATATGCTTGTACTATTAATATGTTTATGTTATGGACAGGAAATTTTGAGGGATACATCAGTAGAAACGAAAGCAGTATGATCTATGACATGCTAAGATAAGCATGGATGGCAAAGAGAAATTGGAAGCAAGGTTGCTTGATAAAGATAGTGTCGTTTTGGATGTGTGGTACTATTGTTGTGTATATGTGGTGCATGTTGTATATTCAGTGATTGTACCTATGGTGATCTGTACATGTTGTATATGTAGGTACTATTGTTGTGTACATATGGTGTTATGTACATGTTTTATATGTAGTGCTATGTATATATGGTGTTGTGTGCAAGTTGTACATGTGGTGTTGTGTACACGTTGTGCAAGTGGTCTTGTGACAGGTGGTACTATGTACATGTTATAAATATGACATTGCTGTACATGTGGTATTGTGTGCATGTCGCAGATGCTGTGTTGTGGGCTATGTATGTGTATTGTGTAGTTGTGGTATCATGACATGTGTATTCATTGTGTTGCACTCTTTGTATGTATTGTGTCCTATTGTACACCAGGTATATGTGTGTGTATCATGTTTTGCTGTACACTAGATGTAGGTGTATGTATTGTGTTATGTCATACACTAGGTGTAGGTGTAGGTGTTGTGTCATACACCAAATGCAGGTGTATGTGTTTTTTTGTACGTCGGGTGTAGGTGCATGTATTTTATGGTGTTGTATGTCATGTGTGGTTGTATGCATGTGGTGTACATTGTTCATATGTATAGATGATTGAAGAAAAGAAAAGGAAATGGGTTCTTGCTAGGTGTGGAAAAAGATTTGATGTGTATACGAAAAGAACAAAGGTAGAAGAAATGGATCAATTGAAGGATTAGTATCAGTATGTCATTCAGTTTTATTATGCATGTGATCTATGATTCTAGTTTATCATGGTTAGATGTGATCTATGATTTTGATTATTATGGTTGTGTTTTGAGCTAATCGGATGTGATATGTTTATACACAATGATTTGATCAAACAAATAGTTTGACTTGTTGTGATAGGAAATAAATAGGATTGCAAGTGTACCTTGTTGATGAGCCACTAATGAGGTATGATGTGAATTTATTTCAATTTATTTTAAATCTAATGGAAGTTATGTGTTTGGTACAGGAAGCATGAAAATGCCCGATTGGGTTATGGAAACTAATTGCAAGGATTAGCAGCAGTAGCAAAAGGAATTCGAACAAGCAATAGTATGTTGGTAAAGAACTTGAGGAGCAAGGCCATTGTGGAACACTAGTGGCCAATAATGTCCATTGATTTCCATGAGCATGCTATGACTCGTATGATGGCTTTGAGGTATTTATATGCATTGGTTGTTTACCTTTTGATGTGTGAATCATTTCCAAGGGATGGATCGCCCGAGATAGGGGATGCCGGTGGAACTTGGAAGGTGAGTGACTACACAGAAGGGGGTGATTGGATTGCTCGAGGGACTATGTAGCAGAGAAGTGAAGGTTGGTCATGGATTTTTTTTGGTCATTAGCATTTCCTTATGGAATCAAATGCACATTATGATTTTACCCTAGAACAATAAGCTGGTAATTGTTCGCTGAGGGGACATGTGCACGAGATTGTAGCACTGGATATTAGGTGAAGCTTTGAATTTAGCAATGGATTATGGACTTACTGGGAAGGAGGTGAATCTTGGTACTACTTTTGAGGTGGATGTATAAGCCTTTGGATTCACTTTTTGCTAAAACAGGTACCATATCCTTTTATTTGTTGGTTGCGAAAATGTGCATAACTATATGTGTTTCTATTGTAACTACTGTAATAAGTTGTGTTATAAAGCTCCAGTAAATGGTATATCTATGATTTTTTCAGCACTTGTTCATTGTAAATACTACAATGAGTTGTGTTATAAAGCTCCATGGGAATTATGTTTTTCCTTTAGTAGGTTTATTGGTTGTAGGTGTCACTAAACACCGAGGATAGTGTTCCCCCAAAGGGGAGGGTTCTGTAATAGCCCTGGTTGAACATCCATGTAAAAAATATAAGAGAAAGGTCATGGGACACATATTCTAAGTTAAATGGTCAGAAAAACATCCTAGTGGGTGTTCACTTTGGTTTATTACGGCTAAGGAAATTGGAAAAGGAAATGGTAAAGTATTTGGAAAGGCAAGAGTAATTATTTGGCATTTATTTATGAAAATAAAGGAACTTAGGAGAAAAGGAAGGTGAAAGGTCACATGTTGCATGTGATGAGTAAATTGAAGCAAATAAGGGAAAATGAAGAAGATAAAGGCCTCATTGATAAAAAGGATTCTGAGGATCAATTGGTAGCTTTTTTCAGTTCAAATGTTTTTCAATTAAATTTTGGAGCTCTCTCTTTATTCTCTCTCTCTCACACTCTTAAACACTTAGATTTTTCTTGGAGAACTCGTGGAATACTGTGGCATACTTGGATATTTGGATCAAGAAGGAAAAATAAGAGCAGGATCAAGCAGCCACACTGGGATTATTTGCAGGTATCGAGTTGCATGTATGATTTCCTTACTAGTTTTGGCATGCATGGTTATGCATGTGTGTTCCTGATTCTCTTGCTATCATGGGCATTGGTTTTTCCAAGTGTGACAGTGTTCTTTAGCCTTACCTTTCCATTTCTAGAGAACCATGGTGTGATGGGGTTCTCATGTTTTGGTTGAGCTGGATTTCTGGATCGATTCGAAGCTGAGTGAGGTGGATCTCTGAATGTAAGAACACATGGCCTAGTTATCCTAGAACCGGAATGTGGAATATGGTAAAGCCACTAGCCTAGTGACCCATGAACTAGACTATGGATTGTGGTAAAGTCAGGTATTCTATGCCTTGGTGGGCCTAGGAATCCTTGACTGGTGATTGGCAGGATATACAGTAAATCATAGAGGTGTTTACCCTTAATCAATCTTGTTCGCAATAGCCTGCCCATTCTTTGACATGCATCACACGCCCTATAATATGATTTAGAGTCTTTGTGTAGTATAGGCCACCACAACCTAGCATGCAAAATATTTTGCATTGTTTCCTTTCTTGCATAATTCCCTCCTACATCTCCTCCATGAGCTTTAGTGAGGATATTGTTTCGTTCAAAATTGGGCACATATCGTTGAAGTATCTCGTCCGACCCCATCTTATACAAATTTCTGGCAATTACGGAGAAATCTACCACACGCACTACCAACTCTTTCTTTTGTTGGTTGGTGTATCCTTGTAGAGCTATCCCTATAGTTATAAAGTGGATAATATCTGAAAAGTGGTTATCCACTACATGCACCACAAAGAGCTATGTGTCAGGTATCCCTTCCTCCAAATTAGTAGGCTACTCTCCTCTCTCAATGTGCGATAGATGGTTAGAT
Organism: Pinus tabuliformis; assembly: GCA_031772625.1. Taxonomy (NCBI): domain Eukaryota; kingdom Viridiplantae; phylum Streptophyta; class Pinopsida; order Pinales; family Pinaceae; genus Pinus; species Pinus tabuliformis. Next base: position 40,493,233 of record CM062815.1, read on the forward strand.
CCTGCATTCATCCTTCCTGAATTAACAATTACATCAAAGTCGTATTCTTGAAATAACAACAGTCATTTGCATATCTTCCCCCCTAACACAGGCTTATTGACTAGGTACTTCAAGGCGAAGTGGTCTGTGTATTTTTTTAAATGTCCGCCCAACAGATAGTGCCTGAACTTTTGTAGCATGTACACCATAGCCAATCCTTCAAGCTCTGTTGTGGACTAATTCTTCTCAGCCTTTAACAATTTTATTCTTGCAAATGCTATAGGATGATCCAATTCTCCTTTGCCACCTTGTGTTAGCACTTCTCGTAACACAATACAACATTGTTGTGGTCACCAACACCCCCCCTCCTTATTTAGTATTAGCAATAACACTAGGTAAGTGGGGACCCTTAGTAAAAAATTCAAAAAATTCAATTAAGATTTATGTATTATACTCCTTAAGAAAACATCGCATCGCGCGAAGAAGATAGGACATTTCCTTGTGAGTAAAATGATAAACTGCGAAAATGCGATGCGAATTTCATCGCATCGCATGCACTAAGAAATGCTCATATTAGAAAACCTTAAAAAATCACCGATGGCCGATATGCGACATCGCGTATCATAAATATCGCATAAAAAACACATAATCATTTAACGAATTGTAACAATCTGCGATACAGCAATGCGATCTGCGGTCTTGCGTTCACGCGATACAACAATCTGCGATCTTGCGATAAATGTAATTAGGCAACCCTGCGATAACACATCTTAATGAAAATGTGATAACGCGATACTGCGATGATGCGATGCTGTGATGCGAGTCGCATAAATTGTCCATCGCAAATTTTCCCCTGCTCAACGTTCAAGAAAAGCTGTCCATAAACCAAAAATTGGATACGCACCTTAACGAAAATTAATGAATGTATGCCAAGTGTTAATGGAAGACAGTTTTGTGTTTTTCGAAGAGTGAGTTCATGTCAGGTGGCATGTTTTTGTACATCCGTAGAGCTCAGAGCTTTCTTGTCAATTTTTATTATCATTACTCTCTCCTTATGTGTAAACTGCAGGAATGAAAAGCAGAAACAACATGAAGCAATGTGCAAGGAGCGATTAAGGAAAAGGGTAAAGCTCCAATGCTCGGAAACAGAGAAGAAATGCCATCATGAATGGATACCGCATGTAATAGAGCTGCAAAATTCCAGAGCGCTTCTGAACTATCCATTACAGATCTGTCAGTCAGAGCCATGGTTGAAAGAGTAGTTGAACAATGCTGATATCAACAGGAAATTTAACGCTCAAGGTCAGAAGCTCACGAAAGCAGTATGTTTACAAAATTTTGAAGCTTATACTCGGTGAAGGAAAAGGTGCTAAAGGCGAAAAACGCACCAGAAAGGCCCGGATCAAAGAACGGAGGCAGTTTCCGATGCGCGATTAGCACCTAGCGCTAATCGCGCATCGCTGAGAAAATTGCTCAAAAAGCAAAGTCCCTAACTTCTTAGTCACTCGTAAGCCCAGAAAATGAAATAAGGCAAAGGCAGAGGCGATTTGAGGGTTAAACAAGTGAAATTTGGATTATTACTGAGCATACACAGTAAATCCACATAGCCAGAGGATGATTCTTAAGTATATATTCTATTTTGCTGAAAAAATGGTGCCAGCGCTTGCCATTTCTATTTGCTTAGCTCAACCAAAAGCGGAAGACAGTCAGCCGACTCTACCCAGGCAAATATTGAATGCTCACAACATTAAGGAGCAAATGCAGAAATAGTTAGATATTAGATTTAATTTTTAGAAATAGTTTTTCTTAGAAAAAGGGCGGTCATTTAAACCGTATCCTGAATCTATGTAATTAAGTTATTTAGTTAGTAGTATTTAAACCCTTCTCATGCATTGAGAGAAGGGTCCAGAAATTTATCAAAAATTTGTCCTCAGAACATGCACTTTTGCACCCTCAGAGGAGGTTTTGGTGAATGAATGGATCAAGATATGTTGATTTTTGCATTTGATATCTGCTACTGATGTTGCACTTCTGTACTCTTAGTAGATGTTAGAGCAAGGAAAGATAAATCATTGTTGCTTGAAGCTTATGAGTAGGACCAGTCATAAATGGTTCTTTTATCTCTTGACCATTTCTGCTTATATGTTAAAGTGATATATAGTTTTTAGTTGTTTATATGTTATTGCATGAATGCTTGAGTTACCATTTGGCACTTTTGTACAGTGGTAGCTATTTATTTATGTTTAATGTATGAATAGCTTATTATGCGATATGTTGTTCACAACTATTTTGCCTAACTTTTTATGCGAAATAGTTCATCTTAATTGATTTCCTTTCTTATAATCGTTGAATGATCTTTATTACCAGTTGTTATTTGAAATCTCTTTAGATCACATAATAGAAGAATTACATCCCGGGTTCGCATAGATTAGATGTGTTGTTTTTATTAGATTACAATAGCATAGAATTAGATTAAAGTTTGAATTAGAATAGCTTAGATAGGAACTGTTAGATCAGCAACATCCAATTCTACACACACACACCCATAGATTGGGAAACTGGTCCCATTATCCCCAGTCGGACCTGCTATACCAAACCGATAAGGAGCTGCCAACCAAGGTCCGGACTGGGCGGGTATCCCCCTTGTTGTTGACCCGATTTTCGGGGCTTCAACAAACGTGCACATGGAATTCTTTCTTCCAGTCCGGGAATACCAATATCGACATGGTAACCATTTTTTCCTTCAAAAAATCCAAACTACACTCACATTCTTCAACCCAACAGAATCTAGCATCCTTCTTTAGCAACGTTTCCATGGGCATGGTAATCTGAGCATAAGCCTTGATGAACTTTCTATAGTACCTGGTATGGCCCAACATTCTACGCAGTTGTTTAACACTCCTTGGGGCTTCGAAATTGATTATTACCATGATTTTGGTAGGGTCCACCATGAGTCCTTGCCTGCATACCACATGACCCAGCAAAATGCCAAAGGGGACACAAAACAAGAACTTCTTTAGGTTCAACGCAATCTGATACCTTCGACATGTATCCATAATAAAGAGAATATTGGCTACATGGCACTTTACTAGCCCAAACACTATCCAATCATCAAAATATACCTCCAAAAATTTGTGAATAAACTCTTTGAACGTCGTGATGACTACGCGAGAGAATATTGTAGATGCATTTTTGTGTCCGAAGGGCATCACCATATATTGAAAACACCCTCATTCCACCACGAAGGTTGTTTTACTCCTGTCTTCTAGTGTGATCTTGATCTAATGGTATCCAGAGAACCCATCAGTAAATGAGTATGCCTCCTGTCCTCCAACATTTTCCATGACCTCATCAGTAAACGATGTCGGGAAAGGATCATGGACACAAGCATCATTAAGCTTTTTTAGATCTATGCAAATCCTTATCTAATCCTTCTATTTATTTTCCTGAACTACCATTGGGATCACCCAATCAGATTCCTCCACTAGTTCAATAATACTTGCTTCAAGCATCTTGTCCAATTCCACGCAAACCTTTTCCTTGTATTTGGGATTAAGGTGATATGGCCTCTGCTTAACAAGTTTTGTGTCTAGTTTCAAAGTTATTTTCATCACTCCCAAATCACCTATGATGCCTTTTAAGTTCGAAAATTTTGTAGGAAAAAGATCCTGGTACTCGTGGAGTAGCTCAACAACTTCATCTACTGTGGTATCATCCAAATAATCCCCAATCTTCGCGAATTTATGTTCTGCTTCTATACCAATCTTTACCTGCCTAGTCTTCAATGGCGTGGTGATATCCGGGTTCTCTATCTATGGACCTTCAACCTCGCGATGACCTTCCATCTTTGGTTCACTAATATTCCTTGGATCCTCATGCTTTTCCTTAGCAGTCATATTATAGCATTCCATTACATGGCATAGCTGTGTGCTCCAATCCAATTGAAGCAATTCCAAAGGATCTAGTTGAATTCGGAAGATCGTTGCCTTAGCCTCCTACAGTGCCTCATCAATTCTTTTGAATCCATCTTCAAAGTTGAAGGTCATCAAGAATTCTTCTCTTAAGATGTCCCGCTCCGTGGTGCCATGGCGATGCTCCATTTCCAAATACCAATTCATAGGGATTATATCCAAAGCATCACAGAACAAGTGCACCCATTTTGGTTGTGACTCTGTTCCATACACCTTAGTCCATTTGGCCAAATTATCGTACAGATCATTCCTCCCATCATACATCTCATTTAACCATACTTTAGGACAACCGAATCTCATCCTCATAATCCTCCTATAATTTCACTACTCATAAAAATTATCTTTGTGTGTACCGCACCACTGAGCGAGCATAGCGCACAGTGCCAAATCTAGTGCCTGAAAGTGGTGATCCTATGGAACTTCCCTTTCAAAATCATCAAAAAATTTATCTACACCAGTTAAGCCATCATAATAAGGTAAATTTCTTACCTACAACAACACACAGCACAACGATTTGGTCATCATATTGCAGCGCAGTGTGGATGCTTCATGCAACCTGTTTTGCCAATGTTCCAACTCTTCATCTGAATCTGAGGTATAGGAAATTTCTCGGTTCCATGCAATTGATCCATCAGCCATTGGATTAACCAAATATTGGTCTCACACACTAACTTTTTAGATTTGGTCCAAATCATCATTAGTTTCCTCATAGTTGCGGACCGGTTCGGTATAGCGCGGTCCTTCTGCAGGGTCCAATGGTACTACAACATGGAGCGATTTTCTTTCAAATGACATCATTCGATTCTTCAAGTTGATGACCCCATTCAAATTAATAACCCTATATATTCCAAGGAACATGGGTTAGGGATTGTTGTCATCAACAATTTCTATTACTTCAAAATTAGCCAGCGAAGACGTGCCTTCTATATCTACAGTAACTCACTGCAATCATCCCATAGGGATAATATTCTACTAGTTTTCCATCCTCAGTTGAATCAAAAACCACTGCATTGTAGGTCTCCCCATTCTTTCCCAGGTTTCTTTAGGGAATACGATCACATCAAACCCCAAATCCAAAATAACTTGGTCCATCTCACAGTCTCCTATTTGTGTGGTAAGCCTCATCGCATGCCCTGTTCTTGCCCTATGATTAAAAATATTTATAACTACGTGGGGTCCATCAAGATAATTATCCTTACTAGAACACTTGTTTATAAACTCCTGTAGTCCCTTCACAGCCTTTCTATCATGTAGTAGTTTCATACAAGTCCCCAAGAAGGTGGTAAGCACAGAGGGTTTAGCCACTGTATTCGCGCTGGTATTTAGTAGTTTGTTTTGACTCCCTAAGATAGAGGCTTCAACGAAGCTTTTCTTTGCTTCCATGAATTTTTCCTTAACGTGCTCTAGATAAAACCCAACCTCCTTTTTTGGAGCCTTGCGGACCCATCCACCTTCTTCAAGATTTTTTCCCTTATCATCACCAGTCATGATCCCACTTTGTATAACGATATTCACATACAGGTCCTCTTCGCATGGCTCAACCCTCATCATCTGAAGTTCTAGGTAGGATGCTGAGGCTGCACCTTCTTCTCCTACATCTTGGCCATCAAAATAGGACATTCTTTGATGGCATGGTCAAACTGAGTGCAATATTGACAAGATGCACATGTATGATTCGTACACTCAAGCGCGTAGTGTCCCAGCATTTCACAATTGTAGCAAATGACCTGCTCCCAACCCCTACCAGGTCCTCCTCCTTCGCCTCATCTCCAGCCTTAATATCCTCCATGTGCTCCCCCAGCGCCCTGATCTAGAGGTCGAGACTCCTCTTGCATTAGATACATAGGCATCCTCTCCATCATTAATTCATAGCTTCTACAGTGGCACTCATCATGGCCCACGAATTTGTAGAAATCATAGAACAATTGTTGTGGTGTATGCACAAACTTTTGTAGTAAGTGGGAATTATATGTTACATGTTTTCCCACCACCTGATAGATAACGCACCATAGCGTGGGCCCCACACATGGTCCTACTAGAGCTTCCTGCCTCAGGGGCATTGGCCCTCCTCCTGTGATATAGTTCGTGAAGATAGGATAGAGATCTTTATCATGCCACTGGTTTTTACACTTGAGATGCCAAATTTCTATGCACCTCTGACCAAGCCACTTTTTCTTTTTTCAAGCTTTGCAATTCCAAGCAAAGGTTCTGCAGCTATGCATGTATCTGTTGAACTCCAAATGATGCATCCTGAATAGGAGTTTCATGCAATCTCATCATAATTTCTAGGTCTTCCGCTTGGGTTCCTATCTTTTGTTGTGATAAAGCAATCCTTAGATGGGGTAAGAGTGAAACTATAAACTAATTTCAATGCTGACTATCTATGACATTCATATTAGCTTCACAAATTCTACACTTTAGTCTTTGATCTAGCTCGTATGGCATTTCACCGGGCCTCATCATGATTTCCTTAAATCTAATCACCAATTTTGAGGCTGACTTAGGCTTACCGAATTCCTTGTTCAACGCCGTTTGAGTATCTACTAATGATGACAACGTATTGTCAATGCAATAGTTAACGTACCATGTTAAGTGTGATCCTGTAGAGAAGTAACCAACTACACCTTATTTATATTATCATCGGTAATTTATTGTGTTGTCCACACAACCTTCGCAACAAACCAAAATTAATCTAAATCCTCACTTCCTAAACCCTTGAAAAATGACAACTTCATTATATTCGACATGTCGACTGGAGGCGGAGGTGGTGGTGGTGGTGTGGGCTAAGGGGTATGTTGTGGGTGAAGGTGGATGTGGTGTAGATGGATGAGGTATTTATGAAAAACCATGCCTTATCAACTAGACAGTGCTCTAGAGTGAAGCCTGTGCTGCTTCCTCGTCGTCACTCATAGGAGGTTCAATCAATGAGCTATATTCAGGACTTTTTCTCCCCCTATCCTTGAAGAGATTCCCACTTTGCATAGCTGCAAACATCAAGGTAGTGGCATAACTCGTTTTTCACACAACATCTTAATCCAAGTATTCAAAGATCGTACATACTTACGTCGTGGTCCTTTGAAGAATCGTCTCTCTACTTCACTGTAACTGACCAAGATGTCAACCACGAAATCTGTAACAAATCCTCCTATAACCCGATCAAGCCAATGGTTAACAACACGCGTGATCTTATCCTTAGAGGATTCTAGCCTCCGCACTACTTCCGAAGTCCACACTATTGGGCCATCAATCTTCCACCTTCCTTGGTCATCTGCTAATTTAGATATCCACTCGTATAGTTCAATCAGGAAGGTGTAGAAGAAAATCTTGTGTATTTCTATGTATAGATACCTTTCCAACCACTATTATTTTGTTAGTCGTGGATTTCAATTTTCCTACGTCGTGAATTCATGGATATTTCTATCCAACCACTTCTAAATTTCCTTCTTGGTCGGGTTCTATTGATGCGACATCAAACATATCTTTATGTAGATCCCAATAATAGAACCATTTGCTGGCTTAAGGGGTCTTGACTCAGCTTCAGAATTAGTTGTGCCAAAAAAATCCATACACTATTGGCCCTTTCGGAATCAATCCGCGGTGCACAGACTGAAGTCTCACTCGAAGCAGTATGGGGAGATGTTGGAACAAAGTTTCCACACCTAGAGATCAGTTTGATGTCCTTCTGTGACCTATATATGCCTCTGCACCTTCCATCCTCCACACTAATTCTAGAGTCCACACTATTGGACCGTCAATATTCCACCTTCCTTAGTCATCTGCCAATTTAGCTATCCACTCGTATAGTTCAATCAGGAAGGTGCAAAATCAAATATCATGTATTTCTGTGTACAGATACATGTCCAAGCACTATTATTTCATCATGCATGGACTCTTGTTTTCCTGTGCCACGAAGTCGTGGATCTTTCTATCCAACCGCTTCTCAATTTCCTTCTTGGTTGGGTTCTAGTGATGTGACATCACACATATCTTTATGTAGATCCCAGTAACGAAACCATTTGTTGTCTTAGGGGGTCCTGACCCAGGTTCAGAGTTAGTTGTGCCAAAAAAAACCATTCACTACTGGCCCTTTCAGCATCAATCCGCGGTGCATGGACTAAAGTCCCACCCGAAGCAGTATGGGGGGATGCTGGAACCAAGTTTCTACACACAGAGATCAGTGCGATGTTCTTCTGTGACATAGATATGCCTTCGAACAGATCTTTAAGTGCTTATGGCTTATAGTGGTAACTTCCTTGAATCATCTTCTAGACCTCTGCGAAGGTCTATGACTGGCTTTTGCAGATCTTGAATAGGTGATTTAGCTACTTACGTGCATCGTAGATTACCCTTAGAACAATATTTACTCAGATCCACCTAAGTGTTAGATAACTTTAATAGATAGTGTTATAATCTTCAAGTAACCATTTAATAGTAATTACATTCAAATAATATGTCAAATCAAGTAAATTCGCACATCAATGCATCATTATTTTATAAAGACATCATTTCATCACAACATATATCGCAATCATACATGACAAAAGTAAAGAGCCAAGACACATGAATTTATGTAATAATATTCTTTATTGGTGTTCAATATATGTTTACAGACTCAATACTTCCCTATGCACTCAGTTGCAGGGGTACACGCACTTAGCTATGGAAAATACTCTAGGCCTCTACGCACTCAGCTATAGAGCCTTTCCCTCCTCTAAGACTTCTATCTCTGCGCTAAACTTCTTCATTCGTACCCATAGATTTCTTACTTCCTTACCTTAGACTCTCTAAGATACTCCTATTTATACAATCCCATGGTTTGTGGACCATGGGTAGATCTCAAAATCCGACTCAAATTTACATAACAAAGGGTAAAAACCATTTTTGACTCCTAAATAGCTACGTGCTCCAGGCTCCGCGATGACAATTTGTGGAGACTTTTCATCTTTTCACATAAAAATTTGGACTTTTGCCTCAAAACTTGGGCTTTTTCCCAAAAAATAACCCTAGGGGACCCCATCCCAACACTTGCCAGTGAATGGCGGGATATATAGTAAATCCGAGAGAGTGGTGTCTTTATTATTACCTAGTGATCTTTGGATCAGAGAGTGGATTGTAGTAAAGCCTAGAAACTAGGATACATGAAATTTCTTCATGAGGTAGGTGGAGAAACTTAGTGGAATCCATGCTTGTTTATGGACTAGTGATATTGTGAAGTTTGTGGTAAAGCGTGATACTATTGATGAGGGCAAGGTGGTTTAGCCTCAGGAAGCCCTAGTTGCTTCTTTGTGTTTATTCCCACATTCATGCGTGGAATATGGCACGAGGGTGATTGGATGAAAGAAATATTTTGTTCAGCCAATCAACAGTTAGGTTGTTCATGGAATTCCAAAAACCTGGATGGCTTATGCATTTATTAATAAGAGTTCCTTCTCCTTGGAATTTCATGTGTAAATGTACTAGTCCATACACGGTATTTATGGTTGTTGTATTCTTGTTATTTATGTTGGTTGCATGTTGGTTATGAGCATGATTTATGATCTTTATGATGTATGGATCTCATCATGTTTTGGTTGATAAATGAAAAAAAATGAAGATATGACCTAATAGATGATAATGTAGCTAATGTGATAAGGCATCAATGCTTCCTTATGAAACTTATATAACTATAAGACCCCTATAATCAGATATGTTGTTATGATTTGTAGATTACATGTGCACAATGTGTTTGACGAACTGTCAATCATGGTTTGTCTTGGTTAGGTCAAGTCCTTGATCAAGTTTTATGTTAGAGCCTTTACCTTAATGTCATTTATTGGCTTGGAAAGTCTCATCAAGTCCTAGGTAGTGGTTTGGAAACTAGCCCTGAAAAAGTGGCTTAAATATCGTAGTCTCTAGCACAAAACTAGATGAAAAAATTGTCATCTCTCCCTTGCAAGCATTGTGGGAGCGACTGGAAGGTCCTAGTCACATGAGGGTTTAATTCATTGATAAGATTGGATAGCTCGGGGTTTGGGCACCTAGAGTGGTAGATTAACTCCTGAGGGTCCTGTATCAGCCCCGGGATGTTTTAATGGTGTTGGTTCCGCAGTTCTACTTCCCTAACTCCACTTAGGGACTTGAATCATTTCATATTAACTCTTTGTCACATGTTTACCCCAGTGGACCAGTTAGCTTGGGTAAATGTGGGAGGAGGGTGTTACACAACATGTTCTACATTAGGAACTTAAAGGTGGCAAAGGAATTAGTAAGCCCGAAGGGTAGTACTACAAACACACAATTCCCATACCTCTTTTGAAAAGTTTCCTTCTGGATATATTCTTCCATGATCCACACTTGATGATATCCTAACCTCAAATCAATTTTCGAGAAGATTTTTTCTCCTCTCAATTTATCAAATAAATCAACAATCTGTGGAAAGGGGAACCTATTTTTTATGGCCACCTTATTCAATTTCTTATCGTCAATGCATAGCTTGAGAATGACATCCTTTTTCTTTATAAATAAGACTAGTGCTCCCCATGGAGACACACTCGATCTTATGTATCCCTTATTAAGCATCTCCTTCAACTATAATTTCAATTCTACCAACTCAGTAGCACTCATCCATTATGGTGCCTTGAATGAAAATTATACTCGTAGCATCATTTCAATGGAAAAATCTACCTCCCTATGAGGCAATAATCCAGGAATGTCTATTGAAATACATCCTCGTATTGTTGTAAAATGGGATATATCTTTAAGACCTCACTTTCCTCTTTCCTTGCAATATTATTAGCTTCAACACTACTAGAAATGTGCATAGGAAAAAGAAAACACCCTTTTATGTAGTTGTGCTTAGCTTGCATTGTTGTGATAATTCATCACTGAAGTACCCTTCTTTTTTCCTTATAACATTCTTCTTTATCAAGTTTTGTCTAGGCATTCAATAGAATTCTCATATCAATCTACTTTTTCCCAACGTGTATACAACCACTCCATACCCATTAACATAATATATCCACGCAAGGGAAGTAGATTAAGGTTTTCTACTGTTGGAATACCCTTGAGTTCAAATTTACATTATTTCACCCATTTCCTTACCCTTCTCTTTGTTTTTATTGCTAGTTGAACTAGTAATGATTTTTCATGCATTTCCTTAACTTAATTACGATGATCCACAAGTTCAGGACTGATATTGTAGTAATTAGAGCCAAGACCAATTAAAATAGAAAAAATTCAATTACAAAGCTTACATTCCATTTCAATCATATAATACCAATGGTCATCTTGCCCATTTTCCATGACTACATATATTCTGGGTATACTTTTTGCTATGTTCCCCACAATACAAACTTCTTATGAATTTTATATCCATGGCCTCACATCCTTCTAATGTGGATAATATTTCTTTTGGTGATTCTCTCCATATGTCAAACACTTCATTGGCTCCTTGACATCCAATTTATTATGTCCTCTTGCAAGTTGATGCACATCACCTTTTTTAGTTGGGGTGAATTTTGGTTGAGGTCAACATGTATTAACTGAGGTTGCACTTTCTATCTTACCTAAAAGTTTCACTTTCCCTCCTTTATTATGCCATATTTCTTTATTTTTCCTATTAACCATTGGTTTCCAAACTTTTTTTTTTTTTAATTTAGGCCCCTATTTTGACTGCTCATAGCAATGCTTAAATTTCTTGATGGCATCCTATAGTGTCTGAGGTTCACAAAATTCAATATAATCCTTGAAATACAAGATTAACCCACTGATGAATCTCTAGAAAAAAAATCCCATCTTTTAGATATGGTACATATCATAGTAGCTCTATAAACTTGGTGGCGTACTCCTCACTTGACATCTATCCCATTCAGAGTTCATAAAATTCCTTTGCCTTGGTATCAAAGTATCTTTATTACAGATACCTTTTTGAGAAAAAATATTAAAACTCACTCCATGTCATATCCTCTTCTTGTATGTTTTTCACATTCTTCACATCTTCCCAACATATGTTTTCTTTTCCTTTCAATCTGAAAGTGGCTACCTTTGCCTTAATGTTCTCAGAATAATTATGAATTATGAAGAACTTCTTCATTCCCAATAATCAACCTTCTTCTTCTTCAAACTTCTTCATCTCACCATAAAAAGTATGGGGTTTAACTATCTTAAATTATTTTTGCATGTGATCATCCTCTTTCCTAATATGATGATCGTGATGCCTCCTAGGGGGAGAATAAAGGTGTTTTATGTAAGTACTAGCTACCCTCTTAGGTGTACACACTATGGTATGTCCTCTTATAGTATATTCACACTCTCACATATGCCTTTTCTTATACCTTCCTTCATCTTCCCCATTTGTCACTTCCTTTGTTTCTTTATGATCTGGTTTGTTTCCAAGAATGGTTCATAATATGTGTTGTCCTCACCTTTGTAGGTATGAAAGGCTTTGTAAGATGAAAATATGAAATTTTTCTTACCTTTCTTATGCTCTGATAATCCTTTCTTATGCTTCAACTAGTCTTTCATTATCATCTTTGTTACTTCTCAATTTAGCCTTTAGGCTCCTAAGTGTGTCTGCCCATTCTAGAGAGTCTCCCTCTCCTTCCTACTCACGTAAACATTCCCATCCAACTAATATTTCTTCTTTCCCATGTTGTGATCTATCAAAACTTTATTCTACCATTTCCTTGTTCACTCCCTTGTAGTCTTGGTGCTTATGATGTGTTGACATCACACACAACTATTAGTTATGTCAACTAGAGATGCATAGTGCAAGATACCATTTGAGCTTATTTAGTGAAGTTATTGATACTAAGCTATCTAATCGTTAGGTTTAGTGCATACATGAAAAAATCAATTGTTATGTACATGTAAAAATCAACATCAATATATTATCTATGCATGTGTAAATTCTAATGAGTGACAATTGTCATTAGCTCCATAACAACAAATTGTCCTAATGACTTATTTTCAACCCCAATGTCCATTGTTGGAAACCTTGCTCTGATACCACTTCGTAACACACCCTCTCATCTAATATGATAACTATATGTGGTTAATATACCAAACAAACTCTCAATATATAGTTATGAGAATGGGATACAAAAAAAATTGTCTTCTTTTATTTTTTAACACTAAAACAATCCAATTCACTATATCAATCTCATTGAAATGTTTATAGAGACAAAAATTATCACCTAAATCGAGCCTTGAAAAAAAATGTTACATTTTTTTTAAGGTTCTCCTCCTACACTATGCTATAGAACTTTGTCATGCCGCATCGACCCCACATGGTTCCCAAGTGGCATATTACCCTATACGACATCACACCATGGTGGTCAATGTAATTTACTTATGGCTATGATCAATAGAGTAGTCTCATACTTGCCCTAGCGTTTAACACTAGAGCCAGATTTATATTTCCTGGGATGGATGAGGTGCGTTCTATGGGATACATACTCGCTTGAGCATTCACATAAGAAATATGGCGCAAATATCTTGTTCTTTCATCTCACTAAATTTGTGGCAAGTGTTTTATAATTTTGCATGGTTGGTGAAGTGGTGTTTGTTATCACTCAGGTTGTCCCTTTTGACTCCTAAAGGGATACGGCCGAGGTAACCACAAACCAACTTTGGACTGCAGGCCCTAGCCTGCCTGCAGTCAGAGAGGGCTCTCTCTTTATGATTTAGCTTTTTTGAAGGGGGTGATTTTAGGCTAGTTATGATGCACAAGGGTTTTGATTGAGTTTTGGTGGGAAAACTGACACTTTCAGGTAGAGAGGCTGAGTATAGTCTGAATGTTTCAAACCATTGGGCGTGGAGTCGAGGAGGGGGAACTGCTGCTGTCTTTCCTTAATAACAGTGAGGGGAAAATGGAGCAAGATGACTGAAGCAGAAGCAACTTTCAGGTTTCCAGGGATGGCAAGAATGCTAAAGAAAGAGAGGCAGTTAAGAATCTCTCCAATAGATTAGCAGAGGAAACAACAAGGCGCTACATAGGAGCAGTTAAGAATCCCTAGATAATTGGCCAGCACCGGTGAACTGGGGTAAAAATGAGCCAGAAGGAATTCAATGTTCATAACCAATTCATTCAGAAGAAAACATCAAGAAACAACAGGAATTGAGCATAGAGAGTATTTAAACTAATTCTAGGCTATTCTTTTTTCCTTCTATTTAGATAATGGCAAACACATAAACAAAGATAAGAGGCACTTATTGCTTCAGGCCGCAACGCAGGAATTCCATCTTCAACTCTTCAACACATTCATCAACAACAGAGAGTTCGCTCTCCAAGCTTTAAGCAATCTTTGATTACAGAAAAATTCAGGTATACACAGCGAGTCTCTAGCTAAAATTATCAATTGACCAACCCTTAAAACTATACAGAGGGTGGTATATATAGGGCAAAACTCTCTGCAGAGTTCCTTTATTACATATTGACCTAATTAGGTCATAAAAATGACTACTTGACCTAATCCTATCTAGAAATAAATGCAAAGAATGTCTCGGGCCGTGCTCAGGACCGATGTGTCAAAATTGAATGAATGATGCCGTCTTCGGTGGCTAGCTGCAGTGCTTTCTGCAATAAATGGGTATGGGTTTATGCTTTCTTGTTGTCCTTGTGCCTTAAATGTCTTGACGGTGATTTGAAAGCAAGGATGGGCTGATGCTTATCGATTTGATTTTCTGGGGGCTTCATCAATGTTCAGGTGCCTCGAGCCCCTAAAAAATCATGACTGATTCTTTCTGGTGTCCTTTCTTCCACTGATACTCTCTGACAAAATCTGGGCTGCTGATCTGTTGTGCTGCATGTCTAATCACCAGTAAATGGCCGTTGTTCGGCCTCTGTATCATCTGGAATTGTCTTCTGATCATTTTGGTATGCTCTGTGAAGAAAACAGATCATTTCTGCGCCTTTTCGGGCTTCCTGGGGCTGCATGGGGCGAAGATTCCTTAAAGATTCCCTGAAGATTCTCCATTTCGGCCCAAAAAATCCTGCGATGAGCGATTTGGCACAAATCGCTCATCAAAAATTGCCTCAGAATTCGATTCCGGGGCTCCGAAGTGCGACTTTCGCGCCTCTGCGTCAAAAAAAGGGCTGATGACGTCAGCATGATGCCAGCATTGTACGGCGAGTGACGTTAGCATGGCGACGTGGCGGGATGACGTCAGCATGACGTCATCTCGTACGGACAATGATGTGGCAAGTACGGTGGCGGGACACATGGCAGTGACGTGGCAGGAGGCCACGCAGGCGGGTGACTCATCGGGTGACTGTACAAGGGGGGTGACGTGGGCTATTGACTGTGCAGGGGGTGACGTGGGCTGGTGACGTCACCGGGCGGTAAGCAGTATGTGGTGCACTGCTTATGGGGGATGGCGGTTTCGGAGGGAGGGGCTCCACCACAACCCGGTGCCTGACGCGTGGCGGGAGTACGGCGGCAAAACCGCCGAACTCCCGGACGTTAAAGGCTGGGCGCGTCGGGGATAAGGATGCCTGCCAGCCGTAGATCTGCGGGGCTGTGGATCAGACGGCTGGCGGCGGATGCGACGGGATAGGGGGTTAACGGGCGAGAATATTCGCAAGAATATTCCAAATTTAATATGCGCGGCGGGTTATAGACTTAGGAAAACGGGTTTGCGGGGTTTTTACAGCGGTGGGGTGAACTTGTACAAGGGGAAGGTGAAAACATGGGTTTTTTGGGGGTTTTTAGGGTTAAGGGAGAGGTTGCTAGCTGACCAGATGTCAAACTAGTTCCTCAATGACTCGGATGGGCTAAAAACAGTCCCAGATGGACTGAGATTTCCCGGACTTAGTAGAAAGTATGGCTATAATGCCAGGGAGGGGTATTTACATAGGGGGAATTATATACATGATTTTAATAGGGGGAGGGAAAAACTAATAGGGAGTTACATAATAAGGGTGATGAGAAAAAAAGATGTTAGTGAACTCCAGCCTGAGTACCTCCAACTGAAAAAACTGCCTCAACCCAAAAATGGATTGCTTTGTCAAAATTGGAACACAACAGTGGCCCTTAGACCAGCCTACTCTTGTGGATACTTTTTGGCCATCTGTAGCAAATATGGAGCATTGCAACATGCATAGCACGACATATTTGGCATGTAAAACTATCGATCATGAAAGATGATTAACCTGCTGTAGCAGGAGGCTAGCAGTGGCTCCACTTGGGGATGGCTTTTCCTTGTGAAAAGTCAAGAACAGCAGGTCAGACTGCCTTGTATTCAACTGTTACTGTGTTCTGCAAATTTCTCTTGGCTGGCTGCCTTATTGATCCTACCTACCTACCTACCCTAACCAGCACTTACTTTGTTGTTAGGTGAAGTGAAATAACCAATGCAGCCACTTAAGTAATAATAACATGAGTGGGCTTTGCTGCTTATGCTTGCTAGTGACATCAACTGAGATTTTGCAATTTGTTATGGCTTTGTCAATCTTTGAGAAGATCAGGAAGCTACTGACCTCCTTTGCGGTGCTTAAATACTGTACAAAACTGTCCTGCAACATATATATACAATTTTTTGGCTGAATTAAAGAACTGTACAAAGGTTCAGGATCACTACCATGCCTTGGAGTCGGGAGATCATTGACAACTCGATACTGAGCCTTGCAGCCTGTTGATGGCGTCGTGCACTGATCTCTTTCATTATTTTGCCTGCCAGTGGATAGGTCATTCGGGACTTGCAGAGGTGTTTGCAATTTATTACAATCTGGCTCGAATAGGGCCAGACTGATCTGTGCGGGCTGCTGGTCTTCTTCTTCTTTGAATAATTCAGATGGCTGAGAACAAAGAGGCAAGGGATCCACTTGGATCATCTGGTCATATGCTTCTGCTTCTGGGTCCTCCTCAATCTGATATTCAATGGCTCTTTGGGACTGCAGAACTAGAGGCGATACCTTTGGAACAATATCTTGATTAATCTCCAAATGGTCAATAACAACAGGTGGTGACGCTTGATCATATATAGCATGATAGTTATCCTTGATAAATTGGAAAGATTCAAAACAAAAGGGTAAATTTCCTTCACTGAAATCGGCACACTCTGCGTTTTCCTCCTTTTCTTCATAGCTAAGATGGGCACGCTGATCATTAGGTTCAGGTTGTTGAACCTGAACACTGCTTCCTGCCAAAATAGGATCTGATTCCTCTGCAAGGCTGATTTGGTCATTAGGCTCATAATCCTCATCATATAGATCATCCTTGGGCAGATAGTTGAAAGAAGAGGAGCTATTATATTCACACATTACATCAGGAGTCTGCTCCATCATGTATGGCTGGATGAATATGTCATCTGTTTTGTGGCAGGTTTGTTCGTGAATGTCACTACTTTCCTGTTGTGAAACAGATCTGTTCTGGTGCTCTGAACTTTCTACTTTCATTGTGATCAGCTGCATCATTTCCTCTACCTTTTGTAGCACACTATGAAATCTTTCTTCTTTCTCTGCTTTGTGCTGTTCCTCCCTTCTTCTTAGATTTGCTTCCACGTCCACAGCTATGTCCTGCATCCGTTTCAAGGTGGACGGGCATCTTTCTCTCAGACAGAATTCCATTTCTGTGTCAAATGCTCTAGGATATTGCAATAGAGCTAGATCAAGGGGAGGTCTTATATTTAGAGGCATGGCTTGATAAACTTGATTGAATCTGTCTGAAAACTGCTGAACAGATTCATCCGGATGCCTTTCTAAATGATTATATTCTTCGATCAGCAAGAAGAGATTACCTCTGATCATCCATCTATCAAGGAAAAGCTTAGCACACTGCTGAAACTTAGAGATGCTCGCCTCAGGCAACGCTTTAAACCAAGTCCTAGCTTCGCTTTGCAAAGAAAGGGAAAATAGTCTAAGACTGACATCTTCATCTTCCACTTCAAATGTATTAAGATAATCTTCAAAAGCCTGGATATGTTTCTGGGCAGTAGTGCCATTCTCTCCATCAAATCTAGGGAGATATTCAGGATGATTTGCTGGCAGGGGACCAAGCACAGGAGGCAAAATGAGCGGCTTATATCTTTCAGGAACTTTACGAGGCACGGGAGTATGTACGGGAACTAGAAGACTGGACTCTATTTTTGGTTCCTCCTTGACTATATGATGATCTTCAACAACATTTGAAAGCTGCTACTCTGATGCGCAAGGAGGCTTTTCAACAATCTTTACCAAAGGAAAAACACAAAACTCTGACATAAAATCGCTTTTAAAGTACAATATGCACAGCAAAATTTGGTGCAAGAGAAAGGACATGGTCTCTTGGATGATCATCGAAATCAAGAACCTGATCTGCTTATATAATTCCTTCGGGTTCATTTCTCCAGCGGAGTCTTTATTACGAGGATGGTGTGGAGTCGCCAGGTGGATGATGTAACCTTGAAGTGCCTGATCTCTGTCCATCGTCACAGATCAGAGCTGAACATGAAAAACCCTGAAGAAAAGGAACACTTTCTCCAAAAAACGAGGCGAACTGGTCAAAATTGAGGATTCACACTAATAGATACATGATTCATGTCCCCAGTGGAGTCGCCATTATGTTATCACTCAGGTTGTCCCTTTTGACTCCTAAAGGGATACGGCCGAGGTAACCACAAACCAACTTTGGACTGCAGGCCCTAGCCTGCCTGCAGTCAGAGAGGGCTCTCTCTTTATGATTTAGCTTTGTTGAAGGGGGTGATTTTAGGCTAGTTATGATGCACAAGGGTTTTGATTGAGTTTTGGTGGGAAAACTGACACTTTCAGGTAGAGAGGCTGAGTATAGTCTGAATGTTTCAAACCATTGGGCGTGGAGTCGAGGAGGGGGAACTGCTGCTGTATTTCCTTAATAACAGTGAGGGGAAAATGGAGCAAGATGACTGAAGCAGAAGCAACTTTCAGGTTTCCAGGGATGGCAAGAATGCTAAAGAAAGAGAGGCAGTTAAGAATCTCTCCAACAGATTAGCAGAGGAAACAACAAGGCACTACCTAGGAGCAGTTAAGAATCCCTAGATAATTGGCCAGCACAGGTGAACTAGGGTAAACATGAGCCAGAAGGAATTCAATGTTCATAACCAATTCATTTAGAAGAAAACATCGAGAAACAACAGGAATTGAGCATAGAGAGTATTTAAACTAATTCTAGGCTATTCTTTTTTCCTGCTATTTAGATAATGGCAAACACATAAACAAAGATAAGAGGCACTTATTGCTTTAGGCCGTAGTGCAGGAATTCCATCTTCAACTCTTCAACACATTCATCAACAATAGACAGTTCGCTCTCCAAGCTTTAAGCAATCTTTGATTACAGAAAAATTCAGGTATACACAACGAGTCTCTAGCTAAAATTATCAATTGACCAACCCTTAAAACTATACAGAGGGTGGTATATATAGGGAAAAAATCTCTGCAGAGTTCCTTTATTACATCTTGACCTAATTAGGTCATAAAAATGACTACTTGACCTAATCCTATCTAGAAATAAATGCAAAGAATGTCTCAGGCCGTGCTAAGGGCCGATGTGTCAAAATTGAATGAATGATGCCGTCCTCGGTGGCTAGCTGGAGTGCTTTCTGCAATAAATGGGTATGGGTTTATGCTTTCTTGCTATCCTGGTGCATTAAATGTCTTGACAGTGATTTGAAAGCAAGGATGGGCTGATGCTTATCGATTTGATTTTCTGGGGGCTTCATCAATGTTCAGGTGCCTCGAGCCCCTAAAAAATCATGACTGATTCTTTCTGGCGTCCTTTCTTCCACTGATACTCTCTGACAAAATCTGGGCTGCTGATCTGCTGTGCTGCGTGTCTAATCACCAGTAAATGGCCCCTGTTCGGCCTCTGTATCATCTGGAATTGTTTTCTGATCATTTTGGTATGCTCTGTGAAGAAAACAGATCATTTCTGCGCCTTTTCAGGCTTCCTGGGGCTGCATGGGGCGAAGATTCCTTAAAGATTCCCTGAAGATTCTCCATTTCGGCCCAAAAAAATCCTGCGATGAGCGATTTGGCGCAAATCGCTCAGTAAAAACTGCCTCAAAATTCAATTCCGGGGCTTCGAAGTGCGACTTTCGCGCCTCTGCGTCAAAAAAAGGGCTGATGACGTCAGCATGACACCAACATTGTACGGCGGGTGACGTCAGCATGACGTTAGCATGGCGACGTGGCGGGACGACGTCAGCATGATGTCATCTCGTACGGATGATGACGTGGCAGGTACGGTGGCGCGACACATGACAGTGACGTGGCAGGAGGCCACGCAGCCGGGTGACTCATCGAGTGACTGTACAAGGGGGGTGACGTGGGCTGTTGACTGTGCAGGGGGTGACGTGGGCTGGTGACGTCATCGGGCGGTAAGCGGTATGTGGCACACCGCTTATGGGGGATGGCGGTTTCGGAGGGAGGGGCTCCGCCACAACCCGGCGCCTAACGCGTGGCGGGAGGCCGGGCGCGTCGGGGATAAGGATGCCCGCCAGCCGTAGATCTGCAGGGCTGTGGATCGGACGGCTGGCGGCGGACGCGACGGGATATGGGGTTAACGGGGGGGAATATTCGCAAGAATATTCTGAATTTAATATGCGCGGCAGGTTATAGACTTAGGAAAATGGGTTTGCGGGGTTTTTACAGCGGTGGGGTGAACTTTTACAAGGGGAAGGTGAAAACATGGGTTTTTTGGGGGTTTTTAGGGTTAAGGGAGAGGTTGCTAGCTGACCAGATGTCAAACTAGTTCCTCAATGACTCGGATGGGCTAAAAACAGTCCCAAATGGACTGAGATTTCCCGGACTTAGTAGAAAGTATGGCTATAATGCCAGGGAGGGGCATTTACATAGGGGGAATTATATACATGATTTTAATAGGGGGAGGGAAAAACTAATAGGGAGTTACATAATAAGGGTGATGAGAAAAAAAGATGTTAGTGAACTCCAGCCTGAGTACCTCCAATTGAAAAAACTGACTCAACCCAAAAATGGATTGCTTTGTCAAAATTGGAACACAGCAGTGGCCCTTAGACCAGCCTACTCTTGTGGATACTTTTTGGCCATCTGTAGCAAATATGGAGCATTGCAGCATGCATAGAACGACATATTTGGCATGTAAAACTGTCGATCATGAAAGATGATTAACCTGCTGCAGCAGGAGGCTAACAGTGTTTTTGATACACTATCTTTGGGCAGTGCTTTAACACATTTACAATCTTGAGAATTAACTTAATCAAATCAATGGATAATATTTATGATCAATTTTTTTATAACCCTAATGAATTGGCATCATTAATTATGGTTCCATTAGTGGCTTGTGATCGTAATGCATTTATATTTTTTTTGTTTTTTACCTTGATTTTGTTTTGTCAATGATTTTTGAATGCACAATTAGTGGTACCTATTGAGATCACCTAAAGTGTTGATATTATTCATTGTTGGTGCATACACCACATAATCCATACAATGAATGATCTCCTAAATATAAATGCTACCATTCATGCGCTTTTGTTGTTCACTAGTCACATTATGCGATGCATAAAATATGTTGGATATTTGGTTATAAATGCTATAAGAACACACACATACCCAAGTGTTTCATTGATGGTATATCTTCACCATTCAGTCCACAATAATTATTGCATGCACCAATAAATTCATCCTTGGTGAGAGAGCTACTGTGTTTAGTTATGATCAACTTTGCACATATGATGAAAAGTGTGCCTTGATTGTTGGAAATTTCATGGAGCTTCTAAGTACTATTGGCATATGAATTTCATATTTTAAACACAAATTTGGATGGATGAAAGAAATGCACAAACAACTAATATTGTATGAAGCAATTATTTTTCATTGGCCTAATGATACAAATGATTACAAAATTCATTCACTAATGACCTCATTTTCATTGTTGTTATCATAAAAATTCTGTACTTCACTATGGAATATCTTATTGTTATTATCTTCCTCAAAACGTAGTGATAAATATGCCTCAAGGATTGACATCATTTTTGATTTGGTTTTTGGGATTAATGTCTATTGATTGATACATTTTCATGACCTAATAACACTCTAAATCTCTATTTCCACATTCAAGAAGAGGAATTAATGACACAGTTGTTGCTAGCCTTTAGTTTGTGGCCCTAAGTTTTAAATCATATGCTATCACAGTCTCTTGTAAACAACACTACATTTGACACTATGAATACTAAAAACTTGTGAAGATTAATAATCAAATTTAAACCATTGAGAACCATTGGGATCAACTGTCAATTGTGATATCAAAGGCAATTTATTGATCCTTGATTCAATGGAGGTAGCTTCATGTTTCAACATAATATTGTCCAATGCATTTTGATTGTGAAACTCATTATTCCACTTTTATGCATAGCCATGATTGGTTAGCCTCTAATGCCACCTCTCTTCTTAATCATATTTTTTTGAAATCCCAAAAGGCAGAAGGAATAATTTTTTCTGATCAAAATGAGACAATAGGAAAAGGCTTAAGAGGAAAATTAACACCACTCAATAATTTTATTGAGGTCACATACTATGTTCGACAACTATGCATGATATAGAGGTTAATATATTCAAGGTCAAGGTAAACAATAGCTTTCTATGTTGATTCCTAACTACAAATATCTACCCATTTTAGACCAAACATTTAATTATCATGGTGTTGCTAACAATATACACTACATATTCATAGCTAAGGGAAGTAACATTCTCTTGAGGTTCCCTTTCTACCTTAGCAAGCTTGTAAAATGCTATACTACCATAAGTTCTATAATTTCAGCAATTTAAGAATTCTTATTAGACAAATGTTTGAGTTATAGGTCTAGTATTAAGGCCATCGATCTTATTTTATTAGTGATTTGTTCTGATTCAACAATGAGGGAGTGAGGGTACTGAAGAGGAGTGTAGTTGGATTCATTTGAAGGTGGTTTCATGTAGCTAAAATGTTCATATATTTTTTTCTAGAGAATTCAAATAACTGAGCTATGCCCCATCTGGTGCTGCAAGTTATAAATCATTAAGTTAAGAATATGTTATTTCCAGGGGGTGGGGCCATCCTTTATTTGAGGTTGGCATTCTATATATACTCTCTACACTATAATGAATATCATAATTCCATGCTCAGTTCACAATGAGTTGTTCATATTTTTTGTACACAGATAGTTTGTTGCATAAACCATACACAACATATGACAAAAATTATAGGTGTTCCATATATACAAATTTCATTTCTCAACACAAAACTACACATAATATATTTTGAATTTTCAATAACATTAACCAATGACCACATTCCAAACATACATACGAATTCATGTTACACCACATATCCAACATATTGATACCAATAACAATTCATTGTATAGTCATGATAGAGAGATTTTTCTCAAATGAAGATTATTATCTGAGTCAGGGATAGTAACTCACCTCCCAAGCATAAACAAGTTGTAGCTAGACCTCTTGTGTAGTTTCCACCCCCAAGGCATATTCTAGGGCTTGAGAAGGTTGTTGAAAGGAAAAGATGAATTTCCAGTTGAACCAGAGATTCCAAAGGTGAAATCTACCTCCACCCTTCAAACATAAAATGGCTGAAGCACATGCTAGTCTATGTAATGTAGAGATCAATGACCTCCACCCACCAGCTAATGAGGGAATCCAAAGATATGAACCTCCATCCTCAATCAACACCATGGACTCCAGAGGTTTCACCTCCACCCTGAATTATTTTACCATACTAGATCCACCCAATAGAGGGATTCTAGCGCCTACTGCAAACTTAATCAGACAAGCAAGAGAGGTTGGGTGCTTGCTTCTTATGAGGATCTGAAGGAGAACCTCCACTCTATCTAATAATGGAATCCAAATACTAGTATCTCCACCTTATAGCCCCAAAGAATCCAGAGAGTTTCCCTTCTTACCTAAAAGAATTTTTCCCCATTGTCTATTACTTCAGCGAAGATACACTTATTCTCTTAAGCACTGTAGATGTGTAATATGTCTTATGCATTATGGGTGTCTCCAATTGTTTTTAAATTAGGATTAAGCACAGATATCAGTAGTTCACTATAAAATGATTAAAATTTATCAACCTTTGTTCTCTAGGAGAAAGTTCCACTATTACTCATAAGTTTGCAAACATGATCCACTTGGAAACTAGTGGTCAGTCAATCCACCATTTAGAGGAAATGTGCTACTCATGTACAAATATTGTCCTTGAGTTGGAATTGTAGGTTCTGTTGTAACATTATTTGGTTTTCATAAGTTAGAATATTAGTCAAAATTATTTTAAAATGTTAAGTTAAGATATGGATTGAAAAGAAAGAGAAATTAAAATTTTAGGCCAATTTAAGGTTTTATAGGCATCCATATAAATAAAATGTTAGGTGTTAGCTTCCTTAAATAAAGAAGGCAAAAGGAAAATAAAATTCTAGAGAAGCAAAAAGAAAATAAAGGCTTCATTTCCTGTTTTTATAGATGCACAAGTTGCTAGTCAAAATGCACCACAAGTCAATTATCAAATATTGTTTTCTTGTGCTGAAGAAAAGGTAGAGGAGTAAAGGTTTGCTCAAAGGTTTATATATTAATTATTTTGGTATTAATCCTATCCCTAATTTTTAAATCCTAACATTACCCCTCCACTCACATTTTTCTCCACCCACTCATCCCTAAGTTTTAACACCCTTCATATATCAAACATATTCCTTACGCATTAAGTATTTAACTCCTACCAGCCCCACCAGGTGTCCCTTCATGTCATGAGTTAACCCTCCGACACATTTCACTCCATCTTCACCCATCTACCAAGATTTGATGTCCCACGCTATATTACGGGCCCCCCCTCACAATCCTAGCTTTACTATCGAGGGGGGCGGGGGTCACAATGGGTGGTATATGAAACTGCGCCCTCCTCTAAGTGTCATGACCACAGTTTTTTGGACCCCCCTTAGGTGAAGCCACTAATCACTCTCCCCCCTTGAAAATGTTTTTCCCTCACTTCTGATACCGCTATCCTACCGGTTGCACTCCCTGCACTTACCTTATGCCATGTCATTTTCCTGTTAACTCTATCAAATCACCTCCGCTCTCTCCAGAATTAACTCGTTAAGCAATTTATTGTTTAGTAACCAATTCAATAGACTCACACCACCTTCAACAGAAAAAACCAAATATGATATATAAACCTTCATTTCACATGTTAACGGGTTACTGAATTCATGCACTATTACCGTTATTGATTTGATTATAGGTTTGCTGGACTAAAACTTCGACTATTTCTACCTATTCCCTCATTCTTTTCAGTCTATTGCCTCTGTTATTGCCTCCAAAACATCACTCCTCTCTACGTATTCAAACTCCCTATCCATTTTTCATCCCTATTCTTAGCCATAGCCAAGATGCCTCCAAAGGACAAACGATCATAGGAACCTATCAATCCTCTGATCTATCCTCCCATAGATCTTCATCACATCCCTCTCGCTAACAAAACTTATCAAATCCATGAGAAAATCTGTGAATTCAAACTTTTTGAGATGTATTTCTGTGTTGAGGACAAGAATATAGACAAGTCAGATGATATCCAGCTGTGGGAGTCTAATTTACCCCACTACATTTTTTGTCATACACACAATACCGCAGAGTTTATTAGAAAGTGTCATGCATGATATTTTCCAAGCTAAAGGTCCATCATTACCCCCACAAAATAAATTCTATTTACCATTACTCCTCAAGCCATAATGTTGTGGGGAAAAATGCCTATGCAGGACGATCCTATCCACCTAAGGTGTGACAGTGCCTTAGCAACAAACAAAGACAGCTATTCTAGTATTCTTTCCTTTATGAATTAAGAATGAAGAGAGAGATGGATGGACTAACCGGTGTCTTCTGTTTGTCCCTCGATCCGGCTTCTCTTCTCTTGGAGAGTTCCCAGCTACTTGCCTTCTCGCTCGCCCAGCTTCAAGAGGTTCCTGCAAGATCACAAGAAGAGAACACTACACAAGACATGGATTCATATTCATAACTAGTTCAGGATTAGAAATAAACTAAACATACTAATGCAATCATACATCAAGAATACATCAACATATAGGAGAAACCAAGATAGCTTTATTGATAAATAACAAGGTTCAGGAAGAGATACAACCCAGAGGGCTCCAATCCAGCATCTCCTTCCCAGCAAATGGAATTCCTATCTTCACCCCCTTCAAAGCATTAAGCACCCAATGATTCCAATCTCAAACCAACATCAATTCTTTGCAATAACAAAATTCCAGCCTCCAGATGTCATGGAGGAGAGATCCATATATAGATGTTTGGAGAGAGAGGATGAGTCAGCTTGAGATCTGACTAGTGTCCTCTCCCTCTGTCAGTTCTTGATTCCACTTGGAGGTTCTTGCTTCCACTTGGAGATTTGGAACCTCTTACTCATCACCAGTCGAATTCCCTGAGGCAAGTGTCATTTTGGAAGCTTCCTGGGTTTTGACACCTTGAGAAATGAGCCTGCAACATGTCTACTCTCGTTCAGCGTAGGTAGCCAGTGTTCCATTTGACATTCAAAGTAGGTAACCAGTGTTAGCTTTGACATTCAGCGCAAACAGCTAGTGTAGCCACTGAAATGATCCTGATTTGACTTGTTTTGAGCAGTTTTTGGTGGAGAATTTCTGTGAATTGCTGTGGTTTGTTAGCCTTGTTCCTCTAGGGGTAGGAACAACATGTTTAGGGACTTTGGATCCCTTAGATTATGGAAATTTCATGCTCAATGCTGTAAGGCACAAAAATGTCTATAACAGTTGCCCCCTAAAGTATGAGGTTGTTTATCGGGTGAAATGCTTTATCAGGGGGATCCGAAGTTCATCCAATGCTGGGAGGAGACCTGTAATACAATACAATACAATACATTATTTTTCATACTGCTTTCATGATCTAGCTGAGGCGGGCATTCCCATGCTCAACTTTATAAATTCATTTTTCTGTACATAGAACATACAATCGTCTGATGGTAGACTTATAATTTTGATGAAATTATCATCCTTTGAGTAGGATGATTATCTGCTGCAATGATGTACATGTCAATGTCTTTATCTTTCCTGAATATATATCGCAGCCCGGATGGATGAAACTAGATTCGGGGTCTTCAAACTCGTTCGATCTTCACTCTAAGTACAAGTCGATCCATGTGAGAATTGTTCTGAAGTCGAACATGGAAAGACATCGCTTGATTACCGGTCAATGAGGTAAACCGTTAACAAGCGCGAGAGGAATCACCGATAATGATAATGACCCTCAAGGTACTGCAGTACAATTCACGTGGTGTGAATAAAGGACTTGGCGTCGAACACCACGCAAAATCTTTCGGTCAAAGGTCATTGATGTATACCTGTCGTCGGAAGTGAGAAACTTGCCATTGAGGCATGCAAGCTTCAAAGTACTGAAGGGGTTGTCCCTAGATCAACTTCTTGGATAATGAGCTGATGTCGACAAGAAGTGATCCGTCAAAGGAGGGCCTTAATGAATCCCACATCAATGACATGGAACGGAGCTAATGATTTTAATGGAGGTGAAAACGATCTGTGACATATGATTCAGGGTGGCGGTCATGAAAGGATGAAGGATAATGTATGGCAGTGGATGGGACACGGTTGACTTTCCTGAACGACTTCTCTTGAACATGTGGCGACACTGATGCGATGGATTGGTAGCATTACCCCAAATATGGATGGTATGGCAAGACCATGGATGTGACCGGTGAATGAAACAACCCAACCCGATTGTGGTACGGAGAAAAAGTGTGATGTTCAAGAGCGACTTGCTACCATCAAAGTTTTCTTTAGATTCTCCCAATTTTTCCCCAGTCATTGCTGACCAGTACCTCTTTATTTTTGTCAAGCTTGAGGAGGATAACATATGCTTGTTCTATAACCTGCCCTTCGGGCAAGCCCATCGCTATGTTTTAACGAGCCTAGCGATAGTGAAACTCGTTCTCGTCTAAAGACAAGTTTGTCGCTATTTAATGATTTTAACGAGTCTAACGACAAGGATAACTCGGTCCTTTTCATTTTTAGAGAGTCTGAAAAGGTACATAAATTTAACTCCAAAAGTCCTTTTTCGTCATCTAATCCCTTAAGTCCGAAAAAGTATAAAACAATACAGAAGGGATGAGTTTTCGATAGTTTTAACGAGCCGAATAAAACAAGCGCTCGATCTTTTTGTGCAATAATCCCTCAGGTCCAAAAAGATTAAAATCTAGAGGAGGGATAGCTCTTCCTGTCCCTTTAACAAGCTGGAAGGCCAAGGACTCGGTCATCTTTTCATATTTTACGAGTCAGATGAAAAGAGCTTAAAGAAGACTCGTCTTTTGAGGAACGAGTGATAAACAGGGTTAGCAGCTGATTCCAGGTACAGGTTGGAATTTTCCAATCACGGCAGTGTCACAAGGATGGCTAGGTGGAATCACTCTTCGCAGCTGTTCCTAAAAATGGGTAAACAAACATATGGAGGTGAACGATCGGCCAATGGAAAAGTGGAGGTGACGGTGAAAACACGACCAAGGTTTTAATGGTTGATGATATTACATTCACAGTGGTTATTTACCGGGATAGTTCATTTTTTAACAAGCTTAAACGTGGGTGGAAACATTTGCTCGATCTTATGTTTATTTTTTAACGAGCATGAACTATGTGCTAAAACTGCTCAGATCTTGCGTTTATTTTTTAACGAGCATGAACTGTGTGCTAAAACTGCTCGATATAAGTTTGCATGCCCCCAGCATAATAACGCAAATCGAGGTGCATGCCCCCCAAGCTTCATTGCATTCAACTTGGTGGTTGGAATGAAGGTTTACCTTTGATATTTGGAAAGGGGATTGTTTTCATTTTTTAATGAGGTTGACGCAGTAAAAGAACTATCCTCATGACTCCTTGTTTCATTTTTTAACGAGGTTGACATGAGATAAGAACCGTCCTCGGAGCCCACTGTATTTACAGTATTTCTATTAGGGCGATGATCCACGCTGACAAAATGTTTAGGAATCTTCCGAATCCATTAGATATAGAAGATTTCATATTGTAGGTTTCCACTGTGGCCACTTCCGCCAGATTACTTGCAGGCGGTAGGGAAAAAGTACCCATTAAGGCAGGGTCTTTTAGGAGACCTACTCCAATATTGTGAAACGAATGATTGCTTCCATGGATCATTGGAATGCTTCCGGTAACTTGTGAACTGTCAGGGAGGAAAGTTTGTTGGTCGACGACTGTAATTCCTCCTTGAAAGGGAAATTCAATCTTCCTGAAGTAGGTCGACACAACTGCGGCCATGGCATATATCCGGGGCCTTCCCAGTAGGATGTTGTAATTGAGGTTTCCATCGATTACTTCAACATCAACTTCTACTGTTTTTCCCCCCAGTTCAACTTGCAAGTTACTTAAAATCCCGTATGGAGTGTATGATCGTCCATCAAATGCTTTTAACGTCATTGACGATTTCGACAAGGGTGGTGAGCCTAAATTTTTCCAGCAACTCATCGACATAAGACATGTAGATGCCCCCTCATCAATAATTGTTCGATGAACAGTTTTGTTGAGGGCTTTCACTTGAATAAGGAAAGCTAGTTGAGCTGGTAACTGAGGGTCATATCCTTTATGATCAAAGGCCACAAGATTGGAATCCATTGGGCCAATCCCACCTATTGCTGATAATAAAGCTTGCTCTTGGGAGGGGCAATTTTGCGGTACCTCAAGTGTCGACATAGCGGACGGCGATTGGGCCAGGTCCTCTTCTATATTATAATTTTGTGCTACTTTGGCATGAGGATTAAATGTCTATTTGTGTACTACTCCCTTTTGCGACTTTATCATTGGTTCAGGAATGATGGGTGGCACAACTTCGGTCAAAGTTGTAGTCGAACTACTAGGTTGTTCATTAGCCTTGTTATT
This sequence comes from Pinus tabuliformis, assembly GCA_031772625.1. Classification (NCBI taxonomy): domain Eukaryota; kingdom Viridiplantae; phylum Streptophyta; class Pinopsida; order Pinales; family Pinaceae; genus Pinus; species Pinus tabuliformis. The sequence goes on from CM062815.1 coordinate 40,523,061, forward strand.
CGATAGCTGTGGATTCCCGTAATCTTTATTCCTTGTCAAAGAATCATTTTGATGCTTTGAGACAGACAACATAAGCACTTGGGATCGGGAAGTATTTTGATTAGCAACCAGTTTGGTTCCCGGGTTTGGAAACGGATCAGTCAATACTGCTGAGGGTTTTGAACTCTTAAAGAGTTTCTTAACTTCAGCTATATGTGGACAATCTCTCGTCCAATGATCCTCATCGCATATATGAAACCCCGCAGGGGGTTTCCTTTTTCTCCCTTTCTTTTTCTTCTTGCCCCCCGGTTGCTTCAGTTGTTTGCCCTTGTCAGTCGACACGGCATTTACTTCCGAGGCAAGAAGTTCCTCATTTGCATTTTGATCTGAAACCTTACGGGCTTTCTTGGATGTAGCCTTTGTTGATTTCGCGTTTGTCGTGCCAATCATGCCATCGCCGGCGTGAGAGTCATTGTTTGATTTAGGAGGAGGAGGAATTGAGAATTCCGGCCTAGGGGCGTCAGGTATTTTGTCGTAGAGCGTGCCAGACTGAGTATAGACCAAGTCCAGATATTGCGCACGAGTGATGACTTGCTCTTCCGTTACGACTCCCCCCTTTGCCACATCTTCCGTGATTGTAGGAAGTAAGGATTTGATAAACCATTCAGCTAATAGCTGATCGGGAACGTACGTTTTCACCATCCTACGGTGACGTCGCCACTCATGTATATGATCAGATATGTGAGTGGCCGTTGTCTGTTTGAAGTTGGTTAGGAGTTCCGTTCCCGTTTCATACCTTATCGGTAATTAAAAATGGGTTAAGAAAGTCGTGGCTAAGGTACTGAAGTTGTCGAACGAAGCTCTAGGCAATTCAATATACCATTTTGCCGCTGGACCCGTTAACGTCCTCTGAAAAAGGTGAAGCCTTATCGAATCATCGTTTAGGGTGTTTGATGAACACCATAGATGAAATGTCATCATGTGATTCGATGGATCTTCACCTGGATTTCCATTAAATTTAGGAATATCTGACGGAAGTTTATGCAGAATCGTTGGCCACCAAGGGGCATAAGCAATTGGATCATTCGTCAACTGATTTAGATCTGGTAATTCTAGAGTTGCTACAAAGGGCAACCGTTGATTCAGGTTAGGCGAAGCATACCCAGGATACGATGGAATTGCCTGAGCAGTGGGTCATTGCATAACAGCATAATGCTGGCAACTTTGACAAGGTTGATGGGCATAACCACTATAATATGGTTGCCCATTACTTACAAAGACTTGTTGCTCAGGTCCTTGATATGATTGCTGGAATTGCGGTTGTTGAGATTGAACCAGCCCTGGTTGTTGGACCATTTGCTGTTGTCCAATACTGGATGATTGACCAAGATGAGGAGTCATAGTACTTGTTTGAGCCTGAGTCGCTCCAGATAAGGAGGCACTAACCTGAGGTTGTGATTGAGTCGTTGAGACAAGAAGCTGTTGTATTGCAACCTGAGGCTGTTGGGGTTTACATACAACAGGTAGCGCTTGTACTTGCGACACAGTCACCATAGCAGGTATAGTGGGAATATTCGACACAGGGTGGACTAGTTGCATTGAATATACAACCCTTGGTTTCTGAGGCAGTATTGGTACCCAACCGCTGGATGTAATTCCAGTTTGACCTGAACTTTGTTGTAAACTCCCATATGGTTGTTCTCCGGGAGGGAACAATGAAAAGGCATACTGCCCTCCATATGGCGGAAATCCAGTACTTAAAGGGTAGATTGGCCTTTGAAGACACATTGGATCAATTTGTTGAGTTTCAACATAAGAAATACCAGATGATAATCCGGATGAAGAAATAGGAACTAACCATGTCGTCGAAGCAGTCCCTGGTGGGACCCCAGCTTGTTGTTGATAACTTGCCGGGACAGATGGTATACCATTGAAAATCGTTGGAGTAGCAGTAGGAGGCTGTGCCACTGCTGTTTCGGATGACACAGTCCTAGATGTCGACGGTTGTTCAGACATATCTAGTCTATCCAAAAGATTTTCTAGCGATTCTACAAGAACTTACGATGAAAAGAGACTAACTTCGAAGATAAATGAGGGAATGGTGATGATTATTCCATTTAAAATAAATTTTAACGACGCTTAGACACAACCTACTTTTTCAATTTTAAAGAGTCGAGAAAAAGCAAAAGATGACTCTAGTCTCCTTCGATGTTTTAACGAGCCCAAAGTGACAAATGCTCGGATGGACTTTTTCCGTTATAGAGTTTGAAAAAGGCCAAAAGGAACTGCTCTGGAGTTCTAGGTAGAGGGTGTGCCAAACTTTTCGTAAAACTGCAGAATACTTTTTAGGGTACGGGCGGTCGATCTTCCTGAATGTTGTGTTCAGTGCATTGCGATCAGTAGGGCGGCCGACACGACTTCCTAAGGATAAAGGTTTTATGCCTATAGGGGTCTCCCAATATATACGCGACGGTACATGGGAGCACAATCCGTACTGGCGCTATCGTCCCTCAGGAGGAATCACCCACCATCAACGAGATCGACAGTCACCAGGCTTTACGACGCCGGAACACGTCTCTAGCCTAGACCTCTATGTTGTGCGTTATGTTGCAAAGCGTTGTTAAGTTCATTCAATTTATTTTAAGTTGATCTTTTTAAAATTTTTCCTTTCGAGGTTCACCACGAGATGTATGATACAATTCCTAAATGCAGTCTAAAGATGATAAGCAAGCTTTATATCTTTTCAACTTTGAAAATCCTAGCTACTAAGGGAAAAGAAAGACACCATCTTTTCTCAAAGAGCAATCAGCACACTCTAATGCACTTTTCCTAAATCAAACATGCAAACTATCAAGATGCAAATGCACAATGCAGGTGTTTGTTTTCTGCTTTCTTAGTATTGATGCCTACACAGAAAGCTTTTTGTACAACTTTGAATTTGCTTTTAAATGACAAATACAAACAAGTTTGCTTTTTCGAAATCAGAGAGGGTAGAAGAGATTACAACACTTAACGATTTTCGAAATGAAAACTTGTTTCGACACTTTAAAAGAGACAACCTCAAACCAATAAGCAAAAGCAAATGTATAATCAACTGTAAACAGCCAATGAATTCTCTCCTAAGATCACAATGAACAGATCTGAATCAAGGGCTACAGGATGACTATTTCACTCTTGCAAAGGAAAACTGTAAATGATGCCACAAACACATAAAAACACTCACAGTCTTTTTGTACAAAAGGAGGCGGAATTTAAGCAGAGAAAAGGAGTTATCAGATTGGTACCTATGCTGGTTACAGGCTGCAAAAATCAGAGATCAAAACAAGGCAAAACAGAGCAGAGAACCCCAGCTGCACAAGGCCAAACTGGTTCAGCGCAACCTCAACACAGGGGTTTTGACATTCAGCGCAGGTAGCCTTCACGGGACCTACGTTGAAATGCAGAATCCCTTCACAGGGTCTGCGCTGAAGGAGAAACTCTCATTTCTCACTGGGTTCTGGGTCACAGATTGCTATTTAATCTACTGTTTCATGCCAAATAAAAGCAACAAGCAAGGTGTAATCAAAGGGATGCTTTGAGGGAGTACTAAGATCTATCACAAAGGATCATCAAATCATTTGTGAGTCCATTTTTCAGATCATAGACAAATCCAATGATTGGATCAAAGCAGCAGCTGTCTACTTTGCACCCGGGAAAAGCAGATGCAGTTCGATTGTTGCTGTCAAGTCTATGAAACAAACAATGATAGAAACAAAAATAAAATGACTAAACAGATCTCCCCAGTGGGGTCGCCAATTTGTTGTGGGGAAAAATGCCTATGCAGGACGATCCTATCCACCTAAGGTGTGACAGTGCCTTAGCAACAAACATAGACAGCTATTCTAGTATTCTTTCCTTTATGAATTAAGAATGAAGAGAGAGATGGATGGACTAACCGGTGTCTTCCATTTGTCCCTCGATCCGGCTTCTCTTCTCTTGGAGAGTTCCCAGCTACTTGCCTTCTCGCTCGCCCAGCTTCAAGAGGTTCCTGCAAGATCACAAGAAGAGAACACTACACAAGACATGGATTCATATTCATAACTAGTTCAGGATTAGAAATAAACTAAACATACTAATGCAATCATACATCAAGAATACATTAGCATATAGGAGAAACCAAGATAGCTTTATTGATGAATAACAAGGTTCAGGAAGAGATACAACCCAGAGGGCTCCAATCCAGCATCTCCTTCCCAGCAAATGGAATTCCTATCTTCACCCCCTTCAAAGCATTAAGCACCCAATGATTCCAATCTCAAACCAACAGCAATTCTTTGCAATAACAAAATTCCAGCCTCCAGATGTCATGGAGGAGAGATCCATATATAGATGTTTGGAGAGAGGATGAGTGAGCTTGAGATTTGACTAGTGTCCTCTCCCTCTGCCAGTTCTTGATTCCACTTGGAGGTTCTTGCTTCCACTTGGAGATTTGGAACCTCTTACTCATCACCAGTCGAATTCCCTGAGGCAAGTGTCATTTTGGAAGCTTCCTGGGTTTTGACACCTTGAGAAATGAGCCTGCCACATGTCCACTCTCGTTCAGCGCAGGTAGCCAGTGTTCCATTTGACATTCAACGCAGGTAGCCAGTGTTAGCTTTGACATTCAGCGCAAACAGCTAGTGTATCCACTGAAATGATCCTGATTTGACTTGTTTTGAGCATTTTTTGGTGGAGAACTTCTGTGAATTGCTGTGGTTTGTTAGACTTGTTCCTCTAGGGGTAGGAACAACATGTTTAGGGACTTTGGATCCCTTAGATTATGGACATTTCATGCTCAATGCTGTAAGACACAAAAATGTCTATAACACATAAACCAGATGATGTAGGCCCCCACAGTTGAGAATTCTACCCCATTTTCCTATGAATCACTAATTGAGCTATACCAGAAATTGGAATTTTCTAAGAGGGCCAAAACCTTGGAGCTTTGCTTGACAAAATATTCTTCATTGCCAAAGAAGAATACTCCCTATCCATCCTCTATTTTCCCCGATAGAGGCAAGAAAATTATCACAGTTGTTTCCCACCTCCTTGGCTACTACTCTGATTAGTGGGTAGATGAGGCCATCATAGGATTTCTTTTCATTTTCTCTGTTGATTCTAAACCATCTATTGTGTTTAACTTTATCCAATTTCTTGTAGAATCAATTCATCAGAAGCTTATCAATTTTCCAACTGAGGAGGTATTCAGGTATGCCTCTGTGTTAGTTTACATGTTCTTATACTTTCATGGGGGGAACATCAACCTTTCCTTGCAAAAGTTGGATGCAGAAGGGAACCATCATTCAGTCATCTTTTGGACTACTCTGGTGATGAAGGAACAAAAGGAGTACACATATAAATAGTTTACAGAGATGTTTGTTAATCCAACAATCGGTCTTATGAGTAGGAGGATAGAACCAAGGATCAGTGAGGAAATAAAAAAGGTGTTGCAGCTATCATACCAAGTTCAAACAGGGGATTGGTACCTCTACAAGAACTATACAGAATTGAGAATATTTGGATATGAGCTTGCACCTTACAAGCTACCCAAATTTCTCCCAATGAGGATTTTTTCTCTGGAGTACATAAGGAAGATGATCAATATGGATGTATAACACTTTGTTGCTGCTAAGAAGAAGTCTTAGTTTAAATTAAAACACAGATTGGCCCTTTCATTTGCAATAGCAGGGAAGTAGGGGAAGAAGCAGATAAGCTCTTAAAGGAAATTTAGTTCATCCTTAGCTTTACCTGGTCATATGATATAGCTTTAACTACGGGTTACCTTAGCTGAAGATGGGGGTGGTATTTTTGCTTGCCAAAGACATTAGGATTAAAACCTTTGAGGACTTGGTAATCAAACTAGGCTGTGACCCTTCAAACATCAATGTTGCAGAGGAAATTGTGAAGAAAAAGAATTTAGACATAGCAACATTAAGGAAGCAGTTAAAACTACCATCTACAGAAGATCCTCTAGCCAAGGAGATTAAAGAGATAGAGACACAAAAGGCAGATATGATGAAGCACATCATGGAGTAGAGTGCAAAACTGAAGAAAATGGAGACAATGATAGAGAAATTGATTAAAGAAAAGGAAAAAGTTGCTAAAAATATTATTTTCCATTTGGAAGCACTTCCTATCATAGCCATTCCTACAACCATATCTACTACAAAAAGTACATGAGATGCTGCAGATCAGTTGGAAAATGTAGTACAAAACATGTCTCTCTAGACTAAAGAGATCAAAAATTTACAAGACCAAGTGAAACTTCTAGAGGATCATCAAAAGAAAACTAATATTTTCATGCATTAGAGCTTCAGAGAGCTCAAAATCAGATAGAGGCATGGAAGAAGCTAGCAGCTGAGTCTTCCATTGGCTCTACACTAGGTGATGTTAAAGAAATCATCTAGAATAATATCATTGAAGAAATAGATAAAATTTGGCCATGTATCTAGATTATGTTTAAGCAAAAGGGACTCATGTAGAAAGCAAAACAAACCATTGCCACTATCAATGCTCAACTGGGAGAAATGCCTGTTATAGCCAACAACATCATAAAGTTCCTCAATTCCAAAAACACATATGAGCTGGATGATCTAGGAGTGGATGATAGAATAGAAACTATTCTGGAGGTAAAGAAAGTTTTAACAAAGAAGAACTTAGTTGTACCACTGACATAGAAGTGTCACTCTCTAGAGTAGAAATTAATAGGTTTTTCACTAGGATTGATGCATCAAACAATAAAGGCATGCCTTCACTGTTTGTACTCAATGAAAACTTAATGACCAGGGAATACTACATGAAGAAGCTTCAGGACATTGCCAAGGATACAACTAAGTCTTCCAACATCAAAGTTTCTATGATAGGCATAGTGTTTTACGAATCCATCAACAACATAAGTTTTATTCAACATGAGATAAAACACATCTTCTCAGTAAAACCCACTTTGGCTTGGTATACCTAGGTAGATGAAATCTACCACAAGGTAACCAACATAGCTATTCTAGATGAAGAATGGTGGGAAAATTTGTTTGAATTTTAGGACGAAAGGACACGTAAGCTTCACCAGTGCAGCACCCAAATAGTGGCCACTCAATAACTACTCTCCTTCAAAGCAGGGCTAGATGTTCAAATCCATTCCTTTTGATCGAATTACTTCTTTTTTGTTAATTCTAAGTTAATAATAGAATGTTGTGTCACTCAGGAATCAATTGTAATATTTTTGTAATTTTTATTAAATACTTCATTCTATCGAAGTATTCAGGGTTGAACCCTTGAACCAGTTATAAAGCAAATTTGTACTAAGCTGGAACACTTTTAAAATAATAAAAGATTATGAATTTGCCTCATATGGTCTATCTCACAGTGAGTTGTTTTCATCTTAGTTTTTCATTATGTATTCTTCATATAAATTAATTTTTTTATAGACATACGATTTAAAATTTAATTGAATATCAGTTTCATTTTGAATCCATTATGAAGTCGTAACTTAAATAAGAGATTATTTTGTAGAACTATCTATTTTTATAAATTCCTCTTTGAAAGTAAACTACATTATATTTCTGTAATAGTTTAATTATATTATGTTGATCAAGGAAACATTGTTTTCTTGATTTTTGCTTATAAATGATTAAATACTTAGTTTGAATATTAGATGACTTATACCTCTACAAATTCTTCTTATCCATCCTGCAAAAATCAAAATAACCATGTGCATGTAAAGAACAACCTTTTATTGTATTGAGAATCTTTCTAAGTTTAAAGCACCTGTTTATAAACAGTTCGCTAGTCATCCAATCATTAAAATTAACAAAACATTAGAAGTGTTTTGGCATAACTAATTGACCTTAGGTTATATCAAAGGACAACAGGTTCTCAAATCATACTGCACACATCTCCTTATAACAAATCAACCTTCTATAGTTGTGTGTATTTTCGTTAAAGTTTCATCCAATCCTTAGCTCTGTTTGTGAAACTTACTTCACAATTTATCTCACCCTACTATTTGAACCTTCCACCTTCAATGTGTGCACTACTACACTATCTCGGGAATATACTTAGTTAACGAGGCTTAGGCAGGGTGAGATAGAGGTATAATTGGAGTTTCTCCTTCAGAATGGGCTGATGATTATGTTCCTTCTACTTTAGAGTTCGTTCTACCTCTGGTCCAAGTCATTCCTCTTCATTTTATTCCACTTCCTTAAACCCCTCGATTTTACTCTTTGTCTTCCATATTCTTCCCATATGCCCCTCTACTCTCCAACTTCCTTAATTTGGTGTGTCCCCCTTGTTCATCCTTCCTTCTCATTTTGTCTTCCCTCCTGTGCTTTCATTGTCCAAATTCTTCTTCTAGGTGGTTATTTCCCTAGTCTTCTTGATATCCTCTAGACCAATCGACCTTCATCCATTTGTTTCCTCAATTTCTAGATTTTTTTATTAGTTGGTCTGGTCATCTTTTTTTTTTTTTATGTCTGCCTGCCAAATCTTGTAGGACAAACATCTTAACGCCACATAATATCTTTCTCCTTACCTTCCATTTGTCCCTTTGAATCATCCCATGAGCCTATATATATATATATATATATATATATATATATATATATATATATATATATATATATATATATATATATATATATATATATATATATATATATATATATATATATATATATATATATATATATATAGATAGATAGAGAGAGAGAGAGAGAGAGAGAGAGAGAGAGAGAGAGAGAGAGAGAGAGATATCTGTATGTGTATGTGTGTGTGTGTGTCTTCTGAAATTATGCAAGGTTTGCAAGAACACACACACACACACACACATATATATATTACATCAAAATGTTTACCATATTTAGACAAGTGCAAAAGGATCGGGGTCATCAGAATAAGCATAAGAGTATTATAAAAATTGGAATAAATAAATTGAAAGGAAAAAATAATAATCATTTATTAATTCAAAGGAAAATATTGAAATATATCAATTCACCTAATAAGAGTCATGGAAGCAAATATAATCTGACACTCTCCTTAAGATGGGTTCTTCTCCATCTAATAAACTCTCTATAACTATGATGAATGAAAAAAAATTGGTTCTATTGTGGCTCCTAGAGACATCCCCTGGATTGAGGAGAGACTAGTTCCTAGGACATCTTAATGATTGTTTGCAAAATTTTCTGAAAGTCTTCACTTACACTCAACATTTAACACATTTTTAAAACATAATTAGTTGAGAACCTCTTTCAAGAGGGAAAATTAAATTGATAGTAAAGAAGACTCATAGAGGAATTAATATCTATCTTTGGTGGCTAAACTTATAGAAGAACATAGTTCATTTTCCATTGTAGTAAGTGAGTTATAAGACTATGAACAAATGAAATCAAATACACAGGGCTAAGTGTAGAATCCCATGTACCAGAATTCGGCAAGAAACAGATGAATGAAATAATGAATAGCATATCATATTAAATAGAGCGCATATTAAGTATGTTATATCTTAATAGTCACAGACATCTTAAATCGACATTTAGACTTATATGAATCCATGAGCACATACAATTACACCCAACGGCTACAGTTACATATCATCTGAGAAGAGAAAAAAGATAAATGGAGTGAACACAGAAGAAAAATACATACTAAAACTTCATGGGAGCCAGAATCACCAAATTGTTTTTATTAATCTTTGGAAAAAGCATAAATTTTCCATTTTTTTTCATTCACGATGCTAGTGCCCCTTTGAAAACCAAATTCAGAACCCCTGAAATGTATCATAAACTCTTTTTTTATATGGTCTCATGATGAGTACCCCTTTCAAAATATTCCTTCTTGATTTTCAATTATTCATCAAAACAAAATGAGTGTGATACTTGCACCACTGTCCTAACAAAACCCTAACTAACTCAAGTCCATTTCTTGAAATAAAAATATTTATAGAAAATATAAAATAGTAAGGTATCATGATTGACACGACCAAAGAAATATTCATTCACGATATATCAATTATGGATGAAGGGTTATTGGATCGATGATCTAGAGTTGTGGAGGGTTGACAAACTAGTCACATCTCTGCCACAATGTTGGACTCGATATAGGAGCACAAAATAAAATATGATAGGTGACCTTAAGTATTGTGATCCATGTATAATTTGGCTTGGAATGAAAAAAAGTATTCACCTTCCCTAGAAGTTCGAAATCTCTCCTTAAATAGTTCACCACTATCTCTCCCTTTAAGGAGGAGGACTTCTCATGGGAGGAATCGACTTTACTCTTAGCCTCTACTAGCATTTGAATATATTGTTCCCATGGCATTAATCCTCCTATGAGGTCCCAATAATTGGGCAGTCCTTCTTGGACCCTCTGATTGAAATCTTAATCAAAAGTAGCTACATCCTTCAACACATTCTCTAAACATTCCCCAGTTTTGGCTCTAGCATCTTATTTATGGACCATTTTGGAGACTTCCATGATTACAGTCACTTGATCTACCACATCTATGTATATTAAATCACTAAGTGGTTTTGCATTGACATACTGGATAAATATTTTAGTTGTATCCACATTATTTTCGCCCTCCTCCTTGGTAGATAAGATGAAGAACTCATAATCCTTGATTACAACGTTTTCCTCTGCGATCATATTTATATACTCCTAGTTGTTATTCATTTATGTTATCTCTTCATCCCATATTACATGTTTAGCCTAGACGAGAGACATGTTTCCTTTCAATCTTCCTTTTTGTTTAGTGATTTCTTGATGTGTTTTCTACCAATGTTTGTTGATCAGTTATGCATTGGTCTTGGCAATCTCCAATTGCTTTTCCTTTTTTGTAAGAGCACATTTTGCATTTTCTAAATCTACTTGTACCTTCTTGAGTTCTCCTTCTCAGAGTATTTTTTTTTTAAAGTAAAACTATTCCATTAATATGAAACAAAATATGATTACATCGAGGCTCAGGCCTCAACAGTGCTGAACATCGTTTATCAAAAAATATCTCGATTGCCCCAATGATGGGGAAGTTCTCCTTTTAAGAGTTGCAGCGTAGTGAGAGTTTTAATGAGTTGTTCTGTAGGATTCTGAGGATTCTCTAGTATGAGAATTGCACAAATGTGGGACTTGATTTTATGCTGAAGCTTGACTACGTATTGCTTGGGGGACACCACTTCATTATTCTTTTCTATCATCTCCTTAGCCATGATATCTTTTTCTTCCTGCACCTATGCTAGTTCTTTGGACTACACATGTTCACTAGTAGGCATATTTAGCTTATGCCTCGGTTCTTGGATTTCATCTTGTGAACACTGTGTTAGTGCCTGTCATTCATGTTAGTCATCGATGATCAAATGTGCTTTTACATAGCTATTTTTAAGGTTTTAGGTCAAATTTTTAGTTTCAAAAAGTTTTTCAATAAAACTTTGATCACTGGTTAGGAAGGTCAGTCTCTACTATTCCTTTCAGTCTCATGGTCAAAGGACACTATCTTGGTCAAGTCAAATCATTATTAGTAGAGTCCCATATTCATTTTGTTCATAATCCACCTAATAAGCCTATATTAGGTCATCATTAGGTCACCACTAGGTCACTAGATGTAATTCCTGAAAATTGGTCTTTTTACCATTTAATTTCATGTTATGAGGAATAGTAGAGATTAGTTTGGTAACTATGGTTTAAAGGTCATGTTTTTTATTTCATTCTCTCAAATGAAATATCATCATAATATCATAAAACTAAAGTGGCAAGTCCAATTATAACTACTATGGTGGGTCCACTATCATCTTGCAAAGGGAAAATCGATTTTCTCCACTTATAAAGGATCATCACTCACTCTCATTCACTCCCCATTTTCCCATTGCACTTTCCAACACTCCATCTCATCCAATCAAGGTGAATTTAGGTGATTTTTTCATGCCAAGAGAGTTTGTTCCATCCATAACTCGATTTCTGAAACTTTGCTACACAAATAACCCTGTTTCTACTATAGATGTAACCCAGGTAGCTATTTCATCATCTCTCCAATATTGTGAGTCTACAACAGTTTCCTCTATCATGGTGACAATTTTATACTACAAAGACAGGTTTGTGATATTTCTTAAGGTTCAAATTTCTTTCAGTTCTCTCATCCATGTTTATTATGTCTCATGTCTACCTCCTAGGGTTTTGAATGCAGTTAGCAAGGTTTTCATCCTTCTCTTGTTAAATTTGCTGCTAAAACTCATATCCATTTGTTTCCACACTATCATTTATCCTAAATACACCCTCCTAAACATCCTCCATCAAACCCACTCCCAAAATCATCAATTCTACTTAAACCCTAGAAAAAGTGCACCTTTTTAACTATAGGATTGTGTTTTCCTTATTTGGAAACCTTCCACTCACTCAAATCCTCTAATTCCACTTTCCCTAGTGTTGTAGCAACTACAACCGCCCTCCAAAATTTTTCTTTAACTTTGTTTTGGAGCCTTCCTACCAACGTTTCACAATAGCTTGCCTTGTTTTGTCAAGTTCACAAGCTTTAGTGTTTTTCTTGCACAAAGGCAACATGTTGATCACAACTTGACGCATCCCCCTCATAGGTTATTCACATAGACTTGGTATAGCTACAAGTTGAGCAGATCCCCCAAGAAATTGCACAATTCTGGAGGACAATCAACCTTCCCTCCATAAATTACGCAATCCTTGTCTGGCAGCTTGCTAGGCTCCAGAATTGCGTAATTTTGCCAGTTAACCCTTAGAGAAAATTGCGCAATTTTCTCGAGTAGGGCTGCTCAGCCAAAAATTTGTGCAAATCTTGGTAGAAGTTAGCTAGCCTACCTAGAAATTGCACAAATCTATTGGGCAGCCAACTCATCTCCCAACCATAAATGCACATTTTCTCTCAGTAGTCAAGCAGTCTCTTGCATGTGCAACTAAGTTGACTGGTTCCCTCCAAGACCAAGCAAAACTGACTTTCATGCATGGAATGCTTCTCCCAAGGTAGCATGCAAAGGCATCCCTTGTTTCAGGGATCTATTTTTAGCAATTGGAGGTTACACACAAGGATCATTTTAGAAACCTCCCTTCAAGTGTCACTTTCCCTTGATTTGTGGCATGCACGTCACAGCCTTGATGTTGTCAAAACTCATCAACCAGATGCAGTAGAACTCATTCATCACATCAACCTTGCAGCTCTAACATCCCACATCACATCTAGGAATTGTTGGCACACTCAGCTCAGTTGTTTTGGGGTAAGCCCACTTTCCATGACTTATGTTGCATTTCTGTCACTTTTTGTGTTTCGCTTCATATGAACGTCATCTGCTTGATTTCAATGAGTGCTTGTTCTAGGAACATTTTAGTTTTCATCAACATCTCACTGTTGTCGCATGTATGAAACTTTTTGTCACGAACAGTCGCCGATTCGGCGACTTGCCTCACCCACATGCATGTTGTTCCATTTTCTGAATTTTTCATTCACCATTTTCATGCACGATTATTCACTTATGCTTACACTCAGTATCACCATGCATTTGCACTCACATTCACATTCAGTTGCCTGTTGGCAAGCCTTGGAAACCTCGGCCCAGAATTTGCCTTCATTGAGACAACACTGCGCAATATTGGGAAGATAGGCTTTGTCTCCATCTCCAGAAATGTGCATTTCTCCCTAGCGACTTCCCTCCAGGACTATTTTATGCATTTCTGAGGGAGAGTTGTTGTTGGACCAAAAAATTACGTAATGTAGTCACTGAGCCTACATCCATTGCTAGCTGAGATTGCACATTGTGCAATTCCAGTAGTCAGTAGCTAGGTTGGACTGTGCATTGCATAGTTACAACAGTTAATCAGTGTCCCAGCAGCCTAGACTATGCCTTGTGCAGTCTTGGCAGTCAGTCTCCCAACCTCCCAAGTGAAATTACACAACCTTCATGATCAGTCACATAGGTATGTTGCAAGCTAGTTCTCAAGTTCATTTTGGTTTTCGACTGATAGATTTATTGCCATGAGTTTTTCCATGTCTCCAGGTAATGCAGGTGTTCATCTACCTCTCAACAGTGTAGGTACAATGGTTTCCAAGAGAGCAGAGTCGAAGACACCATTCAGAGCACACCTAGAGATGCAGTCGATCAAATGTCTATGATCTTGCCTACTCACGAAGATATCAAGTTGTTCGTATACAAGGAAATCAAAATATGACAACAACAACATCACAATGAGTAGTGCCATGAAGAGCATATGAAGGAATCACACTGAATGCAACGAATACAACAAATGTAAGAGGAAGGTTGTTGAAAACACAGAGGCAGAACAAAGTTGCAAGCTCAAGCAGATCCACTGGTGATGAAAGAAACTTTGGAGACGTAGGCGATGAGGTGACGCATCAAGCAGCAACTCAAGGAAGAACATGAAGTTTCATAGAAAAGCAAATGAGTTGCATTCAAAAAATCGCGGAAGCAGTCCATTGTTTTGTACGAGCGGTTTCTAACTTCCAAGTCCAAATTGTGGATGGGGGAACAATGAAATGTGACGGCCACTGTGAAAACGTCAAACTTCAAATGGGTGATTATCATTTGAAGACCCACATGTTTTCCATACACATACCCTCTGTGGACTCCAGGCAGGAGCTTCCTCTATCATCAGCTCACATAGGATGGAAAAATTGTTAAAAAAGGGCCATCATGAAGTTATAGCTAAATTTAGTGCCATCCAGGCCGTCGAACCCAATTCTCTTCCGATTCATCCTGAGATGCAACAGATTTTAAATAACCATCTGTCAGTCTTTGACAAGCCTCATGAGCTTCCACCCTCGAGAGGGGAACATGATCATAGCATCACTTTGGTCCCAGGGGCCCAACCACCAAATGTGTGCCCATATAGATATCCATTCACCCAAAAGAATGGAATAGAAAAAATAATCAAGGAAATTTTGGAAGCAGGCATCATTCCGCCCAGCATTAGTCCTTATTCATCACCAGTGGTCATGGTACTCGAGAAAGATGGAGAATGGCATATGTGTCTAGAATTCAGGGCCCTCAATAAGTTGACAGTCAAAGATAATTTTCCCATCCCAGTTGTTAATGATTTGTTGGATGAACTAAATGGGGCTCAATTCTTCACTAAGCTGGATCTTCGCTTAGGCTACCACCAAATTCACATGAAAGAAGTCGGCATTCCAAAGACTGATTTCAGAACTCATGAACACCATTATGAGTTCTTGGTCATGCCATTCAGTCTTTGTAATGCCCCATCTACTTTTTAGAGCCTTATGAACCACCTCCTCAAACCATATCTCAGAAAATTTGTCCTTGTTTTCTTCGATGACATCCTCATCTACAGTCGCACTTGGGCCACACATCTTCAGCATGTAGATCTGCTCTTGCAATTGCTTTGCAAGCATAAATTATTTGTTAATATGTCCAAGTGTTCTTTTGGCATGGAAGAAGTTGAGTATTTGGGCCACATTGTGGGGCATGAAGGTGTCAGGGTGGACCCCAAAAAGATCTAGGTAATGGAGGATTGGCCTCAACCTAAGACCTTGAAGAACCTAAGAGGATTTTTGGGTCTCACAGGCTACTATCTCAAATTTGTGCACAATTATGGTCGCATTGTGAAGCCACTCACTCAATTCCTCAAGAAAAATTCATTCCTCTGGAATGATGAAGAACAATAGGCCTTTACAGCTCTAAAAAATTCCATGTGTTCCACTCCAGTCTTAGCACTACCCGACTTCACCAAGCCTTTTGTCATTGAATGTGATGCTTTCGGAACAGGTATTGGGGCAGTCTTAATGCAAGAAGGTTGACCCTTGGCCTTCACAAGCCAACAACTAAGTGGCAAGAATCTGGGACAATCTACCTATGAGAAGGAAATGATGGCCATCTTACATGCAGTAGATACCTAGCAACCCTACTTATTGGGGCGACATTTCTTAAATATTTTTGGAGCAACGCCTATCCTCACCATAACAAAATAATTAGCTTGCCAAAATGCTAGGATATGATTATGAGATAATTTACAAGAAATGGCATGAAAATATTGTAGCAGATGCATTATCTCACCAATTTGAGGAGGAAAGTACCTTGCTCGCAATTTCCCTTCCCATTCCAGAATGGATTGAAGAGGCTCGCAGGGAATGGTTTTCACATCCTGGGCTCTCCCAACTCATTACTCAATTGCAGGCGGATCCAAATTCCACCAAGGGCTACTCGTGGCTGGATGAGATTCTTCGCTACAAGGACAAAGTCGTAATATCAACAACATCCACCCTCAAAAGCCGCATTTTGGCGGAGTTGCACTCATCCCCCACTACAGGACATTCAGGTTTTCAGACGACGTATGCTTGCACTAGAAGATCATTTTTTTGGAGATGCATGAAAAAGGACATTCTTACTTTTGTAGTGGAATGCGATGTCTGTCAGCACCACAAAGGGGATACAGTCAAAGCACCAGGCACATTACAACCATTGCCCATCTTGACATCAATATGGACAGAGGTTTCTATGGATTTCATTACAGGTCTTCCAAAGTTAGGAAACAAGTTAGTCATCATGGTGGTTGTGGACCGACTTTCTAAGTATGCTCATTTTTGTGCCCTACCCCACCCTTTTACACCGACTTTGGTTGCTCAATCTTTTATGGATGAGATCTTCAAATTGCATGGCATGCCCACTTCTATTGTGTCTGATCGTGACCCGATCTTCACCAGTAATTTTTGGCAGGAACTCTTCAGGATACAAGGTACCCAACTAAAACTCAGTACTTCATATCATCCAAAAACGGAGGGTCAAACTGAAGCAGTCAACAAATGTCTGGAAACCTACCTTAGTTGTTTCACTTCAGAAAAGCAACATCTTTGGGTACAGTGGTTACCTCTAGCTGAATGGTGGTATAACACCAACTATCATGCCACCACCTAAGTGACTCCCTATGAAGCGGTTTATGGTCAACTCCCTCCTTCCCCTACTTCTTCTATCAAGGGGTGCTCAAAGGTGCAAGCAGTGGACCAACTCCTACAAAACTGCATAACCATGCTTGCCCATCTTAGAGAGAATCTTCATCAAGCTCAAAACCGCATGAAGCAATAGGTAGATCAACATCACTCAGAACACCAATTTCAAGAAGGGGATCAGGTATTTTTGAGGATGCAACCATATAAGCAAACATCACTCAAGGACAAGGGTTGTCAAAAACTATCTCCAAAATTCTACAGATTGTATCGAGTACTTCAGTGCATTGGAGAAGTGGCCTACAAGATAGCTTTGCCACCCACTGCAAAAATCCATCCAGTTTTCCATGTCTCATGCCTCAAGAAAGTGATTGGGAAAAATTGCAGAATTCAAACCAGTCTACCTGAATTGGATGAAGAAGTGTCAATCTGGCTCCAACCTGAATAGGTCCTAGACACACGAGAATAGCACCTGCGTGGCCGCATGATCAAGGATGTCCTCGTCAAGTGGAAAGACACCTCTCCGAAAGATGCAACCTGGGAACCAACCACTATTCTTCAGCAGTTTTCGCAGCTTCAGCCTTGAGAACAAGGCTATTCTTAAGGGGGAGGGCATGTTAGGGTCCCACCCTAACCCCCTTGTTTATGTAGTAGGATCGAGTCATAGTTATAGTTAAGTAAAGAGTCAATAAAGCCCATATTAATAATTGTAAGTGGTTAACCCGCAATTAATGATGGGACCACAGTTAGTGGCAAATGGGCCATGGTATTAGATAGATGGTATTAATAAGAACCATGGTATTGTATGTATGAGTCATATATAAAGGATAGAGACTCCCTGCGAGGAGCATCGTGTCTTATTTTGTAATCGAGCTCTGATCTATTGGATGTTTCCCCCTCGAAGAGGCAAGTGAACATTGCTCTTTGAATAGTAAAATACGTGCTGTTATTTCTCACTGTTCTATGTTCTAGGTATATTTCTGCACATATTTGGTATTCTTGTATCGTCTTGCAGGTTAAGAGCATAACATGCAGTAATCTCAACCCACATGTGTTAGAACCTCTCATGCACCTTCCTTGACTTACTGTAGCTGTCACACCAAGAGATTCATCTTACTTTCCTCTGTGTGAAATGGCGGTCAAGGAATTTCTATATGACACACTGCTGGGACTCCTACACCAAACGGTCTTAGGTCTAATTGGGACTTCTTACTGGGAAGATCCACTTACATGTTGGCGGGTCCAACACCATCAAGACCTAGCTTTATAAACTCCCTCATTATCACCCGAAATTTTCTTGGAATTTTTTCATATCCCAATTGTCCTCATTTTCCCTAAACTCCCTCACATTTATTGAAAATCCTTTGTTTTCCCACGACCGAAACCCTAGTTTCTATCCTAAGAGCTAAGTGTTGAGATGGAATCAAAACCTCAAAGCAAAGGAAACATATAGGAGGACATGTCATCAGACATGAACCTACATCAACCCAGGTGGTCTTATCATCTCCCTTCATTAGGAAATCATTTGAAGATGCAGGTTTCCTTACATTTTGTCAGAAAGTTGAAGAATTAAAGTATCATGACCAATTGACTAGTGCTTTTTCCACCAAACTTAAAAAGGACAATGTGACCATAGCAGGGTTTCAATTCACTATTTCAAGGAAACTTATCTCCGTAGCTATGGGGATTCCGAACATTGGAGAAATCTAGTTCAAAAGAGAAAACCTTGACCTTCAAAACTACATGATGTACCTAAAAACACAATACAAGGCAACTCCAACATATATTTTTCCATTCAAACATTTTCTAGAAAGCTATACCCCTCTCATGAAAATGGTGATGAATTATTTCACATGCGAAGGCATGTATTCAAGGATATATAAGTATCACATGAAAATTTTGATGCATTTCACTAGTGTACAACAAATCAATCTCTCCTATTATTTGTACAAAAGTCTAGTTAAAATGGCATAAAAGGTACAAAAGAAAGGGGAGAATCACTATACTAGTTTGTTTCATCATGGCTTAGTGAAAGTGCTAGTTTTCCATCAATTAGCACAAGAAAATCTCTCTTGGGATCATTTTTCAAGTTCAGCTTTTCCTCCATCTTCTTAAACTAGGTCTAGTGATGAAAAAAAACCTTCAAGCTCAGCAGTCCAACAAGAGGTTGCTTCTTCAAGTAAACCAACCAAGAGGAAAGACAGGGCGGAAGTGTCTGACACATATTCCAAAGGTGATAGTTTTGTGTTTTCTCAAGGGATTGTTGAAAGGGCCAAGCCTACAACAGGTAAGCAGACATTTTTCTCATAGCATGCGGAGTCCTCTCATCTGAGTACAAATGTGTCAGCTATGGAGAAAGGATATGAGGGAAAAATTGAAGATCACATAACAAGGGATAAGGAGGCTGAGATCAAGAGATTGGAAGGAAAACTAGTAGAGGAAAATTCTCTAATAGCATGTCTACAATAAGAGAATATGAAACTAAAGGTGAACCAAATGATTCAGTACAAACAAGCAGCTACTTTAAGGAAAGAAGATGTAAAGGGAAAAGAAGTGGCTGGAATGAAAGTGTAAAAGGGTAAATGAAGGCAAAGTACATCAGTGAGACCAAGAACTAGAGCAACCAAGAGAGCCCTTGAACTACAAAGAGAGGTTTCTCCACCAAAAGAACATATTATGGTAGATGAGCTAATCATTAGAGAAATCAATGAAGATAGGCTTTATTGGATTGATAAGGTAAATGGACACCTGGAGTAGCTCCTCAAGAAGGAAAATAGGGACAACAAATTACATAGGCATATGGCTATGCACTACTACACAAGAAACAAGGTATCTCAAGTCAGAATCAAGCATTTGAAGATAAAACTCAAGGAAAACCTAAATGGTCAAAAGGACAAGGAGAAGCTTGATTTACTTTCTGAGGCCTCCCTCATGGCATGGAATATCCTATTATACCTTCACTCAACAATTTTGAGAAGATTTGGAGAAAATTTTGTCATTTTCAAAATTTTGGTGATTTTTTTACTATTTTAAAAGCTAAGGAAAATCTGTAAGCGCAACACCTTGGTGCTATGCTTTCATTTAAGAGCTCCAAATACCAAAAAAATTATACCCTTCAATAGATTTTTCCCTAAGGATCTAAGATATCCAATTTTTGAAGCATGTCAACAAACTCATGAGGAGAAAAATTCAAAAAAGAGGTGAAAAATTCACTTTTTGCCATTGTTCTAGAGCAGGGACTGTGCTTATAGAGTCAGCTCATGAGAATTAATTTTTGAAGGTCATCCCATGGTCCCTTTCCAAAAATTCAAGTTGATCTGGAAACTAGATAGAAAATTTGAGTTGATTGTTCTCTCATGTTTTAACTTTGACTTCTAGAAGGCTTCGAAAATCTACTTGCAAGGTGTCACTACGCTTATAGCTAAATGCGATACACTTATAGCCAAATGCACTACACTTATACCTGTAGCTATATTTTTCACTTCATTTTTGCTAGATATTGGTTTTATGATGTAATTTGGATATTTTAAATACTTGATGATGTGAATATTAAGTTCATTAGCATGATAGGTTGTTTTTTTTATTTAATTAGGCCTCATAAAGGTAACAAAACTCAAATTGAAGTTTAAAGAGGAGTTTATGTTTGACCTTCATACTCTCTATTGCTGGTTGAGAGATTCTTAGTAACTGTTCCACCACTTAGGGATTCGACCCCTAAAGGTGTGGAAATGGTTGTTTTGAGTATATATCTATGATTTCTCATTCAGTGAGAAGGGTTGGACTTTTTTGGAGAGACTTGTAACTTATGTTTTCATACAGCTAATTAAGGAGGAGTTGCAGCTATTTTTCAGGAATACTTGTTCAGTGAGTCTGTGGTGCTATTTTCCTTTCCTATCAGTTTCTAATTGATGAAATCATCTATATTTACATTCTTTGGTTCCTTCTTATGGTTTTCCTTATAGTCATATAAGAATAATTCTTAGATTCTAAGCTTTGTTTATGTGGAAAATCATGCTTGTGTTTCTCTTCTTCTAATATTAATGAATTCATGCTAATACATGCTCATTATGTTTTCTTAAGATCTCATACCTATACTACATTAACTAAATCTTAAGTTCACCACAACACATTGTTATCTAGCTCCTCTTTATGCTTGTTACTATACACTTCATACCTTTACCTACTCAAACAAGACATACACATCTAGCCTAAAATCCATTTCTTTTTAGTTATTCATTGACAAATCCTCAGAGAGTTTCCTCTCTAGTTCATTAGGGTTAGCTACTGAGCTAAAAGTGGTTTTGAGGTTACCTCTTTCGATCTCCTCCTCATCCTGGGACATTGTAGGGAATAACATTTTGGCATCGTTTATGAGGAAACAACTGATAAATCATTCCTGGATTTCATTCTATTAGAGCTTTCAACAATACTATTTTTGTAGGTGACGGCTTCCAGTATCTAAAGATACGTTGATTTTACAAGTTTCATCACGTTTAAGGTGTGAAAATTATGGCTCCTAAAAGACATACTAGGTCAAATTCTGACCTAAATCCACCTTTTATTGTTGATGACCCAGAAAAACTACTCAAAAATCTCAAGCTACCTATCTCTGAAAGTGCAAACAAAAAATAGAAAGGACAACTTCTTTCCTTAAAAATTTATTTAATTTTGAGCACCTTCCTTTTGATATTAAGTTAGGACTGTCTCTTTCTAGGTCTAAATACGAGTCTTTCATTCCTGAAGTGATATCTAAACCTTTGCAATTTGAATCTCATCTCCATTCTTCTGAATCCCTATTTTATAAAGCTTATCATGAGTTGTGGTTGAATTTTGATAAACTCCAAAGTTTTTCTAGCCAACTGCAAATCACTACTAAAAAAGCCTACATTCAATATCAGCTTGAATACCTAACTGTTGTTTCATCCTCTACTACACCTCCAAATACATCAGCTACTTCATCTCTTTTTCCACCACCTCCATTAGTGTCATCATCTTTACTTACACAGCCCATTGTAGTAACTATACTACATCCTCCATCAGTCATGGCATGATTCGCACCTCTTATGTTACCTGCTCAACTTGATGTTCTACCGGAGAACTATGGCCAAAGATTCCCTCTATTTGATGGAAGCTCAGAAATCACATCCCAGCAGCATGTTGATAAATTGGTATATTTTATTGATCTTGAAGATATTGATGAAGAAGATGCTAAGATGAGAATCGTAGCTCAAAGTTTTCAGAAGATGTGAAGAAATGGTTTCACATCTTGGTTGCTAATTCTCTCAATAGCTCACAGTGAATGATAGATTTGTCCTAGCACGATGGAAAGAAAAGAAAAATCCACTGCAAATTTTAGCTGAGTATAATTCAATGAAAATAAATCCAAATGAGACAGCCCAAGAGTTCACAAGAAGGTTCAGTATGTTATACAATTCTATTTTTGACGATATAAAACCTACACCTGGTTTCACACTTCTCCACTATCCTGATGCCTTCGACCCAGACATGGCATATCAGCTTAGTTTTACACAGTAATTTTTCACCAACCCCGCATTCCCTGATCCCGGACACTGTTGGTCCATGTTATTGACATCTGCCTTGTGTCATGTTGAAAATTATGTGTCAATGTCTTCCTTGTCATCTTAGGAAGAATACCTCAGTTCACTACTCCTAGAGCAGACCCTTTTTTACCTATGTTTTTAGGTCATCACAGGTTAGCAGCAGTTCCACCCTCGAAGATAGCCAAGCTTGAACTAGCCCTAGCGACATCTTCGCTCTGTTTCTATGTTGCACTCGCGACGAACTACTTTTTGCAAGTTTTTTAAACAACTCATTGAAGCTTTGAAGTGTAACAGCTTCATGGGTGGTCCTAGGGTTGGTTGTTGGATCATATGAGCTTTCCTCTCTCCTTTGAGATGGTTGTTCCACCTTTTTTGCAACCTCTCAAAGGGATAAGCTCTTTCTCCCATCTCTTATGGAAGCTCCTCCTCCTATAAATACTTCCTCCATGGCTAAGATCATCTAGCTTTGAAGTTAAAGAATTCAATAGTATAAGTAGAGAGTTTTGCTACAGTGTGGAAGTAGCCTCTCATATAACTTAGCTTGGGATGGTTTTGAGTGGAGTTGGACCGATTGTAAGAGTTTTCTAGCATTAACCTTTTGGGTAGGAGAGAGAGGTATTCATCTTTTCGGGAGACAGTTCATGAGTGAATGCTTGCGGAGACATGTTGACGAGACCCTTCAAGGAGACATACAATGTGAAGGCTTGGTTGTAAGTTCTACTTTAGTTTACATTAATACAAATCAATAGTTTATTTCCTATATCTTATGTCGAATTGCATATTGATATCTTGAAACTCCTTGACTCTTTAAGTAGATCACTTTTGTTATATTCTATTGTGTTCGTGGTTTTTCTCTATATGTTGTTTCCAGGTACAAGTTATTAGAATAATGAGAGCTAGAGAAACACAACAGGGACTTCATCGAACAATGAATTGAAGGTAGGCCTTCATGACACCAAATTTCTAAGGAAATTTTCTTTGGTATTGTCTTTGTTGTGACTAAACCCACTCTAAGGCTAGAGGGCTTGCCTCTGTCCACAGAGATAACTTGCCTACATCACAAGTTGGAAACCATACTGGGGAACATTGTATTTTGTCTCTTGATTTGATTTTGTTTTTCTTGTTTATTGTCTCCTTTAATTTAGGGATGAATTCTTCGTGTTATGGGTTGTTTGACTACTCCTGGTAGTCTTCCCTCTGTCATAAGTGATAGGCCTGGCCTTCCCTTAGGTGGATTTTGTTTTTTTCCTTTGATTTAGGGTCGTTCCAGTTTATTTTATGATAGTCATGAAGATAGTTGCACTACGCTATCTGATTAGTTGCACCTTCTACTGTTTTGCACGATTAAATAGCCTCACAGTCGCGAAGAGCTTTGAAATTGGCTTGGCACTATTAATTGGTGTATTTCGGCGATGATGTCGCAAAGTGGCTAGTTAGGGAGGTGCGACATTTCATTGTTGGTGCATGTTGTCAGTTTTAGGCTCACAAAGATTCCTATAGGTTTCAATTTTCAAGTTTTGTTCGCTGATTGGCCAGTGTGTCCTATCCTTTTGAGTTTGTCTTCTGCCTCTTTATTGTGTATCAAATTGTTGATTGATAGAATATTTGACTCCAGGTTTCATTCCCTTGAAACTTATCCTTTTGAACTGTGTGACCTATTTACCTTAGGGTTCCTTGAAACATTAGCTTTCCTTGGTTTACTTCATCATTTGGATCTTTGGGTTGTGTTTGGAACAATCCCTTGCTTTGTTTGAGGCTTCTCCTTATTAACTATTTTTTCATCTTCCTAATTGGTATGTGACGTTTGGTTACCAAAACTTTCAACTCTTGTTCATTTGGTTTCCCTCCTTCACTTGGCATAAATCACATTGCTTCCTGATCAGTGAGAGAGCTTTCCAGTTTTTGTGAAAGGAAACATATTCTTGGTTTTGAGTCTTTGATTCGTTTTAGAGTAGAATGTTTCTCTTTACCTATTGAATGATTTCATTCGAAAAAGGCTTAAAACTAGCATTGTTTTGAGTTTTTCATTTGGTTTCTTGTCATTTATTTGAAAATTCAAAATATTGCATTCATTTTTCATTAGGAAATGAGAACAATTTTTTGCATTAGTAAATTCTTGACATTTAGGCGTTGAAAAGCGAAGGATGTATTTTTCATTTTCTTAATTAGGTTGCTTGCAAGTTAGTGGAAGAAAAAAGCATTTCTCTTTCCTCTTGATTGGTTTTCTTGCATTTGCTTTCTTGTCACTTTGATTTCTTTGAAATGAACCTCTCAATTTTATTTATTTAGTTGATAATTGAAAAGGAATTGTCTCTTTACTCATTTAGTTACATTCTAGGAGCTTTTGAAGATACATTCGGTAGGGCCTTGAAACTGAAATTTAATTCAATATTAACTACTAAAATTTATTGAATTAATATAAAAAAACATTGGAACTTAACGCTCACATATCTATGGATCTAGGCTAGAGACGTGTTCTGGCATCATTAAACCTAGTGGCTGTTGTTTTCACTAAGGTTGGGTGATTCCTCCTTTTGTGATTTGATAAGTACTAGTACGGACTTGTGCTCCCTGTACCGTCACGTATATGATGGGAGACCCCACTAGGTTACAATCCTATTATCCATAGGAAGCCGAGTATTCTACCTTATGAATCGTGATGCACCGAAAACAACATTTGTGAAGATTAGCTACCGTACAGAAAATCCTTGGTCATTTCTCTTTCATTTTACTATCAAGGTGTATATGCAGTTTTATGATTTGTTTGGTAAAAATTTTGCCTAGAATTCCAGAGTAGTCACTTTTGTTCCTTTTTGACTCTTTAAAAGTAAAAGGATCGTGTGAGCACTTGTCCTTTCAGGCTCATTAAAATTCGAAGGAGACTAGAGTCATCTTTTGCCCTTTTTCTCGACTCTCTAAACATGAAAAGTTAAAGTTTCATTCTGGTGTCATAAAATTTATTTGCCCAAGATAACATCCTACCTGTTAATTTTGGCCACATCGTGAGTAATATACTTGAAAATAATTTAAATCCCTCTTAATTAAATATTCTCTCCTAGTCTTTTGAGTTTAGGCCATCCTGGTGGACTCATTTGCCCTGTCGTCTTTATTAAGTGACGGAGAGCCTTCTTCCCCCATATTTTCTGAGGTTTCATCTGTTAGTGGTGCTTTTGATATTGTTCCAAGTGTTCAACCTCTTTCCTCTCGAGCTCTAGGTGAGGAACCTTTTGATATCAATTGGACTCCTCTCAACATTTGGGAATTTTTAGACGAAGATCTTCCTTCTACTCCCTGTGGTGCTTCGGTTCCTATGGCCTCTTCTGATATGGATGAGTTTAGTTCTGTTAGTAGTCAAGAGAGCCTTGTGTCAACTCGTAAATATCAGTTTCCTCTGGAAGATTTCCATTTCGACAACTCTCCAGATGTTTCATTACCACTTCCCTATCGCGCTTTGGCTGACATACTTGGTTCTACATCTCTACACCAGAGCTCTGTATGGTCTCGTACAATAGTTCTGACTTTAGGGTCGTTCATGTCTACTCAGTCAGCTATGACCTCCATTCATTAGATGTAGGTTAAATTGATTACATTTGTCCCATCAATGGCCACTGTTTGTGTGGCATCTTCAACTCCTCTTGTTAGTGCAGTTACCACATCCTCGGTGGTCACTATTGTTACTGGGATATCTTCCAGACCCATTGATGGTGGTACTTCACCTCTAGTGTCTGGAGTCAGTCAACCTACAGGTAATGTACCTATCTCATCAAATCATATTCCAGGGGGATTTTCATATGATCATTATCTATTTGCTCTTCAAAATCTGATTTATAGCCCTCTAGGTTCTTAGCAAATGTCTGTTCTGCATAACCCTCCACAGTATTACGATCACCGTGGAGCTCATATTTATTATACTAGACCTCTTCCTCAGACGGCTCCAGTTGATAGTCAAATTCCACCATCGGTTTCCTGAAATCACACTACTAACCATGACTCACAAGGACAACCCGTTCAGGAACAACCTTATACCTCAGTAAGGCAGTCTTATAGTCAGTAGGGGCAACCTTTGGGCTCGCAAGAACAACCCTTTTAGGGACAACCTTTAGCCCAAACAGGTTCATCCTTTGTTTATTCAAGACAACCTCCTTTATCTCAAGGACCACTTTCTGGTCAGTTAGGTCAGCCTCAGTTCCAGCAAGGCCAACCTACTGCCCAATAAGGACAACCTTCTGGTTAGTTAGGTCAGCCTCAGTTCCAACAAGGCTAACCTACTGCTCAGCAAGGACAACCTTTTCGTTAGTTAGGTCAGCCCCAGTTCTAACAAGGCCAACCTGCTACTCAGCAAGGACAACCTTTTGGTTAGGTCAATCCAGCTATTAGTCAACTTGGTGTTCAAATGCAACCTGGACTTCAACCTCAAGTTGGTCCCCAAACTCAACTTGGTCCCTAGGCTTAGTTTGGATTCCAAGCTCAACTTATTTATCAAATACAACCTGAGCCCCAGGCACATTTTGGGCCTCGATTTTAGTTCGGTCCTCAAGTGCCTCAGCAATCCCAAGGAAACATCAAGGTAATCAATATCAAAACTATCAGCAACCTCAGGTTAATCCTTATCATAATTTTCCATAGCCATATGCTGCCCCTGTTGGTCAGGCTGGTAATCAGTGGTTTGTTAGAGGTCAAAATCTAGGTCAACAACTAGGGTATGGTTTCAATCCACCAAATTATAACCCTTATGGAAAAAATCCTTCGGGACAAGATCCATGGGGGCAACAAGGCCCTAGTTGGAACCCTAAAGTTGGTCCTTATTAAATCCCCGTGATGTCTTTCAATCCTAAGTTACCTTTTCTTATGACTTTGGAACTACCCGATGTGTCAAAGTTGACAAATGATCCTATACTTCATAATCCATATTGGTCACTTGTTCCAACCAAGATCCCTGGTGACTGTCCTAAGTTTGAAGGCAAGTTTGGAGAAGAGCCCTAGGCACATGTCATGACTTATCACCTTTGGTGTTCATCCAATTCGTGGCTTGAGGATTCTATTCGCCTCCATCTTTTCCAAAGGACACTTACTAGTTCCGCTGCAAAGTGGTACATTGAACTCGCTCGTGGGACTTTCCAAGATTTTAACTCTCTCGTGATTGCATTCCTTAAGCATTTTTAGTTATTGATTCGTTATGAAATAGGAATGCATCTTCTTACCTCTTTGAAACAAGACATGGCTACCCATATCTTTGATCATATTCATGAATGGAGAAGGCATTGCCATTTGATCAAGTTCTGGATTCCTGATTAGCCATTGACTAATTGGTTCACTACCTCTTTTATTGGTCCAATAGCTAGAGATATTGCTATGGGGGCATGTGTTACTGAAGAGAAAGCCATCGCACGAGCTCAATATCTTGATTTGGTATATTCCCAATCTGGCATGCTTTATGACATCTTTCCTAATGCTCCGTGACCTGGAACTTCTAAAGCTTCGTCGACACCTTCTGTCAATGGTGTTATTGGTTCCATCGCTTAGTCTTCTTGAAAGTCTTCCACAACTCCTATGAAGTAGAAATCCATTGCTCCCACTAAAACTCCTTCTTAGTCTTCATCGAATCTCGAGAAAACCTTAGAAGTTAATGTTGTCTAGTCCACCATGGTGGTGAAAACTTCAAAGGGTAAGAAGAAAGGGAAAGGTAAAAATAAGTCTGACATGCCAAACCAAGAATCTCCTAAGACTCCTACTAATGATGGTTCTAAATGCAAATGTAAGTATCCTTGTCTTATCTGTGATGGCTAAGGACTATCCTCGACACTCTGAGGTAAGTCATTTGCTTAAGGGGACTTCATTGATTCCTGTTGTGCTTAAAGAACCTTTTCCTTCCCAGCAAACTCAAA
Source organism: Pinus tabuliformis (assembly GCA_031772625.1). Classification (NCBI taxonomy): domain Eukaryota; kingdom Viridiplantae; phylum Streptophyta; class Pinopsida; order Pinales; family Pinaceae; genus Pinus; species Pinus tabuliformis. The sequence goes on from CM062815.1 coordinate 40,551,425, forward strand.
TGGTGGACCATCTCCAATCCTCTTCCTCATCTAGTTCCCATGTCTTTATGGCCGAGACTATTCCTATTCACGTATCTACTTGATTGAAAGATATGCTTCGTCGGCCGGGAAAGAACCTGAGTTTCCTTCTAGTGTTCCCCGGTCCAGTTCTGGCCCTCTTCATATTGAAAGGCCTAGTAATGAGTTCGTCATTCAGCCACCTCCTAAAGGAATTCTTTGGAAATCCTCCTATAATCCCAATGCTCATGCTGCACAACACTATAGTATTGTCGAAGATCTAGCCCGCTCCTTCGACTATGTCTGCATTGGAGGTTCTCTAAAGTTGTCCTCCCCAACGTAAGTCATTACTATTTTCCATCGATGGAATTGATCCGGCTGATTTCGAGTTGATTACTTTCGATCTTGAAAATCATGTGCCGTGTTTGCCTCACTAGATCACTTTTCTCATCTAGGTTGTTATTAACTCAAAGACTATTCATCGTACTATTATCAATGAAGGAGCCTCAACTTGCATCGTCTCTATTTCTTGTTGGAAAACCATTGGTTCTCCATCTTTGAGTCAATCTAGAGATACCCTGTAGGCATTTGATGGAAGAGATTCTCGTCCATTTGGTATTCTCCCGCACTTGCCTGTCACCTTGGAAGGAAAGACGGTCAACGTTGAAGTAGAGGTTTCCGGAACCAATATGACTTACAACCTTCTATTGGGTCAAAGTTGGACATATGCTATGCATATCATTGCTTCTTCACTGTTCCGCAACCTCCATTTCCATCTTCAAGGGAAAAATGTTACAGTCGATCAGTTGTCCTTCATTGCTTCCTCTTCCTCGAAAGGCAATGTTCCATATGTGGAGCATACCAGTATTCGTTATGAGAGCGTGGGTGCCAAGATATTTAAATATCCTACCCTCATGGGCATTTTTCCGCTTCCACCTCCTAATGTCGCCTCCGTTATAATGATATCTATTAACCCTGATCCTTGGGTGATTCCTCCCCTTGATCAGGTATATTCTTGGGGTGATGTTATGCCGTTAAGCCCTGCTGAGCTTAACTATGTTGAAATCGTCTCAACTTCGGCTTCTTCTTTTGACTCTACTCCTTTGAGTAGATCTCTTGACACGTATGTGCAATCCCCTTTGCTTGGAGATATTTCTTCTCCTGATCCTTTGCAAGAGATGTTTCCTTCTAATGAGGCTATTCTTGAAACTTTGTCTTTTGAGGATCCTCCTTGGGTCAATAGTCATCATCATTCCTCGTTTCTTCTTGGCTTTGGCACCATGATTACCTGTCTAGGTAATTTTGCTTTCCATGTTCCTTCTCAACCACTTCAAACAACCATTTTAACTCATGAGGTATTTTTTGAAGGCAATATGGGAAATATCATGCAAACCATGCCTATCAAAATCTCTGTTATGCCAGGGGTCATAAAAAATATTCACATTGGAGTAACGTGTTCTCCCGAGGAGATCAAGATTTACACTAGTCTCTTCCGAAAGTTACGCGATGTGTTCGCCTGCTGATATGAAGAAATGCTCAGTATAGATCTGAGTATTGTGGTGCATGAGACATCTACGTATCTTGATGTGAAACCAGTCGATCAACATTTACATCCCGTGCACCCATGAAATGCAGCTACCATTAAGGGAGAGGTTGAAAAACTTCTCAAGGTTGGGTTCATTTATCCTATTCCATTAATAGATTGGGTCTCTAACATTGTCCCTATGACTAAAAAGTAGGGCACTATTAGAGTTTGTGTTGATTATCATGATATTAATCGTGCATGTATGAAAGATAACTACCCCACTTCCTTTATTGACCAGCTTATTGATGACTGTTACACAGTAATTTCTCACTGCCTTCCTGTCAGTCACCCTGCTGTGCCAATCACTAAGCTTCATGCCTCCTGAACTGGCCCAAAAAACCCATTTTCCTAAAGTTTTGTTCATCAGCGCGTCTGTTTGAAAAATACCTGCGATGACTGGCGCTCCATGGTGTATCCCACACGCTGCTAGCTCGGAAGGACATCACTTTTCCGCGCTGGTCGCCAGCGCGCCTTTCCCGTGTTCTTCCGCGCTGACATGACTGTCCCAGTTATGTAGATGCGGCGACATCGCGTCAGTTGCCTCATAATCCACGCTGATCCAGTTTGGGCGAATTTGTTCAAACATCCAGCCTTCTAGATCACTCCAGGCTTGGTTGTTAGCTTTGTGAATGTCGACTCCCTTCTATGGCATGTCTGTTCGACCCTTTGCAACAACTTCCCTTGAAGATAAGCTCATCCTTCCACCCTTATAGGAGACTCCTTCTCCTATATAAACCCTCACCATTACCATGGGCAGCTAGTTTTTTGGATAGTTAGACTTAGCTTGGAATAGCTTGGATTGTACAGAGCTTGTAGTGCTCAGATTGCTGCTATAGGTGTGGTGTGCTAGGTGTGGAAGTGATTGATTGCTTAGGGAAGGTTGTTTTGTGCTATTTGTGTGAGAGAGAGAGAGTTGTTTGTCTTGGGAGAATCATCCTCAAAGGTGAATGCTTGAGATACATGCTGACTGGCCCCTCCTGAGAAGGTTACCGACGTCAGAACATTTGGTTGTACTCTTCTCTATTCTGATTAATAATAGATGACTGCTATTATTGTTCCATTCTCATTTGTCTATGTAATGGTTAAATGTGAATTACATCTTTTCTGACTAATGTATGGTTGCTTTTACTAGATTTCACGCTTGTGTTTGTTTCCCCTTCGTGTGTGCAGGTATCTATTCGCGGAGATCGCGGAGGATTGTGACCAGCCGAAGCGGAGGAGCGAAGGCAACATCTCTTCGTCAAACGACAGCGCAGGAATCCAAGTAGGTGCTCTTTACCTCTTGTTTAATTGTAATTAGGAACATGCGTAGCAGCATTGTGTGATTGTTGCTAGACCCTTGCTGGGCTAGTAGGGATCGCCTCTACCCGTAGAGGGGATTTACCTCTCCAACAATTTGGCGACTCCGCTGGGGAGTTCAGCCTTTTGTCTCTTGTGTCCATTTTTGAGTTTGTTTGATTGCTCTCTTTTTGAAATTTTGGGGATTAATTATCAGTCTTTTGTGTTTCCTGGGTTGATCTAGGAAATGCCCCTGTTTGATTGAAAGATTGGCTGTTTTGATTTGGGAGTTTTGATTTGCCTGTCACTATTTTTGAGCTCCATCGCGGTTTTAATTTTAACAGTCGCGCTGACATCGCGCTCTCCCTTTTGCAACATCCTGTTCATCGCGTAAATACGCCTAACAGTCGCGACGATCCTGGAAAATCGGATCAGCGCGGAAAAGACGTGTATAGTCGCGATGTCAGCGCCACTTGCTAGCTTTCTACCTCCGCTGACCTTGGGTTTCTAGCTTAATTCCGCGACGACTGTGTTTTTCTGAGATCAGCTCGGTTTTTTGGACAAAAGTCACGCTGACAGCTCGGGTGGCCTGTGTAAAAGTTGCACTGACCCTTTATCATCATGGGTTTTTAGTGTAAAACTTGCGCTGATTCCTAAAAAGTTGTTTTTATAACTTTATCTCCTGAATTCATCAATCTTTCTTATCCCCTGTTGTTTCTTGTCCCTCATTAGCTTGTTTTGATTGCTTTTGGTTAAGGGACGCTCTCTCTTTGATTTCATTCGAGTGAGTCTTGTGACCATGTGACCTAGCCCTTTAGACGTTTCATCGAGAAACCATTTGCTTGGATTACTTGTCTATTCAAGGTTCATCCACAACCCTCTTATTGATTTGCTTGAGGCTTTTCCACCGCTTGTTGCTGGTTGATTTTTAGTGTCGATTATTGAACCACTTTTTATGTTGATTCAATTTCTTCACTACCAAGCATAGATTACGATTGTTTGGATCGATCAGTTCACTCTTGCTTCCCCCTTGTTTGAATCCTCGCTTGTCTTGCCGAGCTTAGATCACATAGCTCGTGCAGAGCTTGATTTTCCTGTTGATTTGAAAATCTTTGTTGGCTGTTTTGGGACCTTTGTCTGCTTTCATTAGGCAATTTCATGTTTGCTTGGTGTTCTAGTTCCTCCAAATTATTGTAGATGCTTTGTGTCACTGAAAGAAAATCAAACTAGTGGCCTTGCTTTTAAAAATTGAAAAGGAAAAGAATGTTTCATTGATTTGCATTTTCAAAAGAAAAAGTTTCCTTTCCTCACTTTTAGTTGCATTAGGCTGTTTGATTGTTTGTGTTCGTTTTGTTTGATTGAAATCTCTTTACCCTTCCATAGCTAGAATTCATCGAACAAAATGATTTTCTTTGGCATGTAGTTTGCATCTAGGTAATTGTGAGAGAACATACGATAGGACCTGAAATCGAAACTTAATCTCAAGATCAACTGTAAAATGAACCAAATGAATCTAAAAACGCATTGGAACTAAACGCAAACATCTAGAGGTCTAGGTTAGAGACGTGTTCCGGCGTCTTTAAACATAGTCACTGTTGTTTCACATTGGGTTGGGTGATTCCTCCTTCTGTGACTCGATAGTGGTCTAACACGGACTGCGCTCCCACGTACCGTCGCGTATATAGGGAGACCCCACTAGGCTTTTATCCTTTATCCATAGGAAGCCGAGTCGGCCGCCCTACGATTCGCAATGCAGTGAACACAGCATTCACGAAGATTGACCACCCGTACCCTAAAAAGTATTCTGTGGTTTTGCGAAAAGTTTGGCACACCCTCTACCTAGAATTCCAGAGCAGTCACTTTTGATCCTTTTCGGACTCCCTAAACGAAAAGGTGCCTGTGAGCGTCTTGTCACTTCGTGCTCATTAAACATTCGAAGGAGACTGGAGTCATCTTTTCGTCCTTTTCTCGACTCCTGAAACATGAAAAGGTCAAGTTTGGTTCCTGTGTCTTAAAAGTTTATTCGGCCACGATAACATCACCTGGTTAGATCTTGTGTGCGTTAGTTTGCGTAGGTTTCGTTTTCGTTTGCTATGGCAACTTTTCCGGGATTCACTAACCTAGGTTCCTCCTCTGATGGGAATCCAGGACAATTCCCTCCCCTTGGGAATGTTGGTGCTCCGTATATGGCGACGTTATCCCTACCAGGGTTAACTGTTGGGTTGCCTGTTTGGTTGTTTTCAACCTCTTTGGTTCCTACCGTATCGGCTGTTAGTCCATCAGTCCCTCCACCTGAACAACATCATGTTGATCCTAAGGTGGATCTCTCCCCTTCGACGCCTACTTCTACGTCGTCCTCTTGTACTTTGCCTGGTGAAAGTCTCGATTCACATAACCAGGTGGCTAAGAAGAAGAAGAAGAAGACCAAGAAGAAGAAGTCCCCTAAGGGAGAGCCTACACACACAGTCCCCCCCTCAAGTCCAGCTATCCCCTCCAGTATACCTGAAGTCGGGTCACCTTCTGCTCCTCTGCGGAAGGTCAAGTTTCCTTGTCGGTTATGCAAGGAGGACCATCTGCTTCGTGATTGTCCTGGCATTCCCAGGGTATTAGAAGTCTGGTCTCACGATCCGGCCTGCCCTTCATCGTCCACTAACGATCATGGCGATGCTACCTCATCAATTGGGAATGGTAAAGGCAAAGGGAAGCTTCGAATCCCCTGTCGACTTTGTGAAGGCAAACATCCCCTTCACCTTTGTCCACTCATGGATAAAGCCTCTGCTGTGTTGGAAAGTCTTGCTACTCCTCCGAATCCATTTCCCGCTGGTTATCAACGTCTTTCTACAGCTGTAGATCGAGCCCCTGTTGACAAAGAGATCACTTCAGATTCCCCTTTTGTCCAGGCCCCTCTTCCCGAACCTGGCTGTTCCCAGCCTGTTCCAGACCCGCCGTTGGTCGGAAAGGGTGTTGATTCGAGTTCACCTCCTCTCAAGCACTCTGTTTCAGAAGAGCAAAATTCTCATGTTCTTCTCGTTTCCTCAGATTCTCCTGAGCTTGATAAAGGTTCTCTTGAAACCTCTCTGGAGAATTTAGATTCGGTTCTTTCCGAGTAGGGGGGCAACCATATGGTTCCCCCACCAAGTAGTTCGGTCATCTCCTTTGATTGGAGTCGTTTGACTGCCCCTCCCCTTCCGTCCCATGTGCCTTTCTGGGTCACCGCCTATGCCTCCCATATGGCGCTGCCTGGCACTGTGTTGGATGAAGGCGCATCGGTTAGTCTTATGCCCGTTACTACTTGGCAGGCTTTGGGTTCCCCATCGCTTGTACCTGTCGCACTGAATCTCACCGCGTTTGATGGAGGAACGAGTCAGCCATTAGGGATCCTTCCAAAGTTTCCTATTACTTTGGGGGGCAAGATTGTCTATATAGACATCTCAGTTACCCAAGGTTCTTTAGACTTCAGTCTTCTCCTTGGTCGTGACTATGTGTATGCCATGGGAGCCCTCGTTTCTTCACTTTTCCGTGTGGTCTGCTTTCCACATGATGGAAGAATAGTGACGTTCGATCAATTATCGTTCGTTCATCCACAAGCCCCTCCGGCGCACTCATCCTTCCCCCCTGGTTTTCATCCACAAGTTGCATCTGTCTCACCGCAAATCAACTACGTGGCCACCTACCCCGTGCCCTTACCCAGTGATGACACCATCGTGCATAATGTCCTGGGGGCATTAGGTCCTGATTTCCAAGATGTCGGCCTTCCCTCCGGAGCCACTTTCTTGGGGGCCTCCACTTCCCGTTCATTATGATGAAGTCTGGATCGGAGCATAGTTCACTTTCCTATGTCAAGCTCCCTAAAAAATGAAATTAGGTTGGAGCATAGTTCCTTTCCGGTGTCAAGCTCCTTAAAAAATGAAACTAGGTGTCGGAGCATAGTTCTTTTCCTATGTCAAGCTCCCTAAAAAATGAAATAGGGTCTGACCCGAGGATAGCTCTGATCTTGTGTCGACCTTGTTAAAAAATGGAACAAGGAGACGAGCATAGTTCCTGATCTTGTGTCAAGCTCATTAAAAAATGAAACACGGGTTATGAGGATAGTTCTTTTACTGTGTCAACCTCATTCAAAAATGAAACACCTCCCTTTCCAGATCGAGTCTTTTGATTAAGATCTCGTAAAATACAAGTCGAGTCTTTCATAGATCTCGAGAGTGAACCTTCATTCCATCCACTTTGTTGAATGCAATGAAGCTTGGGGGGCATGTACCTTGATTTGCGTCATTATGCTGGGGGCATGCGAGCTTATAACAAGCATAGTTTTTCGTTTCAAGCTTGTGTAAACATGAAACCGAATCCGAGCAGAGTTCTCCACGGTTCAAGCTTGTGTAAAAAATGAACCCATACCCGATTTACATCTCATGATTGCCATTTTTATCCGCTGAATTCTGCTAGATGAGCCTTGGTTGTTTCATTCCATTGCTACCATCTCTTTGGCCGATCATATGCTCTCACTTGGTTGTTTATCCTTTCCTGAGGAACCGCAGCGATGAGTGGTTTTATTAGCCAGCCTCTTAACCATCACATGTTTTGAACAGTTCCACCATTACCAGAACCAGTTGCTACCCTTTATACCACTCGTTCCTCTAAGACGAGTCGCCTTTAAGCTCTTTTCTGACTCGTAAAATGTGAAAAGATTGCCGAGTATTTTTCCCTTTTTGACTCGTTAAAGAGAATAAAAATGGAGGTCTGCTTTCAGCTCTTTTCTGACCGTTTAAAGATGAAAAGATTGCCGAGTCCCCCTCTCGACTCGTTAAAGAAATGAGAGGCGGTTGCCTTTAAAGCTCTCTTTTTCGACCGTTTAAACTAAAAAGATTGCCGGGTTTTTGTCATTTCGAACTCGTTATCGGCTCTAAAACGACGTGTTTTCGACCGCTTTTTTACTTTTTTGGGTCAAAAGCACTATTTACGAAAAGTACTCCTCGATCGTAATGGTCGGGCGGTTCTTTCGAGCATAGTTTTATACTTTTTCAGGCTCGAGAGACACAACTGTACGAAAAAGGACCCCCTGGAGTCTCCTTTTCCGCATTCTTTTCAGACTCTCGAAACAAGAAAAGAGGCCGAGTTTTTCCTTTGTCAGGCTCGTTAAACACTCAATGACATCGGGTATTGTCGAAATGACACTCTTCGAGCATATGCTATCCCCGTCAAGCTTGTCATCCAAAAATAACCGGGGTACCTGCCAGAAATGGTGGGGAAAATGGAACTATGATTACAGTCGTGTCGGCAGTACGTCGCTCTTGAACATGGCACTCTGTTGTTTCGCGTCTGGGTGGGGTCATCTCATCTTGTTTTCTCTAGCCTCCATGGGTTTGGGATATCCTATTTGGCCTCTCATTTGCTCATTGCCATCATTACCATATCCTCTGCTCATTTGATGTCAAGTACTGCCAAACCCGTTATAGTGCCGCCACATGTTCAAGAGAAGTTGTCTTCTGCCACAATGCAACCTTGTTCGCTATCTCACGAAAATTATTATACCTCTGTCTCATGTCGATGATGTGGGAACCATTATGGCCCACCTTCGATCAAGGTCCCTTCCCGTCGACTCCAACTCATTATCCGGGAAAGTGACTTAGAGACTCCTTTCAGGTGCCTTGGGGCCTGCATGCCTCAATGGCAGGTTCTTCGTGTTCGACGCAAGGCTTGCATCATTGGCCTTCGATCGAATGATTCCGTGGGTGTTCGACTCCAGCCCATTGATTCACATGCCACGGATTGTACCTATAGTACCTTGAGGACCATTGTCATTATTGGTGGTACCTCTCGCGTCTGTTAACAGTTTTCATCATTGACTGGTAATCAGACGATGTTCACGCGTGTTCGACTTCAACTTATGTATTCACATGCTTGGACTTGTACTTTGTTCGGGTCGAGATGGAGCGCAAGACCCTGGATCCTTGTCTGTTATGGTCCAGGCTGCGAATTGTGGATGATCATTACATGACTCATTGATGGATGGCTGCGCCCATACCTGAGTCTTCATGGATGGCTGCGACCATACCTTATCAGTCTTTTGGTCTCCTTAGCTGGGTGGCTGCGTCCATTCCACAGACCAGTTTTCGCATGTCTTTCGGATGGCTGCACCCATACCTAGACTGCATGTACTTGATTATCAGAGATTTTCGGTCCTTCCTGGTGGCGTTCCAGTTCGGCGTGTGTTGTAAAGCATTTCACCCCTCCCACTCTCTCGGTCTTCATGCTTTAGGGGGCATCTGTTACACAGTAATTTCTCACTGCCTTCCTGTCAGTCACCCTGCTGTGCCAATCACTAAGCTTCATGCCTCCTGAACTGGCCCAAAAAACCCATTTTCCTAAAGTTTTGTTCATCAGCGCGTCTGTTTGAAAAATACCCGCGATGACTGGCGCTCCATAGTGTATCCCACGCGCTGCCAGCTCGGAAGGACATCACTTTTCCGCGCTGGTCGCCAGCGCGCCTTTCCCGTGTTCTTCCGCGCTGACATGACTGTCCCAGTTATGTAGATGCGGCGACATCGCGTCAGTTGCCTCATAATCCGCGCTGATCCAGTTTGGGCGAATTTGTTCAAACAGCCAGCCTTCTAGATCACTCCAGGCTTGGTTGTTAGCTTTGTGAATGTCGACTCCCTTCTATGGCATGTCTGTTCGACCCTTTGCAACAACTTCCCTTGAAGATAAGCTCATCCTTCCACCCTTATAGGAGACTCCTTCTCCTATATAAACCCTCACCATTACCATGGGCAGCTAGTTTTTTGGATAGTTAGACTTAGCTTGGAATAGCTTGGATTGTACAAAGCTTGTAGTGCTCAGATTGCTGCTATAGGTGTGGTGTGCTAGGTGTGGAAGTGATTGATTGCTTAGGGAAGGTTGTTTTGTGCTATTTGTGTGAGAGAGAGAGAGTTGTTTGTCTTGGGAGAATCATCCTCAAAGGTGAATGCTTGAGATACATGCTGACTGGCCCCTCCTGAGAAGGTTACCGACGTCAGAACATTTGGTTGTACTCTTCTCTATTTTGATTAATAATAGATGACTGCTATTATTGTTCCATTCTCATTTGTCTATGCAATGGTTAAATGTGAATTACATCTTTTCTGACTGATGTATGGTTGCTTTTACTAGATTTCACGCTTGTGTTTGTTTCCCCTTCGTGTGTGCAGGTATCTATTCGCGGAGATCGCGGAGGATTGTGACCAGCCGAAGCGGAGGAGCGAAGGCAACATCTCTTCGTCAAACGACAGCGCAGGAATCCAAGTAGGTGCTCTTTACCTCTTGTTTAATTGTAATTAGGAACATGCGTAGCAGCATTGTGTGATTGTTGCTAGACCCTTGCTGGGCTAGTAGGGATCGCCTCTAACCGTAGAGGGGATTTACCTCTCCAACAATGACTATGTTGGGAGTGAAATTTTCTCTTTTATGGACAGCTTCTCTGGCTGTAACCAAATCAGTATTTTACTTGCTGATAAGCACAAGACTGCCTTTATCTATCCATGGGGTACTTTTGCTTATAAAAAGCTTCCTTTTGGTCTGAAGAATTCCAGTGTGACTTTCCAAAGAGAAATGTCCTATGCTTTTCATGATATTAGATACATTGTTCAGCCTTATCAACATGATCTTCTTCCTCATTCAACTAAATGCATAGACCATCCGGACCACCTCCATCATATTTTTTTTCGTTGTAGACATTACCACATTCATCTCAATCCACACAAATTTGTCTTCTGCATTGAGTCTGGCAGACTGCTTGGGTTTGTCATTTCTAAGGAGGGTATTCATCTTAATCCACTCAAGGTCGAAGCTATTTTGAATCTCCCACCTCCTGCTACTTTGCACCAGTTACAAAGTTTGTAAGGGGAGGCTAATTTCTTACGTCGTTTCATCCCTAACTATTCCAAGGTTGATAAAGGTTATACGCATCTCCTTAAGCGTGACATTCCATTCATTTGGGATGAAATTTCCCAAAAGTCATTTGAGCAACTCAAGACCCTTCTTGTTTCTGCTCCTTTATTGCGTCCACCTAACTATCACCATGATTACTCGCTTTATCTAGCTACCATTGATAGTGCCATTAGCATGGTTCTAGTACAGGACAATGATGATGGTTCCAAGCATGTCATATTATCTTAGCCGCAACCTTCTTGATGCTGAGACTCACTATGCTTATGTTGAGAAGTTGGCCTTAGCAATTGTTCAGGCTGTTCAACATTTTCGTCATTACATTTTGTTGTGTACTACAACCATGATTTCTAATTGCAACCCAATGACATATATTCTATCACATCAATTGTTGGGGTGAAAATACTCCAATTGGATCATTATCCTCTAGGATTTTGATTTGGAGTTCACTATTGCCAAATCTAAGAAGTCACTGGGTTTTGTTGGGTTGATTTGCTCCTTACCATCTTCTTCCACTCCCTTTCAGATAGAGGACCACTTTCTAGACGATATGCTCTTCTTTATTAGTACCCTCGATTCTTGGTATGGTGACATCATCGTTTACCTCCAAATGTCTTCATTTCACTCTGACTTGTCTAAGGATGATCAGTGATGCATTCGCCATCATTCTCATACATATCATATTATTGGAGACACATTGTACAGTGTCAGAGTTGATTCTATTCTTCATCATTGTTTAACCCTCGAGGAAGCTGAGAAACTCTTAAATGACTATCACTATGGTGCTTGTGGCAGTCATATGTCTAGTTATGCCACTACTCAAAAGATTCTTCATGCTGGTTATTTTTGGCCATCCATTTCCAAGGATTGCATTCTTGTTGTCTGCTCATGTCATGCATGTCAAATTTACCAGCACAAGATGTGTGCACCGCCTTCTCTTTTACATCTTGTCATTACCATTAGCCCTTTTGCAAAGTGGGGCATTAATTTCATGACCTGTAACCCTTACTCGGCTGGGGGGCATGGGTATATCATCGTTGTCATGGATTACTTTACGAAATGGGCCAAAGCGATGCCTACATTGACTAACGACGGTAAGAAAACTGCTTAAGATAGCTACTTAATTCCTATTCAATCATCTAACTTCTAGGTTCAGAGTCCCTCAGGCCATCGTCACAGATAATGGCTCTCATTTTCGTAATTACATGATGGTTGAGTTGAAAACCTAGTTGGGCTTACATCATGATAGTTCAACGCCATATTACCCCTAGTCCAATGGCCAAGTCGAAGCAGTGAACAAAGTGTTGGTCACCATGCTTCAGCGTACCATTGGAATGCAAAGGTACAATTGGCATTTTATGTTGTTTTCCACTCAATGGGCCTATCGAACCTCGGTTAAGGATGCTACCGGCTTTACACCATTTCAGCTTGTTTATGGTCTGGAAGCTACCCTTTTGATTGAATGTGAAATTCCTTCTCTTAAATGCTATCGAATTATTGCCGAATACCACTCCGACGGAGGAGCATCTTGTTTATTTATACTAACTTGATGAAACTCGTTGAATTTATTCATTGGTCATTGAGGCATAGAAGAAGCGAGTGAAAGCTCGCGTTGATCAGACAGTCAACCCACATTCCTTCATTGAAGGGGATTTAGTCTTGTTGTATGATCAAGATCATGAAAAGTTGGGGGTAGGAACATTTGAACCCATGTGGCATAAGCCCTATATTGTAAAACGTGTTTTACAAAAAGGTGCCAATGAGCTGATTGATTATGAAGGCAATCCTTTAGATATGCCCCGAAATGGGCTTTATCTCAAGAAGTATTGTGCATGAGTCTTTTGTGCATTTCTGTGTACGTAAGGGTGTTTTCATTTTTGTAGATGTTTGGCTTGGTGTGTAAGCATTTTTCGCTTATTATGTCCTTTTATTTCTTATGTAGATGTGTATCACATCTTATGTTGGTTTTGCTGATGGTGCCTATTGTAGTACTCGGAATATTTCCTCCATGACATGGGCTATCTATGATCCTCACAGTGCATTGGTAGATATTCAAGGTGTTTGTCTAGGATGTACTACAAACAATTTCGTTGAATATAGCGCAGTTATTGAGCTATTGACTGAGGTTGTTTCCCTCAATATTCATGCTTTGATCATAAATCTACATTCACAGCTTGTTCTTTTCCAGCTCAACGGGCGTTGTTCCATCATAAATCCTTTGATTTTAAGGTTGTATTTATGTGTTCCTTTAGTGGAAAGGAATTTTGATTACATTACATATCAACATATTCCTAGAAGACTAAATACATTAGCAGATGCATTGGAAAATCATGTGTTAGATAGACATTTGTGACATTTGTAAAAGTAAACATTGAGACATAATAAGTTGATAAAATAGAACATACGTATATATATATATATATATATATATATATATATATATATATATATATATATATATATATATATATATATATATATACATACATATGTATGTTCTGTTTTATCAAGTTATTATGTCTCAATGTTTAGTTTTACAAATGTGTTTCACATCGTAGTGCTCAAAAAATATGTGTTCAGGTTACATCATGAGATAACATGTCTCTCAAAATTGCAGAAAATAAACCTGAGGGTCTAATCTTCGGGATGCTCTCTATAGCACACCACTGCTCGAACAACACTTCTAAGCAGTCGGTGGATCCTGTTTGACACCCCTACTGTGTGTTGTTGGTACTGTCGAGGGACATCCTCGAATCCCACATAATCCAGAATCCCCTTTGTCAAGCCCTCAAGGTGACAAGAATTCTCATCCTCCACTTCTCCACTAGGAGGAGGTAGCTCGAACTCCCTCTCAACTCTCCGAGAAATGGGAGACAAACCTGTAGGTCTTTCAAATCCAACATCTGCAAGATTGAAACATATTGATCAGGACATATATATAAAAAATAACAGAATATTATAAAGCTCTTTAAAAATTAGAAAATGAGTTTGTTACCTCTATCATCCCAGTGTTGCCCAAGAGGGAGTACTAGGTTTGGATCACCTCTGAAGTTAGTCCCAGCATATGGCTAGTCCTCTACAACAACGAGTTGGTGATCTAGCCACTCAAAGAAATCTAGTCTCCATGACATCTGTTGACTGTCGCCTCCTCGAGCCATCAGTATTGCCCACCGGGTAATCTGTGGCTCCCATGGTGGTGGCCTTGCCATGACCACTTCCTATGTTTGAAATATGGGAAGCCATTCCAGGATGAATGGTACGAGGATTGAGCCATGCCCAAACTATTTGGTATCTCCTCGTTAGCATTTTGTTAGTTGCCTTTCGAGGTTCTTTGATACCTCCTCTGCCCAATTGAATATGGTGGGTTTAGGCAGCTATTGGCCAACCGGATTTGAGTCTTGGTGGCCTCATATAGGGCCTGTGAACCAGTTGCTCTAGTGATGGTGGAAAGGAGGACTCGCAGGGACAATTCAACTACTGTTGTGATCTTTAGCTTGCCTCCCTCGTCTGATTTCTGGTCCTCCAGACACATCCTTAAGATGAGCATGTCCATCGTCTCTCCTGTGATCCGAGTACTTGTCATTCAGGGCCTTTCTCCCCTCCATGATAACCATTTTAGGAAGTAGATATTGGCTTAATCGATCTCTAGCTCCTACCCCCAAATGTTGAATCTCCCTTCATTTGTATCCCATGCTCCAATGAGATATTGGAGTAGATCTGATTATGCTTTTAGGCCCGGCACTGTTATAGACATATTTGGGCACTTCAACCCCAATCTTATATTTTGATAAACTAGGGCTCTTCAACCCCTAAAAGTGTCTCTCCATACCCTAAAAGATCATGGTCAACTGATTACATCATTCCACAAAAGTTCCACCTAAAAAACCATCCAAAATTGGCCTAAACTAGACCATACTGACTGCTCCACTCTCAGGGTGCGATGCATACTGACTTCTACACTAGCCAAGTGTGATGCATACTGATGAGGCCTTTTGTATGGTGCGATGAACGAGGATGGAAAAATGTACGAGACAGTTTGCTAAGTGGATGCTCATGGAATCTTCTAGAAACTTCTCCTATGACACTTGCCTCTCTGAATTCACCCAGGGATGAGTAAGAGATCCAAGAAATCTCCAAGTTGAACCAAATGCAACAAGTGGAATGACACTAATCAAAAACCCCGAGATGACTCACACCCTTGCACACATCTATAAATGGATCCCTCATCTAAGAGATCTAGAGGCTGGAATGTGGTGAATTGGAAGGAAGTGTTGATAGTTTGTATTTGAGAAATAACATTGTATTGTTGGTGTGATATTGTTATTTCATGAGGTGAAGAGGGCTTTGATGCTGGGAGGATGATGCTGGATTAGACAAGTGGGTTGTAATTCTCCCTTCTATTTAATAAAGTTCTTCAAGTTTTCTCCCATATAACTGTGCAATTGTGAATGTTATCATTTGTGAATGACATTGTATGTTCATTATATTTCTAATTCTGTAATGATTATGATATAATAGATCAAGATGATTTGATGGTTCTTTGTTACTGTGTTTCTGGAGGTACTCTTCAAGTGGGATAAGTATGGAGAGGAGTTGCAAGCTCTGTTAAGGGGGAGAGAGGTCAAGCAAGGAGTTAAGCAGAAGATCCAGGTTGGTTCCTTTGTCTTTCTCTTATCTATTATACATAGAAGAAATCACGAATTGCTTTAAACTTTTGTTTCTAGGGTAGCTGCCAAACCTAGAGGACTAGTCAATCGAAAAGACACTAATTTTCCTAGAAACAAAATGGCGACTCAGCTGGTGAATGAATAGATGTTTTTTTTTTGCTATTGTTTTTTTTATAAACTATAGACGGAGCCTGAAGTCAGCCAGGTAGCCTTCGAATTGCTCTTGCTCTGCAATTGCATAGTAGATGAATGCTGCTTTAGTCAATCTTCGGTTTAGTTTATGAATTAAACATTTGACTTACAATCATTCTAGATGCCCTTTTGGTAGCTCAATAACCTCTCAAGATCATTCCTCTATACTTTTCTCTTTACTATCCATCATATCTTAGCTTAACTCACTGAAATCAGCTACATATTTGAGCCAAAACCCACTTCAGTTGCGCTCCCTGGCCCATCACACTGTCTGTCACCATAAACCAGTATGTATCGCACTTCCTGATTGTAGTAGGTTTGATGCATCCCTATTTCTGTGAAGCCCAAGTGCGATGACTGACTTAACCTATTTCCATTCTTGAAATTTGGGGTTTTTGTCCTTGTTTTCAGTTTTGTTTAGTTGATTTGTTGCTTATGAATAATGTCTTCTTACTGAAGCCTGATTGCATCACATAGATCAGCCTCCATTGATTAGGATTAGTAAATGTTTTTATGTATTTTTCTATCATTTACAATCCTTTGTCGAAAAGTTGCTTAAATCGATCTGTCTCTTTGGTACAAAAAGTGTCGTAACTGTGGTTTTGTGTCAAAAAGAGAAGTGTCATGGATTCTTCCTTCCTTAGATAGTCAATTGAACTTTTTGTCATGTATTTGATTTGATTTGTTGATATTTGAAGTGTTGAAAACATTTTCTATTCTAAATTGAAAAGTGTCATTTAGTCTTCCTTTCTATTTTGAAAAATAAATTATTGAAAATGTCGCTTTGAGTAAAATATTTTAGATCTTTGCTACACTTAGTTTTCCTTTTTGGCATTTTTCACATTAAGGGGAATGAAAAACAAATACATGCATTTTCATTTGCATTTGCATTTAGTTTGTGTGCAAAAAATGATTTAGGAAAGTGCATTAGTGTGTGCTCTTTTCTCTCTGTTTGAAAGAATCGTAATTTTCTTTCCCTAATAGATAGGATTTTCATTGATAAAAATAAACAACGATTGCTTATCATTGTAGATTGAATTTTTAGGAATTTCAAATCATCATCATGCAGTGAACCACTGAAAGGAGGAAAACTTTAGAAAAAATAAACTCTAAAATAAATTTCAATGAATCTAACAACGCTATGGAACTTAATGCAACACATCTAGAGGTCTAGGCTAGAGACGTGTTCCAGCATCGTAAAAACTAGTAACTATCATTTTCATCGAAGGTTGGGTGATTCCTCATCCTTGATATGACAAGTGCTAGCACGGACTTGTGCTCCCCATGTTGTCGTCTATATATTGGGAAACCATAATAGGCTTATATCCTTTATCCATAAGAAGTCGTGTCTACCGCCCTATCAATCACAATGCACTGAACACAACATTCGGGAAGATTGACTGTCGTACATAAGTCCTTGGTAATTTCTCTTTAATTTATCACCAAGATGTATATTGCAATTTTGTGATTAGTTTGGTAATCCCTCTGTATAGATTTTCCAGAGTAGTCACTTTCATTCCTTTTCGACTCTTTAAAAGCAAAGGTCCATCTAAGCACTTGTCACTTCTGGCTCATTAAAAATTGAAGGGGACTAGAGTCATCTTTAGCTTTTTCTCGACCCTTAAAAATTGAAAAAGCAAAGTTGTTTCGAAGCGTCATTAAACTTTATTAATTTGGAATAACATCCCTGTTCCTTAGTTGATCTTAGGTTGAGATATATGGAGACAAATCCAAGATCCACCAATCAAGGAATCCCTTTTGAGGGGAATCCTAGTCCTTTTTCCTCTTGGGGAAATATTAGTGCTTTGTATATGGTCACATTTTCCCTTCCGAGAATTACAATTGGCCTACTAGTATGGCTATTCTCAACCTACGTGTCTCAAAATACCATGATTCCTCTGCAATCAAATTCGGCTCTAGTTGATACTAAAGTTGACCCTTCGCCTTCTTCTTCATTTGTTTCTCCCTCCCCTTCTTCCTCTTCCCTTGGTGAAAGTAGTAATTCTAGTAACCAGTGACTGAGAAGAAGAAGAAAGGGAAGGAGAAGAAGAAGAAGCCAAATCAACAAGGGGGAAACCATGAATCACCTGGTCAAAATCCACACATTAAATCTCCCAAACCCAAATTTCCTTGCATAGTTTGTCGAGGAGACCATTTTCATCCAGATTGTCCCTACCATCCTCGGATCTTGAGAGAATGGTCTCCCCGTTCGCACCATTAGGTGTCATCAACCTCTGGTGATCATGTTGACAACACACCATCAACTAGTAATAGTGAATTTCATGGAAAGAAAGGAAAGGTCAAAGTTCCATGTAGGTTATGTGAAGGTGACCATACCATTCATTGCTGTCCTTTTTTGGATGAAGCCAAAAGAGTATTGGATAACCGTCCTACTTCACCACAGATACTTCCGTGTGGCTAGAGGAAAATTTCCCCAAGCCCTTTACTAGTTCAAAAATTGACTGACTTAAATCAATTGTTGGTCGAAACACCTCTCACTAAAAGTGAATCTTCTGAGACCATACCCGACAAAAATCAACAGGTCACAGTGACAGTTGACCCGGTTTCACCTTCAGAAGATTATACCCTTCCCGAAGAGAGTGAGAACGATACTGTTCAAATTCTTTTTGTTACTTCAAAGTCTAATGAACTTGGGGGAAATCCACCCGTTCCTTCACAACAGGAGGAAAATCCCCAGTTCTCATAACTCAAGGGGTTAATTCTCCCTTTTATTCAATACCCCCTCCAAGCAGTCTAGTCACTTCCTTTGATTAGAATCGACTAGCAAGATCCCGCCTTGCTTCTTATGTACCTTTCTAGATCATAGTACAAGTTTACAAAATGATCTTGTTTGGCACTATCATAGAAAAAGGGGCATCAATGAGTATCCTTTCCTCAACTGTTTGGAAAGCGCTTGGTTCGCCATCGCTTATGCTTGTTACATAGAATCTGTCAGGCTTTAACAAAGGAAATAGTCAACCATTATGGATCCTTCCTAAGTTACCGATCACTTTGAGAAGGAAAACCATTCACCTGAACGTGATGGTAGTCCCAGGAAGGTTAGATTACAATCTACTCCTTAGATGTGACTATGTTTATAACATGGAGGCTATTGTTTCAACACTCTTTTGAGTGATGTGTTTCCCACATGAAGGCAAAATTGTCACCGTTGACTAGCTTTCATTTATAGGTTCAAGCATAGCTCCAAGTCAAACATCATCCCTAAATGATCCTTTTGCATTGAAAGTATCTCTCCAACCTTCATTCCATCCACCTGATTTCCAGGAGTAGTCTGGTGAATGTAACAAAGCTTAGGGGGCATGCACCCTTGTCTATTCTACGGACAAACCCAGCTGAAAAGATAAGTTTCCATGTAGGTTATTATTGTGGGCAAAAGTATCCAACACGGAATGACCCTATCCCACTCTAAGGGTGATAGTTCCTTAGCAACAGTCAAAGCAAAGCTATCTAAGATTACTTCTTTATGACATGCAAAAGAGGAAAGGAAGAGATCCACTTACCGATGTCTTGCGCAAATGGTCAATCCAATCTTCTCTCTCTGCCGCTTGCTCCCAGCTCCTTGTCTTCTCACGGGCCCAGCTACACAAGATCCTACAAACAAGACAAGAAAAGGAAACTACAAGAAGCATGCATTCATAATTGATTCAAGGATTAGCATAAATCAAATACGCAAGTAAGACAATACATCATTGAAACACATGCGAATAGAAGAACCTCAAATGCTTTATTAATGGAAGAAAGTAAGGTTCAGGCGGTGATAAAACCATAAGAGGCCCAATCCAGCATCACCTTCCCGACGGAAAGAAATCTCCTCTTCACCTCCCTCAAGCAATCACCCAATACTCTCAACTGTAAACCAACAGCAATTCTTTGCACAAAATTCCGGCCTCCAGATCCCATGGGATGAGATCCTTATATAGAGTTTTGGAGTGAAGATAAGTCAGCTTGATGTGTGACTGTTGTCCTCTTCAACCCCAGTTGTTCTTCAGTTCTTGAGTCCACTTGGAGATTCTACCTTCCACTCGGAGTTTTAGAACCTCTTACTCTTCACTTAGGCGAATCTTTTGATCCAAGTGTCATTTTGGAAGCTTCCTGGGCACTGACACATTGAGGAAAGATTCCTCCACATGTCCAAACTTGCTCAGCGCAGGTAGCCTTTGATGAAGTTGACATTCAGTGCAGGTACACCATGGAGCAGTTGACATTCAGCGCAGATGCTCAGTGGAGCAGTTGCTTTGATCCAAAATTGACCTGTTTTTGAGTGTTTTTCAGTGGAGAACTGATCTGAGGTGCTGTGGTTTGCTGACCTTGTTCCTTTAGGGGTAGGAACAACATGTTTAGGGACTTTGGATCCCTCAGATTATTGACATTTCATGCTCTATGTTGTAAGGCACAAAAATGTCTATAACAGTTGCCCCCTAAAGTATGAGGTCGTTTATCGGGTGAAATGCTTTATTAGGAGGATCCGAAGTTCATTCAATCATCGGGAGGTGACCTGTAACAAAATACAATACAATACATTATTTTTCATACTGCTTTCATGATCTAGCTGATGCGGGCATTTCCCATGCTCAGCTTTATAAATACATTTTCTGTACATAAACAGACGATCGTCTGATAGTAGACTGATAATTCTCTGCTTAAATTATCATCCTTTTAGTAGGATGATCATCTACTGCACATGTCTATGTTTTTATCTCCTGAATATATATCGCAGCCCAGATGGATGAAACTAGATCCGGGGTCTTCAAACTTGTCCGATCTTCACTCTAAGTACAGGTCGATCCATGTGAGAATTTCTTGGAGTCGAACATGGAAAGACATCGCTTGATTACCAGTCAATAATGTAAACTGTTAACAAGCGCGAGAGGAATCACTGATAATGATGATGACCCTCAAGGTACTACAGCACAATTCACGTGGCATGAATATAGGATTTGGCATCGAACACCATGCAAAGTCTCCCGGTCGAAGGTCATTAATGTATACCTGTCGCCGGAAGTGAGAAACTTGCCATTGAGGCATGCAAGCTTCAAAGTACTGAGGGGGTGTTCCTAGATTGACTTCTTGGATAATGAGCTGATGTCGACAAGAAGCGATCTGTCAAAGGAGGGCCTTAATGAATCCCACATCAGTGACACGGAACGGAGCTAGTAATTGTGATGATGGTGAAAACGATCTGTGAAATATGATTCAGGGTGGCGGTCATGAAAGGATGAAAGATGATGTATGGCAGTGGATGGGACCCGGTTGACACTCTCTGAATGACATCTCTTGAACATATAACGACATTGATGTGATGGATCGGTAGAATTACCCCAAATGTGGATGGTATGGCGAGACCATGGTGAAGGGACCGGTGAATGAAAACAACCCAACCCGATGTTTTTACGGAGGCAAAAGTGTCATGTTCAAGAGCGACTTGCTACCATTAAGCTTTGAGGTTCTCCCAATTTTTCCCCAGTCATTACTGACAAGTACCTCTTTATTTTTGTCAAGCTTGAGGAGGATAACATATGCTTGTTCTATAACCTGCCCTTCGGGCAAGCCCATCGCTATGTTTTAACGAGCCTAGCAATAGGGAAACTCGTTCTCGTCTAAAGACAAGTTTGTCGCTATTCAATATTTTAACGAGCCTAGCGACAAAGACAACTCGGTCCTTTTCATTTTTAGAGAGTATAAAAAGGGTACATAAAGTTAACTCCAAAGGTCCTTTTTCGTCATCTAATCCCTTAAGTCCGAAAAAGTATAAAACAATACAAAAGGGATGAATGTTCGATAGCTTTATCGAGCCGAACTAGACAAGCACTCGATCTTTTTGTGCAATAATCCCTCAGGTCCAAAAAGATTAAAATCTAGAGGAGGGATAGCTCTTCCGGTCCCTTTAACGAGCTGGAAAGCCAAAACTCGGCAAACTTTTCATATTTTACGAGTCAGTGAAAAGAGCTCAAAGAAGACTCGTATTTTGAGGAACGAGTGATAAACAGGGATAGCAGCAGATTCCAGGTACAGGTTGGAATTTTCCAATCACGGCAATGTTACAAGGATGGCTAGGTGAAATCACTCTTCGCAGCTGTTCCTCAAAATAGGTAAACAATCAAGTGGATGTGAATGATCGGCCAAATGACGAGTGGAGGTGATGGTGCAAACACGACCAAGGTTTTTTATGGCTGATGAATCTATGGTCTCAAATGGCTATTTACCGGTTCATTTTTTCTTGATGAGCTTGAACTCTAGGGGAATCTTGCTCACATGTGCATTTATTTTTTAACGAGCATGAACTCTTGCTAAAACTGCTCGGTTTTGCGTTTATTTTTTAACGAGCATGAACTTTGCCAAAATTGCTCGTTTTTGCGTTTATTTTTTAACGAGCATGAACTTTTCCAAAACTGCTCGTTTTTACCAGTCATAAAGTAGGAAGGTCTCCTAGAGCTTGCTATTTTTTAAGGAGCTTCATCTCACTACGCTTTGCTCCATATCCTCCCTTTATGCAAGCTGGGTATCGACCAATCCTACGAGTTAGAGGGGTTAGACCTACGGACCTAAAAACTAAAAAGCCGCCCGTGCTTGCATTCCAAGAGGTTTGCATGCCCCTAGGTATAAAGTCTAATTTCAAGGCTGCCCCTACTTATCCGTCAAAAACCCTGTTTTTAACGGGTGAGGCTTGCCTCTTTCAGGTTACCCAAAGATTGTTCTGTTAGTCCTTCCAAACAGAAACCTTTCTTCAGCGATGCCTACCGACCTAGACAACGGTGAATGACGATGCTCCACCAAACACTTAACTTTAACAAAAGAATCTTTTTCTAGAACAACCACACTTCCTAACTGCCCCATACTTCTTCATGAGAGCCGGACTTTCTTGCCGGCTCTTTCTTCCTCCTTTTTCTTCATGGGAGCTCAGCTTTTAGCGGCTTCTACCTTTCGAAGAGGAAGGATCAGAGGAAGATTCACAAAGATGAAGGAGTGGACGGGGTACGGACTAGTCATATTCTCCCGTGGAAATTCTACTTTATTCCCAAGGTTTTCTCTGCCCGAAGCAGACCAGGATGCATGCCCCCTGGGTTCCAGCCTTACTTTCCCGAATCACTCGCACTCATCAGGAAGAAGAACCGGAGGTGGAGACCTTTCTTGATCGAATAGACCATTCAGGATAGGTATGTGACTATTTGCGATGCGTAATCCCAGAAACAAAAGTTGGTCTACGAGCTTGACCATTCTTCCTTCGTGTGGAAAACACATTATTCGAAAGAGTGAGGAGACTATTGCTTCCATGCAATATATGTAGTCTCGTCCAAGGAGTAGGTTATAATCCAAGGGTCCTTGGATGACCATCAAGTTCATCTTGACAGCCTTCCCTTTCAAGGTAATAGGCACATTAGGTAGAATCCCTAATGGTCGACTGGTTCCCTTATCGAAACCCGAGAGATTCCTTATCTCAGGCAAAAGCGCCGGGCAACCCAGTGCTTTCCAAGCAGTAGAGGATAGGATACTCACAGATGCCCCTTCATCAATGATAGTTCCAGCCATCACCATTTTGTATATTTGGACTATAATTCTAAATGGTATACTGGCTCGTAACGGGGGTCTGCCTAGTTGGTTCCAATCAAAGGACACAACCAGGTTGCTTGGTGGTGGGACCGAATATACGGCCGGATATGATCCCGACGATACTCCTTCCTGCAGTAAAGGAGTGAGCGCATTGCCCTGATGTTCATCAGAATCGGTGTTGATGAAAAGAATCTGGATGGTGTCATCCTTACTCTCTTCGGTGAGGGTGTCAGCCGAAGATGAATCTTCAGTGACGGTATCATTTGAAGACGAAAATTCTGAAGGGAGAACCGGGTCAACTGCCGTTTCGACCTTTGGACTTTCGTCCGGTCCGGATTCAGTAGGTTCATTTTCAGTGACTGACGCTTCAGCTGGCCCCATGAGCGGGGCAGCTGTATTTTCAACCAACGAAGGACTTGGCGCGAGTTTCTGGTATCCAGGAGGAAGTAGCAATGGTGCAACCGGTTGATCTTCCAAAACTCTCTTTGCTTCGTCTAAAAAGGGACAACGGCGGAGGGTGTGATTGCCTTCACACAGTTCGCAGGGGAATCTCATTCCCCTTCGTTGTCTAGAACCTTCACTTTCGATGGTCGATGATAAGCATTCAACCTGGCTGTCAGAGGTTGATGCTTCCGAACTGTGCAAACGAGGGGACCAGTCCCTTAGTATTCGGGGAATACTGGGACAATCACGGGGGAAGTGGTCTCCTTCACATATGACACATGGCGACTTAGGCCCGGTCTGTGCTGTGTGTGGATTTCGGTTAGATGTCTTTTTCTTGCCCCCAGCCGCCTTTGGCTCGTTCTGCTTCTTTTCCTTCTTCTTCTTCTCCTTCTTCTTCTCTATGGGAGCTCTGCTTTCGGCGGCTCGACCTTTCGAAGAGGGAAGATCGGTCTCCTTCTTCTCCGCGGGAGCTCTGCTTTTGGCGGCTCTACCTTTCGAAGAGGGAAGATCGGTCTCCTTCTTCTCCGTGGGAGCTCTGCTCTCGGCGGCTCTACCTTTCGAAGGGGAAGGATCGGAGGAAGACTTAAAAGAAGTGGAAGGTTGGAGGGCAGCTCTAGACTGGTCTAACTGTTGACTCGACTGTTCAGGAACCGTGGCGTTCTGAACTACAGTGGTTGAGAATAGCCAAACTGGCAGGCCAATTGTCAGCCCTGGAAGCGACAACGTGGCCATGTAGGGTGCACCAAATTCTCCCCAAGAGGAGAAAGGGCTAGGGTTCCCATCATGTGGAATCCCTTGGTTGGTGTGTTCCATGATCTCAACCTCAAGATCAACGTAGGAATAAGGGGTGATTATGTTCCGTTTAAAATGAATTTTATATGACGACGCTTTAGACACAACTTGCTTTTTCACTTTTTAAGAGTCGAGAAAAAGCTAAAGATGACTCTAGTCTCCTTCGATGTATTAACGAGCCCGAAGTGACAAATGCTCGGATGGACTTTTTCAGTTATAGAGTTTGAAAAAGGCCAAAAGAAACTACTCTGGAGTTCTAGGCAGAGGGTGTGCCAAACCTTTCGCGAAACCACAGAATATGTTTTACGGTACGAGTGGTCGATCTTCGTGAATGTTGTGTTCACTGCATCGCGATCAGTAGGGCGGCCGACACGGCTTCCTATGGATAAAGGCTTTGTTCCTATAGGGGTCTCCCAATATACGCGACGGTACGCGGGAGCACAAGTCCGTATTAGTGCTATCGTCCCTCAGGAGGAATCACCCACCTTCGTAGAGATCGACAGTCACTATGTTTAACGACGCCGGAACACGTCTCTACCTAGACCTCTACTGTGTTTCATTATGTTTCAAAGCGTTGTTATGTAAATTCAGTTCGTTTTAGGTTGATCTTGCTTAGCAGTTTGCCTTTATGGATCACCACGTGATGTATGATACAACTCCTAAATGCAGTCTAAGAATGATAAGCAAGCTTTTTCAATTCTTTCAACTTATGAAAATCTTAACTACTGAGGGAAAAGAAAGACATCATCTTTTCAAACAGATCATAGAGCACACACTGATGCACTTTCCTAAATCGACATGCAAACTGTCAAAATGCACATGCACAATGCAAGTATTTCTTTTCTTCTTCCTTAATGTTGATGTATTACAAAAAGAAAGCTGTTGTATAATTTCGAATTCAATTTCAAGCGAAAGCAAACAAGTTTTTGTCCAATAATCAAAAGATCACCTTAAGATTCACTCATTTCAACACAAGAAATACTGAAATTCGAACCATATAACGAAAGCAAATGCTCAAGCAGCTATGAACAGCAATAAACTAGCTCTTAGAATCACAACGACACTTTATCACAGGTCTAGGTCCAAGAGGCCACAGCA
Source organism: Pinus tabuliformis (assembly GCA_031772625.1). Lineage (NCBI taxonomy): Eukaryota > Viridiplantae > Streptophyta > Pinopsida > Pinales > Pinaceae > Pinus > Pinus tabuliformis. The sequence goes on from CM062815.1 coordinate 40,576,967, forward strand.
AGACTAGTTCACTTTCGCTATGGGAAACTGTGAATGAAAGTAAGAAATACAATAAGAACAATCACGGTTTCTTCATACAACTGAGGCGGAATGATGGAAAAGAAAGATAGTTTAAGATGGGTATACAGGTTGACAACAGGCTGCAAAAACAATACTGAAAACTGGGCAACAGAAGGCAGGGAACCCCAGTTGCACAATGCAAAACTGGTTCAGCGCAGGTAGGACACTGTCAGTTTGACATTCAGCGCAGGTAGCCCCTTCGGGACCTACGTTGCAGCGCAAGTAGCCTTCACTGCAGCTGCACTGAAGAGAAAACTCTCGTCTCTCTTTGGTTCCGGGTCACAGATTGCTCAAAAATCAACTGTTTTAGGCCAAATCAGAGGCTATCAACTAGGTATACACTAGAGGATGATTAAAGGAAGATGAACACTATCACAAAGAGCTAATAAGAGTCCTTGTGGATCAGCTCTTCAAATCATAAACATACCTAGAACTGAGCTAGAGTAGCTGCCCTCTACTTTGCCTTCGAAGGATTCGAATGCAGTTCGATTCGGTACTCCCTTCGTTTAGGAAATGAATAGCAAGAAACACAAGCTACCAACAAGACACGATCCCCAGCGGAGTCGCCAGTCTGTTGTGGGGAAAAGTATCCAACACGGAATGACCCTATCCCACTCTAAGGGTGATAGTTCCTTAGCAACAGTCAAAGCAAAGCTATCTAAGATTACTTCTTTATGACATGCAAAAGAGGAAAGGAAGAGATCCACTTACCGATGTCTTGCGCAAATGGTCGATCCAATCTTCTCTCTCTGCCGCTTGCTCCCAGCTCCTTGTCTTCTCACGGGCCCAGCTACACAAGATCCTACAAACAAGACAAGAAAAGGAAACTACAAGAAGCATGCATTCATAATTGATTTAAGGATTAGCATAAATCAAATACGCAAGTAAGACAATACATCATTGAAACACATGCGAATAGAAGAACCTCAAATGCTTTATTAATGGAAGAAAGTAAGGTTCAGGTGGTGATACAACCATAAGAGGCCCAATCCAGCATCACCTTCCCGACGGAAAGAAATCTCCTCTTCACCTCCCTCAAGCAATCACCCAATACTCTCAACTGTAAACCAACAGCAATTCTTTGCACAAAATTCCGGCCTCCAGATCCCATGGGATGAGATCCTTATATAGAGTTTTGGAGTGAAGATAAGTCAGCTTGATGTGTGAGTGTTGTCCTCTTCAACCCCAGTTGTTCTTCAGTTCTTGAGTCCACTTGGAGATTCTACCTTCCACTCGGAGTTTTAGAACCTCTTACTCTTCACTTAGGCGAATCTTTTGATCCAAGTGTCATTTTGGAAGCTTCCTGGGCACTGACACATTGAGGAAAGATTCCTCCACATGTCCAAACTCGCTCAGCGCAGGTAGCCTTTGATGAAGTTGACATTCAGCGCAGGTACACCATGGAGCAGTTGACATTCAACGCAGATGCTCAGTGGAGCAGTTGCTTTGATCCCAAATTGACCTGTTTTTGAGTGTTTTTCAGTGGAGAACTGATCTGAAGTGCTGTGGTTTGCTGATCTTGTTCCTCTAGGGGTAGGAAAAACATGTTTAGGGACTTTGGATCCCTCAGATTATTGACATTTCATGCTCTATGCTGTAAGGCACAAAAATGTCTATAACAGTTATGTGATTGGTCTCAAACACCATTCATCTTTGCCTATTCTGCGGACAAAGCCCAGGAAGTGTTTCGTCTATTCTGCGGGCGAAACCATACTGCCTAACATGGTTTCCCTATACATTATGCGATTGGTCTGACACACCATTCAACTTTGCCTATTCTAAGGATGAAGCCAAGGAAGTTTTGTCTATTCTGTGGATGAAACCATCCTGCCTAACCACAAAATTTTCCATATGGCTACTGGAGACTCTCCTTTTCATCATGCTGGGGGAATGCAAAAAATTGATTTTTTTAGCTTTTTAGTTTTTTAGCTTTTTAAACTTTTTAGTTTTGTCTTTTCTATCTTTTTAGTTTTTGTCATTTCTAGCTTGCATAAAAAGAAAAACTCAAAAAACCAAGAATATGTTATCCCATGGTTCAAGCTCGTTAAAAAATGAACCTACGATTGAGCATATGCTATCCCATGGTTCAAGCTCATTAAAAAATGAACTGACGACCAAGCATAGTTCCCCCATGGTTTAAGCTCGTTAAAAAATAAACCCACCACCGAGTATATGTTATCCCATGCTTCAAGCTCATTAAAAAATGAACCTACGACTGAGCATAGTTCCCCCATGGTTCAAGCTCATTAAAAAATGAACCCACCTTGAGTAATTAACCTTTGTGATTTCCATGCTATCAGCCTTTTGAGCCTTAGTTGTGTACCTCCCATCACCTCCGTTCTTTTGGCTGATGATATGCTTCCACTTGGTTGTTTACCCTTTTTTGAGGAACAGCTGCGACGAGTGGTCTTACTAGCCAACCTCTTCACATCACCATGTTTTGAGAAGTTCCAAGCTTACCTAGAACCAGTTGCTACTCTTGACACCACTCGTTCCTCAAAAACGAGTCTCCTTTAAACCATTTTCAAACTCATTAAATATGAAAAGATTGTCGAGCATTCTAGCTTGTTAAAGTGCTTGGAAATATTGAGTCGTCGTTAAACTCTTTTCAAACTCATTAAATATAAAAATATTGTCAAGCAATTGGCCTTTCCAGCTCGTTAAAGTGATTGGAAGTGCCATCCCTCCTGTACATTTTAATCCTTTTCGGGACCTGAGGGGTTATCTCACAAAAAATTTCGAGCGCTTGTCTTTTCGGCTCTTTAAAGTGATCGAAAAGTCATCCCTTTTGTATTATTTTATCATTTTTCAGACTTAAGGGATTATGGTATGAAAAAGAAATTCTGGAGTTTCCTTTTCATCCATTTTCAAACTCTCTAAACATGAAAAGGACTAAGTTATCCTTGTTGTTAAACTCGTTAAAACAATAGCGACAAACTCGTTCATTCCTAGATGAGACAAAGTTTCCTTTTCATCCTTTTTCAAACTCTTTAAACATGAAAAGGACTGAGTTATCCTTGTCGTTAAACTCGTTAAAACAATAGCGACAAACTTGTCCACCTAGACAAGAACGAGTTTCACTGTCGCTAGACTCGTTAAAACATAGTGACAGGTTTGCCCAAAGGGAAAATTATAGAACAAGCATATGTTATCCTCCTCAGGCTTGAGAAAAATAGAAAGGTACTGGTCAGCAATGACTGGGGAAAAAGGGAATAAAACTTGAAGAATTTTATGGTAGCAGATCACTCTTGAACATGACACTTTCACTCCATCACCATTATTGAGTCGGGTTCAGTTATTCCGTTCACTCCTCATCTCACCATTTGTCTTCCACGCCATCCATCTTTTGGGGTCAACACTACCAATCCATCTTAGTGTCACTGATATGTTCAAGAGAAGTCATTCAGTTGAGAAACCACAAACCCAGTTAATGTCTCATCGACTACAATACCTTCAACCTTCATTTTTCATGACCGCCATTCTTGAACCTTGTATCGTCAAATCATTTTCACCTCCAGAAAATCATGTGCTTCGTTTCGTGCCATAGATGTGGGATACATTAAGGCCCTCATACAATGGGTCATTTCTTGTCGACATCAAATCATTATCCAAGAAGTTGACTTTGAAACAACCCTTTCAGTACTTTGAAGCTTGCATGCCTCAATGACAAGTTTCTCACTTCCAGCGACAGGTTGACATCAATGGCCTTCGACCGAAAGATTTTGCATGGTGTTCAACATCAGATCATATATTCACACCACGTGAATTGTACTGTAGTACCTTGAGGGTCATTATCATTATTGGTGATTCCTCTCGCGTCTGTTAACAACTCACATTACTGGCTGGTAATCAGGCAATGTCTTTCCATGTTCGACTTCAGAACATCTCTTCACATGGATTGATTTGTACATTAGGCGAAGATTGAACGAGTTTGAAGAGCCTGGATTTAGTTTCATCCATCCGAGCTGTGATATATTCAGGATATAAAGACATCAAATGTACAACATTGCTATACAGACAGTCATCCAAGCCAAGGATAATGACTCTACATATGAAGAATCACTAGTCTACATATACAGATGACTATCTGTTCTATGTACATGAAATGAATTTATAAAGCTGAGCATGGGAATGCCCGCCTCAGCTACATCATGAAAATTATATTATGATGATGTATTGTATTGTATCTTATATAGTTCACCTTCTACTTCGAAACCTCGGATCCTCATGATAAATCATTTCACTCGTTATCAAGATTTAAAACTTCATGCTTTAGGGGGAAACTATTGTAGACATATTTGGGCACTTCAACCCAAATCTTATATGTCAATAAACTAAGGCTCTTCAAACCCTACAATTGTTGCTTCATACCCTAAAAGATCATGGTCAACTGGTTACATCATTCCCCAAAAGTTCCACCTAAAAAACCATCCAGAATTGGCCTAAACTAGGCCATAGTGACTGCTCCACTGTCAGGGTGTGATGCATACTGACTTTTACGCTAGCCAGGTGTGATGCATACTAATGAGGCCTTCTATAGGGTGTGATGATCGAGGATGGACAAATGTCCGAGACAGTTTGCTAAGTGGATGCTCATGGAATCTTCTAGAAACTTCTCCTATGACACTTGCCTCTTTGAATTCGCCCAGGGATGAGTAAGAGATCCAAGAAATCTCCAAGTAGAACCAAATGCAACAAGTGGAATGACACTAACTAAAAACCCCAAGATGACTCACACCCTTTCACACATCTATAAATGGATCCCTCATCTAAGAGATCTAGAGGCTGGAATGTGGTGAATTGGAAGGAAGTGCTGATAGTTTGTATTTGAGAAAGAGCATTGTATTGTTGGTGTGATCTTATTATTTCATGAGGTGAAGAGGGCTTTGATGCTGGGAGGATGGTGCTTGATCAGACAACTGGGTTGTAATTCTCCCTTCTATTTAATAAAGTTCTTTGAGTTTTCTCCCATATAACTGTGCAATTGTGAATGTTATCATTTGTGAATGCCATTATATGTTCATTATATTTCTGATTCTGTAATGATTATGATATAATAGATCAAGATGATTTGACGGTTCTCTGTTACTATTTTTCTACAAGTACTCTCCAATCGGGATAAGTACGAAGAGGAGTTGCAAGCTCTGTCAAGGGGGAGAGAGATCAAGCAAGGAGTTAAGCAGAAGATCTAGGCTGGTTCCTTTGTCTTTAACTTATCTATTATACATAGAAGAAATCACAAATTGCTTTAAACTATTGTTTCTAGGGTAGCTGCCAAACCTAGAGGGCTAGTCGATCGAAAAGACACTAGTTTTCCCAGAAACAGGCACCATGAAAAACTTTAGAAGCCCGCAATTCCTGAGCACATCCAAACAATTTGGATCTACCATGGCCATCTCATCATCGTTCCTATGTTCCTGCTCTTTCCATTTGATCACCATGATTTTCTCCCTGCAAACACACCAATATGTAATTGTAAGTGCCATAATTGTGTTTAAAACCTCTTCAAATTTCTTAAATTTTGAGGAATTTTGGTTCTCAGCGCTCATCGCCCCTGTTTCTAAAACAAGTGCGATGATTTGGAATCAGAGGTTCGAGAAATTTGGGCTCTTCACGACCATTTGGTGTAGAGTCGCGATGAGCTCATTTTCCCTATATTGGAAAATCTGTCTCTTCACAGTCCCGAGCTGGGAACCTGCAACGATCATCGTGGATATTTCCATCCCAAAATCCTCCTAAATTACAGCTAAAAACGTAAAAAAATGAGATAAATTATCTCTAAAATGCAGGGTACAAGATGTGGCGCCTACTTGGAACAGACAAATTTGCAAACAAGCTCTTGGATCTCCTCCAATTGATCGTCAAAAATCACAAGTGCATGAGGGTGAAATTTCTTCACTCCAAGGTAAAAGTAAAAAGTGAATTGTTTTTAACCAATTGGCCCTTTTATAAGATATTTTTGGCAAATTAGGGTTTTAGGTTAGATTTTTATGTCTAATTTTGAATATTTTATGTGTACTTACGTCAAAAGCAGATCTTACACTTGCTTTTTGTGCAGTGACAAGTTCCAAATACTCGGGTGATGATGATTTACGAGTTGTATTTTATACTTTTTCGGACTCAATAAAGACACGAAAAAGTCCCTTTTGGAGTCATCTTTAAGCCCTTTTCTAACTCTCAAAACATGAAAAGATTGCCAAGCTCTTGTTGCTTTGAAGTCGTTAAAGGTTGTGAATCGTCATCTACCTAGTATAAGTTTACCCTTTTTACGGACTGGGATGGATTACTTATGAAAAATTTATACGTTGATATATCATGGTCAATAGGTTCCCTTGGGTATTGTCTTATACCTTTTCAGATTCGAGGGAAAAATTTGCAAAAAGGGAACTTTGGAGTTTTCCTTTCCATGTCTTTTTCAAACTCCCTAAATATGAAAAAGACTCTGAGTTTTACCTATGTCGGACTCGTTAAACCCTGATGACATTGGACATGTCATCATGACAAGACCAAGATTCTCATTCTCAAGGCTCATTAAAGCTTACTAGGTTTGGTTTGTCGAAATGATAAACTTACATTACAACCATATGCTATGCACTTCAAGCTTGTGTTTCAAAAAATAATTGGGGTACTCACCAAAAATGGTTGGGGAAAATTTGGAAGTATTCCATTCGTTGTATTAATTCTTATGGCAGCTTGTCGCTCTTGAACATCAACACTTTTTCTTCTTCGTGTCAGGTTGGGATATCCTCACTTTATTGTTGGCCTTTCAGTTTGAGTTATCCATTTTGCCTCATTCCATCTGATCCTTGTTGCATCATCATAACCTTTGATCCCTTGGTACCAAAATGCTGCCAAACTCCGGAGTCGTTTCGCTGATATGTTCAAGAGCTTAATCCTTCTGTAGTTTGTATCCTTACACACCTTCCTCAGATTCTCTATCTCACCCACATTCATCTTGTTCCTTTGTCTCATGTCGATGATGTGGGAAACATTATGGCCCTCCTTCGACCAATCACTTCCTATCAACTTCAACTCATTATCCAGGAAGTTGATCTAGAGACTCCTTTCTGGTACCTTAGACCTTGCATGCCTTAATGGAAAGTTCTTTTCATTCGACGATAGGCTTTCATTATTGGCCTTCGATCGGGTGATTCCATAGGTGTTCAAATTTAGTTAATTCTTTACACTTCTTGGATTGTACTAGTAGTACCTCGAGAACCATTGACACCACTGGTGGTCTCTCTCGCACTTGTTAATGATTTACATCATTGACTGGTAATCAAGAAATTTTCTAGTATGTTTGACTTCAGCACAACTATTTGAATATTAGAATTTGTACCTTGATTGAGTTAGGATTCAAGACCTTGGGCTCAGATTACACAAGTCCAGGTTGCCCAGATTGATTCATGATTGTATACTTGACGCTTTTGATTGGATGGCTATGATGATACCTGAGTCTTTTATATGGTCCTTTTGATTGGATGGTTGTCTCCATACCATAGATTGTTTATGTTTATCTTATGAATAGTTGCAGCCATGCCTTATGCACATGTATTTCCTTTCAATATGTACTCATGTATCGGAGATATCAATTATACTTGCGTTTACTGGTTCTCCGTGATGGTGTTATGTTTTAGTTACGGATTCATAAAGCATTTCACCCCTCCCACTCTCTCGACCTTCATACTTTAAGGGGCATCTGTTACATAGTAATTTCTCACCGACCCCACATTCCCTGATCCCAGAAACTACCGGTTCATGTTACTGACATTTGCCTTGTGTCATGTTGCAATATATGTGTCAATGTCTTCCTTGTCATCCTACAAAGAATAATTGAGTTCACTACTACTAGAGCAAACCCTTTTTTACCTATGCTTTTGGGTCATCGTGGGTCAGCAGTTGTTCCACCCGTGAAGATGGAAAGATTGAACTAGCCCTAGCAACGTCTTTACTCTATCTTTGTGTTGCACTCATGATGAGCTACTTTTGGAAAGTTTTTTAAACAACTTATCAAAGCTTCAAAGTGTAACAACTTCATGGGTTTTCCTAGGGTTGGTTATTGGATCAGATGAGCTCACCTCTCTCCTTTGGGATGGTTCCACCTTTTGTGAAACCTCTCAAAGGGATAAGATATTTCTCCCATCTATTATGGAAGCTCCTCCTCCTATAAATACTTCCTCCATGGCTGAGATCATCTAGCTTCAGAGTTCAATAATTCAGTAGTAGAAGTAGAGAGTTTTTCTAGAGTGTGGAAGTATCCTCTCATATAACTTAGCCTGGGATGGTTTTGAGTGGAGTTGGCTTGATTGTAAGAGTGTTCTATCATTAACCTTATGGGTAGGAGAGAGAGTTATTCGCCTTTTTGGGAGACAATTCATGAGTGAATTCTTGCGAAGACATGCTGACAATAACCTTCAAGGAGACTTACGACGTCAAAGCTTGTTTGTAAGTTCTACTTTAGTTTAAATTAATACAAATCAACAATTTATTTCCTATATCTTATGTTGAATTTCATATTGATAGCTTGAAGCTCCTTGACTCTTTAAGTAGATCATCTTTGTCGTATTCTATTGTGTTCATGGTTGTTCTCTATATGTTGTTTTTAGGTAGAAGTGATTAGAAGAATGAGAGCTGGAGCAACACAACAGGGACTTCATCAAACAACAATTTGAAGGTAGGCCTTCATGACACCAACTTTCTAAGGAAATTTTCTTTGGTATTGTCTTTGATGTGACTAGACCCACTTTAGGGCTAGAGGGGTCACCTCTATCTGTAGAGGGAGCTTTCTTGCGTCACACTTAGGGAGAGAGACCCTGCAACTATTGAAGAAATGCAACGAAATGCAGTAAGTATTGAATCTAACCTTCTCATCAAGAAATCTAAATCAAAGCTTGAGAGGTTTGAGAAGAAAGTTTTCTTTAAGGAAGAACCCTCATCACCATCAGATGTAAAGCTTGACAATCTGAACAAAACCATGGAAAGAATGATGCAGAGAATGTCCATAAAAGATCGACAAGTAGAGCCTTCAGTAAGGAATCTAAATATTCAATGCCAACAACAACAACAGTTCAATAAGGCAGAAATAGTAGCGAAATCAAGATCCTCAAGGGCAAGTAAGAGCTCCATTTAAGGAGAATTACATAGAAGGACAACAAGAAGATGAAGAAGAAATTATAGAAGAAAATCATTTCTTTGAGGAAGATGAGATGCTTACTTTCCTAACTGAGGAAGATCAGTTTTTTGAAGAGTCTTTTGTACCGAGTGATCAACATCTTGTACTTGTAAGTGATGATCTATGGGTAGTGTAAATTGAAGAATACCAAAGAGGATATCAGAATTCTCTTAGTCATTTGCAGAAACAGTACAACTTAAGGTACAAAATGTACATGTTACATTGAATCAGAGGAGGAAAATTGCACAGAAAGATACACAAAGCAATGAAGTAGCCCCTACAAATCAAAATAATGAAAAGGAGATTTTCATACTGATCCAGGATAAAACTAATGAAGCCTCTACCAACAATATGACGAAATATAAGGAGGTTCAAAGTGAAAGTCATAAGAAGGAGTCTCAAGCTAAAGGACAAATTGAAAATAAGGACATTGTTGCAAAAGAGGTTGAAAAGTAATCTAATCTATTTAGTTTAGAGAATTAAATTTCTAAGTTGAAAATTTCAATTCCTCTAATTGAATTAGTGAATAATGATGAGTACAAGTTACAGATTGCTAAAATGATGAAGATAAACTAAATGTCAAACACAGTAAATGTTGTCAATGATGAGCTTGCAATACTTTTTGTTCCATCCTTAGAGGGAAGTCCTGAAGATAGTGAAATTCCACCTTTTTATCTTAGTCTCAAACTTCATGATTTCATCCTCCATAACACCATGATAGACTCTGCTGCCTCACATAATCTTATGCCAAAAGTCATCATGGACAAACTAGGACTGAGTATCACTTGACCTTTTCATGACCTTTACTCATTTGATTTGGGAAGAATGAAATGTCTTGGCCTTATCGAAGATTTAGTAGTGTCCCTGGACCAAACTACGGCCAAGAATATTTTGATGAATGTAGTGGTCACTGATATTCCTCCTTGTTTTGGTATGTTGCTTTCACGGTCTTGGGGGGCAAATATGAAAATAACTTTACAACTTAACTTTTCATATGCTACTATTCCAGTGTTTGGGCAACTTAGAAAACTCTATCAAGAGAAGAAGATGAAATTCATGATTAGTAGCAAGGAAAAACCAATAAATCACTCCATACATGTTTTACGTACTGATCTATATTCATTCATTATGTATAGTGATATGCATTCAGTAGATGATGATAGTCAACTTGTAGAAATTTTAGAAGTTTTGGATGTTATAAGTAGTATGCAGAAAGTTTTGATTCCTAAATGAAAAAAAAAGAATGAAGAATGTTTGCAGCCAGTGAGTTCTCTTGAAAATATTCCTGAGTTAGTGTAGAAAATAGAGTGTGTTGAGAGAGTGAGTCATCCTCCAAAAGATCAAACACTTCACCCTTCACAAGTTCTTTTCTCGAATGAAGAAAATGGCCTTTTGACTATGGAGTTTGATGGTGCATTGGGAAAAGAAGGAGTTGGGATTGGTGTCTAGATTCATGGACCATTGCATCATTCATGTAAACTTCCATGCAATGTAAGAATGAGTTTTTATAAGTTAGCTTTTGATTTCTCAAACAATGAGGCAAAATATGAAGCATTGATTGTTGGCCTCAAAACTCTAAAAAAAGTTGGGAGCAAAGAAATTTTTTATTTATGGTGACTCAGAGTTGGTAATCAAACAAGTGAAAGCAGAATACCGGGCCAAGCATCCAAGAATGAGAGATTATTGTAATGTTGTCATTGACATCCTCAGAACTTTTTCAAAATATGCTTTGTCTCTTATTCCTAGAACTCAAAATGTTATAGTTGATTCTCTTCCTATTGCAACTAGTATGGTGAAGATTCCCATTCACTCCAATCAGAAGTATTAAATTCATGTTAAACATCACCTAGTTGTTCATTATAATATGAGATTTTGGTAGGTGTTTTGGGATGACAAACAAATCAATGATTTTATGCAGATGGGAGGTGAATTCTAGAATTCCTGCATTGATGATTCATCTAATATGAATGATCTAGAAATTGAAGCAACTGAGATTGAAATACTCCAGCTGAAGGAAAATAATATTCCAAGAGGTCTTGTACCTTTGGAAGACTTATTTGATCAAGACGATGTTGCCAAAAATCCCACCATGGTCCCTACAAAGAAAGGTGTCGAAGATGTGAATATTCGTACAACACACAAGCCTAAGATGGTTAGATTGTCAAAGACTCTACCTCCTGAGATGAAAAGTAAGTACATAGCTTTAATGACATAATTTTCTGATGTATTTTCTTGGGACTATTTAGATTTCAAGGTCTATGACAAGAATATCATTCAGCACACTATTCCGGTCAAACTTGATCAAAAGCCATTTTGCTAGAAACTGAGGAGAATTAATCTTAAGCTTCTCCCATCAATTTAAAAAGAGGTAAATAGGCTTTATAAGTCTGGTATCATAGTTCCTATTCAATTTTTTGAATGGATGTCAAATCTAGTGCCGGTAAGAAAGAACACTAAGGAGATTCGTCTTTGCATTGATTTTAGAAATCTAAAAAAAGTGTCCTTGAAGGACAATTATCCCTTTCCAAAGATGGATCATATTCTTCAGAGGGTAGTTGGGTCTTCCAGGATGTCATTGCTTGATGGATATTTTGGGTATAATCAAATTTTGGTACATAAGGATGATCAACTGAAAACAACCTTCACAACACCATGGGGCACATTCATGTACACCAAGATGCCATTTGGATTAAAGAATATAGGAGAGACTTTTCAGCAGGCCATGGACATAGCTTTCACTAATGAAAAAGATGTATTTTTGGTTATTTATTTAGATGATCTCACAATTTTTTCTTCATTTTATGAAGACCATTTACATCATTTAAGAATTGTCTTTCAGAAATGCAGTAAATTTGATATATCACTTAATCCAAGGAAGAGCTTATTTTCCATGGAAGAAGGTAAGTTGCTCGGACATATTATCTCCAAGGATGGCATTCACATTGACCCTGCAAGAGTTGAAGCCATTCAACAATTAGATTTCCTAAGGATTAAAAAAGAAGTTTAGTATTTTAATGGGAAAATCAATTTTTTGAGAAGATTCATCCCCAACCTCGTTGAACATTTGAAAGATATGATAGACAAGATAAAAAAGGATAGAGAGGTAAAATGGTATTTAGATGCCAAGAAATCTTTCCATGCAATCAAATTTGCATTATATACTCCTCCTACTCTGATTAGTCTAGATTATACTTCATATTTCATCGTATTTTCATTCGCCTCTAAGCATACATTAGAATTCATCCTAATGCAAAAAGAAATATCAGAAAAATGAACAGCCCATAGCATTTTACAGTCCAACAATAAGGGATGCAACACTGAAATGCAACATAATTGAGAAGCAGGCTTTGGCATTGGTGAAAGCTCTTAAAGATTTTTGAGTTTATATTCTACATTCTAATACCATTGCTTATGTTCCCACAACAATTGTAAAAGAAAATCTTATGTAGACAGATCCAGAAGGCAAGCGAGGAAAATGGATCGCAACGATGCTAGAGTATGATTTGGAGATAAAGCCCAGAAATCTCATCAAGGGACAGGGTTTGGCTAATCTCATGGCTAAATCTAATTTGCGTGCATAAAATATCAATTTGATTGTTGCACTTTCTGAAGAGGAAGATGAAGACTCACACTTACAAGTGTCTGATATGTTCATTTCATCTCCATAGTATTCTGACATTGTTTATGTGTTGCAAAATTTAAATCCTCCACCAGAAGTACCCAAATGTAAAACTAGATCTTTAAAGTTTAAAGCTTCAAAATATTGTATTCTTGATGGTGTTTTATTTTGGAAATACCCTAGTGGTGTTTTTCTGAATTGTTTGGTAGAAAACGAAGCAAAGGATGTAATAAGAGATTTTCATAAAGGACATTGTGCTATTCATCACTTCTGGAAGACTACGAAAAACAAAATTTTGGGAGTCGGTTTCTATTGGCCCACTCTTTTTTCTAATGTATATAAAACAATGATGAGTTGTCATGAATGTCAGATTTTTCAAGGAAAAAGAAAACTTTTGCCATTAACCTTGCAACCCATTTCAATCATAGCCCCTTTCCAACAATGGGGTCTTGATTTAATTGGTGAGATCCATCCTTCATCATCAACACAAAAAACATGGATCCTAACAACCACTGACTATTTTACAAAATTGATTGAAGAAATCCCAACCAGGAAAGCTATTGATTCTGTTATCATTTATTTTATTGAATCTAATATCTTGTCTAAATTTGGCTACCCGCAGAAGATAATCATTGATAATGCTACTAATTTCAAGTCAAAGAGGATGGTGGAGTTTTGTGCAAAGTATCATATTGTATTGGGACATTCTGCTACTTATCTTCCACAAGTGAATGGTCTGACTGAATCAGAGAACAAATCCTTGATCAACATCATCAAGAAAGTTTTAGAAGTCAATAAGAAGAAATGGCATAGAAATATCACTAATTATTTATGGGAGTACAGAGTCAGTACTAAGAAATCAATAGGTATGCCTCCTTTTCAGTTGGTATATGGGGTTGAAATAGTTTTTCCTTCATCTCTTGCTTTTTCGGTCATGAAAATTATGCAAGAATTCGATAGCAAAACAAATGATATGCAACGAAGGATAAATCATATGATCCATTTACAACAAAATAGGGAGGAAGTTTTTCAAAACACTTCTAAACTTCAGGAAAGAATCAAGAATATCTATGGTCGCAAGATAAAATAAGACAATTTCAATTTGGGAGATGTGGTTCTTCGTTGGGATGTGAGGAATAAAGAAAAAGGAAAACATGGAAAGTTTGAAAATTTATGGAAAGGACCATACTGAATCTCAGCTTTCAGAGGAAAGAATGATTTTCTATTGGAGGAGATGAATGGAGAAGAATATTGAGGAGGAGCGATGAATTGTATGATTCTCAGGCACTACCATACTTCAAGAGATTTCTGCGAATTCTCACAGTCATTGTATATACTAGTTTATTTTTTATGTTCAAGTGTCAAGTGGCTATCATAGGAGCTTGAAGCACAAAAAGAAGGCCATAAGGCTTATTTTATTAGTTACTAATTTTATTTTTATTTTAGAGTCAATTCAGTTCGCTTTTTCAAAGTTAGTAGGTCAGTCAATTTTCAGTTTAAGTCAATTCTATGGCATTTTGACTCCATTGCCTAATGAATAAGGCTACCTGCTCTACTATGTTCTTGAAACATGAAAGGAGTTTCCATCCCAAGCAGGAGCCAATGTTAGTGCCTATTAGTCATGTTAGTGACTAGTGATCAAATTTGCTTTTACATAGTTATTTTTAAGGTTTCAGGTCAATTTTTTAGTTTAAAAAAAAAATTCAATAAATATTTGATCACCAGTTAGGAAGGTCAGTATCTACTATTCCTTTCAGTCTCATGGTCAAGGAAACTATCTTAGTCAAGTAAAATCATTATTAGTAGACGTCCATATTCATCTTTCTCATAATCCACCTAATAAGCCTATATTAGGTCATCATTAGGTCATCATTAGGTCACCACTAGGTCACTAGATGTAATTCCTGAAAATTGGTCTTTTTACATTTAATTTCATTTTATGACGAATAATAGAGAATAATTTGGTAACTAAGGTTTAAACTTCATGTTTTTTATTTCATTCTCTCAAATTAAATATCATCATAATAGCATAAAACTAAAGTGACAAGTCCAAGTATAATGGTTATGTTGGGTCCACTATCATCTTGCAAAGGCAAAAACAATTTTCTCCACTTATAAAGGCTCATCACTCACTCTCATTCACTCCCAATTTTTCCATTTCACTTTAAAACACTCCATATCATCCAATCAAGGTGATTCTTTCATGCCAAGAGAGTTTGTTTCAACTAGAACTCGAGTTCTGAAATTGTGCTACACAAATAACCCTGTTTTTACTACGCATATAACCCAGGTAGTTATTTCATCATCTCTCAAAGATTGTGAGTCCTTTGCAGTGGGTTCCTCCATCATGGTGACATTTTTATATTGCTAATATAGGTTTTTGATCTATCTTAAGGTTCAAACTTCTTTCATTTCTCTCATGTATGCTTATTATGTCTCATGTCTACCTCCTAGGGTTTTGAATGCAGTTAACAAGGTTTTCATCCTTCTCTTATTAACTTTGCTGCTAAAACTCATATCCATTTGTTTCCACACCATAATTTATCATAAATACACCATCCTAAACATCCTCCACCAAACCCACTTAAAACATTCCTCAATTATACCTAAACCCTACACAAACTACACCTTTTTAACTATAGGACTGTGTTTTCCTTGTTTAGAAACCTTCCACTCACTCAAATCCTATAATTCAAATTTCCCTAGATTCCTAAACTCCCTCACTATCACCCTAAATTTTCATGGAATTTTCTCATATCCCTATTCCCCTCATTTTCCCCAAACTCCCTCACAACTATTGAAAATCCCCTGTTTTCCCACAGTCAAAACCCTAGTTTCTGTCCTAACAGCTAAGTGCTAAGATGGAATCTGAAACCTCAGAAAAAAGGACACATAGAGGAGGAGATGTCATAAGACATGAACCTACATCAACCCATGAGGTCTTCTCATCTCCATTCATTAGGAAATCATTTGAAGATGCAGGTTGCCTTACAATTTATCAGAGGGTTTAAGAATTGAAGTATCGTGACCAATTGACTAGTGTTTTTGCCACCAATCTTAAAAGGGACAAAGTGACCATAGTAGGGTTTCAGTTCATTGTTTCAAGGCAACTTATCTCCACATCTACAGGGATTCCAAACATTGGAGAAATCTGGTTCAAAAGAGAAGACCTTGACCTTCAAAACTACAAGATGTACCTAAAAAAATAATATAAGGCAGCTCCAACATATGTTTTTCCATTCAGACATTGGTTGGAAAGGTATATCCCTCTCACGAAAATGATCATGAATTATTTCACATTTGAAGGTAGGTATTCAAGGATATATAAGTATCACCTGAAAATTTTGATGCATTTCACCCGTGTACATCAAATCAATTTGTTTTATTACTTGTACAAAAGTCCAGTTA
Source organism: Pinus tabuliformis (assembly GCA_031772625.1). Classification (NCBI taxonomy): domain Eukaryota; kingdom Viridiplantae; phylum Streptophyta; class Pinopsida; order Pinales; family Pinaceae; genus Pinus; species Pinus tabuliformis. The sequence continues at coordinate 40,593,226 of CM062815.1, forward strand.
AAATGGAAAATAAGGTACAAAATCAAGGTCAGAATCACTATACTAGTTTGTTTCACATGGTTTAGTGGAAGTGCTAGTTTTCCATCAATTATCACAATCAAATATGTCTTGGGATCATTTTGCAAGTTCAAATTTTCCTCCATATTCTTCAACTAGGTGTAGTGATGAAACAACACCTTCAAGCTCACTATTGCAGCAAGAGGTTGCTTCTTCAAGAAGACCAACGAAGAGGAAAGATATGGAAGAAGTGTCGCAGACATATTCCAGAGGTGATAGGCTTGTGTTACCACAAGGGATTATTGAAAAGGCCAAGCCTACAACAGGTAAACAGATAGTTTTCTCACAGCATGAGGATTCCTCTCATCCGAGTACAAATGTGTCAGCTATGGAGAAAGGATATGAGGGTAGAATTGAAGATCATATCATAAGGGATGAGGAGGCTGATATCAAGAGATTGGAAGGAAAATTGATAGAGACAAATGCTCTAATAGCATGCCTGCAATAAGAGAAGATGCAACTAAAGGTGAACCAAATGATTTAGTACAAACAAGCAGCTACTTGAAGGAAAGAAGATGTAAAGGGAAAAGTAGTGGCTGAAATGAAAGTGTCAAAGGTCAGGGAGACCAAGAACTAGAGCAGCTAAGGGAGCCCTTGAACTACAATGAGATGTTTCTCCACTAAAAGAATAGTTTATGGTATATGACCTAATCACTAGAGAAATCAATGAAGATAGGGTTTATTGGCTTGATAAGGTAAATGGACACCTGGAGAAGCTTGAAAAGAAGGCAAACAAGTACAACAACTTATAGAGGCATATGGCTATGCACTACTACACAATAAACAAGGTATCTCAAGCCAGAGTCAAACATTTGAAGGGCAAACTCGAAACAAAAGGAAAAGGAGAAGCTTGATTTACATGTTGAGGCTTCCCTCATGGAATAGCATATCCTATTATACCATCAGTCATCAATTTTGAGAAGATTTGGAGAAAATTTTGTCATTTTCAAAATTTTGGTGATTTTTTTACTCTTTTAAAGACACAGGAAAATCTTTAAGCGCAATGCCTTGGCACTAAGATTTCATATCAAAGCTCCAAATACAAAAAACTTTATATCCCTGGATATATTTTTCCCTAAGGATCTCAGATATCCACCTTTTGAAGCATGTCAACAAACTGGAGAGGAGAAAAAGTCAAAAAAGAGTTGAAAAAGTCACTTTCTTCCATTGTTTTGTAGTAGGCGCTGCGCTTATAGAGTCACCTCGGGAGAATCGATTTTTGAATGCCTTTCCATGGTCCATTTCCAAAAATTGAAGTTTATCTAGAAACTAGACAGAAAATGCTAGTTCACTGTTCTCTCATGTTTCAAATTTGACTCCCAAAAGGCTTCCAAAATCAGCTTGCAATGTGTTGCTACGCTTATAGTTGAATGCACTACATTTATAGCCAAATGCACTATGCTTATACCTGTAGCTGTCTTTTTCACTTCATTTTCACCAGATCTCGGTTTTATGATGTTATTTGGATATTTTAAAGACTTGATGATGTAATTATTCAGTTAATTAACATAATGGGCTTTTTTTTGCTTTAATTATGCCTCATAAAGGTAGCGAAACTCAAATCAAAGTCTAAGAGGAGTTTGTGTTTGACCTTCTTACTCTCTCTTGTTGGTTGAGAGATTCTTGCTAACTATTCCACCACTTAGGGATTCAACCCTTGAAGGTGCGGAAATGGTTTTGTTAGTTCCAGTCTTCACAGGCTGTCCCTAGTGATCAAAATGGGCTTTTACTATGTCTAGTTTTGTTAGATGTTTTTCACATTATCTTTAGTGAAAAACATGTCATAAGTGCATCCATCAGTGGCAACACGGAAAAAGATTTCCAACGGTATATCACACTCTGTAGTGACAAACCTAGGGTGCTAGATTAGGCTATATTTATTATCGACCAGGGTAAGTAAACTTCGAGGCATGCGTCTAAAATCTATAGACATAAAGGATTCCTAACTAAGTGTTCATTGTGGTAGGTTACAATACTTCTTTACGGAAGGTTAAGATATGCTCCCTATCACCTTGACACTCAGGTCACTCAACTCATTTAACTGTCCTAAAGACACTGTGTATTACTAAACTGAGATTTTAGTCCCCTTACAAGGACACTGTGCATAAAAACTATGTCTAGTGAACACTCAGCATTTAACACTCACGTTCATGAAAGATTAAAAGCATACTGAAATAAAAAGCACACTAAAATTCAAATGCATGGGAAACAGGGTCTAAGAGGATCAGATCTCTTATGAGATACAGTTCAATGATCTTAATGATAAATCCTTTAAGCTATCGTCGTAAACATCTTTCATAAGGATTGCTAATTAAATCAACGAAATCATAAGCATAACTCTAATGACTGTGCATGCTATTCAATATTCAAAAGCTGCTAATGAAATGAAAATGACAGTATACCCGTCCACGCAGGGCCCGTCCGCGTTTCAACGGTATACTGGAATGCGCGCAAGAAACTAAGGTATTTAACGCATGAACAAGGTTATAATGAAACCGTGACTGTAATCGAGTTCTGGTATTAAGTTTTGAAGAGTATACAAAAGCTCTGTTCTCCAAACGATATACAGAGATCAACAACAACCCTGTAACTGTATCTACATCCGTGTTTTTAAAAACAACTAATACACGGTTTACATTTGGATTGAATGTACATTCACTATGCAGTTGTTGCCGCTTTTACTATGGAATGATTTTTGGGTCATTTCCATTCAAAACCGATTTCCAAAAAGAAACAAAACGAAACCGGTTTGGAAACCTATGGCTGTTGCTACGTTTGTCACCAAAAGGCTGGGGCTTTGACTAGGGTTGACCGCATAACAAGGAGTGTTGGATTCGCTGTAGGATCGATGTTTCTCCATGCTTGTACATTCTAGTTTTCGTTCCTATCCCTTGCTTTAGCTTACCTGTCATGCCACGTGTCAGATGATGAACCATTTACAGGATGTTGTAACTTCCTGTAACCTTTTTATTAAAAACTCCTAATTTCTAACATAAAAACTCATAAACTAACTTTAATGCAAACTAACAACTATAATACTGTTAACTAATCAATTTCAAGGAATATAAGGGATCTATGGAGGGAAAAGGTAGAAAAATGATGTGTTTCAAGAGGAAAAAGAAGGTCATGGAATGGTACCAGCATCTCCCCCAAGCTTAATGAATTAGCATGTCCTCATGCTAATCCTAATGTGCTGCCTCTAAACTCTGTCCCTGCCTGCACCTCTGCTGCTTTCAGCAATGCATCCATGTTCTTCTTAGCCTGGGCATCTTTTTGACTGTGGAGCTCATGCTTTAAACTCTTTTACTTCTCTTTGAGGGCTTTCTTTTCGTTATACCATTTGGTTGCCCACTTGAAAATGTCAGTTTGTTCAGCCTCAAGTTCCTTGATCTGCTCCCTCAACTTCTCATTTTTCTGTTGAGTCTCTTTACTCTGTGCTCTTAGCATTTCATTTTCTTTCTTGATGACTTTTTCCAGCATGTTGGCCTCCATCAGTTCTTCCTTTAACTTTTCAATTTGCTTTTCCAGCTTTCTTTGTTTCTTAATGGCAGGTGGTGACTCTTTTTCTTGCCTATTGTTGCTCTCAACCTCCATCTCAGCTTCTGGTCCAGGTTGTGAGTGAGCACTACTCTCAATATCCATTGGTGTAGGTGCATTAGATTCTGGTTGGTCTTCTTGTAGCTGAGTCTTTTGTGCCCTCCTGGATCTTCTTGTATAGGTAGTAAAATTTTTATCTTGCTCTGCTTTCTGGGCATCCTCTTTTCTCATTTTCCTCGTCCTCACACTACTAATGGGTGGAGGTACATTGTTTGATTTGTGCGCAGGAATCTCTTCATCAATGTCATGCATAAATCCTGAATGCTCTTGTTGTTCTTGCTCATCCTCTTCATCTTTGATTTGGTTGGCAGCCAAGAACTCCTTCCACGTTCTTCCTCTTCTCTGTAAGTCATACTCAATAAGAATTTTAATTAGCTCAAAATGATATAAGCTCTTGTCCTCGTTACCTTTTTGCTTTTGGATGGTTTTCGACATTTTGGTTAGGCTCTGCAAGAGGAATTATGGTAAGCTAATAGTGCACTGCCCTTTCAAATGTAATAGTATTTTGATGTGGTATAAGTAAAAGATGTTGTAGCGGCCCTCACAAGTTACAAAGTTTTGGATGATATACACCATTTCGTCCCATGGATGCATCAGCCAGCTCCTAGGGACACCTTTCTTCCAGTTAACGAATGAGACCCTTGATCTGGACATGAATTGGGTCCATGATTTTTCTTTGAACTGTTTTGTCCTGAAGTATTTCTCCCCTTCTAGGATGATCCCTAAGGACTGTGCTATGGTGTCTTCTGAAACCCTGAATGAAAAATTACCTATCAAGGCTTTTTCCCCATTGAATGTAAAGGCAAATTGTTTAGTGACTTCGTCATTGTTTCCATGAAACTTCTCCAAGAAGGGTAGCCATTGTTTTTCTTTTAGAATTGCAATGCAGTCATCTTGGTACTGGAAACTGTCGAATGTGCTTGGCTCTACCCTATTAGTCATTCAGACAGAGAAATTTTGCTCTAACCCTCTTTGTTTATGCCTACAAATTCAACAAAGGTATTTCGTTTTGTTACCTTTGTCTTTTGCTCCACACTGCTGACCTGGTGGCGCCCTTTGTTCTTCGAAACTAGCTCCTTCAGTGACTTAAGCGATGCCTAGATGACTGTCTTGTAATTATGGTGGAGGTCGAAACTTGTAAACCCAGATGACTGTGTTTTCCTTTTGTAGCACTTGCTACTCTCAGTCTTTGCTGTTGAAATCACAGAAGTCAAATTGCTAATATAGAACACTGAGAATGAAATGAAATTTTTTTAATAACCGACCCGACTAAATTCATAGCATATTCATATTTTATGATGGGGGAGTAGCTGTACCGGGTCGTATAAACACCATCATGAGAACGCTGGAAGGATATATGGAGTACTGGAGCATGATATCAGATAGTCGTTTGCATCATTCGACTTCGTCGGGTGGTTATGTCATAATTCAGCCGATTCAAACATAATGAACAAACCGTATAACATTTGGCTTTCTAACAATTCACCACATGTCCCCCGTTAATTGGTACCTGGCCAAATAGAGATGTTGGACCGACAGTAGGGTTTGGTTGGCTGATAAAGGGTTAATAACAAAGGCTGGAAGGGTGATATAGGAGGGGATTGAGAAATTGTATGGAGAGTATGGGGATTTTAAAAATCGTATAAATATGAGATAGGCTAGAGTGTTGGGAGATGATAGGGATTAAGAATATGAGAATATGATAATGGGTGATAGGTATGCAGGTGTTTTTGAATTGATCGTAGCAGTCATAGTCATCACATTTAACATTAAAAATTAATCTAAGAATTTAAATGTTAAAAATAAAGAATACATTACACTTTTATTGGTTGATCAATCGTTGAATTGGCATGCTAGGTAGGACTAGTCTTTCTTGACTAATCTTTGCTGTTCATGACAGGTCCCTCTGAGATAAACTTGAATGCAACAGGTCCCTCTGAGATCTGGAAAATGTTTGTGCAACTTCTTTGAAGTCTGGAAAAGAACTATATGTGTGCAGGTTCCTTGATCTTTGGTGTTTGATGAAGCCTAGGTGACAAGCAACCTTTGAATCTCTGTTGAAACTTGATGAAGCTTTGCTGAAGTAACTTGAGATAACAGTCTCTTAACAGGTCCCTTTTATGTATGTTGAACAGGTCCCACTACTGTTGGTGCTGGTAACATGGTCTTCTGGACAGAACAGGTCCCACTGCATAGTGTTTTTAAACAGGTCCCTCTGATTAAAACAAATACAAAAACAACTTCTTTATTGAAATTTGGAGTGCTGAAACAAACTCTTTGGAAATTTACAGTGAGGAGATGAGATAAGAAATCTTTGAGAATTTACAATGAGGAGATAAGATAAGAAAAAAAAAACAAAATGCTGACGCTTCTCCCCCACTAAAGCGTTGACTTGTCCTCAAGTCATTATTCAATTGATGAATCAAACAGGAAACAAAAAGAAAAGGAATTCTTACCAGCCAACGAATTGGTTTTCAGGTAAGAATTCTGGGTTAGAGTGTGCCAGAATCTGGTTTTCACATCTAACCCATTTTTTTATATAGATATATATCTATATATATATATATATATATATATATATATATATATATATATATATATATATATATATATATATATATATATATATATTTAAATTCTTTTGAATTTCTAAATTGAAATGAAATGAATTAAGGCAGAGATACTACAGTTAAAGGCTGCAATATCTCAACCTCTCTCTGTTGAGATGCAGTTCGAAGAAAATTTTGCTTGATGATGGGCTTATTATAAAGTTTCAAGCGATGACCATTGCCAGTAAAGGAGTGGCCTTCTCCATCAATATTGATGAGCTTGACTGATCCATTGTCATAGACTTGAATGATTTCGTATGGGCCCATCCGATGTGTAGTAAACTTGGCTTTATGATCTCTGAATTTAGAATCAAAGAGTAAAGCCCAGTCTCATTCCTTGAACTGCTTCTTCTTGATATGTGCATCATGCCACTGCTTCCTTTGTTTTTGCATGAGGATTGTTGTTTCCTCTGCTTTCTGCCTCATTTCACCAGCTGGTTCAACTACTGAATTCTTTCTTGTTGTGCTTCATTCAGATCAATTCCCAAATCTGCAGCCATCTTAAAAGTATGTATTTGAAACTCAATAGGAAGAATTACCTCTTTTCCATACACCAACTTATATGGTCTAAATCTTGTAGTATTCTTCCACGTGATTCGATAAGCCCAGAGTGCATCTTTGAGCTTCTCTTCCCAATTCTTTCTGTTCATTGCCACCGTCTTAGTGATAATTCCTTCCAAAGTTTTATTTGTGGATTCTACTTGGCCATTGGCCTGTGGATGGTAAGGTGTACTTCTTCTGTGCTTGATTTGATATTTTTCTGTGATGTCCTTAACTAACTTTGAAGTAAACTGAGTACCTTGATCAGTCACTATCTCCCTTGGTACTCCATACCTTACAAAAATCTCTTCAAAAAGGAAGTTTACCACTGTTTGTTCAGTTTCTCTAACTAGTGCTTTTACTTCGGCCCATTTTGTTACGTAATCGGTACATACTAAGATGTACTTCTTACCATTGGAAGTTGGATTAATGGGTCCTATGAAATCTAGAGCCCATTTTTCAAATGGCTCTAGGTGCACTTGGGGCTGAAGTGGCATCTCATCTATAGTTGTTGGCCTGCCCATTCTTTGGCAGCTATCACAACTCTTCACGTACTTCTTGGAATCCTTAAAAATGGATGGCCAGTAGTATCCAAGACTAAGAATATTGAATGCTGTTCGCTTAGCTGCAAAATGCCCACCACATGGTTCATCATGGCAAGATTTTAAAATATCAATTATCTCATCATTTCTGACACATCATCTAATAATCATATCATAACCAGTGTAAAATAAATCGCCATTAATCCATGAGTATCGAGCACTTTGTTTGACTAGCCTCTTCTTTTCCTTTGGAGTAAAGTATGGAGGTGTTCTTCCTGTAGACAAATAATTGGCCAAGTCAGCATACCAAGGATTCACTATTGAAATTGCAAATAGATTTTCATCTGGAAAAGAATCTTCAACGGGAAAAACCTCACCTTGATTTTGCAGTCTAGAAAGAAAATCTGCCACCTGATTTTCCTTACCTGGTCTATCTAACACTGTGATGTTAAATTCCTGTAACAATAATAACCATATGGTAACTCTGCCACTAGTTACTGGTTTGTTCATTAAATGCCTAATGGCAGAATGGTCAGTATGTACAAAAACTTCATAACCAGTTATATAATGTCGGAATTTATTCACAGCATATATGATGGCAAGCATTTCTTTTTCTGTGACTGTGTAGTTTAATTCTGCAGGTGTTAGATTTTTGCTAATGAAATAGATGGCATAATGACAATATTCCTCTTTTTGGCCTAATGAGGCGCCTACTATAGTATCAGATGCATCTGTAAAGATGTGAAATGGTAGGTTCTAGTTAGGTCCTTTCAAGATTGGTGTGGTTGACAAATTCTTTTTGAGTGTTTCAAATGCTTGCTGGCAATTCTCATTCCAGTTGAAAAGTACATCTTTGGCTAGAAGCTTGAACAAAGGTGAAGCTATTTTACTAAAATGTTCAATAAACCTTCTGTAATAGCTTGCATACCCAAGGAAACTTCTTACCTCTTTTTGAGTCTTCGGAATTGGCAAATTGACAATGATATGGATTTTCGATGTAATACCTTGAAAAGAAATATAGTGGCCTAATACTATCCCCTCGTTTAACATCATAAAGCACTTTTCATTCTTCAGGGACAGATTAGCTTCAATACATCTCTTCAAAACTTTTTCAAGATTTATTAATACATGCTCAAATGAATCACCATACACTGAAAAATCATCCATGTAAACTTCAACGCAATCATGAACTAAATCAGCAAAAATAGCTAACACAGCTCTCTGAAATGTAGTTGGATCATTGTAAAGTCCAAATGGCAAAACATTATAGGCATAAGTGCCCCAGGGAAAAGTAAAAGTGGTTTTCTCCTAGTCCTCTAAGGCTATCCTGATCTGGTTGTAGCCACTGAAACCATCAAGAAAAGAGAATGATGATTTCCCAGCTAATGTGTCTAGCACATGGTCGATAAATGGTAGTGGGCAATAATCTTTGAGCATTGCTTTGTTCAATTGTTTGTAATCGACACAAATCCGCTACTTACCATTTTTCTTGGGCACTCCTACCAATGGGGATACCCACTGACTGTCAAAGATAGGATAGATAAAATTAACTTTCAACAGTTTTTGTAATTCCTCTCTAACAATATCCTGGAGCATGGGGTTCATTCGTCTCTGCAGTTGCCTCACTGGTTTGATAGTAGTATCGGTATAAATATGGTGAGTGCATGTTTCAGGGTGAATCCCGTGCATATCGGTGTAATCCCAAGAAAATGCTTTCTGGTGTTTTCTCAATAATTGAATCAATTTCTCTTGCTGAGATGAGTCTAGGTGAGTGCCAATATTCAGAGTTTTTCCTGGACTAATCTCTATGGTCTGAGTCTGTGTGTCTATGATGGTTTGAATGGGAAAAATATCGTGGAATGTTGTTTGCAAAGATTGAATGGTGCATGTTTCCTGAAAATTTTGGGCTAAAAGTTCATCTGCAACATGATATTGGTCATTTCTCAAATTTTCAAAAATATCAGGTTGAGAAAGGAACAATTCTACCAAATCATCATTATTATGTTCTTGGAAATCATAGATTTGGTTGATGCTAAAAGCAGATTGTACTTCTTCTTTGTCATTGTATTTATCGCCAAGCCATAAATTGTGTGCTACTGCTGGTGATTGTGCTGATGGGTAAAGAGTGAGTTGTTTTCTTTCAGTTCCTCGTGAAATGATCATATTACCTGACCGACATCCTATGAATGCATCAGCAGTTGCTAACCATGGTCTACCCAGGATGATAGGGTGCCCTCCTAAATTGGATTTGGGTTGAAGAACTAAAAAGTCCACTAGATACTCCCAAAAGTCCAGTGAAACGATTATGTCCTCCAAAATCCCTTCAGGAATCACTTTAGACCTATCAGTAAGTTCTAGAACAATTGTTGTGTGTTTCAAATTTGTGAGCTGGAGTGTTTTCATGGTTTCAAGAGTCATGACATTTATTGCGGCCCCAAGATCTATTAAGGTGTTTGGAATATGTATGTTGTTAATGATTGTAGTGACTTTGGGAATACCAAGATCAACATACTTTTCCATTCAGATGGTATTTGTCATAAGGCCAGCTAAATGTCCAATAACATGAATGGTTTGTGGATCAACCCTTTTCCTAGTGGGCTTCTTAAGGCACAGTTCTTTGATTTCTTTAGTATATATGGGAATGTCTTTTATGGCTTGTAGTAGCAGATTTTTTATATAGACATTCTTGAGCTCATCTAAAACATCAAACTGTGGTATAGACATTGGAAGTTGTGTTTGGACCAATCGGTCTGGAAAAGGTGGTGGATGCAATGGTTGCATTTGTTCATTTTTGGTGTCATCGTTTTGTTTTCTTTGATTTGCAGTTTCATTTTCATTTGATTCATTTTCTTCTTGTTTATCAGCTGTTGGAGATTCTTTGTGAAGTACCTTACCAGACCTAAAATTGATATTTTACAAGGGTAATGTGGGATATGAGGTTCCCTCATCTACATTGTAGGCTGGCCTCTCTGCTTTGTTATTTGGATTTGGTACAGGTTGAGCAGGGATTTGAGTAAGTCTGGGAGGTTGTGAGTTAGATGGAAGTTGTAATTGTGGTGGATTTATTGGTGGAGGAGCAGGCAATGCTTGTTAAGTGGGTTGAGGTTGATGTGGGTAAACAACTTGCTGCTGAGGATATTGTTGATATGATTGAGGATATGGCGAGTATGGCTGATGATATTGTTGATATGGCTATGAGTATGGTTGGTATGATTGAGGATATGAATGATATTGTTGAGAGTATTGTTGAGATGGTCTCCATTGTTGTTGGGGGTAATTTTGGTGCTGCCATGGCATGGGCACATTCCATGAATTCTGAGCATACATCTGATCATGTACAGGAAATTGAAAATTCTGAATTGGGAACATACCTTGAGGTGTTGGTTTTGACTGCCATGGTCTCTTTGTGCCCATGTAATACACATTTTCCATATCTGCATTAGCTTCCACATTACAATTCTGCAAAACCTTGACTTTAGAACAGTGAAATACATCATGATTTTCAGTACAAAAGGCACAAATTTGAATGTTTTCTAATGGGCAATCTTTTAAGGCATGTTTCTTCCGGCATTTTGGGCAAAAGATAGCCATCATCTGATCTTCCTTTTCTTGTCTCTTCTTAGCTTTTAGAGTGTCAATTTGGGTTCCTAAGGTACTTAACAGATCTGTTTTGAATTCCTCTAACAGGTTCCCTATTTCAGCCCTTGTGACACTTGGTGAAGCAGATTTTGTGGCTTTGGATGATATGGTTCCTTTTCCAATTTTGGCTTTTCTCCTAGAATATTTTTCACATAGCTCAGCAATTTCTTCAAAAGGTAAAGTGGAAATATCACCTTTGCCCATCAAGTTAAGATCATCTAAGTATTCCTCTAGAATGCCTTTCAAGAATATTGTTCGAATCAAATCAAGAGGCATGGTTCGGTGTTTGGATTTTTGTAAATTGTAAACAAACCATTCTAGGTATTCCTCTAAATTTTCATCCTCTTGTTGGTTCATCCTAAAGATATCATCTTTGGAATCTTTTGATCTACAATAAGGTTGGTATTTCCTTAGGAATATTTTTCTCATGCCATCCCAATCAGTTATCGCATGTTCACCAAGCCCCATGAACCATCTTAATGCTGATGCTTTTAATGTTGCTGGGAAGAGTCTAAGCCTATGGGCATCATCTGTGTAACCATATGTTCGACATACAATGTCAAACTCAAACAAGAATGAATCTGGGTCTTCTGAAGCCATGCCATAAAAGTTTGGTAGCACAGATGGAGGTATGTTTTTCATTTTTATTTCATCATCTTCTTGTGGTTCTTGAATAGGAAATTTGAAGGTTGACTCTTCCTCGTCTCTTTGACCTTGATTTGGTACTGATCCATCTCCTTCCTCAGCCATTTTGATAGGTTCCTCTGTTTCTTGTTCAATGTCACTTGTTTCAAAGAGAAGATTAAAGAAAGATTGTTGAGTCACTGTGCTACTTTCTCCTTGTATAGAGGATCCAGGGAAGTGTTTCTTCTGTGATTTGTGTGCTAATAGAATTTCCCTCTCAATGAGTGTGAGTCTTTGCCCTGATTTTTTTTTATCCTCTAATTCTTGTATGGTGACTTCCTCAGCTGGTGTTCTGTGTTCAATGTTTCCTAAAGGGTCTGCTCCTGATGGTAGGTTAGTTTTTGGATTGGGGGTTTTTGTGAATCTAGCTTTATTATCTCTAGATCTAGGCATAAGTAATCATGACTTCTAAATCTATGTTTTTGCTTGTTTTTGTTTATTAAATTTTTTTCAAAATCCTCTAACTACATCTCCCCGGAAACGGTGCCAAAATGTAGTGACAAACCTAGGGTGCTAGATTAGGCTATATTTATTATCGACCAGGGTAAGTAAACTTCGAGGCATGTGTCTAAAATCTATAGACATAACGGATTCCTAACTAAGTGTTCATTGTGGTAGGTTACAATACTTCTTTACAGAAGGTTAAGATATGCTCCCTATCACCTTGACACTCAGGTCACTCAACTCATTTAACTGTCCTAAAGACACTGTGTATTACTAAACTGAGATTTTAGTCCCCTTACAAGGACACTGTGCATAAAAACTCTGTCTAGTGAACACTCAGCATTTAACACTCACGTTCATGAAAGATTAAAAGCATACTGAAATCAAAAGCACACTAAAATTCAAATGCATGGAAAACAGGGTCTATGAGGATGCTTTAAAAATATAATGAAGGATCAGATCTCTTACGAGATACAGTTCAATGATCTTAACGATAAATCCTTTAAGCTATCATCATAAACATCATTCATAAGGATTGCTAATTAAATCAACGAAATCATAAGCATAACTCTAATGACTGTGCATGCTATTCAATATTCAAAAGCTGCTAATGAAATGAAAATGACAGTATACCCGTCCACGTAGGCCCCGTCCACGTTTCAATGGTATACTGGAATGCGCACAAGAAACTAAGGTATTTAACACATGAACAAGGTTATAATGAAACCGTGACTATAATCGAGTTCTGGTATTAAGTTCTGAAGAGTATACAAAAGCTCTGTTCTCCAAACGATATATAGAGATCAACAACAACCCTGTAACTGTATCTACATCCATGTTTTTAAAAACGACTAATACACAGTTTACATTTGGATTGAATGTACATTACCTATGCAGTTGTTGCCGCTTTTACTATGGAATGATTTTTGGGTCATTTCCATTCAAAACCGATTTCCAAAAAGAAACAAAATGAAACCGGTTTGGAAACCTATGGCTGTTGCTGCGTTTGTCACCAAAAGGCTGGGGCTTTGACCAGCGTTGACCGCATAACAAGGAGTGTTGGATTCGCTGTAGGATCGATGTTTCTCCATGCTTGTACATTCTAGTTTTTGTTCATATCCCTTGCTTTAGCTTACCTGTCATGCCACGTGTTAGATGATGAACCATTTACAAGATGTTGTAACTTCCTGTAACCTTTTTATTAAAAACTCCTAATTTCTAACATAAAAACTCATAAACTAACTTTAATGCAAACTAACAACTATAATACTGTTAACTAATCAATTTCAAGGAATATAAGGGATCTATGGAGGAAAAAGGTAGACAAATGATGTGTTTCAAGAGGAAAAAGAAGGTCATGGAATGGTACCAACACACTCCCAAAACAGGCTCTCGGATCAGAAGATATGATCAAATGAACTATTGACTCTTGTTTATGAAAAATTCATTGAATGGATAAAAGGCAAAGAAGGCCAAGAGGAAACAGAATTCTGAGCCTACATTAGATAAGGATGTTGTTGGGCCTACCTAGGAAGGCTTGTTTGGGATGATGTCACTGCCCCTTTCTTCTAACATGGATACTTTCAAAAGCCTTTGGCAAGATTGATCTATGCTTATTGAAACCCTAAAAATCATTCTTCTATGAAATCCATGATACTAGAACAAGATAAAGTTGCAAATTCAGAGACTTCTATTATGGCATCAGTATGTTCAGATGTTGAAAATATTGTAGCAGGCAACCATTAATGTTTTGGTCTGAATGATGGCACTAGAACTGATGCTCTCCCAGCATTTGACAAAATTTTAATTCAAGGGAATATGAAATGGTCTTATTTAATCAAGATATTGTTGTTATCAGAACTTCGCTTCAGCTCATAGCACCCTTGCACATAGTGAATAAAAGAGAAGTATAACAATCTCACAAGGGAAAAATTGTCGAAGAACATTAAAGAAAAGCACCTGTAAGAATTCCTGAGTCAGAATTATAGTTTTGTTGGTGATCTTGCGAAAACAAAAGGGTCAATCTGGAATATTTGTAGTAGAGGAGCTATCCTAGTCAGGTTTTATAAGTTACCCACATACTGAAACTAATAGGTTCTCAGAAAATATATTTACAGGCCATTGTGTGAGAGCAACACAGGGCATAGCTCCTAGTAAATATTTGGCAAAATCCTAGTAATGGTGGTCATAATGACAAACACAAATCCACCTATACATCCAACAAAGTTTTCAGCTGGGGAATCTGGCTGCAGTCAAGATCACAAGAGGATTTATGAGTTGGTTTTTCGTCATTTCCTAGCTTGTGTCTCACAACCTACCCTTGGGGCTAGAACAATAGTTGACATTGATATTGTTGGTGAAAAATTTACAGCTTCTGGTATCATGGTTATAGAGAGGAGTTACTTGGAGATTTATAGGTATGAATCTTGGGGACGTTCAACTATTCCAGTGTTTATGACTCAACAACAGTTTGTCCCAACAGGATTGACACTTGATGCAAATATCACAAGACCACCCCCTCTTTTGAGTGAAGCTAACTTGCTAAGTTGCATGGATAAGACAGAAATTAGCACTGATGTAACTATACATGATCATATTAAAAAGCTAATAGATTGGTGGTATGCTACTAAAGATGCAAATACACGGTTTTGTCCAACAAACTTGGGCGAGGCAATTGTTATGGGCTATGATGCTATGGGATATGAACTGTGGAAGCCATACCTTCATGCCATGATGGAATGTGACATGGGTATAGGTTCAAAGGGTAAAGCAAAGGTTTTGGAGACTTGCTTGCAGCAGATGAAAGCTTTCTTTCTAGATACAAAGTCAAACAAGGAGAATCTTTTTGAGGCAATGGAACTTTTCTTTGAAAGGTCCCAGACAGCAGGAGGGGATGATCATCGAACTATTTGCGATATTGTTTTACGCTATCAAGTTTGCCAAGAGTTTGATGTGGAACTAGAGAAGAAGCCAGATGGAAATTTCCTGGTTGGCTGTCAAAAATTTCACACTGCAGAAATACTCTGTGGTTGCCTGGATCAATATTTGACGCATCTGTAACCAATCACTTATGCAATACTTGTATACTAGGTCCTATTTTCAAAATCCAGTTCAAGTTTTGGCGAATGGAAATACATGTTCAGTATAGCATGGAACACTTGGGATGCATTGGTGGTTGTGACAGGATCCCCATAGAGTTGTTTGACATATGTCGGATAGGTTCTCACAATTCTTTCACTGGTTCGGCAAGAGGACAACAACCTGCACAAACTCCACAAAACAACAGAAATCAAACTCCTAGGAATAGCAGGATGAGAAATTCTAGGCAGAGTATATCTCTACATTGTAGATAACCAGGTCATAGTTCCAATGAATGTTTACAGCATGCTCCCCAACCTCAAGGGCATCAGGTTACTCATAGTTCGAATGAGCTACCTCAGCAGCCTCAAAGGCATAGAGCAGGTTCTACTTGAACACAAGAAGCACTTTGCGAGAGCTACTAAATGCCTTGTCCTTTGCGAATTGCCAACACTGAAATAACAAGAGAAGACAATTCTATACTTGCCAGACACGAAGTCATAACTTCTTCAAATGGGAGGATTCAATTCAAGTTTCTAATGCAAGTGTTGGAAGAGACCATTGTGGCATTAATGGTGAGGGCCCAATGGAAGAGGAAGGGTGATTCAAACAAACAACAGAAGTGATAGGCGAGGAAAAGGAGATGGAAATTTTGTAAGTGCTATCATGAAGAGGTTGTAAGGAGGTGCTTTGTTTGTGGATATCCTTCGCATTTTGCAAATGCTTGCCCAAATTAGGCTACAATAGACAATGACAACTATGTGCATGTTTGCAACCCTAGCGATGTCAAAAATTATCATAATTTGTTGCCATTTTCTTTGAAATAATCCTCTTCAAATCATCTATCCTCAGGCACACATAGTTGCATCTATAGGTCGAGCATATTGATAGGATGTCAAGCATATTATCTATTTTCGTTTTTATTAAAACCCCATTTTTTGTTTTAACATTTTATTGTGAAAGGGGTTTCTCTGAAGTAAATTGGTTGTATTCAGAGGATATTTTATGTAACTGTCTATTACAATGGTGTCCATGGCGTTCTGAATGAGACCTTTTTTCGTTGGAAAAGTTTATGATGCTTCTCAACATCTTGTTTGGTCTACATATGAGTGTTTGGAGAAAGTGATAGCTATAGTGAAACCGGGAGTAAGATTTTGTGAAGTGGGAGAGGTTATCAGTCGACATGCTTCAATGTCAGGGGTTTTTGTGGTGAAATCCTATTGTGGGCATGGTATTGGTGAGCTCTTCCATTGTGCACCAAATATACCTCACTATGGCCGAAATAAAGCTGTGGGTATCATGAAAGTTGGACAAACATTCACCATTGAGCCCATGATCAATGCAGGAGGAGGGCATGAAAAAATGTGGCCAGATGGATGGACTGCTATGACAGTGGATGGGTAGAGATTTTAGCTAATAAAAAAAGATCTCATGGGAAATTAAAGGACTTCTATTAGCAAATCAAGCTCATAAGGGATGTGGCATTATTATAAATCATTCAATGAACAGATGGAAAAAAATTTGGGCATCCAAGGCAACTACAGAGCACATGTGGGGGATGATTTGATCAGCATCCCAAATTATCCCAGATTTCCAGTGATGGTTCCAAAACAAACTTCGGCAGGCAATTCAACTTGTGGCAGCAAATCAATTGTTCATTTTGTTGAGATTTAATTAGATTATTTAGTTATAATTTTAATTTGTGTTATTTGACTGCAACACATATTTAGTTGATTTTTATTTTAATTATTTTGATTCCTATGTTTAGGAAATCAAAATTAAGATGTAATAGGGTATATATAGGCTGATTTTTGAAGATGTAAGGGTTTGATTTTGTAGAGGAGTGAGGCTACTTTGGACTATGTAAAGCTTTTTCTAAATATTATTTTTAATGGAGCAATTTTTCCCTTTAGATTTGGATCCATCACGGTGTTTAATGTCCAGCATGTTTTTCTTGTAAATTCACTTACATACTTTTCTTTTTCTGTTAATTCTTATTACAACATTATCTAAGAGAAGTGTTAGGAATCCATCCATGAACAATGCTCCTTTCGCAATGATTTTGTTGTTAAATGTAGTGGTTATCTTTGCAGAATCCATCCTCTGTTAGATGCCTTGCTGAGTAACCCTGTGTTTCTTTTTCTTATAACGATGCCACTGTAGATCCATCCCCTAATTGATGCCTGTAGGGTAGCGGGATTTCTCCTCTTTTTTTCTCTCATTTACATCTTCTATCTGGTTGAGCATTACGCATACTTTGCCCCAAGTTTTCCAGAAAAACTGGCATTGACTCCATAGCCCTATGGTCCTTTATCTTGCTGTTTTTGAGCCAAAACTTTCAATAAAATTCTTGTAATTCATAGCTAGCCTAAGATTCACTTATTACAGCCAAATTTTATTGGTAAAGAGAGAGCCCTCTTTAGTCTGGCAGGGTTAGATGCCAAATCGAAAGCTTGGTCTATGGTTACCTTGAGATTGCCTCTTCTGAGCCTTGAGGTTCAATACTGAGTCCTAACAGGTTGTTTTCAGTCTATATGTATGATTTCTCATTCATTGAGAAGGGTTGGAATTTTGTGGAGAGACTTGTAACTTATGTTTTCATATAGCTAATCAAGGAGCAGTTGCAGCTATTTTTCAAGAATAACTTTTTTTTTTAGCTGAAGAAGAGTAGGACCTTGTTTACCGTTAATAATATACAAAATTTACAAAATCCCACTCTTAAAAGTGGCGAAGGAGATCAGCCTCCCAAAGGAACCATGAACGGGCCTAGGTAGAAGACTCGGCACAAAAAAATTACCTTTCAACACATCAAAGCTAAACAGGAAAAAGCAAAAAATGAACCTAAGTAGTGGATGAACCAGAGAAAAAGAGAAAAGGGCCCCACTGGTCTTCCAAGACCTGGAGAGAATCAAGCCCCACAGAAACCATACAATAAAGAGGGGCCCACGCTAAACCCACCGAAAAACAAATCTTTCATCAGAATCTGCAGTGAAGAACCGTCGGGCCCTATCCAATGGCTCCAAACAAAATCGCAAAGGAGAGAAGCACGCCGCTTAACTGGCATCGCCTCCAACCTACTCGACCTATCGCCGCCGTTGATTTGTAAAATTGGATCTGACGGTCAAGGGACATATCGCACCCACCAAGAATGCCAGACATTAGCGTGCGATGGGGCCCCACCAAACTGCTCGTTTGATCCCGAGCGTTGATTTCCCTCGCTCCATCGGACGGCTGAGCTGAAAATCGCGCACCCGAAGTCGTCACCCTTTAGGGAGTGGGGAAAGTGGTTTTTGGACCGGGCCCTCCACCACGTGTCCAACTCTCTATGGAATCGCTGCCAAAAAATTAAAACCACTTTTGACATAAAAGTGGTGCGATTACTATGAAACCGCTCCCTGGGCTGTATTGACATTAGCCAATGAAAACGTTGGGTGATCTGGAAGTTTAGATGTTGCTTTCTTTGGTTAGGGAAACTCTGTCACCTGTTGCAAAGAATATTCCTGATCGTGGTCAAAAATGCCGCCAACTTTGTCTTACCTTCCATCGTGTACCTTTCAATCCAACCTTGTGAAGCCCTCTGACCGCTATCCAAAACTAGTTGGATTCTATCTTTTTACTTCTATACTCTTCTTTTTCCTCCTCCGCCTGGTTATGACAGAGTTTTTTCAGATCACTCTGCACCATTGTGCTCCACCTCCTTAAAGTTGTGTTGTCCTTGCAGCTGATACCTTGATTGGCTAGAATGTCCACCAATTTTTGGCCTTACTCCTCACATGAATAAATATGAGAGTATGAAGTTCCTGTAGATGTACTTGAATCCTATGTAGAATGTGAGTTAACCTCCAGTGTTTTGTGACCTTTTCTGGCACTGTTCCATTAGTGATTCTCTTGGCTGCATTTATTTCTAACTCTGAATCTGCTTCTATTATGACATTTTGGCAATTGTTCTGTATCAAAAATTCTAAGCATTGTTCCAAGGCCATTAGTTCTTCCATGTTGTTGGTGGCTTTTCCTAAGTGTCCATGGAAGAGGGAGATTATGCTACCTGTATCATCCCTTAGAACTCCCCCAAAGCTAGCCACCCTAGGGTTTCCTTTGGAATCTCCATCAATGTTGTACTTTAAAAAACCTTCAGGGGGAGGATGCCAGAATTCCTCCACCTTATCTCTCATGCTTGCTTTCCTGTCTAGACCTTGAGGAATAAGCCCCTGCATGTCTAACATCTGGAGGATTCTTAAATCTTCTACTGAGGGAGGATTTTTGGGGAGATTCCTAACCGTGGTGCCAACTTTCTCCTTACATTGTTTTACGATCAACTTCACCAGGCTAAGTGAGTCAGTTTTTACCTCTTTGAATATTCTTTTGTTCCTTTATTTCCACACATTCCAAATAATGAAGCTCGGCAAGAGATCCCAGGCTGTATTGAGAACTTCATTATCAGAAAAATTATTCCTCTAATTTTTAAGAGTCTTAGCAGTACTTTCTTTGTCTCTATCAGATTGTTTGAAGATGTTGGTAAAAAAATCCCATATCCTGTTGGTGAAAATACAATTGTTGAGAAGATGCTCGATAGTCTCCTCATGGGTCTCAGAGAGATGACATTTGGAGGGTCCCAACATTCCCCTTTTTTTAAGGTTGTCCTAGATTACAATTTTCTTGTGGTGAACTAACCACATGAAGAGTTTGATTTTCATCCAATCTTTGTGTCTCCAAAGCTTCTGCCAAGTTTTATTTGGAGCTTGGGGTTCCTAATCAAGGAGAAAACCTTTAGCTTCCTTAATATCAAAATTGCCCTCTTTGTTGTTACCCCATCTCAGTTGGTCTTGCCCTTCCATTACTAAAATTATTCTCTAATCCAACATTCTCTTAAGGGACTCTACTTTACTGTTGAGGATCCTATCCTCTCTACCCTCTATTTTTTTCCAAATTCTCCATTTTCCAACATTATGTGGATTCTCCCAAAAGTCTTTCACCTTTACTAAACCTTGATTGTCAGTCTCATGCTTGAGGCCTAAAAATTATTCCTTCAGTAGATTAGGTTCTTGTTGCCATTTTTCCTCCCAGAAAAGTGCCAGATCTCCCTCTCTGATTTCCCAGAAACTATTTTTTTGAACCACTTCTCTATTCTCCCAGGCCTTGTTCCATATGGGGGAGCCTTTCACTGTTCCAGTCATACGTATGATTTCAGAAGCCGGCTAGGCATTGGCATATTTTTCCTTCCAGATGCTTGCCCATTGAGCTTTAGGATCCTTAACCCACCTCCACCAAAGTTTGGCTCCAAGAGCCTTGTTGAGAATCTCAGGATTGTCTAAACCCAGGCCTCCTTGGTTCTTGGGTTTGCAGAGCTTTTCCCATGAGACTAAAGCCAATTTTTTCCTTGTTTCCTCTTTGACCCAAATAAAATCTCGTTGAATATCCTAAAATTGCTGTAAGACTCCTATTGGAGCTGGGAGGGTTGATAGCATAAGGATTGGGATTGCTTGGAGAACTACTTTAGTAAGAACTAATCTACCAGCTAAATTTAAAGATCTATTTGTCCATTTCCTTACTTTGTCTTGCATTTTAGTTACTAGAGGATCCCATATACTCTTGTGTTGGGGTTTAGCCTTAAGAGGAACTCACAAATACTTAGAGGGAAGGGATTGTCTTTGAAAGCCTAAAATTCTGGAGACATTTCTCTGGATGGAAATATGAGTGTTAATGAAAAAGACTTTTGATTTGGAAAGGTTTACTTCCATACTTGTAGCCTTCGTGAAGTCATTCAAAATTTGTTTGTAAGCAAGTGCTTCTTTAACTGTGGGAATTCCCTGTAACATGGTATCATCTACAAACTATTGATGAGTCAGAACTTTCCCATTCTCTGAAAGTTGGAGTCCTTGAATTTTTCCCATTACTCTTGCATGCTTGATGGACCACCCTAGCCCTTCCATCATGAGGATGAAGAGAAAAGGAGAAATCGGATCTCCCTGTCTAAGACCCCTAGAAGGGAGAAAAAGTTCAGAAGGAGAGTCATTCACTAAAATTGAAAAGCTGGAAGAAGTCACAAGGGCCATGACCCATCTAACCCAATTATGATCGAAACCAAATGCTGTGAGCACTTTTTTGATGTACATCCAATTTACTTTGTCATATGGTTTGGCTATGTCCAGTTGCATGATCATGCCCACTCTCTTGTTGCAAGTTAATGAGTGAACCACCTTGTGAACTTGAATTATGTTGTCCAGAATTTGTCTTCCTTCTATGTACCTTGTTTGTTCGCCGGAGATGAGCGTGGGTAGCAAGGGTTTGAGTCTGTTAGCCACAACCTTGGAAATTATCTTGTAGACAACATTGCATAAGGCGATGGGCCTATATCTCTCTGGTGTTTGAGCATTATCCTGTTTTGGGACAAGGGAAATAGAGGTATTGAGAGCTTTCAAAATGGTCTTGTTCTGCCTAGAGTCTTCGACAATCTCGACAATATCCCTTTTAACAATATTCCAGCAGGCTTTGAAGAAATCCACATTAAATCCATCCAAACCTGGTGCTTTTCCATTTAGCATTTCCTTGAGGACCTCACTAATCTCCTGTTCAGTCACAGGTCTGTTGAGATTACAATTATCCTCTCTGGATACCAGTTTAGGTATGTGTTTAATTATGTTCTTAATGAAAGGTTCTCTTCCTGAAAAGTTTTCCTTGGAAATGTCCTGAAAATTCTTTACTAACACTGCATCTATCTCCTCATGGGATTGAATAATTTGGCCATTCTCATCCTTGATCGAAGAGATTCTGTTGTGAGTTTCTGTTCGCAATGGTAGATCTGTGGAAAAATTTAGTATTTCGTTCTCCTTCTTTTAGCCATAGAACCATAGATTTTTGCTCCCAAAAAAAATCTTCTTGTTTACACAGCATTTCCCATTCTTGGCGATATTTCTCTACTTGATCATTTCTGTCTTTATTAAAGCCATTCTTGATCAGAGCTTGGTTGAGCTCTAGGATTTTTTTTTCCATAATTTTTTTACTTGTGAAAATATTGCCAAATTCCTTCTGGTTCCATTCCTTTAGCTTCTTCTTGATGTATTTTAATCTCTTATGTAGTAGGAACATGGATGTTCCCTAAATCTATAGGTCTTCAGCCCATCATTTTCCAATGTTGCTAATGAAATCTAGGTGTGAAAACAAAATATATTGAAACCTAAACGATTTGTTTCTTGGGGTGCCAATGCCCTTGATCTCCATTTGAATCAGCCAGTGATCTGAGCCGCCAAAAGGAAGAATATATATTATTATTTCCTTGTCTAGAAGCATGAGCTCTTCAGAGATCATGAATCTATCTAGCTTGGAAGCTACCTAGGAATCCTCTCCTCTTTTATTGTTCCAAGTGCAAAGACCATTATTTGTCTCAATGTATACCAACTTCATGTTTTCTGAAAAACATTGGAAAGTTGGGGAATCTTTGTTTAGTTCTCTTGTGCACCCTTTTTTCTCTGAGAGAGATCTAATCATGTTGAAATATCCTCCTATAACCCACAGTCACCTTGAAAATCTATTTTGAAGGTCCACTAAGGACTCAATAAACTTGATTTTGTCATCTAACCTTTGAGGGCCATAAACATTTGTTACAAGATAAGTGTCCCTATCTCCTACTGGCTGTTTAACAACTGATAAATAATTCCTTTATGCCTTTGCATCAATAATACCTATTTTTTGGGGATTCCAAAGGATGAGGATACCCCCTGCTATATTTTCTACTTTGACTTCTATAAACGCATATCCGCTGAGCCACTTACTATGGATTTGTCTTATCTTTTTAACAGAGCATTTCGTTTCTTGGACAAAAATTATATCCGAGCTACCTGTTTCATTCTATTATTCAGCATTCTCTGTTTTCTTTTGCTTCCTAGGCCTCTGATATTACAAGTTGTAAACTTCATAATTACTGATTGGTAAAAGAGTAACTGGTTAGGTCTTTCATCTTACCTGAGTCTGTCATGAGCTTTCCACATTCCATTAACAGCTCGTTCTGCTTTTTTCTGCCCCTTATTTTCCCCAGGTTTCTTGGAGCCATTCCAGGAGTTGATTTTAACGCTTTCATTCACTGCTTTCCCTGTCTTTCAATGTTGTTATCTTCTCCTAGGCCCTTTGTCTAAGTTTTCCATAAGAATAACTACTTTATTCGATTGAATTCCTCTTGTGGTAGAGATTTTACTCCACCTGTTGTTCCCTTACTCAAGAACACTTCTAGATATAGGTTTTCTCTATCGAGAATCTCTTGTGACTCATTGTCTTCCATTTCCATCTCACTCTGGGTCATTTCCTGATCCATATCCATCTCTGATTCACTCATCATGATCCCTTTCTATTTTTCCTTTACGTGTTCCTGATCTTGTTCTTCTTCCTTTTCTTGCTTATCATCTCCATCCTTCATAACTTGCTTTTCAACTGTTGCATCTTCCTCCTCTTCAAGAACATGGAATTGATTTGGCCTCACTTTTTGTTCTCCACTTTGGTGATGTTTTGGCCCTTTTTTCCGTTTTTACCTTTGTGAGATACTTTGTGAAAGCCTTTTGTTTATTTCATTGTGTTAGGTTTTCTTTTGTTCTCTGCCTTACTGAGAGGACAGTCTCTAAGAAGGTGCCTGTGTTCATGACATTTTCGACATCTAAATCGAATATGCTCGTAGTCAATCATATATACCCATTCCTCATCATAAACCTCCAATATTACCTCATCCAGAAGTGCTCTAGATAGGTCCATCTCTACACAAATCCTGGCAAAGGAGGTATATTTTCTTCTTCTTGTGGCTTCAGAAGTTTTGACATACCTCCCTAATTTATTTCCTATGGCTGTTAGTTATTCTATTTGCCAATAATCCAGAGGTAGCAAATAGAGTCTTACACAAACCAAGACTGAGGTAAAGGTTTCCCGCTCCGGCACGAAGTTCATCATCCATGGCCGCATGTAAAGCCCTGTTGCTGCATAGAAGTAGGGCCCACCTTCAAAAACTTTGTCTTTGTCCTCAATGTTCGCAAACAACACAGTGAAAAAACCCTTGGATCCTAGATGAAGATCAATGCTTCCTTTAGGCTTCCAATGGTATCTGATCCATGTTTGTAAAGCCTTTCCGGTGGGCCATAGTCCCGTGAATTTTCATATGATTTCATAAGTCTGCATGTGCTCCCTGTGGGCTTGTAGCTCAGGGTTATTTAAGATTACTCTGGGAGTGACTTCATCTTTGGGCTTGCACGGTCCCTGTTGTTTCCTGTCTTTTGTTCCCTATTTTTTGTCATTTTCCTCTTTGCCCTTTGTGCCATCCTTCTCCTTCTCCTTGTTACTTTTTGTTTCCTCTTCCCAATTTTTTCCTCCTTCCATCCTGTTACCTTTCTATTTTTCAAGAATACTTGTTCAGTGAGTCTGTGGTGTTATTTTCCTTTCCTATCAGTTTATAATTGATGAAATCATCTCTCTTTACATGTTTTTATTTCTTCTTATGGTTTTCCTTACAGTCATATAGGGAGAATTCTTAGATTCTAGGTTTTGTTTATGTGGAAAATCATGTTTGTGTTTCTCTTCTTCTAATATTAATGAATTCATGCTAATACATGCTCATTATGTTTTCTTAAACTCTCAGACCTATACTAGACTGACTAAATCTTAAGCTCACCACAACACATTGTTATCTATCTCCTCTTTATGCATGTTACTGCACACTTGATACCTTGACCTAATTACCTGCTCTCATCCCTAACCCAGCAAACTAAAAACCCTAAATTCTCAAATACTCAAAGAATACTTATACATCTAGCCTGAAATCCATTTCTTTTTAGTTATTCATTGACAAATCCTCCTAGAGATCCCTCTTTGGCTCAGTAGGGCTAGCTACTGAACTGAAAGTTGTTTTGAGGTTACCTCTTTCAATATCCTCCTCATCATGTGACATTGTAGGGGATAACGCACTGGATAAGAGTTTCTAAGACATCTTTGTCTTCTGGATTCACTCCCAGCTTCACAATCAGTTCTTTAAAGTTCTCATTTTTCATGTGTAAGGATATAGAGATAGCCTTCTCTTATTTCAACTTCATTGCAGCCTTCTCTAGCATATTTTCAATTTTACTAATGGTCATGGAATTCATAGCTAGCTCAGTATACAACATTTCTCACACTTGTCTATGAAATTTGATTTTATCAAGCAGAGGGACACTTTTCAGGTCCAAAGACACATCCAAAGCCTTAAATTGTGAACCTAATTGTAGGGACTATGCCAAGGGGTGGTGTAGTGAAAAAATCATCTAATTCCTCTACATACTCATGGAAGCCAAGATTCTAGTCTAGTAGGGAACCAAATGCGATGCCAACTATTGTTGCATCTCTTCCCTCACTTTCTTGTTACTTTCCTTTATTTTCTTCCCTGTAGGCCAACTATATTCGGTCATTGTTAAAGTCACTCCAACACTCATAAGGGCTACCTCTGTAAATGAGGAAGCAGAGCCTGTTGTGCGTCTTCTAGGGTCACCTAGAGGCCTGGATGGTTTGGCTTTATCTCCATCAACTTGGATTCAATCTCCACTTCCTCTTCTTCTTGGGTCTTGGCCCTTTTTCTAGTGTGAACATCCTCAATATCCACATCTCATGTCTCATCCACACTCCTTTTTTGTGTCTTTTACTTTACTATTGGAGTCTCAATCTCCATTTTTGTGTTAATAGGCCATGAATCAAAGCTAACTTTCCACTCAATATTTGGCTTGTATTCATGATCATAGGTTGAAGCATTAATTCCTTTTATTTTCTTTGCAATGACACCATGTGGGTCATAATGCTAAATATCTCCTATTTTAAAATTAATTTCTTTCAACAAATTCTCATCTAGCTGAAAGGCTTGCCTGGTATTGACAATGAAAGGGCCTCTAGGCTTGCCCAATTTGAACGTATAGCATTTATTAACCTGGAAAAAGTGGATTTGATCCACATGTAGGCTTTTTCTGATAAACTATAGGGAAAATATTCTCATTGGCATGAACATAGGTAGACAATAAGGAGGGATCTCACACCCATAAACCATGATTTTAGTGTAATTCTCAAACAAATACCAATCACCCACCCTAATGTCCTTACTAAGGTGGAGGATCTCTTTTTGCTGAGGAAGGATTCTTGGTGGGGAAACATTATGAATGATTTTATATGAAATATCCATATAAGAGGATATGAATTGATAGTAGCACTCATTGTTGGGTTTTTTCCTTATAGCAACATCCCAATCAAAGAAAAAATCTCTCTACTTGTTTCAATCCATTAGACTAAGACCACCTAGGCACTCAAATTCATGAACATGAGTGTATAGGAACAAATACAATATTATGGAATAGTATCTGAAGAATGAGGAGACAAAAAAATGGTGTAGTTGGAATTTGATGGACTTAGCGAGGAAGGAAGGTATGTCAAATAGATGGCCTAGTTACATCATCTCTCTCAGAAACATTATGGTGGCTTTAGTAGCAACATTGGAATTATATTCCCCAAATAAATGGGAAATTACAATGAGAATGGGTTGCAATGCCTCTGTAAATGTAGATATTTGGAAAGGATTGGTGGCCAGGGGACAAAATCATTTGTAAGAAGGAATGTTGTTCCTAGATGAGAGGGTGGCATAACTATAAAATAAGGTGGTTTCAATGAATTTTATTGGCTTAGTAGAGACACTAGGTATACTAAACCTTTTTTAATCAGCTCTGGGGTCACCTCCAAGATTTTGGCTATAGTAGAAGATATGAAACAATTCATCTTCTAAACATAAGACGCAACCAGCCATGAAATAAACTCAGGGAAATTATAGAAAAAAGGTGCAATTTCCTAATAGAGCCCTAAGTCAACTACTCTGAAAGGGTCTTGCCCCCTCACGTGGTGACCATACAGGTCGAATCAGAGGTCTGAAAGGTGGTAAGGATAGGATGGGTTGAAGATTTGTGCCTCCGTGTTTATTAGTGGCTCAACATAGGATGAGGGTTTGCATCTCGGGCTTCACGGGTTTTGAGGGTCAGTTTCATCATTTTTAGCAAGGAGACAAAATTTTTAGGTGGGAAGCTAGAAGGTTACTTGGTTAATTAGGTGAGAGTTGGAAAATGACGTTGGTGAGAGCTCTGGAGTAGTCCATTGAATGAACACTGTCATGGACCAGTCGAACGATGGGAGAACACAGTTACAGAAAGAACAAATTTAAATTAAAATGGCAAAATGAGAGGATATTTTGTAGGTAAAGGGAAACAATCATCTAACATCATATGAGGTCATCAAGGGGAGACACATGGTAGAAGATGATAGGAGAGGTGACAAGTTGATGAGTGGGAGGGGGTATTTTACCTTTAACTTCATCACTAGCTTTATGGCATTGTCGGTGATTGGATGCATGGAAGGCGTGGTGCCCACCTCTCTCTGATGGGTTGTTGTATATTCTTTTCACCACTAGCCCTCCTAGTTAACCAGGGGGTTAGAGGGGGGGTGGAGCGCTCCCTTCATTGAGACAATTATGAAGCGGGGGGGTCACAGGGGGTTTGAGGGGGGTGGGTAGCCCTCCTCTACGAGGTCTAGGGGAGTGCCCCGAGGAAATGCTTTTTGGACCCTATATTAAGTGGGGCAAACCTACCTATGCTTTTGTGCATGGTTTTCACACATGGTTTTGGGAGCGATGCTTTTCGGTCCATGGTATTGGATGCTTTGGCATGTATATATATGTATTGTAAAATATGAAAGGAACATAATGAAAAAACGATCTGGTAGTCCCGGTTCTGGGATCTAGGAGAAAATCTCTATGTATATGTGTTTTATGTGTTATGCTCTCACATTTTTTATTTTCTATGTTTCAGAATTCGTATGTAGGTAATTTATGTAAGAGGTTAAAACCTACATTTGGTATTGGAGTTGTTTTTGCTTCAAGGGGACACCTTTGTTGCTGAGGGGTTTCGGTCGGGCTTGTGGTAGACCCTGTTCAGTGGGAGATCTGTGGGATCGATTCTGGTGGTGAAAGAAGATGGTGAGCAGTGGAAAGATAGAGATCGAGAAATTTAATGGTCAGAGTTTTTAGTTATGGAAACTCAAGATGGAGGATTTGTTGGTGGATAAAGATCAGAGGATTGCAGTAGATCTAGGTACTAAACCAAAGGGAGTGTCCGATGAAGAATGGAAGAAGTTGGATCAGATGGAAAAGAGAAAAATACGATTGTGTGTCTCAGATTCAGTATTTCTAAATGTATCAGGGGAAGTTATGGTGAAGGCTTTGTGGGACAAGTTAGGGACTTTGTACCAATCTAAATCTCTGGTGAATAAACTATTCCTATGGAAAAAGTAGTATAACCTAAGGATGAAAGATGGAGACTCGGTGACAGAGAATTTGAATGCATTTAATACTTTGGTAAGTCAGTTATTGTCTATTGATATTAAAATTTAAGATGAAGATAAGTACATTAGTTTGTTGTGTTCTCTACCAGATTCATGGGATAGTCTGGTTATTGTAATAGGCAGCGATGCAACTGCCTTGTAGTTTGATGAAATATTCTCATCCTTGCTGACAGAGGAGATGAGATGAAAAATATGGAGAGACAGAATGGTTATGCCTTGTTTGTATGAGGATGGCCCCAGAACAGAAAAAAAAAATAAGTCATAAAGTGGGAGATCTAAATCTAGGCAGAGATCTAAATCTCGAGGAAAAATTGTAAAGGTGGTGTGTTGGAATTACGGAAAGGAAGGGCACTACAAAAGGGACTGTAAATTTGAATCTCCTGATAAAGGAAAGGGATCATATGATGCTCCTTCTACAGGGGTAAAAACCACCTCAGATGAAGGTGGAGATGTGTACCTGGCTTCTTTAAGTACACATGTAGATCATGAGGCACAGTTTATTGAATCAGGTGCATCCGTTCACTTCACTTCGCATAAAGAGTGGTTCTGCGAGTATGAGAAATATAATGGTGGTGATGTCTTCTTGGGGGACGGCAAGAAGGCTAGAATCATTGGTCATGGAAAAGTCAAATTGAATTTGCAAGGTGGAAGGGTTAGAACACTTCTGGGTGCTCTGCATATTCATGCATTAGCCAGAAATTAGATTTCTATAAGCAAGCTAGATGATGCAAGTGTAAAAACAATGTTTGAGAAAGATACCTGTAATATGGTTCGGGGAGCACTAGTATTCATGTGGAGATTTTGGATTGGAACTCTGTACAAGCTGCAAGGTAACACTATTATTAATGGGTGAAACAATTCTCTGGTTCCTGAAAGTGGAGCAAGAAATCTAGTGGTCTCTAGAGAAAAGACCATGCTATGACATCAAAGGCTTGGACATATTGGAAAGAGGGGCCTTCAAATACTTCATGGTAAAGGTATGGTAGAAGGTATGAGTAATAGATCTCTAGATTTTGATTTCTTTGAAAATTGTGTATATGGGAAGAAGAATCGGGTGAGTTTCCCCTCTGGTGGTAAGAGGGTGAAACATATATTAGAGCTTGTGCACAGTGATGTGTGTGGACCTATGAAGGTTCCATCACTGGGTAAGTCTATGTACTATGTATCATTTATAGATGACTTCTCAAGGAATACATGGATATATTTCCTTAAGAAGAAATCTGAAGGTTTTGACAGGTTTAAATAATTTAAGGCTCTAGTGAAAAACTAGACAAAGAAGAAGATAAATGTGTTGAGGATAGATAACGGTGGAGAGTTTTGCTCCAAGGAATTTGAATAATTCTATAAGAAGAGTGGTATAGCATGACATAAGACTACTCCATACATAGTTGAGAAAAATTGAGTTGCGAAAGGAATGAACAAGACATTGATGGAAAGGGAAAGAAGCATGCTCAGTGGTGCCAGGTTAAGACAAGAATTATGGGTAGAGGCGGTGGAGACAACATGTTACCTGGTCAACAGATCACCTTTGTTAGCGTTGGAGGATATTAAAGACTCCACAAGTGGTATGGACTGGTAAGAAACCCTATCTTTCACCTCTCAGGGTATTTGGATGTGATGCATATGTACATGTTCCAAAGGAGAAAAGAACAAAGTTGGATAGTAAATATGAAAAGTGCATCTTTATTGGGTATAAGGATGGTTTAAAGGGTTATAAGATTTGGAACCTAGTAACAAGGAAGGTTGTGTACAACTGAGATGTGGCGTTCAGAGAGGTTAAAAATGTTATTAAACATGAATTCCCATCAAAGGAACCTGAGAAGATAGCGTTTGAGCTAAAGGAGGAAGAATCAAACTCTACAGCAGAAGAGGAATCAGAAGATGAAAAGCTACAAACTCTGGTTGTGAGAAGATCAGTTCGAGAAAGAAGGTAGCTAGAAAGGTATAGTCCATCTGATTTCTATTAAAATTTTTCTTTATCTATTACTAATGATGGTCCCAGAACTGTGAAGGAATAAGTAGATTCAGAGGATGGAAAACTCTGGAAAGAGGCCATGGTTGATGAAATGACATCTTTGTACAAAAATAAGGCTTGGGATCTAATGGAGTTGTCAACTAGAAGGAAACCCATTGGCAGAAAATGAGTGTTCAAGAAGAAGACAAATGTAGAAGGAAAGGTGGAGAAATACAAATATCAGTTGGTAGCAAAAGGTTATTCCCAGGTGTTGAGAATTGATTTTGGTGATATTTTTTCTTGTGTTTCTAAGGTAGATTCTATTAGATTACTTTTATCTATTGCTGCCACTTTTGATTTTGAGGTAGAACAGATGGATGTGAAGACAATGTTTCTCCACAAGGATCTGGAATAGGAGATCTACATGAAGAAACCTGAACACTTTGCAATGAAGGGTAAGAAGGAACTAGTATGCAAGTTAAATAAGTCTTTGTATGGGCTAAAATAGTCACCAAGGATGTGGTATCAAATTGTGTATTTTCAATTAATTGTTGACTGTATTATGTATCTAGTCTTGTACGTGGATGACATGTTGCTGGTTGGAAATGACAAAGAAATTATCCAAGATTTGAAGACCCAATTGTCCTCCCAATTCGACATGAAAGAACTTGGTGCTGCAAACTATATTTTTGGCATCAAAATTAAAAGATATTAGGCAAAGAGGAAGCTTTGTTTACACTAGAGGAAGTATGTCGAGACGATATTGTAGAGGTTTAATATGTAGGATAGTAAACCAATGAAGGTTCCTATTCCTGTAGGTGTAAATTTATTTTTTGAACAATGTCCCAAGACACAAGAAGAGGAAGAGGACATGTGTCGTGTTCCATATGGAAGTGTAGTTGGTAGCTTGATGTATGAGATGATGTGTGCTAGACTAGACATTGCACATGCAGTGGGAGTATTGAGCAGGTTTATGTCAAAACTAGGGAAGGAACATTGGACAACTGGGAAGCGGGTTTTTATGTATTTGTGTGGCACTAGTGATTCTGGTTTGTACTACCAAGGAAGACCAGGATTGGATAAAGTTTTGGATATTCGTGGCCTTGTTGATGCAGACTAGGCTTGAGATCTGGATCGAAGAATATTTACAGGTGGGTATGTGTTTAACCTATTTGGAGGTGCGGTTAGTTGGATGAGTAAGAAAAAATTTGTAGTGGAACTATCAACTACAGAGGCAGAATACATGGTAGCCACTCATGTAAGCAAGGAAGCAGTTTGGTTGCAGAGATTGTGTTCAAGTATGTGGATAGTACAAGGAGCTATAAGGATATACTGTGACAACCAAAGTGAAATTTTCTTGGAAAAGAACCATGCTTACCATTGAAAGACAAAGCACTTTGATGTTTAGTATCACTTTGTGATGGATATGATAGAAGACATAAAGGTGTTGCTAGTAAAGGTGGACACTTCGAACAATATTGTAGATGCATTGACAAAATCTGTGAGCTTCGAGAAGTTCTCTTGGTGTAGAGAAATAATGGGCATTGGAGGGCTAGATAAATGACTAAGCTCTCCTGTGGCCCCCTGTGGAAAGAAAACAACAAGTGGGAGAATGTTGGGTTGTGTTATATTCCTTCCACAACTAGCTCTCCTATTTAACCAAGTAGGTGGAGCCCCCTATTCGTTGTGCCGATTGTTCAACAAGGTGGTCTTAGGGGGTTTGAGGGGGGTAGGTGGCCCCCCTCTACGGGGTCTAAGGTAGCACCCGAGTGAAATTTATTTTCAACCCTATATTAGGTGGGGCAAACATACCTATGGTTTTGTGCATGGTTTTCACACGTGGTTTTGGGCACGATGGTTTTCGCTCCATGGCATTGGATGATTTGGCATGTATATATATGCATTGTAACATATGAAAGGAACATAATGAAAAATCAATCTGGTGGTCCCAGATTTGCGATCCAAGGGAAAATCTATGTGTATATGTGTTTTATGTGTTATTCTCTCGCATTGTTTATTTTTTGTTTTTTAGAATTTGTATGAAAGTAATTTTTGTACAGGGTTAAAACCTACAGAATTGAGGGAGTGGGAGTCTAGATCAAGCTGATACCCCCCGGAGGTAATCTGGGTTATTGATCGAATCATCCTAATGTATTGAATTTTCAACTCTGGGTGGTCGTGCCCATCTATTAGTCACATAAGTTCCTCCCCAAAGTTCCTCTATGGGTCAGATGGGAAAAGATGAACGAGAATCCACTTGGGATCTTCTCGATCTTTAACAAAAGACCATTCCCCTTTATTATTCACCTGTTCCACTGTTGTGACCACTTAGGGAGATATTTTCCTGATGTGACCTCTTGCTTAAGACCTTCAATGTACTGTCAACACCAAAATTCTGTCCACTTTGGCTAATATAAATTGATCTACCCATGTTTTTACCAAGGATTTCAAATGAAACCTTTCGACACCCATACAAAAAGGTATGGAAAATAACAATAGGTTCCTTAAGAAAAGAACACAAGAGAGCATGAGGGTAATGAATGGTAGAGATGAGAGAGTGAATGGTCAATCTTGAAGACCATTCCTTCAACATAACCTTACAATTATTCCTTTTTTGAAGTCATCCCAAGCCTTTCATTTATAGGTAAACCTAAATATTCAATGATGGACTAGTTCAAATGTGGATTGTTTTCAATCAATTGGGAACCCAAATTATTTATAGACATTACGGAGAGGGAAATATACTATACCTCAATGAGATTAGGGCTTGAATCGACTTGCTACATCACCCTATAGCTATTTCAGCTAGGTATATCGATCATTAGGAAGTAATTTTTGCATGATTTAGTGAGGTCATTGTTATCACCAAAAATTGATCATATAGCCATAACCTACTAGATGGATTGAAGTACACCATGTAGGGCCAATTTTATCATTGTAAAAATGCTTTCACTATAAGAAATTACTTAATAAACCACATTTGTTAAGTTGTTTCTGGTTAAACCCATGAGGAATAATTAAATAATCATTATTTATTTAATTATCTTCTAGGAATAATTAATTAAACCATTGTTTAACAAATATTCCCTAGCATATTTGACCCAATCATGATAAATAATTAGATAAATAATTATTTTTCTTATTTTTCTCTAGGAATAATTAATTAATCATAATTTAGTTATTTTTTTTGTCAAGTTTGACTAAATCCTCTAGGAATACTTAAGCAAATGATTATTTGTTTATTATTCCTTAACCACATTCCTTGAGATGATAAATACATCATTTATTTATTTATTATTGCTAAATAAAAGTATTTAACCAATTTAAATACTTTTTGCCTCCAACTAAATATAATAAAATATTCCAAACAATTAATTTTAGATTTTGGTTAATAAAAATATATTATTTTCCATTATTCGAGAATAACCCAATATTTTGTTATAATTTGGAGGGTTTTATGTCCATTCTTCACTTTGGATCATTTTCATTGTTGCACTCACTTGTAACTTTGATTATAATCACTTTCGCTTACCATTTTCTTTTTCCATTTGAGTTACCATTGAGCTCAAACATTTTTTGTTGGGTTTACACATTGTAGAGAAGAGAGACTTTACAGAGCTGAAGACATTGAGGATAGCCAAGAACCCGTCCCCACTGGAAATAGAGACATTTTGTTTATCTCCCTTTGCCATTTATGTGTCACTTGTGTCTTGCAATTAGTACATCACCAAGGCGTTTGTTGCAGGAGACATTTAGGTCTTCATCCCTAGTTTCCACTTGGATGTATTACTCCTCCCCACAGGGTTTGAGTTAGTCCTCCCTTGAGTCCCCAAACTGACTCTTCTTCTAGTTCATTTGATTCCTCATCTGATTCTGAGCCTCCTTCACCACATACTGTCATCATGTTAGGACCCACTGTAGGTGCAGGAAACCAACCTAATAGTGGCTCTGATTCTATCCCGGTAGTCACATCTAGCAGAGCCATTATAGGAACCATCCCGATAGCTCCTTTTTTACCCTTCATGGCTGGGTTAAGTCTCCTGGATTTTAGCCAGTTGATTAACGACCCCATACACCATGATGTTGGTTGGCCAACTATGCCGGCGAAGCTTCCCTCATGCTTACCCAAGTTTGAGGGTGATTCTAGAGAGGACCCCACTAATCGTGTCCACACCTTTCATATGCAGTGTTCGTCTAATTCCAGCACTGATGACTCCATTATTCTTTGGTTTTTCGAATGCACACTCAGTGGAGATGCTGTGAAGTGGTACATTGACTAGTGCTCCACTTCTTATTCCACTTTTGTGATGCTTTCTAAAGCGTTCCTTTCATTTTTTTAGTTACCTCTCCAATACGACACTGGTATGGATCTCTTAACCATATTTCGTTAGTCCTCTACCACCCGTCTTTCTGACCATGTCCAAGAATTGCATAGAAGGAAGAGAATGTGCCATGCTCATTCATTTGAAGACCATGTCTACCTTGATTGGTTTCTTAGGACTCTTTTAGTGCTCATTGCCAAAGATTTCACATCTCACTTTCCTAATATAGGGGAGGAGGGTCTCCAGACTGCTCTGAGATACGACTTGATTTATGCTCAATCTGGTTATGTATATACCATTACACCAAACCTCCCTTATCCTAGTGGTGCCAATGCACTGGGGGCATCTCACACCTCTGAAGGTATAGTTGGAGTTATTTCACATCCTTCGTCGTATACTCAACAGAGTTATATCTATCCACATGGGGGCATGTTATAGACATATTTGGTCACTACAACCCCAAACTCATATGTCCATAAACTAAGGGTATTTTAATCCCTAAAAGTGTTGTTTCATACCCTAAAGGATCATGGTCAACTGATTACATTATTTCCCAAAAGTTCCACCTGAAAAATTACTCAGAACTGCCAAAATTGGACCATACTGACTGCTCCATGGTCAAGGTATGATGCATATTGGCTGCGACACTAGCCAAGTGCATTGGATACTGAAATTTCCTTCTGTGGGGTGCAATGAGTGAGAATAGACAAATGGCAGAGACAGTTTGCTAAGTGGATGATCATGGAATCGTCCAGAAACTTCTCCTGTGACACTTGCCTCTCTGAATTCGCCCAGGGATGAGTAAGAGATCAATGAAATATCCAAGTGGAACCAAGAACTATCAGTGGAATGATACTAATCAAAACCCAGAGCTGACTCACACCCTTGCAAGACATCTATAAATGGATCCCTCATATGAGAGATCTGGAGTCTGGAATTTTGTAATTTGTAAGGAAGTGTTGTTGGTTTATCTATAAGATGAGACATTGTATTGTTTGGTGATCTTGCTTTTCATGAGGTGAAGAGGGCTTCTATGCTAGGCAGATGATGCTGGATCAGACAACTGGGTTGTAATCCTCTCATCTACTATTAATAAAGTTCTTTGAGTTTTCCTCCATATAATCATGTATTTGTGAATCCTATTGTTTATGAATGCAATTGTATGGTCAATGTGTTTCTAATTCTGCATTGTTTATGATGTTTTAGATAGAGATGCTTTGATGGTTTTCTGTTACTTTGACTCTACAGGTACTCTTTGAAGTGGGACAAGTAGGAGAGGAGTGGCAAATTCTATCAAGGGAAAGAGAAATCAAGCTAGGATCAAAGTGGAAGATCTAGGTTAGTCCTCTTTTCTTCCCTCTTATCTATTACACTTAAAAGAAATCTCTAATTGCTTTGATTGTTTGTTTCTAAGATAGCTACCCATCTTAGTGGGACTAGCAGTTCGAATCAACACTAGTTTTCCTGAAACAAAATGGTGACTCCACTAGGGAGCAAATAGTTTGTTTTGTTTGTTTATTGTTTGCTTTATAAACTACAGACGGAGCCTGAAGTTAGCCAACTAGCCTTCGAAACGCCTTTGCTATGTATTTGCGAACTGAACATCTGATTTACAAGCATTCTAAGTGCCCTTGTGGTAGCTCATAACCTCATAAGATCATACCCCTATACTTTGTTTTTACTTTCCATCATAACTCAGCCTAATTCACTGAACTTAGCTATAAATTTTGAGCAAAAACCAAGATCAGTTTTGCTCTCTGGTCCATCACACTGTCTGTAATTGGGCAACCTGTATGCATCACACCTCCCATGTGTTGAAAATGAGATGCATCCCCATTTCCCTGTGTTGTAGGTGCGATGATTGAGTGATATTGTTTCTCTCATTGAAATTTGGTTTTTTTCTCCTTATTTTCAGCTTTATTCAGTAGTTTTGCTATTCATGATCAGTATCTTCTTGCTGAAACCTTCCTCCTTCACATATTTCAGCCTCCATTAGTTAGGAATTGTAAATGTTTTTGTGTATTTGTGAATCATTTACAGTCTTCCTTTGTCGAAAGTAGCTTAATCGAATTGTCATTTTTTATGCAAGTGTCGTAATTGTCATTTTGAATCAAAAGAAGAGTGTCGTAAAGTCTTCCTCTTCTAGATAGTTGATTGTACTTTTGTCATTGTACTTGATTTGAGTTATTAGTATTTGAAGTGTCGAAAATAGTTTTCAATTCGAAATCGAAAAGTGTCGTCTTAGTCTTCCTTTCGTTTTGAAAAGAAATTGTTAGAAATGTCGCTTTAAAATAAAATAGTTCAGATCTGTGCTTAGCTTTACTTTTTGGCATTCACACATTAAGGAATCAGAAAAAAAATACATGCATGTGCATTTGCATTTTGACTGCATGCTGAATTTGATTTAGGAAATTGCATTTAGTGTGTGCTTTATGCTCTCTGTTGAAAGAAAAATCATAATCTTCTTTCCTTTGTAGCTAGGATTTTCATTGCTAAAAGAAAATAAACGATTGTTTATCATTTTTGATTGCATATTTAGGAATTTTACATCTACATCATGCGGTGAACCTTGAAAGACAAACTTCTAAGAAAGATCAACTCAAAAATAAATCTCAATGAACATAAAAACACTTTGGAACCTAATGCAACACATCCAGAAGTCTAGGCTAGAGATGTGTTCTGGCATCGTAAAACCTGGTAACTATGATTTTCATCGAAGGTTGGGTGATTCCTCCTCTTTGATACAACAAGTGCCAGTACAGACTTGTGCTCACCGTACCATCCAGTATATATTGGGAGACCAAAACAGGCTAACATCCTTTATCCTTAGGAAGCCATGTCTACCGCCCTATCGATCGCAATGCACTGAACACAACATTCAGGAAGATTAACTGTCGTACATCAGTCCTTGGTAATTTCTCTATCATTTATCACCAAGGTGTATTTTGTAGTTTTGCGATTGGTTTGGTAATCCCTCTGTCTAGATTTCCATAGTAGTCACTTTCATTCCTTTTCAACTACTTAAAATAAAATCTCCATCTGAGCACTTGTCACTTCAGGCTCATTAAAAATCGAAGGCGACTAGAGTCACCTTTAGCTTTTTCTCGACTCCTAAAAATTGAAAAAGCAAGTTGTGTCAAAGTGTCTTGAAATTTATTTAAATCGGAATAACATCCCTCCTCCTTCATTGATTTGAGATTGAGATAATGGAGTCCACCAATCAAGGAATCCCTCTTGGAGTGAATCCTAGTCCTTTCTCCTCTTGGGGATATATTGGTTCTCCATATATGGCTACATAGTCCCTTCCAGGAATCACAATCGGCCTATTGGTATGGCTTTCCTCGACCTCTGTCATTCAAAACACCGTAATTCCTCAACAATCTAATCAGCAACCAGATGATACTGAAGTTACCCCTTCACCTTCTACTTCCTTTGTTTTTCCTTCCCCTTCTTACTCTTCACTTGGTGAAACTAGTGACACTAAAAACCAAGTAGCTGAGAAGAAAAAGAAAGGGAAGGAAAAGAAGAAGAAGCCAGCTAAACAAGGGAACAAACATGCATCATCCGGGGAAAATTCACACACTAAACTTTCCAAACCAAAGTCTCCATGTGCCATTTTCAAGGGAGACCACCACCATCGACATTTCCCTTGCATTCCACAGATCTTGAGAGAATGGTCTCCCCGTTTGCACCATTTGGTGTCATCAACCTTTAGCAGTCATGTTGACAGCATACCCTCAGCTAGTGAAAACAAAGTTAATGGAAAAGTCAGATTTCCATGTAGGTTATGTGAAGGTAATCATACTCTTCACCATTTTCCCTTTCTGGATGAAGCCAAAAGCATTTTGGATAACCATTCTGCTTCACCGCAGTGACTTCCACCTGGAGACAGGAAACTCTTGCCAAGTCCTTTGCTAGTTGAAAACCTGATTGACATAACTCAATTGTCGATCAAATCGCCTATCATTGAAAGTGAATATTCTGAGTCCATACCAGACCAATTTAAACTGGTCGAAATGGCATTCGGCCCAATATTGCCTTCAGAAGGCCCACCTTCGGATGATACAATTTCCAAAGAGAATGAGAATGACATTGTTCAAATTCTTTTTGTCGAAACAGAGTCTAATGAACTTGGGAGCAATCCACCCATTCCTTTAAAACAAGAAGAGACTCCCCCGGTTCATGAGATTTATCCATCCATCTATTTGGTACCTCCTCCGAGCAGTCTAGTCATTTTCTTTGATTGGAATCAACTAGCAAAACCCCTCCTTCCATATAATGTACCATTATGAATCATAGTACAAGTTTACAAAATGATCGTGTCTAACACTATCATAAATGAAGGGGCTTCAGTGAGTATCCTTTCCTCAACTGCTTGGAAAGCACTTGGTTCACCATCGCTTTTGCCTAAAAGACAAAATTTGTCAAGCTTCAACAAAGGAACTAGTCAACCGTTAGGGATCCTTCCAAAGTTACCGATAACTTTGAGAAAAAAAGCCATTCATTTGAACATGATGGTGGTTCAAGGGCCTCTAGATTACAATATACTCCTTGGACGTGACTATATATATAGCATGGAAGCTATTGTTTCCACATTCTTTCGAGTGATGTGTTTTCCACATCAAGGCAAACTGGTGTAATTTGTCGACCAGCTTTCATTTCCTGGTTCAAACACAACTATGAATCAACCATCATCCCTAAATGGTCTCTTCACATCAACGATGTCTCTTCAACCTTCATTCCATCCACCTAATTACTGTGAGTAGTTCGGTGAATGTAATGAAGTTTAAGGGTCATGCACCCTGGTCTACCTCGACAGGCGAACCCAGAGTAAAAGAGAGACTTTCTTGAGAGGTCATAATGATTGGACTAAGAGACATTCCTGTGTAGGTTATGTGATCAGTATGAAACAAACATTTCCTTGTACATTATGTTATTGGAAGCTCACACCATTCACCTTCATCTATTTCGATGGACAAAGAAAAGGAAGATTTTTTGTCTGCCGACAAAAAAAATCCTTCCTAACTGCAGGGACTTACATTTGGTAACCTGGAAACTCTCCTTTTCTGAAACACCTGGGGGCATGAAAATCTTTATATGTAAGCGAAAAAACAACCTTTGATTTTTTTAGTTTGTAGGTTCTCAACCCTTTAACCTCGTAACTCGGTCATTTCTAGTCTACATAAAAAGGCAATGAGCACATGTTATAGTAGTGTTCAAGGTCATTAAAAAATAAATCTACCAAGGGACATCTTCAAAAGACTGGTAAGAGCAATGTTCCTGTAAGGTTCAAGCTCATTAAAAAATAAACCTGCCACTGAGCATAGTTTCTCCTGATTCAAGCTCATTAAAAGATGAAACCACCTATGGTAAATAACCTTTGTGATCACCTTGCTATCAGCCCTTCTGAACCTTGGTTTTGTTCCTACCGTCACCTCCATTCATTTGGCCGACCATACGCTTCCACTTGATTGTTTACCCTTTTGAGGAATAGCTGTGATGAGTGATTCTGATTTCCACCATCTTCACACTGCCATGTTTTGAGAGGTTCCAAAATTACCTGGAACTGGTTGCTACCCGAAAATATCACTCATTCCTAAAAAAAAATTCCCTTTTAAACTCTTTTTAGACTCATTAAATATAAAAATATTGTTGATCCATTGGCCTTTCCACTCGATAAAGTAAGGGGAACGCCATCTCTCCCATATATTTTAATCTTTTTGGACCTGAGGGATTATCAAACAAAAAGATCGAGCGCTTATCTTTTTTCGGCTCATTAAAACTATCGAAAAGTCATCCCTTTCGTATTATTTTATACTTTTTCATACTTAAGGGATTATGCCACGAAAAAGGACTATTGGAGTTTCCTTTTCGTCCATTTTCAAACTCTCTAAACATGAAAAGGACCGAGTTATCTTTGTCGTTAAACTCGTTAAAACAATAGCGACAAACTTGTCCACCTAGACAAGAATGAGTCTGACTGACGCTAGGCTCACTAAAACAAAGCGACAGGTTTGCCCGAAGGGAAAATTATAGGCCAAGCATATGTTATCCTCCTCAATCTTGACAAAAATAAAGAGGTACTAGTCAGCAATGACTGGGGAAAAAGGGAAGAAAACTTGAAGAATTTTATTGGTAGCAGGTCGCTCTTGAACATGACACTTTCACTCCATCACCATAATTGAGTTGGGTTGGGTTTTTCCATTCACTATCACCATTGGTCCTCCATACCATCCATGGGGTTAATGATACCAGTCCATATCAATGTCGCCAACATGTTCAAGAGAAGTCATTCAGAGAATTCACCATCCAGCAACCGCCTCATCCACTGCGATACCTCCACTCTTCATTTTCCATGACCACCATTCTTGAAACTTATATCATCAGATCGTTTTCACCTCCAGAAAAATAATTTGCTCCATTTCGTGTCGTAGATGTGGGATACATCAAGGCCCTCCTACGACAGGTCCCTTCTTGTCGACATCAGCTCATTATCCAAGAATTTGACTTAGAAACAACCCTTTCAGTACTTTGAAGCTTACATGCCTCAATGGCAAGTTTCTCACTTTCGGCGACATGTTTACATCAATGACCTTCGACCAAAATATTTTGCGTGGTGTTCAACATCGGCTCATATATTCACACACTGTGAATTGTACTGTAGTACCTTGAGGGTCATCATCATTATCGGTGACTCCTCTTGCGTCTGTTAATAGCTTACATTATTGGCTCGTAATCAGGCGATGTCTTTCCATGTTCAACCTCAGAACATCTTTCCACATGGATCGACTTGTACATCGGGTGAAGATTGAACGAGTTTTGAAGACCCCAGATCTAGTTTCATCCATCCGGGCTGCGATATATTTAGGAACATAAAGACATCAAATGTGCACAAAATCTACACAAATAGCCATCTAAGAAAAAAGATGACTCTTCATGCGAAGAATCACTAGTCTGCAATAGCAGACGATTGTCTGTCCTATGTACATGAAAATGAATTTATAAAGCTAAGCATGGGAATGCCTGTCTCAGCTAGATCATGAAAACAATGTGATGATGATGTATTGTATTATATCTTATACAGCTCACCTTCCAGTTCGAATACCTTGGATCCTCATGATAAAGCATTTCACCCGACATCAGAAGATTTAAGACCTCATGCTTTAGGGGGCTGCTGTTATAGAAATATTTGGGCACTACAAACCCAAACTCATATGTCCATAAAATAAGGGCTTTTTAGTCCCTAAAAGTGTTATTTCATACCCTAAATTATCATGGTCAATTGATTACATCATTTCCCAGAAGTTCCACCTGAAAAACTACTCAGAACTAGCCAAAACTAGACCATACTGACTGCTCCATGGTCAAGGTGCGATGCATACTGGCTGCCACACTATCCAGGTATGATGCATACTGAAATGGCCTTCTGTGGGGTGCGATGAGCGAGAATAGACAAATGGCAGAGATAGTTTGCTAAGTGGATGATCATGGAATCTTCCAGAAACTTCTCCTGTGACACTTGCCTCTCTAAATTCGCCCAGGGATGAGTAAGAGATCAACGAAATCTCCAAGTGGAACCAATAACTATCAGTGTAATGACACTATTCAAAAACCTAGAGCTAACTCACACCCTTTCAAGACATCTATAAATGGATCCCTCATCTGAGAGATCTAGGGGCTGGATTTTTGTAATTTGTAAGGAAGTATTGTTGGTTTATATGTAAGAAGAGACACTGTATTGTTGGGTGATCTTACTTTTCATGAGGTGAAGAGGGCTTCTATGTTGGGAGGATGATGTTGGATCAGACAGTTGTGTTGTAATCCTCTCTTCTACTATTAATAAATTTCTTTGAGTTTTCCTCCATATAATCGTGTATTTGTGAATCCTATTATTTATGAATGCAATTGTATGGTCAATGTGTTTCTGATTATGCATTGTTTATGATGTTTTAGATAGAGATGTTTTGATGGTTTTATGTTACTTTGACTCTACAGATACTCTTTGAAGCGAGACAAGTAGGAGAGGAGTGGAAAATTCTATCAAGGCAAAGAGAAATCAAGCTAGGATCAAAGCGGAAGATCCAGGTTGGTCCTCTTTTCTTCCCTTTTATCTATTACACTTAAAGGAAATCTCAAATTGCTTTGATTGTTTGTTTCTAAGATAGCTACCCATCTTAGTGGGACTAGCAGTTTGAATCAACACTAGTTTTCCCTGAAACAAGGCACCAGTTCCTCCAACACTTATCCCCCTCCTACCAGCAATATTTATTTAGGAAAAAGAACATCTTATGCATTCACCCAAACACATCAACATATGTCAGGGCCAGCTAGTGCTCAACCAATCTACTAGACTATTTCCCCTTCACCATCTTACACTTATGCACTGCCAAGCACTCTAGCCCCTTAGGAATTAGCGCTGCAGCCTCTCATGCATCCTCTACCCCAGCAAGCACTGCCCCCTTAGGGTCAAGTGTATGCACAAAAGAGTGTAACTAATCCCAAAAATTCATAGAAAAAGAATAAAGGGAAGGGTAACAAGGATAACCAGGGTAAGCAAGCTAATCAACCTAATCAACCCCAGGGGAACCAGCATAACACCAACAACCAGCAATAAGACAATCAGTCCAAGAAGAAAAATGATGTGTTTACAAAAAAGCCTTGTGCATGTTGTGCTGTACATGGCCATTATACTCATGAGTGTCCCCTCTTACCTTAGATGCACCAAATGTGGGAAGCCCGAGGAGCTTCTAGAGGTCAACTGCCCATGCAGCAACCACCTCAGAATCTTGTTCCATCTCAACCAGTCGTGCTTATGAATCCTTTCCCTCAATAAGGATTTTTTGTTTCTCAACCTCATCAAGGTCAAGTAGCCCACCCTCCCCAACCTTCTAGTCCTAGTGACTACCAGATTCTCATGATGAATTTTGACGGGGTCAGTACCTTCTATGTCAACATGAAAACTCGGTCACATCAATAAGACAAGACAACAACGTCGTCCACAACCGATCCCAAAACCAAAGAGTGTATTGATTCTCTTATGACATCAAATAGGTCTTTACAGATCCCTCAACCCAATGTTGAGTCAATTCGCAATATCCCCAAAGGGCCATTGCACGGTAATGTGGCTTCTAATCGAG
Organism: Pinus tabuliformis; assembly: GCA_031772625.1. Classification (NCBI taxonomy): domain Eukaryota; kingdom Viridiplantae; phylum Streptophyta; class Pinopsida; order Pinales; family Pinaceae; genus Pinus; species Pinus tabuliformis. The sequence goes on from CM062815.1 coordinate 40,637,197, forward strand.
CTACCCACACATACAACATAGTAGATGACTTGGCGCAATCACCTGCCACCATGTCGATGCTAGAGGTCCTCCAGTCATGCCCATCTCAGAATAACTCTCTACTAATTACTTTGGGTGCAGTAATCCTTCATATGATCATTTTATTTTCTTTCCTGTTGGTGCATCAGAACATCCTCCATTACCATCATCCGTGCTTGGGAAGGTCAGCCCTCCCAGACTCTCAGCATGTATCACAATTTTCCAGTGACTCTTGTAAGAAATAATTTTTCTGTAGACATTTATGTTATCAATTCCCCTCTAGATTACAACATTATATTGGGTCGTAGTTACACTTCTTCCATGTCAGACGTCATGCCTATGGTTTTCTGCAACATGTGCTTCCCCCATGAAAGGAAGATTGTCACTATGATAATTTGAAGTACTACGAGTTGTCATCCTTGACCTCCCCTGAGCCCATTATCCCATCAATGTCCAACAAGTAGTCTGCCACTCCTCTCACTAGTGTTTTACCTAGATTCTAAAAATATTCCACCTTGTTGGGTGTATTCCCTGGTCCTCCCCCCCTGTGGTGCAGGTAAATTCTCAGTGCAGACACAAACAAGTCCTCTAATCCAAGAGAGTGGGTCTAGCCACAAAAAAACAATCTATGGAAAATCTCCTTAAGCTAGAATCAACTAAGAGGGCCTACCTCTTAGAACTCTATTCTGCTTGGTGATCATCCTACTTCCTCACTCTAGCTAGCTTCTGCTAGCACTTCATGGATAGCCCCAACAAATGGAAGTTTAAGGCATCTTTCCATCTAATCTCAAGCCAAACCAAAATTACATTATTCTCCCTCAAACACACACTAGAAAGCTATAAGCTATAAATGACTTGCTGGTTATTCACACTTGCTCTAAAACTCCAACTAGCTTTTGCTTAGGAAAAAGAGAGGCTTATATAGCTTGGATGGATGGGAGATGGTTCCTCTCATCATGGGAGGAGGTCTTATTTCTTGAGTTTGTTCCATCCTAATGGGGGAAAGAAGCCCAAACCAGTTTCCCCAGATCTATCTAGCCCAACCATCTATTAGACTTCCATTACAAAGCTTCTAGACATGGAAGCTTGGACTCCTTATTTATAAAACCTTCCAAAATAGGATCAGTGCAACTGGAAAAGAGCTCAGTCGATCCGATCGGTGCAATGGTTAGTTTTAACGTTTGTAAATTGGTTTAAAGAGAAAACTGGTCAGTAGCACCGGTCTTGTAAACTTGGATAGAAGGAATATTTTTTGGAAATGATGCAAAGGTGAATTATTTTACTCATGAAGAGGGACATACTGGGAGTTTCTTCATGACAGGAAATCATGTCAAGTAAATTGTATGGGTCCTCCAGGATTGTATATAGGGAGTACAGGGACAGTGACAAAATTTTGTGTAACAGATGCCCCCTAAAGTGTGAAGGTCGAACTAGAGTGACGGGTGAAATGATTTATAAGTGGAAGTGGGGAACCAGAGTTCGTCATCGGAAAACCTGCAAGCAAGCATATATACATATATATCACTAAAAACTCTAAATAATGATACATGAATCATGGTATGGACGCAACCATCCATATAATGATCATGTAAATGGATCCAAGGTATGGGCACAACCGTCCAGCAGAAAGGATCATAATGAAACCTAGGTATGGTTGCAGCCACCCAATAATGAGAAGGATCACATATAACAACTCATGGTATAGTCACAACCATCCATTTGAAAGAGAAATGTATATCAACATGACCATGTCACATCGCCTCGCAACCTGGACTTGTGTAATCTTAGCCTACGGTCTTGCGCTCCAAATGACCCAATCAAAGTATAAATCCTAAAATGTGAATGAATGTGTTGAAGTCAAACATTCTAGGAAGTTTCTTGATTACCGGTCACTGATGTGAACTATTAACAAGCACGAGAGAAACGACTAATAATGACAATGGTTCTCAAGGTATTGGCAACACAGTTCACAAAATGTGAATAAAGAAACTGATGCCGATCGAAAGCCAATGATGTGAACTTGTCTTTGAGTTCAAAGAACTTGCCATTAGGGCATGAAAACTCTAAGGTACTAGAAGGGAGTATCTCGGCTAGCGTCCTAGATAATGAGTTGAAGTCTATAGGAAATAATCATGTCGAAGGAGGGCCATGATGTATCCCACATCATCAAGATGAGACAAAGGGATGCAAATGATTCCAGATGATAAAGAGAATCAAGAGTAAGTGTAATTGCAAAAGGAATGACTCTTGAACATATCGGCGAAACAATTCTAGAGTTTGGCAGTTGTTGGATCCATAGGATAGGTGGTCATGCTGATGTGGCAGAGATAAAATGGAAGGAAAAAATGAGTGGCCCAACCTGGGAAGGTCAAATGAAAAGGAAGATATCCCAACCCAACACGAAGAAGAACATGTCATATTCAAGAGTGAGCTGCCAACACAACTGATTGAATTTCCAAATTTTCCCCCACCGGACGAATCCGACCTAGTAAGTTTAATGAGCCCTAGGAAGGAGAAGCTCACATTTTTCATGGCTACGGATCCAATGTCATTTAATGTTTTAATGAGTCTGAAAAAGGTGTAACTCAGTATATTTTTTATGTTTATAGAGTTTGAAAAAGACATGGAAAAGAAAACTCCACATGGTCCCTTTTTGTACATTTGTGTCTTTCGAGCCTGGAAAGGTATAAAACGATGATTGTGAGAACTGATTGACCAATTTAGTCAAGGAGTACCTTTTTTGTAAATAGTGCATTCGAGCTCGAGAAAAGGGGTAAACATATACTGGGTGCATGACGTTTCACATCCTTTTGCGAGTTCAAAATATCAAGAGCTCGGCAATCTTTTTGTATTTAAATAGTCAGAAAAGAGCTTGAAATTAGACCCCCCATTTTATTCTCTTTTACGAGTCAAAAAGGGAAAAATACTCGGCAATCTTTTCATTGGAGATTTACGAGTCCAGAAAAGAGCTGAAACACGACTCCAGTACCATCATCAACATTCCATCACATGTCATTGCACAAGAAAGGTAAATGCATTATCCAGTTTTGAGGCAAAATAGGTCAAAAAATACTCAAAAACCCTAATATTTCACGAAAAATGAATAAAATGGGGCAAACGTAATTATTTTTTACCACTTACCATTTTACCTTTGTGTGAAGATCTTTCTACCCACTTGTGCCCTAATTTTTCCAGAGCAGATTATAGGACATCCGGGAGGTCATTCATCCAGCGTCAGTTGAAGGTAAGAGCTAAGACCTTAAGCTCCATTTTCATATTGATTTTTCTTGTTTTTATCCATTTTTTGGGTTTCATGGGGAGCTTTTTGGCAAAAGGAAAATTTGGGTTGCAAGAGATCGGGGGTGGCTAAAACTGTCAACTGCACCATTGGCACCACTGTTTTTAAAATAGTCGCGCTGACGCTATGAGAAAAAATTTGCATGTTTTTTACTCAATTTGGCCATTTGAACCCAATTTGTTCCAGCCAAGGATGATCATTGACTTGATTACATGGTTTTTGCAAGAAGAAATCATGAAAATGGTGGATTGGAAAGAAATAGCTTATCCAAATTGCTTGGAGGCTTTGAGGAACTGTGGGCTCCTCAAACTCTTTCTTACACCAGGTATACGGGCCCAACATGATTTTCTACGGTACCTGATCAGTCTCTGGGACATAAATTGGGAAATTTTCATCATTGATGACCAAGAGATGGAGTTGGAGACTTCAGACATTTATTTCATCACAGGACTGTCCCGGAGAGGGGAACCAGTCAACCTACATGGGTCGAGGTCGATTGGGGCAAGTGTGACTATGATACTTGCCAAACATTGTCCAGAAGCTATCAAATCCAAAAGTGGCAAGATCGAGATTATGACTATTAAGGATCTTTTGTTGAGAGTTCTACTATTGACCATCAATAGAGTGGTTGGTTTCCAAGCACTGCATGAGACCAACAAGTCGAAGTTTTAGTACGCTATCGACTGCTCGACGCCCACCATGTTTAACTAGGCAGAAGCTATGAAAATCAACATGAAGTGCCAGCTATCAAAAGATAACATGGGACACCTAAAGAATTTTTGCTTCAAATCTATGCTGGTGATCTTCTTCTTGGAACGGGTGTCGTTGTTCCAATACCAGTTGACTGAGGTAGATCCACCAATGCCACGAGACCCACGGATGGTTCGTTGGAGCGAGTTGATGCCCATGGTTATGGAGGGTCAACAGATGTCCTATAAGCCCACCTTTTTCTTGTGGCTACGATGACAGCTGATCATACTGAAGGATTGGCCTTATAGAGGTATAGACTTCCGTGGAGATTGGGATATGCTGCTCCTAGAAGGGAAAGATTTTGATGATGGAGGTAAAAACAATTTTAATTTTATTTATTTTGTTATTTTTAATGTTTTTTACTATTTTTTGAAATATATGTGTCCATGACACTTCTATTTTATGAGTGCATATGTTGGATCGGAATGCCCTGCTGAGATGTCCCTGATCGCCAAGTGCATCACTTGGTAGTTCGACGTTGCTCCTTATTAGGAGGAAAGCAACAACGAGGAGGAGATTGCGCGGAATCTCGAGGGCCTGACCCATGGGATCCCAAAGTATGCTCGGATGGGTGATGTCCCATGCCAGTACTAGAGGCATACGGTAGGGGTGTCAGATTGGATCCACCAACTACTGATTCATGTAGTTTGAGCAGTTAAATGCTATCATGAGCATCACGTTGTTTAGTGGATAGGTCTAGCATTGCATATTTTCTAGGCCTGCAAGCCACAGATGTATAGGGCTTGCAAGCCACCGATGTATTTCGAACACATATTATTTTTTGAGGTTTTGATGTATGACAAACATTACGGGCACACACACACACACACACATATATGTTGTATTTCCTTGCTTACTATGGTACAAATGTTTTTGTTTTTGAGTTGTTATATGTTTCACAAATGTCTATCTAGCACATAATTAGCTAATGCATATGTTAATGTATTCATGTGTATAGGAATATGACGATATGTAATGTAATCAAAATTTATCTCTAGGAGACGAATACGTAGATGCATTCTCAATATCTAAGGGTTTCTGATGGAATATTGCCCATTAAGTTGAAGAACAACAAACTATGAATCAAGGTTGACAACCAATTCTCGGATGCCAAGAGCAATAACTTCTGACAATAATTTGATAACTGCGCTATACTCAGCAATGTTATTAGTTGTTCGGCTTAGACATATACCTTGAAGATCAATCAACTCACCATGGTGGTAGTAAATGGCCCATGCCACGATGATAGATTTTGGGTACTAGGGAAAGCACCATCAATGAAACCGATGTGAGGAGTCATCGGCATCTGCAAAGCGGGAAAAAATATAATAAGGAGGGAAGTTTCTTGCAAATAACACACCAAACCACACTATACAAAAATGAATGACACATTATTGTACAAAAGTAACCATGCAAGATGGCCTAAGCATAGTACTTTTTGAGATAAAGCCCATTACGGGGCTTGTCTAAGGGATTTCTCTCATAGTCAATCAGCTCATAGGCCCCAGATTATCATTAGCCTAATCATACAGAATAACCAAATCGCCCTCAGAAAAGGCTCGAGGAGAGACGGACTGATCAAAGTGGGATTTGACCCACTTTTTCTGTGCTTTAATAACCAAAGCAACAAGATGGCGAGTCTTATCAAGTCATTCTAGGTACAACAGACGCTCTTCCTGGGGTGAGGTCTCGGGGAGAAGTTCGACAACCAGCTTGAGGGATGGAATTTCGTACTCAATCGATAAAGTTGCTTCCAGAATGTAAACTAGTTGGAATGGTGTGAATCCAGTTGCATCCTTCATCCAAGTTCGGTAAGCCCACAAAGCTGGAAAGAGCATGAGATGCCAATTTGACTTGTGCATCCCAATGGTGTGCTGAAGCATCATGACCAGTACTTTGTTCACAGCTTCAACTTATCCATTGGCCTGAGGTTAGTATCGGTTGAGCCATCATGGCACAAGCCCAACATAGATTTTAGCTCAGCCATCATGTAATCTTGAAAAGGGGAGCCATGGTTGGTGACAATGGCTTGAAGCACTCAAAACCTAGAAATAACATGATTGAATAGAAATTGACCTGCCATTTTACTGTCAACAGAGTATGTAAGCATTGCTTCGGCCCATTTGGTGATATAGTCCACAACAATGGTAATATACCCATACCCCCCGGTCGAACGAGGGTTATAGGTCATATAGTTGATGCCCCATTTGGCAAAATGATAGACAGTAATAACGAGGTGTTGGTGAGAGAGTGGGGCGAACATCTTACGTGATAAATTTGGCACTCATGGCACTTGCCAATGGCAAGGATTCAATCGTTGAATATAGAAAGCCAAAAATAACCAACGCAAAGGATTTTTTGAGAAATGGCATATCCAGACAAGTGACCACCACATGCGCCAGAATAGCAGTCATTCATGACTCTCTCAACATCCTCGAGAGTGAGACAGCGACGAAGAATTGAATCGACACTGATGTGGTATAAGGTATCTCCAATGATACAGTAAGGTTGAGATTGATGTCGAATGTGTCAGTGATCATCCTTGGTCAATGCAAGTCAAAAGGTGTATGTCTGGAGATATAAGATGATATCACCATACCAGGGGTCAAGAGTGCTAATTAAGAAAAGACTCTCATCCAAGAGCTGCTCATCGACACTAGCAGGGAGAGAAGCAGAGGGAAGGGAGAAAATCAACTTAGCAAAGAACAATGATTTCTTAGATTTGGCAGTAGTAAACACCAAATCAAATCCTTGGAGAATAACAATCCATTTCAAATATTCCCCGAGCAACTAATGAGCCAGGATGTAGGTCATGGGGTTATACTCCGAAATCACAGTGGTAATGCAGAGGAGAATGTAATTCTGAAAGCGCTAAACAACCTGTACAGAAGCCAAAGCCAACTTATCGACATGCGCATAACGCGTCTTGGTGTCGAGGAGATTGTAACTAAGCTATTAAATAACATGCTAATTGCATTCGTCATCATCCTGTACCAACACCATGGCCATAGTACTAGAGGTTGCAGCTAGATAAAGTAAGTAATCATGATGATAGTTCGGGGGATGCAACAAAGGAGCATTAATGAGGACAATCTTTAGGTCATTGAAAGACTTTTGAGAAACCTCATCCCAGACAAATAGGGTTCCTTCCTTGAGCAGCTGGGTGAACCTTGAAGCTAGTTCAACATAGTTTGGTACAAAATGATAGAGGAAATTTTATTTTCCATGCAGACTCTATAGTTGATGCAATGAAGATGGAGGGGATAAATTAACTATGGCCTCGACTTTAAGAGGATCAAGGTGAATGCCTTCCTTCGAAATGATAAAGCTAAGGAGTCATCTGGATTCGATGTAGAAGATTCATTTATGTGGATTCAACCAGATGTTGTAGTGTCTATAGTGAAGAAAAAATTGTCAGAGATGATTAGGTGATCATGGCAGTTACGAGAATGAGCAGGGAGATCATCCAAGTAAGGTTGAACGATGTTTCAAATGTCGTGGAATGCATAAGACATCGCTCTCTGAAATGTGGCCCCAACATTCTTAAGAACAAAAGGGAGATTTTTGTATGCAAAATTCCCCCATGGACAGATGAAGGTTGCCTTATCTTGATTAGCTGGCACAATGTCTATCTATTTGTATCCAAAAAAATTATCCATAAAGGAAAAGAATTCACTCCCGACACATTCGTCAATGATCTGGTCAATGAAGGGAGTGGGGTAGTTATTTTATGATAGGCACAATTGAGATCACGGTAATTGACTCAAACGTGAATAGTGCCTTGCTTCTTTGTCACCAGTACAATATTCGACACCCAATCTATAAGAGGAATCAGATAAATAAATCCAGCTTTCAGAATTTTTTCAACTTCACCCTTAATGGCAGCCGCTTTTCTAGGGTGCATTGGATGAAGTCATTGGTGAATGGGTTTTGCATGAGGATAATTTGGGATCTCGTGCATGACTATACTTGGTCCAATGTCTGACATTTCTTCATATGACCACGTGAAAACATCCCAGCATTCTTGGAACAGACAAGTATAGATCTTGGTCTCTTCTGGAGAATAATTTACCCCGGTATGGACATTTTGAACGACACCAGGTTTGATGGAAATATCAATTGGCATCATTTCGGTAATTTTACCCATGTTCCCTTCCAGCAAAACTTTTTTATTCATGATCGGTGTGATGAGAACTAGTATTGCAGCAAGAATACTGCAACTCCTGGGCTACCAGCTTTACTTATCAACCTGGGGTTCATACAAACTTGGAGGTGACAGTGTTGTATGCACAAGTAAAATTGATGGTCCTACCTGTTGTCACTATTCAACTGGTGAGAGACCACTAGGGTTCCAAGCCAGACTTCTACGAAGTCAGAAGAAGCTTGATTATTTGATGGAAAAAGGGTGAATCTACTTCTAACAGAGTTACTCTACTACAATAATGGAGAAGGTCGACATGTAATGCTAAATCACACCATTCCCTAATTAACCATTTAAGAATCTATGCCAGGTAGAAATGCTAAATCAACATGAAACAAAGGCTACTATATATAATTTGTAGAAGTAAGAAACATAAAACAACACTAATGTGCAAGTAAAGAGAGTAAACTAAATTTGTTTTTTCATTTTTGGTCTTTTTATGCAAAATCAAGTATGCAAACTAATTGTTCTTGTGGATGTGGCAAGTGAATTAAGGATGTTTGAAGATGGACGGAAGGGTTATGAAATGGTTGGATGGTGTGTAGGACCCCTGGGAGGCTTTTGGTGACTTCTTAGAGGTTTTCCATCAATTCAGCCTCAAAATAGGCCATTTCAGGAAAACATACAGGATGTAGTAGAAACCTATAGGATGATCCTATAAGAATTACACGAAACCTACATGATACAACCGAGAGATAAATGTGAGATGTTGGAGGTTATGGGAGGCCTAGGAGAGGTTTGTGATGGGTGGAATGTAGTGGGAGAAGGTCTCGGATCACTCAAGAGTCAATATCCAAGATAATAGATGGCTAGATTCGCTCAATGTGCTTGGAAGAATTTCTATGAAAAATGATGAAAAACTAGTGAAGGTGATGGTGAAAACAAGGGATGGCTAAGGTGGATGGACTGGAAGGTGGCTACTGGCTATGCAGTCTTAGTTTCCTCTTGAAGCACCTGCTTTGCATAAAACATGTGTGTCTTCCAAAAATCTATGCAACAAGATACATTTTCATAAACTAGAAAAGAAGAATTAATGAATCCACTGCCTATACTATGCATGAAGAAAGTTGCTAGAAGGAATGAAAGAATGAATCAGATCTATTGCATAAATGGAGATGAAAAACATGATAATGGAAATCTACCTTGCAAAACCAACCAAACACTAATTAAAGACAACAAACTCCAAAGCTCATAAAACAAGTAGAAATCGGTGCTTTTGGTGCTACTTAAGGGTCCCTTCCTCAAGTCATGATCCCAAAGGGAGGAAGTGAGGTTGAGAATCCTGCTGACAACTTGTGGTGATCGTTTTTATCCCTATTAATATTCTACTTGAAATAAGGCACAAATGGAATAAAACTATTAAGCAACCAATTTAATCTACACTACTTGTAATGGAAATGCATATAAAGAGAAAATTAATAGTGAAGCTATGAATCTACACTAAACATACATGTATAATAAAGAGGGACCTTGGCTGCTAGGGTTGGGCCCTAACCTAAGAGATTCATCCCTCTGAGTTAACTCAGTGATGGCTCAAAGCAAAACTCATTCTTTTTACCAAGACAACGAATTACATCAATAGAACGTTCACAAGTCTTGTAGCTCGAAAATAGATTAGAGTTTTCAATAAAAATATGAATCCTACTAAGTTCCTAGGCCTCCCTATTTATACATCTGATGTCCCCAATGACTTCCTTAAAATTAGGGAGGCTCAGCTCCCAAACTTGAGATAAAATGGTGCTTTGTCTCTCACTTTCCTGACTGCCTTCTAGTCCTCATGATTTGGTTGTTTTCACTCTGCGCTGATGTGATGAATGGAGGAATATCCAAATGGAGTAGTAAATGAGGAGTATTTACCTCCTACAAGCCCTCTCCCTTGTCCCATTCGATTTTTGACCTTAGTATTTACCAAAATTCCTTGATTTTCTCCTTTAATCCCGCATTCAATGCATATTAGTCCACAAAGCATATTATCCAACTATAACTCACCTCATAAACAAAATATAATTAAAAAATGTAATAATTTATGAGAAAAGTTAGTTTCACTAATCTAGGAGGTGAATTAAGGCCCATATAAATACCCAATGATGAGGCTCATCATCACCCACTACTGAAAGTGTTGCTCATCCTTTGAGCAATTTAATGAATATCCATATCCTGCATGGCTCTAGTGGCCTCTATGCCATCCCATGCCTCTGTTGTGGTGTTATAGACATTTTTGTGCCTTACAACTTTGAGCATGAAAATTCCATAATCCAAGGGATCCAAAGTCCCTAAAAGTGTTGTTCCTGCCCCTAAAGGAACAAGGTCAACCAATGACAGCTTCTCCCAGAAGTTCTGCACCAAAAACCACTCAGAACTAGTCAAATCAGGATCAATTCAGATGCTCCACTAGCTGCCTGCGTTGCAAAGCACCAAAATACACTGGCTGGGTGCGTTGCAACGCACTTGAATGCACTATCCAGGTGCATTGAGTGGGAAATGACAAGTGGCAGAGTCATTCAACGAGGTGGAGAGACAATGGAAGCTTCCAGAATCTTCTCCAATGACACTTGCCTCACTGAATTCGACCAGTGATGAGTAAGAGGCTCTCAGTCTCCAAGTGGAAGCAAGAACTGACAGAGAGAAGCCACAAGTCAAAACATAAGCTAACTCATCCTCTCTTCTTACATCTATATATGGATCCCTCATCCCAGAGATCCAGAGGCTGGAATTTTGTACTTTGCAGAGAATTGTTGTTGGTTTGAGATTGAGATTAGTGCATTGGGTGACTTATGCTTTGTTGGAGGTGAGGAAGGGATTCCTTTGCTAGGAGGTAGATGCTGGATCGGGACTCACTTGGTTGTATCTCCTCTTGGACTTTCTTATCATATCAATAAAACTATTTCAGTTTCTCCTACATGCTGTGTATCACTGATGTTTTGTTATGTTTGCATGTTTAGATTAATCTGATCCTAAGCTTTTTATGAATGTAAATCTATATCTTCGTGTAGTTTCTCTCTTCTGTGATCTTGCAGGAATTCGGTGAAGCTGGGCCGGTAAGGGAGCAGGGAGCTGGGAGCTATTGAAGAGAGGAGCGATTGGATCAACAAACTAGCGCAAGACACAGGTTAGTTTATCCTTCCTCTTCGTCTACATTTCATAAAGAAGAATACTCAAGTAGTTTTTCCTTGTTTATTGCTAAGGCACTGTCACACCTTAGAGTGGGATAGGGGCGTTCTGAATAGATACTTTTCCCAACAATAGAATGGCGACTCCGCTGGGGAACGTATCTAGTTATTTTATTTGTGTTTCTATTGTTGTTATTCTCATAAACTTAAGAGTGGCGAATCAAACTGCATTTGCCATTTACAAATGCAAAGTAGAGATCTGCCACTCTAGTCCATTCACTGGGCCTGTTTATGATCTGAACAGCTGATCCACAAATGCTCTAACTGCCCTTTGTGATAGCTCTTAGTCTTCCTTTAAATCATCCCTCTAACTGTACCTTACTGATAGCTTTTATCTGGCCAAAAACCATAGATTAAACTGCAAACCGTGACCTAGAACCCAGAGAAAATTCTCGTTTCTGCTTCAGCGCAGGCTCTGTGAAGAGGTTCTGCATTTCAACGCAAGTCCCAAGAGGGCTACCTGCGCTACAATTCAGTTTCTCTGTGCAACAGGTGCGCTGATTAGCCTTTGCCCTGTGCAGCTGTGGTTCTTTGCTTCATTTTGTTCAGTTTTGTCTCTGATTTTTGCAGCCTGTTATCAGTCTGTGTACCTATCTGAAAACCCCTTTTCTTTGCCTTAATTCCGCCTCAGTTGTATAAAAGAAACTGTATTTGTTTTTGTGTATTTGTTACATCATTTGCAGTTTCCCATTACAAAAGTAAACTAGTCATACTGTCACCCTTAGATCTAGACCTGTCGTAAGTGTCTTTTTGATCTTAGGAGAAAGTTTATTTGTTGTTGACAGTTGGTTGCGCTTTTACTTCTGTCTTTTGGTTTGAATTTGTGAATTTCTAGTGTCGAAACAAGTGTTTACTTCAAAATCATAAAGTGTCGTAATCGTCTTTTTGATTTCAAAAAGAAGCTTGTTTGTATTTTTCACTTAAAATCGAATTCAAATTTGTACAACAACTTTCTTTTTAGGCATCAATATTAAGAAAGTGAAACCAAATACATGCACAAGTGCATTTGCATTTTGATAGTTTGTATGGTTTGATTTAGGAAAAGTGCATTTACAGTGTGTTCTATGCTCTTTGAGAAAATATTGTGTCTTTCTTTTCCCCTTGTAGCTAGGATTTCCATCGTTGAAAAGAGATAAAAGCTTGTTTATCATCTTTAGACTACATTTAGGAATTGTATCTACATCTCGTGGTGATCCAAAAAGGAAAACTTCTAAGAAAGATCAACCTAAAATAAATTGAATGAACTTAACAACGCATTGGAACTTAACGCACAACATAGAGGTCTAGGCTAGAGACGTGTTCCGGCGTCGTAAAGCCTGGTAACTGTTGTCCTCACTGATGGTTGGGTGATTCCTCCACTGTGAGACAATAAGTGCCAGTACGGATTGAGCTCCCACGTACCGTCGAGTATATATTGGGAGACCCCTATAGGCATAAAACCTTTATCCATAGGAAGCCGTGTCGGTCACCCTACTGATCGCAATGCACTGAACACAGCATTCGGGAAGATTGACCGCCCGTACCTTAAAAAGTATTCTGCGATTTTGCGATTGGTTTGGCACACCCTCTACCTAGAACTCCAGAGCAGTCCCTTTCGTTCCTTTTCAGACTCCTTAACGGAAAAGGTCCATCTGAGAACTTGTCACTTCAGGCTCATTAAAAATCGAAGGAGACTAGAGTCATCTTTTGCTTTTTCTCGACTCTTTAAAATTGAAAAAGAAAGTTGTGTCCAGGCGTCGTTAAAATTTATTTTAAACGGAATATTCATACCCTTTTTCTTGCGCTGATCTTTAGGTTGAGAAAATGGAGCCTACCAACCAAGGAATTCCCCTTGGTGGAAATCCTAGTCCCTTCTCCTCTTGGGGAGATGTTGGTGCGCCCCATATGGCCACATTGTCACTTCCAGGACTGACAATTGGCTTGCCGGTCTGGCTCTTTTCAACCAATGTCGTTCAAAACACCACTATTCCTGAACAATCGAATCAGCAGTTAGACCAGTCCAGAGTTACCCACCAACCTTCTACTTCCTCTAATTCTTCCTCTCCTCCTTCCTCTTCGCTTGATGGGGCTGGCAAAGCCAAAAGTCAAGTTCCTAAGAAGAAGAAGGAAAAGAAGAAGAAAGAGAAGAAGAAGAAGGAGCCAAAAGCGACTGGGGCCAAACGAGTGTCGTCTGACGAAAATCCACACACTGCACTGACCAGGCCTAAATCGCCATGTGTCATTTGCAAGGGAGACCACTTTCACAGAGATTGTCCCTGCATCCCTCGGATACTAAGGGACTGGTCTCCCCATTTGCACAATCTGGTGGCGTCAACCTCTGGTAGCCATGTTGAAAGCACAGCGTCAACTAGCGAAAGTGAAGTCCCAGGACAAAAAGGGAGAGCTAGATCTTCCTGTAGACTGTGCGAAGGCAACCACGCCATCCACCATTGTCCCTTCTTAGACGAAGCTAAAAGAGTTTTGGATGATCGTCCGGTTTCACCGTTACGACTTCCTCCTGGATATAAAAAACTCTTGCCGAGTCCTTCGTTAGTTGAAAATCTAGCTGGCCCGCTCAAGTGGTCAGCTGAAGCGCCGGTCATTGAAGATGAACCAGCTGAATCCATACCCGACGAAAGTCAAAAGGTCGAGGCGGCAGTTGACCCGGTCTTACCTTCAGAGGTTTTATCTTTGAATGATACAGTCACTGAGGAGAATAAGGATGACACCATCCAAATTCTCTTCATCAACACAGACTCCGACGAACATGGGGGCAACCTACCCATTCCTTTATCGTAGGAAGGAATTTCATCAGAGCCGTACCCGGCCGTCTACTCGGTCCCACCTCCAAGCAACCTAGTTGTCTCCTTCGACTGGAATCAACTAGGCAGACCCCGTTTACCAGCAAGCATACCATTCAGAATTATCGTCCAAATATATAGAATGGTCATGGCTGGTACCATCATAGATGAGGGGGCTTCTGTGAGTATCCTTTCCTCTACTGCTTGGAAAGCGCTTAGTTCGCCATCGCTTTTGCCTGAGATGAGAAATCTGACAGGCTTTTATAAAGGAACCAGTCGACCTTTAGGGATCCTCCCCAATGTGCCCATAACATTGAAAGGGAAGATCGTTCAAATGAATGTGATGGTCGTTCAAGGACCCTTGGATTATAACCTACTCCTTGGACGAGACTATATTTATTGCATGGGAGCCATCGTCTCCTCACTCTTTAGAGTAATGTGTTTTCCACAAAAAGGAAGAGTGGTCAAGCTCGTGGACTAGCTTTCATTTCCTGGATCATGCATCGCAAATAGTCATATACCATCCCTAAATGGTCTCTTCACGCAAGAAATGTCTCAACCCATGGTCCGTCCTCCCGATGAGCGCGAGTAATTTGGAGGGATATGATTGGAACCCAGGGGGCATGCGTCCTGGTCTGCTTTGGCAGGAAAACTTCAGGTATAGGGTAGGTTTCCGTGGGAGAATATGACTAATCTGTACCCCGTCCGTGATTGGAAGAGGGGTTATTCTAGAATAAGATTCTCTTGTCAAAGTTACGTGTGTGGCGCTCGTTGTCGCTCACCTTTGTTTATCTCGGTAGACACCGCCAGAGAAGTGTTTTGTTTACACTGTAAATAGAACAATCTTTGGGTAGCCTGTAAGAGGTAGTACCCTTCCTGATAAAAAAAATGTTTTGTCAGCTTGAATAAAGGGTGACCCTTCCTGATAAAACGAATGTTTTGTCAGCTCGAATAGAGGGAGACCTCGAAACTCTGTTTTATACCTGGGGGCATGCAAACCTTTTGGAGTGCAAGCAAAGAGCGATTATTTATCTTTTTTTTGGATTAGCCGTTTCCTAACTTGCATAAAGAAAGGAAGTGGGGAAAAAATCTAAATGTTGCCGTTTTATATGAGACATTCTTATCATATGACTGGATTATCGAGCAGTTTTAGCACATAGTTCATGCTCGTTAAAAAATAAACACAAGATCGAGCAAGTGTTTCAATCCGCGTTTAAGCTCATTAAAAAATGAACTATCTTCCGGTAAATAACCACCGTGAATGTAACATTATCAGCCATTAAAGCCTTGGTCGTGTTTGCACCGTCACCTCCACTTTTCCATTGGCTGATCATTCACCTCCATATGATTGTTTACCCATTTTGGGGAACATCTGCCAAGAGTGATTTCACTAGCCATCCTTGTGACACTACCGTGATTGGAAAATTCCAACCCTTACCTGGAATCAGCTGCTACCCATTTTATCACTCGTTCCTCAAAAGACGAGTCTTCTTTAAGCTCTTTTCATCTGACTCGTAAAATATGAAAAGATTGCCGAGTTTTGGCCTTCCAGCTCGTTAAAGCGACAGGAAGAGCTATCCCTCCTCTAGATTTTAATCTTTTTGGACCTGAGGGATTATTGCACAAAACGATCGAGCGCTTGTTTTGTTCGGCTCGTTAAAACTATCGAAAATTCATCCCTTCTATATTGTTTTATACTTTTTCGGACTTAAGGGATTAGATGACGAAAAAGGAATTCCGGAGTTAACTTTACGTACCTTTTCAGACTCTCTAAAAATGAAAAGGATCGAGTTATCTTTGTCGTTAGACTCGTTAAAAATATTAATAGCTACAAACTTGTCTTTAGACGAGGACGAGTTTCACTATCGCTAGGCTCGTTAAAACATAGTGATGGGTTTTCCCGAAGGGCAAATTATAGAACAAGCATATGTTATCCTCCTCAAGCTTGACAAAAATAAAGAGGTACTGGTCAGCAATGACTGGGGAAAAATTGGGAAGAAACTCAAAGAACCTTTATTGGTAGCAAGTCGCTCTTGAACATGACACTTCCACTCCGTGCCTGAGTCGGGTTGGGTTGTTTCATTCACCGGTCACATCACCATGGTCTCGCCATACCATCCACCTTTGGGGTAAATGCTACCAGTCCATCATATAAGTGTCGCCGATATGTTCAAGAGAAGTCATCCAGAGAAGTCACCCGTGTCCCATCCACTGCCATACATTATACTTCATTCTTTCATGACCGCCACCCTGAACCATATATCATCAGATCGTTTTCACCTCCATCAAAATCATTTGCTCCATTCCGTGTGATTGATGTGGGATACATCAAGGCCCTCCTTTGACGGATCACTTCTTGTCGACATCAGCTCATTATCCAAGAAGTTGATCTAGGAACACCCCCTTCAATACTTTGAAGCTTGCATGCCTCAATGGCAAGTTTCTCACTTCTGGCGACAGGTATACATCAATGACCTTCGACCGAAAGATTTTGCGTGGTGTTCGACGCCAAGTCCTTTATTCACACCACGTGAATTGTACTGCAGTACCTTGAGGGTCATCATACTTATCGGTGATTCCTCTTGCGCTTGTTAACATTTTACATCATTGACTGGTAATCAAGCGATGTCTTTCCATGTTCGACTTCAAAACATTTTTCACATGGATCGACTTGTACTTAGAGTGAAGATCAGACGAGATTGAAGACCCCAGATCTACTTTCATCCATCCGGGCTGCGATACATATTCAGGAAAAATAAATAAATTGACATGTACAGCATTGCAGAACAGATAATCATCCTACCAAAAGGATGATGATTTCATCAGAGTCATCAGTCTACCATCAGACGATTATCTGTCCTATGTACATATAAATGAATTTATAAAGCTGAGCATGGGAATGCCTGCCCCAGCTAGATCATGAAAACAGTATGAAAAATAATGTATTGTATTGTATCTTATTACAGGTCTCCTCCCGGCATTGAAAGAACTTCGGATCCTCCCAATAAAGCATTTCACCCGATAAACGGCCTCATACTTTAGGGGGCAACTGTTATAGACATTTTTGTGCCTTACAGCTTTGAGCATGAAAAGTCCATAATCCAAGGGATCCAAAGTCCCTAAAAGTGTTATTCCTGCCCATAAATGAACAAGTTCAACCAATGACAGCTTCTCCCAGAATTTCTCCACCAAAAACCACTCAGAACTAGTCAAATCAGGATCAATTCAGATGCTCCACTAGCTGCCTGCGTTGCAAAGCACCCAAATACACTGGCTAGGTGCATTGCAATGCACTTGAATGCACTATCCAAGTGCGTTGAGGAGGAAATGACAAGTGGAAGAGTCATTCAACGAGGTGGAGAGACAATGGAAGCTTCCAGAATCTTCTCCAATGACACTTGCCTCACTGAATTCGACCAGTGATGAGTAAGAGGCTCTCAGTCTCCAAGTGGAATCAAGAACTAACAGAGAGAAGCCACAAGTCAAAACATAAGCTGACTCATCCTCTCTGCTTACATCTATATATGGATCCCTCATCCCAGAGATCCGGAGGCTGGAATTTTGTACTTTGCAGAGAATTGCTGTTGGTTTGAGATTGAGATTAGTGCATTGGGTGACTTATGCTTTGTTGGAGGTGAGGAAGGGATTCCTTTGCTTGGAGGTAGATGCTGGATCGGCACTCACTTGGTTGTATCTCCTCTTGGACTTTCTTATCATATCAATAAAACTATTTCAGTTTCTCCTACATGCTGTGTATCAATGATGTTTTGTTATGTTTGCATGTTTAGCTTAATCTGATCCTAAGCTTTTTATGAATGTAAATCTATATCTTCGTGTAGTTTCTCTCTTCTGTGATCTTGCAGGAATTCAGTGAAGCTGGGCCGGTAAGGGAGCAGGGAGTTGGGAGCTATTGAAGAGAGGAGCGATTGGATCAACAAACTAGCGCAAGACACAGGTTAGTTTATCCTTCCTCTTCGTCTACATTTCATAAAGAAGAATACTCAAGTAGTTTTTCCTTGCTTGTTGCTAAGGCACTGTCACACCTTAGAGTGGGATAGGGGCATTCTGAATAGATACTTTTCCCAACAACATGTGGTCTCCTCTTCTTGTTCATAGAAGCCTACTTTCTTTTCTACCTCCTCACACTACCTCTTTTCTTCTTCTTCTTTTCTCCCTTCTAGAATCCCTAAGAGTATTGATGGACTGAATTTTAGGCCAATCGAATTGACCTTCAACATTTTCATAGATTTCTTATACATAAGTGTCCTGTTGAGTGCCTCTCTCAACCTTTGAGGAGAGTGATACTCTCTTATATTTAAGTTGTATGCCAGTGTGTTCCATCTCCTTAGGCAAGCATGTATACTATCATCTCCTAGCAACCTGAACATGTCCTCAAAATGTGAAATTGCTTGCTATTGGGTAGCAAGATATCTAAGTGCCAACTAAGGATCATTTGCAATCAAATCATGGGTACTGATGAGGGCCATGGGATTTGACTGTTCAGCTTTGATCACAAGAGGTTCAATTTTCTCCCTTGCCAATATCCTTTTCATCTCTGCAACCTTTGACTCGTCATGGTTCATCCATGATGCCAAAGCCATTAATTGTAAATCTCATAGCTTGGCATTAGGGTCCCATACATTCTTCTATGTGATGGCCATGTTGTGCAAATAAAACTCATCCATTTTGGCCCTATCTTCTAGTGTACTTTGATCACAAAGATCAATAAGCTGCCTGTAGTCCGGAAATGTCATGGTTCCTCTCTGTGCTAGGGTCTTGATCTAAAATTGCAGCCATTGTTCTCTGAGGTAGAGAGCATAGGATTTAGCTGGAATCCTACACTGGATTATTTCCAAAGAGAGACTGACCATACATGCTAATTGATTCTCTCTTTCCTGTAGTTGTCCCCTCAACCATGCATTTTCTGTCTCTAGTTGATTTCTCATTATAGCTTCTCTATCCATCAAGCCACTTAGCTCTATGCCCATCTCCTTGAGTTTCTCTTCCATGTTCCTAATGTCTTCCACCCCCTTTGATTTTGCCATCTACATCCATCGGTGAGTTCTGGCCCTCTACTTCTGAAGCTCGAAGAACAGTGGGATGGAAAATTGTTGAGGTATGAACTTGCCTCCTTCAATAAACCAATAATAGGAGTCTAGGTTGAGTTGGTGGCTGGATTTTGTCTCTGGGTCCTCTTATTTAGTTTCTGGTTGCTCCCCTACCTTCCTTTCCTCTTTTTGTGCCTCCTGTAGATTCAACAGAGTATCCTGTAGGACTATTTTCACTTCCTGTAGATTTTTTTGTGTATCCTATAGGATTGCCTTTCCCTTGGAGGAAGTTGATGTAGTAGTAGGCCTTTTTACATAGGTGATAGGGGACTTAGGGGAAGGAATTTTCTCTTTTTGTGTAGGGGAGTCTTTAATCACAATAGGAATTTTCGTTGATGTTTGGGGTTTCCCCTATTTTATTCTTCTGCTTTTTCTTGTCCTGAAATATAATGGGGTATGCCTCTGCCTTTTTCCTTTTTGCTTGATTGGGGTGCTAAGAGCAATGAGGGCAGCTACTACCTCTCTCTCAGTGGCTTCTGGGGACACCCTAAGTGACTCATCCTTGTTTTCTATCCCCTATTTTCCATTGCCTTCTATCTCTATGTCTTTCTTGTCTTCTTCTCCTTGTAGACCTTCATCATCTCTATCAGTTTCCTCCTTAACATCCTCCTTCTCATCCCCCTCTTCTTCTTCTTCTTCATCATTTTCTTTTCTGTCATCTCCTTCTTCATCCATCTCATCGTCATCTCCTTTTGTATCTTCCTCTTCCTGCTTCACTTCCTCTTCACTGACAGTAGGACTAACATCATATGTGAGAGCTTTGATGTCATCCTCTATTGGCATGTATTTGAAAAATGACCATGTTATAAGAGTTCTGAGGTTTAGCCAAGAAAATCTTGGTACTACTGGCCCTTTCGGCAATAGTCCACGGAGCGCTGACTGAGGTCTCACCTGAAGTAGTATGGGTGGGTGCCAGAACCAGGTTTCTGCACCCTCGAGATGTCTGATGAGCTTCTGGAGGTCTGTGGTTTGACCCTACATGCACGTTGCTACACCCACTTGTTATTCCTTCACAACCTGTGATGCTGCTTCCGCGCAACCCTACCTGAGGCGCAACCCATATAATACCCAACTCCCTTGCTATTTGATCTATTATTACCCGATTACTTAACTTATTGGTGTTAGACTAATGATTATTACAACATATTTAACAATCATGTTAGTGCGTGCAATAAATAAAACAGTATAAATGTAATAAAGGCAATGCATAAGCAGATACATATAGAAATAGGAATCAACTTCTCTTTATTATTATTCGATCAATATTACAGACTCAACACTGCTTTGCGCACTCAGCTGTAGGGGTTCACACACTTAGCTATAGACTCTACTAGGCCTCTGCGCACTTAGCTGCAGAGCCTCTTCCTACTACTATGACCCAATACACTTATACTCTTATTCTATGCTTGAACCATTCGTATTATTCTCTGTTCATTCGTCGCTCTCTTTACAAGTTAGAGCCTTGCTCTATTTATACAATCCCATGGTCCAGTAGGCCAACATGACTTTACATTACATTACAATACTTTAGGGCAGACAGCCCTATGACACTTCTTATACTTCGTGCTTCGCACCCGTAGTTCACGGATTCTTACAATACATTTGACCAAAACTTGGGCTTTGAGCACCAAAACATGTTGTGGGGGGATTCCATGCCCAACAAGCCCCCAACACAATCATCGTGACTCATCTCGAGTCACTACGTTAGTGTGGCAATCTTGGCACAGAGCCCCTCCAACTAGTTTTGTACTGCTCGAAGGTTTGCGGCACACTGTTCTACAGTTTGTTGGACCTACTACATGCGCTCTTCTGATGCTTCCTTGTGAGGTTCAACTGCCTACCTTAGCACATAGAGTCCTTGCATCTATGTGAGCTTGCCCTCAATATCTGCTGTAATGGTGAAGGCCTCATTAAACCATTGTTGGATGCGCGCTTTTAGAAGTGCCTCTTTCTGTCTTGCGCCATCCACCTGCTCTTTCAGTGCCCTTGCTTGCTTCATCTTTGTCAGCCATTGCGTGAGGATTCCTATCTATACAATTCGACTTACATTATCATACTACTCCTGAAGATCGCTCGCCTCTATTTCTAGGCGTTGTATGTGTTAGATTCGGTCTAGTCAGTCCTCCGTCAGAGATCAAAATTCTTTATGCATTTCATTTTTACGTGTCCTGCTCCACTCATTCAGCTGCATTCCGCTAGGGGCATGCCATGATCTGACGGAGAAAGCCATGCTAGTCATTTCCCCTCATGTCTGGCTCCTGCTGGCTTATGTCTTTATGTCAAATAATCAAAACGTCCATGACAGTCAAGTTATGGTCCTTCAACGGACAAAGGTCATTTTTGGTCGTTTGGTCTAGGAATTAAACAATTTGGTCTTTAATATGTCCATTAAAGCCATGCAGGCCAGAGGGATGCTCTTGCAAAGTAATGATCCGCAGAGTTTCACCATCATATTGATAGACTCCGACTGTTCTTCAAAACTCTATTTTGAAGAAAAGTCAAATAGTGTCATTTGTGACAAAATTTTCAAAAAGAGTCGAAAGTTGATTTCTTTAGGTGCAATCATGGTTTTCGTGACCAGATGCTCTGTCATGCAATCCCTACAAAAAGTGTCGAAAATTTCATCGTTTGAGCTAAAATTTCAGAGGAAAAGTGAAAATCAGGGTTGTTTTAAATTCAGTGAAAAAGTGCCAAACATGACATTAGAAAGGTGGGTTTTTTGAAAAAGTAAATTTAAAAAATGACCTCCAAGCCTATATACATAAGTTTCCATCATAAATCCAAGTCATTGTGCAATCAAAGAGCTTAGAGAAGCATTGCAAGTTCGTGGAGTGTGAAATCGCGCGATTTGGAGCAGTTGGAGGAAATTTCAGGGTGCGCGGCGCACACAGGCAGGGGCACGGTGCACACACAGGGCGCGGCACACACAAAGCCTGCCCACAGTGTTAATTTCTAACCATCACGGCACACACACCCACCGCGCTGTGCACTGGGCTTTACGCGCGGTGCACAGAGACAAAGCGTCCATAATGTGACAAAACTCCCTCAAATCTTTGGTTAAGCCCCTCTATTTGCAAGGTAGGCTCTCAAACTCACTTGTTCATCAAATTGGATAGAGATATGGTGGTTTTTATGCCCATGGTTGAAATGAAACAAAACTCTTAAAGCAACCATAAAAAGACACCAAGAAACCATCTTGCTAGGGTTGTGTAATAGTGTTATTGCTGCCAGGGCTTATTTTTCCTACCCTACCCCTGTTCCTTATTCCCCTATGCCATTTTTCCTACTATCACTACCCTAACACTACCAAACTCATATTCCCTTACCCCTCCTCCTATTACTCAATACAAACCCTAAAACCCTACCTTGCCAAAAACCAAAACCCTACCCTATCAAAATACCCAAACCCCCTACATGTCCCTAAACAAACTTCTCCCTATAACCCCTGTTCCCATTATATTATTCCCCTCCTAATATTCCCTTGTTTCATTGTCCCCTTGGTGGCAAACTATCAAAAAAACCTAGCTTTCACCATCATCAAAAGGGAAACCTAAATTCAGTTTATAAACAGCAGTCATGGCATCCGAGGTTTCATCAGAGTATGAGGTGGAGACCCACAGTGATACAGCTTCAGGAGAAAAGGCCCCCAGGAGACATCATCGGAGTGGAAAACATGTTAGAGATGAGCCAAACACCCTCACTGAGTTGCAAGCATGCCCTCTTGCTATGTCATGTTTCCAGCACCTAGCATGTTTTGAATTTTGTCAAAGGGTGGCAAATGTCAGAGTTCATCATGAGTTGGCCTGTCCTTTTGCACTTCACCTACATGGAGGTCAGTCTATCTTGGCTGGGGTCACTTTCACATTGACACCTGAAGCCATATTAGTGGCAATAGGCATACCAAATGTTGGAGAATAGTGGCATAAGAAGAGAAGGTGGAGAGGCATCATTATGAGCCTTACATTAAGGCCAGTTGTTTGAGTCAGCTCACGAGAGTTTTCCCATTCAGATTTTTGAGAGATGAGTATCCTCCGCTGATGAAATTGATCATGAAGTATTTCAGTTGTGAGGGGAGGTTTTCTCACCTATATTCCTATCACATCAGGTTTCTCATGCACTTTACCAGGGTGCGGATGATGAACCTCCCATTTTCCATTTGCAGGAACATAGAGAGGATGAAAAATTTCATGCAGCATATGACCCCTCAGTAGCAGCTCAATAGTCTTTATCACTTTGCTCTTATCCGGAATTTGGTAGATCATCAGTTGGGATTGTAGGGTATTGCTTGGGAGGACTTCATCTCCCGTGACTTCTTCAACGCTCCACAGGTAGTATCAAAGGCAGAGCATGAGATAGTTGGTCCATCACATCAGTATGAACGCCATGAGACTGCTACTATGCGAGTAGTCATCACATATCAGAGAGGCAGTAGACCCTTATTTGCAGCAGCAATGCGAGTGTTATCTCCACTCGGGGTGGAAGGGCCCTCGCTTCTGACATCAGCATCACATGAGCAGGGCAGAGGTAAGGAGCCAGTGCAGGAGGAAGGGCCATCAGGTGAACGAGAGACCGAATTCGTTCTCCTCCATGATGATGAGATAGATACAGAACCAACAAATGTAGAGCTTATAGAGATCATCCAAGAGCAGAAATTAGTGATTGAGGCCTTATCCCTTGACTTGGAGAGGGCCAAGTGGAACATGAAGTACCTGGAGCAGAGAAACAAATAGCTAGAGGATCGGCAAGTGATTATGGAGCTGCAAAACATTCGTGAGCAATGCCAAGCTGCTCAAAGGAGAAGAGTTGAGCTCAAATCATTGGAGCAAGAAATCAATGAGGATCGGGAGGCCCATCTCGAGAGCATGAATATGCACTTGGAGAGGCTGTTGTACAAGGCCGATCAGAACCTTGCCTTGCAGAGACATATGGCTTATTGTTACAGGACACGAAATATGAGTGCAAGGGCTCGGATAAGGAGTTTGAAGGTGAAATTGAGGAAAGCAACAAGAAAGGAAAAAGAGGCAAAAGAGAAAGATCGGCTTTCAATCTTCGCTGAGGCTTCCTTGGCACATCATAACACCCCATAGAGAACCTCTAGCCAAATTTCAAGAAATTTGGGGAATTTTTGGTCACATGACAAATTTTTGGGCAAAACACAGGGTTTTTCTCCCTGTGGGCTCCAAATAAGGAATGGTTTGCATTTTTGGATTCAGCATGGAAAATCACGACTAATGGTGCCCGAAAAAGAAATTTTGGCAAGATATGAGTCTCCAAAAGGTCAAAAAACACCCAAAAATGGCCTCTCTGCCCCTTTTTTGACACACAGTAAGCAGTCTTGGGAGAATGGAGATTTGGAGGGGCAAATGAGCACCAAATTTAAAAATTCCAGTGGGGTTAGAAAATAGACAGGACAGGATTTCCAACAAGCCCACTTGGGCACATTTTGGACACCTGAAAGTGCCCCAAAATAGGCCCCAAAGTAGCGCAGTGCACAAAGGAAATGGCGCGACGCACAGAGAAAAAATTTCCAAATTTGCTTCTGTTTCGCGAAATTTTGATTCGCGACTTCTCCAAGTGGGCCCGCTCATGTACACTTCAGTTTTTTTGCACCAAAGGCGACATTTAAAGAATTTTCTTTACAGATGGGCTTCTATCCAAGTGGCGAAGGAAGGCAAACGGTCACCCAAGCCAAATGTCATGTTTGTAGCGCTACACCTATAGCTGATGGTTGGCTCTTCATCTCCATTTTGTAATGATTCGAGTAACTCCCCAACCCTTGGGTGTTCTATATCTTCATGGCACATTCTATATATTGTATGTAAGTTATTTGCAAAGGGTTAGTTAGTTTGTAACTTCTGCGAGACTGTGGGAAAGAAACTTTGTTTCTTCACTGTATATTTTTGACAGAGAATTAATGAAAGGCAGCGGCTCTGTTTCATGAGATTCTTGTGGTTGTGAGTGTAGCAAATGTGTCTCTTTTGTTTTTCATATGTAGTTTGTTATGTTTCATAATTCAATTCATGTTCATTTCCAGTGAAATTTTCTGAATGAGATTAGGTAGAATTCAATTTTATTGCTCTGCCTGTCAGAAAATTTAATGTTCGGTGTTTTTCTTCTATTGAAAAGGATTCATGTTCCTATTCCCTTTTCACACTCCTTAGCAATCTCTCCATCCCGCGTTATTCCAAACTAAATTGCTACACTTTCTGCATGCCTTGCCTCACGAATTAATCTGTGCCTTTGTATTAAATTCTTTGTTCTTTGCTGACTGTTGGTCCCATACCATCCCAGAAACTCAATCATTCATAGAAATTGGTCGTTGTATCCCTATTCACTTACTATCCTAAGATCAATACTTCACTGTAAGTCATCTCAGACCATTTTTTTCTTCTCTATTCACTGAGCATGACTTAGAGAGAGCCCTCTCCTGTTCTGGTAGGGCTAGCTACCAGACTGAGCGTGGTTTGTAGTTACCCTGAATTTTTCCTTCCTTCGGCCTAGGACAGATTTAGGTGCTAACATAGTGGCGACTCCACTGGGGACAAACTGAAATCAAATCCCCTTGTTTCATAATAATTCTAAGCTTTCGAATGATGAGTTTAGGATTGGATAGGCTGAGTAAGTTGGTTGTGTCCTGTGATTTTCCTCAATAGCACACTGGCTTTGAGACGATATACCAGAGCCAATCTAGACCCGGATCCTCCTAATATATATGAAAATCCCAATTTGATTCCAAGACTCCTCCATCAATAAAGCACCATAACTCCCATGTTCAAGTCTCATTCATGTCCTGATATTTTCGAGTATCTTGAAGAGCTCGAGTTTGACGAACGGTTTGAAATATCATTGTTTGAGTCTAAGTCCGAAAGGGCTGTTGATTATATTGTCTCCAATCCTCAATTTCTTGTAGATCTAGAAACAGAAAGAGCTAACCGATTAATTGATAATTATATTGCGGCATAGCCTCAAACTCTAATTGCTAGCCCCTTACAAATGGTGCAAATTCCTCCAACACCTCCAAGGCCAAATCCACCGAGAGTGATGGCTACCCGTTTCACACCCCTTGTTCTACCCCAAGTTCGAGATGATATGCTCGTGGATTATCAAAGTAAAATCCCTTTTTTGATGGCACTCCTAATAGCATTACTGCTCAGCAACATGTGGACAAAATGGAAGACTTCTATGAACTCCATGAGATAGATGCGGAGAATGTGGCAATGAGACTCTTTGTACAGACATTTGCAGGTGATGTGAGGAAATGGTTCAAAGGTTTGCCAGTAGCAAGTATCACTACCTTGGTTGAACTACAAAGTCAATTTTTAAATCGATGGGAAGTGAAAAAGGATCCCCTTAAAATTCTGGCTGAATATGAACAAATCAAATGAAACGCTGGTGAGTCGGTCCAAGATGATTGTGTTAGATTCAATACAGTTTACAACGAAATTCCAGATCATCTAAAGCCACCCATGGGACTAGATATGATGAAATTTCTGGATGGTTTTGACGCTGATATGGCCTACCAATTAAGAGAGAGAGAGAACCGGACACAATGGAAGACATGAAGAAAATCGCGGTCAGCGTTGAAGCAAATCTGCTATCCAAAAGAGCTAGAGCGAAAGCAAAAAAGAAAGTCACTGTTAAGCAGGAGTCTTCTTCAATGGATCAATTACTCAAAAAGGTAGAGCAGATGCTTGAAAGGGTGAAGCTCGACAAGCCTGAGCCACAAGTTAGGAATCCTAACTTCCGTGGCTAGCAACAGCCACAATATAGAATAAGGCAGAGAGATCAGCGAACCCAAGAGCAGGCAGCACAACAGCCAGTGCAGACACCTTTGCAGCAAAATTTTGTGCATGGACTGGAGTCGGATGAGGATGGGAATGTAATAGGTGAATAAAACCACCTCTTTACTCCAGATGAGCCGCCTACTTACATTACCGAAGAAGAAGAGTGTGCGGTGAGTTCAGCTGCGCACAAAGATGCAGATTTCATCCTAGCTAGTTACATTGTTTTACAAGAAGAATCAGAGGAATATCAAAGGGGGTATATGAATGCTCTGTCCGCACAGTAGCAGTGATATTCACTTAGAAATAGAGATGTGCCAGCCAAACCAATTCAGAAAAAGAAGGAGGTTGAAACAACAAAGAATGATTCATCAGCTACACAAAGAAAAGGAAAGGAGGTGGTTGGTCCGGAGAGCAGCAAATCAAAATCAACAGAAAATTCACAGCAGCAAGCTACATCAAAGGAAAAAGAAAAGAAAGAAATCCCAGTCAAAGAGGTAGAAAAGACTCTCGCCTTTATCTTAGAGAATGAGATTTCTAAGTTAAAGGTATCCATCCCCTTGACTGAAATAATGAAGAACAGTAGTTATAGAGGAAAAATATCTAAGATGTTGAATTTGGACCCAATGTCCGACATGGTAAATGTAGAAGATGATCAACCTGAAATGATTTTTGGGCCAGCATCGAATGGTGAGTCTCCTGACAGCGATGTGCCACCCTTTTATATCAGTTTACGATTGCATGATTTTGTGTTACATAATGCCATGTTCGATTCCGGAGCTTCTCACAATCTCATGCCCAAGGCTATCATGGATAAGCTTGGTCTGGACATCACCCAGCAATACCATGATCTCTATTCATTTGATTCCAGCAGAGTGAGGTGTATAGGACTCATCAAAGACTTGGTTGTGAGTCTGGATCAGCTCCCAATGAAAAATGTTTTGATGGATGTGGTGGTAGCAGATATTCCTCCAAGGTTTGGGATGCTTCTTTCCAGGTCTTGGGTAGCGAAATTGAAAGGGACACTACAGCTAGATTTCTCCTATGCAACGATTCCGGTGTTTGGACAAATGAGGAAATTATATCGGGAACAAAAAATGAAATATATGATCACCAGCAAGGAGAAACCAATAAATCATCTAATTAACTATGTACATACAGATTTAGAGTCTTTTGTTTTGTTTTCAGATAGTTTAAATGACATAGATAGTCAGTTAGTAGAAGCAGATGATATTCTGGAAATAACAGAAAATTTCAGAGAAATTTTAAAGAAAGAAGAACAAGAACAGTAGAACAATGTTGGGCAATCAGTTGAAAGTAATGGACAGCAAGTAGACAAGGCACAGCAAACAGATTTCCAGCACTTGCAAGAGGAGGAAGAAGGTTTGTGGACCATGGATTTTGATGGAGCAGTGGGAAATGATGGCGCTGGAATTGGAATTTGGGTACGCAGTCCTTTCTCCACCCTAAACAAAGTGCCTAGTAGTGTAAGGGTTTGCTCTTACAAGTTTGCTTTTGAGTGTTCAAAGAATGAAGCTGAATATGAAGCTCTGATTGTTGGCCTGAAGATTTTAAGAAAGCTGAATGCTAAAAGGATTTCGGTATATGGCAACTCCGAATTAGTAATAAAGCAGGTCAGAGGCGAGTATCAAGCAAAGCATCCTAGGATGCGGGCCTACCGTAATGCAGTTTTAGATATCTTAAAATTATTTTCAGAATACACCCTGACATGTGTGCCTCGTATACAAAATAGTATTGCTGACGCTCTTGCCAAGGTAGCAAGTAGTTTGAAAATCCCAATGAAATCCAGAAATAAATTTGAAATCCATGTCAAGCATCGTCCAACCATTCCAAACAATCAGAGATATTGGGAAGTGTTTCAAGATGATGAGGAAATTAATGATTTTCTGCAAAACAAAGGCAAGTTCAAAGAAACCTCAATCGATGTAGAAAATGACGATGGCAAAGGGAATGGTACAGATGAAGTGCATATCAATGAAATGGACGTGTTGCAGTGGAAGAATAACATTATTCCTGAAGGCTTGATACCTCTAGAAGAACTTTTTGATCGAGATGATGTAGCCCGCAAGCCAACATTGCACCAACAGAGAAGGGTGTAGAAGAGGTCAACATAGGAACATCTGCCAATCCTAAGTTGCCAAAATTGTCGAAAGCGTTGCCGCCAAAGGTCAAGGACAAATATATCAGTTTGATGGCTTCATTTGTAGATGTGTTTGCTTGGGACTATTCTAATTTAAAGACCTATGATACCAATATAATTCAGCACACGATACCCATCAAGCCCAATCAAAAACCATTCAAATAGAAGCTGAGAAGGATAAATCCAAAGTTGCTGCCATCTATTGAAAAGGAGGTAAACAGGTTGTACAAGTCAGGTATCATTGTGCCCATCAGATTTTCAGATTAGATCTCTAACTTGGTTCCCATACGAAAGAAGATAGGTGAGATCCGCTTGTGCATTGATTTCAAAAATCTCAATAAAGTCTCATTGAAGGACAACCATCCACTGCCAAAAATGGACCATATACTACAGCGAGTATTGGGGGCATCTCGTATGTCACTACTTGATGGTTATTATAGATATAACCAAATTTCTGTCCATGAGGATGACCGAGACAAGACAGCATTCACCACTCCATGGGGAACCTTTCATTACGCCAAAATGCCTTTTGGTTTAAAGAATGCAGGCGCCACATTTCAACGTGCAATGGACTTGGCTTTTGCAAATGAGAAGGATGTGCTTTTGGTGGTGTACCTGGATGATTTGACAGTGTTTTTCAAATCTGATGAAGAACACATGCACCATCTAAAAACTGTCTTTCAAAAGTGTAGAAAATATGGTTTATCACTGAATCCTTAGAAGAGCTTGTTCACCATGGAGGAAGGCAAATTTCTCGGGCACATTATTAAAAGGATGGAATTTGTATTGACCCA
This sequence comes from Pinus tabuliformis, assembly GCA_031772625.1. Taxonomy (NCBI): domain Eukaryota; kingdom Viridiplantae; phylum Streptophyta; class Pinopsida; order Pinales; family Pinaceae; genus Pinus; species Pinus tabuliformis. Next base: position 40,667,258 of record CM062815.1, read on the forward strand.
GCACATGTGCAAGCAATTCAACAAATCGATCTGCCCCAAAATAAAAAAGAGATACAATCGTTCAATGGTAAGATGAATTTTCTGCGTCGCTTTGTGCCTAATCTTGCTGAACACTTAAGAGAGATGACCAACATGCTCAAGAAGGATATCCAAGTGAAATGGACGAAGGAGGCTGTAAAATCTTTCAATTTGGTCAAATTGGACCTTTCTTTAGCTCCAGTTCTAGTCAGCCCGGACTACACTCAGGATTTCATATTGTTTTCATTTGCTTCGGAGCACACTGTGGTAGCAGTATTATTGCAGAAAAGAGATGATTATGAAAGACCCATCGCATTCTTTAGCAGAGCTATAAGAGATGCAGCTTTAAAGTACAACATCATTGAGAAGCAAGCCCTGGCACTAGTGAAGGCATTGAAGGATTTCCGGGTATATATTCTACATTCTCATATTTTGGCCTGTGTTCCTAACGCTGTTGTAAAAGATGTTTTAGTGTAGACCAATCCGGAAGGAAGAAGAGGCAAATGGATTGCAGCCTTGCTGTAATATGATGTGGAAATAAAGCCCACAAAGCTGGTCAAAGGACAGGGGTTGGCAAAGTTAATGGCTGAATCAAACTTGCATGCCTTGGACATAAATTTGATCGATGCTATGTCTGATGAGAATGAGGAAATATTATCCATTCAGGTATCTGAAATGTTTTCTCTGTCCCCATGGTATTCAGATATAAGATATGTGCTAAAAAATATATCACCACCACCCGACATGACTAGAAATAAAGCGAGAACACTCAAGTTGAAGGCTGTGAAGTTTTGCATTCTAAATTATGCGTTGTATTAGAAAGATCCTAGTGGCATTTTTTTGAATAGTTTGGTGGAAGAGGAGACAAAGAAAGTCAAGGAGGATTTCCACGGAGGAGAGTGCAGTGGTCACCTTTTTTGGAAGTCAACAACAAATAAAATTATGAGAGCACGGTACTATTGGCCTACATTGTTTGCTGATGTGTACAAGATGGTCAGGCGCTGTCATAAATGTCAGATTTTCAAAGGAAAATAGAAATTACAACCTTTTCCACTGAAGCCCATTGAGGTGAGTGATCCTTTCCAGCAGTGGGGGTTGGATTTCATTGGTGAAATTCATCCTGCTTCTTCCGGTCATCATAGATGGATCCTCATAGCGACAGACTATTTCACAAAATGGATTGAGGCAACTCCCACCAGACAAGCTACCGATACGATAATCATTTCCTTTCTCGAAAATAACATCTTGTCTTGCTTTGGTTGTCCGAATAAGTTAATCACCGATAATGCAGCAGCGTTCAAATCAAATAGGATGGTAGAATTTTGCCATAAATATCACATCATTTTGGGTCACTCAACTACCTATCATCTGCAAGGCAATGGATTGGCGGAATCTTCGAATAAATCATTGGTCAACATCATCAAGAAGCTGCTGGAAATAAATAAAAAGAGATGGAATAAGCGGTTGGTCCATGCGCTTTGGGCAGATCGAATCAGTCAAAAAAAATCCATTGGTATGTCATCGTTTGAGCTTGTTTATGGAGTTGACACAGTATTTCCCACCTCTCTTGCTACCCCGGTAGTTAGACTTCTTTAGGAGGCCGGCAGTGAAGAAGATCCCATGCAGAGAAGGTTGAATCAAATGGTCCACTTATAGCAAACAAGAGAAGAAGTTTTCAAGAACACATCCAAATTGCAGGAGAAAATAAAGAAAATTTATGATAGAAAAGCAAAGGCAGAGAAATTTCAATTGGATGATGTGGTGATGAAGTGGGATGCAAGGAATGAAGAGAAAGGTAAGCACGGCAAGTTCGAGAATCTTTGGAAAGGTCCTTTCAAGATTACAACATATAGGGGTCAGAATTCCTTTCTTCTAAAGGAAATGAACAGGGAAGATTGTCCAGGAGGGCCGATCAATGGTCGGTTTCTCAAGTGGTACCACTGCTGAGTTATTAATGCTACTTCCACTATCGTTGTAAATACCATTTTTATTTCAGTTTGGTTTCAGTCTGTCATGTTAGTTTTTGAGTCATTCCAATGTCAAGTTTAAGTCGATTTCTTGGTCATTTCAGTTTCATAAATAAGTCAGAGTCCTGTGTTGTAGTCAAAATGATGACTCCATAGCCCAATGGAAAAAAGGCACTGTCTAGCTCCTCTAGAGATCTGTTGTTCTTGGCACCTCCAAGGAGCTACCATCCCCCATTGGAGCCAATGTTAGAGTCGGTCTGGTCAGTCCTCCGTCAGAGATCAAAACTCTTTATGCATTTCATTTTTACATGTCCCGCTCCATTCATTCAGCTGCATTTCGCTAGGGGCATGCCATGATCTGATGGATAAAGCCATGCTAGTCATTTCCCCTCATGTCTTGCTCGTCCTGGCTTATGTCTTCATTTCAAATAATCAAAAAGTCCATGACAGTCAAGTTCTGGTCCTTCAACGAACAAAGGTCATTTTTGGTCGTTTGGTCTAGGAATTAAACAATTTGGTCTTTAATATGTCCAGTAAAGCCATGCAGGCCAGAGGGATTCTCTTGCAAAGTAATGATCCACAGAGTTTCACCATCATATTGATAGACTTCGACTGTTCTTCAAAACTCTGTTTTGAAGAAAAGTCAAATAGTGTCATTTGTGACAAAATTTTCAAAAAGAGTCGACAGTTGATTTCTTCAAGTGAAATCATGGTTTCTGTGACCAAATGCTCTGTCATGCAATCCCTGCAAAAAGTGTCAAAAATGTCATCGTTTGAGCTAAAATTTCAGAGGAAAAGTGAAAATCAGGGTTGTTTTAAAGTCAGTGAAAAAGTGCCAAACATGACATTAGAAAGGTGGGTTTTTTGAAAAAGCAAATTTAAAACATGACCTCCAAGCCTATATACATAAGTTTCCATCATAAATCCAAGTCATTATGCAATCAAAGAGCTTAGAGAAGCATTGCAAGGTCGCGGAGTGTGAAATCGTGCTATTTGGAGTAGTTGGAGGAAATTTCAGGGTGCGCGGTGCACATAGGCAGGGGCGTGGAGCACACACAGGGCGCAGCGCACACAGAGCCCGCCCGCAGTGTTAATTTCTAACCAGCACAGCGCACACACAGTGTGTGGCGCACTGGGTTTTGTGCGCAACGCACAGAGACAAAGCGCCCAGAATGTGCCAAAACTCCCTCAAATCTTTGGTGAAGCCCCTCTAATTGCAAGGTAGGCTCTCAAACTCACTTGTTCATCAAATTGGATAAAGATATGGTGGTTTTTATGCCCATGGTTGAAATGAAACAAAACTCTTAAAGCAACCATAAAAAGACACCAAGAAAACATCTTGCTAGGGTTGTGTAACAGTGTTATTGTTGCCAAGGCTTATTTTTCCTACCCTACCCCTGTTCCTTATTCCCCTATGCCATTTTTCCTACTATCACTACCCTAACACTACCAAACTCATATTCCCTTACCCCTCCTCCTATTACTCAATACAAACCCTAAAACCCTACCTTGCCAAAAACCCAAACCCTACCCTATCAAAAATACCCAAACCCCCTACATGTCCCTAAACAAAATTCTCCCTATAACCCCTGTTCCCATTATATTATTCCCCTCCTAATATTCCCTTGTTTCATTGTCCCCTTGGTGGAAGATTATCAAAACAACCTAGCTTTCACCATCATCAAAAGGGCAGCCTAAATTTAGTTTATAAACAACATTCATGACATCCGAGGTTTCATCAGAGTATGAGGCAGAGACTCACAGTGATACAACTTCAAGAGAATAGCCCCCCAGGAGACATCACCGAAGTGGCAACACATGTTAGAGATGAGCCAAACACCCTCACTGAGTTAAAGGCATGCCCTCTTGCTATGTCATGTTTCCAGCACCTAGCATGTTTTGAATTTTGTCAAAGGGTGGCAAATGTCAGAGTTCATCATGAGTTGGCCCGTCTTTTTGCACTTCACCTACATGGAGATCAGTCTATCTTGGCTGGGGTCACTTTCACATTGACACCCGAAGCCATATCAGTGGCAACAGGCATACCAAATGTTGGAGAACAGTGGCATAAGAAGAATAAGGTGGAGAGGCATCATTATGAGCCTTACATTAAGGCCAGTTGTTTGAGTCAGCGCACGAGAGTTTTCCCATTCAGATTTTTGAGAGATGAGTATGCTCCGCTCATGAAATTGATCATGAAGTACTTCAGTTGTGAGGGGAGGTTTTCTCCCCTATATGCCTATCATATCAAGTTGCTCATGCACTTTACCAAGGTACGGATGATGAAACTCCCATTTTTCATTTGCGGGAACATAGAGAGGATGAAAAGTTTCATGCAGCATAAGACCCCTCAGCAGCAGCTCAACAGTGTTTATCACTTTGCTCTTATCCGGATTTTGGTAGATCATCAGTTGGGATTGCGGGGTATTTCTTGGGAGGACTTCATCTCTCGTGACTTCTTCAGTGCTCCACAGGTAGTATCAGAGGCAGAGCATGAGATAGGTGGTCCATCACATCAGTATGAGCGCCATGAGACTGCTACTATGCGAGTAGTCATCACCTATCAGAGAGGTAGTAGACCCTTATTTGCAGCAGCAAAGCGAGTGTTATCTACGCCTGGGGTGGAAGGGGCCTCGCTTCTGACATCAGCATCAGATGAGCAGGGCATAGGTAAGGCGCCAGTGCAGGAGGAAGGGCCATCAGGTGAACGAGAGACCGAATTCGTTCTCCTCCATGATGATGAGACAGATACAGAACCAACAAATGCAGAGCTTACAGAGATCATCCAGGAGCAGCAATCAGTGATTGAGGCCTTATCCCTTGACTTGGAGAGGGCCAAGTGGAACATGAAGTACCTGGAGCAAAGAAACAAATAGATAGAGGATCGGCAAGCGTTTATGGAGCCGCAAAACATTCGTGAGCATCGCCAAGCTGCTCAAAGGAGAAGAGTTGAGCTCACATCATTGGAGCAAGAAATCAATGAGGATCGGGAGGCCCATCTCGAGAGCGTGAACATGCACTTGGAGAGGCTGCTGGACAAGGCCAATTAGGACCTTGCCTTGCTGAGACACATGGCTTATCGTTACAGGACATGAAATATGAGTGCAAGGGGCCGGATAAGGAGTTTGAAGGCGAAATTGAGGAAAGCAACAAGAAAGGCAAAAGAGGAAAAAGAGCAAGATCGGCTCTGAATCTTGGTTGAGGCTCCCTTGGACCATCATAACACCCCACAGATAACCTCCAGCCCAAATTTCAAGAAATTTGGGGAATTTTTGTTCACATGACAAATTTTTGGGCAAAACACAGGGTTTTCTCCCTGTGTGGCGCGGCGCTAAAAATCTAGAGCTCCAAATGAGGAATGGTTTGTATTTTTTGATTCAGCATGGAAAATCACGACTACTGGTGCCCGGACAAGAAGTTTTGGCAAGATATGAGTCTCCAAAAGCTCAAAAAACACCCAAAAATGGCCTCTCTGCCCCTTTTTTGACACATAGGAAGCAGTCTTGGGAGAATGGATATTTGGAGGGGCAAATGAGCACCAAATTCAAAATTTCCAGTGGGGTTAGAAAGTAGATAGGACATGATTTCCAACAAGCCCACTTGGGAACATTTTGGACACCTAAAAGTGCCCCAAAATAGGCCCCAAACTAGCATGGTGCACAGAGGAAAAATTGCCAAATTTGCTTCCATTTCGCGAAATTTCGATTTGCGACTTCTCCAAGTGGGCCCGCTCATCTACACTTCATTTTTTTGGCACGAAAGGTGGCATTTAAAGCATTTTCTTTACAGATGGGCTTCTATCCAAGTGGCGAAGGAAGGAAAATGGTCACCCAAGCCAAATGTCATGTTTGTAGCGCTGCACCTGTAGCTGATGGTTGGCTCTTCATCTCCATTTTGTAATGATTCGAGTAACTCCCCAACCCTTGGGCGTTCTATCTCTTCATGGCACATTTTATATATTGTATGTAAGCTATTTGCAAAGGGTTGGTTAGTTTGTAACTTCTGCGAGACTGTGGGAAAGAAATTCTGTTTTTTCACTATGTATTATTGGCAGAGAATTAATGAAAGGCAGCGGCTCTGTTTCATGAGATTCTTGTGGTTGTGAGTGTAGCAAATGTGTCTATTTTGTTTTTCATATGTATTTCGTTATGTTTCATAATTCAATTCATGTTTATTTCCAGTGAAATTTTCTAAGTGAGATTAGGTAGAATTCAATTTTATTGCTCTGCCTGTGGGAAAATTTCATGTTTAGTGTTTTTCTTCTGTTGAAAAGGATTCATGTTCCTATGCCCTTTTCACACTCCTCGGGAATCTCTCCATCCCACGTTATTCCAAACTAAATTGCTACACTTTCTGCCTACCTTGCCTCATGAAGTAATCTATGCCTTTGTATTAAATTCTCTGTTCTTTGCTGACCGTTGGTCCCATACCATCCCAGAAGCTCAGTCATTCACAGAAATTGTTCCTTGTATCCCTATTCACTTACTAGCCTAAGATCAATACTTCACTGTAAGTCATCTTAGACAATTTTTTTTCTTATCTATTCACTAAGCGTGACTTAGAGAGAGCCCTCTCCTATTCTGGTAGGGCAAGCTACGAGACTGAGCATGGTTTGTGGCTACCCTGAATTTTGCCTTCCTTTAGCCTAGGGCAGATTTAGGTGCTAATAGTATGTTGGGGTCCTCCTGCAAGGATGTTGTTACACTAAAATTTGTCACCATGACTATTTGCAGTTAGTATGGCTCCATCAACTGTCATACTATCCTCCTTGGCAAGTCTTATACCTCTGCTCTTCATGTCAAACTCCAAAAAAGAGAGAAAGTCCTTAAAAAGTCAAATAACTCTGGGTACGCAGTTTCTCTTAGCCTTACCTGCATGTACGCACCCCAAGTTCACAATACCTGCGTACTTGTACACTCTGTCTATAAAGGGGTGGGTGCGTACTCCTGTAAAGGTCAAAAGGAGCAAGTTTCACTTCAAAAAAGTTACTTGTGGTCATTTCTAGAGCATTCTAGAAGCTTGTTTGACATGTATTGAGCGCCTCCAGATGGTTCATGTATCCCTGTGAAAGAGGAACTTATACCATCAAGAGGGGAGCTATCCCATTCAAGGAGGGGCTTATCCCATTGATGGTGGACCTGATTAACTTCCTCTACAGCACTATAAATACAGGAATTGGGCCAGAAGGAGGGGAGGTTGAAAGCTGAACATTCCTAAGGGTAGATGCTGTTGGAATTAGGACTCCCTTATAGAGCTTGAGAGGAGAGATTCCCATCCTTTCCTAGCCTTATTTGGAAGTGGGTGAGCTGATCAAAGTAAAGGAAAACTCTTGCTGGACCCTAGGAGGGACCTGCACAACACCAAGGCTCAGGTTGTAATGGTTTCTTTTGTTTCCACTTAATACAATTAAGCTCACTTTTCTCAACAGATTGTTATACATGATTTGTTTCATATACTCCTTGGTCTGTATGATGAATATGTTTTATTTTATAAGTTATTCAGGTGCTATGTAATCTTTTGGCTTGTTAGTGAATGCAGGTTTCGAAGAGAAGGAGGAGCTCATCCGGATCGGCGAGGCTGGACTACTACAAAGCGTTGGACTAAAGGTATGTTATAAACACCTGATTACTTGTATTCTAAATGCAGATTTAGAGAAAGGTAGTGTTTAATTGTCTTGTTTGTCACTAGAAAGCCTTAGCTTCTAGGGAGGTTGGTTTTGTCCGCAAAATTGACTCTTTCCGCATGACAAAATGGCGACTCCACTGGGGAATCCATTGATGTGAATGATTTTTCCTTTGTGTGAAACTTTGATTTGAGAAAAGTCGTTTGTTTTCTGGTTTTTGGCTGTTTGACTGTGCATTTGGGTGGGATAGCTTAGGGTTAAATTAGATTCTAGTTTCTCTTGGTTTTGCTAGAAGTACGCAGCCTCTGCGTTGAGCACAGTGCGTACCTGTACGCACTGCAGCTTTGTACACAGAGCGTACACGCACCTGTGCAAACAGGCTGCCTGCGTACCCCTGTCAAAAGCTTAGAAAATTTCCATTTTTTCCTTTTTCTCCTATTAGATTTTGTTTATAGCTTGTTTTTGCTGCCCAGATCCACTGTTCACCTGTCAGAAGCTTTCATCTAGGCTTGTTTCATTGGCATTCCTGCTCTAAGCTTTCATCAATTGGGTGTTTTGAGTCTCTTTTTGAGAAATTCTTGATTTGTTTTCCTTTGGTCATTGCTTGGAGGTTTCTCTCAGTCCTTTCACAATTTTGCATCTTTTTGCTTTTGTTTTTGCAAAAAAATTTCCCCCTCATTCGCCGAGGGGGGGGCTAAATTGTGTATGAGTGTTAATCGCCTTTGAGTGTTTTTAATTTTTGATCTTTGGAACTCTCACCCAATTTTCTCGACTTGCACTTGATTGGTTCTTAGATTACATTAGAATCATCTTGTGTTTTAGGATTCTCTTGCATAGATCACATTTGCATAATTAGAATTCTCATTTTCAAAATATGAATGAAAAATGTACATAGATTACATTTGCATACTTTTCAAGTGAATTGTGCATTGATTACCATTGCATAGTTTACATTCTGAAAAATCAATCCTAGATTTAGATCAGCTTTCTTTGATTTGAATTTACACAAAAAATAAAAATAAAAATAAATGGTTTGGAATTGATTTGCATTAGTTTTTCTTGATAAAATTAGTGCATTAGAGAATTTGTTATATTTTCTCTTAGTGATCAATTTTTTGCATTGTCAGAAGTGAATGGAAACTCTCTCCTTACTTTAATTACGATTCATCGAGTTGAAAGGATTGCATTATCATTGCATTCAGTTGAGTCGGGTCATAACACCATTGGTTTCGTATCCATTTACCTATTTGAGTAAAAACAGCCTTAATAACACAGCACTTAATTAAAATTCATCTAGTAATTTTTACATTTCTAGGGCTCTGATACACCAACATAGCTTAGGCTAGTGTCTTGGAGTAGGAGAGTAATTAACTCTCCAAGACAGAAAAACCAAACAAGTAGCTCATCTTGTGGTAGGATAAATCCAACTATTACATTTATGTTCTGGGAAAGCTCCTCTTAAAGGAGAAGCACGAGACCGTGTCCGAACCAGTGAGGGGATCAATCCTCCTTCATTGGGAAAGACACCAGATACGCACGTACTACAAACGGTAAACCTCGGATTATTGTCGAGGAGCCTGGGTCACTTGTCGGTAAACCTTGGATTATTGTCAAGGAGCCGGCAAGGGGATTGAGCTTGTTACTTTGCCCTTGTGTGCTATCGGGTCGTAGACTGTTCCCCCAGGTGTATTTGTTGCTGTTGGTGACCTTAGTGACCATTATCTTTAGGGTTCTACCCAAGGTGACGGTGGAGGGAAGATCCCACTGTACCTGGAGCAGACGTCGGCTAGACTCACTTGGATTTTCTGGGGGGTTCACTTCACTCGAGACGGTTAAAGTGGAGGAACTTGGTCCAGTCTATTCATTAAGCAGGTTGCCGGGGTAACTGTTCCACCCGCCACTTCTGTACTGAATTCTGTGATGTTGGATTTCATCCCCAACTAGTGTTTTCGGTCCAGAAGGTTACTGTTTGTGTATGGTTTGACTCCTAGATTTGATAGCGCGTGTTAATTTGTTTGTTTTTACTTTTAGAGACCATAGGTGTGAATTGTGAATTTTAATTGTTAGGTGTGAATTGTGAATTGTTAATTTTAGTTTTAAAAAATTGTTAATAAAATTCACTGAAGTTGAATATAATGGAAAATGTTCCGGAATTTACCAACCTGGGGACCCCTCCTAACGAGAATCCTAGTACTTTTCCTTACTTTGGAAATGTTGGTCCTCCTTATATGGCTACTTTGTCATTACTTGGATTTACAATAGGTTTACCAATATGGTTATTTTCAACTTCGTTGGCCCCAAATGCTCCAATTGTTCCACCTCAACCGAATGCTTCACCTCAACAGAGTTCACCATCTCAACATCACCAACCTTCGGTTGACCCTTTACCTTCTTCGCCTAATTTTTCTTCCTCCATTTCTTCCTCTTCGCCTGGTAAAATCCTTGATGTTAGTAACCAGGTGGCTAAGAAGAAGAAGAAAGGGAAGAAGAAAAAGAAGAAGAAGAAGCAAGATAAGAAAGAAGTCAACCAACCAACCATGACTGTAAGTGTTAATTGTGTTGAGGAAAACTCCGACATGCAACGTAAACCCAAATACCCTTGCAAGCTTTGTAAGGGTGACCACTTCCTTATCAATTGTCCTGGTATTCCGAAGGTCTTGGAAGTATGGTCAGAAAAATCTCATCAACTTTCCATTGATCCATCAACCAGTGATAGTCAGGTTCCTGGGAAGAAGGGTAAAGTTAGGTTTCCTTGTAAGTTATGCAAAGGGAGTCATCAAACTCACATTTTCCCTCACATGGATGGAGCCTCAACATTGTTGGAAAAATTTACTATTCCAGAGCAAGAATTTCCAACTGGTTATCGTAAACTTTCTCCCAACCTACCGTCAACTGACGGAGTGATTGATCTAATTTCAAGTACAGTCGATCACACTCTTCCATTGGAGAGTGAAACTCATGTCACTCAGGTTGATGATCCATTAGTTGATCAAGTGGTCGATTCAATTTCACATTCGGTCGATCCCACTTTCCCTTTAGAGAGTGAACTTCATACCACTCAGGTTCTTTTTGTTACATCAGGTACTTCTACGCTGGGGGGCATTTCACCTGTTTCTACAAAACCCCCTCCAAGTACTGAGGTCTTTTCCTTTGATTGGAATAGACTGACAGAACCTCGTCTTCCTTCCTTGTTGTAGGGAAAAGTATCCGATTCGGATGACCCTATCCCACTCTAAGGGTGATAGTACCTCAGCAACAACTGTAAAGAAAACTACTTAAGGTTTACTTCTTTATGAAAGCAAGAGAGAATGAAGAAATGCACTAACCGTTGCCTTGCGCTTAATGTCGAATCCAAACTCTTCTCTTTGCTTGCTTGCTCCCAGCTCCTTGCTCTTTTGCTGGCCCAGCTACAATGAGATCCTGCAAAATAACAAAGAAGGAAACTACAAGAAGCATGCGATCATAACTGATTCAAGGATTAGCATAAATCAAATATACAATTATCACAACACATCATTGAAACAAGTGCATATAGAAGAACCTCAATAGCTTTTATTAATAGAAGAAGTAAAGTTCTGAGAGTGTTACAACCATTGAAGGCTCCAATCCAACAACACCTCCCAGCAGAAAGAATTTCTCCTCTTCACCTCCTTCAAGCAATCACCCAATAGCTCTATAGTGAAACCAACAGCATATCATTACTTTGCACAAAATTCCAGCCTCCTGAGCTCATAGGAGAGAGCTCAATATATAGATGAATTGAGAAAGGATGAGTCAGCTTGCAACTGATGTGTAGCTGCCTTGTGTCCTCTCTCTCTTCAGTTGATCTTCAGTTCTTAAGTCCACTTGGAGAACCTTGCTTCCACTTGGAGAAACAGAGCCTCTGACTCATCACAAGGCGAAATCCCTGATCCAAGTGTCATTTTTGGAAGATTCCATAGCAATGACTCATTGTGCCACTTGTCCCATCTCGCTCAGCACAGGTGGCCTTTGTTCCACTTGCTTTGCAACGCAGGTACACCATGGAGCAGCTGAGTTTCAGCGCAGAAGCCTAGTGGAGCACCTGCTTTGATTTCAGGATTGCTTGTTTTTGAGTGTTTTCAGGTGGAGAACTGATCTGAGAGCTGTTGGCTTGCTGACCTTGTTCCTCTAGGGGGTAGGAACATCATGTTTAGGGACTTTGGATCCCTTGGATTATTGACAATTCATGCCTGATGCTGCAAGGCACAAAATTGTCTATAACAGATGCCCCCTAAAGTATGAGGTCGTTTATCGGGTGAAATGCTTTATTAGGAGGATCCGAAGTTCATTCAATCTGCTGAGAAGTGTCCTGTAATAAGATACAATACAATACATTATTCTTCATACTTTTTCATGATCTAGCTGAGGCAGGCATTCCCATGCTCAGCTTTATAAATTCATTTTGGTACATAGAACAGACGATCGTCTGATGGTAGACTGATAATTCTCTGCTGAAATTATCATCCTTTGAGAAGGATGATCATCTGCTGCAATGATGTACATATCAAATGTCTTTATACCCTGAATATATATCGCAGCCCGGATGGATGAAACTAGATCCGGGGTCTTCAATCTCTTCCGATCTTCACTCGATGTACAAGTCGATCCATGTGAGAATTTCTTGAAGTCGAACATGGAAAGACATTGCTTGATTACCGGTCAATGATGTAAACCGTTAACAAGCGCGAGAGGAATCACCGATAAGGATGATGACCCTCAAGGTACAGCAGTACAAGTCACATGGTGGGAATAAAGGACTTGGTGTCGACCACCATGCGAAATCTTTTGGTCGAAGGTCATTGATGTATACCTGTCGCCGGAAGTGAGAAACTTGCCATTGAGGCATGCAAGCTTCAAAGTACTGAAGGGGTTGTTCCTAGATCAACTCCTTGGATAATGAGCTGATGTCGACAAGGAGCGATCCGTTAAAGGAGGGCCTTAATGAATCCCACATCATTGACACGGAACGGAGCTAGTGATTGTGATGAGGTGAAAACAAACTGTGATGTATGATTCAGGGTGGCGGTCATGAAATGGATGAAGGATAATGTATGGCAGTGGATGGGACACGCTTGACACTTTGCAGAACAACATCTCTTGAACATATAACGACACTGATGTGATGGATCGGTAGCATTACCCCAACTATGGATGGCGTGGCGAGGACCATGGTGATGAGACCGGTGAATGAAACAACCCAACCCGATGTGATACGGAGGACAAAGTGTCATGTTCAAGAGCGACTTGCTACCATTAAAGCTGTGAGGTTCTCCCAATTTTTCCCCAGTCATTGCTGACCAGTACCTCTTTATTTTTGTCAAGCTTGAGGAGGATAACATATGCTTGTTCTATAACCTGCCCTTCGGGCAAGCCCATCGCTATGTTTTAACGAGCCTAGCGATAGGGAAACTCGTTCTCATCTAAAGACAAGTTTGTCGCTATTTAATGAATTTAACGAGTCTAACGACAAGGATAACTCGGTCCTTTTCATTTTTAGAGAGTCTGAAAAGGTACATAAAGTCAACTCCAGAATTCCTTTTTCGTCATCTAATCCCTTAAGTCCGAAAAAGTATAAAACAATACAGAAGGGATGAGTTTTCAGTACTTTTAGCGAGCCGAACAAAACAAGCGCTCGATCTTTTTGTGCAATAATCCCTCAGGTCCAAAAAGATTAAAATCTAGAGGAGGGATAGCTTTCCGGTCGCTTTAACGAGCTGGAAGGCCAAAACTCGGCAAACTTTTCATATTTTACGAGTCAGTGAAAAGAGCTCAAAGAAGACTCGTCTTTTGAGGAACGAGTGATGAACAGGGTAGCAGCAGATTCCAGGTACAGGTCGGAATATTCCAATCACGGCAGTGTCACAAGGATGGCTTAGTGAAATCACTCTTCGCAGCTGTTCCTCAAAAGAAGGTAAACAATCATATGGAGATGAACGATTGGCCAAATGAACGGATGGAGGTGATGGCATATAAACACGACCAAGGGCTTTTAATATGGCAGTCAAAGGTTACATTTACCAAGGTTATTTACCGGTTCATTTTTTCTGGGTGAGCTTGAACTCTAGGGGAAGATTGCTCACAACTTATGTTTATTTTTTAACGAGCATGAACTATGCGCTAAAACTGCTCGGATCTTGCGTTTATTTTTTAACGAGCATGAACATTGCTAAAACTGCTCGATTATACCAGTCATAATACAAGAAACGCCTCAGGTGAGATAGCTATTTTTTAAGGAGCTTTATCTCACGAAGCTATGCTCCTATTTGGCAAGTTTTAACTTTTGCCCCTCATCCTTTCTTTATGCAAGCTGGAAACGGCTAATCCTACGAGTTTAACGGGTTAGACCTACAGGTTTAAAGGGAGGACCTAAAAATTTAAAAAATAAATAGTCGTCCCGTGCTTGCACTCCAAAAGGTTCGCATGCCCCCAGGTATAAAGTATAATTTCAAGGCTACCCCTCCTCTGTCCCACCTCTGTTTTTCTACTTGTCGTCTTGCTATATTTTTAACGATACTTGTCTTCTCGTTATTTTTCGGTGCCGACGGTACTTGTCTTCTCGTCAGTTCACTTTTATATTTTCGCAAGATCGCAAGAGATAAAACATTGGTGTTACGGAGGGAGGTTTGCCTCTTACTTATTATCCGAAAAATGGTTTTGTTTGCTGCCGCAAACTAAACTCTCTTTTCGGCGATGTCTATCATTAGGTTGCTAAGGATGGTGACTACTTGTTGCAGCAATTTCATCTCTTTCTTTGGAGACTGCCCCTACTTACCCTTCAAAACATGTGTTTTAATGGGTGAGGCTTGACATTCAAAGATGGTGGCTACTTGCCGCCACAAATGGATCTCCTCCTTAGGAGAGCCTACTTTTTAGACAAAGGGAGCCGATTATTTCGCTCACATAACTTTGACAAAAGAATCTTATTCTAGAACAACCCTCTCTTCCTTCTTTCGGACGGGGTACGGACTAGTCATATTCTTCTGCGGAAATTAACTTTATACCCAAGGTTTCCTCTGCCCAAGGCAGGCCAGGGTGCATGCCCCCTGGGTCCCAGTTCTTTCTTCCGAATCACTCGCATTCATCGGGAAGTAGAACCGGGGGTGGAGGCATTCCTTGAGTGAATAAACCGTTAAGGGATGGTATTTGACTATTTGCGATGCGTGATCCTGGAAATGAAAGTTGGTCTACGAGCTTGACCATTCTTCCTTCGTGCGGAAAACACATAACTCTAAAGAGTGAGGACACTATTGCCTCCATGCAATATATATAGTCTCGTCCAAGGAGTAAGTTATAAACCAAGGGTCCTTGGACGACCATCATGTTCATATGAACTGTCTTCCCTTTCAATGTAACTGGAACATCGGGGAGAATCCCTAACGGGCGACTGGTTCCTTTATCGAAACCTGATAGATTTTGCATCTCAGGTAAAAGCGCCGGGGAACCCAGTGCTTTCCAAGCAATAGAGGAAAGGATACTCACAGATGCCCCCTCATCAATGATAGTTCCAGCCATTACCATTCTATAGATCTGGACAATGATTCTGAATGGGATACTGGCTGGTAACCGGGGTCTGCCTAGTTGATTCCAATCAAAGGATACAACTAGGTTGCTTGGCGGTGGGACCGAATACACGGTCGGATACGACCCTGACGATGTTCCTTCCTGTGATAAAGGAATGGGCGCATTGCCCTGATGCTCATCAGAGTCTGTGTTGATGAAAAGAATATGGACGGTGTCATCCTTATCCTCTTCAGTGAGGGTGTCATTTGAAGATGGATCTTCAATGACGGTGTCATTTGAAGATGAAACCTCTGAAGGAAGAACCGGGTCAACTGCCGTTTCGACCTTTAGACTTTCGTCTGGTCTGGATTCAGTTGGTTCATTCTCAATGACCGACACTTCAGCTGACCACTTGAGCGGGCCAGCTGGATTTTCAACTATCGAGGGATTAGGCATGAGTTTTTGGTATCCAGGAGGAAGTCGTAACGGTGATACCGGACGATCTTCCAAAACTCTCTTCGCCTCATCTAAGAATGGACATCGGTGAATGGCGTGATCACCTTCACACAACATACAGGGTGATCTTGGTCTCCCTTTTCGTCCTTCACTCTCGCTAGTTGATGGACTGCAATCAACATGACTACCAGAGGTTGATGCTACCGGATTGTGCAACCTGGTGGACCAGTCCCTTAGTATCTGGGGAATACAAGGACAATCACGATGGAAGTGGGTCCCTTTGCAAATGACACATGGCGATTTAGGCCCGGTCGGTGCAGTGTGTGGATTTTTGTCAGATGTCTTTTGTTTTCCCCCAGTCGCCTTCGCCATAGGCCCCTTCTGCTTCTTTTCTTTCTTCTTCTTTTCCTTCTTCTCCTTGGGAGGCTGAATTTTGCCGACTCTACCTTGCGAAGAAGAAGGATCAGAGGAAGAATTGTAAGAAGTGGAAGGCTGGTGGGTAGCTCTAGACTGG
This sequence comes from Pinus tabuliformis, assembly GCA_031772625.1. Taxonomy (NCBI): domain Eukaryota; kingdom Viridiplantae; phylum Streptophyta; class Pinopsida; order Pinales; family Pinaceae; genus Pinus; species Pinus tabuliformis. The sequence continues at coordinate 40,683,357 of CM062815.1, forward strand.
TCTGACTGTTGATTCGACTGCTCAGGATTAGTGGCGATTTGAACTACATTAGTTGAAAAGAGCCATACAGGTAGGCCAATTGTCAATCCTGGAAGTGACAATGTGGCCATATGAGGCGCACCAACATCTCCCCAAGAGGAGAAGGGATTGGGACTTCCACCAAGGTGACTTCCTTGGTTGGTGGGCTCCATACTTTTCAACTGAAAGATCAACGTGGGAATAACAGGTGATTATGTTCCGATTAAAATAAATTTTATTAACGACGCTTTTAGACACAACTTTGCTTTTTCATGTTTTAAGAGTCGAGAAAAAGCTAAAGATGACTCTAGTCTCCTTCGATGTATTAAGGAGCCCGAAGTGACAAATGCTCGGTTGGACTTTTTCAGTTATAGAGTTTGAAAAAGGCCAAAAGAAACTGCTCTGGAGTTCTAGGCAGAGGGTGTGCCAAACCTTTCGCAAAACCACGGAATACGTTTTACGGTACGTGTGGTCAATCTTCGTGAATGCTGTGTTCACTGCATTGCGATCAGTAGGGCGGCCGACACGGCTTCCTATGGATAAAGGCTTTGTTCCTATAGGGGTCTCCCAATATATACGCGACGGTACGTGGGAGCACAAGTCCGTATTAGTGCCACCGACTCTCAGGAGGAATCACCCACCTTCGTAGAGATCGACAGTCACTAAGTTTAACGACGCCGGAACACGTCTCTACCTAGACCTCTATGTGTTTGCATTATGTTACAAAGCGTTGTTATGTAAATTGAATTTATTTTAATGTTGATCTTGCTTAGCAGTTTGCCTTTAAGGATCACCACGAGATGTATGTAACAAATTCCTGAATGCAGTCTAAGATGAGAAGCAAACTTTTCAATCTTTCAACTTTGAAAATCTTAACTACTGAGGGAGAAGAAAGGCAAATCTTTTCTCACAGATCATAGAGCACACACTAATGCAAAATTTCCTAAATCGTCATGCAAACAGTCAAATGCAAAATGCATAATGCATGTATTTTCTTTTCCCTTTATTAATGTTGATGTGTTACAAAAAGAAATTTGTTATATAACTTTGATTTCGATTTAAAGCGAAAATAAACAAGCTAGTCCAAAATCAAAAGACACTTTAAGATTTACTTGTTTAATCACTGGAAATACATGAAATCAAACCATAATGACAAAAGTGAAAAGACTAATCAGCTATGGACAGCAAACAAGCTAACTCTTTAGACCAGCAAAATGCCTAACACAGGTTCAGATCTAAGAGGCCAAAGCAAGACTAGTTCACTTTCGTTATGGGAAATTGTAAATGACGTAAGAAATACAAAAGAACAAATACAATTTCGTTATATAACAGAGGCAGAATGATGGCAAGTAAGGTTGGTTTCAGATAGGTGTAAGACTGGTAACTGGCTGCAAAAACTATAGTGAAAACAGACAGGAAAAAGGGAGGAAACCCCAACTGCACAAGGCAAAATTGGGCCAACGCAGGTGCTGCACAGCCAATCTGGCTCTCAGCGCAGGTAGCCCCTTCGGGACCTGCGTTGCAAAGCAGGTAGCCTGTGTACTACCTGCTTTGGAAAACGAAAGTTTCGTTTTCACAGTTTCCGGGTCACAATTTTCTAAAAAATTCACAGTTTTTGCTCAAATCAGAAGCTATCAATCAAGCACACACTAAGGGATGACAAGGAGGGTGAAAAGCTATCACTAAGAGCTTACAAGGATCCTTGTAGATCAGCTCTTCAAATCATGAACATGCTCAGAAATGAGCTAGAGTAGCTGCCCTCTACTTCGCTTTTGATATAGTCAAAAGCTTTTCGATTTGGTACTCTTTTGTTCAGGAAATGAATAGCAAAATACTACAAACAATCAAACAGATACGATCCCCAGTGGAGTCGCCAGTTTGTTGTAGGGAAAAGTATCCGATTAGGATGACCCTATCCCACTCTAAGGGTGATAGTACCTCAGCAACAACTGTAAAGAAAACTACTTAAGGTTTACTTCTTTATGAAAGCAAGAGAGAATGAAGAAATGCACTAACCGTTGCCTTGCGCTTAATGTCGAATCCAAACTCTTCTCTTTGCTTGCTTGCTCCCAGCTCCTTGCTCTTTTGCTGGCCCAGCTACAATGAGATCCTGCAAAATAACAAAGAAGGAAACTACAAGAAGCATGCGATCATAACTGATTCAAGGATTAGCATAAATCAAATATACAATTATCACAACACATCATTGAAACAAGTGCATATAGAAGAACCTCAATAGCTTTTATTAATAGAAGAAGTAAAGTTCTGAGAGTGTTACAACCATTGAAGGCTCCAATCCAGCAACACCTCCCAGCAGAAAGAATTTCTCCTCTTCACCTCCTTCAAGCAATCACCCAATAGCTCTATAGTGAAACCAACAGCATATCATTACTTTGCACAAAATTCCAGCCTCCTGAGCTCATAGGAGAGAGCTCAATATATAGATGAATTGAGAAAGGATGAGTCAGCTTGCAACTGATGTGTAGCTGCCTTGTGTCCTCTCTCTCTTCAGTTGATCTTCAGTTCTTGAGTCCACTTGGAGAACCTTGCTTCCACTTGGAGAAACAGAGCCTCTGACTCATCACAAGGCGAAATCCCTGATCCAAGTGTCATTTTTGGAAGATTCCAGAGCAATGACTCATTGTGCCACTTGTCCCATCTCGCTCAGCGCAGGTGGCCTTTGTTCCACTTGCTTTGCAACGCAGGTACACCATGGAGCAGCTGATTTTCAGCGCAGAAGCCTAGTGGAGCACCTGCTTTGATTTCAGGATTGCTTGTTTTTGAGTGTTTTCAGGTGGAGAACTGATCTGAGAGCTGTTGGCTTGCTGACCTTGTTCCTCTAGGGGGTAGGAACATCATGTTTAGGGACTTTGGATCCCTTGGATTATTGACAATTCATGCCTGATGCTGCAAGGCACAAAATTGTCTGTAACATTCCTCCATCCCTTTCCAAATCATTGTCAAGGCTGGTGGTAGGGACATACATCATACTCAGGTAGATGAAGGTGCTTCTGTTAGTATTTTATCCTCAACTGTTTGGAAAGCTTTGGGGTCCCCTCAGCTTGCGCCTATTACGCAGAATCTGAAAGCTTTTAACAGAACCATTAGTGAACCTTTAGGGATCCTTCCTAAGTTTTCTCTTACCTTGGAAGGTAAAACTGTCTGTATTGATCTTATGGTAGTTCGAGGTCCCTTGGATTTCAATTTACTCCTTGGGCGAGACTATGTTTACGCAATGAAAGCTGTCGTATCGACACTCTTTCGCGTGATGTCTTTCCCTCACAATGGTAGTATTGTGACTATAGACCAGCTTTCGTTCCCTAGTCTTGTTTCAACTACCAATAATATGATACCCCTAAATGTTCCTGATTCTAAAGTGGTATCTACCCTGCCACGGGTTAATTATGTGGCAACTGGTCCCATGTTTACAGTTACCGATGTAAGTGAGCCTCTCACTGTTTGCTCATCTTCCTTTGATTTAGATCCGGTAATTGACATGGAAAACTCTATGGGATTACTTGAACACGATGTTCTTATCCCTTTTGAGTCCCTTGACATGTGTTCCTTCCAGAGAAGTATTCTTCCTTCTAATGAAGACCCCTTGGAAGCCATGATCAAGGTGTGTCCATTGACATGTCTTTCTTCCAGTTGGAAGCCATGATCAGGGTTACGAGGAAAGTTCCTTTTACTGAGTCAACCTCGTTAAAAAATGAATCAGTGTGTACGAGGATAGTTTTTTGCCTGTATCAACCTCGTTAAAAAATGAAACAGGCTAGCATGAGGATAGTTCTTTTACTGAGTCAACCTCATTAAAAAAATGAATCAGGTAGATTTTAGGATATGTAGGTAGATTGTAGAAAGTAGGGCTTTGAGGATAGTTCCTGTTACTGAGTCAACCTCGTTAAAAAATGAATCAGGTATGAGGATAGTTCCTATTACTGAGTCAACCTCGTTACAAAATGAATCAGGTATGAGGATAGTTCTTTTCTTGTGTCAACCTCCTTAAAAATGAAACAACTCCCTTTTCAAAATTGAAAGTAAACCTTCATTCCATCCATCTGGTTGAATGCAATGAAGCCTTGGGGGCATGTACCTCACTTTGCATCATTATACTAGGGGCATGCGAACTTTTTGAGCATAGTTCCTTGTCTTGTGTCAAGCTCGTTAAAAAATGAAACAAGGGTAGGTTAAGTAGGTAGATTGTAGAGAGTAGTCATGAGCATAGTTCCTTGTATTGTGTTAAGCTCATTAAAAAATAAATCAAGGATTTTAGAGCATAGTTCCTTGTCTTGTGTCAAGCTCGTTAAAAAATGAATCAAGGTTTTTAGAGTAGAGTTTTTGTTAGGTAGTTTGTAGAGTAGTTATGAGCATAGTTCCTTAAAATGAAACAAGGGTTTTGAGGATAGTTCTTTTCCTATGTAAACCTCACTAAAAAATGAAACATCTCCCACACGTCTTTCCACGATCTTGAAAGTAAAGCTTCATTCCATCCACCTCATTGAATGCAATGAAGCTTGGGGGGCATGTACCTCGTTTTGTGTCATTATGACGGGGGCATGTGAACTTATAACAAGCATAGATTTTCGTTTCAAGCTTGCGTAAACATGAAACCGAATCCGAGCATAGTTCTTTTCCTGTGTCAAGCTCGTTAAAAAATGAAACAAATCCTCCTCTAATTGAGTCAAGAGTTTGACTAGATCTCATAAATGTTAAGTCGTATATTTAGGTTAGTTATTTCAATTTTTTGCATAATTTTCTTACAGTTTAGGTCGAGTCTTTCAAATGATCTCGTAACTCAACCTTCATTTCATCCAACTGGTTGAATGAAATGAAGCTGGGGGGCATGCGCTCTAGCAGTTATGCTTAGGGGGCATCAAGCACAGTTTTCTCTCTATTTCAAGCTTGTGTAAAAATGAAACTACTTTGAAGAATAGTTTTTCTCTGTTTCACACTTTTGTAAAAATGAAACCTATCTCGAGTCAATTTCAGTTATTTTCAAGACTCGTTAAACTCATGAAAATCCCGAGATTATTTTGCTATTTTTCATTCTCGTAAAACAAATGAAAATGCCGAGTTCTTTCCGTCTTTTACTGCTCGTAAATTAAATTGAAAGTCAGCCATATGAGTACATTTTTATCATTTTTTCGAACTCGTTAAAACTTACGAAAAAGTGAAAACCATGAGTACATTTTTATCATTTTTTCGAACTCGTTAAAACTTACGAAAAAGTGAAACCTTGGAGTTCTCTTTTAAGCCCTTTTCAAACTCCTAAAACATGAAAAGATTGCCGAGTGTTTCTTTTACACTCGTTAAAACGAAATTAAAAGACAGTCCCCTTATAGCCCTTTTATGACTGTAAAAGCAGGAAAAGATTGCCGGGTTTTTGTCGTTTCAAATTCGATATTGGAAATAAAACGACGTGTCCTTGATCGCTTTTTACTTTTCAGGTCAAAGACACTAATCATGAAAGTACTCCTTGGTTGCAAGATCAAGCGGTTCTCTCAAGTATTATTTTATACTTTTTCGGGCTTGGGAGACACGACTTTACGAAAACGTTCAACCTGGAGTCTTCTTAAGTTTTTTCAGACTCTCTAAAAATGAAAAACGCCGAGTTTCTCCTATACTGGACTCGTTAAAATTTCACAGTAAAGGACCTGTTCGATTGCAAACAGGAACGGACCGCTCCTTCTTAGGGTTCGAATCAAAACTAAGTTGGACTCATCCGAAGGATGAGCTTATAATCAAGCATATGTTATCCTCCTCAAGCTTATAAAAAATAAAGAGGTACTTGCCAGAAATGGTGGGGGAAAAGAGAGAAAAATGAGCCTATTTGTCATCCTTTGTCTCAGAAGAAGCCTTATTACCACTCTTGAACACGACACTTTGCATTCACTTGGGTTGGGAAATCCTTTGCCTCATAGTTGATCAAACCACAGTGAAAGTCTTCAGCCGGGTATTAACTTTGGGTCAAATGTCACCAAGCCATCTGTCGTGTCGTTATGTGTTCAAGAGGTCTCTGCATATAAACCATTCATCCGCAAAATACCCGTCATCCATCTTGACCATCCCTGAGTCAGTCCTTACAGCTACATTTCTTCAACTTGATCTATGATTTCGTGTTGTGGGCTTGCCTGCATTGATGCATGCAGACTTCAAGGTACTGACGATTCCTAGGTCATCTTTCTAGATAATGTGCTGATGTCGATAGAAAGCGACCCGTTGCAGGCAAGCCCACAACATGAAATCATAGATCAAGTTGAAGAAATGTAGCTGTAAGGACTGACTCAGGGATGGTCAAGATGGATGACGGGTATTTTGCGGATGAATGGTTTATATGTAGAGACCTCTTGAACAAATAACGACACAACAGATGGCTTGGTGACATTTGACCCAAAGTTAATACCCGGCTGAAGACTTTCACTATGGTTTGATCAACTGTGAGGCAAAGGATTTCCCAACCCAAGTGAATGCAAAGTGTCATGTTCAAGAGTGGTAATAATGCTTCTTCTGAGAGAAAGGATGACAAATAGGCTCATTTTTCTCTCTTTTCCCCCACCATTTCTGGCAAGTACCTCTTTATTTTTTACAAGCTTGAGGAGGATAACATATGCTTGATTATAAGCTCATCCTTCGGATGAGTCCAACTTAGTTTTGATTCGAACCCTAAGAAGGAGCGGTCCGTTCCTATTTGCAATCGAACAGGTCCTTTACTGTGAAATTTTAACGAGTCTAGTATAGGAGAAACTCGGCGTTTTTCATTTTTAGAGAGTCTGAAAAAACTTAAGAAGACTCCAGGTTGAACTTTTTCGTAAAGTTGTGTCTCCCAAGCCCGAAAAGGTATAAAATAATACTTGAGAGAACCGCTTGATCTTGTGACCAAGGAGTACTTTCATGATTAGTGTCTTTGACCTGAAAAGTAAAAAGCGATCAAGGACACGTCGTTTTATTTCCAATATCGAACTTGAAATGACAAAAACCTGGCAATCTTTTCCTGTTTTTATGGTCAGAAAAGGGCTATAAGGGGACCATCTTTTAATTCCATTTTAACGAGTGTAAAAGAAACACTCGGCAACCTTTTCATGTTTTAGGAGTCTGAAAAGGGCTTAAAAGAGAACTCCAAGGTTTCAATTTTTCGTAAGTTTTAACGAGTACCTGCATAAGTTTAGTAAGCGCTCTATGAATAACTGTGGTGAGGCATGTACCTCGTTTTGCATCATTATGCTGAGGGCATGTGAACTTATAACAAGCATAACTTTTCGTTTCAAGCTTGCATAAACATGAAACCGAATCCGAGCACAGTTCTTTTCCTGTGTCAAGCTCGTTAAAAAATGAAACAAATCCTCCTCTAATTGAGTCAAGAGTTTGACTAGATCTCATAAATGTTAAGTCGTATATTTAGGTTAGTTATTTCATTTTTTTGCATAATTTTCTTACAGTTTAGGTCGAGTCTTTCAAATGATCTCGTAACTCAACCTTCATTTCATCCAATTGGTTGAATGAAATGAAGCTGGGGGGCATGCGCTCTAGCAGTTATGCTTAGGGGGCATCAAGCACAGTTTTCTCTCTGTTTCAAGCTTGTGTAAAAATGAAACTACTTTGAAGCATAGTTTTTCTCTGTTTCAAGCTTTTGTAAAAATGAAACCTATCTCGAGTCAATTTCAGTTATTTTCAAGACTCGTTAAACTCATGAAAATCCCGAGATTATTTTGCTATTTTTCATTCTCGTAAAAAAAATGAAAATGCCGAGTTCTTTCCGTCTTTTACTGCTCGTAAATTAAATTGAAAGTCGGCCATATGAGTACATTTTTATCATTTTTTCGAACTCGTTAAAACTTACGAAAAAGTGAAACCTTGGAGTTCTCTTTTAAGCCCTTTTCGGACTCCTAAAACATGAAAAGATTGCCGAGTGTTTCTTTTACACTCGTTAAAACGGAATTAAAAGACGGTCCCCTTATAGCCCTTTTCTGACCGTAAAAACAGAAAAAGATTGCCGAGTTTTTGTCATTTCAAATTCGATATTGGAAATAAAACGACGTGTCCTTGATCGCTTTTTACTTTTCAGGTCAAAGACACTAATCATGAAAGTACTCCTTGGTCGCAAGATCAAGCGGTTCTCTCAAGTATTATTTTATACTTTTTCGGGCTTGGGAGACACAACTTTACGAAAAAGTTCAACCTGGAGTCTTCTTAAGTTTTTTCAGACTCTATAAAAATGAAAAATGCCGAGTTTCTCCTATACTGGAATCGTTAAAATTTCACAGTAAAGGACCTGTTCGATTTCAAACAGGAACGGACCGCTCCTTCTTAGGGTTCGAATCAAAACTAAGTTGGACTCATCCGAAGGATGAGCTTATAATCAAGCATATGTTATCCTCCTCAAGATTGTAAAAAATAAAGAGGTACTTGCCAGAAATGGTGGGGGAAAAGAGAGAAAAATGAGCCTATTTGTCATCCTTTGTCTCAGAAGAAGCCTTATTACCACTCTTGAACACGACACTTTGCATTCACTTGGGTTGGGAAATCCTTTGACTCACAGTTGATCAAACCACAGTGAAAGTCTTCAGCCGGGTATTAACTTTGGGTCAAATGCCACCAAGCCATCTGTCGTGTCATTATGTGTTCAAGAGGTCTCTGCATATAAACCATTCATCTGCAAAATACCCATCATCCATCTTGACCATCCCTGAGTCAGTCCTTACAGCTACATTTCTTCAACTTGATCTATGATTTCGTGTTGTGGGCTTGCCTGCAACGGGTCGCTTCCTATCGACATCAGCACATTATCTAGAAAGATGACCTAGGAATCATCAGTACCTTGAAGTCTGCATGCATCAATGGCAGGTTTCTCGCCTTTGACGACGGTTTACATCATTGACTTTCGATCGAAGGATTCCGTGAAATGTTCGACATCAACTCATTCATTCACATCTCATGGATTGTACTGGGTACTTTGAGAACCATTGACATCACTGGTGGTCTCTCTCACGCTTGTTAACAGTTTACATCATTGACTGGTAATCAAGTGGTTTCTACCATGTTCGACAGCAACTCATTTATTCGCATGGATAGAATCGTGCCTGTTCAGGAAGTAGAAATGAAGACCCTGGATCTAGTTTCCACCATCCAGGCTGCGAGGAGTTTTGTATTCATTATATAGTAGACCAACTATAAACAGATGGCTGCGTCCATACTGTGTCTGTTAGCACCCAGGTTGTTCCCTATGACTCCCAAGGGAATACGGCCAGGGTAACCACTAACCAATCTTTGGATCACAGTTTCTAGCCAAACTGCAATCAGAGAGGGCTCTCTCTTTATGATTTGTCTTTGTTATGATGGTGTTTTAGGCTAGGTATTATGCTCAGGTTTTGGTTTATGTTTTGGTTGAAGGATTTCTTTCAGGGCTTAAGATGTAGTGTTTAGAGAGTAATATATCATTGGGCAATGGAGTCTGGAGTTGTGAAATGCTTTGAAATGCAGGATTGGTGGTGTTCTAACTGCAGGGCCTATTGTGTATTTCAGACAAACAAAGTTAACTTGAATGGTGAAGCATGTCAGCCAACAGAAAGAAATTAAGAATTCTCTATTAAGCCGGTGAGGTGAAAGTGAAACACGTTGCACAGGAGCAAACTTGAATTCCTGAGACAAAGGCCACTGTGAAAAATGTATTCTGAAAGTGCAGCAATTAAGAATTACACTTATCAAGATTACAGATGAAGAAAACATTCATTAACAACACAGATTGAACTCAGGGTATTTCTCGAATAAATCCTGGAAGTTATTCTTTTTCTTTGTTGCTAAATATTCAAACATTAGAAACATATATGGATATTAACAAATCAAAACACATAACAGAGAGAGTTACAGAGACTTATTGTATTGTGTAATACACAGGAATCCAACAGTTTTCAACAGACACCAGAACGTTCAACACTTCAGAAATCCGAGAAATTCCATCACTTTCTTTATTAAACTTCTGAAAGGATTACAGCATAAGAACTTCTTCAGGAGAAATCAACAACAACCCTTGCAATCTCATGCGAAGGGGACTTTATAGGAATGCTTATACAAAATATCTCAGGCATTGAGTCATCTGAGAGAGAAATATCTTCATTACTTTGTTCAGAAAGTAGAAAAGAAGTTATTGCAGCTTTGAATGCAACATAACTGCTCTTTAAGTCTGTCAGAGGATATTTTGACCTATGGAGGTCACTGAGTCGGTTGAAACGCTTTGCTTTAATGCTGATAAATGTGCCTTTATATTTGCTGCGCTGTATTTTCTCGGCCCTGCCACCTGTGACTGTGCTTGCTGCTGTGGTGACCGAACAGCTTTGCTGAGTTGGCTCAGCTCTAACCTTTAATGCATGCTGATTTTGTTGAACTGTGGTTTACATAACAATTTATATTTTAAAAACAAAATTTGGTGAATGCCTCACTGTTTATAAAATTTTCTGTATGGTATTTGTCCACCAGTCTTGCGTAGGGAGTTGATGCCTGAGAATTGCATCCATAGTCTCTTCTGCCTCTGTATATTTAAAGAAATTTGGGGCCACATCAAACAAGTGCGTGATTTCATTCATTATAAAAATTAGATTTTCTATCTTACTGTAGAAAATCTGTCCTGTAATAGGCCCTGTATCATCTGAAGTGCTGGCCTTCTCATTGATCTGGGTTGAAGCAAAAACGTTCACTCTTTTGGCATACTGTTCATGGGTGAATAGTTTCCCTCCGTTGTTCAGTAGGCTAGGGAGTCCTCTGCTCTGTAATACCTGAAATTTCTCCATGAACCTGTTCACCTCATTTTGCATATCCTGGGTTCTTCTTTCCAATGTCTGCACCAGATTTCTCAGAGTAAGAACCCTCTTGATCAGCTGAATAGTCTCAGTTCTGTTTGTAATTCCCATGGTGGCTAACTGAGAACTTGTTTTATGGTTAAGTACGTTGATCATTCCGGTGGCCACTTCAGGCATATTGCTCAATAAAGCTCTTGATCTCTGAACCTCCTTCTGTGCCTTTGGGATGAGCTCTAGTTGCTCATGGATTGTCTCAATATATGGCCATTGATTGGTAATAGATTGGCCAATATTGGACCATAGCATTGCTCTAATTTCAGCTACAATTTTGTCTAGTTTGAGCTCATTTTCCAACTCTTTGATCTTGTCTTTAAGGGCTTTAATTTCCCTGCCCTTTTCTACTACTTCTCTTTTTGATTTATCATGTCTGTCATTTACCTTGGCTAACTTTTCCCTGGTCTCATTTAACTCTGTCATTTGAGCTTCCAGGATTTGGATTTCATTCTTCAGCTTTTGCATATCCAGGCTTCGGGCCTGCTCTGTAGTTGTTGGCGCTGCTGAAGTAGATGTTGCTGTCTGTTCAGTCTGTTGAGGAGGAGGAGCAGTGATAGGAGCAGTTTCCTCAAGATTGATGATCTGAGGAGGAGGCTGAGAGGTCTGACCCTCTTCTCTTTGTTTCAATGCTGCTTGCAGGGCCGCTTGTGTAGCCTCAGATTCTCCCAATTTTTCTTGTGCTTGCATAAGCTGCTTATAAATGGAAATCAACAAGGTTGTGGTATCCTGCTCATGCCTTTGTTGGGCTACCTCATTTGTCTGAGGGTGAATGGTAGCTGGGAGTTTGATTTTCTTCCTCAAGGCAGCCATGTCAGCATCCCTTAACTTCAAGATTTCCTGTATTCCTTTAATATCTTTGGGATCATGCCCAATTTCAATGATTATGTCTTCCAAGGACCTTATTCTGTTGTCCTTCGCCTGGGATGATGCCCTCTCCAATTCCAGCTGAGAGGCTGTAGCATTAAGGCTGCTCTCTAGTTTGTAATTTTCTAATGTTTTGTCTGCCAAAGAGGCATACACCATCTCACCAGTCTGTTTGTGCAGTTCAATTTTATCCATTGGGTGTATGTCCTTGGCCAGGACCTCCAGGTTGGTCCTGAGGTAATCTGAGGCAGATTGGGGATGCAGTGCTGTGGGCAAAAAATGGCTCATAGTCAATTTGCCTTCTTGCACATCAAATGCAGACATCAGTCTTTGTTGGTTGGTGGGAGCCATTTTCAATAAATGGTTATATAGTTGTATCTTGATGGGGTCACTCCTTCTTTTGATGTCTATGAATTGCTGCTTGATGCTCTTTTCTCCTTCTCTTTGCTGGCTGGAGGAGCTGACCTCTCCTCCCATAGTTCTGTCCTGTTCCTGCTGGAAGGAACTGGCTGAAGCTTCTCTGCTGGGTGGGCCCATGCCCAATGCTTGTCTTATTGCTATGTCATCCTCCGAAAAGTCATTCAATCTTTGTCTTTTCTCTCCCTGGTTGATAGATGAAGTCAGAGGAGTTTCTCTATCCCTTTTTCTGTTTATGTCCTCTTTCTGTGGAGTTTGGAGGACCGAGGCGTCAATGGTGACTTCTGGCCTAGGAGACACTATATTCTGAGCCTGTTGCTCAGTGGAAGTTGGAGTATCAACTACTCTTTCCTGCTGTAAGGGCTGCTGTCTGTCATGTTTCCCTTCTTCTTGCTGCAATTCTTGTTGTTGTTGTTGCTCTGCCTGCTGCTGCCTTTCTTTATCTGCCTGCTCTTGAGTCACTGGAGGTGACTGCTCCTTCTCTTGATGTGGTTGCTCTGTCTCCATTTCCATTTCTTTGCCTTTGCCAGATATATTTTCAGTGGCCTTTGTAGCCTGCTGTTTGACAGTTGAGGAAGATGCAGCTGCTCCGGCTTGTGTGCTTGGAAGTGCGCTCACCTGTGAACAAAGTTCAAGGTCAGCCATCTTCTTTAGATTCCTTATTGCCCTCTGATTTAGCTCTTCTTGTGTGACAGGTTCTTCTAAGGTCCATCTCCTCCATTTGCTTTGGTTAGCATGTTTTTCAATGTGAGGGATACTACAATGATCATAGGCAGACATTTTGTATTTGAGCCTCCTCATAGTGATGAAGTTATTAGGGTCATAGGGCTTCCACAGGAGACTGGTCTGAAGGCCAAGGGACACAAGCAGTCTATCTGCTTCCTTCCAACCTTCATCCCTTTGGTTATAGATAAAATGGCCAAGTTGGCTCTTGACCTTCAATTGTGCTTTCTTCCCTTTGCCTGAAAAGTGAAACATATCCACATAGCCAAACTGCCTGAAGTATTCTAAGGCAAATAGCCTCATAGGCACATATCTGGGTAATCTAAATGGAGGTAACTCACACCCATATATCCTGATGGCGGTGTGGTGTTGGTAGAAGTACCAATCCCCAATGCTGTAAGATTTGGACAGCTAAAGAATTCTCTGCATGTCATCAGTGAGTCTTGGAGGAGGCGAGCTCATTAGCATTGTCATAGCTGGATGGATGAACTGATCAATAAATTCACAGTAAGTGTATGGAGAATCAGGTGTAGTGTGGAAGACAGAGGACCAATAGACCACTGATCTAGGATTGCCCTGGGCATCCACCCTTTTGATAGAAAAATGAAATTTTTCATGTTGATGGTATAAGATCAAATGATAGATGTAGGAGGTATATCTGAATACCCTTTCTCTCGCCAAATTCATCAATTGCTCATGAATCTTGTCTGATATGTAGGTGGCATAGTCATAGCAGATTGGTGACTTGCCAGGAGCAAAACATAAGCATCATTACCAACACAGTTGTATCAATATGCTCAATTGAATTATATCCCAAGATGGGACTAATCATATCTGCAAGGTCTTTGCCCAGCCCATTGAGATATACATGACCAATTGGAGGGTACATCACAATGTCAGAGTTAATGTATAATTGATTAAGTTTGATAATTTGAGCATCTGTCATTTTAGCCCCTTGTTTTATCAGGTTCACTAGTGACAAAGGGACCAACTTCTTCTGAGTGTTGAAGCAAAGCATGTCTCTGATGGCTTGAGGGGTAATATAGAAAAGTACTGAACCAGATGGGTCAACAACAGCCCTCTGAGAAGCATCATAATATGCAGCACACAGGTGGATTAGTTCAGGGAACTGGTTGACCTGAGGGAGCTTAAAAATAGGGAGGAAAGAGTCCCATATGCCCAATATATCTGTCCCATTTTCATGCTTGGCTTTCAACTCATTCAACAGATGAATGTGGAATTTGCTGCTCATAAACATTTCTTCTGTAATTTGGTAGTCCAGGTCAGCCAATGGCTGCCAGTCCAATTGTCTTTGGGGGGCATTTAAAGGTTGAACATTTAGCACTATGGGCGTCTCCATCGCAAAAGAGGACTCTGAATTAGGTACACAGTGGTTTCAATTGAGCAGAGCTGTATAAAGAAGTGACTCTTCAACAGGGAGGTGAATTTGAAAGGAACAGGGAGTAGTTATTGTAAATAGCAATTGAAATACTATTTGCAGTGCAAATAGGACAAATGTTTGGCCTCACTCTGTCTCTCTCAGTAGTTAAATTCAGTTTGAATGAGTTTGCCGCGATTGCGCGAACAGAGCTTGATTTTTCAATGAAAATGCAGGCAAACAAGGCTCGGCTAGTGTTGTTCGAGTTCACAACTGTAAAAGGGCCAGGTGCAAGGATTTCTGCCGGTGAATTCAAGAGTTTTTTCTGTTATAAGCTCTTTTGAGGGAAATAACAGACAAAGCAGGTACGTGAAGGATTTATAGCGGAGAATACCTAGTGAGGAGTAGGCAATGGTCACGGATGACTGTGGAAATGGCGCGCCGCCGGTCTCCTGGTCAGGTTCTGCAGGTTGGTAGACTTTTTGGTCGTAAAAATCGCATGCAGGAGCAACGGGCATTTTTGTAAAAAGTGAGAAAAACGCGACATTTGGCTATTATATTGGTTTTTTGGACTTTTGGCGCGTTTTTCTGCTGACGTCAGCATGATGTCATAGGTGGGGTCAGGGCCGGCTGACGTCATAGGTGAGGTGGTGGGCTCTGATTGGTCCACAGGGATGGTGAAGTGGCAGGACAAATCGGCAGACGGCCGGGCGCAACGGTTGACGTGACGACATGGCGGGAATGACGTGGGATGATCTGGAGGTGACGTAGTATAGGCGGGATAACCGAAACTGGAAACAGCCAACGGTTTCATATCGCACCGCTCATGGTACGGGGGGGGTATCTGTCAGGCGTACCTCCGATGAGCTGCGGTGGGGACGCGTGGCTGCCGAGTGACGTAACCCTTTTACGGACATCGGAAGATATCCGTCGGATGTGAGACCCGCTCCGATATCAACGAGGACCGTCGGATCTGGGGGGCCCGATCCGACGGTAGACGGGAGAGTGATGTGATCGGCGGATATGGCGGGTAAACAGCGGACGTCGGAGCCGCTCCGATGTGATAAGAGCCGTTGGATCTTCAAGCTCCGATCAGACGGCTGTCGGATCAACGAAGTGATCGACGGATATGGCGGGGGCGGGGTTATTTTGATGTATACCGGGATATGTGCATCGGCGGAGAAACATTAGAATGTGGGTTTTTTGCGAATTATTTGTAAAAACACTCCTGATGCTTGGACTTTGGATAAATGAGAAAGGTGGGTTTTGATGCATTATTTGGCAATTTGTAGCGGGTAAGGGTGGAACAATGTCTTTTGTAAGGTTTATGTGCGAATGGGGTGTAATGAGTAAAAAATGGATTTGGAAAGGGGGAGGAGGGTTAGGCTTAGGTTATCAAGATGACCAGGTGTCATTTGATCCCTGACATAGGACTTATTGGCTATAATGCCAAGGGGAGGGGATATTTATACAAAATTTGGGGTTTATACACCATGGTGTTAATAATATTAGGGGAAAGGTAATATAAGGGATTTACATAGTAGAGTTAGGGTTAATATGGATGAGGGGAGTGAATGAAGGGGGGAAAATCACTAAGTTTATTTGAAACTTACTTAGTTTAGGGAGTAGATCAAAATGAAAAGAGTTTTAGACAAGAAATGTGGCTTCTAAAAAGATTAAGAACCACCATGAAACCATAATTCTTCCATGAATCTCAAGTGATGAGGGAATGTTAGTAAATGACATGAAAAGGGGAAAAGGGAGGTTAGGCATGCCCCTTCGCTTGCTGCAACTTGATGAAGAAGAACCCCTTCTTAATTCATTAACTCTGCTTTGGTAAACAAAGTCAACACACCTGCAATGGTAAGGATAACCTTTCTGCAACCCCAACTACTTACCCAGCTACTTGCCTAGCATTTTTTGTTTCTTCTTGGAGGGTGCACTTGGACTTGCAGACCCTTACTTGCCTTTTCTTTTCTTTGGCTTTTTCTTTTGTTTTTCTATCTACTTCTACCCTTATTGCTTCCAAGGTCCCAGATTAAGCAGTTGGGAACCTTAATTTCTCTACCTAAGCTACTTGTCTGCCAAGATTAAACAGTTTGGACAGACTTCTTTCTCTATTCTACAACTGGAAATTTGAAAGCATGGCGTGATCCAGATTAGACTGTTGGACCATCCATCAAAATTTGAGTCCATACCAAGCTATAAACACACCTTGTACTCCTTTGGAAATATGTGATCTTTGCATGATCAAAGCAGAGCATATTTGGAACTTCCCTTGTCCATCATGAAATATGAAACCTATTGGTATAGGTAGCTAACAGTGTCTACAAAAAGTCTATGATTATGATGTACTGCAAAATCATTCATGTATCAGAGCAATAGATAGTCAATTAGTTAAAAAATTTCAATCTGAGTATGGGAATGCCTACCTCAGCGATGATATGATCTTATATATGTATTTTGTGTTGAATATTTGCAGGTTCCGACTGAGCTCTCCACAAGATAATCCTTGAAATGATAAAGTACTTCACCCTTCCTAGATGATATGAAACCCTAATCTACTACAGGCTTCGCACTTTAGGGGGCAATCTGTTACACTAAAATTTGTCACCATGACTATTTTCAGTTAGTATGGCTCCATCAACTGTCATACTATCCTCCTTGGCAAGTCTTATACCTCTGCTCTTCATGTCAAACTCCAAAAAAGAGAGAAAGTCCTTAAAAAGTCAAATAACTCTGGGTACGCAGTTTCTCTTAGCCTTACCTGCGTGTACGCACTCCAAGTTCACAATACCTGCGTACTTGTACGCTCTGTCTGTAAAGGGGTGGGTGCGTACTCCTGTAAAGGTCAAAAGGCGCAAGTTTCACTTCAAAAAAGTTACTTGTGGTCATTTCTAGAGCATTCTAGAAGCTTGTTTGACGTGTATTGAGCGCCTCTAGATGGTTCATGTATCCCTATGAAAGAGGAACTTATCCCATCAAGAGGAGAGCTATCCCATTCAAAGAGGGGCTTATCCCATTGATGGTGGACCTGATTAACTTCCTCTAGAGCACTATAAATACAGGAATTGGGCCAGAAGGAGGGGAGGTTGAAAGCTGAACATTCCTAAGGGTAGATGCTGCTGGAATTAGGACTCCCTTATAGAGCCTGAGAGGAGAGATTCCCATTCTTTCCTAGCCTTATTTGGAAGTGGGTGAGCTGATCAAAGTAAAGGAAAACTCTTGCTGGACCCTAGGAGGGACCTGCACAACACCAAGGCTCAGGTTGTAATGGTTTCTTTTGTTTCCACTTAATACAATTAAGCTCACTTTTCTCAACAGATTGTTATACATGATTTGTTTCATATACTCCTTGGTCTGTATGATGAATATGTTTTATTTTATAAGTTATTCAGGTGCTATGTAATCTTTTGGCTTGTTAGTGAATGCAGGTTTCGAAGAGAAGGAGGAGCTCATCCGGATCGGCGAGGCTGGACTACTACAAAGCATTGGACTAAAGGTATGTTATAAACACCTGATTACTTGTATTCTAAATGCATATTTAGAGAAGGGTAGTGTTTAATTGTCTTGTTTGTCACTAGAAAGCCTTAGCTTCTAGGGAGGTCGGTTTTGTCCGCAAAATTGACTCTTTTCGCATGACAGATGTGAGGACGTCAAAGGTTTGGTCCAATATACCAATACAGTCCTGCACTGCCCGACCAATTTCTTCTAGTCTTGTTTGAATAGCACTAACGCATTGCTCTCTAAGTTCCGGAGGAGTGGAAGCTTGCACCTTCAGCTATAGCTCAACAATCTGGAGGTTCAACCCTAGCTGCACTTGCATTGTTTCCTCATGCGTGCTTTAGACTCCACTTTCCATACAGTAGATCTGCATCTCCGTTGGTAGGTCTGTAGTGATGGACAACTCTCAGACTGGATGGCATGCTTCATCAACTGTCTGTATGATCTGCTAGTTCTTTGACACCAGTTTGTCACGCTACAGGTTGAGTTGTTCGATGTTGATCTTTTTCTCACTCATCACCTGAATCACGTGGCCCTCCCTGGCATGGAGCTCTGTCATTATACCATCATGTAGTTGGTACAATGTGTCTCACAGAAGGGTTTCCAAATTAAGGCCAAGTCCCTTGATCCTGCTCACTGCGGCTCTATCATCCTATTTCTCTTCTGTTATCACTCCTTCTGGTAGAACTATGGTGTTGGCCATATTTACGCGTAGCAACTGCTCCACTGATGATGTGCCTGTTGCACCATAGATGGCTATGATTCCTTCCTGTGGGGGCCGTACCTGTAGTTCCTGCAGCTGTGCCATTAGGGTCCCCAGCACAATCTGCTACTTCGACATGGCTTCCTAGAGCACTTCTTTGGTGACCTCATGAACTGTGTCACCGATGTCATATAGGTCACCTTCTGTTAATGTGATCGGGTCGATGGCCAATTTGGTTGCCTTGACCTTTTTTTGTGGACCCGATCTCTCTATGATGCGTGGCCTTTTCAGCTGGGTGGAAGTTATGCCTGGGCCTGCACCTTCTTTTGTGTCCTCTACTTCCTGTCCTGTAGAAAAGTCCTATCTCTCCTCGTCCTGCATTGTGGTGGCCCATGTTTCCTGCATTGCTACTGCTTCTTCGGTGGCCTTTGCTTGCTCCATGGTTATTCTTGCTGCCTCACGGACATCCCTTACCTCTGTGGCTACCTTTTCATTGTGCCTTTTCTCAGCCAACTTCGTGACATGCAACTTGGCTTCATCCTTTTATTTCTGTGTTGTTGTTCTATCCAGCTCTGCTAGATTCAGGGTGCACCACTCGGGGGGGCATGATTCTAACACTGAAAAGATTGCATCATCAATGGAAATGAAGGGGTGCTTGGTCCATTGCTGTGCCAGATCCTTACTCGCCTTGATGTAAACATAATTCATGTTCCCCTTGAAGTCTGCAAAGCTTCGAATCCACTTTGTGTCCTTGGTGACCCAGAGTGACACGTACTTTGCAGCCTCTAGCATGTGCTTGTTCAATGCTAGGGAACTGACTATCCTTGGGAAGTTCCCCTGTTACCAGTAAAATGGACAAGAGTAACCACGCATAGTGGAAGGTCTTGCCCTATTCCTGGGCTTCCTTGCAGTTGGTCAATAACTCCTCGCAGAGGAACTCATCCCAGTTGAATTGGACCCCCTCTACAGATTGTTTGGCCAGCACACCTACCGGCATTGGTACCTCATCGTCGTGGCATTTTCTCATTACCTTCCCGACCAGTAGTTGGGTGGCTATGTGCATCCCTTTATCTTTGATGTTATTGATTGCGTAACCCCTGTTTTTATTCTCAAGCTTGTATTTTTTCCTCATGGCCTCTGTGATTGCCAAATCTCTGCTTTTTTGTGCTATCACCGTGGGGTCCTTTCCCTTACAGGGGAGTCGAGAAATTCTATGGATGAGATCCGACGTGAAGGGAATAGACTCCTCCAGCCATAAGTACCCATCATGCACCAGGAAAAGCAACTGCCTAATGATGAAAAGTGCTAGGCATGTAACGAAAGTGTGGAATCCACAGTAGATGAAGTAATCCGGCCTTCTCCACACCGCACAGCCATTTCCATGACTCTAGTGTTGTGACCGGCCCCTCTGTGCTCTGCTTCATGAGGCTCTCCGTCTCTAAGTGTGGGAACTTATCACTATCCTCGAGGTCCCAATATTCAAACTTCATTATGGGCATGCGATCCAGGGGTGAGTCCTTAAACACAGTCCCATCGGGGAGGAGAGGGGTCTCGAGTGCACTCTTAGTGGCATCCAGGCCCTTTGGTATCTTAGTTTTCCCTTTCCGTGGAGGGATGCACTTGGGCAATTTCACTCTAGAGCGCACTAGCTATATGTCCTCTTCCATGTCTTCTGCTTCCTCTATCTCGTTGACAAGAGCCTATAGGTCCTCCTCCTCATCATCTGTCTCAATGGTGACAACCTTGCCCTTTTCTTCCATTAAGAGTTTACCGAACCATAGATTCCTCAGGGACATGCAAATTGGTTCCACTACCTACTTATCTTTCTTGGGCTTCGGTGTTTGACATGATTTTAGGATTTCCATCGTGACCCTAGTGTCTTCAGGAATATCATGTACCATAGGGTTCTGTGCGGCCTCATCGGTGGTTCCTTCTACAGAGCCCAAACCTCTCCTAATAGTCATCATCCTGTTTGAGCTATCTATGGTTGTTCGTGAACTTCTGGGGCTCAATGAATATTTTAGATTCCTCAAAGATTCAGTTGTGGAGGTAAATCCCCTCTGTGGACAGAGGCGATCCCTACTAGTCCAAATAGGGTCTAGCAACAATCAAATAACGCTAACACGCAGGTTCCTAATTGAAAATGAAAGACCAATGATGAAGGCCTACCTGGATTCCAACGCTAGTACTTGTAGAAGAGTTGATGCTCCCATTCCTTTGCCCCAACTGGTCACCATCCTCACGATCCTCATGCACAGACACCTGCACATGCAAAGAACGATACAAACACAAGCATAAAATCCAATAGATGCAACTATATATCAGTCAGAAAGGATATAACTCAAACACCATCATAAAGACAATAAGAGTGGAACCATAATGATAGTCGTCTATTATTGATAAACAAAGAAGAATACAATCATAGTTCTGACGTCAAATCCTTCTCAAGAGGGTCTAGCCAGCAAGTCCCTCAAGCATTCACCCTTGAAGGTAGATCTCCCAAGACAAAACTCTCTCTCACACAAGTTTACACAAGATCAAAACGCTTCACAACCTTCCTTAAGCTCTCTAACAATCCCACACTTTTCACACCAGCTACCTATCAAGCTCACACACTATCAGCAACACTCCAAACATTATGAATTCCAAAAACTCCCCACTCATGGCAATGGTGGAGGCTTAAATAGGAGAAGGAGTCTCCATGAATGGTGGGAGGATGAGCTTATCTCAAAGGAAGGTGGCTCAAATGACGAAATAGACATGCCAGAGAAGGGAGGGCGACATATACAAGGCCAACAACCAGGTCTGGAGGCATCTGGAAGGCCGGCTGTTAGAACAAACGCACCCAGACTGGATCATCGCGGGTGCATAACCGCACTGGAGCGCTGACATTGCTGCTGAATAACGAAGAAAGTCATGTCAGCGCGATAAAATATAATCAACAGTCGCGTTGTCTCATGAAATTCGACCAGCGCGTGAATCACATGTACTTCTGCGCTGGCAGCGCGTTCAGTCTGTTTTGGAGCGCTCATCAGCACGTTTATTTTTACAACAGTTGCGATGATGGAAAAACTTTGGCAAAGTGGGTCATTTAGCAACATCAGAGAGCATGAGTATGAATGATTTGGACTCATGACATAGTAGGAAGACTGGTAGGAAGACAGTGACAAATTACTGTGTAACAGATGCCCTAAAGCATGAAGCCCGAGAGAGTGGGAGGGGTGAAATGCTTTACGAAATTGGTTGAACTAGAACACCACTGGGAAGAACCTGCACGCAAGTACAACTGATATCTCTGATAATCAATTACATGTAGTCTAGGCATGGGCGCAGCCATCCAAAAGACATACGAAATAGGTTTGTGGTATGGACGCAGCCACCCAGCTAATGAGACCGTTATGATAATAGAGGTATGGTCGTAGCCATCCATGAAGACTCAGGTATGGGCACAACCATCCATCAATGAGTCATGTAATGATCATAATAATCCACAAAATAGCAACCTGGATCTCAATAGACAAAATCCAGGGTCTTGCGCTCCATCTCGACCCGAACAAAGTACAAGTCCAAGCATGCGAATATAGGAGTTGAGGTCGAACATGCAAGAACATCGTCTGATTACCAGTCAATGATGAAAACTGTTAACAGACACAAGAGGTACCACCAATAATGACAATGGTCCTCAAGGTACTATAGGTACAATCTACGGCGTGCGAATCAGTGAGCTGGCATCGAGCACCCGCAGAATCATTCGATCGGAGGCCAATGATGAAAAACTCGCATCGAATCATGAAGAACCTGCCATTGAAGCATGCAGGCTCGAAGGCACCTGAAGGGAGTCTCTAGGTCAACTTCCTGGATAATGAGCTGAAGTCGACAGGAATTGACCTTGATGGAAGGTGGGCCATAATGTTTCCCACATCATCAACATGAGACAGAGAAGGATAAGATATCTTGCGTGAGGTATCAGAGGGAGGTTGAGTATTCTTGCAGAGGTCAACTTCTCTTGAACATATCGGCGGCAAAACAATGGACTTGGCAGTATTTGAGATTAAATGATCAGGGGTCATGGTGACAAGGCAATGAGTAGATGAGAGGTCAAACAGGACAACCCAAACCCATGGAAACAAGTGTGAAAAAATAAGATGAGATATCCCCACCCAGACACAAATGTAGACAAGTGCCATGTTCAAGAGCGACATACTGCTGACATGACAATGATTGTGGTTCCATTTTCCCCACCATTTCTGGCGAGTACCCCAGTTATTTTTATCAACAATCTTGACGGGGATAGCATATGCTTGTGAGCGTCATTTCGATGGAATCCAATGTCATCAAGTTTTAACGAGCCTGACAAAGGAAGAACTCGGCGTCTTTTCATGTTTAGAGAGTTTGAAAAGACAGCAAAAAAGGAAACTCCAAGGGTGTCCTTTTTTGTAAAGTTGTGTCTCTCAAGCTCAAAAAAGTATAAAACAATGCTCGAAAGAACCGCCCGATCATTACGATCGAGGAGTACTTTTCATGAGTAGTGATTTCGATCTGAAAAAGTAAAAAAGTGATCGAAACCACGTTGCTTCGTAACCGTTAACGAACCGGAAATGACAAGGGTCTGACGATCTTTTTGTTTTTACACGGTCGGAAAAGGGTTTAAAGACGACCGCCTCTTATTTACGTTTCACGAGTCAAGAGGAATAACTCGACAATATTTTCATATTTAGACAGTCAGAAAAGAGCTAAAAGTAGACCTCCATTTTTATTCTCTTTAACAAGTCAAGAAGGGAAAATACTCGACAATCTTTTCATATTTTACGAGTCAGAAAAGAGCTTAAAGGTGACTCATCCTAGAGGAATGAGTGGTATAAAGGGTAGCAACTAGTTCTGGCAATGGTGGAACTGCTCAAAACATGTAATCGTCAAGAGGCTGGCTAACAAAACCACTCATAACTGCGGTCCCTCAGGAAAGGTAAAACAACCAAGTGAAAGCATATGATCAGCCAAAGAGATGGTGGCGATGGAATGAAAACAACCAAGGCTCATCTAGCAGAATTTAGCAGATAAAGATAGCAATCACGAGATGTAAAATGGGTATGGGTTCATTTTTACACAAGTTTGAACCATGGAGAACTCTGCTTGGATTCGGTTTCATGTTTACACAAGCTTGAAATGAAAAACTATGCTTTTTATGAGTTCGCATGCCCCCAACATAATGATGCAAAATGAGGTACATGCCCCCCCAAGCTTCATTGCATTCGACAAGGTGGATGGAATGAAGGTTCACTTTCGAGATCTATGAAAGTCTCGACTTGTATTTTACGAGATCTTAATCAAAAGACTCGATTTGGAAAGGGAGTTGTTTCATTTTTTTATGAGGTTGACATAGTAAAAGAACTATCCTCATAACCCTTGTTTCATTTTTTAACGAGGTCGACATAAGATCAAAACTATCCTCGTAACCCTTGTTTCATTTTTTAACGAGCTTGACACAAGATCAGGAACTATGCTTGACTAGTCCCAGTTTCATTTTTTAAGGAGCTTGACATAGGAAAGTGAACTATGCTCCGACCAAACCTAGTTTCATTTTTTAAGGAGCTTGACATAGGAACAAGAACTATGCTCTGAATGAACTTCATCATAATGAACAGGAAGTCGTCACTTCCAAGAATGGCACTCTCGGTGGAAGGACAACATCTTGGAAGTCAGGACCCAATGCCCCCAGGACATCATGCACGACGGCATCATCACTGGATATAGGCACGGGATAAGTAGCCACGTAGTTGACCTGCGGTGGGGCAGATACAATTGGTGGATAAAAACCAGGAGGGGGTGGCAGCTGCACAGGAGGCACCGGGGGACTAAAGAATGATAAGTGATCTATAGTCATGATTCTTCCGTCGTGTGGAAAGCAAACCACAAGGAAAAGCGAAGAGACAAGGGCCCCCATGGCATAAACATAGTCACGGCCAAGGAGAAGACTGAAATCTAAAGCAACTTGGACAACCAGCACGTCCATATAGACGGTTTTGCCTCCCAAAGTAATAGGAAATTTCAGGAGGACCCCTAGAGGTTGACTGGTTCCCCCATCAAATGCTAACAAATTCTGTGCGACCGGCCCAAGCTGCGGGGAACCTAAAGCTTGCCAAGTAGTGGACGGCATAAGACTGACAGAAGCACCTTCATCCAAAATAGTGCCAGGTATTGCCTTAGCACAGGCATGTACTGTAATCTGGAAAGGCACATTGGATGGAAGGCAGAAGGCGGTCAGGTAATTCCAATCGAAGGAAGCGACCAGACTACTTGGTGGGGGAATCGTATGATTGCCCCCATGCTCTAAAGGAACCGAAGGAGGACTTTCGGGAGCAGCTGGGATAGGAGAGTCATTTCCGGATTCAGGAGAATCTGAGGAGATGAGAAGAACATGAGCAGCAGAATCATGATGCTCCTCCGGAACAGAGTAATCAACAGGTGGTGAACCCAAGTCAACACTCTCTCCGACCAATGGTTGGTCTGGAGCAGGCTTGGCACAGCCTGGTTCGGGAAGAGGAACCTGGACAAGAGAAGAATCTAAGTCAATCTCTTTGTCAACAGGGAGAGGGTTTGAAGAGAGCCTCTGATAACCAACAGGAAGTTGGGGTGAAGAAGCTGTAAGACTTTCCAAAATAGCGGAAGCTTTATTCATGAGTGGACAAAGGTGAAGGGGATGACTGCCCTCACATAGTCTACAGGGGATTCGAATCTTCCCTTTCTTCTGAATGTTGTCAGTTGATAGGGTGTGTTACACTAAAATATTGTCACCATGATTATTTGCAGTCAGTATGGGTCTATCATCACTTGTACTGTCCTCCTAAGCAAGTCTAAGACCTTAGCTTTTCAAATCAAGCTTTGGAAATGGGAGAAAGACATCAAAAATCAATATAACTCCGGTTCCGCACTTTCTCTCATGGTCACCTGTGGTCCCGCACCTTCTGTGTACAAAATCTGCATACCTACCCACTCTGTCCCTAACGGTGTAGGTGCGGACCCCTGTGAAAGTCAAAAGGCGCAAGTTTTATCTTAAAAAAACCCACTTTGTGTTAATTCTAGAGTTTTCTAGAAGGAATTTTGACGTGGATTGTTCGCTCTGAGGTGGTTCATGCATCCCAAAAGAGAAGGAGCTAATCCCTTGACTAAAGGACCTATCCCTTTGAAGGAGGGCTTTATCCCTTTGAAGGAGGACCTAGTAACTTCCCTCCATTGCACTATAAATACAGGCATTGGGGTGAGGACTAGAGAGGTTAGAAGCTGAACATTTTGAGGGTAAATGCTGGTGAAATTAAGACTCTTTGGTTGAGCTTGAGAGGAGAGATCACATACCTCTTGGTTCCATTGGAGAGTGAGTGAAACTTGTCAAAGTAGAGGAGACATCTTGTTGGACCCTAGGAGGAGCTTGTACAACGTGAAGGCAAAGGTTGTAAAGTTCTTCTTCTTTTGAATTAATACAATCAAACTCATTTTTCTCAACAAGTATCTTATGTTATTTGTTTCATGGACTCCTTGACTTTAATGTTAAATATGTTTCATGCAATTGGCTTTTCAGGTGCTATTTAATTTGTTTGCCTTGTTTGTGTTTGCAGACTCGCGAAAAGGAGCTCATTTGGATCAAAGGAGCGAGGGCATCCACAAGCTTGCGTTGGACCAAAGGTATGCCCTAAAAACACTTGTTTGTTATTGTTTATCAAAGCATATTTAGAGAAAGATAGCGTCTGGTTGGTTTGCTTGTCGTTAGGTCTTCTTTAGATTCTAGGAAGGTCTATCTTGTCCGCAAGATTGACTCATTCCACGTGACAAAATGGCGACCATACTGGGGACTTGATTGTTTTCCTTGTTTATACTTTGACCTGAGAAACTGTATCTTCTGTTTCTGTTTTTCACTTGATGATTGTGGGATTGGGTGAATTTAGTTAATTTTGAGTTAGTTTTTATTTTTCATAGTTTTGGGAGAGGTACGCACCCTCTGAGTTAAGCAAAGTTCATACCTATACGCACTTTTTCTTTGTGCACAAAGCGTGAACGCACCTGTGTAAATAGGCTGCCTGCGTACCCTGTCAAAAATTTGAGAAATTTTAAATTTTTCTCTTTTTTATCAGTTTAGAATTTGTTTATAGGTTTTAGCCATTGCCCAGACCTGCTTGTTCCCTATCAAAAACTTTCCTTGATTTAATTTCATTAGTGTTAGGGTTTTAGGTGGAATTCCTAGGAATTTTTCTTGTTGGGCTTGTTTTTCAATTTGGTTGTGTAGTGGCTTTGAGCTTAGAAGTTGTAGTGACCTCAGATCACCTTGGTGTCTACTAGCCTTCTTATGAGTCTCACCATTTATGAAATCTCCGCTTGTTGAGGAATCCGCTTTGAGTTTTCTCATTTCAAAATTTCGAAAAGCTTGTATTTAAAAGTTTGGATTTTCATTTTTAAAAAAAGAAAACGAAAGATTGGTTGTTTTTTGACTAATTGTGATTCTGCATAAATTAGTCCTTAGCTCACATTTAGCTAAGTAAAACATCCTCAAAAAGACACTTTGTAAACTTTCACTTCAAATAGGTTTTCTATAGTTTGTAGCTCTCAAAGTTAGTCATTTTCATTAGTTTTGAGTGTTTTATTTACAAAATATAAAAAAAATCTCTTTTGGAAAAAGTTTTTTTTTTGTAGTGATTGAGTGCTTTGAAAAGAAAAGGGAAATTTGTGTGAAATAGCTAGTTGTCTCGTTCTGAGTGCTTTGGAAAGGAAAAGCTCTTCTTTTAATTTGTTGAATTGAGAAAGATTTGTGTTTACAAAGTATTTGCATTCTCAAACTCTTTCTTAGTTTAGAAGTTCATCGAAGAGAAAAGATTGTTTAAATCATCTTAGGTGCATCTTCTTAGTGATTTCGAGTCGAGTCTTTACACCACGAGTTTTATCTCCGCCACCTCTTGACTTAAGCAAAAACCACTAAAATTAACGCTTAAAGTAAAATTCACCTAGTAACATTTTATTTCTAGGGCTCTGATACACCAACTTAGCTTAGGCTAGTGTCTTGGAGTAGGAGAGTAACTAACTCTCCAAGACAGTAAAAAACAAACAAGTAGCTGTATCTTGTGGTAGGAAGAAATCCAATTGTTGCATTTATGCTCTGGGAAAGCTCCTCTTAAAGGAGAAGCACGAGATCATGTCTAAACCAGTGTGGGAATCAATCCTTCCTCATTAGGAACGACGTCAGATATTCACGTATTAAAAACGGTAAACCTCAGATTAACCATTGTCGAGGAGCCTGGGGTCACTTGTTGGTAAACCTTAGATTATGCCAAGGAGCCTTCAAGGGGATTGAGCTTGCTACTCTACCCTTGCGTGTGTATCGGATCATAGACTATTCCCCCAGGTGTATTTGCCTTAGTTGGTAGCCTTAGTGACCATATTCTTTAGGATTCTTCCTAAGGTGACAGTGGTGGGAAGATCCCACTGTATCTGGAGCAGACGTCGGCTAGACTCACTTGGATTTTCTGGGGGGTTCACTTCACTCGAGACGGTTAAGTGGAGGAACTTGGTCCAGTCTATTCATTAAGCAGGTTGCCGGGGTAACTGCTCCAACCGCCATTTCTGTACTGAATTCTGCGACGTTGGATTTCATCACCAACTAGTGTTTTCGGTCCGGAAAGTTACTATTTGTGTGTGTTTTCTCTCTAGATTCTTTAGGCGTGTGATTCAAATTTGTTTGGTTCTTTAGAGGCTTTAGGTGGTTTTCATTGAGATTTTACTTTGTTTGCGTGTGAAGTAGTTAAAAGTTTTAACTGTGGTTGAATTACCAAGACAGTCCCGTAGACTTCGGGGCCAGTCTCCTGAGTTTGTAACCGTGGCTGATTTACTGAGGAAGTCCCGTAGACTTCGGGGCCAACCTCCTGAAGAAGTCTCGAGCCAGCTTGAAGGCTTGAAAGTCCTCGTAACTCCTAGTGGTAGTAAAGTTGGGTCACCTGAAGAAGGAGAGTCTTCATTGGTTGTACATCCTGATTACCAAACTCTAGTAACAGGTTATAATCATGAATCTATTTCGGTTTCCGAACTTGCTGGTAGCTTTTCATCTACTAATGATATAGGTGAAGAACCTGAGATATCTGAACCTGTTACTCCAACATCGGGGTTTGTCTCTCCAACTTCTAGTGGTCCTAATTCACCTAGGGTAGAAAGAGTAATCACCGAAAATCTTCCTTCTGGTTTGATAGCTATTGAAGAACTTGCTCCGGAAGAAGAAGTAGGCATCCCTATCCCTGAAAATCAACCTATTATTGATCTAAGGGAGCGTGAATCAAATTTTTACAGTCCACCTAGAAGTACTACTTGGTATCTTTCTTTGACTAATTATTTGGAAAACTTAGCGTTATGTTTTTCACCACCTCGTGCTCCTTATCATCCTAGAGGTTTTTATACTCCCGTAAATATGTCAGGTCAGTCGTCCATGTTTACTCAATCACCTGAATCTTTTTTGTACGGCGGTCCTTCTGTTCCCTCTGGGTATCAGTCACTTTCTGGTACTTTTTCGGGAGCATCTCCTCAACCCATTGAACAAGGGTTATTCACTAGAAGCAATGGTTCAAAGCCGTTGAGTGTAGAAGACATTCTTATGATGTCAGGTTCTATTCCCAATTCTCAACCTCAAGGTGGCCAGTTACCGCCTGGGGGGCAGCCTCAATTAACACCTAGGGGGCAAGCTCAAGGTACACAATTTACATCTGGGGGGCAACCTCAAGGACAGGATGTACCTACGGTACAATACATTCCTCAAGGTCAACCCCAGACTCAATATGTACCCCAAGGTCAACCCCAGTATCAATTTATACCTCAAGGTCAACCCCAGTATCAGTACGTGCCTCAGGGGTATCTACCCCAAGGTCAGTACTCGAACCAAGGTTTCCAACCACCCCAAGGTAAATCTTATGTTCAAGGAACGGGAAATGTACCTTTCAATTATCAATCCTACCATCAACCCGGTTATGGTCCTCAATATTCTCAAGCTGTTATGGGTCAGTACCCCGGAATGAACATAGTGTGGGATCCATCGCAAACTCAACAGGTGTTGCAGCCAAGTGTACAGTTGTCATCTCAAACTGGACAACCCTTAGTTTCTGGTTCACCCCAGCAACCAGTCCAGTCTAACATTCAAACTTCTGTACCTTCGGTAGTTTCTCAGTCTAGGCCTACTGCGCCTCGTACTCCATCTCAAACGACTGCTGCAACCACCGCAACATCTGTTCAATCTACCCCACCTACTTCTGGAGTATCGACAGCTCCGGTTTCTACTGTTCCTGTATCTACTCCTCAGACATCTTTACCATTGTCTGGATCCACGATTCAAACTACGGTTCAGATGCCTGTAGGACAACCTGGTTTAAGTACAGTTGTCACAAGTCAACCTCAATTCACCTATCAACCGTACCAGGGACAATACCAATTCAGTCCTGCTGTTCAGCAACCAGTCTATCAGTATCAACCGTACCCTGGGTACACTTATCAACAACCTCAACAACCCCAGTACGGTCTGGTTAATCCTGGTTTTCCGGGAGGATACAATATCCTGAACGTGATTCCTATTCCTAGTTATCCTCGATATCCTATTCCTGGGGCTGGTCTCATGACCCAGAGTTTTAGGGATCCTAATCGATAGTTACCATTTATCACAACTTTCGACTTACCTGATTTGTCGCGCCTAACCTCGTTATCCTTGTCTCATTTGTGACGAAGAACATTTTACAAGAGACTGCCCTCATCGTGCAGAGGTTGCGAAGATTGTCAAAGGTTCCCAAACTCCTGTTGTCTTGAAGGATCCATTTCCAAGTCAAGACTATAAGATGATAAGTTCTTCCTCGAGTGCCAATGAAGAACCCATATTGATGATGTCCCATGTTAGGATTGTGACTCAATCACAAGATTATGGTAGTAAAAGTCCTGTTGATGGCAAAGAAGCAGAATCTTCTCATTCTAATCCATCAACCTCAGCTCCTGGTTCCGATC
Source organism: Pinus tabuliformis (assembly GCA_031772625.1). Lineage (NCBI taxonomy): Eukaryota > Viridiplantae > Streptophyta > Pinopsida > Pinales > Pinaceae > Pinus > Pinus tabuliformis. The sequence continues at coordinate 40,713,817 of CM062815.1, forward strand.
CACTACAGATTGAGAAACCTAATCCAGACTTAGTAATCAAACCGCCTGCCAAGGGTATACTTCGAAAGTCAGCTTTCAATCCACATGCGAGAGCGGCTCAGAATTATAACATTGTTGAGGATTTAGCTATTTCACCCTCAACAATGTCGGCTTTGGAAGTGCTGCAATCATGCCCAACACAACGTAAATTACTTTTGTCGGCTATAGGAGCTGTTGACATTCAGGACCCGAACCTAATAATCTTTGATCTAGAAAATAGTACACCGCGTTTGCCTCATCAAATGGCTTTCTAGATCCCAGTGATAGTAAAAAACAGGCCTATTCATCGGACTGTAATTGATGAGGGAGCCTCAACGTGTATTATGTCGATACAATGTTGGAGATTGCTTGGTTCTCCTTTACTAAATCAATCCCCGACAATTCTTAAGGCCTTTGATGGCCGTGGGTTTCATCCTTTTGGCATTCTACAGGATTTGCCTATAGGGGTTGAAGGAAAAATCGTTAATCTAGATGTGGAGGTGGTTGATGCCCCTCTAGATTACAACCTTCTATTGGGTCGAAGTTGGTCTTACGCTATGACAATGGTCGTTTCATCGCTCTTCCGAGTAATAAAGTTTCCACATAATGGAAAGATCGTAACAATAGACCAGCTGGCTTACTTTTCATCCGACCCAGCCTCTTCGGAGAGTATTCAGCATGTTGGTAAAACGACTATCCCATATAAGGATGTTGGAGTAGGATTAGTTAAAGATGCCGGTTTACTGGGAACTTTTCATTTTCCTCCAATCAACGCATCATCTTCATTTGCAACCATTCATATGATTACATCAGACACCATTTTTTATGACGATCCTTGGATCGTTCCTTCTGAATCTGAAATAGACTCATTTGGTAATTCCATGCCTTTGAGTCCATATGAAATTGCCTATGAAGCCGTGCAATCTTTTGCCGACTCGTGTTCAACCGAAAATGACTTAATGAATGTGGTCCATGAGGAATCACTTTTCACATCAACCTCGGATTTAACTACGTTTTCTGAACTTGTTCACTCTGATGAGAAAATTCGTGAAATCCTATGTGTAGATGATTTACCATGGGAAGATCTCCATCACAGGTCTTCGTTTTTACCTGAGGATGATCGTTTTGAAAATGATTTCTCATCAATCATTACGACTGAATATGTCAAGGAACCTCAGAATCCAATGAAACATCCCGATTCAGAGTTAAATTTGGGAAACATCTCTCGAACTATTCCTATTGAAATTTCGGTTAAGCCTGGAATTGTTGAGAACATTCATATAGGTGCCTCGTGTACAGATGACGAAATTCAATTATATAAGGCCCTATTTCAAGAATTTCGCGACATGTTTGCCTGGTCCTATGAGGAAATGCCAGGAATTGATCCCACGATTGTTGTTCATGAGATCAAGACTTACCCGGACGCTAAACCCGTCCGGCAACGTTTGCGTCAGATTCACCCATGAAAAGCTGTTGCAATTAAAGCAGAAGTTGAAAAACTATTGAAAGCAGGTTTCATTTATCCGATCCCGCTAACGGATTGGCTATCGAATATTGTTCCGGTTAACAAAAAATAGGGAACAATAAGAATATGCATCGACTATAGGGACATTAATCGAGCCTGTCCAAAGGACAACTACCCAACTCCCTATATCGAGCAAATCATTGATGATTGTGCCGGCAGCGAAATATTTTCCTTTATGGACGGTTTTTCCAGATACAATCAAATCAACATTCTACCTGCCGATCAACCAAAAACGGCTTTCATTTGTCCATGGGGGATATTTGCTTATTGCAAATTACCTTTTGGGCTTAAGAATGCCGGAGCAAATTTTCAGAGGGCAATGTCTTATGTGTTTCATGACATCAAGCACATTGTGCAACCCTATCTCGATGACTTGCCTGCTCATTCATTACATCGAGTTGATCACCTCGTCCATTTACGAGCAATCTTTATGAGGTGTAGGCATTATCGTATTCGGTTGAACCCACAAATGTGTCTTCTGTATAGAAACAGGTCGATTGCTGGGATTTGTAGTTTCGAAAGCCGGCATTCGCGTTGATCCCTCGAAGGTCGAAGCTATCATCAATTTTCCTCCTCCTTCGAGTCTTCGCTAACTCCAAAGTTTGCAGGGGAAAGCAAACTTTGTACGACGATTTATTCCTAACTACGCCGAGGTTACAAAGGGTTTTACACAGTTGTTGAAACATAACACTCCATTCTATTGGGATGAGATAGCTCAGAAATCTTTTGATGCACTCAAACACGCGTTGACCCATGCACCGTTGTTGCATCCTCCCAACTACAACCAGGATTACTTCTTGTATCTCGCCGCCTCTCATTCCACCATTGGAATGGTCTTAGTTCAGGAAGATGAATTCAGAATGGAACATGTGATATATTACCTTAGTCGAACGTTAAATCCAACTGAGCTAAAATACTCACATGTGGAGAAATTGGCATTGGCAGCCATTCAAGCTGTCCAATGTTTTCGTCACTACATTCTACTACGCAAAACTACAGTAATTTCAGATTGCAACCCTATGACATACATTTTGACCAAGCAATTTCTAGGGGGCAAGTACTCTAAATGGATCGTTATCCTGCAAGAGTTCGATTTGGAATTTGAAAAATCTAAGTTTAAGAAATCTTTAGTTTTTGCGGAGTTAATGTGTGACTTCCCGCGTGCTGACACGGAAACTATGGCGGAGGAACCCATTGCGGACGAATCCTTGTTTCTAATCAGAACTTTAGATCCGTGGTATGGGGATATTATCATCTATCTCCAGACCCAATCCTTTCGGCCAGAAATTTCAAGGTTGGAACGTCGGAAAATTCGATTCCAGTCCCAACAATTCAAAATTATTGGAGATACTCTTTGTCACCGTGGGGCGGACTCTATTTTTCAACGTTGCTTAACTCACGAAGAAGCTGAAAGGGTTCTAAATGACTGTCACTCTAGAGCGTGTGGCGGTCATATGTCTGGGTATGCCACAGCCCAAAAGATATTGCGCGCTGGCTACTTCTGGCCGTCTTTATTTAAATATTGTATTACGACGGTCCGAAAATGCCACAATTGGCAGATTTTTTATCGTAAGATGTGCGCTCCACCTGCTCCTCTCCACCCTATAATTGTCGTTGGTCCTTTTGCCAAATGGGGTATCGATTTTATTACACGTAACCCTCACTCGGCCGGGGGGCATGCGTATATCATCCTTGCGGTAGATTATTTTACTAAGTGGGCCGAGGCGATGCCTACATTCGAGGCAGACGGCAAGACAGCTGCAATTTTCGTGTTCAATAATATAATTTCTAGGTTTTGTGTCCCACAAGCAATAATCACTGATCATGGGCGTCATTTTCGAAACGTTATGATGACCGAACTTATAGGCCAACTTGGTTTACATCACGATAGTTCAACTCCTTATTATCCACAAGCGAATGGTCTGGTTAAATCCATCAACAAAGTTTTAGTTATCATGATCCGACGAATCATTGGGATTCATCGGTTGAATTGGCACAACATGCTATTTTCAGTGCTTTGGGCGTACCGAACTTCAGTAAAAACATCAACAGGGTTCACTCCTTTCCAACTAGTCTATGGTTTGGAAGTTGTGTTACCCATTGAATGCGAAATCCCGTCACTGCAAATGGCCATCGAGTTACTTCCAGCTACTTCGGAAGAGGAAAAGCATTTGTTATACTTAGCTCAATTAGATGAGAATCGACGTGATGCTGCATTGGCGATCGAGACTCACACAAAACGTATGAAAGCTCAGTATGATCGGAATGTGACCCCTCGAAATTTTTCGGAAGGAGACCTAGTGTTATTGTATGATCAAGCTAATGATAAATTAGGCGCTGGGAAATTCGTTCCTATGTGGCATGGTCCCTATATTGTTAAGCGAAAGCTAGCAAAAGGGGCCTATGAATTGGTGGACTTTGATGGGGACTCTTTGGGTAAACCCAGAAATGGCCTTTACTTGAAGAGGTACTATGCTTAAAAGAATGGGTATGGAGATTTTTAGTTAGGATAGTTTTTTCTTTCTAGCTGGTGTGTTTTAGTTTAAAAAAGTGTGCTTAGCTTAGAGAGTGTTTTTTCGTCATTATTCCTGCTTATCTTGGTTTTACTCTTGATATTGCAGATGTCGATGCCTCTCCAAACATACATTGGATTTGCTGATGGTGCTTGTCGTAATACACGAAACATCTCTTCCGCAGCTTGGGTTATCTATTCGCCCTCTGACGAGTTAGTTTCTATGCATGGGGTAAGCCTCAGTCAAACAACAAACAACATTGCAGAGTATAGTGCAGTGATTGAGTTATTACCTGAATCTATTTCATTTGGGATTCGAAGTTTGATAGTGAGGTTAGATTCTGAATTCGTTGTATCACAGCTTAATAGAGTGTATGCCATTAGAAATCCAGTGTTACTGAGATCATTTTTGAGAGTGCGTCTCTTGGAACGTGAATTTGATTACATTGAATATCAGCATATTCCAAAGTCTTTAAATACATTAGCAGATGCAATTGCTTCTCGAATGTTAAATAGACATTTGCAATAATCATACATGTAAATTTAAAACCATTCCATAACATGATTTACAAGATAAGCCGGTAATAGTGATATATATATATATATATATAGGAGTGTGTCAAAAATACATCTTCCTCGATCATAGGTTGAAAAACACCTTATGATCGACAAAAATGATAAGTACAAAAAACAAAAATGTCACATGTGCCCACAATAGGTGATCATCCTATCACTGGTGATGATCTCTATAAGAAACCACTGCCCCGGCCACCTTGCAAAGGAACCTCCTAAAAGGTCCCGGGACTCCAATCACATAGCGCTGAAGTCGATGAGGAATGTCATCTATAGTGGTCTCGGGAATATCTCCTGTCAAACGCTCGAGATGACCCTCCAACTCGGCCAAAACCTCTGCTGATTCGTCCTGCGGGGCAGGCACGGGTGCAACTGGTTGCTTCCTATCGAAAGGCCGGAGAGCGGCTGGTCGCTGTGGACCCACATCTGCATTTGAAACTTTTGCTATCAGTTTTGAGACGATGGAAAATAACAAAAAAATTTAAAATAGGAAAAATGTTGAAAAGGATTTTACCTGAGTCATCCCACTGCTCTCCTGGTGGAAGAGCCATGTCTGGGTCACCACGAAAATCTATCCCAGCGTAAGGGAAATCTTGAATGGAAAAGACCTGGTTTTCCAGCCATTGGAAATACTCAGGTTTGAATCGAGCAACCTCTGTCCTCTCATCCGGGTGACGGGCCATGACTGCGACCCATCGCATCAGTTTGGGCTCTCGAGGAAGCCCAACTCCAACAGTAAGGTGTTGCAGGATCAGCAAAGGAACCCTCTCCAGGCCAAAGCTCATGACCAAAGCCCCATAACCAAAGGTCTTTAGTCGTCTGCTCTTGGCTCTGGTCAGTTGGCCTTTCACATTGGCCAGCACAGCATCGCACCAGTTGAAGATGGTGCCTTGAAAGCAATCAGCTGCCATATGCATCTGGGATCCGGTGGCAATATGTAATGCGGTAGCTCCGCAAAGTCTGGTGACAGTAAACACAATCACCATGAGTTCAGGACAGGATATGGTCTTTATGTCTATCCCTTTGTCTCTAGCCTGGCTGTTGCAGTACTCTAGCCGGAGGCTATCGACAGACTGGCCACCTGGCCTAATCCCATGCAGAGTCAAGTCTTCGCCTCTCTTAGGCAAACCAGTTAAGAAATAAATATCCACCGGCTCGATTTCTAGCTGGTGGCCGCCAATGAAGAAGCACTGGTCGTGTATGGTCCATCTGTCAACCAACCACTGTAAGAAATCCACCTGAGCCCTCATGCCAGGAATGGCCCAGAATTTGTACAGTCCGCACGCCCTCAAAGCATCAAGTGAAGGCTGATGATTCCATGCGGCAACATCCACGTCCTCATGCTCTCGTTCACACCAGTCTAGCATGATGTACTCTCTGCATCAAGTATAAGGATAAATTAAATTGCTAGAAAATATTTTGTGTGGTCCATTTTTGAGAACTTTTGGGTTCAAAACCCTTGCGGCGGGGTACGCACCCTCCGAGTTAGACACAGTGCGTGGGACCACACTTTGTCTACACAGAAGGTGCAGACCCCGAGCTTTTTCCCAATGGAGAAAAAGTCGGGGTCCGCGGGTCCACAATGGTAAACCTGCGGACCCCCGCGCGTGGGTTTTGTGCCTAAAAACCCTCCCAAAAATGAAATAAATGACTTAAACAAAAAATTAAACGGTTAAAAATGAAGAGTGGGATGATGTGGATTACCTAGAGAAGACGGCGTTCGATTCTGATGGTTGGATTTTCTGCAATCTTCACGGGAAGTTTTCTGAGCAAAAGCACTATTTTCTCACCCAAACTCAAATGGTAAAAATGAATTGACAAAGGCCCTCTTTATAAGTTTTTTGAGTAAATGAATTGCAAATTTGTTTATGTTTCACTTTGAAAAGGTATTTTGCGAAATTTTTATCCATTTCAAACAGGTATGAGTAATGTTTGTGTTTTTGTGCAGAATAAAGGATTATTCAGGCGAAATCTATCATTTTCAACGAAAAAAAAAGTAGAGTCATCTTTAAGCCATTTTCTGACTCCTAAAACATGAAAAGATTGTCGAGTGTTTCTTTTACACTCGTTAAAACGGAATTAAAAGACGTTCCACTTACAGCTCTTTTCCGACCGTAAAAATACGAAAGGATTGCTGGATTTTTGTCGTTTCAAATTCGATATTGGTTATAAAACGACGTGTCATTGATCGCTTTTTTACTTTTTCAGATCAGTGACACTAATAACGAAATGTACTCCTTGGTCGTAAAAGATCAAGCGGTTCTCTCAAGTATTATTTTATACTTTTTCAGGCTTGGGAGACACAAATTTACGAAAAAGGTCAACCTTGGAGTCTTCTTAAGTTTTTTCAGACTCTCTAAAATTGAAAAACGTCGAGTTTCTCCTATACTGGACTCGTTAAAATTTCATAGTAAAGGACCTGTTCAATTACAAATAGGAACGAACCACTCCTTCTTAAGGTTCAAATCTAAACTAAGTTGGACACATCCGAAGGATGAGCTTATAATCAAGCAAACGTTATCCTCCTCAAGCTTGTCAAAAATAAAGAGGTACTTGCCAGAAATGGTGGGGGAAAAGGGAGAAAAATGAGTCTGTTTGTCATACTTTGTAACTACTCTTGAACACAACACTTTCATTCACCTGGGTTGGGAAATCCTTTGCCTAACAGTTGGTCAAACCACATTGAAAGTCTTCAGCCTGTTTCTGGGTATTATCTTTGGGTCAATTGTTACCAAGCCATCTGTCGTGTCGTTATGTGTTCAAGAGGTCACTGCCAATAAGCCATTCATCTGCAAAATATCTGTCATCCATCTTGACCATCCCTGAGTCAGTCCTTGCAACTAAATTTCTTCAACTTGATCTATGATTTCGTGTTGTGGGCTTGACTGCGACGGATCGCTTTCTATCGACATCAGCACATTATCTAGAAAGATGATCTAGGAATCGTCAGTACCCTGAGATCTACATGCCTCAATGGCAGGTTTCTCGCCTTTGACGATAATTTACATCATTGACTTTCGATCAAAGGATTCCGTGACATGTTCGACATCAACACATTTATTCACATCTCATGGATTGTACTGGGTACTTTGAGAGCCATTGACATCACTGGTGGTTTCTCTCACACTTGTTAATAGTTTACATCATTGACTGGTAATCAAGTGGTTTCTACCATGTTCGACATCAACACATTTATTCGCATGGATAGAATCGTACTATTTCGGGAAGTAGAAATGAAGACCCTGGATCTAGTTTCCACTATCCAGGCTGCGAGGAATTTTGTATTCATTGTGTTGTGGACTATTTATAAACAGATGGTTGCGTCCATACTGTGTTCACATGAGTCTATACTTGTGATGTTTTACAAGATCATTCCTATATCAGAGCAGTAGATAGTTTTCTAGATAGTTTTGATCTGAGTATGGGAATGCCTACCTCAGCGATGATATGATCTCATATATATATCTTGCATTGAATGTTTTTACAGGTTCTGACCGGGCTCTCCACAATATGATCCTCGAAATGATAAAGTACTTCACTCTTCCTATATGATAAATGAAATCCTCATCTACTACAGACTTCGCACTTTAGGGGGCAATCTGTTACACTAAAATATCATCACCATGATTATTTGCGGTCAGTATGGGTCTATCATCACTTGTACTATCCTCCTAGGAAAGTCTAAGACCTCAACTCTTCAAATCAAGCTTTGGAAATGGGAGAAAGACATCAAAAATCGATATAACTCCGGTTCCGCACTTTCTCTCATGGTCACCTGTGGTCCCGCACCTTCTGTGTACAAAAGCTACATACCTACCCGCTCTGTCCCTAACGGTGTAGGTGCGGACCCCTTTGAAAGTCGAAAGGCGCAAGTTTTATCTTAAAAAAACTCACTTTGGGTTAATTCTAGAGTTTTCTAGAAGGAATTTTAATGTGGATTGTTCACTCTGAGGTGGTTCATGCATCCCAAAAGAGAAGGAGCTAATCCCTTGACTAAAGGAGCTATCCCTTTGAAGGAGGGCTTTATCCCTTTGAAGGAGGACCTAGTAACTTCCCTCCATTGCACTATAAATACAGGCATTGGGGTGAAGACTAGAGAGGTTAGAAGCTGAACATTTTGAGGGTAAATGTTGGTGAAATTAAGACTCTTTGGTTGAGCTTGAGAGGAGAGATCACATACCTCTTGGTTCCATTAGAGAGTGAGTGAAACTTGTCAAAGTAGAGGAGACATCTTGTTGGACCCTGGGAGGAGCTTGTACAGCGTCAACGCAAAGGTTGTAAAGTTATTCTTCTTTTTAATTAATACAATCAAACTCATTTTTCTCAACAAGTATCTTATGTTATTTGTTTCATGGACTCCTTGACTTTCATGTTAAATATGTTTTATGCAATTGGCTTTTCAGGTGCTATTTAATTTGTTTGCCTTGTTTGTGTTTGCAGATTCGCGAAAAGGAGCCCATTTGGATCAAAGGAGCGAGGGCATACACAAGCTTGCGTTGGACCAAAGGTAGGCCCTAAAAACGCTTGTTTGCTATTGTTTATCAAAGCATATTTAGAGAAAGATAGTGTCTGGTTGGTTTGCTTGTCATTAGGTCTTCTTTAGATTCTAGGAAGGTCTATCTTGTCCGCAAGATCGACTCATTCCGCGTGACAGGGTGGCATCGCCATGAAGTTCAAAGGGTGATGAGGGACGAGCCAGATTGCGAGACCATACTTCAAGGATCCTGGGAATGCCAGGAAAATCACGAAGAAGGTGGTCATCCTTGCACAATCTACAAGGAAATTTGACCTTTCGCCGAGAAGCAGAAGGTGGCTTGACTTGAGTTGGATTTGGAGCAGTCACTGCACTTTTAGCCTCTCGCTGATGAGACTTCTTCTTCTTCGTCTTCTTCTTCTTCTTCTTAGCCACCTGGTTACTTGAACCCAGGCTCTCACCAGGCGAAGTAGAAGATGAGGATGTAGAAACACGCGAAGAAGGGGAGAGGTCTACCTTAGAATCAACATGATGTTGTTCAAGTGGAGGAACTGATTGACCATAAGTTGAGACGGTAGGGACCAGAGAGGTTGAGAACAACCAAATAGGCAACCCAACAGTTAACCCAGGAAGGGACAACGTTTCCATGTAAGGAGCGCCAACATTTCCTAAAGGAGGGAAATGACCAGGATTCCCATCAGAGGGGATGCCTGGGTTGGTAAACTCAGGAAAAGTTGCCATCAAAAACGAGAAAGAACCCTACTCAAACTAATGCAAACAAGATCTAACCGGGTAAATGTGAACGTGGTCGAATAAATTTTAAGACGCAAGGACATAACTTGACCTTTTCATTTTTTAAGAGTCGAGAAAAGGACAAAAAGATGACTCTAGTCTCCTTCGAATATTTAATGAGCCCGAAGTGAAAAATGCTTAGATGAGCCTTTTCTTTTAGGGAGTCTAAAAAGGATCAAAAGTGACTACTCTGGAGAGCTAGGCAAAAACGTTTACCAAACAAATCCGTAAAACCGCATATACACCTTAGCAGTCATATGAAAACCAAGGACTTCCCGTACGGCAGTCAATCTTCCCGAATGCTGTGTTCAGTGCGTTACAGCTTGTAAGGCGGCAGACATGGCTTCCTATGGATAAATAATGATAACCTAGTGGGGTCTCCCCATATACTCGACGGTACGTGGGAGCTCAAATCCGTGCTAGACCACTTGTTGTGTCACAGAAGGAGGAATCACCCAACCTTAAGTGAAAAAAAAGTGACTAGGTTTAACGACGCCGGAGCACATCTCTAGCCTAGACCTCTAAACAGTGAGCGTTATGTTCCAATGCATTTTTAGGTTCATTCAGTTCATTTTAAGGTTGATCTTGTATTTAGGTTTCGGTTTTCAGGCCTTACCGTATGAAATCTCTCAAAATTGCCTAAATGAAAACTATATGCCAAAATATGTCATTCCATTCGATGAATGCTAGTTATGGGAGGGTTTGAAGGCTTTCACGCAAACGAAATGATCAGAAAACAACAAATAGCTTCCCTCATGCAGCTAATGGAAATTCACAAACTTTTCTTCAAGATCACTTATCATTAATCAAAATGAAAAGCTTCTAGTTCTCATTAACTAATACAAAGCAAAAGAGATTTTTCTTTTTGTTGATGGCAAAGTGCATTAAACAAGCTTTGAGAAATAATAACAAACAAATGTGAAAAGAATCGGTTGACCCCAAACAACTATGATCCGTGTCTAGGTAGTGAGAAGAAATCAAAACAATTTCAAGACTGGTTCAATAACAATCACTTAAACAACCTAGCAAAAGCAAGCAAAGAGGAAGGTTTCACCAAACCAAAAGCAAGCAGTAAACGAACCTTTGCAAACGAGTAACCAAGAAAAGCTGATCCAACAAACTTGGAATGATAAAACTAGGTCACAAGACAAAAAGAAAGATTCGCTCAACAAGACTCACAAGAAAGTGCTTCAATCTCCAGACAATGAAAATCAAGTCATAAACCAAGTGAAGACAGCAGGGGATAGCAAGACCAACAGGCTCAGGAGGCAGAATTGAAGAAATTCAATTCTACAGGAATCAGCGCGGGTGGTACACAACAACAATGCGCTGATAAAAAACTATGCATAGCAACAATGCGATGTCAGCGCGGAAGTACATGCCTTACCTATGATGGTCCGATTTTCAGAACCGTCGCGACTGTTTGTTGTATTAACGCGATGATCAGGAGGTCACAGAAAGGGCTGCGTAATGACAGCACGACTATTTTGTTATAAACCGCGATGATGCTCAAAAGTGGCCACAATCAAGCCAAAAACTCCCAAACGAGGGCAATCAATCTTTAAACAAACAAGGCACCTCCCAGACCGAACCAGGAAACCCAAAAACAGAGAACTAATTCCCAATCTTTGAAAAGAGAGCAAAAACAAACTCAAGGAAAGAATGAACAAAAAAGGACAAAAGCCAGCTCCAAGTCGTTCAGTTCGTAAACCAAACCGGAGATTGACTAAAGTGGGGTTGATCTACTTAGCTAATGCAGAGCAATAGTGTTTTGAAGGCTATCTGGCAGTGCTTCAGGCTCCATCTAAAGTTTACAAATAAAACAACAAGGTAAATCCCCAGCGGAGTCGCCAAATTGTTGTGGAGGTAAATCCCCGCTGTGGATAGAGGCGATCCCTACTAGTCCAAATAGGGTCTAGCAACAATCAAACAACGCTAACACGCAGGTTCCTAATTGCAAATGAAAGACCAATGATGAAGGCCTACCTGGATTCCAACACTAGTACTTGTAGAAGAGTTGATGCTCCCGTTCCTTTGCCCTGGCTGGTCACAATCCTCACGATCCTCGTGCACGGACACCTGCACATGCAAAGAACGATACAAACACAAGCATAAAATCCAATAGATGCAACTATATATCAGTCAGAAAGGATATAACTCAAACACCATCATAAAGACAATAAGAGTGGAACCATAATGATAGTCGTCTATTATTGATAAACAAAGAAGAATACAACCATAGTTCTGACGTCAAATCCTTCTCAAGAGGGTCCAGCCAGCAAGTCCCTCAAGCATTCACCCTTGAAGGTAGATCTCCCAAGACAAAACTCTCTCTCACACAAGTTTACACAAGATCAAAACACTTCACAACCTTCCTTAAGCTCTCTAACAATCCCACACTTGTCACACCAGCTACCTATCAAGCTCACACACTATCAGCAACACTCCAAACACTATTAATTCCAAAAACTCCCCACTCATGGCAATGGTGGAGGCTTAAATAGGAGAAGGAGTCTCCATGAATGGTGGGAGGATGAGCTTATCTCCAAGGAAGGTGGCTCAAATGACGAAACCGACATGCCAGAGAAGGGAGGGCGACATATACAAGGCCAACAACCAGGTCTAGAGGCATCTGGAAGGCTGGCTGTTAGAACAAACTCGCCCAGACTAGATCATCGCGGGTGCATAACTGCACTGGAGCTCTGACATCGCTACTGAATAATGAAGAAAGTCATGTCAGTGCGATAAAATATAATCAACAGTCGCGCTGTCTCATGAAATTAGACCAGCATGGGAATCACGTGTACTTTCGCGCTGGCAGCGCGTTCGATCTGTTTTGGAGCACTCATCAGCATGTTTATTTTTACAACAGCTGCGATGATGGAAAAACTTTGGCAAAGTGGGTCATTTGGCAACATCAGAGAGCATGAGTATGAATGATTTGGACTCATGACACAGTAGGAAGACTGGTAGGAAGACAGTGACAAATTACTATGTAACAGATTCCCTCCTCTGGGTCCTCTGCGAATCGGCTACTCAGATCAGGAAATTGATTGTACCATCAGGTTCGTGTTGCCAAGAGATCTAAGATTGACATAAAGTTTGTCCAATTTGGACACTGCAAAAATTTCACCCTCCTGGAAATTTCGCTCAGTCATGGTTCCACTTTCATTAAAAATTAATAAAAATATATTGTGCCTTGTTTTCCATGCTCGCTCATGGTTCCTCCATTCTTGGGAAAGCTGGGCAAATGGATGGGTTTATATAAAATTTCTCTAGGTGGATATTCCAATGAAGTTGGTTTGGTGTGTCGGAAAAATTGGTAGTTTCTTGAGGAGGGGTCTATGGTCAAACCCCATCCCTCTCATTTTAACATTTTATTGTTTCAAAAAAAAAAAATCTGCATATGGTTTTGGGGGATTGGGTCTGGAATTGGTGGTCTGCCTGCATACTCCCCGCTGACTCCTTGTACTTTTTTTGGGCGTATTAATGAGGGGCGCATGTGTTGGTACCATTTGGTGGTGGCGCATTACATGAGGCCACTTAGTGGGGGCTGGCCCATGTGGGCGGGCAGGTTCGATCCTCACTGGCCTCGCACTCCACACATGGCATAAAGTTAAGGTTGGGGGTGTTTTGGGGGTGTGCATCAGGTCCACTGGAGGTGGCCTGTGCCCACCTCAATATTAAATGTAATGGTGTTTGGAGGAGGGTGGACCGGCGGGGATCATGGCCTGTCGATACTTTGATATAATTTTTTTTTTTTTTAATTTATATACATGTAATGTGTTTGGTGGGTGGTGCGGGTGGTGGTTCGCCACCCCTAATATATATATATATATATATATATATATATATATATATATTTATTTAAAAGAAATAAAAGTAGTCATTTTTTAAAATTTGAAAAAGGACCGAAGGAGGCAAATTAACCTGGCCAAAAATTCACCCGAAATCTAGCCCAAGTTAGCCAGAATACGATGGCCGGATTTTGTCCAAATTGTGGCCTCCTTAAATCTGCCCAGTCACCAAAGTCAACAAAATTTGACTGCTTCTAACTTTCACATACGGACTCAGTTTGACGAACCATTCACACCACCACGATCAGGATGACGAGATCTACACTTTGGTCTTGGTTCGAAACCATTTTGATCACTTTTATTTTTGAGCTTTCATAAGCCCTGTTTGTCTTGTGTGTGTCTCTAGAGCCACTTGGATCAATCCTCCCCACTGAGGAGCTTTTGGTCCTCCAAAAGCATGAAAAATGATCTGTGAATTTTGTGTACCTTGTTTGCATCACAAGCATCCTCGAAGGTCTTGCTTCCATATACTCCACCTTTGTTCTTCGGTGCCTTAAGCAATGAGCCGACACCTACAACCTTTGCAACCTGTAGTACATTGTTTTTGCAAATTACATGTTTGAATTTCATGACCAACTAATGACCCAAGCATCCTATACTTGCCATGAGTTTATAACACATACTCGGTGGTCAAGTTTACATCAATATGGACACAATACCCCAGCTATGAAAATAAGGCCGAAATATCATTGTTTCTTCAACAAGCGATGGAAAACACATCATCACTGCAACACATGATTTACAAAGATAATTCCAAACACTATCATTTCTTTGACAGGTGATAGAAACACGACATCGCTTCGAGTGTTTAACATGCAACTCAAAATAATATCAAACATCATTGTTGCTGAACAAGTGATGGAAACACGGCATCATTTTTACATTTTAAAATGAAACAAATGATTTACAAAAGCATGACCATGAAATGCTAACATAACTAGAAACCATTTTCACTTATCAAGGTGAATGGGTCACCTCCTTGTGGCACATTTGATGGTCGAACAACTGCTTCACCTGGTTCATCCACGGACACTCTGTCTTTAAGGCACTGCTCTGGATGGAGCCTCCAACAAGTGGCTCTTTGATGGGCACTTCTGTCGCAATGACTACAATAGGTCTTCTTCCTCCAGATCTATTTAACTTGTTTCTTTACCTGCTGTTGAGAGGGTCTTTCACGCCTCTTCTTTGTTTGTGCTGCCATTCTTTTCCAAAACTTATAAAATGTATGGTTATGTAATCCACAAAAGGTACATATTTTTCAATTCCATGTTTTATGTCCATCATTAACAACATGATTATAATCGAAATTAACATTCGAATGTCGAAACTGCTTATACCTCTCCTTGCCCTTTCTGATTGAAGCATGGTGATGAGAGATTGCCTCAGCTCTGTCCTTGCCATGGGATGATGGGGATGTGTTCCCATCATTCTCTTTCCTCAATGATTTTGACGATGTCTCGGAATCATATGACACCTTCGAGCATTCTCCTTTGGTGTATCTCAAGTCTGCAAATTGAGGTCTTTGCACAACCTCCAATGGTTGAGTCATTCCTTGGTTATTAATACCAAGTTATTTTTCCTCCTTGGGCGTCATCTTGGTAAGGAGCCTCATGTTTTTCCGTGTAATTGGGATCTCCACATCTCCATAGAAATAATACCATGTGAATACGAAATTGAAACAAAATCAACATATTTTACATCCTCTATCGATTTGGAAAGCACTGATGAGGGCTTCTCATCATCTATTGTTGGTGGTTCGCTAGTTATCTTAGGCATTCCCCAACTTCCTTTCTGACATGCCCAAGTCCTATCTAACGGGATAATTCCTCCACTTTGATGGGGTTGACAATGCCTTGGCCATTAATTTCCAAGCATTTTCCTTCATACCCCATTCTCTTCAACAATTTGGAGCTAATTCCTATGGTATGATTTTCAAAAACAGCGAAATCACCATCAGGACAAATACATGAATTCAGAGAATTACATTTTACCTCACATGGGTCATGCTACATCTTTTCCAAGGCCTCATCCTTCGCTTGTAGTTGTCATAGAAAACTTTGTTTTTTCCTCTTTCTCTTCATGTAGACGCATCTTCAATTCAACGTTCTCTATTTGAAGATTATGTTTTTTGTACTTCAGTTCTTCTTGGGCCTCTTTTTTGGCTTACAACTGAAGCTGCAATTGATCCTTTTCCTCTGTCTCTTTCTGTAGAGTTTCATACATTATTTCCACCCTTTTGGGAATTTTGAGCATGGTCTCGTACATTGCTTTTTCTTGCTCTCTCGTTGCATGTTCCATTTTTTACGCTGCAATTCACATCCACACAAAGACCACTCTGATACCACTTACTATAGGTTTGGGTGTGACAAAGGACCCTTCCAAGACCTTTTACTTTCGTGATGTGTTAAATTGCATTTTTAAAAGAACATAAGTGAATACATGTGCATGCTATAAAGAAGAGGAGCATATCAATCATCAACAACATAAAAACATAAGTTGTTGATAACAGAGTTCGTTGAGGAGGGACTACTTCTCTGGTACCCAATGTCAAGATGGTGTAGGCCACTGCATTAAGTGTTTTCAATAGTGATGATGTACATAAGAGGTGATGTTGCTATCGTACAAGGAAAATTCCCTCACGTGGGAGTGGCTCCAAGAGATGTTCCACTACAATAACTCTTAGTCAAAAAGGACTCCTATTAGTATGACACAAACTCATGCATGATGAGCATCCCACCAACATGGCATAAAGGGATCTCAATGCAAACATACATGATGACAACATGAGTATCCCATCAAAACACAACAAAGGGATCTCAAAACACAACATGGCAAATCGTGACAACAAGTACATCACACATATGATTCTGCATCACATCAAGAAGGAATCATGAAAATAATTAAGAAACAAGATCCCACATCAAGCATCAAACAAGGATCTATACAGCACAATGCATAGCAAAAGAAGTACATGAACACACTGCATATGCCTCACATCTAGGGGCCATCTGAATAAGTAGATGTCAAACTGCTGAAGTTGTTCATACCATCGATCTCACATCATTAAATCGCATGGAAATGACTACTCACTCATGAATGCTGCCACCTCCACTCCACTTATAAAAGTGGAAGAAAAATAGAATGATAAAATGGAAAATTTGAACACACCATCAGATTTGTGGCATCGAATAGTGCAAAATCGACTGTCAAATTTCTCAATTCCGAGAAAGTGAGAATTTGGGGCTCAAGGAAACTTTTAGATTCCCCCTAGATTCCTCAAAGATTGCCTCCTCTGGGTCCTCAGAAAATCCACTGCTCAGATCAGGAAACTGACTATGCCATCAGGTTCGTGTCGCCGAGAGGTGTAAGATTGACATAAAGTTTATCCAATTTGGACACTGCGAAAATTTCACCCTCTTCGAAATTTTGCTCAGCCATGGTTCCACCTGCAATAAAAATTAATAAAAAAATATTCCGACTTGTTTTTCGTGCCCACTCTTGGTTCCTCCACGCTTGGGCGCACTGGGTAAATGGACAGGTTTATATAAAATTTCTCCAGGTTAATATTCCAACGAAGTTGGTTTGGTGTGTTGGAAAAATTGGTAGTTTGTTGAGGAGGGTTCAGGTGGTCAAACCCCGCCCCTTTCATTTTAACATTTTATTGTTTCAAGAAAGCAAATCCGCATATGGTTTTGGGGGGTCAGATCTGCATTGGGCATCCCACCCCCATACTCCTCGTCAACTCCTTGTATTTTTGTTTGGGTGTATTAATGAGGTGCACGTCTATTGGTACCATTTGGTGGTGGCGCATTACATGAGGCCACCCAATGGGGATCGACCCACATGGGTTGGGCGGGTTCAATCCCCGCTGGCCTGACACTCCATACATGGCATAAAGTTAAGGTTCGGGGGCATTTTTGGGATGTGGGCCGGGTCGACCAGTGGCAGCCTGTGACCATCCCAATATTAAATGTAACGGTATTTGAAGGAGGGTGGACTAGTGGGGGTCACGGCCCATCGGTTCTCCGATCTAATTTTTTCTTTTTTTTAATTTATATACATGTAATGAGTTTATATAATTTTTTTGCTAATTTTTTTTTAAATAAAAATAGTCATTTTTAAAAAATTGAAAAAAGGTCCAAAGGAGGCAAATTAACCAGGCCACAAATTCGCTCAAAATTTGGCCCAGGTTGGCCGGATCTGGTGGCTGGATTTTTTCCAAATTGTGGCCTTCATAAGCCTGCCCAATCACCAAATTCAATCAAACTTTGACTGCTTCTAACTTTCGCATATGGACTTGGTTTGACGAACTATTCACACCACCGCAATCAGGACGACGAGATCTACGCTTTGGTCCTGGTTCGAAATCATTCTGATTACTTTGATTTTCGAGTTTTCATAAGCCCTGTTTGTCCTATGTGTGTCTCTGGAGCCACCTAGATCAACAAACATCAGAGCCCATGTTATGAAACCAGCTCAAGAAAAGATAGAAAAGATAGATCAACGCCTTAGAATTCAGCCTCTTCGAGGGGGCAACCTCCTTTACATTACATAAATGAACAATTCTTGGATGATACAAATGAAAAAACCTCCTTTCTATATATAGGAGTCTAAGGAGTCACAATATAATCCACCCGACCTAACAATAATAATATAAAACCACAAAAATAACAATAGAGGGATTCTATGGGGCACAGAAATAACAATATGGGGGTAATAGGGGCATAAAAATATAAATAAGGGGTATAACTACAATAGTAATGGGGTAATCACTAGTATTATAGGGACCCAACATTCCCCTCTCCTTCAAAAAAGTGTTGTCCTCAACGCTTGAGTAGTTCTGGATACTTCTGCATAAAATTCTCATCCTCCCATGTGGAATCTTCAGCGGATAAGTTCTTCCACTTGATAAGATACTCTGAAATTGATCGATTTCGTAGCTTTCGAGTTCTTGTTTCTGTGACTGCTTCCAGTTCCAATATAATTTTTCCTTCCTCGTCAAGTTCTGGCAATATTGTTTGAATTGGGAGCTTTTCACCTATAACCTTCTTTAGACATGAAACATGGAAGACTGGGTGCAATCGAGAAGCTGCAGGAAGCTCCAATTTGTATGCCATAGTACCAATCTTTTGCAACACCTTGTATGGACCATAATACTTTGGTGATAATTTATTATCCTTCTTAGCTTGCTTTAGGGACATTTGCTTATATTGTTGTAGCCGTAGGAATACCCAATCACCTACATCAAAACTTCTTTCACTGCGATGTTGATCTGCCTGTTGTTTCATTCTATTTTGTGCCAACACGAGGTTATCCTTTAAGAGTTGGAGGACTTGTTGTTGATGTTCGATGTGATGTTCCACTGTCTGAACCTTAGAATTTTCTCTTAAATATGATGTGATGGATGGTGGTTGATACCCATAAAGTGCCATAAATGGGGTCATTTTTGTTGCTGTATGGAAGGAAGTGTTATACCACCATTCAGCCAGAGGCAACCATTTGACCCATTGTGTCTGTTTATCAGATACAAAGCAACGAAGATATCCTTCCAAACATTTATTTACTATCTCAGTTTGCCCATTAGATTGAGGATGATAAGATGAGCTATGAGCTAACTGAGTACCAAGACAAGAAAATAATTCTGTCCAAAAATTTCCAGTGAAAATGGGATCTCTGTCACTTACAATAATCTTTGGGTTTCCATGTAGCTTTTGAATTGTTTCCATAAATGCAGTAGAAACTGTACTGGATTTAAATGGATGTGATAATGCACAAAAGCGTGCATACTTGGTAAGTTTGTCAACTACCACCATAATGACACTCTTTCCCTCAGACTTGGGTAAACCTGTGATAAAATCCATTGAAACCTCCTCCCAACGTTGGCTTGGAATGGATAGTGTCTTAATTGTTTCAACTTTATTTTGCTGGAAAACCAAACATTCCGCCACAAACTTTTGAATATCTGATTTAAGGCCATCCCAAAAAAATTCCTTCTTAACCCTGTGGTAAGTTTTTAAAAATCCTGAGTGCCCTCCTAAGGGATAAGTGTGCAATTCCATAAGAATCTTTTGTTTTAGCTGGGAATTCTTACAGAGGTATAAGCGATCTTTGTACCATAACGAATCATTTTGCCAGCTAAATGTATCAGAAGTACTGGAATCTTGTTGTAGCTTTCGAATAAGTGCCCACACTTCTTTGTCATTCTTCCATTCCTCCCTTGCTTCGTTTATCCAATCTGGTTAGATAATAGAAATGGCACACAACAATGCTTCCACATCCTCATCCTTTCTTGAGAGTGCATCTGCCACCACATTTTGCTTCCCTTTTTTGTAGATGATTTCAAAGTCATAACCCAACATCTTTGTGACCCACTTTTGTTGCTCTTCAGAGGATAATCTTTGTTCTAAAAATTATTTAAGGCTATCATGATCCGTTTTTACCTTGAAGTGTCTTCCCATTAGGTAGGGTCGCCATTTCTTAAGTGCATGGAGTATTGCCAACATTTCCTTCTCATAAATAGCTTTGCTTAAAAACTTTCCCTTGATTGGACGACTTTCAAAAGCAATGGGTCTTTCATCTTGCATTAGAACAGCACCAATTCCATTTCCTGAAGCATCACATTCCACAATAAAGGTTTTTGTGAAGTCCGGTGTAGCTAAGACCGGTGCTTGGCACATTGCCTCTTTAAGATGTTCAAAGGCCTTTGTTGCTTCCGGAGTCCATGAAAATGAATCTTTCTTCAATAATGTTGTTAGAGGTGCTGCTATTCTCCCATAATTCTTAACAAACTTGCGATAATACCCTGTCAACCCAAGAAATCCTCGCAGATGCTTTATGGATGTGGGGATTTTCCATTCCTTAATGGCTTTAATTTTGATAGGGTCTACCTTAACTCCTTCATGAGATACAATATGACCCAAATATTCCACCTCCTGGACTCCAAAGAAACATTTGGATCTTTTTGCATATAATTGTTTCTCCTCCAATAGTTGTAGCACCCTGTCAACATGTTCAACATGATCCTTCCAAGACTTGCTGTAGATTAGTATATCATCAAAAAATACTAACACAAATTTTCTAAGGAATGGTTTGAAAATTGAATTCATCAAACCTTGAAATGTTGAAGGTGCATTGGTAAGGCCAAAAGGCATGACCAAAAATTCATAATGAACCTCATGAGTTCTAAATGTCGTTTTCGGAATGTCTTCAATCTTCATTCTAATTTGATGATATCCCGAACGAAGATCCAACTTGGTGAAGTAAATTGATCCATGCAATTCATCTAGTAATTCATCAATAACAGGAATGGGGAACTTATCTTTAATAGTGAGCTTGTTGAGCTCCCTATAATCTGGACACATGTGCCATGATCCATCCTTCTTGTGCACCAATATTACTGGAGCTGAGAAAGAACTTTGACTCGGTTGCATTATACCAGCCTCTAGCATTTCTGCAACCATACGTTCAATTTCACTTTTTTGGACATAGGGATATCTGTACGGCCTGATGTTCGGAGGAACACTTCCTGGAATCAGATGAATAACATGATCATGATCACGCATAGGTGGGAGGCCCTTGGGAGTCTCAAATACCTTGGAATGATTGTCCAAGACTTTTTGGAGATTTGGAGAAATAGATGATTCCAATGTGGAAACATCTAGCGAGCATAATTGTGCAATTACACCTCTTTGCTCCTTTTTTAGAAGCTTTGTCATACCATGAGAGCTGATTATCTTTCCTGGTTTCCCTGTAATACCCCTTAATTCAACTTCCTTTCCTTCCGTAGAAAATTTTATGAAAATTTCTTGAAAATTAAAAGCTATTGTACCCAAGGATTGTAGCCATTGGCATCCGCACCTCCCATTGGAATGGAAAGCATTGGACTAGTCAATACATATTCTCCCATGGATAGCTTGATATTATGGCACTTTCCAGAGCAATTTATTGTTCCTCCATTTGCAATCATCACTTGACACTCTGGTGCTGGATATAGGAAGCAATTCAATTCTTTTGCTACCCTATAATGAATAAGATTGTGGGTGCTTCCTGATTCAATCAACACTATTACCTTTTTCTTCTTGATTTGTCCTTCTATATTGATGGTTTGAGGAGTGGTAATTCCCGCCAATGCATTACAAGATATGGTCGGATTTATTTGTTCTTCATCTAGGCTTTGTTCCTGGAGTATATCTTCTTCTTTTGACCTTTCTTGCTCCTTTTCTTCTTCCTCTTCACAATCTATGTAGAATAATTTCTTCTCAGCACACTTATGAACTTTAGTGTATTTGCTATCACAACTGTAACAAAGCCCTTTTGCTCTTTTTTCTTCCAATTTTTGTGGTGTCAACCTTATAGGTTGTGGAAGACTAGGTGCAACAACACTTCCGTCTTTATAGTTGTGAGTGGTATGCTTCCTGGTTGCCATAATTTTGCTTTCCATTTTTCTTGCTAACCTGAATGCCTTCTCTAATGAATCTGGTTCCCAAAGGCGAACATCATGTTGGATATTATCCTTTAAATACCCTATGAACACATCAATCCTATGCTCCTCTGGAATATCTTTTACCCTTATGTTCAATTTTTGGAACTCCTCAATGTGCTCCATTACTGAACCCTTTTGTTTGAGACTTATCATTTGGCTAAAAAAAGTGTGCTTTTTGTATCTTCATAATGTGATATCAATTCTTCCGTAAAAATTGCCCAAGTGATAAATTGTTTACGAGAGCAAAGCCATTGATACCATACAAACTCATTTGGTTCCAAATATACAGTTGCCATACGTACCTTTTGTGCATTTTGCACATTATTGAGATCGAAGAATTGCTCCATCTGTAATATCCATGTAGCGGGATCCTTGCCATCAAAATTCCTCATATCGTTTTTTGGAATATGGTGATTCTTTGATCCAACATTAGCATCTATGATATCATGATTAACATTTCTTTTGTTCTCATCATGAGTTTCCTTTACTACCTTTTCACCATTAGTGACCTTTTCTTGTAGCAACTTCTTCAATTCTTCCATATCTGTCTTCAAATATATCTTCAAATCTGCCATGTCTCTCTTCAAATCTGTCTTCGAATCATCCATCTTAGCTTCCATGCCCTTTATCTTAGATTCCACGCCACTTATCTTAGCTTCTGTTAGCTTTTGTGAGCGTGACATTTGTTGCACTTGTTCTTGTAATTTTGATATATCATGTAGCATTTCTTCTTCTTCTTCATGAGTCATGCTAGAGCTTTCAGGTTCCTTACTAGGTGTTTGCATTTTATTTCCTCGGGGCATCAGTTACCGATAATAATGCTTTACTATGCCCTTTGAATTCTGTTAAACCAAGCTTACACAAAAATTTAAAAAAAAAACTACACACATTTTTTCACTTTATAGAAGCCTCATATTGAATCTGATGTATCTCTATAATTTCGGATCATCCAATTCTGAAATTGCTACCTGTAGTCGCCTTCTGTGTCCTCTTTCCAATGCCACAAGTCTGAGCCAAATTGGATTCTCCAACGAAGCGTTATGTGAAATCTCCCACAGTGACTTGCTTTTAGACTAGTTCAGTAGAGCTAACTTGTACGACGTGCCACGAGTCACTGTTTCAACCTTTGAATCTAAAACATATATAAAAGAAACTACAGTCCATCCTCTTTCTATACCTTTTTACGAAATTTCAATCCGATCCTCAGAGAGAACGTTATGACGATTTTCCCCAGGTCACCTGTTTTGAGTGTAATTCAGGAGTCTGCAAAAAGACCAACTTCCTCAGATCATATCTCCGCAAATGTCACGTAAAAAGCTCTGAAATTCGAACCCAAGGTTCAGCGCCAATTCTTCTCAAATGGGTTTTTTTTGCAACTTCTGAAACGTCACAGAAACAAAGTTATAGCGAAAATTCCACGATGACCTGTTTGGAGCAGCGAAACCCTAGAATCCAAAGCTCTGATACCAAATGTTATGAAACCAACTCAAGAAAAGATAGAAAAGATAGATCAACGCCTTAGAATTCAGCCTCTTCGAGGGGGAAACCTCCTTTACATTACATAAATGAACAATTCTTGGATGATACAAATGACAAAACCTCCTTTCTATATATAGGAGTCTAAGGAGTCACAATATAATCCAGCCGACCTAACAATAATAATATAAAGCCAAAAAAATAACAATAGAGGGATTC
The DNA here is from genome assembly GCA_031772625.1 of Pinus tabuliformis. Lineage (NCBI taxonomy): Eukaryota > Viridiplantae > Streptophyta > Pinopsida > Pinales > Pinaceae > Pinus > Pinus tabuliformis. The sequence continues at coordinate 40,737,745 of CM062815.1, forward strand.
TATGGGGCACAGAAATAACAATATGGGGGTAATAGGGGCATAACAATATAAATAAGGGGTATAACTACAATATTAATGGGGTAATCACTAGTATTATAGGAACCCAACAGCCCAAAACTCCAACAGACTACAAGTAAACTTCCTTTGAGTTTGATGTCAAGAATGTCCATCCAATAGATCAGTTGGAGATGCACAAGAAAATAGGGGAAATGATTTCATCTGCTCTAACCATCACTTCCATGAATTTATTCAAATTGCAAGTGGCCCTCTCAAATGCTCAGTCTCAGTTGAAGATGGAGATAATTTCATCATTGTTGAAGGAAACTCGGGTTAAGTATTTGGAATACTTAGTAATAAAAATTGGATATGATCCCTCATATACAAAAGCAATTGAAGAAGTAATAAAGAAGAAAGAGTTAGACATTGCAGCTCTGAAGAAGTAGCTCAAGCTGCCTACTACACATGACCCACTAACCAAGGAAATAGAGGAAACAAAGAGCATAAAGGCTGACATGATGAAACTAATAGTGGAGAATTCTATCCAAATCAAACAGATGGAGACAGAGATGGGAAACATGGTACAGGAGAAATAAAAAGCAGCATAGATGGCTAGCACAGTAGTGGAAACCCTTCCTCTAACAACCCTACCCATAACTACTCCAACAGGTGCAGCCATAGGAGCAGGAAGCAATGCAGAATAGTTGGCAAGATCTATGGAAGGAATGAATCTACAGAATGAAGAAATCAAGAGGCTGGAATACCAAGTTAGAGTGCTACAAGATCCAATTAAAAGAGCTAAAAACAAACACTTGGTAGAGATGCATAGAGAAAAGGAATTGATAGAGAAGCTTTATAAGTTAGAAAAATAATCCTCCATTGGAAATACTCTAGGGAGGGCTAAGGAGATCATTTGGTAAAAAATAATAGATCGTACGAATGAAATTTGGCCTAGAATCCAAATTATTTTTTAGCATAAATAGTTAGTAGAGAAATCCAAAGAAGCCATTTCAGCCACCAATACAGAGTTGGGAGGGATGCCAACAACAACAAATATAATTATCAAGTTTTTGAATGCAATAATTAGATATGCGCTGGAAGAATTGGGAGTAGTAGATAGGATAGAGACCATACTAGAAGTCAAAAAGGTGATGACAAAGAAGATTTTAAATGTGCAGCTTCAAGAAAAATGCCAAGTTCTAGAGCTGGCAGTCAACAAGTTTTTCAACATAATGCAGTCTCTACATCAAAAAGGCCTTCCCTCTCTGTTTTTTAGAAATGAAAAGCTCATGGACAGAGGAGATTATGTCAAGAAATTATAGGGAATAACCACAGATGTTGCAAATCTATCCAACATCAAAGGCAACATAACATGAAAGGCTTTACTAGAAGCAATCAACAATCAAATTTACATTGAACATGAGTTGAAGCATGTGTTTTTGGTCAAGCCATCATTTTCCAAATACACTGATGCTGATGAGGTTTATTGAAGATTAACCAAGATCAAGATCCCAGAGGGGGAAGCGTGGAGTGACTTATGTGACTACCAGGAAGAACGAGACAAGGATGACTAGAGTGACCATACAGGCATGAGTTAGCACCAACCACATTAGCAGAACCACTCCAGTCAAATTAATACTTCAGGCAACAACATCCCAGAAAAGAGGGACACCTGTCCCAATTTTCTCAGCGTGGCCACTCCTTGGCTACATTAGTCAGTTTTTCCTTCATTGTAATAAATAATAGATTGCCAAGTGTACAAGGCAAATCATTGTAGTTTTTTTTTTAAATACTCCATGCATTGGGAGTATTAGGGGTTGGACCCTAGTCATTGGAACGATTTTTCTATTTGGAGCATTGTAATTTTGAGCTGGAGCATCAATAAAAAGGATAATTTACATGATACTTGATCTGTTTTGACTTGGTGATGTTTTTCTTTCTATGTTTAATGTATTTCTATTTATCCATCCATGCATCTTTCATTCTTGTTGTGAAGCAGAAATTATAGTTTAAGATATGTTGTTGGAGCACCTTATTGCTATCTATGTTTACAATCTATATGTTTTCCTTTGAAGTATGATTAAAAATACTTGAATGCTTTTTAATCCTAACTGATATCATTTTGTTGTCACTCCATTTATCACTTTGCTTTAAAGGTCTAGTAGGAACAGTTATCTTGCCTTGCAAACACTCTGTAAAATTGATGCTATCACCCAGCCTGTGACTCCATAGACCAATGGAAAATATTAAAAAATGATCTTTCTCCAACCAAATGAACAAACAAACAAACAATCCTTTTATTCTTAATATCTAGCCTAAAACATTATAGCACTAAAAACAAAGCTAAATCATAATTACGTAGAGAGGGCCCTCTCTGAGTCCAGGAAGGCTAGGTCCTAGATTCATAAGTGGTTTGATGTATCTTTTGTGACTTTTGTCTTTCCAATCTTTAAAATCACAGAATGATAACACGAGGAATGATGATGAGTGTCATTCCATGCTACTTCCTCTAGAGATTTTACTTCCATGATACTTTCGTCAGAAAGAAAAGTATTAGCTAAGGGATCGGGGGATTCCAAAGAACCAAGCCATGGGGATTGAGAATACGCATAGAGAGGTGTTCTAGAAATAGGATGATCAAAGGATACCAAAGGTGAGGCAAAAACAATTTCCACGTAATCAATTTTGGTGGGACTTAACAACATAACCTCACCTCATGTATCAACAAGCTTTGGTAAAGGAACGACCCAAGGATTAGACTTGACTGAAATCATGTTGAAAAAGGCATCATGAGGAGGTGGGAGTGGAAATATGCGCATCAAGGTGGGATATTTAAAAATTCTTGCACCCACACTCTCATAAGGATCATCGGTGTGCTTGACATATGGAACATTTCCATCCAAGGAGGAAGAGGCAAAGAAGGAAACTTGGTCGACTGTGACTATCTTACCTTGATGGGGAAAACGAATAACATGGAAGAGGGAGGTGGCTACAACATGCATGGCATGTGTCTAGCTCCATCCAAGTAGAAGATTGTAGTTAAGATTAGCGGAAATGATCTCTACTTTGACATGTACCGTCTTGCCCTCCAAGGTAATGGGAAGGTTGGAAAGGACACCGAAGGGTTGCGAATCGCACTCGTCAAAAGCTTCCAAAGTGTTAGGGGACTGGTTCAGAGTAAGAGAACCAATTTCCTTCCAACAAGTGACAGACATCATGCAGGTAGAAGCGCCTTCATTGATGACAGTCCTATGAATGGTTTTCTCATTTATGATTACCTTAATGAGAAAGGAAATTTGATGAGGTAAATGTGGAACGTAGTTTTCCAGGTCAAAGCAAAAGAGATTAGAGTCAACTGGATCAATACCCCCAATAGCCGATAGTACAATTTCCACTAAGAAGGACAACTTTGAAGGACCCCGAGAGCAGACATAGCTGATGGTGCTTAAGCCAAATCTTCAACAATGTTATAATGTTGAGCAACTCGAGCGTTGGGATTGTACGCGGACTTTCGAAGCACACCTCTAGAAGGTGGTCAAATGGTAGAATCAAGATTAGGTTTCTCTATATGGAGAGGGCTAGAACCAGTTGGGGTCGAAGAAGAAGGGGTACCTTCTTTCTCTTTCCATGCTAATGGGGTAGGAGTTTGATAATATTTTCACCTGGTAGCCATGTTGATTGGGGTACTCATCATGAACACTTATGAATCCGAGGAAGAAGATGACTGAGGCTAATCTACCATTTGAGTCTTCTAGGATGGAAAGGGATCTTTCAAGATAGTTGGCATCCCTTTGAGAAAATGACTAACTACAGACCATATGGGACAATCCTTAGTATAGTGATCCTCCTCACAAATGAGGCTCAGATACTTAGGTTTCCATTGGAAGCATCACCAATAGATGGTTTAGGAGGACCCTGTTTTGGGGCATCAGCTTTACCCTTGCCATTGCCTTTCTTGTTACATTTAGAGGATTGATTCGCTAGGGTAGACTGGATAGCGTGAACCTCTAAGGTTTTACCAGGGCCAGACGCATTGTGAGAGGAGTCATCAGGAGCAGTGTTGGAGATCGACTTTTGTTTGGGAGAAGATTTTATAGGGGTCTGAATCATTGAACCAATTACTCCATTAATAGGACGAGTAGTGGGGGACTTAGATGTTGTCAGATCAAATGATGTTCTGGGCACATCGGGTAACACATCATATAATTTGTCAGACTGTGAATAGACAAGCTCCAGATACTGGGCATGCGCAATGGCTCGTTCCTTAGTGATGCATCCACCCATATCAATGTACTCAACAATTTTGTTGACAAATGATTTGGTGAACCACTCGGTCAACAAATTATTAGCAATTTCAAACTTAATCAGACGATGCCTACATCTCCATTCATGGATGTGAATGGAGATGTGAGTCGTTGTGTCTTGCTTGAGTGACGTTAACAGATGGGTGTTAGTTTCATACCGAACCAGCAACTGGAAATGTGTTACAAAGGCCATGGTGAGAGCATTAAAGTCATGATAGGTATTCCGGGGGAGCTCGATATACCACTTCGTCATAGCTCCTGTAAGAGTTCGTTGGAAAAAACAAAGACGAATGGAATCATCAACATAGGAATTCGAGGAGCACCAGAGGCGATATGTCATCATGTGGGCTTGAGGGTCCTCTTTCACTTTTCCTTCAAACTTTGGATAATTGCTTGGAATCTTGATGGAATCTGAGACTAGTATGGTGAATGAAGAATCATATCATTCGTGAATCTAGACACATATGGTAATTCCTGCGTAGCCAAGAATGGAAATTGGGTATTCAAAGGCATTTGAGGTCAATAAGGGGGTCCAACTGGCAGGACCCATCCCTGCTGGTAAGGATTTTGTCCCCAAAGTGGAGGGTTTTGTCCATAAGGCATTTGATTTTGCCCCCACTGTAGGTTACCTTTCCCGTAGGGAGGATTCTAACCTTGAAAGCCTTGAAACTGTTTGGCCATAGGCTGCTGATAAGCAACATACTCTTTAAAAGGTTGTTGAGCTTGTTGGCTATGGACATATGGATTTTTCACCTGATGTCCCTGAGCATAAGGGTTTTGGACCTACTTCCCCTAGACAAATAGGTATTGGACCTGCTGCCCTTGGACATAAGGATTTTGCACTTGCTGTCCTTGGACATAAGGATTTTGGACTTGTTGTCCTTGGACAAAAGGAGGCTAAACCTGTTTCCCTTGGACATAAGGATTTTGCGCCTGCTGCTGCAAGACTTCACCCTAGCCTTTCCCTTGCAAGGGTAGACCCTATTGACATGAGTATAAGGGTTGTTGCTACCCGTGTTGACCTTGTGGTTGCAAGGGTTGGCCTTAAGGCTGTAAAGGTTGTCCCTGTGGCTATAGAAGTTGACCTTGCAAAGGCATAGGCTGGGAGGATTGTGGTGCATACTGCATCTGTGGCTACATGATCTGCTGCAACTGTTGTGAAGGTTTCTCTTGTGGTTGTTGCATTTTTCCTTGCTGCGGCATGATCTGGCCTTACTGCTGCATGGATGGCCCCTGTTGTAGTGAAGGTTTCTCTTACTACTACATGATTTGTCCTTGCTACTCCAAAGGTACTTGAACAGTTCCCGAAATGACAGCTTGAAAGTTCCTGAATTGTATCTGGTCATACCCACCTAGCACGACAGATGTACCAGGCTTGACATCGGGTCCAATTTGAGGGATGTGTGACAGATTAGCCATCACTTGTGAACCATATGGAACATGAGCAGGTTGGTACTAACCTTGAGCCATATTGGGTTTTTGGTACTAGACGTGACTTGACCCAGATGGACCAACATTGGGTTGTTGGTATTGGGCATTACTTGATCTAGCAGGACCAACAGGATTTGAAATCTCACCCAAAGAGGGTTGGTTCATCCCAACCATGTGAGGTTGTGAGTCACTCACATCAGTTTTTCCAGAAACCATAGAAACATTCGGAATCTTCCCCCTAGGTGGTGGAACAACCTGTTCACTTACTAGAGGGGCCGAAGAACTAATAGTGACATAACTTGAGATCATCGGTTGAACCAAATGGGTCACCTAGACCAATGAAACAAGTGGATTGGGAATATTGGGTTGCACCGAGACTGAAGTGACTATAGAAATCACCATTTGTTGGGTGGTTGGATTCTGAATGAATGGACCTATTGTAGGCATATTGCCAAATGCCCAAATAGGGTTGTGATACAATGATGAGGTAGTAGGCATGCTTGAAACCAACTGAGCTAAAGTCACATAATTACATGGTAACTCGAGATGAACACTAGTGAGAATTATTCCCATGTAAGGGAAACCTTTAGAAGGGAAAGGATATTCCTGCTCCTCGACCGTGCGTGAAGTGGAAACCTCCAAGTGACCCAGAGAGGAGACTGTGATTTCACCTTCTGATTCCATGGGTGAAAACAGATGACGATGGACTACCAAATATGTTCGAGAGGATAATTCCAAAGGAATACCCATCTGATTGTACAAATTGTATGGACGCTTTGATGATATCACAGCAAGATTGAACAAAGGATTCAAAGGATAAACAACCAATACAAGCTAACCTTCAAAATGTGGTGGACTCTTGGGAGTCTGAATAGGGTTATTGAGAGATTCCAGGCCAATGTGAGAAAGTGAACCAGTATCTGAAGGGGGAGGACGATATGACAGAGGTTGAATACTCAAAACAATTCCAAGCTCAACACCTTGGTCCTCAAGTGACTGTGGAAATTCAGGAAGAGGCTACTTAGACAATATTTCATAGAGATGAGGTGAAGAGGAACTAGGCAAACCAATTGGTTCAACCACAATGATCCTGTCTAAAATAAAAAAAAATATAGATTAATTTGAAGGGCTTTAAAATGTAATTAAAGGTATACTGACGATGTGGTCTAAAAAAGGCTCATAGGGATGTTATAAGATCGTGGGCAACAATTTTTTAGGATGCAAAATCAAACTGATTCCTTTCATGTTTTAAGAGTTGAGAAAGAAGAAAAGGTGACTCTATCACTTTCGGTTTGAAATGAGATCGAAAGGACAAGTGCTTGGGTGATCTTTTATATTTGGGGAGTAAGAAAGATCAAAATGACTACTCAGAATGATCTAGGTAAAAAGGATTACTAGGTATCCGAGAATTGGAGAATACCTCACCACGAACTGAGAAGTACGGGCAGGAAATCTCCCCGAATGTTGTGTTCAGTGTATCATGTTTACAAGGCTACAGACTCGACTTCCTATGGATAAAGGATTGCAACCTAGTGGGGCCTCCCTTTATATACTCAACAGTATGAGGAGCATAAGTTTGTACTAGAGCTATCTAGTTGTGAAGCGAACTACAATTGCTAGGTTTAAGATGCCAGAATATGTCCCTAGCCTAGACCTTCTAACATGTGATTGTTATATTTCAAATGCGCCTTAGGTTAATTGAGTACATTTTAGAGTTTATCTTGAAATTATGTCTCCGTTTTCAGGCCTTATTTATGTGACTCAAAAACACCTATATGCATCTAAATGAGATAGGACCCTTTCAATTCGATGAATTGTCTACACTAATGAGAGTAGAAATCACACTCAAATGCAACAAAATAATGAATTGAAAGTAAAATGATTTTTCAATATTTTCCCTTTTGAAAACAAAAATGATAAAAAACTCTTTCCAATTCCTAACTTTCCTATCAAATGCACTTCAAGTAGCCCTTTCACTAAAGAGAATTCATTTATTTTGCAATGCAAGTGACGATACAACTCTAGCCTTCAATGATGCTAACTAACGTAACATATTGATGGAGAAAACTAGAATTATGTATTTTTAAATGAAATGATGAAATGAATCTTTTGCAAACACTTCACACTTCAATGAAACATTCGTAATACAATCAATCACAAGCGAGCATGAAAGAGAATTCATCTGAAAACTAATGATGCAAAGATTGAACCAAAAACAAGATGGGCAATGTGATTTGTGCCTAGAACTATATGCTCAAACACTAAATGAAACTTTTCAAACTTGTTAAATGGAAATCGAAGCAATGAAAGGACTAATCAAATGAAATTCAAGGAGAAAATTTGACTATGGAATTGACTTTCTATGCAAGAAAACAAGTGAATGGGTTATGACCTAGATGCCATAGGGTTATACACCATCCAAGAACTCAAAAAACTAAGTGAAGGAAATGCAAATTAAATAACCATACAAACCAAGCTAAAATAGCTTTCCAGCCAGGCAAAACACAGTCAAAATGAGCTAAGAGACAGAAATTAGAAAAGCAAGACACACTAGCTATAATCTAGGGTAAACCATGATCTTCACTTACAGGAATCAGTGTGACTGCCTAACTAACAACATGTGCCAAAAGGGGGTTAGCACGACTATATTTTAGAAACTCGCACTGATCGGCCTGATTGTCAGAAAAATACACACGCTGACCGAGGATTCAAGGAAAAAAATAAAAAGTTTCAAAGGTTAAGACCAAACTTGCCACTATAATTTCAGGCTCAGAGCAGTAAACTAGGCAAAGCAAAGAACACTAAAGGGAAATGGTGATACTAGAAAATTTCACACAAAACCATAAAATGACAATCAGTCAAACAAAAGGATTGGCTCCCCAATGGCGTCACCAATTTGTGGTTCAGGTAAATTCTCAGTGTGGACACAAACAATTCCTCTAGCCTAAGAGAGAGGGTATAGCCACAAACAAACAATCTATGGAAAATCTCCTTAAGCTAGAATCAATTAAAAGGGCCTACCTCTTAGAACATTATTCCACTTGTTGATGATCCTCCTTCCTCACTCCAGCTATCTTCTGTTTCCTTCCTTCGAATACCTTAAACAAGCAAACAACAACAACAACAAACATGACAACATGCAATATTGTATTCAACCTAATTAACAAGTCAAGGAACATTAGGCCATAAAGATGTAAAATGACACTTCATGTAGGAAATCAATCAATACTTGCATTAATATAAATCAGAAAGAGATTACAACCGGTGCCTTGACGTTGCTAGTCACCTCCGACGTCTCTGGGTTCCCACACTTCTTCTAGCACTTCATGGATAGCCCCAACAAATGGAAGTTTAATGCCTCTTTCCCTCTAATCTCAAACCAAACCAAAATTACACTATTCTCCCTTAAACATGCACTAGAAAGCTATAAGCTATAAATGACTTGCTAGTTATTCACACTTGCTCCAAAACTCCAACTAGCTTTTGCTTGGGAAAAAGAGAGGCTTATATAGCTTTTATAGATGGGAGATGGTTCCTCTCATCATGGGAGAAGTTCTTATCTCTTGAGGTTGTTCCATCCTAACAGGGGAAAGGAGCCCAAACTAATTTCCTTGGTTCTATCCGGCCCAACCATCTACCAGACTTTCGTTACGAAGCTTCTAGACATGGAAGCTTTGGCTCCTTATTTAAAAAACATTCCAAAGGAGGATCGACGTGATCCAATTGATGTGAGGGTTAGTTTTAACCTCTGTAAATCAGCGCAAGGAGAAAATTGGTTAGTAGCGCCAGTCTTGTAAACTGGGATAGAAGGAAGATTCTTGGGAAATGATGCAAAGGGGAATTAATCTGCTCATGAAGAGGGACATAGTGGGAGTTTCTTCATGATGGGAAATCATGTCGGGAACACTTTATAGTTCCTATAGGATCTAGACGGGGAGTAAATGGACATTGACAAAATGTTTTATAACACTCTCCAAATCTCTAAGCCTATGTCATCGAGTGTTTACATGTTACAAGCATCACGGGCTACTCAAACGAAGTCTGGTACCTTTGGTCAACAGTAAGTTCCAAGACACCCTAGTATTGTGACTTCATCCGAGCCATCAGGATCTACCACTCCAGGACCTTCTCCTTTTGTGGGTGCCTCTCCCTTGTTCCCACCAGGAACTCTTCCTCTATGTAATAACCATATAAGAATCTTTTCCTCCTCCTAGAATCTTTTCTGTCCCTATCATGGCTTTGTTGAGTCTCCCTAATATGACTTTGGGGATCCTATTCTGGTACAATGATCCTCCAGCAAGCACTCCACCTGGTCATCTTAGACCATATCATGCTTTGACCCTGATTCAACCTGTCCCTACGACCCCTCTTGCTACTCCAACTCCACCACAACCTCAACAGGAGCCCACTCCTGTTGCGAAAGAATCCAGACAAGGGGGAAAATCCAAGAAGAAGGAACCTAAGGATAAGGCTCCCCAAGCACCTTTAGCTCCCAAGCCTCCAAATTCAACACCTTTGTGCACTTTGTGTGATGTTGTTGGGAATGCCACCAATAACTATCCTAAACTTTTTCACCTCAAACCCTTGGTCAACAATACATTTCTTGAATCTAGCATACTTGAAGTCCAAGTCACCTTACCTGATTCAACCAAGAAACTTAAATCATTGTGTACAAATCACTAGTGTGCTTTGTGTGATAATTATGGCCACTATTCTCATTGTCTCCCTTATCTTGATGAATTTTGTGATTTCCTCCATGCGCTTCGTGACTTCAAGGCCACTCATAGTGGATCATCTAGTCCTTTACCTATGATTCTAGTACCACTAGTACACTAGAACAGGGGCACTCTGGTCCCACCATCATGGTCCCTCCGCCCAATTTCGAGATGATGGACTCCATGGTGCATATCCTTGACCTATTTTCATCCTTTATATCCTTAGAGGAAAACCTCTTTGAGGTTCCCTTGTGTGCTTCTGTCAAACCTCCCTCGTCTAATGCCTAGGTCTCAAAATCAGTAGAGCTTCCATCTACTAGCTCGTCGTCTACCATTTTAGATGATGTGTATGTGAACCTTTTTTCTCAGGATGATGCACCAAGTACTATCGCTGCATCATGTAATCAATATTCCTCTCGTCCACCGATCTTCCATTCTGATGAGGACATCATGGAAGTCATGACTACCCATGATTACGTTGTAGGTCTTAACCTTGTTCAAAAATTACTTGCATACAAATTCTAAAAATAGAAAATAAACAATAGCGAGAGCATAACATATAAAACAAATATACACAAAGATTTTCCCCTGGATCCCAAAACCGGGACTACCATATTGATTTTTTCATTTATTTTCCTTTCAATGTTACAATAAATATATATACATGTCGAAGCATCCATAAACCCTAATCCATTAACCCTGGATTAGAACGTAATCATAGTTCCCTTAACCAGATCTGCATAATACCATGGACCAAAAATCATCACACCCAAAACCATGTGTGAAATCCATGCACAAAACCATAGGTAATATAGGGTCAAAATAAAAATTCCCAAGGTGCTGCCCCTAGACCCCATATAGTGGGGACCCCTTCATACCCCCTGATAGGGGGGCTGCCACCCCCTCGTGATCCCCCCGCTAGTCGCGAATGAATATAACATAACCCAACATACCCTTGGGATGATATGCACCATCGTGTGTACTGCATCGCATATTTTCGAACCCAAAAGTTTACCCCCTATTTTACTCATGATGATCGACAATGTATTTGATACCTGGCCCCTCGCTATCTTCTCATCGATAATGACCTTTATCATCATGATTTTGATTGTATCCTTCATCGTTGTCTCACTCATCATTATGGCTAGGACCTTACATCATTCATAAGGACTTGGGTAAGGGGGCATATCTCTTAGAGGATTTCAAAGGCCAACTTCTTCCTAATCCTTGCAATGCACTCTACCTCAATAAATTTTACCCATAGCATATCTGATTGATTTAAATGTATTTATTTATGTCATGAAATTAGATAGGTTAAATCATCTCATGTTTTGTCTTTTACACCTTTCAGATGGATCCATAATCCACACTGTATATCAGTTATGCCAATGGTGCGAGTCACTTCTCTAGGAATCTAACCTCGACAGAATAGGCCATTTTCACCCCCTTCCATATGTTAGTCCATTCTAACGGTGTGTGCATTGGATTTTCCACCAATAACCAAGTCGAATATGATGCAGTTATAAGTTTGTTAGTCGATTCCCTTGCTCATAGCATCTTTCACCTTCATGTTCAATTATATTCCTTGTTTCTTGTCATGCAATTGAATGGTGTGTATCATGTGCATAACCAAGTCCTATTTAGAAAATATCTACATGTTAAGTTGTTGGTACTTGAATTTAAAACCATTACTTTCATTCATGTTCCTAGAGCCCAAAATAAATATGTAGATACCATTGCAAACAATATTTTAGATTGTCATTTATCGCATGTATACCACTGAAGAAAACCATAACCAAAACAAATGGCGAACCACAATCACCATATAAAAGATGCATAATCACATTATGTATCAACATATAAAAGTAAATGTGTTTGGAGTCAACCACTCTAAATAAATATGTTACGCATATAGCATATTGGGAACATAGGCCCCTACATCTTCTTATCATCCTTTGGAGGATCTCGTGGCAAGTTGGGCCAAGATTCTTGAATCCATTTCTCAAGCACTTTGAACACAATGGTGCTCCACAAATGCCTCCTACTAAGGGGCATCATTGCCACCTTTTCATACCAGAGCAATCCCCTCCATCACAAATGCTTGCGGGCAGTATCTCATGCTTGGGGGCATGATGGTTTTCCCCTGGCCATCTTCTCATTTGATTAACATAAGTCTTAGCCAAGATCCCACCTGATCTAGGTATGGATGATTATCCTTCCATTCCTTGGATAGTTTCTCCTACTGGCCTCTCTGACGAGCCATAATCACATCTCATATCGTAGAAGTTTTTTACCATATCTTCAAATATTCTACTATATGTCATACCACCTTTACCACATAGTCCCCCTATTTGACATAGTGGGTGAGGATTATTCTAGACCTCCTCTAGTAGTTCGTTCTCATTTTCTTCTTCCCTTAATTCTTCACCAGGAACCATTGTTCCAAGAAGCATTAAGGCCATCTTTAGACAAGTAATGCCACTTTTTTGAAATTTGCAGATCCCAATTCTGATGGTCAGTTTGTCCACTATGATCTCCATAAGATTTAGGGCCCTTTCCTCCTCTCCAAATCCACCAAAGCTCAATGTGCAAATGAATTAAATCGGAGGGTAAACGCCCTTTTATAGGAAAATCCCCAATTTTATTGTCGCCCATTGCAACCAAATTGTAGCTCAGCTTGATGAACTATTAGCACCATTGGAAATATCTCATAGTCCACTATAATGGGTCTCTCTTTTTTTATGATTTGACACTTCACTCGAAATCCATTTTTTCAAGAAGGGTCACTTCGTCTTCTCTCAAAATTGAATTTCTTCATATGCAATGCTTGTACTTTAGGGACCACCTTCCCTTGGCACTTGTCATCTCACATGTCGATTTTCATCATGAGAAACCATCATTTTCCGATATTTTCATGGTCCCCACCAGGCCTATTTTATGTGGTAGCATCATCGAGTCACCCTTGTTTAGAGCATCCATGATGAGTCACCTTTGTATCCATGGAGTCTATTTCAAATCCCATTGTATCATGTCATAGTATTCCATCCATTTTTTCTTACCATTCATTCAGTGTTGTCCATTTTGGTCATCAACCATATTGTCCACCATCCCCTCCAGAGTCGAGTCAGTTGCTATTAGGTCGACCATGCACATTATGTTCTGACAAGGGAGGTCATATGTTTGTCCCTCAATCCCATTTTCCCAATTTTCTTTGGTGTTATTTCATCCATCACATTATTATTTTCCCTCGTGACTTAGTTGAGGATCATAATTGCCTCACATATGGCAGGCCCTATTCTTTTGCCATCAGGACATCTATTCCAGAAGAACGGCCTAGAGGGTGGTGTATCTTGGTTCCATCTTCCACTCTTGTTTGGTTCATCGGATTAAGCAAGGGGAATCATCGTTTTACTTTGAGTTGGTTTTTTCATACTCGTGATTCATACACTTGATGGTCTAGTGATGCAACAGATTGTACCAGTGATTCTCGGTTGTGTGTAAGATGTTTCAGACTTCATGAGGGGGTGGACCTTCAGGTAGCCTCCCACATGCTCAGATGACTTCATATTATGCTATAGAATCGTATGTAGTTCCGTATATTTGATGAGTTTGGTTCCTTCCACTTGCAGTGCTCATAGCATCCATGTCTTCTTCAGATGATACATTCAATTTTGTAGATCCCTTTCTTGTTCAACAAGGCTTCTTTGGATGTTATGCCCTCCCTCCCACCCATTTTTTGAGGGAATGGCCATTATGTCTGATGCACTCAGATGTTATTGTATTTAGTCTTGGCTCATGTTTTTCCAGGAACATTATGTATATGTGATACATTGTATATTTCATGGCTCATTTATGCCAGCATGTCATGTGCCATTCAACATGTACTTTAGTGCTCAGTTTCATTTTGATGGGCACATTATTATTATTTGTACTCAGTTATCTTGGCGGGTATGGGTATACCTCCCACGCCTCATTTGATATCAAATACCATAGTATAAAAGGAGACTTACATCAGCTAGTTAGTCTCTCCCACTCAGACACTATCCTCTTTCGATTAAGCTCCATTGGTCTCTCTCTCTATCTCTAACTTCCCTTTGGTGTCTAGTGACTGTGTCCTTATAACGTACCTCGGTCACACATTTTGCTCCTAACACTCATACATTGGGGGGCAATCTGCTATCACCAAAAATTGATCATCTAACCATAACCTACTAGATGGATCAAAGTACACCATGTAGGGCCACTTTTACCATAGTAAAATATCTTTCAATATAAGAAATTACTTAATAAACTACATTTGTTAAGTTATTTTTGGTTAAACCGATGAGGAATAGTTAAATAAATCATTATTTATTTAATGATCTTCTAGGAATAATTAATTAAACCACTGTTTAACTAATATTCCTTGTCATATTTGATCCAATCATGAGAAATAATTAGATAAATCATTATTTTTCTTATTTTTCTCTAGGAATAATTAATTAATCATTATTTAGTTATTATTCCTTGTCAAGTTTGACTAAATCCTCTAGAAATACTTAAACAAATCATTATTTGTTTATTATTCCTTAACCGCATTCCTTGAGATGATAAATAAATCATTTATTTATTTATTATTTCTAAATAAAAGTATTTAACCAATTTAATTACTTTTTGCCTCCAACCAAATATAATAAAATATTCCAAATGGTTAATTTTATATTTTGGTTAATAATATTATATTATTTTCCATTATTCGAGAATAATCCAATATTTTCTTATAAATTGGAAGGTTTTACATCCATTCTTCACTTTGGATCATTTTCATTGCTACACTCACTATTGTAACTTTGATTATAATCATTGTTGCTTACCATTCACTTGTTCCATTTCAGTTCCCATTTACCTCAAACATTTTTTGTTGGGTTTACACGTTGTAGAGAAGAGAGACTCTACAAAGTTGAAGACATTGAGGACAGCCAAGAACCCATCCCATAGAGGGGGACTAGTAACATCATTTGTTCCCTTCATAGGTGTCATATAATAAAATCTATTCTTTATATTTGGTTTCCATTAAGTTATTGAAGTTATTTGCGCTTAATTCCTTATTTAGTCTTGTTGTTTAACTATTTCTATTGTACATATTAGGACTTTGGCAGGTTTTGTTTCTATCATTTATTGTAGATCCACATTGTTTAACAGCCTTTTTTACTGTTAAGGTTTTTTTTCATCTGCAGTCCAAAGTGGTTTCTTTTCATACACTCTCCATAAGAATACCATATAACAGTCATATTGAATGGTGGTTTCATTCATGTCAACATTCATTAATGAACACTCTTAATATTTTTCTAAATTATGTCAAGTTGAAATCTCCACTAAAGGATGGTAGGAAACCCTATCTCTAGGGATTGAGTTCCTTGGACTAAGGACATACCTTGCACTTGTTGATAGTTTTTGAAGAAGTAGATCACTGATTTTTCCTTGGACATTGTTTTCATTAGATTCTCCTAGTCGAGTTGTTTCTGTTGGTATGTGTCACTCCCTGAGAGCCTTCACGATTTGAGACACATTCTCGTTAAAAATTGAAGCCCCCAACCTATGGGCATAAACCCCAAAGCATGATCATGTGGAACCTCCTCCTTAACGAATTAAAATGATCATGCCATAGGACCCCTCACCAAGGATTAAAATAATATTACTTATAGTAAAAGGATATTTGTGAATATTTGGTTTTTAAATCAAGGGCTTATGAGGGTTTTGTAATTCATAATTTAAAACCCACAAAGGGGTTTTCCCCTATAATTTATTTGAATTTAAAAATATTAATCTTCCTCAAAAAGGAATTTGGTGGTTACCTAAGAGCCCCTCCCAAATCTATAAAAAGGAACTTGATTCATCATCCTAGTTATGTACAAAATGAATATATTTTGATTATTTAGCTCTGAAATTATCTTCGACCGTTGGGTAGAAATAGGAAAATATGATGATAGAGATTTTATTCTTTTCTAGTTTTACGGTTTAGTTTCAGGCTATTTTCTTACAGAAATAAGCCTCACAACTAGGCAACAAATTCTGAGACAATGAAAGGTGGAGCAATACTCTGTGACATGACAACAAAAGTTTTTTCTATTTTATATTTATCTTTCTAGGTATTTTGGATTAGCTTCTAAAGGCATCGAGCTCTGAAGGAAGACCTATTTGACTATAACCTATTTAGGAGTCTACCTTTGTGGTTCTAGGAATCAATTTAAGGACTCAGATCCCTTTCTAGAAGTAACGTATTTTATTAAAGATTGTTAATATTTATACGTGATGGAAACCTCTATTTGAGCCATTGAAAAATTGTAACAATGTTCGGCCTACCATTTGACTCTTCTAAGGTCACGTCCTTATCAAGAAAATTTTGAAGAAGAATTCACAAAAGATACAGTGCATACAAATGCATTGCAGATCTAATCTTTATGAGGAGTGTGGGCTAGTCTTTGATATTTTGACTGGCAACCTTGTTATAGACCTTTGTTGTGTAATTCTTGGCACTTAAGTGTAAATATATTTGGCAATATTAGCCTAGGGTTTTCTTAGGAAACAAATTACATGATTAATGTGATGACCTCAATACACATACACCGTTGTGTAACTATTGCAAGGATATTGTTAGGATAATTAATTATTCTAAAGAATCAACTAACTACCACACTTTAAGTTGTCAACATGAGGATTCGTCTGGTTATTTCAAGGTTTTCTACCAAGTATATGCAAGAGATGGTCCTGAAACTAACAATAATTAATTCTCTAACAATAAACAAATTAAATATAATGAAAGAATCAATTCCTAACTTGATATATACATTGAAAAATCCAACTTTCAGATAAACTATATTCTCCGGAAACCATTCAAAAGTATCAAATTCTAATTAATATTCAAAGGAAACAACAAAAAAATTATCAAATGCTAAGTTGCTACTTAAGAAATAACAATTATTAAACCAAAGGAACAGTGTTGGAAAACTATATTTTTGAAATAGAAAAGAAAAAATAGCAAGAGGAAAATCAAAACTAGTACAAAAGCATCAATGATCAAGAGATAACCTTCAAGAAACATCAGTAAAGAAAAAATAATTATGTATCAACTATCTAAAGAACAATCCCTACAAATCAATATCATGATTACCGATATTATATCTACTCAAAATAGAGCTCATGAATTGCAATTAATATAACATATGAAAGATTGATATAAATAGATAAAATGTGAATCTAGTAATATAAATGAAGATAGTGCCTCATCCAAAAGTGGGCCAGAACTACTGGAATCAGACTGCCTTGTAGAAAAGATCAAATAGTGGATTAATTCTTGACTGTAAAAAATAACATAATATTATGAAATAATGATTAAAGTCAAAACTTTCAACGAGTCTATCAAATGTATGAAAACATTACAAAAATATATCTTTTAGGACACAATCCCCCATCTTTATACCACAGTTGAGGGAGATAAAAACAGTAAATATTTTAACAAAGAGCAATCTTGAGAATATAAAGATTCTTAGGATGCTCGTTTTTAGTTACAAAGAGTACTAATATTGCCCAAGTAATAATAACGAAGGGCTTTGTCCCTAATATATTTACTTAGATAAGAATCAACCTCACTCGATCTGCTACAATTGGTTGCGAAAACATCACATTATTTTGACTTTACCACAAACAACTCAGGAAACAACATCAACTGCCAGCTACCCCTATTATATCGTATAAGCCATATTTATAGTAAATATTCAACCATGAATAAATATTTATTTTGTAATCAAAATAGTACATCTAAAAGAAAAAATAGTAAAAGTAAACTAATTTCTTCAATGGCCTATATTACATGAGTTAATATGCCATAAATATAAGAAAAAAACAATAAAAAAACATTAAAACTAAGGAATAGGTTAAAGGAATCATTAAAATTGTGAGGTCCAACATCACCCCCCAACCAACATTTTTGCATGTCCTCATGCAAATAAATAATTAAAATGTAAGGTAGTTAAGGAGTAGGCTCCATAGGGTTCTTCTCCTCTAAGCCTAAATCTACTCGTACTTTTGATTTCCTTAAAATCTAAATACTTACCTACCTATGACAGTTCATAATCAGACTTATAGTAAGGTTGAGGACATAAAATCATAAGGAATATGTACCTCAATCCCATCCATTTGATTCCATCTTCCAACACAGTGTTAACATAACCATACACTTTAGACATGGTTTGCTGAAAATTATATACGCCTGAAGGTTCCCTATTTTTTATTTCTCTAGATGAAGCTTGCCATCTCATTTTGGCTCCACTGATAGCCTCATCTTTTATGTCTTGTAGTTGTTCCCACCCTTATAGTAATACCTCGTTATGAATTCACTCAAGAGAGGGAGAAATATTGTGCTTCTCTTTAAAGGAATTATGGAAAACAAGTGTAGAAAAGGCATTCTTTGTCTCACCACTAACCAAGAGGTCAATATTATGCTCTCTTCGCTGAAAAGTGTGCTATGATTTATCCCACTTTATTTGATTAAGTGAAAATGATATAAAATATTGAAGCTACACATCTCTAAAAAATGGAATAATATTTTCTTTTAGATGTTCTGACAGAAGAAAGTTATGTATGTAAATTTCACACAAGAGATACTTTGTTTTCTCATCCTGGTTATGAAAAAAGTAATGAAATCTAGCACATTGTTAAATTCGTATGGTTGGCCACATTATATAGCCTTGGTTTTAAGAACAAAATACTATTAACGTAGAAATAAAGTATAATTTCACGTTGGAGATCTGCATGCTAGGACATCTAAGTAAATAGAACAAATTTCATCCTTTTGTTCTATGAATGTACGAATACGATCCCACAAGGGTTGAATTATTTTCTTGGCATCTCTTAGTTTTTCATGTGTTTCATCCTCTATCATTATTAGTGCTTGAAAGCATTGGAGCAACTTCTAATATTCCATTTGAGGCACTACCTCCCTTTGATATCTGGCTATGGTCCCTTTATGTCCTGCCAGAGTTTTATTCAACACCTTTATTGTAGCATTTACAATCAATGAATTATAAGGAGGTACAACATTATTTTGTGCTCTTCTTTAAATAAGAATAGGCACAGGATAAATTTGAGTCTCAACTTCAATGAAAATAGGTGGAGGACCAATTTTAACTTCTACTTCAATAGAGACAAATGCAAAGTCAATTTGGGTTCTTGCTTCAGTGGAAACAAGTAAAAAATTAGTTTGAACATCTGCGTCAGTCTAAGCTTCAACATTCTACTAGGCTTGTTTATTCTTATCATAAATTCCAAGTTGTTTTACAACTTTATTTTCATGACCCTCGTAGAAATTTCTACTAGTTTGTAACGATTTTCTCAATTGTTGTACTTTCGTTTGTAACCTATCATTTTATTTCCTTAGTATAATAACTTCGTTGAGATTTTTCACTTTTAGTTTATTCTTCATAGCTATTGTACCTCTATTTCTTTGAGCAAAATTTATGGCCAAAATAGAAGTTGTTACTTCGTAATCTATAACAATAGTCTTTTGGGAAGAAACAACCACTAGAGGATCGATCGGTGAGTTAGCAACTTCCATTTTAATTCTATCAATCACAGCTTCTCAGAAATCATTAACAAGACGGTCAATCTAAGGTCCACTTGAAGGAGCAACATTAAGCTCCGAACTCACATCAATTAAGCCTTTAGGAGGAAATTGTGTAGCCATGTCTTCTAGAGAAGAGGGCTCCAATACAGTGGCAACAAAATCCCTAGAATGTTATTAAGTGGAAATAGGTTCAGAATCAATGGATGGATCTAAAATGATAGTGGCTAGGGATCCAATAGAAGGAGTTGTAGCTGGAGAATTAAGCGAAGCATCCTGATTAGAATTAAGAGGGATACCTAAATCAATTACAAGCTCCTCCATTGCCATGGATGTTGGTTCCCTTAAGTTCTTGGTTTCCAGTAAAATTTCCAATCCTTCCAATGTTTGGGCAACCTTTATTTCTAGTTCTTCATGGCTTGGATTTGTTTGTTCTGGGGTTGATGAATCCCGAGCCAAGTTTTCTTCAAGGGTTTCTATTGTACATCCCTTCCTCATTAGAAATTTCTTGAATTAAATTTTCTTTTCCTGACTGCTCATGGGAACTTAGCAAAATCTATCCTTGTTATAGTTTAATTAGTCTCACTAACCTTCTCCTCTTTTTAGGAAAAGAGGCCAAAAAGGATGCCACTCATTTTTATACTCTGCTAAGTTTCTGAGGAGTCAAAATTTCAAGTTGCACAACTTCTTGTGAAGCATCCCCTATCATTGAGGTTTTGTTTTGGTTGGTTTCACTACCTCTTTCTACTTGCTCATTATGAGCTGAAATATTTCCAGGTGTTCCAACAATTGCTTCATTTCCTAAGGGAATTTCTTGCTCACCCCTAGGGTTTCCTAAAAATCCATCCCAACTTTATTGTATTTGATTCAAACTCCTCACAACTAGTAATTTAATGAGCCCATGATGGTTAACAAATGAAACTTAATCTTTAGACCTTCTTAATCTACCAACAGTTTCATGTAACAATGAATGCATCAAATAAGCAAGGTTTAGGACTACCTTTTGTCTCAGAAATGCCATTAATGTAAGAGGATGACCATGCACTACATCATACCTTCTGTCACAAGTGATGTATCATTAAATAATCCCTGCTAACTCTTTCCAAAGTTTTGGAAGTGAATTGGGATTATACACATTCCCTTTCATGAAACAATGTAAGCTTTGAAACAGGAATTGATATGATTACCATTTTCATAGAGGTAGCAAAAAAGTGACCCGATTTTGAAAAGTGGTGATGAAGAATACACCCTTTTTCAAAGTATGTTTTTGGCACTTTAAATTTTCTTATGTATCAAATATAAATATTTTTTTCTAAATGTTAGTGATTTTCATGCTGATTTTGAAACGTATTGATGCAGCATCAACCTTTTTTTTTAGAAGGCTTATTTTTTACATGTTAAATTTTTTAATGTATTAAGTGTGGATATTTTTTTTAAATGTTACATTTTTTGACACTTTAAAATTTTTTATGTCCAATTTTTTTAAATTCATGATTACTTAACAAATTTTCTAGGTGTCTTATTTTTCTTTTTTAAAATGTTGATTACTAAACAAGAAAAATATAAAAAAGACAAAATAAATTGTAAAAAATGTAAAAATAAATAAATTATCTCATAAACCATAAAAGTTTTGGAAAAGAAAAAAAACTATAAAATTAAGTAAAATTAGAAAATTTTCAAAAAGCAACAACAAAACTCTAAAAAAAAATTAAAAACAAATTACATTAAAAAAAACATATAAAAAAAAAATACTAAAATTAAGATTAAAAATGTAAAAAAAAAAAAAAAAAAAAAACAAAATATACTGAAATTAAAAAAAAAATAAAAACAATTAAAATTAAAAAAATAAAAAAACATTTAAAATTTAATAAAAAATACATATTTTTGATTAAAAAAATTATTTAAAATTTTATAAAAAAGTAAATTTTTTAGATTTGAAAAAAAAACATTTAAAAAATATATATATATATATGATTAAAAAAAAAATTAAACTATTTTAAAAACTATATGTATTTAAAAAACATTTAAAATTTAAAATAAGAAAATTAATTTTTGATTTAAAATAAAAAATTAAAAAACATATTGGGAGGCTCAATTTTTTTTGGTTTAAAAGAAAAAAAAAAGCAAAATATATATATATATATATATATATATATTTTCTTGTTTTAAATTTTAAATGTTTTTTGAATATACATAGTTTTTAAAATATTTTAAATGTTTTTTTTTTTTAAATCAAAAATACATATTGTTTTTTTTAATTTTAAAAGTGTTGTTTTAAAATTTAAAATATATAGTTTTATAAAAACTTAAATGCTTCTTTCTTTTTTAATCATTTTTTTTAATGTTATTTTATTTTATTTTTTTAATTTTAAAATATATGGATTTATTAAAATTTTAATTGTTTTCGGTTGGTTTGTTTGTTTTTAATTTCAGTATATTTTTTTATGAGAAAAAAAATTTCGGCGTAAGTCACATGATAATACTTTTGTCAAAGCGTTTCGAACCAACAAGAGTGGCTCATCGTCAGGATAACTTGTCCTGAGGATGAACCACACCCGTTGGTTCGAAAAGCATTGACAAATGTATTATCATGTGATTTACGCTAATTTTTTTTTTCTCATAAACTTGATATGGATTGCAGAAGCCTCAATTCAACAGTATATTTTTTGTTTTAATTAGGTTTTTTTTAATGTTTTTAATCTTAATTTTAGTAGTTTTTTTAGGCTCTTTTTGCTAATTTTGTATTTTTTTTTTTTTCTTAAATCTAGTTTGTTTTAAATTTTATTTTATTTTTTTAGTTTTTTGTTAATGCTTTTTAAAATTTTTCTATTTTTACTTAACTTAATTATATATATATTTGAATTTTTTTTAATGGTTTATGAGATAATTTATTTATTTATTTTTTTTCAAATATGTTTTTCTTATTATTTATTTTTTTATTTTTTTATAATTTTTTTTGTAGTTTTTTAATTCTTATCTTTATAGATTAATTTGTTTTTTTTTTAACATTTTTAAGATTGATTTATTTATTTTTTTATTATTTTTTTTTTATGTTTGATTTTTTTGTTGTTATTTTTATATATTTGATTTTTTTTTTTTTTATTTTATGTTTTGTTTTTAATATATATTTTTATTTACGTTTTATTATTTATTTTATTTTTCAATTTATTCATTTTTGTTTTTGTTTTTAATTTTAATTTTAGGTTTTCATTATTCTTTTGAAATTCTATAGTTTTTCAAAGTCATGATAAAATCTTTTACGCCATTATTTCAAAATATTGAAAATTTACCCTAGAAAAAAAAAGTGTTATTCTAGCATCAACAATCTTTTACGTTATTATTTCAAAATGTTGAAAATTTACCCTCGATAAAAAAAGTGTTATTCTAGCATTAACACTTTTCGTTTTGAGGGTGTTTTTTGCACAAATTTTGCACAAAAAAATTGGCTTTTAGTGTCATTTTTAAAACATGTTGAAAATTTACTCTAGAAAAAAAAGTCTTATTCTAGCATCAAGACCTTTCGTTTTTAGCACTGTTTTTCATGTTTTTTTGGGGTTTTTTGTCTAGAGTTCTCGTTTCAAAGTTTACATTGTTTTGACTAGTTCTTCCCCTGGGTTTGAAAATAGAAGGGCTAAATTTTGTAGCAAGGTATGTACTTTGTACCGTTTCTCCACTTTTGATGAGAGACATGTTATCTATGCTATTATTTCTTCGTTCTCCTATATTTTCAAATTCATTACCATTTCTACCCCTGCATTTAAATTTTGTATGATTTAAAAATTATGCAACTTCATTTTCGAATCCTTACAATCCTCCAAAATAATCTAGCCATCTTGCCTAATTCAAAATACTATGTTCCTCCTCTGGGGCCTACATTTGGGTTATTTCATGGCATACTGAATGGCCTCCCATCATTATTCATTTAACAAGGAACAATTTGCAAATGGAAACAGTGTTGCTCAAGTATAATATGGTAATAATATTACGTAGAATATATAAATTCAATGAACATAACATGAAACAACACCTTCTCACCACCCAATAGAATTTTGGGGTTGATCGCAGCCATAGATGAATTTTGATCATTGAAAGATCTTCTCATAATTAAAGGATAAATTCATATTGATTAAGCATGGAAAACAACCATAAAAAATGGTGCTAAAGGATGATAAATGTTTATAACACGCCAAATAATAATTAGTTCGACCATCAATCATAAAGTACAGTAAATGATGAAAAGAATCAAAATAATTAAAAGGAATAAAGGCATGGGTAGATGATGATCTGGAAATAATGGATGGTTAGAAACTATGTTCGGTTAAGGAATACCACATAAGATAAAAATAGGAGCTAGTAAAAAATATAGAAATGCTAAGTTTCTGAATGTCCCATAATCTTTATCCCTGATATATAGAATTATTATTAGTTCTCATTAACAACCAACATCATCACTTTATAAGGGATATTTTAATAGTACTCCATAGCATATTTTAACAAATCTAATGGTTTTCCTTTGTTGATTATTGATTTTGAGGAGACAAGATAGCTACTTGAATTGTAATGTTTAAATTAACTTTAATAGTATATGCATGTCCATTGCTACCATCATGCATCCATAGCCTCAAAAGAGTTTCCTTTTAATCCATTGAGATGCTAGTGTCCCATCTATTAGACATAAATTCATAGTTATAAGTTTATTTGAGTTTTGTAAAATGCCTATAGAAGTCCATTGTTATAGCATGCTAACCAGTTAATAACAATGCCATATATGGGAGCTAATAATGTGAACAATTCTTCTCGTGATGAGATGTCTTGTCCCTCGGCCTTAAGTCCGAAGGCCATTACCATGTCTTGGTGACCAGAAATGGTAATGTCACTTCTCTAGGTCTTATGATCATGGTAGGTCAGCTCATGATGAGACCTCATATCCTCTGACGACTTTTTATTTTTATTATTTTTCTGCTATGATTTTTGTTAATCATAAAAGATTACTTAATAGATGGGGTGGCACATCAACTCCTTAAGAGTTAGGGATGGCATAAGAAGTTTTATAATAACTACTTTTTAGATGTCTAATATTGTTCCCAAATATTAACTTCTTCAAAATAATTATAGAGTTGTTTTAAAAAATGGAGTGGAAGATGGCTTCTTAAGTGGTGATAAAAGGAATGTATAATGACTACTTTATGAATTTCTTACAAAATTAGGGAATTAAGAATTTAGGAGATTCAAAAATCCATATAATAAAATCATCTTTAAAATAAATTTTCCTTTTAAAAGTAAATTCTCATGTGATAAACAGTAAACAAACTAGTTATCTGACCATTAAATTGAAAAAGGGCTAAAACTGTTCCTTATCCCAAGAAAAACAAAGATATTGGCAAAAAAATCATAAATAATAACCCATCTAGGGAAACAGTAATCACGTCTAAGGAAATGACAGTTGTGACTAAGGAAACAATGGTGGTAGTGATGTTTTAACTAAGGAAATAACAATTATGATTCCGAGAGAAAACTACTTCTCATAACAACTCGATAAGTACACTATACTCAGAAATATTATTGGTTGTTTTTCCTTTGCAAATACCTTGTAAATCGATCAACTTACCATTAGGGGTGAAAAGTGCCCAAGCTGTGGAAGATGAGGTCCATGTGCTATGACAAGAACCATCAACAAAACCAACAAAATGGTTTGATGACTCAAGTGGAACACAAGGTAAGCAGAGGAAACATGTCTGCAAAGCAAACAATCACACAAAAAAAATCAAAATGCACACTAATGTACAAAAGTAATCATATGAAAATCACACATAATAATTTTTCAGATAAATCCCATTGCAGGGATGTGCTAATGCATTACGTTATTAGTCAACCAACTCATAGGCACCTTTCTATAAAACATGTTTAACAAGGTATGGCCCATGCCACATAGGTTCAAACTTCCCAGCTCCAAACTTATCATTGGCTTGGTCATACAATAAGACCAAGTCACCTTCAACGAAAACTCATGGAGAAATAGTTTGATCATAATGAGCTTTAACTAATTTTTTCTGTGTTTCAATAACCATCACAGAAATTCGACGGGTTTCATCAAGCCTCTCAAGATAAAGTAAACATTCCTCTTCAGGTGAGGTATCAGGGAGTAATTCGATAGCTATTTTTAATGAAGGAATCTCACACTCAATAGGGAGTGTCACCTCTAAACCATATACCAACTAGAATGGAGTAAAACCAGTGGCTATCTTAGCCAAGGTTCGGTAAGCCCAAAGAGCCAAAAAAAGCATGAGATGCGAATCCTTTTAATGCTTTCCAATGGTATGTTGAATCATAGTAACTGAGACTTTATTAACCGCTTCAACTTTTCCATTGGCCTGTGGGTAATAAGGAGTTGACCTGTCATGATGAAGACCCAATTGAGCAGTAAGCTCTGCCATCATGTACCAATGAAAATTTGATCCCTTGTTATAAATAATTTGGTATCTACGGATAAATACTAATTCCCTAGATAAGTAGCCATATCTAGAACAACAGTTTAAAGCACTTTAACCTTTTTATATAAACAATAGATAAGACAAAGAGAATGAGAGAACCTACTTGTACTTTCTCTATCCTCATCTCCTTTGTATCGGTCCCGTTGCTCCTTCCCGTACTTAACATGCTTGAGAAGTACCTGTAAACATCAACAGAAGACAAAGAACCAACCAAAGAAAAATATCTATTGATTACAAGTAAATGGAATCAGATACATTCACACATATAAGCATCATATTTCAAGATAAGCATATGGAAAAAGGTGTAAATACTTTATTGAATAGAAGGAAGAATTACAACCATGAAGCCTGATTCAAAGTCACTCCTCCAGCTTTGGTTCCATCCACATCACATCATAATCATGACATTCCGATAGCATAACGACACTTACAATAATCTCAAATCTCAGACTAACATTATCTCCTTACAATCATCAAAGTCTAGCCCTTGATAACTTAGATGAGTGCTCAATTTATAGGAAGATGGAGGAGGTTTTGTCATCAATGAGGGAATTGAATGACCTTACAAACTTAGAAATAGTTCTATGCAAGAAGGGATGAGAGGATAGGATGTATCTTAAGTCATTCCTCATCCATTTTCAAGCTCATGGGAGATGATAAGTGGGGGGATATTCTAGAAGGCTTGAGAAGATAAAAATATCCCCCAAACTATATGTGAATTTCCCTCAAACTCATCTAGTGCAGGTCAAAGAGGGCCTAAGTGCTTTGCAGAGCACCCTAGCATGGGCTTAACTTCTCTGCAGCTCACCTTTGCATGGGCTTACCCGTGTTGGTCCCTGTAGAGGTCGTTTCAGGATGTCTTCAAGCCATGAAACTGTCTGGGAAGGAGGCATTCAAAAGGTTGAGTTGTTTAGGGCATGTAGCAACTGAAATTAGGGTTTGATGAGCCCTAAAACACTGATCTAAATTATGGGAGTGATGTACCCAACTGGATCTATAACATCTTCCCCCTAAAACATGAAGTCGAAAATAATATTGTCAAGTGATATTCTTTACGATGTGATGAGGAGGTTCCAAAATGGTTGGTGACCTGCATCAATTACAATACATAATATCAAGATATTTTGATTTTTTCTCATGAATTGTTGAGGGAAGGCATACCCATGCTTAGCATATAAACTTTCATTACAAGTACATAGACAGTCGTCTACAAATATAGACCCATGATCAGAATGACCATCAATGTAAAGCCATTGTATGAATGATTTGGTACATTTCCTGAAATCGCAACCGGGATGGATGAAACTAGATCCGAGGTCTTCTATCTCGTTCAATTGTTCACTCAAGTATGAGTCTAACCATGTGAATATGTGATATCAAGTCAAACATGGGAAGAGAGAGTCTGATTACCAGCCAATGATGTAAGTCGTTAACAGACGCGAAAGATATAACCGATAATGGTAATGATCCTCAAGGTATTGTAGTACATTCTGCATCATGTGAATGGATGTTTTGATGTCAAACACCATATAAAGTCTTTTTGTTGAAGGCCAGTGATGTCAACCTATCGCTGGAAGTGAGAAACCTGCCATTGATGTATGCAAGCCTCAAGGTACTGAAAGGGTGTTTCTAAGTCAACTTCTTTGATAATGAGCTGATGTCGACAATGTTGTACCTCTGAGTTGATAATGGTTAGCTATCAAGCCAGAGCATCTAAGATAATTTTTTTGGGGGTTTTGTTTTCAATTTGGAGGAGCAATGAATTAAATAGATATAACATTGTAATGCCTAACCTTTTGAATAATATTAATACCAAAGCAGAGGGCTACTATAAAATTTCACATAGTGTAATATCTTGAATAGTGGTGAGCATAAACAAAATTATAATATGATTATTATAGTTTTTAGATGGAAAATTAAACAATCATAAGTATGAAAACCTCTGACTAATGTTTAGAAGGTTCAAGAGAATATGCTTATGCTTACAACAAGATGTTGATGATTTATTGATTCAGAGGAAATTAATTAAACAGGCAGTCCATTAATCCATTCTCTTTATAGATTATCACTTCAAAAGCTTATAGGAATAGAACGAGACACAATTATTCCTACCTAGGTATCTCTGTAAGACATAAGAATATGAAGAAAAACATAATGTGTAACACTGGAAAAACTTACAGGAAACAAAAACCATCTAAAACTGAATTCAGAATCATTTTCTTTGTATTAAGGCTCCAGAAAAGCTAAGTACATCAAGTTTTTTGAAATGCTTCATCGAGAGTGCAACTCTCTTTCAATGGTAAACCTGGTTCAATGGTGAACTTGGTTCAATTATGAACCCATAATAACTCATAAGGAGAGTTATTTATACAACAATAGAACTAATAAAATATCCTAAATTGTTTCTACAAAAATAGATTTATTCAAGGAAAAGGATATATCTTCATGCAAGAAGATAGAGACACCTATTGAAATGTTGCTTGTTGTCCCTGTTATTTAGGTTCTCCTCTCCTTTAGACTTTGATCTTTTTCCCTTTAAGCTGCTTGGTTATTTGGTCTTCATGTTGGATGTGATATTTACATATGACCTTTCATCTGATACACTTTTGTCTGATACTCTTTAACCTTGTATGACCTGTCAATAACCTTTACTGTGCTTTCTACTTTTACTGTACATTTCAATTTTTTACTATGTATTTCAACGGTAAATCATTTAGTTTTTACATGTCTCAATATCAGATAGTTGGATATTGATCATCTTTCTGTATATTTCATCTATTTTTCTTTATCTGCCTCCTTTGTTTTGACATTTACTGTCTCTATGTAAAGGATTTCTTCTTTGTTTTATCATTTACTGCCTTTGTATATTATTTCCTTCTGCTCTATAATAAATGTATTTTTATTTTGAATAAAGGCTTTTAAATGTATTTCCTTGTGAATCTGGAACAAACAAGTTTTATATGATCATCTGCAAAACACAAAAATTGTTAAGAAAAACACAGGCGGACAAGGAGGGTCTTAATGGCTTCAGGGAACAAGATAGTCTATGGACGGAGTCCTAGCAGTGTTTGGATAGTAATCCGAGGTCAAAAAAGGTTACAGAGGGTCAGGGTGGTGCATGAAGGGTTATACAGGTTTTACTATGTAAACGGGCGGAAAGCGTGAAAGCGAAGGTTTTGGCGTTTTAAACGGGAAACTTTTAAAATTTGGCGCTAAAGGGTTAAGTGAAGGGTGGATGGTTTTATCATACGTGGAAAGTGGTTTCAGAGGCTCATCACACCGCTTTTCACCGCGGGGTGGTTTTTATTCGAGAGCACGTTAACGTGGAGCTACCACGTAACTGCAAGGGGCCCGAGCAAAACCACGAATCTCGCGTGCTCTCGGGTGGGTAAAGGTCAGAGATCAGGAGCGTGCGATATTATTGTGGTTCATTGGATTTGGGAGTGGATGATCTGATCGCTATTGCATGGTCGAGATGCATGATGGGCAGTCGGCGGAGATTAGCGGGGCACAGGGGTTAATTATAGAGGAATGGTAATTATTTTATTGAATAAAGCGGCGATTAAACATATCGCGATGGGTTTAGGAGTGGGACCGGAGTTGAATTCTCGCAAGGTTTATTAACCACACCAAGGGGGTGGGTTAAATAAGTGCTTATCTCAGGAAAATGGGAATATAGTGGAGTTAATTAAGTAATGCGTGGTTAATATAAAACTTAGGCTAAAGGGGTTTTATGCGTAAAAATTGTTTTGGTCGGGAAAATATGAATATAACAGAGTTAAATTTATAAAGCGAACGAGGGAATAAAACTTAGGATAATGGGTATTTTGGGTTTTTATAGTTTTTTTTATGGGTTTTCTAGGAAAAATAGGAAAACTACAAGGGAAAACTAATTTCTTCAAAGGGGAATGGGTTTCACACTAGGGAAAAGGGGTTTTTAGGTAGGGGAATGAGTTTGGAGGGTAAATTACTACGAAAATGTGTGAAACCAAGGGGCAAAGGTGAAAATGAAGGGAAAAGGTTATTTTCTTAGGAAATGATGGGATAATGAGGAAATTAGTAAGTATGTAGTGGGGGGTGAAATGAAATGAGGGAAAGTTAACCAAATCAACTTGTAAACATCTTTTCACCTTCATAAGTGCTCCTGCACACTACAACCCATGATCAACCATGATAAATGTGCTTATGCCTCAATCAACTTTGTACTTCTACAACCTTTCTTCTACCTACCCTTTACTTACCTAACCTTTTTTCTTCACTTAATTGGGTGCATTTAAGCTAGGAGACCCTTTTCTTTCCTTTTTCTTTTGAAAATAAAATTCTCTAATTCTAACCTTATAACATCCAAGGGCTCAGATTAAACTGATGAGCTCCTTATTATTCTCTACCTAAATACTCACCTGCCAAGACTAAACAGTTTGGATAGATCTTTATTCTCTAACTATAAACATGAAATCTAAAGCAACTAGTCAAGATTAAGCTATTTGATTGTCATGGATTGTGGCATTTATGACAAGCTTCACACAACCATTATTTTGCATAATGAAGTAAAAGTAGTGGCACTTGGACTTGCACACTTTCAGAGTTTATTGCTTTTTTCTTTTCTCTCTAACGTAACATTTTATTTTTGCCTTCATTTTTTAGGGCATCTATTCTAACATTTTCTTTGATATGGGCATGCTATCAAGATATTTCCTACCTTTTTTTATTCAATATTATTTTCATCCATATCATAGCTTCACATTTTTTGAGAAATATTTTCATTTTTTGACTAATTGATGCTAACTTAGCAAAACCAAAAAATACTACAACATTGGCTCCAACTAGGGACTGCTTTCTCTTGTAGAATGTAGAGAATCTACAGATCCATGTGCCTCCTCCTCGAGCTATGGAGTCTTTTGCTGTAAAAATTCACACTGACAACTTGAAAAGTAAAAGAAACTAGAGTTTTTACAATGGTAGTAATGAAATCTACTTCAACTTCTCAGTATTGAATGTAATGTTTGAGAAACCTTCCATTTTCAGGATAAGTGGAATATAGCCCCTGAATATTTTGTAACAAAAAAGTGTTGTTTCCCTTTACTTCAGCAATTGCTAAAGGTCCAAACCACAGGTTGTCAAACTTGCCATGTTTTCCCTTTTCTTCTCTCCTTGAATCCCATCTTAGAACTATGTAACCTTCCTTTAAGTCCCTTTCCCTGGCTCTTCTGTCAAATAGGCTTTTCATCTTATCTTGATACTTCTTCAATTTGTATTGAAATTCATCTCTATTTTCATTTAGTTCAATAATCTTATTTATTCTCCTTGAAAAATCATTAGGTTCATCTGTTGAATCCTTCAAGAATTTTAAAACAGAGAAGGCCAAGTTGGTAAAAATTGCATATTTCCCATAAACTAACTAGAAAGGAGATTTTCCAGTAGATCTTTTTGGAGTAATTTTGTTTGCCCATACTACATAAATTAAATGAGGCCCAACTCTTTTTATGATATGTTAGATTATTTTTTATTACCTATACGAGAATTTTATTGGAGGATTCTGCAAGGCCATTACCCTGTGGGTAATATGGATTTGAATGATGTAACAAAATCTAATATTTTTGGAAAAACTAAATCATTTTAACACTATAAAAAGTTGTTGCATTATCAGTGACAATTTGAGTTGGGCAACCAAATCTAAATAAGATGTCTTCAATAAGTTTGATTACTACTGAACTAGTACCATTTCTCACTAGAATTGCTTCCACCCATTTCGTGAAGTAGTCTGTTGTAGTGAGGATCCATCTATGCTAATTACTTGAAGTGGGATGAACCTCTCCAATAAAATCTAATCCCCATTGGCTAAAAGGTTCTAATACTATTGATGGAACCAATGGAAGAGCTGCTAATTTTTTCTTACCAACAAACATTTGACAAGGAACACATCATCTAACCTTTGCTCCTACTTGTAAGAACAATGTTGGCCAATAAAATCCTCCCCTTAATATCTTATATGCTATTTCTCTCCAAGCATAATTTCCTACACAAAATCCTGTATGAAACTGGTCAATGATTCCTTTAGTTTTTTATTCTGTTAAACATAATAAAAAAATATTTAGTGTGTCTTTCCAGTACAAATTTACATTTATGATACAATACTTGATTTCTTTCAGTTTGAGAGTTTTACACTGGCTTTTGGAGAATGGTGCTAGAGATTCAAAATGGACCAAGAAATTTACGATGTCTTGGTACCAATATGACAACAAAAGTTTTTCATTAATATATAAGGGGTTGATCTGATATGAAGGTAAATGTTATTGTGGATTCTTTTCTTCAGGATGAAGGGAAGGTTCTTATGGATTCTCCTCTTCAGGATGAAGGGAAGGTTCTTGTGTATTCTTCTTCTCTGAAGTTTGAGAAGGTTCTTGTGGATTCTTCCCCTCTATCGCTAAAACAAAATTGATTCCGAGCACTTTACAGTTGGATTCAGCTAGAAGCTTAGCTAATCCTTGGCCTTTTACTAGCTTTGTAGTTTTGATAGTTAGATAAAACTCCAGTATTTGAGTGATCCATCTACCTCTCTTTCCATCAGTGGCTGGTTGGGTTAAAACAATTTTCACAACACTGTTAGGAACATAAGTAGTAATAGGAGAATGTACGACATACATCATGAATGATTTCAGGGCTTGAATAAGGGCATAGGATTTCTTATCAATTATGTCATACTTAAGTTCAACATCTCTCATAACCTTACTAAAGAAGGCTATGGGTTGGTCATGGGAATCTTCATTCTTTTGTATTAGAATAGCAGTAAGGGTTGTTTCTGAGGCAAAGGAAAAGATACTTAATGGTTTAGTGTAATAAGGGTTGGCCAAGGTGGGAGCTTCAGAGATAGCTTTATTGATCTGATCAAAGGCATGCTTGGAAGAGACAGTCCATTTAAATTCATGATCCTTTCAAAGCATGTCAATTATATATTTTACAATCTCAGCATAATTTGGGATGAATCTCCTTAAAAAATTAATCTTACGTAGAAAAGCTTGAATCTCCTTCTTGTTTCTAGGTAAGGTCAATGTTTCAATGGAAGACACATGCTTGGGATCAATCACTACTCCTTCTTTTGAAATTATATGGCCCATAAATTTTCCTTCTTTGATAGCAAACAGAGACTTTTTAGGATTCAATAATATTCCAAATTTTCTACACCTGTCAAAAACCTTCCTCAAGTGCTTTAGATGTTTCTGATCAGATTTAGAAAAAACAGTTATTTCATCAAGATAAATGACCACAAATTTATTTACCTGACCCACAAAAGCTACATCCATAGCTCTCTGAAATGTTGCTCCAGCATTGGTTAAGCCAAATGGCATCCTAGCATACATGAATGTACCCTAGAGTGTAGTAAAGGTTGTCTTCTCTCTGTCCGCTGAATCGAAATTTACTTGATTATAGCCTAAAAAACCATCGAGCATAGAAAGTCTTTGTGCTCTTGAAACCATTTGAAGTAACTGATCCATTTTGGGCAAAGGATAGTTATCTTTTAATGATGCTTTGTTCAAATTTCTAAAGTCCACACAGAGTCTAATTTCTCTGTTCTTCTTTCTAACAGGAACTAAATTTGCAACCGAATTAGAATATCTAAGAGGGAGAATGATCTGGGCATCTAGCATTTTCTTAATTTACTTTTCTACAATTGGTAAAAGAGTTGGATTGATCCTCCTAAATTTCTGTTGATAAGGAACTGCTTTTGGCTTTAAATGAATCTTATGTTGTATTAATGAAGTATCATAGGGCTTTAGATCAGCATAGGTCCATGCAAAAACATCCTTATAATTTTGAAGTAACTTAAGATATTGAGCTTTGATCTCAGGATCTAGAGATGCATAGATTTTGATGTTTTTAATATCATCATTTCTTTCAATATTAATTTCATCTATGTCATCTTGTGAAGAAATAGACTAAGGGTTTCTGAGGACATCATTTTGATCAAATAATTTTTCTAAAGGAATGAGGCCTTTGGGAATAAAATCATTAGATAATTGAATAATGTCATGATTATCAATTTTTGAATTGAAATCTGAAGTACCATTTCCATTTGTATTTTCATTTATTTCTATTCTATCTTCATCAATTTGTAGAACTGAAAAATTATCTATAACCTGGAAAAAGGATTTCAAATGTTCATCATCTTCAAATATTTGCCAGTGTTTTAGATTGTCTGGATGGATGGTCTATACTTGACTTGTATTTGATAGAGTACATTGGTCTGATCAGGATTTTTAAATGAACTAGCAAAAACAACTAAGGCATCTACATGAATATTCTGGTCTCTTGGAATATAAGTCAAATTAAAAGCATCAAGGAAGTTTTCAATTGAATCCCAAACTTCATTTCGATAAGACCTAAGTCTAGGATGCTTATTCTAGAAAATATTTATCACTTGTTTGATAATAAGTTTTGAATCATTAAAAAAACTTAAGTTTTGGACCTTTAAGCTTTTGGCTAATTGCAGTCCTAAAAGGAAAGCTTCATATTTAGCCACATTATTTGTAGCTTCGAAGTCTAGTTTGCATGATTGGGTGATATTTTTTTTCTGGTGAAATTAAAACTACCCTAGCTCCTGCCCCATATTTTGTACAAGAACCATAAAAAAATAGTTTCCATACATCAATTTGGTTTGGTACAATACTTTCAATTACATCTTCTATTTTAACTTGAGTTTCATGTATTTGGTTTGAAGATAGTTGAAAGCAACCAAAATCCCGATCAATTGCATAAATGGGATGGTCCCTTGGCTGGTTTGTTTTGCAAACAGTGTGCACAAATCTTACCTCTCTATATAACCTTAGTTGTTCTCCCCCATAAACTGGAATAGTGCCATAAGACATGTCCATATAAAAATTTCCCCCTAATTTCGCACAACAAGACCTAGAAAGGAGAATTCCAAATTTGGGAGGGATATCTGTGACAACTATATCAAGCACTATACTTTTCACTGGAATTTGGGCAAGGGTGACTACTAAATCCTTAATCAATCCTAAGCAGGGCACCCTTTTAGAATCAAAGGCATGCAAGTCATGATAGGATCTAGTTATGTCAATTTTCAAAAGGTACATGATAGTTTTTGGCATGAGGTTATGTGATGCTCCATAATCAAGCATACAATTATATAACATGGAATCATTTGTCTTAAGAGTTACATAGAAAGGAGGCACTATTTCATCTATCATATCTGAGCTGTGACCAGAGACAACTACTAGTTTTTCATCTTTGCAAACTAATGATATCACTTTCAGCATCAACCGAGGTGTTTTTTATCCATTTAGAGACTTGATTTTTATACCCAAGGTTTTCGGAAAGTTCTAAAAGTGGAATTGGGATTTTAACTTTTTCTAACTCTTTTTCAACATTAAATGTAGTCAAAGCATTTTTATCATTTTGAGTAGTATGAGTTGACTGATTTCATGGTTGAATATGTTAGTAAATTATATACTACAAAGAAATGGAACACATAAAATATTGCAACAATATAAACACATAAAAGGCATAAAACAAGAGAGACATAGATATCTGTGGTTCACCCAATTTGGGCTATGTCCACGAAGAAATGGCTAGTCCTTCCTTTTATATTATCCAGCAAACTGAAGAGATACAACCTACAGTAGATTCGTTGTAATTCCCTCTTCGCTCTCAATCTCCTCTCTCTTCCTCACTCAAAATACAGATCTACATAGACGCAATACAATTCCCTCATATATAGAGAGGGGTTTCCTTTGAGGGAAAAAAGCCCTAAATTAAACATAACTTCTATCGTCAGATCTCCACCTAATGAACAGCCTAGATTGACTACGAAATTACAATATTTTACAAGGAAATTTTACATCTATTTTTAGCTTCGAGTATGCTTCCCTTGATTCCCCCACCAAGGGGGGGCTCCCAAAGGTCATAGCTGGCCCCCCCCCAAGACCCCCCTTGCAACAAATATTTTATGGGCAGCGTTTCAAGCTGGGGTCCAATGCGGTGATACCTTTGAATAGAGAAGATAATCAGGCTCCACACCCAACAGAATAACATTTATTTGAGTTTCAGAAGCTTTGGTACGAGGTTCAATTATTGGAGTCTCCTTAGGAGGTCTTCTATTGCCAGGTCTAGGCCTAAGATCATATCTTTTGTTCAACTCTACAATTAAAAATTCAGAGAAGGCATGTTATTTAGACACCTGTGAGGATTCTTGATCTTCTTGAACCTGATTTTGTTATGAGAGAGGAATCATAATTGTTTGATTAGAATAAGTATTCATGTTATTGATGTCTTCAGTATTAGGTTGATGGTCATTTATTAGTAAAGGAGTGGGAACCTGCTGATCATTACTAGGTCTCTAAAGAATTTGTAATTTTGGATTCCTTCTATACTAACCTTGATTTTTATTTTTGGGTCTAGTAATTGTTTGTTGAACTATCCTAGGTTGAGTCTCAATATTGGAAATTGTATTAGATAGATTTCTAAGAAGAGAAGTTATTTCATCTATTTTAGAATCTTCAGTTTTAGCCTCAGAAGAACTAGAGGAACTAGAGGCTTCTTGAATCTATTTGAGTTTTCTTTGGTTGTTTTCCTCTTTAGCTTTCAAGGAAGTCAAAGCAGCGCTATTTTCTTCCACCTCTATAGCATTTGTTTTCATATCTTCAAGAGTTCTTTAAGTTCTCTCTCTTAGCATTACAACAAAATCATGATCAAAGGCTTTACAAAACCTAGACTTAGCTACTGCTACAAGGGGTTTACAATCAGGGGGCATCTTATGATAAAGTTTATTGAACCTTTCGATAAAATCTGATACAGGTTCACCAAAGTTTCTTTTAATTTCTTCAAACTCAGCCAGAAAGTAAAGAATATATTTCTTTACACCCCATTAGTTTTTAAATATGTTTGTAAGCTCTTCCTAATTTCTAATGGAATTTACAGGTAACTACCTAAACCAGATTCTTACATTTCCTTCAAGTGATTGTACAAACAATCTCATGTAAACATTTTCTTGTTCGATATTCATGTTGTCTGAAAAGTCTAGAAAAGCTTAAAGATGGTTGTCAGCTGTGGGACTAGTTTCTCCATTATACCTGGGAAGGTATTTCAAGTACCCATCTAGGAATGCATCAAGGTTAGCAGGTAAGACTAAATTTGCATATCTAGCCTATACAATAGGTTGGAATGCCATAGTAGAAGGTGGTGTATGAGGTGCTTGTGTGGATGAAGATGTTGGGTCCCTATAATACTAGTGATTACCCCATTACTATTGTAGTTATACCCCCTATTTATATTTTTGTGCCCCTATTACCCCCATATTGTTATTTCTGTGCCCCATAGAATCCCTCTATTGTTATTTTTTGGCTTTATATTATTATTGTTAGGTCGGCTGGATTATATTGTGACTCCTTAGACTCCTATATATAGAAAGGAGGTTTTGTCATTTGTATCATCCAAGAATTGTTCATTTATGTAATGTAAAGGAGGTTACCCCCTCGAAGAGGCTGAATTCTAAGGCGTGGATTTATCTTTTCTATCTTTTCTTGAGCTGGTTTCATAACATTTGGTATCAGAGCTTTGGATTCTAGGGTTTCGCTGCTCCAAACAGGTCCTCGTGGCATTTTTGCTATAACGTTTTTTTCTGTGACGTTTCAGAAGTCGCAAAAAAAACCCATTTGAGAAGAATTGGCGCTGAACCTTAGGTCTGAATTTCAGAGCTTTGCGCGCAGTATTTTCGGAGATATGATCTGAGGAAGTTGGCCTTTTTGCAGACTCCTGAATTACATTCAAAATAGGTGACCTGGGGAAAATCGTCATAACTCTCTCTCTGAGGATCGGATTGAAATTTCGTAAAACGGTACAGAAAGAGTACGGACTGTAGTTTCTTTTATGTGAGTTTCAGATTCAAAGGGTGAAACAGTGACTCGTGGCACGTCGTACAAGTTCGCTCTACTGAACCAGTCTAAAAGCAAGTCATTGTGGGAGATTTCACATATCTCTGCCTTGGAGAATCCAATTTGGCTCAGACTTGTGGCATTGGAAAGAAGACGCAGAAGGCTACTGTAGGTAGCAATTTCAGAATTGGATGATCCGAAATTACAGAGATACATCAGATTCAATATCAGGCTTCTATAAAGTGAAAAAAGGTGTGTAGTTTTTTTTTAATTTTTGTGTAAGCTTGGTTTAACGGAATTCAAAGGGCATAGTAAAACATTATTATCGGTAACTGATGCCCCAAGGAAAGAAAATGCAAACACCTAGTAAGGAACCTGAAAGCTCTAACATGACTCATGAAGAAGAGGAAGAAATGCTACATGATATATCAAAATTACAAGAACAAGTGCAACAAATGTCACGCTCACAAAAGCTAACAGAAGCTAAGATAAGTGGCGTGGAATCTAAGATAAATGGCGTGGAATCTAAGGTAAATGGTGTGGAATCTAATATAAAGGGCATGGAAGCTAAGATGGATGGCATGGAAGCTAAGGTGAATGGCATGGACGCTAAAATTGATGGCATGGATGATAAGATGGATGAATTGAAGAAGTTGCTACAAGAAAAGGTCACTAATGGTGAAAAGGTAGTAAAGGAAACTCATGATGAGAATAAAAGAAATGTTAATCATGATTCCATAGACTCTAATGTTGGATCGAAGACTCACCATGTTCCAAAAATCGATATGAGGAAGTTTGATGGCAAGGATCCCGCCACATGGATATTACAGATGGAGCAATTCTTCGATCTCAATAATGTGCAAAACACACAAAAGGTACGTATGGCAACTTTATATTTGGAACCAAATCAGTTTGTATGGTATCAATGGCTTTGTTCTCGTAAACAATTTATCACTTGGGCAATTTTTACGCAAGAATTAATAGCACATTATGAGGATACAAAAAGCAACACTTTTTTTAGCCAATTGATAAGTCTCAAACAAAAGGGTTCAATAATGGAGCACATTGAGGAGTTCCAAAAATTGAACATAAGGGTAAAAGATATTCCAGAGGAGCATAGGATTGATGTGTTCATAGGGTCTTTAAAGGATAATATCCAACATGATGTGCGCCTTTGGGAACCTGATTCATTAGAGAAGGCATTCAGGTTAGCAAGAAAAATGGAAAGAAAAATTATGGCAACTAGGAAGCATACCATTCACAACTATAAAGACGGAAGTGTTGTTGCCCATAGTCTTCCACAACCTACAAGGTTGACACCACAACAATTAGAAGAAAAAAGAGAAAAAGGGCTTTGTTACAATTGTGATAGCAAATACACTAAAGGTCATAAGTGTGCTGAGAAGAAATTATTCTACATAGATTGTGAAGAGGAAGAAGAAAAGGAGCAAGAAAGGTCAAAAGAAGAGGATATATTCCAGGAACAAAGCCTAGATGAAGAACAAATAAATCCAACCATATCTTGTAATGCATTGGCGGGAATTACCACTCCTCAAACCATCAAGATAGAAGGACAAATCAAGAAGAAAAAGGTAATAGTGTTGATTGATTCAGGAAGCACCCACAATTTTATTCATTGTAGGGTAGCAAAAGAATTGAATTGCTTCCTATATCCAGCACCAGAGTGTCAAGTGATGATTGCAAATGGAGGAACAATAAATTGTTCTGGAAAGTGCCATAATATCAAGCTATCCATGGGAGAATATGTATTGACTAGCCCAATGCTTTCCATTCCAATGGGAGATGTTGATGTTGTACTAGGAGTCCAATGGCTACAATCCTTGGGTACAATAGCTTTTAATTTTCAAGAACTTTTCATGAAATTTTCTGTGGAAGGAAAGGAAGTTGAATTAAGGGGTATTGCAGGGAAACCAGGAAAGATAATCAGCTCTAATGGCATGACAAAGCTTCTAAAAAAGGAGCAAAGAGGTGTAATTGCACAATTATGTTCGCTAGATGTTTCCACATTGGAATCATCTATTTCTCCAGATCTCCAAAAAGTCCTGGACAATCATTCCAAGGTATTTGAGACTCCCAAAGGTCTCCCACCTATGCGTGATCATGATCATGCTATTCATCTGATTCCAGGAAGTGTTCCTCCAAACATCAGGCCGTACAGATATCCATATGTCCAAAAAAGTGAAATTGAACGTATGGTTGCAGAAATGCTAGAGGCTGGTATAATTCATCCGAGTCAAAGTTCTTTCTCAGCTCCAGTAGTATTGGTGCACAAGAAGGATGGATCATGGCGCATGTGTCCAGATTATAGGGAGCTCAACAAGCTCACTATTAAAGATAAGTTCCCCATTCCTGTTATTGATGAATTACTGGATGAATTGCATGGATCAATTTACTTCACCAAGTTGGATCTTCGTTCGGGATATCATCAAATTAGAATGAAGATTGAAGACATTCCAAAAACAACATTTAGAACTCATGAGGGTCATTATGAATTTTTGGTCATGCCTTTTGGCCTTACCAATGCACCTTCAACATTTCAAGGTTTGATGAATTCAATTTTCAAACCATTCCTTAGAAAATTTGTGTTAGTATTTTTTGATGATATACTAATCTACAGCAAGTCTTGGAAGGATCATGTTGAACATGTTAACAGGGTGTTACAACTATTGGAGGAGAAACAATTATATGCAAAAAGATCCAAATGTTTCTTTGGAGTCCAAGAGGTGGAATATTTGGGTCATATTGTATCTCATGAAGGAGTTAAGGTAGACCCTAGCAAAATTAAAGCCATTAAGGAATGGAAAATCCCCACATCCATAAAGCATCTGCGAGGAGGCTGAATTCTAAGGCGTGGATTTATCTTTTCTATCTTTTCTTGAGCTAGTTTCATAACAGAAGAAGAAGAAGATGAAAAAGAAGAAGAGGAAGAAGAGGAAGAAGAAGGTGATTAAGGGGGTGTGTGACTATGTGGAGGTGAAGAAGGAGGATATCTCTTGAATAACTTTAGAGGAGTCTTAAGAACTAACTTTAGGACCTATGAATGAATACCCACTTTTGTTTCAAAGAGTAGATTTGTATATATAGTGATGGTCTCTTCAGGTTGTTCATAAGTAGAAGCTTCAAGTCATTCAGAAGTGGAAGGAAATAAATAAGTGGTAGGGGATATGAAATTTGTGCATTTGTATTCAGGTAAATGAACACCCAAGTCAGAATTAGTTTTAGGTGATCCTGGTGGTAGTGGTGGTTATCGATGCTTTTCAAAAGAATGAATGAGGAAATTTGAATCTAAGTCAACTCCCTTATGTAATAGTTCAGAAACTCTAATAGGTTTTTGTGTCAAATCATGATCAGATGGAATATTACTAAAAGGATCAAATGATACTAACTCTTCAGACTGCAAGGCTGAAGAGGAATAAGAAGATGGTTGATGTGTCCTTTTATAACTGGCTTTTCTTAGAAGTTTTTGAGGATCTGACAGAGGATTAACTAAGTCAGATTCTGAATGAGATCTAGTGTGCTTTAAAGGTGCCAATTTTGGCTAGTGGAGTCCCCAGGTGAAAGATTTTAACCTTTCTAGACCTTTAATCACCTTAAAGGAATATAATGAATATCGTTGCCCCAGGAAAAATTAATGGAATTTGAATCCTCGACAATGGCGCCAGACTGATGTTGTACCTCTGAGTTGATAATGGTCAACAATCAAGCCAGAGAATCTAAGATAATTGTTTTGGGGGTTTTGTTTTTAATTTGGACGACCAATGAAGGAAATAGATATAACACTGTAATGTCTAACCTTTTGAATAATATTAATACCAAAGCAGAAGGCTGCTATAAAATTCACATAGTGTAATAGCTTGAATAGTGGTGAGCAGAAACAAAAGAATAATATGATTATTACAGTTTTCAGACAGAAAATTAAGCAATCATAAGTTTGAAAACCTCTAACCAATTTTCAGAAGGTTCAAGAGAATATGCTTATGCTTACAACAAGATGCTGATGATTTATTGATTCAGAGGGAATTAATTAAACAGACAATCCATTAATCCATTCTCTTTATAGATTATCACTTCAGAAGCTTATAGGAATAGATTGAGACACAATTGTTCCTACCTAGGTATCTTTGTAAGACATAAGAATATGAAGAAAAACATAATGTGTAACACTAGAAAAACTTACAGGAAACACAAACTGTGTAAAATTGAATTCAAAATCCTTTGCTTTGTATTAAGGGTCCAGAAAAGCTAAGTACATCAATTGTTTTGAAATTCTTCATCAAGAGTGCATCTCTCTTTCAATGGTCAACTTGGTTGAATGGTGAACTTGGTTAAATGATGAACCCATAATAACTCTAATGGGAGTTATTTATACAATAGTAGAACTAAGAAAATATCCTAAACTATTTTTACAAAAATAGATTTATTCAAGGAAAAGGAGATATCTTCATGCAAGAAGATAGAGGCAGCTATTGAACTGTTGCTTGCTGTCCCTATTATTTAGGTTCTGCTGTCCTTTAGACTTT
Source organism: Pinus tabuliformis (assembly GCA_031772625.1). Lineage (NCBI taxonomy): Eukaryota > Viridiplantae > Streptophyta > Pinopsida > Pinales > Pinaceae > Pinus > Pinus tabuliformis. The sequence goes on from CM062815.1 coordinate 40,780,710, forward strand.
GATATTTTTCCCTTTAAGCTGCTTGGTTATTTGTTATTCACACTGGATTTCATATTTACGTATGACCTTTCATCTAATACACTTTCGTCTGATACTCTTTGACCTTGTTTGACCTACCAATAACCTTTACTGTGCTTTTTACTTTTACTATGTATTTCAATAGTAAATCATTTAGTTTATACATGTCTCAGTATTAGGTAGTTTTATATTGATCATCTTTCTATATATTTCATCTGTTTGTCTTTATCTTATTCCTCCGTTTTAACATTTATTGTCTCTGTGTAAAGCATTTCTTCTTTGTTTCATCATTTACTACCTTTGTCCATTGTTTCCTTCTACTCTATAATAAATTTCTTTTTCTTCTGAATAAAGGATTTTAAATGGATTTCCTTGTGGATCTAGAAAAAATAGGTTTTATATGATCGCCTGCAAAACACAACAATTGTTAAGAAAAACATAGGCGAATAGGGAAGGCTGTAATGGCTTCAGGGAACAGGATAGTGTATGGATGGAGTCCTACTAGTGTTTGGATGGTAATCGGAGGTCAAAATAGGTTGTAGAGGGTTAGGGTGGTGCAGGAAGGATTATACAAGTTTTATTGTGTAAACTGGCGAAAAGAGCGAAAGTGAGGGTTTTGGCGTTTTAAACGGGAAACTTCTAAAATTTGGCACGGAAGGGTTAAGTGAATGGTCGATGGTTTTATCATATAGGGGGAGTGGTTCGGAGGCTCATCGCACCGCTTTTGGCCATGGGGTGGTTTTTCTCTGAGGGCACACGAGTTAATGTGGAGCTACCACAAAACTGCAAGAGGCCCGAGAAAAACCATGAATCTCACGTGCACTCAAGCGGGTAAAGGTCAGAGATAGGGAGCGCATGATATTGTTGTGGGTCGTTGGATTTGGGAGTAGATAATCTGATGGCTATTGCACAGTGGAGATGCATGGAGGGCAGTCAGCAAAGACTAGCAGGGCCCAGGGGTTAATTACAAAAGATTTGTAATTATTTTATTTAATAAAGTGGCGATTAAACATATCGCGATGGGTTTAGGAGTGGGACCGGAGTTGAAGTCTAATGGGGTTTATTAACCACACCAAGGGGGTGGGCTAAAAGGGTTTTTATATCGGGAAAATGGGAATATAGCAGAGTTAATTAAGTAATACAAGGTTAACATAAAAATTAGGCTAAAGGGCTTTTATGCGTAAAAAGGGTTATGGTTGGGAAAACATGAATATAGCGGAGTTAACTTTATAAAGCAGAGGAGGGAATAAAACTTAGGATAAGGGGTATTTTGGGTTTTTTATGGCTTTTTTATGGGTTTTCTAGGAAAAATAGGAAAATTACAAGGGGAAAGTGGTTTCTTCAAAGGTGAATGGGTTTCACACTAGAGAAAAGGGGTTTTTAGGTAGGGTAATGAGTTTGGAGGGTAAATTGCTAGGAAAATGTGTGAAACCAAGGGGAAAAGGTGAAAATGAAGGGAAAATGGTATTTTCTTAGGAAATGATGGGATAATGAGGAAATTAGTAAGTATGTAGTGGGGGTGAAATGAAATGAGGGGAAGTTAACCAAATCAACTTGTAAACATCTTTTCACCTTCATAACTGCTCTTGCACACTGCAACACATGATCAAGCATGATAAATGTGCTTATGCCTCATTAAACTTTGTACTTCTTTAACCTTTCTTCTACCTACCCTTTACTTACCCTAACCTTTTTTCTTCACTTAATTGGGTTCATTTAAGCTAGCAGACTCTTTTTTTTTCCTTTTTCTTTTGAAAAGAAAACTATCTAATTCTAACCTTATAACATCCAAGGGCTCAGATTAAACTAATGAGCTCCTTATTATTCTCTACCTAACTACTGACCTGCCAAGACTAAACGGTTTGGCTAGTTCTTTATTCTCTAACTATAAAAATGAAATTTAAAGCATGAACTAATCAAGATTAAAATATTTGGCTGTCATAGGTTGTGGCATTTATGACAAGTTGCACACAACCATTATTTTGCATAATAAAGTAAAATTAGTGGCACTTAGAATTGCACACTTTTAAAGTTTATTTCTTTTTGCTTTTCTCTCTAACCTAACATTTTATTTTGCCCTTCATTTGTTAGGGCATCCATTCTAACATTTTCTTTGATAATGACATGCTATCAAGATATTTCCTAACATTTTTTATTCAATATTCTTTTTTTCCATATCCTATCTTAACATTTTTCGAGAAATATTTTAATTTTTTGACTAACTGATTCTAACTTACCAAAACCAAAAAATGCTACAATAGACAAGAAGCAACTCATCACAGGAGAGCCTTGATGTATCCCACATCAACGACATGAAATGAGTGTAATGATTTTGGAGACGAAATTTGATTGATGATACAAGGTTCAGGAATGGCGGTTATGAAAATGAAGCTTTATGGTATTGCAAAGGATGAATTTTCACTAAATGACTTCACTTGAACATGTTAGCGACACTAAAATGAATTGGTAGCATTGCCCCAAAACAAAGTGATGGATGGTATGATAGACCAACGGTATGATAACCATCAAGCTAATAACCCAACCCAAATAGTCATGGTGATGAAGTGAAAGTGTCATGTTAAAGAGCGACCTGCTACCAAAAGTGGTTTACCCCTTTTTCCATTTTCCCCAGTCATTGCTGACCAGTACCTCTTTATTTTTATCAAGCTTGAGGAGGATAATATATTCTTGTTGTATAATTCCACCCTTCAGTTGTATCCATTGCTATGTGATGTTTTAATGAGTCTGGCAAAGGTGAAACTTGGTCTTGTCTTTATTGACAAGATTGTCGCTCTTTGATCTTTTAACGAGTTTAACGATAAAGATAACTCGATCCTTTTCATGTTTCAAGAGTTTGAAAAGGGAAAAAAATAAAACTCCACAAGTTCTCTTTCATAGATTTGTCTCTCGATCCTGAAAAAGCATAAAACAATATGAGAGAGAACCTACTGACCATGTTCGGTCAACGTATTCCTTTTTTGTAAATAATCTATCTCAGCCCGAAAAAGGTTAAACTTATATTGAGTAGATGTTGTTTCCAATCTGTTAATGAGCTGAAAAGTACAAGTGCTCCACATTATTTCATATTTAGAGAGTCTAAAAAGAGCTTAAAGAGGACTCCAAGGGGGTTCCTTTTTTGATGTTTAACAGACCTCGAAAAAGAGGTAAAAGTATGCTCTATGGTCAAAGATGCAATTTACAATTGAGCACATCAAATTCTATAAGTCATCTATAAAACCTTCTCAAAACACCACCAAATAGATTAAGCATACCTGTTTTTTGAGTAAAAATAGATAAATACTAAGGTTTATCCGATTAATTAACATGAAATAAACATAAAACAAGTATTCACCATGTTATTTTTACCATTTGATATTTACTATTCAGTTTTGTGCTCTGGGCTAGTTTTTTACCTTGAACTTTAGCAGCTGATTGCAAGAGATTATGTGGACCATTTCTCATGTCATCTGGACTAAGTAGGATATCTACCCCTCCTATTTCTTTTCGTGTCATTATTTTACTGTTTCAAGCAATTTATAGGGTTTTCTGGGGCCTCTAGGGTTAGATTTGTTCACCCTAGGATCAGCGCAGGCTTGCATGTCGAAAACTATGTTGAAGAGCACCCATATAGAAGGTTTCTTGCTCTGCATCACACTGTCTCCTTCCTGGGTTGCTCTAGGTGAGTTTGCCAAATTTGTTTCACCTGTTTTCTCCAAAATTTGTCTTGTTTTTTGCATGGAAAGGATTCTAATTAAGCTTATGGTTTGATTGCAAGCTTTCATCAGATCAGAATGACGATTACTTGGTGAGAAAGAGAGCATGAAGAAAAATACATGATTGCCCTAAATAATCTAGGTACAGTTGAGGCCCTAAAAAACTATGGGTTGCTCAAATACTCCAGGTTGTCCGAAATGAGGAAACAAATAGAACTGTTGCAATTCCTAGTTCATGCATGGGATCTGAGAGATCAATATTTTCACATAGGGGAAAAAGTGGTCCCTATTATGATCGATGATGTTTACTTTCTTACCGGGCTGTCAAGGCGAGGCACCCCCATCTCACTTTCAGGCTTTGCCTGTGGAGGTGAGTCAGTGAGGGATTACATTCTACAGTTTTGTCAGCCAGGTAGACAACCTAGCAAGGATGGGAAAATAAACATCAGGGATGTAAGTTATTTACCTTTGATAACTATCATTTTCATTATCACAAAATTGGCTGGCAATATAACACTTCATAAGGCGAACAGATTATATATGCAATATGTAGTAGAGTGTCTTGAGCCAAAAGTATTCAACTGGTGTGAGGTTGTACTTTCTTCACTGAAAGAATAACTGAAAAAGGTAAAAAGTGATAAGACGAATAATTTTAGCTATGGTTTGATCTCAATCACTTTTTCCTTAGAAATAATTCCATTGATGCAACTACAACATGTAACATTGGGTGTAGTTGGTCCTAGAGATCCACAGATGCAAAGGTGGGTCGAATTAATGTCTAGACATGCACGTCAGTCAACAATAATTTTTTCCACTGCATTCTTCAGTTGGCTCGATCGACAACACATTGTAGTCAAGGAGCATCCATACTTAGGGATGGATTTTCATGGAGATCCAGATTTGATTTTACCAGTGGGCGCTCAATGGGGTGCTATAGGTAAATTTTTGACCAAAATGTTTTTGATTTTCAAGTTTCTACATGTTTTTGTGTTTTTAATGTTTCCAATACTAAACTAAAATCATTCTCATGCATGCAGATGTGGGTACTGTTTGACCTATGAGACACCAACAGCAGGAAGGTGGGCCAGCGAGGATGAACATCAGGAGAGAGGTTCTCCAGGATTTCGATTTGGTCGAGACCTTGGTAGAGTTGCAGGATCATGTGGAGGGATTAACCATTGGTATTTTGGATGTCCGGATTGAGGAGTTACCTATGAGGCTGTAGCACCATACTATTGGTGTTCCAAGCCATTGGATGCGGCTCTTGCGTAACCTGAGATGCATTCAATTGAATAATAATTATCCCTGCACTTGTAATCACCCACTAAGATATAGGAGCAAAGAAACATAGCACAATCAGGCTGTGACCTATTATCATGAGCATCAGTAGGTCTACTTAGGATGTTTTTGCATGCATTTTGAGTTTTTAGGTCGGATGAGAAAACGTGTCTTGGACACAAATTTTGTAAAAACTTTTAAAACAACTATCTATTTTTAGTTTTAGAGTTTCTATATGTATGACTATGTGCAATCCTATTCAACTAATGATGTGAATTGAAAATTTTCTTTTACATGTGTCGCAAATGTCTGTTTAACACATAATTATATAATGAGTCAGTTAATGTGTTAAAGTTTATGGAAATATGTTGATATTGAATGTACTCAAAATGTCTTTCCAAAAAACAAACTCTAAGGAACATACGATGAATTGTTTGATTTCAGACAGTATAAATGTTTGTTAGTTGTAGTACAATGAGATGTGAATCCAACCTAATGATGATTCGGTGGATGCCAAGTGAAATGGAATTAGAGAGAAGTTTGATCAACATGATATACTCAACGATATATTTCTTCGATCGAGAGATACAAATCCCTTGAAAACTCACTAACTTGCCACTTGGAGAGAAAATGGCCCATGTTGCAGAAGATATGTTTTTCATACTATGACTAGCACCATCAGCGTAACCAATAAATGGTTCCAAAAGTTATGACATCTGCAATAAATGAAAAGCGGATTACTTAACCACATAAAAAAACTAAATGACACACACACATGCAATTAAAGCGTATATACAATGATTTTTACTACACTCAATTAAGCATAGTAACATTTGAGAGACAACCCATTTTAGGGCTGTGACAATGGGATTCCATCATAATCCACCAACTCATAGGCACCTTTTTCCAAAACATGCTTGATAATATAAGGACCCATCCAAAGCGGTTCAAATTTTCCTGCTCCTAGTTTATCAACTTCTTGATCGTAAAGCAAGGCCAGGTATCCTTCTGAGAAATGTGAGGTTTGTCATTTCTATCGTATTGCACCTTGATTCATTTCGTGTGTGCTTCGTTAGCTAATGTTGCTTCACGAAGAGTTTCATCCAGATGGATAAGTTCTAAGGAACATGCTTCTTCTTCTTCTTCTTGAGAGATGAAAGTTCGCATTCTATCGGAAAGATTGCTTCTAGACCATACACCAATTGAAAGGGTGTGAATCCAGTTGCGTTTCTCACCGAGGTTCGATATGCCCACAAGGTAGAGCACAGGATTAAATTTTAGTTTCATTCATAAACCCCTGTCATTCATTGAAGCATTCACTTTAGGACTTTGTTGATGGCCTCAACTTGCCCATTCTCTTGCGGATAGTAAGGGGTAGAAATATCATGTGAAAGTCCTAACTTAGCAGTCAACTCAGCCATCATGTGATTGAAAAAATGCGATCCATGATCTATAACTATAGCCTGTGGTACACCAAACTAAGCAACCACATGGTTGAAAAAGAAAAGAGCAGCCGTTTTGCCACTATTGTTTAATTTTGGCATCGCCTCGGCCCATTTGGTAAAATAGTCAACGGTGACTATAATGTACCCATGCCCCCTAGATGAGGTGGGGTTACATGTCATGAAGTCAATGCCCCATCTGGCGAATGATCCAACAAAGACGACAGGATGCAATGGCATAGGTGGTAATCTATCTTTACGATCATAGATCTAGCATGCGTGATGACTTTTGATGGTAATTATGCAATATTTGAATATACTATGCCAAAAGTAACCAGCATGGAGAATTCTCTACATGGTAGCATAACCAGATAAGTGTCCACCACAATCACCTGAATGAAAATCATTCAAAACCTTCTCAGCTTCCTCATGTGTGAGGCACCTTCATAAAATTGTATCGATACCATGAAGGTAAAGAGTGTCTCCAATGATCAGATGGTGTGGTATCAGATACGTTGTTGTTGCAAGTGAGAGGTATCAGGCCGGAAGCTTGGGTCTAGAGATAAATCAGTATATCTCCACACCATGCATAAGATGATGAAATCAGGAAAAAAGACTCATCTATAATTGATGGTTCTAATGTTGAATCGATAGAAGTCGAGGGAAGGTCACAAAGTAGCTTAGCGAAAACTAGAGATTTCTTTGATTTGGACTTGATGAATTCTAGAACAAAATCCTGCAAAATGACTATCCATTTTGGGTATTTTTCCCCACCAATTGACGTGACCAAATATATGTCATAGGGTTGCAATCCAAAATGACAATGGTCTTTCGAAGCAGGATATAGTGGCTAAATCTTTGTACAGCTTGAACAACTACCATAAGAGTACCTACTTTCTGTATCATTTAGATTGCGGCTCAAATAATATATCGTATGTTCAATCCCATCTTCGTCTTGGACTAAATCCATTCCAATGGTTGTATCTGCAGTAGCAAGATACAGGAAGTAGTCGTTTTGATAATTCGAGGAATACATTAATGAGGCTCTAATCAAGGTATCTTTAAGAGCATCAAAAGAAGCTTGCACAACCTAATCCCTATGGAAGGGTATCCCCTTTTTTAGTAAACGAGTAAATCCTTTAGACATTTTAGCATAATTGGGAATGAACCTCCTCAGAAAGTTAGCCTTCCCTTGGAGTCTTTGTAACTGAAGTAGATTTGAAGGTGGAAGAAGGTCAAGGATTACCTGAATCTTGAATGGATTGAGTCGCATTCCATCCTTAGACACTATGAATCCTAGCAAACAACTATAACCAACACGAAACACACATTTGTGTGGATTGAGTAGTATTTTGTAGTGTCGGCACTGTAAAAATATAGCTCTTAAATGTTGCGAGCGATCAGACCACTTTCATGAATGAGTAGGTAAATCATCAAGGTATGGTTGAACAATATGTTTGATGTCATGGAAGGTGTAGTTCATTTCCCTCTGAAATGTGGCCCCTATTTTCTTCAAACCAAATTGGAGTTTATGATAAGTGAATGTGCCCCATGGACAAATAAAAGCAGTTTAGATTGGTCCTGTGGGCAGATATTGATTTGATTGTAGCCGGAAAAACCATCCATAAACGAGAATATTTCGCATCCAGCACATTCATCAATAATTTTATCGATAAAGGGAGTGGGATAATTGTCTTTTGGGCAAGCCTAATTAACATCCCTATAATCGACACACACTCATATTGTCCCTTGTTTCTTTGACAAGAACAATATTGGAAACCCAGTCGGTAAGAGGAACAGGGTAAATGAAACCAGCATGAAAAAAAATTTCAACCTCTGCCTTAATGGTAGCAGCCTTCTTTGGATGAACAGGTCGAAGGCACTGTCATACTGTTTTGACATCAGGATACATTTTGATTTCATGTTCAACTATACTAGAGTCTATACGTGGCATCTCCTCGTATGACCATGCAAATATATCTCGAAATTCATGAAAAAGAGCATGATGAATATCAAGTTTTGATGGAGAACAATATTTTCCAACATGAATGTTTTCTACAATGTTATGTTTGGTCGAAATATTTACAGAAATGGCTTCTTCAATATTTGATAAGTTTCGCTCAGAATCTACTGTATCTATGTAAACATAATTTGAAAGGAAATCGAAAACTGAAGGATGATTAAGTTCATTTTAATAATCTTCGATGTGATCTGGAAGATGGGAACGATGATGATAGTCCTCCCATGGTTCTCCTTCCATCATCATTGATTGGTAGATTCCTTCATCAGTAGAAAATATACGTGAAAAAGGATTAGAAGAAGTACCAAATTCTAATGAACGATCTACCCATACAATTGATGAAAATGGATTTGGGTTCTCTGCGCAAGCCAGCAAGATTGATTGCTATGCTTTCTTGATAGGGCTTAGCGGCACAATTTCATTACTACTATCAAATTCAAAACTATTAGTAATCCTCCTTAATTCAGATGAAGTGGAAGATTTCATGTTGCAAGTCTCAACATATGCTGCTTCCGCCAAATTTAATGGTGGTGGTAGTGAAAAAGTACCCATTAGGGAAGATTATTTAAGGAGACCTACACCAATGCTTTGGAGAGATAGCAGGGGTCCGTATACCAAAAGAATGCTTCCAGTAACCTGTGAACTAGAGGCAAAGAAGGAAAGTTGGTCGATAACTGTGATTCCACCTTTATGAGGAAATGAAATCATAAGAAAGTATGTTGAAACCACAACAGCCATGGCATAAACCCACGGTCTTCCTAGCAAAATGTTGTAGTCAAGGGGTCCATCAACTACCTAAACTTCAACTGTTACCATTTTTCCTCCTAGTTCAATTTATAGATTACCCAATATCCCACAAGGCGTATATGTGTGACCGCTAAAAGCTTTTAATGTTGCTGGTGAACGTGACAACGATGGTGAACCAAGTGTTTTGTAGCAACTCATAGACATTATACAAGTAGATTCCCCCTCGTCAATAATGGTTCGATGAAAAAGTTTATTCAAGGCATTTACTTGAATTAGAAATGCTAATTGTGTTCGTAACTGTGGTGTATAACCTGCATGGTTGAAAACTACAAGATTGGAATCAGTTGGATCGATTCCATCAATGGCTGACAACAAAGCTTGCTTTTAGGGGGGACAATTTTATAGCACCTCAAGCATAGAAATAGCAGAAGGTGACTGAGCCAAATATTCCACTATGTTATAGTTCTGTGCAACTCGAGCTCAAGGGTTAAATGTCGATTTGTGTACAACTCCCTTAGGTGGTTTTATTGTTAACTCTAGTGCAATAGGTGGTGGAATATGATCATTTGAAGTTTTAGCCGAAGGGTTAGGTCACTCAGCCTGGTTATTTGACGACGACGATTTATTTCCATAATATTTATTTCGTGTTGACATGAAAACATCATCTTGCTGCTTAGAAGTGGATTGCATAAGCACTTGGGAAGTGGAATCTTGATCTGTAGAAACCATATTTGTCTCTGGTTTTGGAAAAGGATCAGTCAATATTGCAAATGTATTAGAAGTTTTCAGAAGTTTGGAGACTTTGAAGTGGTGCAGATAATCTCGTGTAAAATTCTCATCATTACAGATCTAACATGGGTAACGAGGCTTCCTATCTGAAGAAGAGGAATCAAATGATTTCTCTTAAGGGGAGTTATTTTGTTTCTTCCTTTTTCCCCTTTTTGTTACCTCCTGGTTGTTTTTCATTCTTGCCCTTGTCAGATGACACGGCATTGATTTCGGAAGTAAGAGTGTTATTAGGTGCATTTGTTGTTTGATTGGAAATGGCAAGTGTTTGACCAGATAGTCTACCTACCATTTGTGTGCTTGAAGAACCAATCACACCGTGACCAACATGAGAGTCCTTACTCGATGGTGGAGGAGGAACAGTGAAAGTTGGTCAGGGTGCATTCGAGATCTTGTCATAGAGCGTGAGGGACTGTGTATATATCAAGTCCAAATATTGGGCATGAGAAATTACTTACTCTTTTGTGACAACTCCACCTTTTGCGACATCCTTAGTGATAGATGGTAGTAAGGATTTTATAAACCACTCAGCCAGAAGCTGATCAGGAACATAAGTTTTAACCATTCGATGATGACGACGACACTCATGAATATGATCATAGTAATGAGTAGCAGTAGTATGTTTAAATTTGGTTAATAGTTTCGTTCTAGTCTCATATCGTATAGGTAACTGGAAGTGGGTTAAAAACGTGGTAGCTAAACCAGTGAAGTTATTGAAAGAAGCTTGTGGTAACTCGATGTACCACTTCATAGTTGGACCAATAAGCATTCTCTGGAAAAGATGAAGTCTAACAGAATCATCATTCAAGGAGTTTGATAAACACCATAAATTAAAAGTCATGACATGGTTGGATGGGGCTTCTTTAGGATTTTCATTGAATTTCAGAATATCGAAAGGTAACTTATGAGGAATCACCGGCCACCAAGGTGCATAAAGAATTAGGTCATTGGTGACACGATTTAGATCTGGTAACTCAAGTGTCGCAATGAAAGGAAACTATCCATTGAGGTTAGGTTGAGCATATCCAAGGTAAGATGGAATTTAATGGGTAATGGGCCTTTACATACCAACATAGGGCATCTGCTACAGGTAACCTTGATATGGATAAGTTGTTGAGAAAATCTGGTGTAAGGTTGTTGTTGTTGTGCATCAAGGTAAACTTGTTGTTGTCCAAACCCAGCATAGGCTTGTTGACCAGGGCCTGGATAAACGTGTTGCTGACCAAACCCACCATAAGATTGTTGTCCAAGTCCATGTTGAGGTTGTTATTTCTGGAATTGTTGCTGTTGATATTGGGGTTGCCAAGGCTGTTGAATCAACTATTGTTGTTTTTGGTGCAACGGTTTTTGTTTTAACAGTTTTTGTTGCCCACCAATGTAAGGTTGACTAGGTTGTGAATATAATAAACCAGTGTAATTCTGAGTCATTCTAGTAAAAAGTAAACTAGCCTGAACTTGTTTGGCTCCAGACACAAGTGGTTGTTGTAAAACCACCTGAGAAGGCTAGATCTATATACCTGAAACTTGGGGGTCTGAGGTAGATGGGCTAGCTTGCACAGGTTGTGATAAAACAATTTGGGCTTATGATTATGGCATAGTTGTAAGAACAGGTGTTGTAGGTATGGATGAAACAACTTGCATAGGTTGTGATGGATACACAAGCCTAGGTTGAACAGGCAAGGTTAACTGCCACTGATAGATAGTTATTCCAGGTTGACATAAAGACGACGACATATTGACATATTGTTGCCCCCCAGAATAAGGAGGATAAGGAGAATATGCATATTTTTATCCGTATTGGGGTCGTCCAGTGTTAAGAGGATATAAAGGATAGTAACCAGATGAATTAGCTTGATGTGAACTTGATGGGTCCAACTGTTCGGTACCCGTAAATGAGGAACCAGATAAAATTGCAGTAGAGGACATTGGTGAAGACCAAGGGCTAGAACCAACACGTGAGTGGGTTCTTGATAAATATTGGTAAACCGATGGGATAGATATAACACCATACAAATGTGACTCAGGTGTCATAGTAAACATCGAAGAGGTTGCGACAAAATATTATGTCGTAGCCGTAACAAATGGTACAGTCTGGGATGTTGAATTTGCTAGAGTCAAATGTCCAAATAAGTTTCCTAATGAATCAATAGGTGTCTAAAAGTAATGAATATGAAAAGGAGAAGTGAAATGAGGAGTACAAGGATATAGATGCAGTCCAGTTCCAAAATGGAATGGAGTTCTAGGTGATTCTACCTCAGGTTCCTCTTCTATTGAAATCAAACTAGGTGGAAGAACTTCACCATCTAGTCCATAATAGATTTATAGTTGTTTCTGAGGTAAATAGGAGGTCTCAATAGTTACAGATGTCTGATGATTTACCAGTAAATCTTCTTCCGGTAAGGTAACAACTTCTGATTGTTCGACCTCAATATCCAATTGTTCTGGTAAAATTCAGGTTGGGCTTCATGAACAACTTCTAGCTTAGAAGTAACTTCTGATTGAAAAGTGATGGGTTCAGGATCGAATTCTAGTTGAACAGATTCAGGTTCAGAAGTAATTTCTTGTTGAACAACTTCAGATTGAGAATCAACTTGTTTTTGAACAACTTGGGTTACCATTTCACTAGATTCAGTTCTAGTTTCCTCAGGTAATTGTGGAGATTCCACTTCAGTAACAGATGTACCAATAACCATAGGAGTAACTGGGGTCACAATACTTACTAGTATAGGTGTTTCTAGTAATTCAGATGAAGAACCAGATGCTTGTGAAGTATTGGATTGAGTCAAATGAGACTGCCTTGACCGAATGTAGCTTTGGGCAGTAAAGGAATTTTACTCGCTGCTCTCCACGAATGATGGGGTAAGGGTTGATTTTCCTCCATGATTGCTGATTGATTTTATTAGAAAAAAGAAATAAAAAAAAGGGGTAATCTAGGAAAAATGTTTACAAAGCAACTGTGAACTGCATAATACCTCGTAGCAAACCAAGAAGTATGGGCAGGCAATCTCCCTGAATGCTGTGTTCGGTGTATCATAGTGTACAAGGCGGTCAACTTGATTTCGTAAGGATGGATAGAAACCTAGTGTTGTCCTCCCATATATACCCGAAAGTACGTGGGGGCCCAATCTGTATTAGCGTTGTCTAATGCAAAACCGCATAGTGAGAGCATTCCCATATACTTTACGTACTGTAACACCGCCCTATATACCCGAAGGTATGTGGACGAGCTACGATATACTCACATACATGGAATGAGATATCAAACTCGGGATGTATTGTAGACATGTTAGAAACAACTTCTATGTTTTACGATGCCAGAACATGTCTCTAGCCTAGAACCTCTAAATTTTATTCGTTAGGTGACAATGCTCCATTAGGTAAATTGATGTTAATTTTAAGTTCATATTGCTTAAGAATTTGCCTTTTAAGATTCACCACGTGATGTATTCTCAATTCCTAGAATGCAACTAATATGATAAGAATTATTTCCATTTAATTTAACAATAAAATATTAGCTAATAGGGATAGAGAAATCAGATTTCTTTCGATCAAAGAGCAAAGAGCACAATCTAATGTAATTTCCCTAAACTATTCCTATGAGCACACAAAATCTTTTTCAATGCATGATGAAAGTTTTTCTTTTCGATTCCATTAATGTTATGATGAACAAAAAATTAAACTAATGCACATACAATCAATCAATCTTTATACAAGAACGAATACTTTATGACAGTTTTGTTTCGAAGGAAAATAAGACTTTTATGACACTTTCTTTCGAAAAAAGATTAATCAACTATAATCTAACTTTGAAGATGAATCGATAACGACAAAGAAATCATTTAAGAAACATTAGCCAATCAATTCAAAGTAGGGCTAGAAAAGTAGATACAATCTTGATTTCAGAGACATAACACTCATTGATCATTCAACAAGCAATCAAACAGAAGAAATTTGGTGAAAAACCCTATCCAAAGGTGGAAACCTGACCCAAGGAGGATTTGCATAGCCTTGAATGGGAGACAGTGTGCTTCAGAGCACTGTCCCTAAGCCAAGGGTGCTCTGTAGCGTACTGTGTCCCTCACAAGCCTACGCTAGTGACAGTAAGGCATTTCAAGAGGCAAATAAACACAATTTTTTACCAAAATTCACTTCAACAAGGCTGAAATACATGCAATGAAAGGTGGTAAGGGATGCTAGAGTGTCCTAGAATGTGTATAAGCTACTTGGAACAATGATTGTTCCCCAATATGCTCGCCAATTTGTTATGAATAATTTGATATCTATGGATAAATACTAATTCGCTAGATAAGTAGCCATATTTAGAACAATAGTTTAAAGCACTTTAACCTTTTTCTATAAACAATAGATAAGATAAAGAGAATGAGAGTCCAACCTAATTGTACTTTCTCTTTCCTCTTGTCTCCTTTGTATCATTCTCGTCGCTCCTTCCCGTACTTAAAATGCTTGAGAAGTACCTGTAAACATCAATAGAAGACAAACAACCAATAAAAGAAAAAGATTTATTGATTACAGTGTTGGCATTATGATTCAAGTGTTGTCCTTGATGGCAACTCACTCAAAGGATGGTACAGGTGCTCAGAGGTTGGTACAGGTGATGGCAACTTAATCAGAAGACAGATCTCAGTACAGCATGCCAAGGAAGCTAATACACGCCGTTTCGTTAAGCCCAAGTCGCGTGTACACGCTAGTTCGATTCATAAAAAGCGCGTGTATGTGGAAAGGTTCCTTTGGTCCATGGTGGTTAGTCCTTGGAAGTTGTGCCTATGATTTCGGACCATTGTGTCTCGACGGGCGTGTCGATCCCTAGTTTTGAAGTTGATGGTATTGTGCTACTATGGTTTTGGCTCTTGGTATTGAGCTAGGCCTAAGACTATATAAGGAGAAGAAGATCATTAGGCAAAATCATCTTTTCGACAAGGCTTGAATATCTAAGAGAGAAAGAGATCTGATATGCAGGTTCTGGGTTGCTTGATCTAAGCCAAGGAGAGATCACATCGGTTGATGGAAGACTAGATCTAAGGATAGATTGGGATCTAATGGTTTGAAATGCACTATCATGATATGGTTGATTATGCGTATTTCTAGATCTGCATATTGTCGCAACGTTACGTTTTGGATCTAACTAATGTCTGGTACAACTGCAAATTGAGAAAGTTTTAGATCTGTACGCAGGTTGACTTCGGTAAAAGAGCGTGTATACGCGGGTTTTGCTCATTGAAGTAGCGTATATCTTTTGAAGCTTGATTTTGGGGTCTGACTGTTATTGCAGAGTTCTGTAGTCTGCTCTGTGTTCTGGTAACTGGTGATTGACAGGGTTCAGTGATTCAAAGTTTGGTTGTTTTATGCTTCAATGATCTGTTGTGGAAATTGAATGATTTGTGGTCTTCAGATTGTAATATTGTGCTTCAGGAATATCCAAGTCTGAAAATGTATGAAAAGTGATATCTGAAAGAAGGAAGATTGTAGGTCAGCACCTACGTACTAGTATCTTGGCTAGTACAAGAGCAAAGGGGGTTGGAGCTCCCTTCCAAGGAAGTTTGGAGAACGAGAGAAGGTTGTATCCTTCTGCAGGTTGTAGCCTGCGTACTGGTATAAGGCTGCACCAGTACAAAAGATTGTAAACTGAAGTTTCATATTAAAGAAAGATAGAGACAACTTGCAGCAGGTGGTTTTCACCCACATTGGGTTTCCACCTTATATCTTGGTGTTCATGTGTGTGGCTTTTTATCTGTTCTGTTATACTGCACATGTTTACTGTTAATGTGGTGAATAATGTCCTGATGCACTTAATTGAAGAATAAGCTAACTAAATTGTGAGTTTTCTTCTTATACGCTGTTTTACTTCGTCACAGTAGCATGTACACGCTGGTTCACTTAACTGAAGTAGCGTATATGTTTCTGAGCATTTGAAAAGTTTGATTAATCTGATAATACTGATTCACCCCCCCTCTCAGTATTATTTCCAACAATTGGTATCAGAGTAGGTCCTTCAGAGAAGCTTGATCGCTTGAAGGAAGATCATTCATCATGAGCAATTACGAGAAAGAAGCATCAATCAGGCCACCGGTTTTTGATGGAACAAATTTCAATTATTGGAAGGTAAGAGTTACTGCATATCTTCAATCTCTTGGTACAGAAGTTTGGGACATTGTAGAAACAGGCTATGCTTTTCCTTCAGCTACTCCTACAGATCCAGCTGAGAAAAAGGCATATGAAACAAATGCAAAAGCAGTCAGTACTCTATTAGGAAGTATATCTCAAACAGAATTCATGAAGGTCATGCACTTCAAATCAGCAAAAGAGATATGGGACAAAATGATCACTAGCTATGAAGGAGATGAACAGGTAAAGCAAGCTAAACTTCAAACTCTCAGGATTCAATATGAGACCCTCAAGATGTATAATGATGAAAGTGTGGCTAATTATTTTCTTCGGGTAGATGAGATTGTTAATTGTATGAAAAATTTGGGTGAAGAAATAAAAGAGACTATAGTAGTTCAAAAGATTCTAAGATCATTATCCCCCAAGTTTGAATCCAAAGTATCTGCAATAGAAGAAAAGGAAAATCTCAAAGTTCTCACTATGTCTCAGCTACATGGAATTCTAACTGCTTATGAAATGAGAAAGGGAGGTCCATCAGACAGAAGGGAAGCTGCTTTTAAGGCATCAAGAAAAGAAGATTACTATGAAGCAAGCCATGTTCCAGAAGAAGAGGAAGAAGAATCAAATTTTGTCAGAAATCTTCAAAGGGGTGCTGGAAGGTTCAGAGGTAAGCTACCTTTCAAATGCTTTGCTTGTGGAAGAGTAGGTCATTATGCTGCAAAATGTCCTAATAAGGATAAAGGAAAAGAACCTGCTAGATGGAATAAGAAACAAAGTGCAAATAAGAAAAGCTACTACACCCATGAAGATAGTGATGGCTTATCAAACAGTGATGAAGATGAACAAGGTAATAAATATAAGCTATTAATGGCATTTGAAGATGATGATTATGAGGATGCTGTAGATGTGGATAATCTCTATAATGAAATCACTAGACTCAAGAGATGCATAGAAGAAAAGAGTGTGATCATTGATACTTTGCAATTCCAAATTGATGAAAAGGAAAAACACCTTGAAAAACTAGAAGGTGAAATTGTTGGTCTCAGAAAAGAAATTGAGAAAACAAAAGCTATTAATCTTAAGTTTGTCAAAGGATCTGAAACTTTGGATGAGATTATCAATGTGCAGCGGTCTCCTCTAAACAAGACAGGTTTGGGCTATAATGGAGAAACCTCTCAAGCATCCACCTCAAAGAGTTATCTTGATGCAGCAAGAAGAAATGAGCAGAAGAACAATGAAGATAATCAGGTAAAGCAGGGACGAATTACAAACAGAAACTATCAGGGACAATCCTTCTTAAGGGTGAACAAAAGCTACAACCAACCACAGGTAAAATCTTCTCAGTTTGGCACAAGAATAGATGAAAATAGAAATTACAATCAGTTGGCTGGTAGATTCAATAACCGCAGAAGCTTCTTCAATGGACAATGCTTTTCTTGCCATAACTTTGGTCACAAAGCAACTCAATGTGTTGCACATAAAACAATCATGACTAGGGAAGCTCAAAAACAAAGAAGTATGACAGGGATTACAAAGAGGACCTATAACAACTTTTCGGTTCTTGAAAATGAAGTTGAATGTTCTATTTGCAATAATTTTGGTCATAAAGAATCTGAATGCAGGAGCAGGTTTCAGGAGAAAAAGGAACAAGCCACGAGCACCAAAAAATGGAGAATAAAAGAACCTCAGACAGAAAGATGTGGGATAGCGTTTTATGCAGAAGGACAGGAAAATCTATGGTACATTGACAGTGGATGTTCGAAACATATGACAGGTGATAAAGAAAAACTTGAATCTTACTCTACTTTAGAAAAGGGAAAGAAAGTTTCTTTTGGAAATGATACTCCTGCAACTATAAAAGGAAAAGGTATTGCTCCTTTGAAAGAAAAGGTCAAGGCTGGAAATGTTTTGTATGTTGATGGATTGAAGCATAATCTTCTAAGTGTCAGTCAGATGTGTGATCAAAAAACCGAGGTTATTTTCAGATCAAATGGATGTCTTGTTCGTGATCTTGATACAGGTAAAACAGTTCTCAAAGGCAAAAGAACTCCAAATAATCTGTACATATTTGAAGAAGGACAACAACAATGCTATCTTAGCAAGGATGAAGAGCACTGGCTATGGCATCGAAGGTTGGGACATCTAAGCTTCTCACAAATAAGAAAAGCATGCAAATATCAGGCAGTTCGCGATCTTCCAGATATCAAAATTCCAGACAACACTATATGCAAATCTTGTCAGTTTGGAAAGCAAACCAGAACTAACTTTCCAGAAAAGGAAGGATCAGCTAGCTTGCCTCTTGAGCTAGTCCATACAGATGTATGTGGTCCATTTAGGAAAAGGACACCTCGAGGAGAAGAATATCTGATATTATTCATTGATGATTTCTCAAGGTTTGTTTGGTTAGGGCTTATGAAGCACAAAGATGAAGCATTCGAAAAATTCAAATCCTTCAAAGCATTGGCTGAAAATGAATCAGGACACAAAATTAAGTGCCTCAGATCTGACAGAGGTGGGGAGTTCACATCAAATGAATTTTTCGATTTCTGCGATGAACATGGGATAAGAAGAGAATTCTCTACAGCTAGAACTCCTCAGCAAAATGGGGTTGTGGAAAGAATGAACAGAACTATCCAACAAATGGCTCGTGCTATGCTCGATGAATCAGGTACTCCTGCAACCTTCTGGGGTGAAGCTGCACATGCTGCTGTTATCATTCTTAACAAAACAAATGTCCGAGTAAACAGCACTCAAACACCTCATGAGCTTTGGAGTGGTAAAACTCCTTCCGTGAAGCATTTCAAAATCTTTGGGAGCAAATGTTATATTAAGAATACTGATGAGCAACTTGGCAAACTTGAACCTAGAGCAGATGAGGGCATTCTTCTTGGTTATTCTCCACATAGCAAAGCATACAAGTGCTACAATAAAAGACTTGGCAGAATTGTTGACAGTATTGATATAGTGGTTGATGAGAAGGGATATATTCCTAGGCAAGTTCATCATGAAGACATTGAAGAAGATGAAGGTTACTCTCAAAGGCGAAATGATGAAGAAGAAGAACCTCAAGAAGAAGAAGAATCTCAAGAAGAACCAGAGGAGCAGACAAGAATAGAAGAGAAGACTCCATCCAGATATGTCCAAAAGAATCATCCAGAAACTCAGATTGTGGGGCAGAAAGAAGCAGGAGTACAAACAAGAAGGACACTTGTAGAAGCTTCAAGCTACTTGGCTCTACTCTCCTCCATTGAACCACAAAATGTGAAAGAAGCATGCAAAGATGAATGTTGGGTCAAAGCAATGGATGAAGAACTTGAGCAAATCGAAAGGAACAACACTTGGGAATTAGTTCCTAGACCAAAAGATAAGAATGTAATAGGAACAAAATGGGTCTTCAAGAATAAGTTAAATGAAAATGGAGAAGTAATTAGAAACAAGGCCAGACTTGTTTGTAAAGGGTATGCACAGCAAGAAGGAATAGATTTTGAAGAGACCTTTGCTCCTGTGGCAAGACTAGAGGCCATCCGAATGTTCCTTGCTCTCTCAAGCTTTCAAAACTTCAAGGTATTTCAAATGGACGTGAAATCAGCCTTCCTGAATGGAGACTTAGAAGAAGAAGTATATATTGAGCAGCCAGATGGGTTCATTCTTGGAAATGATCCAAACCTTGTATGCAGATTGAAAAAGGCACTCTATGGGCTCAAACAAGCTCCAAGGGCTTGGTACTATCAGTTGGACAAATATCTTCACCAACAAGGCTTTTCAAAAGGATCAGCAGATAGCAATCTCTATATAAAAGTTGAAAATAACAAATTGCTAATTCTTGTTGTTTATGTAGATGATATTATTTTTGGCAGCAATGAAGAGACCATGAGTCAAAACTTTGCCTTGGTTATGCAGAAAGAATTCGAAATGTCACTTCTTGGAGAATTGACATATTTTCTTGGATTGCAAATCCAACAAAATGAAGGAGGTATCTTCTTGTCTCAAACCAAATACCTCAAGCAGATATTGAAGAAGTATGGCATGGAAGAGTCAAAGCCAGTATGTACACCCATGGTTACAGGATGCAGCCTCAGTGCAAATGATGAATCAGCAGCAGTTCACCAACCCACTTATAGATCCATGATTGGGAGTTTGCTTTATTTGACAGGTACTCGACCAGATATTACACATGCAGTAGGAATGGTTGGAAGATTTCAAGCCAACCCAAAGGAAACTCATCTTCAGGCAGTCAAACGAATTTTCAAATATCTTCAAGGGACCCAAAACTATGGCTTATGGTATCCTAGAAATACTAATCTCACTCTTCATGCTTACACAGATGCAGATTGGGCTGGAAGTGTGGATGATAGGAAAAGCACAAGTGGAGGTGCTTTCTTCATGGGTTCCAGATTAGTATCTTGGTTCAGCAAGAAACAAAGTTCGATTGCCTTATCTACAGCTGAAGCAGAATATGTGGCTGCAGCATCTTGTTGCACACAACTTCTTTGGATGATGCAGACCTTGCAGGACTTTCAAATCACTTGCACTCCACCTGTCTCTATCTTATGTGATAATACAAGTGCAATCAGCATTTCAAAGAATCCTGTCATGCACTCAAAGACCAAGCACATACCAATCAAGTACCATTTTCTTCGGGAACAAGTGCTTGAGCAGAAGGTCAAGTTGGAGTATGTTCCTTCTAAGGAGCAAGTTGCTGATATTCTCACAAAACCACTGCCCAGGGAAACTTTTGAATATCTCAGACAAAAGCTGGGAGTAGTTGATGCTTCATCCTGTTGTTGAAATTTGTTTGTTCTACAGAAAAGTTGGTATACGCAGGTTACGGAAGGGATATGAGCGTATACACGCGGATTCATGCGGGGTAAGTCGCGTGTATGCTGGACGCTTGTTGCAGAAAGAACATCTGCGTACATACGCTGTTTTATACAGGATAAAACGCGTATATGAAGTTCTGAACAGCAAGAGAAAACTCTGAAGTTCTGAACAGCAATAGGAATGTCAGAATTCTTCAGGCACAGTTTCAGGGAGTGCAACAGGCACAGGTTCAGGGGGAGCAGCTCAAAAGTCTCATAAAGCATTGTTGGCATTCAGATGTTTTGGTTGATTGGTTTCAGGAGAAGGAGCTCAGAAAGAAATTCTGGTTGCTGATCTAACAAGATGTTTATCAGATGCTGCTGGTGTCTTTCCTAAGTCTTGGTCTAGATCTATTGTCTCTATGTCATGTATATCTCTTGTCATATCTCTTTTATGGTGTCAAGGTCATGTAACGGCCTATGTTGGTTTCCCCACTATGCCTGGGATGAATGCTGTAATATAATTGGTTGTTTCTGATATGTCCCCTCTTGGTAGGGAGTATGGATGTATGTATTGAGTCTTTTGGTGATAGGAAGGTCCCTTATGGTGTATAAGTCTTGGTTCTTGTTGAAGAACATCTTTTTCAGATCTGGCCTACTGTCAGGGGGAGCACGAGTCAGCACAGCCAAGCAGAGGTATCAGCATGTCCTCAGGGGGAGCACAGCCCTTTGCCCTTGATGTCAAAGGGGGAGAGTGACTTGGTGTGGTGGTTGCCATCAAGTCCAAAGGGGGAGATTGTTGGCATTATGATTCAAGGGTTGTCCTTGATGGCAACTCACTCAGAGGATGGTACAGGTGCTCAGAGGTTGGTACAGGTGATGGCAACTTAATCAGAAGACAGATCTCAGTACAGCATGCCAAGGAAGCTAATACACGCCGTTTCGTTAAGCCCAAGTCGCGTGTATGTGGAAAGGTTCCTTTGGTCCATGGTGGTTAGTCCTTGGAAGTTGTGCCTATGATTTCGGACCATTGTGTCTCGACGGGCGTGTCGATCCCTAGTTTTGAAGTTGATGGTATTGTGCTACTATGGTTTTGGCTCTTGGTATTGAGCTAGGCCTAAGACTATATAAGGAGAAGAAGATCATTAGGCAAAATCATCTTTTCGACAAGGCTTGAATATCTAAGAGAGAAAGAGATCTGATATGCAGGTTCTGGGTTGCTTGATCTAAGCCAAGGAGAGATCACATCGGTTGATGGAAGACTAGATCTAAGGATAGATTGGGATCTAATGGTTTGAAATGCACTATCATGATATGGTTGATTATGCGTATTTCTAGATCTGCATATTGTCGCAATGTTACGTTTTGGATCTAACTAATGTCTGGTACAGCTGCAAATTGAGAAAGTTTTAGATCTGTACGCAGGTTGACTTCGGTAAAAGAGCGTGTATACGCGGGTTTTGCTCATTGAAGTAGCGTATATCTTTTGAAGCTTGATTTTGGGGTCTGACTGTTATTGCAGAGTTCTGTAGTCTGCTCTGTGTTCTGGTAACTGGTGATTGACAGGGTTCAGTGGTTCAGTGATTCAAAGTTTGGTTGTTTTATGCTTCAATGATCTGTTGTGGAAATTGAATGATTTGTGGTCTTCAGATTGTAATATTGTGCTTCAGGAATATCCAAGTCTGAAAATGTATGAAAAGTGATATCTGAAAGAAGGAAGATTGTAGGTCAGCACCTACGTACTAGTATCTTGGCTAGTACAAGAGCAAAGGGGGTTGGAGCTCCCTTCCAAGGAAGTTTGGAGAACGAGAGAAGGTTGTAGCCTTCTGCAGGTTGTAGCCTGCGTACTGGTATAAGGCTGCACCAGTACAAAAGATTGTAAACTGAAGTTTCATATTAAAGAAAGATAGAGACAACTTGCAGCAGGTGGTTTTCACCCACATTGGGTTTCCACCTTATATCTTGGTGTTCATGTGTGTGGCTTTTTATCTGTTCTGTTATACTGCACATGTTTACTGTTAATGTGGTGAATAATGTCCTGATGCACTTAATTGAAGAATAAGCTAACTAAATTGTGAGTTTTCTTCTTATACGCTGTTTTACTTCGTCACAGTAGCGTGTACACGCTGGTTCACTTAACTGAAGTAGCGTATATGTTTCTGAGCATTTGAAAAGTTTGATTAATCTGATAATACTGATTCACCCCCCCTCTCAGTATTATTTCCAACATACAGGTAAATGGAATCAGATACATTCACACATGTAAGCATCATATTTCAAGATAAGCATATGGAAAAAGGTGTAAATACTTTATTGAATAGAAGGAAGAATTACAACCATGAAGCCTGATTCGAAGTCACTCCTCTAGTTTTGGTTCCATCCACATCACATCATAAGCATGACGTTCCAGCAACATAACAACACTTACAATAATCTCAAATCTCAAACTAACATTATCTCCTTACAATAATCAAAGTCTAGCCCTATATCACTTATATGAGTGCTCAATTTATAAGAATATGGAGGAGGTTTTGTCATCAATGAGGGTATTGAATGGCCTTCCCAACTTAGAATTAGTTCCATGGAGGAAGGGATGAGAGGATAGTATGTATCTTAACTCATTCCTCATCCATTTTCGAGCTCGTAGGAGATGATAAGTGTGGGGATATTCTAGAAGGCTCCAGAAGATAAGAATATTCCCCAAACCCTATGTGAATTTTGCTCAAACTTGTCCAAATTAGGTCAAAGAGGGACTAAGTTCTTTGCAGAGCACCCTGGCATGGACTTAACTGCTTTGGAGGGCACCCTTGCATGGGCTTACCTATGTTGGTCCCTCTAGAGGTCATTTCAAGATGTCTTCAGGCCAGGAAACTGTCTGGGAAGGAAGCATTCAAAAGGTTGACTTGTTTAAGGCATGTAAAAACTGAAATTAGGGTTTGATGAGTCCTAAAACACTGATCTGGATGATGGGTGTGATGTGCCCAAATGGGTCTGTAACATCCCTGATCAGTGAAAATGGCTTAAGGGACACCAAAACGGGCTATGACTTGGTTAAAGAGGAACTGAGCAGAAGTTGTACCATCAATAGTATATGTGGGCATTGCCTTGACCCTTTTAATAAAATAGTCGACGACGATGATGATATAGCCATGCCCCTCGGCCGAGCGAGGGTTACAAGTCATGAAATCAATTCCCCATTTAGAAAATGAGCCAATGGTAACAACTAGGTGTAAGGGTTTTGGCAAGTCATGATATTTATGGTTATATATCTAACATTCATGGAAATTTTGAATTGCCAAAATACAATCTTTGAAGATAGAAGGCTAGAAACAATTGGTGCAAAGGATTTTTTGAGGAGTGACATAGCTTGACATGTGACCACCACATGCCCTGGAGTTGATCCAAAATGGATCCTAAAACCTCTAAGTCTTCATGTATATTGACTATCAGAAACACTATCGCAAGGGAAAATAGTGAAAGAATGATGGAAAATAGAGCTAAGCAAAGGTGGAAGTAACGCTGCATAGGAGCCGTCAGATTGGACTGATCGATGGTCCAGATCAAATCGGTGGATCATATCAGAGGGATTAGCAATATTTTAATCGGTGGAATATATTGAAGGCAGCCCTATGGAAATCGCAATAGTGATCAACGCGACTTAATGAGGACCATTGATTGAGCATGCAGATCAACGACCCAGATTAACTCGCAATATCGCATCGCTATAACACAAAGGGAAGACTTACCGAACGCTCGAAGACCATGCAATATGTGATTGCGATATATCACATCGCAATATCGCATCGTAGCTATACAAAGGAGCGGGGTTGATACAACATGCGACTTGCAATAGCCAGACCCGACAGGATTTATAAATGCGGCTCTATAAACTTTGAGTTCCGATATAAAAGTGTTGTTGAGCTTTTTCTATGTATTTACGCATTTCCATTATAAAACCAAAATACAAATGGAAATGACTTGAAGCGATAAATCCAGACCCGAAAGGTTTATAGATGCAGACTTATGTTATTTGAGTTCTGTAGTAAGCGGGATCACGGGGGGGCCTCAGGTGGTAAGTGGTATTGGACGGGCTCTGCCCGATCCATACACTAGCCGACACGTGGCATGGTGTAGGAGAGAGAAAATTTCCTTTTTGGGCAGGTAATCTCCGTGCACATAAGCCACCTGAAATATATGTCAGCCGTTGGATCAGAGATCAGTCAAATCAATGATGAAAAATACAAAGGGGCTTGTGACAACAATATAACACAGACCCCATAGGGATTATGGATGCAATTATATATTATTTGAAGTTTGATAGAAAGTGTTTTGTCGAATTTTTTAGTGTTTTCTGTGTATTTCTCTATGTAAACAGAGAAATGACCTTTTGGGATTTCACCCGCACCAGTGGTCCTTTTCGTTACAAATAGGTGGCCACCATACCTTAGGGCATTTAGCAATGATTTTTAAATGCTCCAGAAGGAGACGAAGGGACAACGGCTGGGATCCAGAGAGCTCGAAACGGGATATGAACAGATAAGCACTGATAGGCTTAAAATCCATTTAGTTGCTGAGATAGGGGAAGTAGTTGCTGAGACAGAGAGAAAGAAGAAGACAGAGAGAAAGAGGGAGAGTTTGTGTACTCTTGTAGACTTCAGGATTTCAAGTAAACCCCTGTTGTTTTGTCACTGTTGTGTTGAGACTCAGTTTGAGCTCACATTTGTAATAATATTCTCTTGAATACATAATATACAGGTCGACACTGAAAGTTGGACCAGGAGATGTAGCTAGGAAATCTGGTGAACTCCTTGATTATTTGCTGTGTTGATGTGTGTGACTGCTCATTATCTATATTATTCGAAATATTTTCGATCTGCTACACCAAGTAATATAGGAATTCGTGCACATCAGTCTGTAATACCTTTATATTGATTTAAGATCTCATTTTCAAATCAAGTGGTATGAGAGCTTTTGGTTTTGCTAAGGTTAGACAAGCTTGTGCTGGATTTTGAATGCTAACTAGATTAAAGCTCAAATTAGGAGAAGGAGAACTTGTTGAGGCTAATCTAGAGGTTGGAAGAGTCTATTCTCAAAGGAGAATGGCAAAAGAAACTCCATTGAGATCAAAATCTCAATTTATGGAAGGTTTTAAGGCACTCCAAGCCATGGTGGAAGAGATGTATCTGTAATTTAAGAAGGGTCGAGGTGAAAGCCCCTCAACACCTAAACCAGACAAAGGAGTAGAGAAACATTTTCTAGTTGCCTCTCCAGAAGGCAAAGGAAAAGGAGAAATTCCTCCTCCACCAACTCCTCCATCATCACCTTCATCATCCTCATCATCTTCTTCGCATAAAACTAGCCCTGATAAAGAAAAGAAGAAAACTTCCTTGATTAAATTAGACGTGAAGTTTGATTTGCCAATTTATGATGTAGAACTAAATGCAGAGAAGCTAGATAATTGGATAAGAGATATTGATGTATATTACAAGGTGCAGAACATTGATTTAGAAAGGAGGAAGATTCAGTTGGCTAGCCTTCGACTCAGAGGAACTACACCAGTATGGTGGGAAGGCAAGACACAAGTTGATCTGCAAAAATGTGGTAAAATCATTTATACCTGGAATGAATTTGTTTCTACTATGAAAAAGCAATTCTATCCTTTAGATTACATGCAACAGGAAATGAGGAATTGGAAAACTCTTCACCAGTTGAAGGGTCAGAGTGTACAAAGTTATACTTAGGAATTCAAGAAAATAGCTTTAACTCTAGGAATATCATTAGACTAACCTAGGACTTTATTGAAGTATATAGGTGGTCTTCATAGCTATTTAAGGTACACTATTCTCATGTTTAATCCCACTAGCTTAGATGACGTATCAGTCCAAGCAACACATCTAGAGGCTAGAGGTAAGAATGTAAACCCAGAGATTGGGGGAACATATAAATCTTCTATAAGCAAGAACAAGGAAAAGAAGAAACTGAACTGGAAGGAGAGGAAAGAAAAAGCTATAAAGAAGGATAAACCTTCATGCACTCATTGCAAGAAAGAAGGACATAATGAGGCACACTGCTGGTCGTTGCATCCAGAATGGAGACCTAATAAGTTCGGTGGTAAGGAGAAAAAGAATGTTGCAGCTGTTCAACAGGAATGGGGATCATATTCAGGCGATGAAACAATAGTTACAGCCACAGGTATTAAAGGTAAGGATTCTAAATAATCCACAAGTAATTCTACACAATCTGTTGATAATGAAAGTGAAGAGAGGGAAAGAAATGAGCTTTTTCATATTAGAGTAATTTCCAAGCATAATAAGATTAATTCTTTGTTTGATAGTGGATCACAAGTAAATTTGATTTTTGAAACAATTGTAAAGAAGTTGGCATTACAAACAAAGCCTCATGAGAAGCCGTATCCATTAGGTTGTGTTTGTGATAAAACAAAGCTACAAGTAACGAGACAATGTAAACTTAGGTTTGTTGTTGGATCAACATTTGTAGATGAGGTAGAGTTACATATAGTTCCATTGGATATATGTGGTATTGTTTTGGGAAGTCCATACTTGTATGATAGGAAAGTTATTTTCTATAGAGCTGAAAATAAGTATCAACTCACTAAAGATGGAATAGAATATATTGTAAGAGCTCATAAACTCAAAAATAACTATTCTCTCATAAACTCAGGATAGATGAAAAGAATTGTGAATTCAAGTAAGCAGTTTTTACTCATGGTTGTAAAGGCAAAGGATCCTGAAAAATCCAATGCATTTGAAGGTTGTGATTCTAAACAGAAAGCTGATTTAGTTAAAGTTGTTTCAGAGTATGATGTTCTATTTCAAGAACCAAAAGGTCTGCCACCCAAGCGAGAAATAGTACATGATATTTGTTTGCAGCAAGATGCTCCATTACCTAACATTGGAATGTACAGGTTATCAGCTTTAGAGAATGTAGAGATAAAGAAGCAGGTACAGGAATTACTCGATAAAGGGTTTATAAGACCAAGCACATCACCATGTGGATATCCAATTGTGCTGGTGAGAAAGAAATATGGTTCATGGAGAAGGTGCATTGATTATAGAGCACTAAATAAAATAATAATCAAGAATTGTTATCCTCTTCCTCACATTGATGATATATTACATCAATTGAAAGAAGCAGTTTACTTTTCTAAGTTAGACTTACGAAGTGGTTATCATCGGGGCAGAGTTGTAGAACAGGATGCATGGAAGACTACTTTCAAGACAAAGTAGGGACTATATGAATGGTTGGTTAGGCCTTTTGGCTTAACTAATGCTCCTGCTACATTTATGAGAGTTATGAATGATTTACTCAGACCTTTTATTGATGACTTTGTAATTTTTTTATTTAGATGACATTCTTGTTCTTAGTAAGACATGGGAATACCATGTAAAGCATGTAAAGCAGACTTTAGATGTTTTAAAAAGAGAATATATCTATGTAAAACTCTCAAAATGTGAATTTGGAAAAACATCTTTAGATTATTTAGGTCATATTGTAGGGGGTGGTGAATTGAATATAGATCCATCTAAGGTTGAATTCATTGTGAACTGGCTTAAACCTAAATCTGCTACAGAGGTTAGAAGTTTCCTAGGGGCAGCACAATACTAGAGAAAGTTTATTGCTAACTTTTCTTTGATTGCAGCTCCATTACATGCTTTAACAGGATCTTAGTACAACACCAATACTAGCACTGCTAGATCTTCAACATCCATTTGAGATTGAGACAAATGTCAGTGACTATGCCATGGGACCAGTGTTGATGCAACATGGAAAACCCATATGTTATCATTTTGAGACATTTACTTCTGCAGTAGTTAATTATCCCACATATTATAAATAATTGTATGCATTAGTACAAAGTGTGAAAAAATGGAAACATTACCTAATGGGTAAGGAAACAATCATACATACAGATCATCAACCACTTCAATATTTGCACTCCCAAACTAAATTGCAGCAATCAAGACATTATAGGTGGATGGGTTTTCTACAGCAATTTCATCTTGTCATCAAATATAAGAAGGGCATACACAATAAGGTTGTAGGCATGTTATCAAGACCAATCATAAATGCATCTACTATACTTAAGCATAAATCAGTAATGCATGAAAGTTACATTGAATAATATGCTCAAGATGTAGATTTTAAAGATATATATACAACTTTAAGTCATGGAAAACAAGTAGAAGAATTATATTATTATGTAAAGGACCAACTCTTATATCATTTGGGCAAGTTATGCATTCCACAAATTGAAAGAGTTAACATAATCCGAGAAGCACATACTTCTCTCATATCAGGTCATTTTGGTATAAGTAAAATAGTTGCACAATTGCAGAGGTTCTGTTATTGGCCCAGAATGCATGAGATAGTTTCTAGATATATCAAAAGGTGTACTATGTGTGCTACAAGCAAGCCCAGTAATATAAAATTAGGCTTGTACTGTTGGGTGTGGAGCCTGATTATCTTCTATAGTACCGGCATATTGGACCCCAGTTCAAAATGGGGCGACAACGCCGCCCGTAAAATAATCGCTGCCGCCCCCCCTGGCGGGGGGTTTCGGGGGCAGCGCCCCCGAAGCTAAAAACAGCTGTAAAATTGCCTTGTAAAAGTATAGTAATTTCTAGTCAATCTGGGCCGTTCATTAGGTGGATGATCTGACGGTAGAACTTATGTTTAGTTTAGGGTTTTTTGCCCTAGAAGGCAACCCCTCTCTTTATATGAGGGCATTGTATTTGAGGCTGTGAGATAGATGTGTAATCGGTGAGCGAGAAACATAGAGGTGAGACTGTGAGAGAAAACAGAGGATATTACAGCGGTTTTGCTGTAGGTTGTATCTCTTCATTTTGCTGGATAATAGAAAGGAAGGACTGGCTGTTCGGGGTGGACGTAGCCCAAACTGGGTGAACCACGTATATCTGTGTCTCTCTTGTTTTGTGCGTTTTCTGTGTTTATATTTCTGCAATATTTTATGTGTTCCATTGCTCCGTAATATATAATTTTCTAACAACTGGTATCAGAGCCGAAGGTCTATTTGGCTGATAAACTCGCAGGAAAGAAGGGTTCCTGGTTCAAGTGGGAGCAATGGCGGAAGATGGTAAGTTTAGGGTCGAGAAATTTAACGGCCAAAACTTCTCGCTGTGGAAGATGCAGATGGAAGATTATCTGTATCAGAAAGATCTATACCTACCATTGGGCGGAAAAACAAAGATGCCGACGGGTATGAAAGACGAAGAATGGAACCTTCTCGATAGAAAGGCACTCGGAACAATACGGTTGTGCCTTGCTGCGTCAGTCGCCTTCAACATTTCGAAGGAAACCACGACAGAGGGTTTGATGCAGACGTTGTCGAAACTATATGAAAAACCCTCGGCCTCAAACAAGGTATTTCTTATGAAACGGTTATTTAATATGAATATGTCGGAAGGTGGATCTGTTGCAAACCATTTAAATGATTTTAATACAGTTACAAGTTAGTTAAGTTATGTAGGGGTAAACTTTGATGATGAAGTTAGAGCTCTGTTATTCTTGTGCTCATTACCAGAAAGTTGGAATGGTTTGGTAATGGCCATTAGTAACTCTGTTTCTGGATCTAGTACTTTAAAGTTTGATGATGTTGTCGGTGCTATCCTTAGCGAGGAAATGCAATGGAAAAGCTCCGGTGAGACATTGGGAAATGCTTTGAGTGCAGAGTCTAGAGGAAGAAAAATGGAAAGAGGAAAGAGCTCAGGATATCGCAGTAAATCAAGGAAAGGCAGATCCAAGTCTAGATCGGGGATAGTGTGCTGGAAATGTGGAAAGAAAGGACACCTAAAGAAAGACTGTAGATCTCAGAAGGGAAAAGAAGGAGATGCACAGCAAGAAAACAATCATGAAGCAAATGTGACAGGTGAGGTGTTACAAGATGCTTTGATTCTTTCTTTCGAAAATATTACTGATTCCTGGGTGGTAGATTCAGGGGCTTCATTCCATGCCACACCTGATAAGAAATACTTTCATGACTATGTTCAAGGAGATTTTGGACAAGTTCGTCTAGGTGATGATAAACCCTGTAAAATTGTTGGAATGGGTAAGGTTCTTGTAAAACAGCAGAATGGAAACCAATGGCTGTTAAAGGAGGTAAGGCATGTTCCAGATCTAAAGAAAAATCTGATTTCAACAGGGCAATTAGGCGGTGAAGGTTGTGTGACAACTTTCACAGATAAAGCTTGGAAGGTCACTAAAGGAGCCCTGGTAATAGCAAAAGGCGAAAAGTTTGGTACATTGTATTTATGCAATGGTATTGCTAACTCTGTTAATGCTTTAACTTCCAGAGGAGCAGATGCAGCATTATGGCATCATAGGCTCGGACACATGAGTGAAAAGGGGATGAAGATTCTTCACTCAAGGAATTTGTTGCCGGGTTTGAAGAATGTTGATTTGGACTTCTGTGAGAACTGCATTTATGGAAAACAGAAGAGAGTCAGATTTCTCAGAGTTGGGAAAGAAAAGAAGAACGAAAAATTAGAGCTTGTGCATACAGACGTATGGGGACCTGCTCAGGTATCATCTCTCGGTGGCTCTCGTTATTATGTTACTTTTATTGATGATGCAACTAGAAAAACTTGGATTTATTGTATTAAGAATAAATCTGATGTATTTGATACTTTCAAGAAATGGAAAGCTTTGGTTGAGATTGAGACAGGAAAGAAATTGAAGTGTCTTAGATCAGACAATGGAGGTGAATATTGCAGCAAAGAGTTTGATAGGTACAGTTCAGAGCATGGAATTCGCAGAGAGAAGACAGTTCCAAGAACACCACAAGAAAATGGTGTGTCAGAAAGGATGAACAGAACAATCATGGAGCGTGCAAGGTGCATGAGATTGCATGCAGGATTGCCTTTACAGTTTTGGGCAGATGCTGTAGATACTTCTGTTTATCTAATAAACAGAGGGCCTTCAAGTTCCTTGGATGGTGGTGTTCCAGAGGAAGCATGGACAGGTAAAAAGGTAAACTACTCTATTTTAAAGCCTTTTGGTTGTGAGGCCTTTGTCCATATTGATAAAGAAAATAGAACAAAGCTTGAGGCAAAGTCAAAGAAATGTACCTTTATTGGATATGGTGTTAATGATTTTGGTTATCGCTTATATGATTACGAAAATCACAAAATCATTAGGAGCAGAGATGTAATATTCAATGAAAAGGTCTTGTATAAGAATCAGTTGCAGGAAAAGAAACAGGAAAAGGAAAACAAGGAATACGCAGTTCTTGATGAAATCACTGAAAAAGTAAAGGTGCCTGAAAATAATAATAATAACCAACCACAACAACAACAACCACCACAACAGCAACAGACACCCCAAACACCTGAAAGTGGTGTTAGAAGATCTACCAAGATAGGTAGACGCCCTGAACGATACTCTCCTTCATTATCTTATTTATTGTTGACTGATTCCGGTGAACCCGAATGTTATGAAGAAGCAATGCAGGTTGAAAGCAGGAAGAAGTGGGAGGTAGCCATGGAAGAAGAGATGGACTCCTTAATGCATAACCAGACTTGGGATTTAGTCAGGTTGCCTGTAGGAAAAACTCCATTGAAGAATAAATGGGTTTACAGGCTGAAGGAAGAAGATGGAGGAAAACAGAGGTATAAAGCTAGGCTTGTGGTGAAGGGGTTTGCACAGAAGAAAGGTATTGATTTTTATGAAATATTTTCTCCTGTTGTTAAAATGACTTCAATCAGAACTATTTTAAGTCTTGTAGCAGCTGAAGATTTGCATCTTGAGCAGTTAGATGTAAAGACAGCCTTTCTCCATGGGGATTTGGAGGAAGAGATATATATGCAGCAGCCACAAGGATATGAGGTGAAAGGGAAGGAGAAACTTGTGTGCAGGTTGAAGAAGAGCTTGTATGGTTTAAAACAGGCTCCAAGGCAGTGGTATCTAAAATTTGACAAGTTTATGTCTGAACAAGGTTATACTAGATGTCACTCTGATCATTGTGTTTATCTGAAAAAGCAAAATGATGGCAGCTATATTATATTGTTATTGTATGTAGATGACATGCTTGTTGCAGGATCTAACATGCAGGAAATAAATGTGCTCAAAAGAAAATTGGCAAATTCATTTGCAATGAAGGATTTGGGTGCTGCAAAACAAATCCTTGGTATGAGAATAACTAGAGACAGGAAAAATAGAAAATTAACATTGTCTCAGAATGAGTACATACAAAAGGTGTTGAAAAGATTTAACATGCAAAATGCAAAACCAGTTAGTACACCTTTTGCTAGCCATTTCAAACTTAGCAAAGAAATGTGCCCAAAGACCCAAGAAGACATGGATTATATGTCTAAAGTTCCATATGCATCAGCAGTTGGAAGTTTAATGTATGCAATGGTCCGCACAAGGCCTGATATTGCACATGCAGTGGGAGTTGTAAGCAGGTACATGAACAATCCAAGAAAGGAACATTGGATGGCAGTGAAATGGATTCTCAGATATTTGAGAGGTACCACAAATCAGGAATTATGCTTTGGTGGTTCAAACATATCCCTACAAGGATATGTTGATGCAGATATGGCAGGTGACAGAGATAATAGGAGGAGCACTACAGGATATGTATTTACTGTCGGAGGAACAGCTGTCAGTTGGGTTTCAAAAATCCAAAGTGTTGTTGCACTTTCAACAACAGAAGCAGAGTATGTTGCTGCTACAGAGGCTAGTAAAGAAATGATTTGGTTACAAAGGTTTATGGGTGAATTGGGTAAGGAGCATGATATGGGCACGTTATACAGTGATAGTCAAAGTGCCATTCATCTTGCAAAGAACTCAGCATTTCATTCCAGGACAAAACACATACAGCTCAAGTACCATTTCATACGATCAGTGTTGGAAGATGGAGAGTTGAAGCTGGAAAAGATACACACTAGCCAGAACCCTGCAGATATGCTAACAAAAGTTGTAACCAGGGAGAAACTGAGAATATGCTCAGTTTCAGTTGGTCTTCAAGGATGACGATGAATATGAGAAACAGCTAGGTCCAAAGAGGAGTCATTGTCCAGCAAATGGAGCAGCGGTGGAGTTGCTACAATCAGTCTCCAAGTGGGAGATTGTTGGGTGTGGAGCCTGATTATCTTCTATAATACTGGCATATTGGACCCCAGTTCAAAATGGGGCGGCAACGCCGCCCGTAAAATAATCGCTGCCGCCCCCCCCCTGGCGGGGGGTTTCGGGGGCAGCGCCCCCGAAACTAAAAACAGCTGTAAAATTGCCTTGTAAAAGTATAGTAATTTCTAGTCAATCTGGGCCGTTCATTAGGTGGATGATCTGATGGTAGAACTTATGTTTAGTTTAGGGTTTTTTGCCCTAGAAGGCAAACCCTCTCTTTATATGAGGGCATTGTATTTGAGGCTGTGAGATAGATGTGTATTCGGTGAGCGAGAAACATAGAGGTGAGACTGTGAGAGAAAACAGATGATATTACAGCGGTTTTGCTGTAGGTTGTATCTCTTCATTTTGCTGGATAATAGAAAGGAAGGACTGGCTGTTCGGGGTGGACGTAGCCCAAACTGGGTGAACCACGTATATCTGTGTCTCTCTTGTTTTGTGCATTTTCTGTGTTTATATTTCTGCAATATTTTATGTGTTCCATTGCTCCGTAATATATAATTTTCTAACATGTACACTCCACTTCCAATTCCTTGTTGTCCTTGGGAAATGTTTCCATGGACTTTGTTGGGGGATTTCCAAAATCTAGAAAAGGTCATGATTATTTGTATGTTGTTGTGGATAAGTTCAGTAAAATGTTTATTTTGATACCTTGTAACAAGTAGGTTACAGCTGAACAAATAGCAAAGTTTTTCTTTCTGAATGTATGGGTTCATTTTGGTTTACCAACTTCTATTGTATCTGATCGAGATTCTCGATTTGTTGGGAATTTTTAGCAAAATCTATGGGAGTTGATGGACACCAGGTTAAAGAAGAGCACAACATTTCATCCACAAATGGTCAGAAAGAGGTGCTCAACAGGATAGTGATCCAGTTGCTCAGAGGATATTGCAGCAAGCATCCCAAGCTTTGGGATGAGCATTTGTTTTATGTGTAGCATGCTTACAACCATGACAAGCACTCTTCTACTTAGAGATCTCCTTTTGAGACTTTTTTTGGTTTTATACCAAAGTCTCCCTTGGATTATGTCTTTGGTAAAGACATAGCAGTTGATGGACACAGTGATGTGGACCAAGCAACCAAGTTCATTGAAAAAATCCAGGAAATACACTAGGCAGTACAGGAACAGCTGGAAATAAGTCAAGCCAAGTACAAGGCAAGACATGACAAGCATAGAGTTGAGCATAGTTTCCAAGTTGGTGATCAAGCCTAGTTGTACATCAGCAAAGAAGGAATGCAAGGTGAAGGTAAGAAGCTAAAACCAATAAGGTATGGACCTTTCAAGATACTTTATAAAATTGGTGAAAATGCTTTTCGCCTTGATTTACCAACTCATATGCAGATATATTTAGTTGTTAATGCAGAAAACTTGAGATTGTATGAACCTTCATTGATTGAAGATCCTGAAGAGCAAAGTCAATTTCCTTCTATTGAGGATTGGTTGCCTAAATATCTCAATGAGTTACAAGAAGATACAGTTCTAGATAGGAAGGTGAGAACTATGCGTGGAGGGGATGTTGAGTACATGAGAATAGGGCTCAAAGGTTCAAATCCAAGCAAAGCATGATGGATAGAAGTTAAACAAGTGAGGGAGTTGTATCCTCACTTGATCGATGCCTAAAAACCAACTTTTGGTGGTCCAAAAGCTTTTCAGTGGGAAGGTGTGATCCAAAATGGATCCTAAAACCTCTAAGTCTTCATGTATATTGACTATCGGAAACACTATCGCAAGGGAAAATAGTGAAAGAATGGCAGAGAAAAGTGCTAAGCAAAGATGGACGTAATGTTGCACAAGAGCCGTCGGATCGGACCGATCAATGGTCTAGATCAAATCAGTGGATTGCATCGGAGGGATCAGCGATATCGCAGTCGACAGAGTATATCAGAGGCAACCCTATGGAAATCACGATAGTGATTAGCACGACTTAACGAGGACCGCTAATCAAGCGCGCAGATCAACGACCCAGATCAACTCGCAATATCGGATCGCTATAACTCAAAGGGAAGACTTACCTAAGGCCCGAAGACCATCCCATATGCAATTGCAATATATCGCATCGCAATATCGCATCACAATGATACAAAGGAGTGGGGCTAATACAACATGCAACTTGTGATAGCAAGACCCGACGGGGTTTATAAATGCAGCTCTATAAATTTTGATTTTTGATATAAAAGTGTTGTCGGGATTTTTCTATGTATTTATGCATTTCCATTATAAAAACAAAATACAAATGGAAATGACTAGAAGCAATAAAGCCGGACCCGAAAGGTTTATAGATGTGGCCTTATGTTATTTGAGTTCCGTAGTAAGCGGGATTTCGGGTGAGCCTCAGGTGGTAAGTGGTATTGGACAGGCTTTTCCTGATCCCATACACTAGCTGACAAATGGCATGGCGCAAGAGAGAGAAAACCACATTTTCGAGCGGGTAATCTCCGTGCACATAAGCCACCCAAAATGGATGTCAGTCGTTGGATTAGAGATCAAGCAGATCAATGGTGGGAAATACAAAGGGGCATGGGACAATGATATAACACAGACCCGATAGGGATTATGGATGCAATTGGATATTATTTGAAGTCCGATAGAAAGTGTTTTACCCCGAAGTTATTCTTTCAAATATTATGGATCACAGAAGCCTCAAGTCAAATATTGATTCCCTGCATGGTAAAGCCATTGCTTCTAAGGTTCATCGATTTGAACGGGCACGGTTGCAGGTCTCGAAGTTGAAGTCTGATCTAGCTTTTTTGAAAATATGCAGAGATTCAGGGGTTATGTCAATTTAGCCGTTGGAGACTCTACTCAGACTATTTATCATGCTAAGCTAGATCTGTTTCTTCAAATTGTCCTGACGATGAACCACACTAGTTGGTTCGAAACGTGTCGACAAATGTCTGTCTACATGTGATTTACGCCGAAGTTATTCTTTCAGAAAGTGTTTTGTCAGATTTTTCAGTGTTTTCTTTGTATTTCTCTATGTAAACAGAGAAATGACTTTTTGGGATTTCAGTCGTGCCAATGGTCCTTCTCATTACAAATAGGTGGCCACCATACCTTAGGGCGTTTAGCAATTATTGTCAAACACTCTAGAATGAGATGAAGGGACAACGGCTGGGAGCAAGAGAGCCCGAAAGGGGAGACGAACAGACAAGCACTAATAGGCTTAAAAGTCATTCAGTTACAAAGACAGGGGAAGCAGTTGCTGAGACAAAGAGAAAGCAGAAGACAGAGAGCAAGAGGGAGAGTCTTTGTACTCTTGTAGACTTGAGGATTTCAAGTAAACCCCTGTTGTTTTGTCACTATTGTGTTGAGACTCGATTTGATCTCACACTTGTAATAATCTGCTCTTGAAGACATAATATAGAGGTCAACACTAAAATTTGGACCAGGGGATGTAGCCAAGAAGTCTGGTGAATTCCTTGATTATTTTTTGTGTTGATGTGTGTGACTGCTCATTGTCTATATTATTCGCAATCTTTTTGAATCGTAGCACCAAGTAATATAGGCATTCCTGCACATGAATCCGTAATACCTTTATATTGATTTAAGATCTCATTTTCAGATCAGGAGTGGCAGTCATTTAGGACTCATTCAACCTCTTCATGTGCTAAACATCTACAAAGAAAAAATTCAACATTGAGTCAGTATAAAGTATCACCAATAATCCGATAAGGTTGAGACTAATGCCGGATGCGATGACGGTCAAATCGAGACAAATCGGATCGGAAAGTCTAGGTCTGAAGATAAATAATAATATCTCCATACCATGGGTCAATAGTACTAATGAGAAACAAGGTTTCATTAGGAATCTACCAAGTAAAATTAGTGGAGGTGTTTGCAGAAGGAAGTGCATAGATCAATTCGGCAAAAACTAGTGACTTCTACGATTTGGCTTAAGTAAACTCCAAATCAAACTCTTACAGGATAATGATCCATTTAGAGTATTTTTCCCCAAGAAACTAATGGGTCAGAATATAAGTCATGGGGTTACAATAAAAAATAATTATGGTATTCCATAGAAGAATATAATGGTGAAATCGTTGGACAACATGGACCGTTGCCAAGGCGATCTTCTCAACGTTGTTACAGATCCATTTGGGCACATCAAATCCCAACATCTAGATCAGTGTTTTAGGGCTCATCAAACCCTAATTTCATTTTCTTCATGTCCTAAACAAGTCACCCTTTTGATTGGCTCCTTCTGAGACAGTTTCATGACTTGAAGACATCCAGAAATAGCCTCTAGAGGTACCCGTGCAGGTAATTCCTTATGAAGGTCCACTGCAGAACAGTTAAGTCCACTGCCAGGGTGCTCTGCAGAGCAATTACGCTTGCTTTCACTTGTGTTGGGCAATAATGAGCAATATTCACATAGGTTTTGGGGAATATTATTATCTTTTGGAGTCATCTAGAAGTTTCCCTCACTTATCAACTCCTATGAGCTCGAAAATGGATGAGGAATGAGTTAAGGTGCATCCTATCCTCTCATCCCTTCCTCCATGGAACTAATTCTAAGTATGGAAGGCCATTCAATGCCATCATTAATGACAAAACCTCCTTCATCTTCCTATAAATTCACCACTCATCTAAGTCATTAGGGGCTAGATTATGTTGAATTGTAAGGAGATAATGCTGCTATGAGATTTGTCTTTGAAGCAAGTATTGTGATGCTACAAGTTTGTCATGATTTTGATGTGATGTGGATGGATCCAAGCTAGAGGAATAGATTTTAATCAAACACCAATGGTTTTAATTCCTTCATCTATCTAATCAAGTGTTTGAACCTTTTTCCCATATGTTTGTATTGTTTCATAATGCTCATGTGTGTGAATTTTATTGGAATCCTTTCACTTATATTCAATAGATCGTATGCTTTGATAAGTTTTTGTCTTCTATTGTGTTTACAGAGTAATTCTCAAGCAGATTAGGTACAGGAAGGAGCTATGGAATCTATAAAAGGGAGATGAGAGGAAAGCAGAACTACAGGTAGGCCTTCTATATTCTCATCTTATCTATTGCTTATAGGAAAAGTCTAAAACACTTTAAACTATTGTTCTAGATACAACTACTTATCTAGGGAATTAGTATTTATCCGTAGATGCTAAATTCTCCAAAACAAATTGGTGACTCCAGTGGGGATAAATACTAATTCCCTAGATAAGTATTTGTATCTAGGACAATAGTTTAAAGTGTTTTATACCTTTCCTATAAGCAATAGATAAGATGAGAAGATAGAAGGCCTACTTGTAGTTTTTCTTTCCTCTTGTCTCCCTTGTATTGATTTTGTCACTCCTTCCCATAATTAATCCGCTTGAGAAGTACCCTGTAAACACAACAGAAGACAAAAACTGATCAGAGCATACGATCTATTGAATATAAGTGAAAGGAATCAGATACAGTTCACACACATAAGCATTATGAAACAATACAAACATATGGGAAAAAGGTTCAAACAATTTATTAGATAGAAGAAGGAATTACAACCATTGGTGTCTGATTCAAAGCCATTCCTCCAGCTTGGATCCCATCCACATCACATCAAAAGCATGACAAACTTGTAGCATCACAATACTTGCTTCAAAGCCAAATCTCATAGCAGCATTATCTCCTTACAATTCAACATAATCCAACCCCTGATCACGTAGATGAGTGGTCAATTTCTAGGAAGATAAAGGAAGTTTTGTCATTATGGTGGCATTAAATGGCCTTCCATACTTAGAATTAGTTCTATGGAGGAAGGGAAGAGAGGATAGGATGCACCTTAACTCATTCCTCATCGATTTTCAAGCTCATAGGAGTTGATTAGTGAGGGAAACTTCTAGATGACTGCAAAAGATAAGAATATTCCCCAAACCCTATGTGAATTTCCCTCATTCTCACCCAGTGCAAGTGAAAGGAAGCCTAAGTGCTCTTGTAGAGCATCCTGGTTGTGGACTTAACCACTCTGTAGTGCACCTTCATAAGGGCTTACCAGTGCTAGTCCCTTTAGAGGCTATTTCTGGATGTATTCAAGTCAAGAAATTGTCTGGGAAGGAGCCATTCAAAAGGGTGACTTGTTTAGGGAATGAAACAATTGAAATTAGAGTTTGATGAGCCCTAAAACACTGATCTGGATGTTTGGATTTGATGTGCCCAAATGGATCTATAACAGCTGCCCCCTAAAGCATGAAGTTGGAAAAATGCCAATGTCGAATGAAATGCTTTACGATGTGATGAGGAGGTACCAAAGTGGAAGGTGACCTGCATCAATCACAATAAATATATCATGATATTTGATTTTACATGAATTGCTGAGGGAAGGCATACCCATGCTCAACTTATAAACTTTCATTACATGTACATAAACAGTCGTCTACAGATATAGACCCATGATTGGAATGACCATAAATGTAAAGCCATTGTACATATGATTTAGTACTCTTGAAATCACAGCTCAGATGGATGAAACTAGATCTGGGGTCTTCAATATCATTCAAATTTTCACTCAAGTACAAGTCTAACCATGTGAATATGTGATCTGAAGTCGAACAAGGGAAGACACCATCTGATTACCAGCCAATGATGTGAGCTGTTAC
This sequence comes from Pinus tabuliformis, assembly GCA_031772625.1. Classification (NCBI taxonomy): domain Eukaryota; kingdom Viridiplantae; phylum Streptophyta; class Pinopsida; order Pinales; family Pinaceae; genus Pinus; species Pinus tabuliformis. The sequence goes on from CM062815.1 coordinate 40,821,376, forward strand.
CAGATGCAAGAGAAATCACCAATAATGATAATGATCCTCAAGGTACATCAGTACATTTTACATGGTGTGAATGGATGATTTTATTTCAAACACCATACAAATTCTTTTGGTCGAATGCCATTGATGTATGCCTATCACCAGAAGTGAGAAACCTGCCATTGATGCATGCAAGCCTCAAGGTACTGAATGGGTGTTTCTAAGTCAAATTCTTGGATAATGTGCTGATGTCAACAAGAAGTGACTTGTCAAAGGAGGGCCTTGATGTATCCCAAATCAACAACACGAAACGAGTGTAGTGATTTTAGTGTTGGAATTTGACTGATGACACAAGATTTAGGAATGGCGGTCATGAAAATGAAGGTTTATGGTATTGCAAAAGATGAATTTTGACTGAATGACTTCTCTTGAACATGTTAGTGACACTAATGTGAATTGGTAGCATTGACCCAAAACAAAGTGATGGATGGTATGATAGACCAATGGTGTGAAAACCATCAAGCTAATAATCCAACCCAAATAGTCACGGTGATGGAGTGAAAGTGTCATGTTCAAGAGCGACCTACTACCATAAAGTGGTTTTCCCATTTTCCCTAGTCATTGATGACTAGTACCTCTTTATTTTTATCAATCCTGAGGAGGATAACATATTTTTTTTGTATAGTTTCACCCTTCGAATGAATCCATTGCTATTTGATGTTTTAACGAGTCTAGTGAAGGTGAAACCCGATCTTGTCTAGATGGACAAGTTTGTCACTATATGATGTTTTAACAAGTTTAACGAAAAAGATAATTTGGTCCTTTTCATGTTTAGAGAGTTTGAAAAGGGAGAAAAAGAAAACTCCACAAGTTATTTTTCATAAATTAATCTCTCAAGCATGAAAAAACATAAAATAATACAAGAGTGATATCATTTCCAATTGGTTGACGAGTTGGAAAGGACAAGCGCTCGACAATATTTTCATATTTAGAGAGTTTGAAAAGAGCTTAAAGAGGACTCCAAGGGGGTTCCTTTTTCATTTTTAACAAAGCTCGAAAAATAGATAAAAGTGTGCTCTATGGTCAAAGGTACAACTTACAATTGAGCACGTTTAATTTTGTATATCAGTTGCAAAACCTACTCAAGGCATCATCAAATGGATTAAAAATATATGTTTCATAGGCAAAAATAGGTAAGTACTAATGTTTAATCAATTAATGAACATGAAATAAACATAAAACAAGTTTTTACCATGACATTTTTACCATTCGGAACTTACCATTCAGTTTTGTGCTCTGAGCTTAGTTTTTAGCTTGACTTTCACTAGTTGATTACGAGAGATTCTATGGACCATTTCTCGAGCCATCTGGACTAGGTAGGAACTAAACCTCTCTTCTTTCTTTTCAAGTCATTCTTTTATCATTTCATACAATTTTTAGGGTTTTTTGGGGCCCTTCTGGTTTCATTTTTTTCCCTGGGATCAACGCAAGCTTTCACATTGAAAACTACACTGAAGAGCACCCAGACAGAAGGGTACATCCTCTACAACACACTATCTTTGTGTTTAGGCTGCACTGGGTGAATTTCCAAAGTTTTTTTAGCTATTGGCTCCAAAATTTGTCCTGTTTTTTGCATGGAAAGGATCCTAATTTAGATTATGATTGTGTTTCAGGATTTCATCGGATCAAAATGTTGATTACATGGCGAGAAAGAGAGCATGAAGAACAATACATGGTTTCCCTAAACAATCCGGGTATAGTTGAGGCCCTCATAAATTGTGGGTTACTCAAATACTTTAATTTGTTTGTAATGAGGCAACAAATAGAACTACTATGATTCCTTGTTTGTGCATGGGATCTGACAGATCAGAATTTTCACATTAGGGACACGATGGTCCCTATTACCATTGAGGATATCTACTTTCTTACCAGACTGTTGAGGCGAGGTGTTCCCATATCACTTTCTAGATTTTCCCATGGAGGTGTATCGGTGAGAGATTATATCAGACAATTTTGTTGGCCAGGTACACAGCCTAGCAAGGATGGGAAAATAAATATCAGGGATGTAGGTGATTTTCCTTCAAGAGTGATCCTCTTCATAATCGAAAAATTGGCTGGTGGTGTGACACTCCATCTGGGGAACATATCTTATATGCAGTATGCATTGGAGTGTCTAGAACCAAAAGTTTTCAACTGGTGCGAGGTTATGCTTTCTTTGCTGAAAGAACAACTGACTAAGGTAAAAAGAAGTAAGATGAAGAATTTATGCTTTGGTTTGATCTTAATTGCTTCTGCCTTAGAAAGAATCCCATTGATGCAACCACAACATGTTTCACTAGGTGTGGCTAGTCCTAGAGATCCACGTATGAAGAGGTGCGTTGCGGGTCAATCAACAATCATTTTATCCCCTACATTTTTAGCCGGCTTAAGCAACAACATCTTCTTATCAAGAAGCATCCATACACAGGGATGGATTTCTGTGGAGATCTAGATTTGATTTTACCAGTTGGAGCACAATGGGGTTCTATGGGTAAGTTGTTTGACCAAAGTGTTTTTTTTTTATTTTTTCCAGTTTCTACATGTGTTTTTTTGTGTTTTTAATATTTCCAAGAATAAACTTAAATTACTCTTATGCATGCAGATGTGGGTACTGTTCTATCTGTGGGACACCAAAAATTTGCAAGTGGACTAGCACAAAGAAACATCGAGAGAGCAGTTCTCCAGGAATTATATTTGGCCGAAACCTTAGCAGAGTTGCAAGATCACATAGAAGGATTAACCCTTGGTATTTCAGATATCCAGATTGATGAGTTACCTATAAGGTTGCAACACCACACTATTGGTGTTCCTAACTGTTGGGCTAGGCTTTTGCACATGATAACACAAGCTATGACCTGTTACCATGAGCACCACTAGCTCTACTTAGGATGTTAATGATTTTTTTAGTTTTTGGGTCAGATGACCAAATGTGTCTTGGGCAAGAATTTTGTAAAAACTTTTAAAACACCTATCTATTTTACTTTCAGAGTCTTTCTATGGTTATATGCAATCCTATTCAATTTATGATGTGAATTGAAAATACTATGTTTACATGTGTTGCAAATGTATATTTAACACATAATCCGCTAGAGAATCAGTTAATGTGTTAATATTTCTGGAAATATGTTGATATTGAATGTGTTCAACCAAAATATGAACTCTAAGGAACATACGAAAAATTGTTGGATTTCGGACAATATAAATGTTTGCTAGTTGTAGTACAACAAGTTGTGAGTCCAGCCTAACGATGATTCAGCGAATGCCAAGTGAAATGGAATCAGAGAGTAGTTCAATCAACGTGCTATACTCAGCGATATTATTTGTTGATTAGCCAATACAAATCCCTTGGAAACTCACTAACTTGCCGCTTGGAGCGAAAATAGCCCATGCTGCAGAAGACAAATTCTGCGTACTATGACTAGCACCATTGGCATAACCAACAAAAGGTTCTGAAAACTCTAACATCTACAAAAAATGTAAAGTGGATTACTAACCAGATAAAAATCTCTAAAAGAAACACATACACACATGCAATGAAAGCATATATACAGTGAGTTTTACTACACTTAATCAAGCATAGTAACATTTGAGGTACAGCCTGTTTCGGGGCTGCGACAATGGAATCCCATCATAATCTACTAACTCGTAGGCACCTTTTTCTAGAACACGCTTGAAAACATAAGGGCCCATCCACATTGGTTCGAATTTTCCTGCTCCAACTTTATCAACTTCATGATCGTAAAGCAAGACCAGGTCTCCTTCTGAGAAGATACGAGGCTTGACATTTCTATCATATTATGCCTTAATACATTTCTTATGCTCTTCGTTAGCCAATGTGGCATCACGATGGGTTTTATCCAGATGGATTAATTCCAAGAAACATGCTTCTTCTTCAAAAGTGTCGGGTAACAGGTCAACCGCGAGTTTGAGCAATGCAATTTCGCATTGTATCGGTAAGATTGATTCCAAACCATCCAGTTGCATTTCTCACCGAGGTTCGATATGACCACAAGGCAAACTACAGGATTAAATGCCAGTTTCTCTTATGAACCCTATCATTCTTTGCAACATCCGCTTCAGGACTTTGTTGATGGAATCAACTTGTCCATTCACTGGTGTATAATACAGGGTAGAACTATCATGTGAGAGTCCTAACTTAGCAGTCAATTCAGTCATCATGTGATTACGAAAATGCGACCCACGATCTGTAACTATGGCTTGTGGTACACCAAACTGGCAACCACATGGTTAAAAAATAAAAGAGCAGCTGTTTTGCCACTGTTGTTCAATGTTGGCATCGCCTCGGCCCATTTGGAAAAATAGTCAACAGCGACTATAATATACCCATGCCCCCCAACCGAGGTGGGGTTACATGTCATAAATTCAATGCCCCATTTTACGAATGGGCCAACAGCAACGACTGGATGCAGTGGTGTAGCTGGTAATCTGGTTTTTCGGTCACATATCTGGCATGCATGATAGCTTCCGAGAAAAATAATACAATCTTTAAATATAGTTGGCCAGAAGTAACCAATACAGAGAATTCTCTGTGTGGTTGCATATCTGGATAAGATTCCACTACAGGCACCAAAATGGAAATCATTCAATGCTTTCTCAGCTTCCTCATGCATGAGGCATGTCTGTAAAACTGTATTGATACCATGACAGTAAAGTGCGTCACCAATGATTAGATAATCTTTGGCTTGGTAACGAATACGTCGTTGTTGCGAGTGAAAGGTATCTTGCTAGAAAGTTTGGGTCTGGAGATAGATCAGTATATCTCCATACCATGTGTCAGATGATGAAATTAGAAACATAGACTCATCCAATATTTATGCTTTAGATGTTGAATCAATGGAGGTCAAGGGAAGGTCACATAAAACTAGAGATTTATTTGATTTGGACTTGATGAATTCCAAATCAAACTCCTATAAAATAACTATCCATTTTGAGTATTTTCCCCCAGCAATTGACGTGAAAAAATGTATGTCATAGGGTTGCAATCTGTAATGACAGTTGTTTTTAGTAACCAAATATAATGGAGAAATATTTGAATAGCTTGCACAATTGCCAAAGCTAGTTTTTCGACATAAGAGTACTTACTTTCTATCTCGTTGAGATTACGACTCAAGTAATAAATCAAATGTTCAATCCCATTTTCTTCCTCGACTAAAACCATGCCAATGGTTGTATCTCCAGTGATGAGATACAAGTATTAGTCATTTTGGTAATTTGGAGAGTATATTAATGAAGCTCTAATCAAGGTATGTTTAAGAGCATCAAAGGAATCTTGTGCGACCTGATCCCAATGAAAGGGTATATCCATTTTCAAAAGACGTGTAAAACCTTTAGCTATCTCAGTGTAATTAGGAATGAACCTCCTCAGAAATTTTTCTTTCCGTTGGAGTATCTGTAACTGTAAAACATTTGAAGGTAGAGGAAAATCAAGAATTGCCTGAACCTTTAATGGATTGAGTCGAATCCCCTCTCTAGACACTACAAATCCAAGCAATCGACTAGAACCAATACAAAACACACACTTGTGTGGATTGAGTCACATCTTGTAGTATCGGCACCATAAAAATATTACTCTCAAATGTTACGGGTGATCAGTCTGCTTTCGTGAAAGAGCAAGTAAATCGTCAAGGTAAGGTTGAACAATGTGCTTGATGTCATGGAAGGCACAATTCATTGCCCTCTGAAAAGTTACCCCAACATTCTTCAAACCGAATGGGAGTTTCCTATAGGTGAATGTGCCCCATGGACAAATAAAAGTTGTTTTTTATTGGCCCTATGGGCGTATATTGATTTGATTGTAGCAGGAAAACCCTCCATAAACGAAAATATTTCGCATCTGGCACAATCGTCAATAATTTGGTCGATAAAAGGAGTAGGATAATTGACTTTTGGACCTGCCTGATTTACATCCCTATAATTGACGTCACACTCGTATTGTTCCTTGTTTCTTCATGACAGGAACAATATTGGAAACCCTGTCAGTAAGAGGAACAAGGTAAATAAAACTAGCATGCAAAAGTTTTTCAACTTCTGCTTTAATTGCAGTAGCTTTCTTTGGATGAACAGGTCAAAGCCGATGTCGAACTGGCTTGACATCAAGGTACATTTTGATTTCATGTTCAACAATACTAGAGTCAATTCTTGGCATCTCCTCGTAATACAATGCAAAGATATCTCTAAATTCATGAAAGAGAGTACAATAATTATCAAGTTCTGATGGAGAACAAGATTTGTCGACATGAATATTCTCTACAATATTAGGCTTGGTCTAAATATTAATAGAAATAGTTTCTTCAATATTTGACAAGTTTCACTCATATTCTTCTATGTCTATGAAAACTGAATTCGATAGGAAATCAACAACTAACTAGTGGTTTAGTTCATTTGAATAATCTTTGATTTCATCTAGAATATGGGAATGATGATGATAATCTCCCCATGATTCTTCTCTTATCATCATTGATTGGATGATTCCTTCATCCGTAGAATGTATATGTGAAAAAGGATCCGAAGAAGTACCAGATTCTAACTAATGGTCTACCACACAAGCCTGAAAAATTGATTGCTATGATGATTCAATGGTGCTCAATGGCACTACCTCAATATTACTATCAACTTCAACCTTGTTGGTAATCCTCCTTAAATCGGATGAGGTGGAGGAAATCATATTACAGGTTTCTACTCTTGCCACTTCTGCCAAATCAAATGGTTATAGTAGGGTAAAAGTACCCATTAGGGAAGGATCTTTAAAGAGACCTACTCCAACACTTTGGAGTGACTGTGGGGATCAGTGTACCAATGGAATGTTTCCCGTAGCCTGTGAACTATTAGTGAAGAAGGCTAGCTGATCAATGACTCTGATTCCACCCTTAGAAGGGAAATAAATAGTATGAAAGTACGTGGAAACCACAATAGCTATAGCATATACTCATGGCCTTCCCAGTAAAATGTTGAAATCGAGGGGTCCGTCAACTACCTCGACTTCAATAGTAATCGTTTTTCCACCTAGTTTGATTTGCAGGTTACTCAAAATCCCACAAAGAGTATATGTTCTTCCATCGAAAGCTTTCAAAGTGGTGGGTGATCGTGACAACGACAGTGAACCAAGTGTTTTCCAGCAACTCATTGACATAATGCAAGTCGATGCCCCCTCATCAATAATAGTTCGGTGAACATTCTTATTGAGAGCTTTTACTTGAATTAGGAAGGCTAATTGTGCCGATAATTTTGGTGTATATCCTGCATGGTTAAAAACCACAAGATTAGAATCTGTAGGATCTACTCCACCTATTGCTGACAGTAAAGCCTACTTCTGGGAGGGACAATTTTGTAACACCTCGAGTGTCGACATAGCAGAAGGTGATTGAGAAAGATCTTCAACTATGTTATAGTTCTGAGTTGCTCGAGCCTGAGGGTTAAATGTCAATTTGTGCACAACTCCCTTTGGAGGTTTTATTGTCAATTCTAGTACAATAGGTGGAATATTTTCAGATGAATTCGAAGTCGAAGGATGAGGTTGATCAGTGGCCTGATTATTCGACGATGATGGTGGATTTCCATAATCTTTTCTTCTTGTTGACACCAAAGCTTCATTTTGTGGCTTTGTGATGGATAACATGAGTACTTGGGATGTGGAAGCATGGTCTATTGCAACCAAATGTGTCTACAGGTTTAGAAATGGATCAGTTAACACTGTTGATGTTTTCGAAGTCTTTAAAAGTTTAGAGACCTTGGAGCAGTCTGGACAATATCTCATAAAATGCTCATCATTACAGATTAGACATGGATAACGAGGTTTCCTTTTTGAAACAGAGAAATCAGATGATTTCCCTGGAGGGGACTTATCTTGTTTATTTTTATTTTTCCCCTTTTTCTTGCTCCCTGGTTGCTTTGGATTTTTGCCTTTGTGAGATGAAACAGAATTAATTTCGAAAGAAAGAGTATTTTCTGATGCATTGGTAGTTTGGTTGGTAATGGCAATGGTTTGACCAGATGGTCTTCCCACCATTTGTGTTCTCGAAGAACTGATCACACCATCACCGGCATGAGAGTCCTTCCTCGATTGTGGAGGAGGAGGAATAGTTAAAGCTGGTCGGGGTGCATTGGGAATTTTATCATAAAGTGTTCCAGATTGTGTGTAAACTATTAGGTTCCTATAACAATAGGTGTCATATTTCATGATTGACTGTGGAAATGCCAAATATGATCATCCTTTCCATGCTGCAAAGGTTCCATATTTTCCAAAAAACAGAAAAATTAAAAAAATGTAAAGAGGGTATGCCCTAAAAGAAAAATCAAAGGGCAAGAAAAATGAATTGGTCAAGAAAGAAAGAAAATGAACCCCAAAGAAAGACCAGGAAAGTGTGCTAGTCAAAATGCCACTACTGTCCTATTTTTGCAAAGAATTTCAAATCATGCAATCAGTGACTTGGTCACACTTGATGGATGGCCCAACAACTCAATCTTGGCTAGTCCAGGTTTAAATTTCTTGTTTTAGCATTAGAGAATAAGGTTTGTTCAAACAATTCAAGCTTGGCAGACCACTAGCTAGGTAGAGAAACAAGGGTGCTCAACAATTGAATCTAAGCCCCTGGAAGAGATAAGGGCAAACTTAGATAGGAGGGCAGTCAAAAGAAAAAGAAAGAAAGGGTTTGCTAGTTCAAATGCACCCAAACAAGATGAAGAAAAAATGTTAGGTGTAGCAGAATGGGTAAGTAATTCTGGTGTTGCAGAAGCAGGTTGGTGATCAGTTTTGTCCTGTTAAATATGATCTATCTCATGAGTATCACAAACATCCTAGCAAAGTGGCTACAGTTCAGTGGAGCATGACTGATTTCCCCTCTCATTTCCCCAAGAACACTTACTAACATCCCCTCAAGGACATTGGGATCTGCTCAATGGTCCTAACTCATTTCATTTTATGAGAAATACTAAGTGAAACTTTGTGTTTACTTGGTCAAAACAAGCCACATTTCTTGTGTAAAATAATCACTCCATTTCCCTTTCATTTCTCTATAAACCTAAGTTATTACTTTATAAACTTAGCGTTTTTTATCTACAAAACCATACTAACACCCTAACTCTATTATATAGCTCCTATTTAAACTTTTCCCCTCCCATACTATGTAAAAATACATAAAATCCCTAAAAAACTAAATATCCCAACCCCCGGCTTAATATAGCCATAACCATGTTATTTCGGGATTATTGGTCCACCCAGGGCCAATAAGAACCCTCCACGCGCCCCACCGGGATTTTTTTAATATTTGGTTAAACAAATAACCAAAGCCACCTGCATAAACCATATAAAACCCTGTTAACCAAGGTTTATAACCCGCAAATATTAAAAAATATTAAAATAATGTGCGGGCCCTTTGTTATAAACCACTGCCAACTTACCTTCCCATCAACCATCGAATCGGGCCCTCCCCATCCAACGAATCTCGTCCATATCGGAGCTGCTCCAATGTACGAAGATTAACGCCTGATAAAAAGCGGTTTTCCCACCGTATCCCGGGACGCGTGTCGTCACCCCATTGCATCACGTCCATTCTGCCAGAAACCACTATCGTACAAAGGGCGATGCGATAGAAACCACAGACCGCTCTCGCCTCCCGCTGACCATGTCATCTGCCCATGTCAGTGCCCACGTCACTATTTCGTCTGTCGTGTCTGCCATGTCATCCGCCCACGTCATCTGCCACGTCACCTTCCGTACCCTGCTACAGGACAAATTTACATCATGATGACGTCATCCCGAAAAGCGCCAAAAATCCCGAAAAAGCCAAATTTTGTTAAAAAGTCGTGAAAGTGATGGTTTTTTGTTTACTTCTATTTTGTTGGTTTGTGGAGACTGTGCATGCAAATTACGACGAATTTGCCACCAAAGCTCCAGTCCGCCACCCAAGGGAATTCACTCTACAAACTTGGCCCCCTCAGCTCAGTGTTGTACCCACATTTCGCACCATGCGCCTGTAAAACAGGTATTTACCCGATATTCACTCAAAAACCCTATTTTTCCAAAGTTCTCTGTTAAAATCACCCGAAGAACTAAAATTTGAATTAATGTGCGCTCCTACCTACAAATCTCTGCATTTTAATTCACTATTTGACCCATTCTTCCAAAGAAAACCTGCAAATTCTGTTCTCCTCTACAAATTGCCCATTAAACTGCAATTCAAGCCCATTTTTGCTGGCAAAATCTCCAAAAATGCCCAAATATTGAGATAAATTTTTCAAACTCACTTGAAAAAGAGCACCATTTTCTCTGTTTTATCCAGCTTCCCAATTAAACTCTGCAGACTTTGCCTTTTCCTTGAATTTTTCCCAGTGAGTCCATTTCCATATAAAACTCAGTTTGCAAAATTCCTATGAAAGACACCACTGCCAGTACTCGGTTTTCTGTTGTAACACAGACCCAAATTCCAATTATAAACACAGATAGTGAACCATGGAAGCTCCAGTGGCCTTGAATGTTTCCCCCTTGAATGCACCACATAAGGAATTGGAATGGGTACCCCTTGCTGACATGGACGTCCAAATTAAGGATATGATGGGTTACAAACCTCACTTGCAAGCCTTTTGTGAAGTTAGAAATAGCTACAGAAGCAATACTGATGTCTTGGGAATTTGGGAATCCAACATGCCTATCTATTACCTCCCTTCAGTAAATGTGCTCCCTGATTTCATCCATTTATGTTGTGCAAATTATGAACCCACACAAAGAGCAGTTATGGCTCCATCTGGGACTGTACTCTTCTATATCACTCCTCAATCCATAAATGAGATGTTGAACTTCAAGCCAACTCAGCCTCTGGTTCCTCTCACCATGAAATTCTTGCTTGACCAAGGTGCCAAACTGCCCAACTGAGAGATAACCAGAATTGCACAGTTGTTTATGAAACCAAATTTCCAGCCTGACCAGCCTCCTCCTTATCTCCAAGTATGGTTCAATGAGGTAGGGAGACTCATTATAGACATGATATCCTACATTTTAGGATTCAAAACCAATGAGTATGTTGATGAAACTGTTTTAGTATTGATGTCCATATTCACTCCAGGACAACCCCCTGCTGTCAAATATGATTATGCCACCTTCATAGCAAATAACATTCATGAGCAATTCATGAATTTGGAGAGACAAAGAGAGTTCAAATACACATCCTACATGTATCATTTGCTGTTGTACTATCAACCTGATAGTTTCCAACTTCCTCTTAAAAGATTGGACCTCAAAGGAGAAAGGAGGTCTGTGATTTTCTGGACCTCAGTATTCCATGAAGTCCACAACTCCTCATATACATATTGTGAGTTCATTGACATGTTCATATATCCAGCTACTTCTTTGTTGATAACAACCCCTCCTGCCAGGCTCTCTGCTGAAATGCAGAAAATTTTACATCTATCAAAGGAATACAGTATTAGTGACTGGTATTTTTCCCAAAACCACACAGTGATCAGGATTTATGGCTGTGAATTAACTCCCTACAAGCTGCCGAAGTATGTCCCTATAAGACTCTTTGCCTTGGAATACTACCGGCAATTTAGTAGTTCACACTTAACTCATTTCTATGGGGCTAGGAAAAAAGCACGGCTCAAGATAAGACATCAATTGGGCCCTTTTATATTCAATAAAAGGGAAGAAGCCTCGGAAGAAGCAGATAAGATATTAAGAGATCAACTTATGCTGAAACAAAGTTCTCATTGGTCACCATATGACCCTGAACATTTCATAAGTTTTAGAAGAGTAAAAAAAAAGCTTACAAGATATGTGCACCACAAAATCCCTGAGATTGAACAATATGGTAATCAACAGGATTGGGTAGAAGACACACTAGTTGAAGAGCTTACTGAAGAACAGAAATTAGAAAAAGCAATGAAAGAGCTTGAAAAAACACTTGACCTGGACTCTTTTGGACAGGTCCCTTTCACATTGCCTCAACACCTTGGAGCGGTCACATTATCTACCACAACTTCTCAACAACCTGCCCAAGGGAGTACTCCACCTGCAGGGACATCCAAAGGCAAGGAAGTATAGCATTCAGAGCAACAAGATACAATGGCAGACCGAACAGATATAGCAAAGGAGCAAAGTCAAGGGCAAGGTCCTTCAACACAAACAAAGGTACCAGAAATCCCTGTGTTACAAACTCCTCTCAGTGAGGAAAGAGCCAAGAAAAGGGACAAACAAGAAGAGACACCTATAGGTGGATCAGCAGAACAGCAAGGGGAAAAGAGGCAAAGGTTAAATCCTTACTCTGACGAGGAATTGGCAAAAGAAATAGCAGGCAACTTAAGGGGTGAGGAAACAACTGAACAACAGATTCCTCTAGTTCTGGAAACATCAACTAGCTCATTTCAGCAAGAGCAAGAGAGGTAGCATGGTGTGGAGGTTACATCCACCAAGCAACAGAGCAAGCAAGGCTTGGATATCAAGAAAGCATTCACTGAAATAAAGGCCAGAAATGAGCCAGTAAGGTTCCAGCTTTATAATCAATTGCTGAGAATGGCTCCCACCAATCAACAAAGACTAATGGCAACCTATGATATCCAAGAAGGGAAAATGACCCTTAGTCACTTCAGGCCTACAACACAGTAGCCACAGTCAGTTGCTAACTATATCAGGACATATATGGAAGTTCTGTCTAAAGACATCCACCCAATGGACCAGATTGAGTTACATAAACAAACCGGAGAAATGGTATACTCTACCTTGGCAGACAAAGCATTATTGGGTCACAAACTGCAGAATTCATTGCACAATACTTCTGCCCAATTGAAATTGGAGAAGGCCTCCTCATTAGCCAAGGATAATAGAATCAAATCCTTGGAGGAAATTATCATTGAGATGGGACATGATCCCAAGGATCCCAAGGGTATTCAGGCTTTAATCAAAAAGAAAGAAGAAGATATTGCGGCCCTCAAGAAACAGCTCAAGATGCCAATTACAATGCACCCTCAGACCACAGAAGTTGCAGAGCAGAAAGAAGAGGAGGACGTGGTGAGTTTGCTAATGAGGATGAATGAAAGGCTGGCAGAAACAGAGAAGGCATTGGAGATAGCATTACAATGAAAACAAGGGGAACTGGCCTCCCAGCCACTAGAAATAGCTCCAATAAGCAGAGCAACTCCTCCTACAACTACAGCAGCAGTCCCTCCCATTGTCCCAGAATCAACAACAGGTACCTCAGCTTCAGCAACAACTACAACAACAACAACAACAGGACCAGATGCCAGCCTGAGCATGGAAGAGATGATGAAGGAAATAAAGGCTTTAGAACTCCAAATGGCAGAGTTAAAAGAAGCCAAAGAAAAACTGGCCAAGATAGAGGTGAATTATGATAAATCAAAAATAACTGTGGCTGAGAAAACAAGAGAAGTAAAGGCCCTGGAAAATAAGGTAAAAGCCTTGGAGAAGGACCTTACTCTTCACAAAACTCTGGCAGAAATCAAAACAATTTTGTGGACTAAAATTGGCCAGTCCATCACTGATCAATGGACATCAATATAGACTATTCATGACCAGATTGAATTGATAGGGATATCTCAATTTGAGACTCAAAAATCCAGAGCATTATTGGCAAAAAAGCTTGAACAAGCCAATAAACTAATTCATTTTTTGAATACTCATACCAGAGAGCAGCTAGCAGCTCTAGATATTCAGGACAGAACAGGTACAATTTTGACAGTGAAAAAGGTGCTGACCATGAGCAATTTCGTACAAACTTTAGAAAGAATGTGCCAAGAAATGCAGATAGAAATAAATGCCTTCAGAGAAAAGTTTGCAGTGTTGCAGAGCAAAGGGTTACCAAGCTTATTGACTAGCAATGGGAGACTATTGACACATGAACAGTATGCTCACAGGGTAAATACCTATGTTACCAATCAAATTACAACATCATCAAGCATTTCAGAAGAGACAGTACCTCCCTCTGGACAAAGTTTATATGACAAATCAGAAAAAAATTTCTACATTGAACATGAGATGACACATCTTTTTGATGTCCGGCCCAATTACTACAGGTATACTGAAGCTGATGAAACATTAATAAACAAAGACACCAGTTGCCAATAGACCAATAGTGGCAGGGCATGTTGGAGATTTTACCAAGGTAGTGTTGGCACTATTTCTTTTTGTTTGTCTGCATTTAATCAAATTTAATGCGTGTGCCACCTATCATAAATATGAAGACAACAAGGAAGGCGTTCACGCCAAAACGTATTAAAGAGAAATCGGGCACAAATCGAAGGGCCAGGACAACAACGCAGAAACACAGGATAAAGAGATAGCTACCAGCCGACTTGATAAGTCAAAAAGTCAAAGATATCAGACCACCTAAGGTAGCCAGCACAACACAAGTTACTCCTGCATTCATTGCGCTCTCTTTCCAATGCCATTTACTGCCTTTAAGGAAGTATATGGATGAGGTTAATGCTTGATATTTTTTCTATGAGATATTTCGTAACTCTTTTTATAAATACCTCCTCAAGGGATGTATTGTTGTTGGCTGGTGAATATCATTCTAGACCTACGCTGTAATTTTGAGAAACTTTTTGAATAAAGATTGCTAGAATGATTTGCTGGTGAACTTTTTGTTGTGGAATTAATGGTAGAAGAATATGTTGCAGAATTATCGTGTTACTTCATGGATCAATAAGTCTTTTTACCCTTGTTTTATTGTTTCTATGTTTATTTATCATCTATATATCATGTTCTAATTGCAGGAAAAAGGAATAACCCATAATTTACTTGATTGTACTCTATGTTCAATTCCTGTTAATTTTTATGTTTTCTATAGCACCAACATAGGCAAGAATTCTTGATTGCTCTTGTCTCCCTGGTTCTTTCACTCTAAATATCATTAAGGAATTCTTAACTGCTCCTTGGTAATGTTTATTCAAATTCCCTTTGTTAGCATAATGAAAGATTCTTGATTGCCTTTCATTCCCTCACATCATTTCATCTTATTCCAACTTGAAAATTGTTCTGTGTTTAATTATCTTGCTCTATAGTCCTTCTTTTGCCTAAGAAACCATACCAGAGGTTCATTTTCAAATGACTCCATTAACCCATTGGTCTGAACTTCTCTTATCTTGCAGCCCTGTTCTACTGAATGTCACCTTCCAAACACCAAACAAATACTTGTGCTTCATAACTAGCCTAACATATAACAAAACAAATCTAAATCATAAAGAGAGAGCCCTCTCTGGTTGTAGATTGGCTAGAATCTACAGCTAAAAGACTGGTTAGTGGTTACCTCAGCCGTATTCCTTTTTCTCAAGATCTTTTGGGGAACAACCTGAATTATAACATCATTGGCGACTCCATTGGGGATGAATGATTGTGTTTGTTACAACTATCTATCTTCTAAAGCTATAGATGGAGCCTAAAGTTAGCTAGGTAGCCTTTGAAACTGTTTTTGCTGTGCATTTACAGGAGTAAATAAAAGCTGCTTCAGTCAAACTCTAGTCTAGCATTGCGATCTATACAGCTGTCTCAAAAATTTTATCAGTTTCCTTTTGTTTTCAAAAAAAAAAAGATCTTTAGGAAAATCCAAGACTTTTATGATTCATACTTTCCTAGAAAATTATTGTCAAAAACAGTGTCCTTTAAACATTTTCAGAAAATACCAAAAACAAAACTAGAAGCTGGCTCCAAAGAAGAAAGTGCGTTACACTAGATCAAATCCTGACCCTCCAGCCATTTTTGAAAATCCTAACTTAATCTCCAAGACCCTAAGAAAACAAGAAAGTCTAGAAAACTCTGCTGATGTAAATCTTGATATACTTCAGCAAAATTTGACCCAATCTCCTCCTGGAAAGGCAGAAGTCCTTCCTATTGTTGCTACAGCCTCGTCTAGTTCACCATCATCACTTCAAAGCACATCTTCCACCCCTCCATTTACTCCGTTTATCTCAGCTGTTATCCCCATGCTACCAGCTGTCCCATTTATACCTATAAATATGGCAAACCATTATGCTCCTTTGTAGTTGCCTGCAAATCCAGGGGCTATGCCTCAGGATTATCTGAGAAAAATTAGATATTTTGATGGTACTAGCTCCTATACAGCCCAACAACACACTAAGAAAATGATGGACTACTTTGAGAACTATGAAATCGAGGACAACGATGTCAGAATGAGAATTATTGTTCAAAGCTTAACCGGTGAAGTAAGAACCTGGTTTAGGGCACTTGGTGCAAACACAATTGCTGATATGGATGCCCTGTACCAAACCTTTTTGAACAGATGGGAAAAGAAGAAGGACCCATTGCATATCCTATTAGAGTATGACAATTTAAAAAGAGGCCCACAAGAAACTGTCCAAGACTATTCTGCTAGATTCAACAATTTGTACAATGCTATCCATCAAAACCTTAAGCCTCCACCTGACTTAGCCTTAATCAAATTCCTTGATGGATTTGACTCTGACATGGCATATTAGCTAAGGGAAAGATCTCCTGCCAGCTTAGAAGACATGCAGAGCATAGCTATTAGTGTAGAGGAAAATTTGATCTCTAAAAGAGCCCGAGCTAGAGCTAAAAAAAGGAATACTTTCAAAGAAGAGCCTTCAGCATTTGAACAAAAACTAGATGCAATCATAAAAGGCATGGATAGATTGGGTGATAGAGTGGAAACCATTGAAAGAAAATCTTCTTGGGAAGGTCAACCAAGTAACACCACTAGAAATCCAAACTTTAGAAAAAATCAAAATCCTAACACCGGGAAGGTTGGCCCTGATCAGAATATCAGACCTCCATTTCAAGAGAACTATGCCGAAGCCTCAACTGCTAGTGAGCCAACAGAGGACACCCAAATCAACCTAATGGGTTTAAATAGTGAACAAAAAATATTTCTAACATAAGATGACCAAGAGGCTCATAATTTCAATCAATTTCAAACCAAGTCCGGAGAATCATTTGATTTCAGAGAAGGGTATGATGCAGTGGTCTATGAGGTCCATAAACAATACAAATTAAGAAGCAGAACGATAGATGTGCCTGAACCTAACGAGCTGAAAGATACTAAGCAGCCTAAGAGAGCTAAGGATAAAACTATCCTGACAGAGCTCCCTGTTAAAGCAGACCTCAACCCAAAGGAACCCACGGTTGAGGATATATCAGACTTACAGCCATGAAGTAACCAACCATCCACATCTTTTCCTCCAAAAGAAAATGTAAACAGCTCTCCTGAAAACAATTTCAAAGCAGATTTAGGTCATAACAGCACTCATGATGAAGAAAAAACCACTGAGAACACAGCAAAAAAGGAAAACCTTGTTGCCTGGAATACAAAGATTCAAGTGGAAAAACCTTTCAACCTAGAAACAGAAATAGGTAAGTTGAAAATAGCCATTCCTCTGTTTGAATTGGCTAAGCATGAAGTTTACAAAGAGCAAATTAGTAGGTCACTTCAAATATCAGAGAATAGAGATGCAGTCAATGTTTTAAATGACCAACCAGAACTAATTTTTGGTCCTGAAGCAAATGGAAAAAGAGTAGATGGAGGAGTTCCTCCATTCTATGTGAGCTTAAACATTCATGACAAGGTGCTGCATAATGCAATTTTTGATTCAGGAGCTTCCCATAATCTAATGCCTAAGTCTGTGATGGAAAGATTGGACCTAGATATCACAAGGCCATACAAACACTTGTTCTCACTTGATTCCAGCCAGGTCAGGTGTCTAGGCCTAATCAAAGATTTGTGTGTCTCTAGTGCAATACCCTGCCAAGACAATCGTGATGGATGTGGTGGTAGCTGATATCCCACCTAAGTATGGAATGCTTTTGTCCAGATCTTGGGGTGCAAAAATCTAAGGGTCTTTGCAGCTAGACATGTCCTATGCCACCATTTCAGTCTTCGGCCAGCCAAAGAGATTGTACTGGGAAACATTGATGAAATATGTGGTCAACAGTCAAGAGAAACCCCAAAACTTCCCCATCTATTCCATGCATTCAGATATGGATTCATTCATCCTATACAATGTTGAAAGGTGTCCCAAAACTGATGTTAAACTCCTAGAATTAGCACAAGCAAAGAACATAAATGGACAATCTAGTGCTCAAGATCAAAAAATTGTTGAAGTGATTGATACAACAAACTAACAAGACATACCATATGAGCTGCAAAATCCAAATCTGCCCACTGAGCAAGTTTCCAAAACTCCTAAGGCTAGTGGTAATCAAGAAATCT
Organism: Pinus tabuliformis; assembly: GCA_031772625.1. NCBI lineage: Eukaryota > Viridiplantae > Streptophyta > Pinopsida > Pinales > Pinaceae > Pinus > Pinus tabuliformis. The sequence goes on from CM062815.1 coordinate 40,839,600, forward strand.
TATGGTACTTAGAGTTTGATGGGTCAGTGAACAAATTAGGAGCAGGGGCAGGGGTTTGGATACACAACATGCAAAATGACCATGCTCAAGGACATGCATATAGGCTAAATTTTAGATGTACAAACGATATGGCTGAATATGAAGCCCTTTATCTCTGACTCAAACTGATTAGAAGTCTGGGGCAACTAAGATTTCAATTCTAGGGGACTGATATTTGATTATCCAACAGATAAAGGGAAACTTTGTTACAAATGACCTTAGGCTAAGAGCTTATAGAGGGGCAGCCATTGAAATACTCAACACCTTCTTGGAATTCCAGCTCACCAAAATCCCAAGAAACCATAATTTACATGCGCATAGTTTGGCAACTTTTGCCAGCACTTGCAAGCTGCCATTCGAGCCCAATCATCACTTTACTATTGAGATTAAACATAGACCTGCTGTCCCGGATAATGTAAAATATTGGCAAGTGTTTGAAAATGATACCCAAATCAATAATTTCTTGACTTTGAAAGAGGAATTCTCAAGCACAAACATAGACACAAGCACCATTTGTGATCAACAACAAATAGACAAAATTGAGCAAAATATATCAGCTGAAACAACAAATCAGATTTTGCATCCAACAATTTTTTCCAACAAAAATTTACAAGAGCTGAAACAAATGGACCTTGATGAAATTGTTGAAGGAGAAGCTGAAGTAATTGATTTAAAAGATAACTTTTTGCCCACAGGCCTGACTCCTTTGGAGGATATATTTGATTCAAATGATATTCCAAGAAAGCCAAAAATGCAGCCTCTAAATGCAGAAATTGAGGACTGTAACATAGGGACTGCACAAAATCCTAAAATGATAAAATTGTCCAAATCCTGGCCCCCAAATCAAAAACTAAAATACATTGATCTCTTTAAAGAATTTCAAGATGTCTTTGCATGGAGCTATGAGGACCTCAAGTCCTATGATACTTCGGTCATCCAACACACTATACCTTTAAAAGAAAATCAAAATCATTTTAAACAAAAGCTGAGAAGGGTTAATCCAGTCCTACTTCCTCTCATTGAAAAGGAAGTCAAAAGAATGTACCAAGCTGGAATAATTGCACCTATTAGATTTTCAGAGTGGATTTCAAATCTAGTACCCACTAGAAAGAAAACAGGAGAGATAAGACTGTGTGTTGACTTAAGAAATCTAAATAAAGTTTCTCTCAAAGACCATTACCCCTTGCCCAAGATGGATCAAATTTTACAAAGGGTAGTAGGGGCCTCTAGGATCTCACTGTTAGATGGATTCTCAGGATTCAATCAGATCTTAGTTCACCCGGATGATCAAGATAAAACTACCTTTACAACACCTTGGGGAACCTTCAAATATGTCAAAATGCCTTTTGGACTTAAAAATGCAGGGGCCACATTTCAACGAGCAATGGACATAGCCTTTGCTAAAGAAATCCATGATTTTTTAGTCATATATCTTGATGATCTCACTACTTTTTCCAAATCAGATCAAGAACATTTAGAACATCTCAGGCAAGTGTTCCTAATTTGTAGAAAATATGGCATATCATTGAACCCGAAGAAATCATTGTTTGGCCTAGAAGAAGGCAAACTCCTAGGTCATATAATTTCAAAAGATGGCATCAGAATTGACCCGGATAGAATTCAAGCTATCCTCCAAGTGCCTCACCCAAGGAACATCAAAGAATTGCAAGCTTTCCTAGGAAAGATCAATTTCCTAAGAAGATTCATTCCCAACTTGGCCGAACTGATAAGACTGTTGAATAATATGCTGAAGAGAGATTCTAAAGTCAAATGGACAATAGAATCTAAACAAGCCTTTGAGGAAATCAAAATAGCTTTGAATAAAAAACCTGTCCTCACAAGCCCCAAGTTTCATAGAGATTTTATAATCTTTTCCTTTGCATCTGAGCATACTATTGTTGTTGTCCTATTACAAAAAGATGACCAAGGATGTGAGAAGCCCATTTCTTTTTTCAGTAAAGCACTTAGAGATGCTCCACTCAAGTATCAAATCATGGAGAAACAGGCCTATGCCCTTGTAAAGGCCATCAAGGATTTCAGAGTTTATATCTTGTACTCTCATGTGATAGCCTATGTCCCAAATGCGGTCGTCAAAGTCATTCTGACTCAAGAAGGAATTGAAGGAAAAAGGGGAAAATTGATAGCCAACATTTTGGAATATGACATTGAAACCAAACCAAGAAAACTAATAAAAGGACAAGGTTTAGCTAAATTGATGGCTAAAACCAATTTCCAAGCCCTTGACATCAATGAACTGGATAACGAGTGGGAGATGGCGACTCCACAGATCAATCAAGCCTTTTTACAATCACCTTGGTATGTTGATACAATTTATGTATTGTTAAACCTGCAAGCTCCTCTAGGGTTATCCAGAACTAAAAAGAGATTCTTAAAAGTGGAAGCTTAAAATTTTTGTATTATAGACAATGTTTTATTTTGGAAAAATCATGAAGGTATTTTTCTCAATTTCCTAACACAGGATGAAATTGACAAAGTGCTCAAGGAATTTCATGCAGGGGACTGTGGTGGTGTTATAGACATTTTTGTGCCTTGCATCACTGAGCATGAAATGTCTATAATCAAGGGATCCAAAGTCCCTAAACATGTTGTTCCTACCCCTAGAGGAACAAGGCCAAGTAACCACAGCAATTCACAGAAGTTCTCCACCTAAAAACATTCAAAAACAAGGCAATTCTGGATCATGTCAGCTGCTCCACTGAGCATCTGCGTTGAATGTCAACTACTCCACTGTCATTTTGCGTTGAATGTCAACTGCAACAAAGGCTACCTGCGCTGGGCGAGTTTGGACAAGTGGCAGAGTCATTTCTCAAGGTGTCAATGCCTAGGAAGCTTCCAAAATGACACTTGGATCAGGGAATTCGACTGGTGATGAGTAAGAGGTTCCAAATCTCCAAGTGGAAGCAAGAACCTCCAAGTGGACTCAAGAACTATGAGAGGGAGAGGACACTAGTCAGTTTCATACCAGTCTCAAGCTGACTCATCCTCTCTCCAATATCCCTATATATAGATCTCTCCTACAAGAGGTCAGGGAGGCTGGAATTTTGTGAATGTAAAGAATTGTTGTTGGTTTGTGGCTGGATACATTGGGTGTTTATGCTGTGAAGGGAGCTGAAGAGGGAATTCTATTCTGCTGGGAAGGAGATGCTGGATTGGAGCCCCATGGGTTGTATCTCTTCCTGAACCCTGTTACTTTCAATAAAGCTATCTTGATTCTTTCCTATATGCTGGTGTATTTTGTATGATTGCATTAGTGTATTTGATTTACTTCTAATCCTGAATCATTTATGAATATGTATATTTGCCTTTGTATTGTGTTCTTCTCTTGTCGCAAGTAGCTGTTCTCTTGTCACAAGTAGCTGTTCTCTTGTGGCCTCGTGGGATTCAAGTAGCTGTTCTCTTGAGCAAGCGAGGAGGCGAGTAGCTGTAGACACACAAAGGGGAAGAGGATCTAGATCGAAGGACAACCGGAAGACAACGGTAAGTCTACCAATCTCCCCTCTTTCATATTTCATAAAGGAAGAAATCATAATAGCTGTATTCGTTTGTTGCTAAGGCGCTGTCACACCTTAGGTGGATAGGATCGTCCTAAATAGGCATTTTTCCCCACAACAAATTGGCGACTCTGCTGGGGAGAATTTGTTTATTCATTTCATTTGTGTTTCCGTCATTTGTTTACTTCATAGACTTGACAGCAACTTTGAACTGCATCTTTCCCGGATGCAAAGTAGAAAGTTGCTGCTTTGATCCAGTTGTTGGACTTGTCTATGACCTAAACTAGATCCACAAATGGTTTGATGATCCTTGTGATAGTCTTTAGTACCCTATCAAAGTATCCCTCTGTTTATACCTTGCTTGTGCTTCTGATTTGGCCTGAAACAGTTGATTTTTGAGCATTTTGTGACCCAGAAACCAAGGGAAACGAGAGTTTTCCCTTTCAGCGTAGGCACTGTGAAGGTATTTTTCTCAATTTCCTAACACAGGATGAAACTGACAAAGTGCTCAAGGAATTTCATGTAGGGGACTGTGGTGGTGTTATAGACATTTTTGTGCCTTGCATCACTGAGCATGAAATGTCTATAATCAAGGGATCCAAAGTCCCTAAACATGTTGTTCCTACCCCTAGAGGAACAAGGCCAAGTAACCATAGCAATTCACAGAAGTTCTCCACCTAAAAACACTCAAAAACAAGGCAATTCTGGATCATGTCAGCTGCTCCACTGAGCATCTGCGCTGAATGTCAACTGCTCCACTGTCTACCTGCGTTGAATGTCAACTGCAACAAAGGCTACCTGCGCTGGGCGAGTTTGGACAAGTGGCAGAGTCATTTCTCAAGGTGTCAATGCCCAGGAAGCTTCCAAAATGACACTTGGATCAGGGAATTCAACTGGTGATGAGTAAGAGGTTCCAAATCTCCAAGTGGAAGCAAGAACCTCCAAGTGGACTCAAGAACTATGAGAGGGAGAGGACACTAGTCAGTTTCATACCAGTCTCAAGCTGACTCATCCTCTCTCCAATATCCCTATATATAGATCTCTCCTACAAGAGGTCAGGGAGGCTGGAATTTTGTGAATGTAAAGAATTGTTGTTGGTTTGTGGCTGGATACATTGGGTGTTTATGCTGTGAAGGGAGCTGAAGAGGGAATTCTATTCTGCTGGGAAGGAGATGCTGGATTGGAGCCCCATGGGTTGTATCTCTTCCTGAACCCTGTTACTTTCAATAAAGCTATCTTGATTCTTTCCTATATGCTGGTGTATTTTGTATGATTGCATTAGTGTATTTGATTTACTTCTAATCCTGAATCATTTATGAATATGTATATTTGCCTTTGTATTGTGTTCTTCTCTTGTCGCAAGTAGCTGTTCTCTTGTCACAAGTAGCTGTTCTCTTGTGGCCTCGTGGGATTCAAGTAGCTGTTCTCTTGAGCAAGCGAGGAGGCGAGTAGTTGTAGACACACAAAGGGGAAGAGGATCTAGATCGAAGGACAACCGGAAGACAACGGTAAGTCTACCAATCTCCCCTCTTTCATATTTCATAAAGGAAGAAATCATAATAGCTGTATTCGTTTGTTGCTAAGGCGCTGTCACACCTTAGGTGGATAGGATCGTCCTAAATAGGCATTTTTCCCCACAACAAATTGGCGACTCTGCTGGGGAGAATTTGTTTATTCATTTCATTTGTGTTTCCGTCATTTGTTTACTTCATAGACTTGACAGCAACTTTGAACTGCATCTTTCCCGGACGCAAAGTAGAAAGTTGCTGCTTTGATCCAGTTGTTGGACTTGTCTATGACCTAAACTAGATCCACAAATGGTTTGATGATCCTTGTGATAGTCTTTAGTACCCTATCAAAGTATCCCTCTGTTTATACCTTGCTTGTGCTTCTGATTTGGCCTGAAACAGTTGACTTTTGAGCATTTTGTGACCCAGAAACCAAGGGAAACGAGAGTTTTCCCTTTCAGCATAGGCACTGTGAAGGCAGTCTGCATTTCAACGCAGGTCCCGAAGGGGCTACCTGCGCTGAATGTCAAACTGACAGTGTTAGACCTGCGCTGAACCAGTGTGGCCTTGTGCAGCTGGGGTTCTTTGTCCTTTGTTGCCCTGTTTTGATCTCTGTTTTTGTAGCCTTTGACCAGCATAGGTACCAGTCTGATAAGCTTTTCTTTACTTGATTCCACCTCATTTTTGTACAAAAAGATTGTGAATGTTTTTATGTGTTTGTGGCGTCATTTACAGTCTTCCTTTGCATGAGTAAAGTAGTCATCCTGTAGCCTTTGATTCAGATTTGATTGTGATCTTAGAAGAGAGTTCATTGGCTGATTGCAGATTGATTATAGATTTACTTTTGCTTATTGGTTTGAATTTGTGTCTTTTAAGTGTCAAAACAAGTCTCTATTTCGAAAATCGCAAAGTGATTGTAATCTCTTCTACCCTTGTTGGTTTCGAAGAAAGTGAACTTGTTTATATTGATCATTTTAAAAGCAAATTCAAAGTTGTGCAAAAAGCTTTCTTTGTAGGCATTTATACTAAGAAAGTGGAAAACAAACACCTGCATTGTGCATTTTGCATTTGATAAGTTTGCATGTTGGATTTAAGGAAAGTGCATTAGAGTGTGCTGATTGCTCTTTGAGAAAAGATAGTGTTATTATTTTCCCTTAGTAGCTAGGATTTTCAAAGTTGAAAGATAATAAAGCTTGCTTATCATCTTAGACTGCATTTAGGAATTTGTATCATACATTTCGTGGTGAACCTTGAAAGGAAAACTTTAAAAAGATCAACCTAAAATAAATTGAATGAACCTAACAACACTTTGTAACATAACGCACAACATAGAGGTCTAGGCTAGAGACGTGTTCTGGCGTCGTTAAACATAGTGACTGTCGATCTCGAAGAAGGTGGGTGATTCCTCCTAAGAGACAGTAGCGCTAATACGGATTTGTGCTCCCATGTACCGTCGCGTATATATTGGGAGACCCCTATAGGCATATATCTTTTATCCTTAGGAAGCCGTGTCGGCCGCCCTACTGATCGCAATGCAGTGAACATAGCATTCACGAAGATCGACCACCCGTACCGTAAAAAGTATTCTGTGGTTTTGCGAAAAGCTTGGCACACCCTCTGCGTAGATCTCCAGAGCAGTTTCTTTTGGCCTTTTTCAGACTCTATAACAGAAAAAGTCCATCCGAGCATTTGTCACTTCAGGCTCGTTAAGACATCGAAGGAGACTAGAGTCATCTTTAGCTTTTTCTCGACTCTTTAAAAGTGAAAAAGCAAGTTGTGTCTAAAGCATCTAATAAAATTCATTCAATTCAGAAACACCAATTTCCCCTTTTGTATTTTGGTTGATTGAGTAATCCGCAATCGTGGAAGAAAGTCAATTGAAAGCCCGTCGTTCGCGGAGGCTTACGAGTCAACCGTCTTTGTCTCCGGAATCGAAAACAGTACGGACAAAGCGAACTCGTTTAACCGGTTCGAAATCTCCTACCAAAGTTAGAACAAGTGTTCCGACAACATCTGAGATTCCGGTTACTCTAAACATTTCTGGAAACCCTGCCTCTATAGAAGAAGTTCAACAGCCATAGAGGGACAGTAACACTGATCCTGGTCTGGGGGAAAATACTTGTGTTACTGAGCTAGTTCCATCTGTAACCGGTTCAGAGAGTTTTGTTCCTCAAACAATTGTTGCTGTCGAAACAACCCCTTCTTCGGCACCAGAAATATTTTACGGACCTGACGGTCTTCCTCTTCCACCGGGTTTGATTGCGATAGAGGAAATTGCAGAGGATCCGCAAGCAAGTACTCCAACCCATTTTGGAGTCGGGGTCACTCTATTTCCTTCATCAGAAGTTAATCCACTACAAGTGGAAGTTCCTGTAGAATCGCTAGGCAATCTATTGGATAGACTCAAAATGTCTAAACAACCGTCAACGTCTAGGACTGTGTCGAACAACATAGCGACAGCAGAAGCCCCTGCCGTCACTCCAACAATGTTTGCCGGCATGCCACCTGTCTCGACTAGCTCGCAACCGCTAGAAGGAGTCCACCAAGGGACTATTTCGATAGTGTGGTCTGTTCCAGTTTGTTCATCCGGAATAATATCCGGCAACTCTTATGTTGAGACTCGACGGATTGATCCTTATGGAGGTCAATTTGGGCCATCCAGTCCCCAAGGGCAAACAACCCCTTTGAGTTCCGGATTGCTACCGTATGGGGGGCAATATGCCCTTTCATTACCTCCTCCGAGAGGATATCCATACGGCAGTTCTCAACAGTATTCAGGTTATACTGGAATCACATCAAGTGGTTGGGTATCTATGCTACCTCCACAACCAAGGGTTGTATATTCTACGCAATAGTGCGTACCTATGACGAACATGCCAACCACACCGGCTATTGTAACAGTGTCACAAGTTCAAGCGATGCCTGTTGCATGTCAACCTCAGACTTCTCAGGTTGTAATGCAACAGCCCCTTGACCATGGGTCACAACCACAATCGCCAACTGGTGGGGCGACACAGGTCCAAACGGGTACAATTACCCCACACCTTGGTCCAATGGTTAGCATAGCACAACAGAACATGGCTTCACAACCGTGGTTAGTGCAATACCAACAACCACAATTCCAGCAAGTGTACCAAGGTTCTGAGCAGCAGATCTTTGCGAACAGTGGACAACCGTATATTCAAAACGGTCAAAACCAACCACTTTACAGTGGTCAAGTCCACCAACCGTATCATTCATACCAACATCAATTACATTATGCTGGTATGCAAAGACCCACGGCTCAAGCGATTCCATCGTACCCTGGTTATGCTTCGCCTAACCTGAATCAACAGTTGCCATTTGTGGCAACTTTAGAGTTACCCAATTTACACCGGTTAACCAACGATCCGATTGCTTATGCCCCTTGGTGGCCAGCGATTCCTCATAAACTTCCATCTGACATTCCTAAATTCAATGGAAATCCAGGTGAAGACCCATCGAATCACGTGATGACTTTTCATTTGTGGTGTTCGTCGAACACCCTGAACGATGATTCGATAAGGCTTCGCCTTTTTCAGAGGACATTGACAGGTCCAGCGGCTAAATGGTATATTGAATTACCTAGATCTTCTTTCGAAAATTTTAGCTCCCTAGCCACGACTTTCTTAACCCATTTTCAATTACCGATAAGGTATGAAACGAGAATAGAAATATTAACCAACTTTAAACAGACAACTGCTACTCATATATCTGATCATATACATGAATGGCGTCGTCGTAGAAGGATGGTTAAAACATACGTTCCCGATCAGCTGTTAGCTGAATGGTTTATAAAGTCGTTACTTCCGGCTATAACAGAAGATGTGGCAAAGGGGGGAGTCGTAACAGAAGAGCAAGTTATCGCTCGTGCGCAGTATCTAGACTTAGTTTACACTCAGTCTGGCACGCTCTACGACAAAATACCGGACGCCCCTAGACTGGAATTTTCAATTCCTCCTCCTCCTAAATCCAGTAGTGACTCTCATGCCGGCGATGGCGTGATTGGAACGACAAACGTGAAATCGATAAAGGCTTCATCTAAGAAATCCCGTAAGAATTCGGATCAAAATGAAAAAGAAGAAATTCTTGCTTCGGAAGTAAATGCCGTATCAGCAGATAAAGGCAAAGAAACCAATCAACCAGGAAGCAAGAAGAAGCAAAAAAAAGGGAAGAAGAAGAAACAGGGTGAATCATCTCCTGGAAAGAATTCTTCAAACCCTCCTGGGAAAGGGAAATCAAATTATCCATGTCAAATATGTGATGAGGAGGATCATTATACAAAGAATTGCCCATTCAAAGCTGAGTTGAAAAGGTTCTTTAAAAGTTCACAAACCTCAGCTGTGTTAACTGATCCATTTCCCAACCCAGGTCAAAATCTGGTTGATAGTGGGAATGCTTCCCCGTTGCAAGTGCTTATGTTGTTGGTTTCAAAACAGCAGAATGATGCTTTGATTTCGACAAGGAACAAAGATTACGGGAATCCTCAGCTGTCGAACGACAAAGGTAAAGATCAACCAAGTAGTTCGACAACAACTTCGACAGAAGTTGTACCGCCCATCATTCCTGAATTAACAATAAAACCGCCAAAGGGAGTAGTACACAAGTCGACATTTAATCCTCGCGCCAGGGCGGCGCAGCATTATAACATAGTGGAAGATTTGGCCCAATCGCCATCCGCTATGTCGACTCTTGAAGTACTACAAAATTGCCCATCCCAAAGGCAGGCTTTGTTATCAGCTATTTGTGGGGTTGATCCTAAGGATTCAAATCTTGTATCTTTTGATCACAAAAGATACGATCCTCAGTTACCAGCTCAACTAGCTTTCCTTATTCAAGTGAAAGCCCTCAACAAAATTGTTCACAGAACGATTATTGATGAGGGGGCATCTACATGTATTATGTCGATGAGTTGCTGGAAGACTTTAGGATCTCCAACCTTGTTGCGATCTTCGACGACATTAAAAGCTTTCGACGGAAGGACTTATACCCCGTATGGTATCCTTAATAACTTGAAGGTTGAACTAGGAGGAAAAACAGTAGAAATTGATGTTGAGGTCATCGATGGGAATCTTGACTATAACATCCTACTGGGAAGACCATGGATATATGCCATGGCAGCTGTTGTGTCGACTTATTTTAGGAAGATCGCATTCCCATTTGAAGGAGGGATTACGGTCGTCGACCAACAGAACTTCCTCCCTAATGGTTCACAAATTACAAGAAGCATTCCCATGATCCATGGAAGTGACCATTCAGTTCAAGATATCGGAGTAGGCCTATTGAAAGACCCCACAATGATGGGAACTTTCGCGCTACCGCCTCCTATCTACATAGGAAATATACCGTTTGTAGCAACCTGCAACATGATATCTTCCATGAAGGTCGCAGAAGACAAAGTCGACATGGATCATGCAATGGTTTTGCCCCCAAGCCCTATAGAAATATTGTAGCAATCAATGTTTCGGGCATGGGAAGCGAACCCAAATCAACGCTCGTCAAGCGTTTGGGTAGATAGGTCTAGAGAAAATGGTACACCATTAGATCCTTGGTCGAAAGTGCATGGGACTGACGAAGGAATCTTACAATCAATGTTGATTGAGGGGGCGCCATGGAGTGATCACCACCATCGTTCCCTTCTTCCGGAATATGAAGAAGATACTCAACAAGATCTTTATCACCCTTCAGTTTTTGAATTCCTATCAAATACTGTAAATACGGTGGATTCCGAGCGAAACTTATCCAATATTGAAGAGACTATAGCCATAAATATCTCGACTAAGACAAATGTTGTAGAGAATATTTATGTCGACAAAGGTTGTTCCCCTTCAGAACTGGAAATATATAATGCTATTTTTCGCGAATTTAGAGATGTCTTTGCTTGGTCATATGATGAAATGCCAGGCATTGACTCGAGTATCATTGAACATGAAATTAAAATGTATCCTGATGTCAAACCAGTAAGACAACGGCTTCGGCAGGTGCACCCCAAGAAAGCCGCTGCCATTAAGGCAGAAGTTGAAAAACTTATCCATGCTGGATTCATCTACCCGGTTCCTCTAACTGATTGGGTATCGAATATTGTCCCTGTTATGAAGAAACAAGGGACAATAAGAGTGTGTGTCGATTATAGGGATTTAAACCAAGCTTGTCCAAAGGACAACTACCCTACACCCTTCATCGACCAGATAATTGATGAATGCGCCGGATGTGAAATCTTTTCATTTATGGATGGGTTTTCCGGGTATAATCAAATAAATATCCGCCCACGGGACCAGTCAAAGACTGCATTTATTTGTCCGTGGGGCACATTCGCTTATCGAAAATTACCCTTTGGTTTAAAGAATGCAGGGGCGACGTTTCAGAGGGCAATGAATTATGCCTTCCATGACATCAAGAACATCGTTCAACCTTATCTCAACGATCTTCCGGCTCATTCGCGAAAGCGGACTGATCATCCGCAGCATTTAAGAGCGATATTTCTACGTTGCCGACACTACAAGATAAGACTAAATCCGCACAAATGTGTGTTTTGCGTCGGTTCTAGTTGTTTACTTGGATTTGTAGTCTCTAAAGATGGGATTCGTCTCGATCCTTGCAAGGTTCAGGCAATCATCAATTTGCCTCCACCTTCAAATTTGCTTCAGATTCAGAAACTCCAAGGGAAAGCAAACTTTCTGAGGAGGTTCATTCCAAATTACGCAGAACTTGCTAAAGGTTATACTCGTCTTTTGAAAAAGGATGTACCTTTCGTCTGGGACCAGGTGGTGCAAGCTTCCTTTGATGCTCTAAAAGATTGTCTAGTAAAAGCATCATTAATGTACGCCCCAGACTATCAAAGAGATTTTAACCTGCATCTGGCTGCAGCGGATACGACCATTGCGATGGTTTTAGTTCAAGAAGTCGATGGAATTGAACATCCTATATATTATTTAAGTAAAAACTTAAATGATACAGAAAGTAAATATTCTTATGTTGAAAAACTAGCGCTTGCAGCTGTTCAAGCGATTCAAAGGTTTCGACATTATGTCCTCTTTCGGAAAACTACCATTTTATCAGATTGCAACCCCATGACTTATATACTGTCGCGACAGTTGCTTGGGGGCAAATATTCAAAATGGATAGCTATCCTTCAAGAGTTTGATCTGGAATTTGTAAAATCCAAATCAAAGAAAGCTCTAGTTTTCGCAGAATTATTGTGCGATCTCCCATCATCGTCCAACGATGAAACATCAGAAGAGTCAATCATGGACGAAAGTTTGTTTATGATATCTACAAGCAATGAGTGGTATGGAGATATCATAATTTATCTCCAAACCCAAAAATTCAGGTCTAACACCTCTCACTCAGAACAAAAACATATACGATACCAAGTAAAAGACTACATGATCATCGGTGATACGCTTTACCGTCGTGGTATCGATACAGTCCTGAGGAGGTGCCTTACCCATGAGGAGGCCGAAAAAGCCCTGAATGAGTGTCATTCAGGCGCGTGTGGGGGGCATCAATCTGGATACTCAACAGCACAAAAAATCTTACGAGCAGGTTACTTCTGGCCAACTATGTTCAAAGATTGCATAATCGCAGTCAGAAGTTGCAACGCTTGTCAAATTTTCGATAGCAAAACCAGGAGACTGCCCACACCTTTACAGCCAATAGTTGCTGTTGGGCCTTTTGCCAAATGGGGCATCGATTTCATGCAATGTAACCCCACCTCGACTGGGGGGCATGGGTATATTATAGTCGTTGTTGACTATTTTACCAAATGGGCCGAGGCGATGCCTACATTGGATAACACTGGTGAAACAGCTGCCCTTTTCTTTTTCAATCATGTAGTCGCCAGGTTCGACGTACCACAGGCTATAGTTACAGATCATGGATCGCATTTTCGAAATCACATGATGATCGAATTAGCTGCCAAGCTAGGGCTATCTCATGACAGCTCTACCCCGTATTATCCGCAAGCCAACGGACAAGTTGAAGCAATCAACAAGGTCCTGAAGCGTATGTTGCAAAGGATGATCGGGGTTCATAAAAGAAGGTGGCACCTAATCCTGTATTCAGCTTTGTGGGCCTACCGAACGTCGGTAAAGAACGCGACCGGGTTCACACCTTTCCAACTGGTGTATGGCCTGGAAGCAGTCTTGCCAATCCAATGCAAAATTTTGTCGCTTAAACTCGCAATTGACCTCCTCCCCGGAACTTTGGAAGAAGAGGCTCGTTTCTTGGAATTAATCCAATTGGATGAAACCCATCGTGATGCCGCTTTGGCTAACGAAGCCCATAAGAAACAAGTCAAGGCTCAGTTCGACAAAAATGTCAAACCCCGTGTCTTCTCAGAAGGTGACTTGGTCTTGCTTTATGATCAAGAATCCGATAAATTGGGAGCAGGTAAATTTAATTCCTTATGGATGGGCCCCTATATTGTTAAAAGGGTGTTAGCAAAAGGAGCCTACGAGTTAATGGATTATGAAGGAACTCCAATGGCGCAGCCCCGCAACGGGTTGTACCTCAAGCGTTACTATGCTTAAATAGTAACATGTATGCTTTTGTTGTATTTTGTTTTCGCTAAAGTATTTGTCCTGGTCAAGTGATCCACCTTTCTCATTTGTTGCAGATGTCAAACCTTTTGGAGACATGTGTTGGATATGCCGACGGAGCGAGTCGTAGTACGCGAAACCTATCCTCCGCAGCCTGGGCCATTATTGATCCAAGCGGCGAGTTAGTAAGTTTCAGAGGTGTATGTATTGGGCAATCAACGAATAACATCGCTGAGTATAGCGCGTTGATAGAACTACTCTCTGATGCCATTACACGTGGCATATGCCGACTAATTGTCAGGCTAGACTCACAGCTTGTAATACTACAACTCAATGGTATATATTCCGTTCGTAATCCAGCTATTTATCGCATGTTCCTAAGGGTTAAGATTTTGGAAAGACAGTTTGATTCAATTCAATACCAGCATATTTCCAGAAACTTAAACACATTAACCGACTCACTAGCGAACTATGTGTTAGATAGACATTTGCAACATTTATAAAAGGGACACATCATCAATGATTGTACATATGTATCATATAACTCAACCAGAATAAAACTCGAAAATCAAAATATATAGAAGCTGTTTATCGTTCATACATAATGTTCTGTAACCAAGACAAAAATTGGTCATATGACCCAAAACTCAAAATGCTAGGGGGCACCCTAGCCTAGTGGTGCTCATGATAGCACGTCACGGCCTGTGCAATCATGTGCAAGAGACGAGTCCATCGTCTAGGCACACCAGTGGTATGGCGCTGCAATTGTAAAGGGAGCTCATCAATCCTCACATCGGGAATGCCAAGAGTAAGGCTCTCAACCTGCTCCTGCACAGCTGTAAGAATCTCTGCCACGTCAAGGTCGCGGAGAATAACCCTCCCAGCAGTCTCCCCTGCTGGGGCGGCAACTGGCGCTTTCGGGCGAGCTGCTGGACGAACGGGACCAACATCTGCATGCACACATGAGTTTGATTATAAGTCTTGATAGAGTAAAGCACAGAAAACATTATGAATAAGAACAGTAAACAGTAATATGGTCAAAGATTTTACCAATAGCGCCCCACTATTCGCCATCCGGCAGTACCAAGTCCGGATCACCTCGGAAATCCATGCCAACGTATGGGTACTCGGAATAGACCATCTCCTGGCGCTCGAACCACATGAAGAAGGTATCAGTGAAAGTAATATGAGATTGACCAGCATGCCTAGACATGTGATCAACCCATCTCTGCATTACGTGGCTCGGTGGGAGAAGGCAAGTCGAGTGCGATATACTGAGGCTGCATCAGTGGTATTTTCTCCAAAGCAAAGGCAGTCAGAATAGAACCATACCCAAAGTTCTTCATCTTCCCGTCCTTTACCTTGGTCAATTGACTTTTCATCTGAGCAAGTACTGCATCACACCAGTTGAATAATTTCGGTTGGAGACACTCCAAGGCGTGCTGCACATAAGACTTGTTGGCAACATGTAGAGATGCACTACCGGCCATCCTACCAACAGTATACAGAATGGACCTGAGAGACCTGTCAGTAATCTCACGGATAACAACCTTGCCGTCTCTGCTCGGCTGGGAACCTTCCCTGCAATACTGACGGACATAATCTCTCACGGAGTCATTCCCCCAGGCCGAACCTGACAAAGAAATGGGGGCACCTCGCCTTGACAGCCCAGTCAAGAAGTAAATGTCCTCTATGGTCAAGGGGATGGATTTTCCCCTAATCTGGAATACTTGGTTGATAGGATCCCAAGCATCAAGCATATACTGCAGTAAAGAGATATGTGCTCTCATGCTAGAGATACGGAAAAACTTCAGCAGGCCACAGTTCCGCAGCGCGTTCACCGTGACAGGGTCATGGAGGGCAATCATGTCCTCCTCTTCATGTTCTCGTTCTCGCCATGTAAGGGACATTTTGCTCAAAGATCCCTGCAAAACAAACAAGAGAAAGAGTAAGTTCCCGAATTTGATGAGAAACTGGCAAAATTTCATCAAAAACTGTGCATAGAACTGCTTTTCTGAAATCAGCGCAGTTGGCAAGTGTCCTACCTGCGTTGAAGGTCAAACTGCCTTAAGGCAGCTTGACATCCAGCGCAGGTTTCGAATGGACTGCTTGCGCTAATGCCAGAGCGCCCTAACAAAACCCTAGGGGCTCATGGGGACAGGAAAACAGGCACAAAACTGAAAAAGGAAACCATGAAAAGAAAGAGCTAGGGTTTAGCTCGTACCTGGTCCAGACAGCGTTGAAAATCGTCCGCAGAATCTCCCGGAATCAGCTGGTGAAAATCAAGGGGGATGAGGCACCTCCAGAGCTCCAACAAACCAAGATCAAATGAAATGGTAAAATGAGAGGTAAAAACACCTTTTAATGGCTTTCTACGTAGTTCAAAGCGGAATATTAGGGTTATAATATCATTTTCATGCAAATATTATTCATTTCTAACTAAGTTTGATGCAGCAATTGAGAATGCAGTACTATCATTGAAAAGAGAAAAGCTAGTTATGGTAAAAAATCAAAATTTGACTATATAATCGAGCAGTTTTAGCATAAAGTTCATGCTCGTTAAAAAATAAACGCAAGATCCGAGCAGTTTTAACGCGGTCTTCATGCTCGTTAAAAAATAAATAAAAGCAGTGAGCAGAGTTTCCTCCAGTGTTTAAGCTCATTTTTATCTAAAAAATGAACCTATTCCGGTAAATAACCACAGTGATCGTAAATTTATCAGCCGTTAAAGCCTTGGTCGTGTTTGCACCTGCCACCTCCACTTTTCATTTGGCCGATCGTTCACCTCCATATGATTGTTTACCCATTTTGAGGAACAGCTGCGAAGAGTGATTTCACCTAGCCATCCTTGTGACACTGTCGTGATTGGAAAATTCCAACCTGTACCTGGAATCAGTTGCTATCCTTGTTCATCACTCGTTCCTCAAAAGACGAGTCTTCTTTAAGCTCTTTTCAATTGACTCGTAAAATATGAAAAGATTGCTGAGTTTTGGCCTTCCAGGTCGTTAAAGGACAGGAAGAGCTATCCCTCCTCTAGATTTTAATCTTTTTGGACCTGAGGGATTATTGCACAAAAAGGTCGAGCGCTTGTTTTATTCGGCTTGTTAAAGTTATCGAAAACTCATCCCTTCTATATTGTTTTATACTTTTTCGGACTTAAGGGATTAGATGACAAAAAAGGAATTTTGGAGTTGACTTTATGTACCTTTTCAGACTCTCTAAAAATGAAAAGGACCGAGTTATCCTTGTTGTTAGACTCGTTAAAATGATTAAATAGCGACAAACTTGTCTTTAGACGAGAATGAGTTTCCCTATCGCTAGGCTCGTTAAAACATAGCGATGGGCTTGCCCGAAGGGCAGGTTATAGAACAAGAATATGTTATCCTCCTCAAGCTTGACAAAAATAAAGAGGTACTGGTCAGCAATGACTGGGGAAAAATTGGGAAAAATCAAGAAAACTTTGATGGTAGCAGGTCGCTCTTGAACATGACACTTTTCCTCCGTACCACGTTCGGGTTGGGTTGTTTCATTCACCGGTCACATCACCATGGTCTCGCCATGCCATCCATATTTGGGGTAATGCTACCAATCCATCGCATCAGTGTCGCCATATGTTCAAGAGAAGTTGTTCAGAAAGTGTCACACGGAATCTGTCAAGGGTGCGGACACGACTGACCTTCCTAGAAGTCTAAGACATTCTAATGACAAACAAGACAAAATGGAGTGATCTTTCTCTAAATACACCTTTTACAACATGAAAACTACAAGTGTTTAGGCTTACCTTATTCCAAAACGCTGTTGTTGAAGTCCGTTCTTGACGATCCGGATGAGCTCCTCCTTCAAGTCAATTCCTGCAACCACAAACAATCAAACAATTACCAAGCACTTGCATTTCATATAATAAAACATATATTCAACATGCAGACCAAGGAACACATGAAATAACTCATTAACACAAGCTATTGAGAAAAATAAACCAGTTTGTATTAATAACGAAACAAAGAAACTCTTACAACCTGGCCTTGGTGTTGTGCAAGTTCCTCCCAGGGTCCATCAAGGGTTTTCCTCTACTTCGACAAAGCTCACCCTCTCCCAAGTAGAATCAAGTGAAGACAATCTCTCCTCACAAAGGCTCTAATGGAAGACCTAAATCCTGCAGCATTTACCCAAAGAAAATGTATAGCTCCAACCTCCTCTCCTTCTGGCTCAATGCCTTCATTTATAGTGCTGTAAAGAGGTTATTCAGGTCCACTATCAATGGGATCATCCCCCTCTATGGGTGGGATAGCTCCCTTATTGATGGGATAAGTTCCCCCTTAATAGAGATACATGAACCAACTGGAGGCGCATCCATTTCATCAAACCGACCTCTAGAATGTTCTAGAAGTAACCACAAGTAACTTTTTCAAGATAAAACTCGCGCATTTTGCCTTTTACAGAGGGACGCACCTGTCCCTTAACATACAGAGCGTCTATGGACGCGGATTTTGTGAACATGGTCAGCGTCCCCGCAGGTAAGGCTAGAGAGAACCTGCGACCCCAGAGATAAACATGATTTTTACAAGACTTTCTCTCTTCTTTGAGTTTGAGATGGATAACAGAGGCATGAGACTTGCCTAAGAGGGTAGCATGACTTGTTGATTTGAGCCATACTAACTGTAAGTAGTCAAGGTGACATTTTTTAGTGTAACAGATTGCCCCCTAAAGTGCGAAGCCTGGAATAGAATAGGGTTTTGTAATTCTAGGAAGGGTGAAGCGCTTTATCATTTCAAGGATTGCCTTGTGGATGGCCTGGTTGGAACCTGCAATTTTCAACACAAAATACATGGATAAGATTATATCATCACTGAGGTAGGCATTCCCATACTCAGATTCAAAACTTTAACTAATGGACTAACTATCCTGATACAGGAATGATCTTGCAGTACATTATTTTTATAGACTTTTGTAGACACAGTATGGACGCAGCCATCTGTTTATGATAAGTCTACATAGACAATGAATACAAAACTCCTCGCAGCCTGGATGGTAGAAACTAGATCCAGGGTCTTCACTTCTACTTCCCGAATTGGTACGATTCTAGTCATGTGATTAAATGATTCGATGTCGAACATGGTAGAAACCACTTGATTACCAGTCAATGATGTAAACTGTTAACAAGTGTGAGAGAAACCACCAGTAATGTCAATGGTTCTCAAAGTACCAAGCACAACCCGTGAAATGTGAATAGATGTTTTGATGTCGAACACTTCACGGAATCCTCTGATCGAAAGTCAATGATGTAAACTGACGTCAAAGGCGAGAAACCTGCCATTGATGCATGCAGACTTCAAGGTACTGTCGATTCCTAAGTCATCTTTCTAGATAATGTGTCGATGTCGATAGAAAGCGACCCGTTGCAGGCAAGCCCGCAACACGAAATCATTGTTCAAGTTGAAGAAATGTTGCTGTAAGGACTGACTCAGGGATGGTCAATGGATGACAAGTATTTTGCAGATGAAAGTTTTGCTTGCAGACCTCTTGAACACATAACGACACAACAGATGGTTTGGTGACGAATAACTCAAAGTTGATCCCTGAACCCGGTTAAAGATTTTCAAAGTGATTTAGTCAACTGTGAGGTAAAAGATTTCCCAACCCAGGTGAATGAAAAGTGTCGTGTTCAAGAGCGGTAATAAAGTTTCTTCTGAGGCAAAAGGTGACAAATAGGTTCATTCTTCTCTTTTTTCCCCCACCATTTCTGGCAAGTACCTCTTTATTTTTAACAAGCTTGAGGAGGATAACATATGCTTGATTATAAGCTCATCCTTCGGACGAGTCCAACCTAGTTTAAATGCGAACCCTAGGAAGGAGTGGTTCGTTCCTGTTTGTAATTGAACAGGTCCTTTACTGTAAAAGTTTAACGAGCCCAGTATAGGAGAAACTCGGCGTTTTTCAATTTTAGAGAGTCTGAAAAACTTAAGGAAACTCCACGTTGAACTTTTTCGTATATTTGTGTCCCTCAAGCCCGAAAAAGTATAAAATAATACCTGGGGGAACCGCTTGATCTTGCGACCAAGGAGTACTTTCATAATAGTATCGTTGACCTGAAAAGTAAAAAGCGATCAAAGACACGTCGTTTTATTTCCTTATCGAGTTTGAAACGACAAAAACCCGGCAATCTTTTCCTGATTTTGCGGTCAGAAAAGAGCTAAAAGGGGACCGTCTTTTAATTCCGTTTTAACGAGTGAAAAAGAAACACTCGGCGATCTTTTCATGTTTTAGGAGTCAGAAAAGGGCTTAAAAGATGACTCTGAAATTTTGTTTGTGAAAAATTACAATTTCCCTTGAAATCCCTTCGTCCTGCACAAAAGCGACACATTACTCATACCTGTTTAAAATAGGCAAAAATACATTTGAAAACATCTTTTCATGGTAAAAAATGAACTAATTCATCCAAAAAACCTATAAAAAGACCTTTTACCATGTCATTTTTACCGTTTCACTGTTGAGGTTGAAAAAGGAGCTTTTGACAAGAAACTTCCCGTGGTTGCTGCGGAAAATCTGACCGTCGGAATCGAACGCCGCTTCACCGAGGTATTTTACACATCCCACTCTTCATTTTTATCCGTTTAGTTTTTTTGTTTTTGGTCTCTGTTTCATTTTTTGGGGGGGTTTTGGGTTCAAAATGCGCCCCTCGGCGGACGCAGGTGCCCTTCGGGTGAGCCGCGTCCCCCGACTTTTTCTCACACGGGAAAAAGGTCTGGGGACGCAGTCCGCCTTCAGGCGAGCTGCGTCCGGACGCCCTGTGCTAAAAAGCCGGGGTGCGTCTTCCGCAAAGGGCGCATTTCAAAACCCTAACTCTCTCAAAAAACCACCAAATTTTCTCAAATTAATTTCTAATTGACTCTTTTGATGTGCAGGGCCCAAAACATGTTAGACTGGAGAGAGAGAGAGCACGTAGAAGATGATGAAGCTGCGATTAACCACCAACCCTCTCTGGATGCCTTAAGAACATGTGGATTGTACAAATATTGGACCATACCGGGCATGAGGGGCCAGGTAAGATTTTTGGAATGGCTAGTTGAGCGATGGAACGTTCAAGATCAATGCTTTTACATTGGAGGGCACCAGCTCGAGATAGAGCCCTCGGATGTATACTTTCTCACTGGCTTGCCAAACAGAGGTGAGCAACTCAACCTTGCGGGGACCAGGCCGGGTGGCCAATCCCTTGATGATCTCCGCGAGGAGTGGTGCAGACCAGGGACTCGCCATAAAAAAGGCGTGGAGATAAAGCACATCGCTCTGGCGGAACTTAGAGTTATTGCATTTACGGTCACTAGGATTTGTGGCGCGGCCGCCTTGCACATTGCCTCCGGATCCCAAATGCGGATGGCAGTTGACTGTTACCAAGGCACCATCTTCAACTGGTGCGAAGCTGTGTCGGCTCATATGAAGAGCCAACTAACCAAGGCAAAGAACGGACGACTAAAGACTTTTGGATATGGGCCTCTAGTCGTGAGCTTTGCCTTGGAGAGAGTTCCTATGCTGATCCCTCAGCAACTCACTGTTGATGACTTGGGTCCTCGGGAGCCAAAGCTTGTTCGATGGGTTGCGGTGATGGCCCGGCATCCTGACGAGGGTGCTGCAGTGGTTCGATTCTCAGACAGTTACTTCGACTGGCTAGAGGGCCAGCTTTTTGTGATACAAGACTTTCCATATGCCGGAATGGATTTCAGAGGTGATCCGGACATGGTTCTTCCACAGGGAGAACAATGGGATGACAGAGGTACTTTCATTTTCACAAGTTTTCTAATTATGTATTTTTTATTTTTCATATATATCGTCTCAAAGTAACAGTAAAATTTTAAAAATGCAGATGTTGGACCACAGCGTCCAGCCAATCTCCGGCCTTACGACAGACGACATCCAGCTGCACCGGCACCGGCCTTACAGGATGCGACAGCAGAAGTACTAGCCGATTTGGAGCATGATCTAGAGCGTCTCACGGCAGATATACCTGAGACTACTATGGATGATATTCCAATGAGGCTTCAGCGCTTCGTGGTTGCAGTCCCTGGACCGTTTAGGAGATTTCTGCGCAAGATAGCCCGCGCAGTGGTGTCGTACAGAGAGCACCACCAGTGATTGACTAGTCACTTTTGTAGTCACATGTGACATTTTTGACTTTTTGCACTATCATTTTGCCGATCATAAGGTGTGTTAAACCTATGATCGAAGACGATGTATATATTTTTGGACACACTTCTATCTATATCTATATATCACTATTATCGGCTTATCTTGTTTAACATGTATGATGAAATGTCTTTAAATTTACTTGCATGATTATTATAAATGTCTGTCCAACACTTGAGAAGCAATTGCATCTGCTAATGTATTCAAAGACCTTGGAATATGTTGATATTCAATGTAATCAAATTCACGTTCCAAGAGACGCACTCTCAAAAACAACCTTAATAACACAGGATTTCTAATGGCATAAACTCTATTAAGCTGTAATACAACAAGTTCAGAATCTAACCTCACTATCAAACGTCGAATTCCAAATGAAATAGATTCGGATAATAATTCAACCACTGCACTGTATTCTGCAATGTTATTCGTTGTTTGACCGAGGCTTACCCCATGCATAGAAACTAACTCGTCAGAGGGCGAATAGATAACCCAAGCTGCGGAAGAGATATTCCGTGTACTACGACAAGCACCATCAGCAAATCCAATGTATGTTTGGAGAGGCGTCGACATCTACAATATCAAGAGTAAAACCAAGATGAGCCAAAATAATGACGAAAAACCACACTTGCTAAGCTAAGCACACTGACTAAACTAACACACTTGCTAGCTAGAAAGGAAATCTAACCTATCTAAAAATTTCTCCATCCATCATTTTAAGCATAATACCTCTTTAGGTAAAGTCCATTTCTGGGTTTGCCCAAAGAGTCCCCATCAAAATCAACTAACTCATAAGCCCCTTTTGCTAGCTTTCGCTTTACAATGTAGGGCCCATGCCACATGGGAACGAATTTTCCAGCACCTAGCTTATCGTTCGCTTGATCATATAATAGTACTAGGTCTCCTTCCGAAAAACTTCGAGGGGTTACATTTTTATCGTACTGAGCTTTCATTCGTTTCGCGTGAGTCTCGATAGCTAAAGTAGCGTCACGTCGAGTCTCATCTAATTTAGCTAAGTATAACAACCGTTTCTCCTCTTCGGAAGTAGCTGGAAGTAATTCGACAGCCATTTGAAGTGATGGGATTTCGCACTCAATAGGTAACACAGCTTCTAAGCCATAAACTAGCTGAAAAGGGGTGAAACCTGTTGAATTTTTCACTGAAGTTCGATATGCCCATAGTGCCGAAAATAACATGTTATGCCAATTCGTTCGATGGATACCAATGATCCGTCGAATCATGACGACTAGAACTTTGTTGATTGACTCAACCAAACCGTTGGCTTGCGGATAATAAGGTGTAGAGCTATCGTGGCGCAAACCAAGCTGGCTTGTAAGTTCAGTCATCATGACATTTCGAAAATGGCTTCCATGGTCCGTAATGATTGCTTGTGGGACACCAAACCTAGTTATGATATGATTGAATACGAAAAGTGCAGCTGTCTTGCCGCTTGCGTCGAATGTAGGCATCGCCTCGGCCCACTTAGTAAAATAATCAACCGCAAGGATGATATACGCATGCCCCCCGGCCGAGTGAGGGTTACAAGTAATAAAGTCAATGCCCCATTTGGCGAATGGACCAGCGGCAATTATAGGGTGGAGAGGAGCAGGTGGAGCGCGCATCTTGCGATCAAACACTTGACAGTTGTGGCATTTTCTGACGGCAAGGATACAATCTTTAAACATAGACGGCCAGAAATAGCCAGCGCGCAACACCTTCTGAGCTGTGGCATACCCAGACATATGACCGCCACATGCTCCAGAGTGACAATCATTCAAAACTCTCTCAGCCTCATCGTGAGTTAAACAACGTCGAAAAACTAAGTCTGCCCCCAGGCGATAAAGTGTATCTCCAATAATTCTGTATTGCTGGGATTGAAACCGAATTTTTCGACGGTTTTCCTTGGAAGTTTCAGGCCGAAAGGTTTGGGTTTGGAGATAGATGATTATATCCCCATACCACGGATCTACAGTGCTAATAAGAAACAAAGATTCGTCCGCAATGGACTCCTCTGCCACAGTCTCTGTGTCAGCACTCGGGAAATCACACATCAATTCCGCGAAGACTAAAGATTTCTTAGACTTGGACTTCTCAAACTCCAAGTCGAACTCTTGCAGGATGACGATCCATTTAGAGTACTTGCCCCCTAGCAGTTGTTTTGTCAAGATATAAATCATAGGGTTGCAATCCGAAATAACAGTAGTTTTGCGGAGAAGAATGTAGTGACGAAAACGCTGGACAGCTTGAACGGCTGCCAGGGCCAATTTCTCCACATGCGAATATTTTAACTCAGTTGGATTTAAGGTTCTGCTAAGGTAATATATCACATGCTCTGCCTTGAATTCATCTTCTTGAACTAACACCATTCCAATGGTGGAATGCGAAGCTGCGAGGTATAAGAAGTAGTCCTGGTTGTAGTTGGGAGGATGCAATAACGGTGCATGGGTCAACGCGTGTTTCAGTGCATCAAAAGATTGTTGAGCAATCTCGTCCCAAAAGAATTGTACGTTCTGTTTCAACAACCGTGTAAAACCTTTAGTGACCTCGGCGTAGTTAGGGATGAATCGGCGTAAAAAGTTTGCTTTCCCTTGCAAGCTTTGGAGTTGGCGCAAACTCGAAGGAGGAGGCAATTGGATGATAGCCTCGACTTTCGAGGGATCGACGCGAATGCCGGTTTTGGAAACAACAAATCCCAGCAATCGACCTGTTTCTATACAGAAAACACACTTGTGGGGATTCAACCGAATTCGATAATGCCTACACCTCATAAAGATTGCTCGTAAATGGACAAGGTGATCAGCTCGGTGTAAAGAATGAGCAGGCAAATCATCGAGATAGGGTTGCACAATGTGCTTGATGTCATGAAATGCATAAGACATGGCCCGTTGAAAAGTAGCACCGGCATTCTTAAGGCCAAAAGGTAATTTGCAATAAGCAAATGTCCCCCATGGACAAATGAATGCCGTTTTTGGTTGATCGGCAGGTAGAATATTGATTTGATTATACCCGAGAAACCATCCATGAAGGAAAACATCTCACTTCCGGCACAATCATCAATAATTTGATCGATATAAGGCGTAGGATAGTTGTCTTTTGGACAAGCTCGATTGATATCCCTATAATCGATACAGATTCTTATTGTTCCTTGTTTTTTATTGACGGGAACAATATTCGATACCCAATCCGTTAACGGGATCGGATAAATGAAACCTGCTTTCAACAGCTTTTCGACTTCGGCTTTGATTGCAGCTGCTTTTCGAGGGTGAATCTGACGCAACCGTTGCCGAATGGGTTTAGCATCCGGGTAGGTTTTGATTTCATGAACAACAATGGCAGGATCGATTCCTGGCATTTCTTCGTAGGACCAGGCAAACACGTCGCGGAATTCTTGGAATAGGGCCTTGTAAGTTTCAATTTCTTCGTCAGTACATGCGGCACCTATATGAATGTTCTCCTTGATTCCGGGCTTCACTGAAATATCAATGGGAATAGTACGAGAAATATTCCCTAAATTCAGCTCTGAATCAGAATGTTTCGTTGGATCCTGAGCGTCTTTGACATATTCAGCGGTAAAGATAGATGAAAAATCATTTTCAAAGGCATCATCCTTAGGTAAAAACGAAGATCTGTGATGGAGATCGTCCCATGGTAGATCATCTACACTTAGGATTTCGCGAAGTTGTTCGTCAGATGACACTTCTTCGGGAAACGTTATCCGTTCTAAGGGTGAGGTGAAAAGTGACTCTTCACTGACCACATTCATTTGGTCGGTTGAATGAAAGTCGGTAAAAGACATAAGAGCTTCATAAGCAATCTCATACGGACTCAACGGCATAACATCACCGAGTGAGTCTAGCTCAGAGTCAGAGGGAACATACCAAGGATCATCATAAATAATGTTTTCTGACGTGATCATATGAATTGTTGCGAACGAAGGGTCTGCATTGAGTGGAGGGAGAGGAAAAGTTCCCAGTAAACCGGAATCCTTAACTAAACCTACACCAATGTCCCTATAAGGGATTGTCGTTTTACCAACATGCTGGATAGTTTCTAAAGAGGTTGGGTCGGATGAAAAGTATGTCAGCTGATCAATAGTCACGATCTTACCGTTATGTGGAAACTTAATGACTCTGAAGACCGATGAAACGACCGCTGTCATAGCATATGACCAACTTCGACCCAAAAGAAGGTTGTAGTCTAGAGGGGCATCAACCACTTCCACATCCAGACTAACGGTTTTACCTTCGACCCCTATAGGCAATTCTTGTAGAATACCAAACGGACGGAACCCACGGCCATCAAAGGCCTTAAGGATGGTGGGGGATTGGTTCAACGAAGGAGAACCAAGCGATCTCCAACATTGAATCGACATAATACACGTAGAAGCTCCCTCATCAATCACAGTCCGATGAATAGGCCTGTTTTTGACTATCACTGGAATTTGGAAAGCCATTTGATGGGGGAGACGCGGTGTACTACTTTCTAGATCAAAGATCATTAGGTTCGGGTCCTGAACATCGACAGCTCCAATAGCCGACAAAAGCAATTTTCGTTGCGCTGGACATGATTGCAGCACTTCGAGTGCCGACATTGCTGAAGGTGAAACAGCTAAATCTTCAACAATGTTGTAATTCTGGGCTGCTCTCGCATGTGGATTGAAAGCAGACCTTCGAAGTACACCCTTGGCGGGCGGCTTAATCACTAAGTCTGGGTTAGGTTTTTCGATCTGTAGTGGATCGGAACCAGGAGCTGAGGTTGATGGGTTAGAGTTAGAAGATTCTGCTTCTTTACCATCAACAGGAGCCTTACTACCATAATCTTGCGATCGAGTCGCAATCCTGACATGAGACATCATCAAAATGGGTTCTTCACTGGCATTCGAAGAAGAACCTATCATCTTATTTTCCTGCTCGGGAATGGATTCTTTAACACAGCAGGAGTCGGAGAACCTTTAACTATTTTCACTACCTCGGCCCGATGAGGGCAGTCTCTCGTAAAATGATCTTCTTCACAAATGAGACAAGGATAACGAGGTTTGCGCTTTTCGTCATTAGTTTCCGACTTTTCCGTTTTCTCCTTTGGAGCCTTGTCTGCTTTAGCCTTCTTCTTTCCTTTCTTCTTTCCACCGTTTTTGGATTTGGCCGTAGATGACTCTACAGCGTGAATGTCGGCGGTAAGTTCAGGAGGAGAAGACTCTCCTGTCGGAGAATCAGGCAAAGTGATAATTGGAGTATTGGAGGTCTTGGAAGACTTCTTCTTACTCTTCGTAGTCACGATACCGATCATACCATCAGCGGCATGAGATCCCGAAGGAGCAGCAGCGATTTGGTTTGACTTTGGAAGATCCGGAATTTTCTCGTGTAACGTACCCGACTGAGTGTAAACTAAGTCAAGGTATTGTGCCTGAGCAATGACTTGCTCCTCAGTAACTACGCCGGCCTTAGCTACATCTTCAGTAATTCTTGGTAATAATGATTTTACAAACCATTCAGCTAAAATTTGGTCCGGGATAAAAACTTTCACTAATCTCCTTCGACGTCTCCACTCATGGATGTGATCAGAAATGTACGTGGATGTCGATTGTTTTAGCGAAGTTAATAATTCCGTACCATTATCGTATCTGACTGGTAACTGAAAATGAGTTAAGAATGAAGTAGCTAACTGGCTAAAGTTGTAAAAAGAAGCCCGTGGCAACTCAATGTACCACTTGGCTGCGAGACCAATGAGTGTACGCTGGAAAAGACGTAAGCGGATAGAATCATCTGAGATGGAATTTGATGCACACCAGAGGTGGTAAGTCATCACGTGATTAGACGGATCCTCTCCAGACTTACCTTCGAACTTGGGTATATCGCTGGGCAACTTATTTGGCATTGGCGGCCAGAACGGAAGATATTGAATTGGATCGTTCGTTAGGCGCGTCAAGTCGGGTAAATCTAAAGTCGCAATAAATGGTAACTGCCGGTTAGGATCTCTGAAACTCTGAGTCACAATACCAGCCCCAGGAGGAGGATATCCAGGATAACTAGGAACAGGATTCGCATTGGGGATATTATATCCTCCTGGAAAACCAGGATTAACCGGACCGTACTGGGGTTGTTGAGGTGGTTGATAATTGTACCCAGGATACGGTTGATACTGGTAAACCGGTTGTTGGGCAGCTTGACCAGGTTGATACTGTCCCTGGTACGGAGGTTGAACAAATTGAGGTTGAGTAGTAACAACCGTACTTGTACCAGGTTGACCTGCAGGCATCTGGACTGTGGTTTGAACCGTGGGTCCAGACAACGGTACAGATGTCTGAGGAGCGGTTACAGGGACAGTAGAAACCGGAGCTGCCGATACTCCAGATGTAAGCATGGTAGATGAAGCGGTAGCTGCTGCAGCCGTGTGAGGTGGAGTACTCGGTGCAATTGGCGGCTGAGTAACTACAGAAGTTACAGGGGTCTGAACACTTGACTGGACAGGTTGCGGTTGCTGGGGTGGACCAGGAACTGCAGGTTGTCCTGCTTGAGGTACCGACTGTATACTTGGTTGCGACATCTGTTGACCCTGTGACGGATCCCATGTTAACATTCCAGGGTATTGACTCGTAACAGGTTGAGGATACTGAGATCCATAGCCGTATTGAGGATAGGGTTGATAACTGTAAGGTGTAGTCCCATATGATTGCCCTTGAGGTGGTTGATAACCTTGACCAGGGTATTGACCCGTAGGTTGATAACCTTGAGGTAAATACGAATACTGGGGTTGACCTTGACCTTGAGGTTGGTATCCTTGAGGTTGATACCCTTGGGGTTGATACCCTTGGGGTTGCCATCCTTGAGGTTGCCATCCTTGAGGTTGATACTGATACTGAGGTTGACTTTGGGGTACGTATTGAGGCTGGGGTTGATACCCTTGGGGTTGATACCCTTGAGGTTGCCCCCCAGTCACAAATGAAGTACCTTGAGGTTGCCCCCCAGGCATTAACGAAGGTTGCCCCCCAGGCGGTAATTGGCCACCTTGAGGTTGGTTAATGGGAGTTGAACCTGACATCATATAAACTTCACCTATACTCAATGGTACATTACCACTGTTTCCAACTAATAACCCATGATCAACAGGTTGAGGAGATGCTCCCGCAAAGGTACCAGAAAGTGACTGATACCCAGTAGGAACAGAAGGACCGCCATGTAAAAATGATTCAGGACTTTGTGAAAACACAGATGACTGACCAGACATATTTACAGGAGAATGAATTCCTCTAGGTGGAACCGGAGTACGAGGTGTAGAAAAACCTACTGAGTTGTCTAAAAAATTGGTTAATGCAAGGTACCAAGACTCACTTCTAGGAGGACTGTAAAAGATGGATTCACGCTCCCTTAGATCAAGGGTAATTAGATCTTCAGAATCAGAAACGCCTATTTCTTCCTCTGGAACAAGTTCTTCTATAGCAATTAATCCAACAGGAAGATTTTCGGTGATAATTCTTTCTATTCTTGGTGAATCAGGAACACTAGGAGTTGGAGTAACAGGTTCTGAAATTTCAGGTTCTTCGCCTGTTTCACTGGCAGATGAAAAACTACCAGCAAGCTCGGAAACTGTAACAGCTTCGGGATTGTAACCTGTTTCTAATCTTTGGTAATCTGGATGGACTACCAAAGAAGATTCTCCTTCTTCAGGTGAACCTACTCTACTGCCACTAGGAGGAGTTACAAGGACCTTTAACCCTTCTAAATGACCCGGAATGTTTTCAGGAGATTCACCCCGCGATTTACGGAGTTTTCTTAACAAATCTATCCCGGTAACAATCTCAGGAGACTTGCCCCGAAGTCTACGGGACTGTCTCGGTAATTCCGCCACAATTAAAGATTTTAACTACAACACACGAAATCAAAGTAAAAAATTTCAAATCAAACCACCTAAAGTCTTCTAAAGAACCAATCAAATTTGAAGCACACGCCTAAATAATCTAGAGCGTCAAACCACACACAAACAGTAGTCTTCCGGACCAAAAGCGCTAGTTGGTGATTAGGCCCAACCTCGCAGGATTCAGTACAGAAATAGTGGGTGGAACAGTTACCCCGGCAACCTGCTTAATGAATAGACTGGACCAAGTTCCTCCACTTTAACCGTCTCGAAGTGAAGCGAACCCCCCAGAAAATCCAAGTGAGTATAACCGACGTCTGCTCCAGGTACAGTGGGACCTTCCCTCCACCGTCACCTTGGGTAGAATCCTAGATATTATGGCCACTAAGGTTACCAATCACAACAATTACACCTGGGGGAACAGTCTAAACTCCGACAGCACGCAAGGGCAGAGTAGCAAGCTCCAATCCCCTTACCGGCTCCTTGACAACAATCCAAGGTTTACCGATAAGTGACCCCTGGCTCCTCGACAATGGTTAATCCGAGGTTTACCGTTTGTAATACGTACTGCCTGGCGTCGTTCCCAACGAGGGAGGAATGATCCCCTCACTGGTTCGGACACGAGCTCGTGTTTCTCCTTTAAGAGGAGCTTTCCCAGAATGTAACTGAAACAATTGGATTTGTTCTACTCAAGATAGACTATCTGTTTGGTTTTGTAGTCTTGGAGAGTTAAGTACTCACCTACTCCAAGACCCTAGCCTAAGCTATGTTGGTGCTTCAGAGCCCTAGAAAAATAAAGATTACTAGATTGATTTTAATTTAAGCGTTACTTTTAAGGTTGTTTCTTAAGTCAAAAGGTGATGGAAGTGAAACTAGTGGTATGTTGACTCGACTCGAAACCACTACAAAATGCACCTAAAATGATTTATCCACTACTTTACTTTTTCGATGAATTGCTTAACTAAAAAGTTGAGAGAATGCAATCCTTATAAAAGCAACTTCTTAATTGAAGACAATCAAAGAAACAATTCGTTTTTCTTTTCCAAGCATAAAAACATAACTTCTCTTTACATGCACGAAAAAAACTCTTTTCTTCTTTTGAAAACAAAAAGCTACTTGAAACAAGACTTTTAAGAAGATGTTTTTGTATTTTTCTTTTAATAAAGCAAATAAATCTAATATAACCAAAAAAACAATCTTAAAAACTCTTAAAATCTATGAAAATGCACTCATAAGCAAACTAAAGGCAAATTTACTCTAAGCAATCTTAACGAGGCCAAAACTAACAATGATTATTTCTAAGGTGTTTTACTTGATCACAATCAAATCAAGGACTAGCTTATTGCAGAACCAAAAACTAGTCAAAACAAAATTCTAATCTTTTTGTCCTTTTTGAAAATGGAAATCAATACTTTAAAAACAAGCAATTCGAAATTTGACCCAAAACAACTCAAATGACAAGTTGCTCAAACAAGGAGACTTTACGGCAGGCTCAACTTCTAAGAAGGTTGACTAACCAGAGATATCTAAGGCTGGACAACTTTCTAAGCTCAAAGTCACTACAAAGCCTTTCCAAAAATCAAACCCTAGGTCTAAACTTCGTTGAAAACCACTAAAACACTCAAAGCTCACAAAACGAGTTCAGGTGAGAATTCTTGACAGGGTACTAAAGGATCTGGGCAGAAAACACTAAGAAAAAACAAAATCTAAAAGTAATTTAAGGCAAAAATGGAATTTTCTTAACTTTTACAGGAAGACGCAGGCCAACCGTTGTCACAGGTGCGGCCCTGCACTGTGCAGTCGACAACAGCGCGTCCAAGGACGCACTGTGCAGCACACAGAGACTGCGTCTTTCTGGAAAAAAGAAGAAAAACTAAAGCCAACTAAAGCTACAGCTAAGCCACCCAAATACTAATTCTCACAGTCAAAAACCAGAAAATAAAAATGATTTTCTCAAAGCAAAGTTCATATAAAGGAAAAGACTCTCTCATTAATGGAATCCCCAGCGGAGTCGCCAATTTGTCACACGGAATCTGTCAAGGGTGCGGACACGACTGACCTTCCTAGAAGTCTAAGACATTCTAATGACAAACAAGACAAAATGGAGTGATCTTTCTCTAAATACACCTTTTACAACATGAAAACTACAAGTGTTTAGGCTTACCTTATTCCAAAACGCTGTTGTTGAAGTCCGTTCTTGACGATCCGGATGAGCTCCTCCTTCAAGTCAATTCCTGCAACCACAAACAATCAAACAATTACCAAGCACTTGCATTTCATATAATAAAACATATATTCAACATGCAGACCAAGGAACACATGAAATAACTCATTAACACAAGCTATTGAGAAAAATAAACCAGTTTGTATTAATAACGAAACAAAGAAACTCTTACAACCTGGCCTTGGTGTTGTGCAAGTTCCTCCCAGGGTCCATCAAGGGTTTTCCTCTACTTCGACAAAGCTCACCCTCTCCCAAGTAGAATCAAGTGAAGACAATCTCTCCTCACAAAGGCTCTAATGGAAGACCTAAATCCTGCAGCATTTACCCAAAGAAAATGTATAGCTCCAACCTCCTCTCCTTCTGGCTCAATGCCTTCATTTATAGTGCTGTAAAGAGGTTATTCAGGTCCACTATCAATGGGATCATCCCCCTCTATGGGTGGGATAGCTCCCTTATTGATGGGATAAGTTCCCCCTTAATAGAGATACATGAACCAACTGGAGGCGCATCCATTTCATCAAACCGACCTCTAGAATGTTCTAGAAGTAACCACAAGTAACTTTTTCAAGATAAAACTCGCGCATTTTGCCTTTTACAGAGGGACGCACCTGTCCCTTAACATACAGAGCGTCTATGGACGCGGATTTTGTGAACATGGTCAGCGTCCCCGCAGGTAAGGCTAGAGAGAACCTGCGACCCCAGAGATAAACATGATTTTTACAAGACTTTCTCTCTTCTTTGAGTTTGAGATGGATAACAGAGGCATGAGACTTGCCTAAGAGGGTAGCATGACTTGTTGATTTGAGCCATACTAACTGTAAGTAGTCAAGGTGACATTTTTTAGTGTAACAGAA
This sequence comes from Pinus tabuliformis, assembly GCA_031772625.1. Classification (NCBI taxonomy): domain Eukaryota; kingdom Viridiplantae; phylum Streptophyta; class Pinopsida; order Pinales; family Pinaceae; genus Pinus; species Pinus tabuliformis. Next base: position 40,872,321 of record CM062815.1, read on the forward strand.
AGAGTCAACCGGGTCCCATCCACTGCCATACATTATCCTTCATCCATTCATGACCGCCACCCTGAATCATATGTCACAGATCGTTTTCACCTCCATTAAAGTCATTAGCTCCATTCCGTGTCACTGATGTGGGATTCATTAAGGCCCTCCTATGACGGATTGCTTCTTGTCGACATCAGCTCATTATCCAAGAAGTTGATCTAGGAACACCCCCTTCAGTACTTTGAAGCTTGCATGCCTCAATGGCAAGTTTCTCACTTCCGGCGACAGGTATACATCAATGACCTTCGACCAGAAGATTTTGCGTGGTGTTCGATGCCAAAGTCCTTTATTCACACCACGTGAATTGTACTGCAGTACCTTGAGGGTCATTATCATTATCGGTGATTCCTCTCGCGCTTGTTAACGGTTTACATCATTGACCGGTAATCAAGCGATGTCTTTCCATGTTCGACTTCAGCGCAATTCTCACATGGATCGACTTGTACTTAGAGTGAAGATCGAACGAGTTTGAAGACCCCGGATCTAGTTTCATCCATCCGGGCTACGATATATATTCAGGAAAAATAAAGACATTTGACATGTACATCATTACAGCAGATGATCATCCTACTCAAAGGATGATAATTTCACCAAAATTATCAGTCTACCATCAGACGATTGTCTGTTCTATGTACAAAAATGAATTTATAAAGCTGAGCATGGGAATGCCCGCCTTAGCTAGATCATGAAAGCAGAATGAATGATAATGTATTGTATTGTATTTTATTACAGGTCTCCTCCCAGCAGATGGATGAACTTCGGACCCTCCTGGATAAAGCATTTCACCCGATAAACAGCCTCATACTTTAGGGGGCAACTGTTATAGACATTTTTGTGCCTTGCATCACTGACCATGAAATGTCGATAATCAAGGGATCCAAAGTCCCTAAACATGTTGTTCCTACCCCTAGAGGAACAAGGCCAAGTAACCACAGCAATTCACAGAAGTTCTCCACCTGAAAACACTCAAAAACAAGGCAATTCTGGATCATGTCAACTGCTCCACTGAGCATCTGCGCTGAATGTCAACTGCTCCACTGTCTACCTGCGTTGAATGTCAACTACAACAAAGGCTACCTGCGCTGGGCGAGTTTGGACAAGTGGCAGAGTCATTTCTCAAGGTGTCAATGCCCAGGAAGCTTCCAAAATGACACTTGGATTAGGGAATTCGACTGATGATGAGTAAGAGGTTCCAAATCTCCAAGTGGAAGCAAGAACCTCCAAGTGGACTCAAGAACTATGAGAGGGAGAGGACACTAGTCAGTTTCATACCTGTCTCAAGCTGACTCATCCTCTCTCCAATATCCCTATATATAGATCTCTCCTACAAGAGGTCAGGGAGGCTGGAATTTTGTGAATGTAAAGAATTGTTGTTGGTTTGTGGCTGGATACATTGGGTGTTTATGCTTTGAAGGGAGCTGAAGAGGGAATTCTATTCTGCTGGGAAGGAGATGCTGGATTGGAGCCCCATGGGTTGTATCTCTTCCTGAACCCTGTTACTTTCAATAAAGCTATCTTGATTCTTTCCTATATGCTGGTGTATTTTGTATGATTGAATTAGTGTATTTGATTTACTTCTAATCCTGAATCATTTATGAATATGTATATTTGCCTTTGTATTGTGTTCTTCTCTTGTCGCAAGTAGTTGTTCTCTTGTCACAGGTAGCTGTTCTCTTGTGGCCTCGTGGGATTCAAGTAGTTGTTCTCTTGAGCAAGCGAGGAGGCGAGTAGCTGTAGACACACAAAGGGGAAGAGGATCTAGATCGAAGGACAACCGAAAGACAACGGTAAGTCTGCCAATCTCCCCTCTTTCATATTTCATAAAGGAAGAAATCATAATAGCTGTATTCGTTTGTTGCTAAGGCGCTGTCACACCTTAGGTGGATAGGATCGTCCTAAATAGGAATTTTTCCCCACAACAGGTGGACATTTGTATTGGAAGTCAACAACTGATAAAATTCTAAGAGCTGGTTTTTATTGGCCCTCCCTATTTGCTGGTGTAAATAAATTTGTAATTTGTTGCCATAAATGCCAAATCTTTGAAGGCAAGAGAAAGTTGTTACCTTTACCTCTAAAGCCCATTTCCACTGAAAGACCATTTCAACAATCAGATTTAGATTTCATTGGAGAAATTCACCCTTCCTCCTCTGGCCAACACAAGTGGATTTTAAATACCACAGATTACTTCACCAAGTGGATAGAAGCCATCCCTTGTAGGCAAGCCAATGACTCAATCATCATGCAATTCTTAGAATCCAATATTCTTTCTAGATTTGGTTGTCCGGAGAAGATTATAACAGACAATGCTGCTGCCTTTAAATCCAAAAGAATGATCAATTTTTGTCACAAATACCACATTACCTTAGGCCACTCCATAGCCTATTACCCTCAAGGTAATGGTCTAGCTGAATCATCCAATAAGAGCCTGGTAAACATCATAAAGAAAGTATTGGAGGAAAACAAGAAGAATTGGCACAAAAAGCTTGTTAATGCACTATGGGCAGACAGGTTAACTACAAAAAGATCTATTGGAACAAGCCCATATGAATTGGTTTATGGCATGGAGGCTGTATTCCCTTCATCCTTGGGAATCCCTGTGATCAAATTGCTACAAGAAATACAAGCAAAACCCAATGATATTCAAAGAAGAATCAATCAAACTATTCACTTACAGCAGACTAGAGAAGAAGTGTATCACAGAACTCAGATTCTACAAGAAAAACTGAAGAAGATTTTTGACAAAAGGACAAAAGCAGAGGATTTATTCATAGGAGACAAAGTGCTGAAGTGGGATTCTAGGAGGGAAGACAAAGGAAAACATGGAAAATTTGATTTCCTATGGAAAGGCCCTTTTGTCATTCAGGCTGTACAAGGAAATAACACCTATTTTTTGAGAAGTTTGGATGGTACAGAAGCTGAGGAAGGGCTAGTCAATGGGCGAATGCTCAAGCATTATTTTGATCCTCTTTTTTAAACCTAACAGGACTGCATTTTGTACATAAATAGTGTCTATTTTAGCAGTTTATTACAACAATAAGATAGGGAATAGGATGCAACAAATTTTGAGGGAAAAGCAAGGAATTGTGCCACCTTTTTGTGTATATTTTGAGTTTATCAGAAGAAATCAAGAAGAAAACTTGGGAGCTATAGAGATGATGAAAAATATTCAGACAAACAAGCAAAGACAGAGTTGTAATTCCATACAGATCAGCTCATAAGAAGTGTATACATACCACAAAGATTCAGTTTGTTTGTCTACAACAGAAGTAAGTTTCAGATTACAGTAAGAGTTGAAAGTAAGGCCATTTGACCTTCTGTTCTTGGCTTTTCACCTGGAAAAGCCATCCCCAAGTGGAGCCACTGTTAGGTTCCTATACCAATAGGTTTAATATTTCATGATTGATTGTGGAAATGCCAAATATGATCATCTTTTCCATGCTGCAAAGGTTCCATATTTTCCAAAAAATAGAAAAATTTAAAAAATGTAAAGAGGGTATGCCCTAAAATAAAAATGAAAGGCAAAGAAAAATGAATTGGTCAAGAAAGAAAGAAAATGAACCCCAAAGAAAGACCAGGAAAGTTTGCTAGTCAAAATGTCACTACTGTCCTATTTTCGCAAAGAATTTCAAATCATGCAATCAGTGACTTGGTCACACTTGATCGATGGCCCAACAGCTCAATCTTGGCCAGTCCAGGTTTAAATTTCTTGTTTTAGCATTAGATAATAAGGTCTGTTCAAACAGTTCAAGCTTGGCAGATCACTAGCTAGGTAGAGAAACAAGGGTGCTCAACAGTTGAATCTGAGCCCCTGGAAGAGATAAGGGAAGACTTAGATAGGAGGGCAGTCAAAAGAAAAAGAAAGAAAGGGTTTGCTAGTTCAAATGCACCCAAACAAGATGAAGAAAAAATCTTAGGTGTAGCATAATGGGTAAGTAATTCTAGTGTTGCAGAAGTAGGTTAGTGATCAGTATTGTCCTGTTGAATATGATCTATCTCATGAGTATCACAAACATCCTGGCAAAGTGACTACAATTCAGTGGAGCATGATTGCCTTCCCCTCTCATTTCCCCAAGAACACTTACTAACATCCCCTCAAGGACATTGGGATCTGTTCAGTGGTCCTAACTCATTTCATTTTATGAGAAATACTAAGTGAAACTTTGTGTTTACTTGGTGAAAACAAGCGACATTTCTTGTGTAAAATAATCACTCCATTTCCCTTTCATTTCTCTATAAACCTAAGTTATTAGTTTATAAACTTCGCGTTTTTTATCTACAAAACCATACTAACACCCTAACTCTATTATATAGCTCCTATTTAAACGTTTCCCCTCCCATACTATGTAAAAATACATAAAATTCCTAAAAAACTAAATATCCCAACCCCTGGCTTAATATAGCCATAACCATGTTATTTTGGGATTATTGGTCCACCCAGGGCCAATAAGAACCCTCCACACGCCCCACCGGGATTTATTTAACATTTGGTTAAACAGATAACCAAAGCTACCCGCATAAACCATATAAAACGTTGTTAACCAAGGTTTATACCCCGCAAATATTAAAAACATTAAAATAATGTGTGGGCCCTTTGTTATAAACCACCGCCAACTGACCTTCCCGTCAACCATTGGATCGGGCCCTCCCCATCCAACGGCTCTCGTCCATATCGGAGCCGCTCCGATGTACGAATATTAGCACCTGATAAAAAGTGATTTTCCAGCCGTACCCCAGGACGGGTGTCTCCACCCCATTGCATCGCGTCCATTCTGCCAGAAACCACTATCGTACAAAGGGCGGTGCGATAGAAACCACAAACCACTCCCGACTCCCACTGACCATATCATCCACCCACGTCACTATTTCATCCGCCATGTCTGCCATGTCATCTACCCACGTCATCCGCCACATCACCTTCCTTACCCCGCTACAGGACAAATTTACGTCATGATGACATCATCCCGAAAAGCGCTGAAAAGCCCGAAAAAGCCAAATTTTGTTAAAAAGTCATGAAAGTGATGGTTTTTTGCTTATTTTTATTTTTTTGGTTTGCAGAGACTGTGCATGCAAATTACGACAAATTTTCCACCAAAGCTCCAGTTCGCCACCCAGGGGAATTCACTCTGCAAACTCGGCCCCCTGAGCTTAGTCTTGTACCCACATTTCGCACCAGGCGCCTGTAAAATAAGTATTTACCAAATATTAGCTCAAAAACCGTGTTTTTCCAAAGTTCTCTGTTAAAATCACCCGAAGAACTAAAATTCGAATTAAAGTGCGCTCCTACCTACGAATCTCTGCATTTTAATTCACTGTTTGACCCATTCTTCCAAAGAAAACCTGCAAATTCTATTCTCCTCTGCAAATTGCCCATCAAACTGCAATTCAAGCCCATTTCCACTGGAAAAATCTCCAAAAATGCCCAAATATTGAGATAAATTTGTCAAACTCACTTGCAAAAGAGCACCATTTTCTTGTTTTATCCAGCTTCCCAATTAAACTTTGCAGACTTTGTCTTTTCCTTGAATTTTTCCCAGTGAGGCCATTTCCATATAGAACTCAGTTTGGAAAATTCCTGTGAAAGACCCCAGTGCTAGTACTCTGTTTTCTATTGTAACAAAGACCCAAATTCCAATTATAAACACAGACAGTGAACCATGGAAGCTCTATTGGCCTTGAATGTTGCCCCCTTGAATGCACCACATAAGGAATTGGAATGGATACCGCTTGCTGACAGGGACTTCCAATCTAAGGATATGATGGGTTACAAACCTCACCTGCAAGCCTTTTGTGAAGTTAGAAATAGCTACAGAAGCAATATTGATGTCTTGGGAATTTGGGAATCCAACATGCCTATCTATTACCTCCCTTAAGTAAATGTGCTCCCTGATTTCATCCATTTATGCTATGCAAATTATGAACCCACACAAAGAGCAGTTATGGCTCCATCAGGGACTGTACTCTTCTATATCACTCCTCAATCCATAAATGAGATGTTGAACTTCAAGCCAACTCAGCCTCTGGCTCCTTTCACCATGAAATTCTTGCTTGACCAAGGTGCCAAACTGCCCAACTCAGAGATAACCAGAATTGCACAGTTGTTTATGAAACCAAATTGTCAACCTGACCAGCCTCCTCCTTATCTCCAAGTCTGGTTCAATGAGGCAGGGAGACTCATTATAGACATGATATCCTACATTTTAGGATTCAAAACCAGTGAGTATGTTGATGAAACTGTTTTAGTATTGATGTCCATATTTACTCCAGGACAGCACCCTGCTGTCAAATATGATTATGCCACCTTCATAGCAAATAAAATCCATGAGCAATTCATGAATTTGGAGAGAGAAAGAGTGTTCAAATACACATCCTACATGTATCATTTGTTGTTGTACTATCAACCTGATAGTTTCCAACTTCCTCTTAAAAGACTGGACCTCAAAGGAGAAAGGAGGTCTGTGATTTTCTAGACCTCATTATTCCATGAAGTCCACAACTCCCCATATACATATTGTGAGTTCATTGACCTATTCATATATCCAGCCACTTCTTTGTTGATAACAACCCCTCCTTCCAGGCTCTCTATTGAAATGCAAAAAATTTTACATCTCTCAAAGCAATATAGTATTGGTGACTAGTATTTTTACCAAAACCACACAGTGATCAGGATTTATGGCTGTGAATTAACTCCCTACAAGTTTCAGAAGTATGTCCCTATGAGACTCTTTGCTCTGGAATACTACCGGCAACTTAGTAGTTCAGACTTAACTCATTTCTATGGGGCTAGGAAAAAATCACAACTCAAGGTATGACATCAATTGGGCCCTTTTATCTTCAATAAAAAGGAAGAAGCCTGGGAAGAAGAAAATAAGATATTAAGAGATCAACTTATGCTGAAACAAAGTTTTCATTGGTCACCATATGACCCTGAACATTTCATAAGTTTTAGAAGAGTCAAAAACAAGATTACACCACAAAATCCCTGAGATTGAACAATATGCTAATCAACTGCAACAAAGGCTACCTGCGCTGGGCGAGTTTGGACAAGTGGCAGAGTCATTTCTCAAGGTGTCAATGCCCAGGAAGCTTCCAAAATGACACTTGGATCAGGGAATTCGACTGGTGATGAGTAAGAGGTTCCAAATCTCCAAGTGGAAGCAAGAACCTCCAAGTGGACTCAAGAACTATGAGAGGGAGAGGACACTAGTCAGTTTCATACCAGTCTCAAGCTGACTCATCCTCTCTCCAATATCCCTATATATAGATCTCTCCTACAAGAGGTCAGGGAGGCTGGAATTTTGTGAATGTAAAGAATTGTTGTTGGTTTGTGGCTGGATACATTGGGTGTTTATGCTGTGAAGGGAGCTGAAGAGGGAATTCTATTCTGCTGGGAAGGAGATGCTGGATTGGAGCCCCATGGGTTGTATCTCTTCCTGAACCCTGTTACTTTCAATAAAGCTATCTTGATTCTTTCCTATATGCTGGTGTATTTTGTATGATTGCATTAGTGTATTTGATTTACTTCTAATCCTGAATCATTTATGAATATGTATATTTGCCTTTGTATTGTGTTCTTCTCTTGTCGCAAGTAGCTGTTCTCTTGTCACAAGTAGCTGTTCTCTTGTGGCCTCGTGGGATTCAAGTAGCTGTTCTCTTGAGCAAGCGAGGAGGCGAGTAGCTGTAGACACACAAAGGGGAAGAGGATCTAGATCGAAGGACAACCGGAAGACAACGGTAAGTCTACCAATCTCCCCTCTTTCATATTTCATAAAGGAAGAAATCATAATAGCTGTATTCGTTTGTTGCTAAGGCGCTGTCACACCTTAGGTGGATAGGATCGTCCTAAATAGGCATTTTTCCCCACAACAAATTGGCGACTCTGTTGGGGAGAATTTGTTTATTCATTTCATTTGTGTTTCCGTCATTTGTTAACTTCATAGACTTGACAGCAACTTTGAACTGCATCTTTCCCGGATGCAAAGTAGAAAGTTGCTGCTTTGATCCAGTTGTTGGACTTGTCTATGACCTAAACTAGATCCACAAATGGTTTGATGATCCTTGTGATAGTCTTTAGTACCCTATCAAAGTATCCCTCTGTTTATACCTTGCTTGTGCTTCTGATTTGGCCTGAAACAGTTGATTTTTTAGCATTTTGTGACCCAGAAACCAAGGGAAACGAGAGTTTTCCCTTTCAGCGTAGGCACTGTGAAGGTATTTTTCTCAATTTCCTAACACAGGATGAAACTGACAAAGTGCTCAAGGAATTTCATGCAGGGGACTGTGGTGGTGTTATAGACATTTTTGTGCCTTGCATCACTGAGCATGAAATGTCTATAATCAAGGGATCCAAAGTCCCTAAACATGTTGTTCCTACCCCTAGAGGAACAAGGCCAAGTAACCACAGCAATTCACAAAAGTTCTCCACCTAAAAACACTCAAAAACAAGGCAATTCTAGATCATGTCAGCTGCTCCACTGAGCATCTGCGCTGAATGTCAACTGCTCCACTGTCTACCTGCGTTGAATGTCAACTGCAACAAAGGCTACCTGCGCTGGGCGAGTTTGGACAAGTGGCAGAGTCATTTCTCAAGGTGTCAATGCCCAGGAAGCTTCCAAAATGACACTTGGATCAGGGAATTCGACTGGTGATGAGTAAGAGGTTCCAAATCTCCAAGTGGAAGCAAGAACCTCCAAGTGGACTCAAGAACTATGAGAGGGAGAGGACACTAGTCAGTTTCATACCAGTCTCAAGCTGACTCATCCTCTCTCCAATATCCCTATATATAGATCTCTCCTACAAGAGGTCAGGGAGGCTGGAATTTTGTGAATGTAAAGAATTGTTGTTGGTTTGTGGCTGGATACATTGGGTGTTTATGCTGTGAAGGGAGCTGAAGAGGGAATTCTATTCTGCTAGGAAGGAGATGCTGGATTGGAGCCCCATGGGTTGTATCTCTTCCTGAACCCTGTTACTTTCAATAAAGCTATCTTGATTCTTTCCTATATGCTGGTGTATTTTGTATGATTGCATTAGTGTATTTGATTTACTTCTAATCCTGAATCATTTATGAATATGTATATTTGCCTTTGTATTGTGTTCTTCTCTTGTTGCAAGTAGTTGTTCTCTTGTCACAAGTAGCTGTTCTCTTGTGGCCTCGTGGGATTCAAGTAGCTGTTCTCTTGAGCAAGCGAGGAGGCGAGTAGCTGTAGACACACAAAGGGGAAGAGGATCTAGATCGAAGGACAACCGGAAGACAACGGTAAGTCTACCAATCTCCCCTCTTTCATATTTCATAAAGGAAGAAATCATAATAGCTGTATTCATTTGTTGCTAAGGCGCTGTCACACCTTAGGTGGATAGGATCGTCCTAAATAGGCATTTTTCCCCACAACAAATTGGCGAATCTGTTGGGGAGAATTTGTTTATTCATTTCATTTGTGTTTCCGTCATTTGTTTACTTCATAGACTTGACAGCAACTTTGAACTGCATCTTTCCCGGATGCAAAGTAGAAAGTTGCTGCTTTGATCTAGTTGTTGGACTTGTCTATGACCTAAACTAGATCCACAAATGGTTTGATGATCCTTGTGATAGTCTTTAGTACCCTATCAAAGTATCCCTCTGTTTATACCTTGCTTGTGCTTCTGATTTGGCCTGAAACAGTTGACTTTTGAGCATTTTGTGACCCAGAAACCAAGGGAAACGAGAGTTTTCCCTTTCAGCGTAGGCACTGTGAAGGCAGTCTGCATTTCAACGCAGGTCCCGAAGGGGCTACCTGCGCTGAATGTCAAACTGACAGTGTTAGACCTGCGCTGAACCAGTGTGGCCTTGTGCAGCTGGGGTTCTTTGTCCTTTGTTGCCCTGTTTTGATCTCTGTTTTTGTAGCCTTTGACCAGCATAGGTACCAGTCTGATAAGCTTTTCTTTACTTGATTCCACCTCATTTTTGTACAAAAAGATTGTGAATGTTTTTATGTGTTTGTGGCGTCATTTACAGTCTTCCTTTGCATGAGTAAAGTATTCATCCTGTAGCCTTTGATTCAGATTTGATTGTGATCTTAGAAGAGAGTTCATTGTCTGATTACAGATTGATTATAGATTTACTTTTGCTTATTGGTTTGAATTTGTGTCTTTTAAGTGTCAAAACAAGTCTCTATTTCGAAAATCGCAAAGTGATTGTAATCTCTTCTACCCTTGTTGATTTCGAAGAAAGTGAACTTGTTTATATTGATCATTTTAAAAGCAAATTCAAAGTTGTGCAAAAAGCTTTCTTTGTAGGCATTTATACTAAGAAAGTGGAAAACAAACACCTGCATTGTGCATTTTGCATTTGATAAGTTTGCATGTTGGATTTAAGGAAAGTGCATTAGAGTGTGCTGATTGCTCTTTGAGAAAAGATAATGTTATTATTTTCCCTTAGTAGCTAGGATTTTCAAAGTTGAAAGATAATAAAGCTTGCTTATCATCTTAGACTGCATTTAGGAATTTGTATCATACATTTCATGGTGAACCTTGAAAGGAAAACGTTAAAAAGATCAACCTAAAATAAACTGAATGAACCTAACAACACTTTGTAACATAACGCACAACATAGAGGTCTAGGCTAGAGACGTGTTCTGGCGTCGTTAAACATAGTGACTGTCGATCTCGAAGAAGGTGGGTGATTCCTCCTGAGAGACGGTAGCGCTAATACGGATTTGTGCTCCCACGTACCGTCGCGTATATATTGGGAGACCCCTATAGGCATATATCTTTTATCCTTAGGAAGCCATGTCGGCCGCCCTACTGATTGCAATGCAGTGAACACAGCATTCACGAAGATCGACCACCCGTACCGTAAAAAGTATTCTGTGGTTTTGCGAAAAGTTTGGCACACCCTCTGCCTAGATCTCCAGAGCAGTTTCTTTTGGCCTTTTTCAGACTCTATAACAGAAAAAGTCCATCCGAGCATTTGTCACTTCGGGCTTGTTAAGACATCGAAGGAGACTAGAGTCATCTTTAGCTTTTTCTCGACTCTTTAAAAGTGAAAAAGCAAGTTGTGTCTAAAGCATCTAATAAAATTCATTCAATTCAGAAACACCAATTTCCCCTTTTGTATTTTGGTTGATCGAGTAATCCGCAATCGTGGAAGAAAGTCAATTGAAACCCCGTCGTTCGCGGAGGCTTACGAGTCAACCGTCTTTGTCTCCGGAATCGAAAACAGTACGGACAAAGCGAACTCGTTTAACCGGTTCGAAATCTCCTACCAAAGTTAGAACAAGTGTTCCGACAACATCTGAGATTCCGGTTACTCTAAACATTTCTGGAAACCCTGCCTCTATAGAAGAAGTTCAACAGCCACAGAGGGACAGTAACACTGATCCTGGTCTGGGGGAAAATACTTGTGTTACTGAGCTAGTTCCATCTGTAACCGGTTCAGAGAGTTTTGTTCCTCAAACAACTGTTGCTGTCGAAACAACCCCATCTTCGGCACCAGAAATATTTTACGGACCTGACGGTCTTCCTCTTCCACCGGGTTTGATTGCGATAGAGGAAATTGCAGAGGATCCGCAAGCAAGTACTCCAACCCATTTTGGAGTCGGGGTCACTCTATTTCCTTCATCAGAAGTTAATCCACCACAAGTGGAAGTTCCTGTAGAATCGCTAGGCAATCTATTGGATAGACTCAAAATGTCTGAACAACCGTCAATGTCTAGGACTGTGTCGAACAACACAGCGACAGCAGAAGCCCCTGCCGTCACTCCGACAATGTTTGCCGGCATGCCACCTGTCCCGACTAGCTCGTAACTGCTAGAAGGAGTCCACCAAGGGACTATTTCGATAGTGTGGTCTGTTCCAGTTTGTTCATCCGGAATAATATCCGGCAACTCTTATGTTGAGACTCGACGGATTGATCCTTATGGAGGTCAATTTGGGCCATCCAGTCCCCAAGGGCAAACAACCCCTTTGAGTTCCGGATTGCTACCGTATGGGGGGCAATATGCCCTTTCATTACCTCCTCCGGGAGGATATCCATACGGCAGTTCTCAACAGTATTCAGGTTATACTGGAATCACATCAAGTGGTTGGGTATCTATGCTACCTCCACAACCAAGGGTTGTATATTCTACGCAACAGTGCATACCTATGACGAACATGCCAACCACACCGGCTATTGTAACAGTGTCACAAGTTCAAGCGATGCCTGTTGCATGTCAACCTCAGACTTCTCAGGTTGTAATGCAACAGCCCCTTGACCATGGGTCACAACCACAATCGCCAACTGGTGGGGCGACACAGGTCCAAATGGGTACAATTACCCCACACCTTGGTCCAATGGTTAGCATAGCACAACAGAACATGGCTTCACAACCGTGGCTAGTGCAATACCAACAACCACAATTCCAGCAAGTGTACCAAGGTTCTGAGCAGCAGATCTTTGCGAACAGTGGACAACCGTATATTCAAAACGGTCAAAACCAACCACTTTACAGTGGTCAAGTCCACCAACCGTATCATTCATACCAACATCAATTACATTATGCTGGTATGCAAAGACCCACGGCTCAAGCGATTCCATCGTACCCTGGTTATGCTTCGCCTAACCTGAATCAACAGTTGCCATTTGTGGCAACTTTAGAGTTACCCGATTTACACCGGTTAACCAACGATCTGATTGCTTATGCCCCTTGGTGGCCAGCGATTCCTCATAAACTTCCATCTGACATTCCTAAATTCAATGGAAATCCAGGTGAAGACCCATCGAATCACGTGATGACTTTTCATCTGTGGTGTTCGTCGAACACCCTGAACGATGATTCGATAAGGCTTCGCCTTTTTCAGAGGACATTGACAGGTCCAGCGGCTAAATGGTATATTGAATTACCTAGATCTTCTTTCGAAAATTTTAGCTCCCTAGCCACGACTTTCTTAACCCATTTTCAATTACCGATAAGGTATGAAACGGGAATAGAAATATTAACCAACTTTAAACAGACAACTGCTACTCATATATCTGATCATATACATGAATGGCGTCGTCGTAGAAGGATGGTTAAAACATACGTTCCCGATCAGCTGTTAGCTGAATGGTTTATAAAGTCGTTACTTCCGGCTATAACGGAAGATGTGGCAAAGGGGGGAGTCGTAACAGAAGAGCAAGTTATCGCTCGTGCGCAGTATCTAGACTTAGTTTACACTCAGTCTGGTACAATCTACGACAAAATACCGGACGCCCCTAGATCGGAATTTTCAATTCCTCCTCCTCCTAAATCCAATAGTGACTCTCATGCCGGCGATGGCGTGATTGGCACGACAAACGTGAAATCGATAAAGGCTTCATCTAAGAAATCCCGTAAGAATTCGAATCAAAATGCAAAAGAAGAAATTCTTGCTTCGGAAGTAAATGCCGTATCAGCAGATAAAGGCAAAGAAACCAATCAACCAGGAAGCAAGAAGAAGCAAAACAAAGGGAAGAAGAAGAAACAGGGTGAATCATCTCCTGGAAAGAATTCTTCAAACCCTCCTGGGAAAGGGAAATCAAATTATCCATGTCAAATATGTGATGAGGAGGATCATTATACAAAGAATTGCCCATTCAAAGCTGAGTTGAAAAGGTTCTTTAAAAGTTCACAAACCTCAGCTGTGTTAACTGATCCATTTCCCAACCCAGGTCAAAATCTGGTTGATAGTGGGAATGCTTCCCCGTCGCAAGTGCTTATGTTGTCGGTTTCAAAACAGCAGAATGATGCTTTGATTTCGACAAGGAACAAAGATTACGGGAATCCTCAGCTGTCGAACGACAAAGGTAAAGATCAACCAAGTAGTTCGACAACAACTTCGACAGAAGTTGTACCGCCCATCATTCCTGAATTAACAATAAAACCGCCAAAGGGAGTAGTACACAAGTCGACATTTAATCCTCGCGCCAGGGCGGCGCAGCATTATAACATAGTGGAAGATTTGGCCCAATCGCCATCCGCTATGTCGACTCTTGAAGTACTACAAAATTGCCCATCCCAAAGGCAGGCTTTGTTATCAGCTATTTGTGGGGTTGATCCTAAGGATTCAAATCTTGTATCTTTTGATCACAAAGGATACGATCCTCAGTTACCAGCTCAACTAGCTTTCCTTATTCAAGTGAAAGCCCTCAACAAAACTGTTCACAGAACGATTATTGATGAGGGGGCATCTACATGTATTATGTCGATGAGTTGCTGGAAGACTTTAGGATCTCCAACCTTGTCGCGATCTTCGACGACATTAAAAGCTTTCGACGGAAGGACTTATACCCCGTATGGTATCCTTAATAACTTGAAGGTTGAACTAGGAGGAAAAACAGTAGAAATTGATGTTGAGGTCATCGATGGGAATCTTGACTATAACATCCTACTGGGAAGACCATGGATATATGCCATGGCAGCTGTTGTGTCGACTTATTTTAGGAAGATCGCATTCCCATTTGAAGGAGGGATTACGGTCGTCGACCAACAGAACTTCCTCCCTAATGGTTCACAAGTTACAGGAAGCATTCCCATGATCCATGGAAGCGACCATTCAGTTCAAGATATCGGAGTAGGCCTATTGAAAGACCCCACAATGATGGGAACTTTCGCGCTACCGCCTCCTATCTACATAGGAAATATACCGTTTGTAGCAACCTGCAACATGATATCTTCCATGAAGGTCGCAGAAGACAAAGTCGACATGGATCATGCAATGGTTCTGCCCCCAAGCCCTATAGAAATATTGTAGCAATCAATGTTTCGGGCATGGGAAGCGAACCCAAATCAACGCTCGTCAAGCGTTTGGGTAGATAGGTCTAGAGAAAATGGTACCCCATTAGATCCTTGGTCGAAAGTGCATGGGACTGACGAAGGAATCTTACAATCAATGTTGATTGAGGGGGCGCCATGGAGTGATCACCACCATCGTTCCCTTCTTCCGGAATATGAAGAAGATACTCAACAAGATCTTTATCACCCTTCAGTTTTTGAATTCCTATCAAATACTGTAAATACGGTGGATTCCGAGCGAAACTTATCCAATATTGAAGAGACTATAGCCATAAATATCTCGACTAAGACAAATGTTGTAGAGAATATTTATGTCGACAAAGGTTGTTCCCCTTCAGAACTGGAAATATATAACGCTATTTTTCGCGAATTTAGAGATGTCTTTGCTTGGTCATATGATGAAATGCCGGGCATTGACTCGAGTATCATTGAACATGAAATTAAAATGTATCCTGATGTCAAACCAGTAAGACAACGGCTTCGGCAGGTGCACCCCAAGAAAGCCGCTGCCATTAAGGCAGAAGTTGAAAAAATTATCCATGCTGGATTCATCTACCCGGTTCCTCTAACTGATTGGGTATCGAATATTGTCCCTGTTATGAAGAAACAAGGGACAATAAGAGTGTGTGTCGATTATAGGGATGTAAACCAAGCTTGTCCAAAGGACAACTACCCTACACCCTTCATCGACCAGATAATTGATGAATGCGCCGGATGTGAAATCTTTTCATTTATGGATGGGTTTTCCGGGTATAATCAAATAAATATCCGCCCACGGGACCAGTCAAAGACTGCATTTATTTGTCCGTGGGGCACATTCGCTTATCGAAAATTACCCTTTGGTTTAAAGAACGCAGGGGCGACGTTTCAGAGGGCAATGAATTATGCCTTCCATGACATCAAGAACATCGTTCAACCTTATCTCAACGATCTTCCGGCTCATTCGCGAAAGCGGACTGATCATCCGCAGCATTTAAGAGCGATATTTCTACGTTGCCGAAACTACAAGATAAGACTAAATCCGCACAAATGTGTGTTTTGCGTCGGTTCTGGTTGTTTACCTGGCTTTGTAGTCTCTAAAGATGGGATTCGTCTCGATCCTTGCAAGGTTCAGGCAATCATCAATTTGCCTCCACCTTCAAATTTGCTTCAGATTCAGAAACTCCAAGGGAAAGCAAACTTTCTGAGGAGGTTCATTCCAAATTACGCAGAACTTGCTAAAGGTTATACTCGTCTTTTGAAAAAGGATGTACCTTTCGTCTGGGACCAGGTGGTGCAAGCTTCCTTTGATGCTCTGAAAGATTGTCTAGTAAAAGCATCATTAATGTACGCCCCAGACTATCAAAGAGATTTTAACCTGCATCTGGCTGTAGCGGATACGACCATTGCGATGGTTTTAGTTCAAGAAGTCGATGGAATTGAACATCCTATATATTATTTAAGTAAAAACTTAAATGATACAGAAAGTAAATATTCTTATGTTGAAAAACTAGCACTTGCAGCTGTTCAAGCGATTCAAAGGTTTCGACATTATGTCCTCTTTCGGAAAACTACCATTTTATCAGATTGCAACCCCATGACTTATATACTGTCGCGACAGTTGCTTGGGGGGAAATATTCAAAATGGATAGCTATCCTTCAAGAGTTTGATCTGGAATTTGTAAAATCCAAATCAAAGAAAGCTCTAGTTTTCGCAGAATTATTGTGCGATCTCCCATCATCATCCAACGATGAAACATTAGAAGAGTCAATCATGGACGAAAGTTTGTTTCTGATATCTACAAGAAATGAGTGGTATGGAGATATCATAATTTATCTCCAAACCCAAAAATTCAGGTCTAACACCTCTCACTCAGAACAAAAACATATACGATACCAAGCAAAAGACTACATGATCATCGGTGATACGCTTTACCGTCGTGGTATCGATACAGTCCTGAGGAGGTGCCTTACCCATGAGGAGGCCGAAAAAGCCCTGAATGAGTGTCATTCAGGCGCGTGTGGGGGGCATCAATCTGGATATGCAACAGCACAAAAAATCTTACGAGCAGGTTACTTCTGGCCAACTATGTTCAAAGATTGCATAATCGCAGTCAGAAGTTGCCACGCTTGTCAAATTTTCGATAGCAAAACCAGGAGACTGCCCACACCTTTACAGCCAATAGTTGCTGTTGGGCCTTTCGCCAAATGGGGCATCGATTTCATGCAATGTAACCCCACCTCGACTGGGGGGCATGGGTATATTATAGTCGCTGTTGACTATTTTACCAAATGGGCCGAGGCGATGCCTACATTGGATAACACTGGTGAAACAACTGCCCTTTTCTTTTTCAATCATGTAGTCGCCAGGTTCGACGTACCACAGGCTATAGTTACAGATCATGGATCACATTTTCGCAATCACATGATGATCGAATTAGCTGCCAAGCTAGGGCTATCTCACGACAGCTCTACCCCGTATTATCCTCAAGCCAACGGACAAGTTGAAGCAATCAACAAGGTCCTGAAGCGTATGTTGCAAAGGATGATCGGGGTTCATAAAAGAAGGTGGCACCTAATCCTGTATTCAGCTTTGTGGGCCTACCGAACGTCGGTAAAGAACGCGACTGGGTTCACACCTTTCCAACTGGTGTATGGCCTGGAAGCAGTCTTGCCAATCCAGTGCGAAATTTTGTCGCTTAAACTCGCAATTGACCTCCTCCCCGGAACTTTGGAAGAAGAGGCTCGTTTCTTGGAATTAATCCAATTGGATGAAACCCGTCGTGATGCCACTTTGGCTAACGAAGCCCATAAGAAACAAGTCAAGGCTCAGTTCGACAAAAATGTCAAACCCCGTGTCTTCTCAGAAGGTGACTTGGTCTTGCTTTATGATCAAGAATCCGATAAATTGGGAGCAGGTAAATTTAATTCCTTATGGATGGGCCCCTATATTGTTAAAAGGGTGTTAGCAAAAGGAGCCTACGAGTTAATGGATTATGAAGGAACTCCACTGGCGCAGCCCCGCAACAGGTTGTACCTCAAGCGTTACTATGCTTAAATAGTAACATGTATGCTTTTGTTGTATTTTGTTTTCGCTAAAGTATTTGTCCTGGTCAAGTGATCCACCTTTCTCATTTGTTGCAGATGTCAAACCTTTTGGAGACATGTGTTGGATATGCCGACGGAGCGATTCGTAGTGCGCGAAACCTATCCTCCGCAGCCTGGGCCATTATTGATCCAAGCGGCGAGTTAGTAAGTTTCAGAGGTGTATGTATTGGGCAATCAACGAATAACATCGCTGAGTATAGCGCGTTGATAGAACTACTCTCTGATGCCATTACACGTGGCATATGCCGACTAATTGTCAGGCTAGACTCACAGCTTGTAATACTACAACTCAATGGTATATATTCCGTTCGTAATCCAGCTATTTATCGCATGTTCCTAAGGGTTAAGATTTTGGAAAGACAGTTTGATTCAATTCAATACCAGCATATTTCCAGAAACTTAAACACATTAACCGACTCACTAGCGAACTATGTGTTAGATAGACATTTGCAACATTTATAAAAGGGACACATCATCAATGATTGTACATATGTATCATATAACTCAACCAGAATAAAACTCGAAAATCAAAATATATAGAAGCTGTTTATCGTTCATACATAATGTTCTGTAACCAAGACAAAAATTGGTCATATGACCCAAAACTCAAAATTCTAGGGGGCACCCTAGCCTAGTGGTGCTCATGATAGCACGTCACGGCCTGTGCAATCATGTGCAAGAGACGAGTCCATCGTCTAGGCACACCAGTGGTATGGCGCTGCAATTGTAAAGGGAGCTCATCAATCCTCACATCGGGAATGCCAAGAGTAAGGCTCTCAACCTGCTCCTGCACAGCTGTAAGAATCTCTGCCACGTCAAGGTCGCGGAGAATAACCCTCCCAGCAGTCTCCCCTGCTAGGGCGGCAACTGGCGCTTTCGGGCGAGCTGCTGGACGAACGGGACCAACATCTGCATGCACACATGAGTTTGATTATAAGTCTTGATAGAGTAAAGCACAGAAAACATTATGAATAAGAACAGTAAACAGTAATATGGTCAAAGATTTTACCAATAGCGCCCCACTGTTCGCCATCCGGCAGTACCAAGTCCGGATCACCTCGGAAATCCATGCCAACGTATGGGTACTCGGAATAGACCATCTCCTGGCGCTCGAACCACATGAAGAAGGTATCAGTGAAAGTAATCTGAGATTGACCAGCATGCCTAGACATGTGATCAACCCATCTCTGCATTACGTGGCTCGGTGGGAGAAGGCAAGTCGAGTGCAATATACTGAGGCTGCATCAGTGGTATTTTCTCCAAAGCAAAGGCAGTCAGAATAGAACCATACCCAAAGTTCTTCATCTTCCCGTCCTTTACCTTGGTCACTTGACTTTTCATCTGAGCAAGTACTGCATCACACCAGTTGAATAATTTCAGTTGGAGACACTCCAAGGCGTGCTGCACATAAGACCTGTTGGCAACATGTAGAGATGCACTACCGGCCATCCTACCAACAGTATACAGAATGGACCTGAGAGACCTGTCAGTAATCTCACGGATAACAACCTTGCCGTCTCTGCTCGGCTGGGAACCTTCCCTGCAATACTGACGGACATAATCTCTCACGGAGTCATTCCCCCAGGCCGAACCTGACAAAGAAATGGGGGCACCTCGCCTTGACAGCCCAGTCAAGAAGTAAATGTCCTCTATGGTCAAGGGGATGGATTTTCCCCTAATCTGGAATACTTGGTTGATAGGATCCCAAGCATCAAGCATATACTGCAGTAAAGAGATCTGTGCTCTCATGCTAGAGATACGGAAAAACTTCAGCAGGCCACAGTTCCACAGCGTGTTCACCGTGACAGGGTCATGGAGGGCAATCATGTCCTCCTCTTCATGTTCTTGTTCTCGCCATGTAAGGGACATTTTGCTCAAAGATCCCTGCAAAACAAACAAGAGAAAGAGTAAGTTCCCGAATTTGATGAGAAACTGGCAAAATTTCATCAAAAACTGTGCATAGAACTGCTTTTCTGAAATCAGCGCAGTTGGCAAGTGTCCTACCTGCGTTGAAGGTCAAACTTCCTTAAGGCAGCTTGACATCCAGTGCAGGTTTCGAATGGACTGCCTGCGCTAATGCCAGAGCGCCCTAAAAAAACCCCAGGGGCTCATGGGGACAGGAAAACAGGCACAAAACTGAAAAAGGAAACCATGAAAAGAAAGAGCTAGGGTTTAGCTCCTACCTGGTCCAGACAGCGCTGAAAATCGTCCACAGAATCTCCCGGAATCAGCTGGTGAAAATCAAGGGGGATGAGGCACCTCCAGAGCTCCAACAAACCAAGATCAAATGAAATGGTAAAATGAGAGGTAAAAACACCTTTTAATGGCTTTCTACGTAGTTCAAAGCGGAATATTAGGGTTATAATCTCATTTTCATGCAAATATTATTCATTTCTAACTAAGTTTGATGCAGCAATTGAGAATGCAGTACTATCATTGAAAAGAGAAAAGATAGTTATGGTAAAAAATCAAAATTTGACTATATAATCGAGCAGTTTTAGCATAAAGTTCATGCTCGTTAAAAAATAAACGCAAGATCCGAGCATTTTTAACGCGGTCTTCATGCTCGTTAAAAAATAAATAAAAGCAGTGAGCAGAGTTTCCTCCAGTGTTTAAGCTCATTTTTATCTAAAAAATGAACCTATTCCGGTAAATAACCACAGTGATTGTAAATTTATCAGCCGTTAAAGCCTTGGTCGTGTTTGCACCTGCCACCTCCACTTTTCATTTGGCCGATCGTTCACCTCCATATGATTGTTTACCCATTTTGAGGAATAGCTGCGAAGAGTGATTTCACCTAGCCATCCTTGTGACACTGTTGTGATTGGAAAATTCCAACCTGTACCTGGAATCAGTTGCTATCCCTGTTCATCACTCGTTCCTCAAAAGACGAGTCTTCTTTAAGCTCTTTTCAATTGACTCGTAAAATATGAAAAGATTGCTGAGTTTTGGCCTTCCAGGTCGTTAAAGGACAGGAAGAGCTATCCCTCCTCTAGATTTTAATCTTTTTGGACCTGAGGGATTATTGCACAAAAAGGTCGAGTGCTTGTTTTATTCGGCTCGTTAAAGTTATCGAAAACTCATCCCTTCTGTATTGTTTTATACTTTTTCGGACTTAAGGGATTAGATGACAAAAAAGGAATTTTGGAGTTGACTTTATGTACCTTTTCAGACTCTCTAAAAATGAAAAGGACCGAGTTATCCTTGTCGTTAGACTCGTTAAAATGATTAAATAGCGACAAACTTGTCTTTAGACGAGAACGAGTTTCCCTATCGCTAGGCTCGTTAAAACATAGCGATGGGCTTGCCCGAAGGGCAGGTTATAGAACAAGAATATGTTATCCTCCTCAAGCTTGACAAAAATAAAGAGGTACTGGTCAGCAATGACTGGGGAAAAATTGGGAAAAATCAAGAAAACTTTGATGGTAGCAGGTCGCTCTTGAACATGACACTTTTCCTCCGTACCACGTTCGGGTTGGGTTGTTTCATTCACCGGTCACATCACCATGGTCTCGCCATGCCATCCATATTTGGGGTAATGCTACCAATCCATCGCATCAGTGTCGCCATATGTTCAAGAGAAGTTGTTCAGAAAGAGTCAACCGGGTCCCATCCACTGCCATACATTATCCTTCATCCATTCATGACCGCCACCCTGAATCATATGTCACAGATCGTTTTCACCTCCATTAAAGTCATTAGCTCTGTTCCGTGTCACTGATGTGGGATTCATTAAGGCCCTCCTGTGACGGATTGCTTCTTGTCGACATCAGCTCATTATCCAAGAAGTTGATCTAGGAACACCCCCTTCAGTACTTTGAAGCTTGCATGCCTCAATGGCAAGTTTCTCACTTCCGGCGACAGGTATACATCAATGACCTTCGACCAGAAGATTTTGCGTGGTGTTCGATGCCAAAGTCCTTTATTCACACCACGTGAATTGTACTGCAGTACCTTGAGGGTCATTATCATTATCGGTGATTCCTCTCGCGCTTGTTAACGGTTTACATCATTGACCGGTAATCAAGCGATGTCTTTCCATGTTCGACTTCAGCGCAATTCTCACATGGATCGACTTGTACTTAGAGTGAAGATCGAACGAGTTTGAAGACCCCGGATCTAGTTTCATCCATCCGGGCTGCAATATATATTCAGGAAAAATAAAGACATTTGACATGTACATCATTACAGCAGATGATCATCCTACTCAAAGGATGATAATTTCACCAAAATTATCAGTCTACCATCAGACGATTGTCTGTTCTATGTACAAAAATGAATTTATAAAGCTGAGCATGGGAATGCCCGCCTTAGCTAGATCATGAAAGCAGAATGAATGATAATGTATTGTATTGTATTTTATTACAGGTCTCCTCCCAGCAGATGGATGAACTTCGGACCCTCCTGGATAAAGCATTTCACCCGATAAACGGCCTCATACTTTAGGGGGCAACTGTTATAGACATTTTTGTGCCTTGCATCACTGACCATGAAATGTCGATAATCAAGGGATCCGAAGTCCCTAAACATGTTGTTCCTACCCCTAGAGGAACAAGGCCAAGTAACCACAGCAATTCACAGAAGTTCTCCACCTGAAAACACTAAAAAACAAGGCAATTCTGGATCATGTCAACTGCTCCACTGAGCATCTGCGCTGAATGTCAACTGCTCCACTGTCTACCTGCGTTGAATGTCAACTGCAACAAAGGCTACCTGCGCTGGGCGAGTTTGGACAAGTGGCAGAGTCATTTCTCAAGGTGTCAATGCCCAGGAAGCTTCCAAAATGACACTTGGATCAGGGAATTCGACTGATGATGAGTAAGAGGTTCCAAATCTCCAAGTGGAAGCAAGAACCTCCAAGTGGACTCAAGAACTATGAGAGGGAGAGGACACTAGTCAGTTTCATACCTGTCTCAAGCTGACTCATCCTCTCTCCAATATCCCTATATATAGATCTCTCCTACAAGAGGTCAGGGAGGCTGGAATTTTGTGAATGTAAAGAATTGCTGTTGGTTTGTGGCTGGATACATTGGGTGTTTATGCTTTGAAGGGAGCTGAAGAGGGAATTCTATTCTGCTGGGAAGGAGATGCTGGATTGGAGCCCCATGGGTTGTATCTCTTCCTGAACCCTGTTACTTTCAATAAAGCTATCTTGATTCTTTCCTATATGCTGGTGTATTTTGTATGATTGAATTAGTGTATTTGATTTACTTCTAATCCTGAATCATTTATGAATATGTATATTTGCCTTTGTATTTTGTTCTTCTCTTGTCACAAGTAGTTGTTCTCTTGTCACAGGTAGCTGTTCTCTTGTGGCCTCGTGGGATTCAAGTAGCTGTTCTCTTGAGCAAGCGAGGAGGCGAGTAGCTGTAGACACACAAAGGGGAAGAGGATCTAGATCGAAGGACAACCGGAAGACAACGGTAAGTCTACCAATCTCCCCTCTTTCATATTTCATAAAGGAAGAAATCATAATAGCTGTATTCGTTTGTTGCTAAGGCGCTGTCACACCTTAGGTGGATAGGATCGTCCTAAATAGGAATTTTTCCCCACAACAGGTGGACATTTGTATTGGAAGTCAACAACTGATAAAATTCTAAGAGCTGGTTTTTATTGGCCCTCCCTGTTTGCTGATGTAAATAAATTTGTAATTTCTTGCCATAAATGCCAAATCTTTGAAGGCAAGAGAAAGTTGTTACCTTTACCTCTAAAGCCCATTTCCACTGAAAGACCATTTCAACAATCAGATTTAGATTTCATTGGAGAAATTCACCCTTCCTCCTCTGGCCAACACAAGTGGATTTTAAATACCACAGATTACTTCACCAAGTGGATAGAAGCCATCCATTGTAGGCAAGCCAATGACTCAATCATCATGCAATTCTTAGAATCCAATATTCTTTCTAGATTTGGTTGTCCAGAGAAGATTATAACAGACAATGCTGCTGCCTTTAAATCCAAAAGAATGATCAATTTTTGTCACAAATACCACATTACCTTAGGCCACTCCATAGCCTATTACCCTCAAGGTAATGGTCTAGATGAATCATCCAATAAGAGCCTGGTAAACATCATAAAGAAAGTATTGGAGGAAAACAAGAAGAATTGGCACAAAAAGCTTGTTAATGCACTATGGGTAGACAGGTTAACTACAAAAAGATCTATTGGAACAAACCCATATGAATTGGTTTATGGCATGGAGGCTGTATTCCCTTCATCCTTGGGAATCCCTGTGATCAAATTGCTACAAGAAATACAAGCAAAACCCAATGATATTCAAAGAAGAATCAATCAAACTATTCACTTACAGCAGACTAGAGAAGAAGTGTATCACAGAACTCAGATTCTACAAGAAAAACTGAAGAAGATTTTTGACAAAAGGACAAAAGCAGAGGATTTATTCATAGGAGACAAAGTGCTGAAGTGGGATTCTAGGAGGGAAGACAAAGGAAAACATGGAAAATTTGATTTCCTATGGAAAGTCCCTTTTGTCATTCAGGCTGTACAAGGAAATAACACCTATTTTTTGAGAAGTTTGGATGGTATAGAAGCTGAGGAAGGACTAGTCAATGGGCGAATGCTCAAGCATTATTTTGATCCTCTTTTTTAAACCTAACAGGACTGCATTTTGTACATAAATAGTGTTTATTTTAGCAGTTTATTACAACAATAAGATAGGGAATAGGATGCAACAAATTTTGAGGGAAAAGCAAGGAATTGTGCCACCTTTTTGTGTATATTTTGAGTTTATCAGAAGAAATCAAGAAGAAAACTTGGGAGCTATAGAGATGATGAAAAATATTCAGACAAACAAGCAAAGACAGAGTTGTAATTCCATACAGATCAGCTCATAAGAAGTGTATACATACCACAAAGATTCAGTTTGTTTGTCTACAACAGAAGTAAGTTTCAGATTACAGTAAGAGTTGAAAGTAAGGCCATTTGACCTTCTGTTCTTGGCTTTTCACCTGGAAAAGCCATCCCCAAGTGGAGCCACTGTTAGGTTCCTATACCAATAGGTTTCATATTTCATGATTGACTGTGGAAATGCCAAATATGATCATCTTTTCCATGCTGCAAAGGTTCCATATTTTCCAAAAAACAGAAAAATTTAAAAAATGTAAAGAGGGTATGCCCTAAAATAAAAATGAAAGGGAAAGAAAAATGAATTGGTCAAGAAAGAAAGAAAATGAACCCCAAAGAAAGACCAGGAAAGTTTGCTAGTCAAAATGTCACTACTGTCCTATTTTCGCAAAGAATTTCAAATCATGCAATCAGTGACTTGGTCACACTTGATCGATGCCCCAACAGCTCAATCTTGGCCAGTCCAGGTTTAAATTTCTTGTTTTAGCATTACAGAATAAGGTCTGTTCAAACAATTCAAGCTTGGCAGATCACTAGCTAGGTAGAGAAACAAGGGTGCTCAACAGTTGAATCTGAGCCCCTGGAAGAGATAAGGGCAGACTTAGATAGGAGGGCAGTCAAAAGAAAAAGAAAGAAAGGGTTTGCTAGTTCAAATGCACCCAAACAAGATGAAGAAAAAATCTTAGGTGTAGCATAATGGGTAAGTAATTCTAGTGTTGTAGAAGTAGGTTAGTGATCAGTTTTGTCCTATTGAATATGATCTATCTCATGAGTATCACAAACATCCTGGCAAAGTGACTACAATTCAGTGGAGCATGATTGACTTCCCCTCTCATTTCCCCAAGAACACTTACTAACATCCCCTCAAGGACATTGGGATCTCTTCATTGGTCCTAACTCATTTCATTTTATGAGAAATACTAAGTGAAACTTTGTGTTTACTTGGTGAAAACAAGCGACATTTCTTGTGTAAAATAATCACTCCATTTCCCTTTCATTTCTCTATAAACCTAAGTTATTAGTTTATAAACTTAGCGTTTTTTATCTACAAAACCATACTAACACCCTAACTCTATTATATAGCTCCTATTTAAACGTTTCCCCTCCCATACTATGTAAAAATACATAAAATTCCTAAAAAACTAAATATCCCAACCCCTGGCTTAATATAGCCATAACCATGTTATTTTGGGATTATTGGTCCACCCAGGGCCAATAAGAACCCTCCACGCACCCCACCGAGATTTATTTAACATTTGGTTAAACAGATAACCAAAGCTACCCGCATAAACCATATAAAACGTTGTTAACCAAGGTTTATACCCCGCAAATATTAAAAACATTAAAATAATGTGCGGGCCCTTTGTTATAAACCACCGCCAACTGACCTTCTCGTCAACCATTGGATCGGGCCCTCCCCATCCAACGGATCTCGTCCATATCGGAGCCGCTCCGATGTACGAAGATTAGCGCCTGATAAAAAGTGATTTTCCAGCCGTACCCCAGGACGGGTGTCTCCACCCCATTGCATCGCGTCCATTCTGCCAGAAACCACTATCGTACAAAGGGCGGTGCGATAGAAACCACAAACCACTCCCGACTCCCACTGACCATATCATCCACCCACGTCACTATTTCGTCCGCCATGTCTGCCATGTCATCTACCCACGTCATCCGCCACATCACCTTCCTTACCCCGCTACAGGACAAATTTACGTCATGATGACATCATCCCGAAAAGCGCCAAAAAGCCCGAAAAGCCAAATTTTGTTAAAAAGTCATGAAAGTGATGGTTTTTTGCTTATTTTTATTTTTTTGGTTTGCGGAGACTGTGCATGCAAATTACGACAAATTTTCCACCAAAGCTCCAGTTCGCCACCCAGGGGAATTCACTCTGCAAACTCGGCCCCCTGAGCTCAGTCTTGTACCCACATTTCGCACCAGGCACCTGTAAAATAAGTATTTACCAAATATTAGCTCAAAAACCGTGTTTTTCCAAAGTTCTCTGTTAAAATCACCCGAAGAACTAAAATTCGAATTAAAGTGCGCTCCTACCTACGAATCTCTGCATTTTAATTCACTGTTTGACCCATTCTTCCAAAGAAAACCTGCAAATTCTATTCTCCTCTGCAAATTGCCCATCAAACTGCAATTCAAGCCCATTTCCACTGGAAAAATCTCCAAAAATGCCCAAATATTGAGATAAATTTGTCAAACTCACTTGCAAAAGAGCACCATTTTCTTGTTTTATCCAGCTTCCCAATTAAACTCTGCAGACTTTGTCTTTTCCTTGAATTTTACCCAGTGAGGCCATTTCCATATAAAACTCAGTTTGGAAAATTCCTGTGAAAGACCCTAGTGCTAGTACTCTGTTTTCTATTGTAACAAAGACCCAAATTCCAATTATAAACACAGACAGTGAACCATGGAAGCTCTATTGGCCTTGAATGTTGCCCCCTTGAATGCACCACATAAGGAATTGGAATGGATACCCCTTGCTGACAGGGACTTCCAATCTAAGGATATGATGGGTTACAAACCTCACCTGCAAGCCTTTTGTGAAGTTAGAAATAGCTACAGAAGCAATATTGATGTCTTGGGAATTTGGGAATCCAACATGCCTATCTATTACCTCCCTTAAGTAAATGTGCTCCCTGATTTCATCCATTTATGCTATGCAAATTATGAACCCACACAAAGAGCAGTTATGGCTCCATCAGGGACTGTACTCTTCTATATCACTCCTCAATCCATAAATGAGATGTTGAAATTCAAGCCAACTCAGCCTCTGGCTCCTTTCACCATGAAATTCTTGCTTGACCAAGGTGCCAAACTGCCCAACTCAGAGATAACCAGAATTGCACAGTTGTTTATGAAACCAAATTGTCAACCTGACCAGCCTCCTCCTTATCTCCAAGTCTGGTTCAATGAGGCAGGGAGACTCATTATAGACATGATATCCTACATTTTAGGATTCAAAACCAGTGAGTATGTTGATGAAACTGTTTTAGTATTGATGTCCATATTTACTCCAGGACAGCACCCTGCTGTCAAATATGATTATGCCACCTTCATAGCAAATAAAATCCATGAGCAATTCATGAATTTGGAGAGAGAAAGAGTGTTCAAATACACATCCTACATGTATCATTTGTTGTTGTACTATCAACCTGATAGTTTCCAACTTCCTCTTAAAAGATTGGACCTCAAAGGAGAAAGGAGGTCTGTGATTTTCTAGACCTCATTATTCCATGAAGTCCACAACTCCCCATATACATATTGTGAGTTCATTGACCTATTCATATATCCAGCCACTTCTTTGTTGATAACAACCCCTCCTGCCAGGCTCTCTATTGAAATGCAAAAAATTTTACATCTCTCAAAGCAATATAGTATTGGTGACTAGTATTTTTACCAAAACCACACAGTGATCAGGATTTATGGCTGTGAATTAACTCCCTACAAGTTTCAGAAGTATGTCCCTATGAGACTCTTTGCTCTGGAATACTACCGGAAACTTAGTAGTTCAGACTTAACTCATTTCTATGGGGCTAGGAAAAAATCACAACTCAAGGTAAGACATCAATTGGGCCCTTTTATCTTCAATAAAAAGGAAGAAGCCTGGGAAGAAGAAAATAAGATATTAAGAGATCAACTTATGCTGAAACAAAGTTTTCATTGGTCACCATATGACCGTGAACATTTCATAAGTTTTAGAAGAGTCAAAAACAAGATTACACCACAAAATCCCTGAGATTGAACAATATGCTAATCAACAGGATTGGGTAGTACACTAGTTGAAGAGCTTAGTGAAGAAGAGAAATTAGAAAATACAATGAAAGAGCTTGAAAAAAAACTTGACCTGGACTCTTTTGGATACGTCCCTTTCACATTGCCTCAAGACCTTGGAGCGGGCACATCATCTGCCACAACTTCTCAACAACCTGCCCAAGAGAGTACTCCACCTACAGGGACATCCAAAGGCAAGGAAGTACAACATTCAGAGCAGCAAGATACAATGGCAGATCGGCCAGATACAGCAAAGGAGCAAAGTCAAGGGCAAGGTCCTTCAACACAAACAAAGGTACCTGAAATCCCTGTGTTACAAACTCCTCTCAATGAGGAAAGAGCCAAGAAAAGGGACAGACAAGAAGAGACACCTATAGGTGGATCAACAGAACAACAAGGGGAAAAGAGGCAAAGGTTAAATCCTTACTCTGAGGAAGAATTGGCAGAAGAAACAACAAGCAACTTAAGGGGTGAGGAAACAACTGAAAAGCAGATTCCTCCAGTTCTGGAAGCATGAACTAGCTCATTTCAGCCAGAGCAAGAGAGGCAGCATGGTGTGGAGGTTACATCCACCAAGCAACAGAGCAAGCAAGGCTCAGATATCAAGAAAGCATTCACTAAAATAAAGGCTAGAAATGAGCCAGTAAGGTTCCATCTTCATAATCAATTGCTGAGAATGGCTCCCACCAATCAACAAAGGCTAATGGCAGCTCATGATATCCAAGAAGGAAAAATGACCCTTAGTCACTTCAGGCCTACAACGCAGTAGCCACAGTCAGCTGCTGATTATATCAGGACCAATCTGGAAGTTCTCTCTAAAGACATCCACCCAATGGACCAAATTGAGTTACATAAACAAACTGGAGAAATGGTATACTCTACCTTGGCAGACAAAGCATTATTGGCTCACAGACTGCAGAATTCATTGCACAATACTTCTGCCCAATTGGAATTGGAGAAGGCCTCCTCATTAGCCAAGGATAATAGAATTAAATCCTTGGAGGAAATTATCATTGAGCTGGGACATGATCCCAAGGATCCCAAGGGTATTCAGGCCTTAATCAAAAAGAAAGAAGAAGATATTGCGGCCCTCAGGAAACAGCTCAAGCTGCCAATTACAATGCACCCTCAGACCACAAAAGTTGCACAACAGAAAGAAGAGGAGGACGTGGTGAGTTTGCTAATGAGGATGAATGAAAGGCTGGCAGAAACAGAGAAGGCATTGGAGATAGCATTACAACGAAAACAAGGAGAATTGGCCTCCCAGCCACCAGAAACAGCTCCAATAAGCACAACAACTCCTCCTACAACTACAGCAGCAGTCCCTCCCATTGTCCCAGAATCAATAGCAGGTACCTCAGCTTTAGCAACAACTACAACAACAACAATAGCAGGACCAGATGCCAGCCTGAGCATGGAAGAGATGATGAAGGAAATAAAGGCTTTAGAACTCCAAATGGCAGAATTAAAAGAAGCCAAAGAAAAACTGGCCAAGATAGAGGTGAATTATGATAAACCAAAAATAACTGTGGCTGAGAAAACAAGAGAACTAAAGGCCTTGGAAAATAAGGTAAAAGCCTTGGAGAAGGACCTTACTCTTCACAAAACTCTGGCATAAATCAAAACAATTTTGTGGACTAAAATTGGCCAGTCCATCACTGATCAATGGACATCAATACAGACTATTCATGACCAGATTAAATTGATAGGGATGGCTCAATTTGAGACTCAAAAAGCAAGAGCATTATTGGCAAACAAGCCCGAACAAGCCAATAAACTAATTCATTTTGAATACTCATACCAGAGAGCAGCTAGCAGCTCTAGATATTCAGGACAGAACAGGTACAATTTTGACAGTGAAAAAGGTGTTGACCATGAGGAATTTCGTACAAACTTTAGAAAGAAAGTGCCAAGAAATGCAGACAGAAATAAATTCCTTTAGAGAAAATTTTGCAGTGTTGCAGAGCAAAGGGTTACCCAGCTTATTGACCAGCAATGGGAGACTATTGACACATGAACAGTATGCTCACAGGGTAAATACCTATGTTACCAATCAAATTACAACATCATCAAGCATTTCATAAGAGATAGAACCTCCCTCCGGACAGAGTTTATATGACAAATTAGAAAATTTGTTCTACATTGAACATGAGATGACACATCCTTTTGAAGTCCACGCCAATTACTACAGGTATACTGAAGCTGATGAAACATTAATAAAAATACAAAGACACCAGTTGCCAAGAGACCAATGGTGGCAGGGCATGTTGGAGATTTTACCAAGGTAGTGTTGGCACTAATTCTTTTTGTTTGTCTGCATTTAATCAAATTTAATGCACGTGCCACCTATCATAAATATGAAGACAGCAAGGAAGGCGTTCACGCAAAAACGTATTAAAGAGAAATCGGGCACAAATGGAAGGGCCGGGACAACAATGTAGAAATGCGGGATAAAGAGACAGCTACCAGCCAACTTGAGAAGTCAAAAAGTCAAAGATATCAAACCACCTAAGGTAGCCAGCACAACGCAAGTTACTCCTGCATTCATTGCGCTCTCTTTCCAATGCCATTTACTGCCTTTAAGGAAGTAGATGGATGAAGTTAATGCTTGATATTTTGTCTATGAGATATTTTGTAACTCTTTTTATAAATACCTCCTTAAGAGATGTATTGTTGTTGGCTGGTGAATATCATTCTGGACCTGCACTGTAATTTTGAGAAACTTTCTGAATAAAGATTGCTGGAATGCTTTGCTGGTGAACTTTCTGTTGTGGAATTAATGGCAGAAGAATATGTTGCAGAATTCTCATGTTACTTCATGGATCAATAAGTATTTTCACCCTTGTTTTACTGTTCCTATGTTTATTTATCATCTATATATAGACTGTACTCTGTGTTCAATTCCTGTTAATTTTTATGTTTTCTACAGGACCAGATAGGTAAGAATTCTTGACTACTCTTGTCTCCCTGGTTCTTTCACTCTAAATATCATAAAGGAATTCTTAACTGCTCCTTGGTAATGTTTATTCAAATTCCCTCTATTAGCATAATGAAATATTCTTGATTTCCTTTCATTCCCTGACTTCATTTCATCTTATTCCAGCTTGAAAATTGTTCTGTGTTTAATTATCTTGCTCTGTAGTCCTTCTTTTGCCTAAGAAACCATACCAGAGGTTCATTTTCAACTGACTCCATTAACCCAATGGTCTGAACTTCTCTTATCTTGCAGCCCTGTTCTACTGAATGTCACCTTCCAAACACCAAACAAATACTTGTGCTTCATAACTAGCCTAACATATAACAAAACAAATCTAAGTCATAAAGAGAGAGACCTCTCTGGTTGCATATTTGCTAGAATCTGCAGCTAAAAGACTAGTTAGTGGTTACCTCGGCCATATTCCCTTTTCTCAAGATCTTTTGGGGAACAACCTGAGTGATAACATAAACCAAATCCAAGTATTGGGCATGAGAAATTACTTGCTCTTCTATGACAACTCCACCTTTTGCCACATCCTCGGTGATTGATGGAAACAGGGATTTTATGAACCACTCAGCTAAAAGCTAATCGGGAACATATGCCTTAGCCATCTAATGACAATGTCACCACTCATGAATATGATCTGATATATGGGTAGCAGTCGTCTGTTTAAAGTTGGTTAGGAGTTCCGTTCCAGTCTTGTATCTTATGGGTAACTAGAAGTGGGTCAAAAATGTAGTGGCTAAATTGGTGAAATTGTGGAAAGAAGCTCTTGGTAACTCAATGTACCATTTCGCAGCCGGACCAGTAAGTGTTCTTTGGAAAAGACAAAGTCTAACTAAATCATCATTTAAGAAGTTTGATGAACACCACAAATGAAATGTCATGACATGATTTGATGGGTCTTCTCTAGGATTTCCATTAAATTTTGGAATGTCAGATGGTAACTTATGTGGAATTGTCGACCACCAAGGTGCATATAATATTCTATCATTAGTGAGACGATTTAAATATTGTAATTCTAAAGTTGCTACAAATGGCAATTGTTTATGCAACTGTTTGCATACCGACATAGGGCATCTGCATTTGGTAAACTTGGTATGGTTGTTGTTGAACAAAACTGGCATAAGGTGGTTGTTGATAACCAGGTTGAATGTGTGGTTGTCCATAACCTACAAAGCCTTCTTGACTAGGACCTTGGTAAGCTTGATATTGACCAAACCCAGGTTGAGCCTGTTGAGAAAGTCCAAATTGGGGTTCGAATTGCTGGAATTGGGGTTGTTGAAATTGAGGCTGCCACGATTGTTGAATCAACTGTTGTTGTTGTTGGTACAACTGTTGTTGATTTAATGGTTGTTGTTTCCCATTAATGAAAGGTTGACCAGGTTGTGAATAAACTATACCAGTGTAAGCTTGGGTCAATCCAAATAAGGGTTTACTAACCTATGGTTGTTGCGGAAGCCTGGAAACAGGTGATTGTCGTATGGAAACTTGAGGAATTTGAACTTCTTGACCTGAAACTTGTGGTTGCAAGGTAGAAGGATTAGTTTGTACTGGGAGATACAATAGTTTGAACTTGTGACTGCGCTACAATAGTAACAACAGGTGTAGTAGGAATGGCTGACGCAGTTTGCATTGGTTGTGCTGGATACACAAGCCTGGGTTGAACTAGCACTATTGGTTGCCATTGACAAACTCTAATTCCAGATTGACCTAAATACTGTGGGATACTACCATATGATGGTCCTCCAGAATAAGGAGGTTACGGTGAATAAGCAAATTTATCTCCATATGGTGGTAATCCAGTATTTAATGGATACATAGGTCTTTATTGACCAGATTTCCCAGCTTGATATTGATTTGCAGGATCAAACTATTGAGTTACCGTTAGAGAAGAACCAGGTAGAATTCTGGTTGAGGACATGGGTGATGACCATGGTGTAGAAGCAACCCCTAAGTGGGTTCCAGATAAAGATTGGTAACCAACTGGGACAGACGGTTCACCATAAAGGTGTGACTCAGGTGTGGTAGAAAACATTGAGGAGGTTGCAATAGAAGATTCTGTTGTGGCTGCATCAGATGATACAATCTGAGATGTTGACGGTTGTTCAGCCATATTTAACTGACCCAAAAATTGTCCTAAAGAATCGATGAGTACTTGAAAATAAGCAGGATCAAATGGAGCAGTAAAATGAGGAGTATGAGAGTAAAGATAAAGTCGAGCTCCAAAGTGGAAAGGGGTTCCAAGTGTAGAATCTTCTTCCAATTCTTCCTCTTTAGCAATTATACTTGGTGGAAGAACTTCATCGTCAGGTCCGCAAAAGATTTCTTGTGTTGATAAAGTTGAAGTTTCAATAGTTACTAATATTTGAGGGGTAATCGGTTGATCGTCTTTTAGTAAAGTAACAACTTATGAATGTTCAAATTCGAAGTCCAGATGTTCAGGTAAATGAACAAAAGTTTCAGTAAGAGGTTCCTGAACAACTTCAGGTTCAAATGTAACTTATGTTTTGTTAGGATATTCCGACACATAGGATATAGTTAAGTTCAACTTGGTCTAGTATAGAGTTAGGTTAAAGGTAAAGTGTGTTTCTTTACCGTTGTACATTTTGTAACTTACAATCCGACGGTCACGATATGTAGTGATCCGACGGTTCACTCTCACCTCGGTATTACCGACACTTGATCCGTGGCTTGACACCCGATTGGTCCATGAGTTCTATTTAAAGCGCATGGAGGGTCATTGTTCGGGTAATCCGTGCATGAGAGAAGCTTATGTAAATTTTCATTCTTTGATTAATAAATTGTCTGTACCCACGTTGGGACAGGCCGTGGACTGTTTCCCTCCTTGCACTCTGAGGGTTTTAACCACGTCAAAAATACTGGTGTATTGATTTGAGATCTGGTTGTGAGCGGTGTCCTCTTGGTATTCTTTCTGAGGAACTTACCCTGTAAATTCCTACATGGTATCAGAGCTATTTGAGGGCCGCGTCCGTTGGTGATCCAAATCTGAAGCCGGTAGAACTGCATGCGGCTGTCGTTTCCTAGATCTGCTGTTTCTGACTGCTTTCGGGCCGAGAGGACTGCTCTGTTGCGTTCGGAGCATCTGTTTCAGTGAGGAACCCCTTTCGTTTCACGCGAAAAGGTTTCCGGTAGCCCTAGCTGCGTCATTTTTCAGATCGGGAGGTATACAGTGTTTTTTTTTGCAGTTTACTGTCATTTTCTCTCTGCTTATTTCGGTTTCGGTTTATTTAGCCTTTTTTTTCCGGATCTATACCTTTCATTTCTGCGTATGCTCTTTGCCCTGCGACTCTGTGCGATCTGGGCAAATCAGAAACAGAAAGAAAGGATTTTTCTCATGCGTATGCTCTTTTCCCTGCACCTTAGTGTGATCTCGGAAAATCAGAAACATTGAGAAAAATATTTAGTTTTTCGGCTAAAAGCTAACTTTGAGATTTTTTTTAAATTTCTAGTTTTTTGGCTAAAGCTAACTTCGAGCCGTAAGGTTCGTTTTTCTTTGGATATTCGTGTTGGGTTTTGTGTTTTGTGTTTTGTAGGGGAAAAGAGTCTTCCCAAGGCAAGCACGCAAATCGAGGCCCCCCCCCCCCCCTCTCTCTCTCTCTCTCTCTCTCTCTCTCTCTCTCAAATATTTTGTATAGATCAATTGGTTCAAAGACCTTTTAAGAGAGTAGAGGTCTTGGGTTCAAGTCTCCATTTTGTGGGGGCGGATTTTTTTCATTCCCGCACATTCGCGCACTTTGCCGGCAACGTCAACAAATTTTTTTCAAAAAGCCATAACTTCTTCATCCGGAAGCCTTTTTCAGAGCCGTTTTTTTTAAAACCGCCTATTTTTTCGAGATCTATCCATTGGACCACTTACTTTCAGCATCTTCAGCTTCAGTTGTTTTTCAAAAAATGGAAAGTCCATGCCAAGTCATTCTTGACAGCACTAACTACTTCCAATGGGTAGCCTACATGGGAGATTTACTTAGAAGTAAAGGTCTCTTCAGAATAGCCACAGACCAAGAGAAGAAACCCAAAGATGAAGACAAGGCCGAAAAATGGGAAAATCGACAAGATCAAGCACGTGGTTTGATAGGAATGTCTGTTTCTCCTGATCTTAGATTCCACATTGCAGAAATTGAAACTCCTCATGAAGCATTAGAAAAACTTGCTAAAGTTTTTGGGATTAAAAATGAAATTAGAGCCCATCAACTTGAGAATGAGTTGCTTACTTTGGATCCTAATAATTTTTCTTGCATTGAAGATTTCTTGTCCAAATTCAAGACCCTTAGATATCTCTTGGAAGGTGTTAAAGTTAAGAAAGAAGATGGTAACCTTATTTATTCCATCCTTACTAAGTTGGGACCAGCCTACTCTGTATTTGTTTCCACTTTCCATTCTACCAGGGAAGCTTTCATTTGTCAAGGCAAAGACTACAAGCCCCCTTCCTTTGACTCCTTTTGTGATTCCTTAATAAGAGAACAAGAAAAACTCTTACACCTTGGTCTTCTTAATCTTGGAAACTCTTCCTCGAAAGCGTTAGCCGCCCAGCAGCAACCAAATTCAAAGAATCCTAAGAAGTCTTATCCTCAAAGGAATGGTCCTAAACCAACTCAGCCTCAAGATGAAAGATCATTTCAGCAATATGACAAGACCAATAAAAACAAATGGAAGAAGACTGACAGACATTGTAACTTTTGTAATCGAGATGGCCACTTAGAATCTAAATGCTTTAAGAAGATGGAAGCCTTGGAAGCCGCAATGAAGAAACATAACATCCATCTGGAGCCTACTTCAACTTCAACTTCCGGAACGGCATTTTCTGCATGTCATCGTCAATCATCTCAGTCTGGTTATGCATTAAATGTATCTTCTTCTTCTTCTCATTCTCATGAGTGGCTCATTGATTCTGGAGCCTCTTGTCACATGGCCAAAAACCAAGCCATGTTTTCTTCTTTAAATGATTGTAACACCAAAAATATATATGTTGGTGATGATAGATCTCTTAATGTTGTAGGGACTGGAACTGTTCATCTAGACAATGGTCAGTTCAATGATGTATTATGTGTTCCAAACTTATCCTGCAACCTTCTATCTGTCTATCAGATAACTCATTCAGGTGAAGGTAAAATTGTTGAATTTTCACCTCATGATGTTGTAATCAAGGATCTAAAAGATCCTAAACAGATTCTAGCTACTGGTCTTGCTGATGATTCCAAAAGGTTGTATAAGTTTCACAACTTTGGGTCATCCCATCTTCCCTCAGTATTTGTTGCTCATAATGATGAAGTGAGCAAACTTTGGCATGAGCGGTATGGTCACTTAAACTATCGCTCCCTTCAGCATCTATGTAAAGAAAACATGGTGACCGGTCTTCCTATGGTATCTTGCAAAGATGGTGTTTGTTCCGGATGTGTACTCGGAAAACATCATCGGGACAGTTTTGACAAACGTGCCTCTTGGCACGCCTCAGCCCCTTTACAGCTTGTGCACAGTGATTTATGTGGTCCTCTTCCTGTTGCTTCATTCTCTGGCTGCAAGTACTTCTTAACTTTCATTGATGATTTCTCCAGACGCACTTGGGTATACTTCTTAAAACTCAAGAGCGAAGTATTTACCACCTTTTTGGCCTTCAAAGCATTCGTTGAAAAACAATCTGGACATCAAATTCTTAAGCTAAGAACTGATAATGGTGGAGAATATGTTAAAAATGCATTCATCAACTTTTGCACCGAAAATGGAATTCAAATGCAACATACTGTTCCATACACTCCACAACAAAATGGTGTAGCTGAAAGGAAAAATCGCACCTTAAAGGAAATGGCTAATTGTATGCTGCAATCTAAAGGACTCAGTCTTAGTTTTTGGGCCGAAGCAATTAATTGTGCAAATTATATAATCAATCGCACTCCTACTAAGGTTCTAGAGAATATCACTCCAGAAGAAGCCTGGAGTTCCATTAAACCAGATGTAAGTCACTTTCGTGTGTTTGGAAGTGAAGCATGGGCCCATATTCCAGATGAAAAGCATAAAGCCTTAGAACCTAAGAGTGAGAAATGTACTTTTGTTGGATATTCTGAAGATGTAAAAGGCTATAGACTTATTCCATTTAAGTCCAAAAATGTTATCATTAGAAGAGATGTAAAATTTGATGAAAATAAATCGGCCTGCGAGCCTAGTCTGGCGGATGTGCCACCTCTTCCTATCTCTTCTATCTTTGAAAACATTTCTTCTTCTGATGATGAAAGCGAGGATGATAATCCTTCCCCACCTTCTCAGGATCCTCAACTTCCAAGATGGGTCCGTGCTACTCGGGATGCAGCAGGTGATCTTGCCGGTGATCCTACAGATCAGCGACGTACACGTTCTCAGTTTGAAAGAGCCTCTTCTTTACTGGCTCAAGCTCCAGTAAATCATGATCCTGACACTTTTGCAGAAGCTTCAGGCCATCCACATTGGGAAACAACTATGAATGAAGAATATCATTCATTGATGATAAATGATACATGGGATCTTGTTCCTCTACCAAAGGGACGCAAACTTGTTAGATGCAAATGGGTTTACAGAACCAAGTATGGACCAGATGGGAAAGTTGATAAACATAAAGCTCGTCTAGTTGCTAAGGGCTTTTCACAGGTTGAAGGCATTGACTACACTGAAACCTTCTCTCCAGTTGCCAAAATGAACTCTATCCGCCTTGTTCTTTCCCTTGCTGCCTCTTTAAAATGGGAAGTCCATCAAATGGATGTTAAATCTGCCTTCTTGCATGGTGACTTGCAGGAAGAAATCTATATGGAACAACCCATTGGCTTCATACAAACAGACTCCAGCCTCGTTTGTCGACTTAAGAAATCCCTTTATGGCCTCAAGCAAGCTCCTCGAGCTTGGTATGCCAAAATGGATAGCTTTCTTTTAGAATCTGGCTTTTCTAGGTGTCATTCTGACAATACTGTCTACACCAAGAAAGTGGGCAACTCTCTCATCATCCTTGTTCTTTATGTTGATGATCTTATTCTTACTGGTAGTGATCCCAACCTTATAAACCATGTGAAGTCCAGCCTTAAAAAGAAATTTGAAATGACAGACTTAGGACACTTACACTATTTTCTCGGTCTTCAAGTCTTGCAATCCCAAGAGGGTATTTTCCTTTCCCAGTCCAAGTATGCTTGTGATATTCTTCGTCATTTTCACATGGAAGACTGTAAGCCAGCCACTTCTCCCTTTCAGTCTGGAGTCAAACTTTCAGTCTCTTGTACTTCTCCTGAAGTTGATGCTACCTTATACCGTCAACTTGTCGGAAAACTCTTGTATTTAACCCATACTCGTCCTGATCTTTCCTTTGCTGTTGGCCTTGTTGCTCGTTTTATGCAAAACCCCCGTGAAAGTCATTGGAAAGCAGCTAAAAGAATACTTCGTTATGTTCGAGGTACAGTACAGTTTGGGATTCATTACAGTGCCAAAGCAGCTCCTCTGTTAGTTGGTTTCACTGATTCTGATTGGGCTGGTGACCTTGATGATCGGAAGTCTACTGCCGGTTATGTCTTCACTCTTGGTTCAGGACCTATTACATGGGCTTGTAAGAAACAGGCTGCCATTTCTCTTTCATCAGCAGAAGCAGAGTATCGTGGTGCCGTGGAAGCTAGTAAGGAAGCCTTGTGGCTTCGTCAGATCCTATCAGAGTTTGGCTTTGAGCAGCAGCATCCA
Organism: Pinus tabuliformis; assembly: GCA_031772625.1. NCBI lineage: Eukaryota > Viridiplantae > Streptophyta > Pinopsida > Pinales > Pinaceae > Pinus > Pinus tabuliformis. The sequence continues at coordinate 40,911,552 of CM062815.1, forward strand.
ACCACACTTTGGTGTGATAATCAAAGTGCCATTCAGCTATGCAAAGATCCAGTCCAGCATCAGCGCAGCAAACACATTGAACTACACATGCACTTCATCAGAAAGCTCATTCATGACCATGTTCTTGAAGTGCAATATTGTCCAACAGATGATCAGGTTGCAGACATCTTCACAAAGGCTCTCACAGAGGCGAAGTTCACTAAACTTCGATATATGCTTGGAGTTCAGGAAGTTGTCACTAAGGGGGGATAGGCTCTAGTGCCTCCTTCCTTCTCCTATTGTGTCATATTTGTAAATCCTTCAATCCTATCCCAAGTTGTTCTTAAGGGGGGATGTTAGGATATTCCGACACATAGGATATAGTTAAGTTCAACTTGGTCTAGTATAGAGTTAGGTTAGAGTTAGGTAAAGTGTGTTTCTTTACCGTTGTACATTTTGTAACTTACAATCCGACGGTCACGATATGTAGTGATCCGACGGTTCACTCTCACCTCGGTATTACCGACACTTGATCCGTGGCTTGACACCCGATTGGTCCATGAGTTCTATTTAAAGCGCATGGAGGGTCATTGTTCGGGTAATCCGTGCATGAGAGAAGCTTATGTAAATTTTCATTCTTTGATTAATAAATTGTCTGTACCCACGTTGGGACAGGCCGTGGACTGTTTCCCTCCTTGCACTCTGAGGGTTTTAACCACGTCAAAAATACTGGTGTATTGATTTGAGATCTGGTTGTGAGCGGTGTCCTCTTGGTATTCTTTCTGAGGAACTTACCCTGTAAATTCCTACATGTTTGAACTAGGATAGGTTATGGATTAACTTTTGATTAAACTGGTTCAAGTTCAGAATTGCTTTCTTGTTGGGAAACTTCAAGTTGAGGATCAACTTGCTATTGAACAATATCGGTTACTATTTCACTAGGATCAATGCTAATGTCCTCAGGTAATTGTGAAACTTTTTCTTCAGAACAAATGTACCAGAAATGATTGGAGTAACTGGAGTCTCAGTACTTACCGAAATAGATGATTAAGGTAATTCAGATGAAGAACTAGGAGTTCTTGATGTACTAGACTCAGTTAAGAGAGATAGCTTTGTCTGAATAGGTGTCGCTTCAGGTGGAAAAGGTGGTTTTCTCACTGTTCTTCGAAAACGATGGGGTAAGGGTTGATGTTCCTCCACGATTGTTTATTAATTTTATTATCAAAAAAGAAATAAACAAAAAGGGGTATACTAGGCAAAAGTTTTACCAAGCTACTGTGAACTACAAAATACCTCCTAGCGAACCAAGAAGTATGGGCAGGCAATCTCCCTGAATGTTGTGTTCGGTGTATCATAGTTTACAAGGCAGCTGACTCGGTTACTTAAGGATGGATAGCAACCTAGATTTTTCCTCCCATATATACCTGAAGGTACATGGAGGCCGAGACCATATAATTGTTGTCTAATTCAAAACCACACAGTGAGAGCATTCCCATATACTTTACGTACTGTAACACTGCCCTATATACTCGAAGGTACGTAGACAACCTACGATATACTCACGTATGTGGAATGAGGTATCACACTCGAGATCTATTGTAGACAAGTTAGTGACAACTACTTTGTTTTACGATGTCAGAACACGTCTCTAGCCTAGAATCACTAAATTTTCTTGTTAATGACAATGCTCCATTAGGTAATTTGATGTTAATTTTAAGTTGATCTTGCTTAGGAATTTTTCTTTCAAGTTCACCACGTGATGTATTCTGAAATTCCTAGGAATGCAGCTATCATGATAATAATTATTTCCATTTAATTTAATGATGAAAATCCTAGCTACTTAGGGATAAAGCAATCAGATTTCTTTTGATCAAAAATCAAAGAGCACAATCTAAATGGAATTTCCTTACACTATTCCTATGAGCACACATAGAATTTTTCAATGCAACATGCATGCATTTCTTTTTTATTTTTTTAATGTGAATATGAGCAAAAGGAAATATGCACATACAATCAATCAATCTTTCATAAGAATGAAGAATTTTATGACAGTTCTAATTCGAAGGAAGAGAAGACTTTACGACACTTTCTTCCGAATGAAGATTAATCAATTATATCATAACTTTGACTATTGATCGATAATGACAAAGAAAACATGAAGAAACATTAATCAATCCAATAAAAGCTGGGCTAGACTAGGAGATAAAAACTTATTTTCTGAGACACAACATTCATTGATCAATCAGCAAACAATCAAATAAAGAAAATTTGGCAAAAAGCTCTTTCCAAAGGTGGGAAATTGATCCTATGAGGATCAACGCAGCCTAGAGTGGGAGAAAGTGTGCTTCAGAGCACTGTCCCTAAGCCATGGGTGCTCTACAATGCATTGTGTCCCTCACAAGCTTGCGCTGGTGACAATAAGCCATTTCAAGAGGCAATTTGACACAGTTTTGACCAATTTTTCAATGTAAATAGCTGAATTACAATCTATGGACACAAATAAGGTCTACAAGGATGTCTTAGGAGGTGGATAAGCTACTAGGATAGAGGATTCTTCCCCAGTGGAGTTGCCAATTTGTTTTGGAGAATTTAGTGTCTACGGATAAATACTAATTCCTTAGATAAGTAGTTGTATCTAGAACAATAGTTTAAAGTGTTTTAGACTTTTCCTATAATAAATATATAAGATGAGAAGATAGAAGGCCTACCTGTAGTTCTTCTTTCCTCTCTTCTCCCTTGTATCAATTTTATCACTCCTTCCTGTACTTAATCCACTGGAGAAGTACCCTGTAAGCACAAAAGAAGACAAAAACTGATTAAAGCATACAATCTATTGAATATAAGTGAAAGGAATCAGATACAATTCACACACATGAGCATTATGAAACAATACAAACATATGGGAAAAAGGTTCAAACACTTTATTAGATAGAAGAAGGAATTACAACCATTGGTGTCTGATTCAAAGCCATTCCTCTAGCTTAGATCCCATCCACATCACATCAAAAGAATGACAAACTTGTACCATCACAATACTTGCTTCAAAGCCAAATCTCATAGCATCATTATCTCCTTACAATTCAACATAATCCAACCCTTGATCACTTATATGAGTGATCAATTTATAGGAAGATGAAGGAGGTTTTTTCATTAATGGTGGCATGAATGGCCTTCCATACTTAGAATTAGTTCCATGGAGGAAGGGATGAGACGATAGGATGCAACTTAACTCATTCCTCATCCATTTTCGAGCTCATAAGAGTTGATAAGTGAGGAAAACTTTTAGATGACTCAAAAATATAAGAATATTCCCCAAACCCTATGTGGATTTCGCTCATTCTCTCCCAGCGCAGGTGAAAGGAAGCCTAAGTTCTCTTGCAGAGCACCCTAGAAGTGGACTTAACTGCTCTGCAGTGCACCTTCATAAGGGCTTACCTACGTTAGTCCCTTTAGAGGTTATTTTTGGATGTATTCAAGTCATGAAACTATCTGGGAAGGAGGCATTCAAAAGGGTGACTTGTTTAGGGCATGAAGAAACTGAAATTAGGGTTTGATGAGCCCTAAAACACTGATCTGGATGTTGGGATTTGATGTGCCCAAATGGATCTGTAACAGACATGAGCATATTGATTTTCTGTGGCAATAAGATTTTGACTCAAATAATAAACCACGTTTTCATTTTCATCGTCATCTTCATGGACAAGTACCATGGCAATGGTATTGTTAGCCATGACCAAGTACAATAAATAATCATGATGGTAATCAAGGGGATGCAATAAAGGAGCTCTAATGAGTTCTTTCTTTAAATAATTGAAATATTGTTGAGATATTTCATCCCAAATGAATGGGATCCTATTCTTGAGTAAGTGAGTAAATCCCTTGGCAAACTCAGCATAATTAGGGACAAAACGATGAAGAAAATTGGCCTTTCCTTACAAAATCTACAATTGGTGCAGGGATGAAGGAGGGGGTAGATTTATTCGAATGCCTTCTTTAGACACAACAATATACAAGAGACAACCACATTCGACACAAAAGATATATTTATGTGGATTGAGATAAATATTATAGTGTCAACAACGTAGAAATATTGCTCAAATGTGGTCCAGATGGTCACGACGCTTAATAGAATGAGCTGGTATGTCATCCAAATAAGGTTGAATAATGTGTTTAATATCATGAAAGGCATATGACATCGCTCTTTGGAAGGTAGCACCAACATTTTTGAGAGTGAAAGAGAGCTTCTTATAAGAAAAATTCCCCCATGGATAGATGAAATAAGTTTTGTGTTGATCAATGAGTAATTTGTTAATCTGGTTATAACTAGAAAATCCATCCATAAAAGAAAAGATCTCACTCCCAATGCACTCATCAATGATTTGATCAATAAAGGGTGTGGTATAATTGTCTTTAGGGCATGCATGGTTGATATCGCAGTAATCAACACAAACTTGAATTGTTCCCTTCTTTTTAGTGATGGATACGATATTGGAAACCTAGTCTGTCAATGGGATAGGATAAATAAAACAAGACTTTAGAAGTTTTGCAACTTCTCCCTTAATAGCAGCGACCTATTTAGGATGTACGGGACGAAGCTGTTGGCGAACAAGCTACAAATTAGGATAAGTGGGTATTTCATGCACCACTATAGCTAGATCAATACCAGACATTTCCTCATACGACCAAGCAAATACATCACAAAATTATTTAAAAAAGTTAGTGTAAACCCTGATCTCTTCAGTAGAACAAGAAACCCCAATGTGGATGTTCTCGATAGTCCCATGTTTAATGGAAATGTCGATTGGCATTGTAATATTAATATTTCCCATATTATCATCGGATAGAACTTTGTGCACCAAAACAAGTGTTTGAAGTGGATGTGTCGAGTTATGAGAAACAAAAGTCTCAAGACACGAGTAAATCTCACTAAGACTTGGAAGAAACGAAGAATGATGATGAGAATCATTCCAAGGAGTTTCATCAAGAGACATGACCTCAACAATACTCCCGTTAGTGGGAAATATCTCGTTCCAGGGATCCAAAGAATCCCAAGAACCAAGCCAAGGAGATTATGAATACGTGTTTAGGTGCATGCTAAGAGTAGTATGACTTTCATAAGTAGCCTTTGAAGCGAAAATAGCTTCTTGATAAGCTTGTTCTAAAGGACTTAGCAGCATAGCATCACTGAAAGAATCAAGTTGATCCAGAGTAGGGATGATCCATGGATCACTTGAGGTTGAGATCACGTTGACCGAGGTGACATGTGGAGGTGGGAGAGAAAAAATTATCATTAAAGCATAATCCTTAAAAGCACCTACCCCCACACTCTCATAGGGAATATTGCTATTTCCCACATATGGGACATTGCCATTTGAGGAAACGGAATAGAAAAAGGCCAATTGATCGATGATTATGATTTTACCTTCATGAGGAAACTAGAGCACACAGAACAAAAAGCAAACCACACAAAACATAGCATGAGTCCAAATTCGTCCAAATTCTAACAAGTAGAAGGTTATAATTCATATTTTCATCTACGACCTCTACCTCTAATTCGACATTTTCCCCTTCCAAGGTGATGGGAAAACTTGTGAGAATACCATAAGGATGGGAGCCTCTGCCATCAAAGGCTTCTAAGGTGTTTATACTGATTGAGAGGTGGATATCTGATGGCTTTCCAACATGATACAAAAATGACGTGGGTAGAAGCACCTTCATTAATGACAGTCTGATGAATCATCTTCCCATTTATAATGACTTGGATTAAAAATGCAATTTGACGGGGAAGACGAGGAACATGGTTTTCCATATCGAAAGTGATCAAATTCGAATTTGTGGGATCAATTCCTCCTATAGAAGATAATAATGATTTCCGCTACGTTGCAAAAGTTTGGAGAACTTCCAAGGCAGACATCGATAAAAGCGCTTGAGCTAGATCTCAAACAATACTATAATTTTGAGCAGCTCTAGCATTCAAATTATAAGATGACTTCCAAAGAACACCTTTAGGAGGCAGCCAGATGACAGATTCATTATTAGGTCTCTCGATATGAAGAGCATTAGAACTAGGTGGAGCAGAATTAAAAGGTGTATTAGTTGCTTCCTTTTCCACCATTTGCTTTTGAGGAGTTTGATAATATTTTGACCGGGTGGCAACAACAATAGGCACTCTTCCACTCATATAACCCTGAGAACCTAAAGAGACAGAGGATTATGGTTGTTCTACCAATTGGGTTTGCTTTGATGGAATGGATCCTTCAGTACAGTTTAGGTCCCTTGATTTCCTTTCAATAAGTGATTGACTTCCACATGATGGGGACAATCGTTGGTTTAGTGATCTTCCTCACAAATGAGGTAAGGATACTTAGCATTACATTTTGAGACATCATCAGTAGATGACTTAGGAGAATCCTGTTTTGGGGTATCATATTTTTCTTTTCCTTTACACTTCTTTTTACCTTTTTGGACTTTTTCTATTGTGGTAGACTGAATGGCATTAATGTTAGAGGTTTTATCAGGATTCCGAGAGGATTTCAAAGGAGGATTGGATGCAGTATTTGAAACGGATTTTTTCTTCGAAGAATACTTATTGCAAGTTTGAGACATTGATCCAATAATATCATCGACAAGAAATACGTCTAGATATTTTGAGTATTCTAGATCCATATATGGCCTCTGAGCATCAGACAAGAGATCATATAGCATGTCAGATTGGGAATATGAAAAATGTAAATATTGGGCATGGAAAATGGCTTCATCTTGAGAAACACAACCTCCCATTGATATGCCTACAACAATTTTGTTTAAAAATGAATTGGTAAACCATTCAGTTAACAACTCATCAATTATTTCAAACTTGATGAGGCGACACCAATTTCTCCATTCATGGATGTGATTGGAGATGTGGGTTACAGTATCCTGTTTCAGAGATGTAAGAAAATGGCTACCAGTTTCATAACAAACCAGTTCTTGGAAGTGAGTACCTAGAAGTGAGTGAGGAAGACCATGGCCAAAGAATTGAAGTTTGAATATGTACCTCAAGGTAACTCAATGTACCAATTCACAGCAACACCCGTCAAGGTTCACTGAAAGAGACGTAGACGAACACAGTCGTCAACGTAGGAATTGGATGAGCACCCTAAGTGATAAGTCATCACATGGGCCTGGGGGTCTTATTTAGATTTTCCTCTGAATTTTGGGAAGTTGCTAGGAATCTTAGTGGGAATCGGAGGCCAATAAGGCGATTGAAGTATTGGATCATTAGTGAGCCTTGAGACATCCGGCAGTTTCAACATCACTAGAAACAGAAATTGCGGGTTGAAAGGAATGTAAGGCATTTGATAAGGCCTAGTTTGAGGATTCCATCATTGTTAGTATGGGATCTACCCCCAAAGTGGCATATTTTGACCTTAAGGAGATTGATATTGCCTCCATTGAGGGGTACCCTAATCAAAAGGTGGATTATGCCCCCACAAAGGTGGGTTTTGACCAAGGTAAGGTTGATACTGACCTGCCATAGGTCGTTGAAAACCATAAGGTGGATAAAAATTTTGCATGGCATATGGATTATAAGGTTCTTGTTGCAACTTTTGGCCACAATGATAAAACTGTTGGCCCTACTGCTGCAGGGGTTGGCCTTGTGGCTGCAAGGGTTAAGCTTGTTGATATAAAGGTTGGTTTTACTACTGCAAGGGATGACCTTACTACTACAATGGTTGATCTTGCGGATACAAGGGTTGATTTGGTTGTTGGATAAACTGCCCTTACTACTACAAATATTGTTGAAACTACTGCAAAGTTTTCCCCTGCTATTGCAAAGGTTGCCCCTGCTGCTATAAAGGTTGTTGATACTACTACAAATGTTGTTGTCGAATAGTCTTTTGAGGAATTTCTTGTTGGTACGGATAAGCTCCTTTCAGGAATTGACCATATGCACCAGGAATAGTATTTTTACCAGGTTACATATGAGAACCTACATGTGGAATATAAGGTTGATTTTCAAGTTCTTATGAACTGTATGGAACATAAGACTGTTGGTGGGGTATCTAGGCAAAATAAGGTTGTTGATACTAGACATTACTCACTCCAGTTGGAATGGATGATTCTACAGGATTAGAAATACCACTAACATGTTGACTCACTCCAACCATGTGAGGTTGTGATCCACTCACATGGGTTCCACTTGAGACAAGAGGGATATTTGGGAATTTCCCTCCATGTTGCGAATGAGGTGGTGGCACATTTTGTCCACATGATGGGGGAATTGAGGAACTTACAGATGCATTAACTGAAATTGTTAGTTGTACCAAGATTGTAGGTTGAAAATAAAGTAACAGTTGTGTCAGGATAGTCTGTTGAATCAGAACTTAAGTAATGAAAATTTTCACAGGGATATGAGAGGTCACGTTAGGAACAAATGGACCATAAGTAGGCATAGAATTTGATGACCAAATTGGATTTTGGTATAATGAAGAAGAACTGGGAGTTCCTTAAACTAGTTGAGCCAAGGTTGTATAACCATGTGGAAGCATAGACCCATTGTTTTCAGGAGGTGGTTGAGATGGAACTCTTCCTACATAAGGAAAACCTTTGCTTAGCCTTGTGCTATAGGATAAAATTCACGGTGTATGGAGAATGGAGATACCCTCAAGGGTCTTCCCGGGACCCTTGGCAGACTGTAAGATTATCTGCAGTTGTCACAAAGCTACATGCATGTCCATAAACAATTACTGACTATCAAAGCAAAAAGGATTCATTTCCTCAAGCCTCCGTGTAGGTTTGCTGGAGAGCACAATGCAGCTAGGTGGAAGTCCCCTGAGCTGGCTCCATATCAAGACCTGCACTTAGAAGTGACACGCATAATCATAGCATACAACCTTGATAATTAATACATGAATATATAAAAGACATCTAGTTACACATAACTAAGCTAATCATGCTAAAAGGTATTGCACAAACAAATAAGTGAATGATAGTACCAACACCACGAAGCAGATAGTACAATTGCAATTTTATATTAATGTCGGAAGAGTGATTACAACAATCTATTGTATCAGCCTTCCCTTACCCCTCCAGCTCCTCTCTCTCTCCCTTCTTACCAACTTCTTATGCTTATATTTTAGACTATGCTCGACAATCAAGTAAGCTATCCTTTCAAATGACCTGACCTCTATCACCATAGCCCTAGCTTTTCTTATGTAGCAATCAAGTTAGGCTTGAAAAGTTCCTCCATGAGTCTCTTAAGGTAAAAGCAATGATGTTTCCATGGTTTTGAGTTCTTTCCCATTTTCCTCCTTCATTAGGATTAGAAATCCCACAAATAGGTCGAACTTTAGATGATTCCTTGCTTTTCTGAGTAGATCTAGGAGGGAATATAGAGATATTTATGAGTCAATTCGCTCCTTTGACCTCTAGATTCTCATTAGGATCCACTAATGCTATCCCTGAACCAACAAGTAGAGTTAGTAGGGTCACTAATGCTCCATTAGGCTTATAGAGAAGCTTTATAAAGCATGTTGTTAGTGTATAGCCAACGTTAGTGTGGAAACAAGGCTTGTGATCTTGGTCTTTGCTTCACCTATCATGTCTTTCCCCTCTGAGCTGATGAGGGGGTCATTTTTCTATATAACAGATGCCCCCTAAAGTGTGAGATCTGAGGTTGTGACGATGGCTGAAATACTTTACTTAACTGTAGTTTTCCTTATTCGACAAAAAGAGAGAGAGGATCGGAGCTTCGGGTGGTACGAGAAACATGATACAACACATATATATAAAACAACTAAAATCATGTCCTAAGTCAGGAATTCCCACGATCAGTAGCTATGTCAGAGTGATTTTCTCATAAAACAGATATGACAATGCTAGTCGTTGATAAGCACAATGTGGATCCAGTGTCATAATAGGATCATTCTGATGAGTTGTCTCCAAAAAATAATATATGCAACTTGGGAGAGAAAACAAGGTTGATTGATGCAAGCCTCTACCAAAGGTCTTGATTTTCGCTTCATTGAATATCATAGATTGATACATGTGAATATATGCGTTGATGTCGAACATGCACGAAATCATCTGATTACCAGTCAATAATGGAGATCGTTAACAGATGCGAAGAAGGCCACCAATAATGGTGATGGTTTCCAAGATGCACAGTACAATCTAGCGAGTGTGAAAAAAAAAGTTGTTGTCAAACACTCATAGAATCACTTAACCCGGAGCCAATAATGAGAACTCCTGATCAAACACAAGGTGACCTACCACTAATGTCTACAAGTACCAAGGCACTGAATGTGTTTCTGGGTTGTCATCCTAGATAGAGTGTTGAAGTCGATAGGAAGATACCTATCGAAAGGTAGGAAATAATGTGTCCTACATCAATCGAAACGAGACGGGACAAGAATGATTTGTTTTTTGAGGAATATTTGAGCATTGGGTCTAAACGATAGAGGACATGATGAAAGGATATGCTTGATGGGTTGATGGAGGAAATGAAAGGTTAACCCTTGAACAATAGAAACCACAACAATGGTTTTAACCATGTAACACTAGACTCATGAACATCAAAGAGTGTTAGGATACAAAGATGCAAGAACATTGGGTTATTTAGGCTAAACTCATAGGATGGTAGGATTCATATTGAGAGGTCGTCACAAGGAAGGTTTATTTGAGGGAGTGTCATGTTCAAGGGAATGACTACTACCAAACCATGCTTTCTTATACTCAATGTAGTTATATTGTCTACTTTCCCCGTCTGATTAGTTTAGTTAGTCCAGACGAGTAAAATCGTCAATCTTTTCATATTTTGAGAGTCTAAAGGACCGCGAAAAGAGAGACTCTATGCCCTATCTAATTAGTTTAATGACTCCAAATAGGCAAAGTCATCGATCTTTTCATGTTTTGAGAGTATAAAAAGGATCGTAAAAAGAGTGACTCTATACCTTGTCTGTTTAATTTAATGAGTCCAGATGAGACAACTCGGTGGTCTTTTCATATTTAGAGAGTCTGAAAAGATCATAAAGAATGACTCCAGGGTGGTCCCTTTGTCATAGTTGTTAACCGGGTGCGACAAAAGTTTAATAGTATACCTGGATCGGTTACTTTTCCATGAGTTAATCTATTGAGTCCAGATAAAGAGAAGCCTATGTTCAATAGATTTTGACCTCATTTTGTTACGAGTACGAGGATATGGACTAAACTCATTTTTTGTCGTGAATTTTTAATGAGTCACATGAGGAAAAACTCAATACCTTCATCAAATTTTAACGAGTCAAATGAAGAAAACTCCAGGTATATTTTTCAGTTTATTGATCAAGGAAGAAGAGGTAAAATAACTGCTCATTCCTCCTTCGTAGATTTAACAAGCCTGAAGAAGGGGAAAACTTGGGAATTTTTTAATTTTAAGAGTGAGAAATGGTCCGAAAAAAGAAAGTGCTCTAGTTGCTGCCGTAGATTTTTAACGAGCCCGATAACAAAAACTCAGGATTTTTCAGTTTAGCGAGCAAGAAAAATACCTAAGAGAATGCTCAGGTTATCTTTATAAGTTTTTAGCGATCCTAAAGAAAAAACTCAGGACTTTTTTAGTTTTATGAGTGAGAAAAAAGCACCTAAAAGGAATTGTCTAATGATCTTTTTCAGTTTAATGAGCTAGAAAAAGAGCGAAAAAGTGTTTCTCAGACCATCATCATATGTGTTTAACAAGTCCAATGATGACAAACTTGGGGATTTTTCAGTTTTACAGAGCGAGAAAATATCCCATGAAAGAAAGCGCTCATTGAGAATTGCATTTAGTGCTTTACCGATTTTCATTCCTGAGGGTACATTCATCAAAAGTGGGAAAAGTATAAAAAAGTAGCAATTCCTATTCCTATGGGTTCATGCATGATAAAAAATCATGGGGAATGGACTACTTCCTCTTTAATGATTTAAAAAAATCACGTCTCCAAAAATAAATATAAGGAAGTTCTTTGAGCTTTCACATACACCATTTTCACTATTTGAGAACTGTGAAAGCGTTTTGGAGCCAAACAGGAGAAGATTTTCCGTGTACCATTGCAGGAGATCTGGGCAACCATTCGACGTGTTGTCAGTCCTAGGTAGAGGCCAAAACCTTGCTCTATGCATTTCTTAACCTTTCTTATCAATTTCTGCGGTGGATTCTTGCAGATCTGAGGAGCCCTAAAGCAGTGTTTGCACACTAACACCCTCTAGCTGGCCTGTAGGGAGCGTTAAACACCCTATACAACCTACTGGAGGGCATTAATCCTCCCTGTGAACCACTAGAGGGAGTGTTAGAGATTGAGGGCGCAATTTAAAACCCCATGCAGTGATTGCTGAAGTTGCATTTCCCCATTTTGACTGATTTTTGGGTTATTTTGCACAGGTATTAGGCCATAATGACTAGCCTATGGAGAGAACGGGCCCATGATAGCCAAGAATTGTTGATGCAAAACAATCCAGCATGCATACTTGCTTTGTACCACTGCGATTTATTGAAGTATTCAAAGTTGGAGTTGATGAAAGGGTAGGAGGATTTATTCAGATGGATTATCTAGTGTTGGGATGAACACGAGCAAGTGTTCAGGATTGTAGATCATGAGTTGGCTATTGACCGTGATGACATATACTTTTTAACTGGTCTATTGTGCCATGGGGTACAACAAAACCTCACCGGGGGTAGGCCTGATCCACGATCTACCCTAGAGTTGTTGCAACCCTATTGCATCCCTGAGAGTGGACTTGTCAGCAACAGAGTCCCCATAGAGAGGATTAGATCCAGATATATGAGGGCCATTTTATGGTTGATTGTGTGGTTGGCAGGGTCAAAGAGTCCCCACGTTGCCACAAAGGCCCAACTGTTCCTTGCAGTTGATTGTGTCCAACCACAAATGTTCAACTCGTGTGAAGTAGTGCTTCATCAGTTGAAGGCAGAGTTAACTGGATGCAAGACTCAAACCCAACAAATTTTTGGGTATGGTACTCTCATAGTCTCGTTCATTCTTGAGAGGGTACCTGTTATGCACCCAAGGATGAGCTTAGGTCCTTTTGATCCGAGGGAGTCGAGACAAGGGCGACGGTCATCACTTGATCCTCACACGGCAGGAGGACTGATACGACATTTCTTCGAGGAAGATTTCTTCTAGTGGCTTCGTGGCTAGATCGTGATGATTGATGACTATGCTTATGAGGGCATGGACTTCACCGGTGACCCTGACTTAACGCTGCCGCCCGGGACCAACTAGAGTTCTCAACGTGAGAATGGTTTTCTTAAGATAGTTCAAGTATTTTTTAGCTTTTGAATGTTTATGTGATGTTTTTATGGGTGGACAAGTACTGACATGAAGTTTTATGCTTAACATAGATGTGGCACCATTACGACCTACAGGCGAAACCTGCCATATGAGACGAGGATGCCAACTACCTACTGGGGAGGTGATGCCGATAGTCTTCACAAGGTTCTGAGGAACCTGGAGGGCTTGAGCATGGGTGTGCCCCCCTTCCTATGAGGGAGATTCCCGCTCATATGCAGTGACACACAGTCGATGTACCTGAGTCGTTTTTGGTTCCTCTTCAAAGAATAGCTAGAGATGTTTTCGCATTTCAGGAGGAATAGGCTCTTTTTAGCAGGTGTTTTGGCATAGCCAATGGGTGTTTGTAGCTAGGCTTAGTAGCCATTTTTTACTTAAAACATCCAAGTTTTGGAATATTTCGATGTAAAAGACTGAATTCTATATATATATATATATATATATATATATACAAACATTTTGGTATTTTGATGGCGTAAATGTTTTTTAAATGTTTGTGTAAAAATTTTAACTCTGTAAATTTTAACTTTTCATGCATGCTTCTATAGTGAATGAGACAAATGCCAATCTAACACATAGTTTGCTAATGAATAATTAATTGTATTAAATTCTCTAGTAATGTGTTCATATGTGATAACTTCAAATTGATGTTCCAAGATTCGTAGTATTAAATAATGACGTAAAAAGGTTGGATTACGAATGTGATAATGATTTATCAATTGCATAACAACTAGCTGAGAGTCTAACCTGACCACTAGATTGGAGATGTCCCTTGATGACATTTCAATGAGAAGTGAAATTATGGACATGTACTCAGCAATATTGTTGGTGGTGGTAACCAAAAAGACTCCTCTGGAACAAAATAGTTCTGACTCAGGTGTGTAGATGACCCAAGTAGCTGATAAAATGTGTTGTCTATGACGACTGGCACCATCCGCGTATCCTTCATATGCCAAGGGTAACGAAGACATCTGCATTGCGAGAAGGATGTATGAGACAAATACTCCAATAAATACCAAAACAATCCAATCACACCAAAAAGGGAAGAAAAAATTATAAATACATAAAATTACAAAGCACATGCCCAATGTAATACTAGGCATAATACTTTTTCAGATAGAGCCCATTTCTGGGCTCAGCGAGCGAGACTCCTTCCCAGTCCTGAAGTTCATATGCCCCTTTTGAGAGGGATTTCTTGACAAATTAGGGACCTAGCCGTAAGGGTTGAAGTGTTCCTTCCCCCAACATTATTTTTATCATAGAGAAAAACAAGATCTCCCTCTTGGTAAGACCAAGGCTTGACCTTTTTGTCATACTAGGCTTTTACCTAGTGCTTGTGGGCCTCGAGTGCTAATTCAAAATCTCGATGCGTTTTGTCTAGTTTATTGAGGTATAGCAGGTGCTCTTCCTCGACAGTAGTTTTGGGCAGGAGTTCAATGACCATTTGTAGGGCAGGGATCTGACACTCTATTGGTAAAACTACTTCTAGGTCGTAAGCTAGTTGAAAAGGTGTAAAGCCCGTGGAAGTTTTTACTGAAGTTCGGTATGCCCATAGTGCCAAATATAACATTTGATGCTAGTTAGTCTTATGATTTCCTACCAACCTACGAATCATGGTATTTAAGATGCCATTGACAACCTCTACTTGAACATCAGCTTGGGGGTAGTAGGAGGATGATTGATCTTAATGAAATCCTAGCAGCGATGTTAAGTCAGAAATCATGTGATTCTGGAAATGAGACCCATGGTCTATAACGATTGTTTAGGGTACACCAAAGTGAAAAACAACCTGATTAAATAAGAATAGTGCCACGGTTTCCACATCGGCCCGGTATGTGGGAAAGGCTTTGGCCCATTTCGTGAAATAGTCCACCACTACAATGATATAGTTGTATCTAGTAGAGGAAATAGGATTGCAAGTTACGAAGTCTATCCCCCATTTGGCAAAGGGGCCAACGGAGATAACTAGGTGTAGTAGGGCTGGAGGAGCATGCATTTTCTTTGTGAACACTTGATAAGGATGACATTTTCAGATGGCCTTAACACAATATTTGGACAAGGTTGGTCAATAATAACATACACGCAAGTTTTTCTGTGTAGTAGATATGCTAGAAAGATGACTGCCACATGCCCCATCATGGTAGTCATTTAAAACATGTTCTGCCGCTTCATGGGTGAGGAAACGTCGAAAAACTATATTTGCACCATGACAATATAATGTATCATTAATCACTAGATAGTGTCGCACTTGGTGATAGATGCGATGACAGTCACTTGACAATAGTTCAGGGCGGAACCATTGTTCTTAGAGGTAGACAAGAATGTCACCGTACTAAGGGTCAGTAGTGTCGATAAGATAGATAGCTTCATCCGAAAGAGGATCATGGGCTATCTCATTAGGATCGACAATGGGAAGGTCCGATAAAAGTTTGGCGAAGACTAAGGAGTTCTTTGCTCTAGCAGCGGTGAAAACCAAGTCAAATTGTTGGAGGATCACGATCCATTTCGAATATTTTCCTCCAATTACCTGACAAGACAAAATGTGTCTCATGGGATTTTCCAAGGCAATGACGGTAGTCCTATCGCAACAGTATGTAGTGTCAGAATCAGTTGACAGCAAAGAGGACTGCCAATGACAGCTTTTCCACATGTGAATATCTTAGTTCAGGCGTAGGCAGCCCTTTCAACAGATAATAGAGCACATGTTCACTCAGATCATCATGAGTTTGAACCAAGACCATTCCGAGAGAGGATGGCGAGGCTGTCAGTATAGAAGAAAGTCGTGGCCATAGTTGGGAGCACTAAGGAGTGGGGCTGATATAAGTGCCCTTTTCAAGGTGTCAAAATCATCGTTGAGCTTGATCATCCCACATGTACAACACTCGTTCCTTAAGTAGGCACATAAAGCCTTTCGTCAACTCAACATAGTTTACGATGAACCATCGTAAAAAGTTTGCTTTCCCTTGGAAACGTTGGAGTTCCAGAATGGATTTTGGTTCGAGAAATTGAGTAATTGCCTTTACCTTATTGGGATCAACCCTAATCCTGTACTTGGAGACAATGAATCCAAGCAAGCATCCAAACTCAACAAATAAATTGCATTTATGCGGATTCAGACTATGTTGTAAAAACCGCACCTAAGAGAGATGGCTCTTAAATGGTTTAGGTGTTGCGTTCGTTGATTGGAATGGGCTAGAAGGTCATCTAAGTAAGCTTGAATGATATGCCTGATATCATGAAATGCGTAGTCCATGGCTCTTTTAAAAGTTGCTCCAACATTTTTTAAACCGAATGGGAGTTTTCGATAGGAAAATATGTCGCATGGGCAAATGAAGGTGGTTTTATGCTAGTATTTGGTTCTTATAGCAATCTGGTTGTAACCTGAGAATCCATCCATGAATGAAAATGATTCATAACCAGCGCATTCATCGATGATTTGATCGATGAACGGTGTTGGATAATTATCCTTGGGACACATGGAATTCAAGTCTCGATAGTTGACACATACACGGATGGTTCCTTATTTTTTGTCAACAAGAAGCAGATTGGAAACCCATTCCATTAGAGGAACAAGATAGACAAAACCAGCATGTAACAACTTTTCCACCTCATTTTTTATGGCTGTAATTTTGTGAGGATGGACTAGTTGAAGCCTTTGATCGATAGGTTTACCATTGCCATAAAGCTTTATCTCATGCTCGACAATATACAAACCTATGTCAGACATTTCCTCATAAGACCAGGAAAATACATCGCAAAATTCCTTAAAAAGGTAGGTGAAGCTTGTAATTTCCTTAGGATTGCAATCCTCTCCAATCTGGATGTTTTCCATGATGTTTGTCTTGACAAAAATATTGATGAGCAATGTCTTTGAAATATTTACCATGTTTCCTTTCGCATCCAAAGTTTGGATAGTTGTATAGGGTGAGGAAACGATATCTGGTATGTTAGGTGATAGGATTTGAAGAGGCATCATGTCAGAATTAGACATTAAAACATGATGGTGTGAGTCCTCCCAAGGTCGCTCTTCTAAACTCATGATCTCTCTAATAGATTCGTTGGAAGGTAGGACTTGATTGAGGAGATCGAAAGAAGGAGCAGTTGTGTGAGGGAAGGTGGTACTGTTGGTCGTGACCAAAGTGACCGGAGATTTGAATTTAGATTGAATGGCTTGGTAGGCCAATTCAGCTGGTGACAGTGACATGTTTTCTCCATAAGTGTCAATGTTTGAAGGGGCTGTGAGGATCGAAGGATCGGTCGGTTCATGAGGAATGGATGAAACCATAGAGACCGTATGTGGAACCGCAGGTGGAACCGCAGGTGGCCAAAGTGGGAAACAACCCATCAGGGAAGAGCCCTTCAATAGACCAGTACTGATACTGATGTAAGATTCAGGTACACCACCCACTAAGGTTACAAAGCTGCTAGGTAACGGGGAGTAATCTGGGGTGCAAAAGGATAGCTGGTCCACTGTGACTATCTTTCCAGCTAAGGGAAATAGGATGATACAGAAGACCGATGACACAATTGCATTCATGGAATAAGTCCAAGTGAGGCCCAAAAGTAGCTTATAGTTGACTTTTTGATCGAGGACTTCGATATCCACCATTACCATTTTCCCATTCAAGGTGATGGGGTAGCTAGCTAGGTAACCTTTTGGGATGAAAGTGTGGCCATCGAAAGCTTTAAGGGAATTCAATAGTGGGGATAGGGTTGGAGAACCCAAAGCGAGCCAACATGAAGCTGACATGATGCAAGTAGAAGCACCTTCGTTGATGACAGTTCTATGTATACCTTTACCGTTTGAAAATATTTTCACCTGAAATGCAAGCTGGTGGGAAAGGGGAGGTTTACACTTTTCCATGTCGAAAATTGCAAGCATGGAATATTTTGGGTCGATACCACCAACAGTTGAAAGAAAATCTTTCCTTTGTGTTGGACATGTTTGTAATACTTCAAGCGCTGACATAGCCGATGGCACTTGCGCCAAGTCTTCTACAATGTTGTAGTTTTGGGCGGCACATGCAGATGTATTTTTCATTGTGCGTCAAAGTGCCCCTTTAGGGGGGTGAATCGCAAGGTTATCAACTAGCCTTTCGACATGTGAATCATTGGGTGTTGGTGGGTTTTTACTTGACGAAGGTTCCTTTGCATGAGAAACATGAGCTCCATAGGATTTAGTTCTTGTTTGTAGATCCACCGTTTCAAAGGTGTAAAAGGTAGAGGGTCTTTCACCAGCTGAAGGATGTTGTGAACCACCTTTGCCCCATTGCAGGGGTTGGGGTTGGTTTATAATGAGGTGTTGTTACTGCTGAGTGGGGAAAGAATTATTAAGTACAGTGGGGGTCCTACCAATATCCTTTTTAGCAATGAAGTATGTGCACTCCTGAAGACGCGGGCAATGATAGGTCATGTGGTCTTCTATAGATATTTTGCAAGGGAATCTGGTGGGTTTATCATTTCCATCATCAGGAGGCGCAACAACCTTCTTCTTTGGGTTTTGCTACTTTTTTGACTGCTCCTCAGAAGGAGTGGTCTTTTTCTTATTCTTATTGTTCTTAACATCGGGTTTTTGAGTAAACTATACAAATTTTATCACAGTGGTAGGAAGAGTAGTCGATTTGGTAGAGGGGTCCACTGACATATGGACAATGTGACCACTGAGTTTTTTTACAGTAGCCCCGAAGGTTGTGCTGATAATCCCATCAGCGTGCGCTTCGAGGTGCTGAGTAGTGGAAGCATTAGAGTTGCGAGGGGCATTGGGGATTACGTCGTAAAGAGTGCCAAACTATGAATATATCAGATATAAGTGCTCGACATGATGCATGAATTGGTCTTCTATGACCAAACCACCTAAGGAGACATCCTAAACAATTTGGGGGAGTAGGGACTTGCAGAACCAATTTGCTAACAAATAGTCTTGGAGGGGAGCTTTGACTAACCTCCGCCTACGTCTCCATTCATGGATATGATGAGAGATGTGGGTAGCGGTATCATGACATAATGAAGTGAGGAGTTCCATCCCAGTCTCATAGTGGATGGTTAGCTAGAAGTGCTTTAAGAATTCCATTGCTAGAGTGTAAAAGGTATTGGCAGATGTGCATGGTAACTTGATGTACAACTCGGTTGCTTTGCCAGTAAGGGTGCGGGGAAAAAGACGTAACCAAATACTATCATCCACCATGGAGTTAGAAACACACCAAAGATGATAGGTGGTGATATGGGTACCCAGATCCTCCCCTTGTTTCCCTTCAAACTTGGGGATGTCTGTCAGTATTTTATGCGGGATTGGTGACCAGAGTAAGCTATGATAGATGAGGTCATTTGTAAGTTTGTACAAGTCGGTGATATCCAACATTTCCAAGAAAGGCAAAGTGTGTGATGCCCCCGACTCAGACGAAGGTGATGACATATGACTTGAGGATCCTTGTGGTCATCCCATCATTTGAATCTCAATATTATACATAGGTTGTGTGGTATAGTATTTGTCTTGGGGTATGGCATTGTAATGTGGATTTCCATGGGGATTGTGATGCTAGGGTGTAGAATTGCCCCCAAGATAAGCATTGACCCCTTGACTCATTCGAGGTTATGAGTAGGGTGCCCCCATGGATTGGTCGGGACCTCCTTGAGGATTCCTACCCACCACAGAACTAACCATATGTCATTGACTAACATAAGGAGTCCTCATGTCAATCAGTGATTAACCATGCATGCTCGTTATAGACATATTTAGGCACTTCAATCCCAATCTTATATGTCGATAAACTAGAGCTATTCAATCCCTAAAAAGTATTGTTCCACACACTAAAAGAACATGGTCAACTGATTACATCATTCCCCAAAAGTTCCACCTAAAAAACCATCCAAAATTGGCCTAAACTGGACCATACTGACTGCTCCACTATCAGGGTGCGATGCATACTAACTTCTACACTAGCCAGGTGTGGTGCATACTGATGAGGCCTTCTGTAGGGTGCGATGAGCGAGGATGGACAAATGTCCGAGACAGTTTGCTAAGTGGATACTCAGGGAATCTTCTAGAAGCTTCTCCTATGACACTTGCCTCTCTGAATTCGCCCAAGGATGAGTAAGAGATCCAATAAATCTCCAAGTGGAATGACACTAATCAAAACCCAGAGATGACTCACACCCTTGCACACATCTATAAATGGATCCCTCATCTGAGAGATCTAGAGGTTGGAATATTGTAATTTGCAAGGAAGTGTTGATAGTTTGTATTTGAGAAAGAGCATTGTATTGTTGGTTTGATCTTGCTATTTCATGATGTGAAGAGGGCTTCATTATGGGAGGATGATGCTGGATCAGACAACTGGGTTGTAGTTCTCCCTTCTATATAATAAATTTCTTCGAGTTTTCTTCCATATAACTATGCAATTGTGAATGTTATTATTTGTGAATGCCATTGTATGTTGATTATATTTCTGATTCCATAATGATTATGATATAATAGATCAACATGCTTTGACGGTTCTTTGTTACTGTGTTTCTACAGGTACTCTCCAAGTGGGATAAGTACGGAGAGGAGTTGCAAGCTCTGCCAAGGAGGGGAGAGATCAAGCAAGGAGTTAAGCAGAAGATCCAGATTGGTTCCTTTGTCTCTTCCTTATATATTATAAATAGAAGAAATCACGAATTGCTTTAAATTGTTGTTTATAGGGTAGCTGCCAAACCTAGAGGGCTAGTCTATTGAAAAGACACTAGTTTTCCTAGAAACAAAATGGTGACTCCACTGGGGATTGAATAGATGTTTGTTTGTTGTTATTGTTTGTCTTATAAACTATAGACAGAGCCTAAAGTTAGCCAGGTAGCCTTCAAACTTCTCTTTCTCTGCAAATGCATAGTAGATGAATGTTGCTTCAGTCAATCTCCAGTTTAGTTTATGGATTAAACATTTGACTTACAAGCATTCTAGATGCCCTTTTGGTAGCTCAGTAACCTCTCAAGATCATTCATCTGTACTTTTCTCTTTACTGTCCATCATAGCTCAGCTTAACTCACTAAAATCAGCTGCATATTTGAGCCAAAACCCATTTCAGTTGCGCTCCCTGGCCCATCGCAATGTCTGTCATTGTAAACCAGTATGCATTGCACTTCCTAAGTGTAGTAGGTGCGATGCATCTCTGTTTCTGTGAAGCCCAGGTGCGATGACTGACTGAACCTATTTCCATTGTAGAAATTTGGGGTTTTTTTCCTTGTTTTTAATCTGTTTAGTTGATTTGCTGCTTATGAACAGTGCCTCCTTACTGAAGCCTACTTGCATCACATAGATCAGCCTCCATTGATTAGGATTAGTATATGTTTTTATGTATTTGTCCATCATTTACAATCCTTTGTCGAAAAGTTGCTTAAATCAATCTGGTACAAAAAGTGTCATAACTATCGTTTTGTGTCAAAAAGAGAAGTGTCATGGAGTCTTCCTTCCTTGAATAGCTGATTGAACTTTTTGTCATGTACTTGATTTGATTTATTTATATTTGAAGTGTCAAAAGAATTTTTTTATTCAAAATTGAAATGTGTCATTTAGTCTTCCTTTCTATTTTGAAAAAGAAATTGTCGAAAATGTCGCTTTGAGTAAAATATTTTAGATCTTTGCTATACTTAGTTTTCCTTTTTGGCATTTTTCACATTAAGGGGAACGAAAAACAAATACATGCATTTGCATTTGCATTTAGTTTGTGTGCGAAAAATGATTTAGGAAAGTGCATTAGTGTGTGCTTTTTGCTCTTTGTTTGAAAGAATCGTAATTTTCTTTCCCTAGTAGCTAGGATTTTCATTGCTCAATATAAACAACAATTGTTTATCATTGTAGATTGAATTTTAGGAATTTCAAGACAACATCATGTGGTGAACCATTGAAAGGGAAACTTTAAACAAGATGAACTCTAAAATAAATTTCAATGAACTTAACAATGCTTTGGAACTTAACACAACACATCTAGAGGTCTAGGCTAGAGACGTGTTCCGGCGTCATAAAAACTAGTAACTATCGTTTTCATCGAAGGTTGGGTCATTCCTCCTTGATATGACAAGTGCTAGCATGGACTTGTGCTCCTTGTACCATCGAGTATATATTGGGAGACCACGATAGGTTTATATCCCTTATCCATAGGAAGCCATGTGTGCCACCCTATCAATCGCAATGCACTGAACACAACATTCGGGAAGATTGACTGCCGTACATAAGTCCTTGGTAATTTCTCTTTAATTTATCACCAAGGTGTATATTGTAGTTTTGCATTGGTTTGGTAATTCCTCTGTCTAGATTTTCCAGAGTAGTCACTTTCGTTCCATTTCAACTCTTTAAAATAAAAGGTCCATCTGAGCACTTGTGACTTCAGGCTCATTAAAAATCGAAGGGGACTAGAGTCATCTTTAGCTTTTTCTCGACTCTTAAAAATTGAAAAAGAAAAGTTGTGTCAAAGCATCATTAAAATTTATTAATTCAGAATAACATCATTTTCCCCTTAATTTTGAGTTGATCAAGTAATCCGCAATCGTGGAAGAAAGTCAATCAAAACCTCGTCATTCACGGAGACTAGCGAGTCAACCTTCTTTGACTCTGCAAACGAAGCCATTTTGGGCAAAATGGTATCGTTTAACTAAGTCCAATTCATCTGGTTTATTTGAAAATTTTGTTTCAACATTGTTAGAGACCACAGTTACTCCGATCATTTCTGGTACATCTGCCTTTAGAGAAGAAGTTCCGCAATTACAATAGGACATTAGAACTGATCCTAATGTAATGGTAGACACTTCTATACCTGAAACAACTCCATCTAGAGTTGATCTAGAGATTGAAGTTCACTTACCTGAACATCTAGAAGTTGAGTTCCAGAATTCAGAAGGTGTCACCCCTCTAGTATCTATCACTGCAGAAGTTATAACTTCTTCGGCTCCAAAAATCTTTTACGGACCTGGCAGACTACCTCTTCCACCTCGTCTGATTCCTATAGAGGAGATAGTACAGGATCCTACATCCAGTACCCCATTACATTTTGGAACTGGGATTCATTTATATCCTTCTACTCCTGATGTTAGTTCTTTTAATCATCCTTCATTGCAAGTTCCTATCGAATCGCTAGGAAATATTTTGGATAGACTAAACATATATGAGCAACCATCAACATCTAGGACTATGTCATCTGATACAGCTACGAAAGAGCTTCCTACTGCCATTCCTATAATGTTTGTTGGTATACCATCTGTTCCAGCTACTTATCAATCACTAGCGGGAGTCCACTTAGAGGCTTCTTCGGCAACATGGTATGCTCCTATTTATTCATCTGGAGTCCCATCTGGTATTTCTTATGTTGAAACTCAACAAATTGATCCTGCATGCCAGTATCAATTTGGGCAGACCAATCTTCAAAGACCAATATATCCTTTGAACACTGGACTGCCACCATATGGAGGGAAATATGCTTTTTCATTGTTCCCTCGTGGAGAACGACCATCTGAGAGTTTACAAGAAAATTCAGGTCAAACTAGAATTACATCCAGTGGTTGGGTACCAATACTGCCACAACAACCAAGGGTTGTATATTCAATGCAACCGATCCAACCTGTGTCGAATATTCCCACTACACCTGCTATTGTGACTGTGTCGCAAGTACAAGCACTGCCTGTTGTGTCTCAACCTCAAGTCTCTCAAGTTGCAATACAATAGCCTCTTGTTTCTACGGCTTAATCGCAACCACAAGTTCGTGTTTCTTTACCTGGAATAACTCAGGCTCAAATGAGTATTATCACTCTACATCTTGGTCAATCTTCTAGTATTGGGAAATAGAAAATGGTCCAACAACCATGGCTGGTACAATACCAAAAACAACAATTCCAGCAAACCCAACCTCAGTTTGGGCTTGGTCAATATCAAACCTACTAAGGACCTAAGCAACAAGGCTTTATAGGTAATGGACAACCGCATTTTCAAAATGGTTATCAACAACTACACTATACTGGTTATGTCCAACAACCTTATCAAAGTTACCAGCATCAGATAAATTATGCTGGTATGCAAAGAAATACTGCTCAGGCCATTCCATCTTATCCTAGGTATGCTTCACCTAACCTGAATCAACAGTTGCCTTTTGTAGCAACTCTAGAATTGCCAGATTTGAACCAACTAACGAATGATCCAATTGCATATGCCCCTTGGTGGCCAGTGATTCCTCATAAACTTCCCTCCGATATTCCTAAATTCAATGGAAATCCATGTGAAGATCCATCGAATCATGTAATGACCTTTCATTTGTGGTGCTCATCTAACACCCTGAACGATGATTTGATTAGGCTTCGCCTTTTTCAGAGAACGCTCACTGGTCCGGAAGCGAAATGGTATATTGAATTTCCTAGAGCTTCGTTCGATAACTTCAGAAACCTTGCCACTACTTTTCTAACCCACTTTCAGTTACCCATAAGGTACGAAACAGGAACAAAACTACTTAGCAACTTTAGATAGACCATGGCCACTGACATATCTGATCATATTCATGAGTGGAGACATCGTCGTCGAATGGTAAAGACGTATGTTCTTGATTAAATTTTAGCTGGGTGGTTTATTAAGTCCTTATTTCCTTCTATCACTAAGGACGTCGAAAAATGAGGAGTTGTCACGGAAGAGCAAGTCATTGCTTGTGCCCAGTATTTAGACTTGATCTATACTCAATCTGGCATGCTCCGTGACAAAATTCTTGATGCTCCTAAACCAGAATTTTCCATTCCACCCCCTCCTAAATCAAAAAGGGAATCTCACACCAGTGATGGCATGATCGATGCCTCAAACACGCAAACCGTAAAGGCTCCATCTGTTAAATCCCTTGCAGTTTCTAGTCAAAAAGAAAATGACAAATCTCTTGCCTCGGAGATTAATACCATGTCATCTGACAAGGGTAAGAATCCAAAGCAACCAGGGGGCAAGAAGAAAGGGAAAAATAATAAGAAGAAACAAGAGAATTCAACTCCTGAAAAATCTTCTGAGAACCCTACTGGGCAAAATAAACCTCGTTATCCATGTTACATATGTAACAAGGAGCATTGGATGAAAGATTGTCCACATCGAGCTGAGGTTGTGAAATTTTTAAAGACTTCAAGTACCTCAATGGTGTTGACTGATCCGTTTCCAAACCCAGAAACTAATCTGGTTGCTATCGATCATGCTTCCACATCCCAAGTGCTTATGCTATCCATCTCAAAATAGTAAAATGATGCTTTGATATTGACAAGGAATAAATATCATGGGAATCCACCGTCGTCAAACAGCCAGGCTACAGATCAACATAGTAGTTCGACGACGACTTCACTAGAAGTTGTTCCACCCATTATTCCTGAATTAACTATAAAGCCACCAAAGGGATTCGTACATAAATCAAAATTTAATCCTTGTTCTCAAGCTGCACAGAATTATAATATAGTGGAGGATCTAGCCTAATCACTATCCGCTATGTCGACGCTTGAAGTACTGGAGAATTGCCCCTCACAAAAACAGGCTTTGTTATCAGCAATAGGTGGGATTGATCCAGCGGATTCCAATCTTGTGGTCTTTAATCATAAAGGATACGCACCTCAGTTACCTTTCCAACTCACTTTCCTTATACAAGTAAAATCCCTCAATAAAACTTTTCATCGAACAATCATTGACGAGGGGGCATATACCTGTATTATGTCAATGAGTTGCTGGAAAACTTTAGGTTCACCACCCTTGTCATGATCATCAATGACATTAAAAGAATTCGATGGAAGAACATACACACCATATGGGATTTTAAGTAACTTGCAAGTTGAACTGGGGGGCAAGACAGTAGAGATTGAAGTCGAGGTCATTGATGGAAACCTTGATTACAATATCTTATTGGGAAGGCCGTGGATTTATGCTATGGCTGCCATTGTGTCTACATACTTTAGAAAGATTGCATTTCCCTTCCAAGGTGGAATTACAATTGTTGACCAACTAGCCTCTTTTCCTAACAGTTCACAAGCTACTGGAAGCATTTGATTGATCCATGGAAGTTCTCAATCGCTCCAAAATGTCGGAGTAGGTCTCCTAAAAGACCCTTCCTTAATTGGTACTTTTTCCCTCCCACCTTCAACTGGACTTGCGGAGGTGGCCACAGTGGAAACCTGTCATATGATCTCCTCTACATCATCTAAGATTAAGAAGAACTCTAACCATTTTGATAGTGTGGATCACCACGAGGTGTTGCCCCAAAACCCCATAGAATCTTTGTAGCAATCAATTTTCTGGGCCTGGGCGGCAAACCCAAATCATCACTCGACGAGTGTTTGGATAGATAGGTCTCTAGATTATGGTACCTCTTCCGATCCTTGGTCTCGTATACATTCTACAGACGAAGGAATCATCCAGTCAATGATGATGGGAGAGACGTCGTGGGAAGATTACCACTATCGTTCCCACCTTCAAGATAACAATGAAGATTATTCAAGCAACCTTAATCATCCTTCATTTTTTTATTTTCTATCAAATACTATAAATACAGTGGATTCCGAGTGAAATCTGTCCAATATTGAAGAAACTATTGCCATTAATATCTCAACCAAACCTAATGTTTTAGAGAATATTCGTGTTGGCAAATCTTGTTCTCCATCAGAACTGGAAATTTACTGCGCTCTCTTTTGCGAATTCAGAGATGTCTTTGCATGGTCATATGAAGAAATGCCAGGCATTGACTTGAGAATTGTTGAACATGAAATCAAGCTGTATCCAGATGTCAAGCCAATATGACAATGGCTTTGACCTATCCATCCGAAGAAAGCCGCTGCCATTAAAGCAGAGGTTGAAAAACTTTTGCATGCTAGTTTTATTTACCCTGTTCCTCTCACTGATTGGGTATCGAATATTGTTCCTATAATGAAAAAACAAGGAACGAATAGAGTGTGTGTCGATTATAGGGATGTAAATCAAGCATGTCCAAAGGACAACTATCCTACACCATTCATCGACTAGATAATTGATGAATGTGCTGGATGTGAAATCTTTTCATTATGGATGGATTTTTCGGATACAATAAAATCAATATCCGCCCACAAGACCAGTTGAAGACTACATTTATATGTCCGTGGGGCACATTCGCGTATCATAAATTACCTTTCAGTTTGAAGAATGCAAGGGAAACTTTTCAAAGGGAAATGAATTACACCTTCCATGACATCAAACACATCATTAAACCGTATCTCGATGATCTACCGGCTCATTCGCAAAAGCAGACTGATCATCCGTAGCATTTGAGAGCCATATTTCTACGTTGTCGACACTACAAGATAAGACTCAATCCGCACAAGTGTGTGTTTTATGTTGGTGTTAGTCAATCACTTGGTTTTGTATTTTCTAAGGATGGGATTCGACTCAACCCATTTAAGGTTCAGGAAATCCTTGACATGCCTCCACCTTCAAATTTTCTTTAGATTCAGAGACTCCAAGGGAAAGCTAACATTCCACATTATGTTGAACTCGCTAAAGGTTATACACATCTTTTGAAAAAAGGAGTACCCTTCCACTGGGATCAAGTTGCGCAAGATTCCTTTGATGCTTTAAAAGATTCCCTAATAAAAGCATCATTAATGTACACCCCTGACTATAAAAAATACTTTAACATGTATCTCGCTACCGCAGATACAACCATCGCCATGGTTTTAGTGCAAGAAGATAATGCAATAGAACATCCTATATATTATTTAAGTCGCAAGCTTAATGATAGAGAAAAAAAGTAGTCTTGTGTTGAAAAGTTGGCTTTAGAAGTTGTTCAAGCAGTACAGAGATTTCGACACTACGTTCTCTTTCGCAAGACTACCATAGTGCCAGATTGCAACCCTATGACCTACATTCTGCCGCGTACTAGGGGGCAAATATTCCAAATGGATAGCCATTTTGCAAGAGTTTGATTTGGAATTCACCAAATCCAAATCAAAGAAGTCTCTCGTCTTCGCGGAGTTACTTTGTGACTTTCCCTCATCATCCAACGATTTGACATCAAAAGCATCAATCGTGGATGAGATTTTGTTTCTGATATCATCAAGCGATCTGCGGTATGGGGATATACTGGTCTATCTCCAAACCAAATATTTTAGGCCTAACACCTCTCACTCTGAACAACGATGTACTCGATACATGGCCAAGGACTTCCTAATCATTGGCGATACGCTTTAACGTCGTGGTGTCGATACAGTTCTATGAAGGTTCCCTACGCATGAGGAGGCCGAAAAAGTTTTGAATGATTGTCATTTAGGTGCTTGTGGGGGGCATATATCTGGTTACGCTACTGCACAAAAGATCTTACGAGCAGGTTACCTTTGGCCCACCATATTCATAGATTGCATAACTGTAGTTAGAAGTTTCCATGTTTGTCAGATTTTTTATCGCAAAACCAGATTATCACTTGCACCACTACATCCAATAGTTGTTGTTGGGCCATTTGCTAAATGGGGCATTGATTTCATGACATGTAACCCCACCTCGGTTGGGGGACATGGGTATATTATAGTCACAGTCGACTATTTTACAAAATGGGCCGAGGCGATGCCTACATTAAACAATAGCCACAAAATAGTTGCCCCTTTCCTCTTTTAACCATGTAGTTTCTAGATTTGGTGTACCACAGGCTATAGTCACAGATCATGGGTTACATTTTCACAATCACATGATGATCGAATTGACTGTCAAATTAGATCTGTCACATGATGGTTCTACTCCATATTATCCACGGGTTAACGGATAGGTTGAGGCAATCAACAAAGTCCCTAAGCGCATGCTATAGAGAATGACTGGGGTCCACAAACGGAATTGGCATTTAATCCTATACTTGGCTCTGTGGGCATATAGGACTTTGGTGAGAAACACGACTAGATTTATGCCCTTTTAGTTGGTATATGGTCTAGAAGTTGTCTTACCAATTCAATGTGAAATCTTGTCCCTCAAGCTTACAATTGATCTACTCCTGAAACTTCTGAAGAAGAGGCTTGTTTCTTGGAACTAATCCACCTGGATGAAACCCATCGTGATGTTGTGCTAGCTAATGAAGCACATAAGAAATGTGTCAAGGCGCAATATGACAAAAATGTCAAGCCTCATGTATTCTCAGAAGGTGACGTGGTCTTGCTTTACGATCATGACTCTGACAAATTAGGAGCAGGTAAATTCAAACCATTATGGATGGGCCCCTACATTGTTAAATGACTATTGACAAAAGGAGCCTACGAGCTAGTCGATTATGATGGGATTCCACTGTCACAGCCATGTAATGGGTTGTATCTTAAACGTTACTATGCTTGGTTAAGTGTAGTAAACTCATTGTATATATGCTTTTATTGCATTTTTGAGTATGTTTTCTTTTAGAGTTGTCATTTTGGTTAAGTAATCTGCTTCGCTTTTGTTGCAGATGTCAGACTTTTTGGAAACATTTTTTGGGTATGCCGACGGAGCTAGTCGTAGTACGCAAAACCTATCCTCTACGGCCTAGGCCATTTTCACTCCAAGCGGTGAGTTAGTGAGTTTCAGGGGGATATGTATTGGTTGATCAATGAACAACATCGCTAAGTATAGTGCGTTGATTGAAATTCTCTCTGATGCCATTTCACATGGCATACACTGACTTGTTGTCAGGCTAGATTCACAACTCGTCATTCTACAGCTTACTAGAGTTTATTCCATTCGGAACCTGGCTACTTATCGCATGTTCCTAAGAGTCAATATTTTGGAAAGACAATTTGATTCCCTTCAATATCAACACATTTCTAGAAACTTAAACACATTGACTGATTCATTAGCAAACTGTGTTAGATAGACATTTGTAGCATTTGTAAAGAAAGTATTTTACATTAATATTTGCATAACTTAACCAAAATAAAACTCCGAAAATCAAATTATATTTTTTACAAAATGTTTTTGTGTCCAAGACAAAGTCGGTCATATGACCAAGAAACTAAAAAATGAATGTAGGGAAGCATCCTAGACTAATGATGTTGGTGATAACATGTCACCGCCTGTGCGATCATGCACAGGAGCCTAGTCCATCGACTTGGTACGCCAGTAGTACGACACTGTAACCTCAAAGGTAACTCATCAGTCCTGACATCCTGAATACCAAGAGTGAGGCCCTCGATCTGATCTTGCAGCATTGCCAGGGTCTTTGATATGTCCAGATCCCAAAGGATGGTCCTCCCTACAACCTCTCTTGCTAGAGCGTCATCTGCCGCCCATGGGCGCGCCACTGGTCGCACTGATCCAATATATGCACACACATATAAGTTTGATAAGTCTTCGTAACATTTAAAAAACACAAAAAAATTATAAAACTGATAAACAAAGATGTGGTCAAATCATTTTACCTATAGCACTCCACTACTCGCCAGTTGGTAACGCCAAATCTGGGTCGCCTCAGAAATCCATCCCGATGTATGGATACTCCACAAAGACCATCTCCTGACAATCAAACCACTCGAGAAGGGCATCAAAGAAGGAAATTTGTGACTCACAGGCATGTCTGGCCATAAGATCAACCCATCTCTGCATCCGTGGTTCCCTCAGTGCTAGAAATCCCAGTGAAATGTTCTGAGGCTGCATTAGTGGAATCCTATCCAAAGCGAAAGTAGTCAATATGGAACCATAGCCAAAATTATTGGTTCTTCCATTCTTTACTTTCGAATGTTGTTTTTTTATGACAGGAAGCACTGCCTCGTACCAGTTGATCACCTTTGGTTACAAGCATTCCAAGGCGTACTGCATGTAAGATCTGTTTGCCAAGTGTAAAGCCACACTGCCAGCCAATCTAGCAAAGGTAAATAAAATGGTCCTCAAGGGCTGATTAGTGACATCCCTAATATTGATCTTGCCATCTCTGCTGGGCTGAGATCCATCTCTGCAGAATTTACGAATATAATCTTTCATGGATTCACCTCCACGGGAAAATCTTGATAATAAAGGAGGGGCACCATGCCTCGACAACGCCGTCAGAAAGTAAATGTTCTCAACTATCAATGGAATAGATTTACCTCTTATCTGGAATACCTGGTCGATCGGATCTGAAGCATCGAGAAAACACTGCAACAAGCTGATCTGTTGCCTCATGCTGGATATGTGGAAGAACTTCAGCAAACCACAATTTCTTAATGCAGCAACTGTGCCCTAGTCGTGTAAGGAAATCATGTCCTCTTCTTCACGTTCACTTTCATGCCATGTGACAACCATCTTGATCCAAAAAAAATCTGAAATGCAAACAAAAGATGAGTTAGGATCCAAATTTGAGCAAAAATAGGCAAACATTTGATGAAAAATCACTGTGTAAAGATGCCCTTCTGCGCCCATCGCACCCTGCCCTTGAGCAAGGTGAGATGCATACTGACTGGCCAGTATACAACTCAGTATGCATCACACCTTTCGATGCAGACTAGGTGCGATGATTGGGGAACGAAATCTTTAAACTGCAAGGGCCCAGAAATGTGGAAAAACTTGCTCAGAATCAAGAAAAGATTGAATGAAAATGAAGAGCTTCGGGTTAGCTCCTACCTGGTCTTGATGGTGTAGAGAATAGTCCACCGGATCTCCCAAAATCAACTGATGAAATTTGAGGGGGGAAACCACTCCAGAGCTCCAAAATCCCAAATTTGAAATGAAATGATGAAAGTGAAAGGTAAAACTACTTTTTATATTTACTATTCACGTACTTCAAGTAAAATGTTAGTTTTAATTCATTTTTCATACATATATATGTATTTATAATCAATTTGATGGAGTGATTGAGTAGGTTGAATGACCGAAGAAAGAATCTAATGTGCTAAACAGTGATTTGAACATATTTGACCACCAATTCAAGCATAATTTTGTCATTTCAAGCTTGTGTAAAAATGAAATTGACACTGAGCATATGTTATCCCATGGTTCAAGCTTGTTAAAAAATGAACCTACCACCAAGCATAGTTCCCCTGCGGTTCAAGCTCATTAAAAAGTGAACCCACCTTCGGTAATTAACATTTGAGATTGCCATGCTATCAACCTTTTGAACCTTAGTTGTGTTCCTCCCATCACCTCCATTCTTTTGGACAATCATACACTTCCACTTGATTGTTTACCCTTTTTGAGGAATAGCTGTGATGAGTGGTCTTGTTAGCCAACCTCTTCACATCGCCATGTTTTGAGAAGTTCCAATATTACCCAGAACAAGTTGCTACCCTAGACACCACTCGTTCCTAAAAAACGAATCTCCTCTAAACTCTTTTCAGACTCATTAAATATGAAAAGATTGTCAAGCAATTGGCTTTTCCAGCTCGTTAAAGTGATTGGAAGTGCCATCCCTCCTGTATATTTTAATCTTTTCCAAACCCAAGGGATTATCTCACGAAAAACTTTGAGCACTTGTCTTTTCGGCTTGTTAAAGAGATCAAAAAGTCATCCCTTTTGTATTATTTTATCCTTTTTTGGACTTAAGGGATTATTCTCTGAAAAAGAACTTCTGGATTTTCCTTTTCGTCTCTTTTAAAACTCTCTAAACATGAAAATGACTGAGTTATCCTTGTCGTTAAACTCATTAAAAAAATACTGACAAACTCGTCCTAGACGAGACAGAGTTTCCATTTCATCCTTTTTCAAACTCTCTAAACATGAAAAAGATCGAGTTATCTTTGTCGTTAAACTCGTTAAAACAATAGCAACAAGCTTGTCCACCTAGACAAGAATGAGTTTCACTGTCGCTAGACTCGTTAAAACACAGCGACAGGTTTTCCTGAAGGGAAAATTATAGAACAAGCATATGTTATCCTCCTCAAGCTTGACAAAAATAAAGAGGTACTGGTCAGCAATGACTTGGGAAGAAGGGAAGGAAACTTGAAGAAATTTATGGTAGCAGGTCGCTCTTGAACATGACACTTTCACTCCATCACCATGATTGAGTCGGGTTGGGTTATTCCGTTCACCGGTCATTTCACCATTGGTCTTCAACACCATACATTTTTGGGGTTAACGCTACCAATCCATCTCAGTGTCGTTGATATGTTCAAGAGAATTCATTCAGTTGAGAAACCACAATCTAGTTAATGCCTTATCCACTGCAATACCTTCAACCTTCATTTTTCATGACCACCATTCCTAAACCTTGTGTCGTCAGATCATTTTCACTTCCAGAAAATAATTTTCTTTGTTTCGTGTCGTAGATGTGGGATACATTATGTTGAGAATGCAACAAGATGATGGAGCTTAGTGGAAAGGAGTCACCTTCACTAAGTGGGCCCGCAGGGTATTTTTGGCGCAAAGTCTATTTTTAGACTATGTCTACTTTTAGACATATGGATCATGGTCTATGAGTTGCAGTATTTTATTTGTGGATGATTGGTCATGTTGGTAAAAATAGATGGACTTCTATTTTTAGACATATGGGCAGGTTTCTATTTTTAGATTTCCAGGCTAAAAATAGAATAGTTGAATATTATTGTCTCATAATAATATTTGGACTATAAACATTATCTTATCCTCTTGGACCACTTCAGTTTGAGCTATAGATGTGGCACATGCAGCTGCCAGAAGGAAATACACTTCCTTTGTGGGTCAGTTGAGCTATTGCATGCAGGACTTCAGTTAGAACTCATGTGGTTGAGTTTGGTGGAGTTGATTATGGAGTTGATGGAGTTGTGTTCAGTTTGACTTGGTTGAACTAGTTGTATTTTAGTCTAACTAAAGAATACTCTAGTGATGAGTTGTGTGAATTAAATATTAATTAATTCACTAATTATTAACTCATAAAGAAACTAAAGAATACATTAGTTAACTCAGTGCATGTACAGTTCAGTGGAGATAGGTGTTAGAGGTTGAGATTGCTATCAGTTGTGACTATAGTTGTGCATGAGCTCTTGTACAATCAGTGGGATTGAGTAATTCCAATGAGGATTGTGTTAGTGTTAGTCTTTGCAGCCTTCCTCAGTGATCAAACATTCTCTTACAAAGTGATTTTAAGGTGTCAAGGTCAAATTTGGTCATTTTAGTGAGTCTCCAAGCAAAATTTGGTCACTAGGCATTAGGTGTAGGGTTTGACTTTACCCTTGTCAAAGTTGTCCAAATGTCGGTCCACGTCACCATTCAGATGAGTGTACCATCATTCAGAGAGTTTTCATTATCATGTCAAGTCCCACTGGGTCATTCTATCCCTTGTTCATGCTTCAGTTGTGCCTAGGTAAGGTCATTTCCCTCTCCTAGGGTTTTGAAGGCAAGTTCTCTTGGATGGCAAAAGCATCAGCAAAACTTGTATCCTGATGTTCATGCACCTTCCCCTATCCTTAAAGTACCTTATCAAACACTTCCCATCACTGAGATCCCCCAAATTCCTCATTTTTGCACAAACCCTAGTTTCTTGCTACAACCTGGCAATTTTATAGGTTGGACCTATGTTTTTCCTTTTTGGACCCCTTCCCCTCACTCAATCTTTGAGATTTTACTTTCCCCTACTTCCTAACATCCCTCCCTACTTCCCAAAATTTCCTCAAGAATTTAGAAGCTCACTATCCACTTCATTTCGCTTCATTTCGACAAATCCCTTGTTCCACACATCGGGATAGGTTTCACTCAAATGAGGTTTCTAAGCAGTAAAAGATGAATTTTGGAAAAATGAGAGACTTTTTTGTCAAAAACATGCCAAGGAAGAAAAACCTCCTTCACGTTTTACACAGCTGTCATGGTTTTGGAGAAATCTCAAAAATATAGTTGCCTCGAGAGAATTGATGCACCTCTAAAATGACCTTGGGAAAATCAAATTTTCTCCTAGCTCAATTGGCCAAATGACTTGCTTGATGAGTTAAATGATAACTAGATACAAATATCTTTCCAATGAGCTACCATGAGCTCAATTTGGAGTTGAGCAAGGCATTCAAAAATTGACTGAAACAGCACTCTGCCTTCAGGCAACCTCATTTGCCACATTTTGACCAGTCTTGGGAGATTTGATTTTTGACAGGTCAAATGAACTCCAAATTGAAAAATTCTGGTTGGGTTAGAAATCAGACTCAAATATCTTTCCAACGAGCAATCTTTTGCCCAATTTGGACACCGGGAAGACCTCCAAAAGTCACCTGAAACAAGGTGTGACGCACAGAGGAAGATTTTCCAGTGTAAATTTTACACTGGCGCGGCGCACATGGGAGGCGCGGCGCACATGGCTAAAAGGCCTAAATTTGACTGAAATATTCCTCCATAAACTGAAAATTTTTCATACCACAAGGTTTCCACAAGCAAACAAGGTCATTGTGCAAATCAAGGTCATAAAGAAACGTTGCAAAGTGATTAGGAGAGCAAAGGGTGCATCGTGCGTGTTTGAGTGAGTTGGAGGCAGTTCCAAGGAGCACGGTTCATATACTCAGGGGTGTGGTGAACACAAAGGGTGTGGCACACACAGAGCCTACCCGCAGTTCAAACTTTCCACAGGCGTGGCGCATACCCAGGGCGCGGCGCACTGGGCTTTGCGCGCAGTGCACACAAACCAAGGGCTGAAACAAGTGCCAAATCACTCCAAATTTTTGTGAATGCTATCAAATTGAAAGGTAGGCTTTATAACATCACTTTCTCATCAAATTTTATCAATGATATGATGGTTTATACCGATGTTTGAAATGCAACCAAATGCATAAAATCAACCATAAGAAATCACCAAAAAGCATGAATGGCTAGGGTTGCTAAAGTGAGTTGTTAGTGCCAAGGTTCCATTCCACCCATAATTTTCCCCTCACCTACCATTTTTCCCATCCTCCCTTTATTGTTTTTCCTCAAATCCCTGCCCTAAACTACTACCAAACCCTCTCCCCTATCCCTCCACTATTTGGTCAACATGACACCCCAAACACTACCTTGTTAAAACCCCAAACCCTACCCTAGCAAAATACCCAAACTCCTCCCATATCCCTAAAAAAATTTCTCCCTATAACCCCTATTCCCATTACATTACTCCCTTCCTAATATTCCCTGTTTCATTGTTCCCCTTGGTGACAGACATCACAAAGGCACCTAGCCTCACACCATCATCAAAGGGCAGCCTAGGTACAGTATGCATAGCAGCCATGGCTTCACAGCATTCATCGGACTATGAGATGGAGACACTCAGTGATTAGCAAAAGAAAACAAGGACACGGACATGCTCAGGAACATGAAAAACCACTATTGCACACGGAACAATGTTTGGAAGGCACGAATAAGGAATTTGAAAGTGAAATTGAGGAAAGCAACAAGAAAGGCAAAAGAGGCAAAAGAGCAAGATAGGCTTAGAATCTTGGCTGAGGCTTCCTTGGCTCAGCATGGCACCCCATAGGGAACCTCCAGCCCAAATTTCAAAAAATTTGGGGAATTTTTGGTCACATGAAATTTTTTTGGGCAAAAAACATGGATTTTCTCCCTGTGCGTCGCGCCACTGGCGCGACCCTAAAATTCTAGAGCTCCAAATGAGGAATGGCTTGCAATTTTGGATTCAGCATGGAAAATAACGACTATTGGTGTTCGAGCAAGAAATTCTGGCAAGATCTAAGCCTCCTAGAGGTTAAAAACACCCAAAAAATGGCCTCTCTGCTACTTTCTTGACACACAGAGAGCAGTCTTGGGAGAATGGAGATTTGGAGGGGCAAATGAGCACCAAATTCAAAAATTCCAGTTGGGTTAAAAAGTAGACAGGACAGGCTTTCCAACAAGCCCACTTGGGAACATTTTGGACACCTTCAAGTGCCCCAAAACAGGCCCCAATGTGGCGCGATGCACAGAGAAATTGGCGCAACGCATAGAGGAAAAACTGCCAATTTGCTCCCGTTTTGCGAAATTTCGGTTCGCGACTTCTCCAAGTGGGCCCAGTCATCTACACTTCGGTTTTTTTGCACCAAAGATGGCATTTAAAGTTTTTTTTTCCCCAGATTGGTATCTATCCAAGTGGCGAAGGAAGGCAAAGGGTCACCCAGGCCAAATGTCATGTTTGTGAGCGCTGCACCTGTAGCTGATGGTTGGCTCTCCATCTCCATTTTGTAATGATTCGAGTAACTTCCCAACCATTGGGTGTTCTATCTCTTCCTCACACATTCTATATATTGTATGCAAGTTATTTTCAAAGGGTTGGTTGGCTTGTAACTTCTGGGAGACTGTGGGAAAGAAACTTTGTTTCTTCACTATGTATTTTTGACAGAGAATTAATGAAAGGCAGCAGCTCTGTTTCATGAGATTCTTGTGGTTGTGAGTGTAGCAAATATGTCTCTTATGTTTTCATATGTATTTCGTTATGTTTCATAATTCAATTCATGCTCATTTCCAGTGAAATTTTCTGAGTGAGATTAGGTAGAATTCAATTTTATTACTCTGCCTGTGAGAAAATTTCATGTTCAGTGTTATTCTTCTGTTGAAAAGGATTCATGTCACTATGCCCTTTTCAATTTCTTCAGCAATCTATTCATGCCGCGGTACCTCAAACTAAATTGTTACATTTTCCGCCTACCTTGCCTCACGGAATAATCTGTGCCTTTGTATTAAATCCTTTGTTCTTTGCTGACCATTGGTCCCATACCATCCCAGAGGCTTGATCATTCATGAAAATTGTTTCCCGAATCCCTATTCACTTACTAGCCTAAGGTAAATATTTCATTGTAAGTCATCTCAGACTGTTTCGATCATCTATTCACTGAGCGTGACTCGGAGAGAGCCCTCTCCTGCTCTGGTAGGGCTAGCTACCAAACTGAGCGTGGTTTGTGGTTACCCTAATTTTTGCCTTCCTTCAGCCTAAGGTAGATTTAGGTGCTAACATAATGGCGACTCAACTGGGGACAAAATGGTTTGCTTGAAGATTGTTTTGCCCCAGTACATCTATCAATCTCAGATCTGATGGTTGATGGTGAACAACGATCAGACATAAGAAGATGGCTGAAATCATTCACCTGGCGACTCCATTCACTAAAGAATCCAACAATCGGTGCTTCATGGTGACTCCACTGGAGGAATAACTCTTTATCTACGAAAATGGAAGGATCTTACACAAAGTTCAGGTATCCAAAGTGGAATGGTATTCAGATTCTACTTTACTTTCTTGTAAATTACTTCTTCGTTGTTCTTGAAGCTACCCTGAAAATTTTTCAGAATTTGTTGTATGATAAAGGTGATCAAAATCTTCACTCGATCTATTCAAAAAGTGTAAATAGTGAGTTTCCCTTTTATCCTAGCTTCCTTACTTTTCCTACATCTTATGATGACTCTCTTCAAATTGATGAGCCTAAAGAACACCAACCTGATCCCGTCGCTCTTGTATATATTCCTACAGCTGCTATAATCCCAGATAGGTATAAACCTCTTGTTTTACCTTCTATTCTTCATGCTTTCCCCAAAAACTATGATCTATACTTGCCAAGATTTGACGGTGAATGTAAGAGTGTCAATGCTGAGCAACATGTGCAGAATGTTGATACTTTTCTAGACCTTTTCGAAATTGATGAAGAAGATGTCGGTATAAGGTATTTTGCTATTTCTTTGCAAGGCAAAGTCAAGAGTTGGTTCAAAGCCCTGCCTGATGCGAGCATCACAGATCTACAGCAGTTCATCAAAGTTTTTCTTGACAGGTGGAGGATCGGACAGAACCTTTTCCTTATCGTAGAAGAGTATAATTAGCTAAAAAGACTGCCAGGGGAGATAGTACAACAGTTTTCAGCCAGATTTAATCAAGTTTATTATTCAATGACGGTTGATATAAGACCCCCTCCTGGATCTACTGTCTTGCACTACCTGAGTGCCTTTGATCTGGAAATGGAGTTTCAACTGAGAGAAAAGAATGTCGCAACACTTGAAGAGATGCAAAACAATGCAGTAAATGTAGAGGCTCATTTGCTGATCAAAAGGGAAAGATTGAAAGAAGAAGAGATGAAAAACGTGGATCTAGAGAAAACAACACCTTTAGAGGAAAAGCTTGACATTTTGGTGAGTGCAGTAGAAGAGATGCTGAGAAAAATGACTGCAAAAGATGAAAATGACGTTCATGAACAAGTGGCTGATCCAAAACATTTTGTTTCTTATCTCAGTAGTCATAAGGATTGTTTTGTAGATCATATTGGAGAAGAAAGACCTGTTGATATGACATGTATGCTTGACGACGTGTTTTATACTAATGATTTGCCTCAGTTTGATCAGTATGATGATGATGATTATGCTCTCCAAACAGAAGCTAATCTTGCAGACAAATCAACAGCTAGTTTGTGGGATGAGGAAGTTTGCTTACAGTGGCTCGAGTATAGTGATCAAACGATGCATATTAGCTATGGAAATGATGATGAAAGTGCAGCAGATTTTGAAGTAAGTGAAGGATATTTGCCTTTGTGCTTTGATTCATGTCAGTTCATTAGAGAAAATTTCCATGCGATTAGACATTAGCTATCGACAAATCTTGATTTGGATCCTCTTGAGGGCGATGAAAACTTTGTTCCAGACTTTTTATATTCAGCGTTCCAGCCCCTAAATGCCATTAGTAGTCAGGTTGCAAATGAAGACATAGAAGCTGGCTTATATGATCAAATGATACAAGAAGATTCCTTACCTTTATGTTTTGAATCAGTTCAGTGTTTGCGAGGTAAATTGCATAGTAAATCTTCAGATGAAAAGCTTGTAGCAAATCAACAATCTCTCAGTTTTAATGTTGAAGATGAGACATATGGCGAAATTTTTTAGCAGGTCGTTAATAAGAAATCTTCCCCTGAAATGATTGATGAAATCATTTTGGATACATAACCAGATTTGCAGTGCACACATGGTCAAGAAAGTGTTGGTGAAACTTCTTCCTCTTTTGAAAAGTATGACAATCTGATGAACAACTTTATAGATCAACAGGTTGAAGAATTCCATATGGCTGAAAGTGATGAAAGAAAAAGTGTCATTTCAGATCTGTCCATAGAAGAAGACAGAGTTTTGGATCCAAATGTTCTCATGTCATCAGAACACAGTCTTCATGAAGAGGTAATCCAGTCAGCTCATGAACAACAAGATGAGAATTTTGTTCAAGTAAGTGAA
The DNA here is from genome assembly GCA_031772625.1 of Pinus tabuliformis. Taxonomy (NCBI): domain Eukaryota; kingdom Viridiplantae; phylum Streptophyta; class Pinopsida; order Pinales; family Pinaceae; genus Pinus; species Pinus tabuliformis. The sequence continues at coordinate 40,951,854 of CM062815.1, forward strand.
AAAGGTTCCTTGGATGAATCGTTGGTATATGATAGAAATGTCATGCTTGGGTTTCAAGAATCATTCGAAGTTTCTTTTCTCATTATTGGTGAATGCAAACAAAATCCATCGGTCATATCATATGAAGGTGACCTACAATACATTCAAGCTACTGAAGAGCAGAACATTCAGGATTATCTTTCAGACTCTTCCTTGTATGTTTCATGTTTTGAAGTGTTCTTTGAAGAGGAAATCCGCTCATCTGCTTGTTCAAAATTTTTTGAGGACAGGAACATACTTTTTCTGAAGTACATTATGAAGGAAGATCAGGAATCAAAAGAAAAAGACATCTTGTTTTGTCAGTAGGAGGAAAATCTTCATGTTTTTCATGATCCAATGGAAAATCTGTTATAGTCAGCAGTGAATGTCATTATTGCAGTATTCAGTGATGAAATTGATCATGGTCAATTATGTTTTTGGAGGCCCAGTTACAAGTATCTGTTGTTGACCAGAAGACCTGATCCAGAGAATCAATCAAGGAGGCATCTACTTGATTGGTTACATTGGAAGACACATTACACATGATTGTACATATCGCATTAGTACGCAGGTGGCTATCATCATGATTTGAAACCCTCGAATCTTGATGGACTGCTGCCATTGAATAAGTTTTGTCAGTTCTTGTTTTAGTTAAGTCAGTCATGAGTCATTTCCTTTTGCATAGAGTCAAGTTTTTCAATCATTTCAGTTCGCATTGAGTCAGTTTCAGTCAGTAAATTGAGTCATGTTGGTTATTCGGAATAATGGACTCCATAGCCCAATGGACAAAGGCATTGTCTGCTCACCCAAAGATATGCAGTTCTTGGCACCTCCAAGGAGTTGCCATCCCTATTGGAGCCAATGTTAGTGTCAGTCTTTGCAGCCTTCCTCAGTGATCAAACATGCTCTTACAAAGTTATTCTAAGGTGTCAAGGTCAAATTTTGTCATTTCAGTGAGTCTCCAAGAAAAATTTGGTCACTAGGCATTAGGTTTAGGGCTTGACTTTACCCTTGTCAAAGTTGTCCAAATGTTGGTCCACATCACCGTTTAGCTGAGTGTATCATCATTTAGAGAGTTTTCATTATCATGTCAAGTCCTACTGGGTCATTTTACCCCTTGTTCATGCTTCAGTTGTGCCTAGGTAAGGTCATTTCCCTCTCCTGGGGTTTTGAAGGCAATTTCTCTTGGACGGCAAAATCATCAGCAAAACTTGTATCCTGATGTTCATACACCTTCCCCTATCCTTAAATTACCTTATCAAACACTTCCCATCACTGAGATCCCCCAAATTCCTCATTTTCGCACAAACCCTAGTTTCTTGCTACGACCTGGCAATTTTCTAGGTTGGACCTGTGTTTTGCCTTTTTGGACCCCTTCCCCTCACTCAATCTCTGATATTTCACTTTCCCATACTTCCTAACATCCCTCCCTACTTCCCAAAATTTCCTCAAGAATTTAGAAGCTCACTATCCCCTTCATTTCGCTTCATTTCGACAAATCCCTTGTTCCACACATCAGGATAGGTTTCACTCAAATGACGTTTTTGAGCAATAAAACATGAATTTGGGAAAAATGAGAGAGGTTTTTGTCCAAAACATTCCAAGGAAGAAAAAAATCCTTCACTTTTTACACAGGTGTCATGGTTTTGGAGAAATCTCAAAAATATAGTTGCCTCGGGAGAATTGATGCACCTCTGAAATGACCTTGAGAAAATCAAATTTTCTCCTACCTCAGTTGGCCAAATGACTTGCTTGATGAGTCAAATGATAACTAGACAAATAGCTTCCAATGAGCTACCATGAGCTCAATTTTTAGTTGAGGAAGGCATTCAAAAGTTGACTGCAACAGCACTCTGCCTTGAGGCGACCTCATTTGGTACATTTTGACCAGTCTTTGGAGATTTCATTTTTGATAGGTCAAATGAACTCCAAATTGAAAAATTCTCGTTGGGTTAGAAAGTAGACTCAAGTACATTTCCAAGGAGCTATCCTATTCCCAATTTGGACACCGGTAAGGCCTCCATAAGTCACCTGCAAAAAGGCACGGTGCAGAAAGGGAACGCGGCACACAGAGGGAGATTTTCTAGTGTAAATTTTACACTGGCGCGGCGCACATGGGAGGCGCGGTGCACAGGGATAAAAGGCCTGAAGTTGACTGAAATCTTCCTCTAGAAACTACAAATTCTGCATACCACAACGTTTCCACAAGCAAAAAAGGTCATTGTGCAAATCAAGGTCATAAAGAAATGTTGCAAAGTGATTAGGAGAGCAAAGGGTGCATCGTGCGTGTTTGAGTGAGTTGGAGGCAGTTCCAAGGAGCGCGGTGCATATACTCAGGGGTGTGGTGCACACAGAGCCTGCCCATAGTTCAAACTTTGCCCAAGCGTGGCACATACCCAGGGCGCGATGCACTGGGCTTTGCACGCGGCGCACACAGACCAAGGGCCGAAACAAGTGCCAAATCGCTCCAAATTTTTGTGAATGATATGAGATTGAAAGGTAGGCTTTATAACATCAATTTCTCATCAAATTTTATCAATGATATGATGGTTTATACCGATGTTTGAAATGCAACCAAAGGCATAAAATCAACCATAAGAAATCACCAAAAAGAATGAATGTCTAGGGTTGTTAAAGTGAGTTGTTAGTGCCAAGGTTCCATTCCACCCATCATTTTCCCCTCACCTACCATTTTTCCCATCCTCCCTTTATCTTTTTTCCTAAAATCCCTGCCCTAAACTACCACCAAACCCTCTCCCCTATCCCTCCACTATTTGGTCAACATGACACCCTAAACCCTACCTTGTTAAAAACCCAAACCCTACCCTAGAAAAATACCCAAACTCCTCCCATATCCCTAAAAAAATTTCTCCCTATAACCTCTATTCCCATTACATTACTCCCTTCCTAATACTCCTTGTTTCATTGTTCCCCTTGGTGACAGACATCACAAAGGCACCCAGCCTCACACCATCATCAAAGAGCACCCTATGTACAATATACACAGTAGTCATGGCTTCACAACATTCATCAGACTATGAGATGGAGACACTCAGTGATTGGCGAAAGCAAACAAGGACAGGGACATGCTCAGGAACATGAAAAACCACTATTGGGCACGGAACAAGGTTTGCAAGGCACGAATAAGGAATTTGAAAGCGAAATTGAGGAAAGCAACAAGAAAGGCAAAGGAGGAAAAAGAGCAAGATAGGCTTAGAATCTTGGCTGAGGCTTCCTTGGCTCAGCATGGCACCCCATAGAGAACCTCTAGCCCAAATTTCAGGAAATTTGGGGAAATTTTGGTCACATGGAAATTTTTTGGGCAAAAAACAGGGATTTTCTCCCTGTGCGTCGCGCCACTGGCGCGACCCTAAAATTCAAGAGCTCCAAATGAGGAATGGCTTGCAGTTTTGGATTCAGCATGGAAAACCATGACTACTAGTGTCTGGGCAAGAAATTTGGGCAAGATCTGAGCCTCCTAGAGGTCAAAAACACCCAAAAAATGGCCTCTCTGCCACTTTTTTGACACACAGAAGGCAGTCTTGGGAGAATGGAGATTTGGAGGGGAAAACGAGCACCAAATTCAAAAATTCCAGTTGGGTTAGAAATTAGACAGGACTGGCTTTCCAAAAAGCCCACTTGGGCACATTTTGGACACCTTCAAGTGCCCCAAAGAAGGCCCCAAAGTGGCGCGATGCACAAAGAAATTGGTGCGTCGCACAGAAGAAAATCTGCCAATTTGCTTCCGTTTCGCGAAATTTCGGTTCGTGACTTCTCCAAGTGGGCCCTGTCTTCTACACTTCGGTTTTTTGGCACCAAAGGCGGCATTTAAAGTCTTTCTTCTCCAGATTGGCATATATCCAAGTGGCGAAGGAAGGAAAAGGGTCACCCAGGCGAAATGTCATGTTTGTGAGCGCTGCACCTGTAGCTGATGGTTGGCTCTCCATCTCCATTTTGTAATGATTCGAGTAACTCCCAAACCCTTGGGCATTTTATCTCTTCCTCACACATTCTATATATTGTATGCAAGTTATTTGCAAAGGGTTGGTTGGCTTGTAACTTCTGGGAGACTGTGGGAAAGAAACTTTGTTTCTTCACTGTGTATTTTTGACAGAGAATTAATGAAAGGAAGTGGCTCTGTTTCATGAGATTCTTGTGGTTGTGTGTGTAGAAAATGTGTCTCTTATGTTTTCATATGTATTTTGTTATGTTTCATAATTCAATTCATGCTCATTTCCAGTGAAATTTTCTGAGTGAGATTAGGTAGAATTCAATTTTATTGCTCTGACTGTGAGAAAATTTCATGTTCAGTGTTATTCTTCTGTTGAAAAGGATTCATGTCACTATGCCCTTTTCAATTTCCTCAGCAATCTATTCATGCTGTGGTACCTCAAACTAAATTGTTACATTTTCCGCCTACCTTGCCTCATGGAATAATCTGTGTCTTTGTATTAAATTCTCTGTTCTTTGCTGACCGTTGGTCCCATACCATCCCAGAAGCTCGATCATTCATGAAAATTGTTTCCCGAATCCCTATTCACTTACTAGCCTAAGGTAAATATTTCGTTGTAAGTCATCTCAGACTATTTCGATCATCTATTCACTAAGCGTGACTCGGAGAGAGCCCTCTCCTGCTCTGGTAGGGCTAGCTACCAGACTGAGCGTGGTTTGCGGCTACCCTAATTTTTGCCTTCCTTCAGCCTAAGGCAGATTTAGGTGCTAACATAATGGCGACTCAACTGGGGAAAAAATGGTTTGCTTGAAGATTGTTTTGCCCCAGTACATCTATCAAGCTCAGATCTGATGGTTGATGGTGAACAACGATCAGACATAAGAAGACGGCTGAAATCATTCACCCGGCGACTCCATTCACTGAAGAATCCAACAATCGGTGCTTCATGGTGATTCCACTGGAGGACTAACTATTTCTCTGCGAAAATGGAAGGATGTTACACAAAGTTTGGGTATCCAAAGTGGAATGGTATTCAGATTCTACTCTGCTTTCTTGTAAATTACTTCTTCGCTATTCTTGAAGCTACCCTGAAAATTTTTCAGAATTTGTTGTATGATAAAGGTGATCAAAATCTTCACTCGATCTATTCAAAAAGTGTAAATAGTGACTTTCCCTTTGATCCTAGCTTCCTTACTTTTCCTACATCTTATGATGACCCTCTTCAGAGTGATGAGCCTAAAGAACACCAACCTGATCCCGTCGCTCTTGTATATATTCCTACAGCTGTTACAATCCCAGATAGGTATAAACCTCTTGTTTTACCTTCTGTTCTTCATGTTTTCCACAAAAACTATGATCTATACTTGCCAAGATTTGACGGTGAATGTAATAGTGTCAATGCTAAGCAACATGTGTAGAATGTTGAGACTTTTCTAGACCTTTTCGAAATTGATGAAGAAGATGTTAGTATAAGGTTTTTTTTCTCTTTCTTTGCAAGGCAAAGTCAAGAGATGGTTCAAAGCCCTACCTGATGCGAGCATCACAGATTTACAGCAGTTCATCAAAGTTTTTCTTGACAGGTGGAGGATCGGACAAAACCTTTTCCTTAACATAGAAGAGTATAATCAACTGAAAAGACTGCCAGGGGAGACAGTACAACAGTTTTCAGCCAGATTTAATCAAGTTTATTATTCAATTTCAGACTCTTCCCATTACATTACTCCCTTTCTAACACTCCCTGTTTCATTGTTCCCCTTGGTGACAGACATCACAAAGGCACCCAGCCTCACACCATCATCAAAGGGCAGCCTAAGTACAATATACACAACAGTGATGGCTTCACAACATTCATCAGACTATGCCTTGAGGCAGACCATTCAGAAGTTGACTGCAACAACACTATGCCTTGAGGCAAACTCATTTGGCACATTTTGATTGAGTTATAACGTAGACTCAAATACATCTCCCACGATCTATCCTGTGCCCACAACATTCATCCTAGTACAACCTAGGTACATTGAGTCAGTTTCAGTCAAGTTTCAGTCAATAAATTGAGTCATGTTGGTTAGTCGAAATAATGGACTCCATAGCCCAATGGACGAAGGCACTGTCTGCTCACCCAAAGGTCTGCAGTTCTTGGCACCTCCAAGGAGTTTCCATCCCTATTGGAGCCAATGTTAGTGTCAGTCTTTGCAGCCTTCCTCAGTGATAAAACATTCTCTTACAAAGTGATTTTAAGGTGTCAAGGTCAAATTTTGTCATTTCAGTGAGTCTCCAAGCAAAATTTGGTCACTAGGAATTAGGTCTAGGGTTTGACTTTACCCTTGTCAAAGTTGTCCAAATGCTGGTCCACGTCACCATTCATCTGAGTGTACCATCATTCATAGAGTTGTCATTATCATGTCAAGTCCCACTGGGTCATTTTACCCCTTGTTCATGCTTCAGTTGTGCCTAGGTAAGGTCATTTCCCTCTCCTAGGGTTTTGAAGGCAATTTCTCTTGGACGGCCAAATCATCGGCAAAACTTGTATCTTGATGTTCATACACCTTCCCCTATCCCTAAAGTACCTTATCAAACACTTCCCATCACTGAGATCCCCCAAATTCCTCATTTTCGCACAAACCCTAGTTTCTTGCTACAACTTGGCAATTTTCTAGGTTGGACCTGTGTTTTGCCTTTTTGGACCCCTTCCCCTCACTCAATCTCTGAGATTTCACTTTCCCCTACTTCCTAACATCCCTCCCTACTTCCTGAAATTTCCTCCTGAATTTAGAAGCTCACTATCCCATTCATTTCGCTTCATTTCGACAAATCCCTTGTTCCACACATTGGGATAGGTTTCACTCAAATGAGGTTTTTGAGCCATAAAAGATGAATTTGGGAAAACTGAGAGAGGTTTTTGTCCACAACATTCCAAGTAATAAAAACTTCCTTCCCTTTTTACACAGGTGTCATGGTTTTGGAGAGCTCTCAAAAATATAGTTGCCTCGGGAGAATTGATGCACCTCTGAAATGACCTTGGGAGAATCAAATTTTCTCCTAGCTCAGTTGGCGAAATGACTTTCTTGATGAGTCAAATGATAACTAGACACAAATATATTTCCAATGAGCTACCATGAGCTCAATGTGGAGTTGATTAAGGCATTCAAAAGTTGAGTGCAACAACACTCTGCCTTGAGGCAGCCTCATTTGGCACATTTTGACTAGTCTTGGGATATTTGATTTTTGACAGGTCACATGAACTCCAAATTCAAAAATTCTAGTTGGGTTAGAAATTAGACTCAAATTAATTTCCATCCAGCTATCTTGCGCCCAATTTGGACACCATGAAGGCCTCCAAACGTCACCTGAAAAAAGGTGCAACGCACAGAGGGAGATTTTCCAGTGTAACATTTACACTGGCGCGGCTCACATGGGAGGTGCGGCGCACAGGGCTAAAAGGCCTGAAGTTGACTAAAATCTTCCTCCAGAAATTGAAAATTCTTCATACCAAAAGGTTTCCACAAGCAAACAAGGTCATTGTGCAAATCAAGGTCATAAAGAAACGTTGCAAAGTGATTAGGAGAGCAAAGGGTGCATCATGTGTGTTTGAGTGAGTTGTAGGTAGTTCCAAGGAGCGTGGCGCATGTACTCAGAGATGCGGTGCACATAGAGGGCGCGATGCACACAAAGCCTGCCTGCAGTTCAAACTTTCCACAGGCACGTCGCATACCCAGGGCGCGACGCACACAGACCAAGGGCCGAAACAAGTGTCAAATCACTCCAAATTTTTGTGAATGATATCAAATTGAAAGGTAGGCTTTATAACTTCACTTTCTCATCAAATTTTATCAATGATATGATGGTTTATATCTATGTTTGAAATGCAACCAAATGCATAAAGTCAACCATAAGAAATCACCAAAAAGCATGAATGGCTAGGGTTGCTAAAGTGAGTTGTTAGTGCCAAGGTTCCATTCCACCCATCATTTTCCCTCACCTACCATTTTTCCCATCCTCTCTTTATCATTTTTCCTAAAATCCCTGCCCTAAACTACTACCAAACCCTCTCCCCTATTACTCCACTATTTGGTCAACATGACACCCCAAACCCTACCTTGTTAAAACCCCAAACCCTACCCTAGAAAAATACCCAAACTCCTCCCATATCCCTAAACAAATTTCTCCCTATAACCCCTATTCCCATTACATTACTCCCTTCCTAATACTCCCTGTTTCATTGTTCCCCTTGGTGACAGACATCACAAAGGCACCCAGCCTCACACCATCATCAAAGGGCAGCCTAGGTACAGTATACACAGCAGTCATGGCTTCACAACATTCATCGGAGTATGAGATGGAGACACTCAGTGATTGGTAAAAGCAAACAAGGATAGGGACATGCTCAGGAACATGAAAAACCACTATTGGGCACGGAACAAGGTTTGCAAGGCACGAATAAGGAATTTGAAAGCGAAATTGAGGAAAGAAACAAGAAAGGCAAAAGAGGCAAAAGAGCAAGATAGGCTTAGAATCTTGGCTGAGGCTTCCTTGGCTCAGCATGGCACCCCATAGAGAACCTCCAGCCCAAATTTCAAGAAATTTGGGGATTTTGTGGTCACATGGAAATTTTTTGGGCAAAAAACAAGGATTTTCTCCCCGTGCGTCGCGCCACTGGCGCGACCCTAAAATTTTAGAGCTCCAAATGAGGAATGGCTTGCAGTTTTGGATTTAGCATGGAAAATCACGACTACTAGTGTCCGAGCAAGAAATTTGGGCAAGATCTAAGCCTCCTAGAGGTCAAAAACACCCAAAAAATGGCCTCTCTACCACTTTTTTGACACACAGAAAGCAGTCTTGGGAGAATGGAGATTTGGAGGGGCAAATGAGCACCAAATTCAAAAATTCCAGTTGGGTTAGAAGGTAGACAGGATAGGATTTCCACCAATCCCACTTGGGCACATTTTGGACACCTTCAAGTGCCCAAAACGAGGCCCCAAAGTGGCATGACGCACAGAGAAATTGGCACGGCGCATAGAGGAAAAATTGCCAATTTGCTCCCGTTTCGCGAAATTTCGTTTCGCGACTTCTCCAAGTGGGCCCGGTCATCTACACTTCATTTTTTTGGCACCAAAGGCAGCATTTAAAGTGTTTTTTCTCCAGATTGGCATCTATCCAAGTGGCGAAGGAAGGCAAAGGGTCACCTAGGCCAAATGTCATTTTTGTGAGCGCTGCACCTGTAGCTGATGGTTGGCTCTCCATCTCCATTTTGTAATGATTTGTGTAACTCCCCAACCCTTGGCCATTCTATCTCTTCCTCACACATTCTATATATTGTATGCAAGTTATTTGCAAAGGGTTGGTTGGCTTGTAACTTCTAGGAGACTGTGGGAAAGAAACTTTGTTTCTTCACTGTGTATTTTTGACAGAGAATTAATGAAAGGAAGCGGCTCTGTTTCATGAGATTCTTGTGGTTGTGAGTGTAGCAAATGTGTCTCTTATGTTTTCATATGTATTTCGTTATGTTTCATAATTCAATTCATGTTCATTTCCAGTGAAATTTTCTGAGTGAGATTAGGTAGAATTCAATCTTATTTCTCTGCCTGTGAGAAAATTTCATGTTCGGTGTTATTCTTCTGTTGAAAAGGATTCATGTCACTATGCCCTTTTCAATTTCTTGAACAATCTATTCATGCCACGGTACCTCAAACTAAATTGTTACATTGTCCACCTACCTTCCCTCACGGAATAATCTGTGCCTTTGTATTAAATTCTCTGTTCTTTGTTGACCGTTGGTCCCATACCATCCCAGAAGCTCGATCATTCATGAAAATTGTTTCCTGAATCCCTATTCACTTACTAGACTAAGGTAAATATTTCATTGTAAGTCATCTGAGACTGTTTCGATCATCTATTCACTGAGCGTGACTCGGAGAGAGCCCTCTCCTGCTCTGGTAGGGCTAGCTACCAGACTGAGCGTGGTTTGTGGTTACCCTAATTTTTAGCTTCCTTCAGCCTAAGGCAGATTTAGGTGCTAACAGACTGCGCAGTGGGGGGCCAATACCAAGGTAATTGTAGCTTGTGTTCACGTGATTTTCACTTTGGATTGCGCAGTGGAAGCAGGCAAAGCAGCGGAGGAGATTTGAACATGTGATTGATTCAGATCTGAGCTAGTTTGTGTGTAACAGGTGGAGATAGTACTGAGTACTTATGAGGAGTATTGTACTATGTATTGTTACATGTTCTCAATCAATATAATATACAGATAGTTGGGGGTTTTCAGTTGTATGCTTTCCCCATGATATACTGTGTTGATATATGTGATTGATGCTTCAATATGTGCATGTGAATGTTTTTGAATTCTGCAAAATTGATGATCAACGTAGAGGAGGTTATGTATTATGCATGTATTCCGAAATAGTGTATAATCGGGATAATCTCTTTGAATAAGTGTCATATTATTCAAAATTTCTACATGGTATCAAAGCTGTTGATCATCAGATCTATTATTCAGAAAGTGTTTACATTTTATTTCTTCAGGCAGAGTCTGTAATCGGGCCAGGTAGCCTCTGGATTCATCCTTCATTTGGAAGGTGAGATATCCGGTAAAATACCATAGAGTCAATCTCTGTACGAGAAATACTTTATTCTCACAAATTTTAGATCAGAAGCGGTTGAGTTTTGAGCTGGTGGAATTCGAATTTGCAGCAATGTTTTCTTGGTGTCAAAGTTGAAATGTCTTTCAACGGACTGCGATTGGAGTATGCTCTTGAGGGAAAATTCAATTATATTGCATGGAAAGACAGGATGGAGGCAATGTTAGATGAAAATGGGTTGAAGGACTTCATATAGGCTGAGGTCCCAAAGCCTACTGATGCTGCTCATGTTGAGGTTTGGTAAAAGAAGACAGCAAAGTGTCGAAGGATTCTGTTGGAGGGCGTGAAGGATCACATTGTGTCCAGCGTGCATGGAACGACTTCTCCATACTTGATGTGGAAAGCATTGACAGATTTATTCCAAATCAAGAGTGACCAGAGGAAGTTGGTGCTCAAGGAAAAACTCAGAAACATTAAGTGTGAGAATGGAGACAGTATGCCCAGGTATCTCATGAAGTTCACCCAGTGTCAGGATGAGCTAGGAAGTGTGGGGATGACTGTTGATGATGAGGACTTGCTGAGCTTGGCTCTCCTTGGTCATTGAAGAGTTGGAATTCCTATCAGGACTTTGTCAATGGTCAGGAGAAATTTCTAGGATGGGAGAGACTTTGGTCAGATCTTGTGCAGGAGGAGATCAGATGGAGCAACAGAGACAGTTCTTCATGCATGCATGATGAGGAGAATTGTGCCTTAGCGAGTAAGGAGAAGAAGGGGAAGGAGAAGGTTTCTCTTTCCAAATCTAGTTCTTCCAAGGATGGGAAGAAGGTTGACAAGTTGAAGGTGAGATGCTTTTGTTGTCATGAGTTGGGCCATTATGCTACTAATTTCCCAAAGAAGAAATCCAAGAAGGGATCCGGGGAAGGATCTAAAGGTGGGGCACTTGCTTCATAGTTTGAGTTGGAGTTCACACTCTTCGCATGCATTGTTTCATCCATGGTGGGAAGTGGTTAGTTTCTTGACAGTGGAGCTTCTCTCCACATGACCAGTGACAAGATTTTGTTCAGTACTTTGGAGGAGAAAGATCTCCAAATACTCATAGTGATGGGTAATGATGAGAAGTATAGTGTCTCAGGTGTAGGCACGATTATTTTTCAGAGGGAGCATGGAGGTCGTCTTACCTTGATCGATGTCAAGTATGTACCAGGACGGAAGAGAAACTTGGTTTCGATCGCGATGCTAGAGGACAGAGGCTATGATGTAGTCTTCAGTGAGGGAAAGGTTTTCCTTAGACACATCATCACTAGACAGGTGAAGCAGATTGGTTCACGGGTCGAGAACCTGTATGCTCTTGAGGTTCAAGATGCATGCAAAGCCTTGAGTAGTGAGGCAACTGATGGAGACTTGGTGGTTGAGAGGGATCGTATATTACCTCTCAACATGTAGCGCCAGAAGAAGTCTCAGACGATTGTGGAGGAGCCACGATTGGTGCAGCAGCTTCAAGAGGTTGTGGAGCAGCCACAACAAGGGAAGGTGAGAGGAGATTGAGTAGAGACATCTACTCATGTAGACACCTCTAGTAGGGGAAAACTTCGAGCCAGGTGGGCTGAGGGATCGCATGCAGCCATACCTCTAGGTAGGAGGTGGGGTGATGTGGATTGATCGTCCCAAGGAGAAGGGGCAGGATCCTTGAGGTACCCAACCTCTTGGATGAGACCTTTCTACGGGAGCCCCAATGTGGAGTAGCAGGAACTGACTGATTGGGTAGAGACAGATGCGGATGGAGCAACAGAGAGAGCGACAGTGCAAGGAATCCTAGGACAGCGCATAGCTAGTAGGCTGCAGCAATACGAGAGGCACAAGTGTTTTTACACAGTGCTAGGTGGCACAGAGAAGTGTGCAATGGTGCGAGATGCATGGAGATGTTGCAGTAGCACAAATGTCAGAGAGGGAGCACTTTTCAGCAGCAGGTAGAGCTTCAGCATTAGAGTATGTTCCTAGCCCAACAGAGTGGTCAGTTGGGAGTTTTTTTGTTCCAAGTGTTGTTGGAACAAGTGGACCGGGCAAATGTGTTGCATGCAGAACATTCCAGAGGTGCAGGATAGGGGTTGCAGATAATACATATCTTGTTGAGAGGGAGTGTTGAGAATGCAACAAGATGATGGAGCTTAGTGGAAAGGAGTTGCCTTCACTAAGTGGGCCCGTAGGGTATTTTTGGCGCAAAGTCTATTTTTAGACTATGTCTATTTTTAGACATATGGGAAGGTTTCTATTTTTATACTGCCAGGCTAAAAATAGAACAGTTGAATATTATTGTCTCATAATAATATTTGGACTATAAACATTATCTTATCCTCTTGGAGCACTTCAGTTTGAGCTATAGATGTGGCACATGTGGCTGTCAGAAGGAAATATGCTTTCCTTGTGGGTCATTTGAGCTATTGCATGCCGGACTTCAGTTAGAACTCATGTGGTTGAGTTTGGTGGAGTTGATTGTGGAGTTGATGGAGTTGTGTTCAGTTTGACTTGGTTGAACTAGTTGTATTTTAGTCTAACTAAAGAATACTCTAGTGATGAGTTGTGTGAAGTAAATATTAATTAATTCACTAATTATTAACTCATAAAGTAACTAAAGAATACATCTGCTAACTCAGTGCATGTACAGTTCATTCGAGACAGGTGTTAGAGGTTGAGATTGCTATCAGTTGTGACTATAGTTGTGCATGAGATCTTGCACAATCAGTGGGATTGAGTAATGCCAATGGGGACTGCGCAGTGGGGGGCCAATACCAAGGTAATTGTAGCTTGTTCTCACGTGATTTTCACTTTGGATTGCGCAGTGGAGGTAGGCAAAGCAGCGGAGGAGATTTGAACCTGTGATTGATTCAGATATGAGCTAGTTTGTGTGTAACAGGTGGAGATAGTATTGAGTACTTGTGAGGAGTATTGTACTATGTATTGTTACATGTTCTCAATCAATATAATATACAGATAGTTGGGGGTTTTTAGCTGTATGCTTTCCCTGTGATATATTGTGTTGATATGTGTGATTGATGCTTCAATGTGAGCATGTGAATGTTTCTGAATTCTGCAAAATTGATGATCAACGTAGAGGAGGTTATTTATTATGCATGTATTCCGCAATAGTGTATAATCAGGATAATCACTGTGAATAAGTGTCATATTATTCAAAATTTCTACACATTAAGGCCCTCCTACGACAGGTCACATCTTGTCAACATCAGCTCATTATCCAAGAAGTTGACTTAGAAACACCCCTTTCAGTACATTGAAGCTTGCATGCCTCAATGGAAAGTTTCTCACTTCTGGCAATAGGTTGACCTCAATGGCCTTCGAACAAAAGATTTTGCATGGTGTTCAACATTGGATCATATATTCACACCATGTGAATTGTACCATAGTACCTTGAGGGTCATTATCATTATCGGTGATTCCTCTCACGTCTGTTAAACTCACATTATTGGTTGGTAATCAGGCGATGTATTTCCATGTTTGACTTCAGAACATCTCTTCACATGGATTTACTTGTACATCGAGCGAATATTGAATGAGTTTGAAGACCCCAGATCTAGTTTCATCCATACGGGTTGCGATATATTCAGGGATATAAAGACATCAAATGTACAAAGAAGCTGCACAGATAGTCATCCAAGCCAGGGATGCTGACTCTCCAGTCTGCAACTGCAGGCGATTATCTGTTCTATGTACATGAAATGAATTTATAAAGCTGAGCATGGGAATGCTTGCCTCAACTAGATCATGAAAATTATATTATGATGATGTATTGTATTGTATCTTATACAAGTCACCTTCTAGCTCGAAACCTCAGATCCTCATGATAAAGCATTTCACCTCACATCAAATATTTACGACTTCATTCTTTAGGGGGCAGCTATTATAGACATATTTCAGCACTTCAACCCCAATCTTATATGTCAATAAACTATGGCTCTTCAACCCCTAAAAAGTGTTGTTTCATACCCTAAAAGAGCATGGTCCACTGATTACATCATTCCCCAAATGTTCCACCTGAAAAACCATCCAGAATTGCCTAAACTGGACCACAGTGACTGCTCCACTATCAGGGTGTGATGAAAACTAACTTCTACACTAGGCAGGAGTGATGCATACTGATGAGGCCTTCTATAGGGTGTGATGAGCGAGGATGGACAAATGTCCGAGATAGTTTGCTAAGTGGATACTCAGGGAATCTTCTAGAAACTTCTCCTATGACACTTGCCTCTCTGAATTCTCCTAGGGATGAGTAAGAGATCCAAGAAATCTCCAAGTGGAACCAAATGCAACAAGTGGAATGACACTAATCAAAACCCAGAGATGACTAACACCCTTGCACACATCTATAAATGGATCCCTCATTTGAGAGATCTAGAGGCTAGAATATTGTAATTTGCAAGGGAGTGCTGATAGTTTGTATTTGAGAAAGAGCATTATATTGTTGGTTTGATCTTTCTATTTCATGAGCTGAAGAGGGCTTCATGCTCGGAGGATGATGCTGGAATAGACAACTAGGTTGTAATTCTCCCTTCTATATAATAAATTTCTTCGAGTTTTCTTCCATATAACTGTGAAATTGTGAATGTTATTATTTGTGAATGCCATTGTATGTTCATTATATTTCTAATTCCATAATAATTATGACATAATAGATCAATATGCTTTGAAAATTCTTTATTACTATGTTTCTGCATGTACTCTCCAAGCGGGATAAGTACGGAGAGGAGTTGCAAGCTCTGCCAAGGGGGAGAGAGATCAAGCAAGGAGTTAAGTGGAAGATCTACGTTGGTTCCTTTGTCTCTCCCTTATCTATTATACATAGAAGAAATCATGAATTACTTTAAACTATTGTTTCTAGGGTAGCTGCCAAACCTAGAGGGCTAGTCGATCGAAAAGACTATAGTTTTCCCAGAAACAATGCCTGAAAATGGAGGGGGAACTGTTATGTTCCCAACCGGTATATACATATTTGGAGTGCCCCCAGATATTTGAATCTAGGGGTTAGAACTATACAATGTATGCCAACCATATTGTTGGTTGAAGGGACCCACTCTAACCGTGCCATATTGAGCATTATAAGGAGCACTGTATGTAGCACTTGTCGAAGGTATAGAGTTTGACACTAAAGGGGTGGAACCCAACATAGGCTGGGTTCCACTCATGGAGGGTGTCATGTGAGGGTTTGTACCTGGGAAAAATGGGATAGTAGGGTTCACCATCAATGGTGTGGTAGTGACTGTCGACTGGGGAAGTGGTGGAGGACCAAAAGTGTCCAAAAAGTTCCATGACCCATTAGTCGTCGACGGGATGGATGGAAATGTTCCAACTAACGACAAAGGGGGTACAGGTGCAACACGAACCAAGAGTGGGTCCAACGAATTTCTCATTGGAGGGTTATATGGAGGAAGTAATCCTGTAGTAAAGAAATCCTCCAGTAATATTGATTCGTCAGTTGTCCACATAGATTCTATGTGAGATCTCAAAGACTGAATTCCCGAAGATGGGGAATCTGGTCACTAGAGCTCGACGAATCTTCCACAATGAGTGGAGGAAGTCCTAAAAATCATCTAGATTTACAACAAGGGCCGGATGTAGCCACGGTGACTGATAATTTTTATCAATAAATTTTATTGTGATATTTATTAAAGTCTCAATGATAACACTTGGGTGCCTAAAAAATTTAAAAAATACACTAAGTGAATCAATCAGGAAATAGAGGGAAATGATCCTATCTGAAAAGCACCACTCACTAGAGATGAAACCCAGTATCACAATGAATAATATAGAGGGCTAGCCAAATGTAAAGTTACAATTAATATAGAGCTTCGGCCGAACCTTAGATTGAGGGGCCAAGTACTCCCATGAATATGAGCACCCTCGAAAAAACTAAAGACAGAGTAGGTCCATCTATGTTAGGTACCAAGGAAGCCCACCCCAGTCACCTTGTGTAACTCCCTAAAAGTATGGCCACTAAGGGCACCTTAGATCACAGATACTACCGGGGGGGCGGGACATAGTCACAGATAGTACACTATGTGGGCAGGATACCTGAGTCCCTGACTCGGCTCCGGAATCCCCGAAGGGATCCCCAATAAACAGAATACCCAAAGGAGTTGTAAGCGAAGGTAGGCTACCTTCACTTATATTCCGATGTTGTCTCATATTTAGCTTTGCTTTGACTGGAGTGGTCCTGGTAGTATGAGTGCAAAAGGAATTTTATCTCTTTTAATGACACTAGTTTTGGTTTCTGATCTTGGGCAGTTTACTCACACTACCTATCCCAAGATCTTAGCTTGTAATAATGTTTGTTTTCTCTATAAAGAGTTACTGATTGATTTTAGGTAGATTCTATGTGTAATTTTTTAGTGTCTTCAGTAGGGGTGTTCACGTATGATATTTGGTGGGACTCTGACTCAAAATCATGCAAAAGACAATGCTTGAAAATATTCAATTCGATGAATAAGTTGTATTCTACAAGTGAGAGTCTTTCATACATTAATATTTGTTCCATGCATCCTAGTCATTATAACACTAGCATAACTGACAACAATTATTCATTTCTTTCTAACAACTATTTGAAACCAAATAAAGAATATTTTAACCAGATAAGCAAAAGAATGAATAAAAAATGTTGATTTTTCCTTTATAAAAACTTTTAAGAAAGAAAAAAAACTATTTCCTTAAAAAAAAAAATTATTTTAGGACACACATCTTGCTAGCAAAATAAAATTGTAGATCCTTTTTCAGTCCATGAGAAGGTTTCCCATCCCTTTGAGTTTATAGAAACAACCGCATGTCAAAATTTGGGTGACTAACGCTCTGTGCCAGAGGCCACAGAGAGTTAGTGGTCCTACTAACACACTGTTTGTGCACGCACAAAACTTTATAAAGCTCTGTTTACTCTACTAACCTATGTTAGTGTGGGAAAAGAGTTCAAAATAAGGCTTTGGGGATCAGATCTAGGGCTAAATATATGAGGGAAGAATGTAGCAAGGTCTTGATGGGCCAAAAAAGGAATGTAGAAGTATAGGAAGGTCTAGAAGGAGGAGGAAACTAGGAACTGTCTGGGTGAACCGGGAACTAATGTATAGTCCCCAGCAGAGTCACCAACTATAGGATAAAATGCATGGTGTATGGAGAATGGAGATACCCTCAAGGGTCTTCCCAAGACCCTTGGCAGACTGTAAGATTATTTTCAGCTCTCACAAAGCTACATGCATGTCCATAAACAAGTACTAAATATCAAAGCAAAATAGATTCATTACCTCAAGCCTCCATGTAGGTTTGCTGGAGAGCACAATGCAGCTAGGTGGAAGTCCCTTGAATCGGCTCTAGATCAAGTCTTTCACATAGAATATACAAGAATAATCACATCATACAACCTTGATAATTAATACATGAATATATAAAAGACATCTAGTTACACATAACTAAGCTACTCATGCTAAAAGTTATTGGACAAACAAATAAATGAATGATAGTACCAACACCATGGAGTAGACAGTACAACTGCACTTATATATTAATGTCAGAAGAGTGATTACAACCATCTGTTGTATCAGCCTTCCCTTACCCCTCCAACTCCTCTCTCTCTCTCTCTCCCTTCTTACCAACTTCTTATGCTTAGATTTAAGACTGTGCTCGACAATCAAGTAAGCTATCCTTTCAACTAATCTGACCTCTATCACCATAGCCCTAACTTTGCTTATGTAGCAATCAAGTTAGGGTTGTCATGTTCCTCCATGAGTCTCTTAAGGTAAAAGTAATGATGTTGCCATGCTTTTGAACTCTTTCCCATTTTCCTCCTTCATTAGGATTAGAAATCCCACAAATAGGCTGAACTTTAAATGTTTCCTTGCTTTTCTTAGTATATTTAGAAGGGAATATAGAGATATTTATGAGTCAATTCGCTCCTTTGACCTCTAGATTCTTATTAAGATCCACTAATGTTGTCCCTGAACCAATAAGTAGAGTTAGTAGGGTCACTAACTCTCCCTTAGGCTTATAGAGAAGCTTTATAAAGCATGTTGTCAGTGTATAGCTAGCATTAGTGTAGAAACAAGGCTTGTGATCTTGGTCTTTGGTTCAACTATCATGTCTTTCCCCTCTGAGCTGATGAGGGGGTCATTTTACTGTATAACACCTTGGCCTGGACTCTGCCTCACCTAGAAAGAATTTCATAATCCTCAGATGGAAGGCTTTGTCTTCCCCATAAAAAATGTGCATTTATGCCTAGTGACTGTACTCTAGTCTTGCATTGCGCAATTATGAGGGACAGTGATTGCTGGCGTAGAAAATTACGCAATGTAGACACTAGGCCTGCAACCATTGCCAGCTAAAATTGTGCATTGTGCAGTTCCAGTAGCCAGTAGGCTAGCATGGATTGCACATTGTGCAATTCTAGTGGCCAGCCAGCCTCCCAGACAACCCAGACTACCTTTTGCGCAGTTCTGGAAGCTAGTCTCCCAGCTTTCGAGGAAATATTATGTAATACTTTCTAGTCAAGCCCTAGGTATGTTGATTGTTTTTCCTCAAGTTTTCTTTGGTATTAGCTGATATATTTCTTGCCATGCATGTCACTATGTCTCCAGATCTAGCAGGTGTTCATCCTTCTCTCAGCAGTTCAGGATCAATGGCCTCCAAGAGAGAAGGATCAAAGGACACTGAAGGAAGTGCAACTGGAGCAACAATTGAGCGAGAGGTTACGAGTCTACCTATCTATGAAGACACCAAGCTGATTGTATACAAGGACATCAAGTTGACATGGAAAGAGGTCAATGATGCATTTGCAGGCACATTTGGGCAAGACCTTGAAGGACCGCCAAGTCTATGTGAACATCCACAAGTCTAGCTTGTACCAGATTGCATAAAGGTGTCTCGTGCTCCCATGCACGGACATGATACATTAGATCATCTTGCACACTGATCCTGAGATGATGACATTGAACAGTGTCAGTGGGACGGAGATTTCTACATTTAGGGTACAAGATTATAGTGAGATGTAGTAGATTTCGAAGCCCGTGATCACCATGGAGATACCCTTCAACATACCGAGCAGTAAATTCAACTCCAGAGATATGTTGAAGAACTGGGTGAAGGAGCTGGCTAAATTCAAGATGACACACAATAAACTATACAAGACAAAGATATTGCGGAAGGCATATCAATACTTGGTCATATTTTCATATTGTCTGTGTGGCCAAGAAAGCACAGAAACCTTCCCATGGGGTTGGGTGATCATGTTGTACCAACTGGCTAGAGAAGGCAAAGCATGCAAGTGACCCGACATGTTGGCTCACCAGTTGAAGGAACAGGTAACAAGGGCTCCACAACTACCCAAAGGTATGCGAGTAGAAATCTACATGTCTGCTTACATCTTGGATACAATCTGTGCCCATCAAGAGTTATTGGGCTTGAAGTGGGCATGGAAACCAGCAGAGACCTCTGTGAAAACTTATTGTAATACATTTTCCGAATGCTTCTTTAGAGGAATTATCACACGGTTGTCTGATCATTTTTTCACCCCGGTTTACAAGATGATATTCGAACAGGATCCATTGTACATGTCGAAGGAAACAATGGAAGCACTGATTAATATAGATGATTGGTATGCCTCACCTTCTAGCACCTTCATACGAATGTACAATGCAAAGAAGCCTTTGCATATTCTACCAAAGTTTTCCTTGGAAAAACTCATCATGCAGGAAGTAGCATATCACATCTCAACAAGGTTATCAACTAGGCTACACCAAAAGAAGAAGGCACCTTGACCCTCTCTTCCATTGCAAATTGGCTTTTACGAGATACAGACTTTAGGGCATGTGGATGTCAAAGAAGAGTAGATGAAGAAATATACATTTGAGACCCGAAGTTACAATCCATATGACCCACATTGTCTTGTGAAAGACCACTACACGAGAGTATAATTTAACTGGATCAATAGGGGCATGTCATTGGGTGGAGGAAGACCCATGGAGATATTTTTATAGTTTCTCCAGACCCAATGAACCGGTCGGCCTTGCTGTGGAATGGATAGAGAAGTAGCGTGAAGCAGCATCTTGAAGAGCACCAAAAGCCACAATAACAGGGGAAAACATTCTAGTGCACGACAAGGAAAAGAGGAAGATTGTCGATAGCATGGAGGAAGAGAAAAGCTACAAGTTTTGAGTAGACCCACTTGTGCAGAAAGCAACTTTGGCAATAGAGGCAAAGAGGAAACAACGTGACAAGAGAAATGCGCAAAGGCAGAGAGAGAAATGGATAATGGAGGAAACAAAGGAGTTGGATGAGTTGAAGGAGCAATTTTGGAAGGAACAGGAGTTGCGCAGACAAGAGAAGGAAGCGCAGAAAGAACAGGTAAACTAGGGGGCACAGCTTGTACAGACAGATGAAACTATGCCCATATAGGTAGTAGAATTATCAGAAGGACTAGCATCAAGCAGACATGGTGAACCATCGCAGGAGCAGGACTTCACTCAGGAGATAGAGAAATCACTTGAACATATGGATATAGATATGGTTTTTTACAACAGGAGTTAGAGAAAGATATTGACCTCATGCCTCACCACCAAGAGGTCAACCCACCAACTTCACCGCATCTAGAAGAGGAGAAAGTCCCAAGCGACTAGGAGACACTAAGATCCTTGGAGATCAGACAGAAGGAGAGATGCACAACATCTTATTCAACAATTCTCAACATAGAGTTGCACAATCTCGCAAAGTGTCAACTCCAGATGATCATACATATCCTGCGCAGTTGGAAGAATGAGTGATCATGTCTGACATGCGCAAACATATAGCAGCATTGGCCGATGCTATCTGAGCATATGTCGAAGCCACTAGCTCGAGCATTTTCTTCCTGATAGCTGGGAATGAGCAAATTGATGAGGAGCTACAGATGGCCAAGCAGGGAGGAGAATTTTTTATAGCATCAGCCCAAGCAGAATTGAAAAGGGCAATACTCGATGAAGTATTGTCCCTTGACATAGTCATGTGGGCATTGTCTTTCATGTTTGGTACCGTGCATAAGGTAGTCATCCATCTCAATAGTTGGCAGCAGCAATGTGCTAGAAGAGCACACATCCTATCGAACATGCATGTTGTTGTTGATTACATGCAAACATGGACGATGAGATATAAGGGAGCCCCATTACACTTTCCTAATATGATGAAGCCCAGAATGGTGGAGCTGAAGGCACACATCCAGAGTTAGATCCATAACTATGAAGACCTCCTGTAGCTCATGACTAGTCTACAGGCTTCCCATGCATGTTTATTCAAGAGTATGGATGTTATTGTGTGCACACATTCGATCCAATATATTGGGACACTCACCCAGGTGAAGAAAAAGGCACAGGTGACTAGAGCTTGATTCATACTTTGACGAGTTGATGCACATAGCCACTAGCCCAGACTTTTCCATCACTTCATACACCATGCACAAGTATGTTGCTGGTCTGGCCGCAATCAAGACAATGATTCACATGCTATCAGACAAGTTGGATAGAGGATCTTGAAAAGTGTACTCGGATGCTATGGAGGCCAGATATTTTTCCATAAAGATGTCACCTTAGAGTACACGAACACCATCGTGGACTACCGAGCTTGGCATTAGTTTGCTACTATTGACCACCATGAGGATTGTTGAGCCTCAAAATTACTCCTTCCTTAGCAATGCTTTTCATTCCTTTTCCTTGTTTTTTCATGAGAAAGATGCATTCTCATAACCAATAACTGGTATATACTATCTTAAGAAGGACATTTAGTGATTTACATATTATTCTTTTATGTTTTTCTATTTGAATATGTTTTTGTATCTTAGCTACAGAACACAACCTATTCTGTTGCTAATCATTTGTTCCGTAGCTACCTTCATGCTTTAATAGGTTCCAAGTGTTAGAAGGAGAAACTAGCTACATGGGCAGCATGGAAATCACTGTGACATGGACCCTATCATATTCACTTAGCCCAGGTCGACAAAGGAGATGGCATAAGACTATGGTCAATGGATAAGTGAAATGTAGAGACTGAAGGTAACAAGACTCTGTTTCGTGGTAATTAACACATTTCACAGTGATGGGAAGCATTATCCAAAACCACTACCTATACCTACGGACTCCAGCAGCCACCTATACAACTGAATCCAACAGCCACCATGTCGTGGATTTATGTTGCCAGTAGTTGAGGAAGAAATTCTGCATACCTATCTCCTATGTTTTTGACAGTAGAATGTTTTCCTCCATAAACAATTACCTGGTTTTTCTTATAAATACTTGTGTAAAGGACCATAGAAGTTAGTAGTGATAGTGATAGTTTTATTGTGAAATCAAGTTCTGAACTTTGTAATTTCTAGGAATTTTTTGTCCCTGTTTTTAATATGAAGACTGCATGTTTTATGAGAATCTGAAGGAGTTTACTTGGAGTTGATTGAGAAAGCGTACCCTAATCAGTTGCAGAGGGCCCCTGCACTGAAAAAGGTTTCATTTCATTTTATTTTTATTTTTCTTGTTAACCATAAATTCATCATTTTCTTTCACAATGTTTATAGTCATTTTCTTACTAACAATGTGTATAATGCAATTTCCATCATTTTCTTATTAACAATGTTCATAATTTAGAGCAGCTTCCATTTGTTGTTTCTCTTTCTAGTTTTTATTAGTAGTTAGAAGGTGAAACTCAGTAATGTAATTTAGTTTACTTCATTCATTGTTTTGCTAGTTTAAATTCTCAATTAAACTAATCAATGCCATTTACTGTCTCTGCCATTTTATTTTTAAGTTTACTAACTCATGGTGTTAATGAATGTTCTGAAGAACCCTTCAAGTTGATAATTCATCCTAAACTAAGTGGTTGAGCATTTCATTTCCACAATGAGTTTTTGTTGCATCTCTGTATTTGCTTTCTTTTAGATTAATGAAGTACAGAATTCCTCAAATGTCATCCCAAGGAGACCTTCTCCAAAAATTGAGAGGCGTAGTAACTAAGTATTTCATTTAATTTTTTTTCTGTAATTAGTTAGGCATCAGTTGCAAATTTCACTTTCAATTCTTAATTCATGATTTGGAAATAATGGTAAAACAGGAATAGAAACTTTATTTCCATTTCTTGCTTAAGCTTTGTTTCCAAGTTTTTCTCAGCTCTGTTTTCATTTCTTTCTTAAAACCTTTGTTTTCATTTTTTATATTTTGAGTGGTCTTTACAAGAGTTAGATTTAAGTTTTTGATAATTACATTGTAAATCATTAGGTATCAAAAGACCAAAAGCCCCCCAAAAACAATATAAAACACAAAAACAACGAAATAAGAAGGGTCATCTAGCACAAACAGTGCACTACACTTCATCGGTTTATGATACCCAGATTGATAATTAATGTAAAGCAATTTAGGACACTAAATTGACCAAACAAGGATGTCGAAGAGCTAGTCTTCCAATAGTTGTCCGAGTCATAGTGATGTCTTGCATGGCTTGCTCAAGCCATTTTGTCTCACATGGGTACATGTGCATTATAATGTAACATCTTGTCAAGTGTAATTTCAAGTGCCGATAGTTGGATGTAACAGTCATAGAATAGATGGAGAGTCATGAGGGTAGATGAACTATCACAAAGGGGAATGTCAAGGGCCACCCCACCCTTTGCTATAAATAGTCCTTCATAACTCATTATATAGGCTTTTGGTTAGCCAAGCTTCTGATAGGAGTATCTTAGAGAGAACTTGGACCATATAATAATGAGCCTTGGCTTCTCCACTACGCAGACCTAGTATATCTCTTTGGAGGAGCAGGTGGTTGTGGTTGTAACGTTCTGCTGTTGGAACTAGTGATTGGACATGGATGTATTGAATGAGTGGAACTTAAACTTCTTAATACAACAAAGCCAACACATTTCATGCATATGTCGTGTTGTATTTCAACTATCTTGTTTACTCTAAATGATATACGTATTTGTTTTGTTACGCATGCATGTGTAGCTATTTTATGTATATATGTGTATGAATCTTTCTAAAATGTGTTGTTCGTTTAACCATCACTTTTGATTGCTATATTACTTGCCTTCCATATTGTGATGCATCTTTTCTTGTGTGTTCCCTTCTTAGCTCCGTGCTATCACAGGTTTCCGAGGGGTGTGCTTACCTCACCCTCCATGCATTAGACTGTTGGGTCCCTATAATACTAGTGATTACCCCATTACTATTATAGTTATACCCCTTATTTATATTGTTGTGCCCATATTACCCCCATGTTGTTATTTCTGTGCCCCATAGAATCCCTCTATTGTTATTTTTGTGGCTTTATATTATTATGTGTTAGGTCGGCTGGATTATATTGTGACTCCTTAGAATTTTATATATAGAAAGGAGGTTTTGTCATTTGTATCATCGAATAATTGTTCATTTATGTAACGTAAAGGAGGTTGCCCCCTCAAAGAGGCTGAATTCTAAGGCGTTGATCTATCTTTTCTATCTTTTCTTGAGCTGGTTTCATAACATTTGGTATCAGAGCTCTGGATTCTAGAGTTTCGCCGCTCCAAACAGGTCATTGTGGAATTTTCACTATAAAGTTTTTTCTGTGATGTTTCAGAAGTTGCAAAAAAAACCCATTTGAGAAGAAATCCCGCCGAATGTTGGGTCCAAATTTTAGAGCTTTTCGCGCAATATTTACGGAGATATTATCTGAGGAAGTTGGTCTTTTTGCAGACTCCTGAATTACATTCAAAACAGGTGACCTGGGGAAACTCGTCATAACTTTCTCTCTGGGGATTGGATTGAAATTTCATAAGAAGGCACAAAAAGAGCACAGATTATAGTTTCTTGTATGTGTGTTTCAGATCCAAAGGTTGAAACAGTGACTCGTGGCACGTCGTACAAGTTAGCTCTACTGAACTAGTCTAAAATCAAGTCACTGTGGGAGATTTCACATAACTCTTCCTTGGAGAATCCAATTTGGGTCAGACTTGTGACATTGGAAAGAGGAAATAGAAGGCTACTATAGGTCACAATTTCAGAACTCGATGATCTGAAATGACAGAGATACATCAGATTCAATATCAGGCTTCTATAAAGTGAAAAAAGGTGTGTAGTTTCTTTTAATTTTTGTGTAATCTTGGTTTAACGGAATTCAGAGGGCATAGTAAAGAATTATTATCGATAACTGATGCCTCGAGGAAAGAAAATGCAAACACCTAGTAAGGAACCTGGAATCTCTAGCGTGACTCATGAAGAAGAGGAAGAAATGCTACATGATATATCAAAATTACAATAACAAGTGCAACAAATGTCACGCTCACAAAAGATAACATAAGCTAAGATAAATGGCGTGGAATCTAAGATAAATGGTGTGGAATCTAAGATAAAGGGCATGGAAGCTAAGATGGATGATTCGAAGACAGATTTGAAGAGAGACATGGCAGATTTGAAAACAGATTTAAAGACAGACATGGCAGATTTGAAGACAGATTTGACAAATTTTCTACAAGAAATACTTACTAATGGTGAAAAGGTTGTAAAGGAAACTCATGATGTGAACAAAATTAATGTTAATCATGATTCCATAGACTCTAGTGTTGGATCGAAGACCCACCATATTCCAAAAACACTTTTTTTAGCCAATTGATAAGTCTCAAACAAAAGGGTTCAGTAATGGAGCACATTGAGGAGTTCCAAAAATTGAACATAAGGGTAAAAGATATTCCAGAGGAGCATAGGATTGATGTGTTCATAGGGTCTTTAAAGGATAATATCCAACATGATGTTCGCCTTTGGGAACCTGATTCATTAGAGAAGGCATTCAGGTTAGCAAGAAAAATGGAAAGAAAAATTATGGCAACCAGGAAGCATACCACTCACAAATATAAAGACGGAAGTGTTGGTCTTCCACAACCTCTAAGATTGACACCAAAAAAATTGGAAGAAAAAAGAGCAAAAGGGCTTTGTTACAGTTGTGATAGCAAATACACTAAAGGTCATAAGTGTGCTGAGAAGAAATTATTCTACATAGATTGTGATGAGGAGGAAGAAAAGGAGCAAGAAAGGTCAAAAGAAGAAGATATACTCCAGGAACAAAGCCTAGATGAAGAACAAATAAATCTGAACATATCTTGTAATGCATTGGCAAGAATTACCACTCTTGAAACCATCAAGATAGAAGGACAAATCAAGAAGAAAAAGGTAATAGTGTTGATTGATTCAGGTAGCACCCACAATTTTATTCATTGTAGGGTAGCAAAAGAATTGAATTGCTTCCTATATCCAGCACCAGAGTGTCAAGTGATGATTGCAAATGGAGGAATAATAAATTGCTCTGGAAGGTGCCATAATATCAAGCTATCCATGGGAGAATATGTATTGACTAGCCCAATGCTTTCCATTCCAATGGGAGGTGCTGATGTTGTACTAGGAGTCCAATGGCTACAATCCTTGGGTACAATAGCTTTTAATTTTCAAGAGCTTTTCATCAAATTTTCTACGGAAGGAAAGGAAGTTGAATTAAGGGGTATTGCAGGGAAACCAGGAAAGATAATCAGCTCTAATGGTATGACAAAGCTTCTAAAAAAGGAGCAAAGAGGTGTAATTGCACAATTATGTTCCCTAGATGTTTCCACATCGGAATCATCTATTTCTCCAGATCTCCAAAAAGTACTGGAAAATCATTCCAAGGTATTTGAGACTCCCAAAGGTCTCCCACCAATGTGTGATCATGATCATGCTATTCATCTGATTCTAGGAAGTGTTCCTCCAAATATCAGGCCGTACAGATATCCCTATGTCCAAAAAAGTGAAATTGAACTTATGGTTGTAGAAATGCTAGAGGCTGGTATAATTCGACCAAGTCAAAGTTCTTTCTCTGCTCCAGTAGTATTGGTGCACAATAAGGATGGATCATGGTGCATGTGTCCGAATTATAGGGAGATCAACAAGCTCACTATTAAAAATAAGTTCCCCATTCCTGTCATTGATGAATTACAGGATGAATTGCATGGATCAATTTACTTCACCAAGTTGGATATTCGTTCGGGATATCATCAAATCAGAATGAAGATTGAAGAAATTCCGAAAATGGAATTTAGAACTCATGAGGGTCATTATGAATTGTTGGTCATGCCTTTTGGCCTTACTAATGCACCTTCAACATTTCAAGGTTTGATGAATTCAATTTTTAAACCATTCCTTAGAAAATTTGTGATAGTATTTTTTGATGATATACTAATCTACAACAAGTCTTGGAAGGATCATGTTGAACATGTTGACAGGGTGCTACAACTATTGGAGGAGAAACAATTATATGCAAAAAGATCCAAATGTTTCTTTGGAGTCCAGGAGGTGGAATATCTAGGTCATATTGTATCTCACGAAGGAGTTAAGGTAGACCCTAACAAAATTAAAGCCATTAAGGAATGGAAAATCCCCATATCCATAAAGCATCTGCGAGGATTTATTGGGTTGACAGGGTATTATCACAAGTTTGTTAAGAATTATGGGAGAATAGCAGCACCTCTAACAACATTATTGAAGAAAGATGCATTTTCATGGACTCTGGAAGCAACAAAGGCCTTTGAACATCTTAAAGAGGCAATGTGCCAAGCACCGGTCTTAGCTACACCGGACTTCACAAAAACCTTTATTGTGGAATGTGATGCTTCAGGAAATGGAATTGGTGTTGTTCTAATGTAAGATGAAAGACCCATTGCTTTTGAAAGTCGTCCAATCAAGGGAAAGTTTTTAAGAAAAGCTATTTATGAGAAGGAAATGTTGGCAATACTCCATGCACTTAAGAAATGGCGACCCTACCTAATGGGAAGACACTTCAAGGTAAAAACAGATCATGATAGTCTTAAATACTTTTTAGAACAAAGATTATCCTCTGAAGAGCAGCAAAAGTGGGTCACAAAGATGTTGGGTTATGACTTTGAAATCATCTACAAAAAGGGGAAGCAAAATGTGGTGGTAGATGCACTCTCAAGAAAGGATGAGGATGTGGAAGCATTGTTGTGCGCCATTTCTATTATCCAACCAGATTGGATAAACGAAGCAATGGAGGAATGGAAGAATGATGAAGAAGTGTGGGCACTTATTCGAAAGCTACAACAAGATTCCAGTACGTCTGATACATTTAGCTGGCAAAATGATTCATTATGGTACAAAGATCGCTTATACCTCTGTAAGAATTCCCAGCTAAAACAAAAGATTCTTATGGAATTGCACACTTCTCCCTTAGGAGGGCACTCAGGATTTTTAAAAACTTACCACAAGGTTAAGAAGGAATTTTTTTGGGATGGCCTTAAATCAGATATCCAAAAGTTTGTGGCGGAATGTTTGGTTTTCCAACAAAATAAAGTTGAAACAATTAAGACACCGGGTCTATTACAACCTTTATCCATTCCAAGCCAACATTGGGAGGAGGTTTGAATGGATTTTATCACAAGTTTACCTAAGTCTAAGGGAAAGAGTGTCATCATGGTGGTAGTAGACAGACTTACCAAGTATGCACACTTTTGTGCATTATCACATCCATTTAAAGCCAGTACAATTTCTACTGCATTTATGGAAACAATTCAAAAGCTACATGGAAACCCAAAGATTATTGTAAGTGACAGAGATCCCATTTTCACTGGAAATTTTTGGACAAAATTATTTTCTTGTCTTGGTACTCAGTTAGCTCATAGCTCATCTTATCATCCTCAATTTGATGGGCAAACTGAGATAGTAAACAAATGTTTGGAAGGATATGTCCGTTGCTTTGTATCTGATAAACAGACACAATGAGTCAAATGGTTGCCTTTGGCTGAATGGTGGTATAACACTTCCTTCCGTACAGCAACAAAAATGACCCCATTTATGGCACTTTATGGGTATAAACCACCATCCATCACATCATATTTAAGAGAAAATTCTAAGGTTCAGGCAGTGGAACATCACATCGAACATCAACAACAAGTCCTCCATGTTATAGACATTTTTGTGCCTTACAGCATGAAGCATGAAATGTCCATAATCTAAGGGATCCAAAGTCCCTAAACATGTTGTTCCTACCCCTAGGGGAACAAGGTCAGCAAACCACAACACTCAACAAAAGTTCTCCACCTGAAAACACTCAAAAACAAGGCAATTCTGGATCATGTCAACTGCTCCACTGAGCATCTGCGCTGAATGTCAACTGCTCCACTGTCTACCTGCGTTGAATGTCAACTGCAAAGAAGGCTACCTGCGCTGGGCGAGTTTGGACATGTGGCAGAGTCATTCCTCAAGGTGTCAACGCCCAGGAAGCTTCCAAAATGACACTTGGATCAGGGAATTCGACTGGTAATGAGTAAGAGGTTCCAAATCTCCAAGTGGAAGCAAGAACCTCCAAGTGGACTCAAGAACTGAAGTGGGAGAGGACACTAGTCAGCTTCATGCCAGCCTCAAGCTGACTCATCCTTTCTCCAAAACTCCTATATATAGATCTCTCTCATGAGGTCTAGGGAGGCTGGAATCTTGTGAATGTAAAGAATTGTTGTTGGTTTGAGTTTAGAACTATTGGGTGATTTGCTTTGAAGGAGGTGAAGAGGAGATTTCTTTCTGCTGGGAAGGTGATGCTGGATTGGGCCTCTTATGGTTGTATCACTTCCTGAATCTTACTTCTTCCATTAATAAAGCATTTGAGGTTCTTCTATATGCATGTGTCTCAATGGTGTATTGTTATACTTGTGTATTTGATTTATTCTAATCCTTGAATCAATTATGAATGTATGCTTGTTGTAGTTTCCCCCTCTTGCCATTTTGCAGGGTCTTGGTGTAGCTGGGCCAGTGAAAGAGCAAAGAGCTGGGGGCAAGCAGCAAGGAGAGAAGATTGGATCAATCATTAGCGAAAGACATCGGTTAGTGGATCTCTTTCTCCCCTCTTTTACATCTCATAAAGAAGTAATCTCAAATAGCTTTGCTTTGATTGTTGCTAAGGAACTATCACCCTTAGAGTGGGATAGGGTCATTCCGTATTGGATACTTTTCCCAACAACAAATTGGCTACTCCACTGGGGATCGTATCTTGTTGGTTGTTTGTGTTTTTGCTATTCATTTCCTAAACACAGGGAGTACCGAATCGAACTGCATTTGGATCTTTCAAATGCAAAGTAGAGGGCAGCTACTCTAGCTCAGTTTCTGGGCATGTTTATGATTTGAAGAGCTGATCCACAAGGACTCTGAACAGCTCTTAGTGATAGCTTTTCATCCTCCTTTGAATCATCCTTTAGTGTGTACTTGATTGGTAGCTTTGATTTGGCCAAAAACTGTTGATTTTTGAGAAATCTGTGACCCAGAACCTAAGAGAAACGAGAGTTTCTCCTTCATTGCAGGCACTATGAAGGCAGTCTGCATTTCAATGCAGGTCCTGAAGGGGCTACCTGCGTTGAATGTCAAACTGACTGTGTTCTACCTGCGCTGAACCAGTTAGCCCTTGTGCAACTGGGGTTCTCTGCTTTCTGTTGCCCTGTTTTCATCCCTGTTTTTGCAGCCTGTTATCAGTCAATGTACCTATCTGAAACCACCTTTCTTTGCCACTATTCCACCTCGGTTGTATAAAGAAACTGTATTTGTTCTTTGTGTATTTCTTACATCATTTGCAGTTTCCCATAACGAAAGTGAACTAGTCTTGCTGTGGCCTCTTAGATCTAGACCTGTGATAAGTGTCGTTCTGATCTTAAGAGTTAGTTTGTTTGTTGTTCATAGCTGATTGAGCTTTTGCTTTCGTCATATGGTTTGAATTTATGTATTTCTAGTGTTGAAACAAGTAAATCTTAAGGTGTCTTTTGATTTTGGACAAAAGCTTGTTTGCTTTCACTTGAAATTGAATTCAAAGTTATACAACAGCTTTCTTTTTGTAGTACATCAACATTAAGAAAGAGAAAAGAAATACCTGCATTGTGCATGTACATTTTGACAGCTTGCATGTTGATTTAGGAAAAAGTGCATTAGTGTGTGCTCTATGATCTGTGTGAAAAGATGATGTCTTTCTTTTCCCTCAGTAGTTAAGATTTTCATAAGTTGAAAATATTGAAAAAGCTTGCTTCTCATCTTTAGACTGCATTTAGGAGTTGTACCATACATCTCGTGGTGATCCATAAAGGCAAACTGCTAAACAAGATCAACCTAAAATAAATTGAATTTACATAACAACGCTTTGAAACATAACGCAAACACATAGAGGTCTAAGCTAGAGACGTGTTCCGGCGTCGTTAAACGTGATATCTTAGCGTTGAGTGGTTGGGTGATTCCTCCACGGTGAAGCGATAAGTATCAATACGGACTTGTGCTCCCACGTACCGTCACGTATATATTGGGAGACCCCTATAGGAGCAAAGCCTTTATCCATAGGAAGCCGTGTCGGCCGCCCTACTGATCGCAATGCAGTGAACACAGCATTCACGAAGATCGACCACCCGTACCGTAAAACGTATTCTGTGGTTTTGCGAAACGTTTGGCACACCCTCTACCTAGATCTCCATAGCAGTTTCTTTTGGCCTTTTTCAAACTCTATAACTGAAAAAGTCCATCCGAGCATTTGTCACTTCGGGCTCGTTAAAACATCGAAGGAGACTAGAGTCATCTTTAGCTTTTTCTCGACTCTTAAAAAGTGAAAAAGCAAGTTGTGTCTAAAGCGTCATTATAAAATTTATTTTAAATGGAACATAATCACCTCCTATTCCTGCGTTGATCTGTAGGTTGAGAACATGGAACACACCAACCAAGGAATTCCCCATGATGGAAATCCTAGTCATTTCTCCTCTTGCGGAGAAGTTGGTGCGCCCCACATGGCCACATTGTCGCTTCCAGGACTGACAATTGGCTTGCCAATCTGGCTATTCTCAACCAATGTAGTTCAGAACACCATGGTTCCTGAACAGTCGAGTCAACAGTTAGATCAGTCTAGAGCTACCCACCAGCCTTCTACTTCCTATAACTCTTCCTCCAATCCTTCATCTTCGCAAGGTAGAGTCGGCAAAAGCCAAGCTCCCATGGAGAAGAAGGAGAAGAAGAAGAAGGAGCCTAAGGCGACTGGGGGCAAGCAAAAGACATCTGACAAAAATCCACACACAGCACAGACCAGGCCTAAATCGCCATGTGTCATATGTAGAGGAGACTACTTCCATAGAGATTGTCCCTGTATTCCCCGGATACTAAGGGACTGGTCCCCTCGTTTGCACAGTTCGGGAGCATCAACCTCTGATAGCCATGTTGAATGCTTACCATCAACCAGCGAAAGTGAAGGTTCAAGACAAAGAGGGGGAGAAAGATCCCCCTGCAGACTGTGTGAAGGCGATCACGCCATCCACCGTTGTCCCTTCTTAGACGAAGCGAAGAGAGTTTTGGAAGATCGCCCGGTTTCACCGTTGAGACTTCCTCCTGGATACAAAAAACTCGTGCCAAGTCCTTCGTTGGTTTAGAATACAGCTGGCCCGCTCAAGTGGTCAGCTAAAGCGTCAGTCATTGAAAATGAACCTACTGAATCCAGACCGGACGAAAGTCCAAAGGTCGAAACGGCAGTTGACCCGGTTCTCCCTTCAGAAGTTTCATCTTCAAATGACACCGTCACTGAAGATTCATCTTCAAATGACACCCTCACTGAAGAGAATAAGAATGACACCATCCAGATTCTTTTCATCAACACAGACTCTGACGAGCGTCAGGGCAATGCGCCCATTCCTTTATCGCAGGAAGGAACATCGTCAGGGTCATATCCGGCCGTGTATTCGGTCCCACCACCAAGCAACCTGGTTGTGTCCTTTGATTGGAACCAACTAGGCAGACCCCGGTTGCCAGCCAGTATACCATTCAGAATCATAGTCCAAATATACAGAATGGTAATGGCTGGCACTATCATTGATGAAGGGGCATCTGTGAGTATCCTTTCCTCTGTTGCTTGGAAAGCACTGGGTTCCCCGGCGCTTTTGCCTGAGATAAGAAATCTCTCAGGTTTCGATAAAGGAACCAGTCGACCATTAGGGATCCTCCCCAATGTGCCCATTACATTGAAAGGGAAGGCCGTTCAAATAAACGTGATGGTCATTCAAGGACCCTTGGATTATAACCTACTCCTTGGACGAGACTATATATATTGCATGGGAGCAATAGTCTCCTCACTCTTTAGAGTAATGTGTTTTCCACACGAAGGAAGAATGGTCAAGCTCGTAGACCAACTTTCATTTCCGGGATCACGCATCGCAAATAGTCACATACCAACCCTGAATGGTCTATTCAATCAAGAAATGTCTCCACCCCCAGTCCTTCTTCCCGATGAGTGCGAGTGATTCGAAAAGATGGGACTGGAACCCAGGGGGCATGCATCCTGGTCTGTGTTGGGCAGAGAAAACTTTGGGTATAGGGTAGGTTTCCGCGGGAGAATATGACTAGTCCGTACCCCGTCCGTGGATGGAAGAGGGGTTGTTCTAGAATAAGATTCTTTTGTCAAAGTTACGTGTTTGACAATGGTCATTCACCCTTGTCTATTTCGGTAGACATTGCCGAGGAAGTGTTCTGTTGAAAGAATAACAGAACAATCTTTGGGTAGCCTGAAAGAGGTAAGCCTCCCTCAGTAACACAAATGTTTTGACTTTGAGTAGTGTTCTTCTCTTGTCGCAAGTAGCTGCTCTCTTGTCGCAAGTAGCTGTTCTCTTGCGATCTCGCGAAAAATCTGTTGAAAGTTGGGCTGACAAGAAGACAAGTATCGTATAGACCCGTTAAAATTAACGAGAAGACAAGTATCGTTAAAATTGGACTAGCAAGACGACAAGTAGCTGTGAACACCCAAAGAAAAGCAGAGGTGAGAAGGAGGAGGGGCAACCTTGAAATTGTATTTTATACCTGGGGGCATGCAAATCTTTTGGAGTGCAAGGAAAGAGCGGTTATTTATCTTCTT
Source organism: Pinus tabuliformis (assembly GCA_031772625.1). Lineage (NCBI taxonomy): Eukaryota > Viridiplantae > Streptophyta > Pinopsida > Pinales > Pinaceae > Pinus > Pinus tabuliformis. Next base: position 40,986,318 of record CM062815.1, read on the forward strand.
TTTAGGTTAGCCATTTCCGAACTTGCATAAAGAAAGGATGAGAGGGAGCATAGCTTTGGTAAGGCGCAAGCTCTATAAAAAATGGAATCTTTCATGAGACACTCTTATCTTATGACTGGGAAATCGAGCAGTTTTAGCATAAAGTTCATGCTCGTTAAAAAATAAACGCAAGATCCGAACAGTTTTAACGCGGTCTTCATGCTCGTTAAAAAATAAATATAAGCAGTGAGCAATGTTCCCTCCAGAGTTTAAGCTCATTTTTAAATAAAAAATGAACCTATCCCGGTAAATAACCACCGTGATCGTAAATTTATCAGCCATAAAAGGCCTTGGTCGTGTTTGCACCTGCCACCTCCACTTTCATTTGGCCGATCGTTCACCTCCATATGATTGTTTACCCATTTTTAGGAACAACTGCGAAGAGTGATTTCACCTAGCCATCCTTGTGACACTGCCATGATTGGAAAATTCCAACCTGTACCTGGAATCAGTTGCTATCCCTGTTTATCACTCGTTCCTCAAAAGACGAGTCTTCTTTAAGCTCCTTTCAACTGACTCGTAAAATATGAAAAGATTGCCGAGTTTTGGCCTTCCAGCTCGTTAAAGGACCGGAAGAGCTATCCCTCCTCTAGATTTTAATCTTTTTGAACCTGAGGGATTATTGCACAAAAAGATCAAGCGCTTGTTTTGTTCGGCTCGTTAAAGATATCGAAAACTCATCCCTTTTGTATTGTTTTATACTTTTTCGGACTTAAGGGATTAGATGACGAAAAAGGAATTTTGGAGTTGACTTTATGTACCTTTTCAGAATCTCTAAAAATGAAAAGGACCGAGTTTTCCTTGTCGTTAGACTCGTTAAAATGATTAAATAGCGACAAACTTGTCTTTAGACGAGAACGAGTTTCCCTATCGCTAGGCTCGTTAAAACATAGCGATGGGCTTGCCCGAAGGGCAGGTTATAGAACAAGCATATGTTATCCTCCTCAAGCTTGACAAAAATAAAGAGGTACTGGTCAGAAATGACTGGGGAAAAATTGGGAGAACCTCAAAGCTTTAATGGTAGCAAGTCGCTCTTGAACATGACACTTTTCCTTCGTACCACATCGGGTTGGGTTGTTTCATTCGCCGGTCTCATCACCATGGTCTCGCCAAACCATCCACATTTGGGGTAATGCTACCGATCCATCGCATCAGTGTCATTATATGTTCAAGAGATGTTGTTCAGAAAGAGTCAACCGTGTCCCATCCACTACCATACATCATCTTTCATCCTTTCATGACCGCCACCCTGAATCATATTTCCCAGATCGTTTTCACCTCTATCACAATCATTAGCTCCGTTCCGTGTCACTGATGTGGGATTCATTAAGGCCCTCCTTTGACGGATCGCTTCTTGTCGACTACAGCTCATTATCCAAGAAGTTGATCTAGGAACAACCCCCTCAGTACTTTGAAGCTTGCATGCCTCAATGGCAAGTTTCTCACTTCCGGCGACAGGTATACATCAATGACCTTCGACCGAAAGATTTTGCGTGGTGTTCGACGCCAAGTCCTTTATTCACACCACGTGGATTGTACTGCCGTACCTTGAGGGTCATCATAATTATCGGTGATTCCTCTCGCGCTTGTTAACAGTTTACATCATTGACTGGTAATCAAGCGATGTCTTTCCATGTTCGACTCCAAGAAATTCTCACATGGATCGACTTGTACTTAGAGTGAAGATCGGACGAGTTTGAAGACCCCAGATCTAGTTTCATCCATCCGGGCTGCGATATATATTCAGGAAATAAAGACATTGGCATGTGCAGCAGATGATCATCCTACTCAAAGGATGATAATTTCAACAGAGAATTATCAGTCTACCATCAGACGATTGTCTGTTCTATGTACAGAAAAATGTATTTATAAAGTTGAGCATGGGAATGCCCGCCTCAGCTAGATCAAGAAAGCAGTATGAAAAATAATGTATTGTATTGTATCTTATTACAGGTCACCTCTCAGCGATTGAATGAACTTCGGATCCTCCTGATAAAGCATTTCACCCGATAAACAACCTCATACTTTAGGGGGCAACTGTTATAGACATTTTTGTGCCTTACAGCATGAAGCATGAAATGTCCATAATCTAAGGGATCCAAAGTCCCTAAACATGTTGTTCCTACCCCTAGGGGAACAAGGTCAACAAACCACAGCACTCAACAAAAGTTCTCCACCTGAAAACACTCAAAAACAAGGCAATTCTGGATCATGTCAACTGCTCCACTGAGCATCTGCGCTGAATGTCAACTGCTCCACTGTCTACCTGCGTTGAATGTCAATTGCAAAGAAGGCTACCTGCGCTGGGCGAGTTTGGACATGTGGCAGAGTCATTCCTCAAGGTGTCAAGGCCCAGGAAGCTTCCAAAATGACACTTGGATCAGGGAATTCGACTGGTGATGAGTAAGAGGTTCCAAATCTCCAAGTGGAAGCAAGAACCTCCAAGTGGACTCAAGAACTGAAGTGGGAGAGGACACTAGTCAGCTTCATGCCAGCCTCAAGCTGACTCATCCTTTCTCCAAAACTCCTATATATAGATCTCTCTCATGAGGTCTAGGGAGGCTGGAATCTTGTGAATGTAAAGAATTGCTGTTGGTTTGAGTTTAGAACTATTGGGTGATTTGCTTTGAAGGAGGTGAAGAAGAGATTTCTTTCTGCTGGGAAGGTGATGCTGGATTGGGCCTCTTATGGTTGTATCACTTCCTGAATCTTACTTCTTCCATTAATAAAGCATTTGAGGTTCTTCTATATGCATGTGTCTCAATGGTGTATTGTTATACTTGTGTATTTGATTTATTCTAATCCTTGAATAAATTATGAATGTATGCTTCTTGTAGTTTCCCCCTCTTGCCATTTTGCGGGGTCTTGGTGTAGCTGGGCCAGTGAAAGAGCAAAGAGCTGGGGGCAAGCAGCAAGGAGAGAAGATTGGATCAATCATTAGCGAAAGACATCGGTTAGTGGATCTCTTTCTCCCCTCTTTTACATCTCATAAAGAAGTAATCTCAAATAGCTTTGCTTTGATTGTTGCTAAGGAACTATCACCCTTAGAGTGGGATAGGGTCATTCCGTATTGGATACTTTTCCCAACAACACTCCAACTCTTAAAGGATAACCTCGTGTTGGCGCAAAATAGAATGAAACAACAAGCAGATCAACATCGCAGTGAAAGAAGTTTTGATGTAGGTGATTGGGTATTCCTACGGCTACAACCATATAAGAAAATGTCCCTAAAGCAAGCTATGAAGGATAATAAATTATCACCAAAGTATTATGGTTCGTACAAGGTTTTGCAAAAGACTGGTACTATGGCATACAAATTGGAGCTTCCTGCAGCTTCTCGATTGCACCCAGTTTTCCATGTTTCATGTTTAAAGAAGGTTATAGGCGACAAGCTCCCAGCTCAAACAATATTGCCAGAACTTGACAAGGAAGGAAAAATTATATTGGAACCGGAAGCAGTCACAAAAACAAGAACTCAACAGCTACGAAATCGATCAATTCCAGAGTATCTTATCAAGTGGAAGAACTTATCCGCTGAAGATTCCACATGGGAGGATGAGAATTTTATGCAGAAGTATCCAGAACTACTCAAGCGTTGAGGACAACACTTTTTTGAAGGAGAGGGGCATGTTGGGTCCCTATAATACTAGTGATTACCCCATTACTATTGTAGTTATACCCCTTATTTATATTGTTGTGCCCCTATTACCCCCATGTTGTTATTTCTGTGCCCCATAGAATCCCTCTATTGTTATTTTTGTGGCTTTATATTATTATTGTTAGGTCGGCTGGATTATATTGTGACTCCTTAGACTCCTATATATAGAAAGGAGGTTTTGTCATTTGTATCATCAAAGAATTGTTCATTTATATAATGTAAAGGAGGTTGCCCCCTCGAAGAGGCTGAATTCTAAGGCATTGATCTATCTTTTCTATATTTTCTTGAGCTGGTTTCATAACATAGACCCGCTCATGCACCTTCCTTGACTTACTACATATGTCACACCCTTGCTACCAACAGGGACATCTTAGTTTCCTCTATGCAAAACCGTGGTCAAGGAATTACCATACGACCCACTGCTGGTACTTCTACACCAAATGGTTTGAGGTCTAATTGCGACTTCTTACTGGGGAGATCCCCTAACATGTTGGCAGGTCTAGAACCGTCAACATTTATGGCACTAGAAAGAGAGCCATATGACAAGCTATGTCCCCTCATCTTGTTTTGAACATTTGTACATCTATCATGGAGTCTTGCACTCTTAACCCTCCATGATTTTTTTCGCATGTCGAACCTCTCCACATCACGAGGGAGTTATTTGATCTCTTGTGTACATACACGTATGATGGTGAAGGAAAAGTGGCCTGACCTGTGTTCCTACATCACTTCCTTGCCATGCTAGATGAGGAAGATGGATGTTCTGATGAACGGGACAGTCTATTTCTCGCATAAACACTTCGTGGATCCCCACATCGGTGGTTGTGCAGCCTACCGGCTGATAGCATGCACTCACCTGAGAACTTATGTGATCTTACTGAAGATACTTTCCATCAATTTGATCTAGAATATCTTTACCAAAACCTGTTACAACAACAGAAGACCATGTATGAATCACCCATGGATTTTTGGTAGCGCTTCTGTGATTTGCAGTTTCAACCTCCGAAAAGCCAAAAGAAATTTCCTTATCTTTGGGATAGATTTGAGTATTGTCTTAACAAATCAATCCATCCCAAGAAGAAGTTTGACCCCAAGCCCCGCTCAGCATACTTCAGTGATGGAGTTGCACAATCAAAGATGGATATGGTCATTGTCACTAGTGACTATCCACCATCCCTTCATCAAACAGCTCCATCAATGCAGAGTGATGCGAAAGATCAGGCACACCCATCTATTCATTTGTCACATCCTCCCAACATCACTTCGGTTAATTTTTGTTTAGATTCGGTTGTCAGTCCATCACATTTTCATATGTGTTCTATACCACAACCTCTGTCTTCATACTCGGATGATACTTTCTTGTGTTCTTCCATTCCGAACTCTACACTTGTTGTGAACAAGGATCAAGCCATCAATGGAGTTGGTGTTGCGCAACCAACATGCATTGTCATTCATGAAGAGTATGAATGGGAGCTTGAGCATCAATACTCAGCGAAGGATGAATCCCTTCTATCCGAGCCTCCTCTGTTCTTTCTTGACATCTTTGATGAACCCTCCATCCATGATTTCTCATGTATATCTTCATCTACAGATGCACCCATTGTTGATCACTCGCATGACACACCAGATGTTAGTCCATCATCTGAAAACAGAGAGGATAAATTATTAATTAAAGATCCACTTGACCTTTCATCTACCTTTTCAGGAAACACCGAGGATGAATTTGTCCACTTCTCATATACCCCTCTCTTTGATTTATCATATCATGAGGATGCCGCTGAAATCTTTGATTTTTTTTATCATAGCTGTTGTGATCTATTTACTCCCGTAATCAATCACAATCATGATTATATCGTAATTGATTTTTCGAAGCCACCTTTTTATGATGACCTATCTAATGACAAAGTCAAAACACCCGATACTGTCGAGGCACTTCAGCCCGAGCTGATGGTTATGTCTGGCCCTCCCTCTCCTGATGTTGGTTTCACTTCTGATCAGGAAATTGTTGAAACACCCAAGGCTCCTCATCACTCATTTGTATGCATTGAAGTTCAATCTCAAACACAAATCATGCTTCCTCCACTCGAACTACATGATCCCATCGCTCATGCATTGGAAGAATCTTACATTACAAGCACACGTGCACCATGCAAGTTGTCTTTGTTTCATTAATTTTCTTGCATGTCACAATCAAGAGTATGTGTATGCTTCACAGCTACATGCAATGTCACACAACACCACGATAAGTCCATGGATTTTATTTCATGGACTTGTACTCACTTATGTTTTATGGACACATTTAAGCTTGAAGTGTGTTTGTCTTCATTATTATATCTTTCTTGTTTATTTGTTCGCACAACCGGGTTTCTCCTAGACCAAGCCTTCACCAACATGTGTCAACCAATGCCTCGATGGCTACATTGGAAATATCACTTCACATGATCAGGCCCATGAACCATTAGCTTAGGAGTAGGAGTAGTGTTTGCTTTCTATTTGTTTACTTGCATGCCTGTTTGCTTTTTTTCTTTGCATGTTTGTTTGTATGCTTTTTTGTTTGCTTACTCACTTTTATTTTGCATTTACTTCTCCTTCTAATTTTCTTTGTTTTTTGTTTGTTTTTTTTGTAGGTTAGTTTCGCATGAAGTTGTGCGCAATTCTTGAAACAAGTTGGATAAAGTACAAGAGGCCTTGTGCAACTATCACTACTTGGTTATCTGTCATCCTGCCTTTGTGTGAAGAACTTGTTACTTTTGGTCCGTGATACGTTGATGGAAAATATGTATTGTTCAAAGTGAACCTTGGTGAAAACACAACACATGCATGCTAATTTGTGTCACCTACTCTAATTGGTTGTTTTTAGGTTAACCCTTGTCAGCTCAGTCAAGTAGAGTAAGGTGAGGGGGAAAATCTTAATAGGCATGTCAGAGGTATATAATAAACTACTTCTCTGAAGGAAAATCCTCTTCTACTCTCAATAAATCAGGATCCCTCTTCTGCCTCTGAAACAAATAAGTTCTATTCACAGTTATGAATATGAAAAAAATGAAAAAATGAAAAGCGAAATTTCAAAAATGAAAAATGAATAAGGTGAATGAAGAGAAACGATTCCTGCATAGAGAGGTGATGCAAGTAACTCCACCGGGGTACTAACTAGGCTCACTAGCAGCGGAGCGATGCTTGTGTTCTTGCATGACTCTGCTGGGGTACTGTCCAGGCCTGTTGGGAGCAGAGCAACACCAGAGATGAAACTAAGACTCTAACAACTATAATGCTCATGCACCAATATACCCCTCAACTAGAATCGAAACAGCTATGTTGAATTGGCTTGGAATGTATGTCAATCGACCAAGAGCTTGGAATGTGTGTCAATCGACCAAGAGCTTGGAAGATACTACATCTTACAATCAAGCTAGTGTGAAAACCAAGACGAACTGAGAACTAAACAATACTTCTAGAGGTGTTAGGCTTGCTTTTCATGAACAATGTCCATTCAAAGAACTGGTGTTCGACTAGTCTGTCACCAAGTGTTGCAGCTACTACAATCAACCTCCAAATTTTTTCCTTAGCTTTGTTTTGGAGCCTCCCTACCAACCTTCCACAACACCATGTCTTGCATTGTCAAGTACACAAGCTTCAATGATTTTCTAGCGGATTTCCAGCCTACGCATGATGGCTTGTTGCACCCTCCTTACAGGTTATTTCTCTGTACTTGGTCCAACTGTAGGTTGAGTTGCTCCCTTAAGAAATTAGGCAATTCTGGAGGGGAACTAGCCTTCCCTCTAGAAATTGTGTAATCTTGTTTGGCAACCTGCTAGGCTCCAAAATTGCGCAAATCTGCATGCCACCCTTAACTGAGAAAATTGTGCAATTCCTCCTAGCAAGGCTGATTAGCACAAAACTTTCTAAATTATTGGTAGTAGTTAGCTACTCATCCCATAAATTATGCAATCCTTATGGGCAATCAACCCAGCTCCTTCCCAGAAATGCGCAAATTTTCCCTTCATCTGAGAAGGATGTTACATATGCCATTGAGTTGACCAGTTCCAACTGGGACCGAGAAAACTTGACTTGCATGCATGGGCTACTTTTTCCTAGAATAGAAAAAAAGAAAAATAAAAAAATCATCCCTAGATTTTAGGGAGTTATCTTTAGCAGTTGGAGGTTACATGCAAAGATCGTTTTAGAATCTTTCCTCCAAGTGTCACCTTTTCCTAGATTTGTGGCATGTGCATCATGAGCCTGAAACCTATTTATTCGATGCTTTAGAGCTCACTTATTCACATTGGTCTTGGAGCTCTAACATTCCACAACACATCTAGAAGTCTTCGACACATCCAGCTCAGCTATTCATGAGCAAGTCCTCTTAACTTGTCTTTTCCAGCATTTTTGTCTCTTTTTTTGTTTTCTCTTGTGTGAGTGTTGTTTTCTTAATTTCTCTAAACATTTGCTATCTTTTACATGCTTACTAGCTTGTACTAGCACTGTTTCAGTTTTCATTAGCATCTTACTGCTGTCACATGCATGAAATTGTTTTGCACGAACAGTCGTTGATTCGGTGACTTGCTTCACCCACATGCATGTTGTTCCATTTTATGAATCGTTCATTCACTATTTGAATACACAATCATTCACTCCTTCTTACACTCAGTATTGCCATGCATTTACATTCACATTTTCTTTCAGTTGCCCCTTTGCAGCTCTGGGCAACCTTGACCCGAACTCTACCTCACCCAAACAACATTGCGCAATCCTGAGAGGGAAGGCTTTATCCTCCTCTCAGAAAATACACATTTCTTCTAAGTGACTATCCTCTAGTCTTGCATTATGCAATTATGAGGGACAGTGACTGTTGGCCTAGAAACTTGTGCAATGTAGTCACTCGGCCTGCAACCATTGCCAGCTGAAATTGCGCATTGCACAGTTCTAGCAGCCAGCAGGCCAGCCAAGATTGCACATTATGAAATTCTAGAAGCTATTTAGCCTCTTAGGCAGCCCAAATTTCCTTTTTTTTAGTTCTGGCAACCAATCTCCTAGCCTCCAAGGAGAGATTGTGAAATCCTTGCCAGTCAATCCCCAAGCATGTTACATGTTGTTCCTCAAGTTTTTTTTGGTTTTAGCTAACATATTTGTTTCTATGCATGTTGCTATGTCTCTAGATCTAGAAGTTTTTCATCCTTCTCTCAGAAGTTCAAGATTAATGGCCTCCAAGAGAGTAGGATCAAAGGACATTGATGGAAGTGAAACTGGAGTAGCAATTGAGCTACTATCTACAAGTTTGTCGATCTATGAAGAGACCAAGCTGATTGTAGACAAGGACATCAACCTTAAATGGAAAAAAGGTAAATGATGCATTTGCAGGCATAATTAGGGAAGACCTCAAAGATTGATAAGTCTATGTGAACATCCACAAGTCCAGCTTGCACTCGATTGCATGCAGGTATTCTATGCTCCCTTGCATAGACATGATACATTGGATTGTCTCGCACACTGATCCTTAGATGATGACATTGAGCAGTGTCAGTGAGATGGAGTTTGCTACCTTCAGGGCATAGTATTATGATGAGATATATCATATGTTGAAACTTGTGATCACCATGGAGACACTCTTCATCATACCTAACAGCAATGTCAACTCTAGAGATATCTTGAATAACTCCATGAAGGAGCCGGATAAATTTAGGATGACACCCAACCAGGTCTACAAGATGAATATACTACAAAAGGTGTATCAATACTTGGTCATCTTTTCATGTCATCTGTATGGCCAAGAAAGCATAGAAACATTCCCATAGAGTTGGGTGATCGGGTTGGACCAACTGGCCAGAGATGGAAAAGCATGCAATTGGTCTGACATGTTGTCTCACCAGCTGAAGGAACAGGTAACAAGGGCTCGAAAACCGCCCAAAGGCATGCAAGAAGAAATATACATGTCTGCTTACATCTTGGATCCAATTTGTTCTTGTCAGGAGTTCCTGGGCTTGAAGTGGGCATGGACACCGATGGAGACCTCTATGAACTCTTATTGTAAGACGTTGTTTGAATGCAGCTTCAGAGGAATTATCACACAGTTTTCCGATCATTTTTTCATCCCGATTTACAAGATGATATTCGAACAACATCCACCCTACATGTCAAAGGCAGCAATGGAGGCATTGATCAACATTATTGATTGGTATGCCTCACCTCCCAGCACCTTCATACGGATGTACGGTGTGGAGAAGCCTCCTCATGTTCTATCGCAGTTTCTCTTGTACAAACGCATCATGAAAGAAGTAGAATATCACATCTCGATAGGGTTATCAACCAGGCTACACTGGAAGAAGAATGTGCCTTGGTGTTATAGACAATTTTGTGCCTTGCAGCATCAGGCATGAATTGTCAATAATCCAAGGGATCCAAAGTCCCTAAACATGATGTTCCTACCCCTAGAGGAACAAGGTCAGCAAGCCAACAGCTCTCAGATCAGTTCTCCACCTGAAAACACTCAAAAACAAGCAATCCTGAAATCAAAGCAGGTGCTCCACTAGGCTTCTGCGCTAAAACTCAGCTGCTCCATGGTGTACCTGCGTTGCAAAGCAAGTGGAACAAAGGCCACCTGCGCTGAGCGAGATGGGACAAGTGGCACACTGAGTCATTGCTCTGGAATCTTCCAAAAATGACACTTGGGTCAGGGATTTCGCCTTGTGATGAGTCAGAGGCTCTGTTTCTCCAAGTGGAAGCAAGGTTCTCCAAGTGGACTTAAGAACTGAAGATCAACTGAAGAGAGAGAGGACACAAGGCAGCTACACATCAGTTGCAAGTTGACTCATCCTTTCTCAATTCATCTATATATTGAGCTCTCTCCTATGAGCTCAGGGGGCTGGAATTTTGTGCAAAGTAATGATATGCTGTTGGTTTCAGTATAGAGCTATTGGGTGATTGCTTGAAGGAGGTGAAGAGGAGAAATTCTTTCTGCTGGGAGGTGTTGCTGGATTGGGGCCTTCAATGGTTGTAACACTCTCAGAACTTTACTTCTTCTATTAATAAAAGCTATTGAGGTTCTTCTATATGCACTTGTTTCAATGATATATTGTGATGATTGTATATTTGATTTATGCTAATCCTTGAATCAGTTATGATTGCATGCTTCTTGTAGTTTCCTTCTTTGTTATTTTGCAGGATCTCATTGTAGCTGGGCCAGCAAAAGAGCAAGGAGCTGGGGGCAAGCAAGCAAAGAGAAGAGTTTGGATTCGACATTAAGCGCAAGGCAACGGTTAGTGCATTTCTTCATTCTCTCTTGCTTTCATAAAGAAGTAAACCTTAAGTAGTTTTCTTTACAGTTGTTGCTGAGGTACTATCACACTTAGAGTGGGATAGGGTCATCCGAATCGGATACTTTTCCCTACAACAAACTGGCGACTCCACTGGGGATCGTATCTGTTTGATTGTTTGTAGTATTTTCCTATTCATTTCCTGAACAAAAGAGTACCAAATCGAAAAGCTTTTGACTATATCAAAAGCGAAGTAGAGGGCAGCTACTCTAGCTCATTTCTGAGCATGTTCATGATTTGAAGAGCTGATCTACAAGGATCCTTGTAAGCTCTTAGTGATAGCTTTTCAGCTTCCTTGTCATCCCTTAGTGTGTGCTTAACTGATAGCTTCTGATTCGAGCAAAAACTGTGAATTTTTGAGAAAATTGTGACCCGGAAACTGTGAAAACGAAACTTTCGTTTTCCAAAGCAGGTAGTACATAGGCTACCTGCTTTGCAACGCAGGTCCCGAAGGGGCTACCTGCGCTGAGAGCCAGATTGGCTGTGCAGCACCTGCGTTGCCCCAATTTTGCCTTGTGCAGTTGGGGTTTCCTCCCTTTTTCCTGCCTGTTTTCACTATAGTTTTGCAGTCAGTTTTCAGTCTTAGTACCTATCTGAAACCAACCTTACTTTCCATCATTCCGCCTCTGTTATATAATGAAATTGTACTTGTTCTTTTGTATTTCTTACGTCATTTACAATTTTCCATAACGAAAGTGAACTAGTCTTGCTTTGGCCTCTTAGATCTGAACCTGTGTTAGGCATTTTGCTGGTCTAAAGAGTTAGCTTGTTTGTTGTCCATAGCTGATTAGTCTTTTCACTTTTGTCATTATGGTTTGATTTCATGTATTTCCAGTGATTAAACAAGTAAATCTTAAGGTGTCTTTTGATTTTGGACTAGCTTGTTTACTTTCGCTTTAAATCGAAATCAAAGTTATATAACAACTTTCTTTTTGTAACCCATCAACATTAAGAAAGGGAAAAGAAAATACATGCATTGTGCATTTTGCATTTGACTGCTTACATGGCGATTTAGGAAATTTTGCATTAGTGTGTGCTCTATGATCTGTGAGAAAAGATTTGCCTTTCTTCTCCCTCAGTAGTTAAGATTTTCAAAGTTGAAAGATTGAAAAGTTTGCTTCTCATCTTACACTGCATTCAGGAATTTGTTACATACATCTCGTGGTGATCCTTAAAGGCAAACTGCTAAGCAAGATCAACATTAAAATAAATTCAATTTACATAAAAACGCTTTGTAACATAACGCAAATACTTAGAGGTCTAGGTAGAGACGTGTTCCGGCGTCGTTAAACTTAGTGACTGTCGATCTCTACGAAGGTGGGTGATTCCTCCTGAGAGTCGGTGGCACTAATACGGACTTGTGCTCCCACGTACCGTCGCGTATATATTGGGAGACCCCTATAGGAACAAAGCCTTTATCCATAGGAAGCCATGTCGGCCGCCCTACTGATCGCAATGCAGTGAACACAGCATTCACGAAGATTGACCACACGTACCGTAAAACGTATTCCGTAGTTTTGCGAAAGGTTTGGCACACCCTCTGCCTAGAACTCCAGAGCAGTTTCTTTTGGCCTTTTTCAAACTCTATAACTGAAAAAGTCCAACCGAGCATTTGTCACTTCGGGCTCGTTAATACATCGAAGGAGACTAGAGTCATCTTTAGCTTTTTCTCGACTCTTAAAACATGAAAAAGCAAAGTTGTGTCTAAAGCGTCGTTAATAAAATTTATTTTAATCGGAACATAATCACCTGTTATTCCCACGTTGATCTTTCAGTTGAAAAGTATGGAGCCCACCAACCAAGGAAGTCACCTTGGTGGAAGTCCCAATCCCTTCTCCTCTTGGGGAGATGTTGGTGCACCTCATATGGCCACATTGTCACTTCCAGGATTGACAATTGGCCTACCTGTATGGCTCTTTTCAACTAATGTAGTTCAAATCGCCACTAATCCTGAGCAGTCGAATCAACAGTCAGACCAGTCTAGAGCTACCCACCAGCCTTCCACTTCTTACAATTCTTCCTCTGATCCTTCATCTTCGCAAGGTAGAGCCGGCAAAAGTCAGCCTCCCAAGGAGAAGAAAGAAAAGAAGAAGAAAGAAAAGAAGAAGAAAGAAAAGAAGCAGAAGGGGCCTATGGTGAAGGCGACTGGGGGCAAGCAAAAGACATCTGACAAAAATCCACACACTGCACCGACCGGGCCTAAATCGCCATGTGTCATTTGCAAAGGGACCCACTTCCATCGTGATTGTCCTTGTATTCCCCGGATACTAAGAGACTGGTCCCCCAGGTTGCACAATCCGATAGCATCAACCTCTGGTAGTCATGTTGATTGCAGTCCATCAACTAGCGAGAGTGAAGGACGAAAAGGGAGACCAAGATCACCCTGTATGTTGTGTGAAGGCGATCACGCCATTCACCAATGTCCATTCTTAGATGAGGCGAAGAGAGTTTTGGAAGATCGTCCGGTATCACCGTTACGACTTCCTCCTGGATACCAAAAACTCGTGCCTAATCCCTCGATAGTTGAAAATCCAGCTGGCCCGCTCAAGTGGTCAGCTGAAGTGTCCGTCATTGAGAATGAACCAACTGAATCCAGACCAGACGAAAGTCTAAAGGTCGAAACGGCAGTTGACCCGGTTCTTCCTTCAGAGGTTTCATCCTCAAATGACACCGTCATTGAAGATCCATCTTCAAATGACACCCTCACTGAAGAGGATAAGGATGACACCGTCCATATTCTTTTCATCAACACAGACTCTGATGAGCATCAGGGCAATGCGCCCATTCCTTTATCGCAGGAAGGAACATCGTCGGGGTCGTATCAGGCCGTGTATTCGGTCCCACCGCCAAGCAACCTAGTTGTATCCTTTGATTGGAATCAACTAGGCAGACCCCGGTTACCAGCCAGTATACCATTCAGAATCATTTTCCAGATCTATAGAATGGTAATGGCTGGAACTATCATTGATGAAGGGGCATCTGTGAGTATCCTTTCCTCTATTGCTTGGAAAGCACTGGGTTCCCCGGCGCTTTTACCTGAGATGAGAAATCTATCAGGTTTTGATAAAGGAACCAGTCGCCCGTTAGGGATTCTCCCCAATGTTCCTATTACATTGAAGGGGAAGACAGTTCATATGAACGTCATGGTCGTCCAGGGACCCTTGGTTTATAACTTACTCCTTGGACGAGACTATGTATATTGCATGGAGGCGATAGTGTCCTCACTCTTTAGAGTTATGTGTTTTCTGCACGAAGGAAGAATGGTCAAGCTCGTAGACCAACTTTCATTTCCAGGATCACGCATCGCAAATAGTCAAATACCATCCCTTAACGGTTTATTCACTCAAGGAATGCCTCCACCCCCGGTTCTACTTCCCGATGAATGCGAGTGATTCGGAAAGAAAGAACTGGGACCCAGGGGGCATGCACCCTGGCCTGCCTTGGGCAGAGGAAACCTTGGGTATAGAGTTAATTTCCGCAGAAGAATGGACTAGTCCGTACCCCGTCCGAAGAAAGGAAGGGAGGGTTGTTCTAGGATAAAGTTCTTTTGTCAAAGTTATGTGAGCGGAAGAATCGCTCCCTTTGTCTAAAAAAGTAGGCTCTCCTAAGGAGGAGATCCATTTGTGGCGGCAAGTAGCCACCATCTTCGAATGTCAAGCCTCACCCATTAAAACATATGTTTTGAAGGATAAGTAGGGGCAATCTCCAAAGAAAGAGGTGAAATTGATGCAACAAGTAGTCACCATCCTTAGCAACCTAATGATAGACATCGCCGAAAAGAGAGTTTAGTTTGCAGCAGCAAACAAAACCATTTTTCGGATAATAAGTAAAATGAAGAATCTCGAAATTATACTTTATACCTGGGGGCATGCGAACCTTTTGGAGTGCAAGCACGGGACGACTATTTTTTTTTTTTAATTTTTAGGTCCTCCCTTTAAACCTGTAGGTCTAACCCGTTAAACTCGTAGGATTAGCCGTTTCCAGCTTGCATAAAGAAAGGATGAGGGGCAAAAGTTAAAACTTGCCAAATAGGAGCACAGCTTCGTGAGATAAAGCTCCTTAAAAAATAGCTATCTCACCTGAGGCGTTCCTTGTATTAAGACTGGTATAATTGAGCAAGGTTTGGACGCATTCAAGCTCGTTAAAAAATGAACTGACCCTTAAAGTTTAGGGGGGGCATATGCCTCATCTGCATTATTATTATGCTGGGGGCATCCATCATCGAGCAGTTTTAGCAATGTTCATGCTCGTTAAAAAATAAACGCAAGATCCGAGCAGTTTTAGCACATAGTTCATGCTCGTTAAAAAATAAACACAAGTTGTGAGCAATCTTCCCCTAGAGTTCAAGCTCACTCAGAAAAAATGAACCGGTAAATAACCTTGGTAAATGTAACCTTTGACTGCCATATTAAAAAGCCCTTGGTCGTGTTTATATGCCATCACCTCCATCCGTTCATTTGGCCAATCGTTCATCTCCATATGATTGTTTACCTTCTTTTGAGGAACAACTGCGAAGAGTGATTTCACTAAGCCATCCTTGTGACACTGCCGTGATTGGAATACTCCAACCTGTACCTGGAATCTGCTGCTATCCCTGTTTATCACTCATTCCTCAAAAGACGAGTCTTCTTTGAGCTCTTTTCACTGACTCGTAAAATATGAAAAGTTTACCGAGTTTTGGCCTTCCAGCTCGTTAAAGCGACTGGAAAGCTATCCCTCCTCTAGATTTCAATCTTTTTGGACCTGAGGGATTATTGCACAAAAAGATCGAGCGCTTGTTTGTTCGGCTCATTAAAAGTACCGAAAACTCATCCCTTTTGTATTGTTTTATACTTTTTCGGACTTAAGGGATTAGATGACGAAAAAGGAATTCTGGAGTTGACTTTATGTACCTTTTCAGACTCTCTAAAAATGAAAAGGACCGAGTTATCCTTGTCGTTAGACTCGTTAAATTTATTAAATAGCGACAAACTTGTCTTTAGACGAGAACGAGTTTCCCTATCGCTAGGCTCGTTAAAACATAGCGATGGGCTTGCCCGAAGGGCAGGTTATAGAACAAGCATATGTTATCCTCCTCAAGCTTGACAAAAATAAAGAGGTACTGGTCAGCAATGACTGGGGAAAAATTGGGAGAACCTCACAGCTTTAATGGTAGCAAGTCGCTCTTGAACATGACACTTTGTCCTCCGTATCACATCGGGTTGGGTTGTTTCATTCACCGGTCTCATCACCATGGTCCTCGCCACACCATCCATAGTTGGGGTAATGCTACCGATCCATCACATCAGTGTCGTTATATGTTCAAGAGATGTTGTTCTGCAAAGAGTCAACCATGTCCCATCCACTACCATACATTGTCCTTCATCCATTTCATGACCGCCACCCTGAATCATACATCACAGTTTGTTTTCACCTCATCAGAATCACTAGCTCCGTTCCGTGTCAATGATGTGGGATTCATTAAGGCCCTCCTTTGACGGATCGCTCCTTGTCGATGTCAGCTCATTATCCAAGGAGTTGATCTAGGAACACCCCCTTCAGTACTTTGAAGCTTGCATGCCTCAATGGCAAGTTTCTCACTTCCGGCGACAGGTATACATCAATGACCTTCGACCAGAGGATTTTGCATGGTGGTCGACACCAAGTCCTTTATTCCTACCACGTGAATTGTACTGCTGTACCT
This sequence comes from Pinus tabuliformis, assembly GCA_031772625.1. NCBI lineage: Eukaryota > Viridiplantae > Streptophyta > Pinopsida > Pinales > Pinaceae > Pinus > Pinus tabuliformis. The sequence goes on from CM062815.1 coordinate 41,003,008, forward strand.
TGAGGGTCATCATCCTTATCGGTGATTCCTCTCGCGCTTGTTAACGGTTTACATCATTGACTGGTAATCAAGCTGTTATCACTAGAATCTATAGTTCATGTATATGTTAATTATCCATAAGTTTTTATAAAGTCTTGAGGTCTTGTAAATAAGTTTGTTAACTTATGTCAATTTCAAATTTTGAAATTCAAGAGTTATGAATGAAATTCGTGTAAAGGCAAGGGCATTAGTCATCTTCCATCATGGTTAGTTATGTCATGTCATGTCATTGGTACTTGCGCAGTTTCGCAGCGCGGGTATGATTGGTCAGTTCTGCTGCTAAATAATGTTTGCATGTTTTCGTAGCGGCCTGTTTGCCAGCGATTTCGTAGCGCATTCCTTTAAATTTGAACTGCTCGCGCTACGAAATCGGGGTTTCGGGCTGTTGTCTAGTTTTTTTTTTTCCTGAAATGTCTAATCCGAGAAGTGGTGAGTCACGAGTACGGTTATGATTGTTTCCTCACACCATTTACGTGTCATGATTAGCCATTACTTTGCCATCAGGTCTGATTTCATTGAGTTAGGTGTCAGTTTGGAGGACGTTATAGGAAGTGGTCATTCCATAATGTGTTTTTCATAACATATGAATGTCTTCTACTCTATGAAAAGCGTGAGCTTTATTCTAATCAGACTACTGCAAGCGAGCCTGAGTTCTACAGCCAAAGAGTGTTATCGTGCTGCAAACCACTGGCATTTCCTTGTGTAGAATTGTGCAAAGAAACATGGAGAGAAAGGAGCATCGTTCGGGTAGATGTGTGAGAACAGAGCCGGAGGGATTAGATGTAACCCTCAGTGATGAGGAAGTAGCAAAGGCGTTCAGAGCTGCTGGTTGTTGGCGGTTCTGTGAAAAACTCAAAGGTGGACATGCAGAAGTGACCAAGGCATTTGCAGTGAACTTCACGGGATTAAATTCAAAGGTGGCCATGCTGGAGTTTCCGGTTTCCCCTGAAGTCATTTCTACAGTCACAGAAATCCCAAGAGGTGGCCAAGAATGGTTCAAGAATTTCAAGTTTGATATGGGTCCGTGTAAGGAGTTCTTAAAGGCACCATATGTAGACGAAGATCTTACTAAAGTTGTCCCAAGGAGCTATCTTAAGGAGAATTATGCTACATCATTGACATGCATCCAGAAGTACTTGACATGTGAAGGTCGGTACAACAAAGTCTACTCATATCATTTCAAGCTGCTACTACACTTCACTGGTAAGAGCTCAATAGACATCCCTTTTTACTTATTCAGGAGTATTTCTAAGATGTGTGACAAGATTCAGTTGAAAAAGGAAGCTTATGAAACATCTCTTTTTCATCATGGTCTGGTTAAATTATTGGTGTTGGATAGCCTACATAAAATTGGTAAAGACTGGGATTCGTTTGTATTCATGGCCGGTTTCCCTAGTAAAATGGGCCTCACTCCATTACCTGTAAGAGAAAGAGAAGATAGGAGTGAGGATACTACTTTGGCTGAGATTAGGAAAGAAATAACAGACCATAAGAAGCCCAAAGCTAAAACAAAGAAGCCAGAGAGGTCTGTAACAGTCAAAGAAACACTTGAAGCATCAACAAAGAAGACTCCTAAGTTAGCAGTCAAAGAAACTCCTGAGGCATCAGTAGTCAAAACTTCGAAATCATCCAAAGTGTCTGAAAAAGAAGCCTCTAAGTTGCCGCTTAAAGAAACACCAGAATCATCTAAACAGAAGACTCACAAAAGAAAAGAGGAAATTAAGTCTAGTGAAGTTGAAAGAGTTTCAAGAGCAAGAACTAGAGGCCAGCTGAACAAAGAAAAAGGAAAATCTGCTCATGTGGAAGAGAGTCCTGTTTCTAAGGGTAATCTAAATGATTTGCTGGAAGCCATTGAATTAGAACAAGAACATCCAATCCAAGTTGAACCACTTGAAATAGAACCAGATCAATTGGTGGCACCTATGCATATTGATCTAACACAATCTTCACCTGAGAGTTCTAAGAAGTCAAAGGCTTCCAAAAGGTTAAAGTTTGAAGAACCAGGTAAAGAGTATGCCTTTAAACCTCGCAGACCAATGACTAGGAGGCAAATAAAGGAAGCAGAAAAGGCTCAAAAAGAGAAAGTCCCTTCAAACATGCCTAGGACAGAGGCACTTGAAATCTTCTCTGGAATAGTCCAAGCAGTTAAAAACAAGAATAAGGACAATAAGGTGGTTATCAGTCAAAGTGGAAATGTGGTTGCCATTACAAAACAAGCTGGAGCAAGTAAGGAGATACCTCAGGTTCATAATATCTTTAAAGAGAAGGCAGTGAGATATACTAGTTATAAGAAAGCTGTGATGAAAGGTAAAACAAGTTTGATCAGTCAAGCTAGTTCGGTATCTGACGCCTATGTATGGACAATACCAGCTCTAAAACAGGAAAAAACTATGAAACAAATGAATGCAAGTCTAAGAGCACAGAACAAGAAGTTGAAGGAGGAAGTCATCAGCTTGAAAGAAAAGCTAGACAAGCTAGCTAAATGATTCAAGGAGGAATGTGTTTTCTCAAATTTTGATATATGTTAGGCCATTGTCTTTTTAAAAGTTTTTGAGACTTTTTTGTGTCTTCACACCTGTATGGAAAGACTAAAGGAATCATAGATTTGAAATATTGCTGTTTTGAGGTTCATATATTTAATTTTGATGACCTACAGCAGTTTCGTAGCGCGCTACGAAACTGCTGTAGATGACTGGTTAGGTTTAAAGCTTGAGTTGGAATGCTGAGATCAGCATATATTCAAAGAGATGGTTTAATGTTAGCATGTAGACTATAGAAGATCAGTCAGAAATTTTGAAAAGGAGGTCAGGTGTAAATATTCAAAGAAAAAGTCGAAGTTTTGTCTTTTGCCTAAAAGTCACTTTATCTCCGAAATTTTAGGGTTTGGATAGAGCTGCTGAGGTGTTAAATGATACACTTGTCCAGTTGTGGGATGGCTGGGTTATGAGTTTTCTTCAGTCACACGGGACTATCCAAGGTTTAAATGGCTTAAAGATGGATCATTAATATATGAACACCGAGGGGAGGCAGCAACCAAGAATATAGGCTTCATTTTCTTTTCGGTTGTTGAAGTCATCTATGCCTCAAGTATCCGGAGCTGTATGTACATTGAATCTGTTTTAAGCTTGGATATGGTTATTATTGCAGTACTACAGGTGGCAAGCTCAAAGGACACATCAGGGTATACAAGGAAGAAGACTTAAAGTGCCAATATGATGGAATCCTCTGTTTTCGTAGCATCATATCTCTTGTAATAAATTAGTTCGTTTATGTTATTGTTAAGGTCATTTATGTCAAAAGCCCGAGCTCCCTTCATGCTTGATGAGGAGTCTCGTACAGCAGTGTTTTGATAGGCTATATATAGGAATAACTTAGATGTAAAAAAGGTTGGATACTTAATAGAAAAAGTGTGTTGTTTTGGGCCACTGTAAGATCTTTTTTGACAGTAATAGTAAAACAGAGTTATACTCTTCTCAAGATTCTCGAAGGATTGTCATGGTCAAATGAAGTGATGATGTGTTATACCTTATGTTATTTTATGGTTTTGTTGTATGCAATCACTCAGAATTCATACTTATATGCTCTGACTTCCTGTGTATACAGCAAGCTATGTGTGGTGGAATATGTTTGACTTGTAATGCTAAGAGCCTTGATTTCTATGAGTTCACTGTGTTTTTCTTGTTTACTTGATATTATAGACTCCATAGCCCAATGAGATATCTTTTGGTGTGTTTCCAACCAGTTATGCTTACATTAAATCTATTGTACAAGAGTTAGCCCTCTTATCAACATTCAAAATCAATAACCTTTTCTTGAGAGAGCCCTCTCAGGCTAGGGAGGCTAATCCTTAGTCAAAAGCTTGGTCTGAAATAGTTACACAGAGTCTGCCTGATCAGCAGCCCTTCAGTTGTGATTTTGTGATAACACAAGCGATGTCTTTCCATGTTCGACTTCAAGAAATTCTCACATGGATCGACTTGTACATCGAGTGAAGATCGGAAGAGATTGAAGACCCCGGATCTAGTTTCATCCATCCGGGCTGCGATATATATTCAGGATATAAAGACATTTGATATGTACATCATTGCAGCAGATGATCATCCTTCTCAAAGAATGATAATTTCAGCAGAGAATTATCAGTCTACCATCAGACGATCGTCTGTTCTATGTACCAAAATGAATTTATAAAGCTGAGCATGGGAATGCCCGCCTCAGCTAGATCATGAAAAAGTATGAAAAATAATGTATTGTATTGTATCTTATTACAGGACACTTCTCAGCAGATTGAACGAACTTCGGATCCTCCTAATAAAGCATTTCACCCGATAAACGACCTCATACTTTAGGGGGCATCTGTTATAGACAATTTTGTGCCTTGCAGCATCAGGCATGAATTGTCAATAATCCAAGGGATCCAAAGTCCCTAAACATGATGTTCCTACCCCTAGAGGAACAAGGTCAGCAAGCCAACAGCTCTCAGATCAGTTCTCCACCTGAAAACACTCAAAAACAAGCAATCCTGAAATCAAAGCAGGTGCTCCACTAGGCTTCTGCGCTGAAACTCAGCTGCTCCATGGTGTACCTGCGTTGCAAAGCAAGTGGAACAAAGGCCACCTGCGCTGAGCGAGATGGGACAAGTGGCACACTGAGTCATTGCTCTGGAATCTTCCAAAAATGACACTTGGGTCAGGGATTTCGCCTTGTGATGAGTCAGAGGCTCTGTTTCTCCAAGTGGAAGCAAGGTTCTCCAAGTGGACTTAAGAACTGAAGAGAGAGAGGACACAAGGTAGCTACACATCAGTTGCAAGCTGACTCATCCTTTCTCAATTCATCTATATATTGAGCTCTCTCCTATGAGCTCAGGGGGCTGGAATTTTGTGCAAAGTAATGATATGCTGTTGGTTTCACTATAGAGCTATTGGGTGATTGCTTGAAGGAGGTGAAGAGGAGAAATTCTTTCTGCTGGGAGGTGTTGCTGGATTGGGGCCTTCAATGGTTGTAACACTCTCAGAACTTTACTTCTTCTATTAATAAAAGCTATTGAGGTTCTTCTATATGCACTTGTTTCAATGATATATTGTGATGATTGTATATTTGATTTATGCTAATCCTTGAATCAGTTATGATTGCATGCTTCTTGTAGTTTCCTTCTTTGTTATTTTGCAGGATCTCATTGTAGCTGGGCTAGCAAAAGAGCAAGGAGCTGGGGGCAAGCAAGCAAAGAGAAGAGTTTGGATTCGACATTAAGCGCAAGGCAACGGTTAGTGCATTTCTTCATTCTCTCTTGCTTTCATAAAGAAGTAAACCTTAAGTAGTTTTCTTTACAGTTGTTGCTGAGGTACTATCACCCTTAGAGTTGGATAGGGTCATCCGAATCGAATACTTTTCCCTACAACACTTGGCCCATTCTTCCATTCCAGATTGGGTTTTATGAGATACAAACTTTCAAGCATGCGGATGCCAAAGCAGAGGAGATGATGAAATATCCATTCAACACTTGAAGTTACAATCCGTATGACCTGCATTATCTTGTTAAAGACCACTACACGAGAGTACAGTTTAACTAGATCCACGGGGTATTTCATTAGGTGAAGGAAGACCCATGGAGATATTGTTACAGTTTCTCCAGACCCAATCAACCGATTGGCCTCATTGTGGAATTGGTAGCGAAACAACACCCCGGAGAGCACTAGAAGCAGCAAAAATAGAGGAAAACATACCAATGCACGACAAGGGCAAGACAAAGACTGTCAAAATCATGGAGGAAGAGAAAAGTTGCAAGTTTTGGGTGGACACACTTGTGTAGAAAGAATATTTGGCAATAGAGGCAAAGAGGGAACAACATGACAAGAGAAATGCATAAAGGGAGAGAGAGAAATTTATAATGGAGAAAACAGAGAAGGAGTTGTATTATTTGAAGGAGCAACTTTGAAAGGAACAAGAGCTTCACAGACATGAGAAGGAAGCACAACAGGAACAGGTACAATAGGGGGCGCAACTTGTACAAATATATGAAACTACACATGTACAGGTAGTAGACTCATCAAAACGGATGGCATCAAGCAAACAAGGTGAACCATCACAAGAATAGGACTTTTCTTAGGAGATAAAGCAAGCACTTGAATAGATGGATATAGATATGGAGCAACAAGAGTTAGAGTAAGATATTGACCTCATGCCTCACCACCAACAAGTTGACCCACTAGCTTCACCGCGTCAAGAAGAGAAGTGAGTCCCAAGCAACCAAGGAGACATTGAGATCTTTGGAGATCAACCGGAAGGAGAGATGCACAACATCTCATTCGACGAGTCTCAACATGGAGTTGTGCAATCTCTCAGAGTGTCGACTTTGGATGATCATACATCTCCTACGTAGTTTGAGGAACGAATGACCGTGTTTGACGTGCATAAACATCCAACAGCATTGGCCGATGCTACCAGAGCATATGTCGAAGCAACTAGCTCGAGCGTTCGCTTCTTGATAGTTGAGAACGAGGAATGGCTAAGGAGATACATATGACTAAGTAGGGAGGAGATTGGTTACAAAATCTTCCTGAGCAGAATTGAAGAAGTCAATACTGAATTTAGTATTGTCCCTTAACACAGTCATGCAGGCATTGTATTCCAAGTTTGGTAATGTGCATAAGGCAGCCGTCCATCTCAACGATTGGCGCAATGTGATAGAAGATCATGTATCCTCTCAAACGTGCATGTTGCTATTGATTACATGCAAACATGGATGACAAGATACAAGGGAGCCCCGCTACACTTGTCTAAGATGATGAATCCTAGAGTGGTCGAGCTGAAGGCATGCATATGGAGTTATATCCAGAACTATGAAGACCTCCTGCAACTCATGACTAGTCTACAGGCTTCCCATCCATGTGTATTCAAGAGTATGGATATTATTGTGTGCGTACATGCGATCTCGTCTATTGGGATAGTCACCCAGGCGAAGACAAAGGCACAAGTCTGACTAAAGCTTGACTTGTACTTTGATGCGTTGATCACATAGCCACCAGCCCAGACTTGTCAATCAGTGCAAACACCATGCAAAAGTATGTTGTTGGTCCAGTCTCACTCAAGACAATGATGCAAATGCTATCAGACGAGTTTGACAAAGGAGCCCAAGCAGTGTACCAAGATGTTATGGAGGCAAGAGTTTACTTCCAGAAAGATGTCACCTTAGAGTGCACTGACACCATCATGGGCTACTGAGCTTGGCATTAGTTCGTTATTGTTGACCACCATGAGGATGTTGAAGAGTTGGTCTTCCAACAATTGTCGGAGTCATAGTGATATCTTACATGGCTTGCTCAAGCCATTTTTTCTCACATGGGTACATGTGCACTATATTGTAACATCTTGTTAAGTGTAAGTTCAAGTGTCGATAGTTGGATGTATCATAGAGTAGATGAAGAGTCATGAGAGTAGATGAATTGTCACAAAGAGGAATGTCAAGGGCCACCCCACCCTTTGCTATAAATAGTCCCTCATAACTCATTGTATGGAATTTTGTTCATCCAAGTTTCCAATAGGAGTACCTGTTGAGCGATAAAAAGGTGTCTTTTAACCCTTATTTACCCTACGTTAATTATCAATTCAGGTACAATTTTTTATCTCAAGAGTGTACTCAGTCTGAGCCAGTCACTTGTTCAAGAGTAATGTTTGAATTATAGTGCTTTGCAAAAGTAAATGAATGCTGGAAGTAAAATCTAATTGTAATGGAAAGAAACTTAAATGCTCTGTAACTAAATCATTCACTCAAGAAACTACAACAATCATCAGTCAAGGATGCAGTAATGATAACTCTTTCCTCTGTAAACTGATGTAAATGAAAATCAATCACAGGCAAGATATCCAATCTGAGAACTTAGACAACAGTAATCAATGTTCTTGACAATTATTGATCTTTCAATTCACACTAAAGAAAATATTGGAAATAACAATTTGATTAACATAAAAGGAACAGGAACTAAATCTATTGAAAACATCAAACAACAAAGCTTAATCTACAGAAATGAATTGAACAACAATCTAAGAAATGAAAAACAAACGGAATTAAGTGTAACCACACAGTGAATATAGAGTGATTGAATCAGTAACCTTATTCTAGCATAATGGACATTAACCACAATTATAAAGGAACAGAAATTGCAGTTATAATGGAACAGTAATCAAATGAACAACAATCACAATTGTAAATGAACCGTATCTAAATGAACAACAATCGCAACTGTAAATGAACAACGATATCAATCTGTAAATGAACAGAAGAATCTGAATTAGACAGTGCAATATTATTTCAAAATGAACATCATAACATTTTCGGTTGTAAATAACAATCTTGCTATCCAAATACGTTTTCGATATAACAGAGCAATTCAATGAAATGTTTAGAAACAAAAGATCACTGAGTAAATTGAATTAATTAAATGCAAAGGAAATCAAACCACACATGACTGTAATTGTAAAATAATGATACAAGAAGCAAGTGATCCACTAGGGCCAGGCCCTTAGCCACCAGGGAAGCACTGTTGTGGTTACTCTAGGATTAGATAATGGAATGGAAATTGAGTTATATATTAATCATAAATGGAAAAGTTACAGCTATCGATCTTTAAAGAGAGTCAATGATCAAATTTAAGATTACAAAAATAAGTTCTCCAAATTGACAATAATCTGCCCCTTGGGCTACCAATGTTGTCCATTTTTATATGGCCAGGTAGAAGTATCAAAAATACAGATAAGTCTTGAGCAGCAATCCCTCGGGATCAAAGGATCCTGAGGGATTCTCCATATCTTTGTTCTCCAACTTATCATTTTGTCTTCTTGCATTGATGTCGCATTTTCTCGTCCTTTTCCTGGACCATGTGCTCCGATCTTGATCTCCTCATCTGGATACAGCTTCCTGTTAAAGGGACAACAGTTGCTTCTGCTTTGTCTTTTCCTCCGGAATAATGATTTTCTATTTCCTCACTTTTTGCATAGAAAAAGACAATAATTAGTTATTTTGTATCAATCGCAAATCTCCTTAATTCTATCATAATTCTTTAGCATATTACCATCTTAGAATGTAAAGAAGTTATGATTCAAAGGAAAAGATAAAGAAATAAATGGTAAATACATACCTTTTCCAATGCTCAACACACCCCCCTACTTACCCCTTTTCATGCCCTCATGAAAACATTGTAATTTAGATGCAAGGCAGTTAGGGAATAGGGTGGAGAAGGATTTTCATGCAGTGGTCTAAAACCATGATGTGTAGCTAATACTTCAAGAATATGCCCTATTTGGCCTTCAAGCAATTCATATAGGGCCTTATACCTCGGTGCATGATACTAGATGATTGGACTCTGAAACCTACAGCCTAACCAATACGGGCCTTCTCTCAAGATAAGGTTACTATAGTTAACCAGACGATCAACGGCTAACTTAAAATTTTCATAATTGAATGGCTCTCTGTCCTGAACATTTTGATTGGAAGTCTTCCATCAGAGTTTAGCTGCTGCTATGGCAAGGTCTTTGATGGATAGGAAGTATTCTACCCCTTGCTCTACAAATGTTGTGTGAATGGGTCCCAATGTCTGGATCACACCCTTATTTCTCATTAAGCTTCTATGCTTATTCCACAGTTGTAATGGGTTTCTTGGTTCACCCCTTAGCCATAGATCTAACCCGTTCTCCTGTCTCTAAAAGGTATTATGGGCTTTATGGCATTTTATCTAGTTAACAACAAAAGAGATGAATGCCTGAAGCTAGATATCACCCACAAAAGGGCTAGGGTTCTCTTCCGTTTCACCGTCCAACACAAGATTATGCAAATAAAAATCACATAGCAATCGTTGGACTTTTACCTCATAATGCTTATCGCAGTTTATGAAATCATCACTAGTTTTTAACTCTATAGGAATCCTTGCCTTGACAGCCTTAATTTTTAATTGTAAGTACCTTTCCATAAAAAACAAAGCATAATTTTTGGTAGGTGCCCTACATGCTATAACATCAGTATATAGAGAACATAGGTATCCATTTGACTCATAACTATGTCTAGTCTATTGGTTACCTTTTTAACTTTTTCCTCTGCCCTTTGCCATCTATCGAAGGCCTAGCTCTCCAATGCATTGATGTTCTTTACTTACTGCTATAACTTCTGATATTACTTCTGAGGAACAGTTTCCTCTGTGAGTTTTTCTATCGTTTGTTGGGCCTATGCCAGATCCTTTTGAAGTCTCACTATCCTCGGATCATTGTCAATCAAAACATTTTTGGGTTGGAGATCTATGTGGACCTCCTTATTGCGACATCTGGTTCCTATAGTCTGCGTTTCCTTCTCAGGAACTGTCCGGTCGGTCATGATGCTAGAGGACAATGCCTCTATCTGGACGTCCTTATTACAGATTGGTGTGTCTTCTATTTGGGCCTCTGCGTTTGTAACAGCGGCATGTTTTTCCTTGTGGTCTTGAATGATAATGGGTTCGGTTAGAGTCCTTTTATTCTTCATTTTATGGGGTTTTTTTGGGTGGCCGCATCCTTTTTTCCAGGGGTTCTTTTTGGGATTCTCCCCATTTTTAGGACCCTTATTTGTTGTTTGAGCTGTTTTACTACATTTAATATTATTTGTTGTTCCTTTCGCAACCTTTTGATTTCATTCATTTTTTTCAAAGTAACAGTTGTTCCTTTTCTTGGGCCTGGGCTTTGTTCTTCAGGGATTGTACCCTCGCCCTAGCTTATTTCCATGTTTTCTTCTTGGAACACTTCTTCAGTATTCTCGCCCTCCTGATTAGGTTTCTCAGGGGAGGAAACCCCGGGTTAATCCACTATTTCCCAGGTGGTTTCTGCTTCCACTTCCTCTTCATCATTCATTTCTTCCGGTGCACTCTTGCTGTGATCAGAGTGTTCCTATGATTCCCTTTTTTCTTCTTCCTCCTCATCCATCTCCTCGGATGCACTCTTACTATGAACAGAGTGTTCCTATAATTGTCCTACCTCAATATCAAGGTTGAGTGGGCTATGGGGCTGGATGTACTCACCCATGTTGGCCAAAATTTGGGCCAATTCGTCTTCTTGCAGAGGGTTTTGTAATGGGCTTTCTCTGGGTTGCTCTGCTTCATCCCCTTCTTCCTCGCCGGAGTGTTCAATTTCCTCTTTCGGTTCCTCTTCTGTATTTTCTTCTAATTATTTTTCTTCTTCATTTCCCCTCCTTCAAATCGTGGGGGTTGATCATCCTCTGAGTCATATATCTCTAATGGTTGGCTACTATTTTCTTAGGGATTTCCCAACATTCCTTTGCTTCTCCCCAATCTGGTGGACTGTCTTCGTTTTTGCGGTCTAATTGATGTGCTAGCAGTTCTTTTTCATTTTGGGGCTGGTAAGGCCAATCCCCCATCTATTGAGAATATCAATTCTTCCCAACTACCCTGCTGTTGAGCGAGACTATAATTGACTATTAGCCAAATTAAGCCATGATGACTTACTACCATTTCTACATGACGAGATTTTCTTATGCTCCGAGCAGCATCATGCAGTAAAAAATTTAACTATGCGGGCAAATTCACAACACATTTTTTATTTAATACAACTAAGAATTTGATGTGGCAGGGTCTTACCACGTCTTTTCTGCCATTGCATGTGATGTAGCTCCGCACAATTCTAGATAATTCTGCCCAAGGTTCTCCCAAGGTTGCGGGTAGGACTCCTCCTTTGATAGCAAGGCTCTGTCCTTCGTCCCAGAAGATGGTTATAGCATCTTGAAGTCTCAATTTCTTCTTTGTCAATACTGGTCCAATAGCTGGCAGTCCTGATACTTCAGAAATTATCATATTTGTTACTATTATTTGCCTCCCCCTCACCATGGAACGATCTTCCTGCAAATTCTGCATAAATTCAATGGCCACCGTCTCATTAGATTGTTGTAGTTAGTTAAGGTAGGCAATCCATATTGCTCTCATTAAAATTTCACGTGTAGCAACAGAGATCATTAACACCTATGGTTTGCTGCATATTGATTTTTCTCCCATTTTGTTCAAGCTTAGCACACTGTTAATTTTTATAGAGAAAAACACAGAAATGACGATGGAACAACAGGCTGTTCATATTGGGAAATATCAATATCATTAAACTTGCTATTCATGAGTTTTGATGGAGTCCTAGTACCTCCAAATAAGGAGTTGACACGTATGCCAGTGTATTATGGAGGTCACCCATGCCCCCTGAAATGTGATAGGCCGTCCTCGGCCGACAAATAAAGGAGCAGCATGCTAGACTGCAGTCGTACAGTAAAATAAAGGAACGACGTATATATCCATGACATGATTACAAAAATCAGCGGATTACTAAAATCGAGGCTTTTGGTGGAAATCACAAATAGATATGGGAATGCCATAAAATGATGCGAAAAATAGAGGATAGGACAACTGACGTAAGCAAAAGTTCTTATGCGGTCATTATCCACTTTCACCATTATGATTGTTTTATAAATGATTTTTCATGTATAAAAGGTTTGAAAGGGTTATATAACATAATATCATTTGAAATCAATATAAATATATAAGAAAAAGGGTTTATAATGACTCTTGGTGTATGAAAAATATGACTTCAATACCATCAATACAGTTTTTTTGCCCACAAGTGTCCATAACCTTGACAGAGTTGCTTGTTTCAACCTTGGAACCATAATCCTTCATGTATGCTTAAGAAAGCATTGTGCGATGTCAGAATGGAGGCCATTGTGCTGGCTTGGTAACCAGGTGAATCACAATGCCATTCACCAGGAAGGAGTGAAAGTTGGGCAGACCAGCTCATGATGAGACCTCCTGTTCCAAGGACTTTTTTGTTTTTCTGATATGTCTCTTGGATCATATCCCAAGTGTGGTGGCCATAGCGGGAATGCCATTTCACTTGCCTCCTTATGATCATGGTAGGCTGGCTCTTGATGAGACCCCCTATCCTTCATCTAACAAATCATGTTAGTAATCATATAGATATATATTTTTCTCTTTTTTTCTTTTCTTTTATATAGCACTTTCCTATTTATATACAGAGGATGGCTCAACACTCCTTAAGATTAGGGATGGTGGAAGAAGTCTAAACATCTCAATAGAGGAAAATATTCCCTTATTATTATTCAATAATAATGATTAAAGAGAATTATGAAGATTTAAGAAAGAACCAACATGATAAAAATAATCAATCAAATTGGTTTTAGTGAAAATAAAGACAGCAAAGTGATATAGATAGTTGTGTCCTTTCCTCTTTTTTCTTTATTGATCCAAAGAAATTTCTCTAGAGATAACGATTTTTATTTGGCTTTCTGATTTCAGTATCCTCTAGTTTTTGTGTTCTTGCATAAATGTATAGTTGTGCCTTAAATGAACCATCATTCACAAAAATATTCTAAATGATGAAACACACACACACAAAAAACAAAAAAAATGCACTCAAAAAGTGTTGTTCCTTAGATGGAACAACTGTTGTTCCTTAAGAAGGACAGCAAAAGATTCCATTTGCACGCAAAAAACATGGTTCCTTTAAGAGGAACAACAAAAAAAGAAAAAAATACACTTGAAACTGTTGTTCCTTAAGAGGAACAGTAGTTGTTCCTTAAACGGAACAACAAATAAAGCAAGTGCGAAATAAAATACCGTTCCTTTGGCGGAATAGCCTAAGATCATCCGAAACCGAAATTGTTGTTCCTTCAGAAGGAATGACAAAAAGGAGAAAAATGCGAAGGAGGGTTGTTCCTTTAAAAGGAATGGCAAAACAATCTGTCGGAAGTGTTGTTCCTTCGGAAAGGAACAACAAACCAATCTGACGGAAGTGTTGTTCCTTCGGAAAGGAACAACAAAAACGAAAGTGTTGTTCCTTCATAAAGGAATAGCAAAAATGTGGAAATGTTGTTCCTTCGGAAAGGAGCAACAAAAAAATGAAAGTGTTGTTCCTTCGGAAAGGAACAAAAAAAATGTAGAAATGTTGTTCCTTCGAAAAGGAACAACAAAATGCGAAATTGTTGTTCCTTCAGAAAGGAACAACAAAAAATGAAAAGCGTTTTTCCTTCGGAAAAGAACAACAAAAAACAAAAACTGTTGTTCCTTTGGAAAGGAACAACAAAAATGCAGAAATGTTGTTCCTTCGGAAAGGAACAACAAAAAATGAAAGTGGAACAGCAACAAATGAAAGTGTTGTTCATTTGGAAAGGAACAACACAAATGCGGAAATGTTTTTTCCTCTGGAAAGGAACAGCAAAATGCGAAAGTGTTGTTCCTTCGCAAAGGAACAACAGAAAAACAAAAGTGTTGCTCCTTCGGAAAGGAATAGTAAGAATGCAGAAATGTTGTTCCTTTGGAAAGGAATAGAAAAAAAACAAAAGTGTTGTTCCTTTGGAAAGGAATAGCAAAAAACGAAATTGTTGTTCCTTCAAAAAGGAACAACAAAAATCCGAAAAAGTTGTTCCTTTGGAAAGGAACAACAAACTGTGAAAGATGATGTTCCTTTGGAAATGAACAACAAAAATATGGAAATGTTGTTCCTTCGGAAAGGAATAGCGAAATGCAAAAGTTTTGTTTCTTCGGAAAGGAACAACAAGATGGCAGAAATGTTGTTCCTTCGAAAAGGAACAACAAAATGCAAAAGTGTTGTTCCTTCGGAAAGGAACAGCAAAAGTAAGGAAATGTTGTTCCTTCGGAAAGGAACAGCAAAAAAATGAAAGTTCTCTTCCTTCTGAAAGGAACAATAAAAAATGAAAGTGTTGTTCCTTCAGAAAGGAACAACAAAATGAAAAAGTGTTGTTCCTTCGGAAAGGAACAGAATAAAGGCGGAAATGTTGTTCCTTCATAAAGGAACAACAAAACGAAAAAAAATGCAAAAATGCAAAAGTCTGTACAGAAAGTAGTTTATACAAGCAGAAAATAACAACTTATGTACAAAATTTAAGAACAATGAAATTACTTAGTGAACCAATCCCAAGGAAGGATTATTTTCCTCAGCAAGAATCTGCATATCAGAATCTTCATGGAGTTGTTGGTAAAAGGATTCTCGAGTAAGCAGTTTATGGTACAGTCGCACTCGATGGCCATTTGCTTTAAATGTATGTTCAGATCTATCAATAGTAGTCAAAGTAATGTTTCCATTGTCATGCACTTTCTAGATTTCATACAGTCCAAGCCATCGAGTCTGAAGTTTTCCAGGAAAATCCTGAAACCTGGAATTGTATAGGAGTGCCCAATCTCCTTCGTGGAAGATTTTCCTTTTGATCAGGTCGTTGTGCCATTTCACTCTCTTCTGTTGAATTAAAGAAGTGTGTTGAAGAGCCGAGGGCCTAATTTCTTCTAGCTCGTTAATTTGTTGTAATCTGTTAGTCTAGGCCTCATTTAAATTTAAACTGACCTCCTATGCTATTCTTAATGTTTGTATTTCGAACTATATTGGAAATATGGGTTCCTTTCCAAATACTAGCTGATATGGTGAATAACCAGTGGTGTTTCTCCACACTGTTCGGTATGCCCACAAGGCTTCTGGCAATCTTGAAGCCCAATCATGCATGTGTGATGCAATGGTTTTTGTCAATATTGCCTCTATCAATTTATTCATGCTTTCTACTTGGCCATTTGCCTGTGGGTGATACGGAGTGGTAATTTTGTGCTGAATGTGATAATTTTTTAATGTTGCAGCAATTTTATTACCTATAAACTGTATTCCTTTGTCCATGATTATGTCCCTTAGGAGGCCATATCGCACAAATATTTGGAACAGGAATTGAAACATAGAGTCCTATGTAGCTCTTGGAAGTGCCTCTGCTTCAACCCATTTGGTAACATACTCTGTTGCTACTAGAATATATGTTTTCTGATTTGATGATGGGTTGACCAGACCAACAAAATCGAGTTCCCAACACTCAAATGGTTCGATTACTAACTGTGGGTTTAAAGGAATTTTGTCAGACTGTCTAGGGCATCCTGCTCTTTGGCAACTATCACAGGCTTGAACAAATTTCTTAGTGTCTTTGAAGATTGTGGGTCAGTAATAACCTGTTTACAAAACCTTGTGACCAATCCTTCGATCTACAAAATGTCTGCCACACGGTCTGTCATGACAAGCTTTCAGAATGTCAAATATTTCGTCTTTGCGGATGCATCTTCTGATGTGCATATCTGCCCCTGTATGAAATAGGTAGCCCCCAATCCAAGAAAATCGGGTACTACGTTGCACAATTTGTTTTCGTTCATTGGGGGTTAGATGCTTTGGTAATTTTCCTACTGCTAAATAATTTGCAACATCAGCATACCAGGGTGTCTTGACAGTGACAGGAAACAAATGTTCATCTGGGAATTGATCTTCAACTGTTGACGCGTCCGCTAGCTTTGGCATTCATGAGAGAAAATCAGCTACATGATTTTCTTTAGGAGGTCGATCTTTTATTGTGATGTCAAATTCTTGAAATAAAATCAACCATCTTGTTACTCGATCGTTTGTAATAGGTTTGTTTGCTAAATATTTTATGGCAGAGTGATCTGTATATAAAACAACAAGATATCTAGTGATATAATGGCTAAATTTATTTACAACATGTATTACAGCTAAAAACTCTTTTTCAGTTACAGTATAGTTTAGCTCGGTAGGAGACAAATTCTTGCTAATATAATAGATTGCATATGGTCTTTTGGCTTCTTCCTGCCTAAGGACTACACCAATAGCTGTGTCTGAAGCATCTGATGAAATTTGAAATGGCAGGTCCCAATTTGGGCCTCTTAGCACTGGGGCTGTTGACACAAGATTTTTCAGATCCTCAAAAGCACGGTCGCATTTATCTATCCAACCAAATCAACATTCCCTGTCAGTGCGTATAGAGGTGCAGCTATTTGAGAAAAATGTTCTATGAATCTCCTATAATAACCAAAAAATCCTAGAAAATTGCGTGCCTTTGTCTGTGTTGTAGGAGTAGGTATTAAAAACATTATTTGAATTTTGGCCGAAACTACCTGTATTCTAGTTTTTGAGATATAATGACCTAGGATGAGCCCTTCAGTCATCATCATATAGCACTTTTCATGGCTCAAGCAGAGCCTGGTGGCAATACATCGTTGTAGCACCTTTTCCAATGTGTCTAGTGCTGGCTCAAAATCATCTCTGTATCGTGTGAAATCATCCATATATACTTTGAGCCCTTCATTTATTAAATCTGAAAAGATGCTGAGGATGGCCCTCTGAGATGTGGTAGGGGCATTGCATAGGCCAAAGTATAGGACTCTGTAAGAAAATGTTCCCCAAGGATAGGTAAAAGTAGTTTTATCTTGGTCTTCAGGGGCAATCTGAATCTAATTGTATCCACTAAAGCCATCCAAGAAAGAAAAGAATTCATTTCCTGCTAATGTGTCTAATACCTGATCAATGAATGGAAGGGGAAAGTGGTCTTTCTGGGTTTCTTTGTTTAATTCTCTGTAATCTACACAAATCCTCCACTTTCCATTCTTCTTTGGCACCACTACTAGTGGAGAGACCCACTTGCTATCAGAGATTGGATAAATAAAGCTTACATCCAAAAGTTTTTGTAATTCAATTTTCACAATAACTTTCAAGTGAGGGTCGAGTCTCTATTGGGGTTGGCGAATGGGTATAACATCCTTTTCTATATAAATTTGGTGCGTACACAACTGGGGATCAGTTGCCTTCATGTCCAGATAATCCCATGCAAAAGCTTCCTTATATTTTCTCAGTAGTTGGACCAGCTCTTCTTCTTCTTCAGGAGTCAAGGTATTGTTAATGTTCAAGGTTTTTCCTAGCTCAATGTGTATAGTTTTGTTGTTTGAAGCAAAGGTAGTGGGTATTGTTTGATCATGAGTGTATTTGAGGGGATCTTCTTCTAGTTCATTGTCAAATGCTACCTTTATCATGTGACATTGTACATGGTATCTGGATTTGGATTGGTTAATGAAGTTGTTAATAACATCATCCTCTGTTTAATCTTTAAAATCAAGGGCATCTACTATGGTTAATGGGGACATAATGTTTTATGCTAGGTATGATATAGGTTGTTTGTTAGCTTTTTGGCTGGGTTGGAGGGTATAAAGCTAGATTCTTGATGTTACTCCCTCTAGTTATGGTCATACTACCTTGTCGGCAACCAATGTAAGCATCAACAGTCACAAGCCAAGGTCTACCTAAGATTAAAGGGTGTCCATCGAGTCGGTTTTTGGGGTTGATTATCAGAAAGTCAGCAGAGTATTCCCAGGAATCTATGGATACCATTACATCATGTAGTGTACCTTCTGGCCTAACTACTGATCAGTCAGCCAATTCTAATAAGGTGGAGGTTGGTTCTACTGATGTAATGGCCAGTTTTTGTCAAGTAGTGGTTGTTAAAATATTAATTTCAGCCCCTAAATAAACTAGGGCATTTGAAAAGGTTTGTCCATTGATTTGCACCCTCAGTATAGGATTCCTTGGGTCTTCATATTTGGCAGGTGCTTCTCTTCCTAATAACAGATAAGATAGGGTGCCAACTACTTGGATTGTTGGGTTAGTTGTTATTCTCCTCTTTGGATTTCTTATACATAACTCTTTGATTGTTTTTGCATATATTGGGATATATTGGATAGCTTGGAGGAGTGGGATTTTTATACACAAATTTCTTAGTTCTCCCAGAATATAAAAGTCATGACGTTCTATAGGGCGTCGTATGATTAATCATTCTAGGAATGGGGGAGAAGACGTGGTTGCTTGGTTGTGAGTTTTTTGTCTGACCACATCCTCTTCTTGTATTGGTTGTCCTACAAGTAACTGATTTTCAACTTGAACATTTTTATCTCCCTCAGTTTCTATAATGCACCCAGACCTTAATTTAAGGTCGTTGCACTCCCTTATATCGGTTTCTATTTCTGGTGTTTCAATTATTTGAATAGATTAAACCAGTCTATTATTTGGGTTCAGGTTGGGTTGGGCTGGGAGTTGTGATCTTAAGTTGGACTGGGGATTTTGTTGTAGTGTATATGGCACTGGCAGTGTGGGTTGAGGGAGTGGAGTGGTAACTACTGGCTGATTCATCGGTCTTTGCCAGTTTGTCTGCCAGGCTTGACTCTGCAAAGTGGGAGGGGACCATTGTGTTGGATATGCATTGTTTTGCCAATATGGTGGAGAGTAGGGAAAATTTGGCCAATTAGATTGGCTTGTTTGATTTGGCCATGGTGATGAAGGAAATGGTTGTTGTGACTAGTTTGAAAAGGGAGGATGATTTTTCCGCATTGTATTATATTGATGAGCATGATATTGCGAAGGTTGGAAAGAAGAAGATGGATCAGAGGACATACTTGGTTGTCGAGGCTACCATTGACAGCGTTGATTGAGTAGGTACACTAATTCTGATTCTTCTTCCACTTCTTTGTACACTTCTTTCAAACTCGGAAGTGTGGGGCAGCTCTCTATGGAGTGATGTTTTGTACAAATAGCACATAATTGAATTGCATCCAGTGGGCACTCTTTGTGGCTGTGTTTCTTTCTGCATCTAGGGCAGAATATTGCTAGATTTTTCTCTGCTTCTACTTGTTTATGTTTAGCTTGCATAATATCAAGCTATGTTGTCAGAGTCCCCAATATATCAGTTTTGAAATTATCCAGTAAATTCTCGATTTCTACACGGGTTACTCCTCCACTGAGATCTTGTTTTCCATTGTGAGCATGTCACATTCCACTGGTTTTAGCCTTGTATTTCCTCGTGAACTCTTGATGGACAAATCAATAATGTTAGCAAAATTTTCTTGATAGATGTCACCTTTTCCCATAATATTTAGTGTTTCAACCCATTGTTCCTTCATCCCTTTAATTAATTTTGTTTTTAATACATTGTTAGGTAAGGGTAATGATGCATAAGGAGATCTATGAAGATTATACTGAAAATGTTCAACATATTCTTCTAGGGTCTCATTAGGTCTAGCTACCATCTGAAATATTTTATCCTTTAATTCTCTAGACCTACAATAATCCTGATATTTCTTTAGAAAATCACCTTTCATCTAATCCCAATCATTTATAACACCTCCACCTAACCCCATAAAACATCGTAAAGCTACTCCTTTTAATGTGGAGGGAAATAATTTTAGCTTTTGGAGATCGGTGGTATAGTCATACCCCCGGCATAGTACATTGAATTCAAACAAAAATGCATCTGGATCTTTCGATGTTATGCCATGGAATGTAGGAGTATGCTGGAGAGGAATGGCCTTCATAGGTGCATTAACTATAGTATCTACAATGGGATATTGTAGTGTGGAGGTTTGAGGTGTTTGCTGGTTCTAGGCCATTTGGTCCAATATGTGCCAATATCCTTCCAGGATTTCTAAGGGTGTATTCCTAGGATGGTTAGAAGGAGTAGGAATGGCCTTAACATCACTTCCTTTATTTGGGATGATGAGAGTTCCTTGCTGAACTAATGTCTCGGGGGATTTTAGCTCTTCAGGTTCTTCAACTTTGTTCTGGATGATTTTTATAGCACTTCCCTTATCTGGACTACTTAATGGTTGAACTATTCGTAGAGGAGATCTCGGTTCTTCGATTTCCCCTATTTCTCCTCCTCCTTCATAGAGATTACTAAGGTTCCCCTCTTGTAACGATTTTAGGCTAGAATTCTCAATTTCTTGAAAATCTTACTCCTCTGTTTGGCTGTGCACCTCAACAAAGGCTACAGATGGTGATTTTGTGGCCCGAACGGAACTAGTAAGTTGTCTAGAAGTAGCTTTTTTAGGGCCTACTAATGGCTGAGATTCAGTTTTTTTAAGGATTTCGTCTATAAAGGTTGATCAGCCAAGGGTCATCGATCCCTTAGATTTATCAGGCTTGGGTAGTGGTTTTGGATTCTTTTTAGGCTTTTTCTACTTAGTCATGCATATAAATCAAATACTTATTTCTACCCAAAATAATCAACAAATCTACAGGAAAGCGGGCAGGGGAGCAGGGCTATTACATGCTCCGTACGTAGGTTCTTACCTTTCATTTTTAAAACCCAACTCTCTCCTAGCAGGTACTTACACTACTCTCTTTTCAAAAGAAACAAATGGCTACACTCTCCCCGGCAACGGTGCCAAAATGTTGAGCGATAAAAATGTGTCTTTTAACCCCTATCTACCCTACATTAATTATCAACCCAGGTACGATTTTTTATCTCAATATTGTACTCAGTCTGAGGCGGTCACTTGTTCAAGAATAATGTTTGCAGTATAGTGCTTTGCAAAAGTAAATGAATGCTGGAAGCAAAATCTAATTGTAATGGCAAGAAACTTAAATGTTCTGTAACTAAATCATTCACTCATGAAACTACAACAATCATCAGTCAAGGATGTAGTAATGATAAATATTTCCTCTGTGAAATAATGTAAATGAAAATCAATCACAGGCAAGATCTCTAATCTGAGAACTTAGACAGCAGTAGTCAATGTTCTTTACAATTATTGATCTTTCAATCCACACTAAAACAAATACTGGAAATAACAATTCAATTAACAGAAAAGGAACAACAACTAAATCTATTGAAAAGATCAAACAACAAAGCTTAATCTACAGAAGTGAATTGAGGAGCAATATTAACCGAAAGGACTTGAACAGTGATCTTGACTAATAAAGGAATTTAACAACAATCTTTAACTATGAAATGAATTGAACAACAATCTAAGAAAGGAACAACAAACTGAATTAAGCGTAACCACACAGTGAATATAGAGTGATTGAATCAGTAACATTATTCTAGCATAATGAACATTAACCACAGTTATAAAGGAACGGAAATTGTAGTTATAATGGAACAGTAATCAAATGAACAACAATCACAATTGTAAGTGAACCATAGCTAAATGAACAACAATCGCAACTGTAAATGAACAACAATATCAATCTGTAAATGAACAGCAGAATCCGAATTAGACAGTGCAATATTATTTCAGAATGAACAACATAACATTTTCAGTTGTAAATAACAATCTTGCTATCCAATTACAATTTCGATATAACAGAGCAATTCAATGAAATGTTTAGAAACAAAAGATTACTGAGTAAAGTGAATTAAAGAAATGCAAAGGAAATCAAACCACACACGATTGTAATCGTAAAATAATGATACAAGAAGCAAGTGATCCACTAGGGCTGGGCCCTTAGCCACCAAGGAAGCACTGCTCCGGTTACTCCAAGTTCAGAAAATGGAACAACTGAGTTATATATTAATCATAAATGGCAGAGTTACAACTATCTCTCTTTAAAGAGAGTTGATTATCAAAGTTAAGATTACAAAATTAAGTTATACAAATTTACAATAATCTATCCCTTGAACTACTAGTGTTGTCCCTTTTTATAATGGCCAGGCGGAAGTATCAAAAATACAGATAAGTCTTCAAGCAGCGATCCCTCAAGATCAAAGGATCCTGAGGGATTTGCCATATATTTGATCTCCAACTTATCATTTTGTCTTCTTGCACTGATGCCACGTTTTCTCGTCCTTTTCCTGGACCTTGCACTCTAATATTGCTCTCATCGTCTGGATACGACTTCCTGTCAAAGGGACAATAGTCGCTTCTTCTTTTTCTTTTCCTCCCGAATAATGATCTTTTATTTCCTTCACTTTCTGCATAGAAAAATACAATAATTATTTATTTTGTATCAATCACAAATCTCCTTAATTCTATCATAATTCTTTAACATATTACCATCTTAGAATGTAAAGAAGTTATGATTCAAAGGAAAAGATAAAGAAATAAATGGTAAATACATACCTTTTCCAATGCTCAATAGTACCTTAGAGAAATCTTGGACAGTATTGTAATGAGCCTTGGCTTCTCCACTGTGCGAAGCTAGTATATATCTTTGGAGGAGCAGGTAGTTATGGCTGTAACGTTGCACTGTCGAAACTAGTTGTTTGACATCGATGTATTGTATAGCTGGAACTTACACTTCTTAATACAATAGAGCCATCATGTTTCATGCATATGTCATATTTTATTTCAGCTATCTTATTTACTCTAAATGATATATGTATCTATTTTCTTACGCATGCTTGTGTAGCTAATTTTTGTATATGTATGTATGAATCTTTCTGAAATGTGTTGTTGGTTTAACCATCACTTTGGATTTCTAGCTTACTTTACTTCCATGTTGTGATGCGTCTTTGTTGGCATGTTCCCTTGTTAACTTTGTGTTATCACAGTTTTCCAAGGGCTGCACTCACCTCATCCTCTATATTTTAGAACTGCTCATGCACCTTCCTTTATCTAATGCATATGTCACACCCTTGCTACCAATAGGGACATCTTACTTGACTCTGTTCAAAACTATGGTCAAGGCATTACCATACAACCCACTGCCGGGACACCTACACCAAACAGTCTGAGGTCTATTTGGGACTTCTTACTAGGGAGATCCCCTGACATGGTGGTGAGTTCAGCACGTCAATAAAATAATAATACGGAGCCGTAATAAAATTCCCGCATATAAATTTAGGGTTTCCTTATAGAGAATAAAACCATAAATTAACATAAATTCTATTGTTAGATCTTATGCCTACGGAACAGTCGATATTGACTATGAAATTACAATATTTTACAAGGCAACTTTCATCTATTTTTAGCTTCAAGGGCGCTGCCCCCAAACCCCTCCCGGGGGGGACTCATTGAAAGTATCCATCACCATCCCCTCACATCTATCATACTGGTGGTGTTTCCACCTTGTTCAGGAACTAGGATCCAATGCGACTGAGATCTCCGAATCAAGAAGATAATCAAGCTCTACACCCAACAATCTCCCACTTTGAGATTGATTATATAAACTCCATCATCACTTCACTTGATGGAAAATAACGCCACATAGAATTATTTACTTCTCATCTTCACCATCAAACTTGGAGACCAATTGAAACTTAACAGAATCTCAGTTTCTCCCTCGTTACAAATTTTCTTAACATATCTTCGAGATTCTAGCTAGTGTGTATCTTTTCCAACTTCAAATGTCCATCTTCCAACACTGACCATATGAAATGGTACTTTAGTTGTATATGTTTAGCCTTGGAATGAAAAGTTGAGTTATTTGCATGATGAATGACACTCTCGTTGTCACTGTATAGCCTTCTCATCTCCATTTCTTGCCTAGTTCATCTATAAACCCATGTAACCAAATCATTTATTAGCCTATGTAGCAGCAACATACTCTACTTCCGTTGTTTAATCTGCAATGATGATTTGCAATTTTGAAACCCAAATGATAGTTGTTTCATCTGTAATAAACAAATACCATGTGGTGCTCCTCCTATTACCTATATCACCTACCATATATGCATCAACATATCACTATAGAGCAATGTTTGAACCACCAAAGAATATGCTTGATTTGTAGTACCTCTCAAATAACTGAGGATCCACTTCTCTTCCATCTAATATTTTTTTCTTGGATTATTCATATACCTTCTTACAACTCCCACTGTATGTGCAATATTAGGCCTTGTGTAGACCATTGTATATATTAAGATTCCAACTATTGATGCATATGGAACTTTTCACATATAATCCATCTCTTCTTGGGTCTTGGGACACATATCATTACTTAGTTTTAAATGGCTAGCCAAAGGTGTACTAACCGGTTTTTCCTTTTGCATATTAAATATTTCCAACACCTTTTGTATGTACTCACTCTAGGACAATGTTAATTTGTGATTTTTCCTATCTCTAGTAATTATGACACTAAGGATTTGTTTTGAAACACCCAAAACCTTCATTGCAAAGGAATTTTCCAATTTTCTTTTGAGCAAATCTATTTCCTGCATGTTAGACCCTGCAAAAAACATGTCATCTACATACAATAGAAATATAAAATAGATACAACCATTTTTATTTCTAAGATAAACACAATGGTCAAAGTGACATCTAGTGTAACCCTGTTGAGACATAAACCTATACAAATTTTAGATACCACTACCTTAGAGCCTGTTTTATGACATACAAACTCTTCTTCAATTTGCACACTAATTTCTCCTTCCCTTTGACCTCATACCCTTGTGTTTGTTACATACATATTTCTTCCTCCAAATCCCCATGGATAAGTGTTTTCTTTACATCTACCTACTCAAGATGCAAATATTTTGCTGCTAATAGACTTAAAATGGTTCCGATTGAAGTCATTTTAACAATAGGAGAAAACATTTCATCAAAGTATATACCTTTTTTTTGTGCACAACCCTTCTCCACAAGTCTAACCTTATACCTTTGTTTTCATCCATCTTATTCCTTCAACCTATAAACCCATTTATTCTGCAATGTTGTTTTATCTGCGAGTAACTTGACTAAGTTCCCAAGTATGGTTATGCATCAAGGAGTCAATCTCTTCTTCCATAGATTTTCTCCACTTATTCTTGGTTTCTACCAACATTTCTTCTTCATATCTTTCTAGTTCACAAGAATCATACAATAATACATAATATAATGAAGGAGAGTATCATTCAAGGGGTCTACATATCCTGGTAGATCTTATAACAACACTTTTAGGTGTTTGAGGTGCATGTTATTGTTATTGTGGCTACTGATCATTATAATTTTTGGGCACCTTCACTTTTTTAGTGATCTCATCAAACATTATGTATTATTTGTTTTACTTTTCATATTTATTTTCATGCATCAAATCCTTATACAAGAACTTTTCATTGAATATGACAGCTCTGCTCCTAATGACTTTATGATTTTCATAGTCATATGAGCGATAATAAAAATCATTAACACCAAATCCAATAAACGTACATTTCTTTGATTTTTCCTCAAGATTTGTTCTATTTTTTTATTAAAGTGGAAAAAGGCTTTAGAATTGAAAGTATTTAAAAATGAGTGGTTTACCTTTTTTCCCGTCCATGCCTCCTCTAGAATACCACCATCCAAGGAGCTTCAAGGCCTTTTGTTTATTAGATAAACAATAGTATCTATAGCATTTTCCCAAAATTGTAAGGGAAATCCTGCATACAATCTTATGCACCTTGAATGCCCCAAGATCTCCATGTTCATCCTTTCTAACACACTACTTTCCTATGGTCTTCCTGGAATTGTCTCCTCTATGAAAGTTCCATGATAGAAACAGTAGTTATCAAACTCTTTACTGCAATATTCACCTCAATTGTCTGGTATGAGATACTTAAATTTCTTTCATGACTCATTCTCAACCAAAGCTTTCCATTTCTTGAAAGTATTAAATACATCAAATCTATTTTGAATACAATAATCCCAGGTTTTCCTAGTTGCATCATCAATAAAAGTAAAATAATAGCAAGAGCCACTGAAATATGACACCTGAATAGGTCCCCATACATTTGTATGAACAAGCTCTAATTTTTTTCTCTTCTTTTCTTTCCCAACTATGATAAATTTGGCTCTCTTCTGCTTTCCATTAAGACAATTTTCACAGAAATCCAAATCAACATGTTTCAAACCTGGCAACAAATATTTTGAGTGAAGAATTTGCATCCCCTTATCACTCATGTGCCTGAGCCTATAATGCCACAATGTTGTATTTTCTCCTATGGATGTTAATTTATATATTGAATTAGAAATACTATTAAATAAATACAACATACCATCCTTTTCTCCTTTTTCTATTACCAGGTCTCCTTTAGTGACCTTCCAAGTTTTGTCTGTGAATGTAGTTACACAACCTTCACCACCTAACTAATCCGTTGAAATTAGATATTTCTTCAGATCTGGAACATGTCTTACCTCCTTTAATATCCATTAGTTTTCATTTTGTTTCTTTATAAAAACCTTACCCATTCCAATCATTTTAAAGGTTTTATCATCACCCAAATGAACCTGTCCAAAATATCCTTGAACATAGTCATGAAAATGTTTCCTATTAGGTGTAGCATGGAATGAGGCCCCTGAATCTACCAACCGTGCATTAAAAATATTCCCTAATGAAAGAATCAAAGCATATTGCAACACATCACCTGTGTTATGAAACCAGCTCAAGAAAATATAGAAAAGATAGATCAATGCCTTATAATTCAGCCTCTTTGAGGGGGCAACCTCCTTTACATTACATAAATGAACAATTCTTGGATGATACAAATTGCAAAAACTCCTTTCTATATATAGGAGTCTAAGGAGTCACAATATAATCCAGCCAACCTAACAATAATAGTATAAAGCCACAAAAATAACAATAGAGGGATTCTATGGGGCACAGAAATAACAACATGGGGGTAATATGGGCACAACAATATAAATAAGGGGTATAACTACAATAGTAATGGGGTAATCACTAGTATTATAGGGACCCAACATGCCCTCTCCTTCAAAAAAGTGTTGTCCTCAACGCTTGAGTAGTTCTGGATACTTCTGCATAAAATTCTCATCCTCCCATGTGGAATCTTCAGCGGATAATTTCTTCCACTTGATAAGATACTCTGAAATTGATCGATTTCGTAGCTGTCGAGTTCTTGTTTCTATGACTGCTTCCGGTTCCAATATAATTTTTCCTTTCTCGTCAAGTTCTGGAAATATTGTTTGAACTGGGAGCTTGTCGCCTATAACCTTCTTTAAACATGAAACATGGAAAACTGGGTGCAATCGAGAAGCTGCAGGAAGCTCCAATTTGTATGCCATAGTACCAATCTTTCGCAACACCTTGTACGGACCATAATACTTTGGTGATAATTTATTATCCTTCTTAGCTTGCTTTAGGGACATTTTCTTATATGGTTGTAGCCGTAGGAATACCCAATCACCTACATCAAAACTTCTTTCACTGCGATGTTGATCTTTCTGTTGTTTCATTCTATTTTGTGCCAACACGAGGTTATCCTTTAAGAGTTGGAGGACTTGTTGTTGATGTTCGATGTGATGTTCGACTGCCTGAACCTTAGAATTTTCTCTTAAATATGATGTGATGGATGGTGGTTGATACCCATAAAGTGCCATAAATGGGGTCATTTTTGTTGCTGTATGGAAGGAAGTGTTATACCACCATTTCGCCAGAGGCAACCATTTGACCCATTGTGTCTGTTTATCAGATACAAAGCAACAAAGATATCCTTCCAAACATTGTTTACTATCTCAGTTTGCCCATCAGATTGAGGATGATAAGATGAGCTATGAGCTAACTGAGTACCAAGACAAGAAAATAATTATGTCCAAAAATTTCCAGTGAAAATGGGATCTCTGTCACTTACAATAATCTTTGGGTTTCCATGTAGCTTTTGAATTGTTTCCATAAATGCAGTAGAAACTGTACTGGATTTAAATGGATGTGATAATGCACAAAAGTGTGCATACTTGGTAAGTCTGTCAACTACCACCATGATGACACTCTTTCCCTCAGACTTGGGTAAACCCGTGATAAAATCCATTGAAACCTCCTCCCAACATTGCTTTGGAATGGATAAAGGTTGTAATAGACCCGGTGTCTTAATTGTTTCAACTTTATTTTGTTGGAAAACCAAACATTCCGCCACAAACTTTTGAATATCTGATTTAAGGCCATCCCAAAAAAAATCCTTCTTAACCCTGTGGTAAGTTTTTAAAAATCCTGAGTGCCCTCCTAAGGGAGAAGTGTGCAATTCCATAAGAATCTTTTGTTTTAGTTGGGAATTCTTACAGAGGTATAAGCGATCTTTGTACCATAATGAATCATTTTTCCAGCTAAATGTATCAGACATACGGGAATCTTGTTGTAGCTTTCGAATAAGTGCCCACACTTCTTCATCATTCTTCCATTCCTCCCTTGCTTCGTTTATCCAATCTGGTTGGATAATAGAAATGGCGCACAACAATGCTTCCACATCCTCACCCTTTCTTGAGAGTGCATCTCCCACCACATTTTGCTTCCCTTTTTGGTAGATGATTTCAAATTCACAACCCAACATCTTTGTGACCCACTTTTGTTGCTCTTCAGAGGATAATATTTATTTTAAAAAGTATTTAAGGCTATCATGATCTGTTTTTACCTTGAAGTGTCTTCCCATTAGGTAGGGTCGCCATTTCTTAAGTGCATGGAGTATTGCCAACATTTCCTTCTCATAAATAGCTTTGCTTAAAAACTTTCCCTTGATTGGACGACTTTCAAAAGCAATGGGTCTTTCATATTGCATTAGAACAGCACCAATTCCATTTCCTGAAGCATCACATTCCACAATAAAGGT
This sequence comes from Pinus tabuliformis, assembly GCA_031772625.1. Taxonomy (NCBI): domain Eukaryota; kingdom Viridiplantae; phylum Streptophyta; class Pinopsida; order Pinales; family Pinaceae; genus Pinus; species Pinus tabuliformis. The sequence goes on from CM062815.1 coordinate 41,032,184, forward strand.
TTTGTGAAGTCCGGTGTAGCTAAGACCGGTGCTTGGCACATTGCCTCTTTAAGATGTTCAAAGGCCTTTGTTGCTTCCGGAGTCCATGAAAATGCATCTTTCTTCAATAATGTTGTTAGAGGTGCTGCTATTCTCCCATAATTCTTAAAAAACTTGCGATAATACCCTGTCAACCCAAGAAATCCTCGCAGATGCTTAATGGATGTGGGGATTTTCCATTCCTTAATGGCTTTAATTTTGCTAGGGTCTACCTTAACTCCTTCATGAGATACAATATGACCCAAATATTCCACCTCCTGGACTCCAAAGAAACATTTGGATCTTTTTTCATATAATTGTTTCTCCTCCAATAGTTGTAGCACCCTGTCAACATGTTCAACATGATCCTTCCAAGACTTGTTGTAGATTAGTATATCATCAAAAAATACTAACACAAATTTTCTAAGGAATGGTTTGAAAATTGAATTCATCAAACCTTGAAATGTTGAAGGTGCATTAGTAAGGCCAAAAGGCATGACCAAAAATTCATAATGACCCTAATGAGTTCTAAATACCGTTTTCGGAATGTCTTCAATCTTCATTCTGATTTGATGATATCCCGAACGAAGATCCAACTTGGTGAAGTAAATTGATCCATGCAATTCATCCAGTAATTCATCAATGACAGGAATGGGGAACTTATCTTTAATAGTGAGCTTGTTGAGCTCCCTATAATCCGGACACATGCGCCATGATCCATCCTTCTTGTGCACCAATACTACTGGAGCAGAGAAAGAACTTTGACTTGGTCGAATTATACCAGCCTCTAGCATTTCTGCAACCATACGTTCAATTTCACTTTTTTGGACATAGGGATATCTGTACGGCCTGATGCTTGGAGGAACACTTCCTGGAATCAGATGAATAGCATGATCATGATCACGCATAGGTGGGAGACCTTTGGGAGTCTCAAATACCTTGGAATGATTTTCCAGGACTTTTTGGAGATCTGGAGAAATAGATGATTCCGATGTGGAAACATCTAGCGAACATAATTGTGCAATTACACCTCTTTGCTCATTTTTTAGAAGCTTTGTCATACAATTAGAGCTGATTATCTTTCATGGTTTCCCTACAATACCCCTTAATTCAACTTCCTTTCCTTCCGTAGAAAATTTGATGAAAAGTTCTTGAAAATTAAAAGCTATTGTACCCAAGGATTGTAGCCATTGGACTCCTAGTACAACATCAGCACCTCCCATTTGAATGGAAAGCATTGGGCTAGTTAATACATATTCTCCCATGGATAGCTTGATATTATGGCACCTTCTAGAGAAATTTATTGTTCCTCCATTTGCTATCATCACTTGACACTCTGGTGCTGGATATAGGAAGCAATTCAATTCTTTTTCTACCCTACAATGAATAAAATTGTGGGTGCTTCCTGAATCAATCAACACTATTACCTTTTTCTTCTTGATTTGTCCTTCTATCTTGATGGTTTGAGGAGTGGTAATTCCCGCCAATGCCTTACAAGATATGGTCGGATTTATTTGTTCTTCATCTAGGCTTTGTTCCTGGAGTATATCTTCTTCTTTTGACCTTTCTTGCTCCTTTTCTTCTTCCTCTTCACAATCTATGTAGAATAATTTCTTCTCAGCACACTTATGACCTTTAGTGTATTTGCTATCACAACTGTAACAAGGCCCTTTTGCTCTTTTTTCTTCCAATTGTTGTCATGTCAACCTTATAGGTTGTGGAAGACTAGGGGCAACAACACTTCCATCTTTATAGGTTTGAGTGGTATGCTTCCTGGTTGCCATAATTTTTCTTTCCATTTTTCTTGCTAACCTGAATGCCTTCTCTAATGAATCAGGTTCCCAAAGGTGAACATCGTGTTGGATATTATCATTTAAAGACCCTATGAACACATCAATCCTATGCTCCTCTGGAATATCTTTTACCCTTATGTTCAATTTTTGGAACTCCTCAATGTGCTCCATTACTGAACCCTTTTGTTTGAGACTTATCAATTGGCTAAAAAAAGTGTTGCTTTTTGTATCTTCATAATGTGCTATCAATTCTTCTGTAAAAATTGCCCAAGTGATAAATTGTTTACGAGAGCAAAGCCATTGATACCATACAAACTAATTTGGTTGCAAATATATAGTTGCCATACGTACCTTTTGTGTGTTTTGCACATTATTGAGATCGAAGAACTGCTCCATCTGTAATATCCATGTGGCGGGATCCTTGCCATCAAACTTCCTCATATCGATTTTTGGAATATGGTGGGTCTTCGATCCAACAATCATGATTAACATTACTTTTTTTCACATCATGAGTTTCCTTTACAGCCTTTTCACCATTAGTAAGTATTTCTTTTAGAAAATTTGTCAAATCTGTCTTCAAATCTGCCATGTTTGTCTTCAAATCTGTCTTCAAATCTGCCATGTCTGTCTTCAAATCTGTCTTCAAATCTGCCATGTCTCTCTTCAAATCTATCTTCGAATCATCCATCTTAGCTTCCATGCCCTTTATCTTAGATTCGACGCCATTTATCTTAGCTTCTGTTAGCTTTTGTGAGCGTGACATTTGTTGCACTTGTTCTTGTAATTTTGATATATCATGTAGAATTTCTTCCTTTTATTCATGAGTCATGCTAGAGATTTCAGGTTCCTTACTAGGTGTTTGCATTTTATTTCCTCGGGGCATCAATTACCGATAATAATGCTTTATTATGCCCTTTGAATTCCGTTAAACCAAGCTTACACAAAAATTTTAAAAAAACTACACACCTTTTTTTTCACTTTATAGAAGCCTGATATTGAATCTGATGTATCTCTATAATTTTGGATCATCCAATTCTAAAGTTGCAACCTGTAGTAGCCTTCTGGGTCCTCTTTCCAATGCCACAAGTCTGATCCAAATTGGATTCTCCAAGGAAGAGTTATGTGAAATATCCCACAGTGACTTGCTTTTACACTAGTTCAGTAGAGCAAACTTGTACGACGTGCCACGAGTCACTGTTTTAACCTTTGGATATGAAACACGCATATAAGAAACTACAGTCCGTCCTCTTTCTGTACCTTTTTATGAAATTTCAATCCAATCCCCAGAGAGAAAGTTATGACGATTTTCCCCAGGTCACCTGTTTTGAATGTAATTCAGGAATCTGCAAAAAGACCAACTTCCTCAGATCATATCTCCGCAAATATCGCGCGAAAAGCTCTGAAATTCGGACCCAAGGTTCAGTGTGATTTCTTCTCAAATGGTTTTTTTTTGTGACTTCTGAAACGTCACAGAAAAAATTTATAGCGAAAATGCCACGATGACCTGTTTGGAGCAGCGAAACCCTAGAATCCAAAGCTCTGATACCAAATGTTATGAAACCAGCTCAAGAAAAGATAGAAAAGATAGATCAACGCCTTATAATTCAGCCTCTTCGAGGGGGAAACCTCCTTTACATTACATAAATGAACAATTCTTGGATGATACAAATGACAAAACCTCCTTTCTATATATAGGAGTCTAAGGAGTCATAATATAATCCAGCCGACCTAACAATAATAATATAAAGCCACAAAAATAACAATAGAGGGATTCTATGGGGCACAGAAATAACAACATGGGGGTAATAGGGGCACAACAATATAAATAAGGGGTATAACTACAATAGTAATGGGGTAATCACTAGTATTATAGGGACCCAACAACCTGTCATATTTGCTTCATGATTTTTCTCTTCTTGTCCATTTACTTCTTTTCCCTTCCGAGATTTGCAGTCTTTCTTCAAGTGTCCTTTCTTCCCACATTTCCAGCACACTATCCCTTATCTAAATTTTGATCTTCATTTTCTTAAATTAATGTGATTTCCTAGGATCATTCTTATTTCCATTTTTCTTCCCCTACTCTTTGCATTCAAATCACTACCTAATGTCTCACCGGAACTTTTCCATCTCATTTCCTCACTAATGATGGCACCAACAACATCATCAAACTTTAAAGTAATAGATCCAAAGAAAGAGTTTTGATATCCATTACTAAGCCAATCCAACATTTTGGCAATGAGAACAGAAATAACAGGGCCCTAACTTCATCATCAAAATTTACCCCTATAGAACTGTTGGGAATGGGATCTCCCAAGGACAATTTTGGGGCTAAAAGCCCAGGTTTTGGATAGTTTTCTAATAAATTTGTAAAGTATCTATGTTTTGTGGTCACGGAGCATGAAGGTGTCATGAGTCATAAAGGGTTGTCTTCCCTTATTTTGTAAAGTGTAGAGTCAGCTGTAAAGATCCACCCATGGTTCGCAGAACTTGGGATTGTATAAAAAGGAGCTAAGTAAGTAAGCTCTAAGTAGTCTTAAGTATTAAGTCTTTAGTGAAGAATGAAGTCAAGATTCTTGGTATAGAAGTCTAAGTGTTTCGTGTCTTAGCGTAGGTAGAGGATTTGCAGTTGGGTGCACAAAGACCTAGGGTAGAAGTCCATAGTTGAGTGCACGGACCCCTACAATTGTGTGCACAGGGCAGATAGACTCTATAATAATCTGAAGATATCAATAAAGAGAAGTATTATGCAAATTTTGTGTATTTATTTCCTATTAATGCTTCTGGTTATATTGTGTTGTGGTTTTAATTTACCATGTTATTTGATGTGTGAATATATGTGATTATATTGGTTAATTGAACGCAAGTAAGAATATAAGTTTACGCGACGCTAACTATGATTGTTTAATAAGATAAGTAAACACTTAAAGATAACTTGGGAATCTATACAGTATGCTATCATAGTAGCACAAAAGTATCTGGATCGCGGGTTAGGGCTACCCGAAGGCAAATCATACACCTTTGTGGAGGTACTGAAGGGCAGAATAAAGGGGTAGACTGACATAGCCCTAAAAGCTTAGTGACCTGTGTGAAAGTAGGAATAGAGGGTATAAGCCAACATCATGACCATCTCAGGGTGCAGAAACTTGGTTCCAGCATCCCCCCATACTGCTTCAGGTGAGATGTTAGTCCGCACTCTGTGAGTTGATGCTGAAAGGGACAGTAGTGTAGGGATTTGTTTGGCTAACTAACGCTAAACCTCGGTCAGGCCCCACACATCCAACAAATGGTTCCGTTGTCAGGACCCGAATCTACATGAGAGATGTGTGATTTCATATCACTAGAGTCCAACTAAGAAAGAGATCAAGACTGGTTTGATAGGAAGATCCACGAATTCAGAGCGCAAGAGAATAGAAATTTGTGGCTGAGAAAGGAAGAGTGGTTGGACAGATACCTATATACAAAAATCCACGAGATATTTTTTTGTTCCTTTTTAGTTGAGATGTATAGGTGGATCGTGAAGCTAGTGGATAGCCAAGGAAGGTGGAGACTTGATGGTCCTATTGTTTGGACCCCGAGGCTAGTACAGAGACAGGAAGCCTATAAGGATAAGATCGCCTATGGTGTCGATCATTGGCTTGATCGCACCATAGGAGGATTTGTGACTGAATTCATGGTCGATACCTCTGTTAGTTAAAGTGAGGCAGAGCAGTGCCTTTTCAAAGGTCCACGAGATAAGTACTTGAAGTCTTTAAATACCTAGATTAAGATGTTATTGTGTGAAAAACAGGTTATGAAACTACCTTGATGTTCGGAGCTACGCAAAGTGGAAAGACTTACATAAACAAAGGAAGAAAGGGTCTTGGGTATAGCCCACTGATCGCACCGTTGTTGGGTAATGAATAGGGAGTAGCATAGGCTTCTCTGCAAAGTGAAGTTCTGTTAATAAGATGGCAATTCCGTGACTGCCACCACCACATACACCACCTCCAACTTCACTACCATCACCTGCAACTTCACTCACACCACCTCCACCTCCACTACAGTTCAACATGGAAAATTTAGTGAAGCCACCTTTGTTTAAGGGCTTTGGAAATGAGGACCCGAACCAATTTTGGTTCATCATGAAAGTTGTATGGGAAGCTCAGGGCATTCTATATGATCACATGAAGAAGGCAACATTGGTTAGTGCTTTGCAGGATCGCGCGCTAACCTGGTACATCAAGTAATCTAATGATAACCCGAATGCTGGGTCGGTAGAAATCCAAACCGTGCTAAATAAAGAGCCCAGTAGACCTAAATCAGAGGTATAGTCAATTGTGGGGTTCAAGGAAATCACGATGAAACTAGGTGAGACACTTTGGGAATTGCATCAGAGGTCAAAGTGTAAAATCGACAAAGCCAATATGAACTTAACAAATGGACAGCACCGTGAATGGTTTGTGGCTTCACTCTTGCCTCACCTAAGGGTTTCACTGTCACAAAAGAACATCATGACTCAGGAAGAGGCCTTGGAGATTGTCATGACACTGCATGAAACGTCGATGCAAGACCTAAATCTGGGGGTCTAGAAGATCCATGTGCATCTATAAAACCTTTGCATTGAAATGCAAATTTTGAAGTAGGACAAAACAGTTCGACCAGAGGTGCACGAAGAAATATGGTGCCTGAAATGTAAAGGTCAGGGGCATGACAAAGACCACTTCTCAGTCTTTGTGAACTATATTGTAGGAGGAGGACCAAGGCCTTTAAGGTCGGAGGCCCAAGCAGGACCAAGTGCAGGGCCTACGTTGTGGTGTGCTATCTCTTAGGTAGCAGGGAAACATATGACGAATAACTGTCATTTGCTACAGAAGCTTGTACAAACACCGCAACAACTATTCTACAACTTCTGCAGGTCAGTAGGGCATCATGAGTGTAACTGCAAAATTTATGAATTGATGATGGACATAACACCCACCTATAGAGTTCAGGCAGAAACGCGGCCCCCTGACCAAAGCCCTGGGATGGCATGAACAGGCTTTTAGGGGCACAGATGAGGCCGAGGTAGAGGAGGACCTAGCAGAGGTCAAGGACAGTTAATTGCTACAGCTTTGGAGGAACAAGACACTATGCCCGTGAATGCACTAACCCAATGCAAGCGTCATGCAAATATTGTACTTGGTTTGATCATGAGATAGAATATTGTCCTATGCTGATAATGGGGATATGCGACAAAGGGATGCTACCACCTTAGCCAACTCAGAACCTACAAATGATGAGGTATGAGCCTCGTAAAGAAGATACGAATGTGAATATAGTACTCTGAAGTGGAATTGGAATGGGTGATGATAAGGGGAAACAGCCCGAAGATAGTGCATGGGTTCATAAAGCTCTGGTGAAGGAGGTCGAATTTGATTTGGAGTGTGCACGTGAAACATTCATGGAGGCAAATAAGATCTTCGCTGAGGCCTCTACCTCAGGGAGAAAGGATAAGCCTAATCAAGAAATGGACCCTTCTATGCTTACGACCTCTGTAGAGACTTGCATGAAGCTACTGCATGATAGCAAGGCTGTGAAGGGGTTACAAGAGCTTATAAATAGATGCACTGGAAACATTCCAGGTGAATCGCGCATGGTATGGAAGATTGGTAAGCATAAAGCAAGGAGAGGGCGAGAGATGAGACTAACCACGCATATAGAAGAATATGAAATGGATCAGGTTATTTTGGATATGGGGTCAGACGCAAATGTTTTACCAAAGAAGACTAGGGAGCAGATGGGGACACCCACACTGCATTGGTCTCCAATTCAGTTAAGGATGAAAAATTAGTAGAAGTGCATCCCCATGGGACGACTACAAGGAGCGACTATATATATTGAAGGCGCAAGCGCATTGGCTAACTTTGATGTAATAGAAATTGTGGATGATAGCAACCCATACCCTGCACTCCTTGGCATTGATTGGGCTACTGACATGAATGGGGTGATCAACCTAAATAGGTGAAAGATGATATTTGAAAAGAAGTCGCTTTGTGTAATAGTACCCCTAGATCCTACTGAAGGATTGTGCTATACTGAACCAGTCCGCGATTATGAGAGTGATGATGATTTGGACTGCATATATAAGATAATGGTGCAAGACCAAGTTTAGGTAAATCCAATAATGGATGGATGAATTACATGGCATTGCAAGAGTTCCTACACCTCAAACTCTGATGAAGAATTACAGCACTGGTAGAATCGACTACATGAATTAACCACGTTGAGCTGTAACATGATGACCCGGTCGCTGCGTTGTGTATTGTTAGAGGTAAGAAATCAACGCACTTACAATGGATTGAATGATGTAGATGTATTTTTCGATGCATTTCAGAGGGAGGTACCAAAAAAGTACCACTTCCAGGCTTTGCACTCGGCATTGCGCACTACGCTCGCAAGATGGTGGGGTACGCACAAGGGTATTTTTTAAAATTGGTGCAAGTGTAGGAGAATGATGAGAAAATGCCTTGGGAAGCCGAAGGTACAAATGATAGACAAATATTATGGGAAGGATGATCTACACGCACACTTGGTCAAATGGGCTAAGGCTTATGGAGCAAAGCCCCAACCTGAATGGGTGCACCTGTTCTATCACACCTTGGATTTCATCCTGATGAAATGGTACTTGGAGACAGAGCTCTACCATGGTATAGGTGAATGGGATATTCTACATGTAAGGTTTATAATGACGTCCAACTTTGAAGACGGTTTTGACTGTATTGACGAAGTGCTATAAGAAGATAAAGCAGCAATCTTTAGGATATGGTAGGATCCTTTGGATCTGATCCAACCCAGTTCGACTACTCAACTGAGCCACACACTAGAATGTTATAACACAACTGTTGAAGAAGAAGACAATGATCCATGAAAGATTAATATCCCTGAAACAAAGGGTCATTGCAAGGTCGAGAGACCGTAGATTGAGAATTCTGATATAACAACACCACTGAAAACAAAACAGGTACATATTGGTACAAAGGCAGAGCCTAAATTCATGAAAGTTGGATATTACTGGGATGACGCGACGATAGATAAGGTCATCAAATTGCTCTATCAATACCATGATTTGTTCCCTACCAAGTTTATGGAGCTAAAGGGGATAATAGGAGACCTGGGTGTTATGAAGATCATGTTAAAACCCGATGCGAAGCTGGTTAAGAAAAGACCTTACCATCTCAATCCAGCATCATTGAGCCTGTAGAAGAATCTCATTGGGTAAGCCCAATGGTGGTACAGGAAAAGAAGCAAAAGGATGAAATAAGGATATGTGTAGATCTCAAGAAGTTGAATGATGCTTGTGTACATGATCCATTCCTAAATCCATTCACTAATGAGGTATTGGATAATGTAGGTGGCTAGGAAGCGTACTCCTTCACTGATGGGTTCTCTGGGTACCATCAGATCAAAATTGCGCTGGAGGATAGAAGAAAGATGACCTTTGTGACTAAATGGGGATGTTTTCAGCACATTATAATTCCTTTTAGATTGAAGAATGCACCTATGATTTTTTCACACGTAGTCATTGCTACATTCAAGGAATTTATTCATAAGTTTCTAGAGGTGTACTTTGATGACTGGACTATTTTTGGGTTGGTAAAACTCCATGTGGCCAGTTTATTTCTGATCCTAGATACGTATCGAGGGTACCAGATTGCGGTCAACTTGAAGAAATTCCTATTTTGTGTTCCCTTTGGGACCTTGTTGGGTCATGTGGTTTGTAGACAGGGCCTAATGGTTGATCCCGTGAAGATCGTAGTGATACTTAACTTGTAGGTGCCAAGGAGTGTGAAACAACTGCACGCATCCTTAGGACATACTCAGTATTATAAGAAGTTTATCAAGGGCTATGCCTAGATCACCGCTCCTGTGGAGAAGTTGTTGAAAAAGGATGTCACGTTCTATTGGAACGAGGACTGTAATAAAAGCTTGGATGTATTGAAAGAAAAAATTGTCAACACACCGATTTTAGTCTTCCCAAATTGGAAGAAGGAGTTTCATGTACATGTAGATGCATCATGTATAGCACTGAGAGCAGTACTGACACAGGCTAGCGGAGGATAATTGGACCATCCTATAGCATTCACAAGCAGGTGGTTATCCAAGGTTGGGAAGAACTATTCCATCACCAATCGTGAAGGGTTAGCCATGGTATACGTGATCTAGAAGTTTAGACACTATTTGCCAGGTGGACATTTAATATGTATACGGATCATTCCGTGTTGAAATACCTGTTTAATAAGCCTGTGTTGGGGGGGAGAATCTATAGGTGGTTGTTATTATTCCAGGAGTATGATTTTGAGGTTATTGTGAAGCCTGGACGAGTAAACATGGGATAAGACCATCTTTCGCACATAGAAATAGGGGAAGAACCCACTAATTTGGAGGAGGGATTACCTGACGCGTAGCTATTTATAGTGTGCATCACAGATGGTCACTTTGAAGACAACATACACTTCCTAACGATAGGAACTACCCTAGAAGGTTACACCGTCTAGTAGAAGAAGGAGTTAGTGGTGCGTGCAGCAGACATTTCTATCATTGTCGAGAATCTATACAAAATGGGGCCCAATGAAGTATTATGATGATATGTACCATAGTTTGAAAGGAGAAATATCCTAGCGAACGCTCATGAGGGCACCGCGGGAGGCCATTATGCAAGGAGAGTGATTGCAAAAAAGATTCTACGTGCAGGGTTGTGGTGGCCGACCCTACATCAGGAATAAACATCTTACTCCAAGGCATGTGATGTGTGTCAAAGGACTAGTAGGCCATTGCAAAGTGATGAGCTACCTTTGAACCCACAAATGACGTTGCAGCCTTTCGAGAAATGGGCAATAGATTTTGTGGGACCCATTCAGCCCCAAGAAAAGAAGATAGGAACGCGATACATTATCACTGCTACTGAGTATTTGACTCGTGGGTGGAGGCACAACCTATGAAGGACTACACAAGCACGATCGCTTCGAAGTCTCTCTTTGAGTATGTACTGATGTGATTTGGGTGTCCAAATATTTTCATGAGTGATCACGGTACGCACTTTCTGAATGAAACAATCAGCGTGCTGACGGAGGAATTTTACGTATATCACCATAAAAGCATGCCTTATCACCCATAGGATAATGGGAAGGTGGAAGTATTTAATAAAGTTCTAGAGAAAGAACTGGCCAAGGTTTTCAACACTCAGCGAAGTGATTGGGACCTACACATACCTGGAGTACTATGGGCATATCGAACAACATGTAAAAAGTTGATTGGACAGACACCCATTAGGCTTGTGTATGGTGTAGAAGTAGCGATGCCCATGGAATACATTATGCCTAGTCTATGCATGGCAACACTCACAGGTATTACGAATCGCAGAGCCCTGGAAGAGAGGCTCGTGCAACTGGCTAAGCTTGAGGAAGAGAGATTTCTAGCTAGATTTCACCAACAGGTCCAAAAGCGGCGTGAAAAATCATGGCATGATTGACACATTAAGCTACACACCTTTAAGGTAAATGATCTGGTTTTGTTATATAACAACAACTTTGATAAATTTGCAAGGAAGTTCAAAATGCACTGGTTAGGGCCTTATGTCATTAAGGAGATTAACAATGACGGAGAAGTTCAGTTGGTTAAATTGAATGGAGATCCCTTCCTAGGAAAGGTGAATGGCAACTGATTGAAGCCATACATCGCTGATTTGACCAGGTGACTATAGGAGGGTAGCATAGTCTTAGCACTCTAGGCAGCTGAAAGGAGGCATGGGGCTATAAACTAGAGTGACCAGGTTGGGGAACTGCATGATTGGAGGAGTGTGTGGAGTGAGGAAATGTCAAAGGGTTCATGACAGCGTGAAGGGAGTTGTGCTACCCAGGGAGAAATCGTTCAGGTTAGCCAAAAAGTGATCGTTAAAGTCACTGTTCATGATTTGACAGTAGAAATGCAGCCAAATGGAGCGGCTGACTGACAATTAATATGAACTTTATGTGTAAGATCCTTGGAAATTTGCTGCAAATCTAGCATCAATGAACCAAATGTAGGGGGAATGGTTGCATTTGAATTCAAAATGTCCTATAAATTATAGGTGGTTGCCTAGCGAAAAAACTTGGCATTTTGAGAATTAAGTTGTTGAGCTCTTAGGCGCACATGAACTGAAAATTCTTTGAATCTATGATAGTGAGTTTGGTGTTTGAGCATTACCAAAGGAGACACAAGAACTTTTGAATAACATCATGTCGACACCCACAGAAACCGTACATATTGAGGAAGCAGTTACAGTTGAGGGGGCTGTGCCAGAAGTTTTTATGGAGGCAGAGGGAGCTGCCCCATAGGTTGTTGAGGTATTAGTTGAAGTTCCCGAATCACCATGGACACTTAGACTAAAGCCGACCACAACCAAGGAGAGTGCGAAGTACAAAAACAATAAGCAGGTTGCGATACCAGTGTGCGTGTCACCAAGAAGAAACCTATCGAAGGACAAGCCCATCGGAGGAGGAAGAAATTGAGGACATCCCGATGGATGATGAGGACTTGGGGGTAGAAGTGGAGGAAGTTGAAGTCCAGGGTGCTGATCTTATCACTATGTTTCTCGAGTACTTTCCTCCGCATAAGAGCAAGACCAAGGTGCCAAAGGACATTGACGAGAGTAAGGTCCCCTTGCAAACCCCTTTTTTGCCAGATGAGATTGTCTTTGAAGGACTGCACTTGGGGTAGGTTCCTCTGTTAAAACTGGAGGATTAGGACTTAGCTGACCATTAAAAGTTCCCGCATCTAGCGATAGAGAAGCTAATGCACCACATTATTGACAAAACCACCAGGATGACTGCATTGGAACCATGAAAGTGGCTTAGGGGAGTAGACAAGGTAAATCTGCTCAACCTGCTATGGGTGTCGCACTACAATTGCATCCCTATTACTGTATTGGTCATCAAGAAGTTGTTATTCTTGGTGAATGATGGGTGTCTGTGGATGGAGGATCCAATACCCATCACCGACAGATTGATCCATAGGATCACACAGCTGCCCTACACAGCAAAAAATCTGGCCATGATGTTTGGTGGAAAAAGTGGTGAGTAGGCCCTCATGGAGGCCACGAAGGATAAATTCAAGCTCGTGAAGAAGCTACAAGGCTATGCCATCTCAAGTATAAGTGACCCTGAAGTCAAGGTGGCCACACAAATTTTGGCGAGAAATATTCGCTGATCTCATATCATAATGTGTCAAAAGAGTCTAGTTCAATTAGGTGCACTATCTCTGCAGTGAGTTCCTTGCAAACTTCTGTGAGGCACAGGAGCTCAAAAAGACCGTCCATTATGCGTGGATCTTATTGTCTATTGTGCTGGTAGCCTGGGAGTTGCCGAAAGATAGTCAATTCTCCTTGGTTGCACCAGACCTGCCAAAAGTAGTGAAGTACACTTCACTATGGGTGACCAACGATGCTCAGTGCATCAAAGATAGCAAGATATTCTGAATCTTGATGGAGATGAACATCCACATGGCTATCAGTCATCAGCCGCAATTGTCACCTACTGTGTTTTCCAACTTGCAGGGCTACGTGGATTTCAAGGCAAACTTTCACCATGTTTCAATTAGGGCATGGAAGGACCCTGAGTAGACATGGTATGACTTTCCTTACTTAGCAACAGATGATGCAATTGATGCAGTACTTGATCATTGGCCGACAGAGTGGAACACTACCTCAGACTTGGCAGTGGGGGCAAGCAAGTTTGCAACACAACACAAAAAGATGGAGGACAAGCTCAAGATGGCACGTCTGGCCAAGAAGAGGAATAAGGAGGCTACTGACAAGGCCTAGGCGGAGTGCAATGCCACCCAGAAGATGGTCAAACAAACAGGTGAAATAGCGTGTGGATTTGGCAAAAGTGCGAGGCCGCCTTTGCCCGAAACAGGGAAGAAATGGAAGAGCAGACAGAGCAGCATGGTGCAGACCCATAGGACATGTCAGACCACATCAAGCATCCAAGGGAACAAGAGAAAGTGGGGTTGAGGAGGAAATCCAGGCCATTAAGGCATCGCTAGACCCAATCACCCTCACAGAGGGCGATCTACAGGACATTGGAGACATGGTGCGGGTTGTCACTGTGGAGGCACTACAGAAGTTCAAGCAACAACAAAAAATAATATTGGGAGCCATCTAGACAGGTCTGCAGGAGTTGTAGACCCTCACATCATAGGCTGGAATCGTGCCCACCAACCTCGCAATTGGCACTTCAGAAGCTGCGTGCGAAGGTCTCTAACATGATAGTGTTTCCAGATGGAGCACTAACCATGGAGAATGAAGTTGAAAGGCCGACTGTTGGCACCCTCATGGGAGTGGGTTTGAACTTGGAAGCGCTCCCTGGTGAGGCACTCCACCTATTGTAGGATGGAGTGATCGCAGAGCTGAGGGCCCACGAACACTGCACTTTACAGTTGATCAACAAGAAGAGGATTAATAATGAACAGATGACCCTACAAAGAGACTCTGCCATCGTCGTCGTGACTGAGCTAACTAATCGAAATAAGAGGAAAATTCAGGTTGTGGAGGAGGTATGCCTATTGGTCCTAGAGTTGGCCATTCCTAAGGAAGAACCGGTCGAGGTGCGCGTTTTCAAGATTGCTTCAGGGTGTGCGACGCTCTCACAGAGATGGCTAGGGTTCAGCTGGAGGTGAACGTACAGATTACATAATTACAGTTGAAGGCCTAACCTTCAACTTTTCCAAAAGTAAAGGAGCAACGTGCAACCACTGTCACATAGGCGATACCAGTGGTCTATAGTGTAGTAGCAGACTGCACACAACTTTTTGAAAAATTGTTCGAGGTCCTGATGAGCCTGCAGGAGGACCCTAAGGTACAACGGCTAGAGATAGAATCGCAAGAGCTGCAGTAGTGCTATGACAAAGTAAAAGGTACAGCATGAACCATCACTCTCACACAAAGACTGGCAAAGCTGCAGGAGGCCAAGCAACTAAAAGAATAGTTAGATGTTGCATAGCACAAGGAGGTAGTGCTAAAGGTGCACTTGAAGCCCTAGTTGGATGAGGCTTATGTGGTCATGGCCTCTATTAAAGGACATCTTGAAAATCTACAAGCAACTTAGCAGAAGCTTTAGGCTGACAGTTCAAGATCGGCAACTGAGCAGTTAGTTGAAGAAGAGAAGTAGGCGGCTGAACAGTGCACTTCCTAAGTTGTCGTCATACAGTTTGAGTTGGGAGGTCTTCGCGCCAAGATCTCTGCGCCCGTTGAGTGACTCGAGGGCAAGTCACCATGTTTGTGTTGGGGTCTTGTTGGGAACATGATCCCCCAAGGATAGTTTTGGGGCTAAAAGCCCATGTTTTGGATAGTTTTCTAATAAAGTTGTAAAGTCTCTGTATTTTGTGGTCACAGAGCATGAAGGTGTCATGAGTCATAAATGGTTGTCTTCCCTTATTTTGTAAAGTGTAGTGTCCTCTGTAAAGATCCACCCATGATTTGCAAACCTTGGGATTGTATAAAGAGGAGCTAAGTAAATAATCTCTAAGTAGTCTTAAGTCTTTAGTGAAGAATGAAGTCAAGAGTCTTGGTGGAGAAGACTAAGTGTTTTAGGTCTTAGCGTATGTAGAGGCTCTGTGGCTGGGTGCGTAGAGGCCTAGGGTAGAAGTTCGCAGCTAAGTGTGCAGACCCTTGTAGCTATGTGTGCAGGGAAGATAGAGTCTGTAATAATCTAAAGATATCAATAAAGAGAAGTATTTTGCAAATTATGTGTATTTATTTCTTGTTAATGCATCTGGTTATATTGTGTTTTGGGTTTAATTTACCATGTTATGTGATGCGTGATATGTGATTATAATAGTTAATTGAATGCAAGTAAGAATATCAGTTTACGCGGTGCTAACTATGATTGTTTAGAAAGATAAGTAAACACTTAAAGATAAATTGTGTGGAATAAAGGGGTAGCCTGAAAGAGCCCTAAAAGCTTCGTGACCTACGCAAAAGTAGGAACATAGCGTATAAATCGACATCACGACTATCTCAGGGTGTGGAAACTTGGTTCGAGCATCCCCCCATACTGCTTCGGGTAAGATGTCATTTTGAACTCTGCTGGTTGATTCTGAAAGGACTAGCAGTGTAGGGATTTGTTTGGCTAACTAACGCTGAATCGGGGTCAGGCCGCACACAACCAACAAGAACTTAACTTATTGGTACCCATGTTAAATTCATTTAAATGATCAGAAACAAATCCACATTCTGACATCTTCATATTAAATAGATGCTTCATAAGAAATACCTTATTTTAGATCGAGGGTTTTTCATATAGTTTGGTGAATGTCGTCATTAAACCTTATGTTTTGGTTTCCTTTGAAATGTTGAATTCCACTAATGTTGTTGGACACAATCGTATTGTTCCTAGTGCCTTTCTGTCGAGAAGATCACTTCCTTTGTTTTTCATACTTGTCGAATTCTTTGATTTTCCACTCAATGGTAGGTACAAACCTCTCTAATACAGATAATATTCCATCTGCATGATCCACAACTAGTAATTTTGGCAGTTAAATTTCTTGGCCTTAAACCTACCATCTTCATCCATTTCTCCCACTCGAACCAGGGACCCTTCTTTCCTGCAATTTTATCAGCCAAATAGACCTTTAGCTCTAACACTAGTTGTTATAAATTAATTAATGAAGCAATTAAATACATAAAATATTGGGGAAACACAAATACATAAATTCTTAAAACAAGATAGACAAAGATATAAGTGGTTCACTCAATTTTGGCTACATCCATGAAGAAACAACCAGTCCTTCCTTTTATATTATCCAACAAAATGAAGAGAAACAACCTACAACAAATTCGTTGTAATTTCCCCTTCACTCTCACACATCCTCCCCTCTCTCTCTCACTTACAATAATAATATGCAATCACATAAAAATTCCCTCATATAAATCAAGGGTTACCATCTAGGGAGAAACACCCTAAATTAACATAACTTCTACCATCATATCATCTGCCTAATGAATGATTGACATTGACTACAAAACTACAATATTTTACAAGGTACTTTTTCATCTATTTTTAGCTTTAGGGGTGCTGCCCATGTTGGAAATAATACTAAGAAGGGGGGTGAATCAGTATTATCAGATCAATAATTTAATTTTCAAAACTAATTTGTATACACTACTTCAGCTTAGTGAACTAGCGTGTATATGTAACTGTACTTAATGCAACCAACGTATATGTAGAGATATTTTGAATTACCCAAATTATCTTATATTGAACTTTAACCAGTATATCAAGAATTCATTAGATAGTGTAGTAAAAGCATAATAAAGCATCACACATAAGAAACACACATGAACACCAAGATATAAGGTAGAAACCCAATGTGGGTGAAAACCACCTGTTGATGTAGTCTCTATCTTCATTTAATAATAAGAAAATTATGTTTACAATCTTTGTACTAGTGCAGTCTTATACCAGTACGCAGGCTTCTATTGTAGAAGGCTACAACATTCTCTCATTGTCCATCTTCTACTGGAAGGGAGCTACAACCCCCTATCTCTTGTACTATTCGATATATTTACTAGTACATAGGTGTCAACCTAGAGAAGGCTACGACCTTCTTTCTTCCTCCAGGGACCACGTTTCATAAATTTTCAGATTGGATCCATCAACAACATCATTCAATCATCAAATATATTTGCATCAACCAATCACCTTTTGACCCATCCATAACCAAATCAATCATTCACTTAGACAACCCATCAATCTGATCATTCAGAGTACTGTCACCAAACTACAGAGACCAGAACCCAAACCAGAACCCAGAACTCTGCAACAACAAATAGCAACAACTAAAACATATTTTATAAGGTATGCACAACTTCCATATGTTGAACCTACATGTACAAGTGCTTTTCTCAAAGCCAACTAGCATATACATCTACAAATATAAATTCAAAGTTCTGTAGCTATTCCAGACTTTTGTTATACCAGAACATATCATTTACAGATCTAGAGTATACATGAGCTTCATCACAAAAGATAGTTCATTTTACACCTTAAGATCTTGATTCATCATTAGATCTGATTCCTCATCATCATCTAAGGTTCATACTTGGTTCAGATCCAGCTATGTATGATAACCCAATAACCTGCATACTAGATCTCACACATCATTAGATATTCGATACTTGCAGTCCTTGGCCTAATGATCTTCACCTCCTTTTATAGTTTGAGGCCTTTCTCAATAACATGGACCAAAACCACTTAGGACCAATACCTTGGACCAAATACCTAGGGTCAATACCTTGGACCTGATACCTTGGACCAATACCATGGATCAAAATACCATGGACCAAATACTTCAGACCAAAAATTTAGTTTTCCAAGGTATACGTGCTTTTCCTTTTGTGAAAGTGCATGTGTATGTATACGTGACTTGTATATAGTGAACCTATGTGTATATGCATCTTGGTCAATGACGAACCTACATGTATATGCAGCTTGGTCAAAGATGAACCTGTGTATAACTATCTTTCTTCATTCTGTGAAGACTGATCTGTAATTCTTTGTTGTTTTCCTGCTATACTTTGATCTTTCATCTGAGTGAGTTGCCATCAAGGACAACACCTGAATCATAATGCCAACAATCTCCCCTTTTTGACTTGATGGCAACACCAAGTCACTCTCCCCCTTTGACATCAAGAGCAAAGGGTCATGCTCCGCCTGAGTACATGTTGAAATCTTTGATATGTTGGAGTGCGCTGATTGAGCTCCCATGATCGATTCCATGCTCCCCGTGAGCACAAGAAAAGTCTGGAAAAAGATGTTATAAAAGAATAGCATGACTCTATACATACATCTCCAATGATCGTCCTATCACCAATGAATCATACATACATCTATCTCCCAACGAAGTGGGGATATACAAAATTTGACTCATCCACCCAACCAAGTGGGGATATACCAATTGTTTACACATGATAAAAACATGAAACATTACATCATCTGCCCCATGCATAGTGGGGTTACAAATTAGGTCTTCTCATGACCTTTACATTAAATGATATACATGACATATATAATAGAGACCAAATATCTTAAACAAGACCATGATATTCATCAGCAATTGTCGTACACCATGTATGATCTGCTCCATAAGCATCTATCAATAGCATCCAGACCAACAACTTCTATATGGCCATCAAAAGAATCACCTGAATAAAAAAAAACTATGTGGATTTGTACCAAGATCTTCTAAGATAATGCCAACATTGCATTATTAGAAGCATATGCTCCCCCTGAACCTGTGCCAGATGTTCACCGTCAGATCTAATCATTGCATATATCAGAAGAGTTATCAAGGCATCATCATCAATCAAGCATAGATCAAATTATCAACAACTTATGAGAGCCAACATATTTCCACATCATCAACAGATTGTAACCATCATAAAGTAGAGCAGATAATTCACTGAACCATATTAGACCCCTTTCTCCTGAGTCTAGCCCACTTCTTTTCCTCAAACTAACATATACGCGACTGTACCCACAGAAACCAATGTATGTACATGACTACGCTTCATGAAACTCGCGTATAACCACCTTTCCCTAAAGAAAATAGGATTTAACAATAGGATGATGTAGCAACTACTCCCATATTTTGTCTGAGATATTCAAATGTATCTCTGGGTAGTGGTTTAGTGAATATATTAGCAACCTGTTCTTTAGAGGGAACATACTCCAATTTGACCTTTTTTTCAAGCACTTGTTCAAGTAGAAAATGATATTTGATGGGTATGTGCTTGGTCTTGGAGTGCATGACTGGATTCTTTGAAATACTAATGGCACTTGTATTATCACATAGAATGGAGATGGGTGGGGTACATGTGATCTGAATGTCTTGCAATGTTTGCATCATCCAAAATAGTTGTGTGTAGCAAGATGTAGCAGCCACGTATTCTTCTTCAGATGTGGATAATTCAATTGAACTTTGTTTCTTATTGAACCAAGACACTAACCTGGAACCCATATAGAATGCACCACCACTAGTGCTTTTTCTTTCATCAACACTTCCTGCCCAATTTTCATCTGTATATGCATGAAGTATGAGATCTATATCTCTAGACACCATAAACCAAAGTTCTGTGTTCCTTGAAGATATTTGAAAATCCTTTTGACTACCTGAAGGTGTGATTCCTTTGGATTTGCTTGGAATATTCCAACTATTTCTATTGCATGCATGATGTCAGGTCAGGTACCTGTTAGATAAAGCAGACTGCCAATCATGGATTTGTATGTTGGTTGATGTACTACTGTTGATTCATTATTTGAGATGAGACTGCATCCTGTTACCATTGGGGTACATACTAGTTTAGAATCTTCCATGCCATACCTTTTCAAGATCTGTTTGAGATATTTGGTTTGTGAGAGAAAAATACCATCTTTATTTTGCTAAACTTGTAGACCAAGAAAGTACGTAAGCTCACCAAGCAAGGACATTTCAAATTCTTGCTGCATTACTGAAGAAAAATTTTGACTCGTGGATTCTTCATTGCTACCAAAAATGATATCATCAACATAAACAACAATTATTATCAATTTACCAGTGTCAATATTTGTATATAGATTGCTATCTACTGACCCCTTTGAAAAACCCTGTTCGTGGAGATATTTGTCAAGATGGTAATACCAGGCCCTTGGAGCCTATTTTAGACCATAGAGAGCCTCTCTAAGTTTTTGTAAAAGTTTTGCATCATTTCCAAGAATGAATCCTTTTGGTTGTTAAATATAGATTTCTTCTTCTAAAACTCCATAAAGAAAGGCATATTTTACATCCATTTGGTATACTTTGAATTTCTGAAAACTAGAAAGAGCAAGGAACATTTTTATGGCTTCAAGTCTAGCAACAGGTGCAAAATTTTCTTCAAAATCTATACCTTCTTGTTGAGCATATCCTTTCCAAACAAGTCTGGCCTTGTTTCTAATAACTTCTCCATTTTTATTCAGTTTGTTTTTGAATATCCATTTGGTTCCTATGATATTCTTATCATGAGGTCCAGGAACTAATTCCCAAGTATTATTCTTTTCAATTTTCTCAAGTTCTTCATTCATGGCCTTGACCCAACATTCATCTCTGCATGCTTCATTTACATTTTGAGGTTCAGTGGAAGATAGTAATGCTAGATAGCTTGAGGCTTCAGCAATAGTTCTTCTTATCTGCACACCTACCCCTTTTTCCCATGAAATTTGACTTTCTAGATGATTTTTTTGAAAATACCTAGACGGAGTCTTTTCTTCTATCGTTATCTCTTCCTCTGGTGCTTCATTGGTTTCTTCTTCAAAATCAATGTGATTTGATGTGGGAAAATGATCCTCATCTTCTTCATTGTCATAATCTTTGGTTTTTATCTGTTTTGGATTTTTGCATGCTTCATCAACTACAAAATCAATACTTTCAATAAATTTTCCAAGTCTTTTATTATAACGGTTATATCCTTTTACTTTGGGAAGAGTAGCCAAGAAGAATACCTTCGTCTGCTCCGAGTTCAAACTTACCAAGTTTTTCATCAGTCCTTTTTATGTAACATTTTATTCAAAAAACTTTGAAGTATTTTATAGTAGGAGCTTTACCATACCAAAGTTCATGTGGAGTTTGAGTGTTGTTTACC
Organism: Pinus tabuliformis; assembly: GCA_031772625.1. Lineage (NCBI taxonomy): Eukaryota > Viridiplantae > Streptophyta > Pinopsida > Pinales > Pinaceae > Pinus > Pinus tabuliformis. The sequence continues at coordinate 41,053,646 of CM062815.1, forward strand.
CAAACATTTTCTTAGTTGAGAATAGTGATGGCGGAGAATGCAGATTCACCCCAGAAGGTTGCAGGAGTTTTGGATTCATCTAGAATAGCACAAGCCATTTGTTGAATAATTCTCTTCATTCTTTCTACCACTCCGTTTTGCTGAGGAGTCCTTTGTGGAGAATTGCCTTTTTATTCCATGTTGTTCTTAAAAGTCAAAGAATTCATCCAAGGTAAATTCCACTCCTCGATCAGATCTGAGGCATTTGATTTTGTGATCTGATTCATTTTCAACCAAAGCTTTGAAGGCTTTGAATTTTTCAAATTCTTCATCTTTATGCTTTAGAAGACCTATCCAACACATTCTGGAAAAATCATCAATGAACAACATAAAGTATTCTTCTCCATGAGGTGACTTTTTCCTTGATGGTCCACATAAATCAATATGAACAAGTTCAAGAGGCTTACTAGTTGACCCTTCCTTTTCGCTGATTGAGATTTGTTTTGCTTTCCGAATTGACATGATTTTCATATATTATTTTCAGGAATGTTGATATCTGGAAGATCACAAACAACCTGGAATTTGCATGCTTTTCTTATTTGAGAAAATCTTAGATGTCCCAATCTTTTGTGACATAGTCAGTTTTCATCATTTTTTCTTAGATAGCACTGTTGTTGTCCTCCCTTGAGTATGTATAGGTTGGTTGGATTTCTTGTACCTTTAATCACGGTTTCTCCTGTATCAAGCTCACAAAAAACACATCCATTTGATCGAAACACTACTTCAGTTCCTTGATCACACATTTGACTCACACTCAACAGGTTATGCTTTAGGCCATCAACATACATAACATTCCCAACTTTAACTTTTTCTTCCAAGAAAATAGAGCCTTTACCTTTTATGATAGCAGGAGTGTCGTTTTCAAATGAAACACTCTTTTCCTTTTTTAAGGCATTATATGAATGTAGATTTTCTTTGTCACCTGTCATATGTTTTGATCATCCACTGTCGATGTACCACTGGTTTTCTTGTCCTTATGCATACAAGGCTATATCACATCCTTCTGTTTGCGGTTCTTTCTTTTTCCATATTTTGGGATTTAATTGAGTTTGCTCCTTTTGAGATATTTGCCAAAATTTACTCCTGCATTCAGATTCTTCATGGCCAAAGTTATTACAGATTTAGCATTCTATTTCATTTTCAAGAATAGAAAAGTTATTATAGGAACTTTTCTTGATCCCTGTCATATTACTTTGATTTCGTGCTTCTCTAGTCATGATGGTTTTTTAAGCAACACATTGAGCAGCTTCATGTCCAAAATTATGACATGAGAAACATTGACCATTAAAGAAGTCCCTGCGATTATCGAATCTACTGACCTGGTGATTGTAATTTCTATTGATATTCATCTTTAAATAAAATTGAGTACGATTTGTCTGAGGTTGGTTGTGGCTTCTGTTCATCCTTGAAGTAAATTGAGCATGATTTACCGGGTGATCTTCTTTATGCCTTTGCTGACGATTGTCAAATTGTTCACTGCTCTTTGCCGCATCAAGATAGCTTTTAGTGGAGGTTGACGAATTCTATGCTTGAGATGCTTCTTCAGTATATCCAAGACCTGTCTTTATCAGAGGTGAATGCTACACTTTGATAATTTCATTTAAGGTTTATGATCCTTTAGCAAATCTAATATTGAGAGCTTTTGTTTTCTCAAGATCCTTTCTTAGACCCACAATTTCACATTATAGTTTTTCATTGTGTTTTTCTCTTTCAGCAAGTTGGTATGTCAAGGTATCTATAATCATATTCTTTTCTTCTAAACAAACTTTGAGTTTAGATATTTCTTCATCAAGGTAATCTTGATTTAAAGCATCCAAAAATTCATCATCTTCATAAGCCATCAGAAGTCTATAGTCATTACTATTTTCATCTTCATCACTATTTGATAAACCATCAGTATCTTCATGAGTATAATAGCTATTTTTACTTACAGTTTGTTTTCTATTCCATTTTGCAGATTCCTTATCTTTATCATATTTATCTTTATGAGGACATTTGGCAGCATAATGACCGACTCTACCACAGGCAAAACATTTGAAATGTAGTTTACCTCTGAATCTTCTGGAACCCTGTTGAAGCTTCTTAACAAAGTTTACTTCCTCTTCTTCTTCTGAAATATGTCTTGATTCATTGAATTCTTCTTTTCCTTTTGCTGAAGCTTTAAATGCAGCGTCTCTCATATCTGATGGACCTCCTTTTCTCATCTCAAAGGAAGTTAAGATTCCATGCAGTTGTGTCATAGTAATAGTCTGTAGATCCTACTTTTCTTCTATGGCAAATATTTTTTATTCAAACTTAGGAAACAAGGATCTTAAAAAAATTTCAACTAAGGTAACTTCCTTTATCTCTTAACCCAGATTCTTCATGCAATTAACAATCTCATCTACACGTAAGAAGTAACTAGCTATACTTTCATTATTAGGTATCTTGAGAGTTTCATATTGAATTCTGAGAGTTTTCAGTTTAGCACGTTTTCCCTGAGAGTCTCCTTTGTAGCTTAGAATGATTTTGTCCCATATTTCTTTGGCAGATTTGTGCTGCATAACTTTGGGAAACTCTGGTTGTGAAAGGCTTCCCAATAATGTATTGACATCCTTGGCATTGGTTTCATATTGCGTTTTACTTGCCGTATCTGTAGGAACTGCTGATGGAAATGTATATCCTCCTTCCACGATTTCCCAGACATCTGTTCCAAGAGATTGAAGATAGGTTGTGGTTCTTACCTTCCAATAAAAAAAGTTACTCCCATCAAAGAGTGTTGGTCTCATGGATCTTCCTTCAAGCGAACAAGCTTCTTCTGAAGGACCGCTCTGATACCAATTGTTGGAAATAATACTAAGAAGGGCGCTGAATTAGTATTATCAGATCAATAACTTAATTTTCAAAACTGATTTGTATACGCTACTTCATCTTAGTGAACTAGTGTGTATACGCAATTCTACTTAATGCAACCAGTGTATATGAAGAGATATTTTGATTTACCCAAATTATCATATATTGAACTTTAACCAGTATATCAGGAATTCATTAGATAGTGCAGTAAAAGCAGAATAAAGCATCACACATAAGCAACACACATGAACATGAAGATATAAGGTGGAAACCCAATGTGGGTGAAAACCACCTACTGCTGTCGTCTCTGTCTTCTTTTAATAATAAGAAAATTATGCTTACAATTTTTGTATTGGTGCAGTCTTATAACAATACGTAGGCTTCTAACTACAGAAGGATACAACCTTCTCTCATTCTCCAGCTTCTACTAGAAGGGAGCTACAACCCCCTAGCTCTTGTACTAGCCGATATATTTACTAATATGTAGGTGTCGACCTACAGAAGGCTATGACCTTCTTTCTTCCTCCAGGGACCACGTTTCATAAATTTTCAAACTAGATCCATCAACAACATCATTCAATCATCAAATATATCTACATCAACCAATCACCTTTTGAACCATACACAACTGAATCAATCATTCACTTAGACAACCCATCAATCTGATCATTCAGAGTACTGTCACCAGACTACAGTAACCAAAACCCAGAATTATGCAACAACAAACAACAACAACTAAAACATATTTTATAAGGTATACACAACTTTCATGTGTTGAACCTACATGTACACGTGCTTTTCTCAAATCCAACCAACGTATACATCTGCTTAATATAAATTCAGAGTTCTACAGTTATTCCAAACTTTTGTTATACCCAGATCATATCATTTACAGAATAATATATGCATCAGTATTCAGATCTAGAGTATACATGAGCTTAAACACAAAAGATAGTTCATTTTACACCTTAAGATCTTGATTCATCATTAGATCTGATTCCTCATCATTAGCTAAGGTTCATCCTTGGTTCAGATCCAGCTATGCATCATAACCCAATAACCTGCATACTAGATCCCACACTTCATCAGACATTCGATACTTGCGCTCCTTGGCCTAATGATCTTCTCCTCCTTTTATAGTTTGTAGGCCTTTCTCAATACCATGGACCAAAACCACTTAGGACCAATACCTTGGACCAAATACCTAGGGTCAATACCTTATACCTGATACCTTGGACCAATACCATGGATCAAAATACCATGGACCAAATACTTCGGACCAAAAAATTAGTTTTCCAAGGTATACGCACTTTTCCTTTTGTGAAAGTGTGTGCGTACATATACGTGACTTGTATATGGTGAACCTGCATGTATATGCAGCTTGGTCAATGATGAACTTGCGTATACCTATCTTTCTTCATTCTATGAAGACTGATCTGTATTCTTTGCTCTTTGCCTACTATACATTGATATTTCATCTGAGTGAATTGCCATCAAGGACAACACCTGAATCATAATGCCAACAGCTCGCAGACCCCACTAAGGGGGCTCATGAAACATAGTCATTACCCCCCCCCCGAACTCCCCTGATGACTATCATACAGGTGGTGTTTCTGTCCCATTTAGGAACTAGGGTCCAACGCAGATGATACGTTTGAATCAAGAAGATAATCAGGCTCCACACCCAACAAGAGTGGTCCTGTCTAGGCCGAACTTATCATGGGGTCTTTCTAGAATATTCTAAACATCAAAATAATATTTTATTTCTTGATACAAGAGACCAATCAGGTCTATTACATCATGACATAAACTTTGGCTCAGGACAAAATCCTTGGAGCACTCAATGGGTGCTTAGACTTACAAACAAAAAAATTTGAGCATGAAACCCATGGTTATTAAATAATTCTCTTTTATAATAATTTTCTTTTTCTTTTCATAAGTACATAAGAGATATATCATGTCATGAGCCAAATACAATTATGAATACCAATACTAGTTACAACTTTTAATAGGAACTTCGCATGTTACAAACCTTCAATGTCTTCTAGGACGTATTTCTCCTCAACTAAACTCATCTCTCCTTCTTTTGTACTTCACATTTCTACTTATCTATAGACATTCTGTAAAATGAAGTGCATGTGTGATGTCCCTAAAAGGATGTCGAATATCTACTTTATATAGCCTTGCAAGGGCACTTTAAGCCCAATGTGAGGCCAACTTTAGCTAGATAGCTGACCTATTCGTGGGAGCACTATAAACATTTTTCCAAAATACAAAATGATTTTCTTTCTTTGATACAAGTGCCTAAATGAGTCTTTACATAATTACAATGACCTTTTGACTCACGACAATCCTATAGGCATGCAATGGATTCTTGACATATTAACCAAAGACGCAAGCATGAAACCCATGCTTTATAAATTTTTCTTTTTAAAATTTTATTTCTTATTTTCAATATATAATAATTACATCATGACATGAGACAAATGACAATTATGAAGGCTAAAACTAGTCAAATTTCCAAATAAATAGGATCATGTTGATTCAACTTAGCCATAGGAGCAACAAAAATTATGTTTCCATTTTGATTTTATCACTCAGTTTGGGACAAAGTTTCATTTGATACATGATGCTAGCAAGAGAACTATGGTTCATGATATATGTTTCATGATGAGATTGTCCATTCCTCCAAGTGGTGTGAAACAATATCTCCAAGGGCATCAAAACAAGATCTCTTCAGGATTATGGCTCTTCTAGCCTTTCATGCTCACCAAGGCAACCAACAACACCTCCTGTAATTTTGGACCTAATGAAACCCTATAAACCCTAGAAATCCAAGAAGACGAATACAAACTTTCAAAATATTGATGTGTCTCTCAATAGGTCAAATATCCATCTTTATATAGCCTTTCCAAGAGGCTTCATTAGCCCTCTCTAGGATGACCTGTTCTTAGGATCCTTCTAGACATTTATAATTTCAAAATATTTTTTATTTCCTTGATAAAAATTCCTGAAAGGGTATTTTACAATATGAAAAGCACTGCTGACTCATGACAAACCCTAGGAGAATTCAATGAATGCTTGAATGAATGACAAAGTGTCTTGATCATGAAACCCATGCTTTACAAAAATCATTTTCTTTCTTATTTTGATAGATACATAATAATTACATTATGAAATGAGTCAAATGACAATTATGAAGACCAAAACTAGTTACATTCTTGAACATATTGAAGTATGTGGGTAATTGTTTATAATGTGAGATTAAATGCTATCATATTATGTTGAATTCTTAAGTTCTCAAGTTTTAAATATTACTTGAATATTTTAAACAGAAAGAACTTCCTTATAACTCACTTATACTAATATAATGTTTTTTGGTTTTGTCAAGATGTTTCTCAACATCCCTTATGATACTCGTTAACAGTTTCTCTCATTTAATGGAGTGTTATAGGACGTTCAACCAAATATTTTTTTGTCAGATATATCTTCTTCAAGTGACAGAAGTTCAGGTAGGATAGAAAAATTTGACCGAACATCGGCTATGTCATCTAGCAGGCGAAGATCAACTAGAGGTGAAAATATTAGAAGAAAATTCCATCGATGCATGGAAATTTTTCTCGCTAAAGGGGGGTCATGTTCTTATGATAATCAGAGCATAGATGACATCAAGGTTCCCTTGAGGTACAAAAGTCTATTGAAACAATGGGAGCCCAAGGATCTTCCTGAAATAAACATTGATTTTTCTGTTAATGAAAGGATATACTGCATTTCCCCATCGTCATTACATGGTTTGGGGCTATTTTACATGGATGGAAAAAAGGTATTTTATAGAGGATTAACTGAATTATTGTAGCATGGCATACCCTATTACAACTACAATTATTGGGTATGGCTATTTCAATATACCAAAATTATGAAAAGATATGGAGTGGCCACAAAATATATACAACTAAAATACAATTATGAAAATAAAGGTGCAACTATGTATATTGATGGAAGGCCAAAAGTAAAACGGAATATTGCAGGTTTTATAAATAGTACAACAACCCATCACCACAAATAAGCAACCCAATTTCATATTCAAGGGACATTAAGGAAACCGTGTATTCATATGTGCCATTAAATCAATAGCTGCAGGGGAATAGTTGCTCATTGATTACAATTTGAATAAAATAAATACAAATATTGCTATTATGGGGGTGATGTGTATTCTATTTTACCCAACTTGTGGGAAATGTCTATTGTATGTTATGATTTTCATTTAATACGTGAAGTTTATATATAAATTTAGTCATATATCAATGTTGGTTTTCTTATAAAAATAATGATGAATAATTGTGGAGGAATTTAAAATTACATTTATTTGAAAAATGGGGTGATAAGGGGAAGGCACTAGCCTTAAATTAGACCATAGGTGATCGTGAGGAAGAGGTTATTGATGATGCAACTTTTACGTCCATTGATCCAAACCAACAAATAAGGAAGCTTAAAATCAAACTAAACAAGAAACTCATTTCTTTAGTTCTCATTGAGCCTCAGATAGATGATATAAAAGGCGAAATTAGAACCTTGTTGCAACAAGTTTGTCAGTATGGGGTGAGAAACTCATTTAATTGTCCCATTTATTTGTTTATGATTCAATTATCTCATCCTTTATAAAAAAATATTTATTTTACAGGATTTTTTGGCAAAGTATGATCCTCATGCTACAAATATGGGCCGGGCCAGTGTTGGTAACAATGGAAATGCTCCAACTGTGAGTGATTCATTGGTCATTGGGATCGTCACAACTGCTCAACCACCCACATCATGATCTTCACCCCCTTAACAATGTACGTCAAGATATACACATGTTGTTTTGGATGCATAACATGATACAATTGCATAATTTGAAATGAGATTTCCTGGATCTTCCCGTGTTATTAGCATGGGATCACTGTTGGCATTATGATGCATGTGTTGTACCTGATGGAAACCCACTTATAGCAAAACAACTCACTTGTATATGGTAACTAGATGAATCCATGTAACTAGATGAATCTACAAGAGAGATATCAAATGTGACAGAATGCATGATAGTTGTGTTTACAAATATGACAAAATGCAGGGTAGTTCAAAGGAATCAGTTCAGAAGGAAAATCACATTATAATAGGTCTATTCAGAGGGAACAAAGTAATGATACAAAAGAATAGGATGAAGGAACAAATGACTACAGATTAGAATCAAGAAGTTGAATAAAAATGACATTTTCAGGTATGTTAAGTTGCATATGCAGGTTAACTATAGAAAAAGAGTGTATACACGCGGATTAACAGAACAAAAGGAGCGTATACGTATACACAAGAGGAAAGGCACGTACATGTTGGAAAACGAAGGTTTTGGTCCGAGGTATTTAGTCCAAGGTATTTTGGTCCAAGGTATTGATCCAACGCATTTGGTACGAGGTATTGACCCTAGGTATTGGGTCCAAGGTATTGAGAAATGCCTCAAACTATATAAGGAGGAGAAGATCATTAGGCCAGGGTGTGCATGTATTGAATATCTTCTAAAGTGTTAGATCATATATACAGGTTATGAGCTTCTGATGCTTTGCTTAATTTGATCTAAGGATGCACCTATGTGGTTGATAATGGTTAATGGATCAGGATCATAAAGCCTTAAATGAATTATCATTATGTGGTTTGATCATGGATAGTCTAGATCTAAATAGTGATGCATGTTTATTCTGTAAATGGTATGATATGGATATGACTGAAGTCTACAATGTCTGTGAAGTTTTAAGTTAGTATTTACATACATGTACATTTTTTCGGTTTGGTAAAAGCATGTATACACGCTGGTTCGACACATAAAAGTAGCGTGTACCTTATGAACTATGATGTTTGAAGTTGCAGTTAGTTCCGGTTGTTGATGCAGAGTTCTAAGTTATGCTTTATGTTCTGGTGACTACATTTTGGTGACAGTGTTCTTAATGTTCAGATTGATTGATTATGATTTACTTGAGTAATGATGGATGATATCTAATGATGTATCAGGATCATAATGACTTATCATTATGTGATTTGATAATGGATGGGCTAGATCTGATTGCGAACACTTGTTTTATCCTTTATATGTAATGTTATGGGTATGTCTAAAGTCGGGAAGTGCAGCGAAGTTATAAGTAAGTATCTGCAGATCTATACACTAGTTCGCTTTGGTGAAGTTGCGTATACACACTGGTTTGGCTCTTCCAAGTAGCGTATACACTCTGATGCATGTTTTTGAATGATGATGCAGTTTTTTGGGTTCAAATCTGTGTACTGGTTACACTGATCTATCTGTTCTAGTTGATTGCCTGAATGATTAAGTATGAATGAATGGTTAATTTAGTTATGTCAGAGGTTCAGAGGTTGTCCGTGATTGATTGAGTTTCAGTGATTGGTTGATGCAGATGTATTTTATGGTTGTATTGCAATAGTTATTGATTCTAGGCTTCAATGTTGTTGATGGGTCCATTATGAAAATTGGATGAAACGAGGCCTTCATGTGTATTGTTGTCTACCAAGAGCATCCAGTCTGAAAATTCATGAAACGTGGTCCCTGGTGGAAGAGTGGAGTTTTTTGTAGGCTGGCACCTACGTACTAGTAAACATATTAGCTAAGTATAAGAGCTAGGGGGTTGTATCTCCCTTCCAGTAGGAGTTGGAGAACAAGAGAAGGTTGTGGCCTTCTGCGGGTGGGTGCCTGCGTACTGGTATGAATCTACACTAGTACAAGTTTGTAAACATATTTTCTTATTATTAAAAGAAGACAGAGATGACAACAGCAGGTGGTTTTCACCCTCATTGGGTTTCCACCTTAAATCTTGGTGTTCATGTGTGTTTCTTATGTGTGATGGTTCATTCTGTTATTAATTGCACATGGTTACTATTTAATATTTAATAAAGAATTGATGCATAGATTAAAGATCAACATATGATGTATTAACTAAATCATAAGTTCACTAGATATACATTGGTTTCCTTAATAACAGTTGCATGCACACGCGAGTTCCCTTCACTAAAGTAGTGTATATAAATCTGATTGTGGAAATGAAAAATTTATTGATATACAAATACTAATTCACCCCCCCCCCCCCCCCAGTATTATTTCCAACAATTGGTATCAGAGTAGGTTCTTTGGCAGAAGCATGATCACTTGAAGGAGATCTGTAGAAACAATGGGAAAGAAGAAAGCACCTCAAAAGAAGAAGGTATATCAAATGAACTATGACAATGGGAGAGATAATTGGTGATTATGTGGAAGCAACTCTTCAGATTTAGAATTACCATAGAATGAATATGAACAAGCAAAAGAACTATTAGGCATGAATTTGTTATCCTCTGGTGATACATTTCTCTGTTCATTTGAAGATGATGAAAGTGAAAACGAAACAACTGAATTTTCTCTTATTGGTGAAAGAGAAAGATATCAAATAGAGGCATAATTTAAAAAACCCACTGACAAAATTAGAGATCAGCAAGATCTATTGGACAAAAGGGTGTGTGCCTTCAAAGAAGAAGCTACCAGACTAAAATCTCATCTAGAGGAAGGAAACAAAGTAAGGAAGCAGTACAAGGAAAAGGAATATCAATGTCAAAAGCTACAGGATGAAGTGTCAGCATTAAGAAATGAAGTAAATAAAAGGACCACAATGATCAAGAAACTTAAAGATAGATCCAGTTACTATGAAAGTCTTGAAGCTAAGATCCTCTCTCTAAAAGAAGATCTTGAAAAATCAAATAAGTAGAATGAAGAACTACTCCAAGCTCTAGAAGAACAAGAAAATGAAGTTCTCAAATTAAGGAAACAAGTGGAAGAAGGAAGAAAAGCTGATGAAATCATGAAGAAGCATTATCTTGAAAAGGAAGAGCAATATCAGGTTGAGGTAAATATCCTAAAAGGTAAATTAGAAGAAAAGGATAAGCTTTTACGATTTCAAGATAGTACTAAGATTTTGGATGATATTCTTAGTAGTCAAAGGTCTCCTGCCATCAAAACGGGTCTTGGTTTTCATGATCTGTTAAAAGTGAATCTAGCTCACAAGGTAAGTCAAGGAACTCTAATGAAAAATCTGAAATGCTCAACAAGTAGATGAGAGGTCAACCCCATCAACAACCAAGGAAAGAAATTCTTCAAATACATTCTTTTACTCCTAACTATGGAAGTAATAATCGGTTATTTCCTAAAATGAATAATGTTGAATGTTTTATATGTCATAATTTTGGACATGTTGCAACAAGATGCAAAAGTAGAATGGTTCAAGACCGTCACATAGAAAGATCATCAGCTTCCAGGTAATTTAAGGGATATTGTTTTTCTTGCAATATGTTTGGTCACAAAGCCATTGACTACTATAGAAGGAATATGAAACATGTAATAGGTTATGCATGTGACAAGTTTGGACATATAGCAAACGAATGCAGGAGAAAATTTCGGGCACCATACCAAAAGGAGAAAACATCATCACACTCAAAGATATGGAAGAAGAAGGAAGTACAATCAGAAAAATATGGCATGGCACAATGTACAGACATAACAGACTCAGGGGGAGCTAAAAGTGTGAAACTTCAATGTTCTAAATCACATATGCAAGTTTTGTGAAGACAAGTCACATATATACACGAGTTAGAAGTTTCACAGTCATGTATATGTGGTTTGAAGAAAAATGCAATGGGACAGACTCAAAAAAACTAATTTAATATGATTCAGACAATTATCAGTTATCTTTTCTATCGTGATGATAGATGACTACAGTCTGTGGATGTTATTTATAAGTGCTTTTTGATCCTCACAAGTTGTTGATAGCTTGATGTATATATGATTGATGATGATTCCTTGATACATGCAATGATCAGATCTGACAGTGAATAGGTGGAACAGGTTCAAAGGGAGAACATGCTATGCTTCTAATAAAGCATTGTTGGCATTATGTTTAGAAGTCTTTTTCTTATATGACTAAAGTTTTTAAATGATACATCTTGATACGTGACGGTTATGATTTTCCCATGATGAAATCTTAGATGATACTTGTATTGCTTGGGTTTACATAGTTGTTATTCAGATCGGATTTATGGATGATTGTGGATGACTTTTTGATGATGTATACAGTACATATATGTTGCTTACATGAGGAAAAGGAGAAGTACAAAGCTTGAGTACACAACTTAATTATTTGATGATAAGCCACTCATTTCTATTATGTTGGTGTCATCATGCCTTCAAAGATACATATGGTGTAGTTATGATTCAAGATTCCTATAGTTCTTGGCTCTCACATTGTTGAGGATTGTTGGTGTTGATGGTATCAAGAAAGTTGGACAAATGATCATGCGCTCATTGCTAGCTACATAATTGATGGATACACATTATGTTGGATACATGGATGATTACTTAAGTTGAATATTGATAAATATTGTTGGTTTGCCAAGAGAATGGTGTTATTACAGGTCGCATGAAGACATAGCTATTTGAGGACATGGATATTCAAAGACAGGGCTTACTTAGTCACATAATGATGATGAGTTCTTACCTTATGATGATAGGGTGATACTCACATATGTTTATTATCATGGTTGATGCTTATCAGATGTGGGATGTTCCCTAGTGATGATAGATGGTTGATATATTGAAGGTTCTTGTGGAAAGATCATGTAGTTCTTGATAATGATGTTATGATCATAAATGATGACTATGGTGTTTTCACATACATATGATATGATGTGAATTATTTTGTGTTATTGCTTGGAGATATGACATATGCTTAGTTAATTCATGGAAGGTTATGATAAGGCTCCTTTTACTAAGTAAACGAAGCAAGTTGATCTTGATGAGATCAAGAGGATTAGTTGATATCTATATGCGGCATACTTTGTCACAAGTTGATGACATTTACACTGTCATATCTTGGGAACGAATGATGAACATATACAGCTTGTCGGTTTGGATGTTGTTGACAGATGCTTATGGTGCATATCATACATGGTGTATGATAGTTGCTGATGACTATCATGGTCTTGTTTAGATATTTGGTCCCTGTTATAAATGTAATAATTTGTCTATGTCCGTCATAGTATTTTGATGAGTCCTTTTTGGTCATATGATGTAATTTGTGCCCTCACTAAGCATGGGACGGATGATGTAATAAATTCTATATTTTAGTCATGTATAAATTGGTATATCCCACTTGGTTGGGAGGATGAGTGAAATTTGGTATATCCCCACTTGGTTGGGAGATTGATGTATGTATGTGTCATTGGTGATATGAAGGCCAAACTCATGTAGTTGAGTTATAGAGTCATGTTATTCTTTTGGAAAATATTTGCAGATTTTGCATGTGCTCAGGGGGAGCATAGATGATATAGTGCATCTCAGATAAACAAAGGGTGAGTTCAGTTAGAGAATTCAGCATGTGCCTAGGGGGAGCATGATCAATGTTTATATTCTACTATTCAGATATGAAAGTCTTCATTTTGTTCATCCCTTTTCCCTTTATATCAAAGGGGAAGAATATCTTGGTCCACCCTTTACCCTTGATGTCAAAGGGGGAGAGTATTTTGGTGTTGCTTGTCATCTCTAACAGTTTCTACAGCTTGCAGTAATCAACACCAACATGGTTGCCATCAAGTCCAAAGGGGGAGATTGTCGACATTATGATGCATGTGTTCTACTTTATGGCAACCCACTTATAGCAAAACAACTCACTTGTATATGGTAATTAGATGAATCCATGTAACTAGATTAATCTACAAGAGAGATATCAGATGTGACAGAATGCATGATAGTTGTTTTTACAGATATGACAAAATGCAGGGTAGTTCAAAGGAATCAGTTCAAAAGGAAAATCACATTAAAATAGGTCTATTCAGAGGGAACAAAGTAATGATGCAAAAGAATAGGATGAAGGAACAAAGGACTACAGATCAGAATCAAGAAGTTGAATAAAAGGGACATTTTCAGGTATGTCAAGTTGTATACATGGGTTCACTGTAGAAAAAGAGTGTATACACATGGATTAACAGAACAAAAGGAGTGTATACGTATACACAGGGACAAAGGCGCGTACATGTTGAAAACCAAATTTTTGGTCCGGGGTATTTAGTCCAAGGTATTTTGTTCCAAGGTATTGATCCAAGGTATTTGGTATGAGGTATTTAGTCCAAGGTATCTTGGTCCAAGGTATTGATCCGAGGTATTTGGTCCAAGGTATTGACCCTAGGTATTTGGTCCAAGGTATTGGTCCTAAGTGGTTTTGGTCCAAGGTATTGAGAAAGGCCTAAAACTATATAAGGAGGAGAAGATCATTAGGCCAGGGTGTGCAAGTATTGAATATCTTTTGAAGTGTTAGATCATATATACAGGTTATGAGCTTCTGATGCTTTGCTTGATCTAATCTAAGGATGCACCTATGTGGTTGATAATGGTTGATGGATTGGGATCATAAAGCCTTAAATGAATTATCATTATGTGGTTTGATCATGGACAATATAGATCTGAATACTAATGCATGTTTTATTTTGTAAATGTTATGATTTAGGTATGACTGAAGTTTGGAATGTCTGTGAAGTTTTAAGTTAGTATTTACAGACATGTACATTGTTTCGCTTTGATAAAAGCGCATATACATGCTGGTTCGACACATCGAAGTAGCGTATACCTTATGAACTATGATGTTTGAAGCTGCAGTTGGTTCCAGTTGTTGATGCAAAGTTATGATTTATGCTTTATGTTCTGGTGACTCCATTCTGGTGGCAGTGTTTTGAATGTTTAGGTTGATTGATTATGATTTACTTCAGTAATGATGGATGAGATCTAATGATGGATCAGGATCATAGTGACTTAGCATTATGTGATCTGTTAATGGTTGGGCTAGTTCTGATTGCTAACACATGTTTTATCCTTTATATGTAATGATCTAGGTATGTTTGAAGTCGGGAAGTGTAGCGAGGTTATAAGTAAGTATCTGCAGATCTATACGCTGGTTTGCTTTGGTGAAGTTGCGTATACATGCTGGTTTGGCTCTTCCAAGTAGTGTATACACTTTGATGCATGGTTTTGAGGTTACAGTTGATTCTGAATGATGATGTAGTATTCTGGGTTTAGATCTGTGTATCGGTTATAGTGACCTATCTGTTCTAGTTGATTGGTTGAAGTTGATTAAGTATGAATGAATGGTTAATTTAGTTTTGTCAGAGGTTCAGATGTTTTTAGTGATTAATTGAGTTCGGTTGATTCAGAGAGTGATGTTTGAGTTTCAGTGATTGGTTGATGCAAATGTATTTGATGGTTGTATTGCAATGGTGATTGATTCTAAGCTTCAATGTTGTTGATGGGTCCAATATGACAATTGGATGAAACAAGGCCTTCATGTGTATTATTGTGTACCAGGAGCATCCAGTTTGAAAATTCATGGAACGTGCTCCTTGGTGGAAGAGTGGAGTTTTCTGTAGGCTGGCACGTACGTATTAGTAAGCATATTGGCTAAGTACAAGATCTAGGGGGTTGTAGCTCCCTTCCGGTAGTAGCTAGAGAACTAGAGAAGGTTGTAGCCTTCTATAGGTGGGTGCCTACTTACTGTTATGATTCTACACTAGTACAAGATTGTAAACAAATTTTCTTATTATTAAAAGAAGACAGAGACGACAACAGTAGGTGGTTTTCACCCACATTGGGTTTCCACCTTAAATATTGGTGTTCATGTGTGTTTCTTATGTGATCCAGACTTAAATAGGAACGCAAGAATTTACTGAGATAACAAAATACACAAAGATGCAGTGGAAATAATACTTCATTTCATTAATGGAAAATACTGAAATATGCTTACAACCAGAAATTGAAATAACCCAACTAGGGCGATGGTAGCTTATCTCTAAGAAGAGATGTGTTGGCTACATGCCTCTGAACTGTTCTCCAAAAACTGTGTTACAATGAGGCTCGAGGGCCTATTTATTGTTGAGAAACAATGGAAAACCCTTCACATTCCAAAATCTAACCCTAGAAGATGAAACGCCAAATTGTGGGCCCTGTTTTTGGGTAAGTTGGTACATCAATTTCCCGAGGTCGCGAATTGGTCGTACTATCTCTGTTTGACGTGCATGATATCCCGTTGGAAAGATCTCTCCGAGGAATACGACAAAAAAGACGATTTTTAGATAGAAAAATCACTTGGCGGTGAATTTCCCAAAAAAAGTCGTTTAGGGCCTCAAAACGGCTCCGAAAGTTTAGGACTCGAAAAACTGCTAAAAATAGTAAACTGTGCTATAATTAAGGAAACAGAAAAACTAAAAGAGACAGTTGTGGGGGTCCAAATGGGATAGGTGGGTGGCCACCAACATCCACCTGGATCATTCCTCCCCCCTTAGGAAGCAATGGTCCCCATTGCGTTGAGTTCCTCCCTAAGATGAGGAGGCTTCTGCTAAGCTGGGTCTCTGGTGAGTTGTTCTACAATCTCTGATGTGTCCATAAATGGTGGGGAGCATGGTCGGTGATGGTCTACATTGAACACTCAGTGCAAGCGAAGGAATGGAGGAATGTTGTGCTTCCAAGCATTGTTTCCGGTAGCCTTGTTACTGGTGTAAGGACCATGTCGAAGTGGTCTGAGTTTCTGATGGGTTCTGGTAAGGTGCTCCCTCTACAAATGTAACCAAACTTTATCGCCCACCTGAAACTTGTGTGGTAACCCTCTGGGTAAGGAGAAGTTGTTCCTGTGTTCTGTCACGACTGTATCCCTCTGTTGCTGCTGCTGTGTGGAGGAACCCTTCGCTGGGGTCATGGATGTAGCAATGATCTTCCCCTTTCTTTGGGAGTGAACCAGACAAAAAATAAATTTCCTAGTCTATGAGATGAGCTTGCTGCCTTTCTTAGCAGTGACCAAAGAGGTGGTGGTAGGTGGGGCTACCTCTGGTATCCTGTATAATGAATTATCCAAAGAAATGATGACAGCACAAGGCCTTGATTCATACACAGCATGCCGCCTCCACAAGTATGGCTAGCCTAATAGTACATCACAAACATCCAGAGGTGTAACATCACACAATACCTCGTCTGTGAAGGGCTTGATGCTGTAGGGAAGGCGGAACTATTGGCGAACTTTGAGATCTCATCCTTTGTGAAGCCAAATGATACTGTACGGATGTGGGTGTGGTGTAGTTGGTAGGCCCAACCGCTTCACGACCTCTGCTGAAATGAGGTTCTTTTGGCTGCCACTGTCGGCAATGAATTACAGCGGCGAACCCTTCACCGACATCTATGAGTGGAAAAGACGTTTCCCCTCCTCTGGATCTTCGGGCTCATTTTTCTGGATCTTGGTAGTAGCAATAGTGGTGCTAGGATCCGCATCAATGATCTGCTTCCCTTTTTCATTCCCCTTGGCGGGTTCTGACTCAGAGTCGGAACATGCATCTGATTCGGAAGCCTTCAACTCGGCCACCAGCAACTGCTTGGTCCGACACTCACTTGTGTTATGAGTGGGACTCTTGTGGAACTCGCACCACTTTCCTGTGTCCTTCTTCGGCTTCCTGGTGTTGTTCTTTTCTTGCGGCTTCAACAGGTTGTCTTCGGTCACCCCGCCTTGGCTTTGTCCTTTGGGCTTTGGATTTGCAGATCCAAAGTCTCGCTTCTTCTGTTTGAACTTTTGCTTGATTTTGACAGCGTATCGGTATGATGTGCCGAGTGAGGAGATGTTCAAGAACTCCATCTCTTCCTGGATGTATCTGTGTAGGCAGCCGTGGTATTTGAGTACCAGATGCAGCTCAGAATCTTTGATACCCAATTGTGTGCGAAGGGTATGAAAAATGTTTGTGAACTCCGTCACATCTTGGTCTCGTCCCTGCCGCAGTGTGGTCCATTTGATGTATTTGTCCTCATAGATTTTGACAGGGTAGTACTGCTCCTATATGGCATACCGGAAGTCATTCCAAATGGGTGCGACTGAAAACAGTGAGCATGTACTTTCATCCTTCTATTCGCAGTAGGTTTCCCACCAGTCCTTGACGTGGGGGGCTGCTTTGAGAAGAGCGAAAACAATCTTTTCCCAACTTGAAAATTCATGAACAGAAAAATACGCATCGAGAAGATTTAACCATTTATCTACGGCATCTGTGTCTATTTGACCCTCGAAGATGGGGATTTCAAAATTAACTTGTACCTTAAATGGTGTGGCATTTCCAGAGTAGCTGTTGGAAGCCGATGCGTCGCCTCTAGGTAGCCGCTGAAGGATTCGGGCAAAGTTGTCCATCATCGTGTTTCTTTGTCGCTCGAGGGCTTCTTCGAGCAAGATTTTGATAGGATCTCCTGCCCCCTCGTTTTTCTTCTCATTCGCCATGGGAGGTCGTCGAGATTTGCAAGGCTGGTCTTGCAAAGGTTCGACCAGTTCGAGACCTAACTCCTTATATCCCGACCTCGTTGGGGACATGCAAAGAAAAACAGAGAAAAAGCAGACCGCTCTGATACCACTGATCGAGATCTTGGGTAGGAATGCAACAAATTACCGAGATAATCAAACACACAAAGATGCAGTGGAAATAATACTTCATTTTATTAATGGAAAATACTGAAATATGCTTACAACCAGAAATGGAAATAACCCAGCTAGGGCGATGGTAGCTTATCTCTAAGAAGAGATGTTTCGGCTACATGCCTCTGAACTGTTCTCCAAAAACTGTGTTACAATGAGGCTCGAGGGCCTATTTATTGTTGAGAAACAATGGAAAACCCTTCACATTCCAAAACCTAACCCTAGAAGATGAAACACCAAATTGTGGGCCCCGTTTTTGGGTAAGTTGGTACATCAACTTCCCGGGGTCGCGAATTGGTCATACTATCTCCGTTTGACGCGCATGATAGCCCGTTGGAAAGATCTCTACGAGGAATACGACGGAAAAGACGATTTTTAAATAGAAAAATCACTTGGCGGTGGATTTCCCAAAAAACATCGTTTAGGGCCTCAAAACGGCTCCGGAAGTTTAGGACCCGAAAAACTGCTAAAAATAGTAAACTGTGCTATAATTAAGGAAACAAAAAAACTGAAAGAGATAGTTGTGGGGGTCCAAATGGGATAGGTGGGTGGCCACCAACATCCACCTGGATCATTATGTGTGATGGTTCATTCTGTTATTAACTGCACATGGTTACTATTTAATATTTAATAAAGCATTGATGCATAGATTAAAGATCAACATATGATGTATTAACTGAATCATAAGTTCACTAGATATACGTTGGTTGCCTTAATAACAGTTGCGTGAACACACAAGTTCCCTTCACTGAAGTAGCGTATATAAATCTAATTATGGAAATGAAAAATTTATTGATCTGCAAATATTGATTCACCCCCCTTCTTAGTATTATTTCCAACAATCACTGTCGATCACATTTTTGGTAGATGATGAAAATTTCCCTATGAAAATAGAGAAAATTACAGGTATTTAAGAAGTGTTTCAAACATTAAGTACAACCTAAATGAAATTAATGTATAGCCTATGATTATTTTAAACTAATGATAATATAATTTTACAGGAAATGATGTATTTTCTAGGCATTTGTGTGACATAACCTTATAAATATTTGGGCTGACCATTCATACAAATCGGAAATCCCAAAGTTCCAAGTTAAAATATCAACTTATTAAAAGGATGGTTCACCTATTAGGTCACGGTACCTTGAACAAATTTGGAGTTACCTCAAAGGAAAGCATACATTTAAAATATTTGCGAGACCAGTATAGGTATAAATTTGAAAGGGCTAGGGCGCATGAGCACACTCCATCAATTCTAGAGATGGACTTAAGAGCACTCATGGTAGATGCACATGAGAAGAAACTTTGAAAGGAATGGAAGACACCAACTAGAACAGGAAGGTATGAGGCACTTTTAATAATAAAATTATGATGCTTTATCATCATTGTGACATCTAATTAAGTTTTTCAATGTTTTAAATATAGGCTCCGAGATACTTCCAAAGCCACACAAGCTAGAATATCTAAACATGGGCACCATCATCTTGGCTCGGGTGGTTACTCGAAACTGGCCATAAAAATTGTAAGTATATAAAAAAATGACTTTCATCCAAATTATAAATTGTTAACAATTTTAATTTAACTTCATCGAAGAAGAAAATTTCTTGTTGTAATGTGATATTATAGGTGACAAAATTCAAAGACGCTCCCATGGAGGAATACCTAAAGATTTCTTAAGTACGTCTATCAATTCATGGTTGAATGGAGGGAAAATTTGATGTCTTCATAGTCTTCCACCACCCAACATAAACTCGGGAAATAAAAGAAACTAATAACATTTATAATTCCTTACTTGTAAAATATATTGGTTATTGTTTCTAGCCATAAAGTAATGTGATTGATTGCAAAAAGTAGGAAAGCAATGTAGATACAACACTTGAGCCTACTAATGGTGGAATTCTTGATCTTGAGACTGATGTTCAGCTCAGTACTGGAGGTACTTCATGTGTTATAAAAAAATTGCAATATGGAATACAATTAAAAATATTTAAATGCAAATGGTGTATTAATTATAACCTTTCTTGTTTCTACACCAAAGCATGTACAAGATGTGGCCAGAGAAGAAGAGGAACATATGGCCACATCCAAAAGTATTCCTCTTCCCTTCACTACCAAAGAAGGTAAATAAAACTCTACTACTCTTTTTATAAATAAAACATTTGCAATAATAAGAACTATAAATATGACTTTAACTTTTCTTTCTTATTACATTTGATGTTCGGCCCCACTTGCAGCAGCATAATCATAAGACTAGTTCAACAACAAGAAATATTACATGAGATACCACAAGAAGTGAAGGGGGGCAAGATCAAGACATCCTCTCTAACTTCATATTAAAAAAGAGAAATAAATGTGATAAAAAATGACTACATTTATTTATTTAGAGCCTGTTTTTTTAGTACAACATTTTTTACTAAGAGGTTGAATTCCGCATGGAATGTGCACATGTAACTTTAGACTATCTTAATAAAAATTTATGATTTTTCCATTGCAAAAAATTATAACAATTTTGTTTCATATTATGTAAACATTTTTTTGTGATACTAGGATGTTGTAGAATACCATATATTTGATAAATTCATGGTATAAGTCAAATAACTCTATTACAAACACCAAGAGACTATAATCAGATTCTCATGTTAAACTAATCCTTTACACAATATGTGTGCGCGATAATTCAACCATATACTAATTTGTATACCTATCGCACTCCACCATACACTACCACACTCCTAATTTAGGTGCTAGCTACTCCTACTTCAATGCCTAATGACAACAATATGTGATTATGATGGAAATTTAAGTACATATGTGTGTAATGTCCATGATGGGATGTACGAATTGTCATCCCGATTATAACCTTAAATGGGCTAGCATTGGACTACTTCATCATATCAAAATGATCCAACACATAAAATTTACAAATGTTCTCATCATCGCTTCACACTATCTCATGAATGACCCTTTCTATAGATTATATGCATGAATTTATGGAAGGTCATCCCCTCTACCTATCCTATGATTGATTGTGACGACAAGTGAATAAAGTAAAATTGATGGATCTTTTTTTATAATATCCCCTACTTATAAATTATACTTTGTTCACTTGCTCTCACAATCAATCATAGGCTAATTAGAGGGGCTGCTCCGCCAAACATTCATGCATATAATCTATATAAGGGGTCATCTATGAGAAAATCTGAAGTGATGATTACAGGGATGGTAAATTTTCATCTATTGGATCATTTTTTAGAATTTTGTTAGACTATTATATATTAGAAAATGAAATAAATATATAGATTAGTTATGATAAATATAGTAAAAAATATAGTAGTCGTTCCAACAGTGTCGGCTAGTGAACGAGGTAAATAAAACTCTAATGCGATTTTTATTAGTGAATAATAACAAAAAATATCAATTTAACTTTTATTTTTTGTTACGCTTTATGATCCACCCTACTTGTGGCAGCCTCGACAATGTCATGACTACACGACCAAATCATCAAAAATAAATAAAAAGAGAAATAACTGATTAAAAAGGTTATATCATTAGAAACATCACATACCATATTATAAAATCATATTTTTTATGACAACAATTTTTGAGATGAAGTATTTTGTGTCTATGATTAATGAATGAATGTTATATGCTAAGGAAAAATTGTTATGTCTCTTTGTGTACATGATGTAGTTTCATATTATTTAAACATATTTTTTATGATAAAATTTATTGAGATGAAATATTTTTTGGATTTGAAAATGAATGAATGAATGAATGCTACTTGTTTTTTAATGTATCTTAATGTCTTGCTCTCAACTATTTCCTATATAGTAGATAGAATGGGTACTGAGGAATTGAGAGTGATATGGAGGTGGGGGCGGGGATGAGAGCTTCCACCTTCATGTGTTTGGCCTTGCTAATTAGAGAATAAATTTGGATAATCTTTGAGCAAAACACCCTAAATCCAATAGAGCAACAACAAATTAAATGTTGACTTCATTTCCGCTTCGTTTAGTGGAGGGAGCTTTGTTCCAAGATTAAACTACTCCAACAATTTATTTTCGAAACCAAGAGGAGCTCATTCAATTATTCATGCATGAAATTCTTCTTAGTTATTGTTTATTCATGAAATTAAATTTAATATTTGGTCAAATTTAATCTAATTTTACCTCATTGGTCTTATGAATATGTGTAGGACAACTAATTTCAATTTGGATGTTGAAGTGGAAAAACTATCTAAAGAAAATAGATCAAAATGGTAAGGGTTTAGGTAAGATAACAAAATTTGTTTTATATTTTTGTCGTATGTCTTGTCTGAGTGGGAGTTACATAAAGTTTTATAAGAAATAACAAACTTTTCCATGAAAAACATTCATGTAGTATTAGTCTTTCTTTGACAATTGTGTTTGTATTTGAGTGAAAGACCATAAAGTGTCATTTTTCATGCAGGGTGGTAGGATAAAATCTTACTCTATTAATTGGGCATAAGGAACGTTTATGAATTTTCTTCTGTTTTATTAATTATTTATCACATCTAACTTCTCCTTCCTCTATTTTTCTAGTACTTTCATTTGCGTATCTAGGTTTGAAATATTAACAACGGTTGGAGTCATATACACGCAAAAAATCATCGAAGTACTACTCAACTTTATCCCACCAAGCACTTGGCTACTAGGTGTGTGATTTAGTTTTATGTTGCATTTGATTTCAAGCAATTTTTTATTTCTACATTGCAAATCTTCCAAGACCATAGATGTTGAGAAAAACTAGGGAAAACAAAATTAGGGTTTCTTTTATAATG
The DNA here is from genome assembly GCA_031772625.1 of Pinus tabuliformis. Classification (NCBI taxonomy): domain Eukaryota; kingdom Viridiplantae; phylum Streptophyta; class Pinopsida; order Pinales; family Pinaceae; genus Pinus; species Pinus tabuliformis. Next base: position 41,076,857 of record CM062815.1, read on the forward strand.
TTTTCTCTTGTTATATTGACAATTCTTGTGATATAATGTTAGTTCATCATCATCATTATTATTTTGTGTTCATCATCAAGACAATGCCAATAAAGAAGATCATAATGCAAACAAGAACACAGGAAATAGGCTCTAGGCTAGGGGAAAATCCCTCCACAAGGGGAAAACCCAAAAAATTATCTTCTTATAGAAATTCAAGGAAGACTTCCTATAACTTTAATGAATACAACTCACCAAGTGATAGGAAAACCACCCAAACAATAATTTTTCTCTCTATAACTCAGTTTGTTGCTCTTCTCTAGCTTGAAATTTGAACAGAGATAACTTTCTTCCCATACGTCTGAGCTTCCAAACAAATATTTGATGCACAAGCCAAACAAATATACCTTATTTATTTCCTTGATATCCTTCACCTCTTTCTCACTCTGAATTTTCCTTGGACTTCTTGAAGAGACCGAAGTACTTGTGTGACTCAAATGAGGTCTAATACCTCTCCTTTGTTGAGATATCTAGGGCATTATGTGAGTCAGATTCTTCAATTTGATTTCTCTTATCTTGACAATTACTTGTGAAATTATATGTCAATTATGTTAGTGTACCTTTTATCAAATAAATGCCAACATGATCATAAATACAAGAACATAATATGTAGGTGCACAGTCAAGGAAAAACCCATGAAGGCGAAAACCCAGTGAACTCTTTCTCTAGTAGATTAAATCAGGTTGAGACACACTTGACAATTTGACTAAAGAAATAAACTTACTCCAACCACTAGACGAGATCCCCATACAATTGTCTTTGCAATAATGGTTCTTGGCTCCTTTGTATCAACTTCAAAATTTCAACCCTGTTTCTGCAATAGTCTCGACCCTCCTACTTCAGAAATATCAGCCTTCCTAGTTCATAAATCTCATCCTTCCTTATGCAATATTCTTAGCCCGTTCTATAATCATCTCTACAACAAGGAACTTCAACCTCCCTGTAATTGTTTCTGCAATTCACATTTTTGGCTTCCTCTCTATAATAGTCTTCTAAGATTCTCACCGTCCTCTTCATTTCTCGGTCATGTATTAGCTTCTCTTACTTCTTGAATGAATTATTCACTTCTCTCTTTCAAATGATGAAGTTGTAGGCTATTTATACTTATTGGTTATTTTGCATTTGATCTGACATGATCAATTTGAGTTGAAGCCAACTTGTAGGCTTTTAATGAAGTTCAACTTGATTATCTTCTGCTTGGAGGCTACCTATGAAGGATGAATGGTGATCCTTTTCAGAGAAGGAACAGATTTGGTGGAGGAGATATTTAGACACAAAAAAATTCCTTTCTTGACATTAAGGAGCCCAATAAGGGTCTCTTACAAAAATGATTGTTACTTTGACTCAACAAAATTATTAGAAGCCTACACCATTGACCCAAGCATGAAATCCATGCTTTAATAAGTTAATAAGAATATTTTTTTTCTTTCTTATGACTCAAATACAACTATGTAGACCAACGCTAGTTACATTCTTCAACACTCCCCCTTAAATAGGGATGTATTCATACTTTTTACATATAGCTACAAGGATGAACTCAAAATAAAATGATCTACCAAAATAAAGAGCCATATAGAATCGTAGGGATTTCAAATTAGATAGTTGATGAGGGTATCTAACTGAGTGGGACTCAGGTGTGTTCCAACCTTCAGCCACTATAGGTACCATTATGCTTCCACTCTAACAACAACCCGGGGATCTAGGTGTGTATCCAAGGTCAGAGATCTATGACCAACACCACCCTCCCTACATCGGGATCTAGACATCAACACATGGGTCGGCCATATGTCCTCCCAAGAAGCAGACACTCAACCCCAAATGGTTGCATCTCTCCCTATAAACTACATATATATCCATTAGTCAAGCATGCTTCCAAAAATTTGTACTTTATCATGGAGAGATCCTATGCAAACACAAACCCAATTAGCAATAACCTTTCAATACATATATACATTAATACAAACCTTAGGGGTCTTCAATTATCCTGATGTTTCTCATATATCTTGTGCACTTTTCAAAAAAAAAATCAAATCTTCTTCGACTTTATTATCAACATCTTATGAAGTCATGGAGTGTATCCAATCTCCCCCATAACTTAGCAATAGACATTATTAGGTTATTCTTTTCATCATGCTCATCATTAAGGCATTTTCAAGATAGGTGAACATCTTCAACATTTTGAATATTTTGTACCTACAAATCTAGTAACCAAACACAAATATACAAGAGTATGAGATCAATACAGGGTTACCATATCAACATGAAGAGATTATCGATCATAAGTAGTCAAACTTTCATAGCTTAAACTTGAATAAATTTTCATATCCAACTTGAGATCTTATGCTAGGGTTTTTGACATAATCCCTAGATTCCAAAGTCAAATATTAGGTATTAACAAGTTAATAGTAAAGCAATTCTTTATGTCTCAGAAACTAGACTGAACACCCACAAAATCAGATATTTTACATCTATGGTTTCAATAATATGCTTTATAGAATTTCATTACAAACTTTACTAAATTTTGTTACAAACCCTAGAACTAGCCATTTACATCTAGGGTTTCATTCATATTAATCTTCTGCATGGATACGAACATTAAACCTTCAAAATTGTAACTAGGGTTTCAATAATTCACCAAACCAGAAAGGTTTAGTGTTTTATGACAACCCAAAAATATTATATTTTTACCAAATTATTACCAAAAAACCTAAATATTATTATTCTTACAAACCCTAAGTAGCCTAGGGTTTCAATATTATTGACAATATATTCTAAGCATCAAAAAGTTAGATTTTCATATTGAACCCTAAAAATTAGTGTTTACACAAAAATGAACAAATGACAAGAGATATGAAAGAGGTAGATTCAATCTAGTGATTGATATTCATGACAAGAATCTTACAATTCAAAATACTAAACATAACATAGTTAGTAATACACCAAAAATTAATAAATAAGTTTGTACAAATAGACATACTTGGAGTTCCTCCTTCTACAAACCTTGTAGATTTTTTCCTTGGAGTGTTCTCTCTCATGAATCACAATTTATACATGCAATACTTAAGGACAACTACAACAAAGAAAACTATACGATACCAAAAAATGTGAAGTCAATCTAGGATTTCTTAGGCAATTAAAGTTTTCAATTACAAACTTTGGAAATAAAAATATCTTTTACAAACCTTATGACTAGGGTTCTTCATGCGTTACCTAGGGTTTTACACTGTTGGGTAGCAACTAAAAATCTTAAATTTGCTAAACCCTACTTATGACTCAAATATTGATCATACATATCTTATAAATACATAGATTTTCCTTTGTTTATTTCATTGAGCTTGTTTCCCTATGCAAAGTGGAGACAACTTGTTGGATAACCAAAACATAAAACATAAAGGAAGTACTTACTTGAGATAGATGAGGTCTTGGTGCCAAGGATTCTAGAGAGAATTCCTCATAACGATTTCATGATCTACAACGCTTGCTTGCAAACTTTCATCCTTCTAATTGTTTGTTCCATGGTGATTTATGATTATTTATATAAATATGCATGTCTTATTCACTACTGATTAGAATTGGATTTCATGAAGGTGATTGTAAGAGATATTATTTCTCAGGATATCTTTACTACTACAGAACTTGAAGTTTCCCATCACCGATCTCATCAAAGTTCCTTCTTAGACACTGTATATTTTTCTTTTATGATCATGGAGATTGTTGTTATGCATGCTCCTACATGTCATGATCATAAAAACAATCTTCAAGGGGTATAGTGACTTTTATTAATGTCATGAAAATAATTCTAACTGTAGACATCCTTCCTGTTTGGTTATGTTGTGTACATATCTTAAGATATTGGTTGCTTTCATCAAAATGTCTGTGTAGAGATCTTCAAGTGAGACACTTGTAGCTCTTCTGAGCTCACTGACTTGTATGGGTTTGATTTGTGTATAAATATATACCAATATTTACATTGAGACCTTGAACAAGACTTATACAACAAATTTTATCTTCTAAGGTGATTGTAGCTAGATGATATGCCTAATGAGTCTTCTCTCTCGGTCTCCTTTATGCTCAAAAATATTATGGGAAAGCTTGGTTCCTATGATTGAATCATTTTAATACACTTATGCTTAGAAGATTGTATTATATATTCTTTTTTTAAACGCATATCTTCGTCGAATACTTGACAGAACATACTTTTAAAAAAATGAAAACCTTCGTCAAATATTCAACAACACAGGTCAGTCATCAAATATTCATCACCCATCAGTCGGTGTACTTGTCAGATACTCGTTGCTGGAATAGATGGACAGAAGCGTCGGTAGTTTAACACTCATGTCGGACAGAACTCTCATCCACTACATATCTAATGCATCACCATCTTCCTTCAAATATTAGAGAAATAACACTCCTATCTCACAATTATATTATATCATCGATTACATGATGCTTAAATGATTTTTTTCTTTTCAGAAAAAAAGTGTCGAATATCTGACTTCAAAATGGTGTGAGACCTGTTGGGTATACAACGTTTGATCCATCGCATATCCAACAATTTGTATCATCGCAAAACGGACTTCTAAATATCAGTTTTTTAATGACCATTTTGGCCTTTTTATGTGTCAAGTAATCGACACCTGTACTATTAAATATTCGACGGTTCTTAAACTATCGACTATTCGACAGAATTCCAATGACTATCTGATGAGCACCAATGTTTCAGATAGATGATGCCAATAAGTTCCATATCCAGCTAATAGCCATCAAAATTTTTCCCCATTTGTACCAGTGTTTGGATGGTGTGACAACTTAAGCCTAGGACCAGTCTCTCAATTTAGTGTGGGAATGAATTACTTTCTTTGTTGTTACAGTTTGGATTGCACTTCCTTTTATGTGTGCAGGTTAAATGAGCGATGGTTTTCAGGAGTGCTGTGAGAGTGGTTGAATGAGAGAGTATCTTATTTTTCAATATTTCTTTGTATTGATTATGTGTGGAGTGTGTAATAGCTTTGTTGATTGTTGGGAGTGTGTGTGCACTGACTTTGGGTTGAGATTATTTTATATTAGTCATCATCTACCTTAGCATAGACTTTGCACGATAGTCTTGTAAAAATTAAAGATTACCCAGATCAATAATTAAATGTAAGAGTAGGTCGACCAACATTAAAATGAAAACAATATAAAATAATGAAGTTAACAAAGTTACTTACTCAAATCATTGTGAAATACATGCATTAATATTTTGGATTTAAGACATGTGTGGTTCAATTTTTGTTGAGTTAATCTTCAGAATATCCATAGTAATAACCAATATTTGTCAATGTTTCAAATCCCAATGGGGATCCATCATCAGGACCATTATGAATGAAGATAATAGAAGAGCTTAATCATAGGATAAATAGCTATAAGATAATTTGTTTTTAAGGAAGATGTATGTCAGTTACTAATAAGTTAAAACCTAAAAATTTTAATAGTAATTATTATCCAAAATTTTCTTTCATAATTTATAATATTTAAAGTTTATTTTTATAAACATATGATTATTTATTATTAAAACAATAATTATTCTTTATAGTATTTATAAATATTATTATGATTAGTTTACTAATATTGATTGATACTCTTAATATTATTATAAAAAATTAATTTTTTTTTTTTCAAATTAATGTTCTTATTTCTTAAAGAATAGAAAATAATTAATTAATTAATGGATATTATAATAATTAAACCAACTAATTCTTATTATATCTATTTTTAAGAAAATTAATTAATTAATAGATACTATAATAATTAATTACTAATTATCATTGTAAATCATTACTAACCATAATAATTATTATTATTATCATTGTAAATAATTATTATAATTAATTATTAATTATTATTATAAATTAATAATAATAATAATAATAATTTATTAAGAATAATAATAATAATAATTTTATTTCTTATTTCTTATTTATAATATAACATTAGAAGGTTAGAAAGGATAATTAAACCAACTACTCATTATTGTATCTATTTTTAGAAAATTAATCAATGGATAGTATAATAATTAATTACTAATTATCATTAAAAATCATTACTAATCATAATTATTATTATTATTATTATTATTATTATTATTATTATATTTAATTATTAATTATTATTATAAATAAATAATTATTATTATTATTATTATTATTTATTAAGAATAATAATAATAATTATATTTAATTCTTATTTATAATATAAGATTAGAAGGTTAGAGAGGAGAAAAGTTACCTGAGTTGTTATACCTGAGACGAACTGGGTGTCCTGATCTGCCTGATTAAAGGTAGCCAACTTCCACTGATTTCTATACCATTGTCCCTGTTGAGATTCTGCGGATGCTTTATAATCTCAAGAGCCTCCCTAATCTTTCGTCTATGATATTGTTCCTCCCTTGTGATGATTGAGGCGTCTTCCAAGCAAACATGGTGCTTAGTTTTTGAGGAATGTTCTGCCAGGGCTGAAGTACGAGACCTTTTGTTCTTAATATCTACTCCATGTTCTTTTAGTCTTTTCTGCAGTGAATGACCAAGTTTCACCAATGTAACTCTTGCCACAAGAACAATTAATTTTATAAACTCCTTTGAGTTGATGTCCATCAATATTATCCTTGACCGACCTCATTCCTTGTTTAATTGTTCCAGGTGCTGAGAACTGTGTGACTATGTCCTTCTTTCTCAGAATTTTGGCAATCTTATCTGTTACCCCTCGAATATATGGTATGAATACCTTAGCACCCTGAGGTTGGTTTTGAGCCTGAGGCTCTTGTGATAACACCTTCCTTTCAGCTCTCTCTAAAAAGATTTTTTAATTTCCTTGTCCTTATAGCCTATACCCTTAAATACTGAAGATAAATGCCTATTTTCCTCGTCTAGATGCTCAGAGTCAGAAATTCGAAGGGCTCTAATAGCAAGAGTGTTTAGAACACCAAACTTCTGGGAAGGGTGATGGTAGGATTCAGTGTGGAGATAGCTTTCTGTGTGAGTTGATTTCCTGAATACCTTATGCCCTAAAGAGCCATCCTCTTTTTTGATGATAAGTACATCTAAAAATGGAATGCTCCTGTTTTCCTCTAGCTCCATGGTGAATTTTATTTCTGAAGAGATAGAGTTAAGGTGCACAAAAAACTTATCAAGCTCTGTCCTACCATGAGTCCATTTTACATTGGTATCATCGATGAATCGCTTCCACCAAGTTGGCTTCAAAGGGTATGACTCAAGGGCTTTCTTCTCAAAATTGGCCACAATTTGCAATAGGGGTGATTGCATTGCCACCCCAGATGTCTCATCATAATATTCTCCTTAGAAAGTGAAAACAGTTGACCACAAACAAATCTCAGCAAGTCCTGCAGTTTTTGGATCAGTGACCTCTTTTATAACCTAAATAGCCTCATCCAGGGGAATCTTGGTGAATAAGGATACTACGTCAAAACTCACTAGGATGTCATCCTATTCCACCCTCTCATTTTTGATAAGATTCACAAAATCATGGGAGTCTTTGATAAAAGAATCAGTATTTCCAACAAGAGGCCTAAGGATCTTAGCAACATACTTAGCAAGTTCATAGGTTGGGGAACCAATGGTATTAACTATTGGTCTAAGAGGAACACCTTCTTTTTGTATCTTGGGCAACCCATAAATTCTTGGGATGGTCTCACAAGAGGGAGTTAATATTTTCTTTAACTTTTCATCCAGGCTAGAATTTGAAATTTCTTTCTTAACTTCTCTCATGATTTTGGGAATGGGATTAGTGCTAAGTTTCTTATAACTTCCACAACTAAGGTGTTCATTCATTTTACAAATATAATCTTCTTTGTCTAGGATCATGGCTACCCCTCCCTTATCTGCTTTAAGAATCACAATTTTATCATTATTCCGGAGAGACCTAAATGCAATTAGTTCTTCTCTACTTAGATTACTCTTGGGAGCTTTAGCTTTCCTCATTATGAAGGCAAATTCTTGCCTTAATGCTTCCTTATCTTCCAAAGAGAGGTTACTTATTCCATCCTCTATGCCACAAATGATATCCTCAACAGGGATGTTCCTAGGAGCAACTGCAAACCCTAGACCCTTGTTGAGAACATTAATAACCTCCGAACTTAATTCTTGAGAAGACAAATTAACCACTTTTATTCTGGGCTTAACCTTTGAGGATAAGCTCGAGCTTGGGTTTTTGAATCTTAATGTGGTCATCAAATGGGAGATACTGCAATCCTTAAAGAATTTATTCAGCTGAACTCAATTTCTTCTTTTACTATCGAACCCTTAGACTCTTTTGAAGTTAAAGTGTTGTAGCTACTACCCATGTCATGGTTTTCTTCACTTTCCTTGTACAAATTCTGATTTTTCTTGTTTTCATTAATCGTATTGTTTTTTTCCTCGAAGGAGTTGTCATTTTATTAATTGTTATGTATTCACAAACATATGTTGATACTAAATGAATGGAAGAAGCATTCAAGTACTCCTAATTTTTCTACCAAAAATTCATACCATATATTGAACATTATATTAATTGAAAAAAATACAGTATTTATAGCCATGAGGTTCATATATACCTTAGAATGAGGAAACCAGCTAGAAAAATCAAAATTTCTCTACCCCTGAAGGGGGGAAACTGAAGCTTACCACCTCCAAATCGTTTCTAAAAAATGTGTGGCTATACAAATTACACAAGAGGGCTAAGCCTCGCAGCATCTGGATAGTAGCATGAGGGGTGGTAGAAAATGTGAACTGTAATAAACCTGGGGGTGCCTTAGTCACAAAGTTGGAACTTATGGGTTGAGCATGAGGGGTGTTATAGAATTGATGAACACTGAGCCAAAACAAGATTGTTCTGCAAGCCATCGAACAAAAAGAAGGAGAAAGAACAAACCTTGTGTTGATCAAGTTTTTGGTAAATAATGCATGCCATGGTGAATCCAAAATGATGTTGAACTAGATCCACCACATGCCTAAGAGCTGCCATGAGCCTACATTGAATGCCTTTGAAATCTCCTCCATAATGAAACACTTGTATGGTTTTGGCCAAGGGGGAGAAGGGGGGAGCTTCAGTTGTCAATGGGGGAGCGAGGGGCACAGAGGGAAGCAAAGATGATTTACAAGAGAGGGGAGGAGATGAACTAGTTAGAGAGGAGTATGTAGGATACACAGCATGGGAAGGGACATTGGGATAGCAGTCAATATCTAGGTCTTTGGCCAAATGCTTTAGGGATGAGCATGAGTGGCTGAAGACTATGGAGAGCTCACTAATTTGGTTGGTGGACTTCTTTTTAGCTTCTTATTTGTCCTTGATATGTCTGGCTAGGAGGTTGCGGAGGGCCTAGAGAAATGAAATTCCATAGTGTGTCTCCTCTTCTTCCATGGCCACCACCTCTCTACAAATGTTATCATGTACATTTTGGTGAAACATAGTGGTTATGGAGGTGTTGTTTAAGGTGGTTGGGGGTCATCCATAACCTCTACCTCAACTTGGACAATGACCTCTTCCTCTTTCACCCCTCATGAGTGTGATGCAGGGGAAGTGAGGTGTAGGGATGAGGTTGAAGGGAGTGGTGAGGATCACAAGGGAAAGAAAATGGAGGAAGAATAGCAAGGAGGCCAAGCTGCTACAAGATAATGAGCATCAATTGACAGGGTGGTCAGTGCATTCCCAAGGAGAGCAGATGGATGGAATAATGAGGATAGGTGTTTTCCCTGAGCTGAAGGACACCTTGCATGTGAATACAGTTGTCATTCTGTGAGGGTGATCACCCTTAGCTCACCCAGATCTAGGGGACATATATTGTTATAATTAATTGTGTGTAATTTAATTAATTTTACTAAGACTTGGATGGTGTGACAGCTTAATTCCTGGATCAGTCCCTCAGTTTAGTATGGAAGTGAACTATTTTCTTTGTTGTTACATCCTTGGTCATTAACATCATTATCTACAACAATGTCATCTAGTGTATCATTTTCAATGTTCATATGATCTTCCAAGTAGTTAATATATCATCATCCTCATCTTAGCTTACATCGTCTTCATCATCATTGTAATGACTGTAGACCATCCATATTGTTATCAGATGTATTTAGATAATCATTTTCTATACCATCATGTTGATGGTGTTGGACCCGCAAACATTCATAGGATCACCCCGGTATGAAGTCCCTACTAGACCTCACACAATTTGGTGTGGGAGTCCCATCCGGTATGATGGCCCAGTTGCCATTGCCTTAAGGATTTTCCTGAAATCTTGCTCATCAGCACAGGAGAGTGGTTCACTTTGTCCTCAAGAAGTGAGGTTCGCATGCCTCATGAGTGTAAGTGTACTTGTGTCAATGGTTCTTTCACTGTGAGGGGAAAAAGGTGAAGGTGAGTGTTATAAAATTATATATTACGGAGCAATGGAACACATAAAATATTGCAGAAATATAAACACAGAAAACACATAAAAGAAGAGAGACACAGATATACGTGGTTCACCCAGTTTGTGCTATGTCCACCCCAAACAGCCAGTCCTTCCTTTTCTATTATCTAGCAAAATGAAGAGACACAACCTACAGTAGATCTGCTGTAATATCCTCTGTTTTCTCTCACAGTCTCACCTCTCTGTTTCTCGCTCATAGAATACACATCTATATCTCAACCTCAAATACAATTCCCTCATACAAAGAGAGGGGTTGCTTTCTAGGGCGAAAAAAAACCATAAACTAAACATAAGTTCTACCATCAGATCATCCGCCTAATGAACGGCCCAGATTGACTAGAAATTACTATACTTTTACAAGGAAATTTTACATATGTTTTTAGCTTCGGGGGCGCTGCCCCCGAGCCCCTGCCGGGGGACCGCTAGCCCTCGGACCCCCCAGCCAGGGGGGATCAACCCCCCCAAACCCCCACGGGGGGGACAAGTCCCACCTGCACCCCCCCCCCCCCCCCCCCCCCCCCACATGGAGGGGTGTACAAACTTCTTGGGGTATACACCTGGCTAAAACAAAGACCTCTGAACAATCATGCTCCACACACAACAATCTCCCACTTGGAAAATGATTGTAGCAACTCCACCGCCGCTTCATTTACTGGACAATGACTCCTCTTTGGACCTGGTTTTTTCTCATGTTCATCGTCATCCTTGAAGACCGATTAAAACTGAGCATATTATCAGTTTCTCCCTGGTTACAACTTTTGTTAGCATATCTGCAGGATTCTGGCTAGTGTGTATCTTTTCCAGCTTCAACTCTTCATCTTCCAACACTGATCGTATGAAATGGTACTTGAGCTGTATGTGTTTAGTCATAGAATGAAATGCTGAGTTCTTTGCAAGATGAACAACACTTTGGATATCACTATATAACGTGCCCATATCATGCTCCTTACCCACTTCACCCATAAACCTTTGTAACCAAATCATTTCTTTACTAGCCTCTGTAGCAGCAACATACTTTGCTTCTGTTATTGAAAGTCCAACAACACTTTGGATTTTTGAAACCCAACTGACAGTTGTTCCACCAACAGTAAATACATATCCTGTAGTGCTCCTCTTGTTATCTCTTTTGCCTGCCATATCTGCATCAACATATCCCTGTAGAGACATGTTTCCACCACCAAAGCATAATGCTTGATTTGTGGTACCTTTCAAATATCTGAGAATCCATTTCACTGCCATCCAATGTTCTTTTCCTGGATTGTTCATGTACATGCTTACAACTCCCACTGCATGTGCAATATCAGGCCTTGTGCAGACCACTGCATACATTAAGCTTCCAACTGTTGATGCATATGGAACTTTAGACATATATTCCATGTCTTCTTGGGTCTTTGGGCACATTTCCTTACTAAGTTTAAAATGGCTAGCAAAAGGTGTACTAACTGGTTTTGCATTGTGCATATTAAATCTTTTCAACACCTTTTGTATGTAATCATTCTGAGACAATGGTAATTTGCAATTTTTCCTATCTCTAGTGATTCTCATACCAAGGATTTGTTTTGCAGCTCCCAAATCCTTCATTGCAAACGAATTTTCCAATTTTCTTTTTAGCACATTTATTTCTTGCATGTTAGACCCTACAACAAGCATGTCATCTACATACAATAACAATATAATATAGTTGCCATCATTTTGTTTTTTCAGATAAACACAATGATCAAAGTGGCATCTAGTATAACCTTGTTCAGACATAAACTTGTCAAATTTTAGATACCACTCTCTTGGAGCCTGTTTTAAGCCATACAAGCTCTTCTTCAACCTACACACTAGTTTATCCTTCCTTTTCATCTCATATCCTTTTGGCTGTTGCATATATCTCTTCCTCCAAATCCCCATGGAGAAAGGCTATCTTTACATCTAACTGCTCAAGATGCAAATCTTCAGCTGCTACTAGACTTAAAATACTTCTGATTGAAGTCATTTTAACAACAAGAGAAAATATTTCATCAAAATCAATACCTTTCTTCTGTGCAAACCCCTTCACCACAAGTCTAGCTTTGTACCTCTGTTTTCCTCCATCTTCTTCCTTCAGCCTGTAAACCCATTTATTCTTCAATGTAGTTTTTCCTGTAGGCAACCTGACTAAGTCCCAAGGCTGGTTATGCATTAAGGAGTCCATCTCTTCTTCCATGGCTACCTCCCAATTCTTCTTGCTTTCAACCTGCATTTCTTCTTCATAACATTCGGGTTCGCCAGAATCAGTCAACAATAAGTAATATAATGAAGGAGAGTATTGTTCAGGGGGTCTACTTATCCTGGTAGATCTTCTAACACCACTTTCGGGTGTTTGGGGTGCCTTTTGCTATTGTGGTGGTTGTTATTGTTGATTATTATTATTTTCAAGCACCTTTACTTTTTCAGTGATTTCATCAAGAACTGTGTATTCCTTGTTTTCTTTTTTCTGTTTCTTTTCCTGCAACTGATTTTTATACAAGACCTTTTCATTGAATATTACATCTCTACTCCTAATGATTTTGTGATTTTCATAATCATATAAGTGATAAACAAAATCTTTAACACCATATCCAATAAAGATACATTTCTTTGACTTTGCCTCAAGCTTTGTTCTATTTTCTTTATCAATATGGACAAAGGCCTCACAACCAAAAGGCTTTAAAAAAGAGTAGTTTACCTTTTTTTTTGTCCATGCTTCCTCTGGAACACCACCATCCAAGGAACTTGAAGGCCCTCTATTTATTAGATAAATAGCAGTATCTATAGCATCTGCCCAAAACTGTAAAGGAAATCCTGCATGCAATCTCATGCACCTTGCACGTTCCATGATTGTTCTATTCATCCTTTCTGACACACCATTTTCTTGTGGTGTTCTTGGAACTGTCTTCTCTCTGTGAATTCCATGCTCTGAATAGTACCTATCAAACTCTTTGCTGCAATATTCACCTCCATTGTTTGATCTAAGACACTTCAATTTCTTTCCTATCTCAATCTCAACCAAAGCTTTCCATTTTTTTTGAAAGTATCAAATACATCAGATTTATTCTTATACAATAAATCCAAGTTTTTCTAGTTTCATCATCAATAAAAGTAACATAATATTGAGAACCACCAAGAGATGATACCTGAGCAGGTCCCCATACATCTGTATGCACAAGCTCTAATTTTTTGCTCTTCTTTTCTTTCCCAACTCTGAGAAATCTGACTCTCTTCTATTTTCCATAAATGCAATTCTCACAGAAGTCCAAATCAACATTCTTCAAACCCGGTAACAAATTCCTTGAGTGAAGAATCTTCATCCCATTTTCACTCATGTGTCCAAGCCTATGATGCCATAATGCTGCATCTGCTCCCTTGGAAGTTAAAGCATTAACAGAGTTAGAAATACCATTGCCTAAATACAATGTACCAACCTTTTCACCTTTTGCTATTACAAGGGCTCCTTTGGTGACCTTCCAAGATTTATCTTTGAAAGTTGTCACACAACCTTCACCGCCTAACTGCCTTGTTGAAATCAGATTTTTCCTTAGGTCTGGAACATGCCTTGCCTCCTTTAGTAGCCATTGGTTTCCATTCTGTTGTTTTACAAAAACCTTACCCATTCCAACAATTTTACAAGGTTTATCATCACCCAAACGAACTTGTCCAAAATCTCCTTGAACATAGTCATGAAAGTATTTCTTATCAGGTGTGGCATGGAATGAGGCCCCTGAATCTACCACCCAGGAATCAATGATATTTTTGAAAGAAAGAACCAAAGCATCTTGTAACACCTCACCTGTCACATTTGCTTCATGATTGTTTTCTTGCTGTGCATCTCCTTGTTTTCCCTTCCGAGATCTACAATCTTTCTTTATGTGTCCTTTCATTCCGCATTTCCAGCACAATATCCTGAGCTCTTTCCTCTTTCCATTTTTCTTCCCCTAGACTCTGCACTCAAAGCATTACCCGATGTCTCACTGGAGCTTTTCTGTCGCATTTCCTCGCTAAGGATAGCACCAACAACATCATCAAACATTAAAGTACTAGATCGAGAGACAGAGTTACTAATGGCCATTACTAAACCATTCCAACTTTCTGGTAATGAGCACAAGAATAACAGAGCTCTAACTTAATCTTCAAAGTTTACCCCTACAGAACTTAACTGAATTGTAACTGTATTAAAATCATTTAAATGATCTGCAACAGATCCACCTTTCGACATCTTCATATTAAATAACCATTTCATAAGAAATACCTTGTTTGAGGCTGAGGGTTTTTCATATAGTTTCGACAATGCCTAAATCAAACCCTCTGTCATTGTTTCCTTTGAAATGCTGAAGGCGACTGATGCAACGAGGCATAACTATATTGTTCTGAGTGCCTTTCTATCGAGAAGGTTCCATTCTTCATCTGTCATAAGCCTCGGCTTCTATATTTTTCCGCTCAATGGTAGGTACAGATATTTCTGATATAGATAATCTTCCATCTGCATCTTCCATAGCGAGAAGTTTTGTCTGTTAAAATTCTCGACCCTAAACTTACCATCATCTGCCATTGCTCCCACTTAAATGAGGAATCCTTCTTTCCTGCGAGTTTATCAACCAAATAGACCTTCGGCTCTGATACCAGTTGTTATAAAATTATATATTACGGAGCAATGGAACACATAAAATATTGCAGAAATATAAACATAGAAAATGCATAAAATAAGAGAGACACAGATATACGTGGTTCACCCAGTTTGGGCTACGTCCACCCCGAACAGCCAGTATTTCCTTTCTATTATCCAGCAAAATGAAGAGACACAACCTACAATAGATCCGCTATAATATCCTTTGTTTTCTCTCACAGTCTCACCTCTTTGTTTCTCACTCACAGAATACACATCTACATCTCAACCTCAAATACAATTCCCTCATACAAAGAGAGGGATTGCCTTCTAGGGAAAAAATAAAACCCTAAACTAAACATAATTTCTACCGTCAGATCATTTGCCTAATGAACAACCCAGATTGACTAGAAATTACTACACTTTTACAAGGCAATTTTACATCTATTTTTAGCTTTGGGGGCGTTTCCCCCAAGCCCCTGCCGGGGACCACTGGCCCCTGGACCCCCTAGCTGGGGGGGATCAGCCCCCCGCACCCCCCCCCCCCCCCCCCCCGCGTGGAGGGGTGTACAAACTTCCTGGGGTATACATCGGGCTGAAACAAAGACCTATGAACAATCATGCTCCACACACAACAGTGAGATCTAGGTTGAAAGGGATCAATCCCAACTTGGCTAGGAACACACAACACAAAAGGACATACATAGCTTTTGGCAGAGCAGTCCACTCGAATGTGGTAGTCACAACATACAAGGTCAGATAACATGTACAACACTCACAGAACATTTTGAATGAGTGCAACGGTCATTACAACAAGGTTCATATGAAAGGTTAGTCTGATGTCCAGCAGAGAATTCGACACGGATGGGACAACATTAACAGAATATACAACACATTTCCATTAATAGATTATGCATTACAACAAATGAATCAATTCAGATGTATAACACATGTTAAAGCAACATGCATTACAAGTGTTAAATATCAGTCTTACAACAAATACAATACATGTGTGAAAATGTGCTAACCTATTAACAAGTTTCTAAATTAAGCAAAAGTTCCAAGACACATCGTTACACCATACATCACCAACCCCATCAGTGGGGCATTGGATACACTACTTACTCCTCAAAGAAAATATTACACACTGTCTTGGCTATGTGGGAGTAGCTGAGGTGAAAAGTCCTTTCATGTACAAATGAGGGGGGGTATTTATAGACAAGGGTGAAACTGACCCTTGTGACTATTCGACTACCCTCATGACTATTCAAATTCCATGACTTTTCGACTTACATGAATCTATGTTCAAAAAGTGGGTCTCTTGGACTTCCACGTTACATCACATTGATTGACAACAAGCCCATAGTGGAGATGTGGGTGACTTGACTCATGACTTGACATGACAATGCTAGTACGTCTGTGCTGTTGTTGGAGTGCATGTTGAGCTATAGTGCTGCTAAGTGATGTATGTCTTCATGGTGTACCATAGCTTCACCTCACATGGTGAAGTGCACAGAGTCTTCGATGGTCCTTGGTTCGCTTTATGAAGATTTGGCATGTTGTTCCTTGCTTTCATGCTAGAAGGCTTGCAGGCTCACTTGTTCGCAAAGGTGTATGTTTATTGCATTTTTCTGCTTCGCATGCTTCATTCATTCATCTGTTCATGAACCTGTCCATCTGCATGTGCTCCCTTCGTTCATCCCGTTCGTCGACTTGTCATGTTTGTTGGTGTACTTGTACCTGCAATTACTCATGACGAGATGACATCAAATCCAAAACCTCCTAGTCTACCATGACACATGATCATTCAGGTGCAGGTGACTAGGAGAGGAAGCAAGGTTGTGATGTAGGATGATGACTCCGGGCAACTACAGATTGAAACTAGACAAGAGTCACTAAGAGATGCAGACAAGAAATATGAGTCAACAGTGACTGTCTGCAAGGTCTAGCTCGGTTGGGAGGAAAATTTTGCAAATTTTGGGAGGAACAGTCCAGGCCGTTGGAAGGCAAGGCATGCATGCTCTACACATTTTCTGAAATGAACAGTCAGCAGAGGCTGGACATCTAGATTTGCAAAATTTTCCATAGGAATGGGTTGGTCTACAATGACGAGTCAGCAAGCAGGGATTGTGTAGTTTTTCTAGGGAACTATCCGAGAGATTGGCAGCCAAAACTGCGCAATTCCTATAAGGAACGTCCAGTTGGCTATTGGGTCACTAGCAGCCAAAAATGTGCAATTCCCAGAGGGAACTTCCAGTTGATTGCTGGGGTCATTGGTAGCCAAAAATATGCAATTCCCTGAGGGAACTCGTAGTTGAATGCTTAGTCATTAGCAGTAGAAACTGAACAATTCCTCGAAGGAATAGGCAGTTTGCTGCTAGGAACTGTTGGCTGGGAAAACTTCACTGAGGCTGGGAGGCTGGCCTATTGAGCATCTCTATGAAATTTCTGATCTCCGCTAACTGATAGATAGCAGAAGGCCTACTCGTGAGTACTGTGCAATTTCTAAGATGAACAGTTGGTCAACTATCTAGATGACTAACTAGGAAAACTACCCAATTTTCTGAAGCAGAGAGGGATGGCACTTCATGTCTGTCTGGCTTGTGGAATTTTCTCAGTAAGTTTAATGTGTGATGTCAATGGCCTTTCAGTAATGGTTGAGGGGGGTCATTCCTTGGGTGACTGCCAAGTCTGACTATTCGGCTGGTCAACATGAGAGTTGATTGAGTTGCTTGCGAGCATTGCATCCTAAAAGGACTGGCTTAGTGATTTTGTGTTGTTCTGGTTGACATTTGATCAAGTCGAGAGTAGGGTGATGTTTCAAATGTCAGTGAGGAGTCTGGTCATCAGAACTTTAACAAAAATGACTAAGTGTGTGAATAGTTGATAGATGCATAGGTGATCATACGAACACACACTCGCATGACTCAACGACGAAATGACCAAACCATCTAGATCCACATCTTCAACATGACTGACCAATGGTGCAAGCGACAAGTGTGACACTCGTGGTTGATCGCTCATTATTGAGATGATGCTTGCGTGATAATGAATGTGACTTCGTGTGTGATTGCGACATATTCTTTCATGGCGAACACAAAAAACACATATGAAACCAAGACTTTGGGCATAACAAGAACATGGTCGCAAGCATGACCTAGACATCAACATGCAGGGACTTGAATGCAATAAACAAGAAAGGTGAATGTAAAGACTCACACAAGCTCATGGAGTGAACCTAGGTGTGTGCAGTCATCAAGTGAAACTCTTCAATGGAGGCTTCAAAATTGGTGCAGGCCAAAATTTTGGAGGGTGGTTGTAGCCGCTACAATACTTGGTGACACACTCGTAGAACTCCAACTTCTTTTTTTCAATTCATAGCTAGCATAGCACCTTGGTATTTTGGGGAATATTGAAACATTGTGCAGGTTACTTCAGTTTCCCCACTTACCCCATGGACATACATGGTTCACACTTTTCCAACTCAGTCAAACACAATAAAAAATTCAGCTTAGATCTTAGTGTTTCGAATCCGAGAAGGGTAGTTTAGTTCACGAGTTGAAGATTTTCAGAGTATAAGTTTTCATCTCTGGTGTTTCTCTACTTCCAGCAAGCTTGGATAGTACCCTAGTGGAGTCACATAGGAACACACACATTGCTCCACGACCAACGAGCCTGATCAGTACCCCATTGGAGTTGCTTGCTTCACCTCTCTACGCAAGAAGCCTTTCTCTTCTTTCACCTTTGTATTTTTTTAAGAGAACTGTGCATAGGCACTTATTTATTTTGGGGTGGAAGAGGGATCCTGACTTATTGAGAGAAGAAGAGGTTGTTCCTTCAGAGAATCATGTAATACCTCTGACATAGGTTTATTCATTTAGATTTTCCCCCTTCTCCATTTCTACTAGTTGGATTAGCTTAAACACACAGAGTAGAATGCTAAGTACAGGCATGGGGCTTCTAAGTGTGGACACAGGTTCATGGTTGGACCAAAGTTTCCCTTATAGATGGTTCATATTTTCCATTAGGACTTCATCGGTCGAAGGTCATAACCAAGCATAGAGAAAATGGACGCAAGACTCGCCAAGTGCTCCAGTGTCACAAGTCTCTTCAAATTTCAGCCACATACTCTATTCAAAAGCCACAACGTAGTAGTTGGCAACACTTATTTTGGGGAACAAAAATAGTAATATATCAAACAAACAAAATGAGCGTGAACAAAAATAGTAATTAGAATAAAAAAAAATCGAAAGAAAAGATAATAAGCAAAACAAACCAAATGAAACAACGAGCACTAAGCAGACTATGTACATGGCACAGGTGCAGCCCGACCTACTGAACTAGTGTTTGAGGACTTGGTCATTGACAGGAAGATTATCAATCCTCCCGTCAAGTGATTGCAAATGATACGTGTGTGAGCCATGTTTCTCGTGGACCAGTGTCGGTCTACCGAGCCCCGCTACCAGAACCTGGTGGTATTGCAGAATACCTTCAAGTGAAGACAACACCACTGCTTCAGGTACTATGTGCAACATGGGCTTATATGATGGCAAAGGGTAGCTGTTTTTACTCCGTGAAGGGTTCAAGTTTCTGAAGTCAATGCGTAAGAGGATCTTCCCATATTTCTTACATGCAAGATTTAAATAAAAAAACTAGGTATGATGATGAACTTTACAAGTAATCCAAACACTTAAAATGTTAGTCAATCATTTCGGCGAAAAGAGGACAAAAAACATGTATGTGTTACCTATTCTTTGCTGCAATGGCTTGTCTTCTCCTTTACCTAGAAACTCATGTTGGATTGTTCACATGTAGTGGGTACTTGGGTCATCATCTACTCATGTAGACCCATATTTGTATTGTTTTATCAAGCGGTCAACGATTGATCACTAATACAATGTGTAACTTATACCGAGATTGGCCATCTTCAGATCATGGTAGATTCCCAGGTTTCTCTATTCATTGATAGTGTTGGTCCTTTGTGTGTTCAGAACGAGTGCTTCAGCATCATAGTCTGTGACTTTTGACTTAACAAAACTTGAAATCGTGCATGGTTCATTGTTTTGGATGATTTATATACACTCATTCCTTGAGCCATCATGTGTTCCTGATTTGTCAAGACTCATGGCCCACAACTTGTCCGTACATGGACCATTCGGTGTGTTGGTATTATTGCTACTACCATTGTTTCTACTACTACTACTATTAGAAAAACAAACTGTACAAGTTTCATTATCATCAGTTGGGCAAGGAAGGAATCCCAACTGCTTGTCTGATGAGGTTGGAGTAGGCTGTGCAGGATGACACTCCAATGTCTTTTCTAGGAGGCAGTTGCCAAACATGAGTTTTGCGAAGGCCAATGGTTCATTCTCACCATTAAGGGGAGTGACATTGTGTTTCATATACCTCTCCGATAACACCTAGATTTGGTTGCATCTACCCTTGTATGGAAGCCACATGTGAGACCAGTCTATAGAAAAATATCCATCTAGCTTGCTAGACCAGTCTCTGCTAAGTAGTAGGCCATATGCTTCTGATGTGTCCACAACAACTATGTTGATGCATTGGTTGACTTGACTATGATGGGATAGTTGGATGATCACATCTCTTAGTTCACCAATGGCTAGCACTGATGTTCTATCAATTTGGATGATTTTGGCGGATGTTTCGCTCCATCGTGCATTGATTTTCTTAGAAATGGAGAGCGGCATGACATTGGTTGCCACGCCTAAATCAACCAAGCAGTTGTGGAAATTGTAGTTGAAAACTTTGAATGAAAGCAGGAATGGGGTGAAACCTGAGTTTTCTTCTTCCATCTGGAGTGTATTGAGCATAGTGGATAGTGATCCGAGAGGTGTGCTTGCTCCCTTGCTGGTGGAGGTCACGTTGTTTGTTGTTGTTTGTCCCAATGTGTGCAGCAAGATATTTTGCTGACTCTAGACTTTGGCTAGCTTGAACAAATTGATGTTCACTTGATTTTTCTTCATGTCATCGACTATGTTGTAATCTAGAGGTGGTAGACTCACCAAGGTGTCAGGGGTGGAACGGATGTTTGTGCTATCCGGTGAAGTGTTCAGCAACTTACTGCTCACGGATGTATTCTTGTCCACCATTGTCTTCTCATACTTGCTTTGTATTTTTTGCTTGGAGGTAACTGGTGGATCAACATTTTCTATTAACTGACTCACTTTCTCTTTCATTTTCCCAAGTGTAGGGGCATCCCCTTTACTTCTAAGATTGTAACGATCATTTTGTTTTTGGGGTTGCTTCTCAGTGCTCGTCTTTGAGATTACTTGCGAGCACTGATATGTGTTCACCACATGCCCATAAATTGGTGCTTCATTAGGTGCAATCTCTTCGTTATCATCAGTGTCTTCCGGCTGCTCCTGTATGTTGCCATCTGCATCGAGTGTATGAGTATGGATAGAGGTAATGAATCGCTTCCAATATAAACAAGATTTTTTGTGATGAAATTCTTCATGGAAGGAACGAAACTTAGGATCAGTGCATTGGTCGAGTTGGAAAATAGGCTTCTGCAAAAATTTGGAACTAAACTAGTTGTTTCTTGATGAGCCAGTTGATGAACTTCTTGCCTGTCTCTGTCTAGGCAGATGACTGCTCACGAATGTGTCCACATTTTGTTGCTTGAGTTTGGACACTTCAGTGGTCAAGTTATTGACAAGGCGAGTGAGGATCTCAATATCAGTTGCTTCCTTGTATTTACTGTTGCTCATCATTACTTGGGGATTTCTGCTCGCATCCTTGGAGTCCTTCCTTGATTTTCATCCTTGATGACTTGAATGGCATGCAATTCTTTCTCAATAGCAATAGCCTCTTCGCATCTTTCTAAAAGTGTTGGCTTCATAGCTCTCTTGATGAACTGCGCAATGGTGGTTGGTAGTGTAGACATGTAATAGTCGACAGTGTTTGCTACAAACTTGTTCAAAATAAACATAAACCTCCTATTGAAGTCTTTCACTTTCTCTTTTCCCTCCATCTTGAAGCTTCCCAATTCTTTGAGTAGCATGGTTGGGATCTTATCATCAACAAACTTTTCAAGGAACATATGTTTGAAAGAACCCTAGTTTTGCATGGAGTTGGGTGGAAGGCTATGATACCAAGAAGCTACATAGCCATCCAAGGTACAAGGAAACAATCTACATGTTACGTCGTCATAATGTACCTCAAGGGTCTATAGTTGAAGGTAGAAGTTGTCTAAGTGGTCTTCTGACTTCACCACGCTGTCAGGGTTGAACTTGATGTTCATTCTCTCTACTTACTTCGGCATCTTGTGCAAAATAGCCGGGAGATGGTCCCTGAGTCATTCATTCAAGATTTGGTTCAAACATCTCTTTGTCCTCTTCATCCTCTTCATCCTCTTCCTCTCCTTTAGAATCTAATGGTTCCAGATCTGAGTTTGTTGGTTCGTCTCTGCCTCACCTCCTCCATTGCCTTCCCCTCCACATCCTATACCAGAGTTTGATCCCAAGACCACAAGAGTGCCTTGCTTGTCTTTAAAGAATATTGGAGGTTCCTCTCCATCTTAAATAGCTTCTTCCAAGCCTTCAAGAGTAGCAAGGACTGCTCTTCCACCGATGATACAACAATCCCTGTGGCAGTGGCGTTTCACTTTTTAGATGTGTGTGGAAGATATTGTAATCCTGGAATCTATGTGACGGTTTTCCTAAATTGGCAAGTGATGGGACGAACAGAGTGAAGGTGTTGATATGAAATCCCGTGTTCAATTCTAGGAGGTGAGGAGTAACCAACTGTTGAGTCGTGAAAGAGGCAGTGAGAGTTACTACCTTGACCATATGGTTGATGAGGGAGTACCTAGACCTCACACCATTTGGTGTGGGAGTCCCATCTGGTATGATGTCCCGGTTGCCGTTGTCTTAAGGATTTGCCTCAACTCTTGCTTGTTAGAATAGGGGAGTGGTTCATTTTGTCTTCAAGAAGTGAGGTTCGCATGCCTGGCAAGTGTAAGTGTACTTGTGTGAATGCTTCTTTCACTGTGAGGGGAATAAGGTGAAGGTGAGTTCCAGGTTGAAAGGGATCAATCCCAACTCAGGTAGGAACACACAACACAAAAGGACAACATAGTTTCCAATGGATCAGTCCACTCAGGTGTAGCAATGACAACATACAAGGTAAGATAACACATACATCACTCACGGAATAGTCCGAACGAGTGCAATGGTTGTTACAACAAGGTTCATCTGAAAGGTCTGTCTGATGTCTGGCAGAGCAGTCGACAAGAATGGGACAACATTAACAACATATATAACACATTTCCATTAATATATTTTGCATTACAATAAATGAATCAGTTCAAATGTAGAACATAGGTTAAAGCAACATGCATTACAAGTGTTAAATATCAGTCTTACAACAAATACAATACATGTGTGAAAATGTGTTGACCTCTTAACATGCTTCTGAATTAAGCGAAAGTTACAAGACACATCGTTACACCATACATCACTAACCCCATGAGTGGGGCATTGGAGACACTACTTACTCCTCAAAGAAAATACTATAGACTCTCTTGGCTATGTGGGAGTAGCTGAGGTGAAAATTCCTTTCATGTACAAATGAGGGGGGTATTTATAGCCAAGGGTGAAACTGACCCTTGTGACTTTTCGACTACCCTCATGACTATTTGACTTCCATGAATTTTCGACTTACATGGCTCTGTGTTCAACAAGTGGGTCTCTTGGACTTCCACGTTACATCACATTGATTGACAACAGGCCCATAGTGGAGATGTGGGCGACATGACTCATGACTTGACTCGACATGACTTGACATGACAATGTTGGTACATTCGTGCTATTGCTAGAGTGCATGTCGAGCTACAATTATGCTAAGTGATGGATGTCCTCATGGTGTACCATATCTTCAACTCTGCATGGCGAAGTGCATAGATTCTTCGATGGTCCTTGGTTCGCTTGATGAAGATTTAGCATGTTGTTCCTTACTTTCATGCTGGAAGGCTTGACAGAATCACTTGTTCACAAAGGTACTACTAGCCAGAGAATTTCTCATGATCACAAGTTCAACATATATATGCCATTATCATATGTAGAGAGGCGATACTTGTTATTGGTTGCCTTGAGGAAGTGGGATATCGTTTTTACACTTCCACCATTAGGCCATGGGAAAGCCAGAAGTACACTTGCATGAGACCCTAGGGGGTGCTTTTGGTGTCAATTCCAAAAGGTATGCTCGAAATGGAATTGGCTTTGTAACTCGAAGGTATACATAGTGAGGTGGTAGTGAATGATGGTAGCCCGGGCATGCCCATGAAAGAAGTGTTATAATGAAATTCGTCAATCAGATTTGAAATGATTTTGATTTATTCCCTAGCTATATTTGCACTCATACTTCCTTCATCACTGAGCGGTCATTTAGGGGCTTGTCCATTGATGAACCTATCCATCTGCATGTGCTCCCCTCGTTCATCCCATTCATCATCTTTTCATGTTTGTTGGTGTACATGTACTTGCAGTCACTCATGATGAGACGACATAAAATCCAAAACCTCTTAGTCTACCATGACACATGATCATTCAGGTGCGGACGACTGGGAGAGGAAACAAGGATGTGATGTGGGATGATGGGTCTAGGAAATTGCTGATGAAAACTGCACAAGAGTCACTAAGAGATGGAGATAGGTGATCTGAGTCAATAGTGACTGTCTGCAAGGTATTCCTCGGCTAGGAGGCAAAATTGCACAAATTTTGGGAGGAATAGTCTGGGCTGCTAGAAGGCAAGGTGGGCATGCTCTGTGAATTTTCCAGAATGAACAGTTAGCAAGGTTGGACAACAAGATTTGTGCACTTTTCTAGAGGAACGGGATGATCTAAAGTGAAGGGTCAGCAGGCAGGGATTGCACAGTTTTTCTGCGGAACTGCCCAAGGGACTGGTAGCTAGAACTACACAATTCCTAGAGGGAATTTCTAGTTGGCTGCTAGGTCACTGGCAACCAAAACTATGCAATTCATAGAGGGAACTACCATTTGGTTGCTAGGGTCATTAGCAGCCAAGACTGCGCAATTCCCAGACGGAAATGACAGTTGGCTACTCAGTCGCTGGCAGCAGAAACTGCGCAATTCCTGGAAGGAACAGGCAGTCTGCTACTAGGAGCTGCTGGCTGGGAAAACTACAGTTAGGCTGGGAGGTCAACCTTCTGATAATCTCTGCGCAATTTCTAAGTTGAGCTGACTGATGGAAAATGGAAGGCCTACTCATGAGTATTGTGAAATTTCTGAGATGAGCAGTTCGTCGATTGTCCGAATGACTGACTGGTAAAACTGTGTAATTTTCTGAAGGAGACAGGGATGGGAACTTGGTTTCTATTTAGCATGTCTGTGTAATTTTATCAGTCAGTTGAAAGGTTGAAGTCAATGGGCTCTGTGCAATTTTTCAGGGGAGTTAGTCCCGAGGTGTCAGTCGGGTCTGACTATCTAGGTGGTCAACATGAGAGTTGATTCAGTTGCTTGCGAGTAGCGCGGTGTGAAAGGACTTTCTAGTGATTTTTCTCTGTTCTGGTTGATAGTCGATCGAGTCGAAAGTAGGGTGATGGTCTGGTTGTTAATGAGGAGTCTGGTCATTAGAACTTTTGGAAAAATGACTAAGAGTGTTAACAGTCAAAATATGCATAGTTGATCATACGATCACATACTCACATGACTTGACAACGAAACGACCAAACCATCTAGATACAGATGTTCAAAATGACTGACCGATGGTGCAAGTGACAAGTGCGACAGTTGTGGTTGATCATTCATGATCGATATGACGCTTGTACGACAGTGAAGGTGACTCTGTGTGTGAGTGCAATAGATGCTTTCATGGCTAACACAATAAACTCATATGAAGCCAAGACTTTGGGCATAACTAGAACACAGTCACAAGCATGACTTAGACATCAACATGCAGGGACTTGAATGCAATAAAAAATCAAGGCGAATGTAAAGACTCACACGATTTCACAGAGTGAACCCAAGTGTGTGCAGTTATCAAGTGAAACTCTTCAAGGGAGGCTCCGAAATTGGTGTAGGACAAAATTTTGGAGGGTGGTTGTAGCCGTTACAACACATCCATATTTTTTTCTTTAGTAACATCATGTAACTTTGTATTAATGTTTTCTTCTTGTGCCTAAACATAATCATCTTTAGCATCATCATGGATGTTAATTTCTTCAATGTTCTCTAATCCCTCTCTCTCATTTTTTTGGCCATCATTGTTTTTCTTAGTATGAATTAATGTGTCATCAAATACGTGCCTTAATCTTGGATCATAATGTATGAAAAATATCCATTTCGGGTCCAGAATATCTTCATAGAAACATACCTACACATGAATGAGTACATACATATATTAGATGTATGTTATAACAATTTTATTGATTAATAAACACGTGTATATTCGCAATAAATAATGTATTAATAGATTATTGATCATCACTTCTAATTCTTTGAGTTAAAGAAATACCTGCTCACAATGAATTAGTATAACATAAGATTTTTTATCCTCTGGTAGGAACATTGAGGAATATATATAAAAAAATCCACTCTGGGTATCATGTCTTTGTGTCCTCTCAAATACTTCATACCATCTACATTTAAAGATACAATATTTAAAAAGGTGGTAATCCAATTCAATCATTTCCTGTATTTTTCCAACATATTGTAGATTACCTTCATTAATATTATTATATTTTGAGATTGGTCGACTGGATTAATGAATTCAACCATGATGCCACAATCGAATTATTATCTCTTTACATCTACACATTATACAATATAATGTCGACCATATGCCCACACTGTTGGATATTTCCTTTCCTGTTAAAGACCATTTATTTCGGTTAAAACAAATATAATGACGAACACTAAAATAGTTAATAGTGTCAAAAATGTAAGGAAATAACATTCTGTAAAATCACAACTGTACCTTTCTTTCACATCATCTAGACATGTTGATTTCATCCTCTATTATGTTTGAATATGTACCTGCAACCTCTATTTTATTTTGAATTTGTTTAGTAACCCATTCTAGTGTACAATTTTTTACCTATTTCCCCTGCAGATCAATAGGAAATGGGATATTCCTTGGGTTCGATCTCTTAAATTTCCCAATGCTTCTAACAGTTTTTCTCTTTTTTTATCATACAAATCAGTCCATTTGTTCATAAAGTCCATGTGGAATGTAATGAACTTGTCGAGTATAGCACCTTCTTCTACACCTATTACATGTCAATATGCTTATTTCAAACTCCAAGGGCCACATTGTTAATTTTACAAATAAATTACAAAGTAATTTAATGATCGCAATAAAAACAACCACCATGATCATGAGTTTACCTACTAATGTCTACTTGAACAACATTAGATTATGGTTTTTGTCCGTCAATAATATCTAATGCTTGTTCTTCATCCGAGAAGCATGGCCCATATTCAAAATCCTTACCAAGGAATTTACATAGGAAGAAAATTGCTTCATTCAATACATGCCCTTCAGCCATGCAGCCCTCTGTATGTGCCTTTTGTTGAACATATCTTTTTATATTTTTCATATACCTCTCAAAGAAAAAAATCCGCCTCATTGATACAACACTCGTCAATTCAATGTCATCGACTAGGTGTATAATTAAATGGATTTGTAGGCCCATGAAACTTGTAGGGAGATTTTTCTCAAACACACATATAGTTTATCCAATTTCCTTCTTCCATTTTGGCACTTCACATTCATGGATCTCCTTGGATGTCACCCACCTAATATAACATTACTAAATTAGTATGAAACTTTAGGGAAAAGATAAAATTTCACTACAATATCTCTATGTCTCTCACACATGAACATTCCTCAAGTCAAGAGTAAGACATGGATCCCCCCTAATTTTGAATGGCATGATATGCTATCAAACACATTTATAAAAGATCATCATTAGTTATTTTAATCACACAATATAATATATGAATATATTTAGGACCTAATCAATTTTACCAATAAATGTTAAATGATGATATATAATACCTTCATAAAATTATGAAAGTCATGTGTTTTAAATCTTTCGATATCTACAACAACAGTAAAAGATTTATTTAATGATGACCCATAGCTAGTAGGCATGCTTATTGAGTGTATGACATTTTTTAGTTGGCCTAGCTCTTTCATTTTCAAAATATATGGAGCTTCTACATATTTTTAATTTTCCTTGTTTGGCCACAACTGTTTCCTACCAAATTTGGTATGCGAAAGAGCAATATCTCTCCTTGAAGAGAAGGTGCCCTTCTCTGTGTTTTCTGTATGTCGAAAATTTGAATCTAGGACACTTGTAAAGATGTGCATGGGATCTAATAGGTGATATATTTATAGATCCTTCCAATATGGGAGCTCATAAAATATGGATTTCATTTTCATCCCTTTTTTCATCTTAATTACAACTTGTTATGGTTCTTCAATAGAATCTCTCCCATCAAAAATCATGGCAAGCTTTCAATTCAACATCTTCATACTTCTTAAGCTAATAAACAAGACCCATAATCATGGGAGGGCCTACATTTTCAACTTTTCCATCAAATTGATTCTTATGGAAGTTTCTAAACCTATGATCTAGTGGTAGAAAAACCTTATTGTTTGCACAAATAAATTTATGAAGATCTTTAGAATATCGCCCTTGAAATTGTTCTACACATCTTGGACGTGAAATTATACCCTTTGTTTGAAGCCATGCAATTCAATAAGGTTAATAACATCAAAATAATAGTATAAAACTAAGTATGAAAGTTGGGATGACAATAAATTATGAGTGTAAATAGGTAAAAAACAAATCTCACCAGAACAACAACCATGTCCTGGGAAATCATGAATAGTCCAACATAGTGCATCACACAACATGAAGGACCTATTTTATGGAGGACGTGATATGTCATCCATTGTTATGTCTTTCTATAGCAGTTCCATATAATCAATAATAGGCGCAAGATAAACATCCATGTTTTTAACTTAATGCTTTCCTGGAACAATGAGAGTCGAGATAAGGTGATCCTTTCTAGCACCCATCCATGGGGGAATATTGTATACTATCAACCTCACTTTCCAAACACTATAATTTGAGGTCATGAAAGAGAATGGGTACACTCTATCAATTGCAAGGCCAAACTTGATACTACGATGTCCATCTTTGAATGTTTTTGGCCATTTTTCCTCTATGTGTTTCAATTCTTTGGAGTTGGATATAATATGCATGAATCCATATTTACTCCTATTATTTTCATGCCAGTCCATCAGTTGTGCAAGTGAATTGAAAAAAAACATTCGTTGATGTCTAGGTATAATTGGCATGTGACATAAAACCTTCTTTGGAACTGCAGGACCTTGTACATTTGTGTGACATCTCTTCTCTTTGCATACAGGGAATTCTACCTTGTCTTGATATTCATCTCTATATAAAATTCAATCATTTTTACATGAATGAATTTGCTTATTCAATAAATATTTTAGTTTTTAGTGCCCTGTAAGATTGCCAAAGATTAGATCAATTGAATGTTTGACTTATTATGAATATGTTTAATATGTAAATATATATTATGACTATTCATATACACTATATGGTCTTAAAATCTCCCTAAATAAATATAAATGAAGTTGATAAATGTTTACAAATTACATAGACCAATTGACAATGCATTGTAATAAATAGATTTCAACTCACTTCAATAGGGTGGTGAATCATTTGGCTGACCAACCAAATAGTGATTTAATTTATAATAATATTAATGTGCATGCTATTTTTTAGGTTTGGCTTGTACCCAATTTGAACATGGGTATCTTCGTTGCTTTCTTGTTGGAATCTTTTAGCAAGTTGTTATCATCAACATTATGTTGGTGGTAATTACCACTATTGTCATCGTTACTGTCAACCATATGTTCATTATTGTCAATATTGTTTCCATTTCCAAAGAAACATGTAAGAATTTCATTCAATCATCATGCACTGCATTTTCACTATCATGCTCATCATCATTAAGGTCGCTAGCTAGTAGCATATTGTAGTCATCAATGTATGTGAATCTCATTAGCAATTAAAATTTATCAGGTGGTAGATTTGTCTTCAAATATGCTCTTTTGGCCTTAGTATGGTTTAAAGGATGGTATGGATCATCCCATACAAATATTAATATCCCAGTTATATCAGCTTAGGTATTAGTAGTCATTTTTTCATTATCATCGTCTACCTATCGACAAATGCAACCATTATTTAATATTTGGCAAGAATTGGGTAAATCATCAATGTATCAATTTCAAAGAAGTATAACGAAATATTGCTTTACAAATCCCATCCCATGTACTATAGTCTTGAACAACCTCTTCTTCAATGCAATTATTTTTTTCCTAAAGTATCCATTGTCATCCTCTTCCATCCACTGTGTTATTTGTGATTTAACAGTTTTAGGTCCATGCCCACAACATATGTTTTTTTTTTATTTTTCTAATTGAACTCTTTCACTGTGCACTTTTTCCAATCTCCATATGAAATATCAACAACATGCATTAATTTATTTCAAGGATGGATAATAAACTATAAATTTTAATAATACTGTGAAAAAGGATTGACATATCAAAAAATGTTTCCTAAGTTAAGTCAAATTTTGATAATTACCTGATGTCCTGCAACATCTGTTGTGTCCTTATTTAATATGACACGATTTGTTGCCATGGCCTCATCTTGTGCCTATAATACATAACATAGTCAATGATGTTTATTATATCAATTATATCATTTCAACCAATATGTTACTCAATGTAAAACCCCACTTTACTCATATATTTGACATATCGATATCTTATTTTGATTTGAAAAAAAATGGCATATTTTATGTAACTTTATCTTGTCTATGTTGCAGCATTTGTGAATTCATAAACACCATCCTCCTTTGGTTGAGGTTACTTTTTCTTCTTACCTTTATTGTATCTGCAGATTTTGTATCCAATTCTATGGCCACCCACTTTCCTCTCGTTGATTTAGTAGGTTTACATCGCCCTCCATCCATGGCCTCCTCTAAATATTGTAATACACAACAATGACATTAGTCACATAACATCTATGCACTTCATTTTTTCTCCATTCAGTTTTCTAAATATATAATCAATTTAAGCTCAGATGGTTTTCACTACACCTTTCTAACTAAAATGCATCTATTTTTAATATATACCCTTTTTGTTAATTTCTATTACAATATGGTGACATGAAAAAACTCTTATAAATCTTAGATGAGGATTATGAAAACTAATGGAATACTTTTTCTTTCTTTCATATTTTTATTTAACTTAATTCAAACCCTTCATCCATAATTTTAAATTGCCAAATATCTATATTTTTGTATATTTAAAAAATTAAATCCTTTGACCCTATATGTTCGAGAATATACTATTTTCAAATTTTCATTTTTACGTATTCTAAATGAACTCAATATATAATAAATAGTTACTATAAGTTAACTTGTAGATGAGATATATTTTCAACGCCACCATCCACCCTATAAAGGAGTAAAGGGTGAGTGACGAGATTAAAAATGTTCTATAACTAGTGGATTGTTAGATTATGAGTCATTGGATATTAATATAAAATTAGAAATTTTGAAATCACTCCAAATTAATTAGTGGGCTAGGAAAATATGACATAAAACACCCTTCATTGCAAGTCAAAACACCATTTATGGCGCTTTACATTAACCAATGTTTCATCTTATCCCATATGCCTATGCACATTACACATTGCACATATAATATTGGTATTCAATTAAACCTCATAAAAAATGAAAATAACATGGAAACCTCCCACATCGACATTGCAAATTACAAATATGGCAATGAATGCAAATTAGACCAAATCGAAAAAATTAAGAAAAAAACCCTGCCAATTTATAATTGGAATGCACAATGGATAAAAATATTATGTATCCTGACTATTCAAGCAAAGAAATGTAAAAAATTCACCATATTTCCATTCTAATACTCACCAACTGCAAATCGAGGGAGCTTTGAAGTTCTGTGTGGAGTTGGAGTAGACCACGGTTGGAGCAATACGTTGAGGATATGAAAGAAAATAACTAATCGATTGGATCTCTATTGATGGTTGGAAAAGATATTGAAGGACCTCTCCTCCCCTGTAGTGGATTTAAATAAAAAAAAATTATATCAATTATATCAATTATATCATTTCAACCAATATGTTACTCAATGTAAAACCCCACTTTACTCATATATTTGACATATCGATATCTTATTTTGATTTGAAAAAAAATGGCATATTTTATGTAACTTTATCTTGTCTATGTTGCAGCATTTGTGAATTCATAAACACCATCCTCCTTTGGTTGAGGTTACTTTTTCTTCTTACCTTTATTGTATCTGCAGATTTTGTATCCAATTCTATGGCCACCCACTTTCCTCTCGTTGATTTAGTAGGTTTACATCGCCCTCCATCCGTGGCCTCCTCTAAATATTGTAATACACAACAATGACATTAGTCACATAACATCTATGCACTTCATTTTTTCTCCATTCAGTTTTCTAAATATATAATCAATTTAAGCTCAGATGGTTTTCACTACACCTTTCTAACTAAAATGCATCTATTTTTAATATATACCCTTTTTGTTAATTTCTATTACAATATGGTGACATGAAAAAACTCTTATAAATCTTAGATGAGGATTATGAAAACTAATGGAATACTTTTTCTTTCTTTCATATTTTTATTTAACTTAATTCAAACCCTTCATCCATAATTTTAAATTGCCAAATATCTATATTTTTGTATATTTAAAAAATTAAATCCTTTGACCCTATATGTTCGAGAATATACTATTTTCAAATTTTCATTTTTATGTATTCTAAATGAACTCAATATATAATAAATAGTTACTATAAGTTAACTTGTAGATGAGATATATTTTCAACGCCACCATCCACCCTATAAAGGAGTAAAGGGTGAGTGACGAGATTAAAAATGTTCTATAACTAGTGGATTGTTAGATTATGAGTCATTGGATATTAATATAAAATTAGAAATTTTGAAATCACTCCAAATTAATTAGTGGGCTAGGAAAATATGACATAAAACACCCTTCATTGCAAGTCAAAACACCATTTATGGCACTTTACATTAACCAATGTTTCATCTTATCCCATGTGCCTATGCACATTACACATTGCACATATAATATTGGTATTCAATTAAACCTCATAAAAAATGAAAATAACATGGAAACCTCCCACATCGACATTGCAAATTGCAAATATGGCAATGAATGCAAATTAGACCAAATCAAAAAAATTAAGAAAAAAACCCTGCCAATTTATAATTGGAATGCACAATGGATAAAAATATTATGTATCCTGACTATTCAAGCAAAGAAATGTAAAAAATTCACCATATTTCCATTCTAATACTCACCAACTGCAAATCGAGGGAGCTTTGAAGTTCTGTGTGGAGTTGGAGTAGACCACAGTTGGAGCAATACGTTGAGGATATGAAAGAAAATAACTAATCGATTGGATCTCTATTGATGGTTGGAAAAGATATTGAAGGACCTCTCCTCCCCTGTAGTGGATTTAAATAAAAAAAAATTGATTTGTGGGTGTGATTCATCCTTCAGCAGTCACGAAATCAATTTTTGCATCTCATTCACCCCTACCAGAGACAAAAATCAAACCCCTGTCCAACAATTTTTCATTCTTATTATTTAGAAAAGTTAGAGGGAATGGAGAAAAACATAAGGAGCAAAGAGAAGGGATTTTCCAAAACGTGGATGAAAAAAAATTGCCCTAGCATGAAAAAACGTGTCAAGTAGCAATAGAGGGAAATGAGGAAAGGGATTTGATTCTTGCGAGAATGGGGTATTTCATACTCAAATTATAGACTTGGAAATGTTTCCATTACTTGTTTGAATTGTGTTTTTTAGTTTTTAGTTTAAAAATTATAAAAGAAGAAATTAGGTTTTATTTTTTATTTCTAATTTTAAAATAAAAGTTCATTATCATACATATATAGAGACATGATAGTGAGAAACTGAAAGAGGCAGTGACTTCTATATTTTGGATGGAAGAAGTGAATAAAATAGAAGGTATGGACTTGTCCATGCTTTCCAAATACGTGGAAGAACGTACTAAAGGCACTAAAATAGACTGACCAAAGGAACCATGTCAAAGGAAATCAAATGATTCCTTATCAACTCCTAGATTGAGCAAAATATCTAGGAAAAAATAAATCACAATAACCTCTAGAATGTGGAACAAGGAACATAGACGTCCAATTTCCCACACAATATTGGGACACAAATTTCTTTCACCACTAGTACAGGTACTTATGCATCTTGCATTGGTACATATGAAACCGAGGTAGAATATGATGTTGTATCTAGGGAAATCTGAATGACATATGCCAAGAAAGTGTTGAATTGTAGGTTGAAGGAATCATGCCTTCAACACTTCAAAGAGAATATACATATTCCATTATTGAAGATACCCATGCATCTTCAGAAAGAAGTCATCGATGACATGAAAACTGGATTTGGGATAGGTTGGTCAGTAAAGAAAGTAAAAAACCAAATGACTCAAAACTGCAATATATTCTGTTGCAAACAAACAAAAAATATAAAAAAAATCCCTCCTAAGCTAAGGGCCAAAAGAACTCCAATTGATGTAAGCATGAAAGTATGGAAAGAGCTCGTGAAAGCATATGATAGAGTAGATGCATGGAGGAAGTGTGGTAAGGATATCATACAAGTATTTAAATTTGGTCATAAGATTATTTCAAATTGATTAAATGATTTTTATATTTTACTTGTGCATAGTTAAATTTGTAGAAATTCCTTGTGGATTCAAACTGCTAATTGTAATATGCTCAAACAATAAACTTGAATCAACTCTACTCATCAGTGAAAACAACTAAACGATTACGAAATCACTAAGCATACAAGAGAAATAATTCAACCAACACATTACACAATGATTTCTTGGGGAAAGCCACAACTAAAAACCCTTTCTATCTGTATATTGCATTAGTCAAAAAATATGAGAAGATTACAATGCTTTTCTCAAGCCCGAGCAACCTCTCCACTATCTCTATCTGTCTCACTACTTTCTAGACAAGCCTAGGCCAATACTTAGAAAATTTCATGGCCTTCCAAGCTCCTACTTCCTTATGCTATTCAATGAGGAATTACGAACATATTTAATAGGAATTTTCCTCCATTAGATTGTGCAGTTCCTTTAGGCTCTTCCTTTGATTGCATGCACCATCTGTATAATTCAGATAATTATACAATTGATAGTACACTACCCTTGAACTCCAATCTCAACTAGGTAACTCTCAGATCTGACATGCATGAGTTATTTAAGAGTGAATCATCAGTTAACTGGTTGAAAACTTGAAGTAGCACCCAAATGTTTTAACTCCTACTAGTTCCTCCATAAGTTCGAACTAGTTTAACTAACATTAACTCAGTTTAACTGAATTAATTAATTACAACTCAAAATAATCACAACCAGGGCTCCTATAAAGTAGGAGATACTCTACATCACTCTATTTAGACCCTCAACTTGAAGTAATTGAACCAACTAATTCAAATTAACTTAGTTAACTCGTACACGTTGTCTTGTGATGTGGAATTACATTTTTTCTCATTTAATTCAAGAACAAAATTAATTTAGGAATTTATTTTTTCCTTTTCAACACTCCCTCCCAGCAAGAAAGGGATTCACATCTACCCTTATTCAGCACCTTTAGAATATATTGCATTCATCACTTCTCACTCTTGTTGTTACTACAACATCTACAACTCAAAAGAATCCAATAAATGAATAAAAATAATCACTGAATCAATCTGCAACAATCTAATGGGAAAACAATGCCAGTGTTGACTTTGTAACTGAGCCTCTTGCTCTATCGTCAACTCTACTCTTAACTCCTTAGTCTTTGACTAACATTGATCTTCATTCTACTGAACAATGTGGGTTCCTATAGCAAGGGTAATGATCCATGAGACAAAAACACCTCAATTGACTTGGCCAAATTCTTGAAACTCTTGGACTAAGGTTTCATATGGCCCCACCTCACACCTGGAGGTATGGTTGCATGCATGGTGAAATCTGGTCTAATCATATTATTTTTGCTACTAATTTGCTTCCGCTTCCACATTGCTTCTGCAACCACTACAATATTGAGTCTAATCTCCCCAGCTCCTAAAGTACTAGCTTCCATAGGATTGCTCCCTCTGAAACTAGAATCCCTCAGAGTATTGATCTCCTTGTGGGAAATCAATCTACTCCTCATTCTGCTAATGTTAATGATCACAACTCCTTTTTATGTCACTAAACATTGGCTCATTGATCTTCCCTCTATCATTCTTCTAGATCCATTAAGAAGTTTGCACATAGGGTCTTTTGGATCTACTCGAAACTAGAGCTCCATCAATAGGCAATTCAAAATTCCCGATCTAATGTGAATCCTTATCTATAATGATTCCTGCTCAGATACCATCTAGAAATTTCTAAAAATCTTGCTCTAATACCATGTAGAAATTTCTAAAAATCTAGCTCTGATATCATGTAGAAATTCCTTGTAGATTCAAACTGCTAATTGTAATATGCTATAACAATAGACTTGATTCTACTCTACTCATCAGTAGAAACAATTAAATGAATGTGAAATCATGAAGAATAAAAGAGAAAGAATTCAGTCAACACGGTACAAAATGATTTCCTAGTGAAATCCATAGCTAAACACCCCTACTATCTATATATTGCTTTAACCAGAAAATATGAAAATATTGCAATGCTTTTCTCAAGCCCGAGCAACCTTTGCACTATCTCTATCTGTTTCACTGCTTCCTAGGCAAGCCTAGGCCAATACTTAGTCAATTTCATGGTCTTCCAAGCTCCTAATTCCTTGCATTGTTCAATGAGGAATTAAGCCCCTATTTAATAGGAATTTTCCTCCATTGGATTGCGCAGTTCCTTTAGAATCGACCTCTAACTACATGCATCATCTATACAATTCAAATAATTATACAACTGATAGTACACTTCCATTGAACTCCAATATCAATTGGGCAACTCTCAAATATAGTATGCATGAGTTATTTATGAGTGAATCATCAGTTAATTGGTTGAACACATGAAGCATCACCCCACTTTCTAACCTCCTACTAGTCCCTCCATCAGTTGGAACTAGTTTAACTGGCATTAACTCAGTTTAATTGAATTAATTAATTACAACTCAAAATAAACTAAATCAGGGCTCCTATATAGTAGGAGACACTCTGCATGACTCTAGTTAGACCCTCAAATCGATTAAATGAGCCAACTAAGTCAAATTAGCTTAGTTAACTCGTATAAGTTGTCTTCTGATGTGGAATTCATAATTCAGATCTCATTGCCCTGATGATGGACTCACCTAGCTAGTCCGAAACGTCGGTTTCTTAAATTGCTCACAGGTTTTTCCATTAACAATAAAAATTTTTCTCATTTAATTCAAGGAAAAAATAAATTTAGGAATTTCTTGCTGCATTTTCAACAAAATTGAATTAGTGCATGTTTCGAGACAAGGCCTTGAAGGTTAGGCTTGCCAAATATAATTCCACTCATCACAGTGGCCAAATAGGTTTAGAAGCCTTAGCATGGAAATTTGTAAGCATATTTATTATATGAAATTATATTCTTTTCTAATTTTGTACAAAAAATTGAATGATTGGATATTAATTATTTTAACTTGTCCATCTGCCATGTTTTGATAGGAGCAACAATATGGCCATTATCCATCACAATTGGAATTTGATATGATACAAGATAGAAAGTGGTTTGATTTTTTTATCTGGATGGAGAATAAGGTATCATTAGTTGACTTTCAATAACTTACTTGGATATTGTTATGCTAATATGTCAATTTGTGTTTCTTACGTTGCATTGTGTATTGTGTAGCTTGAGCTCTTTTCTGCTCCCACGTGGCATAACACCCTTATAAATCACCAACCTTTCACTATGATCAAGTCCTTAGAAATCAATATAAATTAGGGTTTTATCAAGTCATTTTCCAAAAACCCTAGGCAAAAGGATGGATGCAATACCATGTAATACATAACCTGTAGAAAACAAATCATATTACATGGGATTGATTATAGATGCTTGGGTTGAGACCACATTACATGGGATTTATTATGGACCCAAGATACATGTGTTGAGGAGCATGCGATGATTGTCTTGGAAAGAAAGAAGCCTTCTGATGAAGAGAACCTGACACTTCCAACCCATGCTTAGAGAGTGCAACGAGGATTGGTCTCTTGACATGTGTACCTTGGAGAGAGAGCGCTTCACTTGGAGACCTTATCTTGTTCATTAAATTAAATTGCTTGTGATTAGTGCACTTTACCAATGTTTTCCTCCCTTACCTACTCTGTATACAGGGAAGGGAATGTCTTTGTTGACACTATACTCATTATTCCATCTTTATAATTGTCATGGAGAGTTATTAGTTCTTGTGTGATGCAATAGAGGAATACCTAGAGTTTGCATCATAAAACCTAGAGAAGAAATCAAGATGAATGCTAGCACTAGGAATGATCTTGAGTATTATCACTTGTATTAGCAATTATTTTCCACATGGTAGGATGAAGGGTGTATTGAGGTATAAAATATTTTTTTGTAGTGATATATACACTAAATGAATTAAGTAGATATGTAGGGACATGGCTATTAGAAGAGGAACATTTACAATGTAGGCATGTGTTGGAGCTTGTTTGAATTTTGAAGGCCTAGTTTGAAAGAAATAACCTGAAACTATATAGGACACTACCTTTTCTAGTCCTATGGGGAGTATGGTTAGCACACAATTTGGTGATTTTTCTAAGCATTATTATTCCTACATTCTAGACTATAGCACAAGTATTCTCACTACTCTAGCTCTATCAAACCCTTATTAATCCTAAAATAATCATACAAGTGGGGCAGGTGACGATAGACCTATAGATGTAATGTGAACTAGTTTTTGGAGAAATTAATTAATAAATTCAACTAGCCTAGTTATCTGTGATTACAACTTTAAAATTGATGTTGTAGCATGGAGAGAGGAACATAAGAAAATGTGTGGTTTAAATCATAAGGATAAAAAAAATCCTAAGCATTAGATCTATAATAGAGATCATGAAATGAAAAAAAATAAGATGCAGAGACTGTAGAGTGATTCATTAAGGTTTCTTAGACAAAAGCCACATGTATCTTAACTATTCTCACAACATTGACAACTTTGTTAATGAAAGAAGCCAACAATTTTATTACACAGGTCTCAGAAAAAGAGTAACACAAATACAAAGTTACTAAGAAACACCTCTTTGGATTTCCACTTTCAAACTTTGACAAGAAAGACGAAATGGCTTGGTATTACAACATCCATTGTTACATCATCTGTTATGGAATCTATTTTTATAGCATATGTTGTTACCAAATCCAATGTTATATCATTTTCTTCTCAAGCTATTGTTACCTATGTTTGTGCTTATCAATTTGTTTTCTTTATCCCCCGAGTGTTGGTGTAGCTATGGGCGGAAGAAACACCTCTTTGGCCGCCCACCTTAAAGATTTGACAAGCAAGATGAAATGTCTTTCTACCTCCTCATTTGTTACAACATCTACTATTACAACATATGTTGTTACAACATCCACTATAATGGTCACTATTTCAGTAGGTTCAATAGTAGAAATTGTTATAGCATCATCTTGTACAATAGTTTTAACATTTTCAATAGTAATGTGTTACAACATCAGTTGTTACAACATTTTCAGTAGATTTAACATTGACATGTTGTTATGGCATCTGTTGTTACAACATATGTTGTTACATCATCCTTTGTTACAACATTCGCTTCTCAATCCATTTTTACCTATGTTTGTGCTTCTCAATTTGTTTTCTTGATCCCCCATGTTATATCTTTGTATAAGTCCTCAACTAAAGAACTAATCCAAATCATTAATGTGAGGAATTGAAAGAGGAATTTAGAAGGCTAAAAATTCTCCTTAAACATTTAATCATCTAATAATAGATATTTATAGATGAACCTTTATAGTCAACACAAATATATCCAAGTAAAACATAGAATAAATAATCGAAATATTTCTAGGCAATAAATTAAATAGATTGTTCAATTTCTAACTCGGTTGTGAACATGAATTTGCATAGGGGCATCAAGTAGATTGAAACTCAATCTAGCCCTTCCCAATGTCCTATACTATTCTCAAATATACATAGAAACAGACTATGAAATTACAACAAGAACTCACATGTAGACAATTGTTGTCATGAACGAAAACCAGAAGCCTTTGATTATATCCAAATTAAAAGTATTACAACAATATTACAAAAACTTTCTCTAGGTATTAACCCTTTCTTATTCAAAAATAAGGTATATAGAATGCTTTACAAAATATCCTATATCTTAAAATATTTTCATTCAAATTATTATTTATACAAAGATTTGGATAATGTTTAAACAACTTTTAGCCAATGTTGTGAACATCGACATCAAAATAAATTAAAATAGGTCTGAAAAACAAAAAAAAATTGTAAAAATCGGGAAAATATTGGTAAAATATGGAAAACTTCGGGAAAATAAAAATACCATTAAAATATCTGTAAAAATTGGCACACATTATCTAGGAAAAAAAAATCATGATTTTCAGATAAAATCAAGATGTTATCAAGATGTTTGCAACATTTATTTTAACTAAAAATAGAAAAATACTCCAAAAATGTCTGCAACTACACTTGATTTCTACATTCAGGTTCAATGTATTTGAAATTTCTTTGTTCTTGTTGCTCGAAATTCTTAATATTTGTGATTAGTTGATAATATGTTGGATTAATAAGTTGAATTTGTTGAACAAATTTGACCAACTTCTCCCATTCTTCATCTGTTGGGTAACTAAGATCTATCATTTGTCTATACGATTCATCTACATTAGTATACTTCTCATAAGAAGGTTTTACTATGAAAAAGTTTTTGATTTCGTAGAAGATGAAAGGGTGATCAACTAACATTTGAAGTATATTTTTACCGCTAATATCTCCCTTGATTCCAGCAAACTCTGTCCATTCCCCTACCTCGCTCTTCAATAATCTTTCATATTGGTCTTTTGTTACCATCTCGCCATATAATTCTTAGAAGGTGGAAGACCTATCTCTTACAAAATAGAACAAAAACTTGTAGGATTTATTGATTTGCATTAGAATATTTTCACACTTTTCCTTTGCCTTCAACATCAGATTTTTTCATGAGAATTTTTCTAGTCTGAATAACTGATTATGTTATGTCTATAATTCCTAGTTCTTCAAGTTCTTCTTTGGACCTTGTCTTTAGAGATTTTATTATCTGACTTTCTTGTCCAGGTTTATTTCCCAATTGTATTTTGATGTAATTAATAGCTTCTTTGGATCTTTCGATCAACTCCTCCTTTTTTACAATAATCTCCATAGACCACCAAATATCAGACACAAGTGACATAATTTCTATCTAAATTTGTTCTTTGGCCTATGATAAACATTGAATACTATTAGAACTGATCAAATATTGTTCTAATTGCTTTTGTAAATTTTCATTTTTATTTATTTCCTCAACTAAGGCATTGTCTGATTCTTTTTTTCATCTCAGCTCTGCCCAATTTTTCTTTCAATATTCCAATCTTAGCATCCTTTATTTTAAGAAAATATAATTCCTATGATATAAATTTTGTATTAATAGCTTATGTGGAACTTGTTTCTATTTTTGGAATTACTACACTATCAATTTGGGCGTTCTCTTTTAAAAACACTTTCATCCTTTCTTGCATAAATATTTTCCTTCTCTTTCTCTAATTCCCCAATTTCTTGTGTTTGGGGATGCTCGGATATGGGAAGCTTCAAATCTCTTCTAAGTTCTTGAATATCTTCATTTTTCTTTTTAACAATCTCTTTAGTTGCATCCACATTTTTCGGATTCAAACCTAATTTAACTACAAGGTCTTCCAAATATTTGATCCTAACATCCTTCGCTAGAGAAGAAGTATTTTCCATTTTATGTTTTACAATAGTATTATTCATATGATTATGCAATTTTGATACATTTCAAGCAGAACTAGTGAAAGAGGAATAGATCATCTCACCAGTTTGTTTATCCAAATCAATCTGATCTATAGGATGGATCTATTTAGTATTGAAATAGAAGGCTTATAATATCAAACAACTCTAGGAGCAAAAGCTTTAGGTTCAAGAATTGATAACTTAAATTCATCGTTTAAGTATTAAGAGCTAAAAGCAAGCTATTTTTACTGGAAGAAGTTTTCTTCTAGTATAACTTACTACCTTCAAAGCCTTATTGTTTTTCTTCATTTCCCAAATCATAGAAAATATGTTTTGGTTAAAATAATAAGAAGGAGAAGATTGTTCTATCCGTGGATCCAATTCTTCCATTCTGAAAATAGGATCACTTGAAACAATAGTAGTTGGTGAAGAAATGTTGAATGAGATAGTGTATGATACCACTCTCTCCATATTATCTGTCTTCTTTCTCTTGTATACTCCAAATTTTTCCATTTTTGACTCTCATAAGCTTTGATTTTTTCTCTTAAATTATTTTTCTTTCATTGGAGGTGTAACCAAATTTTTTTGTCCTACTAACTACTCCATAATTTGTTTTTTTGTCACTTCTTAGAAAGTGTTTTCCTCTTAGGTGTCCTTATTAGAAAAATTCTCTATCTCAGGCTTGGACACATGAAAATGAGGTGGGGATTTATACTAAACTCTGATCACTGAAATTATCGCAATGGTTGAACTATTTGTGGCAATAATTGTTCCGCCTCTTTGTCTATTGACGTTTAATTCCCTATAAATGGCCCTACCTATACCTTCAGTTTAAACGAGGCATGTTTTCTTCTAGGTAAAAAATGCACCTGATCTACATTGAGTCTTCATCTAATGAAATCAAGTGCAAAAATACGCATAGGAAAAACCCTTGCAACTGATAGGGTAGAAGTTCACACCCATACAATCTAATTTCTATAAAACGTTGGTATGAATACCAATCACCAATCCTTGTTTGTTCACTAAGTTGCATAATCCTTTTGATTTCAGGTGAAATTATGGGAGGAATATCACTAATCAATAGACTGTAGCATATGTGAAAAAAATTGTTCACAAAATCAGTGAAGGAAAATTCCTCAGAATTCCTTCTAGCCAAGGATGTCCAAAGAATCACAGACCATTGATTCCCTTGAAAATATTTCTTTTGCAAATGTATTGGGAATTTTTCTGACTGATAATACAAAAACAAATACACTAGGACTGATTGATATTTAAGAGATTTTTTAAATCCAAATTTATGAAATTGGTCATGAATGGCCTTAGATAAAAACTAGCTGAAATTGAATCAGATTTTTGGTTTAGTATCTAGACAAAAAGATGACATAAAAGCTAAAATACTTCATCCACTTTCTCATCACTATGATACTCTAAAATAAAACATAAAACAGATATGATTTGTCTTGAAAATTCTAGAAACATTGATGAAGGGTAGGGAAGGATGTGAGTGAGAATACCAGTCCTTTCAAGCATGAATAATTCAAAAATAGCCATTATTTTTTTGAATGTTAACTTCTGATATATTTCCAAGAGAATTTCACTACAAAATGGGTGCAAAGAACTAGGCAAATATATTCATAGGGCTTTTAAAATGGACTTAGAAGATACATAAAATAGGATTTCACCATTTTGCGAAATTATGGTTTTCTCACTGGGTAAGTACATGTCTGCACACCATACAACAAATTCCAGAAAAGGATGAGTTTGAGGAAATATAAACTAGGTAAAAAGGACACTCATAGAGAAAATTTGTCATTATTATCTTGAAACTTTTTGGAAGCCCAATTCTGCAATTTATATAGGTCAAACTTTGAGTTTGTATATTCTATTATGCTTTCCCTATCAACTAAGGGAAATTCATCAATTTTTGGGAAGGTTTCAAACTAAACCTGAGACTCTTTTCCTTCAATTGAACTCATTTTGAACCATCAACTTGTAGCAAGGAGCAGAATTACCTATAAAATTTAATGCATGTTGTATTTCTAGGTTGTTGCAGAGGGATTTCTATAATTCTGCACTATAATTCTTTGTTTGGTGACTAAAATAAAGATGAGAGGGGTCAGACAAAGGCAGGAATGATTAAATTATCAACGAGAGTGAGAACATAGTGGAATGAACGTTTTTATAAGAGGAATATTTATAATTAAATGGAATATGGTATTCATAATTAAATGATAAACGATCAATAAAATGGTGGTGGAAGATATGTATTACCGAAAATTGGGAATGGTTTTTG
Organism: Pinus tabuliformis; assembly: GCA_031772625.1. Taxonomy (NCBI): domain Eukaryota; kingdom Viridiplantae; phylum Streptophyta; class Pinopsida; order Pinales; family Pinaceae; genus Pinus; species Pinus tabuliformis. The sequence goes on from CM062815.1 coordinate 41,121,360, forward strand.
TGCAGGGGGTAAGCGGTAACTGGTCATGAGTGAGGGGGGTGTGCAATTCATATGTCACTGCCACGTTGAACTTTTTGTTGGAAAAACAAATTTTTGTCCCCCCCTTGCCTTTGTTAAATGTCAAGCAAGCAGGGGGCACACAATAGAAAAAGAATCATTGATCACCAAAGCATCATTTACCACTAGTAGAAAATGCACAATAGTTAGTGTGTTGAGATTTGACATTTTATTTATTAAATGAAACAAAGTAATATAGTGTGGAATTATATATTCGCATGAAAACTATTATGAAGTGCAATAAAAGTAATATAAATCAAAAATTTAAAATTTCCAATCTAAAAATAAAATGTTACAACACCCCAAGTGCTTGTGTAGTGTTGGTTGGCAGAAACACATCTTTGGTTCCCACTTTAAAGCTTTTACAAGCAATATGAGATGGCATTCTACCCCATTAATTGCTACAGCATATGTTGTTACAAAATTCGGGTTTACGACATCTTTTGTTACATCATCGGTTGTAATGGTCACTATTGAAATAGTTTCAATAGTAGAAGTTGTTATAGCATCATCTTTTATAGTAGTTTCAACATTTTCAACAGTAATGGGTGTTACACCATCAGTTGTTAAAACATTTTCAGTGTATTTAACATTGACATGTCGTTATGGCATTTGTTGTTACAACATCTGTTGTTACATCTATTGTTACTGGATCTATTTTTTAATCCGTTGTTACCTATGTTTGTGCTTCTTAATTTTTTTTGTTGATCCCCTAAGTGTTGTTGTGTTTGGTGGAAGAAACACCTCTTTAGCAGCCCACTTTCAAGCTTTGACAAGCAAGATGAAATGGATTTTTGTTACAACATTCGTTTTTACAGCATCTCCTCAACAATCCATTGTTACCTATCTTTGTGCTTCTCAATTGTTTTTATTGATCCCCGAAGTGCCAGTGTAGTGTTGGGTGATAGAAACACTGCTTTGGCTGCCCACTTTCATGCTTTGAAAAGAAAGTTGAAATGGCTTTCTACTCCTTCAATTTTCTCCTCAAGGTGCTACATCTTCTTCAAGGCTATAAATCATCTCATCAACATGGATCATTGTGGAAAATAAATATAAAAGAAAACAATGATGTCTCTAAAACTCAATGGTCGTTTCCAATGCAATTCATTAATCAGTTGTCAATGCAATTACTTTACAAAACTAGAAATTTTTCAAGTTGAGTTCAAGGATCCTTTGTTATTCCATGTGAGTTAAAGGATCCTACCCATGATGCATTGTTGTTATTCACATAAACAATGCACAACCGTCAACTTGTATACAAATGACCAAAATAAACATTTTTTGGGATCAATGATGTTGATAGACAAAGGGCATAATTGACTATGTTTGCATTAGGTTTCAAGCCTAATTCCAAATGGATTCAAACATTATATTTCATCAATAAGAGGTTATTTCATAAGGAAGTTTGATTTATTTAGTTGAAAATTGCAGCAACATCTCCAATCCATTGGTTCACCAATGAATAGAGGTTCATCATGCCCAATCTGTAAAGTGGCTAATGACAATTCATAGGTTCCATGGATTATCTTGATTTTGACATTGACCCCTAATTACTATCCCTGGAAAAATCTACCTCGAATATGTTCTCAAGTTGTTAGGAAAGAACAAATAATTTGCAATAATCATTTACATGGAAAATTTTTACCCTGTAGAAGTCAAAATGAACAATCATATTATATTTTAGTGAAGGTATGTAGCAACCCTTTAGAATAGCCCTAGGTCACCTCTAATTCACCCTCCTTGCCTTCATTCTTATACTAAAGTTAATTTCTTTCGTTGTCCCACAAGTCGTTGACTTGTTTGACCTCTAAGCCTAAGCCTAGGGTAGAATGATCCCTCTATGTCATAGCTATTCTACATGTAAGCTCAAAAACAACCATTTCTCTACGAAGTGACATAGATAAAGGGAATCTCCCTTTCACCATTTCTTGCAACTAGAGAGTCAACGCTACCAGTGGTAATTTCACTTGTGTCATTCTTGTTGATCCTTCGGCTCCACCTAGAGTGGACTCTAATCTCATTCCCCATAACCATTTCATCTTCAACACCTTTACTACATCTAGGAAACATTAACCTTCCCTTCACTTGAGTGTGGAAATGTAGTGTATATATAGCACAAAATTTCACAAAAGCTTGGCTCAAAGAGCCCCTATATCTCGCTTTTCTTTGTGTGTGTGTGTGTGTAGATGACCTTTTTTTTTTAAAGACATTGATAAAATATCTACTAGGTTCAATGGATATGAATGGGTGTTACAATATCATTTGTTACATCATTTTCAATAGATTTAACATTGATAGTTGTTATGGCATATATTGTTATAGAATATGTTGTTACAACATGCACTGTAATGGTCACTGTTTTAGTAGTTTCAATAGTAGAAGTTTTTATAGCATCATCTTTTACAATTGTTTCATCATTTTCAACAATAGTGGGTGTTATAGCATCAATTTTTACATCATTTTCAGCAGATTTATCATTAATAGTTGTTATAGAATTTTATTTTATAGCATCTTCTATTACAACATCCTTTAACAACCCCACGCATGGTTCTATCATAAAATGCATTGTAAATATTTTTTACAAATAAGTGAAATTAAGAAAAAGGGACTAATTCAAAGGGACATGGATTCCAAAGATGGGGAGGAGGATTTCTTGCTTGGGAGGTTGAGTTTTTTGTGTGGAGAAAATTTGAAAATTTTGGGATAGCCATTAAAAGTTGGATAGTGAATGAATTAATGAACTATTTCTTAAATTGAATGAACTACAGAGAAGGTACACTGGCCCATGCACTTGGGAACCTTCACAAGGAAAAAGGACAATAAACGAAGAGGGGATCTATGCAGTACAAGAAAGGAGGGATGAAGTAGTAAATTTGATATGGGAAAAGAAGGCAAGGTATGGTATTCGAATTCATGTTGAAGGAGAGTGGAGACACAATTCAAGCAATAGGAAAACAAAGAAATTTTGTTTGATCGGCCAGCAGCGCAGAACAGGAGAGAAGAGAAAGGGATTGGATCTCAATTTCCCTTGAGGTTTTGGGTTAAGCTGCTAGTCTTTGGAGCCTTGTAATAGTTTGGGGTTCCCTAGAGGTTGTGGGTTGATACAAGATCCCTAGAGCCCTGTAACAACATCGGTACCTAGGGGATATGGGTTGAGACAGTCTCTAGAGTCCTGTAATAGCTTAGGTCCCTGGAGGATGTGGGTTAAGATGTAATTTATGGATCCCTGTAATATCTTTAGTCCCCTAGAGATTGTGGGCTGAGCTAATGGGATCTGGAGCCCCAGATAGCTTTGGAAGAGGTTAATCTTGCAACAACATAAAAATAATACTTGATTAAAGACCTTGGTTACTTCATTATTGTTATAGTGGATCTTGGTGTTATAGACATATTTGGGCACTGCAACCCCAATCTTATATGTCGATAAACTAGGGCTCTTTAACCCCTAAAATTGTTGTTTCATACCCTAAAGGATCATGGTCAAATGATTACATCATTCCCCAGAAGTTCCACTTGAAAAACCACTCAGAACTAGCCAAAACTGGACCATACTTACTGCTCCATTATCAGGGTGTGATGCATACTGACTCCTACACTAGCCAGGTGTGATGCATACTGAAGAGGCCTTCTGCGGGGTGCGTTGAGCGATAATGGACAAATGTCCGAGACTGTTTACTAAGTGGATGCTCATGGAATCTTCTAGAAACTTCTCCTATGACACTTGCCTCTATGAATTCGCCCAAGGATGAGAAAGAGATCCAAGAAATATCGAAGTGGAACCAAGAACAACAAGTGGAATGACACTAATCAAAAACCTAGAGATGACTCACACCCTTGTAGACATCTATAAATGGAACCCTTATCTGAGAGATCTGGAGGCTGGAATTTTGTAATTTGTAAGGAAGCGCTGATAGTTTGTCTTTGAGGAAGATCATTTTATTGTTGGGTGATATTGCTTTTCATGACGTGAAGAGGACTTTGATGCTGGGAGGATGATGTTGGATCAGACAACTGGGTTGTAATTCTCCCTTCATATTTAATAAAGTTCTTTGAGTTTTCCTCCATACAATCATGTATTTGTGAATGTTGTTATTTGTGAATGCCATTGTATGTTCAGTGTATTTCTAATTTTGCATTGTTTATGATATAATAGATCAAGATGCTTTGATGGTGTCTTGTTACTTTGTTTCTATAGGTATTCTCTAAGTAGGACAAGTAGGGGAGGAGTTGTGAGCTCTATCAAGGGGGGGAGAAATCAAACAAGGAGTCAAGTGGAAGATCCAGGTTGGTTCCTTTGCTTCTCTCTTATCTATCATACATAGAGGAAATTCCAAATTACTTTGATTTTTTGTTTTCTAGGATAGCTGCCAATCCTAGAGGGCTAGTAGATCAAAAAGACACTAGTTTTCCCAGAAACAAAATGGCGACTCTGCTGGGGATGAATAGATTTTTTTGTTGTTGATGTTTGTTTTATAAACTATAGATGGATCTTGAAGTTAGCCAGATAGCCTTCAAACTACTCTTGCTCTGCAATTGCATAGTAGATGAATGTTGCTTCAGTCAATCTCCGGTTTAGTTTATGAATTGAACATTTGACTTACAAGCATTCTAGATGCCCTTTTGGTAGCTCAGTAACCTCTCAAGATCATACCTCTGTACTTTGCTCTTTACTGTCCATCATAGCTCAACTTAACTCACTAAACTTAGCTGCAAATTTGAGCGAAAACCCATCTCAGTTGAGCTCCCTGGCCCATCGGACTGTCTATCACTGTCAACCAGTATGCATAGTACCTCCTGAGCCTAAAAATTGCGATGCATACCTGTTTCTATGAAGCCCAGGTGCGATGACTGAGTAAGCCTGTTTCTCTACATGAAATTTGGGCTTTTTGTCTTTGTTTTCAGCTCTGTTTAGTTGTTTTTTGCTGCTTATGAACAGTATCTCATTGTTGAAGCCTGCTTGCATTACATAGTTTAGCCTCCATTGATAGGGATTAGTAAATGTTTTTATGTATTTGTCCATAACTTACGATCCTTTGTCAAAAAGTTGCTTAAATCGATCTGTCATTTTAGCACAAAAAGTGTCGTAACTGTCGTTTTTGTGTCAAAAAGAGGAGTGTCGTAAATTCTTCCTTCTCTAGATAGTCGATTGAATTTTTTGTCATGTATTTGATTTGATTTGTTAATATTTGAAGTGTCGAAAGTATTTTCTATTCGAAATTGAAAAGTGTCGATTAGTCTTCCTTCCCATTTTGAAAAATAAATTGTCAAAATGTCGCTCTGAGTAAAAATATTTCAAATCTTTGTCTACTTAGTTTTCCTTTTTGGCATTTTTCACATTAAGGGGAACGAAAAACAAATACATGCATTTTCATTTTCATTTAGACTATGTGTGAAAGATGATTTAGGAAAAGTGCATTTAGTGTGTGCTCTTTGCTCTTTGTTTGAAAGAAATTGAATCTTCTTTCCTTGGTAGCTAAGATTTTCATTGCCAAAAATAAACAACGATTGTTTATCATTGTAGATTGCATTTTTAGTAATTTTACATCTACATCACATGGTGAACCATTGAAAGGAAAACTTCTAAACAATATCAAATCTAACTTAACAATGCTTTGGAACCTAACGCAACACATCTAGAGGTCTAGGCTAGAGACGTGCTCTGGCATCGTAAAAACTAGTAATTATCGTTTACATCGAAGGTTGGGTGATTCCTCCTCTTTGATATGACAAGTGCTAGCACGGATTTGTGCTCCCTGTACCGTGGAGTATATATTGGGAGACCACAATAGGCTTATATCTTTTATCCACAAGAAGCGTGTCTACCACCCTATTGATCGCAATGCACTAAACACAGCATTCAGGAAGATTGATTGTCGTACATAAGTCCTTGGTAATTTCTCTTTAATTTATCACCAAGGTGTATATTGCAGTTTTGCGATTGGTTTGGTAATCCCTCTGTCTAGATTTCTAGAGTAGTCACTTTCGTTCCTTTTCGACTCCTTAAAAGAAAAGGTCCATCTGAGCACTTGTCACTTCAGGCTCATTAAAAATCGAAGGGGACTAGAGTCATCTTTAGCTTTTTCTCGACTCTTAAAAATTGAAAAAGCAAAGTTGTGTCAAAGCGTCATTAAAATTTATTAAATTCGGAATAACATCCCTATTCCTTCATTGATATTAGGTTGAGATAATGGAGTCCACCAATCATGGAATCCCTCTTGAGGGGAATCCTAGTCCATTTTCTTCTTGGGGAAATATTGGTGCTCTGTATATGGCCACATTGTCCCTTCCAAGAATCACAATTGGTCTGCCGGTATGGCTATTCTCAACTTATATCGTTCAAAATACCGTGATTCCTTAGCAATCAAATCAGCAACCTGTTGATAGTGAAGTTGACCCTTCGCCTTCTACTTCATTTGTGTCTCCCTCCCCTTCTTCCTCTTCGTTTGGTGAAAATAACGATGCTAGTAACCGAGTGACTGAGAAGAAGAAGAAAGGGAAGGAGAAGAAGAAGAAGTCAGTTAAGCAAGGGGGCAACCATGTAGCATCTGGTGAAAATCCGCACACCGAACTTTCCAAACCAAGAAATGCATGCATAATTTGCAAAGGATACCATTTTCATCGAGAATGTCCATGTATCCCTCGGATCTTCAGAGAATGGTATCCCCGTTCGCACCATCAGGTGTCATCAACCTCTGGTGATCATGTTGACAGAACACCATCAACTAGTAATAGTGAAGCCAATGGACAGAAACGAAAGGTCAAAGTTCCATGTAGGTTATGTGAAGGTAATCATTCCTTTCACTTTTGTCCTTTTTTGGATGAAGCCAAAAGATTCTTGGATAACCACCCTGCTTCACCGCAACAACTTCCATCTGGATACAGGAAACTCTCCCCAAGTCATTTACTAGTTGAAAATCAAACTGACATAACTCAACTATCGGTCGAAACACCTATTGTTGAAAGTGAATCTTCTGAGTCCATACCAGACCAAATTCAATAGGTCAAGATGGCAGTTGACCTAGTTTTACCTTTAGAAGGTCCACCTTTAGATGATATCATTCCCAAAGAGAGTGAGAACGAGACTGTTCAAATTCTTTTTGTTACTTCAGAGTCCAAGGAACTTGGGGGCAATCCGCCCATTCCTTCACAACAGGGAGAGAATCCCCTAGTTCCCGCGACTCAAGGGGTTAATTCAACCATTTCTTCGGTACCTCCACCAAGCAGTCTAGTCACTTGCTTCGATTATAATCGACTAGAAAGATCTCGCCTTCCTTCTTATATACCATTTCGAATCATAGTACAAGTTTACAAAATGATCATGTATGGCACTATCATAGATGAAGGGGCATCAGTGAGCATCCTTTCCTGAACTGCTTGGAAAGCACTTGGTTCATCATCGCTTATGCTTGTTACATAGAATTTGTTAGGCTTTAACAAAGGAACCAGTCGACCGTTAGGGATCTGTCCTAAGTTACCAATAACTTTGGGAAGGAAAATCGTTCACTTGAACGTGATGGTAGTCTAAGGGCTGTTAGATTACAATCTACTCCTTAGGCGTGACTATGTTTACAACACAGAGGCTATTGTTTCAACACTCTTTTGAGTGATGTGTTTCCCACATGAAGGCAAGATTATCACCATTGACCAGCTTTCATTTCCTGGTTCAAACATAGCTCCAAGTCAATCATCATCCCAAAATGGTCCTTTGGCATCAAGACTATCTCTCGAACCTTCATTCCATCCACCTAATTACCACGAGTAGTCTGGTGAATGTAACAAAGCTTAGGGGGCATGCACCCTGGTCTACTTTGGTAGATGAACCTAGCTGGAAAGATATGTTTCCCTATAGGTTATGTGATTGGAAGTGTTATCTCACACCATTCACCATTGTCTATTTGATGGACAAAGCCAAGGAAATTTTTCGTCGGCTCCACTAACAAAAACAATCCTGCTTAACCGCAGTGATTTCCATATGGTTACCTGGAGACTCTCATTTTCTCGATGCCTGGGGGCATGCAAACCTTTTTATGCAAGCTAAAAACGACCAATTTCATTTTTTGAGCTTTTTAGCTTTTTAGCTTTTTAGTTTTTCAACTTCTTAGGTTAGGTGATTGGTCTTATCCACCATTCACCTTCGTTTGTGCCACAGACGAAGCAAAGGAAGTTTTTTGTCCAGCTACTGATGAAACCATCCTACCTAACCTCAGTAGTCCCTTAGATTTTTATTTTTTTTTTAGCTTTTTAGTTTGGTCATTTCTAGTTTACATAAAAAGAAAACTGAGCAATGTTTCTGCAAGGTTCAAGCTCATTAAGAAATAAACCCACCACTGAGCATAGTTTCTCTCGGTTCGAGCTCGTTAAAAAATGAATCCACCATCGGTAAATAACTTTTGTGATTGCCATGCAATCTGCCTTTTTGAACCTTGGTTATGTTCCTGCCATCACCTCCATTCTTTTGGCCAATCATTCGCTTCCACTTGATTGTTTACCTTTTTGAGGAAGAGCTGCGACGAGTGGTCCTGTTAGCCACCCTCTTCACATCACCATGTTTTGAGAAGTTCCAAGCTTACCCAGAAGTAGTTGCTACCCTAAATGGCACTTGTTCCTAAAAAATGGGTCTCCTTTAAACGCTTTTCAGACTCGTTAAATATGAAAAGATTATCGAGCTAATGGCCTTCCCAACTCGTTAAAGTAAGGGGAAGTGTCATCCCTCCTGTATATTTTAATCTTTTTTGGACCTGAGGGATTATCTCATGAAAATGTTCGAGCACTTGTCTTTTCGGCTTGCTAAAGTGATTGAAGAGTCATCCCTTTTGTATTATTTTACCCTTTTTCGGACTTAAGGGATTATGCTATGAAAAAGAACTAGTGGAGTTTCCTTTTCGTCCCTTTTCAAACTCGCTAAACATGAAAAGGACCGAGTTATCTTTGTCATTAAACTCGTTAAAACAATAGCGACAAACTTGTCCACCCAGACAAGAACGAGTTTCACTGTTGCTAGGGTCGCTAAAACATAGCGACAGGTTTGCCCGAAGGGAAAATTATAGAACAAGAATATGTTATCCTCCTCAAGCTTGAAAAAAATAAAGAGGTACTAGTCAGCAATGACTAGGGAAAAAGGGAGGAAACTTGAAGAATTTGATCGGTAATAGGTTGCTCTTGAACATGACACTTTCACTCCATCACCATGATTGAGTCGGGTTGGGTTATTCCGTTCACCGATCATATCACCATTGGTCCTCCACAACATTTATTTTTGGGGTTAACGCTACCAATCCATCTCAGTGTCACCCATATGTTCAAGAGAAGTCATTCAGAGAATTCACCATCCAGTTAATGCCTCATCCATTGCAATACATTCGCCCTCCATTTTTCATGACCGCCATTCCTGAACCTTGTATCGTCAGATCGTTTTCACCTCCATAAAATCATTTTCTTTGTTTCGTGTCATAGATGTGGGATACATTAAGGCCCTCCTACGACGGGTCACTTCTTGTTGACATCAGCTCATTATCCAAGAAGTTGACTTAGAAACAACCCTTTCAGTACTTTGAAGCTTTCATGCCTCAATGGAAAGTTTCTCACTTCCGGTGACAGGTTGACATCAATGGCCTTCGACCGAAAGATTTTGCGTGGTGTTTGACATCGGATCATATATTCACACCACATGAATTGTATTGCAGTACCTTGAGGGTCATTATCATTATCGGTGATTCCTCTCTTGTCTATTAGCATCTTACATTATTGGCTAGTAATCAGGTGATGTCTTTCCATGTTCGACTTTAGAACATCTTTTCACATGGATTGACTTGTACATTGGATGAAGATTGAACGAGTTTGAAGACCCCGGATCTAATTTCATCCATCCAGGCTACGATATATTTAGGAATATAAAGACATCAAATGTACATAGAAGCTGCACAAATGGTCATCCAAGCCAGGGATGATGACTCTACATATAAAGAATCACCAGTCTACAACTGCAGATGATTATTTGTTCTAATACCTCGGATCCTCATGATAAAGCATTTCACCCGACATCAAAAGATTTACTACTTCATGCTTTAGGGGGCAACTATTATATACATATTTGGCCACTGCAACCCCAATCTTATATGTCGATAAACTAGGGCTCTTTAACCCATAAAAGTGTTGTTTCATACCCTAAAGGATCACGGTCAACTAATTACATCATTCCCTAGAAGTTCCACCTGAAAAACCACTCAAAACTGACCAAACTAGACCATATTGACTGCTCCACCATCAAGGTGCGATGCATACTGACTCCTACACTAGCCAGGTGTGATGCATACTGAAGAGGCCTTCTGTGAGGTCTGATGAGCGAGAATGGACAAAAGTCTGAGATAGTTTGCTAAGTGGATGCTCATGGAATCTTCTAGAAACTTCTCCTATGACACTTGCCTCTCTGAATTTGCCCAGGGATGAGTAAGAGATCCAAGAAATCTCCAAGTGGAACCAAGAAAAACAAGTGGAATGACACTAATAAAAAACCCAGAGATGACTCACACCCTTGCAGACATCTATAAATGGATCCCTCATCTGAGAGATCTGGAGGCTGTAATTTTGTAATTTCAGAAAGAGCATTGTATTGTTTGGTGATCTTGCTTTTCATGAGGTGAAGAGGGATTTGCTATTGAGAGGATGATGCTGGATCAAACAGCTAGGTTGTAATTCTCCCTTCATATTTAATAAAGTTATTTGATTTTTCCTCCATACAATTGTGTATTTGTGAATGCCATTGTATGTTCAATGTATTTCTGATTTTGCATTGTTTATGATATAATAGATCAAGATGCTTTCATGGTGTTTTGTTAATTTGTTTCTACAGGTATTCTCTAAGTGGGACAAGTAGGAGAGGATTTGCGAGCTCTATCAAGGGGGAGAGAAATTAAACAAGGAGTGAAGCAGAAGATCCAGGTCGGTTCCTTTGCTTCTCTCTTATCTATCATACATAGAGGAAATCCCAAATTACTTTGATTTTTTGTTTGCTAGGATAGCTGCCAATCCTATAGGGCTAGGAGATCGAAAAGAAAATAGTTTCCCCAGTGGAGTCGCCATTTTGTTTCTGGGAAAAATAGTGTCTTTTCTATCTACTATCCCTCTAGGATTAGCATCTATCCTAAAAAACAAACAATCAAAGAAATTTGGGATTTCCTCTATGTATGATTGATAAGAGAGAAACAAAGGAACGAACCTGGATCTTCTACTTGACTCCTTGCTTGATTTCTTCCCCCCTTGATAGAGCTTGCAACTCCTCTCCTACTTATCCCGCTTAGAGAATACATGTAGAAACAAAGTAAAATAACACCATCAAAGCATCTCGATCTATTATATCATAAACAATGCAGAATCAGAAGTACATTAAACATACAATGGCATTCACAAATAAAAACATTCACAAATACACAATTGTATGGAAGAAAACTGGAAGAATTTTATTGGTAGCAGGTCACACTTGAACATAACACTTTCACTCCATCACCATGATTGAGTCAGGTTGGGTTATTCCATTCACTGGTCATATCACCATTGGTCCTCCGCACCATCCATTTTTGGCATTAACTCTACCAATCGATCTCAGTTTTGCTGATATGTTCAAGAGAAGTCATTTAGAGAATTCTCCATCCAGTTAATGCCTCATCCATTGCAATACCTTCACCCTCCATTTTTGATGACCGCCATTCCTAAACCTTGTATCGTCAGATCATTTTCACCTCCAAAAAATCATTTGCTTCGTTTCGTGTCGTAGATGTGGGATACATTAAGGCCCTCCTACGATGGGTCACTTCTTGTCGACATCGTCTCATTATCCAAGAAGTTGACTTAGAAACAACCCTTTTAGTACTTTGAAGCTTGCATGCCTCAATGGCAAGTTTCTCACTTCCGGCGACAGGTTGACATCAATGGCCTTCGACCAAAATATTTTACATTGTGTTCGACATCGGATCATATATTCACACCATGTGAATTGTACTGTAGTACCTTGAGGGTCATTATCATTATTGGTGATTCCTCTCGCATCTGTTAATAACTTTCATTATTGGCTGGTAATCAAGCGATGTCTTTCCATGTTTGACTTCAGGACATCTTTTCACATGGATCGACTTGTACATTGGGCGAAGAATAAACGAGTTTGAAGACCCAGGATCTAGTTTCATCCATCTAGGCTACGATATATTCAGATATATTCAGGAATATAAAGACATCAAATTTACACAAAAGTTACATAGATGGTCATCCAAACCAGGGATGATGACTCTACATATAAAGAATCACCAGTCAACAACCGCAAATGGTTATCTGTTCTATGTACACGAAAATGGATTTATAAAGCTGAGCATTGGAATGCCTGCCTCAGCTAGATCATGAAAATAATATGATGATGATGTATTGTATTGTATCTTATATAGGTCACCTTCCGGATCGAATACCTCAGATCCTCATGATAAAGCATTTCACCCGACATCAAAAGATTTACGACTTCATGCTTTAGGGGGCAATTGTTATAGACATATTTGGGAACTGCATCCCCAATCTTATATGTCGATGAACTAGAGCTCTTTAACACCTAAAATTGTTGTTTCATACCCTAAAGGATCATGGTCAACTGATTACATCATTCCCCCAAAGTTCCACCTGAAAAACCACTCAGAACTAGCCAAAACTGGACCATACTGACTGCTCCACTATCAGGGTGTGATGCATACTGAATTCTACACTAGCCAGGTGTGATGCATACTGAAGAGACCTTTTGTGGGGTGCGATGAGCTATAATGGACAAATGTCTGAGATAGTTTGTTAATTGGGTGCTCATAGAATCTTCTAGAAACTTCTCCTATGACACTTGCCTCTCTGAATTCGTCCAGGGATGAGTAAGAGATCCAAGAAATCTCCAAGTGGAACCAAAAACAACAAGTGGAATGAAACTAATCAAAAACCCATAGATGACTCACACCCTTGCAGACATCTATAAATGGATCCCTCATCTGAGAGATCTAGGGGCTGGAATTTTGTAATTTGTAAGGAAGTGCTGATAGTTTGTCTTTGAGAAAGAGCATTGTAATATTGGGTGATCTTTCTTTTCATGAGGTTAAGAGGGCTTAGGTGCTGGGAGGATGATGCTAGATCAGACAGTTGAACCACTCAGAACTAGCCAAAACTGGACCATACTGATTGCTCCACTGTCAGTGTGCAGTTCGTACTGACTCCTACACTAGCCAGGTATGATGCATACTGAAGAGGCCTTCTATGGGGTGCGATGAGTGAGAATGGACAAATGTCTAAGACAGTTTTCTAAGTGGATGCTCATGGAATCTTCTAGAAACTTCTCCTATGACACTTGCCTCTCTGAATTCGCCTAGGGATGAGTAAGAGATCCATGAAATATCCAAGTGGAACCAAGAACAACAAGTGGAATGACACTAATCAAAAACCTAGATATGACTCACACCCTTGCAAACATCTATAAATTGATCCCTCATCTGAGAGATCTGGAGGCTGGAATTTTGTAATTTGTAAGGAAGTGCTGATAGTTTTTCTTTGAGAAAGAGAATTGTATTGTTGGGTGATCTTGCTTTTCATGAGGTGAAGAGGGTTTTGATGATGGGAGGATGATGCTGGATCAGATAGCTAGTTTGTAATTCTCCCTTCATATTTAGTAAAGTTCTTTGAGTTTTCCTGCATACAATCATGTATTTGTGAATGTTGTTATTTGTGAATGCCATTGTATGTTCAATGTATTTCTGATTCTGCATTGTTTATGATATAATAGATCAAGATGCTTTGATGGTGTTTTGTTACATTGTTTCTACAGGTATTCTCTAAGTGGGACAAGTAGGAGAGGAGTTGTGAGCTTTATCAAGGGGGGAGATAAATCAAACAAGGATTCAAGCGAAAGATCCATGTTGGTTCCTTTGCTTCTCTCTTATCTATCATACATTAAGGAAATCCCAAATTACTTTGATTGTTTGTTTGCTAGGATAGCGGCCAATCCTAGAGGGCTAGCAGATCGAAAAGACAATAGTTTTCCCAGAAACACATGGACTCCCTCGAAGGGAGTGAAACACTGTGTATGCACTTGCGGTGAGGCAAGAACCTATGGAATCTCTGTGTTAAGAATATGGCAGTGTCAACTGGTGGTATTAAGTAAAAGTCCCTCTTGATTCCCTATTTCTATTGAAAGTTGGTGTTATAATCCCTTACGCAAGCACCCCCCTTGGAATCTAGAATATGGCCTAAGGGTGAAAGCTGCAAGTAAGTGTGTCTATAGATGTCTATGGTTGGGTGGAGAGTCCTTGTCCCAAACTCAATTTCCATGTAACTTTAAATATAAGTATCTATTTCTGTTTCTTAAATATTAATGAACTTATGATGCATTTTTGGTTGAAATGGCTTGCATTATTTTTGGACTGTAACATGGTTGTTAAATGTGATGAGCATGAGGATGCCTCTCTATGCAGAGATATATTTCTAGTTATGATAAATAAATGCATACATAAACACATATGTCACACCTATTAAATGAACATTGTTGATAAACAAGTTGAACTAGCCTATGCATTTGCAATGGAATGAAGTGTTGTCTTAAACGTTCATTACCCTAATTCATAACATCTACTTTGTAGCAAAATGTGTAATTTTGTATACAATAAAACTAACTTGAGTCATGTTTATGAACTAGAATCCTCTCTTGGGGTAAATTTTCATTCATATTTATTAACATCACATATGTAAGTAATACAATTTTTTCATGAAACACCACAAGCAGCAACAATATCCATAAGGATCTGGAATAAAAATTCAGAAGATTGGGCATAGAGACCCTTTTTATTAACATAAAATAAGTACATAAGATACTAAATGATTGGTTGAGTCTATACATATACATGAATTCTCCTTCACCGAGCTATAATCCCTTGAACATGTGCAAAAGGTGTTGAGTCAATGTTAGAAGGGTTAGCCTCCCTTTAAGTGTAGGAATAGTTGAAACCCATGTAGGCAGGCTTCGTCAGCCTTGCATTATAAGAAACCTAGATATCTTATGCTTGCATCAAGGTGTATCTACCTCGGCCTCGAAAGTATTTTCATATCACCATGGAGCTACTTATAGGCCTTCTTTTAAGCATGAAAACTTTGGCGTGTGGCAAGTGAGGTGGAGACCTTTCAGGACTTTTCATGCCGTTGATGGTAGGAAAGGGCTATAGGAACACTTATGCCAGCATGAGTGGGATTCCATGTATGATAAAAAGGAATTTAGAAGGGCTAGGAACTCCTTAGAGTTTGATTGGATCAAACTTAGGAGGGGTAACACCATAGGGAACCTTAATAATCCATCGACATCAGTACTGAGTACTAGCGTTAATCCGTAGGTCTATATGACCTATAAGATAGAGCCATGATCAAAATAACCATCTTGTAGAAATTATGGTGTAGATTTGAATTGCTCATGAAATTTTAATAAAAATCACAAGACACAAACCTATGCTACTTCTCTACAGAATTTAATTCAAAATTTAGAACATCAATCACAAACATGCAATTATAAATAACACACACACATAGAGTATTTTTCTAGGGGAAAGCAATCTGCTAAAAACCCATTTGTCTTCTTGCATTAATATGATGAATAGAGATGTATTACAATTTCTTTTCTCAACTGAGCTCAACCTACAAGTGAATAACCTCTCTCTTTGCTCACTAAGAAGCTCTAACCCAAACTTAGTCAATTTATGCCTCTACTTGAGCCCCTATTTCCTTATGCAATTCCCATGGTTGATCATCTGACTGCATGCAACATTTTTACACTCAAGACTAGTCTACAATTGATGTTACAATGTCTTGGAATCTCCACCACAACTAGGGAACTCAAATTCTATACATGCACTATATATTTTTGGTTGATTGATTAGTTAATTGGGTGATCACTAAGTTAGAGTGAAGTATCACTACACAACTAACCTTCCACTAGTTCCTCTGACAGTTGGAACTAGTTTAACTGAAAACAATTTGAAATAACTGATCTTGATTGCTACAAATTAGCATTCACATGTGCTTAACTGAACTCTAACTCCTCCAACTCGAATTTACTGATTAAACTAGGTGACACAAACAACGTCACATAATTTAACTACACCCAAGTTTTTTGTTGATGTGGAAATTCAAATTTTCTCAATTTAGTGAAGGAAAAATCAAATTGAAAATTTCTTATAATATTCGTCAACACTCCCTCTCAGCAAGAAATGGATTATCGATAACACCTATACTCTACCTATGGAACATGAGCTTCCCTCTTGACAAGGCCTTTGTCAAGATGCCAGCATCTTGTTCCTCTGTCGAAATGTATTGTAATTGTTAGCGGTCGAATCTGCCTCAGGCTGAGGAAGGCAAAACTCAAGGAAACATCAAACCAAGCTCAGCATCGTAGCTAGCCCTACGAGGACAAGAGAGGGCTCTCTCCAGTCAATCTTGATAAAATGAGCAATAGGGTGCGAGATGACTTAAAATGGGAACTGATTTTAGGCTAGTAAATAGATATGAAATGAGGTTTTTAATAAATGATTGGGTTTTCTGGGCTGCATGGGGCAAAGACAGCAAGAGCAGAGATTTAATCAAAGGCACAGATTATTCCATAAGGCGAGGTAGGAGTGAAGTTTAGCAATTAACTTTGAAATAATATGGGATGAAAAGACTATTTAAAGAGTTGAAAAGGGCATTAATCAATGAGTCCTTTATAGACAAAAGACAATTACACAAATACTGAAACACTCTTTCAAGGCAGAGCAAATAAATTGGGTTCTACCTCCCACATTGTAAAGCATTCAGCTAGAAATGATAATGAATGAGACTATGAAACATTACAAAGACATATGAAACAAAAGAAAAACATATGCTAAACTTTCACACCACAAGAATCTTACAAATCAGAGCTGTGCCATTTAATTATTTTCTCTGTTAGTCAATTGTACAATAAAACTCTGTATTTCCCCTCCACCAGCTTTCAGAACTCTCCTCTTTACAAATCATTTGCAATACAATAAATAAACTCTCCTGTTTGAAAACAGATCGATCCAAAATGAGGAGTTGTTTCAACTGAAGTTAAAGATAGAAAAGAGAACAACCTTCTCCTTGAAATTCTCTAATGACTAACTAAAAGACTAAAAACTGGAGCGCAGACCCATTTGTATTACTAACTGAAGTCATAAATAGGAATACGAATCCTATTCTTCTGCTGTGATGAATATCTTCATTTCAAATTAGCCTTTCGATCTCTGACTGCCACGTTACATTTGTAATTTGAATAAAACGGATTTTAATAAAAATAGCCTTTAAACTAAAATCCTACCAATTCCAGCTCATGATGAAAACTGTGCCCGGAGAGGGTTGCATGGTTGCAAGATAATGTTGCAATTGTCAATGGAGGAGGAAAATCTTGCAGTAATCCGTTATCGAGGAACAACTGGAAATCGGTAGTGCGCTTTTTCCTAAGGGATTTCCATGCATGTTCAATCATAATTCTGAAGCAACTTCAAGTTAGTGCCATTAACCTCATTTGACTTTCCATATGCTTGCCTTAACATTTTAACAATTTTAGGTGAATGCAAAACTTTCTACGTGATAGCAAGGAAGTCGCCATTTATTAAGTAACTGAACAAGGAATTCAACCTTTGTATGTGCAAACAATTCACTGATACTTTTTCTTCATTAGGATCGGGATCCTTGCGAACCCAACCTATCTCTACAAGTAACTCCAAGATACTCTGTCTCTACACCAAATTTTGTTCGCAAATATCAGAACCGGAACTTTTGATTGCCAGTCCATGATTACTTCTGCAGCAGAATCCAGATTTCAAAACTTCCTGCTCGAGCATTTGAAACTCGAAACAAATTTGTTTGTCCCCTATAAGAATAGGGATGAAATTAGATATCCCATACTCATTCCTAACCTATGCTGTTAAATGATCCAACGATTATGTTACCTAGTCATTTATATGCAACCTCAAACAAGTTGTCAACGCGATATCCAGAAATTGCCATGAAACTGAAGCTGAGAATGAATATGAGAACTCCATAATCATATTTGGCCTTGATTTTGGGAAGAAACTGTGAAAATGTTGCTACTGCACTTATTAAAAACACAACAGTCCCAATTACAATTGTTTTAGAGTTGTGTCCAACATGACCTGCAACGTAGCTTGTCCCTACAGCTAATAAACAATGTTGCCAACATTCTGTTTAGTCACTTGGATAAGATCGCTTCTGCATACCTAAAATTATATACTAATAATGCTTGCAATTCTTTATTTTAGGCAGAAACCTAAAGCCCAACACGTAGCGCGCTCCATATGTGTAGCGCACTTGTAGATTTCACACAGGATGGGGAGGCTATATGCATAACACCCCTTATATGGGTAGCGCGCACCTCCAGTCCAGTCCACAGCTTTGAAAATCACGATTTCAGCCCTCCTACTCTTCAATTTCAACCTTCAAATGAGCACTTGCATGCAGATGACATTTCAAACAATGAAAATATCTCACATAGCGATGGATTTGGTTTTTTTTTCACAAAGACCTACTTTTATGATGTTTCAAAATTAGCATTTATTCACCTTTAATACAGCTTTGTCTCTTTGTTCCTTTTCTAATTTTTTGAGCTTGAATGATGGCTTTTCTTATGTTGAGTGTTTTGCAGGGATAGGAGCTGCTGAAGCTGAAACAGGGTTGCCATTTGAAGAGCTGGAGAACTTGAAACATTTTGACAAATTACATATTCCAAAAAACACATTTGATGATTTCTTCTTCAAAATAGGGTTTTGAAGAAGAATCAATCTCGCATTATTGACGATGGCATTACTGAAGACAAAACCCTAGACTTAAGAATTAAAATGGCTCTTTTTGGACCAAAATGGCATTTAATGACTGCCAGTGACGGGAAATGAACTTTGGAGAATTTGATTATGACCAGGGACTGACATGACTGTGTCTAACAGTAGCAACATTATCTGCCTATGCACATAGCCCTACAAATTTTGATACCAAATATCTATATTCTTGGATCGATCGTGAAATACAAGATTCTCATAGATTTTGACACAACTCTAATTATCTCAATAGATCATAGGTGGATCCATCATCTAACCAAATAGTCCTACAAGTATCTTTCCAATCTATATTTCTGCACATGTTTCTTGACTTGTAGCCATGTATTATACTTTTTTAAAGTTGAGTGCCATAGATATTTTCTTCCTGCAGTACTAGGAAACTATTGCTGACCCAACACTGAAAATTCCATCTAATGTACTCTTTCGGTCGAATGGACTCCCTGCCCAATTTTCATCCATGAATCCACATATCTTCATTCCCTATGTTGTCAGTACCATAGTTCAAACTGGGTGGTTCCTCTGAGGTACCGTAAAACATGCTCAGTTTCCTTCCAAAATAATTTGGCTAGCCTAAGCATAGCTTGGCTCAGCGATTTGACTACATAACACATATTTGGTCATGTGTTCACAAGATGCATTAGTGAACCCACTAGCTTCCGACAAATAGTAGTATCCACTTCCTCACCTGAAGTCGCATCCCTCTTCCTCTAATTGGTCACTAGAGGTGTCTCCAAGGGTTTACAAATCTCCATGTAGAATATTTTTAGTATCTAATTTTCATACTTTCCTTGAGACAAAAATAGTTCCCCATTTCCTAGCCATACTTCTAACCCAAGGGAGTAGTGCATGAGACCCATGTCCTTCATTTCAAATTCCCTTGCAAGGTCCTCCTTGCAAGATATTATTAGCTTCTCATCACCAATCAAAATAAAATCATAAAAATATAAGAAAATAATAATAAATTTACTTTCTACTAAGATGTGATAGAGGTTTTCATCCACTTCACTTTTTGTGAAGCCCAAACTAGTGGATAGTTGTCAATCTTGGTGAACCAAGCACATGATGCTTGTTAGAGACCATAAAATGCTCGCTTGATTCTTCATGCATGATACTCTTGATCAAATGTCTCAAAACCTTTTGGTTGCTTGATGAAACCTCCTCCTTAATAACCCCATTTATAATTTTTGTTTTTACATCCATCTAGTGGATCTTCCACCCCATCTATGCAACTAGTGGAAGAATTGATCTAATGGATGAGTACCTTACTACAAGATCAAAGGTCTCCTCATAGTCAATTTCCTCAACTTGACAGAATCCTTTAGCCACAAATTTGGCCTTATACTTCTCTATGATTCCATCTACTTCATGCTTAACCTTGAATATCAATCGTAAACCCAAAACATATTTATCTATTGGTCTTCGGACCACTTTCCAAACACTATTCCTTACAATGGATTTGTATTTATCCACCATTGCATCAACCCATACAAGTTGCTCTACTGCTTCCTCAAAGGAGGATGGCTCAACCTCTACAAGCTTAGTCAATAGAGCCATGTATTTAGTGTACCAATCAAGTGACCTCTTCCTCGCATCATGCACAAGTCTATCATCTTCCCTGGTTCTTTTCCTGCCTTCTTTGGATGGTTCTTCTTGAGTGGATGTCTCCACTCTCTACTTAATTTTATGGATGC
Organism: Pinus tabuliformis; assembly: GCA_031772625.1. NCBI lineage: Eukaryota > Viridiplantae > Streptophyta > Pinopsida > Pinales > Pinaceae > Pinus > Pinus tabuliformis. The sequence goes on from CM062815.1 coordinate 41,142,007, forward strand.
TCCACAACTTCCTAAGGATCCTACTTTGGAGCTAAAATATCTTCTTCTGGTGGGATCTGAAGCTCCCTCTCAAGAGAGAACAAAATTTCTTCCTCCTCATCAAACTTTACATCCCTTCGCATAATTGTCATTTTCAGGGATGGAAATTACACACATTAGTTGTGAGGAGTTTCTGTGTAACACACAAATAGCCCCAACTCTTTTGTCAGTTCAAGATTCTACTTTGATTCTTGGATACATGGCAGTAAACATAGGCTCCAAAAATCCTGAAGTGCAACACATTTGACTTCCTCCCCAAGAAATCCTCCTCTGGTGTAATCATACCAAGACTCTAATGAGGACTCTGGTTCTACAAGTAGATTGTTGTGTTGCATGACTCAACCCACAAATGTAGAGGTAGGCTTTAGTCATATAACATAACTCTCATAGTTCTCACAATGCTATGGTTCTTTCTCTCAGCCACCCCATTTGGATGTGGATTGTGGGGTGTTTTTAGCTCTCGCTAAATTCCTTCTTTCACACAAATTTTTTTTAATTCATTTGACATGTACTCACCTCTATTATCACTCCTAAGAGCCTTCAAATTCTTTTCATTTTCTTTATTAATCAATGCCTTGAGTTCTACAAACTTGGAGAATGTCTCATCTTTCTTCTGCATGAAGAATATCCAACAATTCCTTGAGAACTCATCAATAAAAATGACAAAATATTTTTGTCTGCTAGTGAACTCCATCAAGAAAGGTCCACATATATTAGAGTGGATCCTTTCTAATACTGCATCTGTTTTGTTATCCTGATCATGGAGTATGTATTTTGTGTACTTATCCATGGTATATCCTTTACATACATATTGTTGCTCAAGTGCTCCTTTAGGGAGGCAAGTGGTTATTTTTTGCATAATCTTCAAGGTGCCATGATGCAAATGGCCAAGTCTTTTATGCCAAATTTCGCCAACATCATGGCTCTGCACTTTCTTCGCCTTAGTGTTTAATGCAACATAATATTCCACATCTAGATTATACAGCTTCTTCACATGAACCTCGATATTATTCACCTGTCTCGTGGCTATGTGTCTCATGAATGCTTTTCCTTTGTTGAAGATCACATCATAATTATAGTCTTCCAAAATGGAAACAAAGATGAGATTCTTCTTTAGGCCTAGTACAAACATGACATCCTTGAGTGTGAGAGGAGAGCATGACTCCCTCTAAAAAGGTGATTGTACCAATCCCAGTCATGTTGTACTTCCATCATCCCCCAACTCGATGTGCATATGGAGATATTTCTCCTCTAGTTCACTAAAAAATCTCTACACCCTGCCATATGGAACAAGGCACCAGAGTTCCAGTATCACATGCTCTCCATCACTGTGTTGGCCATGCAAGAAATAAGGGTGAAGTCAAGATCTAATTGTGAAGCCAAAGCTTCACATGTTGCTCCTCCTGATGTCTTCTTTCTTGACCTTTTTTGTGGACACTTCATGGCATAGTGCCCGAATTCATGACAATTGAAGCATTTAATTTTCGACAAATATTTCTTCTTGCCCTTTGGTTGGATTCTAGTTTGGTTTGAGATTTATTTCCTTTTCCCTTCTTTCCCTTTCCAACCAATGCAAATTTTTCTTCACCCTTTCCCTTGGATGAATTTCCATCTCTGGTATTCCCTCCTATACCAAATCAGACCATAAATGTTCCCAATTTTATAGTTTCTCCCTCCCGTTCACCAAATCTTGGTAGTTGTGCCAGCACTTTGGAAGGCCTAGAAGGGATAGGCTTACCAAGTCATCATATAAAACAGTAACACCAACTGTTGGAATCTCATCATGAAGTTGTGTGAACTTGCTCAAATACTGTTAAATAGTGTCATTCTTTTACATCTTGATATTTCAAATTTTATCCTTGAGCACCAATTTCCTATGGTCATTGTTATTATAAGAAAAATATGTTAGTGCCTGCCATATTGCATAAGGATCTTCTTTCCCATGAATATTTGTGACAATGTGATCCCGTACTCCCTCCAATATTATTCTCCTCACCTTGACTACATATTTCGTCCATTGGGCTAGGTTTTTGGCATCATATTCCACCGATTTTGCAACATCTCTCTTGATGTATTCTAGAAAGACATTATCATCAAGAAATGCCTCCATGTGATCCTTCCATGCAATGAAATTAGAGTTGCCTTCCAATGCATATTCTAGTCTCAACCTATTGAAGGTTGTATTCCCAATTATGATGAGATCCTACTACACTAAACTACAAATTAGAGCCTCCTAAGAAACAACTTCCAAATTCCTTCTCTAATGTGAATCCTGCTATGATACCATGTAGAAATTATGGTCTATATTTGCAAATTCTTATGAATTTTTAATCAAAATCACAATACACAAACCTACTCTACTACTCTGTGGAATTTATTTCTCAATTTAGAACATCAATCACAAACATGTAATGAGAAATAACACACATGCACATAATATATTCCCATGGGAAAGAAATCTGCTAAAAACCCCTTTGCTTTTTTCATTAATTTGATTAATAGAGATGTATTACAATTTCTTTTCTTAACTGAGCACAACCTACAAGTGAATAACCTATCTCTCTGCTCATTGAGAAGCCAGCCCTAGACTTAGTCAATTTTTGTCATTGCTTGAGCCCCTATTTCCTTAGGTAATTGCTTAAGAAAATAGGCCCCTATTACTTAGGAATTTCTCCAAAATGGATTGTGCAATTCCCAAGGATGATCATCTGACTACATGCAACATGTACACTCAAGTCTAGTCTAAAATTGATGTTCCACTACCTTGGAATCTCCGCTATATCTAGGGAACTCAAATTCTTTGCATGCACTAGCTATTTTGGGCTAACTGGTCAGTTAACTAGATGATCACTAAGTTATATTGAAGTCTCGTTGCACAACTAACCTTCCATTAGTTCCTCCAATAGTTGGAACTATTTTAACTAAAAACAACTTCAAATAATTGATCTTGATTGCTACAAATTAGCAATCACGCATGCTTAACTAAACTCTAACTCCTCCAACTCAAATTTACTGAGTAAATTGGGTTACACAAGCCATGTCACACAAGTTAAATACATCCAAGTTTTTTTCTAATGTGGAAATTCAAATTTTCTCAATTTAATCAATAAAAAACAAATTGAGAACTTTTTGTTACATTTTTCAAACACAACTTAGGGAAATTATGGTCAGGTAAAGACTTCCTCTTACGATGTTCATAAAATCCCCCATATGATGCATTTCTTAAGGCAATTTCAAGATCCCTTAGTAAGGATATGGAAAAGATTGAAGGCAAGCTCGAGGCAACGCAAGAGAGAAAGCCTCAAACTTATAATGAAATTTTTCCAAAACCTTGCACCACTCCAAACCCTAGCTGTGGAGGCTCTTCATTGGCGCAGCTTGGTTTTTCCTTTAACACAATGAGATGAAGAAGTGACAATGTGGCCTGGAGTGTTCCGAGTGGAAAATGGCATTCACCCATGGTATTAATCCACCCATGGAATTTAACCATGGTATTGTAAGTTGAATCCACTCATGGTATTCATCAACCCATGGTATTTATCCACCCATGGAATTAACCAATTGTATTGTAAGTGGCATCCACCCATAGTATTCATTCACCCATGGTATTGTAAGTGACATCAACCCATGGTATTTACCCACCCATCAACCCATGGTATTTACCCACCCATCAACCCATGGTATTCATCAACCCATGGTATTTACCCACCCATGGAATTTACCTGTGGTATTGTAACAAAAAAGGGCTATAAGTAACAATTCACACTTTGTAAAATGACAGCTTATCCACCACAATGAATCCTCTCAAGTTATTATTTGTTTTAATCAAAAACAAGTTTCTATGTGTTTTTATTTTCTGTGTGTTCTCTCCTTTTTCCTCGCATTTCAATTTTTCAGATCTTGGGGGCCTCCCTCCCCCAAGATCATTTTCAATTTTTTTTAGAGCTTGGGGGCCTCCCCACAAGATCTGGATTAGTGGTATCAGAGCCAAGTTAAGATTCCATGGGAATGAGGGTTTGATGCATATTTCAGTTTCAAATTTTTTCATCAATATTAAACAAACTTCAAGCATGTGCTACGTCCTCCAAAAAGCACTTTCTTGGGCCAAGTGGGAAAAAATTTTCTTTTTCATTTTTTTGCAGGAATTTCTTTGGGCGGCGAGTTTGAAGATCAGATCTGAAAATTTTCGTGCAAAATTTACAAAAAAAAAATTGATCTATATTCCTTGCAGAAAAAGAACCAAATTCAAAAACACAAATCGACCAAGTCGGAGTTTGGATGAGGGAGATATCGTTGATTTAAAATCAGTTGTTGTAGAAATTTTTCTGACAGTAGTTCATGGACGGTGGCTCTCCTATCATTTTTTGAATTTGTTTTGTAAAATTTCAAAAAACTTATTGTAGATCTGAGCTCCTCTCAAAAAATCGCAATTTATAAAAAAAAATGGTCAAAACAGAGTTCGGATGAGGGAGATATCGCTGATTTAAAATCATCTATTTTTTTAGAACTTTTGTGATGACGGAACCATTGCAGCACGAATATGAGTTTCCAGAGTGTCACTATAGGGATTTCAAACACATGGGAACATGAAGAATGGTCATTATGTTTCCAAAAATAGGTTATAATAAAGATTCTTAGTTATATTGACCGAGTTATGTCCATTTTAAATCTGGAGCAGCATTCAAAGCGGATTCCCTTTGGAGACGTGCCCTCCCACCCCACTTTAGTAGGCACCTATTTCACATTAATCAGTTTCAGAATAGCAGCATCTTGCTTGGGTTCCTTGGATGCATGCCTTCCCACCCTAGGCTATGTAGGCACCTACTACTTCATTAACAGTGAGCATCATTGTTATGGGTCAACTGCACAAAATCCTTGTCATCAAAGTCCATTTGCTAGGTCATGCATTTTTAGTATCATAGTTTTTCACAAGAATTAAAGGGTATCTCTATCCTCAAATATTCATTTTTCATGGTTATGGGTCATCCACAAACACATACTTTATCCAAGTCCATTTCTAGGTCATACATTTTCAATATCATAGTTGGTCACAAGCATTACAGGGTATCTCTATCCTCGGATCTTCATTCATCACGGTTATGGATTAACCACACAAAATCCTTCTATTTAGTGACTCTTCATATTCAACAAAGGCCTCTCAAGAGGGAATTTCATGCAATGGGGACCATTGTTTTTTAAGGAGGGAGGAATGATTTGAATGGAAAATGGCATTCACCCATGGTAATCATCCACCCACAGAATTTACACATGGTATTGTAAGTGGAATCCACTCATGGTATTCATCAACCCATGGTATTTATCCACCCATGGATTTAACCAATGGTATTGTAAGTGGCATCCACCCATGGTATTGATTCACCCATGGTATTTACCCACCCATGGAATTTACCTATGGTATTGTAACAAAAAAGGATATACGTAACAAGTCACATTTTGTAAAAGGATAGCTTGTCCACCACAATGTAGCCTTTACAATTATTATCTATTTTAACAACGAAAAAACAACTTTGTGGTTTTATTTACTATGTGTTATCTCCTTTTCTTTTTGGCATTATAATTTTTTAGATCTTGCGAGCCTCACACCCCCAAGATTCATTTCAATTTTTTTAGACCTTGGGGACCTCCCCCCAAGATCTGGATCACAGAGGTATAAACCTAAAATATTATATTGTGTGGCATAGATATGGCATCGATTGGGATGATGTCAGCTAGAATTACCTACTCACATGCCAGCCTGAAAGTTTTGTGATTGGTCATAGGTGGACCCTCTTGACAAGTTGAAAATAAGGATGTAGAGTAACAACTCTAGTTGGGAGGCCCTTATGACGAGTTGGGAAGTCATGTAAGGTTCAAAGGAAGAAAATAAATAAATATGTTTTACCCCATTCCTCTAACAATATGAGGAGTTGGGTGATGTTACACATCCACTATTACAACATTTGCTTCTCAACCCACTGTTACCTACATTTGTGCTTCTCAATTTGTTTTCTTGATCCCCCATGTGTTGGTGTAGTGTTGGGTGGCAGAAACACCTCTTTGGTTGCACACTTTCAATCTTAGAAAAGAAAAACGAAAGCGATTTCTACCCCCTCAGTTGTTACACCATCTATTCTCACAACATCCGTTGTTACAACATTCATTGTAATGGTCACTGTTTCAGTAGTTTTATTACTAGCAATGGTTATAGCATCACCTTTTACAGTAGTTTCAGCATTTTCAACAATAATGAGTGTTACAACATCAGTTGATACAACATTTCCATCATATTTAACATTGAAATGATATTATGGCATACGTTCTTACAACATCCATTATTACATTATCTTCTTCTCAATCTGTTATTACCTATGTTTCTACTTCTCAATTTGTTTTCTTTAGCCCCAAGTGTTGGTATAGTGTTGGGTGGAAGAAACACTTATTTGGTTGCCCACTTTCAAGCTTTGACAAGAAAGATGAAATGGATTTTTTTTTACAATGTCAGTTTTTATAGCATTTGTTATGGCATATGTTGTTACATCATCTAATGTTACAACATCTATTATTAGAACATATGTCGTTACAACATTTGCTTGTCAATCCATTTTTACCTATGTTTCTGCTTCTCAATTTGTTTTATTGATCCCAAAGTGTTGGTGTAGTGTTGGGTGGCATAAAAACCTCTTTGGTGTCCCACTTTCAAGCTTTGAAAAGAAATATTAAATGGATTTCTACCCCCTGTATTGTTACAACATCTATTGTAACAATTACAACAATCGTTGTTACAACATTCGTTGTAATGGTCATTGTTTTAGTAGTTTCAATAGTAGCAGTTATTATAGCATCACCTTTCACAACAGTTTCAACATTTTCAACAGCAATGAGTGTTACAGTATTTTCAGTAGATTTAACATTGACATGCTTTTATGACATATTTTGATACTGCATCTACTGATACAACATCTGCTTCTCAATCTGTTGTTACCTATATTCATGCTTCTCAATTTGTTTTCTTGATCCCCCAAGTGATAGTGTAGTGTTTGGTAGCAGAAACACCTCTTTGGCTGCCCAATTTCAAGCTTTGGCAAGCAAGATGAAATAGTTTGTTGTTACACATCCACTATTACAACATATGTTGTTACAACATCTTAGTTGTAACTTATTTGAAATTTTATTATCATATGTGCACTTTGATATGATGTAAAAGTATTATTGTCTTGTTTCATACGTTGTAATATTAGATATATAACAGAGAAATCAATTAGTGAATGAAATAAATAATAACTTTTCATTCTAAATGTTTTTTTGTTGTAGAACAAGGATCTTTCAAAAGATATGAATGATCCTCATCACATAGATCCATATCACATTGATTCTGGTGTTGATATGGTAGATGATGCTCATGGTTACACAAATACAGTTGATAATGAGGTCGATGCCGATACAAAAGGCGATGATGATGGTGATGATGATGATCATCATGACGAAGTGGTTGGTAGCATCTAGTGACATCCATAATCATATAGAGTGCAACATGGATCATTTTATATATAGTGTTATGATGTTGATTTTCATGGTTACTATCATATGTATAATTTTCACGACCTCATGTACCATATTACTAAGTTGTATCTTTTTGACATGTATCATTTGGACATGAAATATCATATTGAATTGTATCATTGTGTCTTACATAATTCATCATTCTTATTTATATCATTTCTACATGATGTATCATTTTGACTTATGTCAATTGTTAGACATGCTTAATTTTCACATGTTATCTTTTTTTAAGGAGCAAGTATATTTCTATTAATCAAAATGGAATTTGGCCATTTCCACTACATCCAAAAGCATCAAAATTTCTCTAACTAGTATCTTTGGTTATGCAGTAATGTTTTTTTCCAGATTTACTACATCATTCTTCTTGTAATTTCTCCAAAATAACCCATCAATATTTACATACCTATATAACATAATCTACCTAACTATTACTATGAAATTAAATACCCAGTTCCCTCTACATTTTTTTGTATGAGTTCCTTTGTAGCAGCCTTGTCTCCTTCCTCTTGTTGGAATGGTTTTGTTCTTCCTTACTGCCCCTGCTCCTACTCCAACTCTGGTTGATCAGGAAACACTAGAGGGAGATCCCCTCCCTCAGCAATTTCCATATCTCGTTCATTATTGTTACTAAGGTCAAATATTCATTTTAACATTGAAACAACTACAATATCCACATTGACGTTAGAGTTCTCCACCTTGTAATCAATATTTTCTATCTTGGATATGATTACCTCCACTATCGCTTGCACAATTTCAACATCTTTTTTCTAACATTCCAACTAACTCGTTACCATGGTGAAATGACAGTGAGCCTCAGAAATTATTTTCCCACCTGGCCTGGAGATCATCTCCTTGATTTCCTACTTGAATGCCTGGTCAATCTAATTTGGAGAGACACCAATGCTTGCCTGACGAGGAGGCCATATCTTCAGATTGGAAAGAATGTATGGAGAGCCACTGTGTGTAAATTATTCACAATAATCCTCTTATAGCCATACTTAAGTCCAAAATTATGGTGGGAGCAGTCCCTTTGAGTTTAATGTTGTTCGTATTATCAATTCTGAATTCATTACTTCTTGGTCTAGACCATAAACACACGTGGTCGCACTAACAAATTCTTCCTCAACCATAGAAATATCAAATTCTTTCCTGACGACATCCCACCTGGCCACATGCTTAGCATTAAATCCTCATGTTTAACCATCTATTGGATGAATGGCCATCTTTATGTTGGAGTAATCATCGGTGATATTTTGTATCGTACAAATGACTACCAAATTTATGCAACATGTCAATTAGATTATCCTCCTTAATTACCCTTAAGCATCTCAAGATCCTTGAGTTATGAGAAATCATTGTATGTGACATTTTTTTTTTATGCCACCCTCCTCGATCAACTCGCCTTGAACCAAATTAACGCCTTTGTTGGTTTAATTATCCTCCAAAGTGTTGTTCTCTCTCTTGATATAACAAAACTCCAAAATTTCAAATTTATCCATGATAAATTGGATTCTTTGTAGAGTTGGTCTTGTATTTGGGTCCTTGCAATGATTCAATTTGATACATTTTTTATTTGTAATGAGAGAGGCTCCAAAGACATATATGATCATGATCTTGTTGACTCATCAATTTTTATATTTTGAAATTGATTGATGATTTGATGCATATTTATTACGTATGATGGTTTTGATTTACTGTTCATGATGGATGTTGTCAAATTTACTTTATTTATAGATATTTGATTCACTTGTTTTAATTATGATGATGATCATGTTACAATAATTATCTTGTTACTTTGTATATATTGGATATTGTAGATTTTAATTTGATGGAGTTTTAATAAGTATAATGTTGTTTTTAATTTGTATGGATGTTTTTTTCCCTAAAAAATATTTATAAATGTTATCCTATAAAATATTTCAAATGCATTCATATGATGTATAATCATATAACTTATTTAAGAAGCATGATATATTTAACTAATTAAATTGAAATAAAACATATTAACTATATGCAAAACAATAATCATTTTTTGGAAGAAAAAAAAGAAGAAATAATGGAGACCAAATTGGAAGAAAAATTGCAAGCCACACTAGAAGCAAAATTGGAAGCCAAATTAGAAGCCAAACTAGACATATATCCTGGCACTATTTCCTACAATTGGAAGAAAAGAAAGAAGCAACAATGGAAGCCAAATTGGACACGAAATTAGTAGCCACACTAGAAGCAAAATTGGATAGAAAATTTGAAGCCACACTAGAAGAAAAACTAGAAGCAAAATTGGAAGCCACACTAGAAGAAAAACTGGAAGAAAAATTGGAAGCCACACTAGAATCAAAACTAGAACAAAAATTGGAAGCCACACTAGAAGAAAAAATGGAAGCGAAATTGGAAGCCACACTATAAGAAAAATGAGAAGAAAAATTGGAAGTTCTTGGCTTATTGGGGCCTGACCCAGGTTCAGAGATGATTTAGCCAAACAAATCCCGGTACTACTGGCCCTTTCAGCAACAGTCCACAGAGCGCGGACTAAGGTCTCACTCGAAGTAGTATGGGAGGGTGCTAGAACCAGGTTTCTGCACCCTGTTGATGTCTGATTGGTTCCGAGTGGCTCGCGGTTTGACCCTATGTGCATGTTTCTACGCGCACTTATCAGTACCTTGCAGCCTGTGATGTTGCCTTCGCGCAACCCTACTCAGGGGGGTGAACAATGTTATTACCCAAATCCTTACCAGTAACCCAATATTAGTTGATTAACTTAGCTTATCTCTATGCTTTCAGTCATACTTATCAATATTCACCATTCATACAAATGCACACAGTAAATAAATAGTATTATTGCAAATGATATCAAATAGGTAACAACACAAGAACAGATACACAGGATCCAGATAAAAATTCTCTTTATTATTTTCTTCCTTCTGTTATAGACATGACACTACCCTACACACTCAGCTGCAGGGGTCCGTGCACTCAGCGACAAACTCTACTAGGCATCTACACACTCAACTGCAGAGCCTCTTTCTACTACTATGACCCAAGACACTTAGATTCCTACTCTATGCTCGCTATCTTCTTCTATCTATCAAATTCCATCGCTTCATTCCTTTTATTAGTTAGTTTACAACTTGTAGCCTCACTTTATTCATACAATCCTATGGTCTGCGGACCATGGGTAGGCTGACACTACATTCAAAACTTAGGGCAAACAACCCTATGAATCTAACAATACAATTCGTGCTTCACGCCCATAATTCGTGGAGTCTTTACAACAATATTGCTCAAAACATGGGCTTTGAGCCCCAAACCATGTTGTGGGTGGATTCCATGCCTAAAAGGCCCCTAACACAAACATCGTCACTCACCCTCGAGTCACTCTATCAACGCGGTGATCTTGGCGTGAAGTCCCTCCAGCTGGTCCCGAACGATCTTGATGTCTGCAGTGCATTGAGCTGTTGCTCGCTGTACCTACTGCATTCTCTCTTCTAAGCCCTCTGTTTCCAACATGCTGCACTGCATCTGTGCATGCATCCATTGAATTTGAGTGAGATTTCCTTCAATATCTGTCGTGATGGGAAGGCTTCGTCAATCCAAGGTTGGACGTGCGCTTTGAAAACGCTTCCTTATGGCTCACCACATCCACCTGCTCCTTTAGTGCCTTAGCTTGTTGCATCCTTGCAAGCCGCTGAGTAAGGACTATTATCTGCATTGTCCCTCTAATGATGTCATATTGTTGCTGGAGTTTGCGTGCCCCTATGTCCAGCCACTAGACGTTGGGGTCCTCCTACAACATTGTGAGGACCTCAAGCGCCTGTTCCAACATGTTGGTATAGTAGCGCACTGCACCTCCAATCTCTTCCAACCGTGTTGTAATAGCACTGGTGCATTTTTCTTTGATTTTTGGGGCAGTGGAAGGTTATGCCTTCAACCATAGCTCGGTGATCTGAAGATTCAGATCCAGCTGCACCCTTGTTGTTTCTTCTCTCATTTCATGGACTCCACTAACCAAACTATGGATCCGCATTTCCACTGGTAAATCTGCTGCGATAGCCAACTTTGGGACACGTCGACAAGCGTCATCTACCATCTGCACCAACCTTTGGCTCTGTGACACCAACTCATCGTGTTGCAAACTGAGTTGCTCCTTCTATTCACTAAGAACTTGGATCATGCAGTTCTCTGTAGCCCGCAACTCTGCTATTATTCCATCCTGTAGTTGATAAAGCGTTTCTCAGGAAAGGGCACCTAGATTAAGGCCAAGGCCTTTCATCATGCTAACCGTCATTCGGTCCATCACATCTGATGATACCAATGCTCCCTCTAGCAACATTATTGTTTTGGCCATCCTCGTGCGCAGCATCTGCTCTGTTGCTGAAGTGCCTGCTGAGACGTGGGTCGACAAGATACCATCCTGAGGGGGCCACACTTGTAACTCCTACAACTGCACCGTGAGGGCTACCATCACACTCGAGTGCTATGTCATAAACTCTTGGAGCAATTCATTGGTGACATCGTGAACCATCTCGCCGATGTCATGGAGATCACCTTCGGTTAAGGTGATTGGGTCAATGGTCGGCTTAGAGGCCTTGACCTTCTTCCCTGGGCCCAATCTCTCTGTGATGTGTGGCTGTTTGAGTTGTGTAGACGCGGTCCCTGGGTCCACGCTCCCTTCTACTATTTCTATGTCCTCTGCCTCCTACCCTGAGGACGTTGCTTGGACCTCCTTGGCCTGTACCATTACTGCCTTTGTTGTCTGTGCTACTGTTGTTGCTTCTGCAACCTTCTTCTGCTCTGCGACTTCCTGTTCCACTTCACAGACTGCTCTTACCTCAGCTGTCACTTTTTCATTCTGCCTCCTCGCAACCAGTTGGGTGATGCACAGCTTGGCATCATCCTTCCTTTTTTGTGCTACCACTTTCTCTAGTTCCACCAAATCTGGGGTGTGATACTCAAGAGGCCATGTCTCCAATACTATAAAGATCACGTCATCAGTGGCTACAAATGGTAGCTTCATCCACTGCTTCACTGGATCATTCCGCACCCTGATGTATATGTTGTGCATATCCGCCTTGAAGTCTGAAAAACATTGCAGACTATTGTTCATCGTAGGTGACAAGCGCGGCCTCCTGTTGATCCACATTTAGATGTTCACCTCCATGAGCACCCATAAAATGTTTATATTGTGAATCAGTTTCATATCCTTGGTGGCCCAAAGTGAAACAAACTTCACTGCCTCTGGTAAGACTCAGTCAATGTTTGGGAACTGACTATCCTCCAGCAGTTCTCCCGCTACTAGCAAGATTGATAAGAGAAACCACGCGTAGTGGAAGTTCTTACCCTGCTCCTGGGTTTTGTGACAGTTTAACAAAAACTCATCGCAAAGGAACTCGACCTAGTTGAACAGGACCCCCTCCACTCATTGTTTGTCCAACGCGACCATTGGCACTGGTACCTCATTGGCATGGCATTTTCTCATTACTTTACCAGCCAAGAGTTGGGTGGCTATGCGCACCCCCTTATCCTTGATGTTGGAGATGGCGTAGCCCCTCTTTTGTTTCTCCATCATATACTTTGCCTTCATGGCCTCTGTGAGAGTCAAATCGCTACTTTTTCTAGCTATCGCCGTGGGGTCCTTTCCCTTACAGGGAAGCTGATAAATTCGGTGGATGAGGTCTGTTGTGATGGGAATAGGCTCTTCTAGCCATACATACCCATCCCGCAATAGGCAGAGCAGCTACCTAATGATGGAAATGGTGATGGGAACGCGGTGGAAATGTGGTATCAATAACAAATGTAGCGACCTAGCCTTTTCCACACCGTGCAACCATTTTTTTGGCTTTAATGCTATCACTTACCCCTCAGTATTATGCTTCATGAAATTCACCATTTTTAGGTGTGGGAACTTCTTACTGTCTACGATGTCCCAGTCTTCAAATTTCATGGTGGGCACGTGGCCTAGGTGTGAGCCCTCAAATACAATGCCATCGAGGAAGAGTGGGGTCTGGAGTGAACTCTTTGTTGCATCCAGATCCTTCGGTACTTTCGCTTTCCCTTTCCACCAAGGGACATACACGGGAAGTTTTGCTAAGCACAACTGTTGGATGTCCTCCTCCACGTCTTCCTCTTCTTCTATAGTGGCAATCAGGGCCTACAAGTCTTCTTCCTTCTCATCTGTTTCTGTTACACAGTAAATTGTCACTGTCTTCCTACCAGTCTTCCTACTATGTCATGAGTCCAAATTATCCATGCTCATGCTCTCTAATGCTGCCAAATGACCCACTTTGCCAAAGTTTGTGCATCATCGTGACTGTTGTCAAAATAAACGCGCTGATGAGCGCTCCAAAACAGACCAAATGCGCTGCCAGCACGGAAGTACACATGATTCCTGCGCTGGTCGGATTTCATGAGACAGCGCGTCTGTTATTTATATCTGATCGCACTAATATGACCTTCTCTGTTATTCAGCAGTGATGTCAGCACTCCAGTGCAGTTATCAACCCACGCTAATCTAGTATGGGCGAGTTTGTTCTAACAGCCGACCTTCCAGATGACTCCAGACCTTGTTGCTGGCCTTGTAAATGTCGCCCTCCCTTCTCTGGCATGTCTGTTTCGTCATTTGAGCCACCTTCCTTGGAGATAAGCTCATCCTCCCACCATTCATGGAGACTCCTTCTCCTATTTAAGCCTCCATAATTGCCATGAGATGCTAGTTTTGGAATTCATAGTGCTTGGAGTGTCGCTGCTAGTGTGTGAGCTTGATAGGTAGCTGGTGTGACAAGTGTGGGATTGCTAGAGAGCTTAAGGAAGGTTGTGAAGTGTTTCTTTCTTGTGTAAACTTGTGTGAGAGAGAGGTTTTGTCTTGGGAGATCTACCTTCAAGGGTGAATGCTTGAGAGACTTGCTGGCTGGACCCTCTTGAGAAGGATTTGACGTCAGAACTATGGTTTTATTCTTCTTTGTTTATTAATAATAGACGACTATCATTATGGTTCCACTCTTATTGTCTTTATGATGATATTTGAGTTATATCCTTTCTAACTAATATATAGTTACATATACTAGATTTTATGCTTGTGTTTGTATCGTTCTTTGCATGTGCAGGTATCCGTGCACGAGGATCGTGAGGATTGTGACCAGCCGGAGCAAAGGAATGGGAGCTTCAACTCTTCTACAAGTAATAGCGTTGGGATCCGGGTAGGCCTTCATCATTGGTCTTTTATTTGTAATTAGGAACCTGCGTGTTAACGTTGTTTGATTGTTGCTAGACCTTGTTCGGACTAGTAGGGATCGCCTCTGTCCGCAGAGGGGATTTACCTCCACAACAATTTGGCGACTCCACTGGGGAGGTTTTTACCTTGTTGTTTGATTTGTAAACTTTAGACGGAGCCTGAAGCATGGCCAGATAGCCTTCGAAACGATATTTCTCTGCATTATCGAAGTAGATCAAAGCCACTTCAGTCAATCTCCGGTTTGGTTTGCGAACTGAACAGCTCGGAGCTGGCTTTTGTCCTTTGGTGTTCATTCTTTCCTTGAGTTTGATTTTTGCTCTCTTTTCTAAGTTTGGGGATTAGTTCTCTGTTTTTGGATTTCTTGGTTTGATCTGGGAGGTGCCTTGATTTTTTAAAGACTGATTGTCTTGGTTTGGGAGTTCTTAGCTTGATTGTGGCCGTTTTTTAGCTTCAGCGTGGTTTATAATAAAACAGTCGCGCTGCCATCGCATAGCCCTTTCTGTGATTTCTTGATCATCACGTTTATACACTGAACAGTCGCGACGGTTCTGAAAATCGGACCATCGCAGGTAAGTCGTGTACTTCCGCGCTGACATCGCTTTGTTGCTACGCGTGGTTTCTGATCAGCACATTGTTGTTGTGTACCACCCGCGCTAATTCCTGTAGAATTGAATTTCTTCAATTCTGCCTCCTGAGCCTGTTGGTCTTGCTATCCCCCATTATTTGCACTTTGTTTATGACTTGATTTCATTCTCTGAAGATTGAAACACTTTCTTATGAGTCTTGTTGAGCGAATCTTGCCTTTTGTGTCTTGTGACCTAGTTTTGTCATTCCAATTTTGTTGGATCAGCTTTGCTTGGTTACTCGTTTACAAAGGTTCATTTACTGCTTGCTTGTGGTTTTGTGAAACCTTCCTCTTTGCTTGCTTTTGCTTGGTTGTTTAAGTGATTGTTATTGAACCAATCTTCACATTGTTTCGATTACTTCTCACTACCCGGACACGGATCACAGTTGTTTGGGGTCAACCGGTTCTTTTCACATTTGCTTGTTATTATTTCTCAAAAGTTTGTTTAATGCACTTTGCCATCAACAAAAAGAAAATCTCTTTTGCTTTGTATTAGTTAATGAGAACTAGAAGCTTTTCGTTTTGATTAATGATTAGTGATCTTAAAGAAAAGTTGTGGATTTCCATTAGCTGCATTAGAGAAGCTATTTGTTGTTTTGTGATCATTTCATTTGTGTGAAAGCCTTCTAACTCTCTCATAATTAGCGTTCATCGAATGGAATGACATATTTTGGCATATAGTTTGCATCTAGGCATTTTTTGAGAGATTTCATACGGTAGGGCCTGAAAACCGAAACCTAATTCAAGATCAACCGTAAAATGAACTGAATGAACTTAAAAACGCATTGGAACATAACGCTCACTGTTTAGAGGTCTAGGCTAGAGACGTGCTCCGGCGTCGTTAAACCTAGTCACTTTTGTTTCACTTAAGGTTGGGTGATTCCTCCTTCCGTGATGCAACAAGTGGTCTAGCACAGACTTGAGCTCCCACGTACCATCGAGTATATGGGGAGACCCCCCATGTCTGCCGCCTTACAAGCCGTAATGCACCGAACACAGCATTTGGGAAGATTGACTGCCGTACGGGAAGTCCTTGGTTTTCATATGACTGCCAAGGTGTATATGCAGTTTTACGGATTTGTTTTGTAAACCTTTTTGCCTAGTTCTCCAGAGTAGTCACTTTTGATCCTTTTCAGACTCCTTAAATGAAAAGGCTCATCTGAGCATTTGTCACTTCGGGCTCACTAAACATTCGAAGGAGACTAGAGTCATCTTTTTGTCCTTTTCTCGACTCTTAAAAATGAAAAGGTCAAGTTGTGTCCTTGCGTCTTAAAATTTATTTGGCCGCGATTAACATTGCCTGGTTAGATCTTGTGTGCGTTAGTTTGAGTAGGGTCTTTCCTCGTTAGATTCCCTTAGGTTTTGTTTTGAAGTTTGCCATCCTGGCTAAATCATCGATCCTGTCTCCCGTTCCAACTAATCAAGGGTCTTCGTCTTCTGTTGCTCCTAAGGTACCGATTGTGTGTGATACTCTCCCTGTCATCCCGAGCATCCAACCGATAAACTCTCGTGCCCTAGACGACGAGGATTACGAAATTCATTGGAACCCCATTTGGGAGCCTGACGAAGACGATATTCCTTTTACCCCTCCTAGTGTTTCGACCCCAATGTCTACCTCTCACATCGACGAAACATCTCCTAGAGTGAGTGAGACACCTGTTTTGTCGAGTATCGAAACTCCTATCCCAGCCACTTCTCCGGTACCCTCACGCTATAAGTCGTTGAGGGATAATGCGGGTACTAGGATCCCTGCTTCCAGTACCATGTGGGACCTCCACATCACTCCCACTACGGGATCTTTTGTTTCACAAGTTCACAGTACACCGGTCACTTCAGTTCCAACGAATTCAACTATTTGTGTAGCACATTCAACTCCGGTTGTTAGTGCCGTTACGGCGTCTTCAACTATGACTACTGGTGCTGGTCCGCCTCACGGTCAAGTGAGTAGTGGCCAGCCGGCACATACACCCAAAGTTGTTCATCCTGCACAAAGTGCACCACCCTCTTCTGGTCCCGTTCCAGGAGGGGGGCCATATGATCAGTATATGCAAGCTGTTCAGGATCCGAACACGCAAGGTCCATTTTATTACTACGATTCTACTAGTTAGTTCCTTGATCTTTCCAGACCCTTGCCTACTCAACCTGTTGTTGAGGTCTCGGTACCATTATCCGTTGCTTGGGGCACCACCACTTACCATGGGGGCCAAGCAATGCCTGCACAGCTTCAGGGACCGCCTAACCAAGGCCAGCCGTCTTACGCGCAAACCCCCCAAGGGCAGCAATATTATGGCCAGTCTTACCTAGGGCAACCTGGGGGCCCACAAGGACAACCCTATCAGGGACAACCTTCAGCCGCTGGTGGTCCATCTTTCACTTATCTGACTCAACCTTCTGGTAATCCAGGGCAACCTGGTATCCAGCAAGGTTACCCGTCTGGACAACCAGGACAACCTTACATCCAACAAGGTCAACCTGGTGTCCAGCAAGGTTATCCCTCTGGACAAGTAGGACAAACTTATATTCAACAAGGACAACCAGCAGTCCAGCAGGGGTACCCTTCTGGGCAGGGGGGTCAGCCTTACATACAGCAGGGCCAACCCACTGCCCAGCCTAGTCATCCTTCTGGACAAGCTGGTCAACCTCAAGGTCAACCGGTCGTCTAGCCCACTCAACCATCTGTTCCGCAAGGGCAACCCTCGGTTGGACAAGGATAACCTAATACCCAGCAAGCTCGTCCTTCTAGGCAAATGGGTCCGTCCCAAACCCAACCAGGACAACCCTCCGGCCAGATGGTCCAAGCTCAACCTGTTCAAGGACATCCTTCTGGGCCCCATACTCAAATTGGTCTCCAGATGCAAGGTGGGTTGCAATCCCAACCTTCTTACCAAGCGCAGCCTATTTACCAGGCTTAGTATGGAGCTCAGCAACCGTATGGTTACCAACAACCCCAGGGGAAAAATCAGTTAGCCCCCTATCAAAATTATCAACAAATGTAGGTCACCCCTTGTCAGAATTATCAGCAACAGTATTTTGCGCCTGCAGGTCAAGTTGCTAATCCATGGGGTGCTGGGGGGCAGGTCCAGAGTCAGCTGTCTGCTTATGGACAGAACCCCTATGGACAGAATCCCTACGGGTAGAACCCTTATGGGCTAGGCCCATCTGGACAAAGTCCATGGGTGCAACCGCCACCTGGTTGGAACCCTGGTACTACCTCTTTTCCATGGCCACAGATGTCCTTCAACCCTTAGTTACCTTTCTTAGTGACGTTGGAACTGCCAGATGTGTCCAAATTGACAAATGATCCCATTCTTCATAATCCATATTGGCCACCAGTTCCGACCAAGATACCTGGTGATTGCCCGAAATTCGATGGCAAAGCTGGCGAGGACCCTCAAGCCCATGTCATGATCTATCACCTTTGGTACTCATCCAACTCGTGGCTTGATGATTCCATCCGGCTCCGCCTCTTCCAAAGGACTCTCACCGGCTCGGCCGCTAAGTGGTATATTGAGTTGAATTGCGGATCCTTTCAAGATTTCAACTCGTTGGCTATGGCATTCCTAACTCATTTTCAGTTACCCATTCGGTATGAGACGGGGACGCATCTCCTTACGTCTCTCAAACAGGACATGGCCACGCATATATCTGATCATATACATGAATGGAGACGGCATCGTTTGATCAAGTTCTAGATTCCTGATCAGCTCCTAACCGATTGGTTTACAACCTCCTTTGTCCCTGCAATTGTGCGAGACATTGCCATGGGAGCTTGTGTAATTGAAGAGCAAGCTATTGTGCGTGCTCAGTATCTCGACTTAGTTTATTCTCAGTCAGGTACTCTATATGATTATTTGCCAGACACCCCGAGACCCAGAACATCCAAAGCTCCGCCAAAGTCATCTGTTGACGGTGTTATTGGCTCTGTGAACGCATCTTCAAAGAAATCATCCGCGAACCATGGGAAGCAAAAACCGAACGCTCCTAGCGAAAACACTTCTCAGGGTCAATCTAATTCTGGAAACACTTCCGAGGTTAACACCATCCAGTCCACCACGGTGGATAAATCCTTGAAAGGAAAGAAGAAAGGGAAAGCCAAGAATAAATCCAAACAGCCTAGACAGGACTCCCCTAAACCTCCACCCGAGGAAGGAGCCAAACGTAAACCTAAGTATCCTTGTCTTATCTGTGACGAGGATCACTATACTAATGACTGCCCTAGGCGGTCCGAAGTTAGTCGATTGTTGAAAGGTGCTCCTGGGACTCTTGCTATGCTTAAAGAACCTTTCCCTTCACAACAAACTCAAATGGTGGCAGATCCATCACAACCCTCTTCTTCATTTGGCTCTCAAGTATTTATGGCTGGGACGATTCCCGTCCACATCACTACTCGAGCAAAAGAATATCCGTCGCATGCCGGGAAAGAGCCTGAGGTCTCCTCCAGTGCTCCTCTGTCTAGTTCTGGTCCACTCCATATCGAGAGACCTAGCACTGAGACGCCTATCCGACCCCCTCCAAAAGGTGTACTCTGGAAGTCTTCTTACAACCCTAATGCTCGTACTGCCTAGCATTACAACATCATTGAGGACTTAGCTCAGGCTCCGTCTGCTATGTCCACCTTAGAAATGCTCCAGAGCTGCCCCTCCCAGAGGAATTCCTTGCTATCGGCCATCGGTGGCATAGACCCGGCTGACTCGGATCTGATTTCTTTTGACCTCGAGGGCCATACGCCGAGACTGCCTCACCAAATCGCTTTCCTCATACAGGTCATTATCAACACTAAAACGATTCATCGTACAGTCATTGATGAAGGTGCCTCAACTTGCATCATGTCTGTTGCCTGTTGGAAAGCTATTGGTTCTCCGACGCTGAGCCAGTCTCCTACCACATTGGAAGCCTTTGATGGAAGAGAGTCCCGTCCTTATGGTATCCTCCAACGATTGCCCATCTCTTTGGAAGGGAAGACGGTCGAAGTGGAGGTCGAAGTTGTCGATGCTAATCTTACCTACAACCTCCTCCTCGGACGTAGCTAGACATACGCCATGCAAGCCGTGGCCTCCTCTCTTTTTCGTGTCATTCGTTTCCCTCATCAGGGGAAGATTGTCACCTTGGACCAGCTCTCCTTCTTCGCCTCCTCTTCCAAAGGAAACGTGCCTTTCGTGGAGCATACCTCCAAATCATGTGAGAGTGTGGGAGCCGGACTCTTTAAAGATCCCGCCCTGATGGGTGTCTTTTCCCTCCCACCTCCTAATCTCGCTCCTATTAATATGATTTCCGTGCGCTCTAATCCGTGGGTCCTCCCCCCCACTAATCAGATAGAATCTTGGGGTGATATGATGCCGTTGAGTCCTGCTGATCTCAACTACGTTGAAATTGTTGCTGCATCGGTTCCCCCTCCCGAACCTGCTCCCTCGAGCAGCGTCCCTGACTCGTATGTTCATTCCCCTTGGCTTGGAGATAACGCTACTTTAGATCCATTAAAGGAAATATTTCCTTCCGATGAAGCCATTATAGAGACTATGTCTCTTGAGGAACCTCCTTGGTCAGATCATCACCACCGTTCATCGTTCCTCCCTGCCCATCAGGAAATGATCACCTGTCATGAACGGTTTGCTTCTTGTATCCCATTTCAGCCCCTTCAAACACCCATTCAAATTTATAAAGTGTCCTCTGAAGGCAATATGGGAAACATCACGTAGACCCAACCCATCGACATCTCTGCAAAACTAGGGATTGTCGAGCATATTCACATTGGAGTCACTTGTACTCCAGAGGAAGTTCAGCTCTACACCGCTCTTTTCCGCGAATTTCGGGATGTCTTCGCTTGGTCCTATGAAGAAATTCCCGGAATTGACCCTAATATAGTGGTGCATGAGATACCTACGTATCCGGGTGCTAAGCCTGTTCGTCAACGTCTATGCCCCATGCACCCTCGAAAGGCTGCAACCATTAAAGCAGAAGTTGAAAAGCTTCTCAAGGCTGGTTTCATTTACCCCATTCCACTTACGGATTGGGTTTCTAATATTGTCCCTGTGAACAAAAAGCAGGGTACCATTCGAGTCTGTGTTGATTACCGTGACATCAACCGCGCCTGTCCTAAGGATAACTTCCCCACACCCTTCATCGGTCAGCTCATCGATGAGTGTGCAGGAAGTGAAATCTATTCGTTTATGGACGGTTTTTCTGGGTATAACCAGATCAATATTGCGCCTGCTGATCAGCATAAGACTTCTTTTATCTGTCCTTGGGGCACTTTTTCTTACAAGAAGCTCCCTTTCGGTTTGAAGAATGCTGGTGCTACCTTCCAACGTGCAATGTCCTATGATTTTCATGACATCCGTCACATTGTATAGCCATATCTGGATGATCTACCAGCTCATTCAGTCAAACGTCACGACCACCCTTCCCATCTTCGTGAAATCTTTCTCCGCTGTCAACACTACCGTATCAGGCTCAATCCTCATAAATGTGTCTTCTACATTGAATCAGGCCGACTGCTTGGGTTTATCGTCTCTCGAGAGGGCATCCGTCTGGATCCCCTCAAAGTCGAAGCTATTCTGAATCTTCCTCCCCCTGCTTCTTTGCAGCAGTTGCAGAGCTTGCAGGCCAAAGCAAATTTCCTAAGACGATTCGCTCCGAACTATGCTGAGGTGGCTAAAGGTTTTACACGATTATTGAAGCGAGATACACCCTTTCATTGGGATGCTATCGCTCAAGAGTCTTTCGAGCATCTCAAGGGTCTCCTTGTTTCTGCTCCATTATTGCGACCTTCAAATTACCATCGCGATTATACTCTATATTTGGCCGCCGCCGACACCACTATCGGCATGGTTCTCGTGCAAGACGATGATGATGACAATGAGCACGTCATATATTACCTCAGCTGCAACCTCTTAGACGTGGAAACTCGATACGCTTACGTCGAGAAGTTGGCCTTGGCCACTGTTTGTGCTGTCCAACGTTTCCGGCATTATATCTTCTTGCGCACCACGACCGTGATTTCTGATTGCAACCCGATGACGTACATTTTGTCATGTCAGTTGCTGGGGGGCAAATACTCAAAGTGGATTGTCATCCTCCAAGAGTTTGACTTGGAATTCACTGCTGCCAAGTCTAAGAAGTCTCTGGTCTTTGCTGAGTTACTTTGCTCTTTGCCATCTCCTTCTGTACCCTCTCACTCAGAGGATCATATCCCGGACGAAACTCTTTTTCTGATCAGCACCCTCAATCCCTGGTACGGGGATATTATTGTATATTTGCAGACGTCCTATTTCCATCCCGCTGTATCTAAGGATGCTCGGCGATGGATCCGTCATCAGTCTCAACCCTACCATATTATCAGGGACACCCTGTACCGTCTCGGCATTAACTCCATCCTCCGCCGATGTCTAACCCTCGAGGAAGCTGAGAGAGTCCTGAATGACTGCCACTCTGGCGCCTGTGGTGGTCACATGTCCGGATATGCCATAACTCAAAAAATCCTTCGCGCTAGTTATTTCTGGCCCTCCATTTTTAAGGACTGCATTCTTGCCGTCCATTCGTGTCATGCGTGCCAGATATACCAACGGAAGATGCGTGCGCCACCAGCTCCGCTACACCCTGTTGTCACCGTTGGCCCTTTTGCAAAATGGGGCATTGATTATACAACCTGTAAGCCTCGCTCAACCGAGGGGCATGGGTTTATTATTGTTGCCGTCGATTACTTTACAAAATGGGTCGAGGTGATACCCACATTAACTGAAGACGGTCACACAGCGGCACAGTTTTTGTTCAACCATGTTATTACACGGTTCGGAGTTCCGCAGGCCATCGTCATGGATCATGGGAAGCATTTCCGTAATCACATGATGACTGAACTGACAACCTAACTAGGCTTATGGCATGATAGTTCGACCCCGTACTATACTCAGTCCAACGGCCAGGTTGAAGCCGTTAACAAAATTTTGGTTACGATGCTTCAACATACTATTGACATGCATAAGTCTAATTGGCATCTGATGTTGTTTCCCGCCTTGTGGGCTTACCGAACCTCTGTGAAGGATGCCACCGGTTTCACTCCATTTCAACTAGTTTATGGACTGGAGGCTACCCTTCCTATAGAATGCGAAATCCCTTCGTTAAAGATAGCCGTCAAGTTGCTTCCCAACACTACTCCAGAGAGGAACGACTTCTTTACCTAGAACGGCTGGACGAGACCCGTTGCCTAGCTTCTCTAGCTATCGAAGCACAAATGAAGAGAGTTAAGACTCACTTTGACCATACCATCCATCCTCGTTCCTTTGTTGAGGGAGATCTATTCCTGCTATACGACCAAGCAAATGACAAGCTGGGGGCAGGCAAACTTGAGTCCATGTGGCTAGGCCCTTATATTGTAAAGAAAGTGTTGCAGAAGGGGGCATATGAGCTAGTTGACTACGAAGCTAATCCTCTTGATAAGCCCCACAATGGGCTGTACTTGAAAAAGTACTATGCATGATTCCATGCACTTCGATTTATACATGCGTGTGTTTTAGCAAGTGTGTGTGTGTGTGTTTTCATGTTTTTGGCTTGGTGTGAAGGCGTGATTGCCCCTTATTGTGTTTTTTCTTCTTGTGCAGATGTTGGGTGCACCTTATGTTGGTTTCGCTGATGGTGCCTACCGCAGCACTCACAATTTGTCCTCTGCGGCATGGGTGATCTACGATCCTCACGGTGAGTTGATAGATCTTCAGGGTGTGTGTTTAGGCTATACTACAAACAATGTCGATGAATATAGTACTGTTATTGAATTATTAGCCGAGGCGATTAATCTCAATATTCGTACATTGGTTGTTTACATAGACTCTCAGCTTGTCGTCCATCAGCTCAATGGGCGATATTCCGTCAGAGACCGTTACATTTTAAGGTTGTACTTACATGTTAAATTGTTAGAAAGGAATTTTGACTTTATCACATATCAACATATTCCATGACGATTAAACACATTATCTGATGCATTGGCTAATCATGTGTTAGATAGAAATTTGTGTAATTTATAATCAAAACATCATACAAGCAAACACATAAAAGCAAAATAATAAACCATAGGAATATGTATATATAGATATATCGTGTGGCGCACCAAGGTGCTCAAAAATAAGTGTATATGTCTATATAAGGCCTTTGTTCTCAGTACATCTGAGACACATGTCTCTCAAAAAACCACCAGTAGGAAATAAAAACCTAGATATCTAGTGTGGTGGGTTGTGCTCTCTATAATCCGCAGCCGCTCGTGCCACCCACCTCAAAAGGCGGTGCATCCTAGGTTCTACTCCCACTGTATGGATCTGAGATGCTATGGGGACCTCCTATATCCCCTGGTAATCTGGTATCCCTAACAGCAAGCCCTCGAGGTTCCGTATCATGGTCTCCATCGTATCGACTCCCGGAGGAGCCAGGGCCAGAGCTCCAATGCCCTGTGCATCCCTCCGCACCTCTGGGGCCAAGCCAAGGGGTCTCGTCGGTCCTACATCTGCATACCATAGCATTCATCGTTAAGACATGTACATAAAAACTCAAAAACATCACAAAAATAAAAAATCAAAAAATGAGATCAAGTGGCTTACCACCATCTCCCCACTACTCTCCAGCAAACAGCGGCATGTCTGGGTCTCCACGGAAGTCTACGCCAGCATATGGCCAGTCCTCCACAAAAATAGTCTGCCTATCCAGCCACTCTCGGAAGTATACACCCCATGCCACTGGTCGACCGCCACCTCCTCGTGACATGACATGGCCCCATCATGTGGCCCTCGTCTCTCGAGGTCCTCTGGGTGGGTCCATGACCATATCCTGCAGCTACAATGCCGGTACCCGCTCTAGCATGAGCGGGACTAAAATCGACCCGTAGCCAAACTGCTTCGACTCACCACGATGGCAGTTGGTCAACTGTCTTTTCATACTAGTTGTTACTGCTGCTGCCCAGTTGAATATGGTAGGATTCAAGCATCGAGAGCCAATCGAAGATGGACCTTCGAGGCCTCGTGATTGGCCAAAGAGCCCGCTGCCCGAGTCACCATGAAGAGTATAGTTCGAAGGATGATGTCCTCCACCGTAGGAATAGCTACTTTCCCGCTCCGCGACTTGTGTGCCTGTGGGCACACCTGGGCCATCAACATGTCTAGAGTATCACCACCAGGTCGCTGCCCCTACAGAATAGGCATCTCACCTCGACGTGTTAACCCGGTCAAAAAATAGATATTTGTATAGTAAAAATCAATGTCTCGGCCTCGGATCACAAGCTTCCCATCAGTAGGATTCCAAGCTCTGATCAAGAATTCAAGAAGGTCAGGCTATGCTCACAGGCGCGAAGTTAGGAAGAATTTGAGCAACCCACACGCCCGCATTGAATTTCGGCACCCAGCATCGGCAAATGTTGCTATGTCCTCATTATCATGAGCTCACTCCTGCCAAATGAATGCCATTTTACCCTGCATGATCAAAAAAATTCATTAGGGCCCTATCCATAAAGTTTTTGTACGTTCAATTTGATAAAAAAACTTGTTGCGCGGCGTCAGCGCGACTATTTTTAAAAAAGTCGCGCTGATCATGGCGCCCTATGATATTTTTTCCGGGTCAGCGCGGAAGTACATCACTCTTCCGCGCTGATCCGGGGGTGGTCAGTGTAAGTCTTTTTCAATCAGCGCGGACCCGATAAAGAAATCCGCGCTGACCGAGAGCGGAATAAGTTTCAAAAAATCACCCAAACCACCACTTCCCACTGTTAAAATGCAGCTAAAACACTTCAAAATGGAGCGTAAAGGAAGATAAACCTACCTGGGATAGATCACAGGATGGTTGATGCACGTATGGACTGGAATTCGGCTCGTCAACCTCACAGCTCCAAGTCGTTCTCCAAAGCTCCAAATGGTAAAAATGGTAAAAAAATTTGTTTACCCCCCTATTTATGGTAAAATTTCATAATTAAATATTATTTTTCATAAATGTGGGATTTTTATGATGATTTTTACCATGTGCTTGGTTCCAATATAGTTTTACTATGTTTTTATGCATGTGGTCCATATTATTTCAAACAGGTTTACGCGTGCGGTGTCCCTTGTGCAGATTCTCATGCCGGTGGAATTACGACGGTTCTATACACACTTGGTCCTGAAACGTCGTCTTTAAGCTCTTTTTCGACATGAAATAAGAAAATATAGCCGAGCCTCCCTCTTGACTCGTTAAAGTAAGCAAGAGGCAGTCGCTTTTAAGCTCTTTTTTCAACCGTTTAAAACTTAAAAAGATCACCGGGTTTTGTCGTTTCGAACTCATTATTGGCTGTAAAACGACGTGATTCTGACCGCTTTTCTACTTTTTCGGGTCGAAGTCGCTATTTACGAAAAGTACTCCTCGATCACACTGGTCGGGCGGTTCTTTCAAGCATCGTTTTATACTTTTTCAGGCTCGGGAGACACAACTTTACAAAAAAGGACCCCCCTGGAGTTCACTTTTTGTTGTCTTTTCAAACTCTCTAAACAGGAAAAGACGTCGAGTTCTTCCTTTTTCAGACTCGTTAAAACTTAATGACATCGGATTCTGTCGTAATGACACCTTACAAGCATATGTTATCCCCGTCAAGCTTGTCATCCAAAAATAATCAGGGTACTCGCCAAAAATGGTGGGGAAGATGGAACCGTAATCATTGTTGTGTCGGCAGTATGTTGCCCTTGAACATGGCATTTGTCTGCATTCGTGTCTGGGTGGGAACCTCTCATCTTGTTTTACACTGGCCTCCGTGGGTTTGGGTTATCCTGTTTGACCTCTCATCTGCTCATTGCCTTGTCGCCATGACCCTTGATCATTTAATGTCAAATACTACCAAGTCCACTGTCGTGCCGCTGATATGTCCAAGAGAAGTTGACCTCTGTAAGAATACTCAACCTCCCTCTGATACCTCACACAAAATATCTATCCTTCTCTATCTCGTGTCGATGATGTGGGAAACAGTATGGCCCACCTTCGATCAAGGTCACTTCCTGTCGACTTCAGCTCATTATCCAGGAGGTTGACCTAGAGACTCCCTTCAGGTGCCTTAGAACCTGCATGCCTCAATGACAGGTTCTTCGTGTTCGACGTGAGGTTTTCATCATTGGCCTCCGATCGAATGATTATGTGGGTGTTCGACGCCAGCTCATTGATTCGCACGTCGTAGATTGTACCTATAGTACCTTGAGGACCATTGTCATTATTGGTGGTACCTCTCGCGTCTGTTAACAGTTTTCATCATTGACTAGTAATCAGACGATGTTCTTGCATGTTCGACTTCAACTCCCATATTCACATGCTTGAACTTGTACTTTGTTCGGGTCGAGATGGAGCGCAAGACCCTGGATTTTGTCTCTTGAGATCCAGGTTGCGATTTTGTGGATTATTATGATCATTACATGACTCATTGATGGATGGCTGTGCCCATACCTGAGTCTTCATGGATGGCTGTGCCCATACCTTTATTATCATCATGGTCTCTTTAGCTGGGTGGCTGTGTCCATACCACAGACCTCCTTTGTATGTCTTTTGGATGGCTGCGCCCATGCCTAGACTACATGTAATTGATTATCAGAGATATCAGTTGTACTCGCGTGCAGGTTCTTCCCGGTGGTGTTCCAATTCAGTCGGTTTCATAAAGAATTTCACCCCTCCCACTCTCTCGGGCTTCATGCTTTAGGGGGCATCTGTTACATAGTAAATTGTCACTGTCTTCCTACCAGTCTTCCTACTATGTCATGAGTCCAAATTGTCCATTTTCATGCTCTCTAATGTTGCCAAATGACCCACTTTGCCAAAGTTTCTACATCATCGTGACTGTTGTCAAAATAAACGCGCTAATGAGTGCTCCAAAACAGACCAAATGCGCTGCCAGCGCAGAAGCACACGTGATTCCCGCACTGGTCAGATTTCATGAGATAGCGCGTCTGTTATTTATATCTGATCGCGCTGATATGACCTTCTCTGTTATTCAGCAGCGATGTCAGTGCTCCAGTGCAGTTATCAACCAGCGCTGATCCAGTCTGGGCGATTTTGTTCTAATAGCCGGCCTTCCAGATGACTCCAGACCTGGTTGTTGGCCTTGTAAATGTCGCCCTCCCTTCTCTGGCATGTCTGTTTCGTCATTTGAGCCACCTTCCTTGGAGATAAGCTCATCCTCCCACCATTCATGGAGACTCCTTCTCCTATTTAAGCCTCCACCATTGCCATGAGATGCTAGTTTTGGAATTCATAGTGCTTGGAGTGTTGCTGCTAGTGTGTGAGCTTGATAGGTAGCTGGTGTGACAAGTGTGGGATTGCTAGAGAGCTTAAGGAAGGTTGTGAAGTGTTTCTTTCTTGTGTAAACTTGTGTGAGAGAGAGCTTTTGTCTTGGGAGATCTACCTTCAAGGGTGAATGCTTGAGAGACTTGCTGGCTGGACCCTCTTGAGAAGGATTTGACGTCAGAACTATGGTTGTATTCTTCTTTGTTTATTAATAATAGACGACTATCATTATGGTTCCACTCTTATTGTCTTTATGATGGTATTTGAGTTATATCCTTTCTGACTGATATATAGTTACATCTACTGGATTTTATGCTTGTGTTTGTATCGTTCTTTGCATGTGCAGGTGTCCGTGCACGAGGATCGTGAGGATTGTGACCAGCTAGAGCAAAGGAACAGGAGCTTCAACTCTTCTACAAGTAATAGCGTTGGGATCTAGGTAGGCCTTCATCATTGGTCTTTTATTTGTAATTAGGAACTTACGTGTTAGTGTTGTTTGATTGTTGCTAGACCTTGTTCGGACTAGTAGGGATCGCCTCTGTTTGCAGAGGGGATTTACCTCCACAACAGTTTCAATCGTGACTTCCTTCCCTTTTTCTTCCATTGATAACTTACTATGCCGTGGATTCCTCGGGGACATGCATACTGGTCCCATTGCCTGCTTATTCTTCTTCGACCTCGGAATCTGCGGTGATTTGGGGATTTCCATCACAACCCTAGTGCCTTCGGGAACATCTTGTACCTTGGGCGTCTGCGCGGCCTCACCGGTGGTTCCTTCTTCAATTCCCAATCCATCCTTAGTGGTTGTCATCATCTCTACATGGTATGTTGTCTGTCGCGAAATCAGGGGCTTTATTATTGCTTGGCTCTCAACACTCTATGCTCTGCTCAACCACTCAATGCTCAAATGACCAAGTGTTGTCTGCTGGCTAGCCCATTGAGTTTTATAGCAGCTTTTGAATTCAAATTCGATTGTTCCCCCCAATTTTGTGTCATTAATTCTTTCTTGGCAGCATATTTTCCCAAATCTTGCCCATAACTCGTGTCTTAAATGCCCATTGCCCACTCCATTTGACCTCAAATCGAACATCCTGTCATGAATAGTGACACCAATGGTCACTTCCCAGCTAATCTGCATGGCAGTTGCTAAGCTCCAGTATTGCAGCAATAATGCTGCAACTCCTGGGACTCCCTTCTTTACTTTTATCAACCCGGTAGTTCGTAGCAAACTTGGAAGCGATGGTGATGTATGCACAAGTACGAGCTCTTACCGCAGCTGTCACTTGGTCAGCTGGCACAAGTCCGCTAGGGGCTTAAGCCAACTTCTATCGGCTCTTAGAAGAAGCTTTTTAAATGATAGATGGAAGCTAACTCAAAAGAAGCTGATCTACTTGCAGAAAGAAACTAAAAGCCAAAAAGTAGCAAAAACCCTAGCAAACCCTAATGTTACGAGCTAGTCCTACTGATGCAAAGGAGAAGATGCGAACTATTGAAAAATATGTCATTACTCCTACAAAGGTAAAATGCACATGCCTATGTTGTCTCTATCTGAAGAACAAATCTTTTTGTATTTTTGAATAAGTTATTGGAGTTATCATGCAGATGCTTTTAACTTGCGTTTCACTGTGCAAGGGCGAATCAAGGAGGAGAAAGGCTTGGAAAAGGTTGGGAAGGTTCGGCAGGGGTCTAAGGAGTCCCTAACACCCTTCCAGAGAGTTTCACAAAGTTTGGCTACCAAGAAACCTCATTTGTGAGCTTCTACAGGAAGTCTGCAGGGGTTCTACAGGATGTTTCAGGAATTTCTACAGGATGTTCAGAATTTCTACAGGATGTTCTAAGGTTGGATTTTGGATGATGGGTGAGTGAAAGAGGATGCATGAATGGATAGGGAGGTAGGGTAGGGGTCTGAAATGACTCAGTGACCGAGGGGTGAAGTGATGAGAGGGTGTGGGAAGCTAACTTATCTTAAAGAAGGCTGAGGCAATGGAAGAGCGAGAAGGTAGGGTTACGTGGGCAGAAAAGTAGTTGTGAGACGAGGGACCTAACTTGGAGATGGAGTAGTTGGCCTGGACGAAGCTTATATGGACGAGAGAGTGATGGAGATGCACCGCACAGTGTGTACTTAACCAAATCAACCACGTCCTGCACACAATCAAAATATTAACCAGTCTATCCTAACTGTCAACGAAACCAATGAACAGCAACGTTATTTCTCAAGAGAACCATGTACAACACTTAAGCAAAGAAACATTCCAAAAGATTTGAATGCATGAATAACTCCTACAAATGAAAACATTGCACCAAAGATTGCATGGGTAAGCAAACTAATGTTTTTGTTGGGCAGCACTGTCTGCAATTCCAGCCCCTAGAAAGAGGTGAAAATGAGAGTGCAGGCAACCCTTTTTGAAGCTTTTATCAATTCTTATCTCGTTAATCTATTCTAGACATCCGAAGCAACTCTATTCTTCAACAATGACCTACTTAACCACACAACAAAATCTAGCTCAACAAACTGCGTTTCAAATGCATACAAGGAAAATCATAATGCTGAAAGGAAAGATATCAATACAAAGAAGGAGGCCCTAGGCTCTCAGGTTGGGCCCAACCCCGAGAGCTATGGCTCCTCAAAAAAACTCAAAGCTGATATCAAATCTGACTGCTTCCCATTAAAAAATAATAATCATAAGTCAAGAGTCATGCCAATAATGGCTACAAAAGAACAAAACAGAGCTAGCAGCTTGTAGTGCAGAATGTGCAAAAGTTTTTCAAAAAGTCCCCCTCGAAGGCTGAAGCCTTCACATTTATACACCACGAGGCCCTAGCTGGCCTCCTAAATCTATGGGACTTGGTTGACCAAACTGGGAGTGAACAGCTTCTTCCACAAAATCTGTTTGGCTGCCTTCTAGATCTGGTTTTGGTGGCCTTTGGAGCTCGGAGTTGGGGGTGAAGATCCCGAGGGAGGCTATTTAATGCCATAGGCAACCCCCCTACGAATCCTCAACCCAAGTTTGGCTGTCTCCTAGCCCTTGTCTGCTCTGTTTTGCTCCAACATGTGTCAAAAAATCTTGAAATGAGCACGTGTTAGCCACCTAGGAATAGTGACTACCCTTATTCCTACAAATGACATAAACATACTAAAAAATGATGCAGAAGTTGTGAAAAATGAAGGATTGAGCAAGGGTAGTTAGGCCAAATGAGCCCAAAATGTTACCAAATTTGGGGCTCATCATCACCCCCTGCTAAAATGATTGCTCATCCCTGAGCAACTAATCCAGCTCCTCGTCCTTCATTGCTTTCACCACCACTCTCACATCCCAGGCTTCTGAAGTAGTATCCCCCTCACTGTCATGGAACCCAGCCTTCCTTTCCACCTCTTCCCACTGCTTATGCTCTTCTTTCTCTGTGCTGCCTTCCATCAATCCCAAAAGCAAAGGTGGGCTTAGCTTGAGGCCAATCCAACTGGCTTGGAGGTTCTGTTTGGACTTCTTGTAGAGGGGCACCCGTACTAGAGCTTCCCTCATTCGAGTTGGAGTGTGCTATTCCCTGATTTTGAGGCTGTGGGACAATGTGTTCCACCGGCGGGTGTAAGCATGAACACAATTGTCCCCTAATAGTCGCTCCATATCCTTGAAATGTGCTATGGCCTGAGCCTGCTGATCCATGTATTTTAATAAAGCCTGAGAGTCGGTTGCTAAGTGTTGGTGGGCTGATATCAATGCAGTGGGGTCCCCTGGCTCTGCTCTAATCAGCAGTGGTTCATGTAACTCTCGGTTCATGACCTCTGCTGCTCTCTTTTCTTCATGGTTCAACCATGAGGTAAATGCCATCAACTGCATATCTCCCACGACTGTGTTGGGATCCCATGAAGTTACATTAGGAAGGGCCAAATTATTTAGGTAGAACTCTGATAGCTTGGCCTTGTCCTCTATTGAACTACTATTGCATAAATCTATGAACTGTTGGGGGTCTTGGATTTGGGAGATACCCCTCTGTGCCAATGCATTTATTTGGAATTGCAGCCACTGGTCCTGTAGGTATAGGCCATAAGATTTGGCCGACTGTGTACATTGTAGAGCATCCATGGCCCAACTGGCCATGCAGGCCAGTTGTGTCTCTTTTTGTTGCAACTCCTGTTTGAGAGCTTGTATCTCGATTTGTGCTTGCAATTCCCTTTCCTGTAGATGCTGGTTTAGTTCCCCAAGACCAACTTGCATTCCTTCTTTGCCTTGAGGTTCTGCTGTAGTGTCCTCTGATGTTGTGCCCCTTTCTTTCCTTTGTTCCTGTAGCTGCAGTTTGAGTTTCTCATTCTCTTCCTGTAGAAATACCCGCTGGCAGTTTCCCACGTGTTTTGCCATAGCTAATTCTCTTCTTGCCTCCTTGAGTTGTTCCTCCAAGGGGCCTATATCTGCTACTCCTTTAGATTTAGCTATCCTCATCCATGTGTGGGTTCTCACTCTTTCTTCCTCCAACGCAAAGAAAAGCGGCACCGTGAATTTCTGTGGTATAATTTTTCCAACCTCCAAAAAGTTATAATAAGAGCTAAAGCTTGGTTGGGGATTAGGTTCCAGAATATGCTCTACCTCTTCTTCCCTCCGTGGCTCTACCCCTTCTTCCCTTGGTGGTGATCTAGCTGCCTTTCCCTCCATTCTTTCGGTCTCCTTGAGCCTGGCCAATGTTTCCTGTAGAACGGACTCAGCATCCTGTAGAGGGGTTTTTGAAGCTAACCTTTCCATTATATCCTTCCAGGCAGTTGTATTCGGGCTCCCCCACTCATAAGTGAGTGATATTTTTGAGGGGGACCTCTCCCTTGGCGAGGTAGGGGTGTCTTCTCTGGTAATTGGGTCGCTGGATGGAGGTTGGGCCCTGCCTGTTTTGATTCTTACACTTCTCCTTGCTTTGAAATACAGAGGGGTATCCCTCTTTCGTTTTTCCTTTGGCTTGGGAGGGGTACTTAGGGTGGCCAGCACAGCTGCTGCCTCCCTAGCAAGGATTTCGGCCGTCTTCCCCTTCTGTTTTCCTTTCTCAGGGCTTTCTGTAGAAAGCCCTGTAGCGGCTGATTTCTGGCTTCCTGTAGAAGTTGTTTTTAATTTTCCTGTAGACACAGATGGCACCGTTTTAGCCTGCTTGGCTGAGGGTGCTTTGTCTTTTGACTTTGCTGAGGCTGCCTTAGAGGTGCCTTCATTGACGTGGACTTGTTCAGTCCTTTCCACCCTGCTCTATAATCTTTTCTCCCTAGGTGTTAATGTGGGTTTGTCATCCTCTGTTTTGGCAGCCTGGTGTTTCTCTTGTTTCCGCTTGTGCTCTTTCTTTGGTGCTTTGGCCATGGTTTCTTGGCCTTTTCCTTTCTTTTCTGTTTGAATTGGTTCCTTCTCCTCGCTGCTGGACGAGGTGAGCTCCTCAGCCAAAATTCGGATGTCATCATCCTTAGTAAAATTTCGAAAGGCTTCCCAGGAGAGAGGGACGGTGTACGTGTGGAGCGCATCCTCCACGAGGAGCTTAATGAGCCCATGATGGGCTACCTGGTCTGGCGTTCCCTCTCTTAATTTGGTGGCACATTCAGTCATGGACTGCAGGAGGAAGTAAGGAATGCTCAACTTGTTTTCTGAGGGTAGGTCCATTTAGTGCCTAAGTTCTGTGAGCAGCCGGAAATGGTATCCATACACGATGCTGAATCGCCCCTCGCACGTGATATACTTCATAATTTGGAGGCTGACCTCACTCCAGAGCGGCTGTAGGCTGGCTCTTCGAACTCCATTCTTGTCCTCTGAGAATTTCTCCTCTGGCAGAAAGAACTCCTTCTTAGCCTTCTG
This sequence comes from Pinus tabuliformis, assembly GCA_031772625.1. Classification (NCBI taxonomy): domain Eukaryota; kingdom Viridiplantae; phylum Streptophyta; class Pinopsida; order Pinales; family Pinaceae; genus Pinus; species Pinus tabuliformis. Next base: position 41,176,532 of record CM062815.1, read on the forward strand.
GCCCAGTTTTCTCTCCTCCTTATCCCAAGGTACCCCCATCGAGAGATCAGTGACCCTGCTAATGAACTGTGGGGTGAGTCTGAGGGTCAAACCTCTGAAATTGACAACGGCCAGCATTTTTGACTTTGGCTGCAAAGCTCGCAGGAATTCTTCTGCAACCTCATCATCGTAACCTTGAATTTTGTCACAGAATGACATCCACCGGGCACGAGAGAACAGTTCTACCACCTCAGGGGTTTCCTGTGGCTTCTTTGAGTCTGTAGGCTCTTTCCTAATGAACCCACCCGGCATGGTAAAATCTTGCTGTGTTGGTCTGAGCTGGCTGGCGTGTATAAGAAGATGGACCTTTGGGATTTCCTTAGACAGAGCGCAGAGTTACCCCTCTATCATGCACACAGTTGATAAATTCACGACTGTCTACAGGTGAGCCTTGACAGTGGCTCAATCATGAACCAAACCCTGTAGAAAACCCCACATACACACTACGATGACAATTCTCATGCAGAAGTAAGACGACGCTTGCAAATTCATGCACAGACTGTAATTCTACCCTTTTAAGAGGTCGAATTCACCACCCTTTGAACCAATTGCATGGGAGGACTATGTTCAGGCTTACCTCATTCCAAACTTGCCACCTTTGACGTGAACAGTTTAATTTCCTTCGTAGCTTTGAGCTTCCTGTAGCGCAGCTTCCTGTAGAAGTCGTGCACGGGTTCTGGAAGGCGCTTCAGTGGTTTTGGGCCTTCTGTGCAACCACAGGATGTTTGAACAGGCCGAGGACTCAGAGTAACAGCCTTCAGGAAATTTCGGATGCGTACTCGACTGCAAAGCGGTTGAGGATAAATGAGTGGAGTGCCATACGCGATCCAGCCGGTGGATATGAATCCCTGCGGAATTCGTGGTGTGGGGGTGAGCTATCCTTACCGGCCCATTGGACGACGTCACCTGCTATCATTCCACTGTAAGTCTGCCTGACCACCGAATCATTCCCTGCATATCTACCACCGCCATTTCTGTTAGATCGCTGCTTCTCTCTGACTGGACGCTTCCCACGTGTCCATTTCCTGTCTTGTTTGACACAACCAACGCTTTTTGGATCGGACGAGACTGTCGGACTGGTTGTGGTGGCCAGTTGAATGGCTACCCGACTTGCTCAACCCATTAATTTTCATATTCACACACATTTTAGAGCATTGTTCATATAATTTGACGAAACAGGGTGAGGCACTTACCTGTGCGGCCGCAACGTTATTTTCATGCTTCAGGACGAGGGTGACGGATCCGCTTGTTGCTGCTTCACGCACAGGCACGGGAGCTCCTTCTTGCTGACTGCTGCTGGTTACGAGACCGGTTGCCTAGCTGCGGATGGTGCACACGCTAGCTTTATGAGTTGCAGGTTCCTTCATGGTGTATGCTCGAGCTGAATCAACTGCTACAGGATTCCTCTAGGATATCCTATAACTGTTTCTCCTCCTAGGGTGCATGCTGAAACGGTGGAATCATGGTCACAGTTGCAGGGTCCTCGGATTGCCTTAATAACTAGCGCATTGGGCCTCTGCATGCTTTATTCCATTTGAGAATTGTTTCTTATGAGAATCCAACGTTCTGGTTTGATTGTGCAGGTATTTCCATTGTATGGCAGCAGGGGTGGTAGAAGGAGGCGACAGCAGTGGGTGATGGAGAAAAACATTGGTTGTATGCCTCCTAATTGGACTTCGGGCTTCACATTCTTCTGCACAGTCGGTCCTGGGTCGTCCAAAGATTCTATAGGAAGTTTCCTGTAGAAATACAGAACTTCCTATAGCTTCCTGTAGAAGGCTAAATTGTGACCAGATCGTGCCCAGACCTTGGACGAGATGAGTGTTTCTAGAGGGAGTGTTGGTGAGGTCACTTGGTAGCGTGGTAGGGACCCTTGTCCTTGAGTTGAGAGACCTCCTTTTCTGCATGTAATACCTGCAATCTTGAGCCTTTTTTCCTATTTCTACCTCCTTCTTTTCTGTTTTCTTTTTCTTTGTTTGTTTTTTCTTTTTCTTTCTCTCTTTCTTTTTTTTTTTTTTTTTTTTTTTTGGGAGACAGCAGGGGCGCCTCAGTGAGGCTTTTACCCCTACCATCTGCCTTGAGCGCCTCAGAGAGGTTTTCACCCAAGGGTCTTTTTTATTCAAAAAGTTTCAGAGAGACAGCAAGGGCGCCTCAATGAGGTTTTCACCCCTACCATCTGCCTTGGGAGCCTCAGAAAGGTTTTCAACCAAGGATCTTTATTTTTTTTTTTTTTTTTTTTTTTTTTTTTTTTTGATGCTCAGGGTATGCCCAAAACAGAGGCAGAACCCTTATCTATGACTAGCACTGATTTTTCCACAGTTTTGATGAATTCTTGCCTCGAAAGAGGTTTCCTATAGATCTTTAGTCAATGCCCATTGACGAGCATGGGGATGGCTTCCTCATCAATGGTCCGAATAAGAACAGACCCATTGTCATTACACTTCTCCACTGCATATGGTCCCAGCCATCTTGTTCTCAGCTTCCCCTTAAAATCCTTATGTCCGGAATCATACAACAGCGCCCAATCTCCCAGCTAGAATTGCTTGTCATTGAGGTACCGGTCATGCCATACCTTCCTCTGAAGTTGAACCACTTCTAAGTGGAGAAGGGCCTACATTCAGTGCTCGTCTAAACCATTCAGCTCAAATAACCTTTCTTGTTGGGCATGGCTGAGATCTAGGTCCAGCTGAGCTGCCATCCTTAATGTGTTGTATTCAAACTCAATTGACAACAAAGCTCTCTTCCCATAGACCAGCTCATAAGGTGTGAAGCTGGTTGTGGTCTTCCAAGTGGTGTTGTAAGCCCAAGTGGCCTCAACCAGGCGATCTGCCCAATCTTTTCTAATGTTGCTCACCACCTTAGTCAAGATCCCTTCTAATGCTCTATTGGTGACTTCCACCTGCCCATTTGCTTGAGGATGATAGGGGTTGGAAGTCCTATGCTTGATCTTGTGATGAGCGAGTAGGTCTTCAATTAAGTTGGAGGTGAACTGGCTTCCTTGATCGGTGACTAGCTCTCTTGGGTAGCCAAATTTGTAGAAGATGTTTTCTCTTAAAAACTCAACCACCTTTTCTTCTGTCGCTGCTTTGATTGCCTTGGTTTCTGTCCACTTTTTCAGATAATCTGTGCACACAATGATGTAAGACCTTTGCCTTGAAGGAGGATTGATAGGACCCACAAAATCCATACCCCACTTCTCAAATGGCTCAAGATTCACTTGAGGTTGGAGAGGCATTTCTTCCCTTGGAGTCGGTTTCCCCATCCTTTGGCATCGGTCACATTGGCTGATATATCTTCTGACATCTTGATGAAGCATGGGCCAATAGTAGCCTGCCTGTAGAATTTTGAAGGCAGTCGTCTTGGCTGCAAAATGTCCTCCACAAGGCCCGTCATGACAGGTTAGGAGGATGTCAAAGACTTCCTCCTCCCTTACACAACGCCTTAAGATCTGATCGGGGCCAAGCTTGAACAGGTTGCCCCCGATCCAAGTGAATGAGGCACTCTTCCTTATGATTCTGCTCTTCTCTTTTGAGGATAGGTGCGGAGGGAATTGTGCTGAGACAAGGTAGTTTGCTATATCAGCAAACCATGGAGAGAGTACTGAGATAGCAAACAGATGTTCATCTAGCATTTGGTCATCCACTGTTCCATCCTCACCTGCAGGTAAATCCAATCTAGGCAAGAAGTCAGCAACAACATTTTCTTTACCTGGTTTGTCAACGATAGTCAAATCAAACTGCTGCAACAAAAGTAACCATCTAATAATACGAGCATTCACATCTGGTTTATTCATTAAATATCTAATTGCAACATGATCAGTATGTACAAATGTTTGATAGCCAGTGATTTAGTGTCGAAACTTCTTCAGGGCATGGACCACGGCCAAGAATTCTTTCTCAGTTACAGTATAATTCAGTTCTGCCTTGGATAAGTTTTTGCTGACAAAGTATATGGCGTATGGAAGTTTTTTTTTAGCTTGTCCTAAGGCTGCCCCTATGGCTTTGTTCAAGGCATCAGTGTGGATGTGGAAAGGTAGGGCCCAATTTGGACCTCTCAAGATTGGGGCAGACACCAACTTATCCTTTAATTCATGCAGAGCCCTCTGACAATCGTCAGTCCATTTAAACTCAACATCTTTTGCTAAGAGGCCAAACAATGGCAAGGCTAGCTTGCTGAAGTCTTTAATGAATCTTCTATAATATCCTGCCAAGTCTAAGAAAATTCGAACATCTCTTACCTTCTGAGGGGGTGGAACCTTTTTTATAAGAGCAATTTTGTTAGGATCCACCTGTAACCCTTGGCGAGAAATGGTATGTCCTAGCACGGTCCCTTCAGTCATCAAGAATTCACATTTTTCAGGACTAAGGGACAGGTTCATCTCAATGCACTTGGTTAGGACTTTTCCCAGATTGGACAATGCTTCCTGGAAGTTGGACCCATAAGGAGTGAAGTCATCCATATAGATCTCCACCGAATCATGGACCAGCTCAAAAAAGATGCTCAAGACAGCTCTCTGGAAGGTGGCAAGAGCGTTGCATAGCCCAAAGGGAAGAACTTGGTAAGCAAAGGTACCCAAAGGACAAGTGAAGGTGGTCTTATCTTGGTCTTCCGGGCTGATTTGGATCTGATTATACCCGCTAAACCCATCTAGGAAAGAGAAAAACTTCTTCCCTACCAGTCCATCCAACACTTGATCTATGAAGGGTAGAGGAAAGTGGTCTTTCTTGGTGGCTTTGTTCAGTTCTCGGTAGTCCACACAGATTCTCCACTTCCCATTTTTCTTGGGAACCAACACCAGAGGGGACACCCACTCTCTATCTGAGATGGGGTAGATGAATCCTGCATCCAACAGTTTTTGCAATTCTTCTTTGACAATGTCCTTAAGGGCTGGATTCATTATCCTTTGAGGTTGCCTGACCGGTTTACAATCTTCTTTGATGTAGATGTGATGGGTACAGACCGAAGGATGGACTCCTTTCATCTCCTTATAGCTCCAAGCAAAAGCATCTAGATGACTGGCCAACAGACTACACAGCTCCTTTTCCTGGGAAGGAGATAGGGAGGAGCTGATTTTTAACGTTCTCTCAGGGCCAAACTCCACATTTTTTACTCTGGGAGTGATTGGATTGGTCACACAAAGGTCCACTAAGGTGCTGACTTGGTATCCTCCACCAATTTCTCTAAGGACAATGCACTAGGAGGTGGATTCTAAATCAAGGTCTCAATCAAATCATCCTTGGTTTGAGGACCTCCCCTCGTGGTTTCTAGGGTGCACAAGGGTGCAGAGTACACCTCATCCTCTTCTCCTTCTTCCAACCAAAGTGGTAAGTCATGCTCTAATAGAGGTTGGGCAGGAGGGTATAGGACTAGCTGCTTGGACATAGGACCATTTTTGATGGTCATGTTTCCTGCTCGGCAGCTTATGTAAGCATCCGCAGTGGCTAACCAAGGCATTCCCAAAATAAGGGGGTATCCAGTAAGCTTTGCCTTTGGTTGAAGAACCAAGAAGTCCGCAGGGTACTCCCAAGTGTCAACAGAGACCAAGACATCCTCCACAATCCCTTCGGGAGTCACGGTGGAGCGATCTGCTAGCTGCAGGACTATCGAGGTCTTTCTTAAGGAACCTTGAAGGTTGAGTTTGAGCATGGTATCCCTGGTCATCACATTAATGGCAGCCCCTAAATCAATCAAAGTGTGGGGTATGATGGTGCCATTGATGTGGACATCAACTACAGGACTCCCAGGATCCAGATACTTTGGACAGATAACTTGCCCCAACATAAGATCAGACAGTTGTCCTATGACATTGATGGTTGAGGCATCTCTTTTTCGCCTGCCTGGGTGCCTGAAACACTTTTCCTTAACCAATTTGTTGTATATCGGTACATCTTTGATGGCTTGGAGAAGTGGTATTTTCGCACACAATTGCTTGAGTTCTCCCAGAAGCTCATTCTCTTCTGGGTTGGGTTGTGTGGTTGCTGTTAGTCTCTCAGGAAAGGGTGGAATGGCTTTTGGTTCACTTTCCTGTTTGTCTTCCTCGTCCTCTGGGGGAGGAGGTTGGCGATCCGGAAGAGTCTTTCCAGATTGCAGGTTGATCTCCTAGATCTCCACAGCATAGGTAGGGCATGTTGTTTCCCCAGTATATACCTGATGGGCCTGTCGGTTGTTGGGGTTCGGGTTCGGTTGAGCAGCCATTTGGGGTTGTCTTGGAGGAGCAGGAGGTAATGGTTGTGGCTGAGCTGGTGGTGGAGTCAAAATGGCGGGAGGAGTGTTGTACTGGGGCCTCCACCTCGATTGAGGTGCATTCCACTGAGGTTGTGGCTGGACATGTGGGTGAAACGAATGAGTAGTGGGCTGAGTATGGTATTGAGGTGGGTAAGACCATGGAGGAGGCACAGACCAGGAAGGATGAGCAGGGGGACCCCAGGAAGGCATAGGAGCATATTGGTTGGGGCTATAATAAGCTTGGGATGTCCCTTGCATCCCCTGCTGGTAAGGTCTAGGTCCATGTGGCCTCCTTTGGTTGAGGAAGTAGAGAGGTTCAGTGGGTGCCTCCATTCCTTGGTACATGGCTTTAAGCCCAGGTAAGGTTGGGCATTGGTTTGTGGGGTGGTCCTCCTCACAAACGAAACATACCTCTACTGAATGTAATGGGCACTCGTTCTTAGGGTGCTTCCTTGTACACCTGGGGCAGAAGATGACCAAAGCCCTCTCAGCTTCCTTTTTCTTTTGTTGGATTCGAAATGTATCAAGTTACATGGAAATGGTCTATCTCACCTCACTTCTGAGGTCCTCCAGCTGATTTGCAAACTCATGCTTGGAGAAAGTAGTACTAGCTGAAAGGGGGTTTCCTCTACCTCTTTTCCGGGCTGCCCTAGAGTGGTTTCTAAACACAGTATTTATATCCTCATAAGGTAGTTGGTAAATATCTCCTCCAGCTAGCATGTGAAGGGTGTCTAGAAGGTCTTCAGGGACTCCTCGGAGTAGGACCAACTTGAGAGATTCAGGGTCAAGTGTGCACCTGACCCGTTTATAGCTAAGTTGGAACCTTTCCTCATAATCTTCTAAAGACTCATTGTTTCCCATGGTCATCCGAAAGATTTCTCCCTTGGCTTCCTTGGACCTACAGTAGTCCCAGTATTTGGTATTGAAAGCTTGCTGCATCTGAGCCCAAGTGGTGATATTGTTCCCAGGTAAGCCCATGAACCACCGTAATGTTGCATCCTTGAGGGTAGAGGGAAGGAGTTTCAGTTTTTGCTCATCTTCGGTATAGTCATAGGTTCGACAAAGGACAGCAAACTCAAACAGGAAGGTATCAAGGTCCTCCGTAGTCAGTCCATGGAAGTGAGGTAAAGCGGAGGGGCTTATGTTTTTCATTTTCATGTCTCCATTGGTCTCTCGGATGGGAAAGGCACCTTCTATTCTCTCATCTTCTCTTCTATTGTCAGCCATGGCTTCAGATGGAGTGTTATCTAACTCTTCTTCTGTTATAGGATCTTCGTATATCTCAGGAGGCTCGCCTATAGGTTCTTCTGGATCACTGTCACCAAAGAAGTGGTGGGGGTGTTGGGTAAGAATTTGCCTGTTTTATCTCGGTTTCTACGAGGCATGAAATGGAAAGACTTTTGATTGCTTTTGTTTTTTCCTCTGGTACCTGCAAAACTAAAATAGATTGAACTGCAACTAACTATCTTGCTAAAATGGAAATGTGAAATTGAAATGAAAGCATGAAAGGACTAATCTATTTTGCTCAAATGAAATTGCAGGAAGTAAATACTAGTCTATGCTTGCAACATTGAAATTCTATTTTACACTTGCAGAATTGAAAGTCTAATCTATGAAAGCAGGAAAGGTCTACTTTACTTTGGCAGAAATGAAATTGCAGAATGGAAATGAAATAAACAATTTAGTAGAAGGCGAGAGTAGGAAAATAGAAGAAAAGCAACAATCACCAATACTCTGACGCTTCCCCGGCAACGGCGCCAAAAAGATGGTGAGCTCCAGTATTGCAGCAATAATGCTACAACTCCTGGGACTCCCTTCTTTACTTTTATCAACCTGGTAGTTCGTAACAAACTTGGAAGCGACGATGCTATATGCACAAGTACTAGCTCTTGCCGCAGCTGTCACTTGGTCAGCTGGCACAAGTCCGCTAGGGGCTTAAGCCAACTTCTATGGGCTCTTAGAAGAAGCTTTTTAACTGATAGATGGAAGCTAACTCAAAAGAAACTGATCTACTTGCAGAAAGAAACTAAAAGCCAAAAAGTAGCAAAAGCCCTAGAAAACCCTAATGTTACCAGTTAGTCCTGCTGATGCAAAGGAGAAGATGCGAACTATTGAAAAAGATGCCATTACTCCTACAAAGGTAAAATGCACATGCCTATACTGTCTCTATCTAAAGAACACATCTTTTTGTGTTTTTGAATAAGTTATTGGAGTTATCATGCACATGCTTTTAACTAGCTTTTCACTGTGCAAGGGCGAATCAAGGAGGAGAAATGCTTGGAAAAGGTTGGGAAGGTTCGGCAGGGGTCTAAGGAGTCCCTAACACCCTTGCGGAGAGTTTCACAAATTTTGCCTACCAAGAAACGTCATTTGTGAGCTTCTACAGGAAGTCTGCAGGGGTTCTACAGGATGTTTCAGGAATTTCTACAGGATGTTCAGAATCTCTACAGGATGTTCTAAGGTTGGATTTTGGATGATGGGTGAGTGAAAGAGGATGCATGAATGGATAGGGAGGTAGGGTAGGGGTCTGAAATGACTCAGTGACTGAGGGGTGAAGTGATGAGAGGGTGTGGGAAGCTAACTTGTCTTAAAGAAGGCAGAGGCAATGGAAGAGCAAGAAGGTAGGGTTATGTGGGCAGAAAAGTAGTTGTGAGACGAGGGACCTAACTTGGAGATGGAGTAGTTGGCCTAGACGAAGCTTAGATGGACGAGAGAGTGATGGAGATGCACCGCACAGTGTATACTTAACCAAATCAACCACGTCCTGCACACAATCAAAATATTAACCAGTCTATCCTAACTGTCAACGAAACCAATGAACAACAGCGTTATTTCTAAAGAGAACCATGTACAGCACTTAAGCAAAGAAACATTCCAAAAGATCTGAATGCATGACTAACTCCTACAAATGAAAACATTGCACCAAAGATTGCATGGGTAAGCAAACTAGTGTTTTTTTTGGGCAGCACTGTCTGCAATTCCAGGCCCTAGAAAGAGGTGAAAATGAGAGTGCAGGAAACCCTTTTCTGAAGCTTTTATCAATTCTTATCTCGTTAATCTATTCTAGACATCCAAAGCAACTCTATTCTTCAACAATGACCTACTTAACCACACAACGAAATCTAGCTCAACAATCTGCGTTTCAAATGCATACAAGGAAAATAATAATGCTGAAAGGAAAGATATCAATACAAAGAAGGAGGCCCTAGGCTCTTAGGTTGGGCCCAACCCTGAGAGCTATGGCTCCTCAAAAAAACTCAGAGCTGATATCAAATTTGACTGCTTCCCATTAAAAAATAATAATCATAAGTCAAGAGTCATGCCAATAATGGCTACAAAAGAACAAAACAGAGCTAGCAGCTTGTAGTGCAGAATGTGCAAAAGTTTTTCAAAAAGTCCCCCTTGAAGGCTGAAGCCTTCACATTTATACACCACGAGGCCCTAGCTGGCCTCCTAAATCTATGGGACTTGGCTGACCAAACTGGGAGTGAACAACTGCTTCCACAAAATCTGTTTGGCTGCCTTCTAGATCCGGTTTTGGTGGCTTTTGGAGCTCGGAGTTGGGGGTGAAGATCCCAAGGGAGGCTATTTAATGCCATAGACAACCCCCCCTACGAATCCTCAACCCAAGCTTGGCTGTCTCCTAGCCCTTGTCTGCTCAGTTTTGCTCCAACATGTGTCAAAAAATCTTGAAATGAGCACGTGTTAGCCACCTAGGAATAGTGACTACCCTTATTCGTACAAATGACATAAACATACTAAAAAATGATGCAGAAGTTATGAAAAATGAAGGATTGAGCAAGGGTAGTTAGGCAAAATGAGCCCAAAATGTTACCAAATTTGGGGCTCATCAGCAGTGCAACCCTTCCTGCATGGTCAGAAACCCTGTGACGTCCTACTCTTGCACACATCTTTCATGTTGCGTAGCCCCAGGCAGAATATTTTATAGTCTCGCACTCCCTTTCAACTACCTGGAGTGCTAAGACTGTCCTTCCTACGGCTAGTCAGTTGAGTGCACCACCCATGTGGGGCTTCATCTCATCCTCCATCATGGTTCGCAGAGAATCCCCATCTTCCATTGTAGTGATCGGCATCGCGCACTCTACTATTTGTATTGTGCTTCTCTGGTCACCGCGTTTGGCAAGATGTAATCTGAGCCATGACAACAAACTAACCAATTCACGATGATAGCTTTCCAATTTGTTAGTATGAATGTACGCACCTTGCCTTGCCATCCTCGGTTTTTTGACAAGAAATGCTTTCTTTATTTCATTTTCCATCTTCTTGACCTCTACGTCCATTAAAGCACTTTTCTCCCTTAGTTGTACCCAGTCTTTTTCAAGCTCGCAAAGTTTAAATTTTCGCCATTGGATTGCTTCCTCAAGTCTTATATGTTTTGTTTCACGCAACTGTGTGATTTCTTCGTTCCGATCTGCGTGGACCATCATATCTACAGGTGTTATTATGCACGGACTCGTCTTCGCATACTCCATAGGGACTGCAGCCCTTGCTTCAGACTTCAGCTTCGGAAGCGTTTGTGTGGTCACAATTTTGCACATGGTCCTATAAGCCCATACAACTGCTAGTACGCATAGGTCCCAATCAATGCGTCTCACATGGTTGACCCGGTTCAGCACTTCACACACCTTGTAAAAGGCTTCCCCATGTATGATTTTTGGTGCGCTAGGTTTTATCATGTTTCATCATTCGCGCACTTGTCTTTCCCACTTCTACTTGTTGTTCTTGTTTCCTATCATGATCGCAGTGTGCGTTCATGCGGGCTACATACCATATGCCTGTACCCATCTGGAAAGGTGGGCGCGCAACCTGTTTCACCCCTCATAACTGATTGTCATCCATAGCTGAGGTTTTCCAAATCATATAAGCATCCCCCTTCTCCATTCACACCAGCTCTCAATACTTCTCTGATGTGTACCCCACCACCTTGCGGGAGTCATGCATAGTGTCCATTTCAAAGAATCGAACCATTGTTGTTCTGGCATTGGCTTTCAAATTTGTTCAGGAATTCATCCACCATTGTCAACTAGTCATACACAGTCAAATCCATTACCTCTGTTATCACGCAGTGTAGTTATCTTACCATCATGTTGCAATTGACCGTGGTTACCTCGTGTAACCGGTTTTGCCATTATTTTGTTTCCTCATCTGAATCTGATGTGCAGGAGCTTTTGCGCTCCAATAAAATCTGGCCATCCGCTATAGGATTCACCCCATCCTGTTCCCAAGAGATTATATTGTAAATACAGTCTAGCTCATCATTGCTCTCGTCGTCGCACACCGGCTCAGTGTACCACGCTCCTTCCACAGGGTCTAAAGGCACCACTGCACATAGTGACTTTTTCTCAAAAATCATTTTTTGCTTCTTTAGATTTATGACTCTGTTCATATCAGTGACCCAGTCTATTCCCACTAGTGTGGGATAGAGATTGTTGTCATCAAAAATCGCAATCACTTCAAAATACGCCAGCGCGGTCACACTTTCAATATCCACCATTAATCCTTGCAATCTTCCCATGGGTAAGATCTTCTGTTGGTTCACCATTCGCAATTGAATAAGAGACCTTTATAGCGTGGGTCTGCCCATGCATTACCATGTTTGTTTTGGCAGTACATTCGCGTCTTATCCCAGCTCTAGAATTACTTGATCCATTTCATACTCTCCAATTTGCACGATCAATCTCATTTCCCTTCCTGTTCGCAATGCATGCTTTCCAAGTTTTCAGACTACACACGATTCTCCTGACCCCCCGCACCTAGTGATAAGTTCCTGCAACCCTTTTACAGCCTTACTATCGTGCAGCAATTTCATGCATGTCTCCAAAAAGCTAGTGAGCATTGAAGGATCCATTCCTGGTACTAGTTGATCCTTACTACCTGAAGTGCAGGCCTCTGTGAAGCTCTTCTTAGTGTCTAGTCAATTTAATGTCTTAAATTGCTCTACATAAATTATCAATCCGGGTATCGTAAACTGATGAAGTGTGGTGCACCGTATGTGCTTAGTTAACCTTTTTCTTACTTCGTTGTTTTATAGATTTTATTTTGTTTTGGGGTTTTGTTTTTGTTGATCTCTTAAAGTATTGATGTAGATTTCAAGACAAGGTTTATGTCCCTAATGGCAACTTCCAAAACTTAGCACTTCAAAAGATCTCAAAACACGTTATTGATGGAATTAGTACTTAAACAAAAGTGTAAATATGCAGCTACTTCAATCAAACAAAAGATGAAATAATGATCATGAAATCACTATCTCTGGTGCTTGCCTAAATACAGAAATAAAATTTAAGCTATTGCACTCAAACAAATCAAAAACTGCAAACTAATAAAAGTAAAATCAAATCACATCATTCATAGTTCGATTCCTCGCCAGGTAGTCTAAGCTATGGATTTCGGAGATAATCTTCAATGATATGTGCAAGTTGATATCTAATTGCAGGGATGTAAAACTAAAATCAAATCACATCATTCATAGTTTGATTCCTCGCTAGGTAGTCTAAGTTATGGCTTTCGGAGATAATCGTCAATGATATGAGCAAGTTGATATCTAATTGCAAAAAAGTAAAACTAAACTCAAATCACATCATTCATAGTTTGATTCCTCGCCAGGTAGTCTAAGCTATGGCTTTCCGAGATAATCGTCAATGATATGAGCAAGTTTATATCTAATTGCAGAAAAGTAAAACTAAAATCAAATCACATCATTCATAGTTTGATTCCTCGCCAGGTAGTCTAAGCTATGGCTTTTAGAGATAATCGTCAATGATATGAGGAATTTGATATCTAAACTAACTGACAAAGCAAATGAATAAAACTAAAATCAAAGCATAACTGAAATTGAAAAGCTAAAAAGACAAAGGTAGCAGAGAGGCAAATCTCATGTCACTATTTGATGTAAAAACATGTAAAGAAAAACTAATCTACAATCAACCGGTTGAACACACTTACATGAATTAAAATTGCATGAATGGAAAATCTAATCTATCAAACTTGAAAGCAATCAAATGACATAATGAAATCAAAGAAAAATTACAAAATGAAATATACTCTACCTTACATTCTAATATGCTCCATGACATCTACTTCACATCTCCTTCCATGTTTAAAACATCAAAGTTTTATTCAAATTCTTCAAAATTACAAAGTACAACAAAGCTTTGAAAAGCCATCAAGGAAGAACTACAAACTCCAAGCTAAGCTAAGACTCACAAGCTAAGCTCTAAACTCTAAGCTCCCAAAAAAACTAACAAATGAAGGAGAGAGATCTCCTATTTATACAAAAAGATGAGAAGCCATCTCATTAATGAGAGTCCATGAATCTCTCCCTCTACCTATAGAATCCTAATCAAAATATGAATTGATAAGACACATGTCTTCTTAGAGTTTCAATACAATTAGGAGATGTGACACATATCCTCATGATCCCATGATTCTTTCCACTCAAATTCGAATTTGGCCTTAGAGTGCCACATAAGGGTCTTCTAGAAGTCTCATTTTGACCTACACATGTCAACAATCTCAACCCACTTGTTAGGTATAAGCATATGCACATTATTTTCTAATTTTTAACCAAAAATTCACTTTAAAAGGCTAAGAATTAATAAAGTTTGGAAAAACATAAATGTGGCCCAATGATAATGAAAGTGGGATGAATGTAGTGACATAGTAGTGAAATCGAGGTGATATAATGGACATAATAGTGAAAGTGTAATAGAAATGAATGACATTTTCAAGACCCAACATACCCCCCAACTGAAGTTATTGCATGTCCTCATGCAATATATATTACATTATCTTTCTTTCTTTTTTTATCCTTGAGCTTTGGCTTAACTTTGCATGATATCATTTGATAACTTCATATTTCTGCAAAGTGTTTTACTTGAATTGCAACATGGTTGGTTCTTGTGTTACAACCAATTTTATTCTTTTGTTGTTGTTGCATTCTATTTTGATCTTTTAACTTTGCATAATGATATTTTGATTATTTTTGCAAAGTATATCTTTATTGGATTGCACGATGGCTAGTTTTTGTGTGACAACCATGACTTTGTTTGTATCCAATTTATCCTTTAAGCACTTTTTTGAAAAGCCATTGTATGCTCATAATAACAATGTAATAGTTAATATATGTTGGAAGTATGTTGGCTCCTGAGTATGATATGGACATGGCAAGATATGAAGATGAATGTATTCCCCCCCCCAATTGATGGTATTAACAATTTTATGAAATGAGGAAGAGAAATGTTTTTCCAACAATTATCATTCTAGATTTTTATGGAATTCTAGGGTCAAAAGTTAGAAAATGACATACCTTAACTTACCTTTTGGAATGGATTAGTTGTATGTGTGGTGGCTGCAAAATTCTGATCATATTGTTCTTCAAGTAACTGAACAAGAAGAGTCATGGATAAAGAGATAAGATGACTTTTTATTGCTTCTACTAAAACTTGTTGAATCTACTCCAAAATGCTGAAAATAATAGCCTTCATGTCTTCAAAACTCATTGGCACAATTCCTACTATGTGAAAAGATGTTCTGATGTCGAACATAGTAGGAAATTGTTGACTTAGTGTTCATTAATGGATGTCACTAGTCAACACGAGAACTCTCACCATTTATAACAATGAGAGTCAAGATGCCCAAACACATCTCGCTAGGTACGAATGATTTTGTCGATGTCGAGTCACCTAGAAGATCTAACGAACAAGGGACATTAATGTATTCCCATTGTTTATTAGAATGAGAACTTTCCATTAAGTCATGCAAGCCTCAAGGTGTTTTTAGAAAGAAATTAGACTCAAAGGACTATGGACTCAATAATTTGCATTGAAGTAGGGCTTATTTGCGAAATGAAAATGACAAGAAATGGAAGATGGCAGTGGAGAGTAGAAATGGTAATGGGCAATAAGTATGTGAATGAGCCTATTGATTTTATTTGTGGGTTATGAATGTACAGAAAGAAATGGAAAGTGTATGTAAATGTAAATGGAAAATATGGAGTGAAATGAGATGAATGGTTTATTATGAAGTATGGATGTGATGGAGACAATAGTATCTAAAAGTATTTCAAGTGTTTGGATCTGATTTTGCATCAGCATATTTCCTCTTTGTTGCTGATCATTCTCTTATGAAACAAATTGGTCTCTTAGAGAGACACCATTCTCTTGTAGTCATTTGTCCTTCATCCTAGAACCTGCAAAAAAACTAATACTTCTTCTGCAATGGAATGTAAGATTATCAAAGGAGAGAGGTCATCAATCTCTCTAGTTAGGATATTTACACACAAAACTAATAATTTGTATTAATGAAATAAGTTCTCAAAGGAAAAATCAAAAGAATTTATACCTGCTTTGGAATTGGTGCCCCAAGTTGAATTTTTCTTCTTTTCAACAATTTATTTCATTTTTTTCCATTTCAAACTCTAATGATGGATTTCTCATTGTGTAGATCTTGTTGAGATCTTTCCAACGATACTTGAATCATCAAAATCTGATTTTGTATGAGAAAGTTAGGCTGATTTGAACAATGAGGTTTTTCAGCTGCGGAATTGGAGAACAACTGCAGAATTGGACTTTAGCTGTGGAATGTCGATAGTTTCTGTAGCTAAAAATCATGAATAAAAATTTAGCCATTCATCTTTCATTATCAGTCCAAAATTAATCAATACTTTCAGAAAAGTGAGCAAATAACTTATTCATTTCATTGATTCAAAATTATTATTTTTTTCTTGACATGCATCGACTTAGTGTGGCGACTTAGTGATAACAAACAACTTGACTTCCCTTTGACCAGGGTCCTTTTCATTGACTTGGATCAAATGAATAGGACACCATCCATGTACTGACATTTTCCCAGCTACCCATGTGGTTCATTTCATCTCCTGACACCTATAACCTATAGAAGTAATAAAATGGTTGCGGAATTGCCAGTTAGCTGCGGAATCAAGCTGCATTCCATAGCTAAAAGATAGTCAACCATTAGTTTTCTGATTTAAGTTATTGGAAAAGAGATTTTATGCAATCAAGTACCAGGGAGAAAGAGCCTAAGATCACAACTGGTGCACAAGACCAATTATTCATGAGCTTCTCTGTTATTTTTCAAAAAAAAAAATATTCACTGCTTTGCTTACTAAATTTTTTATATATGGTATATGAAGCAAAACAGTTTTAATATTGAAAATATTTCAGAGTAATGGAATTGTATGATCTTTCAACAGCTTTAATGACTCCTACAACAACCATTTAACACATATCACTGACTACCCATTTGATCTAGCTAAAGAAAGTCCAAGTCCAAGTGTGTTCAACTGATTTATCTCTCCCAATGAGCCCCATCATTATTGTTCTCGGCTACTCTTCAAAATTCCCTTTACTGTCTGAGAAATGGAGTGATTGCATGGATAAAAATTAGACATATATGGATATGGAAATGGAATGAAAATGTATATGGAAGTAGATGACTGTGACTAAAGCAATTGTATGTACCTCCTCACCATTTGACCACCGTTGACCACGGCTTTCCTTAATGAATCCAGCTAAACCAATAGGACCTGATCCATATCCAGGTCATTTCTAACTTGCCCACGTTCCTTGTTTTGTCTGATGACACCTGCAACCTAGATTTTAACAAAAACAGCTGCGGAAAGTGGCTGTATTCTGCAGCTAATGAATATATGTGAAGACGGAGTGAATATATGCGTAGGCTATGTGAAAAAATGGTGACTGAGTATGCAAAGAGGTTGCGTTAAGAAGGGTTTACGAAGTAAGAAGATTCGTATGAATGGAAAGACTGCGTGGAGGCAAAGTATCCCTCATGAACAGAACCGCAAGATTGAATGGAGTTGGAGTGGTTTGAGCTCATGAGAAGAAAAAAAAATTGTGGGAGTAAAAAACGAGAATTTTGGTGAGAGAGAGATGTATTCAATTAGGTTACGATTCACAAGAATCCAATCCTTGACTTTTGCAAAGCTTGATTCATGTAATGGAGTTAAAACAGAGCTGTATGATTTTTGGATACGTCTTTGTTATCGGTCGTGAAACTGAAGCACAGTCACGGAGGTTGCATGGAACTGTTAGTCATTAAAGATGTGTAATTAAGATTGAATACCAGCACATAGTTGATTCCTAATTAGAATTCTCTTCCTCAGGCATGCCGAATTAAATCACAGCCTGTTCATTAATTAAAATTCGTTTTTTTTCACGCAGCAAGCAAAACGAGGCTTCAGAGAACCAAGAAAATCTCTCAATCCGCCACGAATTTGTAAAAACCGTTTTTGGGTTATCTAACTGACCCTACTAGCGAAAGAACCCATGTTTTATTTTTTTCAAATTCGCCTCCGTTTGGCCAAATCGTGCATTCAAATTTTGACATTTTTCTCTGTTTTGCGTTTTTCCTGAATTATTGCATTCGGCTGTAAAGTTTCGAATCAGAGGTAAGACAATACGCCTTTGTTTGATAGTGGTGGTGTGCACACTGTTGATCCTTATTGGAAATCTATGTGGGAGACAAGAAATTTCCAATCCAACCATAGGAAAGGCACACTAATGAAGAACGCACTATTTGAAGAGTCACGAAGCTATTTCATAAAGAAAACTGGGGAATCGCTGAACAAAACCACGACCGAGAGACTACACATGGAGTTTGTAATGTTGAACTGAAGTCGTTGGATTGGGAACAATTGACATGTTGAAGCCATGGAAATCATATTGCAGGGTCAGTGATGCATTGGTTTCACTTATTGGCAGCATGAAGGATCCATACAAAGTGGACGTGAAATTGTTGTGGAGTGTATTACAGGGCGAAGATATCATCAATAAAGACCACAGGAGTCGTGCCATTGAATTGTTTTTTCTTTTTTTCTTTTTTTCTCTGAAATTGTAAAATTTATGAAAATGATTAATGGTTTTCAATTTCAGGCAGCAAAGACTTCAAGGTAAACATGCTAAAAATAGGGCTTTGACTGAGATTTTAAGCTGATTTTTTATCAATCTGGGCTAGGTGACTAGGATAGGATCCATGTCGGGACAATTCCGGAGATGCCCATGTGGTCAGTTTCTTCATTGAATGCCTGTAACCTGCTAAACCTTGAAATGAGCTGAGGAATCAGGCCACATTCCGCTGCTAGGTTGCAAAATCTTATTAAAACAAGATACAGAGTTATGACCACTATAAACCATAACCAGTCAATCTTGGTCAGCTGAATCTATCAAAGCAGTTGGGTTTTTATTTTTTCTCTATTTTTTTTCTTTTTTTTTGAATGAAACGAAATGATGAAGTTTATTTTGTCCCATTTTTCTCTTTTTTTTTCTTTTTACATAACAATTCCTTTTTGATCCTCTAGATCACACAAGGTGCAGGAGGAGAGCATACTCAAGAATTTTTTTATTTTTTTTTTACATAGCAACCTTTTTCCTGGTCCTCCAGATCACACAAAGTGCAGGAGGAGAGCATACTCAAGAATTATTAAAAAAAAATTATAGATGTAAGAAATAAGGTCTCCTAATTACACTTCCTCGGTAAGGGCGCCAAAATGTCTAGTCAATTTAACGTCTTAAATTGCTCTACATAAATTATCAATCTGGGTATCATAAACTGATGAAGTGTGGTGCTCCATATGTGCTTAGTTAACCTTTTTCTTATTTCATTGTTTTATAGATTTTATTTTGTTTTGGGGTTTTATTTTTTTTGATCTCCTAAAGTGTCTAATGCAAATGGAAATCCTATTCTAAGGTCTTAAGAATACTTTTAAAGGTCAAGTATGGATGTATATTTCAAGACAAGGTTTATGTCCTTAATGGTAACTTCCAAAACTTAGCACTTCAAAAGATCTCAAAACATGTTATTGATGGAATTAGTACTTAAACAAAAGTGTAAATATATAGATACTTCAATCAAACAAAAGATGAAATACTGATCATAAAATCACTGTCTCTGCTGCTTGTCTAAATACGGAAATAAAAGTTAGGCTATTGCACTCAAACAAATCAAAAACTGCAAACTAATAAAAGTAAAATCAAATCATATCATTCATAGTTCAATTCCTCACCAGGTAGTCTAAGCTATGGCTTTCAGAGATAATCATCAATTATATGCACAAGTTGATATCTAATTGCAAGAAAGTAAAACTAAAATCAAATCACATCATTCATAGTTCGATTCCTCGCCAGGTAGTCTAAGCTATGGCTTTCGGAGATAATCGTCAATGATATGAGTAAGTTGATATCTAATTGCAGAAAAGTAAAACTAAACTCAAATCACATCATTCATAGTTTGATTCCTCGCCAGGTAGTCTAAGCTATGGCTTTCGGAGATAATCGTCAATGATATGAGAAAGTTGATATCTAATTGCAGAAAAGTAAAACTAAAATCAAATCACATCATTCATAGTTCGATTCCTCACTAGGTAGTCTAAGTTATGGCTTTCAGAGATAATCGTCAATGATATGAGGAATTTGATATCTAAACTAACTGACAAAGCAAATGAATAAAATTGAAATCAAAGCATAAGTGAAATTGAAAAGCTAAAAAAAAAAGTCAGCAGAGAGGCAAATCTCATGTCACTATTTGATGCAAAAACATGTAAAGAAAAACTAATCTACAATCAACTGGTTGAACACACTTACATGAATTAAAATTGCATGAATGGAAAATCTAATCTATCAAACTTGAAAGCAATCAAATGACATAATGAAATCAAAGCAAAATTACAAAATGAAATCTACTCTATCTTACATTCTAATATTCTCCATGACATATACTTCACATCTCCTTCCATGTTGAGAACATCAAAGTTTTATTCAAATTCTTCAAAATTACAAAATACAACAATGCTCTCCAAAGCTTTCAAAAGCCATCAAGGAAGAACTACAAACTCCAAGCTAAGCTAAGACTCACAAGCTAAGCTCTAAACTCTAAGCTCCCAAAAAAACTAACAAATGAAGGGGAGAGATCTCCTATTTATACAAAAAGATGAGAAGCCATCTCATTAATGAGAGTCCATGAACCTCTCCCTCTACCTCTAGAGTCCTAATCAAAATAGGAACTGATAAGACACATGTCTTCTTAGAGTTTCAATACTATTAGGAGATGTGACACATATCCTCATGATCCCATGATTCTTTCCACTCAAATTCGAATTTGGCCTTAGAGTGCCACATAAGGGTCTTCTAGAAGTCTCATTTTGACCTACACATGTCAACAATCTCAATCCACTTGTTAGGTATAAGCATATGCACATTATTTTCTAATTTTTAACCACAAATTCACTTAAAAAGACTAAGAATTAATAAAGTTTGGAAAAGCATAAATGTGGCCCAATGATAATGAAAGTGGGATGAATGTAGTGACATAGTAGTGAAATGGAGGTGATATAATGGACATAATAGTGAAAGTGTAATGGAAATGAATGACATTTTCAAGACCCAACACTTAGCTTCCATGAATGTCTCCTTTGTGCCCTTTAAATCAAATTCCGGTTCTTTTGTAGGAGCCTGTTGTGGCCAACAACAACCCCCCTTCTTATTTAGTGTTATTCCTAATACTAAATAAGTGGGGACCCTTAGTTAAAAATCTATGAAACCAAAGTAGTGGTTAAATTTCCTTTTTTAAAATCACCATCATAAGCTTAGGAAGCCCCTTGGAAAATCTAAAAAGCTATGTTTTATGATAAGGTAAAATGCAAATCTTTCCTTAGGAAATATCGCATCGCATAAGATAGTGGAATACCACCTTACAAGCACAATTCCAACATCTGCGAGATCGCGATATACGATAATAAACAAATATTGCATCGCATTCAACACAACTTACATTGAAACACTTCAATTTGCCGATATGCGATGACGTCGATCCCAAAATCGCATTTCGCAGAAAACAGGTTAACAAAGATTGTCATACATAACATTTCTGTGATCTGCAATATTGCGATATGGCGATATTATGATATTGCGATCTTGCAATAAAGCGATAATGCGATGTCATGAGCTATCAACTTTGCGATTCTATGATTTTGCGATGTTGCAAAGCAAATCGCAAAATCGCCCCATCGTAGATTTCTCGGGCCCGTTATTCAAGAAAAGTATTTTCCTTAAGCTGACACCTGGTTATGCGCTTTAATGCTAATAAATGAGGTAGTTGCCAGTTATTAATGGAATATGGGATCGTGTTTATCAAAAGAATCATTTCACGTAAGGAGGTATACTTGATCTGTCTGCGGAATTTAAAACTTTCCCATCACCCTTCCTTGTCATTCATTTTCACTTCACTTGTGAATTGCAGGAACGGAGAGTAGAGGCCAATACGAAGCAATACGCCGGATAAAATGGGAAAGAAAAGCAAAGCCCCGAGCACTAAAGAAAAGGAAATGGCGCCCTTGTATACAGACACAGCTTGTAACAGAGACACGGGAATAGTTATGTGGGAAGGCATGTATAATCTACTCGAAGAGGAGAACCCCAGAGTAATGGAAGTAGTTGCTACCGCGGGCTCAAATGGTTCTTCTGAAGCATCCCTTACAGAGTTGGCTTGCTCATTCTTACACCGGATAACAGTAAGACCCAAAATTCCCCATACACAGACATGGTGAAGTGGATACTGGACAGCACAGATATCAGAAATAGATAGTTTAAAACTTAGGGTCAAGAGCTTATGGAACTGTTATGTTTAAAAATATTGAAATTTATATCTGCTGGAAGGAAAAAGCGCAAAAGCCGAAAAACCCATCAAGGAAACCCGGATCAAGAAACGGAGGCAGTTTCTGATGCGCGATTAGCGTAATTGTGCATCGCTGAGAAAAATTTCTAGAAAAGGAAAGTTACTGGTTTCCCAGTCACCTGCAAGTCCCGAAAATCACAAGAAAGTAACGCTATAGGCAGATTGGAAGCAGAGAACTCAAGAAAAGGCAAAAGAAATCCAAGGGTTAACCAAGTTGAACTGGGATTATTAATGGGCATACTTGGTAAAGCCACATAGCCAGTGGATGACTGTTAAGTGTATCATTAATTCGGCTGAAAAAATGGCGCCAGCTCTTGTCAATTTTGTTTTCTCGGCTCAGCTAAAAGCGAAAGTCAGCCAGTGGACTCTTCTCAAACAGATGCTGCATGCGTGCAATTTCAAGGACCAAATACAGAAGTAGTTTAATTTTAGATTCAATTTTAGCTTTAATTTTGTTTTATTTTCCTGAAAAGAGGACGGTCATTTAAACCGCATCCTATATTTTTGTAATAATTTATTTTTAGAATTAGTTAGTAGTATTTAAACCCTTCTCATGAATTTAGAGAAGGGTCCTGAAATTTATCAAAAAATTATCCCCAAAACATGCACTTTTGTACCCTCTGAGGAGGTTTTGATGAATGAATGGAACATGATTTATTGATGTTTGCATTTGATATCTGCTACTGATGTTGCACTTTTGTACTCTTAGTGGATATTTGATCAAGGAGAAATAAATCGTTATCGCTTGAAGCTCATGAGTAGGACTAGTTATAAATGGTATTTGTATCTCTTAACTATTTCTACCTTGTGTTAGAGTGATTTCCAATTCAGTTATTTATATATTAATGTATGAATGCTTGAGTTATCATTTGGCACTTTTGTACGGTGATAGCTATTTATTTATTCTTAGTGTATGAATAGCTCATTATGCGATATGTTTTTCACAACTGTTTCGTCTAACTTCTTATACGAAGTAGTTCATCTTTATCGAATTCTTTTCTCATAATAGTTGAATGATCTTTATTACCAGTTGTTGTTTGAAATCATTTTAGATCGCATAGAAGAAAGATCACACCCTGGGTTAGTGTAGATTTACATATTTCTGTTTATTAGAATATATTTTTTTTATTAATAGATTATAATTAGAATAGAATTATTCCATTTAGAAACTGTTAGAAACAGAAATATTCATCTTTCTCACACACACACGGAAATTGGGAAACTGGTCCCATATCCCCAGTTGGACCTGTTATACCGAACGGAAAAAGAGCTACCAACCAAGGTCCAGACCGGGCGGGTATCCCCCTTGTTGTAGTCCCGATTTTCGGGGCTTCAACATATTTGGCGCTAGAAGGAGGGCCTCGAACTGTGAATGGCAAGAAAATCCAAATCTAAGTACCATTCTAAGAGTAAATCACCCTCACCGTCTCCTCCGACTTCTCCATTGCATTCAGGAACCTTAAATCCAGAGTCAAAAGTCGCTGGATCAATAGCTGTTGCTACAAACCCTGACATTTCAGAACAATCTACTATTGAACCTCCTGAAGTTGAATCTTTGATTCACAAACTTCAGCGATTTTCTATATCTCCTCAGAAATCTGATAAATCTCAAGATAGCGTGACTTCGCAATATAACCCTGATCATCCTCTTACCAAGTTAAAAAGAGAAAAGTTTCGTGTTCATCCAACCGAATTACCTCTACCTACTAGGAAGAGAGCAAGGAAGTCTCCTAAAGTATCCGATAGTGAGACTCTTTCATCATCATCATCCATCTCAACCTCTTCACCACGAAGTCAACCATCCACCCCTCCACTTCAGATCATCGTCCATCAGCCTATTGCCACTTCCTCAACTCCTTCTCAACCATCTTGAGTCATAATATCCTCATCTTCCCAACCACAAGGATCATCTTCTACACTTTCCTCTGTTAGTAGTTCAGCAATGGCCCAATCTCCATGGAATAACCCAGGGGCAGTCCTAATGCCTGCACCCTTGAGTCAGATACCGACCCATCGTGAAAAATGGTTGCCTAAGTTTAATCTTGAGGTAGGCATGCTAGCAGAAGAACATATAAATAACTTCATGTTGTCCATAAATCTCAATGGAGTTGTTAATGAGGATGCTGTTGTTCGACTTTTCCCTTATACTTTGCAAGGAACAGCCGGATCATGGTACTTCTCGTTACCTTCTGGATCTATTACTAGTTGGGACATCTTCCAAGAACAATTTTTGACCAAGTTTGGTGATGACAGGTCTACAGCAACACTGATCAATGACTTGTCCAACCTTAGGGCTGAGTCAAGAGAACCTATCAAATATTTCAATTTACATTTCAATAAAATCTTAAACAAAATTCCTACTACTTCTCAGCCTAGTGAAGAAGTGCGAAGTGAATGGTACATTACTGCTTTACCATCAAACTTAGCAATCTTTGTTGATAGGGCTAACAAACCAACCTTAGTTGAAAACATGAAGGAAGCAATAGCAGTAGAGAAATGTATTATGGCCTTAGAAAAGAAAAACATGATGGAAGAACGAAAATCTAAGAAGGTCTCATTCAAAGAAGATCCCAAGAAAAAACAATCGAAAGATCCATTTGATTTAGAAGGATTACAAAAAGTTTTGAAGACCATGTCTAACGAAATGGTCGACATCAAGAAGCAGGTAGCAGAAACGTCTTCTAAAAATCCATACAGGCCTTTTAAAAGAAATCCTTCAACCGATTCCAAACCCCCTAACGCTATTTCAAATGCTGAATCAGAAGAAGAAGAAGAGGAAAACATTACTGAAGAACATACCGATGAAGAAGAAGTTGTAGAATTACAAGGTATGTGGGATTTCATCCTCCCAAATGAAGAGGATCAGGAGGCATTCCCGGTTAGTACTTGTAGCAGAAATCAGCTTGATCCTCCTCAATCTACACCTAAGCCAAAGAGCGCAAGCTCAATGACTAAGGATAAAGTCGCAGCGAGGAAAACATCACCTAAAGCGACTCAAACCAACCCAGTCCAAACAGACACATCTACTCCATATAATACGCTAATCGTTTCGGATGAAATGGAGTATAATATTGTAGAAGACATGAAAAATACTAGGGCCAATATTACTCTTTTTGAATTGAGCAAGTTAAAGCACCAGCAGAAAGTACTTCTAAAAGAATTGCATGTTGTACCAGTTACACATTTACTAGCTACTATAATCTCTCAAGCTTCTCATGATATGGGAAGACCTCCAAATAGTAAAATGAATAAAGTTGATCCAAATGAAATCGCATTAATTGGAGGAAGATCGAGATCGCATACTTCCCCATTTCTCCTTACCTATGAAATTTTCAATCAAAATGTGCATAATTGTTTAGTGGATTCTGGAGTTTCATCAAATATTTTTCCAAGATCAATTTGTGCAAAATTGAATGTTCAACTACAGAAATCCATTGTGCACATAGTTCATCTAGATTGATCGCAAGTCGAAGTGATTGGCGAGTTAAATCAGGTTACCATAAGGCTGTCATCCAACCCAAAGGTATGTCAAGTTATCGACATTTTAGTTGCTGATATTCCTGAATTTTATGGCCTAATTCTTAGCAGAGATTGGTCAGAAAAACTTCACGGATACTTTGCAACTGATTGGTCGCACATGTGGCTCCCTTACAATGGTAAACCCAACCAAATTAAAGTTGAACGCGAGCGACATCAGAAATACATAGTAACAGAACTCGAGGGAGAAAACGAACCAGTAGCATATAATTCTAACATCATTGGCAACTATTCAGTAGATTCTTTCCTAGGAAATTTTAATGCTCATTCTTCACCTTACTTAGAACATTCTGTTTTATCTCAAGTAGAAAATTTCTCTCGAACAGATAGTTCTAAATGCATTAATTTTATAGATAGTCCTATAAATAAATCTTTGTTTTGGAAATTATTTTTTGATGGTTCTAAGTCTAACGAAGGAGCAGGAGCAGGATGCATATTAGTAAGCCCAGAGGGAGATAAAACCATGCTAACTTGCAGACTCGAATTCGAATGCACCAACAATACCGCAGAATACGAAGCTCTAGTCCAAGGGTTGTACAAGGCAATCAGATTAGATGTCAAATACCTGCAAGTTTTCGGAGATTCTGAAATTGTAATTAGACAGGTACGTAATACTATACATTGTTTATCAGGTCATTTAAAGCATTAACAATCTTTAGTTCAAGATCTGACTGAACATTTTATATTATTTAATATTTCGTCAATTCCTAGACTCCAGAATGCTAGCGCAGACCTCTTATCCAATGTAGCTTCCAAGCTCATTCCTTCATAAGATTTTAGCCCTGACCAATTTTCAATTGAGTTAATTTTTAGACCATCTATCCTTGATAACATCACCAATTGGAGGATTTTCAATGATGATCCTGATATCGTGAATTTTCTCACATCTGAAGGATCCTACACCAATCAAATAATTGACGAAGACCAACATGACCAACAATTGCAACAAGATAGTACTAACAATGATATACCTGAATCAGTAGTCAAATTATAAGACCTTTATGATTTGAAAGATTGATTCAAAAGATATACTAATTCAAAACTCCAAAGTTCAACTTTGAATTATGAATTAGTAAATCTAGGAACTAATGCTAAACCATAGAACAACAACCTAGGCCTCAGCCTAACCCCTGAAGAGAAATTAGCATATATTCGTCTCTTGAAACAATAAAAATGTGTTTTTGCCTGGAATTATGATGAACTCAAAACATACGACACCTCCATCATCCAGCATACTATCCCAATGATCGATAATGAAAGACATGTCCAACAGAAGTTGAGAAAGATCCATCCAAATTTAGAAAATTAGATCAAAACTTAACTCAATAAGTTATTGAAAGCCAAAATAATCTTTCCCGTTAGACATTCTAAATGGGTTTCCAATATGGTACTTGTTAGAAATAAAAACGGATATATCAGAATCTGCATTGACTTTCGAAACCTTAACAAGGCCTGCCAAAAGGATAATTTTCCTTTACCTCCCATGGAACAAATACTGCAGGCAGTAGCGGGCTCAAAACTAATGTCATTCTTGGATGGATTTTCAGGATACAACCAAGTGCTGGTACATCCCGACGACCAATTAAAAACGACATTTAGAACTAAATGGGGCACATACGCATATCAAAAGATGCCATTTGGTTTGATTAACGCAGGTGCAACATTTCAGAGAGCCATGGACATTACATTCAAAGGGTTAGTTAACTAATCAGTGGTAATCTATTTGGATGATATAACTGTTTATTCCAAGAAACGAAACAACCATCTCAGGGATTTAAAACAAATCTTCCAATGTTGTTTAAGGTATGGGATTTCGCTTAACCCGAAAAAATCCTTTTTTGCATTAAGTGAAGGAAATTTTCTAGGATTCGTAGTGTCAAAATCCAGAATTCACATAGACCCTGACAGAATCAAGGAAATTTCCGCAATCCCCCTACCTCACAACAAGAAAGCCATGCAATCTTTCCTTGGCCAGATCAACTTTGTAAAGAGATTCGTTCCAGACATTTCAAGAATTGTGTCTCCTTTACAAGCCATGATTAAAAAGAACGCAAACTTTAAATGGGGCCAAGATGAACATGAGGCTTCCAATCTGATCAAACAAGCCATTATCAATGCTCCATCGTTAGCAACTCCAAAATTTTTCGATCCTTTTATTTGGTACACTTTTTCCTCAGATAAATCATATGTTGTGATACTCACTCAAGCAAATCAAGAAAAGGCAGAAGCCCCAATTTCTTTTTTTAGTTCCAATTTACAAGTTGCTGAATTGAATTATTCAGATGTGGAAAAGCAAGCTTATGTTGTTTTTAAAGCAATTAAATATTTTAGACCTTTCTTACTCAAAACACATACCAAGATCATAGTACCGTTCCCAACAGTAAGAAATCTTCTAGTACAGAAGGATGTGGGTGAGAATAGGGCCAATTGGGTTACTTCCTTACAAAAATACAACGTAGAAATCAAACCAGCAAACATTGTAAAAGGTCAAGGCTTTTGCAAACTGCTGGCAGGAGCATCGCTAATGCCCGAAAATCCATCTGAAGAGGTACAAGTGTACGAGGTAAGCTTAAACGATGCTGATTCATTATATGCTGAGATTATTTATTATTTAAAGAATGGATATGCTCCTCCAAATCTTGATCATACCAATAAAAGAGCCCTAAGGTTAAAATCCAAACAATATCAACTTGTAAATGACGTTCTTTTCAGAATAAATTATGATTCTATTCTACTTAGATGTCTTGAGAAAGTTGAAGCTGAAAAAGTCTTGCAGGAACTCCACGATGGGCCAGCAGGTGGACACTACGCTGGAGATGCAACTGCTCATAAGATGTTAGATTTTAGGGCTATTACTGGCCCACATTATTTAAAGATGCACATAACTACATAAGGAAATGTCAAGTCCGCCAAACTGCTGCTGGAAGACAAAAGAAACCATCCTTGCCACTGCAACCAGTTACTATTGAATAGCCTTTCGATCAGTGGGGATTGGACATAATAGGTGAGATTGTTCCTCACTCTTCTAAACAGCATAGATACATCCTTACAACAACAGATTACTTTACCAAATGGGTAGAAGCAGTTCCACTCAAGACGGCTAACGCTGAAAATATCATTGAATTCATAGATCAGTTCATAATCACCAGGTTTGGATTGCCTTCTGCTTTAATGTTTGATAATGCATCATACTTTTCTGGAAATGCAATGACTGAGTTTTCACTCAAAAGAGGTTTCAAACTTAAATATTTTGCCAATTACTATCCGCAGGGCAATGGTTTAGCTGAGTCCACAAATAAGAACTTAATCAGAATCATCAAGAGAACCATTGACCAAAATCATAAGAATTGGCATAAGTCTTTAATATATGCTTTATGGGCAGACCGAATAACATAGAAAGCCTCTATCAGCACTTCTCCCTTTAATTTAGTTTATGGGAAAGAAGTATTTCTTCCAACACATCTGGCAATTCCCTCTTTAGCCTTGGTTCAATATATTGATGAAGTACCAACTTCCTCTTTACAACTTAGGCAACTGGAATTAATTAAATTAGAAGAACAATTAGAATGGGCTAAGGTAATTCACGCTCATCATCAAGCATTGGTGAAAGCCTCTTTTGATTCCAATATGGTATCCAGAAAAGATTTTCAAATGGGAGATCTAGTTTTAAAATGGGACAAGGCTCATGAGGGAAAGGGAAAACATACAAAATTTCAAAGAATGTGGCTTGGTCCTTTTCAAATTATAGAAGTCATAGGTCCGTCGACCTTCATGTTACAATATTTAGCAGGGAGAAGAGATTCTCTACCTGTTAATGGTCAAATTCTCAAGAAATATTTTCCATAGAAGATCAGTCTTCTATTTTTGTAGAATAGTGGTTTTTCTTTTCATAATAAAACCGGTTGTGAATGGTTACTTTTGAGATTCACAAGAAAGACACAAATTCTCTTCTAGATTTTGATCTTTCGCTTGTATAAATAGCAAATATTTTGGAAAAATGATCTTTATTATTGAAATATACAGTTAAAAACTCTAGCCTAGATATGATACTAGTTTCAACTTCATAAAATTTGATGAACACAACCTTTAGTGAGAAATTGTTTTATATCACTGCAACGAAAGGTATCAATAACCAAATAAAGATTCTCTGTAGAACAGCTATTTCCAAAAACTCTACTATTGTCGTCCACAGCTATCTTAAGGAAAAAATGACTTCCTCCCTACTAAGGAAATCACAACTTTCAGAGGAACAATCCAAGGATACACTTTATCTTAAAGAGCGAGAGGTCTCATCACGAGCCGGCTTATCATAATCACAGATATTATAACTTGCTGACTTTTCCAATACTACATACCACAATAGGGCAAAGACTCAAGATTGTTGCAATCAAAAGGCAAGGGGTCTCATCACGAGCCAGCTTGTTCAGCAAATTTATAAATCAGTGAATGATGGTGTCATAGATTGGCTACCAAACCAAGACATTGCTCTTTAAGAATAAAAAAGCAATAAGTGTGGATGTGGATTCTTCTTTTGGAATTGTAGGTTTATTTAAGTAGGATAAAGGATCATTGTTGGGTAACAGGTAACCCTATCGAGGCTATAAACGCCTTCTGGCAACAGAGGATCTACCTACGACAAATGAGGATATTTAAAACTGGTTTACAGAGAAGACTTTGTTTTATCTTTACAAACAAAGTAATGACTGATGTAAATACAAGGACTAGCTTGAGGTAGCAAATAATCAAAGTTGAAAATAGTTGAAACAAAATGTCATTGACAGGTTAGAACATAATATACTTTATCTTTCTATAATAAAGTTCAACTTTCTGGAAAATTTTCTGTTTTGGAAGTTTTGAAAATTCAAAAAGCAGCAGAGATAACTGGTTCTTCCAAGTGAATCGCCAATTGTTGTGGCCAGCAACATCCCCCCTTCTTAGTTAGTGTTATTCCTAATACTAAATAAGTGGGGACCCTTAGTTAAAAATCTAAGAAACCAAAGTAGTGGTTAAATTACCTTTTTTAAAATCACCATCGTAAGCTTAGGAAGCCCCTTGGAAAATCTAAAAAGCTAAGTTTTATGATAAGGTAAAATGCAAATCTTTCCTTAGGAAATATCGCATCGCATAAGGTAGTGGAATACCACCTTACAAGCACAATTCCAACATCTACGAGAACGCGATATGCGATAATAAACAAATATAGCATCACGTTCAGCACAACTTACATTGAAACACTTCAATTTGCCGATATGCGATGACGCCGATCACAAAATCGCATTTCACAGAAAACAGGTTAACAAAGATTGTCATACATAACATTTCTGCGATCTGCGATATTGCGATATGGCGATATTGCGATATTGCGATCTTGCGATACAGCGATAAAGCGATAATGCGATGTCATGAGCTATCAACTTTGCGATTCTGCGATTTTGCGATGTTGCGATCTGCGATGTTTCAAAGCAAATCGCAAAATTGCCCCATCGCAGATCTCTCGGGCGCGTTATTCAAGAAAAGTATTTTCCTTAAGCTGACACCTGGTTATGCACTTTAATGCTAATAAATGAGGTAGTTGCCAGTTATTAATGGAATATGGGATCGTGTTTATCGAAAGAATCATTTCACGTAAGGTGGTATACTTGATGTGTCTGCGGCATTTAAAACTTTCCCATCACCCTTCCTTGTCATTCATTTTCACTTCACTTGTGAATTGCAGGAACGGAGAGTAGAGGCCAATACGAAGAAATATGCCGAATAAAATGGGAAATAAAAGCAAAGCCCCGAGCACTGAAGAAAAGGAAATGGCACCCTTGTATACAAACACAGCCTGTAACACAGATGCGGGAATAGCTACGTGGGAAGCCATCTATAATCTGCTCGAAGAGGAGAATCCCAGAGTAATGGAAGTAGTTGCTACCGCAGGCTCAAATGGTTCTTCTGAAGCATCCCTTACAGAGCTGGCTTGCTCATTCTTACACTGTATAGCAGTAAGACCCAAAATTCTCCCATACACAGACATGGTGAAGTGGATACTGGACAGCACAGATATCAGAAATAGACAGTTTAAAACTCAGGGTCAAGAGCTTATGGAACTGTTATGTTTACAAATATTGAACTTTATATCTGCTGGAAGGAAAATGCATCAAGGAAACCCGGATCAAGAAACAGAGGCAGTTTCCGATGCACGATTAGCGCTAATCGCGCATCGTTGAGAAAAAATTCTAGAAAAGGAAAGTTGCTAGTTGCCCAATCACCTGTAAGTCTCGAAAATCACAAGAAAGTAACGCTACAGGCAGATTGGAAGCAGAGAGCTAAAGAAAAGGCAAAAGCAATCCAAGGGTTAACCAAGTTGAACTGGGATTATTACTGGGCATACATGGTAAAGCCACATAGCCAGTGGATGACTGTTAAGTGTATCATTAATTCGGCTGAAAAAATGGCGCCAGCTCTTGTTGATTCTATTTTCTCAGCTTAGCTAAAAGCGGAAGTCAGCCAACCGACTCTTCTCAAACAGATGTTGCATGCATGCGATTTCAAGGACCAAATACAGAAGTAGTTTATTTTTAGATTCAATTTTAGCTTTAATTTTGTTTTATTTTCCTGAAAAGAGGACGGTCATCTAAACTGCATCCTATATTTTTGTAATAATTTATTTTTAGAATTAGTTAGTAGTATTTAAACCCTTCTCATGCATTTAGAGAAGGGTCCTGAAATTTATCAAAAACTTATCCCCAGAACATGCACTTTTGTACCCTCTAAGGAGGTTTTGATGAATGAATTGAACATGATTTATTGATGTTTGCATTTGATATTTGCTACTGATGTTGCACTTTTGTACTCTTAGTGGATATCTGATCAAGGAGAACTAAATAGTTATCGCTTGAAGCTCATGAGTAGGACTAGTTATAAATGGCATTTCTATCTCTTAAATATTTCTGCCTTGTGTTAGAGTGGTTTCCAGTTCAGTTATTTATATATTAATGTATGAATGCTTGAGTTATCATTTGGCACTTTTGTACGGTGGTAGTTATTTATTTATGCTTAGTGTATGAATAGCTCATTATGCGATATGTTTTTCACAACTGTTTCGTCTAACTTCTTATACAAAGTGGTTCATCTTTATCGAATTCTTTTCTCATAATAGCTGAATGATCTTTATTACCAGTTGTTGTTTGAAATCATTTTAGATCTCATAGAAGAAATATCACACCCCGGGTTAGCGTAGATTTACATATTTCTGTTTATTAGAATATATTTTCCTTATTATTAGATTAGAACTAGAGTAGAAATATTCCATTTAGAAACTGTTAGAAACAGAAATATTCATCTTTCTCACACACACACGGAAATTGGGAAACGGGTCCCATATCCCCAGTCGGACCCGCTATACCAAACGGAAAAGGAGCTGCCAACCAAGGTCTGGACCAGGTGGGTATCCCCCTTGTTGTAGTCCCAATTTCGGGGCTTCAATAGAGCCTTGTGAACCCACACACTTTCTTCTGGCTACTTACCTTTGTCATCTCCTATCGTGATACCACTTTTGAGCACTATGTTTACATTCTGGTCCTCTTCGTGCAACTCATACCTCATCATTTGAAAATTCTGAGTCGGGGGAGACTGTAGTATCCCTTTCTCGCACAACTCGCTATCCGTGTAGGGTAATCCTCTGCCTCATGATCAAAATGAGTACAATATAAACATGATTTCCTCGTCAGATTCATACGATCGTGGGCATAGTGTCCTGTTCCTCTGCAATTGTAACAAATTAGTTGTCTATGACCCCTTCCTGGTCCCATTCCACCTCGACCTCATCCACGCCACTGAAATCTAGTGTGTGCCATCCCTGCATTTGGATCAAGGGCTCATGTTTCGGTCTGCACTCTGTAGGTAGGAGTCTGATCCATCATCAGCTCGTAACTTCTGTAGATGCGCTCATCATGGGCTACTGACCTGCAGAAATTATAGAACAATTGTTGGGACATCTGCGTATACTTCTACAATAGATGACAATTATCCGTAGTGTTTTTTCCTCCTATCTGACAAATCGCACACCATAATGCAGGCACTGCACTCGGTCCTGCTTGAGCCTCTGGTCTTAATGGCATTGACCCTCATCTCGCCAAGTAATTCATGAATATTGGACAATGGTCCTTATCATGCCCCTGCCCTTTGCACTTTATGCACCATACTTCCTAGCGTGCCTCTAGTCGAGTTGTCATGTCTTATTTCAAACTCTGCATTTCCAGACACAAATTTTGCAGTTGCACGTGCATTTGTTTGACTCCCAAACTAGGATCTTGTATTGGTGTCTCATGCAGTCTCATTGCAATCTTCAACACTTTAGCCTAGGTGGATAACTTTTGTTGTGACGGCCCCATCCTTAAATGTGGTGTTAGTGATGCTACAAACCATGTGCGGTGATTCCCATCTATCAAGGTCGTATTGGCTTCGTGAATCATATTCTTTAGTCTCTGATCCAGATCCCATGGGGTCTTGCCTAGAAGCATCGCAATCTCCTTAAACCCGATAATTGATTATGTCTCTAACTTTGGCCTGCTAAATTCCCTGTTTAGCATGGCCTAAATATCTGCGATCCCCACGTTTAGAATACCTAACGTACCATATTAGTCTACAATCCTACAATGTGCTCACCAACATTACCTTCTTTATATTATCATCCATGACTCCTTGTGCTTCACATACGACCCTTACCACGAACCAAAATTGGTCTGGATCTTCGTTCCCTACTCCCCTGAATACCGACAATTTTATTGCGCTTGCAATATTGAACTGTGGTGGTGATGGAGGTGGTGTGGGCGGAGATGGGGGTGAATATGGTGATATTCGTGGTGGTGTAGGTGGAGGTGGTAGGCACGGAATTCATTGCCTTATCAAACTGACCGTGCTTCTCAGAGAAACTATTGCGAACTCATGAATATTTATGTCCTCACTTTCCTACCGAGGCAAAATCAAGGGGATATTTTATATCTCTGCACTACCTTCGTTTATATAGATTCTCCGACTTCGCGTAACCCCAAACATCAATTTATTCACATAACCCACTTTTCACACGATAACATCTTAATCCAAATGTTCAAATATTTAATGTACTTACCTTGCAGTCCTTTGAGGAAGCATCATTCCACCTCACTGTAGCTGACTGTCGTCTCTACCATGAACTCATGAATATTTATGTCTAACCACCCCTCAATTTCTTTCTTCATTGAATTCCAGTGCCACGACATCAGGCATCCCTTATGTAGATCCCGGTCCTAGCAACGGAACCATTTATTGGCTTGTTGGGGCATGACCCAGGTTCGAAGATTATTTAGCCAAAACAATCTCGATACTACTGGCACTTTCAACAATAGTCCGCGGAACGCGGACTAAGGTCTCACCTGAAGTAGTATGGGAGGGTGCTAGAACCACGTTTCTGCACCCTGGGGATGTCTGATGGGTTCCAAGTGGTCCACGGTTTGACCCTACGTGCACGTCGCTATGGACACTTATCAGTACCTTGCAGCCTTTGATGCAGCCTTCTCGTAGCCCTACTCGGGGGCAGAGTAGTGTTATTACCCAAATCCTTACTAGTAACCCGATATTAGTTGATTATCTTAGCTTATATGTATGCTTTCATTTATACTTAACAATATTCGCCATTCATACAAATGCGCATAGTAAATAAATAGTATAACTGTAAATGATATCAAATAGGTAACAACACAAGAACAGATACACAAGATCCAGATAAAACTTCTCTTTATTATTTTCTTCCTTCTGTTACAGACTCGACACTACTATGCGCACTCAACTACAGGGGTTTGCACACTCAGTTGCGGACTATACTAGTCCTCTGCGCATGTTGTGGGGAAAAATGCCTATGCAGGACGATCCTATCCACCTAAGGTGTGACAGAGCCTTAGCAACAAACGAATACAGCTATTATGATTTCTTCCTTTATGAAATGTGAAAGAGGGGAGATTGGCAGACTTACCGTTGTCTTCCGGTTGTCCCTCGATCTAGATCCTCTTCTCTTTGCGTGTCCACAGCTACTTGTCTCCTCGCTTGCTCAAGAGAACAGCTACTTGAATCCCACGAGATCACAAGAGAACAGCTACCTGTGACAAGAGAACAGCTACTTGCGACAAGAGAAGAACAAAATGCAAAGGCAAATATACATATTCATAAATGATTCAGGATTAGAAGTAAATCAAATACACTAATGCAATCATACAAAATACACCAGCATATAGGAAAGAATCAAGATAGCTTTATTGATAAGTAACAGGGTTCAGGAAGAGATACAACCCATAGGGCTCCAATCCAGCATCTCCTTCCCAGCAGAATGGAATTCCTTCTTCAGCTCCCTTCAAAGCATTAAGCACCCAATGTTTCCAACCACAAACCAACAGCAATTCTTTGCAATTACCAAATTCCAGCCTCCCTGATCTCATGTAGGAGAGATCTATATATAGGAGTTTTGGGAAGAGGATGAGTCAGCTTGAGAAGTGACTAGTGTCCTCTCCCTCTCTCAGTTCTTGAGTCCACTTAGAGGTTTTTGCTTCCACTTGGAGATTTGGAACCTCTTACTCATCACCAGTCGAATTCCCTGATACAAGTGTCATTTTGGAAGCTTCCTGGGCATTGACACCTTGAGAAATGAGCCTGCCACTTGTCCAGTTACGCTCAGTGTAGGTAGCCTTTGTTGCAGTTGACATTCAACGCAGGTAGACAGTGGAGCAGTTGACATTCAGCGCAGATGCTCAGTGGAGCAGTTGACATGATCCAGAATTGGCCTATTTTTGAGTGTTTTCAGGTGGAGAACTTCAATGAATTGTTGTGGTTTGCTGGCCTTGTTCCTCTAGGGGTAGGAACAACATGTTTAGGGACTTTAGATCCCTTGATTATTAACATTTCATGCTCAGTGATGCAAGGCACAAAAATGTCTATAACAGTTGCCCCCTAAAGTATGAGGCCGTTTATCGGGTGAAATGCTTTATCCAGGGGAGTCCGAAGTTCATCCATTTGCTGGGAGGAGACCTGTAATAAGATACAATACAATACATTATGATTCATACTGCTTTCATAATCTAGCTGATGCGGGCATTCCCATGCTCAACTTTATAAATACATTTTGGTACATAGAACAGACGATCGTCTGATGGTAGACTGATAATTCTAGCGAAACTATCATCCTTTTAGTAGGATGATCATCTGCTGCAATGATGTACATGTCAAATGTCTTTATTTTTCCTGAATATATATCGCAGCCCGGATGGATGAAACTAGATCCGGGGTCTTCAAACGCGTTCGATCTTCACTCTAAGTACAAGTCGATCCATGTGAGAATTTCGCTGAAGTCGAACATGGAAAGACATCGCTTGATTACCGGTCAATGATGTAAATCGTTAACAAGTGCGAGAGGAATCACCGATAATGATAATGACCCTCAAGGTACTGCAGCACAATTCACGTGGTGTGAATAAATGACTCGGCGTCAAACACCACGCAAAATCTTCAGGTCGAAGGTCATTGATGTATACCTGTCACCGGAAGTGAGAAACTTGCCATTGAGGCATGCAAGCTTCAAAGTACTGAAGGGGTTGTTCCTAGATCAACTTCTTGGATAATGAGCTGATGTCGACAAGAAGCGATCCGTCAAAGGAGGGCCTTGATAAGTCCCACATCAGTGACACGGAACGGAGCTAATGATTTTAATGGAGGCGAAAACAATCTGTGACATATGATTTAGGGTGGCGGTCATGAATGGATGAAGGATAATGTATGGCAGTGGATGGGGCCTAGTTGACTCTTTCTGAACGACTTCTCTTGAACATATGGCGACACTGATGCGATGGATCGGTAGCATTACCCCAAGTATGGATGTTATGGCGAGACCATGGTGATGTGACCAGTGAATGAAACAACCCAACCCGATGTGGTACGGAGGAAAAGTGTCATGTTCAAGAGCGACCTGCTACCATCAAAGTTTTCTTGATTTTTTCCCAATTTTTCCCCAGTCATTTCTGACCAGTACCTATTTATTTTTGTCAAGCTTGAGGAGGATAACATATGCTTGTTCTATAACTTGCCCTTCGGGCAAGCCCATCGCTATGTTTTAACGAGCCTAGCGATAGTGAAACTCGTTCTCGTCTAAAGACAAGTTTGTCGCTATTTAGTGATTTTAACGAGTCTAACGACAAGGAAAACTCGACCCTTTTCATTTTTAGAGAGTCTGAAAAGGTACATAAAGTTTAACTCCGAAATTCCTTTTTCGTCATCTAATCCCTTAAGTCCGAAAAAGTATAAAACAATACAGAAGGGATGAGTTTTCGATAGTTTTAACGAGCCGAACAAAACAAGCGCTCGATCTTTTTGTGAAATAATCCCTCAGGTCCAAAAAGATTAAAATCTAGAGGAGGGATAGCTCTTCCGGTCGTTTAACGAGATGGAAGGCCAAAACTCAGCAATCTTTTCATATTTTACGAGTCAATTGAAAAGAGCTTAAAGAAGACTCGTCTTTTGAGGAACGAGTGATGAACAGGGTTAGCAGCTGATTCCAGGTACAGGTTGGAATTTTCCAATCACGGCAGCGTCACAAGGATGGCTAGGTGAAATCACTCTTCGCAGCTGTTCCTCAAAATGGGTAAACAATCAAATGGAGGTAAACGATCGGCCAAATGAACGGTGGAGGTGACGGTGCACGAAACACGACCAAGGCTTTTATGGTTGATCAGGTTACATACTCAATGGTTATTTACCGGGATGGGTTCATTTTTTAACGAGCTTGAATGCGCAAAAACACTGCTCAATCTTATGTTTATTTTTTAACGAGCATGAACTATGTGCTAAAACTGCTCGGTGATAAGTTTGCATGCCCCCAACATAATAACGCAAATCGAGGTGCACGCCCCCCAAGCTTCATTGCATTCAACTCGGTGGTTGGAATGAAGGTTTACCTTTGAGAAAGGGGATTTGTTTCATTTTTTAATGAGGTTGACACAAGATAAGAACCGTCCTCGGCGTCCAAATCCATTAGATGTAGAAGGTTTCATATTCCACTGTGGCCACTTCCGCCAGATTACTCGGAGGCAGTAGGGAAAAAGTACCCATTAAGGCAGGGTCTTTTAGGAGACCTACTCCGATATTTTGGAGCGAATGATTCCTTCCATGGATCATTGGAATGCTTCCCGTAACTTGCGAACTGTTGGGGAGAAAAGTTTGTTGGTCAACGATTGTAATTCCTCCTTGGAAGGGAAATGCAATCTTCCTAAAATAGGTCGACACAATAGCTGCCATGGCATATATCCATGGTCTTCCTAGTAGGATGTTGTAATCAAGATTCCCATCGATGACTTCAACATCTATTTCTACCGTTTTTCCCTCTAGTTCAACTTTCAAGTTATTTAGTATACCATATGGGGTATATGTCCTTCCGTCGAATGATTTTAACGTCGTCGCAGACCTCGACAAGGTTGGAGATCCTAAAGTTTTCCAGCAACTCATCGAAATAATGCATGTAGATGCCCCCTCATCAATAATTGTTTGATGAACAGTTTTGTTGAGGGCTTTCACTTGAATAAGGAAAGCTAGTTGAGCTGGTAACTGAGGGTCATATCCTTTATGATCAAAGGCCACAAGATTGGAATCCATTGGGTCAATTCCACCTATTGCTGATAATAAAGCTTGCTCTTGGGAGAAGCAATTTTGCGGTACCTTGACATAACGGATGGCGATTGGGCCAGGTCCTCTATCTGTGCTATTTTCGCACAAGGATTAAATGTTGATTTGTGTACTGCTCCCTTTTGTGACTTTATCATTGGCTCAGGGACGATGGGTGGCACAACTTCGGTCAAAGTTGTTGTCGAACTACTAGGTTGTTCATTAGCCTTGTTGTTCGACAGCTTTGGATTCCTGTAATCCTTATTCCTCGTCAAAGCATCATTTTTCTGCTTTGATACAGACAACATAATCACTTGGGATCGGGAAGCATTTTGATTAGCAACCAGCTCGGTTCTCGGGCTTGGAAACGGATCAGTCAACACAGCTGAGGTTTTCGAACTCTTAAAGAATCTTTTAAGCTCAGCTTTGTATGGACAATCTGCTGTCCAATGATCCTCATCGCATATATGACACCCCGTAGGGGGTTTCCTTTTTCTCCCTTTCTTTTTCTTCTTGCCCCCTGGTTGCTTCAGTTGTTTGCCCTTGTCGTCCGACACGGCACTTACTTCCGAGGCAAGAAGTTCCTCATTTGTATTTTGACCGGAAATCTTACGGGCCTTTTTAGATACAGCCTTTATCGATTTCATGTCTGTTGCGCCAATCACGCCATCACCAGCATGAGAGTCACTATTTGATTTAGGAGGAGGAGGAATTGAAAATTCCGGTCTAGGGGCGTCAGGTATTTTATCATAGAGCGTGCCGGACTGAGTATATACTAAGTCTAGATATTGTGCACGAGCAATAACTTGCTCCTCCGTTACGACTCCCCCCTTGGCCACATCTTCCGTTATGGCAGGAAGTAACGACTTTATAAACCATTCAGCTAATATCTGATCTGGAACGTAAGTCTATACCATCCTGCGACGACGACGCCACTCATGTATATGATCGGATATATGTGTGGCCGTCGTCTGCTTGAAGTTGGTTAAGATTTCCGTTCCAGTTTCATACCTTATCGGTAATTGAAAATGGGTTAAGAAAGTCGTGGCTAGGGAACTAAAATTGTCGAAAGAGGCTCTAGGTAATTCAATATACCATTTAGCCGCTGGACCCGTCAATGTCCTTTGAAAAAGGCGAAGCCTTATCGAATCATCGTTCAGGGTGTTCGACGAACACCACAGATGAAAATTCATGATGTGATTCGATGGGTCTTCACCTATATTTCCATTGAATTTAGGAATGTCCGATGGAAGTTTATGCGGAATCGCTGGCCACCAAGGGGCATAAGCAATTGGATCATTCGTCAGCCGGTTTAGATCTGGTAATTCTAGAGTTGCTACAAAGGGCAACTGTTGATTTAGGTTAGGCGGAGCATACCCAGGATAAGATGGAATCGCCTGAGCAGTGGGTCTTGGCATACCAGCATAATGTATTTGATGCTGGCAACTTTGACAAGTTTGATGGGCATAACCATTATTATATGGTTGCCCATTACTTGCAAAGACTTGTTGCTCGGGTCCTTTATATGATTGCTGGAATTGCGGTTGTTGAGTTTGAACCAGCTCTGGTTGTTGGACCATTTGCTGTTGTCCAATACTGGATGATTGACCAAGATGAGGAGTCATAGTACTTGTTTGAGCCTGAGTCGCTCCAGATAAGGAGGCACTAACCGGAGGTTGTGATTGAGTTGTCGAGACAAGAGGCTGTTGTATGGCAACCTGAGAAACTTGGGGTTGACATACAACAGGTAGTGCTTGTACTTGCGACGCAATCAACATACCAGGTATAGTGGCAACATTCGACACAGGGTGGACTGGTTGCATTGAATATGCAACCCTTGGTTGCTGAGGCAGTATTGGTACCCATCCGCTGGATGTAATTCCAGTTTGACCTGAACTTTGTTGTAAACTCCCATATGGTTGTTCTCCGGGGGGGAACAATGAAAAGGCATACTGCCCTGCATATGGTGGCAATCCAGTGCTTAAAGGGTAGATTGGCCTTTGAAGACACATTGGATCAAGTTGTTGAGTTTCAACATAAGAAATACCAGATGATAATCCGGATGAAGAAATAGGAACTAACCATGTCGTCGAAACAGTCTCTGATTGGACTCCAGCTTGTTGTTGACAATTTGCCGGGACAGATGGTATACCAGCGAACATTGTTGGAGTAGTAGCAGGAGGCTCTGCCGCTGCTATGTCGGATGACACAGTCCTGGATGTCGACGGTTGTTCAGACATATTTAGTCTATCCAAAAGATTTCCTAGCGATTCTACAAGAACTTTGTGATGAAGGTAGACTAACTTCGAAGATCAACGCAGGAATAAAGGGTGATTGTTCCGTTTAAAATAAATTGTTAACGACGCTTTAGACACAACTTGCTTTTTCAGTTTTAAAGAGTCGAGAAAAAGCTAAAGATGACTCTAGTCTCCTTCGATGTTTTAACGAGCCCGAAGTGACAAATGCTCGGATGGACTTTTTCTGGTATAGAGTCTGAAAAAGGCCAAAAGAAACTGCTCTGGAGATCTAGGCAGAGGGTGTGCCAAACTTTTCGCAAAACCACAGAATACTTTTTACAGTACGGGTGGTCAATCTTCGTGAATGCTGTGTTCACTGCATTGCGATCAGTAGGGCGGCCGACACGGCTTCCTAAGGATAAAGGATATATGCCTATAGGGGTCTCCCAATATATACGCGACGGTACGTGGGAGCACAAATCCGTACTAGCGCTATCGTCCCTCAGGAGGAATCACCCACCTTCCACGAGATCGACAGTCACTAGGCTTAACGACGCCGGAACACGTCTCTAGCCTAGACCTCTATGTTGTGCGTTATGTTGCAAAGTGTTGTTAGGTTCATTCAGTTTATTTTAAGTTGATCTTTTTAAAGTTTGTCTTTCAGGATCACCACGAGATGTATGGTACAAATTCCTAAATGCAGTCTAAGATGATAAGCAAGCTTTATAATCTTTCAAATTTGAAAATCCTAGCTACTAAGGGAAAAGAGAGCGACTATCTTTTCTCAAAGAGCAATCAGCACACTCTAATGCACTCTTCCTAAACCAAGCATGCAAACTTATCAAAATGCAAATGCACAATGCAGGTGTTTGTTTTCCACTTTCTTAGTATAAATGCCTACAAAGAAAGCTTTTTGCACAACTTTGAATTTGGTTTTAAAATGATCAATACAAACAAGTTCACTCTTTTCGAAAACAACAAGGGTAGAAGAGATTACAATCACTTTGCTACTTTCGAAATAAAGACTTGTTTTGA
Organism: Pinus tabuliformis; assembly: GCA_031772625.1. NCBI lineage: Eukaryota > Viridiplantae > Streptophyta > Pinopsida > Pinales > Pinaceae > Pinus > Pinus tabuliformis. The sequence goes on from CM062815.1 coordinate 41,218,993, forward strand.
CACTTAAAAGACACAAATTCAAACCAATAAGCAAAAGTAAATCTATAATCAAACTGCAAACAGCCAACGAACTCTCTTCTAAGATTATAATCAAATCTGAATCAAAGGCTACAGGATGACTACTTTACTCATGCAAAGGAAGACTGTAAATGACGCCACAAACACATAAAAACATTCACAATCTTTTTGTACAAAAATGAGGCGGAATTCAAGCAAAGAAAAGGGTTTATCAGACTGGCACCTATGCTGGTTAAAGGCTGCAAAAACAGAGATCAAAACAGGGCAACAAAGGACAAAGAACCCCAGCTGCACAAGGCCACACTGGTTCAGCGCAGGTCCAACACTGTCAGTTTGACATTCAGCGCAGGTAGCCCCTTCGGGACCTGCGTTGAAATGCAGACTGCCTTCACAGTGTCTGCGCTGAAAGAGAAAACTCTCGTTTCCCTTGGTTTCTGGGTCACAAAATGCTCAAAAATCAACTGTTTCAGGCCAAATCAGAAACACAAGCAAGGTATAAATAGAGGGATACTTTGATAGGGTACTAAAGACTATCACAAGGATCATCAACTCATTTTTGGATCTAGTTTAGATCATAGACAAGTCCAAAAACTGGATCAAAGTAGCAACTTTTTACTTTGCATCCAGGAAAGATGCAGTTCAATAGCTGCTGTCAAGTCTATGAAGTAAACAAATGACGGAAACACAAATGAAATGAATAAACAAGTTCTTCCCCAGCGGAGTCACCAATTTGTTGTGGGGAAAAATGCCTATGCAGGACGATCCTATCCACCTAAGGTGTGACAGCGCCTTAGCAACAAACGAATATAGCTATTATGATTTCTTCCTTTATGAAATGTGAAAGAGGGGAGATTGGCAGACTTACCGTTGTCTTCCGGTTGTCCCTCGATCTAGATCCTCTTCTCTTTGCGTGTCCACAGCTACTTGTCTCCTCGCTTGCTCAAGAGAACAGCTACTTGAATCCCACGAGATCACAAGAGAACAGCTACCTGTGACAAGAGAACAGCTACTTGCGACAAGAGAAGAACACAATGCAAAGGCAAATATACATATTCATAAATGATTCAGGATTAGAAGTAAATCAAATACACTAATGCAATCATACAAAATACACCAGCATATAGGAAAGAATCAAGATAGCTTTATTGATAAGTAACAGGGTTCAGGAAGAGATACAACCCATAGGGCTCCAATCCAACATCTCCTTCCCAGCAGAATGGAATTCCTTCTTTAGCTCCCTTCAAAGCATTAAGCACCCAATGTTTCCAGCCACAAACCAACAGCAATTCTTTGCAATTACCAAATTCCAGCCTCCCTGATCTCATGTAGGAGAGATCTATATATAGGAGTTTTGGGAAGAGGATGAGTCAGCTTGAGAAGTGACTAGTGTCCTCTCCCTCTCTCATTTCTTGAGTCCACTTGGAGGTTTTTGCTTCCACTTGGAGATTTGGAACCTCTTACTCATCACCAATCGAATTCCCTGATACAAGTGTCATTTTGGAAGCTTCGTGGGCATTGACACCTTGAGAAATGAGCCTGCCACTTGTCCAGTTACGCTCAGCGCAGGTAGCCTTTGTTGTAGTTGACATTCAACGCAGGTAGACAGTGGAGCAGTTGACATTCAGCGTAGATGCTCAGTGGAGCAGTTGACATGATCCAGAATTGGCCTGTTTTTGAGTGTTTTCAGGTGGAGAACTTCAGTGAATTGCTGTGGTTTGCTGGCCTTGTTCCTCTAGGGGTAGGAACAACATGTTTAGGGACTTTGGATCCCTTGATTATTGACATTTCATGCTCAGTGATGCAAGGCACAAAAATGTCTATAACAGCGCACTTAGCTGCAAGGCCTCTTCCTACTACTACGACCCAAGACACTTATATTCCTGCTCTATGCTCGTTATCTTCTTCTATCTATCAGATTCCATCTCTTCATTCCTTTCATTAGTTAGTTTACAACTTAGAGCCTCACTCTATTTATACAATCCCATGGTCCGCAGACCATGGGTAGGCTGACACTAAATTCAAAACTTAGGGTAGACAGCCCTATGACTCTAACAATACAATTCGCACTCCACGCTCGCAATTCGTAGAGTCTTTACAACAATATTTCTCAAAACTTGGGCTTTGAGCCCCAAACCATACTGTGGGGGGGATTCCATGCCCAACAAAAGCCACACTAGAAGAAAAACAAGAAGAAAAATTGGACATTAAAATGGAAGCCAAAACAGAAGCATGTCCTGGCACTATTTCTAGTGATAAAATGGTGTTATTCCAGATGTTATTTATGACGTTATTCTGGGTACTACTTGCGGTGTTATTTCCAACGCAACTCTAGGCTCAATTTTGGCCGTTATTTCAGGCACTATTTATGGTGTTATTTTTCCAGCACTATTCCAGGCATAATTTATGATGTTATTTCTAGAGCAATTTACGGTGTAAAATCTAGTGCTAGGATAAAAAAAATGGTCGTGCCCATTTTTTCGCCAAGAAAGGTGTCCAATTCGTGAACTAAAAAACACTAAATTATGGCACTATTTTTGGTGTTATTTTCCTATTCTTTTGTAGTGATATACACATCTTCCAAGTCCTTTTTCTCCTAATCTAAAGCAACACAACTCTTCCTCTATCAATGAACCATCTCCATTAGATCACTAAAATTGGCTCCACCTTCTCTCTCGTTGACCATTAGCCCTTCAACATATCAAGACTCCTATTGAGTTGTTCACAACGTTGTTTTTGAACAACTCTCAACTGCCCATTGTTACTTCTCAACTCTTTTGGGAGTCTCTTTCCACTAGTTCCTTCCTGTGTTTCTTAATGAGGACACACTTAGGGCCATAGGGCTTCCCATTATCACTGTTAAATCTCCTTCTCCAACAATGAACTTAGGGCATGGAAGACTTTCCAACTTTTGTTGTAGATGTCATTCTCCACAAGGTACGTCTAGAGCTACAAACTACTCTTAGATGATAATACCTTTGATCTCTTCTTTTCCACTTCTAACAATGCCTTAGTCCTTCAAGAGAATTGCTCCTTAGGGCTTGAAGCAAGCCTCTACAACATTGCATAAGTTGTTCTTTAGGTTGATCCATTGCTGCCACTTCTAGCAGGACTAAAGTCCTTCTTAGGTCACTACACTTAGGGTCAACTTGGTTCACTCTCATGTTTCCCTCCAATAGTGCACAAGCATCCAATCCAACTACAATAAAATTATCTAACCTAGACACTACATCAGCTAGAAAATCAACATCAACAAGAGACCATATGGAACACACTATTGTTGTACTCATGTGCATCCAAAGCTCTAGTTAGGGCACACCAGCAGCCCTAAACCTTGGCTCTAATCACTATATTCTCTTTTCCAACCAAGATTCCCCCTTTGTTGTCCCTTCAATCCCTCTTCATGCACTTTTGTAGGCCTTGGGTACCTCCACAAGGCTCTTTATAGCCCACGGTCTGCTATAACAAGAGAGATATACCCACTACATAAGAAAATACCCCAATTCTCCCATGTTTTACCACTGTTCTCCTATGATGTCTTTTCTAGAGGCTCCCATTGGGTGATAGAATCCTTCCTAGACCTCTCGGACCTCAAAACAATCCTCCCAAGTTGTTGGAGCAACGCCCCTTCTCTACAACCCTAGAATAGAAGTATACACACAAAAATAAAATAGAAAACACCCCACACCTACCTTTGATACTGCATCCATAAAATGTCAAAGGCTCACCCTCCAAGCCTCCTCATTGGCTGCTTCAAGCCTTAGACATCTGTGACCCATATTCTCAAGGAATTTTCACCCAAAACAATCAAGAGACTCCTCAAATAATCGTCCTCCTTGCTTCCTCAGTTCGTTGTCAAAATCGTAAGTATTATATTTGATGTGTTGCTCATTGGATTGTGTAAATCACCTCCATATAATAGTATATTTATACCTTTATTTAGGGAAACATCTAGCCCATCTAGGGTCTTTCTTAAGCTAAGTCGAAGCTTCTTCTTGAGTCATGTTTCCCACACATAACTTCAAAAATTCATAACTTCATTTCTACAAGTCCTTTTTTGGTGCTTCAAGTTGCCCCAGGTTCCTCTAGGGGTGACCTACAACGTTTAAATGCCAATTGACCAATTTTCATCACAGTTTCACACCCACATTCTTGGGTTGAAATCTTACAGGCTTGGTTTCTTAGCCCACAAGTCACTTTTGTGTGCTAATTCCTCCAAAACCCTCTAACCTAGGGTTTGGAGTACCTCCCAAGATACAAATCTCAACACTCCCTCTTAGCGAGGGAGGTACTTCCAACACTAGGAAGTCTCCATTAACACCATCATCAATGACACTAGCCCATATGGTGTCCATCACTGGGCATACTTAGTAGAATGAACCCTACAATCTCAATGGTGCATCTGCCTCATCTCTTCTGAACCTGAAGACCTCAACACTTCCATAGGGTTTCTCCCTTAGAAGCTAGACTCCCTTTGAGTCTAGACAATCTCCATTATCTCAACCAACTACTGATCTTGTGTCCTACAAGGTCAATCTGAGTTGCAGTTGAACACAAACCATCATCATCGTAACCGAATCCTACAAGAACTCATCCTCCTAGATCAAACACAACTCATGAAAATCCCTCCAATATGAGATATGAAACATCATGATCTTATGAAGAAACTATCCTACCAATATATAGTCCATCACATGAAGTCATAATGATCATACCAATCTCATCATGCTAAAGAAATCCTTGAGTTGTCCCAATGAACCATGGAAAGTCACTGGAAGTCCATGATAACCAAGCTCCCATACAACAAACCATTGTTCACCATGTTCCCCACCAATCCACCAAAACTCCCAACCAATCTCACTACCAAGATAGTCAATACCATATCTCCATGTCTTCAGTTGAACCCTCTGCTCCATGCTCTAGACAATATCAACTCCCTATGAACAACTTCATTGTGCACACTTTGATTGACTAGCCATTCAACCTGGCTTTGATATACTGGAGTCTAGGACAGAATCTTAAATCACTGACACTAGCAATCTAATTATCACAACAAGACTACTTTTCACAATGGAATAATATACATCAATAAATATACTAGTGCTAAAATATACACAACTTTTTACAAATCTATATAATAATACAACATTCTAGGGCTACTGTACTAGGAATAATGGCCCTCATACATCCACTGATACAAGACAGTAACTACTAGGGCTTGATGTCAGTCCTTTGAAAACCAATATACCCTAAACAAAGTACATTGATCGCCTACTTGATGTAGAGCACCTCACAGTTTCCTTGGTCGTACCCTGTACACTTATGCCTGGTCCTTCGGTTCTTGACCTGTAGCAACATAATTTTGCATCTATCAATGAACCAACTCCATTAGGTCATTGAACTCGACTCCACCTTCTCTTTCATTGACTATTAGCCCTTCAACGCAGCAACACATCAAGACTCCTATCGAGTTATTCACAACTTCGTTTGTGAACAACTTTCAAGAACCCATTTCTGCTCCTCAGCTCTTTTGGGATTTTCTTCCCACTAGTGCCTTCTTGTGTTTTTCTACGAAGACACACTTAGGTCTGGAGGGGTTCCCACTATCACTGTTGAATTTCCTTCTCCAAAAATGAACTTAGGGCATGAAGGACTTCGCAACTTCTGTTGTATATGTCCTTCTCCATAAGGCAACTCTAGGGCTACACTAACTCTAGTTTGATCAGACCTTTGAACTCTTCTTCCTCCACTTCTAAAAGTCCCTTAGTCCCTAAGGAGACTTGTTCCTTAGGCCTAGAATCAAGCCTCTACAACCCTCCAAAAGTTTTTGTTTAGGCTCCTCCAACTCTGCCACTTCTAGGAGGCCTAAATTCCTTCTTAGGTCGCTGCACTTAGGGATAACTTGGTCCACTCTCATGCTACCCTCCAATAGTCTATGAGCATCCAATTTAACTACAATCAAATTGTCCAACCTAGAAACTACATCCACTAGCAAATCAACATCAACAAGAGACTATATGCAACACATTGTTTTCTTCCTCTTTCCTTGGGATCAGTGCATAGAAAGCTCTGGTTAGGGCACACCAACAACTCTAAAACCTACTCTAATCATTGTATTCTCTTGTCCAACTAAGTTACTCCCTTCGTTGTCCCTTCTAGCCCTCTTCATGCATTGTTTTAGTCCCTGGGAAACTCCACAAGGCTCTCTATAGCCCATGGTATGCTACAGCAAGGTAGATCTTCCCACTACACAAGAAAATACCCCACTTCTCCTATGTTATCTTCTCTAGAGGCTACAATTGCGTAAGAGGGTCCTTCCTACACTTCTCCCAAGTTGTTGTAGCAATAGCCCTTCTCTGCGACCCTATAATAGAAGTATACCACACAAAAATAGCAAAAAAAACACCCCATACTTACCTCTAATCTTGTGATACTATCCTTGTAGAGATCCACATCCATAAGTTGTCTGAGACTCACCATCCAAACCTCCTCGCTAGTTGCTTCAAACCTTAGACATCTGTGACCTATCTTCTCAAAGAATCCACCCCCAAAATTGTTAAGGGAATCGTCAAACACCCATTCTCCTTTATGCCTGAGTTCGTTGTTCAAATCAAAGGTATTATCTTTGATGTGTTACTCATTAGATGTGTGTAAATGACCTCCACATGACCTTATATTTATACCTTTCTCTAGGGCGACATCTAGCCCATCCAGGACCTTCCTTAAGCTAAGTCGACCTTCTTCTTAAGCCACTTTTTCCCACACATAACTTCAAAAATTCATAACTTCATTCTACAAGGCCTTTTACGGTGCTTTAGGTTGCTCGATTTTCCTCTAGGGGTGACCTACAACATCCAAATTCCAAGTGGCCAATTCTCATCATAGTTTCACACCCACATGCTTGGGTGCAAAGCCCACAAGTCACTTTTATCTGCCAATTCCTCCAAAGCCCTCGAGCCTAGGGTTCGGAGTACCTCCCAAGTTACCTCCCAAGTTACAACTGCCTTAAGAAAATTACTGTTCTTTTGAAGCAGTTGGCTCGAGATAGACGCGAGGATAGGAACAATGTTATAGGGTTCATGAACAGTCTCCAACAGGATCAATGACAAACTATGGACACGATGGTGTCCCTAAGGAGAGGTCAAAAACGAACCCTTGATAGCTTAGTGAGCTTGGAAGGTAGAATAGTGCACACAGAAGCTCATTTCCATGAAGCTTTCCATCATCCTTAGCCTTCAGTTAATGAATAAGATGGCTCAATTCTCGCTCTCTATCCCGAACAATGATAAAAATCGGTTGCTTTAAGGTACTTGGGATTTTTTGGTTACTTTGGGTTATCAGTTTATGGCTTTCCAGTGTCATTATTTTATTTGTAATGTGGCCTTCTTTTCATCCTTGGGCCAACAAATCCAATAAGAATAAGGCCTTTAATTTTGGTTTATGGAGACTATCACAATGTAACGTGAATGTGAATTAATAAAAACATTAATTTACAAAAATAATAATATTAATTTATTAAAATAACCATAAATAAAATAATATATCATAAAATGAAACAAACGAAAATATATAATACATAATAATAACATAGGGCTTTTAACAGATATATATTACCTTTAAAACTTTAGCTTCATAATTTTAAAATAAATAGCAAAAAGTTAAAAGAAAATTTTCAATAATTCCCAGTTTTTTCACCATGACTATCACATTAGGAGAACATATGTACATAATTAACATAAAATTATGTTTGTGCCATTTGCGAAGCTTTTGATTATATATACTTTTATAATTATAATTATATGCAATTCCCATTAAGATAGCATTTAATTATTATTATTTTATAATTTTCATTTAGATAATATTAAATTATTCTATTTAAATTATTATTATTCTATAATGGTGTTGTTTAATTTATAAATGAAATGGTTTTTTTTAGACAATTTTAAGTAAGATTATGATTTTTTTTTTAAATTACATTTTTGAATGCATAAATGGATTCAACGCCCTTAAAACCTTTGGGATCCTTAAATTTTAAACAACTTAAACTCATTTTTTTTTAAATCTCTACCTAATTTTGATTAAAATTAACTAGAAAAAATGCTCTAAAAAATGTCATTTCATCAATAAGTTAGAATATATATATCATTTTCACGTATAATCCCGATACATCCTCAAGCAAAATTATAATTTTTTATTATTTGAAATGTGTTTTTGAATATCTTCTTACATAAAAATATCATTAATAAAACTATAAATTATGAAAACATGGAGTCATTGTAAATTGGCTATTTAACATCAATTTTATTTTAATTATTAAATTTACTTATTTATTTTATTTTTATTATTATTTATGTGTAATTTAAAAATACAATAAAAAATCATTTCTTATTAACATGCTAACAACATATTCTACCATATTCTACCTCTTTCTGTATTTAAATTTATAAGTTGTTATTTTACCATATTCTACCTCTTTCTGTATTTAAATTTATAACTTTTTAAGAAAAAAGACATGCTGTTAATTATTAAACTTGAATTCAAATTATTTTAAATATATTTTTCTAAATAATAATTTTTAAAATTTTTAATTAAAAGAAAAAAAACAAGTATATAACTTTTTAAAATATCGACATATATATCAACCCAAAATTTATAATAACTCCTTTCAACATATATTGAGACATGCAAAATTAAACTACCCACGTATTAAAAATAAAGAGAATTATATATGTTTTTTCCTTTTTAACAAAAACTTCATAAAGTAAAATAAAATCATATATGGGGGGGCTCTATACTATCTCTTCATTTTCGTAAATGAATACTAAAGTACTACAAAAGTTGAGTTAGCTACATATAAAGATAAGGATTTTTTATATTTATTAAATCTTAAAGGCTAAGAAAATTTAAATTACAAAGTTTAAATATTTTTGTTTTATATTTTAGAAGTTTTAATTTTTAATATTTAATAAATTTTAGTTAAAAATAAATTTAAAATATTAATAAAAATATTCATGTTTATTAAAATTTATAATGTTTATTATATCTATAAAAATGTAAGAGATTAATTGGAATTTTTTAACATTTTAGTTTTATGTCTAAAAATAACTGAGAAAAGTGTTTTTAGGTTATCATAGCTTTGTTGACTTAAAGATCAAGAAGGTTGGTAGAATGTGAGTATAAGATGGACAATCTAAGAGAAAATGCTTTTCATCCTCAACCCTCTTAATATTGTATAGGTGACAAACTCTTTCATCCCATGAATTATCCAATATTCACTTTCACTATAAAGTTCATGAAGCATAATTTTTATCTTAACAATCTTATTATTTTTTTCCAAATTACAATATGTGGGAAAATCTTAAATATTTTTATTTTATTTTTAATGATATTAAAGAGAAATTTATTTTTTTTATAACACAAAGTTGATTAACAATATGATTTGAAGTCATTACAATGATATTTTCATTATAAATTCATGTATCACTTGTAAAAGCTAAACTTAAATGATGAAAATAGTAATAATATATATATATATATATATATATATATATATATATATATATATATATATATATATATATATATATATATTTATTTTTAAGCTTGGGAGGATTTTTTATTTTTTATTTATAATTGGCAAATTTACACCACATAGGTTGGCTAGGTGGCCTCAACTTGCCCAATGGGAAACCAAGTCTGTTGGCCACCTATCCTCATTGTAAGCCATCCAAAAATAATAAAGTTTCAATCTTTCTAGCCAAGCTATATATGTCTTTGTTTCATGACCAAACTCTATATATCTATCTATCCTTATACATGCATAACAAAAAGTAAATGCTAACTGCATATATAACAAAAGTAAACATGGTAAACTAACTAGCCCTTCTGCTCCTTCGATGTTGATTCCACAGGTGTCGGATCCTTGACAGTTGCTCCAGGCATCTCAGACAATTCCAGGATGCATGGAATGTGTCTTTCAATTCTGTCCAGTCTAATGTCCTGCTTATGGAGTTGAAACTGAATTCTCTGTAGATCCTGTTTGTAACTCGACATCCCTTGGAGAGAGACTACCATCCCCACCGAGATCTATTCCATGGCTTTACCCAATAGGATTTTCATTAGCTAGTAGAGGTATAATGTCTGCTTGAATTGGGTTATCCTTCCTCTGGTATTCCCAGGGTCCAGGACTAGTGTCCTCCAATTCTCCATATCCTCCTTTGTCTCACTACCCTCCTTGATTTCCTCTTCCCATTCTTCTAGCAAATTCTGAATGCCTTCATCCATTCCCTCTCGGTATGCTGCAGCTGCTTCACTAATAAGTTTCTCTACCAATTTCCTTCCTCTGCAAGGCTCCAACATGCTCGGGTCCTTAACCTTTTCGAGCTCCCAGACCCATCTTCCATGTCTCTGTCCTCTCACAAGCCGAGCCATATCAACACTATTCGATAGATGTTCACAAGAAATATTTGTTAACTGCGAGCACTATAACATATTATAGCATTGGTTACTATCCTTACTGGAATTGTCATTGCCATCATTCTCCCTGTTCATTGCCTTTTTCCATTTTCTAGCAGTACCGGTGGCAAGATGGGCGGAGAGCATTTTATAGACATATTTGGGCACTACAAACCCAATCTTATATGTCGATAAACCAAGGGTATTTAACCCCTAAAAGTGTTGTTTCATACCCTAAAGGATCATAGTCAACTGATTACATCCTTCCCCAAAAGTTCCACCCGAAAAACCACTCAGAACTAGCCAAAACTGGACCATACTGACTGCTCCACTATCAGGGTGCGATGCATACTGACTTCTACACTAGCCAGGTGCAATGCATACTGAAGAGGCCTTATGTGGGGTGCAATGAGTGAGGATGGACAAATGTCCGAGACAGTTTGCTAAGTGGATGCTCATGGAATCTTCCAGAAACTTCTCCTATGACACTTGCCTCTCTGAATTCGCCCAGGGATGAGTAAGAGATCCAAGAAATCTCCAAGTGGAACCAAGAACAACAAGTGGAATGACACTAATCAAAAACCCAGAGATGACTCACACCCTTGCAGACATCTATAAATGGATCCCTCATTTGAGAGATCTAGAGGCTAGAATTTTGTAATTTGTAAGGAAGTGTTGATAGTTTGTCTTTGAGAAAGAGCATTGTATTGTTGGGTGATTTTGCTTTTCATGAGGTGAAGAGGGCTTTGATGCTGGGAGGATGATGCTGGATCAGAAAACTAGGTTGTAATTCTCCCTTCTATTTTAATAAAGTTCTTTGAGTTTTCATCCATACAATTGTGTATTTGTGAATGCTATTGTATGTTCAATGTATTTCTAATTCTGCATTGTTTATGATATAATAGATCGAGATGCTTTGATGGTGTTTTGTTACTTTGTAAGAGAGGAGTTGCAAGCTCTATCAAGGGGGAGAGAAATCAAGCAAGGAGTCAAGTAGAAGATCCAGGTTGGTCCCTTTGCTTCTCTCTTATCTATCATACATAGAGGAAATCACAAATTACTTTGATTGTTTGTTTCTAGGATAGGTGCCAATCTTAGTGGGACTAGCAGATCGAAAAGATACTAGTTTTCCCGGAAACAAAATGGAGACTCTGTTGGGGAGCAAATAGTTTGTTTGTTTGTTTTATAAACTATAGACAAAGCCCGAAGATAGCTAGATAGCCTTTGAACTGCTCTTGCTCTGCAATTGCAAAGTAGATGAATGCTACTTCAGTCAATCTCCGGTTTAGTTTATGATTTGAACATTTGACTTACAAGCATTCTAGATGCCCTTTTGGTAGCTCAATAACCTCTTAAGATCACACCCCTGTACTTTTTTCTTTACTGTCCATAATAACTCAGCTTAACTCACTAAAATCAGCTGCAAATTTGAGCCAAAACCCATCTTAGTTGCACTCACTGGCCCATCGCACTGTCTGTCACTGGAAACCAGTATGCATCGCACTTCCCAAGTGTAGCAGGTGAGATGCATCCCTGTTTCTGTGAAGCACAAGTGCGATGACTGAGTAATCCTATTTCTCTCCTTGAAATTTGGGGTTTTTGTCCTTGTTTTCAGCTCTATTCAATTGTTTTGCTGCTTATGAACAATATCTCATTGTTGAAGCCTCCTTGCTTTACATAGTTCAGCCTCCATTGATTAGGATTAGTAAATGTTTTTATGTATTTGTCCATCATTTGCAATCCTTTATCGAAAAGTTGTTTAAATCGATCTGTCGTTTTGGTGCAAAAAGTGTCATAACTGTCGTTTTGTGTCAAAAAGAGGAGCGTCGTAAAGTATTCCTTCTCTAGATAAGTCGATTGAATTTTTTGTCATGTATTTGATTTCATTTGTTGATATTTTAAGTGTCAAAAGCATCTTCTATTCGAAATTGAAAAGTGTCGTTTAATTCTTCCTTTCATTTTGTAAAAGAAATTGTCGAAATGATGCTTTGAAGAAAATATTTCAGATCTATACTTAGTTTTCCTTTTTTGCATTTCTCACATTAAGGGAACGAAAAAAAAATACATGCATTTTCATTTGCATTTGCATTTAGACTGTGTGTGGAAAATGATTTAGGAAAATTTTATTTAAGGTGTGCTCTTTTCTCTTTGTTCAAAAGAATCATAATCTTCTTTCCTTAGTAGCTAGGATTTTCATTGTAAAAATAAACAACGATTGTTTATCATTGTAGATTGTATTTTTTGGAATTTTACATATACATCACACGGTGAACCATTGAAAGACAAAATTCTAAGCAAGATCAACTCTAAAATAAATTTCAATGAACTTAACAACGCTTTGGAACCTAACGCAACACATCTAGAGGTCTAGGCTAGAGACGTGTTCTGGCGTCATAAAATCTAGTAACTATCGTTTTCATCGAAGGTTGGGTGATTCTTCCTCTTTGATACGACAAGTTCTAACACGGACTTGTGCTTCCCATACCATCGAGTATATATTGGGAGACCACAATAGGCTTATATCCTTTATCCATAGGAAGTTGTGTCTGCCGCCCTATCGATCGCAATGCACTGAACACAGCATTCAGGAAGATTGACTGTCGTACATAAGTCCTTGGTAACTTTTCTTTAATTTATCACCAAGGTGTGTTTTACAGTTTGGCAATTGGTTTGGTAATCCCTTTGTCTAGATTTCCAGAGTAGTCACTTTCGTTCCTTTTCGACTCCTTAAAAGAAAAGGTCCATCTGAGCACTTGTCACTTCAGGCTCATTAAAAATCAAAGGGGACTAGAGTCATCTTTAGCTTTTTCTCGACTCTTAAAAATTGAAAAAGCAAAGTTTTGTCAAAGCTTCATTAAAATTTATTAAATTCAGAATAGCATCCCTGTTTCCTTCGTTGATCTTAGGTTTAAATAATGGAGTCCACCAATCAAGGAATCCCTCTTGAGGGGAATCCTAGTCCCTTTACTTCTTGGGGAAATATTGGTGCTCCTCATATGGCCACATTGTCTCTACCAGGTCTAACTATTGGCCTGCCAGTATGGCTGTTCTCAACCTCTGTGGTTCAAAATAATGTGATTCCTTAGCAATCGAATTGAGCAATCAGTTGATACTGAAGTTGACCCTTCGCCTTCTACTTCATTTGTTTCTCCCTCTCCTTCTTCCTCTTTGCTTGGTGAAAATAGTGATACTAGTAACCAAGTAGCTGAGAAGAAGAAGAAAGGGAAGGAGAAGAAGAAGAAGAAGTCAGTTAAGAAAGGGGGCAACCATGAATCATCTGGTGAAAATCCGCACACTAAATCTCCCAGATTTCCTTGTGTAATTTGCAGAAGAAACCATTTTCATCAAGATTGTTCTTGCCTTCCGTGGAACTTGAGAGAATTCTCTCCCTGCTCACACCGTTTGGTGTCATCAACCTCTAGTGATCATGTTGACAGCACACCATCAACTAGTGAAAATGAAGTTCATGGACAGAAAGGAAGGTAAAAATTCCATGTGGATTATGTGAAGGGGACCATAACCTTCCCCATTTTCCCTTTTTGGATGAGGCCAAAAGAGTCTTGCGTAACCATCCTGCTTCATCGCAATGACTTCCATCTGGATACAAGAAACTCACCTCAAGTCCTTTACTAGTTGAAAATCTAACTGACATAACTCAATCGTCGGTCGAAACACCTATCATTAAAAGTGAATCTTCTGAGTCCATACCAGACCAAAGTCAATAGGTCGAGATAGAAGTCGACCCAGTTTTACCTTCGGAATGTCCACCTTCAGATGATATCATTCCCAAAGAGAGTGAGAACAATACTGTTCAAATTTTTTTTGTCACTTCAGAGTTCGATGAACTTGGGGGAAATCTGCCCATTCCTTCACAACACGAAGAGAATCCCCCAGTTCCTGCGACTCAAGGGGTTAATTCAACTGTTTATTCGGTACCCCCTCCAAGCAGTCTGGTTACTTCCTTTGATTGGAATCGACTAGCAAGATCTCGCCTTCCTTCTAATGTACCATTCTAGATCATAGTACAAGTTTACAAAATGATCGTGTCTGGAACTATCATAGATGAAGGGGCTTCAGTGAGTATCCTTTCCTCAACTGCTTGGAAAGAACTTGGTTCGCCATCGCTTATGCCTGTTACATAGAATTTGTGAGGCTTTAACAACGGAACTAGTCGACCGTTAGGGATCCTTCCTAAGTTACTGATAACTTTGGAAAGGAAAATCGTTCACTTGAACATGATGGTAGTCCAAGGACCATTAGATTACAATCTACTCCTTGGACGTGACTATGTTTATAGCATGGAAGCTATTGTTTCCACACTCTTTCGAGTGATGTGTTTCCCACAGGAAGGAAAAATCATCAATGTTGACCAGCTTTCATTCCCCGGTTCAAACATAGCTTCAAGTCAAACATCATCTCTAAAAGGTCCTTTTGCGTCAAGGGTGTCTCTTCAACCTTCATTCCACCCACCTAATTACCACAAGTAGTCTGGTGAATGTAACGAAGTTTATGGGGCATGCACCCTTATCTATTTTGAGACGAACCCAGCTGAAAAGATAGGTTTCCCTATAGGTTATGTGATTGGAAGTGTTGTCTCACACCGTTCACCTTTGTCTATTTGATGGACAAAGCCAAGAGAGTGTTTCATCAGCTCCATTGACAAAACAATTCTGCTTAACCGCAATGACTTACATATGGTTACCTGGAGACTCTCCTTTTCTCGATGCCTGGGGGCATGCAAACCTTTTTATGCAAGCTAAAAGTGACCAATTTCATGTTTTATCTTTTTAGTTTTTCAACTTCTTAGGTTAGGTGATTGGTCCGACAATGTTTGCGCCACAGACAGAGCAAAGGAAGGGTTTTTTCTAAATTGTTGATGAAACCATCCTACCTAACCTCAGCAGTTCCTTAGATTTAATATTTTTCTAGCTTTGTAGTTTGGTCATTTCTAGACTACATAAAAAGGCAATGAGCAATGTTTCCGCAAGGTTCAAGCTCGTTAAAAAATAAACCTGCCAAATGAGTAATGTTTCCGCAAGGTTCAAGCTCGTTAAAAAATAAACCTGCCAACTGAGCATATGTTCCCCCAGAGTTCAAGCTCATTAAAAAATGAACCCACCTCTGGTAAATAATCTTTGTGATTTCCATTATATCAGCCTTTTGAGCCTTGGTTGTGTTCCTGCCATCACCTCCATTTTTTTTGTCGATCATGTGCTTCGACTTGATTGTTTACCTTTTTGAGGAACAGCTGCAATGAGTGGTCCTCTTAGCCACCCTATTCACATCACCATGTTTTGAGAAGTTCCAAGGTTACCCAGAACCAGTTGCTACCCTAAATGCCACTTGTTCCTCAAAAACGAGTCCTCTTTAAACCCTTTTTAGACTCGCTAAATATGAAAATATTATCGAGCGCTTGTCTATTTCGGCTCGCTAACGTGATCAGAAAAGTCATCCCTTTTGTATTATTTTAATCTTTTTCGGACTTAAGGGATTATGCTACGAAAAATAACTACTGGAGTTTCCTTTTTGTCCCTTTTCAAACTTTCTAAACATGAAAAGGACCGAGTTATCTTTGTCGTTAAACTCGTTAAAACAATAGCAACAAACTTGTCCACCCAGACAAGAACGAGTTTCACTATCGCTAGGCTCACTAAAACATAGCGACAGGTTTGCCCGAAGGGCAAATTATAGAACAAGCATATGTTATCCTCCTCAAGATTGACAAAAATAAAGAGGTACTAGTCAGCAATAACTGGGGAAAAAGGGCAGAAAACTTGAAGAATTTTATTGGCAGCAGGTCGCTCTTGAACATGACACTTTCACTTCATCACCATGATTTAGTCGGGTTGGGTTATTCCATTCACCGGTCATATCACAATTGGTCCTCCGTACCATCCATCTTTTGGGGTTAACACTACCAATCCATCTCAGTGTCGCTAATATGTTCAAGAGAAGTCATTCATATAATTCACCATCCAGTTAATGCCTCATCCACTGCAATACCTTCACCCTCCATTTTTCATGACCGCTAGTCCTGAACCTTGTATCATCAGATTGTTTTCACCTCCAAAAAATCATTTTCTTCATTTCATGTTGTAGATGTGGGATACATTAAGGCCCTCCTATGACAGGTCACTTCTTGTTGACATTATCTCATTATCCAAGAAGTTGACTTAGAAACAACCCTTTCAGTACTTTGAAGCTTGCATGCCTCAATGGCAAGTTTCGCACTTCTGGCGACAGGTTTACATCAATGGCCTTTGACCGAAAGATTTTGCGTGGTGTTCAACATTGGATCATATATTCACACCATGTCAATTGTACTGTAGTACCTTGAGGGTCATAATCATTATCGGTGATTCCTCTCGCGCCTGTTAACAGCTTACATTATTGGCTGGTAATCAGGTGATGTCTTTCCATGTTCAACTTTAGGACCTCTTTTCACATGGATCGACTTGTACATCAGGCAAAGATTGAACGAGTTTTGAAGACCTTGAATCTAGTTTCATCCATCTGGGCTGTAATATATTCAGGAATATAAAGACATCAAATGTACACAGAAGCTGCACAGATAGTCATCTAAGCCAGGGAAGATGACTCTTCATATGAAGAATCACCAGTTTGCAACTACAGACGATTGTCTGTTATATGTACATGAAAATGAATTTATAAAGCTGAGCATGGGAATGCCTGCCTCAGCTAGATCATGAAAATAATATGATTATGATGTATTATATTGTATACAGGTCACCTTCCAGTTCGAATACCTCGGATCATCATGATAAAGCATTTCACCCGACATCAAAATATTTACGACTTCATGCTTTAAGGGGAAACTATTATAGACATATTTGGGCACTGCAACCCCAATCTTATATATCAATAAACCAAGGGCTCTTTAACCACTAAAAGTTTTGTTTCATACCCTACAGGATCATGGTCAACTGATTACACCATTCCCCAAAAGTTCTACCTGAAAAACCACTCAGAACTAGCCAAAATTGGACCATACTGACTGCTCCACTATCAGGGTGCGATGCATAATGACTTCTACACTAGCTAGGTGTGATGCATACTAAAGAGGCCTTTTGTGGGGTGTGATGAGGAAGGTCGGACAAATGTCCGAGATAGTTTGCTAAGTGGATGCTCATGGAATCTTCCAGAAACTTCTCTTATGACACTTGCCTCTCTGAATTCGCCCAGGGATGAGTAAGAGATCCAAGAAATCTCCAAGTGGAACCAAGAACAACAAGTGGAATGACACTAATCAAAAACCCAGAGATGACTCACACCCTTGCAGACATCTATAAATGGATCCCTCATTTGAGAGATCTAGAGGCTAGAATTTTGTAATTTGTAAGGAAGTGTTGATAGTTTGTCTTTGAGAAAGAGCATTGTATTGTTGGGTGATTTTTCTTTTCATGAGGTGAAGAGGGCTTTGATGCTGGGAGGATGATGCTGGATCAGAAAACTAGGTTGTAATTCTCCCTTCTATTTTAATAAAATTCTTTGAGTTTTCCTCCATACAATTATGTATTTGTGAATCTTGTTAGTTGTGAATGATATTGTATGTTCAATGTATTTCTGATTCTGCATTGTTTATGATATAATAGATCGAGATGCTTTGATGGTGTTTTGTTACTTTGTTTCTACAGTTATTCTCTAAGCGAGACAAGTAGGAGAGGAGTTGCAAGCTCTATCAAGGGGGAGTGAAATTAAGCAAGGAGTCAAGCAGAAGATCCAGGTTGGTCCCTTTGCTTCTATCTTATCTATCATACATAGAGGAAATCACAAATTACTTTGATTGTTTGTTTCTAGGATAGTTTCCAATCCTAGTGGGACTAGCAGATTGAAAAGACACTAGTTTTCCTGGAAACAGAACCAGTCCTTAGAAAGGGTCAAACTCCATATCCCTCCTAACTTTTCACCCTTCCCTACCCCTTGCCTCACATACTCAATGTGGTTGACAATCCCCAACCAAGGCCATGCAAGTGATCCTAGGCTCAGCCCGACAAGTTTCGCTCCATGGAGTGTAGTCCCATTCCCTTCTACTCAATAAGCCAGAACAATTCCTCTACCCTTATCATTCCTGACATCCCCCATAGGGATCCTAGCTGGTCTCTTAGTGCAACAATTTCTCCCAATTCCCCAGAGTTTGACATGGTTACAGCTGCTAGTCCATCCTCCTACCCATCATATTAGCTGCCCTTTGCTACCCTCAGCCTCAGATGTCAAGATTCTACCTACCCAACCCCAACAACTAGCCCCAATCATCCCATAGTATGCAAAGCTTGAGTTCCCATTGCCACACAATACAAGGTCCACACTGCCAAAGGCAGGGTCAATTCTCGGCAGGCTCAAAACAAAGACGCATAGCCAAACTATTGCAGCTCTATGCCTCCTCCATTTCCTCCTACATTTCCCCCAATTACCCTTCCCGAATATCTCCCTCTCCCCTAGCAAAAATCAAACAAATTAGACATTTCAAAGGAGATGAAGAGCCAAGATACATACCCGTTTCGACTCCAAGGTTGTTGCAGTTGGTGTCATCGCCTTCCCTCACTACTCTTCCAGCTCCTTACTCAACAAGAAAAATTACAATTCTTACTCATCTATCTCGCCTTAACATATATACATCCCACCTATCTCCTTCCATCTCTGCCACCTTTCCCACCACCCTTGCATGTAGTCATGCCAAGGGCCACCGCACCCATTGCTTTGAGTGTGTGGGGGGTGGTGGTACATAAATCAATTCTACTATTCATTACTGTCGCATGCACTTCCATCCACTGGCATGCACCTCAATAGGGGTATTTTTTTTAATTTTTGAAGTTAGGCAGATTGCATTATATCAAATGAGGATTACTTAGACCGAAAAAGTTTTTGTTATTGGTCTGCTTGAAGGGAATCTAGACCACTAACATAAGTTCATAGGGTTGAGGTTGCTAAAACCTCATCTAACTAGAGAATCTTGTACATAGAAAATTATAAAAATAGGTTGGTTGTGTGAGACCTTGACATGATAAGACAAAAAATACTGCTAATGTTGTGCACAAAAAATCCAGTGAGTCGTAACAACTATTGGGGAAAATCTCCAAGTATATGTGTTGTCTAGTCACTGCTCTCATCCAAAGAGGAGATGTTGGTTAATCCCCTAACTGGAATAGTCAGCTTGCAGTCTATACTATCACATTTTCCCTTCAACTATGTCAATCCGATAGAATTCTCTTGTTGCGTCCTCCTATACCTTCGTATATGCACTACAATATTCAAATTATGATTAATCTTAAGCTAGTCTTATGCCATAATCGATGAAATGATGGGAGCACATGCAATGTGACAAATATAATGGAAGCCATAGTTTCCTTTCATGTATGATGACATCATATTAAGACAAAATCTCATAAGCTCCCCCCTTAAGAAAAATAATCCTTTTTAATTATTGAAATAAACCCAATTAACAAAATATCAAAATTTCTTATTACTAATACTCTCCCTATTTAGTAGGATAGTGTTGAATGTAAAAGTGATTCCTTTCCTCCTTTAGCAAGTTACATAGTTATTGGTTTTCTCCACCATAACTTTCTCTAGTCCCTTATATTTTATATTATTTTTTGGTAAATTTTTAATAATATATGACTAATAAAAGCCAAATGATTATAGTCCATTGTCCCTTATTCTTAATAGATGATAGGAATTGGAAAATGCCACGGACATGGAACTAATAAGTGAGGAATTAATAATGAAGAAGGATTTGATAATCAATTAGGACCTAAAATTGTTAAATACAAAATTAATTATTATTACAAATTGTTAAATACAAAAGTGATTATTATTATGATGTTTTTTAATGAGGTGTTAATTTCGTTTGGACAGCTAAAATTATAGGAATCTTGTTATTTTGTTCTAAAAACAATGATAATAGTAGTACTTAAATTGTAATTTTTATGGTGTAAATGGAGTCATCACCATCAAAATCCTCATGGACACCCAAAATCTTGAAGCTTGACAACTGTAACCCTGATTTAAAAAAAAATATCCTTCAAATTTTCCCAAAATCATGCTAGAATTTTTATTATTTTTTGAGAAAACACGATGCCTCGTTAGACTACAACAATTATTATTGATGATAATGATGATAATTTACTTATAGCTTAGGCTCTCTTAAATCGTAAACTTCTTTAATTATTTAAAAAATGGTTTATAAAAACTCATTCCAGATTTAATATTTTTAAAAGATATTAATCACAATAATGGTATGGTCAATCTCAATGTAATTATGGAGGAAGGAGACTATTGAGGGAGTGGTAATGTAGCATATATCATTTTATTGAATGAAGAATATTTCTTAAATTTAGGGAGAGGTGATGTAGTATATATCATTTTATAAAATGAATAAATTATCAAGTTTATGATAAAGATATTTAAAAGACCTTGTATTTTTTTTAAGAAAGGAGGTTGGGGAAGAATATTGAAACCCCCTCTCATAACCTTTCACATCAATTAAATCTATGCATGCAAATCATTAAATCCCAATTTTTTTAAACATTTGATACTTTGAACTTTTTATGTGCATTCATTCTTCTCTATATCATTATACGTTTTCTCTATATGGAGATTGGTTTTTGATGCAGCCTAGACTATGTAACATTCATACAACCTACAAAATCTAGATTTATGTTACAAAGAGCATAACCTAGGCCATTAGTGTTTAGATACTAAATTAATTAATTGAAATGACTAAATCACATAACACAACAGAGAGAATAATTCGAGTATGCTCACGAGAAAACATAAAGGATTTCAAATATTTTTATGCATTCAAATGTGTTATTACAGACAAGAATTCAGGATATATAGCAAAGTACTTAGAGAACTCAAAATCCCCATGCTATTACATAGAAACACCACAAACAACATCTATACACATTCCTAACTCGTACCATAGTCAGTCGCACACTCGCGAAATTGTGCAGCATCTAAA
The DNA here is from genome assembly GCA_031772625.1 of Pinus tabuliformis. Classification (NCBI taxonomy): domain Eukaryota; kingdom Viridiplantae; phylum Streptophyta; class Pinopsida; order Pinales; family Pinaceae; genus Pinus; species Pinus tabuliformis. The sequence goes on from CM062815.1 coordinate 41,240,447, forward strand.
CTAATGCTAGCAATCAAACAACCAAGTTTCTAAGAGATGAGAGGCAGAAGCAAAAGCCTGAATGCAAAAAAGAAGGTACCTTTCCTTCCTTATTCTTCTCGATTTATCCTCACGTTGTTGACCTCTTTATATTCCATTGCAACAAATTTCTTTCCATGTTTTATATCTACTCATCTTCCAAAATTGAATTGATTCACCTTCTTTCAACATGCAGACAAACCAAATTTATGACTTACGCACATCCCAACACCTGCCAATTTTGGATGTGTCAGAAACTCCACACAACAAGAGTATCAACACACAATCCTGGGAGTATCAGTAACCTGAGAGTAGTCGCATATTTGATCAAATGTAGCTACAAGAGTAACAACAACTACTAGTTGGGTGTATCAGCAACTAAAATAATAGGTGTATCAACAAATTTAAAATATATCGGAGTAACAACATTTATTACAAACTCAACATAAACCTATTTTTTATTGATGAGGATGGCCCAAGGCCAGGGATGCTCCTACATTAAGCATCCTTGGTTATAAAATATTAGCTACCAGTTCATGTGGTATTTATTTCATAGATTGAATTCCCTTGTAGGTGTGATAGCTCTTGCTCAATAACCCACAACACATATTGCTTGTTCTTCCATTTTACCAAATACTCTAGATACTCCCTGTGGTGAGTCTTCCTTCTAACCATGGTGGCCAAAAGTTTTCCACTTCTTTGACAGTTTTGACTGGTAATTATTTCTTTCACTCAGTGGGCATACCTATCTCTTCACTGCTTCCACCTTCATGAAACTCATATAGATCAACTACATTGAATATTAAAGAGATATCCAAGTCTCTTGGCAGCTTCATCTTATAGGTGATTTCAGAATTGTTTCAAAGAATTATGCATGGGCCTATCTTCTTATATTTTAACTTATTGTAGGTACCCCTAGGAAATATTTCCTTCTGCAAATGCACCATAGCCAGTTCTCCCTTAGTGAAAACCTTTTCTCTTCTTTTTGAATTTCCTTCTCCTTATACCTATTCGTGTATTAGTTGCATGTTGTTTGAAAAATCACTTGCATTAGCACTCTTCATTTCCCCCAAATCTAGAAATTGTATCAAGTCCACAATACCCTTCGATGACTGCCCATAAACAATCTAAAATGGACTCTTACTAGTGGATCTTTTCACTGATTCATTGTATGCAAACTTTGCATGCGCTAAGACCATATCCCATTGGTTGGGATTTTCACCACTCAAACTTCTTGGCAAATTACCAAGGCTCTTGTTCACTACTTCAGTTTTTCCATCTATCTATGGATGATAGGCTAAACTATATAACTTATTCCACAACATCCTACAAAAGTGACCCAAAAATCTAGTATCTTTGTCTGAAGTAATGGTTCTTGGAAACCCATGAAGTCTCGCTACTTCTTTGAAGAATAAAAAAATCATTTCAATAGCATCGCTTGTTCTCTTGCATGTTATGAAATGTGCCATCTTCGAAAAAAATTCTACAAAAACCATCACTGAATCATGCTTACTTTATGTCCTTGGTATTCCTAAGGAAACTTCCACTCTCACATCTTTCCAAGGCCTTCTTGGTACCAAAAATGGAGTATAAAACCTTGTATTTTTACTTCTACCTTTGGCTAGTTGGATAAACCTACACCACTCAAGAAACTTTTTGACATCCGTGTTGATACTAGGCCAAAAATACCTCTCTTTTACTATTGTTGCAGTCTTATCCATGCCAAAATGTCCAACTAGGCCTCCAACATGTAGCTCCTTAATAAGATTCATCCTCATTAAACCTTGAGGAATGCACAATTGTTGATTTTTAAATAAAAATCCCTTTTTGGATATGGTAATCCAAGAACATGGTTATTTCCACACTCCAACGTGATTTACAAGTTATCCAAGCTTCTCCAAAATCAACATATTCTGCATACAGTTCCTTCATGCTTTCCAAACCTACCACTTCTATTAACAAAGTGTTGAGTAACAACACTCTCCTACTCAAGGCATCTACAAATTTGTTTGACTTTCCAAACTTATGCTTCAAAACAAATGTATAACTTTGCAAAAATTCAACCCATTTAGAATGCCTTTGATTCAAATTACCTTGATTGTTGATATATTGTAATTCCTTGTGATCAATAAACAAGACAAATTCCTTAGGCAATAAATAGTGTCTCCACTTCTTCAAGGCCTACACAATAAAATAAAATTCCTAATCATATATGGAATACTTCTTCTTTGCATCGTTTAAATTCTCACTGAAGAATGTTATTGGTCTTCCTTCTTGACTTAAAACTTCTCCAATTGTTGTCCCACTTGCATCATAGTCAACTTGGAATACTTTATCAAAGTTTGGAAGTGCCAAAATAGGTTTCTCTATTGCCTTCCTTTTCATATCTACAAATGACTTCCTTGTTGCTATTGTCCACTTAAATTCCCTTTCTTCATTCAATTAGAAATATGTGCAAAAATATGACTTAAATTCCTGATAGATCTCTTGTAGAAGCTTGCCAATCCCTAAAAGTTCCTCATCTCAAAAGTAGACTAATGTGTTGGCCAATCCAAAATAGGCTTCACCTTTTCAGAATCCATCTTCAAAGCTTCCTTCGAAATCACAAATCCCAAGTACGCTAACTCATCCTGCATGAATGTACATTTCTTCAAGTTGATCAACAACTTCTCTTCCTTTAACAGTTGCAACACTTGCCTTGTATGCTCCAAGTGCCCCTCTTCGTTTTTGCTGAAAATTAAAATGTCGTCCAAGTACACTACAATAAATTTTCACAAGAATGGTTTCAAGACATCATTCATGAGCCTCATGAACATGTTAGGGGAATTATTTAGTCCAAATGGCATAACCAACCATTCAAACAATCCATCCTTCATCTTGAAAGTAGTCTTCCACTTATCTCATTTACTAATCCATATCTGATGATAACATCTCTTCAAATCTATCTTTGTGAAATATGCAACCCCACTCAAACAATCCATAATATCCTCCATTCTTGGTAAGGGAAATCAGTACTTGATGGTTATCTTATTAAAGGCTCTAGAATCTGTGCACATCCTCCATTCACTTATCTTATTTGGATTCAATACTGCTAGTATAGCACATGGACTTGGGTTTCTCTTTTTAGTACTCTGTCAAGCTGCTCTTGTACCTACTTATTTACTTCATTCTCTACTAGTGTCATTCTGTAAGGTGCCTTGTTTGGTAATATCGACCTTGGAATAAATTCAATCCGATGAGAAATACTTCTCACGGGAGGAATCCCTTTTGCAATTCATCAACAACAATATTCTTGAATTCATCTAACAAGGATTTGATTTTTGTTAGGATGATTTCTAATTTCATTTTCTCTTGCATAGATTTTGGAATCACTGTCGAACAAAAGTTTGCCTTTTGTTCCTCGTTAAAACTCCTTGGTTGAACACAACATGACCTTGTTTTTACACATGTTGGTATTGTTGAGAAATGGCAACAAGAAATTCTAGTTTAGTTTGTCCTTGAATTAAATTGTGAATTAAAATTGAATTATATTCTCATAGAAACTTGTAAATAGTTAATTAAGTTTAATTAAATTAATTAACTTAGGAATTTTGATTTGGAAGTCTTTATGTAGTCATGTATATGTTCTCCCTAAATTTTAGGGGTCCAGTATGAGTTTATATTGAGTTGTAATTAGATAACTCAGTTTACTGAGTTATAGTCAGTTAAACTAGTTCTAACTGTTTGTTGAACTAGTAGAGGATTAGCAGTCAGTTAGTGCACTGGTGCATCCACAAGTGCTACTCCAGATAATTGAATATTCACTCATTGGAAACTCATGCATATCAGTTCTAAGAAAGACCTAGTTGATACTAGAGTGTAGGGATGGTGGACTATTAGTTATATGATTTACTGAGTTGTAAATACCATGCATGCAAATACAGAAGGACCTATGTTTGGATTGCACAATTTTGGAAGCATGAATTCCCTTTAAATATGGACTATTTAGCCTAGTAATTGTGCAAGGAAATAGGGGCTTGGTAGGAAATGAAAATTGGCTAAGTGCTGGCTAATAGTAGGTTTGTGAGGTAGAGAGTTGAGCATGCTTGTGTGGAATTGTTCTTTTGAGAATAAGCTTTCTATATTCACTCATGTTTATGATTAATGTAATACAGATAGGTGGGGTTTTGAGCAGTGGCTTTCCTCGGAGAAACTTATTGTGTTATGTTCCATTGATTTGTCATCTTCTTGTCCATATTGTTTTCATCAATCTATTAGCTTTCGCTAGTTGAAAGTAAAAGTAGATTCTTGTCCTGTGCTTTAGTATATTGCATGAGCTTGTGAATCTATAGGAAAATCTACATGGTATCAAAGCTGAAGATAGTATACTAGAGGAGATTTCAAATTTTTTAGTTTTGGGTTACAAGTGAAATTCGAATTCCCAATACATATTTCAGGATCGGTAGATGGCGTTCTATGATTTGTGACTCGAGTATTCCTTGGAAGGAAGCTCAAATTATATAGCCTGGAACGAAAAAATGGAGTTTGTGCTGGAGGATAATGGCTTGAAGGAATTCATTGATCAAAACATTCCTAAGCCAGTGGCATCGGATGCATAGAATATGACCGAATGGGAGAAGTGTGTGATGAAGGCGAGGGAGATAACCCTTGAGGGAGTTCGATACCACATTGTCTCAAGTCTCCAATGTAAGGAAACTCTGTATACTATGTGTAAATCATTGATAGACCTATTCCAGAACATAAGTCATCATAGGAAGTTGGAAGTGAAAGACAAACTCTGAAAAATCAAGATGGAGAAAGGATGATATGGTGAGCCTAACTCTCCTAGGCCTTCCGAAGAGTTGGAATAGCTATCAAGACTATGTGAATGAAAAGAAAATGCTAGATTGGGAATGAGTGTGGTTGGATTTGAAGAGGGAGGAGATTAGAAGGAACACCAAATATGGTTCTTCATCAAAGACTGATGATGACGAAAATTATGCCTTAGTGAGTAAGAAAAGGAAATGGAAAGGGAAGGCATCCCATTCCAAATTGGATTCTTTCCATGGAGGTAAGAATCAATACATGATGAAAGTTAAGTGATTTCATTATCACAAGCTCAGCCATTTTGCTACAAATTGTTTGCTCAAGAAGTCTAAGAAGAAGTCCTCAGGAGGAGCAGTGAGTGAGGCTTTGGCCTCTCAATTCATATTGGAATTTACTCTCATTGCATGCATGGTTTCATTAATGATGGGTAGTGTATGGTACCTTGACAGTGGAGCTTCATTCCACATGACCGTTGACAAGGAGTTGTTCACTCACCTAGAGAAGAAAGATCTCCAGATGCATATCGAGATGGGTGACGATGGGAGCTATAGTGCTACTGGATTGGGAACGGTTACTTTTCAGAGTGACTAGGGTTCTCCTCTCACCTTGAGGGATGTTATGTATGTACATGGCTTAAGGAAGAACTTAATAGTGGTCTCCATGCTTGAGGATAGAGGCTATGATGTGATCTTCTCGAAAGGAAAGTCATTCCTTTGACACATAGCGACGAGTCAGGTAAAGAAGATAGGGATTCGAGTTAAGAATTTCTATAAGATGGAGGTAGAGGATTGTGCTACTTTGAGCACAAAATCAAAGATGGTGTAGAGCCAAGACATTGGAAAATTGTGGCACAGGTGATTGGGCCACTTGCATCATCGAGCTTTGAAGATCATGCAGTAGATATTCACCAGTTCGCCTAAAGGTAAGCTAGATCAAGTTGATACATGCAAGGGGTGTACTTTGGGTAAATACACCAAGTCTTCCTTTCACGACAGAGACAATCCAACAGAGGTTATTCTAGAGTGAGTCCATTCATATGTGTGTGGACCATTCTTGATAGAATCCATGACCAAACACATGTATTATGTTATATTTGTTGATGATTTTTCTCAAAAATGATGGATATTTTTCATTTAGAAAAAGGATCAAACCTTCAAAAAGTTTTTGAGTTTAAAGCATTGGTGGAGAAAGATTCAAGAAAGAATGTTAAATCTCTACGGAGTTATAACAGTGGTGAGTCTATCTCAAATGATTTTAAGAACTTCAGTGTAGTAGAACGGATTAAACAGGAGTTGACGACACCCCATAACCCTTGACAGAATAGGGTGGCCGAGAGGAAGAACAAAATCATAGTAGGGGCACCTAGGGTGATGTTGCATGATCAGGGCCTACCACTACACTTGTGGGTTGAGGCATGCAACACAACAATTTATGTTCAGAACCGTAGCCCGCATCATATTCTTGGGATGAAAACACCATAGGAGGCTTATTCCAGTAAGAGGTCATATGTTGGTCACTTCAAGATTTTTGGGTCATTGGTATATTTCCATGTGACCAAAGATGCATGGAAGAAGCTTGAGCCGACAGCAGAGTTGGGGATATTTGTGGGGTACGCTGATATGCCTTGCAACTATTGGGTGTACTTGTCGACCATCAGAATGACAGTGGTTTGCAGGTATGTCAGATTCGATGAGGAGAAGGCCATGCAAGTTTCCCTTGAGAGGGAGCTTCAACTACATGTGGTTGAGGAGATTTTATCTCCTAAGGTTGAGGAGCTTTATATTTATGTGGAGTAGCCACATGTAGAGGATCCAGGAGTGGATAAATCCACTCAGGGAGAGTCTTCCATAAATGGGAGAAAGCGCACCAGAGAGGCGAATATATTGTTGTGGGAGGCTAGAGAGAATGTGGGATCACTGACATCATAGTGCATACAGAGGAGGTCACTTGAAATATACACTGGATACATGGATCTTATGAGTGGATGCCTTGTGACAGAGCCATCTTCCTTTCAGGAAGCAGTGCAACAATCAATTTGGGTTGATGCCATGGTGGAGCAGTATGACTCCATAGTTCATAACAGTGTTTGGGATGTGGTCCTAAGACCGAAGGATAAGTCCATGGTGAGCTCTCGTTGGCTTTACAAGGTAAAGAAGGCTGCAGATGATAGTGTGGAGAAGCATAAGGATATATTTGTGGTCCGTGGCTTTTCATAGGTAGAGGGGATTGACTATGATGAGACCTTTTCTCCTGTTGCAATGTACTAATCGATCAGATCTATATTGGCACTATCAATGCATATGGGTTGGAAGATACATCAAATGGATGTAAATACAACCTTCCTTAATGGCATGATTGAGGAAGATGTGTACATAGAGAAGCCTGAAGGTTTTGAAACCTTCAGTACTGTGTTGCATGTGTGCTGGCTCAAGAGAGCATTTTATGGGCTGAAGAAAGCACCTTGTGCTTGGTACACCAGGATAGTCAGCTACTTCAACGGGCTGGGCTTCATGAAGAGTGAAGCGAAGGAGAAAGGTACATAGTGGTGTAAGGTAGATTGTTGATCATTGTACTTTATTTTGATGATCTCATACTGACAAGTGATGATTAGCTAATCAGATATTTCAAGGAGGACCTTGCAAGAGAGTTTGAGATGAAGGACTTGGGGCTCATGCATTACTTTCTAAGCACGGAAGTATGGAAAGGTGATGGGGGGCTATTTGTGCCTCAAGGAAAGTATGCCAACATGATACTCAAGAGGTTCCACATGGAGAGATGCAAGCCTATGGATACCCTTCTAGTTGGCAATTGGAGGAAGGAGCATGGTACTTCGAGAGAGGTAGTGGAAGCTATTGTTTATAGGCAGCTTGTGGGTTCACTCATGTACTTGGTGAACACATGACCGAATTTATGCTATGTAGTTAACCAGCTGAGTCAAGCGATGGTTAGGCCTACCAAGATATATTGGAAGGCAACAAAGCATGTATTGACATACCTTAGGGGCACTACTCAGTACAGATTATGGTATAGACAAAGAGAGGGAGTGAAACTTCAAGGCTTCGCAGATGCAAATTGGGCGGGGAGTCCATCTGACCAGAGGAGCACATCAGGAGGGATATTCAGTATTGGGTCTATGATATTTTCTTGGTACATCAGGAAACAAAGATCAATTGCACTCATTGCGGCAAAGACTAAGTACATGGCTGCATGTCAAGCAACATGTGAGGCTATTTGGATGAGGAAGATCCTGGTTGGTTTGGTTAGTCAATAGATGCATCCGACAGTGATTTACTACATTAATCAAAGTTGTATCCAACTCTCTCAAAATATAGTTTTTCATGATAGGTCCAAGCACATTGATATCCAATCTCATCATCTACGAGATTGTGTATTGACGCGAATCATGTTGTTAGAGTAAGTTCCTATGGAGGAGAAATATGCTGACATTTTTGACAGAGACATAGTCAAGATGTAAATTTGAGTTTAACAGAGACAGGATCGGGGTAGGATATAATCCCTTTCTTGTTGAGAGGGAGGGTTGAGAAATGGCAACAAGAAATTACAGTTTAATTTTTCCCTGAATTAAATTGTGAATTAAAATTGAATTTTATTCTCTTAGCAACTTGTAAATAGTTAATTAATTTTAATTAACTTAATTAGCTTATGAATTTCAAGTTGGAAGTATTTTTGTAGTCATGTATATGTTCTCCCTAAATTGTAGGGGTCCAATATGAGCTTAGATTAAGTTGTAATTAGAAAACTCATTTTACTAAGTTTTAGTCAGTTAAACTAGTTCTAATTGTTTGTTGAACTAGTAGAGGATTAGAAGTCAGATAGTGCATTGTTGCATCCGCAAGTGCTACTTTAGATAATTGAATATTCACTCATCAGAAACTCGTGAATGTTAGTTTAAGAGAGACCCAGTTGAGACTAGAGTGCAGGGACAATGTACTATCAGTTGTATGATTTACTGAGTTGTAAATATCATGCATGTAATCAGAGAAGGACCTATCTTTGGATTGCGCAATTTTGGAAGCATGAATTCCCTTTAAATATGGGCTATTTAACCTAGGAATTGTGCAAGGAAATAGGGGCTTGGAAGGCAGTGGAAATTGGCTAAGTGTTGGCTAATAGCAAGCTTGTAAGGTAGAGAGTTGTGCATAATTGTGCGAAATTGTTCTTGCGAGAACAAGCTTTATATCTTAACTCATATTTTTCATTAATGCAATACAGATAGAAGGGATTTTGAGCAGTGGCTTTCCCCAGAGAAACTTATTTTGTTATGTGTCATTAAGTTGTTTTCTTCTTGTTCATATTGTTTTCATCGATCTATTGGCTTTCGCTGGTTGAAAGAAGAAGTAGATTCTTATCCTATGCTTTAGTATATTGCATGAGCTTCTAAATCTACAGGAAAATCTACAGGTACTTCCAAAGCCTCTTGTTTTTACAATTGTATTTTTCAACATTGGGGTGAGTTTGTATCATTGGCCATGCTTCCTGAACTCATATGTATTTTCTCAACCATCATTGATTAGGTGCTCAAATTATGCTCAAAAATCAAAGTGTCGGAATTTTGTTAAACTCATCTTCAGATCGAAGTGCTCATCATTCTGATTCCAATGGTGTGAACAACATTCAAATCCGAGCTCGTATGCAGAAGTTAGAGCAAGTTAAAGTTCAGATTTGACTTGCTTACATGGCAGGATTGGATGATGTGGCAAGGTCCTTCAGCAAATGAGGAGACACCAAGTGGTAGACTGCCATTGGCCCACGCATATCACAAATTGAAAGTCACAACAAGGTAGAGTTCTGCAAATCTTAAGACCACGGGAACTTTGGCGATTGCGATATCTTGGATACGATTTGTTTATGGATTCCAGTTTATAATTCCGTCGGGTCCGCCAAATTGCAGTCGCATAATCTCCTCCGTGTTCACAAATATTAAGCCCAATGTTCTATACCGATTTTGGTTTCCGAACCCGTTGGGAAGTATGGCTTCGGTGGCTGAAATATGGAAAATTTGGAGGAGTTTAGGCCAAATTTTATGGTTAGTGGCTGTAAAAGGGGAATATATTGAGAAAATTATCGGAGAACTGGGAGAGGTCATAACTTCTTTAGTTATTATACAAATTAGATGCAAAAAAGTCAATTCTAGTAGTTTTGACTATTATGAACTCATTGAGACAGGTTTCAAAGGCATTTGAGCATTTTAAACACACTTTTGATGTAATTTGAGCATAATAGAGAGGCTCAATCATTGGAAGCTAGACCAAGGAGACATAGCCCAGGAGGGGTGAACTTCTCATCAAATTTTTGTGTTGTGTGTTATATTTTGATGTTCTTTGATGTTATTTTGTTGTTATTCAACATATATTTTATGTTAAATTGTTTATAACATTTACATAAGAAACTCTCATGGAAATCAATAAATTAAGAAAAAATGGTGAATCTTTAAGCACTTGATAAGAAAATGATAAGCATCTTGGGTTTTATTCTGACTAGGGAATTAGCACAACATTACTAATCTACTCCATTTCAGATCAAGTTGGTATCAGAGCACTGTTTTTTTAACTAGATTTTCTTCTACAAAGAAGGAATATTGTTTGCTAGTTTTGTGTCATGCTAACAAGGTTAAAACTCAAAAGAGGTGAAGGAAAGCTGGTTGGAAGCCCTGAATTTGGGTCAAGGGGAAGAAAAGCAAGGTTGCCATAATCTCCAACACCAGTTCAACCTCAAGTTGTAGTTGAGACTCCAAAGATCATGTCTCATGAAGGAGAACCTACAAACATGACAGAAGATGGGAAGACCTTCATAAATGATTTCCTTGATATGATAGAGATGGTGAAGGTCCTCTGTGAATAGAGGAATAACAGGTTGCAAGGAGAAAGTTCCAAACCTCCCAAAGGAGAGGGCACTTCAGGAGAAGGTAATGGGAATGGAGACAAGCCTCCACGCTCTTCACCATCTTCTTAATCTTCTTCTTCAATAGCATCTTCACACTCTTCCACTAATAAACCCTTACTCATACTCATCATCATTCTTCAAAAGGAACTGGAAAATCACCTCTACTTAAACTACATGTTAAATTCGAGTTTCCCATGTATAATGGTGAAGTGAATGCAGAGAAGCTTGATAATTAGATTCCTCAGTTGGAGGTGTATTGTAGAATTCATAACCTTTAAGAGGATGATATCAAAGTTTAGTTTCCTTCATTGAGAATGGAGGGTGCAACACTCATTTGGTGGGAAGAAAGGACTCAAGATGAGATCAAGAAACATGGTAAGATCTCTATTACTTGGTCTGATTTCATTGTCGCTATAAAAATACAATTATACCCTTTAGCTCATATGAAAAAATCTATCATGGATTGGTAAAATTTCAGATAGTTAAAATGTCAAAATGTGCAAGAGTATACTCAAGAGTTTAGGAGAAGAGATCTTATGCTAGGAGTAGACTTTCAATAACAAGATACTTTGCTAAAATATATAGGAGGTTTGCATAGCTATCTTCGACACACACTTCTTGTGTTTAATCCTACAAACCTTGATGAGGTCTTTGTTCAAGCTATACACCTCGAAGGAAGAGGGAAAAATGTACAAGAAGAAGGTAAGAAGAAGTTGTTCCAAAGTGGTGAAAAAGGAAAGAAATTTAAAGGAAAGCAGAAGAAAAATGCTTCTATTAAGAAAGAAGGGGACAAACACATGTACAAGAATTGTTCCAAAGAAAGCCATGATGAAGTGCATTGCTGGAAGCTTCATATTGAATTAAGACTGAAGAAATTTAACAATAAAGGGAAACAAAAGACAAATTTTGTTGTATAACAAGACTTGGGTTCCGATTCAGGTAATGAAACAAACATTGCAGCCACAGTCACTAAAGGAAAATTCCTAGAAAAACAAGCAAAGAGGAGGTCGTGGCAAGAACCAATACAACAAATAACTCCAACAATGCTTCAAATGAAGAAAAAATAATTGAGTTGTTCCATATCAAAGTTGTTTCCAAATACACGAAGATTGATATATTGTTTAACAGTGGATCCCAGGAAAATTTAATTTCTACAGACTTGGTCAAGAAGTTGAATCTGGAAATTGTGCCTCATCATAGACCATATCTGTTGGTTTGGATAATAAAGGATGCAAATATCCAGTTCACAAGAAAATGCATTTTAAGGTTTGCTATTACTGCCAATTTCGATGATTAAGTTGAATTAGATGTAGTGTCGTTGAATATTTCTGGAATTGTGTTGGGAAGCCCATATTTGTATGACCGGAAAGCTGTTTTCCATAGATTTGAGAATAAATATCATTTGTTCAAAGTTGGAGTGGAGTATATTGTGTGAGCCCATCGTAGAAATATTAATATGTCTTTAGCAAGCGTAGGGAAAATGAAGTGACTGGTCAATTCAAGTAAGAATCCCGTGCTCCTTATGATCAAGCAGAAGAATGACACGGAGTGTGAATCCTTTGCAGGGTGTGAAGTGAACCCAACATTCAATTTGGTTGATTTGGTCAATCAATATAGAGATTTGTTTCAATAACCAAAGGGGTTGCCACCAAAAAGGGGAATTCAGCATGAAATTCTTATACAACAAGACTTTCCACTCCAAAATATCGGTATGTATTGAATGCCAATTTTGGAAAATTTAGAAATTGAGAAACAAGTCTAGGAATTATTAGATAAAGGTGTAATTCTTCCCTCTACTTTTCCATGTGGTTCACCAATTATTTTGCTACCCAAGAAAGATGGAACCTAGCACATGTGTGTAGATTATCGAGCTTTGAATAAAATTACCATAAAGAATCGATACCCACTACCCAAAATAGATGATTTGCTAGACCAGTTGAAAAATGCAAAATATTTCACTAAATTAGACTTGAGAAGTGGATATCATCAAGTTAGAATAGCTGAGGAGGATATTTGGAAGACTGCTTTTAAAACCAAACATGGATTTTTTGAGTGGCTGGTTATGCCTTTTGGTCTTTGCAATGCTCCAGCTACATTCATGAGAGTTATGAATGATGTTTTAAGATCCTTTCTTGACGAGTTTGTAATTTTCTATTTAGATGATATTTTGATATTCAAAAAATCACGAGAAGAGCATGTCAATCATGTGAAGAAAGTGTTGGATATCTTGAAAAAAGAACAATTATTTCTAAAGATATCTAAATGTGAATTTGGGAAAACTTCCTTTGTGTATTTGGGCCACATAGTTGGAGGGGGAGCTGAAGATTGACCCTTCTAAATTTTTTATCACTGTGAATTGGCCCATACCAAAATCAATCATAGAACTAAGGAGTTTTCTCGGAGCAGCACAATACTAGAGGAAGTTCATTGCCAATTTTTCTTCCATAGCAGCCCCACTACATGCATTAACTAGCATGAAGGTTGTCTTCCAGTGGGGAGGCAAATAACAAAAAGCATTCGATGCCTTAAAACAAAAGATAGGTTCAACCCCAGTTTTAGAATTGCCGGATTTGAAAAAACCAATTGAAATACAAATAGATGCAAGTGACTACGCCATGGGTGTAGTTATTTTACAACATGGTAAGCCCATTTCATTTCATTCTGATATTTTTAATGGTGTTGTTATTAACTATCCTACATATGATAAAGAGCTTTATGCATTGGTGCAAAGTGTGAAGAAATGGAAGCATTACTTAATGGGAAAAAAAACCATTATTCACATTGATCATCAACCTTTGCAATATCTACAATCTCAAACAAAATTGCAGCAATCAAGGCACTTTCATTGGATGGGATTCTTACAACAATTCCAATTGGTTATCAAGTACAATAAAGGAATTTATAATAGAGTTTCTGATATGATTTCTAGACCGGTTGTTAATGTAACCATTTTACTCAAGAATAATTCTATGTTTCCTGAAAGTTATGTTGAACAATACGCACATGATGTTGACTTTCAAGAGGTATATTCAAAATTGAGCCAAGGCCACCAAGTTGAGGAATTAGACTACCATCTACATGATAATCTGTTGTATCATTTGGGAAAACTTTGTGTTCCAGAGGGAGAGAGAGTAAATGTCACAAGGGAAGTGCACACTTCTCTTATTGCTAGACATTTCAGTGTAAGTAAAACAATGCAAAATCTTCAGAGGTATTTTTACTGGCCTTGTATGCTTGAAAGTGTGTCATGTTTTATCAAAGGTTGTTCATTATGTGTAGTCAATAAGCCTAGTAATAGGAAACTATGATTGTAAACACTGCTTCCAATGCCTTCACGTCCATGGGAGAGTGTTTCTATGGATTTTGTAGAAGGTCTTCCTTTATCAAGAAAATGTCATGATTATTTGTACGTAGTTGTGGATAGGTTCAACAAGATGTGCATATTAATGCCTTGTGAGAAAACAAATTACAGTTGAACAAATAGCTCAACTTTTCTTTCAAAATGTATGGGTTCATTTTGGATTACCTACTTCTATTGTAAGTGATTGTGATTCCCGATTTGTTGGGAATCTTTGGTCAAATTTATGGAACTTAATGGACACCAAGTTGAAGAGAAGTACAACCTTCCATCTGCAAACAGATGGTCAAACTGAAGTGGTTAACATGATAGTTAATAATTTTCTAAGAGGATATTGCAGCAAACATCCTAAGTTGTGGGATGAACAGTTGCATTATATTGAACATGCTTACAACCAAGCAAAAGACGATTCTACTCTAACTTCACCTTTTGAGTCATGTCTTGGTTATTTTCATAAATCACCTTTGGATTTCATCTTTGAGAAATATGTAGTTGTAGATGGACATAGTGACATAGACAAAGCAAATAAATTCATTGAGAAAATTCAGTTCATTCACTAAACAGTTCAAGAATGTTAGGGTCCCACCCTAACCCCCTTATTTATGTAATGGGATCGAGTCATAGTCAAGAGTCAATAAAGCCCATATTAATAATTGTAAGTGGTTAACCCACAATTAATGATGGGACCACAGTTAGTTGCGAATGGCTCGTAGTATTAGATAGATGGTATTAATAAAACCCATGGTATTGATCCATGGTATTGCATGTATGAGTCATGAGCATCGCGTCTTATTTTTGAATCGAGCTCTACTCTATTGGAGGTTGCCCCCTCAAAGAGGCCAGTGAACATTGCTTTCTGAATAATAAAATATTTGTTGTTGTCTCTCACTATTCTATGTTCTGGGTATCTTTCTTCACATATTCTGTATTTGGGTATCTTTTTCAGGTTAAGAGCATAACAAGTGGTATCAGAGCACTTTCCAGGGCCGGTGGGATCTCCATTTCTTAGCAAATTTTTTTTTTTGGCTAGAGACGTGTTCCAGCGTCTTTAAACCACGGGATCTGTCATTGAGCGCATAAACCTGTGGATTTGTGGAGGCATGCACACAGGAAATACAAGAGGTGGTCACGCTTGTTGGACTCCCTTGTAACCCCTATGGGTACCCCTTCGAGTAGTAGTGCATTAGACATAACCACGTACGGACTGTCTTCCAAGTACCTTCTGGCTATATCGCAACCCCCTTAGCTCCTCCGTAACCTCGCCATAGCTAAACCATTGGCTATCTTGCTGCTACAGTACACTGAGAACAACACTCGGAGAGATTACTCGCCCGTACAATAGGGTAGTCGGGCTGTACGGCTAAGGGTACGATTGATTCTCCTTAGTTAGAGCCTTCAAACATTGGGCCGAGTACTACTATCATGTCCTTATGTATATTGTGATCTATAGCACCTGACACTCCTCGAGACCATAGTTCCCTTTTCTATCTTGGGATCACACATCATCTCTTCCAGATCCGCTCGTGCAAAGGGGTGCAGCAGCAACAGACATCTGTCCTGTAGTATTGAGTTAGCAGACCAGCCATTCCAATCTATTAGATCCATCAGACCCGTAGCAGCAATCTGTTCCGCCGCCTAGAGCTATCCGATCTGCGATTCAAATCTCTTAGATCCACCAGATCTGAGTAGTTGTGTGGAGTTCCTATACCGGGGCATAATTTTCGCAAGACTTTTGGCAGCAGTGACATTTTGAGGATTTGGCGACTGCAGTATTCATAAGGAAGGAGTAAAACTCCGTTAGGAGTTTTCGGAAGCAAAAAAAAAAAAGTCTGAGATCTCCCGGGGTGCTTATTGGTGATCTAGCCCATCAGAATCAGGACGACGAGCTGAGCACGGTGGTACCATTCAATTCTTACTGAATTTTTTTTTTGGGTGGTCCAAATCTCAACAACATCAGATCGGTGCATGGTAGAAACTAAAGCTCAAGCTATGGCCAATGAGAGGATTGACAAACGTGAACTAACCTTGCAATCCATCGAAAGTCAACTTGACAGACTATCTAGCCTAATCTCGAAGGGCAAGGAGGAAGCCCACGAGGAGGCGTATAATGGCAATGGACACAGTGAGGGTGAGTCTAGCCACTCTCCTCACATCTGGGGCACCCACCAACAATCCCATCAGCGACCTCCCAAGTTGGATATGCATAAATTTGACGGTTCTCACCCAGCAGCATGGATAGCACAAATGGAGCAGTATTTCAATCTGAGTAACATCTTAGATAATGAGACTGAGCTTATGGTGGGGAGCATGTACTTGGACAATGAAAGGTGGCAATGTTGGGAATGGAATCAACGTTGCAATGGACCTTTTCTGGCTTGGACCAACTTCAAAAAAGCTCTTACAGACCGCTTTGACCAGGAATCTTCTTTTTTGGGTCGTCTTACTAAGCTCCGACAGATTGGCACAGTGGATGAATATATTACATCCTTTGAAGCCTTAGCCTTCCGCACTAGGGGTCTCTCGGATGTGTTCTACACCGGTCTTAAAGAAGCCATAAAAGCCCAAGTCCTTCTGCACCACCCTCCCACATGGACAGAAGCTTGCAAGGTAGCTCGTAACGTGGAACGTGCGTTAGCAGCCCAGTACAGTCGCCCAAATTTCTCCGCTAAGGGTCGCCCCCCACAGGCTCACAACACGACTCAAACACTTAAGGTCCAAAAGGTTTCACCTGCAGAAATGGCCGAAAGAAGAAAGCAAGGATTATGTTACTACTATGATGAAAAATACTCCCCAGGTCATAAATGCAAGGAGCCCAAGTTTCTTCAAATTGATGCCACTGACTACAGCTCATCGGAGGAAGATCCACCACTTGAGGAACATGAGGCAGTAGAAGAGGACAACCAAAAGGACAATGTCCCTGATGAATTAGTTATTTCGCTGCATGCTTTGGCAGGGATTTCTTCACCTCAAACTCTCAAAATCAGAGGTTTTATTAAACATCGCCCAGTAGTAGTCTTGATTGATAGTGGAAGTACATATAATTTCATCCATCAAAAACTCGTGGAAGCAATGCATTGTTTTGTATGAGCAGTTTCTAACTTCCAAGTCCAAATTGCGGATGGGGGCACGATGAAATGTGAAGGACGCTGTGAAAATGTCAAACTTAAAATGGGGGATTATCAGTTGAAGACCCACATGTTTGCCATACACATGGGAGGGTGTGACATTGTCCTCGGCGCTGAATGGCTCCGCACTCTTAGGCCAATCACAATGGATTTCCAAGAGTTATATATGAGTTTTAAGCAGAACAACTCCACACATACCCTCCATGGACTCCAGGCGGGAGCTCCCTCTATCATCAGCTCGCATAGGATGGAAAAATTGCTAAAAAAGGGTCAACATGGAGTTATAGCTCAATTTAATGCCATCCAGGCAGTCGCAACCAAGTCTCTGTTGATTCATCCTAAGATGCAACAGATTTTAAATAACCATCTGTCGGTCTTTGACAAGCCTCATGAGCTTCCACCCTTGAGAGGGGAACATGATCATAACATCACCTTGGTTCCAAGGGCCCAACCCCCAAATGTGCACCCATACAGATATCCGTTCACCCAAAAGAATGAAATAGAAAAAATAATCAAGGAACTTTTGGAAGCAGGTGTCATTTGTCTCAGCATTAGTCCTTATTCATCACCGGTGGTCATGGTGCTCAAGAAAGATCGGGAGTGGCGAATGTGTCCAGACTTCAGGGCCCTCAATAAGTTGACAGTCAAATATAAATTTCCCATCCCGGTGGTTGATGATTTGCTGGACGAACTCAATGGGGCTCAATTCTTCACTAAGCTGGATCTTCGCTCAGGCTACCACCAAATTCGCATGAAGGAAGTCAACATTCCAAAGACTACTTTCCGAACTCATGAAGGCCATTATGAGTTCCTGGTCATGCCATTCAGTCTTTGTAATGCCCCATCTACTTTTCAGAGCCTTATGAACACCTTCTCAAACCATATCTCAGGAAATTTGTCCTTGTCTTCTTCGATGACATCCTCATCTATAGTTGCACTTGGGCGGCACATCTTCAGCATGTAGATCTACTCTTGCAACTGCTCCGCAAGCATAAATTATTTGTTAAGATTTCCAAGTGTTCGTTTGGCATGGAAGAAGTTGAGTATTTGGGCCACATTGTGGGGCGTGAAGGTGTCAAGGTGGACCCCAAAAAGATCCAGGCAATGTAGGATTGGCCTCAACCTAGGACCTTGAAGAGCCTAAGAGGATTTTTGGGTCTCACAGGCTATTATCGCAAATTTGTCCACAATTATGGTCACATAGCGAAGCCCCTCACTCAACTCCTGAAGAAAAAT
Source organism: Pinus tabuliformis (assembly GCA_031772625.1). Classification (NCBI taxonomy): domain Eukaryota; kingdom Viridiplantae; phylum Streptophyta; class Pinopsida; order Pinales; family Pinaceae; genus Pinus; species Pinus tabuliformis. The sequence goes on from CM062815.1 coordinate 41,258,894, forward strand.
TCATTCTTCTGGAATGAGGACGCACAACAGGCTTTTACAGCTCTCAAAAATTCCATGTGTTCCACTCCAGTCTTAGCACTACCTGATTTCACCAAATCTTTTGTCATTGAATGTGATGCTTCGGGTACGGGTATTGGGGCAGTCTTAATGTAGGAAGGACGACCTTTGGCCTTCACAAGCCAACAACTAAGTGGGAAGAATCTAGGCCAATTTACCTATGAGAAGGAAATGATGGCCATCTTACATGCAGTAGAGACTTGGCAACCTTACTTATTGGGGCGACGTTTCCAAATCCGCACAAACCATCACAGTCTTAAATATTTTTTGGAGCAACGCCTATCCTCCCCACAACAAAATAAATGGCTCGCCAAAATTCTGGGATATAATTATGAGATCATTTACAAGAAAGGGAAAGACAATAGTGTAGCAGATGCATTATCTCGCCAATTTGAGGAGGAAAGTACCTTGCTAGCAATTTCCCTTCCCATTCCAGAATGGATTGAAGAGGCTCGTAGGGAATGGTTTTCACATTCCGAGATCTCCCATCTCATTTCTCAATTGCAGGCAGATCCAAATTCCACGAAGGGCTACTCGTGCCAGGATGAGATTCTTTGCTACAGGGACAAAGTTGTAATATCACCAACATCCACCCTCAAAAGTCGCATTTTGGTAGAATTGCACTCATGCCCCATTGCAGGACATTCAGGCTTTCAGAAGACGTATGCTCACACCAGAAGATCATTTTTTTGGACAGGCATAAAAAAGGACATCCTTGCTTTCGTAGCAGAATGCAATGTCTATCAACGCCACAAAGGGGAGACCGTCAACGCACCAGGCACATTACAACCATTGCCCATCCTGGCATCAATATGGACGGAGGTTTCTATGGATTTCATTACAGGTCTTCCAAAGTCAGGAAACAAGTCAGTCATCATGGTGGTTGTGGACAGACTTTCGAAGTATGCTCATTTCTGCACCCTACCCCACCCGTTTACACTGACTTTGGTCGCTCAATCTTTCATGGATCAGATCTTCAAATTGCATGGCATGCCCACTTCTATTGTGTCCGATCGTGACCCGATCTTCACCAGTAATTTTGGCAGGAACTCTTTAGGCTACAAGGCACTCAACTAAAACTCAGTACTTCCTATCATCCACAAACAGATGGTCAAACTAAAGCCGTCAACAAATGTCTGGAAACCTACCTTAGGTGTTTCACTTCAGAAAAGCAACATCTTTGGGTATAGTGGTTACCTCTGGCTGAATGGTGGTATAACACCAACTATCATGCCACCACCAAAATGACTCCCTATGAAGTAGTATATGGTCAACTCCCTCCTTCCCCTACTTCTTATATCAAGGGGTGCTCAAAGGTACAAGCAGTGGATCAACTCCTACAACATCGCGCAACCATTCTCACCCATCTTAGAGAGAATCTTCATCAAGCTCAAAACCGCATGAAGTAGCAGGTAGACCAGCATCGCTCAGAGCGCCAATTTCAAGAAGGGGATCAGGTCTTTTTGAGGCTGCAACCATATAAGCAAACATCACTCAAAGACAAGGGTTGTTAGAAACTATCTCCAAAATTCTATGGACCATATCAAGTACTTCAGCGCATTGGAGAAGTGGCTTACAAGTTGGCTTTTCCACCTACTGCAAAAATCCATCCAGTTTTCCATGTCTCATGCCTCAAGAAAGTGATTGGGAACAATTGCAGAATTCAAACTAGTCTACCTGAATTGGATGAAGAAGGTTTAATCTGGCTCCAACCTGAATAGGTCCTAGACACACGAGATAGGCACCTGTGGGGCCGCATGATTAGGGAAGTCCTCGTCAAGTGGAAAGACACCTCGCCGGAAGATGCAACTTGGGAACTAGCCACTATTCTTCAGCAGTTTCCGCAGCTTCAGCCTTGAGGAAAAGGCTAGTCTTAAGGGGGAGGGCATGTTAGGGTCCCATCCTAACCCCCTTATTTATGTAATGGGATCGAGTCATAGTCAAGAGTCAATAAAGCCCATATTAATAATTGTAAGTGGTTAACCCGCAATTAATGACGGGACCACAGTTAGTTGCAAATGGGCCGTAGTGTAAGATAGATGGTATTAATAAAACCCATGGTATTGATCCATGGTATTGCATGTATGAGTCATATATAAAGGATAGAGACTCCCTGTGAGGAGCATCGTGTCTTATTTTTGAATCAAGCTCTGCTCTATTGGAGGTTTCCCCCTCGAAGAGGCCAGTGAACATTGCTTTCTGAATAATAAAATATTTGTTGTTGTCTCTCACTATTCTATGTTCTGGGTATCTTTCTTTGCATATTTTGTATTTGGGTATCTTTTTGCAGGTTAAGAGCATAACAAAGAACAACTAGAAAAGAGTTAAGGCAAATATAAGGCAAGGCATGATAAGCATTGTTTGGATCATCCATTTCAAGTAGCTGAAGAAGTTTGGCTTTACATTAGCAAGGAAAGGCTTCAAGGTGAAGGTAAAAAGTTGAAACCAATCCGTTATGGTCCATTTAAAATTCTGGAAAAGATTCGTAATAATGATTTCAAGCTTGATTTGCCTTCATATATGCAAATTTATTCCGTTGATAATGTTGAAATTTTAAGATTGTATGAGCCTCCTTTGATTGAAGATCAAGGAGAAAGTGTACAGATTCCATCAATTGAATATTTTTCTCCAGAATATCTTGATGAGTTTCAACAAGACACCATACTTGATAGAAGAACAATTTCATCAAAGAGGGTAAATGTTGATTATCTTCGAGTGGGTCTCAAGGGTACAAAGCCATCAAAGGAAAAATAGATTGAAGAGGTGAAGGTGAGGGAACAATACCCTCATATGCTCAATAACTGAATATAATCTTTTGGGGTCCAAATGGATTTCATTGGGGAGGAGTGATCAGGTGCTCAAATTATGCTCAAAAATCAAAGTGTCGAAATTTTGTTAAAATCAGCTTCAGATCGAAGAGCACTTCATTTTTATTCCAACGATGTGAACGACACTCAAATCTGAGCTCGTATGCAGAAGTTAGAGCAAGTCAAAGTTCATATTTGATTTTCTTACATGGTAGGATCGGATGATGTGGCAAGGTCCTTCAATGAATGAGGAGGCCCCAAGTAGCAGGATGCCATTGGTCCTCGAATATCACAAATCACAAATCGTGACAAGGAAGAGTCTCGTAGACCTTAAGACCACCGGAACTTTGTCGATTGTGATATCCCAGATGCGATTTGTTTATGGATTCTAGTTTATAATTCTATTGGGTCCGCCACATTGAAGTCACACAATCCCTGTCGTGTTCACAAATCTTAAGCCCAATGGTCCCTACTGATTGCGATTTTTGAACCCGCTGGGGAGTATGGCTCCAGTGGCCAAAATGTGTCCAATTTGGTGGATTTTAGGCCGAATTTGATTGTTAGTAGCTGGAAAAGGGGGATTTGTTGAGAAAATTGTGGGAGCACTGGGATGGGTCATAACATCTTCAGTTCTTATCCAAATTAGGTGAAAAAAGAGTAAATTATAGTAGTTTTGACTATTCTGAACTCATTAAGATAGGTTTCAGAGGCATTTGAGCATCGTAAACACACTTTTATTGTATTTTTGAGCATAATAGAGAGGCCCAAGCATTGGAAGTTGGACCAAGGAGACGTAGCCCAAGAGGGGTGAACTCATCATCAAATCTCTGTGTTGTGTGTTGTATTTTGATGTTCTTTGTTGTTATTTTGTTGTTGTTCAACATATGTTTTATTTTAAATTGTTTATAACATTTACATAAGAAACTCTCATGGGAATCAGTTAATTAAGAACAAATGGTGAATCCTTAAGCACTTGATAAGCAAATGATAAGCATCTTGGGTTTTATTCTGAATGGGGAATTAGCACATAATTACTATTCTTCTCCATTTCAGATCAATCATGATGAAATTTCCTTAAAAATAAGCACAACCTTCCTAGATTTATGTGCCATGCATCCATGTCAACCACATTGCATAGTACTTGGTCCCGAAGGCTACCAATTTGAAAATTTAATAATCATTTCTCAGTCACAGCCACTTGATGTCCCCTTTGTAGCGATGATATTTTGTAAGGTTTTGGATGGACTAACCTCTTTAGTTTTAGCTTGTCCATGACTTCAATGGACACTAAATTCTCTGTACTTCTACCGTCTATCACCAAGTTACAACAATTTCCTTGGACCTTACATTTAATTTTGAAAACTTTCCTTCTTTTCTTTGGTTCTTCAACTATATTCTTCTCAAGCTTGAGTAGTACTCTATGAAATATAAAATTTTCTCCTTGTTCTTATTGAAGTTCAGTCACATTTTCTCTAGCAGCATAAGCTTCATCAACTTGTGTAACTTGTGTTCTAGCTTCACCTTTTCTCTCTAAACTTTGTCCTTCTGGGAACTCATACTTCTTATGTCCTTCAACACCATAGTGATAGCAAGTGATTACATACTTTCCCTTTCCTCTTTTGAGACTTTTTGTGTCTCTTCCAACACTATTTCCACCTCTACCACCTTGACCACTGGTGGATTCTTCCTCCTTTTAAATGCCTCTAGCAGTCCTTGCCTTACCTCTTCCCATAAAACCTCTTCCTCTACCTTTCTACTATGTTTTCCTATTCATTTTTTCCTCCACCTTAAGGGAAATGTGATAGGCTTAATCAACAATTCTAAAATAACACCTACTCATTTCATCTTGAATCAAGTATGTCAATCCATTCACATAACTTATGACTCTTTCAAATTTTAGATCCTTTATACTTGATCGAAGTGACAATCTGAAAATCTCTTTGGTGTACTCACAAACATAGGTATCCTTTTGTTTTATATTTTGGACTTGTCTATACAAATTCTACTAGTAATTAATAGGCAAAAATTTCTCCTTGATCTTTGCAAGAATCTTCTTCCAAGTATTGATATTTTCTAGTTGATTATTTACTTTGTATTTCTATGGCATATCCAACAAAGTGCAACATGAATTTTCAATTTTGTCATGGAAAATTTCACGTGATTTGGATATTGAACATTTTCATACTCGAAGTATCGTTTCAATTCTCCAATCCAATCGATGAGCACATTGAATCTCAAATTGCCATCATAATAGGAAACTTCAACTCTTGCACTGCTTCTACTACTCAAATATGATGTCAACCTCATTGTTGAGTCTCTCTCCTCAGCGTCATGTTATTAATCCATTTCTTCTTCAGGATCTAAATCTACTTCTATGTATGCATTTCTTCTATGCTCCAACTCTTTTATTCTTCAGCTTAATTCTTCTAACTCTCAATTTATAACACCTCCTCATCATGCTCCTCTACTCCTTGGTGGCATCCTTACAAGTTGTAAATGTCTCACCAACATCCATAGATCTCAACCCAAGTTCCGTGACGCAACGTATACCTTCAGCACTATGTTCTGCAACTACTGACAAGGTTTTTTGGTACATTGTCACACGAAATAGCTCAAGGTGAAAATCTTAAGAGAAACTTTCTCTAATACCACCTGACATAACCCAAATTCTATAGCTTTCACAATACCAATAGAATCTAGATTGTTGTTTACAAGACACTCAACCTAGGCCATTAGAGTTTGGCTACTAAATTAATTAATCCAAATGATTAAATCATAGAATATGACAGAGAGAATAATTTGATTTTTCTCACGATAAAAAAAAACGATTTCAAATATTTGTATTCATTCAAATGTGTTGTTGTAGACAAGAATTCAAGTGATACAATAGCATCCTGAGAGAACTTAAAATCCCCACATTGTTACACAACAACACCACATGAAACAACTAGACACCTTCCTAACTCGTACAACAATCAGTCGTGCAACATTCAAACCAATTCCAACAATCCAACAACCAAAAATCCAAGAATTGAGAGGCAGAAGAAAAAGCTCGAATACAAAAAAAAAAAGGTCCCTTTCCTTCCTTGTTCTTTGTCATTTATCCTTGTATTGTTGATCTGTTCGTATTCCACTATAACATATCACTTTCCATGCCGTTGATCTCTCCATCTTCCAAAAATGAAATGATTCACCTCCTTTCAGCATGCAAGAAAACCAAATTTTTAACTTACACCACATTGTGGAAGCACATCTAGCAGGGTTTTTCCTATAGCAGCACAACCAAACACCTCCAAATTTTGGATGTTCGAACAACTCAATGGAGCAAGATTATCGACACACAATCCTAGGAGTATCAGCAACTCAAGAATAGTCACAACTTTGATCAAATGTAGCTAAAGGAGTAACAACAACTACTAGTGAGGTGTATCAACAACTAACATAACAGGTGTATCAAAAACTTTAAAATCTATGGGAGTAACAAGACTTATTACAAAATCAAAAAAAACTTGTTTTTGGTTGATGAGGATTGCCCAAGGCCAAGGATGCTTCTGCGTCAGTTCTTTTCATCCTCTAATTCAACCTTGGCTCACAACTCCATCACCTATAAGAGTAGTAACTCAACCCTTGGTACTCTACTCTCAAAGTAATTAGGAATCATAGTATCTTATGGATGGCCCCACTACTTTTGAATTTTATATAGGGAATTTCATGACCTAAAGTGTCGCCCTGTTCACTTAAAAGTGATATTGTGCAGCTCAATATAAATTTTACCAGAATTGTCTTACAACCTACAAAATGGAAGGCACAATTGGAAATCAAATAGCTAAATATAGAAAAAAGTAAAATTCATTCCACATAAAAATAAAATGGCATCTATAATGTATCGATGACCATGAAATAGAGCTCAACTTCTCGATGGTCGACCTCCACACTAAAAATATTTAGAGATAAAGGGATATCTCTTTGTAATTATGTATTTCCTCGTTTAAATTTTAATATTTGTCAATTTGCATGCACAAAATATAATCCCACCTAGATTGATCTACAAATTAACCTCTATGAATTATACTCGATCACTTAGTAATAAACTTAAGTAAAAAATATGGTTTAAGTTATTAATTAGTTTTTAATTATATATGTCTTTTTTTGTTTTATATGTTTATTAGGTCTGTTTGTTAAGCAACATATCTACACCTAGGGCCTCGAGTATGCCCTAAAACTGCTTCTACTTCGCCAAGAGTTCATCTTCCTTGGACGTAAGGAAATAGGTTAACGGCCCAAGACCAAGAGGCATCTAGCAGGAGTGAAAGCCTGCTCCCTTACGGACCACCAGCGGGTTATTCCAGGTGTCGTGGTTTTCCTTGATAACAGTGATGCATCACACCAACATTCGCGGTTAGCAGCTACAGATGGTTGTCCTCACTGTTAGTTTGACAACTGAGTTTGATAGGTTTTTCCACCTTTGAAAAAAAAAAAAAACATACCTACACCCTTTTGGGAAAGAGTACGTGGTTACACTTGTATATCTCTTTTCTAAATGGGCTTAGCTCCTTATTAAAACTATGATGTTAAATTTCTTTTTGGTTGTAATACATGTTTTCCTAATTAAATTACACTTAATTTTTTGATAAATATATATAAACACTCTCGTGGAATATCAAAATAAATATGTAATCTAAATTAATTGTATATTTACATTATAACCATTATGAATTTCATTATTTTTAAAAACTATATTATAAGGAAAACTAATTATGAATTTCATTTTTCTTAAAACTATATTATAAGGAAAATCTATTGATATAATAATTTTATTGCCTAGATTTATGATTATTTATGTTATGTTTATAGAAAATATTATGTTTTACAATTAAAAAAGTATAATGGAGTAAGATTAATAATTAATTTTTTTTTGTTACAATTATTTACTCGAATTTAGAGAGGGATAGAGTATGTAAATTTCTTAATATAAACAATAAAATCATTTTATAGAGAGGATTTCTTATCCCACAAACTAGGGGCTTTATATGTCAAATTTTGACATCTAGTTATAGTAACATTAAATCATCATCACCATCACTTTCACCATCACCATCATCATAATCATCATTTGGTCCATATAAACATGGTGGTTAATTATGTCAAGAGACACTCAACAACCCCGTACATAGGAGATGTTCATGTTATATCACAAAATTTAAAATTAAATTAAAAAAAAGGGTCAACTCAACTAAAATTAAAAATACTTAATATATATATTTAATGTCGACTCATTTCAAATTAGATATGGGTGTGTGTATCCACGGGGTCTTGGATAGATGGTGATCGAGTGATTTGTTAAGGCACTCCTTGATGTGAAGTCACTTGTTCAATTCCCTGCGTCGATCGGGATGATATATTGGACATGATGAAGATGTAGTCCCGCAAAGCTTACAATATACATATATATATATATATATATATATATATATATATATATATATATATATATATATATATATATATATATATATATATATATATATATATATATATATATATATATATATAGATATAATTAATTTAAAACAAGGAAATCATAGAGTAATTGAGGAATCTCTAAAAGGGAGGATACTATGAAGAAATCATCAAACCTAACATTTTCAAGTATGAATTGTTTTTTTGTTATAGTTACTTAATAATTTGAACTCTTTTTAGTGAAAAACTTTAGGATAGGATAGCACCTCGAGCCTCTCGATGCTTGATAGATCTTGGGCTAAGATGGTATAGGTTAGTTTAGATTATTTTATAATCATTTTACTACATGTAATGTTAAAAATGAGTGGATTATACTATATTCTCACCCCTAGTAAACTCATCTTAACTTTAGATTTAGGTTTTTGCTTCCATAAATTTGACTTTAGATTTAGGTTTTTGCTTCCATAAATTTGATATATCTCAAGATCTTTATAGATACAAGGTTGAAATGGATCTAAACTTGTTTTTCTTATTATAAAAAAAATCACTTTTAAATTCAAAGTCTCAACTTTCTTATCATTTTAAATTTATATTTGTAAGGATTTGAACCCTGTCAGTGATTAATAAATATAAGATTAAAATGCATTTAAAATGGTGTTATTCCATTTCAATTCATGTACTTGTTTACCTTCCTTTTCAAGAGGAACCTTGCGAAACCGATGGTATGCTTTTACATGTTTGTGGATGTCATCAATAGTAAACAATTTCACATGTTAATGGATGACGTCCACATTAAACAAATATTAAAATATTAAGTTTACATTTTAAATTTATGATATTCTATCCATTTATATCAATCACCATTGCATTAAATTATAGTGCTTCCTAACATAATAATAAATATGTAAATGTGGTAAGTGTTTATTTCTTATATAGTTAAAATTTCAATATAATAATATTGCTTTCACTAGAATTCAAATCTTTATAATAATAATTTTGTATTTATATTTATACGAGAACTATTTTAAACGTGATATGAGATGGTCATTTTCTAACCACTTAAAGTAATTGGAAAGGAAATCAGTTTAACTTCACTTTTCTAATTTTTTAATGTAATTAAATGATGATAATGTTGGAGGGTGAGTATGGGTGCCTTGTCAGGACTATTTGATGTAAATAGTCTGTTTAATTGAATTATAAATTGATAAAGTTGAAGAAGAAGGACTAGCTTATATGGATCACAATGTATAAAATGAAAGCTTGCTTGAGGAAGTTAGTAAGGGAGATTGGGAAGTTTCCAATTTTCTTTAAATTTAATGCTTCGTACCCTTGACGTTCTAGTTAAACCACCCAACTCTCAAGCAATTATGAGGGAGATGGGAGAGGATATATCAAACTATCCAAGCATGGGTCATGTACTATGTGGAAACCCTGGCTGACTCCACAACCCAAGGAGGGACCCCATACCTCTCACATTTGAGGCAACACTCATGGGGGGAGGTGGTAATTGTGTGGATGTGAATGATAGCCTATAGAGAAGGAAAGACATTGTGTGTGGAAAAGAACCAAGAATAATTTCTACACAAGTGACCTATAACGCATGTGTGTATTGGGGACCACAAAGGATGCGATATAATGAATTTGGAAGGGGAGACATAATCACCCTTGGATTCATAGAAAACCTATGAGGCAGTCCCTACTTGATTTTGTGATTAGAAATCAATGAGAAGAATCCCTCATACTAATCTGGGTAGACCGGGATAATTTGGTTGTATGGTTGTATTGTTCATGAGAAGCACTAGGAAGAGTGAATATCACTAAGCGGACAATGGGAAATGGTGAAGGGGTATTCCTTTGTGCTATGTAGGCCCCTAGTGGAAATACTTTCTTGTGTGAATAGCCCAAGCCCAACGCTTGAGAGGCAACAAATCCTCTTTCCTATTTCCTATAAGTAAAGGAGAATGGGATTCATAATCTATACCTTGAATTGAATCTTGGTTGAAATTCCATAACAAAAGCATCCTTCAAACATTGCATCCCACTCAAGGGAAGCTAGTTGCAAGAAATTTTCAATGTAGTTGTGCCTATGGTTAGGTGGAGAGTGGATGTTCCTTCTTCAGTGTCTATCAAATTCAAGTGGAATATATAAGTGTGTTCCTTTCCTTATAACTTAAATTCTTATGCCATTATATACTTTAGGTTTGAATTCTATGTTGGTTTGTTTTATATGAATGTAATGACAAGATAATATTAGTAGTAATATTTTATGGAATATGAATGATAGTAAGCCAATTAATTAGCATAACTTGATTGGATGATGTTTTTCATTCCTTTTATATGAATTTTGTGTTAAAAGGAAGCCTTTCATTTGTGTGTTATTCATGGCTATTGTATGTTGTATGTCCCCAAATAGAGAGGTTGGCCTTGGCTAAGCTGGCTGCATTTATTTACTACTTATTGAATGTTGATATGTTACATTTTTGTGTAAAAAATAATGATGCAGTAAATCTATATGTTAGGAGGAGCACAAGGCCCTGTATTTCCTTGGAGGTAAGCTAGCCTATGGGCCTCTCTGTGGTGATGCATTTAGAAGGGTAAATCCATATGTTTCTTGGGTAGAGGCAGAGTGTTGAATTTTTTTGATGTTATTGAGGAGCTTTGGCTGCCAGAAGGAAACTGGGTAGAAAATCCTAAGTTTAATTAGAAATTTAGTGTTTGGAGGCATCAGCCTTAGCCCCAATCACATGTACCAACAAGAGATAGGAACAAGAGCCAATAGAAAGGGGCTTACAAGGATATCAAGCCTTAGAAGAATATGTGAAACACCTTTGGATGAGTCTCTGATATGGTACAACCACAGTCAATGGATCGTCACTTGATGGAAAATTTGTGGAATATCTAGCATGGCCATTGATGGCATTGGACCTCGAAGTACTATGAATTTTGAAGGATGGCATCACAATGACATCACAATTGATGACATGGAAATTCTATGTGTATGAAACATGTCACCTAGATTTAGTGTTTTTAATGTGGCAACTAGGTGTAAGTGAGAGACACATGACACCCATCAACAATGCCATGTGGCAAGAGACATGTTAGCATCTAACATGCGTTAGGTGGTGATTTGATGTTGGAGAGTCATGTGTCATGTCAAGCTGTCATATTAGCATATCAACATATCGAAATTTTCATGAAGGTTAAACCTTGGAAAATCTATAATATCTTGATATTATTGTATACATGTCATCCATGCCAAGTGGTATAGCATGTGTTAACTCATGACATGTGTCGGACTATGATTTGATGTTAGAGGGATAAGGTAGCATTGATTTGGACACTAGTCTATTAGCCCCTTGAGAGTTTGTAAGAGTTTTTAGTTATAATAGAATTCTCATATCCTAGTACCCAAGCCTATCAGTACATCAGATATTGGTTAAAGTAGTGTTTCATGCATATTCACTATATTAGATATCAAAATCCCAAAGGAAATGGATAATGTGGGTGTAATGGAAATCAATGATATGGCAAGGCCCTGATATGACTAGTGGGTCAAGGAAATGGACCAGTGCAAGAGTTGCATGCGGAAATGAATAGCCATGTGGCTCGTACAAAGGATGAAATGGCCCTTAGAGGGGATGGATTTTGAAATGAGCATAACCTTGTGTTGGGATATCACAATGAGATGAAATTTATATCTCTAGAAAGCTCTCATCAAACTGAAGATGATGGAAGCATCAAAATTATGATTTGAGGTAACCAAGGAAAGAAGAATTTAGAAAAAAAATCAATCTTCATAATAAAACATGAAGGTCGAGACTAGTTACACCCCACAACCCTAATAATGCGTCAAGGGGTTGGGTGTGTTACAATTCATATATTTGGCCAAAAATATAGAAGGAATCATTTTGGATTAATGGAATTGTAGATATCATATATTAACATTGTATATTTAGTTCTAAATAAGGATATATGAGGGTGTTGCATCCATTTATGCACCCCAAAACAATCATTTCATGAATCCAAAATTCTAATCTCAACAAAGATTGCTTACTTGATTTCCAGTGATAACAAACCCCAAAAAATTCAAAGTATAAATCATAATTCAAATTATAAAACATTTAACCTTCTTCTTGTAGATATACTTAGTATTGAAATTTGGTGTTCACCATTACCTCTCAAACAAAATTTATGTTATTCTAATATTTTTCACTAACTTTGAATTTACACAACATAAATTAATAGCCTATTAATTTTAAGTTCACCAAAATGTTATCAAAATAGAATTTATATTAAAATTATCCATAGGGTTTAAAAAAAGTAATATTTAATTTAACATAAACACAATTAACTTAATAACACACACACATATATAAAGTTCCTTCAAGGGATTAAATTCAAGATACTTGATCTAAATCCTAAAAAATTATAAAATTTACATAGTTTCAATAATTTGTTGGTTAATGAAAAAACTGAGATTCCATAGAAAAAAAAATTTCTACAACCATAATGGTCAGGCGGCCATGATTTGGGTGACGCTTTGAAGAAATATAGACTGCAGCAAGAGACAGACCCAGACACCAAGAATCAGAGGAGAATGGCAGAGGAGGAGAGGGGGGGAGAGGTCCCCTCCTATCGAGATGCGGCAGCAAGCGAAGGTCAGAACATCAGTAACCAGGTGGGAGAAACATGAAAACCAGGACCAGTCCTTGGAGAAAGATGGCAGGCAGGCAGGAGAGTAAAATTTCTAGCATGTGCAATGGAGAAACCAAGATTCATAATCCCGATGAACAAACTGGAGAGATACAGAAGTTATATGAAATACCATGCACTCATATGCAAGTTCATTGGAGTATGGCCGATGGAAAAGGACCTCACCAAATGGATTCAGCAAAAATGGCAACCCCGAGGCCACATCAAGCTAAAGCTGGGAGCAAGAGGCTTCTTCACGGTAATATTCTCGAACCTACAAGATAAAGAAAAAGTTTTTGAGAACGGCCCTTACTTTCATTATAATGTTGGATTGTTCATGAGATACTAGGAAGAATGTTATAACCTAGACAAGGAAAAATTCTTGGCAGCCCCGGTGTGGGTTAGGTTATTTGGCCTTCCAATGGACTTCTGGGACCCGAAGATTCTAGAGGGCATAGGAAACACGATAGGCAGTTTTTTCAAAATAGCAGAAATGACAAAAAAAGGAAGATACACCTCATACGCTAGAATTTGTGTTTACATGAATATAGCTGACCCTATTCCAGATACAGTAGAACTAGAGTATCACGAAGAGGTCTAGCAGCAAACCCTCGACTATGAACATATACCATTCAGATGTAGAAGATGTCATGAGTATGGACATCTTTTTAAGGAATGCCCACTCAATATAGAAGAAGAGGAGCACATGCATAAACAGTAGAGGAAAAACCAAGAAGACAAGGAAGGGTTTCAAGAAGTAAAAAGCAAAAGAAGACAAACAAGAGAGAACACTAGCGGGGAAAAAAAAGAACAACAAGCCCATCCCAGCAATACAAACAACTTTGAAGTACCTCAAGAAGAAGAAGAAGAAGATAACAATGAGACCCAAACAATGGACTATCATGGAGGAAAAGGAAAGGAAAGTAGCACAAGCCAAGGTAAAACAAAACCCAAGAGGAAAGCCTAGAGCAAGCCAACAGAGAAGGAGGAAAAGGAAGAGAGGGAGAAGATAGATAACGCTACAATGGAAATATATACAAGCAGAGGAGAAGAACTAAGCCTAGAAGAAGACGTGTCGAGGAAACTACTAAATGAATGGAGACACCTAGATGAAAGATTCATTCTAGAAGAGAAAAAATGACTATATAGAGAAACATTTCAACAGTACCAAGTGAAATAGGGACAAGGGAAAATGGAGATGGCAGAACAACTAGGCCTTCAACAGGACAACACTCAAGACCACCATAGCAAAGCAAAAGGCGGAAAGAAAAGAGGTCGAAGAAACCTACAGGAATTGATACAGATCATGGGAGAAATGCTAGTAAATACAGGGAGGGTAGTACCGCTATCAACGATATTCCACCAAATTAACCAAGCAACCCAATGATAATCACATCTTGGAATAAGAAAAGGACTTAATAGTAAAGGCAAATAGAGACACTTAGCAGAAAGGCTAAGAAAATAAAAACCTCAACTAACGCTGATACATGAAACAAAAATTTCAGGAAAGGAAATAGAGGAAATCCTAAATAAAATAAAACTGAAATATGAATACATGTCAATAGATGCGAAAGGCAGTGCGGGAGGCATAACAATACTATGGAACCCTGCAAAGATTATTGTAGATTACTGGATAGGCATGAAAAGAATCCTCATAGGATGATTCCGGCTAATCGGAAATAGAGAATGGTTTCTAGTATCTGTCGTATACGGCCCTCATATCCCAATGGAAATAGGAAGTTTCCTCCTTCAATTACAACAACTTGGAAAAATCCACAAGGAGAAACTGTGGATGATAGCAGGGGACTTTAACTTGAAAACATCAATAGAGAAGAAGAAAGGAGGTCTGCAAGGAGAAGAACCAGAGATGTAGAGGTTTAGGGACCTTCAAGCATAACTAAAATTGGTAGATATTCCAACCATAAATGGAAAATACATGTGGAACAATCGAAGGGGAGGGAGCAGACAAATAGCATCTAGGTTAGATAGATTCCTAGCAACAAAACACTTCATTGGAAAAGATATTTTCTATGAATAAACAATTCTCCCATGTTTAGGGTCGGACCATTGGCCTATTAAGCTAGAAATAGCTATGAATCATCATAATCAAAATAGACCCTTTAGGGTTGAGGCATTCTTTCTAAGAGAACCCACCTTTATGGATAAAATGAAGAATTGGTGGGAAGGGAATGAGACTGAGATGGAAGGAAGAAACCAAATGCACACCTTCCAACTCAGACTAAAATACCTAAAAGGGAGGATAAAGAAATGCAACAGAGAAGAATTTGGAAACATACAGAAGGAAAAAGAAGCACTCCAAATAAAGATGAAACAAATACAACAGAAAATCATAGAGGAAGGACAAAGCGAAGAACTGGCAGAAGAGGAAGGAATGGTGCTAAATAACCTGGAAGAAAGGAGAAAACAACAAGAAATCCTTTGGAAACAAAAGTCAAGAATTCAATGGCTAAAATAATGAGAAAGAAACACAAAATTATTCCTTAAAGCAATGGTACAGCATAGACAGCAAAGCAAAATTTTCTCCCTAAGGAATCAGCAAGGCAATAGGTTAACACAGAAGGACGAAATGGAGAATCTGTTGGTTCAACATTTCAAAGGGCTCCTGACAGAACCAAATATCAGAAGGGAGGACAACATTCACAAAATTAGTCAACATATCCCCAAACTAGTAAGTAGAGATCAGAATTTGGCTCTCCTAAGAGTAATAATGAAAGCGGAGGTGGAGGAGGTAATAAAAAATATGGCAAAGAATAAAGAACCTAGACCTGATGGATTCACTTCAGAATTATTTCAAGCTATGTGGAACTTCATGAGCAAAGACATAGTGAATGTAGTAGAGGAATCTAAATGCACCAAAAGAATGCATCCAGCCCTGAATGCCACATTTCTAGCCCTGATACCAAAGACAGAGCACTGAGAAGAACCACAAGGATTCCGACCTATAGCTCTCTGTAATGTTATATATAAAATCTTAGCTACAATAATGGTGAACCGACTGAAACCAATACTACCTGGGTTGATATCCCAAGAGCAGACAGGGTTTGTCAAAGGTAGACAAATAACAGACAGCATAGTGGTGGCACAAGAAGCAATACACTCATTGAAAAATTCAAAAACCAAAGGGATGCTGATAAAATTAGACTTAGCCAAAGCTTATGACAGACTAAATTGGGGATACGTCCAAAAAATCCTAAAGGCATTCGGCTTCGATGAAAGATGGATATGTTGGGTAATGTCGATGATTACCACTCTAGTTATGTCAATACTACTTGATGAACCACCTACAGAAGCTTTCAATGCAACCAGAGGGCTCAGGCAAGGCGACCCGATATCTCTGTTCTTTTTTATCCTCGCAACCGAAGGACTAGGGAGACTCATCAAAGCTAAAATATACAACAAAAAATATAAGGGCCTAAGACTTTGGGGGAATGATCTCCCTCTAACTCACCGGCAATTTGTTGATGACATCATGTTGTATGGACATGCAATGGTCAAAGAAGCAAAAAAAATAATGGAAATTCTCACAATCTTCACAAGTGCCTCTAGGACAGAGATAAATAAAGATAAATCGGATATATATTTCTTCAATACCCCAGCACCCTCCCAAGTTTTCCTCGCAAGATCAATGGGATTTAGAATTGGAAATTTCACTACAAAGTATCTAGATATCCAGCTAAATGACCAGCAAAACAGAGTGGCCAACTAGAGTACCCTGATGGGAAAGATTCAAAGGAGAATGAAAAACTCGACATTCAAAGCGCTGAACACTCTGATCCAAATCTTTCTGCTAAAATTAGTGCTTCAATCCATCCCAGTACACCAACTTACCAGTCAAGCCACCCCTAAAACAGTCTACCAGAAAATGGTAGACATGTTCAAAAAATTCCTAGGGCAAGGGCCTAGCACGACAAAGAAATGGGTGCTTCTATCCTAGAGCTAGTTGAGTAAATCCCTGAAAGAGGGACAAATTGGACTTTGAGATCCTTACATCCTGAACTAGGTAATGGGGGCAAATATGTGGTGGAGATGGATTCAGGGAGGGGTAGACCTTTAGAAAAAACTATGGGAGAGAAAATATGACATGCCTAGGTCCCTAGAAGGAAAGTTGTGAAGCCAAAATGAGAATAAAGGCTTTGCAATGTGGAATATTTCCAGTGCCAACAGGGATCTGATCAGAGACCACAACTTCTGGGAAGTTAGAGGAGGGGATAAAGCCAACTTCTGGGAAGAAGCGTGGCAACAGAGAGAAAAACTCAACAACTAGTTGCAGCTCATAGAGATCCACCAATTCACCAGCTTACACGAGGGCGACACAGTACTAAATTACTGGTGCCCGGAACCAGAAGGATACTGGAGAAAGTGGAAACAACAACAAAATTGGCCAGAAGCACCAGCAACACCCCATTGGGAACTCTATGACAAGGAAATGGCAACAACAAAAATAGTGATAAAAGAAGGTTCACATACTCTAAGATGGGGCCATAGAATCAAAGGCATGTTTACAATAGGAGAAGGCTACCAAATAAAAGCAGGACACAACAGACATCCAGAAAAAAAAAAAATGGGAAAGCATATGGAAAACAAAAACATGGCTGAAGATAGCCTTCTTCACCTGGATCCTGAGCCATGGGAGAGCACTAACATGGGACCAACTAGAAAAAAAAAGGAATGCAAGGCCCATCGAGATGTGCCCTCTGCAGAGAACATGAAGAGACAATGGAGCACCTAACCAACGCCTACAAAGTTAGCGAAAACCTGTGGAAACAACATCAACAAATTTTTGAAATTAGTGACATAAATCTAAACAACATGCAAACAACAATAGAGAACTGGAGGAAAAAACCATACCAGAACACGATCCTGAATAGGGCATGGAGACTCTCACTAGGATTTGTTCTGTGGAATATATGGAAAGAACGAAACAGATTGATATTCAAGGAGGAAGGTAGAGCAAAAACAGAAATATGGAACCAGATTATCCAAAACATCAAAGAGACCATTCTAACCGAGAACTGGTTTGAGGAGGATTGGAAAACTAACCCAACGAAAACAAAGATAATGACATGCCTAAATCTAAAACCAAGCATGATGCACAAGCTAGATAGGAAACACCAAATCAATGAGACAGAGGAGGTCAACTACTTCAGAATACCCCAAAAGGGGTTCATCAAGCTAAACTTCGACAGGGTTGTGAAATGGAATCCCAACGAGGCAGGGACTAACGGAGCATTCAGAGATGACAAGGGGATGACCTTCATAATCTATGCAATGGACAGTGGCAACGCTACAAACAATGAAGAAAAGCTTCATGCACTGAAAAAAGGGCTGGAAATCGCAATAAGAGAGAAATACCAAAAACTACAAGTTGAAAGAGACTCGAAAATGGCAATTGATATAGCCAATCAGCTACAATAAGGAACTGAGTGGGAGAAGATTAGCCATAGGTGGAGAACATCTTGGCTAGTGGAGGAGATTGGAAAATTACCAGACAGATACACTACATCCTACCCACTCATGTAAGAAGGAAAGGCAACGCACCAGGAGACAACCTGGCAAATTGGGGGAGTAGTCATGTAGGAAGAACATTAGACACAAACGAGGAATATTTGTTCCAAATGGAGGAGATGGCAAACTTATTAAAAATCCTAGAGCACAACAAAGGAGGAGAGGGGAACCCCCGATCAGGGGGTAACACAGGAAATCCAAAGGGATCGAAGCGATGGGACTGGGAAGGGAGAGGAAGAGGACAAGTGGGGGAATGGACAGACGAGGGAAATGAAGTGAGCAAATAGGTAAGAAGGCAAGTGGTTGAGCAGAGCAGAGAAGGTACAACCCTCGAGAGAATGAGGGTGGTGACGGATGAGCATGACAACAAAGAGGGCAGGGCAGTAAGCAGGGGGGCGGGCAAAAGGGTGTCAGCAAGTGGGAGAGCAACCGGGAGAAAGTGAGGATTAATGAGAGGAGGTGGCAGCAAGGACCGGAGGGTAGCATTATGAGGTGACGGTGTAGGGATTAGTAGAAATCAGGGCATAGTTAGACGCATGCAGACGACAGAGACAAGAGCTGGAGAGAGGAAAGGTGGCCGAAGAGCGATGATCCAGCCTGCAGACGGAAGCGGCATCAGACCTGCAAGTTGGTATGTAGTTCCTCTATTCCCCAACCTCGTAAGGCTTAGGATTAATAGCTGTAGGATTATAGGAAATCTGATGTGGAAAAAGATGAGGCTGTCAAGGAGGAACCCCGACCCTAGTTTAGACAAAATAGTAGAAATGCTTGTGAAAACACGGGGTAGGAAGCTAAGGTGGGAGGGTCTAGCACCCAGGATGGGAGAGGTATATACCATGAAAAAAGCTCAAAATAAATTCAAATAGAGCGTGACTATAGCCACCCCTGGAGGAAACTATGGGAGGGATCCAAAAGATAACAAGGAAGCACCTCGGGGAAGAAAAAAATTGGAGAAAAAAGAGAACTAGGGAAACAAGAAACCTCTAGGGGAGGAATTTAGAGCGAGCACCTTGAGGGAAGATGTAGCTAGACGAGAGAGACATTAGGAAGAGAGGAACAGAAAACAGACCTTACCTAGGGAAGAATCCATGAGGATGCCCAGAATAGGCAGGTCGTGTGCCGACTGTTGCCGTGGAGGAAACATGGAAAGAGAGTCAAGAAAGGAATGAACCCATAACATGGGGAGTACTGGCGACATTACAACATAAACCTCGAAGGAAGCAAACTTTGGAAATGGAAGGGATAACAAAAAGGAAATGGGTAAATAGGAAATTGTTTTGTTTTACTATTATACTTCTCATAAATGTAATGGCTATGTCATAGG
This sequence comes from Pinus tabuliformis, assembly GCA_031772625.1. NCBI lineage: Eukaryota > Viridiplantae > Streptophyta > Pinopsida > Pinales > Pinaceae > Pinus > Pinus tabuliformis. The sequence continues at coordinate 41,278,760 of CM062815.1, forward strand.
TCTCACCTCACACTGTGGCGAGCACAGTGAGGAAGAAAGAGAACAACAAGAAGAAGGCAGTCACAGTCACAGGCATGGAGGGAGTAACATGGTGCCCAGGAGAGGCAAGAGAGATAAAAAGATGGAAGAAGGAACAAGCAGTTCGAGCAAGGATCAAACGAAAAGAGGGAAGAAGTCGGGTAGTGAACACAAGAAAACTATTATTGATGCATTTATGGCACGGAACCTCCCGGACATCGGAGCCCAAATTGCTCACTGGGAGAGAGAACTTAATGGCAATATTAAGAACCAAGACATCCCCATGGAGGAGTGGGAAAGCATGGTTCTCGATCGAGGGAATTCTCAAGGCCGCCACTCCTTCTTCAAGCAAACAATACAGTAGTATTGGGTAATGAAGAATGTGGTGGCACGGGCCATGAACTTGAATCGGGAACAAGCAATGGCATGGGCCATGACCCTAAATCGAGAACAAGCAACGGGTGGTGGAACAGAGGCAAAGGAGAATACCAAGGAAAAGGATCCGAACTACTCAAGGAAATAGCAACAGTTCAGATACAGAGAAACAATTTGGCCTTGGGAAGAATTGAGTAGACACTACAAGATATGAGGAGGAGCGAGATGCTTGGCTCAAGTGCCAAAGCACTAGGCCGAGTGATATCCTCAAACGAGGATTGATGCACGTCGAGTTCAAATCTGATAAAATTTTGATGAAATGTTTTCACTTGTTTTATTTGTTTTATCTTAGCACTAGTATAAACAGTGAAGTGGAAGTCTATGATTTTGGAAAATTAATATAAATAAAAGAAGCACTTCTAAGTTTACAAAAAAATAATAAAATTCATCTTTTTTTCTTCTATTTAAATTTCCTCATAATAAAATTCAAGGTTCTCTTAATAAAATTCATCATTTTCATATAAACTTTTATCTTTTAATATATTTTTCTAATCATTCCAATGAAAAAATAAAATACACCTTTGAAATTTAAAATCCTCTATGCCCCTAGAATCCAATTTCCAAATATTTGAAGTTTGAACTTGTGGTTCTTCCCACCCATGAAGTGTTTAGTCAATAAATATACAAACATGCACTTTAATATATATATATATATATATATTTTTTTTTTTTCATATATATAAATATATTAATGTTTCTTTTTTCATATATATTAATGTTTTATCTATATATATTTTTCTCTTCTTACCGATGTTTCCTAATAAATGGATTCATATATAATTACATATACATATAGAATGTAGAGAAATGGATAGATAAATTTTAGATGCATCTTGGCGGAGAAATGTGGAGCCGGAACGCGGGAGAGTCTGCGGAGCCAGAACAGGATTTACAGAACCCAATAGACTGCAGCCACCCGCCATTCCCGGAGACAGACAGCGCATTTTCCTCTTTCAGCCTATTGGTTTCCAAAGTTAGGAAGGTGGGGAGTGTCCTCTGATTGGTCTTATACAGAAAAAACACGTTTTCTGATTATAGGGTCGATTAAATTCCAACAGCGACACCCGGAGGGCATAGAAGGTCCATTGCATGCACATATACCTCCCTCGACACGTTGCACTGCCACAGTGCTCATCCCATGCAGAAGGACGTCCGGGGTTACTTCTTTGTTGTTCAGGTTCCAGTTATACATTGGCCTCTGTTAGTTTAGCTGTGGTTTCCTCCTTCCACCACAGGCCTTAAGTCTTGGGTTTTCTGCACGACTGCTCTCTGTCTGCTTCTTTTTCTTCCTGAACAGTGGCTCATGACATGATTGCTTCCTATTAGGTGAATATATATTTCTGGAGTTAGCATCGTTATATCGGTGATTGGATGGTTTTATCTCTGTCTATTTTCTGCGGGGGTGGTTGTGAATTTCTATTGTCATCTCCTCATCTGGTTAATCAGCTCATATCCTGTTCTGTGCTCTGGACGGTGCCTGGACATCTCATGGAAGATGATGGTTATGGTAAACGACGCTCTCTCTCCCGCTCGTTCTGGCAAAGCAAGTAAAAGGTCAGTTTAATCAATCTTTCCTTATATGTTCTTAGTTGTTAAGGCAAAAATGATTGAGGACGAATTGCAGTAGTCTTGTTTAGTTCTCTGGTTTTTCATTTAAACATTGCTGTAGTTCTGGTCCTGATTACACAATGCTGAAATCTTTATTTTCAAAGATAAAGAACTCAATTGTCTTCTATAGCCCATGTACTGATTTTCGTATCAGAATAGGGAAGTGGTGGTGTGTTTTCCAGCTTGTCTGCTGCTGTGTCGATTGTTCTCCTGCATAGCAGCCTCCGTCTTCCTGAAAGTCGGTAATCAAGGCTGCCGGAAAACCAGTAAAATTCCTAGTATTTCCTCATCTCTTCGGTCACCGGAAAATTTTAAATTTTCTCAGGTCTACACAAGCCTTAATTGTCTGTATCTATCTTCTACTCTCGTAATCTATCCTTAATTGGCATAGTACGTATGAATCTCTTCCAATTAAGTATGTGAAGCTGTCTCGGGGAAGGGAAAATCATTTTACATCATATCTGTCAGAAGATTTTTTTCATTTTGTCGTCCCTCGCCTCCTTTTCCTATTCTGGAGTCTTCTACCGTGCCGACCCCGCGTCCTCATCTTTCTGGATCCTTTAATTTTCCCTGTCCAACACATCCCTTTGTCAGGATCGAAATCTACGGTTCTGATTTCCTTGGCATTCTCTATTAGTAGCTTTTCACTTCGGGTCTTATCTCATTCAGAGATTGCTATCAGAACAGTCTTTTCTATACGGCCTTTCCCTCCAAGTTTTATTATATTTGGGGATCATACTGAGAAAATAGGAGCATGATCCTATGATTCCGGTACAAGTGGCTGCTGGCATCAATTCTTACCGGCTTTAGTGCTCACCCAATCCCATTAAAAGAAATGGATGACTCGGACTCTTCTGCCACACGAGCACTTGTACAGGCAGCTATTCAAGCCGAGGAGGATTGGAACAAACATCCAACCTTTACAGGCTTGCAAGCCACAATGGAGGACATGATTATCAAGCCAGCTTGCAGGGGAATTCATAAACCTAAAGAGGCCTCCTCCAAAATATCTGGATCCCCATCTTCCTTCTTTAACAAGGCTAAGAATCCTGTCAAGACTGACCCTCCTCCTAAAGCCATATGTGTGGACGGTGCCACCCTCACGGAAAGAATTGATAGCCTGAAGAAATTGTCACTGGTTGGGAAGTGGCAATTCCCTGAGATGGATGACCAGGACATGCATAAATGGTTAATGGACAAATGGGCTCCCCTGATTGGTTATACCCCTATCATTTCCCGCCTTATGAAGGAATGGTATTCCTTCCACTTCATGAAAGACTCTGATGTAGATATTATTCTAAAAAATCCTTGGGTATATGGAAGAAGCTTCTTAGCTCTATCTTGCTGGTACATAGGCTTTGATCCTTTAAAGAACACTCCTTCGAACTGCCTGATTTGGGTGAAGCTACCAAACTTGCCCTTGGAGCTATGGTCGGAAGAATCTCTTTCAAAAATAGGAAACTCGATAGGCAAATTTGTCTATGTTGACCCCTGGTGTAGAGGGGAGAAAGATAAAAGAATTGCCTGGGTCCTTATCGAAAAGCCATATAAAGGCGCTTACCCAGATCACTTAGAGATTGTATGGGGAAATAGAAAAATCCAGCAAAGGCTAGACTTCTAGGGTATCCCCTTTAGGTGCTCCTTATGTCATAAGACAGGCCACCTGATCAAGAATTGCAGCCACCGATTCTCACAAAAAGTCAGGAAATCTAATATCAGGCGGGTAAGACGATCTGAGTCTGAGTATTCCCAGGAAGCGGACATCCGGGTCATTGGAACGCAGGTTCATCATAATTTACCGACTCATGCACAAAACATGGCCCATAAAACCCAGATTTTAGATCCATCTGCTCAGCCGGATCTTTATTGCTCCTATAGAGACTCACAAGTCCGTTTAGATTCAACCTCCTTGCCACCATTATGCTCTCATATTCCTGAACCTCGAGAGGATTCCCCCGTTCCACCTCCACCTGATATGAACAAAAAAGACTTTGTTGTAGGTTCTCTCCCCATTTAGATTTCATCCTCCACTCTGTCTCCTGTTAAACATTGTCACGCTGATTCGAAGGGTAAGGAACCTATCCGGTCTCAAGAATATGATCTGTGTCATACTCTTTCCCCGGGAAATGCTTCCCCTGATTCTCTGGCTAATAATTTTGACAGCGATATTGATTTCCTCCTCAATAGAACCTCGCTGGAACTTGAACCGCTTACCATTCACAAACAGTCCAGCTCGCCCCATCCTTTCATCAGTCCTCAATCCGCAAAAAATATCACTGTCAGGAAGAAATCAAAGGGGGGTACTCTTCATTTTAGAGGGAGAACTGTTGCTTCTGAGCAAGATGTGAGAAATTTCTCCTTAGTGGAAGTCCCTATTATGGATTCACCTAAGTTTCGACCCCTTAGAGCATGTGAGGCTGGTGAGTCATCAAAATGGCATTCCTTGTCTCTATGAACATCAGGGGATTGGGCGCAGCCCCCAAATTTAATGCGATCAAGGATGTTTTCTATGCGGCCCATCCGAAGATCATATTCATTGAGGAGACCATACATCCCAGCCTTGCATCCATAGTATACTTTAGAAAAATGTTCCCTAAGTGGCATATGGTGGCAACTGAAGCAACCGGTCAGTCGGGTGCTCTAGTGGTTCTGTCGGATCCAGTCTGGATCATGGCAAAGGCATACAAATGTTGTGTTGGGATCTTAATCCATGCTTCAATCAGGGGACAATCTTGCTCCCTCAACTTGCTGAACGTCTATGCTCCATATAAAAATAGACTGCCCTTTGGGAAAAGCTTTTCGAATCACACATTCTTGAGGTAGAATCGTTGCTATTAGCTGGCGATTTTAACTTCACCCTTAATTCTGATGAATGCTGGGGGAATTGCAGGAAATTTGACTCTCTGTCAGAGAGAATAAAGAAGGAACTGCTCTACAGGGATTTGACGGACGTTGCTCCTGACAGAATGATGCCGACTTGGGATAATTGCAGGACAGGGCAAGCATATGTAGCCAAGAGAATTGATAGAGTCATTATACATGCCAACATCATTGGAATTCTGGGCATGCCTTCTTTATCAATTGGGAAAGATCACACATCCGATCACAGGCCTATCTTTTTGTCCTGGCACGGGAACATTTATAGAGCTGGATACTCCTTTAAATTCAATAGAACTCTCTTGGAGGATCAGTCCTACAATGAAGTCATATCAGAGAACTGGGAGCATATACAGGAGTTCGAAATGGCTCCTTTCATGCCATTCCGTGATAAGTTAAAAAGGCTGAAAGCAGTCTCGAAAGAATGGCAAAAAAATAAGAAGAAGTCGGATAAAGAGGAACTGAACAGCATCCGCAAGGAACTGGACTCCCTTTGGGAGCTGTCTGACCCCAATTTCCTTTTTTTTGATATGAAAAACACGATCAGAAAGCTGGAAAAAAGGAAAAATATGATTCTCCTAAAAGAGGAGGAGTCATGGCATCTCAAGAGCAGAGCCATCTGGTTAAAAGCAGGAGACATGAACACAAAGTTCTTCCACAGATTCGCTAGTGCTAGAAGGGAAAAAAATTCTATCTGGAGCATTAGAGATGATCAGGGGAACATCCTCATATCTCAGGACTAGATTTCATTGGAGGCAGTGCGGTATTTCCAAGACCAATACAGAAGAAGGGAGGTTATTTTCCTGGATGCCCTTTGGGGTGTTGAGCTTGTGCCTGAAATGTTTAATGATGCTGCAAATGAAGACTTCATTAAACCCATCTCTGAAGATGAACTTCTTAAGGCCATGAAATCCTTCAAAAAGGATAAAAGCCCGGGGCCTGACGGCTGGCCAATAGAATTTTTTCTTCATTTCCTTGACCTCTTCAAGTTGGATTTGCTGCGCATGGTAGATGCTTCCCGGATGGCTGGAAACATTCACTCAGCTACTACCTCAACATTCATTGCGCTTATTCCAAAGAAGCATAGGACTAAATCCTTTCAGGATTTTCGGCCAATCTCTTTATGTAACATCATGTTCAAAATCATATCAAAAATTGTTGCAGAGAGAATGAAGCCTCTTCTGAACCCCTTTATTACCAGAGACCAACATGTTTTTTTAAAGGGCAGATTCATCTTGGATGCGGTTGCCATGACACAAGAAAGCCTTTTTAAAATGATATCAAAGAATGTGGATGCGGCAATCCTCAAGATAGACTTGCAAAAAGCTTATGATTGTGTCGACTGGGGCTTTTTGAGAATTCTGTTAGCAAAGATTGGACTTAAATCCCAAGGTGTTAATTGGGTCATGTCTTGTGTGGAGAATGTAAAATACTCGGTGATCGTGAATGGAATCCCCTCGGTCTTTTTTCAAGTAGAGAGAGGACTTCGGCAGGGATGTCCCCTTTCTCCATTGCTCTTCATTCTGGTGATGAACTCTCTTAGTCTTCAAATTAACAAAGCTGTTGCGGACAAGAGATGTCTCCCGGTTAAGATCTGTAAGAATATCTCCATCTCACATAATCTTTTTGTTGATGATGTTCTCATCTTTGCTATGCTCTGTAGGGCCTCCTGGGCTTGCATAAATGACATCCTCTCAAGATTCCAGAAGGCTACAGGCTTGTTTATAAACAAGGAAAAATCCTTCTTGTTTCATAATGATGTCAAGCTGGATATTGTTCAGTGGATTTCAGACCTGTTGGGTATAGCTCCATATTCATTACATCAGGGATTCAAATACCTGGGTTTCTCTTTAAAGGAAAAAGGATATACTATTAGGGATTGGCAATGGCTGCTAGATAGGTTTTACAAGAAGATTGCACGATGGGAATATAAATTCCTCTCACTTGCTCGCAGACTTATATTAGCTCAATCTATCCTCTGTCAACTATCAGTCTACTGGGCTCACATTTTCTACCTTCCCAGCAATATTATTAAGCAGATGAACAGGTTGATTGCTAACTTTCTGTGGGGAGGTCATGCATATCAGTGTAAAATACATCTCGTAAAGATGGCCTCCATCTCTGTTCCAAAACGTATGGGTGGATGGGGCTTGAAAAACATCCGTTCCTTTGGTAATGCTCTTCTCTGTAAGTCTCTCTACAGAGGAATATATGGGGATGGTCCGTGGAGCAGTCTTGTAAAGACTAAATATCTAAGGGGTAAGTCTGTAGACTTTTGGTACAGGAAGCGGATCCTTGGCACCAGAAGCGGCTTGATGATTTGGAAAAGCCTGCGAAAAGTCCACCCATTTTTCATGGAAAAATTTTGCTGGACTTTATATTCAGGATCTAACATTTTTATTGCTTTTGACTCTATCTTATCTGGCCGGGGGTTCACATTTCCTCATCCACTGTTATATGATTTTCATAGGCTGGGGGTCTTCACGTGGGACAAGTTGATTAAGGGATGGTCTGGAGCCTCTCCGATTTGGAAGGATGGGGAGGAGCTTCATTTGCCTCGTCAGACGCTTCCTCTATGGCTGAGGGTAAAAGCGAGTCTTGACTGCTTGGGGATCTCCCGCTCAGGCACTAATGATAGTCTGGTATGGTCAATCCATAAACCTATGAGTGTCAAGAACATTTACGCTGACATGATTTCTGTTGTTGCTGGAAATCCTCCTCCTCTTTTTCCTCTATGTTTTTGGAAAGCTGCATGCCCGATGAAGATGATCACCTTATCCTGGTTGCTATTTCAGAACAAAAATCTTTCATGGGAGACTCTACAAAGGAAAAGTTGGCAGGGTCCAAGTAGATGCTCCATGTGCGTCAATGCCTCGGAAACAAATTTGCACATGTTCTTTCAGTGCCCTACGTCCCTCACAATTTGGTATGAATTGTCTACATATTTTGTTTTCCCTCACATCTTTTTTTCTTCTGTTCAGGAAGGTTTTCTCTGGTGGAGTAGACAATCCCCCTCTTGGAGATCGTTGTTCATTATCACTTGTTGGTACCTGTGGAACTGGAGGAATGCACACATATTCCAAGACTCTAAGGAGCCTCTCCAGGCTATTCTTCAGCATATTTCGGCTTGCCATGATTCCTATCATTAATATCTTCTGCAACAACATGTGATCCCATTTGATGCCGCGGGTTGTGATTTTGCATGTGGTCTCTGCCTTCAGATTGTCACTCTTTCTTTTGTTTTTGGTTCCTTTTCATATAGGCAGGACGATTTGTTTTTTGAATGAAATTTCCTTTTTGGAACAGCCCTGTAAAGTTTTGTCACATCTCCATTATCAACTGATCCGGGAGATGTATATATATTGTCTCTGTTCTTTCTCATGTGCTCTTCTGTTCTGGTTTTGTAAATGATGATAGGCATTATCTGCTTGTATGGGAATTGGTTTTGCATCATTATGCAGAGGTCTGGGCATCCAAGCCAAATCAATCAATTCTGAATTATGTATTCAAGATCTTTATATACTCTTAATATAAAGCTAAGGTCTGGGCATCCAAGCCAAATCAATCAATTCTGAATTATGTATTCAAGATCTTTATATACTCTTAATATAAAGCTATGATGTTTTTTTCTCTGAAAAAAAAATAGAATGTAGAGAAATATATATATATGTTAAAATTGTTTTTTATCATGAAATAAAATATAAAATTATTTTTAATTAATTAAAGACTAATTATTCGCAGATGTAAAAAAACAAATTAACAACATGAAACCTAAAAACATTGATCATAATAAAATGAATCAAATTCTCTCCGGCGAAATTCTTTATAATAAAATGAAACTCTTACTTTTAATAAAATTAACAATATAATGATAAAATTCAAATTAACAATATAATGATAAAATCCAAATTAATTAGTGTCCGAAAGGAATTATATATACCGTTTATCTCACCTTCTAATAACTAAAAAAATCCAAATTGAATTATTATTAATGACACTTTAGGTAAAATACGAAAAAATGCAGCCAAAGTAAACACCTCTTCCAATTTACTGTACACCTTAACCGTTCTTTCACATTTGGAATCTATTTATACACCTTAACGGCTGTTTCACATTTTGGAATATATGCAAATTTGTCATACGTGAAAATCGAATATAATACGCATCCCAATGACTGATGCATCATCATCCACTTCGTCGATATGCGCCTCCAATATGCTTCTGTGTCTTTAATCTGAGTGAGCTTTAGTAATCCATTACGGCCTCACATAACAATTATTGCGGATGTACACTAGCAATGGTGTAGTGTTGCTCGTTGTTGGGAATATCTAATCAATGTTATTTGGTGCTGCATATTTATGATAAGAGGTTGTGAGACCATGCTATATATATATATATTTTGTTGCTCGTTTTATATCTATTCAATGTTATTTGGTGGTGTATATTTATGTCCCGAAGGTAAGAAGTTGTGATACCATATATATATGGGTTGTGAGATAAGGTTACAATTTTATTTGGATGACAAGTTTTTGGCTGAAATATGATGATTGATATATTGATTGATTTATATTTATTTGTTTATTTTGTTCTTAATTTGGGTTGATTAAATCATTTTATTTATGGTAGAAATGGATTGAGCACTATCAAGAACTTTAGGGTTACCCAAAATCTTAAAGCTTGATTGTTGTAACTTTAGGTGTAGAAGCTTGGAAAATATAGCGTCTTTCTTTGTTTTACTAGTCTAGGTTTTGGTTAGTCCACAACCAAGGTAACCTAATGTTTTTACAAAGGGATATAAACCTAAGGTAACATTCCTCCCTATCTCTCTTAGCCTAACAATATTCACCATGTTTTTGTGAGAATCATCAAAACTTCTCCATCAACACTTCACTAGTAATATTCCAAAAGTTTTGATGGGATAATATCCTAATGCGTGGTGGACCACACTTTGTTTCTGTGCTCATTCTTAGTCATGGCAAGGGCCATAGGATGGAGCAGAGATCCAACCTATTGCAAGGTCATTGCAACCCACAAAGACCTAAGCAATTAGAAACTCCATCTACCTTAAAAAACTCAAAACCCCTAAACAATAGCTAAGGAAATTTAAGCTAGCGAATCCATGGATGCAACAAAGGGCATTGGTTGCCCCCTAGAGTTGCCTTCCCAATTTTGCAATTAACCCTAAGTTTGAAGTTCATTCTAATTATGTTGGAGTCCAATACATGGGAGACCATGCCCTCATAGGAAAATTTATGGTTCTTTAACCCTTTGATAAAGCCCTCTCTCTTTGGATTCAACAAAAATGGAAGCCAACATGTCACATCAACCTAGAGTTGTGGCCCAAGGGTTTTTTCACCATCATCTTTGCCAACACAAAAGATAAATTGAGAAACTTTGAGAATAACCCCTATTTCTTCAACTCCAAAGGGATATATGTCAACAAGATAGAAAAAATTGTTCTAGACAGAGGAATTCACAACAACTCCAATATGGATCAAGATGTACTCCTTACCCAGAGAATTTCGGGATGAAGAAATTCTAGTAGGAATTGGCAATGGGTTGGGGCATATTTTCCAAATTATCAAAGGCCACGAAATAAGCCAAGTGTATTTCTTATGCCGACATTTGTGTCTGTATGAATATCCTAGAACCCTTGCCTTAATCAAGAGGCACATACTACTAGGATGATCTCTAGAAGAAAACCCTAAACTGAACACATTTCATTTCAATGACAGGGCTACCATGAATATGGGCACCTCTATCATAATTCTCCCCTTTTATCCCCATCAACTTCTGAAGATTAGCCTCATTCTTCTTCCAAAGGAGTGAGTCTTTTCCAAGGCTCACACCTACACCCCCCCCCGGACACTTTGGAAAATATCCTCTCACTAACCATAGTGTTGACCTCCTTTTGAAACTAGATATGATACCTTACCCCAATGTTCTTCCTCTCCTGAACTAGACATGCCAGACTTGAAAATTACATAATTCTCAATGATACCTTGCTTCCTCACTCACCCACCCCAAAAGATAACTCTAAACCTATTTTGTAGAATCTACCATTTCTAACCCTAAATCTATTCATTAGAGGAAATTTCAACTCCAAAATATAGGCTTAAGAAAAAATTAAGAAATTAATAAAATAATGCCATGTAGACAATTTTTTAATATATCATTTTTATTATTTTATTTTTTTTCGAAATTGCCCAAATAAATGTGCTTTTTATCAAAATAAGAGTATATGTAATTTATCTTTATATTAATTTATTAGCACAATATTTAATCAAATTTAAATTAGAAGAGAAAATTTAAAATTTAATTAAAATTTAAATTAAATTTAAATTTAAATGACCTAAATTTAAATTAAAAAAGTGAATTTAAAATTAAAATTTAAATTTTAAAAAATGAATTTAAAATTTAAATTTAAATTAACCAATTAAATGCACTTTTATCGAAATAATAGTATATATATTTTATATTTAAATTAATTTCTCTACACAAGATTTAATAAAATTTAAATTAAAAAAAGTAAATCTAAAATTTAAGTTAGTTAGGTGTCATTAAAAATATTATTGATACCATAACTTTTATAGAATAAGGTACTCATTTTGTTTTAAATATTTAATGTAGTTTGGGTCACTTGGGCACTATTCACACTTAAGATAGGTAAATTGTATTGTTAAAAAAATTTCCAATGCCTAGTCACACATGTATCTCTCTCGAGTTTTAAAGGATTTTGATTGGCTTACACATTATGACATGTAAGTTCAATGTTAGTCTTTTAAAATAAAATTTCCTCTAATGCCACCTTGCAAAAAAGTGAAAGACATGGATCTTGATGCACTTGTCCTTCCAAACATTGCAAAAGATTGGAAACTGAAGGATCCCAACTACATATCGGAGACCTAGGTCAAAATTATAAGCAAATCCATTCTCAAGTCGAGACATCAAGCCCAAAAAGATTCCTTAGGACAAACAAGTGCGAGTCCACTAGGAGTGCATTTCCAAAATATAAAAGAAACATCTAAACTCCACAAATATGAGAATAAGAAAAAAATGACTACCAATTTCTTGAACAACTAGGGAAAATCCTAGTCAACTCAATAAAATAAAGTCGATCTCAGAGGTTTATACCTCCAACACTTCTTCCCCTGAATGAAAGTAATATCTTGATATACCATAGGCCTCAACTATAGAGGAAGTAGAAGCTTGTAAAAGCTAAATGAAATATTTAACATCCAACCTTTCTGACGATCCAAGAAATCAAATCATTTTGTGAAGTGGTTAGTTGGATGTCATCCAAATTAGGACATTGATTCTAGTCAATGGTAATGGATGCCCAATGTCAGTTAGGTGGTTTAACTATTTTTTGGAACTCACAGGAGGTTAGAATAATGAATATGTTCGCATCCTTTAGAATCCTAACAATTCAATTCTAGCTCATTAGCTCTACACGCATTTGCTTCCTCTCAAATGTCCATGGTCCTACACTACCAAGAGATAAAACTGATTTTCTAAACTCTATCAAGGAGTTAAAATTCCTAATCTCTAATGGAATTTGGATTATAGGTGGATATTTCAATTTTATCAAGTCCTTTGAGGAAAAGAAAGGAAGCATTATAAAGCAAGAGGAAATATCCCTCCTCTTCAAAAATCTAATGGCTTCAACATGCCTACTTGACCTAGACACCATCCATGGTATTGATACCTAGAAAAACTGTAGTGGGGGTTCAAAACAAATAGCCTCTTGTCTCAATAAATTCCTCATCTTTGAAAAATGTATGGCCAAGGAAATATTCATGGAAGCATCTATTCTCCCACGTCATGGATCGGACCATTGGTCGATCATGCTTCATAGTCACATCAAAATTTGGCAAAAAAACTGGCCCCTCTCACTTAGAAAACTTTTGGCTCCACTACTTGGAATTTCTGAGTAGTGTTAAGGAATGATGAGAATAAATGGAGAAAGTTTAGAGAACAATAATGTATCATTTGCAACAAAAATTAAAGCATCTTAAGATTCAGCTCAAAGTTTGGAACAAACAGAAGTTCGACAACATTACACAAGAAAAATGCGATCTAGAAGCATGAATGGAAGGAATCCAAGAGGAATCTATTTAGTAACGCTGATCAGATGAGCTAATTAAAGAAGAATCCAAGGTCCTAATCCAACTAGAGGAATTAAGGAAGAAAGAAGATATCCTCTAGCAACAAAATCCAAGAATTTGTCGTCTAAAAGAAGGGGGAAAAATACTACATTTTTCCACAACTCAATTCTATATCATCATCATCATAATCGTATCTCCACCCTAACAAATTAGAAATGTATTAAGCTGCAGGACCATGAGGAAATGGAACAAGAGTTAATATGTTATTATAAGAAAATTTTAATGATTCCAAACTATAGAGAGAAAAGAGATATAACCACTAATAGATATGGGTGGAAAATATGACACCAGAATCTGACGGAAGAGATAAAATCAGAGAAACTATCAGAAGTTAAATATATTTTTTGTTTTTCCTAATCTCGATTTTTTTTTTCCCTAATCCCGACATCATTAAATATACGATGGGAGTTCCTTTACTCTTGAATATCCGAGAGGAGTTCTCGTACCATCGAATATTCAATGTTTGGTCCAATATCAAGCAAATGCCAAGGAATCATTATATAGTGCCCAATTCGACTTCTTTTTGTTGGGCAACGTCTAATATAACTTCGACATAGTGAGAAATAATGAATTTTAATTTTGAGGTTAATTTTGTAGGCCTATTTTGAGATTAATTTTTGAAGAAAATCATCACTGAAATTTTGGTGAGGAAATATGTCACATAACATTCCTTGAGGAGGCCAAGGAGACATGGGATTGACATCAAGGGCTTCGGTGGATCGAAAATGTTATTTCCCTTGTAAAAGATGCAAGGGCTTGAATTTAAGAAGGCTTCTAATAAAAATAAATAAAAAGCATTGTAGATACCATGGACACACTAAAGGGAGGCATGAACATCATCCATCAATAAGTTATTCATTATATGTATTTGTATTATAGATTGTTTTTGTAAATGTTTATATGTATATTGTATTTTAGATTCTATGTTTTTATATTATAAATCGTATTGCCTTTCTTTTGTAAATGTTTATATTCTTTTGGGAAATATTTGACCTATTTTGTCATCTTGATAGGGAGAAATATTATTTAATTATGATGGTTAGGGTCTATTAAGGGATTAGGTCGAGTTAGGGGTTAATTAGTTTATGGGCTTAGGGAAATGGGGTTATTGTTTAAGGGTTTATGGGCTAGGGGTTAAGGGCTTAGGGATTATGGGTTTAAGGGATTAAAGGAATGAGATTAAGGTGTTAGAGGGTTAATGTATGTTTAGGGGGTTTGTTAAAAATTTTAAATATTTAAACCACAATTTATTAGAATGTTATGTTCCTAACCAGTACAATGTATTTCGTTCATAAAAGAGACTATTTCTCTTTTTTTAAGGAAAAAAGTAAGGGACAAAAGCCTTGCACTTGGTTTTTCAAAATGTTTTAGGTGACATTGACCTTTTTAAAACCAAGTGATATAAAAGAGTGAATAATTCTCTATACAAAGTCTCTTTTTGTGATAATTAAAGGGTCTTATTTGTTGTAAATTGTGAGAAAACTTGAAGTAATATCAAAGCTATAATAGTTCTAGGAAAAAGGAAGAGTAATGAAATGTTTGATAAATCATTACTAGTTTTTTTTTTCCAAATTTATCTTACTTATTATCACTCATGCAAGGTAGAACATTCCATTTCGAATGTCCTTTGAAGTAGGCGCAATGTTTTTATTCTATAACATTCACTTACCACTAAGTACAAAGGAGTGAGTTTTTGACATTTTGGTCAAATATTCAACTAAGTAGTCAAAAAGAAAGAATACCCCATTTTTTGTAGAAGGAGAGATTGACGTTGTGCCTTAGTAAAAAAGGGTTTCTTATGAAAAATTTCTTTAGTGGGTTACCTACCACTTGCCTAAAGAAAAAAGGGGATCCTATCTAATTTTCATACATAGGTTGTACTTATAATTGTTGTTTTGAGTGTTGTACTTTAAGTACATTTGTAAATGTGATGGAATGAAAAGGTGTTATGAAACCAGCTATCATTGATGAATTATTGGATGATACAAATGACAAGACCTCCTTTCTATATATAGGAGTCTAAGGGGTCATAATATAATCAGAGTAGGCATAACAATAATAATGTAAAGGCAGAATAATAACAATAGTGGG
This sequence comes from Pinus tabuliformis, assembly GCA_031772625.1. Taxonomy (NCBI): domain Eukaryota; kingdom Viridiplantae; phylum Streptophyta; class Pinopsida; order Pinales; family Pinaceae; genus Pinus; species Pinus tabuliformis. Next base: position 41,293,957 of record CM062815.1, read on the forward strand.
CTTCTATGGGGTACAATAATAACAATATGGGGACTACATGGGCACAACAATATAATAAGGGGGTTGTAATAATAACAATAAGGCGTTACACTAGTAGTATAGGGACCTAACATGCCCCTTTTCTTCAAACAGTGTTGTCCTCAATGCTTGAGTAGTTCTTAATGCTTCTGTGTAAAATTCTTGTCCTCCCATCTGGAATATTCAGCGGGTAAGTTCTTCCACTTGATGAGATACTTTGAAATTGATTGATTTCATCGATGTCGGGTTCTTGTTTCTGTGACTGCTCCAGGTTCCAATATGATTTTTCCTTCCTCATCAAGTTCTCGCAATATTGTTTGAACTGGGATCGTGTGCAACTTTTGAATGAGTTTCCACGCTTCTTTGTCCTTATTCCATTCATCCCTTGCTCTGTTTATCCAATTTGGTTGGATAATAGAAATAACACAAAACAATGCTTCCACATCCTCATCCTTTCTTGAGAGTGCATCTACATCAACATTTTTCTTCCCTTTTTTGTAAATGATTTCAAAGTCATAACCCAACATATTTGTGACCCATTTTTTGTGTTCTTCTAAAGATAATCTTTGTTCTAAAAAGTATTTAAGACTATCATGATCCATATTTACCTTGAAGTGTCTTCCCATTAGGTAAGGTCGTCATTTCTTAAGTGCGTGTAGTATTGCCAACATTCCCTTCTAATGAATAACTTGCTTGAGATGTAGTCATAAAAATACCCAATCGCCTACATCAAAACTTCTTTCATTACGATGTTGATATGCCTATTGTTTCATTCGATTCTGCACCAAAGTGGTATTATCCTTTAAAATTTAGAGAACTTGTTTTTGATGCTGGATGTGATCTTTCACTACTTGAATCTTTTTCTTCTTGACATGTCCTTCTATCTTGAGAGTTTGAGGAGTGGTAGTTTCTTCCAATGCATTACAAGATATGGTTGGATTCATTTCTTGATGCTCGATGTGATATTTCACTTCTTGAACATTTTTCTTCTTGATATGTCCTTCTATCTTGATAGTTTGAGGAGTGGTAATTCTGGCCAATGCATTACAATGTATGGTTGGATTCCTTTCTTCTTTCTCGATGTGATCTTTCACTTCTTGAACCTTTTCCTTCTTGATATGTACTTCTATCTTGAGAGTTTGAGGAGAGGTAATTCTTACCAACACTTTACAAGATATGGTCGGATTCATTTCTTTTTTCTCTGGGATTGGTTCTTGGTGTATATCCTCTTCTTTTGATGTTTCTTGACCCTTTTCTTCCTCCTCTTCACAATCAATGTAAAATAATTTCTTCTGAGCACACTTATGACCTTTAATGTATTTGTTATCACAATTGTAACAAAGTCCTTTTTCTCTTTTTTTCTTCCAATTGTTGCCATGTAAACCTTATAGGTTGTGGAAGGCTAGGAGAAAAAACACTTCCATAATTATAGTCATGAGTGGTGGGATTCCTTGTTTCCAAATTTTCACTTTCAATTTTTCTTGCCAACCTGAATGCCTTCTCCAATGAATCAGGTTCCCAAAGACGAACCTCATGTTCAATATTATCCTTTAAAGTCCCTATGAAGACATCAATCCTTTACTTCTCTGGAATATAATTTACCCTTATATTCAATGTTTGAAAGTCCTCAATTTGCTCTTCCATTGAACCCTTTTGTTCGAGATTTATCAATTGGCTAAAGAAGGTGTTACTCTCTGTATCCTCATAATGTGTTATCATTTCTTCTGTGAAAATTGACCAAGTAACAAGTGCTTTACAAGAACAAAGCCCTTTATACCATAAAAATTGATTTGGTTCTAAATATAAAGATGCAATATGTACCTTTTGTAAAATTTGAACCTCATGTAGATGAAAATATTGCTCCATCTGTAGTATCCAATTTACCAGATCCTTGCCATCAAACTTCCTCATATCACCTTTTCTTGATTTTATGAGCTCGATCTTGAAACGACTGTAACTCTATAATTTCGGATCTTCCAGTTCTAAAATCATGACTTATAGTAGCCCTCTACATCCTCTTTCAAATGCCACCAATATGATCGAAATTGGATTCTCCAAGAAAGAGTTATGCACAATATCCCAAGATAAACGGATTATATACCTTTTTAGAAGAGAAAACGTGTATGAAGTGCCACATGTCACTGTTTCAACCTTCAGATTTGAAAAATATATACATAAAACTAAAGTATGTCCTCTTTATTTAAGTTCTTACAAAATTTCAATCTGATGCTCAGAGAGAAAGTTATGATGATTTTCCCAAGGTCACCTATTTAAGATGTAATTCTGGAGTCTGCAAAAACCCTAACTTCGTCAGATCATATATATGAAAATATAGCAAGACAAGATCTGAAATTTGGACCTGAGGTTCATACTGCTTTCTTCTCAAATGGGTTTTTGGTTTAGCTTCTGAAACTTCGTAGTGAACACATTATAGCGAAACTTCCACGATGACCTATTTTAGATGAAATTCTATAGCTTTCAAAAACCATAACTTCCTCAGATCATATCTCTGAAAATATAACGAGCCAAGATCTCACGTTCGGACCCGAGGTTCAAAAAGATTTCATCTCAAATGATTTTTTTTGTTAGCATCTGAAATGTCGCATAAAAAAAGTTATAGTGAAAATTCCATGATGAACATTTGGAGCACCGAAACCCTAGAAGCCAAAGCTGTGATACCAAATGTTATGAAACCAGCTCACAAAAAGATAGAAAAGATAGATCAATGCCTTAGAATTCAGCCTCTTTGAGGGGGAAACCTCCTTTACATTACACAAATGAATAATTATTGGATGATACAAATGCCAAGACCTCCTTTCTATATATAATATTCTAAGGGGTCATAATATAATCAGAGCCGACATAACAACAATAATGTAAGGGCACAATAATAACAATAGTGGGCTTTGATGGGGCACAATAATAACAATATGGGGACTACATGGGCACAAAAATATAATAAGGGGGTTGTACTAATAACAATAAGGGGTTACACTAGTAATATAGGGACCTAACAAAAGGGTTTGATGATTCTCAAGTTATTGTTCCTAACAAAATTCAACATAATCTTAAACATCTTATTAAATTGTACAAGCTTCATGATCACACTGATCGTTCTATTTGTTTCTTTCTCTCAAACAAGCTCATGGTTGCTCACCCATCCTCTTAAAACTTCTAGTCTCTAAGTGAATCAAGAAAGAATATGATATTATAATGATGAATGCAAAATGATTTTAATATGTGTTTTATTATGCTTGTGACTATATATCTCAGAAAGTGTCTCTCTTGCTACATGTCTAGAAAAGTAACATAATTCCTATATTTTTTCAACATATTCTTAAATATATTGATAAATTCCACAAGAATAATCATTGATTTGTTGTATGTAGAAATTACGACATAGATTTGCAATTGCTCATGAAGTTTTAATCAAAATCACAAGACACAAACCTACTCTACTTCTATGCAGACATTAATTCACAATCCAGAACAAAACGTTTATACGTGCAATAAGAAATAACACACATGTAACAAGTATTTTTCCCAAGGAAAGAAAATTTCTAAAAATCCTAATGTCGACATGCATTAAATAAGAAGAATAAAGATGTATTACAATTTCTTTTCTCAACTCAGCATAACCTACAAGTGCATAACCTATCTCTTTGCTCATTGAAAGTCACTGACCCATAATTAGTCAAATTTTTCCTCTGCTTGAGCTCCTATTTCCTTGCACTATTCATTGAGAAATTAGGCCCCTATTATTTACGAAATTCCTGAAATTGATTGTGCAATTCCTTTATGTTGATCATCTGATTGCATGCAACATCTATACACTAAAGACTAGTCTATAACTGATGTTACACTACTTTGGAATCTCCACCTTGTTTGATCCATTAACTGGATGATCAATATGTTTGACTGAAGTCCCACTACTTAACTGACCTTCCACTAGTTCCTCCAAAAGTTGGAACTAGTTTAATTGAAAATAACCCGAGATAACTGACCTTCCACTAGTTCCTCCAAAAGTTGGAACTAGTTTAATTGAAAATAACTCGAGATAACTGACCTTGATTGCTACAAATTAGAAATCAAACATGTTGAACTGAACTCTAACTCCTCCAACTCGAATTGATTGAGTAAACTAGGTGACACAAGCTATGTCACATAAGTGTTGGCTTGTTGGGACCTGACCCAGGTTTAGTGCTAGGTAGCCAAACAAATCCTTACACTACTGGCCCTTTCGGCATTAGCCCGCGAACCGAAGTCTCACCTAAAGTAGTATGGGGGGATGCTGGAACCAAGTTTCTACACCTTGTAATGGTTGTGATGTTGGTTAATTCCTTCTATCCCTGCCTTCGTGCATGTCACTTAGCTCTAGCGCTTGCTAGACAAGCTCCTTATTCTACCTTTCAATACCTCCACAGAAGGGTATGATTGAACTTCGCGTAGCCATAACTTGCGGCTCAGGTACTTTCACGCTACTATGGCAGCGTACCATGCAGATTCCCAAATTAGTCTAAGTGACTTGGCTATCTTATTAAACGATTACAGTTAGTGCCGCGTAAATAGATGTTCTTACTTGCGTTCACTTGACCAACGTAATTACATACATTTATGCATCATGTAAGAATTATAAATGAAATTCATACATAACATATCAAGATGCATCAACAGAACAAAGACATAGAAATTGCAGAATATTTCTCTTTATTGATATCTTCTAAGTGATTACAAACTCTATCCACCCTGCACACACAACTATAGGGGTCCACGCACTCAGCTGTGGAATTCTACACTAGGCCTCTATGCACTCAGCTGCAGAGCCTCTACCTACGCTACGACCTAAAACTTAGACTTCTTACTTCAAAGCTAGCCTCTCTTACATGATTGATGACTCTAACTACTTAGATCTTAGCTCCTTTTATACAATCTCGTGGTCCGTAGACCATGGGTAGATCTCTTACAGCCGAATTTACTTTTACAAAACTAAGGGTGCACAACCCTTTATGACTTATGACACCTTCACTCTTCGCGACCACAAATTGTGGAGTCTTTACAATTTTATTACAAAATTTGACCAAACAGGAGTTTTTAGCCCCAAAACTATCCTTGGGGGATTTTTCTCCTAATATATCCCCAACACAAACATCGTGACTCTCCCTCGAGTCACTCGGTAGGCACGGAGATCTTTGCGTGAAGCCCTTCCAACTCAACCTGTATGACTGCAACCTTAGGTATGCATTGTGCGGCCGCCTGCTTCACGTCTTCCACTGTTTTCTCAGTCACTGCTCTTATGCTATTAGCCCAAAGCTTTGGATATGTCACTTGTAGAGTCACAAACTTGCCTTCAATAGATCCTGTCATTGTGTAAGCCTCATCTAGCGAGGGCTTCAGTCTTGCCTTGAGCACTGCTTCCTTGTGTAGTGCTGCGTCCACCTGTTCCTTCAGTTGCTTGGCCTCCTGTAGCGTGGCTAGTCTTTGTGTCAGCGTGACGGTTCACGCTATGCCCTTAATGTCATCGTAGCACTGCTATAGCTTGCGCGCTTTTGTCTCTAGCCACTGTAAATTGGGGTCCTCCTGCAAGCTTGTTAGGACCTCAAATTACTGCTCAGACAATTGTGTAAAGTCTGCTACTGCACTATCCACCGCCACTACTACTTCTGTGATAGTTTTCACCCACTTTTCCTTCACTGCTGGTGGAGTTGAAGGCTGGGCCCTTAACTGTAACTCTGTAATTTGTAGGTTCAACTCCAACTGAACCCATGCCATCTCAATCTGAGTGTTGGGAACCCCTGTGGCCAACTTGCGAATGCGTACCTTGACTGGCTCCTCCTATAGAATGGATAACTCTGGGATCATTCGGCATGCCTCCTAAATGACCTGCATAATCCTCTCGCTCTGATTGGTTGCCTTGGTCTCAGCGGTGATGGCAACATTTCTCTGTAGGGCCATCCTCTCGTTGTTGATCCATTGTTCATTGATCACCTGGAGGACGTAGTGCTCTTAGGCCCTCAGCTCTGCAATCACTCCATCCTGCAAGAAGTGGAGTGCTTCATGTGGGAGCACTTCTAGGTTCAACCCTACTTTCTTTAGGGCACTGACAGTGGGCATGTCAGTCTCATTCTATGTGGTCAATGCTCCATCAGGCAGCACTATTGCACTGGAAGCCTTCATGCGCAACATATCGGCAGCCTCTGAAGTGTCGATAGGTAGGCTGGTAGATACTATGCCAGTATGTGATGTGCGAGTTTGCAGCTCCTGCAACCCTGTCTGGATGGACCCCCTCATTGTGTCACCAAGATCATGCAAGTCGCCCACTATTAATGTGATAGGGTCTAGGGAGGTCTTGGTCACATTTTACTTCTTCCTAGGCCCTTCCTTCTCTATCTCCCTTGGGCGCTTGATGTGGGTTGACGTCTCTTGAGGGTTCACGTTGTGCTGTTCTGTCTCCTCCTCTATCTCAGGTGAAGGCGACTTCATGCCTTTGTCAGAGCCCCACTCTGTCCCACTTATCTGCTTCCCTGTCTAATGTGTGGCCTCGTGATCTGCTTGGGCCTTATCAACAACCTCCTTTTTCCTCTTTTTGGCCAGCTGTGCCATCTTAAGCTTGGCCTCCTCCTTCTCCTTTTGCATGGAAGACTTGCTCCCACCCACCTCCAAGTCTGTGGTAGTGCACCACTCTACCCGCCATTGATCAAGCATCGTGTTATCTCGAAATCAGGCCCTGGAAGGCTACAGACCAGGAAGACTTCAAGTAACTATTTCAAACCTACTTTAGGCTAAGGTTTAGCCTTCCCAACCTGAGAGGGCTCTCTCAAAGGATTAAAGGTTTTTGATTATGATCAAGATGGCTAACTCCTGTGAAACAACTAAGAAATGAAAATTGTGGAAACACAACTAACAAGTATCCATTGGGCTTATGGAGTCATATATGATTCAGTATTAACAGCAGGGTTGGCTTTGCATATAAGTCAAGGCATTCAGATTTCAACACACCAAACACATAGAAGGCAGTTAATGAGTATATGAAGGAAATTAGAGCACTGTAAGCGATTTCTAAGTAATCAGATACTCATAACACTGTAGATAACATGAAAAGACAACAAAAGAAACTCATTACATTGAACTCTTTATGATTCTTGAGAAGCATAAGCCAGTACTGTATTACCAAAAAACAGAGTCTTTACATAAGCCAAATATCAGAGCTTTTACTTATAATTTTCCAACCCTGGTTACATTGCTCTTTCTCCTATATATAGAGTTCTTTTACAAAGCTGAGATTCCTCCTCCAACATGAGGGGAACTCGAATTATACTTCTTATGACACCTATTCAAATTTTAACTACCTATTAAATGTAACAAACTGCTACTAGACTTTTTAGAGATCTAAATCAAATAGGAGTCTAACTCCATATCATGCTAATAATAGCCTTAATTACAATCATTCTCGTTCTTTGACAAGTGGTATTTTTTTTAGTTTGGCTGTGGTGGATGTTCAAAGCTCCATACTGGTCCTCAATGTCACATCTTCTCCATTGCCCCTGAAAAATAGGAAACTGTCCTTGTTTATCTACCTTTGGTTTTCCTCAAAGATATTCGGATCCAATGAACCATGCCTTTTATCTTTGATTATACAAAATATATCAGAATGCCACGTCCTTGATGTGTTGTCAACCTTTTCCATGTGTGAAGAAAAAAGCTCCTCCAAGCTGTCTGACATATCTTGGACTGTAGTAAACGTGATCACTTTATAACAAAAAGTTTAGGGTTGTGTTCAAATATATGTTTCCTCCACCTGTCTTGACCTTGTTGAAAGTTGATACCTTTAGATGATCCCTGAAGGTATTCCTTTTTCAAAAAATTTCCCTTTGTATTTCAAAATCAGTTGACTGAGTTTAGATTATGTAGCTTCAGCAGTTTCGTAGCACGCTACGAAACTGCTGTGCATTAGTCATCATCTTCAGCAGTTTTGTAGCACGCTACGAAACTGCTGTGTAATTCCAAAAACACAGTTTCAACTAAAATATTGCTATTTGAGCCTCTTGATATTTAAACATCCTTTTCAATTGCTCCAAAGCTTTTCAAAACTTAGTGGAAAGGTATGATTTTTCAAGAAAGATTATAACAAGGAAAACCATCAAAATTTGAAACATAACCTTACTTGATGTGTGATTGCCTTAAGGAAATTCTTTCTGCTGGCTTAACTGTATCTTTAAGTCTTCAATTTGTTTCTTCATGACTCTGATCCTAGCTCTCAGGTTTGTATTGACCTTTCTGATAAATTTTTCTTCCTTTATTACAGGGACAGTCCAGCTACGGAATTGAACATTACAATCCACCACCTCGGGTATTTGAAATGTTTTGTCCTCCCACCGAGCTTGCATTTGGTTAAAATAAGCCTCCTTAATTGCAAATTTCCTGGAGGCTTTCTTCAATCTAGCAATTTCAAAGTTTTCCAATTCCAACCTCCTTTTCAAGTCTTCCACACTATCTTCTTCTTGAATGGTAACTGCTTTGCCTTTATCCTTTCTTTCATGAGGCTGTGTTACCTCCCCTGTTTCATCTGCTCTTGGCAGTACCTCCTGTACTTGTTTAAAATTCCTCGTTATGGGTCTCCTTGGTTTAAATACAAATTGATCAACCTGATCATCAAACTTGAGTTTTTTTGAGGCTTTGACTCTCTTAGCCTTGTCTTTTCCTGACTCTATCAAATCTGCTTGAACCAGGGGAGATTCTTCAATGTCAATGGCTTGCAGTAAGTCATTTAAGTCTCCATTTGAAATAGGGCTTTCTTCAATAATCATTGATTTGCCTTTTTCTTTAGTTACCTGGCTCCTAGTCCTTCTTCTTTCAACTCCTTCACTTGTGCTTGATTCATGTGCACCTTCTTTGACCTGAGCTTTCTCTTTAAGGGACTGTTGGGGTGTATCCTGGATAGTTAGTGGCTTGGTGAATTCTCTTACTTGTTTCCTAACCTTCAACTTTGAAAACCTCCTGGATCTTGTTTCTGCCTGATGACCAGTTGTTGTTGGAAGATCTTTTGCAGCTTGAGGACTGAGACCGGTCTCGTTCTTGAAACCAGACATGAATATGAATGTGGGCTAGTCCCTACCTACTCTTTGGAGTTCATGCAGAACAATCAACTTAATTAAACTGTGGTGAAACAATGAGGTCTCACAGGCTTCTTTCCTTAGCTGCACCTTATCACACATTTTGCTTAAGCTACGAAATAAGTAAAAAGGTAAATCAATGGATATCTTTCCTGTAAAATGTAGCAGAAGCTTGAAATGGTATGAATACACCTTATTATATCTCCCTTCACAGGTAAGGTACCTTTGTATACATGTAAGTAGATTGGCATATGAGTCCTTGACATAATTTCTAGGCACATACTTGTTTAAATTTGAGTCAATGTACTCCAGCTTTAGAAATTCTTTGCAGGGGGTCATATCAAATTTGAAATTCTTAAACCAAGTTTCTTGTCCCCTTGGAATCTCAGTAACTGTGGATATTACCTCTGGTGAGACTTGCAATTCGAGCATCCCAACCTTCAAATTCAGCCCTGTGAAATTCAAAGCAAATTCCTTGGTGATTTGTGCATGACCTCCCTGGAGTTTCTCACAAAAATTCCAACATCCAACCTGCTTGAATGCATGCTCAACTTCTTTGTTTTTCAAGACAATGTCTACACCTTCAGGTTTGTTTCTTAAGCATCTGCCTGATCTGTGGTCTTTTCTTTCTGTTGATCCCTCCATGAGACTTTAACGGAATGGAGGTTTGAAATGCTAGTGCTGCTCAAACTTCAGTCTCTGCCTCGCTTGAATGGCTGCCTCGCTTGATAACAATGCCTTCAAATTGAAAACTTGGAGACTTGTTCCCCATGCAACGAATACAATCATCATTAAGACTGTGAATACTTGGCTTTTCTTGGAACTTGCAATCCGTGTGTACCAAGGTACCTAGCGGCTGTAATGATGGAGATAAGCGGTTGGACATGATATGTGGAGTGTATAAGCTGACAATGAATGATGCAACCATAACTGAACTTGACAGATTTGACAATTAGGAAAGATCTGCTACGGATTGCACGAATCTCTGATTTCGTAGCGCAGTCAGTGTAAATTTTGAATTATGCGCTACGAAATCACCTAAAACATGTTGCGCTGCGAAACTGCTAAAAAGGATTTATGCGCTGCGAAAACACTTCAAAATGATTACATGTGCTACGAAATCACCTAAAGAGCTTTGTGGAACATAGTAACCTTTGAACAAAACTGACACAGGGTTATGAGACTGGTGATGAATGAGAATGACCGGTGATGAATGAGAATTCATAGTTGACTCAAGACTCCTAAGACTCAGATTCTAAGGCAAACAAAAATCAAACTTAGACTAACACTGACCTTTACCATCAATCTAATGTGAAGAATTTTGGCATTAGAATTCTTAAGTGATAACATTGCATCAATGGCATCATCCGTTACCAGATAAGGCAAGTCGTACCATTTCTGTGGAAGGTCCTTCCATGCCCAGGTGGATACTCGATGGAAGTTGGATTTGAATTTGGTGTAGCCCTGTAGGTTGTTGTACACCATAGGCAACAATTGTGGTTTGTGATTGATGGCCATCCGGATGTTCATATCCATCAAGATCCGAAAGATCTTGCTATCCCTGACTCGCTGTGCATCCTTGGTCGCCCACAGCGAAGTGTACTTTTCTGCTTCTGGGAGGTCTGGCACGACCGAAGGGAACTGACTGTCCTCTGGTAGCTCCCATGCTACCAGCACATAGTGGAATGTCTTGCTGAGCTCTTGTGCTTCGCAGTAGTTCACTAGGAAGTCTCCGCAAAGGTAGTCCGACCAGTTGAACTGGACTACTTCATCGCACTATGTTGCGAGCGCAACGATAGGCACCGACACCTCATCAGTGTGACACTTCCTCATCACTTTCCCTGCCAGGATCTACATGGATACCTTCATAGCGGGGTCGTAGATGCTAAATATAGCATATCCGCGCAGCTTCTTCACCAATTTAAACTTTTCTTGCATGGATTTTGTGAGAGCCTACTCGCCACCTTTTCCACCAAATATCATGGCCAGATTCTCTCCTGTATATGGAAATTGCATTATCTAGTGAATCAACCTATCTGTTATGTGTATCGACTCCTCCAACCATAGACACCCATCATGCTCCAAGCACAGTAGCTACTTAATGACCAAAACTGTTTCCGGGGTGTGGCACCCAAAGCAGGTTGAGCAACCTTGCATTTTCTACTCCCTTGAGCCACCTCCATAGCTCTAATGTGGTCATTTCCATATTTGTATCAATGATGCAGCACATCAGTTGCTCGGTCACTAGCTGTGGGAACTTCTCATGATTCGCCAAGACCCAATCCTCAAGTTTTAGCAGTAGCACTCGTACTAAGTGCGGTCCGTTGAAAACAATTTTGTTTGGTAGTAGAGGGGTTTGTAGGGGAGTCTTGCTCTAATCGATGTCCTTTGGTATCTTGGTCTTAAGCTTGCGTGGAGGTACATACTCCGGCAATCAAGTAATAGGGTCCTCACCCTGGGCTTCAACCTCCTCCACTTCAACTCCCACATCCTTATCATCCATCGAGATGTCTTCAATGTCTTCCTCCTCTGGTTCTAAGTTTATGGCCTTGCCTTTCTCTTGTGTAGTGGGTTTTGGTGGGTTTCTCCTTGGCGATGTGTGCACCGGTATGGCAGGATGCTTGCCCTTTTTCTCTTCCATGGTCCCTTTAGTTGCGGTCGGATTCAGTCTCAGCATTCTCAGTGATTTATGGATTTCAACAAGCACCTCGATGACCTCTAGAGTAACTACTTCTACCTCCATCTCAACTTCTAGAACATATTCTTCGGTATCTCTAACTTATATGGGTGTCGACATAACGCTCACTATCAGTGCTAGAAACGTCTCTGGAAAGCTTGCAAATGTTGGAGTTTCTTTCAAAGCCTCGAAGAATTCTCAGTTCATGGGTGCCTAAGAGCTCAACAACTCAATTCTCAAAATTCCAAGTGTTTTTCGCTGGACAACCACTTGTAATTTATAGGGCATTTTGAATCCAAATTTGACCGTTCCCCCCAAATTTGATTCATTAATGCTGGATTGGCGGCATATTTTCAAGGATCTGAGCCATAAATTTCATCTTAAATTTCTATCGCCCACTCCATTTCACTACAGTTCTATCGTCAAATCATGAACAATGACTTTAACGGTCACTTTCCAGTCAACCTGTGTGATTTCTCCATGGGTAGCGTAGCTTCCTTCGCGGTGCTGCAAACCTTGTGAAACTTTCTTTCTTCGCACCATCCTCCAATCACACAACTTCCCAACCTGGGTAGTGTAGTTTATAGTCTCGCGCCTCCTTTCAGTTTCCTGGAGCGCTAAGACTGTGCTACCTTCATCTAGTCACATGGCTGGACCACAAGTTTATGGCTTCAAGAAACTACCATTCACCTTTCCTGGGAAGGGTTTTCCATTCAATTTGACTAATTGTACTGCTCCTCTGTCGGTAATATCCTTAGTGACATAGGGCCCTAACCAGTGCATTCTAAATTTCCCTGGAAATTTATCAAACTTATTGTCATATAACAAAACTAGGTGATTTACCCTAAAGATGCGCAGCTTAATGTGTCGATCATGCCATGCCTTTCGAAATTGCTTTTGGACCTATTGGTGAAACCTAGCTAGAAATATTTCCTCCTCAAGCTCATCCAGTTGTGCGAGCCTTTCCTCTAGGGCTCTACTATCCGTCATACCCATGAGAGCCGTTATGCGCAGACTAGGCACAATATATTCCATAGGCATTACCACTTCAACCACAATACAAGCCTAAAGGGGGTTTGTCTAGTCAACTTCTTGTATGTCGTTCAATAAGCCCATAGTATTGTAGGTATACGTAGGTCCCAATCACTTCGCTAAGCATTGAAAACCTTGTTCAACATGTTTTCCAACACTTTATTGAATGCTTCCACCGTCCATTACCCTGCGGGTGATAAGGTGTGCTCTTCTGGTGATATACTTGAAACTCCTTCGTCAACGCCCTAATCGTCTCATTCAGAAAGTGTGTACCACGATCACTCATCAAGATATTTGGACATCCAAATGACGTTAGTACATACTCAAAGAGGAACTTTGTAGTAGTCACGCCTGTGAAATCCTTCACAGGTTGTGCCTCCGCCCAACGAGTCAAATACTCCATTGTGGTGATAATGTACCTTGCTCTTGTCTTTCCTTGTCGCTACATGGGTCCCACGAAATCTATTGCCCACTTCTCAAAGGGTTGCAACATCATCTGTGGATTCAAAGGCATCTCATCCCTCCCCGATGGCCTTCCAATCCCATGACACACATCACACGCCTTACAATATGCTTGTGAGTCCTGATGGAGGGTTGGACTCCACAACCCTGCATGTAGAATCTTCTGCACAGTTACTCTTGCTACATTATGTCCTCCCACGGTGCCCGCATGAGTGTCTGCGAGGATGCTTCTTCTTTCAAACTCAGGTACATATCATCACAATATCTCGTCAAAGCCCATTTTGTACAGATGTCCAGCAATGACAGAGAAATCTGTTGTGTGCACCACTAATTCATTCTTCTGCTGGACAATGTATCCTTTCGGGGTAGTTCATGTCATTAGGAAATGTATTATATCCTCAAAATGACTATCAATGATGCACAAATAGCTGTGCGTTAGGCAATCCTTCCTCCAAATTAGTGGGCTCTGCCCCTATTTCAATACATGACAGATGGTCTGGTCCCGCATTCAGTCATCCAGGCATCACAATAACTTCAAAATCATACTCCTGGAACAATAAGAGCCACCTGCAAATTATCCCCCCCAACATATGCTTATTGACCAAGTACTTCAGCATGGAGTGATCTATATACATCTTAAAATGGCAACCAAACAAGTAGTGTCTAAACTTCTGGAGCGCATACACCATGGCTAACCCTTCGCGCTCAGTGGTGGAATAGTTCTTCTTCACTTTGGATAGTCTTCGGCTTGCGAACGCGATAGGATGGTCCAAGTCTCCTTCGCCATCTTGCATCAGTACTGCTCCCAATGCTATACATGACGCGTCGACATGTACATGAAACTCCTTCTTCCAATCCAGGAAGAGTAAAATCAATGTGGTGACCATCTTTTCTTTCAATATATCCAAGCTCTTCTTACAGTCCTTGTTCCATCAGAATGTGACATCCTTCTTCAACAATTTCTCCATAGGTGCGGTGATCTAGGCATAGCCTTTGATAAACTTTCTGTAATATCCTGTATGTCCCAGGGTAGCGCACAACTGCTTCACACTCCTTGGTGCTTCCAAGTTCAGTATCACTGCTATATTCATGGGATCTATGATCAATCCCTATCTGCAAACTACATGACCCAACAGGGTGCCAAAAGGAACACAAAACAAACACTTCTTTAGATTTAGCATGATCTGATATCTTCGATAGGTATCCAGAATCAGGTGCAAGCTTGCTACATGGAATTTTACCAGCCCAAACACGGTCTAGTCATCAAAGTATACCTCCAGGAACTTATGAATAAATTCCTTGAACGCAACAATGACTACGCGTGAGAATATCGCAGGTGCATTCTTCAATCAAAACAACATTACAGTGTACTGGAAACAACCCCACTCAGTTGTGAAATTTGTCTTACTCCTATTGTTTGGCACGGTTTTGATCTCGTGGTACCTAGAGAACCCATCAGTGAAGGAATATGTTTCTTGGACACTTATATTGTCCAACACTTCATCAGTGAATGGAGTTGGGAAAGGGTCATGTATGCAGGTGTCATTTAGCTTCCTGAGATCCACGCATATCCTTATTTCATCCTTCTGCTTCTTCTCCTATACCACCATTAGGCTTACCCAGTCATATTCTTCCACACGTTCAATGATGCCTACCATGAGAATCTTGTCTAACACTAAGTGGACCTTCTCCTTATACTTCGGATTGAGATGGTAAGGTCTTTGCTTAACCGGCTTCGCTTCAGGCTTGAATGTGATCTTCATAACACCCAGGGCCTTGATTATCCCTTTTAAATCCATAAAGTTGGTAGGGAATAATTCCTGGTACTTGCGGAGCAATTCAACGACGTTATCCACCATCGCGTCGTCCCAATAGTCCCTAATCTTTGCAAATTTGGGTTCTGCCTCTGTACCGATATTTACCTATTTTGTTTTCAATGACACGGTTATATCAGGGTTCTCAATATACAGTTCTTCAACCTCATGGTAACCTTCAGTTTCAGGGATGTTAATCTTTCACAATCCTAATCCTCTTCTTTAGCGGTTACATTATAGCATTCCAGCTCGTGACTTAATTGAGTAGCCCACTTAGGCTGAGTCATGTCCAAAAGATCCTACGGTATCCTAAATATTGTTGCTTTCACTTCTTGT
This sequence comes from Pinus tabuliformis, assembly GCA_031772625.1. Classification (NCBI taxonomy): domain Eukaryota; kingdom Viridiplantae; phylum Streptophyta; class Pinopsida; order Pinales; family Pinaceae; genus Pinus; species Pinus tabuliformis. The sequence goes on from CM062815.1 coordinate 41,309,406, forward strand.
AGCACCTCATCGATGCAGTCAAACCCATCTTCGAAACTGAATGTCATTACGAATCCCTCGCACAGAATATCCCATTCACTTGTACCATGGTGGAGCTATGTTTCTATGTAACAATTCATTGGGACAACATCTAGGGTGTGACAAAACAAGTGCACCCATTCAGGTTGGGGCTTCTCTCCATAAACCTAGACCCATTTGGCCAAATGCATGTGTGGATCATCATGTCCATCATCCTTGTCTATCAATCACATCTTTGGCTTTCCAAAGTGTGTTCTCATCATCCTCCTACATTCGCGCCAATCATCAAAGATTCTGTTATGCGTATGCTACCATCTTGCGGGTGTAGGGCGCAATGCCCAGTCCAATGCCTGGAAGCACTACTTTTCTGGTACCTCCCTTTCAAATGCATCCAAAACGATATCTACCTCATTTAGGCCATCATAAGTAGGCATATTTCTTACCTCTAAGGACACACAGTGCAGCGACCAAGTCATCATGTTACAGTTTAGCATAGTCACTTCATGTAACCGATTCCGCTAGCGCTTTAACTCTTCACCAGAGTCTGAGATGAAGGAACTCTCGCGATCCCATGTAATTCATTCATCCGTAGTGGGATTCACCCAATCTTGGTCTTGTGCTGTTATCTTATAGATACAGTCTAGATCGTCATCACTCTCATAATCGTGGACTGGTTCAGTGTAGCACGATCCTTCAGCAGGATCTCGAGGTACTATTACGAGTAGCGATTTTTTCTCAAATATCATCTTTCATTTCTTTAGATTGATTACCCCATTCATATCAGTAGCCCAATCAATTCCCAAGAGTGCAGGATAGGGGTTGTTGTCATCCACTATCTCTATTACTTCAAGGTCAGCCAGTGCGCTCGCACCTTCAATATCCACAGTCACCCGCTGCAGCTGCCCTATGGGGATGATCTTGTGTTGATTCACCATCCTTAGCTGAATCGGAGACCATTGTAGTGCAGGTATTCCCATGCGTTCCCAAGTTTTCTTTGGCAGGACGTTCGCGTTTGACCCCATGTCCAAAATAACCTGATCCATTTCATACTCTCCTATCTGCGTGGTCAGTCTCATCTCCCATCCCATGCTTGTTTTATGCTTACCAACCTTTCGTACTACGCATGGCTCACCCAGAGCGATTCTGTCACATCTATTTATAAGCTCTTGTAACCCCTTCATAGCCTTACTATCACACAGTAACTTCATATAGGTCTCCAGGAATGTTGTGAGCATAGAAGGGTCCATCTCTTGATCAAGATTATCCTTGCTCCTTGAGGTGGAGGCCTCTGTGAAGCTCTTCTTCACTTCCATGAAGGTTTCACATACGTGCTCCAAATCGAACTCAACATCCTTTGCCAGAGCTTTGTGAACACATGTACTGTCTTCTGGTTGTTTCCCCTTCTCATCTCCTATTGTGATTCCACTTCTGAGCACTATATTTACATTTGGATCCTCTTCGTGCGGCTCAGACCTCATCATCTGTAGGTTCAGAGTCGGTGGAGGTGGTAGCGCCCCTTTGTCACGTATCCTTCCTATTAGCGTAGGACATTTTTCTATTTGATGATCAAACAGAGTGCAATATTTGCACGATGGATGTGTTGGGTTAGTGCAATTGCAAGCATAGTGTCCTGGTCCTCCGTAGTTGTAGCAAATCAACTGTCCTCAACCTTTGCTAGGTCCTCCTCCACCTCGGCCTCATCCGTGCCCCTGAAATCTTGTATGTGCCATCCCTGTGCTCTGGTCATGGGGGCACGTTTTGGCCTGAACCCTATAGGTAGGAGTTTTGTCCATCATGAATTCATAACTCTTGAAATTACACTAATCATACCCTACCGACCTACAAAAGTTGCAGAATAGTTGTTGCGGTATTTGTACAAACTTCTGTGCCAAATGACAGTTATCAGTGGCATGTTCTCATGCTACCTAACATATATCACACCACAATGCAAGCCCCGTGCTCAGTCCTGCTTGAGTTTCTAGCCTCAAAGGCATCGGTCCTCCTCCTGAAATATAGTTCGCAAAGATTGGCAATGCTCCTTGTCATGCCCCTGACTCTTGTATTTCAAGCACCATTCCTCTTTGCTCACCTCTAGTCAAACCATTCTGTCCTACTTCAAAATTTTCATCTCAAGGCATAGATTCTTCAACTGCGCATGGATCTGCTGAACCCCAATATTTGGACCTTGCATCGGTGTTTGATGCAGTCTCATGGTAATCTCCAAGGCCTCTGCTTGAGTTGTTATCTCATGTTGTGACAATGCAACCCTTAAGTGTGGTAGGAGCGAAGCCACAAACCATTTTTACTGTTGTCCGTCTGTTAAGTTCATGTTATCTTCATGGATCTTAGAATTCAACCTCTAATATAATTCCCAAGGTATGTCGCTTGGTTGCATCACGATTTCCTTGAATCCCATAATAAACTGTGCTTTAGATTTAGGCCTACTGAATTCTCTATTCAGTGCTGTCTAGATGTCTACCACTCTAGAATTTGGGTTATCATTAAAGTTCTTGATATACCAGGGTAGCATGCAATCTTGCAGAGAACTAACCAATGTTGCTTTCTTTATGTGATCATCTGTAATTCCCTGATCTTCCCACACGGCTTTCACAACGAACCAAAACTGGTTTGGGTCCTCATTCCTGAAGCCTTTGAACAAAGGTAGCTTCACTGAATTTTCTATACTGAACTACGGTGGGGGTGGAGGTGGTACAGGTGAAGTCACAGATGATGGTGGTGATGTTCGAGGTGGTGTGGGTGGAGGTGGTATTCCTAGGAACCCTTGTCTTATTAATTGAATAACAGTTTGCAAAGAAACTTGCGCTATCCCTTCTTCATCACCTCGTGGAGGTTAAACCAATGGACTATATTCAGGACCCTTTTTCCCTTTGATTTTGTAAGTTTTTCCTCTTTGTGTAGCCCCGAACATCAAGGTAGCTTCACAACCCATTTTGCACACACTAAAATTTTAATCTAGGTATTCAAATATTTCACGTACTTACCTCGCGGTCCTTTGAAAAAACGTCGCTCTGCCTCACTATAGATGACTAGGTGTCGACCACGAATTCAGTTACAGATCCTCTTATGACACAATTGAGCCAATTATCGACAATGTGGGTGATCTTTTCCTCAAATGCTTCCCATTTCTGTACTAGATTTGGGGTCCAAACAATGGGTTTGTCAAGTTTCCAGCTTTCTTGGCTATCTGCTAGCTTCGCGATCCACTTGTATAGCTCAACTGGAAAGGAGAAGAAAAATATTTCATGGATATTTGTATATAAGTATCTATCCAACCACTATTCCTTTGTGAGTTGTGGGTTTCTGTTCTCCTACGCTGCAAATTCGTGGATCTTCCTATCCAACCAATCTTTGATCTCTTTCTTAGTTGGATTCCAATGATATGACATCGCACATCTCTTATGCAGATTTTGGTCTTGGCAACAGAACCATTTGTTGGCTTATTGGGGCTTGACCCAGGTTCAGCATTAGGTAGCCAAACAAATCCCTAGACTACTGGCTCTTTTGGCATCAACCTGTGGAGTGCGAACCGAAGTCTCACCCGAAGCAGTATGGGGGGATGTTGGAACCAAGTTTCCGCACCCTGAAATGGTTGTGATGTCGGTTAATTCCTTCTATCCCTCCCTTCGTGCAAGTCTCTTAGCTCTAGGGCTTGCCAGACTAGCCCCTTATTCCGCCCTTCAATACCTTCTTGGAAGGGTGTGATCGACCTTCACATAGCCCTAACTTATGGCTCAGGCACTTTCATGCTGCTATGGCTGTGTACCGTGCAGATTCCCAAATTAGTCTAAGTGACTTGCTTATCTTATTAAACAATTATAGTTAGCATTGTGTAAACAAATGTTCTTACTTGCATTCACTTGACCAACGTAATTACATACATTTGCGCATCATGTAAGAATTATAAATGAAATTCATACATAACATATCAATATGCATCAACAGAACAAAGAAACAGAAATTGTAGAATATTTCTCTTTATTGATATCTTCCAAGTGATTATAGACTCTATCTACCCTGCGTACACAGCTGCAGGGGTCCGCGCACTCAGCTGTGGACTTCTACCTTAGGCCTCTACACACTCAGCTGCAGAGCCTCTACCTATGCTATGACCCGAAACTTAGACTTCTTACTTCAGAGCTATGAATCTCTTACATGATTGATGACTCTAACTACTTAGAGCTTAGCTATTTTTGTACAATCCCATGGTCCACGGACCATGGGTAGATCTCTTACAGTTGACTTTACTTTTACAAAACTAAGGGCGAACAACACTTTATCACATATGACACCTTCGCGCTCTGCAACCACAAAATGCGGAGTCTTTACAATTTTATTACAAAATTTGACCAAACATGGGATTTTAGCCCCAAAACTATCCCTAGGGGATCCCACTCCCAACAATAAATTAACATCATCCAAGTTGTTTACTAATGTGGAAATTCATTTTTTCTCAATTTAATCAAGGAAAAATCAAATTGATAATTTCTTGCTACATTTTTCAACACTCCCTCTCAACAAGAAAGGGATTAACAACCACCCCTATCTTGCACCTGTGTAACTCGAACTTCCCTCTTAACAAGGCATTTGTCAGAATGTACTGTAACAAAATTCTAGCTTTGCACACCATCTTGTAAATGGTGATACTGGATATCTATATGCTTGGGTCGATCGTGAAAAACAAGATTCTTAGATATGTTAATTAAACTATGATTATCGAAATTGGATTCATCATTTGAAAAAACAATCCAACAAGTATCTTTCTCATCCCGATCACCTCACATGTTGCTTGACTTGCAACCATGCATTCTTTTTATGCCGAACTCAGCGACACAAATCGTTTCTTCCTGTTGTACCAAGAAACCTCTACGAACCCAACATTGAAAATTACACCTAATGTACTCTTTCATTCTTATGGACTTCCCACCAAATTTGCATCTGTGAAGCCACACAACTTCACTCCCTCTATATGTATGTACCATCGTCCAAACTGGATAGTACATCTGAGGTACCAAAGAGCATGCTTAGGTATGTTCCAAAAAAAATTGGTTGGCCTAACCATATCTTGGCTCAACTAGTTGACTGCATACCACATATCTGGTCATGTGTTCACAAGAAACATCAGTGAACCCACTAGCTACCAATAAATGGGAGCATCCACTTCTTCATTTGAAGTGGCATCCTCTTTCCTCTAGTTGGTCACTAGAGGTGTCTCCATGGGTTTGAAACTATCCATGTAGAATATCTATAGTCTCATTTTCATACATTACTTGAGAGAAAAATAGTTCCACATCACCTTGCCATACTTCCAACCCGAGGAAGTAGTGCATGAGACTCATGTCCTTCATTTCAAATTCCCTTGCAAGGTCCTCCTTGCAAGATTTGATCAGTTTTTCATCACTAGTTAAAATCAAATAATCAACATATAATATAATAATTATAAACTTAACTTCTTCCAAGACATGATAAAAGTTTCCATCCTCATTTTTTGTGAAGCCAAAACCAGTGAGACAACTGTCGATCTTGGTGTATTAAGCACAGTGTGGTTTCTTGAGGCTGTACAATGCTTGCTTGAGTCTGCACACATGATACTCCCAATCAATAGTCTCAAATCCTTTTGGTTGCTCAAAGTACAACTCCTCCTCAATAACTCCATTGAGGAATTTTTTTTTACTTCAATCTGGTGGATCTTCCACCCCATATGTGCAGCCAGAGCAAGAATTGATCTAATGGATGAGCACCTTGCTACAAGTGTAAAGGTCTCCTCATAGGTAATCCCTTCAACTTGAGAATACCCCTTGGCCACAAATGTATCCTTGTACTTCTCTATGATTCTGTATGCTACCTACTTCACCTTGAAGATCCATCTTGAACCCGCAATTAATTTATCTACTGGTCTTGGGACCACTTCCCAAACACTTTTCTTTACAATGGATTTGTATTCCCCCACCATTGCATCAACCCATATAGGTTTCTCTACTGCTTCCTCGAAAGAGGATGGCTCAGTCTCTACAAGCTTAGACATTAGAGACATATAGCCAGTGTACCAATCTGGTGACCTTTTATTTCTGCACTGATATAAAAGAGCACCCACTAATCCGAATTGGATCATTATATTGGTTGTCACCCATCTCGATGTAGTTGGAGTGGAAAAAGTGGAGGAATCAATTCAAGAGACTATTTTTACCAACAAGAGCTAGTTTGGCGAAGCGGGGTCTAAAACCTTTAGGGACAATTTTGAGGCATCAAATAACATTTTTTGGGGGTAAAAATTTGATGCCTTAGCGTCACACCCTTCAATGAAATTTTACATACAAAGATCTTTCCAATGGTGCAAGAATCACGTCAATCAGAGTCTGTATGCAAAATTTATGCCACTCAAAAGTTGACATTCCTGTTTTCACACTTATAGTTTGGGAGAATATTGCGTTAGCCCCCATTATTTATGAAAAAGGGGCTAGCCATGTTTTTATGATGTAAAATAATATAGAAGAGTCTATATTGTAACTCTAGTTAAGATTTTATGTAGTCAAAATTAACCACTGGTAGCCTATCGAGATGTGTTAGAACCAAGCCCTAGGAGGAAGAGGCATTCCATTCTTTCGAGAGAATTTTGTTCCATAACTGAGCAAAGATATCCAGGAGAGATAGGAGGTAGAGCACACAGAGAGGATATGTGCGCTGGAGCAGCCCACGGGCCACAGACATTACTTCTTTATACCTGCAACCATATTTCCAGACAGAGAAAGAGAGTGAAGTGGCCTCACCTTCCAACAGGTTTTTCTCCCGAAAGGGTTTCCCAAAGAGCATATCTTGTGTGTTATGTGTGGGTGTGCTTATTTTATCGTTCTCTACTTTTCTACATAATTCCCATTCGGATGCATGCACTAATTACAGTTAAATCCATAGACCTTAAAGTTTAATAAATTGTAATAGTGTAGAGTTTTCATAGTTTTCATATAATATTATTAAATCTGTTGTGATGAAATTTCTAATGGAATATCCACAGAAGTTTAGGGATCACCCACATTCTCCCTCTCATCCCGCGCAAGTCTCTTAGTTTCCCTATTCCCTTTTCCTTCTTCTCTAGATGGTTCTGCTTGAGTGGCCTATATACACTCTCTTCTCCTCAATTTTTGGTTGCTCCACAACTTCTTGAGGCTCCTCCTTTAGAGCTAAAAGCTCATTTTCTAGTGTGATCTGAAGCTCCCTCTCAAGAGAGAACCACATGGGTTTCTCTTCATCAGACTTTACATCTCTTCGTACAACTTTCATTCTGAGGGATGGTAAGTACACATGATAGTTGTGGGGAGCTTTTGTGTAACCAACAAATACCCTCAATTTTGTTGTCATCTCTAGCTTCTCCCTTAATTATTTGGAGATATGGCAGTAAATAGACACTCCAAAAATCTTGAAGTGGGACACATCTAGCTTCCTCCAGAGAAAGCCTCCTCCAATGTAATCACACCTATAATATGATGAGGACTCTAATTCTGTAAGTAGAATGTTGTGTTGCATTCCTTGGCCCACAATTATAGAGGCAAACCTTGGTCATGCAAAATCACCCTCGCTTCTCCCACAATGCTATTGTTATTTCTCTCAACCACCCCATTCTATTGTGGGTTGTGCGGTGATGTCAACTCTTATCGAATTCCTTCTTTTTCACATAAATTTTTAAATTCATTTGACATGTACTCACCTCCGTTATCACTCTTGAGAGCCTTCACCTTCTTGTCGGTTTCTTTTTCAACCAATGCCTTGAATTCTACAAAATTGAAGAATGTCTCATATTTCTTTCGTATGAATAAGATCCAACACTTCTGTGAGAAGTCATCAATAAAAATGACAAAATATTTGTGCCTGGTAGTGGAGGCTTGCTGGGATGGGGACCCCTAGGTCCAATTTTGTCTAAGTTTTGAGTAAAAGTTTGTAATATTATAAAGTCTCCGCAATTTGAGGAGTGGAGCAAAAGAAATTTAAGAGTCAAAGGGGCTTTTAGGAAGGTTAAAGCCCCTTAATTTGTAAAGGGATGGACTATTTTGATGATACAATGAACTCTACGCATGGTTTGTAGACCATGGTAATGTAATATAAAGGATATAAAAGGGAGTCATTTGGAGTCATTAGAGGGAAGTATAAGCTTATGGTTAGTTGATAAGTGAGATTTTGAGTTTGTAAGTCTATATTCTGATGAAGGGGAAGGCTCTTGTAGCTGAGTGCGCAAATACCTTGGTAAGTCTGTAGCTGAGTGCGCAGGCCCCTACAGTTGTGTGTGCAGGGTTAGAAGAAGTGTATGTACTAAAGATATAAAGTAATAAAGCATATTTAAAGTGAATATGTGAGTTCTGTGTTTATTTATATGTTCTATGTTTTTATGCTTAGTTATGATTCAGTTCTTCGTTATATTGCTTTAATTGCATCACGAAGGTTCATATCGACATTGATATAATAACTTTTTCATGTTAGAACACTTAAGCAAAGCTCGTAGATCTAACCAAGTAGAAATCACTTTAAGTCTATGATGCTAAAGATAAGGGTTCACGTAGGTTAGATAGGGCCCTAATTTAAGGAAACACCTTGTTGCTACATCACATAGCCTTTTGGATACAAAAACTTGGTTCCAGCATCCCCCAATACTGCCTCGTGTTAGACTGTGGTTTGCACTAAGAAGACTATTGCTGAAAGGGACGGTAGCATTGGGTTTTGTTGGTTAGTGCAGCTAACTCTGAACCTAGGCCCAAGCCCCCTCAAGACAACAAATGGTTCTCTTGTTGGGAGTGGGATCTATCTGAGGGATGTGTGATCTGACGTCCATGGATACCAAATAGGAAATAAATCGAGAAGTGGATAGATCGAAAGTTGCACGAGTTTGCAGCTCAAGAAAATTGAAATCCGCATTGGTACAAACAAAGGTGGTTATAGAGATATCTCTACACAGAAGAGCATAGAAAGTTCTTTTCATCGTTCCCTTGAGAATTACACGAGTGGTTGTCTAAGCTAGCGAATAATGAACCTACTTGGAAACACGACTATCCTATTGTGTGGAATCTTGAAATGATCAGGCACCTTAAGGAGTCTAATTATAACGTCACAAGGGTTGTTGAATATTGGATCAATAGTATTTTGGGCAGTTTCATCACTGAAATTGAAATTGACACTTCTGTATCTTATAGCGAAGCTGAACACCGATTATTTAAGGGTCTAAGAGGTAAGTACCTATGATCACTAAAGACTTGGATTAAATTGATGTTGTGTGAAAAGGTTGTTATGCCTTTGAATTGATGTTTAAAAGAGGTCAGACTATATCTACGTGAAGTGGAACAAGATTCAAATCTGATTGGGACTAATATACTGAAGGCACGTACAATCCATTGTTGGGCGAATTGGACAGCGAAGAAGAAAGGCCCAGCCCTAACACACTTGGAGGTGCACCACAGATAGAAGGCCAGGGAACTTCTAGGATTTTGTATCCATCCACCCCATCTCCGCCTTCATCACCACCACATAAAACTACGCCTCCACCTCCACCTTCATTCTTTAGTATGACGAATATAGTGAAAATCCATGTATTCAATGGTCAGGGATTAGAGGACCCTGATAAGTTTTGGTTTGTAGCTGAAGCTATGTCAAAGGCACAACAAATCAATGATAATGACTTGAAGAAAGAACAACAGGTTACAATGCTACAGGATAGGGTGCTCGCATGGCATATCAAATATAGCACAACCAATTTAAATGCTATGTTGGGTGAGACAAAGACTGCGCTAAACATAAAATTTAGAAATCCAAAATTAGAAGCCTAGTGTGTTACTGAAATAAAGGAGATCAAGCAGATAGATAACGAGTCTACGTGGGATATGGATCAGTAGTTGAAGTGCTTAATGAGACAATTTAATCTACATATTTCAGATGAACAACATAAGGAATGGTACATAACTTTGTTATTTCCACATTTAAGACTGCCTTTGTCTCAACAGAAGGTCAAATCTCAGGTTGAAGAATTAGAGATTGCAATGAAGCTAGAGGCTTCACCAATCCAGGATACCAATATAAGAGCCCAACAATTCTAGTAATAGTTAGCAAGCCTGCATATGGAGTTGCAGGATATGAAGAAGGGAAAGGAGATTCAATCAGGACTACGTTATGAATTTTGGTGCATGAAGTGAAAGGATGTAGACCACTATAAGGATCATTTCCCTGTAAACCAAGATTACATAGCTATGGGAGGTCCCAACCCATTGAAACTAGCGTCTCCTCCTCAATCAAGCACTAGTTCAAGCATCAAGTGTAGTATCTGCCAAGTACCAGGAATTCATACAATAAACAATTTTCATCTATTACAAAAGTTTGTGTAGTCACCAAAGAAAATATTTTGTAATTTTTTAAATCGGTCAGCCATGATGAAAGAGATTTCCAAATCTATGATTTGATGATAGACAGAACCCTGATGTATAGGATGTAGGGTGAAACCCGCGGGCACAACTATTAAGGCTCACCCGTGGCTCATGGAGGATTCCAAGGATGGGGAAGTGGACAAGGAGGAGGTGCTACAAGAGGTTAGGGTCAGATCATTTGCTATAATTGTGGAGAACTGATACATTTTTTGCATGACTATCAGAATCAAAATCACCCTTCTTGTTAATACTATAAGAAATTTGATCATGTTATAGAAGAGTGTCCTATATTAGTAGCAAAGATGTAGGAAAATAAGAACCAACAACCAATGTAGAACATTCAGATGATGTGATCCGAACCATGTGAAGACAATACTAGTGTCAATATAGTAACATGAAGTGGTATATCCACTGGTGAAGACAATGTAGAAGATAAATCAGATACATGGGTTCACAAGGCTGGTGAAAATAATGTTGGATTTGACTTACCCAGAGAAAAGGAGGTGTTTATGGAGGCAAGGAAAATTTTTATGGATCTAGGTTCTTCTACATAAAAAACTCAGAAATCAATCGTCCCACGAAGAGAGAAATCTGAAGAAAGTATTGCGACAGAGAAATTTGATCCCATAGTGCTGAAATCGTTTCTAGAGGCATGCATGAAGTTGTTGAGGGATCATAAGGCAGTTGAAGTACTAAAAGAACTGATAGATAACTGTGCTAGCAAGGACAAGCCACTACCAAAACAACGTGTAGTAAATAAGGTGAACCAAAGCAAGAAGAGGACTGGTAAGGAAATGTGGTTGACAACACAACTTAGTGATTTTGATATGGACCAGATAATTCTAGACTTGGGATCTGGTGCTAATGTACTGCCAAAATATACTTGGGAGCATATGGGGAAACCTAAGCTGCAATGGTCACTAATCTAGCTACGCATGACAAACCAACAAAAGATAATTCCGATGGGTTTCCTACATGGAGTGGTTATAGATATTGAACGAGCTAGTGTGCTCACAGATTTTGAATTTATTGAGTAGTAGATCACAATAATCCATACCCAGCATTTCTCGGGATTGATTAGAATTTCAACATGTTTCTATTATTAATTTAAAGAAGTGAAGAATGCTATTTGAAAAGAATGGCCTTAGAGTGGTTGTTCCATTGGATCCAGCAGAAGGTGAACAATACACAGAGCCAGTCCATGATGACTATGATGAAGAAGACATTGATCACATATATAAGCGCACTGCTTGAGATGAAGAGTGGATTAATCCCACTATATATGGACATATCAGTTGAGAGATGGATGTTAATGCCAATAAGACTCAGATGAAGAATTAGAAAACTGGCAGTCGGTTGCATGAGGTCTCTACACTACAATGCAATAGGCTTACAAAGTCTTTTCACTATATATCAATTGAGGTATGTAATTTACCTTACTATGATGGGCTAGACGATGTTAGTACTTTTATTGACCATTTTGAAAGAGATGTACCATAGGAGCACAACTTTTAGGCTCTAGATTTGGCTTTAAAAGCTACGTTTGCAAGATGGTGGGGAACCCACAAGGATAACATTGTTGATTGAAAGGAATATCTTAGGCTGATGAGATTAAGATTTGGCTCCACAAAAATGCATCTCAGTGAAACGTACACATGTAAGGATGATCTACGCGAACATCTGGCTAGATGAACTAGGGCTTGGGGTGAGGTACCTCAACCGGAATGGGTAAATATATTTATTCACACCTTAGATGTTATACCGATGAACTGGTAGTTGGAGATGGAATTGCAACACGGGATTGCTAACTGGGATAAAATGAAGAAGAGTTTTCTACTTACACTCAACTTTAAATATGGTTTGAATGCATTGATGGGGTGCTTCAGGCGATTGAGGAAATGATCTTTTGAACACTAATAGAACCTATAACTTGGATGTAGCCTAACTGGAGCACGCAACTACAACATGTGAAAGAATGCTACAATGTTACTATGGAAGAAGGCAATGAGGATCCATGAAATATCAACATTCGTGAGTCAAAAGGACTGTGTGAAGTAGTAGGACCTGATGCAAAGATCCCTGATATCTCATAGTTGATAAAGACAAAACATGTAAATATTGGCTCAAAAGCATAACCAAAGTTTGCGCAATTGGTGACTATTGGGATGAAGACACGGTAGGTAAGGTTGTTGAGTTAGTGCATGAATATCAGGAATTATTTCCAACAAAGGTCTTTGAATTGAAGGGCGTAGTAGGTGATTTGAGTGTGACGAAGATCAATTTAAAGCCAGACGTGAAGACGGTTAAGCAGTGCCCATATCAATTAAACCCTAAGTACAAGGAAAATGTATGAGAAGAGTTGGATAAGATGCTCACGGCATGCATAATTGAGCTAGTGGAAGAGTTAGAATTGGTTAGTTTGATGGTCGTCCAAGAAAAGAAAACAAAGGGTGATATAAGGATCTGCATAGATCTCCAGAAGTTAAATGTTGCATGCATGCATGACCCCTTTCCTATGCCTTTTACAGATGAAGTTATAGAAAATTTTGGTGGACAGGAGGCTTATTCATTCACAGATGGATTTTCAGGATATCACCAAATCAATATTGCGCCAGAGGATAGGAGAAAGACTACCTTCGCTACAGAATGGGGGTCATTCCAATATACAGTTATGCCTTTCGGACTGGAAAATTCCCTTGCAATATTTCCAAGGGTGGTATTCGTAGCATTCAAGGAATTTATTAACAAGTTTCTGGAGGTCTACTTCGATGATTGGAAAATATTTGGGCTGGTTAAGAAACATGTTTCTAGTCTATGCTTAATGTTGGATACATGCAGGAAGTATCAGATTTCCTTGAATTTGAGGAAATGTATTTTTTGTGTACCTTATGGAATACTGTTGGGATATGTCGTATGAAAGTAGGGATTGATGGTAGAACCTACCAAGATTGCTGTAATTATCAATATGGATCCACCCAAGAATGTAAAATAGCTACGTGCAAATTTGGGTCATACATGAAGTTTATAAAGGTGTACATGGATATCACTGTGCCAATGGAGAAGTTATTGAAGAAGGACACTACATTTTGTTGGGATGATGAGTGCCATAAGAGCTTGGATGTTCTTAAGAAGAAGATGGTTACTGTGCCAATCCTAGTATTCTCGGATTGGAAGAAAGAGTTTCATGCGCACGTGGATGCGTCCTGTATAGAATTGGGAGTTCTTTTAACTCAACCAAGTGAAGGAGATATTGACCATTTGATTGCCTTTGCAAGTAGGAAATTATCTAATGCGAAGCGAAACTATTCAACCATAGAATGAGAAGGATTAACCACGGTATACACACTACAAATATTCAATCATTTTATGCTAGGTGCGCACTTTAAAATTTATATGAATCATTTTACATTGAAAGTCCTAGTTAATAAGCCTGTGTTGGGGGAAAAGATCTATAGGAGGTTGCCTGAGAGCAATAGGCCTCCTTTCTTTGTATTGTTACTTTTATTTCAGCATTATATTTCTTTTCCTTTACATGCATCTGGAAACACAGTTTGCTGAGTTGAATTTCTTGTTGTGGTTAAGTAGGATGGCTTTATGAACAAAGTTGCTTCCAGTAGTTTAGATTAGAGTAAGGAGATTAGAGTTAATCAGAGTCCCAAAAAGGGTTGACTGCACGCTCACTTCCACCTCTGTTTAGAGACTGGAATTGCAGACTGTGCCACCCACCAAAAACATTCTTTTACATGTCATGCAATCTTTGATGCAATGTTCTCGGTTGTAGCAGCATCCATGTGTTCAGATCTTGTGGAATGAATCGTTGCTTCAATGCCATGCAAGAGTGTCCTTACAAAATCACGTTGTTGTTCTGTGGTTTCATAAAAACAGTTAGAATAGGGTGATGAAATTTCGGTTTTGTGCAAGACGCGGAGGATTTGTTTCATTTACACTGTGCAGTACTACTCCCTCACTCCCCTATACTTCTAAGCTGTGCCTAGGCCATCCACTCATCCCTCAGTAAGACCACTTACCTCCTAACTCTTCTACCACCCACGTGACTTTACCTTTTCGGCCTTCCATTTCCTCTAACCTCCCTTAGGCCAACCGGCTTTGCGCACCCCCTCTTCATCTCATCTCTCTCTCCATAAGCCATCACAAGCTCCCTCCTACCTCCTTGACCATCCATATAGCCTCTTCCACTCATCCATCACCCAAAAATCCTATTGCAGAACATCCTGTAGGAATTAGTGAAATTCCTGTAGAAATTCTGAACATCCTGTAGAACCCCTGCAGACTTCCTGTAGAAGCTTGTAAACACGGTTGCCAAGCATCTGAACTTTATAAACTTCTCTGAAAGGATGCTAGGGATCCCTTAGACCCTCTCTGAGCCTTCCTGACCTTTTCCAAGCATTCCCCTCCTTGATCTATCCCTGCACAGTCAAGACCTAGTTAGAAGCACACACATAATAACCCAACAACTTGAATAAAAATACAAAAATATGCTTTCTTTAGATCAAAGTAGTCTAGACACATGCATCTCACCTTCCTAGAAGTAATGGCACCTCTTCCAGTATTTCGCATTCCCACCTTTGCATTAGAAGGACTAGCTGGTAGAATTAGGGTTTGCTAGGGTTTTCATTTCTTGTTGGCTTTCAGTCCCTTCCTACAGTAGGTTAATTTCCTTTGAGATAGCTTTCATTCATCGGTTAAAAAGCTTCTTCTGAGAACTCATAGAAGTTGGCTTGAGCCCTAGTGGACTTGTGCCAGCTGACCAAGTGATAGCTGCGACAAGAGCTAGTACTTGTGCATACAGCACCGTCGCTTCCAAGTTTGTTACGAACTACCGTGTTGATAAAATTAGAGAAGGAAGCTCCAGGAGTTGTAGCATTATTGCTACAATACTGGAGCCCACCATCTTTTTGGCGCCATTGCCGGGGAAGCATCAGAGTATTAGTAATTGTTGCCTTTCTTCTATTTTCCTACTCTCGCCTTCTGCCAAGTAGTTTATTTCATTTCCATTCTGCAAAAGTAGCATAGACATTTCCTGCTTTCATAGATTAACATTTCAATTCCGAAATTTCATTTTTGCAAGCGTAGATTAGCATTTCAATTCTGCAAGCGTAGACTAGCATTTCCATTCCTGCAATTTCATTTGAGCAAAGTAGATTAGTTCTTTCCTGCTTTCATTTCAATTCTGCATTTTCATTTCAGCAAGATAGTTAGTTGTAGATCAATCTGTTTCAGTTTTTGCAGGTACCAGAGAAAAAAACAAAAGCAATCAAAAGTCTTTCCATTTCATGCCTCGTAGGAGTCGAGATAAAACAGGCAAATTCTTACCCAACACCCCCACTACATCACTGAGTCACCCTTCTCTCTTCTTCGGTGACAGTGATCCAGAAGAACCTATAGGTGAACCTCCTGAGATATACGAAGATCCTATAGAAGAAGAAGAGTTAGAGACCATTCCATCTGAAGCTATGGCTGACAATAGGGGAGAAGATGAGAGAATAGAAGGTGCCTTCCCCATCCGTGAGACCAATGGAGACATGAAAATGAAGAACATTAGCCCCTCCACCTTACCTCACTTCCATGGGCTGACTACCGAAGATCCTGATACCTTCCTGTTTGAGTTTGCTATCCTTTGTCGAACCTATGACTATACTGAAGATGAACAGAAGCTGAAACTCTTCCCCTCAACCCTTAAGGATGCAGCATTACGCTGGTTCATGGGCTTACCTGGGAACAGTATCACCACTTGGGCTCAGATGTAGCAAGCTTTTAATACCAAGTATCGGGACTACTGAAGGTCCAAGGAAACCAAGGGAGAAATCTTTCGGATGACCATGGGAAATGATGAGTCCTTAGAGGATTACGAGGAAAGGTTCCAACTTAGCTATAAACGGGCCAGGTGCACACTTGACCCTGAATCCCTCAAGTTGGTCTTGCTCCGAGGAGTCCTTGAAGACCTCTTAGATACCCTTCACATGTTAGCTAGAGGAGATATTTACCAACTGCCTTATGAGGACATAAAGACTGTGTTTAGAAACCACTCTAGGGCAGCCCGGAAACGAGGTAGAGGAAACCTCCTCTCAGCTGGTTTTCCTTTATCCAAACATGAGTTTACAAATCAATTAGAGGATCTCAAGAGTGAGGTGAGACGGACCATTGCCATGCAACTTGATACGTTCAGGATCCAGCAGAAGAAGGAAGAAGTTGAGAGGGCCTTGGCTATCTTCTGCCCTAGGTGTACAAGGAAACACCCTAAGAACGAATGCCCATTACATTCGGTTGAAGTATGTTTTGTTTGTGAGGAGGACAATCCCACCAACCAATGTCCAACCTTACCTGGGCTTAAAGCCATGTATCAAGGGACAAAATCCCCCACCGAACCTCTCTATTTCCTCAACCAAAGGAGGCCACAAGGACCTAGACCTTACCAGCAGGGGATGCAAGGGGCACCCCAAGCTTATTACAACCCCAACCAATCTACTCCTATGCCTTCCTGGGGTCCTCTTGCTCATCCTTCCTGGTCTGTGCCTCCTCCATGGTCTTACCCACCTCAGTACCATACTCAACCCACTACTCATTCGTATCACTCACATGCCTAGCCACAGCCTCAGTGGAATGCACCTCAATTGGGGTGGAGGCCCCAGTACAACACTCCTCCAACCATTTTGCCTCCACCACCAGTTCAACCTCAACCATTACCTCCTACTCCTCCAAGGCAACCTCAAATGCCTGCTCAACCGAACCCGAACCCCAACAACAGACAGGCCCAGCAGGTATATACTGGGGAAACATCATGCCCTACCTATGCTGTGGAGATCCAGGAGATCAATCTGCGATCTGGAAAGACTCTTCTGGATCGCCAACCTCCTCCCCCAGAGGACAAGGAAGACAAACAGGAAAGTGAACCAAAGGCTATTCCACCCTTTCCTGAGAGACTAATAGCCACCACACAACCCAACCCAGAGGAGGATGAGCTTCTGGGAGAGCTCAAACAGTTGTGTGTGAAAATACCACTTCTCCAAGCCATCAAGGATGTGCCAATATACAACAAACTGGTTAAGGAAAAGTGTTTCATACACCCAGGCAGGCGAAAGAGGGATGCTTCAACCATCAATGTCATAGGACAACTGTCTGACCTTATGTTGGGACAAGTCATCTGCCCAAAGTATCTAGATCCTGGGAGTCCTGTAGTAGATGTCCACATCAATGGCACCATTATACCTCACACCTTGATTGATCTGGGGGCTGCCATTAATGTGATGACCCGGGATACCATGCTCAAACTCAACCTTCAGGGTTCCTTGAGGAAGACCTCGACAGTCCTACAACTAGCAGATCGCTCCACCATGACTCCCGAAGGGATTGTGGAGGATGTCTTGGTCTCTGTTGACTCTTGCGAATACCCTGCTGACTTCTTGGTGCTGCAACCAAAGGCAAAGCTCACTGGATATCCTCTTATTTTGGGAAGGCCTTGGTTAGCCACTACAGATGCTTACATAAGCTGCCGTGCAGGAAACATGACCATCAAAAATGGCCCTATGTCCAAGCAGCTAGTCCTATACCCTCCTGCCCAACCCTCATTAGAGCATGACTTACCACTTTGGTTGGAGGAAGGAGAAGAGGATGAGGTGTACTCAGCACCTTTGTGCGCCCTAGACACCACTAGGGGGGACCCCCCTGTTGAGAAGGTAAATCCCCTCTACGGATAGAGGCGATCCCTACTAGCCCACCAGGGGTCTAGCAACAATCACACAATGCTGCCACGCATGTTCCTAGTTACAATTAGACAAGAAGTAAAGAGCACCTACTTGGATTCCTGCGCTGTCGTTTGTCGAGGGGATGTTTCCCTTGCTCCTTCGCTTCAGCTGGTCATAGTCTTCCGCGATCCCCGCGAACGGACACCTGCACACACGAAGGGAAAGCAAACGCAAGCGTGAAATCTAGTAAAAGTAACTATATGCCAGTCAGAAAAGACATAATTCACATTTATCCATTGCATAAACAAACGAGAATGGAACAATAATAGCAGTCATCTATTATTAATCAGAATAGAGAAGAGTACAACCAAATGTTCTGACGTCGATAAACTTCTCAGGAGGGATCAGTCAGCATGTATCTCAAGCATTCACCTTTGAGGATGGTTCTCCCAAGACAAACTAGTCTCTCTCTCTCACACAAATGTCACAAACAAACTTCCCAAAGCAATCAATCACTTCCACTCCTAACACACCACACCTATAGCAGCAATCTGAGCACTACAAGCTCTTGTATAATCCAAGCTAAGTCTAGCTATTTTCTAACCAACTGCTCATGGTAATGGTGGAAGTTTATATAGGAGAAGGAGTCTCCTAAAAAGGTGGAAGGATGAGCTTATCTTCAAGGGGAGTAGTTGCAAAAGGTCGAACAGACATGCCATAGAAGGGAGTCGACATTCACAAAGCTAACAACCAAGCCTGGAGAGATCTGGAAGGCTGGTTGTTTGAACAAATTCGCCCAAACTGGATCAGCGCGGATTATATGGAGACTGCCGCGCTGTCAGCACATGACAACAACTGAACAAGCCATGTCAGCGCGGAAGGACACGTGAAATCCGCGCTGTGCGTCATCGCGGAAAAGTGATGTTCTTCCGCGATGGCAGCGCACGAAATAGACTGTGGGGCGCTGGTCATCGCGGTTATTTTAGGAACAGACGCGCTGATGCACAAAACTTTGGAAAAATGGGTTTTTAGCCAGTTCAGGGAGCAAACATTTAGTGATTGTGACTTCTTGGACACAGCAGGGTGACTGACAGGAAGGCAGTGATAAATTACTGTGTAACAGATGCCCCCTAAAGCATGAAGACCGAGAGAGTGGGAGGGGTGAAATGCTTTACAACACACGCCGAACTGGAACACCACCAGGAAGTACCGAAAAATCTCTGACAATCATGTACACGCAGTCTAGGTATGGACGCAGCCATCCAAAAGACATGCAAGACTGGTCTATGGTATGGACGCAGCCACCCAGCTAAAGAGACCATAATAAAGACAAGGTATGGTCGCAGCCATCCATGAAGACTCAGGTATGGGCGCAGCCATCCATCGATGAGTCATGTAATGATTATCCACAAAATCGCAGCCTGGACCACAGTGAGCAAGGATCCAGGGTCTTGCGCTCCATCTCGACCCGAACAGAGTACAGGTCCACACATGTGAATACAGGGGTTGGAGTCGAACATGTATGAACATCGCCTGATTACCGGTCAATGATGAGAACCGTTAACAGACGCGAGAGGTACCACCAATAATGACAATGGCCCTCAAGGTACTATAGGTACAATCCGTAGCGTGTGAATCAATGAGTTGGTGTCGAACACCCACGGAATCATTCGATCGTAGGTCAATGATGTAAACCTTGCGTCGAACACGAGGAACCTGCCATTGAGGCATGCAGGCTCCAAGGCACCTGGAAGGAGTCTCTAAGTCACTTTCTCGGATAATGAGTTGAAGTCGACGAGAAGTGGCCTTGATCGAAGGTGGGCCATAATGATTCCCACATCAGCGACACGAGACAGAGGTATAATAATTTGTGATGAGATAGCGAACGAGGTTGCTTTGTGGCAGAGGACAACTTCTCTTGAACACATAACGGCACTATAACGGATTTGGCAGTACTTGACATCAAATGAGCAGCGGGTAGGATGATGATGGCAATAAACAGATGAGAGGTCAAATAGGATGTCCCAAACCCATGGAGGTTAGTGAAAACGAGATGAGATGACCCCACCCAGACACGAAACAGCGGAGTGCCGTGTTCAAGAGCGACATACTGCCGAGACGACTGTAATCAAAGTTCCATTTTCCCCACCATTTCTGGCAGGTACCCCGATTATTTTTGGGTGACAAGCTTGACGGGGATAGCATATGCTTGAAGAGTGTCATTTCGACGGTGTCCGATGTCATCAAGTGTTTAACGAGCCTGACAAAGGAAAAACTCGGCGTCTTTTCTTATTTAGAGAGTCTGAAAAGACAGCGGAAAAGGAGACTCCAGGGGGGTCCTTTTTCGTACAGTTGTGTCTCTCGAGCCCGAAAAAGTATAAAACAATGCCCGAAAGAACCGCCCGACCAGTATGACCGAAGAGTACTTTTCGTGAATAGTGACTTCGACCCGAAAAAGTAAAAAAGCGGTCAGAAGTACGTCATTTTAGAGCCAATAACGAGTGCGAAACGACAAAAACCCGGCAATCTTTTTAGTTTAAACGGTTGAAAAAAGAGCTTTAAAGGCGACCGCCTCTCATTTCTTTAACGAGTCGAGAGGGGGACTCGGCAATCTTTTCATCTTTAAACGGTCAGAAAAGAGCTTAAAGCAGACCTCCATTTTTATTCTCTTTAACGAGTCAAAAAGGGAAAGATACTCGGCAATCTTTTCACATTTTACGAGTCAGAAAAGAGCTTAAAGGTGACTCGTCCTAGAGGAACGAGTGGTATAAAGGGTAGCAACTGGTTCCGGTAATGGTGGAACTGCTCAAAACATGTAATGGTCAAGAGGCTGGCTAATAAAACCACTCATCGCTGCGGTTCCTCAGGAAAGGATAAACAACCAAGTGAAAGCATATGATCGGCCAAAGAGATGGTGGCGATGGAATGAAAACAACCAAGGCTCATCTAGCAAAATCCAATGGATAAAAATGGCAATCACGAGATGTAAATCGGGTATGGGTTCATTTTTACACAAGCTTGAACCATGGAGAACTCTGCTTGGATTATGTTTCATGTTTACACAAGCTTGAAACGAAAAACTATGCTTGTTATAAGTTTGCATGCCCCCCAGCATAATAATGAAAATCGAGGTACATGCCCCCCAAGCTTCATTGCATTCAACAAAGTGGATGGAATGAAGGTTCACTCTCGAGATCTATGAAAGACTCGACTTGTATTTTACGAGATCTTAATCAAAAGACTCGATCTGGAAAGGGAGGTGTTTCATTTTTTAATGAGGTTGACACAGTAAAAGAACTATCCTCATAACCCGTGTTTCATTTTCTAACGAGCTTGACACAAGATCAGGAACTATGCTCCGACACCTAGTTTCATTTTTTTTAAGGAGCTTGACACAGGAAAGCGAACTATGCTCCGACCAGACCCAGTTTCATTTTTTAAGGAGCTTGACACCGGAAAGGAACTATGCTCCGTCCAGACCTCATCATAATGAACGGAAAGTGGAGGCCCCCAAGAAAGTGGCTCCGGAGGGAAGGCCGACATCTTGGAAATCAGGACCTAATGCCCCCAGGACACTATGCACGATGGTGTCATCACTGGGTACGGGCACGGGGTAGGTGGCCACGTAGTTGATTTGCGGCGAGGCAGATGCAACTTGTGGATGAAAACCGGGAGGGAAGGACGAGTGCGCCGGAGGGGCTTGTGGACGAACGAACGATAATTGATCGAACGTCACGATTCTTCCATCGTGTGGAAAACAAACCACACGGAAAAGTGAAGAAACAAGGGCTCCCATGGCATACACATAATCACGACCAAGGAGAAGACTGAAGTCTAAAGAACCTTGGGTAACTGAGATGTCTATATAGACAGTCTTGCCCCCCAAAGTAATAGGAAACTTTGGAAGGATCCCTAATGGCTGACTCGTTCCTCCGTCAAACGCGGTGAGATGCGGTGCGACAGGTACAAGCGATGGGGAA
This sequence comes from Pinus tabuliformis, assembly GCA_031772625.1. Lineage (NCBI taxonomy): Eukaryota > Viridiplantae > Streptophyta > Pinopsida > Pinales > Pinaceae > Pinus > Pinus tabuliformis. The sequence goes on from CM062815.1 coordinate 41,331,519, forward strand.
CCCAAAGCTTGCCAAGTAGTAACGGGCATAAGACTAACCGATGCTCCTTCGTCTAACACAGTGCCAGGCAGCGCCTTATTGCAAGCATAGGCGGTGACCCAGAAAGGCACGTGGGATGGAAGGGGAGGGGTAGTCAAACGACTCCAATCAAAGGAAATGACCGAACTACTTGGTGGGGGAACCATATGGTTGCCCCCCTGCTCGGAAAGAACCGAATCTAAATTCTCCGGAGAGGTTTCAGGAGAACCTTTATCAAGCTCAGGAGAATCTGAGGAGACGAGAAGAACATGAGAATTTTGCTCTTCCGAAACAGAGTGCTTGAGAGGAGGTGAACTCGAATCAACACTCTTTCCGACCAACGGTGGGTCTGGAACAGACTGGGAACAACCAGGTTCGGGAAGAGGGGCTTGGACAAAAGAGGAATCTGAAACAATCTCTTTGTCAACAAGGGCGCGATCTACAGTTGTAGAAAGACGCTGATAACCAGCGGGGAATGGATTCGGAGGAGCAGCAAGACTTTCCAACACAGCAGAGGCTTTATCCATGAGGGGACAAAGGTGAAGGGGATGTTTGCCTTCACAAAGTCGACAGGGGATTCGAAACTTCCTTTTCTCCTTACCATTCCCAACTGATGAGGTAGCATCGCCATGATCATCAGTGGACGATGAAGGGTGGGCCGGATCGCGAGACCATACTTCTAATACCCTGGGAATGCCAGGACAATCACGAAGCAGATGGTCCTCCTTGCATAATCGACAAGGAAACTTAACTTTCCGCGGAGGAGCAGAAGGTGACCCGACTTCAGGTGTACTGGAGTGGATAGCTGGACTCGAGAGGGGGACTTTGTGCGTAGGCTCTCCCTTAGGGGACTTCTTCTTCTTGGTTTTCCTCTTCTTCTTCTTAGCCACCTGGTTACTCACATCGAGAATTTCACCAGGCGAAGTACAAGAGGATGACGTAGAAGTAGGCGTCGAAGGGGAGAGATCCACCTTAGGATCAACATGATGTTGTTCAGGTGGAGGGACTGATGGACTAACAGCCGATACGGTAGGGACCAAAGAGGTTGAAAACAACCACACAGGCAACCCGACAGTTAACCCTGGTAGGGACAACGTCGCCATATACGGAGCACCAACATTCCCAAGAGGAGGGAATTGTCCTGGGTTCCCATCAGAGGTGGAACCTGGGTTAGTGAATCCTGGAAAAGTTGCCATAGCAAACGAAAACGAAACCTACTCAAGCTAACGCACACAAGATCTAAAACAGGTGATGTTATCGTGGCCAAATAAATTGTTAAGACACTGGAACCAAACTTGACCTTTTCATGTTTCAAGAGTCGAGAAAAGGACGAAAAGATGACTCTAGTCTCCTTCGAATGTTTAATGAGCACGAAGTGACAAGACGCTCACAGGCACCTTTTCGTTTAGGGAGTCCGAAAAGGATCAAAAGTGACTGCTCTGGAACTTCTAGGTAGAGGGTGTGCCAAACTCTTCGCAAAACCACAGAATACTTTTTAGGGTACGGGTGGTCAATCTTCGTGAATGCTGTGTTCACTGCATTGCGAATTGTAGGGCGGCCGACTCGGCTTCCTATGGATAAAGGACAAAAGCCTAGTGGGGTCTCCCTATATACTCGACGGTACGTGGGAGCGCAGTCCGTATTAGACCACTATCGAGTCACAGAAGGAGGAATCACCCAACCCAATGTGAAACAACAGTGACTATGTTTTAAGACGCCGGAACACGTCTCTAACCTAGACCTCTAAATATTTGCGTTTAGTTCCAATGCGTTTTTAGATTCATTTGGTTCATTTTATAGTTGATCTTGAGATTAAGTTTCGATTTCAAGCTCTATCGTATGTTCGCTCACAATTACTTAGGTGCAATCTATATGCAAAAGAATTTTGTTTCGTTCGATGAATTCTAGCTACGAGAGAGCAAAGAATTTTTTAAACAAAACGAATACAAACAAACAAGCAGCTAAATGCAACTAAAGCGAGGAAAGGAAACTTTTCTTTTGAAAATGGAAATCAATGAAATGTTCTTTTCCTTTTCGAATTTTTTAAACCAAAGCTACTAGTTTGATTTCTTTTAGTGACATAACACACCTAAAGGAATTTGGAGGAACTTGAACACCAAGTAAACTACTTAATGAGAGCACACGAAGTTCCCGAAAACACTCAACCAAAGTCTCGAAATCAAAGGGAAACAAGGCAATGCACGAGCTATGTGATCTAAGCTCGGCAAGACAAGCAAGGATTGTAACAAGGAGGAAGCGAATGTGAACTGATCGATCCAAACAATCGTAATCTATGCTTGGTAGTGAAGAAATCGAATCAACATAAAAAGTGGTTCAATAATCGACACTAAAAATCAACCAGCAACAAGCAGTGAAAAAGCCTCAAGCAAATCAATAAGAAGGTTGTGGATGAACCTTGAATAGACAAGTAACCCAAGCAAACGGTTTCTCGATGAAACTTCTAAAGGGCTCGGTCACATGGTCTAAAAACACAAGAGTCACTCGAATGAAACCAAAGAGAGAGCATCCCTTAACCAAAAAGCAATCAAAACAAGCTAATGAGGGACAAGAAACCACAGGGGATAAGAAAGATTGATGAATTCAGGAGATAAAGTTATAAAAACAACTTTTCAGGAGTCAGCGCAAGTTTTACACTAAAAACCCATGTCAGCGCAACTTTTACACAGACCACCCGAGCTGTCAGCGCGACTTTTGCCCCAAAAACCGAGATGATATCAGAAAAGCAGAGTCAGCGCGGAATTAAGCTAGAAAAACACAGTCAGCGCGGAATTAAGCTAGAAAGCGGCGCTGACATCGCGGATATACACGTCTTTTCCGCGATGATCCGATTTTCAGCGCGACTGTTAAAATTAAATCCGCGATGGAGCTCGAAAATAGCGACAGGCAAATCAAAACTCCCAAATCAAAACAGCCAATCTTTCAATCAAACAGGGGCATCTCCCAGATCAACCCAGGAAACGCAAAAGACTGATAATTAATCCCCAATTTCAAAAAGAGAGCAATCAAATTCAAACACAAAAGTGGACTCAAGAGACAAAAAGGCTTCTCCCCAGCGGAGTCGCCAAATTGTTGAGAAGGTAAATCCCCTCTACGGATAGAGGCGATCCCTACTAGCCCACCAGGGGTCTAGCAACAATCACACAATGCTGCCACGCATGTTCCTAGTTACAATTAGACAAGAAGTAAAGAGCACCTACTTGGATTCCTGCGCTGTCGTTTGTCGAGGGGATGTTTCCCTTGCTCCTTCGCTTCAGCTGGTCATAGTCTTCCGCGATCCCCGCGAACGGACACCTGCACACACGAAGGGAAAGCAAACGCAAGCGTGAAATCTAGTAAAAGTAACTATATGCCAGTCAGAAAAGACATAATTCACATTTATCCATTGCATAAACAAACGAGAATGGAACAATAATAGCAGTCATCTATTATTAATCAGAATAGAGAAGAGTACAACCAAATGTTCTGACGTCGATAAACTTCTCAGGAGGGATCAGTCAGCATGTATCTCAAGCATTCACCTTTGAGGATGGTTCTCCCAAGACAAACTAGTCTCTCTCTCTCACACAAATGTCACAAACAAACTTCCCAAAGCAATCAATCACTTCCACTCCTAACACACCACACCTATAGCAGCAATCTGAGCACTACAAGCTCTTGTATAATCCAAGCTAAGTCTAGCTATTTTCTAACCAGCTGCTCATGGTAATGGTGGAAGTTTATATAGGAGAAGGAGTCTCCTAAAAAGGTGGAAGGATGAGCTTATCTTCAAGGGGAGTAGTTGCAAAAGGTCGAACAGACATGCCATAGAAGGGAGTCGACATTCACAAAGCTAACAACCAAGCCTGGAGAGATCTGGAAGGCTGGTTGTTTGAACAAATTCGCCCAAACTGGATCAGCGCGGATTATATGGAGACTGCCGCGCTGTCAGCACATGACAACAACTGAACAAGCCATGTCAGCGCGGAAGGACACGTGAAATCCGCGCTGTGCGTCATCGCGGAAAAGTGATGTTCTTCCGCGATGGCAGCGCACGAAATAGACTGTGGGGCGCTGGTCATCGCGGTTATTTTAGGAACAGACGCGCTGATGCACAAAACTTTGGAAAAATGGGTTTTTAGCCAGTTCAGGGAGCAAACATTTAGTGATTGTGACTTCTTGGACACAGCAGGGTGACTGACAGGAAGGCAGTGATAAATTACTGTGTAACACCCCCAACCGAGGATGATTTGATTGAGACCTTGATCCAGAATCCACCTCCCAGTGCACTGTCCTTAGAGAAATTGGTGGAGGATGCCCAAGCCAGCACCTTAGTGGACCTTTGTGCGACCAACCCTGTCACTCCTAGAGTCAAGAATGTGGAGTTCGACCCGGAGAGAACGTTAAAGATCAGCTCCTCCCTATCTCCTCCCCAGGAAAAGGAGCTGTGTAGTCTGTTGGCCAGTCATCTAGATGATTTTGCTTGGAACTATAAGGAGATGAAAGGAGTCCATCCTTCGGTCTGTACCCATCACATCTACATCAAAGAGGATTGTAAACCGGTTAGGAAACCCCAGAGGAGGATGAATCCACCCCTTAAGGACATTGTCAAGGAAGAATTGCAAAAATTGTTGGATGCCAGATTCATTTACCCCATCTCTGATAGCGAATGGGTGTCCCCTCTGGTGTTGGTTCCCAAGAAAAATGGGAAGTGGAGAATCTGTGTGGACTACCGAGAACTGAACAAAGCTACCAAGAAAGACCATTTTCCTCTACCTTTCATAGATCAAGTGCTGGATGGACTGGCAGAAAGAAGTTTTTCTCTTTCCTAGATGGGTTTAGCGGGTACAACCAAATCCAAATCAGCCCGAAAGACCAAGATAAGACCACCTTCACTTGTCGTTGGGGTACCTTTGCCTACTGAGTTCTTCCCTTTGGGCTATGCAATGCTCCTGCTACTTTCCAGAGAGCCGTCTTGAGCATCTTTTATGAGCTGGTCCATGATGCGGTGGAAATCTATATGGATGATTTCACTCCTTATGGGTCCAACTTCCAGGAAGCATTGTCCAATCTGGGAAAAGTCCTAACCAAATGCATTGAGATGAACCTGTCCCTTAGTCCTGAAAAATGTGAATTCTTGATGACTGAAGGGACCGTGCTAGGCCATACCATTTCTTGCCAAGGGTTACAGGTGGATCCTAACAAAATTGCTCTCATCAAGAAGGTTCCACCTCCTCAAAAGGTAAGGGATGTTCGAAGTTTCTTAGGATTAGCAGGGTATTACAGGAGATTCATTAAAGACTTCAACAAGCTAGCCTCGCCGTTGTTTGGCCTGTTGGCAAAAGATGTGGAGTTTAAATGGACTGACGATTGTCAGAGGGCTCTGAATGAATTAAGGGACAAGTTGGTGTCTGCCCCAATCTTGAGAGGTCCAAACTGGGCCCTACCTTTCCACATCCACACTGATTCCTCGAACAAAGCCATAGGGGCAGCCTTAGGACAAGTTGAACAAAAACTTCCGTATTCCATTTACTTTGTTAGCAAAAACTTGTCCAAAGCAGAACTGAATTACACTGTAACTGAGAAAGAATTCTTGGCTGCGGTCCATGCACTGAACAAGTTCCGACATTATATCACTGGCTATCAAACATTTGTACATACTGATCATGCTGCAATTAGATATTTAATGAATAAACCAGATGTGAATGCCCGTATTATTAGATGGTTACTTTTGTTGCAGCAGTTTGATTTGACTATCGTTGACAAACCAGGTAAAGAAAATGTTGTTGCTGACTTTTTATCTAGATTGGATTTATCTGCAGATGAGGATGGAACAGTGGATGACCAGATGCCCGATGAACATCTGTTTGCTATTTCAGTACTCTCTCCATGGTTTGCTGATATAGCAAACTACCTTGTTTCAGCACAGTTCCCTCCGCACCTATCCTCCCGAGAGAAGAGCAGAATCATCAGAAAAAGTGCCTCATTCAATTGGATCGGGGGCAACCTGTTCAAGCTTGGCCCTGATCAGATCTTAAGGCGTTGTGTAAGGGAGGAGGAAGACTTTGATATCCTCATCACCTGTCATGATGGGCCTTGTGGAGGACATTTTGCAGCAAAGAGGACTGCCTTCAAAATCCTGCAGGCAGGTTACTATTGGCCCACACTTCATTAAGATGTCAGAAGGTATATCAGCCAATGTGACCGATGCCAGAGAATGGGGAAACCGACTCAAAGGGATGAGATGCCTCTCCAACCTCAAGTGACTCTTGAGCCATTTGAGAAGTGGGGTATGGATTTTGTGGGTCCAATCAACCCTCCTTCGAGGCAAAGGTCTTACATCATTGTGTGCACCGACTACCTGACAAAGTGGGCAGAAACTAAAGCAATCAAAGCAGCGACAGAAGAAAAGGTGGCTGAGTTCTTAAGGGAAAACATCTTCTACAAGTTTGGCTACCCAAGAGAGCTAGTCACTGATCAAGGAAGCCAGTTCACATCCAACTTGATTGAAGACCTACTAGCTCATCACAAAATCAAGCATAGGACTTCCACCCCCTATCATCCTCAGGCAAATGGGCAAGTGGAAGTCACCAATAGAGCATTGGAAGGGATTTTGACTAAGCTGGTGAGCAGCAGTAGGAAAGATTGGGCAGATCGCCTGGTTGAGGCCACATGGGCTTACAACACCACTTGGAAGACCACAACTGGCTTCACACCTTATGAGCTGGTCTATGGGAAGAGAGCTCTGCTGTCAATTGAATTTGAATACAACACTTTGAGGATGGCAGCTCAGCTGGACCTAGATCTCAGCCATGCCCAACAAGAAAGGTTATTGCAGCTGAATGGATTGGACGAGCACAGAATGCAGGCCCTCCTTCACTCAGAAGTGGTTCAACTTCAGAGAAAGGTGTGGCATGACCAGCACCTCAATGACAAGCAGTTTCAGCCAGGAGATTGGGCACTGTTGTATGATTCCAGGCATAAAGATTTCAAGGGGAAGCTGAGAACCAGATGGCTGGGACCATATGCAGTGGAAAAATGTCATGACAATGGATCTGTTCTTATTCGGACCATTGATGAGGAGGCCATCCCCATGCTTGTCAATGGGCATCGACTGAAGATCTACATGAAACCTCTCTCAAGACAAGAGTTCATCAAAACTGTGGAGAAATCAGTGTTGGTCATAGAGGAGGGTTCTGCCTCTATTTTGGGCCTACCCTGAAAGATCTTAAAAAAAAAACAAAAAAAAAAACAAAAAAGAAAAAATAAAGATCCTTGGGTGAAAACCTTTCTGAGGCTCCCAAGGCAGATGGTAGGGGTGAAAACCTCATTGAGGCGCCCCTGCTGTCTTTCAAAAAAAAAAAAAAAAAGATTTGAAAAAGATCCTTGAGTGAAAACCTCTCTGAGGTGCTTAAGGTAGATGGCAAGGGTGAAAACCTCATTGAGGCGCCCCTGCTGTCTTTCAAAAAAAAGAAAAAAAGAAGAAAAAACAATAAGCAAAAAAGACAGGGACAACAAGTTTACAATGTGGCAATGCATGCAAGTTGCAGGTATTCTATGAAGGAGGGGAGGTTGCTCAACTCAAAGTCAAGGGTCCTTATCATGCTACCAGGAGACCTCACCAGCACCTCCTCCAAAAACACTCATCTTCTCCGAGGTATGGGCACGATTTCATCACAGCCTAGTCTTCTACAGGAAGCTGCAGACTTTCTATAGGAAGTTCTGTATTTCTACAGCAAAACTTCCTGTAGAAGTTCTGGATGGCCCAGAATTCATTGTGTGGGGAGATCTAGCAACCAAGGTTTGACATGGAGGCATGCAAGCTACTATTTCCTCCATCACACACTGCTGTCACCTCCTTCTACCACCCCAGTTGACATGCAATAAAAGTACCTGCACAATCAAAACAGATCATTGAGTTATCAAGAGGAAGCAATTCTGAAATGGAAGAAAAGATGCTGAGATGCCATGCAATACCCATCACAGCTATCCGAGGGCCCTGGGAGCGTGATCATGATGCCACTGTCTTCATCGTTCAGCATGCACCCGAGGAGGAAAAAACTGCTACAGGACGTCCTGCAGGAGTCCCATAGCAGTTAAGCCAACTAGAGTGTACACCATTCAATCGCCTGCGACATGCAATAATAACGTGGTCACATGCAGTCGAGTCATAAGCTTCATCGTCAGCAGCGTGCGCAGAGGAACCTCCGGGCCTGTGCAATTAAGCAGCAACAAGCAAATATAGTCATCATCGTCCTGAAGCCTGAGAAATCGTGTCGCGGCCGCACAGGTAAGTGCCTCGCCCTTTCTTTCATCGAATTACATGAATATTACTTTGAAATGTTTGCAAGTATGAAATGAACGGGTTGAGCGGGTGTATGGCCATTCGACTGGCCACGTCGACCAGTCAGATGGTCTAGTCGGATGTGTAAAAGGTGGTCATGGCAAAAAGGAACGGGTAGTGGACATGTGAGAGCGATCCAGTCGGGGAGAAGCGTGTTTTAACAGAAATGATGGTGGCAGATCTGCGGAGAATGATGCGGCAGTCAGGGAACTTGCAGGAGAATGATTAAGTGACGTCGTCCAACGGTCCGGCAGGGACAGCTCACCCCCGTGCCACGGATTCCGCCGAATTCAAATCTATCAGCTAGATTGCCACCCCACACATTTATCATCAACCGTTTAGAAGTCGAGTGAGCATCCGGATTCCTCTGAAGCTCGACACTCCAAGTCTTCGGCCGTTCGAATGTTTGATAGCAGCACAGAGAGCACAGAACCACTGCAGTGTTCTCCAGACCCCGTGCGCTGTTTCTACAGGAAAGATGCTCCTACAGGAAGCCCACTGCCACGAGGAAAATTAGGCTCCTCACGTCAAAGGTGGCGAGTTAAAAAGGTAAGCCTGAACCTTGCCTTCCATGCAATTGGTTTCGAGGGTGGCAGGGTCGACGTTCTACAGTCTGCTCATAAAAGAATTGCAAGTGTTGTCTGTCATTTGTATGAATTGTCGTCGGGGTGTATGAAAAGTTTCCTACAGGATATGATTTGTGATTAAGCCCTGTTAAGACTCATCTGGAGATAGTCTTCGTGAATTGTATGCGTGGCAGAGGCGTAAGTCTACGCTCTGTCCCAAAAGGATAGTTTTTTTGCATCCGCCACCTGCAGCTAACGTAGCAGTTTTTCACCATGCCGGGTGGGTTCATCAGAAAGGAACCAACCGACTCAAAGAAACTAAGAGAGAACCCTGAGGTGGTAGAGCTGTTCACTCGCGCGCAATGGATGTCATTCTGCGACAAATTGCAAGGGTATGATGATGAGGTGGCAGAGGAGTTCTTGTGGGCTCTGAAGCCAAAATCAAAGACATTAGCCACTGTTAATTTCAGGGGTTTGAGTCTCAGACTCACCCCACAATTCATCAGCCGAGTTACTGAGCTCCCAATGGGGGTACCATGGGACAAAGAAGAGAGGAAATTAGGCCAGCAGGCTAAGAAGGAATTCTTCCCACCAGAGGAGCAGTTCTCGGAGGATAAGAACGGGGTTCGCAGGACTAGCTTACTGCCACTTTGGAGCGAAGTCAGCCTCCAAATTATGAAATACATCACCTGCGAAGGTCGGTTTAGCATTGTGTATGGGTACCATTTTCGGCTACTCACAGAATTAAGGCATCAGATGGACCTACCTGCGGAGAACAAATTAAGTATTCCCTACTTTCTACTACAGTCTATGACCGAATGTGCCACCAAGATGAGAGAAGGCACACCAGACCAGGTAGCTCATCACGGGCTTATTAAGCTCCTCGTGGAGGATGCACTCCACACATACAAAGTCCCTCTCTCATGGGAAGCCTTCCGAAATTTGACCAAGTATGGCGATATAAAAATGTTGACTGAAGAGCTTGGTTCCTCCAGCAGCGAGGAGAAGGATTCAGTACCCGCAGGGAAGAAAGAAAAAGGCCAGATACCCACAGCCAAAGCACCAAAGACAGAGAAAAAGGAGAAATAAGAGAAAAAGGGTGCCAAAGAGAAGGAGGACACACCCACATTAACACCCAGAGAGAAAAGATTGCAAAGCAGGGTGGACAAGACAGAGCAGGTCCACGTCAGCAAAGGCACCTTGACAGCAGCCTCAACCAAGTCAAAAAGAAAAACACCCTCAGCAAAGCAAACTAAAGTGGTGCCACCTGTTTCTACAGGAAAACCAAAACCGGCTTCTACAGGAAGCCAGAAATCAGCTGAAAAAGGGCCTTCTACAGGAAGCCCTGAGAAAAGAAAACCCAAGGAAAAGAAAGCCGACGTTCTTGCAAGGGAGGCAGCAGCCGTGCTGGCTGCCCTCAGTACACCTCCTAAGCCAAAGGAAAAGAGAAAGAGGGAGGCCCCTCTATATTTTAAAGCTAGGAGAAGTGTGAGAATAAAAACGGGCAAGCCACAGCCTCCATCCAGCAACCCAATCACTATAGAGGATGCCCCTACTTCGCCCAAGGAGAGGTCCCCCTCAAAGATATCAGTCACCTATGAGAGGGGGAGCCCGAAAACAACTACTTGGAAAGAAAGATTAGACCAATTGGCTTCAAAAGCCCGGCTACAGGATGCTGAGGCTGCTCTACAGGAAACCTTAGCCCGACTTAAGGAGAAAGAGAGAATGGAAGAAGAAGCACCCTCATCACCACCGAGGGAGGGCGAAGTAGAGCCACCAAGAGAAGAAGAAAAAGAGCACATTCCGGAGCCTAGCCCTCAGCCAAGTCTGAGCTCATACTATAACTTCTTAGAAGCTGGTAAAATTATACCACAGAAATTCACTGTGCCACTGTTCTTTGCATTGGAGGAAGAGAGAGTACGATCACACACGTGGATGAAAATAGCCAAATCAAAAGGTGTGGTGGACATAGGCCCCTTGGAAGAGCAACTCAAAGAGGCCAGAAGGGAATTAGCTATGGCTAAACACGAGGCAAATTGCCAACGGGTGTTCCTACAGGAAGAAAATGAAAAACTTAGACTGCAGCTACAGGAGCTGAGGAGAGGAATAGGCACATCCTCCGGCGGCATCACAGCAGAACAGCAAGGTAAAAAGGAACTGCACATCGGTCTTGGGGAGCCAACCACGCATCTACAAGAAGCAGAGCTGCAAGCACAAATTGAGGTGCAAGCTCTCAAACAACAGCTGCAACAGAAGGAGGCACAATTGGCCTGCATGGCCAGTTGGGCCATGGATGCTATACAATGCAGACAGCCGGCCAAATCCTATGGCCTGTACCTGAGAGACCAATGGATACAATTTCAAATCAATACCTTGGCGCAAAGGGGTATCTCTCAGCTCCAAGACCCGCAGTAGTTCACTGAATTATGCAATACCAGTTCATCAGAGGATAAGGCCAAATTATCGGAGTTCTACCTCCATAATTTGGCCCTTCCTAATGTGACTTCATGGGATCCAAACATGGTCTTAGGGGACATGCAGTTAATGGCACTTGCCTCGTGGTTGAACCATGAAGACAAAAGAGCAGCAGAAGCCAAAGCGGTCATGAACTGAGAGTTGAATGAGCCATTACTAATTAGAGCAGAACCAGGGGATCCAACTGCATTAATATCAGCACACCAACACTTATCCACCGACCCTCAAGCTTCATTGAAATATATGGATCAGCAAGCCCAGGCCATAGCGCATTTTGAGGATATGGAGAGACTGCTAGGGGAAAACTGTGTTCACGCTTGCACCCACCGATGGAATACATTGGCCCACAGTCTAAAAATCAGATAGTATCATACTCCAACTCGAATGAGGGAAGCTCTAGTACGGGTGCCCCTTTATGAGAAATCTATGCAGAACCTCTAGGCCAGCTTGATTGGCTTCAAACTAAGCCCACCTCTGCTGTTAGGATTGATGGAAGGTAGCACAGAGAAAGATGAGCATGAACAGTGGGAAGAGGTGGAAAGAAAGGCTGGGTTCCATGCCAGAAAGGAGGACACTACTGCAGAAGCTTGGGATGTGAGGGTGGCAGTAAAGGCAATGAAGGATGAGGAGCTAGATTAGTTGCTCAAGGATGAGCAATCATTTTAGCTGGGGGTGATGATGAGCCCCAAATTTGGTAACATTTTGGGCTCATTTGGCCTACTTACCCTTGCTCAACCCTTCATTTTTCATAACTTATGCATCATTTTTTAATATATTTATGTCATTTGTACGAATGAGGGTAGTCAATATTCCTAGGTGGCTAACACATGTTTATTTCAGGTTTTTTGACATTTAATGGAGCAAAACCACGCAGATGAGGGCTAGGAGACAGCCAAGATGGGATTGAGGTTTTGTAGGAAGGTTGTCCACAACATTGAATGGCCTTCCTCGTGATCTCCACCCCAACTCCGAGCTCCAACAGCCACCACCACCGAGCTAGAAGGCAGCCAAACGGATTGTGAGGAAACAATAGATTACTCTTAGTTTGGACAGCCAAACCCCACTAATTTAGGAGGCCAGCTTGGCCCTTGTAATGTATAAATGATGAGGCTGTAGCCTTCGATGGGGACTTTTGAAACTTTGTTGCATATTCTGGATTACGAGCTGATAGCTCTGTTTTGCTCTTTGTAAGCCATTTTTGGCATGTTATTTGACTTATGACTATTATCTTTTAATGAAAAGCAGGCAGATTTGAGTTCAGTTCTGAATTCTTAGAGGAGCCATAGCTCTCGGGGTTGGGCCCAACCTGAGAGCAATAGGCCTCCTTTCTTTGTATTGTTACTTTTCTTTCAACATTATATTTCTTTTCCTTTACATGCATCTGGAAACACAGTTTGTTGAGTTGAATTTCTTGGTGTGGTTAAGTAGGATGGTTTTATGAACAAAGTTGCTTCCAGTAGTTTAGATTAGAGTAAGGAGATTAGAGTTAATCAGAGTCCCAAAAAGGGTTGACTGCACGCTCACTTCCACCTCTGTTTAGAGACTGGAATTGCAAACCGTGCCACTCACCAAAAACACTGTTTTACATGTCATGCAATCTTCGATGCAATGTTCTCGGTTGTAGCAGCATCCATGTGTTCAGATCTTGTGGAATGAATCGTTGCTTCAATGCCATGCAAGAGTGTCCTTACAAAATCACGTTGTTGTTCTATGGTTTCATAAAAACAGTTAGAATAGGGTGATGAAATTTCGGTTTTGTGCAAGACACGGAGGATTTGTTTCATTTACACTGTGCAGTACTACTCCCTCACTCCCCTATCCTTCTAAGCCGTGCCTAGGCCATCCACTCATCCCTCAGTAAGACCACTTACCTCCTAACTCTTCTACCACCCATGTGACTTTACCTTTTCGGCCTTCCATTTCCTCTAACCTCCCCTAGGCCAACCAGCTTTGCACACCCCCTCTTCATCTCATCTCTCTCTCCATAAGCCATCACAAGCTCCCCTCCTACCTCCTTGACCATCCATATAGCCTCTTCCACTCATCCATCACCCAAAAATCCTATTGCAGAACATCCTGTAGGAATTAGTGAACTTCCTGTAGAAATTCTGAACATCCTGTAGAACCCCTGCAGACTTCCTGTAGAAGCTTGTAAACATGGTTGCCAAGCATATGAACTTTATAAACTTCTCTGAAAGGATGTTAGGGATCCCTTAGACCCTCTCTGAGCCTTCCTGACCTTTTCCAAACATTCCCCTCCTTGATCTATCCCTGCACAGTCAAGACCCAGTTAGAAGCACACACATAATAATCCCAACAACTTGAAAAAAAATACAAAAATATGCTTTCTTTAGATCAAAGTAGTCTAGACACATGCATCTCACCTTCCTAGAAGTAATGGCACCTCTTCCAGTATTTCGCATTCCCACCTTTGCATCAGTAGGACTAGCTGGTAGAATTAGGGTTTGCTAGGGTTTTCATTTCTTGTTGGCTTTCAGTCCCTTCCTATAGTAGGTTAATTTCCTTTGAGATAGCTTTCGTTCATCGGTTAAAAAGCTTCTTCTGAGAACTCATAGAAGTTGGCTTGAGCCCTAGTGGACTTGTGCTAGCTGACCAAGTGACAGCTGCGACAAGAGCTAGTACTTGTGCATACAGCACCGTCGCTTCCAAGTTTGTTACGAACTACCGGGTTGATAAAATTAGAGAAGGAAGCTCCAGGAGTTGTAGCATTATTGCTACAATACTGGAGCCCACCAAGGGCTACATATTTTTTAGTCATTGCAAGACACTTATATAATATGGGACTGAATGAACTTTTTCACCATACATAATTGAGTATGAATGACATAGTATTTTGGCTGAAGCGCTTGGTGGTGTCACGGGAGGACACTATGTAGGCAAGGCAACTGCACAGAAGATTCTGTGAGTAGGATTATGGTGGCCTATGGTACATAAAGATTCTAAGGAGTACTGTAGTGTGTTCGATGTGTGTTAGAGGACTGGAAGAACATCGCGAAGAGATTAATTTATCTTAAACCCACAAGTCACGCTGCAAGCATTTCATAAAAGGGAAATTGACTTTGTTGGACCAATTAATACACCAAGGAGGAAGACGTGTGCATTCTATATTATCATTGTGACATACTACTTGACCAGATGGGGCGAGACATATCTTGTGAAGGATTGCAACATGAAAACTCTTGTGAAGTTTATTTTCAAATACATTCTATCATGGTTTGGATGCCCGAAGATCCTAATGAGTGACCCAGGTTTTCACTTCTTGAATGAATCAATTAAGGCATTGATAGAAGAGTTCCAAATGCACCATCATAAGAGTACATCGTATAAACCCTAGGTGAATGGCACTATTGAAGCTTTTAAAAAAATATTGGAGAATGCCTTCAAGAAGATCTGCAATGTTAATAGTAATGATTGTGATGTGCACACACCTGCGTTTCTATGGGAATATAGGACGAATTGTAAGAAATTGATAGGGAAAACACTGTTTCAACTGGTATATGGACAAGAAGCAATGATGCCAATGGAATATATAGTGCCCAATTTAAGGATCGCAGTTGTAATGAGGATGGACGATCATGATTGCATGAAGGAATGCTTAGCACAACTTCTTACACTGGAGGAGGTTTGCCTTCTGGATGATTTCATCAACACATTCAAAATGATAGGGAAAAGGCATGGCATGATTTCCATATTAAGAAATGCACTTTTAAGAGTGGTGATTTGGCCTTGATGTATGATAGTAAGTTCACAATGTTTCTAGGGAAGTTTCAGATGCATTGTCTGGGACCTTATGTAATCAAGGATATTTCGGATGGTGGTGTAGTTCAGCTCATGAAGCTAAATGGGGAGTTGTTTCCTAGAAGGATTAATGGAAGAAAATTGAAGGTATACAAGGATGATCTTGTTCCTGTGAGGTTGCAATGACTATATGACAATAAGAAATTCTTAGTGCTTTAGGCAGTTGGAAGAAAGCGTAGGACTATAAACTACTCTACCAAGAAATGGTTCCGTCGAAGAAGAAGGGTCGCACGATGTTCTGGGAGATGGCATAGATGGAAAGAGTTGTGAAAATATAGCTGCACCATAAGGGAGGGTCTAGTGCAACCTGCCCAGAATATTATCATTGGAAAAGCTACAATTGATTTGACTACGATTTTATCATTAAAGGGAGCAGGGGAAGTGAATTTAAGGAGCATATCTATGAAAATTTGCCACCAAATTTGCATTTATGGGGAAGATCAGGAAGTATTCAAGGAATTCGAATTTAAATTTGGCTATAAATATGGCCTCCCACTCTACATTCAAACACTTTTCTTATTTAATAATTCTTCTGATATTTTGTGCCTAAATCTGAGCTGAGAGTAGTGTTTCATGTCTGGTGAGGATTGGAAGGACATCTATTCAAGATTTTTGGCACAAGGATTAACAAGAATCTTGATTGTTACACCTCCTATGCACACCATAGCTCCTAGATCACTGAGGCCGAAGCCCACAACTGCAAGAGAGGTAGCAAAGGTGGTAGAACCAACAGAAGTAGCAGCAGTAAAGAAGCAGAAGAAACCGCAGAAGTCACCCATGAGACAGTCCCTTAGGAAGATGATTGTTGAGTAGAGGAGCAAGGGAAAGTTGGACAAAGAGAGAAGCAAGAAACCAATGGAGCTAGTTGACTTATAGGAGGAAGAGCTTGGCACTGGAATTGAGGATATCAATGTCGATGAGACCAAACCAATTTTTCGGTTACCCCCATATATGCCACTGAGAAAGCTGACTGCTAAGGTGACCAAGGACCTTGATGCAATGAAATTTTTCATTTGTACACCTTTGCTGCCTAAGGTTGTGCCCTTGAAAGGAGTGTCTCTGGCACAAGTACTATGACTGCACATGGACGATTGGGATTTGGCAGACGGGGCCAATTTCCCTCATTTTGAACCCAACAAATACCTAACGATGGTCTATTATGAGGACGTCGGTGTCACATGCGTAGAACCAATGACATGGGTGGAAGGAATTGAGAACATCGGGTTACTGAACATGTTGACTGTGCCTCATTTTGGGTGCAAAAACATCAACATCGTATGTGTGCGCTAGTTGCTAACTTTGGTACACGATAGAGCCTTATGGCTAGGAGAGAGAATCCCAATTGACGCTATGCTAATCAGAAGGATCACCGCACTGCCATGTGCATGAGCAGACCCTACTAATGCTTTTGCTAGAAAGTCTCAAGAAAAAAAGCTTGTAGACCAAGTGAAGAAGGATTTCATGTTGTCAAGAAGTCGCGAGGCTATGTTGTTAGATTGATTTTTGATCAGGTTGTGGCATTTGCTGCGTCCATTCTGATTGGTAAAATTATGAGGAAGGGCAGGGTAGACAAAGTGCCAACCCTAGTCATTTAGTTGGCTACATAGTACGCTCAAGGGTTACAGTTTAATTGGGTTGAATATCTCTACCAGGTGTTTCTGAATGATTGTCGCAAGGCCCAGGAAGAAGGGAAATCATTCCACTATGCATGGTTTTTGTTGTTAATTGCTTTGACAGGATGGAGAATCCCCAATGAGTCGCAGTTCTTTGATGTAGACCCAGAATTGTGTGAAGCTACGAGGTATGCTTCATTGTGGGCATCCAAGGATCAACATCGAGTAGTAGAGAATATTTTTTTTTGGGTATTATTTGAGATGGATCCGCGCACCGTGTCAACCAAAAGCCACAGCTATCACCGGTGTTATTTGCTCAATCTTGTGGAGTTGCAAACTTCAAAAAAAATTTCCACAATGTACATATACATGTGAAGAAAGATGTAGAGGGCATATGGTATGAGTTTCCCTATTTGGTGATCGAGAACCACATTTTTTCCGTAGTCTCTCACTGGTCAAGTGTGTGGCTAGACCCCAACAAGGAAGCCGAAGGAGACCAGGCAGGGACTAACAAAACACAAGGTACACTGAAGGAAGACCCCAAGAAGGTACCTCAAAAGGTCACTGTGGACCTTGGGAAGAATACCACGTAGGAGCCAGAGCACATAAATGAAGAAAAGTCAGACACGGATGAACCAAAGCACGGTGGAGCAGACCCTATGAAGGAGAAAAAAGACATTGAGTCTCCCTTCATAATAAAGAAGAGGAATAAATATTCCAATTGCAGTGCATGCAAGAAGCAAAAGTATGACAAGAATTCCAGCTTTGTTTTGATGCGACTCGCTGAGGGGCACATCGATGAGATTGGGGAAACTATGCGCTCCATCACCGAGGAGATTTGGGGACACTTCAAGGATCAATACAAATTAGTATTGTCGTAGGTCCAACAGGGCCTCAAAGATCTCAAAGTGTAAGAGAGCGCGATTCACAAAAGCATGGTGTTGGGGACTTCATTTGAATTTTGAAATATGTTGAAGATATGAAGAAGAGGAAACAGGTAGTGGTAACAATGGTCAAGTTGGGGAGAACACGACGAGGGAGCAAAATAGGAATAGGAAATTGTGGGATGGTCACGGAAAGGTGTCAGTAGAGAGCAAGGGAAACTGAGCAGACAAGGTGGATGAGAGGCAGCCGAGGAAAGAGATAGCCAAGTAAGAACTGGCAGTGCAAACGATAGAGGTGTATAAAAAAGGAGAAGGCCACAAGGAGAGAGGGGTTGAGTAGCTCTTGTCATGGACAAGCATCTAGGAGGATGTGGGCTACCAGAGCATCCGACCTGAATGCCAGAGTGGTAGCTGGGAAGTAGAGTTGAAGTCTATTGTAGTCAGTCGTGTCATGTAACTGGGTATTTCATGCAATTGTCTGTCGCTGAGGCCTAATGTATAATGTAATGTTATCCTATTGAGTTGATATAAATGAAGAGTTAGACTAGTTATTTCATATGATGTGTGTATTTGATTATGCTATCTAGACCCACCAAAAATTTGAATTAATTGTGAGTCTATGCTCATGGTAGATTGATCCTCATGTTGATATATTGTTAGTATAAATACATGTAGAGGTCCACTTATAAAATAATCATTAATATTTTCCTGACCCTATACTGAACCCTTCTTAGTTTCAGTCATGGCATGCCTCGGGTGAGACTCCTTATCCCTTGGGGTACGGTGAAAATATTGGTGTTATCCTAGAATACAACGAACCATTGTTGTCTCTTTATGCCTGAACCCAGGGTCCTTCGCTGATGTCATTTTTGTGCCAACAAATGGTTCCGTTGCCGGGACCTGAAGCTATAAGAACCGATTTGGAATATGGTGTTGATAATATTTAAGAAAGATATTAGGGATTGGTGGGATAAAAGAGTAGATCAAGTTATATCAGAACAATTTATTCAAAGGGGTCAACCTATTTCCAAAGTGAGTAGAGAGACTTTGTACTTTGAGGTTGTGAGTGACCAATATGAGATTTTCTGGTGTAAGTTCCGAGAAGACTTGTATAATTGGTCAAGGAGGCTAAAAGTGTAGAACCAATCAGAAGGAATGACATCAGGCCATTGTGACTGGGTTCCCTTAGACCTTATATCACTTTGACACTTGGATATCGATCTAACAAGGACAATATATTTTTGGGTAGAGACTACAGTAGAGGGGTACATAGTCAAGTTTTCTGTAGAGAAATATCAATCCTTCTTAAGGGAGGAAATGGTGTTCAAGTTAAGATTAAGAGGGAAGCTGGTGAAGGAAGTGCCATTGTGGATTAAGATATTCATGGTGGAAGAAGGGCTTCTACATTTACCTACAACAACCATGGTTGCGTAAAACCCCAGTCTCAAGGGAAGGGACTAAGGGGAGGATGCTACGGGTTGGGGAGTGGAGATGCTACTGAAGAATGGATGTAGAAGGATTGTGGAAATCTAGAGATGTTAGGGCGCAAAGGAGAGCACTATTAGCGGACAATTGGTAGGCGAGAGCAGTTCAAACTCTGAAGAATAGACGAATGGGACCCCACCAAGCATGAGTGGTGTTGGAGATTTCAAAAAATGGAAAGAGAATGGAGGAAAATGTAGGACAAGACAGGAATTATGATGGGAAGAAAAGAAGCCAAGATAATGACGAAGACTTTCCCTTACAGGTTGTGGGAAACATGGTCGAGGGAAAAATTTGGAGCAGTCGTGAAGAGGAAATGAGTAATGTCATGAGAATTTTATTCATCGAATGAGAAACATCCAAAAGATATTAGTAGCAGAATCCTCAAAGTACAGGTAGTATCAATCCCAAACTTCCCTTGGTGCCTTACAATAATCCTGAGAAACTTGGTGCTAAGTTAGCTAAAGTGATACGAGTACAAAACGTGCATGAGAAATATAAGGCCAGTTTCAATACAATAAATAACAGTGGAATTAGCAGTATTGGTACTCTAGGACTGCAAGGATCTCAGCAACCCGGAAATAAAGGATTTGTTTTGTTGGCGCACACTCAAGTAACCATGGTAGGATCTTTCACTAGATACCCTGAATTTGTTGGTAGAGGAAATGAAGATGTAGAACAACATTGGTACCTCTGCGAAGCTATATGGAGAGTGCGTTAGTCACCTGATAATGTTAAATCAATTGAATTCCTGACCATGTTGAGGGAGAGAAATCTATGTTGGTTTATAAAATGGGCAGAACAGAACTAGAATCCCATAGTAGATGATATCAAGAGAGGATTCATGCAAGAATTCAAAGTACCTCAGACTAACCAGTAGGGTTATCAGAACTATGAGAAATCAAATAGAAGGAAGGTGAATCTGCTTGGGAACTGATGCAGATATTTAAGGATGTTATTTCTAAGCTAAGCACACTGGTTCATTAAGGCACTCTTACCCCTTACAAGAACGTCATTGACACAACAAAATATTGGGACTCTCCAAGATGCTTTAAAACAAATGTCACGTATAGAGGCCATGGAAGGATACCCGCATGAGTATCGGGGGTGAGGATTGCAGGACCCATCAATCATGGGCCTCCAAAATCAAATTGCCAACTTAACGGAAAAATTGAAGGATCTACAACTAGTTTGGTGAGATAGACCCAACGTATGGTGTATGCACTGCATGGTGGAAGGACATGTTGTGACATAATGCCCAAGGTTGAGGGGCATAAACCATTCAAGGGGGATTGCAGGACTATCAAGAACCCCACCAACATAAGGAGTTGTGGCATTAGGAGCACAAGGAGCTTTCCCAGGATGAAATACCCAAGAATATTGTGAAATTTGTAGGACTTACGGACATCTACCATGGGTATGCCCAATACTACAAAAGTACTCCAATGTTACAAATAACTAATATTATGAATTTTGTGCATCTACAATGCATCACACTGACCAATGTAGGGCATTATTTGCTTTAGAAGAATGGTTGGATAGGTCTACATTCATATTCAATGAGTCTAATGGGGAGGACAAGGGAGAAATATGAGAGGACAAAGAGCTGGAGGTAGAGGTCTTTTAAGGTGCTATACTTGTGATCAAGAGGGGCATGTTGCCAGAGAATGTCCGCTCCCCAAGGGACCATGGTGTTCGCAATGAAGAATCAATATGCATGCCACAGAGGATTGACCTAAGCTCATTAAAAATTGGGAAGAGAGGACTAGACAGAGAGGGGATAACCTGATCAACGCAGAGCCTCATACAGAAAACACTCTTCCTGTAACTAATATAAATATAGTTACAAGGGGAGGAAAGAATATTGGGGAAGATTGAGGTATGGTGGACTCGCCCTCAATTGTTAAGGTAGTGTTTCCGAAGAAATCATACAAACCCATACAACAAAAACAATATTATCAAGAGGTAGCTAAATTGTTTGAAGGGATGACCAAGACAAAGGAAAAACAGAAACATGACAAATGCGCACTCAACAATAGAATAATGGTTTAAGCTATTTCTACAAATCATTGATGATGAGCAGATGTTGAAGGAGTTACGAAATGTCTAAAAGCTATATTCCCAGAAGATGAAGAGGAAGGAGAACTACAATCTGCCAACTTACCAGAAAGACATACAAGAAGACTGCGGTGTAATAAAAAGAGAAGCGGAAGGGAATTCAGAATCAACGATCAGATTGTAGGATTCTAGATCAAAGACACGATGCTAGACCTAGGGTCGAATGTCAACATTTGTCCTAGGAAAACATGGCAGGTGATGGGTAAGCCACAACTTAAGTATTTACCGATACAATTCAGGATGGAGAATCAGTACTCTATCTTGCCTATTGGAAGGTTAGAAGATGTAGAGGTGGATGTGGTAGGAGTAAAAAAATACAATGAATTTGATGTAATTGATATAATGGGTGACAAGGACCCGTACCCAACACTCCTTGGGATCGACTGGGCATATGAAAATTATGTTGTCATCGACCTAAAGAAAGAGCTAATAATCTTTGAAGCAGAAGGGCTGTAGGTGATAAAACCCTTGGACACGTATCAAGGACCTGGATTCATAGAACCTGTGGATGATAGAGATGATCTGAGAATGCTAGACTAACTATACACATTAACAACAGGAAAGAGAGAGGATTATATAAATCCTACAGCAGGAGGATCTGTCAAATGGAGTATTCAAAGCTTAGAAGCTGGTTCAAAAGCCACTTGGGATCCATGGAAGTAATGGGGATACAAACTTGATACCAGATGTTGCGTGAAGATATCCAGGATAAAATGGATAGGGGCAGAGGTAAGCAACTATCAAAAATTTCATAGTATTGAATCAGTAGACATTTTCTTAAACAAAGTAGATAGAGAAATAAGAGAAGATCACAAGGTTCCATTGCTAGATATCGCATTACACACCACCCCAACAAGGTGGTGGACAACGGACCACAACACATTGCGTGAATGGGGAACTATAAAGCGAGCCATGAGAGAAAGGTTAAGTCAAGAAGAAGACTGGCCACAGAATAGAGTGAAATATAGAGGCAATTCAGATCCTAAGAAGCATCTAGAAGACTTCTTAGAAAATTGGAAAAGGGAAAGGCTTCCGAAAGAACTTTGGGTGCATGTATTTATACACAACCTAGGAACCATTCTGCAAGCATGGTACATGCAAGAGGAACTTTGTAAACAAACAACGGATTGGAATGTCATGGCTAGCTAGTTTAGCAACAACTTCTTGTTCAAAAATGCTAATAGACACATGACTGAAACCTTATATGCCATCAAAAGGATCTTGTTCACCGCAAGACAATTATGGGAAGGTTGCGTTGATGAGAAGTTTTTACAACATCTTTATGAAACAGGTTGTCCAAAATATATATCCTGTAACAAAGTAGACACAGAACTAGATGAAGATGGTTTAAAAGGATTGAGACACCTGACCTTCGAGGAAACAAAAGGGGAAAGGGATATTAAAGAAAGTCCTGTAGGAGAATTTGCACACCTACTCCCGATGAAATTGAGAAAGAATAATATTGGATTAGATGATAAACCCAAGATGGCATCTGTCAGGGATTTTTGGGACGAACAAACAACGAGGGAGATCTTTGACCTATTACAAGAATATCAAGACTTATTCCCAGCTTTGGTAATTGAGCTAAAATGGATAAAGGGGGACATAGGGGAGATGAAGATTGTTCTAATATTGGATACCCATCCAGCAAATCATAGGCCATATAGGTTAAACCAAAGAGTGAAAGAAAAGGTTAAAAGGGAGATTGACAAAATGCTAGAAACTAGAATTATATTCCCAGTGGATGAAGTAGAATGGATTAGTCCAATAGTCATACAGAACAAGAAGGACACAACAAAGATCAAAGTCTGTGTTGATTCTCAAAGTCTGAACAATGCACGTGTGCATGATCCCTTCCCGACACCTTTTAGCGATGAATTTCTGGAAAATGTAGTAGACAATGAAGCATATTCCTTCACTAATGGATTTTCGGCTATCATCGGGTTTGAATAGTAGAAGAAGACAAGAGGAAGACAATTTTCACCACTGAATGGGGGTCATATGATTATCATGTAATGTCATTCGGGTTGAAGAACACACCTGTTGTTTTCTTAAGGATTGTTATAGTTGCATTCAAAGACTATATCCATAGGTTCCTGGATGTATACATGGATGACTGGACAATATACATTTTATTGAAGAAACACACAAGCTTATTAAGGTTCATGTTGGACATATGTAGACATTTGCGAATCTCCTTGAATCTAAAAAAATGCATCTTTGCAGTTCCATTTGGAACACTGCTGTGCCATATTGTTTGTAAAGATGGAGTATGTGTAGACCCCGCAAAGGTTGCAGAAATTTTTAACATGGAACCACCACATAATGTAAAGCAATTATGGTCCACTCTAGGTGATAGAAGGTATTATCGATGGTTTATCATAAACTACACATCAATTACAACCCCGATGGAGATTTTATTGAAAAGGACGAAAGCATTCACTTGGTCAGAGAACTATCAAGCAACATTGAATAAGTTAAAAGAGAAACGGGTAAGCACTCCTATCCTTGTATACCCATATTGGAACAATACATTTCATGTACATATTGATGCATTAGGGATCACGCTAGGATTAGTATTGGCAGAGCCGAGAGAGAGAAATATGGATCACCCAGTGTACTATACCAACAGGAAACTATCAACTATAGAAAGGAACTATACGGCAACAGAGAGGGAGGCATTAGACATGGTTTACTCTCTACAAAAATTCAGGCATTACTTGTTGGGAGCGCCATTTAAATTTTTCATAGATCATTCAACACTAAAGTATTTGGTGAACAAACCAGTATTAGAAGGCAAAATATGTCATTGGTTATTACTTTTCCAAGAATTCACTTTCGAGGTAGTCATCAAACCCGGAAGGTTGAATGTGGGGACGGATCATCTGTCACGAATGGACAATAAATAAAATGAAGGGTTATTAGATGATTAGTTACTTGATGCCGACTTATTTAGCATAGTGGAAATTTAGGACTACTTAGAAGAAATTGCTGGGCTATTAACAACAGGGTACTGCTTCGAGGGGTATACACCAACACAAAAGTGACATCTAATAGTGAGGGCAGTAGAATATTGACTAATCGTAGGAAATCTCTATAAGATGGGCTTGGATGAAGTCCTAAAATGATGTATACTTCAACATGAAAGATAAGAAGTGCTCTGGGAATGTCACAGAGGAGTTGTGGGAGGCCATGTCAGAGGAAAAGCCACCGCAAGGAAGATGTTGCACGCGTGATTATGTTGGCCAACCATTCACAAGGATTCTAAGGAATATGCTAAGAATTCTGATGTCAGTCAAAGGGTTGGAAATCCATCATGTCGAGATGAACTACCTTTAAACCTAGTTCACATAGTGCAGATTTTTGAGAAGTGGGTGATAGACTTCATCGGGCCTATATCATCACTAGCGCAACATTCACATTAAATATACATGATAATGGCTACATAATATCTCACACTATGGGCAAAAGCAATGCCAGTCAAGGAATGTACAGTCGGCACTACCACAAGATTCATTTTTGAATACATAATATCAATATTTGGATGCCCAAGAAGCCTGACAAGAGATCAAGGGACACATTTCATTCATGAAACTGTTGAGTCTCTTCTCAAGAAATCTATGATTCAACATCATAAAAGTAGCCTAACACCCATAGGCCAATGGAATTGTTGAATAATTCAATAAAATATTGGAGAAAGGCCTCATGAAAATTGTATGAGCCAATAGGGACGACTGGGATGAACGCATGCTATGGGCATAAAAAACAATAGTGAAAAGAATACATAAAAAAACACCATTTCAGCCAGTATATGGAAAATAAGTAGTGGTCCCAGCGGAGTTCATAGTGCCCAGCATGCTTATTTCTCAAGTAAAAAAAATGATATATGATGCAGAAGTAAAAGAAAGAATGAATAAACTGATGGAACTGGATGAATCTAGATTCCTAGCTGAATTTCACCAATCAGTAGAGAAAAGAAGGCAAAAATATTGGCATGAGAGGCATATCAGAAATAAAATATTCCAAGTCAGATATCATGCATTTTTATACGACAAATTGAAAAAGTTCATGGGTAAGTTGTAGATGCACTAGCTGGGCCCATTTATAGTTGCGTAAATCAAAGATTCAGGAGTAGTAAGGCTAGCGCAACTAGATGGTGGAATGCTACAGGGATGGGTGAATGATAGATGCATAAAATGCTTCCACATCCCAAAAGCCACACAATCAAGTTAAGGGGTCTTATAGATGAGCCCACAAGTAGGTAGTAGTCAATAAAACTTAGTCAAGTCATGACAAAGTTCATCTAAATTTTATGTATTTTGTGGTATATTATAAAGAAAAGGAAAGGGTTGTAATAAGGTTGCAGAAAAAATGCCATGATACTGCAACGGATTTGTGGTCAGGGAGGGGGGATAGGTAAATGTTCTTTCAATCTTAATAGTCACACGCTTTGTTAGTATTTTCCACCGTACCATTAGTAATTTCCATAATAAGTAAATAATAATCCAACTTTCAGATAGAGGCTGTAAAGTCATTTCCCATTAGAAACAAATTTAGTTAATAAATACACCCCATTATGAAAAATTTATTAACCATCCAGCTCACTCTGTCTGTCCCAATTCTACGTCATAGATGTCAGATCCAGGTCATCCTATGGCGGCGAATCACAGTTATACATGGGGAATGTTTCCATAAGAATTAGTTGCTAAGTCTAGTCAAAAAATGTCGTGTCAAGTCTGGCTACTTAATTTACATGACAATGCAGGGAGCTACAGAATTTCGAACACATGTAGAAGAAAAAATCCAAACTCGCTCTGAAGAACAACAACACTCAAAGTGTAGAAGTTCAAAGCCTCTAGTAATGATTGTCGATGAGAGATGAAGAGCAATGGAAAAGGGAATTATTTCAGTCCCAGAGGAAAGACTCGATGAGTGAATTGTCCTGCTGGAAAATCCATATGGAAAAGACGATAAATCTACTTTGGTTGACAATGATCTTATGGATCGTTTCCCGTTTCCAATGCTAAAGAGGGAGGTGTAGACAGATCAAGTTCAAAAGGAAGATGGCACGAGTAAAACTAGAGTCAATGAATATTTCAGAGGCCTACAATGATCCACGCTAACCAATCTGAGGAGTCTACTGGTCTTCGACATGCAACTGGCTGTGATGCAGTGCACGAAGTTACTAACTAGTAGAATGCATGGAGGATTGTTGTGGCTTGATACGAAGTATCCAATTCACGTAGACGATATCCATCATCTCATAGGACTATAATTAGGAGGAAATGCGATGAACACAACATTCCAAGCAGGAATGAAAAGAGAAAAGAAGGAAGGAGAGAATGATTATTATGGAAAATATGGAACAAAGTGCGGGGGTAGGGGAGAAAAGATTGACCTTATAAGGCTCGCTTGCTACATAATGGTAGGAAAAACAATGACACACTTGCAAGAAATTAGTGCACTCTAGACACAATGTCGGTTGCAGAGCAATGCTGTAAGGGAGAAGTTCTCAATTGGTCATCTTTTTTACTAAAAGAGCTCTTCGAGGCCTGTGAGGATATCTACAAGAGGAGTAACGATTTATTATTTGGATACATATTGATGACTTTGGAAATGTGGAAATGGCAGCCACCAAGGGTGTTGTTCGGAAAAGTATCCAATACGAAATGACCCTATCCCACTCTAAGGGTGATAGTACCTCAGCAACAATAAATGCAAAGCTATTTGAGATTACTTCATTATGAAAGTAAATTAAGGGAGAAAGAGATCCACTAACCGATGTCTTCCGCTAATGATTGATCCAATCTTCTCTCCTTGCTACTTGCTCCCAGCTCCTTGCTTTTTCACTGGCCCAGCTACACCAAGATCCTGCAAAATGACAAGAGAGGGAAACTACAAGAAGCATACATTCATAACTGATTCAAGGATTAGAATAAATCAAATACACAAGTATAACAATACACCATTGAAACACATGCATATAGAAGAACCTCAAATGCTTTATTAATGGAAGAAGTAAAGTTCAGGAAGTGATACAACCATAAGAGGCCCAATCCAGCATCACCTTCCCCGCAGAAAGAAATCTCCTCTTCACCTCCTTCAAAGCAAATCACCCAATAGTTCTATACTCAAACCAACAGCACTTCCTTACATTCACAAGATTCCAGCCCCCTTAGACCTCATGAGAGAGCTCTATATATAGGAGTTTTGGAGAAAGGATGAGTCAGCTTGAGGCTGGCATGAAGCTGACTAGTGTCCTCTCCCACTTCAGTTATTCTTCAGTTCTTGAGTCCACTTGGAGGTTCTTGCTTTCACTTGGAGATCTAGACCCTCTTACTCATCACCAGTCGAATTCTCTGATCCAAGTGTCATTTTGGAAGCTTCCTGGGCATTGACACCTTGAGGAATGACTGTGCCACTTGGCCAAACTCGCCCAGCGCAGGTAGCCTTCTTTGCAGTTGACATTCAGCGCAGGTACACAGTGGAGCACTTGACATTCAGCGCAGATGCTCAGTGGAGCAGTTGACATGATCCAGAATTAGCTTGTTTTTGAGTGTTTTCAGGTGGAGAACTGATATTCAGTGCTGTGGTTTGCTGACCTTGTTCCTCTAGGGGTAGGAACAACATGTTTAGGGACTTTGGATCCCTCAGATTATTGACATTTCATGCTTCATGCCGTAAGGCACAAAAATGTCTATAACAGTTGCCCCCTAAAGTATGAGGTCGTTTATCGGGTGAAATGCTTTATCAGGAGGATCCGAAGTTCATTCAATCGCTGAGAGGTGACCTGTAATAAAATACAATACAATACATTATTTTTCATTCTGCTTTCATGATCTAGCTGAGGCGGGCATTCCCATGCTCAGCTTTATAAATTCATTTTGGTACATAGAACAGACGATCGTCTGATGGTAGACTGATAATTCTCTGCTGAAATTATCATCCTTTGAGTAGGATGATCATCTGTTGCAATGATGTACATGTCAAATGTTTTTATATTTCCTGAATATATATATCGCAGCCCGGATGGATGAAACTAGATCCGGGGTCTTCAAACTCGTTCGATCTTCACTCTAAGTACAAGTCGATCCATGTGAGAATTGCGCTGAAGTCGAACATGGAAAGACATCGCTTGATTACCGGTCAATGATGTAAACCGTTAACAAGCGTGAGAGGAATCACCAATAATGATAATGACCCTCAAGGTACTGCAGTACAATTCACGTGGTGTGAATATAGGACTTGGCATCGAACACCACGCAAAATCTTCTGGTCGAAGGTCATTGATGTATACCTGTCGCCGGAAGTGAGAAACTTTCCATTGAGGCATGCAAGCTTCAAAGTACTGAGGGGGGTGTTCCTAGATCAACTTCTCGGATAATGAGCTGAAGTCGACAAGAAGCGATCCGTCAAAGGAGGGCCTTAATGAATCCCACATCAGTGACACGGAACGGAGCTAATGATTTTAATGGAGGCGAAAACAATCTGTGACATATGATTCAGGGTGGCGATCATGGATGGATGAAGGATAATGTATGGCAGTGGATGGGACACGGTTGAATCTTTCTGAACAACATCTCTTGAACATATAATGACACTGATGCGATGGATCGGTAGCATTACCCCAAATGTGGATGGTTTGGCGAAGACCATGGTGATGAGACCGATGAATGAAACAACCCAACCCGATGTGATACGGAGGAAAAGTGTCATGTTCAAGAGCGACTTGCTACCATTAAAGCTTTGAGGTTCTCCCAATTTTTCCCCAGTCATTTCTGACCAGTACCTCTTTATTTTTGTCAAGCTTGAGGAGGATAACATATGCTTGTTCTATAACCTGCCCTTCGGGCAAGCCCATCGCTATGTTTTAACGAGCTTAGCGATAGGGAAACTCGTTCTCGTCTAAAGACAAGTTTGTCACTATTTAATCATTTTAACGAGTCTAACGACAAGGAAAACTCGGTCCTTTTCATTTTTAGAGAGTCTAAAAAGGTACAGAAAGTTAACTCCAAAATTCCTTTTTCGTCATCTAATCCCTTAAGTCCGAAAAAGTATAAAACAATACAGAAGGGATGAGTTTTCGATAATTTTAACGAGCCGAATAAAACAAGCGCTCGACCTTTTTGTGCAATAATCCCTCAGGTCCAAAAAGATTAAAATCTAGAGGAGGGATAGCTCTTCCGGTCATTTTAACGAGCTGGAAGGCCAAAACTCGGCAATCTTTTCATATTTTACGAGTCAGATGAAAAGAGCTCAAAGAAGACTCGTCTTTTGAGGAACGAGTGATAAACAGGGATAGCAGTAGATTCCAGGTATAGGTTGGAATTTTCCAATCACGGCAGTGTCACAAGGATGGCTAGGTGAAATCACTCTTCGCAGCTGTTCCTCAAAATGGGTAAACAATCATATGGAGGTGAACGATCGGCCAAATGGAATGGAGGTGGCAGGTGCAAAACACGACCAAGGCTTTTTATGGCTAATAAATTTACAATCACAATGGTTATTTACCGGGATAGGTTCATTTTTTATTTAACGAGCTTGAACGCACCAAAAACACTGCTCAATCTTATGTTTATTTTTTAACGAGCATGAACTATGTGCTAAAACTGCTCGGATGTTTCGTTTATTTTTTAACGAGCATGAACTTTATGCTAAAACTGCTCGATGATAAGTTTGCATGCCCCCAGCATAATAACACAAATCGAGGTGCATGCCCCCCAAGCTTCATTGCATTCAACTCGGTGGTTGGAATGAAGGTTTACCTTTGAGATTTGGAAAGGGGGTTTGTTTCATTTTTTAATGAGGTTGACACAGTAAAAGAACTATCCTCATGACTCCTTGTTTCATTTTTTAACGAGGTTGACACGAGATAAGAACCGTCCTCGGCTCTTCATTTTTTAACGAGGTTGACATGAGATAGGAACTATCCTCGAAGCCCACTATATTTACAGTATTTCTATTAGGGCGATGATCCATGCCGACAAAATATTTAGGAATCTTCCGAATCCATTAGATACCGAAGATTTCATTTTGTAGGTTTCCACCGTGGCCACTCCCGCCAGATTACTTGGAGGCGGTAGGGCGAAAGTACCCATTAAGGCAGGGTCTTTTAGGAGGCCTACCCCAATATTTTGAAGCGAATGATCGCTTCCATGGATCATTGGAATGCTTCCCGTAACTTGTGAACTGTCGGGGAGGAAAGTTTGTTGGTCGACGACTGTAATTCTTCCTTGAAAGGGAAATGCAATCTTTTTGAAGTAGGTCGACACAACTGCGGCCATGGCATATATCCAGGGCCTTCCTAGTAGGATGTTGTAATCGAGGTTTCCATCAATTACTTCAACATCAATTCCTACTGTTTTTCCCCCCAGTTCAACTTGCAAGTTACTTAAAATCCCGTATGGAGTGTATGATCGTCCATCAAATGCTTTTAACGTAGTTGATGATTTCGACAAGGGTGGTGAGCCTAAATTTTTCCAGCAACTCATCGACATAAGACATGTAGATGCCCCCTCATCAATAATTGTTCGATGAACAGTTTTGTTGAGGGCTTTCACTTGAATAAGGAAAGCTAGTTGAGCTGGTAACTGAGGGTCATATCCTTTATGATCAAAGGCCACAAGATTGGAATCCATTGGGCCAATCCCACCTATTGCTGATAATAAAGCTTGCTCTTGGGAGGGGCAATTTTGCGGTACCTCAAGTGTCGACATAGCGGACGACGATTGAGCCAGGTCCTCTATTATATTATAATCCTGTGCTATTTTGGCACGAGGATTAAATGTCGATTTGTGTACTACTCCCTTTGGCGACTTTATCATTGGTTCAGGAATGTTGGGTGGCACAACTTTGGTTAAAGTTGTCATCAAACTACTAGGTTGTGCATTAGCCTTGTTATTCGACAGCCGTGGATTCCCGTAATCTTTATTCCTTGTCAAAGCATCATTTTGCTGCTTCGAGACAGACAACATAAGCACTTGGGATCGGGAAGCATTTTGATTAGCAACCAGATTTTGACCTGGGTTTGGAAACGGATCAGTCAATACTGCTGGGGTTTTTGAACTCTTAAAGAGTTTCTTAACTTCAGCTATATGTGGACAATCTTTCGTCCAATGATCCTCATCGCATATATGACACCCTGCCGGGGGTTTCCTTTTTCTCCCTTTCTTTTTCTTCTTGCCCCCTGGTTGCTCCAGCTGTTTGCCCTTGTCGGTTGACATGGCATTTACTTCTGAGGCAAGAAGTTCTTCATTTACATTTTGACTAGAAATTTTGTGTTTTCTAATCACGCCATCGCCGGCGTGAGAGTCATTGTTTGATTTAGGAGGAGGAGGAATTGAGAATTCTGGTCTAGGGGCGTCAGGTATTTTGTCGTAGAGCGTGCCGGACTGAGTATAGACCAAGTCCAGATATTGCGCACGAGCGATAACCTGCTCTTCCGTTACGACTCCCCCCATTGCCACATCTTCCGTGATGGCAGGAAGTAATGACTTGATAAACCATTCAGCTAATAGCTGATCGGGAACGTACGTTTTTACCATCCTACGACGATGTTGCCACTCATGTATATGATCAGATATGTGGGTGGCAGTCGTCTGTTTGAAGTTGGTAAGGAGTTCTGTTCCCATTTCATACCTTATTGGTAATTGAAAATGGGTTAAAAAGGTTGTGGCTAAGGTACTGAAGTTGTCGAACGAAGCTCTAGGCAATTCAATGTACCATTTTGCCGCTGGACCCGTTAACGTCCTCTGAAAGAGGCGAAGTCTTATCGAATCATCATTCAGGGTGTTCGATGAACACCATAGATGGAATGTCATCACATGATTCGATGGGTCTTCACCCGGATTTCCATTAAATTTAGGAATATCTGACGGAAGTTTATGTGGAATCGCTGGCCACCAAGGGGCATAAGCAATTGGATCATTCGTCAGCCGGTTTAGATCTGGTAATTCTAGAGTTGCTACAAAGGGCAACTGTTGATTCAGGTTAGGCGAAGCATACCCAAGATAAGATGGGATCGCCTGAGCAATGGGTCTTTGCAAACCAGCATAATGCTGGCAACTTTGACAAGGTTGATGGGCATAACCATTATAGTATGGTTGCCCATTACTTACAAAGACTTGTTGCTTAGGTCCTTGATATGATTGCTGGAATGGCGGTTGTTGAGATTGAACCAGCTCTGGTTGTTGGACCATTTGCTGTTGACCAATGCTGGATGATTGACCAGGATGAGGAGTCACAGTACTTGTTTGAGCCTGAGTCGCTCCAGATAAGGAGGCACTACCTTGAGATTGTGATTGAGTCGTTGAGACAAGAGGTTGTTGTATTGCAACCTGAGAAACTTGGGGTTGACATACAACAGGTGGAGCTTGTACTTGCGACACATTCACTATAGCAGGTATGGTGGGAATATTCGACACAGGGTGTACTGGTTGCATTGAATATACAACCCCTGGTTGTTGACGCAGTATTGGTACCCAACCGCTGGATGTAATTCCAGTTTGACCTGAACTTTGTTGTAAACTCCCATATGGTTGTTCTCTGGGAGGGAACAATGAAAGAGCATACTGCCCTCCATATGGTGGAAATCCAGTACTTAAAGGGTAAATTGGCCTTTGAAGACACATTGGATCAATTTGTTGAGTTTCAACATAAGAAATACCAGATGATAATCTGGATGAAGAAATAGGAACTAACCATGTCGTCGTCCTTGATTGGACTCTGGCTTGTTGTTGACAATTTGCCGAGACAGATGGTATACCAGCGAACATCGTTGGAGTAGCAGCAGGAGGCTCTGCTGCCGCTGTGTCAGACGACACAGTCATAGATGTCGACGGTTGTTCAGACATATCTAGTCTATCCAAAAGATTTCTTAGCGATTCTACAAGAACTTACGATGCCAAAAGACTAACTTCGAAGATCAACAAGGGAATGGTGATGATTATCCCGTTTAAAATAAATTTTAACGACGCTTAGAAACAACTTTCTTTTTCACTTTTAAAGAGTCGATAAAAAGCTAAAGATGACTCTAGTCTCCTTCGATGTTTTAACGAGCCCGAAGTGACAAATGCTTGGATGGAATTTTTCTGTTATAGAGTCTGAAAAAGGCCAAAAGAAACTACTCTGGAGTTCTAGGCAGAGGGTGTGCAAAACTTTTCGCAAAACCACAGAATATGTTTTACGGTATGGGTGGTCGATCTTCGTGAATGCTGTGTTCACTGCATTGCGATCAGTAGGGCGGACGACACGGCTTCCTATGGATAAAGGCTTTATTCCT
Source organism: Pinus tabuliformis (assembly GCA_031772625.1). Lineage (NCBI taxonomy): Eukaryota > Viridiplantae > Streptophyta > Pinopsida > Pinales > Pinaceae > Pinus > Pinus tabuliformis. The sequence continues at coordinate 41,365,115 of CM062815.1, forward strand.
ATAGGGGTCTCCCAATATATACGCGACGGTACGTGGGAGCACAAGTCCGTATTGATACTTATCGCTTCACCGTGGAGGAATCACCCAACCACTCAACGCTAAGATATCACGTTTAACGACGTCGGAACACGTCTCTAGCTTAGACCTCTATGTGTTTGCATTATGTTTCAAAGCGTTGTTATGTAAATTCAATTTATTTTAAGGTTGATCTTGTTTAGCAGTTTGCCTTTATGGATCACCACGAGATGTATGATAACACTCCTAAATGCAGTCTAAGATGATAAGAAAGCTTTTCAATCTTTCAACTTATGAAAATCCTAACTACTGAGGGAAAAGAAAGACATCATCTTTTCACACAGATCATAGAGAACACACTAATGCACTTTTTCCTAAATCAACATGCGAACTGTCAAAATGCACATGCACAATGCAGGTATTTCTTTTCTCTTTCTTAATGTTGATGTAATACAAAAAGAAAGCTGTTGTATAACTTTGAATTCAATTTCAAGTGAAAGCAAACAAGCTTGTCCAAAATCAAAAGACACCTTAATATTTACTTGTTTCGACACTAAAAATATATAAATTCAAACCATATGACGAAAGAAAAAGCTCAATCAGCTATGAACAGCAAACAAACTAACTCTTAAGATCAAAACGACACTTTATCACAGGTCTAGATCTAAGAGGTCACAGCAAGACTAGTTCACTTTTGTTATGGGAAACTGCAAATGATGTAAGAAATACACAAAGAACAAATACAGTTTCTTTATACAACCGAGGCGGAATAGTGGCAAGGAAAGTTGGTTTCAGATAGGTACATTGACTGATAACAGGCTGCAAAAACAAGGATGAAAACAGGGCAATAAACAGCAGGGAACCCCAGTAGCACAAGGCAAAACTGGTTCAGCGCAGGTGGTACATTGTCAGTTTGACATTCAGCGCAGGTAGCCCCTTTGGGATCTACGCTGAAATGCAGACTGCCTTCACAGTGCCTGCACTGAAGAGATAAACTTTCGTTTTTCTCAGTTTCCGGGTCACAGATTGCTAAAAAATTCACAGTTTTTGGCCAAATCAGAAGCTATCAATCAAGTACACACTAAGGGATGAAAAGGAGGATGAAAAGATATCACTAAGAGCTGTTCAGAGTCCTTATGGATCAGCTCTTCGAATCATAAACATGCCTAGAAACTGAGCTAGAGTAGCTGCCCTCTACTTTGCATTTGAAAGCTCCAAATGCAGTTCGATTCGGTACTCCCTATGTTTATGAAATGAATAGCAAAAACACAAACAACCAACAAGATACGATCCCCAGCGGAGTTGCCAATTTGTTGTTGGGAAAATTATCTAATACGGAATGACCCTATCCCACTCTAAGGGTGATAGTACCTCAGCAACAATCAATGCAAAGCTATTTGAGATTACTTCTTTATGAAAGTAAATTAAGGGAGAAAGAGATCCACTAACCGATGTCTTCCGCTAATGATTGATCCAATCTTCTCTCCTTGCTGCTTGCTCCCAGCTCCTTGCTTTTTCACTGACCCAGCTACACCAAGATCCTGCAAAATGACAAGAGAGGGAAACTACAAGAAGCATACATTCATAACTGATTCAAGGATTAGAATAAATCAAATACACAAGTATAACAATACACCATTGAAACACATGCATATAGAAGAACCTCAAATGCTTTATTAATGGAAGAAGTAAAGTTCAGGAAGTGATACAACCATAAGAGGCCCAATCCAGCATCACCTTCCCAGCAGAAAGAAATCTCCTCTTCACCTCCTTCAAAGCAAATCACCCAATAGTTCTATACTCAAACCAACAACACTTCCTTACATTCACAAGATTCTAGCCCCCTTAGACCTCATGAGAGAGCTCTATATATAGGAGTTTTGGAGAAAGGATGAGTCAGCTTGATGCTGGCATGAAGCTGACTAGTGTCCTCTCCCACTTCAGTTATTCTTCAGTTCTTGAGTCCACTTGGAGGTTCTTGCTTCCACTTGGAGATCTAGACCCTCTTACTCATCACCAGTCGAATTCTCTGATCCAAGTGTCATTTTGGAAGCTTCCTGGGCATTGACACCTTGAGGAATGACTGTGCCACTTGGCCAAACTCGCCCAGCGCAGGTAGCCTTCTTTGCAGTTGACATTCAGCGCAGGTACACAGTGGAGCACTTGACATTCAGCGCAGATGCTCAGTGGAGCAGTTGACATGATCCAGAATTAGCTTGTTTTTGAGTGTTTTCAGGTGGAGAACTGATATTCAGTGCTGTGGTTTGCTGACCTTGTTCCTCTAGGGGTAGGAACAACATGTTTAGGGACTTTGGATCCCTCAGATTATTGAAATTTCATGCTTCATGCCGTAAGGCACAAAAATGTCTATAACAAAGGGGGAGGGAGATGATGTAGATTACTGAAGGACAACTGACAGTGCTAAGGTATGAGCCATTGAGAGTTTCGAGAAACCCGAGTAGCAAGGAAATTAATTAGGCAGCCTTGGCCGAATGGTATAAGTTGATGCTGGATATAGTTAGGTCGATGGAGAGAATACCCAAACCACTTCTGGATGAATTTTCAGAAGACATCTAGTTTGGATTATCACATGGGCACACATACCTTAGACGTAGATGTGTCCACCCTGATACCTTCAAGATGAAGCCACATAATTTTTTTTTAACTAAGGCAACACTCCATAGCGAGATTGGGTCATGGCGTCGGGTTGCATGTGAGATCATTGAAGGGAAGTATCGATATCTATTTGGTGGAATGAAGCCATAATCGCAAGAAGGAGAAGTAGGAGAGAGAACCAGAAAGGGATCGATCGGGGAAGAGATACAACAAATGGTGCTACAAATGGAACAACAAATGTTTGCAATAAGGCAGATGATCATAAGATTTGAGTACCTAGTCCATGCTTTTTTAAGGTTCTAGTATGTTTACACCAATATTCACAACTCCACTAGCTGTGGAAATTCCTACTATTGGCCCTAAAACTCAATCATAGCCAATAGTCCCGAAGGCCAGGAAGAAAAAATTAGTCAAGAACCCGATAGCTAAAAATCCAAGAACTACCCCAGTGATTCACATTTTTGACCTCACTAATGAGGTAGAACAATGAATATCCACATCACCAATTATTGAAGAAATACCCCCAAACCCATCTGTTATTCCACCTCTGTAATGGGAACCTTCTCCGCACATGGCCTCCACCTTCACAACCCTGTCAGAAACCATCCCCTCCGACACAAGAATAGCGACTGAAGAAATGGAAGTAGATTCGACAGAGAAGCATAGAGGGGCCACCCATGGAAATGACACTCAACCAACCTCGCTAGTATCGTTACTTCTTGGGTCGAGCTCACTATAGGGGGAAGAACCAATCATGACCCTTCTGCTATTAGGGGGAAATGAACAGTACCAACCAGTAATCCCTATAAATTTCCCGGTGGTCCCCAACCCTAATATCATTCCCTCCACTCCCCAGTTCACCCCACAATCATAGCCAATCCACTCTCCCACCTCCCATTCTGAGAAATCCATTGCGAGCGGCCTACCAATTCAGACCAATTTTCCAGATCCCAACACAATGCAGACTGGGACCCTGTAGCACTGGTCATTAGCACAGTTTTTTTCATTCATCTAGCAAGCTATGCAAAGAGTTGAAAGGATACACGATGACTTGGTTTAGGAACACGAACAATAGAAGCAGTAGATATAGGAAGTTACAGAGGAAATATATCACCTGAAACATGTAAATACTTATTTACAAGTGTAGGTTGATCAGGTGACAGAGAAATTTCGATCACTAAGGCCAACAATCACATATGTCAACATAGAAGCCCCAAAGGACATTGCAGCGTACACATTGGCGAGTTGCTATGATCACATTCAAGTAGCATTCTCAATTCTGGTGGCAAGAAACACTAACATGAAGAAGAAACTGGAAACAGTAAGGTCAACATTTCCAGATGCAATAAAAATATATGCCTGGACAATAGACGAAAAAAATAGTGAAGTGGTAGCTAAGAAACAAGCACTCGTTGAAGCACTAGGAGATGGATACACCATAATGGATAGAGTTCACATCTGGCCAGGAAGCCTTGCAATAAAGAATAAACCAGTATATCCTATGAGGGAGAAGCTCCAAATATTGTTTGCCAACATCAAGGAATGCATGGACTCCAAAAAACTCCAGAAGATCGACGAGAAAATCGTTGCCATTCAAGCACAGGTTGCTCAGATTGAAGAGGAATCATCGAAAACCAAAAAGATAATCTGAGACCTGCGACCACCGGTCCGACTACAGGTACTGGCTTTAAAGGAAGTCTATAACAACAGTGAATAATAGTGGGACTACCTTTAGAGTTAAAGGCCAAGTGAACTAATTCCCAACACAGTATAAGACTTTACCCAACAAGGTGATTCAATCATAATCGGATGGGAAGCTTCCCTCCACAAATACAATGAATTCATGCAGAGAATGGCCATCGTCATTCTTGAGTTGGGGCCTCCATTTGGGAAAGGACAATAGGGAGAAGAAGGAGAATTTGGAGCAGAAACCACCTAGCCGATGATAGAGGATACAATGGGAGTAATAGCTCATCATATGGAAGAACCACCACAACCACCAACAAAGTATCTACAGAGACAACAATAGGACATGTAGTGCTCGAGATAGATTGACTTAGGGACGAGTCAAAGAAATGTGGTCGGGGCCTATTGGGGCCTTCCTTTGAATTTTTAAATATTTTGAAGATATGAAGAAGAGAAAATAGGTGGAGGAAGCAACGGTCAGGTTGCAGAGAAGAAAATTGGGGAGGAAATTAGGAACAGGTAGTTGCACGACGGTTGCGGTAAGGTGTCAGTAGAGAGTAGGGGCAACCGAGCAGACAAGGCAGACAAGAGGTAGCCGAGGAAAGAGACAACTGAGTAAGAAATGGTAGTGAAAATGGCATAGGTGAATATAAAAGGATAAGGCTGCAAGGAGAGAGGGGTTGAGTAGTTCTCATCATGGACGAGCAACGACGAGGAGGTGGGCTATCAGAGCATCTAACCTGAAGGCCAAAGTGTTTGCTAGGAAGCAGAGTTGAAGTCTGTTGCAGTTTGTCGTGTCATGTAACCGGGTATTTCATGCGATTGTATATGGTCACCATAGAGATCTGCATAGCGTCTACTCCAGGAGGGTCGTTGCACTTTCCTGGTCGTTGTGATTTCCTACCACGCTATCTCAAGCAGCAGCACCATATGGAAGTAACTCAGACTTGAACTTAGCGAGACTGACCTTTTAGGCATTACATGAACTCCACCAGGGAGTATCTACTGAATTGGAAATCTGAGAAGAGCGGGCTCTCTTCAAGATTAAGTACATCAAGAGCCATAATGAGCAGTTAACTAAGGAATCTACTAGAGCGATGCATGATAGAGACATAGCCACTGCGTGTTGGGAGGAGGTGGAGGATGCCATCACTCAGAATTCCATTGAACTACCAAAGCTCCTCATACAAACTGAAGAAGCTTCCAAAGAGAAGCTCCAGACGCTAGCAGCCATGATGAAGGAGTCCAAAGCGGAGGTTGAATGAGTCAAATTTAAAATGCATATGCAATTCGTAGAGCTGCAGATGAAGCTACAACCAAAAACACCTCTAGAAGATCACGAGTAGAGCGGGGCTATTATTAAGGCTAATATGGAAGTCCTAGAAGCTGCAGTTAAGGACTGCAGCCAGATTTTTAAAACACCATGGAGATGTGGGTCATGCAGCAACATAACCTACATGTAAAAATATTGAAGTATACATAAAGAAAAAACAACTACAATTTGATGAGATCATAGAAACAACACCAACCTTAGCACCTGTGCAACAATTCGCCAGACTCTAGGAAGGGAAGGCCATTTAGAATCAGATCGACGAGCTGTAACATAAAGCCTCAATCATTTCAGTAAGAACACAACCTTGGGCCAATGAAGCTAGTCAACTCTCTCAGTCTATCAAGAGTAAACTGAAAGAAATGTAGTAGATGCAGAGGATCATTATATTGGAAGTCGAGGGGCCAACTACTGAGAATTTGGTCGAGGAGGTTCGGTAGGCTGCCATGCAGTGCACAACAGAGCTTCAAGTATTGAAGGTAGAGTTCAGTGGCATCAAAGTGTGTGTCAAGGACATACTATTAGAGTGACTGAGGACGAGTAATATATTTTTGTTAGTGTCTGGTTGCGATGGGTACCCCCAAGTAAACTTTTGTCTATGTTTTGAGTAAAACTTTGTAATGTTGTAAAGTCTCCGCAATTTCAGGAGTGGAGCATGCATAATGTTAAGAGTGAAAGGGTATTTTAGCAAGGTCAAAGGGCCTTATTTTGTAAAGGGATGGATTGTTTTGAGGATACAATGAACTCCACCCATGGTTCGTAGACCATGGTAATGTAAGATAAAAGATATAAAAGGTAGTCATCTGGAGTCATTAAAGGGAAGTCTAAGCTTATGGTTAGTTGATAAGTAAGATTTTTAGTCTATAAGTCTATATTTTGGTGAAGGGGAAGGATCCTACTACTGAGTGTGCGGAGACCTTGGTAAGTCTGCATCTGAGTGCACGGGCCCCTGTAGCTGTGTGTGCAGGGTCAAAAGGAGTGTATGTACTAAAGATCTAAAGTAATAAAACATATATAAAGTGAATCTATGTGTTCTATGTTTATTTATATGTTATGTATTTTTATGCTCAGTTATGATTCAATTCTATATTATATTACTTTAATTGCAATATGAAAGTTCAGATCTACTTTCGTATAATAACTTTTGCATGTTAGAACACTTAAGAAAATATCATAGATCTAAGTAGAAATCACTTTAAGTCTGTGATTCTAAAGATAAGGGTTCACAAAGGTCAGATAGTGCACTGATTTAAGGAAACGCCACACTGCTACATCACATAGCCTTCTGGATGTAGAATCCTGGTTATAACATCCCCCAATATTGCCCTGGGTGAGACTGTAGTCTATGCTAAGAAGACTATTCCCAAAAGGGCTGGTAGTGTAGGGTTTTGTTAGTTAATGCAGCTAACTCTGAACCTGGGTCCAAGACCCCTCAATCCAACAAGGTTTTCAAGAAAGGCCCATAGACATAAGAGTGGATCCTTTCAAGGACTACATCCACTTTTTTGTCTTGATCATGAAATGTGGATTTTGTGTACTTCACCAAAGTAAATCCTTTGCATACATCATATTACTCAAGTGGTCCTTTAGGGAGGCCTGTGGTTATTTGTTAGATGATATTCAAGGCACCATGATGAAAATGACCAAGTCTTTTGTGCCAAAGTTCACTGACATCACGACTTTGCACCTTATTTGCCTTTATGATTAATGCAACACATTCTTCAACATCTAAATTATACATGTTCTTCACACAAACCCTAATCTGCTTCACCTATCCCGTGACTCGTGTCTCAGGAATTCATTTCCTTTGTTGAACATCACATCATAACCACGGTCTTCCAAAACTTGAAAAAATACGAAATTTTTCTTTAGGCCCGCAACGAACATGACATCCTTGAGCCTGGGGGGGAGACCGACTCCTTCTAAAATATGACTGTACCAATCTCAATCATGTTATACCTTTTGTCATCCCCCATCTCGATGTCCATGTGAAAATGTTTTTCTTCCAAGTCACTGAAAAATTATCTACACCCTTCCATGTGGAACGATGCACTTGAGTCCAAGTACCACATGCTCCCCATCACTATGTTGGCCATGCATGCAATGAGGGTAAATTAAAGCTCGAACTATGAGGCCAAGGCTTCACTTGGTACTCCTCCCAAGGTCTTCTTTCTTGCCTTCTTGTGTGGACACTTCATGGAATAATGCCTGAACTCATGACAATGGAATCATTTAATTTTCGAAAAATCTTTCTTCTTGCCCCCTTAACTGGATTTTCGTTTGGATTGAGATTTCTTCCCTTTTCCCTTCTTTTCCTTTCTAGCCAAATAATATTTTTGTTCATCCTCATCCTTGGATGAAGTCCCATCTCCGGTATTCAACCTTATTTCCTCATATACCAAGTCAGACCATAAGCATTCTGAATTTAGAATTTTTTCCCTCCCATTCGCTGAATCTTGATAGTTATGTCAGCTCTTGGGAAGGCCCAGAAGGGATAGGCTTACCGAGTCTTCTTCAGCTACAGTAACACTGACCCCACCAAGTTCATCATGAAACTGTGTAAACTTGCTCAGATACTACAAAATATTGTCATTCTTCTACATCTTGATACTTCAAAGTTTATCCTTGAGCACCAACTTCCTGTGGTCACTATTATTCTCAGACAATTCTCTCAATTCTTTCCACATTGTGAATATAGTTTCTTTTCTGTGGATACTTAAGACAATGTGATCTTGTACTCCCTCCAAGATTATTCTCCTCGCCTCGGCTACATATTTCTTCCATTGAGAAAGGTTATGGGCATCATATGCACATGGTTTTGTAAAATCTGACTTGATGTATTCTAGAAATTCATTGTTATCCAATATTACCTCCATGCAATCCTTGCATGCAAAAAAATTAGACGTTCCTTCCAAGGCATACTCTAGCCTTATTCCATTGAAGGTCATCTTCTCAACCTTGAAGAAATATTGTTGCACTGAGCTCCAAAATCAAACCTCCTAAGAACAAATTTGAATTCCTGCTCTAATATGATTTTGGATTTGATACCATGTAGAAATTATGATGTATATTTTCAATTTCTCATGAATTTTTAATCAAAATCACAAGACACAAACCTACTCTACTACTTTGTGGACAGTAATCCATAATCTAGAAAAAAAAAATAGACATGCAATAAGAAATAACACACATCCAACAAGCATTTTTGCTAGGGAAAGAAAATTTCTAAAAGCCGTAATGCTTGCTTGCATTAAATTAGAAGAATAGAAACGTATTACAATTTCTTTGCTCAATTGAGCACAACCTACAAGTGCATAAACTATCTCTCTGCTCACTGAAAGGATCTAACCCAGACTTAGTCAAATTTTTCCTCTGGTTGAGCTCCTAATTCCTTGCATTATTCCTTGAGAAATTAAGCATCTATTATTTAGGAAATTCCTCAAACTAATTATTCAATCATTTAGTCTAGTCCTCTGGCTACATGCAACACTTGTACACTCAAGACTAGTCTAGAACTAATGTTAAACTACCTTGGAATATCTACTTCAAATGGGTAACTCAAATTCTCTACATGCACTAGCTATTTTGGGTTTATTGATAAGATAACTAGATGATCACTGAGCCCATTTCTTAACTAACCTTCCACTAGTTCCTCCAAAAGTTGGAACTAGTTTAACTGAAAACAACCTGAAATAACAGACCTTGATTGCTACAAATTAGCAATCACACATGTTGAACTAAACTCTAACTCCTCCAACTTGAATTTACTGAGTAAATTAGATGACACAAGCCATGTCACACAAGTTAACATCATCAAAGTTTTCTGCTGATGTGGAAATTCAAATTTTCTCAATTTAATCAAGGCAAAATGAACTTGAGAATTTCTTGCTACATTTTTCAACATTGTCTTTGTTTCTCGCTCTCACTTAATTAGTTGTGTTTGTCTTTGCATTTTTTGTGTTTTATTTGTAAATGTTTGTATCGATGTTTATATATTTGCTATATATAAAAATATTACTTTGTTGATTGTAATTGTATAGTATCGGCCCCTTAAGGAATTTCTCAACAAGGAAGAGGTGGTTGTAGTACAAGCACCTATTCAAGAACATGGATAAAATATTGAGGATCAAGCTAATGATCTTATGGAAGAAGATAATGATGTTGATAACATAGTTGAAGAATATAGGACAAATATATTGATTGAGGAGACATTAATAATGTTGGAATGGATGATGATGACAACTAGTATGATGGTCATGCTTATGATAAACCTGTACTTGAGAAGGCAATTGAACCTCTTTATGGGCTCAAAAACATATAATATCTCTGGTTTATTGTTGTTGGTTAACTTAAAGGTGGTGAATGTTTTTTCAAACACGTGTGGCACAACTCCTAAGGCATGTAATATATTTTGTGACATTAATTAGTACTATATACATGATAAATTAATATTTTCTTCCTTTTTTTAATGTAATTAGTGCGTTGATCATAATTTAATTAATTTGTAACATTTGGATGCAATATGTATTATTAATATTGTTTAGTACATTTTTTAATATTGTTTTTTTATGTTGTAGATTGTTAGTTGAATTTTTGTTACCACTATCAAATGTTTTACTTCGTACATATTGATATTTACATGCCGTTATGAAATATATTGGAATGGAATATCAAGTGATTCATTCATGTCCTAATGATTACATTATATATTATAAATAACATGCGTCGAAAGATAAATGCCCAAAATGTGATTAGAGCATATATCAAACCGATAAAGTAACAAAAAAGTGCATTGCAAGGTTCTTTGTTATATTCCCATAAGTCCATGTCCATGACAATTGTTTAGGTGCAAAAACATATCACAACTTTTGGATTACCATGCAACAAATAGAGGTGAAGATGGCATTCTTCAAATGCCTGTAGATGGATCTACAATGAGGAATATAGAGGAAAGGTGGCCAAAGTTTAAAACAAACTCTTGTACTATTAGGCTTTCATTAGCAGCTGATAGTGTCAATCCATTTGGAGAGCTTGGATCTACTTACTCGGTGTGGCCCATTTTTGTTATCAACAATAACATTCCTATGTGGAAATAAATAAAGAGAGACCACATAATGTTGACAATGATTTTTCTAGGTATTAATTTTTTTACTCATATATGTAGTAATTATGTATTGAATGTTCATCAATTAGGTAAGTACCAAGTCAAAGGTATGAATATATATATATATATATATATATATATATATATATATATATATATATATATATATATATATATATATATATATCTATATATATATATATATATATATATATATATAGATATATATATATATATATATATATAGCCTCTTATCAATGAGTTAGTGGAGTTATGGGGTAGTGTCACTATGTATGATATCTCTAGACCAATAGATGCACAAAGGAAATTTGAATTCCATGAAATGCTTGTTGGTGGGTTCCAGTATTGTAGCAATAATGCTACAACTCCTGGAGCTTCCTTCTCTAATTTTATCAACCCGGTAGTTCGTAACAAACTTTGAAGCGACAGTGCTGTATGCACAAGTACTAGCTCTTGTCGCAGCTGTCACTTGGTCAGCTGGCACAAGTCCGCTAGGGCTCAAGCCAACTTCTATATGTTCTCAGAAGAATCCTTTTTAGTGATGAACGAGAGCTATCTCAAAGGAAATTAACCTACTTTGCAAGAATGAACTGAAAGCCAACAAAACATAGAAACCCTAGTAAACCCTAATTTGACCAGCTTAATCCTTACGATGCAATGGTGGGAATGCAACTTCTAAAAATGATGCCATTACTTCTAGTGAGATGAGATGCATGAGTTTAAACTACTTCCATTGAAGAGAACATGTTTTTGTATTTTTGCTCAAGTGGTTGGAGTTATTATGATTGTGCTTCTTACTGGGTCTTGACTGTGCAGGGGTAGTTCAAGGGGAGGAAGGCTTGGGAAAGGTCAGGAGGACTCTGAGAGGTTCCAAGGAATCCCTGATATCATTCCACAGAAGTTCACAACGTTCAGGTGCCTGGCAACCGTGTTTGCAAGCTTCTACAGGATGTCTGCAGGGGATCCTACAGGAAGCTCGGGATTTCTACAGGAAGTCTGCTAACTTCTACAGGATGTTCTGCAGTCGGAGTTTTGGGTGATGGAGGAGTGAATGAGCTGTATGGGTGGATATGTAGGATGGGAGGGGAGCTTGTGATGGCTTATGGACAGAGAGATGAGATGGAGAGGGGGTGTGTAAAGCTGGTTGGTCGATAGAAGGGTAGAGGCAGTGGAAGGCCGAAAAGATAAAACAACGTGGATAATAGAAGAGTTGGTGGGCAAAGGATCTAGCTGGGATGTAAGGAGATGGCCTAGGCACAACTGAGAAGGATAGGGAAGTGATAGAGTGGTGCTGCGCAGTGTAAATGAAACAAATCACCTCTGTCTTGCACAAAACCGAGAATTCATCAACCTATTCTAACTGTTTTATTAGAAACCAAAGAACAACGATGTAAGTTAAGAGAGAAATCGTGCATGGTGCTGAATCAAGGAGTTATTGCTCAAGATCTAAATGCATGGACACTTCTACCAATGGAAATATGACTTTAATGCTTGCATGAACATGTAAAACTGCGTTTTTTTGGTGGTTGGCACGGTCTACACTCCCAATCTCTAAACAGAGGTGGAAGTGAGTGTACGATCAACCTTTTCTTGGAACTCTGAGGAATTCTAATCCTCCTACTCTAATCTAAACTGCTAAAAGCACTTTATCCATAAAACTAACCTACTTAATCACATCAAGAAATTCGAATCAGCAGATTGTGTTTTCCAAATGCATGTCAAGGCAAAGAAATGAAATGCTGAAAGGAAAGACAAGTAACAATACAAAGAAAGGAGGCCTATTGCTCTCAGGTTGGGCCCAAACCTGAGAGCTATAGCTCCTCTAAGAACTCAGAATTGAACCCAAATCTGCTTGCCTTTTATTAAAAGATCATAATCATAAGTCTAACAACATGCCAAGAATGGCTTACAAAGAGCAAAACACAGCTATAGCTCGTGATTCAAAATCTGCAACAAAGGTTCAAAAGTTTTCCATCGAAGGCTATAGCCTCAATATTTATACATTATGAGGGCCAAGCTGGCCTCCTAAATTAGTGGGGCTTGGCTGTCCAACTAAAAGTAAAATGCTGATCCTGTAGAATCCGTTGGCTGCCTTCTAGCTCGGTGGTGATAGTTGTTGGAGCTCGGAGTTGGGGTGGAGATCACGAGGAAGGTTATTCAAGGCTGTGGACAACCTTCCTCCAAACCCGCAATGCCACCTTGGCTGTCTCCTTGCCTCCATCTCCGTGGTTTTTTCTCCATTTAATGTCAAAAAATCTGAAATAAACATGTATTAGCCACAGAGGCATAATGACTGCCCTCCTTCCTACAAATAACATGAATATACTAAGAAATGATGCATAAGTGATAAAAAATGAAGGGTTGAGCAAGGTAAGTAGGCCAAATGAGCCCAAAATGTTACCAAAATTTGGGGCTCATCATCAACCCCCACCTAAAATATTTTCTCATCCTTGAGCAACTAGTCCAACTCTTCATCCTTCATTGCCTTTACTGCTACCCTTACATCCCAAGCCTCTGTAGTAGTGTCCTCCTTGCTGATATGAAACCCAGCCCTTCTGTTTACCTCTTCCCACTGTTCATTATCATCTTTCTCTGTGTTGCCTTCCATCAATCCTAGCAGCAGTGGTGGGCTTAGTTTAAGGCCAATCCAGCTGGCCTGGAGGTTTTGCATGGATTTCTTATAGAGGGCTACCCGTACCAGAGCTTCCCTCATCCGAGTTGGGGTATGGTACTCTCGGATTTTCAGACTGTGGGCCAATGTATTCCATCTGCGGGTGCATGCTTGGACAACGTTGTCTCCTAATAGTCTCTCCATGTCCTCAAAATGAGCTATGGCTTGGGCCTGTTGATCTATATATCTTAATGAAGCTTGAGGGTCAGTGGACAAATGTTGGTGTGCCGAGATTAGTGCAACTGGATCCCCTGGTTCTGGTCTGATGAGCAATGGCTTGTTCAACTCTCGGTTCATGACCACTTTGGCTTTTGCTACTTTTTTGTCCTCATGGTTCAGCCATGAGGCAAATGCCATTAATTGCATATCTCCCAAGGCCGTATTGGGATCCCATGAAACTACATTAGGCAGGGCCAGATTATGGAGGTAGAACTCCGCTAATTTGGCCTTATCCTCTGATGAACTAGTACTGCATACTTCAGTGAATTGCTGCGGCTCTTGGAGCTGAGAGATACCTCTTTGCGCCAAGGTATTGATTTGAAATTGCAGCCATTGGTCTTTCAAGTACAGGCCATAGGATTTGGCCGGCTGTCTGCATTGGATAACATCCATGGCCCAGCTGGCCATGCAGGCCAATTGTGCCTCTTTCTGCTGCAGCTGTTGTCTGAGAGCTTGCACCTCAATTTGTGCTTGTTGTTCTGCTTCCTGTAGATGTGTGGTTGGCTCCCCAAGACCGGTGTTCAGTTCCTTTTTGCCTTGCTGTTCTGCTGTGGTGTCCTTGGAGGATGTACCTGTCCCTGCCCTCAGCTCCTGTAGCTGCAATCTCAGCTTTTGGTTTTCTTCCTGTAGGAACACTCGTTGGAAATTTGCCACGTGTTTAGCCATGGAAAATTCACTTCTGGCCTCCTTGAGCTACTCCTGTAAGGGACCTATGTCCGCCACACCCTTTGACTTGGCTATTTTCATCCACGTGTGTGTACGGACTCTTTCTTCCTCCAATGCAAAAAACAGTGGCACAGTAAATTTCTGAGGTATAATTTTCCCAGCCTCTAAAAAGTTGTAATATGAACTCAGACTTGGCTGAGGGCTGGGCTCTGGTATATGCTCTTTCTCCACTTCTTTTGGTGGCTCTACTTCACCCTCCTTCGGTGGTGATAAGGGTGCTTCTCCTTCCATTCTCTCAGTTTCTTTAAGCTTGGCTAAGGTTTCCTGTAGAGCATCTTCAGCATCCTGTAGCCGAGCTTTTCTAGTCAATTGGTCTAACCTTTCTTTCCAAGTAGTTTTCTTCGGGCTCCCCCTCTCATAGGTGACTGATATCCTCGAGGGGGACCTTTCCTTCGGCGAAGTAGGGGCATCTTCGATAATGATTGGGCTGCTGGACGGAGGCTGTGGCTTGCCCGTCTTTATTCTCACACTTCTTCTAGCTTTAAAATATAGAGGGGTCTCCCTCTTTCTCTTCTCCTTTGGCTTAGGAGGTGTGCTGAGGGCAGCCAGCACAGCTGCTGCCTCCCTTGCAAGAATGTCAGCTTTCTTCTCCTTGGGTTTCACTTTTTCAGGGCTTCCTGTAGAAGACCCTGTTTTAGTTAATTTCGGGCTTCCTGTAGAAGACCCTTTTTCAGTTAATTTCGGGCTTCCTGTAGAAGCCGGTTTCGGTTTTCCTGTAGAAACAGGTGTCACCGCTTTGGTTTGTTTTGCTGCATGAGTTTTACTTTTTGACTTGGTTGCGGCTGCCGACGTGGTGCCTTTGCTGATGTGGACCTGCTCAGCCTTGTCCACTCTGCTTTGTAATCTCTTCTCTCTTGCCATCAAAATGGGTGTGTCATCTTTCTCTTTGGCACCCTTTTTCTCTTGTTTCTTCTCTTGCTTTTTCTTCTGCTCCGTGGTCGGGGTCTTCTGGCCCTTTTCTTTCTTCCCTGCGGGCGCTGACTCTTTCTCCTCACTACTAGATGAACCGAGCTCTTCGATCAGCATCTTTATATCACCATCCTTGGTCAAATTTTTGAAGGCTTCCCATGAGAGAGGAACCTTGTATGTGTGGAGCGCATCCTCCACGAGGAGTTTGATGAGTCCATGGTGGGCTACCTGGTCTGGTGTGCCTTCTTTCAACTTGGTGGCACACTCAATCAGAGACTGTAGTGGAAAGTAGGGGAGACTGAGTTTGTTATCTACAGGTAGGTCCATCTGGTGCCTTAATTCCGTGAGTAACCGAAAATGGTACCCATATACAATGTTAAAACGGCCTTCGCAGGTGATGTACTTCATAATCTGCAGGCTAACTTCACTCCACGGTGGCAGTAAACTGGTTCTACGAACCCCATTTTTATCTTCTGAGAATTCCTCCTCTGGTGGAAAGAATTATTTCTTAGCCTGT
Organism: Pinus tabuliformis; assembly: GCA_031772625.1. Lineage (NCBI taxonomy): Eukaryota > Viridiplantae > Streptophyta > Pinopsida > Pinales > Pinaceae > Pinus > Pinus tabuliformis. The sequence continues at coordinate 41,380,929 of CM062815.1, forward strand.
TGGCCCAATTTCCTTTCTTCTTTATCCCATGGTAATCCCATTGGGAGCTCAGTAACTCGGCTGATGAATTGTGGGGTGAGTCTGAGACTCAAACCCCTGAAGTTAACGGTGGCCAATGTTTTGGATTTCGGCCTCAGAGCTTGCAAAAACTCCTCTGCCACCTCGTCATCATAGCCCTGCAATTTGTCACAGAAGGATATCCATTGCGCTCGGGTGAAGAGCTCCACCACCTCAGGATTTTCTCTTAACTTCGTTGAATCAGTTGGTTTCCTTCTGATGAACCCACCCGGCATGGTGAAAAATTGCCGCGTTAGCTGGAGGTGGCGAATGCGGAAGAAATTTGGCCTACTGGGGCAGAGCGTAGAATTACGCCTCTGTCATGCATACAATTCACGAAGCTTATCTCCCAAGGACCTTAACACAACTCAATTATACTGACATCATGTAGGACAATTCATGCAACGGCAGATAATATTTGCAAAAATTTTCTACGACCAGACTGTAGACGTCGATTCTGCCACCCTCAAAACCAATTGCATGGAGAGTTCAGGCTTACCTTTTTAATCCACCACCTTTTGACGTGAGGAACCCGATTTCCTGTAGAAATAGCTTTCCTGTAGAAGCAGCGCCCGAATTCTAGAGGATACTGCAGTGGGTCTGCGATCTTGGTGTTGCTTAATAGGCGTTCGAATGGACACAGACTTGGAGTGTCGAGCTGCAGAGGGATCCGGATGATCACTCGAGTTTCAAACGGTGAATGATAAATGCGTGGGGTGGCAATCTAGCCGATTAGATTTGAATTCGGCGGAATCCGTGGCGCGGGGATGAGCTGTCCCCGCCGGACCGTTGGACGACGTCACTCCATCATTCGTCTGCGAGTTCCCTTACTGCCGCATCATTCCCTACAGATCCGCCACCGTCTCTTCTGTTGAAACTCGTTTTTCCCGACGGGATGGCTCTCACGTGTGCACTGCCCGTTCCTTTTTGCCACGACCACCGCCCAAACATCCGACTAGACCACTAACTCGTCGACGTGGCCAGTCGAATGGCCATACAACCGCTCAACCCATTCACTTCACACTTGCAAACATTTTCAAAGTAAAATTCATGCAATTCGACGGAAGAAAGGGTCGAGGCACTTACCTGTGCGGCCGCAACACGATTTTTCAGGCTCTTGGACGACGATGAGTGGATTTATTTGCTGTTGGTGGATCTGCACAGGCCCGGAGGTTCATATTCACAGGCCGCTGACGATGAATTTGATGCTTCGGCTGCATGCGCCCGCGTTTTCATTTTACGTGGCAAGCGCTTTGAATGGTGTACACTCTAGCGGGCTTAACTGTTACGGGACTCCTGCAGGATGTCCTATAGCAGTTTTTCCTCCTCGGGTGCATGCTGCATGACGAAGGCAGTGGCCTCACGATCACGCTCACAGAGCTCATGGATGGCAGGGATGGATATGGTATGACATCTCAGCGTTTTTTTCATTTTAAAAATTGCTTTCTCTTGATAACTCAATGATCTGCTTTGATGGTGCAGGTAACTTTATTGCATGTCGACAGGGGTGGTAAAAAGAGGTGACAGCAGTGTGTAAGGGTGACAATAGTAGCTTGCATGCGTCCGAACCGATCCTTGGTCGTTAGATCTCCTCATACAATGAATTCTGGGCCGTCCAAAACTTCTACAGGAAGTTTCCTGTAGAAATACAGAACTTCCTGTAGAAAGTTTGCATTTCCTGTAGAAAGTCTGCACCTTCCTGTAGAAAGTCTGCATCTTCCTGTAGAAGACTTAAGCTGTGATGAAATCGTGCCCATACCTTGGAGAAAATGAGTATTCTTGGAGGAGGTGCTGGTGAGGTCTCCTAGCAGCATGATAAGGATCCTTGGCTTTGAGTTGAGAGACCTCCTCTCCTTCATAGAACACCTGCAACCTGCATGCATTTTCACATTATAAACTTGCTGTCCCTGTCCTTTTTTGCTTATTGTTTTCTCTTTTTTTTTTCTTTTTTTCTTTTTTTTGAAAGATAGCAAGGGCGCCTTAATGAGGTTTTCACCCTTGCCATCTGCCTTAAGCGCCTCAGAGAGGTTTTCACTCAAGGATCTTTTTCAAATCTCTTTTTTTTTTTTTTTGAAAGACAATAGGGGCACCTCAATGAGGTTTTCACCGCTACCACCTGCCTTGGGAGCCTCAGAAAGGCTTTCACCCAAGGATCTTTATATATATATATATATATATATATCTTTTTGTTTTTTTTTTTTTTTAGATCTTTCAGGGTATGCCCAAAGCAGAGGCAAAACCCTTCTCTATGACCAACACTGATTTCTCCATAGTTTTGATGAACTCTTGTCTTGAGAGAGGTTTCCTGTAGATCTTCAGTCGATGCCCATTGACAAGCATGGGGATGGCTTCCTCATCAATGGTTTGAATAAGAACAGATCCATTGTCATGACATTTTTCCACTGCATATGGTCCCAGCCATCTAGTTCTCAGCTTCCCCTTGAAATCTTTGTGCCTGGAGTCATACAACAGTGCCCAATCTCCTAGCTGGAATTGCTTGTCATTGAGGTGTTGGTCATGCCACACCTTTCTCTGAAGTTGAACCACTTCTGAGTGAAGGAGGGCCTGCATCCGGTGCTCGTCCAGTCCATTCAGCTGCAATAACCTTTCTTGTTGTGCATGGCTAAGATCCAGGTCTAGCTGAGCTGCCATCCTCAAAGTGTTGTATTCAAATTCAATGGATAGCAAAGCTTTCTTCCCATAGACCAGCTCATAAGGTGTGAAGCCGGTGGTGGTCTTCCAGGTGGTGTTGTGAGCCCATGTGGCCTCAACCAGGCGATCTGCCCAATCTTTCCTACTGCTACTCACCACCTTAGTCAAAATCCCTTCCAATGCTCTGTTGGTGACTTCCACTTGCCCATTCACCTGTGGATGATAGGGGGTGGAAGTCCTATGCTTGATTTTGTGATGAGCTAGTAGGTCTTCAATTAAGTTGGATGTGAACTGGCTCCCTTGATCGGTGACCAACTCTCTTGGGTAGCCAAATTTGTAGAAGATGTTATCCCTTAAGAACTCAGCCACCTTTTCTTCTGTTGCTGCCTTGATTGCTTTAGTCTCTGCCCACTTTGTCAGGTAGTCAGTGCACACAATGATGTAAGACCTTTGCCTCGAAGGAGGGTTGATTGGACCCACAAAGTCCATACCCCACTTCTCAAATGGCTCAAGAGTCACTTGAGGTTGGAGAGGCATCTCATCCTTTTGAGTCGGTTTCCCCATTCTTTGGCATCGGTCACATTGGCTGATATACCTTCTGACATCCTGATGAAGTGTGGGCCAATAGTAGCCTGCCTGCAGGATTTTGAAGGCAGTCCTCTTTGCTGCAAAATGTCCTCCACAAGGCCCATCATGACAGGTGAGGAGGATATCAAAGACTTCCTCCTCCCTTACACAACGCCTTAAGATCTGATCAGGGCTAAGCTTGAACAGATTTCCCCCGATCCAAGTAAATGAGGCACCCTTTCTGATGATTCTGCTCTTCTCTCTTGAAGATAGGTGCGGAGGGAACTGTGCTGAAACAAGGTAGTTTGCTATATCAGCAAACCTTGGAGAGAGTACTGAGATAGCAAACAGATGTTCATCGGGCATCTGGTCATCCACTGTTCCATCCTCATCTGCAGACAAATCCAATCTAGATAAAAAGTCAACAACAACATTTTCTTTACCTGGTTTGTCAACAATGGTCAAATCAAACTGCTGCAACAAAAGTAACCATCTAATAATACGAGCATTCACATCCGGTTTATTCATTAAATATCTAATTGCAGCATGATCCGTATGTACAAAGGTTTGATAGCCAGTAATATAATGTCGGAACTTGTTCAGTGCATGGACCACAACCAAGAATTCTTTCTCGGTTACAGTGTAATTCAGTTCAGCTTTGGATAAGTTTTTGCTAACAAAGTAAATGGCATATGGAAGTTTTTGTTCAACTTGTCCTAAAGCTGCCCCTATGGCTTTGTTCGAGGCATCAGTGTGGATGTGGAAAGGTAGGGCCCAGTTTGGACCTCTCAAGATTGGGGCTGACACCAACTTCTCCTTTAATTCATTCAAAGCCCTCTGACAATCGTCAGTCCATTTAAACTCCACATCTTTTGCCAACAGGCCAAACAATGGCGAGGCTAGCTTGCTGAAGTCTTTAATGAATCTCCTGTAATACCCTGCTAATCCTAAGAAACTCCGAACATCCCTTACCTTTTGGGGAGGTGGAACCTTCTTGATGAGAGCAATTTTGTTAGGATCCACTTGTAACCCTTGGCAAGAAATGGTATGGCCTAGCACGGTCCCTTCAGTCATCAAGAATTCACATTTTTCAGGACTAAGGGACAGGTTCATCTCAATGCATTTGGTTAGTACTTTTCCCAGATTGGACAATGCTTCCTGGAAATTGGACCCATAAGGAGTGAAGTCATCCATATAGATTTCCACCGCATCATGGACCAGCTCCGAGAAGATGCTCAAGACAGCTCTTTGGAAGGTAGCAGGAGCATTGCATAGCCCAAAGGGAAGAACTCGGTAGGCAAAGGTACCCCAAGGACAAGTGAAGGTGGTCTTATCTTGGTCTTCCGAGCTGATTTGGATTTGGTTGTACCCGCTAAACCCATCCAGGAAAGAGAAGAACTTCTTTCCTGCCAGTCCATCCAACACTTGATCTATGAAAGGTAGAGGTAAATGGTCTTTCTTGGTAGCTTTGTTCAGTTCTCGGTACTCCACACAGATTCTCCACTTCCCATTTTTCTTGGGAACCAACACCAGAGGGGACACCCATTCACTATCTGAGATGGGGTAAATGAATCTGGCATCCAACAGTTTTTGTAATTCTTCCTTGACAATGTCCTTAAGGGCTGGATTCATTCTCCTCTGAGGTTGCCTAACCGGTTTACAATCCTCTTTGATGTATATGTGATGGGTACAGACCGAAGGATGAACTCCTTTCATCTCCTTATAGCTCCAAGCAAAAGCATCTAGATTACTGGCCAACAGGCTACACAGCTCCTTTTCCTGGGAAGGAGATAGGGAGGAGATGATCTTTAACGTTCTCTCAGGGCCGAACTCCACATTCTTGACTCTGGGAGTGACAGGGTTGGTGGCACAAAGGTCCACTAAGGTGCTGGCTTGGGCATCCTCCACCAATTTCTCTAAGGATAGTGCACTGGGAGGTGGATTCTGGATCAAGGTCTCAATCAAGTCATCCTCGGTTGGGGGGTCTCTTCTAGTCGTGTCTAGGGTGCACAAAGGTGCTGAGTACACCTCATCCTCTTCTCCTTCCTCCAACCACAATGGTAAGTCATGCTCTAAGGAGGGTTGGGCAGGAGGGTATAGGACTAGCTGCTTGGACATAGGACCATTTTTGATCGTCATGTTCCCTGCACGGCAACTTATATAAGCATCTGCAGTGGCTAACCAAGGCCTTCCCAAAATAAGAGGATATATAGTAAGCTTTTCCTTGGGTTGCAGAACCAAGAAATCTGCAGGGTATTCCCAAGAGTCGACAGAGACCAAGACATCCTCCACAATCCCTTCGGGAGTCACGGTGGAGCGATCTGCTAGTTGCAGGACTGTCGAGGTCTTCCTCAAGGAACCCTGAAGATTGAGTTTGAGCATGGTATCCCTGGTCATCACATTAATGGCAGCCCCCAGATCAATCAAGGTGTGAGGTATGATGGTGCCATTGATGTGGACATCTACTACAGGACTCCTAGGATCTAGGTACTTTGGGCAGATGACTTGTCCTAACATAAGGTCAGACAGTTGTCCTAAGACATTGATGGTTGAAGCATCTCTCTTTCGCCTGCCTGGGTGTTTGAAACACTTTTCCTTAACCAGTTTGTTGTATATTGGCACATCCTTGATGGCTTGGAGAAGTGGTATTTTCACACACAACTGCTTGAGCTCTCCCTCCTCTGGGTTGGGTTGGGTGGTGGCTGTTAGTCTCTCAGGAAAGGGTGGAATAGCCTTTGGTTCACTTTCCTGTTTGTCTTCCTCGTCCTCTGGGGGAGGAGGTTGGCGACCCGGAAGAGTCTTTCTAGATCGAAGATTGATCTCCTGGATCTCCACAGCATAGGTAGGGCATGACGTTTCCCCAGTGTATACCTGTTGGGCCTATCTATTGTTGGGGTTCGGGTTCGGTTGAGCAGGCATTTGAGGTTGCCTTGGAGGAGCAGGAGGTAATGGTTGAGGTTGAACTGGTGGAGGAGGCAAAATGGCGGGAGGAGTGTTGTACTGGGGCCTCCACCCCGACTGAGGTGCATTCCACTGAGGCTGTGGCTGGGCATGTGAGTGATATGAATGAGTAGTGGGCTGAGTAGGGTACTGAGGTGGATAAGACCATGGAGGAGGCATAGACCAGGAAGGATGAGTAGGGGAACCCTAGGAAGGCATAGGAGTCGATTGGTTGGGGCTATAATAAGCTTGGGGTGCCCCTTGCATCCCCTGCTGGTAAGGTCTAGGTCCTTGTGGCCTCCTTTGGTTGAGGAAATAGAGAGGTTCAGTGGGGGCTTCTATCCCTTGGTACATGGCTTTAAGCCCAGGTAAGGTTGGACATTTATTTGTGGGATGGTCCTCCTCACAAACGAAGCACACTTCAACCAAATGCAATGGGCATTCGTTCTTAGCGTGTCTCCTTGTACATCTAGGGCAGAAGATAGCCAAGGCCCTCTCAGCTTCTTCCTTGTTCGGCTGGATCCTGAATGTGTCAAGTTGCATGGCAATGGTCTGTCTCACCTCACTCTTAAGATCTTCTAATTGATTTGCAAACTCATGCTTGGAGAAAGGAATACTAGCTGAGAGGAGGTTTCCTCTACCTCGTTTCCGGGCTGCCCTAGAGTGGTTCCTAAACACAGTCTTGATGTCCTCATAAGGCAGTTGGTAAATATCTCCTCCAGCTAACATGTGAAGGGTATCTAAGAGGTCTTCAGGGACTCCTCGGAGCAGGACCAACTTGAGGGATTCAGGGTCAAGTGTGCACCTGGCCCGTTTATAGCTAAGTTGGAACCTCTCCTCATAATCCTCTAAGGACTCATCATTTCCCATGGTCATCCGAAAGATTTCTCCCTTGGTTTCCTTGGACCTACAGTAGTCCCGGTACTTGGTATTGAAAGCTTGCTGCATCTGAGCCCAAGTGGTGATACTATTCCCAGGTAAGCCCATGAACCAGTGTAATGCTGCATCCTTAAGAGTTGAAGGGAAGAGTTTCAGCTTCTGCTCATCTTCAGTATAGTCATAGGTTCGACAAAGGACAGCAAACTCAAACAGGAAGGTATCAGGATCTTCAGTAGTCAGTCCATGGAAGTGAGGTAAAGCGGAGGGGCTAATGTTCTTCATTTTCATGTCTCCATTGGTTTCTCGGATGGGGAAGGCACCTTCTATTCTCTCATCTTCTCCTCTATTGTCAGCCATAGCTTCAGATGGGATGGTCTCTAATTCTTCTTCTGCTATAAGATCTTCGTATATCTCAGGAGGTTCACCTATAGGTTCTTCTGGATCACTGTCACCGAAGAAGAGAGAAGGGTGACTCAGTGATGTGGTGGGGGTGTTGGGCAAGAATTTGCCTGTTTTATCTCGATTCCTACGAGGCATGAAATGGAAAGACTTTTTTGATTGCTTTTGTTTTTTTTCCTTTGGTACCTACAAAACTGAAACAAATTGATCTACAACTAACTGTCTTGCTGAAATAAGAATCCAGAATTGAAATGAAAGCAGGAAAGAACTAATCTACTTTGCTCAAATGGAATTGCAGGAATGGAAATGCTAGTCTACGCTTGCAGAATTGAAATGCTAACCTATTCTTGCAAAATTGAAATACTAATCTATGCTTGCAAAATTGAAATTGCGGAATTGAAATGCTAATCTATGAAAGCAAGAAATGTCTATGCTACTTTTCCAGAAAGGAAATAAACTACTTGGCAGAAGGCGAGAGCAGGAAAATAGAAGAAAAGCAACAATTACTAATACTCTGACGCTTCCCCGGCAACGGTGCCAAAAAGAATGGTGGGCTCCAGTATTGTAGCAATAATGCTACAACTCCTGGAGCTTCCTTCTCTAATTTTATCAACCCGGTAGTTCGTAACAAACTTGGAAGCGACGGTGCTGTATGCACAAGTACTAGCTCTTGTCGCAACTGTTACTTGGTCAGCTGGCACAAGTCTGCTAGGGCTCAAGCCAACTTCTATATGTTCTCAGAAGAAGCTTTTTTAGTGATGAACGAGAGCTATCTCAAAGGAAATTAACCTACTTTGCAAGAATGAACTGAAAGCCAACAAAACATGGAAACCCTAGTAAACCCTAATCTGACCAGCTTAATCCTTACAATGCAATGGTGGGAATGCAACTTATAAAAATGATGCCATTACTTCTAGTGAGATGAGATGCATGAGTTTAAACTACTTCCATTGAAGAGAACATGTTTTTGTATTTTAGCTCAAGTGGTTGGAGTTATTATGATTGTGCTTCTTACTGGGTCTTGACTGTGCAGGCGTAGTTCAAGGGGAGGAAGGCTTGGGAAAGGTCAGGAGGACTCTAAGAGGTTCCAGGGAATCCCTGATATCATTCCTCAAAAGTTCACAACGTTCAGGTGCCTGGCAACCGTGTTTGCAAGCTTCTACAGGATGTCTGCAGGGGATCCTACAGGAAGCTCGGGATTTCTACAGGAAGTCTGCTAACTTCTACAGGATGTTCTGCAGTCGGAGTTTTGGGTGATGGAGGAGTGAATGAGCTATATGGGTGGATAGGTAGGATGGTAGGGGATCTTGTGATGGCTTATGGACAGAGAGATGAGATGGAGAGGGGGTGTGTAAAGCTGGTTGGTCGATAGAAGGGTAGAGGCAGTGGAAGGCCGAAAAGATAAAACAACGTGGATAATAGAAGAGTTGGTGGGCAAAGGATCTAGCTGGGATGTAAGGAGATGGCCTAGGCATGGCTGAGAAGGATAGGGAAGTGATAGAGTGGTGTTGTGCAGTGTAAATGAAACAAATCACCTCTGTCTTGCACAAAATCGAGAATTCATAAACCTATTCTAACTGTTTTATTAGAAACCAAAGAACAACGATGTAAGTTAAGAGAGAAATCGTGCATGGTGTTGAATCAAGGAGTTATTGCTCAAGATCTAAATGCATGGACACTTCTACCAATGGAAATATGACTTTAATGCTTGCATGAACATGTAAAACTGCGTTTTTTTGGTGGTTGGCACGGTCTATACTCCCAATCTCTAAACAGAGGTGGAAGTGAGTGTACGATCAACCTTTTCTTGGAACTCTGAGGAATTCTAATCCTCCTACTCTAATCTAAACTGCTGAAAGCACTTTATCCATAAAACTAACCTACTTAATCACATCAAGAAATTCGAATCAGCAGACTGTGTTTTCCAAATGCATGTCAAGGCAAAGAAATGAAATGCTGAAAGGAAAGACAAGTAACAATACAAAGAAAGGAGGCCTATTGCTCTCAGGTTGGGCCCAAACCTGAGAGCTATAGCTCCTCTAAGAACTCAGAATTGAACCCAAATCTGCTTGCCTTTTATTAAAATATCATAATCATAAGTCTAACAACATGCCAAGAATGGCTTACAAAGAGAAAAACAGAGCTATAGCTCGTGATTCAAAATCTGCAACAAAGGTTCAAAAGTTTTCCATCGAAGGCTATAGCCTCAATATTTATACATTATGAGGGCCAAGCTGGCCTCCTAAATTAGTGGGGCTTGGCTGTCCAACTAAAAGTAAACTGTTGTTCCTGTAGAATCCGTTGGCTGCCTTCTAGCTCGATGGTGATAGCTGTTGGAGCTCGGAGTTGGGGTGGAGATCACGAGGAAGGTCATTCAAGGCTGTGGACAACCTTCCTCCAAACCCGCAATGCCACCTTGGCTGTCTCCTTGCCTCCATCTGTGTGGTTTTTGCTCCATTTAATGTCAAAAAACCTGAAATAAACATGTATTAGCCACAGAGGCATAATGACTGCCCTCCTTCCTACAAATAACATGAATATACTAAGAAATGATGCATACGTGATAAAAAATGAAGGGTTGAGCAAGGTAAGTAGGCCAAATGAGCCCAAAATGTTACCAAAATTTGGGGCTCATCACTTGTAGGAAAATTGACGATGCCCCAGGGCTAACACATTTCTATGGCATGTTATAACGTTACCCTTCACTTTAATAGTGTTTAATTTTATGAATTTCTTTTAATGTATGTTTTTTAAATAGTCCCTTCATTGTACATACTTAAAATAATGATATAAAAGTTATTCAATCTCTTGTAGGTCTTCAAACAAAGTGTAAATTTTCTTGTCCAGTTTGTGATCCTAAAATTAAATCTAGTTATTCACGAAGCTTAGGAAATGAGGTGTTTGATGAGTATAGGAACTTCTTTTCTAATAACTGTAGGTAGATAAATATAGAAAAAACATCTTTTCAATGGGAAATAAGTGACTAGATTAGGACCATGGAGAATGACACCTCGTGCATGGAAGTTGCAATAAAATAGAGTCTTTCAAGGTACGAATCAAATTGTCTATGTATCAATATACATGATATGTTTGGATTATTTTATATTTTTATGATATTTTCTTCACTGTACTAATTGGAAGGTCATAATTTTGTTACAATATCTTTAACTATGATTCACGTTATAGGTTTTCAAGGCATTAATAACACGACACTTCTATGAGGAATGAACATTTATCCCAAGAAATTCAATAGACTCCCCTACTATGAGAACCTATAAATTATTCATTTGTTTGATACAATGCACATCAGGAAGAATGTAACATAGACCTTATGTCAAATCTTAGATGGAAGGAGAGATAAAGAAAAAATTGTCAAGATTTGTAATGACATTAAGGAGGCCAATCATGTAATGGAAAGTGTGATTCATTCAAATAGTGATGGAGATGGCGAAAATATAAGCACCCTTCCATGGTTATTGACAGAGAAACAAAGTAAGGATGTTAAAGAGGTTATTGAAAAAAAAAAAAATTCCAACTGGATTTTCTTCAAACATAAAGAATATCCTAACAAAGAAAGGTCAATTGTGTGGTATAAAACTCATGATTGGCATATGTTCATTAAGATAATTATATTGGTGTATATATTTGTAAATTGGTGAAAAATATTGTTAGCTTTTTTTTCTACTAATTTGGGAATAAATAATGATCGATCATTATTTTTGTTATAGTGTGTTCTACCTCTATCTCTCCTAGACAAATTCGACAACAATGTCAAACAATTTATATATGATCTTGGAAAATACACGAGGTAAGTGGAGATTTATGTGAAAATTGTAATTTTTTCAATAATTAGTTGTACAACTCATACTTGACTACATGTCTTTTGCTTGTCATCATGTACAATATACTTTTTTGTTGAAACCTGTTATTTACTTGCTTCATTTGTAGATGGATTTCATCTAAAGAAATTGATAAATAAGATATACATTATTTGAGGAAACAAATTATTCGTCTAATATGTGAAATGCAAAAGTATCTACCTTCGACATTTTTCAATGCACAATAACACTACCTTATACACCAAGTCGAGGAGATTGAAAAGTGTGGACCTGTACACACAAGATCAATGTGGATGGTTGAGATGCACTTGAAATCACTGAAGGCTTTGGTTAGATAAAGAGCACATCCTAAGGGTTCTATGGTAGAGGGATATATGGTGTTGGGTACCAATTTTGATACGTATTTCCATCATATAACCTTTATTTTTTCTTTTATTTTTCATTCATATTATTTATAATTCATCCATATTTGCTTAAAATTCATCATATTAGGTACATTTTTCAATTAATTTTCAAGATTTGAATTTTGGCAAAGTTTGACATTAAAATTTATTTTTTAGGTAGAAACAAAATTCCCTGTAATAGCTCATTCAAAGTCCTACATGTAGGGTATTTGGGCACGAACTACATCCATATTTGGAAACTACAAGAAACAAGGAAGTAGAAATACCTATTGTTTCTCCCAAAATCACTAAAGATAATCTCTTTCAACGTTGGTCAATCTTGACCAATCACACAAGAAATCCCTTGATTTAGAGGCAGTTTTAAGATTTTGTGGGATTTTTCCATAGTTTGTGTAATAGAAAGGATGAGATCAAACTTATGAGATGGAATAGGAATCATTTTAGTTGTTACAACAATTATAGCTCATATTATTATATTTATATTCTATTTAACCAAAGCACTCAACAACTAGAGATGTACATTATGATTTCTATTTCTTGAATATAATTTTAGATAGAGACTTGCTTTATGCTTTCTTGTAAATGAATTCTTCTGTGATGTGAATGGTGATTTATTGTAGCTCATTATCTCAAGGTGTATCAGGAAAAGTTGGAGGCCCCCCATACTTAGCTAAGTACACTATATTGTTGATGTGCATAATTGTGAATATGTTAGTATCTTAATTTCCTGTATATTTCTATCGTTAGCCCTTGTGAAAATTTTATGTATAAACGCATTAGTATGACATGGCCATTCAGATATTGGAATTGATTTCTTTTCAGTGATTAATTTTAATAAGGAAGGAAAACCTAGGTCTCTAAGGTAGAGCCTCTTCTTTGTCTTCCAAATCAGAATAATATCATTGATCACTCTTCCATATGATTTTGTAGGTTATATTTGATTGTTTTCCTTATATGCTCTCTTAGAATAGCTTTCTTTCTTTAGTAGAAATAATTTTGTTATTTTTTAGATTGTAGCATGTATTAATTTTTTTAGCTTATAAGAAATCGCTTTCTAAACTAGATATATCTAAGATCCATATACTTTGGTGTGTTTCTATGTTTACCAACCCAGATTGATATTAAAATACATGCTCTAGTTTATCCCAATAATTTGGACTGACATTTTTAGCGTCGTTGTCGGGGAAGCATGCTTAGATAGAGCTGGTTAGGAATATTGTTTAGAAAACATATAAAAAACAAACAAAAACAACAAAAAAACATAAAAATAAAAGCATTTTTCTTTATGGTTATTCATGCTTAGACATAGAAATTAGGAAGGTAGATCCCCCAAAAAAAAACCCCAACCACTAACAAAAACTAACTAACTACAAAATCCATTTGCAAAACAAAATCTACAAACATGGTGTTAAAAAAGTCATTTAGAGAAGGAGGGTACACCACAACAATGATCTTCTTAAATCCTTGTCCAAAATTTAGAATGGTCACTAGGGATGAATCTTCATTTCAAAAGATAGAAGAGGAAAAAGCATCCATGAAGAGGATCCATAAGAAGAGAACCTAGAAACATCTTCTAGTTATCTTTGTAAGGAGATGAATGAGTTATGGATCACATACGATGAAGTTCAAACAATAGAGATAACAAATTTAAAATATTTATAATATGTATCACAAGATCCCTTATGCATTCATGATTTTGAAAAAGTTCCAAAAGAAGAACTTTGTGCTATGACAGTTGAGGAGAATCAAAGACTTAAAGATCACACTCAAACTTGGTTTCAACTAGTCATTAGGCCACAACACCACTCCATTTTTCAACATTCCTTAGCTTCAAATCTTTATGATCAACTAAATTTTCGAGTCTAGGAATTCATTAAGGTATATTTTTCAAACTTGGATATGAGTCTACTTATGATCTTGCTACGCAAATGGATGCATTGTAAATTCTCTTATACTTGAGAGAATGACTTATTTTTTTACAATATTGTAGGATAGAATAAAATAAATAAATAAATAGGTAGAATGAGTTCACAATAAGACTTGGATAATAATACTTTTGGTTCAAACTCACATGAATAATTCTTCAAATCATTGTTCAATACTCATTTGGAGGGGTTTTAAAATGTATTAACAACAATCTTATTTTGGGTAAAAATATAGGATCATCTTCCAAGCATGTTTTATAAAAAATTATCTTGAAATCTAGTTTTTAAGCCCATTTTGAATTTTTCCATTTGATCACAAATAAAAATGACAGGATCAAAATAAACACTAGATCTCAAGAGAAAGTTTGAGGATAGATTTAGTACAACATTGATTCAAGGGGTCTAATGGAAACATTATTGCACTATATGTATAGGGAAGATAGACCTTCGAATCTGTTTCCAAATCAATTTTAATCACCTCAATCCGATATCATATGAAAACATTATGCTCAACATACTAACTTCCTTTCGAAACATCCGCATGGTGACAATTCTGGGTCTTGGATATTCATTGGCATATTTCACATACCAAATCATCTTATTTTTAAACATGCTTTTAATGGGATAGTTATTCAAGTATAGGTTATGACACAATTGGAATCATCCCATTTGGAGGTCAAATGCAAATGTTATGCCACATTTAGTGACTGCATGTCTTAAACTTATCATAATGAAACTCTGCTTCCTAGGTCTGTTCATCAACAATTTTGTGATATCAAACCTATGAATTTTAGAAACATGTTTCTACTTGATTTAAAAAAATGAATCTACTTTAATATCCAAGTGCAATGAAATCGATAGGATCTTTAACGAAAAAATTACACTCCAAATAGTGATCTACTTTAATCTCCAAGTGTAATGAAATTGATAGGATCTTTAACGAAAACATTACACTCCAAATAGTGATTGTTGGTCTAGTGAAAAAATTCATAAGAAGCTCTATCAAACATGGTACTTTTCATAATTTTTAGCATATAATTTTAAACCATTTTGAAAACTTGTTTATACTGAAATATCCATATTACTTCACTTCAACTTGGCTATGGAATCACTCTAATTAGACATAAAACGAATATTTTGTGAACAAAATACCACTAGGAGGTCTAGGTTGGCCACTGTTGGTATAGGAAAAATGTATGATTTCTCTTATTAAAATGCTTCATTTATCATTCATCCTTATATGATTATCTCTATTTATAGATTAAAATGAGGAAAATATCGACTAAAGTTGGATGGAACTATTTGGTGATAGAATAGGCAAATCTCGTACGAAAAATAGATTCTTTGCTATCTTTGTATGCAGAGATGTGGATTGTGAAAAAGTTGTTCAATTGGAAGAACAACATGAGGCCACAAAAGTGAAAAGCTACAACGTCTTGGGTAGACAAGGAAGCAGAAGATCAGTTCGAACATTCCTATTCTATCACATGATCGGATTTTATATTGTGAAATCCTTAGGATCCACTAATCCCAAGGATTCACTTTTATCCAGTTTCTCTTTTATGTTATATGTAGGGCCGAAAGGAAATTAGATATAGTTCAGACTTTGATAGTCTGTAATTATTATTTTTTGAAAACATATACGCTCTTATATCAGTGATTATCAGTTGTTATTTAAAATTAATGAAATAAGGTTACGTTTGATACATCTTTGTATTCTGAGTTCTTACTAAGCAGACACTTCTGGCGACTCTAGGCCCAATCACAAGAAGTTCCACTGCTCCTTTGTGTTATAGTTTTATATTTAGCCTTGGTTAGTGATTTAATGTTCAGTTATTTCGTTTATCATGAAGATTTTTGATATTGATTCATATTGCTATTCAATTAGATTCAGAGTGAAGTCGTGAGATACACTTAAAGTAGCGCTTTGATTGGAATGAGTGAATTCGCGTTGATAGCAGATTGTTTTTCATTTGAATATATGTTATCATAGATCTTGAGAGATAAGACCGATTAACTTATATAGATTTCAATAGAGATTGCTTTCTATTTAGGAATCCTTTATCTCTATTTGTTGTTCAATTACCGATTGTTGCTCAATTACCAATTGCTGATTGTTGTTCATTTACTGTTGTTGTTCAATTGGGAAATGCAAATTGATTTGGGTTGTTATAGATTAACACTGCTGATTCAATAGTTATAGTTTCTTTACTTGATTAAGTATGATTAGTATTAAGTTTATTTGAACAATTGTAAGTGTAATTCTCATTTGCATTCAGTTTCAATTGATTTCAGAACAAGTTGCATAGAATTGCAGAGTGTGTCAAAGAGTATTTCTTCCATAGATAGTTATTTTCAGAATTGTGTGAATTGAATTGAAGAGATAGCCTTTAATGATTGCAACGATTCATCATTAGATAACCTATAGATTCACTGCACATACTATGTTGGCACTCTTGAGATAAAAAGACTTATCTCGAGTTGACAACTAATGTAGCGATTAAGATTGCCTGTAAAAAGACATCTTAGTGACCCAACATTTTGGTGTCGTTGCTAGGGAGAGTGTTTCAAGTGATTGTTTTTATTTATTTTCTGTAGGAGAATTGGGGTTTAAAAACAGAAGGTAAGAACCTACATACCTAGCAAGTAAAGTGCTTTCTTACCTGCCCGCTTTATAGCAAAACCTTAGAGGTTAAATAGGAAATTTTTTTTATGAATGACTAGAAATAAAAATATAGAAAAATAGCAGAATCCTCCACCAAAACCAACAAAACCCAAAGGATTGGTTAACCTTGGGAGAATGAACTTTATAGATGAAATCATAAGAAGAGCAGAGTCTCAAGCATTAGTAGGATTCCAGGCTATACCCGGAAAAATTTCTGCTGTTATCCCTCAAGCAGTAGACTCACAATCTGTAGCTCATGCTGAGATTCAAAGCCAAGTAGGAGGATCATAATAGAGTTTTCAAGCTAAAATAGGTTTACACTCAGATCCTCTACAAGAGGGAAAATCCTATAACTTAAGAGAAGGAAAAGGAGAAGCTAGTGGGGCTACTAAAGTAGAACCACAACTGTCTAAACAAGCATCTCTTGAGATTCCAGACCTTGGAAGTGTTGTAAAGCTAGCTCGGGTTGCTAACTCTCTGCTTACTCTAGAAGCGCCCCTTGAAATCCCCGAAGATTATTGGCATATCTTTGATCAAATGGAAAATCAGCCACCCCAAGGTCAAACCTCGACATTAGAGTACCCCATAGTTGACGAGGTGGTCAATGCCCCTATGAAGGTTATTCCTCTGCAGAGCATCCCAACCTTCCATGTGATGATCACAGAGGATCCTGATGCTTTCATGTGTGAGTTTGATGTCCTTTGTAGAGGGTATTACTATACCAAGGGCCCCCAAAAGTTGAAAATATTCCCTTCCACTATGAAAGGGGCATCTCTGAGATGGTTTATGGGTCTAGGTGGGCGAACCATCAATTCTTGGGATGAAATGAAAACCTCCTTCATTAAAAGATACCACAAATTTTGTAAAACTAGGGAACTGAAAGATGAGATTTTCAAGATGACTACAAAAGATAATGAAACACTAGAAGAATATGTAGAATGATTTAATTATAATTTGCAGAGATCTCCACACACTACCCTAGCAAAAGGAGTCCTAAGAGCTATCTTGATTAAAGGAATGACAAAGGAATGGGTAGAAACTCTAAACTTAATGGGAAAAGGAGATATTTCTTCGGAAAATTATGATGAAATTATTTGTTTGTGTATCAGGTGTTCGTAAGGAAGAAAATGCATATGAGCAACTAGCCGAGATCCCATGAGTAGAGGAAGCAAACCACCTAGTGGAGGTGTAACACGGATGGATATTGGAAACCTCCTCGAAGATTTTAAGATGGACATCCTGGGCACTCTTACAACACAGTTGGACATCCTATAGGCTAAACAAAAATAGGCTTTAGCAGAACAAAATTGGGCCATCTTTTGCCCACATTGTCAAAAGAAGCACAACTAGCGAGAATGCCCGTTAGACATGGTTCATATGTGTGCCATCTGTACTAAAGATCACAACACTGAACAATGTCCATCATTACCCAAGTTGAAAGCAGCATTGAAAGAAGCAGATGAAGAAACATATCCGGTATATCTAATGAACCCACATCGACAATGGCAAGGTAAACCTAAAGGTATGTCACAAGGCACATCTCAATTCTTTCCTTCCTCACAGTTTAATCAACAACAGAACCTTGGGGCAACTTGGCAAGGCTAATGACTCTACCCTAATAGGAAGAGCCCGCCATTTCCTATGACATCCTGTCTAGCACAATATTTTCGAGGAAATGGCTGGCTGACTTCTCCTTTTACTCCTATTTGGCAAGGCAATCCCTATCAATCCCAGTGGTCTGCTTCCACCTCTCAAAATCCGAATTGGTCTACCAATTGGCAGCAACCTCTAGGGATATCTAATGTAACTATGGGGATGGGCCCTCAGCCTCAACCCGTACTATCAGCTCCTTATACATTACAATAGAATTCTCAACCTCTTGTGTGACCACAGTTAGCAGCTCAGTCGAACCTAAATCCTAATAACAGACCAGTCTAGTTGGTACAGATTATTAAAAACCTAGAGTATGAGATTGAGCATAAAGAATGTAATGAGCTTAGATTGAGGTCAGGACGTGTCATTAACCCTGAGGAAAATAGGGACCACCCTTCAATTTAAAATGTAACTCCACCTGTACATATTCCCTCACCTGTTGTTCCACCAGTTGTAAATAATAATAAACCAAATCAAGGGGAAGAAACAGATCAACATGATGACCCTGAAAAACTTATAGTCACTTCTCCCCCGTTCCCCGAAAGACTGACGATACCTAAACTGATTTCCTACCCTGATTTCAATCTTGTAGGGGCACTAAAAATTTTGTGTATTAAGATCCCTCTCCTCCATGATAGTTAAGACATTCCCATCTATGCCAAAAAAATCAAAGAATTGTGTGTAAGGAAGCCTGTGAGGAAGGTAAAAATCTCACCCACTATCCATGTTGTAGGAACCTTATCCGATTTACTCTTGGGAGAGGAAACTCTAATACAGTATGAAGATCCTGGAAACCCCATAGTGAGAATTCAGATATATGGCCGCTCTTTTCCATATACACTAGTTTATTTAGGGGCCGCCATTAACATATTAACAATAGAAACTTATCAAGCACTTAGTATTACAACCTTAGAACCAACCACCTCTTTATTAGAACTTGCTGACTGATTGGTGGTAAGACCAGAAGGGACTTTACAAGATACCACAGTTTATGTTTCCTCATGGGAATATCGAGTAGATTTCCTAGTTATAAACCGAAGGAGTAGGTTGGATGGTCATCCTTTGATTCTGGGTTGACCTTGGCTGGCAACAGTTGATGCATATATTGGCTACCAAGAAGGCAACATGACTATTACAAAGGGGGATGCTATAAAAAATCGAGTGTTATATCCTCCTACCAGGCCAAGTTTTCCCATTGTAATAATATGTAAGCAACCGCCAATGTACCTGGAAGAGAGCATCTGTTCACCACTCACAGTAGCAGAAGCATTGGAATTTAAATATTAGACTGAAGATGGCATTATCAACAATTTTATAAATCAGGCAACTAATGTGAGTAATGTACAGTGTCATATGTTGAAAGCAATCCTTGATAATGAAGCCATGGAAGATCCCCTGAAGGATACAAACGACCAACATATTTAGACGACTATTGTTCATAACAACAAACTAGTTGAGATCGAGCTAGGGAAAGTTCTAAATATCAATGTTGATCTGGATAGCGAATAACAACAAAAGCTTATCTAGGTATTGCAGAAAAAAAGGGGCTTTTACCTGGGATTATCTCGATATGAAAGGGATAGACCCATGGCTATGTACACACCAAATTTATATAGAGAAGGATGCGCGACCCATCCCATAGCCTCAACGGAGGTTGAAACCACACCTCAAGGATATCATGAAAGAGGAATTGCAGAAGCTACTAGATGTAAACTTTATTTTTCCTTTCTCGAATAGTAAATGGGTCTCTCCATTGGTGGTCATCCCTAAGAAAAATGGGAAGTGGTGTATTTGTGTAGACTATCGAGAGCTAAATAAGGCAACATAGAAAGATCACTTCCCCTTCCCATTCATTGATCAGTTCCTTGATACATTGGCATGGAAGCAACTCTTCTCTTTTTTAGATGGCTTCAATGGTTATAATCAAATTTAGATTACCCCAGAAGACGAGGAAAAAACAACCTTCACCTGTTCCTGGGGCACATTTGCATACAAGGTATTACCATTTGGATTGTGCAATGCCCTAACCACGTTTCAGAGAGCTATACTAAGCATATTTGCTGATCTAAGAAATGAAGGACTAGAGGTATATATGGATGACTTTACTCCATATGGGGATGATTTTGATCAAGCATTGCAAACGCTAGAAAAGGTCTTAAAATGATGCATCGCTACCAGGTTATGTTTAAGCAATGTCAAGTGTCACATGATGATGACCAGTAGGAATACAGGTAGATCCAGCAAAAAAAAAAGGTAATTCTTTTACTGCTTACCCCCTGCACCCAAACAGAGGTATGTAGTTTCCTAGGATATGCAGTTATTATCACAGGTTTGTCAAGATTTTTTCACAGATTACAACACCCTTATACGCTCTAACTCTAAATGTTGATTTCAGTTGGTCTGACAAGTGCGACACAAATTTTGTAGGTTTAAAGAAACTAGCCTCAACAACATTAGTATTGCGTGGACCAAATTGGGAGTTGCCTTTCCACATCTCCACAGATGCATCAGATGTAGCTATAAGCATTGTCCTCAACCATGAGGAGGACAAGAAACCTTATGCTATATATTATATTAGAAAAAATATCACTTCTGCAGAAGTTAGTTATACAGTGACAGAAAAAGAATTCTTAGCTGTTATTTTTGCAACAAACAAATATAGACACTATATATCTAGCTACCAAGTCTTTGTGTACACTGATCACTCTGCCATTCAGTATCTAGCTAATAAACCAATCAAAAATGGTCGAGTAACACAGTGGCTATTGATTTTGTAGGAGTTTGACATTACTATCAAATATCGTCCATGGAAGCAAAATCCAGTTGATGATTTTCTATCTCGAATCCTGAAGGTTAATGATCCACTGGTGGTAGATAACCAATTTCCAGATGAACACCTATTTTTTGTGGCAGTTAAGACGCCATGGTATGTAGATGTGGAAAATTATATGGTAGTAGGGAAGCTACCTAAACATTTAACGACAAGAGAAAGAAAATTGATTGTTCATCACAACATCCAATTCTCTTGGATAGGCAGATACCTTTTTCATATAGGGGCCAACATGTGTATATGAAAATGTATCCACAAGGATGAGATCCATGAAATTTTGAAGGTTTGCCATGACAAACCCTATGGGGGACATTTCATAGACCGAAGGATAGGACATAAGGTATTACAAATGGGCTATTATTGGCCCATTATTTTTAAGGATGCTAAAAAATATGCCCAGGCCTGTGACAATTGCCAAAGGATGGGCTAACTTGCCCAATCTGATGAAATACCTCTGCAACCACAATTAGTCATAGAACCCTTCGAGTGTTGGGCATTAGACTTCGTAGGTTCATTCCATCTGCCATCCAATCAGAAAGCCTAGATACTGGTAGCCACAGATTATATGACAAAATTGGTAGAAACAATAGATTTACCATGAGCCAAAGAGGAAGAAATGATTAACTTCCTTTTTGGGCCATTTCTATGGTATGGATTACCATGCGAAGTGATCATAGATGGGGGAAAGCAATTCACAGGGCACGAGATTACTTCCACTCTCAGAAACCATCATATTATATTAGCAAAAACATCACTTTTCCATAACTTAATTATACAGTGATAGAAAAAGAATTCTTAGCTGTTATTTATGCAATAAACAAATTTAGACACTATATAACTGGCTAGCATGTCTTTGTGTACACTGATCACTCTTCCATTCACTATCTAGCTAATAAACCAATCACAAATGGTTGAGTAACATGGTGGCTATTGCTTTTGCAGGAGTTTGACATTACTATCAAAGATCGTCCAAGGAAGGAAAATCTAGTTGCTGATTTTCTATCTCGAATCTCGAAGGTTAATGATCCACTGGTGGTAGATGACCAATTTCTGGATGAACACCTATTTTCCGTGGCAGTTAAGACACCATGGTATGCAGATGTGGCAAACTATATGGATGTAGGGAAGCTACCTAAACATTTAATGATAAGAGAAAGAAAACTGATTGTTCAACATAGCATTTAGTTCTCTTGGATAGGTTGATATATTTTTCATAGAGGGGCTGATATGTGTATATGCAGATGTATCCACGAGGATAGATCCATGAAATTCTGAAGGCTTGCCATGATGAACCCTGTGAGGGACATTTCGCAGACCAAAGTATAGGACATAAGGTATTACAAATGGGCTATTATTAGCCCACTATTTTGAAGGATGCTAAAAATTATGCCTAAGCTTGTGATAGTTGCCAAAGGATGGGCTGACGTGGCCCATCTGATGAAATGCCTTTGCAACCAAAATTAGTCGTAGAACCCTTCAAAAGTTGGGCATTGGACTTTGTAGGTCCATTCCATCTTCCATCCAATCATAAAGCCTACATACTAGTAGCCATGGATTATGTGACAAAATGGGTGGAAATAGTAGATTTACCAAGAGCCACAGAGGAATAAGTGATTAACTTCCTTTTTGGGCTATTTTTGCGGTATGGATTACCGTGAGAAGTGATCACAAATGGGGGAAAGCAATTTAGAGAGCACAAGATTAGTGCCACTCTCAGAAACCATCATATTATATTACCAAAGATCTCACCTCTGCAGAACTTAATTATACAGTGATAGAAAAAGAATTCCTAGCTTTTATTTATGTAATAAAAAAATTTAGACACTATATAATTGGCTACCAAGTCTTTATGTAAACTGACCAAATTTCCATTCATTATATAGCTAATAAACCAATCACAAATGGTCAAGTAACACAGTGGATATTGCTTTTGTAGGAGTTTGAAATTACTATCAAAGATCGTCCAAGGAAGCAAAATCTAATTGTTGATTTTCTATATCGAATCCCGAAGGATAATGATCCACTAGTGGCAGATGACCAATTTCTAGATGAACACCTGTTTTTCGTGGCAGTAAAGACGCCATGGTACGCAGATGTGGGAAATTATATGGCAGTAGGGAAGCTACCTAAACATTTAGCGACAAGAGGAAGAAAACTGATTGTTCAGCACAACCTCCGGTTCTCATGGATAGGTGGATATCTATTTCATACAGGAATCGATATGTGTATACAAAGATGTATCTGTGAGGATGAGATCCATGAAATTCTGAAGGATTTCCATGACAAACCCTGTGGGGGACATTTCGCAAACTGAAGGACAAGACATAAGGTATTACAAATGGCTATTATTGGCCCACCATTTTTAAGGATGCTAAAAAATATGCCCAGGCCTACAATAGTTTCTAAAGGATGGGTCGACCTGGCTAATATGATGAAATGCCTCTGCATACACAATTAATCATAGAACCCTTTGAGCATTGGGCATTGGACTTCGTATGTCCATTCCATCCTCCATCCAATCAAAAAGCCTACATACTAGTAGCCACAGATTATGTGACAAAATGGGTGGAAACAATAGATTTACTAAGAGCCATGGAGGAAGAAGTGATTAACTTCCTTTTTGGGCTATTTGTGTGGTATGGATTACCGCGAGAAGTGATCACAAATGGGGGAAATCAATTCATAGGGCACAAGATTACTGCCACTCTCAGAAACCATCATATCCCCCGCAGGCAAACGAGTAGGTTAAAAGCACCAATAAGGTTATAGAAGTGATTATGACCAAGAAAGTCTCAAGACACCGGTAAGATTGGGCTGCTAGATTGCCAGAGGCCTTGTGGGCCTATCATACAACTTTGATGAATAATACTGGATACTCTCCCTACCAGCTTGTCTTCGGTAAAGAACTAATTTTTCTAATCGAATTCGAAATAAAGACTCTAAGGATAGTCCAGGAAGTGGGTCTGGATTTAACAGAAGCCCAAACCAAGTGTCTTCAATAGATTAATGAACTAGATGAGGCTCGATTTCTTGCTTTGCAATGAACTGCAATAATATAGCAACAAAGGGAAAAAATGGTATGATAACCTTATCAAGAAGAAAACATTTCAAAAAGGGGATTTGGAACTTCTGTACAATTCCAGATTCTAGGACTTCCCGGTAAAGTTGCAAACAAGATGGCTCGACCCTTATGAGATTCAAGAAGTACATAACAATGGTACTCTTACCTTGACCACCATAGATAGATCCAACGATTCCTTTAAGGTAAATGGGCATCGAGTGTGCCTTTATCATCAACCTCTTACCAAGGAGTCTTTCTACAAGCAAGTACGTGAGGACCCCTCCATGCAAATTCTAGCTGTAGGGAATGCTAACCCATCAGATTTTCCTTTAAAAATTTGAAATTGCTCGAGAAATTGTAAATAATGTACATACCTTTGTAGGCATCACCATATAAATATGAATTTGTTTTTAGGAATTTCATTTTCCTCTTCTTTGTTTTTCTGTTGTTTAAATAATTGAACGTTTGCCTTTCAATTGATTGAACAACACATTTTCCTTGTGTTGTATTTCACTGTTTAAACAATTGAACGTTTGTCGTTCAATTAATTGAAAAAAGCATTTTTCTTTCTTTTATTTCATTGTTCAAAAAATTGAACGTTTGTCGTTCAAGTAATTGAACATCACATTTTTCTTTCCTTTATTTCACTGTTCAAACAATTAAACAACACATTTTTCTTTCTTTTATTTCATTGCAAACAATTGATCGTTTGTCGTTCAATTGATTGAACAACACATTTTATTTTTTGTTTTTTGCTATTCAACCATTGAATGTTTGTCATTCAATTGATTGAATATCACATTTTCTTTTTGTTTTTTTCCGTTCAAACAATTGAACGTTTGCCATTCAATTCTTTGAACAACACATTTTTTTTTCATTGTTCAAACAATCGAATGTTTTCCGTTCAATTGATTGAACAACATATTTTGTTCTTTTTGTTTTTCGTTGTTAAAACAATTGAACGTTTTCCATTCAATTGAGTGAACAAAACATTTTCTTTCTTTATATTTTGCTACTCAAAGAATTGAACGTTTGCCGTTCAATTGATTGAACAACACACTTTCCTTTTTGTTTTTCGTTGTTCAAATAATCAAACGTTTGCCGTTCAATTGATTAAACAACACATTTTATTCTTCTTCTTTTTTCGATGTTCAAACAATTGAAGGTTTTCCATTCAATTGATTGAACAACACAATTTTCATTTTATTTGTTTTTGTTGTTCCAAACTAGTGAACGATTGCCATTCAATTAATTAAACAACACTTTTTTTTTCTTAGTTGTTTTCGCTGCCCAAACAATTGAACAATTGTTGTTCAATTGATTGAACAACATAATTTCCTTTTTGTTTTTCGTTGTTCAAACCATTGAACAACTTCCGTTCAATTGATTGAACAACATAATTTGTTTTCATTTGTTTTCACTGTTCAAACAATTGAATAACTTCCATTCAATTGATTGAACAACACCTTTTAAGAAGCTAAATTATGAATTTTTCTCATTTTTCTTTTGATAATTATGCCATTTTCATCTTCTTTTGTATTGCAAATAAGCACCATTTGAACTGATTTGTGCCTCTTCTAAAGAAAAATGGTAATAACAATAACATTATGACTTCTCAAAGCTTTTTGTTCGTTATCTTTATCCATAAGCTAATACGATGTATCTTTACAATGACTGTCTGAACAAATTTTCTTTTGGACACATCATGAAATGATTCATTATTCTTAATCCATGATGGCTTATGTTTATACTCCCAAATGTATAAAACTCATTGATATAATGTTAA
Source organism: Pinus tabuliformis (assembly GCA_031772625.1). Taxonomy (NCBI): domain Eukaryota; kingdom Viridiplantae; phylum Streptophyta; class Pinopsida; order Pinales; family Pinaceae; genus Pinus; species Pinus tabuliformis. The sequence goes on from CM062815.1 coordinate 41,406,586, forward strand.
GGGGATAAAAGTATAATACTTTAATTGGCATCTTTTTACTTCTTACACCATCCCTGATTCTTAAGGAGCAAATGAGCCTCCCTTCTTCTACAAGAAAGATCCCAAAAGAAAAATAAAATATCAAAATGCTTAAAACATTGTCTAAAGAGGATAGGGGGTCTCATCACGAGCCAACCTGATCATTTTGTTACACCCTAGTGAGTAGCACTATGGCTATCTGGTCACCATGCTAGCATAGTGGCCACTTTGTGACAAAAGATAGAAAAATTAACTATAAGAAGGACTCTGGCTCATTTGGGAGGGTTAAAAAGCAACCCTGCCGAGGCTATGAATGCTTGCTGGCAGTAATGGCTCTGCTTGTGGTATTGGAGTATCATCTTATGTTACTGTATGATATCTACCTCTTATCACCTATGAATTTATTTCTAACGACAGTTTCCATTTGGTAGCATTTTTACAAGCCGAATAGCATGGTGACTTTAATCTATATTTATTATATTCCATATGCCTGAGCATTAAATGACAGTCATTAAACATATACCGCCAATTATGTTGATGTCATTAATTCCACTCATAATAAAGATATTTGACATAATGACTTAAAATTGATGTTTTTATTTGATTTGGCTAATTCACGTCTGACGACGGATATTTCTTAAATTCTTTACTAATTTGCATGCTGTGTTTTTAGATTGGTTGTCGGCATTTATTTCGCATTAGTCTATTTGCTTCTTTTCCATGTGCATAAAGGGTGTGGATGCACTTTCTCATCAGAGGGGTGACGGCCTGCGTATGGACGACACGTATCCCAGTTATGGATAACTGTGTGACAATCATTCAGATTACCTCCAGAGTATGAATTTAATGATGAGAATGAATGTGTAATAATTAACAGGAAATTCCAATTGGACAAAGAATGGAAACCATTATGGTAGGCATGCGAACTTACAATTCTGCGTTAAATATGGCTGATAGGATGAACGATTTAACTAAAGACGATAATAATTATCCAAGCAACGTCATTTGCTTGAAATTGTTGTAATATACATTGTTTTTGTTTTTCATTATAGGGGTAAAACACAATTGTATATAGAAGAACTAGCCTCAAGTGCAGCAGCTATGGGTGGAAGAGCAATCCAGAGTGAACCTCTAGTACTGATGTTGTCGGATCAAGCTAGCGAAATCCTTGAACGTGCTGGCTAGCTGCAGTATTTAAACAAACTACAGGGATTCCATGAAGAGCTAATGCTGGAATTTCTGAAAGTTTTTCAAAACAGTAGTACAATGGTCAAAGGCATAAGCATGATGGTTTTTGAAGAAGTCCTAGCTGAAGTCGCCGGACTTCCGACAGAAGGGGCGAAATGGACAGACAAATGCGTCCTTTTATATAGCACAATTGAAGCATTCCAGTACTTGGGTGAGTGGCTGGTATGAATAGGGATAGGAATTCATCCTTCGGTGTTGCAACAACCATGTCAAGAACTAGCGGTCATCGTCCAAAGATATATCACCTGTGATGACCGACATGATGTGGTAAAGCCCTGACAACTGAAACTCCTAACCATTTTAAAGCAAAAAAATTCAAACAATTTACCATTTTATCGGAATTCCCTCTTACACAATGTTGCCCGACAGGTAGGGACACCCAAGGATCCACATAGTGTAGTCAGCCATCATGGGTTAATTAAGTTAATTATCACAAATAGATTGGCACAACAACAATTAACATGGGACAATCTCATAAATCCTACCTTGGCTCCACCCCCAGAAAATGTAGAAACAGAGCAACAAGGGCCAAGAACCATAGACCCAAAGAGAATACTAAAGAGAAAGAGCCCCTCTACACCGCTAAAATCAGCTAAGTGAAGGCTCTTTGTGCGAGTAAAAGCCCAGTGATGCATCCCTATCCAAGGAGAGGAAGTTGGACCATCCTGCACACCTCCTCTTAGTCCGCAATACCCTCATTTGCAAGACCATGAGGAGTAAGTGGCCAGGGTTTTGGGAAGGATGGGAGTGTTTATCAAAGGTAGGGAACAACCAGGGAACATTCAAAAACATAATTTTACCCCTGATCGACTAGCCTCTATTGACAATTCGTGTCATGAACAAACCAAACCATGCACTGATCCAATGGAGGAATAGAGGGAGTCAATTCTTTCTATGGAAACACCCCTCAAAGCTAAGGTACATGAAGGAGAAGCTAGCAGAAAGGAAACTCAAACTGTAGGCATTGGTCCAGTGGACCCCCTAGCAAAAGGAAACCCTGAAGATGAAAACTTGAGAGATGCCAATCAACCAAGTGATACTCCCTTTTCAAAGTCCCCTGTGGATGAGGCCTACCAAGGAGAAGACCACGAGAATGATAATTGTTCAGGAGATACCATTGCATTGGGATCTCCTGAAAATGAAATACATAATAATTATGAGTTTGAAGGAGAGATTCTTCTAGAAGACATAGTTCCAATTGGCAACATCCTTGATGATGACATAGTACAACCTATACAGGAAGTAGAGGATAATGCAGCTTCAGACGAATGCCCTAGAGTATAGAAACCCTATAGAGCTAAGCTTAGAAAGATGCTAAGGAAGTACAAAAAATAGAAGCAAGTAATCAGGCAGCTGAAATATTGGTTAAAAGAAGCAACCAGAACCAGGAAATTGAAAGTGGAAATGGAAACAGCACGAACACAAATAGAACAATGTTCTGTGAGGGATGCTGAGACTCAGAAAGAGTTTCTTGAGGCTTTTCCAAAAGAAACCCAGATTGAGCCAGCTATGATAGAAGACATTGCTATGCAAACTAAGGAGCCATGTATCTTTTCACAGGGAACTCAAACAGGCCACCCCACTGTGGACATTGTTGTCCAAACAGATGTTGAAGAAGATGCTCGAGTTGATTGTATAATTCAAGAAGCAGCTGAAGCTGTTATGCAGACTAACCCTGCAGAGACCCAGGATGTAAAGGACCAAATAGAAGAAACACCCCTTTACACCCCCTTGGTAAGAGATGTTGTCATCAAAAAATTACAGAATGAGCTACTGATGGTTCACCAAGAACTGGCTTAGCATAAGGAAATGGTGGTCCCTCTGCATGAAAATTAAGGGTTAAAGGAGAAGTTTGAAGCACTTACCAGGACTGAAGATGAGATCTTTGCTCAATATAAGGCTGAGCAAAAGAAGGTTGAAAAATTAGAGGGTCAATTGCGAAGAGCTAGAGAGAAAATGGACACTGTCTGCTCTCTCTATTCAGACACACTATCTTGCCGATCCCCCACCACAAATTATGCTTTATTTCTCATGGAAAGATACCTCCTGTTAAAAGTTAAGGCCGTTAAGGCTGGTAAACCGAAAGAGATAAAAACCACTCCTGAATTTATCAAATGCTTCAGAGAGCACGATGAGAAGGTTCAACACCTCCTTTGTGAACTCTATATGCATAATTTTGTTTTAGAGGATGACAGAAACAACCACCCTACCCCTTTTATAAGAGACATTCAATTTCAGGTGTTCCTCTCATTTGCTGCCAATCAACTAAAAGCAGCCAAGGCTCACAACACTTTCAGAAGTCATGAGTATGGCATTGACATATGGGTCAAAGGGGAGCCTACACAACCATTACTCCTATCTGTCAGGAATAAATATTTTATGAAAAAAGATGGTGTTGTAGGAAAATTGGGGCCACTCCATACTAATATCATTTAGTCTGAAAAGGAATAATTCCAGGACATTAAAGAAGAAGCCTTGGTTGCATCAAGGCAGAGGTGGGAAGTCTGCAATAACACTGTGAGGGGTTGAGAGACATTCAGATATCGAAACTTCCAAGCTGCCTCTTCCCATTTTTATAAATATAGCAATATGATTTTAACAATGGGGCTAGATTGGATATGATGTTGTTACAGAACCCCAATCATATGGTACCCTCATGATCAATACCATGGTGATTATAACTTAAAGGATTTTGAGGTAACCCAAGATTTCGTTGTCCTTAAGCAGAAGAATGGTTTTAGGAATTACGAGGAAGTATATACTGCTTATTCCCTCACTCAGTTGCATCTAAACGATATGCTTTCACGAGGACGTGCAACAAGGTAAGCTAGGGAGTATGTTGGGACAAGAAAAAGGTATGATTTCTCTTCATAAAATGATTCATTTATCATTCATCCTTATACAATTATCTCTGTTTATAGATTAAAATGAGGAAAATATTGGCTAAAGTTGGATTGAACTATTTGGTGATAGAATAGGAAAATCTAGTACGAAAACTGATTCTTTGCTATCTTTGTATGCAAAGATGCAGATTGGGGAAAAGTTGTTCAGTTGGCAGAATAGCGCGAGGCCATAAAAGGGAAAAGCTACAGTGTCTTGGGAAGACAAGGAAGCGGAAGATCAGTTCAAACATTCCTATTTTCTCACATGATCAGATTTTATATTGCAAACTCCTCAGGATACCTTGATCGTGAGGATTCAATTTTATCCAGTTTCTCTTTTATGTTATATATAGGACCAGAAGGAAATTAGATATAGTTTAGAATTTGATAATCTGTAATTATTCTTTTTTGAAAACATATACGTTGTTAAATCAATGACTCTGTCAGCTGTTACTTGAAATTAATGAAAGAAAGTTGTGTTTCATACATCTTTGTATTCTGAGTTCTTATTAAGCAGAGGCTTCTAGCGACTCTGGGCCCAGTTACAATAAGTTCCACTGCTCCTTTGTGTTATAGTTTTATATTTAGTCTTGGTTATTGATTTAATGTTAAGTTATTTCGTTTATCATGAAGATTTGTGATATTAATTCATACCACTGTCCAATTAGATTCAGAGTGAAGCCCTGAGATACACTTAAAGAAGCGCTTTGATTGGAATGAGTGAATTCGCGTTGATGAAGATTTTTGCTCATTTGAATAGATGTTATCATAGACCTTGAGAGATAAGGCTGATTAGCTTCTATAGATTGCAATATAGATCGTTTTCTATTTAGGAATCCTTTATCGTTATTTGTTGTTCAATTACCGATTGTTGATTGCTGTTCATTTACTGTTGTTGTTCAATTGGGAAATGCAGATTGATTTGGGTTGTTATAGATTAACAATGTTGATTCAATAGTTATAGTTTCTTTACTTGATTGAGTATGATTAGTCTTAAGTTTATTTGAACAATTCTAAGTGTAATTCTTATTTTCATTCAGTTTCAATTGATTTTGGAACAAGTTGCATAGAATTGCAGAGTGTGTCATAGAGTATTTTTTCCATAGATAGTTCTTTTCAGAATTAGCCTTTAGTGATTGCAATGATTCATCATTAGGTAACCTCTAGATTCACTGAACATATTGTGCTGGCACTCTTGAGATAAAAAGACTTACCTCGGGTTGACAACTAATGTAGGGATTAATATTGCCTATAAAAAGACATCATAGTGACCCAGCAACCACCATTCCTCAAGGGATAAACAACTGAATTTTCCTTTTATATCATATTTGGACTTGTTTTTAAGAATTTATTGTAATTATTTTACATATTTTTTGGAATAAGAGATATTTTACACCTCTCTTCCTCCATCATCTAATATTTTATTGCATGAAAGTGCTACATTTTTACAGGTCACAGGAAGATTTAATGGGTGGACTCCATGGATGAAGGATTTTTCAAAGTAAATATTTAAAAATGCATATCTATGAATATGAAATGAAAATATTCAAGTGAAAACAAAGTGGAAATTCACCTGATGTTGTGTTCATCCATTGAAACTCAAAAATTGTGAATCTTTCTTTCAGTTGTTGACCAATAACACCAACAAACTTACAGATGGATTGAGATCAAGAAAAATGACATGAAGCGAATCATCAAAAGAGGAAGTAAAGTTTTGTACCATGAAAAGTCACATCCATTGTCTAAGAAGCTTTTCATAAGCCATATTGTTCATGATAAAATTCATCTACCATATTATATGATAAGCTTCACAATAATTTAGATCTATCATGTTGAAGTCTAGATCTATTATCTATCTATCCATATACTCCTAGATTATGAACTCAACCTATCTTTCATAAGATTTCCATGCTTCCATACACCATTATACCCCACCTCCATCTATAAAACAAACATAAAAGAAAAACATAAAAAATAATAAATAGGTTTGGCGGTGAAAATCTAGATTCCTAGCACAGTACAAACCTGAATTCATATTGGAAAATGAAGTACTTGGATAATATGAATTGCATAACAAAAAAAGAAATTGTTCTAGCTCATTTCATTTTTTCAGATAGACTCTCTATTTTATTATGAAAATAAACTATGTCATCTCATTCTTTAAAAAAGGAATCATCCAGTTCAAAGACTTGAGGACAAGTCTTGGAATAAGCAAGGGGGAGAGGAAAACAAGAGCATTAGTTTCATTACTAAAATGCCTTGTTATCCTTTTCATCTCAAGCATTGTTATCATTTTCATTTCAAGCATTGTTATCCTTCTTATCTCAACATGAATACATTCAAGCATGAAGACACTCAATATGGAATATATTTCAACTCCAACACTCAACTTCAATTTCAACATTCAAATATATAAGAGGAGACTTCATGAAAGCCACAAAGGGACTTGAATTTGCAATATTTACAAAGGGACCTGAATTTTCCCTTTTGAAGATATTGAAGTTTCAAAATATCCTGAAATATTACTTCATCATAAAATTTAGCAGAGGGACTTGTAATTTCAGCATCAATTTTAGACGGACCTGTATTCTACTACAGTATGGGGACCTGGAAGAACTTCAAGCAATTTGTGAGATTTACCGCAACTACAAAATGAAATTTGAAGTGAAGAATTTTCAAACATGAAGCAACTTCTCCAATTAAATCAACCACAAAAGCATGACAAAGAATGACCAAGGGAGCAATTGAAAGTTTGTAAGAAAATTTTGTTTTTAATGTTTTACTTTTGCAAAAATTCTTCATTTAAAGTAGTGATAAAGTACCTATTCCTTTCCTCACCTTAACTACCATTTCCATTACCTTTCTAGTCCACCACTCTATATATAAGTTTATTCACTTCATTTTCCTATCCCTAAGCATCAAAAGTGAATATTCAACTCTTCCAACACAAGGAGAAATAAGGGAAAAATTGTCAGTTTGATCACAATAGAAAATGCTCTGTTTTTATTCTCTCAAATGAAGCAAAAAGATTTCTTAAGAAATAATGGTTTCTCCTCTTCAAATATAGTTCAAGAGTAAGCATAATCATGGCACAATTTGGAAAAGAGTTGAGAAGGAATTTCTTATCAAAATCAGGGCATTAAAAGAGACCAAATCTCTATCTCTATCTAAGTTATATGACTGATATGAATATATCAATGTTTATACAATGGCTCGTAGCAATCAATTCAAGCAAGAAGCAACAATCTAGATATCGGAAATTCCATTTGTCAACATATTAGCATTAAAATAAAGTTTGAAGAGGAAATTTCAAAAGCATAAGGTAAAAAGGGTAGTTAGGTTTTATGGTATGAAAACCATTTCCAAACATGATACTTTTGATGGAACAAACCAAAAGAAAACACTCCTGATGCCAAAATCATATTCATTACCATTCAAATGTATTAAACATTTGCCCAAATTTTTCCTCCATAATTTATCATCCGTCCAACTCCTTGAATGAGTATTGTGATTTCCTTTGCGTATGTTGAAGCAGGAAGTCCCTCAATTGAACATCTCATAAAAATATATGTGGAATGAAGTTTCTTAATTTGGAGGTTACCAGAATTACAGAAATGGTTGAAAGATGCTTAATTGCAGGTTATTCAAATAGTGAACCAGGACAAAGGTGAAGCCAAAGATTGGGCTTATGTGAGGAAGGAAGCCTTTGAGTCTGATAAGAATGATATCAATCAGACCTGAGATTTTCATATCATTATGGCAGATACATGCACTTGTCAATTGTAGAATTTTCAGATTCTATGACAACAATCTCATGACCATTCTTCATATTTCCCATAAGAATGATGAAGAGTACCCTTAACATCTTCTTGTGCCAACCTTTTTGATGAACTAGGCCTTCAGTTTCAAATTAGTAATTTTTTTGTCCATGTAATCTATAAAATAAGGGTCGAAAGAACTAGGAAAATATCCCAAATAGAAATGAATTTGAGAAAATGATTCGCGTGGAACTTGATTGAGCTCGTTTTGAAGAAAACCCATGTTTTAATCTTTCAAATTTCATTTTCATTTACTCAGAAAAAGCAATGGAAAATAGTGGCTTCTTAAAAATTTCGAATTAATCCCAGTTTTATTTTAAAACGATTATTGTTGCACTCAAGACATTTCATACTACCATTTGACAGAAATTTATTCCTCCAGTGTTGATTCACTCCATGAGAATCGAATCCTACTTGCATATAAATTCAAATTGTTTTCCCATGTCAATTTTTATGCCTTCTTGATCACAAATTACACCCAAAAATTAATGTGACAGTTTCCACCATAAAAAATGTGTTGACAAATGTAATTGTGAAACAATAAAATCACTTTTGTTTCACCAAATCAAACAAAGTGCCAAAAATTCTGAAAAGGTATATTCAAGGGGATTCGAGATAACATGATGTGGTGTTAAGTGTTTGAAATCAAAAGGGATCTTATGAAGGAAGGCTTTACAATCATCTTGTACAATGATAAGATTGACATGTTTAAAGGTTCAATGAGACTTGCTGTTGATAAATCGGGTAGGATTGAGATGACTGAGCTTTCAGAATTAACAGTGAAGAAGGAGAATAATATCCCGTGGAGTACGAGTTGGTCAATGTTCAAGAATACTGTGAAAGGGCATGGTGTCATAGTTGACATGCATGTGACTTTATAGGATCATTAAAGGTCTGGAGGAAAATTAATGTCGTGAATCCAACGCATGGTAAAAGATAATGTAATTACAGAAACATCGTCTATCATAAGAAGATTGGTCCAAGAATGTTTTAGAAAATAACATAAAAAGTGTGCAAGGAGTTCCCCAATGTCAAGTATGAATGAGAAAGCATGAATGTACATTTGAGTACAAATAAAGGGAACTTGTTCATGATATATGAAGTTTTGTTCTCAAGTAGTCTTGCAAAAGAACAGAAAAGAAAAATAAAATAAGTCTTTGGGTCATGATTTCATATTGACATATTAGAGAAATGAACGTTTTGTCAGATTGTCAGATATTCATACTCAAATGAGGTATCGTTTGTATCCTTAAAGTACCTTATCAAATAATTCCCATCACTGAGATCCCCCAAATTCCTCATTTTCGCACAAACCCTAGTTTCTTGCTACAACCTGGCAATTTTCTAGGTTGGACCTGTGTTTTGACTTTTTGGACCCCTTCCCCTCACTCAATCTTTGAAATTCCACTTTCCCCCTACTTCTTAACATCCCTCCCTACTTCCAAGTATTTTCCTAAGAATTTAGAAACTGCTTATCCCCTTGATTTCGCTTCATTTCAGCAAATCTCTTGTTCCACACATCAGGATAGGTTTTACTCCAATGATGTTTCTGAGAAATAAAAGATGAATTTTGGAAAACTGGGAGAGGTTTTTGTCCAAAATAAGCCAAGGAAGAAAAAAATTGTTCACTTTTTACACAGGTTTCATGGTTTTAGAGAAATATCAAAAATACAATTGCCTCGGGAGAATTGATGCACCTCTAACGTGACCTTGGGAAAATCAAGGTTTCTACGAGCTTGGTTGGCCAAAAGACTTGCTTGATGAGTCAAATGATAACTAGACACAAATAGATTTCTAGTGATCTATCATGAGCTCAATTTGGAGTTGAGGAAGGCATTCAAACGTTGACTGTAACAGCACTCTGCCTTTAGGCAGTCTCATTTGGCACATTTTGACAAGTCTTGGGAGATATGATTTTTGACAGGGAAAATGAACTCCAAATTGAAACATTCCAATTGGGTTGGAAATTAGACTCAAAGAAATTTCCAACGAGCTATCCTGCACCTAATTTGGACATCGGGAAGGCCTCCAAAAGGCTCCTGCAAAAAGGCATGGCGCACCTGGGGAGGCGCCGCGCACTGGGAGAAATTTTCCAGTGTAAATTTACACTGGCGCGACGCACTAGGAAGGCGCGGCGCATTGGACTAAAAAGCTTGAAATTCTTTCAAATATTCCTAAAAATTGAAAATTCTTCATTCCACAAGTATAGATTCAAGCATGGAGGAGGTGAACTGAAGCACAAAGGGGGATTTTCATCAAGCATGTCGTAATAAGTGCTATGGCTATGATAATATCAAAGATGTCAAGCTGAGGTCAGCAAGCATATGTAGAAGCCGGAAAGGTTGTGGAGAAGTTGGTTCATTTAGCATGGTTGCTGCTTCTATTAGGGAGAAGAATGTTGTGACTGACTATGAAAATTCCCTTGCGATTGCTTACAAGGCTATTGCTCATCAATGGTTGGTAGCTAGTTTGGGCGTTGGGTCCTTACATTTTATTTTGTTCTCCACCTTTGCATTGACTCTTTGGTATGGATAATGGTTAATCATTCATGAAGGATATTCTGGAGACGAGTGTGATTAATTTCATCATTGCAGTTCTGAATGGAGGCGTCACCATGATTAAATGCCTTTGGAGCTAGACAAGATGTAGCTTACAAAATGTTTGAGACAATTTATAGAAAGCTAGAGATTGATGTATATGATACAAATGGATTGGTACTTGAGGATATTCAAGATGATATTGAGCTTAAAGATGTACACTTAGGTTACCCAGTGTGGCCTGATGTTCACATATTTTCAGGGTTCTCACTGGAAATAGCCAGAGGTACCATTGCAGCTATAGAGGTACCACTACAACTATAGTTGGAGAGAGTGGAAGTGGGAAGTCCACAATTATAAGTATTATAGATAGGTTCTATGATCCACAAGCTAGTGAAGTGCTTATAGATAGTGTCAATATCAATCAATCTAATGGATAAGGCAAAATATTGGCCTTGTAAGCCAGGAACCTACTCTCTCTGCAACCACTATTAAGGAGAATATTGCATATGGTAAAGATGGGGCAACACAGAGGGAATATAGGCTACTGGAGAGCTTGCTAATGTGGAAAAATTTATTAGTAACATGCCTCAGTCATGGTTGCTCTTTTCGGGGATTTGATACCCAATTTGGAGAGCATGGTACCCGATTGTCTGGAGCTTGAAAGCAAATGATTGTGATTGCGATTGCGTGGCCCATCATTACATGGCACAAAATATGAGTTCCAAAGCAAGAATTAGGAGCCTAAAGGCAAAATTGAGGAAGGTGAAAAAAAGACAAAAGAGGAAAAAAGAGCAAGATCGGCTCTGAATATTGGCTGAGACTTCATTGGTCTAGCATGACATGTGATAGAGAAGGTACAGCCCAAATTTCAAGAAATTTGGAGCACATTTTTGAATTTTGAAATTTTGTGCACAAAAAATAGGTTTTTTCTCCTTGTGCGCTGCGCCACCTGGCGCGTGCTTTCGCTAGGGAGCTCTAAATGAAAAAAAGTTTAAATTTTTGGATTTTTCATGGAAAATCATGACTGCTGGTGCATGACCAAGAAGTTTGGGCCAATTTTGAGTCCTCAGGAGGTCAAAAAAACCCAAAAAATGACCTCTCTACCCCTATTTTGACACACAGGAAGCAGTCTTGGGAGATTTCGGTTTGGAGGGGAAAATGGCATCCAAATTCAGAAATTCCACTTGGGTTGGAAAATAGACAGGTAGGGTTTTCCAAAAATAATACTTGGGCTCAATTTGGACTTTAGGAAGTGCCTAAAAACTGCATCCAAAGTGGCGTGACGCATACATCTTTTGGCGCGGCGCACAGAGACCCAAAGGCCAAAATCACTTCCGCTCCGCGAAATGTCGATTTGCAATTTTCTCCAAGTGTGCCCATTCATTAAAAATACATTTTTTCCGAAATCAAAGGCAAAGTTCAAAAACATTTTCATCAAAGGTTGGCTTCTATCCAAGTGGCAAAAGGAAGGTGAGCAGTCACCCATAAGATCTGCACTCATGTTTACTTTGTTTTAATTGGTCATTATAGAAACTGAATGTAACGTTGATAGTTGGCTTTTCATTTCCTAGGTCGATCGACTCTCTCATAGAAAAGTCTATTTATTGTATCAAAAATCATTTGTAAAGAGTTGGTTGGAGTTTCTCGGAAGTGGTGGGAGAGAAACCCAGTCACTCATTGTACATTTTGACAGAGAATTAATGAAAGATTGCAGCTCTGGTTCTTGAGATTGTTGTGGCATGAGTTTAGCAAATGTATTTTATTTCTGTTTCATATGTATGTCATTATGTTTCACAGTTCATTCATATTCATTTCCAGTGAAAGCTTCTAAGTAAGAAAAGGTAGAATTTAGTTTACTGCTCTGCCTTGGGAAAGCTTTCACGTTCTATGTTTTCTTCTGTTGAAAAGGATTCATGTATTTATGCCATTTTCACCCTCTTAAACAGTCTTTCCATTTCATGTTATTTCAAATTTAATTGCTATACTTTCATCCTGTCTTGCCTCACGAAATAACATGCATCTTTGAGTTAAATTCTCTACTCGTGCTGTTCCTTGGTCCCATACATCCGAGAAGACTCCGGCATTCATCAAATATATCTTTCATATTTATTTACCTAGTCTACAATCAGTATCCATTTTAAGTCATTCTCAGACCCTGTTTGTTTATTCTTCAATGAGCGTGACCCGGAGAGAGCCCTCTCCTGTTCTGGTAGGGCTAGCTACCAAACTAAGCGTGGTTTGTGGTTACCCTGAATTTTTCCTTCCTTCAGCCTAAGGCAGATTTAGGCACTAACAGAGTGGCGACTCCACTGGGGACGAAAATGGTTTGCTTGAAGATTGTTTTGCCCCAGTACATATCTCAAGTTTAGAGCTGATTGTTGATGGTGAATAGCGATTAGACATAATAAGGCTGAAATCATTCACCTGGCGACTCCATTCACTGAAGAATTTAGCAATCAGTGCTTCATGGTGACTCCACTGCAGGAAGATCATTAGTTTGAAGAGTTTCAAGATGGAACAGGTTGCAAGATGATACGCTCCCATGAGCCGAGGTCACATCCCAGGTTTTCCAAATAAAATTCCCAAGGTGGATTGGCTTCAGAATTTTCCTATGTTCAGAAATGTGGAAGGTAATGACGCTGCTCTTCATCTAGTGAAATTTCACATTCATGTGCATAAATTAAAGATCAATTTTCCTGAAGACTGTTTGATGAAAATGTTTATGGCTACTCTGGAAGATGAAGCCCGATCTTGGTATGAAAGTTTGCCACCTACTTCTATTTATTGTTTAAAAGAGTTTCATGCAATATTCTTTGAAAGGTATAAAGAATCATATCCATCCTTGGCTTTAGTTCAGGACTGCTGTAGCCATGTTCATAGTTTTATTGAAGATCTTGAGAATTTTTATGGGCGTGATGACTTGATGGACGGAGAAATCACGGAAGCATTGTATGAAAATCTATTTCAGTAGCATAACGACGACCATGAAAATTTGCAGTAGGATCAAGATCTTAGTACGGTGGAAGATGAAGGAATTTTGCATCTTGACAGTCAACAGAAATTACATGAAATGGATCAATCGTATGAGGAAAATTTTTATACTCCTTCACTCGAAATTAATGAAGACAATCAATGATTGAGCAGAAGAAAACAAAAAATATTATCTCCTATGTTTGAAGATGAGATAGATCAACTCTTGAACGGTCATGTTACAGCTCCAGTTAACGCAAATCTGCAGTGTGCACATGGTCAAGAAGGTGAGGGTGGAACTTCTTCCTCTTCTAAAAAGGATGACAGTCTTGTAAGCAGCTTCATAGATCAGCAGGTTGAAGAGGTCTATATGGCTGAAAGTGACGAAAGAGAAAGTGTTGTTTCAGATCTGTCCATAAAAGAAGAGAGCATGCAGAGAAGTCAAGTTTCAAATTCAGAATGTGATAATGTTAAGACAACCATTTAAGAGGTAGATTCAGATTGTGATGAGGAAAAAGAGAGTTGCATGGTTGAGGCTGCCTCAAATGGAGAAAACAGAGTTACAGACCTAACTGGCCTTATCTCACCAGAACTAGATCTTCATGAGGAGGTAGCTCATTCCCTCTATGAAAAACAAGACGAGATCTTTGTGAAAATAAGTGAAAAAGATGCTTTAGATGGATTTATGGTAGATGCTAGAATTGTCATGTTTGAATATCAAGAACCATCTAAAGTTTCTTTTCCCATGATTGATGAATGTAATGAGAATCTAGCTGTCATATCATATGAATATGATCAAAATAATATTCAGGCTACAGTAGATCGAACATTTAGGATTCCCTTTCTTCTTCCTATGTTTCATGTTTTGAAATGTTCTTCGAAGAGGAAATCTGCTCATCTATTTGTTCAGAATTTTTTGAAGACCAGGAACATACTCTTATTTATGAAGAAAGACTAGAATCAAGAGAAAAAGATACCTTGTTTTTCCAGCAAGAGGTCAATCTTCATGTTTTTCAAGATCCAATGGAAAATCTGTTGCAGTCAGCAGTGAAGGTGATTATTGCAGTATTCAGTGATGAAGGAGATCATGGTCAACTGTGTTTTTGGATGCCTAGTTACAAGTATCCACTGTTGACTCAGAGATCTGACCAGGAGAATCGATCAAGAAGGCATCTGCTTGATTGGTTACATTGGCATTTTGATATAGTTTGATCGTATATTGTCTTGTAAGAAACACAGGTGGCCATGTACTGCCACCAAACTTTAAGTTTTAAGTTCAGGTCTTTGTCATTTTAAGTTAGTTTGTTAAAGTCAAGTTTTTTCGGTCATGTTAGTAGTCATTTCAGTTTAAAGTTGAGTTTAGTTTCAGTCAATAAACTGAGTCAGGTTGGTTTGTCGAAATAATGGACTCCATAGCCCAATGGACGAAGGCACTGTCTGCTCTCCCAAAGATTTGCAGTTCTTGGCACCTCCAAGGAGCTGGAGCTACCAGCCCCATTGGAGCCAATGTTAGTGTAAGTCTTTGTAGCCTTCCTCCAGTGATAAAATATGCTCTTACAAAGTGGTCTCAGAGTGTCAAGGTCAAATTTTGTCATTTCTGTAAGTCTTCAAGCAAAATTTGGTCACTAGGAATTAGGTCTAGGGTTTGCTTTTATTCCTATCAAAGTTTTCCAAATGTCGGTCCATGTCACCATTCAGCTGAGTGTACCATCATTCAGAGGGTTTTCATTATCATGTCAAGTTCCACTGGGTCATTTTACACCTTGTTCATGCTTCAGTTACGCCTAGGTAAGGTCATTTCCCTCTCCTAGGGTTTTGAAGGAAATTTCTCTTGGACGGTCAAATCATCAGCAAAACTTGTATCCTGATGTTCATACACCTTCCCCTATCCTTAAAGTACCTTATCAAACACTTCCCATCACTGAGATCCCCCAAATTCCTCATTTTCGCACAAACCCTAGTTTCTTGCTACAACCTGGCAATTTTCTAGGTTGGACCTGTGTTTTGCCTTTTTGGACCCCTTCCCCTCACTCAATCTTCGAAATTCCACTTTCCCCTGCTTCTTAACATCCCTCCCTACTTCCAAGAATTTTCCCAAGAATTTAGAAGCCGCTTATCCCCTTCATTTCGCTTCATTTCGACAAATCTCTTGTTCCACACATCGGGATAGGTTTTACTCCAATGATGTTTCTGAGCAAAAAAATATGAATTTTGGAAAAATGAGAGAGGTTTTTGTCAAAAATAAGCCAAGGAAGAAAAAATTCCTTCACTTTTTACACAAGTGTCATGGTTTTATAGAAATGTCAAAACTACAATTGCCTCGGGAGAATTGATGCACCTCTGAAGTGACCTTGGGAAAATCAAGTTTTCTCCTAGCTTGGTTGGCCAAATGACTTTCTTTATGAGTCAAATGATAACTAGACACAAATATATTTCCAATGAGATATCATGATCTCAATTTGGAGTTGAGGAAGGCATTCAAAAGTTGACTGTAACATCACTCTGCCTTTAGGCAGTCTCATTTGGCACATTTCGACAAGTATTAGGAGATTTGATTTTTGACAGGGAAAATGAACTCCAAATTGAAACATTATAGTTGGTTTGGAAAGTAGACTCAAAGAAATTTCCAACGAGCTATCCTGTGCCTAATTTGGACACCAGGAAGGCCTCCAAAAGGCTCCTGCAAAATGGCGCGGCGCACTCGGGAGGTGCGACGCACTAGGAGAAATTTTCCAGCGTAAATTTACACTGGCGCGACGCACTGGGAAGGCGCGGCACATTGGACTAAAAAGCCTAAAATTATTTCAAATCTTCCTCAAAATGGAAAATTCTTCATTCCAAAAGTATAGATTCAAGCATGGAGGAGGTGAACTGAAGCACAAAGGGGGATCTTCATCAAGCATGTCGTAATAAGTGTTATGGCTATGATAATATCAAAGATGTCAAGCTGAGGCCAACAAGCATATGTAGAAGCCGACAAGGTTGTGGAGAAGTTAGTTCATTTAGCACGGTTGCTTCTTCTATTGGGGAGAAGAATGTTGTGACTAACTATGAAAATTCCCTTGTGATTGCTTACAAGGCTATTGTTCATCAATGGTTGGTAGCTAGTTTGGGCGTTGGGTCCTTACATTTTATTTTGTTCTCCACCTTTGCATTGACTCTTTGGTATGGATAATGGTTAATCATTCATGAAGGATATTCTGGAGATGAGTGTGATTAATTTCATCATTGCAGTTCTGAATGGAGGCGTCACCATGGTTAAATTCCTTTGGAGCTGGACAAGCTATAGCTTACAAAATGTTTGAGACAATTTATAGAAAGCTAGAGATTGATGTATATGATACAAATGGATTGGTACTTGAGGATATTCACGGTGATATTGAGCTTAAAGATGTAAACTTAGGTTACCCACCGTGGCCTGATGTTCACATATTTTTAGGGTTCTCACTGGAAATAGCCAGAGGTACCATTACAGCTACAGAGGTACCACTACAACTATAGTTGGAGAGAGTGGAAGTGGGAAGTCCACAATTGTAAGTCTTATAGATAGATTCTATGATCCACAAGTTGGTGAAGTGCTTATAGATAGTGTCAATATCAATCAATTTAATGGATAAGGAAAAATATTGGACTTGTAAGCCAGGAACCTGCTCTCTCTGCAACCACTATTAAGGAGAATATTGCATATGGTAAAGATGGGGCAACACAGAGGGAATACAGGCTGCTGGAGAGCTTGCTAATGTGGCAAAATTTATTAGTAACATGCCTCAGTCATGGTTGCTCTTTTCAGGGATTTGATACCCAATTCGAAGAGCATGGTACCCGATTACCTGGAGCTTGAAAGCAAAGTATTGTGATTGCGATTGTGTGGCCCATCATTACATGGCACAAAATATGAGTTCCAAAGCAAGAATCAGGAGCCTAAAGGCGCAATTGTGGAAGGTGACAAAAAGACAAAAGAGGTAAAAAGATCAAGATCGGCTCCGAATCTTGGTCGAGGCTTCATTGGTCTAGCATGACACGTGATAGAGAAGGTACAACCCAAATTTCAAGAAATTTGGAGCACATTTTTGCATTTTGAAATTTTGTGCACAAAAAACAGGTTTTTTCTCCCTGTGCGTCGCGCCACCTGGCGCGCGCTTTCGCTAGGGAGCTCCAAATGAATTTTTTTTAGATTTTTGGATTTTTCATGGAAAATCACGACTTATAGTGCATGGCCAAGAATTTTGGGCCAATTTTGAGTCCTCAGGAGGTCAAAAACACCCAAAAAATGACCTCTCTGCCCCTATTTTGACACACAGGAAGCAGTGTTGGGAGATTGCAGTTTTGGATGGGAAAATGGCATCCAAATTTTGAAATTCCAGCTGGGTTGGAAAGTAGACAGGCAGGGCTTTCCAACAAGCATACTTGGGTTCAATTTGGACTTCAGGAAGTGCCTCACAACTTCCTCCAAAGTGGCACGATGCATACATCTTTTGGCGCGGCGCACAGAGACCCAAATGCCAAAATCACTTCCGCCCCCCGAAATGTCGATTTGCAATTTTATCCAAGTGTGCCTGTTCATTAAAAATAAATTTTTCCTGGCATCAAAGGAAAAGTTTGAAAACATTTTCATCAAAGGTTGTCTTCTATCCAAGTGGCAAAAGGAAGGCGAGCAGTCACCCAGAAGATCTGCGCTCATGTTTACTTTGTTTTAATTGGTCATTATAGAAACTGAATGTAACACTGATGGTTGGCTTTTCATTTCCTGGGTCGATCGAATCTCTCATAGCAAAGTCTATTTATTGTATCAAAAATCATTTGTAAAGAGTTGGTTGGAGTTTCTGGGAAGCGGTGGGAGAGAAACCCAGTCACTCATTGTACATTTTGACAGAGAATTAATGAAAGATTGCAGCTCTGGTTGTTGAGATTCTTGTGGCATGAGTTTAGCAAATGTATTTTCTTTCTATTTCATATGTATGTCATTATGTTTCATAGTTCATTCATATTCATTTGCAATGAAAGCTTCTAAGTAAGAAAAGGTAGAATTCAGTTTACTACTTTGCCTCGGGAAATTTTTCACGTTCTATGTTTTCTTCTGTTGAAAAGGATTCATGTATTTATGCCCTTTTCACCCTCTTAAACAGTCTTTCCATTTCATGTTATTTCAAATTTAATTGCTAGACTTTTGGCCTGTCTTGCCTCATGAAATAACCTGCGTCTTTGGAGTTAAATTCTCTGCTCGTGCTGTTCCTTGGTCCCATACGTCCCAGAAGACTCGTCATTCATCAAATATATCTTTCATATTTATTTACCTAGCCTAAAATCAGTATCCATTTTAAGTCATTCTCAGACCCTGTTTGTTTATTCTTCACTGAGCGTGACCCGGAGAGAGCCCTCTCCTGTTCTGGTAGGGCTAGCTACCAGACTGAGCGTGGTTTGTGGTTACCCTGAATTTTTCCTTCCTTCAGCCTAAGGCAGATTTAGGTGCTGACACATACCATAATACTTTGGTGATAATTTATTATCCTTCTTAGCTTGCTTGAGGGACACTTTTTAATATGATTGTAACCGTAGAAATACCCAGTCACCTACATCAAAACTTCTTTCGCTGCAATGTTGATCTGCCTGTTGTTTCATTCTATTTTGTGCCAAAGTTCGGTTACCCTTTAAGAGTTGGAGAACTTGTTGTTGATGCTCAATGTGATCTTCCATTGCTTGAACCTTAGAGTTTTCTCTTAAATACGATGTGATGGACGGTGGGTGATATCCATAAAGTACCATAAATGGGGTCATTTTTGCTACAGTATGGAAGGAAGTGTTATACCACCATTCAGCCAGAGGCAACCATTTGACCCATTGTGTCTATTTATCAGATACAAAGCAACGAATATATACTTCCAATGATTTATTTACTATCTAGTTTGCCCATCAGATTGAGGATGATAAGATGAGCTATGACCTAACTGAGAACCAAGAGAAGAAAATAATTTTGTCAAAAAATTTCCAGTGAAATTGGGATCTCTGTCTCTTACAATAATATTTTGGTTTCCATGTAGCTTTTGAATTATTTCCATAAATGAAGTAGAAATTGTACTAGCTTTAAATGGATGAGATAATGCACAAAAGTGTTCATACTTATTAAGTATATCAACTACCCCCATGATGACACTCCTTCCTTCAGACTTGGGTAAACCTGTGATGAAATCCATTAAAACCTCTTCCCAACATTGACTTGGAATGGATAAAGGTTGTAATAGACCCGGGGTCTTAACTGTTTCAACTTTATTTTGATGGAATACCAAACATTCCGCCACAAATTTTTGAATATCAGATTTAAGGCCATCCCAAAAAATTTCCTTCTTAACTTCGTGGTAAGTTTTTAAAAATCTCGAGTGCCCTCCTAAGGGAGAGGTGTGTAATTCCATAAGAATCACTTATTTGAATTGGGAATTCTTACATAGGTATAAGTGATCTTTGTACCATAATGAATCATTTTTCCAGCTAAATGTATCAGATGTACTGGGATCTTGTTGTATCTTCTGAATGAGTGCCCACACTTCTTCGTCATTCATCCATTCATCCCTTGCTTCGTTTATCCAATCTGGTTGGATAATAGAAATGGAAAAAAGCAATGCTTCCACATCCTTATCCTTTCTTGAGAGTTCATCTACCACAATATTTTGCTTCCCTTTTTTGTAGATGATTTAAAAGTCATAACCCAACATCTTTGTGACCCATTTTTTCTACACTTCTGAAGATAATATTTTTTCTAAAAAGTATTTATGACTATCATGATCCATTTTTACCTTGAAGTGTCTTCCCACTAGGTAGGGTCTCCATTTATTAAATGCATATAGTATTGCCAAAATTTCCTTCTCATAAATAGCTTTTTGTAAATACTTTTCTTTTATTGGATGACTTTCGAAATAAATGGGTCTTTCTTCTTGCATTAAAACAACACCAATTCCATTCCTAAGGCATCACATTTTATAATGAAGGTTTTTGTGAAGTCTGGCTTAGTTAAGGCCGGTGCTTGGCACATTGCCTCTTTAAGATGTTCAAAGGCCTTCATTGCTTCTGGAGTCCATATAAATGCATCTTTATTCAATAATGTTGTTAGAGGTGCTTCTATTCTCCCATAATTCTCAACAAACTTGTGATAATACATTGTCAACCCGATAAATCCTCACATATGCTTTATGGATGTGGGGATTTTCGATTCCTTAATGGATTTAATTTTGTTAGGATCTACCTTAACACCTTCATGAGATACAATATGACCCATATATTCCATCTCTTGTACTCCAAAGAAACATTTGGAGCATCTTGCATATAATTGTTTTTCCTCCAATAGTTTGAGCACCCTGTCAACATGTTGAACATGATCCTTCCAAGACTTGCTATATATTAGTATATCATCAAAAAATACTGACACAAATTTTCTAAGGAAGGGTTTGAAAATGGAATTCATCAAACCTTGAAATGTAGAAGGTGCATTGGTAAGGCCAAAAGGCATGACCAAAAATTCATAATGACCCTCATGAGATATAAATGTTGTTTTTAGAATGTCTTTAGTCTTCATTCTAATTTGATGATATCCTGAACAAATATCCAACTTGGTGAAGTAAATTGATCCAATAGTTCATCAATGACCGAAATGGGAAATTTATCTTTAATAGTGAGCTTCCTAATCTCCCTATAATCCAGACACATGTGCCATGATCCATCCTTCTGGTGCACCAATACTACTGGAGCAGAGAAAGAAATTTGACTAGGTTGAATTATACCAGCCTCTATCATTTCTGCAACCATACATTCAATTTCACTCTTTTGGGCATAGGGATATTCTCACACTACTACCAAAGATGAGCACATCTTGAATTCATAGCTGCCTATCATTGAGCTTCCCTCAATATTTTCCATAAAGTTGAATTTTCTTCAACTCATTGATGAATTCATACAACATTCTTCCAGGTAGAAAAATATTATGTTAACTAGATAACACATAAAAACATTAACATTAGACTTACCTCATCATGAAAATTTTCTCATCAACATTCTCATGATCTGTCTCCACTCAAATCTCCTTTCGTTCATAAGAGTTTCCAAGGATCGAACATGATTACCAAGTTACCATTTTCTTTTGATGTTGATTCGAGAAAGTTTTATCATTTTATCCATTCTAGACTAAGCCAAATTCATTGTTTTAGGCATCAATTGAAAGAATCATCATGCATAATTCAAGACCAACATTTTCTTACAGGATTTTGTTTATATGAATCCTATGCAAAATTTATTTAAACACACATTCAATATTTCATATAAACATCTAGCAATATGTCCTTAACCAATAGACCTACATCAAATGAGCTTGAAACTTGAATAACTACATTCTTTCATCATTCAAGGGTATTATTTCCATACTATATGGAATGTATACTAATATTGTCATAATGCTTCTACCAATAGTCCTCCAAAATTATGACTCTTATAGGATCATGATGATCCACTTTAGGTGCAAAATGATTGCTTTTAACATAATGTTAGATATTGTATGGATGAACACTTATGCAAGATGGTCCTCAAGGTTCTTATTATTGAAAGACTAGATGATTTTTACTAATCAAATCAATCAAGTAGATTCTATATGTACCCCATGCTTCATTCTATGATTTCATACAAAAATAAGATTTTAATACAATAACACATGCTTACTCCTTTAGTGTTAATTCCTTCTCGGTCCTTAACATTCCCCACTTCTAGCATACTTTTAATTTGACCTCTCTTCCTCCTTATCTTGCTTTCCTTATGTACCTAAAACTTTAAGTGCAACCAAGCAGGATATACAAAGACAAAGACATGATGATGATCTAGGGTTTTTATGGATTTCTTAGAGAGTGTACTCCTAGGGTTCTTAGACACAAACCCTAAATTCCTTGACTTCTCCTTTGAAATGTCAACCATAAAGTTTTTGTGTCATACCCTAAACTTGATCTAATTCCACCCTTGTTGGATTTTACCATAGGACCCTAGATATTCCTTGCAAACCCTAAAATTTAATAGTTAGGGTTTATATGAGGGAACAACTAGATTAGGGTTAGGATTACTTACTTAACATGGTTTTCTAATTCAAGTCTCCTCTATAATTTTCAATCCCTAGATTCCAAAGCCCTTAAAACCTTAGATTCTAGTCTTAAAAAACCCTAATTACTAAAGAGACCCTTTGTAACGTGAAAGATACATAAAGAAAATTTGTATAAGTGCCCAAATGAGTCTATTACATTGACAAGTACTCTTTGACTCAGGAGAAACCTCGGAGACCTAATGAAAAATAACTTGAGCTTGAAACCCATGCTCCAAAAATAATTTATTTTTATTCTTTACATTATTTTCCTTTCTCCTTTTCACATAAGAATTACATCATGACATGAGTCAAAATACAATTATAAAGACCGAAACTAGTTACAAATTCCAACAAGGGATAATGTAGTTGTGATGTTGTGGTGTTCCCCATTGTTTACATGTTCAATTTCTATTTATTTTCTTCACATTCCATGAGGGACTATTTTTCTTCCTTAAGATTTTTCATTTCATGTACCTTTGAATTACGTACAACAATTAAAAATCCAAAGGATTATGTATATAACATTCCCCATTTAATTTGAATGGGTGTTTTTGAGTCCAGGCATCATTTTCAAATTTTCAAAATTTTCTCTTCTAAGTGATTTGATGAAGATGTCAAAAATTTTCTCATTCGTGGAACAATTTCTCAAATGAATAGCATTTCCCTCCACATGATATTGAATAAGATGGTACTTTATCTTAATACTTGGTTTTCTCATGTAATATGGGATTCTTGGCCACCTTGATTGTAGAAGTATTGTCAACCATAAGAAGAGTAGAATTCACCTGTTTCTCCTTCACTTCACTTCATCATAAGTCAAGGCACACACATTGCATGGGAGTGGTTCCTCCTTTAGGAGTATCAAAGTTCTATAAAGTGAGTTTTAATGGCCATTGTTTGGTAGAATTTGTTTGATAGTAATCAACAATGCTTCATCTCTATCTCTTCTTTACTTCTTTCCTTGATATCTATAATATATGCAAGATAGGTTATTGAAGTATATTTATTTCACTGCTTCCAAGAATGTTTATGAAAAGAAAATATGCTTTTTTCTTTATTTCACTACCTCCAGGAATGTTTATGATAAGAAGATAAAATGTTTTCTTTCGCTGAAGATATATTTCATATATATTGGTAAGGTTTGAAAGGAAGGTAGGAGATTATTTGTTTAAATGATTGAAATAACTTAATGTCAGATTGACTATTTTTTTAGATAATCAAAAAAACATTTTATTTTGTTAAAATATGTAGTTTGGGTGACATGATGATAGTGATCTTGATTGGTTTGATGATGATGAGTTGTTCATTTCTCCTTACCAAATCGTAACAGTCAATAAGATTATAGTTAGAATTAACAAAGAACTTGATCATTTGATTCAAATTAGAAATAAAAGTCTTGAGATTAAATATAGGATCAACATGTCCAACCAACCTCTTTAGAGATATCGAGTAATAACCATGTTTTAAAGTGAATTTTTAATGTCATAAATTCAATTATGAATTTTTGTTTTTTAACTTTTGCATTATCTAATTGAAAAAAAAAATTCTTTCTTATATAGGATTTTTTGGTAGATATCACACCACAACATACAGACAACATGAGCCAACTTTTAATGGAAGAGAGTATCATACATGAGGATCATGTCCCAGAAGAGGAGAACAAGGAAGCCATTCCAATAGTGTTAACTAGTGCACAAGGTAAATAAAACTCTAATTCTCCTTTTATTAATGAAATATTTCTAATAATAATAACAAAAAATATTAATTTAACATTTTTTTCTTGTTACATCTAATGGTCCACCTATCTTGTGTTAGCCTCAACAACATCATGAGTACACAACCAGGCCGTCAAAAATAAAGAAAAACAAAAATAAATTAGTGTACTAGTTATATCATTAGAAACATCACATACCATATTATGAAAACATATTTTTGATGATAAAATTTATTGAGATGAAGTACTTTGTGTCTATGATTAATGAATGAATTAATGAATAAACATTATATGTTAATGAATAATTGTTATATGTTTCTCTATGTACTTGACCTTGTTTCATATTATGTAAACATATTGTTTATGATAAAATTTATTGAGATGAAATATTTTGTGGATCTACAAATAAATGAGTGAATGGGTACATGTTTGCTATTTGTTTCTTTATGTATCTTAATGTCTTTCTTTCAGCTATTTCCTATTAGATTGATTGGGCACTCAGGAATTGAGAGTGACGTGGGGGGGAGGGGCCATGAGAGATTCCACCTTCACGTGGTTGGCCCTATTCAGTAGAGAATAAATTAGTATTTGGACAATCTTGGAGAAAAACACCCTCGATCCAATAGAACGACAACAAATTCAATGTTAACTTCGTTGCAGATTTGTTGAGTGGAGGGATGATTTCTCTAAGATTAAACTACTACAATAATTTTTTTCTTGAAACAGATAGGGGCTCATTCAGGTATTCATTCACTCAAGTATTTTTAATTATTATTTATTCATTCATTTAAATTTAATATTTGGTCAACTTTAATCTAAGTTTTCCTCATTGGTCTCATGAATATGTGCTGGACAACTAGTATCAATTCAGATGTTGAAGTGGAACAATTACCAAAGCAAATAGATCAAAATGGTAACATTACATTTAGCATTTAATTTTTCGTTATTGTTATTAGGCATTTGTTTTATTACCAAATACTTAAAATATGTTCATTTATTCACTTTGTAATTGCACTTGGTTTACCCTATTCCTTTATTTCATATACTCTATTACATAGCTAAGATTTAAATATGAAAAAATTGTGAATAAACAGGTATAACAAACAAATTTATATCCCCCTCAAGGGATTATTGGATAAATATAAAGGAGGTCCTAGAATTGTTGGAAAATTCTTTAGCGAAGCATATTAATTCACCTTTCCTTACTTTGAGATTATATTATTCTTATTTTGTTTATTCTTATGTTCTTATCATCAAATCAATGCCAAAATAAAAGCAATGAAGATCACATGAACTCAAGATATAGGATCCAAGCCAGGGAAGAACCCATCCAAGGGTAAAACCCAAAAGAAATTCTCTTCTTATAGAATCATTTTCAAAAGAGACATCTAAGACCAAACCCTAGACTAGGGCTTCCACCAAAAACCAAGCTAAGCAGCCACCCTTTCTTCTACAAAACAAGAGAAGGCTCTTCCAAGGATAGTGAAGCAACATCTTCCAACCTTCCATCCTTATCCAACCAGACTACAAATTTCTCTACAATTTTAGACCCTAGAAACCTAGGGTACTTGCATTGATTTTCAATAAGGGAAAAAATTTAGACCTTCAATTTATTCTAAATATTCTTCATTCCTTTTCTAGAATGCTCCTTCTTTTATATTATTTTTTGCACTTATTATTAATTGTCGATTGACCTAAACCTGATGGTTAATATTTGTCCAGGGAGGTTGAAGTTCCTCCTTTATATAGACTTCCAAGTGGCTCTTTAATCCCACTTTAGGCTGACTTTACCTAGATGACTGACTTGTTCTTGGGAGACCGATAGACACTACCAAATACAAAATAAATTATTTTTTCTTGATACAAGTGCCCACAAGGGTCTTTTATAGAGTGATGATGACTCTGGACTCATGACAAACCCTAGGAGAATTCAATGGATACTTGACCTGATGAAAAAATGACTTGAGCATGAAACCCATGCTCCAAAAATAATTTTATTTTTAATTCTTTAAATCATTTTCTTTCTCCAAATAATATTTACATCATCACATGAGTCAAATGACAATTATGAAGAGTGAAACTAGCTACATTCTTCAAAACTCCATATTAACTAGGGAGGTATTCATAATTGTCCAACTGGTACAAGGACAATACTCCATCTGAAAATTTCTCATAAGACAATTCAGATTGATAAGCCAATTGTAAGCATAAACATTATGATCAACCAACACTGTCTTTGAGGCCTAACTAGATAAGCTCTACTTCATTCATAACCATTACAATGGTAGGATTTACATGTGATACCACAATACCTCTACAAGGAGCATAACCCATCCAAACGTCCAAAAAGTATGTCCTTTTAGGACTATTCTTCTATTGGATTATGGGCCCTGAATCCTCAAAGAAAACTAATCTTATCATGGATACCTGTCATGTCCTCAAAGAGTTTCAGTCTCTCTCCTTTCTTGGTTGTTCTATCCTCAAGGAAACCAAATATGCTTATCTAGTTATCCACGATTCTCCCTCAAAGGCCTTCACTTATACTTATGGTTGTTATTGTTGGTCAAGTGCTTGAAATATGAAGCAGAAAATGAACATGTGATGTCAACCATCACTCCTTCTCAACCAGAGAGGATGTCCCTATTCTCTTTTTAACTTGAGAATTTCTACTATTCAAGGAGACTCATTTACTCCCCCTCAAATCTAGAGGTGATTCCTAACTCCCTTTCTAATTCTTCTCTTTTTCATCATATTATTGAGGATGTGATTGGATTGAAGTGATATGATTGTTGGGTTGTGTTATATTCTTTCCACGAATAACTTACGTAGTTAACCAGGGGGTTAGAGGGGGGACGAAGACCCCCCTTTGTTGCGCCGATTGCGTAGCGGGGGGGTCACAGGGGGGTTTAAGGGGGGTGGGCAGTGCCACTCTATGGAGTTTGGGGCAGCGCCCCAAGAAATTTTTTTTTGGACCTTATATTGGGTTGGGCGGACCTACCTATGGTTTTGTGCATGGTTTTCGCACATGATTTTGGATGCGATGGTTTTTGGTCCATGGTTTTGGACACGATGGTTTTCGGTCCATGGCATTGGATGCTTCAACATGTATAAATATGTATTGTAACATTGAAAGGAAAATAATGAGAAAACAATCTGGTAGTCCCAGTTTTGGGATCCGGGGAAAATCTCTATGTCTATGTGTTTTATGTGTTATTCTCTCGCATTGTTTATTTTCTATGTTTTAGAATTGGTATGCAGGTAATTTCTGTATGGGGTTAGAACCTACATTTGGTATTAGAACTATTTTGGCTTCAAGGGGATGCCTTTTTTGCTGAGGGGTTTCACTCTGGCCTGTGGTAGACCCTGTTCAGTGAGAGATCTGCTGGATCGATTTTGGTGGTGAAGGAAGATGGCGAGCAGTGGAAATATAGAGATCGAGAAATCTAATGGTCAGAGTTTTGAGTTATGGAAGCTCAAGATGGAGGATCTGTTGGTGGATAAAGATTAGTGGATCACGATAGATCTAGCTACTAAACCAACGAGAGTGTCCGATGAAGAATGGAAGAAGTTAGATCGGAAGGCTAAGAGCACAATACAATTGTGTGTCTCAGATTTAGTATTGCTGAATGTATCAGGGGAAGCTACGACTAAGGCTTTGTGGGACAAGTTAGGGACTTTGTATAAATCTAAGTCTCTGGTGAATAAACTGTTCCTATAGAAAACACTGTATAACCTGCAGATGAAAGATGGAGACTCGGTGACAGAGCATCTCAATGCATTTAATACTATGGTAAGTGAGTTATTATTTGTTGATAGTAAAATTTCAGATGGAGATAAGTGCATTATCTTGTTGTGTTATCTACTAGATTCGGGGGATAGTCTCGTTATTGTAATAGGTTGCCTTGTAGTTTGATGAAATAGTCTCATCCTTGCTGATGGAGGAGATGACACGGAAAAACATGGAGAGCCAGAATGGTGATCCTTGTCTATACTAGGACGGTCCCAGAACAAAAATAAAAATAAGTCATCGAGTGGGAGATCTAAATCTCCAGGAAAACCTCTAAAGGTGGTGTGTTGGAAATGCAGAAAGAAAGGGCACTACAAAAGGGACTGTAAATCTAAATCTCTTGAAAAAGGAAAGGGATCTGATGATGCTCCTTCTGAATAGGTGAAAGCCACCTCAGATGAAGGTGGGTATGTGTACTTGGCCTCTTCAAGTACACATGTAGATCATGAGGCATGGTTGATTGACTCAGGTGCATCCTTTCACTTCACTCCCCATAGAGTGTGGTTTTGCGAGTATGAGAAATATGATGGTGGTGATGTCTTCTTGGTGGATGACAAGAAGGCTAGAATCATTGGTCGTGGAAAAGTAAAGTTGAAGTTGAAAGGTGGAAGGGTTAGAGCACTTCTGGGTGTTTTGCATATTCCTGCATTGGCCAGAAATCTAATTTTTGTAAGCAAGCTGGATGATGCAGGTGTAAAAACAGTGTTCAAGAAAGATACCTGCAAGATGGTTCGAGGAGCACTGGTATTGATGCGGGGAGTTCGAATTTGAGCTCTGTACAAGCTATAAGGCAGCATTATTATTGATGGGTGCAATAGTTATATGGTTCATGAAAGTGGAGCAGAAAATCTAGTGGTCTCTGGAGGGAATAGCATGATGTGGCATCAAAGGCTTGAACATATTGGAGAGAAGGGCCTTCAACTACTTCATGGTCAAGGTATGGTAGAAGGTATGAGTAATAGATCTCTAGATTTTGATTTCTACGAAAATTGTGTATATGGGAAGAAGAATGAGGTGAGTTTCCCCTCTGGCAGTAAGAGGGTGAAATAGATATTAGATCTTGTGCATAGTGATGTGTTTGGATCTGTGAAGGTTCCATGACTGGGTAAGTCTTTGTGTAATGTACCATTTATAGATGACTTCTCAAGGAATACATGGATATATTTCCTTAAGAAAAAATCTAAAGTCTTTGACACGTTTAAAGAATTTAAGGCTCTGGTGGAAAACTAGATAGAGAAGAAGATAAAGGTGTTGAGGTCAGATAACGGTGGAGAGTTTTACAGCAAAGAATTTGAAGAATTCTGTAAGAAGTGTGTATAGCACGATAGAAGACTACTCCATACACACCTGAGAAAAATGGAGTTGCAGAAAGAATGAACAAGACATTGATGGAAAGGGCAACAAGAATGCTCAGTGGTGCCAGGTTAGGACAAGAATTCTAGGTAGAGGCAGTGGAGACAACATGTTACCTGGTCAACAGATCACCTTCGTCAACATTGGAGGATAAGACTCCACAAGAGGTATGGACAAGTAAGAAACCCTCTCTTTCACATCTGAGGGTATTTGGATGTGATGCTATGTACATGTTCCAAAGGAGAAAAGTACCAAGTTGGATGGTAAATCTAAAAAGTGCATCTTTATTGGGTATAGGGATGGTTTAAAGGGTTATAATCTTTGGAACCCAGCAATAAGGAAGGTTGTGTACAACGGAGATGTAGTGTTCAGAGAGGTGAAAGTTGTTATTAAACATGAAGTCCAACCAAAGGAACCTGAGAAGATAGAGTTTGAGCTTAAGGAGGAAGAATCAGACTCTACAACAGAGGAGGAATCAGAAGATGAAGAGCCACAAACTTCGGGTGTGAGAAGATCAGTTCAAGAAAGAAGGCAACTAGAAAGGTATGGTCCATCTGCCTTCTATTCAATTTTTTCTTTATCTATTACTAATGATGATCCTAGAACTGTGAAGGAAGCAATATATTCAGAGAATGGAAAAATATGGAAAGAGGCCATGGTTGATGAAATGGCATCTTTGCACAAAAATGAGGCTTGGGATCTGGTGGATTTGTCAGCTAGAAGGAAACCCATTGGCAACAAATGGGTGTTTAAGAAGAAGACAAATGCGTAAGGAAAGGTGGAGAAATACAAAAGCTGGGTTGGTAGAAAAAGGTTATTCCCAGGTGCAAGGAATTGATTTTGGTGATATTTTTTCTCCTATTTCCAAGGTAGCTTCTATTAGATCACTTTGATCTATTTCTACTACTTTTTATTTGAAGGTAGAATGGATGGATGTGAAGACATCATTTCTTCACTGGGATCTATAAGGGGAGATCTACATGAAGCAACCTTAAGGTTTTGTGGTGAAGGGTAAGAAAGAACTAGTATGCAAGTTAAAGAAGTCTTTGTATGGGTTAAAACAGTCACCAAGGATGTGGTATTAGAAATTTGATACATTTATACGGGGACTTGGCTTCACTAGAAGAAAAGTAGATGTGTATTTTAAATTAATTGGTGACCGTGTTATTTATCTAGTCTTGTATGCGGATGATATGTTGCTAGTTGGAAAGGAAAAAGAAATTATCCAAGATTTGAAGACCCAATTGTCCTCCAAATTCGACATGAAATATCTTGGTGCTGCAAACTATATTTTGGGCATGGAAACTAAAAGAGATCGGTCAAAGGGGAAGCTTTGGTTAAACCAGAGGAAGTATGTCGAGACAGTACTGAAAAGGTTTAATATGTAGGATAGTAAACCGGTGAAGGTTCATATTCCTGTAGGTGTGAAGTTATCTGCTGAACAGTGTCCCAAGACACAAGAAGAGGAAGAGAACATGTCCCATGTTCCATATGCAAGTACAGTCGGTATACTAATGTATGTAATGGTCTGTACTAGACCAGAAATTGCACATGCAGTGGGAGTATTAAGCAGGTTTATGTCAAAACTAGGTGTTATAGACATTTTTGGGCACTGCAACCCCAATCATACATGTCCATAAACCAAGGGCTTCTGAGTCCCTAAAAGTGTTGTTTCATACCCTAAAGGAACAAGGTCAGCTGATTACATCATCTCCCAGAAGTTCTCCATGAAAAACTACTCAAAAATGGTCAAACCTGGACCATGCTGATTGCTCAGTGCTGAGGGTGAGATGCATCGCACCTATTACACAAGGGGGGTGCGATGCATATATAAAATTCCTTCAATAGGGTACGATGGACGAGAGTAGACAAATGGCAGAGGCAGTTTGCTAAGTGGATGATCTTGGAATCTTCCAGAAACTTCCCAGGACACTTGTCTCTCTGAATTCGCCCAGGGATGAGTAAGAGATCATCAATCTCCATGTGGAATCAAGAACTATCAGAGAGAAGACACTAATCAAAATCCCAGAAGCTGACTCACCTCCCTGCAATCATATATATATGGATCCCTCATCCCAGAGATCCAGAGGCTGAAATTTTGTATCTTGTAAGGAAGTGCTGTTGGTTTCTTGGTGGAATATCATAGTGTTTGGTGATCTAAGCTTTTCATGAGGTGAAAGAAGAGCTTTCATGCTAGAGGATGATGCTGGGTCAGAACAATTGGTTGTAATCCTCTTTGCTATTCTTGATATTAATAAAGCTATTCAAGTTTTCCTCCACATTCTTGTATGTTTGATGATATATGCATTTGTGTGGTCAATATACATCTGGTCCTATATTGTTTATGATTGTAGATCTCTATTCTTCTATAGTATTATGCTGCTTTGATTTCACAAGTGCTCTTTGAAGCTGGGTAGATGAAAGAGAAGCGACAAGGATCTGTCAAAAGGGAGAGGACCCGAGCAAGGAACCAAGTGCAAGACTGAGGTTGGTGTCCTTCATTCCCCTCTTATCTACTTCTCATAAAGGAAAACGAAAGTAGTTTTATTTGTTTGTTTCTAAGATAGCTACTAGTCTTAGTGGGACTAGCAGCTCCGAGTGGACACTAGATTTCCCGATAACAAAATGGCGACTCCACTAGGGTGCGAATAGATTGTTTGTTTGTCTATATTTTTTTGTTTTATAAACTTACAAATGGAGCTTGAAGTCAAGCCAGCAAGCCTTCAAACTGCATTTGCTATGCAAGTGCAAAGTAGATCAATGCTGCTTCAGTCTATCTCCAGGTTTTGTTTATAAGCTGAAAAATTGATTTGAAAACATTCTAATTGACCTAGTGGTGGCTCTAGTAACCTCATTAGATCAACCCTTGTGATTTATATTTACTAAACATCACTTGCTTGGCATAAATCCTTGAACTGAGCTGCAAACTGTGACCCAAAATCCAGTTGAAGTCTCGTCCCTGGACCATCGCACCTTCTCCTCTTGGGAATCTGGATGCATCGCACCTCCCATGTGTAGTAGGTGTGTTGCATCGCACTTTCCCTGTATTACAGGTGTGCTGATCAGACAAGACCTCTTCTGCTCTCAGATTTTGGTTTTTGTGTTCACTCTCTTCAGCTTTATTCAAGAGTTTTGATGTTTGTGATCAGTATATCACTGTGGAAACTCCCTTCCTTTCCATCATTCCACCTCCATTATGCAAAGAACTGCGAATTTTTTTATGTATTTTGTGACATTTTCAGTTCTCTTTTGAAAAGAAGTAGCATAATCAAACTGTCGTCTTCTGATTTGAAAGTGTCATTTTTAGTGAAAGAAAAGAATTCTATTGTTCTGGATGATCGATTATACGGTTACTCTTGTATTTGATTTGAATTATTAGTTTTTCAAGTGTCGAAAGTAGTTTTCAATTCAAAATATCAAAGTGTCGTCATTATCTTCCTTTCATTTTTGAAGAGAAATTTGTTAATACTGTCACTTTGAAAAGATAATTCAGATTTGTACTTAGCATTCTTCTTGTCATTCACACATTAAGAAACATGAAAACAAATACAGGCATGTGCATTTGCATTTAGACTGCTTGTTGGTTTGATTTAGGACAATGCATCTAGTGTGTGCTCTATGCTCTATGTTGAAAGAATATCATCTCTCTTTCTTTAGTAGCTAGGATTTTCATTGCAAAAAGAAGATTAAACGATTGTTTATCATCTTAGATTGCATTTTAGGAATTATATCTACACCACGCGGTGAACCTGAAAGGAAAATTTCTTAAGAAATATCAACTGTAAAATAAATTCAATGAACATAAAAAATCTTTGGAACCTAACGCATAACATCTAGAAGTCTGGGCTAGAGACGTATTCCGGCGTCGTAAAGCCTGGTAACTGTCGCTTTCATTGTTGGTTGGGTGATTCCTCCTCTTTGAGACGACAAGTGCCAGTATGGACTTGTGCTCCCACGTACCATCGAGTATATATTGGGAGACCACAATAGGCTATATCCTTTATCCATAGGAAGCCGTGTCTACCGCCCTATCGATCACAATGCACTGAACACAGCGTTCGGGAAGATTGACTGTTGTACCGAAAAACGTATTCTGCAGTTTTGTGATTGGTTTGGTAATTCCTTTGTCTAGATTTCTAGAGTAGTCTCTTTCATTCCTTTTCAGACTCCTTAAAGGAAAATGTCCATCTCAGCAGTTGTCACTTCAGGCTCATTAAAAATCGAAGGCAACTAGAGTCATCTTTTGTTTTTTCTTGACTCTTAAAAATTGAAAAAACAAGTTGTGTCAAAGCGTCTAAAATTCATTTAATTCGGAAACATTTTTCCCCTTTATTTTCAGTTGATCGAGTAATCTGCAATCGTGGAGGAAAGTTAATTAAAACCCCATTGTTCACAGGGACTTACGAGTCAACCGTCTTTGTCTCTAGAATCAAAACTATTCTGGACAAAGCGAACTCGTTTACCCGGCTCAAAGTCCCCTGGTCGAGTTGGAACAAGTGTTCCGACACCCTCGAAGACTCCGGTTACTCCAAACATTTCTGGTACCCCTGCCTTTATAGAAGAAGTTTCGTAGCCACTAGAGGACAGTAGAACTGATCCTAGTGTGAGGGTAAACACTTCTATACCTGAACCAACTCCATCTATAGCTGATTCGGAAGGTGTTATTCCCCAAACATCTATCATTGTAGAATCTATACCTTCTTCGGCACCGGAAATATTTTACGAACCTGACGGTCTAACTCTTCCACCTAGTTTGATTACTATAGCAGAGATTGTGGAGGATCCCCCATCTAGTACTCCATCGCATTTTGGAGTTGGGATCACCCTATATCCTTCTTCATTAGAAATTAGTCTACCGTTATCGGAAGTTCCTGTAGAATCGCTAGGAAATCTTTTGGATAGACTAGATATGTCTGAACAACCGTTGACATCTAGGACTGTGTCATCTGACACAGAAATGGCAGAACTTCCTGTTGCCACTCCAACAATGTTCGCCAACATACCATCTGTCGAAACTAGCTCTCAATCGCTGGATGGAATCCATCTAGGGGTTGTTTTGACGGTATGGTCTATTCCCATTTGTTCTTCCGGAATAATATCTGGAATCTCTTATGTTGAGTATCAGCAAATTGATCCTTCGCAATGTCAATTTTGGCAGTGCATTCCTCAAAGGCAAATAATTCCCTTAAGCACCGGATTATCGCCGTATGGGGGGCAATATGCCCTTTCATTGTCGCCTCCGGGAGGTCAAACATACGAGAGTTTGCAACAGAATTTAGGTTATGCTAGAATTACATCCAGTGCTTGGATGCCAATACTGCCTCAACAACCAAGAGTTGTATACCCAATGCAAAAAAGTTTGCCTATGTCAAATATCCCCACTACATCAGCTATTGTGACGGTGTCGCAAGTACAAGAATTACCTGTTGTATGCCAACCTCAAATCTCTTAGGTCGCAATCCAACAACCCTTGTCCCTGTGATGCCACCACAGTCATCGATTAGTAGCTCCTTAACTGGAGTGACCCAGGCTCAAACGGGTACCATTACCCCTCATCTTGGTCAAACAGCCAGTATTGGACAACAGCACATGGTCTCACAACCATGGTTGGTGCAATATCAACAACCACAATTCCAACAAGTTTACCAAGGATCTGAGCACCAAGTCGTTGCAAGTAATGGGCAGTCGTATATTCAAAATGGTCAACATCAACCATTTCATAATGGTTATTCCCATCAACTTTACCAAAGTTATTAGCATCAAATGCACTATGCGGGTATGCAAAGACCCACTGCTCAGGCAATCCCATCTTATCCTGGGTATGCTTCACCGAACCTGAATCAACAGTTGCCCTTTGTGGCAAATTTAGAGTTACCAGATCTAAATCGACTAACAAATGATCCAATCGCTTATGACCCTTGGTGGCCAGGGATTCGTCATAAAATTCCATCAGATATTCCTAAATTTAATGGAAATCCGGGTGAAGATCCATCGAATCATGTGATGACCTTTCATCTATGGTGTTCATCTGACACTCTAAACGATGATTCGATCAGGCTTCACCTTTTTCAGCGAACGTTAACTGGTGCGGCAGCAAAATGGTATATCGAATTGCCTAGAGCTTCGTTTGATAACTTCAGTACCCTAGCCACAACCTTTTTAACCCATTTTTAGTTACCCATAAGGTACGAAATGGGAACAGAACTTATTACCAATTTCAAGCAAACGACGACCACTCACATATTCGATAATATTCATGAGTGGTGACGTCGTCGTAGAATGGTAAAAACATATGTTCCTGATCAGTTGCTAGCTGAATGGTTTATTAAGTCGTTGTTACCTTCTATTATGGAAGATGTGGCAAAGGGAGGAGTCGTCACTTAAGAGCAAGTAATTTCTCGTGCGCAAGATCTAGACTTGATCTATACCTAGTATGGCACGCTCTACAATAAAATCCCTGATGCTCCTAGACCGGAATTTTCTGTTCCTCCCTCTCTTAAACCAAACAAAGAGTCTCATGCCAGGGACGGCGTGTTGGAAATAATACTGAGAGGGGGGGTGAATCAGTATTATCAGAACTATAAAACTTTTTCAATGCTCAAAAACATATACGCTACTTCGGTTAAGTGAACCCGCGTGTACACGCTTCTGTGTCTAAAGCAACTAGCGTATATCCAGAAATCTTATGATTCAATTAGCTTATCTTCAGTAAATGCATCAGAACATTATTAACCATATTAACAGTAAATAGGTGCAGTATAACAGAACAGATCATCACACAAAAGCCACACACATGAACACAAAGATATAAGGTGGAAACCCAATGTGGGTGAAAACCACCTGCTACAAGTCATCTCAATCTTCTTCTTAATAAGAAAATTCTTTTACAATATTTGTACTGGTGCAGTCTTATACCAGTACGGGAGCTACAACCCCCTTTGCTTTTGTACTAGCCGATCCATTTACTAGTACACAGGCTGCTACCTGCTACAATGCTCCAAAGATCTCCCTTAGCTTTTGTACTAGCTTAGATACTAGTACGTAGGTGCTTGCCTACAATCTTCTCTCCTCCAGGTACCACGTTTCATCAATTTTCAGACTGGATACACTGAAGCACAACACATAATCTGAAAGGCCACATTTCATCCAATTTTCATACTGGACCCATAACTATCATTGAAGCTCAAAACAATCATCAAACTCTGAATCACTGAAACCCTGTTAACAACACCGTCACCAGAACACAGAGCAGACACAGAACTCTGTAATAACCAACAGACCCATCTGCAACTTCAAGTATCAAGCTTTACAATGTATACGCTACTTCGATGAATCAAACCCGCGTGTATACGCGCTTCCGCCAAAGGCAACCCGCGTACAGATCTAAAAATAATTTCTCATAACTTGCAGCTGTACTAGACATCAATCATACTCATAATACTTATAGAACAATACATGCGTCAGTATGTAGATCTAGAATAAGCATCATAAAGATAGTTCATTTCAAACCATTTGATCCCGATCTCTCCTTAGATCTTGCTCTCCATCAACCGGTGAGATCTCTCCTTAGCTCAGATCAAGCAATGCATCATCAACCCATAACCTGCATGCTGGATCTAATGCTTCATCAGATATTCAAGACATTTCAGATACACTTGCCTAATGATTTCCTTCTCCTTATATAGCCTTAGGCCTTGTTCAATACCAAGAGCCAAAACCATAGTAACATAATACCATCAACTTCAAAACTAGGGATCGACACGCCCGTCGAGACATAATGGTCCGAAACCATAGGCACAACTTCCAAGGACTAACCGCCATGGACCAAAGGTACTTTTCAACATACACGCGCTTTTGCTGAAGCCAACTTGCGTGTACACGCGACTTGGGCTTAATGAACCTGCGTGTATGAGCTTTCTCTTCTTCTTATAGTCTGATCATCAATTCCTTGCTGCTGACCTTCTGTATTATGATTTGTCATCAGTGAGGTTTGCCATCAAGGACAACACTTATCTCATAATGCCAACAATCTCCCCCTTTGGACTTGATGGCAAAGCTAACTTGTCATACTTAGAATTAGCATCTGATTCCTTTGAGCTGTCCTCCATCAGTCACATCTGATATCTCTTCTGAAGATTCATCATCTGATTCCTTTGAGCTATCCTCCATCAGTCACATCTGATATCTCGTCTGAAGATTCATCCAGTTATACATAAGTGAGATATTCTTCCATCAGTCACATCTGATATCTCTTCTGAAGATTCATCATCTGATTCCTTTGAGCTATCCTCCATCAGTTACATCTGATATCTCGTCTGAAGATTCATCCAGTTATACATAAGTGAGATATTCTTCTATGAGAGGGTTGCCATCAAGTACAACACATGCATCATAATGCCAACAATCTCCCCCTTTGGACTTGATGGCAACAACACCAAATCACTCTCCCCCTTTGACATCAAGGGCAAAGGGTGGACCAAGATATTCTCTTCCTTTGCTGAATCATTCCACTGTCCATACTCCCCCTGAGTACCTGCTGAAATCTCTGAATAATCTCCCCCTTTGTATATGCCAAGGTGTACCAATCTGTCAATGCTCCCCCTGAGTACATGCCAAGTCTCTGTACTGCTGAAGTGTGCTGTTCATGCTCTTCCTGACTGTAGGCAAGATCTGCAAAAGATGTTCTTCAAGAAGAACATGACTCTATACATCATAAAAGACCTTCCTATCACCAAAGACTCATACATACATCCATCTCTCAACTAAGTGAGGATATACAAAAATTGACTCATCCACCCAACCAAGTGGGGATACATCAAAAGTTTACATATGACAACCAATCATATTGCATCAATCATCCCAGGCATAGTGGGGAAACAAAAATAGGCCGTTACATGACCTTGACACCATGAAAGAGATACCACAAAAGAGATATATGACATAGAGACGAAATAACTAGACCAAGACTTATGAAAGTCAGCAGCATCTGATAATCACCATTCAGATCAACAACCAAGAGATCCTTCTGTTCTCCTTTCGCCTTTGTTCCTCCTGAAATCAACTCCAAATGTGAACTAGAACCAAAAGCTTTAAGATAATGCCAACAATGCATCATTGGAAGATTATCTGCTCCCCCTGAACCTGTGCCAGATGATCTCTGTCAGACCTATATCAGACTTTCTGCAACCAACATCTGTCCCTGCTGATTTCCTTCAAATCTCCATATACGCGTCTGTATACACATAAATAAGCGTATATACGCAGATATCCCTTACGCAACACGCGTACACCATATACGCGACTATCCCCTTGTAAAACGGCGTATGCACGCGGATATCCTTTAAACAACACGCGTACACAAATTTCCATATCAGCAACCTGTAAATGTCCTGTAGATAATAGGTCATCAACCTATAACAAGGTATGTCTGCATCAATTCATCCCTTTGAACAGAATTCAGAGTCATTCACATTGTATCATGTGTGAAACCACCATAGCCATTTCATCAAGCTCTACATGATCCAAGTATCATTACTTGGGGACATCTGCATCAATTAACATATGTAAGTATAAACCTATCATCATATAGATAAGAACTCATCACCATGTCTCCAATAAAGCAACTTTGAGTAGTCATCCATGTATCAGCATTATGTATCTTGAGCTCAAGCTCATTTGACAAAACTTCTTGATATCATCAACAGCAACAATCCTTATCCACAAGAGTGCCTGCATCATAACTGTATGATTTTTATGCATATGACAACAGCAGTATATGAGTGACCCATCATCAAGTGAGGAAGATGTATATTCAAGCTTTGTACTTTTCCTTGTCCTTATGAAGATCACCATGTAAGCACCATATATGCATCATCAAAGAATCATCCATAAATCTGATCTGAACATCAACTATGTAACCCCAAGAATCATATGAGATTTTATCATAGACAACTCACAACCACATCATAGCAAGATATATCATTTAGCCATATAAGAATCATCACCAAGGATTATTAACCATAATGCCAACAATGAATTACTAAAGGCATATGCTCCCCCTCAACCAGTGCCATCTGTTAGATCTGATCATGCATAAGCATCAAAACATCATCATCCTCAAGTTAGGATCAAAACACTTCTAGACATCATACAAGTAACAAAACATTTCCACAAATCCTCAGCAGACTGTAACCAATAGAGCAAATAATAGACTGAATCATATCAGATCCTTTTTTCTGATCCTGTTCCCACTGCTTTTCCTCAGACTGACATATACGCGACTTTGAAGTGTCTAACTCGCGTATATACGCGACTTCCCTTTAAGGAACTTGCGTATGAGATTCAGGACACTGAAGTTTTACACTTTCAGCTCCTCCTGAGTCTGATATGTCTGTGCTGTGCTGTGTCTCAGTACATTGTGTTGACTGTACTTCCTTCTTCCTCCATATCTTCAAGTGTGATGAGGTTTTCTCCTTTTGGTGTGATGTCCATCCTTTGTTCCTGCATTCCTTTGCTATATGTCCAAGCGTGTTACATGCATAACATCTTACATATTTCATATTCCTCCTGTAGCAATCAGCGGCTTTGTGACCAAACATATTGCAAGCAAAGCAATATCCATTAAAGTACCTTGAATGTGATGATCTTTCTACATGATGGTCTTGAACCCTTCTTCTTCCACATCTAGCTGCAACATGTCCAAGATTATGACATACACAACATTCAACATTATTCATAGGAGGAGTAAACGATTTTCTTTGAGGAGTCTCTTTCCTTGATTGTTGATGGGGTTGACCTTTCATCTCCCTTTTGATCATTTTAGTTTTCTCTTTAGAGTTCCTTGCCTCACCTTGTGAACTAGATTCACCTTCAACAGATTCATGGAAACCAAGACCAGTCTTGATAGCAGGAGACCTTTGACTACTAAGAATATCATCCAAGACTTTAGAACTATCTTGAAATCGTAAAAGCTTATCCTTTTCTTCTATTTTACCTTTCAAGATATTTACCTCAATTTGAAGTTGTTCCTCCTTTTCTAGACATTGCTTCTTCATGTCTTCTCCATCTTTCCTTCC
Organism: Pinus tabuliformis; assembly: GCA_031772625.1. NCBI lineage: Eukaryota > Viridiplantae > Streptophyta > Pinopsida > Pinales > Pinaceae > Pinus > Pinus tabuliformis. The sequence continues at coordinate 41,447,097 of CM062815.1, forward strand.
TTCTTCCAACTGATGCCTTAGTTTGAGAATCTCCTTTTCTTGTTCTTCATTCAGATCCTGCTGCATTTGACGAACTCGGAAGGCACATTCTAGTTGAGATTTTAAGCTAGTGACTTCGTTTTCTTGTTTTGCAATAGCTTGGAGTAGATCTGTATTCTGCTTCTTTGATTCTTCAAGATCTCCTTTTAGTGAGGGGATTGTAGCTTCAAGATTTTCATAGTAGCTGGATCTATCTTTGAGTTTCTTGATGGTTGTGCTTCTTTCGTTGACTTCTTTTCTTAATGATGTCACTTCATGCTGCAATTTTTGACACTGGTCTTCCTTGTCCTTGAGAAGCTTTCTTACCTTGTTTCCTTTTTCTAGTTGGGCCTTTAATTTGGTAACTTCTTCTTTGAAAGCACATTCCCTTTTGTTCAATAGATCTTGTTGATCTTTAACTTTGTCTGCAAGCCTTCTAAACATTGCCTCTATTTGACACTTTTCTTGCTCACCCATAAAAGCATGTTCAGTAGTTTCACTATCACTTCCATCACTTTCACAAGGAAATATAGTAGGAACATCAGAGGATAACACATTCATACCTGATAATGATTCTGAATCTGATTCTGAATCTGAAGAACTTCTTATACCTAATCCCCAATCGACTCTCCCACTGTCATAGTCCTTCTGAGATGTCTTCTTCTTCTTATGAGCTTTCTTCTTAAGCTTCTTTCCCATTGTTCCACGGATCTCCTTCAAGCGATCAAGCTTCTATCAAAGGACCTGCTCTGATACCAATTGTTGGAAATTATACTGAGAGGGGGGGTGAATCAGTATTATCAGAACTATAAAACTTTTTCAATGCTCAAAAACATATACGCTACTTAGGTTAAGTGAACCCGCGTGTACACGCTTCTGTGTCTAAAGCAACTAGCGTATATCCAGAAATCTTATGATTCAATTAGCTTATCTTCAGTAAATGCATCAGAACATTATTAACCATATTAACAGTAAATAGGTGCAGTATAACAGAACAGATCATCACACAAAAGCCACACACATGAACACAAAGATATAAGGTGGAAACCCAATGTGGGTGAAAACCACCTGCTACAAGTCATCTCAATCTTCTTCTTAATAAGAAAATTCTTTTACAATATTTGTACTGGTGCAGTCTTATACCAGTACGGGAGCTACAACCCCCTTTTCTTTTGTACTAGCCGATCCATTTACTAGTACACAGGCTGCTACCTGCTACAATGCTCCAAAGATCTCCCTTAGCTTTTGTACTAGCTTAGATACTAGTACGTAGGTGCTTGCCTACAATCTTCTCTCCTCCAGGTACCACGTTTCATCAATTTTCAGACTGGATACACTGAAGCACAACACATAATCTGAAAGGCCACATTTCATCCAATTTTCATACTGGACCCATAACTATCATTGAAGCTCAAAACAATCATCAAACTCTGAATCACTGAAACCCTGTTAACAACACCGTCACCAGAACACAGAGCAGACACAGAACTCTGTAATAACCAACAGACCCATCTGCAACTTCAAGTATCAAGCTTTACAATGTATACGCTACTTCGATGAATCAAACCCGCGTGTATACGCGCTTTCGCCAAAGGCAACCCGCGTACAGATCTAAAAATAATTTCTCATAACTTGCAGCTGTACCAGACATCAATCATACTCATAATACTTATAGAACAATACATGCGTCAGTATGTAGATCTAGAATAAGCATCATAAAGATAGTTCATTTCAAACCATTTGATCCCGATCTCTCCTTAGATCTTGCTCTCCATCAACCGGTGAGATCTCTCCTTAGCTCAGATCAAGCAATGCATCATCAACCCATAACCTGCATGCTGGATCTAATGCTTCATCAGATATTCAAGACATTTCAGATACACTTGCCTAATGATTTCCTTCTCCTTATATAGCCTTAGGCCTTGTTCAATACCAAGAGCCAAAACCATAGTAACATAATACCATCAACTTCAAAACTAGGGATCGACACGCCCGTCGAGACATAATGGTCCGAAACCATAGGCACAACTTCCAAGGACTAACCGCCATGGACCAAAGGTACTTTTCAACATACACGCGCTTTTGCTGAAGCCAACCTGTGTGTACACGCGACTTGGGCTTAATGAACCTGTGTGTATGAGCTTTCTCTTCTTCTTATAGTCTGATCATCAATTCCTTGCTGCTGACCTTCTGTACTATGATTTGTCATCAGTGAGGTTTGCCATCAAGGACAACAATTATCTCATAATGCCAACAATCTCCCCCTTTGGACTTGATGGCAAAGCTAACTTGTCATACTTAGAATTAGCATCTGATTCCTTTGAGCTGTCCTCCATCAGTCACATCTGATATCTCTTCTGAAGATTCATCATCTGATTCCTTTGAGCTATCCTCCATCAGTCACATCTGATATCTCGTCTGAAGATTCATCCAGTTATACATAAGTGAGATATTCTTCCATCAGTCACATCTGATATCTCTTCTGAAGATTCATCATCTGATTCCTTTGAGCTATCCTCCATCAGTTACATCTGATATCTCGTCTGAAGATTCATCCAGTTATACATAAGTGAGATATTCTTCTATGAAAGGGTTGCCATCAAGTACAACACATGCATCATAATGCCAACACGGCGTGATAGGAACGACTAGCACAAAAACCGTAAAGGCTAAGTCGAAAAATGCCCATACGGCTTTAGGTCAAAATGCAAATGAAGAACTTCTCGCCTCGGAAGTAAATGCTGTATCAATTGACAAAGGCAAAGAAACCAAGCAACCAAGAGGCAAGAAGAAAAAGAAAGGGAAAAAGAAGAAACAGGAGGAGTCATCCCCTGAAAAACCTTCTGCAAACCCTTCTGGAGATAGGAAACCAATTTGTGCATGCGTTATATGTGATGAGGATCATTGGACAAGAGAATGTCCATATAAAGCCGAGCTTAGAAAATTCTTCAAGAATTCAAAAACCTCGGTGGTATTGACTAATACGTTTCCAAATCCAGGAACAAATCTAATTGCCAGTGATAATGCTTCCCCGTCCCAAGTGCTAATGTTGTTGGTTTCGAAGCAGCAAAACGATGTTTTGATATAGACAAGGAATAAATATTACGGAAATCCACAGCTGTTAGACAACAAGGCTAATGATCAACCTAGTAGTTCGACAACAAATTTGACCGAAGTTGTGCCACCCATCATTCCTGAACTAACGATAAAGCCGCCAAAGGGAGTAGTACACAAATCGACATATAATCCTTGTGCCAGAGAAACACAACATTATAATATAGTGGAGGATCTGGCCCAATCACTATCTGCTATGTCAACACTTGAGGTACTGCAAAATTGCCCCTCCCAAAAGTCGGCTTTATTATCAGCGATAGGTGGGATTGACCCAACGGATTCTAATCTTGTGTCCTTTAATCACAAAGGATATGACCCTTAGTTACCAGCTCAACTAGCTTTCCTCATTCAAGTGAAAGCCCTCAACAAAACTGTTCAGCGAACAATTATTAATGAGGGGGCATCTACATGTATTATGTCGATGAGTTGCTGGAAAACTTTAGGATCTACACCCTTGTCGTGATCTTCGACGACATTAAAAGCATTTGATGGACGAACATACACCCCATACGGGATTTTAAGTAACTTGCAAGTCGAACTGGGGCCAAAACAATAGAAATTGATGTTGAAGTGATCGACAGAAACCTCAATTACAACATCCTACTGGGAAGGCCCTGGATTTATGCTATGGCTCCAGTTGTGTCGACATACTTCAGAAAGATTGCATTTCCCTTCAAAGGAGGGATTATGATCGTCGACCAACAAAACTTCCTCCCCAATAGTTCACAAGTTATGGGAAGCATTCCAATGATCCATGGAAGCTCTAAATTACTTCAAAATGTCAGAGTAGGCCTACTAAAAGACCCTACATTAATGGGGACTTTTTCCCTACCACCTCCAAAAACTCTGGCGAAAGTGGCCATGGTGGGAACCTGCAATATGATATCTTCTATATCTAAAAGATTCGGAAGATTCCTAAACATTTTGTCAGCATGGATCATGGCCATTATAGAAATATTGTAGCAATCAATTTTCTTGGCCTGGGGGGCAAACCCAAATAAATGCTCATCGAGCGTTTGGATAGATAGGTCTAAGGAATATGGTACCTCTTCAGATCCTTGGTTGCATGTACATTTTACAGACGAAGGAATTGTTCAGTCAATGATGATTGACGTGGCACCATGGGAAGATTACCACCATCATTCCCATCTTCCAGATTACCACGAAGATTATTCCAACGACCTTAATCATCCTTCAATTTTTGTTTTTCTATCAAATACTGTAAATACAATGGATTCTGAGGATAGTTATTTTCATGTGTCAACCTCATTAAAAAATGAAACAACTCCCTTTCCAAATCGAGTCTTTGATTACGATCTTGTAAAATCCAAATCAAGTCTTTCAAAGATCTCAAAGGTAAACCTTCATTCCAACCACCGTGTTGAATGCAATGAAGCTTGGGGGGCATGCACCTCGATTTGCGTTATTATGCTGGGGGCATGAAAATTTATCACGAGCAGTGTTACCGCAGGGTTCAAGATCGTTAAAAAAATAAACGTCGCCACGAGCAGTTTTTATGTGAAGTTCAAGCTTGTTAAAAATTAAACCTAAGCCATGAGCAAATGTTTCCCCAGAGTTTAAGCTCCTTAAAAAATGAACCAATTTCCGGTAAATAACCATTGTGAATGCATTATCATAAGATTTTGAGCCTTGGGCATGTTCTCATCATCACCTCCACTCTGTTTTAGCTGATCATTCACCTCCATTTGATTGTTTACCCCTTTTGAGGAACAACTGCAAAGACTGATCCTATTAGCCATCCTTGTGACATTGTTATGATTGGAAAATTCCAAACATTACCTAGAATCAGTGGCTACCCGAAGTTATCACTCGTTCCTCAAAAAATGAGTCTCCTTTAAGCTCTTTTCACCTGACTCGTAAAATATGAAAAGATTGTCGAGTGATTGGCCTCTCCAACTCATTAAAGCGACCGGAAGTGTTATCCCTCCTCTAAATTTTAATCTTTTTGGACTTGAGGGATTATTACACAAAAAGATCGAGTGCTTGTTTTGTTCGGCTCATTAAAATTATCGAAAATTCATCCCTTTCGTATTATTCTATACTTTTTCGGACTTAAGGGATTATATGATGAAAAAGGATTATTGGAGTTTCTTTTAAATCCTTTTTAGACTCTCTAAAATTGAAAAGGACCGAGTTATCTTTTCCGTTAAACTCGTTAAAACCAATAGCGGCAAACTTGTCCATACAGACAAGAATGAGTTTCACTGTCGCTAGGCTCGTTAAAATATAGCGACGGGTTTGCACGAAGAGAAAATTATAGAACAAGAATATGTTATTCTCCTCAAGCTTGATAAAAATAAAGAGGTACTATTCAGCAATGGCTGGGGAAAAATTGGGAAGAAAACTTAAAGAAAATTTATTGGTAGCAAGGTCGCTCTTGAACATGACACTTTCGCTCCACATCCGAGTTGGGTTGGCTTATTCCGTTCACCAGTCATATCACCATTGGCCCATAACATCATCCATATTTGGGGTTAACACTACCAATCCATGTCAGTGTCGCCGGTATGTTCAAGAGAAGTCGCTCATAGAATTCACCTGTGTCTCATCCCTGCAATACATTCACGCTTCATTCTTTCATGACCGCCACCCTAAACCCTGTATCATCAGATCGTTTTCACCTCCAAAATCATTTGCTCTGTTCTATGTCGTAGATGTGGGATTCATTAAGGCCCTCCTACGATAGGTCACTTCTTGTCGACATCAACTCATTATCCAAGAAGTCGACTTAGGAACAACCCTTTCAGTACTTTGAAGCTTGCATGCCTCAATGGCAAGTTTCTCACTTTCGGCGACAGGTTTACATCAATGGCCTTCGACTGAAAGATTTTGTGTGGTGTTCGACACCAGGTCCCTTTTTCACACCACGTGAATTGTACTGTAGTACCTTGAAGGTCATCATCATTATCAGTGATTCCTCTCGCGCCTGTTAACAGCTTACATCATTGGGTGGTAATCAGGTGATGTCTTTCCATGTTCAACTCCAGAACATCTTTCACATGGATCGACTTGTACTCTGAGTGAAGATTGGAAGAGTTTGAAGACCCGGGATTTAGTTTCATCCATCCGGGCTGTGATATATTTAGGAGAAATAAAGACATCAAATGTACATCATTGTTGCACAGATGATCATCCAAATCAAAGGATGATGGCTCTATCAGAATCATCAGTCTGCCACACAGATGGTTGTCTTTCTTATGTACATGAAAATGAATTTATAAAGCTGAGCATGGGAATGCCCACCTCAGCTAGATCATGAAAAATATTATGAAGACAATGTATTGTATTGTATCTTATTACAGGTCACCTTCCAACTCGAAAAATCTTCGGATCCTCATGATAAAGCATTTCACCTGACATCAAAAGATTAACGACCTCATGCTTTAGGGGGCAACTATTATAGACATTTTTGGGCACTGCAACCCCAATCATACATGTCCATAAACCAAGGGCTTCTAAGTCCCTAAAAGTGTTGTTTCATACCCTAAAGGAACAAGGTCAGTTGATTACACCATCTCCCAGAAGTTCTCCATGAAAAACTACTTAGAAATGGTCAAAACTTGACCATACTGATTGCTCAGTGCTAAGGGTGAGATGCATCGCACCTATTACACATGGGGGGTGCGATGCATACTGAAAATTCCTTATATAGGGTGCGATGGATGAGAGTAGACAAATGGCAGACGCAGTTTGTTAAGTGGATGATCTTGGAATCTTCCAGAAACTTCCCCAGGACACTTGTCTCTGAATTTGCCTAGGGATGAGTAAGAGATCATCAATCTCCAAGTGGAATCAAGAACTATCAGAGAGAAGACACTAATCAAAATCCCAAAAGTTGACTCACCTCCTTGCAATCATCTATATATGGATCCCTCATCCTAGAGATCTAGAGGCTGGAATTTTGTATCTTGTAAGGAAGTGCTGTCGGTTTCTTGGTGGAATATCATAGTGTTTTGTGCTCTAAGCTTTTCATGAGGTGAAAGAAGGGCTTTCATGCTGGATGATGACGTTGGGTCAGAACAATTGGTTGTAATCCTCTTTGCTATTCTTGATATTAATAAAGCTATTCAAGTTTTCCTCCACATTCTTGTATGTTTGATGATATATGCATTTGTGTGGTCAATATACATCTGGTCCTATATTGTTTATGATTGTAGATCTCTGTTCTTCGATAGTATTATGCTGCTTTGATTCCATAGGTGCTCTTTAAAGCTGGGTAGATGAAGGAGAAGCAGCAAGGATCTGTCAGAAGGGAGAGGAACTGAGCAAGGAACCAAGCGCAAGACTGAGGTTGGTGTCCTTCATTCCCCTCTTATCTACTACTCATAAAGGAAAACGAAAGTAGTTTTAGTTTGTTTGTTTCTAAGATAGCTACCAGTATTAGTGGGACTAGCAGCTCCGACTGGACACTAGATTTCCTGATAACACCAGGAAAGGAGCATTGGACAGTAGTGAAGTGGGTTTCCAAGTATTTGCAGGGCACTAGTGATTATGGTTTGTGCTGCCAAAGAAGACCAGGATTGGACAAAGTGTTAGATATTCATGGCTTTGTTGATGCAAACTGGGCTGGAGATCTAGATTAGAGAAGATCTACAAGTGGGTATATGTTTAACCTATTTGGAGGTGCAATCAGTTAGATGAGTAAGAAACAATCTGTAGTGGCACTATCAACTACAGAGGCAGAATACACGGCAGCCACTCATGCAAGCAAGGAAGCAGTTTGGTTGCAGAGATTTTGTTCAAGTATGGGGTTAGTACAGGGAGCTATAAGGATAGACTGTGAAAACCAAAGTGAAATTTTCTTGGCAAAGAACCCTGCTTATCATTCAAAGACAAAACACATTGATGTTCAGTATCACTTTCTGAGGGATATAATAGAAGACAAAAAGGTGTTGCTGGTAAAGGTGGACACTTTGAAGAATACTACAGATGAATTGAAAAAATATGTGAGCTTTGAGAAGTTCTCTTGGTGTAGAGAAACAATGGGCATTGCAGGGCTGTATAAATGACTTAGCTCTCCTATGGCCCCTTGTGGAAAGAAAACAAGAAGTGGGACAATGTTGGGTTGTGTTATATTCTTTCCACAACTAGCTGACCTAGTTAACCAGGGGGTTAGAGGGAGGGGCGGAGCCCCTCGTTCATTGTACAGATTGCATAACAGGGGGTCATAGGGGGTTTAAGGGGGGTGGGTAGTCCCTCTCTATAGGGTTTGGGGCAGTGCCCGGGGGGAATTTTTTTGGACACTATATTAGGTTGGGTGGACCTACCTATGGTTTTGTTCATGGTTTTCGCACATGGTTTTGGATGTTTCAGCATGTATAAATATGTATTGTAACCTTGAAAGGAAATAATGAAAAATCAAGCTGGTAGTCCCGGTTTGGGATCTAGGGGAAAATCTCTGTGTATATGTGTTTTATGTGTTATGCTCTCGCATTGTTTATTTTATGTGTTTTAGAATTCGTATGCAGGTAATTTTTGTACGGGGTTAAAACCTACATTTTCCACGAAAACAATTTGCCAATTTCCAATTTTTAAAAAGATGATTCGCCCAAATTTTAGAATATAAAATCATTTTACCTTAAAAATTGCCAACATTATATAGAGACTATATCTAAAATCATTATAAATTTGAATAATTTTACAAATATATCAATAAACATTTTATAATTTGCATATTAGGGATTAGTGAGATTCGCCAATGTTTTTAAACTATATTAGGCTAGGCGGACCTATTTATGGTTTTGTGCATGGTTTTCGCACATGGTTTTGGACGCAATGGTTTTTGGTCCATGGTTTTGGACACAATGGTTTTCAGTCCATGGTATTGGATGCTTCGGCATGTATAAATATGTATTGTAACATTGAAAGGAAAATAATGAAAAATCACTCTAGTAGTCCGGATTTTGGGATCCAGGGGAAAATCTCTGTGTATATGTGTTTTATGTGTTATTCTCTTGCATTGTTTATTTTCTATGTTTTAGAATTCATATGCAAGTAATTTCAGTACGGGGTTAGAATCTATAGTGATATGTCTTGTTGTTGTGTAGGTAAATCCTCTCTGTGGACAAAGACAATCCCTCTAGCCCAATGAGTGGGTCTAGTGACAAATGAGACAATTTGCACGACACTTTCCTAAATTACAATCGAAATGAGAGAATAGGAAGGAGACCTCCCTCACTTTGATGCTATAATACACTCCTTTATTGAAGATCTTGATCACTTTCTCCTCAGGCTCAATCCTTACTAATCACAGTATTTGAATACTTGCACAAGAGGCGAAAGACACAAAAAAGAATAAAGTGCAACATGCATAATCAAATGTAATCCACTTAAAAAATCAAGGATCATTAAGATAAATGAAGCATTGACACCAACATTTATGGAATGTGAACCAACAGTTGTATATATTAATAAAAAAAGAGGAAGCATACAACCTAGGACTTGATGTTAGTAGCCCTCCTTAAGTGAATGTCCAAGTCCAATATCAAGCTCTCCAAGCACTCCTTCTCCAAGCCAAAGTGAATAGCAAGTAGGCACTATCTTAGCATAAGGGTGCAAATAATCAAAGACCAACCATTTGGGAATGGAGGAGGATGAATATAGAGACATGGAGAGGGAGTTAGGATCTCACCAAAGATAGGGGAACATCCTCATCTCAAGGAGGAAGCTCATAGGGATAAGATGAAAGGGTAATATTGGGAGAATTCAACCACATCCATAACAAACATCATCCAACTCGTCATTCTGTAAACCTCTAGATCACGAAGCTTCTCCTCATGTTTAGGAAAAATTTCCATTTAGGGATCATCACGTGTGTCTAGGCAAAATCAATGTTGGCAATGTGACGCTCACATGGTGCAACCTACCATCAGCATGAGAGGGTAGTGTCACAGTCACGTTGACCGAAAATATAAGGTTTTGAGCTCATTTTTGTCAGGAAAATCTCAAGGAAACTTTTGATTAGTTCTTCAGGGAGGATCTAAATTGCATATCAGGATGGGTACATTTCATAGTTGCCAAGTTTTTGACACTCTAGGGTATGTCACAATGAAGCAAAGGAGGTAAGACAAAATATTGTGTAACATATGCCCCCTAAAGCATGAAGGTGGAACAAAGAGTGATGGCTGAGATGCTTTACGAGCTATTGCAAGGACTAGAACTAACACTATCAGGAGACCTGCAAATCAAGGACACATATACATACACATATCTGATACCTCTATCATATATCAAAACATTAATCCAAAGTATGGATGCAGCCATTCGAATACAAATGACCATGTGAAAAGATCCACGATATGGGCACAACCATCCGATACAGAAGGATCATCATCATCAACAATATAAGGTCCCATGGTATGGTCACAACCATCTGTATAGAGGAAACATGTATACAATCATGAATAATACATAACTCCATGCAGCCTGAGTTATATCAGAGAAAACTCAAGGTCTTGCGCTCCATCCCAACCTGATCAAAGTATGAATTCTAACATGTGAATGAATGTGTCGAAGTCGAACATGCTAGAAAACCACCTGATTACCGGGCAATAATGTGAACCGTTAGTAGGCAGGAGAGAAACCACCAATAATGATAATGGATCTCAAGGGACGATAGTACAATTCATGAATGTGAAAATGAAGCTGAAGTCGAAGACTCGTGGAATCATTCGATCAAAGGCCAATGATGAAAACTTGTCGTCGAATGCAAAGAAATTGTCATTAAGGGATGCAAGCTCTAAGGTACTGAAAGGGAGTTTCTAAGTCATCTTCCTAGATAATGAGCTGAAGTTGACGTGAAATGACCTGTCGAAGGAGGGCCATAATGATTCCCTCATCATCGAAACAAAACAATGAATAAAGTGGAATAAATGAGTATGATCTAGTATTGTGGAAAAACGTTAGACAATGTATAGGTAGTAAACTGCAGATAAGACTTCTCTTGAACATATCAACGACACGACTCTAGAGTGTGGCAGAATTTCACTCAACATAAGACTAAGGATCGTGATGATGAAGTGGAATAGTCAGATGAGAGGTGTTATAGACATTTTTGTGCCTTACAGCATGAAGCATGAAATGTCAATAATCTAAGGGATCCAAAGTCCCTAAACATGTTGTTCCTCCCCCTAGAGGAACAAGGTCAGCAAACCACAACACTAAATATCAGTTCTCCACCTGAAAAACACTCAAAAACAAGCTGATTCTGGATCATGTCAACTGCTCCACTGAGAATCTGCGCTGAATGTCAACTACTCCACTCTGTACCTACGCTGAATGTCAACAGTAATGAAGGCTACCTGCGCTGGGCGAGTTTGGCCAAGTGGCACAGTCATTCCTCAAGGTGTCAAATTCCTAGGAAGCTTCCAAAGTGATACTTGGATCAGGGAATTCGCCTTGAGATGAGTAAGAGGATCTAGATCTCCAAGTGGACTCAAGAACTGAAGAATAACTGAAGTGGGAGAGGACACTAGTCAGCTCCATGCCAAGCTCAAGTTGACTCATCCTTTCTCCAAAACTCCTATATATAGAGCTCTCTCATGAGGTCTAGGGAGGCTGGAATCTTGTGAATGTAAGGAAGTGTTGTTGGTTTGAGTATAGAGCTATTGGGTGATTTGCTTGAAGGAGGTGAAGAGGAGATTTCTTTCTGCTGGGAGGTGTTACTGGATTGGGCCTCTTATGGTTGTAACACTCTCAGAACTTTACTTCTTCCATTAATAAATCATTTGAGGTTCTTCTATATGCATGTGTCTCAATGGTGTATTGCTATACTTGTGTATTTGATTTATTCTAATGCTTGAATCAATTATGAATGTATGCTTCTTGTAGTTTCCCTCTCTTGCCATTTTGCAGGATCTTGGTGTAGCTGGGCCAGTAAAAGAGCAAGGAGCTGAGAGCAAGCAGCAAAGAGAGAAGATTGGATCAATCATTAGCGGAAGACAACGGTTAGTGGATCTCTTTCTCCCCTCTCTTACATCTCATAAAGAAGTAATCTCGAATAGATTTGCTTTGATTGTTGCTGAGGTACTATCACCCTTAGAGTGGGATAGGGTCATTCCGTATTGGATACTTTTCCCAACAACAAATTGGCGACTCCGCTGGGGATCGTATCTTGTTGGTTGTTTGTGTTTTTGCTATTCATTTCGTAAACACAGAGAGTACCGAATCGAACTGCATTTGGATCTTTAAAATGCAAAGTAGAGGGCAGCTACTCTAGCTCAGTTTCTGGGAAAGTTTATGATTTGAAGAGCTGATCCACAAGGACTCTGATAAGCTCTTAGTGATAGCTTTTCATCCTCCTTTTCATCCCTTAGTGTGTACTTGACTGATAGCTTCTGATTTGGCCAAAAACTGTGAATTTTTGAGCAATCTGTGACCCGGAAACCAAGGGAAACGAAAGTTTCGTTCTTCAGTGCAAGCTGTGTGAAGGCTGTCTGCATTTCAGCGCAATTCCCGAAGGGGCTACCTGCGCTGAATGTCAAACTGACAGTGTACTATCTGCGCTGAACCAGTCGTGCCTTGTGCTACTGGGGTTTCTTGCTGTTTCTTGCCCTGTTTTCACCCTTGTTTTTGCAGCCTGTTACCAGTCAATGTACCTATCTGAAACCAACTTTCCTTGCCACTATTCTGCCTCGGTTGTATAAAGAAACTGTATTTGTTCTTTGTGTATTTCTTACATCATTTGTAGTTTCCCATAACGAAAGTGAACTAGTCTTGCTGTGGCCTCTTAGATCTAGACCTGTGATAAAGTGTCGTTTTGATCTTAAGAGTTAGTTTGTTTGCTGTTCATAGCTGATTGAGCTTTTGCTTTCGTCATATGGTTTGAATTTATATATTTCTAGTGTCGAAACAAGTAAATCTTAAGGTGTCTTTTGATTTTGGACAAGCTTTTTTGCTTTCACTTGAAATTGAATTCAAAGTTATACAACATCTTTCTTTTTGTATCGCACAAACATTAAGAAAGAGAAAAGAAATACCTGCATTGTGCATGTGCATTATGACAGTTTTCATGTTGATTTAGGAAAAAGTGCATTAGTGTGTGCTCTATGATCTGTGTGAAAAGATGTTGTCTTTCTTTTCCCTCAGTAGTTAAGATTTTCAAAGTTGAAAGATTGAAAAGCTTGCTTATCATCTTAGACTGCATTTAGGAGTGTTACTATACATCTCGTGGTGATCCATAAAGGCAAACTTCTAAACAAGATCAACCTTAAAATAAATTGAATTTACATAACAACGCATTGAAACATAACGCAAACACATAGAGGTCTAAGCTAGAGACGTGTTCCGGCGTCGTTAAACGTGATATCTTAGCGTTGAGTGGTTGGGTGATTCCTCCACGGTGAAGCGATAAGTATCAATACGGACTTGTGCTCCCACGTACTGTCGCGTATATATTGGGAGACCCCTATAGGAATAAAGCCTTTATCCATAGGAAACCATGTCGGCCGCCCTACTGATCGCAATGCAGTGAACACAGAATTCACGAAGAACGACCACTCGTACCGTAAAACGTATTCTGTGGTTTTGCGAAAAGTTTGGCACACCCTCTGCCTAGAACTCCAGAGCAGTTTCTTTTGGCCTTTTTCAAACTCTATAACTGAAAAAGTCCATCCGAGCATTTGTCACTTCGGGCTCGTTAAAACATCGAAGGAGACTAGAGTCATCTTTAGCTTTTTCTCGACTCTTAAAAAGTGAAAAAGCAAGTTGTGTCTAAAGCGTCGTTATAAAATTTATTTTAAACGGAACATAATCACCTCCTATTCCTGCGTTGATCTTTAGGTTGAGAACATGGAACGCCCCAACCAAGGAATTCCACATGATGGAAATCCTAGTCCTTTCTCCTCTTGGGGAGAAGTTGGTGCGCCCCACATGGCCACATTGTCGCTTCCAGGACTGACAATTGGCCTGCCAATTTGGTTATTCTCAACCAATGTAGTTCAGAACACCATGGTTCCTGAGCAGTTGAGTCAACAGTTAGATCAGTCTAGAGCTGCCCACCAGCCTTCTACTTCCTACAACTCTTCCTTCAATCCTTCATCTTCGCAAGGTAGAGCCGGCAAAAGCCAAGCTCCCATGGAGAAGAAGGAGAAGAAGAAGAGAGAGAAGAAGAAGAAGGAGCCTAAGGCGACTGGGGGCAAGCAAAAGACATCTAACAAAAATCCACACACAGCACAGACCGGGCCTAAATCGCCATGTGTCATATGTAGAGGAGACCACTTCCATAGAGATTGTCCCTGTATTCCCCGGATACTAAAGGATTGGTCCCCTCGTTTGCACAAGTCGGGAGCATCAACCTCTGATAGCCATGTTGAATGCTTACCGTCAACCAGCGAAAGTGAAGGTTCAAGACAAAGAGGGGGATCAAGATCCCCCTGTAGACTGTGTGAAGGCGATCACGCCATCCACCGTTGTCCCTTCTCAGACGAAGCGAAGAGAGTTTTGGAAGATCGCCCAGTTTCACCGTTGAGACTTCCTCCTGGATACAAAAAACTCGTGCCAAGTCCTTCGTTGGTTGAAAATACGGCTGGCCCGCTCAAGTGGTCAGCTGAAGCGTCAGTCATTGAAAATGAACCTACTGAATCCAGACCAGACGAAAGTCTAAAGGTCGAAACGGCAGTTGACCCGGTTCCGCCTTCAGAGGTTTCATCTTCAAATGACACCGTCAATGAAGATTCATCTTCAAATGACACCCTCACTGAAGAGAATAAGGATGACACCATCCAGATTCTTTTCATCAACACCGACTCTGATGAGCATCAGGGCAATGCGCCCATTCCTTTATCGCAAGAAGGAACATCGTCAGGGTCATATCCGGCCGTGTATTCGGTCCCACCGCCAAGCAACCTGGTTGTGTCCTTTGATTGGAACCAACTAGGCAGACCCCGGTTACCAGCCAGTGTACCATTCAGAATCATAGTCCAAATTTACAGAATGGTAGTGGCTGGAACTATCATTGATGAAGGGGCATCTGTGAGTATCCTTTCCTCTATTGCTTGGAAAGCACTAGGTTCCCCGACACTTTTGCCTGAGATAAGAAATCTCTTGGGTTTTGATAAAGGAACCAGTCGACCATTAGGGATCCTCCCCAATGTACCTGTTACATTAAAAGGGAAGACCGTTCAAATGAACGTGATGGTCGTTCAAGGACCCTTGGATTATAACCTACTCCTTGGACGAGACTATATATATTGCATGGGGGCTATAGTCTCCTCACTCTTTAGAGTAATGTGTTTTCCACACGAAGGAAGAATGGTCAAGCTCGTAGACCAACTTTCATTTCCGGGATCACGCATCGCAAATAGTCAAATACCAACCCCGAATGGTCTATTCACCCAAGAAATGTCTCCACCCCTAGTTCTACTTCCCGATGAGTGCGAGTGATTCGGAAAGATGGGACTGGAACCCAGGGGGCATGCATCCTGGTCTGCTTCGGGCAGAGGAAACCTTGGGTATAGGGTAGAATTTCCGCGAAAGAATATGACTAGTCCGTACCCCGTCCGTGGATGGAAGAGGGGTTTTCTGGAACATGATTCTTTTGTCAAGGTTACTTGTTTGACAAAGGTCATTCACCATTGTCTACTTCGGTAGACAGTGCCGAGGAAATGTTTTCGTTTGATGGTGTTAACAAAACAATATTTGGGTAACCAGAAAGAGGCAAGCCTCGCCCTTTAAAACAAATGTTTTATCGGATAAGTAGGGGCAGCCTTGAAATTGTACTTTATACCTGGGGGCATGCAAACCTTTTGGAGTGCAAACCAAGAGCGGTTATTTATCTGTTTTTGGGATTAGCCGTTTCCGAACTTGCATAAAGAAAGGATATGAGGAGCATAGCTTCGTGAGATAAAGCTCCATAAAAAATAGCTATCTCACAGGAGACATTTCTTATCTTATGACTGGTATTATCGAGCAGTTTTACCGTGGAATTTATGCTCGTTAAAAAATAGAAAAGCGAGATCCGAGCAGTTTTAGCACATAGTTCATGCTCGTTAAAAAATAAACATAAGATTGAGCAGTGTTTGGTGCATTCAAGCTCGTTAAATAAAAAATGAACCTATCCCGGTAAATAACCATTGTGATCGTAAATTTATTAGCCATAAAAAGCCTTGGTCGTGTTTGCACCCGCCACCTCCATTCCATTTGGCCAATCATTCACCTCCATATGATTGTTTACCTATTTTGAGGAACAGCTGCAAATAGTGATTTCACTTAGCCATCCTTGTGACACTGCCGTGATTGGAAAATTCCAACCTGTACCTGGAATCTGCTGCTATCCCTGTTTATCACTCGTTCCTCAAAAGACGAGTCTTCTTTGAGCTCTTTTCATCTGACTCGTAAAATATGAAAAGTTTGCCGAGTTTTGGCCTTCCAGCTCGTTAAAAGGACTGGAAGAGCTATCCCTCCTCTAGATTTTAATCTTTTTGGACCTGAGGGATTATTACACAAAAAGGTCGAGCGCTTGTTTTATTCGGCTCGTTAAAATTATCGAAAACTCATCCCTTCTGTATTGTTTTATACTTTTTCGGACTTAAGGGATTAGATGACGAAAAAGGAATTTTGGAGTTAACTTTCTGTACCTTTTCAGACTCTCTAAAAATGAAAAGGACCGAGTTTTCCTTGTCGTTAGACTCGTTAAAATGATTAAATAGCGACAAACTTGTCTTTAGACGAGAACGAGTTTCCCTATCGCTAGGCTCGTTAAAACATAGCGATGGGCTTGCCCGAAGGGCAGGTTATAGAACAAGCATATGTTATCCTCCTCAAGCTTAACAAAAATAAAGAGGTACTGGTCAGAAATGACTGGGAAAAAATTGGGAGAACCTCAAAGCTTTAATGGTAGCAAGTCGCTCTTGAACATGACACTTTTCCTCCGTATCACATCGGGTTGGGTGTTTCATTCACCGGTCTCATCACCATGGTCTTCGCCAAACCATCCACATTTGGGGTAATGCTATCGATCCATCACATCAGTGTCGTTATAATATGTTCAAGAGATGTTGTTCAGAAAGAGTCAACCGTGTCCCATCCACTGCATACATTATCCTTCATCCATCCATGATCGCCACCCTGAATCATATTTCACAGATTGTTTTCACCTCCACTAAAATCATTAGCTCCGTTCCGTGTCACTGATGTGGGATTCATTAAGGCCCTCCTTTGACGGATCGCTTCTTTTCGACTTCAGCTCATTATCCAAGAAGTTGATCTAGGGACAACCCCCCAGTACTTTGAAGCTTGCATGCCTCAATGGCAAGTTTCTCACTTCCGGCGACAGGTATACATCAATGACCTTCGACCAGAAGATTTTGCGTGGTGTTCGACGCCAAGTCCTTTATTCACACCACGTGAATTGTACTGCAGTACCTTGAGGGTCATTGTCATTATTGGTGATTCCTCTCGCGCTTGTTAACGGTTTACATCATTGATCGGTAATCAAGCGATGTCTTTCCATGTTCGACTTCAGCGCAATTCTCACATGGATCGACTTGTACTTAGAGTGAAGATTGAACGAGTTTGAAGACCCCGGATCTAGTTTTATCCATCCGGGCTGCGATATATATTCAGGAAATATAAAGACATTTGATATGTACATCATTGCAGCAGATGATCATCCTACTCAAAGGATGATAATTTCAGCAGAGAATTATCAGTCTATCATCAGACGATCGTCTGTTATATGTACCAAAATGAACTTATAAAGCTGAGCATGGGAATGCCCGCCTCAGCTAGATCATGAAAGCAGAATGAAAAATAATGTATTATATTGTATTTTATTATAGGTCACCTCTCAGCGATTGAATGAACTTCGGATCCTCCTGATAAAGCATTTCACCCGATAAACGACCTCATACTTTAGGGGGCAACTGTTATAGACATTTTTGTGCTTTACAGCATGAAGCATGAAATGTCAATAATCTAAGGGATCCAAAGTCCCTAAACATTTTGTTCCTCCCCCTAGCGGAACAAGGTTAGCAAACCACAGCACTAAATATCAGTTCTCCACCTGAAAACACTCAAAAACAAGCTGATTCTGGATCATGTCAACTGCTCCACTGAGCATCTGGGCTGAATGTCAACTGCTCCACTCTGTACCTGCGCTGAATGTCAACAGTAATGAAGGCTACCTGCGCTGGGCGAGTTTTTCCAAGTGGCACAGTCATTCCTCAAGGTGTCAAATGCCCAGGAAGCTTCCAAAGTGACACTTGGATCAGGGAATTCGCCTTGAGATGAGTAAGAGGATCTAGATCTCCAAGTGGAAGAAAGAACCTCCAAGTGGACTCAAGAACTGAATAATAACTGAAGTGGGAGAGGACACTAGTCAGCTCCATGCCAAGCTCAAGCTGACTCATCCTTTCTCCAAAACTCCTATATATAGAGCTCTCTCATGAGGTCTAGGGAGGCTGGAATCTTGTGAATGTAAGGAAGTGCTGTTGGTTTGAGTATAGAACTATTGGGTGATTTGCTTGAAGGAGGTGAAGAGGAGATTTCTTTCTACTGGGAGGTGTTGCTAGATTGGGCCTCTTATGGTTGTAACACTCTCAGAACTTTACTTCTTCCATTAATAAAGCATTTGAGGTTCTTCTATATGCATGTGTCTCAATGGTGTATTGCTATACTTGTGTATTTGATTTATTCTAATCCTTGAATCAATTATGAATGTATGCTTCTTGTAGTTTCCCTCTCTTGCCATTTTGCAGGATCTTGGTGTAGCTGGGCCAGTAAAAGAGCAAGGAGCTGAGAGCAAGCAGCAAAGAGAGAAGATTGGATCAATCATTAGCGGAAGACAACGCTTAGTGGATCTCTTTCTCCCCTCTCTTACATCTCATAAAGAAGTAATCTCGAATAGCTTTGCTTTGATTGTTGCTGAGGTACTATCACCCTTAGAGTGGGATAGGGTCATTCCGTATTGGATACTTTTCCCAACAATAAGAGGTAAACTGGATCACCCAAACCTGGAAGGATAAGTGATTGAGTAAGGATATCCCAAACCTGACACGAGAAACAAATGAGTGTCATGTTCAAGAGTGAAATTCTACCTATACAAGAGATGTTTCACTTTCACTTTTTCCCCACTATTTATAGTGAGTAGCCCAATTATTTTTAATCATAATATTGAAGGGGATAGCATATGATTTTCGTATAAGTTCATTCTTCGAATGAATCCATCCTAGTAAGTTTTACAAGTCCTAGGAAGGATAAACTCGGTCTTCTCATGCTGACAAGTCTTTCGTCGTTTAAGTTTTTTACGATTCTAATGGAAGAGTAACTTGATGTATTTTTCATATTTGGAGAGTTTGAAAAAGAGATGAAAAAATAAAACTCCATCAGGTCTCTTTTCATAATTTGTCTCTCGAACCCGAAAAGGTAGAAAACAATATTCGAGAGAACCCGAAAAAATGGGTAAAAGTATACTGAGATGACGTTAATTCATTTAATTTAACGAGTTTGAAAAAACAAGTACTCAATGATATTTTCATCTTTAGAGAGTCAGAAAAGAGCTTAAAGATGACTCCAGGGGGGTTCCTTTTTCATTTATTTTTAATGAGTCCAAAAAAGAGATAAAACAAAACTCGTTGAATCGATCAAGAATGATCACCATTAACACCAAAAGATCCTGTAACTGTACAAATACAACCACACATCATAAATATTGAGAAAAATAATAAAATATTGGTAAAAATGTATTTGAAAACATATAAATAGACAAAAAGTAAAAAATATTTTACCATTTCACTTTGAGTAATTTGGAGAGTGCATTTTACCTTATTTTCTCTGATTATTTAGGCAAGTAGTGTGGCAGATCCTGGGCACCATTTCGAGAACCATTGGTTGCAGGAAAGAGCTCTTCCCTTTCTCTTTTTTTTCATACCATTTTTATTCCATTTCATAGAATTTTTTACTGTTTAAGAGGAGTTTTTTAGTATTCATTATCGAGGGAGATCAACATGAGTCTAATCATCAGATCCACACTGATCACCATAGAGCCCAAAAGACTTGTGCTGCTAGCGCGAAAAAAATTCGAATAGTCGCGTTGGGTGCTGAGCGAAAAATAAAACAGGAAATACTCTGTCTTAATCAATTTTTTCAAAATTTTGATCCATTTAAAGACTTCTAAATATGGTTATGGATTGTTTGTAGGAGATTTCAATCAATATGGCCATAAAATGGAAATATAGAGGTCACAAGGCAGAAGACCACCAAGCTGCTGAAAGTGAAGCATGTGTTAACACTTTGAGGGACTGTCCATTTCTAAAGTTCTTTCATACCCTAGGAGTACGGATTCAGAATGAGATGGTAGAGTATTTCATAGGATTATGGGATGTCAGTCACGAGATCTTCATTATTGGAGATCAAGAATTAGTACTAGAGGTATCTGACATCTACTTCATCACTAGACTGTCCAGGAGAGGAGAAGGGGTCCAACTGTTTAGAGCTCATACTGGAGGGGAGATCACTCATTAGTACAAAATGAATAATTATTTACTAAGAAAACAACTAAAATTTTCATATAAATGACCATTTTTTATTCGGTGACCAATAGTAGCTATTTTACAGTACCTTATAACACGACCAACTTTTATTCATTTTTAGCTTAGTCATTAATTGGTTTCCTCAATTTTACCATCTAGTAGTATATTTAGTCATAAATGTGGTGATAAATTTTTCATTGGTTTAGTCATTAATTGTCGAAATTAATGACCAAATATATTACAAAATATATTACTATATGAATCCTCAAGTGTTTTTGGGAAAACTAGTGTCTTTTCGATCTCCTAGTCCCACTAGGATTGGCAGCTATCCTAGAAACAAACAATCAAAGTAATTTGCGATTTCCTCTATGTATGATAGATAAGAGAGAAAGAAAGGGACCAACCTGGATCTTTCACTTGACTCCTTGCTCGATTTCTCTCCCCCTTGATAAGCTTGCAACTCCTCTCCTACTTGTCCCGCTTAGAGAATACCTGTAGAAACAAAGTAACAAAACAACATCAAAGCATCTCGATCTATTATATCATAAACAATGCAGAATCAGAAATACATTGAACATACAATAGCATTCAAAAATAACAAGATTCACAAATACACGATTATATGGAAGAAAACTCAAAGAGATTTATTAAAATAGAAGGGAGAATTACAACCCAGCTATCTGATCCAGCATCATCCTCCTAGCATCAAAGCCCTCTTCACCTCATGGAAAGAAAAATCACCAAACAATACAATGCTCTTTCTCAAAGACAAACTATCAGCACTTCCTTACAAATTACAAAATTCCATCCTTCAGATCTCTCAGATGAGGGATCCATTTATATATGTTTGCAAGGGTGTGAGTCATCTCTGGGTTTTTGATTAGTGTCATTCCACTTGTTTTTCTTGGTTCCACTTGGAGATTTCTTGGATCTCTTGCTCATCCTTGGGCGAATTTAGAGAGGCAAGTGTCATAGGAGAAGTTTCTGGAAGATTCCATGAGCATCCACTTAGCAAACTATCTTGGACATTTGTCCATCCTCGCTCATCACACCCCACAGAAGGCCTCTTCAGTATGCATCACACCCTGACAGTGGAGCACTTAGTATGGTCCAGTTTTGGCCAGTTCTGAGTGGTTTTTCAGGTGAAACTTTTGGGGAATGATGTAATCAGTTGACCATGATCCTTTAGGGTATGAAAAAACACTTTTAGAGGTTAAAGAGCCCTTAGTTTATCGACATATAAGATTCAGGTTACAGCGCCCAAACATGTCTATAACAGTTGCCCCCTAAAGCCTGAAGTTGTAAATCTTTTGATGTCGGGTGAAATTCTTTATCATAAGGATCCGAGGTATTCGAACTGGAAGGTGACCTGTATAAGATACAATACAATACATCATTATCATATTTTTCTCATGATCTAAATGAGGCGGGCATTCCCATGCTCAAATTTATAAATTCATTTTCATGTACATAGGACAAATAGTCGTCTACAGTTGCACAATGGTGATTCTTCATGTGAAGAGTCATCTTCTCTGGCTTAGATGACTATCTGTGCAGCTTCTGTGTACATTTGATGTCTTTATATTCATGAATATATCACAGCCCGGATGGATGAAACTAGATCCGAGGTCTTCAAAACTCTTTCAATCTTCGATTGATGTACAAGTCAATTCATGTGAAAAGATGTCCTGAAGTCGAACATGGAAAGACATCACCTGATTACCAGCCAATAATGTAAGCTGTTAACAAGTGCGAAAGGAATCACCGATAATGATAATGACCCTTAAGGTACTACAGTAAAATTCACGTGGTGTGAATATATGATCTGATGTAGAACACCACACAAAATCTTTTGGTCGAAGGCCATTGATGTAAACCTGTCGTCGGAAGTGAGAAACTTGCCATTGAGACATTCAGGCTTCAAAGTACTGAAAGGGTTGTTTCTAAGTCAACCTCTTGTATAATGAGCTAATGTCGAAAAGAAGTGACCCATCATAGGAGGGCCTGAATGTATCCCACATCTACGACATGAAATGAAGCAAATGATTTTCTGGAGGTGAAAACGATCTGATGATACAAGGTTCGAGAATGGTGGTCATGAAAAATGGAGGGTGAAGGTATTGCAGTGGATGAGGCATTACCTGGATGGTGAATTCTCTGAATGACTTCTCTTGAACATATCGGTGACTCTGAGATGGATTGGTAGCATTAACCCTAAAAGATGGATGGTATGGAGGACCAATGGTGATATGACCGGTGAACAAAATAACCCAACCCGACTCAATCATGGTGATGGAGTGAAAGTGTCATGTTCAAGAACAACCTCCTACCAATAAAATTCTTCAAGTTTTCCTCCCTTTTCCCCTAGTCATTCCTAACCAGTACCTCTTTATTTTTGTCAAGCTTGAGGAAGATAACATATGCTTGTTCTATAATTTTCCCTTCGGGCAAACCTGTCGCTATGTTTTAGTGAGCCTAGCGACAGTGAAACTCGTTCTTGTCTGGGTGGACAAGTTTGTTGCTATTGTTTTAGCAAGTTTAACGACAAAGATAGCTCGATTGTTTTCATGTTTAGAGAGTTTGAAAAGGGATGAAAAGGAAACTCTAGCAGTTCTTTTTCATAGCATAATCCCTTAAGTTTGAAAAATATTAAAATAATACAAAACAGATGAATTTTCCGATCACTTTAGTCAGCCGAAAAAGACAAGCTCTCGATCTTTTTTGTGGGATAATCCCTCAGGTCTAAAAAATATTAAAATATACAGGAGGGATGGCACTTCCAATCACTTGAGCAAGCTGGAGAGGCCAATTTCTCAACAATCTTTTCATTTTTAGCGAGTCCGAAGAGAGTTTAAATGAGACTTGTTTTTTTGAGGAATGAGTGGCGTTTAGGGTAGCGACTAGTTCCAAGTAATATTGGAACTTCTCAAAACATGGTGATGTGAAGAGGGTGGCTAACAGGACCACTCATTGCAGTTGTTCCTAAAAAAGGTAGACAATCAAGTGGAAGCGTATAATCGGCCAAAAGAATGGAGGTGATGGCAGGAACAAAACCAAGGCTCAAAAGGCTGATAACAGGGCAATCACAAAGGTAATTTATCGAAGGTGGGTTCATTTTTAATGAGCTTGAACTCTAGGGGAACATATGCTCAGTTGGCAAGTTCATTTTTTAACGAGCTTGAACCTTGGAGAAACATTTCTCATTTGGCAGGTTCATTTTTTACCGAGCTTGAACCTTGCGGAAACATTGCTCATTTTCCTTTTTATGTAAGCTAGGAGCGACCAAACTAAAAAGCTAAAAAAAACTATAAATCTAAGGAACTACTGAGGTTAGGTAGGATGATTTCATCCACGGAACAATTCAAACGCTTCATTTGCTTCGTATGCGGCACAGACAAAGGTGAATGGTGGATCAGACCAATCACCTAACCTAAGAAGTTGAAACTAAAAAGCTGAAAATCTAAAAAGCTAAAAAAATGAAAATGGTCATTTTTCCCTTGCATAAAAAGGTTTGCATGCTCCCACGCATCGAGAAAAGAAGAGTCTCCAGTAACCATATGGGAATCACTGTGGTTAAGCAAGATTGTTTTTGTCAGTGGTTAGACAAAAACACTTCCTTGGCTTTGTTCACCAATTAGACAAAGGTGAGTGGTGTGTCAGACTAATCACTTAACTTACAGGGAAATTCATATGGTAGGATGGTTTCGTCCACAGAGTAGACAAAACACTTCCTTGGCTTTGTCCATAACGCAAACAAAAGTGAATGGTGTTTCAAACCAATCACATAACCTACATGGAAACCTAACTTTTCAGCTACGTTCGTCCGCCAAATGGATAAGGGTGCATACCCCCAAGCTTCGTTACATTCACCGGACTACTCGGGGTAATTAGGTAGATGGATTGAAGGTTGAAGAGACACTCTTGATGCAAAAGGACCATTTAGAGATGATGTTTGACTTGAAGTTGTGTTTGAACCAGGAAATGAAAGCTAGTCAATAGTGACAATTTTGCCTTCATGCGGGAAACACATCACTCAAAATAGTGTTGAAACAATAGCTTCCATGTTGTAAACATAGTCACGTCCGAGGAGTAGATTGCAATCTAATGGTCCTTAGACTACCATCACATTCAAGTGAACGATTTTCCTTCTCAAAGTTATCAGTAACTTAGGAAAGATCCCTAACGGTCGAGTGGTTCCTTTGTTAAAGCCTGAAAAATTCTATGTAAGAAGCATAAGCGATGGCAAACCAAGCGCTTTCCAAGTAGTTGAGGAAAGGATACTCACTGAAGCCCCTTCATCTATGATAGTGCCAAACACGATCATTTTGTAAACTTGTACTATGATCCGGAATGGTACATTAGAAGGAAGGCAGGATCTCGCTAGTCGATTCTGATCAAAGGAAGTGACTGATTGGAGGGGGTACCAAATAAATGGTTGAATTAACCCCTTTAGTAGCGGGAACTGGGGGATTCTCTTCCTATTGTGAAGGAACGTGCAGATTTCCCCCAATTTCATCAGATTCTGAAGTAACAAAAAGAATTTGAACAATATCATTCTCACTCACTTTGGGAATGGTATCATCTGAAGGTGGACCTTCTGAAGGCATAACTGGGTCGACTGCCATCTCGACCTGCTGACTTTGGTCCGGTATGGACTCAGAATATTCAATTTCAACGATAGGTGTTTTGACCGATGATTGAGTTATGTCAGTTTGATTTTCAACTAGTAAAGGACTTGAGGAGAGTTTCTTGTATCCAGATGGTAGTCGCTGCAGTGAAGCAGGACGGTTACGCAAGACTCTTTTGGCCTCATCCAAAAAGGTACAACAGGGAAGGTGATGGTCCCCTTCACATAATCCACATGGGATTTTGACCTCTCCTTTCTGTCCATGAACTTCATTTCCACTAGTTGATGGTGTGCAGTCAACATGATCACCAGAGGTTGATGACACCGGACGGTGCGAGTGGGGAGACCATTTTCTCAAGATCCGCGGAAGGCAAGGACAATCTCAATGAAAATGGTTTCCTCTGCAAATTACACAAGGATATCTGGGAGATTTTGTGTGCATATTTTCACTTGTTGTTCTTGGTTCCACTTAGAGATTTCTTGGATCTCTTACTCATCCCTGGGTGAATTCAGAGAGGCAAGTGTCATAGGAGAAGTTTTTGGAAGATTCCATGAGCATCCACTTAGCAAACTGTCTCAAACATTTGTCCTTCCTTGCTCATCACACCCCACAGAAGGCCTCTTCTGTATGAATCGCACTTGGCTAGTGTAGAAGTTAGTATGCATTGCACCCTAACAGTGGAGCAGTCAGTATGGTCCAGTTTTGGCCAGTTCTGAGTGGTTTTTAAGTGGAACTTTTGGGGAATGATGTAATCAGTTGACCATGATCCCTTAGGGTATGAAACAACACTTTTAGGGGTTAAAGAGCCCTTGGTTTATCGACATATAAGATTGGGGTTGCAGTGCCCAAATATGTCTATAACATCGAGAAAACTAATTAATGATCAAAGAAATATGACCAAAATGTTGGTCGTGTTATAAGATACTGTAAATTAGCTACTATTAGTCATATATATGCAACTTTTAGTCATCATTTAAAACCAATTAATGACCAAAGAAATATGACTAAATTTTAGTCATGTTATAAGATGTTGTAAATTCGCTACCAATAGTCATATATATGAAAAATTTATTCATCATTTAATAATAATTTTTTTGTCATTTACAGCAGCCATTTACCTTTTTTTTTGTATTTTCATATTCATTATATAAATGACTAATTTAGTAGTTTCTATTCATTTCATTTAATTTTATTCATAATCATTATAAACTACTAATTTAGTCATATATTCATTTTATTTGTGTTCATCATTAATTAATATTTAAACTACTAATTTAGTAGTTTTAGATTGATTTTATGTGTTTATTAATAATCACCATAAATTAATTAGTATGATTTTGCGACTAAATTTTAAGAAAATATCATACGATGTGCATGTTTATCTAATATGATAACACAAAGTTACATATGTTAATTACAAGACTAAATAATATCAAGTGCAAATAAAAATAACTTCAATGATATAAATTTTATTATATAATATATCAAGTATTACAATATGAGTTTCCAACTTAATATGGGTTGGGCTACAATTTACACATGAAATATTGTTTCATCATTTCAAAACATTATCACTGTTGCCAAAGCATTGCAAGTGAATTCACCAACTCTGAAGGCTTGACCACCAGTCTCTATGAGTGTGTCTTATGCAAGATATTGGTTATAAGGGTATCACTATAGAGATTCTCTTCTCTCTCTCATTTTACATTTGTTGCTCCAGTGTTATTTTTCTCCTCTTTCTTTAATTGTTGCTTCTTACCATCAATATTGAGTTCCTCTCCTAAAAATGAAAGAAGATACAATCTAGAGTATAAGACATGAAAGATGATGAATACTTGAATATAAAATAAAGTAGACTATAAAATATTTATATGACATATATCTCAACATTCAATAGTGGCCACTATGTGGCTAGATGGCCTGTATAAAGAAAGCAAATAAAATGTCACCATAGAAAATGGAATTGGATGAGGATTCATCATGCATGCTAGGATTTTTTGTGTGCGCACACATCATATTGCTCACTTCTAATAATATCAAAAACAATAGTATGCGCAATGACATGTAGTGACATGTGGGTGTCTATTTGACTCAATGATATGCTTGATTTTTTAATCCATTCCAATCCTACCATAATTAAATTAAGAGAGACAAGGACATAAGAACGATTATCAATAAATGAAATTAGAGACTTTAGAATGCAAGTCAAATGTACTTGAATGTAACGATAGGTATTTGCAGCTTCCTGGTCACCGATAAGCATCAAATCACATTGAAAAATTCCCTGCATTATGATCATTTGGTGTACACTAATCCTCTGTAGTAGTCGCCTGACTTGCCTATAGATATAATTTTAGAAACAATCCTACTCCTACAATTCTTCCCTATATCGATCATCTTTGTCCCCCCTTATGATAGTTATTTTTCAAGGCAACATAATAGAACTCTCCAATTGCATAATCACCTTTCAAAACAATGCTTGAGTATTTCCAGGTGATTGTTGAACCAGTCTCTACTCAGGTCCATGAAATCCTTGATTTGTCTCCATCACACAAACCTCTTTTCGTAATAAAATTACAAATTCATATCTGCATTCCTCGTCCCCGACATACCAATTCTTTACAGTGGAATACTTTATCATTTCTCCCTTGGTGCAATAGAGATCCACTACTATGGCATGGAGATGATTGGTGTCATTAAATGATACAGTTCATCCTTCAATATATGTTACATAACTCGTCTCATCTCACATAACTCCTCTCATCTACAAAAATAAGAGTCCTCTCAAATGTCTGGTCTCCATCTCATTCATCCTGAAATAAGTGGATATTTCCATGGGTGACAAAGTGTGCTTGGAGATTTAATAGAAGGAGATATCACTAAAAAAATAAACATATAATGCAGCATAATAGTTATCAGCAAGAGCAACAACCCTACCAAGCTACTTCCTAACTGTATAAAGATACTCCTGAATTACCTCTTATAACGAACAAAATATAACCTCAACTACCTATAGAGTCTACCTATGCATGGTAGCAATGAAAACATTGTCGAAAACAACATCGACAACAACTTTGGTAAATCTCTTCTTCTAGTCAAGGGCATGCCCAACTTTTGAAAAGCATCAAGCAGGTTAGGGTCCACCTCATCCAGGCTCCTCTTCTTCTTCTACTCTTTATGTTTAGGTTCAAAATAATACCAAAGGGCTTCGAAATTGATGGGTGGGTAAAAGTTATCAGACCATTGAGTTCATCCATTTTTAATCATTGTATGTAAGAATTGAATCTAAATTACAAAATTCGTTTAGGTTCCTTAATTTTAGATGAAATTAACCTAATCTTTGGAGAGTTGTAAGGTTTAATGGATCTAAGTATATTCTACTTAAAATATAGTAACATGGTTTAAAAATGTAGGCATTGAGATTAGAATCTAAGGATGAAACATAAAAGATTTTATGTTCATGATTACAAGAAATTTTAATTTCATGTAACAAAGTTTGAGGAAGGTCTAACATTTGCATCCTACCAGAAAATTTTCTTGCATCACTTGAGCCCTTTTAATTTGGGCATGGTAGAGTCCATTACAAAAACAATCAACCACTAAAAAAAGGTGAAAAGAAAAAATAAAATTTCATGCATTCTGACCCTAGAAAAGTTAGGGAGGATCGAACTGATCTGTACAATAAGGACATGCAAAATGCTTACTTGTCCATTGTCTTTTGATGAATTGTTGGCCGCAATCAAGATTTGCACTATCATAATCATTAAACCCTTTGTACAATAAGGACATAAAAATTCTTACTTGTGCATTGTATTTTGATGATAGGTTGGATGTAATCAACATCCGCATCATAATCATTAAACTCTCAACTCTAGATGAAATTTATGATTTGATCATATAAACCCTCAAAATTATTTACCCATAAGAACAAAAAGCCTCTTTACTAAAAATTAAGAAGAGAGTCCAAATTCATACCCATGTACCACCAAAATATCATAATCATTAAACCCTCAACTCTAGATAAAATTTATGCTTTGATCATATAAACCCTCGAAATTATTTACTCATAAGAAGAAAAATCCTCTTTAGTAAAAGGGAAGAACATAGTCCAAATTCATACCCATGTACAAATTACCAAAATATCCATGCCCAATGACCTTTCCCTTATCAAAATCATTAAACCCTCAACTCTAAATAAAATTTATGCTTTGATCATATAAACCCTCGAAATTATTTACCCATAGAAACAAAAATCCTCTTTAGTAAAAAGGAAGAATAGAGTCCAAATTCATGTACAAATTACCAAAATATCATAATCATTAAACCCTAAACCCTAGATAAAATTTATGCTTTTATCATATAAACTCTCGAAATTATTTACCCATAAGAACAAAAATCATATTTAGTAAAAAGGAAGAAGAGTCCAAATTCATACCCATGTACAAATTACCAAAATATCCACGCACAATGACCTTTCCCTTATCAAAATCATTAAACCCTCAACTCTAGATAAAATCTATGCTTTGATCATATAAACTCTCAAAATTATTTACCCATAAGAACAAAAATCCTCTTTAGTAGAAAGGAAGAAGAGTCCAAATTCATACCATGTACAAATTACCAAAATATCCATGCCCAATGACCTTTCCCTTATCAAAATCATTAAACCTATATATGCTTTGATCATATAAACCCTCGAAATTATTTACCCATACAAACAAAAACCCTCTTTAGTAAAAAT
Organism: Pinus tabuliformis; assembly: GCA_031772625.1. NCBI lineage: Eukaryota > Viridiplantae > Streptophyta > Pinopsida > Pinales > Pinaceae > Pinus > Pinus tabuliformis. Next base: position 41,477,087 of record CM062815.1, read on the forward strand.
GCCATCTACAAATTACCAAAATATCCATCCCCAATGACCTTGCCTTTATCAAAATCATTAAACCCTCAACTCTAGATAAAATTTATGCTTTGATCATATAAACGCTCGAAATTATTTACCCATACAAACAAAAATCCTCTCCTAAGGTGTTTCCCATGCAAACTCCATCAGGGAATCGAATCCCATGAAATCCATAGATCACGTCGATGGTCTTCCTTCCCCGTGAAAGCCATAGATCACGTTGATGGCCTTCCTTATTCTAGAGAAGATATAGACAAGGCAGAGAAAAATACAGTGCTACAATGTGATGTTGTAATCTCTGAACATTTTTTTTTGAACCGAGCGCTAAACTGGAAATGAAAAATAAAAGAAATATTTATAATAGAAAAAATAAAAGAAATATTTATAATATAAAACAAAATATATAAATTGCAAATGGGTTAAATGATTTATTTTTAATACGAATTTGTTACTTTTGTCTAAGATGCTAAATTAAAAAGAAGAAGAAGTTAAAAATGATATTGGGATGAGTGTAAAAATTTAAATATGGCCTCAATTAATAATAAAAAGTTAAATTAATAAAAATAATAAAATTTAATTTGTTATATTTTGATTTTGTTATTAACTTGTGAATAGGCTTTGTTACAATACCATGAGCCAATACCATTGCTTATCAATACTACAAGTCCAAAAACATAACTTATTTCACAACCAAAATATTTTACAACAATATGACAAGATTCTTAACCGGTGATATTCACCCCCACATTACGATAGATATTATTAACTTGTTAAAAATAACTTTTGTTACAATACCATGGGTCAATACCATGGGTTTTCAATACCACATGCCCAAAAAACATAAATTATTTCACAATCAAATATTTTATAACAATATGACAAGATTGTTAACTATGGATATTTACCATCACTTTACCATGGATATTAACATGTAAATCCACTTTGTTACAATACCATGGGCCAATACCATGGATTATCAATACCAAATGTCAAAAAACCATAACTTATTTCATAGTAAAAATATTTTATTTTAATTTAATTTTACAACATTTTTTTAATTGAATCTAAAAGGGAAAATGTTACAATTTGAAATATAGCTAAACCTTCTATCTTCACAAATACTAAAAATATTCCCATCGAAATTAAATTGAAGTTTTAATAAAATTAAGCTAATAGATCCATCTTAGGTAAGGAACCAAGGTATGAGAGCAAGCAAATTGACTAATTATAATAGATTAAATATAGTGCATGTTTTTTTTTAAGTTTTTCATTATTTTATTTTCTTTGACATGATTGATCCAAAATATAGGTTTAATATTTTACAACCAATACCATGGGCCAATACCATGGCTTATCAATACTAAAAGTCCAAAAACAATATCTTATTTCACAACTAAAATATTTTACAAGAATATGACAAGATTCTTAACCGTGGATATTCACCCTTGGTAGATAGTATTAACTTGTAAAAAATAGTATTTGTTACAATACCATTGGTCAATACCATGGATTATCAATACCACATGCCCAAAAAACATAAATTATTTCACAATCAAATATTTTATAACAGTATGACAAGATTGTTAACCATGGATATTCACCCTCACTTTACCATGGATATTAACTTGTAAATCTGCTTTGTTAAAATACCATGGGCCAATACCATGGCTTATCAATATCACGTGCCAAAAAACCATGTTATGAAACCAGCTTAAGAAAAAGATAGAAAAGATAGATCAACGCCTTCGAGGGGGCAACCTCCTTTACATTACATAAATGAGCAATTCTTGGATGATACAAATGAAGAGACCTCCTTTCTATATATAGGAAGGGGTCATAACATAATCAAAGCCGACATAACAATAATAATGTAAGGGCACAATAATAACAATAGTGGGCTTCTATGTGGCACAATAGTAACAATATGGGCACTACATGGGTACATCAATATAATAAGTGGGTTGTACTAATAACAATAAGGGGTTACACTAGTAGTATAGGGGCCTAACATGCCCCTCTCCTTCAAAAAGTGTTGTCCTCAACACTTGAGTAGTTCTTGATGCTTCTGTATAAAATTATTGTCCTCCCATGTGGAATCTTTAGTGGATAAGTTCTTCCACTTGATGAGATACTCTGAAATTGAATGGTTTCGTAGCTGTTGGGTTCTTGTTTCTGTGACTGCTCCAGGTTCCAATATGATTTTTCCTTCCTCTTCAATTTATGGAAATATTGTTTGAATTAGGATCTTTTGCAAATTTTGAATAAGTGGCCATACTTCGTTGTCCCTGTTCCATTCAACCCTTTCTTTGCTTATCCAATCTGGTTGGATAATAGAAATAGCACAAAACAATGCTTCCACATCCTCGTCCTTGAAGATTCTTCCCATTCGGTAAGGTTGCCATTTTTTAAGTGCATGTAGTATTCCCAACATTTCCTTCTCATAAATAGCTTGCTTGAGATGTAGCAGTAAAAATACCCAATCACCTACATCAAAACATTTTTCACTACGATGTTGATCTACTTGTTGTTTCGTTTGATTTTACACCAAAGTGGCGTTATCCTTTAAAAGTTGAAGAACTTGTTGTTGATGCTCGATGTGATCTTTCTCTACTTGAACCTTTTTCTTCTTGATATGTCCTTCTATCTCTAGAGTTTGAGGAGTGGTAATTTCCTCCAATCCTTTACAAGATATGGTGTTAGGCCCCTATACTACTAGTGTAATCCCTTATTGTTATTAGTAAAACCCACTTATTATATTAATGTACCAATGTAGTGCCCATATTGTTACTATTGTGCCCCATAGAAGCCCATTATTGTTATTATTGTACCCTTACATTATTATTGTTATGTCGGCTCTGATTATGTTATGACCCCTTAGACTCCTATATATAGAAAGGAGGTCTTTTCATTTGTATCATCCAAGAATTGTTCATTTATGTAATGTAAAGGAGGTTGCCCCCTCGAAGAGGCTGAATTCCAAGGTGTTGATCGATCTTTTCTATCTTTCTTGAAGCTGGTTTCATAACATTTGGTATCAGAGCTTTTGATTCTAGGGTTTCGCTACTCCAAACAGGTCATCGTGGCATTTTCGCTATAACATTTTTTCTGCGACGTTTCAAAAGTTGCAAAAAAAACCCATTTGAGAAGAAATCGCACTGAACCTCGGGTCCGAATTTCAGAGCTTTTCGTGCTACATTTTCATAGATATGATCTGAAGAAGTTGGTCTTTTTGCAGACTCCTGAATTACATTCCAAACAGGTGACCTGAGGAAAATCGTCATAACTTTCTCTCAGGGGATCGGATTGAAATTTCGTAAGAAGGTATAGAAAGAGGACTGATTGTGGTTTCTTGTATGCATTTTCAGATCCAAAGGTTGAAACAGTGACACGTGGCACTTCATACAATTTCGCTCTTCTGGAAAGGTCTATAATCAGGTCATCTTGGGAGATTGTGCATATCTCTTTCTTAGAGAATCCAATTTGGATCAGACTAGTGGCATTGGAAAGAGGACAAAAAGGGCTACTATAGGTCACAATTTCAGAGCTTAAAGATCTGAAAGTATAGAGTTACAGTCGTTTCAAGGTCGAGCTCCTAAAATCAAGAAAATACAAGATGAGAAAGTTTGATGGCAAGGATCCTGTAAATTGGATACTTCAGATGGAGCAATATTTTGATCTACATGGTGTACAGCTGTTACAAAAGGTATGTATTGAATCTTCATATTTGGAACGAGATCAATTTCTATGGTACGAAGGGCTTTGTTCTCGTAAACAACTTGTTACATGGTCAATTTTCACGGAGGAAATGATAGCACATTATGAGGATACAAAGAGCAACACCTTCTTTAGAGAAACACCACAATAATTGGAAAGAGTAAAAGGGCTTTGTGACATAGTGGAAAGAAAAATTATGGAAACCAGGAAGCATACCCCTCACAACTATAAAGATGGAAGTGTTGTTTCTCCTAGCCTTCCACAACCTACAAGGGTTACACCACAACAATTGGAAGAAAAAAGAGAAAAAGTGCTTTGTTACAATTGTGATAGCAAATGCACTAAAGGTCATAAGTGTGTTGAGAAGAAATTATTTTACATAGAATATGAAGAGGAGGAAGAAAAGGATCAAGAAACATCAATAGAAGAAGATATACACCAGTACCCCACCCCAGAGAAAGAAGAAATGAATCAGACCACATCTTGTAAAGCATTGGCAAGAATTACCACTCCTCAAACTCTCAAGATAGAATGACATATCAAGAAGAAAAAGGTGCAAGAAGTGAAATATCACATCGAGAAAGAAGAAATGACTCCAACCATATCTTGTAATTCATTGTTCGAAATTACCACTCCTCAAACTATCAAGATAGAAGGACGTATCGAGAAGAAAAATGCTCAAGAAGTGAAAGATCACATCGAGCATCAAGAAATGAATCTGACCATATCTTGTAAAGGATTGGAAGAAATTACCACTCCTCAAACTCTAGAGATAGAAGGACATATCAAGAAGAAAAAGGTTCAAGCAGTGAAAGATCACATCGAGCATCAACAACAAGTTCTCCAACTTTTAAAGGATAATGCCACTTTGGTGCAAAATCAAACGAAACAACAGGTAGATCAACATCATAGTGAAAAATGTTTTGATGTAGGTGATTGGGTATTTTTACTGCTACATCTCAAGCAAGCTATTTATGAGAAGGAAATGTTGGGAATACTACATGCACTTAAAAAATGGCGACCTTACCGAATGGGAAGACTCTTCAAGGATGAGGATGTGGAAGCATTGTTTTGTGCTATTTATATTATCAAACTAGATTGGATAAATGAAGCAAGGGATGAATGGAAGAAGGATGAAGAAGTATCGCCACTTATTCAAAAGTTGCAAAAGATCCCAATTCAAACAATATTTCCAGAAATTGAAGAGGAAGGAAAAATCATATTGGAACTTGGAGCAGTCACAGAAACAAGAACCCGACAGCTACGAAATCAATCAATTTCAGAGTATCTCATCAAGTGCAAGAACTTACCCGCTAAATATTCCACATGGGAGGACAATAATTTTATACAGAAGCATCAAGAACTACTCAAGCGTTGAGGACAACACTTCTTGAAGGAGAGGGGCATGTTAGGCCCCTATACTACTAGTGTAACCCCTTATTGTTATTAGTATAACCCACTTTTTATATTGATGTACCCATGTAGTGCCCATATTGTTACTATTGTGCCCCATAGAAGCCCACTATTGTTATTATTGTGCCCTTACATTATTATTGTTATGTCGGCTCTGATTATGTTATGACCCCTTAGACTCCTATATATAGAAAGGAGGTATTTTCATTTGTATCATCCAAGAATTGTTCATTTATGTAATGTAAAGGAGGTTTCCCCCTCGAAGAGGCTGAATTCTAAGGCGTTGATCTATCTTTTCTATCTTTTCTTGAGCTGGTTTCAAAACATTTGGTATCAGAGCTTTGGATTCTAGGGTTTCGTTGCTCCAAACAGGTCATCGTGGCATTTTTGCTATAACATTTTTTTTGCGACGTTTCAGAGGTTTTAAAAAAAACCCATTTGAGAAGAAATCGCGTTGAACCTTGGGTCCGAATTTCAGAGATTTTCGAGCTATATTTGCGGAGATATGATCTGAGGAAGTTGGTCTTTTTGCAAACTCTTGAATTACATTCCAAACAAGTGACCTGGGGAAAATCGTCATAACTTTCTCTCTAGGGATCGGATTGAAATTTCATAAGAACTTACAGAAAGATGGCGGACTGTAGTTTCTTGTACACAATTTGTAGATCCAAAGGTCGAAACAGTGACTCGTGGCACGTAGTACAAGTTCGCTCTATGGAACTCATCTTGGGAGATTGTGCATAACTCTTTCTTGGAGAATCCAATTTGGATCAGACTAGTGGCATTAGAAAGAGGACATAGAAGGCTACTACAGGTCGCAATTTCAGAACTTAAAGATCCAAAAGTACAGAGTTACATTCGTTTCAAGATCAAGCTCCTAAAATCAAGAAAAAGCAAGATGTGGAAGTTTGATGGAAAGGATCCGGTAAATTGGATACGTCAGATGGAGCAATATTTTGATCTACATGGTGTACCACTATTACAAAAGGTATGTATTGCATATTCATATTTAGAACCAGATCAATTTTTATGGTATAAAGGGCTTTGTTCTCGTAAACAACTTGTTACATGGTCAATTTTCACGGAGGAAATGATAGCACATTATGAGGATACAAAGAGCAACACCTTCTTTAGAGCAACACCACAACAATTGGAAAGAGTAAAAGGGATTTGTGACATAGTGGAAAGAAAAATTATGGAAACTAGAAAGCATATCCCTCACAACTATAAAGATGGAAGTGTTGTTTCTCCTAGCCTTCCACAACCTACAAGGGTTACACCACAACAATTGGAAAAAAAACAGAAAAAAGGCTTTGTTACAGTTGTGATAGCAAATGCACTAAAGGTCATAAGTGTGCTGAGAAGAAATTATTTTACATAGAATATGAAGAGGAGGAAGAAAAGGATCAAGAAACATCAAAAGAAGAAGATATATGCCAGGACCCCACCCTAGAGAAAGAAGAAATGAATTAGACGATATCTTGTAAATCAATGGCAAGAATTACCACTCCTCAAACTCTCAAGATAGAAGGACATATCAAGAAGAAAAAGGTGCAAGAAGTGAAAGATCACATCGAGAAATAAGAAATGAATCCAACCATATCTTGTAATTCATTGGTCAAAATTACCACTCCTCAAACTATCAAGATAGAAGGACATATCAAAAAGAAAAATGCTCAAGAAGTGAAAAATCACATCGAGCATCAAGAAATGAATCCGACCATATCTTGTAAATGATTGGAAGAAATTACCACTTCTCAAACTCTAGAGATAGAAGGACATATCAAGAAGAAAAAGGTTCAAGCGGTGAAAGATCACATCGAGCATCACCAACAAGTTCTCCAACTTTTAAAGGATAACGCCACTTCGGTGCAAAATCAAACGAAACAATAGGTAGATCAACATTGTAGTGAAAAATGTTTTGATGTAGGTGATTGGGTATTTTTATTACTACATATCAAGCAAGATATTTATGAGAAGGAAATGTTGGCAATACTACATCCACTTAAAAAATGGCGACCTTACCGAATGGGAATACTCTTCAAGGATGAGGATGTGAAAGCATTGTTTTGTGCTATTTCTATTATCCAACCAAATTGGATAAATGAAGCAAGGGATGAATGGAAAAAGGACAAAGAAGTATGGCCACTTATTCAAAAGTTGCAAAAGATCCCAATTCAAACAATATTGCTAGAAATTAAAGAGGAAGGAAAAATCATATTGGAACCTGGAGCAGTCACAGAAATAAGAACCCGACAGCTATGAAGTCAATCAATTTTAGAGTATCTCATCAAGTTGATGAACTTACCCGCTGAAGATTCCACATGGGAGGACAATAATTTTATACAGAAGCATCAAGAACTACTCAAGCGTTGAGGACAACGCTTTTTGAAGGAGAGGGACATGTTAGGCCCCTATACTACTAGTATAATCCCTTATTGTTATTAGTACAACCCACTTATTATATTGATGTACCCATGTAGTGCCCATATTGTTACTATTGTGCCCCATAGAAGCCCACTATTGTTATTATTGTGCCCTTACATTATTATTGTTATGTAGGCTCTGATTATGTTATGACCCCTTAGACTCCTATATATAGAAAGGAGGTCTTTTCATTTGTATCATCGAAGAATTATTGATTTATGTAATGTAAAGGAGGTTGCCCCCTTGAAGAGGTTGAATTCTAAGGTGTTTATATATCTTTTCTATCTTTCTTGAAGCTGGTTTCATAACATATGGTCGGATTCATTTCTCGATGCTCGATGTGATCTTTCACTTCTTGAACATTTTTCTTCTTGATATCTCTTTCTATCTTGATAGTTTGAGGAGTGGTAATTTTGACCAATGAATTACAAGATATGGTTGGATTCATTTCTTCTTTCTCGATGTGATATTTCACTTCTTGCACCTTTTTCTTCTTGATATGTCCTTCTATCTCGAGAGTTTGAGGAGTGGTAATTCTTGTCAATGCTTTACAAGATATGGTCTGATTCATTTCTTCTTTCTCTGGGCTGGGGTCCTAGAGTATATCCTCTTCTTTTGATGTTTCTTGATCCTTTTCTTCCTCCTCTTCATATTCTATGTAAAATAATTTCTTCTCAGCACACTTATGACCTTTAGTGCATTTGCTATCACAATTGTAACAAAGCCCTTTTTCTCTTTTTTCTTCCAATTGTTGTGGTGTAACCCTTGTAGGTTATGGAAGGCTGGGAGAAACAAAACTTCCATAATTATAGTTGTGAGGGGTATGCTTCCTCGTTTCCATAATTTTTCTTTCCACGATGTCACAAAGCCCTTTTACTCTTTCCAATTGTTGTGGTGTTGCTCTAAAGAAGGTGTTGCTCTTTGTATCCTCATAACGTGCTATCATTTCCTCCGTGAAAATTGACCATGTAACAAGTTGTTTATGAGAACAAAGCCCTTCATACCGTAAAAATTGATCGGGTTCTAAATATGAAGATGCAATACATACCTTTTGTAACAGTGGTACCCCATGTAGATCAAAATATTGCTCCATCTGAAGCATCCAATTTACAGGACCGTTGCCATCAAACTTCCTCATCTTGCTTTTTCTTTATTTTAGGAGCTCGATCTTGAAACGACTGTAACTCTGTACTTTTAGATCTTTAAGTTCTAAAATTTCTACCTATAGTATCTATCTGTGTCCTCTTTCAAATGCCACCAGTCTAATCCAAATTGGATTCTCCAAGGAAGAGTTATGCACAATCTCCCAAGATGACCTGATTATAGACTAGTTCATTAGAGCGAACTTTTACGACGTTCCACGAGTCACTTTTTCGACCTTTGGATTTGAAAATGATATAAAAGAAACTACATTCTGTCCTCTTTCTGTAACTTCTTCTGAAATTTCAATCTGATGCTTAGAGAGAAAGTTATGATACCAAAGCTCTGATACCAAATGTTATGAAACCAGCTCAAGAAAAAGATTGAAAAGATAGATCAACGCCTTAGAATTCAGCCTCTTCGAGGGGGAAACCTCCTTTACATTACATAAATGAGAAATTCTTGGATGATACAAATGAAAAGACCACCTTTCTATATATAGGAGTCTAAGGGGTCTTAACATAATCAGAGCCGATATAACAATAATAATGTAAGTGCACAATAATAACAATAGTGGGCTTCTGTGTGGCACAATAGTAACAATATGGGAACTACATGGGTATATCAATATAATAAGTGAGTTGTACTAATAAAAATAAGGGGTTACACTAGTAGTATAGGGGCCTAACAAACCATAACTTATTTCATAGTAAAAATATTTTAATTTAATTTAATTTTACAACATTTTTTTAATTGAATCTAAAAGGGAAAATGTTACAATATGAGATATATCTAATCCCTCTATCTCAAGACTACTAAACATATTCCCGTAGAACTTAAAATAAGGTTTTAATAAAGTTAAGCTAAGATGGATCTATGTCGATTATATATATATATATATATATATATATATATATATATATATATATATATATATATATATATATATATATATATATATATATAGAACTGACATGGATCCATCATAGCTAAGGATCCAAGGGATGATATCAACCAAATTGACTAATTATAATAGATTAAATACAGTGCATGATATTTTAAAGTTTTTCATTCTTTTATTTTCTTTTACATGATTGATCCAAAATATAGGTTTAATATTTTACAACCAATTAAGTTTTTATAATTTAGATAATTTCTTAAACACAATAGAATGTGATCAAATTTAAGAGAGAATTGGCCAAGAGGTGGAGAGAGGGATGGAGATGGTGAAAACATTTGTGGATAGAGAGAGAGAGAAAGAGAGAGTGATGGGGGGAGAGAGAGTGAGGTGGGAGAGAGGGAGTGAGAGGAAGGAAGAGAGAGGAGAGAGAGAGAGAGATGGAGTTGGAGTGGGAGAGAGGGGGAGGAAAGAACAAACAAATAGAGAGATAGATGTGGAGAGAGAGAGCAGTGACAAGGGAGAGATGGAGAGAGAGTGAGGGAGAGAGGAGAGGAGGGAAGAGAATTAAAAGGAGAGGATAGAGATAGGGAGGGAAGGGGAAGGGAGAGAGATGGAGACATAGAGATGGAGAAGGAGAGGGAGGGGGGCAAATAGTAATAGAGTTGGATGGGAGAGAGAGAGAGAGAGGGAGAGTGATTTGGGGGAGAGATAGAGGGAGGTGGGAGATAAGGGATAGGGAGGAAGGAAGATAGAGATGAGGAGAGAGAGATGGAATTGGAGGGGGTAAGAGGGGGAGGGAACAAGAAAAACATAGAGGGAGAGAGGGGTTGAAAAGGGAGTCATGGAGAGAGAGTGAGGAAGAGAGGAGAGCGGGAGGGAATAGAGAGAAGGATATAGATATAGAGGGAGAGAAGGGCAAGAGAGTGATAGAAAGAGAAGGGGAAGAGAGGGAGAGAGTGTGTGTGTACATTTCGGGGGTGATATAGAGAGAGGGAATAAAAAAGAGACACAAATACAAATATAGATATTATATAGTATTATATAACCAACCTATATCCATATTAACCATATAACTATCAAGTGCCGAGAGGAATCCAATCTCTCGAGGTGAAAACATTTCCTCAAGTTTTGCACTAGAAAAAAATGTTTGCACCTTGAGAGATTGGACCCCTCTCAACGCTCGATAGATCCGGGGTTAAGATGGATGTAGGTCAGTTAATATGAAATTAAAATAGTTTTTATTTTATATTATAGTCTTAAAAATTAAAATTTCCCTTCAAATTAATTTCAAATTAGAACTAGACCCAATTAGATTCAATGAATATATTTTAAAAAAATACATTAAAATAAAAAAAATTATTAAAAATATATATTTTTAAAATTACAAATTATTAGAGATACATAGTGCAAAGTTGGCTCACCTATACACCATGTGAGGAGGAAGAATAACCTTTCAACCAATATTTAACAATTCAACCCCCTATCACTTGTAAGTTTAGGTTGCTTGACAAAATTAAGATGACTAACATAAAAAAATTGATTCATATTATTGTAGTACTTGTTAGGTAGGATTATTTTTGTTCTTAGACTAAATTAGTCATTCATGTTAGTTATTTTTAGTTGTATTACTTATTAGCTAGTCACATATTTCAATCCACGACTAAATTAGTGATTTATGTTAGTCGTTTTTAGTTCAGTCACTTAAGATTGTTCATTTTTGGTAGTATTTCACTTGGAAAAGATGTGGTGACTAAAAATTTTAGTCACATAGTCACTATTTGCTCATTTTCTACTAGTGATTAATACACTGGTCAGAAGGCATTGTTTGGATGCAGAAACAACTGTGAGTGGAAAGGCTAATATAAAAACCATCAAAAACCTACCATTGAGGACTATTATACATACCATCGCCCGTATAGTTGAGGCTCAAGTGTTACATGAGGCAACAAAATCTAAGTTCCAATACGCAGTGGACTGTCTTTGCTCCAAAAGTATTTAACTGGTGTGAAGGATTGTTGGTTAACATGAAAAGATAGTTGACCAAGTGCCAAACAAGTCATTTGAAGCAGTTTGGGTTTGTATCGATCTTAGTCACATTTTTCTTGGAGCGTGTGCCTCTATTTCATTACCAATGGGTAGAGGTGGACAATCCAGCTCCAAGAGATCCGAGGTTACACATATGGAGTGAGATTATGGCTCAGGGTAGAGGAGGTAAATGGATGCATTTCCATTCGCCATTCTTTGGTTGGTTACACCAACAGCTGATCATGGTAGATGACTATGCCTATGCAGGGACAAACTTCAGAGCAGACCTTGATATTCCTCTACCATCTGGTGCACAATGGAACAATGTAGGTAAAAACTTGTTTTTCTGAATTTTTCAAGTTTTATGATTTTTTTGCAGTCTATTTGAGAGTTTACTTATGACAACTTTGCAGATGTGGGACCAAAAAGACCTCCCAGAATGTCTCTAATAGCTCAATGAGTAGCATGCTCAGTAGAGGAAGAATTTCCATACAAGAAAGGAGAAGACCCTATAGTGGAGATGGAGTGAAACCTGGAAGTCCTTACTTAGGGAATTCCAGAGTATGCTACTATAGATGACGTGCCACTGCGGTACCAGAGGCACACAGTGGGAGTATCCACAAGACTTCGTCGGTTGTTAGGTTGAGTGATTAGAGTTGTCTCATGCTATCATGAGCATCATGTGGCAAATATCCTATTCCTAGTCGTATTATCTGCAATGTTGTAGGCTTTTAAATCCATGTGTCTTAGAACACTATTTTTTGAGATTTTGACATAACAAACTTTGACAGACTCGATATATATATATATATATATATATATATATATATATATATATATATATATATATATATATATATATATATATATATATATATATATATATATATATATATATATATATATATATATATATATATATATATATATATATATATATATATATATATATATATATATATGCATGTTTCTATTGTTTACTTATGTTTTCATATATCATGATGATGTGTTCGGTTTTTTACAAGTGATGCAAATGTCTATCTAAAACATAATTTTCCAATGCATCTATTAACGTATTCAAATTTCGTGGAATGTGTTGATATGTAATGTAATCAAAGTTTCTTTCCAGTAATCGAACATGTAGATACATGCATAAAATTTGTGGATTTATTACTGAATAATGACCATTTAATTGTAGCACAACGAGTTGTGAATCTAACTTAACAACCAAAAATTATGATTCCGAGAGAAAACTGCTTCTGATAACAATTCGATAACTGCATTGTACTCAACAATATTATTGGTTCTTTTTCTTAGGAAAATACCTTGTAAATTGATCAACTTGCCTTTAGGGGTGAAGAGTTCCCAAGTTGCAGAAGATAACGCCCATGTGCTACGACAAGCACCATCAACAAAACTAACATAATGGTTTGATGAGCCAAGTGGAACCCAAAGTAAGGAGAGGAAACATGTTTGCAAAGCAAACAATAACAAAAAATATAAAAATGCACACTAATGAATTCACACACTAATGTACAAAAGTAATCATATGGAAATCACGCATAATACTTTTTCAGATAAAGCCTATTGTGAGGATGTGCTAATGAATTATCTTCGTAGTCAACCAGCTCATAGGCGCCTTTTTGCAAAACATGTTTAACATTGTATGGCCCATGCCACATAGGTTCGAAATTCCTACCTTCCAACTTATCATTAGCTTGATCATACAACAAGACCAAGTCACCTTCAGCAAAAACTCATGGAGAAAAATTTTGATCATAATGAGATTTAACTCATTTTTTCTATGCTTCGATAACCATCACAACAATTCGACGGGTTTCATCAAGACTTTGGAGATGAAGTAAGCATTCCTTTTCAGGCGAGGTATTGGGGAGTAATTCGATAGCTAGTTTTAATGAATGAATCTCACACTCGATATGGAGTGTCACCTCTAAGCCATATGCCAACTCGAATAGATTGAAACTAGTGGTTGTCTTAGCCGAGGTTCAGTAAACCCAAAGAGCTGAAAACAACAACATGAGATGTCAATCCTTTTTATGCTTTCCAATGGTATGTTGAAGCATAGTAACTAAGAATTTATTAGCCGCTTCAACTTGGCCATTAGCTATGGGTAATAAGGAGTTGACCTGTCATGATGAAGACCCAACTGAGTAATAAGCTATGCCATCATGTACTGACAAAAATGTGATCTCTACTCAATGAAAATGGATTGAGGGACACCAAAATAGGATATGACATGGTTAAATAGGAACTTAGTAGCAGTTTTATCGTCAACAATATATGTGGGAATCACCTCAGCCCTTTTACTAAAATAGTCGACGACGATGATGATATAGCCATGTCGCCCGACCGAGCAAGGGTTAAAAGTCATGAAATCAATTCCCCATTTAGGGAATGGGCCAGTGGTAACAAATGGGTGTAAGGGTGTTGGATGGTCATGCTATTTATGGTTATATATCTAACATTCATGGCACTTTTGAACTTCCAAAATACAATCTTTGAAGATAGAAGGCCAGAAATAATTGGCGCGAAGGATTTTTTAAGGAGTGGCATAGCCTGACATGTGACCACCACATGCCCCAAAGTGGCAGTCATTTAGGACTCATTCAACCTCTTCACGTGTTAAACATCTGCGAAGAAAAAAATAAACACCAAATCGGTACAGCGTATCACCAAAAATCGGATAAGGTTGATACTGATGCTAGATGTGATGATGGTCAGATCAAGACAAATCAGATCAGAAAGTCTAGGTCTAAAGATAAATAATAATATTTCCATACCATGGGTCAATAGTACTAATGAGAAACAAGGTTTCATTAGGAATCTGCTAAACAAAATAAGTCGAGGTGTTTGCCGAAGGAAAGGCATAAATCAATTCAGAAAAAACTAGTGACTTCTGTGATTTAGTGGAAGTAAGCTCCAAATCAAACTCTTGTAGGATAATGATCCATTTAGAGTATTTTCCCCCAATAAATTCATGGGTCAGAATATAAGTCATCAGGTTACAGTCATAAATCACTGTGGTCTTTCATAGAAGAATATAATGGTGAAATCGTTGGACAACATGGACCACTACCAAGGGGAGCTTCTTGACATGAGAATATTGAGTTTCTCTATTAATAATATTTTGAATCAAATAATAATCCATGTTTTCATTTCCAACATCATATTCCTACACAAGTACCATGGAAACTGTACTGTTATCCACGACCAAGTACAAGAAATAATCGCGATGGTAATCGAGGGGATGCAATAAAGGAGCACTAATGAGTGATTGCTTTAAAGCATCAAAAGTTTGTTGAGAAATTTAATCCCAAATGAATGGGATCCCCTTCTTAAGTAAGTGAGTAAATCCCTTGGCAAGCTCAGCATAATTAGGGACAAAACGACGAAGAAAATTGGCATTTCCTTGCAAACTCTGCAATTGGTGCAAGGATGAAGGAGAGGGTAAATTTACAATAGCCTCTACTTTTAGAGGATCTATTCGGATGCCTTCTTTAGACACAACAAAACCCAAGAGACAACCAGATTTGACGCAGAAGACACATTTATGCAGATGGAGATGACCATTATAGTGTTGTTGTGGTATTCAACAACCCCCCATTTGTTAATAATAGCAGTTAACATTACATTAACTAAATGGGGACCCTTTAAAATTTTTCATTCAAAAAACAAAACTTAGCGTTTAGTCATTTCTTTTATTTTTTTAATAAAGCAAACATAAGAATCAAAAACCTTTTTGGGAACTACTAAAGACTTACCTTTTTGTATATAGCATGTCTAAAACCAACTAAAGGACCTTTCTAAAAGCCTCCAAAATCAAGCAAAGCATTTAAAATAAGGGCTCCATGGTCTAAATTATCATAAAATCTGACGAAAACGGAAGTCCTTAAGCTTTTTAGGCTTAAGTCTCGCATCGCATAACACGACCCATAAAGAGTTCTCTCTTAAATATGATATAGCAAGATTTGCGAGTTGTGTAACCACAATGGTGCTTTGACTTTTATCGCATCACATTTCGGGTATTCAAGCAAACACTTTACACTTACCACAAGCCGATATTGCGAAATGCGATTCACACCTAGACCCACACCTTAGAGTATTAAAAGAAAATATTTCAAGTCTGTCAAGTCTATTGCATAGGATGAACCTAGCGATTAACCATACGTGAAACAACAAATGGACGGCTCGCATCTCACATCTCGCAGACACATAGTAGGAGGTAAGAATGCTAAAAGGCACATCTTGCGATATTGCAATCTGCGATATTACTTCGCAAATCGCACAATCGCTATCATCGCAGTATAATGGCTCACCACCATAGAAGCTTTCATCCTGTTTTTCGACACAAAAATTTATGAGCATTAAATCTAAGGGTTAATAAATCATTATTGGGAATTAGTGGGAAATAACTACATTTATGTGTGAAAAGCCATTTAACTTGATATGATATCTTGTTACCTGTGTTCAAATAATGCTTCTTTTACCACCTTTACAATCTATCTGCATTATTTCATTTCTACGTTCATCTTTGAGTGTCTGATAGTTGTTGTTCTTCATTTCAGGAAAAACTCGCAGAGTAGAATGCTAAGAAAAATGGGGAAGAAAGGCAAGGTTGTAGCCTCTAAGAAGACAGAGATGACTCCCCTATTCATAGATAACACATGCAACAGAGAGGGAGGAACCTATACATGGTAGACTATGTACAACATACTGGAGGAGGAACAAATGAGGATTATGGAAACAAATGTTACAGTTGATGGATGACATTCCTCAGACACTTCCATGTTATAGATGGCTTGGTCATTTTTACACCATATAGGCACTCAGTTGAAGTTAATCCCTTATGCTGACATGGTAAAATGTGTTATCGATGAAGGATATATTTTATATAGAGAATTCAGGACGAGAAGCCAATGGGTGATTGGATCTTTTACCTCGGAAAATTTATGGCTTATGTACCACCTACCAAAGCCACATGTCATCTACAATAGGTAATTCATCGAAAATTTTGTTAAATAGAATAATGACCCAACGGATTGCACTCGTGCCTGGTCGAATAATGAAGAGAAAATCAAGAAAGACAAAAATGGTATGTACACTCCTACATCTTTTTGTCCCCCTTATAGTTTTGTTGGGACTATGTTATGTCGACTATTTGGTAGATCTGATAGTACAAAGTTCTCCCGGGAGTGGTTGTCATTAATAGAAGCAGTCGTTAATGCAACTATTATGAATTGGTCCCAAATCTTGTCATATAATTTAGCAAAAACAATTATCGAGTATAGAAGGATAAGAAGTATTGCTTCAAGGGTTTACTCTCCATTTTTTATGAGCGCCTCTGTTATGGATGCTATTTGTTTTAGTTCAAAGTTCCCAATTTTTGGATGGAAATGGACTATTCTAAATCCACTTCCCATTCATGTGTACCACAATTTCATGTGGGAATCCAATTTTCAACCACATTTTTTCAAGATTTGCCATGGAGTTATGCTCCCTATTTACAAGCGGATTTATAATCGAGAAACCCCCATGTTTTTGCAAGAAGCTAAAGTTGACATCTTCCCAATGGCCAGATGGTTCAGGGAGGAAAAATTTACATATATCAGAGTTTTTGGCAGCATCACCTCCCCCCACATCCTCCCATACTATGTTCCAGAGGAATTGATGACTAGCGAGATAACCTACTAGACAGCCAGTGAGGGTGGAATGAGCCATGCAATGAAAGAGTCAAAGAAGGCCATTTGGCTTGCATTCCTTATACAATGTAGAGAATTTGCACTACACAACCTGAGACACCATCCAAAGAAGCAGAGAACATGTTATCTCTGCAATACCCAAATTCCCTGGACGACAGTATGACCCATTTGGCACAGTCAAGAATTTCACCACTATGGTGAAAATAAAAGTATTTACTAATGAGGAGGATGCTTTTGATGATATATTTTTGAAGAAAAACACCTTTGCAGAGGTGAAACATATGGCATAGCTACTTTTTAACCAATAAGATCTAGAAAAGTTTTACAGTTATAGAGAAAAGAGGCTAGCAATGCTCCCACTGGACCAATTGTTAATTGAACCAATAAGGGAGCCTACTCCCAGTGTGACTATGGAAGGTGACTCCAAATAAAACTCCAAATATGATTCTGGAGGAGAATCTCAAGAAAAATATATTGAGGAATCACGACATTCATCACAGAATGGCAAAAGCAGGAGCATCGAGGGTACGACCCAATATACACAAAAGATAGTTGAAGAAGCTTCAACTAGCAAGTAGGTTGAAATCCCTACTACCTCTACACAACCAATAAAACCCATGGTAATGGGATAATTTTAATAAAAGTCTCAATATAGAGGAACAAGTGCCAGAGTTAAAAATGCTACAATAGAAGACAACTCTGGAAATTACAATGGAAGAAACTGCAAATGAACTAGAACTAGAGCATATCCCTGTTACCCCCACCTCTGTGATAATTATGAATATTGAAGAAATACCCCCTATGGATGTATTATATATCCCACAACATAATTTTTTGGTGTAAAGGCAAAGAAATAAAAGAAAATTGGACTCTATAGTTGCTACTACCCCTAAAAATCAATTAATGGATGTCCTATGCAAGGACTCGCCTATTGATCCATCTGCCAACTTAACTATACTCTCATAGTTTGCAGGTGCCTATGCTACAATAACCATAGACAGAGAAACAGAAGTCCAAATGTTTCTTAGAGGAAAGGAAAATAAAATAACATCACTTGAGCAACAATTACAGTAATTCAAATCTGACCAGCGGGCAGAGATACAGTTGGCCAAGCTTCAACAGGAATTTGAACAGATGCAAATAGTTAATCGAATCAGCTTAGCCAAGAAGGAAGCACAAGTACAGGGAATAACTTATATTCATAAAGACGATCCAAAGATCGATCAATTTATTACTGAAGCACTTAGACTTAATTCCCAGTTGACACTTCAGAAAGAATTACTGTGCCAGAAGATTTGACACTGGAATTCTTATTGCGAAACAAATGATAAACTGACAAGTCAAGTCATAGAAATGCAACTTGAATATGATGATATCTTCAAAAAGGTCTCTGATCACATCGCTTGGAAAAATACAGAGGAGGGGAGAAAATCCGACCTGCCCAAGCTAGAAGAATCACATAAGGAAATTATGTTTTCAAGCTGGGATTCTCGGCTTAAAGAAGAAGAAAAGGAAATAGCGGATGCGGTGACAACATCAAACATTATCATAGAAAATATCAATGAGATTTTGCATGGTGCCAATCTAGTTGCAGAGTCCATTCCAGGGTTCCTTCCAGACGCAAAACAACTTGAACAACAATGGAAACAGGCAGCGAAGGAAAAAGTAGAAGTGATAAGGAAAACGACCAGGCTAGATTGGGAGGCATATTGGCAACATTTGGTCAAGCCTCATAGCCAATGGATGACCCAGCGATGACTAACCACCTCTGTTGAGAAAATGGCGCTAGCACTGACCGATGTCATATTCAATGGATAGTTGAAAGCTAAAGTCGGCTGGCCTACACAACTGAAGCCTATGATAGATATCTATGATCTGAAGGATCGAATGCAACATAGTTAGTCACCATGTTTACTTTAATTTTGATTTTATTTTTGCATAAACTGAGGCAGGTCGTTTAAACATCCTCAACTTTTTTTGTAATAATCTATTTTTATTTTTATGGACTTAGTATTTAAACCCCTCTCATGCATTTAGAGAGGGGTCTGCAATATTATCAGAAAATCTCTTCAAAACATGCGCTTTTGTCCCTTTGAAGAAGTTTTGGTTCAATATATGGAACATGATTTATTTTTATTTGACTTAACATCTTCTACTGAAATTGCACTTTTGTACTCTTAGATGATGTTGAATGGATTGAAGATAGATCAATATCGCTGAAACACATGAGTAGGACGTATTATAAATGGTATTTTTATCTCGTAATCCTTTTTACTTGTGTATTAAGAAATCATTTCTTTTCGAATTATTTATGTATGAAAGTCTGAATTTTTATTATCGTTATTGCACTTCTGCATGATGATGATCTTTATTTTATGCTGAATATATGAATAACTCTTTATGCTATATATTTCGCATAATCATTTCGGCTAACTTTTTATACGAAACAATTGTTGTTGAAACTTATTCACCTCTAATCGTAATTGAATGATCTTTATTACCAATTGCTTTTAGAAATTATTGTAGATCGCATACATCAAGTTTATCCTGGGTATATTATGATTAGATAGCTTTTAGAAATTAGAAGTTAAATTCATTTGTGATTGATTAGTTTAGAATAGATTACCATTAGCTTAAATGTTACTCTAAAACATCACACATCACCCCATTTAGCACAAGCATTAAACAGATAGGGAAACTGGTCCCATTATCCCCAATTAGAGCCACTACTCCAAATGGAAAAGGAGTTGCCAATCAAGCTCCGGATTGGGTTTTTTCCCCCATGTTTAGGCAACGATTTTCGAGGCTTCAAAATTTTGGCACTAGAAGGGGGCCTGAATTTTGTATGGAAAGTAAGTCTAAATTAACAGTCCATTCTAAGAGTAAGACTGCCTCACCCTCTCCTCCAACTTTTCGAAAGTCTTCTAAATCCCATGACCCTAAGCAAGAAGTTGCACAAGATATTATACAACCCGTTGCCGAAAACCCAATCGATCCAGAGATTTCTTCTCTTACCTAGTGCCCTAAAGTTCAATATTTGATTCAAAAATTACAAGGGATTTTGCTATCACAAGAAGGATCTGAGACATCTTAGGATAGTGATAATTCTCAGTTCACTCCATCTCGGCAGTTAACTAGAGCATAGAGTAAAAACTTTGAAATACCTTTGTTCAAATTTCCTCTTCCAAGCAGGGAGAAAGCTAAGAAGATACCATCTGAATCTCACAGTGAGGTTTTATCATCATCTTCATCCATCCCATCTATACCCTCATAAGATGAATCATCCATCTCACCACTCCAGATCATGATTCACACAGGTACAAGAGCTATATCTTCTTCTACTCAATCATATTCAAACCTTACTGCAACAACTTCCCATACCCACAGACTAGCAATGGCACATAATCCCCTACAAAATCCTCCAAGGCCATGGACAAACCCAGGGGCTATTAGGATGGCTTCTCCTTTACATCAATTATCAGCACATCCAAAAAAATGGCTGCCCAAATTCAATCCTGATAATGGCCTATTGGCTGAGGAACATATAAATACTTTTATGTTTCCCATTAACTTGAATCAAGTAGAGGATGAAGACACAGTTGTAAGACTATTCCCATATACTTTGCAGGGAGACACAGGATCATGGTACTTTTCATTACTATCAGGTTCTATTAATAGTTGGGATGCTTTTCAAGAGAAATTTTTAACAATGTTTGGAGATGATAGATCTACAACTACCTTAATTAATGATCTCTCCAATTTGAAAGCCGAGCCAAGAGAACCTATCAAATACTTCAACTCTCGCTTCAATAAACTATTGAATAAAATACCATCGACATCTAAGCCTAGCAATGAAGTCCAAAATGAGTGGTACATCTCCAATCTACCATCAAACACAACTATCTTTGTTAATAGAGCTGTCAAACCAACCTTGGCAGAAAATATGAAAGAGGCAATAGTTGTAGAAAAACACATCCTAGATATCAAAATAAGAAACACATTATAAGAATAGAAATATAAGAAAGTAACCTTTAGAGATGACTCTAAGAAGAAACCACCGAAACATCCTTTTGATCTTGAAGGATTACAGAAAGTACTCAAAAACATGTCTAATGAAATGGTGGATATTAAGAAATAGGTAGAAGAGACTTCCTCTGAAAAACCTTTCAAACCATTCAAAAGGAATTCTCCTATTGATCCTAAGCCTCCAAATGCCATATCAAATGCTGAGTCAGATGAGGACAAAGATTCACCTAGCGATGAACAAACGGACGAGGAGGAAGTAGCAGACTTACCAGGGTTGTGGGATTTTATACTTCCCAATGAAGAAACTTAAGAAGCCTTACCTGTCGCTAGTTGAAGTAAAAATCCTATCGAAATGTCACAAACAAATCTGAAACAGAAGGATTCAATGCCACCCCCTAGGGATAAAGCAATAGGTAAGAAATCTGTACCAAAATACACTTAGACAACACCTACTCAATTGGATCCTTCTCCTTCATCTAAAACTTTGATAGTTTCTGATGAAATGGAATATAATATTATCGATGATATGAAGAAAACTAGGGAAAACATTACATTTCATGAGCTTAGAAAATTGAAACATCAATAGAAGTTACTTATGAAAGAACTTAAAGTAGTACCTACTATACCACTTCCTGCTGCCATAATCTCTCAAGCTGCCCAAGAAATGGGAAGACCCCCTAGTGCTTCTTTGAATAAAATAGATCCAATTGATATAGCTTTAATTGGAGGAAGATCAAAATCACACACTCCACCTTTTCTTCTTACTTTTGAAGTATTTAACAAAAACTTACACAAATGTCTAGTTGATTCTAGAGCTTCATCTAACATATTGCCCAGAACAGTTTGTGAGAAGTTGAATGTTCATCCTCAGAAATCTGTTGTAAGAATAGTTTAGTTAGATCACTCTCAAGTCAAAGTCGTTGGAGAACATAATCAAGTAACCATGAGACTTTCATCAAAACCCAAAATTTGCCAGGTCATCGACATACTTGTAGCTGACATTCCTGAGTTCCTTAGTTTAATCCTTAGTAGAGGTTGGTCAGAAAAATTTTAGGGTTATTTTGCAACTGACTGGTCTCATTTGTGGCTTCCCTATAATGGTAAACCAAATCAAATAAGGATTGATCACGAGAAACATCATAAGTTCATAGTGACAAAATTAGAAGGTGAAAACGAACCGATTGCATATAGCAACAATATCATCAGAAATTATTCTGCAGAATCATTTCTAGGGAATTTCAATGCTCATACTTCACCTTTCTTAGAAAACTCTGTTGTCTCTCAAATTGAAAATTTTTCCCGAATAGACACTTATAAATGTGTAAATTTTGTAGATAAACTTGTAGTTAAATCTTTATTTTGGAAATTATTTTTTGATGGATCTAAATCCAATGATGGAGCAAGAGCAGGTTGCATCTTAGTTAGCCCAGAGGGGGAGAAAACTATGTTAGCATGTAGACTTGAATTTAATTGCACCAACAATACTTCTGAATATGAGGCACTAGCTCAAGGTCTATATAAGGAAATTGGCCTTAATGCAAAATACCTCCAAGTGTTCAGGGATTTAGAAATTGTCACAAAACAGGTAAGAAACACTATACATTATTTATCGGGACTTGAAACATTATCAGTCATTAATTCAAGATCTAACTCTCCACTTTATTGCGTTTAATATTTCCCCTATTCTAAGACTCTAGAATGCTAGTGTCGATCTTCTAGTTAATGTTGCTTCCAAGCTTATCCCTCCAAAAGGTTATAGCCTAGATCGATTCTCCATCGAATTAATATTTAGGCCTTCCATCCCTGATAATATCACCAACTGGAGAGTCTTTAATAACGATCCAGATATCATAAGCTTCCTGACCTTAGAAGGCTCATACGACGACCAGATAGTTGATGAAGACCAACATGATAACAAACTTAAACAAGAAACAATAATTAATGCTATACCAAATTTTGTAGATAAGTTGGAAGATTTATATGACCTCAAAGGTAGATTTAAACGATCTACTAATTCAAAACTTCAGAGTTCAACTCCGAGTTTTGAATTGATCAACCTTGGGACTTATTTAAAACCTCAAAACATTAACATAGGTCTAGGTCTTACGTCAGACGAAAAAACATCTTTTATAAGTGTGTTGAAAAGATATAAGGGTATCTTTGCATGGAACTATGAATATCTCAAGAAATATGACACCTATATTATCCAACACACTATTCCTATGATATCTGACGAAAGACCTATTTAGCAGAAATTAAGGAAAATCCATCCTAATTTAGAAAGTCAAATTAAATCTAAGCTGAATAAGCTGCTGAAAGCCAAAATCATTTTTCTTGTCAGACACTCCCGATGGGTTTCCAATCTTGTCCCAGTTAGGAATAAGAATGGTGATATTCGAATATGTGTAGATTTCCACAACCTCACTAAAGCTTGCCAAAAGGAAAATTTCCCATTACCTCCTATGGACCATATTTTGCAATCAGTAGCAGGCTCTGAACTAATGTCTTTCCTGGATGGATTCTCAGGTTATAACCAAATTTTAGTACATCTAGATGACCAGCTGAAAACTACATTCAGGACAAAATGGGGAACTTATGCTTATTAGAAGATGCCATTTGGATTGATCAATGCTGGTGCTAATTTCCGGAGAGCCATGGATATATCCTTCAAAGGTTTGGTAAATAAATCTGTAGTGATCTACTTAGATGATATAACAGTATACTCCAAGAAGCGCAGTAATCATCTAAGAGACTTGATACAAATCTTTGAACATTTCCAAAGGTATGGAATTTCTCTGAACCCCAAAAATTCTTTTTTCACGTTAAGTGAAGGAAAGCTCCTTGGATTCATTGTTTCCAAGACAGGAATTCATATTGACCCTGACAGAATTAGAGAAATTTCTTAAATACCTTTACCACATAACAAGAAATCAATGCAATGTTTCCTAGGTCAAATAAGTTTTGTTAAAATGTTTTCCCCTGACTTCTCAAGAATTGTTTTACCTCATCAATCCATGATAAAGAAAAATTCTTTGTTTAAATGGGGACATTCGGAACATGAAGCTTTTGGCTTGACAAAGCAAGAAATTATTAATGCCCCATCTCTAGCAACCCCAAATTTTTCCAATCATTTCATTTTATATACTTTCTCTTTTGAGGAATCATGTGCAACCATATTGACACAAGAAAATCAAGATAAGGTTGAAGCTCCAATCTTTTTCTTTAGCTCCAATTTGCAAGGAGCTGAATTAAATTACTCAGATGTTGAAAAATAGGCTTTTGCTATTTTCAAATCTATAAAACACTTTAGAACTTTTCTCCTCAAGACCCACACTAAAGTCATAGTACCCTTCTCAGCAGTAAGAAATCTTTTAATACAAAGGGACATAGGAGAAAAGAGAGCAAACTGGGTCACTGCCTTGCAAGAATATGACATAGAAATTAAACCAACTAAAATTGTAAAAGGTCAAGGTTTTTGCAGGATGCTGGCAGGTGCTTCAAATCTATCAGAGTTGCAACATTCAGGTGACGATTTACAAATCTATGAGGTAAGCCTTAATGACACAAAATCAAGGTATGTTGATGTCATATTTTACTTAAAAAATGGATATGCACTAGCCCAATTGAATTACACAAAGAAAAGAGCCTTGAGATTAAAACCAAGGCAATATCAGATTGTCAATGATGTACTTTTCAGGAGAAATTATGATTCTATTTTACTTAGGTGTCTTGAAAAACCTGAGGCAGAAAAGGTGTTGCAGGAACTTCATGATGAACCAGATAGTGGTCACTTTGGCAGTGACACTACGGAACATAAAATCCTACATGCTGACTATTACTGGCCAACTTTGTTCAAAGATGCACAGAGTTATGTAAGAAGATGTAAGGTTTGTCAAACAACTGCTAGAAGACAGAGAAAACAATGGGGATTGGATGTAATAGGTGAGATCATCCTCATTCTTCTAAACATCATAGATACATTCTTACATCCACTGATTATTTCACCAAATGGGTAGAGGCAATCCCACTGAAGGTAGCCAATTTAGAAAATATTACTGAATTTATAAATTAATTTATCATCACTAGATTTGGCTTACCATCTGCTTTAATGTTTGATAATGCATCTTATTTTCAGGGAATGCTATGAAAAAAATGTCACTTAAAAGAGTTTTTAAGCTTAAGTATTCAACAAATTATTATCCGTAAGGAAATGGACTAGCCAAATCCACAAACAAAAATCTCATCAGGATCATTAAACGTATTGTTGACCAAGGCCAAAAGCACTGGCATAAGTCTTTAGTGTTTTCTCTATGGGCAGATTGAATAACTTAGAAAGCCTCCATCGGTACTTCTCCTTTTAATTTGGTCTATGGGAAAGAAGCAGTCTTACCAACAACTGTAGCCATTTCCTCCTTAGCCTTAGTTCAATTCATTAGAGAAACCCCTTCCTCATCTATGCAGGTTTAAAAATCACAAATTCTTAAGCTTGAAGAGGAAAGGGAAAAAGCCAGGACCACGCATGCACATCATCAACAGTTAGTCAAATCCTCCTTTGATTCAAATTATGTGGCATCAAAATCTTTCCAACTCAGAGACCTAGTATTAAAATGGGATAAAGCCCATGAAGAGAAAGGTAAACATAACTTGTTCCAACAAATGTGGCTCGGCCCATTTCAAATTGTGGAACAGTTAGGCCCATCAACTTTTCTGTTACAAGATTTATTAGGTAAGAGAGAATCTCTACCTATCAATGGACAGGTCCTAAAGAAATACTTTCCATAGAAGATGATCTCTTCTGTTCACTGTATATTATTTCCCATAGTTATTTTTTTTAAGAAATAATAATACCAATTCAAAAGCATTCACTTTTGGTTTTACAAAGGATAGTCTCTTTTCAATATTGACTTTTCGCTTGTATAAGTAAATATTTTTATGAAAGTAATCTTCACATATGAAATGTATAGTTAAGTTTGATTTCTTTTAAATTCATTGTCTTCCTCCTTAATTATCTGATTTTAATGAAGCTTAACTTTAAAAGAGAAACTACTCCTTTATTTTAGTCTAGAAAAGTATCTATACAAAGCAAAGTCTCTCTCCAGAAAGGCATCTCTAAAAAAACTCCACAACTGTCGTCCATAAGCTCTTAAGGGATCCTTCCCACTTAGTTAGTTTCCATTTTTTAGAGTGTAATTCTAAAATATACCTAAAATTAAATCATAAGAGGTCTCATCAAGAGCCAGCTTACCATGATCATAATATTATAACAGAACTGACATTACCAAAACTGCATATCAAAATAGGGTAATGGCTTATGATTATAATAATCAAAAGACAAGGGGTCTCATCAGGAGCCAACTTGTTTAGTTAAGTTATGAATCAAGTGAATGGCATTACCAATGTTGGTCACCAAACCAAGACATTGTCCTTTAGGAAATACAGATGAAAAGCTGAAGCCACAACTAAATTACTTCATAAAATAAAGAAAGAAATAAGTATACTTACGAGCTTATCTTTAAAATTACATTCTGATTTAAGTGGAATATTGGGTCCTTGCTGCTTAAAATGTAACTGTGCCGAGGCTATGAACACCTGCTGGTAGTAGAGGCTCTACCTACGACAACGGAGTAAACAAAAAACCAATCTGAGGAGAGACTCATGTCTTTATCTTTAAAAAACTAAGTAAGACTGATGTAGACAATGTTACTTTTTATAAGAAAAGAATAGTCAAAAGAATGGTAGTTAGGCAGATGATTGTTTTATTACGAAAGCAATAATTCGTACTTTATATTCCATAGAATTTGTTTTATTTTCAAAACTATCTTTATTTTGGAAGTTTTAGACTATTCAAAAAACTCTCAGAGATAACTGGTTCTTCCAAGTGAATCACCAATTGTTGTGGTATTCAACAACCCCCCATTTGTTAATAATAGTAGTTAATGTTACATTAACTAAATGGGAACCCTTTAAAATTTTTCATTCAAAAAACAAAACTTAGCATTTAGTCATTTCTTTCTTTTTTGAATAAAGCAAAGATAACAATCAAAAACCTTTTTGGGAACTACTAAAGACTTACCTTTTTATATATAGCATGTCTAAAACCCACTAAAGTACCTTTCTAAAAGCCTCCAAAATCAAGAAAAGCATTTAAAATAAGGGATTCATGGTCTAAATTATCATAAAATCCGACGAAAATGGAAGTCCTTAAGTTTTTTAGGCTTAAGTCTCGCATCGCATAACACAACCCATAAAGAGTTCTCTCTTAAATAACATATAGAAAGATTTGTGAGTTGTGAAACCATAATGGCGCTTTGACTTTTATTGCATCTCATTTTGGGTATTCAAGCAAACACTTTACACTTACCACAAGCCGATATTGTGAAATGCAATTCGCACCTAGACCCACACCATAGAGTATTAAAAGAAAATATTTCGAGTTAGTCAAATCTATTACATAGGATGAACCTAGAGATTAACCATACGTGAAACAACAAATGGACGTCTCACATCTCGCATCTCGCAGACACACAACAGGAGGTAAGAATGCGAAAAGGCACATCTCGTGATATTGCGATCTACAATATTGCTTCGTAAATCTCACAATCGCTATCATCGCAGTGTAATGGCTTTCCACCCTCGAAGCTTTCATCTCGTTTTTCGACACAAACATTTATGAGCATTAAAGTGAAGGGATAATGAATCATTAGTTGGAATTAGTGGGAAATAACTGCATTTATGTGTGAAAAGCCATTTATCTTGATACGATATCCTACTACATGCATTCAAATAATGCTTCTCTTACCACCTTTACAAGTTGTCTGCATTATTTCATTTCTACATTCATCTTTGAGTGTTCGATAGCTGATTTTCTTCATTTAAAAAAAACTGGCAGAGTAGAATGCTGAGAAAAATGGGGAAGAAAGGCAACGATGTAGCCTCTGAAAAGACAGAGATGACTCCCATGTTCACAGATACCACATGCAACAGAGAGGGAGGAACCTCTACTTGGGAGACTATGTACAAAATACTGGAGGAGGAACAACTGAGGATTATGGAAACAAAGGTTACAGTTGACAGACAAGATTCCTCAGATGCTTCCATGTTAGAGACAACTTGTTTTTTTTTACACCGCATAGCCGCTCGGATGAAGATAAACCCTTATACCGACATGGTAAAATGGGTTATCGATGAAGGAGATATTTCAGACAAAGAATTTAGGACAAGAAGCCAAGGGGTCGTCAGATCTTTTACCCAGACAATTTATGACTTATGTACCACCTACCAAAGCCACAGATCATCTACAATAGGAAATTCACAGAAAAGTTGGCTAAAGAGAACAATGACCTAGCAGATTGAACCCGCGCCTGGTCGAATAATGAAGAGAAAATCAAGAAAGACAAAAATGGTATGTACACTACTGCATCTATTTGTCTGTCTTATAGTTTTTCTATGGCTATGTTATGTTGACTGTTTGGTAGACCTGATAGTAACAAGTTATCCTCAGAGTGGTTTCCATTAATAGAAGCAGTCGTTAACGCAACTATTATGAATTGGGCCCAAATCTTGTCCGATAATTTAGCAAAAACAATTATCGAGTATAGAAGGAAAAGAAGTACTGCTTCAAGGATTTACCCTCCATTTTTTACGAGAACCTATGTTATGGATGCTATTTGTTTTATTTCAAAGTTCCCCATTATGTGATGAAAATGGACTATTCGAAATCCACTTCCCATTCATGTGTACCACAAGGTCATGTGGGAATCCAATTTTCAACCACATTTTTTCAAGATTTGCCATAGAGTTATTCTCCCTATTTATAAGCGGCTTTGTAATCGAGACGCACACAGGTTTTCCCAAGAAGATGAAGTTGACATCCTCTCAGTGGCTAGATGGTTCGAGGAGGAAACATTTACATATATCATATTTTTTGGCAGCATCACCTCCCCCCACATCCTCCCATACTATGTTCCAGATAAATTGATGGCTAGGGAGATAGCCTACTAGACAACTAGTGAAGGCGGAATGAGCCATACACTGAAAGAGTTAAAGAAGGCCATTTGGCCTGCATTCCCTGTACAGTGCGGAGCATTTTCACTACACGACATGGGAAACATGTTCAAAGAAGCCGAGAACATGCTATCTTTGCAATTACCTAAATTCCCTAGACGGCAGCATGACCCATTTGGCACAGTCAAGAATTTCACCACTATGGTGAAAAGAAAAGTATTCACTAATGAGGATAATGCTTTTGATGATATATTTTTGCAGAAAAACACCATTGTAGAGGTGAAACATATGGAACAACTACTTTTTTTACCAAGAAGATCTGGAAAATTTTTACAGTTACAGAGAAAGAAGGTTGGCAATGGTCCCATTGGACCAATTGTTAATTGAACCAATAAGGGAGCCTACTCCTAGTGTGACTATAGAAGGTGACTCCAGAGAAAACTCCAAATCCGATTCTGGAGCAGAGTCTCAAGAAAAATCTATCGAGGAATTGCAACATTCATCACAGAATGGAAAAAGCAGGAGCGTCGAGGATACGACCCAATCTACACAAAAGATAGCTGAAGAAGCTTCAACTAGAAAGCATGTTGAAATTCCTACTAACTCCGCGAAACCAATAAAACCCACGGTAATTGACTTAGAGGAAGAGGGATAATTTTAATAAAAGTCTCAATATAGAGGAATAGGTTCCAGAGTTACAAACACTACAATAGAAAACATCTTTGGAAATTACAGTGGAAGAAACTGCAAATGAACTAGAAGTAGAGCATATCCCTGTTACCCCACCTCTAAGATAATTCTAAAGATTGAAGGAATATCACCTCTGGATGTATTCTATAGCTCGCAACATAAGGCGGTGGTGGAAAGGTAAAGAAATAAAAGGAAATTAGACTCTATAGCTTCTACTACCCCTGAAAATGAATTAATGGATGTTCTATGGAAGGACTTTCTTGTTGATCCACCCGCCAACTTAACTAGACTCTCGCAGTTTACAGGCACCTATGCTACCATGACCATAGACAAAGCAACATAAGTCAAAATTTTTCTTAGACAAAAGGAAAATAAAATAACATCACTCAAGCAACAATTACAGCAAGTCAAATCCGACCAGTAGGTAGAGATACGGTTGGCCAAGCTTCAACAGGAATTTGAATATATGGAAATAGAACATCGAATCAACTTAGCCATGAAGGAAGCACAGGTATAGGCAATATCTGATCTTCATAAAGATGATCCAAAGATTGATAAATTTATTACTGAAGCACTCGGACTTAATTCCTAGTTGACACATCAGAAAGAATTACTCTGCCAGAAGATTTCACACTGGAAATCTTATTGCAAAACAAGTGATAAATTCACAAGTCAAGTCGTAGAAATGCGACTTGAATATGATGAGATCTTTAGAAGGTCTTTGATCACATCGCTTGGAAAAATACAGAGGAGGGAAGAAAAGTCGACCTGCCCAAGCTAGAAGAATCACACAAGAAAATTATGTTTGCAAGCTGGGATTCTCAGCTTCAAGAAGTAGAAAAGGAAACAACAGATGCAGCGACAACAAGCATTATCATAGAAAATATCAATGAGAATTTGCATGGTGCCAATCTAGTTGCAGATTCCCTTCTAGGGTTCCTTCATGATGAAAAACAACTCGAACAACAATGGAAATAGGCAGCGGAGTAAAAAGCAGAAGTGATAAGGCAAATGACCAGGCTAGACTGGGAGGCATATCGACAACATTTGGTCAAGCCTCATAGCCAATGGATGACCCTACAATGCCTAACTACTTCTGTCGAGGAAATGGCGCCAGCACTGACCAATGTTGTATTCAATGGACACTTTGAAATCTAAAGTTAGTCAGCCTATACAACTAAAGCCTATGGTGGATATCTGTGATCTGAAGGATCGAATGCAACATAGTTAGTCACCCTGTTTACTTTAAGTTTGATTTTATTTTTTCATAAATTGAGGCTGGTAATTTAAAACTCCTCAACTATTTTTGTAATAATCTATTTTTAGTTTTATAGTATTATTATTTAAACCCCTCTCATTCATTTACAGAGGGGTCAAAATTTTTATCAGAATCTCTCTTCAAAACATGCACTTTTGTCCCTTTGAAGAAATTCTAGTGAAATATATGGAACAAGATTTATTTTTATTTGACTTAGCATCTTCTACTGAAATTGCACTTTTGTACTCTTAGATGATGTTGAATGGATTGAAATTAGATCATTATTTCTGAAACACATGAGTAAGGCATATTATAAATGGTACTTTTATCTTGTAATCCTTTTTACTTGTGTATTAAGAAATCATTTCTTTTCAAATTATTTAGGTATGAAAGTTTGAATTTTGATTATCGTTATTGCACTTCTGTATGATGATGGTATTTATTTTATGTTGAATATATGAATAACTCTTTATGTGATATATTTCTCACAATCGTTTCGGCTAACCTTTTATACGAAACAATTATTGTTAAAACAAATTCACTTCTAATCATAATTGAATGATCTTTATTACCAATTTAGAAATTATTGTAGATTGCATACATCAAGTTTATCCCATGTATGTTATGATTAGATAGCTTTTAGAAATTAGAATTTAAATGCATTTGTGATTGATTAGTTTAGACTAGATTACCGTTATCTTAAACGTTACTCTAAAACATCACACATCACCCCATTTAGCACAAGCATTAAATAGATTGGGAAATTAGTCCCATTATCCCTAGTCGAAGCCACTACTCCAAACAAAAAAGGAGCTTCCAATCAAGGTCCAGACCACGTGGTTTTCCCCCATGTTGAAGAAACGATTTTCGAGGCTTCAACAAGTGTCAACAATGTAGAAAGATTGCTCGAAGGTGGTGCAGATGATCACGCCGCTTAACAGAATGAGCTGGTAGGTTGTCCAAATAAGGCTAAACGATGTGTTTAGTATCATGAAAGGCATATGACATCGTTATCTATAAGGTAGAGCCAACATTTTTTAGACCAAAAGGGAGATTTTTATAAGAAAAATTCCCCTGTGGATAGATGAAAGCAGTTTGGTGTTGATCAACAAATAATTTGTTAATCTAGTTATAACTAGAAAAACCATCCATAAAAGAAAAGATCTCACTCCCAATGCACCCATCAATGGTTTAATCAATAAAGGGAGTGGGATAATTTTCTTTAGGGCATGCACAGTTGATATCATGGTAATCAACACAAACTCAAATTGTTTCCTTCTTTTTAATGACAGGTACGATATTGGAAACCTAGTCTACCAATGGGATGGGATAAATAAAACAAGCCTTCAGAAGTTTTTCAACTTCTCCCATAATAGCGATGAACTTTTTAGGATGTACCAAATAGAGTTGTTGATGAACATGCTTCACATTAGGATAAGTTGGTATTTCATGCACCACTATAGCTGGATTGATACCAGACATTTCCTCATATGACCAAGTGAAGACATCACGAAATTGTTTAAAAAGGTTAGCGTAAACCCTGATATATTTGGGAGAACCGAAAAACCCAATGTGGATTTTCTCGAAAATCCTAGGTTTAATGGAAATGTCGATTGGCATGGTAGTATTAATATTTCCCATATTATCATTGGATAGAACTTCGTGCACCAAAACAAATGTTTGAAGTGGATGCGGTTGGTTATGAGAAAGAAAAGTCTCGAGACATGAAGAAATATCACTAAGACTTGAAATAAATGAAGAATGATGATGAGCATCATTCCAAGGAGTTTCGTCAAGATACATGACCTCAAAAATACTCTCATTGCTGGGAAATATCTCCTTCCAGGGATCCGGAGAATCCCGAGAACAAAGCCAAGGAGATTACGAATACATGTCTAGATTCATATTAGAAGTAGTATGACTTTCAAAAGTAGCCTCTAAAGCAAAAATAACTTCTTCATAAGCTTGTTCTAAAAGCATTAGCGGCATAACATCACCAAAAGAATCAACCTAATCCAGAGTAGGGAAGATCCATGCGGCATTGGAGGTTGAGATCATGTTAATTGAGGCGACATGTGGAGGCAGGAGAGAAAAAGTCCTCGTTAAAGAAGAATCTTTAAAAAGACCTGCCCCCATGCTCTCATAGGGAATATCAGTATTTCACACATATGGGGCATTTCCATTTGAAGAACCGGAAGAGAAAAAGGCCAATTGATCGATGGTGACGATTTTCCCTTCATGAGGAAAACAGAGCACACAAAACAAAGAGGAGGCCACACAAAATATGGCATGAGCCCAAATTCATAAAAAATCATCCAAGTAGAAGGTTGTAATTTAGATTTTGCATCTGTGACCTATACTTCTAATTCGAAAGTTTTCCCTTCCAAGGTGATGGGAAAACTTGTGAGAATACTATAAGGACGGGAGCCTTCGCCATCAAGGGCTTCTAAAGTGTTTGGAGATTGATTAAGAGGTGGGGATTCGATGGCTTTCCAACATGATACAGAAATGATGCAGGTAGAAGTAGCTTCATTAATGAAATTCTGATGAATCTTATTCCCGTTTATAATGAATTAGATTAAAAATGAAATTTGATGGGGAAGATGAGGAACATGGTTTTCCAGATCAAAATTGATCAATTTCGAATCTGCGGGATTAATTCCTCCTATAACAGATAATAATGATCTCCACTGTGTCATACAAGTTTGGAGAACTTCCAAGGCAGACATTGATGAAGGTGCTTGAGCCAGATTTTCAACAATACTATAATGTTGAGAAACTCTATCATTCAGATTATAAGATGACTTCTAAAAGACACCTTTAAGAGGCAGGCGGATGAAAGATTCATTATTAGGTCTCTCGATATGAAGAGAACTGGAATTGGGTGGAGCGGAAGTATAAGTTGTATCAGTTGCTTCCTTTTCCACCGTCTGCTTTTGAGGAGTTTGATAATCTTTCGACTGGGTGGCAAAAAAAATAGGCACTATTCCACTCATGTAAGCCTGAGAACCTGAAGAGGTAGAGGATTATGGTTTTTCTACCAATTGGGTTTGCTGTTATGGAAATGGATCTTTCAGTACAGCTGGGGTCCCTTGATTTCCTTTCAATAAGTGGTTGACTTGCACACAATGGGGACAACCATTGGTATAGTGATCTTCCTCACAAATGTGGCAAGGATACTTAGGCTTACATTTGGAGACATCATCAGAAGATGACTTAGGAGAATCCTATTTTGGGGTATCATATTTTTCTCTTACTTTACCCTTGTTTTTACCTATTTAGGCTTTGTCTACCATGGTATACTAAACGACATTAACCTCAGAGGTTTTACCTAGATTCGGAGAGGATTTCGAAGGAGGATTGGATGCAGTATTCAAAACAGATTTTTTCTTTGAAGAAGCCTTATTGGAAGTTTGGGACACTGATCCAATAATATCATCCACAGGAGGTATGTTTGGAGATTTGAAAGATGATGGATCCGTAGATGAACTCTGAGAATCAAACAAGAGATCATATAGTGTGCCAGATTCGGAATATACCAAATATAAATATTGGGCATGGGAAATGGCTTGATCCTGAGTAACACAACCTCCCATTACTATGTCTACAACAATTTTGTTTACAAAGGATTTGGTAAACCATTCAGTTAACAACTCATCAGTTATTTCAAACTTGATGAGGTGACACCGACATTTGCATTCATGGATGTGATTGGATTTGTGGGTTGCAGTATCCTGTTTCAGAGATGTAAGAAAATGGGTACCAATTTCATAGTGATCCAGTAACTGGAAGTGAGTGAGGAAGACCATGGCCAAAGAATTGATTTTTGAATAGGTACCTTGAGGTAACTCGATGTACCATTTCACAACAGCATCCATTAAGGTTCACTGAAAGAGACGTAGATGAACAGAGTCGTCAACATAGGAATTGGATGAGCACCATAAGTGATAAGTCATCACGTGGGCCTAGGGGTCTTCTTTAGCTTTTCCTTCAAATTTTGGGAAATCGCTAGGAATATTAGTGGGAACCAGAGGCCAGTAAGGAAAAATAAGTATTGGATCATTAGTGAGCCTTGAGACATCCGATAGTTCCAACGTCACTAGAAATGACAATTGCAGGTTGAAAGGCATGTAAGGCCTTTGATAAGACCCGGTTTGTAGATTCCATCCTTTTTGGTATAGGCTTTTCCCCTAAAGAGGTAGATTTTGACCATAAAGAGCTTGATATTGCTGCCATTGAGGGGTACCCTGACCAAAAGGTGGATTCTGCCCCCACAAAGGTGGGTTTTTACTAGGGTAAGGTCAATACTAACCTACCATAGGCTGTTGAGAACCATAAGGTGGATAAAAATTTTGCATGGCATATGGATTATAAGGTTCTTGTTGCAACTCTTGACCCTAGTGATAAAACTGTTGGCCCTACTACTATATGGGTTGGCCTTATGGCTGCAAGGGTTGACCTTGTTGATATAAAGGTTGTTTTTGCTGCTGCAATGGATGACCTTACCGCTGCAATGACTAATCTTGTAAATACAAGGGTTGATTTGGTTGTTGGACAAAATGTCGTTGATACTGCAAAAAATGTTGAAACTGTTGCAAAGTTTTCCCTTGCTATTGCAAAGGTTTCCCCTGCTGCTATAAAGGTTGTTGTTGAACAATCCCTTAAGGAATTCCTTGTTGGTACTGATAATTTCCAGCCGGGAATTGAAAATATGCACCAGGAATAGGATTTTGACTAGGTTACATATGAGAACCTACTTGTGGAATATAAGTTGGATTTTGAAGTTCCTCTGAACCATATGGAACGTATGATTGTTGGTGGGGTATCTGTGCCAAATAAGGCTGTTGATACTGGACATTACTCACTCCATCTAGAATGGATGATCCAACAGGATTAGAAATACCACTAACATGTTGACTCACTTCAACCATGTGTGTTTGTGATCCACTCACATGGATTCCATTTGAGATAAGAGGGATATTTGGAAATTTTTCCCCATGCTACAAATGAAGTGGTGGCACATTTTGTCCACTTGATGGGGGAATTGAGGAACTTACAGATGCATTAACTGAAACTTTCAGTTGTACTGAGATTGTAGATTGAAAATAAAGTAACGATTGTGTCAGAATAGTTGGTTGAATCATAACTGAAGTAACGACAGTTTGTATAGGGATATGAGAGGTCATGTTAGGAACAAATGGACCAGAAGTAGGCATAGTATACGATGACCAAATTGGATTTTGGTGTAACGAAGAAGCACTAGGAGTTCCTAAGACTATTTGAGCCAAGTTCATATAACCATGTGGAAGCATAGGCCCACTGTTTTGAGGAGGTGGTTGAGATGGAACTCTTCCTATGTAAGGAAAACCTTCCGATGGAAAGTCATATTTAGAATCATTATCAACACCAACAACATGAGTAGATGATACTTCTGGAGGACCTCGAGGAGAGGTTGGAAACTCACCTTTTGAAGCCATGGGTGGAAATAGTTGGTGAGAAGAATTTGAGATGGATGAGGAGATAAATCCAAAGGAACACTAAGATTGTTGTATGGACTATAAGGTTCTTGAGGAGATATCACCAACAAATCAAAAAGTGGATTTAGAGGGAATAAAAAAATCCTCTGTCAACTCTTAAGGTTTTTTGGATCAAACTCCTGAGATGATGACGAGTCTCAAGGTGGGGGACAAGAAGAAAGGGGTTGGATACTTGGGACAATTCCAAGTTCAAATACTTGAGCCTCAAGTGACTTTGAAAGTTCAAGACTAACTCCTTATGATGACCCTTTAGTATCAGATGATGAAGGGGAACAGTGAGGGGAATGCAATGGTTCAACCATAATGAATTTCTCTTAAAAGAAAAAGGAGAAGAGATGATTTCATTGAGGCTTCAAAAATAAAATTTATTAGGAATTACTCAATATGAGGTCAAGAAGAAACTGCATGGGTTCGAGATATTATCATGGGCAATTAATTTTATAACTTACAACAAAAAATAAATAAAAAAGGGTTACACTAAGAAAGAGGGTTTACTAAGTATCTGTGAACCATTATATACACCTTAGATGAAACCAAGGACTTAACATACGATGATCGATCTCCTCGAATATTTTGATCGGTGTATCATGTTTACAAGGCAGCATACTCTATTACCTGTGGCTAAAAGATAGCAACCTACTGGGGTATCCCAATATATACTCAATGGAATGTGGAGCACAAGTCTGTGTTAGCATTGTCTAATGTATAACCATTCGGTTAGAGCATTTCCATATACTTTTCATACTAAAGTGCCTCCTATATACCCGAAAGTACTGGAGAACCTTTGATATACTTTCATACTGGAACGTGATTTCACCCCCGGGATACAGTGCAGGCAGATAACGATAGCTTCTATGTTTAAATAGGTAGGAACATGTCTCTAGCCTAGACCTTTAGAAATTTCTGTTAGGTTACAAATGCTCCTTAGATTAATTGAGTTAAATTTTAAGTTTATCTTGAATTAGGTTTCAATTTTATGGCTCAACGATGTCACCTAAATTCCTATGATGCAACTAAATGAGAAAAATGAAATTTTTTCATTCGATGAAAGCTAAAATAATGATGGAAGAGAGACAACCAAACAATGCATGAACCAAGAAAAATGCATCAAAACATTTCTCCCTAACTTTTCGAATGCAAGATGTAAAAATGAAAACTAATATTTCACTTTCCCTAATGAAATAAATGCCAAAATGCAATCTTATGAGAAACAAAATCACTCTTTTTCACTAAGATGAACTAATATTTTTGTTCTTTTTCTTTCACTTTGATTCAAAATGCAAACCAATGCATAAGAAAAGGAAAAATGGATTTCAAAAAAACTAAAATGAAGATTTCATTCACTTTGGTTTTGAATAAAAATTGTTTCAAAAATACTTAAATGAAGAGATCCTTTCACTTTTCTCTTCGAAACAATGAAATCAAAACAAGCATCTACTTTCAGTTTTACCAAAGAAAATAATTGTAATCTACGTTTGACAATGGAGCAAAAGTAATTTTCAAAGTACAAATGTGATCCAATACTAATGAAAACAACTTCGCGAATATGAACCGAAATCAACTTGAAAATGGTGTCTTGATCGTAGTAAAACTCCTAAATGGAGA
The DNA here is from genome assembly GCA_031772625.1 of Pinus tabuliformis. NCBI lineage: Eukaryota > Viridiplantae > Streptophyta > Pinopsida > Pinales > Pinaceae > Pinus > Pinus tabuliformis. Next base: position 41,515,568 of record CM062815.1, read on the forward strand.
CAATCAATCCCATAAAGACAAGCCAGGTGATGAGTGAAGGGTGACCTAGACCTAGAAAAACTAGAGGAAAATCTAACTTAAATCACACACCAACATAATCAAATAGAAAATTGCAACCATTAAAGGACAAGTAAAGTGGTGCTGAAAGGAAGAGAAACACAACTGTTAATTAAAAATCAATGTTGGTATCGCTACTGTAAGACCCGAAAATGCGCTGGGTGAGGAAAAGAAGGAAAAAAAAAAAGATTAAAAAATCAGACCAAAATCAATGCTCTCAAGCAAAATCCAATGACTTTATAAACCTACAATGATGCACAAAAGTTGAGAAATTGACAGTTGGTCAAACTAATAAGAGGATCAGATCGAAGAAAGTTATGGAAATGTTATAACTTCCCCAATGGAGTCACCATTTTTTTGTGCAGGTAAATCCTCTCTGCAGATAGAGATAATCCCTCTATCCCAATAAGTGGGTCTAGCAGCAAACGAGACAATTTATAAGACACTTTCCTATATTACAATCAAAATAAGAGAAGAGGAAGGACACCTATATTTCTCTAATGCTATAATGCATTCCTTTGTTGAATATCTTGATCACTTTCTCCTCAGACTTAGTCCTTACTTTTAATAGCATTTGAATACCTCCACAAGAGGCTGAAGATACAACAAAGCACAAAAGTGCACCAAGCATAATCAATATAATCCAATTAGCAGATCAAGGAGAATTAAGATAAATGAAGCATTGACACAAGCATTTGTGGAAAGTGAACTAGTAATTGTATATATTAATAAACAAAAGATGAAGAATACAACCCAGGCCTTGATGTTAGTAGCCCTCTTTAAGTGAATGTCCAACGCCAAGCTCAAGCTCTCCAAAAACTCTTTCTCCAAGCCAAAGTGAATAGCATGTAGGCACTATCTCAGCATAAGGGTGCAAATAATGATAGACTGACCATTTGGGAATGGAGGAGGATGAATATATAGGCAAGGAGAGGGAGTTAGGATCTCACCCAAATAGGGGAAGGTCCTCATCTCAAGGAGGAAGCTCATAGGGATAAGATCAAAGGATAATATTGGGAGAATTCCACCACATCCACAATGAACATCATCCATCTCATCATTTTGGAAGCCTCTAGATCATGAAGCTTATCCTCCTCTTTAGGAAAACTTGCCTTTTAGGGTTCAACGTAAGTATCTAGGAAAAATCTACACTGGCAACGCTAGGCTCATATGGTGCAACCTGCCATTAGCACAAGAGGGCAGTGTCACAGTTGTGCTAACCCAAAAATTAGGGTTTTGAGCTCATTTTTCTCAGGAAGCATTAAAGGAAACTTTTCATTAGCTCTCCAAGGAGGATCTAGACTACATATCAAGATGGTTACACTAAATAGTTGTCAAGTTTTTGGCACTCTGGGGTATGACACAGGAAAGTCCAGGAGGTGTGACAAAATACTCTGTAACACTTGCATGTATAATTTTTTAGGCTATGTTATTCATCAAAGAGAATAAAATATTTAGACTAACTCTAGATGGATCTAAGAGTGCCCCAAATCAACTTTCAAAAGAGTGTCAACTTCAACCAAAAATACACTCTTAAGCTTATATATATATATATCTATATATATATATATATATATATATATATATATATATATATATATATATATATATATAACTACCAATTCCAAATATATGATGTCTTTTAGAGCCTTATGGTATATTACTTATCTTGTATACATGGCTCTTGATGTGGCCCTAAGTGGTAGGTTCATCAGCGCATGGAGCAATACCTCCTATTACAAACCCTATTAATATGATTTTCAATAGAGTAATAAACCTCGACTTGCTAAACCTAATATTCAAAAGTAAAGTCCAATATGTAAGAATGTAGTATAAGGACCACTTGTATCAACTGGGGGAATTACAAGCACCTAGTTAATGAGTTACAAAGTATAGCCTTATTACTAGAGAATCTGGCCTTAAATGTCTCCTCAAAGTTTCTTAAATTAGTTTTCTGGTCTCATTTCACACCGAATCAACCGCATTACAAGTCTTTTTAATGCAACAAGAATAGGGTTCCACAATTAAATCCCTCCATTGTTGTTTCCACAACAGTGAATCAACATCCTAGGTATCAAGTAAAGAAGGTGAGAGAAATTTCAGAATGTGCCAATGCATCTAACCAAACCCAATTCACATAGGCATATATACATAAACATAAACAAAGAATTTCTCTCTTATGGAATGACAGCATCAAAGATTCAGTAAAGAACGACCTCAAATAAGGCTTTGACCATGTATTATTAGATGCAATTTCAAGAGAAAATAAACCAATATGTTGAATCCTTTTCTTATGAGAGTATAATCTACTACAAGAAAATATGATGCGCAAAATTAAGGATACATGCATTACATGGCAACCAGGATTTGAGCATACGCTCATTAATAGATTTATTAATCCATTGACCAAGAATTATTTGAATCTCCCAACATGTGAAAGACACCCATGTGAAAAGGAATTGACCAAGTGATGAGAAATTCAATCTGGAAGCTATGGGAATAATATGGGGAACAATTTGAACTCTTGTGAAATAATGGATACATGCATACCACCAAAAGGAAGATGGAAATCACCATCTAGTAAACAAAATGCAACTCAAAGGGGAAGTAAGACTCCGGGGTGATCCGAATCTAAATAGGAATGAAACAAATTACAGATATAACCATAAATACAAAGATGAAATAGAAATAACACTTCATTTCATTAATATCAAACACTAAAATATGCTTACAAACAAAATGGAAATAAGACTAGCATAGGTGGTGGTAGCTTATCTCTAAGAAGAGATGTGGCAACTACATGCCTCTAAATTGTGTTATAATGAGGCTTCAAGGCCTATTTATTATCGAGAAATAATGGAAAACCATAAACATCCTGAAACCTAAGCCTAAGAGATGAAGTGCCAAAACTGTGGACCCCGTTTGGGTAAATTGCTACATCAATTTCCTGGGGTCATAACTTTGGCATACTATCTTCATTTGGCTATCGTAATACCTTTTTTCGAAGATCTCAAAGAGTAGGCCCAAATCAGATGGGTGACCCCATATTGGACTTTTCTAATTTCTCTGTTTTCCCTTTATCCAGATTTAAATAGGAACAAAAAAAATTACCAATATAACCATAAATATAAAATGCAGTAGAAATAACACTTCATTTCACTAATATCAAACACTGAAATATGCTTACAAATAGATTGGAAATAAGACTAGCTCAGGCGATGGTAGCTTATCTCTAAGAAGAGATGTGGCAGCTACATGCCTCTGAACTATGTTAAAATGAGGCTCGAAGGCCTATTTATTGTTGAGAAACAATGGAAAACCCTAAACATCCAAAAACCTAACCCTAGGAGATGAAGCACCAAACTATGGGCCCCGTTTGGGTAAATTGGTACATGAACTTCCCAGGGTTGTATCTTTGGCATATGATCTTCGTTTGACGCACACAATACCTCGTTAGAAATATCTATCTATGGAATACAACTTTTGAGTGACCATTAGTCCCAATTTTCCCAAAAAATGTCGTTTAGGGCCTCAAAACGGTCGGAAGTTCATGGCCCGAAAAACTACCAAAAATAGTAAATTATGCTACAAATAAGTAAATTGAAAAACTGAAAGAAACAATAGTCAGGGTCCAAGTGGAATAGATGGGTGGTCACAAATATCCACCTAGATCATTCCTCCCCACTTAGGAAGTAATGTTCCCCATTGCATTGAGTTCCTCCATGAGATGATGAAACTTCTGTTGAACTTGGTCCCTGGTGAGCCACTTTCCCTGGTGAAGGAGTTGGTTTGCTTTGACAACTCAATATAGTTGGATCCTTTGCTGTCAGGTTTTCTTGATATAAATTTCCATGACCCGATCAACTATGGCTTGATCCATGCAATCTAGATTTAACTCTGTAGGTGTGAGCTATTCTGCAATCTCTGATGTGTCTAGCAATGGTGGGAAGTATGGTTGAAGGTGGTCCACATTGAACACTGGGAGCAGGGCAAGGAATGGGGGAATGTTGAGCTCAAATGCATTGTCGCCCAGAACCTTGGTAATGGTGTAAGTACCATATTAGAGTGGTCTAAGTTTCCGATAGACTTCGGTAAGGTGTTTATTCTGCAAATGCAACCAGACTTTGTCGCCCCCATGAAACTTGTGTGGCACCTGATGTTGATCATGTCACTGCTTATACTTGGCATTCGATTTCTCCAGAATGTCATGGATCTGCTGGTGGATATGTTGGATGTGCTCAATCAAGTTGTTTTCCTTATCGGCTTCTGATTGGGCATGAGCCGAATCTGTCTGAGTAGCTACAAATGGTATGCCACATCAATGGGACACAGTGGCTGGAATCCCAAGCCCACCTGAAAAGGGTTGTGGCTAGTCAAGCTATGGAGAGCCCCGTTATAGCTATGCTGGACATAGGGAAGGCTCTCATCCCATGTGCGTGTATGCTTTGAGTTGTACATGTGCAAAATGTGTACAATCATCCTGTTGACAACCTCTGTCTGGACATTTGTTTGGGGATGGAAAGTTGTGGACTTATTGAGCTTGGTGTCCAGCATCGACCAGAGACTGGACCAAAATGAACTGAGGAAACTATTGTCTCGATCTGAGATGATAGACTGTGGGATCCCAAAGTGTACCCACACTCATTCAAGGAAGAGTTTAGCAGTGGCTTTTGCTGTGATATTCTTCTTGCAAGACGCCATAATGACCATCTTCGAGAATCTGTCGACGACCACAAAAACATAGTCGTTGGCATGCTTAGTAGAAGGAAGGCCCAACATGTAATCCATGGAGATGGATTCAAGGTCAACTAGGGGAAGGCAGCAGAGTATATAGGCCTTGCTTCTTAATGGCCGGTTTGGTAATGAAGCAGGCAATGCAGGATTTGATGTACTTCCGAACATCTTATCGAAGATTCGGCCAATAGAAATACTTCTGCAGTACTACCACTCTTTTCTCAACCCTAAAATGACCAATGACCTGACTGTATTGTGCTTCCCAAATCATCTTGGCTTGCTCGGTTGAAGGAACACAAAGGTGTCCCAGGTGGCATAATAGGGCATCCTAGAGGTGAAAATCTGGAACTTGTTGACCCTCCAAGAGTATTTGGTATGTGTGACCGAATTTTGAGTTGCTTTTGTAGAGAAGTGGCCAATGAGAAGTCTCGTGCCCATAAGAGTTGAGCACAGTTCTTAATGCCATGATCGGTGGTCAGCTAAGGCGTTCTGCAACATTATTGGTGCTACCCTTCTTATACTTGATATTCAAATGGAACTGTTACAGGTATGTGGACCACTTTTGATGGCGATCCTTCTACAACTTCCCTTGCATCTATATGAACTGAAGGGGTCGGTGGTCTGTGTGGACAACTATTTCCTTCCCCAAAATGTAATGCTTCCATTGTCGGCAGGCCTACACAATGGAATACATCTCCTTGTCATAAGTCGGATACTTCTGAACTGTGTCTAAAAGTGTCTCACTATGATATGCCACTGGATGCCCCTATTGAGTAAGGACTGCCCCAGTAGTAGAGGCAAAGGAATCTATCTTGAACTCAAATGGTTGTTGCAAGTCTAGTAAACTGAGCACTCATGTAGAGAAGAAGCAATGTTTCAACTCTGTGAATTCCTTCTGTTGAGATTCAGACCAAAAAAAAATTTCTTTCGCTCCTCCCCTGGTGACTTGAGTCAAGGGCGAAGTGATATGAGAGAATCCCAACATGTACCTATGGTAGAAATTGGTAAGACCTAGAAATATATGGAGCTCTGTCAGAGTGGTTGGAGTTGGCCATTCCCGGATGACTTGGATCTTGGCTAGATCCACATGAACCCCTTTTTCATCAATAATGTATCCTAGATACTGAACCTGGGTAATGGAAAAAGTGCATTTCTCCAAATTGGCACACAGCTTGTGTTGCCGCAGTGTTTGGAGAACCAGTTGGATGTGGTGGAGGTGCTCTTCCCAACTCTGGCTGAAGATCAGGATGTCATCCAAGTATACCACTACAAATGAGTTGGTGAATTGCTGCAATATGTCATCCATTGGCCTCATGAAGGTTGCAGGGGAATTTTTCAACCCAAAAGGCATAACCAATGATTCCAAAAGGCCCTCCTTAGCTTTGAAGGCAATCTTCCACACATTGGAGGGCTCGATTGGTACCTGGTGATAGCTAGACTTCAAGTCAATCTTACTGAAATATTTTTCTGCCTTCAGTTGGTACAGAAGGTCATCAATCCATGGGATCGGGTACCTATTCTGGATAGTGATATTTTTTAGCGCCCGATAGTCAATACAGAGTCTCCAAGTCCCATCCTTCTTCTATACCAACATGATCAGGCTCCCACAGGGTGATGAAATTAGAAGGATGTGACCTTTCTGCAGCAGCTCTTGAATCTACCTCTTTATTTCTTCATTCTCGAGAACAAAGCACTACTATATTGGTCCATTGGGCAACGATGCACCTGGGGTCATATCAATGGAGTTCTTAACCTAACAATGCAGAGGCACCCATATGGGGGAGGTGAATATGTCCTCGTACTCCTCCATGACCTTATCCATCTGTTGTTGCTATGCGGAGGGGCCCTATCTAGAGGTCGTGGCCACAGTCTTCTTCTTTCCCTTAGGGTGTATCATCACGAAAAAAAATTCTCAGTTTTGTAAATGAGCTGACTGCATTGTTTTGTAGTAACCAAAGAGATGGTGGTAGGGGTGCTACCTCCGGTATCCTGTACAACTTATTTCCCAAAGTAATAATAACAGCACGAGGCCTTGACTCATGCACAACATGTCACTTCCATAAGTATGGTTGGCCTAATCATACACCACAAACATCAAGGGGAGAAACGTCACATTGTTGGGCATGGAATCCCCTCAAGGCAAGTTTTGGGGCTTAAAGCCCAAGTTTTGACCGAATCCTTTTGTAAAATCTCCATGAATTGTGGGCACGGGGTGCAAAAATTATAAGAGTCACAGGGTTGTCTACCCTAGTTTTTGTAATGTAATGTCCGCTGGATAGACCTACCCATGGTCCATGGACCATGGGATTGTATAAATAGAGTGAGGCTCTAAATGTATAAGAAGGAATAGAGAGAAGATGGAATAGAAGAGAAAGAGAAGTCTAAGGGATTGAGAAGCAGTGTAAAGTGTTTCGTTTGGGTCGTAGAGGAGGGAAAGGCTCTGCAGCTGAGTGCACAGAGGCCTAGTAGTCCATAGCTGAGTGCGCAGACCACTGCAATTGAGTGTGTAGGGCAGGTTGAGTCTATAACCATTGGAGGAATCAATAAAGAGAAAGTTTACCATATTTCTATGCATCTTTTCCTATTTTAATATATGATTGGGTATAATTTATGAGTATATTGTTTATATGTTGCACGAACTTATTTGAATGTTTTGTATAACTAATTATAACATAAGAAATCCAAGTACGCAAAGATAATTAACCAGAATAGGAAGATAAGTAAGATCATTGGTAATAGCACAGAGCGTGGCTCTGACAGCACGGAAGCTCCACAATCCCTGGTTAGGGCTGCGCGAAGGTAGTGTATCAGGGTGTAAGGGACAGAGAACTGCGTGGAGTGACCTGTGCATAGGGACAAACAGTGGGACGAGTCGAACCTCTCAAACATCTCAAGGGTGTGGAAACCTAGTTCTAGCACCCTCCCATACTACTTTGGGTGAGATCTCAGTCTGCGCTCCGTGGACTGTTGCCAAAAGGGCCAGTAGTACTGGGATTTGTTTGACTAATTAACAACGAACCTAGGTCAGACCCCAACAAACCAACAAATGGTTCCATTGCCGGGACCAGGATCTGCATAGATATGTCTGATGTCGTATCACTGGAATCTGACAAAGAAAGGAATTGAAGATTGGTTGGACAGGAAGATTCATGAGTTCACGGCACAGGAAAATAGGAATCCGTGACTATCAAAGGAAGAGTGGTTAAACTGCTACTTATTTACAAATATCCACTAAATTTTCTCTGCATCCTTCCCCACTGAGTTGTACAAGTGGATCACGAAGCTAGAAGATAGCCAAGGAAGGTGTAAACTCGACAAACCTATTGTGTGGACTCCAGAATTGGTGCGCAGACTAGAAGCATCAGAAGATAAGATCACACACATTGTCAATCACTGGATCAATCAAATCATTGGAGGATTTATCATCGAATTCATAGTAGATACTTTAGTCAGTTATAGCGAGGTATAACGACACTTCCTCAAGGGACAGCGAGGTAAGTACATTAAATTTTTGAACACTTGGATTAAAATTATATTTTGTGAAAAGTGGGTTATGTGAATAAATTGATGTTTGGGGCTACGCGAAGTGGGAGAATATATAGAAATGAAGGTAGCATAGAACTAGAATTTAGCCCCTTGATTCGACCTTCACGAGTGAGTGAAGAAGAGCTCGTGAAGGTTTCGGCAAGAAGTACGATCAATTTGATAAGATAGAGAATAACACACATACCACCCCCACCCACACCACCGCCAGTTTCATCGTCTTCAACCCTGTCTTTGCCCATACCACCTCCGCCACCACCATGAAGCAGTATGGTAAGCGTGATAAAGCTACCAATGTTCAAGGGAGTAGGGAATGAAGATCCGGACCAGTTTTGGTTCATTATAAGATTTGTATGGGAAGCACATGGTGTCACGGATGAAAATATAAAGAAGGTAACATTGTTTAGCACTCTACAGGATCACATGCTGACTCGGTATATTAAGCATTCCAATGGAAATCCAAATGCAGGGATCGTGAATATCCAAGCTGTGCTAAACAGAGAATTTAGCAGGCCAAAGTTAGAGGCACATTTGATCATTGGGTTCAAGGAAATCACAATGCTACCAGGAGAGACCCCATGGGAGTTGGATCAAAGACTGAAGTGCACAATTCATGAAGCAAATATGACATTAACAGATGGGCAACACTGCGAATGGTTTCTAGCATCGTTAACGCTACATCTACGGAACGAACTGTCGCAACAGAGGCTAACCACTCAGGCCAAGGCCTTGGAGGTCATGATTAGATTGCACGAGACCCCGATAGAAGATCCTAACCTGGGAGTTTAGTGTATTCACGCACAATTGAAAAACTTGTGCCTGGAGATGCAGAGTTTGAAACAAGATAGGAAAACCCACCCAGAGATGCGCGATGAGGTATGGTCTGTAAAATGCAAGGGCTAGGGGCACGAAAAGGACCACTGCCCGGTGTTCACAAATTACCTTGCGGGAGGAGGGCCAATACCACTAAGACTAGAGGCACAAGCAGAACCAAGCGTGACACCTGCACTATTGTGTGCAATTTGTTAGATAGGAGGAAAGCATGCTACATATAACTGCCATCTATTACAGAAGTATACGTAGAATTGAGAGTAGTTGTTATGTAATATTGTAGGTCAGTAGGACATGATGAGTACACCTATAGAGGTTATGAGCTGTTGATGGATCAAACTCCTACCTACAGAGTTTAGGCTGAAACACGGATCCTCGATAAAAATATAGGAATGGCGCGCACTAGATTTTAGGGGTGCGGATGAGGCCAAGCTGGAAGGGGACCAAGAAGAGCTCATGGACAACTGATATGTTACAATTGCGGAGGGCTAGGGAATTATGCTTGTGATTGTATGAATCCAATGTGACCATCATTCTTGTATTGTACATTGTTTGATCATGAGATGGAGGACTGTCCCACACTGATAGCGAGGTTGCGCAATAAAGGAGCACTCCAACCTCCCCCAACTCAAAACCTACAAATGATGAGGTCTCAGCCACGCGAGGAAGACCTTAATGTAAATATCATGCTCCGGAGTGGAATTACAACACGGGATGACAAAGGCAAGCAAGCTGAAGAAAGTACCTTGGTTCACAAGGCTCCAACGAATGAACCAGAATTTGATTTGGAGCGCGCTAAGGAGACTTTCATGGAAGCGAAGAGGAGCTTCACTGATGCCTCCACTTCAGGAAATAAAGATAGACTAGAGTTGGAAATGGACCCATCGATGCTCACTACATTCTTGGAGACATGCATGAAGCTGTTGCGCGACAGCAAGGCTGTAAAGGGGCTGCAAGAACTCATAACTAGATGCGTTGGGACCGTGCCAGGAGAACCCTGCGTAGTCTAAAAGCTCGAGAAGCACACGACGTGAACAAGAAGAGAGATGAGGTTGACCGCACAGATTGGGGAATATGAGATGGACCAAGTGATTCTGGATCTAGGATCGGATGCAAACGTCCTGCCAAAGTAAACATGGAAGTGCATGGGCAGGCTTGCTTTGCAATGGTCTCCTATCCAACTATGAATGATGAACCAACAAAAGATCCTACCAATGGTGAGATTATAGGGAATCACAACAGATATTGAAGGAGCAAACGTGCTAGCAAATTTCAAAGTAATAGATATTTTAATGACAGCAATCCCTACCCCATGCTATTGGGAATAGATTGGGCCACTGACATGAATGGAGTGATAAATCTGAAGAAGCACAAGATGATCTTTGAGAAAAAGTCATTGCGCGTAGTGGTACCCTTAGACCCTGCAGAAGGATCATGCTACACGGAGTCAGTACGCGACTATGACAGCGACGATGATCTAGACTTCATCTATAAGATAACTGCGTTGGAGAAAGATTGGGTAAATCCAACCATGGATGGCTGAATCTCATGGGAGCGTAAAAGCTCCTGCTCATCGGATTCTGATGAGGAGATATAACGATGGTAGAACTAGTTACACGAGGTAACCATGCTCAACTGTAACATGATGATGAGGTCATTGCACTACGTAGCAACAAAGGTAAGAGATCTACCTACGTATGATGGGTTAAGTGAGGTGGATGACTTCTTGAACAAATTTGAAAGAGAAGTGCTAGAATAGTAGCGTTTCGATGCTCTAAAATGGGTACTGCGTGCTACACCCACAAGATGGTTGGGTACACACCAAAGAAGTCTTGAGTACTGGTGCGCATGCAGAAGGATGATGCGCATGCAGTTTGGGAGGTCGCCGATGCGATTAACAGACAATGTTGTCGGACAAATCGGCCCACACACCCACCTATCTAGGTGGATACAGGCATATGGTGTGAAACCTGCATGAATGCACACCATCCTCGTAGTAGGAGACATGATCAGTAAGCAAGTGCAGGTATGGCAATAGCGTGAATGATCCCTCTAGTTGGAATGACGAAGTATGGAAAGACCAAGTGCATAGAAGGACATCCACGTAGAAGCCTTTAACAAAGTATGTGAAGTGCTGAACAAGGTCCACAATGTGAAACAGATTGACTGGGATCTGCACGTACTAGTGGTTCTATGGGCTTATAGGACCACGTGCAAGAACTTGACCATGCAGGCACTGCCAAGGGTAGAGTATCAAGAAAACGCTATAAGCCCTATAGTACATGGAAAGGTTAGACTGCACATGATAGTACCAATAGATATGATGGTTTGTAGAACCTTGGAACAAGAAATCCATCTGGGAAATTCTAGGCTCGAAGAACTTGAATAAGAAAGGGTACGATTAAGGAAGAAAAGTGCTTTAATGGATGCAGATGTCAAGTAGCTAGAGGACGAGATAAAGGAATCATTTTTCGATAAAAAGACCAAGGTGATAAGGTAGGATGTGCACGACCATGATAACAGGTTTGAGGCCCATCGCCACAAATTGATCAATCTGATGCCTTGGCTTGGACCGCACATTACTAAGTGAATCAACCAGGGTAGCACATTGCAGATGATAAAGTGCACGATGTTGCTGGTAACAATAATATGTGGGCATTTTCCAGGAAATGTGATGGATGACAAGACGACACTTTACACAGGTGGTGCAACCATGTGACTAGCTGAGGGAAGTATAGTCTTAGCGCTCTGGGTAGTTGAAAGGAAGCACGGGACTATAAACTACTCTGCCCAGGAGCTGCACGATGTTGGAGCAGCGTGCAGAAGAAAAGAGTCACAAGGTCTGCAACAACGCACGAGGGGTTGCATTGTTGTGCGGGTTCGCCCGAAAGTGACCGTTGAAATCACTATTCATGATGGATGCTCGACTTGAGACAAAATGGAGTGGGCGGCAGGCATTTAAGACACAATTTATGGGCAATAATTGGGAAAATATGCCACCAATGGAGCATTAATGAGCTGGATTTTGGGGGAATGGTCGAATTCAAACTCAAAAATCGTTATAAATTACAAGGGGCTACGTAGCAAACAACACTTGGTCATTTGCGAATTGTGCGATTAAGTAGAGCCCTATTTGTTTTGTGGTAAGCATTGATTAAGCCCCTAAGTTCACGAGTGATATATTTCTACACAGACACGATGGCAGCAGTTGAGGAAGTCATGGAAATAACTGAATTGACTGCCAAAGAGGCCATGTAGGCCTTGACTATGGGGGATGCTCCGGAAGGCACCGGGATTGTGGAAGAAATCCCAAAATCACCGCACATGCCAAGACCCAAGAAGGACAAACAAGCGATGGTTCCCATACATGTGTCCCCGTGGAACGCATTGTGCACAAAGATCTCAATGGAGGACAAGGGGAAAACCATCACCATAGAGACCGATGAAGAAGAAGAAGACCTAGAGGACCTAATTATTGAAGACGACGAGGATTAAGGCATGGAGGAGGAAGTTGAGCCCGCGCACCCCCCGACAAAGCTACCTACCTATGTTCCCTTGTAAAAAGGGAAGGCTAAAGTGCTCAAGGACCTTGATGAGACCAAGAGCTCGCTCTAGACCCCACTTCTCCCAGACAACATTATTTTTGAGGGCATGCATGTGGGATGGGTGTCGAGCTTAAAATTCGAATATTGGGACCTCGCTGACCACAAGAAGTTCCCTCACCTTGAGACCTCGCACCTCATGAAGAGCAAGTAGAACACCGCGACAGGGGTTACAGTGTTAGAGCCACAAAAGTGGTTGTGCGACATGGAGAAGGCCGGGCTATTTAACCTGCTCTGGGTTCCAAATTTCCACCACATCCCAATAATAATTTTCGTGATCAGGTAGTTGCTCTACCTGGTGCATGATGGGTGTTTGTGGCTAGAGGAGCCCATCCCCATCACGGTGGACTTGATTCATTGCATTTCTCTACTCCCATGCAAAGGAGAGGACCCTGTGGACATCCTAGAAGGGAAAAGCAGTGACTTGGCCATTGCGGAGGCCATGAAGAAGAAGTACAAGCTAGCGAAGAAGAAAAAGGGCTACGCCATATCCAGCATCAATGATAAAGTAGTGAGAGTGGTGACCTAATGTTATAGAAATTTTTGGGCACTGCAACCCCAATCATAAATGTCCATAAAATAAGGGCTCCTAAGTCCCTAAAGGTGTTGTTCCAACCCCTAAAAGAACAAGGTCAACTGATTACATCATCTCCCAGAAGTTCTCCATGAAAAACTACTCAGAACTGGTCAAAACTGGATCATTTAACCTGCTCCATGGCCAGGGTGCGATGCATCTCACCTTGTACACACGGGAAGTGTGTTGCATTTCAAAATTCCCTTCTATGGGGTGTGATGGACGAGAAAAGACAAGTGGCGGAGACAGTTTGCGAGGTGGATGATCATGGAATCTTCCAGAAACTTCTCCTGTGACACTTCCCTCTCAAAATCGCCCAAGGATGAGTAAAAGATCAATGAGATCTCGAAGTGGAATCAAGAACTATCAGAGAGAAGACACTAATCAAAAACCTAGAGCTGACTCACACCTCTACAAATATCTATATATAGATCTCTCATCCCAGAGATCCAAGGGGTTGGAGGCTGGAATTTTGCATCTTGTAAGGAATTGCTGTTGGTTTCTTTAGGCAACATCATAGTGTTGGGTGATCTAAGCTTTGCATGAGGTGAAGAAGGGCTTACTTGCTCAGAGGATGATGCTAGGTCAGAACAACTGGTTGTAACTCTCTTGGCTCTTTCTTGATTATCAATAAAGCTATTCAAGTTTTCCTCCATACTCTTCTGTCATTTATGTTTCATGCATTTGTATGGTCAATTTACATCTGATCTTAGATTGTTTATGATAATAGATCCATGTTCTCGTATAGTTTTATGCTGCTTTGATTCTACAGGTACTTTGTGAAGCTGGGTATACAAGAAAGCAAGTAGCAAAGGACTATCAGAAGAGAGAGGAATCAAGCAAGGAACCAAGCGCAAGACAGAGGTTGGTCTCCTTTATTCTTCTCTCATATATCTTTCATAAAGGAAAACGAAAGTAGTTTTACTTTGTTTGTTTCTAAGGTAGCTACCCACCTTAGTGGGATTAGTAGTTCTGCATAGACACTTTTCCCTATAACAAAATGGCGACTCCACTGGGGAGCGACTAGGTTGTTTATTTATCTACATTTGTTTATTTTATAAACTTACAGACGGAGCCTAAAGTTGAGACAGGTAGCCTTCGAACTGCATTTGCTATGCAAATGCAAAGTAGATAAATGCCGCTTCAGTCAATCTCTGGGTTTCTTTTATGAATTAAACAACGGATTTACAAACTCTCAAATTTCCCTTGTGGTGGCTCTAGTAACCTCCTTGGATCTGTTAGTGTCAGTCTTTCCAGCCTTCCTCCAGTGAAAAAATATGCTCTTACAAAGTGATCTCAGAGTGTCAAGGTCAAATTTTGTCATTTCAGAGAGTTTTCAAGCAAAATTTGGTCACTAGGCATTAGGTCTAGGGTTTGCTTTCACTCCTTCTAAAGTTGTCCAAATGTTGGTCCATGTCACCATTCAGCTGAGTTTATCATCATTCATAGGGTTGTCATTATCATGTCAGTGTCTAATGAGTCATTTTACACCTTGTTCATGCTTCAGTTGCACCTAGGCAAGGTCATTTCCCTCTCCTAGGGTTTTGAAAGCTAATTTCTCTTGAATGGTCAAATCATTAGCAAAAATTGTATCCAAATGTTCATACACCTTCCCCTATCCTTAAAGTACCTTACCAAATGCTTCCCATCACTGAGATTCCCCAAATTCCTCATTTTCGCACAAACCCTAGTTTCTAGCTACAACCTGGCAATTTTCTAGGTTTGGCCTGTGTTTTGCCATTTTGGACCCCTTCCCCTCGCTCAATCTCTGAGATTGCACTTTCCCCTGCTTCCTAACATCCCTCCCCACTCCCAAAAATTTCCCCAAGAATTTAGAAGCCCCCTATCCCCTTCATTTCACTTCATTTCCAACAAAATTCCTTGTTTCACACATCGGGATCAGTTTCACTCAAAAGATGTTTCAAAGTAATCAAAGATGAATTTGGGAAAACTGAGAGAGGTTTTTGTCTACAACAGGCCAAGGAAGAAAAACCTCTTTCACTTTTTGTACAGGTGTCATGGTTTTAAAGAAATGTTAAAAATACAATCGCCAGATCCAAGGAGGTTGGCCAAGGCACTAAAACGACGGAAAAGGCCCGATCCACTCCAAATATTGGCCAAAGCCTATTCGACTGAGCATGGTACTTGATTAGGGACTCTTAGCCCAAATTTCAAGAAATTTGGAGAAAATTTTGTCAATTGTGAATTTTTTGTGCCAAAAACAGGTTTTCTTCACCAACGCGTAGCGCGCCGCGCACGACCCTTTAGATGGGCAACTCAATTTCAGGAAAACTTGGCATTTTTTTATTTTTCATGCAAAAATACACCTGCTCAGCAATTACCAAGAGATTTCATCAAGTTTTGAACCTCCAGAAGGTCAAAAAACAAGCAAAAAATGACTTTCTGCCACTTTTTTGACACACAGGAAACAGTCTTGGGAGATTGCCATTTTGGAGGGGCAAATGGACACCAAATTTAGAAATTCCACTTGGTCTGGAAAGTAGATATCCAGAACTTTCCAAAAATCGCACTTTTTCCTCATTTGGACACCTGGAAGTGCCTCAAAAGTTGCTCCAAAGGTGCGCTACACGTTCAGAATCAGGGCGCTACGCGTTGGGCAATTTTCACAGAAATGCACCTACAGCTCAGCAAAACGCAGTTTTGACTGGATTTGACTTTTTGGAGTGGATTTTGATCCTCCTTGTTGTAAATGATGTAATTTTATGATACTTTGACACTTATTTATCTCTTCCAGAAGATTCATTCATGAAATAGGCAAAAATTTAATGAATGAATTGGTTTCCTAGCTTATAGAGGCAAGTTGTTTTGACTGCCTAGATTTTAGTGCTCAGTTTGGAATTGGTTGAAACAGCTCCTAGGATAGTGAGCTCGACCCCTAGAGGCAAGGAAAGATGTTAGATTTCCTATATTATGTACTTTCTTGGTCATTTTCATGGTTGGACTCTTGAGGGAGAAGCTTCTATTGCATTACTCATTGTATCTCTGCATTTTTGGCAAAGGAAGAAAGACCAGGGTTTTGCAGTCCCTTTGGGATTCCTGTGGTTACATGTATTGATGGTGTGTTTCTCTTTGTACTTGTAGGTTTGTTATGTGAATCATCTCCTTACTTTTCCTTCTGCAAATTAGGCAAATGAAGTGTTAAAGTAGAATTCATGATTGCCATGCTCTGCTTTTAAGTTTACCTAATATCAATGTTTTCATCTGTTTAAGGAGAACTCAAGGTGTTTACTTGCTCTCCTTAGCTCCTCACCAGTCATTCTTGCCCATATGACTCTTTCAAAGGCATCAATATAGTCTCCTACCTTGCCCCAAAGAACCCCCTGCAAAAACTGTGTCCAATCCCCGCACCCAAAATTGCCTTTACCCGATTTTCCACCAAAATCCTAAAAATCTCAAATCAAACCTTTTATCAGTTTACTAGCCTAAAATTAGTGTTATTTATTGGTTATCTCCGCCTTTTGAAGATCTTTGCTGAGATATACCGGAGAGAGCCCTCTCCTGCCCCGTAGGACTAGCTACAAGGCTAAGTGGTTTGATGTTGCCTTGGAGTTTGCCTTTCTCAGCCTGAGGTGAAATTTCAAGAGCTAACATATTGGCGACCATACTGGGGAGAACAAACTTGTCTGTTGATTGATGTGTTTGTTTCATAAGTCTTAGACGGAGCCTGAAGTTATGCCAGGTAGCCTTCGAAACGCTTTTGCTTTGCATTAGCGGAAGTAGATAAACGCTGCTTCAGTCAATCTCTGTGAGCTTGTGAATACAGCCACCTCGATTGTATTTTACCCCAGTTCATTTGTAAACTCTGAACTTTTGGATGATTAGTTGAGAGTTTTCACAGGCTGAAATCATTCACCTGGTGACTCTAAATCATTTTCAAGATCAGATCCAAAGACTCCACTGGAGGATGATCCCGACCAGCAGAAACATGAAAGGACAATATGAACATATCAGGTATTCAATTTGGAATTGCATCCAAGACATGTTGTTCTTTGTCATAAATTATTTCTTCTCTTTTCCCAAGAATGTCAAGAAGGCTTTGCAAAGTATATTGTATTTGAGAAGAGATCCTCGGCCTACAGTTGATTCTTTCCCTTTGAGGATTGTAAATACCAAAGATTTGCATGCCTTTGAGCTTGATCAAGACCTTTCTTCTAAATTTTGTGATGATCATCTTCATATTGATGAACCTCAAAAGACCAAGACTGATCCTATACCTGCTGTACATACTGCTACACCTTGTAAAATTCCAGATCGGTATAAACCTCTTGTTTTACCCTCTGTTCTTCATGCTTTCCCCCAAAACTATGATCTATACTTGCCGAGGTTTGACGGTGAATGTAAGAATGTCAATGCCGAGCAACATGTGCATAATGTTGAGACTTTTCTAGATCTTTTTGAAGTTGATGATGAAGATGTTAGTATAAGGATTTTTGCTCTTTCTTTGCAAGCCAAAGTCAAGAGTTGGTTCAAAGCCCTGCCTGATGCGAGCATTTCAGATCTCCAGCAGTTTGTCAAAGTTTTTCTCGACAGGTGGATGATTGGGCAAAACCTTTTCTTGATTGTAGAAGAGTATAACCAGCTGGAAAGATTACCAGGGGAGACAGTACAACAATTTTCTGCCAGATTTAACCAAGTTTATTATTCGATGCCAGTTGATATAAGACCTTCTCCTAGATCTTCTCTCTTGCACTATCCGGGTGCCTTTGATCCGGAGATGGAGTTTCAGCTGAGAGAAAGGGATATTGCAACACTTCACGAGATGCAAAACAGTGCAGTAAATGTAGAGGCTCACTTGCTGATCCGAAGGGCAAGAATGAAGGAAGAAGAGATGAAAAACATAGATCCGGAAAAATCGACATCTCTAGAGGTAAAGCTTGACATTTTGGTAAGTGTAGTAGAAGAGATGATGCAAAGGATCACCCCAAGGAATGATCATGATGTTCAAACTCATGGCTCGTTGATTGAAGAAGAACAAGTTGCTGATCCAAAACATTTTGTTTCTTATCCTAGTTGTCATAGATCTGATAATGATTGTCTTATAGATCATCTTGGAGAAGAGAGATCTGTTGATATGACATGTATGCTTGATGATGTCTTTTATACTGATGATTTGCCTCAGTTTGATCAGTATGATGATGATTATGTTCTCCAAACAGAAGCTAATCTTGCAGACAAATCAACAGCTAGTTTGTGGGAGGAAGAAGTTCATTTTCAGCAGCTTGAATACAATGTTCAGCCATCACATATCAGCTATGACAGTGATGAGGAAAGTGCAGCAAATTTTGAAGTAAGTGAAGGATCTTTGCCTTTTTGTTTTGATTCGTTTCAGTTCATCAGAGATAACTACCATGCAATCAGAAATCAAATGTCAACAAGTCTTGATTTGAATCATCTTGAGAGCAATGAAAATTTTGTTCAAGACTTCTCATATTCAGATTTGCAATCCCCGAAAGCCATTGATTGTCAAGTTGTAGCCGAAGACTTGGAAGTGGACACACATGATTTAATGATTCAAGGTGACTCCGTACCATTCTGTTTTGAATCATTTCATTTTTTGAAGGGTAGATTGCATAGTAAATCTTCAAATGAACAGCCTATAACAAATCAACAATCTCTCAGTGTTAATGTTGAGGATGAGACAGATAACAAAATTCTTGAGCAACCTGTAGCATCAGATTTGCAGCCACCAAATGAAATTGAAGGGCAGATTACAGATGAAGTTGTGGAAGACGAAATACATGATTTGATGATGCAGGAAGATTCTATACCCTTTTGTTTCGAAACATTTCAGTTTATAAGGTAGAATCTTCGTAAAATATCTCAAGAAAAATATGAACAGCTAGAAGGATGTCATACATTTTCAATGGATACATTACAGCAGTCTTTTCAAGTTTTTCATGATCCAATAGCTGATATTTTGGATGAGGTTTGCAGTCAAAGTCTTTCTCCATTGACTACATGTGAGCTTGAAACATGTGCTGATATGAATTTGATCCGGCAGCCAGTTTCTTTGTCATTTTTAGCAGAGGTCTCATCACAAGACTCAGATCAAAGTTTGCATTCATGGTATGAGGAGAAGAGAAGTAATCCATTGGATGAGCTAAGTCCGAGTGTGCATGAACTTCAAGATCCTTATGCAGTATTTATGGAGGCGGATAGTGAATCCATATCATTCAACGGATCTGTTTCTAAGTTGTCATGGGAGTTGCCTTTCAGTAGTTCTCTCTTGTTATTCATAAGTGAGAACTTGTGGAGAATTCAACCAGCAGACGGGATACTTACTTGGTTGCATTGGTTGTTTCATTTCACTTGATCAGGTGATGAATGAAACTGTTAGAGTAGGTTTTGATGAATAAGCTCCCCTTTGAGCATCATTTCCAGTTTTTCGGTTGTGTTTAAGTATTGAGTCAGTTTTTAGTTGAGTGAGAGTCAATTTGTGTTGTCAAGTCATCAGTTTTCAATCATGCATTTCAGCTTGAATTTTTGACTCCATTGCCCAATGGATGAAGGCACTGCCTAGCTCTTCCAGAGATCTGTCATTCTTGGCACCTCCAAGGAGCTACCATCCCCATTGGAGCCAATGTTAGTGTTAGTATTTCCAGCCTTCCTCCAGTGATCAAATATTCTCTTACAAAGTGATCTCAGAGTGTCAAGGTCAAATTTTGTCATTTCAGAGAGTTTTCAAGCAAAATTTGGTCACTAGGCATTAGGTCTAGGGTTTGCTTTCACTCCTTCTAAAGTTGTCCAAATGTTGGTCCATGTCACCATTCAGCTGATTTTATCATCATTCATAGGGTTTTCATTATCATGTTAGTGTCTAATGAGTCATTTTACACCTTGTTCATGCTTCAGTTGCACCTAGGCAAGGTCATTTCCCTCTCCTAGGGTTTTGAAAGCTAATTTCTCTTGAATGGTCAAATCATTAGAAAAAATTGTATCCAGATGTTCATACACCTTCCCCTATCCTTAAAGTACCTTACCAAATGCTTCCCATCACTGAGATTCCCCAAATTCCTCATTTTCTCACAAACCATAGTTTCTAGCTACAACCTGGCAATTTTCTAGGTTTGGCCTGTGTTTTTCCCTTTTGGACCCCTTCCCCTCACTCAATCTCTGAGATTCCACTTTCCCCTACTTCCTAACATCCCTCCCCACTACCAAAAATTTCCCCAAGAATTTAAAAGCCCCCTATCCCCTTCATTTCGCTTCATTTCCATGAAATTCCTTGTTTCACACATCGGGATCAGTTTCACTCAAAAGATGTTTCAGAGTAATAAAAGATGAATTTGGGAAAACTGAGAGAGGTTTTTGTCTACAACAGGCCAAGGAAGAAAAACCTCCTTCACTTTTTGCACAGGTGTCATGGTTTTAAAGAAATGTTAAAAATACAATCGCCAGATCCAAGGAGGTTGGCCAAGGCACTAAAACGACGAAAAAGGCCCGATCCACTCCAAATTTTGGCCAAAGCCTCTTCGAATGAGCATGGTACTTGATTGGGGACTCCCAGCCCAAATTTCAAGAAATTTGGAGAAAATTTTGTCAATTGTGAATTGTTTGTGCCAAAAACAGGTTTTCTTCACCAACGCGTAGCGCGCCGCACGCGACCCTTTAGATGGGCAACTCCATTTCAGGAAAACTCATTATTTTTGGTTTTTCATGCAAAAATACACCTGCTCAGCAATTACCAAGAGATTTCATCAAGTTTTGAGCCTCCAGAAGGTCAAAAAACAAGCAAAAAATGACTTTCTGCCACTTTTTTGACACACAAGAAGCAGTCTTGGGAGATTGCAATTGTGGAGGGGCAAATGGACACCAAATTCAGAAATTCCACTTGGGCTCGAAATTAGACATCTAGAGATTTCCAGCAAGCCCACTTTTGCCTCATTTTGACACCTGGAAGGGCCTCAAAAGTTGCTCCAAAGGCGCGCTACGCGTTCAGAATCAGGGCGCTACGCGTTGGGCAATTTTCACAGAAATGCACCTACAGCTCAGCAAAACGTAGTTTTGACTGGATTTGACTTTTTGGAGTGGATTTTGATCCTCATTGTTGTAAATGATGTAATTTTATGATACTTTGACACTTATTTATCTCTTCCCGAAGATTCATTCATGAAATAGGCAAAAATTTAATGAATGAATTGGTTTCCTAGCTTATAGAGGTAAGTTGTTTTGACTGCCTAGATTTTAGTGCTCAGTTTGGAATTGGTTGAAACAGCTCCTAGGATAGTTAGATCGACCCCTAGAGGCAAGGAAAGATGTTAGATTGCCTATATTATGTACTTTCTTGGTCATTTTCATGGTTGGACTCTTGAGGGAGAAGCTTCTATTGCATTACTCATTGTATCTCTGCATTTTTGGCAAAGGAAGAAAGACCAGGGTTTTGCAGTCCTTTTGGGATTCCTGTGGTTACATGTATTGATGGTGTGTTTCTCTTTGTACTTGTAAGTTTGTTATGTGAATCATCTCCTTACTTTTCCTTCTGTAAATTAGGCAAATTAAGTGTTAAAGTAGAATTCATGATTGCCATGCTCTGCTTTTAAGTTTGCCTAATATCAATGTTTTCATCTGTTTAAGGAGAACTCAAGGTGTTTACTTGCTCTCCTTAGCTCCTCATCAGTCATTCTTTCCCATCTGACTCTTTCAAAGGCATCAATACAGTCTCCTACCTTGCCCAAAAAAACCCCCTGCAAAAACTGTGTCCAATCCCCGCACCCAAAATTGCCTTTCCCCGATTTTCCACCAAAATCCTAAAAATATCAAATCAAACCTTTTATCAGTTTACTAGCCTAAAATCAGTGTTATTTATTGGTTATCTCCACCTTTTGAAGATCTTTGCTGAGATATACTAGAGAGAGCCCTCTCCTGCCCCGTAGGGCTAGCTACGAGGCTAAGTGGTTTGATGTTGCCTTGGAGTTTGCCTTTCTCAGCCTGAGGTGAAATTTCAAGCGCTAACAGGATCTACCCCTGTGATTGATTTACTGATTACCACTTGCTTGGCCAAAATCCCTGAACTGAACTGCAAAATGTGACCCGGAACCCAAGCGAAGTCTTGTCTCTGGTCCAATGCACTGTCTGTTCTGTGAATCTCAAATTCCGCGCACTTCCCGAGTGTAGTAGGTGCGCTGCATTTCAAGTTCACTGTGTTACAAGTGCACTGATCGGACTAGGCATTGTTCCTAAATTTTGGTTTCTGTGTTCACTCTTTTCAGATCTATTTAAGAGTTTTGTTGCCTGTAGTCAGTACACCTCTGTTTGAAACCCCTTTCCTTGTTGTTATTCCACCTCCATTGTGCAAAGAACTGTAAATGTTTTTGTGTATTTGTTGAGTCATTTTCAGTTCTCCTTTGCAAAAAAGTAACGTAATTATACTGTCATTTCTTGATTTGAAAGTGTCGCAAGTGTCGTTTTAAGTCATAGAAGAGAGTCTGAATGCTCTTGATAGTCGATTACCCTGTTACTATTGTATTTGATCTGAATTAGTAGTTTCTCTACTGTCGAAAGCACGTTTTCATTTCCAAATCGTAAAGTGTCATCATTGTCTTCATTTTGATTTTGAAAAGAAACTTGTTAGTAATTGTCGCTTTGAAAAGTAATTTAGATTTGCGCATTAGCTTTCTTTTTATCATTCACATATTAACAAGGCTGAAAACAAATACATACATGTGCATTTGCATTTATACTGTTTGATTGGTTTGATTTAGGACGGTGCATATAATATGTGATCTTTGCTCTTTGTTGAAAGAATTCTGTCTTTCTTTCCTTAGTAGCTAGGATTTTCATTACACAAAGAAGATAAAACGACTGTTTATCATCTTAGATTGCATTTTAGGAATTGTACATCTACATCATGCGGTGAACCTGAAAGACAAATTTCTTAAGCAAGATCAACTATAAAATAAATTTAATGAATCTAACGATGCTTTGGAACCTAACGCACAACATCTAGAAGTCTAGGCTAGAGACGTATTCCGGCGTCGTAAAGCTTGGTAACTGTTGTTCTCACTGTTGGTTGGGTGATTCCTCCACTTTGAGATGATAAGTGCCAGTATGGACTTGTGCTCCCACGTACAGTCGAGTATATTTTGGGAGACCACAATAGGCTTAATCCTTTATCTATAGGAAGCCGTGTTTGCCACCCTATCGATCGCAATGCACTGAACACAACATTCGGGAAGATTGACTGCCGTACCATAAAACGTATTCTGCAGTTTTGCGATTGGTTTGGTAATCCCTCTGCCTAGATTTCCAGAGCAATCCCTTTCGTTCCTTTTCAGACTCCTTAACGGAAAAGGTCCATCTAAGCACTTGTTGCTTCAGGCTCATTAAAAATCTAAGGCGACTAGAGTCATCTTTTGTTTTTTCTCGACTCTTTAAAATTGAAAAAACAAGTTGTGTGAAAGCGTCTAAAATTTATTTTAAACGGAATAATCATCACCTTTCCTACGTTGGTCTTGGGTTGAGAAAATGGAGTCCACCAACTAAGGAGTTCCCCTTGGAGGAAATCCTAGTCCCTTCTCCTCTTGGGGAGATGTTGGTGCACCCCATATGGCCACATTGTCGCTTCCAGGATTGACAATCGGCTCGCCCATATGGATTTTCTCAACCTCCGTCATTCAGAACACCGCAATTCCTGAACAATCGAGTCAGCAACTAGACAATTCCAGAGTTACCCCTCAACCCTCTACTTCATTCAATTCTTTTTCTCCTCCTTCCTCTTTGCTTGATGAGGCTGGTAAATCAAAAAATCAAGTACCAGAGAAGAAGAAGGAAAAGAAGAAGAAAGAGAAGAAGAAGAAGGAGCTAAAGGCGAAAAGGGGTAACCAAGCGTCGTCTAGCGAAAATCCACACACTGCACCGACCAGGCCTAAATCGCCATGTGTCATTTGCAAAGGAGACCACTATCATAGAGATTGTCCTTGCATCCCTCGGATCTTAAGGGACTGGTATCCTCGTTTGCACAACCAGGTGTCATCAACCTCTGATGATCATGTTGAAAACACACCGTCGACTAGTGAAAGTGAAGCCCCTGGACAAAAATGAAAGTGCAAATTTCCTTGTAAACTGTGTGAAGGCGATCATGCCGTCCACAGTTGTCCCTTCTTAGATGAGGCTAAAAGAGTTTTGGACGATCGTCCGGTTTCACCGTTACGACTTCCTCCTGGATATAAGAAACCGAGTCTGTCACTAGTTGAAAATCTGGCTAACCCGTCCAGGTGGTCGGCCGAAGCGTCTATCATTGAAGATAAACCATCTAAACCCATAGCAAAAGAAAGTCAAAAGGTCTAGGCGGCAGTTGACTCGGTCTTGCCTTCAGAGGTTTTATCTTCAGATGATATAGTCACCGAAGAGAACAAGGATGACACCGTCCAAATTCTTTTCGTAAACACAGACTTCGATGAACATGGGGGCAATTTACCCATTCCTTTACCGCAGGAAGGAAGTTCGTCAGAGTCATACCCGTCCGTCTATTCGGTCCCACCTCCAAGCAACCTACTTGTTTCCTTCGACTGGAATCAGCTAGGCAGACCCCATTTACCGGCTAGTATACCATTATGAATCATCGCTCAAGTATATAGAATGGTTATGGCTAGTACCATCATAGATGAAGGGGCTTCTGTGAGTATCCTTTCCTCGACTGCTTGGAAAGCGCTTGGTTTGCCATCGCTTTTGCCTGAGATGAGAAATCTAACAGGCTTTGACAAAGGAACCAGTCGACCGTTAGGGATCCTTCCCAATGTGCCCATAACATTGAGAGGGAAAACCATTCACATGAATGTAATGGTAGTCTAAGGACCCCTGGATTATAATCTACTCCTTGGACGAGACCATATTTATTGCATGGGAGCCCTTGTCTCATCACTCTTTAGAGTAATGTGTTTTCCGCATGAAGAAAGAGTGGTCAAGCTCGTAGACCAGTTTTCATTCCCTGGTTCACGCATAGCAAATAGTCATATACCATCCATGAATGGTCTTTTCACGCAAGGAATGTCTCATCAATCCCCAGTCCGTCCACCTGATGAGCGCGAGTGATTCGGGGGACATGACTGAAACCCAGGGGGCATGCACCCTAGTCTGCTTCGACAGGAAAACTTCAGGTATAGCGTAGGTTTCCACGAAGGACATATGACTAGTATGACACTCCCATCCGCAATTGGAAAAGGGGGTTGGACTGGAACAAGATTCCCTCGTCAAAGTTATGTGGGTGGAGGCGTCTGTGCCACTCGCCTTTGTCTATTTCGGTAAACGTTGCCGAAGAAGTGTTTTGTTTGCGCTGTGAATAGAACAATCTTTGGTAACCTGAAAGAAGTAGGCCTTTTTGGCAAAACAAATGTTTTGTCTGCGAAATTATGGGTAACCTTGAAACTCTATGTCTCTATACCTGGGGGCATGCAAACCTTTTGGCATGCAAGCGAAGAGTGACCATTTATTTTTTAAATTTGTAGGTCCTCTAACCCTTTAAACTTGTAGGATCGGTCGTTTCCTAACTTGCATAAAGAAAATATGTGGGGCAAAGCTTTGAAATAATGCCATTTTCATATATGAGACATTCTTATTATACCACTAGATTAATCGAGTAGTTTTAACGCGGACTTCATGCTCGTTAAAAAATAAACATAAGCAATGAGCAAGTGTTTCCCCCAGCATTTAAGCTCATTAAAAAATGAACCAATTTCCAGGAAATAACCATCATGAATGTATTACTTCAGCCTTTGAAGCCTTGGTCGTGTTCTCATCATCACCTCCACTCTGTATTGGAATATCATTCACCTCCACTTGATTGTTTACCCCTTTTGAGGAACAACTGCGAAGAGTGATCTTGTTAGCCATCCTTGTGACACTGCCATGATTGGAAAATTCCAAACCTTACCTGGAATCGGCTGCTACCCGAATTTATCACTCGTTCCTCAAAAACGAGTCTCCTTTAAGCTCTTTTCAACTGACTCATAAAATATGAAAAGATTGCTGAGCTATTGGCCTCTCCAGCTCGTTAAAGCGACCAGAAGTGCTATCCCTCCTTTATATTTTAATATTTTTGGACCTGAGGGATTATTACACAAAAAGATCGAGCGCTTGTTCTGTTCGGCTCGTTAAAAGTACCGAAAATTCATCCCTTCTGTATTATTTTATACTTTTTCGGACTTAAGGGATTAGATGATGAAAAAGGACTTTTGGAGTTTCCTTTACATCCCTTTTCAAACTCTCTAAAATTGAAAAGGACAGAGTTATCTTTGTCATTAAACTCGTTAAAACCTAATAGTGACAAACTTGTCCATAACAGACAAGAACAAGTTTCACTATCTCTATGCTCGTTAAAACATAGCGATGGGTTTGCCTGAAGGGAAAATTATAGAACAAGCATATGTTATCCTCCTCAAGCTTGACAAAAATAAAGAGGTACTGGTCAACAATGACTGGGGAAAAATTGGGAAGAAAACTCAAAGAAACTTTGTTGGTAGCAAGTCGCTCTTGAACATGACAATTTCACTCTGCATCCAAGTCGGGTTGGGTTGTTCCATTCACTGGTCACATCACCATGGTTCCGTCACACCATCCACATTTGGGGTAATGCTACCAATCCATCATGTCAGTGTGGCCGATATGTTCAAGAGAAGTCGCTCAGAGAATTCACCTGTGTCTCACCCACTGCAATACATTTACACTCCATTCTTACATGACCACCACCCTGAACCTTATATCATTAGATCATTTTCACCTCCATTAAAATCATTTTCTCCATTCTGTGTCATTGATGTGGGATTCACTAAGGCCTTCCTATGACGGATTGTTTCTTGTCGACATCAGCTCATTATCCAAGAAGTGGATCTAGGAACAACCCTTTCAATACTTTGAAGCTTGCATGCCTCAATGGCAAGTTTCTCACTTCCGACGACAGGTTTACATCAATGGCCTTCGACCGAAAGATTTTGCGTGGTGTTCGATGCCAAGTCCTTTATTCACACCACGTGAATTGTAGTGTAGTACCTTGAGGGTCATCATCATTATCGGTGATTCCTCTCGCGCCTGTTAACGGCTTACATCATTGGCTGGTAATCAGGCGATGTCTTTCCATGTTCAACTACAGAACATCTCTCACATGGATCAACTTGTACTTTGAGTGAAGATCGAACGAGATTGAAGACCCCGGATCTAGTTTCATCCATCCGAGCTACGATATACATTCAGGAAAATAAAGTCATCAAATGTACATCATTGCTGCACAGATAATCATCCAATCTAAGGGATGATGGCTCTACCAGAATCATTAGTCTACACTCAGATGATTGTCTGTCTCATGTACATGGAAAATGAATTTATAAAGCTAAGCATGGGAATGCCTGCCTCAGCTAGATCATGAAAATATTATGAAGATAATGTATTGTATTGTATCTTATTACAGGTTGCCTTCTAGCTTGAAAAAACTTCGGATCCTCATGATAAAGCATTTCACCCGACATCGAAAGATTAACGACCTCATGCTTTAGGGGGAAACTATTATAGAAATTTTTGGGCACTACAACCCCAATCATAAATGTCCATAAACTAAGGGCTCCTAAGTCCCTAAAGGTGTTGTTCCAACCCCTAAAAGAACAAGGTAAACTGATTACATCATCTCCCAGAAGTTCTCCATGAAAAACTACTCAAAACTGGTCAAAACTGGATCATTTAACTTGCTCCATGGCCAGGGTGCGATGCATCTCACCTTGTACACACAGGAAGTGTGTTGCATTTCAAAAATCCCTTCTATGGGGTGGATGGTCGAGAAAAGACAAGTGACAGAGACAGTTTGCGAGGTGGATGATCATGGAATATTCCAGAAACTTCTCCTGTGACACTTGCCTCTCAGAATCGCCCAAGGATGAGTAAGAGATCAATGAGATCTCCAAGTGGAATCAAGAACTATCAGAGAAAAGGCATTAATCAAAAACCCAGAGCTGACTCACACCTCTACAAATATCTATATATAGATCTCTCATCCCAGAGATCCAGGGGGTTGGAGGCTGGAATTTTGCATCTTGTAAGGAATTGCTGTTGGTTTCTTTAGGCAACATCATAGTGTTGGGTGATCTAAGCTTTGCATGAGGTGAAGAAGGGCTTACTTGCTGAGAGGATGATGCTGGGTCAGAACAACTGGTTGTAACTCTCTTGGCTCTTTCTTGATTATCAATAAATCTATTCAATTTTTCCTCCATACTCTTGTGTCATTTATGTTTCATGCATTTGTATGGTTAATTTACATATGATCCTAGATTGTTTATGATAATAGATACATGTTCTCGTATAGTTTTATGCTGCTATGATTCTACAGGTACTCTGTGAAGCTGGGTATACAAGAAAGCAAGTAGCAAAGGACTATCAGAAGAGAGAGGAATTGAGCAAGGAACCAAGCGCAAGACAGAGGTTGGTATCCTTTATTCTTCTCTCATCTATCTTTCATAAAGGAAAACGAAAGTAGTTTTACTTTGTTTGTTTCTAAGGTAGCTACCCGCCTTAGTGGGATTGGTAGTTCTGCATAGACACTTTTCCCTGTAACACCCAAATACTAGCTGGTAAGGTTATGCACAAGTGTTGCACAGACGAGGTACCCACGCCAGTGGTAGCAGTTGCTGAACAGTGCACGGAGGGTGTTCATTTTAATCGATCCAAGTTCCTCTGCAAGGAATTTTTGGAAAATTTTCGTGAAGCTTAGGAACAGGACAAAACGTTCCACTATGTATGGCTTCTACTATCCATAGTGCTCATGGTAGGGAAATTGCTAGAAGATAGTCAATTCCCCACAATTGACAGGGATCTGCTGGAGGCCGCGAAGTATGCTTCACTCTGGGCCATAAAGGATGTCAATAGGATCCACAATAGTAAAATATTATGGGCGTTCATGGAGATGAACCTTAGAATGGGGATCAACCACAAGCTACGGTTGTCACCCACTATCTACAACAGCTTGTAGAGTTTTGCAGAATTTTAAGTAGACATCCATAGCATATACATCAAAGTGTGCAAGGACCCTGCCAAACAATGGAGGAAGATACCCTTTGTATACATAGACGATGTCATCTTTAATGTCCTGGGGACATGGCCGCGAGAGTGGCACGCCCCAAAACATCACGGAGATAGAGAAGTCGACGGCACAAAGGAAGAAAGAAGAGGCCAAATTGCACATCGCACAGTTGGCATAAAAACGAAGGAAGGGGGTAGCAGCAGCAGAAGCGCGGGTGGCACGAGACGCTACACAAACAAAAATTGAATAGGAGAAGGCCGTAGTAGTAGCAACAACGCAGGAGGCAGCTGCGAAGGCGCGCGAAGGCCAAATGTCACCTTCACATGGGTAGGAAGCAGAGGAAGGAGAGGGAGGTGTGGACCCACAAACCATGTCAACACAGTTGAAGTGCCAGCACCTAATTGAGCAAACAGGGCTACGTAAGAAGTTCAAGGCATCGAAGTTGTTTATTGACCCGATCACCCTAACTGAGGGTGATCTGCACGACATTGGTGAGACAATGCGCGATGTCACCTCTAAGGCCCTTCAAAATTTCATACAGGAGAACCTGATTGTGTTGGAGGCCCTCACAGCACAGCTGCAGGAGTTGCAGTGTGCCATCCTCTGGCTGGAACCCTTTTGACTAGCCTCGTAGTCGGAACAGCGGCAGCGGAACATATGTTGCACGCTTGTGTGAAAAATACCATAGTGCTTCTAGTAGGGGAAATAATGACACCAAATGAGGTCGACAAAACTACGATTAGCGCACTAAAGGGTCTCGACATCAACATGGTTGCACTCCCGCGGGAGACCTTATATTTTCTGCAGGATGGGATAAATGTAGAACTACAGGCTAGGGAGAGCCACGCACTGCAAGTCCTCAGTGAGTAGAAGATCAATATGGAATAGTTGAGCTTGTAGCATGATGAAGTGGTGTCACAGAATCGATAGCTAGTATAGGCAATAGATGAAGCTTGTCAAAGCCTCCCAGAGCTGGCCATCCCAACAGACACACCAGCAGAGGCGGACATCCATAGGTTAGCAGCTGGGGTGCGTGAGGCGAGGGAGGAAATGACAAAGGTTTAGCTGGAGCTGAACCTTCAGATCGCTGAGATGCAGTTAAAGGCACAGCCGTACACCCCTCCAAAAGTCAAAGAACAGCGTGCTAGCACTAATACAATGGGAGTGGAAGAAATTGGCAGTGCAGTGCGAGACTGCACCAACATGTTGGAAGAATAATTTGAGGTCCTCACAAATCTACAGGAGTATCCCAACATGTAGAGCTTAGAGATAGAGGCAGGAGAACTCCATCAACAGTATGAAAAAATCAGAGGATTTGTACAAACAGTGGCCCTCACTTGAAGGCTCGCATGAATGCAACAGGCCAAAGCCTTGAAAGAATAGGTTGACACAACACGACATAAGGAAGCAGTCCTGAAGGTGCACATTCAGCCTTGGATCGAAAAGGACTTCACCATCACAATAAAAATTGAGGGCAAGCTCACCCACATGTAGGGGATACATGCACAGATGCAAAGAAGAACTTCTGACACCACGGTGTCAAAACAACGCATGCAGCTGATCCAGCACGCAGCAGCTCAGTGCGTTGCCAACCTTTCTACATTTCGAGCAGAATTGGATAGACTCCACGCAAAGATCTCCGCGTCGATAGAGTGACTCGAGCAAGAGTCACGGTGTTTGTGTTGGGGGCCTATTGGGCATGGAATGCCCCCAAGGCAGGTTTTAGGGCTTAAAGCCCAAGTTTTGACCAAATCTTTTTGTAAAAGCTTAGTGAGTTGCGAGCGCGGGGCGTGAAAATTATAATGGATTCATAGGGTTGTCCACCCTAGTTTTTGTAATGTAATGTCAGTTGGATATACCTACCCATGGTTCGCGGACCATGGGATTGTATAAATAGAGTGAGGCTCTAAGTGTATAACAAGTAATAGAGAGAAGATAGGATAGAAGAGAAAGAGAAGTCTAAGGGATTGAGGAGCAGTGTAAAGTGTGTCGTTTGGGTCATAGAGTAGGGAAAGGCTCTATAGCTGAGTGCGAAAAGGCATAGTAGTCCATAGATAAGTCCGCGGACCCCTACAACTAACTGCGTAGGGCAGGTTGAGTATGTAATCATTGGAGGAATCAATAAAGAGAAAGTTTACCATATTTTTGTGCATCTTTTTCTATTTTAATATATATAATTTACGAGTATACTATTTATATGCTATGAGAACTTATTTGAAGGTTTTGTACAACTAATTATAACATAAGACATCCAAGTACACAAAGATAATTAACTGGAATAGGAAGATAAGTAAGATCACGGGTAATAGCACAGAGCGTGGCTCTAGCAGCGCGGAAGCTCCACAATCCCTGGTTAGGGTTTTATGAAGGAATTGTATCAGGGTGTAAGGGATAGGGAAGTGCGCGGAATGACCTGTGTACAGGGATGAATAGTGGGACTAGTTGAACCTCTCAGACATCTCAAGGGTGCGGAAACCTAGTTCTAGCACCCTCCCATACTACTTCAAGTGAGACCTCTGTCCGTGCTCTGCGGAGTTTTTCCGAAAGGGCCAGTAGTACCGGAATCTGTTTGGCTAATTAACTCCAAACCTAGGTCAGGCCCCAATAATCCAACACACATAATACCTCATTCATGAAGGCCTTGATGTTGTATGGAAGGTGACACTCCTGCTCACGCAAAGATCTCTTTCTTGGTGAAGCCACCCGATGGTGAATGGTTGTGGATGTGTTGTGGTCGATAAGCATAGCTGCTTGACGACCTCTTCCAAAATGAAGTTCTTTTGGCTCCCGTTGTCAACAATGAACTGCAGTGGGGAACCCTTTACCCACATCTAATAGTGGAAGAGGCGCTCCTCCTCCTCTGGATCTTCGGATTCCTCCTTCTGGATCTCCATAGTGGAAATGGTGGCATTGGGCTCCGCATCAATAATCTGCTTCCCTTTTTCATTCCCCTTGTCAGGTTCTAACTTAGAGTTGGAACATGCATCTGAGTCCAAAACCTTTAGCTCGGCCACCAGTGACTGCTTGGCCAGACACTCACTTTTTTTGTGAGTGGAGATCTTATGGAACTCACCACTTTCCCGTGTATTTCTTTGGCTTCGCGGTGTTGTTCTTTTCTTGCAACTTTGGCAGGTTTTCCTGGGATGCCCCACTCAGGTTTTATCCTTTCTTCTGTGGTTTGGGGGAACCTTTCCCTTGCTTCAAATTCGTAGATCCAAAGTCTCGCTTCTTCTGTTTAAAAGTTTTGTCGATCTTGACGGCATATCGGTATGCCATGCTGAGCAAGGATATGTCCAGGAATTCCATATCGTCCTAGATGTACCTATGCAGGAAACTACAGTAATTGAGAACCAAATGCTTCTTAGAATCCTTGAAACCCAGCTTCGTGTGAAGGGTATGAAAAAAATTGGTAAACTCCGACACATCTTGGTCCCTTCCTTGTCGCAACATTGTCCACTTTATGTATTTATCCTCATAGCTCCTAATAGGCTAGTACTTCTCCTTGATGGGATCCCGGAAAGAGTTCCAAGTGGGTGCGGCTAAAAATAGTGAGTTCATAATTTCCTCCTTCTACTCACAATAGGTTTCCCACCAGTCCTTGACGTGGAGCGCTGCTTTGAGAAGTGCAAAAGTGATCTTTTCCCGGATGGAAAAATCATGAACGGAAAAATATCCTTCTGGTAGATTTAACCATTTATCTACAACATATGGATCTATCCGACCCTCAAATATGGGGATGTCAATTTTAACTTGTACCTTAAAGGGTGCGGCACTTCCAGAGTAGCTTCCAAAAGTAGATCCATCGCCCTTAGGCAGTCGCTGAAGGATATGGGCAAAGTTGTCCATCATTGCATTCTTTTGTCACTTGAGGGCTTCTTCGAGCAAGATTTTGATAGGATCTCCTGCCCCCTTGTCTTTCTTTTCATCCGCCATGGGAGGCCGTCAAGATTTGTGAGGCTCATCTTACAAAGGTTCGACTAGTTGAAGACCTAACTCCTTATATCCTGAACTCTTTGGGGACATGCAAAATAAAAACAGAGAAAAAGAAGACCGCTCTCATAACACTGATCCAAATTTAAACATGAATGAAAAAAATTACAGATATAACCATAAATACAAATATTCAGTAGAAATAACACTTCATTTCATTAATATCAAATATGGAAATATGCTTACAACCATAATGGAAATAAGACTCGGGCGATGGTAGCTTATCTCTGAGAAGATATGTGGCGGCTACATGCCTCTGAACTGTGTTAAAATGAGGCTCGAAGGCCTATTTATTTTTTAGAAACAATGGAAGACCCTAAACATCCAAAAACCTAACCCTAGGAGATGAAGCGCCAAACTATGGGCCTTGTTTTGGTAAATTGGTACATCAACTTCTCGGGGTCATAACTTTGGCATACGATCTCCATTTGATGCACACAACACCTCGTTAGAAAGATCTATCTGAGGACTACAAATTTTGAGTGACCAACATTAGGAAACCCATGTTGGTCATATTTTTCCCAAAAAGCATCAATTAGGGCCTCAAAATAGCTCCGAAAGTTCAAAACCCGAAAAACTGCCACAAATAGTAAATTGTGCTACAAATAAGGAAATTGAAAGAAACAATGGTGGGGGTCCAAGTGGAATAGGTAGGTGGCCACCAATATACACCTGGATCATCCCTTAAAATGTTCTTTAGGGCCTCAAAATGGCTTCGGAAGTTCAAGACCCAAAAAAAATCCAAAAATAGTAAATTGTGCTATAATTAATGAAACTAAAAAGTTGAAAGAGACAGTGTTGGGGGTCCAAGTGGAATAGGAGGGTGGCCACCAATATCAACCTATATCATTCCTCCCCCCTTAGGAATAAATGGCCCCCATTGCGTTGAGTGCCTCCATGAGATGGAGAAACTTCTGTTGAACTTGGTCCTTGGTAAGCCACTTGCCTTGGTGCAGGTGTTGGCGAGCTTTAACAACCTGATACAGTTGGATCTTTTCCTAGTGAGTGTTCTTAACATGTGTGTCCATAATATTATTAGTTTTGGCATGTTCTATGCAATCTGGTTTTAACTCTATTGGTGTGAGTTGTTATGCAATGTCTAATGTGTCCAACAATGGTGGGAAGTATGGTCGAAGGTGGTCCACATTGAACACTAGGTGTAGGCCAAGGAATGGGGGAATTTTGAGCTCAAAAGCATCATCTCACATAGCCTTGGTAAGGGTGTAAGGACCATATCGGAGTGGTTTGAGCTTCCGATGGGCTCTCATAAGGCGTTCTTTCTGTAAATGCAACAAAAAATTTTCGCTTGCCTGAAACTTGTGTGGCACCCGATGTTGATGATGTTGCTGCTTCTACTTGGAATTTGACTTCTCTAGGATGTCATGAACCTGCTGGTGGATGTGATGGATGCGTTAAAAAAATATGGTCGCTTTATTAGCCTCAGACAATATATGTGTGGATTCTGTTTGCTTAGTCACATGAGGCATGGCAACATCAATCAGACACAATGGTTGAAATCCTAGACCCACTTGAAAGGAACTACGGCTAGTCAAGCTATGGAGAGCTCTATTATAATTGTGCTACACATATGGATGACTCTCATCCCAGGTTCGAGGATGCTTGGTGTTGTACATGTGGAATATGTGCATTATCATCCTATTCACAATCTTCATCTAGATCCTTAATGATTGGATTGGTGATGGCATAGGTAGTGCAAGATCTAATATATTTCCCAACATCCAGTCAGAGTTTGGGCCAATAAAAGTACTTTTGTAGTACCGCCACAATTTTCTACACACTAAAGTGTCCTGCAACCCGACTGTAGTGTGCCTCCCAAATCATCTTTACATATCCGCTTGAAGGAACACAAAGGTAGCCCAGGTACCATAATAATGCATCATGGAGGTGGAAATTGGGAACTTGCTTGCCAACTACTAGCATATGGTATGTCGAGGTGAACTCTAGATCATTTTTGTATAGTTTCCGCCATGTATGATCTGAGTTGAGTCAACTCTTGGATTTAACCAAGATCTTTTAATTTCATTATGTTTTTAAAATTTCATTTAAAATAGCATAAATGAATACATATGCATGCTGTAAAGAAGAAAGAACATGACAATAATCAGCAACATAAGACACAAGATGTTAATAATAGAGTTTGTCCAGGAGGGACTATGTCTCCAGGCCCGGTGCCAAGATGGTGTAGGCCACTGCTTAAGTGTTCTCAACTATGATGATGTACATAGGTGGTGATGTTGCTATCATACAAGGAAAATTCCCTCACGCAGGAGTGGCTCCACGAGATGTTCCACTACAAGAACTCTCACGCACAAAAAGACTCCTATCAGTATGACATAAAATCATGCATGATGATAATGAGCATCCTTCCAGCATGGAATTAAAGGGATCTCAATGCAAACATACATGGCGACACATGAGTATCCCACCAACATGACGAAAAAATGGATCTCAAACAAAACATGACAAATCGTGACAACAAGTACATCCCACAAATGATTCCACGTCACATCAGGAAGGAATCATGAAAAAAGGATGAAAACAAGATCCCACATCAAACATCAAACAGGGATCTACACAACACAATGCATCTCATATCAAAATAAGTACATGAACACACTACATATACCTCACATCCTAAGGGCCATTTGAAGAAAAGGATGTCAAACTCTTGAAGCTGGTTGTACCATCAATATCGCGGCGTCGAATCTCATGGAATCACTGCTCACACGTTGAATGCTTACACTTGCACTCCACCTTGAAAAGTGGCCAAAAAATGGAATGATCAAATGGAAAATATGATTGCACCATTAGATTAGTGGCATCGAATAGTGTAAAATCGACTGTCAAATTTCTGAATTCTGACAAAGTGAAAATCTAGGGCTTAAGGAATCTTTTAGATTCCTCCTAGATTCCTCAAAGATTCCCTCGTCTGGGTCATCTGAAGATCTGTTGCTCAGATAAAAATTTTGACTACGCCATCAGGTTTGTGTCGTTGAGAGGCGTAGGATCGGCATAAAGTTTGTCCAATATGGACACTCACAAAATTTCTCCCTCCTGAGAATTTGGCTCAATCATGGTTCCACCTGCTCTTTTCCCAGGTTCATGGTTCCACCTACAATAAAAAATTAAAAAAAAATCATGTCTTGATTTTTGTGCCCATTCTCCTCCTGGAACTGCATCGTGGTTCTGTTCTCCATTCCACACCTCCGTTCTCAAATCCATTGTTCGGTCTTCCGTTCAGCCTCTACAAATGAAAGTTAAGTTTATATATATTTCTGGGGCAAGGAGATCAACAGCGATCAATTTGGCTTGTTGGTATTTTTTGTGGATAGGTTGATGGCATTTGGGGGTTCCAATGCCACCAACTCCCAAAAGGAAATATGTTATGTTTTTTTTTGGTGCGGCGGTTGTGTGATTTGTTTAACTGTTGTGTATTAAATGGTGCATTACAGTTTAAAACTTGTTGGAGCGTGGTGTGTTGTGATGCATATAATATAGAACCATTAATATTGCACTGATGTGTTAACATTTTGGGTTGTGCTAGCCATGGTGCAGGCTGGCCACGTGGCCGGGCAGGTTCAATTCCCACCGGCACATATTTAATATATGTTATTTTCGTTGTATAGTGGGTGGGGCCGTGGGCCGGGTATACCGGAGGTGGCCCACCCACAGCCCATATAATAATCTTTTTATGTAATGGGTAGTGGTGGTTTGGGGTCTAGTGAGGTCCGTTAGGACCTAAATATGCCTTAGGCTGAAGGAAGGAAAAAATTAGGGTAACCACAAACCACGCTCAGTCTGGTAGCTAGCCCTACCAGAGCAGGAGAGGGCTCTCTCCGAGTCACGCTCAGTGGATGGATAAGAAAAATGGTCTGAGATGACTTACAATGCAATATTTACCTTAGGCTAGTAAGTGAAAAGGGATTTTGAAAACAATTTTATGAACGACCGAGCTTCCGGGATGTATATGGGACTGGCGCTCAGTAAATAACAGAGAATTGAATATGAAGGCACAGATTATTCCGTGAGGCAAGGTAGGTGGAAAGCACAGCAATTTCGGCTTAAGGTAACGTGGAATGGGAAGATTGCTGAAGAGAGTGAAAAGGGCATGGTCGCATGAATCCTTTTCAACAGAAGAGTAACACTGCACATGCAATTTTCCCACAGGAAGAGCAATATAAATTGAATTCTACCTAATCTCACTTAGAAAATTTCACTGAAATGAAACACGAAATGAATTATGAAACATAACAAGATACATATGGTACATAAGAACACATTTGCTACACTCACAACCACAAGAATCTCTTGAAACAGAGCGGTTGCCTTTCATTAATTCTCTGTCAAAAATACACAGTGCAGAAACAGAGTTTCTTTCCCACAGTCTCCCAGAAGTTACAAGCCAACCAACCCTTTGCAAATAACTTGCATACAATATATAGAATGTTTGAGGAAGAGATAGAACGCCCAGGGGTTGATAAGTTACTCAAATCATTACGAAAAGTAGATGGAGAGCCAACCATCAGCTACAGGTGCAGCGCTCTCAAGCGTGACATTTGGCCGGGGTGACCCTTTGCATTCTTTTGCCACCTGGATAGATGCCCATTTGGAGAGAAAACTTTTTAAATGTCACCTTTGGTGCCAAAAAAACGAAGTGTAGATAACCGAGCCCACTTGGAGAAGTCGCGAAACGAAATTTCGTGAAACGGGAGAAAATTGACAGTATTTTCCTCTGTGCGCCGCGCCAAATTCTCTATGCATCGCGCCAATTTGGGGCCTATTTTGGGGCACTTGCAGGTGTCCAAAATGTGCCCAAGTGGGCTTGCTGGAAATCTTGTCCTGTCTACTTTCTAACCCCACTGGAATTTTCCAATTTGGTGCTCATTTTCCCCTCCAAATCTTCATTCTCCCAAGACTGCTTTCTGTGTGTCAAAAACGTGGCAGAGAGGCCATTTTTGGGTGTTTTTTGACCTTTAGGAGACCCAAATCTTGTCAAAATTTCTTACCCGGACACCAGTAGTAGTAATTTTCGATGCTGAATCCAAATATGCAAGCCATTCCTCGATTAGAGTCCTAGATTTTTAGCGTCGCGCCACTGTGAGGAATTTCCTGTTTTTTGTCCAAAAAATTTGCCTGTGACCAAAATTTGCCCAACATTTTTGAAATTTGGGCTGGAGGTTCCCTATGAAGTGCTATGCTATGCCAAGGAAGCCTCAGCCAAGATTCGAAACTGATCTTGCTCCTTTGCCTCCTTTGCCTCCTTTGCCTCTTTTGTCGCTTTGCTCAATTTTTCCTTTAGGCTCCTGATTCCTCCTTTAGAGCTCATGTTTTGGGCCTGGTAGTGATGAGTCATGTGCCTCAGCATGTCTTTCTCCCTATTAGCTTTATCCAACCACTGCTCCAAGTGAACGTTCACTTTTTCTAACACATACTCCTAGTCCTCGTCTCTTTGCTCCATAGGTCTGCCTTGTGCTGCCAGGATGTGTCGCTGGTTTTCCTTGATCATTTGCAACTCTATCTCAGCTAGCCGATCCTCAAGTTGCTTGTTCCTCTGCTCTAGATACTGCACGTTCCACTTGGCCCTCTCCAAGTCCAGGGATAGGTTCTCAATCACTGACTGCTGCTCCTGAATGATCTCTCCCAGCTCAGCATTTGTAGGTTCTGCATCTGTCTCATCATCCTGGAGGAGAACAAACTCGGTCTCTTGCTCACCTGATGGCCCTTCCTCCTGCACTAGCTCCTGTGGTGCTGATGTCGGAAGCGAGGCCCCTTCCACCCCGGGTGGAGATAACACTCGCTTTGCTGCTGCGAACAATGGTCTACTGCCCTTCTGGTATGTGATGTATACTGGCATGGTGGCAGTCTCATGGCGCTCAAACTGATGTGAAGGACCCCCCACCTCATGCTCTGCCTCTGATACCACCAGTGGAGCACTGAAGAAATCATGGGAGATGAAGTCCTCTCAAGCAATACCCTACAATCCCAACTGATGGTCCACCAAAATCCGGATGAGAGAAAAATGATAGACACTGTTTAGCTGCTGTCAAGGGGTCTTGCGCTGCATGAATTTTTTCATCTTCTCAATGTTGTTGCAAACGAAGAATGGAAGGCTCATCATCCGTACCTTGGTGAAGTGCATGAGAAACCTAATATGATATGCATAAAGGCGAGAAAACCTCCCCTCGCAACTGAAATACTTCATGATCAATCTCATGAGTGGGGTGTTACACTAAAATTTGTCACCATGACTATTTGCAGTCAGTATGGCTCCATCAATAACCATACTGTCCTCCTTGGCAAGTCTTATACCTCTGCTCCTCATGTCAAACTCAAAAAAAGAGAGAAAGTCTTTAAAAGTCAATATAACTCTGGTTACGCAGTTTCTCTTACTCTTACCGGCGTGTACGCACCTCAAGTTCATAATACCTGTGTACTTGTACGCTCTGTCTGTAAAGGGGTGGGTGCGTACCCCTGTAAAAGTCAAAAGGCGCAAGTTTTACTTCAAAAAACTTACTTGCGGTCAATTCTAGAGCATTCTAGAAGATGGTTTGACATGGATTGAGCGCCTCCAGATGGTTCATGCATCCCAATGAAAGAGGAACTTATCCCATGAAGAGGGGAGCTATCCCTTTGAAAGAGGGGCTTATCCCATTCATGGTGGACCTGTTTAACTTCCTCCAAAGCATTATAAATATAGGCATTGGGCCAGAGGGAGCGGAGGTTGAAAGCTGAACATTCCTAAGGGTAGATGCTGCTGAAATTAGGACTCCCTTATAGAGCTTGAGAGGAGAGATTCCAATCCTTTCTTAGCTTCATTTGGAAGTGGGTGAGCTGATCAAAGTAAAGGAGAACTCTTGCTGAACCCTGGGAAGGACCTGCACAACACCAAGACACTGGTTGTAAGGTTTCTTTTGTTTCCAATTAATACAATTAAGTTCATTTTTCTCAACAATTTGTTATATATAATTTGTTTCATAAACTCCTTGGTCTTTATGATGAATATGTTTTATTATATGAGTTATTCAGGTGCTACGTAATCGTTTGCTTGTTAGTGA
Organism: Pinus tabuliformis; assembly: GCA_031772625.1. Lineage (NCBI taxonomy): Eukaryota > Viridiplantae > Streptophyta > Pinopsida > Pinales > Pinaceae > Pinus > Pinus tabuliformis. The sequence goes on from CM062815.1 coordinate 41,555,993, forward strand.
ATGTAGGCTTCAAGGAGAAGGAGCTCATCTGGATCGAAGAGGCTTGGCTGCTACAAACAGCGTTGGACTAAAGGTATGCCTTAAACACCTGGTTGTTTTTATTTTAAATGCATATTTAGGGAAAGATAGTGCTTGATTGTTTTGTTTGTCACTAGAAAGCCTTAGCTTCTAGGGAGGTCGGTTTTGTCCGCAAAATTGACTATTTCCACATGACAAAATGGCGACCATACTGGGGATGAAATTAAAGAGGAGGATGTTGAAAATTACCTGGAAGAGACGGCGTTCGGTTTCGACGGTCGGATTCTCCGCAATGTCCACGGGAAGTTTCTTGCCAAAACCCCTTTTTCTCTCCTCAACAGTAAAATGGTAAAAATGAATTGGTAAAAACCCTTTTTATAGGTTTTTTGGGTAAACAAATGGTAAATTTGTTTACTTTTCACCATGAAAAGGTATTTTTCAAAGTATTTTTATCTATCTTCAATAGGTATGAGTAATGTGTTGGTTTTTGTGCAGGATAAAGGATTTTCAGGGAAAATTGTCATTTTTTACAAACAAAAACATCATAGTCATCTTTAAGCCCTTTTCTAACTCCTAAAACATGAAAAGATTGCCGAGCGTTTCTTTTACACTCGTTAAAATGGAATTAAAAGACGGTCCTCTTATAGCCCTTTTCTGACCGTAAAAACATGAAAAGATTGTTGGATTTTTGTCGTTTCAAATTCGATATTGGAAATAAAACGATGTGTCCTTGATCGCTTTTTACTTTTCAGATCAGAGACACTAATCATGAAAGTACTCCTTGGTCGTAAAGATCAAGCGGTTCTATCAAGTATTATTTTATACCTTTTCGGGCTTGGGAGACACAAATTTACGAAAAAGGTCAACCCTGGAGTCTTCTTAAGTTTTTCAGACTCTCTAAAATTGAAAAACGCCGAGTTTCTCCTATATTGGACTCGTTAAAATTTCACAGTAAAGGACCTGTTCGATTACAAACAGGAACGGACCTCTCCTTCTTAGGGTTCGAATCTAAACTAAGTTGGACTCATCCGAAAGATGAGCTTATAATCAAGCAAATGTTATCCTCCTCAAGCTTGTAAAAAATAAAGAGGTACTTGCCAGAAATGGTGGGGGAAAAGAGAGGAAAATGAGCCTATTTGTTACACTTTGTCTCGGAAAAACCTTATCACCACTCTTGAACATGACACTTTTCATTCACCTAGGTTGGGAAATCCTTTTCCTAACAGTTGATCAAACCACATTGAAAGTCTTCAGCCAGTTTCTGGGTATTAACTTTGGGTCAATTGTCACCAAGCCATCTGTTGTGTCGTTATGTGTTCAAGAGGTCACTACAAATAAACCATTCATCTGCAAAATATCTGTCATCCATCTTGACCATCCCTGAGTCAGTCCTTACAACTACATTTCTTCAACTTGATCTATGATTTCGTGTTGTGGGCTTGCCTGCAACAGATCGCTTTCTATCGACATCAGCACATTATCTAGAAAGATGATCTAGGAATCATCAGTACCTTGAAATCTGCATGCCTCAATGGCAGGTTTCTCGCCTTTGACGACAATTTACGTCATTGACTTTCGATCGAAGGATTCCGTGACATGTTCGACATCAACACATCTACTCACATCTCATGGATTGTACTGGGTACTTTGAGAGCCATTGACATCACTGGTGGTTTCTCTCACACTTGTTAACAGTTTACATCATTGACTGGTAATCAAGTGGTTTCTACCATGTTCGACATCAACTCATTTATTCGCATGGATAGAATCGTACTATTTCGGGACGCAGAAATGAAGACCCTGGATCTAGTTTCCGCCATCCAGGCTGCGAGGAGTTTTGTCTTCATTATACAGTAGACTAATTATAAACAGATGGCTGCATCCATACTATGTCTACATGTGTCTATGATTATGATGTATTGCGAAATCATTCCTATGTCAGAGCAGTAGTTAGTTTGTTAGTTAAAGTTTTTGATCTGAGTATGGGAATGCCTACCTCAGCGATGATATGATCTCATATATCTATTTTGTGTTGAGTATTTGCAGGTTCCGACTGGGCTCTCCACAAGATAATCCTCGAAATGATAAAGTGCTTCACCCTTCTTAGATGATATGAAACCCTAATCTACTATAGACTTCGCACTTTAGGGGGCAATCTGTTACACTAAAATTTGTCACCATGACTATTTGCAGTCAGTATGGCTCCATCAATAACCATACTGTCCTCCTTGGCAAGTCTTATACCTCTGCTCCTCATGTCAAACTCCAAAAAAGAGAGAAAGACTTTAAAAGTCAATATAACTCTGGTTACGCAGTTTCTCTTACTCTTACCTGCATGTACGCACCTCAAGTTCATAATACCTGCATACTTGTACGCTCTGTCTGTAAAGGCGTAGGTGCGTACCCCTGTAAAAGTCAAAAGGCGCAAGTTTTACTTCAAAAAACTTACTTGCGGTCTATTCTAGAGCATTCTAGAAGATGGTTTGACGTGGATTGAGCGCCTCCAGATGGTTCATGCATCCCAATGAAAGAGGAACTTATCCCATGAAGAGGGGATCTATCCCTTTGAAAGAGGGGCTTATCCCATTCATGGTGGACCTGTTTAACTTCCTCCAAAGCATTATAAATATAGGCATTGGGCCAGAGGGAGGGGAGGTTGAAAGCCAAACATTCCTAAGGGTAGATGCTGCTGAAATTAGGACTCCCTTATAGAGCTTGAGAGGAGAGATTCCAATCCTTTCTTAGCTTCATTTGGAAGTGGGTGAGCTTATCGAAGTAAAGGACCCAGAACTCTTCCAAAACTTGCAAGAAGCTGAAGTCTTCTGCTAGAGGAAGTGTCCCAGATTGCCAACTGAAGGCATGTTCACGGGCATCTTTGTCTCTGGCTACAACTCTGAAACTGGTGTGGCAGGTTGTGGCCCAGGCTCGCTTGATGTGACTTTGAAGCTTGTAGATGACCATCATTTCCCCCCCTATCAGATACAAGGTGAGAAGATGGAGAAAACTCAACTGCAAGACTGTTCAATACTCTGGAACAAGTTCTGACATGTGTTTGGAATATCTTCTTGGCTGTTGATGCCCATTGCCAAGAAGCGATCCATCCAAGATGAATCTTTGTTCTTGCAGGACGTTTGTTTTTGAAGCATCTGTGTGAAGAATGACTGGTTTTATGACAGTGCTTACATGGATGAAGATCAAAACAATGATCTTTCAAATGGCCAACTCGGTCACAGTGTTGGCATTTCACGATCTAATGTTGTTGCTGTGGAAGAGGGGCAGATTCTGGAACAGCTGAAGCTGAACTGTCATGAGAAGCAGGTGAACTGTCATCAATGAATCCAGCACTCTGAAATTGAATGGGCTTGGCATAGTCTGGAATATGAAAGGACAAGTCCTTGTCATATCCAAGACCAGTTCTGTGCTTGTTGTGGACAAGCTATTCCCAAGGTCTGATGATGGGCTTGGGAAGTGCAGATTGAGTTTCTGCATCTGCATATACACCTGCTGCTTTATTTGAATGAACTGTACCATTATTAACATGTTGCTGATGGGTGGTTATCTCAATGTTTAGAACAAAAACAGGTTCAGAATGGTGTCTATTTTGATGTAGCTCTTCTTGTTGTAGCTGTGATTCAAGCTGCAAAAAATCGATCTTTTCATGTGCATTATATAAGCATGTCTGAATTTCTGAGAGAGATCCTTTGCTGATTTGTAATGTGTCATCAACAGTAGATTGTATAAGAGTTTTCATGAACTCTAATACTTCACTGATTCTGACCATCTGTCTTAATGCAGAAAAATAATATCTACTCACAGTACACAGCAATATCCTTTATAAATGTCAGCAAATGATCAGTGTGCAGTATAAAATATTACAATCAGCTCACCAAAATCTTTATGTAGCAGTGGAATCAAGGAATGTCAAGCTCTCTGAAACCCTAGAATGTGAAATCATACTTCACTTCATCAATACATGTCTATAGATCAACAATGTCGGCAGTACCAACTCAATAGATGCTTTATCATAGGCATTTACAAAGAATAATGTGTCAATACTGTCATATCAAATCTCTAAATCTAATCTCTGTTTAATGCAAACATTCAACAACACTCCTTGCATAAAACAATACAATTGGCATACTCCTCCAAGGATATTATAGATCCACGCATCCAAAAAACTCTGTGGGTCCTCAAAAACCTGTCTGTGTGCCGCAATACATATTATTCATTTATAAGTAAAGTAGTCTCTCCAGAATCCTTGTGGAAGGCATGGGTAAATATCACTTTTCCTCCTCTACTAATGCTGACAATGATATGTAGTTTATACACACCCAAGTGCTTGGCAAATGTGCCAAAGTCGAGAAGCAAAAACTAATGGCAGGATCATATGATAGTTTCAAATATCACTGGACAGCGTGCATTTCAATATTTAAAAACAGCGCACATTCAATATTTAAAAACAACGCACATTCAATATTTAAAACGTTTCACATATCATTGTATAACCATGCTACCTCAAAAGTGTTGTTCAGGTTCTTTAGTTCTGCGCTCCTTTCAGAAATAAGTTACTCCAATATTATGGTAATGGCGGAAGTAAGAATGAGAACGATAATCTACTAAAATGCCTGGCAGATTTGTTCTATCTCATGCACTCCAAAAATATGCCTCAACTCTGTTCCCTACAGTTCGGAGAGCTGGTAATGAAAGGGAACGAGATATCACCGTATATATATATCACTTCAAAACAACGCAAATGCAGTTTGATACCACGATTCCAGATTGTCGCAGCTTGTTCAACCAGCAATTAATAGAGGGTGCAATCAGCTGAAGGGAACTCAAATAAGGGACACAGATCTTCCAACATTACCAGCAACAACTCCAGACCTTATGCAGTCAACAATAGACCCCAAATTGAACCTCTTTGTGATGACAGGCAGCCTCAACACACAGTTAACTCTTCACACTCGGAGGAATACCTTGACCATTATAAGCTGCCAGCAATTTATTAACAGGTGTTTTGACCTCCTACTATAGTAGCTCGACCCCACTGTAAAGGAGAACTCATCCAGTCACAGAATAAGAAACTCGTCCCTTCTATTCTTCATGGAACTCGTGCTAATGGTGGCTGGTTTTCATTACTGCGTTTGCTTCTTCAACCCAACTTCTGCTTCAGAGATTTCAACCAGCAGAGTGAGGGAGAATCGTTCCTATTTTATCAGCAATGCCTTGGCTCTTGATATGACTGGAAAAATCGATTCCCAACTCTGCCTTCAACTCTGATGGAAGCGGACGCCATCGAAGTTTGTGGAATCCATGGCCACGGTTGAGACTTCTGACCGGCGAGGCGCCAGAAATTTGGGTCAAGCCATTATTGTTGGGAACCTCTAACCGAGCTCGTGCAGCCAGCCTCACGCTTCCACATTTTCGATGTCAAACTCCTCTATTTATGCCGGTTGGAACAAAAGGTGCAATAAAGGGACTTGCAAATGATCAATTGGAGGAGATTGGCTGCCAAATTATTCTTGGAAACACATACCATTTAGAACTTTGTCGTGGTGCTGATTTAATTGATGAACTGGGTGGTCTTCACAAATTTATGAATTGGCCAAGGGCCTTGCTTACAGATTCTGGTGGTTTTCAGATGGTCTCTCTATTGCACTTAGCTGACATCACAGAAGAGGGCGTAACTTTCCAGTCTCCTGTGGATGGAAAACCAATGCTTCTTACTCCTGAAGAGTCAATTCAAATTCAAAATAAAATTGGAGCGGACATAATCATGGCCCTTGATGATGTTGTGAAAACCACTATAACTGGACCCATGCAACTGTGTGGTATCGTTTGCACTTTGGAATTTTGAAACCGCCTCGAAATGCGCACCCCACATATCATCGTTATAGTCTGTTTTGCTCTCGTTTGACCATTCATGCGGCTGCCGCCGAGTGCCTGCAACCAAAACGCTGAATCATGGCAGTCATATCTATCAATGTATAAACCTTTTAGATTGAGGGAAAGCAATTAAAACTTTCTCAAGGCGCGTCCAATTTCGGATCTTATACGTCCTGCAGACATGGGGAATCTGGGAACAGTACCATTTGAAAGAAAATTTCCGTGGGTTCAATTTCATAAAGAAGAATTTGAGGATTTCTGCAATGAGCTCGGAAGATCCTTTTGATGCCGCTGGTGAGAAACCTCATGGTGATCCCAGATTTGACAAAATTGTCAGAATCATGATAACGGTCATAATCTTATTATTTTTTTTTTAGCGGTACCATTCGTCCTTGTGCTGCAGGTTTATGCCGAAAGAATTTGGAGAGACGCTACAAGAATTTTCAGAGCGGGGAGGCCGCGGAATGCGGGATTGGATCCTCAGATCATAGGGACTCTGCCCACGTTTCCCTATAGGTCTCAGAATTTCAGCGATGGTCGGAACTGCGCAGTCTGCCAATATGCGTTTGAGGAGAATGAGGAAGTCTGGGCGGCGCCACCAAGACGAAGCGTTATGACAGATGCGTTATGACAAGATGCGTTATGGGCAGAGACGAAGCGTTATGACAGATGCGTTATGGACAACGTTCAGTGAGAACAGTGCTCAGGTCAGGGCAGGTGTGAATTCATTCAACATCTTCAAGCGTTAAACAACTACCCTCAGCGCATTCTAGGGCATTTACACTCAGACCTCTGAGCACACAGCGCATGGTCTCACATTCATTACAATGCAGCCAACGCTCCAATTTCTGGCAGAGAGACAGGGAATAATGAGGCCAATGACAGAAAACTTGCGGGAGTTACAACACAAAAAAACTAATTTGGGAACCTGGGACCTGTGGCAGCATCAACGCATAGTAACATGAGCGTTGTAATGAGCAGCATCAACGCAAATGTAAGACCATGTCAGACCAGTGTACAACACACAGTAAAACTGGCAATTCTGATAAACTCTGATTAGGAGAAAGACAGAACTGACATGTATATAGAGACCACAAAACAAGTGGCTCAAATTGGAGCAGGACCAGCAATCGCCCGCTCTGATACCATGTTAAACACACATGGACAACAAAGACAATATGAAAGATAAATCATTCAGTACATTTTTTATTAACAATATATTTACATTTATAGTACAAATATGTGACTCTTGGGTTTCAGATCCCAAGGTCTCTTGGACTGCTTTGTCCATTCGACTTCCACACTAACCCACTTAGGATTAGGTGTCCAACAGAACTCTTGCTGGACCCTGGGAAGGACCTGCACAACACTAAGGCACTGGTTGTAAGGTTTCTTTTGTTTCCAATTAATACAATTAAGTTTATTTTTCTCAACAAGTTGTTATATATAATTTGTTTCATAAACTCCTTGGTCTTTATGATGAATATGTTTTATTATATGAGTTATTCAGGTGCTATGTAATCATTTGCTTGTTAGTTAATGCAGGCTTCAAGGAGAAGGAGCTCATCTGGATCGAAGAGGCTTGGCTGCTACAAATAGCGTTGGACTAAAGGTATGCCTTAAACACCTGGTTTCTTTTATTTAAATGCATATTTAGGGAAAGATAGTGCTTGATTGTTTTGTTTGTCACTAGAAATCCTTAGCTTCTAGGGAGGTCGGTTTTGTCCGCAAAATTGACTCTTTCCGCATGACATGGGGCATACTCGTCCCTCAAAAACATGAATTTAAAAACTCTAGTGAGCTGGCTCAAACAGCTGTTCTTGATGTAGGGCTCATAGTGATGCCTCTCCACCTTCTTTTTCTTATGCCACTGTTCCCAAATGTTCGGTATTCCTGTTGCCACTGATATGGTTTCCGATGTCAATGTGAAAGTGACCCCAACCAGGACAGATTGACCTCCCTGTAGATGAAGTGCAAAAAGGCGGGCCAACTCATGATGGACTTTGATATTCGCCACCCTTTCACAAAATTCATAACATGCCAAGCGCTGGAAACAAGACATAGCAAGTGGGCATGCCTACAGCTCAGTGAGGGTGTTTGGCTCATCTCTAAGATGTCTTCCACTCTAGTGATGTCTCCTATGAGCCCTCTCTCCTGAAGATGTGTCGCTGTGGGTCCCCTCCTCATACTCTGATGAATTTTCTGATGCCATTACTGCTGTTTGTACCCTGAGTTTTATGTTTCCCTCTGAATCCAATGAAACTGATAGATGCTCTGAAAATTTGTCACCAAGGGGACAATAAAATAGGGAGTGTAGGAGGGGGATGATGAAAAGGGGAATCGGGGTTTAGAAGGAGAAATTTATAAGGGATTTGGGGGTGTTTTGGGTATGGTGTTGATGGGGTAGGGCTTGGATAATTTGAGCCATAGGAATAAAGGGAACAAATGGATATGATTACAGTGGAGCTAGGGTGATTATTAGAGGGAAACTACTACAGGGGAATTAGCTGATAGAGGTAGGCAGGATCACATTTTAGCAATAATGTCACTGTAGCAAAACCCTAGATTTTTGACCTTCTTTGTGTCATCTTTGTTTTACTTTTAATTTTTTTTTTGCATTTGATTCATGGTCATCAAAATCACATTCCTCTTCAAGTTTAAATGCCAATGGTGGAGGTAGTTGGGCTACCTCTCCAACCTTGAGGATTATTCACAAAAATTTTGGGCAATTTAGTGCATTTTTGGGCTTATAAGTCTGTGCGCCGCGCGCTCTGCCCAGTGTGCCGCGCGCCGGGTATGCGCCGCGCCAGCGGTGATTTTGCACTGTGGCCGAGCGCCCAGTTCGCCTCGCGCCCTGAGTGCGCCGTGCCACCTCGTGTGTGCGCCGCGCACTGTAAAAGTCACCCAGCTTGCTTGAAAAACAGGGGAGAGGGTTTTAGGGCAGTTTTAGGGTGGTTTCTTTATGAAACGTGGTGGAATAGAGGCGAGAATGATGAGGAGTGAGGGGACCAGGGGAGGGGAGTTTAACCTTGGTGCTTATCATCACATTTTGCAACCCCATTTCTCATTTTTCTTGATGATTTTTCATGGTCGATCTTGTGCTTTTGGGGTACCATTTAAATTTCTTATGCACTACAAATCATTGACAAATTTGAGAGAGGAGAGGTGTCAACGGGGCCTACCTCTTGATTTGCTAGCCTTCGACAAGATTTGGAATGATTAGCACTGTTTTTATGCCCCTGGCCGTGTGCGTCGCGCGCCAAGCCCAGTGCGCCGCACGTAGGGTGTGCATCACACCCTTGCAAAAGCTGAATGGCGGGCAGGCTACCTGTGCGTCGTGCCCTTTTTCTGCGTCGCGCTCCCTGGTGTATGCGCCGCGCTCCCTGGTGCATGCGTCGCGCTCCTTGAAACCGACTCTCACTCACTCCACTTCCTCACACTTCGCTCTCTTACCTTAGTAATGTATCTCCCAAGCTTGCAAGAGCACAAATGGCTTTGCTTTAGCCCACAACAAGTATATATAGGCTTGGGAGAGATGGGTTTGATTTTTTCTTCTTTGAAAACCCACTTTCTAATGTTTGTGTTTTGCACTTTTTTTCATTGACTTTAAAACACCCTGATTTTCATTTTTCTTTGAAATTTTGGCTCTCATGATGAAATTTCCGACATTTCTTTGTGGGGATCGTGTGACTGGGTATTTGGCCATGGAAACCCTGACTGCATCTGAAAAAGTCAACTGGCGATTTTTTAGAAAATTTCGTCATAGTTGACCTTGTTTGACTTTTCTTCAAAACAGAGTTTTGAAGAGGAGTCGATGTCTCTTCAGGTGATGATGAAGCTTTCGGAACCATAGCTGTATAAGGTCTCCCTCTGGCCTGCATGGCTTGTTCTGGACATGTTTCTCAAAGACCACATTTCTGGTTTCCTAGACCCAAACATAAAAGATGACTTTGTCCTGTAACATGACCAGACCTTGACTATCATGAATTTCATTGATTATGGACCAAGACCTGAACCAGCAGGGGCCAGACATGAGACAAAATGACTAGCATGACTTTCTCCATCAGATCATGGCATGTACCTAGCGAAATGTAGCTGCGTGAATGGAGCGGGACACCTAAATTTGAAATGCACAAAGAGTTTTGATCTCTGACGAAGGGCTGACCAGACCGACTCTAACATTGGCTCCAATGGGGGGTGGTAGCTCCTTGGAGGTGCCAAGAACAACATATCTCTGGAGGAGCTAGATAGTTCCTTTTGACCATTGGGCTATGGAGTCATCATTTTAATAAATAGCACAAGAATCTGACTTATTTATACCACTGGAAGAACCAAGAAATTGACTCAAACTTGACCTTGAAATAACTCAAAAACTGACTTTACAGACTGAAACCAAATTGAAATAAAAATGGTTTTTACAATGATAGTGGAAGCAGCATTAATAGATCAACAGTGATAACGCTTGAGCATCCGACCATTGATCGGCCCTCCGGGACAGTCTTCCCCGTTCATTTCCTTAAGAAGAAAGGCATTCTGCCCCCTATATGCTGCAACCTTGAAAGGACCTTTCCATAGATTTTTGAACATGCTTTCCTTTCTCTTCATTCCTTGCATCCCACTTCAGCATCACATCATCCAACTGAAATTTATCTGCTTTTGCTTTTCTGTCATAGATTTTCTTTATCTTCTCCTACAACTTGGATGTGTTTTTGAAAACGTCTCTTGTTTGCTGCAAGTGGATCATTTGATTCAGCCTTCTCTGCATGGGATCTTCCTCACTGCCAGCCTCCTGAAGAATTTTGACCAACGGGGCAGCAAGAGAAGAAGGAAATACTGTGTCCACTCCATAAACCAGCTCAAATGGTGACATACCAATAGACTTTTTCTGACTGATCCGATCTGCCGAAAGCGCATGGACCAACCTCTTGTTCCAACTCTTCTTATTTATTTCCAGCAGCTTCTTGATGATGTTGACCAAATATTTATTCGAAGATTCTGCCAATCCATTGCCTTACGGATGATAGGCAGTTGAATGACCCAAAATTATATGATATTTATGACAAAATTCTACCATCCTTTTCGATTTGAAAGCTGTTGCATTATAAGTGATTAATTTGTTTGGACAACCAAAGCGAGACAGGATGTTATTTTCGAGAAATGAAATGATTACCGTGTCCGTCGCTTGTCTGGTAGGGGCTACCTCAATCCATTTTGTGAAATAGTCCGTCACTATAAGGATCCACCTATGCTGTCCGAAAGAGGCACGATGAATTTCCCCAATGAAATCCAACCCCCACTGCTGGAAGGGAGCGCTCACTTCAATAGGCTTAAGTGGCAAAGGCTATAATTTCTATTTCCCTTCGAAAATTTGAAATTTATGACAGTGCTTGACCATCTTATGGACATTAGAAAACAAAGTAGGCCAGTAGTACCCTTCTCTTAAAATTTTGTTCGCCATTGATTTCCAAAAAAGATGTCCACCGCACTATCCTCCGTGGAAATCCTCCATGACTTTGTTTGCCTCCTCTTCCACCAGACAATTTAACAAAATGCCACCGGGATCTTTCCAATACAATGCAGAATTCAAGATACAAAACTTGGCAGCCTTCAATTTGAGTGTTCTCGCTTTGTTTCTAGCCATGTCAGGCGGTGGTGATTGATTTTTCAACACGTATATTATATTAGAATACCATGGGGACAAAGCAAACATTTCAGATACCTGAATTGACGTTCCTTCCTCATTCTCATCGGACATGGCAGTGATCAGATTTATGTCCAATGCATGCAAATTTGATTAAGCCATTAGCTTCGCCAACCCCTGTCCTTTGACCAAATTTGTAGGCTTTATCTCCACATCGTATTCTAGCAAGGCTGCGATCCATTTGCCTCTTCTCCCTTCCAGATCGGTCTACACTAAAACATCTTTCACAGCAGTATTAGGAACATAGGCCAGAATGTGAGAATGTAGGATATACACCCGGAAATCCTTCAATGCCTTCACCAATGCCAGGGCTTGCTTCTCAATGATGTTGTACTTCAAAGCTGCATCCCTTATAGCCCTGCTGAAGAATGCAATGGGTCTTTCATGATCATCCCTCTTCTGCAATAATACCGCTGCCATAGTGTGCTCAGAAGCAAATGAAAACAATATGAAATCTTGAGTGTAGTCCGGGCTAACTAGAACTGGAGCTGAAGAAAGGGCCAATTTGACCAAGTTGAAAGATTTTACAGCCTCCTCTGTCCATTTCACCTGGCTGTCCTTCTTAAGCATGTTGGTCATTTCTTTCAAGTGTTCTGTAAGATTAGGCACGAAACGACGCAGAAAATTCATCTTACCATTGAATGATTGTATTTCATTTTTGTTCCTAGGCAGATCGATTTGCTGAATCGCTTGCACACGTGCTGGTCTATACTAATGCCATCCTTTGAAATGATGTTCCCAAGTAATTTTCCTTCCTCCATGGTGAACAAGCTCTTCTTTGGATTCAGTGATAAACCATATTTCCTGCATTTTTGAAAGACAATTTTTAGGTGATGCATGTGTTCTTCATCATATTTTGAAAACACCGTCAAATCATCCAAGTACACCACCAAAAACACATCCTTCTCATTTGAAAACGCCAAGTCCATTGCCCCCTGAAATGTGGCACTTGCATTCTTCAAACCGAAGGGCATTTTGGCATAGTGAAAGCTTCCCCATGGAATGGTGAATGTTGTCTTATCTCTATCATCTTCATGGACGGAAATTTGGTTGTATCCGGAATAACCATCAAGAAATGACATACGAGATGCCCCCACTACTCGCTGATGTACATGGTCCATATTGGGCAGCGGATAGTTGTCCTTCAATGAGACCTTGTTTAGATTTCTGAAATCGATGCATAGGCGGATCTCACCGGTCTTCTTGCGTACAGGTACTAAGTTAGATATCCAATCTGAAAATCTGATAGGCACAATGATACCTGACTTGTACAACCTATTTACCTCCTTTTCGATAGATGGCAGCAACCTTGGATTTATCCTTCTCAACTTTTGGCTAAATGGTTTTTGATTGGGCTTGATAGGTATTTTGTGCTGAATGATATTCATATCATAGGTCTTTAAATCAGAATAATCCCAAGCAAATACATCTGCAAATGAAGCCATCAAACTGATATATTTGTCCTTGATTTTTGGCGGTAATTCTTTGGACAATTTTACCATGTTTGGATTTGCAGCTGTACCGATGTGGACCTCTTCTACACCCTTCTCTGTCGGCTGCAATGTTGACTTGTGGGCTACATCATCTTGATCAAAAAGTTCCTCTAGGGGTATCAAGCCTTTAGGAATGATGTTATTCTTCAGCTGTAATACGTCCATTTGATTGATTTGAACTTCATCTGTATTGTTCCCTTTGCCCTCATCATTTTCCACATCGATTGAGGTTTCTTTGAACTTGCCTTTGTTGAGCAGAAAATCCTTAATCTCCTCATCATCTTGGAACACTTGCTAATGTCAATGATTGTCTAGAATGGTTGGATGATGCTTGACATGGATTTCAAATTTATTGTTGGAGTTCATGGGAATCTTCACGCTGCGCACAACCTTGGCAAGAGCATCAGCAATGGTATTTTGTATTCATGGCACACATGTCAAGGTGTATTCAGAAAATAGCTTCAAGATGTCCAAAACTGCATTACGATAGGCCCGCATCCTAGGATGTTTTGATTGATACTCACCTCTGACCTGTTTTATCACCAACTCGGAGTCGCCATATACTGAAATCCTCTTTGCATTCAGCTTTCTAAGAATCTATAGGCCAGCAATTAGAGCTTCATACTCGGCTTCATTATTTGAATATTCAAAGGCCAGCTTGTAAGAGAAAACTCTCACGCTTCTAGGCACTTTGTTTGGGGCGGAGAAAGGACTGCGTACCTAAATACCAATACCAGCGTCATCATTCCCTACTGCTCCATCGAAATCCATGGTCCACAAGCCTTCTTCGTCTTCTTGTAAGTGCTGAAAATCTATTTGTCGTGCCTTGTCTACTTGTTGTCCATCATTTTCAGCTGATTGCCCAATCTTTTGTTGCTTTTCTTGTCCTTCTTTCTTCAAGATTTCTCTAACATTTTATGTTATTTCCGGAATGTCATTTTCTTCTACTATCTGACTATCTATTTCATTTAAACTATCTGAAAACAAAAGAAAAGACTCTAAATCTGTATGTACATAGTTAATAGGATGATTTATCGGTTTCTCCTTTCTTGTGATCATATATTTCATCTTTTATTCCCGGTATAACTTCCTCATTTGTCCAAACACCGGGATTGTTGCACAAGAGAAATCCAGCTGTAGTGTCCCTTTCGATTTCGCTACCCAAGACCTTGAAAGAAGCATGCCAAACCTTGGAGGAATATCTGCTACCACCACATCCATCAGAACATTTTTCATAGGAAGCTGATCTACACTCACAACCAAGTCTTTGATGAGTCCTATACATCTTACTCTGCTGGAATCGAATGAATATAGGTCATGATATTGCCGGGTGATGTCCAGACCAAGCTTATCCATGATAGCCTTGGGCATGAGATTGTGAGAAGCTCTGGAATCGAACATGGCGTTGTGTAACAAAAAATCATGCAATCATAAACTGATATAGAAGGGTGGCACATCGCTATCAGGAGACTCACCATTCGTTGCTGGCCCAAAAATCATTTCAGGCTGATCATCTTCTACATTTACCATGTCGGACATTGGGTCCAAATTCAACATTTTAGAAATATGTCCTCTATAACTGTTGTTCTTCATGATTTCAGTGAAAGGGATGGATACCTTTAGCTTAGAAATCTCATTCTCTAGGCTGAAAGCGAGAGTTCTTTCTACCTCTTTGACCGGGATCTCTTTCCTTTCCTTCTCTTTTGATGTGGCTAGTTGTTGTGATTGTTCTACTGATTTTGATTTTCTGCTCTCCGGAACAACCGCCTCCTTTACCCTTTCTTTGTGTAGTTGATGGATCATTCTTTGTTGTTTCATCCTCCTTCCTTTTATGAATTGGTTTGGCCAGTACATCTCTGTTTCTAAGGGAGTATCGCTACCGTTGTGCGGACAAAGCATTCATATACCCTCTTTGATATTCTTCTGATTCTTCCTCCAACACGATGTCGCTAGCTAGAATAAAATCGGTGTCTTGGTGTGTAGCTAAATTTACTGCGCATTCTTCCTCTTCAGTGATGTAAGTAGGTAGCTCATCTGGAGTAAAGAAGTGGTTTTCCTTGCCTATTACATTCCCATCCTCATTCAACTCCAGTCAATGCACAAAATTCTGCTGCAAAGGTGTTTGTACCGGCTGTTGTGCTGTCTGCTCTTGAGTTCGCTGATCTCTTTGTCTTATCCTATATTGTGGCTGCTGTTGGCCACGAAAGTTAGGATTCCTAACTTGTGGCTCTGGCTTGTCAAGTTTTACCCTTTCAAGCATCTATTCTACCTTTTTGAGCAGCTGATCCATTGAAGAAGATTCTTCTTTCACCGTGGTTTTCTTCTATGCTTTCGCTCTAGCTCTTTTGGACAGCAGATTTGCCTCAACATGACCGCAATTTTCTGCATGTCTTCCATTGTAGCCGGTTCTCTCTCTCTCAATTGGTATGCCATTTCAGCATCAAAACCATCCAGAAAATTCATCATCGCTAGTCCCACAGGTGGCTTTATATGGTCTGGAATTTCGTTGTAGACTGCATTAAATCTAACACAATAATCTTGGACTGATTCACTGGCATTCCGTTTGATTTGCTCGTATTTGGCCAGAATTTGAAGGGGATTCTTTTTCACTTCCCACCGGTTCAAAAATTGTCTTTGTAGCCCAGCCAAGGTAGTGATACTTGTAGCCGTCAAACCTCTGAACCATTTCCTCACATCACCTACAAAAGTTTGTACAAAGAGCCTCATTGCCACGTTCTCCGCATCAATCTGATGAAGTTCATAGAAGTCTGCCATTTTGTCCACATGTTGTTAAGCAGTAATGCCATTAGGAGTGCCATCAAAAGATGGGATTTTACTTTGATAATCATTTGGCATGTCATCTAGGACTTGGGGTAGAACAAGGGGTGCGAAACGGTCAGCCATCATTCTCGGTGGATTTGGCCTTGGAGGTGTTGGAGGAGAGTGAATAGTTTGCAAGGGGCTTGCACTTGGAGTTTGGGGCTGTGCTGCAATGTAATTATCAATTAGTGTTACACTAAAAAATTTCACCATGACCGCTTACAGTTAGTATGGCTCAAATCAACAGTCATGCTACCCTCTTAGGCAAGTCTTATGCCTCTGCTATCCATCTCAAACTCAAAGAAGAGAGAAAGTCTTGTAAAAAATGTGTTTATCTCTGGGGTCGCAGGTTCTCTCAAGCCTTACCTGCGGGGACGCTCACAATGTTCACAAAAACTGCGTCTTTGGATGCTCTGTATGTCAAGGGACAGGTGCGTCCTTCTGTAAAAGGCAAAATGCGCAAGTTTCATCTTAAAAAAGTTACTTGTGGTTACTTCTAGAACTTTCTAGAGGTCGGTTTGATGAAATGGATGCGCCTCCAGTTGGTTCATGTATCCCTATTAAGGAGGAACTTATCCCATCAATAAGGGAGCTATCCCACCCAAAGAGGGGGATTATCCCATTGATGGTGGACCTGAATAACCTCTTTACAGCACTATAAATAAAGACCTTGGGCCAGAAGGAGGGGAGGTTGGAGCTATACATTTTCTTTGGGTAAATGCTGCAGGAATTAGGACTCCCATTTAGAACCTTGTGAGGAGAGATTGTCTTTGCTTGATTCTACTTGGAAGTGGGTGAGCTTTGTTAAAGTAGAGGAAAACCCTTGATGGACCCTGGGAGGAACTTGCACAACACCAAGGCCAGGTTGTGAGAGTTTCTTTGTTTCGTTATTAATACAAACTGGTTTATTTTTCTCAATAGCTTGTGTTAATGAGTTATTTCATGTGTTCCTTGGTCTGCATGTTAAATATATGTTTTATTATATGAAATGCAAGTGCTTCGTAATTGTTTGATTGTTTGTGGTTGCAGGAATTGATGTGAAGGAGGAGCTCATCCGGATCGGCAAGGACGGACTACAACAACATCGTTTTGGAATAAGGTAAGCCTAAACACTTGTAGTTTTCATGTTTTAAAAGGTGTATTTAGAGAAAGATTACTCCATTTTGTCTTGTTTGTCGCTAGAGAGTTTAGACTCCTAGGGAGGTCAGTTGTGTCCGCACAAACGACTTTTTCCGCCACGACAAATTGGCGACTCCACTGGGGAATCCATTAATGAGAGAGTCTTTTCCTTTGTGTGAACTTTGCTCTGAGAAAATCATTTTTATTTTCTGGTTTTTGACTGTGAGAATTAGTATTTGGGTGGCTTAGCTTTAGATTTAGTTAGATTTGGTTTTTCTTAACTTTTCCCGAAGGACGCACCCTCTGAGTACTGCACAGTGCGTCTTTGGACGCGCTGTTGCCGTTTGCACAGAGCGGGCCCGCGCCTGTTATAACGGGTTGCCTGCGTCTTCCTGTAAAATTTAGGAAAATTCCATTTTTTGCTTTAATTGCTTTTAGATTTTGATTTTTCTTAGTGTTTTCTGCCCAGATCCTTTAGTACCCTGTCAAAAATTTTCACCTGAACTTGTTTTGTGAGCTTTGAGTGTTTTAGTGGATTTCAACGAAGTTTCGACCTAGGGTTTGATTTTTAGATAGGTCCTGTAGTGACTTTGACGGTAGAAAGTTGTCCAGCCTTAGATCTCTCTGGTTTGTCAGCCTTCTTAGAAGTCGGGCCTGTCGTAAAGTCTCCTTGTGTGAGCAGCTTGCCATTTAAGTTGTTTTGGGTCAAATTTCGAATTACTTGTTTATAAAGTGTTGATTTCCATTTTACAAAAGAACAAAAAGATTAGAGTTTTGTTTTGACTAGTTTTTGGTTCTGCAATAAGCTAGTCCTTGATTTGATTGTGATCAAGTAAAACACCTTAGAATAATCATTGTTGGTTTTGGCCTCGTTAAGATTGCTTAGAGTAAATTTACCTTTAGTTTGCTTGTGAGTGAAGTTTGGTAGATTTTAATAGTTGTTAAGATTGATTTTTGTTACCTTAGATTTATTTGCTTTATTAAAAGAAAAATACAAAAAACATCTTCTTTAAAAGCCTTGTTTCAAGTAGCTTTTTGTTTTGAAAAAGAAAAAGAGTTTTTTCGTGCATGTAAAGAGCGGTCATGTTTTTATGCTTGGAAAAGACAAACGAATTGTTTCTTTGATTGTCTTCAATTAAGAAGTTGCTTTTATAAAGATTGCATTCTCTCAACTTTTTAGTTAAGCAATTCATCGAAAAAGTAAAGTAGTGGGTAAATCATCCTAGGTGCATTTTGTAGTGGTTTTGAGTCGAGTCAACACACCACTGGTTTCACTTCCATCACCTTTTGACTTAAGAAACAACCTTAAAAGTAACGCTTAAATTAAAATCAATCTAGTAATCTTTATTTTTCTAGGGCTCTGAAACACCAACATAGCTTAGGCTAGGGTCTTGGAGTAGGTGAGTACTTAACTCTCCAAGACTACAAAACCAAACAGATAGTTTATCTTGAGTAGAATAAATCCAATTGTTTCAGTTGCACTCTGGGAAAGCTCCTCTTAAAGGAGAAGCACGAGCTCGTGTCCGAACCAGTGAGGGGATCATTCCTCCCTCGTTGGGAACGACGCCAGACAGTACGTATTACAAACGGTAAACCTCGGATTAACCATTGTCGAGGAGCCAGGGGTCACTTATCGGTAAACCTTGGATTATTGTCAAGGAGCCGGTAAGGGGATTGAGCTTGTTACTCTGCCCTTGCGTGCTGTCGGAGTTTAGACTGTTCCCCCAGGTGTAATTGTTGTGATTGGTAACTTTAGTGACCATAATCTTTAGGGTTCTACCGAAGTGACGGTGGAGGGAAGGTCCCACTATACCTGGAGCAGACGTCGGTTATACTCACTTGGATTTTCCGGGGGGTTCACTTCACTTCGAGACGGTTAAAGTGAAGGAACTTGTGCCGGTCTATTCATTAAGCAGGTTGCCGGGGTAACTGTTCCACCCGCCATTTCTGTACTGAATCCTGCGAGCTTGGGCCTAATCACCAACTAGCGCTTTTGGTCTGGAAGACTACTGTTTGTGTTTGGTTTGACGCTCTAGATTATTTAGGCGTGTGCTTCAAATTTGTTTGCTTCTTAGAAGACTTTAGGTGGTTTGATTTGAAATTTTTACTTTGTTTTCGTGTGTTGTAGTTAAAAATCTTTAATTGTGGCGGAATTACTGAGACAGTCCCGTAGACTTCGGGGCCAGTCTCCTGAAGTTGTTTCTCTGGCCGAATTGTTGAGAAGATCCCGTAGACTTAGGGGATCACCTCCTCGAGACGACCCGGGTAATCTAGAAGGTTTAAAGGTCCTTGTAACTCCTCCTAGTGACAGTAGAGTAGGTTCACCTGAAGAAGGAGAATCTTCCTTGGTAGTCCATCCAGATTACCAAAGTTTAGAAACAGGTTACAATCCCGAAACTGTTACAGTTTCCGAGCTTGCTGGTAGTTTTTCATCTGCCAGTGAAACAGGCAAAGAACCTGAAATTTCTGAACCTGTTACTCCAACTTCTAGTGTCCCTGATTCACCGAGAATAGAAAGAATTATCACCGAAAATCTTCCCTCTGGTTTGATTGCTATAGAAGAACTTGCTCCAGAAGAGGATATAGGTGTCTCTTACCTTGAAGGTCAACTTACTATTGATCTAAGGGAGCGTGAATCCATCTTTTACAGTCCTCCTAGAAGTACTCCTTGGTACCTTGCATTAACCAACTTTTTGGACAACTCAGTAGGTTTTTCTACACCTCGTACTCCTTTTCCACCTGGAGGTATTTATACTCCTGTAAATATGTCTGGTCAGTCGTCTGTGTTTACTCAAAGTCCTGAATCTTTTTTACACGGCGGTCCTTCTGTTCCCACTGGGTATCAGTCACTTTCTGGTACCTTTGCGGGGGCATCTCCTCAACCCGTTGATCATGGGTTATTTGCTGGAAACAGTGGTAATGTACCATTGGGTGTAGGAGACATTTACATGATGTCAGGTTCAGTTCCCGTTTCTCAACCTCAAGGTGGCCAATTACCGCCTGGGGGGCAACCGCAGTTAACGCCTGGGGGGCAACCTCAAGGTACACAAATCGTGTCTGGGGGGCAACCTCAAAGTCAGTATGTACCTATGGTGCAAAACGTGCCTCAAGGTCAACCTCAGCCTCAATATGTACCCAAAGGTCAACCTCAGTATCAATATCAACCTCAAGGATGGCAACCCCAAGGATGGCAACCTCAAGGGTATCAACCCCAAGGTTATCAACCTCAAGGGTACCAACCTCAAGGTCAAGGTCAACCCCAGTATCAGTATTTACCTCAAGGTCAATACTCAGGTCAAGGTTATCAACCGCCTCAAGGTCAGTCATATGTTCCAATTATGGGAACTGCACCTTACAATTATCAATCCTACCCTCAATCTGGTTATGGATCTCAGTATCCTCAGCCTGTTACGGGTCAGTACCCTGGAATGTTAGTGTGGGATCCATCACAGGGTCAACAGGTGTTGCAGCCAAGTGTACAGATGCTTCCTCAAGCTGGACAACCCGTAGTTTCTGGTCCAACCCAGCAACCGCAACCTGTCCAGCCCAATGTTCAAACTTCTGTAACTTCGGTAGTTACTCAGCCGTCAATTGCACCTAGTACTCCATCTCAAACGGCTGCTGCAACTACCGCTACATCTACCATACTTACTTCTGGAGTATCGACGGCTCCAGTTTCTACTGTCCCTGTTACCACACCTTAGACATCTTTACCGTTGTCTGGATCTACGATTCAAACCACGGTCCAGATGCCTGTAGGTCAGCCTGGTATAAGTACGGTTGTCACTACTCAACCTCAATTTGTTCAACCTCCGTACCAGGGACAGTACCAACATGGGCAAGCTGTCCAACAACCGGTTTACCAGTATCAACCGTATCCTGGGTACACTTATCAACAACCTCAACAACCCTAGTACGGTCCGGTTAATCCTGGTTTTCCAGGAGGATATAATATCCCAAATGCGACTCCTGTTCCTAGTTACCCTGGATATCCTCCTCCTGGGGCTGGTATTGTGACCCAGAGTTTTAGAGATCCTAACCGGCAGTTACCGTTTGTTGCAACTTTGGATTTACTCGACTTGACGCGCCTAACTAATGATCCAATTCAATATCTTCAGTTCTGGCTGCCAATGCCAAATAAGTTGCCCAGCGATATACCCAAGTTCGAAGGTAAGTCTGGAGAGGATCCGTCCAATCATGTGATGACTTACCACCTCTGGTGTGCTTCGAATTCTATCTCTGATGATTCCATCCGCTTACGTCTTTTTCAACGTACACTCATTGGTCTCGCGGCCAAGTGGTACATTGAGTTGCCACGGGCCTCTTTTTACAACTTTAGCCAGTTAGCTACCTCGTTCTTAACTCACTTTCAGTTGCCGGTCAGATACGATAATGGCACGGAGTTATTAACTTCGCTAAAACAATCGACGTCCACGTACATTTCTGATCACATCCATGAGTGGAGACGTCGTAGGAGGTTAGTGAAAGTTTTTATTCCGAACCAAATCTTAGCTGAATGGTTTGTCAAATCATTATTACCGAAGATTACTGAAGATGTAGCTAAGGCCGGAGTAGTCACTGAGGAGCAAGTCATTGCTCAAGCGCAATACCTTGACTTAGTTTACACTCAGTCGGGTACGTTACACGAGAAGATTCCGGATCTTCCAAAGTCGAATCAAATCGCTGCTGCTCCTTCGGGATCTCATGCCGCTGATGGTATGATTGGTATAGTGACTACGAAGAGTAAGAAGAAGTCTTCCAAGGCCTCCAATACTCCAATAATCACTTTGCCTGATTCTCCGACAGGAGAGTCTTCTCCTCCTGAACTTACCGCCGACATTCACGCTGTAGAGTCATCTACGGCCAAATCAAAAAACGGTGGAAAGAAGAAAGGAAAGAAGAAGGCTAAAGCAGACAAGGCTCCAAAGGAGAAAACTGAAAAGTCGGAAACCAATCACGAAAAACGCAAACCTCGATATCCTTGTCTTATTTGTGAAGAGGATCATTTTATGAGAGATTGCCCTCATCGGGCCGAGGTTGTGAAAATAGTCAAAGGTTCTACCACTCCTGCTGTGTTAAAGAATCCATTTCTGGAGCAGGAGAATAAGATGATAGGTTCTTCTTCGAATGTCAGTGAAGAACCCATTTTGATGATGTCTCATGTGAGGATTGCGACTCGATCGCAAGATTATGGTAGTAAGGCTCCTGTTGATGGTAAGGAAGCAGAATCTTCTCACTCTAATCCATCAACTTCAACTCCTGGTTCCGATCCACTACAGATCGAAAAACCTAACCCAGACTTAGTGATTAAGCCGCCCGCCAAGGGTGTACTTCGAAGGTCTGCTTTCAATCCACATGCGAGAGCAGCCCAGAATTACAACATTGTTGAAGACTTAGCTGTTTCACCTTCAGCAATGTCGGCACTCGAAGTGCTGCAATCATGCCTAGCACAACGGAAATTGCTTTTGTCGGATATCGGAGCTGTCGATATTCAGGACCCGAACCTAATGATCTTTGATCTAGAAAATAGTACGCCACGTCTCCCCCATCAAATGGCTTTCCAAATTCCAGTGATAGTAAAAAACAGGCCTATTCATCGGACTGTGATTGATGAGGGAGCCTCAACGTGTATTATGTCGATTCAATGTTGGAGATCCCTTGGTTCTCCTCCGCTGAACCAATCCCCCACCATCCTTAAGGCCTTTGATGGCCGTGGGTTCCGTCCGTTTGGTATTTTACAAGAATTGCCTATAGGGGTAGAAGGTAAAACCGTTAGTCTAGATGTGGAAGTGGTTGATGCCCCTCTAGACTACAACCTTCTTTTGGGTCGAAGTTGGTCATATGCTATGACAGCGGTCGTTTCATCGGTCTTCAGAATAATCAAGTTTCCATATAACGGTAAGATCGTGACTATTGATCAGCTGACATACTTTTCATCCGACCCAACCTCTTCAGAGAGTATCCAGCATGTCGGTAAGACGACAATCCCTTATAGGGACGTTGGTGTAGGTTTAGTTAAGGATTCCGGTTTACTGGGAACTTTTCCTCTCCCTCCACTTAACGCAAACCCTTCATTCGCAACAATTCATATGATTACATCAGAAAACATTATTTATGACGATCCTTGGATTGTCCCATCTGACTCTGAGATAAACTCATTCGGTGATGTTATGCCTTTGAGTCCGTATGAAATTGCTTATGAAGCTGTCGTGTCTTTTACCGACTCGCATTCAATCGAAATCGACCAAATGAATGTGGTCAATGAAGAATCACTTTTCACCTCAACCTTGGAACGGATAGCGTTTCCCGAAGTCGTGTCATCTGACAAACAACTTCGCGAAATCCTAAGTGTAGATGATCTACCATGGGAGGATCTCCATCACAGATCTTCGTTTTTACCTAAGGATGATGCATTTGAAAATGATTTTTCATCTATCTTTACCGCTGAATATATCAAAGACGCTCAGGATCCAACGAAACATTCTGATTCAGAGTTGAATTTAGGGAATATTTCTCGTACTATTCCCATTGATATTTCAGTGAAGCCCGGAATCGAGGAAAACATTCATATAGGTGCCGCTTGTACAGAAGATGAAATCCAAATTTACAAGGCCCTATTCCAAGAATTCCGCGACGTGTTTGCCTGGTCTTACGAGGAAATGCCGGGAATTGATCCTGCCATTGTTGTTCATGAAATAAAGACCTACCCGGATGCTAAACCCGTCCGGCAACGGTTGCATCAGATCCACCCTCGAAAAGCGGCTGCGATTAAAGCAGAAGTCGAAAAGTTGTTGAAAGCAGGTTTCATTTATCCGATCCCGTTAACGGATTGGGTATCGAATATTGTTCCGGTTAACAAGAAACAAGGAACAATAAGAATCTGTATCGACTATAGGGATATAAATCGAGCTTGTCCAAAAGACAACTATCCTACGCCTTATATCGATCAAATTATTGATGATTGTGCCGGAAGTGAACTGTTTTCCCTTATGGATGGCTTTTCAGGCTATAATCAAATCAATATTCTACCTGCCGATCAACCAAAAACGGCATTCATTTGTCCATGGGGGACATTTGCTTATTGCAAGTTACCTTTTGGGCTTAAGAATGCCGGGGCCACTTTTCAACGGGCGATGTCTTATGCATTTCATGACATCAAGCACATTGTGCAACCCTATCTCGACGATTTGCCTGCTCATTCTTTACATCGAGCTGATCACCTTGTCCACCTACGAGCAATCTTTATGAGGTGTAGGCATTATCGAATTCGGTTGAATCCCCACAAGTGTGTTTTCTGTATAGAAACAGGTCGATTGCTGGGATTTTTTGTTTCAAAAACCGGTATTCGCGTCGATCCCTCGAAGGTCGAAGCTATCATCAAATTGCCTCCTCCTTCGAGTTTGCGCCAACTCCAAATTTTGCAAGGGAAAGCGAACTTTTTACGCCGATTCATCCCGAACTACGCCGAGGTCACTAAAGGTTTTACACGATTGTTGAAACAGAACGCACAATTCTTTTGGGACGAAATTGCCCAACAATCTTTTGATGCACTTAAACACGCGTTGACCCATGCACCGTTGTTGCATCCTCCCAACTACAACCAGGACTACTTCTTATACCTCGCAGCTTCGCATTCCACCATCGGAATGGTGTTAGTTCAAGAAGATGAGTTCGGAGCGGAACATGTGATATATTATCTTAGTAGGACCTTAAATCCCACTGAGTTAAAATATTCGCATGTGGAGAAATTGGCCCTGGCAGCCGTTCAAGCTGTCCAGCGTTTCCGTCACTACATTCTTCTCCGCAAAACTACAGTTATTTCGGATTGCAACCCTATGATTTATATTTTGACAAAACAACTGCTAGGGGGCAAGTACTCTAAATGGATTGTCATCCTGCAAGAGTTCGACTTGGAGTTCGAGAAGTCCAAGTCTAAGAAATCCTTAGTTTTTGCGGAATTGATGTGTGATTTCCCGAGTGCTGACACAGAGACTGTGGCAGAGGAGTCCATTGCGGACGAATCTTTGTTTCTTATCAGTACGTTAGATCCATGGTACGGGGATATAATCATCTATCTCCAAACCCAAACCTTTCGGCCTGAAGCTTCCAAGGAAGAACGTCGAAAAATTTGGTTTCAATCCCAGCAATTTAAAATTATTGGAGATACACTTTATCGCCGGGGGGCAGACTTAGTTTTTCGACGTTGTTTAACTCACGAAGAGGCTGAGAGAGTTTTGAATGATTGTCACTCTGGAGCATGTGGCGGTCATATGTCTGGGTATGCCACAGCTCAGAAGGTGTTGCGCGCTGGCTATTTCTGGCCGTCTATGTTTAAGGATTGTATCATTGCCGTCAGGAAATGCCACAACTGTCAAGTGTTTGATCGCAAGATGCGCGCTCCACCTGCTCCTCTCCACCCTATAATTGCCGCTGGTCCATTCGCCAAATGGGGTATTGAATTTATTACTTGTAACCCTCACTCGGCCGGGGGGCATGCGTATATCATCCTCGCGGTTGATTATTTTACTAAATGGGCCGAGGCGATGCCTACATTCGACGCAAGCGGCAAGACAGCTGCAGTTTTCGTATTCAATCATATCATAACTAGGTTTGGTGTCCCACAAGCAATCATTACTGACCATGGGAGCCATTTTCGAAACGTCATGATGACTGAGCTAACAAGCCAGCTTGGTTTGCGCCACGATAGCTCTACTCCTTATTATCCGCAAGCCAACGGTTTGGTTGAGTCAATCAACAAAGTTCTAGTCATCATGATTCGACGGATCATTGGTATCCATCGAACGAATTGGCACAACATGTTATTTTTGGCGCTATGGGCATATCGAACTTCAGTGAAAAATTCAACAGGGTTCACTCCTTTCCAGCTAGTTTATGGCTTGGAAGCTGTGTTACCCATTGAATGCGAGATCCCATCACTTCAAATGGCTGTCGAATTACTTCCAGCTACTTCCAAAGAGGAAAGACGGTTATTATACTTGGCTAAATTAGATGAGACTCGGCGTGACGCTACATTAGCTATCGAGACTCGCGCGAAACGAATGAAAGCTCAGTATGATAAAAATGTAACCCCTCGAAGTTTTTCGGAAGGAGACCTAGTATTATTATATGATCAAGCTAACGATAAGCTAGGTGCCGGAAAATTCGTTCCCATGTGGCATGGGCCCTACATTGTAAAGCGAAAGCTAGCAAAAGGGGCTTATGAGCTAGTTGACTTTGATGGGGACTCTTTGGGTAAACCCAGAAATGGACTTTACCTAAAGAGGTATTATGCTTAAATGATGGGTATGGAGAAATTTTTAGATAGGTTAGATTTTCTTTCTAGCTAGCAAGTGTGTTAGTTTAGTTAGTGTGCTTAGCTTAGAGAGTGTGATTTTTCGTCGTTATTCTGGCTTATCTTGGTTTTACTCTTGATATTGCAGATGTCGACGCCTCTCCAAACATACATTGGATTTGCTGATGGTGCTTGTCGTAGTACACAGAATGTTTCTTCCGCAGCTTGGGTTATCTATTCGCCCTCTGACGAGTTAGTTTCTATGCATGGGGTAAGCCTCGGTCAAACAACGAACAACATTGCAGAATACAGTGCAGTGATTGAATTATTATCCGAATCTATTTCATTTGGAATTCGACGTTTGATAGTGAGGTTAGATTCTGAACTTGTTGTATTACAGCTTAATAGAGTTTATGCCATTAGAAATCCTGTGTTATTAAGGTTGTTTTTGAGAGTGCGTCTCTTGGAACGTGAATTTGATTACATTGAATATCAACATATTCCAAGGTCTTTGAATACATTAGCAGATGCAATTGCTTCTCGAGTGTTGGACAGACATTTACAATAATCATGCAAATAAATTTAAAAACATTTCATCACATATGTTAAACAGGATAAGCCGGTAATAGTGATATATATAGATAGAAGTGTGTCAAAAAAGATATACATCGTCTTCGATCATAGGTTGAAAACACCTTATGATCGGCAAAATGATAGTACAAAAAGTCAAAATGTCACATGTGACTACAAAAGTGACTGGTCAATCACTGGTGGTGCTCTCTGTATGACACCACTGCGCGGGCTACCTTACGCAAAAAACTCCTAAACGGTCCAGGGACCGCGACTACGAAGCGCTGAAGCCGAATAGGAATGTCGTCCATAGTAGTCTCAGGTATATCTGCCGTGAGACGCTCTAGATCATGCTCCAACTCAGCTAGTACTTCTGCAGCCGCGTCCTGTGGGACCGGTACCGGTGCAGCTGGATGTAGTCTATCAAAAGGCCGGAGGTTGGCTGGACGCTGTGGACCAACATCTGCATTTTGAAAATTTTACTGTTAGTTTTGAGACGATATATATGAAAAATAAAAAATACATAATTTGAAAACTTGTGAAAAATAAAGTACCTCTGTCATCCCATTGTTCTCCCTGTGGAAGAATCATGTCCGGATCATGTCGAAAGTCTACTCCGGCATACGGAAAGTCCTGTATCGAAAAAACATGGTCCTCTAACCAGTGAAAGTAACTATCTGAGAATCGAACCACTGTCGCGCCCTCGTCAGGATGCCGGGCCATCACCGCAACCCATCGTATCAGCTTTGGCTCCCGAGGACCCAATGTATCAACAGTGAGTTGCTGAGGGATCAGCATTGGAACTCTCTCCAAGGCAAAGCTCACAACTAGAGGCCCATATCCAAAAGTCTTTAGTCGTCCGTTCTTTGCCTTGGTCAGTTGGCTCTTCATATGAGCTGACACAGCTTCACACCAGTTGAAAATGGTGCCTTGGTAACAGTCAATTGCCATCCGCATTTGGGATCCGGAAGCAATGTGTAAAGTGGCCGCGCCGCAAATTCTGGTAACCGTGAATGCTATGACTTTGAGTTCACGCAGAGTGATGTGTTTTATCTCTATGCCTTTCGAATGGTGAGCCCCAGGTGTGCACCACTCGTCGCGGAGACTATCAAGGGATTGGCCACCCGGCCTAGTCCCCGCAAGACTGAGTTGCTCGCCTCTGTTCGGCAAGCCAGTGAGAAAGTATACATCCGAGGGCTCTATCTCGAGCTGGTGCCCTCCTATGTAAAAGTATTGTTCTTGAACGTTCCATCGCTCAACCAGCCATTCCAAGAATCTTACCTGGCCCCTCATGCCCGGTATGGTCCAATATTTGTATAATCCGCATGCTCTTAGGGCATCCAGGGAAGGTTGATGATTTATTGCAGCTTCATCATCGTCTACATGCTCTCTTTCTCTCCAATCTAACATGGTTAATGCCCTGCACATCAAAAACAGTCATTAGAAATTGATTTGGGAATTTTTTATGGTTTTTTGAGGGGGTTGGGGTTTTGAAATGCGCGTTTCACGGAAGATGCACCCCGACTTTGCAGCACAGGGCGTCCGGATGCGGCTGCTCCGAAGACGGGCTGCGTCTTCCGACCGTTTTCCTGTGTAGGAAAAAGTCGGGGGACGCCGGTCACCCGAAGGGCACCCGCGTCCGCCGAGAGGCGCATTCCAAAACCAAAACCCCCCCAAAAAATGAAACTAAGACCTAAAAATTAATTCTAAACGGATAGAAATGCAGAGTAGGATGTGTAAAATACCTGGATAAGACGGTGTTCAGTTCCGACAGTCAGATTTTCCACAGCAGCCACGGGAAGTTTCTTGTCAAAAGCTCCTTTTTCAACCTCAACAGTGAAACGGTAAAAATGACATGGTAAAAAGTCTTTTTATAGGTTTTTTGGATGAATTAGTTCATTTTTTACCATGAAAAGATGTGTTTCGATGTATTTTTGCCTATTTTAAACAGGTATGAGTAATGTGTTGCTTTTGTGCAGGACAAAGGGATTTCAAGGGAGATTCCCATTTTTCACAAACAAAAATATCAGAGTCATCTTTTAAGCCCTTTTCTGACTCCTAAAACATGAAAAGATCGCCGAGCGTTTCTTTTACACTCGTTAAAACGGAATTAAAATATGGTCCCCTTTTAGCTCTTTTCTGACCGTAAAATCAGGAAAGGATTGCCGGGTTTTTGTCGTTTTAAACTCGATAAGGAAATAAAACGATGTGTCCTTGATCGCTTTTTACTTTTCAGGTCAACGACACTATTATGAAAATACTCCTTGGTCGCAAGATCAAGCGGTTCCC
Source organism: Pinus tabuliformis (assembly GCA_031772625.1). Taxonomy (NCBI): domain Eukaryota; kingdom Viridiplantae; phylum Streptophyta; class Pinopsida; order Pinales; family Pinaceae; genus Pinus; species Pinus tabuliformis. The sequence continues at coordinate 41,585,181 of CM062815.1, forward strand.
CCAGGTATTATTTTATACGTTTTCGGGCTTGAGGGACACAAATGTACGAAAACGTTCAACGTGGAGTCTCCTTTAGTTTTTTCAGACTCTCTAAAATTGAAAAACGCCGAGTTTCTCCTATACTGGGCTCGTTAAACTTTTACAGTAGAGGACCTGTTCAATTACAAACAGGAACGAACCACTCCTTCCTAGGGTTCGAATTTAAACTAGGTTGGACTCGTCCGAAGGATGAGCTTATAATCAAGCATATGTTATCCTCCTCAAGCTTGTTAAAAATAAAGAGGTACTTGCCAGAAATGGTGGGGGAAAAGAGAGAAAAATGAACCTATTTGTCACCTTTTGTCTCAAAAGAAACTTTATTACCACTCTTGAACACGACACTTTTTCATTCACCTGGGTTGGGAAATCTTTTACCTCACAGTTAACCAAACCACTTTGAAAATCTTTAGCCGGGTTTCGGGAATCACTTTGAGTTATTCGTCACCAAGCCATCTGTTGTGTCGTTATGTGTTCAAGAGGTCTGCGAGCAAAACTTTCATCTGCAAAATACTTGTCATCCATTTGACCATCCCTGAGTCAGTCCTCACAGCAACATTTCTTCAACTTGAACAATGATTTCATGTTGTGGGCTTGCCTGCAACGGGTCGCTTTCTATCGACATCGACACATTATCTAGAAAGATGACTTAGGAATCGACAGTACCTTGAAGTCTGCATGCATCAATGGCAGGTTTCTCGCCTTTGACGTCAGTTTACATCATTGACTTTCGATCAAAGGATTCCGTGAAGTGTTCGACATCAAAACATCTATTCACATTTCATGGGTTGTGCTTGGTACTTTGAGAACCATTGACATTACTGGTGGTCTCTCTCACGCTTGTTAACAGTTTACATCATTGACTGGTAATCAAGTGGTTTCTACCATGTTCGACATCAAATCATTTAATCAAATGGCTAGAATCGTACCAATTCGGGAAGTAGAAGTGAAGACCCTGGATCTAGTTTCTACCATCCAGGCTGCGAGGAGTTTTGTATTCATTATCTATGTAGACTAATCATAAACAGATGGCTGCGTCCATACTGTGTCTACAAAAGTCTATAAAAATGATGTATTGCAAGATCATTCCTGTATCAGAGTAGTTAGTCCATTAGTTAAAGTTTTGAATCTGAGTATGGGAATGCCTACCTCAGTAATGATATAATCTTATACATGTATTTTGTGTTGAAAATTGCAGGTTCCAACCAGGTCATCCACAAGACAATCCTTGAAATGATAAAGCGCTTCACCCTTCCTAGAATTACAAACCCTAATCTATTCTAGGCTTCGCACTTTAGGGGGCAATCTGTTACACTAAAAAATGTCACCATGACTGCTTACAGTTAGTATGGCTCAAATCAACAGTCATGCTACCCTCTTAGGCAAGTCTTATGCCTCTGCTATCCATCTCAAACTCAAAGAAGAGAGAAAGTCTTGTAAAAAATGTGTTTATCTCTGGGGTCGCAGGTTCTCTCAAGCCTTACCTGCGGGGACGCTCACAATGTTCACAAAAACTGCGTCTTTGGACGCTCTGTATGTCAAGGGACAGGTGCGTCCTTCTGTAAAAGGCAAAATGCGCAAGTTTCATCTTAAAAAAGTTACTTGTGGTTACTTCTAGAACTTTCTAGAGGTCGGTTTGATGAAATGGATGCGCCTCCAGTTGGTTCATGTATCCCTATTAAGGAGGAACTTATCCCATCAATAAGGGAGCTATCCCACCCAAAGAGGGGGATTATCCCATTGATGGTGGACCTGAATAACCTCTTTACAGCACTATAAATAAAGACCTTGGGCCAGAAGGAGGGGAGGTTGGAGCTATACATTTTCTTTGGGTAAATGCTGCAGGAATTAGGACTCCCATTTAGAACCTTGTGAGGAGAGATTGTCTTTGCTTGATTCTACTTGGAAGTGGGTGAGCTTTGTTAAAGTAGAGGAAAACCCTTGATGGACCCTGGGAGGAACTTGCACAACACCAAGGCCAGGTTGTAAGGGTTTCTTTGTTTCGTTATTAATACAAACTGGTTTATTTTTCTCAATAGCTTGTGTTAATGAGTTATTTCATGTGTTCCTTGGTCTGCATGTTAAATATATGTTTTATTATATGAAATGCAAGTGCTTCGTAATTGTTTGATTGTTTGTGGTTGCAGGAATTGATGTGAAGGAGGAGCTCATCCGGATCGGCAAGGACGGACTACAACAACAGCGTTTTGGAATAAGGTAAGCCTAAACACTTGTAGTTTTCATGTTTTAAAAGGTGTATTTAGAGAAAGATTACTCCATTTTGTCTTGTTTGTCGCTAGAGAGTTTAGACTCCTAGGGAGGTCAGTTGTGTCCGCACAAACGACTTTTTCCGCCACGACAATTAGTCTATTGGCTCTTTCTGTTTCAAGGTCTACAAGAAATTGCAAACTTGGGACGGTATAATCAACAACCCTTTCGGATTTAGATTCAAATAGTGATATCTCAAATCGTTCGTCAAACTAAAGCTCTTCAAGATACTCAAAAATGTTGGGACATGAATGGGATTTGAACACTGGAGTTATGGTGTTTTCTTGACGAAGGAGTCTCAGGATCAAATTGGGATTTTCGTAAATGTGAGGAGGGTCAGGGTATGGATTCGCTCTGGTATATCGTCTCGAAGCCAGCGTGCTATTGAGAGAAATTACGGGACATAACCAACTTACTCAGCCTTTCCAATCCTAAGCTCATCATCCGGAAGCCTAGAATTATTATGAAACAAGGGGATTTGATTTTCAACTTGTTCCCCAGTGGAGTCACCACTATGTTAGCACCTAAATCTGCCTTTGGATGAAGGAAGGCAAAAATTAGGGTAACCACAAACCACGCTCAGTCTGGTAGCTATCCCTACCAGAGCAGGAGAGGGCTCTCTCCGAGTCACGCTCAGTGGATGGATAAGAAAAATGGTCTGAGATGACTTACAATGCAATATTTACCTTAGGCTAGTAAGTGAAAAGGGATTCTGAAAACAATTTTATGAATGACCGAGCTTTTGGGATGTATATGGGACTGGCACTCAGCAAAGAACAAAGAATTGAATATGAAGGCACAGAGTATTCCGTGAGGCAAGGTAGGCAGAAAGCGCAACAATTTAAGCTTAAGGTAACGCTGAATGGAAAGATTGCTGAAGAGAGTGAAAAGGGCATGGTCGCATGAGTCCTTTTCAACAGAAGAGTAACACTGCACATGAAATTTTCCCACAGGTAGAGTAATATAAATTGAATTCTGCCTAATCTCACTTAGAAAATTTCACTGAAACGAAACATGAAATGAATTATGAAACATAACAAGATACATATGGAACATAAGAACACATTTTCGACACTCACAACCACAAGAATCTCATCAAACAGAGCCGCTGCCTTTCATTAATTCTCTGTCAAAAATACACAGTGCAGAAACAAAGTTTCTTTCCCATAGTCTCCCAGAAGTTACAAGCCAGCCAACCCTTTGCAAATAACTTGCATACAATATATAGAATTTGTGAGGAAGAGATAGAACACCCAGGGGTTGGTAAGTTACTCAAATCATTACGAAAAGGAGATGGAGAGCCAACCATCAGCTACAGGTGCAGCGCTCTCAAGCGTGACATTTGGCTGGGGTGACCCTTTGCGTTCTTTTTCCACTTGGATAGATGCCCATTTGGAGAGAAAACTCTTTAAATGCCACCTTTGGTGCCAAAAAACCGAAGTGTAGATGACCAGGCCCACTTGGAGAAGTCGCGACCCGAAATTTCGTGAAACGGGATCAAATTGGCAGTTTTTTCCTCTGTGCGTCGCGCCAAATTCTCAGTGTGTCGCGCCACTTTGCAACCTGTTTTTGGGGCACTTGAAGGTGTCAAAAATGTGCCCAAGTGGGCTTGTTGGAAAGCATGTCCCGTCTACTTTCTAACCCCACTGGAATTTTCCAATTTGGTGCTCATTTGCCCTCCAAATATTCATTCTCCCAAGACTGCTTTCCGTGTGTCAAAAAAGTGGCAAAGAGGACATTTTTGGGTTTTTTTGACCTTTCGGAGACCCAGATCTTGTCAAATTTCTTACCTGGACACAAGTATTAGTATTTTTCAATCCTAAATCCAAATATGCAAGCCGTTCCTCAATTAGAGTCCTAGATTTTACAGGGAGGAATTTCCTGTTTTGTGTCCAAAAAATTTGCTTGTGACCAAAATCTTCCCAAATTTTTTGAAATTTGGGCTGGAGGTTCCATATGAAGTGCTATACTATGCCAAGGAAGCCTCAGCCAAGATTGGAAGTTGATCTTGCTCCTTTGCCTCCTTTGCCTCCTTTGCCTCTTTTGTCGCTTTGCTCAATTTTGCCTTTAGGCTCCTGATTCTTGCTTTGGAGCTCATGTTTCGGGCCTGGTAGTGATGAGTCACGAACCTCAGCATGTCTTTCTCCCTGTTATCTTTATCCAACCACTGCTCCAAGTGAACATTTACGTTTTCTAACACATACTCCTGGTCCTTGTCTCTTTGCTCCATAGGTATGCCTTGTGCTGCCAGGATGTGTCACCGGTTTTCCTTGATCATTTGCAACTCTATCTCAGCTAGCTGATCATCAAGTTGCTTGTTCCTCTGCTCCAGATACTGCATGTTCCAATTGGCCCTCTCCAAGTCCAGGGATAGGTTCTCAATCACTGACTTCTGCTCCTGAATGATCTCTCCCAGCTCAGCATTTGTAGGTTCTGCATCTGTCTCATCATCCTGGAGGAGAACAAACTCGGTCTCTTGCTCACCTAATGGCCCTTCCTCCTGCACTGGCTCCTGTGGTGCTGATGTCGGAAGCGAGGCCCCTTCCACCCCAGGTGGAGATAACACTTACTTTTCTGCTGCGAACAATGGTCTACTGCCCTTCTGGTATGTGATGTATACTGGCATGGTGGCAGTCTCATGGCGCTCAAACTGATGTGAAGGACCCCCCACCTCATGCTCTGCCTCTGATACCACCGGTGGAGCGCTGAAGAAATCACGGGAGATGAAGTCCTCCCAAGCAATACCCTGCAATCCCAACTGATGGTCCACCAAAATCCGGATGAGAGCAAAATGATAGACACTGTTTAGCTGCTGTCGAGGGGTCTTGCATTGCATGAAGTTTTTCATCTTCTCAATGTTGTTGCAAATGAAGAATGGAAGGCTCATCATCCGCACCTTGGTGAAGTGCATGAGCAACTTGATATGATATGCATAAAGGTGAGAAAACCTCCCCTCACAACTGAAATACTTCATGATCAATCTAATGAGTGGGGCATACTCGTCCCTCAAAAACCTGAATGGAAAAACTCTGGTGAGCTGGCTCAAATAGCTGTTCTTGATGTAGGGCTCATAATGATGCCTCTCCACCTTCTTTTTCTTATGCCATTGTTCCCCAATGTTCGGTATTCCTGTTGCCACTGATATGGTTTCTGGTGTCAATGTGAAAGTAACCCCAGCCAGGACAGATTGACCTCCCTCTAGATGAAGTGCAAAAAGGCGGGCCAACTCATGATGGACTTTGACATTTGCCACCCTTTGACAAAATTCATAACATGCCATGTGCTGGAAACAAGAAATAGAAAGTGGGATGCCTGCAGCTCAGTGAGGGTGTTTGGCTCATCTCTAAGATGTCTGCCACTCCGGTGATGTCTCCTATGAGCCCTCTCTCCTGAAGATGTGTCGCTGTGGGTCCCCTCCTCATACTCTGATGAATTTTCTGATGCCATTACTGCTGTTTGTACCCTAAGTTTTATGCTGCCCTCTGAATCCAATGAAATAGATAGATTCTCTGAAAATCTGTCACCAAGGGGACAATAAAACATGGAGTGTTAGGAGGGGGCTGATAAAAAGGGGAATAGGGGTTTAAAAGGAGAAACTTATCAGGGATTTGGGAGTGTTTTGGGTATGGTGTTGATGGGGTAGGGCTTGGATAATTTGAGCCATAGGAATAAAGGGAAAAAATGCATATGATTACAATGGAGCTAGGGTAATTATTAGAGGGAAACTGCTACATGGGAATTAGCTGATAGAGGTAGGGCAGGATCACATTTTAGCAATAATGTCATTGTAGAAAAACCCTAGCTTTTTGACCTTCTTTGTGTCATCTTTGTTTTACTTTTAATTTTTTTTTGCATTTGATTCATGGTCATCAAAATCACATTCCTCTTCAAGTTTAAATGCCAATGGTGGAGGTAGTTGGGCTACCTGTCCAACCTTGAGGATTATTCACAAAATTTTTGGGCAATTTAGTGCATTTTTCGGCTTATAAGTCTGTGCGCCACGCGCCGGGTATGCATCGCACCAGTGGCAATTTTGCACTGTGGCCGGGCTCCCAGTGTGTCGCGCACCCTGAGTGCGCCGTGCCACCTCGTGTGTGTGCCGCACACTGTAAAAGTCGCCCAGCTTGCTTGAAAAATAGGGGAGAGGGTTTTAGGGTGGTTTCTTTAGGAAACGTGGTGGAATAGAGGTGGGAATGATGAGGAGTGAGGGGACTAGGGGAGGGGAGCTGAACCTTGGTGCTTATCATCACATTTTGCAACCCCATTTCTCGTTTTTCTTGATGATTTTTTCATGGTCGATCTTGTGCTTTTGGGGTACCATTTAAATTTATTATGCACTGCAAATCATTGACAAATTGGAGAGAGGAGAGGTGTCAACAGGGCCTACCTCTTGATTTGCTAGCCTTCGCCGAGATTTGGAATGATTAGCACTGTTTTTATGCCCCTGGCCATGTGCGTCGCGCGCCAATCCCAGTGCGCCGCATGCAGGGTGTGCGTCACGCCCTTGCAAAAGCTGAATGGCAGGCAGGCTGCCTATGCGCCGTGCCCTCTGTGTGTGCCGCGCTCCCTGGTGTATGCGCCGCGCTCCTTGAAACCGGCTCTCACTCACTCCACTTCCTCACACTTCGCTCTCCTACCTTAGCAATGTCTCTCCCAAGCTTGCAAGAGCAGAAAGGGCTTTGCTTTAACCCACAACAAGTATATATAGGCTTGGGAGAGATGGGTTTGATTTTTTCTTCTTTGAAAACCCACTTTCTAATGTTTGTGTTTTGCACTTTTTTTCATTGACTCTAAAACACCCTGATTTTCATTTTTCTTTGAAATTTTGGCTCTCATGATGAAATTTTTGGCATTTCTTTGCGGGGACTGTGCGACTGGGCATTTGGCCATGGAAACCCTGACTGCATCTGAAAAAGTCAACTGGCGATTTTTTGGAAAATTTTGTCATAGTTGACCTTGTTTGACTTTTCTTCAAAATAGAGCTTTGAAGAAGAGTCGATGTCTCTTCAAGTGATGATGAAGCTTTCGGAACCATAGCTATATAAGGTCTCCCTCTGGCCTACATGGCTTGTTCTGGACATGTTTCTCAAAGACCACATTTCTGGTTTCCTAGACCCAAACATAAAAGATGACTTTGTCCTGTAATATGACCAGAGCTTGACTATCATGAATTTCAGTGATTATGGACCAAGACCTAAACCAGCAGGGGCCAGACATGAGGGAAAATGACTAGCATGACTTTCTCCGTCAGATCATGGCATGTCCCTAGCGAAATGCAGCTGAGTGAATGGAGCGGGACACCTAAATTTGAAATGCACAAAGAGTTTTGATCTATGACGGAGGGCTGACCAGACCGACTCTAACATTGGCTCCAATGGGGGATGGTAGCTCCTTGGAGGTGCCAAGAACAGCAGATCTCTGGAGGAGCTAGACAGTGCCTTTTGTCCATTGGGCTATGGAGTCATCATTTTAATAAATAGCACAGGACTCTGACTTATTTATACAACTGGAAGAACCAAGAAATTGACTCAAACTTGACCTTGAAATAACTCAAAAACTGACTTTACATACTGAAACCAAATTGAAATAAAAATGGTATTTACATTGACAGTGGAAGCAGCATTAATAGATCAGCAGTGATATCGCTTGAGCAGCTGACCATTGATCGGCCCTCCGGGACAGTCTTTCCCATTCATTTCCTTCAGAAGAAAGGCATTCTGCCCCCTATATGTTGCAATCTTGAAAGGAACTTTCCACTGATTTTCGAACTTTCCGTGCTTGCCTTTCTCTTCATTCCTTGCATCCCACTTCACTATCACATCATCCAACTGTAATTTATCCGCTTTTTCTTTTCTGTCATAGATTTTCTTTATCTTCTCCTGCAACTTGGATGTGTTTTTGAAAACTTCTTCTCTTGTTTGCTGCAAGTGGATCATTTGATTCAGCCTTCTCTGCATGGGATCGTCCTCACTGCTGGCCTCCTGAAGAAGTTTGACCACCGGGGCAGCAAGAGAAGCAGGAAATATTGTGTCCACTCCATAAACCAGCTCAAATGGTGACATACCAATAGACTTTTTCTGACTGATCCGATCTGCCCAAAGCGCATGGACCAACCTCTTGTTCCAGCTCTTCTTATTTATTTCCAGTAGCTTCTTGATGATGTTGACCAAAGATGTATTCGAAGATTCTGCCAATCCATTTCCTTGCAGATGATAGGCAGTTGAATGACCCAAAATTATATGATATTTATGACAAAATTCTACCATCCTTTTCGATTTGAAAGCTGATGCATTATCAGTGACTAATTTGTTTGGACAACCAAAGCGAGACAGGATGTTATTTTTGAGAAATGAAATGATTACCGTGTCCGTCGCTTGTCTGGTAGGGGCTTCCTCAATCCATTTTGTGAAATAGTCCATCGCTGTAAGGATCCACCTATGCTGTCCGGAAGAGGCAGGACGAATTTCTCCAATGAAATCCAACCCCCACTGCTGGAAGGGAGCGCTCACTTCAATAGGCTTAAGTGGCAAAGGCTGTAATTTCTATTTCCCTTCGAAAATCTGACATTTATGACAGCGCTTGACCATCTTATGCACATCAGCAAAGAAAGTAGGCCAGTAGTACCCTGCTCTTAAAATTTTGTTCGTTGTTGATTTCCAAAAAATATGTCCACCGCACTCTCCTCCATGGAAATACCCCATGACTTTGTTTGCCTCCTCTTGCAGCAGACAATTTAACAAAATGCCATCAGGATCTTTCCAATACAGTGTAGAATTCAAGATACAAAATTTGGCAGCCTTCAATTTGAGTGTTCTCGCTTTGTTTCTTGCCATGCCAGGCGGTGGTGATAGATTTTCCAGCACGTATATTATATCAGAATACCATGGGGACAAAGCAAACATTTCGGATACCTGAATTGATGTTCCTTCCTCATTCTCATCGGACATGGAGGTGATCAGATTTATGTCCAATGCATGCAAATTTGATTCAGCCATTAGCTTCGCCAACCCCTGTCCTTTGACCAGCTTTGTAGGCTTTATCTCCACATAGTATTCTAGCAAGGCTGCGATCCATTTGCCTCTTCTCCCTTCTGGATCGGTCTGCACTAAAACATCTTTCACAGCAGTATTAGGAACATAGGGCATAATGTGAGAATGTAGGATATACACCCGGAAATCCTTCAATGCCTTCACTAATTCCAGGGCTTGCTTCTCAATGATGTTGTAAGCTGCATCCCTTATAGCGCTGCTGAAGAATGCAATGGGTCTTTCATGATCATCCCTCTTCTGCAATAATACCATTGCCATAGTGTGCTCAAAAGCAAATGAAAAGAATATGAAATCTTGAGTGTAGTCTGGGCTAACTAGAACTGGAGCTGAAGAAAGGGCCAATTTGACCAAGTTGAAATATTTTACAGCCTCCTCTATCCATTTCACCTGGCTGTCCTTCTTAAGCATGTTGGTCATTTCTTTCAAGTGTTCTGCAAGATTAGGCATGAAACGACGCAGAAAATTCATCTTACCATTGAATGATTGTATTTCCTTTTTGTTCCTGGGTAGATCGATTTGCTGAATCACTTGCACACGTGCTGGGTCTATACGAATGCCATCCTTTGAAATAATGTGCCCAAGTAATTTTCCTTCCTCCATGGTGAACAAGATCTTCTTTGGATTCAACGATAAACCATATTTCCTGCATTTTTGAAAGACAATTTTTAGGTGATGCATGTGTTCTTCATTAGATTTTGAAAACACTATCAAATCATCCAAGTACACCACCAAAAACACATCCTTCTCATTTGCAAATGCCAAGTCCATTGCCCGCTGAAATGTGGCACCTGCATTCTTCAAACCGAAGGGCATTTTGGCATAGTGAAAGGTTCCCCATGGAGTGGTGAATGCTGTCTTATCTCTATCATCTTCATGGACGGAAATTTGCTTATATCTGGAATAACCATCAAGCAGCGACATACGAGATGCCCCCACTACTCGCTGAAGTACCCCCACTACTCGCTGAAGTATATGGTCCATCTTGGGCAGCGGATAGTTGTCCTTCAATGAGACCTTTTTTAGATTTCTGAAATCGATGCATAGGCAGATCTCACCGGTCTTCTTGCGTACAGGTACTAAGTTAGATATCCAATCTAAAAATCTGATAGGCACAATGATACCCGACTTGTACAACCTATTTACCTCCTTTTCGATAGATGGCAGCAACTTTGGATTTATCCTTCTCAGCTTTTGTCTAAATGGTTTTTGATTGGGATTGACAGGTATTGTGTGCTGAATGATATTCGTATCATAGGTCTTTAAATTAGAATAATCCCAAGAAAATACATCTGCAAATGAAGCCATCAAACGGATATATTTGTCCTTGATTTTTGGTGGTAATTCTTTGGACAATTTTACCATCTTTGGATTTGCAGCTGTACTGATGTTGATCTCTTCTACACCCTTCTCTGTCGGCTGCAATGTTGGCTTGCGGGCTACATCATCCTGATCAAAAAGTTCCTCTAGGGGTATCAAGCCTTTAGGAATGATGTTATTCTTCAGCTGTAATACGTCCATTTGATTGATCTGCACTTCATCTGTACCATTCCCTTTTCCCTCATCATTTTCCACATCGATTGAGGTTTCTTTGAACTTACCTTTGTTGAGCAGAAAATCCTTAATCTCCTCATCATCTTGGAACACTTTCCAATGTCGCTGATTGTCTGCAATGGTTGGACGATGCTTGACATGGATTTCAAATTTATTGCCGGAGTTCATGGGAATCGTCAAGCTGCTCGCCACCTTGGCAAGAGCATCGGCAATGCTATTTTGTATTCGTGGCACACATGTCAAGGTGTATTCGGAATATAGCTTCAAGATGTCCAAAACTGCATTACGAAAGGCCGCATCCTAGGATGTTTTGCTTGATACTCACCTCTGACCTATTTTGTCACCAACTCGGAGTCGCCATATACCGAAATCCTCTTTGCATTCAGCTTTCTAAGAATCTTTAGGCCAGCAATCAAAGCTTCATACTCAGCTTCATTATTTGAACATTCAAAGGACAGCTTGTAAGAGAAAACTCTCACGCTGCTAGGCACTTTGTTTGGGGCGGAGAAAGGACTGCGTACCTAAATACCAATACAAGCGTCATCATTCCCTACTGCTTCATCAAAATGCATTGTCCACAAGCCTTCTTCGTCTTCTTGCAAGTGCTGAAAATCTATTTGTCGTACCTTGTCTGCTTGTTGTCCATCATTTTTAGCTGATTGCCCAATCTTTTGCTGCATTTCTTGTCCTTCTTTCTTCAATATTTCTCTAAAAATTTGTTATTTCCAGAATGTCCTCTGCTTCTACTATCTGAATCTATTTCATTTAAACTATCTAAAAACAAAAAAAAGACTCTAAATATGTATGTACATAGTTAATAGGATGATTTATCGGTTTCTCCTTGCTTGTGATCATATATTTCATCTTTTGTTCCCAGTATAACTTCCTTATTTGTCCAAACACCGGGATTGTTGCATAGGAGAAATCCAGCTATTGTGTCCCTTTCAATTTCGCTACCCAAGACCTTGAAAGAAGCATGCCAAACCTTGGAGGAATATCTACTACCACCACATCCATCAGAACATTTTTCATAGGAAGTTGATCCAAACTCACAACCAAGCCTTTGATGAGTCCTATACATCTTACTCTGCTGGAATCGAATGAATATAGATCATGATATTGCCGGGTGATGTCCAGACCAAGCTTATCCATGATAGCCTTGGGCATGAGATTGTGAGAAGCTCCAGAATCGAACATGGCATTGTGTAACACAAAATCATGCAATAGTAAACTGATATAGAAGCGTGGCACATCGCTATCGAGAGACTCACCATTCATTGCTGGCCCAAAAATCATTTCAGGCTGATCATCTTCTACATTTACCATGTCGGACATTGGGTCCAAATTCAACATTTTAGAAATCTGTCCTCTATAACCGCTATTCTTCATGATTTCAATCAATGGGATGGATACCTTTAGCTTAGAAATCTCATTCTATAGGCTAAAAGTGGAAGTTCTTTCTACCTCTTTGACCAGGATCTCTTTCCTTTCCTTCTCTTTTGATGTGGCTACTTGCTGTGATTGTTCTACTGATTTTGATTTGCTGCTCTCTGGAACAACCGCCTCGTTTCCCTTTCTTTGTGTAGCTGATGGATCATTCTTTGTTGTTTCATCCTCCTTCCTTTTCTGAATTGGTTTGGCCTGTACATCTTTGTTTCTAAGGGAATATCGCTACTGTTGTATAGACAAAGCATTCATATACCCTCTTTGATATTCTTCTGATTCTTCCTCCAACATGGTGTCGCTAGCTAGAATAAAATCGGTGTCTTGGAGTGTAGCTGAATTTACTGCACATTCTTCCTCTTCGGTGATGTAAGTAGGTAGCTCATCTAGAGTAAAGAAGTGGTTTTCCTCACCTATTACATTTCCATCCTCATCTGACTCCGGTCCATGCACAAAATTCTACTGTAAAGGTGTTTGTACCGGTTGTTGTGCTGTCTGCTCTTGAGTTCGCTGATCTTTTTGTCTTATCCTATATTGTGGCTGTTGTTGGCTACGAAAGTTAGGATTCCTAACTTGTGGCTCTGGCTTGTCAAGTTTTAACCTTTCAAGCATCTGTTCTACCTTTTTGAGCAGCTGATCCATTGAAGAAGACTCTTCTTTCACCGTGGTTTTCTTCTCTGCTTTCGATCTAGCTCTTTTGGACAGTAGATTTGCCTCAATGCTGACCGCAATTTTCTGCATGTCTTCCATTGTAGCCGGTTCTCTCCCTCTCAATTGGTATGCCATGTCAGCATCAAAACCATCTGGAAAATTCATCATCGCTAGTCCCATAGGTGGCTTTAGATGGTCTGGAATTTCGTTGTAGACTGCATTAAATCTAAAACAATAATCTTGGACCGATTCACCGGCATTCCGTTTGATTTGCCCGTACTCGGCCAGAATTTGAAGGGGATTCTTTTTCACTTCCCACCGGTTCAAAAATTGTCTTTGTAGCTCAGCCAAGGTAGTGATACTTGCATCCATCAAACCTCTGAACCATTTCCTCACATCACCTGCAAAAGTTTGTACAAAGAGACTCATTGCCACGTTCTCTGCATCGATCTCATGAAGTTCATAGAAGTCTGCCATTTTGTCCACATGTTGCTGAGCAGTAATGCTGTTAGGAGTGCCATCAAAAAATGGGATTTTACTTTGATAATCATTTGGCATGTCATCTAGGACTTGGGGCAAAACAAGGGGTGCAAAACGGGCAGCCATCATTCTTGGTTGATTTGGCCTTGGAGTGTTGGAGGAGTGTGCACAGTTTGCAAGGGGCTTGCACTTAGAGTTTGGGGCTATGCTGCAATGTAATTATCAATTAGTCTATTGGCTCTTTTTGTTTCAAGGTCTACAAGAAATTTCTGATTGGGGACGGTATAATCAACAGCCCTTTCGGATTTAGATTCAAACAGTGATATCTCAAATTGTTCCTCAAACTCAAGCTCTTCAAGATACTTAAAAATGTCGGGACATGAATGGGATTTGAACACGGGAGTTATGGTGCTTTCTTGACGAAGGAGTCTTGAGATCAAATTGGGATTTTCGTAAATGTGAGGAGGGTCCGTGTTGTTGGGAAAAGTATCCAATATGGAATGACCCTATCCCACTCTAAGGGTGATAGTACCTCAGCAACAATCAAAGCAAAGCTATTCGAGGTTACTTCTTTATGAGATGTAAGAGAGGGGAGAAAGAGATCCACTAACCGTTGTCTTCCGCTAATGATTGATCCAATCTTCTCTCTTTGCTGCTTGCTCCCAGCTCCTTGCTCTTTCACTGGCCCAGCTACACCAAGATCCTGCAAAATGGCAAGAGAGGGAAACTACAAGAAGCATACATTCATAAATGATTCAAGGATTAGAATAAATCAAATATACAAGCATAACAATACACCATTGAGATACATGCATATAGAAGAACCTCAAATGCTTTATTAATGGAAGAAGTAAAGTTCAGGAAGTGATACAACCATAAAAGGCCCAATCCAGCATCACCTCCCAGCAGAAAGAAATCTCCTCTTCACCTCCTTCAAGCAAATCACCCAATAGTTCTATACTCAAACCAACAGCACTTCCTTACATTCACAAGATTCCCCCCCATAGACCTCATGAGAGAGCTCTATATATAGGATTTTTGGAGAAAGGATGAGTCAGCTTGAGCTTGGCATGGAGCTGACTAGTGTCCTCTCCCACTTCAGTTATTCTTCAGTTCTTGAGTCCACTTGGAGGTTCTTACTTCCACTTGGAGATCTAGATCCTCTTACTCATCACAAGGCGAATTCCCTGATCCAAGTGTCATTTTGGAAGCTTCCTGGGCATTGACACCTTGAGGAATGACTGTGCCACTTGGCCAAACTCGCCCAGCGCAGGTAGCCTTCATTACTGTTGACATTCAGCGCAGGTACAGAGTGGAGCAGTTGACATTCAGCGTAGATGCTCAGTGGAGCAGTTGACATGATCCAGAATTAGCTTGTTTTTGAGTGTTTTCAGGTGGAGAACTGATATTTAGTGCTGTGGTTTGCTGACCTTGTTCCTCTAGGGGTAGGAACAACATGTTTAGGGACTTTGGATCCCTCAGATTATTGACATTTCATGCTTCATGCTGTAAGGCACAAAAATGTCTATAACAGTTGCCCCCTAAAGTATGAGGTCGTTTATCGGGTGAAATGCTTTATCAGGAGGATCCGAAGTTCATTCAATCGCTGAGAGGTGACCTGTAATAAAATACAATACAATACATTATGATTCATTCTGCTTTCATGATCTAGCTGAGGCGGGCATTCCCATGCTCAGCGTTATAAATTCATTTTGGTACATAGAACAGACGATCGTCTGATGGTAGACTGATAATTCTCTGCTGAAATTATCATCCTTTGAGTAGGATGATCATTTGCTGCAATGATGTACATATCAAATGTCTTTATATTTCCTGAATATATATCGCAGCCCGGATGGATGAAACTAGATCCGGGGTCTTCAAACTCGTTCGATCTTCACTCTAAGTACAAGTTGATCCATGTGAGAATTGCGTTGAAGTCGAACATGGAAAGACATCGCTTGATTACCGGTCAATGATGTAAACCGTTAACAAGCGCGAGAGGAATCACCAATAATGACAATGACCCTCAAGGTACTGTAGTACAATTCACGTGGTGTGAATAAAGGACTTGGCGTCGAACACCACGCAAAATCTTCTGGTCGAAGGTCATTGATGTATACCTGTCGCCGGAAGTGAGAAACTTGCCATTGAGGCATGCAAGCTTCAAAGTACTGAGGGGGTTGTTCCTAGATCAACTTCTTGGATACTGAGATGAAGTCGACAAGAAGCGATCCGTCAAAGGAGGGCCTTAATGAATCCCACATCAGTGACACGGAATGGAGCTAATGATTTTAGTGGAGGTGAAAACAATCTGTGAAATATGATTCAGGGTGGCGATCATGGGTGGATGAAGGATAATGTTTGGCAGTGGATGGGACATGGTTGACTCTTTCTGAACAACATCTCTTGAACATATAACGACACTGATGCGATGGATCGGTAGCATTACCCCAAATGTGGATGGTTTGGCGAAGACCATGGTGATGAGACCGGTGAATGAAACAACCCAACCCGATGTGATACAGAGGACAAAGTGTCATGTTCAAGAGCGACTTGCTACCATTAAAGCTTTGAGGTTCTCCCAATTTTTCCCCAGTCATTTCTAACCAGTACCTCTTTATTTTTGTCAAGCTTGAGGAGGATAACATATGCTTGTTCTATAACCTGCCCTTCGGGCAAGCCCATCGCTATGTTTTAACGAGCCTAGCGATAGGGAAACTCGTTCTCGTCCAAAGACAAGTTTGTCGCTATTTAATCATTTTAACGAGTCTAACGACAAGGAAAACTCGGTCCTTTTCATTTTTAGAGAGTCTGAAAAGGTACAGAAAGTTAACTCCAAAATTCCTTTTTCGTCATCTAATCCCTTAAGTCCAGAAAAGTATAAAACAATACAGAAGGGATGAGTTTTCGATAACTTTAACGAGCCGAATAAAACAAGCGCTCGACCTTTTTGTGTAATAATCCCTCAGGTCCAAAAAGATTAAAATCTAGAGGAGGGATAGCTCTTCCGGTCCTTTTAACGAGCTGGAAGGCCAAAACTTGGCAAACTTTTCATATTTTACGAGTCAGATGAAAAGAGCTCAAAGAAGACTCGTCTTTTGAGGAACGAGTGATAAACAGGGATAGCAGCAGATTCCAGGTACAGGTTGGAATTTTCCAATCACGGCAGTGTCACAAGGATGGCTAGGTGAAATCACTCTTCGCAGCTGTTCCTCAAAATGGGTAAACAATCATATGGAGGTGAACGATTGGCCAAATGGAATGGAGGTGGCAAGTGCAAAACACGACCAAGGCTTTTTATGGCTAATAAATTTACGATCACAATGGTTATTTACCGGGGTATGTTCATTTTTTAATGAGCTTGAATGCTCAATCTTATGTTTATTTTTTAACGAGCATGAACTATGTGCTAAAACTGCTCGGATCTCGCTTTTCTATTTTTTAACGAGCATAAATTCCGCGGTAAAACTGCTCGATATACCAGTCATAAGATAAGAATGTCTCCTGTGAGATAGCTATTTTTTTTTTTTTTTTAGGAGCTTTATCTCACGAAGCTATGCTCCTAATTTGGCAAATTTTGAACTTTGCCCCACATCCTTTCTTTATGCAAGTTAGGAAACGACTAATCCAAAAAACAGATAAATAACCGCTCTTGGCTTGCACTCCAAAAGGTTTGCATGCCCCCAGGTATAAAATACAATTTCAAGGCTGCCCCTCCTCTCCTCCACCTCTGCTTTTCTTTGGGTGTTCACAGCTACTTGTCGTCTTGCTAGTCTAATGTTAACGATACTTGTCTTCTCGTTATTTTTAACAGGTCTTATGCGGTACTTGTCTTCCCGTCAGCCCAACTTTTGACAGCTCTTTTGCAAGATCGCAAGAGAACAGCTACTTGCGACAAGAGAGCAACTACTTGCGACAAGAGAAGAACACTACTCAAAGATAAAACATTAATGTTATTGAGGGAGGCTTGCCTCTTTCTGGTTACCCAAAGATTGTTTTGTTAACACCATCAAACTAAAACATTTCCTCGGCACTGTCTACCGAAGTAGACAATGGTGAATGACCTTTGTCAAACAAGCAACCTTAACAAAAGAATCCTGTTCTAGAACAACCCCTCTTCCATTCACGGACGGGGTACGGACTAGTCATATTCTTTCGCGGAAATTCTACCCTATACCCAAGGTTTCTTCTGCCCGAAGTAGACCAGGATGCATGCCCCCTGGGTTCCAGTCCCATCTTTCCGAATCACTCGCACTCATCGGGAAGGAGGACTGGGGGTGGAGACATTTCTTGATTGAATAGACCATTCAGGGTTGGTATTTGACTATTTGTGATGCGTGATCCCGGAAATGAAAGTTGGTCTACGTGCTTGACCATCCTTCCTTCGTGTGGAAAACACATTACTCTAAAGAGTGAGGAGACTATAGCTCCCATGCAATATATATAGTCTCGTCCAAGGAGTAGGTTATAATCCAAGGGTCCTTGAACGACCATCACGTTCATTTGAACGGTCTTCCCTTTCAATGTAACAGGAACATTGGGGAGGATCCCTAATGGTCGACTGGTTCGTTTATCAAAACCCGAGAGATTTCTTATCTCAGGCAAAAGCTCCGGGGAACCCAGTGCTTTCCAAGCCATAGAGGAAAGGATACTCACAGATGCCCCTTCATCAATGATAGTCCCAGCCATTACCATTCTGTATATTTGGACTATGATTCTGAATGGTATACTGGCTGGCAACCAGGGTCTGCCTAGTTGGTTCCAATCAAAGGACACAACCAGGTTGCTTGGTGGTGGGACCGAATGCACGGCCGGATATGATCCCGACGATGTTCCTTCCTGCGATAAAGGAATGGGCGCATTTCCCTGATGCTCATCAGAGTCGGTGTTGATGAAAAGAATCTGGATGGTGTCATCCTTACTCTCTTCAGTGAGGGTGTCATTTGAAGATGAATCTTCAGTGACGGTGTCATTTGAAGATGAAACCTCTGAAGGCGGAACCGGGTCAACTGCTGTATCGACCTTTAGACTTTCGTCTGGTCTAGATTCAGTAGGTTCATTTTCAATGACTGACATTTCAGCTGACCACTTGAGCGGGCCAGCTGTATTTTCAACCAACGAAGGACTTGGCACGAGTTTTTTGTATCCAGGAGGAAGTCTCAACGGTGAAACCGGGCGATCTTCCAAAACTCTCTTCGCTTCATCTAAGAAGGGACAACGTGGATGGCGTGATCGCCTTCACACAGTCTGCAGGGGGATCTTGCTCCTCCTCTTTGTCTTGAACCTTCACTTTCGCTGGTTGACGGTAAGCATTCAACATGGCTATCAGAGGTTGATGCTCCCGAATTGTGCAAACGAGGGGACCAGTCCCTTAGTATCCGGGGCAAGGAAAATTTTAAGGATGGAAAATTTTCTTGAAGTTTAAAACATTGGCGAATCTCACTAATCCCTAATATGCAAATTATAAATGTTTATTGATATATTTGTAAAATTATTCAAATTTATAATTATTTTATATATAGTCTCTATATAATGTTGGCGATTGTTAAGGTAAAATAATTTTATATTCTAAAATTTGGGCGAATCGTCTTTTATAAAATTGGAAATTGGCGAATCGTTTTTGTGGAAAAATCATGGAAAATTAGCCCACTGGGCGAACATTAGCCCCTAAAATTTTCCATGATCCGGGGAATACAGGGACAATCTCTATGGAAGTGGTCTCCTCTACATATGACACATGGCGATTTAGGCCCGGTCTATGCTGTGTGTGGATTTTTGTCAGATGTCTTTTGCTTGCCCCCAGTCGCCTTAGGCTCCTTCTTCTTCTTCTCTCTATTCTTCTTCTCCTTCTTCTCCATGGGAGCTTGGCTTTTTCCGGCTCTACCTTGCGAAGATGAAGGATTGGAGGAAGAGTTATAGGAAGTAGAAGGCTGGTGGGCATCTCTAGACTGATCTAACTGTTGACTCGACTGTTCAGGAACCATGGTGTTCTGAACTACATTGGTTGAGAATAGCAAAATTGGCAGGCCAATTGTCAGTCCTGGAAGCGACAATGTGGCCATGTGGGGCGCACCAACTTCTCCCCAAGAGGAGAAAGGACTAGGATTTCCATCATGTGGAATTCCTTGGTTGGGGCGTTCCATGTTCTCAACCTACAGATCAACGCGGGAATAGGAGGTGATTATGTTCCGTTTAAAATAAATTTTATAACGACGCTTTAGACACAACTTTCTTTTTCACTTTTTAAGAGTCGAGAAAAAGCTAAAGATGACTCTAGTCTCCTTCGATGTTTTAACGAGCCCGAAGTGACAAATTCTCGGATGGACTTTTTCAGTTATAGAGTTTGAAAAAGGCCAAAAGAAACTGCTCTGGAGTTCTAGGCAGAGGGTGTGCCAAACTTTTCGTAAAACCACAGAATACGTTTTACGGTACGAGTGGTCGATCTTCGTGAATGCTGTGTTCACTGCATTGCGATCAGTAGGGCGGCCGACACGGTTTCCTATGGATAAAGGCTTTGTTCCTATAGGGGTCTCCCAATATATACGCGACGGTACGTGGGAGCACAAGTCCGTATTGATACTTATCGCTTCACCGTGGAGGAATCACCCAGCCACTCAATGCTAAGATATCACGTTTAACGACGCCGGAACACGTCTCTAGCTTAGACCTCTATGTGTTTGCGTTATGTTTCAATGCGTTGTTATGTAAATTCAATTTATTTTAAGGTTGATCTTGTTTAGCAGTTTGCCTTTATGGATCACCACGAGATGTATGATAACACTCCTAAATGCAGCCTAAGATGATAAGCAAGCTTTTCAATCTTTCAACTTTGAAAATCTTAACTACTGAGGGAAAAGAAAGACAACATCTTTTCACACAGATCATAGAGCACACACTAATGCACTTTTTCCTAAATCATCATGCAAGCTGTCAAAATGCACATGCACAATGCAGGTATTTCTTTTCTCTTTCTTAATGTTTGTGCGATACAAAAAGAAAGTTGTTGTATAACTTTGAATTCAATTTCAAGTGAAAGCAAACAAGTTTGTCCAAAATCAAAAGACACCTTAAGATTTACTTGTTTCGACACTAGAAATATATAAACTCAAACCATATGACGAAAGCAAAAGCTCAATCAGCTATGAACAGCAGACAAACTAACTCTTAAGATCAAAACGACACTTTATCACAGGTCTAGATCTAAGAGGCCACAGCAAGACTGGTTCACTTTCGTTATGGGAAACTGCAAATGATATAAGAAATACACAAAGAACAAATACAGTTTCTTTATACAACTGAGGCGGAATAGTGGCAAGGAAAGTTGGTTTCAGATAGGTACATTGACTGGTAACAGGCTACAAAAACAAGGGTGAAAACAGGGCAAGAAACAGCAGGAAACCCCAGTAGCACAAGGCAAGACTGGTTCAGCGCAGGTAGTACAATGTCAGTTTGAAATTCAGTGCAGGTAGCCCCTTCGGGAACTGCGCTGAAATGCAGACAGCCTTCACACAGCCTGCATTGAAAAACGAAACTTTCGTTTCTCTTGGTTTCCCGGTCACAGATTGCTCAAAAATTCACAGTTTTTGGCCAAATCAAAAGCTATCAGTCAAGTACACACTAAGGGATGAAAAGGAGGATGAAAAGCTATCACTAAGAGCTATTTAGAGTCCTTGTGGATCAGCTCTTCAAATCATAAACTTGCCCAGAAACTGAGCTAGAGTATCTGCCCTCTACTTTGCATTTGAAAGATTCAAATGCAGTTCGATTCGGTACTCCCTGTGTTTATGAAATGAATAGCAAAAACACAAACAACCAACAAGATATGATCCCCAGCGGAGTCGCCAATTTGTTGTTGGGAAAAGTATCCAATACGGAATGACCCTATCCCACTCTAAGGGTGATAGTACCTCAGCAACAATCAAAGCAAAGCTATTCAAGGTTACTTCTTTATGAGATGTAAGAGAGGGGAGAAAGAGATCCACTAACCGTTGTCTTCCGCTAATGATTGATCCAATCTTCTCTCTTTGCTGCTTGCTCCCAGCTCCTTGCTCTTTCACTGGCCCAGCTACACCAAGATCCTGCAAAATGGCAAGAGAGGGAAACTACAAGAAGCATACATTCATAAGTGATTCAAGGATTAGAATAAATCAAATATACAAGCATAACAATACACCATTGAGATACATGCATATAGAAGAACCTCAAATGCTTTATTAATGGAAGAAGTAAAGTTCAGGAAGTGATACAACCATAAAAGGCCCAATCCAGCATCACCTCCCAGCAGAAAGAAATCTCCTCTTCACCTCCTTCAAGCAAATCACCCAATAGTTCTATACTCAAACCAACAACACTTCCTTACATTCACAAGATTCCCCCCCATAGACCTCATGAGAGAGCTCTATATATAGGATTTTTGGAGAAAGGATGAGTCAGCTTGAGCTTGGCATGGAGCTGACTAGTGTCCTCTCCCACTTCAGTTATTCTTCAGTTCTTGAGTCCAGTTGGAGGTTCTTGCTTCCACTTGGAGATCTAGATCCTCTTACTCATCACAAGGCGAATTCCCTGATCCAAGTGTCATTTTGGAAGCTTCCTGGGCATTGACACCTTGAGGAATGACTGTGCCACTTGGCCAAACTCGCCCAGCGCAGGTAGCCTTCATTACTGTTGACATTCAGCGCAGGTACAGAGTGGAGTAGTTGACATTCAGCGCCGATGCTCAGTGGAGCAGTTGACATGATCCAGAATTAGCTTGTTTTTGAGTGTTTTCAGGTGGAGAACTGATATTTAGTGCTGTGGTTTGCTGACCTTGTTCCTCTAGGGGTAGGAACAAAATGTTTAGGGACTTTGGATCCCTCAGATTATTGACATTTCATGCTTCATGCTGTAAGGCACAAAAATGTCTATAACAGTCCGGGTCTGGATTCGCTCTGATATATCATCTCAAAGCCGGCGTGCTATTGAGAGAAATTACGGGACACAACCAACTTACTCAGCCTTTCCAATCCTAAGCTCATCATCCGGAAGCCTAGAATTATTATGAAACAAGGGGATTTGATTTTCAACTTGTTCCCCAGTGGAGTCGCCACTATGTTAGCACCTAAATCTGCCTTAGGCTGAAGGAAGGGAAAAATTAGGGTAACCACAAACCATGCTCAGTCTGGTAGCTAGCTCTACCAAAGCAGGAGAGGGCTCTCTCCGAGTCACGCTCAGTGGATGGATAAGCAAAATGGTCTGAGATGATTTACAATGCAATATTTACCTTAGGCTAGTAAGTGAAAAGGGATTTTGAAAACAATTTTATGAATGACCGAGCTTTTGGGATGTATATGGGACTGGCGCTCAGCAAAGAACAGAGAATTGAATATGAAGGCACAGATTATTCCATGAGGCAAGGTAGGCGGAAAGCGCATCAATTTCAGCTTAAGGTAATGTGGAATGGAAAGATTGCTGAAGAGAGTGAAAAGGGCGTGTTCGCATGAATCCTTTTCAACAGAAGAGTAACACTGCACATGAAATTTTCCCACAGGTAGAGAAATATGAATTGAATTCTACCTAATCTCACTTAGAAAATTTCATTGAAATGAAACATGAAATGAATTATGAAACATAACAAGATACATATGGAACATAAGAACACATTTTCTACACTCACAACCACAAGAATCTCATGAAACAGAGCCGCTGCCTTTCATTAATTCTCTATAAAAAAATACACAGTGCAAAAACAGAGTTTCTTTCCCATAGTCTCCCAGAAGTTACAAGCCAGCCAACCCTTTGCAAATAACTTGCATACAATATATAGAATGTGTGAGGAAGAGATAGAATGCCTAGGGGTTGGTAAGTTACTCAAATCATTACGAAAAGGAGATGGAGAGCCAACCATCAACTACAGGTGCAGCGCTCTCAAGCATGACATTTGGCTGGGGTGACCCTTTGCGTTCTTTTGCCACTTGGATAGATGCCCATTTGGAGAGAAAACTCTTTAAATGCCACCTTTGGTGCCAAAAAACCGAAGTGTAGATGACCAGGCCCACTTGGAGAAGTCGCGACCCGAAGTCGCGACCTCAAGGGTCCTACCCTTAATCCAGCCTTCTTGGGACAGTCAACTCCCTCCAAAAGAATCCTCCATTCCACCAATTTAGTAGCATCAATCGACTTGAGACTATGTGGTCTTGAACTCCCTCCAAAAGAATCCTCCATTCCACCAATTTAGTAGCATCAATCGACTTGGGGACTTCTTGATCAATGAAGTCCTTTAGACCATTATCCTCTAATACTACTTCCATGTGATCCTTCCAGGCTATATAATTTGAACTACCATCAAGGGCATATTCGAGTCTTAAACCATTGAACACCACAGGTGAATAGAGATGTGATAAGAACTTGATTTCTATATTCAGGAATCACAAAATTTGAACTTCTCCCTTCTTGTATATTGTTATTCCTTGATCACCTTTGCTCCAATACCTTGTAGAAATTCCCACTATAGATCACCTGATAATGCAATATATTAAAGCAAAATACTTGATCCACTTATAAAAACAATTATGTGGAAGCTTAATCAAATTGAGCAAGATAAATTGAACACATATAATTGAGAAGAAGAAATCAATCACACATAACACAAAAGAAATAACCTGGATAAATCCTCTACCTAAAACCCCAACTCTGTATTATCATACAAGTGGAAATATAGTCCGGATTACAAAATAATCAGCTCACAAGCTATCTTGCTCTTTATGCAATCCCTCTGCTACTCATAGACAGTGAAAGGCCTCTCTCAAACTTTCTCCTCTGCCCTCCAAGCCTCCTATTTCTTTGTGCAACTTTCCTTGGGGTCCAGTGCAGCCACTTGTGTGAATTGACCTCTTCACACACTCACTAACCTCTAATCCAACTTCGCAATCCTGAAGGAGATAAATCCTTCTCCATCGATGAGCTTCCTTTATAGGAAAAGTCCAACCAAATGATAGTATATTTTCCCTCCTCTGATCTCAAACTAGGTCTCTGTCTGAATTGACATGCATGAGTTATTCATGAGAGAATATTCAGTTATTTGAAGTGCAATAGTTATATGCAAGCATGCATTAACTAACTGAACTCACATCAATTTAAACAAACTATTTAAATCAGTCTAACTGGACTTGTCTCAGTTAACTTAGACAACTAATTACAACTCAAATTAGAACTCATCCTTATCTCTTTAACTCATGGATACATTCCTCAATTAATAGAGAAGCTATTGCATGTCCTCACATAGACTTCATGTTTGAATTTTCACAACTAATTAACTCATGGTGAATTTATTTATTTATTTTCAAACAGCTGTTAAGTTCAAATTCGAATTTTACTTCCTATTTTAGTCCAGGAACTGACTAAAATTGGAATCCATCTTGCACATCTAAAAGTAGCAATGCTATTTTTAGCGCTTCCACTTTTCATTCCCTATTGCTCAATCCAGCATTGGTACCCAAACTGCTATTTATAGCAGTTCTATTTTTAGCACTTCTATTTTTAAGATTTCTTGTTGCTATTTTCAACATTTGAGGGATTCTTAGTTCTTGTGCCTGGGGAAAGAACCACGGAGTGCACTCATTATGTGTCGACCTTGACAGTGACCATGGGGAGCTACTCCATGACAAATCATTCCTTTGTGGTGGATGTATTGGAAGCCAATGTAGTTTTGGGAGTCATGTGGCTCTATACTCTTGGCAGAGTAACAATATACTAGAGGAAGTTGGAAATGCAATTTGTAGGGCAAGATGGAAAGACTGTGTTGCTTTGGGTGTTGCACTCATACCCACCACACACCATTTCGGCGCACAAAATGGAAGTTAATTTGAGACATGGAGACGCTGAGTGGGCTATGTATTTGAGGATCTCAGAGGTTGGAGGAAAGTCCAAGCCACCACATCTAGAGATACAAGCTATTATTAACAGGTATCTAATGGTGTTTAGGGACATACCAGTAGGACAACCACCTGACTGAGGGCTTGAGCACATAGCGAGTTGGAGCCAGGGGTGTAGGCCATAATCACCTCCCCTTATCGACATCTCAAGGCTTATTGGGATGAGATAGAGAGGGCCCACCATGATTTATTGGCACTTGGGAACATTAGGCCCAACTCTGGCCCTTTTGCTTCATCGATTGTGCTAGTGAAGAAGACAGATGGGTCCTTACAGATGTGCATCAATTACAGGGCCCTTAATAAGAAGAAGATGAAGAGACATTATCCCATTCCCTATATAGATAAGATGATAGATGATTTGAGGGGAGCTAATTTCTTCTTGAAGATTGATCTGTGGTCAGGGTACCATCATATCCACGTAAGGGACCAAGATGTTCCAAAGACAACATTTCAATGCCACTATGGGAACTTCGAGTTCCTAGCTATTCCTTTTGGCATGACCAATGCACCTTCGATATTCTAGTCATGCATGAACCACATGTTTCGTGTGAATTTGAACAAGTTCATGTTGGTTTTCTTTGATGACATATTGATTTACAGTTGGACATGAGAAGACCTTTTGCAGCACCTTGAGATAGTACTGTGCAATCTAGAGGAGCAACAATTAATGCAAAAATATCCAAGTGCAATATTGGGTTCACCAAGATGCTCTACCTAGGGAAGATCATTATGGAGGATGGTGTCAGAGTACATGAGGAGAATATTAGGGCTATCCGAGAGTGGCCAAAGCCCCAGAATGTGACCGAGTTGAGGGGATTTGTGGGAATTTCACTTATTATAGGAATTTCATGGAGGGATTATCCATGTTGGTTGCATCCCTCATAGACTTGATGAAGAAGGGGGCCTTTGAGTGAACTACTATAGCACAGGAGGCATTCAATCACCTGAAGGAGGTCATGAGTAACTATCCAGCGTTGGCACTTCCTGACCTCACTCGGCCCTTCATGTTGGAGTGTGATGCATCATGAGTGAGTGTGGGGGATGTATTGATGTAGGGGGCACCCCATAGCATTTAATAGCCAGAAGCTACTGCCCCATAAGCTAATTTACTCCATCTATGATAAGGAGATGTTGACCATCATGGATGAATTGGCCAAGTTTAGGCAATATCTGGTGGGAAACAGGTTTAAGGTCAAGACTGATCACAACAACCTCAAGATATTTTTGGAGCAGAAACAACTACAAGGGAGGCCGCAAAAGTGGGTGAGAAAACTACAGGCGTATGACTTTGAAATTGAGTATGTCAAAGGGAAGCACAATGTAGTGGCTAATGTGTTTTCCAAGAGGTCGATCACTCTTTCCTTGATGAGCATCACCCCGAAGTAGAGGGTGAAGTTACTAGTAGAGTACTCTAAGGACAAGTTTGCATGTGAGGTCCTTGATGGGTTGGCGACAGTTGTTCCATATCAGGCAATGAACATGGTGATTTACTACGAAGATTGGATTTACTTGGTACCCAACTCCTTGTTGAGGGAAAATATTCTACAGGATGATCATGATTCATCTTTAGCAGGACATTAGGGGTTCACAAAGACATATCAAACCATCAGGGAGTGCTTTGCATGGAAGGGCCTCAAGGATGATGTTCTAAGGCATATCCGATAGTGTGACACATGTGAGAACAACAAGGGAGAGAAGACACACCCTGTTGGCCTATTGCAATCACTTCCCATCCTAGAGGGGAAATGGGAAAGAATATCAATGGATTTTATTACTGGTTTGACCATAGTATAGGGCAAAGACTACATCTATGAAGTGGTGTACCACTTGACAAAGTACACCTACTTCTTCACCATTCTAGCCCAGTACTCACCCTCATAGGTGGCCGAATTGTTTTTTAGAGAGGTGTTTCAGCTACATGGTCTCCCAAATACCATCATCAGTGACCAAGACAGTAGGTTCATGGGTGGATTTTGGCAGGAGCTATTCCGATTGTTTAGTATTGAGCTCACCCCGAGTACTAGTTACAACCCTTAGACAGATGGGAAGACAGAGATAATTAACAAGTGGCTCGAGGGATACTTGCGTAACAATGTGACAGGGAAATAGAGAGTGTGGATATGGTGGTTGCACTTAGGTGAATACTGATACTGATACAACTTTGGATTTCCTTTTTACTCCTTGGCAGAGGTATATTATTGATTACTTCAACTCGTTTACGATCAATTTTTACTCCCTCTTTTGATACAATATTCCAAGGTAATTTTCCTTCTTTCAAGACAAAATAAGACTTTTTAAGATTTAATTATAAGCCATACTTCCTACACTTCTCAAAAGTTTGCCAAAGATATTTCATATGCTCCTCATCGGATCTAGAGAAAATTGTAATATCATCTAGATAAAACCAAAAACATTTCATTTTCCCCTACAAAGGCTATATCCATATCCCTCTAAAAAGTAGCACCAACATTCATTAACCCAAATGGAATTTTTGCATAAATGAAGGTTCCCCATGGGGTTGTGAATGTTGTTTTCTTTTGATCTTATGGTTGCACTGGAATTTGATTATAACCTGAAAATCCATTAATCATAGCTAATGTGGAAGACATTGTTACTCTATGCAAAATGTGATCCATCTTTGGAAGGGGATAATTTTCTTTTAGTGAGGCTCTGTTCAAATTTCGAAAATCTATACATAACCGAATTTCTCCATTTTTCTTTCTCATTGGTACTAAATTAGCCACCCAATCTAAATACATGAGAGGGATAGTTATCTTTGTTTTTAATAATTTTTTTACTTCTCAATTGATGGAAAAAGTAAAGGATTTATTTGCCTCAATTTCTACTTATATGTAACTCCTGGTTTTAAAGGAATCTTTTGCTGAATAATGTTGGTATCATAAGTTTTAATGTCTACATAAGACCATGCAAACACATCAACATATCTTTTTAAAATATCCACATACCTTTGTTTATATTCTTCTGGAATATATTTTTCCAGCTTCACCAACTTTGGTTGCTGCTCTATTCCGAGGTTGTAATCTTCAATATCATCTTCCCAATTTTCTTAGCTTTCATTTACGACAACATCATTTTGATTAAACAATCATTCTAGGGGTACCAAACCTCTAGGGATCACATTATTCTTCAACTGCACTATCTTCTCACCTCCCAAAAAAACTTTAAAATGAAACTCATTATTTGATTCCTTTTCTTGAATATCTTCAATTTCATCTTATTGATCGATCTGTAAATTTGAAAACTCTCCTACCATTTCCAAAAATATTTTAATATGTTCTTCATCCTCAAAAACCTACCAGTATTTTATATTATCTGGAATGGAAGGTATGCTTCTAATTTCAACTTCATATCTCAGTTTGGGATTTAATGGAGGCTTGAAAGTGCTAGCTTCCACTGCTAATGAGTCAGGAAATCTATTCACTTTCCCCAGTAAGAACTGTATGTTAAAAGAAGAAAAGAAATTGTCTACTAAATCCCACACTTCATTTATATAGGCTCTAAGCCTTGAATGTTTAGTTTGGCATTTATCCTTGACCTATTTTACAATCAATTCAGAGTCCCCAAAAGCATTAATAGATTGTGTTCCTATGTTCTTAGCAGCTTGTAAACCAATAACTAGAGACACATATTCAGTAATATTGTTTGTGGATGTGATATTCCTACTTAGTGTTTAACTAAGTGAATATCGATGTTTCCTCAATTTTGGCGTAATGCATTGTTTCACTAGGAGAAGTGGGCTTAGGGGACCCACACTCGATTTTTGGCATGAGAAGCACCCCAAAATCAAAGTTCAATGGAAAGATTGTGGCTTTCGTGGAGTGTGGGGGCCACCACAAAGGTATTTCGACCCACATGGAGAGTACGCCCTCATTGGAGGGAAATTGGTGAGGGAAATTCAATGTGGGCCCAGATGGGTAGCCTTGGAGGAAAATCGATGAAAGGAAGGAGGGTCTCTCACTTTTCTCATCATCTATCATTTTCATAATTTGTCTTTTTACAAGAGCACGCTTGATCAATGAGCCAAGTTTGCATGTGTTGCTTAGCACGTTGGTTGTTTTCGAGTGGAAATCCCAGCCATTTCTTCCATGGAATTTGAGTGCCACCCCAAGGAGGGAGCTCTACTTCATCCTAGTTTGTACCAGCAACAATGAGTCGAGTTACAATAACAGGGAGAGTTACAGTAGCATAGGATTGTGCATTTATAGTTAGAGGCACTCTGGGGAGTTATGGAGAGAGGGGAGTTTGTGGAGGAAATCTTGAGGGAAGGCTTGGGGAGCCTTCTAACAAGGTTTGCAGAAATTTTTGAATAATTCAATAGTAGAATCTTTAGGTGGGTCAATTTACCCCCAGGAGAGTCAGCCAAGCCCAAGAGGGTCACAATTTTAGGGTCAAGCTTTAGCCAAACCCTTCATGGATTATTCTGGGTTTCTTGAGTAGAGACGCAGGTTAATTTCCCAGAATGTTTTGACCAACAGAGAAGGCTCTAGCAGTAGATCATTTCATGTAGCAACACCATTTCTAGGCATTTACAGTGCGGGACTTGGACTGAATTTACAGCAGTTTGGAAGAGGGTGATTCATTTGTCATTTTTGTATTTTTCTAGCTTGCTTAGAGTAAGCCCAGGTGCACTCATTCCAAAACCTTGTTGTACACCTCTTTCCATTAATAAAATGAATATACAACATTGTTTTGGATGCAAATTCATGGTCTAATTGTTTGTTCTAATTTCATGGTGTGTTTATCTATTTTGCTTTGAATATTTACTGTTAATTTTCCCTTATAGATATTACAATGGTATCAAAGCTCATAGACAACACAGCCTGTGGGAGCAGCGTAGTCTATGACACTAGAGGATAGGAAGAACGTTACATACCATAGGCAGAGGTATAGAAGCAAGAAACGAAAGCTATAGATCACCCCGTAGGTTTTAACCCCGTACAAAAATTTCCAACATATGAATTCTAAAAGGCATAAAATAAACAATGAGAGAACATAACACATAAAACACATATACACAGAGATTTTCCCCTAGATTCCAAAACCAGGACTACCAGCTTGATTTTTCATCATGTTCCTTTCAATGTTACAATACATATTTATACATGCCAAAGCATCTAATACCATGGATCGAAAACCATCGTGTCCAAAAAACATGTGCGAAAAACATGCACAAAACCATAGGTGGGTTCACCCAACCTAACATAGGTTCCAAAACCAAAATTTTACGGGGTGCTGCCCTGGACTCCATAAAGTTGGGCTATGGGTACACCTAAAACCCCCTGTGATCGCCCCTCGCTACAGAATCGATGCAATGAAGGGGGGCTCCGCCCACCCTCTAACCCTCCGGTTAACTACATGGGCTAGTTGTGGAAAGAATATAACACAACCGAACATTCTCCCACTTGTTGTTTTCTTTCCATAGGGGACCACAAGAGAGCTTAGTCATTCTTCCAGCCCTGAAATGTCCATTGTCTCTCTACACCAAGAGAACTTCTCAGAGCTCATAGATTTTGTCAATGCATCTACAGTATTCTTCAAAGTGTCCACCTTTACCAGCAACATCCACCTTTACCAGCAACACCTTTTTGTCTTTTATCATATCCCTCACAAAGTGATATTGAACATCAATGTGCTTTGTCTTTGAATGATATGTGGGGTTCTTTGCCAAGAAAATTGCACTTTGGCTGTCACAGTCTATCCTTATAGCTTCCTTTACTAACCCCATACTTGAACAGAATCTTTGCAACCAAACTGTTTCCTTGCTTGCATGAGTGGCTGCCATGTATTCTACCTTTGTAGTTGAAAGTGCCACTACAGATTGTTTCTTACTCATCCAACTGACTGCACCTCCAAATAGGTTAAAAACATACCCACTTGTAGATCTTCTCTGATCCAGATCTCCAACCCAGTCTGTATTAACAAAGCCAAAATATCCAACACTCTGTCCAATCCTGGTCTTCCTTGGTAGTACAAACCCTAATCACTAATGCCACGCAAAAACCTGAAAACACGCTTCACTGTTGTCCAATTCTCCTTCCCTGGTTTTGACATAAATCTGCTCAATACTCCCACTGCATGTGCAATGTTTGGTCTAGTACAGACCATTGCATACATTAGGCTACTGACTACACTTGCATATGGAACATGGGACATGTCCTCTTCCACTTCTTGTGTCTTGGGACACTGTTCAACAGATAACCTCACACCTACAGGAATAGGAACCTTCATCGGTTTACTATCCTGTATATTAAACCTCTGCAGTTTTGTCTTGACATACTTCCTCTGGTTTAACCAAAGCTCCCTCTTTTCCCAATCTCTTTTAATTTCCATGCCCAAAATATAGTTTGCAGCACCAAGATCTTTCATGTTGAATTTGGAGGAAAATTGGGTCTTCAAATCCTGGATAATTTCTTTGTCATTTCCAACCAGCAACATATCATCCAAATATAAGACCAGATATATAACATGGTCACCAATTAATTTAAAATACACACAGTGATCTTCTTTGCTTCTGGTGAAGCCAAGTCCCCGTATAAATGTATCAAATTTCTGATACCACATCCTTGGTGACTGTTTTAACCCATACATATACTTCTTTAACTTGCATACTAGTTATTTCATACCCTTCACCACAAATCCTTCAGGTTGCTTCATGTAGATCTCCTCTTCCAGATCTCCGTGAAGAAATGTTGTCTTCAAATCCAGTTGTTCTACCTCAAAATCAAAAGCAACAACAATAGATAAAAGTAATCTAATAGAAGTTACCTTGGAAACAAGAGAAAAAATATCACCAAAATCAATTCTCGGCACTTGGGAATAACCTTTTGCTACCAACTAAGCTTTGTATTTCTCCACTTTTCCTTCTGCATTTCTCTTCTTCTTGAACGCCCATTTGCTACCAATGGGTTTCCTTCCAGCTGGCAACTCCACCATATCCCAAGCCTCATTTTTGTGCAAAGATGCCATTTCATCAGCCATGGCCTCTTTCTATAGTTTTCCATCCTCTGATTCTACTGCTTCCTTCATAGTTCTGGGATTATCATCCATAATAGATAAAGAAAACTTTGAACATAAAGCAGATGGAATATACCTTTCTGGCTGCCTTCTTTCTCAAACTGATCTTCTCACAGCTGGAGTTCGTGGCTCTTCATCTTCCAATTCCTCCTCTTCTGTAGAGTCTGATTCTTCCTCTAGCTCAAACTCTATCTTCTTAGGTTCCTTTGGTTGGAATTCATGTTTAATAGCATCTTTCACCTCTTTGAACACCACATATCAGCTGTACGCAACCTTTCTTGTTACTAGGTTCCAAAGCTTATAACCGTTTAAACCATCCTTATACCCAATAAAGATGCACTTTTCAGATTTACTATCCAACTTGGTTCGTTTCTCCTTTGGAACATGTACATATGCATCACATCCAAATACCCTTAGATGTGAAAGAGAGGGTCTCTTACCAGTCCATACCTCTTGTGGAGTCTTATCCTCCAACGCTAATGCAGGTGACCTGCTGACCAGGTAACATGCAGTATCCACCACCTCTGCCCAGAATTCCTGTCCTATCCTGGCACCACTAAGCATGCTTCTTGCCCTTTCCATCAACGTCTTGTTCATTCTTTCTGTGACTCCATTTTGCTGAGGTGTATATGGAGTAGTCTTCTGCTGTGTTATACCACACTTCTTACAGAATTCTTCAAATTCCTTACTGCAAAACTCTCCACCATTATCTGTCCTCAACACCTTTATCTTCTTCTTTGTTTGGTTTTCCACCAGAGCCTTAAATTCTTTAAACCTGTCAAAGACTTCAGATTTATTCTTAAGGAAATATATCCATGTATTCCTTGAGAAGTCATCTATAAATGATACATCATTCATAGACTTACCCAGTGATGGAACCTTCACAGGTCCAAACACATCACTGTGCACAAGCTCTAATATCTGTTTCGCCCTCTTACAACCAGAGGGGAAACTCACTTGATTCTGCTTCTCATATACAAAATATTCACAGAAATAAAAATCCAGAGAGCTATTACTCATACCTTCTACCATACCTTTACCATGAAGTATTCAAAGGCCCTTCTATCCAATATGTCCAAGCCTTTGACCACAGCATGGTATTTTCTCCAGAGACCACTAGATTTTCTGCTCCACTTTTAGGAACCATAGAACTGTTGCACCCATCAATAACAGTGCTACCTTGCAGCTTCTATAGAGTTCCAATCCGAACTCCCCACATCAATACCAGTGCTCCTTGAACCATCTTGCAGGTATCCTACTCGAACACTATTTTTACACTTGTATCATCCAACTTGCTTACAGAAATCAGATTTCTGGCTAATGTAGGAATATGCAGAACACCCAGAAGTGTTCTAACCCTTTCTAGTTCGACCCTATGATATGTTTGATAGGTGACATTTGACAGGTCCATTCTACCTTTTCTAAAAGAACCCTCACCATATGAATAGTGAGTGACTCCGTCCCTCTGATGCCGGGTGAGGGCCCTTACTTCTCCATAGGGGTCACTCACTATTCATATGGTGAGGGTGCGTAAGCACGCTCGACTGTCAAGGCCGCCATCATTTTCACGAACATCATTACCCGCTAGCCACGACTGCTGCTGCTACTTTTCATGCTTGTGCTTGAGAGCCTTCTGAGTAGCTAGCATTCTTATAGTTTTCGTTCCTTACGTCAAAGGTACACTTTCAAGTCCCCGTATTCTCGTTATGAAACTGCTTGTGGTTCAGGTAGCCGAGAGTACTTTGAGGTCTAGTAAGCAACCTTACGATAGTGACATGATTGATAGATACCCGCTTTGATTAAATGCATGACACCAGAGGATGCGTAAGCAGGCTCGACCATAAGCCCCCCCACCCAATAAGTAAATACATCTACTTGGGCCCCTTCTTCCTTCCCGCTGATTCGCCCCCCCTATGAAAGTCAGTAGAAAAAGAGGGGGATCGATCAATAGTTGAGTGTACTACGAGCTCTCTGCCCCATGCATCGACTACTTCGAGAAGAGAAGCATATTTCTATTTGAATAGCTTTCTGATATGATCTACTTGGTGGCAGGCTGGGTTATTGCTAACTCTGCTTGTTGGTATGGTTGGATGGGTAACGTCATCTTTCATTAGTGAATTTCCCACTTCAAAGAATGCCACTGAAGGTCCCGGAGGGGCTTGCACTTCTGAGGGCAAGGAATGCCACCTTCCCCTCCTTCCCCTCCTTCCCCTCCAGGACCTTCCCTTACTTTCACAGGACAAGGGTTGAATAGCATTGAAGCCTTGGCCTTACGGATTCATGAATGCACCTTATAGGTTCTATCCGCTTAAATGGAGTTTGATCCTCCCTACTACTACTACTATCTTGGCATTTGAATGCGTTTCATTTCCACTTTAAACCTCCAATAAGGTTAATTTACATCAGAGGAGTGAGGGGCAATAAATGAGAAGGGTGAA
This sequence comes from Pinus tabuliformis, assembly GCA_031772625.1. Classification (NCBI taxonomy): domain Eukaryota; kingdom Viridiplantae; phylum Streptophyta; class Pinopsida; order Pinales; family Pinaceae; genus Pinus; species Pinus tabuliformis. The sequence goes on from CM062815.1 coordinate 41,620,044, forward strand.
TCAGGATCATATCTGTCTGTTATATAAGGGTTGGTTAGGATCATATCTGTAGGTAGGGATCGAGGAGCCTTGTAACTTCAAATTTACTTTTCTGTGACCAACGATTCTAGCCTTCCTATCATCCCCTAAGAAGACATCAACACCATCGTATTTCTCATACTTATAGAACCACTCTCTATGGGAAGTGAAGTGAAAGGATGTACCTGAGTCAATCAACCATGCCTCATGATCTACAGGTGTACTTGAAGAAGCCAAGTACACATCCCCACCTTCATCTGAGGTGGTTTTCACCTCTGCAAAAGGAGCCTCATCAGATCCCTTTCCTTTGTCAGGAGCTTTAGATTTACAGTCCCTTTTGAAGTGGCCTTCCTTTCCACATTTCCATCACACCACCTTTACAGGTTTTCCTAGAGATTTAGATCTCCCTCTAGATTTAGATCTCCCACTCGATGACTTATTTTTGTTTCTATTCTAGGACCATCCTCATAAAGATAATGCATCACCATTCTGGCTCTCCATATTTTTCCATCTCATCTCCTTTTTCAGCAAGGCTGAGACTATTTCATCAAACTGCAAGGCAGTTGCATTGCTACCTATTGCAATAACTAGACTATCCCATGAATCTGGTAGAGAACACAACAAACTGATGCACTTATCTTCATCTGAAATTTTAATATCAACAGATGCTAACTGACTTACCATAGTATTAAATGCATTCAGATGCTTTGTCACCGAGTCTCAATCTTTCATCCTCAGGTTATACAACTTTTTCCGTAGGAACAGTTTATTCACCAGAGACTTAGATTGATACAAAGTCCCTAACTTGTCCCACAAAGCCTTTGTTGTAGCTTCCCCTGATACATTCAACAATACTGAATTTGAGACACACAATTGTATTGTGCTCTTTTCCTTCTGATCCAACTTCTTCCATTCTTCATCAAACACTCCCGTTGGTTTAATACCTGGATCTACTGTGATCCACTGATCTTTGTCCCCCAACAGATCCCCCATCTTGAGTTTCCACAACTCAAAACTGTGACCATTAAATTTCTTGATCTCTATCTTTCCACTACTCGCCATCTTCTTTCACCACCAGAATCGATCTCGCAGATCTCCCACTGAACAGGGTCTACCACAGGCCTGAGTAAAATCCCTCAGCAATAAAGGAGTCCCCTTGAAGCCAAAATAGCTCTGGTTCCAAATGTTGGTTTTAACCCCATACAGAAATTACCTGCATATGAATTCTAAAACACATAAAATAAACAATGCGAGAGCATGTTGATGCCCCGAAAATCGTTGTATCAACATTGGGGGATAACCACCCGGTCCGGACCTTAATACAACTCCTTTTCTGTTTGGGATGGTGGCTCCGACTGGATATAATGGGACTAGTTTCCCAATAATGAATAAAAGGGGATGGATGAGTGATTGGTTTCTAATAAATGATAATGAATTGATGACTTAATCTAATAGTGAAAACATAAATGACTATTCTATCCCAGGAGGCTTCTATTCTTTTAAGTTCAATGCTTTATGATCTTTGTTCATTGATAGGCATATAGATGACTCTACACAATAAACATAGACATTCATTCACTTAATGATTGCTTTGTTCAAATAGTTGAACAAAGTGATTAACAAAACATTGTTACACTTATCCTTTTATATTACCGATACATGTATGATAAAAGAAAAGCATGCTGTAAACATCCAATAGTGGAAATTGTAAAGAATGTTGTTAAAAACACACGCATATATCCGATAATAGCAAGAGCGATCAAACAACAATTCACATAAACAGAATGAACTCAGACATAGATAGTAGTACCATATGAGCTGCAAATCATTCCCAACATCAATCGCTATTTGAATTCCTTCTTCCGATTCAAAAATACTTTTAAACAAAGGCAGTAGTGCACATCCACATAAAAGCTTCGTTATCAAAATTGGAATAATTGGCCCAGTATTTATAAAAAAAATATGCTTGAAGTACAGTAGTGAAACTTCAAGTTTAAGTCATATACAAAAACTTACGACCCTTTCCAATGCATTGAAAGGGTCTATAAATACTTGATTAAAACTAACTAACTATGAAATTAAAATCCTACTTAATTGGTACAACTTGATTTGGAGTATCTTCCTCATAGCAATCTGGCAGTCGGCAGCATGATTCATCACTTAGGCTGTTTGCCTTTCGACCTGAGTTGGCATATTGCAAGCATTGGTTCCACTTCTGGAGGTCGGTTGAGACGAGAATTGAGTTGGGCAGCATAGGTGGCATCTTGTATATCGGGAATGATACACCCGATTGCATCTGTCAGGCACTTGAGGGCAGCTCTCTGGCTGTATGGTTTGACTAGGAACAACCAATAGGTGTCCCAAGTCAAACTGTTAATACCTGCGATCAATCTCCCATTCTTCTCCAGCTCTTGATAACATGACTGCTCCAATGTTTTAGCCGATAGTAATTTACCTGGGGTACATTGAGAGATCATGTTAGATAAGTAGAGAGTATCATTAATCAATTCAACCAAATTACTTGTGGTTAACTTGCATCTGGAAACTGCTCTCTCTGCCTTCATTAATTGGGACTGCCATTCCATAAATAGGATCTCTTTATGGGATTCTAAGATTTTTGGCAAATTAGCCGCCTGTCCCTCATCAGTGTCTTTCCACTCAAGGAAATTGGTCAAGGTCTCATCGGCCTGCTCCAAGTCTGTTCTAGCATCAATCGATTTATCAATTATTGATGTTGTTATGCCACATAAGGGTTCTGCTTGAGCAATTTGTTGACATAACAGCCTTATCTTTGTTACCAATGCTTTGTTAATCTGTAATGCTTCGGCTCTGAACTCAGCAGGCTATGGAAGATTCTTGGACTTTTTTATTTGGGCTGATAATTGAGCAATTTGCTCATCTTTAGATTTCCCCATCTGTTCATGCATTGCTTTTAATTTTTCCAGCGCTTCCGACGGCTCTTTTTTCTTTTGAATTGCACTTGAATCAATTCTTTGTTTCTCTTCCTGCAATTGTTTATTCAATTGACTGTTTATTTGTTGCTATGTAGACAACTACTATTCAAGTTGCTCTGCTTTCTGATGTGCCTCCGATAACTGTAATTGTAGCGAGGCGATTGCTTGGTCCTTTTCTCTTAACAGATTAGTCACTTATGATGCCTTGTCCATGGTGGCCGCCGAATAGGCTCTAGCATATTGGGACAATTTAGTAAGGTCATCAGAAGGATCAAACTCCTCTTTCCAGACCACATTGGCTGTCACTGTTTGTTCAGGGAATAGGGAAGGTTGATCAGTCCTTCTCCTTTTCCACTGTCGTTTTACTACAGCCCTGTGCTTTGGGCTGTAAAAGACATCTAATGGAAGTATCTCCTCCACTTGCAAAACGATCTGATCCGAAGGATCCTTGGGAATTATCTCTATTCCTGTAGAAAGGGGTAGGTCGCTAGTTCCACTTGGAACCTCTTTAGATGTTGTATCCTGTGTGTCAGTCGCTTTTGATGTATCGGCTTCCTTTGAGCTCTCAAGATTTCTTATGATTGAGTCGAATTGCTGCCATTCCTGGAGCAATTTCGGGTCAATCTGGGCATCTACATTCATGTCAGTGCTGCTCTGCTCCTGCTCTTTCCTCTGCATTTCCTCCTACTCTTTTCTCTGCACTTCCTCCTGTTCTTTTCTCTGCACTTCCTCCTGCTCTTTTGTTTGGATTTATCCAACAATTTCCGATGTAGCAGGAGGTTCATTAGTGAGTCGCTGCTCAGGCTCGCTTGATTGTGTCATCGGGGTCGTTGCTAACAGATCTAGAGGCAGAGCTTGCAACCTTTGTTCTCTAAGTCTGTTAAATTCAACTAACCCGTCATCATAATATTTCATTCTGGCTAGTGATTAAACCTGGAATAGTGACTCGGCTGAGGAGAACAGGTCATCAAAATCATCATATTTATGGTCAAATTTAGTTAGTTTTTCCTGTTAAAGTGCATTGTAGGCGACTTTGTTTGGATCAAATCGCCTATTAGGAAGAGTGGCGACATTCAGTGCCTGAATCTTATCTGCTTCTTTCTCTGCATGTTTAAAGTCATGCAAAGTGTAAACACCACATCTTAGAGGAAAAGAAGGCCAAACCTGCTTCTTTTTATTCCTTAGAGTCTGTGTAACTCCTTCGGATGTAATCTGATATGCTACCTCTCGGGCTAACAGTTTGTCGGGTATATACAAAGGGAGGACATGAGGCTTGGCCTGGCTGCCGAAAACTCTTACATAGGTGAATTTTTCTTCACTGAACCATCTCCCTATGGCTGTCAAGTCAATCTCTGCTTGTGAGGAAATCTTCGGAGCAGGTTTGTCAAAAATGGAATAGTGAATGGGTAACATAAAACCATTGCAAACTTGATATAAATGGTGTTTATAGTGGGCTTTCCATAACTTCTGGTGGTATATATGAATGGGCATGGGGTCTTGTGGAGTCCATCTCCACCCAAGCACAGGAAATTCGGAATTAAAACATAGGGTGTCCAAGATGTAGGCACTATAGTAGAATGGGGGAATGAACCTTTCAATAATGCGGGATTTGTTTCTAAATTCAAGAACTACTGTTGCTAACTTATCAGACAGTATATTTCCCCAATCCATTATTTCACTATTGCATGTTGCCTCCATTAAAGGCACCATCTCTATAGTGAAGTTTGCAGAATCATGTAACCCCCACAATCTACACATCATTACTCTGGCATAACAATAAGGAGAACACAAGGAATCGACAGATTACTTACCCGAAGACTCATGCTTGTGTTTTGCTGGGTTTTGCCTCCAATCCCGTATGGGTTCTGATTCAATGTCGTTTTGATTTCTAAATTTCTCCAGGAATGCTTTGTTGTACTTCTTCTCCGGTGCAGGAAAATGGTACATTTGCCTCAAATCATCAGGTTGAAATGAGCCAAACACTCTCCAGTCCATGGTGCAAAATTTCCTGTTTGTGATTGGGATTTCTTCAATTGCCCATCTCACCACATCTGTATATGGGAGAATTTGTTCTCGGGCTGCTATCCGATGAAGGTAAGAGTCGGCTAAATCCTTTAGAGTAGCATCAGACTTCCGAGTCGGGTCTGCTGTGGCTTGCACTGTTGTTACCTCAGGCTCTTCGACCTCAATCAGATTGTAGATGCTCAGCTAAGTAGTTTTACCGAGTCCTAGACATGTGGTGTCGGATATCAGTCCCTTTTTGCTTGCTCCTGGATCGGCAATGTGTTGTCCCGTAACTACCGAAGCGGAAGCTGTTGCAGTTTTCTTAAATTTCTTCCCCATTTGGCTTGAATTTGCTGCTTCGGAAGAGCTTTGCACAGGTGAGAAAATGAACGTAATGCAGAGAATTGGTAGCGCAAACCAAAGATGAACGAGATATATTAATCAATGAATAATGGAGGATTTAACTTAAGGTAGCCATGGATACAATCTCTGAAGAGATTTTAGCCTTACTGTTTCATTAAATGGCCGTTTAAACCTGTCAATCCTTTAAATGCTCATCATATCGTTTATTAGCCGAACGATTCATTTAAGCGTGGCTTTGATGTTTTGGCGATTGAGCGTAAGTGAATCACTATCAGGAAGAGAAAGGCCTTTAATACTAAATAACCATAATATATCCCGGCTTTATCAATCTTTTTTGAAATCTGCGCTTAGCTTTATCGCAATCGGCGATCGAGCGAATGCTTAAGTTGTTATATTGGTGTCCTTTCGGAATCCCCGATCGCCGATAGCGATATCGCCAATTCGCATCGGGAGTTTTAAACGAGGGCTTTAGATGGATGCACGCTACATTCCCCGATCGCCGATAGCGCTATCGCATCAAAGCGAAGAGGGGCCTTTTGTGATATCCGATAGCCATTTGTGCATTGTCACATCAGGAAAAATCAATGGGTCTTTTAAGTCACGCATCCTTTGTTATTGCGATATGCGATCTTGTGACCGCTTTATCGCAATAATAAAAGATTATTCATTCTTTATTATAAGACCGATTAAGTGATTTATCAAAAAGGTTTATAACGTTTTTATTTCTTTTCGGACCTTTTGAATAATGATAAGTTGATACCAATTTATATGAAAAGGGACCCATTTCATATTATAGATTTGAAAAATAAAAATTGTATGAAATGGGGGGTTGTTGTAGAGCGCAACAATTGGTGATTCGCTGGGAGAAACAGTTATCTCTGAGAAGTACTGAAATATTTAAACTTTCTTTAAACAGGAATCTTATCAAAGAGGAAAATTCTAATATAACTAGGTATATATACCTTCCGAATAAAATAAAAACTATCTTTGCTCATTTCTTCTCTGGTTAAAATTAGATACATTCTAAGTTTTAAATTGGCCTCTATTGGTTGATAATGATAAAACAGAAAACCTTTCCAAATTAGCCTTTTTAATTGACTCCTTTGTCATAGGTAGAGCCTCTGTTGCCAGAAAACATTCATAGTTTCGACAGGGATACCTTTTAACCATGTTATTGTCCATTATCCCATCCATTTCAAAGTATGATTAAAAGAATGAATTCAAAACATGCTTTCATATTTTGTATCTCTTTTGCTTTTCTACTATTTTGTAAGATAAAAAGCCATTGTCTTGGTTTGGTGGCCATCTTTTTGACAATGCCATTCACTGGTAATAATCTAATTGAACAAGCTGGCTCATGATGAGACCCCTTGTCTTATGATTCTAAGCCATTACCCTGTTTTGGTATGCAGTGTTGGTAATGTCGATTAAACTATTTCCCGATGATCATGGTAAGCAGGCTTGTAATAAGACCCCTTATCTTTTATATCAAATATTTTAGAATTACACTCTGAGTAATCACAAACTTTGATGAATGGGATGGACAATTTTATCCTTAAGAGAGAATGGATGACAGGGTAAGAGTTGAAGATGCTGAAGTTGGATTAGTTATTGTTTTGATATTGATAACCTTTTTGTGACCAATTTGAAAACACAAAAAGATTTACAATACTTCTAAACCTTGAGAAGAGTTCACAAAAATTGAAATGTGATTTCAGAATGCAAATATACCTAGTTTCCTAGAAATTGTCCCTTTTGTTTAAGGCTTCTATTATTTAAAAGTAAATATCAACACTACTTCTTTGAGAAACTTTTTAAATACAACAAAGGTCAATGGAAGATACCTTACAACTTTATTTCCTAATGGTCTTACAAACTACAAATTCTACTAAACTAAAAAAAAGGAGAAGGGGTTACCTCCTCAATTGAAGAATTTCTTTAAGATGAGGCCATTAACAGGAAGAGAATCTCTCTTACCTGATAAATCTTGTAATATGAATGTCAAATGGCCTATCTTCTCACAGATCTGAAATGGTCCAAGCCACATTTTCTGGAACTTGGTGTGTTTTCCTTTATCCTCATGGGCTTTGTCCCATTTCAGAACTAGATCACCGACTTGCAACTGTTTTGAACTGGATGAAGTTGAATCAAAGGATGACTTGATAATTTGCTGATGTTTTGCATGAGTAATTTTGGCTCTTTCTCTTTCCTCTTCTAATTTTAAGATTTGATCATGTCTGAGTTGAATAGAAGAAGAAGGGCTTTCTTCAATAAACTAAACTAGGGCTAGAGAAGGAAGGACAAGATTTGTTGGTAGCACTGCTTCTTTCCCATATACAAGATTGAATGGAGAAGAGCCTATGGAAGCCTTCTGTGTTATCCTATCAGCCCATAGTGCGAATATTAAATATTTGTGCCAGTTTTTATGATTCTGTTCGATGGTTCGCTTAATAATTTTAACTAGATTTTTATTGGTAGATTCTGCTAAACCGTTACCCTGGGGATAGTAATTGGCAGAATAATTCAATCTAAACCCTCTTTTAATAGCGAAATCAAACATAGCATTCCCAAAGAAATAAGATGCATTATCAAAAACAAGAGCATTTGGGACACCAAACCTGGTAATGATGAATTGATCTATGAATTCCATAATTGCCTTAGAATTTGTTGTCTTTAAAGGAATCGCTTCAACCCACTTAGTAAAATAATTAGTGGCAGTAAGGATATACTTATGCTGTTTGGAAGAATGTGGAGTGATTTATCCAATGATGTCCAATCCCCATTTCTTAAATGGTTGTTCAATGTTGACTTGTTGCAAAGGGAAAGCTGGCTTTCTTTGTCTTCCACTAGAAGTTTGACAATTCTGCATTTCCTTACATATTCATGAGAATCTCTAAACAGGGTGGGCCATTAGTATCCAGCATGAATGATTTTGTGGGCTATTGTGTCAGATCCAAAATGTCCTCCTGCTAGTCCATCATGTAATTCCTGCAAAACCTTTTGTGCTTCAGGTTTTTCTAGGCATCTTAATAAAATTGAATCATAATTTTGCCTAAAAAGTACATCATCAATGATTGTGAAGTATCTTGCCTTTAATCTAATGGCCCTTTTGTTTTTATAAGATAGGTTAGGAGGTGCATATCCATTTTTCAAATAAAAGATCAAGTCTGCATATTGTGATTCAGAATCAGTAATACTTATCTGGTTGATTTCTTCGATATGTTCTGTATCACCTGGTTGTTGAATGTTGGATGCTCCTGCCAATAACCTGCAAAAACCTTGGCCTCTAACAATCTTTTCTGGTTTGATTTCCAAGTCATATTCTTGAAGTGTTGTAACCTAGTTTTCCCTTTTTTAACCTAATTCCCTTTGGATTAATAGTTGCCTTACTGCAGGAAAAGGAACTATAACTTTTGTATGGGCTTTTAAAAGGAAGGGTCTGTAATGTTTGACAACTTTATAAACAGCGAAGGCTTGTTTTTCTACTTCGGAATAATTCAGTTCAGCATCCTGTAGGTTTGAACTATAAAATGAAATCAGTGTTTCCAAGTTGTGATCATTAATCTGAGTGAGTATTGTTGCATAAGATGAATCAGATGCGATAGTATACAATGTGAAATGATTAGAAAAATTAGGTGTTCAAAGCGGGGGCATTGATTATTGATTGTTTAATGGAATCAAATGCTTCATTTTCTACTGATCCCCATCTAAACACTGAATTTTTCTTAATCATAATTTTTAGTGGTAAAATGATGTGAGAAAAATCTGGAACAAATCTTTTGACAAAATTGATTTGGCCTAAAAATGACTGCATGGATTTTTTATTATGAGGAAAAGGGATTTCAGATATTTCTTTAATCCTATCCGGATCAATATAAATGCCATCTTTGGAAACAATAAAGCCAAGAGCTTTCCTTGATTAAGAGCGAAGAAGGATTTTTTGGGATTGAGTGAAATACCATATCTTCTGCAGCGTTCAAAGATTTGGTTTAAATCATGCAAATGATTGGATCTCTTCTTAGAAAATACAGTAATATCATCTAAGTAGGCAACTACTGTTTTGTTGATCAATCCTTTGAAAGCTATATCCATCGCTCTTTGGAATGTGGCTCCTGTATTAATAAGTCTGAAAAGCATTTTCTGATAAGCATAAGTTCCCCATTTTGTTCTGAATGTAGTTTTGAGTCTGTCATCAGGATGGACCAAAACTTGGTTATATTCTAACAAACCATCTAAAAAGGACATCAACTCAGAGCCTGCTATTGAATGGAGTATCTGCTCCATAGTAGGTAATGGGAAATTATCTTTTAGGCTTGCCTTATTCAGATTTCTGAAATCTATACAAATCCTGATATCGCCATTTTTCTTCCTAACAGGCACCATATTGGAGACCCAGTTTGAGTGCCAAATGGGAAAAATAATCTTGGCTTTCAAGAGTTTATTGAGTTCTGATTTTATTTGACTCTCTAAGTTTGGATGTATTTTCCTCAGCTTTTGTTGAACCGGTTTTTGTTCAGCAAGCATTGGAATGGTATGCTGGATGATAGATGCATCATATGTCTTTAAATCGTCATATTTCCAAGCGAAGACATGTTTATTTTTCCTTAATAGTCTAATGAATGCTGTCTTTTCTTCCACAGAAACTCCTAATCCTAAATTAATGTTTTGAAGATTTTGCTCAGTGCCAAGATTTATCAATTCAAACCTTAAGGTGGAACTTTGGAGTTTTGTATTGGTCACGGGTTTAAACCCGCCTTTAATATCGTAAAGATCCTCAAGCTTCACCACAGGCTTCGATATTGAGTTTTCCTCGTGCTTTTCTTTCATCTGAAGATCATGCTCGCTTTCCTCTATGATCTGATCATCATAGGACTTTTCGAAAGTCAAAAATTGTATGAGGTCTTCATCGTGATTGAATACTCTCCAATTAGTGACAATGTCAGGAATTGATGGTCTAAAAAGCAACTCTACTGAAAATCTATCTGGGCTATAATCTTCGGAAGGTAGGAGTTTGGAAGCAACATTGGCTAGCAAGTCGGCTGCTGAATTTTGAGACCTAGGGATGGAAGAAATATTGAATGCTGAAAAGTGAGAGGTGAGTTCTTGTACCAGCGACTGATAATGTTTGAGGTGGTTTGAAAGACAATGAATCGTATTTCTCACCTGTTTAATAATAATTTCTGAATCGCCAAACACTTTCAAATATTGAACCTTGAGGCCAATCGCTTTGTATAGTCCTTGGACTAAGGCTTCGTACTCAGCTGTATTGTTTGTGCATTCAAAGTCTAGCCTATAGGATAACATTGTTTTTTCTACCTGAGGGCTAACCAAGATACATCCTGCTCCCCAGCCTTCGCTAGACTTAGAGCCATCAAAATATAGTGACCAAAATAAAGAATTATCAACAATTTTATTTACAGTTTCCTTAGTATTGTTAAAACATCTTGACCTATCTGTTTGTGAATAATTTTCGATCTGAGATGTAAAATTGTTTACTAAGAAAGGAGATGGTTGGGCTGTGAAATTGCCAAAGAATTACTTAGATGAATAATTCCCCAAGATATTGTTATTAAATGCTATTGGTTGATTCTGCTGTTCAAATTCTGTAACAGTATGGGTCATGTGTTTTTCCCGATTGATTTTTATTTGATTTGGCTTTCCCTTGTAGGGTAGCCACATGTGTGACCAATCGGTCGAAATATACCCATGGAGCTTCTCAGACCAATCCCTACTCAAGATTAAACCATAAAATTCAGGTATATTGGCGATTAAGATATCAATTCTTTTAACTACTCGTGGATCGGCTGATAACCTGATAGTTACAGAGTTAACTTCTCCTAAAACCTGGACCTTGGTTCTATCTAACTGCACAATGTGAATTGCAGACTTTTGGGGCTCAATGTTCAGTTTGGAACAAACCGAAGCTGGCATTATATTTGAGGATGCCCCTGAGTCAATCAAACAATTGTGCAGATTTCGATTATAAATCTCATAGGTTAAGAGGAAAGGAGGAGTATGGGAATTTGATCTATCTCCAATCAGAATTGTATCAGTAGCTTCAATCCTGCTAGAAGGTGGTTGACCTGAATCATTTGCAGCTTTAGCACTGGGAAGAGGTGAAGAAGGAACAACATTCAATTCTTTGAGAAGCAATTTCTGCTGATGTTTTAGTTTACTAAGTTCAAACATAGTAATGTTTGCCTTAGTTTTCTTCATATCCTCAACAATATTTTAATCCATTGAATCGGATACTACCAACGTTTTAGATGTTGAAGGTATATTTGAGGTTGAAGGTTGGTTTTGGGGAACCGTTGCAGCTGGCTTCTTTGTGGATACCTTTTCCTTTGTAGTAGTAGCACCGCACTTCTTTTCTTTGAAGTTGCCTGGACGGGTTCAGGAGCACCTTTACTCCTAGTAGTGACAGGAAAGGCTTCTTGTTCATTTTCTGTATCAGAGTTAGGCAGTATGAAATCCCACATTCCATGGCATTCAACAACTTCCTCTTCTTCATCAGTTGGTGAAATTGTTTCCTCTTCTTCATCTTCTTCAGGATCTGAATCTGCATTAGATATAACATTTGGTGGTTTTGATTCGGTTTTCTTGAAATTTCTAAAGGGCCTTTTAGTTGAGGTTTCTGCTACTTGTTTTTTGATTTCAACCATTTCATTTGACAAAGTCTTAAGGACGTTTTGCAGACCTTCCATATCATATGGATCTTTAGGGGTTTTCTTCTTTGAATCATCTTTAAAAGAGATGTTTTTGGATTTTCTATCTTCAAGAGCAGCTTTCTTTTCTAGAGAATTAATACGTTTCTCCACAGCAAGTGCTTCTTTCGTGTTTTCAACTAAAGTTGGTTTTCCGGCCCTGTCTACGAAAATAGCTATATTGGCAGGTAGGGTAGTTATATACCATTCACTTCTGATTTGCTCACTTGGTTTGGAGGCCGTTGGGATTTTATTCAAGAGTTTATTGAATCGCGCATTGAATTCTTTAATCGGCTCCCTATGCTCTATCCTAAGATTGGAGAGATCATTTATTAATGTGGCTAAAGATCTATCATCACCATACTTAGTGAGAAACTACTCTTGGCAAGTGGTCCAACTGGTAATGGATCTAGAAGGCAAGAAAAAATACCAGGATCCTGCTAATCCTTGCAAAGTGTAAGGGAAAAATCCTAACGACAACATCTTCCTCCATCACTCCTTTCAAATTAACTGATAACATGAAGTTATTAATATGTTCCTCAGCTTGTATACCATCATCTGGGTTAAACTTGGGTAGCCATTTTTCAGGAGCATCAGGTAATGCATGTAATGGTGTAGGTATATTGACCGCACCAGGTCTATTCCATGGGTTTGCCATTGAAACACCAGTAGGGGATGAGATGGCTGATGAAATTGCAGATGTTTGGGAAGGACTTGATATTGAGGATTGAGCAGGTTGGGATGTTGAAGTTCCTAATCCCTAATGAACAACAATGTGTAATGAGGGAGTGGATGGTTGACTTCGCACAGGGGAAGATGAGATGGAGGATGTGGATGAAAGTGCCTCACTGTCAGATCCTTCAGTGTTCTTCTTTGCCGATTTCCTTTTAGGTAAGGGCAGCTCAGTGGGTTCAATACCGAGCTTTTTTCTCTGAAGTCTAGTGAGAGGATGAGGTAGATTGAATTGCGAAGTCTCACTGCTTTGAGATACTTCAGATTTCTGTGGTGATATCGAGAAGCCTTGAAGTTTATGGATGAGTAACTGAACTTCAGGGGACTCAAGACTTAATCGTTCAGGAGTGTTATGGATTTGAGCAGTGGTAGTTGACTCCTCTTCTTCTTGCTTGGATACTGGAGAACCAGCATGCAATTGGGAAGTACGAGGTGATGTGGAGGGATATTTACTCTCAGAATGGTCTGTAGATTTGGATTTGCTTGCCATTCATAGTTAGGCCCTCCTTCTAGCACCAAAAATGTTGATGCCCCGAAAATCATTGTATCAACATTGGGGGATAACCACCCAGTCCGGACCTTAATACAGCTCCTTTTCCGTTTGGGATGGTGGCTTCGACTGGATATAATGGGACCAGTTTCCCAATAATGAATAAAAGGGGATGGATGAGTGATTGGTTTCTAATAAATGATAATAAATGGATGACTTAATCTAACTGTGAAAACATCAATGACTATTCTATCCCGGGAGGCTTCTATTCTTTTAAGTGCAACGCTAAATGATCTTTGTTCATTGATAGGCATATAGATGACTCTACACAATAAACATAGACATTCATTCACTTAATGATTGCTTTGTTCAAATAGTTGAACAAAGTGATTAACAAAACATTGTTACATTTATCCTTTTATATTACCGATACATGTATGATAAAAGAAAAGCATGATGTAAACATCCAATAGTGTAAATTGTAAAGAATGTTGTTAAAAACACACGCATATATCTGATAATAGCAAGAGAGATCAAACAACAATTCACATAAAAAGAATGAACTCAGACATAAATAGTAGTACCATATGAGCTGCAAATCATTCCCAACATCAATCGCTATTTGAATTCCTTCTTCTGACTCAGAAATACTTTTAAACAAAGGTAGTAGTGCACATCCACATAAAAGCTTCGTTATAAAAATTGGAATAATTTGCCCAGTCTTTATAAAAAAAATATGCCTGAAGTACAGTAGTGCAACTTCAGGTTTAAGTCATATATAAAAAATTACGACCCTTTCCAATGCATTGAAAGGGTCTATAAATACTTGATTAAAACTAACTAACTATGAAATTAAAATCCTACTTAATTGGTACAACTTGATTTGGAGTATCTTCCTCATAGCAATCTGGCAGTCGGCAGCATGATTCATCACTTAGGTTGTTTGCCTTTCGACCTGAGTTGGCATATTGCAAGCATTGGTTCCACTTCTGGAGGTCGGTTGAGACGAGAATTGAGTTGGGCAGCATAGGTGGCATCTTGTATATCGGGAATGATACACCCAATTGCATCTGTCAGACACTTGAGGGCGGCTCTCTGGCTGTATGGTTTGACTAGGAACAACCAATAGGTGTCCCAAGTCAAACTGTTAATACCTGCGATCAATCTCCAATTCTTCTCCAGCTCTTGATAACATGACTGCTCCAATGTTTTAGCCGATATTAATTTACTTGGGGTACATTGAGTGATCATGTTAGATAAGTAGAGAGTATCATTAATCAATTCAACCAAATTACTTGTGGTTAACTTGCATCTGGAAACTGCTCTCTCTGCCTTCATTAACTGGGACTGCCATTCCATAAATAGGATCTCTTTATGGGATTCTAAGATTTTTGGCAAATTAGCTGCCTGTCACTCATCAGTGTCTTGCCACTCAAGGAAATTGGTCAAGGTCTCATCGGCCTGCTCCAAGTCTGTTCTAGCATCAACCGATTTATCAATTATTGATCTTATTATGTCACATAAGGGTTCTGCTTGAGCGATTTGTTGACATAACAGCCTTATCTGTGTTACCAATGCTTTGTTAATCTGTAATGCTTCGGCTTTGAACTCAGCAGGCTGTGGAAGATTCTTGGAATTTTCTATTTGGGCTAATAATTAAGCAATTTTCTCATCTTTAGATTTCCCCATCTGTTCATGCATTGCTTTTAATTTTTCCAGCGCTTCCGACAGCTCTTTCTGCAATTGTTTATTCAATTGATTGTTTATTTGTTGCTGTGTAGACAACTACTGTTCAAGTTGCTCTGCTTTCTGCTGTGCCTCCGATAACTGTACTTGTAGCGAGGCGATTGCTTGGTCCTTTTCTCTTAACAGATTAGTCACTTCTGATGCCTTGTCCATGGTGGCCGCCGAATAGGCTCCAGCATATTGGGACAATTTAGTAAGGTCATAAAAAGGATCAAACTCCTCTTTCCAGACCACATTAGTTGTCACTGTTTGTTTAGGGAATAGGGAAGGTTGATCAGTCCTTCTCCTTTTCCGCTGTCGTTTTACTACAACCCTGTGCTTTGGGCTGTAAAAGACATCCAATGGAGGTATCTCCTCCACTTGCAAAACGATCTGATTCGAAGGATCCTTGGGAATTATCTCTATTCTTGTAGAAAGGGGTAGGCCACTGGTTCCACTTAGAACCTCTTTAGATGTTGTATCCTGTGTGCCAGCTGCTTTTGATGTATTGGCTTCCTTTGAGCTCTCAAGATTGCTTATGATTGAGTCGAATTGCTGCCATTCCTGGAGCAATTTCGGGTCAATATGGGCATCTACATTCACGTCTGTGCTGGTTTGCTCCTGCTCTTTCCTATGCATTTCCTCCTACTCTTTTCTCTGCACTTCCTCCTACTCTTTTCTCTGCACTTCCTCCTGCTCTTTTGTTTGGATTTCTCCAGCAATTTCCGATGTAGCAGGAGGTTCTTTAGTGAGTCACTACTCAGGCTCGCTTGATTGTGTCATCGGGGTCGTTGCTAACAGATCTAGAGGCAGAGTTTGCAACCTCTGTTCTCTAAGTCTGTTAAATTCAACTAACCCGTCATCATGATATTTCATTCTATCTTGTGATTGAACCTGGAATAGAAACTCGGCTGAGGAGAACAGGTCATCAAAATAATCATCTTTATGGTCAAATTTAGTTAGTTTTGCTTGTTCAAGTGCATTGTAGGTGACTTTGTTTGGATCAAATCACCTATTAGGAAGAGTAGCGAGATTCAGTGCCTTAATCTTATCTTCTTTTTTCTCTGCATGTTTAAAGTCATGCAGAGCGTAAACACCACATCTTAGAGGAAAAGAAGGCCAAGCCTGCTTCTTTTTATTCCTTAGAGTCTGTGTAACTCCTTCGGATGTAATATAATACGCTACCTCTCGGGCTAACAGTTTGTCGGGTATATACAAAGGGAGGACATGAGGCTTGGCCTGCCTGCCGAAAACTCTTACGTAGGTGAATTTTTCTTCGCCGAACCATCTTCCTATGGCTGTCAAGTCAATCCTCGCTTGTGAGGAAATCTTCGGAGCAGGTTTGTCAAAAATGGCATAGTGAATGGGTAACATAAAACCATTGCAAACTTGATATAAATGGTGTTTATAGTGGGCTTTCCATAACTTCTGGTGGTATATATGAATGGGCATGGGGTCTTGTGGAGTCCATCTCCACCCAAGCACAGGAAATTCGGAATTAAAACACAGGGTGTCCAAGATGTAGGCACTATAGTAAAATGGGGGAATGAACCTTTCAGTAATGTGGGATTTGTTTCTAAATTCAAGAACTGCGGTTGCTAACCTATCAGACAGTATATTTCCCCAATCCATTATTTCACTATTGCATGCTGCCTCCATTAAAGGCACCATCTCTATAGTGAAGGTTGCGGAATCATGTAACCCCCACAATCTACACATCATTACTTCAACATAACAACAAGGAGAACACAAAGAATCGACATAGTACTTACCCGAAGAATCATGCTTGTGTTTTGCTAGGTTTTGCCTCCAATCCCGTATGGGTTCTGATTCAATGTCGTTTTCATTTCTAAATTTCTCCAGGATTGCTTTGTTGTACTTCTTCTTCGGTGCAGGCAAATGGTACATTTTCCTCAAATCATCAGGTTGAAACGAGCCAAACACTCTCCCGTCCATGGTGCAAAATGTCCTATTTGTGATTGGGATTTCTTCAATTGCCCATCTCACCACATCTGTATATGGGAGAATTTTTCCTCGGGCTGCTATCCGATGAAGGTAAGAGTTGGCTAAATCCTTTAGAGTAGCATCAGAATTTCGAGTCGGTCTGCTGTGGCTTGCACTGTTGTTACCTTAGGCTCTTCGGCCTCAATCAGATTGTAGATGCTCAGCCAAGTAGTTTTACCGAGTCCTAGACATGTGGTGTCAGATATCAGTCCCTTTTTGCTTGCTCCTGGATCGGCAATGTGTTATCCTGTAACTGCCGAAGCAGAAGCTGTTGTAGTTTTCTTAGATTTCTTCCCCATTTGGCTTGAATTTGATGCTTCGGAATAGCTCTGCACAGGAGAGAAAATGAACGTAATGGAGAGAATTGATAGTGCAAACCAAATATGAACGAGATATATTAATCAATGAATAATGGAGGATCTAACTTAAGGTGGCCGCGGATACAATCTCTGAAGATATTTTAGCCATACTGTTTCATTAAATGGCCGTTTAAACCTGTCAATCTTTTAAATGCTCATCATATTGTTTATTGGCCGAATGATTCATTTAAGTGTGGCTTTGATGTTTTGGCGTTTGAGCGTAAGTGAATCACTATCGGGAAGGGAAAGGCCTTTAATACTAAATAACCATAATATATCTCGGATTTATCAATCGTTTTTGAAATCTGCGCTTAGCTTTATCACAATCGGCGATCGAGAGAATGCTTAAGTTGTTATATTGGTGTCCTTTCGGAATCCCCGATCGCCGATAGCGATATCGCCAATTCGCATCGGGTGTTTTAAACGAGGGCTTTAGATGGATGCATGCTACATTCCCCGATCACCGATAGCAATATCGCATCAGAGCGAAGAGGGTCCTTTTGTTATGGTTGCTTTCCTTCCCAATATCCGATAGCCATTTGTGCATTGTCGCATCGGGAAAAATCAATGGGTCTTTTAAGTCATGCATCCTTTTTTATTGCGATATGCGATCTTGCGATCGCTTTATCGCAATAATAAAATATTATTCATTCTTTATTATAAGACCGATTAAGTGATTTATCAAAAAGGTTTATAATGTTTTATTTCTTTTCGGACCTTTTGAATAATGATAAGTTGATACCAATTTATATGAAAAGGGACCCATTTCATATTATAGTTTTGAAAAATAAAAATTGTATGAAATGGGGGGTTGTTGTAGAGCACAACAAAGCATAACACATAAAACACATATACACAGGGATTTTCCCCCGCATCCCAAAACCGGGACTACTAGCTTGATTTTTCATTATGTTCCTTTCAATGTTACAATAGATATTTATACATGCCAAAGCATCTAATACCATGGACCGAAAACCATTGCATCCAAAAAACATGTGTGAAAATCATGCACAAAACCATAGGTGGGTCTGCCCAACCTAACATAGGTTCCAAAACTAAAATTTTCTGGGGCGCTGCCCTAGATCCCATAAAGTGGGGTTATGGGTACACCTCAAACCCCCTGTGACCACCCCCTGCTACACAATCAGCGCAACGAAGGCGGGGCTCTGCCCACCCTCTAACCCGCCGGTTAACTACGTGGGCTAGTCGTGGAAAGAATATAACACAAACCAACACACCCTTGATCATGTGATTAAAAAACTAGAGGTAGAAGAAACCAACATGGGAGACAATGAAGGATACACAAGGGAGGAGGAGAAGGAGTTTTCCCAACTCCTACTAAAGGCAATATAAGATTTGTCTTGAAACATTGAAGGGATGGACCAACGAAATGGCAATGGAAAAAAGGGTAAGGGAGTCTAAGGGGGTTTCCACTTTGGAGAAGGATCTGGCACCTCACATCACCATGCATCTCTCCATGCCAACATGCCATTGATTCATAATACACCCCATATATCCACCATTCCTACAATCTGGAGTAAGTGGGCAGCCAAAGCAAGAGGAGGCACCTTATGGGGACTATTTCCTAGAGTATCAGTCTTGTGGGCTTGATTTTGGGAGGGCCATTATTTTCAAAGATTTATGTTAGTTAAAGGGAAACAATAAGCCCAAGGGATAGAGTTGAGGAGGCTACATTTAGGGGATGGATTTGTAACGCACTGTGGAGAGGTTATTTCTCCCAACCTTCCATGGGTCCTCCTAGAGCTCGACTAAGGAATGTATAGAAAACATGGATGTTTACTTCCAAATGAACCAAATAACTACAATTTTGACAATCAATTTTTCCATGTTACATCTAGAAGGGGACGCCCATGAATTTTTGTTCTGTTGATTGACCACATTTGGACATGTGGGAGTAATTGCCTATGATGATTCACCAGGAGAGTGTTGGAGTGTTTTGAGAGGAAGGATCAAGAGGAGTATTTCGGGGAGCTAAAAAGGCTCAAGCTGACTAGGAGCGCAGAAGCCTACATCTTATAGTTTTTTTGATTGTGTGTGATGGTGCTTGACTTATCAGATTCTAGGAGGATCTTCATTTCTGTGGATGGGCTAGCATAGCCATTGCATGGGTTAGTGAGGTCCAACACGCCCACTACATTATAGGATGTGGTAGGGGGAGCCTGAGATTTACAGGATTCCCTACATAGGGCACAAGAACCATTACCCCTAGGCAGGGTTTCCAACAGAGGGGGAAGGATGCTAGGGCTCCACCACCAAGAGCTAATCAGGGGCATGGGCAGTTGGATGATGAGACCCAGAGAGACCTCAAGAGGAAGAAACTGTGCTTCACTTATCAAGATTCATGGGCATCGGGTCATGCTTGTGCAGTAGGAAAGGCCAACTATATCGAGGTATTCTCTGATAGCGATGTAGAGGCTGAGACCTATTTTGATATGACTGGAGAGGACAGTGCAACACCTTAAGGAGGAGGATTACCACCACTGCCACCACCATCAGGGGGAGCTTCCTTTTCTCCTACTGGAGGGGTCCTTGCATCACCGTGTGGTGTACGTAAATTTTTTACTATGAGGATTAGAGGCACTATTCAGGGGCAACGTGTCCCATTTCTGGTGGATAGTGGGGCTACTCACAATTTCATTGATGCTCAGTTGGTTCAGACGAGGGGCATCACAACTGAGGAGTTTGAGGGATTCTTAGTTCTTGTTCCCAGGGAAAGAACCATGCAGTGCACTCCTTATTGTCTACCGTGATAGTGACCATGGGGAGCTACTCCATGACAAATCATTCATTTGTGGTGGATGTACTGGAAACCAACGTAGTTTGAGTCAAGTGGCTCTCTACTCTTGGCAGAGTCACAATATACTGGAGGAAGTTGGAAATGGAATCTATAGGGCAAGATGGAAAGACTATGTTGCTTTGGCGGATGCACTCATACCCACTACACACCATTTCGGCCCATAGGACGGAGGTTGATTTGAGACATGGAGACATTGAATTGGCTATGGAGTTGAGGATCTCAGAGGTTGGGGGAAAACCCAAGCCACCACATCTAGAGATAAAGGCTATTCTTGACAGGTATCCAGTGGTGTTTGGGGACATACCACTGGAACAACCACCTGACTAAGGGCTTGAGCACACCAGCGAGTTGGAGCCAAGGGTGCAGGCCATAATCACTTCCCCTTTTGGACATCTCAAGACTTATCGAGATGACATAGAGAGGGCCATCCATGATTTATTGGCAGTTGGGCACATTAGCTTTTGCTTCATCAATTGTTCTAGTGAAGAAGAAGGATGGGTCCTTGTGGATGTGCATTGGTTACAAGGTCCTCAATAAGAAGAATATGAAGAAATGTTATCCCATTCCCCATATAGATGCGATGATAGATGATATGAGGGGAACTAATTTCTTCTTGAACATTGATCTGTGGTCGGGGTACCATCATATTCACTTAAGGGACCAAGATTTCCTGAAGACAACATTTCGATGCCACTATGGGAACTTTGAGTTCTTGGCTATTCCTTTTGGGATGACCAACGCGCCTTCGATATTCTAGTCATGCATGAACCACATGTTTCGTGGGAATTTAAACAAGTTCATGTTGATGTTCTTTAATGACATATTGATTTACAGTCGAACATGGGAAGAGAATTTGCAACACCTTCAGATAGTACTGTGCATTCTGTTAGCACTTGAGATTTCACCCTAGGCTGAAGAAGGTAAACCTTCAAGGCAACATCAAACCATTTCACCTCGTAGCTAGCCCTATGGGGTATGAGAAGGCTCTCTCCGGTCTATCTCGGCAAATTTTCAATGAGATGAGATGACCAAACGGGTAACACTGATATTAGGCTAGTAAACTGATAAGGAGGGTTGATTTAAAGTTTTTTTTTTTTTTTGGGTTTTTAATGACGGGGTTTTTCTGGGCTGCATGGGCAAAATCACAGCTTCAAACAGAGAAATATAATGAACAACACAGGTTGACGACTGAGGCAAGGTAGGCAAGGAATTTAGCATCAAATCTAGATTTTTAAATGGGATGGCAAGACTGGTGAGGAGCTAAGGAGGGCAAATAATACTTTGAATCCTCCTTAAACAGAAGAAAACATTGAATTGAACAAACTTAAAAGTGGAGCATGGCAGGCATGAATTCTCACTTTAACACTTCATTTGTTCAGCTAGAAATGATCGTGAAATGAAATGAAACATAACAGTTTACATGTGAAACAAAGGGAAAACTTATGCTAAATTAACATACCACATGAATCTCAGAAGTTAGAGCTGTGAAATTTTCATTAAAAATCTGTCAAAGACTGTACAAGAAAGCTCTGCTACTCTCCAGCAGCTCCCAGCACTCAGAAAACTCTTCCCCCTTTCTTCTTTACAAATCAAATTTTTATAAACTATCCTAAAACAAAAACAACAGATCGACCCACAATCTGGGCGCTGTTTGAACAATTACAATAAAATTAGAAAAGAGAACAGCTTTCTATTCTAAAATAATACAATGTCCCTCTAAAAATCCCCTGATTGACTAATAAAAATATAAATGCTGGAGCGCAGATCTTCATATAATCTGGACTGAAGACATTAGTGAGAGACCGATTGCTATATTTGGACCCATTAAGAGATACATCTGGAGCACAGATCTCCATAGGACCAGGATTGGAAATCTTAAACCAAATCGCAATTTTTGGATGTGATAGATAGCCCTGATTTAAGTTCGGTTTGCCACGCTGCATTGGCATTTTAATAAAACCACTTTAAACTAAAAACATATCCTTATGATGACAATTGTACTGAAAGAGGTTTGCGTGGTTGCACCCAGCGTTTAACACATCCAAGCACATGCTATATGGTAGCATCGGCAACAGTTCACAGTCCGTCTTCTAAGAGCCACATCGCCCGCAATCCCACAAAATCTCCAAAGAATCCATCGCTGGCAGAAATCATGGAACAGAGTCCTGTACAGAGTATCGGAGCCTTTCAATGGACTGCACTGACCATTATGCTTTTGGTAGAGTAATACCAGCTGTCTGCAACATAATTGGTCGTGATCCATCCCTCTGATCACTCAAATTTCTTTCTTCAGCAACTTTTTTAAGCGGGCCATTTCCATTTTTCCCAAGATCAAATACTTGAATCTTAGACTCCTGAGTCCGTGCATACAAAATATACCTCTCATTATCAATCACCAACTCTACAATTGGATCGACAGCTCCAAACTTGAACACATTAGGTTGCTCAGCCCCCCCTGTGAGGCAAACTTTACGACAACGTCTATGCTAGCCAGATCGTGTTGAGTACTGTAATTCATATATGTGGCTATCTCGCTCAGCAAGAAAGATGTGACCATTGTCTGCGCATGCCACACAAGTCATGGTTACACCATCGGATGGTATCGTATACTCGGGTAATGGTTGCAAAGACAGTTCCGCATACGGATCTATTCCATCACCACTACTACTGCAGCATACGCCCAGCTAAATCAACTCGACTGGAGTAGCTAGGACCAAAAGATATTGTATGGCTTCCACAAAAATTCCAGGCTTAGCTTTGGCAAGACCAACAGCACAAATGGGTTGCTCCTCACCACTATACTCTGGGCACTGTCCATCCCATTTATCAAACCGCCAAAGAAACAGAGAGTTGTCAACAGAAGCCCAGGCCCTTCGAATTTCAGGAAATATACCACAAAGGGCTGTCCCTTCACCTCCAGCTTCATTGTAATGCTCTACCAGAACTGGTGGCAATTCTCTAGCATTAACCACTTCAATCGGATGGGGCCACTTGGACCTTTTCCCAAATCTTATTTTAGTGCAGAATGAGCCACTACTGTAATGCCTCAGAATCATGGTAATGTGCAATCCAAATTACACAAGTCACAAAAAAAATGCGTCAGAACAGCAAGTCCAAAATCACGGACCTCAGCTCACTTTTGGAACTCCAATATGTTTGAAATGGAAAGAATGTACCCTTCATACATCGCAAGGGCTCCAATCACAGGCACATTAGAAATAGGTGTATCGGTCAGAGAACCAATTCCTGGAGCTGGCCCACTCCCTGTAAAACTGGTTTTAGCCTTCCAAACACAAAGACTAGGCCCTTTTAGTGAACCATCGCCCTTTGATGTTGCTGGAAAGCAATGCGCTGCTATCCCTTCCTTTAGTGGCATGCTTCATTGTTCAGTCAAATATGCATTCCCATATACAGCTTCCCAATAAATGGTCCAACCATAAACACTTCATTCCATTCGGTCCACGAGAATTGGCTTCATTGTTTGTAGGTTGCAATTCATCTAATCGATGCCAAGCAATTTCACTAATCTCCTTTTTAGTTTGTGGTGCAAACACTGTGTCATCCTTCACTCCACCAATGATGTACAGGCGCACTCTTTGCTGTCCTATAATAACTTCTATGTTGTCATCAACATTCAAAAGCTTAGATACATCAAATCCTGTTTCTTCAAATACTTCTCTGATGGCACACTTGTGGTCTTCTTCATCCTTGGCTTTCTTTCCACGAGGGAAACTCCAACTTGCCCGACTTCCAACCTTTCACAAGCAGGCACCTCCCATAAGACTTGTCCAAAATTATTGCACCAGTTACTGGCACACGAACTTTGTAGGAAGTGAAATCTTTATAAATGTTATCTATATGGGCAATATAAGGTCTTAATGCTGCACAACTCTGAAACATTAAAAATGTGAATTCCCTTAGACTTAGAGACTTCAGAGATGGATTTTGCTCCATTGCATTGTCTTCATAAAACCAGTGCGCTTGCTCTATAAGGAACAAAATCCTTTCTTGCTTTCAAGGTTATCTCGATGTCCAGAACAGCAAATAGTAGAAATTAAAGAAGAAAATGAAGTCTCCAAAGGCTCACATCGCCATAGATGAAGTTGGCAACCAGCATTAATATCAATAAACCTTAAGTAACCATTACCAGTGCCAACAACAAGCTTTTCTTCGGCCTCCATGCAATGCATACAAGTATACAAGCTTCCATGAAATCCAGCAGAGAGTATACCTCCAGATAATGTTGTATTGTTTACTCCACTTACAACTTCATTACCCTCCCTAGACACTGAAGGTATGCTAGAGCCCATAGAAGGAGAAGTAGTTTCTGAAGGTTCAGACAATATGAAAGTCGGTTGCCAGTTGAAGAGCTGAAGAACAAATTACATAATCTGAAAAGCAACATTTAATGATTTCTTCTTCAAAACCCTGTTTTGAATAAGAATCTATCTCTGACATGAGACGGAGTCTAACATCGGCTCCATTTGGGATGGCAGCTGCAACTTCCTGGAGGTGCCAAGAACCGCAGAACTTTGGGAGAGCAGAAAGTGCCTCCATCCATTGGGCAATGGAGTCATCATCAACACAACTGAAACTGAACTCAAACTGATTTGGTTTCAAAACTGAAATGACTAAAAAAACGACTTAACAATCTTTAAGCAAACTAAAACAATATGCTGCCCTCACGGCTGCTTATTTATTTACAAAGCTACCCTAATCTGTTGTACAAACAATAGATCAGGTAATGCTAAAATGCCATATTAACCATTCAAGTAAACCTGAAAATGATGTAGGTTGAGAAAACTTCCACCAGGACACCGATGTCATTGCTGGCAACCCTTCATGCTCATAATGACCCTGGTCACGGAAAATACAGCCTGATTTATCAATCAAACTGAAAAATGTGCCCATGTATGCCACAATAGGATCACGGACACCGGACTCTGTTGGCTGCCCCAACTCTGCAATGCATACTTCCAGCTGCACATTGTCAATGTATACCTCTATAGGCAAGTCTGTTGTTGCTTGTTTCGAAGGAAGAAGGATTTCCAAGAACTTTTTAGGGTCTTGGAAATCATAAGACTGGATCTGCTCATCTAAAGCTTGAATCTCCTTTTCAAGTTTTTCAACAATTAACTCACAGGTAGCAACTTTAGTTTCAGGGGAGAACTCTGGAGATTTCAAACTTTGAAAGAAGTCACTGAAAAATTCTTCATTAATTTCAATATCCACTAACAATTCTCTAACGCCATCTAGAGCTTCACAAAGTGCAGGGTTTGCCACATACCCTACCATTGCATGAACATATCAACAGGCACTGGAATGTCTAGATCGAGTTGGAGTCGCCAGGTGAATGGTTCAGCCTGCATAAGTGTCTGACTGCTGTCCACCATCAGCATCAGATCTGAATTTGATACATGTACTAGGGTAAAATGCAATCGAAGTGGTCGTATTCACAAGCTCACGGAGATTGACTGAAGCAGCGTTTATCTACTAACGCTGATGTAAAACAAGAGCGTTTTCGAAGGCTCCTAGCGTAACTTCAGGCTCCGTCTAAGACTTATGAAACAAACACATCAACCCACAAACAAGTTTGTTCTCCCCAGTATGGTCGCCACTATGTTAGCACTTGAGATTTCACCCTAGGCTGAAGAAGGTAAACCTTCAAGGCAACATCAAACCATTTCACCTCGTAGCTAGCCCTACGGGGTATGAGAAGGCTCTCTCCGGTCTATCTCGGCAAATTTTCAATGAGATGAGATGACCAAACGGGTAACATTGATATTAGGCTAGTAAACTGATAAGGAGGGTTGATTTAAAGTTTTTTTTTTTTGGGGGTTTTTAATGACGGGGTTTTTCTGGGTTGCATGGGCAAAATCACAGCTTCAAACAGAGAAATATAATGAACACAGGTTGACGACTGAGGCAAGGTAGGCAAGGAATTTAGCATCAAATCTAGATTTTTAAATGGGATGGCAAGACTGGTAAGGAGCTAAGGAGGGCAAATAATACTTTGAATCCTCCTTAAACAGAAGAAAACATTGAATTGAACAAACTTAAAAGTGGAGCATGGCAAGCATGAATTCTCACTTTAACACTTCATTTGTTCAGCTAGAAATGATCGTGAAATGAAATGAAACATAACAGTTTACATGTGAGACAAAGGGAAAACTTATGCTAAATTAACATACCACATGAATCTCAGAAGTTAGAGCTGTGAAATTTTCATTAAAAATATGTCAAAGATTGTACAAGAAAGCTCTGCTATGCTCCAACAGCTCCCAGCACTCAGAAAACTCTTCCCCCTTTCTTCTTTACAAATCAAATTTTTATAAACTATCCTAAAACAAAAACAACAGATCGACCCACAATCTGGGCGCTGTTTGAACAATTACAATAAAATTAGAAAAGAGAACAACTTTCTATTCTAAAATAATACAATGTCCCTCTAAAACTCCTCTGATTGACTAATAAAAATATAAATGCTGGAGCGCAGATCTTCATATAATCTGGACTAAAGACATTAGTGAGAGATCGGTTGCTATATTTGGACCCATTAAGAGAAACATCTGGAGCGCAGATCTACATAGCACCAGGATTGGAAATCTTAAACCAAATCGCAATTTTTGGATGTGATAGATAGCCCTGATTTAAGTTCGGTTTGCCACGCTGCATTGGCATTTTAATAAAACCACTTTAAACTAAAAACCTATCCTTATGATGACAACTGTACTGAAAGAGGTTTGCGTGGTTGCACCCAGCGTTTAACACATCCAAGCACATGCTATATGGTAGCATCGGCAACAGTTCACAGTCCGTCTTCTAAGAGCCACATCGCCCGCAATCCCACAAAATCTCCAAAGAATCCATCGCTGGCAGAAATCATGGAACAGAGTCCTGTACAGAGTATCGGAGCCTTTCAATGGACTGCACTAACCATTACACTTTTGGTAGAGTAATACCAGCTGTCTGCAACATAATTGGTCGTGATCCATCCCTCTGATCACTCAAATTTCTTTCTTCAGCAACTTTTTTAAGCGGGCCATTTCCATTTTTCCCAAGATCAAATACTTGAATCTTAGACTCCTAAGTCCGTGCATACAAAATATACCTCTCATTATCAATCACCAACTCTACAATTGGATCGACAGCTCCAAACTTCAACACATTAGGTTTCTCAGCCCCCCCTGTGAGGCAAACTTTACGACAACGTCTATGCCAGCCAGATCGTGTTGAGTACTGTAATTCATAAATGTGGCTATCTCGCTCAGCAAGAAAGATGTGACCATTGTCTGCGCATGCCACACAAGTCATGGTTACACCATCGGATGGTATCGTATACTCGGGTAATGGTTGCAAAGACAGTTCCGCATACGGATCTATTCCATCACCACTACTATTGTAGCATACGCCCAGCTAAATCAACTCGACTGGAGTAGCTAGGACCAAAAGATATTGTATGGCTTCCACAAAAATTCCAGGCTTAGCTTTGGCAAGACCAACAGCACAAATGGGTTGCTCCTCACCACTATACTCTGGGCACTATCCATCCCATTTATCAAACCGCCAAAGAAACAGAGAGTTGTCAATAGAAGCCCAGGCCCTTCGAATTTCAGGAAATATACCACAAAGGGCTGTCCCTTCACCTCCAGCTTCATTGTAACGCTCTACCAGAACTGGTGGCAATTCTCTAGCATTAACCACTTCAATCGGATGGGGCCACTTGGACCTTTTCCCAAATCTTATTTTAGTGCAGAATGAGCCACTACTGTAATGCCTCAGAATCATGGTAATGTGCAATCCAAATTACACAAGTCACAAAAAAAATGCGTCAGAACAGCAAGTCCAAAATCACGGACCTCAGCTCACTTTTGGAACTCCAATATGTTTGAAATGGAAAGAATGTACCCTTCATACATCGCAAGGGCTCCAATCACAGGCACATTAGAAATAGGTGTATCGGTCAGAGAACCAATTCCCGGAGCTGGCCCACTCCCTGTAAAACTGGTTTTAGCCTTCCAAACACAAAGACTAGGCCCTTTTAGTGAACCATCGCCCTTTGATGTTGCTGGAAAGCAATGCGCTACTATCCCTTCCTTTAGTGGCATGCTTCATTGTTCAGTCAAATATGCATTCCCATATACAGCTTCCCAATAAATGGTCCAACCATAAACACTTCATTCCATTCGGTCCACGAGAATTGGCTTCATTGTTTGTAGGTTGCAATTCATCTAATCGATGCCAAGCAATTTCACTAATCTCCTTTTTAGTTTGTGGTGCAAACACTGTGTCATCCTTCACTCCACCAATGATGTACAGGCGCACTCTTTGCTGTCCTATAATAACTTCTATGTTGTCATCAACATTCAAAAGCTTAGATACATCAAATCCTGTTTCTTCAAATACTTCTCTGATGGCACACTTGTGGTCTTCTTCATCCTTGGCTTTCTTTCCACGAGAGAAACTCCAACTTGCCCGACTTCCAACCTTTCACAAGCAGGCACCTCCCATAAGACTTGTCCAAAATTATTGCACCAGTTACTAGCACACGAACTTTGTAGGAAGTGAAATCTTTATAAATGTTATCTATATGGGCAATATAAGGTCTTAATGCTGCACAACTCTGAAACATTAAAAATGTGAATTCCCTTAGACTTAGAGACTTCAGAGATGGATTTTGCTCCATTGCATTGTCTTCATAAAACCAGTGCGCTTGCTCTATAAGGAACAAAATTCTTTCTTGCTTTCAAGGTTATCTCGATGTCCAGAACAGCAAATAGTAGAAATTAAAGAAGAAAATGAAGTCTCCAAAGGCTCACATCGCCATAGATGAAGTTGGCAACCAGCATTAATATCAATAAACCTTAAGTAACCATTACCAGTGCCAACAACAAGCTTTTCTTCGGCCTCCATGCAATGCATACAAGTATACAAGCTTCCATGAAATCCAGCAGAGAGTATACCTCCAGATAATGTTGTATTGTTTACTCCACTTACAACTTCATTACCCTCCCTAGACACTGAAGGTATGCTAGAGCCCATAGAAGGAGAAGTAGTTTCTGAAGGTTCAGACAATATGAAAGTCGGTTGCCAGTTGAAGAGCTGAAGAACAAATTACATAATCTGAAAAGCAACATTTAATGATTTCTTCTTCAAAACCCTATTTTGAAGAAGAATCTATCTCTGACATGAGACGGAGTCTAACATCGGCTCCATTTGGGATGGCAGCTGCAGCTTCCTGGAGGTGCCAAGAACCGCAGAACTTTGGGAGAGCAGACAGTGCCTCCATCCATTGGGCAATGGAGTCATCATCAACACAACTGAAACTGAACTCAAACTGATTTGGTTTCAAAACTGAAATGACTAAAAAAATGACTTAACAATCTTTAAGCAAACTAAAACAATATGCTGCCCTCACGGCTGCTTATTTATTTACAAAGCTACCCTAATCTGCTGTACAAACAATAGATCAGGTAATGCTAAAATGCCATATTAACCATTCAAGTAAACCTGAAAATGATGTAGGTTGAGAAAACTTCCACCAGGACACCAATGTCATTGCTGGCAACCCTTCATGCTCATAATGACCCTGGTCACGGAAAATACAGCCTGATTTATCAATCAAACTGAAAAATGTGCCCATGTATGCCACAATAGGATCACGGACACCGGACTCTGTTGGCTGCCCCAACTCTGCAATGCATACTTCCAGCTGCACATTGTCAATGTATACCTCTATAGGCAAGTCTGTTGTTGCTTGTTTCGAAGGAAGAAGGATTTCCAAGAACTTTTTAGGGTCTTGGAAATCATAAGACTGGATCTGCTCATCTAAAGCTTGAATCTCCTTTTCAAGTTTTTCAACAATTAACTCACAGGTAGCAACTTTAGTTTCAGGAGAGAACTCTGGAGATTTCAAACTTTGAAAGAAGTCACTGAAAAATTCTTCATTAATTTCAATATCCACTAACAATTCTCTAACGCCATCTAGAGCTTCACAAAGTGCAGGGTTTGCCACATACCCTACCATTGCATGAACATGTCAACAGGCACTGGAATGTCTAGATCGAGTTGGAGTCGCCAGGTGAATGGTTCAGCCTGCATAAGTGTCTGACTGCTGTCCACCATCAGCATCAGATCTGAATTTGATACATGTACTAGGGTAAAATGCAATCGAAGTGGTCGTATTCACAAGCTCACGGAGATTGACTGAAGCAGCGTTTATCTACTAACGCTGATGTAAAACAAGAGCATTTTCGAAGGCTCCTAGCGTAACTTCAGGCTCCGTCTAAGACTTATGAAACAAACACATCAACCCACAAACAAGTTTGTTCTCCCCAGTATGGTCGCCACTATGTTAGCACTTGAGATTTCACCCTAGGCTGAAGAAGGTAAACCTTCAAGGCAACATCAAACCATTTCACCTCGTAGCTAGCCCTACGGGGTATGAGAAGGCTCTCTCCGGTCTATCTCGGCAAATTTTCAGTGAGATGAGATGACCAAACGGGTAACATTGATATTAGGCTAGTAAACTGATAAGGAGGGTTGATTTAAAGTTTTTTTTTTTTTGGGGTTTTTAATGACAGGGTTTTTCTGGGCTGCATGGGCAAAATCATAGCTTCAAACAGAGAAATATAATGAACAACACAGGTTGACGACTGAGGCAAGGTAGGCAAGGAATTTAGCATCAAATCTAGATTTTTAAATGGGATGGCAAGACTGGTAAGGAGCTAAGGAGGGCAAATAATACTTTGAATCCTCCTTAAACAGAAGAAAACATTGAATTGAACAAACTTAAAAGTGGAGCATGGCAGGCATGAATTCTCACTTTAACACTTCATTTGTTCAGCTAGAAATGATCGTGAAATGAAATGAAACATAACAGTTTACATGTGAGACAAAGGGAAAACTTATGCTAAATTAACATACCACATGAATCTCAGAAGTTAGAGCTGTGAAATTTTCATTAAAAATCTGTCAAAGATTGTACAAGAAAGCTCTGCTATGCTCCAACAGCTCCCAGCACTCAGAAAACTCTTCCCCCTTTCTTCTTTACAAATCAAATTTTTATAAACTATCCTAAAACAAAAACAACAGATCGACCCACAATCTGGGCGCTGTTTGAACAATTACAATAAAATTAGAAAAGAGAACAACTTTCTATTCTAAAATAATACAATGTCCCTCTAAAACTCCTCTGATTGACTAATAAAAATATAAATGCTGGAGCGCAGATCTTCATATAATCTGGACTGAAGACATTAGTGAGAGACCGGTTGCTATATTTGGACCCATTAAGAGAAACATCTGGAGCGCAGATCTCCATAGCACCAGGATTGGAAATCTTAAACCAAATCGCAATTTTTGGATGTGATAGATAGCCCTGATTTAAGTTCGGTTTGCCACGCTGCATTGGCATTTTAATAAAACCACTTTAAACTAAAAACCTATCCTTATGATGACAACTGTACTGAAAGAGGTTTGCGTGGTTGCACCCAGCGTTTAACACATCCAAGCACATGCTATATGGTAGCATCGGCAACAGTTCACAGTCCGTCTTCTAAGAGCCACATCGCCCGCAATCCCACAAAATCTCCAAAGAATCCATCGCTGGCGGAAATCATGGAACAGAGTCCTGTACAGAGTATCGGAGCCTTTCAATGGACTGCACTAACCATTACACTTTTGGTAGAGTAATACCAGCTGTCTGCAACATAATTGGTCGTGATCCATCCCTTTGATCACTCAAATTTCTTTCTTCAGCAACTTTTTTAAGCGGGCCATTTCCATTTTTCCCAAGATCAAATACTTGAATCTTAGACTCCTGAGTCCGTGCATACAAAATATACCTCTCATTATCAATCACCAACTCTACAATTGGATCGACAGCTCCAAACTTCAACACATTAGGTTTCTCAGCCCCCCCTGTGAGGCAAACTTTACGACAACGTCTATGCCAGCCAGATCGTGTTGAGTACTGTAATTCATATATGTGGCTATCTCGCTCAGCAAGAAAGATGTGACCATTGTCTGCGCATGCCACACAAGTCATGGTTACACCATCGGATGGTATCGTATACTCGGGTAATGGTTGCAAAGACAGTTCCGCATACGGATCTATTCCATCACCACTACTATTGTAGCATACGCCCAGCTAAATCAACTCGACTGGAGTAGCTAGGACCAAAAGATATTGTATGGCTTCCACAAAAATTCCAGGCTTAGCTTTGGCAAGACCAACAGCACAAATGGGTTGCTCCTCACCACTATACTCTGGGCACTATCCATCCCATTTATCAAACCGCCAAAGAAACAGAGAGTTGTCAACAGAAGCCCAGGCCCTTCGAATTTCAGGAAATATACCACAAAGGGCTGTCCCTTCACCTCCAGCTTCATTGTAACGCTCTACCAGAACTGGTGGCAATTCTCTAGCATTAACCACTTCAATCGGATGGGGCCACTTGGACCTTTTCCCAAATCTTATTTTAGTGCAGAATGAGCCACTACTATAATGCCTCAGAATCATGGTAATGTGCAATCCAAATTACACAAGTCACAAAAAAAATGCGTCAGAACAGCAAGTCCAAAATCACGGACCTCAGCTCACTTTTGGAACTCCAATATGTTTGAAATGGAAAGAATGTACCCTTCATACATCGCAAGGGCTCCAATCACAGGCACATTAGAAATAGGTGTATCGGTCAGAGAACCAATTCCCGGAGCTGGCCCACTCCCTGTAAAACTGGTTTTAGCCTTCCAAACACAAAGACTAGGCCCTTTTAGTGAACCATCGCCCTTTGATGTTGCTGGAAAGCAATGCGCTGCTATCCCTTCCTTTAGTGGCCTGCTTCATTGTTCAGTCAAATATGCATTCCCATATACAGCTTCCCAATAAATGGTCCAACCATAAACACTTCATTCCATTCGGTCCACGAGAATTGGCCTCATTGTTTGTAGGTTGCAATTCATCTAATCGATGCCAAGCAATTTCACTAATCTCCTTTTTAGTTTGTGGTGCAAACACTGTGTCATCCTTCACTCCACCAATGATGTACAGGCACACTCTTTGCTGTCCTATAATAACTTCTATGTTGTCATCAACATTCAAAAGCTTAGATACATCAAATCCTGTTTCTTCAAATACTTCTCTGATGGCACACTTGTGGTCTTCTTCATCCTTGGCTTTCTTTCCACGAGGGAAACTCCAACTTGCCCGACTTCCAACCTTTCACAAGCAGGCACCTCCCATAAGACTCGTCCAAAATTATTGCACCAGTTACTGGCACACGAACTTTGTAGGAAGTGAAATCTTTATAAATGTTATCTATATGGGCAATATAAGGTCTTAATGTTGCACAACTCTGAAACATTAAAAATGTGAATTCCCTTAGACTTAGAGACTTCAGAGATGGATTTTGCTCCATTGCATTGTCTTCATAAAACCAGTGCACTTGCTCTATAAGGAACAAAATCCTTTCTTGCTTTCAAGGTTATCTCGATGTCCAGAACATCAAATAGCAGAAATTAAAGAAGAAAATGAAGTCTCCAATGGCTCACATCGCCATAGATGAAGTTGGCAACCAGCATTAATATCAATAAACCTTAAGTAACCATTACCAGTGCTAGCAACAAGCTTTTCTTCGGCCTCCATGCAATGCATACAAGTATACAAGCTTCCATGAAATCCAACAGAGAGTATACCTCCAGATAATGTTGTACTGTTTACTCCACTTACAACTTCATTACCCTCCCTAGACACTGAAGGTATGCTAGAGCCCATAGAAGGAGAAGTAGTTTCTGAAGGTTCAGACAATATGAAAGTCGGTTGCCAGTTGAAGAGCTGAAGAACAAATTACATAATCTGAAAAGCAACATTTAATGATTTCTTCTTCAAAACCCTGTTTTGAAGAAGAATCTATCTCTGACATGAGACGGAGTCTAACACATTCTAGAAGAGCAACAGTTCTATGCAAAAATATCCAAGTGCGAGATTGGGCTGACTGAGATGCTCTACCTAGGTAAAGTCATTGGGGAGGATGGTGTCAGAGTAAAAGAGGAGAAGATTAGGGCTATCTGAGAGTTTCCAGAGCCCCAGAATGTGACTGGGCTGAGGGGGTTTGTGGGAATTTCACTTATTACAGGAATTTCGTGGAGGGCTTCTCCCTATTGGTCGCACCCCTCATAGAATTGATGAAGAAGGGGGCCTTTGAGTGAACTACTATAGCACAAGAGGCATTCGATCACCTCAATGAGGTCATGCGTAACTATTTAGTGTTGTCTCTTCCTAACCTCACTCAACCCTTCATGCTGGAGTGTGATGCATCAGGAGTGAATGTGGGGGTTGAATTGATGTAGGGGGAACCCCATAGCATTTAAGAGCCGGAAGCTACTACCCCATGAGCTAATTTACTCCATCTATGATAAGGAGATGTTTACCATCATGCATGAATTGGCTAAGTTTAGGAAGTATTTGGTGGGAAACAGGTTTAAGGTCAAGACCGATCACAACAACCTCAGGTTATTTTTGGAGCAGAAACAACTACAAGAGAGGGCACAGAAGTGGGTGAGAAAAATACAGGCGTATGACTTTGACATTGAGTATGTCAAAAGGAAGCACAACGTAGTGGCTAATCCATTGTCCAAGAGGTTGGTCACTCGTTCCTTGATGAGCATCACCCCAAAGTAGATGGTAAAATTACTAGCAGAGTACTCTAAGGACAAGTTTTCATGTGAGGTCCTTGATGGGTTGGTGACAGATGATCCATATCAGGTGATGAACATGGTGATATACTACCAACATTGGATTTACTTGGTACCCAACTCCTTGTTGAGGGAAAATATTCTATAGGATGCTCATGATTCACCTTTAGCAGGACATTAGGGGTTCACAAAGACATATCAAACCATCAAGGAGTGCTTTGTATGTAAGGGCCTCAAGGATGATGTTTTAAGGCATATTCGAGAGTGTGACACATGCGAGCAGAACAAGGGAGAGAAGGCACACCATGTGGGCCTATTGCAATCACTTCCCATCCCAAAAGGGGGAAATGGGAAAGAATATCGATGGATTTTATTACTGGTTTGACCATAGTACATAGAAAAGACTACATCTATGAAGTGGTGGACCACTTGACAAAGTACACTCACTTCTTCACCATTCCAGCCCAGTACTCAGCCTCATAGGTGGCCGAATTGTTTTTTAGAGAGGTGTTTCAGCTACATGGTCTCCCAAATACCATTGTCAGTGACGAAGACAACAAGTTCATGGGTGGATTTTAACAGGATCTATTCCAATTGTTGGGTATTGAGCTCACCCCGAGTAAGAGTTACAATCCTTAGACATATGGGAAGATAGAGATAATTAACAAGTGGCTCGAGGGATACTTGCATAACTATGTGATTGGGCAAAAGAGATCATGGATATGGTGGTTGCACTTGGGTGAACACTGATACAACACTACACATCACATGTCTATAGGTATGTCACCATTGTGAACTTTGTATGGTTATGATGCATTATCTTTCGCTGACATTAAGTTTGGAGATAGCAAGGCCGCAAGGGCCAAGTATTAGATGTAGCAGATCCAAGATAACTTGAGGGCTCTTAAGGACAACCTGCAAATGGCCAAAAATCACCAAAAGATTTATGTTGACCGGGGCATAGTTGAGAGGTAGTTTGATGTTGGGGACTTCATATTTTTGAGCCTCAATCTGTACAGGAATTCTACGCTTAAGCAGAAGGGGGATGAGAAGCTCAAACCCAACTTCTATGGGCCTCATCATGTCATTCAGACGGTGGGGGAGGTAGAATATGAGCTGGATCTACCCCAGGGGAGCCACGTACACAATGTTTTCCACGTGTCTTATTTAAAGAAGGCATTAGGACAATAGGTTACAACTGCTATGGAACTACCCCCTATGGACAATGAGGGGCATTTAGTATTGGAACCAGAGGCTATTTTGAACACCAGGGAGAGACATCTGCATAATAAGGTCATCATGGAGTTTTTTCTTCGATGGAGGAATCTACTAGATTAGGATGCCACCTAGGAGGGGGGACAAATACTACATCATCCTTCTTTGCAGTTTCTTGAGGACAAGCAATGCTTTGGCAGGGAGGACTGTGATATTCCTACTTAGTATTTCACTAACTGAATATCAAATTTTGCTCAATTTTGGCGTATTGCATTGTTTCACTTAGGAGAAGTGGGCTTAGGGGACCCACATTCGATTTTTGGCATGAGAATCTGCAACATTAGAGTTAGATGGAAAGATTGTGGCTTTGGTGTAGTGTTGGGGCCACCATAAAGTAATTTCGGCCCACGTGGAGAGTACGCTCTCATTGGAGCGAAAATGGTGAGGGAAATTTGATGTGGGCCCACATAGGTAGCTTTGGAGGAAAATCGAAAAAAAAGGAAGGGCTCTCAATTTTCTCATTATCTATCATTTTTAGAATTTGTCTCTTTACAAGAGCATGCTTGAGCACTGAGCCAACTCTGCATGTGTTGTTCAGCACACCGGTGTTTCTTAGTGGAAATCCCAGCACTTGCTTCTGTGGAATTAGAGTTCCAACCCAAGGAGAGAGTTCTACTTCATCCCAGTTTGTACTAGTAGTAGTGAGTCAAGTTATAATAGCAGAGAGAGTTACCACAATGGAGTGATTGCACAATCATAAGTAGAGGCACTCCGGGGAGTTGTGGAGATATGGAATTTTGTGGAGGAAATCTGGAGGGAAGTATTTTGGAGCCTTCTAATAGGGTTTGCAAACATTTTTGGAGCATTTAGTAGTAGAATCTTCAGGTGGGTTGATTTACCCAGCAGAAGAGCTAACCAATCCCAAGAGGGTCAGAATTTTGAGGTCAAGCTTTAGCCAAACCCTTCGCGGTTTATTACTAGTTTCCTAAGTAGAGGCCTAGGTTAATTTCCCAGAATTTTGTGAGCAATAGAGAAGGCTCTAGTAGTAGATAATTTCAAGTAACAACACCATTTCTAAGCATTTATAGTGCAATACTTGGGCTTAATTTACAACAGTTTGGAATAGGGTGATTCATTTGTCATTTTGGGCTTTTGCTAGCTTGTTTACAGCAAGCCTAGGTGCACTCATTCCTACGCCTTTTTGTACACCTCTTTCCATTAATAAAATCAGTATGCAGCATTGTTTTGGATGAAAATTCATGGTCTGATTGTTTGTTCCGATTTTATGGTGTGTTTGTCCATTTTTCTTTGAATATTTATTATTAATTTTCTTTTAGGGATATTACAGTGGATTCGAACTCTAATTTATAAGAAAAGGGAATAATATGACCTTTAGGGGAAAGTAGAAGAACCCCATCTCCATTCCCTTCCTTTGAATATGCCCCATCAAAATACAACTTGCAAACTCCACTGACTATTG
Organism: Pinus tabuliformis; assembly: GCA_031772625.1. Classification (NCBI taxonomy): domain Eukaryota; kingdom Viridiplantae; phylum Streptophyta; class Pinopsida; order Pinales; family Pinaceae; genus Pinus; species Pinus tabuliformis. The sequence goes on from CM062815.1 coordinate 41,657,607, forward strand.
CTTCCTTGTTTTTAATTGCTGAAGGGACCTGCACTTTTGTATCTTCAACAATTTCTTGAGATTCATGCAACATTAAACACGAAAATCCATATTTTTCTAACTATAAATAGGATAATTATTTTAAACCTCCTTGGTGATAGTCTTCACAAATTTGGTCCCCTGATATAACCTCATTTCTTCTCCACCAAAGGCTGGAATGATTGCATAGGTAAAATCTAGTTTGAACACTCCTCCCAGTTTGTCTCCCCAAGACCTAGAAACTAACATTCCAAATCGAGTTGGAATATCTACAACAACAACATCCATTACAATGCTTCCAGATGGAATTTGAGCCAATGAAACTACCAGATCCTTAATAATCCCCACACGTTGAATCAAAAGAATATAAGTCTTTCTAAGGTTTTGTAATTTGCAGATTAAGCTGCTTCATAATTGAGAGATGCATTAAATTATGAGAAGCCCCTAAATCCAACATACAATTGTGAAGAATAGAAGTGTGCATCAGAAGAGAAATGTAAAAAGGAGGAGTGGAGGAATCTTGTCCCTCCGCATGAGGGCCAAACATCACCACTGGCCTTTCTTCTTGTAAATTAGTTGTATCAGCTGCATGATTGTTCTGAGATAAATTTATGAAATTAGAAACCTGCTTTATGTAATCAGGTTTCTTCACTAGTTTAGTTAATGGAATTGGAATTTTAATTTTCTCCAATTCTTTCTGCAAATTGAAAGAATGAACCTCCTTCAAAAATTTTAATTTCTCTTCCTCAAATAGCTTTTCTTTTGGCATATTTTGTGGACTAATAACAGGTTGTTGGAACTGTTTCTACAACATCCCTTTGTCTTGTTGGCTTCTTAAACTTTCTCATTGATGAATTGGGACTATTAGGACTGTATTCAATGACTGATTACTTCTACCATCTTATTTTGGTGATTTCTATTGAGTTTCTTGGTTGGACTAATCTTCCACACAGTCTTGAGTTCTTGATCTTTTCCTTGATATCAGATCATATTTTTTATGTAATTTTGCTTGCATAAAATTTGTGAACCTTTTGCAATATTTTTCAATCTCTTCATCATCTAGAGCAACTTTAGGTGGCCAGGTTGAATCCTCATCCGTAACTATTTCTCCTTCTTCTTCAGACAAAGTAGAATATTGGTTTTCCTGCAATCTAAAAGTCATGCCCATTGCTTCTTCTGGTTCATCTTCAATGTACAAAGGTGGTTGCACCTGATCCTGATCCATTTTGTCCCTCTGCATGATTTGCAGTCGGTGTCTCCTAGAGTAAGGATTGAAATTTCTATTTTGTGCCTGTTGAATCTGTCTAGGAGAATTTTTATTTTCCAACTCTAATTTTACCAATTTAGTAGAGAGATTTCTAATAACTTTAGTCATTTCGTCTAGTTTCTACTCATTAGAATCATTTGGCTAACTAGCAGGCTTTACTTCCTCCTTTCCCTTATTTTTATCTTTAGTTTGGTCCTTTGATTTAATCTTTCCTATAGAAGAAAAGTTATCTTCAATCTCCAATGCATCAACATGAATTTGGTCCAATGTGTAAGATCGCTTTTCCCTCAAAGTAAAACAAAAATCATATTCGAATGCTTCCACAAACACCACTTTTTTTCCAGCAGCTGGTGGTTTTATTTCTGTAGGAAGGCTATTATATAACTTATTAAATCTATTAATAAATTCAACTACCTCTTCATTTGGTTTTCTCTTAATTGCATTAAACTTAGTCAAAAAATAACCATGATATTTCTTTTCACCCCATATTTGTATATATGTATTTTCCAATTCTTCCCAACTATTTATTGAAATAGCATGAAGGGTTTTAAACCATTTCCTTGCTTTTCCATCCAGTGACCGCAAAAAAGCCACATCACCACATCCAAGTATTCAACATTCAAATTCTCTGCAAAAGCACAAAATGTGGCCACATGTTTTTATGTTGTTATTTCATCTTCCTCTGTAAATCTACGTAACATATTTAGATAATATTGAGGCATGGAATTCATTGGTTGAGGAAGATTCTATGGTGCATATATGTTTAAAAGGAAATCCAGAATCACCATATTTTTATTTTGAAAATAAAAAGAAGAACTTCTTTCCTGAAATACAAAAGATTGAGGTGGAATAACAAATATAGGAATTGGCTGAGAAATATTAGAGACAGTCTGATGTAAAACTAACAAATCAACTATTTTAATTTCTTCAAATTCTCGGAAGGAGAAAGAAATAGAATCAAATGAATCTTCTTCAAGAGTGGGTTCTAGAAAGATACTCTAAAGAGGGGACAATCTTTCTTGAGAAAAATCTAAGTTTTTAACCACTTCTTCTGAATGATAAATTTTGTCATATTGTGAGACAGAACCGGTACTAGGATCTAATAGGGTAGGGCTTGGAGCTACTAGATATTTCTCTTTCCAAACTCTTCAGGAAACTAATTTTTCCCGATTAGAAAGGACATGAGCCTTGTGGTTGAGGTATCAAACCTTGTATGAGGCCTTCTGGGAGCGAGGACTACTTTTCTTGGTGAGATAACTCAGCCTAGAGATTTTCTTTTCCCACCAAAAAAATAAATGACATATAAATAAAAACTAGGGAAAAATAACTTTTTTCTCCATTCCCCGACAACGACGCCAAAAAATTTTGTACCTTAGGAGACAACCCCTGGATGAGTAGAGGTCTGTGCCCAAGACATTTATCCAAAATTATGAATTTTTTTATTCTTTTGTTCCATTGTTAAACATCAGATGTGTTGTTTTCATAGGCAAATATTATAAAATATTCTTGGAATAAAAACACCCTTTCAAAGTGGCCTTTTGATTATGAATATCATTTTTATGTTGTAGCACAAGGGATGAAAATATTTTTAGGAAAGTTTTAAACAACAAGATACTTGTGGTAGAATATCTTGTTTTAAAATTTAGCATAATTATGGAAGAAAGATGAAATGAAATACATAAAAGAGGAGTAAAAATTAAGGTTATTTACCTTTAACTTACAGATACTATGATTTTAGTGAAACTGCATTATTAAAGATTAGTTGCTTCATTACTCTTTCCTATAGAAAAAACAACATTAAATTCAAAGATATGAGGACAAACATTTCACATTCAAAATCTATCTAGAATCGCCTAAAAAGATTTATTAGAATCGCGAAGAAGATCAAATGATTACACACACAAGATTTTTGCTTCTGATGTCCGAAAACCCAGAACCCTTCCTTGTTCCTCAAAATTTCCTTTTGTATGATAATTACAATGAGGATATTTATGAAACTGTCAACTATCAAAAATACTGACTACTTGAATTGTTTTAAACTATTTGGTCCTTCGAAGGACCTCATCTATGATAAAATGAAAGAAAAATTACATCATTTTACAAATACATTTTGGAAATTTCAAATAAAGTAACAGGTGGATTTCCCTCATTGAGTAATCTAAGATTATAGTGTCGTAGAAGGTCCAGTTTCTATTATTGTTACTGTAGGAGAAACCCACTCTATGAATTTATTCTAGACTATCATATATAAGCCCTGACGTTTAACAATTCTTGTGTGAACCATTCTAAAATTAGTGATCCTATTATAAGTCAACCTCTCAGTAAGAAGAGTTCTAATAACCATAACAGTTGAAAGTCCTTGTGTAGATAATTTACAAGTGTTTGCCCTTTACGAATTGTTGTTTTTTCATGATAAGTGCCAATATTTCTTTTTGCTTCTACCAACAAGGTTTCATAAGTCTCCCAAGGAAGAATATTTCCCTGTTGATCCCAGAATGAAGGAATTCTTGCTCTAATTCTCTTCTAAAAGTTAGTTTTAAACTTTGAAAGATAGTTTTTTATCTTTGCCAAATTTGTCTCAGTTGTATTTATGTACAAGTTTTTCAAAAGCATCTTGTTTATCTCCAGCACCAATTTTGTTTTGTCTTAATCTACATCTCTCTTAATTTTTATGATTACTTAGAATTAAGAATGTTGATCACTTGTTTGGAAAATTGTGCACATTACTAGAGCTTTTGTTTACTAGCAGTAATTACATTTTCCAAATCTTTGGCAATGGCTTTCTCCTCTGCTATAATTGAAAAAAAACTCCCAAACATTATTCACTCTATTAATAATATCATTCAAAATAATCTCCTTGGCTTGAATGAGGGAAATATTTCATTTTACCTTATCCTTCAACTCTTTTAATTTCATGAGAAGAAATATGATAATCACTTTGATACTTTGAGGTAGTGTCTTTAGCCATTGCTAATTGCCTCTCTATTATATTTAGGATATGCTTTGTATCATCTAAATTTATTTGCATCTTCTTCATCTCATCCTCTGATATCTTTAGCTCAGTCATTACTCTAGTCGACTTCTCTACAAGATCATCAGAATTAGGTTGTACTAAAGTAGTACAAACATGTGTATCTATTTTCTGCTGTAAACTAGAATTCATCTCTTTGAGGGCAACAATTTCATTATTTCTCTACAAAATTTCATTTGTTAGAATTTATTTCTCTTTTTCCACTTGAGTTATGTCCATAGAAAGTAATTTTAGCTTCTTCCCAAAGACCTGAATTTTGGTCTCTGCTCCTTTCAAACAGTTTTGTACAACACTCTTGTCTTTAGGAATTATACCAACACAATTAACTTCTTTAACTCTTCATTCTGGGTGAACAAGGCTCTAGAAAGTTCCTTTTCCAATTTTAACTAATTAACAACTTTTCTTAATAAATATTCAACTTTTTTATCAGCCAAGGATGTTTTTAGTAAGTCACTGTAGATTAATTATACAATTTTCTTGTGCAAATTAACCTTGTCAAGCAGTGGGATTTCTCTTGCATCTATATACAATTTAATAGTTTGAAAACCTGATGATGATGAAGAAGACAATGCAAAAGGATGAGAGAAGGATGGCTTCAATTGATTTATCTCAAAATCCATGGTAGATAATAGTTTGGTGTGATATTTAGTAATAGACTTTGCTTCAAGCTAAGATTCAATAATTTCTTTCACCCTCCTATTTATTTCTTCTATTTGATAATACAATTTTTTTTTTTATAATAGGAACCACACTCTCAGAAGCTTCTTTAGCCACCGAGGAAGGTGTACAAGTAGCATCTCCTAATTTCAATTGAAAACCCATTGTATCTTAGGAGCTCCCAACCAAAGAGTCGAGATTCTTTTCTATCTCATATAACCTTGGCCTTTTTGAAGACTGGTCAGTTTCACCTTCCAAATCAATTATGTCTTCACTACCTCTTTTCAAACCTTTTTCAGTAGGATGTGGAGTTTGAATATCTATTCCTCCTTGAATTCTTGTTTGACCACCATTTTCCAATTTTTCCACATCTGGTTGAGGTTCACGTGTATAAGTAACATATGAATTTTCGACTCTTCTTTTAGAAATAATATGATGGGGATCATATGACCATTTTTCACCTAGCTGTAATTGCATGCCTTCAAGAATCTTCTCTACTTATTCCATGGCCTCTTTGTTGTTCACAATAAAAGGCCAATTTTTTTTTAGAAAATTGAATAAATGCCCCTTCTCTGTTGGGACAAAATGAACCTGATCAACATTTAAAATTTGTCGAATAAATTCTAAAGAGAATAGCCTCGTAGGTACAAATGTGGGAAGTCTATAAGTGGAAACCCCTGCTCCATATAGTGTAATCTCAACATTGTCTTCAAACTGGAACAAATCTCCCACTTGTACATATTTTCTAAGCTTAAGAAGGGATTGAGCCTTTGGCAAAATACAAGGTGGAGGAGAGCTATTTATAATGTAGTAAGCAACTGACAAGAAAGAAGTTGTGAAATATATAAACCATTCATAATTGGCATGACTTCTTAAGGTATTTGTCCAATTCATCACTGACTACTTATTTTTATGCATATCTATTATATTAAGACCCAAATGCATGAATTTATCCATGTGAGTGTACAATAAAAGATAATTCACAAATGAAGGAAATTTAAAACAACCAGTAAGAGAAAGGTCTAACAACTAAGAATTAACCTGTTTTTCCCAATAGGAATGTATATCAAGTACAGTCTTAGGTTGGAACATCAAATTAAACATGCCCAAAGTGGTTCAGTCAATGGCAGTTGTATCTTCCCTTCCTAAAACGTTGGAAATTATTTTCATAATTGGTCTTACATCTTCAACAAAAGTTTGAAGAGAAGTTTGAGTAGATTCTGTAGGAAATTGTTGTCCTATAGGCATTAAAAATAAGGTCATATTGGAATAATCCTTCCTAGAGAAGTTTTGAAAAGATTACAACACTGTTTCTTCTGAAAATGAGGTATAAATACTTGAAGGTGGAAAGACCAAGGATTGTTGAATTAAAAGGGTAGACACTTGAAAAATATTTTCACCTAATGCATTTATCACAAAGCACTTATGAGGGTAGAGAGAAGAGACTAACCAATAAATAAATTCAAGGAAAACATAGTTTTCAGGAATTATTGCATTAAAAATACCAGACTTTATCACTAGAGCATACACAAGGGACTCCTTTTGGTTAACTAAAATATGTTGATGAAGTTCCATTAGATTTAGAGAGAAAATTGGATCAAACACATCCCTCTCAGTGTCCATGAGAGGAATGTGGGTAGAAGAACCCAACAACACAACTTTCTTTGACATTTTGAAGACTTCAACAAGTGGAGATGATGTATAATTACCTATTTAATGGATGACTAGAGGTGACAATTTGGAATTTTAAGCAAAACAGTGACTATGACATCCTACGGACATAGAGAACTGAAAAATAATAAAATGGGAAGAATGAGATTAAACAGAGTTTATGGTAAAACAGGAACATGGGAGGGAAAATAGAATTAATGTGGAATTGACATGTACGTGATGGATGAAGTGGTAGATAAGACATCACGATTTGATTGGGTGACGTAGGAGTGACACAATTGGTGACATGGAATACTAAACTATTGAATGCGCCCACTTGTTTTGGAGCTACAGGGACACCCACCAGGGCGGTGAAAGCCCACTAGGGGTGATCCCACAGATCATATTAGTCAGCGATCGATTGTCAACCATCGATCGTTGACTACTCTTACAGAGGAATTGTTGGTATAACGGTTGAGAAACTCGTGATGTTGGGTTGGATCCATCGAGGGGTCCCGACATGAAATTTAACTACGCCTGACAGAAATTCCCACCTTTTAATTGTACAACAATTCTAACTAGGTCTCAATAAAAATTAACACTGCATCATTCTCAACACTAATGTTAAACCACCCTTGATAAAATCAAAACCTTAATGTTTATTTTAGACTTTGATTTTGATTTATTTTTTTTGTGGAATGTATACTTTTTTTCTTTTTCACAATTTTAAAACATAGTGAAAAACAAGCTACAACACATCCATTGATCATTCACAATATGAAATAACTTATGATGGAAAAGATGAGTTGAATTTAAATAACATATAATTCATGTAATACCACTGATCACTAAACTAACTACTAAGAAAAAATATAAAATAGGAAAACTAACACTAATCTATTACAAAGAAATCATAAACACAATATTTTTAGGTTGTGGTTGTGAATCCTTCCACTCATTCTCCCACAAGAGATGTGATGTAGAGGCTACATCCATAGGATTTTATAGGTTAATTTCTACTGAAATGCAAGAAACTATGAATTGCTTGGAATCAAGAAAAAACATAAGTATAAGAATAAGGACCAAATCCTCTGGGTTGGGCCCACACCCAAGGGTCTCAGCCCTTTGAACTAACTTAGATGCATCTTAAAACCAAATTTTGCATTATCAAAAAGTGTGGGTCTAATACATCACATAAAAGTTGAAAATAACAATGTCAAGCTTGGAGCTCAATAGCTACCCCTAGATGAACAAAAACTTTGAATCCTAATAAGCTCTTCTTCTAGTTTATTTATACAAAGGGAAGATGAAGCAGCTCCCTTGAAAGTAGGAATGGCTCCCTCCTTGATCTTGAAAATGGTGGATATTGTCCTTCTGGATCTTCACTTGGACTAGGAGTCACTTAGCTGCCAATGAGCTCAAACTGGTGAGAGAGTTTATGGTGATCCCAAGCCAAGTGTAGGGAGTTAAGGAGGTGGACAAGCCCCCTAGATTCTCTCCTAGTTGCCTCCATTAAGCCCCTGTATAGTAATAGCCTAAAAAATTCTTCATTTTCCTGCAATTAAACCAGATTAAACCACATACCATGATAAACACCTTTCACTCCTCTTACTAAGAATAATATAATAAAAAATGTGAATTAATGAAAGAGAAGGATAGTTTTAAGGCTCGAGGATGGCATATTAATATTCAAAATGTACCTATTGATGGGACACATCATCACCTCCTTGTTGAAGGTGTTGCTCATCCTCTAAGAAACTCAGTCATCCATGTGCAGCTCTTTCATGGCCTTGATGGCCTCCCTGACATTCCAAGGCTCCTCATATGGTGTGCCCTCTTGGGGGTAAAAGCCTACATTCCTCTCTATTTTTGTCCATTCCTTCTACTCCACTGCTTCGTCTCTTCCTTCTTGTAAGCCTAGTAGCAAGGGTGGACTATGCTTCAGTCCTATCCACCTAATTTTCATCCTCTGCATAATCCTCTTGTATAATGGTGTTCTCTCTAATGCATTCCTTAGCCTTTCAAGAGAGTGATATTATCTTATCTATAGATTGTGGGGTAAGGCATTCCATCTCCTATGGAAATATTGCAAAATTTCTATTCCAGAAAGCATGAATATGTCTTCAAAGTATAGAATGGCTTGCTCCTAGGTAGCAAGGCATTTGGGTGCTAAAGATTCATCATTGGAGATGAGGCCTTGATTTCTAATGATAGTCTTTCGGCTCACTAGCTCTGCCCTAATATACAATCGTTCCTTTTCTTCCTTAGTCATTACCCTTTTCACTTCCTTAGCTCTTATATCCTCATGAGTCATCTAGGATGCTAAAGCCATAGGTTGCATGTCTCCTAATCTTGCATTGGGATCCCAAAAATTCATATTTGTCAAAGGGAAGTTGTGCATGTAAAATTCAGCCAATTTTGCTTTATCTTCCACGTTAGCTTAGCTGCAAAATTCAATGACTTGTGTGTAGTCTTAAAAGGGCATAGATCCATGTTGTGCCAAAGTTTTTTTTTGGAACTACAGCCATTGTTCTTTGTGAAAGAGGGAATATGAATTTGATGGTTTTCTGCATTTCAGTTCTTCCATGGAGAGATTTTCCATGGTGGAAATTTGTGTTTATTTCTCCTACAATCTTTCTCTCATTCTCATGTTTTCTTCCTGTAGTTGTTCCTTCATTATAGACTCTCTGATTCTCAAATCACTTAACTATTTTCTCATTTCAATGACATTTTTTTCCATGATGCCTACATCCTCTACCTTCTTAGATTTATCAATTTTCATCCACCTATGGGTTCTACCTCTTTCCATCTCTAACTCATAAAGGAGTGGGATTGCAAATGTTTCAAGGATAATCCTTCCTCCTTCAATGAATTTGTAGTATGAGCTCAATATAGGTAGTGGGATAGGTTCTTGGATCTCTTTTATGTCCTTTCCAATAGTATTTAAGGTGGTGTATACCTCTTGTGATTCTTTCTTGGGATTGTGTACCTTCCCCTATCCTGCCTGTAGCAGACTTTGCCCCTCCTGTAGCAAACCTTGTCTCTCATGTAGCAAACCCTGATCCTTTTGTAGCTTCTCTTTTCCATCTTCCTCAAAGGAATATTATTTCTTTGGATCATTTGAGGTGAAAAACCTAGTGGTAGGCCTACTCACAAGTGCTATGGGTGACTTGGTTTTGGTTTTAGGAGGCATGACATCCTCAATTTTTCCCTCACTGGGTCCTATTTCTTCCCTTTTGTTTGGTGACTCATCAATATTTATAGGAACCCTTGTAGGAATTTATGGATTTACTTGTCTAATTCTAGTGCTCTTCCTAGTTCTAAAATACATTTGAATTGGTCTTGATTGCTTCCGCTTGGTCTTAACAACTTTTCCCAATGTAGCTAAGGTTGCAATTGATTCCTGTTTAGTGTATTTTGTTCCTTGAGGTGGAGAATTGTTCTCAAGAATTATTTTTTCACCTCCTTACTTATCCTCCTCTTTTCCTTTCATATTTGTTTCTCCTTCCTATGTCTTGACTACCTATTTTTCCTATGTTTTCCTTTCCTCTTCTTTTGTTATTGTTGCCTCTTCCTCCTCTATCTTTATTTATTCTTCTTCTAATACTGATACCTCTTCCTCTTATGTATTTTATCCTTATTATTCCTTTGTTTTAACCTCTCTTCCTCCAACACAAGAGGCTGGAGTCTCTCTTGGTGTGAGGGCTTGTATTTCTATGAAAGTATCCCTATCCATGTCTATAAATTTGTTCCATAGGATAGGGATTCTAAAATTGGTTCAAAGAATCTACCACTATCAAATTGATGAGTCCATGGTGAGATAAATGTTGGTGTTTCCCTTCCCTTACCTTCTGACTCATCTCTAATATTGACTGTAGAAGGAAATGAGGGACACCAAGAGTTTTTGAGAAAGAGGTAATTCTGCCTTGAATCTCAGGTCTTGGAGTAACATAAAGTGTTAGGCATAAAACACACTTAATCTCCATTCACAAGATATGTATTTAAGGATATGGCAAGCTACCTCATCCCAAGGTTAAGGCATACTTTCTCTTCTCACTCCATTCTTGTCTTCTACAAGCTTCTCTTTTGAAAGGAAGACGTTTTTCATAGATATGACACTTACTTTATTGTCTTCATTGCTCCATATAATTCCTAGAGGCAAGTTGGTCACTCCACTAATAGTTTATGGACTTAGGAAAATGGAAAACCCTCTGAAAATAGTTTTGGTGTTGTCTTCCCCTTGAGAGTGTAATGCCATGGAAAATTCATGAGCAATATCATCATCATACCCCTTTAGTAGGTAAAAGAATCGCAACCATTGGTGGTTTATGAATATGTCAAATATAGGAGGGTGTTGGTGAATTCTCCTGGTGTCTGAGGGATCCATTTTGTTAAATCCTTCCCCCATCTATTCTATATTACTCCTTGATGTTATGCAGGTGTGGAATTCAAAAATTCAAGTACTCTCAGTGGTGAAATAGTTGGCATAAAAAGTGGTGAAACAATGGCATAGTGCTTGGTGATAGTGGGGAACAAGGGTGCTCAAATTGATATTAACAAAACTATTTTATTTTATATTAACCACAACAACTTCTAAAATGATCCCCTACCAATCAATTGACAACTATATTCCCTTAATTTCAAGAAAATTGTCCATGAAATTGGGTGTAGAAACAAAGAGGGTATCCCTTTCTTCTTATCAGAGCAATTATCGGTGTGCATGAAAGTTTTGAGATAGTATTGAGTCACTGTGCCTCATTTTCCTCCTCTAAAATTCTGTTGTATCTCCTCTTGTTCCTCCTGTAGAAATTGCAGACCTTCTTGTAGCTTTCTCCTGTAGCACCATGCAGGTAGGGTTCGAAACTCCTTAGTGGCACTCTAGGCTACTTTATGCACTAGCTCGTCTTTCCTCCATTGGTTTTTTGGAATGATTGATGGTGCAAATGAATTCGAACCAACACAATATAATTTTTTGGTTAAAATCTTGGAGCTCTATGGTGACTTGGCATTAACACATGTTTCCTCTTTTGGATCGTTGTCCCCACTAACTGTAAGCATCTCTCCCTCCTCGTGATTAACACCCCACTCTTTGAGGAAACCACTTCATTTTGAGTTTACATTTCCACATTGCATGGGTGACTTAGCTCACACTTAATTTTACTAGTCAAGGGTGGCCAAATTCACTGGCCACCTCTAGCCTATTAAAACACCTTTTCTTGCTTAAATCACATTTTTGTCATTTTTACACGAAGGGAAGAGGTTAGGGTTTCCATACTTGATCATACCTATGGATAGAACTATTGCAGAGGTTTGCATGTTAGAGTTGGACCATATATCATTATGATCAAGGGAATTGACCTATTTGACTTATTTAATGTGCATGTCTTTATTTTTAATGTTGCCTTGATTGTTGTTGTTGTGTGTTTGCAAGTGCCTCTTCTAATATCCAAGATACTGGTGGTGGTGGAAAGCCTCCCTAATAATGAGGTGTCTCTTCATGGCTGCAAATAACACTTCATCATCCCTTCGGGTGGTGGAAAGAAAAAAACATAATATCACTGATTACTATGTGGTTGTACTTACTGCTACAGGAGGAGTTTCTTCTTGTAGTAGTCTTTTGTTCTCCCATTGAGGTCTTTAGTTTGCATGACTGAGATGAGGAAGATGATCATGAGCTATGAGGATAGTGTTAGAGTCATGGAGGAGTAGTGTAGGAACTGTAGAGATAGAAAATAGTTTCTTTTGTGTATTTTCTGGAGGTAGGGAAAAGTGGATAATTTTTAGAAACGTTTTGGTGAAATGAGTAGATGGATGATGGAAAATTCATAGGAGGACCTTATTTATAATTTATTAGAGTCAGGGTGGTCTTTTGGATTTTTTCCCTCCTCGAATCTCCCTCCTATGGCTCCACAGGATCCTCCTGTAACATTACAGGACCTTCCCGTAGCAATACAGGTCCTTACTGTAGCATCATAAAGATCAGGTGAATTTTGGATTTCTTGATGATGGGATGGTGGAGAGAAATATTAATGTCAATGGGGAGGATGGATATGAGGTGTATGGGTAGAGGAATGGATGGTATCTTGTAGGTCTTGGCATGTAGCCATGAAATCTTCCATTGTGTACAATTCTGCAAAATAAAAGAAAGGTTAGAAAATATCATATAAGCTTCTTCCTTATTCTCTTTTTCTTTTATCCATTTTATTTTTATTTTTATCTTTTATTGAGACACAGGCTACCTTGAAGGAGGTTGTGAACTGACATGCCTACCCTAGGTGCCCCAAGGGACGTTTTCACTTAGGGATCTTTATTATTTTTCCCTCCTGTTGTAGGGAAAAGTATCCGATTCGGATGACCCTATCCCACTCTAAGGGTGATAGTACCTCAGCAACAACTGTAAAGAAAACTACTTAAGGTTTACTTCTTTATGAAAGCAAGAGAGAATGAAGAAATGCACTAACCGTTGCCTTGCGCTTAATGTCGAATCCAAACTCTTCTCTTTGCTTGCTTGCTCCCAGCTCCTTGCTCTTTTGCTGGCCCAGCTACAATGAGATCCTACAAAATAACAAAGAAGGAAACTACAAGAAGCATGCAATCATAACTGATTCAAGGATTAGCATAAATCAAATATACAATTATCACAACACATCATTGAAACAAGTGCATATAGAAGAACCTCAATAGCTTTTATTAATAGAAGAAGTAAAGTTCTGAGAGTGTTACAACCATTGAAGGCTCCAATCCAGCAACACCTCCCAGCAGAAAGAATTTCTCCTCTTCACCTCCTTCAAGAAATCACCTAATAGCTCTATAGTGAAACCAACAACATATCATTACTTTGCACAAAATTCCAGCCTCCTGAGCTCATAGGAGAGAGCTCAATATATAGATGAATTGAGAAAGGATGAGTCAGCTTGCAACTGATGTGTAGCTGCCTTGTGTCCTCTCTCTCTTCAGTTGATCTTCAGTTCTTGAGTCCACTTGGAGAACCTTGCTTCCACTTGGAGAAACAGAGCCTCTGACTCATCACAAGGCGAAATCCCTGATCCAAGTGTCATTTTTGGAAGATTCCAGAGCAATGACTCATTGTGCCACTTGTCCCATCTCGCTCAGCGCAGGTGGCCTTTGTTCCACTTGCTTTGCAACGCAGGTACACCATGGAGCAGCTGAGTTTCAGCGCAGAAGCCTAGTGGAGCACCTGCTTTGATTTCAGGATTGCTTGTTTTTGAGTGTTTTCAGGTGGAGAACTGATCTGAGAGTTGTTGGCTTGTTGACCTTGTTCCTCTAGGGGTAGGAACATCATGTTTAGGGACTTTGGATCCCTTGGATTATTGACAATTCATGCCTGATGCTGCAAGGCACAAAATTGTCTATAACAGATGCCCCCTAAAGTATGAGGTCGTTTATTGGGTGAAATGCTTTATTAGGAGGATCCGAAGTTCATTCAATCTGCTGAGAAGTGTCCTGTAATAAGATACAATACAATACATTATTTTTCATACTTTTTCATGATCTAGCTCAAGCGGGCATTCCCATGCTCAGCTTTATAAATTCATTTTGGTACATAGAACAGACGATCGTTTGATGGTAGACTGATAATTCTCTGCTGAAATTATCATCCTTTGAGAAGGATGATCATCTGCTGCAATGATGTACTTATCAAATGTCTTTATACCCTAAATATATATCGCAGCCCGGATGGATGAAACTAGATCCAGGGTCTTCAATCTCTTCCGATCTTCACTCGATGTACAAGTCGATCCATGTGAGAATTTCTTGAAGTCGAACATGGAAAGACATCGCTTGATTACCGGTCAATGATGTAAACCGTTAACAAGCGCGAGAGGAATCATCGATAAGGATGATGACCCTCAAGGTACAGCAGTACAAGTCACATGGTGGGAATAAAGGACTTGGTGTCGACCACCATGCAAAATCCTCTGGTCGAAGGTCATTGATGTATACCTGTCGCCGGAAGTGAGAAACTTGCCATTGAGGCATGCAAGCTTCAAAGTACTGAAGGGGTTGTTCCTAGATCAACTCCTTGGATAATGAGCTGATGTCGACAAGGAGCGATCCGTCAAAGGAGGGCCTTAATGAATCCCACATCATTGACACGGAACGGAGCTAGTGATTGTGATGAGGTGAAAACAAACTGTGATGTATGATTCAGGGTGGCGGTCATGAAATGGATGAAGGATAATGTATGGCAGTGGATGGGACACAGTTGACTCTTTGCAGAACAGCATCTCTTGAACATATAACGACACTGATGTGATGGATTGGTAGCATTACCCCAACTATGGATGGCGTGGCGAGGACCATGGTGATGAGACCGGTGAATGAAACAACCCAACCCGATGTGATACGGAGGACAAAGTGTCATGTTCAAGAGTGACTTGCTACCATTAAAGCTGTGAGGTTCTCCCAATTTTTCCCCAGTCATTGCTGACCAGTACCTCTTTATTTTTGTCAAGCTTGAGGAGGATAACATATGCTTGTTCTATAACCTGCCCTTCGGGCAAGCCCATCGCTATGTTTTAACGAGCCTAGCGATAGGGAAACTCGTTCTCGTCTAAAGACAAGTTTGTCGCTATTTAATGAATTTAACGAGTCTAACGACAAGGATAACTCGGTCCTTTTCATTTTTAGAGAGTCTAAAAAGGTACATAAAGTCAACTCCAGAATTCCTTTTTCGTCATCTAATCCCTTAAGTCCGAAAAAGTATAAAACAATACAGAAGGGATGAGTTTTCGGTACTTTTAGCGAGCCGAACAAAACAAGCGCTCGATCTTTTTGTGCAATAATCCCTCAGGTCCAAAAAGATTAAAATCTAGAGGAGGGATAGCTTTCCGGTCGCTTTAACGAGCTGGAAGGCCAAAACTCGGCAAACTTTTCATATTTTACGAGTCAGTGAAAAGAGCTCAAAGAAGACTCGTCTTTTGAGGAACGAGTGATGAACAGGGTAGCAGTAGATTCCAGGTACAGGTCGGAATATTCCAATCACGGCAGTGTCACAAGGATGGCTTAGTGAAATCACTCTTCGCAGGTGTTCCTCAAAAGAAGGTAAACAATCATATGGAGATGAACGATTGGCCAAATGAACGGATGGAGGTGATGGCATATAAACACGACCAAGGGCTTTTAATATGGCAGTCAAAGGTTACATTACCAAGGTTATTTACCGATTCATTTTTTCTGGGTGAGCTTGAACTCTAGGGGAAGATTGCTCAAAACTTATGTTTATTTTTTAACGAGCATGAACTATGCGCTAAAACTGCTCGGATCTTGCGTTTATTTTTTAACGAGCATGAACATTGCTAAAACTGCTCGATTATACCAGTCATAATACAAGAAACGCCTCAGGTGAGATAGCTATTTTTTAAGGAGCTTTATCTCACGAAGCTATGCTCCTATTTGGCAAGTTTTAACTTTTGCCCCTCATCCTTTCTTTATGCAAGCTGGAAACGGCTAATCCTGCGAGTTTAACGGGTTAGACCTACAGGTTTAAAGGGAGGACCTAAAAATTTAAAAAAATAAATAGTCGTCCCGTGCTTGCACTCCAAAAGGTTCGCATGCCCCCAGGTATAAAGTATAATTTCGAGGCGCTGCCTCTTTCTTATTATCCGAAAAATGGTTTTATTTGCTGCCGCAAACTAAACTCTTTTTCCCGGCGATGTCTATCATTAGGTTGCTAAGGATGGTGACTACTTGTTGCAGCAATTTCATCTCTTTCTTTGGAGACTGCCCCTACTTATCCTTCAAAACATGTGTTTTAATGGGTGAGGCTTGACATTCAAAGATGGTGGCTACTTGCCACCACAAATGGATCTCCTCCTTAGGAGAGCCTACTTTTTTAGACAAAGGGAGCGATTCTTCCGCTCACATAACTTTGACAAAAGAATCTTATTCTAGAACAACCCTCTCTTCCTTCTTTCGGACGGGGTACGGACTAGTCATATTCTTCTGCGGAAATCAACTTTATACCCAAGGTTTCCTCTGCCCAAGGCAGGCCAGGGTGCATGCCCCCTGGGTCCCAGTTCTTTCTTCCGAATCACTCACATTCATCGGGAAGTAGAACCGGGGGTGGAGGCATTCCTTGAGTGAATAAACCGTTAAGGGATGGTATTTGACTATTTGGGATGCGTGATCCTGGAAATGAAAGTTGGTCTACGAGCTTGACCATTCTTCCTTCGTGCGGAAAACACATAACTCTAAAGAGTGAGGACACTATTGCCTCCATGCAATATATATAGTCTCGTCCAAGGAGTAAGTTATAAACCAAGGGTCCTTGGACGACCATCATGTTCATATGAACTGTCTTCCCTTTCAATGTAACTGGAACATTGGGGAGAATCCCTAACGGGCGACTGGTTCCTTTATCGAAACCTGATAGATTTCTCATCTCAGGTAAAAGCGCCGGGAACCCAGTGCTTTCCAAGCAATAGAGGAAAGGATACTCACAGATGCCCCTTCATCAATGATAGTTCCAGCCATTACCATTCTATAGATCTGGACAATGATTCTGAATGGGATACTGGCTGGTAACCGGGGTCTGCCTAGTTGATTCCAATCAAAGGATACAACTAGGTTGCTTGGCGGTGGGACCGAATACACGGCCGGATACGACCCTGACGATGTTCCTTCCTACGATAAAGGAATGGGCGCATTGCCCTGATGCTCATCAGAGTCTGTGTTGATGAAAAGAATATGGACGGTGTCATCCTTATCCTCTTCAGTGAGGGTGTCATTTGAAGATGGATCTTCAATGACGGAGTCATTTGAGGATGAAACCTCTGAAGGAAGAACTGGGTCAACTGCCGTATCGACCTTTAGACTTTCGTCTAGTCTAGATTCAGTTGGTTCATTCTCAATGACTGACACTTCAGCTGACCACTTGAGCGGGCCAGCTGGATTTTCAACTACCGAGGGATTAGGCACGAGTTTTTGGTATCCAGGAGGAAGTCGTAACGGTGATACCGGACGATCTTCCAAAACTCTCTTCGCCTCATCTAAGAATGGACATCGGTGAATGGCGTGATCACCTTCACACAACATACAGGGTGATCTTGGTCTCCCTTTTCGTCCTTCACTCTCGCTAGTTGATGGACTGCAATCAACATGACTACCAGAGGTTGATGCTACCGGATTGTGCAGTCTGGGGGACCAGTCCCTTAGTATCCGGGGAATACAAGGACAATCACGATGGAAGTGGATCCCTTTGCAAATGACACATGGCGATTTAGGCCCGGTCGGTGCAGTGTGTGGATTTTTGTCAGATGTCTTTTTCTTGCCCCCAGTCGCCTTCGCCATAGGCCCCTTCTGCTTCTTTTCTTTCTTCTTCTTTTCCTTCTTCTCCTTGGGAGGCTGACTTTTGCCGGCTCTACCCTGCGAAGATGAAGGATCAGAGGAAGAATTGTAAGAAGTGGAAGGCTGGTGGGTAGCTCTAGACTGGTCTGACTGTTGATTCGACTGCTCAGGATTAGTGGCGATTTGAACTACATTAGTTGAAAAGAGCCATACAGGTAGGCCAATTGTCAATCCTGGAAGTGACAATGTGGCCATATGAGGCGCACCAACATCTCCCCAAGAGGAGAAGGGATTGGGACTTCCACCAAGGTGACTTCCTTGGTTGGTGGGCTCCATACTTTTCAACTGAAAGATCAACGTGGGAATAACAGGTGATTATGTTCCGATTAAAATAAATTTTATTAACGACGCTTTAGACACAACTTTGCTTTTTCATGTTTTAAGAGTCGAGAAAAAGCTAAAGATGACTCTAGTCTCCTTCGATGTATTAACGAGCCCGAAGTGACAAATGCCCGGTTGGACTTTTTCAGTTATAGAGTTTGAAAAAGGCCAAAAGAAACTTCTCTGGAGTTCTAGGCAGAGGGTGTGCCAAACCTTTCGCAAAACCACGGAATACGTTTTACGGTACGTGTGGTCAATCTTCGTGAATGCTGTGTTCACTGCATTGCGATCAGTAGGGCGGCCGACACGGCTTCCTATGGATAAAGGCTTTGTTCCTATAGGTGTCTCCCAATATATACGCGACGGTACGTGGGAGCACAAGTCCGTATTAGTGCCACCGACTCTCAGGAGGAATCACCCACCTTCGTAGAGATCGACAGTCACTAAGTTTAACGACGCTGGAACATGTCTCTACCTAGACCTCTATGTGTTTGCGTTATGTTACAAAGCGTTGTTATGTAAATTGAATTTATTTTAATGTTGATCTTGCTTAGCAGTTTGCCTTTAAGGATCACCACGAGATGTATGTAACAAATTCCTGAATGCAGTCTAAGATGAGAAGCAAACTTTTCAATCTTTCAACTTTGAAAATCTTAACTACTGAGGGAGAAGAAAGGAAAATCTTTTCTCACAGATCATAGAGCACACACTAATGCAAAATTTCCTAAATCGTCATGCAAACAGTCAAATGCAAAATGCACAATGCATGTATTTTCTTTTCCCTTCCTTAATGTTGATGTATTACAAAAAGAAAGTCGTTATATAACTTTGATTTCGATTTAAAGCGAAAGTAAACAAGCTAGTCAAAAATCAAAAGACACCTTAAGATTTACTTGTTTAATCACTGGAAATACATGAAATCAAACCATAATGACAAAAGTGAAAAGACTAATAAGCTATGGACAACAAACAAGCTAACTCTTTAGACCAGCAAAATGCCTAACACAGGTTCAGATCTAAGAGGCCAAAAGCAAGACTAGTTCACTTTCGTTATGGGAAATTGTAAATGACGTAAGAAATACAAAAGAACAAGTACAATTTAGTTATATAACAGAGGCGAAATGATGGCAAGTAAGGTTGGTTTCAGATAGGTGCAAGACTGGTAACCGGTTGCAAAAACTATAGTGAAAACAGACAGGAAAAAGGGAGGAAACCCCAACTGCACAAGGCAGAATTGGGCCAACGCAGGTGCTGCACAGCCAATCTGGCTCTCAGCGCAGGTAGCCCCTTCGGGACCTGCGTTGCAAAGTAGGTAGCCTGTGTACTACCTGCTTTGGAAAACGAAAGTTTCGTTTTCACAGTTTCCGGGTCACAATTTTCTCAAAAATTCACAGTTTTTGCTCAAATCAGAAGCTATCAGTCAAGCACACACTAAGGGATGACAAGGAAGGTGAAAAGCTATCACTAAGAGCTTACAAGGATCCTTGTAGATCAGCTCTTCAAATCATGAACCTGCTCAGAAATGAGCTAGAGTAGCTGCCCTCTACTTCGCTTTTGATATAGTCAAAAGCTTTTCGATTTGGTACTCTTTTGTTCAGGAAATGAATAGCAAAATACTACAAACAATCAAACAGATACGTTCCCCAGCGGAGTCGCCAGTTTGTTGTAGGGAAAAGTATCCGATTCGGATGACCCTATCCCACTCTAAGGGTGATAGTACCTCAGCAACAACTGTAAAGAAAACTACTTAAGGTTTACTTCTTTATGAAAGCAAGAGAGAATGAAGAAATGCACTAACCGTTGCCTTGCGCTTAATGTCGAATCCAAACTCTTCTCTTTGCTTGCTTGCTCCCAACTCCTTGCTCTTTTGCTGGCCCAGCTACAATGAGATCCTACAAAATAACAAAGAAGGAAACTACAAGAAGCATGCAATCATAACTGATTCAAGGATTAGCATAAATCAAATATACAATTATCACAACACATCATTGAAACAAGTGCATATAGAAGAACCTCAATAGCTTTTATTAATAGAAGAAGTAAAGTTCTGAGAGTGTTACAACCATTGAAGGCTCCAATCCAACAACACCTCCCAGCAGAAAGAATTTCTCCTCTTCACCTCCTTCAAGCAATCACCCAATAGCTCTATAGTGAAACCAACAGCATATCATTACTTTGCACAAAATTCCAGCCTCCTGAGCTCATAGGAGAGAGCTCAATATATAGATGAATTGAGAAAGGATGAGTCAGCTTGCAACTGATGTGTAGCTGCCTTGTGTCCTCTCTCTCTTCAGTTGATCTTCAGTTCTTGAGTCCACTTGGAGAACCTTGCTTCCACTTGGAGAAACAGAGCCTCTGACTCATCACAAGGCGAAATCCCTGATCCAAGTGTCATTTTTGGAAGATTCCAGAGCAATGACTCATTGTGCCACTTGTCCCATCTCGCTTAGCGCAGGTGGCCTTTGTTCCACTTGCTTTGCAACGCAGGTACACCATGGAGCAGCTGAGTTTCAGCGCAGAAGCCTAGTGGAGCACCTGCTTTGATTTCAGGATTGCTTGTTTTTGAGTGTTTTCAGGTGGAGAACTGATCTGAGAGCTGTTGGCTTGTTGACCTTGTTCCTCTAGGGGTAGGAACATCATGTTTAGGGACTTTGGATCCCTTGGATTATTGACAATTCATGCCTGATGCTGCAAGGCACAAAATTGTCTATAACACCTCCCTTTTTTGTTCCAACTTGCCTCAGAGAGGTTTTCAACCCTAGAGTTGGCCTCAGATGCCTCATAGAGGTTTTCATCCAAACCTTTTATTTTATTTTATTTTATTTCTAATATTGTTGTGGACTGGAAGCTATGAAACTCCCAATCACACTCAATTATTTGTTGACTGAACTGATAAATTCCTCCTTTGACAAAGGTATTCTATATAACTTCGACCTGTAACCATTTAAAAGCAACTTAGCAAGGGAATTCCTTCCTCATCAATGGTTCTAATCTGGATAGATCCATTTTCATGGCACTCTTCCACTAGGTATGGTCCCAACCATCTTGTCGTTAGCTTCCCTTTAAAATCTTTGAACCTAGAATCATATGACAAGGAACAATACCCTTCTTAAAAAGTATTTTACTTGATATGCTTGTCATACAAGACCTTCCTTTGCAGTTGTATGACTTCAGTGCGTAACAACTTCCGACACAACCCCTCGGCTGTCAGTACTCTGGTGTCCATAGCTTCTGATCCTGGGATAATGTCACAGATGATATTGCGATCGGACTTTGGAAATCAATCAAATGTTGTCCAGTCAAGTAATTCTTCAAAGGATGCACGGTTCATGCATGTCTGAGAGCTCACCAACTCAATGCTCAAAATGGCAAGTGTTTTTTTGTTGGGTAGCCACATGTAATTTATAGCCCATTTTGAATTCAAATCCGATCATTTCCCCCAAATTCAGCTAGATTGGCGGCTGATTGTCAAGTATCTTACCCATAAGTTTCGTCTTAAATGTTGCCCCCCTGCTCCATTTGGACACATTCTCATCATCAAATCATGAACAATGACTTTAACAGTCACTTTCCAGTTGACCTGTGCGGTTTTTCCCTGGGTAACATAGCTCTCTCTGCATTGTTGCGAACCCTGTGACATCTCCTCGTTTTGTGTAATCCTCTGATCACGTACTTTCCTAACCCAGGAAGTGTAGTTTATAGTCCCGTGCCTCCTTTCAGCTGCCTAAAGCGCTAGTACTATGATACCTTCATATAGTCACCTAGCCTAATCACTGGTGTATGGTTTCAATCAGCTACCATTCACCTTTCCTGAGAAAGGATCTCCATTCAATTTAACCAACTAAATAGCTCCACCATCGGTAATTTCCTCAATGACATAGGGCCCTAGCCAGCGCATCCTAAATTTCCCTAGAAATTTATCAAACTTTCTGTCATATAACAAAACCAGATCATTTACCTTAAAGGTATGTAGTTTAATGTTCCGAGCATGCCATTCTTTTTCGCACTGCTTTTGGACCTGTTAGTGAAATCCAGCCAGAAGCCTTTCTTCCTCAAGCTCGATAAGCTACATGATCCTCTCTTCCAGGGCTTCACGATCCATCATACCCATGAATGCTGCTATGCATAGACTAGTCACAATGTATTCCATTGGCATCACTGCTTTAACACGATATACAAGCCTAAAGGGTGTTTTTCCAATCAACTTTTTTCACATTGTTCGATAATCACATAGTACTGCAGGTATGCGAAAGTCCCAATCATTTCACTAAGCATTGTAAACCTTGGTCAGCACATTCTCCAGTACCTTATTAAATGCTTCCACCATCCCATTAGCCTGTTGGTGATAAGGCATGCTTTTCTGGTGATATACCTGAAATTCCTCCATCAACGCGCTGATAGTTTCGTTCCGAAAGTGCATACTGCAATCACTCATTAAAATCTTTGGATACCGAAATCACATTAGTACATACTCAAAGAGAAAATTTGTAGTAATCATGCCTGTGCATTCCTTCACAAGCTATGCTTCTGCCCATCGATTCATATACTCAGTTGCAGTGATAATGTACGCACAACTGTCCTCTTTCCTTGAGGCTGAATGGGTCCCACAAAATCTATTGCCGATTTCTTGAATGGTTATAACATCATATGTGGGTTCAGAGGTAGCTCATCTCTCCACAATGGCCTACCAGTACTTTGACACACATTACATGCCCTACAATAAGCTTTTGAATCCTTATGGAGGGTTGGCCACCA
This sequence comes from Pinus tabuliformis, assembly GCA_031772625.1. NCBI lineage: Eukaryota > Viridiplantae > Streptophyta > Pinopsida > Pinales > Pinaceae > Pinus > Pinus tabuliformis. The sequence continues at coordinate 41,680,676 of CM062815.1, forward strand.
CAACCCTGTGCATAGAATCTTTTGCGTGGTTGCTCTCCATGTGCAATTCCCTCCTGTGGCACCCCCATGAGCATTTGCGAGGATATTTCTTCTTTCAAACTCTGGTACATATCATCACAGTACTTCATTAGACCCCATTTTGTACAGATGTCCAGCAATGACAGAAAATTCTGCCACGCGCACCACTAACTCCTTTTTCTGTTGGGTGGTGTAGCCTTCTGGGGTAGTCCTTCTCGTTAGGATGTGTATGATGTCTTCAAAGTTACCATCCATGAAGTGTACTGAAAAGAGATTCGTGTCAGGCAATCCTTCCTCCAAATTAGTGGGCTCTTCTCCTGTTTTGATGTGCGACAGATGATTTGGTCCTGCGTTCAATCGTCCAGGCTTCACAATAACTTCAATATCATACTTCTAGAACAATAACAACCACCTGTAAATTCTCCCCCCAACACAGTGTTATAGACATTTTTGTGCCTTTCAGCATTGAGCATGAAATTTCCATAATCTAAGGGATCCAAAGTCCCTAAACATGTTGTTCCTACCCCTAGAGGAACAAGGCTAACAAACCACAGCAATTCATAGAAGTTCTCCACCAAAAACTGCTCAAAAACAAGTCAATTCAAGATCAATTCAGTGGCTCCACTAGCTGTCTGCGCTGAAATGCAAAGTCAACACTGGCTACCTGCACTGCAACGCAGGTAGAAGCAGTACCAGGCTACGCTGAGCGGGAATTGACAAATGGCAAGTTCATTCCAAGAGGTGTCAAGACCCAGGAAGCTTCCAGAATCTTCCTCAATGACACTTGCCTCAGTGAATTCGACTAGTGATGAGTAAGAGGTTCCCAATCTCCAAGTGGAAGCAAGAACCTCCAAGTGGAATCAAGAACTGACAGAGGGAGAGGACACTAGTCAGATCTCAAGCTGACTCACCCTCTCTCCAAACATATATATATGGATCTCTCCTCCATGAGATCTAGAGGCTGGAATTTTGTTATTGCAAAGAATTGTTGTTGGTTTGAGACTGGAACTATTGGGTGCTTAATGCTTTGAAGGGGGTGAAGATAGGAATTCCATTTGCCGGGAAGGAGATGCTGGATTAGAGCCTTCTGGGTTGTATCTCTTCCTGAACCTTGTTATTCATCAATAAAGCTATCTTGGTTTCTCCTATATACTGATGTATCTTTGATGTATGATTGCATTAGTATGTTTAGTTTATTTCTAATCCTGAACTAGTTATGAATATGAATCCATGTCTTGTGTAGTGTTCTCTTCTTGTGATCTTGCAGAAACCTCTTGAAGCTGGGCGAGCGAGAAGGCAAGTAGCTGGGAACACTCAAAGAGAAGAGAGACCGGATCGAGGGACAAACGGAAGACACCGGTTAGTCCATCGATCTCTCTTCATTCTTAATTCATAAAGGAAGAATACTAGAATAGCTGTCTCTGTTTGTTGCTAAGGCACTGTCACACCTTAGGTGGATAGGATCGTCCTGCATAGGCATTTTTCCCCACAACAAATTGGCGACTGCGCTGGGGAGATCTGTTTAGTCATTTTATTTGTGTTTCTATCATTGTTTGTTTCATAGACTCGACAGCAACAATCGAACTGCATCTGCTATTCTGAGATGCAAAGTAGACAGTTGCTGCTTTGATCCAATCACTGGACTTGTCTATGATCTGAACAATAGACTCACAAATGATTTGATGATCCTTTGTGATAGATCTTAGTACCCCCTCAAAGCATCCCTTTGATTGTACCTTGCTTGTTGCTTTTATTTGGCCTAAAACAGTAGATTAAATAGCAATCTGTGACCCAGAACCAAGTGAGAAACGAGAGTTTCTCCTTCAGCGCAGACCCTGTGAAGGGATTCTGCATTTCAACGCAGGTCCTGTGAAGGCTGCCTGCGCTGAATGTCAAAACCCCTGTGTTGAGGTTGCGCTGAACCAGTTTGGCCTTGTGCAGCTCGGGTTCTCTGCTCTGTTTTGCCTTGTTTTGATCTCTGATTTTTGTAGCCTGTAACCAGCATAGGTACCAGTCTGATAACTCCTTTTCTCTGCTTAAATTCCGCCTCCTTTTGTACAAAAATACTGTGAGTGTTTTTATGTGTTTGTGGCGTCATTTACAGTTTTCCTTTGCAAGAGTGAAATAGTCATCCTGTAGCCCTTGATTCAGATCTGTTGATTGTGATCTTAAGAGAGAGTTCATTGGCTGTTTACAGTTGATTATACATTTGCTTTTGTTTATTGGTTTGAGTTTGTCTCTTTTAAAGTGTAGAAACAAGTTTTCATTTCAAAAATCGTTAAGTGTTGTAATCTCTTCTACCCTCTCTGATTTTGAAAAAGCAAACTTGTTTGTATTTGTCATTTAAAAGCAAATTCAAAGTTGTACAAAAAGCTTTTTTTGTAGGCATCAATACTAAGAAAGCAGAAAACAAACACCTGCATTGTGCATTTGCATCTTGATAGTTTGCATGTTTGATTTAGGAAAAGTGCATTAGAGTGTGATGATTGCTCTTTGAGAAAAGATGGTGTCTTTCTTTTCCCTTAGTAGCTAGGATTTTCAAAGTTGAAAAGATATAAAGCTTGCTTATCATCTTTAGACTGCATTTAGGAATTGTATCATACATCTCGTGGTGAACCTTGAAAGGCAGACTTCAAAAAAATCAACCTAAAATAAATTGAATGAAATTAACAACGCTTTGCAACATAACGCACAACATAGAGGTCTAGGCTAGAGACGTGTTCCGGCGTCGTAAAGCCTGGTGACTGTCGATCTCGTTGATGGTGGGTGATTCCTTCTGAGGGACGATAGCGCCAGTACGGATTGTGCTCCCACGTACCGTCGCGTATATATTGGGAGACCCGTATAGGCATAAAACCTTTATCCTTAGGAAGTCGTGTCGGCCGCCCTACTGATCGCAATGCACTGAACACAACATTCAGGAAGATCGACCGCCCGTACCCTAAAAAGTATTCTGCGGTTTTGCGAAAAGTTTGGCACACCCTCTGCCTAGAACTCTAGAGCAGTTCCTTTTGGCCTTTTTAAGACTCTATAACGGAAAAAGTCCATCCGAGCATTTGTCACTTCGAGCTCGTTAAAACATCGAAGGAGACTAGAGTCATCTTTAGCTTTTTCTCGACTCTTTAAAACTGAAAAAGCAAGTTGTGTCTAAGCGTCGTTAAAAATTTATTTTAAACGGAACAATCACCCCTATTCCTGCGTTGATCTTTAGGTTGAAAAAATGGAGCACACCAACCAAGGAATTCCCCTTGGTGGAAATCCTAGTCCCTTCTCCTCTTGGGGAGATGTTGGTGCGCCCCATATGGCCACATTGTCACTTCCAGGACTGACGATTGGCCTGCCAGTCTGGCTCTTTTCAACCAATGTCGTTCAGAACACCACTATTCCTGAACAGTCGAGTCAACAGTTAGATCAGACCAGAGTTGCCCACCAGCCTTCCACTTCATCTAATTCTTCCTCTCCTCCTTCCTCTTCGCTTGACGGAATTGGTAAAACAAAAAACCAAGTTCCTAAGGAGAAGAAGGAAAAGAAGAAGAAAGAGAAGAAGAAGAAGGAGCCAAAAGCGACTGGGGGCAAACAAGTGTCGTCTGACAAAAATCCACACACAGCACTGACTAGGCCTAAATCGCCATGTGTCATATGCAAGGGAGACCACTTCCACAGAGATTGTCCCTGCATCCCTCGGATACTAAGGGACTGGTCTCCCTGTTTGCACAATTCGGTGGCGTCAACCTCTAATAGCCATGTTGACAGCTCACCATCAACTAGTGAAAGTGAAGTCACAGGACAGAGAGGGAAAGCTAGATTTCCCTGCAAACTGTGTGAAGGTGACCATGTCATCCACCATTGTCCCTTCTTAGACGAGGCTAAAAGAGTTTTGGAAGATCGCCCGATCTTACGAGCGCAACTTCCTCCTGGATATCAAAAACTCCTGCCAAGTCCTTCACTAGTTGAGAACCCGGCCGGCCCGCCCAGGCGGTCAGCCGAAGCACCTATCATTGAAGATGAACCGTCTGAATCCATACCTGATGAAAGTCAAAAGGTTGAGGCGGAAGTTGACCCGGTTTTGCCTTCGGAGGCTCTATCTTCGAATGATACCGTCACAGAGGAGAATAAAGACGACACCGTCCAAATTCTCTTCATCAACACAGACTCCGATGAACAAGGGGGCAATTTGCCCATTCCTTTGTCGCAGGAAGGAACTTCGTTAGAGTCATACCCAACCGTCTACTTGGTCCCACCACCAAGCAACCTGGTTGTGTCCTTCGACTGGAACCAACTAGGCAGACCCCAGTTGCCAGCAAGCATACCATTCAGGATTATCGTTCAAATATACAGAATGGTAATGGCTGGCACTATCATTGATGAGGGGGCATCTGTGAGTATCCTTTCCTCTATTGCTTGGAAAGCGCTTGGTTCGCCAATGCTTTTGCCTGAAATGAGAAATCTATCAGGCTTTGATAAAGGAACCAGTCGACCTTTAGGGATCCTCCCCAATGTGCCCATAACATTGAAAGGGAAGACCGTTCAAATGAACGTGATGGTCGTTCAATGACCCTTGGATTATAACCTACTCCTTGGACGAGACTATATATATTGCATGGGAGCCATCGTCTCCTCACTCTTTAGAGTAATGTGTTTTCCGCATGAAGGAAGAGTGGTCAAGCTCGTGGACCAACTTTCATTTCCTGGATCACGCATCGCAAATAGTCATATACCATCCCTAAATGGTCTCTTCACGCAAGAATTGTCTCAACCCACGGTCCGTCCTCCTGATGAGCGCGAGTAATCCGGGAGGATATGACTGGAACCCAGGGGACATGCGTCCTGGTCTGCTTCGGCAGGAAAACTTTGGGTATAGAGTAGGTTTCCGTGGGAGAATATAACTAGTCTGTACCCCGCCCTTGCTGGAGAGGGGTTATTCTAGAATAATATTCTTTTGTCAAAGTTACGTGTTTGGCACTAAGGTCATTCACCTTTGTCTATCTCGGTAGATATCGCCGAAGAAGTGTTTTGTTTGAAAGATTAACAAGACAATCTTTGGGTAGCCTGAAAGAGGTAGGCCTTTCCTGCTTAAACAAATGTTTTGGCGGACAAAGTAAGGGTAACCTTGAAATCATATTTTATGCCTGGGGGCATGCAAACATTTCGGAGTGCAAGCAAGGTGCGGCTATTTATTTTTTAAATTTTTAGGTCCTCCCTTTAAACCTGTTGGTCTAACCCTTTAAACTCGTAGGATTAGTCGTTTCCGAACTCGCATAACGAAAGGATGCGGGGCATAGCTTTGTAAGATGAAGCTCCATAAAAAATAGCATCTTCAATGAGACATTCTTATCATATGACTGGGTTTTCGAGCAGTTTTAGCACACAGTTCATGCTCGTTAAAAAATAAACGCAAGATCCGAGCAGTTTTAGCACATAGTTCATGCTCGTTAAAAAATAAACATAAGATCGAGCAAATGTTTCCACCCGTGTTTAAGCTCATTAAAAAATGAACTATCCCGGTAAATAACCACTGTGAATGTAACCTCATCAGTCATTAAAGCCTTGGTCGTGTTTGCACCGTCACCTCCACTTTTCCATTGGCCGATCGTTCACCGCCATATGTTTGTTTACCCATTTTGAGGAACAGCTGCGAAGAGTGATTGCACTAGCCATCCTTGTGACACTGCCGTGACTGGAAAATTCCAACCTGTACCTGGAATCAGCTGCTAACCCGTTTTATCACTTGTTCCTCAAAAGACGAGTCTTCTTTAAGCTCTTTTCATCTGACTCGTAAAATATGAAAAGATTGCCGACTCCTTGGCCTTCCAGCTCGTTAAAGGGACAGGAAGTGCTATCCCTCCTCTAGATTTTAATCTTTTTGGACCTGAGGGATTATTGCACAAAAAGATCGAGCGCTTGTCTTATTCGGCTCGTTAGAACTATCGAAAACTCATCCCTTCTGTATTGTTTTATACTTTTTCAGACTTAAGGGATTAGATGACGAAAAAGGTCTTTTGGAGTTAACTTTATGTACCTTTTCAGACTCTCTAAAAATGAAAAGGACCGAGTTATCCTTGTCGTTAGACTCGTTAAAATCATTAATAGCGACAAACTTGTCTTTAGACGAGAACGAGTTTCATTATCGCTAGGCTCGTTAAAACATAGCGATGGGCTTGCCCGAAGGGCAGGTTATAAAACAAGCATATGTTATCCTCCTCAAGCTTGACAAAAATAAAGAGGTACTGGCCAGCAATGAATGGGGAAAAATTGGGAGAAACTCAAGAAAACTTTGATGGTAGCAAGTCGCTCTTGAACATGACACTTTTCCTCCGTACCACAATCGGGTTGGGTTGTTTCATTCACTGGTCACATCCATGGTCTCGCCATACCATCCATATTTGGGGTAATGCTACCAATCCATCGCATCAGTGTCGCCATATGTTCAAGAGAAGTCGTTCAGAAAAAGTCAACCGTGTCCCATCCACTGTCGTACATTATCCTTCATCCTTTCATGACTGCCACCCTGAATCATATGTCACAGATCGTTTTCACCTCCATCAAAATCATTAGCTCCGTTCTGTGTCATTGATGTGGGATTCATTAAGGCCATCCTTTGATGGGTCGCTTCTTGTCGACATCAGCTCATTATCCAAGAAGTTGATCTAGGAACAACTCCTTCAGTACTTTGAAGCTTGCATACCTCAATGGCAAGTTTCTCACTTCCGGAGACAGGTATACATCAATGACCTTCGACCGAAAGATTTTGCGTGGTGTTCGACGCCAAGTCCTTTATTCACACCACGTGAATTGTACTGGAGTACCTTGAGGGTCATTATCATTATCGGTGATTCCTCTTGCGCTTGTTAACAGTTTACCTCATTGACCGGTAATCAAGCGATGTCTTTCCATGTTCGACTTCAGAACAATTCTCACATGGATCGACTTGTACTTAGAGTGAAGATCAAACGAGTTTGAAGACCCCAGATCTAGTTTCATCCGTCAGGGCTGCGATATATATTCAGGAAAAATAAAGACATTGACATGTACATCATTGTAGCAGATAATCATCCTACTCAAAGGATGATAATTTCATCAAAATTATCAGTCTACCACCAGACGATTGTCTGTTCTATGTACAGAAAAATGAATTTATAAAGCTGAGCATGGGAATGCCCGCCTCAGCTAGATCATGAAAGCAGTATAAAAAATAATGTATTGTATTGTATCTTATTACAGGTCTCCTCCCAGCATTGGATGAACTTCGGATCCTCCTGATAAAGCATTTCACCCGATAAACGGCCTCATACTTTAGGGGGAAACTGTTATAGACATTTTTGTGCCTTACAGCATTGAGCATGAAATGTCCATAATCTAAGGGATCCAAAGCCCTAAACATGTTGTTCCTACCCCTAGAGGAACAAGGCTAACAAACCACAGCAATTCACAGAAGTTCTCCACCAGAAACTGCTCAAAAACAAGTCAATTCAGGATCAATTCAGTGGCTCCACTAGCTGTCTGCGCTGAAATGCAAAGTCAACACTGGCTACCTGCACTGCAACGCAGGTAGAAGCACTACTAGGTTGCGCTGAGCGGGAATTGACAAATGGCAAGTTCATTCCAAGAGGTGTCAAGACCCAGGAAGCTTCCCGAATCTTCCTCAATGACACTTGCCTCAGTGAATTCGACTAGTGATGAGTAAGAGGTTCCCAATCTCCAAGTGGAAGCAAGAACCTCCAAGTGGAATCAAGAACTGACAGAGGGATAGGACACTAGTCAGATCTCAAGCTGACTCATCCTCTCTCCAAACATCTATATATGGATCTCTCCTCCATGAGATCTAGAGGCTGGAATTTTGTTATTGCAAAGAATTGCTGTTGGTTTGAGACTGGAACTATTGGGTGCTTAATGCTTTGAAGGGGGTGAAGATAGGAATTCCATTTGTTGAGAAGGAGATGCTGGATTGGAGCCTTCTGGGTTGTATCTCTTCCTGAACCTTGTTATTCATCAATAAAGCTATCTTGGTTTCTCCTATATACTGATGTATCTTTGATGTATGATTGCATTAGTATGTTTAGTTTATTTCTAATCCTGAACTAGTTATGAATATGAATCCATGTCTTGTGTAGTGTTCTCTTCTTGTGATCTTGCAGAAACCTCTTGAAGCTGGGCGAGCGAGAAGGCAAGTAGCTGGGAACACTCAAAGAGAAGAGAGACTGGATCGAGGGACAAACAGAAGACATCGGTTAGTCCATCGATCTCTCTTCATTCTTAATTCATAAAGGAAGAATACTAGAATAGCTATCTCTGTTTGTTGCTAAGGCACTGTCACACCTTAGGTGGATAGGATCGTCCTGCATAGGCATTTTTCCCCACAACACACAGGATTATTGACCAAGTATGTCAACACAGAATGATTCATATACATCTTAAAATGTCCACCCAGTAAATAGTGTCTAAACGTCTGGAGCACGTATACCATGGCTAGTCCTTCGTGCTCGGTGGTGGAATAATTCTTCTTAGACTTGGATAACCTCCTTCTTGCGAATGATATAGAATGGTCCAATTATCCTTCGCTACTCTGTGCCAGTACTACTCCCAGTGCTATACATGATGCATCTACATGTACATGAAACTCCTTCTTCCAATCAGGGAAGACTAAAATCGGTACGATTACCATTTTCCCTTTTATCACATCCAAGCTTTTCTAACAGTCCTTGTTCCAATAGAACATGACATCCTTTTTCAACAACTTCTCCATAGGTGCGGTGATCTAGGCATAACCCTTGATAAACTTCCTGTAGTACCCAATATGTCCCAATGTTGCGCACAATTGTTTCACACTCCTTCGCACCCCCAAGTTAATTATCACTGTGATCTTCGTGCAATCTACCATCAATCCCTATCTTCATACCACATGACCTAGCAGAGTCCCAAAAGGGACACGAAACAAACATTTCTTTAGATTGAGCGCAATCTGGTACCTTCAACAAGTATCTAGCATTAAGCGCAAACTTGCCACATGGAGTTTTACCAACCCAAACATAGCCTAGTCATCAAATTACACCTCCAGAAACTTATGAATGAAGTCTTTGAATGCAACAATGACTACGTGTGAAAAAATCATAGGTGCATCCTTTAATTGGAAATGCATTACGATGTACTGAAAACATCCCCATTTATCCACGAAGGTCATCTTGCTTCTATATTCACGTGTTATTTTGATCTGATGGTTCCTAGAGAACCTATCAGTGAAGGAGTACGCTTCCTGGCCACCTACATTATCCAATACCTCATTAGTGAATGGAGTCGGTAAAGGATCGTGAACGCAACCATCATTCAACTTCCTAAGATCTACACATATCCTTATTTCATCCTTCTACTTCTTTTCCTGTATCACCATTGGGCTCACCCAATCAGATTCCTCTAGGGGCGCAATGATGCCTGCCGTGAGCATCTTATCTAACTCTTAGTGGACCTTCTCTTTATACTTTGGATTGAGACAGTAAGGTCTTTGCTTGACCAGCTTCGCGTCCGTTTTAACATGATCATCATAATGCCAAGATCTCCTATTATCCCCTTTAACTCCGTAAACTTGGTAGGGAACAAATCCTGGTATTCATGGAGCAATTCGGTGACCTTATCTACCATCGCATCATCCCAATAATCTCCAATATTCGCGAATTTTGGCTCCGCCTCCATGCCAATATTTACCTGTTTAGTTTTCAGCGGCGCGGTTATCTCAAGATTCTCGATTTGTGGTCCCTCGACCTCTCAATGACCCTCGATTTTAGGGATATTAATCTTTCAAGTGTCCTCATCTTCTTCTTCAAGAGTCATGTTATAGCATTCTAGCACGTGGTTCAGCTGAGTAGTCCAATCGGGTTGAATCAGATTCAAAGAATCCTACAGTATCCTAAAGTTCGCTGCTTTAACTTCTTGTAGCGCTTTGTCAATACAGTCAAACCCATCTTCAAAGTTGAACGTTATTATGAACCATTCACAAAAAATATCCCATTCTTCTGTGCCATGGCAGAGCTCTGTCTCCAATAACTAGTTCATCAGGATAACATCTAGCGTGTGAGAAAATGAGTGCACCCATTCAGGTTGGGGCTTCACTCCATAGGCCTTAGCCCATTTGGCCAAGTCTTCACATCAATCATCCTTCCTCTCATACCTGTCTATCACTCGTATCTTTAGCTTCCCAAAGCGTGTTCTCATCATCATCATATACTCGCGCTAATTATCAAAACTACCCTTGTGCATACCCCACCATCTTGCAGGCGTAGTGCACAATGCCAAGTCCAAAGCCTGGAAGTGCTGATTCTCTCGTACTTCCCTCTCAAATGCATCCAAAAACACATCCACATCATTCAAGCCATCATAAGTGGGCATATTTCTTACGTTTGACGACACACAACATAGTGACCAGGTCATCATGTTAGAACTCAGCATAGTTACTTCATGTAGTTGATTCTACCAGTGCTCTAATTCTTCGTCTGAGTCTGAGGTGTAGGAATTATCGTGATCCCATGTAATTCATCCATCTGCTATCAGATTCACCCAATCTTGGTCTCGCGCTATTATCTTATATATGTAGTCCAAATCATCATCGCTTTCGTAATCATGAACTGCTTCAATATAGTGCAATCCCTCTACACGATCTAAGGGTACTATTACGTGAAGAAATTTGATTTCAAATATCATATTTTACTTCTTTAGGTTGATTACCTTGTTCATGTTAGGAGCCCGATCAATGCCAAGGAGCACAGGGTAGGGGTTTCTGTTCTATTACTTCAAACTCCGCCAATGCGCTTGCGCTTTCAATCTCTACAATTACTCCCTACAACTGTCTCATGGGGATGATCTTCTACTAATTTTCCATCCTTAACTAAATCAGAGACCACTACAATGCGGGTCTCCCCATACGCTCCCAAGTATGCTTTGGAAACATCTTCAAGTCTGACCCTAGATCCATAATGACTTGATCGATTTCATGTTCTCTTATCTGTGCGGTGAGTCTCATCTCATGTCCTGTCCTTGCCTTATGCTTACCAATCTTCTGTACCATGTGTGGTTGGGCTCACCCAATCAGATTCCTCTAGGGGCGCAATGATGCCTGCCATGAGCATCTTATCTAACTCTTAGTGGACCTTCTCTTTATACTTTGGATTGAGACGGTAAGGTCTTTGCTTGACCAGCTTCGCGTCAGTTTTAACATGATCATCATAATGCCCAGATCTCCTATTATCCCCTTTAACTCCGTAAACTTGGTAGGGAACAAATCCTGGTATTCATGGAGCAATTCGGTGACCTTATCTACCGTCGCATCATCCCAATAATCTCCAATCTTCGTGAATTTTGGCTCCGCCTCCATGCCAATATTTACCTGTTTAGTTTTCAGTGGTGCAGTTATCTCAAGATTCTCGATTTTTGGTCCCTCGACCTCTCGATGACCCTCGATTTTAGGGATATTAATCTTTCAAGTGTCCTCGTCTTCTTCTTCAAGAGTCACGTTATAGCATTCTAGCACGTGGTTCAGCTGAGTAGTCCAATCGGGTTGAATCAGATTCAAAGAATCCTACAGTATCCTAAAGATCATTGGTTTAACTTCTTGTAGCACTTTGTTAATACAGTCAAACCCGTCTTCAAAGTTGAACGTTATTATGAACCATTCACACAAAATACCCCATTCTTTTGTGCCATGGCAGAGCTCTGTCTCCAATAACTAGTTCATCGGGATAACATCTAGGGTGTGACAAAATGAGTGCACCCATTCAGGTTGGGGCTTCACTCCATAGGCCTTAGCCCATTTGGCCAAGTCTTCACATCGATCATCCTTCCTCTCGTACCTATCTATCACTCATATCTTTAGCTTCCCAAAGTGTGTTCTCATCATCATCATATACTCGCGCCAATTATCAAAACTACCCTTGCACGTACCCCACCATCTTGCAAGTGTAGTGCACAATGCCAAGTCCAAAGCCTGGAAGTGATGCTTCTCTCATACTTCCCTCTCAAATGCATCCAAAAACACATCCACGTCATTCAAGCCATCATAAGTGGGCATATTTCTTAAGTTTGACGACACACAACATAGTGACCAGGTCACCATGTTACAACTCAGCATAGTTACTTCATGTAGTTGATTCTACCAGTGCTCTAATTCTTCGTCTGAGTCTGAGGTGTAGGAATTATCGTGATCCCATGTAATTCATCCACCTGCTATCAGATTCACCCAATCTTGGTCTCGCGCTATTGTCTTATATATGTAGTCCAAATCATCATCGCTTTCGTAATCATGAGCTGGTTCAATATAGTGCGATCCCTCTACACGATCTAAGGGTACTATTACGTGAAGCGATTTGATTTCAAATATCATATTTTACTTCTTTAGGTTGATTACCTTGTTCATGTTAGGAGCCCAATCAATGCCAAGGAGCGCAGGGTAGGGGTTTCTGTTCTATTACTTCAAAATCCGCCAATGCGCTTGCGCTTTCAATCTCTACAATTACTCCCTGCAACTGTCTCATGGGGATGATCTTCTACTAATTTTCCATCCTTAACTAAATCAGAGACCACTACAATGCGGGTCTCCCCATACACTCCCAAGTATGCTTTGGCAACATCTTCATGTCTGACCCTAGATCCATAATGACTTGATCGATTTCATGTTCTCTTATCTGTGCAGTGAGGCTCATCTCATGTCCTGTCCTTGCCTTATGCTTACCAATCTTCCGTACCATGCGTGGTTCACCTAGAGTGTTTTCGGTGCTTCTATTTATAAGTTCATGTACCCCTTCGTAGCCTTGCTATCATGCAACAGCTTCATGTAGGTCTCTAAAAAAGTCGTAAGCATAGAAGGGTCTATTTCCTGAATAGGTTTATCCCAGTTCCCTAAGGTAGAGGCCTCAGTGAAGCTCTTCTTTGCTTCCGTGAACATTTCAAGTGCGCTCTCCAATTCAAATTCAACCTCCTTCTCTGGAGCTTTGTGAACCCACACACTGTCTTCAGGTCGTTTCCCCTTATCGTCGCCCATTGCATTCCACTTTGAAGCACTATATTCACATTTGGATCTTCTTCACGAGGCTCAGCCCTCATCATCTGCAATTTTTGAGTTGGCTACAGAGGTAGCACCCCTTTGTCACGTATCCTTGCTATCAGTGTATGACAATCCTTAGTCTCATGATCAAACTGAGTACAATATTTGCACGACAGACGCGGTGGGTTAGTGCATTCGTGGGCATAGTGTCCTGGTCCTCCACAATTGTAACAGATCAGATGTCCCTGACCTCTTCGAGGTCCTCCTCCGCCTCCACCTCATATACACCCCTAAAAGCCTGTCCATGCCATCCCAGCACCCTGGTCAGGAGGCCACATTTCTGCCTGAACTCTATAGGCAGGTGTTCTATCCATCATCAATTCATAACTTCGGCAAGTGCATTCATCATGCCCTATCGACATGCAGAAGTTGTAGAATAGTTGTTGTGGCGTTTGTACAAACTTCGGCAACAAATGAAAATTATCGGTCATATGTTTCCCTGCTACTTGACATATAGTGCACGACAATGTAGACCCCGCACTCGGTCCTTCTTGGGCTTTCGGCCTCGACAGCATCCGTCCTCCTCCTATAATATACTTCACAAAGATCGGGTAGTGGTGTTTGTCATGCCCTAGACCTTTACATTTTAGGCACCATATCTGTTCACGCGTCTCTAGTTGAACTATTTTGTTGTGCTTCAAACTTTGCATTTCGAGGCAAATATTTTGCAACTGTACATGGATCTACTAAACCCCTAGACTCGAAACTTTCCATGGTGTTTCATGTAGTCTTATTGCAATCTCCAAGGCCTCTATCTGAGTTGTAATCTTTTGTTGTGACAACGCAACCCTTAGGTGAGGTAGGAGTGAAGCCACGAAGCACTCGCAGTGCTTCCCATCTGTTAAATTCATGCTAGCTTGAAGGATTGTACACATTAACCTTTGATCGAACTCCCAAGGTGTCTCACTTGGTTTCATCGTGATTTCCTTGAACCCCACAATCAACTGCCTCTAATTTATCCCTACTGAACTCTTTATTCAGCATAGTCTAGATTTCTACCAATGCAGCGTTTGGGTTATCATTAGATTACTTTATGTACCAAGTTAGTGCACGATCCTGCAAAGCACTAACCAATGTCGTCTTCTTCACGTGATCGTTTGTGACACCCTGAGCTTCCCATATAGCTTTTACGACAAACCAAAACTGGTGCGGGTCCTCATTTACCAAGCCCTTAAGCAATGGCAGCTTCACTGAGTTTCCCATATTGAACTATGGTGGAGGTGGTAGTCGCAGGAACCCTTGTTTTATCAACTGAACTGCACTTCGTGGAGAAGCCTGCACTACTCCCTTGTCGTCACTCAAAGGAGGTGAAATCAGTGGGCTATATTCAGGGCCCTTTCTCCCTTCATTCTTGTAAGTGTTTCCACTTCACGTAGCTCCGAACATCAAGGTAGATGCATAACCCACTTTTCGCATAATAAAATCTTAATCCAAGTATTTAAAGACTTCAAGTACTTACATCGTGAACCTTTGAAAAAGTGTCGCTCTGCCTCACTGTAACTAACAGAGGTATCAATCGCAAATTCAGTCACAAACCCTCCTATAATACGAATGATCCCATGATGGACAGCGCAAGTGCTCTTATCCTCAGAGGTTTCTAGTTTCTGCACTAACTCTGGGGTCCAGACAATAGGACCGCCAAGCCTCTAGCTTCCCTGGCTATCCTCTAGCTTTGCAATCCACTCGTATAACTCAACTAGAAAGGAATAGAAAAATATTTTGTGGATTTCTATATATAGTTACCTGTCTAGCTATTATTCCTTCGTCAGTCATGGATTCCTATTTTCTTGCGCCACAACTTCGTGGATCTTCCTATCCAACTAGCCTTCAATCTCTTTCTTAGTTGGATTCCAGTGATACGACATCACACGTCTCTCATGCATATTCCGGTCTCAATAACGGAACCATTTTTTGGCTTTGTCGAACCTGACCCAGGTTCAACGTTAGTCAGCCAAACAAATCCCTACACTACTGGCCCTTTTGGCATCATCCCGTAGAGCGCGGACCAAAGTCTCATCCAAAGCAGTATGGGGGGATGCTAGAAGCAAGTTTCCACACCCTGAGATGGTCGTGATGTAAGTTTATACCTTCTACTCCTACCTTTGCATAGGTCGCTAATCCTTAGGGCTTATCGATCTACCCTCTGTCCGACCCTTCAGTACCTTTGTGAAGGTGTATGATTGATCTTTGCGTAGCCCTAATCAACGGTTCAGGTACTTTCACAGTCCTATGACGATGTATTATATAGGTTCCCAAGTTATCTCAAGTGTGTTACTTATTCTACCAATCAATTACAGTTATCTTCGCATAAACTGATATTCTTACTTGCGTTCAATTAGCAAATTTAATCACGTACATTCGTACATTAAATAAACATTGAAATATAAACCTAGATCACAATGCAATATAATCAGATGCATTAATAGAGACTAAATACACAGTAATTGCAAAATACTTCTCTTTATTAATTTCTCCAGTTTAATACAGACTCTATCCACCCTGTGTACACAACTGCAAGATCCACGCACTCAGCAGAGGAATTCTACCCTAGGCCTCTATGCACTCAGTTGCAGAGCTTCTACCTATGCTAAGAACTGAAAACACTTATACTTCTCCACTCTACTTCGCTACTTACTTCCTTTCTTAGAGCTTACTTACTTAGCTCCTTTTTATACAATCCCAAGGTCAGCGGACCATGGGTAGATATTTATAGTTGACTTGACACTTTACAAAATAATGGCAGACAACCCTTTATAACTCTTGACACCTTCACACTCCGCAACCACAAAATGTGGATACTTTATAACTTTATTATAAAATTGTCCTAAAACATGGGCTTTTAGCCCCAACTCTGCTCTTGGGGGAACTCATTCCCAACACTGAGCTACCATTATCAAAGTGTTATATTCAAACTCAATAGAAATCCTAGCTTTCTTCCCATAAACCAAATCACATGGAGTGAATCTAGTATTGGTGGTTTTCCAAGTGGTATTATAGGTCCAATTGGACTCTACTAGTCTCTCTGTTGAATCTTTCTTGTTACTACTAACAACCTTGGTGAGGATAGTCTTCAATTCTCTGTCTGTGACCTATACTTGCCCATTTTCTGATGATGACAGGTAGTGGATGTCTTGTGTTGGATATGGTACTACCTCATGAGATCCTCAATCAAAT
This sequence comes from Pinus tabuliformis, assembly GCA_031772625.1. Taxonomy (NCBI): domain Eukaryota; kingdom Viridiplantae; phylum Streptophyta; class Pinopsida; order Pinales; family Pinaceae; genus Pinus; species Pinus tabuliformis. Next base: position 41,696,952 of record CM062815.1, read on the forward strand.
TGGACATGAATTGTGCTCCTTGATTAGTGACTATCTCCCTTGGATACCCAAACTTGTAGAAAATTTTCTCTCTTAAAAATTCCGCCACTTTATGCTTAGTTGCTACTTTGACTGCCTTTATCTCATCCCACTTTGTCAAGTAATTAGTGCACACAGTGATGTACTTTTTTTTTTTCCTAATGGTGGATCAATTGGCAAAATGAAATCCATGCCTCACTTGTCAAATGGATCTAAGGCCACTTGAGGTTGTAGGGGAATTCCATCCCTAGGTTTGGGTTATCCCATTCTTTGGAACTTATCACATCTAGTAGTATATCTCCTTGCATCTTGATGTAAGGTGGGCCAATAGTAACAAGCCTATAAAAATTTAAAGGATGTTCATTTTGCAGAAAAATTACCTCCACAAGGGCCACCATGACATGCTAAGAGGATGTCAAAGACTGCTTCCTCTCTTATGCATCTCCTCAAGATCTGATATAGTCCCAATCTAAAAATATTTCACCTAATCCAAGTGAAAGGAGAGGTTTTCCTTACAATATTTCTCTTCTCCCTCAATGATAGATTAGGAGGGAACCTACTAACAACCAAGTAGTTTTCTATGTCATCAGGCTAGAATGAAAGCACCAAGATGGAAAAGAAGTTCTAATCTAGAAGATGATCACCCATAGTCTCTTCATTACCTACAGGCAAGGCTAACCTGGAGAAAAAATATAGAACCACATTTTATTTTCCTGGTTCTTCAATGATTGTCAAATCAAATCATTGTAACAATAAAAACCACCTAATTAACATCATTCTTTTTCATCAAATATTTAATGGTTTTATGATCAGTATGAACAAAATTTTGGTACTCAGTGATATAGTGCTTAAATGTGTTTAAAGAAAGTAGTACAACTAAGAGCTCTTTTTCAGTGACAATGTAATTCAGCACAACTTTAGATAAATTCTTACTAATGAAGTACATAGCGTAAGGAAACATATCATCTACTTGTCCCAAGTCTCCCCACACATATTTATCTAATGTATCAGTAAGGATATGATAAGGCAATTCCCAGTTGGGACCTCTTAGGATCGGTGCAGTGGTCAACTTCTCTTTCAACACTTCAATGACCTTTTGACAATTATTGGTCCAATAGAAATTTGAATCTTTGGATAGTAAATCAAACAAAGGTGAAGCCACTTTACTAAAGCCTTGGATGAATCTCCTATAATATCCCGCTAGTTAGAAGAATCTCCTGAAATCCATTTTCATCTGACAGTGAGGACCCTTGTGATGATGGAAATTTTGTCTGGGTATACTTATATCCCTTCCTTGGATATTGAATTGCCAAGGGTTGTCCCCTCATGCATCAATAACTCACATTTCTCAGGGCTTAGAGAGAGAGATTCATTTCAATGCATTTTTTCAAAACCTTGCATAGATTAGAGAGATCTTCATGGAAGTCACATCCATAAGGAGTGAAATCATCCATGTAGATTTTGACAGAGTCATGAACCAATTCAGAAAAAATACTCAAAATTTCCCTCTAGAAAGTAGCAAGGGAATTTCACAAACCAAATGGAAGAACTCTATAAACAAAGGTACCCCAAGGACATGTGAATGTGGTCTTGTCCTAGTCTTTGGGGCTAATCTATATTTGGTTGTATCCACTAAATCCATCAAGGAAGGAGAAGAATTTCTTCCCCGCAAGGTCATCTAGGACTTGGTAAATGAAGGGAAAGGGAAAATAGTCCTTATTTGTAGCCTTCTTGAGTTCCCAATAATCCACATAGATTCTCCATTTCCCATTCTTCTTAGGAACTAACACAAGAGGTGACGCCCACTCACTATCTAAAATGGGGTATATGAACCCTGAATCCATTAGTTTTTGAAGTTCTTCTTTCACAATGTCCTTAAGAGTTTGGTTCATCCTCCTCTCAGGTTGGCACACAGGTTTTCGTGCCTCCTTGATGTAAATATGGTGAGTATAGACTGAGGGATGCACAGCTTTCATGTCCTTATATCCCCAAGAAAAATCATCCAAGTGTTGCCTCAACACTTTGCACAATTTGACTTCTTGTTCGACTAAGACAGAAGGGTTGATATTTAAGTTTCTGGATGGCCCAAACTCTACAAGCTTGACATGGTCTAGACTTGAGTCAATATGGCACAAGTCATCCCAATGATTACTCTCATATTCTTTCATCAACTCATCAATGGCTATGTGAGTGGGAGGTTTATTCTGAAGGATATGGTTAATGATATCATGTTCATCAGGTTTCCCCCTTCTTGTAATGATGTCCAAAGTGAATATTGGGTGCGGGGTGGTGTGATATAGTTCATATTCTTCCTCCATTTCTAATCACAGGGGTAATTCATGCTCAATAGAAGGCCGATAAAGAGGATACAATACCAAATATTTAGAAAAAATCCATTACTAATGGGAATGTTCCCATCCATACAAAGAATGTAAGCATCAGCAGTGGCTAACCATGGCCTTCCCAAGATGAGAGAATATCCATTAAATTTTGTTTTGGTTCTGGAGAACTAGGAAATAAGTAGGATACTCCCAACAGTCAATGGAGACCAGAACATCTTCAACAACTCCATCGGGAGCTACTGTGGATCTGTCTGCAAGCTGAAACATTGTGGTGGTATTTCTTAAAGCCCCTTGGAGGTTTATCTTTAGCATGGTTTCCTTAGTATTCACATTGATTGTAGCCCCAAGATCAATCAAGGTGTTAGGGACTATAATTAACTTATGGATTTTGAGTTGGAATTCTTTCTATAGTCATGTATATGTTATCCCTAAATTTTAGGGGTCTAGGGTGAGTTTAATTGTGAGTTGTAATTAGATAACTTGGTTTATTTAGTTATGTTCAATTGAATTGGTTCCAAACTGTTTGAGGAACTAATAGAGAGTTAACAATCAGTTGGTGCACTAGTGCATCCATAAGTGTCACTCTAGTTAACTGAAGATTCCATCATCATAAGCTCATGCATGTCGATTATGAGAAAGACCCGGTTGAGACTAGATTGTAGGGACAACGTGCTATTAGTTTTATGATTTACTGAGTTGTATAGATCAAACATGCAATCAGAGAAGGACCTATGTTTGGAATGATCAATTTTTGAAGCATGAATTCCCTTTAAATGCGGTTTATTCATCCTAGGAATTACAAAAGAGATTAGGGGCTTGGAGAGCTACAAAATTGGCTAAGTGTTGACCAATAGCTTCCTTGTGAGTTGAGAGAGTTGAGAATACTCATGCAGAATTTTTCTAGTGAGAACAAGATTTGTATCTTCACTCATATTTCTGATATATGCAATATAGATAGCAGGGTTTTGAGTAGTGGCTTTCCCGAGATACATCTTTTGTTATGTGCCATTGATTTATATTCTTCTTGTTCATATTGTTTTCATCGATCTATTGGCTTCCGATTGAAAGTAAAAGTAGATTCTTGTCTTGTGCTTTAGTACATTGCATGAACTTGTGAATCTACAAGATTTTATACATGGTATTGGAACTGAGAACAATATACTAGAGGAGATTTCGAATATCTGATTTTGGGTTACAAGAAAAATTCGAATTTGCGATACATACTTCAGTATCAGAAGATGCATTCTACGGTTTGTGGCTTGAGTATGCCATGGAAGGAAGCTCAAATTATATAGCCTGGAGGGAAAGAATGGAGTTGTGCTGGAGGATAATGTCTTGAAGGAATTCATTGATCAATATATTCCTAAGCCAGCAGCATCGGATGCACAATATCTAGCTAACTGGAAGAAGTGTGTGGCAAAGGCAAGGTGGATAATCCTTGAGGGAGTTTGAGGCCACATTGTCTAAAGTCTCCATGGCAAGAAAACTCCATATGCTATGTGGAAAGCATTGAGAGACTTGTATAAGAATAGAAATGACCAAAGGAAATTGGCACTGAAGGACAAACTTCAAAAAGTCAAAATGGAGAAAGGTGAGACTATTCTAAAATACTTGACCAAGTTCACTCAATGTCATGATGAACTTGGAACTGTTGGAATCATGGTTTTTTAGGATGATAGGGTGAGTCTTTCTCTTCTAGGACTCCCAAAGAGTTGGCATTGTTATCAGGACTTTTCCAATGGTTAGGAGAAGCTACCATATTGGGAACGATTGTGATCAATTTTGATGCAGGAGGAGATCAGGAGGAACACCAGGGATGTCTCTTCATGACAAATTGATTATGAAGAGAATGATACCTTAGAGATTAAGGAGAAGAAGGTGAAAAGGAAAAATTCTCATTCCAAATCAGATTCTTATCATGGAGGAAAGAAGAAAGACATGACAAAATTTAAGTGCTTTCATTGTCATGAACTAGGCCATTTTTCTATAAATTGTCCACTCAAGAAGTCCTCAGGAGGAGTGGCGGGTGAGGCTTTGCCCTCTCAATTAAAATTCGAATTTTCCATCATTGCATGCATGGTGTCATCAATGATGGGAAGTGTATGGTAATTAGTTAGTGGAGATTCATTCCACATGAATGGAAATAAAGAGTTATCGAGTGACCTGGAGGAGAAAGATCTCTAGATGCATATTGAGATGGGTGACGATGGGAAGTATAGTGTTACTAGATTGGGTACAATTACATTTCAGATGAAGCATGGGGATCCACTCACCTTGAATAATATTGTGTATATGCCCGAGTTGAAGAAGAACTTGGTATCCATTTCCATGCTTGAGGATAGAGGCTATGATGTGATCTTCTCAAAATGAAAGGTGTTCCTTTGTCACATAGCCAGGGGTCAAGTAAAGAAGATAGGGATTCAGGTGAAGAATATCTATAAGCTAGAGGTAGAGGAGTGTGCCACTTTGAGCACAAAAGAACAAAGGGTGCAGAGCTGAGACATTGGCAAGTTGTGGCATAGGCGATTGGGCCACTTTCATCATGGGGCTTTGAAGATATTACAACAGACCTCTACCTGTCTTCCCAAAGGTACGCTTGAGCAAGTTGATACATGCAAGGGGTGTACGTTGGGAAAATTCACCAAGTCTTCCTTTCACAATAAAGATAGTCGAGCAGAGGTTATTATAGAGTGGTTCCATTCAGAAGTGTGTGGACCATTCTCGATAACATCCACGACCAAACATAGGTATTATGTTATATTTGTTGATGTCTTTTCTAAAAAATGTTGGATATTTTTCATGCAGAAAAAGGATCAAACTTTCAAAAAGTTTTGTGAGTTTAAAGCATTGGTGGAGAAAGAGTCGGGAAATAAGGTTAAAGCTCTATGGAGTGATAACGGTGGTGAGTATGTATCAAATTATTTTAAGAACTTCTTTGCAGCGGAAGGTATTAAATAGAGTTGACAACACCCCATAACCCTCAGGCAAATGGGGTGGCCGAGAGGAAGAATAGAATCATAGTAGGGGCAGCAAGCGAGATGTTGCATGATCAGAGCCTACAACTACACTTTTGGGCTGAGGCATACAACAAAAAAATTTAATTTCACAACCGTAGCCCACATCGGATACGTGAGATGAATACACCAGAGGAAGCTTATTCCGGTAAGAGGCCAAATGTTGGTCACTTCAAGATTTTTGGGTCATCAGTATATTTCCATGTGACCAAAGATGCATGGAAGAAGCTTGAGATGAAAATAGAGTTAGGGATATTTGTAGGGTACACTAATACACCTCACAACTATCAGGTGTACTTCTCGACTAACGGGATGACAGTGGTTTGCGGGGATGTCAGATTCGATGAGGAGAATGCCATGTAAGTTACCCTTGAGAGGGAGCTTGAGATACATGCGAGTGAGGATCTATTAGCTCCTAAGGTTGAGGAGCCTCATATTGATGTGGAGCAGCCACATGAAGAGGATCCAGGAGTGGAGACATCCACTTAGGCAGAGTCCTCTAGAGAGGGAAGAAAACACACTAGAGAGGTTGAAAGATTGTTGGATGATGCATGGGAGAAGGTGGGAGCACACACTTCTCAGCACAAAAGAAGAGGTCACCTAATAGGTATAGTTGATACATGGATCTTATGGGAGAATGTGTTGTGACAGATCCATCTTCCTTTAAGGAATAAATGTAGCAACCGATTTGGGTTGATGCCATGGTGGAGGAGTATGACTCCATAGTTCATAATAGTGTTTGGGATGTGGCCCCGAGACCAAACGACAAGTCAGTGGTGAGCTCACGTTAGCTTTAAAAGATAAAACAAGCTGCAGATGGTTGTGTGGAGAAGCATAAGGCTGGATTTATGGCCTGTGGCTTTTCATAGGTAGAGGGGATTGACTATGATGAGACCTTTCTTCTTTTTGTAAGGTACTCTTCTATCAAATCTATATTGGCACTATCAGCACAGATGGGTTGGAAGATACATCATATGGATGTGAAGATAGCCTCCCATAATGGAATGATTGAGGAAGAGGAGTATATAGAGCATCATAAAGGTTTTGATACCTTTGACCATGAGTCGCATGTGTGTCGGCTCAAGAGAGTGTTGTATGGGCTGAAGCAAGGACCCCGTGCTTGGTACACTAGGATAGATAGTTACTTCACCAGGTTGGGCTTCACGAAGAGTGAAGCGGATGTGAACTTATACCACATGGTAGTGGAAGGTAAATTGTTGATCATTGTACTTTATGTTGATGATCTCATACTGACAGGTGATGATTATTTGATCAAGTCTAGAAAGGAGGACTTTGAAAGAGAGTTTGAGATGATGGACATGGGGCTGATGCATTACTTTCTTCACATGGAGGTATGGTAGGGAGTTGGGGACTTGATTGTGTCTCAGGAAAAGTATACCAATTAGATACTCAAGAGATTCCACATGGAGAGAAGAAAACACATGGAGACTCGTCTAGTAGGTAACTGGGGGAAGGAGGATGCTACTTCAAGGGAAGTAGTGGAAGCTACCTTTTACAGATAGCTTTTGGGTTCACTCATGTACTTGGTGAACACGTGATCAGATATGTGCTATGCAATTAATGAGCTTAGTCAAGTAATGGTTAGGCCTACCAAGTTGTATTGGAAGGCATCAAAGCATGTGTTGAGATACCTCAGGGTTACTTCTCAGTATGGATTATGGTATAGACGGACAGAGGGAGTGAAGATTCAAGGCTCCACCAATGGATATTGAGTGGGGATTCCATCCAACCGGAAGAGCACATCAGGAGGGATTTGGGTTAGCAACAGTTTCTTAGTACAACAGGAAACAGAGATCGGTTACACTCAATTCAGCAGAGGCAGAGTACAAGGTTGTGAGTCAGGAAGCATGTGAGGTCATGTAGATGTGGAAGATCATGGTTGGTTTGTTTGGTCATCATATGGATCCAAGTGTGATTTACTATGATAATCAGATTTGTATCAAACTCTCTGAAAATCCATTTTTTCATGATCGGTCTGAGCATATTGATATCTGATATTATCATCTCAAAGATTATGTATTGAGGTTGTTTATGTTGTTAGAGTACATTCCCACGAAGGAGCAAGATGCTGAAATTTTGATAAAGGCATCGTCAAGATGTAAATTCAAGTTTCAAAAAGACATGATTGCGGTAGTTGATAATCCCTTTCTTGTTGAGAGGGAGTGTTGAGAAATGGCAACAAGAAATTCCAGTTTATTTTTCCTCGAATTAAATTGTGAATTAAAATCGAATTCTATTCTCATAGCAACTTGTAAATAGTTAATTACGTTTAAATAACTTAATTATCTTAGGAATTTTGAGTTGGAATTCTTTATGTAGTCATGTATATGTCCTCCCTAAATTTTAGGGGTCCAAGATGAGTTTAATTGTGAGTTGTAACTGGATAACTTAGTTTACTCAGTTATGTTCAGTTAAATTAGTTCCAAACTATTTGAGGAACTAATAGAGAGTTAACAGTCAGTTGGTGCACTAATGAATCCACAAGTGTCACTCTAGTTAATTGAATATTCCCTCATTAGAAACTCATGCATGTCAATTTTGAGAAATACCCAACTCAGACTAGAGTGTAGGGATAGTGTACTATCAGTTGTATGATTTACTAAGTTGTATAGATCATGCATGCAATTAGAGAAGGACCTATGTTTGGATTGCACAGTTTTGGAAGCATGAATCCCCTTTAAATATGGGCTATTCATCCTAAGAATTACAAAAGAGATTAGGAGCTTGGAGAGTTGTACAATTGGCTAAGTGTTGGCTAAGAGCTTGCTTGTGAGCTGAAAGAGTTGAGCATACTTGTGGAGAATTGTTCTAGTGAGAACAAGATTTGTATCTTTACTCATATTTCTGATATATGAAATACAGATAGCAAGGCTTTAAGGAGTGGATTTCCCCAGATACATCTTGTGTTATGTGCCATTTATTTATATTCTTCTTGTTAATATTTTTCATCAATTTATTGGCTTTCGTTGGTTGAAAGTAGAAGTAGATTCTTGTCCTACGCTTTAGTACATTGCATGAGTTTGTGAATCTATAAGATTTTCTACATATGAATTCGAGGTTGCTTAGGTGGAGTAGGATGAGTGAATAGTGGTTGAGGTTGGGGTGGAGGCAATAAAGTAGGAGGTTAGTTAGCATGAGCCCTCCACCCTTGTGATGGGTTTCCCCATTGAGAAGATTGGGGTGGATATGGCTGAAAAGGATGGTTGATAGGTTAAGGAGGATATGCAGGAGCATAAGGCCAAGAAGGAGGTGTGGACCAAGATGGGTGAGTGGAAAAGTACCAACATTGAAAGTGTGTATTCTAATTTGGATTATAATAATAGTTCTCACCTTGCATGCATTGTTGATATGTCCAAGGTCCTTTAGGTCTTCTTTGATTGATGAAGCAAAGTTGCTCTGACCCCCCTTCTACTCCTTGATATACATCTTTTAGTCCTAGAAAATAAGGGAACTTGTCTATTACATGATTTTATTCAAAAACTAGGTAGACCTCTATGACATTTAATGGGCACTCATTCCTAGGATGGCTTATGGTGCATCTCAAGCAGAAAATAGCTAGTGCCCTTTTTTCTTCCTCCTGATTTCTTTTGATTTACATGGTATCCATTTGTAATGAAAAGGTTTGAAACAGTTCACTCTTTAAATCCTCCAACATGTTACCTATCTCATTCTTAATGGATGTTGTGGAGGGAGAGGAACTAACCATGCCTTGAATAACACTACCCTTCTTCCTAGCAACCCTAGAGTGATTATTGAACACAGTTGTAATGTCATCATAGGATAACTGATAGATATCTCCTCCAAACATCATCTTGAGTGTTTCCAACATGTCTTCCCTAATCCCTTAGAGAATAACTAGCTTGAGTGGTTCATGATCAAGGGTGCATCTGGCCCTCCTATAACTGAGTTGAAATATCTCCTCATAGTCTTCTAAGGATTCATCAATTCCAAGAGCCATCCTAAAGATTTCTTCCTTGGTTTATTTTCACCTATAGTAGTCCATGTACTTGTTATTGAAGGCTTGTTGCATTTGGGCCCACGTAGTGATGTTATCCCCATGCAGACCCATAAAATAGCACAAGGCTGCATATTTAAGGGAAGAGGGAAATAAATTCAGCTTCTTCTCATCAGAGGCATAGTCATAGGTCCTACAAAGTACAGAAAATTCAAAAATCAAGGTATCAAGATCCTCAAAGGTTAAGCCATGGAATGTGGAAGGGCAGTAGGGCATATGTTCTTCATTCTAGCCTCTCCATTGGTTTTTCTGATAGGGGAAAACCTCATTTTCCCTCTTTCCAACCATAGTTTGGGTAAGTGAAGTGGGTTCTTCTTCTTCCCCAATAGGTTCTTCAAAAATTTCAAGTTTCTCACCTAGAGGGTCTTCTAACTCCCTTGTAGTCAGAGTGGGAAGCTCATGGTCACTGAAGAAGAGTGAAGGTTGACTGTTGGAGGGTGTGGGGTTTTCTGGTAAGATTTTTCCTTTATTATCCCTACTCCTATGAGGCATGAAAGAATTTTTTTTCTTCTTCTTATTTTTCAAAAACTGTATGCAAAATATAAAATAATGCTTAAGTAGAAACAACATCTACTTAGGCTCCTCCCCGACAACGGTGCCAAAAAGTGGTGAGCCTTGGTATTGCACCAAGAATGTTGCAACTCCCAAGGGCTCCTCAACTCAGATTATCAACACGAGGTTCTTAGAAAATTCCAGGTGATAGTGTTATATGCACAACAGATAGGATTCCACTCATGCCACCCTTAGTTATCACATTAGATCAAAAAGTTCTCAGAGACCCTTCCTCCTACTAAATTAGAATGAAAGCTTGATAAAAGGACAATTAGAAAATTTTTCTAGCTATGAAAATAGAAATTCCATTTACTCAACTTGTGAAAACTTATATAATCAATTCATGAAAGGACAAAGACTAACCTACTTGTAGAAATAAAGCTATGTTATCTTGCAGAATTCATCAAATGACCTCATCCGTTTGTAGAAAGGAAGCTAACTTGTCTTTCATAATTCTTCAAACTACCTCATCTACTTGCAGAAAGGAAACTAATTTACCTTTCATAATTCATCAAGATACCAATCATAATTTCATGTATCATCTACCTAGTTCACACTTGCTCATAAATCAATAACCTACTTGCATGATAAACAAGATAACTCTACTATGTTTTTGTAATGAAGAAAAGGAAAGTTTGGAGTGGATTGGGATCTTTCCCTGATCATATTATCATAAATGGGGGTCATTATGCATCTATTCTAAGTCAAATTTGTAGTGGGGATTGAGACTGATGAAGGAAAATGTTGTTACAAGTTTGGTACAAGTAATTACTACAGGAGGCCTGTAATGCTACAAACATGCCTATAATTCTATAGGAGGGAATCATAGTGGCGTTTGAAGGTGAAAACGTTGGATTGAGGGTATGGAGAGGTGGATATTAGTTGAATAAAATAAAAGGACGTTGGTTTGATCCCCCTAGATAAGATCAGGACCTCTTGGAGGCCTGTCTTGCACTAGGATGAGTGCTCTTAGTGACCTAGGCAGAATGACTTATAAAATAGGTTTTTGGGATAGTGTTTGGAAGTGGAATGAGAATATGAAGGAGCTTAGGGTGGAAGTGGTGAAGGCTCCCTTCCCTGCAAATCAACCATCCCTACAATCAATCACATGCATGTATCCATTTATCATTAACAAAATGGAATAACTTATGATGGGAAAGATGAGTTGAATTTCAATAACATCTAATTCATGCAATACCATTGATATAATCACTAAAGTGACTTCTAAGATATAGTAAACAAATGTAAAACAGGACAACTAACACTAATATATTTCCAAGAAATCATAAACACAATCTTTTTGGGTTGTGGTTCTAAATCCTTCCACTCATTCTCCCACAACAGAGATGATGTAAAGCCTGCAACCATAGGATTTTATAGGTTAATTTCTACTAAAATCCAAGAAACTATGAACTTCTTGGAATGAAAAATAAACATAAGTACAATAAGAGGGACCAAATCCTCAAGGTTGGACCCAAACCCAAGGGTCTCAAATATATGAACTAACTCATATGCAACTTAAAATCCAACTTCTTATTATCCAAAGTGCAGGTCTAATACATCACAAAAAACTTGAAAATAATAATGTCAAGTTTGAAGCTCAATAGCTACCCCTAGCTAAACAAAAATTTTCAATCCTAATGAGCTCTTATTATAGTTTATTTATACTAAAGGGTAGCTGAAGCAGATCCCTTGAAAGTAGGAATGACTCCCTCCTTGATCTTAAAAATGGTTTATCTTTTCCTTCTTGATCTTCACTTGGAATAGGAGTCACTTGGCTGCCAATGAGCTCAAACTGGTGAGAGACGATATCGAAATACCAAGCTGAATTTAGGGATTTATGGAGGTGGAAAAACCCCCTATATTCTCTCCTCATTATCTCTGTTAAGCCCTTAGATAGTAATAGCCTAAAAAAAGATTCATTTTCTTTCAATTAAACCACACTATGCCACATACTATGAAAAACACCTTTTACTCCTCTTACTAAGCATAATATAACAAAAAATGTGAATTAATTCAAGAGAAGGATAGTTTTAAGGATGGAGGATGGCACATTAATCTTCAAAATGTACCTATTTAAGGGACTCGTGAAGAATTACCTTCTAATTTCCTTTTCATCCTGCTTTGGTTTTGATCCTGGTTGCACAAGTATAAAATGCATCACTCCTTGCTTTCTTCTTTGTTTCTCCATATCTACTTGTTTCCCCTTTACTTTCTTGTAGAGAAGAACTAATTGGGTTGATTCTTTGTTTTCTTGCTTGATTATTGTGCTTAATGCAGCTAAAACTTATAGAGGGGTCCACCACAAGGGTAAGAGGATCATCCTCCTTGTTTTTCTTTTGATTTCTTTCTCCTCTTTTCAGCGTGTTGTCTTCACACTAAGCACTAAGTACAAACTCATATTTACCTACTATATTCCTCCTTTTCATCTTCAAATCACAAGCTGATACATTTTCATGTCTATTTTGAAAGGCATTCCTTGTCTTCTCATTTCTGCAGCTTTTTTCCTTATGCTGAAAAATGCCACAATTGTAACATTTAACATGATATAGGGAAAATGTATTACTGACTCTAAATACATTTTATCAAAGCCACTACTGCTATGAGCATTCTTATTCATAGGAATCTCATGCCTTCTTGGGTCACTTCCACCCATCACACTTTGTTTTCTTGCATTCCATCTACATTCTATGGCTTTATGCCCATAATTATTGCAAGCAAAACAATAACCATGAAAGAGCTTTAGATACTTGACGCTACCTTTTCCTTGAGAAATTTGTCACTAAGCTAGAAAGAATCTTTGTTGGTTCTTCATTTTCTCTCTATGGCCATTTGAATTGTTGCCTTGAGCAATTATTCTATGCAACTTTCCTTACTACTACTCCTTCCTCTGTTGTTGCTCTCTCTTCTCTCAATGTTTCTTCTTAACATCTTGTTTCTTTATTTCTTGTTTTTTCTTACCATTCTGTCATTGCATTTTCTTCTCTTGTTCCAACTAATTTCTAGCATTCACTTTACATCTATTAAAGTTGGACTTATTTTCCTCCTCTAAATCATGTCTCAATGATATTACCTCAGCTGGTAGTCTCTCATAGTATGCTTCCTTCTCATGAATCTGATTTGTCAAAATATCATTTAATCTATTGACTTCACCTTGTTAAGCATTTAGATTAACAATGGTTTTCCTTTTGGTTAGACTCTACAAACCCCTTGATATCTTTCAGAGCGAAGGTGAGCTTATTTTTTAAATAAATCTTTTGATATAAATATTTTTCTTTTTCATCAAAGGTATTGTCAAACCCACAACCAAGATCTATTTCACTTTCATTTCTTTCTTCACAACTACAAGACGTGCATTCATTTTATCCTATAGAAGAACACTTAAGGGATCTTTCTTACTTTTCTTCATGTAACATTATTTCCTCTTCTTCAGAGGTACCTTCATTAGACATTGATACAAATGTAATTATATCTTCATCACTACTACTAGTTGAACATTTATCATTTCATTCTAATAATGCATATGAATGACTAGAAGATAAATTACCACTTCTGATAATCCATATGAACAAATAGAAGATAAGATATTTTCCACTAGTACTCAATAAGGAAACTAATACTCACTGTAATTGGTAGCTTCTCTGCCTATTTCTAGGTCTTTGTTCTCCTTTACATCCTTCACTTTATGCATCCCATGAAACACTGTTTTGTACCCTCTGTCAACATTGTAGCAACATACATTTCACTACTCTCGACCCTCTAACCTAACATACACTCAGAAACACATACCATTCTATTCTCTTGGCCCTTATACACTCAAAACTCATCTCTCTGCCTTTCTCTTTTGCATAGGAAAACTTTTATCCTCTCTCTACACATGCACTCTAGGCATTTCCTTAGTAGCTCACTTACACATAGAGCTCTCTTTTCATCTCTCAAAAATGTTGCATTCCCCCAATGCAGAATTGCAGACATGGGTTTTGTTCCTCTGTTACACAGGGAACATTGTTATATTTTTCATCCATAATTTTGTCATCAAAGTTGCTTGATAGTATACTCAAACATGGATTTCCATGTTTCTATTACATCTAATTTCATGGCAACTTTAGCTTCATTAATTTTGAGAATGGGCACCTAAGTGTTTCTCCATAGTGAGAATTAATTCATAGTCAAATTGTGTGCTTCATCAAGGCACTTCATTCTGCCTTTTAAGACTCACAGGACTTAGCATGTACCTCCAATATGGCATACTTGACCTATGATCAATTATTTTGCACCCATCTGTCTATTCCATTGAATTCTTCAAGGTGTGTAAGGAATCTCAAGCATGGCTTGTTTTTGTTCAAGACAAAATCCATTAATTCATTATGCACATTGTGGTCCTTCACTGTCTTGACCTAGAGCTCTTACCATTCGCAATTGTATTTGAATTCAATTCTTAATTTAAGTTTTTGACCCACACTATTCCATTAACATTGTTCCCACAGTCCTTCAAGTTCATCCCTTGGTCCTTCAATTAGTTATTGACTTGTTCTATGCTCAGTGGCGTTAAGCTCGTAAACAACTATTGACTCATATTTCCTTTAAATTTCAGAGCCCTTAGTAACTAGGTCACAGCGCCATTTTCACTGTAGATATCCAATAGACCTATGTTCATATTAACATGCAACCATGTCATAAAATTTCCACAAAAACACAGTCTAGGCGTGCCTTCCATCATTTTACAGAACTATCAACTGTCAGCTATTTTTTTCGTCTCCCGACTATGTTATCCCAACCAATACTCCCACTGTGCCTTTGTTTTTCCTTAAAATATTTTTATTTCTGAGATTCCCTTCTAGGAAATCCCTTCATGCCTCTACAATTGCCCAACTTGTCATCTTCCTGAATTTCTAGCTCACGCCTCTTGAATCCCTGAATCTGTGCTGCACACTTTTCTTCCATGGAAGTTTCTTTTAGTCTGCAACCGACCAGCTTCTCAACTTCCCAAATCCAAGATTCCTAGTTCCTAGCATGCACACCTCTGTTTCTTCTGGGGATTTACCTTCTAGGTAGGACTAGTGTCATCTTGGCTTTAACAATCAGTGTTATCTCAGCTAAAACTCTTGGTGTTGTCCCAGTTAAAAAAATCCTAATGTTCCCCTGTCTAAAATCTCGATGCTCTTCTTGTTTCTTCTAGGGTAAATATTCTGGGATGATGCCATTCTTGTGTCATCAACCCCATGTGGTGCCTCCTGAGTGATGACATGTGTCATCCAGATTTGGCCCACTAGGACACCTAAAATGTCGAATCTTCCTGCCACGTTTCCTCCATAGTATTACATCATGCTAACATCATCTCATGCATATGTCATCCTGATTTCTCTTCATTATTGTGATTTATGATACTTCTGGGGTATTCCTTCCAAGATTTATGTCTTAGGCTTCACCGTCATCCAATGAGAATTTTAATCATAGTTTCACTTACTAGCCATGTTTTCCTAGCTCTCCTTTAGTAGCTTTACTACCTACTCCACCAACTCTATCCAGCTGCTAAACTTGGTCACCGCTTGACCCTTCACCACTTTTATCTTTGTCCCTTTGAATTTTGAGGTCCATTCCTTTTACTAGCCATAATTCACAATCAAAGAGGCCATTTGTGGACTTTATCATACCATTGGAAAGCTCTCTTTGGGAATTTTCTAACTATGCCACTTTCAGTAGCATATGAAATAAACTCTTGAGGTAGAAATTCATTCAACTTTTGGGCCTCCCCTTGAGCTCAACACACCATGCATGTTAATGATGTTAGCCTAGTTACCACCAATGTTGTCCTAGTTGACATCAATTCTAGCATGGTTGACATCAATGCTAGTCTGGATGACATCAATGCTAACACACTAGATGCCACTAGCCATCCAGAAAATGCCAATTGTCCAACATAAACATTCTTAAAGGTTTGGAACTGAAAACGACTCAATAAATGGGAATCATGACAAGATGAATTTTTTTCTAAAATAATTCTCTCCCCGCAATTTATTGTAATAAATTTGGTTGGGTAGAGGATCAACAAGTGTCCATTTCCATCAAATTGTTGGAAAATCCAATGAGAAATAGATCGAATCCATTACAAAATTTTACATATAAAAGGGTAGATTATGAGTGGACGTGTGTTTGGTGCAAAAAGACAGAATATGCTTGGCAATATTGTGAGACAATATTTGGTCCCAATTGAAAGGAAACCCTTCAGTATCTCTATGGATAATAGGGAGCCATTCTAATGGAAATGATGAGTCATTTTGATAAGCAAATAGTCTAGACAAAATAGAATCAACATACTAGAAAGAGGTGTTTAGGGATTGTATAGAGTATTTATGTGATGATTCCTCTTTATGTTTATTGGAGTCTCTATTCCACTCTTTAATTAAGTGAAGGAGCTCATTTTAGATATTGTTGCATTCTTCTTTCATAAAACTATAAACAAACTAAGAATTATACATTATTTGTGGTTTGGACAATTTTTACATACCATGGAGGTGTTATGGCTTGAGAGAACCATTATAGTGTTGTTAGAAGTGATGAGTTGTCTTTCTATGATGTCCACATTTTCAACCACCCAGTTAATCATTAATATAAGGAAAATGTCTATGATTATTAGCTATGTAGGTGATAATTCACAACACATTGAATCATTATCTCGAAATTTTTATTGCCCCCTTGCTCAACGATTGCAATTGTCGTCTTGGAATAATCTTCCTCTGGTAATGACTCTTTAAGGAACTTGTACATTATGTTCCAGGATGAAATTCCAAAGTCCATTATGCAAATAATATTGGAAAATAGGAAAGAATCTAACAACTTCTCATTAATTTCTTCTAGGAATGTTCCCCTTGATGGTTGGACCAACATCTTCTTGTTGGCTTTTACCATTTTGGCGATTTTAGTAGGGCTCGAAAAGCTATTCTATTGTAACAAATTGAAACCAAGGTTTGGATATTGTTTCATAGAATAATAATGATAAAACTCACAGATTTAGCTTAATTATATATAGTCGTTGAGCTATCAACTCATGAATGTGGGAATTAAAATGCTCAAGAGGTGGTCAAGATGAGAATTAAATTCTAGGTGTGTTAATTCATACGTTAGATAGATATGAAGGCTCTTCAAAGGAGATATGTGGAAAGGTTTAATTGGGTAGTTGGGTGACTTGTAATTTGACCTATCTTCTCACATCATCCCCAGAGCAAAATTCTAAAAGAAACAAGGAGAAAACTTTAAGAAATATCTAGGATGAGTGTATGTGGGGTGATGTGTGTTATCTCTTAGTATTTTCCTTAGAAGTTATCAGAAGAAGGAAGCAACCGAGGTAACCACAAACCAATCTTTTAGGCTTAGGCTCTAGCCAACCTAAGTCTAGAGAGGGCTCTCTCTTTATGATTTAACTTTGTTTTTATGGGATTTCAGGCTAGTTCTTAATGTTCGTTGGGGTTTTGGTTTTGAATTGAAGTTTGGGTGGTGGAATTATTGGAGCAGATGGATAGAGCTAGGTCTTCAAGCCATTGGGCTATGGAGTCAGCAAATGGATAGCATAACTGGACCAAATCATTAAAGGGAATGTTCACAGAGCAGGTTAGCAAAGAAGAAAGCAAATATTTAGGCCTAATGGGTGATGTAATTCTAACCAGGGTGAAAGGGTACTTAAGAATCCTTGGTCCGGGATTAGAATGAGGAAGAGAGGATTATCATGAGAAAAGGGAAATTAAGAATCCTTTGCTATAGACCAGAGAAGAAAATATGAAAGTTAAGGAGCAATTAAGCATTCCCTAGCTAAGATAGTTTATGAGAAAACATTTAGAATGTAAAATAGTCAAGACAAAGTGCATTCAAGCAATTTCTGAAATATCATTCCTTGTTATACATTTAGATTTTAGAAAATTACACAAAATATTATGGAAAAAAACATTAAGGAAAAACAACAATTAACATGGGAGAATACTTATTTTCATTTCTTACACAAGAATCCTATAAAATATCTGATCTTTATTCCTCGATCCAGTAGGTCAATCTAGTCATTGATACAATAGAATTTTGATTTGAGAGGAAAAAGTATATAGAAATGTCTTGGAATCCACCATACATACTTCAAAATATGAAGTATTTATGCAAAAATATTTACAAATTACCTCAAAACAACTTCAGACTTAATCTAGGGAATAAGATTATCTTCTTGCATGAAGATAGAGACAGATGTTAAACTGCTTCATGTTGTCCCTTTTATTATGGTGTTGCTGGTGATTTCTATTGAGTTTGAGCCCTTTAAGTTGGATGATATTTGTAGAATTTCTACGTTGGAATCTTCTTCACTTTATCTTTCAACTAATACTTTTTGACCCTGCTACTCTTTGACCTTGCTATTCTGCTCTCACCTGTTTCACTGGTTGTCTTCAGATTTATTGTGCAGAACTGTCTGATGTAAATTTATCATAGTAAATCTGTCATTATTTCCCACCATTCTGCATCAAGTAACTTTATTTTTACCATCCTTCAATAGATTTCATCTTCCTCTGTATATTTTGCAAAATTTCGTTTGGTGAGAAATAAACGTTTCACCTCATGCTCTATGAAAAACAAGTTCTCAAATGTATCATATAATACTTTTCCTGTTGGCAAAGCTTTAATGGCCAAAGAGATGGCTTGTTCCTTGGCCAATCTCCTAATTCTATCACTATATTCCAATTGGGTCATGAGTTTGTCATTAATGACCATAGGACTGGGAAGAACTTTGTCCCTTAAAATCTGAAACTTGGCCATGAACCTGTCAATGGCTACCTGCATGTTATGGCACTTCTCTTCTAAGTTATGCATGAAGTTTCTTTTGGAAAGAACCTTTCTAATATCTAGAATGGATTCGGTCTTATCTTCTACATTAAGCTCTTGGAGCTCATGTTTGTTCTTGTTGTTTAGGAAGTGGATGAGTCAATTTGCATCCTCTGGTTTATCTCCCAATTCTTCCTTCACTTTTTGGATAGCTTCAGTGGCTATCTTCACTAATTCTGTCTACTCAAATATAACCTGAATTGATGGCCAAATATCATTGACAGAGTCAATGATATTGGCCCAAAGAATTTCTTTGGTTTGTCCTAGAGGTTTCTGTAATGTTAAATCCTTCTCCAGGATTTTGATTCTTTCACCCATTCTCTAGGCCTTCTGTGTTTCTTCTTTCTGCTAGATTTGGGCAAGTTTATAGTTAGTTTCTAGACTTGCCAATTTTTCCTTTAACCTCTTTAGCTTTGTAGCCTGGATAGACATATCTTCCAAATCTTTCACAAGTTTTGTTGCTTTATCTATTGATGTACCTATGGCTGTAGTAGATTCTGCAGTTACTGGCAATGTTGTGGCAGGTGGAGCTATAGGTGCTAGTGATGCTGCTAGTGTGGAAGGAACTACTATAGACATTGTGGTGATGAAAGTTCTAGAAGTTGTGACTAGGTCACTTTTCTTTGACTAAATTAAAGTGTCCAACTCCTTCTCTATCTCCTTGAGTTTGTCATTTAGTTTTAGGACCAAGTCCATGAGCTCTTCATGACCTTGTTGTGCTTCTATGACTTCTTGTGTCTGTGGCTAATGCAGCTGGGGTATATTTAGCTACTTCTTGAGGGCAGCAATGTCATCATTTTTCTTCTTAATCAGCTGCTCTACTGCTTTTACATCTTTGGATAATGTCCCAACTCAATCACTAAGTCCTCTAAGGACTTTATTATATTATCTTTAGCCTATGAGGAATCCTTCTCCAACTGAAATTAGGTTGATATATTATTCACGAAGTTCTATAATTGGTGTGCAGCAATGGCCTTCTCTGCCAATGTAGAGTAAATCATCTCCCCTGTTTGCTTGTGCAGTTCAATTTGATCAATGGGATGAATATCCCTTGCTAGTACTTCAAAGTCCACTTTCTTAAAATTTGATGTTGTTCTTGGCTACTGAGTGGTTGGCTTGATGAAAGTCATCTACATTTTCCCCTCTTTAACATCAAAGGCTGACGTTAGCCTTGTTTGATTGGTATGGGTCATCTTCACATACTGTGCATATGTTTGGGCCTTAAGCCTCTCATTCCTACCCTTGATTTCTTTGTATCTTTCTTTAATGTCTTAGTCCTTATCTGCAGGAATCCTAAAAGAAGATACCTCAATACTTTACTACCTTTCCAACATCTGATTTTGTGATGTGGAAGGCTCTGGCATGCCTCCAGATGGAGTAGCAGGCCAGCTCATATTTCCTTTTGTACTAGTGACCTCTGATTTCTCCTCTGTATATTCTTGTTCAGAGACAGGATTCACTCTCTATCTTTTGGTTTGGCTTGTTTCTTCATAAGTTTGGGAAGTTTCCCTTGCTGAAGTGGTGGCCCCTTCCCTATTTCTCTTTAGGCCTTTCTCCTCATTTATAGGAGTCTGTATAACTAGAGGGGTACTCATGGTTGTCTCTGGTTTGTTTGATTTGTCTGGCCTGCTTGATTCCCCTGGTATGTCTGATTTGTCTTGTCTGCTTGATTCCGTTGGTATGTCTAATTGGTCTGGACTGCTTGATTCCCCCTGAACCTGTAGGAAAGAACGTTCATCAAGTTGTTTTTCCAGATCTATTAGAGCATTCTCTATATCTACCCTGGTGCTGTCCTGATAAACTAATGTCCCTTCCACCCACTCTAATTGGTTGGCATAAGCTTCTACCTCAAGTATGGGATGGTAGATGAAATGCCCTAACTTGACCTTTTGTCTCTTATTGGTAATGAATTCCAAAGGGTCATATATCAAAACAAAACTTCTTTGGAATTTCATGCTCTGCAATATTAAATCTGCTTCTCGGCCTGCTTCCCTAGAGTTACATATGAAGGGGCCTAGTTGGTCCTTTATTTTAAAGTTAGACTTCTTCTTGGCATTGATAAAGTTTGTTTCATCTACACTGAGAATCTGCCTGTAGTACTCTAAATAAAATAACCTCATTGGGAGGTATTTGGGGAGTTTGTATGGTGCTAGCATGCAACCATAGATTCTGATCTCAATATGGATTTGGTACAAGTACCAATCACCTACCTTGGACTGTTTTTGACAATTGAAGGACCCTTTTTATGTCTGAAATGATTCTTGGAGGAAGGCTTCCTATCAACATTGTCACAATTGAATGCACAAATAGGTCAATAAAGTCAGCATATGAATATGGGGAGTCATATTTATGGACCAATGGAGTCCAAAAAATGACTGATCTGGGTTGACCTTTTGTATCAAGCTTTTGCAAGGTGAATGGAAACTTGTCTGACTGGAAATATAGAAAAAGGTGGTACAAAATAGAGGAGTATTTGAAGACTCTCTCATTGCTCATTCTGAGAAACTGGTCATGCATCCTATCAGCTATAAATTTGGAATTGTCATAGATAATAGCAGGAGGTTTCCCTGGAGTGTAGATGGACATGAAAGCTAGGATAATTTCATCAATATATTCACTGGTGGTATAACCTAGGACACTAGATATCATGGCTACAATTTCTTGACCAAATGGGGAAAAAATGGTAGTTATCTATGGAGGAGGATCCTTTGGGATATGTCTTTCTTCTCTGATGAAGGTTTTGAACATCTTAGCCAATTTTGCAGTGGTAAGTTTGGGGAACTGGTCTAATAAGCTTCCAATTGAAAGAGGAGTCAGGTTTTTCCCTGGTTGGACTTGTAGCATTTCATTTATAGAATCAACAGTGATGGTGAATAGTATGGTTTGCCTTGGGGACATGACTACTCTTTGACTAGGAATATAATTGGCATGATAGTAGTGTACAATTCCTGGGAACTGGTTCTTGGGTAAATTGGACTCCCAAAGACCCATTTCATCAGCATGGTTCAAGTATTTATCCCTGCTTCGACAATGTACTTTGAGCAGGGATTCTAGGATAGAGGTGTCCTTTATCTGGAAATCATTATCAGCTAAGGGAACTTGGTCTAGGTCTAGATGGGGAGTGGTGATAGCCTTACATCCATGGAAATTGGGGTAGCCATTCTCAGTTCTTGTGGATTTGAGAGTGTGGGAGGTAATTTGCAGTTTTTAGGGCAATGGTGGTTCAACACAGAGTAGGTTTGAGTTCTTTGAGTTTCTTCAATTAATTTTTATCTTATCTAAGAAAACTCAGTAATTGGTTTCGAAATTGACAAGATTTTTCAATGAATTATGGCTTAAATACCTGGAATTTAAGGAAAGCTAGCTCTGAACAGGGCGGCTGCCAACTACGAACAATCGAAAAGGCTTTGTGTAGGCTGGAAAGTGAACTGGGTGCTCTGTGGCATCTTTAGGGTGCAATTGGATATAGGTTGACAGCTTCAACATTTGCAGGTGTGTGCATGGAGGTTTACAGTTGAAAAAATGATAAAAACAAATGATTTGGGACTTTTTGGCTTTATGCGCGAAAATCGATTTTGGTGGGTATGGGTGAATAGTGGTCATTTTATCCTGTAGCGAGGTGAACAGTAACCATTTTGTCATGTAGCGGGGTGAACAGTAACCATTTTGTCATGTACGAGTGGGCAGTAAATGGTTTACATCGCACCGCTTTTGGGCGTTCTGTGGTATCGGGGGGAGGCAGCTCGATTCCATACATTGAACGACACATAGCATCGGGGGCTCGACGGAAAACAACTTTATCAGGCAGGTATTGTTTGGATGTTGGGTTCACCCGATATGGATAAGGGCCATCGGATGTGAAGGGAGATGATCACACGGTGATCAGGCAGGGAAGCTGCATGGAGGCTAATGGGGGGGCCCGACGAGTGATTAAGTGTGGCGGTATTTGGGTTAATGATGGATTAAGGCGGGGTTAAGGTGTCGGGGTCATTAGCAGAGGGATTAATTGGGTTTTTGCCTAACTTAATCGCAGATCGATTAGTTAGTGGGTTTTTGGGGTTTGGGTGAAATTATAGTTTATATTTAAACTAAGGGTAGGGTTAATTTATATGTAGGAGTTAAATATATACGGGGAAATGGGTTTTTATCGGGATTTAATAAATAAAATTAGTAATTAAAAAAATGGTGGAAAGGGGACACCACACACTAAGTAAATGATTTTTCATGTTTTAATGCTTTTCCAATATTAACATAAATACTTAGGATAAGGTGTTTTGGTGGGTTTTTTGGGGAAAAAGGGGTTTTACATGGGGGTGATTGCTTTTCCTAGGTAAATAGTGTTTAACCTTAGCAAAAGGCTTTTTATTAGGGAAATGAGGGGAAATGAAGGGGATGAATGAATTGAAGGGGCGGATGAATTTTTACAAGGGGGTCTTAGTACTTATTACCTATAGGTCATTGAGCCGAGGGTCCGGTCCCTCCAAAAGTCAGAGAAATGCTCTGACCCTCTTTGACTTAAAGGTTTTGGTACTTGAACTTTATTTGTGGGAGATTAGTAAAGTGAAAGGATGAAATGGATGGGGGAAGTTAATTAATTGACTTTGTAAACCTTATGCAAGCTTAATTTCCCACTCACATTAGGAACTTTTATGATGAGAATGATAAATATTCTTTTTGTCTAACCAATCATCATAATTCTGCAACCTTTCTTCTACTTACCCATCTACTCATCCTACCATTTTTACTTCTCTTTATTAGGGTGCATTTGAACTAGCAAACCGTTATCAAACATCTTTCTTTTCTTTACAATAGTAAACTAACTAAATCTAACCTTCTTACATCCAAGGGTTTAGATTATACAGTTGAGCTCCTTATATTTACTCTACCTATCTACTTATCTTCCAAGGTTACACTGTTTGGCCATATTTTTATTCTCTATCTATCAACATGAAATTTAAAGCATGGCATAATCAAGATTAAATAGTTTGATTACCATGGATTGTGGCATGAATAACAAGCTGCACACAATCATTATTATGCATAAAAGTAAATAGTAGTGGCATTTTAACTTTCACACCTTCATGGTATTTTGTTTTTGGGGTTCATATTATTCACTTTTTTGGACCTTTTCTTATTCTTTTTGTCCTTTGATTTTTATTTTAGGACATACCCTCTTCACATTTTTTTATTTTTTGAATATGGAAATCATTTGCAGAAAGAAAGGTTATGCACATATGACAAGGTTTAATCTCAGTCATTCAAAAATTATGACTCCTATTGGTATAGGAACCTAACAATGGCTCCACTTGGGGATGGTATTTCCTGGTGAAACGTCAAGAACTTTGTAGACCAATGTCCTTCTGAATTGTTGTGATGTTACCCTACATCTTTTCCTTTTCATGTTTATGCATTATTACTATTTATGATAGTAAATTTTCAAAGGTTAGGGCCTCCTCTCCAGGCCTCAACTTCAAAAATCACCATCCAATCAACACTAGACTCTTGAAAGTAAAGTATATACAAGTGATAAGTGAAATTAGTAGCTAGGTTCAATATAGTGCTTATGCATTCGACTATTCACAAGTCCTCCTTTTGCTTCTATGCCATCCATTTCTCTGAGGAAGAAAGCATTATTACCTCTGAAAGCATAAATGATATATGGGCCTTTCCATAGGAAATCAAATTTCCCATGTTTACCTTTATCTTCTCTGCTTGAATCCCATTTTAGAGCTTTGTCCCCTAGGTAAAAATATTCTGCTTTAGTCCTTTTATCAAAATTCTTCTTGATCCTTTCTTACACAACCTAAGATCTGATGTACACTTCTTCCCTGGTTTGCTGCGAGTGAATTGTTTGATTGATTCTTCTATGGATTTCATTTGGTTCAACCTGTATTTGTTGGAGTAGCTTCATTACTGGTGTTCCCAAGGAAGATGGGAAAACAACTTCCATTCCATAAGCTAATTGATAGGGAGAAGTACCAATTGATTTCTTTGTGGTTAGCCTATTTGCTCATAAGGCATTTACTACCTTTTTGTTCGATGTTTTCTTGTTATCCTCTAACAATTTTTTGATGATATTTACCAGACTTTTGTTTGAGTATTCTGCCAGTCCATTTCCTTGGGGGTAATAAGATGTGGAATGGCCCAGAGTTATATGATACTTATTACAAAAGTCTATCATTTTTCTACATTTGAAAGCTACTGCATTATCAATGATGATTTTGGTTGGGCACCCAAATCTAGATAAGATGTTGGCCTCAAGGAAGGTTATTATAACAGTGTCAGTGGCTTGCCTTGATGGTATGGCTTCTATCCATTTGGTAAAATAATCTGTAGCAGTGAGGATCCATTTGTGTTGGGTAGAGGAAGGTGGGTGGATTTCACCAATGAAATCAAGACCCCATTGTTGAAAAGGTGCTTCAACAGAGATTGGCTTTAGGGGCAGGGGTAAAAGGTTTTTCCTCCCTTCAAAAATTTGACATTTATGATAGGAGGTTACATATTTCTTTACATCTGAAAAAAAGGTAGGCCAATAGAAATCGTCTCTAAGAATTTTTTCAGCAATGGTTTTCCAGTAAAGATTTCCTCCATAGTCACCTGCATGAAATTATTGTAAAACTTTGTCAAATTCTTCTTTTAATACACAGTTGATAAGAATACCCTTATAATTCCTCCAAAACAAATCATTATCTACTATGCAAAATTTTAAGGTTTTCATTTTTAAAAACCTACCTTTGGTCCTGGATAATTCAGAAGGAGCTTATAGATTTAGTAAAACATATATGATGTTAGCATACCAAGGTGATTCGATAAAGGCCTGGCTGATTGGTGGAGTCTCCATTTCCTCTCCATTATCCATTTCTGTAATAAAATTTATATCTAAGGCCTGATAGTTAAATTCAGCCATGAGCTTGGCTAAACCTTGGCCTTCGATTAACTTTGTTACTTTGATTTCTAGGCCATATTCTAATATGGTAGCGATCCATTTCCCTCTCTTTCCATCTGGACCTTCCTGAGTTAGGATGTCCTTAACTACTGAATTAGGGACATAAGCTATTATATGAGAATATAAAATGTAAACTCTGAAATATTTGATATCTTTAACCAAAGAAAAGGCTTGCTTTTCCATTATGTTTTATTTTAAGGAGGCATCTCTCAGGGCTTTGCTAAAAAAGCCAATAGGTTTTTCATAACCCTGATCATTTTTCTGTAGTAAAATTGTAGCAATTATATGTTCTGAAGCAAAGGAAAATAAAATGAAGTCCCTGTCAAATTTTGGACTGATCAAAACTAGTGTTTTAGTTGAGGCTAGCTTAGTGTCTATTAGAGCTTAGATTAACCTCAGGCTCAAGGGAGGCAATTCTAGGGTAACTGAAAATCATGCTTAACCTGGTAGCTAGCCCTACCAGGTCGAGAGAGGGCTCTCTCCTTGTCAATATCAATTGATATGACTGAATCAAATATGGATTTTAGGCTAGGTATAGTAGCTCTAGGGTTTTTTGGTTGATTTTGATGGTTTTGTTGCTGGATCAAATGGAGCAGGCAACTTTGGGTCTGGGAAATGAAGTCAAGATTGCAGGGTGTTTTATGGAGCAAGGTAGGTAGGTGTTTATGCACTTGGAATTGAGTGAGATGGTAGGTCTAAGGCTAGTGAGGAGCTGAGAAGGGCATGCAAAGCTCATGAGTCCTCTTCAAACAACAGAAAACATCAAAAACTAAATGTATTCCCAAGGCATAGCACTATTACCAATGTATTCTACCTATCTATCTTGATTTCATTTAGTTGAGAAGAATGAATTAGATTTTCGCACACATAACACATGAGAAAAAATAATGACATAAGGAGAAACAATGCAAAAACACATTACCACAAGAATCCCACAAAAATAGTTGCAAATCCTGGTTTATTTCCTTGCCAAACTATTGTAGAGATGTACAATGTAGCTCAAAGCATCCAAGAGAGTCCAACCTTTACTAATGACTAAAAATATATATATAATATAGACATCAAACCACCTATGCTAGCCATCAAAGGTCGAATCCAAGAGATAAGAAACTTTTACAACCATATCTAAACTAGGAATAAGAATATAGGCAGTGGAACAGCTTGCCTCTAAAACCATGGAAACTGATTCATTCACCCCCAAACCACCTCAAAATGATGAATCGAACATTCAAGGTAATTTTAAAATTACATTTACATAGAATAGCATCATTTACAATCATAAATTCATCTAAGATGAGAGAAAAAGTCAACTTGTAGAGAAACTAGGCGAAATTTGGATTTTTGAGCAAACTGGTTCTATGCGTAGCGCCACCTGCCAGGTGTGTAGCGCCACTTCTTAACTAACTTTGGAGCTATCTAGCTTCTAGAAAATCTTAAATTTTTTCATTTGGAGGTCATTTTCCCCCTCAAAAGTGGAATCTCCCAAGGCTTCTTCCTGTGTGCCCAAAAAGAGGCAGAGAGGTCACTTTTTTATGGTTTTTGACCTTTAAGTGACGAATATTTGCTCCAAAATTGCTGAAACTTTTAGGGATTGATGATCTCATCGTGCTAAATCCAAAAATGAAAACCATTTCTCCAAAAATTATTCTAGTCAAAAGCATAGCACCGGTGGCGCTACACACCTAATGCAATTTTCTGTGTTGGAAAATTTCAAAACTTGTAAATGACAAAAACTCACCAAAACTTGACCAGATTTGGCACAAGGCACTCTAATTAATTGCTTTGATGGGCTAGTGAGGCCTCAGCCAAGATTTTTAGCTTTTCATGCTCCTTTTTGCTCCTTAAGGCCTTTCTCAACTTAGCCTTAAGCTTACTCATCCTTATGTTACATATTTTGTTCCGGGTAATGTAGTGGTAGGCCATGTGATGAAGCATCTTCTTGTCTCTATTTGGCTTTCCAATAAGCCTTTCAAGGTGTATGTTGACCCTTTCAAGCCAAGTTTCCTAGTCATTCTCAATCTCTTGCTCAATGGAGGTCAACTTGACCTTTTCCTTCTTAGCATTTTGCATGTTCTCCTTGATCATTTGCAACTCCATGAGGACTTGCTTGTCGATCAATTGTTTGTTTCCTTGCTCTAGATATTTAATGACCCATTTAGCCCTCTTTAAATTGTCTGACAAGGCTTGTATCTCAGCCTCTTGTTCCTTAATGATTATATCTTTAACAGTCCTTGGATCTTGAGCATCCAAGTCAATGACATCCACTCCTTGTGTCTCCTCATGATCAACAAGGTCAAAATCCCTCTCTTCTCCATCACTAGGATCCTTCTCATGCATCCTTTTATTGCCTTTACCTTTACCCTTGCTTTGCTGCTCAACCTATACCTGTTTAGCTGAAGAAGAAAGCAAAGCTCCTTCCACTCCTTGTGGAGATAGTGTTATAGACATTTTTGTGCCTTACAGCATTGAGCATGAAATGTCCATAATCTAAGGGATCCAAAGTCCCTAAACATGTTGCTCCTACCCCTAGAGGAACAAGGCTAACTAACCACAACAATTCACAGAAGTTCTCCACCTGAAACCACTCAAAAACAAGCCAATTCTGGATCATGTCAATTGCTCCACTGAGCATCTGCGCTGAATGTCAACTGCTCCACTATCTACCTGCGTTGAATGTCAACTCCAACAAAGGCTACCTGCGCTGAGCGAGTTGGGACAAGTGGCAGAGTCATTCCTCAAGGTGTCAATGTCCAGGAATCTTCCAAAATGACACTAGGATCAGGGAATTCGACTGGTGATGAGTAAGAGGTTCCAAATCTCCAAGTGGAAGCAAGAACCTCCAAGTGGACTCAAGAACTGAGAGAGGGAGAGGACACTAGTCAGTTTCATACCAGCCTCAAGCTGACTCATCCTCTCTCCAAAATATCTATATATAGATCTCTCCTCCATGGGAAGAGGAGGCTGGAATTTGGTTATTACAAAGAATTGCTGTTGGTTTGAGACTGGATCATTGGGTGCTTAATGCTTTGAAGGGAGTTGAAGAAGGAATTCCATTCTGCTGGGAAGGAGATGCTGGATTGGAGCCCTATGGGTTGTATCTCTTCCTGAACCCTGTTACTTATAAATAAAGCTATCTTGGTTTGCTCCTATATGCTGGTGTATTTGTATGATTGCATTAGTGTATTTGATTTACTTCTAATCCTGAATCATTTATGAATATGTATATTTGCCTTTGTGTTGTGTTCTTCTCTTGTCGCAAGTAGCTGTTCTCTTGTCACATGTAGCTGTTCTCTTGTGATCTCGTGGGAATCAAGTAGCGGTTCTCTTGATCAAGCGAGGAGGCGAGTAGCTGTGAACATCCAAAGAGAAGAGGATCTAGATCGAGTGACAAATGGAATACAACGGTAATTCAATCGATCTCCCCTCTTTCATATTTCATAGAGGAAGAAACCAGTGTAGCTGTATTCGTTTGTTGCTAAGGCACTGTCACACCTTAGGTGGATAGGATCGTCCTGCATAGGCATTTTTCCCCAAAACAAATTGGTGACTCCGCTGGGGAAGAACTTTTTTATTCATTTCATTTGTGTTTCCGTCATTTTTATTTACATCATAGACTTGACAGCAACAACATCGAACTGTTTCTGCAAAGTAGACTGTTGCTGCCTTGATCCTTCACTGGATTTTGGCTATGATCTAAATAATAGATCAACAAATGATTTGATGATCCTTTGTGATAGTATTTAGTACCCTCTCAAAGCATCCCTCTGTTTATACCTTGCTTGTGTTTCTGATTTGGCCTGAAACAGTTGATTTTTGAGCATTTTATGACCCAGAACCCAAGGGAAACGAGAGTTTCTCCTTCAGCGCAACTGCTGTGAAGGCAGTCTGCATTTCAACGCAGGTCCCGAAGGGGATACCTGCGCTGAATGTCAAGTCCTCAGTGTTGAGGTTACGCTGAACCAGTTTAGCCTTGTGCAGCTGGGGTTCTCTGTCCTCTGTTGCCCTGTTTTGATCTCTGTTTTTTGCAGCCTTTAACCAGCATAGGTACCAGTCAAATAACCTCTTTTCTTTGCTTAGATTCCGCCTCCTTTTGTACAAAAAGACTGTGAATGTTTTTATGTGTTTGTGGCGTCATTTACAGTTTTCCTTTGCATGAGTAAAGTAGTCATCCTGTAGCCTTTGATTCAGATCTGATTGATTGTGATCCTAGAAGAGAGTTCATTGGTTGTTTGCAGATTGATTATAGGTTTACTTTTGCTTATTGGTTTGAATTTGTTTCTTTTAAGTGTCAAAACAAGTCTTTATTTCGAAAGTAGCAAAGTGATTGTAATCTCTTCTACCCTTGTTGTTTTCGAAAGAGTGAACTTGTTTGTATTGATCATTTTAAAAGCAAATTCAAAGTTGTGCAAAAAGCTTTCTTTGTAGGCATTTATACTAAGAAAGTGGAAAACAAACACCAGCATTGTGCATTTTGCATTTGATAGTTTGCATGTTGGATTTAGGGAAAGTGCATTAGAGTGTGCTGATTGCTCTTTGAGAAAAGATAGTGTCTTTCTTTTCCCTTAGTAGCTAGGATTTTCAAAGTTGAAAAGATTATAAAGCTTGCTTATCATCTTAGACTGCATTTAGGAATTTGTATCATACATCACGTGGTGAACCTTGAAAAGGAAAACTTTAAAAAGATCAACCTAAAATAAACTGAATGAACCTAACAACGCTTTGTAACATAACGCACAACATAGAGGTCTAGGCTAGAGATGTGTTCCGACGTCGTTAAGCCTAGTGACTGTCGATCTCGAAGAAGGTGGGTGATTCCTCCTGAGAGACGGTAGCGCTAGTACGGATTTGTGCTCCCACGTACCGTCGCGTATATATTGGGAGACCCCTATAGGCATATAACTTTTATCCTTAGGAAGCCGTGTCGACCGCCCTACTGATCGCAATGCAGTGAACACAGCATTCACGAAGATTGACCGCCCGTACCCTAAAAAGTATTCTGCGGTTTTGCGAAAAGTTTGGCACACCCTCTGCCTAGATCTCCAGAGCAGTTTCTTTTGGCCTTTTTCAGACTCTATAATATAAAAATTCCATCCGAGCATTTGTCACTTCGGGCTCGTTAAAACATCGAAGGAGACTAGAGTCATCTTTAGCTTTTTCTCGACTCTTTAAAAGTGAAAGCAAGTTGTGTCTAAAGCGTCTAATAAAATTCATTCAATTCGGAAACACAAATTTCCTTTTTTGTATTTTGGTTGATCGAGTAATCCGCAATCGTGGAAGAAAGTCAATTGAAACCCCGTCGTTCGCAGAGGCTTACGAGTCAACCGTCTTTGTCTCCGGAATCGAAAACAGTACGGACAAAGCGAACTCGTTTAACCGGTTCAAAATCTCCTATCAAAGTTAGAACAAGTGTTCCGACAACATCTGAGATTTCGGTTACTCCAAACATTTCTGGAAACCTTGCATCTATAGAAGAAGTTCAACAGCCATAGAGGGACAGTAACACTGATCCTAGTCTGGGGGCAAATACTTGTGTTACTGAACCAGTTCCATCTGTAACCGGTTCAGAGAGTCTTGCTCCTCAAA
The DNA here is from genome assembly GCA_031772625.1 of Pinus tabuliformis. Lineage (NCBI taxonomy): Eukaryota > Viridiplantae > Streptophyta > Pinopsida > Pinales > Pinaceae > Pinus > Pinus tabuliformis. The sequence goes on from CM062815.1 coordinate 41,728,299, forward strand.
CAACTGTCGCTGTCGATTCAACCCCTTCTTCGGCACCAGAAATATTTTACGGACCTGACGGTCTTCCTCTTCCACCTGGTTTGATTGCGATAGAGGAAATTGCAGAGGATCCGCAAGCAAGTACTCCAACCCATTTTGGAGTCGGGGTCATTCTATTTCCTTCGTCAGAAGTTAATCCACCACAAGTGGAAGTTCCTGTAGAATCGCTAGTCAATCTATTGGATAGACTTAAAATGTCTGAACAACCGTCAACATCTAGGACTGTGTCGAACGACACAGTGACCGCAGAAGCCCCTGCCGTCACTCTGACAATGTTTGCCGGCATACCAGCTGTCCCGAATAGCTCACAACAGCTAGAAGGAGTCCACCAAGGGACTATTTCGACAGTATGGTCCGTTCCAGTTTGTTCATCCGGAATAATATCCGGCAACTCTTATGTTGAGACTCGCCAGATTGATCCATTTGGAGGTCAATTTGGGCAATCCAGTCCACAAGGAGAAACAATCCCCTTGAGTTCCGGATTGCTACCGTATGGGGGGCAGTATGCCCTTTCATTGCCCCCTCCGGGAGGGTACCCATATGGGAGTTCACAACAGTATTCAGGTTATACTGGAATTACATCAAGTGGTTGGGTACCTATGCTACCTCAACAACCAAGGGTTGTATATTCTATGCAACAGTGTGTACCTATGTCGAACATCCCGACCACACCGGCTATTGTAACAGTGTCACTGGTTCAAGCGATGCCTGTTGTATGTCAACCTCAGATTTCTCAGGTTGTAATGCAACAGCCCCTTGACCCTGGGTCACAACCGCAATTGCCAACTGGTGGGGCGACACAGGTCCAAATGGGTACAATTACCCCACACCTTGGTCCTACGGTTAGTATAGCGCAGCAGAACATGGCTTCACAACCGTGGCTGGTGCAATACCAACAACCACAATTCCAGCAAGTGTACCAAGGTTCTGAGCAGCAGATCTTTGCGAACAGTGGACAACCGTATATTCAAAACGGTCAAAACCAACCGCTTTACAGTGGTCAAGTCCACCAATCGTATCAGTCATACCAACATCAATTACATTATGCTGGTATGCAAAGGCCCACTACTCAAGTAATTCCATTGTACCCTGGTTATGCTTCACCTAACCTGAATCAACAGTTACCGTTTGTGGCAACTTTAGAGTTACCCGATTTACACCGGTTAACCAACGATCCGATTGCTTACGCCCCTTGGTGGCCAGCGATTCCTCACAAACTTCCATCTGACATTCCTAAATTCAATGGAAATCCAGGTGAAGACCCATCGAATCACGTGATGACTTTTCATCTGTGGTGTTCGTCGAACACCCTGAACGATGATTCGATAAGGCTTCGCCTTTTTCAGAGGACATTGATAGGTCCAGTGGCTAAATGGTATATTGAATTACCTAGAGCCTCTTTCGACAATTTTAGCTCCCTAGCCACGACTTTCTTAACCCATTTTCAATTACCGATAAGGTATGAAACGGGAACAGAAATATTAACCAACTTCAAGCAGACAACTGCCACTCATATATCTGATCATATACATGAATGGCATTGTCGTCGTAGGATGGTTAAAACATACGTTCCCGATCAGCTGTTAGCTGAATGGTTTATAAAGTCGTTACTTCCTGCTATAACAGAAGATGTGGCAAAGGGGGGAGTCGTAACGGAGGAGCAAGTTATTGCTCGTGCGCAATATCTAGACTTAGTTTATACTCAGTCTGGCACACTCTACGACAAAATACCTGACGCCCCTAGACCGGAATTTTCAATTCCTCCTCCTCCTAAATCCAATAGTGACTCTCATGCCGGCGATGGCGTGATTGGCACGGAAAACGTGAAATCGATAAAGGCTTCGTCTAAGAAAGCCCGTAAGAATTCGGATCAAAATGCAAAAGAAGAAATTCTTGCTTCGGAAGTAAATGCCATATCAGCAGGTAAAGGCAAAGAACCCAATCAACCAGGAAGAAAGAAGAAGCAAAACAAAGGGAAGAAGAAGAAACAGGGTGAGTCATCTCCTAGAAAGAATTCTTCAAACCCTCCTAGGAAAGGGAAACCCAAAAGTCCATGCATGATATGTGACGAGGATCATTGGACAGCCGATTGTCCGTACAAAGCTGAGTTAAAAAGATTCTTTAAAAGTTCACAAACCTCAGCTGTGTTAACTGATCCATTTCCCAACCCAGGTCAAAATCTGGTTGATAGTGGAAATGCTTCCCCGTCGCAAGTGCTTATGTTGTCGGTTTCAAAACAACAGAATGATGCTTTGATTTCGACAAGGAACAAAGATTACGGGAATCCGCAGCTGTCGAACGACAAAGGTAAAGATCAACCAAGTAGTTCGACAACAACTTCGTCAGAAGTTGTACCGCCCATCATTCCAGAATTAACAATAAAACCGCCAAAGGGAGTAGTACACAAGTCGACATTTAATCCTCGCGCCGGAGCGGTGCAACATTATAACATAGTGGAAGATTTGGCCCAATCGCCATCCGCTATGTCGACTCTTGAGGTACTACAAAATTGCCCATCCCAAAGGCAGGCTTTGTTATCAGCTATTGGTGGGGTTGATCCTAAGGATTCCAATCTTGTATCTTTTGATCACAAAGGATACGATCCTCAGTTACCGGCTCAACTAGCTTTCCTTATTCAAGTGAAAGCCCTCAAAAAAACTGTTCATCGAACAATTATTGATGAGGGGGCATCTACATGTATCATGTCGATGAGTTGCTGGAAAACTTTAGGATCTCCAACCTTGTCGCGATCTTCGACAACATTAAAAGCTTTCGACGGAAGGACTTATACCCCGTACGGTATCCTTAATAACTTGAAGGTTGAACTAGGAGGAAAAACAGTGGAAATTGATGTTGAGGTCATCGATGGGAATCTTGACTATAACATCCTACTGGGAAGACCATGGATATATGCCATGGCAGCTGTTGTGTCGACTTATTTTATGAAGATCTCATTCCCGTTTGAAGGAGGGATTACGGTCGTCGACCAACAGAACTTCCTCCCTAATGGTTCACAAGTTACAGGAAGCATTCCCATGATCCATGAGAGCAACCATTTGCTACAAGACATCGGAGTAGGCCTACTAAAAGACCCCACAATGATGGGAACTTTCGTGCTTCCACCTCCTATATATATAGGAAATATAGCGTTAGTAGCAACCTGCAACATGATATCTTCCACGAAGGTCGCAGGAGACGATGTCAACATGGATCATGCAATGGTTTTGCCCCCAAGCCCTATAGAAATATTGTAGCAATCAATATTTCGGGCATGGGAGGCGAACCCAAATCAACGCTCGTCAAGCGTTTGGGTAGATAGGTCTAGAGAATATGGTACCCCATTAGATCCTTGGTCGAAAGTGCATGGGACTGACGAAGGGATCTTACAATCAATGTTGATTGACGGGGCACCATGGAATGATCACCACCATCGTTCCCTTCTTCCGGAATATGAAGAAGATACTCATCATGACCTTTATCACCCTTTAGTTTTTGAATTCCTATCAAATACTGTAAATAAGGTGGATTCCGAGTGAAAATTATCCAATATTGAAGAGACTATAGCCATAAATATCTCGACTAAAACAAATGTTGTAGAGAATATTTATTTCGGCAAAGGTTGTTCCCCTTCAGAACTGGAAATATATAACGCTCTTTTTCACGAATTTAGAGATGTCTTTGCTTGGTCATATGATGAAATGCCAGGCATTGACTCGAGTATCGTTGAACATGAAATTAAAATGTATCCTGATGTCAAACCAGTAAGACAACGGCTTCGGCAGGTGCACCCCAAGAAAGCCACGGCCATTAAGGCAGAAGTTGAAAAACTTCTCCATGCTGGATTCATCTACCCGGTTCCTCTAACCGATTGGGTATCGAATATTGTCCCTGTTATGAAGAAACAAGGAACAATTAGAGTGTGTTTCGACTATAGGGATGTAAACCAAGCTTGTCTGAAGGACAACTACCCTACACCCTTCATCGACCAGATAATTGATGAATGCGCCGAATGTGAAATCTTTTCATTTATGGATGGATTTTCTGGGTATAATCAAATAAATATCCGCCCACAGGACCAGTCAAAGACTGCATTTATTTGTCCGTGGGGCACATTCGCTTATCGAAAATTACCCTTTGGTTTAAAGAACGCAGGGGCGACGTTTCAGAGGGCAATGAATTATGCCTTCCATGACATCAAGAACATCGTTCAATGACCTTCCGGCTCATTCACGAAAGCGGACTGATCATCCGCAGCATTTAAGAGCGATATTTCTACGTTGCCGACACTACAAGATAAGACTCAATCCGCACAAATGTGTGTTTTGCGTCGGTTCTGGTCGTTTACTTGGCTTTGTAGTCTCTAAAGATGGGATTCGTCTCGATCCTTGCAAGGTTCAGGCAATCATTAATTTGCCTCCACCTTCAAATTTGCTTCAGATACAGAAACTCCAAGGGAAAGCAAACTTTCTGAGGAGGTTCATTCCAAATTACGCAGAACTTGCTAAAGGTTATACTCGTCTTTTGAAAAGGATGTACCTTTTGTCTGGGATCAGGTGGCGCAAGCTTCCTTTGATGCTTTGAAAGATTGTCTAGTAAAAGCATCATTAATGTATGCCCCGGACTATCAAAGAGATTTTAACCTGTATCTGGCTGCAGCGGATACGACCATTGCGATGGTTTTAGTTCAAGAAGTCGATGGAATTGAACATCCTATATATTATTTAAGTAAAAACTTGAATGATACAAAAAGTAAATATTCTTATGTTGAAAAGCTAGCACTCGCTGCTGTTCAAGCGATACAAAGATTTTGACATTATGTCCTCTTTCAGAAAACTACCATTTTATCAGATTGCAACCCCATGACTTATATACTGTCGCGACAGTTGCTGGGGGGCAAATATTCAAAATGGATAGCAATCCTTCAAGAGTTTGATCTGGAATTTGTAAAATCCAAATCAAAGAAAGCTTTAGTTTTCGCAGAATTATTGTGCGATCTCCCATCATCGTCCAACGATGAAACATCAGAAGAGTCAATCATGGACGAAAGTTTGTTTCTGATATCTGTAAGCAATGAGTGGTATGGAGATATAATAATTTATCTCCAAACCCAAAAATTCAGGCCTGACACCACTCACTCAGAACAAAAACGTATACGATACCAAGCAAAAGACTACATGATCGTCGGTGATACACTTTACCGTCGTGGTATCGATACAGTCCTGAGAAGGTGTCTCACCCATGAAGAGGCCGAAAAAGCCTTGAATGAATGTCATTCAGGCGCGTGTGGGGGGCATCAATCTGGATATGCTACAGCACAGAAAATCTTACGAGCAGGATACTTCTGGCCAACCATGTTCAAAGATTGCATAACCGCAGTCAGAAGTTGCCATGCTTGTCAAATTTTCGATAGCAAAACCAGAAGCCCACCTGCACCTTTACAACCAATAGTTGCTGTTGGGCCTTTCGCCAAGTGGGGCATCGATTTCATGCAATATAACCCCACCTCGACCGGGGGGCATGGGTATATTATAGTCGCTGTTGACTATTTTACCAAATGGGCCAAGGTGATGCCTACATTGGATAACACTGGTAAAACAGCTGCCCTTTTCTTTTTCAATCATGTAGTCGTCAGGTTCGGCGTACCACAGGCTATAGTTACAGATCATGGGTCGCATTTTCGCAATCACATGATGGTCGAATTAGCTGCCAAGCTAGGGCTATCTCACGACAGCTCTACCCCGTACTATCCGCAAGCCAACGGACAAGTTGAAGCAATCAAAAAGGTCCTGAAGTGTATGTTGCAAAGGATGATCGGGGTTCACAAAAGGAGGTGGCACCTAATCCGGTACTCAGCCTTGTGGGCTTACCGAACATCGGTGAAGAACATGACCGGGTTCACACCTTTCCAACTGGTGTATGGCCTGGAAGCAGTCTTGCCAATCCAGTGCGAAATTTCGTCGCTTAAACTCGCAATTGATCTCCTCCCCGGAACTTCGGAAGAAGAGGCTCGTTTCTTGGAATTAATCCAATTGGATGAAACCCGTCGTGATGCCGCTTTGGCTAACGAAGCCCATAAGAAACGAGTCAAGGCGCAATTCGACAAAAATGTCAAACCCCGTGTCTTCTCAGAAGGTGACTTGGTCTTGCTTTATGACCAAGAATCCGATAAATTGGGAGCAGGTAAATTTAATTCCTTATGGATGGGCCCCTATATTGTTAAACGGGTGTTAGCAAAAGGAGCCTACGAGTTAATGGATTATGATGGAATCCCACTGGCGCAACCCCGTAACGGGTTGTACCTCAAGCGTTACTATGCTTAAATAGTGACCAGTATGCATGCACCTCGATTTGCGTTATTATGCTGGGGGCATGAAAACTTATCATCGAGCAGTTTTAGCATAAAGTTCATGCTCGTTAAAAAATAAACGCAAGATCCGAGCAGTTTTAGCACATAGTTCATGCTCGTTAAAAAATAAACATAAGAGTGAGCAGTGTTTTGGCGCATTCAAGCTCATTAAAAAATGAACCTATTCCGGTAAATAACCATTGTGTATGTAACCTTATCTGCCATAAAAGCCTTGGTCGTGTTTGCACCTGCCACCTCCACTTTTCATTTGGCCGATCGTTCACCTCCATATGATTGTTTACCCATTTTGAGGAACAGCTGCGAAGAGTGATTTCACCTAGCCATCCTTGTGACACTGTCGTGATTGGAAAATTCCAACCTGTACCTGGAATCTGCTGCTATCCCTGTTTATCACTCGTTCCTCAAAAGATGAGTCTTCTTTAAGCTCTTTCCAACTGACTCGTAAAACATGAAAAGGTTGCCGAGTTTTGGCCTTCCAGCTCGTTAAAGGACATGAAGAGCTATCCCTCCTCTAGATTTTAATCTTTTTGGACCTGAGGGATTATTTCACAAAAAGATCGAGCTCTTGTTTTGTTCAGCTCGTTAAAGATATCGAAAACTCATCCCTTCAGTATTGTTTTATACTTTTTCAGACTTAAGGGATTAGATGATGAAAAAGGAATTTTGGAGTTGACTTTATGTATCTTTTCAGACTCTCTAAAAATGAAAAGAACCGAGTTATCCTTGTCGTTAGACTCGTTAAAATTATTAAATAGCGACAAACTTGTCTTTAGACGAGAACGAGTTTCCCTATCGCTAGGCTCGTTAAAAGATAGCGATGGGCTTGCCGAAAGGGCAGGTTATAGAACAAGCATATGGTATCCTCCTCAAGCTTGACAAAAATAAAGAGGTACTGGTCAGCAATGACTGGGGAAAAATTGGGAGAAAACTAAAGAGAACTTTGATGGTAGCAGGTCTCTCTTGAACATGACACTTTTCCTCCGTACCACAATCGGGTTGGGTTGTCTCATTCACCGGTCACATCACCATGGTCTCGCCATACCATCCATATTTGGGGTAATGCTACCGATCCATCGCATCAGTGTCGCCATATGTTCAAGAGAAGTCGTTCAGAAAGAGTCAACCGGGTCCCATCCACTGCCATACATTATCCTTCATCCATTCATGACCGCCACCCTGAATCATATGTCACAGATCGTTTTCACCTCCATTAAAATCATTAGCTCCGTTCCGTGTCACTGATGTGGGATTCATCAAGGCCCTCCTTTGACGGATCTCTTCTTGTCAACATCAGCTCATTATCCAAGAAGTTGATCTAGGAACAACCCCATCAGTACTTTGAAGCTTGCATGCCTCAATGGCAAGTTTCTCACTTCCGGCGACAGGTATACATCAATTACCTTCGACCAGAAGATTTTGTGTGGTGTTCGATGCCAAGTCCTTTATTCACACCGCGTGAATTGTACTGCAGTACCTTGAGGGTCATTATCATTATCGGTGATTCCTCTCGCGCTTGTTAACGGTTTACATCATTGACCGGTAATCAAGCGATGTCTTTCCATGTTCGACTTCAGCGCAATTCTCACATGGATCGACTTGTACTTAGAGTGAAGATCAAACGAGTTTGAAGACCTCGGATCTAGTTTCATCCATCCGGGCTGCGATATATATTCAGGAAAAATAAAGACATTTGACATGTACATCATTACAGCAGATGATCATCCTACTCAAAGGATGATAATTTCGCCAAAATTATCAGTCTACCATCAGACGATCGTCTGTTCTATGTACAAAAATGAATTTATAAAGCTGAGCATGGGAATGCCCGCCTCAGCTAGATCATGAAAGCAGTATGAATCATAATGTATTGTATTGTATTTTATTACAGGTCTCCTCCCAGCAGATGGATGAACTTCGGACCCTCCTGGATAAAGCCTTTCACCCGATAAACGGCCTCATACTTTAGGGGGCAACTGTTATAGACATTTTTGTGCCTTACAGCATTGAGCATGAAATGTCCATAATCTAAGGGATCCAAAGCCCCTAAACATGTTGTTCCTACCCCTAGAGGAACAAGGCTAACTAACCACAGCAATTCACAGAAGTTCTCCACCTGAAACCACTCAAAAACAAGCCAATTCTGGATCATGTCAACTGCTCCACTGAGCATCTGCGCTGAATGTCAACTGCTCCACTGTCTACCTGCGTTGAATGTCAACTCCAACAAAGGCTACCTGCGCTGAGCGAGTTGGGACAAGTGGTAGAGTCATTCCTCAAGGTGTCAATGCCCAGGAAGCTTCCAAAATGACACTTGGATCAGGGAATTCGACTGGTGATGAGTAAGAGGTTCCAAATCTCCAAGTGGAAGCAAGAACCTCCAAGTGGACTCAGGAACTGAGAGAGGGAGAGGACACTAGTCAGTTTCATACAAGCCTCAAGCTGACTCATCCTCTCTCCAAAAGATCTATATATAGATCTCTCCTCCATGGGAAGAGGAGGCTGGAATTTGGTTATTGCAAAGAATTGCTGTTGGTTTGAGACTGGATCATTGGGTGCTTAATGCTTTGAAGGGAGATGAAGAAGGAATTCCATTCTGCTGGGAAGGAGATGCTGGATTGGATCCCTATGGGTTGTATCTCTTCCTGAACCCTGTTACTTATCAATAAAGCTATCTTGGTTTGCTCCTATATGCTGGTGTATTTGTATGATTGCATTAGTGTATTTGATTTACTTCTAATCCTGAATCATTTATGAATATGTATATTTGCCTTTGTTTTGTGTTCTTCTCTCATCGCAAGTAGCTGTTCTCTTGTCACATGTAGCTGTTCTCTTGTGATCTCGTGGGAATCAAGTAGCTGTTCTCTTGATCAAGCGAGGAGGCGAGTAGCTGTGAACATCCAAATAGAAGAGGATCTAGATCGAGGGACAAACGGAAGACAACGGTAAGTCGATCGATCTCCCCTCTTTCATATTTCATAAAGGAAGAAACCAGTGTAGCTGTATTCGTTTGTTGCTAAGGCACTGTCACACCTTAGGTGGATAGGATCGTCCTGCATAGGCATTTTTCCCCACAACAGATAGCATTTGCTTGTAGCCTCTGAAATGAAAATTGGTGACAAAGTGAACGTAAGTCCAACAAGGTTTACCTCATTGTTGTCCAAATGTGTCACAAACAACCTTGCTAATTCATGATGAGATTTAACCCTTTCCACTATTTCATAAAAACTGAAACATGACTGATGTCTAAAACAAGAAATGGAAAATGGGCAGGCTTGCAGCTCCCTCAAACTAGTGGGATCCTATCTGATATGTTTTCCTCCCTTACGAGGCTTTCTACCCTATCTCTCTCTCTCCTTGGAACTATCACTATGTGTTTCTTCCTCCATTTCATATTCACTGTCCCTCTCCATTGTTTACAGTTGTTTCTCTTGTGGTGAATGAAGTGTAGTGATTGAAGAGATAGGGCGAATGGATATAAGATGAGTATGAAGAGATTTTAATAGGAAAATAGGTGAGGGTGAATAGGAGTGGGAATGGGATTTAGGGAGTGAGTAGGGTTACTGAATAGTGTAGGGTTTTGGAATAGTGTAGGGTTTTGGGAATAGTATAGGGTTTGGGAATTGGGGAGAATGTATGAGGGAATGATGTTTTGGGAATAATATATAAGGGGATGGGGTTTAGGGAACCACAAATAAATGATATAGGACAGTAGTAATGAGTGATTTTTTAAAATATATGGGACAATTAGTGAAAATTAGGGTTTGATTTTTTGAGAGACAAAACCACCAAGACTGATGCAACAATCTCTTTTCAGCAAGAATGATGTTGTTACTTACTTGCAAAAAGGCAATGGAAAAGTTATGAGTTGAATTGATGCAATTTGCAATGATTTGAAGCCTAACTTCCAGGTTCGTAGTGCACTCACCCAGGTGTCTAGCACCGGTTTGGTGCATAGTGCCAGTTCAAAATTACACTGCAGGAAAAACCCAGGTGCATAGCACCACTTCTATGTGTAGCATCAAACTTTGGTGCGTAGCGCTGTTTTGAAGGCCACTTTTGGAGGCCTTCCTAGTGTCCAAATTGGGAATGTGACAGCTCGTTGGAAATATTATCGAGTCTATTTTCCCAAACATCTTGAATTTTCCAATTTGGAGTTCATTTTCCTTGTCAAAAGTCAAATCTCCCAAGACTGGTCAAAATGTGCAGAATGAGGCTGCCAAAATGAAGAGTGTTGTTGTAGTCAACTTGTTAAGGTCTTCCTCAACTTCAAATTTAGCTCATGATATCTCATTGGAAAGCTCTTTGTGTCTACTTATTATTTGACTCATCAGGGAAGTCATTTGGTCATTTCATCTAGGAGAACAGTTGATTTTACCAAGTTCACTCCAGAGGTGCATTAACCCTCCTTAGGCAAATGATGTTTTAGACATTTCTCCCAAACCATGAAACCAATGTAAAAACTGAAAGAGGTTTTTATTCTTGGGTAAACGATGGAAAAAACCTTTCTCACTTTTGTCAAATTAATGTCTTCATGCTCAGAAACATAGTTTGAAGTAAAACTGTCCCTTATGTGTGATGAATGGCTTATTCCTTGGAATGACTTCGCGAAAAATGATGGAGACCTGATGTTTGATGATATGAAATGGCGTCATACCTTCTGATATCACTTATGCCTCATCTACTCAGATATCTCTGATCCCATAGCCGATGCTAGCTTAGTGGGAGAGGAATTTAGGGTTTTAGTGCTTGTTTCTCTTTTTCTTTTGTAGGTGAATTGGTGCTCATGATGACTTGATTTTTTGGCAGTGGTAGGTGTTTGCAAACATCATTAGATGCTTAGGAGAAGCAGTCATTATTGGCCACCTCACGTCCTTGCTGATCATTATTGGCATGTAATCATCAAAATTTTGACCATGGTGGGACCCTGAAACCTAATGAGACAAAACCCTATGTAATTGATGGAATGAACTGCAAAATGAACATGAATCATGACTGAAAACTATGGAAGTAGATCAGAAAGTACATACCATGAGGGAAAAATTGAGGCAAACCCTACCATCAGTGGATCCATGACCTAATGGAATGCAACCTCATCAGAATGGGACTCCTAGTATGAAATGCAAAAGAGTAAATTTTGACCACTGATGGTAGTGTGAACACATTGACACTAACAATGTATTCAAAGGATTTCTTAGCCTCAACGGTCCATTTTAAGGTCGAATATTTTTTCAACATATTGTTCAATGATCTAATCAATTCTGCTAAGTTAGAAATAAATCTCCTAAGAAAGTTAATTTTCCCTAAAAAGGCTTGTAATTCCCTAATGTTCCTAGGATGTTGTATCTGTAAGATGGCTTCTATTCTTGCAAGATCTATTCAGATACCATATTTTGAAATTATATGGCCTGATAAATTTCCCTCTTCTAACCGAAATAAATATTTCTTAGGATTTAAAGAAATTCCATACTTTATGCATTTGATGAAAACTTGCCTTAGATGATCTAAGTGTTGATTATCAGATATTGAGAATATAGTGATGTCATCTAAATACATTACTAGGAAGTCATGAATTTCCTTGGAAAAAGCTATGTCCATGGCTCTTTGGAAAGTGGCCCCTGCATTCATCAATCCAAAAGTCATCTTCACATACATGAATGTGCCCCAAGGAGTAGTAAACGTAATTTTGGCTTGATCATCTGCGTGAACTCAAATCTGATTGTAACCAGAAAACCTATCCAATAATGAGATTCTCGTTTATCCTGTTAGAGCCTAGATTTACCTCGGGTTGAAAAGGTAAGATTCTAGGTCCACATCAAACCACGCTTAGCCTCATAGCTAGCCCTACGAGGACAGGAGAGGGCTCTCTCCGGGTCAATCTCAGCAAAAGATAATTAGAGGGGGCTTGAGATGACTGATTTAACAACTAATCCTAGGCTAGGTATGAAGAGCAAGGATTTAATTTGATTTTTTGGGGGTTTTGTTGGAATCAAGGGAAAGGCAAATTTTGGGTCCGAGGATGAGGCCAAATTTTTGCATATTTCTGATTGGGGCAAGGTAGGCAGTAGTTCTGATGCTTTAGATTTAATGAATGGATGGAAAAGACCGTTGAGGAGTTGAAGAGGGAAAGAGTCTGCAAGAATCCTCTCCAAACAGATGAAAACATATAAAACTAAACAAATTTTATGGCAGAGCACAATAAGCCAAATGAATTCTACCTTTGTCACTCAATTTGTTTAATTTCAGAAGTAAAGAGAAGGGAAATGGCATACATAAAACATCAATTAACTTGCAATTACATGAATAAAAAACCATCAAAACATAGAGCCACAAGGATCCCAACAAGTGCTACAAAACCCTAGTCTTTCCTTTGCCAAAAATGCAGAAATCAAATGTACAATGGAGTGCCAAGCAATCCCAAGTGTCCAACCCTGAAAATGACTGAGAAATTAAATGATATAGACAAGCCTAACTCCTTCCCATGCCTCTAGGGTTTGAGCTCATGAGTTTAGGAGCTGATCCAACTAATTCTAAACTAAGAACTAGAAACTAGGCAAGATAATAGCCTGCCTCTAAAAACAAGGGAACTGATTCATTCAGTTTGAAACAACCGCTAAACTGATGAATCTACCTCTACAAGTGAAAATCAAACATATTTACATCATAATCCATCAATTTTCATCACTTTACATCATAAATTTTCCATTAGGAAAGTGAAAAAGTCAAACTAGGCGAAACTGGGCGAAAAACAGAGCAAAACTAGGTCAAACTCGCAATTTTTCCTCTATGCGTAGCACCTGATTCTCTATGGGTAGTGTTTATTTGGACCCACTTTTAGAGGCCTTCCTGATGTCAAAATGAGCTCCAGGTGTGCTTGCTAGAAATTTGTGCCTGTCTATTTTCCAACCCAGGTATAATTTTTCAATTTGGCCTTCATTTGCCACTCCAAAAGTCCTTTCTTCCAACACTGCTTCCTGTGTGTCAAAATAGGGGTAGTGAGGTCATTTTTCGAGCGTTTTTGACCTTTTTGAGGGCTCAAAACCTACCCAAATTTCTTGTAAATAGGTAGGAAAGTGAAATTTTGCATGAAAAATCCATAAAGGCAAAGTTTTTTGTATTTGGAGGCCTCTAGCAAAAGCGAGCGCCACGTGGCGCGGTGCATAGAGCAGAGAACCATGTGTTAAAAATTTCTGTGCGTAGAGCCTTTTGCAGACCAATTTTGAGGGCCTTCCTGGTGTCCAAATTAGGCTCAGGATAGCTCGTTGGAAAGGTCATTGAGTTTAATTATCATTTGACTCATCAAGCAAGTCATTTGGCCAACCAAGCTAGGAGAAAACTTAAGTTTCCAAAGGTCACTTCAGAGGTGCTTCAATTCTCCCGAGGCAAATGTATCTTTGACATTTCTCTAAAACCATGGCACCTGTGTAAAATGGAAAGGATGTTGTTCTTCCTTGGCCTATTTTGGAAAAAAACCTCTCTCAGTTTTTCCAAATTCATCTTTCCTCGCTCAGAAACATCATTGGACTAAAACCTATCCCGATGTGTGGAACAGGGGATTTTTCGAAATGAAGCGAAATGAAGGGGTTAAGGGGCTTATAAATTCTTGAGAAAATTTTGGGAAGTAGGGAGAGATGTTAGGAAGTAGGGTAAAGTGGAATTTCAAAGATTGAGTGAGGGAAAGGGGTCCAAAAGGGCTAAACACAGGTCCAACCTAGAAAATTTCCAAGTTGTAGCAGGAAACTAGGGTTTGTGCGAAAATGAGGAATTTGAAGGATCTCAGTGATGGGAAGTGTTTAATAAGGTACATTAAGGATAGGAGAAGGTGGATAAACATCAGGATACAAGTTTTGCTGATTATTTGACCATCCAAGAGAAATTAGCTTCAAAACCCTAGGAGAGGGAAATGAACCTTGCCTAGGCGCAACTGAAGCATGAACAAGGTGTAAAATGACCCATTGGAACCTGACATGATGATGCCAATTCTATGAATGATGGTACACTTAGATGAATGGTGATATGAATCTCTTGGGAAAACAATTAGGGTTTGGGGATTTATGGTTAGGATTTGGGAAAAATGGGAACTTGGGATAGGGGATTAGTGGATTTAGGGGATAGGGGAACTTAGGGAATAAGGGAATCAATGGAAAAATGGGTTAAGGGAATAAAATTGGTGGCAAAATAGTGAATCAAAACCCTAGGCAGCAACTTTGTTTGAGGAATTTCAAATGGTAGGGTTTGATCTCTATAAACACTCCCATGAAACACACACCATCAAACAATCATCAAACTTGGACAAAGAGCAACGAAAAAGGGTAAACCTACTTGGAATAGTGCGAATCCATGCATTTTTGGGCGATTGGAGGGAGTTCTGGAAGTTTTTGGGCTATCTGGCTGTGTGCGCAGCGCATCCAGCCCAATGCGCCGTGCCTGGTGAGTGTGCCGCACCTCCTGCCCAGTGCGTCGCGTCGGTCAACTTGGAGCAATTTTCACCCAAAACTCCCTCAACCACTTTGCTTTGTTTTCTCTTTGCTCTCTTGCATGTAAATGAAATATTGAAGCACAAGAATATCGCCTATGGCATGGACTTTGATTCTTCATTTGGCAAACCCACTTTTTTAATGTTGCAGACTTTGGCACTTTCACATAACTCTGTTTTTGCTTCCACTTTGGTTTTTGGCTGAATGATGAAATTCCGTCTATTTTTGCAGGGATGATTGGCATGTAATTTCGACAAAGGATGACCAGGGCCGCACCGAAAGAATTGTAGAACTTGAAAACCTTAAAAATTACATATTTATCACAAAAACTAAATTTAACGATGTCTTCTTCAAAACAGAGTTTTGAAGAAGAATAATTCTCGAGCACTATTGATAATGAAAATTTTGGAATGAAAATTTATTGGGGACATCCTCATGTGCCTGCTAACATTATTGGACACTTTGAAGAGAAAATTTGTGAAAGCCTAGACATAATGACTGACATGACTCTTGGTTGACCAAAAGACCATCCATAATGACTGTAAAATTGACTTTGATGAACTTTTATGATCAGACACAAACCAACAGGTATATGACATGAGGGAAATAAGTGAAGAAACCCCTCGTCAGATAATCTATGCTCCTAATGGAATGCAAATGATCGAGCTGAATGAGACACCTAAAAATGAAAGGCAACAAAAGAGGTTTTGATCTCTGACGGAGGGCTGAATAGACCGACTCTAACAATGGCTCCAATGGGGATGGTAGCTCCTTGAAGGTGCCAAGGACCACAGATCTTTGGGAGAGCAAACAATTCTTTCAGCCATTGGGCAATGGAGTCAAAACACGAAAACTGACATTATGCAGACTGACTCTGATTCAAGACTAAAACTAAAAACCATAATAAAACCAAACATTACTAAATCATAACTAACAAACTGGAAAGATGCTCATATTTGAGCTTATTCATCAAACCTACTATAATTTTTCTTTTCACCACTCGATCAAGTGAAATGGAATAGCCAATGCAACCTCGTAAGCATCCTGGCTGGTATTTTATTTGTTCGCTTTCTGATGCGCGGGAAAAGGGAAGAATTGAAAGGCAACTCCCATGGAAACTTGGAATCAAGTTTACTGCTGATAAACTTGAAAAGCATGAATTGAATGGATGACTTCAAGAATACTGCGAAAGGATCTTCATAAACATCACTACTGATTTCCATTAACACATTACTGCTCTAGTCCAAGTAATCTTCATAGCTGGATATTAAACTTTTCCTCACATCCGCACTGTCTTTCTCTTATGATTGTAGCAAGTTGTTAAAAGGATCTTGAATTTTGTGAATAACCAAACTCTGTTGTTGTTTCCAAATAGAACAAAAATATCCTTTATCGATCTCCTCATATGACTGCAAACTTTGATCTGAGCTTTGTAATGAAAATTCTATTAAACAAGACAATGAAGGTGACCTTTGAATCAGATTATTATCAACATTCTCTTTTGTCACATGGTTAGCCGATGGGGAATAAGTTTTATAGCAAACATCATCCAACACACGAGCAATAGGATCATCAAAAATTTGAGAAGACTGCTGCGATGTATCCATTAAAATTGTCTGACATCCTACTGGCTGTTCATCTTTTTCTTTAAAGATATTACAAAGATTCTGCCTTATAAACTGAAATGCTTTGAAACAAAAGGGTACAAAATCCTCTTGCATCATTAAATAATATATTTCGGCTACCACACCTTCATCTGTAATCTAACCTTCATCCTCAACATTAAAGCTGAGAGATTGTTCATTTCCTATAGGCTGCTCTTTCGAAGATTTACTGTGCAATTTACCCTTCAAAAACTGAAATGATTCAAAACAAAAAGGTAGGGAATCATCCTGTATCATTTGGTCATATGTGCCAGCTTCCATGTCTTCATGTGAAACTTGACAATCAATGGCATTTGGGGGCTGCAAATCTGAATATGAGAAGTCTTGAACAAGGTTTTTATTGCCTTCAAGATGGTCTAGATCAAGACTTGTTGACAGTTGATTTCTGATTGCATGAAAATTGTCTCTGATGAACTGAAATGAATCAAAACAAAAAGGCAAAGATCCTTCACTTACTTCAAAATTTGCTGCACTTTCCTCATCATTGTCATAGCTGATATGCATCATTTGATCATTGTACTCGAGCTGTTGTAAGTGAACTTCCTCCTCCCACAAACTAGCTGCTGATTTGTCTGCAAGATTAGCTTCTGTTTGGAGAACATAATCATCATCATCATATTGATCAAACTGAGGCAAATCATCACTATAAAACACATCATCAAGCATACATGTCATATCAACAGATCTCTCTTCTCCAAGATGATCTATAAGACAATCATTATCAGATCTATGTTTTGGATCAGCAACTTGTTCTTCTTCAATCAGCGAGCCATGGGTTTGAACATCATAATCATTCCTTGTGGTGATCTTTTGCATCATCTCTTCCACTGAAGTTACCAAAACTTCAAGCTTTACCTCTAGAGATTTCGATTCCTCTGAATCTATGATTTTCATCTCTTCTTCCTTCAACTTTGCCCTTCGGATTAGCAAATGAGCCTCTACATCTACTGCACTATTTTTCATCTCTTCAAGTGTTGCAAGATTCCTTTCTCTCAGCTGAAACTCCATTTCTAGATCAAAGGCACCCGGATAGTGCAAGAGAGCAAATCTAGGAGGAGGTCTTATATCAACCGGTATTGAATAATAAACTTGATTAAATCTGGCTAAAAACTATTGTACTGTCTCCCCTGGCAATGTTTTCAGCTGGTTATACTCTTCTATAATCAAGAAAGGGTTTTGTCTTACCACCCACCCGTCGAGGAAAACTTTGATGAACTGCTAGAAATCGGAGATGCTCCTATCAGGCAGGGTTTTGAACCAACTCTTGACTTTTCCTTGCAAAGAAAGAGCAAAAAGCGTAATACTAACATCTTCTTCATCAACGTCAAAAATATCAAGAAAAGTCTCAACATTCTGCACATGTTTCTCAGCGTTGACATTCTTACATTCACCGTCAAATCTCAGCAAATATAGGTAATAATTTGCAGGGAAAGCATGGAGAACAGAAGGTAGAACAAGAGGTTTATGCCTATCTGGGACTATAAAAGTTGTAGGAGTATATACAAGAGCTACAGGATCAGGTTTTTTTTCTTTAGGCTCATCACACTGAAGAGAGTCATCATGAGATATGGGAAAACTAAGGAGGCTAGGATCAAAGGGAAACTTAGTATTTACACTTTTTGAATCGATCGAGTGAAGATTTTGATCACCTTTATCATACAACAAATTCTGAAAAAACTTTCAGGACAGCTTCAAGACAACAAAGAAGTAATTTACAAGAAAGCAGACTAGATCCTGAATACCATTCCACTTTGGATACCTGAACGTTGTGTAAGATCCTTCCATTTTCTCAGATAAAGAACTAGTCCTCTAGTGGAGTCTCTACGTTGATTTGGAGTCACCAAGTGAATGATTTTAGCCTTCTTATGTCTGATCGTTGTCACCATCAACCATCAGATCTAACTTGATACATGTACTGGGGTGATCGTTTAGATTAGATGTTCAGTTTATAAACTAGACCAGAGATTGACTGAAGCAGCATTCATCTACTTGCACTAATGCAAAGCAAAACCATTTCAAAGGCTACTTAGCTAACTTCAGGCTCCGTCTGTAGTCTAGAAAGCCAAACAATGAAAATAAACTTTCTTCCCCAGTACAGTCGCCACTATGTTAGAGCCTAGATTTACCTCAGACTTAAAAGGTAAGATTCTAGGTCCACATCAAACCATGCTCAGCCTCGTAGCTAGCCCTACGAGGACAAAAGAGGGCTCTCTCCAAGTCAATCTCAGCAAAAGATAATCAGAGGGGGCTTGAGATGACTGATTTAACAACTAATCTTAGGAAAGGTATGAAGTGCAAGGATTTAATTTGATTTTTTGGAGTTTTTGTTGGAATCAAGGGAAAGGCAAATTTTGGGTCTGGGGATGAGGCCAAATTTTTCTAGATTTCCAGTTGGGGCAAGGTAGACAGTAGTTTTGATGCTTTAGATTTAATGAATGGATGGAAAAGACCACTGAGGAGCTGAAGAGGGCAAGGGGCTGCAAGAATCCTCTCCAAACAGATGAAAACATATAAAACTAAACAAATTTTAAGGTAGAGCACAGTAATCCAAAAGAATTCTACCTTTGTCACTCAATTTGTTTAATTTCAAAAGCAAAGAGAAGGGAAATGGCATACATAAAACATCAATGAACTTATAATTACATGAAAAAAAACACCATCAAAACACAGAGCCACAAGGATCCTAACAAGTGCTGCAAAACCCTGGTCTTTCCTTTACCAAAAATGCAGAAATCAAATGTACAATGGAGTGCCAAGCAATCCCAAGTGTCCAACCCTGAAAATGACTGAGAAATTACATGATATGGACAAGCCTCACTCCTTCCCATGCCTCTATAGGTTGATCTCATGAGTTTAGGAGCTGATCCAACTGATTCTAAACAGAGAACTAGAAACTAGGCAAGATAATAACCTACCTCTAAAAACAAGGGAACTTATTCACTCAGTTTGAAACAACCTCTAAACTGATGAATCTACCTCTACAAGTGAAGATAAAACATACTTAAATCATAATCAATCAATTTTCATCAAATTACATTATGAATTTTCCATTAGGAAAATGAAAAGTCAAACTAGGTGAAACTGGGCGAAAAACAAAGCAAAACTTGGTCAAACTGGCAATTTTTCCTCTGTGTAGCGCGTGATTCTCTATGCATAGCACCTATTGGGACCCACGTTTGGAGGCCTTCCCGATGTCCAAATGATCTCCAAGTGTGCTTTTTGGAAAGGTATACCTGTCTACTTTCCAATCCCAGTGGAATATTTCAATTTTGCCTCCATTTGCCCCTTCAAACGTCCATTCTTCCAACACTGCTTCCTTTGTGTCAAAATAGGCGAAGTGAGGTCCTTTTTTGAGTGTTTTTTACCTTTTTGAGGGCTCAAAACCTGCCCAAATTTCTTGGCCATAGGTAGGAAAGTGTAATTTGGCATGAAAAATCCAGAAAGGCAAATTTTTTTGGATTTGGAGGCCTCTAGCAAAAGCGAGCGCCACGTGGCGCGACGCATAGAGCAGAAAACCCTGTGTTAAAATTTTCTGTGCGTAGTGCCTTTTTGCAGGCCAGTTTTGAGGGCCTTCCTAGTGTCCAAATTGGGCATAGGATAGCTCAGTGGAAAGGTATTTGAGTCTACTTATCATTTGACTCATCAAGTAAGTCATTTGGCCAACCAAGCTAGGAGAAAACTTGATTTTCCCAAGGTCACTTTAGAGGTGCATCAATTCTCCCGAGGCAATTGTATCTTTGACATTTCTCTAAAACCATGAAACCTGTGTAAAACATGAAGGAGTTTTTCTTCCTTGGCCTATTTTGGAAAAAAACCTCTCTCTGTTTTTCCAAATTCATCTTTCCTTGATCAGAAACATCATTGGACTAAAACCTATCCCGATGTGTGGAACAGGGGATTTGTCGAAATGAAGCGAAATGAAGGGGTTAAGGGGCTTCTAGATTCTTGAGAAAATTTTTGGAAGTAGGGAGGGATGTTAGGAAGTAGGGAAAAGTTTAATTTCAAAGATTGAGTGAGGGGAAAGGGTCCAAAAGGGCTAAACACAGGTCCAGCCTAGAAAATTGCCAGGTTGTAGCAAGAAACTAGGGTTTGTGCGAAAATGAGGAATTTGAGGGATCTTAGTGATGGGAAGTGTTTAATAAGGTACATTAAGGATAGGGGAAGGTGTATGAACATCAAGATACAAGTTTTGCTGATATTTGACCATCCAAGAGAAATTAGCTTCAAAACCCTAGGAGAGGGAAATGAACCTTGCCTAGGCGCAACTAAAGCATGAACAAGGTGTAAAATGACCCATTGGAACCTGACATGATGATGCCAATCCTCTGAATAATGGTACACTCATCTGAATGGTGATATGAAACTCTTGGGACAATAATTAGGGTTTGGGGATTTATGGTTAGGATTTCGGAAAAATGGGAACTTGGGATAGGGGATTAGTGGATTTAAGGGGTAGGGGAACATAGGGAATATGGGAATCAATGGAAAAATGGGGTAAGGGAATAAAATTGGTGGCAAAACAGTGAATCAAAACCCTAGGTAGCAACTTTGTTTGAGGAATTTTAAATGGTAGGGTTTGATCTCTTTAAACACTCACCATGAAACACACACCATCAAACAATAAACAAACTTGGACAAAGAGCAATGACAAAGGGTCAACCTACTTGGAATAGTGTGAATCCATGCATTTTTGGGCGATTGGAGGGAGTTCTGGAAGTTTTTGGGCTATCTAGCTGTGTGCACCGCGCATCCAGCCCAATGCGCCGCACCGAGTGTATGTGCCGTGCCCATGCTTTTTTACACTGTAAACTGAGGCCCAATGCGCCACGCCTCCTACCCAGTGCACCGCACCAGTCAACTTGGAGCAATTTTCACCCAAGACTCCCTCAACCACTTTGCTTTGTTTTCTCTTTGCTCTCTTGCATGTAAATGAACTATTGAAGCACAAGAATATCTCTTATGGCATGGACTTTGATTCTTCATTTGGAAAACCCAGTTTTGTAATGTTGCAGACTTTGGCACTTTCACATAACTCTGTTTTTGCTTCCACTTTGGTTTTTGGCTGAACGATGAAATTTCATTTATTTTTGCAAGGATGATTGGCATGTAATTTCGACAAAGGATGACTAGGACTACGCTTGAAGAATTGTAGAACTTGAAAACCTTAAAATTTACATATTTATCACAAAAACTAAATTTGACGATTTCTTCTTCAAAATAGAGTTTTGAAGAAGAATCACTCTCGAGCACTATTGATAATGAAAATTTTGGAATGAAAACTTATTGGGGACATCCTCATGTGCCTACTGACATTATTGGACACTCTGAAGACAAAATTTGCAAAACCCTAGACCTAATGACTAACATGACTCTTGGCTGACCAAAAGACCATCCATAATGACTGTAAAATTGACTTTGATGAACTTTGATGATTAGACACGAACTAACAAGTACATGACATGAGGGAAATTAGTGAAGAAACCCTTCATTAGATAATCTATGCTCCTAATGGAATGCAGATGATCGAGCTGAATGAGACACCTAAAAATGAAATGCAACAAAAGAGGTTTTGATCTCTGACACAGGGCTGAACAGACCGACTCTAACATATCCAACTACCCTTTGTAAGATATGAACCATTTTAGGGAGAGGGTAATTGTCTTTGAGTGAAACTTTATTAAGTTTCCTGAGATGAACACAAAGTCTGATCCCACCAGTTTTCTTCCTTATTGGCACTAAATCTGATCGGTGCTATTATCTTGGCCTCATACATCCTTTGGATTTCCTTTTCAATAGAAGGAAATAGGATGTGATTAATCCTCCTAAGCTTTTGTCTGAAAGGTTTCTGGTTTTCTTTTATAGGGATGGTGTGTTGTATAATGTTGGTGTCATAAGACTTGAGGTCCTCATAACTCCAAGAAAAGACATATTGGAATTCCTTTAATAGTTCGAGGTATTTCACTTTTTCGGTAGGAGATAATGACTTCGAGATTTTGATTAATTTTGGATTTTCCCTGGTGCCTATATTACATTCTTCAATATCATATTTTAAGGGTTTCATCTTTGGTTTTCTAGGATCATCATTTGAGTCAAACAAGTCTTCTAAAGGGGTTAATCCTTTGGGTAAAAACTTGTCTTTGAGATTAATGACGTCAGAGTCCTCATCCATTGTTTCATCAACTTCAACTTGCCTTAGATTTTCTACATCTAATTTTGCAAATTTAGTGGGGTGAAATCTATCTATCTTTTCATTTTCTATTTCATTAATTTCTATTTGATCTTTAAAATAAGGATCTAATGTTATGTCAGTATCTATATTAATATTTACAAATTCTTCTTCTAAGGTTAAAAAATTATTTATCTGTTGGTCATTAGTAAATACTTGCCAGTTTTTCAAGTTATCTGGGATAGTAGGTCTATGCCTGACCTTAGCAGTGTACTGATGGTTAGGTTGAAAAGGTAACTTACAAGTTCTGGAAAACATTGCTAAATTATCGGCTTGCATATTATGTTTCCTTGGGATAACTGCAAGCTTAATTTCTAGGAAAGTATTCATTATTTCTATAATTGTTCCTTTATAAAAACTTAACCTAGGATCTCTGGTCATATATACAACATTAATTTGTTTTATAACCAACTCAGAGTCTCCCAAGATAGAAACTCTTTTGGCTCCTAAATTCATAACTAGTTTGAGACCTAAAATGAGGGATTCATACTTAGCCATGTTGTTAGTGCATTTGAAATTTAGTCTGTAAGCATGGCCCTCTGAGTGATCATTCTCCAGATTGTATATCCACACTCCTGCTCCTGCTCCTAACTTATTCACTGATCCATCAAATTCAAGGTGCCATAATATCTCATGTTCATAATTCTCACTATTTAGGGGAACAAAATTTTCTTTGTTTGAGGTGTTTTGATCATTCTTTTCATTGGAAAGCTCTTTAGTTTGGACAATTTCATTTTTAGTTGTAACTACAATTTCTTTTGGTTCTGAAACAATGTTGTTTGAAGTAGTTTGTTGTGTTTGTTCAACATTATACAAAATAAAAGAATCAATGTCAGAATGCATGGAGTAGATAGGGAAGTTTTGAGGCCTATCCTGGCTACTCACTACATATTTCATTAGGGTTTCTCTGTATAGCTTTTTGGGTTGTCCGAAAACTGAGATTGTGGCATATGACATGTCAAGTTGTAAAGATCCTTGGAGTTTAGCTCCCCATGATCTAGACAATAACATGCCATATTTAGGTGGGATGTCAATGACTACTATATCCATGAGAATTCTCTTAGCAGGATATTGTACTAAGGTAACACACAGGTCTTTGATTAACCCTAGACACTTTACTTGACTTGAGTCCTTGTAAGGTCTTGTTATGTCTAAGTTTAATCTTTCCATAACTAATTTTGGCATTAAATTGTGTGAGGCCCCAAAATCTAACATTGCATTGTGTAATATTTTATCATGAATGCTAAGGCTAATATAAAAGGGTGGTTTTCCATTAACATCAAGACCGAATATAAGCTCAGGCTGATCATCAAACAAGTTGACAAAATCTTCATTCCCAACAATGTTTAAGGTTTGGTTTATTTGAGACTTATATGTTTCACTTTTAATCAGCTCTATTAAGGGAACTGAAATTTTTAGTTTAGCTACCTCTGCTCCCAAATTGAAAGGTAAAGGGAATTTTTCTGTTTGAGTGCTTGGAATTTTCATAGCAGGAGTTGGAGTAGGTTGCTTGTCTTTTTCTGTATTTAAGGTATTTTTATGTATATTTTCTAATATGGTGCTTGGAGTTTTTTCTACTGTCTCCTTGGAGGGAATTGAAGTGGATGGTTGATCATCATGGGGTTGGTCATGGGTTATATCTACAATGGTGGGGCCAGGATGGTTCTGATTTGGTCTAGGGAGGATTTGGAGAGTTTTAGTACCTGGAGCTGTTTTGATTTTCTTCAAGTGATTTGGCATTTTTTTCTTGGTCTGGTCAAGAGTATCAGTATTCTTTTTACTCCTCAGGTTATATTGTTTATGTACTTCAAAGATGTAAGAATCATATCCTTGTTTATAATCAAATGATTCTCCAGATTGGGTCTGCAACTGTTGCAGCATATGCAGTTCCTGCTCATCCTGGGTCAAGAAGATAGTTTCCTCGTCATCTAATCCCATCAAGTTAATGTGTGTATCTTATTCAAGGCCATCTGAATGGGATGTTTTAGCATAGTTTTCTTGAAAGGGAGGCCTAATATTCTGATTAGGTCCATTCTTTCCAGTATTTTGATTTTGATTCTTTCTAAAGTTTGGGTTTCTCACTAGAGGTGCCTGTTGATTATCCTGTTGAGGTTTCCTCTCAATGTTCTCTATCCTATCCATTAGCTTTTCCACACCCTTTGTGAGGACATCTATTTTAAGGTCAGAGGGTGAGGCTTTATCTTTGGTAGATCCTCTCCTTTCATTCCTAACCCTAGCTCTTTTTGCTAGCAAATTGGCTTCTACACTAACTGCTACACTCTACATGTCTTCTAAGGTTGGGGGATTTCTCTCTCTGAGTTGGAATGCCATATCAGTATCAAACCCATCAGGAAATTTTATCAGTGCTAAGTCAGGTGGGGGCCTAATATTGACTGGTATTGCATTGTATATATTGTTAAATCTAGTACAATAATCCTGGACTATTTCATTTGGTCCTCTTTTAATGTTTTCTTATTCTGAAAGGATCTGCAGAGGGTTCTTTTTCTTTTCCCATATATTTAAAAATTTTGATAAAATATATCTAGACTATCTATGCTATTAGCAGATAAAGCTCTAAACCATTTCCTAACATCACCAGTTAGAGTCTAAGAAAAAAGTCTCATTTGGACATCTCCAATATCAATTTCGGGAAATTCAAAGTAGTTTGTGATTTTGTTTACATGATGTTGTGTTGTATAAGGTCCTATGCCATCGAATTGGACAATTGTGTTTTGGTAGTTTTGTGGCATGGCACCAAGTGGGGCAAGTAACACAAGAGGAGCACATCTATTTTCCATGGCTCTAAGTTGGGCAGGGCTAAGAAGGGGGGTTGGGGTACTATAAGAGATGATACAGGAGTTGATGGAGAACCATGAGTAATAGGTGATTGATGGGTAATGGTATGTTGGTAGGGAAGTGAAGGTGTAAATGGAGGTGAGGAATAAACTTCAGAGGTGGAAGGGAATAATGGTGAACTAAGGGTAGTGGATGCTGGTTTAGAAAGCTCAGGGATCTTAACAGTAGTAAGGGATGATTGAGGGACATTTAGAATATACTCATCAACTGAATAGTTTGCCTTTTGGACTTTGATATCTACAATAAACTCTAGATCTAGAACTATGTTATCAAGTGAACTTTCAGACCTGGTTCTAAATAGGGAAAATTCAAATGACTCATCAAAGGGGAGGTCTTCTAAAAAAAACCACTCATTAGGGCATGAATCTGCTTTGACTGAAGGTGTTGGACTGACTAAAATCTCTTACCTTTTGGATCTTTTCAAAATCAGGTTGGGATTATCCACTACTGGGGTAGGGTTTGGATTTGGATTAGCCCTAGTATAGTGAGTTCTCCTTGAAGCCAGAATTTCAATCTTTTCTAATTACTTTCTTTTTGTGAAAGTTTGTAAATAACATCTAATAAACCCTTGAAGAAGTTTGAAACAAATATTTTAAATTTTCTCAAAGGTTTATTAAGACTGAGGATTTGAGTTCCCCAGTGGAGTCGAAACTATGTTATCTCTCAGTGTTTTCCTTAGAATTTATCAAAAGAAGGAAGCAAACGAGGTAACCACAAACCAATCTTTTAGGCTTAGGCTCTAGCCAACCTAAGTCTAGAGAGGGCTCTCCCTTTATTATTTAACTTTGTTTCCATGGGATTTTAGGCTAGTTCTTACTGTTCGTTGGGGTTTTGGTTTTGAATTGAAGTTTGGGTGGTGGAATTCTTGGAGCATATGGATAGAGCTAGGTCTTCAAGCCATTGGGCTATGGAGTCAGCAAATGCATAGCATAAATAGACCAAATCATTAAAGGGAATGTTCACAGGGCAGGTTAGCAAAGAAAAACAAAAATCTTTAGGCCTAATTGGTGAAGTAATTCTAACTAGGGTGAAAGGGCACTTAACAATCCTTGGACTAGGATCAGAATGAAGAATAGAGGATTATCATGAGCAAAGGGCAATTAAGAATCCTTTGCTATAGACCAAAGGAGAAACTACGGAAGCTAAGGAGCAGTTAAGAATTCCCTAGCTAAGATAGTTTAGGAGAAAACATTAAGAATGCAAAACAATCAAGATAGAGTGCATTCAAGCAATTTTTGAAATATCATTCCTTGATATACATTTAGATTTTAGAAATTTACACAAAATATTATGGAAAAACACATAAGGAAAAAAAACATTGAACGTGGGAGAATAATTATCTGCATTTTGCTTTACACAAGAATCCTGTAAAATATCTGATCTTTATTCCTTGATCCAGAAAACCGATCAAATCATTGATACAACAGAATTTTGATTTGAGAGGAAAAAGTCTATAGAAATGTCTTGGAATCCACCCTACATACTTCAAAATATGAAGTATTTATACAAAAATATTTACAAAATATCTCAAAACAACTTGAGACTTAATCTAGGGAATAAGAATATCTTATTGCATGTAGATAGAGACAAATGTTAAACTACTTCATGTTGTACCTTTTATTATGGTGTTGCTGGCTGTTTCTGTTGAGTTTGAGCCCTTTAAGCTGGCTGATATTTGTAGCATTTCTACATTGGAATCTTCTTCACTTTATCTTTCAAATGATACTCTTTGACCCTGCTACTCTTTGGCTGTGTTGTTCCGCTTTCACATGTTTCACTGGCTGTCTTTAGATTTACTATGCAGTAACTATCTGATGTAAATTTATCATAGTAAATCTGTCATATTTTCCCACCATTCTGCATCACGTAACTTTATTTTTACCATACTTCTGTAGATTTCATCTGCCTCTGTATATTTTACAAAATTTGGTTTGGTGAGAAATAAATGTTTCACCTCATGCTCTATGAAAAACAACTTCTCAAAAGTATCATATAATACTTTTCTTGTTGGCAAAGATTTAATGGCTGAAGAGTTGGCTTGTTCCTTGGCCAATCTCCTGAGTCTATCACTATAGTCCAATTGGGTCATGAGTTTTTCATTGATGACCATAGGATTAGGAAGACCTTTGTCCCTTAAAATCTCAAACTTAGCCATGAACTTGTCCATGGCTACCTACATGTTATGGAACTTCTCTTCTAAGTTATACATGAGGTTTCTTTCGGAAAGAACCTTTCTAATCTCTAAAATGGCTTCAGTCCTATATTCTATGTTAAGCTCTTGGAGCTGATATTTGTTCTTGTTGTTTATGAAGTGGATGCATTGATTTGCATCCTCTGGTTTATCTCCCAATTCTTCCTTCACTTTTTGGATAGCTTCAGTGGCTATCTTCACTAATTATGTCTGTTAAAATATAACCTGAATTGATGGGAAAATATCATTAATAGAGTCAATGATATTGGGCAGGCTTGCAACTCCCTCAAACTAGTGGGATCCTCTCTGATATGTTTTCCTCCCTTACGAGGCTTTCTACCCTATCTCTCTCTCTCCTTGGAACTATCACTATGTGTTTTTTCCTCCATTTCATATTCACTGTCCCTCTCCATTGTTTACAGTTGTTTCTCTTGTGGTGAATGAAGTGTAGTGATTGAAGAGATAGGGCGAATGGATATAAGATGAGTATGAAGAGATTTTAATAGGAAAATAGGTGAGGGTGAATAGGAGTGGGAATGGGATTTAGGGAGTGAGTAGGGTTAGTGAATAGTGTAGGGTTTTGGGAATAGTGTAGGGTTTTGGGAATATGTATAGGGTTTGGGAATCGGGGAGAATGTATGAGGGAATAATGTTTTGGGAATAATATATAAGGGAAAGGGGTTTAGGGAACCACAAATAAATGATATAGGACAGTACTAATGAGTGATTTTTTAAAATATATGGGACAATTAGTGAAAATTAGGGTTTGATTTTTTGAGAGACAAAACCACCCAAGACTGATGCAACAATCTCTTTTCAGCAAGAATGATGTTGTTACTTACTTGCAAAAAGGCAATGGAAAAGTTATGAGTTGAATTGATGCAATTTGAAATGATTTGAAGCCTAACTTCCAGGTGCGTAGGGCACTCACCTAGGTGTCTAGCACCGGTTTGGTGCATAGTGCCAGTTCAAAATTACACTGCATGAAAAACCCAGGTGCATAGCACCACTTCTATGTGTAGCATCAAACTTTGGTGCATAGCGCTATTTTGAAGACCACTTTTGGAGGCCTTCCTAGTGTCCAAATTGGGAATGTGACAGCTCGTTGGAAATATTATCGAGTCTATTTTCCCAAACATCTTGAATTTTCCAATTTGGAGTTCATTTTCCTTGTCAAAAGTCAAATCTCCCAAGACTGGTCAAAATGTGCAGAATGAGGCTGCCAAAATGAAGAGTGTTGTTGTAGTCAACTTGTTAAGGTCTTCCTCAACTTCAAATTTAGCTCATGATATCTCATTGGAAATCTCTTTGTGTCTACCTATTAGTTGACTCATCAGGGAAGTCATTTGGTCATTTCATCTAGGAGAACAATTGATTTTACCAAGGTCACTCCAGAGGTGCATTAACCCTCCTGAGGCAAATGATGTTTTAGACATTTCTCCCAAACCATGAAACCAATGTAAAAACTGAAAGAGGTTTTTATTCTTGGGTAAATGATGGAAAAAAAACTTTCTCACTTTTGTCAAATTAATGTCTTCATGCTCAGAAACATAGTTTGAAGTAAAAATGTCCCTTATGTGCGATGAATGGCTTATTCCTTGGAATGACTTCGCGAAAAATGATGGAGACCTGATGTTTGATGATATGAAATGGCCTCATACCTTTTGATATCCCTTATGCCTCATCTACTCAGATATCTCTGATCCCATAGCCGATGCTCGCTTAGTGGGGGAGGAATTTAGGGTTTTAGTGCTTGTTTCTCTTTTTCTTTTGTAGGTGAATTGGTGCTCATGATGACTTGATTTTTTGGTAGTGGCAGGTGTTTGCAAACATCATTAGATGCTTAGGAGAAGCAGTCATTATTGGCCACCTCATGTCCTTGCTGATCATTATTGGCATGTAATCATCAAAATTTTGACCATGGTGGGACCCTGAAACCTAATGAGACAAAACCCTATGTAATTGATGGAAAGAACTGCAAAATGAACATGAATCATCACTGAAAAGTATGGAAGTAGATCAGAAAGTACATAGCATGAGGGAAAAATTGAGGCATACCCTACCATCAGTGGATCCATGACCTAATGGAATGCAACCTCATCAGAATGGGACTCCTAGTATGAAATGCAAAAGAGTAAATTTTGACCACTGATGGCAGTGTGAAGACATTGACACTAACAATGTATTCAAAGGGTTTCTTAGCCTCAACAGTCCATTTTAAGGTCGAATATTTTTTCAACATATTGTTCAATGATCTAATCAATTCTGCTAAGTTAGAAATAAATCTCCTAAGAAAGTTAATTTTCCCTAAAAAGGCTTGTAATTCCCTAATGTTCCTAGGATGTTGTATCTGTAAGATGGCTTCTATTCTTGCAAGATCTATTCAGATACCATCTTTTGAAATTATATGGCCTAATAAATTTCCCTCTTCTAACCGAAATAAATATTTCTTAGGATTTAAATAAATTCCATACTTTATGCATTTGATGAAAACTTGCCTTAGATGATCTAAGTGTTGATTATCAGATATTGAGAATATAGTGATGTCATCTAAATACATTACTAGGAAGTCATGAATTTCCTTGGAAAAAGCTATGTCCATGGCTCTTTGGAAAGTGGCCCCTGCATTCATCAATCCAAAAGTCATCTTCACATACATGAATGTGCCCAAAGGAGTAGTAAACGTAATTTTGGCTTGATCATCTGGGCGAACTCAAATCTGATTGTAACCAGAAAACCCATCCAATAATGAGATTTTGGTTTATCCTGTTAGAGCCTAGATTTACCTCGGGCTGAAAAGGTAAGATTCTGTTGGCATTATGATACATATGTTGTACTTGATGGCAACCCACTCATCTCAGATAATAAATTATAGTGTAGAGAAAAGTTCACGCACTTATATGCAGAGAAAAGTTTATTTCATGTAGAGAAAAGTTCACGCACTTTTATGCAGAGAAAAGTTTATTTCATGTAGAGAAAAGTTCACGCACTTTTATGCAGAGAAAAGTTTATTTCATGTAGAGAAAAAGTTCACGCACTTTCATGCAAGGAAAAGCGCGTATATGTTGGAGAACTTACCTTTGGTCCATGGTAGTTAGTCCTTGGTATTTGAACCTATGAGGAAAAGCGCGTATATGTTGGAGAACTTACCTTTGGTCCATGGTAGTTAGTCCTTGGTATTTGAACCTATGGTTTTGGACCATGGTACTTCGTCAAAAGTGTTGATCTCACGTACTTTCATGGTTGATTCATGGTATTAGTCCAACAGTTTTTTGATCCTATGGTTTTGGCCTGTGGTATTGTGAAAGGCCTAAGCCTATATAAAGCAAAGGAGATCACTTGGCTAATTCATCCTTGCAATTGAATATGTTAAGATCTGAAATATTGGGTTATTGTTTTGAAAGTTTGATCTATGAAAGTGAAGTTGAAAGCGAATCTGTGAAGGGTGATCTCTCGAGCGCTGCAGCTGCGGAAGTGCGGAGGTGCCACAGAAGGCGCAGTGCGGAGGCACCACAAAAGGTGCAGTGCAGAGACGCCACAGAAGGCGCAGTGCGGAGACGCCACAGAGGCGCAGTGCGGAGGCACAGTGCGGAGATGCCACAGAGGCGCCACAGAAGGCGCAGTGCAGAGGCGCCACAAAAGGCAGAGTGCGGAGGCGCCACAGAAGGAGCAGTGCAGAGGCACCACAGAAGGCGCAGTGTAGAGGCGCCACAGAAGGCACAGTGCAGAGGTGCCACAGAAGGCGCAGTACGGAGGCGCCACAGAAGGTGCAGTGCAGAGGTGCCACGGAAGGCGCAGTGCGGAGACGCCACAGAGGTGCCACAGAAGGCGCAGTGCGGAGGCGCCACAGAAGGCGCAGTGCGGAGGCGCCACAGAAGGCATAGTGCGGAGACGCCACAGAGGCACCATAGAAGGTGCAGTGTGGAGGCGCCACAGAAGGCGCAGGTGCGGTGGTCGCGGCGCCACAGAAGGCGCAGGTGCGGAGGTAGTATAGATATCTGCAGATCTATACCAGTGAAGTTGCGATCCCTGCTTAAAATTTGTTTTAACTGCCTTTGACTATTCTGCAGGGTTTTGGGTGCATAACTGATGTTTGGTTACTGGTATTGAGTTTAGATAAGAGCATGATTAATGACTTATCTTTATGTACTAGATCTGGTTGATAACTCTCATAATATCATTGTATATGTATGGATCTAGTGATTGGGTGATTCAGAAGGTTGTTTGATTATGAGCTTCAATGTTGTTGTTGGGTCCAGTATGAAAATTGGATGAAAAGTGGCCTTTCAGATTATGTGTTGTGCTTCAGTGTATCCAGTCTGAAAATTGATGAAACGTGGTACCTAGAGGAGAGAAGATTGTAGGCCAGCGCCTATGTACTAGTATCTAAGCTAGTACAAAAGCTAAGGGAGATCTTTGGAGCAATGTAGCAGGTAGCAGCCTCCGTACTAGTAAATGGATCGGCTAGTACAAGAGCAAAGGGGGTTGTAGCTCCCGTACTGGTATAAGACTACACCAGTACAAATATTGTAAAAAGATTTTCTTATTAAGAAGAAGATTGAGATGACTTGCAGCAGGTGGTTTTTTCTCCCGCATTGGGTTTCCACCTTATATCATGGTGTTCATGTGTGTGACTTATGTGTGATGATCTATTCTCTATTACGGCATATGTTATCTGATATATGGTTGATAATGTTCTAATGCACTCATTGAAGATCAATTAACTTAATCATAAGAAGTTGTGGAAGTAGCATATGTGAATCTGATTATGGAAATGAAAAAGTTTTATTAATGTGATAATACTGATTCACCCCCCCCTCTCAGTATTATTTCCAACAATTGGTATCAGAGCAGGTCCTTTGATAGAAGCTTTATCGCTTGAAGGAGATCCTTCGAACAATGGGAAAGAAGCTTAAGAAGAAAGCACCTAAGAAAAAGAAGTCATCTCAGAAGAACTATGACAGTGGGAGAATCGATTGGGGATTAGGTATAAGAAGCTCTTCAGATTCAGAATCATTATCAGGTATGAATATATTATCCTCTGATGTTCCAGCTATCTTTCCTTTTGGAAGAGATGAAAGTGATAGCGAAACTACTGAATTTGCTCTTATGGGTGAACAAGAAAGATATCAAATAGAGGCAGAATTTAAAAGGCTGACAGACAAAATTAGAGATCAACAAGATCTATTGAACAAAAGGGAATGTGATTTCAAAGAAGAAGCTACCAAACTAAAGGCCCAACTAGAAGAAGGAAACAAGGTAAGAAAGCTACTCAAGGACAAGGAAGACCAATGTCAAAAATTGCAGCATGAAGTGACATCATTAAGAAAAGAAGTCAACGAAAGAAGCACAACCATCAAGAAACTCAAAGATAGATCCAGCTACTATGAAAATCTTGAAGCTACAATCCTCTCACTAAAAGGAGATATTGAAGAATCAAAGAAGCAGAATACAGATCTACTCCAAGCTATTGCAAAACAAGAAAACGAAGTCACCAGATTAAAATATCAACTAGAATGTGCCTTCCGAGTTCATCAAATGCAGCAGGATCTGAATGAAGAATAAGAAAAGGAGATTCTCAAACTAAGGGAACAAATGGAAGAAGGAAGGAAAGCTGAAGAAGATTTGAAAAAACAATTTCTTGAAAAGGAAGAACAGCTTCAGGTTGAGGTAAATATCTTGAAAGGTAAACTAGAAGAAAAGGATAAGCTTTTACGATTTCAAGATAGTTCTAAAGTCTTGGATGATATTCTTAGTAGTCAAAGGTCTCCTGCTATAAAGACTGGTCTTGGTTTCCATGAATCTGTTGAAGGTGAATCTAGTTCACAAGGTGAGGCAAGGAACTCTAAAGAGAAATCTAAAGTGATCAACGAAGAAATGAAAGATCAATCTCATCATCAACCAAGAAAAGAGATTCCTCAAAGAAAATTCTTTACTCCTCCTATGAATAATATTGAATGTTATGTATGTCATAATCTTGGACATGTTGCAGCTAGATGTAGAAGAAGAAGGGTTCAAGACCATTATGCAGAAAGATCATCACATTCAAGGTACTTTTATAGATATTGCTTTGCTTGCAATATGTTTGGTCACAAAGCTGCTGATTGTTATAGGAGGAATATGAAACATGTAAGATGTTATGCATGTAACAAGCTTGGACATATAGCTAAGGAATGCAGGAACAAAGTGTGGGCACCATATCAAAAGGAGAAAATGTCATCATCACGCTTGAAGATATGGAGGAAAAAGGAAGTACAGTCAGAAAAAGGCGGCACTGCACAACGTACAGACATACCAGAATCAGAGGGAGCTGAAAGTACAAAACTTCAGTGTCCTGAATCTCATATGCAAACTCCATAAAGGAAAGTTGCATATATACGCGAGTTAGTTACTGCACAGTCGCGTATATGATTGTTTGAAGAAAGGAAGTAGGGACAGATTCAAGAGAAGGATCAGTTTTGCTCTAGTTAATAATAATGATGTGTGGATATGATGGTTAGAAGTGTTTTGGTTCTAACTTGATATTGATGATGTCTTGATACTTCTTATTGATATGCATGATCAGACAGATGTCACAGGTTTAGAGGGAGCATATGGACTTAATGCATTATTGGCATTATGGTTAATAGTCCTTGGTGGTGATACTTATATGGATAAATGATTCATCTTGCTATGGTTATGAGTTGTTCACATGGTTCTTGGATCAGATTTATGGTTGATTCTCTAATGATGCTTGCATGGGAAGCACTTATCTTGAATTCACATCTTCTTGATGTTGAGTCACTCATATGATGTTGTCGTCATATGCATAAAGATCATATATTACAGTTATGATTCCTTTCATTCTTGGCACAAATGGATGAGGATTGTTGGCTGGATACAGGGATGATTATTCAAAGTTGCATTGTTGGAGACATGATGATAATGAGCTATTATCTATATGATGATAGGATTATTTCATACATATGTTGATTAATGCAGATATTCCCAATTGATGATACTTGATTCATGTAGATCTGGATGGCTATGATGTTTCTCACATAGAATGTGAAATTCTGTTGATGTGGACATACCTTGATGATTCATGCACTAATACAAGTTGCTGGTCTAGTTGCTGTTGACAGATACTATGGAGCAGATCATAAAGTGTTGTTGTTGATGTTCATCTTATTTAGGTGATGTCATATCAAGACTCATGATGTAATAGTGTCATCTCTTTAGGTCATGTAACCACCTATGTTGGTTTCCCCACTATGCCTGGGATGAAGATGTAATGTATTTGGTTTTCATTTTTCTGATAGATCCCCACTTGGTTGGGTGATGGATGTATGTATTGAATCTTTTAGGAAGGTCATTTGTGATGTAGAACATCCTTTTGCAGACCTTGCTTACAGTCAGGGGGAGCCTGAGCATGAACAACACTATATAGCAGAGCAGACATTTCAGCTTGTTCTCAGAAAGAGCATGATCAGATTGGTGCACCATGACATATAAAAAGGGGGAGCTTATAATGCATTGTTGGCATTATGGAGGACGTACAGAAGGAGATCTTGGATGCTGGTCTGATTATTGCTGCAATCTATCTCTTTCATGGTCATGGATTATGGTTCTTCTTTGCAGATCTGGTTTATAGTCAGGGGGAGCATAACCCTTTTCCCTTGATGTCAAAGGGGGAGAGTGATTGGTTGTTGTTGCCATCAAGTCCAAAGGGGGAGATTGTTGGCATTATGATACATATGTTGTACTTGATGGCAACCCACTCATCTCAGATAATAAATTATAGTGTAGAGAAAAGTTGACGCACTTATATGCAGAGAAAAGTTTATTTCATGTAGAGAAAAGTTCACGCACTTTTATGCAGAGAAACATTTATTTCATGTAGAGAAAAGTTCACGCACTTTTATGCAGAGAAAAGTTTATTTCATGTAGAGAAAAAGTTCACGCACTTTCATGCAAGGAAAAGCACGTATATGTTGGAGAACTTACCTTTGGTCCATGGTAGTTAGTCCTTGGTATTTGAACCTATGAGGAAAAGCGCGTATATGTTGGAGAACTTACCTTTGGTCCATGGTAGTTAGTCCTTGGTATTTGAACCTACGGTTTTGGACCATGGTACTTCGTCAAAAGTGTTGATATCACGTACTTTCATGGTTGATTCATGGTATTAGTCCAATAGTTTTTTGATCCTATGGTTTTGGCCCGTGGTATTGTGAAAGGCCTAAGCCTATATAAAGCAAAGGAGATCACTTGGCTAATTCATCCTTGCAATTGAATATCTTAAGATCTGAAATATTGGGTTATTGTTTTGAAAGTTTGATCTATGAAAGTGAAGTTGAAAGCGAATCTGTGAAGGGTGATCTCTCGAGCGCTGCAGCTGCGGAAGTGCGGAGGCGCCACAGAAGGCGCAGTGCAGAGGCGCCACAGAAGGCGCAGTGCGGAGACGCCACAGAGGCGCCACAGAAGGCACAGTGCGGAGATGCCACAGAGGCGCCACAGAAGGCGCAGTGCGGAGGCACCACAGAAGGCGCAGTGCGGAAACGCCACAGAGGCGCCATAGAAGGCGTAGTGCGGAGGCACCACAGAAGGCGTAGTGCGGAGGCGCCACAGAAGGCGCAGTGCAGAGGCACCACAGAAGGCGTAGTCCGGAGGTGCCACAGAAGGCATAGTGCAGAGGTGCCACAGAAGGCGTAGTGCGGAGGTGCCACAGAAGGCGCAGTGCAGAGGCGCCAGAGAAGGCGCAGTGCGGAGACGCCACAGAGGCGCCACAGAAGGCGTAGTGCGGAGGCGCCACAGAAGGTGCAGTGCGGAGGTGCCACAGAAGGCGCAGTGCGGAGACGCCACAGAGGCGCCATAGAAGGCGCAGTGCGGAGGCGCCACAGAAGGCGCAGTGCGGAGACGCCACAGAGGCGCCATAGAAGGCGCAGTGCGGAGGCACCACAGAAGGCGCAGGTGCAGTGGTCGCGGCGCCACAGAAGGCACAGGTGCGGAGGTAGTACAGATATCCGCAGATCTATACCAGTGAAGTTGCGATCCCTGCTTAAAATTTGTTTTAACTGCCTTTGACTATTCTGCAGGGTTTTGGGTGCATAACTGATGTTTGGTTACTGGTATTGAGTTCAGATAACAACATGATTAATGACTTATCTTTATGTACTAGATCTGGTTGATAAATCTCATAATATCATTGTATATGTATGGATCTGGTGATTGGGTGATTCAGAAGGTTGTTTGATTATGAGCTTCAATGTTGTTGTTGGGTCCAGTATGAAAAGTGGCCTTTCAAATTATGTGTTGTGCTTCAGTGTATCCAGTCTGAAAATTGATGAAACGTGGTACCTAGAGGAGAGAAGATTGTAGGCCAGCGCCTATGTACTAGTATCTAAGCTAGTACAAAAGCTAAGGGAGATCTTTGGAGCATTGTAGCAGGTAGCAGCCTGCGTACTAGTAAATGGATCGGCTAGTACAAGAGCAAAGGGGGTTGTAGCTCCCGTACTGGTATAAGACTGCACCAGTACAAATATTGTAAAAGTATTTTCTTATTAAGAAGAAGACTGAGATGACTTGCAGCAGGTGGTTTTTTCTCCCGCATTGGGTTTCCACCTTATATCATGGTGTTCATGTGTGTGCCTTATGTGTGATGATCTATTCTCTATTACGGCATTTGTTATCTGATAATATGGTTGATAATGTTCTAATGCACTCATTGAAGATCAATTAACTTAATCATAAGAAGTTGTGGAAGTAGCATATATGAATCTGATTATGGAAATGAAAAAGTTTTATTAATGTGATAATACTGATTCACCCCCCCCTCTCAGTATTATTTCCAACAGATTCTAGGTCCACATCAAACCATGCTCAGCCTCATAGCTAGCCCTATGAGGACAGGAGAGGGCTCTCTCCGGGTCAATCTCAACAAGAGATAATTAGAGGGGGCTTGAGATGACTGATTTAACAACTAATCCTAGGCTAGGTATGAAGAGCAAGGATTTAATTTGATTTTTTGGGGGTTTTGTTGGAATCAAGGGAAAGGCAAATTTTGGGTCCGAGGATGAGGCCAAATTTTTGCAGATTTCTGATTGGGGCAAGGTAGGCAGTAGTTCTGATGCTTTAGATTTAATGAATGGATGGAAAAGACCGTTGAGGAGTTGAAGAGGGAAAGAGTCTGCAAGAATCCTCTCCAAACAGATGAAAACATATAAAACTAAACAAATTTTATGGCAGAGCACAGTAAGCCAAATGAATTCTACCTTTGTCACTCAATTTGTTTAATTTCAGAAACAAAGAGAAGGGAAATGGCATACATAAAACATCAGTTAACTTGCAATTACATGAATAAAAAACCATCAAAACATAGAGCCACAAGGATCCCAACAAGTTCTGCAAAACCCTAGTCTTTCCTTTGCCAAAAATGCAGAAATCAAATGTACAATGGAGTGCCAAGCAATCCCAAGTGTCCAACCCTGAAAATGACTGAGAAATTAAATGATATAGACAAGCCTAACTCCTTCCCATGCCTCTAGGGTTTGAGCTCATGAGTTTAGGAGCTGATCCAACTGATTCTAAACTAAGAACTAGAAACTAGGCAAGATAATAGCCTGCCTCTAAAAACAAGGGATCTGATTCATTCAGTTTGAAACAACCGCTAAACTGATGAATCTACCTCTTCAAGTGAAAATCAAACATATTTACATCATAATCCATCAATTTTCATCACATTACATCATAAATTTTCCATTACGAAAGTGAAAAAGTCAAACTAGGTGAAACTGGGCGAAAAACAGAGCAAAACTAGGTCTAACTGGCAATTTTTCCTCTATGCGTAGCGCTTGATTCTCTATGGGTAGTGTTTGTTTGGACCCACTTTTGGAGGCCTTCCTGATGTCAAAATGAGCTCCAGGTGTGCTTGCTAGAAATTGCTGCCTGTCTACTTTCCAACCCAGGTATAATTTTTCAATTTGGCCTTCATTTCCCCTCCAAAAGTCCTTTCTTCCAACATTGCTTCCTGTTTGTCAAAATAGGGGCAGTGAGGTCATTTTTCGAGTGTTTTTGACCTTTTTGAGGGCTCAAAACCTACCCAAATTTCTTGTAAATAGGTAGGAAAGTGCAATTTTGCATGAAAAATCCATAAAGGCAAAGGTTTTTGGATTTGGAGGCCTCTAGCAAAAGCGAGCGCCACGTGGCGCGGTGCATAGAGCAGAAAACCATGTGTTAAAAATTTCTGTGCATAGAGCCTTTTTGCAGACCAATGTTGAGGGCCTTCCTGGTGTCCAAATTAGGCTCAGGATAGCTCGTTGGAAAGGTCCTTGAGTTTAATTATCATTTGACTCATCAAGCAAGTCATTTGGCCAACCAAGCTAGGAGAAAACTTAAGTTTGCAAAGGTCACTTCAGAGGTGCTTCAATTCTCCTGAGGCAAATGTATCTTTGACATTTCTCTAAAACCATGACACCTGTGTAAAATGTGAAGGATATTGTTCTTCCTTGGCCTATTTTGGACAAAAACCTCTCTCAGTTTTTCAAATTCATCTTTCCTCGCTCAGAAACATCATTGGACTAAAACCTATCCCGATGTGTGGAACAGGGGATTTGTCGAAATGAAGCGAAATGAAAGGGTTAAGGGGCTTCTAAATTCTTTAGAAAATTTTGGGAAGTAGGGAGAGATGTTAGGAAGTAGGATAAAGTGGAATTTCAAAGATTGAGTTAGGGAAAGGGGTCCAAAAGGGCTAAACACAGGTCCAACCTAGAAAATTTCCAAGTTGTAGCAGGAAACTAGGGTTTGTGCGAAAATGAGGAATTTGAAGGATCTCAGTGATTGGAAGTGTTTAATGAGGTACATTAAGGATAGGAGAAGGTGGATGAACATCAGGATACAAGTTTTGCTGATGATTTGACCATCCAAGAGAAATTAGCTTCAAAACCCTAGGAGAGGGAAATGAACCTTGCCTAGGTGCAACTGAAGCATGAACAAGGTGTAAAATTACCCATTAGAACCTGACATGATGATGCCAATCCTATGAATGATGGCACACTTAGATGAATGGTGATATGAATATCTTGGGAAAAAAATTAGGGTTTGGGGATTTATGGTTAGGATTTGGGAAAAATTGGAACTTGGGATAGGGGATTAGTGGATTTAGGGGATAGGGGAACTTAGGGAATAAGGGAATCAATGGAAAAATGGGTTAAGGGAATAAAATTGGTGGCAAAATAGTGAATCAAAACCCTAGGCAGCAACTTTGTTTGAGGAATTTCAAATGGTAGGGTTTGATCTCTATAAACACTCCCATGAAACACACACCATCAAACAATCATCAAACTTGGACAAAGAGCAACGACAAAAGGTCAACCTACTTGGAATAGTGCGAATCCATGCATTTTTGGGCGATTGGAGGGAGTTCTGGAAGTTTTTGGGCTATCTGGCTGTGTGCGCAGTGCATCCAGCCCAATGCGCTGCGCCCATTGTATGCATCGTGCCCATGCTTTTTTACACTGTAAACTGAGGCCCAATGCGCCGTGCCTGGTGAGTGTACCGCACCTCCTGCCCCGTGCGTCACGTTGGTCAACTTGGAGCAATTTTCACCCAAAACTCCCTCAACCACTTTGCTTTGTTTTCTCTTTGCTCTCTTGCGTGTAAATGAAATATTGAAGCACAAGAATATCGCCTATGGCATGGACTTTGATTCTTCATTTGGCAAACCCAATTTTGTAACGTTGCAGACTTTGGCACTTTCACATAACTCTGTTTTTGCTTCCGCTCTGGTTTTTGGCTGGATGATGAAATTCTGTCTATTTTTGCAAGGATGATTGGCATGTAATTTCGACAAAGGATGACCAGGGCTACACCGGAAGAATTGTAGAACTTGAAAACCTTAAAAATTACATATTTATCACAAAAACTAAATTTAACGATGTCTTCTTCAAAACAGAGTTTTGAAGAAGAATCATTCTCGAGCACTATTGATAATGAAAATTTTGGAATGAAAATTTATTGGGTACATCCTCATGTGCCTGCTGACATTATTGGACACTTTAAAGACAGAATTTGTGAAACCCTAGACATAATGACTGACATGACTCTTGGTTGACCAAAAGACCATCCATAATGACTGTGAAATTGACTTTGAATAACTTTGATGATCAGACACAAACCAGCAGGTATATGACATGAGGGAAATAAGTGAAGAAACCCCTCTTCAGATAATCTATGCTCCTAATGGAATGCAAATGATCAAGCTGAATGAGACACCTAAAAATGAAAGGCAACAATAGAGGTTTTGATCTCTGATGGAGGGCTGAATAGACCGACTCTAACAATGGCTCCAATGGGGATGGTAGCTCCTTGAAGGTGCCAAGGACCATAGATCTTTGGGAGAGCAGACAATGCTTTCAGCCATTGGGCAATGGAGTCAAAACACGAAAACTGACATTATGCAGATTGACTCTGACTCAAGACTAAAACTGAAAACCATAATAAAACCAAACATTACTAAATCATAACTAACAAATTGGAAAGATGCTCATATTTGAGCTTATTCATCAAACCTACTATAATTGTTCTTTTCACCACCCGATCAAGTGAAATGGAATAGCCAATGCAACCCCGTAAGCATCCTGGCTGGTATTTGATTTGTTCGCTTTCTGATGCGCGAGAAAAGGGAAGAATTGAAAGGAAACTCCCATGGAAACTTCGAATCAAGTTTACTGCTGATAAACTTGCAAAGCATGAATTGACTGGATGACTTCAAGAATACTGGGAAAGGATCTTCATAAACATCGCTACTGATTTCCATTAACACATTACTGCTCTAGTCCAAGTAATCTTCATAGCTGGATATTAAACTTTTCCTCACATCTGCACTGTCTTTCTTTTATGATTGTAGCAAGTTGTTAAAAGGATCCTGAATTTCGTGAATAACCAAACTCTGTTGTTGTTTCCAAATAGAACAAAATTATCCTTTATCGATCTCCTCATATGACTGCAAACTTTGATCTGAGCTTTGTAATGAAAATTCTATTAAACAAGACAATGAAGGTGACCTTTGAATCAGATTATTATCAACATTCTCTTTTGTCACATGGTTAGCCGATGGGGAATAACTTTTACAGCAAACATCATCCAACACACGAGCAATAGGATCATCAAAAATTTGAGAAGACTGCTGCGATGTATCCATTAAAATTGTCTGACATCCTACTGGCTATTCATCTTTTTCTTTAAAGATATTACGAAGATTCTGCCTTATAAACTGAAATGCTTTGAAACAAAAGGGTACAAAATCCTCTTGCATCATTAAATCATGTATTTTGGCTACCACACCTTCATCTGTAATCTAACCTTCATCCTCAACATTAAAGCTGAGAGATTGTTCATTTCCTATAGGCTGCTCTTTCGAAGATTTACTGTGCAATTTACCCTTCAAAAACTGAAATGATTCAAAACAAAAAGGTAGGGAATCATCCTGTATCATTTGATCATATGTGCCAGCTTCCATGTCTTCATGTGCAACTTGACAATCAATGGCATTTGGGGGCTGCAAATCTGAATATGAGAAGTCTTGAACAAGGTTTTTATTGCCTTCAAGATGGTCTAGATCAAGACTTGTTGACAGTTGATTTCTGATTGCATGAAAATTGTCTCTGATGAACTAAAATGAATCAAAACAAAAAGGCAAAGATCCTTCACTTACTTCAAAATTTGCTGCACTTTCCTCATCATTGTCATAGCTGATATGCATCATTTGATCATTGTACTCAACCTGTTGTAAGTGAAATTCCTCCTCCCACAAACTAGCTGCTGATTTTTCTGCAAGATTAGTTTCTGTTTGGAGAACATAATCATCATCATCATATTGATCAAACTGAGGCAAATCGTCACTATAAAACACATCATCAAGCATACATGTCATACCAGCAGATCTCTCTTCTCCAAGATGATCTATAAGACAATCATTATCAGATCTATGTTTTGGATCAGCAAATTGTTCTTCTTCAATCAGCGAGCCATGGGTTTGAACATCATATTCATTCCTTGTGGTGATCTTTT
This sequence comes from Pinus tabuliformis, assembly GCA_031772625.1. Classification (NCBI taxonomy): domain Eukaryota; kingdom Viridiplantae; phylum Streptophyta; class Pinopsida; order Pinales; family Pinaceae; genus Pinus; species Pinus tabuliformis. The sequence continues at coordinate 41,771,161 of CM062815.1, forward strand.
GCATCATCTCTTCCACTGCACTTACCAAAACTTCAAGCTTTACCTCTAGAGATTTCGATTCCTCCGAATCTATGATTTTCATCTCTTCTTCCTTCAACTTTTCCCTTTAGATCAGCAAATGAGCCTCTACATCTACTGCACTATTTTGCATCTCTTCAAGTGTTGCAAGATTCCTTTCTCTTAGCTGAAACTCCATTTCTAGATCAAAGGCACCCGGATAGTGCAAGAGAGAAGATCTAGGAGGAGGTCTTATATCAACCGGTATTGAATAATAAACTTGATTAAATCTGGCTGAAAACTATTGTACTGTCTCCCCTGGCAATGTTTTCAGCTGGTTATAATCTTCTATAATCAAGAAAGGGTTTTGTCTTACCACCCACCTATCGAGGAAAACTTTGATGAACTGCTAGAAATCTGAGATGCTCGCATCAGGCAGGGTTTTGAACCAACTCTTGACTTTTCCTTGCAAAGAAAGAGCAAAAAGCGTAATACTAACATCTTCTTCATCAACTTCAAAAATATCAAGAAAAGTCTCAAAATTCTGCACATGTTGCTCAGCGTTGATATTCTTACATTCACCGTCAAATCTCGGCAAATATAGGTAATAATTTGCAGGGAAAGCATGGAGAACAGAAGGTAGAACAAGAGGTTTATGCTTATCTGGGACTATAAAAGTTGTAGGAGTATATACAAGAGCTACAGGATCAAGTTTGTTTTCTTTAAGCTCATCACACTGAAGAGAGTCATCATGAGATATGGGAAAAGTAAGGAGGTTAGGATCAAAGGGAAACTTAGTATTTACACTTTTTGAATAGATCGAGTGAAGATTTTGATCACCTTTATCATACAACAAATTCTGAAAAACTTTCAGGACAGCTTCAAGACAACAAAGAAGTAATTTACAAGAAAGTAGAGTAGATCCTGAATACCATTCCACTTTGGATACCTGAACGTTGTGTAAGATCCTTCCATTTTCTCAGATAAAGAACTAGTCCTCTAGTGGAGTCTCTACATTGAGTTGGAGTCACCAAGTGAATGATTTTAGCCTTCTTATGTCTGATCGTTGTCCACCATCAACCATCAGATCTAACTTGATACATGTACTGGGGTGATCGTTTAGATTAGATGTTCAGTTTATAAACTAGACCAGAGATTGACTGAAGCAGCATTCATCTACTTGCGCTAATGCAAAGCAAAAGCGTTTCCAAGGCTACCTAGCTAACTTCAGGCTCCGTCTTGTTGTGGGGAAAAATGCCTATTTAGGTCGATCCTATCCACCTAAGGTGTGACAACGCCTTAGCAACAAACGAATACATCTATTATGATTTCTTCCTTTATGAAATGTGAAAAAGGGGAGATTGGCAGACTTACCGTTGTCTTCCGGTTGTCCCTCGATCTAGATCCTCTTTCCCTTTGTGTGTCTACAGCTACTCACCTCCTCGCTTTCTCAAGAGAACAGCTACTTGAATCCCACGAGGTCACAAGAGAACAACTACCTGTGACAAGAGAACAGCTACTTGCGACAAGAGAAGAACACAATACAAAGGCAAATATACATATTCATAAATGATTCAGGATTAGAAGTAAATCAAATATACTAATGCAATCATACAAAGTACACCAGCATATAGGAAAGAATCAAGATAGCTTTATTGAAAGTAACAGGGTTCAGGAAGAGATACAACCCATGGGGCTCCAATCCAGCATCTCCTTCCCAGCAGAATGGAATTCCCTCTTCAGCTCCCTTCAAAGCATAAACACCCAATGTATCCAGCCACAAACCAACAGCAATTCTTTACATTCACAAAATTCCAGCCTCCCTGACCTCTTGTAGGAGAGATCTATATATAGGGATATTGGAGAGAGGATGAGTCAGCTTGAGACTGGTATGAAACTGACTAGTGTCCTCTCCCTTTCATAGTTCTTGAGTCCACTTGGAGGTTCTTGCTTCCACTTGGAGATTTAGAACCTCTTACTCATCACTAGTCGAATTCCCTGATCCAAGTGTCATTTTGGAAGCTTCCTGGGCATTGACACCTTGAGAAATGACTCTGCCACTTGTCCAAACTCGCTCAGCGCAGGTAGCCTTTGTTGCATTTGACATTCAACGCAGGTAGACAGTGGAACAGTTGACATTCAGCGCATATGCTCAGTGGAGCAGTTGACATGATCCATAATTGGCTTGTTTTTTAGTGTTTTCAGGTGGAGAACTTCAGTGAATTGCTGTGGTTAGTTGGCCTTGTTCCTCTAGGGGTAGGAACAACATGTTTAGGGACTTTGGATCCCTTGATTATCGACATTTCATGCTCAGTGATGCAAGGCACAAAAATGTCTATAACAGTTGCCCCCTAAAGTATGAGGCCGTTTATCGGGTTAAATGCTTTATCCAGGAGGGTCTGAAGTTCATCCATCTGCTGGGAGGAGACCTGTAATAAAATACAATACAATACATTATGATTCATTCTACTTTCATGATCTAGCTGAGGCGGGCATTCCCATGCTCAGCTTTATAAATTCATTTTTGTACATAGAACAGACGATCGTCTGATGGTAGACTGATAATTTTGGTGAAATTATCATCCTTTGAGTAGGATGATCATCTGCTGCAATGATGTACATATCAAATGTATTTATTTTTCCTGAATATATATCACAGCCCGGATGGATGAAACTAGATCCGGGGTCTTCAAACTCGTTCGATCTTCACTCTAAGTACAAGTCGATCCATGTGAGAATTGCGCTGAAGTCGAACATGGAAAGACATCGCTTGATTACCGGTCAATGATGTAAACCGTTAACAAGCGCGAGAGGAATCACCGATAATGATAATGACCCTCAAGGTACTACAGCACAATTCACGTGGTGTGAATAAAGGACTTGGCGTCGAACACCACGCAAAATCTTCTGGTCGAAGTTCATTAATGTATACCTGTCGCCGGAAGCGAGAAACTTGCCATTGAGGCATGCAAGCTTCAAAGTACTGAAGGGGTTGTTCCTAGATCGACTTCTTGGATAATGAGCTGATGTCGACAAGAAGTGATCCGTCACAGGAGGGCCTTAATGAATCCCACATCAGTGACACGGAACGGAGCTAATGACTTTAATGGAGGTGAAAACGATCTGTGACATATGATTCAGGGTGGCGGTCATGAATGGATGAAGGATAATGTATGGCAGTGGATGGGACCTGGTTGACTCTTTTTGAACGACTTCTCTTGAACATATGGCGACACTGATGTGATGGACTGGTAGCATTACCCCAAATATGGATGGTATGGCAAGACCATGGTGATGTGACCGGTGAATGAAACAACCCAACCCGAATGTGGTACAGAGGAAAAGTGTCATGTTCAAGAGCGACCTGCTACCATCAAAGTTTTCTTGATTTTTCCCAATTTTTCCCCAGTCATTGCTGACCAGTACCTCTTTATTTTTGTCAAGCTTGAGGAGGATAACATATGCTTGTTCTATAACCTGCCCTTCGGGCAAGCCCATCGCTATGTTTTAACGGGCCTAGCGATAGGGAAACTCGTTCTCGTCTAAAGACAAGTTTGTCGCTATTTAATCATTTTAACGAGTCTAACGACAAGGATAACTCGGTTCTTTTCATCTTTAGAGAGTCTGAAAAGATACATAAAGTCAAATCCAAAATTCCTTTTTCATCATCCAATCCCTTAAGTCCGAAAAAGTATAAAACAATACAGAAGGGATGAATTTTCGATAACTTTAACGAGCCGAATAAAACAAGCGCTCGACCTTTCTGTGCAATCATCCCTCAAGTCCAAAAAGATTAAAATATAGAGGAGGGATAGCTCTTCCGGTCACTTTAATGAGCTGGAAGGCCGAAACTCGGCAATCTTTTCATATTTTACGAGTCAGTTGAAAAGAGCTTAAAGAAGACTCGTCTTTTGAGGAACGAGTGATAAACAGGGATAGCAATTGATTCCAGGTACAGGTTGGAATTTTCCAATCACGGCAGTGGCACAAGGATGGCTAGGTGAAATCACTCTTCGCAGCTGTTCCTCAAAATGGGTAAACAATCATATGGAGGTGAACGATCGGCCAAATGAAAAGTGGAGGTGGTAGGTGCACATACGACCAAGGCTTTTATGGCTAATAAATTTATGATCACAGTGGTTATTTACCGGGATAGGTTCATTTTTTAGTTAAAAATGAGCTTAAACACTGGGGGAAACTCTTCTCACTGCTTATATTTATTTTTTAACGAGCATGAAGACCGCGTTAAAACTGCTCGGATCTTGCGTTTATTTTTTAACGAGCATGAACTTTATGCTAAAACTGCTCGATTACCCAGTCATAAGATAAGAGTGTCTCATGGAAGATCCCATTTTTTATAGAGCTTGCGCCTTACCGAAGCCATGCTCACTCATCCTTTCTTTATGCAAGTTTGGAAACGGCTAATCCTACGAGTTTAAAGGGTTAGACCTACAGGTTTAAAGGGAGGACCTAAAAATTTAAAAAATAAATAGTCGCCCCTTGCTTGCACTCCGAAAGTTTGCATGCCCCCAGATATAAAATAGAGTTTCAAGGTTACCTCTACTTACCCTCCGCCAAAACATTTGTTTTAATCGAGAGAGGCTTACCTCTTTCAGGTTACCCAAAGATTGTCTCGTTAATCTTTCAAACAAAACATTTCCCTGGCAATGTCTACCGAAATAGACAAGGGTGAATGACCATTGTCAAACACTTAACTTTGACAAAAGAATCTTATTCTAGAACAACCCCTCTTCCCTCCACGGACGGGGTATGGACTAGTCATATTCTCCTGCGGAAACCTACCCTATACCCAAAGTTTCCCTGCCGAAGCAGGCCAGGATGCATGCCCCCTGGGTTCCAGTCATATCTTCCCGGATTACTCGCGCTCATCAGGAGGACGGACCGTGGGTTGAGACACTTCTTGCGTGTATAGACCATTTAGGGATGGTACATGACTATTTGCGATGTGTGATCCGGGAAACGAAAGTTGGTCTACGAGCTTGACCATTCTTCCTTCATGCGGAAAACACATTACTCTAAAGAGTGAGGAGACCACAGCTCCCATGCAATATATATAGTCTCGTCCAAGGAGTAGGTTATAATCCAAGGGTCCTTGAACGACCATCACGTTCATTTGAACGGTCTTCCCTTTCAATGTTATAGGCACATTGGGGAGGATCCCTAAAGGTCGACTGGTTCCTTTATCAAAACCTGATAGATTTCTCATCTCAGGTAAGAGCGCTGGCGAACCAAGTGCTCTCCAAGCAATAGAGGAAAGGATACTCACAGATGCCCCCTCATCAATGATAGTGCCAGCCATTACCATTCTATATATTTGACAAATAATTCTGAATGGTATACTGGCTGGCAACCGGGGTCTGCCTAGTTGGTTCCAATCAAAGGACACAACCAGGTTGCTTGGTGGTGGGACCGAATATACGGCCAGATAGCGTTCTGATGAACTTCCTTCCTGCGATAAAGGAATGGTGGCATTGCCCCCTTGATCATCAGAGTCAGTGCTGATGAAGAGAATCTGGACGGTGTCATCTTGATTCTCCTCTGTGACAGTGTCATTCGAAGATGGAGCCTCTGAAGGCAAAACCGGGTCAACTGCCGTATCAACCTTTTGACTTTCGTCAGGCATGGATCCAGACGGTTCATCTTCAATGACAGGTGCTTCGGCTGACCACCTGAGTGGCTCAGCCGGATTCTCAACTAGTGAGGGACTTGGCAGGAGTCTTTGATATCCAGGAGGAAGATTCGCTCGTAAAATCGGGCGATCTTCCAGAACTCTTTTTGCCTCGTCTAAGAAGGGACAACAGTGGATGGCGTGATCGCCTTCAAACAGTCTGCAAGGAAATTTATCTTTCCCGCTGTGTCCTGGAGCTTCACTCCCACTAGTCGACGGCGAGCAGTCGACATGACTATCAGAGGTCGATGCTCCCGAATTGTGCAAACGGGGGGACCAGTCTCTTAGTATCCGCGGGATACAGGGACAATCTCTATGGAAGTGGTCTCCCCTGCATATGACGCATGGCGATTTAGGCCTTATGAGTGCGGTGTGTGGATTTTTGTTAGATGACACTTGTTTGCCCCCAGTCGCCTTAGGCTCCTTCTTCTTCTTTTCTTTCTTCTTCTTCTCCTTCTTCTCCTTAGGAACACGGTTTTTTGATTTACCAGTTCTGTCAAGTGAAGAGGAAGGAGGGGAGGAAGATGAAGTTGAAGGCTGGGAGGCAACTCTTGTCTGATCTAACTGTTGACTCGACTATTCAGGAATGGTGGTATTCTGAACGACATTGGTTGAAAAGAGCCAAACTGGTAGGCCAATTGTCAGCCCTGGAAGCGACAATGTGGCCATGTGGGGCGCACCAACATCTCCCCAAGAGGAGAAGGGACTAGGATTTCCACCCAAGGGAACCCCTTGGTTGGTGTGCTCCATCTTTTCAACCTAAAGATCAACGCAGGATAAAAGGGTGATTGTTCCGTTTAAAATAAATTGTTAACGACGCTTTAGACACAACTTGCTTTTTCACTTTTAAAGAGTCGAGAAAAAGCTAAAGATGACTCTAGTCTCCTTCGATGTTTTAACGAGCCCGAAGTGACAAATGCTCGGATGGACTTTTTCTGTTATAGAGTCTGAAAAAGGCCAAAAGGAACTGCTCTGGAGATCTAGGCAGAGGGTGTGCCAAAATTTTCGCAAAACCACAGAATACGTTTTACGGTACGGGTGGTCGATCTTCGTGAATGTTGTGTTCACTGCATTGCGATCAGTAGGGCGGCCGACACGGCTTCCTAAGGATAAAAGATATATGCCTATAGGGGTCTCCCAATATATACGCGACGGTACGTGGGAGCACAATCCGTATTAGCACCACCGACTCTCAGGAGGAATCACCCACCTTCTTCGAGATCGACAGTCACTATGTTTAACGACGCCAGATCACGTCTCTAGCCTAGACCTCTATGTTGTGTGTTATGTTACAAAGCGTTGTTAGGTTCATTCAGTTTATTTTAGGTTGATCTTTTTAAAGTTTGCCTTTCAAGGTTCACCACGAGATGTATGATACAAATTCCTAAATGCAGTCTAAGATGATAAGCAAGCTTTATTATCTTTCAACTTTGAAAATCCTAGCTACTAAGGGAAAAGAATAACACTATCTTTTCTCAAAGAGCAATCAGCACACTTCTAATGCACTTTCCCTAAATCCAACATGCAAACTTATCAAATGCAAAATGCACAATGCAGGTGTTTGTTTTCACTTTCTTAGTATAAATGCCTACAAAGAAAGCTTTTTGCAAAAATTTGAATTTGCTTTTAAAATGATCAATACAAACAAGTTCACTCTTTTCGAAAACAACAAGGGTAGAACAGATTACAATCACTTTGCTATTTTTCGAAATAAAGACTTGTTTTGACACTTAAAAAACACAAATTCAAACCAATAAGCTTAAGTAAATCTATAGTCAATCTGCAATCAGCCAATGAACTCTCTTCTAAGATCACAATCAAATCTGAATCAAAGGCTACAAGATGACTACTTTACTCATGCAAAGGAAGACTGTAAATGACGCCACAAACACATAAAAACATTCACAATCTTTTTGTACAAAAAATGAGGCGGAGTCAAGTAAAGAAAAGCTTATCAGACTGGTACCTATGCTGGTCAAAGGCTACAAAAAACAGAGATCAAAACAGGGCAATAAAGGACAAAGAACCCCAGCTGCACAAGGCCACACTGGTTCAGCGCAGGTCCAACACTGTCAGTTTGACATTCAGCGCAGGTAGCCCCTTCGGGACCTGCGTTGAAATGCAAACTGCCTTCACAGTGTCTGCGCTGAAAGGGAAAACTCTCGTTTCCCTTGGTTTCTGGGTCACAAAATGCTCAAAAATCAACTGTTTCAGGCCAAATCAGAAACACAAGCAAGGTATAAACAGAGGGATGCTTTGATAGGGTACTAAAGACTATCACAAGGATCATCAAATCATTTGTGGATCTAGTTTATATCATAGACAAGTCCAACCACTGGATCAAAGCAACAACTTTTTACTTTGCAGTTCAAAGTTGCTGTCAAGTCTATGAAGTAAACAAATGACGGAAACACAAATGAAATGAATAAACAAGTTCTTCCCCAGTGGAGTCACCAATTTGTTGTGGGGAAAAATGCCTATTTAGGTCGATCCTATCCACCTAAGGTGTGACAGCGCCTTAGCAACAAACGAATACAGCTATTATGATTTCTTCCTTTATGAAATGTGAAAAAGGGGAGATTGGCAGACTTACCGTTGTCTTCCGGTTGTCCCTCGATCTAGATCCTCTTTCCCTTTGTGTGTCTACATCTACTCGCCTCCTCGCTTGCTCAAGAGAACAGCTACTTGAATCCCACGAGGTCACAAGACAACAGCTACTTGCGACAAGAGAAGAACACAATACAAAGGCAAATATACATATTCATAAATGATTCAGGATTAGAAGTGAATCAAATATACTAATGCAATCATACAAAGTACACCAGCATATAGGAAAGAATCAAGATAGCTTTATTGAAAGTAACAGGGTTTAGGAAGAGATACAACCCATGGGGCTCCAATCCAGCATCTCCTTCCCAGCAGAATGGAATTCCCTCTTCAGCTCCCTTGAAAGCATAAACACCCAATGTATCCAGCCACAAACCAACAGCAATTCTTTACATTCACAAAATTCCAGCCTCCCTGACCTCTTGTAGGAGAGATCTATATATAGGGATATTGGAGAGAGGATGAGTCAGCTTGAGACTGGTATGAAACTGACTAGTGTCCTCTCCCTCTCATAGTTCTTGAGTCCACTTGGAGGTTCTTGCTTCCACTTGGAGATTTAGAACCTCTTACTCATCACTAGTAGAATTCCTTGATCCAAGTGTCATTTTGGAAGCTTCCTGGGCATTGACACCTTGAGAAATGACTCTGCCACTTGTCCAAACTCGCTCAGTGCAGGTAGCCTTTGTTGCATTTGACATTCAACGCAGGTAGACAGTGGAGCAGTTGACATTCAGCGCAGATGCTCAGTGGAGCAGTTGACATGATCCAGAATTGGCTTGTTTTTTAGTGTTTTCAGGTGGAGAACTTCAGTGAATTGCTGTGGTTAGCTGGCCTTGTTCCTCTAGGGGTAGGAACAACATGTTTAGGGACTTTGGATCCCTTGATTATCGACATTTCATGCTCAGTGATGCAAGGCACAAAAATGTCTATAACACGTCTGTAGTCTCGAAAGCCAAACAATGAAAATAAACTTTCTTCCCCAGTACGGTCGCCACTATGTTAGAGCCTAGATTTACCTCAGACTTAAAAGGTAAGATTCTAGGTCCACATCAAACCATGCTCAGCCTCGTAGCTAGCCCTACGAGGACAAGAGAGGGCTCTCTCCAGGTCAATCTCAGCAAAAGATAATCAGAGGGGGCTTGAGATGACTGATTTAACAACTAATCTTAGGCAAGGTATGAAGTGCAAGGATTTAATTTGATTTTTTGGGGGTTTTGTTGGAATCAAGGGAAAGGCAAATTTTGGGTCTGGGGATGAGGCCAAATTTTTGCAGATTTCCAGTTGGGGCAAGGTAGACAGTAGTTTTGATGCTTTAGATTTAATGAATGGATGGAAAATACCACTGAGGAGCTGAAGAGGGCAAGGGGCTGCAAGAATCCTCTCCAAACATATGAAAACATATAAAGCTAAACAAATTTTAAGGTAGAGCACAGTAATCCAAATGAATTCTACCTTTGTCACTCAATTTGTTTAATTTCAAAAGCAAAGAGAAGGGAAATGGCATACATAAAACATCAATGAACTTATAATTACATGAAAAAATAAACCATCAAAACACAGAGCCACAAGGATCCTAACAAGTGCTGCAAAACCCTGGCCTTTCCTTTACCAAAAATGCAGAAATCAAATGTACAATGGAGTGCCAAGCAATCCCAAGTGTCCAACCCTGAAAATGACTGAGAAATTACATGATATAGACAAGCCTCACTCCTTCCCATGCCTCTATATGTTGATCTCATGAGTTTAGGAGCTGATCCAACTGATTCTAAACAGAGAACTAGAAACTAGGCAAGATAATAGCCTACCTCTAAAAACAAGGGAACTGATTCACTTAGTTTGAAACAACCTCTAAACTGATGAATCTACCTCTACAAGTGAAAATAAAACATATTTACATCATAATCAATCAATTTTCATCAAATTACATTATGAATTTTCCATTAGGAAAATGAAAAAGTCAAACTAGGTGAAACTGGGCGAAAAACAAAGCAAAACTTGGTCAAACTGGCAATTTTTCCTCTATGCGTAGCGCCTGATTCTCTATGCATAGCACCTATTTGGACCCACTTTTGGAGGCCTTCCCGATGTACAAATGATCTCCAAGTGTGCTTTTTGGAAAGGTATACCTGTCTACTTTCCAACCCCAGTGGAATATTTCAATTTGGCCTCCATTTGCCCCTCCAAACGTCCATTCTTCCAACACTGCTTCCTTTGTGTCAAAATAGGGGCAGTGAGGTCATTTTTTGAGTGTTTTTGACCTTTTTGAGGGCTCAAAACCTGCCCAAATTTCTTGGCCATAGGTAGCAAAGTTTAATTTTGCATGAAAAATCCAAAAAGGCAATTTTTTTGGATTTGGAGGCCTCTAGCAAAAGCGAGCGCCACGTGGCGCGACGCATAGAGCAGAAAACCCTATGTTAAAAATTTCTGTGCGTATTGCCTTTTTGCAGGCCAGTTTTGAGGGCCTTCCTGGTGTCCAAATTGGGCATAGGATAGCTCGGTGGAAAGGTATTTGAGTCTACTTATCATTTGACTCATCAAGTAAGTCATTTGGCCAACCAAGCTAGGAGAAAACTTGATTTTCCCAAGGTCACTTTAGAGGTGCATCAATTCTCCCGAGGCAACTGTATCTTTGACATTTCTCTAAAACCATGACACCTGTGTAAAACATGAAGGAGTTTTTCTTCCTTGGCCTATTTTGGAAAAAAAACTCTCTCTGTTTTTCCAAATTCATCTTTCCTTGATCAGAAACATCATTGGACTAAAACCTATCCCGATGTGTGGAACAGGGGATTTGTCGAAATGAAGCGAAATGAAGGGGTTAAGGGGCTTCTAAATTCTTGAGAAAATTTTTGGAAGTAGGGAGGGATGTTAGGAAGTAGGGAAAAGTGGAATTTCAAAGATTGAGTTAGGGGAAGGGGTCCAAAAGGGCTAAACACAGGTCCAGCCTAGAAAATTGCCAAGTTGTAGCAAGAAACTAGGGTTTGTGCGAAAATGAGGAATTTGAGGGATCTTAGTGATGGGAAGTGTTTAATAAGGTACATTAAGGATAGGGGAAGGTGTATGAACATCAGGATACAAGTTTTGCTAATTATTTGACCATCCAAGAGAAATTAGCTTCAAAACCCTAGGAGAGGGAAATGAACCTTGCCTAGGCGCAACTAAAGCATGAACAAGGTGTAAAATGACCCATTGGAACCTGACATGATGATGCCAATCCTCTGAATAATGGTACACTCATCTGAATGGTGATATGAAACTCTTGGGACAATAATTAGGGTTTGTGGATTTATGGTTAGGATTTCGGAAAAATGGGAACTTGGGATAGGGGATTAGTGGATTTAAGGGGTAGGGAAACATAGGGAATATGGGAATCAATGGAAAAATGGGGTAAGGGAATAAAATTGGTGGCAAAACAGTGAATCAAAACCCTAGGTACCAACTTTGTTTGAGGAATTTTAAATGGTAGGGTTTGATCTCTTTTAACACTCACCATGAAACACACACCATCAAACAATCATCAAACTTGGACAAAGAGCAATGACAAAGGGTCAACCTACTTGGAATAGTGTGAATCCATGAATTTTTGGGCGATTGGAGGTAGTTCTGGAAGTTTTTAGGCTATCTAGCTGTGTGCACCGCGCATCCAGCCCAACGCGCTGCACGGAGTGTAAGCGCCGCGCCCATGCTTTTTTACACTGTAAACTGAGGCCCAATGCACCACGCCTCCTGCCTAGTGCACTGCACCAGTCAACTTGGAGCAATTTTCACCCAAGACTCCCTCAACCAATTTGCTTTGTTTTCTCTTTGCTCTCTTGCATGTAAATGAACTATTGAAGCACAAGAATATCTCTTATGGCATGGACTTTGATTCTTCATTTGGAAAACCCAGTTTTGTAATGTTGTAGACTTTGGCACTTTCACATAACTCTGTTTTTGCTTCCACTTTGGTTTTTGGCTGAATGATGAAATTTCGTCTATTTTTGCAAGGATGATTGGCATGTAATTTCGACAAAGGATGACTAGGACTGTGCTTGAAGAATTGTAGAACTTGAAAACCTTAAAATTTACATATTTATCACAAAAACTAAATTTGACGATTTCTTCTTCAAAATAGAGTTTTGAAGAAGAATCACTCTCGAGCACTATTGATAATGAAAATTTTGGAATGAAAACTTATTGGGGACATCCTCATGTGCCTGCTGACATTATTGGACACTCCGAAGACAAAATTTGCGAAACCCTAGACCTAATGATTGACATGACTCTTGGCTGACCAAAAGACCATCCATAATGACTGTAAAATTGACTTTGATGAACTTTGATGATTAGACACGAACCAACAAGTACATGACATGAGAGAAATTAGTGAAGAAACCCTTCATTAGATAATCTATTCTCCTAATGGAATTCAGATGATCGAACTAAATGAGACACCTAAAAATGAAATGCAACAAAAGAGGTTTTCATCTCTGATAGAGGGCTGAACAGACCGACTCTAACATATCCAACTACCCTTTGTAAGATATGAACCATTTTAGGGAGAGGGTAATTGTCTTTGAGTGAAACTTTATTAAGATTCCTGAGATCAACACAAAGTCCGATCCCACCAGTTTTCTTCCTTATTGGCACTAAATTTGAAACCCAATCAGAGAATCTGATCGGTGCTATTATCTTGGCCTCATACATCCTTCGGATTTCCTTTTCAATAGAAGGAAATAGGATGTGATTAATCCTCCTAAGCTTTTGTCTGAAAGGTTTCTGGTTTTCTTTTATAGGGATGGTGTGTTGTATAATGTTGGTGTCATAGGACTTGAGGTCCTCATAACTCCAAGAAAAGACATATTGGAATTCCTTTAATAGTGTGAGGTATTTCACTTTTTCGGTAGGAGATAATGACTTCGAGATTTTGATTAATTTTGGATTTTGCCTGGTGCCTATATTACATTCTTCAATATCAGATTTTAAGGGTTTCATCTTTGGTTTTCTAGGAACATCATTTGAGTCAAACAAATCTTCCAAAGGGGTTAATCCTTTGGGTAAAAACTTGTCTTTGAGATTAATGACGTCAGAGTCCTCATCCATTGTTTCATCAACTTCAACTTGCCTTAGATTTTCTACATCTAATTTTGCAAATTTAGTGGGGTGAAATCTATCTATCTTTTCATTTTCTATTTCATTAATTTCTATTTGATCTTTAAAATAAGGATCTAATGTTATGTCGGTATCTATATTAATATTTACAAATTCTTCTTCTAAGGTTAAAAAATTATTTTTCTGTTGGTCATTAGTAAATACTTGCCAGTTTTTCAAGTTATCTGGGATAGCAGGTCTATGCCTGACCTTAGCAGTGTATTGATGGTTAGGTTGAAAAGGTAACTTACATGTTCTGGAAAACATTGCTAAATTATCGGCTTGCATATTATGTTTCCTTGGGATGACTGCAAGCTTAATTTCTAGGAAAGTATTCATTATTTCTATAATTTTTCCTCTATAAAAACTTAACCGAGGATATCTGGTCATATATACAACATTAATTTGTTTTATAACCAACTCAGAGTCTCCCAAGACAGAAACTCTTTTGGCTCCTAAATTCATAACTAGTTTGAGACCTAAAATGAGGGCTTCATACTTAGCCATGTTGTTAGTGCATTTGAAATTTAGTCTGTAAGCATGGCCCTTTGAGTGATCATTCTCCATATTGTATATCCACACTCCTGCCCCTGCTCCTAACTTATTCACTAATCCATCAAATTCAAGGTGCCATAATATCTCATGTTCATAATTCTCACTATCTGGGGGAACAAAATTTTCTTTGCTTGAGGTGTTTTGATCATTCTTTTCATTGGAAAGCTCTTTAGTTTGGACAATTTCATTTTTAGTTGTAACTACACTTTCTTTTGGTTCTGAAACAATGTTGTTTGAAGTAGTTTGTTGTGTTTGTTCAACATTATACAAAATAAAAGAATCAATGTCAGAATGCATTGAGTAGATGGGGAATTTTTGAGTCCTATCATGGCTACTCACTACATATTTCATTAGGGTTTCTCTGTACAGCTTTTTGGGTTGTCCGAAAACTGAGATTGTGGCATATGACATGTCAAGTTATAAAGATCCTTGGAGTTTAGCTCCCCATGATCTAGACAATAACATGCCATATTTAGGTGGGATGTCAGTGACTACTATATCCATGAGAATTCTCTTAGTAGGATATTGTACTAAGGTAACACACAGGTCTTTGATTAACCCTAGACACTTTACTTGACTTGAGTCCTTGTAAGGTCTTATTATGTCTAAGTTTAATCTTTCCATAACTAATTTTGGCATTAAATTGTGTGAGGCCCCAGAATCTAACATTGCATTGTGTAATATTTTATCATGAATGCTAAGGCTAATATAAAAGGGTGGTTTTCCATTAACATGAAGACTGAATATAATCTCAGGCTGATCATCAAACAAGTTGACAAAATCTTCATTCCCAACAATGTTTAAGGTTTGGTTTATTTGAGACTTATATGTTTCACTTTTAATCAGCTCTATTAAGGGAACTGAAATTTTTAGTTTAGCTACCTCTACTCCCAAATTGAAAGGAAAAGGGGATTTTTCTATTTGAGTGCTTGGAATTTTCATAGCAGGAGTTGGAGTAGGTTGCTTGTCTTTTTCTGTATTTAAGGTATTTTTATGTATATTTTCTAATATGGTGCTTGGAGTTTTTTTTACTGTCTCCTTGGAGGGAATTGAAGTGGATGGTTGATCATCATGGGGTTGGTCATGGGTTATATCTACAATGGTGGGGCCAGGATGGTTCTGATTTGGTCTAGGGAGGATTTGGAGAGTTTTAGTAACTGGAGCTGTTTTGATTTTCTTCAGGTGATTTGGCATTTTTTTTCTTGGTCTGGTCAAGAGTATCAGTATTATTTTTACTCCTCAGGTTATATTGTTTATGTACTTCAAAGATGGAAGAATCATATCCTTGTTTATAATCAAATGATTCTCCAGATTGGGTCTGCAACTGTTGCAGCATATGCAGTTCCTGCTCATCCTGGGTCAAGAAGATAGTTTCCTCGTCATCTAATCCCATCAAGTTAATGTGTGTATCTTATTCAAGGCCATCTGAATGGGATGTTTTAGCATAGTTTTCTTGAAAGGGAGGCCTAATATTCTGATCAGGTCCATTCTTTCCAGTATTTTGATTTTGATTCCTTCTAAAGTTTGGGTTTCTCACTAGAGGTGCCTGTTGATTATCCTGTTGAGGTTTCCTCTCAATGTTCTCTATCCTATCCATTAGCTTTTCCACACCCTTGGTGAGGACATCTATTTTAAGGTTAGAGGGTGAGGCTTTATCTTTGGTAGATCCTCTCCTTTCATTCCTAACCCTAGCTCTTTTTGCTAGCAAATTGCCTTCTACACTAACTGCTACACTCAGCATGTCTTCTAAGGTTGGGGGATTTCTCTCTCTGAGTTGGAATGCCATATCAGTATCAAACCCATCAGGAAATTTTATTAGTGCTAAGTCAGGTGGGGGCCTAATATTGACTGGTATTGCATTGTATATATTGTTAAATCTGGTACAATAATCCTGGACTATTTCATTTGGTCCTCTTTTAATGTTTTCTTATTCTGAAAGGATCTGCAGAGGGTTCTTTTTCTTTTCCCATATATTTAAAATTTTTGATAAAATATATCTAGACTATCTATGCTATTAGCAGATAAAGCTCTAAACCATTTCCTAACATCACCAGTTAGAGTCTAAGAAAAAGGTCTCATTTGGACATCTCCATTATCAATTTCGGGAAATTCAAAGTAGTTTGTCATTTTGTTTACATGATGTTGTGTTGTATAAGGTCCTATGCCATCGAATTGGACAATTGTGTTTTGGTAGTCTTGTGGCATGGCACCAAGTGGGGCAAGTAACACAAGAGGAGCACATCTATTTTCCATGGCTCTAAGTTGGGCAGGGCTAAGAAGGGGGGTTGGGGTACTATAAGAGATGATACAGGAGTTGATGGAGAACCATGAGTAATAGGTGATTGATGGGTAATGGTATGTTGGTAGGGAAGTGAAGGTGTAAATGGAGGTGAGGAATAAACTTCAGAGGTGGAAGGGAATAATGGTGAACTAAGGGTAGTGGACGCTGGTTTAGAAAGCTCAGGGATCTTAACAGTAGTAAGGGATGATTGAGGGACATTTAGAATATACTCATCAATTGAATAGTTTGCCTTTTGGACTTTGATATCTACAATAAACTCTGGATCTAGAACTATGTCATCAAGTGAACTTTCAGACCTGGTTCTAAATAGGGAAAAGTCAAATGACTCATCAAAGGGGAGGTCTTCTAAAAAAAACCACTCATCAGGGCATGAATCTGCTTTGACTGAAGGTGTTGGACTGACTGAAATCTCTTATCTTTTGGATCTTTTCAAAATCAGGTTGGGATTATCCACTACTGGGGTAGGGTTTGGATTTGGATTAGCCCTAGTATAGTGAGTTCTCCTTGAAGCCAGAATTTCAATCTTTTCTAATTACTTTCTTTTTGTGAAATTTTGTAAATAACATCTAATAAACCCTTGAAGAGGTTTGAAACAAATATTTGAAATTTTCTCAAAGGTTTATTAAGACTGAGGATTTGAGTTCCCCAGTGGAGTCGAAACTATGTTATCTCTTAGTGTTTTCCTTAGAATTTATCAAAAGAAGGAAGCAAACGAGGTAACCACAAACCAATATTTTAGGCTTAGGCTCTAGCCAACCTAAGTCTAGAAAGGGCTCTCTCTTTATTATTTAACTTTGTTTCCATGGGATTTCAGGCTAGTTCTTACTGTTCGTTGGGGTTTTGGTTTTGAATTGAAGTTTGGGTGGTGGAATTCTTGGAGCATATGGATAGAGCTAGGTCTTCAAGCCATTGGGCTATGGAGTCAGCAAATGGATAGCATAAATAGACCAAATCATTAAAGGGAATGTTCACAGGGCAGGTTAGCAAAGAAAAACAAAAATCTTTAGGTCTAATTGGTGAAGTAATTCTAACTAGGGTGAAAGGGCACTTAACAATCCTTGGACTAGAATCAGAATGAAGAATAGAGGATTATCATGAGAAAAGGGCAATTAAGAATCCTTTGCTATAGACCAAAGGAGAAACTACAGAAGCTAAGGAGTAGTTAAGAATTCCCTAGCTAAGATAGTTTAGGAGAAAACATTAAGAATGCAAAACAATCAAGATAGAGTGCATTCAAGAAATTTTTGAAATATCATTCCTTGATATACATTTAGATTTTAGAAATTTACACAAAATATTATGGAAAAAAACATAAGGAAAAAGAACATTGAACATGGGAGAATAATTATCTGTATTTCGCTTTACACAAGAATCCTGTAAAATATCTGATCTTTATTCCTTGATCTAGAAAGCCGATCAAATCATTGATACAACAAAATTTTGATTTGAGAGGAAAAAGTCTATAGAAATGTCTTGGAATCCACCCTACATACTTCAAAATATGAAGTATTTATACAAAAATATTTACAAAATATCTCAAAACAACTTGAGACTTAATCTAGGGAATAAGAATATCTTATTGCATGTAGATAGAGACAAATGTTAAACTACTTCATGTTGTACCTTTTATTATGGTGTTGCTGGCTATTTCTGTTGAGTTTGAGCCCTTTAAGCTGGCTGATATTTGTAGCATTTCTACATTGGAATCTTCTTCACTTTATCTTTCAAATGATACTCTTTGACCCTGCTACTCTTTGGCTGTGTTGTTCCGCTTTCACATGTTTCACTGGCTGTCTTTAGATTTACTATGCAGTAACTATCTGATGTAAATTTATCATAGTAAATCTGTCATATTTTCCCACCATTCTGCATCACGTAACTTTATTTTTACCATACTTCTGTAGATTTCATCTGCCTCTGTATATTTTACAAAATTTGGTTTGGTGAGAAATAAATGTTTCACCTCATGCTCTATGAAAAACAACTTCTCAAAAGTATCATATAATACTTTTCTTGTTGGCAAAGCTTTAATGGCTGAAGAGTTGGCTTGTTCCTTGGCCAATCTCCTGAGTCTATCACTATAGTCCAATTGGGTCATGAGTTTTTCATTGATGACCATAGGACTAGGAAGACCTTTGTCCCTTAAAATCTCAAACTTAGCCATGAACCTGTCCATGGCTACCTGCATGTTATGGCACTTCTCTTCTAAGTTATGCATGAGGTTTCTTTCGGAAAGAATCTTTCTAATCTCTAAAATGGCTTCAGTCCTATATTCTATGTTAAGCTCTTGGAGCTCATATTTGTTCTTGCTGTTTATGAAGTGGATGAGTTGATTTGCATCCTCTGGTTTATCTCCCAATTCTTCCTTCACTTTTTGGATAGCTTCAGTGGCTATCTTCACTAATTATGTCTGTTAAAATATAAGCTGAATTGATGGGAAAATATCATTAATACAGTCAATGATATTGGTCCAAATCATTTCTTTGGTTTATCCTAGAGGTTTTTGTAATGTTAAATCCTTCTCCAGGATTTTGTTTCTTTCACACATTCTCTGGTCCTTCTATGTTTCTTCTTTCTGCTGGATTTGTGCAAGTTTGCAGTCAGTTTCCAGACTTGCCACTTTTGCCTTTAACCTCTTTAGCTCTGTAGGCTATATATACATATATTCCATAGCTTTCACAAGTTTTGATACTTTATCTATTGATGTACCTTTGGTTGTAGTAGATTCTGCAGTTACTGGCAATTTTGTGGCAGGTGGAGCTATGGGTGCTAGTGTGGAAGGAACTGTTGTAGACTCTGTGGGGATGACAGTTCTAGAAGTTATGGCTAGGTCAATTTGCTTCGACTGAATTAAAGTGTCCAACTCCTTCTATGTCTCCTTGAGTTGGTTGTTTAGTTTCAAGACCAAGTCCATGAGCTCTTCATGTCCTTGTTGTGCTTCTAAGACTTCCTGTGTCTATGGGTGATGCAGCTGGGGTATCTTTAGCTACTTCTTGAGTGCAACAATTTCATCATTTTTCTTCTTAATCAGCTGCTCTGCAGCTTTTACATCTTTGGGATCATGTCCCAACTCAATCACTAAGTCCTCTAAGGACCTGATTCTATTATATTTAGCCTGTGAGGAAGCCTTCTATAACTGAAATCGGGCTGATATATTATTTAGGGAGTTCTGTAATTGGTGGGCAACAATGGCCTTCCCTGTCAATGTGGAGTAAATCGTCTACCCTATTTTCTTGTGCAGTTCAATCTGGTCAATGGGATGAATATCCCTTGCCAGTACTTCAAAGTCCACTTTCTTAAAATTTGATGTTGTTCTTGGTTGCTGAGTAGTTGGCTTGATGAAAGTCATCTACATTTTCCCCTCTTTAACATCAAAGGTTGACATTAGCCTTGTTTGATTGGTAGGGATCATCTTCACATACAGTGCATATGTTTGGGCCTTAAGCCTCTCATTCCTAGCCTTGATTTCTTTGTATATTTCTTTAATGTCTTGGTCCTTATTTGCAGGTATCCTGAAAGAAGATACCTCAATACTTTGATACCTTTCCAACATCTGGTTTGTGATGTGGAAGGCTCTAGCATGCCTCCAGATGGAGAAGCAGGCCTGCTCCTATTTCCTTGTGTACTAGTGATCTCTATTGTCTCATATGTGTATTCTTGTTCAGCGACATGATTCACTCTCTATGTTTTGGTTTGGTTTGTTTCTGCATAAGTTTGTGAAGTTGCCCATGCTAAAGTGGTGGCCCCTTCCCTATTTCTCTTTAGGCCTTTCTCCTCATTTAAAGGAGTCTGTATAGTTGGAGGGGTACTCATGGTTGTCTCTAGTCTGTCTGATTTGTTTGGCCTGCTTGATTCCCTTCGTATGTCTGATTGGTCTAGCCTGCATGATTCCCCTGGTATGTCTGATTGGTCTGGCCTGCTTGATTCCCCTAGCACCTATAGGAAAGAACCTTCAGCAATTTGTTTTTCCAAATATATTAGAGCATTCTCTATATCTACCCTGGCGTTGTCCTGATAAACTAATGTCCCTTCCACCCACTCTGATTGGTTGGTATAAGCTTCTATCGTAGGTATGGGATGGTGGATGAAAGGCCCTAGCTTGGCCTCTTGTCTCTTCTTGGTAATGAATTCCAAAGGGTCATATCTCCAAACAAAACTTCTTTGGAATTTCATGCTCTGCAATATTAAATTTTCTTCTCGGCCTCTTTCCCTAGAGTTACATATGAAGGGGCCTAGTTGGTCCTTTATTTTGAAGTCAGCCTTCTTCTTGGCATTGACAAAGTTTGTTTCATCTGCATTGATAGTCTGCCTATAGTACTCTAAAGCAAATAATCTCATTGGGAGGTATTCGAGGAGTTTTTATGGTGCTAGCATGCAACCATAGATTCTGATCTCGGTATGGTTTTGTTACAAGTACCAATCACCTACCTTGGACCGTTTTTGACAATTGAAGGACCCTTTTTATGTCTGAACTGATTCTTGGAGGAGGGCTTCCTATCAACATTTTCATAATTAGATGCACAAATAGGTCAATAAAGTTAGCATATGAATATGGGGAGTGATATTCGTGGACCAATGGAGTCCAGAAAATGACTGATCTAGGCTGACCTTTTGTATCAAGCTTCTGCAAGGTGAATGGAAACTTGTCTGACTGGAAATATAGAAAAAGGTGGCACAAAACAAAGGAGTATTTAAAGACTCTCTCCTTGCTCATTCTCAAAAACTGGTCATGCATCCTATCAGCTATAAATTTTGCATAGTCATAGACAACAACAGGAGGCTACCCTGGAGTGTAGATGGACATGAAAGCTAGGATAATTTCATCAATATATTCACTGGTGGTATAACCTAGGACACTAGATATCATGGCTACAATGTCCTGACCAAATGGGGAAAAAATGGCAGTTACATATGGAGGAGGATCCTTTGGGATATGTCTTTCTTCTCTGATGAAGGTTTGGAACATCTCAACCAATTTTTCAGTGGTAAGTTTGGGGAACTGGTCTAATAAGCTTCCAATTGAAAGAGGAGTCAGGTTTTGCCCTGGTTGGAGTTGTAGCATTTCATTTATAGACTCAGTAGTGATGGTGAAAAGTATGGTTTGGCTTGGGGACATGACTGCTCTTTGACTAGGAATATAATTGGCATGATAGTAGTGGACAATTTCTAGGAAAATGTGGACTTTTGGGAACTGGTACTTGGGTAAATTGGACTCCCAAAGACCAATTTCATCAGCATGGTTCAAGTATCTATCCCTGCTTCGACAGTGTACTTTGAGTGGGGATTCTAGGATAGAGGTGTCCTTTATCTGGAAATCCTTATCAGCTAAGGGAAGGTGGTCCAGGTCTAGATGGGGAGTGGTGACAAGCCTTACATCCATGGCAATTGGGGTAGCCATTCTCAGTTCTTGTGGATTTGAGAGTGGGGGAGGTAATTTGCAGTTTTTAGGGCAATGGTGGTTCAACACAGAGTAGGTTTGAGTTCTTCGAGTTTCTTCAATTAACTTTTATCTTAACTAAGAAAATTCAATAACTGGTTTTGAAATAGATAAGATTTTTTGGTGAATTATGGCTTAAATACCTGGAATTTAAGGAAAACTAGCTCTTAACACGGCAACTAGCAACTGTAAATGGTTGAAAAGGCTCTGTGTAGGCTGGAAAATGAACTGGGTGCTCTATGGTGTCTTTAGGGTGCAATTGGATGTAGGTTGACAGCTTTGACGTTCAAAGGTGCATGCATGGAGGATTATAGTTGAAAAAATGAGAAAAACAAATGATTTGGGGCTTTTTGGCTTTATGCGCAAAAGATGATTTTGGCAGGTATGAGTGAACAATGGTCATTTTGTCGTGTAGTAGGGTGAACAATAATGATTTTTTCATGTAGCAGGGTGAAAAATAACCATTTTGTCATGTAGCACTGAGTGCTAAATGGTTTCCATCGCACTGCTTTTGGGCACTCTGTGGTATTGGGGGTAGGCCACCTGATTTTATATGTTGAACAACACGTAGCATCAAGGGCCCAATGGAAAACAACTTTATCAGGCAAGTATTGTTCATAAGTTTGGTCCACCTGATATGGATAAGGGCCGTCGGATGTGAAGGAAGATGATCGCATAGTGATTGGGCAGGGAAGCTGGATGGAAGCTAACAGGGGGGCCAGACGAGTGATCCCTTGTGGTAGTATTTGGGTTAATGATGGATTAAGGCGGGGTTAAGGCGTCAGGGTTATTAATGGAGGGATTAATTGGGTTTTTGCCTAACTTAATCGTATATCGATTAGTTCGTGGGTTTTCAAGGTTTGGGTGAAATTATAGTTTATATTTAAACTAAGGGTAGGGTTAATTTATATGTAGGAGTTAAATATATACGGGGAAATGTGTTTTTATCAGGATTTAATAAATAGAAATAGTAATTAAAGAATTGGTAGAAATGGGACACCACACACTAAGTAAATGATTTTTCACTTTTTCATGCTTTTCCAATATTAACATAAATACATAAGATAAGGTGTTTTGGTGGGTTTTTTGGGAAAGAAGGGGTTTTACATGGGGGTGATTGCTTTTCCTAGGTAAATAGTGTTTAACCTTAGAAAAAGGGGTTTTATTAGGGAAATGAGGGGAAATGAAGGGGGATGAATGAACTAAAGGGGGGATGAATTTTTATGAGGGGGTTTTAGTACTTATTGCCTATAAGTCATTGAGCCGAGGGTCTGATCCCTCCAAAAGTCAGAGAAATGCTTTGAGTACTTTGAACTTTATTTGTGGGAAATTAGTAAAGTGAAAGGATGAAATGGATGGGGGAAGTTAATTAATTGACTTTATAAACCTTATGGACAATTAATTTCCCACTCACATTTGGAACTTTTATGATGAGAATGATAAATATTCTTTTTGTCTAACCAATCATCATAACTTTTGCAACATTTCTTCTGCTTACCCATCTACTCATCCTACCATTTTTACTTCTCTTTATTAGGGTGCATTTGAGCTAGCAAACCTTTATCAAACATCTTTCTTTTCTTTACAATAGTAAAACTAACAAAATCTAACCTTCTTACATCCAAGGGCTCAGATTAAATAGTTGAGATCCTTTTATTTACTCTACCTATATACTTATCTGCTAAGGTTACATTTTTTGGCTAGATTTTTATTCTCTATCTATCAACATGAAATTTAAAGCATGGCATAATCAAGATTAAATAGTTTGATTACCATGGATTGTGGCATGAATAACAAGCTACACACAATCATTATTATGCATAAAAGTAAATAGTAGTGGCATTTTGACTTGCACACCTTCATGGTATTTTGTTTTTGGGGTTCATATTTTTCACTTTTTTGGACCTTTTCTTATTCTTTTTGTCCTTTGATTTTTCTTTTAGGACATACCCTCTTTAAATTTTTTGATTTTTTGAATATGGAAAACATTTGCAAAAAGCAAAGGTATGTACATATGACAAGGTTTAATCTTATTCATTGAAAAATTATGACTCCTATTGGTATAGGAACCTAACAATGTGGAAAGTTAATTTCATGCTGGTACATTGAGAGAAGCCACGGGTTGATATATGATTCACATGGAAGATTGGGTCATCGCAATACCATGATCCTGAAAGAAATCAGAGAGGGATTTTTCAAAATTTCCATGGTGAAAAGGTTTGGTATTATGTGGAAGGTGGGAAATGGATGTTCAATGGGATTGTGGAAACATAAGTGGAGAGGGGGTCCACACATGCATGCGTTATGATGATTTGTCCCAAGAGTTTGTCCCTGCCTCTTTCGAATGGAGAAGCGCATGAAATGATTGGGGAAGAATGATCTAAGGTGGCATGTTAAGGTAAGTGCAACAAAGCACAAATGGGAGAAGCTGACTAAATACATGGATGAAGGGATCCGAAATGTGTTTGGATGGGGTCCCTAGGGCTAGATTTTGTTAAATTTTGTAAGTCCTTTTTGTAAAGATGTAAAGTCTCTACGATTTGTGGAAGCGGGACATGAAGATAATAAGAGTCAAAGGGGATTTAGTCCCTTATGTGGGTAGGTTATAAGGAGGCTTTGAGACCCATCCATGGTATGTGGATCATGGTATTATAAAAGAAAGTGCTATAAATAGAATAGTCATAGTAAGTCTAGAAAGTAATTGTTTGATATAAATCTTTGTAAGAGAAAGTAAGCTAAGGCAGGAAAGGTTTGTTTCCTATACTTAGGTGAAGGGGAAGGGTCCTGCAAATGTGATTTGAACTTAAACAGGAATGCAACAACCTACAGATATGATCATAAACACATAGATGCAACAGAAAAACACTTCATTTCATTAATATAAAAATATTGAACTATGCTTACAAACATAATGGAAATAAGATAGCTCGAACGATGGTAGCATACCTCTGAGAAGAGATGTGGTGGATACATGCCTCTAAAATGAGTTACAATGAGGCTCAAGGGCCTTTTTATTATTGAACAATAAGGGAAAACTCTAAACAACCAAAACCCTAGCCTGAGGAGATGTAACACCAAGAGTTTAAGGGCCCCGTTGGGGTTAGTTGGGCAACCAACTTCCTAGGGTCATAACTTGGTCATATTATCTCTGTTTGATGCCTATGATACCTTGTTGGAAATATCTCTCTGAGGACTACAACTAGTAATGTGATTGCATTAGCAATCACTAAAGGAAGTTTGCCAAAAAAGCGTTGTTTAGGGCCTCAAAATGGCTCTGGAAGTTCAGGACCTGAAAAATTGCTAAAAATAGTAAATTGTGCTACAATTACAAAAATAGATGATACTGACTGGGGGGGTCTAGGTGGAATAGGTGGGTGGACACCAATATCCACATGGATCATTCTTTCCCCCTTACGAAGCAATGGTTCCCATTGCATGCAAAGCTTCCATGAGGTTAGGAAATTTTTGTTGAACTTGGTCCCTGGTGAACCACTTTCCCTTGTGACGGAATTGGTCTGCTTTGACAACTTGATATAGTTGTATCCTCAGTTGCCGAGTGTTCTTGATCTATGTGTCCATGATCTGTTCAGTTGTGGTTTGTTCCATGTAGTCTTCATTGAGCTCTGTTGGTGTGAGTTGTTCTGCAATGTCAGATGTGTCTAACAATGGTTGGAAGTATGGCTGAAGGCTATCTACACTGAACACTAGGTATAGATAAAGGAATGGTGGGATGCTAAGCTTGAAGGAATTGTCACTCACAGCCTTGGTGATGGTGTATGGCCCATATTGGAGTGGGCAGAGCTTTTGGTGGAGTCTAGCAAGGCGCTCTTTCTGCAAATGAAGCCAAACTTTGTCGCCCACCTGGAACTTGTGCAGCACTCGATGTTGATCATGGCGCTACTTTGTACTTAGCATTGGATCTGTCTAATATATCATGGACCTATTGGAGGATGTGTTGAATGTGCTCAATGAAGTTGTTAGCCCTTTCAGCTTCGGACTACAAGTGAGACGAATCTACCTAAGTGGCTGCAAATGGTATGGTCACATCAATGGGGCATAATGGTTGAAATCCGAGCCCTACCTAAAAGGCTTTGTAGCTTGTTGAGCTGTGGAGAGCTCTGTTATAGCTGTGTTGGACATAGGGGGGACTTTCATCCCATGTGTGCAGATGCTTTGAGTTGTACATGCGCAGAATGTGTACGATCATCCTGTTCACAACCTTTGTTTGGCCATCGGTTTGGGGATGGGAAATCATGGACTTAATTAGTTTTGTATCCAACATCAACCAAACACTTGACCAAAATGCACTCAGGAATATGTTGTCCTGATATGAGATAATGGACTATGGAATCCAAAAGTGTACCCACACTCGCTCAAAGAATATCTTAGAAGTGGCCTTTATTGTGATACTCTTCATGTAGGCTACCATGATGGCCATCTTAGATAGTTTTTCAACGACCATGAAAATGCAATTATTGTCATGCTTAGTAGAAGGAAGGCCTAACATATAATCCATGGAGATAGATTCCCAAGGCCAACTAGGAGTAGGTAGAGGATTATACAGGCCTTGCTTCTTGATGGTTGGTTTGGAAATGGCATAGGCGGTGTAGGATCTAATGTACTTCCCAACATCCTGACGAAGTTTCGGCCAATAAAAATACTTTTGCAATACTGCCACTATTTTATGTAATCTAAAATGTCCAGCAACATGACTATAGTGCACCTCCCAAATCATCTTGGAATGCTCACTTGAAGGAACACATATGTGTCCCATGTGGCATAATAGTGCATCGTGAAGGTGAAAATTTGGAACTTTCTTCCCTTCCATGAGTGTCTGGTATATGTTGTCGAATTTTGGATCACTCTTGTAAAGATGCAGCCACCCTAATGTCTCATGCCCACAGGAGTTGAGCACAGTGATTAGCACCATGAATGAAGGTCGGCTGAGGCAATCAACAACATTATTGGTGCTTCCCTTCTTATACTTAATGTTCAAATGGAACTGTTGCAAATAGGTGGATCATTTCTTATGGAGATCATTCTGCAACTTCCCTTGTGTCTGTATGAACTGTAGAGGTCGGTGATATGTGTGGATGGTCGTTTCCTTCCCCAAAATGCAATACTTCCATTAACAGCAGGCATGCACAATCGAATACATTTCTTTGTTGTAAGTGGGGTACTTTCAGACTGTGTCTGAAAGTGTCTCACTATGGTAAGCCACTAGATGCCCAAGTTGAGTACAGAAATAGCATAGTGGAAGGCATATGTCTCAATCTCAAATGGTTGTTACAGGTTTGGTAATGTGAGTACTAGTGTAGAACAGAGGCGATTATTCAAATCAGACAAACTTCATTGTTGGATTTCCGGCCAAAATAAATTTTCTTTCGCTTTGCCCTTGGTGAATTGACTTAAAGGCCAAGTGATATGAGAGAACCCTAACACGAACCTATGGTAGAAATAGGAAAGACTCAAAAATTTATGGAGCTCTGTTAGAGTGGTTGGGTATGGCCAATCCTAAATGACTTGTATCTTGGATGGGTCCACATGTACACCATGCTCATCAATGATGTACCCTAGATATTCAACCTGGGTCAGGCCAAAGGTGCATTTCTCCAAGTTAGCACATGTTGTGTTGTCAAAGGGTTTGAAGGACCTGTCAAATATTGGGGAGGTACTCTTCCCAACTTTGGCTAAAGATCAAGATTTCATCTAAATACACCACCACGAATGCATTGGTGAAGGGTCGCAAGATGTTGTCCATCAGTCTCATGAATATTGTAGGGGCTTCGTCAATTCGAACAACATGACCAACCATTTCAAAAGGTCCTCCTTGGATTTGAAGGCAGTCTTCCACACATCAGAGGGTTCAATAGGCACCTGGTGATAACTTGACTTCAAGTCAATCTTGCAGAAATATTTGGCCCCCTTGAGCTGGTCCAAAAGGTCATTAATTCGCAGGATTGGGTACATATTCTAGACAGGGATCTTGTTAAGTGCCCAGTAGTCAATACAAAGCCTCCAGGTCCCATCCTTCTTCTATACCAATAAAATCGGGCTCCCATAAGGTGATGAGATTGGCTTGATGTACCCTTTCTTTAGTAGTTCCCGAATCTTCCTCTTGATCTCATCATTCTCTAAGACAGAGCATCGATAGATCGTTCCCTTTGGCAGCGACATGCCCAGGGTCAGATCGATGGAGTACTTGACTTGACAGTGTAGAGGTACCCCTATGGGTGAGGTAAAAATGTCCTTGTACTCCTCCATGACCTTGTCCATTTGTTTCTGTTGTGCAGAGAAGCCCTTCCTAGAAGCCATAACCATAACCTTCCTCTTGCCTTGGGGGCGAATCATAAGGAAAATGAATTTCTTGGTTTGGGAAATGATCTTACTACATTTCTTTCTAGTGATCAAAGAGAAGGCAGTAGGCGGGGCTACCTGCGGTATCCTCTACAACTTATTAGCTAAAGTAATAATCACATAGCAAGGTCTAGACTCATATATATCATGTCGCTTCAACAAGTATGTTTGTCCTAAAAGTACATTAGAAACTTCAAGAGGAGAAACGTCACACAATACCTCATCTGTGAAGTGCTTGATTTTGTAGGTAAGGTGACATGTGCTATAGTATGATGAGAAGACCTCTAGAGACATTGTTGGCTAATGAGAAGATCTCGTCCTTGGTGAAGCCACCTGATGGTGTACGGTTGTGGATGTGATGTAGTCTTTAAGCCCAGCCACTTCATGACTTATACTGAAATGATGTTCTTTTGGCTCCCGATGTCGATAATGAACTACAACAGAGAATCCTTCACCCACATCTCTGAGTGGAAGAGGTGTTCCCCCTCCTCTAGATCTTCAGGCTCAATTTTCTGGATCTTTGTCATGAAAATAGTGGCACTAGGCTTCGAATCAATGATCTACTTTTGTTTTTTAGTCCCCTTTGTTGGAAATAATACTGAGTGGGGGGATGAATCAGTGTTATCAGATCAATAATTTAATTTTCAAAACTAAATTGTATATGCTACTTTAGCTTAGTGAACTAGCATGTATATGCAACTAGCGTATATTCAGAGATCTTTTGATTTACCCAAATTATCATGCATTGAACATTAACCAGTATTTTAGGAATTCATTAGATAGTGCAGTAAAAGTAGAATAAAGCATCACACATAAGAAACACACATGAACACCAAGATAAAAGGTGGAAACCCAATGTGGGTGAAAACCACCTGCTGCAATCGTCTTTGTCTTCTTTTAATAATAAGAGAACTTTGTTTACAATTTTGTACCAGTGCATTGTTATACTAGTACACAGGCTTCTACTTGTAAAAGGCTACAACCTTTTCTCATTCTCCAGCTTCTACTGGAAGGGAGCTAAAACCCCCTAACTTTTGTACTAGCTGATATGTTTACTAGTACATAGGTGTCGGCCTACAGAGGGCTACAACCTTCTCTTTTCTTCCAGGGACCACGTTACATAAATTTTCAGACTGGATCCATCAACAACATCATTCAATCATCAAATATATCTGCATCAACCAATCTCCTTTTGAACCAATCACAACCGAATCAATCAATCACTCCGGCAACCCATCAATCTGATCTTTCAGAATGCTGTAACCAGAATACAGTAACTAGAACCCAAGCTAGAACCCCAAAACACTGCAATAGTAAACAGAAGCACCTAAAACATAGTTTATAAGGTATATGCTACTTCCATGTGTCGAACCTGCGTGCATACATGATTTCCTCAAAGCGAACCTACGTATACGGTGTTTTGATATCCAGAACCAGCGTGTATATGCCACTTTTCTAATGTGAACCTGTGTATAGATTTGTAAATGATGATTTAAACATTACAACTATTCCAGACTTCAGTCATACCCAAATCATATCATTTACAGAATAATATATGTGTCAGTATTCATATCTAGAATATTCATGAGAAAAAACACATAATGATAGTTCATTTTATGCCTTTAGATCCTGATCCATCATTATATCTAGTTCCTCATCATCTGCTAAGGTTCTTCCTTGGTTCAAATCTAGCAATGCACCATAACCAAATAACCTCCATACTAGATCTCACACTTCATCAGATATTTGATACTTGCACACGTTGGCCTAATGATCTTCCCCTCCTTTTATAGTTTGTAGGCCTTTCTCAATACCATGGACCAAAACCACTTAGGACCAATACCTTGGACCAAATACCTAGGGTCAATACCTCGGACCTGATACCTTGGACCAATACCATGGACCAAATACTTCGGACCAAAACTTAGTTTTCCAAGGTATATGTGCTTTTCCTTTTGTGAAAGTGGGTGTGTGTTATAGACAATTTTGTGCCTTGCAGCATCAGGCATGAATTGTCAATAATCCAAGGGATCCAAATTCCCTAAACATGATGTTCCTACCCCTAGAGGAACAAGGTCAGCAAACCAACAGCTCTCAGATCAGTTCTCCACCTGAAAACACTCAAAAACAAGCAATCCTGAAATCAAAGCAGGTGCTCCACTAGGCTTCTGCGCTGAAACTCAACTCCTCCATGGTGTACCTGCGTTGCAAAGCAGGTAGAACAAAGGCCACCTGCGCTGAGCGAGATGGGACAAGTGGCACACTGAGTCATTGCTCTGGAATCTTCCAAAAATGACACTTGGATCAGGGATTTCGCCTTGTGATGAGTCAGAGGCTCTATTTCTCCAAGTGGAAGCAAGGTTCTCCAAGTGGACTCAAGAACTGAAGATCAACTGAAGAGAGAGAGGACACAAGGCAGCTACACATCAGTTGCAAGCTGACTCATCCTTTCTCAATTCATCTATATATTGAGCTCTCTCCTATGAGCTCAAGAGGCTGGAATTTTGTGCAAAGTAATGATATGCTGTTGGTTTCACTATAGAACTATTGGGTGATTGCTTGAAGGAGGTGAAGAGGAGAAATTTTTTCTGCTGGGAGGTGTTGCTGGATTGGGGCCTTCAATGGTTGTAACCTTCTCAGAACTTTACTTCTTCCATTAATAAAAGCTATTGAGGTTCTTCTATATGCATTTGTTTCAATGATGTATTGTGATGATTGTATATTTGATTTATGCTAATCCTTGAATCAGTTATGAATGCATGCTTCTTGTAGTTTCCTTCTTTGTTATTTTGCAGGATCTCATTGTAGCTGGGCCAGCAAAAGGGCAAAGAGCTAGGAGCAAGCAGTAAAGAGAAGAGATTGGAGCAAATATTAAGCGCAAGGCAACGGTTAGTGCATTTCTTCATTCTCTCTTGCTTTCATAAAGAAGTAAACCTTAAGTAGTTTTGTTTACAGTTGTTGCTGAGGTACTATCACCCTTAGAGTGGGATAGGGTCATCCGAATCGGATACTTTTCCCTACAACAAACTGGCGACTCCGCTGGGGATCGTATCTGTTTGATTGTTTGTAGTATTTTGCTATTCATTTCTTGAACAAAAGAGTACCAAATCGAAATGCTTTTGACTATATCAAAAGCGAAGTAGAGGGCAGCTACTCTAGCTCATTCCTGAGCATGTTCATGATTTGAAGAGCTGATCTACAAGGATCCTTGTAAGCTCTTAGTGATAGCTTTTCATCTTCCTTGTCATCCCTTAGTGTGTGCTTGACTGATAGCTTCTGATTTGAGCAAAAACTGTGAATTTTTGAGAAAATTGTGACCCGGAAACTGTGAAAACACAACTTTCGTTTTCCAAAGCAGGTAGTACACAGGCTACCTGCTTTGCAACGCAGGTCTCGAAGGGGCTACCTGCGCTGAGAGCCAGACTGGCTGTGCAGCACCTGCGTTGGCCCAATTTTGCCTTGTGCATTTGGGGTTTCCTCCCTTTTTCTTGCCTGTTTTCACTATAGATTTTGCAGCCAGTTACCAGTCTTGTACCTGTTCTGAAACCAACCTTACTTGCCATCATTCCGCCTCTGTTATATAATGAAATTGTACTTGTTCTTTTGTATTTCTTACATCATTTACAATTTCCCATAACGAAAGTGAACTAGTCTTGCTTTGGCCTCTTAGATCTGAACCTGTGTTAGGCATTTTGCTGGTCTAAAGAGTTAGCATGTTTGCTGTCTATAGCTGATTAGTCTTTTTACTTTCGTCATTATGGTTTGATTTCATGTATTTCCAGTGATTAAACAAGTAAATCTTAAGGTGTCTTTTGATTTTGGACAAGCTTGTTTGTTTTCACTTTAAATCGAAATCAAAGTTAAATAACAACTTTCTTTTTGTAATACATCAACATTAAGAAAGGGAAAAGAAAATACATGCATTGTGCATTTTGCATTTGACCGCTTGCATGCTGATTTAGGAAATTTTGCATTAGTGTGTGCTCTATGATCTGTGTGAAAAGATTTGCCTTTCTTCTCCTCAGTAGTTAAGATTTTCAAGGTTGAAAGATTGAAAAGTTTGCTTCTCATCTTAGACTGCATTCAGGAATTTGTTACATACATCTCGTGGTGATCCTTAAAGGCAAACTGCTAAACAAGATCAACATTAAAATAAATTCAATTTACATAACAACGCTTTGTAACATAATGCAAACACATAGAGGTCTAGGTAGAGACGTGTTCCGGCGTCGTTAAACGTAGTGACTGTCGATCTCTACGAAGGTGGGTGATTCCTCCTGAGAGTCGGTGGCACTAATACGGACTTGTGCTCGCACGTACCATCGCGTATATATTGGGAGACCCCTATAGGAACAAAGCCTTTATCCATAGGAAGCCGTGTCGGCCGCCCTACTGATCGCGATGCAGTGAACACAGCATTCACGAAGATCGACCACCCGTACCGTAAAACGTATTCTGTGGTTTCGCGAAAAGTTTGGCACACCCTCTGCCTAGAACTCCAGAGTAGTTTCTTTTGGCCTTTTTCAAACTCTATAACTGAAAAAGTCCATCTGAGCATTTGTCACTTCGGGCTCGTTAATACATCGAAGGAGACTAGAGTCATCTTTAGCTTTTTCTCGACTCTTAAAAAGTGAAAAAGCAAGTTGTGTCTAAAGCGTCGTCATATAAAATTCATTTTAAACGGAACATAATCACCCCCTATTCCTGCGTTGATCTTCGAAGTTAGTCTTTTGGCATCGTAAGTTCTTGTAGAATCGCTAAGAAATCTTTTGGATAGACTCAAAATGTCTGAACAACCGTCAACATCTAGGACTGTGTCGTCCGACATAGCAACAGCAGAGCCTCCTGCTGCTACTCCAACGATGTTTGCTGGTATACCATCTGTCCCGGCAAATTGTCAACAACAAGCCGGAGTCCCATCAGGGACAACAATATGGTTAGTTCCTATTTCTTCATCCGGATTATCATCTGGTACTTCTTATGTTGAAACTCAACAAATTGATCCAATGTGTCTTCAAAGGCCAATTTACCCTTTAAGTACTGGATTTCCGCCATGTGGAGGGCAGTATGCTCTTTCATTGTTCCCTCCCGGAGAACAACCATATGGGAGTTTACAACAAAGTTCAGGTCAAACTGGAATCGCATCTAGCGGTTGGGTACCAATACTGCCTCAATAACCAGGAGTTGTATCTTCAATTCAACCAGTACACCCTGTGTCGAATATTACCACCACTCCTGCTATGGTGAATGCGTTGCATCAATCACAATCTCAGGGTAGTGCCTCCTTATCTGGAGCGACTCAGGCTCAAACAAGTACTGTGACTCCTCATCTTGGTCAATCATCCAGTATTGGTCAACAGCAAATGGTCCGACAACCAGAGCTGGTTCAATCTCAACAACCGCCATTCCAGCAATCATATCAAGGACTTGAGCAACAAGTCTTTGTAAGTAATGGGCAACCATGCTATAATGGTTACGCCCATCAACCTTGTCAAAGTTGTCAGCATTATGCTGGTCTGCAAAGACCCATTGCCCAGGCGATACCACCTTATCCTGGATATGCTCCGCCTAATCTGAACCATCAGTTGCCTTTTGTAGCAACTCTAGAATTACCAGATCTAAACCGGCTGACGAATGATCCAATTGCTTATGCCCCTTGGTGGCCAGCGATTCCGCATAAACTTCCATCGGACATTCCTAAATTCAATGGAAATCCAGGTGAAGACCCGTCAAATCACGTCATGACTTTTCATCTGTGGTGTTCATCGAACACTCTAAACGATGATTCGATAAGACTTCGCCTCTTCCAGAGGACATTGACAGGTCCAGCGGCTAAATGGTATATTGAATTTCCAAGAGCCTCTTTCGACAATTTCAGCTCCTTAGCCACGACTTTCTTAACCCATTTTCAATTACCAATAAGGTATGAAACGGGAACAGAACTCCTTACCAACTTCAAACAGACAACAGCCACTCACATATCTGATCATATACATGAGTGACGACGTCGTCGTAGGATGGTGAAAACTTACGTTCCCGATCAGCTGTTAGCTGAATGGTTTATAAAGTCGTTACTTCCGGCTATAACGGAAGATGTGGCCAAGGGAGGAGTCGTAACAGAGGAACAAGTCATTGCTCGTGCTCAATACTTAGACTTAGTATATACTCAGTCGGGCACGCTCTACGACAAAATACCTGACGCCCCTAGACCTGAATTTTCAATTCCTCCCCCTCCTAAATCGAATACTAACTCTCACGCCAGTAATGGCGTGACTGGCAAACGCAAAATTTCTAGTCAAAATGCAAATGAGGAACTTCTTGCCTCAGAAGTAAATGCCATGTCGACCGACAAGGGCAAACAACTGAAGCAACCAAGGGGCAAGAAGAAAAAGAAAAGGAAAGGGAGACCCCCGATAGGGTGTCATATATGCGATGAGGATCATTGGACGAAACATTGTCCACATATAGCTAAAGTTAAGAAACTCTTCAAGAGTTCAAAAGCCCCAGCAGTATTGACTGATCCGTTTCCTAATCCAAGACAAAATCTGGTTGCTAATCAAAATTCTTCCCGATCCCAGGTTCTTATGTTGTCCACCTCGAAACAGCAAAATAATGCTTTGACAAGGAATAAAGATTACAGGAATCCAAAGCAGTTGAACAACAAGGCAAATAAACAACCTAGTAGTTCAACAACAACTTTGACCAAAGTCGTGCCACCCATCATTCCTGAACCAATGATAAAGTCGCCAAAGGGAGTAGTACACCAATCGACATTTAATCCTCGTGAAAGAATAACGCAGGATTATAATATAATAGAGGACCTCGCCCAATCGTCGTCCGCTATGTCGACACTTGAGGTAGCGCAAAATTGCACCTCCCAAGAGCAAGCTTTATTATCAGCCATAGGTGGGATTGGTCCAATGGATTCCAATCTTGCAGCCTTTGATCATAAAGGATATGACCCTCAGTTACCAGCTCAACAAGCTTTCCTTATTCAAGTGAAAACCCTCGACAAAACTGTTCATCGAACAATTATTGATGAGGGAGCATCTACATGTCTTATGTCGATGAGTTGCTGGAAAAATTTAGGCTCACCACCCTTGTCGAAATCGTCAACGACGTTAAAAGCATTTGATGGACGATCATACACTCCATGCGGGATTTTAAGTAACTTGCAAGTTGAACTGGGGAGCAAAACAGTAGAAGTTGATGTTGAAGTAATCGACGGAAACCTCGATTACAACATCCTACTGGGAAGACCCTGGATATATGCCATGGCTGCAGTTGTGTCGACCTACTTCAGGAGGATTGTATTTCCTTTTCAAGGAAAAATTACAATCGTCGACCAACAAACATTTCTCCCCAACAGTTCCCAAGTTACGGGAAGCAGCACAATGATCCATGAAAGTAATCAGTCGCTCCAAAATATAGGAGTAGGTCTCCTAAAAGACCTTGCCTTAATGGGTACTTTTGCCCTACCGCCGGCGAGTAATCTAGTGGAAGTAGCCACAGTGGGAACCTACAATATGAAATCTTCTATATCCAACGGATTCAGAAGATTCCTAAATATTTTGTCAGCATGGATCATCGCCCTAATGGAAATACTGTAAATACAGTGGGCCCCGAGGACGGTTCTTATCTCGTGTCAACCTCGTTAAAAAATGAAACAAGGAGTCATGAGGATAGTTCTTTTACTATGTCAACCTCATTAAAAAATGAAACAAATCCCCTTTTCAAAATTCAAAGGTAAACCTTCATTCCAACCACCAAGTTGAATGCAATGAAGCTTGGGGGGCACCCTCCTTTGACATGCGTTATTATGATGCTGGGGGCATGCATAACGAGCAGTTTTGGCAAAGTTCATGCTCGTTAAAAAATAAACGCAAAACCGAGCAGTTTTAACGCGGAATTCATGCTCGTTAAAAAATAAACATAAGCATGTGAGCAAGCTTCTCCCAGAGTTCAAGCTCATCCAGAAAAAATGAACCGGTAAATAACCATTTGAGACCGTAAATTCATCAGCCATAAAAGCCTTGGTCGTGTTTGCACCGTCACCTCCACTTTTCATTTGACCGATCATTCACATCCACTTGATTGTTTACCTATTTTGAGGAATAGCTGCGAAGAGTGATTTCACTAAGCCATCCTTGTGACACTGCCGTGATTGGAAAATTCCAACCTGTACCTGGAATCTGCTGCTATCCCTGTTTATCACTCGTTCCTCAAAAGACGAGTCTCCTTTGAGCTCTTTTCTCTTGACTCGTAAAATATGAAAAGTTTGCCGAGTTTTGGCCTTCCAGCTCGTTAAACGATCGGAAGAGCTATCCCTCCTCTAGATTTTAATCTTTTTGGACCTGAGGGATTATTGCACAAAAAGATCGAGCGCTTGTCTTGTTCGGCTCGTTAAAAGTACCGAAAACTCATCCCTTCTGTATTGTTTTATACTTTTTCGGACTTAAGGGCTTAGATGACGAAAAAGGAATTCTGGAGTTGACTTTATGTACCTTTTCAGACTCTCTAAAAATGAAAAGGACTGAGTTATCCTTGTCGTTAGACTCGTTAAATTCATTAAATAGCGACAAACTTGTCTTTAGACGAGAACGAGTTTCCCTATCGCTAGGCTCGTTAAAACATAGCGATGGGCTTGCCCGAAGGGCAGGTTATAGAACAAGCATATGTTATCCTCCTCAAGCTTGACAAAAATAAAGAGGTACTGGTCAGCAATGACTGGGGAAAAATTGGGAGAACCTCACAGCTTTAATGGTAGCAAGTCGCTCTTGAACATGACACTTTGTCCTCCGTATCACATCGGGTTGGGTTGTTTCATTCACCGGTCTCATCACCATGGTCCTCGCCACACCATCCACAGTTGGGGTAATGCTACTGATCCATCACATCAGTGTCGTTATATGTTCAAGAGATGTTGTTCTGCAAAGAGTCAACCGTGTCCCATCCACTGCCATACATTGTCCTTCATCCATTTCATGACTGCCACCCTGAATCATACGTCACAGTTTGTTTTCACCTCATCACAATCACTAGCTCCGTTCCGTGTCAATGATGTGGGATTCATTAAGGCCCTCCTTTGACGGATCGCTCCTTGTCGACATCAGCTCATTATCCAAGGAGTTGATCTAGGAACAACCCCTTCAGTACTTTGAAGCTTGCATGCCTCAATGGCAAGTTTCTCACATCCGGCGACAGGTATACATCAATGACCTTCGACCAGAGGATTTTGCATGGTGGTCGACGCCAAGTCCTTTATTCCCACCATGTGAATTGTACTGCTGTACCTTGAGGGTCATCATACTTATCGGTGATTCCTCTCGCGCTTGTTAACGGTTTACATCATTGACCGGTAATCAAGCGATGTCTTTCCATGTTCGACTTCAAGAAATTCTCACATGGATCGACTTGTACATCGAGTGAAGATCGGAAGAGATTGAAGACCCCGGATCTAGTTTCATCCATCCGGGCTGCGATATATATTCAGGATATAAAGACATTTGATGTGTACATCATTGCAGCAGATGATCATCCTTCTCAAAGGATGATAATTTCAGCGGAGAATTATCAGTCTACCATCAGACGATCGTCTATTCTATGTACCAAAATGAATTTATAAAGCTGAGCATGGGAATGCCCACCTCAGCTAGATCATGAAAAAGTATGAAAAATAATGTATTGTATTGTAACTTATTACAGGACACTTCTCAGCAGATTGAATGAACTTCGGATCCTCCTAATAAAGCATTTCACCCGATAAACGACCTCATACTTTAGGGGGCATCTGTTATAGACAATTTTGTGCCTTACAGCATCAGGCATGAATTGTCAATAATCCAAGGGATCCAAAGTCCCTAAACATGATGTTCCTACCCCTAGAGGAACAAGGTCAGCAAACCAACAGCTCTCAGATCAGTTCTCCACCTGAAAACACTCAAAAACAAGCAATCCTGAAATCAAAGCAGGTGCTCCACTAGGCTTCTACGCTGAAACTCAACTCCTCCATGGTGTACCTGCGTTGCAAAGCAGGTAGAACAAAGGCCACCTGCGCTGAGCGAGATGGGACAAGTGGCACACTGAGTCATTGCTCTGGAATCTTCCAAAAATGACACTTGGATCAGGGATTTCGCCTTGTGATGAGTCAGAGGCTCTGTTTCTCCAAGTGGAAGCAAGGTTCTCCAAGTGGACTCAAGAACTGAAGATCAACTGAAGAGAGAGAGGACACAAGGAAGCTACACATCAGTTGCAAGCTGACTCATCCTTTCTCAATTCATCTATATATTGAGCTCTCTCCTATGAGCTCAAGAGGTTGGAATTTTGTGCAAAGTAATGATATGCTGTTGGTTTCACTATAGAACTATTGGGTGATTGCTTGAAGGAGGTGAAGAGGAGAAATTCTTTCTGCTGGGAGGTGTTGCTGGATTGGGGCCTTCAATGGTTGTAACCTTCTCAGAACTTTACTTCTTCCATTAATAAAAGCTATTGAGGTTCTTCTATATGCATTTGTTTCAATGATGTATTGTGATGATTGTATATTTGATTTATGCTAATCCTTGAATCAGTTATGAATGCATGCTTCTTGTAGTTTCCTTCTTTGTTATTTTGCAGGATCTCATTGTAGCTGGGCCAGCAAAAGGGCAAAGAGCTAGGAGCAAGCAGTAAAGAGAAGAGATTGGAGCAAATATTAAGCGCAAGGCAACGGTTAGTGCATTTCTTCATTCTCTCTTGCTTTCATAAAGAAGTAAACCTTAAGTAGTTTTGCTTACAGTTGTTGCTGAGGTACTATCACCCTTAGAGTGGGATAGGGTCATCTGAATCGGATACTTTTCCCTACAACAGTGTGTATGTATACACAACTTGTATACAGTGAACCCGCGTGTATACGTGGCTTGGCCAATGGCGAACCTGTGTATACCTCTCTTTCTTCATTCTGTGAAGTCTGATCTATAACTCTGTGTTGTTAACCTGTTGTACTGTGATCTGTCATCTGAGTGAGTTTCCATCAAGGACAACACATGTGTCATAACGCCAACAATCTCCCCCTTTGGACTTGATGGCAACACCAAGTCAGTCTCCCCCTTTGTCATCAAGGGCAAATGGTAATGCTCCCCCTGAGTACATGTTGAATTCTATGATATGCTGAAGTGTGCTAATTGAGCTTATATGATCGATTCCATGCTCCCCCTGAGCACGAGAAAGGTCTGCAAAAAGATAACATGACTCTATACATACATCACCAATGACCTTCCTATCACCAAGGACTCATACATACATCCATCTCCCAATCAAATGGGGATATACCAAATTTGACTCATCCACCCAACCAAGTGGGGATATACCAATTGTTTATACAAGAATCATTACATCATCTATCCCATGCATAGTTGGGTTACAAATTAGGTCTTTTCATGACCTTTACATTAAATGATATACATGACATATATAACAGAGACCAAATATCTTAAAAAAGACCATGATGGTCATCAAC
Source organism: Pinus tabuliformis (assembly GCA_031772625.1). NCBI lineage: Eukaryota > Viridiplantae > Streptophyta > Pinopsida > Pinales > Pinaceae > Pinus > Pinus tabuliformis. The sequence goes on from CM062815.1 coordinate 41,810,729, forward strand.
AACTACCATCAGTAGAATTTGTCAATTAGCATCCAGACCAGCAACCATGTTCTCCCCCTAAACCTTTTCCAACTGAATAAAAAACAACTATGTGGATCTGTATCAAGATCTTCTAAGATAATGCCCATAATGCATTATTAGAATCATATGCTCCCCCTGAACTTGTGCCAAATGTTCACTGTCAGATCTGATCATTTCACATATCAGAAGAGTTATCAAGGCATCATCATCAATTAGATATACATCAAGTTATCAACAATTTATGAGAGCCAACATATTTCCACATGTCATCAACAGATTGTAACCAACATCAAGTAGAGCAGATAATTCACTAAACCATATCAGACCCCTTTCTCCTGAGTCTAGCCCACTACTTTTCCTCAAACCAACATATACATGATTGTACCCACAAAAACTAGTGTATGTACGTGACTACACTTCATGAAGCTCACGTATAACCACCTTTCTCTATAGAGGATAGGATTTAATAGCAGGATGATGTAGCAACTACTCCCAGCTTTTTTCTAAATATTCAAATGTCTCTTTGGGCAGTGGCTTAGTGAATATATCAGCAACCTATTCTTTGGAGGGAACATACTCCAATTTAACCTTTTGTTCAAGCACTTGTTCATGTAGGAAATTATATTTGATGGGTATGTTCTTTATCTTGGAGTGCATGACTGGATTCTTTGAAATACTGATGGTGCTTGTATTATCACATAGAATGGAAATGGGTGGAGTAAATGTGATCTAAATATCTTGCAAGATTTGCATCATCCAAAGTAGTTGTGTGCAGCAAGATGCAACAACCATGTATTCTGCTTCAGCTATAGATATTGCAATTGAACTTTGTTTCTTGCTGAGCCAAGACACTAATCTGTAACCCATATAGAATGCACCACCACTAGTGATTTTTCTGTCATCAACACTTCCTGCCCAATCTGCATCTCTATATGCATGAAGTGTAAGACCTGTATCTCTAGGATACCATAAACCAAAGTTCTATGTTCCTTGAAGATATTTAAAAATCCTTTTGACTGCATGAAGGTGTGATTGCTTGGGATATTCTTGGAATCTTCCAACTATTCCCACAGCATGCATGATGTCCAGTCAGGTACCTATTAGATAAATAAAATTTCCAATCACGGATCTGTAAGTTGGTTGATGTACTACTATTGATTAATCATTTGAGCTAAGATTGCATCCTGTTACCATTGGGGTACATACTGGTTTAGAATCTTCCATGCCATACTTTTTCAGGATTTGTTTGAGATATTTGGTTTGTGAGAGAAAAATACCATTTTTATTTTGTTGAACTTGTAGACCAAGAAAATAGGTAAGCTCACCAAGCAAGGACATTTCAGATCCTTGATGCATAACTGAAGAAAAATTATGACTCATGGATTCTTCATTTCTACCAAAAATGATATCATCAACATAAACAACAATTATTAGCAATTTACTAGTGTTAATCTTTGGATATAGATTTCTGTCTGCTGACCCTTTGAAAAACCCTATTGGTGGAGATATTTGTCAAGCCAGTAATACAAGGCCCTTGGAGCCTATTTTAGACCATAGAGAGCCTTTCTAAGTTTGCATACAAGTTTTGCATCATTTCCAAGAATGAATCCTTTTGGTTGTTCAATATAGACTTCTTCTTCAAATTCTCCATTAAGAAAGGAAGATTTTACATCCATTTGATATACTTTGAATTATTGAAAACTAGAAAGAGCTAGAAACATTCTTATGTCTTCAAGTCTACCAACATGAGCAAAAGTTGCTTCAAAATCTATACCTTCTTGTTGAGCATATCCTTTGCAAACAAGTCTGGCCTTGTTTCTAATAACTTCTCCATTTTCATTCAGCTTGTTTTTGAATATCCATTTAGTTCCTATGATATTCTTATCATGAGGTCTAGGAACTAATTCCCATGTATTATTCTTTTCAATTTGCTCAAGTTCTTCATTCATGGCCTTGACCCAACATTCATCTCTGCATGCTTCATTTACATTTTGAGGTTTAGTGGAAGATAGTAATGCTATATAGCTTGAGGCTTCAACAATAGTTCTTCTTGTCTGCACACCTACCCCTTTTTCCCCTTAAATTTGAGTTTCTGGATGATTTTTTTTGAACATACATGGACGGAGTCTTTTCTTCTATCGTTATCTCTTCCTCTGGTGCTTCATTGATTTCTTCTTCAAAATTAGTGTGATTCGATGTGGGAAAATGATCCTCATCTTCTTCATTGTCATAATCTTCAGTTTTTATCTGTTTTGGATTTTTGCATGCTTCATCAACTACAACATCAATACTTTCAATAATTTTCCCAAGTCTTTTATTATAACATTTATATCCTTTACTTCGGGAAAAGTAGCCAAGAAGAATACCTTCATCTGCTCTGGGTTCAAACTTACCAAGTTTTTCATCAATCCTTTTGATGTAACATTTGCTTCCAAAAACTTTGAATTATTTTACAATATGAGTCTTACCATACCAAAGTTCATGTGGAGTTTCATTGATGTTTACCCGAACATTTTCTTGGTTGAGAATAGTGATGGCGGAAAATGCAGCTTCACCGCAGAAGGTTGCAGGAGTTCCAAATTCATTTAGCATAGCATGAGCCATTTCTTGAACAGTTATGTTCATTCTTTCTAGCACTCCATTTTGTTGAGGAGTCCTTGCGGTGGAGAGCTGCCTTTTTATTCCATGTTGTTCACAAAAATCAAAGAATTCATCTTAGGTAAATTCCCCTCCTCGATCAGATCTGAGGCATTTGATTTTGTGATCTGATTCATTTTCAACCAAAGCTTTGAGGGCTTTGAAATTTTCAAATGCTCCATCATTTTGCTTTAGAAGACCTATCCAACACATTCTAGAAAAATTATCAATGAACAATATAAAGTATTCTTCTCCACGAAGTGACTTTTTCCTTGATGGTCCACATTAATCAGTATGAACAAGTTCAAGAGGCTTACTAGCTGACCCTTCCTTTTTGATGAATTGAGATCTGGTTTTCTTACCGAATTGACATGATTTGCATATAGTATTTTCAGAAATGTTGATATCTAGAAGATCACGAACAACCTAGAATCTGCATGCTTTTCTTATTTGAGAAAAGCTTAGATGTCCCAATCTTCTGTGCCATAGCTAGTTTTCATCATTTTTGCTTAGATAGCACTATTGTTGTCCTCCCTTGAGTATGTATAGGTTGTTTGGAGTTTTTTTACCTTTAATCACGGTTTCTCCTATATCAAGCTCACAAACAACACATCCATTTGATTGAAACACTACTTCATTTCCTTGATCACACATTTGACTCACACTCAATAGGTTATGCTTTAAGCCATCAACATACATAACATTCCTAGATTTAACTTTTTCTTTCAAGAAAACAGAGTCTTTACCTTTTATGACAGCAAGAGTGTCGTTTCCAAATGAGACATTCTTTTCCTTTTCTATGGCATTATATGAGTGTAGTTTTTCTTTATCGCATGTCATGTGTTTTGAGCACCCACTATCGATGTACCATTGGTTTTATTGTCCTTCTGCATACAAGTCTATACCACATCTTTTTGTTTGTAGTTATTTATTTCTCCATATTTTTGGATTTAATGGAGTTTGATCCTTTTGAGATATTTGCTAAAGTTTACTCCTGCATTCAGATTCTTCATGGAATTTTTTTTTATAGATTGAGCATTCTATTTCATTTTCAAGAAGAGAAAAGTTATTATAGGAAATTTTCTTGATCTCTGTCACATTCCTTTGATTTCATACTTCTCTAGTCATGATGGTTTTGTAAGAAACACATTGAGTAGCTTTGTGTCCAAAATTATGACATGAGAAACATTGACCATTAAAGAAGTTCCTGCGATTATCAAATCTACTGACCTGGTGATTGTAGTTTCTATTGATATTCATCTTTGAAGAAAATTGAGTATGATTTACTTGATGTTGGTTGTGGCTTATGTTCATCCTTGAATTAAATTGAGCCTGATTTACCTGGTGGTCTGCTTTATGCCTTTGCTAATGATTTTCAAATTGTTCATTGCTCTTTTCTACATCAAGATAGCTTTTAGTGGAGGTTGACGGCTTCTGTGCTTGATATGCTTCTTCAATATATCTAAGAACTATCTTTATCATAGGAGAACACTGCACTTTGATAATTTCATTTACGGTTTCTGATCCTTTAGCAAATCTAAGATTGAGAGCTTTTGTTTTCTCAAGATCCTTTCTGAGACCCACAATTTCACATTCTAGTTTTTCATTGTGTTTTTCTCTTTCAGCAAGTTGGTATGTCAAGGTATCTATAATCATATTATTTTCTTCTAAACAGATTTTGAGTTTAGAGATTTCTTCATAAATGTCATCTTCATCTAAAGCATCCAAAAAATCATCATCTTCAAAAGCCATAAGAAGTCTATAGTCATTACTATTTTCATCTTCATCACTATTTGACAAACCATCGCTATCTTCATGAGTATAGTAGCTATTTTTACTTACACTTTGTTTTTAATTCCATTTTTTAGATTCCTTCCCTTTATCATGTTTATCTTTATGAGGACATTTTCGAGCATAATGACCAACTCTACCACAGGAAAAACATTTAAAAGGTAGTTTACCTCTAAATCTTCTAGAACCCCATTGTAGCTTCTTGACAAAGTTTACTTCCTGTTCTTCTTTTGAAAGATGTCCTAATTCATTGAGTTCTTCTTTTCCTTTTAGTGAAGCTTTAAATGTAGCTTCTCTCATATTTGATGGACCTCCTTTGCTCATCTCAAAGGCAGTTAAGCTTCCGTGTAGCTGTGTCATATTAATAGTTTGTAGATCCTGCTTTTCTTCTATGGCAGATACTTTTGGTTCAAACTTAGTAGACAAGGATCTTAAAACTTTTTCAACTAAGGTAACTTCCTTTATCCCTTCACCTAGATTCTTCATGCAATTAATAACCTCTTCTATACGTAAGAAGTAACTAGCTATACTTTCATCATTGTGCATCTTGAGAGTTTCATATTGAATTCTGAGAGTTTGTAGTTTAGCACATTTTACTTGAGAGTCTCCTTCGTAGCTTAGAATGATTTTGTCCCATATTTCTTTTGTAGATTTGAGATGCATAACCTTGACAAAATCTGATTGAGACAGACTTCCAAACAATGTATTGACAGCCTTGGCATTGATATCATATTGCTTTTTACCTGCCGTATCTATAGGAATTGCTGATGGAAATGTATACCCTCCTTCCACAATTTCCCAAACCTCTGTTCCAAGTGATTGAAGATAGGATGTGGTTCTTACCTTCCAATAAACAAAGTCGATCCCATCAAAGATTGGCGATCTGATGGATCCCCCGCTTTCTTGATTACTCATGATGATGGATCTTCCTTCAAGTGATCAAGCTTCTTCTGAAGGACCTGCTCTGATACCAATTGCTAGAAATAATACTGAGAGGGGGCATGAATCAATATTATCAGATCAATAATTTAATTTTCAAAACTAAATTGTATATCCTACTTCAACGTAGTGAACTAGCGTGTATACACAACTGTACTTAATGCAACCAATGTATATGTAGAGATCTTTTGATTTACCCAAATTATCATGCATTGAACATTAACCAGTATATTAGGAATTCATTAGATAGTGCATTAATATCAGAATAAAGCATCACACATAAGCAACACACATGAACACAAAGATATAAGGTGGACACCCAATGTGGATGAAAACCACCTACTGCAATCATCTCTGTCTTCTTTTAATAATAAGAAAATTATGTTTACAATTTTGTACTGGTGCAGTCTTATACCAGTACGCAGGCTCCTACCTGCATAAGGCTACAACCTTCTCTCGTTCTCCAGCTTCTACTGGAAGGGAGCTACAACCCCCTAGCTCTTGTACTAGTTGATATGTTTACTAGTACATAGGTGCCGGCCTACAGAAGGCTACAACCTTCTCTTTTCTTCCAGGGATCACGTTTCATAAATTTTCAGTCTGGATCCATCAACAACATCATTCAATCATCAAATATATCTGCATCAACCAATCTCATTTTGAACCAATCACAACGGAATCAATCAATCACTCTGACAACCCATCAATCTGATCTTTTAGAATGTTGTAACTAGAATACAATAACCAAAACCCGAGCTAGAACCCCAAAACACTGCAACAACAAACAAAAGCAACTAAAACATAGTTTATATGGTATACGCTACTTCCATGTGTCGAACCTGCGTGCATATGTGCTTTCCTCAAAGCGAACCTACGTATACATTGTTTAGATATCTAGAACCAGTTTTTGTATGCTGCTTTTCTAATGTGAACCTGCATACAGATCTGTAAATGATGATTTAAACATTACAACTATTCCAGACTTCAGTCATACCTAGACCATATCATTTACATAATAATATATATGTTAGTATTCAGATCTAGAATATTCATGAGCGAAAGCACATAATGATAGTTCATTTTATGCCTTTAGATCCCGATCCATCATTAGATCTAGTTCCTCATCATTTGTTAAGCTTCTTCCTTGGTTCAGATCCAACAATGCACCATAACCCAATAACCTGCATACTAGATCTCACACTTCATCAGATATTCGATACTTTCACACTTTGGCCTAATGATCTTCCCCTCTTTTTATACTTTGTAGGCCTTTCTCAATACCATGGACCAAAACCACTTAGGACCAATACCTTCTACCAAATACCTAGGGTCAATACCTTCGACCAGATACCTTGGACCAATACCATTGACCAAATACTTCGGACCAAAACTTAGTTTTCCAAGGTATACGTGCTTTTCCTTTTTTGAAAGTGCGTGTGTATGTATACGCGACTTGTATATAGTGAACCTGCGTGTATACGTAGCTTAGCCAATGGTGAACCTGCGTGTACCTCTCTTTCTTCATTCTGTGAAGTCTGATCTGTAACTCTGTGTTGTTAACCTGATGTACTGTGATCTGTAATCTGAGTGAGTTTCCATCAAGGACAACACCTATGTCATAATGCCAACACCCTTATCAAGTTCTAATTCAGAGTCGGAACCTACATCTAATTTTGAAGCCTTCAGCTCAGCCACCAGTGACTGCTTGGCTCGACACTCACTTGTATTGTGAGTGGAGCTCTTATCAAACTCACACCATTTTCCCGTGTCCTTCTTCGTCTTCGTGGCGTTGTTCTTTTCTTGTGGCTTCAGCGCGTTTTCCTGGTAGCCCTGCCTTGGCTTCATCCCTTGTTTTGTGGTTTCGGGGTGCCTTTTCCTTGCTTTGGATTCACACATCCAAAGTCTCAATGTTGGGCACGAGTTCCCTCAAAGAAAATTTTGAGGCTTAAAGCCTAGATTTTGGCTAAAAAGTGTAAATATGATGTAAAGACTCCACATTTTGTGGGTGCAGAGCACGAAGTTGCAAATGAGTCATAGGGTTGTCTGCCCTCAATTTTGTAATGTAATGTCGGCTTTAGAGATCTACCCATGGTTCGCGGACCATGGGATTGTATAAATAGAGCGAGGCTTTAAGTAGTTGAAAGAATCTAATTCAAGTAGTGATAATCGAATAGAAGCATAGCAGAAGATCTAAGGGTAAAGTCGAGTCTTTGGGTCGTAGAGTAGGAGAAGGTTCTACAACTAAGTGCGTAGAGGCCTAGTAGTCCAAAACTGAGTGCGCGGACCCCTGCAGCTGAGTGCACAGGGCGAGTTGAGTCTCTAACTGTTGAAGCATTAATAACGAGAAGTTTTACATCAATTTTGTGTATGTATTTCCTGTTTTCTGTCTCGAATATATTGAGTATAAATTGCATTTATGTTGTCTATATGGTGTGCGAACATATATAATTGTGTATATTAAGAGAATGTGAGTTAAAGTATCTCGTTATCCGAAGTTGACAAACATCTATAAGAGGATAATTAAGATACATGGTGTAACTTGGGGAAATAGCATAGATCATCGCCATAGCAGCGCGAAATCACCTTAGCCCCCTCGTCAGGGCTACGCGAAGGGTAATTATAATAGATCGTGAAGGTATCGTAGGTCAGAACAGTGTGCTAAGTAACCTACACAAAGGTATGCATAGTTGGACTAAATTGACCCCTCAGACATCTCAAGGGTGTGGAAACTTGGTTTTAGCATCCCCCCATACTGCTTCGGGTGAGACTTCAGTCCGCGCACCGAGGGATGATGTCGAAAGGGCCAGTAGTGTAGGGATTTGTTTGGTTAATTAAATATGAACCTAGGTTAGGCCCCACCAAGCCAACAAATGGTTTCATTTCTGGGACTAGGATATGCATAGAGATGTCTGATGTTGTATTATTGGAATCCAACTAAGAAGGAAATAGAAGGCTGGTTGGACAGAATAATTCATGAGTTTGTGGTGCAGGAGAATAGGAACTCACGACTGACAAAAGAAGAGTGGTTATACTACTACTAGAGATCCACAAAATATTCTTCATGCCTTTTCCTACTGAGCTGTATGAGTGGATCGCGAAGCTAGCAGATAGCCAAGGAAGGTGGAAACTCAACAATCCTATTGTGTGGATGCCAGAGTTAGTGCAAAGGTTGGAAGCATTGGAGGATAAGATCACATGCACCGTTAATCATTGGCTCAATTAGATTATTAGAGGATTCATTACTGAGTTCACGATTAACACCTAAGTTAGCTATAGTGAGGCAGAGTGACACTTTCTCAAGGGACTGCGAGGTAAGTATGTAAAGTCCATGAATACTTGGATTAAAATGTTATTGTGTGAAAAGATGGTTATGCAATTACCTTGATGTTCGTGGCTAAACGAAGTGGAAAAACTTACAGGAACGAAGTAAATAAGGGACCAGAAACTAGCCCCTTAATTTCACCTCTGCAAGGGGATGAGGAAGAACTTGCGAAGGTCTTGCTGTGAAGTGAGATCCATTTAATAAGGTAAGGAATTCCACAAATACCACCCTCACCCAGACCACTACCAACTTCATCGCCTTCACCTCCATCTTCACCCGTACCACCTCCGCCACCACTGTGAGTTTCCTGTGTTCAAGGTATTGAGAAATGAGGATCTGAAAAAATTTCGGTTCATGGTAAGAGCCATAAGGGATGTATAGGGAGTTACAGATGACAATACAAAGAAAGCGACACTGGTTAGCGCCTTGCAGGACCATGCACTGACCTAGTATATTAATCACTCCAATTATAATCCAAATGTGGGAATGGCAGATATCCAAGTAGCACTAAACAAAGAATTTAGCAGGCTGAAGTCTAAAGCACAACCGATCATTAGATTCAAAGAAATCATGATGCTACTAGGTGAGACTCCTTGGGAGTTGAATCAGAGGTTTAAATGTATGATTCATGAAGCTAATATGAATTTGACAGATGGACAACATCGCAAATGGTTTGTAGCATCGCTAACGCCACATTTAAGGAGCGCACTATCACAACAGAAGTTAACGACTCACACAGAGGCCTTAGAGATTGCAATGAGGCTGCATGAGACCACACTGTAGTATCCTAAATTAGGAGTTCAGCAGATCCACATGTAGCTAGAGAATTTATGCCTAGAGATGTAGAATATGAAACAGGACAGGACAACTCAACCATAAGTACGCGAAGAGCTGTGGTGCGTAAAATGCAAGGGTTAGCATCATGATAAGGACCACTACCCAGTGTTCACAAATTACCTCGCGGGAGGAGGACCGATGCCGTTAAGTCTAGAAGTGCAAGTGGGACCTAGTGTGGTGCCTGCTTTATGGTGCGCAATTTGTCAAATAGGTTGAAAGCATGCTACGGGCAACTGCAAATTGCTACAGAAGTACACGCAGAATTCGCAACAGTTGTTCTGTAATTTTTGTAGGTTGGTGGGACACGATGAGTGCACTTGTAGGAGCTATGAGTTGGTGATGGATAGAACTCCCACCTGCAGAGTTCAGGTCAAATCGCGGCCCCTAGACCAGAATGCAGGAGTGGCGCGAACAGGAAGTCAAGGGCACAGATGAGGCTGAAGTGGAGGAGGACCTGGAAGAGGTCGTGATCAGTTGATATGCTATAATTACGGAGGACCAGGACATTATGCCCGTGATTGTATGAATCCGATGCGGCCGTCGTGTTTATATTGCAACTTGTTTGATCATGAGGTGAAATATTGTTCTACGTAATAGCTAGGATACGCGAAAAAGGAGTGCTACCACCTCCCCCGACTCAGAACCTATAGATGATGAGGTCTGAGCCATGTGAGGAAGATCCAAATGTCAACATTGTGCTCTGAAGTGGAATCGAAATGGGATATGATAAGGGAATATTGCCAGAAGATAGTACTTAGGTTCGCAAAGCCCCAGCAAAAGAAGCGGAGTGCACTCAGGAAACTTTCATGGAAGCTAACAAGAGCTTTGCGGAGGCCTCCGCTTCAGGAAGCAAAGATAGACTGGAGCTGGAGATAGATCCATACATGCTCACAACGTTCTTGGAAACATGCATGAAGTTACTGTGCGACATTAAAGTTGTAAAAGGATTATAGGAAATCATTAACAGATGTGCTTGGACAGCACTAGGAGAACCACACGTAGTTCAGAAGATTGGAAAGCATAAGACAAGAATGGGAAGAGAAATGAGGTTGACCGCACAAATTGGAGAATATGAAATGAACCAAGTAATTATGGATTTAGGGTCGAATGTGAATGTTCTGCCAAAGCAGACATGCGAGAAAATGGGGAGACCTACGCTACAGTGGTCTCCTATTTAGCTGTAAATGGTGAACCAGCAGAAGATAATACCCATGGGGCGATTGCAGGGAATCACTGTGGACATTGAGGAAGCTAGCACGCTAGCAGACTTTGAAGTGATATAGATTGTTGATGACAGCAATCCCTACCCCATGCTCTTAGGAATTTATTGGGCCACTTACATGAACAGGGTGATTAATCTGAAGAAGCACAAGATGATTTTTAAAAAGAAGTCACTACGCATAATTATACCTCTAGACCTTGCTGAAGGATCGCGCTATATAGAGTCGGTCCATGACTATGAAAGCGATGATGATTTGGATTGCATCTATAAGATAACAACGCGAAACCAGGATTGGGTGAATCCCACTATTGATGGATGGCTTGCATGGGAGCTGTTGGGCACGAGATCCCCCAAGGGAAGTTTTGGAGCTAAAAGCCCATATTTTGGCTAGAAAGTGTAAATCTGATGTAAATATTCCACATTTTGTGGGTGCGGAGCGTGAAGTTTTAAATGAGTCATAGGGTTGTCTACCCTCAATTTTGTAATGTAATGTTAGCTTTAGAGATCTACCCATGGTCCACGAACCATTGGATTATATAAATAGAGCGAGGCTCTAAGCTGTAAATTAGAGAACATATTTAGAATGATGATGGAATAGAAGGATAGCGTAAGATGTAAGCATAGAGTCGATTCTTTGGGTCATAGAGTAGGAGAAGGCTCTACAACTGAGTGCACAGAGGCCTAGTAGTCCACACCTGAGTTCGTAGATCCCTGCAGCTAACTGCACAGGGCAGGTTGAGTTCGTAACCGTTGAAGCATTAATAAAGAGAAGTTTTATACCATTCTTGTGTATTCATTTACTGTTTTCTGCATTGAATGTATTAGGTATAAATTACATTTTTGTTGTTTATATGATGCACAAACATATATGATTGTGTTGATTAAGTAAATGTGAGATAAAGTATCTATTTACGTGAAGTTAACTAACATCTGTAAGAAGATAAGTAAGATACAGAGTGTAATTTGGGGAGATAGCGTAGATCACTACCATAACAGTGCGAAAGCCTCTCAGCTCCTAGTTAGGGTTGTGCGCAGGTGATTATAACAGATCACGAAGGTCTCGCAGGTCAAAATAGTGCACGAAGTAACCTGCGCGAGGGTAAGCACAATTGGACTAAATCGACCCCTCAGACATCTCAGGGTGCGGAAACTTGGTTCCAGCATCCCCCCATACTGCTTCGGGTGAGACTTCAGTCCGCACAGCTCGGCCTGATGTTGAAAGGGCCAGTTGTGTAGGGTTTTTTTTGGTTAATTAACTCTGAACCTGGGTCGGGCCCCATCAAGCCAAAAAATAGTTTCATTGTTAGGACTGAAATCTGCATAAAGATGTCTGATGTCATATCATTGGAATCCAACTAAGAAATCCATGAGATATTTTTCGCATCTTTCCCTACTGAGCTGTACGAGTGGATCATGAAGCTAGCAAATAGCCAAGGAAGGTGGAAGCTCGACCGTCCTATTGTGTGGACCCCAGAGTTGGTGTGCAGATTGGAATCATCAGAGGATCAGATTGTGTGCAGTGTTGATCACTAGATCAATCGGATTATAGGAGGATTCATTACTGAGTTCGTGGTAGATACTTCAGTCATTTATAGCGAGGCAGAGAGATTCTTTCTCAAGGGACCGCGAGGTAAGTACGTAAAGTCCCTGAATACTTAGATTAAAATGTTATTGTGTGAAAAGAGGGTTATGCAATTACCTTGATGTTTGGGTCTACGCGAAGTGGAAAACTTATAGGAACGAAGGAAATAAGGGAACAAAAACTAGCCCCTTGATTTCACCTCTGCGAGGGGACGATGAAGAACTCGCGAAGGTCTCGCTGCGAAGTGCTATCCATCTGATAAGGAAAAGAATTCCACAAATACCACCCCCACCCACACCACCATGAAATTCACCACCTTCACCTCCATCTTCACCCGTAACACCTCTACCACCACCGCGAGTCAATATGGCAAGCACAATAAAGTTGCATGTGTTCAAGGGAGTGGGAAATGAGGATATGGACCAATTTTGGTTGATGGTAAGAGCCATATGGGAAGCATAGGGAGTTACTAATGACAATATAAAAAAAGTGACATTGGTTAGTGCCTTGTAGGACCGTGCGCTGACCTGGTATATTAAGCACTCCATGTTGGCATTATGATGCATGTGTTGTACTTGATGGCAACCCTCTCATAGAAGATCATCTCACTTATATACATTCAGATGAATCTACAGAAGAGATATCAGATGTGACATAATACATAGATGCAGGACAGCTCAAAGGAATCAAATGGCAAGTTCTTAGTAAGCTTTGCCATCAAGTGCAAAGGGGGAGATTGTTGGCATTATGGCTAAAGTGTTGTCCTTGATGGCAACCCATTCAGGTGATAGATCACAGTACTTCAAGTCAGCAGCAGAGATTGATGATCAACTATCAAATATTGAAGAAAATAAGGGGTACGCAGGTACACCTTACATAAGGTGCGTACACGCAGGCCGATGTTACATAAAGTGCGTACATACCCGTAGTTATCCCGTTCAGGAGGTGCGTACCCCCAGTTCACTTACTTCAAGGCGGAGAAAAACACACGTGGGGTTTCTTATGTTTAACCCTTGGTATTTAGCCGACGGTATTGTGTTATTATGGTTTTGGCCCGTGGTATTGATCCATGATTTGAGGAAGAGCTTTCCTATATAAAGCAAAGGAGATCATTTGGCTTGAGTATGTTTTTGGGTTGAACATCTTATGAGAGCTAGATCTGAGATCTTATGATCTCTTGGGAGTAATGTCTAGATCTAAATAAGGCGAATCTACTGATGGATTGAGATCTCTTTGGCGCATGATCAGATCTGTAGATCTAACTGTCTAGGTTATTCTTGAAGTCTTAAAATTATCTATGCCCGAAGGTATGCAGGTACAGTGAAAGAAAAGTGTGTATATACGCTGGCACGAAGCGTTTCAGGTGCGCCGGTACGCAGGAACAGAAGGGTTGCGGGTGCGGAGGTCCGCAGACAGTTCAATGGACACAGAGCGTGGGTAAGCAGGTGAGCAGTTGAGTACAGTGCGTACGTAAGCAGGTGAGCAGTTGAGTACAGTGCGTACGTAAGCAGGTGAGCAGTTGAGTAGGGTGCGTACTGTAAGCAGGCAGTACATGGGTGAAGCTGCTTACTTCTCTTGAAATCTCTGTTTATCATTTTTATGATCTGGGTTTTTGAAGTGATGTTTGGTTCTGGTATTATGTTCTGATAACAGCAGTGATTAAGTGAATGATTATGATTAACTTCAGTTTTGTTGGATGAATGGATCGGTTTTAAAATGACTTATCTCCATGTGATCTGATGTACTAGATCTGGTTGATAATTCTCATAATATCATTGTATATGGATGGATCTGGTGATTGGGTGATTAAGAAGGTTGTTTGATTACGAGCTTCAATGTTGTTTGGATGAAAAGTGGCCTTTCAGATTATGTGTTGTGCTTTAGTGTATCCAGTCTGAAAATTGATGAAATGTGGTACCTGGAGGAGAGAAGATTGTAGGTCAGCACCTACGTACTAGTATCTAAGCTAGTACAAGAGCTAAAGGAAATCTTTGGAGAATTGTAGCAGGTAGCAGCCTGCGTACTAGTAAATGGATCGGCTAGTACAAGAGCAAAGGGGGTTGTAGCTCCCGTGTTGGTATAAGATTGCACCAGTACAAAATATTGTAAAAGGATTTTCTTATTAAAGAAGATTGAGATGACTTGCAGCAGGTGGTTTTCTCCCGCATTGGGTTTCCACCTTATGTCATGGTGTTCATGTGTGTGCCTTAGGTGTGATGATCTATTCTCTATTACTGCATCTGTTATCTGATAATATGGTTGATAATGTTCTAATGCACTCATTGAAGATCAATTAACTTAATCATAAGAAGTTGTAGCATATATGAATCTGATTATGGAAATGAAAAAGTTTTATTAATGTGATAATATTGATTCACCCCCCCCCTCTCAGTATTATTTCCAACACTCCAATGATAATCCAAATGCGGGAATCATAGATATCCGAACAGTGCTAAACATAGAATTTAGCAGGCCGAAGTTTAAAGCACGGTCGATCATTGGGTTCAAAGAAATTATGATGCTACCAGGGGAAACTCCTTGGGAGTTGGATCAAGGGTTGAAGTGTACGATTCACGAAGCTAATATGAATATGATGGATGGACAACATCACGAATGATTTTTAGCACTACTAACGCCACATTTAAGGAGCTTGTTATCGCAGCAGAATTTAATGACTCAGGAAGAGGCCTTAGAGATCACGATGAGGCTGCATGAGACCCTGATGCAGGACCCTAACTTAGGATTTTAGCAGATTCACACGTAGTTGAAAACTTATGCCTTGAGATGCAGAGTCTGAAACAGGATAGAATAGCTTGCCCAAAAGTGCGTGAAGAGGTGTGGTGTGTAAAATGCATGGGTCAGGATCATGATAAGGACCATTACCCGTGTTCAAAAATTACCTTGCAGGAGGAGGACCAATGTTGTTAAGGCCGAAAGCACAAGTAGGACCTAGTGCAGCGCCTGCTTTGTGGGGCACAATTTGTCAAATAGGAAGGAAACACGCTACAGACAACTACCATTTGTGACAGAAGCATACACAAAATTCGCAGCAATTGTTCTGTAATTTTTTTAGGTCAGTGGGACATGATGAGAACACTTGAGAAGCTATGAGTTAATGATGGATAGAACTCCCACCTATAGAGTTTAAGCCGAAATGCAACCCCTAGACCAGAACATAGGAGTGACGTGAACAGGATTTTAGGGTCACAGATGAGGCCAAGGTGGAGGAGAACCTGGAAGAGGTTGTGGACAGCTGATATGCTACAATTGCATTGGGCCAAGACATTATGACCATGATTTTATGAACCCAACACATCCATCATGTCTTTATTGTACCTTGTTTGTTCATGGGATAGAAGATTGTCCTACAATGATAGCTAGGATACATGACAAAGGTGCACTACCGCCTCCCCCAACTCAAAACCTGTAGATGATGAGGTCTGAGCTGCGCGAGGAAGATCCAAATGTGAACATTGTGCTCCAAAGTGGAATCACGACGAGAGATAATAAAGGAAAACAACCTTAAGATAATACTTGGGTTTGCAAAGCTCCGATAGAAGAAGTAGAGTTTGATTTGGAACACACTTGATAAACCTTTATGGAAGCTAAGATGAGCTTCGTTGATGCCTCCACTTCAGGAAGCAAAGATAGAACAAAACCGGAAAAGGACCCATCTATGCTTATGATGTTCCTAGAAATATGTATGAAGTTACTACACAACAATAAGGCTGTAAAGGGATTACAAGAACTCATTAACAGATGTGCTAAGACCATATCAAGAGAACCGCGCGTAGTCCGAAAGATTGGGAAGCATAAGACAAGGACGGGAAGAGAAATGAGGTTAACCACACAAATTACAGAATATGAGATGGACCAAGTAATTATAGATTTAGGATCGGACGTGAATGTTTTGTTGAAGCAAACATGGGAGCGCATGGGGTGTCCTACGCTGCAATGGTCTCCTATTCAACTGCGAATGGCAAACTAGTAGAAAATAATACCCCTAGGGAGATTGCAGGGAATAACTGTGGATATTGAGGGACCAAGTGCACTAGTAGACTTTTAAGTAATAGAGATTGTTGATGAAAAAAATCTCTATCCCGCACTCTTAGGAATTGATTGGGTCACTGACATGAATGGGGTGATTAATCTAAAGAAGCACAAGATGATTTTTGAAAAGATGTCACTACATCTAGTTATACCTCTGGACCCTGCTGAAGGATCGTGCTATACAGAGCTAGTGCGCAACTATGAAAGTGATGATGATTTGGACTGCATCTATAAGATAACAATGTGAAACTAGGACTAGGTTTTTGGTCTAAAATGTGGATGCAAATTAGAGTTTCATTTACTATCAATCCGGGCAAGTAAACTTTGTGGATCATCCAATATATATGGACTTGGAGACAAACTAAACTAAGCTAGGTGAATAAATGCCAAAGCTCCCTTACAAGAGGTATTTCATTGGATCTCCAACACCTATCTAGTTGTTTAACAAAATGAAATCTAAATACATTGTGACAAGTGTAAGAAATATTAAAGCTCCCTTACAGGAGATTGTTCATTAATATTTCTAATCATCTTAATCAACAAACTATTTAAACTAATGAAATCAAACAAATCAGATTCATTGAAAGAAACATTAATAATTTCTTAGGAAAGGTCATTCATTAATATTTCAAACATATGAACCAAATGAAATTTAAAAACAAACATAAAATTAAAGCTTACCAAAACAAAAGTGTACTTGCTAAACAATGGGGGCCCTTCCAAGGATTCCCAAGCACATCAAAAGAGATGTCAAATATAGAAGATCAAAGAAGCTCCATTTCATCTATCTTCAATTGCAATTTGCAATTACAAGTTCTACATTCCAAGAGGTTCTAAAATCTCCATTACAATGATTCCAAATTCTAACTTCTCATTACAAACTTATAAGATCCTAAGGTACTAAATTCTAACTTCTCAATTCTAAATTCTAAATTCCAAAATTACAAATGAAGGAGATAACACTCCTATTTATACAAAAGTTATGATAACAAAATCATAATGATGATCCACTATTCCCTCTTCAAATCCACATATCTCTCAACCAATGGTGACACATAACCCTATCCTCCATGATCTTCTCCATGAGGTCCATGATCTTATCCATGAAGTTCATGATCTTCCCAAATTTGGATTTGAACATAGAGTGCCACATAAGGGTGCCTTAGAAGCTTCCTTTGTACCTACACATGTCAACAAACTCATTCAAATTGTTAGGTATAAGTATAAGCATATTATTTTCTAAAGTTTAACCACAAATTCACTTAAAAATACTAAGAATTAATAATGTTTTCGAAAACACAAAGGTAACCCATATAATGATGAAAGTGAAGTGGATGTGATGACATGGTGGTGGAATAAAGGTGGAAAAATGTGTGAATGGAGTGACAGTGGATGTATTTTAAGGATAATTCTTTGGCCCAACACTAGGTGAATCCCATTGCAGATGGACGGCTTGCATGGTAGCACGAGAGCTCCTATACTTCGAATTCAGATAAGGAAAAGGAGCTATGGCATAATCAGTTACATGAGGTGACTACACTGAATTGTAATATGATGACAAGGTTGTTGCAATGCATATTGATAGAAGTAAGGGACCTACCTACTTATGGTGGGTTAAGTGAGGTAGATACCTTCTTAGATAGATTTGAAAGAAAAGTGCTAGAAAAGAAACCCTTCTAGGCCTTGAATTGGGTACTGTGCACTACGTCCGCGAGATGGCGGGGCACGCACAAAGGGATCTTCGAGGACTGGCGCGAGTGCAGGAGAATGATGTGCATGCATTTTGGGAAGCCTAAGATGCGACTAACATATAAGTATGATGGATGTGATGATCCGCACGCACACTTGGCCAAGTGGATGAAGGTCTATGGAGAAAAGCCACAACCTATGTGGGTGCACCTGTTCTATCGTACCCTAGATGTTATACCCATGAATTGGTATATAGAGATAGAGCTCCACCATGGGACAGGTGAATGGGATATCCTACATGAAGGGTTCATGATGAGCTTTAGTTTTGAGGATGGATTGTGGGACAACATTGATGAAGCACTATAAGAGGTAAAAGAAACTATCTTTAGGATACCATAGGAGCTGGTAGAATTGATTTAGCCTGAATGGGCTACACAGCTAAGTTGCGCACTGGAATGTTATAATGTAATTGCTGAAGAAGAAGAGGAAGATCCATGGAAAATTAACATTTTTGAGACAAAAGGCCACCGCGAGGTTCAGGGACCATAGATTGAGAACCCTGACATAACTGCGTCAGTGAAGACTAAGCAGGTAAATATTGGTACGGAGGCGAAACCTAAATTTGCGAAGATTAGAGACTATTGGGACAACCCAACTGTGGATAAGGTCACTGAATTGCTTCGTGAATATTAGGACTTATTCCCGGCCAACTTTACAAATTTGAAGTGAATAATCAGAGATTTAGGGATAATGAAGATCATGTTAAAACCCAATGTGAAGCCAATTAAGTAGTGGTTGTATCACTTAAATCCGAAATACAAGGTGAAGGTCCACATAGAACAAGACAAGATTCTCGCGGTAGGCATCATTGAGCTAGTGGACAAATCTGATTGGCTATGACCGATAGTGATACAAGAGAAGAAGCAGTTGGAAGAAATAATAATATGCATGGATCTTAGAAATTTGAACGATGCATGTGTACATGATCCATTCCCAACTCCATTCACAGATGAGGTGTTGGACAATGTAGGCAGTCAGGGAGTATATTCTTTCACTGGTGGGTTCTCAGGATACCACTAGATCAAGATCGCACCAGAGGATAGAAGCAAGACAACCTTCGTGACTCAGTGGGGTTTTTTCAATATATTTTCATGCCATTTGGATTGAAGAATTCCCCTGCTATCTTTTTGTGCATAGTCGTTGCGGCATTCAGGGAATATATTCATAAATTCTTGGTGGTCTATTTTGACGACTGGATTGTATTTAGGCTGGTTAAGTACCATGTATCGAACCTATGCTTTATGCTAGATACATGTCGAAGATACCAAATTTATCTAAACCTCAAGAAGTGTACGTTCCTCATTCCTTTCGGGAACCTATTGGGGCATGTGGTTTTTAAACAAGGGCTGACGGTAGACCCCGCGAAAATTGTCGTAATTCTGAACCTGCAAGCTCTGCAGAGTGCAAAACAGTTGCGTGCTACTTTGTGACATATAGGGTACTACACAAAGTTCATCAAAAGTTATGCCTAGATCACCCTGCCGATGGAAAAGTTGTTGGAAAAGGATGTCACATTCTGCTCGAACGATGACTGTAAGAAAAGCTTGCATGTATTGAAAGAAAAGATGGTCACTACACTGATTCTGGTCTTCCCAAACTTGGAGGAAGAGTTTCATGTCCATGTTGACGCATCGAGTATAGTGCTGGGGGCAGTATTAACACAGGAGAGTGGAGATTGCTTGGATCACCCTAGAGCATTAGCAAGTGGCAGATTATCTAAAGTAGAAAACAATTATTCCACCACTGAATGTGAGGGACTAGCTATGGTGTATGCGCCCTAGAAATATCAGCACTACTTGCTAGGGGGACACTTCAAAATGTATACAGATCATTCTGCACCGAAATACTTGCTCAATAAGTCTGTTTTGGGGGGGTGCATATGTAGATGGCTTTTATTGTTCCAAGAATATGATTTTGAAGTTGTTGTGAAACCTAGACGATTGAACATGGGACCATATCACCTATCACGCATTGAGACAGGAGAGGAAACTACTAGTCTGGAGGAAGGATTACCTGACGCATGGCTCTTTGCTATGCACATAGTGGATGGACATTTTGAAGATATAATCCACTTTCTCACGACTCGAACTGCGCCAAAAGAGTACTCCGTCCAGCAGAAGAAGGAACTAGTGATGCACGCAATAGATTTCTTTGTCATTGTGGGGCACCTATATAAGATGTGGAATGATGAGATACTATGAAGGTATGTACCTAAATTTGAATGAAGAAATATCCTCATGGAAACTCATGGGGGTGCTGTGGGAGGAAATTATGCAAGGAGAGCGACCGTGCAGAAAATTCTCTTAGCAGGGTTATTGTGGCCGACCCTTCATCAGGATTCAAAAGCACATTGTAAGGCCTGTGATGCATGTCAATGAATAGGTAAACCATTGCGGAGGGATGAGATTCCTTTGAATCCTCAAGAAACATTGCAACCCTTTGAAAAGTGGGCGATCAACTTCGTAAGACCTATCAAACCTCAAGGAAAAATGGGCGCGAGATATATAATCACTACGACAGAGTACCTGACTCGTTGGGTAGAAGCGCAACCAGTAAAAGATTGCATGGCCTCAATGACCACGAAGTTTCTGTTTGAACACATATTGACACGATTCAGATGTCCAAAAATCTTGATGAGCAATCACGGTACACATTTCCTAATGAGATGATCAGCGCACTGACAGAAGAGTTTCACGTGTATCATAAAAAAAGCACATCGTATCACTCACAAGCTAATAGGACAGTAGAAGTGTTTAACAAAGTACTAGAGACTGCACTGACCAAGGTATGCAACATGCAGCGAAGTGATTGGGACCTGCGCATACTCATAGTATTATAGTCTTATATGATGACATGCAAGAAACTGACGGGATAGACACCTTTCTGGCTGATCTAGAGTGGAAGTTATAATGCCTATGGAATACATCGTGCCTAGTCTGCGCATAGCGGTGCTCACAGGTATGATGGATTGCAATGCCTTGGGGGAAAGGCTCGTGCAGTTGGAGGAACTTGGAGAAGAATGATTTTTTGCTGGATTCTATCAGCAAGTTCAAAAGCAGCGCAAAAAGACCTAGCACGATCGGCATATTAAGTTGTTCACCTTTAAGGTCGATGATTTGTTGTTTCTATATGATAGTAAGCTTGATAAATTCCTGGGGAAGCTCTGAATGTTATTGGTTGGGACCGTATGTTTTTATGGAGGTCACAGATGGTGGCGCGGTGTACTTGGTAAAACTGAATGGTTTACTCTTCCAAGAAAAAGTAAATGGTAGTCATTTGAAGCTATACACAGGTGGCCCAACCATCTGACTAGTCGAGGAAAACTTGGGAGGTCTCCACGTGAAGATCTCCACACCGACAGAGTGACTCGAAGGCAAGTCATGATGTTTGTGTTGGGGGCCTATTGGGCATGGGATCCCCCAAGGGATTTTTTGGGGCTAAAAGCCTAGATTTTCGCTAAAACTATAAATCTGGTGTAAAGACTCTTCATTTTGTGGGCGTAGAGCACAAAGTTGTAATTGCGTCATAGGGTTTTCCACCCTCAATTTTGTAATGTAATGTCAGCTTTAAAGATCAAATTGTATAAATAGAGCAAGGCTCTAAGTTGTAAATTAGAGAATAGAATTAGAATGATGATGCAATAGATGGATAGCAGAATATCTAAGTGTAGGGTCGATTCTTTGGGTCATAGACTAGGAGAAGGCTCTGCAGCGGAGTGCGCAAAGGCCGAGTAGTCCACAGTTGAGTGCATGGACCCTTGCAACTGAGTGCGCAGGGAAGGTTTAGTATGTAACTATTGAAGAATTAATGAAGAGAAGTTTTATACCATTCCTATGTATTCATTTACTATTTTTGGCATTGAATGCATTGGGTATAAATTACATTTCTGTTGTTGATATGATGCGCAAACAAATATGATTGTGTTGATTAAGTAAATGTGAGATAAAGAATCTGTTTACATGAAGTTAGTTAACATCTGTACGAAGATAAGTAAGATATGCAGTGTAATTTGGGGAGATAGTGCATATCACTACCAAAGTAGTGCAAAAACTTCTCAGCTCCAAGTTAGGGTTGTTCACAGGTGATTATAACAGATAGTGAAGGTCTCGCAGGTTAGAATAGTGCACGAAGTAACCTGTGTGAAGGTAGGAACAATTGGACTAAATCAACTCCTCAGACATCTCAGGGTGCAGAAATTTGGTTCCAACATCCCCCCATACTGCTTCGAGTGAGATGTCAATCCGCGCACCATGGGCTGATGCCAAAAGGGCCAATAGTGTAGGGATTGGTTTGGCTAATTAACTCTGAACCTGGGTCATACCCCATCAAGCCAACAAGAGCATGAGAGATGTTGTACTTCTAATTCAGATGAGGAAATGGAGTGATGGAAAAATCGGTTACATGAGGCGACTACACTGAATTGTAATATGATGACAAGGTCACTATGCTATGTATCGATGGAAGTAAGGGACCTGCCTACTTATGATGGCCTAATTGGGGTAGATAACTTCTTGAATAAATTTGAAAGGGAGGCACCGGAAAAGAAATGCTTCCAGGCTTTGAATTAGGTACTGGGCGGTACACCCACGAGTTGGTGAGGTATGCACAAAGGGAGCTTTGAAGACTGGCACGAGTGTAGGGGAATGGTGTACTTATGATTTGGGAAGCCTAGGGTGTGATTGATAGACAAGTACAATGGATAGGATGATCCGTGTGCACATCTAGCCAAATGGATGTAGGCCTATGGGGAAAAGTCACAACCTGAGTGGGTACACCTATTCTAACATACCTTGGATGTTATACCAATTAATTAGTACATAGAAATAGAGTTCCACCATGAGACAGGTGAATAGGCTGTTCTGCGTGAAGGGTTCGTGATGACCTTCAATTTTGAGGATGAGTGGGACACCATTGATGAAGCGCTACAACAGGTAAAACTAGCCATCTTTAGGATACCATAGGAGCTGGTAGAATCGATTCAGCCTAAATGGGATACTCAGCGGAGCTGCATGCTAGAATGTTATAATGTAATTACTGAAGAAGAAGATGAAGATCCGTGGAAAATTAACATTCTAGAGACAAAAGGCTGCTGCGAGGTTTAGGGACCACAAATTGAGAACCCTGACATAACAGTGCTAGTGAATACTAAGTAGGTGAATATTCATACGGAAGCGGAACCTAAATTTGCAAAGATTGGAGACTATTGGAACGGCTTGATGGTGGATAAGGTCGCTAAATTTCTCCGTGAATATTAGGACTTATTCCCGACCAAGTTTACGGATTTGAAGGGAATAATCAGAGATTTAGGGGTAATGAAGATCATGTTAAAACCTGATGTGAAGCCAGTTAAGCAAAGATCGTATTGCTTAAATCTGAAATAGAAGGAGAAGCTTTGCATAGAACTAGACAAGATGCTCGTGGCAGGCATCATCAAGCCTATGGAGGAATCTGATTGGGTAAGCGAAATGGTGGTACAAGAGAAGAAGCAATTGAAAGAAATAATAATATCAGTGGATCTCATAAAGTTGAATGATGCGTGTGTGCATGATCCATTCCCAACTCCATTCACAGATGAGGTGTTGGACAATGTCGCAATTAGGAAGCATATTCTTTCAATGATGGGTTCTCCGGGTAACACCAAATCAAAATCACACCGAAGGATAGAAGCAAGACAACCTTCACAACTCAGTGGGGTTGCTTCCAATATACTGTCATCCCATTTGGATTGAAGAATGCCCCTGTTATCTTCTCGCATGTAGTTGTTGCAGCATTCAGGGAATATATTCATAAATTCTTGGAGGTCTATTTTGACGACTAGATTGTATTTGGGTTGGTTAGGTGCCATGTAGGGAACCTGTGCTTGATGCTAGATGGTGAGCTCCAGTATTGCAGCAATAATGCTGCAACTCCTGGGACTCCCTTCTTTACTTTTATCAACCTGGTAGTTCGTAACAAACTTGGAAGCGAAGGTGCTGTATGCACAAGTACTAGCTCTTGCCATAGCTGTCACTTGGTCAGCAGGCACAAGTCTGCTAGGGGCTTAAGCCAAATTCTATGAGCTCTGAGAAGAAGCTTTTTAACTGATGGAAGAAAGCTAACTCAAAGAAGGTTGATCTACTTGTAGAAAGAAACTGGAAAGCTGAAAGGAAACGTAACCCTAGCAAACCCTAATTCTACCAACTAACCCTACTGATGCAAGAAAGAAGATTCAAGCTACTGAAAGAAATGCCATTGACTTCTAGGAAGGTAAATACATGTATCTAAGCTACTTCTACAGTAACATCTGAAAAAACACATCTTTTTGTATTTTTGAATAAGTTGCCAGAGTTATTATGCATATGATCTGACTGTTTTTGGCTATGCAGAGGTGGATGGGTGAGAAGAAATGCTTGGAGGAGGTCAAGAAGGTTCAGAGAGGGCCTAAGGGTTCCCTAACACCCTTCCATATAGTTTCACCGAGGTTGGCTATCAAGAAACCTCACTCGTGAGCCTCTACAGGAAGTTTACAGGGGTTCTACAGGATGTCTGTGATTTTCTACAAGATGTTCAGAAGTGAGATTTTGGTGGATGGATGGAGAGGAAAAGGTGAAGGAGTGAGTGTGGAGGTAGGGTGAGGGTTGGAGATGGTCTAGGACTTGGTGGATGGAGTTGTGGGTAGGTGTAGATGGCTGGATTTGGTTCAAAGAAGACTGAAGCAATGTTTCACAAAATTAGGGTTATGGGAGCAAATGGCAAACGTGAGGCAAGGATTCTAAGTAGAGGGTGGAGTGGATGGTGCTGATGGAGAATAAGCAGATGAAGGAGTGGTACAGGTGCTCTGCAAGTCATTTTTCCAATCTGAACCAACAAAGACTTGTAAATTCAAAGACCTAGTTACATTGACCTAATCTGTGCTAGCTGTCAGTAAAGAGAATGAACAGAAGTTTGAACTGCAATGAAACCATGTATTCTAACTCATGCAACTAAGCAAGCAAAAGTCTGAACTTGTAACCAACTTCTACACATGAAAACCAAACACTAGTGATTGCATGGCAAAGCAAAATCAGTGTTTTTGTGGGCAGCAAAGTTACCCTGGTCCCAGCTCCTGATCCCACTGAGGGAGAGGTGAAACCAGAGGTGTTTGATGGCCCTTTTTTGAAGCTTTTCCCTATTAACAACCTATCAACTAAATCTAAGCATCAAAAGTCTTTCTAACCATTAACAGTGACCTAGTTAATCAGCAAACTTTAATATACTTAACAGAAATGTTTTTGCAAATGCATAAAGAACAAATAACAATACATAAAGGAGGCCTTAGCACTCGGGTTGGGCCTAACCCCAAGAGCTGCAGGCTCCTATAAAGAACTCAGATCTGGTGCCAAGTAAAGATTCTTCTCATTATTCAAAAATAATCATCATATGAAAGTTGTACAACAGTAGCTACAAGAAAATAGGATGAGCAAAATGACAGCACTATAGTGCAAAAATACCAATAGTTCCAAAAGTAAACTACGAAGGCTGAGGCCTTCTTATTTGTACAATACGAGGGGGCTAGCAGCCCTCCTAGATTCAAGGGACTCGGCTGTCCCAACTGCTAGTAAATAGTCACTCTTCCCAAAACTGCTTGGCTGCCTTTAAAACTCGTTTTGGTGGCTTGTGGAGCTCGGAGTTGAGGGTGGAGATTTCAAGGAAGGTCATTTAATGCAAGAGACAACCTCCTTACAAATCCTCACCTCAAGCTTGGTTGTCAGCTAACCCATGATTGCTTGGTTTTTCTCCAAAATTTGTCCAAAAATCCTGAAATAACCATGTATTAGCCTCCTAGGTAGAGTGACCACCCTTATTCGTTCAAATAACACAAACATACTAAAAAACATGCATAATCTATGAAAAATGGGGGATTGAACCAGGAAAATTAGGCAAAATGAGCCCAATAAGTTACCCAATTTGGGGGCTCATCATCACCCCCCTGCTAAATCGGTTGCTCATCCTCTGAGCAACTAGTCCAGCTCATCATCCTTGATGGCTTTGATCACCTCCCTCACGTCCCAGGCCTCTGTTGTGATATCCTCTTCCTGGTCATGGAATCCTGCCTTCCTTTCCACTTCCTCCCATTGTCTACCTTCCTCCTCTTCCTTCACTCCTTGTAGCAATCCCAGAAGTAAAGAAGGACTGGATTTCAAGCCAATCCAATTGGCCTGCAAGTTCTGCATCAACTGTTTGTAGAGAGGTACCCTTGCCAAGGCCTCCCTCATCCTAGTGGGAGAGTGGTATTCCCTTATCTTCAAGCTGTGAGGCAGTGTATTCCACCGCCTTGTGCAGGAATGCATGCAGTTTTCTCTCAACAATCTCTCCATGTCCTCAAAGTGGACAATGGCTTGAGCCTGTTGCTCAATGTATTCTAGTAGCTCTTGAGGACTGTTGGCCAAGTGTTGGTGGGAACTTATCACTGCTGAGGGGTCATCCGGCTCTGCTCTGATCATGAGAGGCTTACTGAGCTCTCTGCCTATGATACTTCGGACCTCTGTTGCTCTCTTCTCCTCATGGCTCATCCAAGAAGCCATGGCCATAAGCTGGAAATCTCCTATCACCGTGTTAGGATCTCATGTGTTTATGTCCAGAAGGGTGAAGTTGTGCAAGTAGAACTCTGATAATTTGGCCCTATCCTTAGATGAACTACTGCCACATAGAGCTGCAAACTGATGATAATTTTGGAATGGGGTGATGCCCATTTGAGCCAAGGTATTGATCTGAAAGTGTAATCAATGATCCTTGAGGTATAGGGCATAGGATTTTGCAGGCTGCCTACACTGCAGAGCTTCCATTGCCCAGCTGGCCATGCCGGCCAGTTGGGCCTCCTTTTCTTGTATATGTTGTTTCAGAGATTGTGTCTCCAATTCTTTTGTCTGTAGCTGCCGATTCAGTATCTCAATTTCTTTCTGCACCCCTTCCTTTCTCTGCTATTCATAAGGGGTATCTGTGGCTGTTGTGGGCCCCTCCTGTTGCTATTTCTCTCCCAAGATATGAGGCATGTCTTCCTCCCCTTGCCCCTGTGACTGTAGCTGTCGTTTGAGCAGCTCATTTTCTTCCTGTAGCCTGACCCGCTGGCTGCTCTCCACATGTCATACCATAGCCAATTATCTTCTGGCCTCCTTGAGCTTCTCCTCCAGAGGAGCTATATCTGCCACTCCCTTGGACTTAGCGATTTTCATCCAAGTGTGGGTCCTCACTCTCTCTTCTTCTAGTGCAAGGAAAAGTGGCACTGTGAATTTTTGAGGAATGATCTTCCCAGCCTACAAGAAGTTATAGTATGAGCCCAAGCTAGGTTGGGGGCTAGGTTCCATAATGTGCTCTACCTCTTCTTCCTTTTGTGGTAATTTGGCTGCCTCACCTTCCATTTCTTCGGTCTTCTTGAGCCTGGCCAATGTTTCATGTAAAATAGTTTCAACATCCTGTAGAGAGGCTTTTGTGTCCAACATTTTCATTCTCCCCCTCCAGGTGGATGTCTTCGGGCTTCCCCGCTCATAAGTGATGGATGCCTTATAGCGGGACCTCTCCTTTTGTGTGGTAGGGGTGTCTACAATGGTGATTGGTTCTTTGGACAGTGGTTGGGGTCTGCCAGTTTTAATCCTCACGCTCCTTCTCGCCTTAAAATATAGTGGAAGCTCCCTCTTTCACTTCTCCTTCTGCTTGGGAGATGTTCTTAGGGTGGCCAGCACAGCTGCTGCCTCCCTAGTTAAAATCTCGGGTGATTTCTCCTTTTGTTTCCCTTTTCCTAGACTTCATGTAGAAAGTCTTGTAGTGACCTTTTTCTGGCTTCCTGTAGAAACAGTTTTCATTATTTTGGCCTGCTTGGCTGGGGGTGTCTTCTTCTTTAATTTTGTTGTGGTTTCCTTGGATATGCCCTCACTTGCTTGGACCTTTTCAGTCCTTTCTGCCTTGATTTACAACCGTTTCTCCCTTGGCATTTGTGCTTTTATCTCACCCACATCTTTGGCCTCAGTAGCTTGGCCTTTTTCATGTTTCTCTTCTTGCTTTTCCTGTGGTGGCCTGTCCTCGATTTTCTTACCCTTAGCTTCCTTACCCTTAGTTTGCTTCTCTGCCTCAATATGCTCCTTTTCCTCACTACTGTATGAAGTGAGTTCCTTGGCCAGAATCTGGATATCATCATCCTTGTTCATATTACAAAAAATCTCCCAGGAGAGAGGGACAGTATAAGTATGGAGGGCATCTTCTACTAGAAGCTTGATAAACCCATGATGGGCCAGCTGGTCTGGTGTCCCTTCCCTCAGTTTTGTGCCACACTCAATCAATGACTGTAGGAGGAAGTATGGGAGGCTTAATTTTTGTTCTGTGGGTAAGTCCATCTTATGCCTGAGTTCAGTGAGCAACCGGAAGTGATAACCATATACAATACTGAATCTCCCCTCATAGGTAATGTATTTCATAATCTGATGGCTGACCTCTCTCCAAAATGGATGTAGGCTAGTTCTCCGGACCCCATTTTTATCCTCTGAAAACTATTCTTCTGGTAGGAAAAATTCCTTTTTGGCCTTCTGGCCCAATTTCCTTTCCTCTTTATCCCAGGGTACACCCAATGGCAAATCAGTGACCCGACTAATGAGTTGTGGGGTGAGTTTCAAGTTCAATCCTCTGAAATTTATAGTGGCCAGTGTTTTTGATTTGGGCTGTAGGGACCTTAGGAACTCCTCTGTTATTTCATCATCGTGACCTTGAGTTCTGTCACAGAAGGTCATCCACTTTGCACAGGTAAACAGGTCTACCACCTCAGAAGTTTCTCTCAATTTTCTGGAATCTAATGGTTCCTTTCTAATAAACCCTCTTAGCATGATGAAAACACTCTGTTTTTGGCTTGAGCTCTGGTTAGAATGGAAATTCTGATATGGTTTCCTCCTTTGATTCTCAGGACAGGGTTTCTCAGCTGTTTGTATCTCCCCTTTCACCAATTTCCTGGTTATACTACGTGCCCAAAAATCAACTTGTCAAAAGGAAATTAGGCTCTCACAAACATGGTGCAGATCTTGCTTTTCTATTCCATCCACATAACAGTCACAACAATCTTTTATATGTGCACAGGTGAGCCATATAGTGGTTTATCGTTCATGGAGAGAATTGGTTAACAGGAACCATGGAGGAGAATGTGACGCAGCATCATTTGAAAGAAGTTACATGTATCATATAAGAAAACCACCATTCTTGACCCACAGGAAGACTGGTTTTAATTTTTCCCACTTCAAACAAGCTAATTCACCACCTTTTGAAATATCAAGCATGGGAATGGCATGTTCGAGCCTACCTCTCTTCGAAATTTCCAATTCCGACGCAGAAGATATGGGTTTCTTTGATACGGGAGGTTATGCTGTGCTTCCTGTAGAGCTCCTTCCTGTAGAGAGCTTTTCTGGCTTCTGGAGGACATTACGGTGCTTCTGAGCAAGCCTGGGATGCGGGAAGATTTTGAACCAGGCCGAGAAACTCGGGCTAATGAACTGCAGAGGAGGAGGACGCTCACGTTGCTCAAAACCAGTTGTAGGTGTAAATGACAGTGGTTAATGTGAGTGCTCAAGCTGAATGATTTTGAAATACGGTGCAATTCATGGCGTGGGGGGTGAGGTGTCCAGGCTGAGCCATTAAACAACATCACAACCATCATTCCCTGGCGTGTCTCTGACCGCCAATGTATATCTCCACCATTACCCACCATCATCCCTGTCAGTCCACCGATTTCACTGCAAATCTGCTGATTTTCCTTGACTGGACACTTCCCATGTGTCGGCTCCACGTCCTTCTGGCGGAATCGACCGTAACCGAGCTCGTTCAGATCCCACGAGGCAATTCTACTGGCTGTGGGTGGCCAGTTGACTGGCCATTGCATTTGTTCAATCCGCACCATTCACAGATATGCAATGTTCATAGTATAGCTTATCCAATTTGACGAAATAAGGTTAGGCACTTACCTGTGTGGCCATGGACGTGTTTTGCAGGTTTCTGGACATGAAACGATGGCTTTGCTCACTGCTGCTTCATGCACAGGCGTTAGAATTCCTTTGTTCATTGGATGATGTTGCATGCAGGCTTCGGAATTTGATCCACTGGTAGTGAACATTGCATGCATGGCCCCGTCTTTTCTCAGCTATCTAGGAGGTTTCCACATTTACGCAAAGCTGGTTGCATGCCTCTTGTGTTGATTTCAACCGCTCTTGACTCCAGAGTGTGTATTCCAGGCAAATCAATTGCTACAGGATTCCTGTAGGACATCCTGTAGCTGCTTCTCCTCCCAGGCTGCATGTTGAAACGGGCATGGCTATGGCCACGGATGAAGGGTCCTATCGAAGCTTTTGATAGGTAGAGTGTTCGAGCTTTTGAATGCTTGATTTGTCCCTTAGGAAAAAAAAATTCACTCTGAGGAAAACAAGGCTCTTTGTATGACTGTGCAGGAATTCATGACCAGATCGCTGCATGGCAGTGGAAAGTGATGAAACCGATGATGGATGGAAGAGAGGGGTGGTTGCAGGCCTCATCACCAAACCTCAAGCTTTAAATCCCGTTCCAGAATTGATTTTTGCCTGCCCAAGGGTTCTACAGGATGTTTCCTGTAGAAATGTAGAACTTCCTGTAGAAAGCCCTGAAACTTCCTATAGGAGGTTGAATCTTGACCCGAATGTGTCCAAATCCTAGAAAAAGTGAGTGGCCATGGAGGGAGTGTCTTTGAGGATGTCTGGTAGCTTGGGATGGACCCATGTCCTTGTTTTGTGTGACCTTCTTCTTCTGCAGTATAATCCCTGCAACCTGCAATAATTTCAAAGATCAGACTTGTTTTTTTCTTCTTTTTCTTTTTTTTCTTTTTCTCTTTTCCTTTTTTTTTTTTGAAAGACAGCAAGGGCGCCTTTATGAGGTTTTCATCCCAACTATCTGCCTTGGCACCTCAGAGAGGTTTTCACCCAAGGATCTTTTTATTCAATTCTTTATTTTTTGAGAGACAACAGGGGCGCCTCCCTGAGGTTTTCACCCTCACTACCTGCCCTGGCCGCCTCAGAGAGGTTTTCGTCCAGGGATCTTTTTATTCCTCTTTTTTTTTTTTTTTTGAATGATCAAGGTGTGGTTGGAACAGGGGCAAAACCTTGCTCTATTATCTGCACTGATTTTTCCACAGTTCAATGAACTCCTGCCTTGAAAGGGGTTTCTTGTATATTTTCAACCGATGCCCATTGACAAGCATGGGGATGTCTTCCTCATCAATGGTCCTAATAAGGACTGAACCATTTTCATTGCATTTCTCCACTGTATATGGTCCTAACCATCTTGTCCTCAGCTTTCCTTTGAAATCCTTGTATCTTGAGTCATACAGCAACACCCAATCTCCCAGCTAGAATTGCTTTTCATTAAGGTGTTGGTCATGCCATATCTTCCTCTAGAGTTGAACTACCTCTGAGTGGAGAAGGGCCTGCATTTTGTGTTCATCTAGTCCATTCAGCTGCAACAATTTTTCATGTTGAGCATGGCTGAGATCTAGGTCCAGTTGAGCTGCCACCCTCAATGTATTGTACTCGAACTCTATGGACAACAAAGCTTTCTTCTCGTAGACCAGCTCGTAAGGTGTGAAATCGGTTGTGGTCTTCCAAGTGGTGTTGTAGGCCGAGGTGGCCTCAACCAGGCGATCTACCCAATCCTTTTTGCTGCTACCCACAACCTTAGTCAAAATCCCTTCCAATGCTTGATTAATGACTTCCATCTGCCCATTTGCTTGAAGATTATAGGGGGTGGAAGTCTTGTGCTTGATCTTGTGATGCGCGAGCAAGTCTTCAATCAGGTTGGAGGTGAACTGGCTTCCTTGATCTATGACTAACTCTCTTGGGTAGCCAAACTTGTAGAAGATATTTTCACTCAGAAACTCAGCCACCTTTTCTTCTATTGCTGCTTTGATTGCCTTTGTTTCTGCCCACTTGGTCAGATAGTTGGTGCACACAATGATGTAAGATCGTTGCTTTGAAGGAGGGTTGATAGGACCCAAAAAATCCATGCCCCACTTCTCAAATGGCTCGAAGGTCACTTGAGGTTGGAGAGGCATTTCATCTCTTGGAGTCGGTTTCCCCCTCCTCTGACATCGATCACACTGGCTGATGTATCTTTTGACATCTTGATGAAGAGTAGGCCAATAGTAGCCTGCCTGTAGAATTTTGAAGGCAATCCTTTTTGCTACAAAGTGGTCTCCACAAGGCCCATCATGACAGGTTAGGAGGATTTCAAAGACTTCCTCCTCCCTAACACAATGTCTCAAGATCTGATCTGGGCCAAGTTTAAACAGGTTGCCCCCGATCCAAGTGAACGGGGCACTCTTCCTTACAATTCTGCTCTTCTCCTTTGAGGATAGATGCAGAGGGAACTGTGCTGAGACCAAGTAATTCACTATATCAGCAAACCATGGAGAGAGCACTGAGATAGCAAACAGATGTTCATCTGGCATTTGTTCATCCACTATTCCTTCACCTGCAATCAAGTCCAATCTAGACAAGAAGTCACCAACAACATTTTCCTTACTTGGCTTGTCAACAATCGTCAAATCAAATCGTTGCAACAAAAGTAACCATCTAATGATACGAGAATTGACATAAGGGTTATTCATTAAATATCTAATCGCAGCATGATCAGTGTGTACAAATGTTTGATAACCAGTGATGTAGTGGCTGAACTTGTTCAGGGAATGGACTACAGCCAGGAACTCTTTCTCGGTTACAGTATAGTTCATTTCTACCTTGGACAGGTTTTTGTTGACGAAGTATATGGCATATGGGAGTTTCTCCTCAACTTGTCCTAAGGCTGCCCCTATGGCTTTGTTCGATGCATCAATGTGGATGTGTGTTGTGGGGAAAAGTATCCAACACGGAATGACCCTATCCCACTCTAAGGGTGATAGTTCCTTAGCAACAGCCGAAGCAAAGCTATCTAAGATTACTTCTTTATGACATGCAAAAGAGGAAAGGAAGAGATCCACTTACCGATGTCTTGAGCAAATGGTCGATCCAATCTTCTCTCTTTGCCGCTTGCTCCCAGCTCCAAGTCTTCTCACGGGCCCAGCTATACAAGATCCTGCAAACAAGACAAGAAAAGGAAACTACAAGAAGCATGCATTCATAATTGATTCAAGGATTAGCATAAATCAAATACGCAAGTAAGACAACACATCATTGAAACACATGCGAATAGAAGAACCTCAAATGCTTTATTAATGGAAGAAAGTAAGGTTCAGGCGGTGATACAACCATAAGAGGTCCAATCCAGCATCACCTTCCCGGCGGAAAGAAATCTCCTCTTCACCTCCCTCAAGCAATTACCCAATACTCTCAACTGTAAACCAACAGCAATTCTTTGCACTAAATTCCGGCCTCCAGATCCCATGGGATGAGATCCTTATATAGAGTTTTGGAGTGAAGATAAGTTAGCTTGATGTGTGACTTGTTGTCCTCTTCAACTCCAGTTGTTCTTCAGTCCTTGAGTCCACTCGGAGTTTCTACCTTCCACTTGGAGTTTTAGAACCTCTTAACTCATCATTAGGCGAATCTTCTGATCCAAGTGTCATTTTGGAAGCTTCCTGGGCACTGGCACATTGAGAAAAGATTCCTCCACATGTCAAAGTACGCCCAGCGCAGGTAGCCTTTGTTGCACTTGCTATGCAGCGCAGGTACACCATAGAGCTTTTGACATTCAGCGCAGGTGCTCAGGGGAGCAGTTGACATGATCCAAAATTGACCTGTTTTTGAGTGTTTTTCAGTGGAGAACTGATTTGCAGTGCTGTGGTTTGCTGACCTTGTTCCTCTAAGGGTAAGAACAACATGTTTAGGGACTTTGGATCCCTCAGATTATTGACATTTCATGCTCCATGCTGTAAGGCACAAAAATGTCTATAACAGTTGCCCCCTAAAGTATGAGGTCATTTATCGGGTGAAATGCTTTATTAGGAGGATCTGAAGTTCATTCAATCGTCGGGAGGTGACCTGTAACAAAATACAACACAATACATTATCTTTTCATACTTTCTTTTCATGATCTAGCTGATGCGGGCATTTCCCATGCTCAGCTTTATAAATACATTTGTTGTACATAAACAGACGATCGTCTGATAGTAGACTGATAATTCTCTGCTTAAATTATCATCCTTTTAGTAGGATGATCATCTGCTGCACATGTCAATGTCTTTTATCTCCTGAATATATATCGCAGCCCGGATGGATGAAACTAGATCCGGGGTCTTCAAACTTGTCCGATCTTCACTCTAAGTACAGGTCGATCCATGTGAGAATTTCTTGGAGTCGAACATGGAAAGACATCGCTTGATTACCAGTCAATAATGTAAACTGTTAACAAGCGCGAGAGGAATCACCGATAATGATGATGACCCTCAAGGTACTGCAGCACAATTCACGTGGCATGAATATAGGATTTGGCGTTGAACACCACGCAAAGTCTCCCGGTCGAAGGTCATTAGTGTATACCTGTCGCCGGAAGTGAGAAACTTGCCATTGAGGCATGCAAGCTTCAAAGTACTGAGGGGGTGTTCCTAGATCAACTTCTTGGATGATGAGCTGATGTCGACAAGAAGCGATCTGTCAAAGGAGGGCCTTAATGAATCCCACATCAGTGACATGGAACGGAGCTAGTAATTGTGATGATGGTGAAAACGATCTGTGAAATATGATTCGGGGTGGCGGTCATGAAAGGATGAAAGATGATGTATGGCAGTGGATGGGACCCGGTTGACACTCTCTGAATGACATCTCTTGAACATATAACGACACTGATGTGATGGATCGGTAGCATTACCCCAAATGTGGATGGTATGGCGAGACCATGGTGAAGGGACCGGTGAATGAAAACAACCCAACCCGATGTTTTTACGGAGGCAAAAGTGTCATGTTCAAGAGCGACTTGCTACCATTAAGCTTTGAGGTTCTCCCAATTTTTCCCCAGTCATTTCTGACCAGTACCTCTTTATTTTTGTCAAGCTTGAGGAGGATAACGTATGCTTGTTCTATAACCTGCCCTTCGGGCAAGCCCATCGCTATGTTTTAATGAGCCTAGCGATAGGGAAACTCATTCTCGTCTAAAGACAAGTTTGTCGCTATTCAATATTTTTAACGAGCCTAGCGACAAAGACAACTCGGTCCTTTTCATTTTTAGAGAGTCGGAAAAGGGTACATAAAGTTAACTCCAGAGGTCCTTTTTCGTCATCTAATCCCTTAAGTCCAAAAAAGTATAAAACAATACAGAAGGGGTGAATGTTCGATATCTTTATCGAGCCGAACTAGACAAGCGCTCGATCTTTTTGTGCAATAATCCCTCAGGTCCAAAAAGATTAAAATCTAGAGGAGGGATAGCTCTTCCGGTCCTTTTAACGAGCTGGAAGGCCAAAACTCAGCAAACTTTTCATTTTTTACGAGTCAGTGAAAAGAGCTCAAAGAAGACTCGTATTTTGAGGAACGAGTGATAAACAGGGATAGCAGCAGATTCCAGGTACAGGTTGGAATTTTCCAATCACGGTAGTGTTACAAGGATGGCTAGGTGAAATCACTCTTCGCAGTTGTTCCTCAAAATAGGTAAACAATCAAGTGGATGTGAATGATCGGCCAAATGACGAGTGGAGGTGACGGTGCAAACACGACCAAGGTTTTTATGGCTGATGAATTTATAGTCTCAAAAGGTTATTTACCGATTCATTTTTTCTTGATGAGCTTGAACTTTGGGGGAAGTTTGCTCACATGTGCATTTATTTTTTAACGAGCATGAACTCTTGCCAAAACTGCTCGGTTTTGCATTTATTTTTTAACGAGCATGAACTTTGCCAAAACTGCTCGTGTTGCGTTTATTTTTTAACGAGCATGAACTTTGCCAAAACTGCTCATTCTTTTGCATTCCCCCAGCATCATAATAACGCATGTCAAAGGAGGGTGCCCCCCAAGCTTCATTGCATTCAACTTGGTGGTTGGAATGAAGGTTTACCTTTGAATTTTGAAAAGGGGATTTGTTTCATTTTTTAATGAGGTTGACATAGTAGAAGAACTATCCTCATGATTCCTTGTTTCATTTTTTAACGAGGTTGACACGAGATAAGAACCGTCCTCGGGGCCCACTGTATTTACAGTATTTCCATTAGGGCGATGATCCATGCTGACAAAATATTTAGGAATCTTCCGAATCCGTTGGATATAGAAGATTTCATATTGTAGGTTTCCACTGTGGCTAATTCTGCCAGATTACCTGCCGGCGGTAGGGCAAAAGTACCCATTAAGGCAGGGTCTTTTAGGAGACCTACTCCAATATTTTGGACCGATTGATTACTTTCATGGATCATTGTGCTGCTTCCCGTAACTTGAGAACTGTTGGGGAGAAATGTTTGTTGGTCGACGATTGTAATTTTTCCTTGAAAAGGAAATACAATCCTCCTGAAGTAGGTCGACACAACTGCAGCCATGGCATATATCCAAGGCCTTCCCAGTAGGATGTTGTAATCGAGGTTTCCGTCGATTACTTCCACATCAACTTCTATTGTTTTGCCCCCCAGTTCAACTTGCAAGTTACTTAAAATCCCGTATGGAGTGTATGATCGTCCATCAAATGCTTTTAAGGTCGTTGACGATTTCGACAAGGGTGGTGAGCCTAAATTTTTCCAGCAACTCATCGACATAAGACATGTAGATGCCCCCTCATCAATAATTGTTCGATGAACAGTTTTGTTGAGGGCTTTCACTTGAATAAGGAAAGCTA
This sequence comes from Pinus tabuliformis, assembly GCA_031772625.1. Taxonomy (NCBI): domain Eukaryota; kingdom Viridiplantae; phylum Streptophyta; class Pinopsida; order Pinales; family Pinaceae; genus Pinus; species Pinus tabuliformis. Next base: position 41,847,635 of record CM062815.1, read on the forward strand.
GTTGAGCTGGTATCTGAGGGTCATATCCTTTATGATCAAAGGCCACAAGATTGGAATCCATTGGGCCAATCCCACCTATGGCTGATAATAAAGCTTGCTCTTGGGAGGTGCAATTTTGCGCTACCTCAAGTGTCGACATAGTGGACGACGATTGGGCCAGGTCCTCTATTATATTATAATCCTGTGTTATTTTTTCACGAGGATTAAATATCGATTTGTGTACTACTCCCTTTGGCGACTTTATCATTGGTTTAGGAACGATGGGTGGCACAACTTTGGTCAAAGTTGTTGTTGAACTACTAGGTTGTTTATTTGCCTTGTTGTTCAACTGCTTTGGATTCCTGTAATATTTATTCCTTGTCAAAGCATTATTCTGCTGCTTTGAGGTAGACAACATAAGCACTTGGGATCGGGAAGCATTGTGATTAGCAACCAGATTTTGTCTTGGATTAGGAAACAGATCAGTCAATACTGCTGGGGTTTTCGAACTCTTAAAGAGTTTCTTAACTTCAGCTATATGTGGACAATCTTTCGTCCAATGATCCTCATCGCATATATGACACCCTATCGGGGGTTTCCCTTTCCTTTTCTTTTTCTTCTTGCCCCCTAGTTGCTTTAGTTGTTTGCCCTTGTCGGTCGACATGGCATTTACTTCTGAGGCAAGAAGTTCCTCATTTGCATTTTGACTAGAAATTTTGTGTTTGCCATTCACGCCATTACTGGCGTGAGAGTCAGTATTCGATTTAGGAGGGGGAGGAATTGAAAATTCAGGTCTAGGGGCGTCAGGTATTTTGTCGTAGAGCGTGCCAGACTGAGTATATACTAAGTCTAAATATTGAGCGCGAGCAATGACTTGCTCCTCTGTTACGACTCCTCCCTTGGCCACATCTTCCGTTATAGCCGGAAGTAACGACTTTATAAACCATTCAGCTAACAGCTGATCGGGAACGTAAGTTTTCACCATCCTACGACGACGACGCCACTCATGTATATGATCGGATATGTGAGTAGCTGTCGTTTGTTTGAAGTTGGTCAGTATTTCAGTTCCTGTTTCATACCTGATTGGTAATTGAAAATGGGTTAAGAAAGTCGTGGCTAAGGAGCTGAAATTGTCGAAAGAGGCTCTTGGCAATTCAATGTACCATTTAGCCGCTGGACCTGTCAATGTCCTCTGGAAGAGGCGAAGTCTTATCGAATCATCATTCAGGGTGTTTGATGAACACCATAGATGGAAAGTCATGACGTGATTCGACGGGTCTTCACCTGGATTTCCATTGAATTTAGGAATGTCCGATGGAAGTTTATGCGGGATCGCTGGCCACCAAGGGGCATAAGCAATTGGATCATTCGTCAGCCGGTTTAGATCTGGTAATTCTAGATTTTCTACAAAAGGCAACTGTTGGTTCAGGTTGGGCGAAGCATATCCAGGATAAGATGGTATCGCCTGAGCAATGGGTCTTTGCAGACCAGCATAATGCTGACAACTCTGACAAGGTTGATGGGTATAACCATTATAGCATGGTTGCCCATTACTTACAAAGACTTGTTGCTCAGGTCCTTGATATGATTGCTGGAATGGCGGTTGTTGAGATTGAACCAGCTCTGGTTGTTGGACCATTTGCTGTTGACCAATACTGGATGATTGACCAAGATGAGGAGTCACAGTACTTGTTTGAGCCTGAGTCGCTCCAGATAAGGAGGCACTACCCTGAGATTGTGATTGAGCCGCTGAGACAAGAGGTTGTTGTATTACAACAGGTAGCGCTTGTACTTGCGACACATTCGCCATAGCAGGTGTGGTGGGAATATTCGACACAGGGTGTACTGGTTGCATTGAATATGCAACTCCTGATCGTTGAGGCAGTATTGGTACCCAACTGCTGGATGTAATTCCAGTTTGACCTGATCCTTGTTGTAAAATCTCATATGGTTGTTCTCTAGGAGGGAACAATGAAAGAGCATACTGCCCTCCATATGGTGGAAATCCAGTACTTAAAGGGTAAATTGGCCTTTGAAGACACATTGGATCAATTTGCTGAGTTTCAACATAAGAGGTACCAGATGATAATCCGGATGAAGAAATAGGAACTAACCATATTGTCGTCCCTGGTTGGACTCCGGCTTGTTGTTGACAATTTTCCGGGACAGATGGTATACCAGCTAACATCGTTGGAGTAGCAGCAGGACGTCCTGCTGCTGCTGTGTCAGACGACACAGTCCTAGATGTCGACGGTTGTTCAGACATATCTAGTCTATCCAAAAGATTTCCTAGCAATTCTACAAGAACTTACGATGCCAAAAGACTAACTTCGAAGATCAACGCAGGAATAGGAGGTGATTATGTTCCGTTTAAAATGAATTTTATATGACGACGCTTTAGACACAACTTGCTTTTTCACTTTTTAAGAGTCGAGAAAAAGCTAAAGATGACTCTAGTCCCCTTCGATGTATTAACAAGCCCGAAGTGACAAATGCTCGGATGGACTTTTTCAGTTATAGAGTTTGAAAAAGGCCAAAAGAAACTACTCTGGAGTTCTAGGCAGAGGGTGTGCCAAACCTTTCGCGAAACCACAGAATACGTTTTACGGTACGAGTGGTCGATCTTCGTGAATGCTGTGTTCACTGCATCGCGATCAGTAGGGCGGCCGACACGGCTTCCTATGGATAAAGGCTTTGTTCCTATAGGGGTCCCCCAATATACGCGACGGTACGCGGGGGCACAAGTCCATATTAGTGCTATCGTCCCTCAGGAGGAATCACCCACCTTCGTAGAGATCGACGGTCACTATGTTTAACGACGCCGGAACACGTCTCTACCTAGACCTCTACTGTGTTTCGTTATGTTTCAAAGCGTTGTTAGATAAATTCAGTTCTTTTTAGGTTGATCTTGCTTAGTAGTTTGCCTTTATGGATCACCACGTGATGTATGATACAACTCCTAAATGCAGTCTAAGAATGATAAGCAAGCTTTTTCAATTCTTTCAACTTATGAAAATCTTAACTACTGAGGGAAAAGAAAGACATCATCTTTTCAAACAGATCATAGAGCACACACTGATGCACTTTCCTAAATCGACATGCGAACTGTCAAAATGCACATGCACAATGCAAGTATTTCTTTTCTTCTTCCTTAATGTTGATGTATTACAAAAAGAAAGCTGTTGTATGATTTCGAATTCAATTTCAAGCGAAAGCAAACAAGTTTTTTGTCCAATAATCAAAAGAACACCTTAAGATTCACTCGTTTCGACACAATAAATACTGAAATCCGAACCATATAACGAAAGCAAATGCTCAAGCAGCTATGAACAGCAATAAACTAGCTCTTAGAATCACAACGACACTTTATCACAGGTCTAGATCCAAGAGGCCACAGCAAGACTAGTTCACTTTCGCTATGGGAAACTGTGAATGAAAGCAAGAAATACAATAAGAACAATCACGGTTTCTTCATACAACTGAGGCGGAATGAAGGCAAAGAAAGGTAGTTTCAGCTGGGTATACAGGTTGACAACAGGCTGCAAAAACAATATTGAAAACTGGGCAACAGACAGTAGGGAACCCCAGTTGCACAAGGCAAAACTGGATCAGCGCAGGTACTGCACTGTCAATCTGACATGCAGCGCAGGTAGCCCCTTCGGGACCTGCGTTGCAGCGCAGGTAGCCTTTGCTGCAGCTGCACTGAAGAGACAACTCTTGTCTCTCTCAGATTCCGGGTCACAGTTTGCTCAAAAATCAATGGTTTTTGGCCAAATCAGAGGCTATCAGCCAAGTATACACTAGAGGATGATTAAGGAAGATGAACACTATCACAAAGAGCTAAAAAGAGTCCTTGTGGATCAGCTCTTCAAATCATAAACATACCCAGAACTGAGCTAGAGTAGCTGCCCTCTACTTTGCCTTCGAAGGATTCGAATGCAGTTCGATTCGGTACTCCCTTTGTTTAGGAAATGAATAGCAAGAAACACAAGCTACCAACAAGACACGATCCCCAGCGGAGTCGCCAGTCTGTTGTGGGGAAAAGTATCCAACACGGAATGACCCTATCCCACTCTAAGGGTGATAGTTCCTTAGCAACAGACGAAGCAAAGCTATCTAAGATTACTTCTTTATGACATGCAAAAGAGGAAAGGAAGAGATCCACTTACCGATGTCTTGCGCAAATGGTCGATCCAATCTTCTCTCTTTGCCACTTGCTCCCAGCTCCAAGTCTTCTCACGGGCCCAGCTATACAAGATCCTGCAAACAAGACAAGAAAAGGAAACTACAAGAAGCATGCATTCATAATTGATTCAAGGATTAGCATAAATCAAATACGCAAGTAAGACAACACATCATTGAAACACATGCAAATAGAAGAACCTCAAATGCTTTATTAATGGAAGAAAGTAAGGTTCAGGCGGTGATACAACCATAAGAGGTCCAATCCAGCATCACCTTCCCAGCGGAAAGAAATCTCCTCTTCACCTCCCTCAAGCAATCACCCAATACTCTCAACTGTAAACCAACAGCAATTCTTTGCACTAAATTCCAGCCTCCAGATCCCATGGGATGAGATCCTTATATAGAGTTTTGGAGTGAAGATAAGTCAGCTTGATGTGTGACTTGTTGTCCTCTTCAACTCCAGTTGTTCTTCAGTCCTTGAGTCCACTCGGAGTTTCTACCTTCCACTTGGAGTTTTAGAACCTCTTAACTCATCATTAGGCGAATCTTCTGATCCAAGTGTCATTTTGGAAGCTTCCTGGGCACTGGCACATTGAGAAAAGATTACTCCACATGTCAAAGTACGCCCAGCGCAGGTATCCTTTGTTGCACTTGCTATGCAGCGCAGGTACACCATAGAGCTTTTGACATTCAGCGCATGTGCTCAGGGGAGTAGTTGACATGATCCAAAATTGACCTGTTTTTGAGTGTTTTTCAGTGGAGAACTGATTTGCAGTGCTGTGGTTTGCTGACCTTGTTCCTCTAAGGGTAAGAACAACATGTTTAGGGACTTTGGATCCCTCAGATTATTGACATTTCATGCTCCATGCTGTAAGGCACAAAAATGTCTATAACAATGTGGAAAGGTAGGGCCCAGTTTGGACCTCTCAAGATCGGGGCAGACACCAGATTATCTTTCAATTCGTTTAGTGCCCCTTGACAGTTTTTAGTCCATTTAAGCTCAACATCTTTCCCTAAGAGTCCAAACAAAGGTGAGGCTAGCTTACTGAAGTCTTTAATGAATCTTCGATAATATCCTACTAAGCATAGGAAACTCCGAACATCTCTTACCTTCTGAGGAGGTGGAACCTTTTGGATGATAGCAATTTTGTCAGGATCCACCTGTAACCCTTGGCGAGAAATGGTATGTCCTAGCACAGTCCCTTTAGTCATCAGAAATTCACATTTTTCGGGACTGAGGGACAGGTTCATCTCAATGCACTTGGTTAGAACTTTTTCCAGATTAGTCAATGCTTCTTGGAAGTTGGACCCATAAGGAGTAAACTCATCCATATAGATTTCTACCGAATCATGGACCAACTCAGAAAAGATGCTTAATACTGCTGTCTGGAAAGTGGCAGGAGCATTGCATAGCCCAAAGGGAAGGACTCAGTAGGCAAAGGTACCCCAAGGATAGGTGAAGGTGGTTTTATCTTGGTCTTTCGGGCTGATTTGGATCTGGTTATACCCACTGAACCCATCTAGGAAAGAGAAGAACTTCTTCCATGCCAGTCCATACAATACTTGATCTATGAAAGGCAAAGGGAAATGCTCTTTCTTGGTGGCTTTTTTAAGTTCTCAGTAATCTACATATATTCTCCACTTCTCGTTCTTCTTGGGCACAAGCACTAGAGGCGAAACCCACTCACTATCAGAGATAGGGTAGATGAATCCTGCATCAAATAATTTTTGCAATTCCTCCTTGACAATGTCTTTAAGGGCTGGATTCATTCTCCTCTGAGGCTGCCTGACTGTTTTACAATCTTCTTTGATGTAGATGTGATGGGTATAGACCGAAGGATGGACTCCTTTCATCTCCTTATAGCTCCAAGCGAAAGCATCTAAATGATTGTTCAGTAAGCTACACAGCTCCTTCTCTTGGGGAGGAGATAGGGAAGAGCTGATCTTTAAAGTTCTTTCAGGACCAAACTCCATATTCTTAACTCTGGCAGAGGTTGGATCAGTCACACAGAGGTCCACTAAGGTGCTGGCTTGGGTGTCTTACACTAATTCCTCTAAGGACAGTGCACTGGGAGGTGGATTTTGAATCAAAGTCTCAATCAAATCATCCTCGGTTTGAGGACCTCCCCTAGTGGTTTCTATTGTGCACAAGGGTGCAGATTATAACTCATCCTCATCTCCTTCTTCCAACCAGAGTGGTAAGTCATGTTCTAGCAGAGGTTGGGCAGGAGGGTATAGGACTAGCTGCTTGGACATAGGACCATTTTTGATGGTCATGTTTCCAGCTCGGCAACTGATGTAAGCATCTGCAGTGGCTAACCAAGGCCTTCCCAAAATGAGGGGGCATCCAGTAAGCTTTGCCTTTGGCTAAAGGACCAAGAAGTCCGCAGGATACTCCCAAGAGTCAACAGAGACCAAGACATCCTCCACAACCCCTTCGGGAGTCATGGTGGAGCGATCTGCCAACTGCAGGACTGTCGAGGTCTTCCTTAAGGAACTCTGAAGGTTGAGTTTAAGCATGGTGTCCCTGGTCATCACATTAGTGGCAGCCCCTAGATCAATCAAGGTATGGGGAATAATGGTTCCATTGATGTGGACATCAACTACAGGACTCCCAGGGTCCAAATATTTTGGACAGATTACTTGCCCCAACATTAGATCGGATAGTTGTCCTATGACACTGATAGTCGAGGCATCTATCTTTCTCCTGCCTGGGTGCCTGAAACACTTCTCCTTAATCAATTTGTTGTATATCGGTACATCTTTGATGGCCTGGAGAAGTGGTATTTTCACACATAACTGTTTTATTTCCCCAGAAGTTCAGTCTCCTCTGGGTTTGGTTGTGTGGTTACTGTTAGTCACTAAGGAAAGGGTGGAATGGCTTTGGGTTCACTTTCCTGTTTATCTTCCTCGTCCTCTGGGGGAGGAGGTTGGTGATCTGGAAGGGTCTTTTCGGATCGCAGGTTGATCTCCTAGATCTCCACAGCATAGGTAGGACATGTTGTCTCCCTAGTGTATACCTGTTGGGCCTGTCGGTTGTTGGGGTTCGGGTTCGGTTGGGCAGGCATCTGGGGTTGTCCTGGAGGAGCAGGAGGTAATGGTTGTGCTTGAGCCAGTGGTGGAGGCAGAATGGCGGGAGGAGAGTTGTATTGGGGCCTCCACCCCGATTGAGGTGCATTCCATTAAGGTTGTGGCTGGACATGTGAGTGAAACAAATGAGCAGTGGGTTGAGTATGGTATTGAGGTGGATAAGACCATGGAGGAGGTGCAGACTAGGAAGGATGAGTAGGGGGGACTCCAAGAAGGCATGTGAGCAGATTGGTTGGGGCTATAATAAGCTTGGGATGTCCCTTGCATCCTCTGCTAGTAAGGTCTGGGTCCATGCGGTCTCCTTTGGTTGAGGAAGTAGAGAGGTTCAGTGGGTGCCTCAGTCCCTTGGTACATGGCTTTGAATCTGGGCAAGGTTGGGCATTGGTTTGTAGGGTGGTTCTCCTCACAAACGAAACATACCTCTTCTGAGTGCAATGGACACTCGTTCTTAGGGTGCTTCCCCGTACATCTGGGACAGAAAATGGCCAGAGCCCTCTTAGCTTCCTCTTTCTTTTGTTGGATTTGGAAAGTATCAAGTTGCATGGCAATGGTCTGTCTCATCTCACTTTTGAGGTATTCCATCTGATTAGCAAACTCATTCTTGGAGAAGGTAGTATTAGCTGAAAGTGGATTCCCCCTACCTCTTTTCTGGGCTGCCCTAGAGTGGTTTCTAAACACAGTCTTTATGTCCTCATAAGGTAGTTGGTAAATGTCTCCTCCAGCTAGCATGTGAAGGGTATCTAGAAGGTCTTCAGGGACTCCTCGGAGCAGAACCAACTTTAGAGATTCAGGGTCAAGTGTGCACCTGGCCTGTTTATAGCTAAGTTGGAATCTTTCCTCATAGTCCTCTAAAGACTCATCATTTCCCATGGTCATTCGAAAGATTTCTCCCTTGGTTTCCTTTGACCTACAGTAATCCTGGTATTTTTTCTTAAAGGCTTGCTGCATCTGAGCCCAAGCAGTGATATTGTTTCCAGGTAACCCCATGAACCAACGTAATGTTGCATCCTTAAGGGTAGAGGGAAAGAGTTTCAAATTTTGCTCATCTTCTGTATAGTCATAGGTTCGACAAAGGACAAAAAACTCAAACAGGAAGGTATCAGGGTCTTCAGTGGTCAATCCATGGAAATGAGGTAAGGCTGAGGGACTGATGTTCTTCATTTTCATGTCCCCGTTGGTCTCTCGAATGGGGAAGGTACCTTCTATTCTCTCGTCATCGTCTCTACCATTTCTGTTGTCAGCCATGGTCTCAAAAGGAATGTTTTCTTGCTCTTCTTTTGTTATAGGACCTTCGTATATCTTAGGAGGTTCACCTATAGGTTTTTCTAGATCACTGCCACCAAAGAAGAGAGAAGGGTGACTCAGTGAAGTGGTGGGGGTGTTGGGTAGGAATTTTTCGGTATTATCTCTGTTCCTACGAGGCATGAAAGGATTTTTGGTTGCTTTTTCTTTTTTCTCTGCTTGTACCTGCAAAACTGAAACAGATGGAATTGCAACTAAATAAAATCTATCTTGCAGAAATGGAAATGCGGAATTGAAATGAAAGAAAGAAAGGACTAATCTACTTTTCTGAAATCAAATTACTAGAATGAAAGGCTAGACTATGCTTGCGGAATTGAAATTCTATTTTACGCTTGCAGAATTGAAATTGCGGAATTGAAAGGCTAATCTATGAAAGCAGGAAATGTCTAATTTACTTTTGCAGAAATGAAATTGCAGAATGGAAATGAAATAAAATACTTAGCAGAAGGTGAGAGTAGGAAAATAGAAGAAAAGCAGCAATCACAAATACTTTGACGCTTCCCTGGAAACGGTGCCAAAAAGTGTGGTGAGCTCCAGTATTGCAGCAATAATGCTGCAATTCCTGGGACTCCCTTCTTTACTTTTATCAACCCGATAGTTCGTAACAAACTTGGAAGCGACGGTGCTGTATGCACAAGTACTAGCTCTTGTCATAGATGTCACTTGGTCAGCTGGCACAAATCCGCTAGGGGCTTAAGCCAACTTCTATGAGATCTGAGAAGAAGCTTTTTAACTGATGGAAGAAAGCTAACTCAAAGAAGGTTGATCTACTTGTAGAAAGAAATTGGAAAGCTGAAAGGAAACGTAACCCTAGCAAACCCTAATTCTACCAGCTAACCCTACTGATGCAAGAAAGAAGATGCAAGCTATTGAAAGAAATGCCATTGACTTCTAGGAAGGTAAATACATGTATCTAAGCTACTTCTACAGTAACATCTGAAAAAAACATCTTTTTGTATTTTTGAATAAGTTGCCAGAGTTATTATGCATATGATGTGACTGTTTTTGGCTGTGTAGAGGTGGATGAGCGAGAAGAAATGCTTGGAGGAGGTCAAGAAGGTTCAGAGAGGGCCTAAGGGGTCCCTAACACCCTTCCATAGAGTTTCACCAAGGTTGGCTATCAAGAAACCTCACTCGTGAGCCTCTACAGGAAGTCTGTAGGGGTTCTACAGGATGTCTGTGATTTTCTACAGGATGTTCAGAAGTGAGATTTTGGTGGATGGATGGAGAGGAAAAGGTGGAGGAGTCAGTGTGGAGGAAGGGTGAGGGTTGGAGATGGTCTAGGACTTGGTGGATGGAGTTGTGGACAGGTGTAGATGGCTGGATTTGGTTCAAAGAAGACTGAAGCAATGTTTCACAAAATTAGGGTTATGGGAGAAAATGGAAAATGTGAGGCAAGGATTCTAAGTAGAGGGTGGAGTGGATGGTGCTGATGGAGAATAAGCAGATGGAGTGGTACAGGTGCTCTGCAAGTCATTTTTCCAATCTGAACCAACAAAGACTTGTAAATTCAAAGATCTAGTTACGTTGACCTAATCTGTGCTAGTTGTTAGTAAAGAGAATGAACATAAGTTTGAACTGCAATGAAACCATGTATTCTAACTCATGCAACTAAGCCAGCAAAAGTCTGAACTTGTAACCAACTTCTACACATGAAAACCAAACACTAGTGATTGCATGGCAAAGAAAAATTAGTGTTTTTGTGGGCAGCAGAGTTACCCTAGTCCAAGCTCCTGATCCCACTGAGGGAGAGGTGAAACCATAGGTCTTTGATGGCCCTTTTTTGAAGCTTCTCCCTGTTAACAACCTATCAACTAAATCTGAGCATCAAAAGTCTTTCTAACCATTAAAAGTGAGCTAGTTAACAGCAAACTTTAATCTACTTAACAGAAATGTTTTTGCAAATGCATAAAGAACAAATAGCAATACATAAAGGAGGCCTTAGCACTCGGGTTGGGCCCAACCCCAAGAGCTGCAGGCTCCTATAAAGAACTTAGATCTAGTTCCATGTAAAGCTGCTTCTCATTATTCAAAATAATCATCATATGAAAGTTGTACAGCAGTAGCTACAAGAAAACAGGCTGAGCAAAATGACAACACTATAGTGCAAAAATACCAACAGTTCCAAAAGTAAACTATGAAGGCTGAGGCCTTCCTATTTGTACAATACGATGGGGATATCATCCCTCCTAGATTCAAGGGACTCGGTTGTCCCAATTGCTAGTAAACAGTCACTCTTCCCAAAACTGCTTGGCTAGCTTTAAAACTCGTTTTGGTGGCCTGTGGAGCTCGGAGTTGAGGGTGGAGATTTCGAGGAAGGCCATTTAATGCAAGAGACAACCTCCCTACGAATCCTCACCTCAAGCTTGGCTATCAGTTGACCCATGATTGCTTGGTTTTGCTCCAAAATTTGTCCAAAAATCTTGAAATAACAACGTATTAGCCTCCTAGGTAGAGTGACCACCCTTATTCGTTCAAATAACACAAACATACTAAAAAACATGCATAATCTATGAAAAATGGAGGATTGAACAAGGAAAATTAGGCAAAATGAGCCAAATATGTTACCCAATTTGGGGGCTCATCACTAGATACATACCGAAGATACCAAATCATGATCAACCTCAGGAAGTGTACGTTTCTCATTCCTTTTGGGAACCTGTTATGGAATGTGGTTTGTAGACAAGGGCTAATGGTAGAGCTTGCGAAAATCACGGTGATTCTCAATTTGCAAGCACCGCGGAGTGTGAAACAGTTGCGCGCTACTCTGGGGCATACATGGTACTATAGGAAGTTCATCAAAAGCTACGCCCAGATCAACGCACCAATGGAAAAGCAATTGAAAAAGGATGTCACGTTCTGCTAGAATGATGACTGCAAGAAAATCCTGAATGTGTTAAAAGAAAAGATGGTTACTGCACCGATTTTGGTCTTCCCAAACTGGCAAAAAGAGTTTCTTGTCCATGTTGATGCATCGAGTATAGCGCTGGGGGAAGTACTAACATAGGAGGGTGGAGAAGGAATGGATCACCCTATCGCATTCGTGACTTGCAGATTATCTAAAGAAGAAAATAATTATTCCACCACTGAAAGCGAGGCACTGGTTATGGTGTATGCGCTCCATAAGTATCAACACTACCTTCTAGGAGGACACTTCAAGATGTATACATATCACTCAGCACTGAAATACTTGGTCAATAATACTGTGTTGGGGGGGCGCATATGCAGATGCCTTTTATTGTTCCAAGAATATGATTTTGATGTTTTTTGAAGCCTAGACAATTAAACGCGGGACCAGATCACTTGTCGCGCATTGAGACAGGAGAGGAACCTACTAGTCTAGAGGAAGGTTTACCTGACACACAACTCTTTGCTGTGTGCATAGTGGATGGACATTTTGAAGATATAATTCACTTTCTCATGACTGGAACCGCGCCAAAAGGGAACTCTGTCCAGCAGAAGAAGGAAATAGTGGTGCACACGACAAATTTCTCTATCATTGTGGGGCACCTATATAAGATGCAGAATGATGAGATACTGTGAAGGTATGTACCTAAATTTGAATGAAACAATATCCTCGTGGACGCTCATGGGGGTGCTACGGGAAGACATTATATAGGGAGAGTGACCGCATAGAAGATTCTCTGTGCAAGGTTGTGGTGGCTAACCCTTCATCAGGATTCAAAAGAACATTGCAACGCTTGTGATGTATGTCAAAGAATAGGTAAACCATCACGAAGGGATGAGATACCTTTGAATCCACAAATGAAATTGCATTCCTTTGAAAAGTGGGCGAGCGACTTCGTAGGACCTATCAAATCTCAAGGAAAAACAGGCGCGAGATATATTATCACTGCAACAGAGTACCTGACTCGTTGGGAAGAAGAACAACCGGTAAAAGATTGCACGGCTGCGATAGCCACAAATTTTTTGTTTGAACACGTATTGACATGATTTAGATGTCAAAATATTTTGATGAGAAATCATGGTACACATTTCCTGAACGAGATGATCAATGCACTGATAGAAGAGTTTTGGTATATCATCAGAAAATGACACCATATCACCCACAATCTAATGGGACAATAGAAGCATTTAACAAAGTACTGGAGACTACGCTGACCAAGATATGAAATGCGCAATGAAGTGATTTAGACCCATGCGTACCTGCAATATTATGGGCTTATAGGATGACATGCAAGAAATTGATGGGACAGACACCTTTCTGGCTAGTCTATGGAGTTGAAGCCATAATGCCGATGGAATATATCATGCTTAGTCTGCGCATGGTAGTGCTCACAAGTATGACAGACCATGGAGCCCTGGAGGAGAGGCTCGCACAGTTGGAGGAGCTTGAAGAAGAACGATTTTTGGTTGGATTCCATCAGCAGGTACAAAATCAGCGCAAAAAGGCTTAGCACGATCAACATATCAAGTTACGCATGTTTAAAGTGAATTATTTGGTATTGCTATATGATAGTGAGTTTGGTAAATTCTTGGGGAAGCTCCAAATGCATTGGATGGGACCGTATGTTATTAAGGAAATCAAAGATGGTGGCACGGTGCAGTTAGAGAAGTTAAATGGTGAACTCTTCCCAAGAAAATTAAATGGCACTCATTTGAAGCTATACACAGGTGGCCTAACTATCTGACTAGCCGCAAGAAGGATAGTCTTAGCACTCCACAGAGTTGAAAGGAGGCACAGGATTATAAACTACTCTGCCTAGGAGCTGCGTAATGACAGGACCGCACGCAGTAGCGAAGTATCACAAGGTCCGCGACTACGTGAGCGTAGCTGCACTGCCACACAAGTTGGATGGAAAGTGACCGTTATAGTCATTATTCACAATGTGATGCTTGGTTTGAGACCAAATGGAGTAGGTGGCATGCATTTAAGGCGAACTTTATGGGCTAGATTTGGGAAAAGCTACCACCAATGGAGCATTAATGGACTAGAGTTTGGGGGATCGATAGAATTTGAATCCAATAGGTGCTATAAATTGCAAAGGGCTACCTAACAAACAACACTTGGCCATTTGAGAATTGAGCTATTACATGCCCAAAGATTTATAAACCTATATTTTTTTGATCTTTTGAAGTCGAAGGTGTTGTTTGAGCACTTATCTAAGCCATTGAGAGATTCATGGAACAACAATATGGCAGCGTCTGAAGAAGGCATGGATATCGGAGAGATGACCGCTGAAGATGTTGCGCAGGCCATGAAGATAGGAGATGCCCCATAAAGCATCGATATAGTCACAAAAATCCCTAAATTACTATGCACACCGAGACCCAAGAAGGATAAGCAGCCTACAGTACCAGTGCACGTGTCCCCTAGAAACCCGTTGAGAACTAAACTTATCATGGAAGAAAAGGGGAAGTCGATCAATTTGGAAGGTGATGAGGAGGAGGAAGACCTTGAGGAAATCCTAGTGGAAGAGGAGGAGGATGAAGAAATGGAGGAAGAAACCCAGGCTGTGGACTGTCTAACTAGGTTTCTTGCATATGTTCCTCCGTGGAAGGGGAAAGAAAGGGTGCCCAAGGACCTAGATGAGAGAAATAGCTCTCTACAGACCCCACTACTACTTGATGATATCGATTTTGATGGAGTGCACTTGGGACGGGTGCTGGTTCTAAAATTTGAAGATGGGATCTCACGGACCACGAGAAATTCCCACATTTCGCAACTGCGCAACAAATGTGGCCAAAGAAAAATACAGTGGTAGGAGTCATAGAGTTGGAACCGCATAAGTAGTTGCAAGGAGTAGAGAAAGAAGGATTGTTAAATTTGCTCTGGGTGCCGCATTACCATAATGCTCTAGTGACTATTTTCATCATTAGGCAGCTGCTATGCGTGGTGCATGATGGATGTTTGTGGCTGGAGGAGCCCATCTGATCCAAATTGGATCCATAAAAGACTGTCAAAGAACCATGACTGTATCATGTCAGAGAAAATCTCTAAAGAAATCCAAAATAGCGATCAAAGACACCCTGAACGAGTGGCAATGGTAGCCAACATGGAACGACGAGGACCTCAATCAAAGCGCGCTGATCGAGGCCCATGGAGACTGTGTAGGAGGTCAAAGTAGCCCCTGGGAGACCTAGATTGAGAAACAGAGGTGGTTTTTGATGCGCAATTAGCGGCTCTTAGTGCTAATCGCACATCGCTGGGTGAATAGGGCCGTGAAGGAAAAGCCCGAGCACTTGGTCACGTGGGGGTACCGGAGAACCGTGGGTGGAAAAGGAAAAACCACCAAAAGTACAAGGCGGGACCCACGCTCTAGAAGACTAGCGATATTGATTGGGGTGCCCTTAAATGGTAATAGGTTTTGGACGAGAGCGGAGCGATTCCATACATCGATCGATGCAAGGCAGGTGGAGGTGAGAGAAAACTGCCATTGATCGCACGCTATCGGTCAAGAAAGTCAACCACGTGAAACTTGCATATGGTGTTGGATCTAGGGGACTCAGATCAGATGAATAAGATCATGCCCGATGGAGGAAGCAGAATCGATAGGGAATTAAGCCGAATTTTAGAGGAATTTGAAATCCATTTGATTGCCATGGTGGAGAAAGAACACATCCACATCATAACTGAAGAAACGAACCGACGAAGCATGTTGGTGACGTTTAGTGGAGGACAAGTGGCCACTCCCTATGCATTCATGATGACTCTGAATAGGGAACTCCAAGCGCAAATGCAAAAGGTGAATCGACAGAGGCGGAGGAGGAACCGAACAGGCATAGGGGATGGATGGCTAAAATCCTTGAACAGAGACAGTCAAATAAGTCAAGTTAGACACAAAGAGAAGAGTCAAGAGACGAAGAAGTGGAATAGTGAACCTAGAGAGGAGGATTGAACACAGAGAATAGTAAAGCAAAGCAGAAGAGACAGAGGGCTGAGCTAACCAGAGGTAACATTGAGCACCAGAGAGCTTGAAGATTCAAGCCATCCCATAGAGGAATCTGTCTGGACTGAGCATCACATTTGGCTCTTTCCACTGTAGACCAGAAGGTCACAGAGCTGGTAGGAAGAAGAAGTCTGTGTACTCAAGTGGCTTGGGGAATCCAAGAACCACCCTGCCAAGCAAATTTGCTTCAGGAGTACTCATATTGAGTCCCTGTATTTTAATTCTTAGCTCAAAGGCACAAGGCCACCACTGAAAGCTGGACCGGAGATGCAGCCCTGGAGAATAGGGTGAACTCCTCATTAAATTTTCTTGTGTCTTTGTGTTTGCTTACTGTATTTCTCTACTATCTTTCCATTTTATTGTCTATGTATTCGAAATTGATCGATCCGTTGTTGCAATAACATGAAACACACACCAACACATGAGTCTGTAATACCTTAGTTTAATAAATATTTAACTGATGTCACTCATAGGGTGAATATTAGATCAAGTGGTATTAGAGCTCTAGGCTGTAAGGTTAGAAAAGCTTGTGTTGGTTTAGTTGTGAATGCTCACAAGATCAAAGCTCAAATTAGGAGAAGGAGAGTTGGTGGAAACTAATCCTGAAATTGGGAGAGTCTATCCTCAAAAGACAATGTCAGAGGAAGGTTATGTGGGACCAGACCCTAACTTCATAAAGAGTTTCCTAGCTATAAAGTCTATGGTTGAAAAATTGTACAGAGACTTTAGAAAGCAAAAGGTGGAAGATTCATCAGGTTCTAAATAAGATAAAGAAGAAGATGTGTCTCACTTCCATGACCACTCCAAAGGAAAGGGGAAAGAGGAAAGCTTTCTCACACCTCCTAATAGCCCTATGCATAATAAGAAAGCATCTTTGATTAAGCTAGATGTGAAATTTGATTTTCCTATATATGATGGAGAGCTAAATGCTGAAAAGTTGGACAATTGGATTAGACAAATTGATGTGTATTGCAGGGTACAGAACATAAACTCAGACAAGAGTAAGATTTAGCTAGTAAGCCTACACCTAGGAGGCACTACCTTGGTTTGGTGGGAAGGCAGAGCCCAAGTTGATATGAAAAGACATGGCAAGACCATCTCTATCTAGAGTGAATTTGTTGCTGCAATCAAAAAGCAGTTCTATCCATTGGCCTACATGCAACAAGCCATGATGAGTTGGCAAACTCTTCGATAGTTGAAAGGGCAAAGTGTGCAAGGGTATACTCAAGAATTCAGAAAGAGAGCATTGATGTTGGGTATCTCACTAGACTCACCAGAGACTCTTTTGAAGTAAATTGGTTGTCTACACAGCTACATGAGGCATACCATCCTCATGTTTAATCCCACTAGTATAGATGAGGTATTTGTACAAGCTACTCATCTAGAAGCTAGAGGAAAGAATGATAATCCAGAAGTTGGGGGACCATCCCAACCCACTGTAAGCAAGAGCAAGGAGAAAAGAAAGCAGAAATGGAAAGTAAGGAAGGCTAACACTGCACAGAAAGCCAAAGCTTCATGAACTCACTGTAAAAAGGAGGGGCATGATGATGAGCATTGTTGGATTCTCCATCCAGAGTTGAGACCTAAGAAGTCTGAGGGCAAGAAGAAGAAGACAGTTGTAGCTATTCAGAAAGATTTGGGGTTAGACTTGGGAGATGAAACAATTATAGCAGCCATAGTTATAAAAGGTAAGAATTCTGAAGCATCTACTAGTAATTCTGCTCAATCTATTATTGATGAAGAAAATGAGAGAAAAAGACATGAGCTTTTCCATATTTGATTTATTTCCAAGAATCAAAAGATTGATACTTTGTTTGATAGTGGCTCACAAGTAAATTTGATTTCTGAAGCAATTTTAAAGAAATTGGGATTAGCAACTACACCCCACAAGAAACCATACCCATTAGGATGGTTGAATGATAAAGCACAGCTACAAGTGACTAGACAGTGCAAATTCAAGTTTTCTTTTGGGTCAGCATTTGTAGATGAGGTTGAGTTAGACATAATTCCTTTGGATATATGTGGAATTGTTTTAGGAAGTTCTTACTTGTATGATAGAAAGGCTATTTTCTATAGAGTTGAGAACAAGTATCTACTTGTTAAAGATGGAATCGAATACTTTGTAAGAGATCATAAGCTCAAGAATAATTATACTCTAATAAACTCAGGACAGATGAAAAGAATGATAAATTCATGCAAACAATTCTTACTAATGGTTGCAAAGGAAAAGAAACCTGATAAAACCAATGTATTTGAGGGCTGTAATGTTGAACAGCAAGCTGATATGGAAAAGGTTGTTTCAGAGTATGATGTCTTGTTTCAAGAACTTAAAGGTCTTCCACCCAAAAAGGGAATGGTACATGATATTATTTTGCAGCAAGATGTTCCATTGCCTAACATTAGGATGTACAGGTTGTCTGCTTTAGAGAATGCTAAAATCAAGAAACAGGTGCAGGAGTTGCTCGAGAAGGGCTTCATTAGGCCTAGCACATCACCATGTGGGTCACCAATCATTTTGGTGAGAAAAAAAGATGGCTCGTGGAGAATGTGCATTGACTACCGAGCACTGAATAAGATAACAATAAAAAATTGTTATCCCCTTCCTCGCATAGATCATATTTTAGATCACTTGAAAGAAGCTGTTTATTTCACCAAGCTAGATTTGCACAGTGGATACCATCAAGTTAGAGTTGGAGAGCAACATGCATGGAAGACTACTTTCAAAACAAAGCAGAGATTGTATAAATGGCTAGTTATGACTTTTGGCTTAACTAATGCTCTTGCTATTTTCATGAGATTAATGAATGATGTGCTTAGATCTTTTCTTGATGATTTTGTTATTGTGTATCTGGATGACATTTTGATTTTTAGTAAAACATGGGAAGAACATTTAAAGCATGTTAAGCAGACATTAGATGTTTTGAAAAGAGAAAAACTTTATGTTAAACTCTCAAAATGTGAATTTGGCAAAACATCTCTAAACTACTTGGGTCATATAGTAGGGGGAGGTGAATTGAAAATAGATCCCTCTAAAGTGGCAGTCATTGTGAATTGGCCTAAACCCAAGTCTGCTACAGAAGTGAGAAGCTTCTTAGGAGCATCACAATATTGGACGAAGTTCATTTGTAACTTCTCCTCGATTGCAGCTCCCTTACATGCTTTAACAAGATTGAATAAGGTGTTTCAGTGGGGAGGCAAACATCAGAAAGCCTTCGACACCTTGAAAGAGAAAATTAGTACAACACCGTACTAGCATTTCCAGATCTACAAAGACCATTTGAGATCCAAACTAATGCCAGTGACTATTCCATGGGAGCAGTGTTGACACAACACGGTAAACCCATATGTTATCATTATGAGACTTTTAATCCTGCAGTAGTCAACTATCGTACATATGATAAAGAATTGTATGCATTAGTTCAAAGTGTGAAAAATTGGAAACATTACTTAATGGGCAAAGAGACAGTAATACATACTGATGATCAACCACTTCAATATCTACACTCCCAAACTAAGTTGCAGCAATCAAGACATCACAGATGGATGGGTTTTCTACAAAAGTTTCACTTAGTCATCAGATATGAAAAGGGCATACATAACATGGTTGCAGACATGTTATCTAGACCCATTATAAATGCATCTACCATACTTAAGCATAATTTTGTGCTACATGAAAGCTACATAGAACTATATGCTTAGGATATGGACTTTAAATATGTATATGCAACTTTGAGTCAAGGCAAAATAGTAGAAGAATTGGATTATCATGTGAAGGACAGACTCTTATACCATTGTGGGAAACTCTGCATTCCAAAAACTGAGAGGATAAAGATAATTGGGGAAGCACACACTTATGTGATATCAGGTCACTTTGGGGTAAGTAAAACAGTTGCAAAGATTCTGTTATTGGCCAAAAATGAATGAGACAGATTCTAGATATGTAAGAGGGTGTGCCATGTGTGCTAAAAGCAAGCCCAGCAATAGAAAACTACGTTTGTACACCCATTGCCAGTTCCTCCTCACCCTTGGGAAAGTTTTTCCATGGATTTTGTTGGAGGACTACCTAAATCTAGGAAAGGTCACGATTATCTATATGTTGTTGTGGATAGGTTCAGAAAAATGTGTATTTTGATACCTTGTAGTAAACAGATCACAGCTGAACAAACTGAAAAATTGTTCTTTGAACATGTATGGGTTCATTTTGGATTACCCACTTCCATTGGATCTTATCGAGACACCCAATTTGTGGGGAAGTTTTGGTCGAGTCTATGGGAACTGATGGACACCAAGTTGAAGAAAAGAATAGCTTTTCATCGATAAACAAATGGCCAGATAGAAGTAGTAAACAGGACAACGATCCAGTTACTGAGAGGATATTGCAGCAAACATCCTAAGCTTTGGTATGAACACTTGTGTTATGTGCAGCATGCTTACAACAGAGCCAAACACTCTTCTACACAGAGATCTCCTTTTGAGACCTGCTTTGGTTTCACACTAAAGTCTCCTCTGGATTTTGTCTTTGGTAAAGGTACCATGGTTGATGGACACAGTGATGTGGACAAGGAAACTAGGTTCATTGAACAGATCCAGGAGATCCACCAGGCAGTACAGGAACATCTGAAAAAGTGTCAGGCCAAGTGCAAGGCTATGCATGATAAGCATTGGATGGATCATAGTTTTCAAGTTGGAGACCAACTCTGGTTGTATATCAGCAAGGACAGGATGCAAGGTGAAGGTAAAAAGCTAAAGCCAATTAGGTATGGACCTTTTAGGATACTTGAGAAGATTGGTGAAAATGCTTTTCACCTTGATTTACCAGCTTACATGCACATCTACTCAGTCGTAAATGCAGATTGCTTGAGATCGTTTGAACCTTCAATGTTTGAGGACCCTAAAGAGCAAGGTCAACTGCCTTCTATTGATGATCTGCTACCTGAATATCTTAATGAGTTGCAGGAAGACATAGTGCTGGACAGGAAGGTGAGGATAATGCGTAAGGGAGATGTTGAATTCCTCAGGATTGGGCTCAAAGGTTCAAAGCCGAGCAACGCAAAGTGGATTGAGATTGGAAAAGTGAAGAAATAGTATCCTCACTTAGTCGATTCTTAAAAACCAGCTTTTGGTGGTCCAAAATCTTTTTCAGTGGGAAGACCGTCATCCAAATTGGATCCATAAAAGACTTTCAATGAACCATGATTGTATCAGGTCGGAGCAAATCTCTAAACAAATCCAAAACAGTGATCAAAGAGACCCTAAACCAGTGGCAATGGAAGCCAGCGTGGAACGACGAAGACCTCGGTCAAAGCGCGCTGACTAAGGCCCATGGAGACTATGCAGGAGATCAAAGTAGCCCCTGGGAGCCCCGCATCAGGAAAAAGAGGTGTTTTTTGATGTGTGATTAGTGCTTAGTGCTAATCGCGCATCGCTGGGTGAATAGGGCCGTGAAGGAAAAGCCCGAGCACTCAATCACGTGGGGGAACCGAAGAACTACGGGTGGAAAAGGAAAAAGCGCCAAAAGTATAAGGTGGGACCCATGCTTTGGAAAACTGATGGTATTGATCGGGGCGCCCTTAAACAGTAAGAGGTTTTGGATGAGAGTGGAGTGATTCCATACATCGATTGGTGTGTGGCAGGCAGAGGTGAGAGAAAACCGCCGTTGATTGCATTCTATCGCTCGAGAAAGTCAACTGCGTGAAACATGCGTATGGCGTTGGATCTGGGGGACTCAGATCAGACGGCTGAGATTGTGCCTGATGGAGGAAGCAGAACCGAAAGGGAATTAAGCCACATTTTAGAGGAATTTTAAATCTATTTGACCACCACGATGGAGAAAGAACGCATCCATGACGTAACTGAAGAAACAAACTGACGAAGCATGCTAGCTTTGTTTAGCGGAGGATAAGTGGCCACTCCCTGAGCATTCATGATGACGTCGAATAGGGAACTCCAAGCGCAAATGCAGAAGGTGAATCGACAGAGGCAGAAGAGGAATTGAACAGGAATAGGGGACGGATGGCTAAAAGCCATGAACAAAGACAATCGAATAAGTCAAGTTAGACACAAAGAGAAAAGTCGAGAGATGAAGTGGAATAGTGAACCCAGAGAGGAGGATTGAACACAGAGAACAGTAAAGCAAAGCAGAAGAGACAGAGGGCCGAGCTGACGAGAGGCAGCATCGAGCATTGGAGAGCTTGAAGATTCAAGCCATCCCATAGACGAATCTGTCCGGACTGAGCATCATATTTGGCTCTTTCCACTGTAGACCAGAAGGTCATAGAGCTGGTAGGAAGAAGAAGTCTGTGTACTCAAGCGGCTCGGGGAATCCAAGAACCACCCTGCCAAGGAAATATACTTTAGGAGAACTCATATTGAGTCCCTGTATTGTAATTCTCTACTCAAAGGCACAATAAAACAAGGCCACCACTGAAAGCTGGACTGGAGATGTAGCCCTGGAGAATAGGGTGAACTCCTTTTTAAATTTGCTTGTGTCTTTGTGTTTTCTTACTATATTTATCTGTTGTCTTTCCATTTTATTATCTATGTATTGGTAATCTGATCAATCCATTGCTGCAATAACACAGAACACACACCAGCACATGAGTCTGTAATACCTTAATTTAATAAATCTTTAACTGATGTTACTCATAGGGTGAATATTAGATCACCATCCCCATCACGGACCATATAGTTCACAAAATTACCTAGCTCCCTTGCAAAGGGGAGGATCCAGTGAACATATCCGAGGGTAAAAGTGATGATTTGGCCATCGTAGAGGCCATGAATAAAAAGTTCAAGCTGAAGAAGAAAAAGAGAGGGTATGTGATCTCTAGTATCAATAACATTGTGGTCAAAGTCGTGACATAGATATTAGCTGGTAAAGTTATGTGGAAGTTCTGTGCAGATGAGGTGCCTGCATCGGTGGTTGCACTTATTATGCAGTGCGTAAAGGGGGTCCAGTTTAACTGGGCAGATTACTTGTGTAGGGAGTTCTCAGAAAACTACCATGAGGCATAGGAATAGGGGAAGACTTTCCACTATGCATGTTTTCTACTATCCATAGTGCTAGTTGTTGGCTTATAGGGGCCTAACCTAGGTTCAGAGATGATTTAGCCAAACAAATCCTGATACTACTGGCCCTTTCAGCAACAGTCTGTGGAGCGCAGATTGAGGTCTCACCAGAAGTAGTATGGGAGGGTGTTGGAACCATTTTTCTGCACCCTAGAGATGTCTGATGGTTTTTTGGTGGTTCGTGGTTTGACCATACACGCACATCGCTACATGCACCTATCAGCACCTCGCAGCCTGTAATTTTGCCTTCGTGCAGCCCTTCTCGAGGCGCGATCCATGTTATTATGTTCCTTACTATTAACCTGATATTATATGATTACTTAACTTATCTGTATGAGACAAATTATCCTTAACAATGTTCAACATTCATATAAGTGTGGGCGTTAAACAAAATAGTATAAATGCATAGAAAGTAATATAAATAGAGATGCACAGTATTTCGCCTCGAACTTCTCTTTATTATTCTTCTTCTTAGGTTACAGACTCTACTCTACCCTGCGCACTCAGCTGTGGACTCTACTAGGCCTCTGCGCACTCAGTTGCAGAGCCTCTTCCTACTACTATGACCGAAAACACTTAGACCTCTTCTCTATGCTCGCTATCTTCTAGACTTCATCCATGTTCATCTCTCCTTATCTTTACAACTTAGAGCCTTGATCTATTTATACAATTGCATGGTCCACAGACCATGGGTAGGCCGACATTTCATTAAAAAACTTAGGGCGAACAACACTATGACTCAACGTCATTTCGCATTCCGCACCTACAATTCGCGGAGTCTTACAACATTATTTGACCAAAACTTCAGCTTTGAGCCCAAAAAGATGCTGTGGAGGTATTCCATGCCCAAAAGGCCCCCAACACAAACATCGTGACTCACCCTCGAGTCACTCTGTTGGCGTGGTGATCTTGGCGTGGAGTCCCTCCAACTAGTCCCGAACGGTTCGGAGGTCTGCAATGCACTGCTCTACGGTTTTCTGGACCTACTTAATGTGCTCTTTCGAAGCCTCTTTGTTAGGATAAAATCCCTGCCTTAGCACGTACATCCCCTGAATATGTGCAAGCTTGCCTTCGATATCTGCTGTGATGGTGAAGGCCTCGTCAATCCATGGTTGTACGCGTTCTTTGAGAACTGCCTCTTTCTGTCGCACCACATCCACCTGCTCCTTTAGTGCCTTAGCTTGCTGCATCTTTGCAAGCTATTGAGTGAGGACTACTATCTGTGGAGTTCCTCGAACACTGTCGTACTACTCCTAAAGTTCACATGCCTCTGTTTCCAAGCATTGTATGTTGGGGTCCTCCTGCAAAGATGTGAGGACCACAAATGCTGACTTTGCACGCACCTCCCTTATCACACAGCTCCCAAGTAGACTCTTTTATAGTCCCACACTCCCTTTCAACTACCTGAATTTATGAGACTGTTCTTCTGATGGCTAGTCAGGTGGCTGCACCACCCTTGCTAAGCTCCATTTCGCCCCTCAGGATAGTCCGTAGAAAACCCTCAATTGCCCTCGCGACAGTCGGTGTCACGCGCTCTATCTTATGTAGTGCGCTCCCCTGGTTATTGTGTTTAGTCAGATGTAGTCTTAGCCATGGAAGCAGACTCATAAATTCTTGATGATAGTCTTTTAACTCATTAGTATGATCATCCGCACCTTGCCTTTCCATCCTTGGTTTATTGATGAGACATGCTCGCTTGATCTCGTTTTCCAGCCTCTTGACCTCTTCATCCTTCAAAATGCTTTTCTTCCTTAGTCATACCCAGTCCTTTTTAAGTTCACAAAGTCTAAGGTTCACTTACTGAATGGATTCCTAAAGTCTTATGTGTTCTGCTTCGCATAGCTGTGTGATTTATTTATCCTGGGCTTCACGCACTATCACAACTCTGGGTGCTATGATGTGTGGATTCACTATTGTATGCCCCTAAGAAATTATGCTCCCTACCTGATTCCTCAACCTTAAAATTGTTTTTGCAGTTAGGGTTTTGCACATGGTCCTATAGGCCCATAAAACCGTTGGTACGCGCAGGTCCCAGTGAGTGCATCTCACCTAGTGAACCCTATTCAGCACCTCACACACCCTATCAAATTCTTCTTCGTGGATAGTCCTTCGCGCACTTCACCTTTCCTATTGTTGCATTTTGTTCTGATTCTCTATTTGTGCGGGCTGCATGTCATATGTCTATACCCATCGGGAAAGGTGGGCACACAAGTTGTTCTGTACCTCGTAACCAGCTCTTATCCTTAGTGGGTTTTCCAAATCATAGGTGCATCATTTGTTTGCATCTATGCCAGTTGTCAAAAATTCCCTGATGCATACCCCACCACCTTGTGGGCGTTGCGCGTAGTTCCCATTTCAAAGCATCGAACCACTATTGTTCTAGTACTACGATTTCAAATGTTTTCGAGAATTCATCCACCGCGGTCAACCCATCATATGTAGGCAGATCCCTTACCTCTGTCGTCATGCAGCGTAGTGATCTAACCATCATGTTGCAATTAAGAGTTGTTACTTCGTGTAGCCAATTCTGCCATCACTCTATCTCTTCTTCTGAATCCGAAGTGCAGGAGCTTTCATGCTCCCACGAAATCCTACCATCTGTAGTTGGGTTCACCCAATCCTGTTCTCATGCGGTTATCTTGTAGATGCAATGGAGATCATCATCACTATCGTTGTCGCACACCGATTCAATGTATCATGCTCCTTCAGCTTGATCTAGGGGTACTACTATGCGTAGTGAATTTTTCTCAAAAATCATTTTGCGATTCTTCAGATTTATGACTTCATTCATATCGGTGGCCCAATCTATTCCTAGTAGCGCGGGATAGGGATTTCTATCATCAAAAATATCTATCACTTCAAAATCTTCCTGTGCACTTGCACCTTCAATATCCACTCTTACCCCTTGCAATCTTCCCATGGGCAAGACCTTCTGTTGGTTTGCCATTCACAACTAAATAAGAGACCATTGTAGCACGAGTTTTCCCATGCGTTCCCATGTTTTTTTCAGCAGTACATTCATGTCCAATCTAAGATCCAGGATTGCCTAATCCATTTCATACTTGCACATTTGCACAGTCAACCTCATTTCCCTTCCTGTGCGTAATGCATTCTTTCCAAGTTTCTGGACCACGCACAGTTCTCCTGACCCTGCGCACTTAGTGATAAGTTCATGTAGTCATTTCACTGACTTGCTGTCACGTAGCAGTTCCATGCATGTCTCCAGAAAGGTAGTGAGCATTGAAGGATCCATCTCTGGCTCTAGTTGATCCTTACTACCTAAAGTGGAGGCCTCCATGAAGCTCTTCTTAGCTTCCATGAATGCCTCCTTAACGCACTTTAAATCGAATTCAGGTTCCTTTGTAGGAGCCTTGTGAACCCACACACTTTCTTCTGACTGCTTACCTTTATTATCGCTAGTGGTCATACCGCTCCTGAGCACTATATTTACATTCAGGTTTTCTTTGCACAGTTCAAACCTCATCATATGCAAGTTCTGAGTTGGAGGAGGATGGAGTACCCCTTTTTCATGCAGTCTCGCTATCAATGTATGGCAGTCTTCTACCTCATGATCAAATTGAGTATAGTACAAACATGATGTCCTTGTCGGTTTGTACAATCACAAGCATAGTGCCATGGCCCTCCGCAATTGTAACAAATTAGTTGTCCGTGACCCCTTCCTGGTCCCATTCCACCTCAACCTTGTCCGCACCCCTGAAATCCAGCACACGCCATTCCTGCATCTGGGTCAAGGGCTCATGTTTCGGTATATGCCTTATAGGCAGGAGTCTGATCCATCATTAGTTCATAGCTTCTGCAGGTGTGTTCATCATGGCCTACCTACTTGCAGAAATTATAAAACAATTTGGGACGTCTGTGTATACTTCTGCAATAGATGACAATTATCTATAGTGTGTTTTCCTCCTATCTAACAAATTGCACACCATAGTGCAGGCACCGTGCTTGGTCCTCCTTTTGCCTCAGGTCCTAATGCCATCGACCCTCCTCCTACCTAGTAATTTGTGAACACTAGACAGTGGTCCTTTTCATGCCCCTGGCCTTTGCATTTTATGCACCATACCTCCTCGCACGTCTCTGGCCGAGGTGTCCTATCCTGTTTCAAATGTTGCATCTCTGGACATAGATTTTGTAGTTGCACATGGATTTGTTGGACTCCCAGACCAGGATCTTGTATAGGGGTCTCATGCAATCCGATTGCCATATCCAAAGATTCGGCATGGGTGGAAATATTTTGTTGTAAAAACACCATCCTTAAATGTGGTGTTAGTTACGCTACAAACCATGCGCGATGCTATCCATCCATCAAAGTCATGTTGGCTTCACGAATCATACTCTTCAGTATTTGGTCAAGATCCCAGGGGTTCTCACCCAAGAGCATCATGATCTCCTTAAACCTGATAATTGATTGTGTCTCTGACTTTGGCCTTCTATATTCTCTATTCAGCACAGTCTAGATTTCTGCAATTCCTATGTTTGGATGGTCATTATAATGCTTGATGTACCATGTTAATGCACGATCCCACAATGCACTTACTAGCATGGCCTTTTTGATATTGTCATCCATGAATCCTTGTGATTCCCATACCGCCCTTACCACGAACCAGAATTGGTCCAGATCTTCATTCCCTACTCCTCTAAATACTGGTAGTTTGATTGCACTTGCCATACTGAACTGTGGTGGTGGCGGAGGTGGGGTGGGTGGAGATGGAGGTGAGGAGGGTGAGATGGGTGGTGGTGTAGGTGGAGGTGGTAAGCACAGAATTCGTGGCCTTATCAGACTGACCACACTTCTCGGAGAAATTATCTCAAGCTTTTCCTCGCTTTCCCGTGAGGGTGAAATTAAGGGACTAGTTTCTAATTCTTCACTACCTCCGCTTCTGTAGACCTTCCCACTTTGCGTAGTCCCAAACATTAATTTATTTACATAACCCACTTTTCACACAATAGCATCTTAATCAAAGTGTTCAAATATTTAATATACTTACGTCACAGTCCTTTGAGGAAGTGTTGCTCCACCTCACTGTAGCTGACGATTGTATCTACCGCGAACTCAGTGATAAATGCCCCTATAATTCGATCAAGCCAATGGTCCACAGCTCGCGCGATCTTATCTCGTGACACTTCTAGTCTGCGTACTAATTCCAGAGTCCACATGATTGGTTTGTCGAGCGTACAACTTCCCTGATTGTCTGCTAGCTTCATGATCCACTCTTATAGCTCAGAAGGAAAGGATGAAAAGAAAATTTCATGGATTTCCGTATATAAGTAGCGCCCCAACCATGGTTCCTTAGATACTCGTGGATTCCTATTTTCCTGCGTCGTGAACTCATGAAGCTTCTTGTCCAACCACCCTTCAATTTCTTTCTTTGTTGGATTCTAGTGACACGACATCAGACATCCCTTATGCAGATCTCGGTCCCGGCAATGGAACCATTTGTTGGCTTATATGGGCCTGACCCAGGTTCAAAGATGATTTAGCCAAACAAATCCCAGTACTACTCGCCCTTTCGGCAATAGTCCGCAAAGCACGGACTGAGGTCTCACTAGAAGTAGTATGGGAGGGTGCTGGAAATAGGTTTCCACACCCTAGAGATTTCTGATGGTTTTTTAGTGGTCCGTGGTATGACCCTGTGCGCACATTGCTACGTGAACCTATCAGTACCTCGCAGTCTGTAATGTTACCTTCACGCAGCCCTGCTCGAGGCATGATCCATGTTATTACCCAAGTTCCTTACTATTAACATGATATTATCTGATTACTTAACTTATCTGTATGAGCCTAATTATACTTATCAGTGTTCAGCATTCATATAAGTGCGCGTGATAAACAAAACAGTATAAATGCACAGAAAGTAATATAAACGTAGATGAATAGTATTTGGAATCAAACTTCTCTTTATTATTCTTCTTCTTGGGTTACAAACTCGACTCTGCGCTGCGCACTCAGCTACAGGAGTCCGCACACTCAGCTATAGAGCCTCTTCCTACTACTACGACCCAAAACACTTAGACCTCTTCTCTATGCTCGCTATCTTCTAGACTTCATCCATGTTCATCTCTTCTTATCTTTACAACTTAGAGCCTTGCTCTATTTATACAATCCCAAGGTCTGTGGACCATGTGTAGGCCGACATTTCATTACAAAACTTAGGGCGGAAAACCCTATGACTCAACATACATTTTGCGCTCCGCGCCCACAATTCGCGGAGTCTTACAACATTATTTGACCAAAACTTGGGAGCCCCAAAACATGCTGTGGGGGGATTCCATGCCCAACATTAGTGGCTTGGGAATTGCCTGAGGACAGTCAGTTCCCCAGAATTGTGCAGGATCTTTCGTAGGCAACGCAGTACGCTTTGTTGTGGGCAACTAAAGATGCGTAGAGGATCAAAGACAGGAAAATATTCTAGTGTTTATGGTGATGAACATCATAATGGGGATTAAACACAAGCCACGATTATCATCCACTATCTATAACAGTTTGTAGAGATTCGTGGAGTTCAAGGCAAACTTCCATCATGTGTACATTAGAGCGAGGAAGGACCCCGTGAAGGCATGGAAGGAGCTACCTTATTTGGCGCTGAATGATGTCATATTCACCGTGTTTGTGTCATGGCCACTGGAGTGGCGCATTCCTACCAACTCCATAGTGGAAGTAGAGAAGTCTGCTACACAGAGGAAAGAGGGAGCAGAAAAACTAAGAATTGCGTAGTTGGTAGAGAAGAGAAGGAATGAAGCAGCAGCGGCAAAGGCACAGGAGGTGTGGGACATTGCAAAGGCAGCAAAAGAACAACAAAAGGCAGAAGAAGTAGCATGAGGCTGAGAAGTCTCCATCACCTGAATAGGAGATAGAAACAGAGGAAGATGGTGTGGACCCATAGATAAAGTCAACACCGCTGAAGCAACAGTGCCCGAGAGAGCAAGTGGGGCCGCAGAAGAAGTCGAAAGCCTTTAAGACTTCTTTCAACCCGATCACCCTCATTGAGGGGGATCTCCATGACATAGGGGAGATGGTGCGGGACGTCACTGCAGAGGAAAACTAGATGGTGTTGGGGGGCCTCCAAACATAGATAGAGGAGTTGCAGGTGCGCACTCCTCAGGCTGGTACTCTATCAACCAGCCTCGCAGTAGGCACGGTCGTGACTGAGGAAATGTTGCGCACCCACATGACCAACACCATAGTGCTACCAGAGGGCGCACTGGTTACAGAAAATGAAGCCTGTCGACCTATGGTCAATGCGCTTAAGGGAGTTGGGATAAACATGGCTACGCTCCCTCAGGAAATGCTCTATGTTCTGCAGGATGGAGTGACTGCAGAACTATGGGCCGGGGAGGACCGCGAGCTCCAGGTGATGAGTGAGCAATGGATTAATATTTAACAATTGAGCCTGCAGCACGATGAGGTCATGACAGAGAACAGACAACTAGTGCAGGTGGTTGAGGAAGCTTGCTAGATGGTCCCTCTATTGTCCATCCCAGCGGAGGCGCACATCCGAAGACTAGAAGCAGGGATACATGAGGCAAAGAATAAATGGCTAAGGTTCAGTTAGAGCTGAACCTTCAAGTAACTGAGCTGCAATTAAACACACAACCTTCAACTTTGCCTGAGGTGAAGGAATAATGCACCAGTGCCATTACAGTAAGTATAACGAAGATCAATAGTGCAGTGGAGGATTGCACCAAACTATTTGAAGAGTTGTTTGAGGTCCTCACCACTCTGCAGGAGGACCCGAACATACAACACTTAGAAATAGAGGCATGCGATCTGTAGCAACAATACAATGAAACAAAAGGGACTGCGAAGATGGTGGCCCTTACACAGAGGCTTACACTGATGTAGCAGACAAAAGCACTCAAGGTACAGGCAGACATTACGCGACATAAGGAAGTTGTCTTTAAGGCACGCATACAACCATGGATCGATGAGGCATTCGTCATTACAGCCTCGATTGAAGCCAAGCTTGTGCATATATAGGGAACATGGGAACAAGTGCATGGCACCAGTTCAGCTACAACATTCTCTGAACAACGTATCCAGGAAGTGTAGCAGGCAACTACTCAGTGCATTGCCAATCTTGTAGCAGTCTAAGAAAAGTTAGGAAGTCTCCACATGAAGATCTTCGCACCGACAGAGTGACTCGAGGGTGAGTCACGATGTTTGTGTTGGGGGCTTGTTGGGCGTAGGATCCCCCAAGGAAAATTTTGAGGCTTAAATCCAAGATTTTAGCTAAAAAGTGTAAATCCGATGTAAAGACTCTGCATTTTGTGGGCGCAGAGTGCGAAATTGTAAATGAGTCATAGGGTTATCCACCCTCATTTTTGTAATGTAATGTCAGCTTTAGAGATGTATCCATGCTCTACGGACCATGGGATTGTATAAATAGAGTGAGGCTCTAAGTAGTTTAAAGAATCTAATTCAAGTAGTGATCGTGGAATAGAAGCATAGCAGTAGATCGAAGGGTAAAGTCAATTCTTTGGGTCGTAGAGTAGGAGAAGGCTCTACAGCTGAGTACATAGAGGTCTAGTAGTCTACAGCTGAGTTCGCGGACCCCTGAAGTTGAGTGCACAGGGCGAGTCAAGTTTGTAATTGTTAAAGCATTAATAAAGAGAAGTTTTACATCAATTCTGTGTATTTATTTCATGTTTTCTGTATCGAATATATTGAGTATAAATTGAATTTTTGTTGTCTATATGATGCACGAACATATATAACTGTGTATATTAAGTGAGCGTGAGTTAAATTATTTGGTTAAATGAAGTTGACTAACATCTATAAGAGGATAATTAAGATACATGGTGTAACTTCGGGAAATAGTGCTAGATCGTTGCCATAGTAGCATGAAATCACCTCAATCCCCTGGTTAGGGTTGCACAAAGGACAATTATAACAGATTGCAAAGGTATCACATGTCAAAACAATGCATGAAGTAACCTGCATGAAGGTAGGCATAGTTGGACTAAATTGACCCCTCAAACATCTCAAGGGTGCGGAAAATTGGTCCCAGCATCCCCCCATACTGCTTCGAGTGAGACTTTACTCCATGCACCACGGGATGATGCCGAAAGGGCCAGTAGTGTAGGGATTTGTTTGGCTAATTAACTCTGAACCTGGGTCAGGCCCCATCAAACCAGCACTCGCTTCTTCTATTTAAAATTTTTCTCAATCTTTACAACATACCGATATGTCATGCCGAATGAGGAAATTTCCAGGAACTCCATCTTGTCTTATATGTACTTGTGTAGATAGTCACAGTACTTGAGCACCAAATGCCACTCAGTATCTTTAATACCCAGCTTCCTGTGAAGGGTGTGGCAAGTATTTTTGAACTCCGGCATGTCTTGGTCCCTTCCCTACCATAGCGTGGTCCAGTTTCTGTATTTATATTCATAGCTCTCGACAAGGAAATAATGTTCCTTGATGGCATCTCAGAAATAATTCCAAGTGGG
Source organism: Pinus tabuliformis (assembly GCA_031772625.1). Classification (NCBI taxonomy): domain Eukaryota; kingdom Viridiplantae; phylum Streptophyta; class Pinopsida; order Pinales; family Pinaceae; genus Pinus; species Pinus tabuliformis. The sequence goes on from CM062815.1 coordinate 41,879,638, forward strand.
TGTAGCTGAAAACAACAAGGGTTGACTCTCGTTGTTTTGTTCACAGTAGGTTTCCCACTAGTCCTTGATGTGTGGGGCAGCTTTGAGAAGTGCAAATGTAATATTTTCCTGATTAGAAAAGTCATGAACTGAAAAATATCCTTCCAATTGATTTAACCATTTATCTACGGCATCTGCACCTATCAATCCTTCAAATATGGGAATATCGAAGTTAACTTGTACCTTAAAAGGAGTGGAACCTCCAGAGTGGCTGCTAGATAAAGATGCATCGCTTGTGGGTAGTCGTTGAAGGATTTGGGAAACTTTATCCATCATTGCATCCCTCTATTGCTCGAGGCTTCCTTGAGCAACATTTTGAAAGGATATCCTACCCCCTCATCTTTCTTTTCTTCCGCCATGAGATGTTGTCAGGTTTTGCGAGGCTGATCCTACAATGGTTCAACCAGATCGAGACCTAACTCCTTATACCCTAACCTCATTGGGGCCATGCAAAGAAAGACAAAGAAAGAGCATATTATTCTGATACCACTGATCTGAACTTAAATAGGAACGGAACAACTTACATATATAATCATAAACACGGAGATGCAGTAGAAAAATACTTAATCCCATTAATAGAAAAATATTGAACTATGCTTATAAACATAATGGAAATAAGATAGCTTGAGGGATGGTAGCTTATCTCTCAGAAGAGTGTGGCAGCTACATGCTTTTGAATTGAGTTACAATGGGGCTCAAGGGCCTTTTTATTATTGAACAATAATGGAAAACTCTAAACAACCATGACCCTAACCCGAGGAGATGTAATACCAAGAGTTTATGAGCCCCATTGGGGTTAGTTTGGCAACCAACTTCCTGAGGTCGTAACTTGGTCATATTATCTCTGTTTGACGCATATGATACCTCATTGGAAAGATCTCTCTGAGGACTATAGCTACTAACATTATTTCCATAGCAATTGCTTGAGGATTGTTCCCAAAAAAACGTCACTTAGGGCCTCAAAGTAGCTTTGGAAGTCATTAGGGGAGTTTTGAGGTCTAAAATGGACCTCATAATGAAATTATAAAATAATAGTTGAAATAATAAAATAATATTAGATTACATCATCAAATTTTAGAGGGAAAAAAGGAAAAAAGTATTTTTTCAGCTAATATTTTCAACTTATCTCCCTATAGGTTTACTCATTTTTAAAGAAAAAACACTCGTTGGATGCATAATTTGATTCCTCATCCAAGGAGTACCCATGTTGCATACTTTTGATGGACCCTGGTACGCAAAAAATTATAAATACATGAAAAATGTTATTGCAATCACATTTTTTCATGTATTTCTCATTTTTTGTGTAGCAGGGTCCATTGAAAGTATGAAACGTGGGTACTCCTTGGATGAGGAATTAAATTTTACATCCAACAAGTAATCACTCAAAATTTGAGTAAAACCATAGGGAGATAAGTTGAAAATATGAGTTGCAAAAATAGTTTTATTATTTTATTATTTTTTCATCTTTTTACTTTTTTACTCCAAAAATGGTGAATCATCACCCATTGTTGACATCATCATCTTGAATCCTATTGGTCCTTGTAAAGTTTATATTGGTTGTACATTTTTCTTAGGAGGCCAATTTTAGACCTCAAAAAGTCACCTAATGTCAGGACCCAAAAAATTGCTAAAAATATTAAACTATTCCACAATGAAGGAAACTGATGAAACTAACTAGGGTGTCTAGGTGGAATAGGTAGGTGGCCATCAATATGCCACCAATATCCACATGGATCAAGTTGAGAGCGTGGAGACATTGGTAAGTTTGCAGGTTGAGTGCGCAGGCCCTTGCAACTGACTGTGCAGGGAAAAAGAGTTTGTACTTGAATGATTACATCTAATAAAGACTGTTTTGATCCAATATTTTTGTATCTATGTATTTATTCTTACTTATGCAGTTTTATGTATTTTCGCTCTGTATTGAAATTTATATGAATAAATTGTCATCTTGTGTGCAAAAGTGGTAGATCAGTACAATTTATAAATGTCATGAATAATTATAGGGCATTCACGAATATCTATATGTTGTTTAAGTGAATTGTGTTAATTATCTGTTTCTGAAGGGTTAAGGCTCATGAAGACAAAACTATTCCCTAAGAGCCTGAGGAACCTATCACATAGGCCTCTAGATGCATAAACCTAGTTTTTTAATCCCCCGATACTATTTCGGGTGAGAATGCAACCTGCACTATGTGGGTTGTTGTCGAAAGGGCCAACAGTTAGGGTTTTATTGGTTGGCATTGCTAACCTTGAACTTGGTTCAGGCCCCATCAAGCCAACAAATGTTTTTGTTACCACAACTGGAATATGTCTGAGGAATGTGTGATGTCGAATAAGTGGTTCCCAACTAAGAAGGAAATCGAGAAGTGTACAATCAGAAGCTACACGCATTTATAGCTCAGGAGAACAAGAATTCGTGCTTATCGAAGGAAGAGTCGATGAACTCAAAATATTATTCTTCTCTTTCCCCTATGAATTCCATGAGTGGTTGTGTAGATTAGCAGATAGTCAGGGTACATGGAATGTTGACGCCCCTATTGTGTGTACCCCTGAACTGGTAAAGCACTTGGATTCTTCAAAAAATAACATCACGCGAGCCATTGACCACTGGATCAATCGTATTCTAGGAGGAATCATCAATGAGTTCGCGATCGATTCATTCACCAGCTACAGTGAAGCAGAGCGCAGGTTCTTCAAAGGACAAATAAGTATGTACTTGAAATATCTGAAGACGTGGATTAAGATGCTATTATGCAAAAAATGGGTTATGCCTTTAAATTGATGTTTGGGACTACGTGAAGTGGGAGAGAATTTAGAAGGAATGAAGAATAAGGCTCTAAATATAGTCTCTTGTTAGGATCTTCTAATAGCAACGACGAAGGTAATATTTTGATAACACCACGAAGCATGCTACAGCTCATGAGTCAGGGTATCGCAGGGATACCTCATCCATCCACTCCATCTCTGCTTCCACCTTTGCCTCACACACCTACACCTCTGCCTCCACCTTCACCTCCACCTCCATCATTTAATATGGAGAACAGAATGAATATGTTTGTGTTTAAGGGTGTGGGAACTGAAGACCTCAAACAATTTTGGTTCATCGCAGATGTTTTATGGATGGCACAACATATTAATGATGACAATATGAAGAAAGCATAGCTTGTCACAACATTGTAGGATAGATCACTGATTTGGTACAACAAGTTCTGCACAAATAAACCCAATGCGACTATGCTAGAAAGTTAGCAAGTGTTGAATAGTGAGTTCAAGAAGCCAAAATCTTGGGCCCAGTCTATAATAGAGCTCAAGTAGATTTAGCAGAGGGTAAAAAAGTTCACGTGGGACATTGATCAAAGATTAAAATGTCTGATTCAACAAGCTAATATGACTATTACAGATGCTCAACATAAAGGGTAGTACATTGCTTCGCTCCTACCGCATCTGATATTACCATTGTCACAATAAAAAATAGGAACACAAGCGGAAGTAGTACAAATCACCATGATATTAGAAGCTTCACTAGTGAAGGATACGAATATAGGGGTAAAATAGATTCAATTGCAACTGGCGAGCTTGCACATGGAATTGGAGAGCCTGAAGAAGGGAAAGTAAGTCCAGCCTGAGGTGTGTGCATAAGTTTGGTACCTGAAGTGTAAGGGCCATGGTCATGATAAGGACCACTATCTTGTTTATCAGAACTACCTCATTGGGGAGGTCAGGTTCCCATAAAATTGGAAAACATCGTTGGAATGAGCACGGGAGTACCCTTATGGTGTGTTATCTGCCAAATAGTTCGGAAGCACACGATTGATAACTGTCATCTCCTACAAAAGTTTGTGCAGACACCACAATAATTATTTTGCACTTTCTATAAGCTAGTTGAGCATGATGAGCACAATTGTCAGAGCTATGAACTGATGATGGAATGGACCCCTACGTATAGAATGCAGATGGAAAATTGGCCTCAGGATCAAAGCGTGGGTGTAGTGCGTGGAGGATTCCATGGTTGAGGAAGAGGACAAGGAGGAGGGGATAGAATGAATTGTGGACAACTAATTTGTTATAATTGTGGAGAAGCAGGACATTTTGCCCGCGACTTTCAAAATCCAACGCATCCATCCTGCCAGTATTACCGACAGTTTGATCACATTATAGAAGATTTCTAGGTACTAATAGCCAAGATGTAGGCGAATAAGACTCAACCACCTACACAGAATATTCAAATGATGAGGGTGGAGCCTCACAAAGAAGATCCTATTATTAATATAGTAACGCGAAGTGGTATTGCCACAGGAGAAGATAAGGGAAAGTAGTTGGAATATGAAGGATGGGTACATAAGATTGTTGAGAAGGAATTTTCATTTGATCTAAACCGAGTTAAGAAAACCTTAATGGAATCCAAAAAGAGCTTTGTTGAGGCCTCTACCTCAGGGATTCAGGAGAAGTCTGGTGGAAATAATGAAGCACAAGATGTACATCCTTCATTATTAGCTACCTTTTTGAAGACTTGTATGAAGTTGTTACGGGATAGAAAGGTGCTAGAAGGGCTCCAAGAGTTAATTGATAATTGTATGGGTAAGGTCAAGACTCCTCCAGATATGCACATTGTACGAAAAGTTGGCAAAAGAAAGAAATGAACAAATCGCGAAAGGAGGCTAACTGCATAGATCGAAGAGTGCAAAATGGAGCAAGTAATTCTTGATCTGGGATCTGATGCGAATGTGCTACTAAAAACAATCTGGGAAAGAATGCAGAGACTACACTGCAATGGTATCTTACCCAGATTCGCATGGAAAATCAACAAAAAATAATTCCTATGGGGTGCATGTATGGGGTTATGGTGGATATTGAAGAAGCAAACACCTTGGTTGACTTTGAAGTGATGAAGATAGTCGACGATAGTAATACTTACCCGGTGATATTAGGGATTGATTGGGCCTTCAACATGGATGCAATAATTAATCTTAAGAGGCATAGAATGACATTTGAAAGTGGGGAGCTTCGAGTAATTGTTCCCTTCGATCCAACTGAAGGTGCACGATACACGTAACCAGTTTGGGATTAAGAAGAAGAGGACAATCTCGATCAAACATATAAGATCACTAGACGTGATGAGGATTGGATCAATCCTATAGTAGATGGATGAATTTCCTGGGATAGTGATAGCTTCTGCATCTTAGATTCTAATGAAGATTTTGAGTATTGACAAAACAAATTACACGAAGTCTCCTCGCTGCAATGCAACATGTTGACAAAATTGCTTCATTGTGTTTCCACGGAGGTACGAAATCTACCTCATTATGATGGTTTAGATGATGTTAATTTATTTTTGGATAAGTTTGAAAGGGAGGTTCCAGAAGAACATGTGTTCCAGGCATTAGATCTGGCACTGCACGCTACGCTTTCTCATTGGTGGGGTATGCATAAGGAGAGCTTCACAGATTGGAAAGATTATAGGCGAATGATGAAGCTAAGGTTCTAGTATGCCAATACCCGTATGACAGACAAATACACTAGAAAAGATGATCCACGTGAGCATTTGGCATGGTGGACTAAAGCATGGGGATAGAGACCTCAACCTGAATGGGTGCACATCTTTTGTCACACTTTAGATACCATGGCGATGAATTGGTACCTAGAAACGAAGCTACACCATGGAACAGTCGAGCAGGATATCCTCAAGGAAAGTTTCTTGTTAACCTTCAGCTTTGAGGATGGCTTTGAATGTATTGATGAAGTTCTCCAAGAAATTAAGGCTGCAATCTTTAGAATGCCTGAGGACAAAGTAGAATGGGTTCAACCAGACTAGAATATGCAATTGATCCATGCGTTGGAATTCTATAATGTGACCACAAAAGAAGAAAATATGATCCTAGGAATATCAACATTCCAGACTCTAAGCGACAGCGCAAGGTTTAAGGACCCCAAAGCAACAATTCTTGACATAGCAGAACCTTTGAAGACTAGACAGGTAAACATTAGATCAGACGCACAACTGAAGTTTGCTAAAATAGGCAACTATTGGGATGAGAATATAATGAATTGTTGCACAAATACCAGGACTTGTTTCCCAAAAATTTCTTAGATTTGAAGGGGATAGTAGGGGACTTGGGCATGATGAATATTAATTTGAAGCCCATCGCAAAGCCTGTAAAAAAATGACCCTACCATTTGAATCCCAAGTATAATGAAAAAGTGCACAAAGAGTTGGAAAAAATGCTAGAGGTTGGGAGCATTGAGTCGGTGGAAGAATCAGACTGGGTAAGTCCTATGGTAGTCTAGGAGATGAAGAAATAGGATGAAATCTGGATATGTGTCAATATAAGGAAGCTCTATGATGCGTGCATCCATGACATGTTTACAATTCCATTTACATATGAAGTCTTGGAGAATTTTGGAGAGAAGGAACCTTATTCATTCACTCATGGGTTCTTGGGGAACCATCAGATCAAGATTGCTCTGGAGGATCGCAGGAAGACCACCTTCACAATGGAATGGGGATGTTTTCGATATACAATAATTCCATTTGGATTAAAGAATGCACCCGTGATCTTCTCACAGGTAGTAATTGAAGCTCTTAAGGAATTCATAAACAAGTTCTTAGAATTTTAATTTGATGATTGTACCATATTTTGGTTGGTAAAGTGTCGTGTTGCAAGTATGCACCTTATGTTGGATACCTGTCACAATCATGAGATTGCCATGAATTTAAAAAAATTCTTCTTCTGTGTTCCTTACCAGATACTATTAGGTCATGTGGTTTGCAAGAAAGGATTGATGGTAAACCCTACCAAGATAGCTATTATTGTCAATTTGGAGGCCCCAAAGAATGTAAAATAGCTGTGTGCAACACTCGGCCATATAGGATATGATAGAAAGTTTATCAAGGACTATGCACAAATCACTGCACCAATGGAAAAATTATTGAAGAAAGACGCAACATTCTGCTAGGATGAAGACTGTCATAATAGTTTAGATATTCTGAAGAATAAAATGGTCACCGTGCCCATTCTGGTATTTCCAGATCGGAAAAAGGAGTTTCATGTTCATCTAGATGCTTCCTGTATTTCACTAGGTGTGGTGCTGACCCAACCAAGTGAAGGCGATATTGATCATCTTATAGTGTTTGTGAGTATGAAGTTGTCTAAGGCGGAGAAGAAATACTTGACTATAGAGTGTGAAGGATTAGCTATGGTATACTTCAAGATGTATAAATACCATTATGCTCTAAAATACCTTGTTAATAAGCCTATGTTGGGGGGAAAGATCTGCAGATGGATGTTTCTCTTTTAGGAGTATGATTTTGAGGTAATTTTGAAGCTCTAATGATTGAATGTTGGTCTTGATCATCTCTCCCAGATTGAGACTCGTGATGATCCTACTAGTTTGGAAGAATGGTGTCATGATGCACATCTATTTGTTGTTTATGTCACAGATGATCAGTTTGCTGATATAATCTAGTTTTTAATGACTAGCATAGCCTTAGAGGGATATTCTACACAATAGAAGAAGGAATTGGTGGTTCGCACAAATGATTTTTCTGTGATCGCTGGAGACCTATATAAATGGGTTGCGATGAGATACTACACCAATATGTCCCAGAGCTTGAATGACCAAGCATCCTCGCAAAAGCACATGGTGAAGTAGCAGGAGACCACTCTGCAAGAAGAGTGACCACGCAGAAGATCATGCACGTAGGACTTTGGTGACCAACGTACATAAGGATGAAAATTCATATTGTAGGATGTGCAATGCTTGCCAAAGGATGTGGATACCATTGCGGAGGGACGAATTTCCCTTAAATCCACAGATAGCTTTACATGCATTTGATAAGTGGGTGATTTATTTTTTGGTTCTGATCCAGCCACCAGAGAAAAATATTGGAGCGCGATAGATTATTACGGCAACTGAATACTTGACGCGATGGGAAAAATTACAACCGGTAAAGAATATAGTGCAACTACTACTGTGAAGTTTATTTTTGAGTTTATTATGTCCCGCTTTGGCTTCCTTAAGATATCAGTGAGTGATAGGGGCACACATTTCTTAACGAAACAATTTCGCAATTCTTGTAGAATTCTAGGTCTATCATCAGAAAAGTATGCCCTATCACCCTCAAGCTAATGGTACGATTGAGGCCTTCAATGAAATCCTGGAGAGAGCTTTAATGAAGGTTTGAAAAGTGAAGCGAAATGACTGGGATGTGTGCATACCAGTAGTCCTGTGGGCATATATAACTACTTGTAAAAAGCTGACAGGCCAAACCTCCTTTAGGTTGGTCTATGGGAAGGAGGCTGTGATTCCCATGTAATATATTATGCTAGGTCTATAGATTACAACACTGATAGATATGGCTGATCGTGATACCATGGAGGAGCGCCTCGCATAGCTGATGGAATTGGAAGAGGATCGGTTTTTAGTAGGATTTCACTAACAGGTGCAAAAGGATCATGAGAAGGCATGGCATGATCGACATATAAATTTGTGAACCTTCTAGGTTAATGATTTGGTATTGTTATATTACAGTGAGTTTACGAAATTTCCTGGAAAGTTTCAAATGCATTGCCTTGGACCCTATGTGGTAAAGGAAATTACAAATGGTGGCGCATTTCAGCTCACAAAGCTGAATGGAGACTTGTTTCCAGGTAAAGTCAATGGTAGTTGATTAAAGTTGTTAAAGGATGATCCCACCCTTGTGCAATGACTATATTATGGCAGGATGGTCTTAGTACTCCAGGAAGATGCAACAAAGTACGAGACTATAAACTACACTACCCGAAAATTGGAAAGATGAGTGTTATGTGGAATTTTGTATCTACGGATAAATACAATTTCCCTAGGTGGGTAGCTACACCTAGAACAACAGATTTAAAGAGTTTAACCTTTTTCTATAGAAGATAAATAAGATAAGGGACCTACTTGTTATCTCTCACTTCCCTTTGTCTCCTTTGAATAGCTCTCGTCGCTCCTTCTTGAACTGAATTTGCTCGATAAGTACATGCAATCATAAACAGAGGAAAAAAACCAATCAAAACAAGATATCTATCTACTACAAGCAAATGTAATCAAAACCATTTACACATATAATCATCATACATAAAGACAAGAATATGGGAAAAGGTGTAAAAACCTTTATTAAGTAGAAGGAAGAGTTACAACCAAGAAGTCTGATCCCATGTCACTTATCCAGCTCGAGTTCCATCCTTCAGCACACCATAAGAACAACACTTTGAAAACATAACAATACTTGCTTATGATCTCAAACCTCAAACCAACAGTATCTCCTTACAATTCTTCAAATTCTAGCCCTGGATCACTATGATGAGTGCTCAATTTATAGGGAAATGGAGGTGGCTTTGTCATAAATTGGGCATTGAATGGATTTTCAATTTGGGAGTTAGTTTCCATGGAGGAATGGATGAGAGGATAGGAGGTTATTTGATTCATTCCCTATCCAATTTCAAGCTCATAGGAGAGGATAAGAGGTGGGAATCTTCTACAATTGTCTAGAATGAAAGAATATTCCTAGAACCCTATGAAGATTTCACTCAATCTCACCCAGTGTAGGTCAAAGCGGGCCTAGGTGCTCTGTAGAGAAGGCTTGAATGGGCCTAATTTCTCTGTAGTGCACTTACCCCTGACCAAGGCTACTTTGGTCCCTCAAGGAGTCATTTCAAGATGTCTTCAGGCCAGGAAACTCCCAAAAATGATGGCATTCAATGTGATGACTTGTCTAGGGTATGTAGAAATAGAATTAGGGTTTGATGAGCCCTAAAGGTAATGATCTGAATGATAGGAGGGATGTGACCAAATATACCTATAGCAGTTTCCCTTTAAAGCATGAAGTCGAAAAGGATAATTTCGAGTGATATGCTTTATGATGTGATGAGGAGGTTCTGAAGCAAATGGTAACCTGCATCAATTACAATACATAATATCATGATATTTTGGATTTTTCATGAATCGCTGAGGGAAGGTGTACCCATGTTCAGCATATAAACTTTCATTGATGTACATAGATAGTCGTCTACAGATATAGACCCGTGATGGGATGACCATCAATGTAAAATCCATAGTATAGATGATTTAGTAATATCCTGAAATTGCAGCACAAATGGATGAAACTAGATCTGGGGTCTTATATCTCGTTTAATCATTCACTCAAGTACGAGTCCATGTGAATATGTGATCTGAACTCAAACATGGGAAGACACCATCTGATTACCAGCCAATGATGTAAGTCGTTAACAAATGCGAGAGAAATCATCGATAATGATAATGATCCTTAAGGTACTGTTGTACATTCTACATGGTATGAATCGATGTTTTGATGTCGAACACCATAAAAAGTCTTTCGGTCAAAGGCCAGCGATGTCAACCTATCGCCAGAAGCGAGAAACTTGCCATTGATGTATGCAAGCCCCAAAGTATTGAAAGGGTGTTTCTAAGTCAACTTCTTGGATAATGTGTTGATGTCAACAAGAAGCGACTCATTGCATGAGGGCCTTGATTTATCCCACATCAACGACATGAAATGAGTGTAATTATTTTGGAGACGGATGTGACTGATGACACAAGGTTCAAGAATGGTGGTCATGAAAATGAAGGTTTATGTGTATTGCAAAGGATGAATTTTACTGAGTGACTTCTCTTGACCCAAAACCAAAGTAATGGATGGTATGATAGACCATAGGTATGATAACCATCAAGCAGATAACCCAACCCAGGTAGTCATAGAGATGAACTGAAAGTGTCATGTTTAAGAGAGACCTGCTACCATAAAGTGGTTTACCCCTTTTCCCATTTTCCCCAGTCATCGCTGACCAGTACCTCTTTATTTTTTATCAAGCTTGAGGAGGATAACATATGCTTGTTGTATAATTCCACCCTTCAAGTGAATTCATCGTTATGTGATGTTTTAATGAGTATAGTGAAGGTGAAACTCGGTCTTGTCATGATGGACAAGTTTGTCGCTATTTCAGGTTTTAACGAGTTTAATGACAATGATAACTTGGTCCTTTTCATGTTTAGAGAGTTTTAAAAGGGACAAAAAGAAAACTCCAGAAGTTCGTTTTCGTAAATTTTTCTCTCAAGTCCAAAAAAGCGTAAAATAATACAACAGAGAATCTATTGACCATGTTCGATCAATATATTCCTTTTTTGTAAGTAATCTATCTCATTCTGGAAAGGGGTTAAACTTATACTAAGTAGATGTCATTTCCAATCCATTTACGAGCTAAAAAAGACAAGAGCTCGACAATCTTTTCATATTTAGAGAGTCTGAAAAGAGCTTAAAGAGGACTCCACTTAGAGGAACGAGTGGTATCTTGGATAGCAACTGGTTTGGTGATGTTGGAACTTCTCAAAACATGTTGATTTATGTGAAGAGGTTGGCTAATAAGACCACTCATTGCAACAGTTCCTCAAAAAGGGTAAAACAACCAAGTGAAAGTGTATGATTAGCCAAGCAGATAGTGACGATGGAAGGAAAAAAACCAAGGCTCATCTGACAAAAGAGGTTGATAGAATGGAAATCACAAGGGTTAAAATGGAGATGGGATCATTTTTACACAAGCTTGAACCATAGGGAACTATGCTTGGATTCATTTTCATGTTTACACAAGCTTGAAAGGAAAAACTATGCTTGAGCTTGGTTTACATGCCCCTAGCATGATGACTTAATTCTAGGTGCATGCCCCCCAAGCTTCATTGCATTCACCTAAGTAGACTACTCATGGCTGTCAGGTGGATGGAATGAAGGTTCATTTTCTAGATCAAGTGAAAGAATCGACTGGCATTTGAAGAGATCTAATAAAAGACTTGTTATCACTCAGGTTGTCCTTAAGCTCCGGAAAGGATACGGCCGAGGTAACCACAAACCAACTTTGGACTGCAGGTTCTAGCCCACCTGCAGTCAGAGAGGGCTCTCTCTTTATGGTTTAGCTTTGTTGAGGGGGATTTTAGGCTAGTTATTGATTTCATGTTTTTTGTTTGTGTTTTGGTGGGAAGATTGATGTTTTCAGGTAGAGAGGCAATGCATATTGTGGTAAGTTTCAAACCATTGGGCATGGAGTCATGGAGTAAGACTGTTGGTGCATTTTCTTGGTCACAAGAAAAATGAGGAGCAAGGTAGCTGCTCATGAAACAAATTTTGAGCTTTAAAAGGATGGAAAAGGGCTAAGGAATGAGAGGCAACAAAGAATCGCTCAAACAGGTTAGCAGAAAGAAGATGAATAAACTCTATCTGGGAGCAGCTAAGAATTCCTAGATGTGAAATAGATCAAACATGATCCATAACAGAATTCATATTTATGTCTAGATCAAGAGGAAAACATTAAGAAACCACAGAACCTGGGCATAGAGTGCAGCTAAGCAAATTCTAAACCAATCCTTTGTTCTGTGACTTGAGCATATATGAAAATGAAATAACAGAGGTAAGAAACACTTATTGTTTCATATTGCAGCACAAGAATTCCTCATTTAATTCTCCAGAGAATATTAACAACACATCAAACAATCCATTCTCCAAGCTTGTAAGCAGTCTTTGGTTATAGTAAAAATATCAGAAATACAGTGCGAGTCTCTGCTGGATACATTAGCCAACCAACCCCTTTTACAATGCAGGAGGTCATATATATACAAAAAGAAGTTACAAAATATCTAGGTGATGACTCTTCAGGCAATAAATTACATCACCAACTCCTGCCAGGGAGTAAATGAAACATTAAACACTACAGTTAATATTGGCTTGCTAGCTGTCTATTTTTGTCAGAAAACTTTTGACTTTGTGGGCTGAGTGAGTGGGCTGCCTGTTGTTCATTTATTTAGCACGTGTCGCCCTGATGTTGGTACGTTTCCTGCTGCTGTCTGGGTCTTCATCCTGCGTGCTTGGCTTTTTAGCATTTGATGAGCTGTAATTATCATTTCAATTTTGCTCTATGCCGATTTACCTTTGACAGGTGTATCTTGCCATCTGTATATGCTGACCTGTAACTTGATCAAAAAATAATTAATAAACAAAATCACCTGAAAAATATCTCTTTTATCCCTTTCCACCAGTCCTCCGTAGGCAACTGATGCCTTTGTATCTTTATCAATGTTTCCTCAGCTTCTGTGTACCTATGGAAGGTGGGTTGGAATTCGAACAGGTGATTTATTTCATGTGCAATGTAGAATATATTTTCTAATTTATTAAAAACATTATGTCCTGATGGAAGCCCTGTTCCTTCTGAAGTGCTGGAGGAAGCTGTGATTTGGTTGGCAGCAAAATTATTCACTCTGTTAGCATAAAGGTCATGTGACAGCAGTCTTTCGGCACTGGTTAACAAACTTGGCAGTCCTCTGCTATGTAATGCCATGATCTTTGCCTTGAACTCATCCACCTCAGCTTGCATCTCTTGGCATTTTCTGTCCAATGCCTGCACAAAGTTCCTAAGGGTTAACACCTTTTTTATTAGCAAGATAGTTACAGTCCTTCTACTGATTCCTAATGCTGCCAGCTGCCCCTTGGTGCGAGTATTCAAGAATTGGATCATTCTATTTGCTTCCTCGGGCATATTTCTCAAATATTCTCTGGCCTTTTGGTTTTCAAACTAAGCCAAATTTATCAACTCCATTTGCTCGTGAATGGTTTCAATGGATTGCCATTGGTCTGTAATGGATTGGCCGATTTTGGCCCATAGAATTTTCTTTATATCAGCTAGAGTTCTATCAAAAGTGAGCTCTTTCTCTAGCTCCTTTATTCTTTTTTCTAAGGCTTTGACCTCTCTTGTCTTCTCAGCTACCTCCTACTTTGATTTGTCATATTTTGTCTCAATTGTGGCCAGCTTTTCCTTAGTTTGCCTCAACTCTGTCATTTGCAATTCCAGAGCTTCTATTTCCTTCATCATATTGTCCATTTTCAAGCTGGTGTCTTTCTCTGTAGGTGTTGAGGTAGTTGCTGTAGTTGGTGCTGAACTTGAGGTACCTGCTTCTGCTGCTGGAGTAATAGGGGGGACTGTTGTGTTGGCCGTGGGAGGAGCGGCTGTGAGAATCTGAGCTGTTTGAATAAGCTGAGAGGCCAACTCTCCCTGTCTTCCCTGTAATGCTGCCTCCAAGGCACTCTCTATTTCTACCAACCTTTTATGCAAGGTCATGAGTAAAGCTACTACATCCTTTTCCTCTTTTTGTTGAGCTACCTCTGTAGTCTGAGGATGCAATGTAGATGACAGCTTGATTTGTTTCCTAAGGGCAGCTATGTCTTCATCCCTCTTTTTTAATAGAGCTTGCACGCCCTTGGGATTAGAGGGATCATGTCCCATCTCTATGATAATCTCCTCCAAGGACTTGATTCTATTGTCCTTGGCCTGTGAAGAAGCCTTCTCCAACTCAAGTTGGGCAGCAGTGTTGTGCAAAGAGTTTTGCAATTTGTGGGCTAACAATGTCTTATCTGCTAGAGTAGAATATAGCATTTCCCCTGTCTGCTTGTGCAATTCAATCTGGTCCATTGGATGTATATCCTTGGAAAACACCTCCAGATTGGTTCTAATGTAATCAACAGCTGATTGGGGTTGTTGAGTTGTAGGCCTAAAGTGACCAAGGGTCATCTTACCTTCTTGGATGTCATAGGCCACCATTAGTCTTTGCTGATTGGTGGGAGCCATCCTTATTAACTGATTATACAGTTGGATTCTCACTGGCTCATTCCTAGCCTTGATATCAGTAAATGCTTTTTTGATATCAGAGGGCTGTCGACCATGTTGTATTGTGGATGTTACCTCCACGCCACGCTGTCTCTCATGCTCCTGCTGAAATGAGTTGGCCGATGTCTCCATGCTAGGAGGAACCTGCTGCTCTGTGGGCGCCTCTGGCATTTCTTGTTCTGAAAAAGGATTTAACCTTTGTCTTTTCTCTCCTTGTTGCTCTGTGGATGTGCCTGGAGATGTTTCTTGCTGTCTGTCCCTTCTCTTTGATCTTTCTTCATTGAGGGGTGTCTGCAACACCGGAATTTCTGGTACCTTTGCTTGTGTAGACGAGTCTTGCCCTTGACTTTGTTCATTAGTAGAAACCAGTTGATCCACCATTTTTTCTTGCTGCCCCAAATTGTGTACCTGCTCTTCTAAATGCTCTTCTGAATGTTTCACTTCTTTACCTTTGTCTGTTGCTACTTGTGGGACAGTCTGTTGGGCTGGTTGCTTGGGGGTCTTGGCAGATGAGGTGCATACTCCAAGGTGCTGAGGAGCTGTAAAAAACACCTGTCCAAAAGATTCCAAGTCAACCACTTTTTCAAGTTTTTTGATTGCTTTTTCAGCTATTTCTTCCTCAGACAGTTCTTTAACTAGTGTGCCCTCTACCCATTCTTGTTTGTTGGAAAATTGTTCAATTTGGGGGATATCACAGTGTTCATACGCTGCAAGCTTGTACTTGACTCTTCTAAGGCTTATAAATTGATTGGGGTCATATGGTGCCCAATAAAAACTTGTTTTCAAAAACAGAAAGCCTTTCAACATCTTGTCTGCCTCCTTCCAGGCTTCTTCTCTTTTATTGAAAATAAATGGGCCCAATTGATGTCTGATTTTCAGTTGTGCCTTTTTGCTTTTGCCATAGAAGTGAAGCATGTTTGTATTACCAAATTGCCGGAAGTATTCCAAGGCAAATAGTCTCATGGGGACATATTTGGGCAATCTGTAAGGGGCCAACTCACACCCATAAATTCTGATTACTGTGTGGTGTTGATAAAAATACTAGTCTCCAATACTGTAGGTCTTGGAAAGTTGCAGGATCTTTTGCATTTCATCAGTGAGTCTAGGGAGAGGAGTGCTCACCAGTAAGGAGGAAGCTGGGTATATAAATAGGTCAATGAACTCACAGTAGGTGTACGGAGAGTAATGAACATGGTGGCAGACTGATGACCAAAATATTACAGACCTTCGCTTCCCTTTAGCATCCAACTTTTTGAGGAAGACCGGGAAACTATCAGGCTGATAGTACAACAACAAGTGATATATGTAGGAGGTATATTTAAACACCCTTTCTCTCTCCAGGTTCATGAATTGCTCATGAATTTTGTCAGCTATGAAGGTAGCATAATCATACTGGACAGCGGGGGGCTGCCCTGGAGTAAACATGGATAGCATCACCAAGATTACCTCATCAACATACTCACTGGTATTGAATCCTAAGATGCAGGATATCATGTCTACTAGCAGTCTCCTTGTTTCATTGAACCAGACATGTAGATAAGGAGGAGGTTGCCGGGGCTGGTAATCTGGGAGCATGAATAATTGGCCAATCCTCGTGACCTCTGAGCTGGGCAGTTTGGTACCTTGGTTAAGTAGAAAATTCATAGAAAGGGGCACCAGAGGCTTAGTTGGCTCAAATCTTAGCATCTCATTTATGGATTGAGGGGTGATGTGAAACAAAACAGTTCCAGATGGAGCCAAAACTGCTCTTTGAGTGGGTTCATAATGTTCACAACACTGATGGATGAAGTCTGGGAATACATTCACTTGTGGAAGATAATAGATGGGCAAGTTGGACTCCCAGATACCCATGTCATCAGTATCGCTTCTGTGTTTTCTCCTTATCTCACAGAAGGTTTCAATGTGATATTTGTTGCTTATTTCAACTGTTTCCTTCATTTGATAATCCCTGTCAGCAAGGGGTAGCCATTCCAAGTCCCTATGTGGTGCATTCAGTGGTGCAATATTGAGGGAAACTGGGGTCTCCATGTTTAGACAATGGTAACAACTGGATTAGGCCAGCTCTTCAGCAGAAACCAGAATTCTGATAATGGCTTTCCGAGCCAGGAATTCAGAGTTTTAAGCTCTGTGCATATATGTTTTGATGAGAAAAATTCAATGAAATGAAGAGTGCGCAAGGTTCTGCAATAACTACAATGAAAGGGAGAAAAATAGAGGACTTTAGTAGACTGTCTTCAGTGGTTCTGCGGAGAAATTGGAGCTGGATTTTGAGCTAAATGGAAACTTTATCAGGGGACGACAGAGTTTCTAGGATTCGAATGTATAACATGTTACATAGTGGAGCAGGGAGGAGAGTGTCATGGGTGCCAATGGGTTTCAAGTGAGTTTTTAGGTGTAATGGCAATTTTTGCAGAGAAAATATAAAAAACAGGGTTACGGGAGGCTTTTCGGGTAAATACCTGGATTTAGGGCGGCGATAGCAAGTGAGCAGGTACAATGGAGAGCAATGGCGACAAATTTGCAGGCGGAAGTGGCTCGTTTGATCGAATTTTGCACTTGGGTGGTAAAACAATGTAAAAATAGCATGCAAAGAGCTCCCACAACTGAGCAGTGAAAATGACATAAAACGGTCCATTTGCGCATTCTTATGATAATTTGACACTTTTAGCGCTTTTTTACTATGACGTCAGCATGACATCATTGGCAGGCTGGGTACGGAGGGTGACGTGGCAGTCGACTGGGCCGGTGACATGGAGTGGTGATGAGGCAGACATGTAGAACAGGATAGGTGACATGGGCGCGCGTACAGTAGGCTAAAAGCGGTTTCATCGGACCGCTTTCTGTATGGGAGTGGTATCCGTCAAAGCCCTTCTGATGCAATAGAAAGTGGACAGGTGTCTTTTATACGGCGAAGAAACCGCCTCGCCATCGGAAGCTAACGACCGAGCAGCGGGGCGCCTCCTAAATCGTCGAGAGCCATCAGATGGGGAGGGCCCGATCCGACGGTGGACGGAACAACAATTTGACAGGATGTTAATGCACTAGGCCCGCTTGAATGTTAAATCTTTATATAGCGCTACGAGTGTTTAACTTTGGGTTATATGGGTTTAGTGGGTTTGCAAATGTGCGCGGGTGGCTATTAATTTGATCGAATATCAAATTAATTCCAAAGGGAATGTATGTGTGGAAGAACTTAGTGTAAAGTTTATGTGTGGGGGGGGGGAACGGTGGTTGTTAATTTAACCAAATGTCATATTAACCCCGGGTTAGGACGCGGAAGGGTTAATGCCAGGCCCCAAATGGGCTTAGCATTCCCCGGACTTAGGAAATATGGCTATAGTGCCAAGGGGAGGGGCTATTTAATATCTTTTTTGGGGATTTCATATAGTTTTAGTAGTGAATAGGGATAGGGAAGAAATTAGGGAGCTACATAGTAGAATTTAGGAGTTAATATGATAATGGTGGAGTGGAAAAGGAAAGAGAACAATGGTAAGTCTATGAAGTGAAGATAGACATAGAGATTATGTAGAAGATGAAAACATGATTTTTACACAAGAAATGTGGTTTCTTTTCATGAAGAAAGAAAAAACCTTGACTTAATGTTTTTCAAAAATGAAGTAAGACTAGGACTTGTTGGGCAGATCCCAAGGTCCTTTAAGGGGATGTTAGTAAGGAACTTTGAGGGGGAGGTGAGGGGAAGTTAGACATGCTTTTCAACATTCTGCCAGTAAAACACTGCTTTGATACCTCTGCCACTGATGAGATGAGCCTTCTTTGACAATGCCCAAAAACTGAAAATGATCTTGCTTCTGCAACCCCAGGCTACCTACCCAATTTACAACACCTAGCATTTTTTGTTTCTTCCGGAAGGGTGCACTTAGACTTGCAAACCCTGATTGCCTTTTTCCTTTTAAATTGCCTTCCCATCCACAAGCTAGCCTTATTTCTTCCAAGGGTCCAGATTAAGCTATTGGGCTCCTTCGTTCTCTACCTAGCTACTAATCTGCCAAGCTTAAACTGTTTGGACAGATAAGCTCTCTATATTCTAAAGCAAGAAATTTAAACCTAGGGAAACCAAGTTTTGACTGTTTGGTTTTCCTTTAATTGAGAATTTTTTTTTTTTTTTTTTTTTTTTCAAAAATGGAACCTTTGCAATAAGAAAAGATGAACATTTTTGGCACTTCCATTGTCAATCATGAAATATGAAACCTGTTGCAACAGGAGGCTAACAAGACTCAAATTGGAACTTTTCTCTAGGGGACCTTGTTTCATTTTTTAATGAGAATGACACAAGACAAGGAACTCTGCTTAGATTCCTTGTTTAGTTTTTTAACGAGCTTGAAACAAGACAAGGAACTATGCTGTGGGACCTGTTTCATTTTTTAATGAGGTTGACATAGTAAAAGAACTATCCTCATACCCTTTGTTTCATTTTTTAACGAGGTTGACACAAGATGAGGAACTATCCTCATATTCCTTGTTTCATTTTTTAACGAGCTTGACACAAGAAAAGGAACTATGCTCATGGGACCTGTTTCATTTGTTTAATGAGGTTGACACAATAAAGAACTATCCTCATATTCCTTGTTTTATTTTTTAACGAGCTTCACACAAGACAAGGAACTATGCACGTACCCTTTGTTTCATTTTTTAACGAGGTTGACACAAGACCAGGAACTATCCTTATATTCCTTGATTCATTTTTTAACAAGCTTGACACAAGACAAGGAACTACGCTCATATTCCTTGTTTCATTTTTTAACGATCTTGACACAAGACAAGGAACTATGCTCATACCCTTTGTTTCATTTTTTAACGAGGTTGACACAAGACCAGGAACTATACTCATGGAACCTGTTTCATTTTTCAATGAGGTTGACACAGTAAAAGAACTATCCTCATATTCCTTATTTCATTTTTTAATGAGCTTGACACAAGACAAGGAATTATGCTCAAATTCCTTGATCACGACCCATAAGAGGTCATGACTTCCAAGAGGTTCTCATCAGATGGGAGAAAAATTCTCTGGAAGGGATACGTAGCAAATAATCCATTAGGGAGATCTGGTTCCAATGCCCCCAGTACATAATGCACAACATCATGAAATTGATCTTTAGTTGATGTAGGTCTGGAATGGGTTGCCACATAATTGACCCGTGGCGGGGAAGATACCATTGGGACAAAAGGACCATTTAGGGAAGATGGTTGACTGGAAGCCATATTTGGACTAGGAAATGAAAGATGGTCAACGGTGTGGTAAACACATCACTCGAAAGAGTTTTGAAACGATAGCTCCCATGTCATAAACATAGTAACGCCCAAGAAGTAAATTGTAATCTAAAGGGCCTAGGAGTACCATCACATTGAGATAAACAATTTTTCCTCCCAAAGTAATAGGCAACTGAGGAGGGATCCCTAATGGTTGATTGGTTCCTTTGTTAAAAGCCAACAGATTCTGGGTAATAGGCACAAGTAGTATAGAACTGAGTGCTTGCCAAGAAGTGGAGCAAAAGATACTCATAGATGCACCTTCATCTATAATAGTGTCAGGTACAATCATATTACAAACCTGTACTATGATCTGGAAAGGAACATAATAAGGAAGACGGTATCCTGCGAGTCTAGACTACTTGGACGGAGTACCATAAGAACAAAAGTATTACTCCCTTGAGTTACTAGAACGAGGGGGTTTTCCTCCTGTCTTGATGGAATAGGAGGGTTGCCTCTAAGCTCATTGGAATATGAAGAAACAAAAAGAACTTGAGTGGTATCATACTCACTTGCTACGGGAAAGGTACGATTAACTGAAGGTGAAATAGGGTCAACTATTTCCTTGACCTATGATTGGTTAGGTATAGACTCATGGGATTCACATTAAGAGAGAGTGGGTTTGACCAACAGTGATCTGGGTCAGTCAATTTATCAACTAGTGAAGGATTAAGGAAGAGTCTCCTGTAACCGGATGGAAGTCGCTCTTGAGAAGCAAGACAGTTATCAAACACTTTTTTGGCTTCATCCGGATAGGGAAAAAGGTGAATGGGATGATTCCCTTCACATAACCTATAGGGAAACTTAACTTTACCCTTCTTTCCATGAACTTTATTACCACTAGTTGATGGTGTGTCACCAGCATGATCTCCAGAAGTTGATGACATGATATGATGTGAACGAGAAGACCATTCTTCTAAGATCTGAGGAATACTAGAACAATTTCGAAGAAGATGGTCTCCTGTACAAAGTTTGCATGGATATCAAAGTTTGTGAGGCTTATCGAATGGTTTCTCATCAGAAGTTTCATTCAAAGAAATGGTTGCTTGGTTGCCCCTTGTTGAATTTTCTTCTTCTTCTTATTCTTATTCTTATTCCATTTCTTCTTCTTCTTATCCACCTAGTTACTATTGTCAATACTTTCACCAGGCGAACAGGAAGAAGGGAGGAAGAAATAACCGAGGAAGAAGTAAAAGGGTCAACTTTAGGATCAAATGGAGGTTGATTTTGTCCAGTTGTGGGAATATTCAGTTGTGGGGCCAAGGAGGTTGAGAAAAACCATACTGGAAATCCAATGGTGAGTCCCAGAAGGGATAATGTAGCCATATAAGGAGCACCAATATTTCCAAGAACAGGAAATGGAATAGGATTCCCATCAAAAGGAATTCCTTGATCGATGGACTCTGGAGTTGTTGCCATATGTTTCAAACTAAGATCAACTAAGGAGTGATGTGGAGGATGTTATCGGCAGTCAATTAATATTTTAATCAAAATAACATAAAAAAATAAAAGAGGGATAATCTAGGCAAAATTATTACCAAGCAATTGTGAACTGCAATATACTGCCTCAGTAAACCAAGGACTTAACATACGTGCAAGGAATCTCCCCAAATGTTGTATTCGGTGTATCACAATATACAAGGCTGCTGACTTGGTTACCTAAGGATGGATAGAAACCTAATGTAGTCCTCCCATATATACCCGAAAGTACGTGGAGGCCTAATTCGTGTTAGCACTGTCTAATGAAAAATCGCACAATGAGAGCATTCCTTTATACTTTTCGTATTATAACACCGCCCTATATACTTGAAGGTACATGGATGAGCTATGATATAATTACATATGTGGAATGCGGTATCACACTCGGAATGTATCGCAAACAATTAATGACATCCTCTATGTTTTACAATGTCAGAACACATCTCTAGCCTAGAACCTCTAAATGTTATTCGTAGGTGGCAATGCTCCATTAGGTTAATTGAGATAACTTTTAAATTGATCTTCTTAAGAATTTTCCTTTCAATGTTCACCACGTGATATGTGTTTGCAATTCCTAGAATGCAACTAACATGAGAAACATTCTTTCATTCAATTAACAATGAAAACAATAGCTAGTAAGGGATAGAGCAATTAGATCTTTGACAAAGAGCAAAGAGCACACCTAATGCAATTTCCCTAGCTATTCCTATAAATAATTCACAAACTACAATATGAAAAATGCAAGTTTTTCTTTTCAGTCCCTTTAGTGTTTAGATGAACAAAAATGAACTAGATGTACAAACAATCAATCAATACTTTTCACAAGAAACAAAGACTTTACGACAATTTCTTTTTCAAAGAAATGAAGACTTTACGACACTTCCTTTTCATAAAATACTAATTGATATAAACTAACTTTGACATTGAATTGATAATGATAAATAAAGCTATTAAGAAACACTAAACAATCAAGGTCAAAGTAGGGCTAGGAGAAGAGATACAAGTTGATTTCAGAACCATAAAAACATTGATCTTTAACAAACAACTTCAGAAGAAAAATTGGAAAAATCCAAGCCAAAGAAGGGTTTTTAAGATTAAGGAGGATCAACATAGGTCAGAGTGGGAGTAACTGCACTACAGAGCATTGTCTCTAAGCTAAGGGTGCTTTGCAGAGCACTGTCCCCTAACCAAGCCTGTTTTGGTGCCAGAGAGGCCAATCAAAAGACACCTAACCTCAATTTTTTAACCAAAAACACTTCACAAATACTGAAATAAGATCAATGAAGGCAAGTAAATTCTACTAGGGTGTACTATGATGAGGATAAACTACCTGAAACAATGTTCGTTCCCCAGCACAGTCGCCAATTTGTTATGTGGAATTTTGTATCTACGGATAAATACAGTTTCCCTAGGTGGGTAGATACACCTAGAACAATAGATTTAAAGAGTTTAACATTTTTCTATAGAAGATAAATAAGACAAGGGACCTACTTGTTATCTTTCACTTCCCTTTGTCGCCTTTGAATAGCTCCCGTGGCTCCTTCTCAAACTGAATCTGATCGATAAGTACCTGCAATCATAAACAAAGGGAAAAAACCAATCAAAGTAAGAGATCTATCTACTATAAGGAAATGGAATATAAATAATTTACACATATAATCATCATACATAAAGATAAGAATATGGGAAAAGGTGTAAACAATGTTATTAAGTAGAAGGAAGAGTTACAACCAAGAAGTCTGATCCCATGTCACTCATCCAGCTTGAGTTCCATCCTTCATCATACCATAAGCACAACATTCTGGAAACATAAAAATACTTTCTTATGATCTCAAAACTAAAACCAATAGTATCTCCTTACAATTCTTCAAATTCTAGCCCCTGATGACTATGGTGAGTGCTCAATTTATAGGGAAATGGAGGTGGTTTTGTCATAAATTGGGCATTGATTGGATTTCCAATTTGGGAGTTAGTTTCCATGGAGGAAGGGATGAGAGGATAGGAGGTTATTTGATTCATTCCCTATCCAATTTCGAGCTCATAGGATAGGATAAGAGGTGGGAATATACTAGAATGGTCTAGAATGAAAGAATATTCCTAGAATCCTATGAAGATTTCACTCAATCTCACCCAGCATAGGTCAAAGTGGGCCTAGGTGCTCTGTAGAGTAGGCTTGAATGGGCCTAAGTGCTCTGCACCATAGGTCAAAGTGGGCCTAGGTGGTTTGCAGAGTAGGCTTGAATGGTCTTAAGTGCTCTGCAATGCACTTACCCGTGACCAAGGCTATGCTAGTCCCTCAAGGAGTCATTTTAGGATGTCTTTAGGCCAGGAAACTCTCAGGAATGATGGCATTCAATGCGATGACTTGTCTAGGGAGTGTAGCAATAGAATTATGGTTTGATGAGCTCTAAAAGTACTGATCTTAATGACGGGAGTGATGTTCCCAAATAGACCTGTAATAATGAGGTAAGAGGGTTGCGATGGAAGAAAGTAGGGTACTGAGGGGACCTACGCTATGGAGGTTGGCGTTGCATAGCTGGATAAAAAATTAGCCATTGAATGCACTGTAGATGATCGGACAAAAAAAAATCGTTAGGAAGAGTGGGGAGGGTGCATTTATGGGGAAAATGTTTCGAAATCTATTGCCAAATATGCCTTAATGATATAAAATTGGAGGGAAAGGTTGGATTTTAACTTGAATTCACCTATTGTTATAGGACCATTTACCACTCTTGGTAGATCTGATGCTCTGGTTATGGCCTAGGGCAACCCTTCCTTTCTAGACTTGGTCCAAATTCTAAAAAATAGTGTTAAAGGTGTGTACATGCAGGTTAGTATATACCCAACCCACGTATATGTGTTAAAACACTAAAAAATAAATAATCTCCTTAAATTCGGGTGGCGTTTACGGGTTTTCCTTGTTACTCACCTACTCTAGCCCATGGTCCAAATGCTTCCCAACTGAAAAACTAATTTGGATAAGTATAAATAAACCTCCATGGGAAGGCCTAAGGGGAGAAGAGATGAGATATTGATATTGTAGTTGATTGATCCCTGATCGAGTTTGAAGGAATCTCTATGCCTCCTGCAATCCAAAGTTATAGGAAACCTTTGTTTCCTCTTTTGAGATGTCCTTCATCCCTATTATGAATTCCTTGTGTGTATCAATGGAGGAACATTACTGAGTCCGAGACAAGATAGATCTTAAGGATTGTTCCTCTTGGAGCTGGAGGAAGAATTGGTTTGTAGTTTTCCACCTTTCATCTAGCTTACATCAATAAAGAAATGTTGTTATGTTCCTAATATTTATGGTGTTTATGCTTTAATCCATGTTGTGATTTGCTTATAAATCTTATATTAATGCATAATTACTCATTTCCTTATATGATCTAACACATATATCATAAGCATGCTTTCTATTACTGTTGTTGCATCACATTCATTAGCACTTCTCGAGGGTACCCTTACGAAGATTTGGTGCTTGCAACAGAAAAGGATTTTGTCTGGAGGTCAGCATAACTATTTCGGTTACCTTCTCTAGTAGGCTTGGGTTGTTATTATCTCAAACTATCTTCAGAAGGTCCCTTACTTCACTTTCTTATATTTTGGTGTCCGATCCTCATCACCCGCAGTGGAAATACTAGGAAGCTGCTTGATTGGTTGCATCTTTAGGGACTTTATACTCCTGTTATCTTTTCTCTTTGTATTTAGTTGCCTTTAGGTGGATTTGTCTTGTCACTTTTGGGCCTTAGATTCTGGGTGACTAGCCTACCACTCCACCGATCTTGGAAGGCTTTTGATCTTTCTTTTTTGAAAGTCATGGAGTTTCTTCCTTAAGGGCAAAGGTTTTGACTATGCATCTCTCTTCCTTGGAAAGTCATTTGTACATTCCTGCAAGGGAAGGATCTATGAATAAGTTTGGTATGGCTAATATTCATGTGGAGGCCAACCAAGGTACCCTTCCAAAAGGGGATCCTTGTGCTTTTCCTTTCTTTGGAAACGTTGGTACCCCCCTGATAGCCACTTTGAATATTCCTAGATTGAATGTTGGACTACTAGTTTGGCTGTGGTCCACTTCGAATATTCCAGATGTTCTTGAAGCTTCTCAGATGAATTATTTATTTCAAGGGAATCAAATGGGTGTTAATTATTGATCTTCTTTAAAATAGAAATCTAGGATTCCTCTTTCTCCTCCCTCTTGTAATAAGAGATCTAAAAAGACGAGAAAGAGGAAGATGAAGAAGAAGAATAATTCTATCCATGAATCATCACCAACCTCTGCAAGTCATGCTGGAAATGAGCTTTCAGACACTGCAAGTCATGCTGGGGGCACAGGTCTAGTCACTACAAGTCATACTAGCAATACATCACCAACTCCTGCTAGTCATGTTGGATATGAGCTTTCAACTGTTGCAAGTCACGTGGGGGGCACAAGTCTAGTCACTACAATTCATACTAGCAACACATCACCAACCCCTGATAGTCATGTTGGAGATGAGCTCTCAGTTGCTGCAAGTCACGCTAGGGGCGCAAGTCTAGTCACTACAAGTCATACTAGCAATGGGTCACCTACCTCTATGAGTCATATTTTTGTTGACTCAGCTACTTCTATGAGTAGGGTCGAGGGCACAAGTCCTATCTCTCTAGGAAAATATTTACTAACCTTTGCAAGTCATGTTAGGGACTTTCCATCAACCACTGCTAGTCATGTTGGTTGAATAAATGTTGATCAAAAACCTAAGCGTATAAATTTTAAACCTAAGTTCCCTTATAAGATATGTAAGGGAGAC
Organism: Pinus tabuliformis; assembly: GCA_031772625.1. NCBI lineage: Eukaryota > Viridiplantae > Streptophyta > Pinopsida > Pinales > Pinaceae > Pinus > Pinus tabuliformis. The sequence continues at coordinate 41,905,898 of CM062815.1, forward strand.
CATCTTACTCATTTGTGTCATGGTATTTTTTGGGTAGCAGAAGCCCCGCACAATGGTCATGGGGCAAAAATACCGAAATTTTGGGTAAAGATAAGATAAAGACTCCGCAAGATGTGTGGAGCTCGATTTGTAGTAAGTTGAGTCAAAGGGGTAGTCCACCCAAAAATAATATAAAGAAATATAAATGAGTCGGCCCGCCCATGGATCTCGGTCCATGGAAATGTATAAATAGAGTGAGGCTCTATGGGTAGAAGTAGCTAGTTTTTGGTATGTAATCTTGGATCTCATGTGTAATGGTTTTTTGAGAAGGAAAGTTTTGAAGTGTCTGTAAGTCCGAGTAAACGGTTTGGGTAGTGGATAGAGGCTCTGCAGCTGTGTGAGTAGAGGTCTGGAAGAGTCAGCAATTGTGTGCACGGACCCCTGCAGCTGAGTGCACAGGGAGGATCTGGATGTATTGGTGAAGAAGTTGAATAAAGCTAAGTTGTTTCTGAAATTCTGTGTTAAATCTGAATTATCGCGGATCTGGATTTTATATGTTTACTGTAACTATTTGATCTATGTGCATACGCTTATAAATACATGAATTTGTGTTTATTCTAAGTGCGCGAACTAGTTAACTTTGATAAATGTTTTCTTAAATATCACAATAAGTAGATTGAATACATAAACAACACAATAATAAGTAGTAAGGAATAATCTGGGTTCGGATCTACGTGAAACAGAGCAGCGCAAATCTGGGGAACGGTGCACGAAACCTCCAGACCACATCCAGACATAGGAAGGGTGTAGAAACCTGGTTCCAGCACCCTCCCCTGCTACCTCAGGTGAGACCTTAGTTCGTGCTCCACTGGCTATTGCCAAAAGGGCCATAGCTGCGGGATTTGTTTGGATAAATAATTTTTCCGAACCTGGGTCAGGCCCATATAAGCCAACAAATGGTTCTATTACTGAGACCGAGATCTGCCTAAGGGGTTTCTGATGTTGGAACACTAGAACCCTACAAAGAAAGAGACTGAAGAGTGGTGGGATCTAAAGCTCCACGAGTTCACAGTTCAGGAAAACAGAAACCTGCGAATATCGGAGGAAGATTGGTTGGACCACTATATATACACAGATCTTCACGAGGTATTCTTTGCGACATTTCCAGTAGAGTTGTACGAGTGGATTGCGAGGTTAGATGACAGTGTGGGAAGGTGCATATTAGATCAGCCTATTGTGTGGACCCCGAAACTAGTGCACAGGCTAGAAGCCATCGAAGATAAAATCGCATGTGTAGTAGATCATTGGTTGGATCGGGTAATAGGAGGATTTATCACTGAGTTTAAGATAGATACAAATGTGAGCTCTAGTGAAGCAGAAAGGCGATTGCTTCAAGGACCATGGGGTAAGTATATCAAATCATTGAATACTTGGATTAAGATGTTGTTGTGGAAAAAACAAATTATGCGTGTTTATTGATGTCTGGAGTAACACGGAGTGGAAGAGGTTACCGTGGAATGGGGGGGCAGAGAATATTTCTTTGATTTCTATTTCACAGGAAGTGAGGAGGAGCTCACGGAGTTATCACCAAGAAGTCCAATCTAGTTGATCAAGGAGCACTTCCCACTAATACCACCTCCATCCATGCCACCACCCACTTCACCTACCTCAAACCCATCCAAACCAACACCAACCCCACCTCCCCCACCACCAAAAATTAGGATGGCGAGTGCAGTCCAGCTACCAATATTTAAGGGTGTAAGGAATGAGGAATCGGGCTAGTTCTGGTTTGTAATAAAGTCTATATGGGACGCTCAAGGCATCACAGATGATAACATCAAGAAGACTACCTTAGTTAGCACGCTGCAGGACCGCGCGTTGACTTGGTACATGAAATACTCAAGTGATCATCCAAATGAAGGAATAGCAGTAATCCAGAAGGTGATAAACAAGGAATTTGGGTGACCAAAGTCAAAAGCACATTCAATTATTGGGTTCAAGGAAATTGCAATGCTGCCTAGTGAAACCCCGTGGGATTTGGATCAAAGGTTGAAAATCACCATCCGTGAGGCCAACATGACACTGTTAGATGCGCAGCACCATGCTTGGTTTGTTGCATCATTAACACCATATCTAAGGTCGGCTCTGTCGCAAAAAAAGATCTCAACCCAAGCTAAAGAACTGGAGGCAGTAATACAACTGCACGAGACCCCAATACAGGATCCAGGGTTGGGAGTACGGCAAATCCAAGCGAAAATACAAAACCTATGTCTAGAAATGTGAAGCTTGAAACAAGGGTAGGTGCTCAGGCAAAAGTACGAGAAGAGGTATGCTATATTAAATGTAAGGGGCAGGGCCATGATAAGGACCACTGTCCAATCTTCGTGAACTATGTGGCGGGAGGGGGACTAATATCGTTGCGACCAGAGGTACAAGCTGGGCCAAGCATGATGCCCACACTCTGGCGTGCAATCTATCAGGTGGGATGAAAGCATGCCACGGACAATTGTCACCTATTTCCAAACTTAATAAAACCCGCCCTTCAACAGTTATTTTGTAACTTCTGCAAGACAGCTGGTCACGATGAAAGGAATTGCCGAAGTTATGAGATGTTGATGGATCGAACACCTGCTTATAGGATGCAAACAGAGGCACGTGAGCAAGGTCCCGCTGCACCACTTGTGCAAGGAGGATACCTGGGATGCAGACAGGGCCGCAGGGGAATGGGACCTGGACGAAGACAAGAAAAATTAATTTGCTATAATTGTGGAGGACCAGGGCATTACGCATGTCATTGCACAAACCTGACCAAATCCTGTTGCCCTTACTTTTACCAGTTTGACCACGAAGCAGTTGATTGCCCCATGTTGATTGCTCAGATGTGGGAAAAAGGGGTGCTTTCAGATAACCCTACTCAGAACGTCCAAATGATGAAGGTTGAACCCTGCACGGAAGATCCCAATATAAATATGATTCTCAGAAGTGGCACCGCTAGGGGAGAAGATAAGGGGAAGCAGCCAAAGGCAGATGCATGGGTTCGTAAGGCCCCCTAGAAACAACCAGAATTTGACTTGGAGCATGTGAAGGAAACCTTTATGGAAGCCAAGAAGAACTTCGTGGAAGCTTCTACTTTAAATAGTAAGGATCCATTCAGATCAGAGAAGGATAATCCTATGCTAAACACCTTCTTGGAAACCTACATGAACTTACTCTAGGATGCTAACGCAATAAAGGGTCTGCAAGAATTGATAACTCGATGCGTGAGAGCGGACGAACTGAAAATGGTCTAGAAGTTAGGCAAACATGCTTTGCGCACGCGACGGGAAATTGGACTGACTGTTTAGATCGGAGACTATGAGATGGACCAGGTTGTTTTAGATTTGGGGTCCGATGCGAATGTCCTACCAAACAGACTTGGGAGCGCATGGGCAGGCCCACACTACAATGGTCTCCGATTCAGTTACAGATGGCTAACCAACAAAAGATTTTTCCCATGGGAATACTAAATGGGGTTACAGTAGACATTGATGGTGCTAGCATGAAAACCGATTTTGAGGTCATAGAAATTGTGGATGATAGAAACCCCTATCCTGCATTGCTAGGGACAGATTAGGCAATGGATATGAATGGAGTCATCAACCTCAAGAAATGAAAAATGATATTTGAAAATTCAAGCCATCACCGCCAGACAAAAGGAAGTGGTGATTAAAGCCCACTCGTGGCTAGATGAGCCATTTGCTGTCTCGACCACCATAGACTGCAAGGTAGCACATATGCAGACAAAATATGCCACCACGGAGCCAGTAGAGACAGAGACTGATGTGTTGGTGACATGTGTGGAATGGATACAACGAATGACAGAAGAGTTTTCTACCAGTACAATCGAAGCACAAAGGCTACTAACCAACCTACATTTGAAGATTTCCGCGCTAGCTGAGTGACTCAGGATGAGTCATGATGATTGTGTTGGGGGACTATTGGGTAGCAGAAGCCTTGTGTAATGGTCATGGGGCAAAACCCTGAAATTTTGGGTAAAGATAAGATAAATACTCTGCGAGATGCACGAAGCACGATTTGTAATAAGTTAAGCCAAAGGGGTAGTCCACCCAAAATAATGTGAAGAAATATGAATGAGTCGGCCTGCTCATGGATCGCAGTCCATGGAAATGTATAAATAGAGGGAGGCTCTATGGGTAGAAGTAGCTAGTTTTTGGTATGTAATCTCGGATCTGATGTGTAATGGGTTTTTGAGAAGGAAAGTTTTGAAGCATCTGTAAGTCCGAGTCAAGGGTTTGGGTAGTGGATAGAGGCTTTGCATCTATATGTGTGGACCCTTGCAGTTGAGTCTGCAGGGCAGATCTAGATGTATTGGTGAAGAAGTTGAATAAAGCTAAGTTGTTTATGAAATTCTGTGTTAAATCTGAATTAGCACGGATCTGAATTTTATATGTTTACTATAACTAGTTGATCTATGTGCATATACTTATAAATACATGAATTTATGTCTATTCTAAGTGTGTGAACTGGTTAACTTTGATAAATGTTTGCTTAAAGACCACAATAAGTAGATTGAATACATAAAAAACGCAATAATAATTAGTAAGGAATAATCTGGGTTCGGATCTGTGAGAAACAGAGTGGCGTGAAGCTGCAAAATGGTGCGCGAAACCTCCAGACCACATCTAGATATCCCAAGGGTGCGGAAACCTGGTTCTAGCACCGTCCCCTCCTACCTCGGGTGAGACCTCAGTCCGCACTCCATGGGCTGTTGCTAAAAGGCCTGGTAGTTGTGGGATTTGTTTGGCTAAATAATTCTTCCGAACCTGGGTTAGGCCCATATAATCCAACAGTATTCCAGAGGTACAAAGGATATGATCCGAGTCTAAAAGTTCTTCTACTCTAGAATCTTTTATGGTTTCTCGATAGTCTCAATAACCATTGGTTAATGAAGTAGTCGAGCCAATGCAATCTCTGGCTGATTACACTCCTCTTTTGGGGGGTGAAATGCCTAACAACAAAGTCTATTTTATTTCTAGTACAAATTCTTATGGTATAGGGAGAATTTTGGTTTCTTTGAATGTACCCCCTGCAAGTTCTAGGAGTGTCTTCTTTGATTGGGATAATCTTGTCGAGCCTCGTCTTCCTTCTGTTGCACCTTTCGAGATAAAGGTTAGAGTTAATTCCACAAACGTTTATCGATGTATTGTGGATGAAGGATCCTCTACAAGTATTATATCCTCCTTTAATTTGAAATATTTGGGTTCTCCAAATTTGTTGACAGTTGACAATCAGTTGTTAGCCTACAATAGAAGACCTGGTGAATTTATGGGTGTTTTTTCTCAATTTCCTATTACTTTAGGTGGGAAGAAGTTTCTATCAATATGATGGTGGTTGATTTCCCTTTAGACTTTAATATGCTACTTGGGCATGATTTTGTCTATTCTATGAATGTTGTGGTGCCTTAAATCTTTTGAGTGATGTGTTTTCCTCATAATGGAAATATTGTCACTATTGATCAACTTGCATCTAAAAATCACCACCCTAATTCGAATTTACTAAAGAATACCCCTTGGTTTGTTCCAAGTGTTCAAGTAGACTCTACCCGACCATAGGTCAACTATGTGGAATTGAATCCTCAATGTTCAATTACTTTAGAGAAGGATTCTTTGAACTGTTATTTTCCTTCTTGGGACTTGGTCCTGGAAGTTGACCAAGTGATTCCTCCTATGGGGACATGGGACCCCTTAATTCCATCTTTTGATCCTTATAGTTATCATGATTTCTTATAGTTTGATTTGCCTTCACAGTAGGAACTTTTGAAGCCATGAGTTTTAACTACCAAAGGAGTCCTTGGCTTGATCCATGCAAGGGCTTGTCCAAAAGAACTATTATGTGTAATTCGTAAGGTTGCGTGGTTCCCTGTACCATATTGTACATATAAGGTATGTGTTTTCAAGTTTTGTATTCTATAACACAAGATTTTATATGAATTTTATATGGGATGTATTAACTTCTTTTCTAGTGTTCCTAATTATGTCTACAAAACTTGGAAGATTTCTCCTGTGGACATTTTTATGGTTGATCTGCTCTGACAGGTATTAGTTCTCGAAACTGGCATATAGGTTAGGTTATTCACCTGCATTATGAATTTATCAGTTTCCTTTCCCATTTTTGGCCTTAGGATCAACCCCACCAAGATATGTTTCAAAACCTTCTCATTGCTTAAAAGTGTCATGACTTGTGTGGTAGGGCCAACCTTTACATGGGCATCTTAGTTAGATCCTGACTAGCATATGATGGCCATGCTGCTATATTGTGTAGGCTCAGGCATCCTCTTTAGTCCCACCATGACTTGTGCGTTGAAGACTCATTCTCTTTCTTCTTTTCTATTTTTCTGGCTTTATACCCTAGAGGATCCTTTGTGTTGAGTTGTACTTTTTCATTGCATGTTGACCATTTGTACCTTTTGGCCTTAATCCAGCTACACTTGGACTCATGTTTAAGACACCTTTTTACCATGTCTTCTGCAAAATCAACCTTGCAATCAGTTAGCCTCTGGAACTTGACACACCTTTTTACCTGTAGAAAGAACATTCCTTTGAGTGTCATTGACCAGTTTTGTCACCTTGCATTGAGCATAGGAATGTTCCCCTCCTAGGAACTAGCAAATTTGTCTTTGGACACTCGTTCTTTCCATTGTCTTATAGCAATATTTTATTCTTTTTTTTAGGCTTCATGAATATGAAAAAGATTAAAAAATATATATCCCAAAAAGAGCGGGAACGGGACATTATTTCCATAATTGATGGCAGCTAGAGTCAGTTGTGTCACCCTTGAACAAAGCACTCAAAAAATAAGTCTTCCCTCCTTTGGGATGGGATTTAATTTGACTTAGGAGAGCCTTAACCTTGTTATTGAGTCAGTACTCCTTTGATTGGTTATCTATTCTAATAATATGGAGAGTTTTCTTATGCCTCCTGCATGACAAACTTATGAAAAGTTATCATATGTTGCCATGTAGTCACATTTCAGTCATGCTCTTATTCAAGGGAAGAAAATGTGAGTCAGCCTTTTTCCAATATCTCTTGACCTATTTTTCAATTGGCCATCCTTTGTTGTCAGAGTCATGTTCATTATCACATCAGATATTTGGTCCTTTACTTGTGCTGGTTTGAGAAGGTCTCCACTGAATTCTTGCTAGCGGGTCTTGCTCTTATCGACTATGAATAATTGCTCTGAGAGAATATCTAAAGCCACACCCTGGTCCTATTTTCATTATTGGTAGGTCACCTTGTACTGAGCATCGATCAGTATCATGGGTATTTGACTGATGATCTGAATTTGAAACTACTTGTAAATGGTTAGCAAGGTATTCAATTTAGAAATATACATGTTTAAAAGATGTCCATGTCTTGCAGAAAAGAAACAAATGAAATTTTCAGCTGTTCATGACCCATTTAAGTATAGCAGATTTATTTCCTTTTACTGTTTAACACACTAAAATGAATTTGTTCTGCAAAATAAATCAACCACAGATGCAAAAGAAGTTGATGAAGAAGTTCACCCCTCCTGGGCTACGTCTGTTGGGTCCAAGGCTCCCAAATGGGCCTGTCCTTATTTTAATTAAACGCTAAAATTGAATATGCAGCTGAATAGAAGCATATATAGGTGGAATAGATGGTAAAAACTGATTCAAAACACTTGAATCCTTCAGGATTGACTACTGGTTCACCTCAAATGGGTACCTGCAACCCTATACAGTATTCCCAATACTGGGCCCTGGTGGCTCCTAGAACTTCCACGGCTCCAAAACCTCTACAAATGACCTCAGAATGCAGTAAGACCTATGCCAATGGCTTCAGAAGGTCGAAAATAACCAAAATCAAAAAACAATTCATCCAAAACCGCCTTTCCTAGCCAAAGTTATGGCCATTTACTCCCAACTGCCAGCTTGGCCTAAAATCACTCCAGCTAAAACTGGCTAACTGCCAGATAACCCTGCTAAATCTGCCATAACTGCCGGCTAACTATAGTTTAACTCCGCATGTGACCGCAAATTCCGGGTTGGCTGTTTGCATGGGATTCCGTGCCAACGGTTAAGGTATAGGCCCACGGTCCAAGGGCGGAGGTCACATGGAATGGGGGCTGGCCGTTAGGGGCTGGCCCCCTTAGGGCCCCGCCCAAACCAATGTTAAATTTCATATAACATTTAGGCCACTCCTCTAACACGAACCATAGTTGTGGCGGAATGGTAAGGCATAGCCTTTGTGTTCCGGAGGTCGCGGGATTGAACCTCATAAGATGCAAAAAAACTTTTGGATATGCACCATTGCCTCTGCTGACGTCATGCAGGTCACGTGGCGGCCTCCGAGCCTGGCACGTGGCAGCTTGCTATTGGCTGCACAAATGGAATATTCCCTAGAATATTCCAAGGAATATTCTGTGGAATATTTTTTTTTAATTGTTTTTGAAAAATTCAAAATTTCAATGTTATTGAGAAATTCTTCTTTTTGGCATAACTTTCTCATATGGCGACCGTTTTTTGAACCGTTTGTGGCGCCAGAATCAAGAAGATGAGCTCTATCTAGTCATTTTGGTTTGAACTAGTTCTGAGCATTTTAAATTTTGAGCATTTTACGACACTTGGGACATGAGCCCCTGATCACGCCTCCCCATTGGGAAGCTTTTGGACCCCAAAAGCCTTCAATTACTTGTTAAAGAGGTGAGGGTACAGTTCCCTCACTCTGTCCACCTCCATCCACTTTGCCTTGTTCAGTTTGCTGCCTTTGAAACCAACCCGAACATAATCTACATTGCCCCTCGAAGTGCATGTCCTTCTGTCAAGGATTGTATCTTCTTTCAGCTCATCTAAGAATTCTGGTGAGAAATATTCTATAGATGGTAGCTGAACAGCACTTTCATGATCAGCAATCAAAGGAGGTTCATACAAAAGTAAGTTCTCCACATTGACAACAGAATACATTTGCATGTAGGAAGGAAAATCTAATTGAAAAGCATTATTTCCAACCTTCTTGAGGGTTTTGAATGGACCATAACGAATAGGCTTCAACTTTTTACCTTCTCCTTGCATCCTTTCCTTACTAATGTACAGCCATACCTCATCCCCTTCTTGAAACTTGTGATCGACTCTATGCTTGTCGTGTCTTTCCTTGTACTTGCCTTGACTCTTCTCAAGCTGTTCTTGAATTTGCTGATGTATTTGCTGAATTCTTTCAATGAATGAACGAGCTTTGTCAATATCACTATGTCCCTCAATGGTGACATCTTTCTCAAGAATGAAATCAAGAGGTGATTTTGGCAAGTAACCAAAACAAGCTTCAAACGGTGAGGTGTTTGTGGAAGAGTGCTTGGCACGATTGTAAGCATGCTGTATGTAGTGCAAATGTTCATCCCAAAGCTTGGGATGCTTGCTGCAATAACCTCTCAAGAGGTGAACAATGGTTCTGTTCACAACTTTTGTTTTCCCATCTGTTTGCGGATGAAAAACAATACTTTTCTTCAACTTTGTGTCCATCATCTCCCATAGGTTGGACCAAAAATTACCCGCAAATATGGAATCCCTGTCACTAATAATGGAAGTAGGAAAACTAAAGTGAATCCATACATGAAGAAAAAATAATTCAGCAGTTTGTTCAATAGTTATAGTTTTCTTACAAGGCACAAGTATACACATTTTGCTGAAACGATCAACTACTACATATAAATAATCATGCTTCTTTCTAGATTTTGGCAAACCTCCTACAAAATCCATAGAGATGCTCTCCCATGTTCTAGAAGGTACTGGCAAAGGAGTATACAAGCCAAGCTTCCTATTACTGGCTTGCTTGTAGCACATAATGAACAACCTCTTATGAACCTTGAAACAGAATCTACCATGCGAGGCCAATAACAATACCTCTGTAGATGTGCAATTGTTTTGCTTACACCAAAATGGCCAGCAATAAGAGAAGAATGAGCTTCTCTTATGACATTTTTTCTCTCCCCCTGTGGTATGCACAACTTTCCCAAATGAAACAGCAAATTGTTATGCATGTGATAGTCATTTTCCTCTACATGATTCCCTTTACTCAAGTTAGCATACACATCTTTGAAGTCATCATCAGATGCATATTGTTCTATGTAACTATCATGTACAATGGAATCATTCTTAAGTAAAGTAACAGCACCAATAATAGGGCTTGAAAGCATATCAACAACCTTATTCAAAGTACCTTCCTTGTACCTTATTACCAAATGGAACTGTTGCAAGGAGCCCATCCATCTGAAGTGTCGTGACTGTTGTAACTTGCTTTGTGATTGCAAGTACTGTAAGGGTTGATGGTCGGTATGTATAACAGTTTCTTTGCCCATCAAATAGTGTTTCCAATTTTTTATGCTTTGTACCAATGCATACAACTCCTTATCATATGTAGGATAATTTACAACACCACCATTAAAAGTTTCAGAATGAAAAGCAATAGGCTTACCATGCTGTAGAAGAACTGCACCCATGGCATAATCACTAGCATCGGTTTGTATCTCAAATGGCTGTCTCAAATCCAGTAATGCAAGGACCGGAGCTGAACTAATCTTCTCTTTCAAAGACTCGAAAGCTTTTTGCTGCTTGCCTCCCCGTTGGAAAGCATGCTTCACACTTGTCACTGCATGCATAGGAGCTGCTATCGAAGAGAAGTTAGAGATGAACTTCCTCCAATATTGAGCTGCACCCAAAAAACTTCTTACCTCGGTTATGGATTTGGGAGTAGGCCAATTCACAATAGCCTCTATTTTAGCAGGATCTATTCTCAAAGCACCTCCTCCTACTATGTGTCCCAAATAAACCAAATAATTCTTTCCAAATTCACACTTTGATATTTTAAGAAATAACTGATTCTTCTTCAAAACATCAAGTACTTTCCTAACATGCATGACATGATCTTCTCTAAATTAAGATGTCATCTAAGTAGACAATAACGTAATCATCAAGAAAAGGACACAAGACATCATCCATTACCCGCATGAAAGTTGCAGGTGAATTGCACAAACCAAACGGCATCACAAGCCACTCAAAGAGTCCTTGTTTGGTTTTAAAGGCTATCTTCCAAATGTCACTTTCTTCAATTCTTACTTGATGATATCCACTGCGCAATTCTAACTTAGTGCAATATCGAGCATCTTTCAGCTGGTCTAGCAAATCATCTATCCTTGGGAGTGGGTAACATTTCTTTACCGTTATCTTGTTCAAGGTCCTGAAATCAACACACATATGCCAAGTACCATCTTTCTTTGGAATAAATACAATTGGCAACCCACATGGTGAAGTACTTGGCCTTATGAAACCCTTGTCCAACAAGCCCTTGATTTTATTCTTTATTTCAGCATTCTCCATAATAGACATGTGGTACATGCCTATGTTTGGAAGAGGACAATCTGGATGCAAATGGATTTCATGCTGAATCTCCCTCTTAGGAGGCAAACATGTTGGCTCCTGAAACATCTCATGATATGCATCAACTACATCATATAGATCTGATTTAAGTTTTGGATCACAATTGTCAAATGACTCATGATTGACATCAACCTTGGGCTTAATCATAAGAAGAACAAAATTCATACTTGAATTGACCAGCCTTTTTACCTATCCTGCATTCACCATCGCTATATTTGTCTTCTTGCGATGAGCTCTAACAATGAACTCCTTGCCATCTTTGAAAAGATGATATTTGTTTTCATGGTGATGAAAGATAGCTTTCCTGTCAAACAAGTAAGGACTTCCCAAAACAATTCCTACTATATCAAAAGGTACCACATCAAGTTCAACTATGTCAATAAAATGTGCAGTAATTGCAAAGCGCAATGTGCACTTTCTTGAAACTTGTAAATTTGCATCATTGCAAATCCATCCAAGTGGATATGGCTTCGGATGTGGAACGGTCTCGAGTTTAAGCTGCTTGACCAAGTCCTCTGACATAAGGTTTGATTGTGACCCACTATCAAAAAGTGTGTCAATTTTAGTATGTTTTGAAATCACCCTCACATGAAACAGTTCAATTCTTTCTTCCTCATTAGGAGCTTGTACATGACAGTTTGAGGTACTAGTGCTGGCTTGAGTTTCAATTTCTTTTCCCTTCAAGTTTTCAAACCCATGGCTGCAATTTTGGTTTCATCACTTGAATCATCCCCTAAATCCAGTGGTGTAGATGTAGTAGCAGCAGTTTTCTGTTTCCCTTTGGATTTGTTAAATTGAGGTCTTTTTTCAGGATGTAATTTCCAACAGTTTTTCTCCTCATGGCCTAGTTTAGAACAGTGTTTACAAATCACTTTCTCACTCTCCTGTTTAACAGAAGCATTCTTTTTGCCCTTTCCCTTGGAGGTTTTCTCTTTGTTTTTCCCCTTGGGGGGCTTGTTTCTACCCTCTTCAAATGTGCTTTTTCCCCTTGCCTCTAAATGGGTAGGTTGGACACAAACCTCGTCAAGGCTAGTAGGGTTAAACATCAAGATGGTGTGTCTAAGGTAGCTATGCAAGCCACCAATGTATTTTAGCAAGGTTTCCTTGGTCTGTAAATCTACCCCTAACAAGAGAGCTCTTCTCCTGAATTCTTGGGTGTAGTGTTGGACACTCTGACCCTTAAGTTGTCTGAAATTTTGCCAGTTCATAATGGCTTTCTGCATGTGAGCAAGAGGATAAAACTGTTTTTTAATGGCTAACATAAATTCAGGCCATGTTAAGGTAACCTTACCAAATTTCTTGATCTCCTCTTTAGTCTTGGCCTCCCACCAGACCAATGCTGCTCCATCCATTCTCAAAGAAGCCAACTGAATCTTGGTGGCATCATCATGCATATTCTGAATCCTCAAGTAAACTTCCAACTGCCTAATCCAGTTGTCAAGTTTTTCTGCATTCACTTCACCATTAAGGATAGGTAATTCGAATTTTACATCAAGCTTCAAAAAAGGACTTTTTCCAGAGGATCTATGCTTATGCACAGAAGAAGAAGACGAGGATGAAGAGGAAGAAGGTGACGATGGGGGTGGTGGATCACCATTACCTCCATGTCCTTTCTTGGAATGATCATCATCCTTCTTACCTCCTGAAGAGCCCTCTCCTTCATGTGGATGTTTGAACCCTTCTCCAGCCAATTTCTCATTTCTTTCTTGGTACAATATCCTCACCATTTCAGTGAGGTCCAAGAAAGCCTGTCTGAAGACTCTTTCTTCTTCTCTTGGATCCATCTCTGTAGGAATTTCTCCTTCATGTTCAAACATCCCTGAAACTTCTACTGAGACTCTTGAGGGTGAAATTGAAGGTGGAGGTGATGGCTTTCTGGCCTTCCTTGACTGAGGATTCTCTCGTTCTCTAGTCAACTATCCTTCCCCTCTTTTAAGTTTCAACCTGGTAAGCATCAATACTTGCAAGACAGTTAGAAGATCTTTTCACAAAAACAATCAAAAGACAACTACACCATAGATTGACTGAAAGAGCATTTATCTACTTTGCAATTGTATAACAAGAGCATTTCGAAGGCTTCCTGGCTCATTTCAGGCTCTGTCTATAGTTTATTTGACTGCTTTTGATACAAAGAAACAAAAACATAGCTCTGATACCAACTTGATCTGAATTTGAAACTACTTGTAAATGGTTAGCAAGGCATTCACTTCAGAAATATACATGTTTAAAAGATGTCCATGTCTTGCAGAAAAGAAACAAATGAAATTTTCAATTGTTCATGACCCATTTAAGTATAGCAGATTTATTTCCTTTTACTATTTAACACACTAAAATGAATTTGTTCTACAAAATAAATCAACCACAGATGCAAAAGAAGTTGATGAAGCAGTTCACCCCTCCTGGGCTACGTCTGCTGGGTCCAAGGCTCCTAAATGGGCCTGTCCTTGTTTTAATTAAATGCTCAAATTGAATATATAGCTGAATAGAAGCATCTACATGTGGAATAGATGGTAAAAACAGATTTAGAACACTTGAATCCTTCAGGATTGACTACTGGTTCACCTCAAATGGGTACCTGCAACCCTATACAGTCTTCCCAATACTGGGCCCTGGTGGCTCCTAGAACTTCCACGGCTCCAAAACCTCTACAAATGACCTCAGAATGCTATAAGACCTGTGTGAATGGCTTCAGAAGGTTGAAAATACCCAAAATCAAAAAACATTTCGTCCAAAACCGCCTTTCCTAGCCAAAGTTATGGCCATTTACTCCCAACTGCCAGCTTGGCCTAAAATCACTCCAGCTAAAACTGGCTAACTGCCAGATAACCCCGCTAAATATGGGGCGGCCGCCAAATTTGGTGCCACCGCCAACAGATCCGCTAAATCTGCCATAACCGCTGGCTAACTGCAGTTTAACTCCACATGTGACCGCAAATTCCGGGTTGGCTGTTTGCATGGGATTCCGCGCCAACAGTTAAGGTACAGGTCCACGGTCTAAGGGCGGAGGTCACATGGAATGGGGGTTGGCCGTTAGGGGTTGGCCCCCTTAGGGCCCTGCCTAAACCAATGTTAAAGTTCATATAACATTTAGGTCGCTCCTCTAACACGAACCATAGTTGTGGCAGAATGGTAAGGCGTAGCCTTTGTATTCCGGAGGTTGCGGGATCGAACCTCATAAGATGCAAAAAAACATTTGGATATGCACCATTTCCTCTGCTGACGTCATGCAGGCCACGTGGTGGCCTCCGAGCTTGCCACATGGCAGCTTGCTATTGGCTGCCCAAATGGAATATTCCCTGGAATATTCCAAGGAATATTCTGTTGAATATTTTTTTTTTAATTTTTTCGAAAAATTCAAAATTTCAATGTTATTGAGAAATTCTTCTTTTTGGCATAACCTTCTCATACGGTGACCGTTTTTCGAACCATTTGTAGCGCCAAAATCAGGAAGATGAGCTCTATCCGGTTGTTCAGGTTTGAACTAGTTCTGAGCATTTCAAATTTTGAGCATTTTACGACACTTGGGACATGAGCCCCTGATCAACTAAGTAGTTTCCCTTGTGTTCGACATCAGCTTTCATTATCACACATTGGGATTCATGCAGTACCTTGGTTTCCATTTCACCCTATTGGTGGATTCATCACCTTTGCATCTGCTTTCATTATTGGTTGGCTCAGAGGGCTTCTATCATGCGCCAGCTACATCTGGTGTACGCCGGAAACGTGCTTCGGTTGGTTCACTACATCTTTATTTGTCTGATTCCTTCCAGTTTATTGTCCTATGGGTTACAGTCGCACTAGATTGATGAAGGATACCTTAATGCCTTCCTTCTAGCGTATCTTTTCCCATCGACTTGAACTCATTGCTCTAGGAACAAGATCGAGAGTCCATTTGGAATTACCTAAGGGTTTGCAATCATCAGTTTCAGACTCCTTCGCTATCGACAGTGGGAAAACATCATTCTCCTAATTGATAGATTATTCCAAGTGTTCGACTACAACTCATTTATTCACTCTTGTTAGATTATATTGGGTACCTTAACTCTCATTATCATTATTGGTGAGTAGTCACACATTTGTTAACGGTATACATCAATGACTGGTAATCAAACGATTTCTCACGTGGTCGACTTCAGATCATTTATTCCCATTGTGTATAAATGTACCGCGATAATCGGTGAAGACCTTGGGTTTGCATCAACATTTCTCGGATCCAGTTGCTCCAGTTTCTACTAGTTAACACCATCCACCTTATATGTTGTGGTTCCTTATAATGAAATCCTATATGTTGGCACCTGATTTGCAATGTAGTATCATTTGTTCCACCATTTGACTTGGTAATTTATTGGATCAACTTTATGACTTCAGAGATCAACTTCCTACTTCAGCATCATTCATCAATTCTTTATATGTGATATTCAGACATGTACTTATCTAGATTTGATCAAATGATCCACTATGTATTTTTAGTTCCTTTATACTTGTATGCATATTGGATCTGCTTTTGTACTTGACATGAAGACTTTCTTTATTATCTCTGAGCATGGGTATGCCCACCTCAGACAACAATTTCTTTCTGATCTCTTTCAATAGCTTGGCAGCTTGAATTCTGGTGAACTCCTCTCTGGTCTCGGCATGATTCCTTCTATACACTTAATACATTTCGGGCATCATGTACCCCTTCTAAGCTCATATATGAGGGGTTATCTGTTATAGCACCATTTACCACTCTTGGTAGATCTGATGCTCTGGTTATGGCCTAGGGAAACCCTTTCTTTCCAGACTTGTTCTAAATTATAAAAAATAGTGTTCTATTTCCCATATGCTACTTGTCCCTATGTTAAAGGCGTGTACACATGGGTCAATATATACCCAACCTATGCATATGTGTTAAAACACTAAAAAATAAATAATATCCTTAACTTTGGGTAGAGTTTACGGGTTTTACCTATTAATCCCCTACTAGATCCCATGGCCCAACTATTTCCCAACTAAAAAATGATAACTTGGAGAAGTATAAATAAACCTCCATGGGAAGGCCTTAGGGGAGAAGAGATGAGATATTTCTATTATAGTTGATTGATCCCTGATCGAGTGTGAAGAAATCCCTGTGCCTCCTGCACTCCCAAGTTATAGGAAACCTTTGTTTCCTCTTTTAATGTGTCCTTCATCCCTCTTATGACATCCTTGTGTGTATAGATGGAGGAAGATTGCCGAGACCAGGACAGGACAGATCTGGAGGATCGTTCTCCTTGGAGCTAGTGGAAGACTCAGGTTGTAGTTTTCCACCTTTCACTTAGTTTACATCAATAAAGAAATGTTGTTCTGTTCCTAATATTTATCATGTTTATGCATTGATCCATGTTGTGATTTGCTTATAAATCTTATATTAATGCGTAATTTCTCATTTGCTTATATGATATATCACATATATCATGAACATGCTTTCTATTACTGTTGTTGTATATGATTTTCTTGAATACGTTATTGGTTTTAAAGGCATCAAAAGAAGTAGAGGCTTTGGACCCTGTGGGATCGACCCTGAACGTAGGACTTCCAGGTAATATCACTTCTTCCCAGTTCAGTAGTTTAAGAATTTAGATTGTTTATCTGCACATTTCTTGTTGCTATATGCCCTCTGCTCTGTTGGGGTTTTCAATGCAAGACCCTATGGTGTTCCCACCCACAACACCTATAAATCTTGTAGGATAACTGGCATTTGAACATTTTTCTTTCAACACATTTTCTTTAATCTTTGCTATCATAATGATTTTTCTATGTCTGAGAAGGTTTGGGAGGAAATTTTAGCATGGCTAGAGTTCGCTAACTTACCTGATTTGCACTGAGAGATCATCCTTGAGAGAATGACAACTACTCCACCCACAACTGAAGTTGTGCCCTATGAAGCTACACCCTCTGCTGAAACAACACCCTCTATTCCTATGACGGTTTCGACTACGGTGCCTACATATACTAGACCCAAACCCTCCACAGTTTATAAAAAGCAAAAAAATTCACAGCTAGTTTCAGTGAAGCAATCACTGTGAGAAATTCCCACAGATATTCACTAGAATGAGAAAATGGACAAAGTGCAACAGACACATCAGCCCCTTGATTTATATGAAGAAGAACATTGCGTAGGCATCAAGGAGATGGATGTCAATGAGGGTGGGCCTATAACATGGCTCCCAAAATACATCCCACCGTGCAAAGGCACATCCAAGGTGCCTAAAGACCCAGACACTACCAAATTCATGATCTCTACACCATTGTTGCCAAAGAAGGTGGTGTTTAAGGGTGCGTTCTTAGACTGTAGCTCAGGAGAAAGTTGCACAGGTAAAGCTAGTTGCAGCGGTCAAGCAGTCTAAGGATGAAATTAGCCAAGTCTAATTTGAGTTATAGCTACAGATTTCGGACCTGAAATTGAAGTTTCAACCGACAACCTCGCTAGAGGTTTGGGAGCAGTGCGGAGAAGCTATCAAGGAGGGAATGGCCACACTAGACGTAGTAGTAAAGGACTATACTGAATTATTCAAACAGGCCATGGAGCTCTGGACATCTTTGTAGGAGAACACCACTCTGGAGAATATTGACACTAACCTTAGAGAAAAATAGAAGCAATTTGATGAGATAAGGTTGACTATGCACACATTGGCACCAGTACAATGGTTTGTGTAGTTACAGAAAGGAAAGCAGCTACACATTGAAATTGAAGAGATGCACTGGAAAGAGGCCATTCTTAGGGCCAAAACCTAGCCTTTGACAGAGGAAGCCAGCTAACTCACTCTGTCAGTGAAAAACAAGTTAAAGGTCATACAACATACTCACAAGACAATGGGCCTATTGGGATGGGGTCCCTAGGGCTAAATTTTGTTAAATTTTGTAAGTCCTTTTTGTAAAGATGTAAAGTCTCCATGATTTGTGGAAGTGGACCGTGAAGATAGTAAGAGTCAAAGGGATTTAGTCCCTTAGGTGGGTAGTGTTAGCTCTACTATATAACTATGGTTTTTGAAGGTCAAAGATAAGCTTGGTTGGATTGGTTATGCTCAAAGGAAAGCCCACAGTGATCATTTTCCCCTTTCTTTCCTTTGTTCCGCTTACTCTCCTTCACCTCTGTTTCCTCTGTTTTTCCTCTAAACCCGACATAAAACCCTTTTAGCTTTAGCCCCAAGCGCAAAGCCCAAACCCTCATAAAACCATCCCATACGCCCTCGCGTGCTCGCTAAAGGCCTTTCACTGTTTCCCCACCGTTGATTTCCTCCCACCGATCCAACAGCTCCCGTCGTGCCCGATAAAGTGACCTGCCCGACTGTTACCCAACTATCCGATCATCTCCGCCAAGATCGGACGGCCTTCGCACTTATCACGCCCACAAAGTGATGGAACGTTAGCGCACGATGAGAGCGGTTTTTTTCTCTCATCTGCCACTATGTGTCAAGCACTGAGTGGAATCGCGCGGTCCTCTCCTTTTACTGCCTAGGGCCCGAAAGTGGTGCAATCAACACCATTTACCACCTAACCAATCCGCCCCGCCCGATATCTATTATGCAGCTCCGCCGCCTGATCGTCATTCGATCTATCCACTGTAGATTTAACGGCCCAAATTCATCTCACTCCCACCTCCTATGATAGACTCCGTCGAGCCATCTCTGCCGTCTATTCTCCTGATATGATGGTCATCCCTCCCTATCATCTCGACCGTTCATTCACCCATGCACTCCACATCCTTTGACCACTCCGTTTGCCCGAATGAGGAAGGTGACCAGCTTGCCAGTCGCAGTCGCTCCCTAACAACCATATTTAACAAACAACATGGCCAAGGGTGAAAAGGACAGAGCACGACCCTGTAACTGCATTCCTTAGTTAAGAAACTTCACTAGTACGAGCACTCCAACTGCCTAAGAGGACAACACAGCACCTGAAAAGATCAAATTCATCCACTGCAGCAAGCAAACATAGTCAGAGACTCCATCAGGCAGTTAAGTTTAGTTGGTGGTCAATTATGACCCCTCCATACCTAAATGGCCAAGTGTCTTTGTAATTTAAAATCTATAAATACCCAGAAGAAAGAGGTAATCAGGGTTGATGGTTGGCATTTTGATGTAAGGTTCAACTTCTAGAGACTATAGATATTTTGACGCTTGCAGTGTCTCGTCTTCATTTTCAACTAATACAAGCTTCTTTTGCTATTAACTACTCACTTTCCATTTTTCCTCTATTCTAAGTTGTTCCTGATATGTTGTTTTCTTGAGCTCTTGATGTTTAGCACTAGATAGCTATCATCCTGTCTGTGTGTTGAAATCTTGTATGCATCATTGAATAGGTTGTCCAGGTTTCTTTCTAACTAATGCAGGAGAGCTGTCATCCTATCTTTGCATTGATAGAATAGATTTGTAGACTTCTTTACTGGTTACAGCCGGCCATCACATGGTCTTGTGCATCTGCTGGTGTGGTCAATATTCTCCATATTCACCCAATCTTTGAACTATGAGTAGTTGGTGGTCTAAAGACTTGTAGTCTGGGGGTGTTCACGCATGTCTGGAGTGAAACAAAGTAGAAGTGGTTATCTGGCTTGGACAAGCATCATTCCTTCCATTCATCCATTGCAACAATAGTTGAATTAATATGTTACCAGGCATCTCTGAGCTACAACCTAGGAGAGTTTCCTGGAATCCTAACATAATTGGCGCCGTTGCTGAGGAGAGGAGATTGAAGCTCAGCTTCCTTGGGAGAATGACACAGGTCTAGCTTTGTTGATAGATAAAATCTGGACACATTTTTGGTTGTAATCATCTATCTAGCAACTCTACTGGAGGACCAACCTTTTGGTGACTCCACATCACAGTTTTGGCTCAGTTTGTGAGGCATACTCGGAGAAATCCTGAGAAGTCACCAACTGACATAGTGCCTGACCCTAAGAACATTGTTAAGCAAAAAAGATCATTGAGAAAGGAGCATCAGGATCATGTAAGTCTAAACAATCTTATGTATCTCTGTAAGAGAGGCTTGTAACTGAGCATATACATGTTGAAAATACAGAGCCTAGCTTTACTAGTGAAGAAATAATCCTAGAGATTCATAAAGCTCCTTTTTCAATTAGTCCCCCTTTGGATCTCAGCCCAAAGAAAACACCCCCTGTAGTCCATCATATTCCTTTATCCCTGTAATTTGTTTCTCAGCTCCTTACCTCTCCAACTACTAGTACCCTTCCATCTATTCCAGTCATGGCAGGCCCAAAAGCACCCACTAAGATGGAAAGAATTATAGCTGCTAGGTATGGACCCCTGGTCCTGCATGTTCCTTTGAATGCCATGCCTACAGGAGAATATCAGAAATACATGCCTAAGTTCACTGGCACAGAGGGAGTAACAGTTGAAGAGCACCTTGAATCTTTTTACAGCTATACTGATAACCTCGATATTAGTGAAGATGATGTGTGGATGAGGGTATTTTTCCAAATCCTTGATGGAGAGGCTAGGAAATGGTTTAGAGAGCTGACCACTAGTTCTATAGCAGACATTGAAGTGTTAGATGATGTGTTTTTGAAGCATTGGGGAGATAAAAAAGACTTGCTATACTACCATACTGAGTTTGGCAAGCTCAAGAGAGAAAATGGGTGATCATTGCCTGGTTTTAATAAGAGATTCAATCGTATGTATAGAAAAATACCAGCTGAAGTAAAGCCTACCCCCAACTCTGAAAAACTCACCTATGCTAATGCCTTTGATTCTAATTTCTACCTACTATTAAGAGAAAGAAGATGTGCTTCTCTAGCTGAGATGCAAGATGCAGCCTTAGAGGTAGAATCTAATATCATGGCTGCAGAAAAACTCAAGGGTCATGCTGACAGAAGGAGGCAAAGAGGTGAGGCTTCCTCCTCTTCTTCATCTTCATAGCCTAATTTAGACAAAATGACTAAAATGATAGAGTCATTGGCTACTGAGATATCCAAGCTGAAGGTCGAGCAAAGTTCTGGGAAGGCAAGGATACCTGGCACATTTGCTCCTAGAAATTTGAATCCATTCAGAAGAGCAAATGAACAATTGTAGAACATTTAGAGGGGAAAAGAGGCCAGTGAAGAACAAAGGGTTAAGGCTCCTTTCCAAAATGTCGTCATTTAGGAGAAGCAGTTTGATGAAGAGGATGAGATTCACTGTATGGAAGACAAAGGCAGTGCTGCCTTTTTGACATTGGTTGCTTATGAAGTGTCATTATTCAAAGACCAGACCAGCCAAGAGTGGGACAAAGAAGATGTTCTACAAATTGAAGACCAGCAAAGATACAACTTGAGGCCAAGAACAAGCAATGCCAAAGAGAATCTTGCCCAAAGGACTGCTGTCGACACAGAGCAGCAGAGCAGCAAGCAGAAAAAGCTAGCAGCTGATCCAGTTATCCTCAAAACACCAGCTCTAGAGGTAAGAGGCCCTGACAAGTCCCTGTTCCTTTTTAGTTTCGAATCAGAAGTCCAGAAGTTGAAAATATATGGACCTTTGATAGAACTTGCAAAGAGTGATGTATTTAGAAAGCCTATCCTTGATGCCCTTGAGCTAAAATCCTCACAAGCCTCCAATGACTATGTGAATTTGCAAGATGATAAACCTGCAGTTGTGCTTAGCCCAATGACTGAACCCTTTGATAATAGCTCCCCATAATTTTATGTCTCCTTGACCATTCATGACAAAACCCTCCACAACTATCTACTGGACATAAGTGCCAGCCATAATCTGATGCCCAAAGCTGTCATGGAAGAGTTAGGCCTTGACATTACTAGACCTTATCATGATTTATTCTCCTTTGATTCAAGGAAGGTGAAATGTCTGGGATTAATCAAAGACTTGGCTATCACCCTAACTCAGCTGCCCATGAAGAGCATGATGATGGATATTGTGGTAGTAGATGTCCCCCCTAAGTTTGGCATGCTACTTTCCAGAGGGTGGATTAAGAGGTTGGGTGGGACATTACAAAATGATTTATCTTATGCAACTGTCCCAGTTTTTGGAGGAGAAAGTAGGAGATTGTACAAGGAAGCCCACCTGGCCTACATCGTCAGTGACGAGAAGAATCCCACTAATCACCCCATTTACACTGTGGACACTGATTTTGGAGCATGTATTCTCCAAATTGAAGAATCCCATAAGGCCTCGGTGCATCTCAAGAAACGAATAGGCCAGGCCGTGGAAGAGAAATGAAATCAGGTTTGGGATATGTTCTTTGATGGAGCATGTTCAAGGGAAACTGCAGGATCAGGAGTGGTGCTGGCATCTCCAAAGAAAGAAAGCATACATCTGTCTTTCAAGCTAAATTTTTAGTTCACCAACAATATAGCAGAGTATGAAGCTCCGATATTGGGCTTAAACACTGCCAAAGACAGAGGAATCAGAGACATAAAGTTGTTTGGAGATGCTAATCTCATCATTCAGCAAGTGAACAAAACGTTCCAAGCAAGGCACCAAAGGCTGAAAGCACACAGAGATGAGGTATGGAGACTCAAAGATTATTTTGATAGTTTTTGTATCCCATACATTCCTAAAGTCAAAAATCATCTTGCTGATTCCCTTGTTGTGTCTGCTAGCATGTTCATCCCTCCCATGCCTCCTAGATTGGTTTATGAAGTCTAGATACAATATAGACCATCCTTGCCTGATAATGTCCAGCATTGGAAAGTCTCTGAGGATGATGATGAAGTAAATGGGTTTCTCCACGTCATTGATGAATTCTCTTAAATGCAAATTGATCAAGAGAATGAAACCTTGGAGGAATGTCCCTAGTCCCAGCTAAGAAACAAAATTGGACAAGATAGCATTGTTTAGTTGCCTAGAAATCATATACCTAAAGGGCTAGTGCCTTTAGAAAAGTTTTTTGACCAAAATGATGTGCCTCATAAGATTTCCCAAAAATAATATCATTCAACAGTCCATGGGAATAACATAGGGAGTCTAGATCATCCAAAGTATATAAATCTGTCCAACCATTTGTCTGCTGCCCAGAGTTCTAAATATTGCACATTGATGAAGCAGTTTACTGATGTCTTTGCCTAGGAATACAGTGACCTCAAAAATTATGACAAAAAGATCATCCAGCACAAGATCCCCTTGGAGAAAGACACTATCCCCTTCAAGTAGAAGTTCAGACCCATAAATCCTCTGCTCCTTCCCCTGATTGAAAAGGAAATCAAGAAGTTGTTGGCTACCAAAGTCATAGTTCCTCTGAGATATTCAAAGTGAGTAGCCAACTTGGTAGTGGTGAGGAAGAAAAGTGGAGAAATCAGGCTCTGCATTGATTTCAGGAACCTGAAAAAATGCTCTAAGAAAGATAATTATCCTCTTCCCAAGATGGAGCATTTGCTGTAAAAGGTCTCAAGAGCCAAGGTCATGTCTTTCTTGGATGGGTTTTCAGGGTATAACCAAGTTGTTGTACATCTAGATGACCAAGAAAGGACTGCATTCACCACTCCTTGGGGCACTTTTATGTATTCCAAGATGCCTTTTGGGCTGATGAACGCTGGAGCTACCTTTCAGAGAGCTATGGATATAGCATTTGTAGGTGAGAAGGATAAGTTTGTCCTTGTCTACCTAGATGATATAATAGTATACTCCAGTATCCATCAAGATCATTTGCAGCATTTGAAGAAAGTGTTTCTTAAATGAAAAAAGTTTGGGATATCAGTGAACCCTAAGAAGTCACAGTTTGCTTTAGAGGAAGGCAAGTTGCTAGGACACATTGTTTTTGCTGTAGGTGTCAAAATTGACCCAGAAATAGTAAAGGAAATGCAAACTTTGTATGTCCCAAGATCAAAGAAGGACATCCAATCCTTTCTGGGCAAAATAAATTTCGTAAGGAGGTTCATTCCTAATTTTGTAGAACTGGTAAAGTAGATGACCTCCATGGTATAAAAAGGGATTAGAGGTCAAATGGATTGATGCAGCAAGAAAATCTTTTGAAGCCATCAAAAGATCTATTATGGAAGCTCCTACTTTGATCAGCCTAGATTATAGCAAGAAGTTCCATATTTTCTCCTTTACCTTAGGTGACACCCTTGCAACAGTCTTATTGTAGAAAGATAATGAGGGTTCAGAGCATCTAGTGGCATTCTTCAACAAAACATTAAGGGATGCTAAACTAAGGTATGATATCATTGAAAAACAGGCCTATGCTCTTATCAAATCTTTGAAAGCTTTCAGAATATACATTCTACATTCCAAGGTAATTGCATATGTGCCTTCTGCTTTAGTAAAAGATGTCCCAACGCAACCAGATGTTGATGGAAGGAGGGCTAAATGGATTGCAAAGCTTATTGAATTCGACATAGAATTAAAGCCCACCAAGCTTGTCAGAGGTCAGGGCCCTACCAAGCTAATGGCTAAAGAAAATTGCAGGATGCTGGACATGAACTACGTAAGCACAAATTCAGAGGATGGATAGATAGAAGAGATAGTTGAACCATGGCAAAATCAGTCATTGGTAGAAAACCTAGCTTCTTGTGAATGGTATTCTACAATAGCTCAATTTTTGTTGAAGCTAGAAGTTCCTCCAGGCCTTAGTTCAAGCCAAGAGAGGACTGTTAAGCTCAGGGTAGCCAAGTATTGCATTCATGAAAATGGGTTGTACTGGAGGGACCCATATGGAATCCTTCTAAGGTACCTACACAAAGAATAATCCATGGAGGTCATGCACCAGTTGCATTATAGCATTTGTGGAGGACTTCACTATTGGAAAACCATAGCCCACAAGATCCTCAAAGCTGGGTATTATTGGCCCACATTGTTTTCTGATGTATTTTCATTTGTAAAATCTTGTGACAGATGCCAGAGGTTTGAAGGAAAATAGTAGTTGAATTCCTTGCCCTTAAAGCCTATTCAGGCCAATGGCCCTTTTCAACAGTGGGGCTTGGATTTCATAGGAGAAATCAATCCTCATTCTAGTGGCCAACACAGATGGATATTAGTAGCCACTGACTACTTCACTAAATGGATTGAGGCCATCCCTACTAGTAAAGCTGATCACCATGTGGTCATGAAGTTCTTAACAGAAAATATTTTCACTAGATTTGGCTGCCCACACAAATTGGTTACAGATAATGTAGCAGCCTTCAGGGCAAAAGAGTTGGTGGACATGTGTGGCTCAATGGGCATTAAACTAGTGCATTCCACCTCATATTACCCTCAAGGCAATGGCCTAGAAGAATCATCCAATAAGAGCCTAATAAGGATAATCAAAAATCTATTGGAAGACAACAAGAAGAACTGGGATTCCAAGCTGAAGTATGCATTGTGGGCTGACAGAGTGACTACCAAGAAATCCATAGGGAATTCTCCATTCAAGCTAGTATATGGCACTGAGGTTGTATTCCCAATTCAGTTAATCCTCCCTATGGCAAATTTCTTGCAAGAAGAGTAGAATGAAGAAGATGACATGGCAAAAAGGATCAGTGATTTGGTAGAAGTACATCAAATCAGAGATCAATTGGTTGAAAAGTTTGCAACACATCAAAAGAGAATCAAGGAAGCCTTTGACAAGAAGGCAAAGATAGATAGTTTTCAAGTTGGGGACTTGGTTCTTAAGTGGGATGCACTGAAGGAAAAGAAAGGAAATCATGGAAAGTTTTGATGCTTTGTGGACTGGACATTTTATCATCACTTAGATCCAGGCAAGGATAATTTTAGGGGCAAATGTTCGCCCTTTGGTGAAATTAAGGGGTTTTAAATTTTTAGTGGGCGAATATTTTGTATCATAGTACATTTTTACAAATCACCTCAAATAGCCCACCTTATTTTAAGGGAGAGGGTAAAAAAGGTAAATTTAGCCCTTGAAATTAGGACTTGCAACCTTCCATTCGCCCATTCTCAAGAATAGGTTTTATTTAAGTGAATCCATTCACCCATTTTCAAGAATAGGTTCTATTTAAGTGAATCCTATGGGCCAAATACCATATTTATAAAAGAGGTATTGTAAATTAATAAAAATATAAATAAATGAGAGGTATGGTAAATAAATAAAACATTTTTTATATTTACTCCATAAGTCACCTTATATACATGTAAGGGTGTAAACAAATAAAAATATAAGTAAAGTGGATGTATGGTAAATAAATAAAACATTTTTTATATTTACTCCATAAGTCACCTTATATACATGTAAGGGTGTAAACAAATAAAAATATAAGTAAAGTGGAGGTATGGTAAATAAATAAAACGTCTTTTTATACTTACTCAAAAGGTATGGTAAATAAATAAAAATATAAATAAACTAGACGTATCGTAAATAAATAAAACCTATTTTTATATTTAGTCCATAACCCTCGTTCTATTTATGAAGGCTCAAGAAAGAGGTTTTATTTAAGTGAATCATATGGGCCAAATACCATATTTGTAAAAAAGGTATGGTAAATTAATAAAAATATAAATAAACGAGAGGTATGGTAAACAAATAAAACATTTTTTTATATTTACTCCATAAGTCACCTTATATTTACAAACACTCAAAAAATGGGTTATATTTAGGTGAAACCTATGGCCAAAATACTATGGGACAAATACCATGGACTAGATTGTTATTAATACCATGCAAAAAACCATTATTAACCCTAATATTAGAATTAATAAAAACAAAAATGGCACATGGTATTGACCCATGGTATTCACCAAAATGGCACATGGTATTGACCCATGGTATTCACCTGGAATGTAGCCTATTTAAATGGGGGAATTAAACCAGCATGTAGCCTATGCTAAGATTCACTAGGAATTTACAAAGTTTTATTATTTAGTGAAAGACTCGCCAAGATCTTACAATATTTTATAATTGAGTAAAATATTCGCCATGCCTGGTGAGAGATTCGCCAAAAAATTATATATACATATTATATTATTGATAAAATCGCCTTCCATTTTTCCTATATACCATGGTGATTCGCCCATTTATTATATTTATAAATTTAGGGGGGGTTCTTAAAATTTTCCCTGGATCCAGGGGAACAATACTTTCATGCTGCAAAATGTGGAAGGAGAAACAGTTTTTAATGGCCAAGTTAATGGGTGATTTTTGAAAATTTATGTTGTTTAAGGTCTTTAGGCCTTAATGTTGTAAATATGTTGTTTTATCAGGTTTTAGAGTAGACTTAATTAGAATCCATGCCCAATGGAACACTAGGAAAATTTGTTGATCTAGTTTTTGTAGCAAAGGCAATGATCTACATTATTGAGACCTCACAGGGAGGATCTCATCCCCAGAAGGATCCAGTGTTAGCTCTGCTATATAAATATGGTTTTTGAAGGTCAAAGATAAGCTTGGTTAGAAGGGTTATGCTCAAAGGAAATCCCACAGAGGTCATTGTCCCCATTTTTTTCCTTTGCTCCGCTTACTCTCCTTCACCTCTGTTTCCTTTGTTTTTCCTCTAAACCCAACATAAAAACCTTTTAGCTTTAGCCCCAAGTGTAAAGCCCAAACCCTCATAAAACCATCCCATACGCCCTCGTGCACTCTCTAAAGGCCTTTCACCATTTCCCCACCATTGATTTCCTCCCGCCGATCCAATAGCTCTCGTCACACCTGATAAAGCGACCCACCTAACCATTCCCCAACCATCCGATCATCTTTTCCAAGATCGAACAACCTTCGCACTTATCGCACCCACAAAGTGATGGAAAGTTAGCATGTGATGGGAGCGGTTTCTCTCTCTCATCCGCCGCTACGTGTCAAGCGCTTAGTGGAATAGTGCAGTTCTATCCTTTTACCACCCAGGGCCCAAAAATAGTGTGATCAATACCATTTACAGCTTGACCAATCCGCCCCGCCCGATATCTACCACGCAGTTCTGTCGTCTGATCATCGTCTGATCTGTCTGATGTAGATCTAATGGCCCAAATTCATCACACTCCCACCTCGTCTAACGGACTCTGTCGAGCCATCTCTGCTGTCTATTCTCCCGATCCGACGATCATCCTTCCCTATCATCTCGACCGTTCGTTCACCCATGCACTCCACGTCCTTTGACCACTCTGTTTGCCCAAAGGAGGAAGGTGACTAGCTTGCTAGTTGCAGTCACTCCCCAACAACCATATTTAACAAATAACATGGCCAAGGGTGAAAAGGACAGAGCACGACCCTGTAACTGCATTCCTTAGTTAAGAAAATTCACTAGTACAAGCACTCCAACTGCCTTAGAGGATAGCACAACACCTGAAATATCAGATTCATCTAGTGTAGCAAGCAAACACAGTCAGAGACTCCATCAGGCAGTTAAATGGAGTTGCTGGTCAATTATGACCCCTCCATACCTAAATGGCCAAGTTCCCTTGTAATTTAAAATATATAAATAACCATAAGAAAGAGGCAATCAGGGTTGATGGTTGGCATTTTGATGTAAGGTTCAACTTTTGGAGACTGTAGATATTTTGACGCTTGTAGTGTCTCATCTTCATTTTTAGCTAATACAAGCTTCTTTTTTTGTTAACTACTCACTTTCCATTTTTCCTCTGTTCTAAGTTGTGCCTGATATGTTGTGTTCTTGAGATCTTGATGTTTAGCACTAGGTAGTTGTCATCCTGTCTCTATGTTGAAATCTTGTATGCATCATTGAATAGGTTGTCCTGGTTTCTTTCTAACTAATGCAGGAGAGTTGTCATCCTATCTTTGCATTGGTAGAATAGATTCGCAGAGTTCTTTACTGGTTGCAGCCGACCATCACATGGTCTTGTGCATTTGTTGGTGTGGTCAGTATTCTCCATATTCACCCAATCTGTGAACTGTGAGTAGTTGGTGGTCTAAATCCTTATAGTCTGGGGTTGTTCACACATGATTGGAGTGAAACAAAGTAGAAGTTGTTACCTGGCTTGGAAAAGCATCATTCCTTCCATTCATCCATTGCAACAATAGTTGAATTAATATGTTACCAGGCATCTATGAGCTACAACCTAGGAGAGTTTCCTTGAATCCTAACAGGTAGGTGATAGGAATTTTATGAGACCCTCCCATGGTCCATGGACCATGGTATTATAAAAGAAAGGGCTATAAACAGAAAATTCATAACGAGTCTAGAAAGTAACTAATTGATAGAAATATTTGTAAGAGAAAGTAAGCTAAGGCATGAAAGGCATGTTTCACATACTTAGGCGAAGGGGAAGGCTCCTGTAGCTGAGTGTGAAAAGACCTTGGTAAGTCTGCAGGCTGATTTTGTGGACCCCTACAGCTGACTACGCAGGGAAAAAGAGTTTGTAACTGAATGATTACATCTAATAAAGATTGTTCTGATCCAATATTTGTGCATCTATGTATTTATTCTTACTTTTGCATTGTTCTGTATTTTCGCTTTGTATTGCAATTTATATGAATAAATGCTTATATTGTGCATGCAAGTGGTAGATCAGTACAATTTATACATGTAATAAATAATTAAAGGCCTCTTTGAAGATCTAGATTTTGTTTAAGGTAATTACGGTAATTATCTGTTTCAAAAGGGTTAAGGCTTGCGAAGATAGAACTAAACCCTAGGAGCCTCAAGAAACTATCAAGCAGGCCTTTGGATGTAGAAACCTAGTTCTATTATCCCCCAATACTGGTTTAGGGGAGACTGCAGCCTTCGCTATGTGGGTAGTTGCCGAAAGGGCTAATAGTTAGGGTTTGTTTGGTTGGTGCAGTTAACTTTGAACATGGGTCAGGCCCCATCAAGCCAGCACAACACTATGTTATCATTGTTGTTTGCATCATCTTGAGAGGTATTCATTAGAATAAATGAAAGGAGCTACTTTTGAAAGATCCAAGGAAGAAACTTTGGGTTACATGTCAGGTGATAGAATTAAGGCACTCGAGGATTAATAAAAAGGTTTTATTATTGTATTCACATACAAATATTATATGTATACTTTTGTTATTTTAAAGTGACCAGTTGTGGTGGTTCTAGCCTTTGGCCTTATTTATTTATAGTTTCTTTAAATGTATGTACAAATTCTTGGCTATGATGATTATTTAGTCCTAAAACTATATAAAAACATAAATTTTAAAATATTTTGGGTTTGTAAAGGGTGAAAATTTTAAAGCGAGGGATAAAAATATATGCTAAAGGTCTAAAAAGGGTCCCCAATTTTATTATGGTTAAATATAAAATGAGGGGTTGTGTTTTCTACAGTAATAACCAACCTCAAAAATTAGTAAGAGTTGACTTGTTGTAGGTTTCAACTTGATTGGGGATCCCACCTCCTTCTTCAACTTCTTGTGGACAATTTTTATAATATTTCAAACTCGATCCACATGTTATTAAATCAATATAAATATTAAAACTAAACCTACTACTACTATCACATTATTGTCATCAACCTGTCATACCTTTTCCATACTGTGTTCCAACTTGTTCATCAATATGGTCACATAAAACCCTTCTTGGAATGTGTTTTTTCCATATACCTAACATCAACTGCAACTTGTTCATAAGCTTCCAAAGCACATAACATTGATTTTGATCATCAAAAATACATTTTCAAATTTGCATGCCTCTAGGAATATTCACCACTAAATCCTAATCATATTTCCTCTTTCAAAATCTAATTTGGCCTTATAATGACACCAGAAAACTCCAAAAACCATATATAACTATATAAAACCATAAAAAGAAATCATTCTACAGAATGATAGAGTCAGGGTGCATTCTACAAAACAAGACTTTACAAGCTCCACAAAATGTCTAATTGTTCGAAATAATGGTTAAATCCAACGAGTCAATAAACCCTATATATAAAAAATTGGAGTCTAAACAAACTCAAACCAGCAACCTACACTGAACAAACCATGTCACATAACCAATTAACTTGCTTGTTGAGTCATGAGTTGTGGGGAAGAACAATTTTACATACTCAGACCATCATGCCTGAGACCAAAAATGGGCATAAGCACCTTCACAAAACCATTCACCAATACATAGAATACACACATCCAAAGGGTTGAATCCTCCACTAGCTGTATAACATATTAACCATGCCACTCCTATAGAGCTTTAACTATGGCTCGATCACTAAACTCTCATATTGTGAATGTGTGTTTTTCGTTGGACTATCAACACAATATCTATCTATCTATATATATATATATATATATATATATATATATATATATATATATATATATATATATATATATATATACATATATATATATATATAATATATATATATATATATATATACATATACATACATACATATATTGATGTGGTCTTCAAGAGATGACCTTAAAACCAACCTTAGGGCCGACCATTGCACAACATGACCTCCATTCAAACTTGAAGTTTCCTATAATCTAGGGCTTAAATTTTCATGACACTATAGCCAAGTGACCTTAAACTTTGCGCTTAACGCCATTCCTTAGATAATGCGACCCTGTCCTAGAGGTCATGATCACTCACATGATAACATTAGCATGACATCATCATGCCATGTGGCAACCTGAGATGGGTGCCATGTTTTACTCATTTTTTACCGTTTGACTAACCAAAAGCTTAATGGAGGCTTTAGTGAGTAGATTTATTCAGAGACCTATCTTCCAGGTCCATCACATAAAACATTTAAATTGCGAAAGCGTTTTGAACCAACTAATGCCATTCATCCTCAAGATAATTAGATGAGCAGAATTTGATCCAATAGGGGGAATAAAAAGGGGAGAAAATTCCTACAAGCTCAAAGATTAGGTCGAAGGTCAGAGAAAATAGTCATTAAAAAAATAATTAAAAAATGATTAGGTCAAAGGCGAGAGAAAATATAAATTAGAAATAAATAAAATAAAATAAAAATATCGCAAATCAAAATTTAAGGTTAATAATATAAGGGGGAATAAAAAGGGAAAGAATTCCTACAAGATAAAATATTGGGTCAAAGGTTAGAGAAAATAGTCGTCAAGAGAATAAAATAAAATAAAACAAAATGATAAAACAAAATAAAATGAAATGAAATAAATAAATAAAAATAAAATAAATTATAATAATAATAATAATAATAATAAAAGAATAAGAACAAAAGAGGTTAGGTCAAAGGTCAAAAAAATAGTCATTAGGAAATAAATAAAATAAAATAAAAATATCCTAAGTCAAATTTTAAGGTTAATAATATAAAGGGTTAAATATGCAATAATTTAAATAATATTAATATTAATTAAATACAAAAGAATCTTATGACCAAGGAATATAAATCTAGGTTATTGATATTAAAGTATAAATACCAAAAAGTCAATAATATGGGGTGATAATATAGGACAATAATATTAGTTAAATTGTTGGCTTAGGGGGTCTTGATCGAGGTTCAGAGTTAGTTGTGCCAACCGAAAAAACCCTACACTACTAGCCCTTTCGGCAACAAACCGCATATCACAAGCTGCAATCTCACCAGAAGTAGTATGGGGGGATGATGGAACCAAGTTTCCACATCCAGAGATGAGTGTGATGTCTTTTAGCTCCCTAGATCTACTTTTGTGCAGATCTATAAGCCCTTAGAGCTTGGTACTACAACTCCCTTTGAAAAACCTTTAGACCTTCGTGAAGCTCTACAATTGGTCTTTGTGGACCCTTAATAGTTGAATCATCCACTTACATAGATTAGAAAGTAAACCTAGATCTAAGCTCACGCAGATCTACTTAAGTGTTTTAATAAACATGGCAGAATGTATCACAATCTTCACGAAAGTACTTAACATGCAATGTGTACAGTTTGTTGGCCTGTTGGGGCCTAACTCAGGTTCAGAGGTGATTTAGCCAAACAAATCCTAGTACTACTGGCCCTTTTGGAAACAGTCCGCAGAGCGCGGACTGAGCTCTCACCCGAAGTAGTATGGGAGGGTGCTAGAACCAGGTTTTCGCACCCTGGAGATGTTGGATGAGTTCAAGTGGTCCACAGTTCGACCCTGCGTGGAAGTCACTATGCGCACTTACCCATACCTCATAGCCTGAGATGTTGCCTTTGTGCAGCCTTACTCGGGGGCCGAACACTGTTATTACCCAAGCCTTTACTAGTACTCCACTATTAGTTGATAAAATTAGCTTACTTGCATGGGTAAAGTATACTTAGAAATATAAATCATTCATATAGGTGCGCAGAGTAAATAAACAATATATTTTCAATTTATATCAAACATGTAATAACCCAAGAACAGATATGCAAAATTAAGATAAAAATTTCTCTTTATTATTTTCTTCCTCAGTTAAAGACTCAATTCCACCCTGGGCACTTAGCTGCAGGTGTTTGCACACTCAGCTACAGAAAACTAGGCCTCTGTGCACTCAGCTATAGAGCCTTCTCCTACTCTACGACCCAAGACATACATAGACACTTAGACTCTTGCTCTTTGCTTCTTCTTCGATATTTATTCCTTAGTTAATTATCTTTTACACTTAGATCTTCACTCCATTTATACAATCCCATGGTCCACAGACCATGGGTAGGCCGACATTACACTACAAGACTAGGGCGGACAACCCATGACTCTATCATACATTTCGCGCTCCACGCCAGCAATTCATGGAGTCTTTACAACAATATTGGGTCAAAACTTGGTGTTTTAACCCCAAAACATGCCTCGAGGGGATTCCATGCCCAATAGGCCCCCAACACAAACATTGTGACGCGCCTTCATGTCACTCTATCAGTGCAACGATCTTGGCACAGAGTCCCTCCAACTGTTCTCGAACTATGCTAAAGTCAGTAGTGCACTGAGCTGCTGCTTGCTGAATCTACTACATCTGTTGTTCCGAGACCTATGATTCTGGGGTGTTTCTATACATTAATGTGTGCATCCCCTGTATGTGCACGAGATTTCCTTCAATGTTCGCCATGATAGTGAAGGCATCATCGATCCACGACTGGACGCGCTCTTTGAGAACTGCCTCCTTGTGGCGCGTCACATCCACCTATTCCTTTAGTGCTGTATCTTGTTGCATCCTCGCAAGCCTTTGTATGAGGACTACCTATTGGCTTATAGGGGCTTGACCCAAATTCAGAAGATTTATTTAACCCAGCAAATCTCGCAGCTACTGGCCCCTTTGACAACAGCCCGCGGAGAGCGGACTGAGGTCTCACCCGAGGTAGCAGGGGAGGGTGCTGGAACCAGGTTTCCACACCCTTGGGATGTCTTAATGTGGTATGGGGGTTTCGCGCACCATTCCATGGCTTTGTGCCACTCTTCTTTGCGGAGATCTAGTTCCAGAATACTCCTTAATACTTAATAATGTGTTGTTTATAGATTCACCCTACTTTTTATGGTCTCTAAGCAAACATTTAATCAAGATAACCGGTGCACATATTTAACAGAGACACAGATTTACATTAATCCAGAACATAAGCATGCGCATAAAGAATCAATAGCAATGCCAGTCATAAATTAACCATATCTGCATTAGCTCATATTGACACAATGTTTCAAAATCAACTTATCTTTATTTCCACTTTATCACCGATACATCTAGATCTACCCTACGCACTCAGCTGCAGGGGTCCATGCACACAATTTTGGACTCTACCAGGCCTCTGCGCACATAGCTGTAGAGCCTCTATCCACTACCCAATACCCTCTACTCAGACTTCCAGATGCTCCAAAACTTCTTAGCTCATGAACCCATTACAATTTTTATCATTCATCATCCAAAAACTAGCTACTTCTACCCATAGATCCTCACTCTATTTATACATTTCCATGGACCGTGATTCATGGGTGGGCCGACTCAATTTACATTTCTTTACATTATTTTTGGGTGGACTACCCTTTGACTCAACTTATTACAAACATGCTCCGCGCATCCCACGGAGACTTTACCCTATCTTTACCCAAAATTTTAGGCTTTGTGCCCCATGACTGCTGCGTGGGGCTTTTGCTACCCAACATTCCCCCAACAAAAACATCATGACTCATCTCAAGTCACTCAGCTAGTGCAGCAATATTTGCGTGAGGGTCAGTTAGTAGCCTCTGTGCTTCGCTTATATTGGCTGCAAATTCTTTCGTCATTCGTTGTATCAGTTCCACACTTGTCGCTGACACATCAGTCTCTGTCTCTGCCATCTCCATTGTGGCATATTCTATCTGTATGTGTTCTACCTTGTGCTCTATGGTGGTCAAGACCACAAATTCCTCATCCATCCATGGGTGGAGACAGGCTTTAATCATCGCTTCCTTCTGTCTGGTGGCATCAGCTTGGATTTTTAGGTCCTGGGCCTCCCTTATCTTAGCCATGCGCTGTGTAATCACAACACTCTGCACGGTTCCTTTGATTGTATCGTAGGCTTGTTGGAGCTCCCTGGCCTCGGTTTCCAGTCGCTGAAGTGTTGGATCCTCCTAGAGGGAGGTGATCGTAACAATCAACTGGGTTAACAGGTCAGTATATTCCTCCATTGAATGTGTGAGCATCTCGCAACCAAAGGTAATGATGTTTCTGCACTGCTCAGTGATCTTCGGTGGCATCAATGGCTGAACCTGCAGTTTTAAGTCTATGATCTACAAACTAAGCTCCAGCTGGATCTACGTAACCTCCTCCTTTGCTTGATGGAACCCAGTAGTCAATTTGTGGATTCGTGTCTCAATAGGCAGCTCAGCCCCAATCTCCAGCTTAGGGGCACTCGAGCAAGGTTTCGCTACTAGTTACTCCACTTGTTGCTTCTGTGTGACTGCTTCATCCTATTGGAGGTACAACTTTTCTATATTAATTTCTTGTTCTCAGAGTACCTGTTCGGTGCGGCCTTCCCTGGCGCATAGCTCCATTGTGGCACTATCCTAGAGTTGTTGCAAAATTTCTCACGGCAGGGTAGCCACGTTTAGTCCCAACCCTTTAAGTTGTCCTAGCACAACTCGGTCCTCCATATGTGCAGTGATCAATGCTCCTGCTGGAATCGCAATGATATGGGCCATTTGGGCCTTTAGAAATGGCTCAATGGCTGTCATAATGGGAACCCCCTGAGTAGCGCTAGTGCCCATTAGCGCGATCCGTATCCCATGTTCCTGTAGCTGCGTACAGAGATCCCCCAACAAAATTTGCTGCTCTTACATGGCCTCATCGATGGCATCCCAAGCGCCGTCATGAACGGTGTCCCCTATGTCATCTTGGTTGCCCTCGGTTAAGGTGGTCACTTCACCGTCTAATTTAGATGGCTTCACCTTCTTTTGTGGCTTCGTCCGTTCTGTTTGCACTAGTTGTTTCAAAGGTGCACCCATGTCGGTTGATGGTGGTTCTTCCATGGCCATCTTAGTGGGTGCCTTCTGATTACTTTTGTCCTTTGTCGACGTAACCCCTCCTAGTGGTGCCTTTCCTGTTGTTGTCTGTGCCACCTCCCGGGCTACCCGAACCTCTGCATTGTGTTGTTCATTCCACTTTTGCTATGCAATGTGCTTAGCTTCTTCCTTTTGCTTCCAGATAGTGGCCTCATTGTGCCCTACTGCCTCTGGTCCGCGCCATGCCGGTGGCCAGGTATCCAAAACCGTGTCAATAGCTTCATCAATGGCAACAAAAGGGAGTGAGGTCCATATGTGGTCAAGGTCCTTGCGTGCCATGATGTAGACAAAGTGCATGTCTGCTTTAAACTTGGAAATATGATTCACGCTTTGATAGATTTCATTGGACAAGTGGGGTTGCTCATTAATCCATTGGCACACACTCGTGTCTATTAGTATCCAAAAGATTTTAATGCTCTGGATTCATCCAATGTCCCTTGTCGCCCAAAGGGAAGCGTATTTGGCGGCTTCTAGCTAGTCCTGGTCCAAAATAGGAAACTTGTTGTCTTTGGGTAAGTCAGTGGTAACCAACATAATGGATAGTAGCAGCCACGCATAATGGAAGGTCTTGTCCTCCTCTTAGACCTCTCGGCAGTTGGTCAGGAACTCTTCACAAAGGAACTATGACCAATTGAATCATTCTCCAGCTACGCATTCCTCAGTGAGCGCAATGACTACTGCCGGAACCTTAGTGCCACAACATTTCCTCATCACTTTACCTGCCAGCAACTGGGTGGCGACACATACTGCATTATCTAAAATTCTATCAATGACATATCCTCGTTGCCCCTTCTCAAGCTTATACTGCTTTGTCAAGTTGTCTATCATCGTTACATCACCACTTCTATCAACAATTTCTCGAGGGTCTCTTCCCTCAAAGAGAAGCTGCGAGATCTGATGAACAAGTTCGGTTGTGATGTTGATGGGTTTGTCGATCCATAGTATGTCCTTATGGGCCAAACAGAGCAACTGCATTATGACCAACATTGTGATAGGGGGCCGGAGAAAGTGGGGAATGGACAAGAGACAAAGCAACCCAGATTTTCTAATCATCCCTTCTGCACTCTACTCCATCATTGCGCTAGTCACCAAATGGGGAAATTTTTTTGTATCTACCAGGTCCCAGTCTTCAAA
Organism: Pinus tabuliformis; assembly: GCA_031772625.1. Lineage (NCBI taxonomy): Eukaryota > Viridiplantae > Streptophyta > Pinopsida > Pinales > Pinaceae > Pinus > Pinus tabuliformis. The sequence goes on from CM062815.1 coordinate 41,943,690, forward strand.
TTTCATTGTCGCAATATGGCCAACCACCGAGCTTTCCACTAGGACTCCTTTTGGAAGAGACAGGGTGATGAGTATAATGTTGACTTCATCCAGATTGGTAGGTACCTTCACCTTCCCCTTGTTTGGAGGCACATACTTGGGTCATCATACTAGCTAGATGGGATCCTCTTCAGGGTTTACTTCTTCGACATATGTTGGAGAACCCTCTTCCTCATCGTTGCTTTCAATTGTGATAGTTTTACCCTTTTCCTCCATTGGGAGCTTGCTAAAGTGCAGGTGTCATGGAGACCTCCTTACTGGTTCAAGAATCTAGGGGTCCTTCCTAGTCCGCGACATCCGAGGTGATTTAGGGAGCTCCACTGTCTACGGCGTGGCTTTCTACAGACTATCTGCGGTATGGTTTGTTGACCTGAGGATTGCTTCCCGATAATTTTTTGGCAGTGCCTGAAACCATGGACTTTCTTCTAGTTTCTTGTCATTCATTTTGCACTCGGCTTGGACCCAGGGCATCTTTTTTGTGGAATGGTAAAGTGGAGTTGAGTGACCCTTACTATGTTTATATATGATTTCAAATTTAAAATTGGTCATTCGCCCTTGTTGTGGCTCATAAATGCGATTTTGGCGGTTACTCTTCTACCTTAATTTCCTGCCACCCACTCCAATGTGCCTTAAATAGGCCAGCATATCATGAACAATACTTGCAACGGTTGCCTTCCATCCTTTCCCCGCGGCAGTGGATCCCTAGGTACACATGCGCACTTTCCACATGTGCGCTGCGGCCATGTCGCGCAGCTTCTTGACAGGCTATTTTATAGTCTTGCGCCCTCTTTCAACTACTTAGGGTGCTAGGAATGGGCCTCCTATGAATAGTCAAGTGGGCACACTCATCGTGTGGGTCTTCCTTTCCCGACTAGCCCAGGCTACGGGCACCCTTCACTTTCCCTTGAATCTAATAGCAGATTATGATTTGTGCATCCTGGTACTCCAGGGTGCAATTGCAACCATGCTAGCGGGGTCGCGACTTGGCATAGTAGTGTAGGAGAGTCAGCCTTTTCTGATCCCTTCATTAGTTCCTTTACATAGCCCATGTGGGTGACTTCTAATTGTAGCTTATCAATTTCTTCATCCAGCCCCGCACTTTGTTCTTAGAGCCTGGCCCCTGTTTCTTCTAACTTACAAAGTTGTATTTTTCCATGCTAAACGGTTGCCCAGAGCTGCAGAATCCTTTTTTGGATGTTGTCATAGGCATGATGGACTGTAGAGGTACTGGTTGTGGAGAGAGTTCCCTGCCTGGCCCCGTGAGCCCTTGTTTCACGCAGGTCTGCTTGGGTTGATGGCCGCGCGATGTGCACCCATACCCTTCGTTATTAATGGATGACCACTCTGTAGCAATGTGGCTGCCGCACACGTCCTCCAATCCATACCTGGAACCACCTCCTACATCTCAACATCTACGCCCTCCATCCGGGTGCATGCGGTGCGTCTTCCGACGCACCAGGCTGCTCCTGTGCTATGATTAAGGTGCCAAGCTTGATGAGTTGCCCCTCATTCATTACGTCATTCTTTGCTGGCCGTTGTCTTTCTTCTGTGGTCATGCATCGCAATGATTGAATCATCATATTACAGTTAAGTGTCATAACTTCCTGCAATCGGTTCTACCATCACTCAATATCCTCATCTAAATCCACTGTGTAGGTGCTATCGTGCTCTCATGAGATTCTTCCATCGCCTATGGGATGCATCTGATCCTGGTCTTGTGTTGTTATATGATAGATGTAATCCAGTTCATCATCACTCTCCTCATCGCGCACTAGTTCGGTGTAGCGCTCTCCTTCCGCTGGGTCCAACGGAATTACTACCCGCAGTGACTTCTTTTCGAACGTCATTTTCTATCACTTTTAATTAATGATCCATTCATGTCCATGGCCCAATCAATTCCAAGCAATGCAGGGTAAGGATTACTGTCATTAATAATTTCTATTACCTCGAAATTGGTCTGCGTAATTACGTCTTTGATGTCCATGATCACCCCTTGCAGTCGGCCCATCGGTAAGATCTTTTGTTGGTTGGCCATCCTTGAATCGGGGACCATTGCAGTGCAGGCTTGACCATGCATTCTCCTGTTTTCTTAGGCAACACGTTCGCATCTGAGCCTAAGTCCAGGATGACCTGATCCATATTGTATTCGCCGATTTACATTGTCATTCTCATTTCTCGTCTGATGCGCAGAGCATGTCTTCCTATTTTCTGAACTACGTATGGCTCACCCGATCCAGTGCACCTAGTGATCAACTCCTGTAGTCCTTTAACAGCTTTACTATCATGCAACAGCTTCATGCAGGTTTCGAGAAAGGTAGTAATCATGGAGGGGTCCAATCCTGGCTCCGTTTGGTCCCTCCTACCTGGAGTAGAGACTTCTGCGAAGCTCTTCTGAGCTTCCTTAGGCGTCTTCATCCCTTGTTCTGGCTTAGAGTCAGGTTCCTTTGTAGGTGCGTCACACCTCTTCTTGTCTTCTGCAATCTCTTTCCGCATATCACCTCCTTTGGTTGCGTCGCTCCTCAATACCATATTTATACTAGGGTCCGCTTCGCATGGTTTTGATCGTATCATCTCGACATTTTGATTTGGTGTAGGTTGTAACACTCCCTTCTCATGCATCCGGGCAATTAACGTTGGACAATCTACCATTTTGTGATCAAACTGATCAAAATAGGGGCAAGAGATCCTAGTCAGGTTAGTGCAGTCATGAGTGTAGTGTCCTGGCCCTCCATAGTTATAACAGATCAACTGTCCGTGGCCTCGCTCGGGCCCCATTCCTCTTCCTTTGCCATGTCCTTGAAATCCTACTCATGGTTCAGTCTGTACTCGGTAAGCTGGGGTTCTTTCCATCATTAAGTCATAACTTCGACATATCCACTCATCATGAACCACTGATCGACAAAAGTTGCAATATAGCTGCTACAGGGTTTGGGTATACTTCTATAATAGGCGAAAGTTATATGTTGCATGTTTTCCACCCACTTGACAAATTGCACACCAAAGTGAAAGTGCGGCACTCGGTCCTACTTGTACCTCCACTTTTAATGGCATCGGGTGCCCCCCCACCAGATAGTTCATGAAGACAGGGCAGTGGTCCTTATCATGCCCTTGAATCTTGCATTTACTACAGCCTACCTCCGCATGTGCCTTCGGTCAGGGCACCCTTTCTTGTTTTAAGCTTTGCATTTCTAAACTCAAGTTTTGTAGTTGTGCGTGGATTTGCTGAACTACTAACCCTGGATCCGGTATTGGGGTTTTGTGCAACCTCATTGCTATCTCCAGTGCTTCAGCTTGGGTTGAGGTCTTTTGTTGTGGTAGAGCCATCCTTAGATGTGGTGTTAATGACACCACAAACCATGCGCAGTGCTACACATCCATCAATGTCAAGTTAGCCTTGCGAATAGTGCTTTTTAACCTCTGGTCTAGATCCCACTGAGTTTCACCAGGAAAAATTGCGATTCCTTGAACACAATAACCAACTGTGTTTCTGATTTTGGTTGGCCAAACTCTTTGTTTAGCACCTCCTGGATTGCTGCTATTCCCTCGTTCGGATGATCAGTTGAGTATTTTATGTACCACATCAACGCGCGGTCCTGCAGTGCACTAACTAGGGTAGCCTTTTTTATGTTTTCATCTGTTATGCCTTGAGCATCCCACACAGACTTTATCACAAACTAGAACTAGCTTAGTTCCTCATTTCCTACACCCTTAAATATCCACAGCTTGATCGCGCTCGCCATCCCAACTTTTGGTGGTGGTGGGGTTGGAGATGGGGCTGGTGTTGGTGTGAACGGATTTGATGTAGATGAAGTGGGTGGTGGCGTGGATGGAGGTGGTATCAGTGGGAAGCACTCCTTGATCAATTGGACTACACTTCTTGGTGAGAACCTCATGAGCTCCTCCTCGCTTTCTCATGAAATAGAAATCAGAAGACTGTTCTCTGCCCCTCCCGTTCCATGGTAACCTCTTCTACTTTGCGATACTCTAGACATCAAATAACACGCATAATCTTTTTTTCACACAACAACACCTTAATCCAAGTATTCAATGATTTGATATACTCACCCCATGGTCCTTGGAGAAATTGTCTTTCCATTTCACTATAAATCACAGTTGTATCTATCGCAAACTCAGTGATAAATCCTCCTATTACTCGATCTAGCCAATGTTCTATTGTGCGTGCGATTTTATCTTTGGTGGCTTCTAGCCTGTACACCAGTTTTAAATGCCACCCAATAGGCTAATCTAATATTCACCTTCCCATGCTGTTAGCTAAACTCGCGATCCACTTGTACAAATTTACTAGAAATGTCGCGAAGAAGACCTCTTGAATATTTGTGTATATATAGCGGTCCAACCAATCTTCCTCCGATATCCACAGGTTTTTGTTTTCTTGACCAGCAAACTCATGGAGCTTCAAATCCCACCACTCTTCAAGCTCTTTCTTTGTAGGGTTCTAGTGTTCCAACATTAGACACCCCTTAGGCAGATCTCGGTCCCGGCAACAAAACCATTTGTTAGCTTCTAGGGGCTTGACCCAGGTTTGGAAGAGTTATTTAGCCCAACAAATCCCATAGCTACCGGCCCTTTTGGCAATAGCCTGCGGACCGCAGACTGAGTTATCACCTGTGGTAGCAGGGGAGGGTGCTGGAGCTAGGCTTCCGTACCCTTGGGATGTCTTGATGTGATCTGGGGGTTTCACGCACCGTTCTGTGGCTTCGCACCGCTCTGCTTCGCACAGATCTAGTCCTAGAATACTCAATACTTATTAATGCGTTGTTTATAGATTCACCCTACTTTTTATGGTCTTTAAGCAAACATTTAATCAAGATAACCAGTGCACGTATTTAATAGAGATACAGATTTACATTAATCCAGAACATAAGCATGCGCATAAAGAATTAATAGAAATACCAATCATAAATTAACTAGATCTGCAATAGCTCAGATTGACACAATGTTTCAAAATCAACTTATCTTTATTTCCACTTTATCACCAATACATCCAGATCTACCCTGTGCACTCAACTGTAGGGGTCCGCGCACACAGCTATGAACTCTACCAGGACTCTATGCACATAGCTACAGAGCCTCTATCCACTACACAATACCATCGACTCGGACTTACAGATGCTCCAAAATTTCTTAGCTCATGAACCCATTACAATTTTTATCATTCATCATCCAAAAACTAGCTACTTCTACCCATAGAGCTTTGCTCTATTTATACTTTTCCATGGACTGCGATCCATGGGCAGGCTGACTCAACTTACATTTATTTACATTATTTTTGGGTGGACTACCCTTTGACTCAACTTATTACAAATCGCGCTCTGCGCATCCCTTGGAGTCTTTACCCTATCTTTACCCAAAATTTCAGGCTTTGTGTCCCATGACTGTTGCGCGAGGCTTCTGCTACCCAACACTACAGTCTGTGCAGTTCCTCGGACACTATCATATTGTTGTTGGAGTTCTCGCGCTTCTGTTTTTAAGCACTGGATGTTGGGGTCTTCCTGTAGAGTCATGAGTACCTCAAGTGCTTCCTCCAACATGCTAGTGCAGTTTCACACTGCACCTCCAATTTCCTACAATCCCATTGTAATAGTGCTAGCGCATTTTTCTTTGAATTCCAGGGGAGTGGATGCTTGCGCCTTTAACCATAGCTCAGCGATCTAAAGATTCAACTCCAGCTAAACGTTGGTTGTTTATTCCTTGGCCTCGCAGACTCCTGTAGCTAACCTGTGGATCTACACCTCTACTGGTAGGTCTGCTAGGATGGCCAAATCTGGAATGCGTTGATAAGCATTGTCAACCACCTGCACCAACTGTTGATTTTGCGACACCAATTCATTTCGCTGCAAGCTTATTTGTTCCATGTTTATCTTTTGCTCGCTGATGACTTGGATTGCGTAGTTCCCCCTAGTGCGTAGCTCTACTGTTATCCCATCCTATAGTAGATACAGTGTTTGATGTAGATGGGCAGCCAAATTAAGGCCAAGGCATTTCGTCATGCTCACCAAAAATCTATCGGCCTCATTTGTTACTACTAGGGCCCCTTCCAGCAACACTATTGTGTTTTCAATCTGTGCGAACAACATCTTCTCTATTTACGAGGATCCTGTTGCGAGGTGGGTTGAAAGGATCCTTGCTTGAGGGGAGTGCATCTGTAGCTCCTACAACTGGGCCATGAGGACCCCCAACACAACATGATGCTCCTACATGATATCTTGAAGGGCCTTGTTTGTGACATCGCACACCATTTCGTTGATGTCATGTAGATCACCCTTGGTTAGGGTGATCGAGTTAATGTCCAATTTTGAGGCCTTGACCTTCTTCCTTGACCCTTCTCATTTTGTCGTGTGTGGGCGCAATCTCGGGGTCCGCGCTCCCTTCTGCTATTTCTACTTCCTCTGCCTCCTGTCCCTGTGAGGGCATTGTTTGGCCCTCGTCCACCTTCTCGGTTGCTTCCTCTGCCTCCTATGCTATTGCTGCTGCTTCTGCAACCTTTTTCTACTTGGCGGCTTTCTGTGCAGCTTCTTGTGCTGCCCATTCTTCAGCTGTTGTTATTTCCTTCCGTATTTTCTTCTTCTATGTTGCCTCCCTCTCGAGTTCTATAACATCTGGGGCATGCCATTTCGGGGGCCATGTCTCAAAGATAGTGAAAATGGCATTGTCAGTGGCTACAAAAGGTAGCTTTATCCATTGCCTCGTTGAATCCTTACGCGCCCTGATAAAGATGTTGGGCATATCAACCTTAAAGTCTACAAAACTTTGCAGAATGTTATACACTATGGGTGACAAGCATGACTTTCGATTGATCCACATCTGGATGTTCATCTCCATGAGAACCTAAAATATCTTGCTGTCGCGTATCCTTTTCGCGTCCTTCGTGGCCTAGAGCGAAGTGTACTTCACAACCTCCGGTAATTCTCTGTCAATGCTGGGGAATTGACTGTCCTCTGGTAGTTCCCCCACTACGAGCACTATGGATAGTAACAACCATGGATAGTGGAAGGTTTTACCCTTCTCCTGGGCTTTGTGACAATTCTTCAAAAATTCTGCATAGAGGAATTCGTACCAGGTAAATTGGACCCCCTCCACACACTGCTCGGCCATTGCGACCATTGGCATCGGTACCTCGTCGGCGCGACACTTCCGCATCACTTTTCTGGCTAGGATTTGTGTTCCTACACATACCACTTCGTCCTTGATGTTGGAGATTGTGCAGCCCCTCTTCTTTTTCTCTAGCTTGTACTTTGTCTTCATGGCCTCTGCGAGGGCCAAATCACTACCCTTCCCTTCTGTTATGGTTTCGGGGTCCTTTCCTTTATATGGTAGCCAAGAAATGCGATGGATTAGGTCTGCCATAATGGGGATAGGCTCCTCCAGTCATAAATACCCATCACACACTAGGCAGATAGCTACCTGATGACAAGAATGGCTATCGGGGCGCTTTGGAAATGCGGCACCCATAGCAGGTTCAGTAGCCCGGCATTTTCCACTCCGTGCAGCCACTTCCATGGCTCTAACCTTGTCACCATCCCCACATTGTTCTGCTTCATGAGATTCTTGATCTCTAGGTTCAGAGATGATTTAGCCAAACAAATCTTGGTACTACTAGCCCTTTCGGCAACAGTCCGCGAAGCGCAGACTGAGGTCTCACCTAAAGTAGTATGGGAGGGTGCTAGAACCAATTTTCCACACCCTGGAGATGTCTAATGAGTTCAAGTGTTCCGTGGTTCAACCCTGCGCGCACGTCGCTACACGCACTTACCCGTACCTCACAGCCTGAGATGTTTCCATCGCGCAGCCTTACTCGGGGGCCAAACGTTGTTATTACCCAAGCCTTTACTAGTATTCCATTGTTAGTTTATTAACTTATCTTACTTGTATGCATACATAGCAATATAAATCATTCATACAAGTGCACGGAGTAAATAAACAGAATATTTTCAATTTATATCAAACATGTAATCACCCAAGAACAGATACGCAGAATTAAGATAATACCTTCTCTTTATTATTTTCTTCCTCGATTACAGACTCGACTCCACCCTGCGCATTCAACTCCAGGGGTCCGTGCATAGCAGACAACTAGGCCTCTGCACATTCAGCTGTAGAGCCTTCTCCTACTCTACGACCCAAGACACACTTAGACAATTAGACTCTTTCTCTTCACTTCTTCTTCACTATCTATTACTTAGTTAGTTATCTTTTACACTTAGAGCCTTGCTCTATTTATATAATCCCATGGTCCGCAAACCATGGGTAGGCCAAAATTACATTACAAGACTAAGATAGACAACCCTGTGACTCTATCATAAATTCACACTCCGCGCCCGCAATTCACAAAGTCTTTACAACAATATTGGGTCAAAACTTGGTCTTTGAGCCCCAAAACATGCCTTGGGGGGATTCCATGCCCAACACAGTTATTCAGACTTATTCCATAGAGTCGTGCATCATTAGATCGATATGATAAATACATTATTCATTCATAGCATATATAGAAATCATAAATAAATAGAAGTAAACAGATAAACACGGGAATTCTTCGATAATATTCTTTATTGATCTTTATTTAGAAACTACATATTCGAAATTTCCATGCACACTCAGCTACAGGTGTCCGTGCACTCAGTTGTTGACTCTATCTAGGCCTCTGCGCACTCAGCTGTAGAGCCTTTCTCTCCTATCTAACCCACTTCTCTCCGTTAGCTTCTATTAACCCATTACTTTCATGATATCTCGCTTAGACTCTCTAAGACACACCTACTTATAGTTTTTAACATACAATCCCATGGTCCACGGAACATGGGTGGATCTTAAAAACCAACTCATATTTTACATAAACAAGGGGCTAAAATCCCTTTTACTCCTAATCATCTACACACTCCACTTCCACAATTCGTGGATAATTTACATCATTTACATCAATTACATCAAAACTTGGGTTTTTAACCCCAAAAATAACCCAAGGGACCCCATCCCAACATGCCCCCAACACAAATATCATGACTCGCTATCGAGTCACTCGATTGGCATGGTGATCTTGCTACGAAGATCCCCCAGCTCCACCTAAACTACTGCAACCTTGGCAGTGCTCTACGTAGCTGCCTGCTTGACTTCTTCCACTAGCTCCTATGTAGTTGGTCTTTCTGTGGCCAACCTCATCGTCTATTGTAAGCCCTTGATCTTATCTTCAATGTTTGTCGAGATCTAATAAGCTTCTTCCAACTAAGTCTCTAGCCCGGCCTTAAGCAAGGCCTCCTTCTTCTCTGCTGCTTCTACCTACACGAGAAGTTGCTTCCCCTCCTACAACTTGGCTAGGCACTGCATTGGTGCAATGGAGCGTGTCGTTTCCCTGACTTCATCATATCGCTTCTGCAGTTCCCTAATCTCAGTAATCAGTATCTACAAGTTTGGATCCTCTTGTAGATTAGTGACCAACTCCATGGCCTACTCACATACTGTTGTGTAGTCTCCAACTGTGTCATCCAAAGTAGCCAGGCTTTCCTTGATCGGCGCTTCGCACTACTCCTGAATCTCCTGCAAAGTCGATGGCTACATCTTCAATTGCAGCTTGGTTATCTTCATGTTGAGTTCAAATTGAACTCAATTAACTTCTGCCTTTGCTTCACACACTGTAGTGGCTAGCTTCCTGACCTTCGCTTCTGGCTGTGCATCTTCAGGAATATGAATCTTAGGAACAGTTATACATGCCTCCACGACCACTAGCTCGAATTGTGAGTTGTACACCTAGAGTGCCACCTCTTCTTCCAAAATTTGTGTCTTCTCAATGAATAGTTGCTGATTATTAACCTTGATCTCACTTACTACACTGAGTGCTCATTGTTCCTGAAGGCAAAGCTCCTCCATGACTCCCTGTAATAGCGCATGCAATGACTCCAGTTGCATCGTGGCATGATTCAGGCCCCTCTTTGGGACTATATCAAGAAGGGTGCACTTCTCCTCTGTTTCAATGCAGACTGAACCTACAGGCAGGGGGAAGAATCGTACATCCATCAACAACCACGAAATTATCTTCATGCCTATAGTTTGTCCTTGCACCGAACTTCCTATTGCACCACTTACTTTTCTGACATCTTCTTGGATCTTGGTTGCTTGGAGCTGAAACTTGCCACGATCCTTTTCACTCCTCTCAATTTTTAAATGTATTGTTGTTCCAACTATTGTAGTACTTCTGTGGCGACATCCCTGACTTATCATTGATCTCATCCAGATCAGTTTCTATGAGTATGAAGGGCCCAATCAGTGTTTTCTAATCCTTTTTCTTCTTCCTCGACCCAGATCGCTACTCCAGTTCTCACCTTTTCACAAAGAAGGGGGTGCATTTCCCTTCCTCGCCTCCACCACCTTGCCTTCTTTATGTTTCTGTTGCTGTTGAAGATGACTTGTCACCTTTCTGGGTCTCGCATTTCTCCTACTCTGCCTTCTCCTTGGCAGCGTGTTCCTCCTCAACCTGAGCCTTTTTTGCAGCATCTTTCTTCGTCTGTACAGCCAAGTTCTCCGTAGCCTGCTTGGATTCCTCCTTCCTTTTCTTTGTAGCCACACTCTCTACACCTATGCTTAGCCCAATATCTAGATTTGAAGGGGTGTGCCACTCAGCGAGCCAGTGTGCCACAACCTCCTACACATTAGACTCTGTTACCAAATAGGTCAAGTCATACCACTTCTGTGTGGTATCCTTCCGTGCATGGATATAGACCCGATGGAATTCAGCCTTGAACGTGGCAAAGGCTAACAACTACATGTACAAGATTGGGGACAACCTTGGGCACTAGTTCACTACCATACGAAGTCTTGCTTCCATTTGAACCCAAAAATTTTTAGTCTTTGTAACATGTGCAGGGTCCTTCGTAGCCCATAGGGAGGCAAAATGCATGGCCTCGGGCAATCCTTTTTTCAACGGAGGAAACTAGCTATCCTCCAACAGCTCCCATGTGACCAACACAATGGAGAGCAACAACCAAGCTTAATGAAACAGCTTGGCATCATCGTGGGTCTCACGGAAATTCATGAGGAACTCTTGGCATAGTTATCGTGATCAATTGAATAGTACACCTATCGTGTACTGAGCCACTAGAGACACTATGGGCATCGGAACCTCATCCGCGCGACACTTCCTCAGCACCTTGCCAGCCAATATTTGCAGGGCCAATTGAACTAAAGGGTCATTTATTGAAAGGATGGAATACTCTCACGCTTTGTTCACCAATTTATAATCATTTTTCATGCGCTTAGCCAGCTTCTTCTCTCCTATATTTCCACCAAACTCCTTGGTCGGATTTAGACCTTCATGAGGCAAGTGGGTAATCCTATGGATATGCATATATGTGATGGGTATAGGCCCTCCTAGACATAAATGCCCATCATGTACCAGAGTGAGAAACTCACATATGCAAGTTGTGTTAATTGGGTTGCAGTGGTAATGCGGCACCTAAAGCAAGTTTAGCAGATTGGATTGCTCAACACTACGAGCCCATTCAATTGTTTCCAGCACTATCACACCCATGTCTTCATAATATACTCATCTCATGAAGTTATCTATCGCTAAGTGTGGGAACATAGCATGATACGCTAAGTCCCAGTCCTCCATCTTCAGTAACGGGACTCACGTCAGTCGCGAACCCTCAAAAGGCACCTGCTCAGGTAGTAAGGGTGTGGAAATCGCAAATTTATCAGAGTTCGGGTCTTTCATAATATTTTCCTTTCCCTTCCTCAGAGGGATATAATGAGGGAGCTTTATGAGGGGTTCCTCTCCTTTAGCATCAACATCTTCTATTCCCTGGCCTTCTTCAGCCTCCAAGTCTACAACCTTCTCTTTTCCTTTTTTTGGTTATTTATCTTTCTTTTGGGTTAATGTCACAGTATGATTCCAAGGGGAAGCACGAATCGATATCTTTTTCTTCTCCTTTTCCATGGATTGTTTCAGTCTTCGTGACCTCAGCGTCATGGGAACCGCAGGCGTAGCTTCAACACTTGATATTTCAGGGCCTGGGATGTTAGATACTGCTGTGTCCACACTCATAGCTTCAGCAGGGTTGGTGTCAGTCATTTTTTTATAAATAACTCATGGGATTTCAGAGAAACATCTATGTGGGTGAAGAATTCCTCCCAAAATGCTCGTCTCATCGACAGATAGAAAATTTCAGCAAAAAATCAAGTGTGAAAAATTTTCTCTGTTGGACCAGCACACATAATTTATAGGGGCTTTTGAATTCAAATCCAACCATTCCCCCAAAATTTTGACCATTAATGGTGTTTTCGCAATACATCTTCAAATATTTTGGCCTTAAATGCTGCCAGCCTGCTCCTCTTAATTGTCTTCTAGCTATCAGATCATGAACAGTGACCCCAACAGTCACTTTCCTAGTGTGCTGTGTAGTACCTTCCTTCGTAGTGTATCCCCCTGTGTGCAGTGTCATAGAAGGCATCTTTATAATCCTTTGCGCAACCCACCTACCACATAGTCCTCCAATCCTAGCAGTGTAGTTTATAGTCTCGCGCTCCCTTGCAACTACCTGGAGCACTTAGACTACCTTGCTGCCATAAATTCATTGCGCAAGATCCCCTATATACATCTTCAATTGACTCCCAGTCACTCTTCCTGGAAAAGGCTCTCCATTCAGCTTCACAAACTAAACTGTGCCTCCATCTATAATTTCTTTGATAATATATGGCCCCAACCAATGCATTATAAATTTTCCTGGAAATGTAGTGAAATTACTATCATATAACAAGGCAAGATCATTTACCTTGAACGTACGAAGCTTGATGTGTCAATCATGCCATGCCTTATCATGTTATTTATGTACTTGTGGATGTAATCCAACCAAGAATCAGTCTTCTTCAAGCTCCACCAATTGCGCGAGCCATTTCTCCAAGGCTTCACAATCTTTCATACCTCTGAGAGCTACTATGAGTAGACTAGGCACAATATACTCCATTGGCACCACAACTTCTACCCCTTAGACCAATCTGAATGGAGTTTGTCCTATTGGCTTCTTGCAAGTAGTCCTATATGCCCATAGCACTGCAGGTATGCACACATCCCAGTCATTTTGCCACGTGTTGCAGATCTTTGTCAGCACGTTCTCCAAAATCTTGTTCAAGGCCTCCACAGTCCCATTGGCCTATGGGTGATATGGTATACTCTACTGATGATAAACCTAGAACTCCTAAGTCAACACACTGATTGTCTCGTTGAGGAAGTGTGTACCTTGATCACTGATCAATACATTTGGGCAGCAAAATCTAGTTAAGACATACTCAAACAAAAACTTCACTATTGTAGCCCATGTACAATCCTTAACCAGCCGTGACTCTTCCCATCTGGTTAAATACTCCGTCATGGTGATGATGTAGTATGAACCAGTTTTCTTCCCTAGGGGGTGAATTGGCCCAATGAAATCAATCGACCATTTTTCAAATGGTTGCACAGATACTTGAGGATTCAGTGGCAACGCGTCCCTCCTTAATGATCTGTCGTTTCTTTGACATGCCTCGCATGCCCTACAGTACGCTTTGGAATCCTTATGCAGCATTTACCACCATATACCTATGCGCAACATATTTTGCACAGTATTTTTTCGTACATAGTCTCCTCCCACAGCTCCTCCATAAGCTTTTGAAGGAATGTTATTTCTCTCAAAATAAAGCACATATCATCGCAATATCTCATCTGCACCCATCTTATACATATGTCCCACAATCACTTAAAATTATGTCACGCAAACTACTATTTTTTTCTTTTGTTGACTTGTATACCCTTCTGATTCCATCCCCATAGTCAAAAAGTGAATAATATCTGCGAAATGATTATCGGTTATGCACACCACGAAGAGCTACACATCTGGCCACCCTTCCTCCAAATTATTAGGTTCCTCTCCTGTTTCGACCCGTGACAGATAGTGAGGTCCTATATTCAACCTCCCTATCTTCACAATGACCTCAAATCATACTCCTAGAATAGCAGCAACCATCGGCAGATGCCCCCCCCCCCCAACACAGGTTTATTGACTAGGTATTTCAGGGTAGAATGATCTATGTACACCTTGAAAATATCCACCCAACAGATAGTTCCTGAACTTTTGAAGCACTACACCATATCCAATCCTTCGTGCTCCATCCTTGAAAAATTATTCTCGGCCTTTGATAATTTCCTACTTGTGAAGGCTATAGGATGCTCCAACTCTCCTTCACTGGCCTATGTTAGCACTTCACTCAATGCAATGCAAGAAGCATTAACATGTACATGGAATTCCTTCTTCCAATCAAGGAAGACCAAGATCAGTGCGGTGACCATCTTATCTTCAACACATCCAAATTGTGCTGACATTCTTCATCCAAATGAAATGTAGTGTCCTTCTTCAATAGTTTCTCCATGGGCACAATAATCTAAGCATAAGCCTTGATGAACTTCCTGCAATATCCAATATGTCCCAACATCATGTGCAGCTGCTTAACGCTCCTTGTGGCCTCCAAATTTACTATCATTGCAATATTTGCAAGGTCCACCATCAATCCTTACTTGCATACCACATGACCTAGCAAGATCCCAAAGGGGACATAGAATAAACACTTCTTCAGATTCAGTGCGATCAGTTACCTGCGACATGTATCCAACATCAAGTGTAGACTTACTACATGGTGCTTCACTAACCCAAACATTGTCCAGTCATCAAATTACACTTCCAAGAACTTATGAATAAACGCCTTGAACATCATGATGACTATGTGAGAAAATATCACAGGTGCATCCTTGAATCCAAATGGCATCACAGTGTATTGAAAACAACCCCATTCTTTCACGAAGGTTTTTTTGCTCCTATCCTCCGGCGCAATCTTGATTTGATGGTACCCAGAAAATCCATCAGTAAATGAGTGGGCCTCCTACCCTCAAAAGTTGTATAATACTCCATCTGTAAACAACGTTGTGAATGGGTTGTGGACGCAAGCATCATTAAGCTTCCTCAAATATACGCAAATCCTTATTTCATCCTTTTCTTTTTCTCTTGAACCACCATCGGGCTTACCCAATCAGACTCCTCCATAGGTTCTATGATGTCTACTACCAGCAACTTATCCAATTCCAAGCAAACCTTTTCCTTATACTTAGGATTCATGCAATACGACCTCTGCTTAACAGGCTTCACATCTGGCTTTAGAGTGATTTTCATAATGCCCAAGTCTCCTATTCTTCGCTTCAAGTCTGAAAACTTGGCAGGGAACAGATCCTAGTATTCAAGGAGTAACTCAACAACCTTATCCACACTAGCATCCCCCCAGTAACCTCCAATATTTGCAAACTTCGGTTCTGCGTCAATCCCAATGTTTACTTGCTTGGTTTTTAATGGCGTGGTGATGTCCAGGTTCTCTATTTGTGAACCTTCAACTTTGCGATGCCCTTCTGCCTCTGGAATATTAATATTTCTTGGGTCATCATCCTCCCCTTCATCTATCACATTATAACATTCTAGTGCATGGCACAGCTGGGTGTTCCAATCTGGTTGGACCCATTCCAGAGGTTCTTGCAGTATTCTAAAGTTAACTACCTTAACCTCCTGCAAGGCTTCATCAATTCTCTCGAACCCATCCTCAAAACTAAAGGTCATTAAGAATACTTCTCTTAAAATGTCCCATTCTGTGGTGCCATGGCAGAGCTCTATCTCCAAATACAAATTCATGGGGATTGTGTCAAAAGTATGGCAAAACAAGTGTATCCACTTTGACTGCATCTCTGTTCCATATGCTTTAGTCCACTTCACTAGGTGACCACGCAGATCATCCCTCCCATCATATTTCTCAGTCAATTGAAGGTTAGGTCGACCAAAATGTAACCTCATCATTCTTATATAATACTTCCATTCATCAAAGTTATCTTTGTGCGTACCCCACCACCGTGTGGGCGTAGCACGCAGTGCCAAATATAACCCTTGGAAGTGGTGATGCTCAGGGACTTCATGCTCAAATGCATCCAAAAGCTTATCCACATCAGTTAGACCATCATAATAAGGTAAATTCCTTACCGCCTATGAAACACAGCGCAGTGATTTAGTCATCATGTCACAGTGTAGTGTAGATACTTCATGTAGTCAATTCTGCCAATGCTCCAACTCTTCATATGAATCAAAGGTGCAGGAACTCTCCCGATGCCATGAAAGCAACCCATATGTTGTTGGATTTATCCAATCTTGATCTGGTGTTGTGATTTTGTAGATTTGATCCAAGTCATCTTCACTTTCCTCATAATCGTGGACCGGTTCAGAGTAGTGCAACCCTTCTGCAGGGTCCAATGACACCACAACTCGAAGCGATTTCTTTTCAAATGACATTGTCTGCTTATTCAAGTTGATCACCCCATTCATGTCAATGGACTATTCAATTCCCAGGAGCGCAGGGTATGGATTGATGTCATCAAAGATCTCTATTACTTCAAAATCATCCTGCACACTCGCACCTTCTATATCCACTATTACTCCATTTAGTGGTCCCATAGGGATGATCGTCTATTGGTTTTCCATTCTAAGCTAGATTGGAGACCATTGTAGCGCAGGTCTCCCCATTCTCTCCCAGGTTTGTTTTGGAAAAATGTTCGCACTAGACCCCAAATCCAAGATAACTTGGTCCATCTCATTTTATCCTATCTGCGTGGTCAACCTCATCTCCCACCTTGTTCTTACCTTATGTTTGCCCATTTTTCTAACTATGTGGTGTCCATCAGGTGTGTTTTCTTTACCAATGCATTTGTTTGTTAACTCCTGCAAGACTTTCACAGATTTTCTATCATGAAACAGTTTCATGCAGGACTCCAAGAATGTGGTAAGCATAGAGGGATCAACCTCTGTGGGCATGTTTGTTTCTGATACCTTGTTCTGGCTTCCTAAGGTGGATGCCTCAGTGAAGCTTTTCTTGGCCTCCATAAATGTTTCCTTAGCACACACCAAATCAAAACCAGCTTCTTTTTCTGGGGAATTACAGATACATTTGTCCTTTGCATGCTATTTTCCTTTGTCATCACCAGTTTTCATTCCACTTTTCAGCACTATGTTTACTCTCTGGTCCTCCTTGTCGAGCTCATCTCTCATCATCTATAAATTAAGTGTTGAAAGGAGCTTGTTTAACTGTTGTTGGGCACGAGATCCCCCAAGGGCCGTTTTGGGGCTTAGAGACTAAATTTTGGTCCAATTTTGTAATTCAAATGTAAAGACTCTGCATTTTGTGGGCGCAGAGCACGTAGTGGTTAAATAGTCATAGGGTTGTCCAACCTTATTTTGATAATGTAATGTCGGTTGTAGAAGATCTACCCATGGTCCACGGACCATGGGATTGTATAAATAGAGCAAAGCTTTAAGTAGATAGAAACCAACATAAGATGGAATAATGAATATGTATGCGAGATAGCTCTAATTTGTAAGTCTAAGTTTTGGGTCATAGCATAGGAAGAGGCTCTACAGCTGCATCTGATGAGACCTAGTTGTCCGCATCTGAGTGCGTAGACCCCTACAGCTGAGTGTTCAAGGTGAGTTGAGTCTGTAATCATATGAAAGTATTAATAAAGAGAATGTTTCTATCATTTCTACATATTTAGTTCCTATTTATACATCTATTATATCTGGTATAAAATTCACATCTAATGATTATATGATGCGCGAATGTGTATAGTTGTATTGGTTAAGTGAACGCAAGTAAGAACATCTATTTACATGAAGCTAACTAAGTTCTGCTAATAAGATAAGTAAGATACTTAGCGTAGCTTGGGCAAATATCATATTTCGCTACACTAGTAGCGTAAAAGGACTTCAGCCCCTGGTTAGGACTGCACGAAAGCTAATTGTAATAGATCGCAAAGATACTAAACGGTGACACAGAGCGCGAAGCGATTTGCGTGAAGGGAGGTCCAGTTGGAATAAACCGATATCACAACCATCTCAAGGGTGCGGAAACTTGGTTCCAACATCCCCGCATACTGCTTCGGGTGAGACTTCAGCCACACTCTGCAGGCTGATACCGAAAGGGCCAGTAGTGTAGGGATTTGTTTGGCTACCGAACATTGAACCTGGGTCAAGCCCCCATAAGACAACAAATCAGGACTAGAGTAATGATTAATAGGGACTATCAGGGACATTCGTATTTTGTTGTCAGAGGTGAAATGCTTCCATTGTTGTGACCAGAATCTGCATAAGAGATGTGTGATGTCGTATCATTGGAATCCAACTAAGAAAGAAATTGAAGGCTAGTTGGACAGAAGGATTCATGAGTTCACGACACAATAAAACAGAAACTTGCGACTGTCAAAAGAACAGTGGTAGATAGCTACATATATATAAAGATCCACCAAAATCTTTTTCACGTCCTTCCCTACTAAGCTATACGAGTGGATCACGAAGCTATCAAATAGCCATGGAAGGTGGAAACTTGACGGTCCTATTGAGTGGACCCTAGAGCTTGTGCGAAGGTTGGAAGCATCAGAGGATAAGGTCACTTGTGCCATCGATCATTAGCTCGATCACATTATAGGAGGATTTTTTACTGAGTTCGCGGTTGACACGTCAATTAGCTACAACAAGGTAGGATGATGCTTTCTTAAAGGATCGTGAGGTAAGTACGTAAAATATTTGAATACTTGGATTAAAATGTTGTTGTATGAAAAAGCGGTTTATACAATTACCTTCATGTTTGAGGCTACGCAAAGCGGAAATGTTTACAGTAATGAAGGAAATAAGGGTCCAAAATGTAGCCCCTTGATTTCACCTCTGCGAGGGGACAAGGAAGAGCTCGCAAAGGTCTCTCCGTGAGGTTATATTCATCTGATAAGACAAATAATTCCGTGAATACCACCCCCACCCAAACCACCACCAGATTCACCGTCATCACCTCCAACTTCACCCGTACCACCTCCACCACCACCGCGATTCAGTATGGCAAACACAATGAAGTTGCCTATGTTCAAGGGTTTGGGAAATGAGGATCCAGACCAATTCTGTCTCATTGTAAGGGATGTATGGGAAGCACAATGTTTTATAGATGACCATATAAAGAAAGTGACAATGGCTAGCACCCTCCAAGATCGCGTGTTGACCTAGTATATTAAGTACTCCAACGATAACCCGAATGCGATAATCGCGGATATCCAAATAGCGCTAAATAGCGAATTTAGTATGCCTAAGTCTGAAGCATAGTCGATTGTGGGATTTAAAGAGATCATGATGCTACCAGGTGAGACTCCTTGGGAACTAGACTAGAGACTGAAATGTATGATCCGCGAAGCCAATATGAATTTGACAGATGGAAAACATAGCGAGGGGTTTGCAGCTTTGCTACTACCACACTTAAGGAGTGCGTTGTCACAACAGAAGATAATTACTTAGGCAAAGGCCCTGGAGATTTCCATGAGACTACATCAGACCCCGATGCAAGATCCTAACCTAGGAGTTCAGTAGATCCATGTGCAGCTAAACAATCTATGCCTTGAGATGAAAAATCTGAAACAAGATAGGACTGTTTGACCAGAGGTACACAAAGAAGTGTGGTGCATAAAATGAAAGAGTCAAGGTCATGACAAGACCACTACCTGGTCTTTACAAATTACCTCACAGGAGGAGGACTGATTCCTTTAATACCAAAAGCTCAAGCAAGACCTAGCATGGCACCTACTTTGTGGTGCGCTATCTGTTAAATAGCAGGAAAACATGCCACGATAACTGCCACTTGTTACAGAAGTATACACAAGCTTCACAACAGTTGTTCTACAACTTTTGTAGGTCGGTGGGACATGACGAGCATACTTGCAGAAGCTATGAATTGATGATGGATAGAACACCTACCTATAGAGTTTAGTTGGAAACATGGCCCCTTGACCAAAATGCAGGAATGGCACGGACGAGGCCGATGCCGAGGTGGACTTGGTAGAGGTCGCGAACGGTTGATTTGCTATAATTGCGGAGGACCAAGACATTATGCCCACGATTGCAATAATCTAATGCGCCCGTCGTGCAAGTGTTTCACACTGTTTGATCATGAGACAAAATATTGTCCTACGCTGATAGCTAGGATACGTGACAAAGGAGCGCTACCACCTCCCCCGACTCAGAACCTATAGATTATTAGGTCTGAGCCGCGTGAGGAAGATCCAAATGTAAACATTGTGCTCCCGAAGTGGAATCACGATGGGAGGTGACAAAGGGAAACAACCAGAAGATAGTACTTGGGTTTACAAAGCCCCGACGAAAGAAGCTGAGTTTGATTTGGAGTGCGCTTAGAAAACCTTCATGGAAGCTAGGAAGAGCTTCATTGAGGCCTCAATTTCAGGAAGAAAAGATAAGACTGAGCCAGAAATGTACCTGTCTATGCTCACAACTTTCCTGGATACCTGGATGAAGTTACTGCATGATAGTAAGGCTCTGAAAGGGTTATAAGAACTCATCAAAAAATGTGTTGGGCCGCACAAGGTGAACCACACATATTCTGTAATATCAGAAAGCATAAGATAAGGACAGGACGTGAAATGAGACTCACCGCGCAGATTGGAGAATACGAAATGGATGAAGTCATTTGGGATTTGGGATCAGATGTGAATGTTATGCCAAAATAGACATGGGAGAAAATGGGGAGACCTATGCTGTAATGGTCTCTGATTTATATAGGGATTTTTAATCAATAGAAAATCATACTCATGGGGCATTTATAGGGAATAACCATGGATATTCAGGGAGTGAGCACACTGGCAGATTTTGAAGTAATAGAGATTGTTGATGACAACAATCCCTACCCCGCACTCTTGGGAATTGACGAGGCTATTGATATGAACGCGGTAATCAATATGAAGAAGCGAAAAATGATCTTTGGAAAGAAATCACTGCGCGTAATAATACCCCCAGATTCTATTGAAGGATCACGCTATACAGAACTAGTCCATGACTATGAAAGTGATGATGATCTAGACTGTATCTATAAGATAACAACATGAGACCAATACTAGGAGAATCCCACCAAGGATGGGCAGATTACATGGGAGCGTGAGAGTTCCTACAATTCAGATTATGATGAAGAAATAGAATGGTGGCAGAATCTGTTACATGAGGTAACTATGATAAATTGCAATATGATGACCAGGTCGCTGCACTGTGTGTCGAAAAAAGCAAGAAATATTCCTAATTAAGATGGTCTAAATGAGGTAGATACCTTATTGGATGCATTTGAAAGGGAGGTGCCAAAAAAGAAATGCTTCCAGGCCTTGGATTGGGTACTATGCGCTACGCCCGCGAGATGGTGGGGTATGCACAAAGGGAGTTTTGATGATTGGTGTGAATGTAGGAGAATGATGAGAGTATGATTTGGGAAGCCTAAGATGCAGTTGATAGACAAGTATGATGCATAGGATGACCCGCATGCGTATCTAGCCAAGTGGACATAGGCCTATGGAGAAAAGCCACAACTTGAGTGGGTACACCTACTCTGTCATTCCCTAGATGTTATACCATTGAACTGGTATATAGAAACAGAGTTCCATCATGGGACAGGTGAATGGGATATCCTGTGTGAAGGATAAATGATGACCTTCAGTTTTGAGGATGGGTGGGACAATATTGATGAAGCACTACAAGAGGTAAAAGTAGCCATATTTAGGATACCACAGGGGCCGTTAGACCTGATTCAGATTGAATGGGCTACTCAGCTGAGTCACGTGCTAGAATTTTATAATGTGATTGATGAAGAAGAGAATGAGGATATGTGGAATATTAACATTCCAAAAATAGAAGGCCACCATGATTCAAGGACCATAGATTGAGAACCCTAATATAACTGCACCAGTGAAAACTAAGCAGGTGAACATTAGTACGGAGGTAGAACCCAAATTGCAAATATTGGAGACTACTAGGATGACGGGAGGATGGATAAGGTCGTTGAGTTACTCCGCAAGTACCAGGACTTATTCCCAACCAAGTTTACAAATTTGAAAGGAATAATCGGATATCTTGGAGTGATGAAGATCACGTTAAAGCCCGACGCTGTTGTGGGGAAAAATGCCTATGCAGGATGATCCTATCCACCTAAGGTGTGACAGTGCCTTAGCAACAAACAGAGATAGCTATTCTAATATTTCTTCCTTTATTAATTAAGAATGAAGAGAGAGATAGATGGACTAACCGGTGTCTTCCGTTTGTCCCTCGATCCGGTCTCTCTTCTCTTGGAGGATTCCCAGCTACTTGCCTTCTCGCTCGCCCAGCTTCAAGAGGTTTCTGCAAGATCACAAGAAGAGAACACTACACAAGACATGGATTCATATTCATAACTAGTTCAGGATTAGAAATAAACTAAACATACTAATGCAATCATACATCAAGAATACATCAACATATAGGAGAAACCAAGATAGCTTTATTGATGAATAACAAGGTTCGGGAAGAGATACAACCCAGAGGGCTCCAATCCAGCATCTCCTTCCCAGCAAATGGAATTCCTATCTTCACCCCCTTCAAAGCATTAAGCACCCAATGATTCCAATCTCAAACCAACAACAATTCTTTGCAATAACAAAATTCCAGCCTCTAGATCTCATGGAGGAGAGATCCATATATAGATGTTTGGAGAGAGGATGAGTCAACTTGAGATCTGACTAGTGTCCTCTCCCTCTGTCAGTTCTTGATTCCACTTGGAGGTTCTTGCTTCCACTTGGAGATTTGGAACCTCTTACTCATCACTAGTCGAATTCTCTGAGGCAAGTGTCATTTTGGAAGCTTCCTGGGTTTTGACACCTTGAGAAATGAGCTTGCCACATGTCCATTCTCGTTCAGCGCAGGTAGCCAGTGTTCCCTTTGACATTCAACGTAGGTAGACAGTGTTGGCTTTGACATTCAGTGCAAACAGCTAGTGTAGCCACTGAAATGATCCTGAATTGACTTGTTTTTGAGCAGTTTTTGGTGGAGAACTTCTGTGAATTGCTGTGGTTTGTTAGCCTTGTTCCTCTAGGGGTAGGAACAACATGTTTAGGGACTTTGGATCCCTTAGATTATGGAAATTTCATGCTCAATTCTGTAAGGCACAAAAATGTCTATAACAGACGTGAAGCCAGTTAAGCAGAGGCCTTACCGCTTAAATCCAAAATAAAAGGAGAAGGTTTGTGTACAGCTAGACAAAATGCTCATAGCACGTAACATTGAGCCTATGGAAGAATCTGATTGGGTAAGGCCAATGGTGGTGCAAAAGAAGAAGCAGAAGGATGAGATAAGGATATGTGTGGATCTCATAAAATTGAATACGCTTGTGTGCATGATCCATTCCCAACTCCGTTCACGAATGAAGTGTTAGATAATTTAGGTGGTCAAGAAGCATATTCTTTCACTGATGGATTCTCAGGGTACCAGCAGATCAAAAAAACGCTGGAGGATAGGATAAAGGCAATCTTCACGACTGAGTGGGGTTTCTTTCAATATATTGTCATGCCGTTTGGATTGAAGAATGTGTCGGCCATCTTTTCACGCTTGGTTGTTGCGGAATTTAAGGAATATATTCATAAGTTCTTGGAGGTCTATTTTGATGAGTGGACTGTATTTGGGCTAGTTAAGCACCATGTGTGATGCAGGCAAGTTCCCTATGCGAACAAAGGCAACCCCTCTAACCCTAGAGTGGGTCTAGTCAAATCAAAGACAATATCAAAGAAAATTCCCTTAGATAGTTAATGTCATGAAGGCCTACCTTCAAATCCTCGTTTGATGAAGTTCTCGTTACATTGCTCCAATGCTCATTCTAATCACTTTTGTAACTAAAAACAACATAGAGAGAACAAAAACGAACATAATAGAATACAACAAATATGATCTACTTAAAGGGTCAAGGAACTTCAAGCTATCAATATGCAATTTGACATAAGATATAGGAAATAAACCATTGATTTGTATTAATATGAACTGAAGTAAAACTTACAACCATGCCTTAACGTTGTAGGTCTCCTTGAAGGGTCCTATCAGCATGTCTCCGCAAGCATTCACTCATGAAGTCTCTCTCAAGAGTGTGAATAACTCTCTCTCCTAACCAAAAGGAAAATTTATGAGGCTAGAACACTCGTACAATCAAGCTAAATCCACACAAAACTATCCCAGGCTAAGTTACATAAGAGGCTACTTCCAAACTCTAAAAGCTATGCTCTCTAACTTCAACTTCCACTTTAGCAGATGTCAGCCAAGAAGGATGTATTTATAGGAGGAGGAGCCTCCATAAGAGATGGGAGAAAGAGCTTATCCCTTTGGGAGGTTGTACAAAAGGTGAAACAACTATCCCAAAGGAGAGAGTCGAGCTCATCTGATCCAACAACCAACCCTAGGACCGCCCATTGAAAATTTGTTAAAACAAACTCGCCAAAAGTAGCTTTTCACGAGTGAAACACAGAGACAGAGCGATGACATTGCTAGGCTTAGTTCAATCTTGGCCATATTCGCAGGTGAAATAAATGATGTCCCACGATGACCCAAAAAAATAGGTTAAAAAGGGTCTGCTCCAAGAGTAATGAACTGAGGTATTCTTCGTAATCTGATAAGTAAGACAATGACACATATTTTGCAACATGACACAAAGCAGATGTCAATAACATAGACTGGCAGTGTCTGGGATCAAGGAATGTGGGGTAGGTGAAAAAATACTACGTAACATATGCCCCCTAAAGCATGAAGGCCGAGAAAGTGGGAGGGGTGAAATGCTTTATGAATCCATAACTAAAACAAAACACCATTTTGGAGAACCTAGAAATGAAAGTACAACTGATATCTCTGATACATAAGTACATAATGAAAGGAAATACATGTGCATAAGGCATGGATGTATCCATGCAGAAGATAAACATAAATGATCTGTGGTATGGATGCAACCATCCAATCAAAAGAGTCATGTATACAATCATGAACAAATCCATGCAATATAGACTTGTGTAATCAGAGCCCAAGGTCTTGAATCCCAACCTGATCGGGGTAAACATTCTAATATGTGAATAGATGTGCTAAAGTGGAGCATATGAGAAAATTGCTTGATTATCAGTTAATGATGTAAATCATTAACAAGCACGAGACAGACCACCAGTAATGTAAATGGTTCTCAAGGTACTACTAGTACAATCCATGAAGTGTGAAGAATGATCTGAAGTCAAACACCCATGAAATCACCTGATCAAAGGCCAATAATGAAAGTCCATCGTTGAATGTGAAGAACTTGCCATTAAAGCATGCAAGCTCCAAGGTACCAGAAAGGAGTCTCTAGATCAACTTCCTGGATAATGAGCTGAAGTCGACAGGAAGCGATCGGTCGAAGGAGGGCCATAATGTTTCCCACATCATCGACACGAGACAAAGGAACAAGATGAATGTGGATGAGACACAGAATCTAAGGAAGGTGTGTAAGGGTACCAACTACAAAAGGATTAAGCTCTTGAACATATCGGCAACGTGACTCCAATGTTTGGTAGCATTTTGGTACCAAGGGATCAAAGGTCATGATGATATAACAAGGATCAGATGGAATGAGGAAAAATGGATAACCCAAAACCCAGAAGGCCAATGATAAAGTGAGTATATTACAACTTGACATGAAGCAGAAAGAGTGTCGATGTTTAGGAGAGACAAGCTATCGTAATAATTAATACAACAAATGGAATACTTCCAAATTTTCCACCACCATTTCTGCCAACTACCCCAATTATTTTTGAAACACAAGCTTGAAGGGGATATCATATGCTTGTAATATAAGTTTGTCCTTTAGAAAAATCTAGCCTAGTAACTTTTAGTGAGCACTAGGAAGGAGAATCCCAGTCTCGTCATGATGACAAGTCCAATGGCGTAAGGGTTTAACGAGTCTGACATAGGTAAAACTCGAAGTCTTTTCATATTTAGAGAGTTTGAAAAAGACACAGAAAAGAAAACTCCAAAGGTCCATTTTCATAAATTTGTCCCTAAAATCCGAAAAGGCAGAAAAAAAAATACCCAAGGGAACCTATTGACCATGATATATCAACATATACCTTTTTCGTAAGTAATCTATCCCAGTCCGTAAAAGGCGTAAACTTATACTAGGTAGATGATGCTTCACAACCTTTAACGACTTCAAAGTGACAAGAGCTCAACAATCTTTTCATGTTTTGAGAGTCAGAAAAGAGCTTAAATATGAATCCAAAGGTGAATTTTTCATGTTTTTACCGAGCCCAAAAAAGTATAAAATACAACTCGTAAATCACCATCACCAGAGTATTTGGAACCTGTTGTAGAATTCCTGCAGAAACTCCGATAGATCTAGAATTCTAGTTAAATTAAACACAAGTAATTTTCTGATATTCAAGAGAGGAGAGAAAGAATTTTCTCCATAAAATAAATGTATTAAATTAATGAACAATATTAATACATGAGCAACCAAACCTCTAATCCCAAAGGGAGGTGGTTATATAGAAATTGCCAAATCTAGAAAACTAGGAAAAAACTAGTAAAAAACTAGAAAAGGCTAAGAAAAGCTAAAGGGAGGCCTAAAATAGCAAAAATGACTCAAGAAAACCTATGCCAACTATCAACCACGAGGAAAGAATGAGGAGGGTGGCATTTCCCAAGGAAGGCAACTTTAAAACATGCTAAAATGGTCCGGGGGACCAAATCCCTTGATTTAAGGGGCAATCTTCATGTGGGGCGTCAATCCTCAAATAACTCAAGTGGATGAGATGTGGTTAGCTGTGAACATTCACTTAGATGTCTAAATGGTTTATGAAAGTGTTTGTACCAATATTTCCATAATATTAAGCCTTTAAATGCAAAAAACAAGGGAAAGTTGGTCCACCGAGCTAGTTTACCAAACTCTGATAGATCTAGAATTCTAGTTAAATTAAACACAAGTAATTTTCTGATATTCAAGAGAGGAGAGAAAGAATTTGCTCCATATAATCAATGTATCAAATTAATGAAAAATAGTAATACATGAGAAACCAAACCTCTGATCTCAAAGGGCTGTGGTTATATAGAAATTTCCGAATCTAGAAAAATAGGAAAAAACTAGTAAAAAACTAGAAAATGCTAAGAAAAGCTAAAGAGAGGCCTAAAAGAGCAACAACGACTCAAGAAAACCTATGAAACCTATCAGCCATGAGTAAATCATGAGCAGGGGTGCATTTCCCAAAGAAGGCAGCTTTAAGACATGCTAAAATGATCTGGGGGACCAAATCAATCTTCATGTGGGGCAAAAATCCTCAAATAACTCAAGTGGATGAGGTGTGGTTAGATGTGAACATGAAATTAGATGTCTAAATGGTTTAGGAAAGTGGTTGGACTAATATTTCCATAATATTAAGCCTTTAAAGGCAAAAAAAAGGGAAATTTGGTCCATCGAGCTAGTTTACCAAACTCCGATAGATCTAGAATTCTAGTTAAATTAAACACAAGTAATTTGTTGATATTCAAGAGAGGAGAGAAATAATTTCCTACATAAAATAAATGTATTAAATTAATGAAAAATATTAATACATGAGCAACCAAACCTTTAATCCCAAAGGCAGGTGGATATATAGAAATTGTTGAATCTAGAAAACTAGTAAAAAACTAGAAAATGCTAAGAAAAGCTAAAGGGAGGCCTAAAATAGCAACAATGACTCAAGAAAACATATGCCAACTATTAGACACGAGGAAATCATGAGGAGGGGCACATTTCCCAGGAAAGGAAAATTTAAAACATGCTAAAATGGTCTGGGGGACCAAATCCCTTGATTTAAGGGGGAATCTTCATGTGGGGCGCCAATCCTCAAATAACTCAAGTGGATGAGGTGTGGTTAGGTGTGAACATGCACTTAAATGTTTAAATGGTTTAGGAAAGTGGTTGGACCAATATTTCCATAATATTAAGCCTTTAAAGGCAAAAAAAAAGGGAAAGTTGGTCCAACGAGCAGTTTACCAAATTCCGATAGATCTAGAATTGTAGTTAAATTAAACACAAGTAATTTGCTAATATCCAAGAGAGGAGAGAAAGAATTTGCTCCATAAAATAAATGTATTAAATTAATGAAAAATAGTAATACATAAGAAACCAAACCTCTAATCCCAAAGGGAGGTGGTTATATAGAAATTTTTGAATCTAGCAAACTAGGAAAAAACTAGTAAAAAACTAGAAAAGGCTAAGAAAAGCTAAAGGGAGGCCTAAAATAGAAACAATAACTCAAGATAACCTATGCCAATGATCAGCCATGAGGAAAGCATGAGGAGGGGCACATTTCCCAAGTAAGGCAACTTTAAAACATGCTAAAATGGTCTGGGGGACAAAATCCCTTGATTTAAGATGGAATCTTCATGTGGGGCGCCAATCCTCAAATAACTCAAGTGGATGAGGTGTGGTTAGGTGTGAACATGCACTTAAATGTATAAATGGTTTAGGAAAGTGGTTGGACCAATATTTCCATAATATTAAGCATTTAAAGGCAAAAAACAAGGGAAAGTTTGGTCCACCGAGCTAGTTTACCAAAAACCAAGTGTGAACATGATTTTTAGTGCATGTGGCTAAGTCAAGGATACTTAGGCTAAAAAAAATGTAGATGTTAGGATTATATTCCAACACCTGTTGCTACACAAAAAGAAAGTGTAAGATTTGTCTTTGACAAAAATATGCATAAAATATTAAAAAATAGACCTAACACCCTAATTTTCGCAAAAACCTAAAACCCTAATTTTCCAAAAAGAGTTTATAAAAGGGCTAATTGGTAAAAAAAATCTACTTTTCACTTTTACCTTGGAGTGAAGAAATTTTACCCTTGTACACTTTTGATTTTTAGGGCTCAATTGGAGGAGATTCAGGAGCTCATTTGCAAATCCGTCTGTTCTAGGTAGGTACCACATCTTTGTCCTACATTTTTAGATAAAATGTATCTTATAGTTTATGATTTTAGTCGTGATTTAAAGGAATTTTTTGGATGGAAATGTCTGCAGCAGTCGTCACGGGTTACCAGCTCGGGACCACGATGAGATAAAATTTCCAATGGTGGTAAAATAAGCTCGTCGTGACTATACACCAAATGGTCGCAAAGAGCTCAAATTTTTCAAACCGCGAATTCTGGCTCATCGCACTTATTTTAGAAACATGCACAACGAGCGCCGAGAACAAAAATTCTTCATAGTTTAAGCAAATTCAAGGGGTTTTAAACACAATCATGGCACTTACAATTAAATGTTTGTGTTTTTACAGGAATAAATCATGGTAATCGAATGGAAAGAGCGATAACATAGCAATGACAATGAGTTAGCCCTGGGAGATCCAAATTGCCTAGATGTGCTAAGGAATTGTAGGCTCCTAAAGTTCTTTAGGGTGTCATGCCTAAGAGCACAACCTGATCTACTCCAATAACTCATTAGAGGAAAAGAACTAGATATCGATGCCACCGATATCTACTTCCTGATAGGACTATCACAGAGAGGAGAGAAACCTCGAAAGATAGGGACTCATATCACAGGAGAGACCGTGGACATGCTCATTGGAAGAATGTTTCCTGAGGCTCAAAAATTAGACAAAGGAGGCAAGATAGATATTGCAACAATAGTTGACCTGTCGCTACGAGTCCTCCTATCCACCATTACCAGGGTGGTTGGATCGCAAGCCCCGCATGAGGCCACCAAGACCCAACCTCGGCTGGCAATAGACTACTTAAACCCCACCATATTCAACTGGGTAGAGGTTGTATCAGATAACCTCAAAAGGCAACTAAAGAAATGCCAACGAGGTGATACCAAATAGTTCGAGTATTGTTCGATCTTATACC
This sequence comes from Pinus tabuliformis, assembly GCA_031772625.1. Classification (NCBI taxonomy): domain Eukaryota; kingdom Viridiplantae; phylum Streptophyta; class Pinopsida; order Pinales; family Pinaceae; genus Pinus; species Pinus tabuliformis. Next base: position 41,973,514 of record CM062815.1, read on the forward strand.
ATTCATCTTAGAATGGCTCCCTATTTTTCAAAGACAGGAAGTCGGGAGCCACGAATTACCCACTGGGCTATGTTGATGCCTTAAGGAGGTGGTAGTCAACACATGTCGTGGAGACTGGAGTTCTTCGAGTGGTTAGATCACTAACTCGTTGTGGTAGAGGAATGGCCATATGTCGGGACCAACTTCAGAGGTGATCCAGACCTATTACTCCCTCTTGGGGAATGCTGGAATGAGAGAGGTAACAAATTCATTTTCTGTTTTTAAAGAGTTTTTGTAATTTTTATTTATTTATTTATTTATTTTTATATGTCCTGATCATTACTTTTCAATCTTGTAGATGTTGGATTTGAAAGACCTACAGGCCTGTCTCCCATCGCTCGGAGAGTCGAGAGGGAGTTTGAGATGCCCCCTCCTGGCAGAGACGTGGAGGATGAGATCTCCCGTGACCTGGAGGGTTTAACATAGGGGATTCCAGATTATGCGGCATTCGAGGATGTCCCTCGGTAGTACCAACGACACACAACAGGGGTGTCGAATAAGATCCACAGACTGTTAAGACGTGTTTTCTGATAAGTGGTGTGCTATAGAGAGCATCACGCAGATTAGACCCCTAGGATTATTTTTTGCAACTTTGAGAGACATGTTGTCTTATGATGTAATTTGAACACATATTTTTTAGGCATTGCGATGTGCAACACATGATATATATATATATATATATATATATATATATATATATATATATATATATATATACCTATGTTCTGCTTTATCAACTTATTATGTCTCAATGTTTACTTTTACAAATTTTGTAAATGTCTATCTAACACATGATGTACCAATGTGTTTGTTAATGTACTCAGTCTTCTAGGAATATGTTGATATGTAATGCAATCAAAATTCCTCTCCAGCAAATGAACACATAAATACAACCTTAAAATTTGAGGGTTTCTAACGGAATAACGCCCATTGAGCTAAAGAAAAAGAAGCTGTGAATCTAGATTTATGATCAAGGTGCGAATATTGAGGGCAACAGCCTCAGTCAATAGCTCAATAACTGCACTATATTTAGTGACATTGTTCGTAGTACATCCTAGACAAACACCTTGAAGATCTACCAACTCACCCACTGAGCTATAGATAACGCATGCCGCAGAGGAAAGAATCCAAGTACTGTGACAGGCACCATCAGTGAAACCAACATAAGGTGCGACAGACATCTACATAAGAAGTAAAAGGACACAATAAGCAAAAATCCCTTACACATCAAGCCAAACATGTAAAAAAATGAAAACACACTTATGTACATAGAAATGCATGAAAGACTCATCCATAATACTTCTTGAGATAAACCACATTTTGGGGCTTATCTAAAGGATTTCCTTCATAATCAATCAGCTCATAGGCACCTTTTTGCAAAACACGTTTTACAATCTAGGGCCCATGCCACAAAGGTTCGAATTTTCCTGCCCCCAACTTATCATAAGCTTGATCATACAATAGGACTAAATCCTCTTCAATTAAGGAACATGGGTTGACCATCAGATCAAAGTGAGCCTTCGCTCACTTTTTCTATGCCTTAATGACCAATGAAGCAAGTCGACAAGTCTCATCAAGCTGTTCTAAATAAATAAGATGCTCCTCCACCAGAATGGTATTCTACAGTAATTCGATAGATAATTTAAGAGAAGGAATTTCACATTCAATCGGAAGGGTAGATTCCAGACCATAAATAAGATGAAATGGTATAAATCCAGTAGAATCCTTAACCGAGGTTCAGTAGGCCCATAGAGCTGAAGACAACATCAAATTCCAATTGGACTTATGCATCCCAATGGTACGCTGAAGCATGGTAACCAACACTTTGTTTACCGCTTCAACTTGGCCATTGCACTGGGGGTAATATGCATCAAACTATCGTGATGCAAGCCCAACTAAGTTATAAACTCAACCATCATGTAATTATGAAATTAACAGCCATTATTTGTGATAATGGCCTGAGGGACTCTGAACCTGCCAATCACATGATTGAATAGAAATTGAGCATTTGTCTTACCATCGTCAGTCAAGGTAGGCATCGCTTCAGCCCATTTCATAAAGTAATCAACGGAAATGATGATATACCCATGCCCGCTAGCCGAGTGAGGGTTACAGGTCATAAAATCAATGCCCCACTTTGAAAAAGGGCCAATGGTAATGACAAGATGTAAGAGAGAAGGAAGTGCAGGCATATTGCGCTGGTAAATTTGACACATATGACATGAACAGACAACAAGAATACAATCCTTGAAAATGGACGGAAAAAAATAACCAGCACGAAGAATTTTCTTAGCAGTGGCATAACCAGACATATGACCACCCCAGGCACCAAAGTAATAGTCATTTAAGACTTTCTCAGCTTCCTCGAGGGTTAAATAGCGGCGAAGAATAGAATTGACTCTGACATGGTATAACGTATCTCCAATAATACGATATGGCTGAGAATGATGGCGGATGTGTCATCGAGCATCCTTAGACAAGTCTGAGTGAAATGAAGACGTCTAGAGGTAAACAATGATGTCACCATACCAGGGATCGAGGGTACTAATCAAGAGGAGTGTATCATCTAGAATGCGATCCTCTATCCGAGAGGGAGCGGAAGCAGATGGTAAGGGTCAAATCAACTCAATGAAAACCAGTGACTTCTTAGATTTGGTAGTAGTGAACTCCAAATCAAACTCCTAGAGGATAATGATCCACTTGGAATATTTTCACCCCAGAAATTGACGTCACAGAATATATGTCATCGGGTTGCAATCAGAAATCACGATTGTGGTACACAACAAAATGTAATAACGAAAATGTTGAACATCCTGAATGGCTACCAAGGCCAACTTCTCGCAATAATTTTAGCGAGCCTCGGTGTCAAGAATGTTTTGGCTAAGATAATATATGACATGCACAGAACCATCATCATTGTCCTGTACCAGAACCATGCCAATAGTACTATCAGCAGCAGCTAGATAAAGTGAGTAATCACGTTGATAGTTAGGTGGACACAACAACGAAGCAGAAAAAAGAAGGGTCTTGAGTTGCTCAAATGAGTTTTGGCCAATGTCATCCCAAAGGAATGGAATGTCATGCTTAAGCAGACGCTTAAAACCTTTAGCACCCTCAGCATAGTTAGGTATGAAACAATGCAAGAAATTAGCCTTCCCTTGCAAACTCTGCAACCGGTGAAAAGTAGTAGGAGGTGGGAGATTCAAAGTAGCTTCGACCTTGAGTGGATCAAGATGAATACCCTCCTTAGAAAAGACAAACCCAAGGAGTCTACCAAACTCAACGCAGAAGACACATTTGTGCGGATTGATATGAATGTTATAATATCTATAGCGAAGAAAAATCTCACGGCAGTGGTCCAGATGGTCACTGCGTTTAGCTAAACGAGCAGGAAGATCATCCAAATAAGGTTGAACAATGTGTATAATATCATGAAAAGCATAGGACATTTCTCTTTGGAAATTCGTGTCAGCATTATTTAGACCAAAAGGGAGCCTTTTATGAGCAAAAGTACCCCATGGACAAATAAAGGCAGTCTTGTGTTGATCAATAGGTAAAATATTGATTTGGTTACAGTTAGAAAAGTCATCCATAAAAGAGAACATTTTGCTCCTAGCACAGTCATCAATAATCTGGTCAATAAAGGGAGTGGTGTAGTTATCTTTTCGACATGCGCAATTGATATCAGGATAATGAACACAAACTCTAATAGTGCCCTGCTTTTAGTCACAAGGACAACGTTAGAGACCCAATCGATCAATGGAATAGGATAAATGAACCCAGCCTTGAGAATTTTTTCAACCTCTCCCTTAATGGCAACTACCTTTCTTGGTTGCATAGGATGTAAACATTGATGAACTGGTTTCAGAACAGGATATGTAGGTATGTCATGCACCACAATACTCGGATCTATACTGGGCATCTCTTCATACGACTAGGTGAACACGTCGCGAAACTCTCAGAAGAGACTAGTGTAAATCTTGATCTCCTCAGGAGAACAAATTACTCCAACATGAATATTTTCAACAACCTTTGGTTTAATAGAGATGTCAATAGGCATGGTTTATATGATATTTCCCATATTCCCTTTAGAAAAAACCTCATGAGTTAATATGGGCGTCTGAAGTGGTTGAGAAGGAAAATGGGAAGAAAAATTATCGAGAAAGATAGTCATTGCCCCAAATCTAGGAAGAAACGAGGAAAAATGGTTACTATCAGCCCAAGGAGGATCTTCAAAAGACAAAGTTTCAAGAATAGCCTCATCAAAAAGAATCATCTCACACAAAGTATCAGGAGAAGCAATATCTCCAAGCCAAGGGGATTGCACATACGTGTCAAGAGATCTACTCGAAGGAGTAGAGTAAGAAGAAGAAGCCAAAGCCGAGACGATTTCAACATAGTTAAGCTCAGCAGAGCTTAACAACATAACATCACCCTAGAATCTACCTGATTGAGGGGAGGAATCACCCAAGGATCAGGGTTAACAGAGATCATATTAACGAGGGCGACATTAGGAGGTGCGAGCGGAAAAACACCCATGAGGGTAGGAGCTTTAAAGAGCCCAACACCCACACTCTCATAAGGAATACTAGTATGCTGCAAATATGGAACATTACCTTCCAAGGAAGTGGAAGAAAAGAAGGACAACTGATCGACCATAACAACTTTCCCCTCATGAGGGAAACATAGTACGCGGAATAGTGAAGAAGCAACGACATGAATAACATACGTCCAAATTTGACCCAATAGAAGGTTGTAAGTTAGATTGGCATCAAAAACCTCTACTTCGACATTGACCATCTTTCCTTCCAAGGTGATAAGCAAGCTTGGGAGAATACCAAATGGACTAGAATATCTTCCACCAAATGCCTCTAGGGTATTCAGAGATTAACTCAAAGATGGAGAACCAATGGCTTTCCAACAAGAAACAGACATGATGCAAGTCAAGGCTCCTTCATCGATAATAGTACCATGAATAGTCTTTGAGTTAATAAAACCTAGATGAGAAAAGTGATCTGGTGAGGCAAATGCGACACATGATTTTAAAGATCGAAAGTAATCAACTTAGAATCAGCGGGATCAATTCCACCAATGGCAGATAGTAATGACATCCATTCGGGAGGACAACTCAGGAAAACCTCCAATGTAGACATAGCCGAAGGAGCTTGGGCTAGATATTTGACAATACTATAGTGTTGTGCAGCACGAGCATTGGGATTATAGGAGAAATTCCGTAGAATTCCTTTAATAGGTAGTCAAATGACGGACTCATTACTAGGCCTTTCAATGTGAAGAGGGCCAGAACTGGACAGGGGAACACTAGAACAGACTTTAGGTTATTTCCTAGCTGACGGAGCATAATATTTTGATCAAGTAGTCATGTTAATAAGAATAGTCCCGGCCATAAAGACCTGGGAACTAGATGATGAAGAGGATTGAGGCTATTCCACCATTTGAGTTTGTTGGGAAGGAAGAGGTTCTTTAAGCACATCATGAATCCCCGAAGTCCCCTTAAGCAAACGACTTACATTGGACCGTCGAGGATAGTCCTTAGTGAAGTGATCCTCATCACAGATAAGACAAGGATACTTAGGCTTTCATTTAGAACTAGCATCGATAGGAATCTTAGGAGGTTCTTGCTTTGGCATGCCAAACTTATTTTTACCTTTCCCTCTCTTCTTACCCTTCGAAGTTTTCTCTATCATGGTGGACTGAATGGCATTAACTTTTGAGGTTTTCCCAAGATTGAATGGAGACTGAGAAGCAGTTTCAGTAGGAGTAGTGAATTTCTGCTTCACAGGAATCATGGAAGAATTTTGAGTGATGGAACCAATAACACCATCAACAAAAGGTGTCGGTGGAGATTTAGAAGTTCCAAGTCATGGAGCATCGGGCAAGACATCATAAATCGTGCTAGACTGAGAATATACCAATCAAGATATTGAGCATGGGCAATGGATTTCTCTTTAGTAATTCATGGCCCCATGGCAATATCTATGGCTATTGGACTGAAAAAAGAGGTAGTGAAACAATCAGTCAATAGTTGATTAGGAATCCAAAACATGATCAAACGACGACGCCTTCTCCATTCATGAATATGATCAGAGATGTGGGTATCCGTTTCCTGTTTTAGAGAGGTAAGAAGATGCGTTCCCATTTCGTAGTGAATCGATAACTGAAAATGCATGAGGAATGTGATCACAAGAGAGTTAAAATCTTGAAAAGTCCCATGAGCGAGTTCAATCTACCACTTTGTAGCAGCACCAGTAAGAGTCCTTTAGAAAAGACAAAGACAAATAGAATCGTCAAGCCAGGAATTGGATGAACACCAAAGGTGATAAGTCATAACACGTGCTTGGGGGTCTTCTCCGTACTTGCCTTCAAACTTAGGATAGTCACTAGAAATCTTGGCTGGGATAGGTGGCCAATATGGATTAAGTATAAGATCATTTGTCAACTTTGACACATCAGACATTTCCAAAGTCGTAAGAAAATGTAACTAAGGATTGAAAGACATCATGGGTCTTTGATAAGGACTAGCGTTAGGGTTCCAACCAGGGCCTTGCTGCCCCCATGGATTTCTTCCCAAAGGATTTTGTCCATAAGGGTTAAATTTTGGTGGATTGAAACCATAGGCTAGTTGTTGACATGGATTTTTACCTCCAGCAAACCATTGATTACCAGCTTGACCAACAGGGGTAGCATATGGCTATTGAAAATTCTAATAAGGATTACCCTGAGGTTGATGATAGTTCTGATATGGATTAACCTGAGGTTTCCCTTGGGGTTGCTGAGGTACTTGAGGACCAAACTGAAACTAAGGCCCAAACTATGTCTGGGGCCTAGGTTGTACCTGATGAATAGGTTGAGCTACGAATCCAAACTAAGCATGGGGACCAGGTTGAGCTTAGCGACCAGCTTGAGCTTGAGGTCCAGGTTGCATTTGAACACCAGGTTGACTAATAGCTATATTGAACTTACCAAAAGGTTGTCCTTGTTGAGCAGCAGGTTGGCCTTGTTAGAACTGAGGCTGACCTAACTAACCAGAAGGTTGTCCTCGAAATAAAGGATGTTCTCCTAGATAAACAAAGGATGAACCTATTTGGGCTAAATGTTTTCCCTAAAAGGGTTGACCTTGCAAGCCCAAAGGTTGTCCCTACTGACCATAAGACTATCCTACTAAGGAAAAAGGTTTTCCCTGAAAGGGTTGTCCTTGCAAGCCTCGGTAAAAAGTTTGATTCCAAGAAACCGAAGGTGGAACTTGACTATCGATTGGAGCCATCCGAGGAAGAGGTCCAACATGATAAATATGAGTTCCACGCTAATCATAATAGTGTAGAGGGTTGTGCATAACAGACATCTATTGAGAACCTAGAGGGTTATAAGTCGAATTTCGAAGAGCAAATAGATATTGATCATATGACAATCCCCCCGGAATGAGGTTCAAGGATATAGTTGTATTACCCATAGGTTGACTGATTTTGGATGCAAGAGGCAAAGGACCACTAACAATTGGTTCGGAAGATATCCCAATAATAGCAATGACCATCGAGGATGTGGTAACGCACTAAAAAGAGGAGAAGAAGATGCCACACAAATGGTGGGCATTGATGGAACAGATGTAATAGATATAACCTGTGTTTGAGGAATGGAAGTCATGGCAGATTGAGTAGACATGAACAGCCCTGAAGTCGGAACCATTGTATGAGACCATACAGAGCTTTGGTGTAGAGATGTAGCACCAACCATTTTAGTCAGAGTGCGATAGGCAAGCGGTAATGAAGAATATTGAGAGGTGTGGAAAGGGAAACCTTTCATTGGAAACTGATATTCACCAGTTGACACAAGGCTCTCTTGACTACTAACAGGACTTGACTCATCCATGTCAGAAGAGGCCATGTAAACTGAAGCACCAAGGGGGAGTAGAAGGAGGATATTTGTCAACAAATCCCCAAACAGTGGGAGGAGTCCAATTGATATCAAAAGGTTACTCACTTGGAGCTCAAGAGGTAAGAGGCTGAACACTTGTAACAATAGCAAGAACAACACTAAAATATGATACCTCAAAAGAGATAGGTTAAGAAGCCTTTTCACCACTTAGTAAAGATGATGGAACAGATGAGTCGGATAGGATGGCCTAACCTCAAAAGACCAGGAGAGAAGATTAATTAAGAGGGCTGTAAATTCTTTTAAAGGATATTACTCATGATGTGGCCAAAATTAACAGGTAGGATGTTATCGTGGGCAAATAAATTTTATGACACTAAGACAAAACTTTGCCTTTTCATGTTTATAGAGTCAAGAAAAAGGGCAAAAGATGAATCTAGTATCCTTCGAAGTTTAATGAGCCTGAAAGGAAAAGTGCACATATGATCCTTTTACTTTTAGAGATTCGAAAAGGAATGAAAGTGACTTCTTTTGAACTCTACGCAAAAGGTTTACCAGACAAATCGTAAAACAACATATACATCTTGGTAGTAAAATGAAAGAGAAATGACCAAGGACTTCCCATATGGAAGCTAATCTTCCTGAATGTTGTTTTCGATGTGTTACGATTCGTAAGGTGGCAAAATCAGCTTCCTATGAAGAATAGGATTGCAACCTAGTGGGGTCTCCCATCATATACGCGACGGTACGAGGAGCACAAGTCCGTACTAGTACTTATCGAATTGCAAAAGGAGGAATCATCCAACCTTAGTGAAAAAAAAAACCACTAGGTTTAAAGACGCAGGAACACGCCTCTAGCCTAGACTTCTAGATATATGAGCGTTAAGTTCCAATGCATTTTTAGATTAATTCAATAAATTTTAGTAGTTTATATTGAATTAAATCTTAGTTTCAAGGCCCTACCGAATGTATCTTCAAAAGATCCTAGAATGCAACTAAATGAGCAACGAAACCATTTCTTTTAAATGAACAACTAACTAAAGAAAAGTGTCAGGTTCATTTCAAAGCAATCAAAGCAACAAGCAAGAAAATGCAAGAATGGTACTTTCCATTATTTTGCAAGAAAACAAATTAAGAGGAAAGAGAAATGCTTCTATCTTTCACTAAATTGCAAGCAATGTAATTAAGAAAATAAAAAATACATCCTTTTCTTTTCAACGTCTAAATGTCAATAATTTACTAATGTAAAAGATTGTTCTCATTTCCTAATGAAAAATGAATGCAATATTTTGTTTTTTCGAATATATGACAAGAAACCAGATGCAAAACTCAAAACAATTCTAGTTTTAAGTCCTTTCCAAATGAAATCATTCAATAAGTAAAGAGAAACATTCCACTCATAAACTAATCAAAGACAAAAAACAAATAATATGTTTCTTTTTGAAAAAACTTGAAAGCTTTCTAACTCACCGGGGAGCAATGCGATCTATGCAAAAGTGATGGATGGAAACCAAACAAACAAGGCTTGAAATTTTTGATAACCAAACATCACATACCAGTCAAGAAGATGAAATAACAATAAATAAGGAGAAGCCTCAAACAAATCAAGGGATCGTTGCAAACACAGCTCAAAGATCCAAACAAAAAAGTAACCCAAGAAAAAGCTAATGCTTCAAGAAACCCTAAGGTGAACAGGTCATACAGTTCAAAAGGAGAAATCTCATGGGAATGAAACCAAGAGTCAAATATTCTAGCAAACAATAAATTGACACGCAACAAATAGGCAGAAGACAAGATCATAAGGATAGGACACACTGGCCAATTAGAAAATAGAACTTCAAAATTAAAACCGACAGGAATCTTCGCGAGTGTCAAACTGACAACATGCACCAACAATGAAAAGTCGCACCCCCATAACTAGCTACTTTATGACGTTGTCACAAGAGTACACTAAATAACAGCGCCAAGCCTATTTCAGAACCCTTCACGACTGGGAGGAGATTTAATTGCGCCAAAAAGTAGAAGGCACAACTAATTAGATAGAGCAAACATGACTATCTTCGAGACTGTCATAAAATAAAAGGCGAAGTCCCTAAATCAAAGGAAAATTTTAAAAATTCAACTGAGAAAATGCCAGACCTATCACTTATGATAGAGGGAATACTACGAGGAGTAGTCAAACAACCCACAATATGGAGAGTTCTACCCAAAAAGTAAAGGATACAATAAATAAGCAAAGAAAAATCAAATCAAGAGACAAAAGACAAAGGCTCCCACTGTGGTCGCCAACTTGTGATGCAAGCAATTTCCCTCTATGGACAGAGGCAACCCCTCTAGCCCTAGAGTGATTTTAGTCACAAAAAAGACAATATCAAAGCAAATTCCCTTAGATAGTTGATGTCATGAAGGCCTACCTTAAAATCCTCATTTGATGAAGTTCTCGTTGCATTGCTCCAGCTCTCATTCTAATCACTTTTGTACCTAGAATCAACATACAGAGAACAAAAACAAACATAATATAATATGACAAAGACGATCTACTTAAAGGGTCAAGGAAATTCAAGCTATCAATATGTAATTTGACATAAGATATAGGAAATAAACCGTTGATTTGTATTAATATGAACTAAAGTAAGACTTACAACCATTCCTTGACATTGAAGGTCTCCTTGAGGGGTCCTGTCAGCATGTCTCCACAAGCATTCACTCATGAAGTGTCTCTCAAGAGGATGAATAACTCTCTCTCCTACCCAAAAGGAAAAATTATGAGGCTAGAACACTCATACAATCAAGCCAAATCCACACAAAACTATCCCAGGCTAAGTTACATAAGAGGCTACTTCCAAACTCTAAAAGCTACTCTCTCTAACTTCAACTTCCACTTTAGCAGATCTCAGCCATGAAGGAGATATTTATAGGAGGAGGAGCCTCCATAAGAGATGGGAGAAAGAGCTTATCGCTTTGGGAGGTTGTACAAAAGGTGAAACAACCATCCCAAAGGAGAGAGCCAAGCTCATCTGATCCAAAAACCAACCCTAGGACCACCCATTGACAATTTGTTAAAACAAACTCACCAAAGGTAGCTTGTCACAAGTAAAACATAGAGACAGAGTGATGACCTCACTTGGCTTGGTTCAATCTTGGCCATCTTCGCGGGTGAAATAACTGATGACCCGTGATGACCCAAAAACATAAGTTAAAAAGGGTCTGCTCTAGGAGTAATGAACTGAGGTATTCTTCCTGATCTGACAAGGAAGACACTGACACATATTTTGCAACATGACATAAAGCAGATGTCAATAACATAGACCAGTAGTGTCCGGGATCAGGGAATGCGTGATCGGTGACAAAATACTATGTAACACCATGTAGTGATCTTGTGCTTGTTACTGGATACCTATAGAAGATACCAAATCGCGGTCAACCTCAAGAAGTGTTTGTTTCTCATTCCTTTTGGGAACCTATTGGGGCACGTGGTTTGCAGATAGGGGCTGATGGTAGACCTTGTGAAGATCGCGGTGATTCTGAACTTGGAAGCACCGAGAAGTGTGAAACAGTTACACACTACTCTAGGACATACGGGGTATTACAGAAAGCTTATCAAAGGCTATGCCCAGATCACCACACCAATGGAAAAATTGGTGAAGAAGGATGTCACGTTCTACTGGAATGATGACTATAAGAAAAACCTAGATGTATTGAAAGAAAACATGGTTAGTGCACCGATTATTGTCTTCCTAAACTAGATTAAAGAGTTTCATGTCCATGTTGGTGCATCATGTATAGCGGTGGGGGCATTACTAACACAGGATGGCGGAGAAGGTTTGGATCACCCTATCACATTCGCAAGTCATAGATTATCCAAAGCAGAGAAGAACTATTCCACCACTGAGCGCAAGGGGCTATCTATGGTATACGCACTCCAAAAATATCAACACTACTTGCTAGAAGGCCACTTTAAGATATATATAGACCATTCCATGCTAAAGTACTTGGTCGATAAGCCTGTGTTGGGGGGGAGCATCCACAGATGTCTTTTATTATTCCAAGAATACAATTTTGAAGTTGTTATGAAGCCTAAACAATTGAACACGGGAACAGATCACCTATTGTGCATCGAGACAGGGGAGGAACCTACTAGTTTGAAGGATTACCCAATGCGTAACTCTTTGCTGTGTGCATAGAGGACGGAAATTTTGAAGATATAATACACTTACTAACAACTAGAACTGCACCAAAAGGATACTCTGTCCAGCAAAATAAGGAATTAGTGGTGCGCATGGAAAATTTCTCTGTGATTGCGAATGTATGTACCTAAGTTTGAATGAAGCAGCATCCTTGTAGACACTCATGGGGGCATCACGGGAGAAAATTATGGAGGAAGAGCAACCATGTAGAAGACTCTACGCGCAAGGTTGTGGTGGTCAACCCTTCATCAGGATTCAAAAGAATATTGCAAGGCATGTCATGTATGTTAAAGAACACATAGGTCATCATGGAAGGATGAAATGCCTTTGAATCCAAAAATGACGTTGCAACCTTTCGAAAAATGCGCAATAGATTTTGTAGGACCCATGAAACCTTAAGGAAAGATAGGCGTGAGGTATATTATCATTGTGACAGAGTATCTGACTCGTTGGGCAGAAGCACAGATGGTGAATAATTGTACAGGCACGACTGCTGGAACGTGTACTAACGCGACTTGGATGTCTGAAGATCTTGATGAGAAATCGCGGTACGCACTTCCTGAATGAGACGATGAGTGCACTAATGGAGGAATTTTTGGTGCACCATCAAAAGAGCACAACTTATCACCCACAGGCTAATAGGACAGTGGAGGCATTCAACAAAGTATTGGAAACCATGCTGACCAAGGGATGAAATGCGCAGCGAAGTGATTGGGATCTACGCATACCTGCAATGTTATGGGCTTATCGGACGACATGCAAGAGGCTGACAGGCTAGACACCTTTTAGAATTGTCTATGGAGTGGAAGTCATAATGCCTATGGAATACATCGTGCCTAGTCTATGCATAGCACACTCACAGATATGACAGATCGCGAAGCCCTAGAGGAGAGGCTCGCACAGCTGGATGAGCTCGAAGAAGAACTATTTTTTTCTAGATTTCATGAGCAGGTCCAAAAATAGTGCGAAAAATCATGGCATGACCAACATATTAAGCTGCAGACATTCAAGGTAAACGATCTGGTTTTTTTGTATGATAGTAAGTTTGATAAATTTCTCAGAAAATTCAAAATGAACTAGTTAGGATAGTATATTATTAAGGTGATTACTAATGGAGGTGCAGTGTAGCTAGTTAAGTTGAATGGAGATCCCTTCCTACGAAAGGTGAATGGTAGTCGCTTGAAGCCATATGCTGGAATCTAATGATGTGACTATATGAAAGTGGCACAGTCTTAGCACTCCAGGTAGCTGAAAGGAGGAGCGGGACTATAAAATACTCTAGCCAGGAACTGCATGATGGTAGGACTATGTGCAGTAGCGAAGTGTCATAGGGTTCGCAACAGTTCGAGGATAGCTACGCTGGCGTGTGGGTCGGCAAGAAAGTGATTGTTAAAGTCGATATTCATGATTTGATGCCTGGTTTGAGGCCAAATGGAGTGGGCGGTAGGCATTTAAGGCAAACTTTGTGGGCTAGATTCTTGAAAATCTGCTACTAATCTAGTATTAATGGACTGAATGTGGGGGGAATGGTCGAATTCAAATTCAAAAGGCCCTATAAATTACAAGTGGCTATATAGTGAACAACACTTTCCATTTTGAGAACTGAGCTATTGCGCTGTCAACTATGTATGGACCTTTCAAACTTCGAGGCTTTGAGAGCAAGTTGAGTGTTTGAAACATTGTTGAAGGAGACACGGGACCTCCTGACTAGTATTATGTCAGCACCCAAAGAAGCCATGGACATAGGATTATTACCAGCTGAGGAAGCTACGCAGGAAATTGCAAAAGTGGAAGCCCTAGAGAGTACCGAAATAATTGCTAAGGTCCCTAAATCACCGTGAACACCGAGACCTAACAAGGCTAAGCAAGCCATGATACTGGTGCACTTCTCGCCCCGAAAACCAATGAGGACGAAGCTCACATTGTAGGAAAAGGGGAAAGCCATTAATCTGGAGGCCAATGAGAAGGAAGAGTTTGAATAAATCCTAGTGGAGGAGGAGGATGTAGAGATGGACATTGAAACTAAGAGTGTAGACCCTATTACCCAGTTGCCGGAATATGTTCCTCCGTGCAAGGGTAAAGCCAAGGTTCTGAAGGATATAGATGATAGAAATAGCTCTCTACAACTCTGTTGCTCCCAGATGAAATTATTTTTGAGGGAGCACACTTGGGATAGGTTCCCATGTTAAAATTTGAAGATTGGGACCTCACAGACCACGAGTTCCCGCATTTAGCAACTGCAAAGCTAATGCACCAGAAGATAGACACACTAACTAGAATGATTGAATTGGAGCCATGTAAATGGCTCATAGGTGTCAAGAAAGTAGGGTTTCTAAACTTGCTGTAGGTGTCGCATTACCACCATGCCCCAGTGACCGTTTTCGTCGTCAGGCAGATGCTTTACTTGGTTCATGATGGGTGGTTATGGCTGGAGGATCCCATCCCCATCACAGACCATCTGATTCACTGGATTGCATGGCTCCCTTTCGGCATCCCCAACAAATCCCTACACTACTGGCTCTTTTGGCATCATCCCATGGAGTGCGGACTGAAGTCTCACCTGAAGAAGTATGGGGGGATGCTGGAACCAAGTTTCACACCCTTGAGATGGTTGTGATGTCGGTTTATTCCAAGTAGACCTGCCTTCATGCAGATCACTTTGTGCTCTGTTCCACCCTTCAGTATCTTCGTGATCTGTTACTATCAGCTTTCACGCAGTCCTAACGAGGGGCTAAAGTCCTTTGTGCTACTAGGACAGTGAACTGTGATATTTCCCCAAGCTACATAAGTATCTTACTTATCTTATTAGTAGAACTTAGTTAGCTTAGCGTAAACAAATGTTCTTACTTGCGTTCACTTAACCAATACAATTATACACATTCACGCATCATATAATCATTAGATGTGAATTTCATACCCGATATAACATATGCATAAACAGGAACTAAATACATAGAAATGATAGAAAAATTATCTTTATTAATACTTTCATATGATTATAGACTCGACTTTCCCTGCACACACAACTGTAGGGGTCCACGCACTCAGCTGCGGACTACTATTCCTCTGCGCACTCAACTGCAGAGCCTTTTCCTACACTGTGACCCAAAAATTAGACTTACACTTTAGAGCTATCTCGCATACATCTTCATTATTCCATCCTAGATTGGTTTCTATCTACTTAGAGCTTCACTCTATTTATACAATTTCATGGTCCGCGGACCATGGGTAGATCTTCTACAACCGACATTACATTATTAAAATAAGGGTGGACAACCATATGACTCTTTAATCACTACGCTCTCCATGCCCACAAAATGCGGAGTCTTTACATTGGAATTACAAAATTGGACCAAAATCTAGGCTCTAAGCCCCAAAACTGCCCTTGGGAGATCTTGCGCTAAACAGGCCCCCAACATAAACATTGTGACTCACCCTTGAGTCACTTTATAGATGTGGAGGCCTTAGCACAAAGACCTCCCAGCTCAAGTTGGATCGCTGCAAGTTCAGTAGTGCACTGAGTAGCTACCTGCTGGACTTCCTCCACGCACTGTTTGGTGACTAGTGTTGTTGAACTGCTACCATGAATCCTCTCCTAAGTTGCTTCCAATTGAATGAACTTTGCTTCAATGAAGGTTTTAATTATATAAGCCTCGCCAATCCATTGTTGTAGGTGCACTTCCAACACTGCTTCCTTATGCCGAGTGGCATCCACCTATCCTTGAGTGCATTTTCCTACTACATTTGTGCAACCCTTTGTGTAAGGGCAACCGTCTGTGTGGTCCCTTTTACCTCATTGTACTTTTGTTGCAGCTCGTGCACCTCTGTCTCTAGGCACTGCATATTTGGGTCCTCTTGCAGGGTGATTAGGACCTCGAATGACTTTTCGAACAACTTCATGCAGTTTTTCACTGCACTGTCAACCGCCGCCATTGCTCTTATGACTGCAGTGGTACATTTTACTCTGTTCTCTGGTGGAGTTGAAGGCTAAGCCTTCAACTACAGTTTTGTGATCTACAGGTTCAGCTCCAGCTAAACCCTGGCCATTTATACTCTTGCGTTGCGCACCCTTGTGGCTAACTTACAGATGCACGCCTGCACCGGTTCCTCTACTTGAATGGCCAAATCTGGGACTGTTTGGAAGGCTTCCTCCACAACCTGCATTATCTGTTTCTTCTGCTCCACTGCCTCCTTGTGATGCAGGCTCAACTATTCAATGTTGAGGAAATGCTCGCTCATTACTTATAGTTCATGACTCTCCTTGGCTCGGAGTTCTGTGGTGACTCCATCCTACAAGAGATAAAGCATCTCCCAAGGGAGCACAACCATGATTAATCTGTTAGAGTGGGTCTGGTCAGTCCTCCGTCACAGATCAAAACTCTTTATGCATTTCATTTTTAGGTGTCCTGCTCCATTCACTCAGCTGCATTCCACTAGGGGCCATGCCATGATGTGACAGAGAAGGTCATGCTAGTCATTTCCCCTCATATCTGGCTCCTGCTGGCTTAGGTCTTTTGTGAATAATCACAAAGGTCCATAACAGTCAAGGTCTAGGCCATTAACAGACAAAAGTTATTTTTGGTCATTAGGTCTAGGGATTAATCAATTTGGTCTTTAAATAGGTCCAGTAAAGCCATGCAGGCTGGAGTGATGCCCTTGCAAAGTAATGATTCACAGAGTTTCATCGTCATATTGATAAACTTCGGTTGTTCTTCAAAACTCTATTTTGAAGAAAAGTCAAACAGTGTTATTGGTGACAAAATTTTCAAAAAAACCTTCAGTTGATTTCTTCAAGTGCAGTCATGGTTTCCGTGGCCAAATGTCCTGTCAAGAAATCCGTACAAAGAGTGCTAAAAATTTCATTACTTGAGCCAAAATTCAGAGGAAAAGTGAAAATCAGGGTTGTTTTAAAGTCAATGAAAAAGTGTCAAACATAAACATTAGAAAATGGGTATTTTGAAAAAGCAAAAATGTAACCATCACTTCCAAATCTTTATATACAAACTCCCACCTAAATCCAAGTCATTGTGCAATCAAAGGCAGAAGGAAAGCATTGCAAAGTCGTGGGTGTGCAAGCACGTAATTTGGAGCAGTTTGGAGGAAGTTTCAGGGGCGCGGCGCACACAGACAGGGGCGTGGCGCACACACAGGGCACGGCGTACACAGAGCCCACCCATAGTGTAAATTTATAACTAGCGCGGTGCACACACAGAGCGCGTCGCACTTGGTTTTGTGCGCGGCGCATAGAGACAAAGCGCCCAGAATTTGCCAAACTCCCTCAATTTTTTTTGTGAAGCACATAAATTGCAAGGTAGGCTCCATAAACTCACTTGTGCATCAAATTTGATAAATATATGGTGGTTTATTTCCTGTGATTAAATGCAAAAAAATTCATAAAGTTAACCACAAGAAGACAACAAAAAACCATTTTGCTAGGGTTTTGCCATTGTGTTGTTGATTCCAAGGCTCTATTTTTCCTGCCCTACCACTTTTCCTTATTCCCCTACGCCATTTTTCCTATTATCACTACCCTAACACTACCAAACTCATATTCCCTTTCCCTTCCTCCTAGTGCTCAATTAAAACCCCAAACCCTAACCTGTCAAAATCACCAAAAACCCTACATATCCCTAAATAAAATTCTCCCTATAACCCCTATTTCCATTACATTACTCCCCTCCTAATACTCCCTTTGTTTCATTGTTCCCCTTGGTGGCAGATATCACAAGCAACACCCATCTTCACCATCATCAAAGGGGCAGCCTAAATACAGTTTATAAACAGTATTCATGGCATCTGAGGGTTCATCAGAGTATGAGGTGGAGACCCAGAGTGATACAGCTTCAGGAGAACAGGCTCCCTCGAGACATCATAGGAGTGGCAAACATGTTAGGGATGAGCCAAACACCCTCACTGAGTTGCAGGCATGCCCTCTTGCTATGTCAGGATTCCAGCACCTAGCATGTTTTGAATTTTGTCAAAGGGTGGCAAATGTTAGAGTTCATCATGAGTTGGCCTGTCTTTTCATGCTTCACCTACATGGAGGTCAGTCTATCTTGGTCGGGGTCACCTTCACATTAACACCTGAAACTATCTCAGTGGTAACAAGCATGCCAAATGTTGGAGACCAGTAGCATAAGAAAAAGAAGGTGGATAGGCATCATTATGAGCCTTACATTAAGGCCAGTTGTTTGAGGCATCTCACAACAGTCTCCCCATTCATATTTTTGAAAGATGAGTATGCTCTGCTCATGAAATTGATCATGAAGTACTTAAGTTGTGAGGGGAGGTTTTCTCACCTATATGCCTATCACATCAGGTTTCTCATGCACTTTACCAGAGTGCGGATGATGAACCTCCCATTTTTCATTTGCGGGAACATAGAGAGGATGAAAATTTTCATGCAGCATAAGACCCCTCAACAACAGCTTAACAATGTTTATCACTTTTCTCTTATCCGGATTTTGGTGGATCATCAGTTGGGATTGCAGGGAATTGCCTGGGAGGACTTCATCTCTCGTGGCTTCTTCAACACTCCACAGGTAGTATCAGAGGTAGAGCATGAGATAGGTGGTCCTTCTCATCAGTATGAGTGCCATGAGACTGCTACTATGCCAATATTCATCACCTATCAGAGAGGCACTAGACATTTGTTTGCAGCGGCAAAGCGAGTGTTATCTCCACCCGGGGTGGAAGGGGCCTCGCTTCCGACATCGACGACACAGGAATAGGACAGAGGTAAGGAGCCAATGCATGATGAGGGGCCTTCAGGTGAGCCATCAGGTGAACGAGAGACAGAATTCGTTCTCCTTCATGATGATGATACAGATACAGAACTGACAAATGTAGAGCTTAGAGAGATCATCCAGGAGCATCAATCAATGATTGAGGCCTTATCCCTTGACTGGGGAGGGCTAAGTGGAACATGAAATACCTGGAGCAGAGGAAAAAGTAGTTGGAGGATCAGCGGGCGATCATGGAGCTACAAAACATTCGTGAGCATCGCCAAGCTGCACAAAGGAGAAGAGTTGAGCTCACGTCATTGGAGCAAGAAATCAATGAGGATCGGGAGGCCAATCTCGAGAGCGTGAACATGCACTTGGAGAGGCTGCTAGACAAGGCCAACAAGGACCATGCTTTGCTGAGACACATGGCTTATCATTACAGGACACGAAATATGAGTGCAAAGGCCCGGATAAGGAGCTTGAAGGCAAAATTGAGCAAAGCAACAAAAGAGGCAAAAGAGAAAGATCGGTTTCGAATCTTGGCTACGGCTTCTTTGGCACAACATAGCACCCCATAGAGAACCTCCAGCCCAAATTTCAAGGAATTTGGGGAAATTTTGGTCACATGACAAATTTTTGGGCAAAACACAGGTTTTTTCTCCAGTGGTGCGGCGCTAAAAATTGGGAACTCCAAATGCAGAATGGTTTGCATTTTTGGATTCAGCATGAAAAATTAAGACTACTGGTGCTTGAACAAGATATTTGGGCAATATTTGAGCCTCCAGGAGGTTAAAAACACCCAAAAAATGACCTCTCTGCCCCTATTTTGACACACAGGAAGCAGTCTTGGGAGAATGAAGATTTGGAGGGGCAAATGAGCACCAAATTCAGAAATTCTAGTTGAGTTAGAAAGTAGACAGGACAAGATTTCCAACAAGCACACTTGGGCACATTTTGGACACCTGAAAGTGCCTCAAATCAGGCTCCAAAGTAGCGCAGCGCACAAAGAAAATGGCGCGGCGCACACAGGAAAAATTGCCAAATTTTCTTTTGTTTCGTGAAATTTCGATTCGCGACTTCTCCAAGTGGGCCCGCTCATCTACATTTCGGTTTTTTGGCACCTAAGGTGGCATTTAAAGTATTTTCTCTCCAGATTGGCTTCTATCCAAGTAGCAAAGGAAGGAAAACAGTCACCCAAGCCATTTGTCATGTTTGTAACGCTGCACCTGTAGTTGATGGTTGGCTCTTCACCTCCATTTTGTAACGATTCGAATAACTCCCCAACCCTTGGGCGTTCTATCTCTTCATGGCATATTCTATATATTGTATGCAAGCTATTTGTAAAGGGTTGGTTGGCTTGTAACTTCTGGGAGACTGTGGGAAAGAAACTCTGCTTCTTCACTATATATTTTTGACAGAGAATTAATGAAAGGCAGCGGCTCTATTTCATGAGATTCATGTGGTTGTGAGTGTAGCAAATGTGTCTCTTATGTTTTGATATGTATTTTGTTATGTTTCATAATTCAATTCATGTTCATTTCCAGTGAAATTTTCTGAGTTAGATAAGGTAGAATTCAATTTTATTGCTCTCCTTGTGGGAAAATTTCATGTTCAGTGTTCTTCTTCTGTTGAAAAGGATTCATGTTCCTATGCCCTTTTCACTCTCCTAAACAATCTCTCCATTCCGCATTATTTCAAACTAAATTGCTACACTTTCCACCTGCCTTGCCTCACGAAGTAATCTGTGCCTTTGTATTAAATTCTCTATTCTTTGCTGACCATTGGTCCCATACCATCCCAGAAGCTCAGTCATTCATAAAATTTGTTTCTTGTATCCCTATTCACTTACTAGCCTAAGATCAATATTTCATTGTAAGTCATCTTAGACCGTTTTTTTCTTATCCATTCACTGAGCGTGACTCGGAGAGAGCCCTCTCCTGTTCTAGTAGGGCTAGCTACCAGACTGAGTGTGGTTTGTGGTTACCCTGAATTTTGCCTTCCTTCAGCCTAGGGTAGATTTAGGTGCTAACATAGTGGCGACCATACTGGGGATCAACTGAAATAAAATCCCCTTATTTCTTAATAATTCTAAGCTTTCAGATGATAAGTTGAGGATTGGATAGGCTGAGTAAGTTGATTGTGTCCTGTGATTTTTCTCAATAGCACGCTGGCTTCAAGACGATATACCAGAGCCAATCCAGACCTGGATCCTCCTCATATCTACGAAAACCCCAATTTGATTCCAAGACTCCTTCGTCAAGAGAGCACTATAACTCCCGTGTTCAAATCCCATTCATGTCCTGACATTTTTGAGTATCTTGAAGAGCTTGAGTTTGACGAGCGGCTTGAAATGTCGTTGTTTGAGTCTAAATCCAAAAGGGCTGTTGATTATACTGTCCCCAATCCACAATTTCTTGTAGACTTAGAAACCAAAAGAGCTAATCGGTTAATTGATAATTATATTGTGGCACAGCCTCAAACTCCAAGTGCTAGCCCCTTACAAACTGTACACACCCCTCCAACACCTCCAAGGCCAAATCCACCAAGAGTGATGGTTGCCCGTTTTGCACCCCTTATTCTGCCTCAAGTTCTAGATGATATGCCCGCAGATTATCAAAGAAAAATCTTTTTTTTGATGGCACTCCTAACAGCATTGATGCTCAGCAACATGTGGACAAAATGGCAGACTTCTATGAACTTCATGAGATCGACGTGGAGAATGTGGCAATGAGACTCTTTGTACAGACATTTTTAGGTGAAGTGAGGAAATGGTTCAGAGGTTTTCCGGTAGCACGTATCACTACCTTGGCTGAACTACAAAGAAAATTTTTAAATCGATGGAAAGTGAAAAAGAATCCTCTTCAAATTATGGCTGAATATGAGAAAATTAAATGAAACGCTGGTGAGTCGGTCCAAGATTATTGCGTTAGATTCAATACAATTTATAATGAGATTTCAGATCATCTAAAGCCACCTGTGGGACTAGATATGATGAAAATTCTAGATGGTTTTGATGCTGACATGGCCTACCAATTAAGGGAGAGAGAACTAGCCACAGTGGAAGACATGTAGAAAATCGCAGTCAGTGTTGAAGCGAATCTGCTATCCAAGAGGGCTAGAGCAAAAGCAGAAAAGAAAGTCATGGTTAAGGAAGAGTCTTCTTCGATGGATCAATTACTCAAAAAGGTAGAGTAGATGCTAGAAAGGGTGAAGCTTGACAAACCTGAGCCACAAGTTAGAAATCCTAACTTCCGTGGCCAGCAGCAGCAGCCACAATATAGAACAAGACAAAGAGATCAGCGCGCCCAAGAACAGACAGCACAACAGCCAGTACAGACACCTTTGCAGCAAAATTTTGTGCATGGAACGGAGTCAGATGAGGACGGAAATGTAATAGGTGAAGAAAACCACCTCTTTACTCTAGATGAGTTGCCTACCTACATTACCGAAGAAGAGGAGTGTGCGGTGAGCTCAGCTACACACAAAGATGCAGATTTCATTCTAGCAAGTGACATTGTTTTACAAGAAGAATCAGAGGAGTATCAAAGGAGGTATATGAATGCTCTGTCTGCACAACAACAGCGATATTCACTTAGAAACAGAGATGTGCCGGCCAAACCAATTCAGAAAAGGAAGGAGGTTTAAGCATCAAAGAATGATTCATCAATTTCACAAAGGAAAGGAAAGGAGGCGGTTGGTCTGGAGAGTAGAAAATCACCATCAGCAGAACAATCACATCAGCAAACTGCATCAAAAGAAAAGGAAAAGAAATAAATCCAGGTCAAAGAGGTAGAAAAGATTCCTGCTTTTAACTTAGAGAATGAGATTTCTAAGTTAAAGGTATCCATCCCCTTGACTGAAATAATGAAGAACAGCAGTTATAGAGGACAAGTACCTAAGATGTTGAATTTGGACCCAATGTCTGACATGGTGAATGTCAAAGATGATCAACCCGAAATGATTTTTGGAGCAGCATCAAATGGTGAGTCTCCTGATAGTGATGTACCACCCTTTTACATCAGTTTAAGATTGCATGATTTTGTGTTACACAATGCCATGTTTGATTCCGGAGCCTCTCACAATCTCATGCCCAAGGCTATCATGGATAAACTTGGTCTGGACATCACCCAGCAATACCACGATCTCTATTCATTTGATTCCAGCAGAGTGAGATGTATTGGACTCATCAAAGACTTGGTTGTGAGTTTGGATTAGCTTACCATGAAAAATGTTTTGATGGATGTTGTGGTAGTAGATATTCTTCCAAGGTTTGGCATGCTTCTTTCCAGGTCTTGGGTAGCGAAATTGAAAGGGACACTACAGCTAGATTTCTCCTATGCAACTATTCCGGTGTTTGAACAAATGAGGAAATTGTATCGGGAACAAAAAATGAAATATATGATCACAAGCAAGGAGAAACCAATAAATCATCCAATTAACTATGTACATATAGATTTAGATTCTTTTGTTTTGTATTCAGATAGTTTAAATGATATAGATAGTCAGTTAGTAGAAGCAGATGATATTCCGGAAATAATAGAAAATTTCAGAGAAACTTTAAAGAAAGAGGACAAGAACAGCAGAACAATGTTGGGCAATCAGTTGAAAGTAATGGACAGCAAGCAGACAAGGCACAAAAAACAGATTTCTAGCACTTACAAGAGGAGGAAGAAGGTTTGTGTATCATGGATTTTGATGGAGCAATGAGAAATGATGGTGCTGGAATTGGAATTTGGGTATGCAGTCCTTTCTCCCCCCCAAACAAAGTGCCTAGTAGCGTGAGGGTTTGCTCTTACAAGTTGGCTTTTGAGTGTTGTTAAGTTATGGTATGTTCTATGCTTATAACAGTTTACTTCTTTTTCTTATTATATTCCACCGATTAGCAATCACATGTACATAAAGTAAAGTGCAGATAGAACATTAAACGATCGACAGAAAACAAGCCAAGAAAAGAGACACAAGATGTGGTGGCTAGCCACGGACAAACCCCACAATGTGTGGGGAAACCCTTTAATCAAATCTTCTTTTATCTTCAATAATTCAGCGGAGATAAATAGTACAATAAATCTGATTCATATCAGCAGTAGCAAACCCTAGATCAGTAGTATCAGCATTAGCGGCTTCATTATCAAACTAGGGCAGACCATATCTCACAAACCGACAGTCGGATTGACTTCATTCCACCACCAAAAGTTTCAGCTTCCAGAGGTGGTTCAGATGAACCTACAGCATAGTTTAGATGAGGAGATCTTCTAAGACGCAAGTCAATCTTTACTTCTGCAGTTGCAGCTTCAGTTTCAGCAGTTTCCGGCTTCAAACTAGGGCAGTCGATATCTTGCAAACCGTTCGTTGGATTGACTTCATTCCACCACCAAACGTTGCAGCTTTCAAAGGAGGTTCGGATGAACCTACAACGCAGTTCCAAAGAGGATATCTTCTAGGCCACGCAAGTCAATCTTTACTTCTGCAGTTGCAGCTTTAGTTTCAGCAGTTTCCAGCTTCAAACTAGGGCAGTCGATATCTTGCAAACCGTTCGTCGGATTGACTTCATTCCACCACCAAAAGTTGCGGCTTTCAAAGGAGGTTCAGATGAACCTACAACGCAGTTCCAAAGAGGAGATCGTCTAGGCCATGCAAGTCAATCTTTACTTCTGCAGTTGCAGCTTCAGTTTCAGCAGTTTCCGGCTTCAAACTAGGGCAGTCGATATCTTGCAAACCGTTCATTGGATTGACTTCATTCCACCACCAAAAGTTGCGGCTTTCAAAGGAGGTTCAGATGAACCTACAACATAGTTCCAAACAGGAGATCTTCTAGGCCACACAATTCAATCTTTACTTCTGCAGTTGCAGCTTCAGTTTTAGGAGTTTCCGGCTTCAAACTAGGGTAGTCGATATCTTGCAAACCGTTCGTCGGATTGACTTCATTCCACCACCAAAAGTTGCGGCTTTCAAAGGAGGTTCAGATGAACTTACAATGCAATTCCAAAGAGGAGATATTCTAGGCCACGCAATTCAATCTTTACTTTTGCAGTTGCAGCTTCAGTTTCAGCAGTTTCAGGCTTCACATGTGTGAGAGAGAGAGACCCATTTCAACGCAGTAGAGAAGAGACTCATATCTCCGCAGTAGAGAGAGAGAGAAATGTGATGAGATGAGTGAGTATAAATGAGGAAAAGTAATCTTATATTTATACACAACGTTGGTGGGTGAATAGATGCCACTGTTGGGCTTCTGAGCCTACATGAGTTGTAGGTCAGCTTGATAATAATTCCATAATCAAAATAAATTCATATCTCCATGAATACTTATCGGAATTGGATGATCTTTATATCAATATTACACCTCTAGACGAGAGGAATCTAATAAAAATATTATTAGCCATGAAGAAGATGACCCACATGAAGTTTTGCCCTGGTTGCCAATGTTAACACTCCCTCTCAACCATGGAGAAATTCATCTGCAATCTGTCTATCGGTTGTTACTATTCATCCATCAAATGCACTGCCTTGTACAGCCTGACCCTTGCCCTGCTCTGCTCTATTTTTCCTGTTCTGCGTTGTCTTGTTATGCCCTACACTGATCTGTACTGTTTTGTTCTGTTCTGCTCTGCTCTTCCATTGTTCTGTTCTACTCTGCTTTTGTCCGAATTATGAAGAAGAAGAAATGATCGAGGATGTATCATACTGACTCAAAGTCAGTCTCAGAGTATGTACCACTGGTCCCAGACCAGTCTCAACCAACCCAAAGTCAGCGTCATAGTGAGTACAACTCCAATGGTCCCAAACCAATATCATCCTCCACTGACTCAAAGTCTGTCTCAGAGTATGTACCACTGGTCCTAGACCAGTCTCAACTGACCCAAAGTTAGCGTCATAGTATGGTACAACTCCTACCACTGGTCCCAGACCAGTATCATTGATCCCAAATCAATGGAGGTCATCCTAGCGTAGGGAGTACGGTAGTTACAACGATGCGTCCATCGGTACTACTATGGTCCCTAACTTCATTTCCCTGCTCATTGATCAGATAAGAGGTACTTCCCATGAGTCTCAGACTGCATGGGTAGGATGCCTCGACAGGAGAACTAATCAATCCTATCCTCACAGGAGAACACATCAATCCTGCTACAATTGCCATGGAGAACACATCAATCCAGGCCTCACAGGAGAACACATCAATCCTGCTACAATTTCCATGGAGAACACATCAATCCAGACCACCATGGAGAACACATCAATCCAGATCGCCATGGAGAACACATCAATCCAGGCCTCACAGGAGAACTAATCATCCTGCTACATAGGAGAGCAAATCATCCTGTTCCATAAGAGAGCGAATCATCTTGTCCCACAAGAGAGCGAATCATCTTGTTCCAGTGTGCACCACCAGGGGAGGGTGAGTCACCTGGTGGTCGTATGTTTCTCTAGTAATAACCGCAAGCCCTCAGAGCTCCCAGAGCTCAATGTATGCAACATGCAGGACCCTTGTACAAGGGTTTCTTACCGACTCCAAGTCGTTTGGGAAAATCACAGATTAGATCTTTCCTCGGGGCTTTGACAAGGTGTATCAACCTGTACATCATCTTAATGCGATGGAGCCTACTTGCTCATCAACTTACCATATCCAAGATGATGTCTATCTGTTGGAGCAATCGACGAATACGGGATTCCTCAATAATCGAATCCCACCTCTGGTTGTTATAGAGAATCACAGTGGTATCCAATGTAAATCCAAACAGCTCACTGAAGAGCTTTCGCAACCAGACTACCTCACACGAGGTTATGCTAGCAACAATATATCCTGCTTCGGCAGTGCTCAAAGCCACCGACTTTTGCTTCCTGCTCATCCAGGATATCGAAGCAGATCCCAAGGTGAAACAGCACTCGGAAGTGCTCTTACGGTCCACCACACTACCTGCCCAATCAACATCAGTATATCCAAGTAGTCTCACATCTCCGGCAGTGTATCTTAATCCATGAGAGATTGTGTCCTGAAGACATCTCAGAAGATTCCTGGCATCAATCCAGTGAGGCTCAACCAAATATGAGCTCACAATGCTAACTGCAAAAAATATGTTCGGACGGAGGTTCACCAAGAACATCAATGCGAATGAGTTTATGAAACTCAGAGGCATTTCCCAAATCTAGTCCGACATCACTACCATATAACTTCTAAAAGTTAAGATCCTCGAGGTAGTCACAGGCTTGCAGTCCATCATACCAAATCTTTCCAATATCTTTACCACATATTTCCCTTCAGATAGGAAAATTTCCCTTGGCTTCTGCCATACTTCAAGTCCTAGGAAGTAGTGCATCAGTCCTAGGTCTTTCATTTCAAATTCAGAGGCTAGCTCCCTCTTACATTTGTGAATGAGAGGGTCTGCACCTGTTAGAAAGAGGTCATCCACATACAATACCAGTATGAGAGGCTTGTCATCTTCAACCTTAAAGTAAACGTTAGGATCGGCTTCACTCCTAGTGAATCCCAGCTTCATCTAGTAGCTATCAATCCTCTCATACCATGCTCGGGGTGCTTGCTTCAGCCCATAGAGAGCTTTCTTCAACTTGTATACATGAGATTTTCGATCATAAATCTCAAATCCTTCGGGTTGCTCCACATAGACCTCTTCTTTGATCGAGCCATGCAAGAACGTAGTCTTGACATCCATCTGATGTAGGTTCCATCCTTGTGAAGCGGCAAGGGCTATGATCGAGCAGATGGTCGTATATCTGGAAACAAGTGCAAATATCTCATCATAGTCTATACCTTCCTTTTGGGAGAAACCTCGAGCAACAAAACGAGCCTTATACTTTTCCGTGCTTCCATCTGCTGCATACTTTATCTTGTAAAGCCATTTTGAAGTAACAATTGTCTTGTCCAAGGTCTGGGAACTACTTCCCAGACATCATTCTCCATAATAGACTCATATTCTACGGTCATAGCATCCTTCCATGCTTGATGCTTGACGGCATCTGAGAATGACAAGGCTCATTTTGTATGATCGTGCTCATGATGGTCAGGTATCCTTGATACCTATTAAGTTTCTTACTTTGACGGAAGGTTCCTTAGGGTGCAACAT
Organism: Pinus tabuliformis; assembly: GCA_031772625.1. Taxonomy (NCBI): domain Eukaryota; kingdom Viridiplantae; phylum Streptophyta; class Pinopsida; order Pinales; family Pinaceae; genus Pinus; species Pinus tabuliformis. Next base: position 42,001,429 of record CM062815.1, read on the forward strand.
GTCCTTTAGCATCATCAAGTATCCCCCTAAGCCATGAAGGCCTCTTCCTAGAAGAGGAAGGCTCATGTGGATGAGAATCTATCAGATCCATGGGTTCTTCTACATCAGGCATTGATTCATCATCCTTTTCTTTCGGTTCCTTGGTGTTGGCTTCTTGAGAGCTCCTTAAAGTCGAAAGATTGTTCACCTTGCGATGAACTTTTCTTAAGGAGTCTTGGAACCCAATGCTTGATGAGGGCATCAATTTGGTACATATACAACGGTGATTGTAGTTTCAGCCCATAGAAACATCAGAAGTCTTTGATCATCTAGCATGGCCTAGACAACTTCCATCATCGTGTGGTTCTTCCTTCCCACCACACCATTCTGCTCAGGAGTATGTGGTGTAGTAGTCTCCCTCTTAATGCCAACCTCAGGTATGCCTGAGTGAACCAATTGTAATATATCAGAGGTCTTGCTTTGGCTTGTGGGGAATGGTCCCCTTTTGAGCTTTCCTTCAGCACATCCTGGACATACACCTTCATTCTCTATTCAGAATTCGGGCATCCCTATCACCATTTGTCTTACACCGAGTATAGCTTTATAATGAAGGGAGGAAAAACCTCTAATGCCAAAGTTCGGACTGAAGAGATATGTCATAAGACATGACACCTAGCAGACTTCCATCGACCTGATATAATGAATCAACACTAAACCCAAGGGTAAAGGCATCTTTAACATTATTTTTCCATATACATACCTTGCCATCGCTGAAGGTTACCTTGTATCCTTTGTCTTCCGTTCCCGAGATGGACACTAGGTTCTTTTTGAGGTCAGGTGCATTTAATACATCCTGGAATTTCCGGCCTTCTTGAAAGCTTGTCCTCTTCCTTGATTCCCAGCTCTCCTCTTACCTTTGCTGTTGAATTTGTCATTCCTTTGATTGCCATCAGAGGGATTTTGATCATCGTCCTAGAGTGAGTCCTTTCTATCAGGGCACTCCCTTGCATAGTGACTTGCTTTATCGCAAATGTAACATCGTCATTTTCTTCTAGCCTTAGGTCCAACCTTTCCTTTTGATTTAGTCCCGGAATTATTTCTTTTCTTTGCATGAAAAGAAAAGGCAGCAGGAGGACCTTTAGGCATGGGCATTTCTTACACTTCTTCCCTTGTTTCTTCTTAAATGTATCTAGCCATTAATTCCTCGAAACCAGGAATTACATTATAGTTCAGAAGAGTAGTCCTGAACACATACCATTCAAATGGCAATCCTTCAAGAGTTGTGAGTGCCATTTCTCTATCAGTAATAGTTTCCCCAATAGATAGGAGATCGTTCTTGATCTTGGTGATTCTTAAGAAGTATGCTTGCATACTTTCATATTTACCCTTCTTGATTTCCCTCAGCTTATTTCTAAGAAAAAAAACTTGATTTGCATCATTAACTTTAAATAAACTCACCAGTCTGTCGTAGATTTCCTTGGAGGTGTCTAGATCAGAGATGTAGGCCACCAAGCGCTTGTCGATAGAGTCCCGGATGATCTTCTTTGTTTTGACTTCTCCATTTTTCCATTTGTTCCAGGCAGCAGCATATTCATTTGATGAAGGCTCAACAATATTGCCTCTTACATGGTCTAGCACTCCTTGATCTTAAAGGGTTAGATCGATAGACATCTTTCATCAGTGTTAGTCAACTTTCTCACGGAGCTTGTCTTCGGTAGGAAAGAGTGTTGAGGACCCCATAGTTCTTTTAAGATAGCCTTGCCAATCTTCTCTTCAATGATTGCTCTTGCTCTTGCTCGGGCTTTGTCTTCACCTCAGCTCTGATACAATGTTCGGTTATGGTATGTTCTATGCTTATAACAATTTACTTCTTTTTCTTATTATATTCCACCGATTAGCAATCACATGTACATAAAGTAAAGTGCAGATAGAACATTAAACGATCGACAGAAACAAGCCAAGACAAGAGACACAAGATGTGGCGGCTAGCCAAGGACAAACCCCACAATGTGTGGGGAAACCCTTTGATCAAATCTTCTTTTATCTTCAATAATTCAGCAGAGAGAAATAGTACAATAAATCTGATTCATATCAGCAGTAGCAAACCCTAGATCAGTAGCATCAACATTAGCGACTTCATTATCAAACTAGGGCAGACCATATCTCACAAACCGACAGTTGGATTGACTTCATTCCACCACCAAAAGTTTCGGCTTCCAGAGGAGGTTTAGATGAACCTACAGTGCAGTTCATATGGGGAGATCTTCTAGGCCACGCAAGTCAATCTTTACTTCTGCAGTTGCAGCTTCAGTTTTAGCAGTTTCCAGCTTCAAACTAGGGCAGTCGATATCTTGCAAACCATTCGTCGGCTTGACTTCATTCCACCACCAAAAGTTGCAGCTTTCAAAGGAGGTTCAGATGAACCTATAGTGCAGTTCCAAAGAGGAGATCTTCTAGGCCACGCAAGTCAATCTTTACTTCTGCAGTTGCAGCTTCAGTTTCAGCAGTTTCCGGCTTCAAACTAGGGCAGTCGATATCTTGCAAACCGTTCGTCGGATTGACTTCATTCCACAACCAAAAGTTGTGGGTTTCAAAGGAGGTTCAGATGAACCTACAGTGCAGTTCCAAAGAGGAGATCTTCTAGGCCACGCAAGTCAATCTTTACTTCTGCAGTTGCAGCTTCAGTTTTAGCAATTTCCGGCTTCAAACTAGGGCAGTCGATATCTTGCAAACCGTTCGTCGGATTGACTTCATTCCACCACCAAAAGTTGTGACTTTCAAAGGAGGTTTAGATGAAACTACAGCGTAGTTCCAAAGAGGAGATAGTCTAGGCCACGCAAGTCAATCTTTACTTCTGCAGTTGCAGCTTCAGTTTTAGCAGTTTTCGGCTTCAAACTAGGGCAGTCGATATCTTGCAAACCGTTCGTCGGATTGACTTCATTCCACCACCAAAAGTTGCGGCTTTCAAAGGAGGTTCAGATGAACCTACAATGTAGTTCCAAAGAGGAGATCTTCTAGGCCACGCAAGTCAATCTTTACTTCTGCAGTTGCAGCTTCAGTTTCAGTAGTTTCCGGCTTCACATGTGTGAGAGAGAGAGACCCATTTCAGCGCAGTAGAGAAGAGACTCATATCTGCACAGTAGAGAGAGAGAGAGATGTGATGAGATGAGTGAGTCTAAATGAGGAAAAGTCCTCTTATATTTATACACAATGTTGGTGGGTGAATAGATGCGACTGCTAGGCTTCTGAGCCTACATGAGTTGTAGGTCGGCTTGATAATAATTCCATAATCAAAATAAATTCATATCTCCATGAATACTTATCGGAATTGGATGATATTTATATCAATCTTACACCTCTCGACGAGAGGAATCTAATAAAAATATTATTAGTCATGAATAAGATGACCCACATGAAGTTTTTCCCTGGTTGCCAATTTTAACAAGTGTTCAAACAATGAAGCTGAGTATGAAGCTCTGATTGCTGACCTGAAGATTTTAAGAAAGCTGAATGCTAAGAGGATTTCGGTATATGGCGACTCCGAATTGGTAATAAAGCAGGTCAGAGACGAGTATCAAGCAAAGCATCCTAGGATGCAGGCCTACTGTAATGCAGTTCTAGACATCCTAAAATTATTTTTAGAATACACCTTGACATGTGCGCCTTATATAAAAAATAGTATTGCTGACGCTCTTGCCAAGGCAGCAAGTAGTTTGAAGATCCTAATGAATTCCAGCAATAAATTCGAAATCCATGTCAAGCATCATCCAACCATTCCAGACAATCAGAGATATTGGCAAGTGTTTCAAGATGATGAGGAGATTAATGATTTTCTACAAAGCAAAGGCAAGTTCAAAGAAACCTCAATAGATGTAGAAAATGACGATGGTAAAGGGAATGGTATAGATGAAGTGTAAATCAATGAAATGGATGTGTTACAACTGAAGAATAACTTTATTCCTAAAGGCTTGATACCTTTAGAAGAACTTTTTGATCAAGATGATGTAGCCCGCAAGCCAACATTTCAGCCAACAAAGAAGGGTGTAAAAGAGGTCAACATCAGAACAGCTGCCAATCCTAAGCTGGTAAAATTGTCCAAAGCATTGCCGCCAAAGATCAAGGACAAATACATCAGTTTGCTGGCTTCATTTGCAGATGTGTTTGCTTGGGACTATTCTGATTTAAAGGCCTATGATACCAATATAATTCAGCACACGATACCCATCAAGCCCAATCAAAAACCATTCAGATAAAAGTTGAGAAGGATAAATCCAAAGTTGCTGCCATCTATTGAAAAAGAGGTAAACAGGTTGTACAAGTCAGGGATCATTATGCCCATAAGATTTTCGGACTGGATCTCTAACTTGGTGCCCGTATGAAGGAAGACAGGTGAGATCCACTTATGCATTGATTTCAGAAATCTCAATAAAGTTTCATTGAAGGACAACTATCCACTGCCCAAAATGGACCATATACTTCAGCGAGTAGTGGGGGCATCTCGTATGTCACTACTTAATGGCTATTCCATATATAACCAAATTTCTGTCCATGAAGATGACCGGGACAAAACAACATTCACCACTCCATGGGGAACCTTTCATTATGCCAAAATGCCTTTCGGTTTAAAGAATGCAGGTGCCACATTTCAACGTGCAATGGACTTGGCTTTTGCGAATGAAAAGGATGTGTTATTGGTGGTGTACCTGGATGATTTGATTGGTGTTTTCAAAATCTGATGAAGAGCACATGCATCATCTAAAAACTGTCTTTCAAAAGTGCAGAAAATATGGTTTATCGTTGAATCCGAAGAAGAGCTTATTCGCCATGGAAGAAGGAAAATTACTCGGGCATATTATCAAAAGCGATGGCATTTGTATTGACCCAACACGTGTGCAAGAAATTCAGCAAATCGATCTGCCCTGGAATAAGAAAGAGATGCAATCGTTCAATGAGCACACTATGGCAGTAGCATTATTGCAGAAAAGAGATGATCATGAAAGACCCATCGCATTCTTCAGCAGAGCTATAAGGGATGCAGCCTTAAAGTACAACATCATTGAGAAACAAGCCCTGGCACTTGTGAAGGCATTGAAATATTTCCGGGTATATCTTCTACATTCTCATATTCTGGCCTGTGTACCTAACGCTGCTGTAAAAGATGTTTTAGTGCAGACCAATCCTGAAGGAAGAAGAGGCAAATGGATCGCAGCCTTGCTGGAATATGATGTGGAAATAAAGCCTAAAAAGCTGGTCAAAGGACAAGGGTTGGCGAAGCTAATCGCTGCTATGCCTAATGAGAATGAGGAAGGATCATCCATTCAAGTATCTGAAATGTTTACTCTTTCTCCATGGTATTCAGATATCACATATGTGGTTAAAAATCTATCACCACCGCCCGGCATGACTAGAAACAAAGCGTGAACACTCAAGTTGAAGGCTGCCAAGTTTTGCATTTTAAATTCTGCGCTGTATTGGAAAGATCCCGGTGGCATTTTGTTAAATTGTTTGGTGGAAGAAGAGGCAAAGAAAGTCATGGAGGATTTCCACGGAGGATAGTGTGGTGGTCACCTTTTTTGGAAGTCAACAACAAATAAAATTCTGAGAACAAGGTACTATTGGCCGACATTGTTTGTTGATGTATATAAGATGGTCAAGCGCTGTCATAAATGTCAGATTTTTGAAGGAAAACAGAAGTTACAGCCTTTTCCACTTAAGCCTATTGAGGTGAGCGCTCCTTTCCAGCAGTGGGGGTTGGATTTCATTGGTGAAATTCATCCTGCTTCTTCTGGTCAGCATAGATGGATCCTCACAGCGACAGATTATTTCACAAAAAGGATTGAGGCAACTCCCACCAGACAAACTACAAATACGGTAATCATTTCATTTCTTGAAAATAACATCTTATCTCATTTTGGTTGTTGTTGGGTCGTTAATATACCATTATTATTGTCACTTTTGAACGCTTATTCCACCCATTTCTACCATTCTTCATCACGTCATTTATCATAATTTATCATATAATTCTATTTTACAATGATTTATGCTCTTATGTAAAAATATTATTTATTCTCCTTTATTTATAATAAATTGATGATTATGCATGATTTTATCAATGAAAGTGTAATAAATTGGTTATAACATTATTCACCATTTTTAACCTTCAAGATAATTTCTAGATTGAAGATTTGATCATTAAAAGTGCCAACTGAGAAATGCGTTGGAATAAGAAGTGACAGTTTTGCGGTTGAGATTCTGAGCAAATGAAGCAGAATATGGAAAATCTAGAACATGGGTTTTGTCCAGAACGGACCCAATTAACTTTGACGTAGAATGGCTTGCCCAAATTCAGCTTGTACTGAGAGAAAGGCAGGGTTCTTTGAGCATGATCTTCTCAGATTTATTATTGCGGCCGTCCTCCAAATCTCAGCTGCAAAGCCAAATTCGTCTTGCTCTTGTTGAAAGATGGATGGAAATATATCTTCTTATTGATCAATTGGTTGGAAACAATCTAATTTTGTAATAGAAATTATGTTGTACTTATCTTTATTGTAACTTCTCTCTGATCTCACTCTATTTAAATGAAAACAGAGATCAGAGATGGGGATGATTTGGGGATGGAAAAATGATGGAACTGAGGATTTAGAATTAGAGATTTAGATTTAAGAATTCATGATAGGATAGGAGGAAGAAAGGATTGTTTCAGGCTGTAAGTCTCAAAGCTGCTGCTGTTGTAATGATTTTACCATTTAATGATTAATACCTGATTTGGGAGGAGTTGTTCATTCTTTTCATCTGAAGTAGCCCAACAGCATCCGCTGGCGGCTAAGGGCCCAACCTCTAGTGGAGTACATTGCCGCTGTATTATATCTTTATGCTTCATGTGTGGGTTGATCTCTTTCTTTTACTCTGTTCAGTAATCTGAAGCACTTTAATGTTTTACATATCAGCGCTGTTATATATACTTGATTGGATACTATCTTTATCTGCAATAGGAATGCTATGTTATCATTTTAACTTTGTATCGCATTGTTATTCCTTTTGATAATTGATAAAACATTGTTGTTCCATTACAATTGCTGTTACTTTATAGCTGTGATTCATGCATATTGTATCGAAGCTCAGATTACTATTCATTTTAATGATAAGTGTGTTGCGTGCTTGATTTGGGTTGTTGTACATTCAGATTTAATCTGCTGTTCTATGTCCGATTTATTCTTAAAGTAAAGATTGCTATTAATTTGGCTTTGCTATTGTTCATTTCCATTAATTAGAGTTTGTTGTTCAGATTCCTTTAATTACAGTTTTCTACCCATTTACTTTGTTGTTCATTTTTGTTGATTAATTGCAATAGTTTGCTTTTAAAGAGTTTTGCTAGTTTACTTTGAATGGCAGCTTTAGTTCAATTTCTATTTCCTTTTAATTGCTTTAAAGCAGGATTTCCAACTGTAGAGAACATTTTTTATTGCTTCCTCGTTCCCAGATTGATTGTCTTGTTCTAGTTTGATTTCAATTGCATCAATCTCTAGAGGAATGAGTTATTGCTACTGTATCCTCAATTGATGTTTGCTGAGTGAATAGTTGGATTTCAGAGCATTTGAGTTTATATTATTGTTAGATTTCTTTTTCAAGCATTCATTTACTTTTGGATTTTAAGCACTATACTGCAAAACATTACTCTTGAGTAAATAGCCACCTCAGACTGAGTACACTCTTGAAATAAAAAGTTGTCCCTGGGTTGATAATTAATGTGAAGGTAATTAGGAGTTAAAAAGACACCTTTTTATCGCTCCACATTTTGGCGCCGTTGCCGGGGAGAGTGTAGCCATTTTTAAAGAGTAGTGTGCATCTGATGAGTGCCTGTTAGGAGAGAATTGGGTATTAAAAACGGAAGGTAAGAACCTGCGTACGGAGCATGTAAAAGCCCTGCTCCCCTGCCCGATTTCTAGCAGGACTGTTAAAGAACCTAGGGTAGAAATAGATGTTTGAATTTTTGTGTGAATGACTTAAAAGAAAAAAAAATAGAAATTTTGAAAAACGAATCACATGATTTCACTCAAGTGGTGATGTAAGCACCACCCATTTCACTAACTAATTGACAGGAACATTTGAAGAAGGAGCCTCGAAGAAACACATGAAGAACATCTTCTATTATGGTAAGAAATGACTCACATTTTTACTTTTGAATTTCCTATCAAAGATCTAGGAGGAGTGACAAAAATGCACATAATTCCCCCATCTTTACCAAATTTTCATGGTTTAGCAAATGAAGATCCAGATACATTCTTATTTGAGTTCGAAATACATTGTAGAGGATATGATTATTGTACTAATGATCAAATATTGAAAGTGTTTCCTCTTACTCTAAAAGGAGCAGCTCTCCGATGGTTCATGAGCCTAGGTGGGAATTGCATCCAAGCATGGGAGGACATGAAGAACATATTCTTGAAAAAGTACGAAGACTATTGCAAATCCAATGAAGATGTTTTCGGTATGATACAAGGGGAAGATGAAAGTTTGGAGGACTATGTAGATCGATTTCAATACAACCTTCAAAAATCAAAATATAAGCATTTGGAAAAAGAGATCTTAAAAACACTCCTACTAAAAGGAATCAAAGATAAATTTTTAGAACTATTAAATCTGATAGGAAAAGGTGATGTTTTTCATTTGTCATATGATGATGTTTGTGAAATGTGCATAAGGTATTCAAGAGGAATCTCCAAGGCTGTTAAGAATTCTAGAGATGTTTGTTCTTTCTTTTCCAAATTTGCTACAAGAATAGGAGACATAAGAGCTGAAATCAATGATTTACTTGAACATTTTAAAGTTGATTTTATTACCTCTCTAAGTTCAAAATTGGATGCTTTGCAGGTTCATAAAAATCAAGAATTTGATGAAGTGTTTTTCACTCATGACCGAAAGGAGCATACCATAGATGGTTACTCTTCCTTATCTAGGATGGAAGTATCATATCAAAGAGGTGAGGAAGCTGCAACAAGGTCAAAACCATGGAAATCATGGCCTACAGGTATGGTTCAAAACACTTCTTCTCCATTCTCTTACTTGCATAATCCATTATGGAATACTCATGTTCTAGGGCAACCATGTCAATTTCAATATAACCACCAATCTTATCTACAAGTTTGGCATGGTTCACCTTATGATTGCATGAATACTCTCCCTCGTCTTGTATCACAAGCACATTCTCCATATTCTCCACCAGCTCTTCCACAACACCTTGCTTGCCCATCAAAACCATTCACACAACCCAATCAACCACATCATCAAAATTCTCGATTCCTTACACATTTTCCTGCTCAACTAATTCCACACCCTCACCATAATAAACTAGTACAACATGCTTACAATGTTGAACTGCCAAATTTACCCACCCTTCCCTCCCATTCTATCTCACATGTGTCATTAGAGAAAATTTACAATGAGATTCAGAATGTTTCAAATTCAAAAATTGTAGAAGCTATGGAAGAAAATGAGGTCTCTTTTAGTTTGCATCAACAAGCCATTTTAAAAACTCAAGAACTTCATGATCTGATGGATATGAGAAATCAAGAAAGTAATGGATACATTGAAGATTGGTTTCACTCCATCATGTGTTTGCAACATCACTCTATGCTTCAACAATTTTTGATACCATTTTTTCAAGGGAAGTTTGCTTCTCATACCCTAATTGTCACTAATATGCATTTTTCAAATTTGGGTATGTGTATACATGAAGCCATATTTCGAAAATGGTTCCATTGGAAGTACTCCTATACATAGTCATATTCATTTTTCAAATCAAAATAGGTTAGTGTAGAAAATAAAATAAATAAGGGAATAAATAAATGCATTTTGTTTTTTTATGTAAAACTAGTTGTTTTTTGTTGCAACATGCTATGCAAATCAATATTGGAGATAATTTTTTAATTCGTTTGTGTATGTAGATGAATTATAATGGAAATAATAGTTATACAAACACTCATATTTACTTTTATCACCAATTTGAAAAAATTCTTGAATATCATATTTTTTTTTTTTTGGCTTGTGGGCTTGATGGAATTTCTGCAAAAACAGTCGAGACAGTCATGTTTTGAGGGACCAAAAGAGAATATTTTTAAAACATGTTTCTATCCTAAGTAGCCCTTGATTTCTAATTTCTAACCCAATTTGAATCACTTAATTTGGATTTGAAACGAAAAAGTTAGAAACAAAACATTGACATGGTGTCTAGTGGGCAGCTGAGGAACAGAGTTGGGACAGTCAGTTTTTGGAGCCCTAAATGTTTGAATTTTAAAACCTGTTTCTATGGTAGATTCCCCTATGAATATAGTTTACAATGAAATTGGAATCACTCATTTTCGATATCGTATGGGGAAGTTATGATCAAAATACTGATTGTCTATCGTAAATCAGCACTCTTAAAACTCTGTCTTTTTGGCTGTTCCTTACAATAATTGAACTATCAATTCTTCTTGTCTTAAAAACTTGTTTCTATTAGAGATAAATAAATGAATATATTTTCATTTTCAATTTGAATCATTTGAATCTGACATCAAACGAAAAAGTTACGCTTGAAATATCAACTGTTGGTCTAAGCCGGGTAATCGACAATGACTCTATTATGCAGGTTGTTCTAACTAAAATTGACATATCATATCATTGAATCTTTAAAACCTGTTTCTACGGGAGATAAACCTTTGAATTAGCTCTCATTTGGCTTTGGAATCACTCAATTTCGATGAAAAACAAAGAATTTGTGATTAAAACACTGCAGGTTAGCATGATTGGCCACTGCTCTCCCACGGGTAACAAATAAATTTTACTTTGTTATTTTCTCCATGGATTTGTTCTACAGAGTAACTACTTGTTAGTTTTTTTGCATAATTCTTGGATTAGGGGAGCCCGCGCACCTCTCTTTCTCCATGATTTAATGTTTTATTGCAGGTAGATACTCGTTTTTTGCAGGTCTTAGGAAAATAAAGAAGGTCAATTTATGAACGAGTGATTTTTGAAAGAAATTTTAAATGAAATAAAGGAATTTCATCTAACTCATTACCCAACGGATTCATAATAGAAGAAATGAAGAATTTATTTCCATTTCAAGGTTCATGTCTTATTACTGCTACCAAAACATTTTTTAAAGAGATCATTTTTTTTTACATAACATCATAGCTGTTGTAACTTAATTTACTTATTTACATACTTTTTTTTTAAATAAAATGTTGTTTCTTTTCTGATCTCTCTTATATTTTGTGTTTCAGGTTTTGTTTTATTCAAACTGTAACCCATCCTCAGCGTCAATACAGTGAACAGCTAATTCATTCTTTGTGTGCTTGCATTTTATGCTTGTGCATTTTGTTGTTCCTTTTCTGAAGGGGCAACATTTGTGTGCACTTTTGTTGTTTCTGTTGTTCCTTTTTCAAAGGGACAACATTTTCGTTTTACTGTTCCTTTTCCAAAGGAACATCACCTTTTGGGTCAGCAGTTCAATTTGTTGTTCCTTTTTCACTTTCATTTTGCCGTTCCTTTTCCACGGTTCATTTTGCTATTCCTTTTTCGCGGTTCATTCTGTTGTTCCTTTTCCAAAGGAACGACACTTTTCATTTTTGTTGTTCCTTTTCCAAAGGAACGGCACTTGCGTTTTTGCTGTTCTTTTTCCAAAGGAATGACACTTTTCATTTTTGCTGTTCCTTTTCTAAAGGAACGGCACTTGCGTTTTTGCTGTTCCTTTTCTAAAGGAACGACACTTTTAGTTTTTGTTGTTCCTTTTTCCAAAGGAACGGCATTTGCATTTTCACACTTTTTTATGTGTATTTTTGCTTTTTGGTGTGCATTTCCTTTGCTGTTCCCTACATGGAACACCACTTTTTGAGTGTTTTTGCTGTTCCTTCAAAGAGCAACCCTTTGGGAGTATTTTTGAGAGCAACCTTTTCTTCCTGTTGTGGGATTATTCCTAGTTCATCTCAACCACATTTTACTGATTCCTCTTCATGGAATGAAGTACACTATTTTTATGAGGACAAGAATTATGGATTCTATTAAAGCGAGTTAATATCATTCACATTATGATCTTTAGCAGGACAGCTCCTTGATGATAGATTATTTTCAAAAGGGACACAATTATTTATATACTACTTTACTGCATTGTTTTCTGTTGAACATGATATTGATTGATCATCTTAATACCATGCTGGTTCCACCCTTCTGGATTATAATCTTCTCTGTCTGTAATAAATGAGATTATGGGTATATTTTTCTATTGACATGTTCAACTTCTTCCACCATCCCTGCTCTTAAGGAGTACTGAGCCTCCCTCTTTTTATCATAAAAATGTGTAATAATAACAAAATTTTGTTCGTAGATGGAGGATAGGGGGTCTCATTACGAGCGAGCCTACCATGTTCATAAGGTTGTAACAAAGTGACATTCCCATTATGGCCACCACACCAAGGTTCTGATCCATTGGATAGCCAAATATCCTTGGAACAGGAGGTCTCATCACGAGCCAGCCTGATCACTTTTGCTACATCCCAGTGAATGGCAGTGTGGTTATCTGGTTACCACGCCAGCACATTGATCTCTTCTGTAGAAAAACACTGTAACTCTCCATTTATAAATTGAGGATCCTGGCTCATATGGGTTAAAAAGAAACCCTGCCGAGGCTATGGATGCCTGCTAGCAGCAGAGGCTTTGATTATGGTATTGAAGTTATATCTTATCATCAATTATTACTATAATACCCTTTTCTTATTTTTTCTTTTTATCAGAGAAGTTATTTCCTTAATTTTCCCTGTTTTGAACCTTTATGCATGAGAAATTGTTTTCAGATCAATCGCATCATTTTCAGCTAGAATGCTGTCAGTCAAGCATCTTTTTGGCATATTGTTGTCCTTTTTCTCTTTTTCATAACTTATCATCAATCCAAAGCATCCTATCTCTTATTCATAACTATCTTTACACACTCTGCTCTCATTATAACCATAACTCCCGCTGTCCTATCATTGATATGTGTACTCTGCTTCATTTACTGTTGTATTGTTCATTCCCTTGCCTTGTCATCAACACAACACCTTTCATATGCTTTATGGTCATGGAATCCCTTTTCCAATTGGAGGGGGGAATGTATGCATTATGGGATAGCATGCGATATGATTACTGCACTCTGCCATAACTTGTTGATTTGACAAAATATTAGTATTGCATGTATACATCAGTTTTTCTAATTGAAATTTTTGCATGCATCTTCATCTATTGCCATTCAAAACTAACACTATGGATCCAAGAACATTGTATGCCAAATAGTGCTTTGTTTAAAGGAAAACAACAAGTATGGGCATAATTCTATTCATAGCATGACCACACTATTGCACTTAACAAAAGAGGCTCGCGAACGTGAACAATTCTTTAGACATGATGTGCTTACCTGGATTCCACCTTTTGCATCACTTTCAGCACCAACTCTACCTACATCAGCTTCAACAAATGCCAGTCCATATATGTCATTCCACATTTTTCTTTTGGAGGTAAAACTTGAGGTAAAATCGCATAATTTCTTATTTATTACGAATTTAGGAGAATTTTATAAAAATCCATTTTGAGCATTATTTATCATTCTTCAGTCCACATCTGTACCACTTCCCATTTTCCAACGACATATCATCTTTCAGTTTGGGGGAGTGTTGCTTTCATTCATTTTTTCCTTATAACCATGTTATTCATATTCTTTATCATCCATTGCTATTCTTATTCCTTCTCAACACCTCCCTTATTCCATGTTGTTTTACACCAAGCATAGAATTCAACAGCTGGTAGCAACCACCTCTATTTGTCTTCTAGCATTGCATGAGGACATGCTAATTCTTCAGAGAGGGGGAGGAATTGCTACGCATGATGGATGTTTTCTACTTTCTTCCTCATTTATGACATACAATTTCATTTTTACACTGTGCAGAAATTGATTTCCATAATATGAACTCAATTCTTGTGATTTTTGGAAAACACAGACGTATCATTAATACAAATCCAGACAATTTCAAGATAAATTAGTTCATAAAATTTCAGAAATCATGCACTCTCACCTACAACCATTTTGTTTATATCTCATGATCCGTGCATCAAAACGACCTGATTTTTGGATCATAGAGGCATTCATATATTGTAAATTTACTTGCAACATTTCAACAAAATTTGTTTTGTAGTTTTTGAGAGAATGCTTAATGAAGTTTGCTGTTATCTATATCATATTTTGCTGCAACTTCATACATATAGTTGAATGTCAATGTAAAAATTGTTATGCCTTCATCAAGATTGCTAAAATTGAATATTCATTAATTAAGGAAGCATTCATTTGTTCTCAAATTTTTATTGCTTGGTTAACACATGGGTTTTGTCTTTGGGTTGCATGAGGACATGCAACATATTGAGTGTAGGGATATGTTGGATCGTTAATATACCATTATTATTGTCACTTTTGAACGCTTATTCCACCCATTTCTACCATTTTTCATCACGTCATTTATCATAATTTATCATATAATTCTATTTTACAATGATTTATGCTCTTATGTAAAAATATTATTTATTCTCCTTTATTTCTAATAAATTGATGATTATGCATGATTTTATCAATGAAAGTTTAATAAATTGGTTATAACATTATTCACCATTTTTAGCCTTCAAGATAATTTCCAGATTGAAGATTTGATCATTAAAAGTGCCAACTCAGAAATGCGCTGGAATAAGAAGTGACAGTTTTGTGGTTGAGATTCTGAGCAAATGAAGCAGAATATGGAAAATCCGGAACATGGGTTTTGTCCAGAACAGACCTAATTAACTTTGACTCAAAATGGCGTGCCCAACTTAGGCTTGTACTAAGAGAAAAGCAGGGTTCTTTGAGCACGATTTTCTCAGATTTGTTGTTGTGGCCGTCCTCCAAATCTCAGCTGCAAAGCCAAATTTGTCTTGCTCTTGTTGAAAGATGGATGGAAATATATCTTCTTGTTGATCAATTGGTTGGAAAAAATCTAATTTTGTAATAGAAATTATGTTTTAGTTATCTTTATTGTAACTTCTCTCTAATCTCTCTCTATTTAAATGAAAACAGAGATCAGAGATGGGGATGATTTGGGGATGGAAAAATGATGGAACTGAGGATTTAGAATTAGAGATTTAGAATTAAGAATTCATGATAGGATAGGAGGAAGAAAGCATTGTTTCAGGCTGTAAGTCTCAAAGCTGCTGCTGTTGTAATGATTTTACCATTTAATGATTAATACCTGATTTGGGAGGAGTCATTCATTCTTTTCATCTGAAGTAGCCCAGCATCATCTGCTGGCGGCTAAGGGCCCAACCTCTGGTGGAGTACGCTGCTACTGTATTATATCTTTACGCTTCATGTGTGGTTTGATCTCTTTCTTTTACTCTGTTCAGTAATCTGACACACTTTAATGTTTTACATATCAGCGCTGTTATATATACTTGATTGGATACTATCGTTATCTGCAATAGGAATGCTATGTTATCATTTTAACTTTGTATCGCATTGCTATTCCTTTTGATAATTGATATAGCATTGATGTTCCATTACAATTGTTGTTACTTTATAGCTATGATTCATACATATTGTATCGAAGCTCAGATTACTATTCATTTTAATGATAAGTGTGTTGCGTGCTTGATTTGGGTTGTTGTACATTCAGATTTAATCTGCTATTCTATGTCCGATTTATTCTTAAAGTAAAGATTCCTATTAATTTAGCTTTGCTATTGTTCATTTCCATTAATTAGAGTTTGTTGTTTAGATTTCTTTAATTACAATTTGCTGCCCATTTACTTTGTTGATCATTTCTGTTGATTAATTGCAATAGTTTGCTTTTAAAGAGTTTTCCTAGTTTACTTTCAATGGCAGCTTTAGTTTAATTTCTACTTCCTTTTAATTGCTTTAAAGCAGGACTGCCAACTATAGAGAACATTGGTTATTGCTTCCTCATTCCCAGATTGATTGTCTTGTTCTAGTTTGATTTCAATTGCATCAATCTCTAGAGGAATGAGTTATTGCTACTGTATCCTCAATTGATATTTGTTGAGTGAATAGTTGGATTTCAGAGCATTTGAGTTTATGTTATTGTTAGATTTTGTTTTCAAGCATTCATTTACTTTTGGATTTTAAGCACTATACTGCAAAACATTACTCTTGAGTAAATAGCCGCCTCAGATTGAGTACACTCTTGAAATAATAAGTCGTCCCTGGGTTGATAATTAATGTGAAGGTAATTAGGAGTTAAAAAGACAATTTTTTATCGCTCCACAGTTGTCTGAATAAGTTAATCACCGATAATGCAACAGCTTTCAAATAAAAAAGGATGGTAGAATTTTGTCATAAATATCACATCATTTTGGGTCACTCAACTGCCTATCATCCGCAAGGCAATGGATTGGCGGAGTCATCGAACAAATCATTGGTCAACATCATCAAGAAGTTGTTGGAAATAAATAAAAAGTGCTGGAATGAGAGGTTGGTCCATGCACTTTGGGCAGATCGGATCAGTCAGAAAAAATCCATTGGTATGTCACTGTTTGAGCTTGTTTATGGAGTTGATACAGTATTTCCTACCTCTCTCGTTGTCCTGGTAGTCAAACTTCTTCAGGAGGCCGACAGTGAAGAAGATCCTGTGCAGAGAAGGTTGAATCAAATGGTCCACTTGCAGCAAACAAGAGAAGAAGTTTTCAAGAAGACATCCAAATTGCAGGAGAAGATCAAGAATATTTATGACAGAAAAGCAAAGGCAGATAAATTTCAGTTGGATGATGTGGTGCTGAAGTGGGATGCAAGAAATGAGGAGAAAGGTAAGCACGGAAAGTTCGAGAATCTTTGGAAAGCTCCTTTCAAGATTGCAGCATATAGGGGTCAAAATGCCTTCCTTCTGAAGGGAATGAACGTGGAAGATTGTCTAGGAGGGCCGATCAATGGTCGGCTGCTCAAGCGGTACCATTTCTAAGTTTATTAATGCTGCTTCCACTATCATTGTAAATACCATTTTTATTTCAGTTTGGTTTCAGTCTGTCAAGTTAGTCTTTGAGTCATTTCAATGTCAAGTTTGAGTCAATTTTTTGGTCATTTTAGTTTCATAAATGAGTCAGAGTCCTGTGTTGTTGTTGAAATGATGACTCCTTAGCCCGCTGGACAAAGGCACTGTCTAGCTCCTCCAGAGATCTACTGTTCTTGGCACCTCAAAGGAGCTACCATCCCCCATTGGAGCCAATGTTAGAGTCGGTCTGGTCAGTCCTCTGTCAGAGATCAAAACTCTTTATGCATTTCATTTTTAGGTGTCCCGCTCCATTCACTCAGCTGCATTCCGCTAGGGGCATGCCATGATCTGACGGAGAAGGTCATGCTAGTCATTTCCCCTCATATCTGGCTCCTGTTGGCTTAGGTCTTTTGTCAATAATCACAAACGTCCATAACAGTCAAGGTCTGGGCCGTTAACAGACAAAAGTCATTTTTGGTCATTAGGTCTAGGGATTAATCAATTTGGTCTTTAAATAGGTCCAATAAAGCCATGCAGGCCGGAGTGATGGCCTTGCAAAGTAATGATTCATAGAGTTTCATCGTCATATTGATAAACTTCAACTGTTCTTCAAAACTCTGTTTTGAAGAAAAGTTAAACAGTGTTATTGGTGACAAAATTATCAAAAAAGTCTTCACTTGATTTCTTCAAGTGCAGTCATGGTTTCCGTGGCCAAATGTCCTGTCAAGCAATCCCTGTAAAGGGTGCCGAAAATTTCATCACTTGAGCCAAAATTCAGAGGAAAAGTGAAAATCAGGGTTGTTTTAAAGTCAGTGAAAAAGTGTCAAACATAAACATTAGAAACTGGGTTTTTTGAAAAAGCAAAAATGTAATCCATCACTTCCAAATCTTTATATACAAACTCCCACCTAAATCCAAGCCATTGTGTAATCAAAGGCAGAAGGAAAGCATTGCAAAATTATGGGTGTGCAAGCACGTAATTTGGAGCAATTTGGAGGAAGTTTCAGGGGCGCGGTGCACACAGGCAGGGGCACGGTGCACACACAGGGCGCAACACACACAGAGCCCGCCAGCAGTGCAAAGTTATAACTAGCGCGGTGCACTAGGTTTTGCGTGTGGCGCACAGAGACAAAGCACCCAGAATTTTCCAAACTCCCTCAATTTTTTTTTGTGAAGCACATAAATTGCAAGGTAGGCTCCATAAACTCACTTGTGCATCAAATTTGATAAAGATATGGTAGTTCATTGCCTGTGATTAAATGCAAAAAATTTCATAAAGTTAACCACAAGAAGACACCAAAAAACCATTTTGTTAGGTTTGTGTCATTGTGTTGTTGATGCCAAGGCCCTATTTTTCCTGCCCTACCACTTTTCCTTATTCCCCTATGCCATTTTTCCAATTATCACTACCCTAACACTACCAAACTCATATTCCATTTCCCTTCCTCCTAGTGCTCAATTAAAACCCCAAACCCTAACCTGTCAAAATACCCAAAACCCCTACATATCCCTAAACAAAATTCTCCCTATAACCCCTATTCCCATTACATTACTCCCCTCCTAATACTCCCTTTGTTTCATTGTTCCCCTTGGTGGCAGATATCACAAACAACACCCCGCTTCACCATCATCAAAGGGGCAGCCTAAATACAGCTTATAAACAGCAGTCATGGCATCTGAGGGTTCATCAGAGTATGAGGTGGAGACCCAGAGTGATATAGCTTCAGGAGAACAGGATCCCCGGAGACATCATAGGAGTGGCAAACATGTTAGGGATGAGCCAAACACCCTCACTGAGTTGCAGGCATGCCCTCTTGCTATGTCAGGTTTCCAGCACCTAGCATGTTTTTAATTTTGTCAAAGGGTGGCAAATGTTAGAGTTCATCATGACTTGGCCCGTCCTTTTGTGCTTCACCTACATGGAGGTCAGTCTATCTTGGCCGAGGTCACCTTCACATTGACACCCGAAACTATCTCAGTGGCAACAGGCATGCCAAATGTTGGAGAATAGTGGCATAAGAAAAGGAAGGTGGATAGGCATCATTATGAGCCTTACATTAAGGCCTGTTGTTTGAGGCATCTCACAAGTGTCTTCCCATTCATATTTTTGAAAGATGAGTATGCTCCGCTCATGAAATTGATCATGAAGTACTTAAGTTGTGAGGGGAGGTTTTCTCGCCTATATGCCTATCACATCAGATCGCTCATGCACTTTACCAGAGTGTGGATGATAAACCTCCCATTTTTCATTTGCAGGAACATAGAGAGGATGAAAAATTTCATGCAGCATAAGACCCCTTAGCAGCAGCTCAACAGTTTTTATCACTTTGCTCTTATCCGGATTTTGGTGGATCATCAGTTGGGATTGCGGGGCATTGATTGGGAGGACTTCATCTCCCGTGACTTCTTCAGCACTCCACAGGTAGTATCAAAGGCAGGGCATGAGATAGGTGGTCCTTCTCATCAGTATGAGTTCCATGAGACCACTACTATGCTAGTATTCATCACCTATCAGAGAGGCAGTAGACATTTGTTTGCAGTGGCAAAGCGAGTGTTATCTCCACCCATGGTGGAAGGGGCCTCGCTTCCTGCATCGATGAAACAGGAACAGGACAGAGGTAAGGAGCCAATGCATGATGACAGGCCTTTAGGTGATTCATCAGGTGAACAAGAGACAAAATTCGTTCTCCTTCATGATGATGAGACAGATACAGAACCGAAAAATGCAGAGCTTAGAGAGATCATCCAGGAGCAGCAATCAGTGATTGAGGCCTTATCCCTTGACTTGGAGAGGGCTAAGTGGAACATGAAATACCTGGAGCAGAGGAACAAGCAGCTAGAGGATCAGCGGGTGATCATGGAGCTACAAAACATTCGTGAGCATCGCCAAGCTGCACAAAAGAGAAGAGTTGAGCTCACGTCATTGGAGCAAAAAATCAATGAGGATTGGGAGGCCAATCTTGAGAGCGTGAACATGCACTTGGAGAGGCTGCTAGACAAGGCTGACAAGGACCATGCTTTGCTGAGACACATGGATTATCATTACAGGACACGAAATATGAGTGAAAAGGCCCAGATAAGGAGCTTAAAGGCAAAATTGAGCAAAGCAAAAAAAGAGGCAAAAGAGCAAGATCGGCTTTTACTCTTGGCTGAGGCTTCTTTGGCAGAGCATAGCACCCCATAGAGAACCTCCAACCCAAATTTCAAGGAATTTGGGGAAATTTTGGTCACATGACAAAATTTTGGGCAAAACACATGTTTTTTCTCCCTGTGCACGCAACGCTAAAAATTGGGAACTCCAAATGAAGAATGGTTTGCATTTTTGGATTCAGCATGAAAAATCAAGACTACTGATTGTTGGACAAGAAATTTGGGCAAGATCTGAGCCTCCGGGAGGTCAAAAGCACCCAAAATATGACCTCTCTGCCCCTATTTTGACACACAGGAAGCCGTCTTGGGAGAATGAAGATTTGGAGGGGCAAATGAGCACCAAATTCAGAAATTCCAGTTGGGTTAGAAAGTAGACAGGACAGGATTTCTAACAAGCACACTTGGGAACATTTTTGACACATGAAAGTGCCTCAAATTAGGCTCCAAAGTAGCACAGTGTACAAATAAAATGGCGCGGTGCACATAGGAAAAATTGCCAAATTTGCTTCCGTTTCGTGAAATTTCGATTCGCGACTTCTCCAAGTGGGCCCGCTCATTTACGTTTTGGTTTTTGGCACCTAAGGAAAAATTTAAAGTATTTTCTCTCCATATTGGCTTCTATCCAAGTGGTGAAGGAAGGAAAACGGTCACCCAAGCCATTTGTCATGTTTGTAACGCTGCACCTGTAGCTGATGGTTGGCTCTTCACCTCCATTTTGTAATAGTTCGAGTAACTCCCCAACCCTTGGGCATTCTATCTCTTCATGGCACATTATATATATTGTATGCAATCTATTTGCAAAGGGTTGGTTGACTTGTAACTTCTGGGAGACTGTGGGAAGGAAACTCTGCTTCTTCACTATATATTTTTGACAGAGAATTGATGAAAGGCAGCGGCTCTGTTTCATGAGATTCATGTTGTTGTGAGTGTAGAAAATGTGTATTTTATGTTTTCATATTTATTTCATTATGTTTCATAATTCAATTCATGTTCATTTCCAGTGAAATTTTCTGAGTTAGATAAGGTAGAATTCAATTTTATTGCTCTTCCTGTGGGAAAATTTCATGTTCAGTGTTCTTCTTCTGTTGAAAAGGATTCATGTTCCTATGCCCTTTTCACTCTCCTAAACAATCTCTCCATTCCGCGTTATTTCAAACTAAATTGCTACACTTTCTACCTGCCTTGCCTCACGAAGTAATCTATGCCTTTGTATTAAATTCTTTGTTCTTTGCTGACCGTTGGTCCCATACCATCCCAGAAGCTTAGTCTTACATAACAATTATTTCTTGTATCCCTATTCACTTACTAGCCTAAGATCAATATTTCACTGTAAGTCATCTTAGACTGTTTTTTGCTTATCCATTCACTGAGCATGACTCAGAGAGATCCCTCTCCTGTTCTGGTAGGGCTAGCTACGAGACTGAGAGTGGTTTGTGGTTACCCTGAATTTTGCCTTCCTTCAGCCTAGGGCAGATTTAGGTGCTAACATAATCCAACCCCTTTCAAACTACTGACCATAGGCCTGTCAGCCTCATTCTCTGTAATTAGTGCTCCGTCTAGTAGCACTATCGTGTTGGTCATCCTGGCACGCAACATTTCCTTGGCAGCTGAAGTGCCGACTGCAAGGTTGGTGGACACTGTGCTAGTCTGTGGAGTATGCACCTGCAACTCCTATATTTGTGTCCAGAGAGCCCCCAATGCCAACTAGTTTTGTTCCTCAAACTGTTGGAGGGCCTCCGCAATGACATCCCTCATTGTTTCACCGATATCATGCAAATCCCCTTGAGTGAGGGCGATAGGGTCCAAAGATGTCTTTGAGGCCTTTGTTTTCTTTCAAGGCCCTACCTACTCTCATGGTTGGGGATGTTTGAGTTGGGTGGACGTCATCTGTAGGTCTGCCCAACCTTGTTCTATGTATGTCTCTGGTTCGGGCGAAGGTGACTTCTGTCCTTCACGCTCTCCATATATTTTTTCTGCTACTTTGCCAACTGCGCAGTGTCATGCGCTGCGTGGGCCTTAGCCGCTACTTATTCTTTCCTGCGCTTTTCCGCCAGCTGCGCCATCCGAAGTTTTATCTCTTCTTTCTTGCGTTGTGCAGTGGACTTCTCTGCTTTCACCGCAGAGTTAGCTAGAGTGCACCACTCTGGCAGCCAAGACTCAAGGACTACAAAAATTACATCATCAGTTGCCAAGTATGGTAATCATGCCACGTCTTCGTAGGTTCCTTCCACACCCTAATGAAGACATAGTGGAAGGTGGCTTTTAACTCTGCAAACCTCTACAAACTATTGTAGACTGTGGGTGATAACTGCGGCTTGCGATTGATCCCCATCTGGATGTTCATTTCCATTAGCACTCAAAATATATTGCTTTCCCTGATCTGTTGTGCATCCTTGGTCACCCACAGCGAAGCGTACTTTGTTGCCTCTTGAAGGTCCAGCACAACCGAGTGGAACGGGCTATCTTCGGGCAACTCCCAGGCCACTAGTACAATCAACAATAAGAGCCATGTGTAACGAAACATTTTGCCCTGCTCCTGTGCCTCGCAAAAGTTCGTAAGGAACTCACCGCATAGATAGTTTTCCTAGTTGAACTAGACCCCTTATGTGCATTGCGCCACTAGTGCAACCACTAGCACGGGCACCTCATATGCGTGGCACTTCCACAACACCTTCCCTACCAATATGTGTGTCGCGACCTTGACTACAGGGTTGTTGATGTTGGAGATGGTATACCCTCGCTTCTTCTTCTTCTCCAACTTAAACTTCTTTTACATTGTCTTTGCGAGGGCTAACTCCCCACCTTTTCCCTCTGAAATGTTTGTTGGATCCTCCCCTAAGCAAGGGAGCCATGTAATCTGGTGAATCAAATGGTCTGTAATGGGGATGGGGTCCTCCAACCATAAGCACCCATAATGCACCAAGCAAAGCAACTACCTGATTACGAAAATGGTCACTGGGCATGGTGGTAATGTGGCACCCAGAGTAGCTTTAGCAACCCTTCTTTCTCAACACCTCTAAGCCATTTACATGGCTCACATTCAATCATTCCAGTCGACCGTCTATCTTCGGGTGCATTAGCATCGAAGTCGCTAAATGAGGTAACTTCTCGTGGTCTGCGAGGTCCCAATCATCAAATGTTAACATGGGAACCCATCCCAATTGCGCTCCCTCAAAAATAATATCATTTTGGATCAGCGGAGTTTGCAGAGAGATCTTGCTCACATCTATATCCTTTTGCACCTTGGCTTTACCCTTGCATGGAGGAACATATTCTGGCAACTGAGTAATAGTGTCTGCACCCTGGGTTTCAACGTCCACCTCTACATCCTCCTCCTCCACCATGATTTTTTCAAACTCTTCCTCCTCATCAGCCTCCAGAATAATGGCTTTCCCCTTTTCCTACAATATGAGCTTGGTCCTCAGTGGATTTCGGGGTGAAACATGCACTGGTATCATGGCCTGCATATCCTTCTTAGGTCTTGGTGTTCGCGGTGATTTAGGGACCTCAACAATTATTTTGGCACTCTCTGGGGCTTCCACTTCTGCAATTTCCTACACAGATTCCTTGGCTGGCACTGCTCTTTTGTCCATGGATTCTTCGAGTGCTGACATCATTCTTGTCAGGGGTTCCTATGTCTCCTCGACAATGTTTCAAACACTGAACTTGCTCTCAAAGGCTCAAATTTCGAACCATACACAGTTGATAGCGCAACAGCTCAGTTCTCAAAATGGCAAGTGTTTTTCCTTGGACAACCACTTGTAATTTATAGGGCCTTTTGAATTTGAAATCAACCGTTCCCCCCACATTCAATCCATTAATGCTAGATTAGCAGCAGATTTTCAAGAATCTAGCCCATAATGTTTGTTGTAAATGCTTGTCGCCTGCTCCATTTAGCCTCAAACCAAGCATCAAATCATGAATAGCGACTTTAATGATCACTTTCCAGCCAACCTGCGCGCTAGAGCAACTATCCTCACGTTGTCACGGACCCTGTGACACTTCACTACTACGCATAGTTCCTGAGTAGAGTAGTTTATAGTCCTGCGCCTTCTTTAAGCTACCTGGAGCACTAAGACTGTGCCACTTTCATATAGTCACATCGCTGGATCTCCAGTGTATGGCTTAAAGCAACCTCCATTCACTTTTCCTAGGAAGGGATCTCCATTCAACTTAACCAGTTGCACCACACCTCCGCCGGTAATCTCTTTAATAATATACGGCCCTAACTAGTGCATTTTGAACTTTCCATGGAATTTATCAAACTTACTATCATACAACAAAACTAGATTGTTTACCTTGACTATGTGTAGCTTAATATGTCAGTGATGCCATGCCTTTTTGTGCTGCTTTTGGAGTTGCTGGTCAAATCCAACCAAAAATGGTTCTTATTTGAGCTCATCTAGCTATGTGAGCCTCTCCTCCAGGGCTCTGTGATCCATCATATCCATGAGCACTGCTATGCGCATACTAGGCACAATGTATTGCATAGGGATTACGGATTCCACTCCATAGACAAGTATAAAAGGTGTCTATCGCATCAGCTTCTTGCATGTCATCTGATAAGCCCATAACACTGTAGGTATGCGTAGATCCTAATCACTTCTTTGCACATTGAATAACTTGGTCAGCACGGTTTCCAATACTTTGTTGAACACATCCATTGTCATGTTAACCTGTGGGTGATAAGGTGTGCTCTTTTGATGGTACACCTAAAATTCCTCTGTTAGTGCACTGATCGTCTCGTTCAAGAAATGCGCACTGAGATCACTTATCAAGATATTTAGACATCCAGATAACCTTGGTACATGTTCAAATAGAAAATTCGTGGTAGTCGTGCTTGTGCAATCCTTCACTGACTGCGCTTCTGCCGAACAAGTCAAATACTCCATCGCAATGATAATATACCTCACGTCTATCTTTCCTTGAGGTTTGATGGGTCCTAAAAAATCTACTACCCATTTTTCAAAAGGTTGCAACATCATTTGTGGATTCCAAGGCATTTCATCCTTCTGTGATGACCTGCCTTTTCTTTGACATACATCGTATGCCTTGTAATATTCTTTTGAATCCTTATGAAGGGTTGGCCACCACAACCCTGCGCGTAGAATCTTCTACGTGGTTGCTATTCCTACATA
This sequence comes from Pinus tabuliformis, assembly GCA_031772625.1. NCBI lineage: Eukaryota > Viridiplantae > Streptophyta > Pinopsida > Pinales > Pinaceae > Pinus > Pinus tabuliformis. The sequence continues at coordinate 42,026,723 of CM062815.1, forward strand.
ATGTCCTCTCATGGCACCCCCATGAGCATCCGCGAGGATGCTCCTTTGTTCAAACTTAGGTATATACGTTCACAGTATTTCATCATTCCCCATCTTGTATAGATGCCCAAAAATGATAGAGAAATATGTTGCGCACACCACTAATTCCTTATTTTGCTGGATATAGTATCCTTCCGGCACAATTCCAGTTGTTAGGAAGTGTATTATATCTTCAAAATGTCCATCGACTACGCGCACAGCAAAGAGCTACGCATCGGGTAATCCTTCCTCCAAACTAGTAGGTCCCTCCCTTGTCTCAATGCGTGACAGGTGATTTGGTCCCGCGTTCAATCATCCAAGCTTCACAACAACTTCGAAATTGTATTCTTGGAATAATAAAATCCATCTGCAGATGTGCCCTGCCAACACAGGCTTATTGACCAGGTACTTTATCACGGAATGTTCTGTATACATCTTAAAGTGGCCTCCTAGCAAGTAGTGTCGATATTTCTGGAGCGCATATACCTTAGCTAGCCCCTCGCACTCAGTGGTGGAATAGTTCTTCTCTACTTTGGATAATCTGCTACTTGCGAATGCGATAGGGTGATCCAAGTCTTCTTTTCCATACTGTGTTAGTACTACCCCCAACGCTATACACGACACATCAACATGGACATGAAACTCTTTCTTCTAGTTTGGGAAGATAAGAATCGGCGCAGTAACCATCTTTTCTTTCAATATATCCACGATTTTCTTACAGTCATCATTCCAGCAGAACATGACATCCTTCTTAAATAATTTTTCCATCGCCGAGGTGATGTGGGCATAGCCTTTGATAAACTTTTTGTAATACCCCATGTGTCCCAAAGTAGCACACAATTGTTTCACACTTCTTGGCACTTCCAAGTTCAGAATCATCGCGACCTTCGCGGGGTCTACCATCAGCCCCTGTTTGCAAATCACGTGCCCAAATAGGTTCCCAAAAGGAATGAGAAATAGACACTTCTTGAGGTTGAGTGCAATTTTGTATCTTCGACAAGTATCCATCATCAAGCGCAAGCTCACTACATGGTGCTTAACCAGCCCAAATACAGTCTAGTCATCAAAATAGACCTCTAAGAACTTACGAATATATTCCTTAAATGCCGCAACAACCACGCACAAAAATATGGTTTGCGCATTCTTCAATAAAAACAGTATGACAATATATTGAAAGCAACCCCACTCAGTCATGAAGGTTGTCTTGCTCCTATTCTACGACTTGATTTTGATCTGGTGGTACCCTAAGAATCCATCAATAAAATAATATGCTTCCTGACCACCTACATTGTCCAACACTTCATCTATGAACAGAGTTAGGAATGGATTATGCACACAAGCATCATTCAATTTTTTGAGATCCATGCATATCCTTAACTCGTCCTTCTTCTTGTTCTCTTGCACCACAATTGGGCTTACCCAATTGGATTCTTCCACAGGCTCAATGATACCTACTGCAAGCATTTTGTCTAGTTCTACGCGGACCTTCTCCTTGCATTTCAGATTTAAGTGGTAAGGCCTTTGCTTATTTGGCTTTGTGTCCGGCTTTAACATGATCTTCATCACTCCAAGATCTTTGATTATTCCTTTCAAATCCGTAAACTCGGTTGGGAATAAGTCCTAGTACTCATGGAGTATCTCAACGACCTTATCCACTGTTGTGTCGTCCCAGTAGTCTCTTATCTTTTAAAATTTGGGTTCTGCCTCCGTACCAATGTTCACATGCTTGGTTTTCACTGGCGCGGTTATATCAGGGTTCTCAATCTGTGGTCCTTGAACCTTGTGGTGGCCTCTTGTTTCTAGAATGTTAATATTCCGTGGATCCTCATCCTCCTCTTTAGAAGTTACATTATAACATTCCAGCTTATGACTCAGCTAAGTAGCCCATTCAGGATGGATCAGGTCTAAAGGCTCCTGTGGTATCCTAAACATGGTTTCTTTTACCTCTTGTAGTGCTTCATCAACACTATCCCACCCATCCTCAAAACTGAAGGTCATCATGAATCCTTCGCACAGGATATCCCATTCACCTGTCCCATGGAGGAGCTCTGTTTCTATATACCAGTTCATTGGTATAACATCTAGGGTATATAGAATAGGTGTGCCCACTTAGGTTATGGATTTCCTCCATAGGCCTGCGTCCACTTGGTTAGATGCACACGCGGGTCATCATTATCCTACATTCGTGCAAATCATCAAAACTCCCTTTGTGCATACCTCACCATCTCACTAGTGTAGCACGCAGTACCCAGTGTAAGGTCTGGAAGCGTTGATTTTCTGGCACCTCCCTTTCAAATGAATCCAAGAAGGTATCTACCTCATTTAGACCATCATAAGTGGGTAGATTTCTTGCTTCTATCGACACGCAGCGCTGCGACCTAGTCATCATATTTCAATTCAGTGTAGTAACCTCATGTAACCGATATTGCCACCATTCTATTTCTTCGTCAGAATCCAAAGTGCAGGAACTCTTGCACTCCCATGTAATATGCCCATCCACGGCGGGATTAACCCAGTCTTGGTCTCACACTGTTATCTTATAGATACAGTCCAGATCATCATCACTTTCATAGTCGCAGACAAGTTCTGTATAGCGTGATCCTTCAATAGAATCCAGGGGTATTATTACGCGTAGTGATTTCTTCTCAAAGATCATTTTTCGCTTCTTCAGATTGATTACCCCATTCATATCAATAGCCCAGTCAATTCCTAGGAGCGCAGGGTAGGGATTGTTGTCATCAACAATCTCTATTACTTCAAAATCTGCTAGCGCACTTGCTCACTCAATATCCACAGTTACTCCTTATAATCGCCCCATGGGTATGATTTTCTATTAATTCACCATCCTTAGCTAAATCAGATACCATTGCAGTGCATGTCTTCCCATTCACTCCCATGTATTTTTTGGAAGAACATTCACATCTGATCCCAAATCCAAAATGACTTGATCCATTTCGTATTCTTTGATCTGCACGATGAGTCTCATTTTACATCATGTCCTTGTCTTATGCTTTCTGATCTTGCAGACTACGCGTAGTTCACCTAGCATGGTCTCAACACATCTATTGATGAGTTCCTGTAACCCTTCCACGGCCTTAATGTCATGCAGTAACCTCATATAGGGTTCCAAGAAAGTCGTGAGCATAGAGGGGTCCATTTCCGACTCAGGCTTATCTTTGCTTCCTAAAGTGGAGGCCTCATCGAAGCTCTTCTTAGCTTCCATGAAGGTTTCCTAAGCACGCTCAAAATCAAACTTAGCTTCTTTCGTCAGGGCTTTACGAACCCAAGTACTATCTTCTAGTTGTTTCCCTTTCTTATCTCCCATTTCAATTCCACTTTAGAGCATAATTATTACGTTCAGATCTTCTTTGCGAGGCTCATACCTCATCATCTGCAGGTTCTGAGTCTGGGGAGGTGATAGCGTTCCTTTGTCGCATATCCTAGCTATCATTGTTCGACAATCTTCTGTCTCATGATCAAACAGTGTGCATTACTTGCACGATTGGTGCGTTGGATTAGTGCAATCGTGGGCATAGTGTCCTGGTCCTTTGCAATTGTAGAAAACCAACTGTTCGCGAACTCCACCAGGTCCCCCTCCTCCTCAGCCTCATCCACGCCCCTGAAATCTTGTCCACACCATTCCTGCATTTTGGTCAAGGGGCCATGTTTTAACTTGAAATCTATAGGCAGGCGTTCTATCAATCATCAATTTATAGCTTCTGCAAGTACGCTCATCATGTCCTGCCGACTTACAAAATTTGCAGAACAACTGTTGCAAAGTTTGTGTATACTTCTGTAACAAGTGGTAGTTATATGTGGCATGTTTTCCTGCTATTTGATAGATAGTGCACCACAAAGTAGGTGTTACGCTAGGTCCTGCTTGATCTTATGGTCTTAAAGGCATCGGTCCTCCTCTTGCGAGGTAATTTTTAAAGACCAGGTAGTGGTCTTTGTCATGAACTTGACTCTTGCATTTTACGCACCACACTTCTTCGTGTACCTCTAGTCAAACAATCCTATCCTATTTCAAAATTTTCATCTCAAGGCATAGATTCTTCAGCTATGTGTGGATCTGTTGAACTCCTACATTATGATCTTGCATTGGGGTCTCATGTAGTCTCATGGAAATCTCCAGGGCCTCTGCCTAAGTCGTTATCTTCTGTTGCGACAGTGCACTCCTTAAGTGTCGTAGTAGCGAAGCTACAAAACAGGTGTGATGTTGTCCATATGTTAGTTTCATATTTCCTTCGCGGATCATACATTTCAACCTCTGATCTAGTTCCCAAGGAGTCTTGCTTGGTAGCATCGTCATCTCTTTAAATCCCACAATAAACTACACTTTAGTATTAGGCCCACTAAATTCTCTATTTAGCGTTGTTTGGATATTTGCGACTCTCACATTCGGGTTATCATTGGAGTACTTAATATACCAGGTCAGTGCATGATCCTTTAAGGCACTAACCAGCATCTCTTTCTTTATATGGTCATTTCTAACACCTTGCGCTTCCCATACAGCCCTTACAACGAACTAGAATTGGTCTGGATCCTCATTTCCCAAACCCTTGAACAAAAGCAACTTCAATGTGTTTTCCATACTGAATCATGGTGGTGGTGGAGGTGGTATGGGTGAATTTGAAGGTGATGGTGATGAAGCCAGTGGTGGTGTGGGCAAGGGTGGTATTCACAGAATTCTTTTTCTTATGAGATGAATATCACTTCGCGGAGAGACCTTCGCGAGCTCTTCCTCATCCCCTTGCGGAGGTGAAATCAAGGGGCTATTTTCTAGACCCTTATTTACTTTGTTCCTATAAACCTTTCCACTTCATGTAGCCCTGAACATCAAGGTAACTACATAAGCCTATTTTCACACAACAACATTTTAATCCAAGTATTCAAATATTTTACGTACTTACCTTGCGGTCCTTTGAGAAGGTGTTGTTCTACCTCCCTGTAGCTAACTAAGGTGTCAACTGTGAACTCAGTAATAAATCCTCCTATAATGTGAACGAGCCAATGATCGATGACGCAGGCGACCTTATCCTCCAATGCTTCCAACCTTCGCACTAACTCTGGGGTCCACTCAATAGGACTATCAAGTTTCCACCTTCCTTGTCTATATGCTAGCTTTTCGATCCACTTGTATAGCTCAGTAGGGAAGGACATGAAAAATATTTCATGGATGTCTGTATATAGGTAGTTATCTAACCATTATTCTTTTGACAGTCGTGGGTTTCTGTTTTCTTGTGCTTTGAACTCGTGAATGCTTCTGTCCAACCAACCTTCGATTTCTTTCTTAGTTGGATTCCAATGATATGACATCAGACATATCTTATGCAGATTCCAGTCCCGGAAACGGAACCATTTGTTGTCTTATGGGGACATGACCCAGGTTCAACATTAGGTAGCCAAACAAATCCCCACACTACTGGCCCTTTCAGCATCTGCCTGCGGAGCATGAACTGAAGTCTCACTCGAAGCAGTATGGGGAATGCTCGAACCAAGTTTCCGCACCCTTGAGATGGTTGTGATGTCGGTTTATTCCAACTAGACCTACCTTCGCGTAGATCACTTCATGCTCTATTCCAACCTTCAGTATCGTTGCGATCTGTTGCAATCAGTTTTTGCACAGTCCTAACCAGGGGCTAAAGTCCTTTTGCGCTGCTAGGGCAACAAACTGTGATATTTCCCCAAGCTATGCTAAGTATCTTAGTTATGTTATTAGCATAACTTAGTTAGCTTCACGTAAATAGATTTTCTTACTTGCATTCACTTAACCAATACAATTATACACATTCACGCATCATATAATCATTAGACGTGAATTTCATACCTGATATAATAGATGCATAAATAGGAACTAAATACGCATAAATGATAGAAAAATTCTCTTTATTAATACTTTCAGATGATTATAGACTTGAGTAGCCTTGCACACTTAGTTGCAGAGGTCTGTGCACTCAGTTGCGGACTACTAGGCCTCTGCGCACTCAACTGTAGAGCCTCTTCCTATGCTATGACCCAAAACTTAGACTTACACTTTAGAGCTATCTTGCATACATCTTCATTATTCCATCTTAGATTGGTTTCTGTCTACTTAGAGCTTCACTCTATTTATAAAATCCTATGGTCCGTAGATCTTCTACAAATGAAATTACATTATCAAAATAAGGGTGAACAACGCTATGACTCTTTAACCACTATGCACTCCGCTCCCACAAATCGCAGAGCCTTTACATTCGAATTACAAAATTGGACCAAAATTTGGGCTCTAAGCCCCAAAACGTCCCTTGGGGGATCCCGCGCCCAACAATTACAATTCTTGTATATTCCTCCACCAGTAACCAAACCAGAGGATCTTTGAATTTAAGTCAGATCTAGAAGGCTCCCAATGCTTGCACCACCCAGGCATATTCTAGTACCTGTGTAACAGCAACCACAAAATTCCTGAACTGAACAAGATCTCCTTCTTGTAATTCAACACTAAAAGCTTCGGTACACTTAAGGTACCCTATTAGTGCTAGAATTTTCATTTTTACATAAAGATTGAGGAAAACCCCCACAATCCTTTTTCTGTAAGTGGTTGACTGTTCCATGATTTCTGGGTACTCAGGAACAACTTGACCTAACATCTCAATTCCAAAACTATTCTGGGTTCTTCCCTGATCCATAATGTTTCCCTTTCTTCATTGGTCTCAGTGGACTTCATGGCCAAATTCCATTCGATTAGATTCCTCATAAAAGAAATGAATGCTCACAACTAAAAATGTCCCATATAATACAAAACACTTGCCACCATCTTTGTACTGACATATTCACACATTATGTTATGAAAAAACAACTCACAAAGTAAGCTTTCCTCATCAAAATCACAAGCACAAAAATTTTCAATAAAAGTATGGGTAGAAGAACCGAAATAGGGTTTATTTTCAAAGGATGATTTTAATTGAAACAAATAATAATGTTCCCATAGGAACACTAGATATGATGGGGAAGGCCTCTTGTAGCCTACCAGGTTCAAGGTAAGCTCACGAAGCTTCATCTTATCATTTGTTAGATCTAGAACATGCCACTGTAACAGTTGCAGTTGTTCTTATTTCTTCTTCATCGCTTCCTTATTCCTTTGCTCTTCTCATTTTCTCACTCATTCTTCCTTTGACCATTTCTCCTGGAGTGAATTCATCATCATCTTATGTGCCTTGAGTGATATCGTTCCCTATTCTAGAGAGAGAACCTACTGCTTCCATTTTTGTAACTCTGGTATGAACAACATTCTTTCAGAACACCATCCTTCATCAGGACACAGTCTTTTCCCACATGCACTAACAATTGAATATGTAACAGCCTCCCGAGAGTGAAACTTCTCCACTTCGGCTACTAGTTCTTGTGTAACAGCAGTGTCATCAATGGGTTCTTATGTAATAGCTTCTTTTTCTCCCTAGTTAGCTTCCACTTCATCTATTAGTTCTTATGTAACAACAATGTCATCGACAGGTTCTTGTGTATCATTTTCCCCTTGGTTAGCTTTTGTTTCCACTATTGGTTCTTTTGTAATAGTAGTGTCAACCACAGGTTCATGTATATCGGCTTCTTCTTTTTCCCCTTGGTTAGATTTCGGTTCCACTACTGGTTCTTGTGTAAGAGAAGTGTCATCTAAGGGTTTTTGTGTATCAGCTACCAAATTAATCTCTGTGGAATGCTTCATCTCATCTGTTGGTTCTTGTGTAACAACAACATCTTCAACAGGTTTTTGTGCATCAACTTCCCAAGACTCAGTTTGTGTTTCCCTTGAAATGGTGTCCACTACCCAGACTCTATAGCCCATTGTCACTAGCTCCTTAGCATAGGCTATGCACACAAAACCCGGAACATTTTCCTCCCCGGCCTTATCTATAGCCTCAACCAAAGTATCTAAGTGGCCTTTGTTAACTGCTTCCTTAACTTTTCATTTTCTCTTTCTAAACTATCAATTTTAAGTAGCAAGGATTGGGTCTTGTTCTTACTTGGTGAGGAAGGTTCTCCCAGCCGAGCCTGCTCTTCATCTTCCTGCCTCGCTACATCCTTGCTCTTCTTAGACATGGATGGGGACTTTGGGTTCCCACTAACCCTTACTCTCTCTTTTGGCTTCTTATCACCAATTGGCTTGCCAACTGGTCCCTTTCCAGCCTTACTTTCGAGGGCTAGGGCTTCTCCTTGGTTTCCAGAGGAGCTTCATCAGACGCCCCATCTCACTTCATGTGGGTAGTCCTAGCCTTCTTTCTCATGAATTCATCCCAGCTCCTACCTTGGTGACTTAGGCCGTCAAGCACAATTATATTAATGAGGTTGTGGTTTGTGATGTAAGTATTTGGATGTGCATCTATCTTCACCATCACAGCCATATGCCTGATATTCTCCAGCAAAACGTATGAGAGGTTTATCATATGTCGATGTTGGAGGTGATTTAACAACGAGAAGTAGTAATTGAATACAATTCTTGCCCTTCCCTCACAGGTGATATACTTAATGATATAAAGGGTGACATCTTCCCATGGTTGGGGAAGCGACAACCTGTCAATTCCTCTTCCTTTCTTCACCATCCATTCCTCCCCTTGGAGAAAATCCTCCTTCAAATAGGGGTCATTGATTTTTTTGTTAAACCACCTTTTTCCCTCTGTTGGAAATGTCATCACACAGGAAATTACCTCCTCTGCAACTTCCATCTACAATCTCTTGACCTCCGTTTGATTCCTGTTTAAATTGCTAGCGAATTCCATATTAATTGCGCCGTCTGATCCTTCCAGCCTTTGGAAAAATTCAAACCAACCCATGTCTTTAAAAATTTTCCATGCTTCGGGGCAGTTTTCCAATGCCTCTGTTGATCCTGGTTCATATTGAATTGTCACCCCGACCATTGCTACATTATTTCAAAGGAATTCTCCTCTCTTCTCCTCCTTGAGAAATTCTAAAGTGATCGACACAATGCTAAGTTTTTCTAGCTCTATAAGTTGTTCTCCTCCATTTCTATTTGAGTGTTATGAATGAAGATGCAATGCTTCAGCAATGGGTAAATGGTAGCGTGATACAGTGAGGTTAAAGGCAAGGATTTCAAATCAAGATTCGTACTGCACAATAACATTTCCTTGTTAATGCTAAGTTATGGAAGGTCTAGTTTGAGGTACAATTCCATTTTTGGCATGATCGATAATTAAATGATAATGATTACGAGATCATCATACTTTGGCATCGGTTTAAATGTTCACAAATCATGCAAAGGTCATGTCATAATGTAATTTGTACTCCCCCCAGCTTAAATGTGACAATCGTCCTCGGCCATCAAAAGGATATCTCATTAGATTTCCATAATTACTAAATAAAAGAAGATAGCGATATTACCATTTCATGACGTACCTAGTGTGACGTGGAGAGAAGACATTGGTGACGAGGTGCGTGAAATTAATTCTGGAGGTCAAGGCCATTGCTCCTAAGTCATGGTGATGCATGTTGTCTATCACAATAGATAATTTACTTGGATTATTTCTAAAAGTCGTCGGCTCTTATAGATGTAACGACCAAGACAACTATTATGTATTATTGGTTTCCTCAAAAGATAAAAATAAAGATCTAAAATAGTCGTGTAACAACATTATTGTAAGATATGCTTGAAATAAAAAATGTTGTTTCAAAGTGTGTAACAATAGCCAAGTGTTGTTTCAACTATATAAAAATTGTCTGTCTATGACCAAAAGAGGTTTTCACAGCCAAATTATTTTCATTATTTATTTTCTTATTTTCTTATTTTTATTTTTTTTAGCAAGTAAAACATCTGCCGACAAAGATTGGTTTTCATTTGTTACACTTATTGAAAAATTAGAATTTTGGCAGCACAGGGTAGTTTTCCCCTGCTCATGTAATCTGATGATCCGAATTCATGATAATGTTAGCAAATGAATCCCTTGAAGCAGCTTTATGAAGAAATGGTGTCCTCGCATTGTCAAAGGAAACCAAACTCACAATCCCATTGTCAAAGATTGCATCTACCTCATCCGGACATAGCCATCTGTTGCAGAGCTTACTTTTGAAGCCCTTGAATCTTGAATCATATAAGAGAGCCCAATCTCCTTTCTGAAACTTCTTCTTCTTGATGAACTTGTCATGCCACTTAGCTCTCTGTTGTTAGATGATCTATGTTTGTTGGATAGAAGCCAGTTGTTTCTCCTCCAATTCATTGAGTTAGTTCAACCTTTGCTTTTGTGTTGTATCCAGATCCAAATTCACCTGCAGTGATGTTCTCAATGTCTTGATTTCGAAATCAATAGGGAATAAGAGATTTTACCATACACAAGTTCATATGGTGAGAATCTTGTAGCATTCCTCCATGTAGTTCTATATGCCCACGATACTTCTGGAAGTTTATTAGCCCAATTCCTTTGGTGACTAGACACAGTCTTGGTAAGAATCCCCTCAATGGCCTTGTTGGTGGTTTCAACTTGACCATTTCCTTGTGGGTGATAAGATGTTGTGATTCTATGACGGATTTCATATTTTTCAACCAACTTTTGGATTATATGGGATGTAAAATGGGGCCCTCCATCTGTCACTATCTCCCTAGGTATCCCAAAATGGACAAAGATGACTTCAAATAGGAATTTTGAAACAGCCTACTTCGTGGATCTGGTTAGTGCTTTTTCCTCAACCCATTTTATGACATAGTCGGTGCAAGATTTTTGTTTAGATGAAGGAATAATTGGTCCCGAAAATTCCAAGGCCCATTTTTGAAAAGGTTCTAAGACTATTTGAGGGTGTAACGATATCTCATCTGATTGTAGCGGTTGGCCCATCCTTTGGCTACTATCACATCCTTTCACGAACTTCTTGGCATCATGTTATATTGTTGGCCAATAATATCCTATCGAAAGGGCTTTGTATCCTATCTGCTTATCTGCGAAGTCCCCTCCACAAGGTTCCTCATCACAAGTTTTAAGGATGTCAAAGATCTCATCTTCCCTAATACAACGTCTCATATAAAAATTTGGTCGAATGTAATAGAGATTTTGTTGGGGCAGAGTCCCCTAGGGTCAATTTTGGGGCTAAAAGCCCAATTTTTGGGGCAGAAAGCCCAAGATTTTGTATGTAAAGTGTAAAGTCTCCACAATATGTGGTCACAGAGTGCGTAGATGTAAAGTGTCATAAAAGGTTTTACCGTTCGGTTTATGTAAGTTGTGTCAGATTTAGAAGATCTACCCATGGTTAGCAGGCCATGGGATTGTATAAAAAGGAGAGTCTTAGAAGAGTCTAAGGCAGTTCATCCATTGATGATGAGGAATATAATGGGTCATTAGCAAAAAAAAAAAAGAGTATTAGAGTAGAAAAGAGGCTCTACAGGTGTGTACGCGAAGGCCTAGAGTAGAGTCTGTAGCTTTGTGCGTGAATCCCTGCAGCTGAGTGCATAGGGTAGTTTTGAGTCTATAAGAAAATCCGTAGTATCAATAAAGAGATTGCTATAGAAATATCTATGTTTTATCCATTACTTTTGTTATGAATGAATTCTTTTATGTTATGATGAGTAATGGGTTTATGATTTAATGTTGTATTGATTTGTGAATTTGTATGTTTTAGATTGTTATATGAACGCAAGTAATAATATATGCTTATGCGAAGAATATCTTAATGCATGCTAAAGATATCAGACACTTAAGCTAATATTAATAATAATAGGCTTAGTGTAGACTAGAGAGGTGCTTAAGTGGTTGATTTTCCTGTTTAAGGTCTGCGAAAGATAGTCGTAGACCTTCGCGAAAGTCTAGAGGCTGTTAAGAGGAAGTTATATCGATAAGCCTTGAGGGCTTCTTGATCTGTACAAAGGCAGAACTAGGGTATAAAATGACATCACTACCATCTCTGGATGTGGAAACTTAGTTCCAGCATCCCCCCATACTGCTTCGGGTGAGACTTCAGTCCACGCTCCATGGATTGATGTCGAAAGGGATAGTAGTGTAGGGATTTGTTTGGCTAAAACTTAATGCTCAACCTGGGTCAAGGCCCACTAAGCCAACAAATGGTTTCATTGTCGAGACTGGGATCTGCATAAAATGGTGTGTGATGTCACATCACTAGAATCCAACTAAGAATGAAATTGAAGATTGGTTGGATAGAAAGGTACACAAATTCACGGTGCAAGAGAACAGGAACCCATGATTGATGAAAGAACAGTGGTTCGATAGGTATATGTATACAAAGATACACGAAATCTTCTTTTGTTCCTTCCTAGTTGAATTATACGAGTGGATCACTAAATTGGAAGACGACCAAGGGAGGTGGAGGCTTGACAGTCCGATAGTGTGGACCCTAAAGTTAGTGTGTAGATTGGAAGCTTCTGAAGATAAGATCACACACACTGTCAATCACTGGCTTGATCGTATCATAGGAGGATTTGTGACAGAGTTTGCGGTCGATAATTTGGTTAGCTACAGTGAAGAAGAGCAACGCTTCTTCAATGAACCGCGAGGTAAGTATTTAAGGTCTTTGAATACTTGGATTAAAATGCTCTTGTGTGAAAAGTGGATTATGAAATTACATTGATGTTTGGAGCTACGTGAAGTGGAAATTCATTCAGGGATAGAAAGGGAACAGGACTTGAATATAGCCCACTAATTGAACCTCCTCTGAGTGATGACGAAGAAGCAGTACAAGCTTCTCCACAAAGTGTTGTTCAGTTAATAAGGCAAGAGTTCCTACGAATACCACATCGACCCACACCACCTCCATCTTCACCTCCACCGCATACACCTTTGCCCACATTGCCACCACCTCCACCACCATTCAATATGGAGAATTTAGTAAAATTGCTCATTTGAAGGGCTTGGGGAATGAGGACCCGGACCAATTTTGATTCGTTTCGAAGGTTGTGTGGGAATCCCAAGGAATTACAGATGATCAAATGAAGAAAGCTAGATTGATGACTTATTTATCGGAACGCATGCTAACATGGTACATTAAATACTGCACTGATAACCCAATGGCTACATTGGTGGACATTCATACTGTGTTGAATAAGGAATTCAGTAGGCCCAATTCTGAAGTACAATTGACCGTTGGATTCAAGGAGATCATGATGAAGCCTGGCGAGACACCCTGGGAGCTGGATCAGAGATTGAAGTTCAAGATTTGTGAAGCTAACATGAATCTTACTAATGGGAAGCACCATAAATGGTTTGTGGCTTCGCTCTTGCCTCATATGAGGGTTGCTTTATCACAACAAAACATTGGGACCCAAGCAGAGGTCTTGGAAATTGCAATGGGACTGAATAAGACACCAATTCAAGATGTTGATTTGGGAGTTCAGCAGATTCACACGGAGTTGCAAAACCTTTGCGTACAATTCCAAAGTTTGAAGAAGGATAAAGCGGCTCGGCCAGAGCTGCACGAAGAGGTTTGGTGTTTGAAATGTAAGAGTCAAGGGCATGATAAATATCATTTCCTTGTCTTCATGAATTATGTTGCAGGAGAGGGTCAATGCCTCTGAGACTAGAAGCTCAAGCAGGAACAAGTGCAGGGCCTACGTTGTGGTGTGCTATCTGTCAAGTAGCTAGAAAAAATGCAACATATAATTTCCCCTTGTTGCATAAATTTGTATAGACACCACAACAACTCTTCTACAACTTTTTCAAATCAGTAGTTCACGATGAGCGCAATTGTTGAAGTTATGAGTTAATGATGGAGAGAATGCCCGCATATCAGATGCAAATAGAAACTTGGCCTCTAGATCAAGGTGCCGGGGGGCCGCGAGGAGGATATCAGGGGCGCGGATGAGGCCGAGGCGGATGAGGACTTGTGAGAGGTTGGGGGAAAGTTATTTCCTACAATTGTGGAGGTCCAAGACACTATGCGCGAGAATTCACAAACCCAACGCACCTGTTGTGCCAATACTACATTCAGTTTGACCACGCGATAGAAGACTACCCTATAATAATAGCTAAAATGTGCGAAAAGGGGACACAACCTATGGAGAACCTGTAGATGATGACGGTTGAACCCCACGAAGAGGACCCCAACATGAATATTGTGCTACGAAGTGGAATGACAATTGGCAAAGATAAGGGAAAGTGGCCTGAAGAAGGTGAACCATAAAGATCCATAAAAGGAGGTTTGCTTTGATTTGGAGCATGCGAAGGAAACCTTCATGGAAGCAAAGAAAATATTTGCTGAGGCTTCTACTGTAGGAAGTCAAGACAAGCTAGTTGAAGATATGGACCCATCTATGCTTACTACTTTCTTAGATACCTGTATGAAGTTGTTGCATGATAGCAAGACTGTGAAAGGATTACAGGTGATGATAAATAAGTGTGACGAAAAAGAAAATGCTCCTGACAGACCACACATAGTGGGAAATATTGGTAAGCATAAGGAAAGAATGGAGTGTGAAATGAGGCTCACTGTACAGATAGGAGAGTATGAAATGGATCAAGTTATTTTGGATCTAGGGTCAGATGCAAATGTTTTTCTAAACAAACATGGGAGAGAAGGGGGATGCCTACACTGTAGTGGTCCCCGATTCAATTAAGAATGGAGAATCAACAAAAGATTATCCACATGGGAAGATTGCAGGGAGTGACAGTTGATATTGAAGGTGTGAGCGCATTGGTGGATTTCGAAGTAATAGAGATTGTCGATGAGAGCAATCCCTACCCCACGCTCCTTGGGATAGACTAGGCTATCAACATGAATGGGGTGATCAAATTGAAGAAATGAACGATGTCATTTGAAAGAAAATTGCTCCGCATAGTAGTACCTTTGGACCCTACAAAAGGATTATGCTATACTGAACTGATCCGCGATTATGAAAGTGATGATGATTTGGACTATATTTATAAGATAACGGCACAAGATCAAGATTGGGTGAATCCAATAGAAAATGGATGTATTGCATGGGACCGCGAAAGCTCTTGCACATCAGATTCAGATGAGGAATTGGAACACTCACAGAATAGATTGCATGAAGTGTCTATGCTACATGTAACATGATGACTAAATCGTTGCGATGTGTATTGCCGGAGGTAAGACATTTGCCTTATTATGATGGTTTAACTGATGTTGACAAATTTCTGAACGCATTTGAAAGGGAAGTGTCAGATAAGTATCACTTCTAAGCCTTGGACTTGGCATTGCACACTACGCCTGCAAGATAGTGGGGTATGTGTAAAGACAACTTCGATGGATGGCACGAATATAGAATACTGATGAAGGTGAGGGTTGGTCACCCAAAGGTGAGATTAACAGAGAAATATGATGGGATGAGTGATCCACACAATCACTTAGCCAAATGGACCGATGCTTATGGAGCAGAACTACAACTAGAGTGGGTGCATCTATTATGTCACACCTTGGATGTAATACCTATGAATTGGTACTTGGAGACAGAGCTCTGCCATGGAACAGACGAATGGGATATTTTCAAACAGGGATTCTTGATGACATTTAGCTTTGAAGATGGATTCGAGTGCATTGATGAAGCGTTGCATGAGGTCAAAGCAAAAATCTTCAGAATCCCACAGGATCCCTTGGATTTGATTCAACCAGATTGGACCACCCAGCTGTGCCATGCGTTGGAGTGCTACAATGTGACTGCTTAAGAAGAGGAGGAGGATCCAAGGAACATTATTATCCCAGATATAAAAGGTCAATGTGAAGTTGAAGGGCCATAGATAGAGAATCCCGATATCACCGCACCACTGAAAACGACAAAAGTGAACATTGGGACAGAGGCAGAGCTGAAGTTTGCAAAGATAGGGGACTACTGGGATGATTCTACAATGGATAAGGTCACTGAATTTCTCCGCAAGTAGTAGGATTTGTTCCCTACAAATTTTTTAGACCTGAAAGGGATTATAGGTGATTTATGGATGATGAGGATAACGTTGAAACTAGACGTGAAGCCTGTGAAGCAGAGGCCATATCACCTTAATCCTAAATATAAGGAAAGGGTTCATTTGGAGTTGGATAAAATGTTAACAATAGGGATCATTGAACGAGTGGAGGAGTCTGATTGGGTCAGTCCTATGGTAGTTCAGGAAAAGAAGAAGAAGGATGAAATAAGGATATGCGTAGATCTCAGGAAGTTGAATGATGCTTGCATGCATGATCCTTTTCCAACTTCGTTCATCGATGAAGTGTTGGATAATGTAGGAGGACAGGAAGCATATTGATTCACTGATGTTTTCTCGGGGTACCATCATATCAAGATCATGCCAGAAGATAGAAGTAAGATGACCTTCACGACTGAATGGGGATGCTTTTAGTATACTGTAATGCCTTTTGGACTGAAGAACACACTGGAAATATTTTCGCACGTAGTCATCACAGTGTTCAAGGACTTCATTCAAAAGTTCTTGGAGGTATACTTTGATGATTGGATGGTGTTAGGGCTGGTGAAGTGCCATGTAGCTAATCTACACTTGATGCTGGATACATGTCGGAGGTATCAGATGGCACTAAACTTGAAGAAGCGTCTATTTAGTGTCCCTTTTGGAATCTTGCTAGGTCATTTAGTATGCAGACAAGGATTAATGGTGGATCCAGCTAAGATCACAGTTATAATCAATTTTGAGGTGCCAAGAAGTGTCAAACAGTTTCGTGCAATGTTGGGGCATACTGGTTATTACTCAAAGTTCATCAAGAGTTATGCCTAGGTTACTGCACCAATGGAAAAATTGTTAAAAAAGGATGCTACATTTTGTCAAAATGAAGACTATCAGTAGGTCTTGGATGTGTTAAAAGAAAAGAGTGTCAATGTGCTCATCTTAGTCTTCCTGGATTGGAAGAAAGAATTTCATGTGCATGTGGATGTGTCATGTATCGCTCTGGGAGCAATACTGTCACAGGCTAGTGAGGGAGAGTTGGATCACCTTATTACATTCGCAAAAGGAAGCTATATAAGGTTGAGAAGCATTATTAAAGGACAGAGCATGAAGGTTTGGCTATGGTGTACGCACTCTAGAAGTTCAGACACTACTTGCTAGGCAAACACTTTAAGATGTATACAGACCATTATGCATTAAAGTACCTGGTCAACAAGCTTCTGTTGGGAGGGAAATAAGCATATGGCTACTGTTGTTTTAGGAATATGATTTCAAGGTCATTATGAAGCTAGGGTGATTGAATGTAGGACTAGATCATCTGTCGCTCATTGAAATAGGTGAGGAGCCCACTAATTTGGAGGAAGGACAGCTTGATTCAAAACTCTTTTCGGTAATCATTTTGCAAACATCATATATTTTCTGACTACAGGAACAGCTCTAGAAGGGTACACCAACCAACAAAAGAAGGAATTGATGGTGCGCATGGCAGACTTTTCTCTTATTTCAGGTCACTTGTATAAGATGGGATTAGATGAGATATTGTGATGTTATGTGCATGAGTTTCAACGAAGCAGCATCCTAGCCGAAGCTCACGGAGGGGCTGCGGGAGGACATTATGAAGGAAAAGAAACAACGCAGAGGATTTTACATGTTGGGTTGTGCTGGCCGACACTGCATAAGGATTCCAAATCTTATTGTAGGGAATGAGATGCATGCCAGAGGATGGGCAGGCCATCACAGAGGGATGAGCTGCCTCTGAATCCGCAAGTATCATTGCAGCCATTTGAAAAATGGGAAATTGATTTTGTAGGACCAATTCAGGCCCCAAGAAAGAAGACGGGTGCGCGGTATATCATTGCCACGACCAATTATTTGACCAGATAGGTAGAGGCGCAACTTGTAAAGAATTTTGCAAGGGAAACAACAACAAAGTTCCTATTTGAATATGTGCTGACTAGGTTTGGTTGCTTGAAGATTTTGATGGGAGATCGTGGTACACATTTCCTTAATGAAACGATCAAGGCACTGATAGAAGAATTACAAGTTTATCGTCAAAAGAGCATGCCATATCACCCTCAAGCTAATGGGACAATGGAAGAATTTAATAAGATATTGGAGAATGCACTAACAAAGGTTTTCAATGCACAGAGGAATGATTGAGATGTACGCGTACCAGAGGTGTTATGGGATTATAGAACTACTTGTAAGAAGTTAACTAGATAGACACATTTTTAACTAGTCTATGGAATAGAACCTATGATGCCGATGGAGTACATTGTTCCTAGTCTAAGGATAGCGGAATTCACAGCAATTGCGGACCGCGGAGCCTTAGAAGAAAGGATCATGCAGCTAATAGAGCTGGAGGAAGATAGATTTTTGGTTGGATTCCATCGACAAGTTCAGAAGGAGTGCGAAAAGGCATGGCATGATCAGCACATCAAACTACGCACCTTCAAGGTAAACGATTTACTTTTATTATATGACAGCAAATTTGATAAATTTCCAGGAAAATTTTGGATGCATTGGCTGGGCCATATGTCATTAAAGAGATTACCGATTGTGGAGCTATTCAGCTGGTGAAATTGAATGGAAATCCATTTCCATGGAAGGTAAATGGCGGCCAATTGAAGCCATACACTAGGGAACTAGCCAGACGACTATATCATGGAAGCACAGTCTTAGAACTCTAGGGAGCTAAAAGGAGGCATGGGACTATAAACTACACTGTCTGGGTTGTAGAGTTGCACGATTGGGGCTCTGCGCGGAATGGAAGAATGTCACCGCATTAGCAAAAGCACAAAGGGAGTTTCATTATAGGAGGAGAGACCACGCAAGGTAGCCAAAACGTGACCATTACTGTCACTATTCATGATTTGACAGTGAGAAAATGGCTAAGAGGAGTGGGGGGCAGCATTTAAAGCTAAAATTAAGAGTGATATCTTTGAAAATCTGCCAACAATATAGCATTTATTAGTAGATTTTTGGGGGGAATGGTCATATTTGAATTCGAATTTTCCTATAAATTACAGATGGCTGCCAAACGAAAAACACTTTGCATCTTTAGAGTTTATTTGTCGTGCTATCGGTTGCGCATGACCCTTGCATTTTTTGAGGACTTGGTGGCTAGTTTTGTGTTTGATAGGTTGCCTAAGGAAACCCAACATCTCCTTAATAGCCTCATGTCTACACCTGTAGAAACTGCAAGTGCTTGAGGGTATATTGCCTCTGAGGGAGCTGCCCTTGAGGTCGTAACTATGGAGGTGCCTGCAGTGGTGCCAAAATCGCCAAGGTTGCCTAGGCTGAAGCCTACGCTGGCATGAGAGGTTCCCAAGATGAAAAAGGATAAATAGAAGAAGACCCTGTTAGTGTGCGAGGCACTAAGAAAACATAAGAGAAAAGAGAAGGCCACAATGTAGGAGAAAGGCAAGGTGGTAGCCCTAGAGGCTGACGAGGGCTTAGATGAGGGTGTGAAGGACATTGATATTGATGGGGTAGACCTTATTTTGAAGCTTCCCGTATACATCCCTCTGCGCCAGGGAAAGGTGAAGGTCACGAAGGACCCTGATAAGGGAAATTTTCTCCTTAATATACCCTTGCAGCCAGAACATATGATGTTTGAAGGCCCGCTTGGCACGTGTCCCACATCTGAAGTTAGAGGATTGGGAGTTGGCGGACATTTAGTGATTCCCCCACCTGGCGACCAATACTTGTATGAAGAACATGTTTTATGAGGAGTCTGGTGTCACCGTGTTGGATCTGGTGAAGTGGATTCATGGGGTGGAGAAGGCAAGATTGTTTAATCTGCTATGGGTGCCGCATTACAACCGCGCTCCCATAAATTTGATTGTTATCAAATAGTTGTTGTGCCTGGTGCATGATGGGTGCCTGTGGTTGGGAGAGCTTATCCCTATAACTGACATGTTGACCCATAGAATCACCTTACTACCACATTCAAGGCTAAATCCCACCAAGGAATATGGCAGAAATACGGGTGAGCGTGAACTCGCCAAAAGGATGAAGGACAAGTTTAAGATTGAGGAGAAGTCGAACAGATATTCAATTTCAAGTATTACGGACCCCGCAATGAAGGTGGTCACCTAGATCTTGGCTGGAAAGGTGATGAGGAAGTGTCTCACATATGAGGTGTTGGAACCAGTGGTTTCATTAGTGGCCCAATGCGCAGAGGGCATACAATTCAACTGGGTGCGCTACCTGTGAAGTGAGTTCCTCGCGAACTGGAGAGAGGAACAGGACCATAGCAAAACATTCCACTACTCATGGATGTTATTGTCAATTGTGTTGGTTGTGTGGGAATTACTGGAGGACAGCTAATTTCCTCTGATGGAGGCAAGCATCCACGTAGCCATCAACCAGAAGGCATGGTTGTCACCAACTACCTTTGAGCAGTTATCGGGATACACGGAGTTCAAAGCAGACTTCCATTTTATCTCCATCCGGGTACGAAAGCACTCAGAACAAAAGTGGTATGATTTACCATACCTAACAATGATTGATGCCATCATTGCGGTCCTCAAGCGTTGGCCAGCAGATTGGAACACAACATCAGACTTCTCTGCCAGGTCTAGTAAGTCTGCGGAAAAACCGAAAGAGGAAGTGGCCCGATTAACGAATCAACAGTTGGCTAAAAAGCGGAAGAAGAAGACTGAGGACAAATCCCAAGCTGAAGCTGAGTGCGCTGTGAAGGAACAGGAGGAAGAGCATGACTCTGACAGAAGTCAGAGATCTCTTTCACCACAAACTGAGGAAGAGGAGAAATCAAAGTAGGGTGGTGGAGACCAGGAAAGCACTCCCTTCTGGGTGAAGCAGAATAGGGAGTGGGAGAAGGAAGGGTCGCACAAAAATACCAAGGCCACTAAGTCATCACTAGACCTGATCACCTTGACAGAAGGTGACTTGGATGACATTGGGAATAAGGTAAGGGACACGACACCATAATTTCTACACTAGTTTGAGCAGCAGCAGAAACAAGCATTAGGTGCCATTTAGATGGGTCTACGTGAGTTGCAGATCCAAGCCACTAGACTATAGGCAAGTGCATGGCTAAGCAACGCAACTGATCTAGAATTTATCTAGGACAAATAATTAAAGGTATTACAGACTCATGTGCATGGATGTTCCTATGTTACTTTATGCAATGGATCGATAAGATTGCAAAATACATAGAGATTGAGGCAGTTAGAGAAAACATAATAGGAAAAACATGTAATACAATAATTTTAGTAAGGAGTTCACCCAATGCTCCTAGGCTACGTCTCCTGGTCCAGATTTTAGTGGTGGCCTCTCTATTATGTTATAAAAGTAGAGTTTCTTTGCAACAGTGAGCTCAATTTGAGTCTCACTCAACAGATATGAATCAACAGGATTGGAGTACACAAAGTCTCCTTACTGGTACTTGACATCTACTGGTCACAGTAGTATGAGTTCAATTTGAAACTCATACATGATAGGGCTATGCTGAGGAGCTCGGTTGAACCTCTCAAGCTTTCTCTGGAGTGCACAGACTCTCTGACTCTCTCTGGTTTTTTCTAGCTCGATGCTGCCTTCAGGTCAACTCGGTTTCTTCTCTCTATTCTCTGCTCTTAGCTTTCTGTGTCTAACTAACTCCTCTCTGTGTGTGTTTCTTTGCTTCTGTCAGTTCATGGCTTTAAATCTAGTCTGCTCTCTATCGGTTTGTTTCTACTTCCCGACGTTCTGGTTTTCCTACCTCTGTCCATTCGAACTCCCCTGTTCTATGTCATCATCACTGTGTAACGCTTCACAGGGAGGTGGCCACTTATTATATAATGGTTGAGTGCCTCAGGTTCCTTGGACACATTTGAATGGTCGTTATTTCTGTTTGCTCCAAGATGCCCGAGAAACACAAATCTTCTTCCAATTCGTCATCCACGTCGGACTTCAAATCCCATGTAATCTTGCTTTACGACTTTGTCAAATCCGTTCATTTATCAGGCTGTCGTTGATCTGGGTCTCGAGATCCTACATTCGTTGTTCATGTCGGGTGGGTAAGAAGCATGACATTTACCCATCCAATGTGAGCGGTGTTCTCTCTCTTCCATCAGACGCGTGTCACACAGTGTGTGGCATTGGGTGGGACTCGGTCAAAACTACTTACCGCCTCAAGGCCTTCCGATATCCTGCTGGTTTTGTGGAGTCCATGGAACCGAATTTATTACTTTTCTATATTTCCTAGCCATTTTAGTTCCGGGCACTTCGGGGCTTTCCTTCACTAAGGGGTATGCCATGTTATATGCGATTAGTGCTTTAGCGCTAATCGTGTATCAAAAACACCTCCGTTTCTTGAATTAGCCTCTGGTTTTTCCTATTTGCACCATCGCGCGTTACCATGGGCCAATAGTCTACGCACTCAACCAAGGTTCCTTGTTGCTCCGCGCTGATCACAATTGCAACTGTCACAAGGATTCCTTCTGATAGCTTGATCTTTCTAAGACTTGAATCTGTTTGGCATAATTTGAACAAGTTTATGAAAACTCAGAGAGTGTTTAGGATCCAATTCAGATCACAGCCTTCCCACTGAAAAAGCTTTTGGACCCCAAAAGTTTATTTTTAAGCATCAATCAAGTGAGGGTACTAATTCCTCGCTTTCCCAATTTCTATCCATTTCCCACTGCTTGGTTTTGAACCTTTGAGTCTAATCCTGAGGTACTCAACGTCCCCTCTGTGCGTAGTTCTCACCTTCTTGTACAAAACTATATCTTCTTGCAATTCATTAAGATATTCAGGCAACAAATCATCAATAGAAGACAATTGACTCAACTCTTCAGGATCTTCAATTAATGAAGGTTCAAACAATCTCAAGCTGTCTACATTAACAATTGAGTAGATGTGCATGTAAGCTGGTAAATCAAGATGAAAAGCATTCTCACCAATTTTCTCAAGTATCCTGAAAGGTCCATACCTTATTGGCTTCAGCTTCTTACCTTCACCTTGCATTCTGTTATTGTTGATATACAGCCAGAATTGATCACCAACCTGGAAACTATTCTCCATTCGATGCTTGTCATGCCTTGCCTTGTACTTGGCTTGGCTCTTTTCTAGCTGTTCCTGTACTGTTTGGTGAATCTCTTGGATTTGTTTTATGAACTTGGTTGCCTTGCCCACATCACTGTGTCCATCAACCGTTGTGTCTTTACCAAAGACAAAATCCAAGGGAGACCTTGGTGTGAAACCAAAATAGGTCTCAAAAGGAGATCTCTGTGTAGAAGAATGTTTAGCTCGGTTGTAAGCATGCTACACATAACATAAGTGTTCCCAAAGCCTGGGATGCTTGTTGCAATAGCCTCTGAGCAATTGTATCACTGTCCTGTTGACTACTTCTGTTTGGGCATTTGTTTGCAGATGAAAAGTTGTGCTCTTCTTCAGCCTGGTGTCCATCAATTCTCACAAACTTGACCAAAATTTCCCAACAAATCGGGTATCTCGATCAGATATAATGGAAGTGGGTAATCCAAAATGATCCCATACATGCTGAAAGAACAACTTTGCAGTTTGTTCAATTGTAATTTGTTTGTTACAAGGTATTAAAATAAACATTTTTTTGAACCTATCCACAACAACATATAAATAGTCATGGCCTTTCCTAGATTTAGGCAGTCCTCCAACAAAGTCCATGGAAACACTTTCCCAAGGATGAGAAAGAACTAGTAGTGGAGTGTAAAATCCTAGTTTTATATTGCTGGGCTTGCTTTTAGCACACATGGTGCACCCTCTTACATATCTAGAAACTGTCTCATTCATTTTTGGCCAATAACAAAATCTTTGCAGCTGTGCCACTGTTTTACTTACACCAAAGTGACCTGATATTAGAGAAGTGTGTGTGTCTTGAATTATCTTTACTCTTTCAATTTGGGGAATGCATAGCTTCCCAAAATGATACAAGAGCTGGTCCTTAACATGATAATCCAATTCTTCTACTTGTTTGCCATGACTTAAAGTTGCATATACATCTTTAAAATCTATATCTTGAGCATACTGTTTAATGTAGCTTTCATGCAATATTGAATTATTCTTAATTATAGTGGATGCATTTATGATTGGTCTGGACAACACATCTACAACTTTATTGTGTATGCCCTTTTTATACCTGATGACTAGATGAAACTCTTGTAGAAAACCCATCCATCTATAATGTCTTGATTGTTGCAACTTAGTTTGGGAGTGTAAATATTGAAGTGGTTGATGATTAGTATGTATAACTGTCTCTTTGCACATTAAGTAATGTTTCCACTTTTTCACACTCTGTACTAATGCATACAATTCTTTCTCATAGGTGGGATAGTTAACTACTGCAGAATTAAATGTCTCAGAATGATAACATATCGGTTTACCGTGCTGTATCAACACTACTCCCATGGCATCGTCACTGGCATCCATTTCAATCTCAAATGGTCATTGAAGAATGGGCAGTGCTAGTACTGGTGTTGTACTAATCTTTTCTTTCAAGGTGTCGAAGTCTTTCTGTTGTTTGTCTCCCCACTAAAACACCTTGTTCAATCCTATTAAAGCATGTAAGGGAGCTATAATTAAGAAAAAGTTAGAAATAAACTTTCTCCAATACTGTGCTACTCCTAAGAAGCTTCTAACTTCTGTAGCATATTTGGGTTTAGGCCAGTTTACAATGACTGCAACCTTAGAGGGATCTATCTTCAATTTACCACCCCTGTTAGGCCCCTATACTACTAGTGTAACCCCTTATTACTATTACTACAACTCACTTATTATATTGATGTACCCATGTAGTGCCCATATTGTTACTATTGTGCCCCATAGAAGCCCACTATTGTTATTATTGTGCCCTTACATTATTATTGTTATGTCGGCTCTGATTATGTTATGACCCCTTAGACTCCTATATATAGAAAGGAGGTCTTCTCATTTGTATCATCTAAGAATTGTTCATTTATGTAATGTAAAGGAGGTTGCCCCCTCGAAGAGGCTGAATTCCAAGGCGTTGATCTATCTTTTATATCTTTTCTTGAGCTGGTTTCATAACATTTGGTATCAGAGCTTTGGATTCTAGGGTTTCGCTGCTCCAAACAGGTCATCATGGCATTGTCGCTATAACGTTTTTTTCTGTGACGTTTCAGATGCTGCAAAAACAACCCATTTGAGAAGAAATCGTGCTGAACCTTGGGTCCGAATTTCAGATCTTTTTGCGCGATATTGGTGAAGATATGATCTGAGGAAGTTGGTCTTTTTGCAGACTCCTGAATTACATTCCAAACAGGTGACCTAGGGAAAATCGTCATAACTTTCTCTCTAAGCATTGGATTGAAATTTCATAAGAAGTTACAGAAAGAGGACGGACTATAGTTTCTTGTAAATCTTTTTCAAAGCCAAAGGTAGAAAAATTGACACGTGGCACTTCATACAAGTTCGCTCTTCTGGAAAGGTCTATAATCAGGTCATCTTGGGAGATTGTGCATAACTCTTTCTTGGAGAATCCAATTTGGATCAGACTGGTGGCATTGGAAAGAGGACACAGAGGGCTACTACAGGTAGCAATTTTAGAACTTAAATATCTGAAAGTATAGAGTTACAGTCGTTTCAAGATTGAGGTCCTAAAATCAAGAAAAAGCAAGATGAGGAAGTTTGATGGCAAGGATCCGGTAAATTGGATACTTCAGATGGACCAATATTTTGATGTACATGGTGTACCACTGTTACAAAAGGTATGCATTGTATCTTCATATTTAGAACTGGATCAATTTTTATGGTATAAAGGGCTTTGTTCTCGTAAATAACTTGTTACGTGGTCAATTCTCACGGAGGAAATGATAGCACATTATGAGGATACAAAGAGCAACACCTTCTTTAGAGCAACACCACAACAATTGGAAAGAGTAAAAGGGCTTTGTGACATATTTGAAAGTAAAATTATGGAAACAAGGAAGTCTACCCCTCACGACTATAAAGATGGAAGTGTTGCTTCTCCTAGCCTTCCACAACCTACAAGGGTTACACCACAACAATTGGAAGAAAAAAGAGAAAAAGGGCTTTGTTACAGTTGTGATAGCAAATGCACTAAAGGTCATAAGTGTGCTGAGAAGAAATTATTTTACATAGAGTATGAAGAGGAGGAAGAAAAGGATTAAGAAACATCAAAAGAAGAGGATATATGCCAGGACCCGAGCCCAGAGAAAGAAGAAATGAATCAGAACATATCTTGTAAACTATTGGAAAGAATGACCACTCCTCAAACTCTCAAGATAGAAGTACATATCAAGAAGAAAAAGGTGCAAGAAGTGAAAGATCACATCAAGAAAGAAAAAATGAATCCAACCATATCTTGTAATTCACTGGTCGGAATTACCACTCCTCAAACTATCAAGATAGAAGGACATATCAAGAAGAAAAATGTTCAAGAAGTGAAAGATCACATCGAGCGTCAAGAAATGAATCCGACCATATCTTGTAAAGGATTGGAAGAAAATAACATGCCTCAAACTCTAAAGATAGAAGGACATATCAAGAAGAAAAAGGTTCAAGCAGTGAAAGATCACATCGAGCATCAACAACAAGTTCTCCAACTTTTAAAGGATAACGCCACTTTGGTGCAAAATAAAATGAAACAACAGGTAGATCAACATCATAGTGAAAAAAATTTTGATGTAGGCAATTGGGTAGTTTTACTACTACATCTAAAGCAAGCTATTTATGAGAAGGAAATGTTGGCAATACTACATGCACTTAAAAAATGGCGACCTTACCGAATGGGAAGACTCTTCAAGGATGAGGATGTGGAAGCATTGTTTTGTGCTATTTCTATTATCCAACCAGATTGGATAA
Source organism: Pinus tabuliformis (assembly GCA_031772625.1). Taxonomy (NCBI): domain Eukaryota; kingdom Viridiplantae; phylum Streptophyta; class Pinopsida; order Pinales; family Pinaceae; genus Pinus; species Pinus tabuliformis. The sequence continues at coordinate 42,053,401 of CM062815.1, forward strand.
ACGAAGCAAGGGATGAATGGAAGAAGGACAAAGAAGTATGGCCACTTATTCAAAAATTGCAAAAGATCCCAATTCAAACAATATTGCCAGAAATTGAAGAGGAAGGTAAAATCATATTGGAACCTGGAGCAGTCACAGAAACAAGAACCCAACAACTACTAAATTGATCAATTTCAAAGTATCTCATCAAGTGGAAGAACTTACCCGCTGAAGATTCCACATGGGAGGACAAGAATTTTATACAGAAGCATCAAGAACTACTCAAGCGTTGAGGACAACGCTTTTTGAAGGAGAGGGGCATGTTAGGCCCCTATACTACTAGTGTAACCCCTTATTGCTATTAGTACAACCCACTTATTATATTGATGTACCCATGTAGTGCCCATATTGTTACTATTGTGCCCCATAGAATCCCACTATTGTTATTATTGTACCCTTACATTATTATTGTTATGTCGGCTCTGATTATGTTATGACCCCTTAGACTCCTATATATAGAAAGGAGGTCTTTTCATTTGTATCATCTAAGAATTGTTCATTTATGTAATGTAAAGGAGGTTGCCCCCTCGAAGAGGCTAAATTCTAAGGCGTTGATCTATCTTTTCTATCTTTCCTTGAGCTGGTTTCATAACAACCCCCTACAATATGACCCAAATAATTCAAAGATGTTTTGCCAAATTAACATTTTGAGAGCTTAACATAAAGATTTTCTTTTTTCAAAACATCTAGAGTCTACTTAACATGCTTTAAATGTTCTTTCCATGTTTTACTGAATATAAGAATGTCATCCAAATATACAATTAGAAAATCATCAAGAAAAGGTCTGAGTACATCATTCATTACTCTCATGAAAGTAGCAGGAACATTAGTTAAGCCAAAAGGCATAACCAACCACTCATACAATCCCTGCTTTGTTTTGAAAGCAGTCTTCCATGCATCTTGCTTTGCAACTCTGACCTGATGATAGCCACTATGCAAGTCCAACTTGTAAAAATAAACATCTTCCTTTAATTGATCCAATAGATCATCTATGCGAGGAAGGGGATAATGATTTTTTTATCATTATCTTATTGAGTGCTCGGTATTCAATGCACATTCTCCATGAGCCATCTCTATTTCTCACCAAGACAATTGGAGACCCACATCGCGATGTGCTAGGTCTAATGAACCCCTTCTCGAGCAGCTCCTGTACCTGCTTCTTGATTTCTTCATTCTCTAAAGCGGACAACCTGTACATTCTGATGTTAGGCAATGTAGCATCTTGCTGCAAATTAATATCATGTTCTATTTCCTTTTTGGGTGGTAGACCTTTAGGTTCTTGAAATAGTATATCATATTCTGAAACAAATTTTTCTAAATCAGATTATTGTTTAGCATCACAACCCTCAAATACATTGGTTTTATTGGTTTTCCTTTACAACCATTAGTAAAAATTGTTTGCATGAATTTACAATTCTTTTCATCTACCCTGAGTTTATGAGAGTATAATTATTCTTGAGTTTATGAGCTCTTACAATATATTTGATTCTGTCTTTAACGAGTTGATATCTGTTCTCAACTCTATAGAAAATAGCTTTTCTATCATACAAGTAAGGACTTCCTAAAACAATTCCACATATATCCAAAGGAACTATATCTAACTCAACCTCATCTACAAATGCTGACCCGAAAGAAAACCTAAGTTTACATTGTCTAGTCACTTGTAGCTGTGCTTTATCACATAACCAACCTAATGGATATGGTTTTTTGTGAGGTGTGGTTAGTAATCCCAACTTCTTTAAAATTGCTTCAGAAATTAAATTTACTTGTGAGCCACTATCAAACAAAGTATCAATCTTTTGATTCTTGGAAATAACTCGAATATGAAAAAGCTCATGTATTTTCCTCTCATTTTCTTCATTATCAGTAGATTGTGCAGAATTACTAGTAGATGCTTTATAATTTTTAACTTTTATACCTGTGGCTATGATTGTTGTTTCATCTCTTGAATCTAACCCCAAATCCTTTTAAATAGTTGCAACAGTCTTCTTCTTCTTGCCCTCAAATTTCTTGGGTCTCAGCTCTGGATGCAGGATCTAGCAATGTTCATCATCATGCCCATCCTTCTTACAGTGAGTGCATGATGACTTGGTATTTTGTACAGTATTGGCCTTCCTCTCTTTCCATTTCCGTTTTCTCTTTTCCTTGCTTTTGCTTGCACTGGGTTTTGATGACCCCCCAACTTCTGGGTTCACATTCTTTCCTCTAGCTTCTAGATGTGTAGCCTGAACAAATACCTCATCTATGCTAGTGGGATTAAACATGAGAATAGTGTGCCCTAAGTAGCTGTGTAGACCACATATATACTTCAACAAAGTTTCAGGTGAGTCTAAAGAAATTCCTAGAATCAAAGCTCTCTTCCTAAATTCTTGAGTGTAACTTTGTACAATTTTCCCTTTTAACTGGTGAAGAGTTTGCCAGCTCATCATGGCTTGCTGCATATAGGCTAGTGGATAGAGTTGCTTTTTAATTAAAGAAACAAATTCACTCCAAACAGAAATAATTTTACCATGTTTCTTCATGCCAGCTCGTGTCCTGCCTTCCCACCATACCAAGGTAGTGTCTCCAAGTCATAGGCCGACCAGATGAATCTTACTCTTGTTTGAATTGATGCTCTGCACTCTACAATAAACATCAATCTGTCTGATCTAATTATCCAGCTTCTCTGCATTCAACTCTCCATCATATATTGGTAAATAAAATTTAACATCTAATTTAATCAAAGATGTTTTCTTTTTGTTTTCAGGGCTACTAGGAGGTGTGGGAAGTTTTTCTTCTTTCCCTTTGCCTTTAGAGTGGTCATGGAGGAGAGATTTTTCTGCTCCTTTATCTTGTTTAGAGTTTGATGAATCTTCAGCTCTACCTTTCTTAAATTCTCTATACATTTCCTCCCCCATGGCTTTCATGGTCAGGAAACCATCCATGAACTAGGAGTCTGATTCCAAGGTGTTTTCTTCTGACATTTTCCTCTTACAGTGGACTCTTCCAATTTCAGGTTTAGCTTCAACCAACTCTCCTTTTCCTAATTTAAGCTTTGATCTAGTTAGCATTCAACAACAAAATCCAGCACAAGCTTGTCTAACCTTAGTAACCTAGAGCTCTGATACCACTTGATCTGAAATTTATCCAGGACAAAGAATTAAAGGTATTACAGACTCATGTGCATGTATGTGCCTATGTCACTTTATGTAATGGATGGATAGGATTGCAAAATACATAGACATTGAGGCAGTTATAGAAAACATAATAGGAAAAACATGTAATACGACAAGTTTAATAAGGAGTTCACCCAATGCTCCTAGGCTACGTCTCCTAGTCCAGCGTTCGGTGGTGGCCTCTCTATTATGTTTTCAAAGCAGCGTTTCTTTACAACAGTGAGCTCAATTTGAGTCTCACTCAGTAGATATGAATCAATAGGATTGGAGTACACAGACTCTCCTTACTGGTACTTGACCTCTATTGGTCACAGTAGTATGAGTTCAATCTGAAACGCATACATGACAGGCCTACGCCAAGGAGCTTGCTTGAACCTCTCAAGCTTTCTCTGGAGTGCACAGACTCTATGACTCTCTCTGGCTCTGTCTGGCTCGATGCTGCCTTTAGGTCAGCTCGTCTTCTTCTCTATGTTCTCTACTCTTAGCTTTCTACATCTAACTAACTCCTCTATGTGTGTGTTTCTTTGCTTCTGTCAGTTCATGGCTTTAAAGCCAGTCTACTTTCTGTCAATTTGTTTCCACTTCCTAGTCTTCTGGTTTTCCTGCCTCTGTCCATTCAAACTCCCCTGTTCTGCATCATCATCACTATGTAATGCTTCACAGGGAGGTGGCCACCTATTCTATAACAGTTGAGTGGGTCAGGTTCCTTGGACACATTTGAACAGTCGTTATTTTCATTTTCTCCAAGATGCCCACGAAACAAGAATCTTTTGCCAACTTGTCATCCACATCAAACTTCAAATCCCATGTAATCTTGCTTTACAACTTTGTCAAATCCGATCATTTATCAAGATGTGTCTCCGTCGTTGATCTGGGTCCCCCAGATCCTAGGGTCGTTGTTCATATCAGGCAGGTAAGTAGCATGACATTTACCGGTCCGATGTGAGCGGTTTTCTCTCTCTTTCGCCAAACGTGTGTCACTCAGTGTGTGGCATCGGGTAGGACTCGGTCAAAATTGCTTACCACCTCGAAGCCTTCCGATATCCTACCAGTTTTGTGGAATCCACGGAACCAAAATTATTACTTTTTCCGCATTTCATAACCATTTCGGCTCTGAGCACTTCGGGGCTTTCCTAAACACATATCAGAAACCACCTCCATTTCTTTAATTAGCCTCTGGTTTTGCCAATTTGTGCCAGTGCATGTTACCATGGGCCAACGGTCTGCACGCTCGACCGAGGGTCCTAGTTGCTCCGCGTTGGTCACAATTGTAACTGTCACAAGGATTACTTCTGATAGCTTGATCTTTCTAAGACTTGAATCTATTTGGCATAATTTGAATGAGTTTATGAAAACTTAGAGAGTGTTTAGGATCCAATTCAGATCAGCATCCTCAACCAGTCTAGCACTATGGATGACTAAAGCCATGGACTTGGTTCGCTCTTTTGATCCTTGGTTCATCTCATTGCTGAATGGATCTCTGAGTGTGGAAACAGAAGCTGACAAGGCTACTGTCAGCGCTCTAAAGAATATTCGTTTGAATTGGTCGCGCTCCCAAGTGAAGTACTTCACACGTTGCAAGCAAGTGTGATCACATATGTTAGGGCCCAAGAGTAGTGCATGTTGAGCGTGATCAGTGAGAAAAAAGTTAACAACAAATAGATGTTCATTTAGAAAATGGAAGCAATAGACACCTGGAAGAAGGTTCAGAAGAATAATGAGAAAACCACAGCAGTGGTAGTAGAAGCATGCCGAACCGTTCCAGAACTGCACATCCCAGAAGAGGTGTCGTTGGAGGCCAAGATTTATAAGTTGGCTGTAGGTGTGCATGATGCTAGGACTGAGATGGCCAAGGTTCAGTTTGAGCTGAACCTAAATATTACAGAGCTCGAGCTGAGGGCATAACCTTCAACTCCACCAGAGGTCATAGAATAGTGTGAAGCAGTTGTCAAGGAATTTAGTTGTAGCAGTAGATGTCATGGTGGCAGAATGCACTGTGCTCTTTAAGCAACCGATGGAGGTCCTCATGAGTCTGTAGGAAGATCCCAACTTTCATAGGTTAAGTACCAAGGCAAGGTAATTACAGTAGTAGTACGATGAAGCCAAAGTGATGGCACCGACTGTCGCTATCACACAGATACTGGAAAGGCTTTAGGAGGCAAAGCAACTAAAAGAGCAAGTGGAAGCAACGCAACGAGAAAAGGCAATCCTCATGGCCAGATTGGGGCCTTCGTTGGATGAGGTCTATGTGCTCTCTACCACCATTGGGGATAAGTTGGCCAGCCTGTAGAATACACAATAGAAGATCCAAGCAGATAGCGCAGGACTAGCAATGGAGCAGCTGGTGGAGTAGGTCAAGCAGGAAGCTATGTAGTGTACAATTGAAGTTGCAGTGGTGCAAGTGGAGTTGGGAGGTCTTTGCAGTAAGAGCTCTGCACTAGTAGAGTGACTCGGGGCAAGTCACCGTATTTGTGTTGGGGGCCTGTTGGGACAGAGTACCCTAGGGTCAATTTTGTGGCCAAAAGCCCATGTTTTGGGGAAGAAAGCCCAAGTTTTTGTATGTAATGTGTAAATTCTCTGCAATTTGTGGTCGTGGAGCATGTAGATGTAAAGTGTCATAAAGGGCTTTACCCTTATGTTTATGTAAGTTGTGTCGTCTTTATAAGATCTACCCATGGTCCGCAGACCATGAGATTGTATAAAAATGAGATTCTTAGAAGAGTTTAAGGCAATTTAGTCATTGATGATGAGGAATGTAATGGGTTATTAGCAGAAAAAGCGAAGAGCCTTAGATTAGAAGAGAGGCTCTACAGCTGTGTGTGCAGAGGCCTAGAGTAGAGTCTACAGCTGTGTGCACGGACCCCTGCAGCTTAGTGCACAGGGTAGTTTTGAGTCTGTCAGCAAATTTGATGTATCAATAAAGAGATTATTCTAGAAATATCTGTGTTTTATTTGTTACTTCTGTTATGAATGAATGCGTTTATGTTGTGATGAGTAATGGGTTTATGATTTAATGTTGTATTTGTTGTGGCATCCATTTTCATTTAAATTTCATTTTCAATTTTAGCGCAAAAGTAAAAAAATGAAATATTATGTTCTAAGGGAATTAAAAGAGAATGTGGAAGTCTAAATTTTGAAAAGCCTAGAGGCTATGCTATTGTATTCTCAATAAATTGATGATTAATGAAAGAATCAGGAGTTTTCCACACATTGTTGGGTATGATTTTGTAATTTCTCTATTATGTGTCATCATGTGTCTTCCTTTCTTTAAATATGATAATGAAGTTGCAGGTCTTTGTTTACTTATGTGAATGAGGTTAAAATCCCTTAAAAGAGCGCTTATGTATTTAAAGTTCCTACCTTTACATTTCTTCTAAGTTACAGATAATGGTTTCTGTGAAAAACAACATATTGTCTCTATCTTCTCAAAGCATTCTTCACTCAGCATTAATATTCAACAATCATATGGCATTCTGAGACTTTCATATCAGCCAAATATTAAGGGTTAAAATTCAGGCCCTTCAGGTCCTTCACTTGAGGATATATCATACAAATAAGTGACAAGAATAATCAACATTAATGTCTTAAGCATAATTTCTAGACAACCAAGAAATTGGTTTCTTAAAGGACAACATTAATTGGCGTCGTTGTCGAGGAATGAAATCAATAACACTTTTCCCTGGTTTTTTAATATTTTCCTCTGGTTATTTAGTGAGTAGGAAATATTTTGTTGTATTGAACAGAAAATAATAACTCTAGCTTCAAAGAGGCCTCATACGAGGTCAGATACCTCACAGCAAAAAGTTAAATCCCTTTCAAACCTGAGAGACTAGTTTCCAAGAGGGTTGGAAGGCCAAAAACTCTAGTTACACCAATTCCTACACTGTCTGCACCTGGCAGCAGTTCAACACATCTTTCATCCAAATATTCACCTTTGTTTGACCAAGAGCTACCTTTTACATCCACTTCGTTTCAAGAACCCAACTGTCAAGAACAGACTTTAAAGTTTGTTTCTTTTTCAGTATTTGCTACAGTTATTCAACCTGAACCTATAAATACATTGCCACCTTTTCATAATCCATTTACTCCTCAGTCAGGTTCTACATTTGCTAGTACTCAAGGTTCAATAAGTTCAGGAGCAAACATGGCAGCACCTCCATTCTTGTTCAATAGATATGCACTTATTTAGTTACCACAATAGTTGAATCCAATGCCTCAAGGATACTTAAAAATTCTTCCTCATTTCTCAGGGGAGGATGAACAAACAGTAGAGAAGAATATAGCAGTGTTTTGTAATTTTGCAGAAAATCTAAATGTTGAAAACCTGGATGTTGTTATAAGACTTTTTGTGCAATCCTTAGATGGTGAAGCAAGAAATTGGTTTAAAGGGCTTCCTAATAACTCTATTCCTACATGGGAAGAGATGGAGCACCTGTTCACCCAGATATGGGGGGAGAAATGAGACCATGGGTATTCACTCACAGAGTTTAATGCTATTAAGAAGAAATTTGATGAAAGTGTTGTTGAGTTCATCAAAAGGTTCAATAGACTTTACAATAGACCTCCAGTGGAGAGAAATAACTCTTGAAGGGGAATTTGAATCATATTTTGGGTTCACATTGAGGGAGAGAAGATCCACAACCCTTGATCAGATCCAAACTGAGGCTTTAGAAATAGAACCAAATCTAGTGGCTGCAGGTAAAGCACTAGAGACACAGACTACTGAAGATAAGGGAAAGGCTAAAGTAGAATCCTCTCAAAGTCAAACATTAGAGGATATGAATAATGTAATTAGAAAATTGTCTAATAAATTGATTAAATTGGAATTAGAGAATAAGAATTCTTAGATGCAAGAACAACAAATAGAAACTTTAATCCTCAATATAGAAGACAACCTCTGCAAATTTTTCAGAAGGAGAGAAAAGTCCAAGATTAGGTTCATGCACCACTTTGCATAGAGGCAGATCCTGATGAAGTGACAGAGCATTCCAGGGACCATGATGATCATATTTCCACATTGTATGCAGTAGATGAAGACGAACTAGGTGTTGAGGGAGAATAATATGTTGAAATAGATGCCATTTATGAGGAGAATTAAATTGATGAATATTGGAAGCAATTTACTTATTTTATGTAGGCAGAATTACATAAGAAATATGACTTGAGATCAAGGAAAAGATCTAGAATTCAAGAAAATGAAGGTGAGCAACAAGTTCTAGCTCCCCTACAAAAAGCAACTCCAAAAGAACCACAGCCTACAAAACAATCAAATAAAGGAAATAAACAACAGAATACAAATAGCAAGACTCAAATACTTCAAGGTGAGCCTTCTCAAGATAAAAGTGACAAAATTCCTTTAGAAAAAATTGTTTCCATTCCACAAGAGATTTCAATGATGAAGAAAAGTGAAGATGAAAATGAAAGGAATACTAAACAGGTCCATGTGTTTAGTCTCACTAAAGAGTTAGAAAAAATCAGAATTCAGGTGCCCCTCACATAGTTGGTCAAAACACCAGTTTATCAAAGGAAGATTGTTGAGTTTATCAACCTATCTCAGAATGTGAATATAAATGACATTGTGAATATGTAAGAAGATAAACCAATAGTGGTTTTTGGTCCACATGTGGAGGAGGTAGATTCTTCAACACCTCCTTTCTACATTTCTTTATTGATTCATGATTTCCTCTTGGATAATTGTATGTTTGATTGAGGAGCTTCACATAACCTTATGCCACTATCAGTGATGAAACAACTAAACCTACAAGTTATTAAACCTTACAAAGACCTGTATTCTTTTGATTCAAATAACGTCAAGTGTCTCAGGGTCATTAAAAATATGGTGGTGTCACTAGCCCAGATCCCAGCTAGAAGCTTGGTAAAGGATGTAGTGGTAGAAGATATCCCTGCTAGGTTTGGAATGTTGCTATCTAGGTCATGCGGGGCTAAATTAGTTGGTGTTTTGAAACTAGATTTTACTTATGCTGCCATACCAATTTTTGGTGGAGAAGAAATAATACTATACAGAGAAATAAGATTTGTTAAAACAACCACAAAGAACGGAGCAAGAAATTCACTTGTATATAGCCAAGAAAAAGATGACTTTTCTTGCTTCATGTTCCATGACAATGTAGAATTGGCTGAAGATAACTAGAGGCAGCTCACTTCAACCTATGTAAATACAGAGCTGCAAACAGAAGGGGTGTGGAAGTGCTTCTTTGATGGAGCCTATTCTAAAAAAGGAACAGGTGTTGGTTTCCTTTGAATTACACATGGAGGTAATATGATCCCATTTTCTTTTAAATTGGAGTTCGAAGCAACTAATAATGTGGTAGAATATGAAGCCTTGATCATTTCCCTTCAAACAACAAAACAAATGGGAGTCCAGTCAATTTCCATTTTCGGAGATTTAGAGCTGATTATAAAGAAATTAGAGAACCATCATCAGACCAAACACCCTAGGCTTGGGGCAAATAGAAATGAAGTGGGGGATTTAGTTGAGAATTTCTTTGAGGCTTTTAACATACAGTTCATTCCAAGAGATGAGAACAAATTAGCAGACTCCTTGGTTGTGGCTGCCAGTAATTTTAGGCCTCCTATAAATCCAAAGCTAAGATATGAGGTTGAAATGAGGCATAGGCCTTCTGTTCCAGATAATATAAAACACTGGTAGGTTTTTGAGGATGATCAGCAGATTAACTAATTCTTGACTATGATTGAAGATATTCAGGGCACCGAGATTGATCAAGATGAAGATGAAACAACAGAAGGCACAAAAGTAAGTGGTTTGAAAAACTCCATAGTTAATCAAAAAATTATTCAATTGAAGGATAATATTCTGCCAAGGGGGATTGTCCCTCTTGAAATATTTTTTAACTCCAATGATGTAGCTGTTAGTTCAGAGAAAATTCCACATGATGAGCAGATTCAAGACCACAATATTGGAACCCAGAACGAGCCCAAGTTAGTCAAATTATTTAACGTAGTTCCACTTAATTATAAGGAGAGATATATTGAGATTTTCAGGGACTATACTGATGTTTTTTCTTGGTCCTATGAGGATCTCAAAACATATGATGTGATCATTATTCAGCACAAGATTCCCTTGCAAGAAGGGATTAAACCATTTAAGCAGAAAATCAGACAGATAAACCCTTTACTTTTACCATTGATTGAGAAATAAGTCAAAAAGTTACTTGATGCCAAGATAATAGTTCCACTCCGATACTCTGACTGGGTGGCCAATCTAGTGCCTGTAAGGAAGAAAAATGGAGAAATAAGGTTATGTGTGGATTTTATAAATCTATATAGGGCTTCCTTAAAAGATAAATATCTATTACCTAAAATGGATCATGTGCTGCAAAAGGTAACTAGATCATTCATAATGTCAATGCTAGATTGGTTCTTTGGGTATAACCAGGTGCTTGTTGATAAAGAAGATCAGAAAAAGACTGCATTCACAACTCCTTGGGGAACCTTCATGTATGCTCGAATGCCTTTTGGGTTGGTGAATGCAAGTGCAACATTTCAAAGGGCTATGGACATTGCATTTGTAGGTGATAAGTTTATAGTGATATACTTGGATGACATCATTATTTTCTCTAAGTTTGATGAGGAGCATCTGTACCATCTTAAGAAGACTTTTGAGAAATGTAGAAAATTTGGGCTTTCTTTGAATCCTAAGAAGTCTATTTTTGCTCTAGAAGAAGGCAAAATGTTGGGGCACATTGTTTCTAGAGATGGAGTGAAGATAGATCCAGCAAGGGTGTAAGATGTGCAGAAAATACCCCTCCCCAGGAGTAAGAACGACATCCAAAATTTTCTGGGAAAATTAATTTTTCTAAGGACGTTTGTGTCCAATTATGCTGAAATTGTAAAAGAGATTACCAATATGTTGAAGAAGGAAAATGAAGTACATTGGACCAAGGGAGCCAGAGAGTCATTCTCCAAGATCAAAGAAGCATTATAAGAAGCTCCAGTTTTAATTAGCCCTGATTATCAAAATCCCTTTCAATTTTTTTCATTTGCATCACTTAATTCAATAGTTGTTCTTTTGTTACAAAAAAATGATGAAGGAAAAGAGCAGCCAATTGCTTTCTTTAGCAAGATTCTCATAGATGTTGAAATCAAGTACAATATCCTTGAAAAATAGGTATATTCTTTGGTAAAAGACCTAAAGGTCTTCAGGACTTATGTGTTGTAGTCACAAATCATTGCTTATGTGCCAAATGCTGCAGTAAAGGATGTCTTAGTTAAAAGTGATGTGGAAGGAAAAAGAGGAAAATGGATAGCTAAGATTCAAGAGTATGACCTGGACATAAAGCCCACAAATCTGGTGAAAGGGAAGGGATTTAGAAATATGCTGACAGAGTCAAATTTTCAAGCATTGGGAATCAACTTGCTAACACCTATAAATGAGGGAATAATTGAAGGAGGTGAAGAAAAATCAAACCCGGGTATGAGAATCTGATATAAATTTTTATGTTCAGAATGGTACAAGCACATAGTCCATTATTTATGTTTTCTCTCTTGTCCTTAATCTTTGGATAGAACAAGATATAGATCATTAAAAATCAAAGCACCTCCATATGTGATTGTAGAGGGAAAATTGCATTGGAAGGATCTTGTGGGAATTTTATTGTTATGTTTAATAGAGGATGAATTTACAGAGAACATTAAAGATTATCATGAGAAGTTATGTCGTGGACATTATAGTTGGAAAGCTAATGCACATAAAATCCTCCATGAAGGATTTTATTGGACCACACTATTTGGTTATATATACAAGTTTGTCAGAGGTTGTCAGAAGGTTAGCTTTTTGCTGAGAAGAAAAGGTTAGCTCCCTTGCCTTTGATCCTAGTATTGATAGAAGAACCATTCAGACAATGGGGACTAGATTTTGTTGGAGAAATTAACCAACCCTCAAGTGGACAACAAAAGTGGGTTCTCACAGCTACTGGTTATTTCACCAAGCGGGTAGAAGCTATACCTACCAAAAAGGAAAATGACCAGGTGGTGATGAAGTTTATAAAGGAATAAATTTTTAGCAGATTTGGATGCCCTGTCAAAATCATAACAGGAAATGCTCAATTGTTCAATTCAAATAAGTTTGTTGCTTTTTTTCAGAAGTATAATGTTACTTTGTCTCATTCAACAACTTATCATCCACAGGGAAATGGATTGGCTAAATCCACTAACAAAACATTGATGAAAATCCTTAAGAAAACTATTACAGAGAATCAGAAAGACTGGGATTCAAAATTAAAGTTTTCTCTATGGGTTGTCTGAGTTACTACAAGAAGGTCTACAGGAAAATCACCTTCTGAGTTAGTGTATGGAACTCAAGCTATGTTCCCTAGTCAACTTGTGAAGCCTGTGATTGCAATGATTCGGAAGGCAAAAGAAGAGCCCAATGCTCTAATAAGAAGGATGCATAAGGTAGTGGAATTGATAGAAAGCAGGTATAAGGTAACAAATAATTTGATTATGTATCAATCAAAGATGAAGGGTATTTTTGACAGAAAGTCCAAAGAAATTGATTCTAAAGTTGGAGACCTAGTATTAAGGTGGGATACTAGAAGAGAAGATAAGGGCAAACATGGGAAGTTTAATCCTCTCTAGTATGGCCCATTTAGGATCATAGAAGCAAGGGAAAATAATACATTCTTCCTAGAGAATCTTTATGGTGAAAATTTACAGCTGGTTGTAAATGGGTCGTACATCAAACATTATTTCCAATTCTGAAGCACAATCATCTTGTCATTGTAGATACCAGAGTGAATTCATTGTACTAATTCCATAGAATTTAAATTGGCTAAGAAATATATGACTCCATGCCCGAGTTGAAGGCACTAATCTGCAGTTCTTAGTGGTTCTGTGGCAAAAGCACTATCCCCAAGTGGAGCCAGATGTTGTAGCATCCATTGTCATTTAAATTTCGTTTTCAATTTTATCGCAAAAGTAAAAAAATGAAATATTATGTTCTAAGGGAATTAAAAGAGAATGTGGAAGTCCAAATTTTGAAGAGCCTGGAGGCTATGCTATTGTATTCTTGATAAATTGATGATTAATGAAAGAATTAAGAGTTTTCCACACATTGTTGGGTATGATTTTGTAATTTCTCTGTTATGTGTCATCATGTGTCTTCCTTTCTTGAAATATGGTAACGAAGTTGCAGGTATTTGTTTACTTATGTGAATGAGGTTAAAATCCCTTAAAAGAGTGCTCCTATATTTAAATTTCCTACCTCTATATTTCTTCTAAGTTACAGATAATAGTTTCTGTGAAAAACAACATATTGTCTCTAACTTCTCAAAGCATTCTTCACTCAGCATTTATATTCAGCAATCATATGGCATTCTGAGACTTTCATATCAGCTAAATATTAAGGGTTAAAAGTTAGGCCCTTCAAGTCTTTCACTTGATGATATATCATACAAATAAGTGACAAGAATAATAAACATTAGTGTCTTAAGCACAATTTCTACACAGCCAAGAAATTGGTTTCTTAAGGGACAACAATATTGATGCGTGAATTTGTATGTGTTACGTTGGTATATGAATGCAAGTAATAATATCTACTTACACGAAGAATATTTTAATGCATGCTAAAGATATCAGATACTTAAGCCGAACTGAATAATAACTTAGGAGTGATTACAGAGGCATGTAAGTGGTTGATTTTCCTGTTTAAGGTCTGCAAAAGACAGTCGTAGACCTTTGTGAAGGTCTAGAGGCTAGTAAGAGGAAGTTATATCGATAAGCCTTGAGGGCTTGTCGATCTATGCGAAGACAAAACTAGGGTATAGAATGACATCACTACCATCTTTGGATGCGGAAACTTGGTTCTAGCATCCCCCCATACTCCCTCGAGTGAGACTTCAATCCGCGCTCCATAGATTGATGCCAAAAGGGCCAATAGTGTAGGGATTTTTTTTGGCTAAAACTTAATTCGGAACCTGGGTTAGGGCCCACTAAGCCAACAGATTCCCATCTATCCAGGTATAGTTAGCACTCTGTTGTATGATCTTTCTATTTTCCTTGGAGGACAAGTATTGTGGAAACTTCCTTGCAGCAAGATAATTGGTTATATCTACATACCATGGTGAGTAAGTAGAAATAGCAAAGAGATACTCATGAAGGAAATAATCCTCAGTAGGAATGAAATTTTCATCAATAGTTAACCAAGAAAGAAAATCAGCTACTACATTGTCTTTTCCAGGTTTATCTACAATTGTGATATCAAATTCCTATAACAACAATAACCAACGTGTAATTCTACCATTGGTAATTGTCTTATTCATTAAAAAACAAAAGGAAAAGTGGTCAGTGTGTAAAAATACTTGATAACCGGTAATATAATGTTGAAAAACATTGATGGCATGCACTACTGCTAAGAATTCCTTCTCGGACACTTGTAATTGAGCTCAGCCAAAGTCAAATTCTTGCTTATGTAATAGATGGCATAAGGTTTCCTATACTCCATCTAGCCCAAAACAACACCTACAACAATATCAAATGCATTTGTAGCTATGTTAAATGGAAGTTCCCAATTAGGTCCACGTAAAACTGGAGCTGCTGATACATAACATTTCAGCTTCAAAAAAGCCTACTCACACTTTCATGTCCACAAAAATTCTACATCTTTCATAAGTAAGGAGAACAATGGCGATGCAATTTTTGAAAAATTCTCTATAAACCTTTTGTAATACCCTGCATGTCCCAAGAAACTATGTACCTCTTTTTGTGTCTTGGGAGTTGTAATTTTCAAAATTACCTCTTTTTTAGCAGGGTCTACCTCGATCTTGTTAGCAAAAATGTAGTGTCCCAGCACGATCCCTTTAGTAATCATCATGTGACATTTTTCGGTGCTCAAAAAAACATTATTCTATACACAGCTTTCCAACACTTTTTCTAAACTTGCTAATATTTTCTCAAAAGCATCACCATAAAGTGTAAAATCGTCCATGAAGATTTTAAGGCATTCATTCAACAAATCAGAAAAAAATCAAAGTATTGCCCTCTAAAAGGTTGTTGGTGCATTGCAGAATCAAAAATGGAGTACTCTGTATGCGAAAGTTCCCCAAGGGAAAGTAAAGGTTGTTTTATCCTGATCCTCTGGGGCAATCTGTATCCAATTGTAGCCACTAAACCCATCTAAAAATGAAAATAAAACTTTTTCCCAGAAAGGGTGTCAAGGACATGATCTATAAATCGTAAAGGAAAATGGTCCTTTTGAGTGGCCTTATTGAGTTCTCTAAAATCCACACAGGCTCTCCACTTTCCATTCTTCTTAGGGATAATGACAAGTGGAGACACCCACTAGCTATCAGATATCAGATAAATAAAGTTAGCATTCATGCATTTTTGTAATTCTTCTTTCACTAACTCCTTCAGTGAAAGGTTCACGCAGCGCTGCAGTTGTCTAATTGGTTTGCAGCCATCTTTCAGATAAATGTGGTGAGTGAAAAAGTTGGGATGAATCCCTTTCATATCCATGTAGTCCCATGAAAATTCCTTTTTTGTATTTCTATAACAGTTGTAATAACAATTTGTTTTTCTCTCCAGTTGGGTTGGGATTAATGTTCATATACTTTTCTGTTTTTATTTCGACTGGACTGCTATTAGTATGTGGAGTGGTTCTCATTCATTTCAATTTTATATCTTCTACCTCCTCTTCCTCCTTTGAATTTTCAATAGAAGCGATAGAAAGTGAGTTACTAATAAAGCCATTAATGGTATCATATTCTATCTCATCCTTGAAATATTGGGCTTCTCCCAGAGTGAGGAGCGGTAGGGAAAGATCTGATTTGGGTTCAAATTCATCCCATCAGGGATTGTTCAAATCCATATTTTGTTTTTGGGGGCAAAGGTTAAGGTTCTTTGTAGCCTCGCCATCTCAAATCATCATAGATCTAGATTTGCATCCTATAAATGCATCTACAGTGGCTATCGAGGGTCTCGCTAGAATCAAAGGATGTTTCCCCGGGTTGGATTTGGTTTGTAAGATAATAAATTTAGTCGGATACCTCTAGGAAGCTATTGTGATTACTATGTCTTCTAATACGCCCTTGCATTTAATATGATTCCTAACTGCTAATTCAACTACAGTGGGCATATGTCTAAGTCCATGTAGCCCCAGGGTGGTAAAAAGGTCCTTTTTCATCACATTAATGGCACCCCAAGGTCAATCAATGTATTTACTATGGGATGGCCGTCAATAAAGACAATAACTGTAGGGTTTCCTAGATCATTATACTTGGTTAAAAGAGGCTGAGTAGTCATTAATTTGGACAATTTCCCCATCATGTGTATGGTAACAGGGTCCTTGGGCTTCATTCCAGGTTTCTTAATGCACAGATCTCATACTGTTTTGGCATAAATTGGTACTTATTTAAGAGCTTGTAGTAGAGAAATTTGTACATGCAGGTTTTGCAAATCCCTAAGGAAATCAAATTCAAGTTGTGAGGTCATTCCAAACTCAGTTAGTCTCTGAGGATATGGAGGATCCTGAGTCATAACAGTCAAATCGGCTGCTACAGGTGTACCAGCCTTACTCGAGTTGGTTGTTACAAGAGTAACAGTTCTTCTCAGGTTGGTTGGTATAGGCATAACAGTTTGCTATGTATCAGTTGTTACAGGTGTAACAACTACCTCAAGATCTACTATACCTCCTCTAGAAGGTTCACATTCCACCTTGGTGATGATAGGGGAGTAGTTTGTTTTAATCAACTTACCCGACTGTATTTTAATTTCATTAAGTCCAACGGGATTAATAAGGTAAGTCTGGAAGGTAGTCAGAGCCTCTATGCTCTAGGCTTCTTTATTATTCGGGTTAGGGTTAGGTTGCACAGGTAATTAGGGTCGCACAAGTGGTGTAGGAAGAGGATTTTAGAAAGGGGGGGATTATAGTTGTTGTTGCATTGGTAATCCAAATGGGATTGTACTTTGGGCATTCCCCCTCCAGTTTTGATTCCAAGGATATGGTTGAGATGGAGGATATTGAATAGATGGAGAGGGGGACCACTGGTTCCAGGGCAAAGGAAACTGTGCTGTAGAAGGAGCAGAGTGTTTCCATGGACATTGCTAAGCATTATATGCATTATTCAAAAAATTAAAAGAAGAAAACTATTGGGACATACCTGGAGGTCGTGGCTGTCATGGTCTCCTAGGTGCGATGAAATAAGAGGACTAAACTTCTTCACTCAATTCCCTGAGTACTGCTTTCCTTCAGGGAAGCTTTGGACATTGACTTGTAGAATGTTCCAGCTCACTAATATTGCACAACACTCCCCCAAGGGATGTTTCTTCCAGCAATTCAGACAAGAAACAACTAGAGGTGTATCAACTTTTCCTTGTGTCTTCTTGATATGTGATTTCGTTATCTAGGCAAATAAAGTACCGAGGATGTCAGTTTTTCAATTTTTAAATAAATTCCCGATCTCTACTCTGGTTACACCTCCACTTGCATATTTTTTGTATTCAGGAAGAGACATCTCGAATTGTGTTTCTTCCCTTCGACGATCCTCTAGAGCATCTCAGATAGAGATTTATGATTTCAGCGACTGGTTCCTAAGATATGTCCCCTTTTCCTAATAGATATAGGGTATCAAGGCAGTCATCCCTTATTCTTCTTATGAATATGGTCTTCAAGATCTCGTGATCTAAATCACTATGTTTAGACATCTGCAAATTATAATGAAACTGCTCCACGTAGTCCTCCAGTATCTCATCCTCCTTCTGTGTCATCTTGAATACTTCTTCTCTTAAGTCCCCGATTCTGCAATAGTATTGATACTCTGACAAAAATGTATCGTTCATATTGCTCCATGTTCGAATAGAAGAAGAGCCTAACCCCATGAACCATCTAAGGATGATCCTTTTAGAGTAGCAGGAAATAATTTTAATTTCTGAGCATCTGAAGCATAGTCATAACTCCTGCACAAGACATCAAATTCAAATAAGAAGGTGTCAGAGTCTTCTACAGTCATTCCTTGAAAAGATGGTAAGGGTGATAGAGGAATATTTTTCATGGGAGCCTTGCCTCTAATATCCCCAATTGGGAACTCAAAGGTGGTGACAATAGCTTCTGTTTTAGTGTTGTTTTTATTGTTCTCCCCTATTTTTATCCCTTCTTATCCTTGCTGTAATAGACGTTCTTCAAAGTATTCTTCTTAGCTTAGACGGCTTCAGGACTAGCTATTTCACTGCGCTACCTAAATCTAGATATTGATAAACCAATAAGTTCTCTCTTGTTTCATGTTTTTTATGCCCCCTTTCAGTTTCCCCTTATCCCTTAGTCCTAAGGTTCTGGTTACTATATTCCCCCTGCTGCACCCAAATTGGATCCTTAATCTTAGGAGTATTTTCACTAGCTTTAGAATGGTATGGTCCTGAGACAGAGGAATCGGAGGTTTCTGTCCTTGTTATGGGAGTAATAGCCTTTTGTGGCCCTATTTTCCTTGCATCCTTTTGATAAATTTACTGTTCTTTTTCTTCCATTGAGATCAGTTCATGGATAATTGTTTTCCTTCCCAAATCTACACTCTTCCTTTCCTTTTTACAACCCGTTTTTCATATGACTAATTGGAGTGGGGAGTATTTTTTGTATTTGCATAATTCCTATAGTTTCACACATGGACCCTATGTGTATTAATTCACACCCTAAGTGTCTCAGTCTTTGACAGTGGTGAGCTTACCCAAGAATGTTAGAGTGATGCGCAGGTTCTTACCTCTCGTCTTACCACCTAGCAATTGAAGAACTGAAGACACGATTTAAGAAAACACCAACATGCCACACCCTAAGTTCCCTAGTGATCACAATTATGAGCCCGCCCAGGTATATTAAAGCGATGCACATGTTCTTACCTCTTGTCTTACTACCTAGCGATTGCGGAATAAGAACACACTATCATCAAACAAACAACTTGGCTTACTGTATCGTCAACTTCCATCCCCAGAAATTGCGCCAAAATGTAGTGTTGTTTTAATTAATCCTAATTGACCATGATTGCAACCATTTAATTTTCAACCCAGGTTAGGTATGTTATTTCAAAGGAGTTTGCACTATCAGTGCTGATACACTACAACCAAGAGTGAAAGTAGAAAACAGTAAAGAATGTCGTTGAATCAATTGTAGAAACTAAATCATTCATGCAGAAATTAAAACACTCTACAGAAATGAAATCACACTTCACAATTACCAGAGCAAAGGCACGCCACACACGGTACTGATAACTACACCAGCTGGTCAACTACCATACTACTATTCGAATCGGTGTAACAGCATAACATAATTCTGTAACTAAAGAAGATATATTCTACAAATTATACAACGACAGTAAAAAGGCATACAAAAAATAAAAGAGAGAAACAATAATATACAACTACTCTACCACTGTAGTCCTTGCTAAAGAGGAGGGCCCTTCCTCCCTAGCATGGGAATAGGAATGAACACAAGATTAGTTAAAGAATCAACTAAGAAACAGCAATATCATCACCGCAAGGTCTTTGATATTAAAAACAATTAAAAGTTACAAGCTCAAAATAACAATACTCTCTATGTTGTCTCCCATACCTAAAAGATTAAGTTTCTCTTATAATTATTACATACCCAAAATCAGGATTAGATCAATCTTGAGAATCTCACAATTCTCATGTTGATCATAAAATAGAAATCATTGTAACGAGTTCCTAAATACAAATGCTATTCAAATACATCGGTTAAGATCATAACCGCTTGGATCTGTCACTTTCTAAATAAACAATTCATAACTTCCAATAGTTGTTGCGTGGAATAGTACCCACGACTTTTCTAGCTACGGTGTAACAACATCCTATGGTCAAATGATGATTTGGGATGTAATGACAATCACTGGGTAATAGCAACCTTGTAACGGCACCCGAGGTGTAAAACCGGTAACCTCTGACAACAACACCTATAACAACATTGTGGTGTAACAACAAGATCTATAACAGCATACAAAGTGTAACAGCTATCTGTTCCATTCTGCTCTTATTCCGATCAGCATGGCTATTCATTCCATAACCTCGTTCCTGCAAGCAACACCTGAAAAAGAGGAGAGGATCCAAAAGACTTCTCTAATTCTTACCCCAGTTAGACATAAAAAGGAATATTTCATCGTTATATTCAGCAAAAATGGAAAATTAACATGATGGAAAAATGGGTTATTTATAATAAGGAAGAGGCGATTAACATTTAAATTTTTGTTGGCCTGGAGGGAAAAAGGATCAAAACTGGGGAAAGAAAGTATAGGAAATAGGTATAAAAACTACACCCAACAACCTTTACACATTTCTTCACAAAACATTCAAGAAAATTAAAATTTACTTCTTTCAAATTGGTAAGTATTGGCATTCCACTACAAGAACACAACATATTTATAAACCATGCTAACCTACAGGCATTTTCACTCCCAAGAACACCATAATGTACTTAGGAATTTGAAAGGCTATGTGCCACATTCACCATTTGTTGCCTCAAGGATTTCATGACCACTCCTTCCACCCTCTAGAAATGTATCATCCTCGTCACTTTTCCTTGAAAATACTCTATGAAAATGTCACAAAATCCATCCATGGTAAGTCTATTCAAGCATTAACAATATCGCCAAAAATTTAATATGCATAAAACGTGACTATCTGTTGTAGAAACCCACTCACCCAAATCATGAATATACTTGAGCAATCATTATCAACACAATGACCAAATCAACTATTGCTTCGAAAATAGAATACGAGGTGTTTCAACCAACAAATTTCATAGGCAAATGTCCAAACATTAATCCACAGATCCTAAGAATAAATTTAAACTCATTAGTTATAATTTTTAATGAAAAATGGTCACCATTTCATCATTATTGTGAATGATAAATCACATACTAGAGAAAATTACTATAGAATGTATTTTCTTAGTTAGAGTTTAATGCCATAACAAATAGACTCCCATCCTATAGCAATTTCTTTCTTTAATTCTTCTTAGAATTGAAATTTTTTTCTACCTTGAATCTAATCTTGTTTCAACAAAACAATCACTCAACCTGATATCTTATACCTTGGTTAAGATATTTTAGGCACCTAAACAAAGATTTGTTTGAATTACTTTTTTTTTTCTCAATCATTTTAAATAGGATTTAGTAAATATTTTGATCTAAATAAAAAAACATAGACATTAGCCTCAAATTAAACTTTAATTCTATATGGTTGGTTGTTACCAATTACAATTATAATTCATTTTTCCACAATATTTCAATAAGAGTGCATCTAACATAATAAAATTGTAATAACTATTTGTCTCTATGTTATAGATGTATTTGATAACCTCTAATAATATGCATCTTCTTGGCCATTTATATATCATTAAGTTTCATGCTCTTCCTCCATGTATGTGTTTCTCCTACATTTATGACATATCTGCTACTTATATTTAGGAAACTCATAGACTACACATGAGATCCTTCAAAAAAAAAAAAAAATAATAGACATTCACTTTCAAGTGGAAGCCATGGGATTTGTACACTTGTGACAACTATAACTTCTATCCCCAATTACGTTAACTGCATTCGATTGATATAAATAAGGGTTATTGTTTGGAAGAAGGGACAAGAGTCTTTGGGAGAAAATATATGTTGGCCCATAATTCTAGGAGGAGTATCCTTGTATTTTTATTGTTTCCCCTCTTTAAATCTATCTAGTTTTGAATTTATTTCTAATTTGATTTGGGTCAAAAAATCTCATAGTTTTGTCAATCAAAGTAAAGTTTATAAAGAGTATAGGCGAAGTATAAGCAATTAAGTAATCTAGGTGGGAGTAACCCAAACTCTAGTGATGAAGGTTCCCATAGAATTTGTCAACTATAAAGTTGTATTTTTATTTTCATGTTTAATATTTTATGAATGTCTCTCTTCTCCTCCTATCCTCTCCACCCACCATGGCAAAATATCATAGTCCAATACATTTGATGATTTGATTCTAATTGATTATTTGGAGATGAACTAACCTCTTTATTTTATTTAGAATTGGTGCATGCTGAGTTTATTTTATCATTCTATGTATTTATCATAATTCATATGTGTATCTCTATTTGGATTTCAGAAAGGTTTCTAGAAGATTTAGCAAAATGTATGTTTTTATGCATTGTAAGAAACAAGTGAAAGGAGAAAAGACCAACATTTTTTCTTCTAACATGTTTGGTTTCATTTTGGTTTTCCCATATCCATTGTATCTTATTGAGACTCATAATTTCTTGGGGAATTTTGGTCAACTTTTTTGGGGTTAATGGACACTAAGCTTCAGAAAAGAACTACTTTTCATCTATAGATCAATGGACAAATAGGGGTAGTCAATAGGATAGTGATACACTTTGAGGATGTTATAGCAAGCTTCCTAAGACTTGAAATGAACAATTGTAATATTTCCAACATGCCTATAATCATAGCATACATTTTTCTTCATACCAATCCTCTTTGAGATAAGTTTTGGATATTTGCCTAAGTCTCCTTTGTAATTCACTCCTGGGAAAGATTTAATGGCAAGTGGATGTAATGATATAGGAAAAGCCAATTTTTTTTTCCAGGATATCCATTTGGTTCATCAAGTTGTACAAGAATAATTAAAAAAGATCCAAGAAAATTAACTAGGCTAGACATAATAAACATCATGTTGATGTTATGCAACCAACTCACAAAAAAAAAGGATAGATCAACGACTTAAAAATTATCCTCTTCAAGGGGGAAATCTCCTTTACATTATATAAATGAACATTTCTTGGATCATGGAAATGATAATACCACCTTGGTATATATGAGAGTCTAAGGAGTCATAATATAATCAGAGCCTACATAACAATAATAATCTAAGGGAACAACAATAACAATAGTAGGCTTTCATGGGGCACAACAATAACAATATGGGGGATACATGGGCAAAAAAATAACAATAGGGAAAGCAATAATAATAATAATAATAAAGGGGATACATTAGTATTATAGGGACCTAACATGCCCCTCTCCTTCAAAAAAAAAATTCCTCAACGCTTGAGTAGTTCGAGACGCTTCTGTATAAAATTATCATCCTCCTATTGGGTGTGGAGCCTGATTATCTTATGTATTCAAAGGTAACGCTGCATTCAACCCCAGTTCATAATGGGGTGGAATGTTGGGTCCCTATAATACTAGTGATTACCCCATTACTATTGTAGTTATACCCCTTATTTATATTATTGTGCCCCTATTACCCCCATATTGTTATTTCTGTGCCCCATAAAATCCCTCTATTGTTATTTTTGTGGCTTTATATTACTATTGTTAGGTCGGCTGGATTATATTGTGGCTCCTTAGACTCCTATATATAGAAATGAGGTTTTTTCATTTGAATCATCCAAGGATTGTTGATTTATGTAATGTAAAGGAGGTTTCCCCCTCGAAGAGGCTGAATTCTAAGGCGTTGATCTATCTTTTCTATCTTTTCTTGGGCTGGTTTCATAACATTTGGTATCAGAGCTTTGGATTCTATGGTTTCGCTGCTCCAAACAGGTCATCGTGGAATTTTCGCTCTAACTTGTTTTCTGTGACGTTTCAGAAGTCGCAAAAAAAACCCATTTGAGAATAAATCGCGCTGAACCTCGGGTCCAAATTTCAGAGCTTTTCGCACGATATTTTCGGAGATATGATCTGAGGAAGTTGGTCTTTTTGCAGACTCCTGAATTGCATTCAAAATAGGTGACCTGGGGAAAATTGTCATAACTTTCTCTTTGGGAATCAAATTGAAATTTCGTAAGAAGGTATAGAAAGAGGACAGATTGTAGTCTCTTTTATATCTTTTTCAGAACCAAATATCTAAAATTGTACACGTGGCACTTCATACAACTTCGCTCTTCTGGAAAGGTCTATAATCAGGTCATCTTGGGAGATTGTGCATAACTCTTTCTTGGAGAATCCAATTTGGATCAGACTGGTGGCATTGGGAAGAGGACACAGAGACCTACTATAGATCACAAATTCAAAACTAAATGATTGGAAAGTACAGAGATACATCAGAGGCAATATCGAGCTCTTACAAAGTGAAAAAAGGTGTGTAGATTTTTTTAAATTTTTGCTTAAGCTTGGTTTGAAAATTTATTTTGAAGGAATTCAAAGGTCATAGTAGAGCATTATTATCGGTAACTGATGCCCTGAGGAAAGAAAATGCAAACACCTAGTAAGGAACCTGAAAGCTCTAGCATGACTCATGAAGAAGAGGAAGAAATGCTACATGATATATCAAAATTACAAGAACAAGTGCAACAAATGTCACGCTCACAAAAGTTAACAGATGCTAAGATAAATGGCGTGGAAGCTAAGATGAAAAGCATGGAAGCTAAGATGGACAATTTGAAGATAGATTTGAACACAAATTTGAAGACAGGCATGGCAGATTTGAAGACAGATTTGACAAATTTTCTACAAGAAATACTTACTAATGGTGAAAAGGTAGTAAAGGAAACTCATGATGAGAACAAAAGAAATGTTAATCATGATTCCATAGACACTAATGTTGGATCGAAGAATCACCACATTCCAAAAATTGATATGAGGAAGTTTGATGGCAAGGATCCCGCCACATGGATATTACAGATGGAGCAATTCTTCGATCTCAATAATGTGCAAAACGCACAAAAGGTACGTATGGCAACTGTATATTTGGAACCAAATTAGTTTGTATGGTATCAATGGCTTTGTTCTCATAAACAATTTATCACTTGGGCAATTTTTACGGAAGAACTGATAGCACATTGTGAGGATACAAAAAGCAACACTTTTTTTAGCCAATTGATAAGTCTCAAACAAAAGGGTTCAATAATGGAGCACATTAAGGAGTTCCAAAAATTGAACATAATGGTAAAAGATATTCCAGAGGAGCATAGGATTGATGTGTTCATAGGGTCTTTAAAGGATAATATCCAACATGATGTTCGCCTTTGGGAACCTGATTCATTAGAGAAGGCATTCAGGTTAGCAAGAAAAATGGAAAGCAAAACTATGGAAACTAGGAAGCATACCACTCACAACTATAAATACGGAAGTGTTGTTGCCCCTAGTCTTCCACAACCTACAAGGTTGACACCACAACAATTGGAAGAAAAAAGAGCAAAAGGGCTTTGTTACAATTGTGATAGCAAATACACAAAAGGTCATAAGTGTGCTGAGAAGAAATTATTCTACATAGATTGTGAAGAGGAAGAAGAAAAGGATCAAGAAAGGTCAAAAGAAGAGGATATATTCCAGGAACAAAGCCTAGATGAAGAATAAATAAATCTGACCATATCTTGTAATGCATTGGCGGAAATTACCACTCCTCAAACCATCAAGATAGAAGGACAAATCAAGAAGAAAGAGGTAATAGTGTTGATTGATTCAGGAAGCACCCACAATTTTATTCATTGTAGGGTAGCAAAAGAATTGAATTGCTTCCTATATCCAGCACCAGAGTGTCAAGTGATGATTGCAAATGGAGGAACAATAAATTTCTCTGGAAAGTGCCATAATATCAAGCTATCCATGGGAGAATATGTATTAACTAGCCCAATGCTTTCCATTCCAATGGGAGGTGCCGATGTTGTACTAGGAGTCCAATGGCTACAATCATTGGGTACAATAGCTTTTAATTTTCAAGAACTTTTCATCAAATTTTCTACGGAAGGAAAGGAAGTTGAATTAAGGGGTATTGTAGGGAAACCAGGAAAGATAATCAGCTCTAATGGCATGACTAAGCTTCTAAAAAAGGAGCAAAGAGGTGTAATTGTACAATTATGTTCGCTAGATGTTTCCACATTGGAATCATCTATTTCTCCAGATCTCCAAAAAGTCCTGGACAATCATTGTAGGGTATTTGAGACTCCTAAAGGTCTCCCACCTATGCATGATCATGATCATGATCATGCTATTCATCTGATTCCAGGAAGTGTTCCTCCAAACATCAGGCCGTACAGATATCCCTATGTCCAAAAAAGTGAAATTGAACGTATGGTTGCAGAAATGCTAGAGGCTGGTATAATTCAACCGAGTCAAAGTTCTTTCTTAGCTCCAGTAGTATTGGTGCACAAGAAGGATGGATCATGGCGCATGTGTCCGGATTATAGGGAGCTCAACAAGCTCAGTATTAAAGATAAGTTCCCCATTCCTGTCATTGATGAATTACTGGATGAATTGCATGGATCAATTTACTTCACCAAGTTGGATCTTCGTTCGGATATCATCAAATCATAATGAATATTGAAGACATTCCGAAAATGGCATTTAGAACTCATGAGGGTCATTATGAATTTTTGGTCATGCCTTTTGGCCTTACCAATGCACCTTCAACATTTCAAGGTTTGATGAATTCAATTTTCAAACCGTTCCTTAGAAAATTTGTGTTAGTATTTTTTGATGATATGCTAATCTACAGCAAGTCTTGGAAGGATCATGTTGAACAAGTTGACAGGGTGCTACAACTTTGGAGGAGAAACAATTATATGCAAAAAGATCCAAATGTTTATTTGGAGTCCAGGAGGTGGAATATTTGGGTCATATTGTATCTCATGAAGGAGTTAAGGTAGACCCTAGCAAAATTAAAGCCATTAAGGAATGGAAAATCCCCACATCCATAAAGCATCTACGAGGATTTCTTGGGTTGACAGGGTATTATCGCAAGTTTGTTAAGAATTATGGGAGAATAGCAGCACCTCTAACAACATTATTGAAGAAAGATTCATTCTCATGGACTCCGGAAGCAACAAAGGCCTTTGAACATCTTAAAGAGGAAATGTACCAAGCACCGGTCTTAGCTACACCGGACTTCACAAAAACCTTTATTGTGGAATGTGATGCTTCAGGAAATGGAATTGGTGTTGTTCTAATGCAAGATAAAAGACCCATTGCTTTTGAAAGTTGTCCAATCAAGGGAAAGTTCTTAAGCAAAGCTATTTATGAGAAGGAAATGTTGGCAATACTCCATGCACTTAATAAATGGCGACCCTACCTAATGGGAAGACACTTCAAGGTAAAAACGAATCATGATAGCCTTAAATACTTTTTAGAACAAATATTATCCTCTGAAGAGCAACAAAAGTGGGTCACAAAGATGTTGGGTTATGACTTTGAAATCATCTACAAAAAAGGGAAGCAAAATGTGGTGGCAGATGCACTCTCAAGAAAGGATGAGGATGTGGAAGCATTGTTGTGTGCCATTTCTATTATCCAACCAGATTGGATAAATGAAGCAAGGGAGGAATGGAAGAATGAAGAAGAAGTGTGGGCACTTATTCGAAAGCTACAACAAGATTCCAGTACTTCCGATACATTTAGCTGGAAAAATGATTCGTTATGGTACAAAGATCGCTTATACCTCTGTAAGAATTCCCAGCTAAAACAAAAGATTCTTATGGAATTGCACACTTCTCCCTTAGGAGGGCACTCAGGATTTTTAAAATCTTACCACAGGGTTAAGAAGGAATTTTTTTGGGATGGCCTTAAATCAGATATTCAAAAGTTTGTGGCGGAATGTTTGGTTTTCCAACAAAATAAAGTTGAAACAATTAAGACACTGGGTCTATTACAACCTTTATCCATTCCAAGCCAACGTTGGGAGGATGTTTCAATGGATTTTATCACAGGTTTACCCAAGTCTGAGGGAAAGAGTGTCATCATGGTGGTAGTTGATAGACTTACCAAGTATGCACACTTTTATGCATTATCACACCCATTTAAAGCCAGTACAGTTTCTACTGCATTTATGGAAACAGTTCAAAAGCTACATGGAAACCCAAAGATTATTGTAAGTGACAGAGATCCCATTTTCACTGGAAATTTTTGGACAAAATTATTTTCTTGTCTTGGTACTCAGTTAGCTCATAGCTCATCTTATCATCATCAATTTGATGGGAAAACTAAGATAGTAAACAAATGTTTGGAAGGATATCTTCGTTGCTTTGTATCTGATAAATAGACACAATGGGTCAAATGGTTTCCTTTAGCTGAATGGTGGTATAACACTTCCTTCCATACAACAACAAAAATGACCCCATTTATGGCACTTTATGGGTATCAACCACCATCCATCACATCATATTTAAGAGAAAATTCTAAGGTTCAGGCAGTGGAACATCACATCGAACATCAACAACAAGTCCTCCAACTCTTAAAGGATAACCTCGTGTTGGCACAAAATAGAATGAAACAATAGGCAGATCAACATCGCAATGAAAGAAGTTTTGATGTAGGTGATTTGGTATTCTTATAGCTACAACCATATAAGCAAATGTCCCTAAAGCAAGCTAAGAAGGATAATAAATTATCACCAAAGTATTATGGTCCGTACAAGGTGTTGCAAAAGATTGGTACTATGGCATACAAATTGGAGCTTCCTGCAGCTTCTCGATTGCACCCAGTTTTCCATGTTTCATGTCTAAAGAAGGTTATAGGCAACAAGCTCCCAATTCAAACAATATTGCCAGAACTTGACGAGGAAGGAAAAATTATATTGGAACCGGAAGCAGTCACAGAAACAAGAACTCGACAGCTACGAAATCGATCAATTTCAGAGTATCTTATCAAGTGGAAGAACTTATCCGCTGAAGATTCCACATGGGAGGATGAGAATTTTATGCAGAAGTATCCAGAATTACTCAAGCGTTGAGGAAAACACTTTTTTGAAGGAGAGGGGCATGTTGGGTCCCTATAATACTAGTGATTACCCCATTACTATTGTAGTTATACCCCTTATTTATATTGTTGTGCCCCTATTACCCCCATATTGTTATTTTTGTGCCCCATAGAATCCCTCTATTGTTATTTTTGTGGCTTTATATTATTATTGTTAGGTCGGCTGGATTATATTGTGACTCCTTAGACTCCTATATATTGAAAGGAGGTTTTGTCATTTGAATCATCCAAGAATTGTTGATTTATGTAATGTAAAGGAGGTTGCCCCCTCGAAGAGGCTGAATTCTAAGACATTGATCTATCTTTTCTATCTTTTCTTGAGCTGGTTTCATAACACAGAAACATCGCCTGTAAAATATTTGTTGTAGGGGGGGTCCAGGGGGGGGCGGCTGCGATCTTTGGAAGTCCCCCCTTAGCGGGGGGACCGGGGGTAGCACCCCCGAAGCTAAAAATAGATGTAAAATTGCTTTGTAAAATTTTGTAATTTCGTAGTCAATCTGATCCATTCATTAGGCAGAGATCCGATGGTAGAAGTTATGTTTAATTTAGGATTTTTTTACCTAGAAGGCAACCCCTCAATATATATGAGGGAATTGTATTGCGTCTATGTAGATCTGTATTCTGAGCGAGAAGAGAGAGGAGATTGAGTGAGAGAGAAGAGGGAATTACATCGGATCTGTTGTAGGTTGTATCTCTTCAGTTTGCTAGAAAATATAAAAGGAAGGACTAGTTGTTTCTCTGTGGACATAGCCCAAACTGGGTGAACCATGTATATCTGTGTCTCTCTTGTTTTATGAATTTTTTGTGTTTATATTTCTACAATATTTTTTTAGTTCCATTGCTTTGTAATATATAATTTTATAACACCTCCCATGTGGAATCTTTAGCGAGTAAGTTCTTCCACTTAATGAGATACTATGAAATTAATCAATTTCATAGCTATTGGGTTCTTTTTTTTTGTGAGTGCTTCAATCTCAAATATGATTTTTCCTTATTCTTCAAGTTCTAGCAACAATGTTTGAATTGGGATCTTGTCACCGATAAACTTCTTTAAGCATGAAACATGGAAAAGCGAGTCTACTCAATAAGATGTAGTAGATCCAATTTGTATACCATAGTACCGATATTTTGCAACACCTTGTAAGGACCATAGTACTTGGGTGATAATTTATTATCCTTCCTAGCTTACTTCTTGTAGCTATAAAAATACTCGGTCGCCTACATCAAAAAAAATTCACTGCAATGTCGATCTACTTTTTGTTTCATTCGATTCCGTGCCAAATTGAGGTCATCCTTTAAGAGTTGGAGAAATTGTTGTTGATGCTCGATGTGATCTTCCACTGCTGGAACCTTAGAATTTTCTCTTAAATGTGATGTGATAGATGGTGGATGATATCCATAAAGTGCCATAAATGAGGTCATTTTTGTTGTAGTGTGGAAGGAAGTGTTATACCACCATTCAGATAGATGTAACCACTTGACCCATTATGTTTTTTATCATATACAAAGCAACAAAGATATCCTTCCAAACATTTGTTCATTATCTCATTTTTCTTGTGAGATTGAGGATAATAAGATTAGATATGAGCTAATTGAGTACCAAGACAAGAAAATAATTCCATTTAAAAATTTCGAGAAAAAATGGGATCTCTATCACTTACAATAATCTTTGGGTTTCCATGTATCTTTTGAATTGTTTCCATAAATGCACTAGAAATTGTACTAGCTTTAAAAGGATGATTTAATGCATAAAAGTGTGCATACTTGGTAAGTCTATCAACTACCACCATGATGACACTCTTTCCTTCAGACTTGGGTAAACCTATGATAAAATCCATTGGGGCATCCACCCAAATTTGACTTAGAATGGCTAAAGGTTGTAACAGACCTGGGGTCTTAATTGTCTCAACTTTATTTTCTTAGAAAACCATACATTTTTCCATAAACTTCTTAATATCATATTTAAGACCATCCCAAACAAATTCCTTCTTGACCCTGTGGTAAGTTTTAAAAATATTGAGTGCCTTCCTAAGGGGTAGGTTTGCAATTCCAAAAGAATATTTTATTTGAGTTGGGAATTCTTACAAAGATATAAGTGATCTTTACACCATAATGAATAATTTTTCCAACTAAATGTATCATATGTATTGGGATCTTGCTGCAACTTTTGAATGTGTCCACACCTATTTTTCATTCTTTCACTCATCCCTTGCTTCAATTATCCAATCAGGTTGGATAAGATAAAGGACAAAAAGCAATGCTTCCACATCCTCATCCTTTCCTAAGAGTGCATTTGCAGCGACATTTTTCATCCCTTTTTGTACATGATTTCAAAGTCATAACCCAACATGTTTGTAACCCATTTTTTTCTGCTCTTCTAACGTTTAAGGCTATCATGATCTTGTTTTACTTTTAAGTGCATTCCCATTAAGTAAGGTCATCATTTCTTTAGTGCATGTAGTATTGCCAACATTTAATTCTCATAAATAGGTTTTTGTAAATACTTTCCTTTGATTGGACGACTTTAAAAAGAAATGGGTCTTCCTTATTGCATTAAAATAGAACCACTTCCATTTCCTAATGCATCACATTCCATAATAAATATTTTTTTGAAGTTTTGCATAGCTAAAATTGGTGCTTGGCACATTGCCTCTTTAAGATGTTCAAAGGCCTTAGTTGCTTTTGGAGCCCAAGAAAATACATCTTTCTTTAGTAATGTTGTTAGAGGTGTTGTTATTCACCCATAATTCTTAACAAACTTCAGATAATACCTTGTCAACCCAAAAAATCCTCGAAGATAATTTATGGTTGTGGGGATTTTCCATTCCTTAATGGATTTAGGTTTGTTAGGGCTACCTTAAAACCCTCATGAGATACAATATGACCGAAATATTCCACCTCTTGTACTCCAAAGAAACATTTGGACTATTTTGCACATAATTGTTTCTCCTCCAATACTTTGAGCATCCTGTCAAAATGTTGAACATGATCCTTCCAAGACTTGTTGTAGACGAGTATATCATCAAAAAATACTAATACAAATTTTCTAAGGAAGGGTTTGAAAATGAAATTCATCAAACCTTGAAATGTGGAAGATGCATTAGTAAGGAGAAAAGGTATGACCAAAAATTCATAATGACCCTCAAGAGTTCTAAATTTTATTTTTGGAATGTATTTAGTCTTCATTCTAATTTGATGATATCCTAAATGAAGATCCAGCTTGCTGAAGTAAATTAATCCATTTAATTCATCCAACATTTCATCAATGACATTAATGGGAAATTTATCTTTAATCATGATATTTTTGAGCTCCTTATAATCCAAACAATATGCCATGATCCATATTTCTTGTGCACCAATACCACTGGAGAAGAAAAATAACTTTGAATAAGCTTTGACTAGGTTGAATTATACCAGTCTCTAGCAATTTTGCAACCATATGTTCAATTTCACTCTTTTGGGCATAGAAATATCTATAAGTCCTGATGTTTGGAGGAACACTTCCTGGAATCAAATGAATAGCATGATCATGATCATGAATAGGTGGGAGGATTTTGGGAGTCTCAAATACCTTGGAAATATTGTCCAAGACTTTTTGGATATCTAGAGAAATAGATGATTTCAATGTTTGAACCTCTAGTGAGCATAATTGTGCAATTACGCCCCTTTTTTCTTTCTCTGGAATATTTTCCATGCCATTAGAGTTGATTATCTTTCTTGGTTTCCCTACGATACCCCTTAATTAAACTTCCTTTCCTTACCAAATAAAATTCAAGAAAAGTTCTTGAAAATTAAAAGCTATCATCCCTAAAGATTGTAACCATTGGACACCTAGTACAACATCAATACCACCCATTGGAATGGAAATAATTCGAATATCCAATAAATATTCCCCCATGGTTAGCTTGATATTATGGCACTTTCTAGAGAAATCTATAGTTCCTCCATTTGCAACTATCACTTGACACTCTGGTGTTGGATATAACAAGAAATTTAATTCCTTGGCTATCTTATAATGAATAAAAGTATGGGTGCTACTTGAATCAATTAGCACTATTACCTTTTTCTTCTTGATATATCCTTCTATATTGAGAGTTTGAGGAGTGGTAATTCCTGCAAATTCATTACAAGATATGGTCATTTCATTTCTTCTTTATCTGTGGTTAGTTCCTAGGGTATATCCTCCTCTTTGGATGTTTCCTGTTCCTTTTCTTCCTCATCTTCACAATATATGTAAAACAATTTATTCTTAGTGCACTTATGACCTTTTTTGTACTGTAACAAAGAGATTGTTCTCTTTTTCCCTCCAATTGTTGTGGTGTCAACCTTGTAGGTTGTGGAAGGCTAGTAGTAGTAACACTTCCATTTTATAGTTGTGAGTGGTATACTTCCTTGTTGCCATAATTTTTCTTTCAAATTTTCTTGCCACCTTGAACGCCTTTTCTAATGAATCAGGTTCCCAAAGGTGAACCTCGTGTTGGATGTTATCCTTTAAATTCCCTATGAAGACATCAATCCTATGCTCCTCTGGAATATCATTTACCTTGATATTCAATCTTCGGAAGTCCTCAATGTGCTCCACCATTGAACCCTTTTGTTTGAGATTTATAAATTGGTTAAAGAAGGTATTTCTCTATGTATCCTCATAATATGCTACCAATTCTTCCAAAAAAATTGTACAAGTGACAATTGATTTATGAGAAAAAAGTGATCGATACCAAAGAGACTGATTTTTCTATAAGTATAAATATTAAATGCGTACATTTTTTAGTTTGACACATCATGTAGATCAAAGAATTGCCCCATCTATAGTATCCATGCTACCAAATCCTCGCCAAAAAACTTCCTTATATCGATATTTAGAATGTGGTTAGACTTCAACCCACTATGGGAGTCTCTAAAATCATAATTTTTATTCCTTTAATCCTCATTGTCATTTTCATGGAGTACCTTGTCACCACTAGGAAGAATTTCTTGTACAAACTTTGTCAAACTTTCCTTCAAACCCTTCAGGTCCTTTTTAATTTATTTTTTTAAACCATCCTTCAAACCTTCCATCTTGACATTCATCATTCCTTCCATATCACATTTCAAACCATCCATCTTAGCTTCCAGTTCATTTGTGGTTACTCTTTGCAAGAGTGAAATTTGTTGCACTTGGTCTCATAATTTTGATATATCATGTTGCACTTCTTCCTCTTCTTCACGTGTCATAGTAGAGATTTCTGGTTGTTTACTAGGTGTGTCCATATTTTGGTTTCGAGGCATGTTGGAATAAAAAAATATATATATGCTACACTAAGCCCTTTGAATCACTTCAAACCAAATTTTCAAACAAATGTTATGCAAAATTAAAAAAATAGACACATTTTTCTTTCTTTTTCAGAACCTTGATATTGAAACTATTGTATCTCTATAATTTTGGCTCTATAATGTCTGAAATTTATCTTATGGTATCATTCTGAGTCTTCTTTCCAACCCCACAATTCAGACCAATATTGGATTCTTCAATAAATCGTTATGCCCAATCTCCCACAATGACCTAATTATAGACTCACTCAATAGAGAAAAATTGTACAAAATGGCAGATGTCATTGTTTTGACCTTTGGGTTTAAGAATGAAACACAAAAAACTACAGTTTGTTCACTTTTAGACGTTTTTTTTGTGAAATTCAAATTTGATGCTTGAAGAGAAAGTTATGGTGATTTTCCCTAGGTCACTTGTTTGAGATTGAATTCTAGAGCTTGCACAGGCCCTCACTTCCTCAGATCATATCTCAGAAAATATAGCAAACCAAGATCTGAAATTTCTACATGAAGTTCACCATTAGTTCTAAACTATGTGGTAGAAATTCCAGCTTTTGAAGACTAGTTGAAACAAATTATAGCAAAAATTCCAAGATGACCCATTTGGAGTAGTGAAACCCTAGAATCCAAGGCTCAGATACTAAATGTTATGCAACCAACTCAAAAAATAGAATAAAATATAGATCAATGACTTAAAAATCATCCTCTTCGAGGGGAAACCTACTTTACATTACATAAAAGAAAAATTCTTAGATCATACAAATGATAAAACCTCCTTGGTATATATAGGAGTCTAAGGAGTCACAATATAACCAGAGCCTACAAAACAATAATAATGTAAGCGCACAACAATAACAATAGTGGGCTTCTATGGGGCATAACAATAAAAATATGGGGGATACATGGGAACAACAATAAAAATAGGGGTTACACTAATAATAATAATAATAATAAGGGGATATACTAGTATTATAGGGACCTAATAGTTGATGAGGACTTTCAAACTAGTGATTAATTTTGGATATGCATTAGTAAATAATGCCTTAAAGGTGAAGCTAAAATATCATGTTAATTAAGTATGTTTCGTTCAAAATCTTGGAAAATATTAGTGACAATTTTTTTCAGTTGTAGTTACCTCCATATATGCATATATATGTTGTGGTTATTGTTGAAAATTTGTAATGATTTGAGCCTCCTATGATCATGGATCAAGGTGAGAAATCTCAATTTCCTTCCATAAAATATTTTTCTCTTGGATATCTTGATGAGTTGTGGGAAGATGTTACTCTTAATAGGAAAGAAAGGACTTCATGAAAAAGAGATGTGGAGTATATTCATGTGGGTCTAAACCAAATTTATATGAGTAAATTATGATGCATAGAAACCAGGAAAGTGAGGGAGTTGTACCCTCACTTATTTTCTAAATGTAGGTACATTTTTTCTTGTCCAAAAGTTTCATGGTGGAGAGAAGTGATCCTCCAACTAACCTAATCAAGAGATTCCATGGTGATGTGACTTCCACCAACCTGTGAATCAATATAGAAATCTTCCAGAGAAAATTCATGCTAATGTTAAGCTATCATGTCACTCTTACATGTCAAATAAGTCACTCTTCCCATATAGATACAAGGAATTTGTTTCAACAAATTGCAAAAAAGGAGATAAAATTGGAGATGCTTCTTCTATTCAGATTGATCCATGGTCATATTACTGAAATTGATGAGCATTTTTATTTCATTAAAGGAAATTAATTGGCATATACATTCCTATTTGTTAGAGCCTAGATTTGTCTCAGGCTGAAAAGACAAGGTTCTAGGTGCACATCAAACCACGCTCAGCCTCGTAGATAGCCCTACGAGGACAGGAGAGGGCTCTCTTCGGGTCGATCTCGGCAAAAGACAAGTGATGGGGGCTCGAGATGACTGATTTAGCAACTGATTTTAGGCTAGGCATTAAGTGAAAAGGATTTTATTTGAGTTTTTGATGGTTTTGTGTTGAAAACACGGAAAGGCAATTTGGGCTCAGGGATGAGGCACAGTTTCTACAGAGTTCTGATTGGGGCAAGGAAGGCAATTCATTTTGATGCTTTAAATTGAGTGAATGGATAGATCAGACTGGTGAGGAGATAAGGAGAGCAAGAGAGTCTCAAGAATTCTCCTTAAACAGATGAAAACATGAAAATTTAAACAAATTCAAAGGCAGAGCATAATAGTTAATGGATTCCACCTTAATCACTCATTTGTTCAAATTCAGAAGAAAAGAGAGGAAAATGATACACATAACACTAATGAACTTTCAATTACTCATAGAATCACACCATCAAGACATAAAGCCACATGGATCCCAAACAGTGCTACAAAACCTTGGTCTTTCCTTAGCCACAAATGCAGAAATGAATGTACAATAGAGTGCCCAACCTTTCCCAAGAGTCCAACCCTAAAAATGACTCAGGAATTATATGATATATACTAGCCCAACTGATTCCCTTGCCTCTAGAGGTCGAGCTCATCATTCTAGGAGCTGTTTCAACCAATTCTAAACAAGGAACTAAAAACTAGGTAGTCAAACAACTTACTCCTATATGCTAGGAAACTGATTCATTCACTCACATTTCACCTTTTAGTGAATGAATCTTCTATAAAAAGTAAATAAGTGCCAAAATTACATCATGTTTATCTAATTACATCAAAATAGATAAAAAATTACATCCAAAAGCAAAACTAGTCAAACTGGCCGAATTTTTGAGCTGGAAGGTGAAAAATTGATCAAAAAATCCTCTATGCGCTGTGCCACTTTGAGGTTGAGTTTTAGGCACTTCCTGAAGTCCAAATTGAGCCCAAGTGTGCTTTTTGGAAATCCCTACCTATCTACTTTCCAACCTAAATGGAATTTCTAAATTTAGTGCCCATTTTCCCCTCCAAAACTTCAATCTCCCAAGACTGCTTCCTGTGTGTCAAAATAGGGGCAGTGAGGTCATTTTTTGAGTGTTTTTGACCTCTTGAGGACTCAAAACTTGCCCAAAATTCTTGGCCATGCATCAAAAGTCATGATTTTTCATAAAAAATCCAAAAATAAAATTTTTTTACATTTGGAGCCTCCTATCATAAGCGCGCGCCACGTGGCACGACGCACACGGAAGGCGCGGCGCATAGAGCCTGTGCATAGCACTTTTTGCAGGAGACTTTTGGAGGCCTTCCTGGTGTCCAAATTGGGCACAAGATAGCTCGTTGGAAAGGTATGTGAGTTTAATTTCCAATCCAACTAGAATATTTCAATTTGGAGTTCATTTTTCTTGTCAAAAATTAAATCTCCCAAGACTGGTCAAAATGTGCCAAATGAGGCTACCTCAAGGCAGAGTGCTATTGCAGTCAACCTTTGAATGCCTTCCTAAACTAAAAATTGAGCTCATGATAGCTCATTGGAAATATATTTGTGTCTAGTTATCATTTTACTCATCAAGCAAGTCATTTGACCAACCAAGCTAGGAGAAAACTTGATTTTCCCAAGGTCACTTTAAAGGTGCATCAATTCTCTTGAGGCAATTGTATTTTTGAAATTTCTATAAAACCATGACACCTGTGTAAAAAGTGAAGGAGATTTTTCTTCCTTGGCCTGTTTTGGAGAAAAAAATCTCTCTCAGGTTTTCCAAATTCATCTTTCCTTGCTCAGAAACATCATTTGAGTAAAACCTACCCCGATGTGTGGAACAAGAGATTTGTCGAAATGAAGCGAAATAAAGGGGATACGGAGCTTCTAAATTCTTGAGGAAATTTTGGGAAGTAGGGAGGGATGTTGGGAAGTATGGAAAAGTGTAATATCTAAAATTGAGTGAGGGGAAGGGATCAAAAAGGGCAAAACACAGGCCTAGCCTCGAAAATAGGGTTTGTAGCAAGAAACTAGGGTTTGTGTGAAAATGAGGAATTTGGGGGATCTTAGTGATGGGAAACATTTAATAAGGTACATTAAGGATAGGGGAAGGTGGAGGAACACTAGGATACAAGTTTTGCTGATGATTTGACCGTCCAAGAGAAATTTCCTTCAAAACCCTAGGAGAGGGAAATGAACCTTACCTAGGCGCAACTAAAGCATGAACAAGGTGTAAAATGACCCATTGGAACTTGACATGATGATAAAAACCCTCTGAATGATGGTACACTCATCTGAATTGTGACATGGACCGACATTTGGACAAATTTGAAAGGAGTGAAAGCAAACCCTAGACCTAATGCCTAGTGACCAAATTTTGCTTGAAGACTCACTGAAATGACAAAATTTGACCTCGACACCTTAAAATCACTTTGTAAGAGCACGTTTGATCACTGGAGGAAGGCTAGGAAAATTGACACTAACATTGGCTCCAATGGGGATGGTATCTCCTTGGAGGTGCCAAGAACGACAGATATTTGGGAGAGCAGACAGTGCCTTATCCATTGGGAAATGCAGTAAAAAACTCGAGCTAAAATGCATGACTGAAAACCGTGACTTGACGACACAAACTGACTCTCACTCAACTAAAAACTAACTTGATACTTAAACACAATCAACAAACTGGAAAATAATGCTCAAAATAAAGCTTATTCATCAAAACCTACTCTAACTGTTCTATTTCACTGCTAGATCAAGTGAAATGAAACAACCAATGCAACCAAGTAAGTATTCTGTCTGCTGTTTGAATTCTCCGCAAGTGCTCGCTTATGAAAAACAAGA
This sequence comes from Pinus tabuliformis, assembly GCA_031772625.1. NCBI lineage: Eukaryota > Viridiplantae > Streptophyta > Pinopsida > Pinales > Pinaceae > Pinus > Pinus tabuliformis. Next base: position 42,092,306 of record CM062815.1, read on the forward strand.
GAGAACTATTGAAAGGCAACTCCCATGACAACTTGGAAACAGATCTGTTGAATGCTATGGATTCTCTATCCGCCTCTGTTTGGTCAATTTAGTGTGTTCTAAATTGCTATTTAAAATGTCAATCTGGGATTCGTAAACTGACAAAGTGAAGTGTACTATATGTACAAGATAACCATTTCCTTAGTCTTTTGTCGTTTTTGAGTTTTTTTAGTTTTTTTTTGGATTTATCTTTTCCTAATGTGTGATGGCGAAAATGAAAGATAAGTATGGATGGTAATGGTGATTTCTACAGTGATTTTCCCAAACTTAAAAGTGTTCAAAAAGAAAGCTTTAAAACAACTGTAATGAAATCAATTCTTAAGAGGAAGTAAATATATCAAACAGTGAACTAATGACAATGGCCCAGTATCCTTGCTGCTGAATGAAAAAGAAAGTAAAAACTAAACTTAAAGCAACTCAAAAACTAAAAGCAAAGCAACTAATTCACACTACTTCAACTCTTCTGATCCTTTACCCTTCAGCTCAATCTACCTTGTGGGAAGCAATCATGAACAAGTTAAGCAATATGATATCTAAATGGCAAGAAATTAAATTTCATAAAGGAAAATAATCACACTACTTCAACTCTTCTGATCCTTTACCCTTCAGCTCAATCTACCTTGTGGGAAGCAATCATGAACAAGTTTAAGCAATATGATATCTAAATAGCAAGAAATTAAATTGCATAAAGGAAACTAATCACACTACTTCAACTCTTCTGATCCTTTACCCTTCAGCTCAATCTACCTTATGGGAAGCAATCATGAATAAGTTAAGCAATATGATAACTAAATCACACTACAATAAATAATATTCTGATTCCTTACTAATAGAGTCACTTGACTATAGAAAGAAACCATAAACAAATGAGTAGTATGATATCTAAGTAGCAGAAAAATAAATAAGCAAAACACAATTTGAAAAAGGACAGTGCTAGAATTAAACTTCAGAAAATGAAAATTAGCAGGAAGGACAAGATGATCTCATATGTCAGTAGTTATCAAAAATATGAAAATTCGCCCGGTCTGCCTAAGAAAACCTGTAGAAAAGCATTGATCAGCTGACAGCTATAAGAAAACAGAAGTGAAAATGTAAATAGCAGTGAATTAAAAACATCAAAACAGCATGTTATATACAAGCTAATGATTATGAAAACAGAAACATAATAAAATCAAATGAAAACTATACAGGGCTTTAGTGCGTAGGGGCCCTCTGCCACCTCAGCTAGTCAACGAACAGTCACAAGAACAAGCTCAGGAAAGTAGTCTTCTCATGTATTAAAGCAGCAGCAAAATATATAAAACAGAGTACGATGGGGTGATAATAACAACAGTTTCGAAATTACATCTCCAAAAGCTTCTACACAGCATTTATCAACACGTTATTTATAATGAAAAAGTGATGAAACTAACTAACTGAATCCTATGCTATTAACTGCGTTGCCAGAGACACGTAGATCTCCTCAGCCGAGATCTAGCGTAACGGTCATCATGTCTATTAAATCTTCGGAGTGGTAGCTATTGGATTCAGGTTACGGGGTTGATCTCCAGGTGTGCTGATATCTCCGTGAGCTGAGGACTGTGCCACGTAAACGTTCACGTGCTCAAAACAGAGACGTGTCACCGCTAAATTCCTTAGTTGGCTTTGCCTTTGACCCTTGTTGACCATGACCTTGTATGGATGATTTGGCTAATTTGAAGGGACACGTTCCATGTACCCTTCACTTGTAGCTTGCCCATGTGGCTCGTTTCTTCATAGGACACCTGTAGCATAGCCTTTAACAAAATGGCTGCGGAATTTTGTGCTGGCTGCGGAAACCTGTGCTGGTTGCGGAAACTGACAAGTTTCCACAGCTGCTTGAACAAAAATCTAAACCAAACAATAGTCATACGCATAGTTAGAAAACCATGTCAGAAGCTCTTTTTAGACTATAATGCAATGATTTAACAGCTTGGTGGATGAAGTAAGTGGAAAAAGAAGGCTAAGAGGGTGTATAGGAAGGTGCAGGTTTGAGGCTCAACATACCCCCACTGTGAAGGTGTTGCATGTCCTCATGCAACCAAAATTTAGTTATTTCCCTCTAATCCATATGTTCTGAGGCTTCTGCTAGGACATCTAGCCCTCTTTTCTTCTTCTTTGATGCTAACATCATCCTGGGTTTCCTGACTAGACATTTGAACTTGAGATTAATCAATGCTCTACTTAACTTTTTGCACTTTTTCTTCAGTTTCCTATTTTTCTTTTGCCACGGTCCTAAATGGAGCATAGTGTTATCATGGACAATCTTATCTACCTTGCTCTGCTCTTTGAGTGCTTCATTTTCCTGTTTGATATGCCTATTTAGGACTTCTAATTCAAATACCTCCTGTTTCAAAGACTGAACTTGTGCATCTAGTGGCAGAGTGGTACTCGGTCCTGCAGCTGATTGTTCTAAGGACTCCAGGTAGTTATATACCTCTTGCTGATTAGGATCTACCTCAGGTGTCTTTCTCAGACTAAGCTCAAAATCTGGTGGAGGAGGAGGACTGCTCTCTCTTTCCGGCCGAAAAGGGCTTTCATCATGTGGAGGACTTGGTTCAGTGCTTGGCTGAGCTGGAGATTCCTCAAGTGTCTCTTCACCTAAATCAATAAAGTGAGGTTGTTTTTCTTGGGTTTTATTCACCTTTCCTTTTAGCCTAGTGCTCCTCCTTATGTATGGACTAGTACTCTTCTCTTGTGCACTCTGTTTTCCTTTTTGCTTTTTCTTTGCTATAGCAACAGCCTGAAGATGTACTAATATTTTTTACAGTGGTTGATAATCCTCCTCTATGGATTGCTCAGGGGATGGATAGACTTCTTAGATGGTTCTTTTGCCTTTTTCTTTCTTTTGTTTCTTATTTTTAGCTCTATCTTCTTCTTCTTTTTGGACAGTTTCTTGAGTTTCTATAGTAGGGGAGTCTTGGACTATTATGTTCTTTTCTTTCCTCCTACTTTTCCTTGGAATATTTGGTGGACTACTTCCAGAGGCCTCGGATGGCTCTTGGAAGTAGTTTCTTGTCAAGAATTGCTCCCAAGTATCTTTAGTTTTCTTCAACTAGTCCTCAATAAGAATGTTTATGAGTCCATGATGGTAGAGATGAGGTTCAATGTTGCCTATGTGTTTTTGAACTGTAAAACTCATCTTTTTTAAACTCAATAGTAGAAAATGAGGCAAATTAAGAGTGTGACCCTCTAGGAAATTCATCGTCAGTCTAGCATGATACATATACATAGAACCAAAACGACCTTCACACGTGATAAATTTCTGGATAACTAACAGTAGACTAGACCATTCCTCTTTTAGTGCATGAACAGGGATGCCTCTTGTAAATACAATGGTATCCATACCTTGGTTTTGTAGCATGATTCTCCATATCTGATCATCCACACTTCTATTTTTAAACCACCTTTCACCTTCTTGAGGTAGGCCTGTGGCAGCTGCTACTGTGGCCTCAGTCACTGTGAACTTCAAGTCTCCAATCTCCACTGCTTGTCCATCAAAAGACCGTGCAAAAGCTTTGGTCACTTCCTTGTTATGGTCTTTAAACTTTTGGATAAATCGTTGCCATCTGGCTTTCTTCAGCAATTCTTTAGTTTGAGGATAACCCTCCAAGTATTTCGGTCCTTCCAGCTCGGCTCTCAGTTATTTTCCCATCCTCTATTTTAAATTCCAACTGAGAGTTCTTCTGCGTGTGAGGGTTTAGAAAAAAATGGCTCGGTTACAGGATTTAGGATAGACTGTAGTGGCTACAATCGAGGTTTAGGACAAACTGTAGTGGCTGCAGTCGGGGTTTAGGATAACTGTAGTGACTGCAGTCGGCATTTAGAACAAACTGTAGTGGCTACAGTCGAAAATGGAGAACAGGGAATGGAAGTACCTGAATTACCGGAGGAACAGAGGGTGAGCAGCAGTAAACAAGTTCAAAATAAAATGCGGATGCATGCGAGGAGTATGGTATTAGTGGAGTGGTAAACGAACGGAGTAACGTCGGGATTCTTTTGAATCAGATGAATGTGTATGGAATTTTTACACGTCTCAACAGACGGCTGCGGAAATTACGGCTAAGAAGAACCGTAACACAATAGGTCATGTCTCAAGAGTACGGGTAATAAATGGAAGTGCAGTCAGTCTTGAGTTTAAACTCGAAATAATCATGAGACCGTTGGAGAAATGAATGCAAGGTGTGTGGAGTGATATCGTGGAATAGGAGTGGTAATGGAGCTATCGTATCAAATCATTGCACATAGTAGAACTTGTTATGGTTTGATAAATATGCGTAATTATGACTTGAATTATTATTTGATAAAATATTTTGATCATACCTTTGGAAACTTTGTCATTTCTTGCTCAAGGCTTCTAACCAATTGCTCTTCCTTGATTTCTTGGAGATGCCCCATGTCTTTAGCTCAATTACACCTGCATTTCATGATTATTGTACTAACAGTTGACTGTAAATTTGAAAACAGAGTAATGCTGGCTGCAGAAATCGTTTCTGGCTGCGAAAACTGCTTCTGGGTGCAGAAACGGTTTCCCGCTGCGGAAACTGAGACAGAACCCCCTTAACTAAACAAAGATAGTTAGAGAAGAACTAACTGAATGAAAATAGTCCTGAAAGGGACTTTTATTGATGAAATGAAATGGAATGAGTGGAATGAAATGAAAATGAAGTGGAGTGAAGTGAAATGGAAATGAGAATGAGATGGAGGTGAAGTGAAATGGCAAATGAGATGCAGTGAAGATGGAAAGAGAAGGAGAGGAGATTTTTTTTTTGGAAAATATAGAGTCTCAGGTGTCCCTGATTTTCATTCTACATTTCCTGTATAAGACCGCCAATCTATGATTGGTTTTCAGGCTTATACGAATTTATTTTTTTTTTCACTGAAAGAAACAAAGGCTAGGCTGATGGGGGAGAAGGATTCTTCTCCACTAGCCTTATTGTAGAATTCTCTTGGAACATTTTGACAAATTCCTCTTTTGAGAGTGGCTTATGATAACTTTTCAATCAGTGGCCATTCACAATGAGAGGAGTTTGAAATTCATCAATGGTTCTTACTGCTCCATTGTTAAAGACTTTGTCAATCTCATATGGCCCAAGCCAATGAGTCTGAAATTTTCCTTTAAAGTCTTTAAACTTGGAATCAAACAGTAACGCCCAATCTCCCTCTTGAAACTTTCTCTCTTTGATGTATCTGTCATGTCACTTAGCTCTTTGATGTTGAACTAGATCAGTCCTTAAAATGGCATCTTGTCTGATCTCATCTAGCTCATTCAGCTGCTCCATTCTGTGCTTTTGGGCTTCTGATAGATTCATCCCCAACTGGACTGCCATCTTGAAAGTCTTGACTTGAAACTCAATGGGGAGCAGGACCTCTTTCCCATAAACAATTTCATAGGGAGAATGTCCTGTTGTATTCCTCCATGTAGTTCTGTAGGCCCATAAGGCTTCAGGAAGCCTTTCTGCCCAATCTCTTCTGTGTAGATGAACAGTTTTGGTGATGATGTTCTCAAGAACTTTGTTTGTAGATTCCACTTGGCCATTTTCTTGCGGATGGTCAGGAGTAGATTTTCTGTGCTTGATTTTGTATTCTTCCATCAGCTTTTCCATCAAATTATATGTAAATTGACTTCCCTGATCTGTCACAATTTCTCTTGGGACACCAAAATGAGTAAAAATATCCTCAAAAAGAAATTGAGCAACTGAATTTTCAGCGGCAGAAGGCAATGTTTTGGCTTCTACCCATTTAGTGACATAATCAGTGCATACTAATATATACTTCTTTTGTCTAGATGGTGGATTAATGGGTCCAATGAAATCTAAAGCCCATTTCTCAAAGGGTTCGATGAGTACCTGTGGTTGTAATGGCATTTCATTTGAAAGAGTCGGTCTCCCAACTCTTTGGCAGCTGTCACACCTTTTGACATATTGTTTTGTATCTTTGAAAAGGGAAGGCCAATAATATCCTAAAGAAAGGATTTTATAGGCTGTCCTTTTGTCAGCAAAGTGTCCACCACATGGTTCATCATGACATGCCTTGAGGATGTCAGGCATTTCATCTTCCCGAACACATCTTCTGATCACACAATCTAGCCCTGTTTTAAACAATTCATTAGAAATCCATGAATAACTTGAACTCTCCTGAATAATTTTTCTTTTTTCACCAGGAAATAGATGTGGAGGTAGCTTCCCTGTAACCAAATAGTTAGCAATATCTGCATACCAAGGAGTCTTAGTAGTTACTGCAAACAAATATTCATCTAGAAACTTATCCTCTACAGGAGAATCTTCGTTAGTATTTTGGATTCTAGACAAGAAATCAGCTACTGTATTTTGTTTCCCTGGTCTATCCAACACAGTAATATTGAATTCTTGTAAAAGTAAGAGCCATCTTGTAACTCTGCCATTAGTAACAGGTTTATTCATGAGATATCTAATTGCAGAATGATCAGTATGGACAAAAGTTTCATAGCCAGTTATATAGTGTCTAAACTTATTGATTGCATGAACAACAGCTAAGAACTCTTTCTCAGTCACAGTATAGTTTAACTCAGTGGGAGTCAAATTTTTACTGGTGTAGTAAATGGCATAAGGAACTAAATCCTTTTGTCCCAACACAGCTCCTAGAGCTGTATCTGAAGCATCTGTGGAAATATGGAAAGGAAGTTTCCAATTCGGACCTCTCAAAATGGGTGCTTCAGATATTCTTGTTTTCAAAGTTTCAAATGCAGATTGACAATCAGGATCCCATTTGAATTCACAGTCTTTTGTAAGTAATTTGAAGAGTGGAGATGCTATTTTGGTGAATTTTTCAATAAATCTTCTATAGTATCCAGTAAATCCAAGAAAACTTCTAACATATTTTTGAAAATTTGGAATAGGCAACTTGGAGATGACTTCAACTTTTGATCTATCAACTTTAATCCCATCTCCTAAAATATGATGTTCTAAAACAATCCCTTTAGTAAACATCATAAATCATTTTTCATGACTTAATGATAGGTTTGTTTCTTTACATCTTATAAGGACTTTTTCCAAATTCTTTAATGCCTCTTCAAACGAATTACCATAAACTGTAAAATCATCCATATAAACCTCTACACAATCATGGATTAGATCAGAAAAGATTCCTAATACTGCCCTTTGAAATGTTGCGGGTGCATTACATAATCCAAAAGGAAGTACTCGGTAAGCAAAAGTTCCCCATGGACAGGTAAATGTGGTCTTGTCCTGATCTTCAGGTGCTACCTGAATCTGATTGTAACCACTAAAACCATCCAAAAATGAAAAATACTTTTTGCCTGCTAAAGTATCTAATACCTGATCGATAAAGGGTAAAGGAAAGTGATCCTTCAAAGTTACTTTGTTCAATTCTCTGTAATCAATTCATACCCTCCATTTACCATTCCTTTTAGGTACTATAACCAAAGGAGAAACCCATCGGCTATCTAAAATTGGATAAATGAAGTTTACATTAAGTAACTTTTGGAGCTCTTCTTTCACTATCTCCCTATGGTTTGGATTCATGCTTCTCTGAGGTTGTCTGATTGGTCTACTGTTTTCCTCAATGTAGATGTGATGAATGCAAGTCTTAGGGTCAATACCTTTCATATCGGTATACTCCCATGCAAATGCAGTAGAATGTTTTTTCAATATTTTAGTTAGTTCTTCCTGTTGTGATCTTTCCAAATTTTTGTTGATATTCAATGTTTTTCCTGGAAAGATCTCAATGGCGGAACTACCAAATTCTTCCATAGAGAAAAGATACATTTGTCTAGATGATAGATACTCAATGTCAGAATCTAACTGAAATTGTGTTTGGTCATATTCTGAAGATGTTTCAAAATTTTCTAATGTGTTCAGAATTTGACTATCTTCACTAACTTCAGAAATGGTAAAGACAAGCTGTATAGTATCTTCATCACCAATCCATTCATTATCTCCTATTTCTGTAATTGCTTTTGCTGGAGGATACAGATTGAATTTCTTTGTCGAATTACCATCAGAAATATACATATCCCCAGATCTACAACTGATGAAAGCATCGGTTGTGGCTAGCCAAGGTCTTCCTAAGATGAGAGGATGTCCTCCTAAATTACTCTTGGGAGATAAAATCATGAAATCCACTGGATATTCCCAAGAGTCTAAGGAGACTGAAATGTCTTCTAATACACCATCTGGTTTAATAATTGATCGATCTACAAGTTGCAGTAAAGTAGGTGTAAAGAGAAGGTTAGGAAGTTTCAGTTGTTCCATAGTCTGTCTACTCATAATGTTGATAGCAGCCCCTAAATCAATCAAAGTATTTGGAATTTCAACCCCATTGATATGTGTTTTGACAATTGGACTACCAGGATCTACATACTTCTGCATAGTAATTTTTACCATCATGATGTCTGCAATTTTCTCTACCAGGTGGATTCTTCTTGTATCTCTAGGTTTCCTTCCTGGTCTTTTAAGACTCAACTCCTTTATTGTTTTTGCTAGAATAGGAATCTCTTTAATGGCTTGTAACAAGGGAATCTTGATACAGACATTCTTCAATTCATCTAGAAAATCATAGTCAGGCAACAAGATTTGTTTTCCCACCCCTTTTTCAATTTGTAATCTTTCAGGAAGAGGAGGTGTGGATGAAGATGCAGGTTGCTCAACTATAGGAGTTGTGGGGGTTAGCTCTTTTTCTTTTTCTTTCTGAGTGTTTGGGTTTTAAAGAGATACTTCAGAACCCTTATTGGCTTCAAGATATTCTTCCTTAGAAATGCTTTGATTTTGGGCATCTATAGAAGGCTTATCTAGAACTCTACCAGATCTGAGTTGTACATCATTGAGAGGAACAATCATATAGGCAGGAAATTGTTGACCTTCTATCATGTAAGCATTTTGAGGGTTTTTATTATTGGGGTTTGGCAATGGCTGAGAAGGAAGTTGATTTGACTTTTGTTGTAATGGAAGCAAGAGTTGAGAATTTGGGTTTTGTTGAGAGGGTTGCTGTTGTTGAAATGGCAATGATAGTTGTGGGTTTTGATTTGGAAGTTATGGAGCCTGTTGGTTTTGAAAAGATGTAGAATATTGATAAAATTGAGCAAATCTCCCATAAGGATTTTGCATACCTTGTACCCATGATTGAAAAGGATTTTGATGTTGGGACTAAGGTTGTTGCCAAGGATTCCAATTTGGTGGGGGTTGAAAGTTCATAGAGTTGTTAAACCCTTGATTTTGTTGCCCCTGCCAAGGTCTCCTTGCAACAAAACAGAGAGATTCAATTGTATTTGGATCTTCTTGAAAGACAGCTTTGAGCCCAGGAATTGAAGGACAATCCTTGGTCTCATGATTCTCTGAACAGATCATACATGTTTCTACAAATTTTGCATCCAAGGGACATTCCCTGAGAGCATGTTTTTTTCTACATTTTGGGCAAAAAATGGCTAAAGCTTCAGCTTCTGCTTTCTGATTATTGTGGATCTTAAGAGTGTCTAGTTGCTCACTAAGACTCCCTAAGATATAATTTTTGAATTCATCAAGCATATTGCCAATATCAACCCTACTTATTGATCCAGTTGCAGATTTGTTTGCTGTGATGAGAGAAGGATCTCTAGGCCCTTTTCCAGTTGTAGATTTTCCTCTTGAGAGATGGACACACAGTTCTGCTATGTCATGAAGTGGATGTTGAGATATGTCTCCTTTTCCCATCATGTTCAAAATATCTATCCATTCATCTCTAATGGATTTTAATAGAAGGGCTTTCAAGGTCTCCTCATCTAAGTTACTCATTTTTTCTCTTTTCAAATTATATTGGAATCTTTCAAGTAAATCCTCCAAGTTTTCATCTTCTCTTTGTACAATTTTAAATACTTCATCCTTGTGGTTGGTAGGCATACAATAATCCATGTATCTATCCAAAAATGTTTGTTTCATATCATTCCAAGTCCTAATGGATTGAGTAAGTAATCCGATGAACCATTTCAAAGCAGCTCCTTTCAATGTTGAAGGAAACAGTTTGATTTTTTGAGAGTCTTCCAGATAATCATAGGTTCGACACACGACCTCGAACTCAAATAGAAATGTTTCAAGATCTTCATTTCTTAACCTATGAAAATTTGGGAGGACAGATGGTGAAATATTTTTCATTGTTGCTCGAGAATCCTCATCGACTATAGGAAATCCAAATGAGTTATCTCCATCCCTATTTCCCCCATTGTTACCTCTACCTCCTCCATTATTTCCTCCTCCCCCTCCTCTACCTCTACCTCTACCAAATCCGTTAACTCCCTCTTCTGTCATGGTAGTTTTCTCAGAGATTTCAGAGTCCTCTCATTCCTCTACTAATGGTGAATGAGGAGGAATTTCTCCCTCTTCTTCCTCAGGTGATTCTACTTCTTCAATTACAATGTGTCTCCCTGTAGAAGAAAAGAAAGGATCTTTTCCTAATTCAGATTCAATGGATGGTGAGGAAAAGTCTCCTAACTCAACTACTGTCTCTTGAATTCCAGGAATCCTAGGGCTAGGAGTGTAGGTTGGAGATGATGGAGGTGTCTCTTGTCTATTCCTTGAGGTAGAAGGAGTTGTAAAATTCGAACTCTTGGCTCTAGCTAAAAACCTTCCCCTAGAATCTCTTGCTCTATGCATGTCATTTTTTTTTTATTTTTCTTCAAGTCGGGCTAATAATTCTCTTTCTGATCTTCCAGGTCACTCTAGGTGCAAGAAGAGAGCATACTCAAGAAACTATTAAACCAATAACTTTCTCTTTTCTGGTCCTCCAGATCACACTAAGTGCAAGAGGAGAGCATACTTTGAGAAGTTATCAATTTTCCTTCCTTGAAATTTTCTTGTTTTTTTTTTCTAAGAAATTGGCTACCTAATTCCACTTCCCCGGCAATGGCGGCAAAATGTTTGGTCAATTTAGTGTGTTATAAATTGTTATTTAAAATTTCAATCTGGGATTCGTAAACTGACGCAGTGAAGTGTACTATATGTACAAGATAACCATTTCCTTAGTCTTTTGTCGTTTTTGAGTTTTTTTAGTTTGTTTTTGGATTTATCTTTCCCTAATGTGTGATGGCGAAAATGAAAGATAAGTATGGATGGTAATGGTGATTTCTACAGTGATTTTCCCAAACTTAAAAGTGTTCAAAAAGAAAGCTTTAAAACAACTGTAATGAAATCAATTCTTAATAGGAAGTAAATGTATCAAACAGTGAACTAATGACAATGGCCCAGTATCCTTGCTGCTGAATGAAAAAGAAAGTAAAAACTGAACTTAAAGCAACTCAAAAAATAAAAGCAAAGCAACTAATTCACACTACTTCAACTCTTCTGATCCTTTACCCTTTAACTCAATCTACCTTGTGGGAAGCAATCATGAACAAGTTAAGCAATATGATATCTAAATGGCAAGAAATTAAATTGCATAAAGGAAACTAATCACACTACTTCAACTCTTCTGATCCTTTACCCTTCAGCTCAATCTACCTTGTGGGAAGCAATCATGAACAAGTTTAAGCAATATGATATCTAAATGGCAAGAAATTAAACTGCATAAAGGAAACTAATCACACTACTTCAACTCTTCTGATCCTTTACCCTTCAGCTCAATCTACCTTATGGGAAGCAATCATGAATAAGTTAAGCAATATGATAACTAAATCACACTACAATAAATAATATTCTGATTCCTTACTAATAGAGTCACTTGACTATAGAAAGAAACCATAAACAAATGAGTAGTATGATATCTAAGTAGCAGAAAAATAAATAAGCAAAACACAATTTGAAAAAGGACAGTGCTGGAATTAAACTTCAGAAAATGAAAATTAGCAGGAAGGACAAGATGATCTCATATGTCAGTAGTTATCAAAAAGATGAAAATTCGCCCGGGCTGCCTAAGAAAACCTGTAGAAAAGCATTGATCAGCTGACAGCTATAAGAAAACAGAAGTGAAAATGTAAACAACAGTGAATTAAAAACATCAAAACAACATGTTATATACAAGCTAATGATTATGAAAACAGAAACATAATAAAATCAAATGAAAACTATACAGGGCTTTAGTGCGTAGGGGCCCTCTACCACCTCAGCCAGTCAACGAAGAGTCACAAGAACAAGCTCAGGAAAGTAGTATTCTCATGTATTAAAGCAGCAACAAAATATATAAAACAGAGTACAGTGGGGTGATAATAACAATAGTTTCAAAATTACATCTCCAAAAGCTTCTACACAGCGTTTATCAACGCGTTATTTATAATGAAAAAGTGCTGAAACTAACTAACTGAATCCTATGTTGTTAACTGCGTTGCCAGAGACACGTAGATCTCCTCAGCTGAGATCTAGCGTAACGGTCATCATGTCTATTAAATCTTCAGAGTGGTAGCTGTTGGATTCAGGTTACAGGGTTGATCTCTAGGTGTGCTGATATCTCCGTGAGCTTAGGACTGTGCCACGTAAACGTTCACGTGCTCAAAACAGAGACGTGCCACTGGTAAATTCCTTGGTTGGCTTTGCCTTTGACCCTTGTTGACCGTGACCTTCTATGGATGATTTGGTTGATTTGAAGGGACACGTTCCATGTACCCGTCACCTGTAGCTTGACCATGTGGCTCATTTCTTCATAGGACACCTGTAGCATAGCCTTTAACAAATTGGCTGCGGAATCTTGTGCTGGCTGCGGAAACCTGTGCTGGCTGTGGAAACTGACAAGTTTCCGCAGCTGCCTGAACAAAAATCTAAACCAAACAACAGTCATATGCATAGTTAGAAAACTATGTCAGAAGCTCTTTTTAGACTATAATGCAATGATTTAACAGCTTGGTGGATGAAGTAAGTGGAAAAAGAAGGCTGAGAGGGTGTATAGGAAGGTGCAGGTTTGAGGCTCAACAGCCTTCAAAAACACTGCATAAGGATCTTGAAATTTATGCACACTGGGACTTAGCTCATCCAATGGATTACTTCTCTTCTCTTTATACCATGAATGCAAACTTTGATATGAGCTTTGTGATGAGACTCCTACTGAAAATGACAAAGAAACCGGCTGCCGAATCAAGTTTGTATCAATACACATTTCAAGGTCACATATAGTCAATGGAGAAGGACTTTGACTGCAAACCTCATCCAAAATATTAGCTAGTGGATCATGAAAAACTTGAAAAGACTGCTGCAACCCATTTTCTATTGGTTCCAATGTGATTACATGATTGCCTACATGCTACTCATTTTTTACTGAAGATACTATGCAATTTTCCCTTCAAAAACTAAAATGATTCGAAACACAATGGTATGGAATCATCTTGCATCATCTAAGCATATGTTCCAGCTTCCAAGTCTTTATTTGCAACTTGACAATCAAAGGCATTCGGGGGCTGCAAATCTGGATATGAAAAGTCTTGAACAAGGTTTTCATTGCTCTCAAGATGGTCCAAATCAAGACTTGTTGACAACTAATTTCTAATTGCATGGAAGTTGTTTCTGATGAACTAACATGAATCAAAACAAAAAGGCAAATATCCTTCACTTACTTCAAAATTTGTTGCACTTTCCTCGTCATTGTCATAGCTGATATGCATCAGTTGATCACTATATTCAAGCTGCTGAAAGTGGACCTCTTCCTCCCACAAATTAGCTACTGATTTGTCTGCAAGATTAGCTTCTGTTTGGAGAACATAATCATCATCATACTGATCAAACTGAGGAAAATCATCACTATAAAAGACATCATCAAGCATACATGTCATATCAACAGATCTCTCTTCTCGAAGATGATTAATAAGACAATCATTATCAGATCTATAACAATTGGGATAAGAAATAAGATGTTTTGGATCAGCAACTTGTTCTTCTTCAATCAGTGAGCTATGGGCTTGAACATCATAATCATTCCTTTTAGTGATCCTCTACATTATCTCTTCCACTACACTTACCAAAATGTCAAGCTTTACCTCTAGAGATTTTGATTCCTCTAGATCTATGTTTCCCATCTCTTCTTCCTTCAACCTTGCCCTTTGGATCAGCAAGTGAGCCTCTACATTTACTGCAATGTTCTGCATCACTTCAAGTGTTGCAAGGTTCCATTCTCTCAGCTGAAACTCCATTTTTGGATCAAAAGCACCCGGATAGTGCAAGAGAGCAGATCTAGGAGGAGGTCTTATATCTACTGGCATTGAATAATAAACTTGGTTAAATCTGGCAGAAAACTGTTGTACTGTCTCCCCCGGCATTCTTTTCAGCTGGTTATACTCTTCTATAATTAAGAAAAGGTTCTGTCCAATCATCCACTTGTCGAGAAAAACTTTGACGAACTGCTGGAAATCTGAGATGCTTGCATCAGGCAGGGTTTTGAACCAACTCTTCACTTTGCCTTGCAAAGAAAGAGTAAAAAGCCTTATACTGACATCTTCTTCATCAACTTCAAAAAGATCTAGAAGATTCTCAACATTCTGCACATGTTGCTCAGCATTGACATTCTTACATTCACCGTCGAACCTTGGAAAGTATAGATCATAGTTTTTGGGAAAGCATGGAGAACAGAAGGTAAAACAAGAGGTTTATACCTATCTGGGACTATACAAGGTGTAGGAGTATATACAAGGGCTACAGGATCAGTTTTGGTCTCTTGAGGTTCATCAGTTTTAAGATGGTCATCACAAGATTCAGAAGAAAGGTCTTGATCAAGCACAAATTCTTTGGTATTTACAATCTTCAAAGGGAAGGAATCAAATGAAGGTTGAGGATCTCTTCTCAAACATAGTATACTTTGCAAAGCCTTCTTGACATTCTCGGGAAAAGAGAAGAAATAATTTATAAAAAACAACAAAATGTCTTGGATGAAATTCCAACTTGAATACCTGATCTGTCCATATTGTCCTTCCATGATCCTGCTGGTCAGGATCGTCCTCCAGTGGAGTCTTTAGATCTGATCTCAAAACTAATTTAGAGTCACCAAGTGAATTATTTCAACCTTCTGATGTCTGATCGTTGTTCACCATCAACCATCAGATCTGAACTTGATACATGTACTGGGGAAATTAACAAGTTAGATGTCACGTTTACAAGCTAGACCGGAGATTGACTGAAGCAACGTTTATCTACTTCCGCTAATGCAAAGAAAAAGTGTTTCGAAGGCTACCTGGCATAACTTCTGGCTCTGTCTATAGCTATAAAACAAATGACATCAACAAGAAAACCATTTTCTTCCCCAGTATGGTCGCCACTATGTTAGAGCCTAGATTTGTCTAAGGCTGAAAAGACAAGGTTCTAGGTCCACATCAAACCACGCTCAGCCTCGCAGCTAGCCCTACGAGGACAGGAGAGGGCTCTCTCCAGGTCGATCTCAGCAAAATACAAGTGATGGGGGCTCGAGATGACTGATTTAGCAACTGATTTTAGGCTAGGTATTAAGTGCAAAGGATTTGATTTGAGTTTTTGAGGGTTTTGTGTTGAAAACAGGGAAAGGCAATTTGGGAATGAGGCACAGTTTCTACAGAGTTCTGATTGGGGCAAGGAAGGAAATTCGTTTTGGTGCTTTAAATTAAGTGAATGGATAGATTAGACTGGTGAGGAGCTAAGGAGACAAGAGAGTCTCAAGAATTCTCCTTAAATAGATGAAAACATGGAAATTTAAACAAATTCAAGGGCAGAGCATAACAGTTAATGGATTCCACCTTAATCACTCATTTGCTCAAATTCAGAAGAAAAGAGAGGAAAATGATACAAATAACACTAATTAACTTACAATTACTCAAAGAAGCACACCATCAAGACATAAAGCCACATGGATCCCAAACAGTGGTGCAAAACCTTGGTCTTTCCTTAGCCAAAAATGCAGAAATGAATGTACAATAGAGTGCCCAACTTTTCCCAAGAGTACAACCCTGAAAATGACTTTGGAATTACATGATATAGACTAGGCCAACCCATTCCCTTGCCTCTAGGGCTCGAGCTCATCATTCTAGGAGTTGTTTCAACCAATTCTAAACAATGAACTAAAAACTAGGTAGTTAAACAACTTACTCCTATATGCTAGGAAACTGATTCATTCACTCACATTTCACCTTTTGGTGAATGAATATTCTAGAACAAGTAAATAAGTGCCAAAATTAAATCATTTTTATCTATTTACATAAAATATATCAAAAATTACATCCAAAAGAAAAACTAGTCAAACTGGCCAAATTTCTTAACTGGAAGGTGAAAAATTGATCAAAAATCCTCTATGCGTTGTGCCACTTTGAGGTTGAGTTTGAGGCACTTCCTGAAGTCCAAATTGAGTCCAAGTGTTCTTTTTGGAAAGCCCTACCTGTCTACTTTCCAACCCAAGTATAATTTCTGAATTTGGTGCCCATTTACCCCTCCAAAACTTCAATCTCCCAAGACTGCTTCCTGTGTGTCAAAATAGGGGTAGTGAGATCATTTTTTGAGTGTTTTTGACCTCTTGAGGACTCAAAACTTGCCCAAAATTCTTGGCCATGCACCAGAAGTCATGATTTTTCATAAAAAAACCAAAAATATATATATTTTTTTCATTTGGAGCCTCCTATCATAAGCGCGCGTCACGTGGCGCGGTGCACAGGGAAGGTGCGACGCACTGAGCTTGAGGCGCGGCGCAGCGCATAGAGCTTGTGCGTAGCGCTTTTTGCAGGAGACTTTTGGAGGCCTTCCCGGTGTCCAAATTGGGCACAGGATAGCTTGTTGGAAATTTATTTGAGCCTACTTTCCAACCCAACTAGATTTTTTCAATTTGGAGTTAATTTTCCCTATCAAAAATCAAATCTCCCAAGACTGGTCAAAATGTCCCAAATGAGGCTGCCTCAAGGTAGAGTGCTGGTGCAGTCAAGATGTGGATGTCTTCCTCAACTCCAAATTGAGCTCATGATAGCTCATTGGAAAGATATTTGTGTCTAGTTATCATTTTAGACATCAAGCAAGTCATTTGACCAACCAAGCTAGGAGAAAACGTGATTTTCCCAAGGTCACTTCAGAGGCGCATCAATTCTCCCGAGGCAATTGTATTTTTGACATTTCTATACAAATATGACACCTATGTAGAACGTGAAGGGGTTTTTCTTCCTTAACTTGTTTTGGACAAAAACCTCTCAATTGTTTCAAATTCATCTTTCCTTGCTCAGAAACATCATTTGAGTAAAACCTACCCCGATGTGTGGAACAAGAGATTTGTCGAGATGAAGCGAAATGAAGGGGATAGGGAGCTTCTAAATTCTTGAGGAAATTTTGGGAAGTAGGGAGGGATGTTAGGAAGTAGGGGAAAGTTTAATATCTGAAATTGAGTGAGGGGAAGGGGTCCAAAAGTGCAAAACACAGGCCTAGCCTCGAAAATAGGGTTTGTAGCAAGAAACTAGGGTTTGTGTGAAAATGAGGAATTTGGGGGATCTCAGTGATGGGAAATGTTTAATAAGGTGCATTAAGGATAGGGGAAGGTGGATGAACATCATGGTACAAGTTTTGCTAATGATTTGACTGTCCAAGAGAAATTTCCTTCAAAACCCTAGGAGAGGGAAATGAACCTTGCCTAGGCGCAACTGAAGCATGAACAAGGTGTAAAATGACCCATTGGAACTTGACATGATGATGGAAACCCTCTGAATGATGGTACACTCATCTGAATGGTGACATGGACCGAAATTTGGACAACTTTGAAAGGAGTGAAAGCAAACCCTAGACCTAATGCCTAGTGACCAAATTTTGCTTGAAGACTCACTGAAATGACAAAATTTGACCTTGACACCTTAAAATCACTTTGTAAGAGAACGTTTGATCACTGGAGGAAGGTTGAAAAGACTGAAACTAACACTATTGATCAATATTGTAGTGGAAATTTGTGTGTTTGCATTCATTATTCATAGTTCCAACAAGATGAGATTCCTTGTAGTCCCTCAAATTATTTGGTGTTAGACTAGAACTCCTCCATCAATATCACCATTATAAGAGGTCTAAAAACCATCTCTACTTTGGAATCAACCTCTACATTTTGACTTTGATCATGTATCTCCATGAAAGGATCATGTTGATAGTCATGAAAGTGGAGTAAGAGAACAAATGACAAAGAAAACCTAGCTCGGACAAAAGGGCCAAGAGAGATCCATTAAAGCCATTTTCATGGGAGAAGGTTGTTTTTTTGGATAATATATTGAAACCCATTTTTTGGTATAATGATATACTTGCATTATTTTTAATGGATCGTATTATCAATCCAAGTTAACTTGGAGACATAGTTCATGAGGGTGACCTCTATTATCAACTTGTGTTCTCCTTATGTTATTTTAATATAATAATTTTTAATTTTAATTATTTGAATGTTATGATTTTAATTCAATAAGAAAATTTTCTTTATGCAATTGTAGAAATTTAGAAAATTGTTAAAAAAATCAAAATAAGTAGAGAAAAAAAATTATCACTAATTTTGTATCAGTTCACCCTACACATACTACTTGATGGTTATGTTGGATTTTGTTAAGAGAACATATTTTTTGTATCACTATGTTGCCCATCTCATATAGAGATTATTTTGAACACAAATATTACTTATTTCTATTTTGTTTAAATGTCTTTGTCTCATATATAGATAAGTTGAAAATTTTCTTATCATTAATATGGGATTAATGAAGCTTATGTCCTCTTTAATGTCACTATTTCTAGCATGTTATTTTATAGATGATATCACCTTGATTTATCTCTTCAATTAAGGTCTCTAAAATAGCTAGATAATAGTAATTACTTTCATGACTCATATGGACAAGGAGGACACTTCAAAAATATGTTTATGGTTTTCAATGGTACCAAAAGGGATCTCCATAACATTCATGTTTATTACAAAGGAAAGGCAATGTATGTGAATGCATCTTATACTTTTCTATGTGTTCTTCTCTTTAATGACATTTCATATGACCTTCACACTCAAGGTCAACGCAACAAGAGTTTTGTTTCTTTAGCTCTTATATTAGATTGATAATGCCCCCATATTGGTATCATTATGACACAACTAAGATAAACCTTTTCCATGAGGTTGTATAATTGACTTCATTATATGGATGTGAGCTATGACATTATAGAGTTCAATTTTTAACCTCTTATCACTATGGTGTTATTTCAAATTATTAACCTCTTGCATTTACTTCATTTCTTAAAAAATTATAGTATATATGACATATTAGAGTTCAAGGTTTAACCTATTGTCACTATGGTGCTACTTCAAATTATTAACCTCTCACGTTAGCTTCATTTCTTAAATAATTCTAGTCTTGGTAAGAAAAGGTAACTTTTTCTTGTGCTTTAACTTTTCATGCACCTAACTAACCATGCCTCTTGACAATATTTTCATGTGGAGGTTATGACTCTTTTGTACTTGTTTGGCTTAGATATTGATATCCTTCCACCATATCTTTTCTCTATTCTTGATACTCGAGAATCTAAAAGTGTTATACATACACTAATTAAGGTGGGGAGAGCATACATGATATGTCCTTGGGTTTTATTAGGAGAGTCTCTTTTTAACAAATTTCATCATTGTTGTTATACTTCTAAATATATTTATAATTATTATGAATTACTTTGAGCTATTTATGATGCAAACTATCTCATATGATTTTCTTTCATCATGGGTCGCTTAAATTTTATTCTCACTAGCTAAAGATGGAGATTAGTCATTGTTATTATATATGTCAGATATGTAATAAGGAGCCTCAATGTAAGGACATTTCATTTTCTTTCATTTGAAACAATTATGAGATAAATGATAGATGTTCTTTCTTATTCAATGATCCTCACACTACCAAGTCTTGGATTTATCTGAAAATCAAAAGTTTTTTTTCCGTTTTTATAAAAGTTTCTAATGAACACATGCAAACAACACCTATATTTATGACTAAGATATCATGTATAGATATGACTCGTAAGCTATGAAAACATCATTTTCTTAGGAGTTTCTTTTAGGGTGTATTATTATCCCATAGTCATCTAGGACTTGCACCTAGTTGTATGTGCAATAAAGAAGCCACTTATATATGTGCATTATCAATGGGTGGAAAACATGTTACCTATAGTAATCAAACTCTAGTAGAGGTAATGTGATATCCCTTGACTTAGAGTATAATTGTGAATATTATAGATGTAAAATGTGTTCCATGGTTTGAATTTAAACTTGTTTAGGATTGGTTTATCATTATTACGTCACTGATAGTTATATTATGTAAAGTTGTTTTGTTAAGTTGTTAATAAAAATTCTGAAAATAATTTTGCAGTTACAATTCACTAAAGAGAAACTATGGGTTGAAAGTTAATGATTGAATTTAATTAGCCTTGATGTTGTAAGACCGAGGCATCTAGTCTGAGGATTACATTATTAAATCTAGAAAATTTATTGATTAATAACTCTCCTAGTAAGATAGGGTGTTGTCTTAGGAGGTTGGGGAATGATAAAAATTGAGTTTTAGCGTACCTTGGAAACATCAAAAAGAATAAAATGTAAGGTCGGGATTAATGAAAGAATTTAAATTTATAAAAATAAAACAAAGACTCTTGGAAATATATCATAGTTGAGAAAATAATTCCATCAAAAACCCCAAATGTGTTACTTGAGAATGACATTAAAAATCAATCAACACAAATTACAGAGAGGCATAAAATAACAAATTCAAGTAGGGTTATTATATTGTAGTTTAATAAGCCCTGTAAAATTAAATCATGCTACGACATGGTCTAACCATAACTAGATATGATCAAATATTAAAGTTAAAATTTCATTCTAGGTCAAACAAAACCAAATTGTTATGTTTGGGGTTTTAACTGATAAACCTTAATATGTAATTGACCAAGAAATAATAATAATAAAAATTACAAGAAATTTTATTTATTTATGAGAATATTAACTCACGATTTGAAGATCGAACCTTTCTCAAAAGTTGACCAACCTCGAGAGCCATTTCAATCATAAAAAGGCCAAAAGCTATAATATGACTCCACAAATGAAGCTAAACACAAGACAAAAAGGGCTTAGTTTAAAACCCCTGCTTAAATAAATACAAAGAAACTTATATATAGAAATAAAAAGAAAATTATATGCATATACAATAAATCACCTGAAGAGAAAAAATGAGAAATCACTCATGCAACCGGTTTTATTAAGCATGAGAGTCGAGTACCAGAGAGTTACATTTGTAAGTAAGAGAAACCTGGAAAATTCTGGGAAACTCTAGGGAAAATACATCCTACAAATCTATGAGAACAAGAGAATAGTTTTGTAGAGCTAATAAACATAAAATCATTAAAATTACAAAGAAAATAATTGTACACCTATAAAATGACTTCATACCTACAACATGATTATTGACCATAATTGTTTCAATAAATATATGTTGCTTAAAAAACCAATGTGGGATAATTATATATATATATCTGTGTGTGTGTGTGTGTGTGTGTGTGTAGATTTTTTTTTAATAATTCTATTAAGGGATTTAAGAAGAATTTAAGCCTAATTTAATGCATAGGCATTCATAGTAAAGACATATATTAAGGTGGATTAAAATACACTATTATCAGTCTAATATTAAGGGTAAGTTGGTATGTCATGAGTAATGACATCTATAACTACCCTAGTAATATGAAGGCCATACTAGCTACATATCAATTGACTGGCATAACAACTTTGTGGTTGGAAGAAAATAAAGAAATAAGAAAATTAGAGGCAAAAACTTGACTTAGAAATTATTCAAGAAAGAATTTAAAAATAAGTGTTTAATAGAGAGGTATTTCGATGAGAAAGCTAGGGACTCCCATGAGTTAAGACTGGTCCAATCACTAGTGGATGATTTTGTGAACAAATTTATGAGCCTGTTACGATATGTACCATATCTTAAAGACGAAAAGGAAAAAAATCAAAGTTTTATAAATTTTTTACCTTTTTCCTACAAGGAGAGGATTGGATTTGATAATCCAAAATAAATGGATGAAAAGAAAAACTATGCTATAACTAGAATAAACAGAAAAGTGATAAATCTAAGGGTTAGGTGGAAAAGAGGAATGAAAATTCAATACTAAAAAGAAAGTATTTAGGAAACCTACATTTACCAATAATTTTAAAAATTTTCAAGGGTAAAATTATAGTAGGAATGTGAATCATCATAATAAAATAAACTAGAGAAGTGGGAAAGTAGCGGGAATAGGGAACCAAAACAATGGTGAATCCTCTAGGCCACCAATCAATTGTTGGGGTTATATTGAAAATCATATTTGGAGGGATTGTCCACAAAATCCTTTGAATAGGAAAGAAAAATGCATAACATTCAAGAGGAATCTAAAGTAAATAATGTTACTCATAATATTCCAAGGACTAGTGCAGTGCTAGTTGATAGAAAAGTTGACCATAAATCCACCATGTTGGAGATCCAAGGTAAAATATTTGAAATATTGTATTTATGTTAATTGATCCTAGCTCTACTTTGAGTTATATTTATCCTTATTTGATTAAACCTTGGTTAGTGCAATTAGCTACAAGAACGAAAAGAAGAGTTACTGAAATTAGTAAGGATTGTTCAATAGCCTCAAATGGATTGCACACTAAATTAAATTTGAATATTCTACCTTTGGGATCATATGATGCCCTTAATGGCATGGATCGGTTAGAACAATGCAGGGTAGTCTTGAACTATTTGGAAAATTATTTCACATGTGTAAATGATGAAGGGGAGACCTGTACAGTAAACGGAGTTCTAAGAGTCATTTTAGTGAGGCAAATATTTACTTTACAGTTAAAGAAAAGTGCCTGAAAAGGGTGCAATTTTTTTGAGCTTGAAATTGAAGATCATTCTAATTGCAAAAAAAACCTTCTATGGAAGATTATCCCATTCTAGAAAATTATAAGGATGTCTTTCCTAAGGAAATCTCAGGACTACCTCTAGGAAGGAGCATAGAGTTTACTATAGATCTTATTCCTAGAGCGGTCCCAACATCTAAAGCTCCATAGAGAATGAATATTCCAAATTTAATGGAATTAAAGATGCAGCTACAAGAAATATTAAGAAATATATAAGACCTTGTGTATCACCTTGCCGTGTGTTAATATTATTTGTAGAAAATAAATATGGAACCCTTAGGCTTTTCATAGACTATCGATAGATCAACAAAATGATAATCAATAACAAGTATCCTTTACCTAGGATTGATGACCTATTTATCAGGTCAAATGAGTTATTATATTCTCAAATATTGACTTAAGATCTGGATATCATCATATTAGGATCAAATACAAAGACATTCAAAATACAACTTTCAAGACATATTATGGGCATTATGAGTTTGCCATACTTCCTTATGGTCTCACTAATGAACCAACCACTTTTATGTGTCTGATGAATGATGTACTCATGCCTTGTTTAGAAAAAAATTTCATTATATTTGTTGTCACTTACTGCAAAATGTGTTTTCAGTGGTCCAAAGAGTAAATGAGCATAGAATTCTGCAATCATTTTCAGTGTTGTAGAATGACTCAAAGCCTACATCAGACCCTCTCCATTACAAATTTCTCTAAATAATCTTTCCAAAGATATGTGGAAGTCAAAAAATAGACTCGTGGATAAAAATATATGGTCTACTGAAGTTCAAGGTTTGAAGCAATAAGAAGGACTATCGGAGGTCTGATATATCGAAGATCACATATCGGAGGTCTAGCGACATTGGAGATTGGCGATCATACATTGGAGCATAAGGCATATTAGTGATCGAAACATCAAAGAATTTGGCATATCAATGATTGCATATCGGAGGTCAAGTATCATTACATCGAAATGTCAGAGCATCAGCACATTAGAAGGTTGGCGATCAGAGAATCGAAACCTCTGAACGTGTGAACCTTTAAAAATTTTTCGATATGGGTGAAGTGTCAATAATATTAATAGCCATCGAGAACACTAATAAAGGATTAAGAATGGATTTCATCACAAAACCAAAGGTGGGAGGGCCCTTTTCTCTCTCCTCTAGTAGGACGCATGGCAACATATGATTGGTTTTGATAAAGCTACAGTGGCATCTTACATCAACATGATGTGGCAGTATGGAAGGAAACATGGTAGGTAGATTTTGCATTTTGAGGGGGCCTAAGGGGGGAAATATGGGTGACACATGTCACCACTCATGAGATGCCATGTGGAAGTGATGATGTCATATCAAAGATCACATATCGGAGGCTGAGGATGTCAGCACTTTATAATAGTTTGCAATTAAAAAAGTGTCGATAAGGGGTCTCTGATATTAGGGTTGGTACATGGTCGAGAAGAACTTATATAACCAAGGGCGCTAAGCTCTTAACAAAGGAAAAATGGCCACCAGGCAGGAACAAAATGTCATAGCACCTTATTGCTAAGAGGCAGGTCAGAGGAAGTGTTCCTATGATGAGAAGCACCCTAAGGGCTAAGAAAACAGATCTTGACATATTGTAGAATTAGAATATCAAAACATAGCACCACTGTGGAGTAACAATGTGGAATTTCTCCGATAGCACAGTACAAAGATTTATGAGATGGATGAGTCAGAAGTTGTGATTCTGCAACACCACTAAGGCCACCTCAATTGATCGCTCCCATATCTAGAAAGTGGGAAATTCAAGTTGTTAAGGGGAAAGAAACAGGTGAACCGGTCAAATAACTAAAGAGGAACATTGTGGTAGAGACTTGGCCTGATCAGCGGCCATCACAGGAATGGCAGGGAGATATTTTCCTCAACCATCTTTCCGTTTTCCTTATTTTTTTTACTCTATAATTTCTGCATTTTAAAGAAAGGAATCAAATCTTTTATAATGATTTGGGCATAAAATCTTCACACACCGAGACAACTAGTCAATCATACAGTTGGAGCTCAACAGAGATATTTTGTAACTGCTTTCAAAGCTCCCCCTTTCCTTATAAAAATTAGGAAGAAACACTTAACAAAGGTTTTGGAATTCTGCACCCAAGAGGCCAAAATTCTATGGTTCCACTTTAGTTCAATTTTCTTGTTCATGAGGTCCTTGGGCTAATACAATTGCTAAATGTAATGGGCTGGTGATTTGGACTTCAAATTGAAGGATTAATGAAATTTTTTTGTTGATTCAAATCATATAAATGCGCAGTATGGTTCCCCTTTTTTAATCACTTCATGTATGTATTTCCTCCTCTGAAATAGTGTAATGAAGCTGCTAGTAACACTCTCCTTATGGTTGTATATTTTTTGCTAAGTAGCTAGTAAAAAGTACTTCTATTAACTATAGATTTACTTGCATTATTTAATATCCTATAGTACCTGTATGTGCACACATTTACTTACTGTTTTTTGGTGAGAAATGTATTCATGAGGCTTAGAGTTTGATACCTTAATTCATGCTTCACTCTTTCTGCATTTTCATCTCCTCACTCTTCCATATTTCTGTTAGATATTGTTGCTTAGGATTATGTCTTTTTTTTCCTTCCTCTTCTTCATGTATAATACAACAACAATGTTAATTTTCCTATTGTTGTGTGTCAATCACTAGAACCAAGGCATTTCTCTTTGAGACTAGCCATATTTACCCCCTGATTATTTAGTTTTGTGTTTTCTTGAGATTACCTTAATGAAGGAATATTGAACCAAGCCCATGAATTATCTCTTTTCAAACCATGTGACATATGGAGTGCAGTAAAAAGCCCTACTCGTAATCTTCAAAAACACTCCTCTTAGATTCCCTCGGCACTGACCCCTTTCTCTCAACCCAGGGGTTGTTTCTAGGAGGCCTCTACATCTGCTGAAGCAATTGTGTGATAGGAGATAGAAAAAGCTACAACATTTTTCTGGCATTGTTGCTGGGGAATGATCCAGAATATTTTTCCAGGTACAACAATTTTTACATTATTATGCAACTAGCTCAGAAAATAAAATAAGAGTAGATCAACGACTTCCAAATTAGCATCTTCGTGGGGGAAACCTCCTTTACATTACACAAATCAACAATTCTTGGATAATACAAATGACAAGATCTCATTTCTATATATAGGAGCCTAAGGGGTCACAATATAATCAGAGCCTACATAACAATAATATTGTAAGGGTACAACAATAACAATAGTGGGCTTCTGTGGGGTACAATAATAACAATATGTGGACTACATGGGCACAACAATACAATAAGGGGGCTGCACTAATAACAATAAGGGGCTACATTAGTAGTATAGGGACCCAACATGCCCCTCTCCTCCAAAAAAGTGTTGTCCTCAATTCTTGAGTACTTTTGGATGCTTCTGTATAAAATTCTCATCCTCCCATGTGGAATATTCAACGGGTAAGTTCTTCCACTTGATGAGATACTTTGAAATTGATCAATTTCATAGTTGGTGGGTTCTTGATTTCGTGCCTCCTTCAAGTTCCAATATGATTTTTCCTACCTCATCAAATTCCAACAATATTGTTTGAACTCGAAGCTTGTCACCTATAACCATATTTAAGCATGAAACATGGAAAACTGGGTGCACTCATGAAGATGTAGGAAGCTCCAATTTGTATGTCATAGTATGCATGTTTTTCAACACCTTGTAAGGACCATAGTACTTTGGTGATAATTTATTATCCTTATTAGCTTGCTTGAGGGACATTTGTTTGTATCTTTCTAGCCGTAAAAATACTCAATCGCCTACATCAAAACTTCTTTAATGCGAGGTTGATCTGCATGTTGTTTCATTCGAGTTTGCACTAAAGTGAGGTTATCCTTTAAGAATTGGAGAAATTGTTGTTGATCCTCGATGTGATCTTCCACTGCTTGAACCTTATAATTTTCTCTTAAAGATGATGTGAAGGATCATGGATGATATCCATAAAGTGACAATGCATTACAAGTTATGGTCAAACTCCTTTCTTCTTTATCTAGGGTTGGTTCCTGTTGTATATCCTCTTCTTTTTGCATTTCTTGATCATTTTCTTACTCCTCTTCATAATCTATGTAAATTAATTTCTTCTCGACACACTTATGACCTTTAGTGTATTTTTTATCACAATTGTAGCAAAGCCCTTTTGCTCTCTTTTATTCTAATTGTTGTGGTGTCAACCTCGTAGGTTATGGAAGGATAGGAGCAACAATACTTCCATGTTTATAGTTGTGAATGGTAGGATTCCTCATTTCCATAATTTTACTTTCATTTTTTCTTACCAACGTGAATGCCTTCTCTAATGAATCAGGCTCCCAAAGACAAACCTCATGTTGAATGTAATCCGTTAAATTCCCTATGAAGACATCAATCCTATGCTCCTCTGGAATATCATTTACCCTTATATTCAATTTTTGGAAGTCCTCAACGTGCTCCACCTATTGAAAATAGCAACAAGAAATGATAGAAATAGAATCCAAGAATTCCAGTTTAATGTGTCCTTGAATTAAACTAATAATTAAAATCAAATTCTATTCTCATAGAAACTTGTTAATTAAGTTTAGTTAACTTAATTAGCTTAGGAATTTCGAGTTGGAAGTCTTTCGAAAGTCATGTATATGTTCTACCTATATTATAGGGGTTCAGGATGACTTAATTGTGAGTTGTAATTAGATAACTCAATTTACTGAGTTAAGTTCAATTAAATTACTTCCAAACTATTTGAGGAACTAATAGTGAGTTAACAGTCAGTTGGTGCACTAATGCATTAACTAGTGCTACTCCAGTTAACTGAACATTCCCTGATCAGAAAATCATGCACGTCGACTCTGAGAAATACCCAGTTGAGACTAGAGTGTAGGGACAATGTACTATCAGTTGTATAATTTTTTGGGTTGTATAGATGGTGCATGAAATCAAGAACTGAACCTAGAAGGGATTGCATAGTTTTGGATGCACTCTTTTCCCTTTAATATGGACTAATCAACCATAGGAATTGCACAAGGAAATAGGGTCTTGGAGAGCAACAGAAGAGGCTAGGGTTTGGCTTGAGCTTGCTTGTGAGCTGGGAGATTGATCATACTGAGTGTTGGGATTGTTCTTGTGAGAACAAGCATTGTATTATCATCTTGGATTTTTTATTACTGAAATATAGATGGTAGGGGTTTTGAGTTGTGGCTTTCCCCCGGAAAACTTATTGTGTTATGTGCCATTGATTTGTCTCCTCTTGCTATTATTTTTTTCATCGATCTATTGGCTTCCATTGGTTGAAAGTAGAAGTAGATTCTTGTATTTTTCTTTAGTACATTGCATGAGCTTGTGAATCTACAGGATTTTCTATAGCACCATTGAATCCTTTTGTTTGAGATTTATCAATTTCATAAAGAATGTGTTACTCTTTGTATCCTCATAATGTGCTATCATTTCCTCCGTAAAAATTGACCAAGTGAATATTTGTTTACGATAGAAAATCCATCGATACCATACAAACTGATTGGGTTCCAAATATAAAGTTGCAAAGAGTACCATTTGTATGTTTTTCACATTATGGAGATCGAACTATTGCTCCATCTGTAGTATACATGTTAAGAGATCCTTGCCATAAAAATTCCTCATATATATCTTTTGAAAGTGGTGTTCTCAATCCAATGTTAGAGTCTATGAAATCATGATTAAAATTTCTTTTCTTCTCATCATGAGTTTTCTCTACTATATTTTTTCCATTAGGAAGTCTTTCTTGTAGCAACATTGTCAAAACATTTATGTCTTTCTTCAAATCTTCCATGTTGCCTTTCATTTTTTCTTCTATACTATTAATCTTAGCTTCCATGCCATCCTTCAAACCATTCATCTTAGCTTCGAGTCCATTCTTCAAACCATCCATCTTAGCTTCAGTTACTTTTTGTGAGAGCGAATATTGTTGCACTTGGTCTCATAATTTTGATATATCATGTTGTATTTCTTCCTCTTCTTCATGAGTCATAGTAGAGATTTCTAGTTTATTACAAGGTGTTTCCATTTTATTTCTTTGAGACATCAATTAATCATAACTATGCTTCAAAATGCTCTTTGAATCACTTCAAACTAATTTCTCAAACAAAACTTATGAATTTTTTTAAAAAACTACACACCTTTTTCTCGCTTTCTGGAGCCTGATTTTGAATCTGTTGTATCTCTATAATTGTGGATCTCCAAGGTCTGAAATTTGGTATTGTGGTAGACCTAGGAGTTCTATTTCCAACCCCATAAGTATTACCAAGATTGTATTCTCTAAGAAAGTGTTACTCCCAATCTCCCATGATGACCTAATTATATACTGGTTTAGTGGAGTGAACTTGTAAGAAGCTCCATGTGTCACTATTTTCATGTTTGACCCTAAAAACAATACCCAACAAAATTTAGTCCATCATATTTTTGTCACTATTTACTAAAGTTGAATCTTATGGTCATGGAGAAAGTTATTACTATTTTCCCAAGGTCACCTATGTGCGATGGAATTCAGGAGCCTGCATAAAACCTAACTATATCGGATAATATCTCCGAAAGTATAGTGAGAAAAGATATTAAATGCATACACAAGGTTCCCCAATATTTCATCTCAAATGGGTTTTATTATCAGATTCTAAAGATTTTTACAAAAAAGGTTATAGCAACAATTCCATGATGACCTATTTGAAGCAAAAAAACCCTAGAATCCAAAGCTCTGATACCAAATGTTATGCAACCAGCTCACAAAATAAAAGAAGAAATATATCAACTACTTCAAAATTAGCCTCTTCTAGGGGGAAACCTCCTTTACATTACACAAATGAAAACTTCTTGGATGATATAAATGATAAGACCTCCTTTCTATATATAGGAGTCTAAGGTGTCATAATATAATCAGAGCCTACAGAACAATAATATTGTAAGGGCACAACAATAACAATAGTTGGCTTCTATGGGGTACAATAATAACAATATGTGGACTACATGGGCACAAAAATACAATAATGGGGTTTCACTAATAAAAATAAGTGGCTACACTAGTAGTATAAGGACCTAACATACATTCCCTCTCTCGGGTGAGCAAGGGAAGTGCGGGTTGAAGATCTCTCACCTTGGCAACTCCATTGTTTGAATATTATTTTAAACACCTTGGCGACTCCATTGTCTATATCCTTATTTGGTCATCCTGTCTTTCAAGTGGCCTCATACTCACTCTGATGATAAACAATAGAAAGCTTCCCCTACATTTGAACTTGAGATCACTCACCTAAAGGGGTTTTCAAAATGGCCCTTCTTGCATTCTTGGCCAACAAATTTGCCCCACTAGATTTTTCTTTTGTTTTTGGTTATCCCCATCATGTCCCTTCAGTTCATGAATGGTATACCTATTTGCCTAGTTTCAGTGGAAACACGGATAGAAGGTCGGACCATCACCTCAAGAATTTTCATGAATGCATTAAACAACTAGGTATTTCTTTTTAATATGTGAAAATGAAATTGTTCATGTATTCTTTAGATGAAGATGCTAGAGTTTGGTACAGAACAATACCTCATGGCATCATACCTTCCTTAAAGAGATTTCACATAGCATTTAATATTTTTTGAAAAATATTATATCCACTGGGTGCTTCGTTTGAATATTTTTGTGTGCATTTTAATTCTGAAAATATTTCTTAGGTTAATGATCTTGTTGAAGATGTTTGTGGGGCTCAACTCCAAGAAAACATATACTTGCTTCAAGAAGCATCACTCAATGATCAAGAAAGGGAAGAAGGAGACATTACCAAGTTGCAAATAAACCCTCATAGATCTTATTCTTCTGAATTTTATGATTCTCCTTCTTATGATGTGTATGAATTTGATGGGGAGTCGAGCGATGTAGAACCACAACAAGCTCAATCATGGGAAGCTGCACAAAAATAGGAACCCCACCATGAGGTTAACAAGGAGGATCATTTTTACGATTCACATCCTTCACCTGGAGAACAAGTTCAAGAACCTTCTCCAATCTATGATTCAGATGATTCATAGGAGTATAAGATGGTTGCAGACTTTCAAAGGGATTTTCTTACAAATAATTGGAGAGAAGATGACCAAAAGCAACTTCTTCAAGAGGAGCCCAAATTTCAAGAGCCAAGAAATGTATATGCCTGCATGTTGTAGAAATATTTTTCTATAAATTATTTCAAAGCCTATATCAGACCTGCTCCCTTGGAAATTTCTCTTAAAAATATTTCCGACGATATGTGGAAGTCCAAAACTGGACTCCTGGATCAAAAGATGTGGTATGTTGAAGTTAAATTATTGAAACCTTAGGAAGGACTATCGGAGGTCTGATATATCAGAGATTGCATATTGGAGGTCCAGCGACATCAGAGATCAGAGATCACACAATGGATCATCTGGTATATTGTTGATCACAACATTAAAGAATCAAGCATATCGGTGATTTCATATCAGAGGTCAAGTATCAACGCATTGCAACGTTAGAGCATCAGCACATCGTAAGGTCAACAATCAAAGAATTGGAACCTTTGAATGTGTGAACCTTTTAAAAATTTGTGATATGGTTGAAGCGTTGATAGTGTTAAAAGCCACCGGGAATGCTGATAAAGGATTATCAAAGGATTTCATCGCAAAACCAAAGGTGGGTGGGCCCTTTTCTCTCTCCTCTAGTAGGATGCGTGGCAGCATATGATTGGTTTTGATAAAGCTATAGTGGCATCTAGTGTCAGCATAACGTGGTGGTATGAAAGGACATATGGAATGCAGTTTTGGCATTTTGAGGGGACCTAAGGGCACAAATCTAGATGACACGTGTCACCACTCATGATGTGCCACGTGGAAGTGATGACGTCATATCGAACATTTCATATCAAAGATTGAGGATGTTAGCACTTTATAATAGTTGGTAATTAAAAAGTGCTTATAAGGGGGCTCTGATATTAGGGTTGGCACATTGTCGAGATGAACTTATAGAACCAAGGGCACTAAGCTCTTAACAAAGGAAAAATGGCCCTTGGCTTGGAACAAAATGCCCTAGCACCTTATTGCTAAGCGGTAGGTCACAGGAAGTGGTCGTATGATGAGAACCACCCTAAGGGCTAAGCAGAAGGAGCTTGACATACATAAGAATTAGAATATTAGAACATAGGGCCATTGTGGAGTAACAATGTGGAATTTCTCCGATAAAACAATACAGAGAGTTATGATATGGATGAGTCGGTAGCTATGATTCTGCTACACTAGTAAGGCCACCTTGACTGATCACTCCTATCTCTATGAATTGGGAAATTCAAAATGTTAAGGGGAAAGCGACAGGAGAACCGACCCAATAACTAAAGTGGAACATTGCGGTAGATCCGTGGCCTGATCAAAGGCCATCACAAGAATGGAAAGGAGATATTTTCCTCAACCATCTTTCAGTTTTCCTTATTTATTTTATTCTGTAATTTTTGCATCTTAAAGAAAGGAACCAAATCCTTTGTATTGATTTGGGCAGCAGACTTTGCATGCCGAGACAGCTAATCTATCAAATAGTTGGAGCTCGGCTGAGATATTTTGTAACTTCTTTCAAAGCTCCCCTCTCCTTATAAAAAGAGGGATGAAACACTTAGCAAAGGTTCCGTAATTTTGCAACCAAGAGGCCTAAATTATGTGGTTCCACTTTCATTCAATTTGCTTGTTCATGAGGTCCTTGGACTGGTGATTTGGACTCCATCTTGAAGGATTAATTAAATTGTTTTGTTGATTCCAATAATATCAATGTGCAGTATGTTCCCCTTTTTTTATCACTTCATGTATGTATTTCCTCCTCTAAAATAGTATAATGAAGTTGTTGGTATCACTCTACTTATGGTTGTATGTTTTCTGCTAAGTAGTGAAAAGTACCTATGTTAACTACAGATTTACTTGTGTTATTTAATAGCCTACATTATTGTATGTGCACAAATTTACTTATTGTTGTTTGGTGACAAATGTATTCATGAGGCATAGATTTTGAGACCTTAATTCATGCTCCACTCTTTCTTCATTTTCATCTCCTCACTCTTCCATATTTCTGCTAGATATTGTTGCTTAGGATTCTATGTTCTATCCATCCCTTTGCATCAATTCCCCTCATTTCCTTCCTCTTGTTCATCTATACTACAACAACAATTTTAAGTTCCCTATTGTTGTGTGTCGGCCACTATAACCAAGACATTTCTCTTTGAGATTAGCCATATTTACCCCCTGAGTATTTAGATCTATGTGTTTTCTTGAGTTTACCTTGATGAATGACTATTGAACCAAGCCCCTGAATTATCTCTTTTCAAACTATGTGACGTATAGAGTGTAGTAGAAATCCCTACTGATAATCTTCAAAAACAGTCCTCTTGATTTCCCTAGGCACTAACTGCTTTTTATCAACCCAAGGGTTGTCTCTAGGAGGTTTCTACATCTTCTAAATCAATTGTGTGACAGGAGATAGAAAAAGCTACAACAATATTTATAGATGACATGTTGGTCTAAACAAAGAATAAGGATGAACATGACCAATATTTGTAAATGGTCCTCCAAACATAGAGAAAATGAATTTTATGCTAAGTTTAGTAAATATGCATTTTATGAACAATTGATTCGTTATTTTGGGCATGTTATATATAAAGAGGGCATTGTTGCATATCTAAAGAAGATAAACATCATTATGGAATGGGCAATGGCTAAGGATGTGGCTAATATCAGGTATTTCATGGGAACCACATGCTATTACAGGAGGTTCATATAGGGGTTTTCTAATTATCTTATCCAATCACTTATTTACAGAAGAAGGGAACGAATTTTAATTGGAATTATAAATGTCAGGATGGTATTAGACAAATCGTAACAATTATTGACTGCTACTGCAATTTCAAAACTAGTTGACCCCATTAAATACTTTGTAGTCCTTACTAATGCTTGTAAACAAGGTTTGGGGTAGTATTCATGCAATAAGGTCATGTGGTAATCTATCAATATTGAAATCCTAAAGATCATGAGAGAAATTATGCTACCCATGATATAGAACTAGTAGTTATTATCAATGTTGTGAAAATGTGGAGGCACTATCTTATAAGGATGAGATTTTAGTTAAATATTGATAATGTCAGTTTGATATATATGTTTGATCAACCAAACTTAAATGTTAGGGAAGCTCAATGGTTGGAATTTATTAGTGATTGTGATTTTGAAATAATACACGTTAAAGGAAAAAGAAAAAAAATAAAATATTCTCTTAGAAAAATACTAAATTAGATTTATGCTATTTCTACAAGTAGTTGGAAAACGTTGAAAAAGTGAGAATAGTTGTATATTTTTTTAAAGAATATGTTAAAATCAAGGATAAAATTCAAAAATCAAATTCTCAAGATGAGGAGGAGAATGATTTTTCAGTTAATGAAGAGGATTTTTTGATGTATAGAGACACAATTTATATACCCAATGATCAAAATGTAAAATGATTTATCCTTGATTAACTACATAAAATCCTTATAGTTGGACATCTTGGCTATCAAAATCTAATAACCATGATGAGAAAGGATTTTTATTAGCCTAATATGAAGTCAAAAACAATAGAAGATGTAATGAAGTGTTTAGAATGTTAACAGGTTAAAGCTTCCCATCAACATTTGGCTAGATTATTACAGACTTTACCCCCTTAAAAATTGAAATGGGAGGTAATGTCCATGGATTTCATCATTGGTTAGTAGATAACATGAATACATAATGGTTGTAATAGAAAAAAGTAGTAAATTATCACATTTTATACATGTAAAGTCTACTTTCAAAACCATTAATATAGTAGAAATATTCATGGAGGAAAACTTTAGACTGCATGGTATGCCTAAAACTATAATCTCAGATCATGTGGTGAAGTAAAATTATGAGTGCGGAAAAAAACAATTCCTCTAGCCCGATAATGGGTCTAGCCACAACCAATACATTCTATGGAAGATTTCCTTAGGTTAGAACCAAATAAGAGGGCCTACCTCTTAGTACACTTATCATGTTTGATGATGTCCTTGCTTGATCACTCCAATTATCTCTTGTTTCCTTCTTCAAACACCTAAACTAAGTAAACAACAGCAAACAACAACTGTGATAATAAACAAATTGTAATTCAACCTACTTAACAAGTCAATAAATATTAAGCCATGAACATGTAAGATGACACATCATGTACAAAATCAATCGATATGTTCATATATATTTAATCAAGAAGAGATTACAACCATTGTCTTGACGTTGTCGTTCTCCTCTGACAAAACCATGTTCGCACACACTTCTACTAGCATTCCATGATGGCCTCAACAATGATAGCTTTAGGGTTCACACTAAACCAAATTCACACTTCTCCCTCACACAACTAGAGAGCTACAACTATGAATAGCTTGTTGTTTACTCCAAACTTAATTACCACTAGCACACCAACATTAACACTAGCTTGTGCTTGGGAAAAAGGGAGGTTTATATAGAATGAATAGATGGGAGATGGATACTCTTCTCATGGGAGAAAATATTGTCTCTTGAGGTAGTTCCATCCTTATAGGGCAAAGGAGCCCAAAATGACATCCTTGACCCCATCCGACCAAACCATTTACCAGAATTCTATTACGAAGCTTCTAGAGCTAGAAGCTTCGGCTCCTTATTTAAAAAAGTTTCCCTAAGAGGACCGTCGTGACTGGAACAAAGCTAAATCTCTCCGTTCGATGCTAGGGATAGTGTTAATCCCTGAATATCAGCATGAGGAGGACAAGGGTCATTAGCACCGGTCTTGTAAATTGGGAAAAACAGAAGATTTTGGGGAAATGGTGCAAGAGGGAATTGTTCTGCTCATAAAGAGGGACACAATGGGAGTTTCTTCATAAAGGGAAATCTTGTAGGGTTCACTGTAGAATTCCTCCAGGATCAAGTTACAGGAAGTATAGGGATAGTGACAAAATTTTGTGTAACATATTCCCCCTAAAGCGTGAAGGCCGAACTAGAGTTTTGGATGAAATTCTTTATGAATCAATGCAAGGAACCGAAGTCTGTCATTAGAAAACCTGAAAGCAAGTAAAAATACATATACATAACTAAAAACTCTGTCAAATGATACATGAATCATGGTATGGATGCAACCACCCAGAGAATGATCATGTAAATGGATCCAGGCATGGGCATAGCCATCCGTTAAAGAGGATCATAATGAAGCCAAGGTATGGTCGTAGTCATCCAATAATGAGAAGTATCACATATGATAACTCATGGTATGGTCGCAACCATCCATCAAAAAATGACATGTATATCAACATAAGCATGTCACATCACTTCGCAACCTGGACTTTTGTAATCTGATTCTAGGGTCTTGTGCTCCAACACGACCCGATCGAAGTACAAATTCTAACATGTGAATAGATGTGTTGACATCGAACATGCTAGAAAATCGCTTGATTACCAGTCAATGATGTGAACTGTTAACAAGCACGAGAGAAACCACCAATAACGACAATGGTCCTCAGGGTACTATTAGCACAATCCATAGAATGTGAATAGAGGAACTGAAGTTGAACACCCATGAAATCACTCGATCGAAACCTAATGATGTGAACTTGTCGTCGAGTGCGAAGAACTTGCCATTACGGCATGCAAGCTCTAAGGTATTGGAAGTGAATCTCTCGATCAACTTCCTGGATAATGAGTTGAAGTCGACAAGGAGTGACCACATCGAAGGAGGCCCATAATGTATCCCACATCATCAACAAAAGACAAAAGGATGCAAAATGATTTTGGATGATACAAAGAATCAAAGTAAGTGTAACTACAAAAGGACAACTCTTGAACATATCGGTGACATAACTGGAAGTTGGCAGCTTTTGGATCCATAGGATTGGTGGTCATGATGATGTGGTAGAGATCAAATGGAAGGAAAAAATGAACAACCCAACCCAGGAAGGTCAATGATACAAAGGAGGATATCCCAACCCAACATGAAGCAAAAAGTGTCATGTTGAAGAGTGTGTTGCCGACACAATTGATTAGATTTCCAAATTTCCCCCCAAAATTTTTGGCAGGTACCCCAATTATTTTTTTAATCGCAAGCTTGAAGAGGATAGCATATGCTTGCATTGTAAGTTCATCCTTCAGATGAACCCGACCTAGTAATTTTAACGAGCCCTAGGAAGGAGAAGCTCATGCTCATCATGTTGACAAATCCGATGTCGTTTAATGTTTTAACGAGTCCAACAAAGGTGTAACTTGATATCTTTTTCATGTTTAGAGAGTTTGAAAAATACATGGAAAAGAAAACTCCATATGGTCCCTTTTCATACATTTGTGTCTTTCGAGCTTGAAAAGGTAGAAAACGATACTTGAGAGAACCACTTGACCATTTCAGTCAAGGAGTACCTTTTTCGTAAATAGTGCATCCCAGCCCGAAAAAGGGGTAAACTTATACTAGGCACATGATGTTTCGCATCTGTTAATGAGTTTGAAACGACAAGTGCTCGGTTATATTTTTAATTGTAAAGGGTCAGAAAAGAGCTTAAAAGTGGACCCCCCATTTTATTCTCTTTTATGATTCAAAAGGAAAAAATACTCGGCAATCTTTTCATATGAGTTTTACGAGTCGAGAAAAGAGTTGAAATGTGACTCAGCATCATTGTCGAACATCCATCACCTAACGCTGCACACAAAAGGTAAAGTGAATTATCCAATTCTTAAGGAAAAATAGGTCAAAATATTTACAAAACCTAGTATTTCATGAAAAACTAAATAAAAGGGACGAAAAGTAAATACTTTTTACCATTTACTATTTTACCTTGTCGTGAAAGAAATTTTACTCACTTCTTCCCTAATTGTTCAAGAGCAGATTGTGGGAGATCCAGGAGATCATTCATCGAGCCGCCAGTTACTAGTAAAATCCAAAGCCCTAAGCTTCATTTTCATATAATTTATTCCTGTATTTAACCATTTTTGGGATTTTTGAGGGAGTATTTGTTAAAAGTTTTTCACCCTTGGTCGACGCGACTTCCAGGCATGGAATCACGCCAGCCGAGGGTAACTAAAATGGCCTATCACACCGTCAATGCAACTATTTTTAAAAAAAGCACGTTGGCATTGTGAATAGGGAAAAAACCTATTTCCCATCAAAATCACGATTCGAATTTGAAATTTATGGGTCAAAAATGATTATTGACTTAAATCTATGGTTTTTATAGGAAAGTATCAGCGAAAATGGTAGATTAGAAAGAACGTGAGCACAAGGATATGGAAACCCATGCAATGAATGATCCAAATTGCCTTGATACTTTGAGGGCCTCTGGGCTCCTGAAATTATTTCTCACACTAGGTATGTGGGCCCAACCTGAGCTGCTTTGGTACCTGATTAGTCTCTGGGACAGAAATTAGGAAATATTCGTCATTGGTGACTAGGAGCTGGAGTTAGAAACTTCAGACATATATTTCATCACAGGACTGTCTTGAATAGGGGAACTAGTCAAATTATATGGGTCACGACCAATTGGGGCAAGAATATCCATGTTTCTCACCGAACATTTCCCTGAAGCCCTCAAATCCAAGAGTGGAAAGATTGAGATTTCCACCATTCCAGATATGACACTGAGAGTGCTACTGTTAACAATCGACAGAGTAGCAGTGTCCCAGGAAGTGCATGAGACTAACAAGTCAAAATTCATATATGCCATCGAATAAACAACACTGACGATCTTCAATTGGGCAGAGGCCTTGAATATCAACATAAAATGCCAGCTGACCAAAGCTAAGGTGGGGAATATGACGCAATTTTTCTTCGAATCCATACTAGTGACCTATTTCTTGGAACGGGTGTCATTGTTCTAGTACCAGTTGACTGAGGTAGATCCTCCCATGCCACGTGACCTGCAGATGGCCCACTGGAGTCGTTTGATGGCCAGGATCAGTAGGGGATAGCAGATGTCGTACACGCTTGCCTTCTTTTCATGGCTACAATGACAGAAGATCGTCCTGGAGGATTGGTCGTACAGTGGCACCAACTTCCATGGAGATCTAGACATGCCATTACCAGATGGAGAGGATTTTGATGATGAAGGTAAAAAATCAATTTTTTAATTTTATGATTTTTTAATTATTTATATATAGATATATGTGTGTGTGTGTGTGTGTGTGTTTATAACATTTCACTTTTTTAATGCAGATGTTGGACCAGAGTATCCTGCTAGGATGTCCCCAATATCTAGGCGCGTTTCTCACCCGATTAATGTTGGCGCCCCTTATCAGGAGGGGAGTGACAACGAGGAGGAGATCGCGAGGAACCTTAAGGGGTTGACTCATGGTATCCTAGAGTATGCTCGGGTGGGAGACATTCCTCACCAGTACCAGAGACATAGGGTGGGAGTATCGGATTAGATTCCTCGATTGTTCACTTGTGTTGCACAAGTCATGTCATGCTACCACGATCACCATACTGATTAGTTCCTAGCTCTAGCATGTGCATTTTTTTAGGCTTGCATGCCATAGATATATGAGGCCTGCGAGATGTCGATGTTATTTTGGACACACATATTATTTTTTGGGGTTTTGATGTATCAAACATTATCACTATATATATATATATATATATATATATATATATATATATATATATATATATATATATATGCTATGTTTCTTGCTTACTATGGTACAAATGATTTGTTTTATCTTTTCACATGTTTCGCAAATGTCTATCCAAAACATAATTATCCATTGCATCTGTCAATGTATTCATGTATCTAGGAATATGAGGATATGTAATATAATCAAAATTCATTTCCAGTAGCCAAGTACGAAGATACATTCTCAATATTTAAGGGTTTCTGACAGAATATTGCTCATTGAGTTGAAGGACGACAAGTTGTAAATCCAAGTTGACAACCAACTCTCGAATGTCAAGAGCAATTTATTTTTACAATAGTTCAATGACCACAATGTATTCAGCAGTGTTGTTAGTTGTGTGACCTAAACAGATACCTTGAGGATCAATCAACTCACGATGAGGGTCATAAGTATCCCATGCCGCAGAGGATAGGTTCTGGGTACTACGACAAGCACCATCAACAAAACTGATGTGAGGAGTCATAGACATCTGCAAAGCAAGGAAAACATATTAAATAGGAAAATTGTTTCAAAAATAACACACCAAACCACACTATACAAAAATGAATGGCACACTAATGTACACAAGTAACCATGCAAAATGACCTAAGCATAGTACTTCTTGAGGTAAATCCCATTTCAAGGCTTGTTCAGAGGATTACCTTCATAATCAATAAGCTCATAAGTCCCTTTTTGCAAAACACATTTCACAATGTAGGGCCCATGCCACATGGGTTCGAACTTGCTTGCCCCTAGCTTATCATTAGCTTGGTCGTATAGTAAAACTAAATAACCCTCAGAGAATGCACGAGGGGAGACTAATTGATTGAAATGGGACTTGACTCATTTCTTTTGTGCCTCGATTACTAAATCAGTGAGATGACGAGTCTCATCTAGTCGTTCTAAATATAAGAGATGCTCTTCCTCAAGTAATGTTTTGAGGAGAAGTTTGACAACTAGCTTGAGTGAAGGAATCTCGCATTCAATCGGCAATGTTTCTTCTAGACCGTAGACTAGCTGGAATGGTGTGAAACTGGTTGCATCTTTGGTTGAGGATTTATAAGCCCACAGAGCTGAAAAGAGCTTGAGATGGCAATTTGACTTGTGCATCCCAATAGTACGTTGAAGAATTGTAAACAAAACCTTGTTCGACTTCAACTTGGCCATTGGCCTAAGGATAATACGGGGTTGAACCATCGTTGCGCAAACCCAACACAGATGTCAGCTCAGACATCATGTAATCTTTGAAATTGGAGCCATGGTTTGTGACAATGGCTTGAGGTATGCCGAACCTAGAAATAACATGATTGAAAAGGAATTGAGTTATCATTTTACCATCTGTAAAGTATGTAGGCATCGCTTCGGCCCATTTGGTGAAATAATCTATAGAAATGATAATATATCCATTCCCACTGGCTGAATGAGGGTTACATGTCATATAATTGATGCCCCATTTGGTAAAAAGGACCAACGGTAATGACGGGGTGGAGGTGAGCGGGTGGGGTGCACATCTTGCGTTGGTAAATTTGGCATTCATGGCACTTGCAAACAGCAAGGATGTAGTCATTAAAAATGGATGGCCAGAAATAACGAGTGTGAAGAATTTTTTGAGTGGTAGCATAGTCGGACATATGACCACCACATTCCCTAGAGTGGCAATCATTGAGAACTCTCTCAGCCTCCTTGAGAGCAAGGCATCGATGAAGAAATCAATCGACACTGACACGGTATAAAGTATTGCCAATAATACGGTAGGGTTGGGAGTGATGCTAAGTTTGTTGGCAATCATCCTTAGTCAACATGGACTGGAACATGGACGTCTAGAGATACATGATGATATCACCGTACCATGGATCAAGGGTGCTGATAACTAAAAGAGCCTCGTCTGGAAGTTGTTCCTCTACACCAGTAGGGAGAGACTTAGAAGGAAGGGAACAAATCAACTCGACGACAACTAATGACTTTTTAGATTTGGTAGTAGTAAATACAAAATTGAATTCTCACAGGATGAAAATCCATTTAGAATACCTTCCCCCCAGCAACTGATGAGTCAATATGTAGGTCATGGGGTTGAATTTAGAAATCACAGTAGTAGTGTGTAAGAGGATGTAGTGCCGAAAGCGTTGAATAGCCTAGACGACAACCAAAGACAACTTCTTGACATGGGCATAATATGTTTCAGTGTCGAGTAGATTACGACTAAGGTAGTAGATAACATGTTCGTTGTCGTCGTTTCCATCTTGGACCAAGACCATAGCAATGGTGCTAAGGGCTACAACTAGGTAAAGGAAGTAATCTCGATGATAATCTGGGGGATGCAACAAAGGAGAATTTACAAGGACATCCTTGAGATCATCGATAGATTTTTTGGCAGCCTCATCCCAGGCAAAGGGCATTCCTTGTTTGAGCAACCAAGTAAATCCCATAGCTAGCCCAACATAATTGGGTATAAAACAAAGGAGAAAATTTTCCTTTCCTTGCAGGCTCAAGTGTTGGTGCAATCAAGATGGAGGGGGTAAATTTACAATGGCCTTGACTTTAAGCTGATCAAGGTGAATACCGTCCTTAGAAATGATAAAGCCATTGAGTAGTTCAGATTCTACACAGAAAACACATTTATGTGGGTTTAACAGAATGTTGTAGTGTCTACAGCAAAGAAAAATCTATTGAAGATGGTTAGGGTGATATTGGCACTTATGAGAATGAGCGGGAAGGTCATCGAAGTAAGGTTGAACGATGTTGTGAATATCGTGAAATACATAGGACATTACCCGCTGAAATGTAGCCCCAACATTTTGGAGGCCGAAAGGGAGATTTTTGTACGTGAACGTACTCCATGGATAGATAAAACCTATCTTTTCTTGATCAGCCAGTGCAATGTTAATCTGGTTGTAACCAGAAAAACTGTCCATAAAGGAAAAAATGTGGCTCCTAGCATGTTTGTCAATGATCTGATCAATGAAGGGAGTAGGGTAGTTATCCTTAGGACACGCACGATTGAGATCACGATAATCAATGCAAATGTAGATCGTGCCTTGTTTTTCATCACCAGGACAATATTTGACACCCAATCTATAAGAGGGATGGGATAGATGAATCCAGCTTTGAGAAATTTTTCAACTCCACCCTTGATAGCGGTGGCCTTCCTAGGGTGCACTGGGTAGAGCCATTGTCGAATGGGCTTCGCTTGAAGATAATTTGGTATTTCGTGCACAAAAATGCTAGGATCAATGCTAGGTATTTCTTCATAGGACCATGAAAACACATCACGAAATTCTTGAAATAGACGAGTATAGGTCTTGATCTCATCTGGAGAACAGGTTACCTCGACATGGACATGTTCAACGATACCAGGCTTGATAGAAATATCAATCGGCATCATTTGGGTAATATTACCCAAATTTCCTTCCGACCATTCTTCATGAGTCATGATTGGTGGCAGAAGTGGGAGGGAAGGAAACAGAGAAGAGAACCCTTCAAAATTGGTAGACATGACCATCGTGCAAGGCAAGAATGAGGAACGATGATGAGTATTGATCCAAGGCAGTTCCTCGAGATACATTACTTCCATGATAGCTTTATCAGCAAGGAAAGTATCGGCTAAGGGGTCGATAGATTCCAAAGTGCCAAGCCACGGGGATTGAGAATACATATCCAGAGAGGTATTCGAAATAGAAGAATAAGAGGATGTGGAACTTGAGGCCGAAACAATTTCCATGTAATCGATTTCGGTAGGACTAAGTGGCATAACCTTGCACCAGGTATCAACAAGATCTAGTGAAGGTATGACCCAAGGGTCAGATTTGATCAAGACCATGTTGACAGTGACAACATGAGGAGGTGGGAGCGAAAAATTCCCATTAAGGTAGAATCTTT
The DNA here is from genome assembly GCA_031772625.1 of Pinus tabuliformis. NCBI lineage: Eukaryota > Viridiplantae > Streptophyta > Pinopsida > Pinales > Pinaceae > Pinus > Pinus tabuliformis. The sequence goes on from CM062815.1 coordinate 42,135,717, forward strand.
AAAAATACCTACCCCCACACTCTCATAGGGAGCACCAGTGTTCTTAACGTATGGAACATTACCATCCAAGGAGGAAGAGGAAAACAAGGATAGCTGGTCAACAGTGACAATCTTCCCTTGATGGGGAAAACGAATCACGTAGAATAGGGAGGAGGCTACAACATGCATAGCATGAGTCCAGCTCCGGCCGAGTAGAAGATTATAATTGAGATTAGCGTCAATAGTCTCTACCTCGACTTGTACTATCTAACCCTCCAGAGTAGTGGTAAGGTTAGGTAAGATACTAAAGGGTCACAAATCGTGTCCATCAAAAGCTTCCAAAGTGTTCGGGGATTGGTTCTACTGCCCTTCCAGCATGCGATTGACATGATTCAGGTGGAAGCACCTTCATTGGATGGTATTTTCATTGATGATTACCTGAATGAGAAAGGTAATCTGATGAGGCAGATGCAGAACATGGTTTTCTAGATCAAAACATATCATATTGGAAGTGGTGGGATCAATAGCCCCGATAGGCGACAACAAATATTTCCACTGTGATGGGTAGCTTTGGATCACCTCGAGAGCTGACATAGTTGATGGTGCCTGAGCAATGTCCTCAAGAATATAATAGTGTTGAGCGGCTCGAGCATTGGGATTGTACGAGGATTTACTTAGCACACCCCAAGAGGGTGGTTGTATAGCAGAATCACGGTTAGGGCGCTCAATATGAAGACAGCCAAAACTCGGGGCAGAAGAAGAAGGGGTGGCTTCCTTCTCTTTCCCGGCTATCGGAGCAGGAGTTTGGTAATATTTTGATCTAGTAGCCACATTAATAGGCGTACTCATCATGAACACTTGAGATCCTGAGGAAGTAGATGATTGAGGTTGGTCTACCATTTGGGTCTACTGAGATAGAAATGGCTCTTTTAGGACAGCTAGGGTCCCTTTGACCAAACAACTAAATTCAGATCATCGAGGACATTCCTAGGTATAGTGATCCTCCTCGCAAATGAGGTAGGGATACTTAGGTTTCCTTTGTGAAGATTCACCAGCAGACGATTTAGGAGGACCCTATTTTGGGGCGTCGACTTTACCTTTGCCTTTGCCTTTCTTCTTACCTTTCAAAGGTTTGTCCACTACAGTAGACTAGATAGTGTAGACCTCTGAGGTTTTACGAGGGCCTGGTGGATTCTGGGAAGAACTATTGAGAATAGTGTTTGAGACCGACTTATGTTTGGAAGAATATTTAGCAGGGTTCTGGGATATTGAACCAATGACTCCATCAACAGGAGGTGTAGCATGCGAATTCGATGCCGTGGGATTGGATGATGGCCCTGAATCATTGGTTAATAACTCATACATAGTGCTAGACTGAGAGTAAATGAGATCTAAGTACTGGGCACGAGCAATGGCTTGTTCTTCAATAACGCACCCAACCATAGCTATATTGCGAGCAATTATCGCCACGAATGATTTAGTGAACCATTTAGTGAGCAATTGATCAGCAATCTCGAGTTTGATCAGGTGACGTCTACGTCTACATTCATGGATGTGATCAGAGATGTGTGTCACAGCATCTTGCTTGAGCGATGTGAGAAAATAGGTGCTAGTTTCATAGTGAACCGACAGTTGGAAATGGGTGAGGAAAGCCATGGCTAAAGAGTTAAAGTCATGGTAAGTACTTCGAGGAAGCTCGATGTACCACTTAACTACAACACCTGTGAGGGTTCATTGGAAAAGACGGAGATGAATGGAATCATCAACATAAGAATTTGATGAGCACCAGAGATGATATGTCATCACGTGGGCTTGAGGATCTTATTTTTCTTTCCCATCGAATTTAAGACAATCGCTCGAGATCTTGGACGGAACTAGAGGCTAGTATGGCAAATGAAGAATTGGATCATTCATAAGGCGAGACACATCTGGAAACTCTAGTGTGGCCAAGAATGGTAATTGAGTATTAAAATGCATTGGAGGTCAGTAAGTGGGTCCAAACAGAGGAGCCCATCCCTATTGGTAAGGGTTTTGGCCCCATAGTGGGGGATTTTGGCCATATGGCATTTGATTTTGCCCCCATTGCAGGTTACCTTGGCCATAGGGAGGATTTTGGACCCCCTGTCCTTGGGCATAAGGATTATACACTTGTTTCCCTTAGACATAGGGATTTTATAGCTGCTACCCTCGACCAAAAGGATTATGTACCTGTTGACCTAGGACATTAGGGTTTTGCAGCTATTTCTCTTGGCCAAAAGGATTTTGGACCTGTTGACCTATGACACTAGGATTTTGGGCCTGCTGCTACAGGACTTGACCCTGGCCTTACCCTTGCAAGGGTTGACCCTGCTGATATGTATATAAGGGTTGCTACTGTCCAAGATGGTTTTGTTGCTGCAAGGGTTGGCCTTGCGGCTGCATAATTTTTCCATTGGGCTACAGAGCTTGGCCTTGCGAGGAGATGGGATGGGAGGTTTGCAGAGCATACTACATCTGTTGTTGCATGGTTTGCTACAATAGTTGCAAGGGTTTCCCCTATGGTTGTTGCAATTGACCTTGTTGCGGGATCATTTTCCCTTGCTGTTGCACGAATAGTCGTTGCTGCAACAAAGGTTACCCTTGCTATAACAAAGGTTTCCCTTTGTTGGAATTATGACACAGGTGGCAACTCACTCAGATGACAGATCACAATACAACAAATTAACAACACAGAGTTACAGATCAGACTTCACAGAATGAAGAAAGAGAGGTATATGCAGGTTTAGCATTCGCCAAGCCGCGTATACACACAGGTTCACTGTATAACAAGTCGCGTACACATACACACGCACTTTCATAAAAGGAAAAGTGTGTATACCTTAGAAAACTAAGTTTTTGGTCCATGGCATGGGTCCAGGGTATCGAGTCTGAGGTATTGACCATAGGTATTTGGTCCAAGGTATTGGTCCTAAGTGGTTTTGGTCCATGGTATTGAGAAAGGCATACAAACTATAAAAGGAGGAGAATATCATTAGGCCAAGGTGTGAAAGTATCAAATATCTGATGAAGTGTGAGATCTAGTATGCAGGTTATTGGGTTATGGTGCATAGCTGGATCTGAACCAAGGATGAACCTTAGCTGATGATGAGGAATCATATCTAATGATGAATCAGGATCTTAAGGTGTAAAATGAACTATCTTTTGTGTTGAAGCTCATGTATACTCTAGATCTGAATACTGATGCATATATTATTCTGTAAATGATATGATCTGGGTATAACTAAAGTCTAGAATAGCTGCAAAACTCTGAATTTATATTTGCAAATGTATATGCTGGCTGTCTTTGAGAAAAGAGTGTGTACACGCAGTTTCGACACATGGAAGTAGCGTATACCTTATAAAATATGTTTTAGTTGTTGCTATCTGTTGTTGCAGAGTTCTGGGTTCTGGTTTGGGTTACTGGAGTCTAGTGACAGTAATCTGGATGATCAGATTGATGGGTTGTCTAAGTGAATGATTGATTCGGTTGTGGATGGTTCAAAAGGTGATTGATTGATGCATATGTATTTGATTATTGAATGATGTTGTTGATGGATCCAATTTGAAAATTTATGAAACATGGTCCCTCGAGGAAGAAAGAAGGTCGTTGCCTTCTGTAGGTTAGCACCTACGTACTAGTAAATATATCGACTAGTACAAGAGCTAGGGGGTTGTAGCTCCCTTCCAGCAGAAGCTGGAGAATGAGAGAAGGTTGTAGCCTTATGCAGGTAGAAGCCTGCATACTTGTATACGACTGCACCAGTAAAAAAATTGTAAACATAATTTTCTTATTATTAAAAGAAGACAGAGATGACAACAGCAGGTGATTTTCACCCACATTGGGTTTCCACCTTATATCTTGATGTTCATGTGTGTTGCTTATGTATGATGATTTATTCTGCTTTTACTGCACTATCTAATGAATTCCTAATATACTGGTCAAAGTTCAATGTATGATAATTTGGGTAAATCAAAAGGTCTATCATATATGTTGGTTGCATTAAGTACAGTGGCGTATACATGCTAGTTCACTAAGTTGAAGTAGTGTATCCAAATCAGTTTTGAAAATTAAATTATTGATCTGATAATTTTGATTCACCCCCCTCTCAGTATTATTTCCAACAATTGGTTTCAGAGCAAGTCCTTCAAAAGAAGCTTGATCACTTGAAGGAAGATTCATCATCATGAGTAATCAAGAAAGCGGGGGATCCATCAGACCACTAATCTTTGATGGGAGAAACTTTGTTTATTGGAAGGGAAGAACCACAACCTATCTTCAATAACTTGGAACTGATGTCTGGGAAATCGTGGAAGGAGGATATACATTTCCATCAGCAATTCCTACAGATACGGTAGGTAAAAAGCAATATGAAACCAATGCCAAGGATGTCAATACATTATTGGGAAGTATGTCACAATCATATTTTTTCAAAGTTATGCAGCTCAAATCCGCCAAAGAAATATGGGACAAAATTGTTCCAAGCTACGAAGGAGACTCTCAGATAAAACGTGCTAAACTGCAAACTCTCAGAATTCAATATGAAACTCTCAAGATGCACAATGATGAAAGTATAGCTAGTTACTTCTTACGTATAGATGAGGTTGTTAATTGCATGAAGAATCTGGGTGAAGAGATAAAGGAAGTTACCTTAGTTGAAATTTTTTTAAGATCCTTGTCTGCTAAGTTTGAATCAAAGGTATCTGCCATAGAAGAAAAGGGGGATCTACAGACTATTACTATGACAGAGCTGCATGAAATCTTAACTACCTTTGAGATGAGAAAAGGAGGTCCATCAGATATGAGAGAAGTCGCATTTAAAGCTTCAACAAAAGGAAAAGAAGAACTCAATGAATCAAGACATATTTCAGAAAAAGCAGAGGAAGTAAACTTTGTCAAGAAGCTTCAACGGGGTTCCTGAAGATTCAGAGGTAAACTATCTTTCAAATGTTTTGCCTGTGGTAGAGTTAGTCATTATGCTGCCAAATGTCCTCATAAAGATAAATACGATAAAGGGAAGGAATTTGAAAAATGGAATAGAAAACAAAGTGTAAGTAAAAGGAGCTACTATACTCATGAATATAGTGATGGTTTATCAAATAGTGATGAAGATGAAAATAATGACTATAGACTTCTAATGGCTTTTGAAGATGATGATTTTTTGGATGCTTTAGATGAAGATGACCTTTATGAAGAAATCTCTAAACTCAAAATCTATTTAGAAGAAAAGAATATGATTATAGATACCTTGAAATAACAACTTGCTGAAAGAGAGAAACACAATGAAAAACTAGAATGTGAAATTCTGGGTCTAAGAAAGGATCTTGAGAAAATAAAAGCTCTCAATCTTAGATTTGCTAAAGGATCAGAAACCTTAAATTAAATTATCAAAGTACAGTGTTCTCCTCTGATAAAGATAGGTCTTGGATATACTGAAGAAGCATCTCAAGCACAAAAGTCGTCAACCTCCACTAAAAGCTATCTTGATGCAGTAAAGAGTAGTGAATAGTTTGACAATCGTCAGCAAAGGCATAAAGTAGATCACCAGGTAAATCAGGGTCAATTTACTTCAAGGATGAACAGAAGCCACAACCACCCTGAGGTAAATCGTACTCAATTTGCTTCAAATATGAATATCAGTAGAAACTACAATCACTAGGTCAGTAGATTCGATAATCGCAAGAACTTCTTTAATGGTCAATGCTTCTCATGTCATAATTTTGGACGCAAAGCTGCTCAATGTGTTGCTTACAAAACCATCATGACTAGAGAAGCACCAAATCAAAGGAATGTGACAGGGATCAAGAAAAGTTCCTGTAATAACTTTTCTCTTCTTGAAAATGAAACTGAATTCTCAATATGTAATAACTTTGGCCATGAAGAATCTGAATGCAAGAGTAAATTTTGGAAAATATCTCAAAAGGAGAAAACATACCAAAATATGGAGAAAGAAAGAACCGCAAGCAAAAAGATGTGGTATAGCCTTGTATGCAGAAGGACAAGAAAACCAGTGGTACATCGACAGTGGATGCTCAAAACACCTGACATATGACAAAGAAAAGCTACACTCATATAATGCCTTAGAAAAAGAAAAGAGTGTCTCATTTGGAAATGACACTCCTGCTGTCATAAAAGGTAAAGGCTTTTTTTCTTAAAAGAAAAAGTTAAAGCTAGGAATGTTATGTATGTTGATCAAGGAAATGAAGTAGTGTTTCGATCAAATGGGTGTGTTGTTCGTGAGCTTGATACAGGAGAAACTGTGATTAAAGGTACAAGAACTCCAAACAACCTATATATACTCAAGGGAGGACAACAACAGTGCTATCTAAACACAAATGATGAAAACTAGTTGTGGCACAGAAGATTGGGACATCTAAGCTTTTCTCAAATAAGAAAAGCATGCAGATTCCAGGTTGTTCGTGATCTTCTAGATATCAACATTCCTGAAAATACTATATGGAAATCATGTCAATTCGGTAAGCAAACAAAATCTCGATTCATCGAAAAGGAAGGATCAACTAGTAAGCACCTTGAACTTGTTCATACTGATTTATGTGGACCATCAAGGAAAAAGTCACCTCATAGAGAAGAATACTTTATATTGTTCATTGATGATTTTTCCAGAATGTGTTGGATGGGTCTTCTAAATCATAAAGATGAAGCATTTGAAAAGTTCAAAGCCTTCAAAGCTTTGGTTGAAAATGAATCAGATCGCAAAATCAAATGCCTTTGATCTGATCGAGGAGGGGAATTTACCTCTGATGAATTCTTTGACTTTTGTGAACATCTTGGAATAAAAAGGTAGTTCTACACTACAAGGACTCCTCAACAAAATGGACTGGTAGAAAGAATGAACAGAACTGTTCAACAAATGGCTCATGCTATGCTAGATGATCTGGAACTCCTGCAACCTTCTAGGGTGAAGCAGCATTCTCCACCATCACTATTCTCAACCAAGCAAATGTTCAGGTAAACAGTAGTTAAACTCCACATGAACTTTGGTATGGTAAGACTCCTACTGTAAAATACATCAAAGTTTTTAGAAGCAAATGTTACATCAAAAGGACTGATGAAAAACTTGGTAAGTTTGAACCCAGAGCAGATGAAGGTATTCTTCTTGGCTACTTTTCTCGAAGTAAAGGATATAAATGTTATAATAAAAGACTTGGCAAAATTATTGAAATTATTGATGTTGTAGTTGATGAAGCATGAAAAAATACAAACGAGATAAAAACCGAAGATTATGACAATGAAAAAGAGGAGGATCATTTTCCCACATCAAATCACACTGATTCTAAAGAAGAAGAAACCAATGAAGCACTAGAGGAAGAGATAACGATAGAAGAAAAGACTCCATCCAGGTATGTTCAGAAAAATCACCCAGAAACTCAAATTTTAGGGGAAAATGGCGCAGGTGTGTAGACAAGAACAACTATTGCCGAAGCCTCAAGCTATCTAGCATTACTATCTTCCACTGAACCTCAAAATGTAAATGAAGCATGCAAAGATGAATGTTGGGTCAAGGCCATGAATGAAGAACTTGAGCAAATTGAAAAAAATAATACTTGGAAATTAGTTCCTAGACTTCATGATAAGAATATCATAGGAACCAAATGGATATTCAAAAACAAACTGAACAAAAATGGAGAAGTTATTAGAAACAAGGCCAGATTTGTTTGCAAAGGATATGCTCAACAAGAAGGTATAGGTTTTGAAGAAACTTTTGCACCTATTACTAGACTTGAAGCCATAAGAATGTTTCTTACTCTTTCTAGTTTTCACAAATTCAAAGTATACCAAATGGATGTAAAATCTGCCTTTCTTAATGGAGACTTAGAAGAAGAAGTTTATATTGAACAACCAAAAGGATTCATTCTTGGAAATGATTCAAAACTTGTGTGCAAACTCTAAAAGGATCTTTATGGTCTAAAACAGGCTCCACGGGCCTGGTATTACCATCTTGACAAACATCTCCACCAACAGGGTTTTTCAAAGGGGATAGCAGATAGTAATCTATATACAAAGATTGACACTGGTAAATTGCTAATAATTGTTGTTTATGTTGATGATATCATTTTTGGTAGCGATGAAGAATCCATGAATCAGAATTTTGCTTCAGTAATGTAGCAAGAATTTGAAATGTCCTTGCTTAGTGAGCTTACCTACTTTCTTGGTCTACAGGTTCAGCAAAATAAAGATGGTATTTTTCTCTCACAAACCAAATATCTCAAACATATCCTGAAAAAGTACGGCATGGAAGATTCTAAACCAGTATGTACCCCAATGGTAATAGGATGCAGTCTCAGCTCAAATGATGAATCAACAGTGGTACATCAACCAACTTACAGATCCATGATTGGAAGTTTTCTTTATCTAACAGGTACCCGACTTGACATCATGCATGTAATAGGAATAGTTGGAAGATTCCAAGAAAATCCAAAGGAATCACACCTTCAGGCAGTCAAAAGGATTTTCAAATATCTTCAACAAACATAGAACTTTGGTTTACGGTATCCTAGAGATACAGATATTACACTTCATGCATATACAGATGCAGATTGGGCAGGAACTGTTGATGACAGAAAAAGCACTAATGGTGGTGCATTCTATATGGGTTCCAAGTTAGTGTCTTGGTTCAGTAAGAAACAAAGTTCAATTGCATTATCTACAGCTGAAGCAGAATACGTGGTTGTTGCATCTTGTTGCACACAACTACTTTGGATGATGCAAACCTTACAAGACATTCAGATCATATTGTTACCGGGAAAAGTGTCTATTTAGAACTGCTCTATCCCACTAAGGTGTGACAACTACCTTAGAAACAAACAGAGAAAACTACTTTTGTATTTCCTTTATGAATTAAAGATAGAGGGGGATAGAAAGAACCGACCTGTGTCTTGCGCTAATCCTTTGATCCAATCCCTCTCTTCTTTGACAGCTTCCAACTACCTGCTCCCTTACTTGCTCAGCTTCACCAAGTTCCTGTAAGATCACAGAAGAAGAAAACTACACAAAGACATGGATCTATATTCATAAACAGCTTAGGATCAGATTTAAGCTAAACCTACAAATGTAACAAGCATCAATGATACACAAGCATGTAGGAGAAACTCAAATAGTTTTTATTGATATACAAGAAGATCCAGGAGGAGTTACAACCGATGATTCCTGACCCAGCATCAACCTCCCAGCAAAGAAGCCCCTTCTTCACCTCCAACAAAGCATAAATCACCCAATACTCTGATCTCTATCTCAAAACCAACAGCAATTCCTTGCAATGTACAAAATTCCAGCCTCTGGATCTCTGGGATGAGGGATCCATATATAGATGTATGCAAGGAGGATGAGTCAGCCTGTGATTTGATTAGTGTCTTCTCTCTGTCAGTTCTTGCTTCCACTTGGAGATTGAAAGCCTCTTACTCATCCTTGGTCGAATTCAGTGAGGCAAGTGTCATAGGAGAAGATTCTGGAAGCTTCCATTGTCTTTCCACCTCGCGGAATGACACTGCCATTTGTCATTTCCCACTCAACGCACCCTGATAGTGCATTTAGGTGCGTTGCAATGCACCCAGCTAGTGTATTTAGGTGCTATGCAACGCAGCTAGCCAGTGGAGCAGCTGAAATGATCCTGTTTTGACTTATTCTGAGCAGTTTCTGGTGGAGAACTTCTGGGAGAAGCTGTAATTTCTTGACCTTGTTCCTTTAGGGGTTGGAACAACACTTTTAGGGACTTAGGAGCCCTTGGTTTATGGACATTTCATGCTTGGAGCTGCAAGGCACAAAAATGTCTATAACAGTTGCCCCCTAAAGTATGAGGCCATTAATCGGGTGAAATGCTTTATTATGAGGATCCGAAGTTCTTTCAATGCTGGGAGGAGACCTGTAATAAGATACAATACAATACATTATCTTCATACTGTGTTTCATGATCTAGCTGAGGCGGGCATTCCCATGCTCAGTTTTATAAATTCATTTTCATGTACATAGGACAGACAATCGTCTGAGTGTAGACTGATGATTCTGATAGAGCCATCATCCTTTTGGTAGGATGATTATCTGTGCTGCAATGTTGTACATTTAATGTCTTTATTTTCCTGAATATATATCGCAGCCCGGATGGATGAAACTAGATCCGGGGTCTTCAATCTCGTCCGATCTTCACTCGAAGTACAAGTCGATCCATGTGAGAAATGTTCTGAAGTCGAACATGGAAAGAAATCGCTTGATTACCAGTCAATGATGTAAACTGTTAACAAGCACGAGAGGAATCACCCATAATGATAATGACCCTCAAGGTACTACAGTACAATTCACGTGGTGTGAATAAAGGACTTGGCATCAAACACCACGCAAAATCTTTCGGTCGAAGGCCATTGATGTAAACCTGTCGCCGGAAGTGAGAAACTTGCCATTGAGGCATGCAAGCTTCAAAGTACTAAATGGGGTGTCCCTAGACCAACTTCTTGGATAATGAGCTGATGTCGACAAGAAGTGATCCGTCAAAGGAGGGCCTTAATGAATCCCACATCAATGACACGGAACGGACCAAATGATTTTGAAGGAGGTGAAAACGATCTGATGATATACGGTTCAGGATGGCGGTCATGAAAGTATGGAGTATAATGTATGGTAGTGGGTGGGACACAGGTGACTTCTCTGGATGACTTCTCTTGAACATGTCGGCGACACTTATGTGATGGATTGGTAGCATTAACCCCAAATGTGGATGGTATGGCGTGACCATGGTGATGTGACCGGTGAATGAAACAACCCAACCCGACTCGGACACGGAGTGGAAGTGTCATGTTCAAGAGCGACTTGCTACCAACAAAGATTCTTTGAGTTGTCTTCCCAATTTTCCCCAGTCATTGCTGACCAGTACCTCTTTATTTTTGTCAAGCTTGAGGAAGATAACATATGCTTGTTCTATAATTTTCCCTTCGGCCAAACCCATCGCTATGTTTTAACGAGCCTAGCGACAGTGAAACTCGTTCTCGTCTAAAGACAAGTTTGTCGCTATTAATCTTTTTAACGAGTTTAACGACAAAGATAACTCGGTCCTTTTCATTTTTAGAGAGTCTGAAAAGGTACGTAAAGGTAACTCCAAAATTCCTTTTTCGTCATCTAATCCCTTAAGTCTGAAAAAGTATAAAACAATATAGAAGGGATGAATTTTCGATAGTTTTAACGAGCCAAACAATACAAGCGCTCGATCTTTTTGTGCAATAATCCCTCAGGTCCAAAAAGATTAAAATCTAGAGGAGGGATAGCACTTCCTGTCCCTTTAACGAGCTGGAAGGCCAAGGACTCGGCAATCTTTTCATATTTTATGAGTCAGTTGAAAAGAGCTTAAAGGAGACTCGTCTTTTGAGGAACGAGTGATAAAATGGGTAGCAGCTGATTCCAGGTAAGTTTTGGAATTTTCCAATCATGGCAGTGTCACAAGGATGGCTACTGAAATCACTCTTCGCAGCTGTTCCTCAAAATGGGTAAACAATCAAATGGAGGTGAATGATCGGCCAATGGAAAAGTGGAGGTGACGGTGCAAACACGACCAAGGCTTTAATGGTCGAAGTACTACATTCACGGTGGTTATTTACCAGGGAAATAGTTCATTTTTTAACGAGCTTAAACGCGGGTGGAAACATTTGCTCGGTCTGGGTTTATTTTTTAATGAGCTTGAACCTCGCGGTAAACACTGCTCGATTAATCCAGTCATATGATAAGAATGTGTCATATAAAAATGGCAATTTTTAAAGTTTTTCCCCACATCCTTTCTTTATGCAAGTTAGGAGACGACCAATCCTACGAGGTTAAAGGGTTAGAGGTCCTAAAAATTTAAAAAATAAATAGTCGCTCTTTGCTTGCACTCCAAAAGGTTTGCATGCCCCCAGGTATAAAACAGAGTTTCAAGGTTACCTCTACTTCATTCCGGCAAAACACTTGTTTTGACGAGAGAGGCCTACCTCTTACAGGTTACCCAAAGATTGTTCTATTCTTGGCGCAAACAAAACACTTCTTCGGCGATGTTTATCGAGACAAACAAAGGTGAGTAACGATGCCCGCCAACTCACATAACTTTGACAAGAGAATCTTGTTCTAGAATAACCCCTCTTCCAATCATGGACGGGGTACAGACTAGTCATATTCTCCCGCGGAAACCTACCCTATACCCGAAGTTTTCCTGCCGAAGCAGACCAGGATGCATGCCCCTGGGTTTCAGTCATATCCCTCCCAATTACTCGCGCTCATCGGGAGGACGGACTGGAGATTGAGACATTTCTTGCATGAAAAGACCATTTAGGGATGGTATATGACTATTTGCTATGCGTGATCCGGGGAACAAAAGCTAGTCCACGAGCTTGACCACTCTTCCTTCGTGCGGAAAAAACATTACTCTAAAGAGTGAGGAGACAATCGCTCCCATGCAATAAATATAGTCTCATCCAAGGAGTAGATTGTAATCTAGGGGTCCTTGAACTACCATTACGTTCAGGTGAACAGTTTTCCCTCTCAATGTTATGGGCACATCGGGAAGGATCCCTAAAGGTCGACTGGTTCCTTTATCAAAGCCTGTCAGATTTATCATCTCAGGCAAAAGCGATGGCGAACCAAGCGCTTTCCAAGCAGTCGAGGAAAGGATACTCACAGAAGCCCCCTCATCTATGATGGTACCAGCCATAACCATTCTATATATTTGGACGATAATTCGGAATGGTATGCTTGCTCGTAAACGGGGTCTGCCTAGTTGATTCCAGTTGAAGGAGACAACTAGGTTGCTTGGATGTGGGACTGAATAGACGGCCGGTACTACTCTGACGAACTTCCTTCCTGCGCTAAAGGAACGGGTATATTGCCCCCATGTTCATTGGAGTCTGTGCTTATGAAGAGAATCTGGATGGTGTCATCCTTGTTCTCCTCAGTGAGTGTATCATCTGAAGATGAAACCTCTGAAGGCAAGACCGGGTCAATTGCCGCCTCGACCTTTTGACTTTCGTCTGGTATGGATCCAGATGGTTTATCTTCAATGATAGGTGCTTTAGCCGACCACCTGAGCGGGCCAGCCGGATTTTCGACTAGTGACGGACTTGGCAAGAGTTTTTTATATCCAGGAGGAAGTCGTAGCGGTGATACCGGACGATCATCCAAAACTCTTTTAGCTTCGCCTAAGAAGGGACAATGGTGGACGGCATGATCGCCTTCGCACAATTTACAAGGAAATCTATATTTTCCTTTTTGTCCTGGGACTTCACTTTCACTAGTCGACGGTGTGCTTTCAACATGATCATCAGAGGTTGATGACACTGGGTTGTGCAATCTAGGAGACCAGTCCTTTAATATCCAAGGGATGCAAGGACAATCTCTGTGAAAGTGGTCCCCTTTGCAAATGACACATGGCGATTTAGGCCTGGTCGGTGCAGTGTGTGGATTTTCGTTAGACGACACTCGTTTTCCCCCATTCGCCTTTGGCTCATTCTTCTTCTTCTCTTTCTTCTTCTTTTCCTTCTTCTCCTTAGGAACTTGACTTTTGGCTTTACCAGCCCCATCAAGCGAAGAGGAAGGAGGAGAGGAAGAATTAGAGGAAGAAGAAGGTTGGTGGGAAACTCTGGACTCGTCTAATTGCTGATTCGATTGTTCAGGAATAGTGGTGTTCTGAATGACAGAGGTTGAGAAGAGCCATACAGGCAAACCAATTGTCAGTCCTGGAAGCGACAATGTGGCCATATGGGGTGCACCAACATCTCCCCAAGAGGAGAAGGGACTAGGATTTCCACCAAGGGGAATTCCTTGGTTGGTAGACTCCATTTTCTCAACCCAAGATCAACGTAGGAAAGGGGTAATGAATATTCCGTTTAAAATAAATTTTTAGACGCTTTGACACAACTTGTTTTTTCAGTTTTAAAGAGTCGAGAAAAAACAAAAGATGACTCTAGTCTCCTTCGATTTTTAATGTGCCTGAAGTGACAAGTGCTCAGATGGACCTTTTCCATTAAAGAGTCTGAAAAGGAATGAAAGGGACTTCTCTGGAGATCTAGGTAGAGGGAGTACCAAACCAATCGCAAAATTGCAGAATACTTTTTACGGTACGGCAGTCAATCTTCCCAAATGCTGTGTTCAGTGCATTGTGATCGATAGGGCAGCAGACACGACTTCCTATGGATAAAGGATTTAAGCCTATAGGGGTCTCCCAATATATACTCGACGGTATGTGGGAGCACAAGTCCGTGCTGGCACTTATCGTCTCAAAGTGGAGGAATCACCCAACCATCAGTGAGGACAACAGTTACCAGGCTTTACGCCACCGGAATACGTCCATAGCCTAGACCTCTAAATGTTGTGCGTTAAGTTCCAAAGCGTTGTTAGATTCATTGAATTTATTTTAAGTTGATCTTTCTTATGAAGTTTGCCTTTTGGGTTCACCACGAGATGTAGATGTAATTCATAAAATGCAATCTAAAGATGATAAGCAAACTTTTATCTCTTTTCAGCAATGAAAATCCTAGCTACTAGGGGAAAAGAAAGACACAATCTTTTCACAAAGAGCAAGGAGCACACTATAAATGCATTTTCCTAAATCAAGCCAAACAGACTGTCAATATGCAAATGCACATGTGCATGTATTTGTTTTTGACTTTCTTAATATTGATCCTAAAAAGAAAGTTGATGTACAAATCTGAATTTTCTTTCAAGCGACAAGCACAAACAAGCTTCTTTTCGAAATCAAAAGATAAAGATGATTACGACACCTTAAGATTTTGAAATAAATACTCGTTTTTGACACTAGAAAGTCACAAATTCATACCAAAGGAAAAAGTAAAAGTATAGTCGACCATCAACAGTAATCAAACTTTCTCCTATGATCGAAATCGACACTTGCGACAGATCAAAATCAAAGGACGACAGCACGACTATTCTACTTTTGCAAAGGAAAACTGTAAACGACTCAAAAAACACACCAAAACATCTACAATTCTTTTGTACAAAGGAGGCAGAATTACAGCAAGGAAAATGGGTTTTTAAACAGACACATACACTGATCACAGGCTGCAGAAATCAGAGATAAAACTGGAAAGAATGAAGCACAAGAACCTCAGCTGCACAGGGCTAGTCTGATCAGCACACCTGTAACACAGAGAAATTGGATTGCAGCGCAGGTTGCCCTTTCGGGAACTGCGCTGAAATGCAGGATCTTTTCACAGTACCTGCGCTGGGGAAGAAACAAGAATTCTATCCGGGTTCTGGGTCACGGTTTGCAGTTTAGTCTTTGGTTTTTGGCCGAGTAAAAGCAATCAGTAATGCACAATCAGGCGTAGATCTATGGAGGGTCTAAGAGCTATCACAAAGGGCAATCAGATCATTTGTGAATCAGCTGTTCAAATCATAAACAGATCCATTCAATGGATTGAAGTAGCAGATGTCTACTTTGCATTTGTTATGGCAAATGCAGTTCGAATGCTACTTATAAGTCTATGAAACAAACAACAAAAAGATACACAAACAAACTAATTAGACAATCATCTCCCCAGTGGAGTCGCCATTTTGTTACCGGGAAAAATGTCTATTTAGAACTGCTCTATCCCACTAAGGTGTGACAGCTACCTTAGAAACAAATAGAGAAAACTACTTTTGTATTTCCTTTATGAATTAAAGATAGAGGGGTATAGAAAGAACCGACCTGTGCCTTGTGCTAATCCTTTGATCCAATCCCTCTCTTCTTTGACAGCTTCTAGCTACCTGCTCCCTTACTTGCTCAGCTTCACCAAGTTCCTGTAATATCACAGAAGAAGAAAACTACACAAAGACATGGATCTATATTCATAAAAAGCTTAGGATCAGATTTAAGCTAAACATATAAATGTAACAAGCATCAATGATACACAAGCATGTAGGAGAAACTCAAATAGTTTTTATTGACATACAAGAAGATCCAGGAGGAGTTACAACCGATGATTCCTGACCCAGCATCAACCTCCTAGCAAAGAAGCCCCTTCTTCACCTCCAACAAAGCATAAATCACCCAATACTCTTATCTCTATCTCAAAACCAACAACAATTCCTTGCAATGTACAAAATTCCAGCCTCTGGATCTCTGGGATGAGGGATCCATATATAGATGTATGCAAGGAGGATGAGTCAGCCTGTGATTTGATTAGTGTCTTCTCTCTGTTAGTTTTTTCTTCCACTTGGAGACTAAAAGCCTCTTACTCATCCTTGGTCGAATTCAGTGAGGCAAGTGTCATAGGAGAAGATTCTGGAAGCTTCCATTGTCTTTCCACCTTGTGGAATGACACTGCAATTTGTCATTTCCCACTCAACGCACCCTGATAGTGCATTTAGGTGCATTGCAACGCACCCAGCTAGTGTATTTAGGTGCTATGCAACGCAGCTAGCCAGTGGAGTAGCTGAAATGATCCTGTTTTGACTTATTCTGAGCAGTTTCTGGTGGAGAACTTCTGGGAGAAGCTGTAATTTCTTGACCTTGTTCCTTTAGGGGTTGGAACAACACTTTTAGGGACTTAGGAGCCCTTGGTTTATGGACATTTCATGCTTGGAGCTGCAAGGCAAAAAAATGTCTATAACACGTATGTACCCCACCCATCTCCATTCTATGTGATAATACAAGTGCCATCAATATTTCAAAGAATCTAGTCATGCACTGCAAGACCAAGCACATACCCATCAAATATCAGTCTCTACGTGAACAAGTTCTTGAAAAAAAGGTAAAATTGGAGTATGTTCCCTCCAAAGAACAGGTTGCTAATATATTCACTAAACCACTGCCCAGAGAGACATTTGAATATCTCAGACAAAAGCTGGGAGTAGTTGCAGCATCATCCTGTTGTTAAATCGTATTTTCTTCAAAGAAAGGTGGTTATACACAAGTTTCATGAATCGTAGTTGCGTACATACGCTGGTTTCTGTGGGTATAGTTGTGTATATGTTGGTTTCAGGAAAAGCAGTGGGCCAGACTCTGGTGAAAGGGGTCTGATATTGTTCAGTGAATTATCTAGTCTGCTTGATGATGGTTACAATCTATTGATGACATGTGGAAATATGTTAGCTCTCATAAGTTGTTGATAACTTGATGTATATCTGATTGATGATGATTTCTTGATAACTATTCTGATATATGCAATGATCAGATCTGACAGTGAGCATCTGGCACAGGTGCAGGGGGAGCACATGCTTCTAATAATGCATTGTTGGCATTATCTTAGAAGATCTTGGTATAGATCCGCATAGTTGTTTTTTATTCAGGTGAAACAGGTTCAGGGGGAGAACATGGTTGTTAGTCTGGATGCTGATTGACAGATGTTGCTGATGATAGTTATTGATGACTATCATGGTCTTGTTTAAGATATTTAGTCTCTGTTTTATATGTCATGTATATCATTTAATGTAAAGGTCATGAAAAGACCTGATTTGTAACCCCACTATGCATGGGATGGATGATGTAATGTTTCTTGTATAAACAATTGGTATATCCCCACTTGGTTGGGTGGTTGAGTCAAATTTGGTATATCCCCATTTGATTGGGAGATGGATGTATGTATGAGTCTTTGGTGATAATAATGTCATTGGTGATGTATGTATAGAGTCATGTTATCTTTTTGTAGACCTTGCTTGTGCTCAGGGGGAGCATGGAATCGATCATAGGAGCTCAATCAGCACACTTCAGCATATCAAAGATTTCAACATGTACTCAAGGGGAGCATGACCCTTGCCCTTGATGACAAAGGGGGAGAGTGACTTGGTATTGCCATCAAGTCCAAAGGGGGAGATTGTTGGCATTATGACATAGGTGTTGTCCTTGATGGCGACTCACTAAGATGATAGATCACAGTACAGCAGGTTAACATCATAGAGTTATAGATCAGACTTCACAAAATGAAGAAAGGGAGGTATACATAGGTTCACCATTGGCCAAGCCGCGTATACACGCGGGTTCACTGTATAACAAGTTGCATATACATACACACACATTTTCACAAAAGGAAAAGCACATATACCTTGGAAAACTTATTTTTTGGTCCAAAGTATTTGGTCCATGGTATTTTGATCCATGGTATTGGTCCAAGGTATTGGGTCCGAGGTATTGACCCTAGGTATTTGGTCCAAGGTATTGGTCCTAAGTGTTTTTGGTCCATGGTATTGAGAAAGGCATACAAACTATAAAAGGAGGAGAAGATCATTATGCCAAGGTGTGCAAGTATCAAATATCTGATGAAGTGTGAGATCTAGTATGTAGGTTATTGGGTTATGGTGCATAGTTGGATCTGAACCAAGGATGAACTTGCGCTGATGATAAGGAATTAGATCTAATGATGAATCGGGATCTTAAGGTGTAAAATGAACTATCTTTTTTTTTGAAGCTCATGTATACTCTAGATCCGAATACTGATGCATATATTATTCTGTAAATGATATGATCTGGGTATAACTAAATTTTAGAATAGTTGCAGAACTCTAAATTTATATTTGTAGATGTATATGTTGGTTGGCTTTGAGAAAATCACGTGTACATGTAGGTTTGACACATGGAAGTAGCATATACCTTATAAAATATTTTTTAGTTGCTGTTGTCTATTTTTACAGATTTCTGGGTTCTGGTTTGGGTTACTGGAGTCTGGTGATAGTACTCCAAATGATCATATTGATGGGTTGTCTAAGTGAATGATTGATTCGGTTGTGGATGGTTCAAAAGGTGATTGATTGATGCAGATGTATTTGATGATTGAATGATGTTGTTGATGGATCTAGTCTGAAAATTTATGAAACGTGGTCCCCAGAGGAAGAAAGAAGGTTGTTGCCTTCTGTAGGTCGGCACCTACGTACTAGTAAATATATCAGCTAGTACAAGAGATAGGGGGTTGTAGCTCCCTTCCAGTAGAAGTTAGAGAATGATAGAAGGTTGTAACCTTATGCAGGTAGAAGCCTGCGTACTAGTATGACTGTACCAGTATAAAAATTGTAAACATAATTTTCTTATTATTAAAATAAGACAAAGACGACAACAGTAGGTGGTTTTCACCCACATTGGGTTTCCACCTTATATCTTGATGTTCATGTGTGTTGCTTACGTGTGATTCTTTATTATGATTTTACTGCACTATCTAATGAATTCCTGATATACTGGTGAAATTTCAGTGTATGATAATTTGGGTAAATCAAAAGATCTCTGCATATATGTTGGTTGCGTTAAGTATAGTTGCGTATACACGCTAGTTCACTAAGCTGAAGTAGTGTATACAAATCAGTTTTGAAAATTAAATTATTGATCTTATACTAATTCACCCCCCCTCTCAGTATTATTTCCAACACCCTTGTTGTTGTAGAGGTTGTCCTTACTGTTTCAAGGGTACTTGAACAGTGCCTGGAAAATTTATGAACTGAATCTAGCCATAGCCACCCTGGAAAGTGGATGAGCCAGGCTAAACATACTGCCCAGACTGAGGGGTGTAAGGATGATTAGCCATTCCTTGAGAACCATATGGAATGTAAGGATTTTTGTATTGGACTTGAGCCTTATAAGGCTACTGATATTGGATATTGTTTGACCCAAACGGACCAACGGGATTTTGAACCTGTTGGTACTAGACATTGCTCGATACAACAAGATCAACAGGGTTTTGAATAATGCTAGAAGAAGGTCGGTTCATACCAAGCATGTGAACCTGTGAGCCACTCACATTGGTTGTGCCTGACACCATAGAAACAGTCAGATTCTACCCCTCCGGTGGCACAACTTGGCCACCGACCTAAGGGATGGAGGAACTAACAGAGACATTCTTTGAGACCGATGGTTGAACCGGACAGGTGACTGGGATGGACAATACAAGAAGGTTCGAAACAATGGGTTGCACCGGGACTGAGGTAACAACCTGTTGGGAGGTCGAGTTCACAATGAACAGACCTGTAGTAAGCATGGTGTTGGACACCCAAATAGGGTTATGGTAAAGTGATGAAGCACTAGGCGTACCTGAAACCAATTGTACCAAAGACACATAATTAGGCGATAATTCCTAATACACACTGATGGGAATGCTCCCTATATAGGGGAAACCTTCAGAAGGAAAAGGATGTTCTGCCTCCTCGATAGTGTGTGGAGTGGAAACTTCTGACTCATCTTGAGAGGTGACTAGAGCATCGCCTTCTGGTTCCATATCTGGGAACAAACAACGATGAACGACCAAAGAATTACAAGGGTATAATTCCAAAGGAACACCTGGATGACCGTATGGACTGTATTGATATTGAAATGATATCACAATAGGGTCAAACAAAGGATTCAGAGGATAGATAACTACTCCATGCTGACTGTTAGTGGTCGGCGAATTCTCAGGAGTTTGAACGGGAATTCCTAGAGATTCCAGGCCAAAATCAACAGGTGACCTAGTATCTAAAGTAGGTGAAGGACGTGATGACAAAGTTTGAATGCTCAGAACTATTCCAAGTTCAACACCTTAGTCCTCGAGTGACTCTGGTAATTCAGGAAAATTCTCCTCAGGCAATCTTTCAGATGGAGGAGAGGAAGAAGAACTAGGTGAACCAGATGGTTCAGCCACGATAACCTTATCTTAGTTAACAGGAAAAGGGAGAGATAAACTTCAAGGCTTTAAAAGTTCTTTAAGGGAAACTCACGAGTTGGTCTAGAAAATACTAACAGGATGTTATAAGATCAGGGGCAGTCAATTTATTAACACACATAAATAGACTGGTGCTCTTTCATTTTTTAAGAGTCAAGAAAGAAACAAAGATGACTCTATAGCTTTCGATTGGAAACAAGCTCGAGAGGACAAGTGCTCGAATGATATTTTAAGTTTAATGAGCCAAAAAGATCAAATGACTGCTTTGGATGATCTAGGTAAAAAGGATTACCAGGCAAATGTGAACTGCAGACTACCTCCCGGCGAACCAAGAATTACGAGAAGGAAATCTCCCCGAATGATGTGTTCGGTGTATCATGTTTGTAAGGTGGCTGAGTCAGCTTCCTATGGATAAAGGATTGCAGCCTAAAGGGGTCTCCCGTTATATACTCAATAGTACGAGGAGTACAAATCTGTACTAGCGCTGTCTAATGCCAAAGCTAATGACAACTGCTAGGTTTACAGACGTCATAACACATCTCTAGCCTAGACCTTCTAGATATGGTCTTTAGATTTCAAATCCACCTTATGTTAATTGAGTTCATTTTAAAGTTTATCTTGAGTTATGTCTAAGTTTTCAGGCCTTAGCGATGTGACTCGAAAACCCTAAATGCAACTAAATGAGAAAGTACCCTTTCAACTCAATGAATTGCCTACACTAGAGAGGGTAGGAAACAAACAATCAAATGAAAACAACCAAGCAACTGAAAGCAAAAATCATTTTTCACTACTTCACTTTTTGAAAAAATAAACTAATGAAAAATACATTCCAATTCCTAATTTCCTGACAAGTACATTTCTAACAGTCCTTCCAAAAGCTAAAAAAGTTCTTTTTATTTTCAAATGCCAATGAAATCTTAGTCTTTAATGATGCTAACTACCGTAGCATATTGATGCAACGAACTAGAATTTCATACTTTTCATGAAATGACAAAATGATTTTTTCGCATACAACACTTCAATCAAAATTTTTTTGAGACAATTAGCTCCTCAAGAAAATGAAAACACAAAAAGAGAGACTCGTTCAGACTAATGAAACACCGACTTTACAAAAACAAGACAAACAATGTGATCCATGCCAGAAAAGGAACATTTAGACAAGCAAACGAAAACTTTTCAAACTTGTATAATGGAGGTCAAAGCCCTAACAAGACCGTAAACGAAATGCAAGGAGTAAATGCACCAACAACTCGACTCACGAAGTTCACAACCAACTGAATGGATGAAAACCTAGATGACCTAGTGCCACTAACCACCCAATGACCCAAGAAATCAAGCAAAAAGATGAAAAATCAACAAGCAAACAAAACCAAATGAAAAGCATCTTTCTAGTCAAGGAGAAAATGGTCCAAAAGGATTACAGGGTCGAAATCATGACAGAAAAACACACTAGCCAAGATTGGGGACAAACCCTAATTTTCACTTATAGGCATCTGTGCGACTGCCTAACTGAAAATAGGTGCCAGAGGGAGGTCAAAGAGACTGTTTCTTAGCATATCACGCTGATTGACGTGAATGTCAATGAATTAAGCGCGCTGAGAACGGAAGCCAAGAAAAAAAAAATTTAAAGCTGGGACCATATTTGCTACTATGAATTTCAAATTCATACTAGTAAGAAAAGGAAAAGAATAGAACCAAAGAGAAAAAGTGGAACTAGAAAAGTTCACACAAAACCATGAAATCTCAAACAAACAAATAGAAGGATCGGCTCCCCAGTATCGTTGCCAATTTTTGGTGAAGTAAAATTATGACTACAGACACAAACAATTCCTCTAGCCCAATAATGGGTCTAGCCACAACCGATAGATTCTATGGAAGATTTCCTTAGGTTAGAAGCAATTAAGAGGGCCTACCTTTTAGTATGCTTATCCCATTTGATGATGTTATTGCTTTCTTGCTCTAGTTATCTCTCGTTTCCTTCTTCAAACACCTGAAACAAGTAAATAATAGCAAACAACAACCATGATATTAGAGAAATTGTAATTTAACCTACTTAACAAGTCAAGAAACATTAAGCCATGAACATGTAAGATGACACATCATTTAGGAAATCAATCAATAGTTGCATATATATTGAATCAAGAAGAGATTACAACCATTGTCTTGACGTTTCCATTCTCCTATGACAAAACCAGGTTTCCACACAATTCTCCTAGCACTCCATGATGACCACAACAATGATAATTTTAAGGCTCTTCCATTTAGGCTTCACAATAAAACTAATTCACACTTCTCCCTCACACAACTAGAGAGCTACAACTATGAATAGCTTGATGTTTACTCCAAACTTAATTAGCACTAGCACACCAACATTAACACTAGCTTGTGCTTGGGAAAAAGGGAGGTTTATATAGCATGAATGGATGGGAGATGGATCCTCTTCTCATGGGAGAAATTCTTATCTCTTGAGGTAGTTCCATCCTTATAGGGGAAAAGAGCCCAAACTAACATCCTCGACCCCATCCGGCCAAACCATTTACCAGACTTTCGTTACAAAGCTTCTAGAGCTGGAAGCTTCGACTCCTTATTTTAAAAAAATTCCATAAGAGGACCAGCGTGACTAGAACAAAGCTTAGTCACTCAGGTCGGTGCTAGGGACAATGTTAATCCATGCATATCGGTGCGAGGAGGACAAGGGCCATTAGTGTCGGTCTTGTAAACTGGGAAAATATAAGATTTTGTGGAAATGGTGCAAGAGGGAATTGTTCTACTCATGAACAGGGACAAAATGGGAGTTTCTTCATGAAGGGAAAGCATGTAGGGTTCGTTGTAGAGGTCCTCCAGGATCAAGGAATGGAGAGTATAGGGACAGTGACAAAATGTTGTTTAACAAATCAAGATGTGAAATTTATTTCTATGTTTTGAAATGGTTTATTTTAAGGAATGGGCACAAAATGAAACTTTAGCACAGCTTATCATCCTCAGTCTAATGGTTAAAAAGAAAGGACTAATCAAATATTAGAGGACATGTTGTGAATATATGCCATGGATAGGCCCACTAAGTGGGAAGACTACCTAGATTTAGCTAAATTTGCCTACAATAATGGCTATCAAAATTCACTGAAGATTATACCTTTTGGGGTAATGTATGGGATGGTGTAAAGTGCCTTTAAGTTTAGATCATCCTAAATATAGGCTTGTTTTAGGACCAGATATGCTGAACAAAATGGAAGAAATGGTTAAGCAGGTAGAACAAAATTTGAAAACAACTCTGGATCGACAAAAGAGTTATGTAGATTTAAAGAGAGTTCACAAAGAATTTAATGTCGATGACCACATTTATTTGAAAGTGAAACCTAAGAAGAGTACACTTAGACTTGGTATATTTTCCAAACTATCACCCAGATATTGTGGACCCTTTGAAGTGGTAGCAAGGATAGACCTAGTTTCTTATCATCTTGCTCTACCAGCAAGCATACAAGTTCATGATGTTTTCATATATCTTTATTAGAAAAATATGTACATGATCCAACTTATATAATTGATTGGAATATTGTACAAATATATCCAAAGGGAGAGTTCCTAGTATATAATACACTAAGGGAAGCCTCTCTTTGAAATAGAGTAATAGCCCAAGTCAAACTTTAGTGGAAACATTTCATCCCAGAAATAATACTTAGGAATTGGAAGATGATTTTAAAGAAGCATATCCATCCTTCTTTTGAAAAATTGGGTTGAAATCTAGAGCAAACATTGGGGAATTGTCAAAATCAAGTGGGAGAGGGTGTGATATCCCCTGAATTAGATTTTATTATGAATATTGTATATGTCAAGTGTGATTTTCTAACTTTAAACATATTTTAGATTGTTTTATCAGTATTATGTCACTGGTAGTTATATTATATATAATAAAAAAATTGTTAATTTGTTAATAAGAATATGGAAAATAATTTTGAGGCTTCAATTAGTTGAATAAAAATTATGGGCTGCAATTTAATGATTGAATTTAATCACTCTTAATGTTGTAAGACTTAGGATTATATCTAAGGATTATATTGTTAAATTATGTAAATTTATTGATCAATAACTCTCCAAATAAGATAGGACATTGTATTAGGAGGACCAGGAGAGTGGGCCTCATTAATGAGCCAAGTAACTACCTGCCACTTGGTGGATAAGGTGGAGTTAGTTGCTAATTGTTGGGACAGGGTCCCCTGTGGTCAATTTTGGGGCAAAAGCCCAAGTTTTGTAATGTAAAGTGTAAAGTCTCTACAAGTTGTGGTCGTAGAGTGTGTAGATAGTAAGTGTCATAAAGGGATTTTCCCTTCTTTTATGTAAGTTATGTTGGCTTGTATAGACCTACCCATGGTCCGCGGACCATGGGATTGTATAAAAAGGAGATTCTTAGAGAGTCTAAGGCATCTCATATTTCATAGTTGATGATAATGAATGTAATGGGTCATTATAAGTGAGGAGCGAAGAGTCTTAGAGTAGAAGAGAGGCTTTGTAGCTGTGTGCACAAAGGCCTAGAGTAGAGTCTGCAGCTAAGTGCGTAGACCCTTGCAGCTGAGTGCGCAAGGTAGTCTTGATTCTATAAGCAAATCTAAAGTATCAATAAGGAGATTATTCTGGAAATATCTGTGTTTTTTCCATTTTCTTCTGTTATGAATGAATGCATTTATGTTATGATGAATTATGGGCTTATGATTTAATATTGTATTGATGCGTGATTCTACATGGTTTACATTGTTATATGAACGTGGCTATTAATATCTGTGTACGGGAAGAATATCTTAATACCTGTTAAAGATATTAGATATTCAGGCTGATTCGAGTAAATACAAAACTAAGGGTAATCACAGAGGCGTGTAAGTGGTCGATTCATCTATTTAGGGTTCACAAAAGACAGTCGTAGACCTTCATAAAGGTCTAGAGGCTGGTAAGGGGAAGTTATATCGATAAGCCTCAAGGGATTATATATCTGTGTGAAGGTAGGTTTAGGGCATAAAATGACATCACAATCATATTTGGGTGTGGAAACTTGGTTCCATCATCCCCCCACACTGCTTTGGGTGAGACTTCAGTCCGTGCTCCGCAGATTGATGCTGAAAGGGCTAGTAGTGTAGGGATTTGTTTGGAAAACTTAACTCTGAACCTGGGTTAGGACCCACTAAGAAAAAAAATGGTTTTTTTGTTGGGACCAGGATCGGTATAAAGAGATGTGTCATGCTGCATCACTAGAATCTGACTAGAATGGAAATTAAATATTTGTTAGATAGAAAGATCCACGAATTCATGGCGCAAGAAAACAAAAATATGCAATTGATGAAAGAACAGTGTTTGGATAGGTATCTATACACCGATAAACATGAAATTTTCTTATTTTCCTTCTCGGTCGAGTTATACGAGTGGATCACTAAATTGGCAAACAGCCAGGGAAGGTGGAGGCTTGACAGTCCAATAGTGTGGACCCGGAGTTAGTGCGAAGATTAGAAGCCTATGAAGATAAGATCACACATGCTATCGATCATTGGCTTGATCGTGTCCTCAAAGGATTTGTGACAAAGTTCGCGGTTGATACCTCGGCCATCTACAGTGACGCAGAGCGACACTTCTTCAAAGGACTGTGAGTTAAGTATTTAAGGTCTTTGAATACTTGGATTAAAATGATCTTGTGTGAAAAGCAGGTTATGTAACTACCTTGATGTTTGAGGCTACACGAACTGGGAATTTATTCAGGGATAGAATGAGAACATGTCTTGAATATAGCCCATTGATTGAGCCTCCTCTGAGTGATTATGAAGAAGCAACACAGGCTTCTCTACAGAGTGTTGTCCCGTTAATAAGGAAAGGTTCCCGCAAATACCTAATCCACCCACACCACCTCCATTTTCACCTCCATCACACACACCTTCACCCATACCACCTCCACCTCCACCACCATTCAATATGGAAAATACAGTGAAGTTTCCTATTTTCAAGGGCTTGGGAAATGATGACTTGGACCAGTTTAGGTTTGTTGTGAAGGCTATGTAGCAAGCCCAGAACATTACATATGATTAGATGAAGAAATCAACATTGGTTACTGATTTTTAGGAATGTGTGCTAACTTGGTACATTAAGTACTGCACTGATAAAACAATGGCTACATTGGAAGACACTCAGACTGCGCTGAATAAGGAATTCTATAGGCCCAAATCTGAAGCGCAACCAATTGTTGGATTCAATGAAATAATGATGAAACCTGGTGAGACAACATGGGAGCTAGATCATAGATTGAAGTGAAATATCCACGAATCTGACATGAACCTTATTGATGGGCAGCACCACAAATGGTTTGTGGCTTCACTATTGCCTCATCTAAGGGTTGTTTTATCACAACAAAAGATTGGGACCCAGGCAAAAGAACTAGAGATTGTGATGAGATTGCACAAGACACCAATTCAAGATGCTACTTTGGGATTTCATCAAATTCATGTGGAGTTGCAAAACCTTTTCCTAGAATTCCAAAGTCTGAAGAAGGATAGAGCAGTTTGGCTAGAGGTGCGTGAAGAAGTTTGGTGTTCGAAATGTAAGAGTCAGGGGCATGATAAAGATCATTGCCCTGTCTTCATGAATTATGTTGCAGGAGGATGGTCGATGCCTCTGAGGTGGAAGCTCAAGTAGAGCCAAGTACAGGGAATGTGCTTTGGTGTGCTATCTGTCAGGTAGCTGGAAAAGATGCGATGGATAATTTCCACTTGCTGCAGAAATTTGTAATTACACCGCAACAACTCTTCTACAACTTTTGCAAATCAGTAGGTCACGAGGAGCATAATTTCCATAGTTATGAGTTAATTATGGAGAGGACGCCTGCGTATCAAATCCAGACAAAAACTTAGCCTTCGATCAAGGTGCTGGGGGAGCAATAGGATGATATCAGGGGAAAGGGTGAGGCCGAGGCAGAATAGGACCTGCACGAGGTTGGGGACAACTTATTTGCTACAATTGTGGAGGGCCATGACACTACACGTGAGAATGTATGAACCCAACGTGCCTATTATGCCGATACTTTACTTAGTTTGACCATGTGACAGAAGACTGCCTTGTATTAATAGCTAAGATGAATGAGAAAGGGACACAACCTCAACAACCTACCCAGAACCTACATATGATGCGGATTGAACCCTATGAAGAGGATCCTAATGTGAATATTGTGTTGCAAAGTGGAATGACAACTGGAAAAGATAATGGAAAGCAGCCTGAAGAAGGTGAATGGGTCCGAAAAGCTCCAGAGAAGGAGGTTGGCTTTGATTTAGAATGTAAAAAAGAGACCTTCATGGAAGCAAGGAAAAGTTTCGTTGAGGCTTCTACCTCAGGAACTCAAGATAAGCAGTCTGAAGAAATGGACCCATCCATGCTTACTACATTTCTATAGCCCTATATGAAGTTGCTACGCCATAGCAAGGCCGTGAAAGGATTACAGGAGTTTATCAATAAATGCACTTGTAAAGAAAATACTCTTGAGGGACCGCGCGTGGTCGAGAAAATTGGTAAGCATAAGGTAAGAACAGGGCATGAGATGAGGCTCACTGCACAAATAGGAGAGTATGAAATGGACCAAGTTATTTTGGATCTTGGGTCAAATGCAAATGTTTTTCCGAAACAAGCATGGGAGAATCAACAAAAGATTAACAAAAGATTATCAATTGGTCCCCTATTCAATTGAGGATGGTCAATCAACAAAAGATTATCCCATGGGAATATTGCAGGGAGTGACAATAGATATTGAAGGCACGAGCGCGTTGGCTAATTTCAAAGTGATAGAGATTTTCGATGACAGAAATCCCTGCCCCGCGCTCCTTGGGATCAATTGGGCTATTGACATGAATGGGGTGATAAATTTGAAGAAGTAGACAATGTCATTTGAAAGAAAATCGCTCCACGTAGTACCTCTGGACCCTACAGAAGGACTGTGCTATACTGAACTGGTTTGCGATTATGAAAGTGACAATGATTTGGACCAGATTTATAAGATAACAATGCAAGATCAAGATTGGGTGAATCCGACATCAGATGGACATATTGCATGGGAACGTGAAGGCTCCTGCATCTCAGAGTCAGAGGAATAATTAGAACACTGGCAGAATCGATTTCACGAAGTATTTACACTGCACTGTAACATGATTACTAAATCACTATGCTATGTATCATCAAAGGTAAGAAGTCTGCCTTATTATGATGGTTTAACTGAAGTTGATAAATTTTTGGATGCATTTGAAGGGGAAGTGCCAGAGAAGCATTTCTTCCAAGCCTTGGACTTATCGCTACGCCTGAAAGATGGTGGGGTACACATAAAGATAATTTCGATGGATGGTGCGAATATAGAAGAATGGTGAGGGTGTGGTTTGGTCACCCAAAGGTGCGATTGAAAGAGAAATATGATGGAAGGAGTGATCAACGCAATCACTTAACAAAATGGATTGATGCTTATGGAGCAGAACCGCAACCGGAGTGGATGCATTTGTTCTATCACACTTTAAATGTAATACCAATGAATTGGTACTTGAAGATAGAGCTCCGCCACGCCACGGACGAATGGGATATTTTGAGGCAAGGATTCTTGATGACATTCAGCTTTGAAGATGGATTCGAGTGCATTGATGAAGTATTGCGGGAGGTCAAGGTAGTGATCTTACGAATCCCATAGGATCCCTTTGATTTAATTCAACTAGATTGGACCACCCAGATATGCCATACGCTAGAGTGCTACAATGTGACCACTCAAGAAGAAGAGGAGGATCCAAGGAACATTAATATCCCAGAGATAGAAGGTCACCGCGAAGTTGAGGGGTTATAAATAAAGAATCTAGATATCACACACCATTGAAAAGTCGACAAGTGAACATTGGGACAGAGGCAGAGGCGAAGTTTGTGAAGATATGGGACTACTGGGATGATGCTATGGTAGATAAGGTCGCTGAGTTGCTCCGTGAGTACCAGGATTTGTTCCCTACAAAGTTTTCAGACCTGAAAGGGATAATAGGCAATTTAGGAGTAATGAAGATAACATTGAAACCAGATGTGAAGCCTGTGAAGTAGAGGTCATATCACCTTAATCCTAAGTATAAGGAAAGGGTATGTTTGGAGTTGGATAAGATGTTAGTAGTGGGTATTATTGAACTAGTGGAGGAGTTCGACTAGGTAAGACCTATGGTCCTTCAGGAAAAGAAGCAGAAGGATGAGATAAGGATCTGCGTAGATCTCAGGAAGATGAATGATGCTTGTGTACATGACCCTTTCCCAACTCTTTTCACCGATGATGTGTTGGATAATGTTGGTGGATGGGAATCATATTCATTTACTGATGGGTTCCTTGTATATCATCAGATAAAGATCGCACAGGAAGATAGGAGTAAGATGACCTTCATGACCGAGTGGGGATGTTTTCAGTATACTATAATTCCTTTTGGACTTAAGAATGCATCAGCAATCTTTTCGTGCGTAGTCATTGCACCGTTCAAAGAGTTCATTCACAAGTTTTGGGAGGTATAATTTAACGATTCGATGGTGTTTGGGTTGGTAAAGCGCCATGTAGCTAGTTTGCGCTTAATGCTGGATACGTGTCAGAGGTGTCAGATTGCGCTAAACTTGAAGACGTGTTTATTTTTCATCCCTTTTGGAATATTGTTGGTTCATGTAGTGTGTAGACAAGGATTAATGGTGGATCCAGCTAAGATCGTGGTTATAATCAATTTGGAGGTACCAAGAAGTGTTAAATAGCTACGTGCAACACTGGGTTGTACTAGATACTATTAGAAGTTCATCAAGAGCTATGCCCAGATTACCACACCAATGGTAAAATTGTTGAAGAAAGATGCTACATTTTGTTGGAATGAGGAACGTTATTGGATCCTGGATGTGTTAAAATAAAAGTTGGTCATTGCGCTGATCCTAGTCTTCCCAGATTGGAAGAAGGAATTTCATGTGCATGTGGATGCATCATGTATTGCACTGGGAGCAGTACTAACACAGGCCAGTGAAGGAGAATTGGATCACCCGATAGCATTTGCAAGTAGAAATATGTCTAAGGATGAAAAAGAGTATTCAACAATGGAGCGTGAAGGGTTGGATATGGTATACATGCTCAAGAAGTTCAGGCATTAATTTCTAGGTAGACACTTTAAGATGTATGCAGACCATTTTACATTAAAGTACTTGGTCAACAAGCCTGTGTTGAGGGGGGAATATGGAAATGGCTAATGTTGTTTCAGGAGTATGATTTTGAAGTCATTGTGAAGCCAAGATGATTGAATGCAGGACTGGATCATCTGTTGTGCATTGAAATGAGAGAGGAGCCCATTAATTTGGAGGAAGGACTGTCTGACACGTATCTCTTTACAGTGTGCATGGCAGACAATCATTTTGAAAATATCATTCACTTCCTAACTACGGGGACAACTCCAAAGGGGTACACTAGTCAAAGAAGAATGAACTAGTGGTGCACGCGACAGAATTTTCTATTATTGCAGCTCACTTGTATAAGATGGGGTCAGATGAAATACTATGATGTTATGTGCTAGATTTTGAATGAAGAAGTATCCTAGTTGAAGCTCATGGAGGGGTTGTGGGAGGCCATTATGCAAGAAAAGCAACAACGTAGAAGATTTTATGCACTGGGTTATGGTTGCCAAAATTGCATAAGGATTCGAAAGCATATTGTAGGCATGTGATGCATGTCAGAAGATTGGTAGGAAATTGCATAGCGATGAGCTACCTTTGAATCCATAAGTGCCATTGTAGCCATTTAGAAATGGGTGATTTATTTTGTAGGGCCGATTCAACCTCCAGGAAAGAAGACGGGTGCACAGTATATCATCACTGCAACTGAGTATTTGACCAAATGGGCGGAGGCGCAACCTATAAAGGATTGTACAGGGGCAATAGTAGTGAAGTTCCTGTTATAATATGTGTTGAATAGGTTCAGTTGCCCAAATATTTTGATGAGTGATCATGGTACGCACTTCCTTAATGAAACGATCAGCACGTTGATGGAAGAATTCCAAGTGTATCATCAAAAGAGCACACCATATCATCCTCATGCTAATGGGATAGTGGAAGCGTTTAATATGATATTGAAGAATGTGCTGACAAAGGTTTGCAATGCACAGAGGAATGATTGGGACGTGAATGTACAAGCGGTGTTATGGGCTTATAGAACTACTTGTAAGAAGTTGACTGGATAGACACCTTTCAGGATGGTCTATGTCATAGGAGCTATTGTTATAGACATTTTTGGGCACTACAACCCCAGTCATAAATGCCCATAAACCAAGGGCTCTTAAGTCCCTAAAATTGTTGTTCCAACCTATAAAAGAACAAGGTCAACTGATTACATCTTCTCCCAGAAGTTCTCCATGAAAAACTACTCGGAACTGGTCAAAACTGGACCATCTCACCTGCTCCATGGTCAAAGTGCATTGCATCCCACCTAAATACACACGGGAGGTGTGATGCATACTGAAAATACCTTCTATGGGGTGCGATGGGCGAGAGTGGACAAATGGCAGGGTCAATCTGTGAGGTGGAGGAACATGGAATCTTCCAGAAACTTCTCCTGTCACACTTGCCTCTCTGCATTCGCCCAGGGATGAGTAAGAGATCATCAATATCCAAGTGGAATCAAGAACTATCAGAGAGAGGACACTAATCAAATCTCAAAAGCTGACTCACCCCCCTTGCAAACATCTATATATGGATCCCTCATCCCAGAGATCCAGAGGCTAGAATTTTGTATCTTGTAAGGAAGTGCTGCTGGTTTCTTGGTGCAACATCATAGTGTTGGGTGATCTAAGCTTTTCATAAGGTGAAGAAGGGCTTTCTTGCTGAGAGGATGATGCTGGGTCAGAACAATTGGTTGTAATCCTCTTTGCTATTCTTCATTATTAATAAATCTATTCAATTTTTCCTCCACATTCTTGTATGATTGATGATATATGCATTTATGTGGTCAATAGATATCTGGTCCTATATTGTTTATGATAGTAGATATATGTTCTTGGATAGTGTTATGCTACTTTGATTCTACAGGTGCTCTTTGAAGTTGGGTAGATGAGGAAGCGAGTGGCAAAGATCTATCAGAAGGGAGAGGAATCAAGTAAGGAACCAAGCGCAAGAGAGAGGTTGGTCTCCTTCTTTTCCCTCTTATCTACTTCTCATAAAGGAAAATGAAAGTGGTTTTAGTTTGTTTGTTTGTTTCTAAGGTAGCTACCAGCCTTAGTGGGACTAGCAGCTCTGCATAGACACTAGATTTCCAGATAACAAAATGGCGACTCCGCTGGGGAGTGAATAGATTGTTTGTTTTGTCTATATTTGTTTACTTTATAGACTTACAGACAGAGCCTGAAGTCAAGCCATCTAGCCTTCGAACTGCATTTGCTATGCAAGTGCAAAGTAGATCAATGCTGCTTCAGTCTATCTCCGGGTTTTTGTTTATAAACTGAACAATTGATTTACAAGCTCTCTAATTGCCCTTGTGGTGGCTCCAGTAACCTCCTTAGCTCTACCCCTGTGATTTATTTACTGATTACCACTTGCTCGGCCTAAATCCCTGAATTGAGCTGCAAACTGTGACCCGGAACCCAGTTGAAGTCTCGTCCCTAGACCATCACACTGTCTCTTCTTTGGAATCTGGATGCATCGCACTTCCTGAGTGTAGTAGGTGTGTTGCATCTCACTTTCCCTATGTTACATGTGCGCTGATCAAACTAGACCTCTTCTGCTCCTAGATTTTGGTTTCTATGTTCACTCTTTTTAGCTCTATTCAGGAGTTTTGCTGTCTGTAGTCAGTATACCTCTGTTGAAACCCCCTTCCTTGCCATTATTCTGCCTCTATTGTGCAAATAACTGTAAATTTTTTTATGTATTTTGAGCCATTTTTAGTTCTCTTTTACAAAGAAGTAGCGTAATTGAACTGTCGTTTCTTGATTTGAAAGTGTCGCAAGTGTTGTTTTCAGTCATAGAAGAGAATATGATTGTTCTTGATAGTTGATTACACTATTACTCTTGTATTTGATTTTAATTAGTAGTTTTTCAAGTGTCGAAAGCAAGTTTTCAATTCCAAATCGCAAATTGTTGTCATTGCCTTCATTTTGTCTTGAAAAGGAACTTGTTAGTAATGTCGCTTTGAAAAATAATTCAGATTTGTGCTTAGATTTCTTTTTATCATTCACACATTAAGAAGGCTAAAAACAAATACATGCATGTGCATTTGCATTTAGACTGTTTGTTGGTTTGATTTAGGACAATGCATATAGTGTGTGCTCCCTGCTCTATGTTGAAAGAATATCATCTCTCTTTCTTTAGTAGCTAGGATTTTCATTGCAAAAAATAAGATTAAACGATTGTTTATCATCTTAGATTGCATTTTAGGAATTGTACATCTACATCACGCGGTGAACCTAAAAGGCAAATTTCTTAAGCAAGATCAACTGTAAAATAAATTTAATGAATCTAAAAATGCTTTGGAACCTAATGCACAACATTTAGAAGTCTAGGCTAGAGACGTATTCCGGCGCCGTAAAGCCTGGTAACTGTTGTTTTCATTGCTGGTTGGGTGATTCCTCCACTTTGAGACGACAAGTGCCAGTACAGACTTGTGCTCCCACGTACCATCGAGTATATATTGGGGGACCACAATAGGCTTTACCCTTTATCCATAGGAAGCCGTGTCTGCCGCCTTATCGATCACAATGCACTGAACACAGCATTCGAGAAGATTGACTGCCATACCGTAAAAAGTATTCTGCAGTTTTGCGATTGGTTTGGTAATACCTCTGTCTAGATTTCCAGAGCAGTCCCTTTCGTTCCTTTTCAAACTCCTTAAAGGAAAAGGTCCATCTGAGCACTTGTCACTTCAAGTTCATTAAAAATCGAAGGCGACTAGAGTCATCTTTTGTCTTTTCTCGACTCTTAAAAATTGAAAAAACAAGTTTTGTCAAAGCATCTAAAATTTATTTTAATCGGAATAAACATCACCTTTCCTACGTTGGTCTTAGGTTGAGAAAAATGGAGTCCACCAACCAAGGAGTTCCCCTTGGAGGAAATCCTAGTCCTTTCTCCTCTTGGGGAGATGTTGGTGCGCCCCATATGGCCACATTGTCACTTCCAGGATTGACAATTGGCTTGCCCGTATGGCTCTTCTCAACCTCTGTCATTCAGAACACCGTGATTCCTGAACAATCAAGTCAGCAACTAAATGATACCAGAGTTACCCCCCAACCCTATACTTCATCCAATTCTTCCTCTCCTCCTTCCTCTTCGCTTGATGAAGCTGGTAAAGCCAAAAATCAAGTAACTGAGAAGAAGAAGGAGAAGAAGAAGAAAGAGAAGAAGAAGAAGGAGCCAAAGGTGAAAAGGGGCGACCAGGCATCGTCTAGCGAAAATCCACACACTGCACCATCCAGGCCTAAATCGCCATGTGTCATTTGCAAAGGAGACCACTATCATCAAGATTGTCCTTGCATCCCTCGGATCTTAAGGGACTGGTCTCCTCGTTTGCACAATCCGGTGTCATCAACCTCTGATGATCATGTTGAAAGTACACCATCAACTAGTGAAAGTGAAGCCCCTGGACAAAAAGGAAGATGTAAATTTCCTTGTAAACTATGTGAAGGCCATCACGTTGTCCACCGTTGTCCCTTCTTAGATGAGGCTAAAAGAGTTTTGGACAACCGTCTGGTTTCACTGTTACGGCTTCCTCCTGGATATAAGAAGCTCTTGCTGAGTCCGTCACTAGTTGAAAATCTGGTTGACACGCCCTTGTGGTTAGCTGAAGCATCTATCATTGAAGATAAACCATCTAAATCCACACTAGATGAAAGTAAAAAGGTCAAGGCGGCAGTTGACCCAGTCTTTCCTTAAGAGGATCCATCTTCAGATGATACAGTCACCGAAGAGAACAAGAACGACACCATCCAAATTCTCTTCGTAAGCACAGACTCCAATGAACATGGGGGCAGTCTACCCATTCCTTTGTCGCAGGAAGGAAGTTCGTCAGAGTCATATCTGGCTGTCTATTCAGTCCCACCTCCAAGCAACCTAGTTGTTTCCATCGATTGGAATCTACTAGGCAAACCCCGCTTACCGGCTAGTGTGCCCTTTCGAATCATTGCTAAAATATATCGAATGGTCATGGCCAGTACCATCATAGATGAAGGGGCTTCTCTGAGTATCCTTTCCTCAACTACTTGGAAAGCGCTTGGTTGGCCATCGCTTCTGCCTGAAATGAGAAATCCAACAGGGTTTGACAAACGAACCAGTCAACCGTTAGGGATCCTTCCTAGTGTGCCGATAACATTGAGAAAGAAAATTGTTCACATGAACGTAATGGTAGTCCAAGGACCCCTGGATTATAATCTACTCCTTGGACGTGACTATATTTATTGCATGGGAGCCATTGTCTCCTCACTCTTTAGAGTAATGTGTTTTCTGCATGAAGGAAGAGTGGTCAAGCTCGTAGACTAGCTTTCATTCCCCGGTTCACACATAGAAAATAGTCATATACCATCCCTTAATGGTCTCTTCATGCAAGGAATGTCTCATCAATCCCCAGTTCTTCCTCCTAATGAGCGCGAGTGATTCATAGGATATGACTGAAACCCAGGGGGCATGCACCCTGGCCTATTTCGACAGGAAAACCTTGGGTATAGGGTAGGTTTCCACGAAGGATATATGACTGATTGACACACCCGTCCATTTAGGAAAATGGGGTTAGACCGGAATAAGATACCTCTGTTAAAGGTAGGCCTTTCCTGATAAAACAAAGGTTTTGTCTACAAATTGAGGGGTAACTTGGAAACTCTACTTCACTATACCTGGGGGCATGCAAACCTTTTGGCGTGCAAGCGAAGAGCGACCATTTATTTTTTTTAATTTTTAGGTCCTCTAACCCTTTAAACTCGTAGGATTGGTCGTTTCCTAACTTTTATAAAGAAAGGATGTGGGGCAAAGCTTTGAAAAAAATGCCATTTTTAAATGAGACATACTTATTATACGACTGGATCGAGCAGTTTTAACGTGGAATTCAAGCTCGTTAAAAAAAAAACATAAGCAATGAGCAAATGTTCCCCTGAAGTTTAAACTCATTAAAAAATGAACCAATTTCTGGTAAATAACCATCGTGAATGTATTATCATCAGCTTTTGAAGCCTTGGTCATGTTCTCATCATCACATCCACTCTGTATTGGTCGATCATTCACCTCCATTTGATTGTTTGCCCTTTTTGAGGAATAGCTGCGAAGAGTGATCCTGTTAGCCATCCTTGTGAGACTGCCATGATTGGAAAATTCCAAACCTTACCTGGAATTAGCTGTTACCTGAACTTATCACTCGTTCCTCAAAAAACGAGTTTCATTTAAGCTCTTTTCAACTGAATCGTAAAATATGAAAAGATTGCCGAGAAATTGGCCTCTCCAGCTCATTAAAGTGACCAGAAGTGCTATCCCTCCTTTAGATTTTAATCTTTTTGGACTTGAGGGATTATTACACAAAAAGATCGAGCGCTTGTTTTGTTCGGCTCGTTAAAAGTACCGAAAATTCATCCCTTTTGTATTGTTTTATACTTTTTTGGACTCAAGGGATTATATGGTGAAAAAGGATTATTGGAGTTTTCTTTACGTCCATTTTTTAGACTCTCTAAAATTGAAAAGGGCCTAGTTATCCTTGTCATTAAACTCGTTAAAACCGAATAACGACAAACTTGTCCATACAGACAAGAACGAGTTTCACTATCGCTAGGCTCATTAAAACATAGCGATGGGTTTGCCCGAAGGGAAAATTATAGAACAAGCATATGTTATCCTCCTCAAGCTTGACAAAAATAAAGAGGCACTGGTCAGCAATGACTGCGGAAAAATTGGGAAGAAAACTTGAAGAAACTTTATTGGTAGCAGGTCGCTCTTGAACATGACACTTTCACTCCGCATCTGAGCCGGGTTGGGTTGTTCCGTTCACTGGTCATATCACCATGGGTCCATCACACCATCCATATTTGGGGTTAACGCTACCAATCCATCATGTCAATTTCGCCGATATGTTCAAGAGAAGTCGCTCAAAGAATTCAACTCACCCACTGCAATACATTTACACTCCATTCTTTCATGACCGCCACCCTAAACCTTATATCACCAGATCGTTTTCACCTCCATTAAAATCATTTGCTCCGTTCCATGTCATTGATGTGGGATTCACTAAGGCCCTCCTATGATAGATCGCTTCTTGTCGACATCAGCTCATTATCCAAGAAGTCGATCTAGGAACAACCCTTTCAGTACTTTGAAACTTGCATGCCTCAATGGCAAGTTTCTCACTTCCGGCGACAGGTTTACATCAATGGCCTTCGACGAAAATATTTTGTGTGGTGTTCGATGCCAAGTCCCTTTATTCACACCACGCGAATTGTACTGTAGTACCTTGAGGGTCACCATCATTATCGGTGATTCCTCTTGCGCCTGTTAACAACTTACATCATTGGCAGGTAGTCAGGCGATGTCTTTCCATGTTCGACTCCAGAACATCTCTCACATGGATCGACTTGTACTTTGAGTGAAGATCGAACGAGATTGAAGACCCCGGATCTAGTTTCATCCATCCGGGCTGCGATATATATTCAGGAAAATAAAGACATCAAATGTACATCATTACTGCACAGATAATCATCCAACCTAAGGGATGATGGCTCTACCAGAATCATCAGTCTACACTCAGACGATTGTCTGTCTTATGTACATGAAAATGAATTTATAAAGCTGAGCATGGGAATTCCCGCCTCAGCTAGATCATGAAAATATTATGAAGATAATGTATTGTATTGTATCTTATTACAGGTCGCCTTCTAACTTGAAAAAACTTCAGATCCTCATGATAAAGCATTTCACTCGACATCAACAGATTAACAACCTCATGCTTTAGGGGGCAACTGTTATAGTCATTTTTGGGCACTGCAACCCAAATCATAAATGTCCATGAACCAAGGGTTCTTAAGTCCCTAAAAGTGTTGTTCCAACCTCTAAAAGGAAAAGTTCATCTGATTACATCTTCTCCCAGAAGTTCTCCATGAAAAACTACTCAGAACTGGTCAAAACCGGACCATCTCACCTGCTCCATGGTCAAAGTGCACTGCATCCCACCTAAATACACACGGGAGGTGCGATACATACTGAAAAGCCCTTCTATGGGGTGCGATGGGCGAGAGTGGACAAATGGCAGGGTCAATCTGCGAGGTGGAGGATCATGGAATCTTCCAGAAACTTCTCCTGTGACACTTTCCTCTCTACATTCGCCCAGGGATGAGTAATAGATCATCAATCTCCAAGTGGAATCAAGAACTATCAGAGAGAGGACACTAATCAAATCTCAAAAGCTGACTCACCCCCCTTGCAAACATCTATATATGGATCCCTCATCCCAGAGATCCAGAGGCTGGAATTTTGTATCTTGCAAGGAAGTGCTGCTGGTTTCTTGGTGCAACATCATAGTGTTGGGTGATCTAAGCTTTTCATGAGGTGAAGAAGGGCTTTCTTGCTGAGAGGATGATGCTGGGTCAGAACAATTGGTTGTAATCCTTTTTGCTATTCTTGATTATTAATAAAGCTATTCAAGTTTTCCTCCACATTCTTGTATGATTGATGATATATGCATTTGTGTGGTCAATATATATCTGGTCCTATATTGTTTATGATAGTAGATCTATGTTCTTGGATAGTGTTATGCTGCTTTGATTCTATAGGTGCTCTTTGAAGTTGGGTAGACGAGGAAGCAAGTGGCAAAGATCTATCAGAAGGGAGAGGAATCAAGTAAGGAACCAAGCGCAAGACAGAGGTTGGTCTCCTTTCCCCTCTTATCTACTTCTCATAAAGGAAAATGAAAGTGTTTTTAGTTTGTTTGTTTCTAAGGTAGCTACTAGCCTTAGTGGGACTAGCAGCTCTGCATAGACACTAGATTTCCTGATAACAGCTGTGATGCCATTGGAATACATGATACCTAGTCTATGCATATCGGCGTTCACAGGAATGGCGGGCCACGAAGGCTTAGACAAGAGGCTCACGCAACTACCAGAGCTCGAGGAAGATATATTCTTGGCTGGATTCCATTAACAAGTTTAGAAGGAGCACGAAAATGCATGGCACGATCGGCACATCAAACTGCACACCTTTAAGGTAAATGATTTAGTTTTATTAAATGACAGCATGTTTGATAAATTTCCAGGAAAATTTCAGATGCATTGGCTAGGGCCATATGTGATCAAGGAGATTACCGATGGTGGAGCAGTTCAACTTGTGGAATTGAATGGAGATCCATTTCCAAGAAAGGTAAATGTAAACCAATTGAATCCATACACCGGCGATCCGGCCAGATGACTATAAGATGGTAGCACAATCTTAGCACTCTAGGCAGCTGTAAGGATGCACGGGACTATAAACGACACTGCCCAAGTTGTAGAGCTACGGGATAAGCGGTCTGTGCAGAATAGAAGGGTGTCACAGTGTTAGCATATGCACGAAGGGAGATGTGATACAGGACCAGAGACCGCGCAACATAGCTAGAAAGTGATCGTTACTGTCATTGTTCATGATTTGACTGCCAGAAGATGGTTAAGAGGAGTGGGCGGCTACATTTAAGGCATTTAAGGCTGAAATCAAGTGTGAAATCTTTGGAAATATGCCGCTAATCTCATATTTCAGGGCGTATTTTGGGGGGAATCGTAAAATTTAAATTCAAAATTGCCTATAAATTACAGATGGTCATCCAGCGAGAAACGATTTTCATTCAGAGAATTTCTGAGTCTTGTTGTCTATTACATGATCTCTTTGCGAATTTTCTTGAAAGCCCTATCTCTAATTCTGATCAGAACTTCATTAACAACGTCATGTCTACACCAGCTGAGACCACTAATACTGGGGGTGCTATCGCCTCTGAGGGAGCTTCCCCTAAAGTCATGAGTATGGAGGTTCCCGCAGCAATTCCTAGGGCGCCATGGTCACCCAGGCCACCGAGAGAGGCTCCCAAGCCAAAGAAGGATAAAGAGAAGAAGACACTGGCAGTGTGCGAGTGACCAAGGAAACATGTAGCTACACAGGTGTAGTGGAATGAAAATCCAACTGCGCAGGAGAAAGTAAAAATGGAAGACCTGGAGGCCAAAGAGGGCGTGAAAGACATAGATGTGGAGGGGTAGACCCTATTTCAAAGCTCTCGGAGTACATCCCTCTATGCTAATGCAAGGTGAAGGTCCCAAAGGGCCTAGATGAGGGACAATTCCTCCTGAACAGACCCCTGCTACTAGAAAAAATCACTTTTAAAGGTCCACGCTTGGCACGCATCCCACATCTGAAACTTGAAGATTGGGATTTGGGAGATGTTGAGTGGTTTTCCCACATGGCCATGGATACCTTCATGAAGCGAGTGTTCTATAAGGAATCTGGTGTCACCGCACTGGAACCCGTGGAATGGATTCGTGGGGTAAACAAGGCAAGGTTGTTGAACCTCCTTTGGGCACCTCACTACCATCGTGCCCCCATAAATTTCACAGTCATTAAGCAGTTGTTGTGCCTTGTGCACGATGGGTGCTTGTGGTCGAATGAGCCCATATCAATCACTGATATGTTGATCCAGACGATCACATTGTTACCTCACTCTAGGTTGAATCCATCAAAGGTATTTGGAGGAAAGACGAGCGAGTGCGACCTTGCCGAGAAGATGAAGGACAAGTTAAAACTTGTCAAGAAAACCCATAGGTATTCCATATCTAGTATCATTGACCCCGCGGTGAAGGTGGCCACCCAAATTTTGGCTAGAAAATTGATGAGAAAGTGTCACATGGATGAGGTGTTGACACCAATGGTTTCGTTCGCAGCTCAGTGTGCGAAGGGCATACAGTTCAACTGGGCATGCTACCTATGCAACGAGTTCCTCGCGAACTATAGAGAGGCATGGGACCAAAGTAAAACTTTCCATTACTCATGGTTATTCCTGTCAATTGTGCTAGTCACATGGGAGTTGTCGAAGGACAGCCAGTTTCCTCTAATTCAGACAGATTTACCAGAAGTAGCGAAGTTTGCTTCTTTATGGGCCACAAAGGACATTGTGTGGGTTCGAGAAATTAAAGTTTTTTGGGTATTAATGGAGATAAGCATTCATATCACCATCAACCGAAAGTCATGGTTGTCACCAATCATCTTTGAGTAGTTGTCTAGGTACGCAGAGTTCAAAGTGGACTTCCACCGTGTGTACATTCGGACGCTGAAGGATCCAGACCAGAAGTGGTATGATCTCCCCTACTTGGCTACGGATGATGCCATTATCAAATTCCTTAAGAGATGGCCAGTAGATTGGAACAAACCATCAGATTTGGCCATTGAGACTAGCAAGTCCACAAAGAAGCAGAAAAAGGAAGCAACCTGACTGAAGGTGCAGTAGTTGGAAGAAAATAGGAAGAAGGAGACTGAGGAGAAGGCCCACCCAGAAGCGGAGCGCGCCAAAAATGAATAAACAGATCAGAAACAGTGCGACTCTGACAGAAGTCATAAATCTCCTTTGCCCCAAATGGAAGAAGATGAATAGTCAAAACAAGGAAGTGGGAATCTAGAGAGCACTCCTTTTCGCGAAAAGCGACATAGAGAATAGGAAAAGGAGGGGCAGCAAAAGAAGACTAAAGCCTCCAAATCATTTCTAGACCAAATCACCTTGACGAAGGCTGCTTTGGATGATATTGGAAATAAGGTAAGGGATACGACAGTGGAATTGCTGCAACAGTTTGAGCAGTGTCAGAAGTAAGCGCTGCTAGTTGCTATACAAATAGGTATGCAAGAGTTTCAGATCCAAACAACTAGAATGTAGGAATGTGTAGGGTAGAGAAGCACGTCATCAACTAGTTTGGCGCTAGGGACTACTCAAGTAGTAGATTTGGTTCAATCCTTGGATCTCTAAGCAGTCGTACTGTCGGATGGAGCTTTGAGTGTAGAGGCGAAAGCTTACTAGACTACTGTTAGCGCATTGAGGAATGTTAGTCTCAACTTGGCCTTGCTCCCCAGTGAATTCCTTCACACACTACAAGCAGGTGTGATTGAAGAGATTAAGGCCCGAGAGCAGCGTGTGCTAAGCATGATCAACGAGCAAAAATTCAACAATGAACAGATATTCATTGAGAAGATAGCCACACTAGAAGAATGGAAGAAGGTTGAGGAGAAGAATAAGAAAGCCGCAGCAGTGGTAGCCGAAGCATGCAGAACCATTCCAAAACTGCATATCCCAAAAGAAGAACTAGTGAAGGCCAAGATTCGAAAGTTGGCTATAGGTGTGTGCAATGCAAGGATAGAGATGGCCAAGGTTTAGTTTGAAATGAACCTTAAAATCACAGATCTTGAGTTGAAGTCACAACCTTCAACTCCACTAAAGGTTAGAGAACAACGCGTGGAAGCTATAAAGGATGTAGTCGCAACAGTAGATGTCATGGTGGCATATTGCACCGCACTCTTTGAACAGTCGATGGAGGTCATTATGACTCTGCAAGAGGATCCTAACCTTCATAGGTTGAACACAGAGTCCCAGGAATTGAAGTAGCAATATGATGAAGCAAGAGCAATGGCACGCACCATTGTTATGTCACAGCAACTGGCTAAGCTACATGAGGCAAAGCAGTGGCTTGAACAAGTGGAGGCAACGCAATGCAAAGAGGCAGTCCTCAAGGCTAGATTGGGGCCTTGGCTGGACAAGGCCTATGTGATCTCTACCACCATCGAGGAGAAGCTAGCAAGCCTATAGAGGACACAACAGAAGGTAAAGGAAGATAGTGCAGGACCAACAACCGAGTAGCTGGTCGAGCAGATCAAGCA
Source organism: Pinus tabuliformis (assembly GCA_031772625.1). Taxonomy (NCBI): domain Eukaryota; kingdom Viridiplantae; phylum Streptophyta; class Pinopsida; order Pinales; family Pinaceae; genus Pinus; species Pinus tabuliformis. Next base: position 42,179,169 of record CM062815.1, read on the forward strand.
GGCAGCCACGCAAGTGCGACTGATGTAGCAGTGGGATAGGTCGAGCTGGGAGGTATCTGCAGTAAGATATTTGCATGAGAAGAGTGATTCAGGGGGCGAGTCATGACATTTGTGTTGGGGGCCTATTGAGAGAGGGTCCCCTACGATCAATTTTGTGGCAAAAGCCTAAGTTTTTGGGTAGAAAGCCCAAGTTTTGTCACGTAAAGTGTAAAGTCTCCACCAGTTGTGGTCGCAGAGCGTGTAGATAGTAAGTGTCATAAAGGGATTTTCCCTTCTTTTATGTAAGTTGTGTCGGCTTGTATAGACCCACCCATGGTCCGCGGGCCATGGGATTGTATAAAAAGGAGACTCTTAGAGAGTCTAAGGAAACTCATAGTTCATAGTTCATGATAATGAATGTAATGGGTCATCAGAGGTGAGGAGTGAAGAGTCTCTGTGTGTGCAGAGGCCTAGTGTAGAGTCTGCAGCTGAGTGTGTGGACCCCCATAGCTGAGTTCGCAGGGTATTCTTGAGTCTGTAAGCAAATCTGAAGTATCAATAAGGAGATTATTCTAGAAATATCTGTGTTTTTTCCATTTATTTCTATTATGAATGAATTTGTTTATGTTATGATGAATTATGGGCTTATGATTTAATATTGTATTGATGTGCTATTCTGCATGGTTTACATTGTTATATCAATGCAAGTACTAATATATGTGTACACGAAGACTATCTTAATACCTTTTAAAGATATCAGATACTTAGGTCGATTTGGGTAAATGCAGAACTAAGGGTAATTATGGAGGTGCGTAAGTGGTCGATTCGTCTATGTAGGGTCTGCAAAAGACATTCATAGATCTTCATGAAGGTCTAGAGGCTGGTAAGGGGAAGCTATATCGATAAGCCTCAAGGGCTTATCGATCTGTGTGAAGGAAAGTTTATGGCATAAAACGACATCGCAATCATCTTTGGGTGCAAAAACTTGGTTCCAGCATCCCCCCATACTACTCCAGGTGAGACTTCAGTCAGTGCTCAACGGATTGATGCCGAAAGGCCCAGTAGTGTAGGGATTTAATTGGAAAACTTAACTTTGAACCTAGGTAAGGACCCACTAAGCCAACACTAACTACCAAATGAATTGGAAAAAGGAGTGTATTTCTTGTCCTATACTGGCATGAGACTCATGTAATGCATAACTAGGTCAGAGGTATATGGATAGAAATTAAGAACAGAGTATGAATTGACTTGCAACCTATTGAAGCTCAGGGGGGAATTTTAAGAGAAAGAGTCAAGGTTGGTTGGAGCCTGGGAGCTCCAAAATTATTTTCCCGAACATAATTGACAAGTTGGTATCTTGACTATCTAGTGTTTTAATGTGTGTCAATTATTAAAGGATTTTTTTTTTCTATAGAGATTAGTTTTTTTTAACTATGCATGCAACCAAAAACAAAAAGAATATATTTTCATATTTAAGCATTAGATTTAGTTTAGATATGTATTTAGAATGGTAAAATTATGATTCATATTTACATATGAACAGCAGTAAATTTTTTTTCCAATGGAGCTATTTTCTAAAATATACTATGAACACACTTCTACCATCGAATGCACAAATTAAAATTCAACTCAAAATTTAGTATAAATGAAAATAAGTGTTAAAAAGAGAGACCAATGTGGTACAAACAAAATATAATACATTTAAATTGGTGTAAGAAAGTAATATCATTCCTTACACAAGTAAGATTGGTTATATCAAGTTATAACCATAGTATAAGTGAAAAAACAAAGATATGGTTGAGGTTAGTTAGCATAATAGTAATTAAGGAGAAGCCATGTTGTAGCTTCAAGCTAGAATATAAACCTTAAAGGATAGGATGGAATTTTTAGAGAATGAAAGGAAAATACTTATCATACAAATAGAGAATGTGTGAAAAAAGAAGATAGCCAACTTTTATAGCTTAAATTAAAGAGGAAGAAAAATGTAGATGTGGGTTTAAACCCTTTATAACTGCTATTTTAGAAATTTTAATTAAAAAACTATAAAGGAAGGTTTACCAAATATATATTCATAATTCATGAAGCAACCATGAGAAACATGAAGAAATTAACGATATCATCCAAATAACACAAATTTATAGCTTTTAACCATTTGGAATTAATAGCCAATGTTCAAAATATAATACCAATTTTGAGAGGGAGAAGTTAATTTATAAGGTCGAAAAGACCCATAACATATTACAAATGGAATAGTACCTGGACCATAGGCTTTCGTACATAGTCATGTAACAAAATAAATGAGGAAAAAATTTACTTTGACATTAATTTCCCCTCAAGATAAATATTCCAAAGCAGCTTCCATGTCTCGGTATGTGGCGAGCGAACCAATTTTCAATAGAATAAGTAAGTGGTGCAAGTTTGTCAACTTGCATAGGAAGGAGGTTGAACCCATTAATAAATTGAGTGGTTATAGTTCCATGCTCAATCTTATAGAAGAACCATTTGAAAGATAAACACTAATTTTTAACATTACCTGGGAAACATCAAAGAGAATAAAATGTAAGATGGGTCTTAACGAAAGAATTTAAATTTTATAAAAATAAATCAAAGACCCTTGGAAGGATATCATACTTGAGAAAATACTTTCACCAGAAACCCCAAATGCCTTACCTGATAATGAGATTAAAGCTAAATCAATACAAATTATATAGAGGCATAAAAGTAACAAATTTAAGTAGGGTTATTGCCCTATAGGTTAATAAATCATGTAAAATTAAATCTTGTTATGGCTTTGTCTAACCATAAGCGGATATGATCAAATAATAAAGTTAAAGCTTAATTCTAGGTCAAACAGAATTTATTTATGGTTTTAACCAATAAACCATAATATGTACAAATTACAAGGAATTGTATTTATTTATGAGAATTATAACGCAGTAGTCAAAGAGCAACCTTTCTCAAAAATTTACCACCGTCGAGAGCCATTTCGGTCAAGGAAAGGTCAAAAATTATAGTATGACTCCACAAATGAAGATATACACAAGACAAAAAAAGGGCTTAGTTTAAAACCCTTAATTAAATAATTGCAGAGAAACTTGTATAGAGAAATAAAAAGAAAAATGTATACATATACAATATTTCACCTAAAGAGAAAAGAAGAGGATAAATAATTTATGTAGACGGTTTTTATTAAGCATGATATCTAAGTACCAGAGAGTTACATTTGTAAGTAAAAGAACCTTGGAAAAGTCTCGGAAACCCTAGGGAAAATATGAATCTGTGAGAACAAGAGAAAGGCAAGTTAGAGCTAACAAACATAAAATCATCGAAATTGCAAAGAAAAATAGTCTTAAACCTCTAAAATGACTCTTACTTGCAACATGCTTATCTTGTCATTGGAACTGCAATGCATTTCCACTCAAACAAATTAAAGAAGGTTTGGAGAGGGAAAAAGGTTACAATTCTTTTGTGTTTGCAATGAGTGGTGGACTTAAGACAGGTAGTGGAGTAGAGTGGTGCTATATCTACAAACCCAAGCGAAAAAAAATGATAAATGATCTATCAGAACAAAGTCTTTAAAATAAAAATAGAACCCTAACAACGTCAACTATCGATCAACCAAACTCTCATTGCAACCTTTGCTTCTAGGGTTTACACATGTTTCCATGTTACATAATGTAAAGGAAAGGGGAACCATTGTCATGTCTTAATGAAATCACACCACAAATATAGATGGGGCTACATCAGAAATTCCTAAGATTACCACATTAAATGTATAGTTAGGTTATATACTTATGGGACTATAAACATTAAAACCAATAGTGTAAAATACAATCTTCCAAGAATTATATACAAGGTGCGAGACATGAATTTATATACCACGAGTAAAGCATATGTAAAATTCCTCAAGTATTTGGGCTTGAATTAACCTTTTGAAAATACATAGACCAATTTACGGATATGTTTAGTATGCAAAAGACCCACAAGTTTAGGAAGATAATAATAACAAATTTTAAATCTAAACCTTAATATAAAATGTAAAAGAGATAGGGGTAAAACTCATAGCATCATGTTATGACCATAATTGTTACAATAAATATATGTTGCTTAACAAAACAATGTGGGAACATTCTTGGGATACATATATATATATATATATATATATATATATATATCTATATATATATATATATATATATATATGGGGAGAATTTTGAGGTCTAAAATGGATCTCCAAAGAAAAATGTACAACCAAAATAACCTTTATAAGAACAAATAGGATTCCATGTGATGATGTAAACCATGGGGGATGATTCACTATTTTTTGAGTAAAAAAATAAAATGATTATACAATAATAAAATAATAAAACTACCTTTTCAACTCGCATTTTCAACTTATCTACTCAAATTTCGAGAAGAAGTACTCATTGGATGCAAAATTTAATTCCTCGTCCAAGGAGTACCCATGTTGCATACCTTTGATGGACCCTGCTACACGAAAAAATGAGAAATACATGAAAAAATGTTATTGCAATCATGTTTTTCATGTATTTCTCATTTTTCCTATAGTAAGGTCCATTGAAAGTATGCAACATGGTTACTCCTTCGATGAGGAATCAAATTTTGCATCCAACGAGTGTTTCCGCTCAAAATTTGAGTAAACCCATAGGGGGATAAGTTGAAAATATGAGTTGATAAAATAGTTTTTTCCTTTTTCCCTCTAAAATTTCATGATATAATCTAATATTATTTATTTATTTCCAATATTATTTTATAATTTCCTTATAAGGCCCATTATAAACCCAAAATTCCCCTAATGTATAGAGAGAGAGAGGAGAGAGATAGAATTGGTTTTTATAATAATTATATTAAGGGATTTAATAAGAATTTAAGAATAATTAAATACATAAGCATTCATAGTAAAGAGACAGATTAAGGTGGATTAAAAGAATCTATAACGAGTCTAATATTAAGGGTAACTTAGTATTTCATCAATACTCACATTATTTTAAGAGAATATTGGGAAGGGATGTGAGTAAATGAAAAATATAAGTGAATTAGAATGAAGCAGACCCTTAGTTTTAAAAGTTGATGTTTGACTTGCGACTGTGTACTATAAAATAACAGTGGAAAGTGAAAAGAAAAGTCGCGGAAAATTATTGAAGTATAAATGAAGAGAATAGTATATGAATAATGTACCTATATATATATATATATATATATATATATATATATATATATATATATATATAGGCGCGTCTAGAGATGAATATTATAGATAATAACCACAACCCACTTTCAAAGGCCAAGTAATATCCCATTGACATGTTTGATACCATTTTCATTAGAGAGCTTAATCAATTTTGGATGAACTTATTACATACCCCATGAACAGTGCCAAGTCAAACCTCTTCTCTTACTATCCCATTATTAAGGTACATAGGAAAATACATGTGAATAGTATTACTAATTTAGTTAGTTGAATAGTATTACTAATTTTTTTCTCAGTCTCAAGTATAAAGAAAACCTCTCTTCCTAAACTTTTCGTCAATTTAAATCATATTTCATTCTAAAGTTTATCCCCTCATATTCCTCTCATGTATTCAAAAGAAAATATCTAATATATTTAATATTATACTTTCTTTCTATTAGTCCTTGCGGCAAGCAAGGAAGGAGGGACTATAGTATTTGAAATGGTGGCGTTTTAACATTAATTTAAGCTACTAACGATTACAAATAAGTAAAGTTTTTAGGCCCACACTGCATATTCGACACTGTATTAATTTTCGCCATCTTATTTGGCCTCTTCCCGAGGTGGGGAGGGAAAATTATATAGCATATGTTTTCTTGGCATTATGAAACTGGTAAACTAATTCTAGCATTATTTGAAAGCATTAAATTGTAACTCACAAAAAACCATTGGTGGGGTATTACTATAGGTTGAAACTCACATTATTGTGACTATCTAAAGACACGTCATGTTTGTCGTGTCAAACCATGCCCGTTGTGTCAAAATTGTGGTTTTCTTGAGAGAACCCGACTTTACTTGCATGCCTATCCAAATTATACTTGCATGCATGTCCAATTTTTTGTTTCATGCCTATAAATTCATTCGTTCAACTCATTCAACGTTGTTGCATGCATGTCCAAATTTTTTGTTTTTGCTGCATGCTTGTCTAAATTTTTGTTATTACCTATAAATTCATTCATTCAACTAGGCCTCTCGATCAACTATCTTCACCAACTATCTACATTGGGTGGCTCATGAGGGACAAAGGAACAGAGGGAAGAACAATAAATCCTGCAAGTGGGGAACTCAACCTTAGTAAGAAACAATTGCATCCTTTGTGATGATTTCCTGCTTCCTTTGTTATGATTTCCTGCACAGTCAATTTTCATATTTATGAGTTTGTAGTAAACCTAACATTCAAAAGCTTTGCAGTGAACACAAAAAAAATCTTAAATGTTTATTGTATTTTAGAGCTCCATGAGAACTACCCTCTTGCAATCTTAAATGTTTACTAAATTTCAGATCTCCATGGGAACTACCCTCTTGCATGTATCAGATGCATGATCTCATCCCCTTAACGTCATCCCCTTAACACTAAGAAACTAATATCATTTACTCAATTTTCCTGAAAAATATCTTAAGCTTTTGTGCCTAGAGCTGGGAAACTGATACATGATGATTGAATGGGAATTTAGTGTTGACCTTGTGACTGGGTGATTAATCGTTGCAATAGATTTCTGAAAATAATTTCTCTCTTCTTTGTTGTCATCTAAGAATTCTAATTTCTCCCTGCCTGCAGGAATTTACACATATCCATTAAGCCTGATGCATGTCAGCTAAAACATATCCATTAACTTTGATCCTTGCCAGCTAAAACAAAGAAATCGAGGAAACCCAATTGAAACATGATGCAACCCATGGTCATCACTCTCCGCTCGCTTTTAGAGAAACACGATCAAAAGAAAAGAAACACCAACACCTAATTCTACTTGTAGTAGATCCAAAGAATTGATTTTTAGAAATGAATTAGATGATATTCATTAGCTACAAAACAAATTTCTACTTAGATTATCTTTTGTTGTAGAATGCTAACAAGGAAATGCTTTAGCAGATTAGTAAACAAATTGAGGGAAAATGTTTAACAAATGCTAATTGCATCACAATTTTGGGTTTAAATTTTCAAGATAAAGTCAATGGCATACAAATTTTTCTATGCATAAAAAAAAAACCATAAATTAGATCACACCTAAATAATTAGAAGAGTGTTTGTCACTAAATCCCTTTGTGGCCAATTTAAGTTCACCGTAGGAGAATCTATGAGGACCATATTCAAGCTCCCATTGTTCACTCACCTCACTCTATGGAATCCCCCTAATAAGTTAAACTGCTACCAAAATTGCAACAACCCTGATACTTACAGCAGCTATGGATACCCCAACCATGAACCTTCTAGTTTTCACCATAGAATTTGCAGATGTAATCTGAGGAAGCTCTAAGATTTTAAGGTCCAATGCAGGCCCATTCATCCTGGAACTCTATCCAAGAAGGCGATGAGCACTAGAAAGAATCCATGTGGATGTCGAAAACCCCACATACATATAATCAAGAAGGACATCTGAGAGCTTAACATGAATAGATATCAATAGCAGATTAGGCTTGGGAATCCCCCTGGTACAACACTTACATTAAGCCTATTATTCACACCATCAAAATCGATCAAGTATTGAATATTCTTCTTACCTTTTAGATTAAATCCCTGAATTGTCCCATTACCATTTATGTACCCAGCGATTGTAGACATTTTTGATATCAAACTGTTGATAGGTGGTGGATGATCGGACTTAAGTTGCGAGGAAGCCTCTTGCCAATTATAGAGGAGTTCCTAAAATTTGATTATTTCCCCATCTTATTTCTTGGAAATATTGATTCATTCCTTTGATTTTCATAGACCCACATGGGAAGCCAAATCTAACCAAGTCTACTTGAATGTTAGTCACTAGGTTGCGATGAATTCATGAGTAGACTAGATCTCAAAAACTGCTACAACAAGCATTCACTGGAACAAACACTCCCATATATATATAAAATACATTGTGGGCTTAGGAAGAAACGAAGGGTACAATCTTCCTTCGTATGACAAAACCACGTCATATTCATCTAGTAAATCGGCATTAAAACCCACCATGAACACACGATCACTCTGAAGACAAACCTCAATAAATCATAGTTGGATAGGATTTTATAAGCAATTTGAATAGTTAATGTAACATGTCGTTCGGGCAAGAACAAGGCAATCAAAACGTGGAATGAAAACCCAATGAATAAAGCTTTATATTATACCTGTGTCTTTTTAGAATGTAGATTATCTCTTTTGGCGGGAATTGAGGCTGAAAGCAGTGCTATTTGCTAAAAAAAACAATGGATGTAATGCCAACATGCTACAACATCGACTTCATGAGCAGACTGGATCTCAAAAACCACTACAACATCGACTTCATGAGAAAATTGGATCTCAAAAACTGCTACAACATCGATTTAATGAGCAGACTGGATCTCAAAAACCGCTACAACATGTTACAATATCTCCCTTTGAAGCAAGTAGATTCATGGTGACACCAGTAATCCAACCATCCAAAGGATTATGCAAGAGTGATCGTGTGTAATGAATTTAGGTGGTTCCATGGTCATTGGGTGTCTAAACAGTGACCATGGGTGTTTTATTCCATGGGTGTCTGAATGGCCGCCATGGGTGTTCTATTCCACGGGTGTCTAAATGCCTCCACGAGTGTCTGAATGCTGCCACAAGTGTTTCTTTTTCACTTAGCTAGAGACTAGAAGCGAGACTGTTATTCATATTGTTTTTACAAATCATATTCATCAAATCCCATCCATCAATATTTAACCACTTATAAATGCTAAATTTAATTTTTAATATCTCTCTTTGTATATTTATTTCCAAACTATATTCCTCTAAGTATTAATGGAGACTAGTGTTAATGCCCTAAAAGTTACTTTAACATCCTCCTTTCTCTTTTTCAAGTTGGCATTTCAATCATGGAAGTTTGGACATTTACAAATATCAAATTCAATCCGTAAAGGTTCTTTTTTAATGTCCTCTTTCGGCAAGTCTCATCCATGAAATTTTGGTTACTTATTAAATTCAACCCTTAATTCTACGATATTTCTTATGGTATTCAAAAAACTTGTTCTAAAATGTTGGCCTTAATTTTGCTAGCTTCACTTTTATTTTTAATGAACCTTGGTTATATTGTTACTTTTATAAGCTAAAAACCATTATATTTTATATTTAAAAATTTAATGTATTTGTATTTTTCATTTATAAATAACTATATAAAATAAATTGAAAAAAAAAATTATATAGTTATTTTATAATATATTTGATAGTATTATGATAAATTGTTACTTTTCATTTATAAATAATCATATACAAATAGCTTAAAGTTATGGAGAAAGGGATTGAAGATTAGAGGGATGATCAGGTGGATTTAACACTGGTTTCTTTTGATTTTAATGAAGATTTAATAAAAGCATAACAATGTACTAGGGAATATAATGATGCTCTCATAGAGGAGGCTATGACTTACCACTTTGATGTATTATGCAGACCTAGAAAACATTTTCTAGATCGTTTTGTAGCTATCTCGAACAAGAATGGCATATATATCAGTAATTTGCAGTCACCAACTCAAAATGCCCTAAATATATCAGTGAAGAAGAGTGATAAAAGTAAACCTTAGCTAAATTTTGTTAGCTTGAAGAGTCTATAAACCCTTGGTATTTTTAGAAATATTACATAGGCTTAAATTCTAGCGAGGTAATGTACGCATGCACGAACTTAGGGGTATATGATATTGATAACCTATCAAGAGAATGGAAACTACCCCAAAAACTTATAGTGTTTCACTATTCATTTCCAATGAGTTCTTATTTTTTGATACTTGTTGTTATCACTGAAAAGATTTCAAAGGAAAAGGGTAAGGTAAGGGAAAATTGGTCTTGGTTATTCTCATGCTCCTTTCATGCATATGAAGCACTTGGCAAACTCAGGGTCAGCATACATCAGAGTTCTTTGAAGGCTCAAGCAAGGCATGTAAGGTAATCCTAAATTTTGATATAGATTACATTTTGAAAGTTTTCCTTGAAGAATGGTGTTTATTATATTCAGTTTTGAACAAGTTTCATGACATGTGGAGAAAGCCATTTCAAGAAAAAGGAAAGACTCTTATGAACTCCAATGTTTCATGTTATGAAAACAGCAGCCAAATTCCAAGGGGATTACCAAGCAATGGAAAACTCATCTCTGAAAAGTAAAAGAGGTTTTCATTATTAAGATACTAAAGTACAAAAACCTCTTCCACTTTCTTCAAATCCATTATTATTTGAGAGAAATTAATGATCAAACTTGCGCTACGAAACTGCTGTAGGTGCAAGTTTTCCACAGGCATATTTCTCTGTTTGAAAAGGTAGTCAACTTCCAGGAGGTCTCTAAAGCAAATGAAAGCCTATTTTGGGAAATGAAAAGAGATTTTTATTCCTAACAGACTGAACTAGAAAAACCTCCTTCAGTTTCCTCAAATCCGTTACGAGCTGAGAGAAATTAATGACCAAAGTTGCGCTACGAAACTGCTGTAGGTGCAGTTTTTCATCTTCTGTTTTACACATCGTTTTCAAAGACATATTCTGGGCAGCTGGAGTAGTGTTTCAAAAAACAAAAAGAGGTTTTTGTTCAGCATGGATTGGTTCAAAAAATCCTCCTTCAGTTTTTCGAAATACATTTTTTATGAGAAGTTATGAGCTCTGTCCCAAGACCTATTTTTCAGCCAGAACAGAGCAAGGGACAGCCTCCTAGTTTCTAGGAACAGCAAAGGGATGAGTCATCAAGGGCCAGATGGAAGGATATGAGCACCATAAAATTCGACTTCATGGAGTGTTAGGTGTCAAAGAATGCTTTAAATGTTTAGATAAGGTTGTTTTAGTCATAATAAGGAGTTACACTCCTAGTTGTATTAGGTCTCTAGGACTACTAGTTAGTTGTCAAATGCATTTAAAGTTTTGTTTTATGGATAGAATAGGTGTCAAGGATGGCAAATTCGAATTCCCCTCATGATGGAGGAAGGAATCCAAGCATGTAAAGAGCTCTATATATAGGAGAAGAGCTGATGTACAAAGGGTTGGAAATTTCAAGAGAAAACAATGCATATTATGTTATTGCAGAACACTGTATGTTTTATGTTAATGCAGAACTTTGGCTTTACTACTCAGGATTCAGAGAGGGTTTTATGTGTTTTATTTCCTCATGGATTTCTTCATTTGCTCACTTGCAGTGGTATGAACACATGTTACTTATAATTCATTGATAATTCTCTAACTTCCTTCATGTGTTCATAAACTGTGTTTCCTATATGATGTCTCTATTTTGCTAGTAGATTAAAACTCTTTATGCCCTGACTTCCATGTAAGCTGATCAGTTGTTGTACTAAAACATGCTCTGACTCCATAGCCCAATAGATGCTTGTTGATTGGAATTTCAACCATTTATACATTTTCATTTGATTTCAATCCATAGAGTTAGCCATCTTATTCATTATCCAAATCTCTAATCTTGTGAGAGAGCCCTCTCAGGTTGGGGAGGCTAAGCCTCAACCAAAAGTTGGTTTGAAATAGTTACTCAAGGTCTACCTGATTAGCAGCCTATCAGGGGTCTGATTTTGTGATAACATTTTGGTGCGTCTGCCGGGAGCCTGAAGTCTATTCATTCCCAAAATTAAGAGGCTGAACTTCTGAAGGTAGCAGGAGCTCAGACATCTTTTTGAGGCTGCAAAACTACCTTGGCGACTCCACACATCGAATAAGAAATTGGAAGGTGACTCCACTGCTAGAAGATCAGTAGCTTGATGAAGTTTCAAGATGAATTCCACTGCAAGAATGAATGCCAGGTATGCTCCTATGAATTGGTCTCATATCCCTGGTTTTCCAAATCCTATGCCAGAGGTTGATTGGTTAGAGGATCTTCCGATATTCAAAGATGAAAAGAAAGACAATGCTGCTCTTCATTTGGTTAGGTTTCATATGCATGTACGCAGTCTTAAGGTTCATTTTCCTGAGGATTGTCTCATGAGGATGTTTATGACCACTTTAGTAGGAAAAGCATGGTCTTGGTATAAAAGTTTGGAAAATGGTTCATTATACTCTCTTGCTGATTTCCATGATATGTTCTGTGACATGTATAAAGAGTGTCATCCCTCCTTATTGCTGGTCAAAGATTGTTGTAAACATTCTATGAGTTTTATTCAATACTTGGAGGATTGTTATGATGATTATGAATTTATGGATGAAGAAATTTTAGAGGCTCTTCATAACAATGCATTTCAATACCAAAAAGAAAGGATAACATCTCATGAAATGCACCATGAAGATCAGCAGGGGTTTACTTATGAAAACCATGTTCAATCCCATGACATGAATGAGAAGATGCAACAAACTTGCCAGTCTTTTGGTCATAAAGAGTATGAAATTGATTGCAAACACCAAGAAGAAGTACTGGAAGATAGCTTTTACGACCCTCAGGCAGAGGAAAAGGTTGGTTTTTTATGTCAGGTTGGTTTTTTATGTCAAACTTATCAGTAGCTTACAGCAATAAATGATCATAAGAAAGAGGAAAATTACATTGTTTGTAGGCAGCATTCAGAAAAGCAGTTCGATAGCATATCAAAAGAATCTTGTGTGGTTGAGAATCAGCTGTCTAAAGATGTAGAATGTTATGATGATCATCAACATAACCATGTATTCTATGACCCTATAAGTGAATATATGGACAAGCTTTGCACTCCGGTCTTTCATTTTCATTTGCATTATGAAGATCAAGTATATTATGAGTTGATGTGGTCATCTCACTACCATGGTTATTTTGAGGTCAGATGCAGTCAAGAGCCTCCAATATCAGATAAGACAATTGATTGGTTTTATTGGAAATATCATGTTGCTTGAGCTACAAGTGGAGCTTGCAGCTGATAGGGTAGGTAGGTAGGAAAATGCAAATAAGCTCAAGGTTGACTGAGCATTTTTCTCAGTAGATATAGATTTCTTTCTCCTACAATCATCATCAAGCTTAAGCCCGAGGTGAAGGCCCAAGAAGCTTGAAGAAGATGTTTGTCAAATAAATTTTTGTTTATCATAAGAGGATAAGGCACTGGAACTACAGGTTCTTAGTGTACCACAAGGGCAAACTATCCCAAGTGGAGCCACTGTTATCACTGAAAAGATTTCAAAGGAAAAGGGTAAGGTAAGGGAAAATTGGTCTTGGTTATTCTCATGCTCCTTTCATGCATATGAAGCACTTGGCAAACTCAGGGTCAGCATACATCAGAGTTCTTTGAAGGCTCAAGCAAGGCATGTAAGGTAATCCTAAATTTTGATATAGATTACATTTTGAAAGTTTTCCTTGAAGAATGGTGTTTATTATATTCAGTTTTGAACAAGCTTCATGACATGTGGAGAAAGCCATTTCAAGAAAAAGGAAAGACTCTTATGAACTCCAAAGTTTCATGTTATGAAAACAGCAGCCAACTTCCAAGGGGATTACCAAGCAATGGAAAACTCATCTCTGAGAAGTAAAATAGGTTTTCATTCTTAAGATACTAAAGTACAAAAACCTCTTCCACTTTATTCAAATCCATTATTATTTGAGAGAAATGAATGATCAAACTTGCGCTACGAAACTGCTGTAGGTGCAAGTTTTCCATTGGCATATTTCTCTGTTTGAAAAGGTAGTCAACTTCCAGGAGGTCTCTAAAGCAACTGAAAGCTTATTTTTGGAAATGGAAAGAGGTTTTTATTCCTAACAGACTGAACTAGAAAAACCTCCTTCAGTTTTCTCAAATCCGTTACGAGCTGAGAGAAATTAATGACCAAAGTTGCGCTACGAAACTGCTGTAGGTGCAGTTTTTCATCTTCTGTTTTACACATCTTTTTCAAAGACAGATTCTGGGTAGCTGGAGTAGTGTTTCAAAAAACAAAAAGAGGTTTTTGTTCAAAATGGATTGTTTCAAAAAAGACTCCTTCAGTTTTTTGAAATACAGTTTTTATGAGAAGTTATGAGCTCTGTCCCAAGACCTATTTTTCAGCCAGAACAGAGCAAGGGACACCCTCCTAGTTTCTAGGAACAACAAAGGGATGAGTCATCAAGGGCCAGATGGAAGGATATGAGCACCATCAAATTCGACTTCATGGAGTGTTAGGTGTCAAATAATGCTTTAAATTTTTAGATAAGGTTGTTTTAGTCATAATAAGGAGTTACACTCCTAGTTGTATTAGGTCTCTAGGACTACTAGTTAGTTGTCAAATGCATTTAAAGTTTTGTTTTATGGATAGAATAGGTGTCAAGGATGGCAAATTCGAATTCCCCTCATGATGGAGGAAGGAATCCAAGCATGTAAAGAGCTCTATATATAGGAGAAGAGCTGATGTACAAAGGGTTGGAAATTTCAAGAGAAAACAGTGCATATTATGTTATTGCAGAACACTGTATGTTTTATGTTAATGCAGAACTTTGGCTTTACTACTCAGGATTCAGAGAGGGTTTTATGTGTTTTATTTCCTCATGGATTTCTTCATTTGCTCACTTGCAGTGGTATGAACACATGTTACTTAGAATTCATTGATAATGCTCTAACTTCCTTCATGTGTTCATAAACTGTGTTTCCTATATGATGTCTCTGTTTTGCTAGTAGATTAAAACTCTTTATGCCCTGACTTCCATGTAAGCTGATCAGTTGTTGTACTAAAACATGCTTTGACTCCATAGCCCAATAGATGCTTGTTGATTGGAATTTCAACCATTTATACATTTTCATTTGATTTCAATCCATAGAGTTAGCCATCTTATTCATTATCCAAATCTCTAATCTTGTGAGAGAGCCCTCTCAGGTTGGGGAGGCTAAGCCTCAACCAAAAGTTGGTTTGAAATAGTTACTCAAGGTCTACCTGATTAGCAGCCTATCAGGGGTCTGATTTTGTGATAACACTTGTATCGCTAGATCTAAAGGTTGTCATATCAAGCTAATGATTGTTGATAATTGTAGAACTTTCAAGGCTATTATTCAAGCTTGCAAGGAAATATATTTTTTGGTTCTAGTGTAGGGTTGGAGGAGTCACAAGGAGGTAAAATATTCTAGTCAAAGACTCTCCATTCAAAGAAGATGAAGGTCTTGAAGGGGCAGAGTGAAAATATTGAATTATTTATTGGGAAGGACATATAGCTAAAGGAGGTGCTGGAACTAGATGGAAAACATCCACTTGGGGTCTCTTCCAAGAACAATGCAACTCATATTAAACTAGGTGTTACACATTAATTTGTCACTGTCCTCATCTCAGTCCCTCTGCTGTATCATGTGTCAAATAAACATGTTCATATCTTCCCACTCATGTAAGAAGATTAAGCAAATGCTCTATGATGTTGAAGATTGACCCTTTTTTACTAAGTTCCTGCATCATCGCTAGTAAACCCTTAAAATCCACGACAATTCTCTGTCATGCACTATATCGTTGCGACGTCATCTCTAGTCCCCAGTTCATGACCCGCGACGATCTAGATTTGGCGAATTAGTTCAAATAGTCGGCCTTCTGGATGTTTCTAGAGCTAGTTGTTGGGTCAGTTTGGGTCACCTTTCTGCCTCTGTGATGATGGTTCCATCTTTTGTGCTACCTTCCTTAAGGATAAGCTCCCTCTCCCTTGTTTCATGGAGGCTCCTCCTCCTATAAAATCACTCACCGTTACTATGATCTGCTAGTTTCTAGTTTTTAGTTCTTTTGGTTGTATAGTGTTGTTGCTACTTTTGAGTTTGATAGATAGTTGGTGTGAGTGTGACAAGTGTGGGATTGCTTTATAGTCTGCAAGGAGGTGTGGAATGCCCTTAGCCTTGTGTTAAATCTTGTGAATGAGAGAGAGAGAGATATATTGCTATTTGGGAGACCCATCTTTGAGAGTGAATGCTTGAAGAAACACGTTGGTTGGACCCTCTGAGAAGGCTTGTGATGTCAAGACTTGGTTGTAATATTTTCTCTTGATTTATTATTAATACAATCAATGATGATTTCCTATGTATTGTATGTAATTTACTTGATAGCTCATGGCTTCTTGACTTTATGAGTAAATAGATCATTGCTTTTTCTCGGTTACATGCTCTGTTGTTTCTTTGTGGTGTTTCAGGTTGATCGCTTGTTAAGGAGAAGGAAATGGAAGCTAGAGCAGTGCAATGAAACTTCATCGACCATCGGTTTGAGGTAGGCCTCCAATGATGACTATTTAAGGGAATTAATTGTTGTTTTGTCCTTGTTGTGCCTAGACCCACTCTAGGGCTAGAGGGGTTGCCTCTGTCCGTAGACGGAACACTTTCCTGCATCACAAGTTGGCAACTCCACTGGGGAGTCCTTTGCATGTTTCTTCTCTTGTTTTCTCTTGTTTTGGTTTTGATTTGGTGTCTCTTGAATTTTGGGGATAAACTATCAGTCTTTTCGATTACCTGGGTCAATCTGGGAAATCCCTCTATTGTCTGTAGGATTGACTGGCTTTTGTTTGGGAGTTTCTTGTTCGTTTTTCATTGTTTTTAAGATCGTCACTGAAAATAGTTTAACAGTCATTCCGACATCGCTTTCTCTTTGTTGTAAAGTTCTGCGCATTGCTGAATCCTTTTGTATAGTCGCGACGACTCCTACAGTCGGTCCGTCATGGAACTGTTGCTATAGCTAGTGGTTGATCATCCCTAGTTTCTTGTGTAATGCCCACGATGATTCTTGTAGAATTGTTTTTTCAATTCTACCTCCTGATATCACCAGTCCTTTTGATCCCTTGCTTTCTTTCTCTTGCTCAGTAGCTTGTTTTTTATTGATTTTGGTTAGGGTACTATCTTTTTGATTTCATTGAGTGAGTCTTGTGTTTTTGGACCATGTGACCTGGCCCTTTAGAAGTTTCGTCGAGAAACCATTTGCTTGGGATACTTGTCTGTTCAAGGTTCGTCCACAACCATCTAATGATTTGCTTGAGGCTTTTTCGTTGCTTGTTTTCTTGCTGGTTGACTTTTAGTGTCGATTATTGAAGCAATTTTTTATGTTGATTCAATTTATTCACTACCAAGCATAGATCACAATTGTTTGGATCAATCAGTTCACACTTGCTTGTTTGTCTCTTTAAATTCAAAACAAAAAAAATTAAGGGATTGCATTCATTTTATATACGAAAGTGAAAGTATATGTGCATTTCAAATTTTCGTGTTTGAGAAATTGAAAAGGGAACTCTAAATCTTTCATTAGTAGTATTGATGCATCGTGATATTAGTGTGTTAATGCATGGTGTTTCTTAGTGTTTGCATTCACTTGTCTTGGTTTGGGAATGAACTCTCTACCTTTTTGTAAGTAGGTGTTCATCGAAATGAAAGATGTTTTACTCATTCTAGTGGCATCCTATGATTTTTGATATACATATGGTAGGGCCTGGAAACTGAAACATAATTCAAGATCAACTCTAAAATGACCTAAATGAACTTAACAATGCATTGGAACATAAGGCACATTAATTAGAGGTCTAGGCTAGAGACATGCTCCGGCGTCATTAAACCTAGTCACTATTGTTTTCACTCAAGGTTGCGTGATTCCTCCTTCGGTGACTCAATAGCAGTCTAGTATGGAATTGTGCTCCTAGTACCGTTGAGTATATGTTGGGAGACCCCACTAGGTTATCATCCTATGTCCCTAGGAAGCCGTGTCTACCGCCTTGGAAATTGTAACACACCGAACACAACATTTAGGAAGATTGACTGTCGTACGGAAATTCCTTAGTTTTCATATGATTTCCAAGGTGTATATGCAGTTTTACGGGTTGTTTGGTAAACCTTTTGCCTAGTTCTCCTGAGTAGTCACTTTCATTCCTTTTCAGACTCCTTAAAAGAAAAGTTCCATCTGAGCACTTGTTCTTTCAGGCTCATTAAACGTCGAAAGAGATAGAGTCACCTTTTCATCCTTTTCTCAACTCTTGAAACATGAAAAGGTCAAGTTTTGTTCCTATGTCATAAAAATTTACTGCCCACGAAATATTCCTGGTAACAGTTCAAGTTCTTAGTTGTGATAAGAGTGTTTCTCAGGCTCGTTCCCGATGGCAACAGTCCCTGAGTCTACCGGTCGAGGTTTTCCCCCAGATGGAAATCCTGGTCCGTTTCCTCCTTTTGGAAATACCCGTGCTCCGTATATGGCAACATTGTCCTTGCCTGGGTTAACCATCGGTTTTCCCTTTTGGTTGTTTTCAACCTCATTGGTCCTGAGTGTCATGACTCCTGTTCCACTGTCTCCTTCGTCCAAACCATGACACGATGATTCCAAGGTTAAGCCTATGCCTTCTTCCCCCATTTCTTCCTCCTCCTCTCCTCCTTCGCCTGGTGAAAGTTCCACATCTAGTAACCAGGAGAATAAGAAGAAGAAGAAGAAGATGAAGAAGAAGAATAAGTCCGATAACCACGAGGCCATCTGTGTAGCTATTGCTCTGAGTACATCTCAGGTCAGACCACCTTCTGCTCCTCCGTGGAAGGTTAAGATTCCTTGTAAATTGCGCAAGGGTGACCATCTTCTTCATGATTGTCCTAGTATTCCTAGGATCTTAGAAGTATGGTCTCATGATCTGGCTTGTCCCTCGTCATCCTCTGAAGCTCATGGTGATGCTACCCTATCAACTGGCAATGGTAAGAAGAAAAGGAAGATTCGATTCCCCTGTAGGCTATGTGAAGGCAACCGTCCCCTTCACCTTTGTCTGCTCATGGATAAAGCTTCCACCATTTTGGAAAGTCTTACAGCTCCTTCACCCCAACTTCCCATTGGTTATCAAAGGCTCTCTTTAGACCCTCTCCCCATCGACAAAGATATTGACTTAGATTCTTATCTTGTCCGTCCTCCTCCTTCTAAGCCTGGCTGTGCTCCTCCTATTCCTGACCAACCATTGGTCGAAAAGAGTTTTGATTTGGGTTCACCACCCGTTGATCACTCTGTTATGAAAGAGCGTCATGATCACACTGCTCATGTTCTTCTCATCTCATCAGATTCTCTTGAGTCTGAGAATGACCCTCCTATCCCAGTTGATTTAGAGGGTCCTTCTTCGATTCATGTAGAGCATGGGGGCAATTATATGATACCCCCACCAAGTAGTTCAATCGTTTCCTTCGACTGGAGTCACTTGAATGGCTTTTGCTTGCCATCTTATGTGCCTTTCCAGATCACAGTACATGCCTATGATAAGGTAGTACCTGGCACTATCTTGGATGAGGGTGCATCTATCAGTCTTATACATTGCACTACTTGGAAAGCTTTGGGCTCCCCACAGCTTGTGCCAGTCACACAGAATCTGTTAGTATTTGACGGAGGAACCTGTCAACCTTTAGGGATCCTCCCAAAGTTTCCTGTTACTTTAGGGGGCAAAACCGTCTATATAGACGTCATGGTTGTCCAAGGTGATTTAGATTTCAGTCTTCTCCTTGGCCATGACTATGTTTATGCCATGGGAGCTCTTTTTTCTTCACCTTTCCATGTGGTTTGTTTTCCACATGATGGAAGAAAGGTGACTATTGATCAATTGTCATTCTTTAGTCACACGGTGCCTTCTATACCACCATCATCCCCCATTGGTTCTCATATGCAAGCAGTACCTTCCTTGGCACAGGTGAATTACGTGGCCACCCGTTCTGTCTTTGCCTATGCTGACAATCATGCAGATGGTCTCGTACATCATGTACTGGGGGCATTGGAACCTGATCTATCATTAGTGCCTCATGACATGTGTTCCTCCCAGAGTGCATTTCTTCCATCTAGTGAAGACCTCTTGGGAGCCATGTTCTCATCTGACCCATGAATAGATGACTGAGGATAGTTCTTTTCTTGTGTCGACCTCGTTAAAAAATGAAACAAGGTGTCCGAGGATAGTTCTGATCTTGTGTCGACCTCGTTAAAAAATGAAGCAAGGGCTCGAGGATAGTTTGTTCCTATTTCAACCTCGTTAAAAAATGAAACAAAGAGTTCTGAGCATAGTTCCTTGTCTTGTCTCAACCTCGTTAAAAAATGAAACAAGGGTTATGAGGATAGTTCTTTTACCATGTCAACCTCATTAAAAAATGAAACAAATCCCTTTCCAAATCGAGTATTTTCTTAAGATCTTGTAAAATCCAAGTTGAGTCTTTCCAAGATCTCGAAAGTGAACCTTCATTCCATCCACCTCGTTGAATGCAATGAAGCTTGGGGGGCATGTACCTCGATTTGCTTCATTATGCCTAGGGACATGTGAATGTATAACAAGCATAGTTTTTCATTTCAAGCTTGTGTAAACATGAAACCGAATCCAAGCAGAGTTCTCCATGGTTCAAGCTAACCCATACCTGATCTACATCTCGTGATTGCCATTTTTATCCACTAAATTCTGCTAGATGAGCCTTGTTTTTTTCATTCCATCGCCACCATCTCTTTGGCCGATCATATGCTTTCACTTGGTTGTTTTTTCCTTTCCTGAGGAACCACAGTGATGAGTGGTTTTATTAGCCAGCCTCTTGACCATTACATGTTTTGAGCAGTTCCACCACTGTCGGAACCAGTTGCTACCCTTTATACCACTCGTTCCTCCAGGACAAGTCTTCTTTAAGCTCTTTTTTGACTCGTAAAAGATGAAAATATTGTTGAGTATTTTTCCCTTTTTGACTCGTTAAAGAGAATAAAAATGGAGGTCTGCTTTTAGCTCTTTTCCGACCATTTAAAGACGAAAAGATTGCCGAGTTTTCTTTTTGACTCATTAAACGAAATAAAAATGCGGTCCACTTTGAGATCTTTTCTGACCGTATAAATGTGAAAATATCGCCGGACCTTTGTCATTTCAGGTTCGATACTGGTTACGAAACGACGTGTCTCTGATCACTTGTTTACTTTTTTGTATCGGGAACACTAATGACGAAAAGTACTCCTTGATCATAATGGTCAAGTGGTTCTCTCAAGTATTTTTTTATACTTTTTCAGGCTCGAGAGACAAAAATCTATGAAAAAGGACCCCCCTGGAGTTTTCTTTTCCATGTCTTTTTCAAACTCTCTAAACATGAAAAAGACTTCGAGTTTTCCTATGTCGGACTCGTTAAACCTTGACAATATTGGACTCGTCACCATGACGAGACTTGAGCTTCTCCTCCCTAAGGCTCGTTAAACCATCACTAGGTTGGATTTGTCCGAAGGTTGAACTTATATTACAAGCATATGATATCCCCTTCAAGATTGTTTTAAAAATAATTGGGGTACTCGCCAGCAATGGTGGGGGAAAATTTGGAAGTCATCATTGGTTACCTGCGATAGCTAGTCACTATTGAACATCGACACTTTTGCTTCTTGTCAGGTTGGGATATCCATGCATCATCATTTGGCCTTCCGGGGTTTTGGTTTCCATTTAGCCTCATTCCATCTGATCCATGTTGTCTCCATCAAGCCTTTGATCCCTTGGTACCTGAATGCTACCACCCTCCAGAGTCATGTCACCAACATGTTCAAGAGTATAATCCTTCTACAGTTCACATCCTTACCTCCTCCTCTGATACTCTGCTTCACCATCTACCACTTGTTCCTTATCTCATGTCGTTGATGGGGGAAACATTATGGCCCTCCTATGACAGATCGTCTCCTGTCGACACCAGCTCATTATCCAGGAGATTGATCTAGAGATCCCCTTTGGTACCTTGGAGCTTGCATGCCTCAATGGCAAGTTCTTCGCACCTGACGGTTGACTTTCATCATTGGTCTTCGATTGGGTGATTCCATGAGTGTTCGACTTCAGCTCATTTTTCACACTTAGTGGATTGTACTGGGCAGTACCTTGAGAGCCATTGGCATTATTGGTGGTTTCTCTCACGCTTGTTAATGGTTTTCATCATTGACCGGTAATCAAGCGACTTTCTATCATGCTCGACCTCAGCACATCTGTTCGCATGTTAGAATTTGTACTATGATTGGTTGGGTTTCAAGACCCCGGACTAAGATTACATATGTTCGGGTTGCGTGGATTGGTTCGTGATTACATACATGACCCTTTGATGGATGGCTGCGACCATACCTGAGTCTTCATGGATGGTTGTGACCATACCTTTATCATTATCATGGTCTTACTAGCTGGGTGTCTACATCCATACCACAAACCTAGTTCGTATGTCTTTTGGATGGATGTGCCCATGCTTAGATTACATGTATTTTACTATCAGAGATATCAACTGTACTTGCACCTGCAAGTTCTTCCAAGAGGTGTTCCAGTTCAGACAGTTTCGCCCCTCCCACTCTCTCGAGCTTCATGCTTTAGGGGGCATCTGTTACACAATAATTTTTCACTGTCCTCATCTCAGTCCCTCTGCTATGTCATGTGTCAAATAAAAATGTTCATATCTTCCCACTCATGTAAGAAGATTAAGCAAATGCTCTCTGATGTTGAAGATTGACCCTTTTTTACTAAGTTCCTGCATCGTTGCTAGTAAACCCTTAAAATCCGTGACGGTTCTCTGTCATGCACTGTATCGTTGCAATGTCATTGCTAGTCCCCAATTCATGACCCGCGATGATCCAAATTTGGTGAATTAGTTCAAACAGTCGGCCTTCTGGATGTTTCTAGAGCTAGTTTTTGGGTCAGTTTGGGTCGCCTTTCTGCCTCTCGGATGGTGGTTCCATCTTTTTTTCTACCTTCCTTGAGGATAAGCTCCCTCTCCCTCGTTTCATGGAGGCTCCTCCTCCTATAAAATCACTCACCATTGCTATGATCTGCTAGTTGCTAGTTTTTAGTTCTTTTGGTTGTATAGTGCTGCTGCTGCTTTTGAGTTTGATAGATAGTTGGTGTGAGTGTGACAAGTGTGGGATTGCTTTATAGTTTGCAAGAAGGTGTGGAGTGCCCTTAACCTTGTGTTAAAGCTTGTGAATGAGAGAGAGAGATATATATTGCTATTTGGGAGACCCATCTTTGAGAGTGAATGCTTGAAGAAACACACTGGTTGGACCCTCTGAGAAGGCTTGTGATATCAAGACTTGGTTGTAAGCTTTGCTCTTGATTTATTATTAATACAATCAATGATGATTTTCTATGTCTTGTATGTAATTTACTTGATAGCTCATGACTTCTTGACTTTATGAGTAAATAGATCATTGTTGTTTCTCGGTTACGTGCTCTGTTGTTTCTTTGTGGTGTTTCAGGTTGATTGCTTGTTAAGGAGAAGGAAACAGAAGTTGGAGCAGCGCAATGGAACTTCATCGACCACCGGTTTGAGGTAGGCCTCCAATGATGACTATTTAAGGGAATTAATTGTTGTTTTGTCCTTGTTGTGACTAGACCCACTCTAGGGCTAGAGGGGTTGCCTCTGTCTGCAGAGGGAACACTTTCCTGCATCACACTAGGTTATTGAATTACTAAGAAATAGGTTCTTTTTGTTAACCATATACCAACATTCCATATATTGAGAAAAGAGTTGATTGGATTTGTTTTCACTAATAAATAAGATGTTCTGAGTATTCTAAAAATCCAATTTATATGGGAATCCTCCTTATTAGTGCTAAGATTATGAACACCATTATTCATCCCATTAGAAGCCAATATTGACGTTAATCTAGTGTGGATCAAGCTTCTTGACTTGACTTCTGAATTATTCATTATAGAAGGATTGCAAGCTATCAAGGATAGAATAGGTGGAACAATAGCTATCAATGAGAGCTACAATTCCACTATAAGAACAATAGTAGCCAGGGTCTTGAACAATTTAAAGGTTAAAGGTATTTTGGTTTTTTGCGATAGAAGATTTTCACAACCTATGGATTATATCAATGTCTCATTATGATTCCTAAGGTGTCATAAATTCAAACACTTGTTGGAAGATTTTCCACTATAAACTTTCCTAAGGAAATGGGCACCAAAAGTCCTAAAGCAAGCATGGCTTCTAGTTTATAAAGGTAAATGAGGAAAAAGGATAAGATTTGTGAGCCCACTATCCAAAACCTATTTGTACTAACAATAAATGATGGATTGGAAACTTAAACAATTAATCCAAAGCATGGAATTTAATATTTTTTAATTAAGATGATATAGGATTGAAAGATAGCATAGGATTTCACTAT
The DNA here is from genome assembly GCA_031772625.1 of Pinus tabuliformis. Classification (NCBI taxonomy): domain Eukaryota; kingdom Viridiplantae; phylum Streptophyta; class Pinopsida; order Pinales; family Pinaceae; genus Pinus; species Pinus tabuliformis. Next base: position 42,203,323 of record CM062815.1, read on the forward strand.
TTCGATGGTTTGAGGTCCTAACATGTCCAAAATTTAGTAATGTAGACTCATGATGCACATTGATACAATGGGATTTCTTCCCTTTATCCATCCAAGTATGTTGAAATCAAATTCAATTTTGGGTCATCATAATGAAAGTGTGGTGGGAGAAAATATAAGAGGAGAAAATTTTATCTTCACTCCAAGTTAGAATGCAATGGAAATTATCATTAAGGTCCCTCTAAGTAGTTTAATATTAATTTTTGAACCCTCTAATGTAAGTTTCTCTCCCAATTTAGATGATTTGACATGTAAGAAGAAGAGACCATAATCATCCAAAAAAATGATGGGTTGTTCAAAGGAAGGACCCTTGGTCTCGACATTGCTTGCCCTAATGGTCATAGTGTTCGACTAGTTTTAGAGACAAGCCCTAATAATTTAGAAGCAAGTTCCTCTTCCTTAGAAGGTTCAACATCTCTCTTAGTCAAAAATCTATTTGAAAAAGGGGGGTTTCTTATGACCTTATTCCAATAACAAGTAAATACAAATAAATTGTTATGCCATATGGGGGATATGGTCTAGATATAGATCCTAATTATCCTCCTCTATTGGTGGGAAAGTTGTTGGCTTTGAGGGTATAGGAAAAACATTGAGAGAGATTAAACAATGGAAATAATCTCTTATTCTAGAGGTTCTTGAGTAAATTAAACCTCGAAGGATATTTTCAAATGAATATCTTATCTCTGAACATTTGAGGCCTTGTTTGGGGGGTTAAAAAACTGAGCCTCAGATGATTATTAATGTTGCATGAACTAGACTTGGTAATTATTTAAGAAACTATGGGGAAATGTGATGAAATTTATACTTCTTTGGAAAATATTTTCAGTGAATGGAACTTTGTAGGCGTGGATTTAGATGGTAATTCACGTGGTTTGATCTCGATTTGGAGAGAAAGTCTAACTCTCTTGAACTCTTTTACAATGCATTTAGGGCTAATGTTGAGGCCCAAGTACAATGTCTAAACAAGGTCTTCAATATCCTTAATGTGTATGGTCCCTATGAAGGTAAAATAAAATTTTAGTAGTATTTATTATATTTTGAGGAAACCATCCATGTTAATATCATTATCATTTTAGATATGAATTTCACTATAAATTTGGGTGAAATATGGGGTGTTATAACTTAGCCTAACCCACTAGAAAGCTTTTGCAATAAAATGTTGGAGAGACCTCAGCTGGTAGACTTAAAATGAATGGAAGTAAAACCAATATGGGTGAACAATAAGATAGTGGTAGTTGCAGTCTCAAAAATACTAGACTACTTTTTATTCCATAGACAGGAGTTACTGGAAGTGGTAAAGCTTGAACCTAGGTGGATAAGATATGATTTTCTGAACATTTCCCAATAATTTTGTAATTTTAAGAAAATTAGGGAAAACTAGTGTTGTGGGGAAAAATGCCTATGCAGGACGATCCTATCCACCTAAGGTGTGACAGTGCCTTAGCAACAAATGAATACAGCTACACTGGTTTCTTCCTTTATGAAATATGAAAGAGGGGAGATCAATCGACTTACCGTTGTCTTTCGTTTGTCCCTCGATCTAGATCCTCTTCTCTTTGGATGTTCACAGCTACTCGCCTCCTCGATTGATCAAGAGAACAGCTACTTGATTCCCACGAGATCACAAGAGAACAACTACCTGTGACAAGAGAACAACTACTTGCGACGAGAGAAGAACACAACACAAAGGCAAATATACATATTCATAAATGATTCAGGATTAGAAGTAAATCAAATACACTAATGCAATCATACAAATACACCAGCATATAGGAGCAAACCAAGATAGCTTTATTGATAAGTAACAGGGTTCAGGAAGAGATACAACCCATAGGGCTCCAATCTAGCATCTCCTTCCCAGCATAATGGAATTCCTTCTTCAGCTCCCTTCAAAGCATTAAGCACCCAATGATCCAGTCTCAAACCAACAACAATTCTTTGCAATAACCAAATTCCAGCCTCCTCTTCCCATGGAGGAGAGATCTATATATAGATCTTTTGGAGAGAGGATGAGTCAGCTTGAAGCTGGTATGAAACTGACTAGTGTCCTCTCCCTCTCTCAGTTCTTGAGTCCACTTGGAGGTTCTTGCTTCCACTTGGAGATTTGGAACCTCTTACTCATTACCAGTCGAATTCCCTGATCCAAGTGTCATTTTGGAAGCTTCCTGGGCATTGACACCTTGAGGAATGACTCTGCCACTTGTCCCAACTCGCTCAGCGCAGGTAGCCTTTATTGGAGTTGACATTCAACGCAGGTAGACAGTGGAGCAGTTGACATTCAGTGCAGATGCTCAGTGGAGCAGTTGACATGATCCAGAATTGGCTTGTTTTTGAGTGGTTTTAGGTGGAGAACTTCTGTGAATTGCTGTGGTTAGTTAGCCTTGTTCCTCTAGGGGTAGGAACAACATGTTTAGGGACTTTGGATCCCTTAGATTATGGACATTTCATGCTCAATGCTGTAAGGCACAAAAATGTCTATAACAGTTGCCCCCTAATGTATGAGGCCGTTTATCGGGTGAAATGCTTTATCCAGGAGGGTCCAAAGTTCATCCATCTGCTGGGAGGAGACCTATAATAAAATACAATACAATACATTATGATTCATACTGCTTTCATGATCTAGCTGAGGCGGGCATTCCCATGCTCAGCTTTATAAATTCATTTGTGTACATAGAATAGACGATCGTCTAATGGTAGACTGATAATTTTGGCGAAATTATCATCCTTTGAGTAGGATGATCATCTGCTGTAATGATGTACATGTCAAATGTCTTTATTTTTCCTGAATATATATCGCATCCCGGATGGATGAAACTAGATCTGGGGTCTTCAAACTCGTTCGATCTTCACTCTAAGTAAAAGTCGATCCATGTGAGAATTGCGCTGAAGTCGAACATGGAAAGACATCGCTTGATTACCGGTCAATGATGTAAACCGTTAACAAGCGCGAGAGGAATCACCGATAATGATAATGACCCTCAAGGTACTGCAGTACAATTCACGCGGTGTGAATAAAGGACTTGGCATCGAACACCATGCAAAATATTCTGGTTGAAGGTCATTGATGTATACCTGTCGCCGGAAGTGAGAAACTTGCCATTGAGGCATGCAAGCTTCAAAGTAATGATGGGGTTGTTCCTAGATCAACTTCTTGGATAATGAGCTGATGTCAACAAGAAGCGATCCGTCAAAGGAGGGCCTTGATGAATCCCACATCAGTGACACGAAACGGAGCTAATAATTTTAATGGAGGTGAAAACGATCTGTGACATATGATTCAGGGTGGCGGTCATGAATGGATGAAGGATAATGTATGGCAGTGGATGGGACCCGGTTGACTCTTTCTGAACGACTTCTCTTGAACATATGGCGACACTGATGTGATGGATCAGTAGCATTACCCCAAATATGGATGGTATGGCGAGACCATGGTGATGTGACCGGTGAATGAGACAACCCAACCCGATTGTGGTACGGAGGAAAAGTGTCATGTTCAAGAGCGACCTGCTACCATCAAAGTTCTCTTTAGTTTTCTCCCAATTTTTCCCCAGTCATTGCTGACCAGTACCTCTTTATTTTTGTCAAGCTTGAGGAGGATAACATATGCTTGTTCTATAACCTGCCCTTCGGGCAAGCCCATCGCTATGTTTTAACGAGCCTAGCAATAGGGAAACTCGTTCTCGTCTAAAGACAATTTTGTCGCTATTTAATAATTTTAACGAGTCTAACGACAAGGATAACTCGGTTCTTTTCATTTTTAGAGAGTCTGAAAAGATACATAAAGTCAACTCCAAAATTCCTTTTTCGTCATCTAATCCCTTAAGTCCGAAAAAGTATAAAACAATACGGAAGGGATGAGTTTTCGATATCTTTAATGAGCCGAACAAAACAAGCGCTCGATCTTTTTGTGCAATAATCCCTCAGGTCCAAAAAGATTAAAATCTAGAGGAGGGATAGCTCTTCCTGTCCTTTAACGAGCTGGAAGGCCAAAACTCGACAACCTTTTCATGTTTTATGAGTCTGTTGAAAAGAGCTTAAAGAAGACTCGTCTTTTGAGGAACGAGTGATAAACAGGGATAGCAGCAGATTCCAGGTACAGGTTGGAATTTTCCAATCACGGCAGTGTCACAAGGATGGCTAGGTGAAATCACTCTTCGCAGCTGTTCCTCAAAATGGGTAAACAATCATATGGAGGTGAACGATCGGCCAAATGAAAAGTGGAGGTGGCAGGTGCAAACACGACCAAGGCTTTTATGGCAGATAAGGTTACATACACAATGGTTATTTACCGGAATAGGTTCATTTTTTAATGAGCTTGAATGCGCCAAAACACTGCTCACTCTTATGTTTATTTTTTAACGAGCATGAACTATGTGCTAAAACTGCTCGGATCTTGCGTTTATTTTTTAACGAGCATGAATTTTATGCTAAAACTGCTCGATGATAATTTTGCATGCCCCCAGCATAATAACGCAAATCGAGGTGCATGCATACTGGTCACTATTTAAGCATAGTAACGCTTGAGGTACAACCCGTTACGGGGTTGCGCCAGTGGGATTCCATCATAATCCATTAACTCGTAGGCTCCTTTTGCTAACACCCATTTAACAATATAGGGGCCCATCCATAAGGAATTAAATTTACCTGCTCCCAATTTATCGGATTCTTGGTCATAAAGCAAGACCAAGTCACCTTCTGAGAAGACACGGGGTTTGACATTTTTGTCGAACTGCGCCTTGACTCGTTTCTTATGGGCTTCGTTAGCCAAAGCGGCATCACGACGGGTTTCATCCAATTGGATTAATTCCAAGAAACGAGCCTCTTCTTCCGAAGTTCCGGGGAGGAGATCAATTGCGAGTTTAAGCGACGAAATTTCGCACTGGATTGGCAAGACTGCTTCCAGGCCATACACCAGTTGGAAAGGTGTGAACCCAGTCGCGTTCTTCACCGATGTTCGGTAAGCCCACAAGGCTGAGTATCGGATTAGGTGCCACCTTCTTTTGTGAACCCCGATCATCCTTTGCAACATACGCTTCAGGACCTTGTTGATTGCTTCAACTTGTCCGTTGGCTTGCGGATAGTACGGGGTAGAGCTGTCATGAGATAGCCCTAGCTTGGCAGCTAATTCGACCATCATGTGATTGCGAAAATGCGACCCATGATCTGTAACTATAGCTTGTGGTACGCCGAACCTGGCGACTACATGATTGAAAAAGAAAAGGGCAGCTGTTTTACCAGTGTTATCTAATGTAGGCATCGCCTCGGCCCATTTGGTAAAATAGTCAACAGCGACTATAATATACCCATGCCCCCCGGTCGAGGCGGGGTTATATTGCATGAAATCGATGCCCCACTTGGCGAAAGGCCCAACAGCCACTATTGGCTGTAAAGGTGCGGGTGGTCTTCTGGTTTTGCTATCGAAAATTTGACAAGCATGGCAACTTCTGACTGCGGTTATGCAATCTTTGAACATGGTTGGCCAGAAGTATCCTGCTCGTAAGATTTTCTGTGCTGTAGCATATCCAGATTGATGCCCCCCACACGCACCTGAATGACATTCATTCAGGGCTTTTTCGGCCTCTTCATGGGTGAGACACCTTCTCAGGACTGTATCGATACCACGACGGTAAAGTGTATCACTGACGATCATGTAGTCTTTTTCTTGGTATCGTATACGTTTTTGTTCTGAGTGAGTGGTGTTAGGCCTAAATTTTTGGGTTTGGAGATAAATTATTATATCTCCATACCACTCATCGCTTACAGATATCAGAAACAAACTTTCGTCCACGATTGACTATTCTGATGTTTCATCGTTGGACGATGATGGGAGATCGCACAATAATTCTGCGAAAACTAAAGCTTTCTTTGATTTGGATTTTACAAATTCCAGATCAAACTCTTGAAGGATTGCTATCCATTTTGAATATTTGCCCCCCAGCAACTGTCGCGACAGTATATAAGTCATGGGGTTGCAATCTGATAAAATGGTAGTTTTCCGAAAGAGGACATAATGTCGAAATCTTTGTATCGCTTGAACAGCAGCGAGTGCTAGCTTTTCAACATAAGAATATTTACTTTCTGTATCATTCAAGTTTTTACTTAAATAATATATAGGATGTTCAATTCCATCGACTTCTTGAACTAAAACCATCGCAATGGTCGTATCCGCTGCAGCCAGATACAGGTTAAAATCTCTTTGATAGTCCGGGGCATACATTAATGATGCTTTTACTAGACAATCTTTCAAAGCATCAAAGGAAGCTTGCGCCACCTGATCCCAGACAAAAGGTACATCCTTTTTCAAAAGACGAGTATAACCTTTAGCAAGTTCTGCGTAATTTGGAATGAACCTCCTCAGAAAGTTTTCTTTCCCTTGGAGTTTCTGTATCTGAAGCAAATTTGAAGGTGGAGGCAAATTAATGATTGCCTGAACCTTGCAAGGATCGAGACGAATCCCATCTTTAGAGACTACAAAGCCAAGTAAATGACCAGAACCGACGCAAAACACACATTTGTGCGGATTGAGTCTTATCTTGTAGTGTCGGCAACGTAGAAATATCGCTCTTAAATGCTGCAGATGATCAGTCCGCTTTCGTGAATGAGCCGGAAGGTCGTTGAACAATGTTCTTGATGTCATGGAAGGCATAATTCATTGCCCTCTGAAACGTCGCCCCTGCGTTCTTTAAACCAAAGGGTAATTTTCGATAAGCGAATGTGCCCCACAGACAAATAAATGCAGTCTTTGACTGGTCCTGTGGGCGGATATTTATTTGATTATACCTGGAAAATCCATCCATAAATGAAAAGATTTCACATTCGGCGCATTCATCAATTATCTGGTTGATGAAGGGTGTAGGGTAGTTGTCCTTCGGACAAGCTTGGTTTACATCCCTATAGTCGACACACACTCTAATTGTTCCTTGTTTCTTCATAACAGGGACAATATTCGATACCCAATCGGTTAGAGGAACCGGGTAGATGAATCCAGCATGGAGAAGTTTTTCAACTTCTGCCTTAATGGCCGCGGCTTTCTTGGGGTGCACCTGCCGAAGCCGTTGTCTTACTGGTATGACATCAGGATACATTTTAATTTCATGTTCAACGATACTCGAGTCAATGCCTGGCATTTCATCATATGACCAAGCAAAGACATCTCTAAATTCGCGAAAAAGAGCGTTATATATTTCCAGTTCTGAAGGGGAACAACCTTTGCCAACATAAATATTCTCTACAACATTTGTTTTAGTCGAGATATTTATGGCTATAGTCTCTTCAATATTGGATAAGTTTCACTCGGAATCCACCTTATTTACAGTATTTGATAGGAATTCAAAAACTGAAGGGTGATAAAGGTCATGATGAGTATCTTCTTCATATTCCGGAAGAAGGGAACGATGGTGGTGATCATTCCATGGTGCCCCCTCAATCAACATTGATTGTAAGATCCCTTCGTCAGTCCCATGCACTTTCGACCAAGGATCTAATGGGGTACCATATTCTCTAGACCTATCTACCCAAACGCTTGACGAGCGTTGATTTGGGTTCGCCTCCCATGCCCGAAATATTGATTGCTACAATATTTCTATAGGGCTTGGGGGCAAAACCATTGCATGATCCATGTTGACATCGTCTCCTGCGACCTTCGTGGAAGATATCATGTTGCAAGTTGCTACTAACGCTATATTTCCTATATATATAAGAGGTGGAAGCGTGAAAGTTCCCATCATTGTGGGGTCTTTCAGTAGGCCTACTCCGATGTCTTGTAGCGAATGGTTGCTCTCATGGATCATGGGAATGCTTCCTGTAACTTGTGAACCATTAGGAAGGAAGTTCTGTTGGTCGACGACCGTAATCCCTCCTTCAAACGGGAATGTGATCTTCCTAAAATAAGTCGACACAACAGCTGCCATGGCATATATCCATGGTCTTCCCAGTAGGATGTTATAGTCAAGATTCCCATCGATGACCTCAACATCAATTTCCACTGTTTTTCCTTCTAGTTCAACCTTCAAGTTATTTAGGATGCCGTACGGGGTGTACGTCCTTCCGTCGAATGCTTTTAGTGTCGTCGAAGATCGCGACAAGGTTGGAGATCCTAAAGTTTTCCAGCAACTCATCGACATAATACATGTAGATGCCCCCTCATCAATAATTGTTCGGTGAACAGTTTTGTTGAGGGCTTTCACTTGAATAAGGAAAGCTAGTTGAGCTGGTAACTGAGGATCGTATCCTTTGTGATCAAAGGATACAAGATTGGAATCCTTAGGATCAACCCCACCAATAGCCGATAACAAAGCCTGCCTTTGGGATGGGCAATTTTGTAGTACCTCAAGAGTCGACATAGCAGATGGTGATTGGGCCAAATCTTCCACTATGTTATAATGCTGCGCCGCTCTGGCGCGAGGATTAAATGTCGACTTGTGTACTACTCCCTTTGGTGGTTTTATTGTTAATTCAGGATTGATGGGCGGTACAACTTCTGACGAAGTTGTTGTCGAACTACTTGGTTGATCTTTACCTTTGTCGTTCGACAGCTGTGGATTCCCGTAATCTTTGTTCCTTGTCGAAATCAAAGCATCATTCTGCTGTTTTGAAACCGACAACATAAGCACTTGCGACGGGGAAGCATTTCCACTATCAACCAGATTTTGACCTGGGTTGGGAAATGGATCAGTTAACATAGCTGAGGTTTGTGAACTTTTAAAGAATCTTTTTAACTCAGCTTTGTACAGACAATCGACTGTCCAATGATCCTCGTCACATATCATGCATGGACTTTTGGGTTTCCCTTTCCTAGGAGGGTTTGAAGAATTCTTTCCAGGAGATGACTCACCCTGTTTCTTCTTCTTCCCTTTGTTTTGCTTCTTCTTGCTTCCTGGTTGATTGGGTTCTTTGCCTTTATCTGCTGATATGGCATTTACTTCCAAAGCAAGAATTTCTTCTTTTGCATTTTGATCCGAATTCTTACGGGCTTTCTTAGATGAAGCCTTTATCGATTTCGCGTTTGCCGTGCCAATCACGCCATCGCCGGCATGAGAGTCACTATTGGATTTAGGAGGAGGAGGAATTGAAAATTCCGGTCTAGGGGCGTCAGGTATTTTGTCGTAGAGCGTGCCAGACTGAGTATAAACTAAGTCTAGATATTGCGCATGAGCAATAACTTGCTCCTCCGTTACGACTCCCCCCTTTGCCACATCTTCTGTTATAGCAGGAAGTAACGACTTTATAAACCATTCAGCTAACAGCTGATCGGGAACGTATGTTTTAACCATCCTACGACGACGACGCCATTCATGTATATGATCAGATATATGAGTGGTATTTGTCTGCTTGAAGTTGGTTAATATTTCTGTTCCCGTTTCATACCTTATCGATAATTGAAAATGGGTTAAGAAAGTCGTGGCTAGGGAGCTAAAATTGTCGAAAGAGGCTCTAGGTAATTCAATATACCATTTAGCCGCTGGACCTGTCAATGTCCTCTAAAAAAGGCGAAGCCTTATCGAATCATCGTTCAGAGTGTTCGACGAACACCACAGATGAAAAGTCATCACGTGATTCGATGGGTCTTCACCTGGATTTCCATTGAATTTAGGAATGTCAGATGGAAGTTTGTGAGGAATCGCTGGCCACCAAGGGGCATAAGCAATCGGATCATTGGTTAACCGGTGTAAATCGGGTAACTCTAAAGTTGCCACAAACGGTAACTGTTGATTCAGGTTAGGTGAAGCACAACCAGGGTATGATGGAATTACTTGAGCAGTGGGCCTTTGCATACCAGCATAATGTAATTGATGTTGGTATGACTGATATGGTTGGTGGACTTGACCACTGTAAAGCGGTTGGTTTTGACCGTTTTGAATATACGGTTGTCCACTGTTCGCAAAGATCTGCTGCTCAGAACCTTGGTACACTTGCTGGAATTGTGGTTGTTGGTATTGCACTAGCCACGGTTGTGAAGCCATGTTCTGCTGCGCTATACTAACCGTAGGACCAAGGTGTGGGGTAATTGTACCCATTTGGACCTGTGTCGCCCCACCAGTTGGCGATTGCGGTTGTGACCCAGGGTCAAGGGGCTGTTGCATTACAACCTGAGAAATCTGAGGTTGACATACAACAGGCATCGCTTGAACCTGTGACACTGTTACAATAGCCGGTGTGGTCAGGATGTTCGACATAGGTACACACTGTTGCATAGAATATACAACCCTTGGTTGTTGAGGTAGCATAGGTACCCAACCACTTGATGTAATTCCAGTATAACCTGAATACTGTTGTGAACTCCCATATGGGTACTCTCCCGGAGGGGGCAATGAAAGGGCATACTGCCCCCCATATGGTAGCAATCCGGAACTCAAGGGGATTGTTTGTCCTTGTGGACCGGATTGCCCAAATTGACCTCCAAATGGATCAATCTGGCGAGTCTCAACATAAGAGTTGCCGGATATTATTCCGGATGAACAAACTGGAACGGACCATACTGTCGAAATAGTCCCTTGGTGGACTCCTTCTAGCTGTTGTGAGCTATTCGGGACAACTGGTATGCCGGCAAACATTGTCGGAGTGACGGCAGGGGCTTCTGCTGTCGCTGTGTCATTCGACACAGTCCTAGATGTTGACGGTTGTTCAGACATTTTGAGTCTATCCAGTAGATTGCCTAGCGATTCTACAGGAACTTCCACTTGTGGTGGATTAACTTCTGATGAAGGAAATAGAGTGACCCCGACTCCAAAATGGGTTGGAGTACTTGCTTGTGGGTCCTTTGGAATTTCCTCTATCGCAATCAAACCCGGTGGAAGAGGAAGACCGTCAGGTCCGTAAAATATTTCTGGTGCCGAAGAAGGGGTTGTTTCGACAGCGACAGTTGTTTGAGGAGCAAGACTCTCTGAACCGGTTACAGATGGAACTGGCTCAGTAGCACAAGTATTTTCCCCCAGACTAGGATCAGTGTTACTATCCCTCTGTGGCTGTTGAACTTCTTCTATAGAGGCAGGGTTTCCAGAAATGTTTGGAGTAACCGGAATCTCAGATGTAGTTGGAACACTTGTTCTAACTTTGATAGGAGATTTTGAACCGGTTAAACGAGTTCGCTTTGTCCGTACTGTTTTCGATTCCGGAGACAAAGACGGTTGACTCGTAAGCCTCCGCGAACGACGGGGTTTCAATTGACTTTCTTCCACGATTGCGGATTACTCGATCAACCAAAATACAAAAAGGGGAAATTGGTGTTTCCGAATTGAATGAATTTTATTAGATGCTTTAGACACAACTTGCTTTTTCACTTTTAAAGAGTCGAGAAAAAGCTAAAGATGACTCTAGTCTCCTTCGATGTTTTAACGAGCCCGAAGTGACAAATGCTCGGATGGACTTTTTCTGTTATAGAGTCTGAAAAAGGCCAAAAGGAACTGCTCTGGAGATCTAGGCAGAGGGTGTTATAGACATTTTTGTGCCTTACAGCCTCGAGCATGAAATGTCCATAATCTAAGGGATCCAAAGTCCCTAAACATGTGGTTCCTACCCCTAGAGGAACAAGGCTAACTAACCACAACAATTCACAGAAGTTCTCCACCTGAAAACACTAAAAAACAAGCCAATTCTGGATCATGTCAACTGCTCCACTGAGCATCTGCGCTGAATGTCAACTACTCCACTGTCTACCTGCGTTGAATGTCAACTCCAACAAAGGCCACCTGCGCTGAGTGAGTTTGGACAAGTGGCAGAGTCATTCCTCAAGGCGTCAATACCCAGGAAGCTTCCAAAATGACACTTGTATCAGGGAATTCGACTGGTGATGAGTAAGAGGTTCCAAATCTCCAAGTGGAAGCAAGAACCTCCAAGTGGACTCAAGAACTAACAGAGGGAGAGGACACTAGTCAGATCTCAAGCTGACTCATCCTCTCTCCAAATATCTATATATGGATCTCACCTCCATGGGATCTAAAGACTGGAATTTTGTGATTGCAAAGAATTGTTGTTGGTTTGTGGCTGGAAACATTGGGTGCTTAATGCTTTGAAGGGAGCTGAAGAAGGAATTCCATTCTGCTGGGAAGGAGATGCTGGATTGGAGCCCTATGGGTTGTATCTCTTCCTGAACCCTGTTACTTATCAATAAAGCTATCTTGATTCTTTCCTATATGCTGGTGTATTTTGTATGATTGCATTATTGTATTTGATTTACTTCTAATCCTGAATCATTTATGAACATGTATATTTGCCTTTGCATTGTGTTCTTCTCTTGTCACAAGTAGCTGTTCTCTTGTCACAGATAGTTGTTCTCTTGTGATCTCGTGGGATTCAAGTAGTTGTTCTCTTGAGCAAGCGAGGAGACAAGTAGCTGTGGACACACAAAGAGAAGAGGATCTAGATCGAGAGACAACCGGAAGACAACGGTAAGTCTGCCAATCTCCCCTCTTTCACATTTCATAAAGGAAGAAATCATAATAGCTGTATTCGTTTGTTGCTAAGGCGCTGTCACACCTTAGGTGGATAGGATCGTCCTGCATAGGCATTTTTCCCCTCAACAGAGGGTGTGCCAAACTTTTCGCAAAACCGCAGAATACTTTTTAGGGTACGGGCGGTCGATCTTCGTGAATGCTGTGTTCACTGCATTGCGATCAGTAGGGTGGCCGACATGGCTTCCTAAGGATAAAAGGTATATCCCTATAGGGGTCTCCCAATATATACGCGACGGTACGTGGGAGCACAATCCGTACTAGCGCTACCGTCTCTCAGGAGGAATCACCCACCTTCTTCGAGATCGACAGTCACTAGGCTTAACGACGCCGGAACACGTCTCTAGCCTAGACCTCTATGTTGTGCGGTATGTTACAAAGCGTTGTTAGGTTCATTCAGTTTATTTTAGGTTGATCTTTTTAAAGTTTGCCTTTCAAGGTTCACCACGAGATTTATGATACAAATTCCTAAATGCAGTCTAAGATAATAAGCAAGCTTTATAATCTTTTCAACTTTGAAAATCCTAGCTACTAAGGGAAAAGAAAGACACTATCTTTTCTCAAAGAGCAATCAGCACACGCTAATGCACTTTCCCTAAATCCAAACATGCAAACTATCAAATGCAAAATGCACAATGCAGGTGTTTGTTTTCAACTTTCTTAGTATAAGTGCCTACAAAGAAAGCTTTTTTCACAACTTTGAATTTGCTTTTAAAATGATCAATGCAAACAAGTTCACTCTTTCGAAAACAACAAGGGTAGAAGAGATTACAATCACTTTGCTACTTTCGAAATAAAGACTTGTTTTGACACTTAAAAGACACAAATTCAAACCAATAAGCAAAAGTAAATCTATAATCAATCTGCAAACAACCAATGAACTCTCTTCTAAGATCACAATCAATCAGATCTGAATCAAAGGCTACAGGATGACTACTTTACTCATGCAAAGGAAAACTGTAAATGATGCCACAAACACATAAAAACTTTCACAGTATTTTTGTACAAAAGGAGGCGGAATCTAAGCAAAGAAAATAGGTTATCTGACTGGTACTTATGCTGGTTAAAGGCTGCAAAAAACAGAGATCAAAACAGGGCAACAGAGGACAGAGAACCCCAGCTGCACAAGGCTAAACTGGTTCAGCGCAACCTCAACACTGAGGACTTGACATTCAGTGCAGGTAGCCCCTTCGGGACCTGCGTTGAAATGCAGACTGCCTTCACAGCAGTTGCGCTGAAGGAGAAACTCTCGTTTCCCTTGGGTTCTGGGTCATAAAATGCTCAAAAATCAACTGTTTCAGGCCAAATCAGAAACACAAGCAAGGTATAAACAGAGGGATGCTTTGAGAGGGTACTAAAGACTATCACAAAGGATCATCAAATCATTTGTGGATCTATTATTTAGATCATAGCCAAAATCCAGTGAAGGATCAAGGCAGCAACAGTCTACTTTGAAGAAGCAGTTCGATGTTGTTGCTGTCAAGTCTATGATGTAAACAAAAATGACGGAAACACAAATGAAATGAATAAACAAGTTCTTCCCCAGCGGAGTCGCCAATTTTTTGTGGGGAAAAATACCTATGCAGGACGATCCTATCCACCTAAGGTGTGAGAGTGCCTTAGCAACAAACGAATACAGCTACACTGGTTTCTTCCTTTATGAAATATGAAAGAGGGGAGATCGATCGACTTACCGTTGTCTTCCATTTGTCCCTCGATCTAGATCCTCTTCTCTTTGGATGTTCACAACTACTCACCTCCTCGCTTGATCAAGAGAACAACTACTTGATTCCCACGAGATCACAAGAGAACAACTACCTGTGACAAGAGAACAACTACTTGCGACGAGAGAAGAACACAACACAAAGGCAAATATACATATTCATAAATGATTTAGGATTAGAAGTAAATCAAATACACTAATGCAATCATACAAATACACCAGCATATAGGAGCAAACCAAGATAGCTTTATTGATAAGTAACAGGGTTCATGAAGAGATACAACCCATAGGGCTCCAATCCAACATCTCCTTCCCAGCAGAATGGAATTCCTTCTTCAGCTCCCTTCAAAGCGTTAAGCACCCGATGATCCAGTCTCAAACCAACAACAATTCTTTGAAATAACCAAATTCCAGCCTCCTCTTCCCATGGAGGAGAGATCTATATATAGATCTTTTGGAGAGAGGATGAGTCAGCTTGAGGCTGGTATGAAACTGACTAGTGTCCTCTCCCTCTCTCAGTTCTTGAGTCCACTTGGAGGTTCTTGCTTCCACTTGGAGATTTGGAACCTCTTACTCATCACCAGTCGAATTCCCTGATCCAAGTGTCATTTTGGAAGCTTCCTGGGCATTGACACCTTGAGGAATGACTCTGCCACTTGTCCCAACTCGCTCAACGCAGGTAGCCTTTGTTGGAGTTGACATTCAATGCAGGTAGATAGTGGAGCAGTTGACATTCAGCGCAGATGCTTAGTGGAGCAGTTGACATGATCCAGAATTGGCTTGTTTTTGAGTGGTTTCAGGTGGAGAACTTCTGTGAATTGCTGTGGTTAGTTAGCCTTGTTCCTCTAGGGGTAGGAACAACATGTTTAGGGACTTTGGATCCCTTAGATTATGGACATTTCATGCTCGAGGCTGTAAGGCACAAAAATGTCTATAACAACTAGGTTCCCCATTCAAATTTAATCCTGCTTGGATATTGGTGGGGGGATTTCAGGGTTTGTTTGGTCTAATTGGACACCATTTGACCCAGATTTGGGACTCTTGGCCAACCAAAAATTCATGGGATCATTTAAGACTTTAAAATTGAAGGTAGTGGATTGGGATAGGTCCATAATCAGAATGTGAGGCTAGAAGATAAAGGAAGTTGAAGAATATTTTGAAAATATATTAAATGTGGAGAAAGGTTGTTTAATGATCAAAGAAGCTCTTCAGGTAATCAAGAAGTTGGGAATAACTAAAAAGAAGCTACTATTTAAATAAGAGATGGAATGAAGAATGAAGAGCAAGGTCATATGTGTTGTAGATAGGGAAAAAAGAACTAAGATTTGCAACAATTTTTCTACCCATAGGAAACTAAAAAATAAAATCTAGGAAGTTAACTATGAATATGGAAGATAGGTTAAAGGATTTGGGGATTTGGAAAA
The DNA here is from genome assembly GCA_031772625.1 of Pinus tabuliformis. Taxonomy (NCBI): domain Eukaryota; kingdom Viridiplantae; phylum Streptophyta; class Pinopsida; order Pinales; family Pinaceae; genus Pinus; species Pinus tabuliformis. The sequence goes on from CM062815.1 coordinate 42,218,958, forward strand.
CTTAGGAGTAAGACACTTCAATAGGAATTTCAAGAACTAGTTAGATGCAATTTGGTGTAGATAACATGGGTGATTCGAAAATTTCCAAGGTTCATAGAGGAGTCAAAAGATGAAGAATTCTACTAGGATATCTCTAAAGAAGAATTATTGGTAGTGATTAATGGTCTTAGGAACGATCAAAGCCCTAGACCTAATGCATGGATGATTGAATTAGTACTAGTATTTTTTGATCTATTAGGCAATGACATATTAATAATTGCATAGGATACAAGGAAATAAGGGAAAATTCCAAGAAATATGAACTCTACTTATATAGCACTCATTCCAAATGTGGATCATCCAAGGAATTTTGTTGATTTTAGGTTTATATTTTTATGTAGTATGTTGTACAAGATAGTGTCCAAAGTCATTACAATGAAACATAGACCTTACTTTCTTGAGTCATATCAGCTAAACAATTAGGATTTCTACAAAATAGGGATATTCATGAGGAAATTGGTTTAGATTAGAAGGCTTTTCACATCATTAAATCCAAGAATCAACTAGCATTTGTACTCAAAATTAATCTTTCAAAATCCCATGACAAAATCTCATGGAATTTCTTATGGATTTGTCTCCTACACATTGGTTGTTCATATAAAGTTGTGAATTGGATCATGGGATGTGTGATGAGCACTAATTTCTTGGTGTTTTTAAATGGTACAATGTCTAACTTTCTTAGCCCATTGAGAGGCCTTCACCAAGGATTCCCCTTGTCTCCATACCTTTTCTTGTTGGTTGTGGAGGACTTGAGCAAGATAATGAAAGAGGACATTGAAAGTAATATATGAGAGATGGTTTTGAAGGGAAAGACATTAGCCATATCACACTAATTATATATTTATAATGACCTAATTTTGATGATGAAGGGGAAATAAGGATAACATTACACGTCATGGATCTATTTTGTAGGTACTAGTATGGAGGCTAGTTTTCAAAAATCTACATTGTATACCTGCAATATTAGGATAGAATTCCAAAATATTTTGAACGCATTTTTTTCCTTTAGATAACAAGGCCCTCTTTAATAGTATTAAGTACCTATGGTTCTATATTAAGCCAAATAAATATGTTAAAAAAGATTGGATGTGGTTAGTAGGAAAAGTAGAATCCAAAATTACTTTCTAGTGCAATCAATGGATTTCCCATGGAGGTTGGATGTTCCTCATCAAGGTGGTCCTAGAAGTTATCCCTATATGTTAGATTTATATTTTTCGTATACAAAAAGGAGACATGGAAACTATGGTGAAGTAAAATTCTAAGTGCAGACACAAACAATTCCTCTAGCCGGATAGCAGCTCTAGCCACAAACAAGAAATTCTATGGAAGATTTCCTTAGGTTAGAACCAATTAATAGGGCCTACCTCTTAGTACACTTATCCCGTTTGATGATGAGCTTGCTTGCTCACTCCATCTATCTCTTGTTTCATTCTTCGAACACCTGAAACAAGTAAACAATAGCAAACAAAAACTATGATAATAGACAAATTGTATTCAACCTACTTAACAGGTCAAGAAAAATTAAGCCATAAACATGTGAGATGACATATTATGTAGGAAATCAATCGATAGTTTCATATATATTAAATCAATAAGAGATTACAACCATTGCCTTGATGTTGTTGTTCTTCTCCGATAAATACGTGTTCCCACACACTTTCGTTAGCATTCCATGATGGCCCCAACAATGGTAGTTTTAAGGCTCTTCCCTTTAGTCTTCACACTAAACTATTCACACTTCTCCTTCACACACAACTAGAGATCTAAAACTATGAATAATTTTTTGATCACTCCACAATCTAAACTTCAACCAGAGCCTATTTAGAACTAGCACACCAACACTAAAGTGTGCTTGGGAAAAAGGGATGTTTATATAGCATGGATGGAAGGGAGATGGTTCCTCTTCTCATGGGAGAAGGTCTTATCTCTTGAGGTAGTTCCATCCTAATAGGGGAAAGGAGACCAAACTGACATCCTCGACTCCATCTGGCCCAACCATTTACCAAACTTCTGTTATGAAGCTTCTAGAGCTGGAAGCTTCAGCTCCTTATTTAAAAAACTTTCCAAAAGAAGATCAGCACGACTGTAACAAGGCTCAGTCGCTCTGGTCGGTGCTAGGGACAATTTTAATTCCTGCATATTGGTGCAAGGAGGACATAGGTCATTAGGGTTGGTCTTGCAAACTGGGAAAAACAAAAGATTTTTGGGAAATGATTCAAAAGGGAATTGTTCTGCTCATGAAGAGGGACACAATGGGAGTTTCTTCATGAAGGGAAAGCATGTAGGGTTCACAATAGAGGTCCTCTAGGATCAAGGAAATGGGAGTACTAGAACAGTGACAAAATTTTGTGTAACAGATTCCCCCTAAAGCGTGAAGGCCGAACTAGAGTGAGAGGTGAAATGATTTATGAATCAATGTGGGGAACCAGAGTCTGTCATCAGAAAACCTACAAGCAAGTACAGATACATATACATAACTGAAAACTCTGCCAAATGATACATGAATTGTGGTATGGATGTAGCCATCCAGAGAAAGACCATGAAAATGGATCCAAGCATGGGTGCAGCCATCTGATAAAGAGGATCATATTGAAACCAAGGTATGGTCGCAGCCATCTAATAATGAGAAGGATCACATATGACAACTCATGGTATGGGCACAACCACCCATCTGAAAGAGACATGCATATCAGCACAATCATGTCACACTATCTTACAACTTAGACTTTTGGAATCTGAGCCCATGGTCTTGCGCTCCAACACGACCCGATCAAAGTACAAATTCTAACATGTGAATAGATGTGTTGACATCGAACATGCTAGAAAATCACTTGATTACCAGCCAACGATGTAAATTGTTAACAAGTTCGAGAGAGACCACCAATAATGAAAATGGTTCTCAAGGTACTATTAGCACAATTCATGAAATGTGAATGAAGGAACTGTAGTCGAACACCCGTGAAATCACCCGATCGAAGGCCAATGATGTGAACTTGTCGTTGAGTGTGAAGAACTTTCCATTAGGTCATGCAAGCTCTAAGGTACTGGAAGGGAGTCTCTCAGTCAACTTCCTGGATAATGAGCTGAAGTCGACAAGAAGCGACCATATCGAAGGGGGTCCATAATGTATCCCACATTATCGACACGAGACAAAGGGATGCAAAATGATTTTGGATGATACAAAGAATCAGGGGTAAGTGTAATTGCAGAAGGACAACTCTTGAATATATTGGCGACATGGTTGGAAGTTTGGCGGCTTTTGGATCCATAGGATTGGTGGTCATGATGATGTGGCAAATATCAAATGGAAGGAAAAAATAAATGGCCCAACCTAGGAAGGTTAACAATAAAAAGGAGGATATCCGAACCTCACATGAAGCAGAAATTGTCATGTTCAAGAGTGAGCTGCTGACACAACTGATTAAATTTCCAAATTTTACCCCACCATTCCTGGTAGGTACCCCAATTATTTTTTAATCACAATATTGAAGAGGATAGCATATGCTTGCACTGTAAGTTCATCCTTCTGACAAATCCGACCTAGTAAGTTTAACGAGCCCTAGGAAGGAGAAGCTCATGTTCGTCATGGTGATGAATTCAATGTCGTTGTATGTTTTAACGAGTCCGACAAAGGTGAAACTCGATATCTTTTTCATGTTTAGAGAGTTTGAAAAAGACACAGAAAAGAAAAATCCAGATGGTCCTTTTCGTATATTTGTCTCCTTCGAGCCTGAAAAGGTAGAAAACGATACTCGAGAGAACTGCTTGACCATTTCAATCAAGGAGTACCTTTTTCGTAAATAGTGCATCCCAGGCCGAAAAAGGGGTAAATGTATACTGGGCGCATGATGTTTCGTATCCATTAATGAGTTCGAAATGACAAGAGCTTGGCAATCTTTTCGCATTTAAAGGTTTGGAAAAGAACTTGAAAGCAAACCCCCCATTTTATTCTCTTTTATGAGTCAAAAGGGAAAAATACTCAGGAATATTTTCATTTGAGTTTTAGGAGTCAAGAAAAGAGCTGAAACATGACTCAGTGTCATCGTCGAACATCCATCACTTGTCGTTGTGCAGAAAGGTAAAGTGCATTATCCAATTCTTTGAGGCAAAATAGGTAAAAAATACTTAAAACCCTGATATTTCATGAAAAATTGGATAAAAGGAGGGAAAGTAAATATTTTTTACCATTTACCATTTTACCTTGTTCTGAAAAACGTTTCACCCACTTTTACCCTAATTTTTCCAGAGCAGATTGCAGGAGATACGGGAGGTCATTCGCTGAGCCGCCAGTTGCAAGTAAAAGCCAAGTCCCTAAGATCCATTTCCATAATATTTATTCTTGTTTTTATCCATTTTTTGGATTTCTGAGGGAGATTTTGGAAAAATAATTTTCCCTTATTTGGTGTGATTTTAGTGCACGGAATCGTGTCAGCCAAGGGTTGCTAAAACAACCAACTACGTCGTCAACACAACTATTTATAAAACAAGCATTTTGACGTTGTGGACAACGCAAAAAACCATTTTTTCTCTTGAATCCACTATTTGAATCCAAATTTTAGTTTCCAAAAATGATTATTGACTGGAATACATGGTTTTTGCAGGAAAGAATCATCGAAAATGGTAGACTAGAAAGAACGTGAGCATAAAGATGTGCACACCTAGGCAATGAATGATCCAAACTACTTGGACGACTTGAGGAATTGTGGGCTCCTCAAGTTCTTTCTCACACCAGGGATGCAGGCTCAGCCTAAGCTACTTCAATACCTGATTAGTCTCTGGTACATAAATCAGAAAATATTGGTCATTGGTGACCAGGAGCTAGAATTGGAAACTTCAGACATCTATTTCATCACAAGACTGTCCTGGAGAGGGGAACCAATCAACCTATATGGGTCACGGCCGATTAGGGCAAGCATATCCATGCTACTTGCTGAAAATTGCCCTGAAGCCCTTAAATCCAAGAGCGGCAAGATTGAGATTGCCATTGTGCGAGATCTTACACTAAGAATGCTACTATTGACTATCAGTAGAGTTGTTGGGTCCCAAGCAGAGCACGAAACTAAAAAGTTGAAATTTCTATATGTTATCAATTATACATCAGCGACGATATTCAATTGGGTGGAAGCCATGAAGATCAACATGAAACTTCAACTATCAAAAGCTAAGGCGTGGAATCTGAAGAAATTTTTCTTTGGATCTATACTAGTGACCTTCTTCCTAGAGTAGGTTCCGTTGTTCCAGTACCAACTGACTGAGGTAGATCTACCGATTCCATGAGACCCACAGATGGTCTGTTGGAGTCATTTGATGCCTAGGATCATTGGGGGCCAACATATGTCCTACAAGCTTGCCTTCTTCTCATGGATACGATGATAGTTGGTTGTAGTGGAAGATTTGTCATACAATGGTACCAACTTTCATGGAGATCCAGATATGCCACTTCCAAATGGGGAGGATTTCGACAATGAAAGTAAAAAATCAATTTTTGATTTTTTGATTTTTTAATTGTTTTATATATATATTTGTTTCTAACATTTTGTTTTATCAATGTAGATGTTGGACCAAAGTGTCATGCTGGGATATCCCCGATAGCCAAGCATGTCGCTCACCAGTTTGTTGTCACTCCTTATCAGGAAGGAAGCGACAACGATGAGGAGATCATGAGAAACCTTGAGGTATTGACTTGTGGTATCCCAGAGTATGCCTAGGTGGGAGACATCCCATGCCAATGCTAGAGGCATATGGTGGGGGTATCAGATCTGAGCTGCCGATTGCTGACTCATGTAGCACGAGTAGTTTTATGTTACCATGATCACCATGCTGATTAGCTCCTAGGTCCAGCATTTATATTTTTGAGGCTTTCATGCCATGGATATATGAGGCATGCGAGTTGCGGATGTTATTTGAACACACATATTATTTTTTGGGGTTTTGATGTATAAAACATTATCAGCATATATGTGTGTGTGTGTGTGTTGTATTTTCTTTCTTGCTATGGTACAAATGATTTTTTTTTGTTTTTCACATGTTTCGTAAATTTCTATCTAACACATAATTAGCTAATGCATCTCTCAATGTATTCATGCATCTGGGAATATGATGATATGCAATGTAATCAAAATTTATTTCTAGTAGACGAATACCTAGATACATTCTCAATATCTGAGGGTTTCTGATGTAATATTTCCTGTTGAGTTGAAGGACAACAAGCTATGCATCCAAGTTGACAACCAATTCCCGAATGTCAAGAGCAATGGCCTTTGACAACAATTCGATAACTGCACTTTATTTGGAAATGTTATTAGTAGTGCAACCTAAAAAAATACCTTGAAGATCAATCAACTCACCATGAGGGTCATAAATGGCCCATGCCACGGAGGATAGATTTTGGATACTACGGTAAGCACCATCAGCAAAACTGATGTGAGGAGTCACAAACATATGCAAAGCAGGGAAAAATATAGTAAACAGGAATGTTGTTTTAAAACTAACACACTAAACCACACTGCACAAAAATGAATGACACACTAATGTACACAAGTAACCATGCAAGATGACCTAAGCATAGTACTTTTTGAGATAAAGCCCATGTCAGGGCTTGTCTAGAGGATTTCCTTCATAATGAGTTAGCTCATAGGCCCCTTTGTGCAACACTCATTTAACAATGTAGGGCCCATGCCACATCGGTTCAAACTTGCCTGCCCCTAGCTTATCATTAGCTTGATCATATAGTAAAACCAAATCACCCTTAGAGAACACATGAGTGGAGACTAACCGATCGAAATGGGACTTGACTCGCTTATTTTGTGCTTCGATGACCAAAGCAGTGAGATGACGAATCTCATCCATCCATTCTAAATACAAGAGGTGCTCTTCTTGAGGTGAGGTTTTAGGGAGAAGTTCGACAGCTAGCTTGAGTGAAGGAATTTCGCACTCAATTGGTAATGTTGCTTCCAGACCGTAGACTAGCTAGAATGGTGTGAAACCAATTGCGTCCTTAGTCGAGGTTCGGTAAGCCCATAGAGCTGAAAAGAGCTTGATATGCCAATTGAACTTATGCATCCCAATAGTATGCTGAAGCATTGTAACCAAAACTTTGTTCATAGCTTCAACTTCACCATTGGCCTGAGGGTAATACAGGGTTGAGCCATCGTGGCACAAACCCAACATATAGGTTAGCTCAGCCATCATGTAATCTCGAAAATGGGATCCATGGTTGGTGACAATGGCTTGAGGTACGTAGAACCGAGGAATAACGTCATTGAATAGAAATTGAGTCGTTGTTTTACCATCTGCAGAGCATGTAGGCATCATTTCAGCCCATTTGGTGAAATAATCCATAGAATATAACCATGCCCCCCAGCTGAAAAAGTGTTACATGTCATATAGTAAATGCCCCGTTTGGCAAAAGGACCAACGGTAATGATGGGGTGTAGGTGAGCGAGTGGGGCACACAACTTGCGCTGGTAAATTTGGGCTTCATGACACTTGTGAACAACAAGGATGCAATCCTTAAAGATTGATGGCCAGAAATAACTAGCGCGAAGGATTTTTTGAGCAGTAGCATAGCTAGACATATGACCGCCACATGCCTTAGGATGGCAGTCATTGAGAACTCTCTCAGCCTCCTCGAGAGTAAGACATCAGTGAAGAACTGAATCAACACCGATATGGTATAAAGTATCTCCAATAATATGGTAGGGTTGGGAGTGATGTTGAATATGTCTATGATCATCCTTAGTCAACACGGAACAAAACATGGACGTCTGGAGATACACGATGATATCACCATACCATGGGTCAAGGGTGCTTATCAGGAAAAGAATCTCGTCTGGGAGCTACTCATCTACACTAGTGGGGAGAGACATAGAAAGAAGGGAGCAAATCAACTCGGAAAAAACCAATGATTTCTTAGATTTGGTAGTAGTCAACACCAAATCAAATTCTTGCAGGATGACAATCCATTTAGAATACTTGCCCCCTAGCAACTGACGCGTCAGGATGTAGTTCATGGGGTTGCATTTAGAAATCACAGTAGTAGTGTGTAAGAGAATGTAGTACCGAAAGCGTTGAATAGCCTGTACAGTAGCCAAAGCCAAATTCTCAACATGGGCATAATGTGTTTCAGTGTTGAGGAGATTGCGACTGGGGTAGCAGATAACATGTTCATTTCCTTTGTCATCGTCTTGTACCAACACCATAGAAATGGTGCTAGAGGCTATAGCTAGATAAAGGAAGTAATCGCGATGATAATCTGGGGGATGCACCAATGGATTATTTATGAGGACAACCTTAAGGTCATTGAAAGAATTTTGGGAAACCTCATCCCAAACAAAGGGCACTCCTTTCTTGGGAAATTGAGTAAATCCTAAAGTTAGCCCAACATAATTGGGCATGAAATGACGGAGGAAATTTTCTCTCCCCTACAGGCTCTGTAGTTGGTGTAATGAAGATAGGGGGCTAAATGAGCAATGGCCTCAACTTTAAGTGGATCAAGGTGAATACCTTCCTTAGAAATAATAAATCCAAGGAGTCATCTAGATTCAATGCAGAAAACACATTTATGTGGGTTTAACCGAATGTTGTAATGTCTACAATGAAGAAAAATCTACCGAAGATGGTCAAGGTGATCTTGTCGCTTACAAGAATGAGTGGGAATGTCATCCAAATAAGCTTGAACGATGTTACGAATGTCATGAAATGCATAAGACATCACCCTCTAAAATGTAGCTCGAATAATTTTTAGGCCAAAAGGGAGATTTTTATACGCGAAAGTACCCCACAGACAAATGAAAGCCATATTTTCTTGATTGGTCAGCACAATGTTAATCTGGTTATAACCAGAAAAATTATCCATAAAGGAAAAAATTTCACTCCCAGCACATTCATCAATGATCTGATCAATGAAGGGTGTGGGATAATTATCCTTAGGATAGGCACGATTGAGATCATGGTAATCGACGCAAATGTGGATCATGCCTTGTTTCTTTGCCACCCGTACAATATTAGACACCCAATTTGTAGGAGGGATCTGATAAATATATCTAGCTTTGAAAAGTTTGTCAAATTCACCCTTGACAGATACTACTTTCCTAGTGTGCACTGGGCAGAGTTGTTGGTGAACAGGCTTCACGTGAGGATAAGTTGGTATTTCATGCACGATAATGCTAGGGTCAATGCCAGGCATTTCCTCATATGACCATGCAAACACATCACGAAATTCTTGAAATGGATGAGTATAGACCTTGATCTCATCTGGAGAACAAGTTACCCCGATATGGACATTTTCAATGACAATGGGCTTGACAAAAATATCAATTGGCATCATTTGGGTAATGTTACCAAAATTTCCTTTCAACCATACCTCATGAGGCATGATCAACACCTGAAGTGGTAGGGAATGAAACTGAGAAGAGAACTCTTTAATACAAGTAGACACGACCGTCGGGCTAGGCAGGAATGAGGAATGATGATGAGTATCATTCAAAGGTGGTTCCTCCAGAGACATTACTTCCATGATACTCTCATCAACAAGAAAAGTCTCGACTAAGGGATCAAAATATTCTAAAGCACCAAGTCATGGGGATTGAGAATACGTATCGAGAGAAGTCCTCGAAATAGGAAAATAAGAGGATACGAAACTTGAGGTCAAAACAATTTCCACATAATTGATTTTGGCAGGACTAAGTGGCATAACCTCACCCTAGGAATAAACAAGATCCAGTGAAGGTATGACCTAAGGATCAATTTTGAACAAAATCATCTTGACAGAGGCAACATGAGGAGGTGGGAGTAGAAAAATTCCCATCAAGGTAGAATATTTAAAAATTCCTACCCCCACACTCTCGTAAGGAGCACCGTTATTCTCGACATACAAAACATTTCCATCCAAGGAGGAAGAGGCAAAGAAATACAGTTGGTCGACTATGACGATCTTCCCTTGATGGGGAAAATGAATCATGCGGTAGGGAAGAGGCTATAGCATACATGGCACGGGTCCAACTCCGTCCAAGTAGAAGATTATAATTGAGATTAGTGTTAACAATCTCGACCTCGGCATATACTGTCTTGCCCTCCAAAGTAATGGCAAGGTTGGGTAAGACATTGAATGGTCACGAATCGCACCTGTTGAAAGCTTCCAAAGTATTAGGGGATTGGTTCAAAGTAGGAGAACCAATTTCCTTCCAGCAAGCGATTGACATGATGCAAGTAGAAGCACCTTCATCGATGATGGTCCTATGAATGGTTTTCTTGTTAATGATTACCTGAATGAGAAGGAAATCTGATGAGGCAGTCACAAAATGTGGTTCTCTAGATCAAAACATATCAAATTGGAATCGGTAGGATCAATACTCCCAATAGCCGATAACAATGGTTTCCACTGAGACAGATAGCTTTGGAGTACCTCAAGAGAAGACATAGCTAATGATGCCTAAGCCAAATCCTCAACAATATTATAGCGCTGAGTGGCTCGAGAATTGGGATTATATGAGGAATTCCTTAGCACACCTCAAGAAGGTGGTCAAATGGCTGAATTAGGGTTAGGACGCTCGATATGAAGGGGGGCAGAACTTGGGGCAGAGGAAGAAGGGGTGGCCGCTTTCTCTTTCCTGGCTATCAGAGCAGGAGTTTGATAATCTTTCTATCTAGTAGCCACATTAATAGGCATACTCATCATGAACACTTGAGATCTTGAGGAAGCATATGATTGAGGCTGGTCTACCCTTTGAGTCTGCTAAGACAGAAATGGCTCTTTCAGGACAGTTGGGGTCCCTTTCAACAAATGAATAACTTCATACTGTCAGGGACAATTCTTAGTGTAATGATCCTCCTCACAAACGAGGCATGGATACTTATGCTTCCATTGTGAAGTCACCAACAGACGACTTAGGAGGACCTTGTTTTGGGGCATCAACTTTACCCTTGCCTTTGCATTTCTTCTTACCTTTTGAGGATTTATCCATTATGGTAGACTGGACAGTGTGGACCTTTGAGATTTTACTAGGGCCAGGTGGATTATGGGAGGAATTATTGGAAGCAGTGGTCGAGACCGACTTCTATTTGGAAGAAGGTTTTGCAAGGGTCTGGGACACTGAACCAATTGCTCCATCAAAAAGAGGTGTAGCCTGTGACTTGAATGTCATTGGATTGGATGATGGCTGCAGAGCACTGATTAATAACTCATACAAAGTGCCAGACTCAAAGTAAATGAGGTCTAAGTATTGGGCACGAGCAATGTCTTGTTCTTCGGTAACGCATCCACCCATAGCTATATTGTGAGAAATTGGAGCGACAGATGACTTGGTAAACCATTTGGTTAGCAACTAATCAACAATCTCAAATTTAATCAGGCAATGTTTACGTCTCCATTCATGGATGTGATCGAAGATGTGCATCGCAGTATCTTTATTGAGTGATGTAAGCAAATAGGTGCCAGTTTCATAGTGAACCGGACACTGGAAATGCATGAGGAAAGCCATGGCTAAAGAGTTGAAGTCATGGTAAGTACTTCGAGGGAGCTCAATGCACCACTTGGTTGCAGTACCTATAAGGGTTCGTTGGAAAAGATGGAGATGAATAGAATCATCAATGTATGAATTTGAAGAGCACTAGAGGTGATATGTCATCACATGGGCTTGAGGATCTTCTTTTGCTTTCCCATCGAACTTGGGACAATCACTCGAGATCTTGGACGGAACCAGAGGCCAGTATGGCAAATGAATAATTGAATCATTCATGAGTCGAGACACATCTGGAAACTCTAGTGTAGCCAATAACAACAATTGAGTATTGAAAGGCATTGGAGGTCAATAAGTGGGTCCAACCGGAGGAGCCCATCCCTGTTGGTAAGGATTTTCTCCCCATAGTGGAGGTTTTTGGCCATATGGCATTTGATAATCCCCCACTATAGGTTACCTTGGCTGTAGGGAGGATTTTTACCTTGAATGCCTTGGAACTATCCGGCTATAGTTTGCTGATAAGCAACATACGGGTTAAAATTTTGTTAAGCATATTGACCTTGGACATATGGATATTGCACCTGTTGTCCTTGAACATACGGGTTTTGAACCTATTGCCCCTAAAAAAGAGGATTTTGGACCTGTTTCCCTTGGACAAAAGGATTCAGGACCTGTTGCCCTTGGACATTAGTATTTTGGGCCTGTTGCTGCAGGATTTGACCCTGACCCTATTCTTGCAAGGGTTGACCTTGTTGATATGTATATAAGGGTTGATGCTTCTCAGGTTGGCTCTGCTACTGCAAGGATTGACCTTGCGACTACAAAGTCTATCCCTGCAGCTACAGAGGTTGGCCTTGAGAAGACATAGGCTGGGAGGTTTGCGGAGCATACTTCACGGTTTGTTGCAACTTTTGCAAGGGTTTCCCCTGCGGTTGTTGCAGTTTCCCTTACTACGGCATCATCTGTCCCTACTACTATGTGGATGGCCCTTGTTGCAACAAAGGTTTCCCTTGTTGTTGCAGAGGTTGTCCTTGCTACTGTAGAGGTACTTCCATAGTTCCTGGAAAATTTCCAAACTGTATCTAGCCATAGTCACCCAGAAAAGTGGATGGACCAAGCTGAACATACTATCCTGGCTAAAGGACGTAAGGTAGATTGACCATTCCTTGAGAAAAATATGGAACATAAGGAGCTTGGTACTGAACCTGAGCCTCATAAGGCTGCTAATACTAGAAATTGCTTGACCCAGATGGACCAATGGGGTTTTGGACCTATTGGTATTGGACATTACTCGATCTAGCAGGACGCGTAGGGTTTTGGATAACACTAGAAGAAGGTTGGTTCATCCCAACCATGTGATCCTATGAGCTACTCACATTGGTTGTGCCTGACATCGTAGAAACACTAAAATTCTCCCCCCCAAGTGGTGGTACAGCTAGGCCACTTACTGGAGAGGTCGAAGAACTGACAACAACATGCCTCGAGATGGTTGGTTGAACTGGACGGGTGACTTCGATGGACGAGACAAAAGGGTTCAGAACGGTGGGTTGCACTGGGACTAAGGTAACGGCAAAAAGCATCACCTGTTGGGAGGTCGGGTTCTGAATGAATAGACCTATAGTAGGCATGGTACCAGACGCCCAAATAGGGTTGTGATAAAGTGATGAGGCACTAGGTGTACTTGAGACCAACTTTGCTAAAGTCAGATAATTAGGTGGAAAATCCGATACACATTGATGGGAATTTTCCCTATGTAGGGGAAACCTTTAGGAGGAAATTGATGTTCTTCCTCTTCAACAGTGTGTGGAGTAGAAACTTCTGATTGATCCAAAAAGGTAATTGGTGCTTCGCCTTCAGGTTCCATAGCTAGGAACAAACGACGACAAATGACCAAAGACGTATGAGGGGATAATTCCAAAGGAACACTCAGCTGATTGTACGGACTGTACAGACGCTGCAATGATATCACAATAGGGTCGAACAAAGGATTCGAAGGATATATAACTAGTTCAAGATGACCTTAAGTGGTTGGCAAACTCTCAGGAGTCTAGATGGGATTGTCTGGACATTCCGGGCCAAGATCAGAAGGTGACCTAGTATCTGAAGTAGGTGGAGAACACGATGATAAAGGTTGAATGCTCAAAACGATTCCGAGTTCAACGCCTCGGTCCTCAAGTAACTATGGTAATTTAGGAAAAGGCTCCTCAGACAATCTTTCAGATGGAGGAGAGGAAGAGGAACTAGGTGAACCAGATGGTTCAGCCATGATGACCTCATCTTAGTTAAATAGGAAAAGAGAGATAAATTTGAAGGCTTTAAAATGTACTTTAAGGAAAAATCATGATTTGGTCTATAAAATAGTATCAAGATGTTATAAGATCATGGGCAACAATTTTTTAAGACACATAAATAAACTAGTGCTCTTTCATGTTTTAAGAGTTGAGAAAGAAGCAAAGATGACTCTATCACTTTCGATTTGAAATGAGCTCAAAAGGACAAGTGCTCTAATGATCTTTTGAGTTTAATGAGTCAAAAATATCACATGACTACTCTGAATGATCTAGGCAAAAAGGATTACCAGGAAACCGTGAACTGCAAAATACCTCTCAGTGAACCGAGAAGTACAGATAGGAAATCTCCTCAAATGTTGTGTTCGGTGTGTCATGTTTGCAAGGCAGTAGACTCAGCTTCCCATGGATAAAGGATTGCAGCCTAGAGGGGTCTCCCTTTATATACTCAACTGTATGGGGAGAACAAGTCTGTACTAGCATTGTCTAGTGCTGAATCTAACAACAGTTGCTAGGTTTGAAGACGTCAAAACATGTCTCTAGCCTAGACCTTTTAGATATGATCATTGGGTTTCAAATGCACCTTAGGTTAATTGAGTTCATTTTAAAGTTTATCTTGAATTATGTCTCGGTTTTCAGGCCTTAGCGATCTAACTCAAAAAGTCCTAAATCCAGTTAAATGAGACAAGACCCTTTCAATTCAATGAATTGTCTACATTAGAGAGGGTAGAAAACACAATAAAATGAAAACAATCAAGAAAATGAAAGCAAAATTATTTTTCACTACTTCACTTTTTGAAAAAATAAACTAATGAAAAATTAATTCCAATTCCTAATTGCCTAGCAAGTACACTCCAAACAGTCCTTTCAGAAGTAAAGAGAATTCTTTTCTTTTCAAATGAAAATGAAATGCTAGTCTTCAATGATGCTAACTACCATAACATATTGATGCACCAAACTATAATTTTATACTTTTCATGAAATGACAAAATTAATTTCTCATAAAAAACTCCAATGAAAATTTTTCAAGACAATTGATTCTCAAGCAAATTATAAACACAAAAAGATAATCTCTTTCAAACTAATGATGTAATGATTCTACCAAAAACAATACAAGCAATGTGATTTATGCTAGAAAAGAAACGTTTAGACAAGAAAACGAAGCTTTTCAAACTTGTGTAATGGAGACCCAAAGCAATGAGAGGACTATAAATGATTGGCAAGGAGTAAATGCACCAACAACTTGACTCACTGAGTTCACAATCAGCTGAATGGATGACAACTTAGATGCCCTAGGGCCACAAACCATCCAAGGATTGAAGAAATCAAGAAAGAAGAAGGCAAGTCAACAAGCAAATAAACCAATTGAAATGCAACTTTCCAGTCAAGGAGAAGACAGTCTGAACAACTTACAAGGCAGAAATTAAGAGAGCAAGACACACTGGCCAAGATCTAGGGTGAACCCTAATCTTCACTTACAGGCATCGACGCGACTGCCTAATTGACAACAAGTGCCAGAAGGGGGTCGACACGACTGTTTTTAAGCATATCGTGTTGATCGGCGTGGCTGTCAGTGAAATAAGTGCGCTGAGCGAGGATGCAAAGAAAAAAAAAATCCAAAAGTTAATACCAAACTTGCTACTGTGAATTTTAGACCTAGAGCAGTAAACAAAGCAAAGCAGAAAGAACTAAAGAGAAATTGTGAAACTAGAAAAGCTCACACAAAACCATGAAATTCCAAACAAGCAAACAGAATGATTGATTTCCCCAGTGGAGTCGCCAATTTTTGGTGAAGTAAAATTCTCAGTGCGGACACAAACAATTCCTCTAGCTCGATAGTGGGTCTCGCCACAAACAAGATATTCTATGGAATATTTCCTTAGCTTAGAACCAATTAATAGGGCCTGCCTCTTAGTACGCTTATCCCTTTTGATGATGACCTTGCTTGCTCGCTCTAGCTATCTCACGTTTCCTTCTTCGAACACCTGAAATAAGTAAACAACAACCGTGATAATAGACAAATTTTATTCAACCTACTTAACAAGTCAAGAAACATTAAGCCATAAACATGTGAGATGACATATTATGTAGGAAATCAATCGATAGTTTCATATATATTAAAGCAAGAAGAGATAACAACCATTTTCTTGACATTGTTATTCTCCTCTAACAAATCGGGTTCCCACACACTTCCATTAGCATTCCATGATGGCCCCAAAAATGGTAGTTTTAAGGCTCTTCCCTTTAGTCTTCACACCAAACCAAATTCACAATTCTCCCTCACACACAACTAGAGAGCTACAACTATGAATAATTTTTTTATTACTCCACAATCTAAACTTCAACTAGACCTTATTTAGAACTAGCACACCAACACTAGCTTGTGCTTGGGAAAATGGGAGGTTTTATATAGCATGGATGGAAGGGAGATGGTTCCTCTTCTCATGGGAGAAGGTCTTATCTCTTGAGGTAGTTCCATCCTAATAGGGGAAAGGAGCCCAAACTGCATCCTCAACTCCATCCATCCCAACCATTTACCAGACTTTCTTGAAGCTTCTAGAGCTAGAAGCTTCAGCTCCTTATTTAAAAAACTTTCCAAAAGAGGATCGGCACGACTAGAACAAGGCTCAATCACTCTGTTCAGCGCTAGGGATAATTTTAATCCCTGCATATAAGTGCGAGCAGGACACGGATCATTAGCGCTAGAGTTGTAAACTGGGAAAAACATAAGATTTTTTGGAAATGATGCAAAAGGGAATTGTTTTGCTAATGAAGAGGGACACAATGGGAGTTTCTTTATGAAAGGAAAGCATGTAGGGTTCAATGTAGAGGTCCTCCAGGATCAAGGAATGGGGAGTACAGGGACAGTGAAAAAATGTTTTGTAACAGAAATATTATAAAAATTTGTTGAAACTACTTCAGAAGGGAAATGAACTTTATAAAGATTTACATTTTGTCACCTAAAAGAAAATTACACAACCCAAATTCCATGGTGGATGGTGACTAAAGGATGGTGTCCTATTTGGTAAGGCACTAGTTGCAATATGTTTCTGGAACTATCTACAAATTGAAAGAATCAAGTGCAGGTTATTAGTTGAAAAATGTATTAACCAAAGTTGGTTATTGATTGGATCAAAGCATAGAATAAAAGTATAGCAAATGTTTCCAACCGTTGGAAGGCTCTCATTCTATCATTTCTAATCATAATAATAATAATAATAATAATAATAATAATAATAGAGTGAAGAGTGAGGGACGGAAGATAGATTCCCATTAGAGTAGATGGTATAATGGGATATAATGTTAAAATATTTCTCCTTGAAGGAATAATATATTTCTTATAGCAAATTGGGAAGGCATCATTAGATAAAAATTGGAGATCCCTTGTATACCATAAGTTGGAAACAAGGCCACTACGTAAGGAATAGCTAAATATTCCTAGAGAGTGGGAGAATAATTGCAACAATTTCTTGTTGTAATGAGAGCAAGCACATATAAGGCCACTTAATAAAGAGAATGAATGTGTTGGGGTTTTCAATGAGTCAAGTGGAACTTATTAAAAAAAAATTGGATATAAACTAAAATATAAAATGTGCAGGAACATAGAAAGAAATTTTGGGTGAATTTATGGAAGGTAAAATCCCCAATGAAGAGTCTCCTACTATTATGGTTGATGACACATAATAAATTGTTGACCTGGGAATCCTTGCAGTAAATAAATTTTCATAGGTCAAACATTTGTTATCTTTGTCGAGGAAAGTAATAAACTTCTCAGGATTTGTTACTCGCCTATGACTACACCAAAGAGGTGTGGAATGGAATTCAAGCCAATATATAATTGTAGAATATTTGGAAAGAAGACAGATTATGTGGCTTCCTAGAGGATTTTTTCACTCAAATAAGACTCAAAATATGGATATTCCCCCCCCCTCCAAATATCTATTCGAGTATTTGACTCATCAAGAAATCAGAATTATTTGAAGATAAATTTATTCTTTGATAATTTCTATTTTATCTAAAGCAAGGTTGTAAGAGTATCAAACAGAGTTGATCATAAAGGTTCCTTGAGTTGTAGGTACTTTGATAATTGACAAATTTGATCTTCAATCCTTCTTCAATGGAGAAAATCAACGAAACAACCAAATTTTTGGTATTGGGTTTGTCTCGTGCCTATCATAATTTATTTGTTTCATTTCAAAGAAAATGTGGGAGAGGGAACCAAAACTATAGGAGAGTTATTGGCTTTATGTTATCTCCTTAAATGTTCTCTACACAAGGAAGTTAGACCCTTAAAAACATTTTGGGAATCCTCTTTGGTTATACAGAATATACAAGTAAAAGGTAGGATATCAAGCTTATCACTCACCCCTTTAGCACAATATATTCAAGATATTATGTAAGACTTTGATCACTTTGAAGCTCAACATGTTTACGGGGAGGTAAATGAAGTAGTTTATTTTCTCTTAAGGAAATGATTAGATCTACAAGTTGGAAATTGTTTTTTGTGCCTCAAATAAAATGATGTTGAACAATTTATATTAGGGAATATATGTGATTTTTAATCTTAGAGTGTATGGATAATCTAGTTGCTAATGAATTTTAGGTTTTTTTTAAGTCCCAATTATTTGGTAATTTTGTACTTATCTGATAGGGTATTTGGACACTTAATCTTGTAATCATTGTCATAAATAAAGATTCATTCAAGGATTTCATACCATCAAATGGAAAAACCTATTAAACTCAATAGATGTAATGCATGTAAGGAAAACACTCAAATCTATGCTTGAAATAAAAGTATGCTTTTCTTGGGAGAATATAATTATATAGAAAAAATTGAGATAAATGTACATTGTTTTCTATTCAGTTATTTCATTATAGATTGATAATATGATGGTTTTTGTTTACAAAAGGTATAATCTTCAAATATCTCTTCTCATTAAAAATATTTTTGTCAATGCTAAAATTTGGCATTCACTTTTATTTATCAAATAAAAAACTCATTATGATAAAGAATAAAAACAAAAATTATTGTTATATTTTGATCACAAACACACAAGAATTTAGTTGTAATAAAGAAGCAACATTAGCAATTGCAAGCTTGAGAGAAAATATAGAGAGGATAGAATGAGAAACCACTCTTTAGACTAAAGAGGCAAAGAAACAAATTCAAATTATGAGGTCAAGAGGCCAATGGAATATCTTTAATAAATTGGATGCCATGAGTACATATTTATAACATCTATTGAAGAGAGGAACAATGTGTGTTAGGTGTGGTTCCTTAGTACATGCACATGTATGAAAAAGTAAACCCCCCTTGGTTTCAATTAACTAACCCACGAATGAATTTAATAGGTCAAAAATAGAGTTAGAGCCGTAAATAGAGTCAAGTAGCCCAAATAGAGTGAGAAATTGTTAAAGTTAAAATATATATATTAAAAAAAAAAATTACACACCATGTACACCAATGTGAGCATGGAGCACACCTCTAATATAGATTAGAGAGACAAGTTACACAATAACTCCTTAAAGAGTAGGATAACCTCCTCCACTACCAATATACATTTATACATTCACTATCAACATTCCTAATTCTGTCAATAGATAATATGATCACTACCTTGTGGAGAACATTATGAGAACAACAACAATGTTGAGTGGACTTTGATATGACTATTGTCCTAGTTGAGAAGCCTTAAACACCCCAACAATATCTCACTCATGGCTTCAACTTGATATGAATACTTAAGCACATATCCTAGCAAGAAATATTTTATAGTTTCTAAAAGACATCCTCCTAGCTATCATCTACGGTCTACTCATCCAATTTGAAGAAAGTAATCCCCATATATACCAAAAACAAAAGGAAAATAAAAGGTAAGGCTTGAATGGGTCCTTGAGTAGTGGGGACCTATAAGAAACTTCACAAGGACTATGGATGCTCACTAGTAGCGAAGCAATGCTTGTGATTTCCAGTGACTCTGTCAAGGCTATGGATTCTTACTGGAAATAGGGAAACACCAGAAACTCACTCTTAAATGCTTGAGGTTATAGTATCCTAAAGCATCATTTTCTTTGTCACATTTGAGTCCAAAGTTAAAGCAAAGAGCATTTACAATTTAAACCCTTCTAGTCTTACCAAGGTAGGAACCAAAATCAGGAAAAGAGAAGTCATGCAACTCAACATTCTATCGCTCTTAGTATTGGGACCCTCATAATAGGATTGACACATTGTACATGCATGCCAATTACATGATTCAGGAAATATTTTCATACATATGCATATATTCAAGGGTCATACCAATGTTCCGATAAGTGTTGTAGTTATTACAACACCCTCCTCAATTCCCCTGAGTCACTTCTGATAGGAAGGAATTGAGGTGCCAACATTCTAAAATCCAAACACCATATTTCCTAATCTTCTATTCTTGTCAATCCTTAGTGGAGTCTCTACCTTGAGTTGTTGTATGACTAATTTTTTATTTTACACAATGTGAATATGAGGCATAAAGGACCAAGTGATTCTTATTGACTTCATCTTTTGAGCTAACTTGGTAAAATCAATATTGTTCTCTGTTGGCTTGTATGGGCCTGACCCAGGTTCAGAGGTGATTTAGCCGAGAAAATCTCGGTACTACCGGCCCTTTCGGCAACAGTCCGCGGAGCGCAGACTCGGGTCTGACCCGATGTAGTATGGGAGGGTGCTAGAACCAGGTTTCCGCACCCAGGGGATGTCTGATGAGCTTCTGGAGGTCTGCAATTTGACCCTGCATGCACGTCGCTATGCACACTTGTTATTCATTCGCAACCTGTGATGTTGTTTCCGCACAGCCCTACTCAGGGCGCAACCCATATAATACCCAAGTTCCTTGCTATTTAATATGTTTATTACCCGATTTCTTAACTCGGGTGTGTAAGATTAATGGTTATTATAGCATATTATGAAATCATATCAGTGCGCACGATAAATAAACCAATATAAAAATAAATAAGGAAATGTACAACAAATACAAAGAAATAAGAATCAACTTCTCTTTATTAATCTTCAAACCCAATTACAGACTCGACATCGCCTTGCGCACTCATCTGCAGGGGTCTGCACACTCAGCTTCGGACACTACTAGGCTTTTGCGAACTCTACTAGGCCTCTGCACACTCAGCTGCAGAGCCTCTTCCTACTACTATGACCCAATACAATTAGAATCCTACTCTAAGCTCGAACCATTCATACTCTTCTCTCTAATTCCTTCACTATCTTTACAACTTAGAGAATTTCTCTATTTATACAATCCTATGGTCCACGAACCATGGGTAGGCAGACATGACTTTACATTACATTGCATTAATTTAGGGCGGACAACCCTATGACTTAACCTATACTTCGTTCTTCACGCCAGCAATTCATGGAGTCTTACAAAACCTTTAACCAAAACTTGGGCTTTGAGCCCCAAAACATGTTGTGGGGGGATTCCATGCCCAACAGGCCCCCAACACAATCATCATGACTCATCCCGAGTCACTCTACTGGTGCAGCGACCTTGGCGCGGACTCCCTCCAATTGGTACCGTACTGCTTGGAGGTCCACGATGCACTATTCTATGGTTTGTTGGACTTGCTGCATGCATTCCTTCGATGCTTCTTTGTGAGGATCTGCTACCTACCTGTTACACTAAAAAATGTCACCATGGCTATTTACAGTTAGTATGGCTCTATCAACAGTCATGCTATCCTCTTAGGCAAGTCTTATGCCTCTGCTCTCCATGTCAAACTCAAAAAAGAGAGAAAGTCTTTATAAATGTATTTATCTCTGGGTACGCAGGTTCTCTCAACCTTACCTGCGGGTACGCACCCAATGTTCACAAAAGCTGCGTCCTTGGACGCTCTGTATGTAAAGGGGCAGGTGCGTCCCCCTGTAAAGGTCAAAATGTGCAAGTTTCATCTTTAAAAAGTTACTTGTGGTCATTTCTAGAGCATTCTAGAAGGTTGTTCGACGTGTATTGAGCACCTCCAGATGGTTCATGTACCCCTACCAAAGAGGAACTTATCCCATCAATAAGGGAGCTATCCCATCCAAAGAGGGGATTATCCCATTGATGGTGGACCTGATTAACTTCCTCTTGAGCACTATAAATACAGGCATTGGGCCAAAAGGAGGAGAGGTTGGAAGCTAAACATTTCTAAGGGTAGATGCTGCAGGAATTAGGACTCCCATTTAGAAGCTTGTGAGGAGAGATTGCCAT
The DNA here is from genome assembly GCA_031772625.1 of Pinus tabuliformis. NCBI lineage: Eukaryota > Viridiplantae > Streptophyta > Pinopsida > Pinales > Pinaceae > Pinus > Pinus tabuliformis. The sequence goes on from CM062815.1 coordinate 42,240,981, forward strand.
CTTTGCTTGTTCTATTTGGAAGCGGGTGAGCTTTGTCAAAGTAAAGGAGAACTCTTGATGGACCCTGGGAGGGACTTGCATAACACCAAGGCTCAGGTTGCATTTGTTTCTTTTGTTACCTATTAATGCAAATGAGTCCATTCTTCTCAATAACTTGTTATTTATGAGTTGTTTCATGTACTCCTTGGTCTATGTGTTAAATATGTTTTATTTTATGAGATTATCAAGTGCTATTTAATCGTTTGATTGTTAGTGGATGCAGGTTTCAAAGTGAAGGAGGAGCTCATCTGGATCAGCGAGGCTGGACTGCTACAACAGCGTTGGACTACAGGTAGGATCTAAACACTTGATTTCTTATATAGTAAATGCATGTTTAGAGAAGGATTGCTCTTGTTTGTCTTGTTTGTCACTAGAGAGTCTTAGGCTCCTAGGGAGGTTGGTTGTGTCCGAACTATCGACTCTTTCCGCCTGACAAATTGGCGACTCCGCTGGGGATTCGATTGATGTGAAAAGTCTTTTCCTTTGTATGCAACTTTGATCTGAGAAAAGTCATTTATTTTCTGGTTTTTGGCTCTGTGACTTTGTTTTTGGGTGGGTTAGCTTAGGGTTAGATTCAATTTAGTTTTTCTTGAATTTTCCAGTAGGACGCACCCTCTGAGTATTGCACAGTGCGTCCCTGTACGCACTGTTGCTGTGTGCACAAAGCGGGCCCGCACCTGTCTTAACGGGTTGCCTGCGTCCCCTGCTAAAATTTAAGAAAATTCCATTTTTTGCATTTTTTCTCTTAGATTTTGCTTTTTCTTAGTTTTTACTGCCCAGATCCATTAGTCTCTTGTCAAAGATCTTCACCTGAACTTGTTTCGATAGCATTGAGTGTTTTAGTGGATTTCATAGAAGTTTAAGCCCTAGGGTTTGATTTTTGAGTAGGTATTGTAGTGACTTTGGCGGTAGAAGTTGTCAAGCCTTAGATCTCTCTGGTTTTGTCAGCATTCTTAGAAGTCAGACCTGTCATAAAGTCTACCTGTGAGAGCAACTTACCTTTGAGTGGTCTCTTTGGCAAATTTCGAAGTACTTGTTGATTGAGTATTGAATTCCATTTTACAAAAAGAACAAAAAGATTTGAGTTTTGTTTTGACTGGTCTTTTGATTCTGCATTAGCTGGTCCTTGACTTGATTTTGGTCAAGTAAAACAACCTAGAATCATTCTTGTAAGCTTTTGCCTCGTTAGGTTTTCTTAGAGTAATTTCCTTTTTGATTTGCTTGTGAGTCAAGTTTTCATAGATTTTATAGCTTTTGAGATTAATTTTCGTTAAAATAGATTTATATGCTTTATTAAATAAGAGAAAATACAAAAACATCTCCTTTGAAAAGTTTTGTTTCAAGTAGCTTTGAAGAGTTTTGAAAGAAAAAGAGTTTTTCGTGCACGTAAGGAGTGGTCATGCTTGTATGCTTGAAAAGATAAAGAGAATTGTTTCTTTGATTGTCTTTACTAAGAAAGTTGTTTTCTATAAAATTTGCATTTCTCAACTCTCTTAGTTAGGAATTTCATTGAAAGAGAAAAGTAGCGTAAATCATCTTAGGTGCATCTTTGTAGTGGTTTGAGTCGAGTGCCGTTGGTCCATTCGCCAAATGGGGTATCGATTTTATTACTTGTAACCCTCACTCGGCTGGGGGGCATGCGTATATCATCATTGCGGTTGATTATTTTACTAAATGGGCCGAGGTGATGCCTACATTCGACGCAAGCGGCAAAACAGCTGCAGTTTTCGTATTCAATCATATTATAACTAGGTTTGGTGTCCCACAAGCAATCATTACTGACCATGGGAGCCATTTTCGAAACATCATGATGACTGAGCTTACAAGCCAGCTTGGTTTGCGCCACGATAGCTCTACTCCTTATTATCCGCAAGCCAACGGTTTGGTTGAGTCTATCAACAAAGTTCTGGTTATCATGATCCGACGAACCATTGGTATTCATCGGTCGAATTGGCACAACATGTTATTTTCAGCGCTATGGGCATACCGAACCTCAGTGAAAACTTCAACAGGGTTCACTCCTTTCCAGCTAGTTTATGGCTTGGAAGCTGTGTTACCCATTGAATGTGAAATCCCATCACTTCAAATGGCTGTCGAATTACTTCCAGCTACTTCCGAAGAGGAGAAGCGTTTATTATACTTAGCTAAATTAGATGAGACTCGACGTGACGCTGCATTGGCAATCGAGACTCACGCGAAGCGAATGAAAGCTCAGTATGATAGAAATGTGACCCCTCGAAGTTTTTCGGAAGGAGACCTAGTGCTATTATATGATCGAGCTAACGATAAGCTAGGTGCTGGAAAATTCGTTCCTATGTGGCATGGACCCTACATTGTAAAGCGAAAGCTAGCAAAAGGGGCTTATGAGCTGGTAGATTTTGATGGGGACACTTTGGGTAAACCCAGAAATGGACTTTACCTAAAGAGGTATTATTCTTAAATGGTGGGTATGGAGAATTGTTAGTTAGGTTAGGTTTTCTTTCTAGCTAGTATGTTTGTTAGTTTAGTCAGTGTGCTTAGTTTAGAGAGTGTGTTTTTCGTCGTTATTCTGGCTTATCTTGGTTTTACTCTTGATATTGCAAATGTCGACGCCTCTCCAAACATACATCGGATTTGCTGATGGTGCTTGTCGTAGTACACATAATATCTCTTCCGCAGCTTGGGTTATCTATTCGCCCTCTGACGAGTTAGTTTCTATGCATGGGGTAAGCCTCGATCAAACGACGAACAACATTGCAGAATACAGTGCAGTGGTTGAATTATTATCCGAATCTATTTCATTTGGAATTCGACGTTTGATAGTGAGGTTAGATTCTGAACTTGTTGTATTACAGCTTAATAGAGTATATGCCATTAGAAATCCTGTGTTATTAAGGTTGTTTTTGAGAGTGCGTATTTTGGAACGTGAATTTGATTACATTGAATATCAACATATTCCGAGGTCTTTAAATACATTAGCAGATGCAATTGCTTCTCGAATGTTGGACAGACATTTACAATAATCATGCAAGTAAATTTAAAACATTTCATCACATATGTTAAACAAGATAAGCCGGTAATAATGATATATATAGATAGGAGTGTGTCAAAAAATATACATCGTCTTCGATCATAGGTTGAAAAACACCTTATGATCGGCAAAAATGATAAGTACAAAAAGCCAAAAATGTCATATGTGTCTACAAAAGTGACTAGCCAATCACTGGTGGTGCTCCCTATACGACACCACTGCACGGGCTACCTTATACAAAAACCTCCTAAACGGTCCAGGGACTGCGACCACATAGCGCTGAAGTCTGATAGGAATATCATCTATGGTAGTCTCGGGTATATCCACCGTCAGACGCTCTAGATCCTGCTCCAACTCAGCTAGTGACTCTGCAGCCGCGTCCTGTGGAGCCGGTACCGGTGCAACTGGATGTCTCCTCTCAAAAGGCTGGAGGTTGGCTGGGCGCTGTGGACCAACATCTGCATTTTGAAAATTTTTACTGTCAGTTTTGAGACGATATATATAAAAAACAAAAAAATATATAATTTGAAAACTTGTGAAAAATAAAGTACCTCTGTCGTCCCATTGTTCTCCCTATGGAAGAACCATGTCCGGATCACCTCGAAAATCTACTCCGGCATACAGAAAGTCCTGAATCGAAAAGACCTGGTCCTCTAACCAGTGAAAATAACCATCAGGGAATCGAACAACTGTCGCGCCCTCGTCAGGATGCCGGGCCATCACCGTAACCCATCGTATCAACTTTGGCTCCCGAGGACCCAAGATATCAACAGTGAGTTGCTGAGGGATCAGCATCGGAACTCTCTCTAAGGCAAAGCTCACAACTAGAGGCCCATATCCAAAGGTCTTCAGTTGTCCGTTCTTTTCCCTAGTCAGTTGGCCCTTCATATTGGCTAACACAGCATCGCACCAGTTGAAGATGGTGCCTCGGAAACAGTCAATCGCCATCCGCATTTGGGACCCGGTGGCAATATGTAAAGCGGCTGCACCGCAAATTCTGGTAACCGTGAAAGCTATAACCTTGAGTTCACGTCGAGAGATGTGTTTGATTTCTACGCCTTTCGCATGCTGTTGATTGGGTATGCACCAGTCTACCTGGAGACTAGCAAGGGATTGGCCACCCGGCCTAGTCCCGGCTAGATTGAGTTGCTCGCCCCTATTTGGCAAGCCAGTGAGAAAGTATATGTCAGAGGGCTCTATCTCGAGCTGGTGCCCTCCGATGTAAAAGCATTGCTCATGAATGTTCCATCTCTCAACCAGCCACTCCAAGAATCTCACCTGAGCCCTCATGCCAGGTATGGCCCAGTATTTATATAGTCCGCATGCTTTTAAGGCATCAATGGAAGGTTGGTGATTAATTGCGGCTAAAGCAACGTCCTCGTGCTCTCTTTCTCTCCAATCCAACATGGTGAGTGCCCTACACACCAAGAAATAAAGATTAGAATTTATTTGGGAAATTTTAAATGGTTGTTTTTGGGGTTTGGGTTTTCAAATTCCGCCCTTCGCGGGGGACGCACCCCACGTTTAGGACACAGAGCGCCGAGACGCAGCTGGCCTGAAGGTGGGCTGCGTACCCCGACCTTTTTCCTGTGTAGGAAAAGGTCGGGGGACGCAGGTCACCCTTAGGGCACCTGCGTCCCCCGCAGAGCGGATTTTAAAACCTAAAACCCCCCAAAAACCAAAACTAAAACCTAAAACAAGATTTTAATCGGATGAAATTGAAGAGGAGGATGTTGTGGAATACCTGGAAGAGACGGCGTTCAATTCTGACGGTCGGATTCTCTGCAACGACCACAGGAAGTTTCTTGCCAAAAGCCCTTTTCTCAACCTCAACAGTAAAATGGTAAAAATGACATGGTACAAAGTCTTTTTATAGGTTTTTTGGATGAATGAATGCTTGGTTTGTTTATTTTTCACCTTGGAAGGATATTTTTCAATGCATTTTTGCCTATCTTAAACAGGTATGAGTAATGTGTCCTTTTTGTGCAGGAAAAAGGGATTTAGAGGGAAAATTGTCATTTTTCACGAACCAAAATATCAGAGTCATCTTTTAAGCCCTTTTCTGACTCCTAAAATATGAAAAGATTGCCGAGCGTTTCTTTTACACTCGTTAAAACGGAATTAAAAGACGGTCCCCTTATAGCTCTTTTCTGACCGTAAAATCAGGAAAAGATTGCCGGGTTTTTGTCGTTTCAAACTCGATATGGAAATAAAACGACGTGTCCTTGATCGCTTTTTACTTTTCAGGTCAGTGGCACTAATTATGAAAGTACTCCTTGGTCGCAAGATCAAGCGGTTCTCCCAGGTATTATTTTATGCTTTTTCGGGCTTGGGGGACACAAATTTACGAAAAAGTTCAACCTAGAGTCTTCTTAAGTTTTTCAGACTCTCTAAAATTGAAAAACACCGAGTTTCTCCTATACTGGGCTCGTTAAAATTTCACAGTAAAGGACCTGTTCAATTACAAACAGGAACGAACCACTCCTTCCTAGGGTTCGAATCAAAACTAGGTTGGACTCATCCGAAGGATGAGCTTATAATCAAGCATATGTTATCCTCCTCAAGCTTGTTAAAAATAAAGAGGTACTTGCCAGAAATGGTGGGGGAAAAGAGAGAAGAATGAGCCTATTTGTTATCTTTTGTCTCAGAAGAAACTTTATTACCACTCTTGGACACGACACTTTTCATTCACCTGGGTTGGGAAATCTTTTACCTCACTGTTGATCAAACCACTTTGAAAGTCTTCAGCCGGGTTCCGGGGATTAACTTTGAGTTCTTCATCACCAAGCCATCTGTCGTGTCGTTATGTGTTCAAGAGGTCTGCAAACAAAAATTTCATCTGCAAAATACTTGTCATCCATTTGACCATCCCTGAGTCAGTCCTTACAGCAACATTTCTTCAACTTGAACAATGATTTCGTGTTGTGGGCTTGCCTGCAACGGGTCGCTTTCTATCGACATTAGCACATTATCTAGAAAGATGACTTAGAAATCGTCAGTACCTTGGAGTCTGCATGCATCAATGGCAGGTTTCTCGCCTTTGACGTCAGTTTACATCATTGACTCTCGATCAAAGGATTCCGTGAAATGTTCGACGTCGACTCATTCATTCACATCTCATGGATTGTACTGGGTACTTTGAGAACCATTGACATTACTGGTGGTCTCTCTCACACTTGTTAACAGTTTACATCATTGACTGGTAATCAAGTGGTTTCTACCATGTTCGACATCAACCCATTTAATCGCATGGCTAGAATCGTACCAATTCGGGAAGCAGAAATGAAGACCCTGGATCTAGTTTCCACCATCCAGGCTGCGAGGAGTTTTGTATTCATTATCTAAGTAGACTAATCATAAACAGATGGCTGCGCCCATACTGTGTCTACAAAAGTCTATGATTATGATGTACTACAAGATCATTCCTGTATCAGAGTAGTTAGTCTGTTAGTTAAAGTTTTGATCTGAGTATGGGAATGCCTACCTCAGTGATGATATAATCTTATACATGTATTTTGTGTTGAAAATTGCAGGTTCTGACCAGGCTCTCCACGAGATAATCCTTGAAATGATAAAGCGCTTCACCCTTCCTAGATAATACAAAACCCTAATCTATTACAGGCTTCGCACTTTAGGGGGCAATCTGTTACACTAAAAAATGTCACCATGGCTATTTACAGTTAGTATGGCTCTATCAACAGTCATGCTATCCTCTTAGGCAAGTCTTATGCCTCTGCTCTCCATGTCAAACTCCAAAAAGAGAGAAAGTCTTTATAAATGTATTTATCTCTGGGTACGCAGGTTCTCTCAACCTTACCTGTGGGTACGCACCCAATGTTCACAAAAGCTGCGTCCTTGGACGCTCTGTATGTAAAGGGGCAGGTGCGTCCCCCTATAAAGGTCAAAATGCGCAAGTTTCATCTTTAAAAAGTTACTTGTGGTCATTTCTAGAGCATTCTAGAAGGTTGTTCGACGTGTATTGAGCGCCTCCAGATGGTTCATGTACCCCTACCAAAGAGGAACTTATCCCATCAATAAGGGAGCTATCCCATCCAAAGAGGGGATTATCCCATTGATGGTGGACCTGATTAACTTCCTCTTGAGCACTATAAATACAGGCATTGGGCCAGAAGGAGGAGAGGTTGGAAGCTAAACATTTCTAAGGGTAGATGCTGCAGGAATTAGGACTCCCATTTAGAAGCTTGTGAGGAGAGATTGCCATCTTTGCTTGTTCTATTTGGAAGTGGGTGAGCTTTGTCAAAGTAAAGGAGAACTCTTGATGGACCCTGGGAGGGACTTGCACAACACCAAGGCTCAGGTTGTATTTGTTCCTTTTGTTACCTATTAATGCAAATGAGTCCATTCTTCTCAATAACTTGTTATTTATGAGTTGTTTCATGTACTCCTTGGTCTATGTGTTAAATATGTTTTATTTTATGAGATTATCAAGTGCTATTTAATCGTTTGATTGTTAGTGGATGCAGGTTTCAAAGTGAAGGAGGAGCTCATCCGGATCAACGAGGCTGGACTACTACAACAGCGTTGGACTACAGGTAGGATCTAAACACTTGATTTCTTATATAGTAAATGCATGTTTAGAGAAGGATTTCTCTTGTTTGTCTTGTTTGTCACTAGAGAGTCTTAGGCTCCTAGGGAGGTTGGTTGTGTCCGCACTATCGACTCTTTCCGCCTGACACTACCTTAGCACATATATCTCCTGCATCTGTGTGAGCTTTCCCTCAATGTCGATCGTAACGGTGAAGGCCTCATCAATCCAAGGTTGGACGTGTGCCTTGAGAAGTGCCTCTTTCTCTCTGGTGGCATTCACCTACTCTTTCAGTGCCCTTGCTTGTTGCATTTTTTCTAGTCGTTGGGTGAGGATGACTGTCTACGCAGTTCCCCTAATATTATCATACTATTCTTGCAATTCTTGCACCTCTGTTTCCAAGCGTTGTATGTTGGGGTCCTCCTGCAAGGATGTGAGGACATCAAAATCTTGGCCCAACATACCCGTACAGTCCTACACTACCTGTCCAATTTCTTCAAGTCCTATTTGAATCATGCTAACACACTGCTCTCTAACTTCCTAAGGAGTGGAAGGCTATGCCTTCATCCATAGCTCAACAATCTCGAGGTTCAGCTCTAGATGCACTCATGTTGTTTCCTCACACGGGCTATAGAATCCACTTGCCAAACAGTGGATTTGCATCTCTGTTGGTAGGTTTGTGGCAATGGATAACTCTTGAACTCATCGGCATGCTTCATCAATTGTTTGCACGATCTACTGGTTCTGTGACACTAATTTGTCACACTACAGGCTGAGTTGTTCGATGTTGATCTTCTTCTCACTCATTATGTAGATCGCACAGCCCTCCCTGGTATCGAGCTCAGATGTTATGCCATCCTCCAACTGGTACAGTGTGTCTCGCGAAAGGGCAACCAAATTAAGGCCCATTTCCATAATCCTACTTATTGCAGCTCGGTCATCCTTGTTCTTTGCTACTAGTGCTCCATCTAATAGCACTATGTTGTTGGCCATCTTTGTGCATAGCAACTACTCTGCTGTTGATGTACCTATTGCATCGTAAGCAACTGCTGCTCCTTCATGTGGGGGCCACACCTGAAGTTCTTACAACTCCACACTTAGGGCCCCCAACACAATGTGTTTCTTCGTCATGGCTTCCTGGAGCGCTTCCCCAGTGACCTCGTGAACCATGTCATCGATGTCATAGAGGTCACCTTGTGTCAATGTAATCGGTTTGATGTCTAGTTTGGATGCCTTGACCTTTTTTCATGGACCTGATCTCTCTGTGACGCGTGGCCATTTCAGCTAGGTGGATATTGTTCTTGGGTCCACGCCTTCTACTGTATCTAGTCCCTATCCTGTAGACAAGTTCTGGCCCCCTTCCTACTGCATCATGGTGGCCCCTTTTGCCTACACTATTATTGCTTTTTCGGCGGCCTTTGCCTGCTCTGCGGCTACTTTTGATGCCTCACAAATAGCCCTTACCTCTGCGGCCGCTTGTTCGTTGCGCTTTTGCCGGGCCAACTGGGTGATATGCAACTTGGTTGCCTCCTTCTGATTTTGTGCTATTATTTTATCCTTCTCCACCAGATCCGGGGCATGCCACTCAGGAGGCCATGATTCTAGCACTGAAAAGATCACATCATAAATGGTGATGAAGGGGAGCTTGGTCTATGTCTGCATTGGATCCTTACGCGTTTTTATATACACATTATGCATATCCACCTTGAAATCTGCAAAGCTCCGCAGACTGTTGTACACTGTGGGGGACAGGCGTGACCTCCTGTTGATCCACATCCGATGCTTACCTCCATGAGCACCTAGAAGATCTTTGTTTTGTGGATCTGCGTGGCCTCCTTAGTAGCCCAGAGGGATGCGTACTTTGCGCCTCTAGTAAGTCTTGTTCAATATTATTGAACTAACTATCCTCATGTAGTTCCCCTGTAACTAGTAAAATAGAAAAGAGTAACAACGCATAGTGGAAGGTCTTGTGCTGCTCCTGGGCTTCCTTGTAGCTAGTTAGGAACTCCTCACAAAGGAACTTAGCCCAGTTTAATTGGACCCCCTCGGTGCATTATTCTGCCAGCGCAACTACTGGCGTTGGTACCTCATCTCCGCGGCATTTTTGCATTACCTTCCCAGCCAGGAGTTGGGTGGCTACACACAGCCCTTTATCTTTAATGTTGCTGATTGTGTAAACCCTCTTTTTCTTTTCCAATTTGTATTTCTTCTTCATGGCCTCTGTGAGTGCCAAATCTCTGCTTTTTATGGCTATCTCCGCGAGGTCCTTTTCCTTACAGGGGAGCCAGGAAATCCTATGGATAAGATCCACCGTGATGGGAATAGTCTTCTCCAACCATAAGTACCCATTGTGCACTAGGAAAAGCAGCTACATGATGATGAAAATTGTGATAGGCACGCGGTGAAAGTGTGGAACCCATAGTATCTGAATTATTTCGGCCTTCTCCACACCATGCAGCCACTTCTGAAGCTCTAGTGTTGTAACTGACCCCTCCGTGCTCTGCTTCATGAAGTTCTCAATCTCTAAATGTGGAAACTTCTCGCTATATGTGAGTTATCAATCTTCAAACTTCATTGTCGGCATGCAGCCAGGGTCTAGCCCTCAAACAAAATTCCATTGGGGAGGAGCGGGGTTTGGAGTGCGCTCTTAGTGACATCCAAATCCTTGGGTGCCTTAGCTTTCCCTTTCAATGGAGGGACGTACTCGGGCAATTTCACTACAATGCGCACTGGCTAGATGTATTCCTCCATGTCTTTGGCTGCCTCTATCTCATCAAAGAGAGCCTATAGGTCCTCCTCCTCATCATCTGTCTCAATGGTGACAGTCTTTCCCTTTTCTTCCATGGAGAGTTTACCAAAACGCGGATTCTGAGGGGACACACAGACTAGTCCTGCTGCTTGCTTATCCTTCTTGGGCCTCGACGTCCAAGGCAATTTTAGGATTTTCGGCGCCGTATCAGTGTCTCCAAGAACATCATGAATCATGGGGTTCTGTATGGCCTCATCGGTGGTTCCTTCTGCATAGCCCAAACCTCTCCTGGTAGGTGTCATCGTGCTTGTGCTATTTGTGGTTTTTCGCAAACTTCGGGGCTCAAATCTTGCTCGACGCTCAACACTCTGTGCTCTAATAAATTGCTCAAATCTCAAATGAAAAAGTGTTGCCATGTGGTTAGCCCCTGGAGTTTTATAGTGCCTTTTGAATTCAAATTTGACCATTCCCCCCAATTCTGAGCCATCAATGCTCTCTTGGCGACAAATTGCCCTAAATCTAGCTCTTAATTCGTGTCTTAAATGCCCGTCGCCTACTCCCTTTGGCCTTAAATTGGACATATCATCATGAACAGTGATACCAACGGTTACTTCCCATCCTATCTGCGCGGTAGCGCAGCCCCCCATGCACGTGCATGAACCTTGCGCCATGCTGATTCTACGCGCACCTCCCTCATTGCGGACCTCCCAAACAGACTCTTTTAGAGTCCTATGCTCTCTTTCAACTGTCTAGAGCACTGAGACTGTGCTCCCTGTGGCTAGTCAGTTGGTCGCACCATCTGTGCAAGACTTCAACTCACCTTCCAGCATAGTTCGCGGAAAATCCTGAATGGTTTGCGCGATCGTCGGCACCGTGTGTTCTACTGTATGCAGTGCGCTTCCCTGGTTACTATGTTTGGTGAGGTTAAGTCGTAGCCATGGAAGCAGAGTCATAAACTCTCGGAGACAATATTCTAATGTAGTGGTATGGTCATCTGTATCTTGCTTTGTCATCCTTGGTTCATGACGAGACATGCTTGCCTGATCTCGTTTTCTAGCCTTTTGATTTCTGCGTCCATCCACATGCTTTTCTTCCTTAATTGTAGCCGATCATGTTTGAGTTCGCGAAGTCTAAGGTTCCCTCACTAGATCACTTCCTGAATCCTTAGGTGCTTTTCCTCGCATAGACGTGTGATTTCTTCCTCCTGGACATCGTGCACTGTCACAACTACGGGAGCCATTATGTGCAAACCCCTTTTGTATTCTCTTCAGGAATTATGGTTTTTACTCTGTTCTGCATCTTTGGAATCGTCTTCGTGTTCAGGTTTTTGCACATGGTCCTATAGGCCCATTGAACCATAGGTATGCATAGCTCCCAATTATTTCGTCTCGCCTGGTGAACCTTTTTCAGTGCTCCACACACCCTATCGATTGCCTCATCATGGAGAATTGGGAGCGTGCGTTGCCTTTCCTGCTGTTGTGGTTTGTTCTGATTCTATAGTCTAAGGGTGGTGTGTGCTTGTGCATACTATACAACATATGTCTGTACCCATCGGGAAATGTGGGCACGCAATTTGTTCCGCCCCTGCTGATTGGCTTTCATTCAGAGCTGGGATTTTCCAAAACGTAGGTGCATCATTCTTCTGCATCCACACCAGTCCTCAAAATTTCCTTGATTCGTGCCCCACCATCATGCGGGTGTTGCTCACAGGGCCCATTTCAATGCATCGAACTGCTGCTGCTCTGGTACTACACTTTCAACTTTGCTCAGAAATTCATCCACCACTATTGATCCATCATATGTTAGCAGCTCCTTTGCCTTTGTTGTCATGCAGTGCAATGATCTAATCATCATGTTGCAATTAATTGTTGTTACTTTGTGTAGCCGATTTTGCCATCACTCTATCTCTTCATCTGAATCCAAAGTGCAGGAGATTTCACGCTCCCACGAAATCCTTCCATCTATAGTCGGATTCACCCAATTCTCTTCTCGCGCAGTTATCTTGTAAATACAATCGAGATCATAATCTCTATCACTTCAAAATCCGTCTGCGTGCTTGAACCTTCAATATTGACTGCTACCCCTTGTAATCTTCCCATGGGAAAAATATTATGTTGGTTCACCATTCCTAACTAAATAGGGGACCATTGTAGCGCAGGTCTACCCATGTGTTCCCATGTTTGCTTTGGTATTACATTCATGTCCAAACCCAGATCTAGGATTACCTGATCCATTTCGTACTCACCTATTTGCGCAATCAACCTCATTTCTCTTCATGTGCGCAATGCATGCTTTCCAAGTTTCCGAACCACGCGAAATTCTCCTAACCCTATGCACCCAATGATAAGTTCATGTAGTCATTTGACTTCCTTGCTGTCGCGCAGCAGTTTCATGCATGTCTCCAGAAAGGTAGTGAGCATTGAAGGATCCATCCTTGGTTCTAGTTGATCCTTACTACCTGAAGTGGAGACCTCTGTGAAGCTCTTCTTAGCTTCCATGAATGTCTCCTTCGCGTGTTCTAAATCAAACTCGGGTTCCTTTATAGGAGCCTTGCGAACCCATGCACTTTCTTCTGGCTACTTCCCCTTATCATCTCCCATGGTCATACCACTCTTGAGCATCATGTTTACATTCGGGTCTTCTTCGCGCAGCTCAGACCTCATCATCTGTAAATTCTGAGTTGGAGGTGGCTAGAGTACCCCCTTTTCATGCATTCTCACTATCAATGAAGGGAAATCTTCTACCTCATGATCAAACTGAGTACAATACCAACATGATATTCTTGTCAAGTTTGTACAATCATGGGCATATTTCCCTAGCCCTCCATAATTGTAACAAATTAGTTGTCCGCGACCCCTTCCTGGTCCCATTCCACCTCGACCTCGACCACGCCCCTCAAACCCAGCTCACACCATCCCTGCATTTGGGTCGAGGGCTCATGTTTCAGTCTGTGCCCTGTAGGCAGGAGTCCAATCCATCATTAGTTCATAGCTTCGGTAGGTGCGTTCATCATGGCCTACCGACCTACAGAGATTACAAAATAATTTTTGGGATGTCTGCGTATACTTCTACAATAGATGACAATTTTCCATGGTGTGTTTTCCTCCTATATGGTAGACCATGCACCATAATGTAGACGTCGCGCTCGACCCTACCTGTGCCTCATATCTTAGCGGCATTTACCCTCCTCCTGCCAAGTAGTTCACAAATACTAGACAGTGGTCCTTGTCGTGCCCTTGGCCTTTTCATTTTATGCACCATACTTCCTCGCGCACCTCTGGCCGAGGTGTCCTGTCCTGTTTCAAACTTTGCATTTCCAGACATAGATTTTGTAGTTGCACGTGGATTTGTTGGACTCCCAACCCAGGGTCTTGTATAGGGGTCTCATGCAATATCATTGCCATCTCCAACGCTTTAGCCTGGGTGGAAAGTTTTTGCTATCACAGCGTCGTCCTTAAGTGTGGTGTCAGAGATGCTACAAACCATGCACGATGTTGTGCATATATTAACGTCATATTTGCTTCACGGATCGTACTCTTTATCCTTTGGTCTAGATCCCATGGGGTCTCACCTGGGAGCATCACGATCTCCTTAAACCTGATGATTGATTGTGTTTTTGATTTTGGCCTGCTAAATTCCCTGTTCAGCACGGCCTGGATCTCTACGATTCCTACGTTTGGGTGGTCATTAGAATGTCTGATATACCACGTTAGTGCGCGATCTTATAGCATGCTCACCAACTTATCCTTTTTAATATTATCATCCACGACGCCTTGTTCTTCCCATACTACTCTTACCTTGAACCAGAATTGGTCCGGATCTTCGTTTCCCACTCCTTTGAATACCGATAGTTTGATTGCACTTGCCATACTGAATTGTGGTGGTGGCGAAGGTGGGTGGATGGAGATGGAGGTGAGGAGGGTGAGATGGGTAGCGGTGTGGGTGGAGGTGCTAAACATGGAATACGTTGCCTTATCAGACTGACCGCGCTTCTTGGAGAAACTTTTGTGAGCTCTTCCTCACTTTCCCACGAGGGTGAAATTAAGGGATTGTTTTCCAACTCTTCACTACTTCCACTTCTATAGATATTCCTTCTTCGCGTAGTTCCAAACAATAATTTATTCACATAACCTGCTTTTCACACAATAGCATCTTACTCCAAGTGTTCAAAGATTTAATATACTTACCTCGTGGTCCCTTTAGAAAACGTTGTTCCACCTCATTGTTGCTAACAGTCATGTCGACCGTGAACTCAATGATAAATCCTCCTATTATTCAGTTGAGCCAATGGTCCACAGCTCATGCTATCTTATCTCTTGATGCTTCTAGTCTGGGCACTACTTCCGAAGTCCACACTAATGGTTTGTCGAGCCTACACCTTCCCTGGTTGTCTGCTAACTTCGTGATCCACTCATACAGTTCAAAAGGAAAGGATGCAAAGAAAATCTCGTGGATTTCCATATACAATTAGTGCTCCAACCACAGTTCCTTAGATACTCACGGAGTTCTGTTTTCCTGCGTCGCAAACTCATGAATCTTCTTGTCCATCCACTCTTCAATTTCTTTCTTTGTTGGATTCCAATGGCACAAAATAAAAAATCCCTTATGCAGATCCCAATCCCAGCAACAGAACCATTTGTTGGCTTGTGTGGGCCTGACCCAAGTTCAGAGGTGATTTAGCCAAGAAAATCCCGGTGCTACTAGCCCTTTCGAAGGGTTCTAGAAACAGGTTTCCGCACCCTGGGGATGTCTGATGAGCTTCTGGAGGTCCGGGTTTTGAACCTACATGCATGTCACTATGCACACTTGTTATTCCTTCGCAACCTGTGATGTTGTTTCTGTTCATCCCTACTCGGGGTGCAACCTGTATAATACCCAAATTCCTTGCTATTTAATCTGTTTATTACTTGATTTCTTAACTTGGGTGTGTAAGATTAATGGTTATTACAACATATTCAACAATCATATCAGTGTGCACGATAAATAAACCAATACACAGAAATAAGAATCAACTTCTCTTTATTAATCTTCAATACCAATTACAGACTCGACACTGCCCTGCACACTCAACCGCAGACTCTACTAGGCCTCTGCGCACTCAGCTGTAGAGCCCCTTCCCACTACTACGACCCAATACGCTTAGAATCCTACTCTAAGTACAAACCATTCGTATTCTTCTTTCTAATTCCTTCACTATCTTTACAACTTAGAGCCTCACTCTATTTATACAATCCCATGGTCCACGAACCATGGGTAGGCTGACATGACTTTACATTAGATTGCATTACTTTAGGGTGGACAACCCTATGACTTAACCTATACTTCACGCTCCGCACCCACAATTCATGGAGTCTTACAAAACCTTTAACCAAAACTTGGGCTTTGAGCACTAAAACATGATGGGGGGGCATTCCATGCCCAACAGTATTGATTGAAGTTGAAAAACTAAATAATTTTTGTCATTATAATATCCCTTAAACTCTTCTTCCAATGATAAAAATATAAATATTCTCAACAATAGTTTTTTTAAATCTTTTTCACAAGTGTAGCACTAGGCTAGCCAACAGGCTAGAACCACATCTCAATGCATATGCTTAAATTTAGACTTCTTAAACCTTTTGGTATGTATCACTCCTTCAATCAACAATTTGGCACTCTAGCACTAATATAACACATAAGGGAGCACTACAACTTGGAACTTATACTTAACATTTGAGTTCATATCCTTCCAAGTTGTTACATATCACTAGGTTAGTCACCTATCCAACACTGCACTGCCTCCTTAATCAACAAGCCAGTGACACACTACACATTTTGGTAACCTAAAAGGTTATTTTCCATAGCACCCCCTTAATGGGTAAGTCAGTGTTATAGCACTAAGCTAAAAGATAACTCAAAGCTATAGCACATGAAAGAGACCTCAACATAGGTTTTAAACACCTTACATTGTGTCCCCAACACATACTATATCACTACTTAGTGACTTAATCGAGAGCATGTCCCTAGGCTAGTCATCAACTCAACACTATGGTGCATCAAGGGACTTCAAATTTAGGCTTTGAACACTCTAAAGTTTCCTCCCTCAACATAACATAGAACTCACCTGATAGTTAATTCATCACTATAGCACTTGGCTAACCACCAAGTTAATGACATAACACATTACAAAGTATAAACTTAACCTTTAATAATTTAAAATAAGTGCTCTCCTCCACACGATATAGTGCATTTCTTAAAAAATAGGTTAGTGAAATAGCATTATCCTAGCCAACTATGTCACTTTATGGGGTGTTTATACTTTGTTAGCCTATACAATTAGGAGTTATAATTTTGAATGACTAATGTTAAGCCTTGTAATATTGTACATACCTTTGCTTTCTGCAAACGTTTTTCATATTAAAAAATTAAAAAATGTAAAGAGGGTATGTCCTAAGAGAATAATCAAAAGACAAAAGAATAAGAAAAGGTCCAAAAAATGAAAATATATGAACCCCAAAAGACAAAAAGAGACCATGAAAGTGAGCAAGTAAAAATGCCACTACTATTTTCTTTTATGCATAATAATGATTGTGTGTAGCTTGTTACTCATGCCATAATCCACAGTAATCAAACTGTTTAATCTTGATTATACCATGCTTTAAATTTTATGTTTATAGTAAGAGAATAAAATCTAACCAAGCAGTTTAACCTTGGCAGATCATTAGAAAGGAAGATTAAATAAAAGGAGCTCATCAGTTTAATCTAAGCCCTTGGATGATATAATGTTAGAATTAGATAGTTTTCTTTGTAAAAGAAAAGGACTTGATAAGAGTTTGCTAGCCTAAATGCACCCAAATAAAATGAAGAAAAAATGGTAGGATGAGTAAATGGGTAAGTAGTAGAAAGGCTGCATAAATATCAGATGATTACACAAAAGCACTTATGTCATTGTTTTAAATGCATCCTTCAAATATGCATAAGCAGTAAACAAAGCAAAGAAAATGGTTCACAATATGGTTTATTTAACATCCCCTCATTCATTTCACCCCTTTACTTACTAATTTCCCACAAATAAGTTCTAAGTGCTCAAATCCTTTAAGTCAAAGAGGCTCAGAGCATTTCTCTAACTTTTGAAGGAACTAGACCCTCAGCTTGATGACTTATGGGCATAAGTTCTAGAATCCCCTTCATCAAAAATTCATCTCCCTTCATTTCCTCTCGTTTCCCTAATAAAACCACACTTTCCTATGGTTGACACCATTTACCTAGGAAAAGTGAATCACCCCCATGTAAATCCTATTTCACCAAAAAACCCACAAAAACACTTTAATCTAAGTATTGAAAGTATGAAAAGCACGCAAACGTGACATTCCACCTTTTTACTTGGAAAAAACCCACTCTGCCCTTTATATTTCATATTAATTTCTAATTGTATTATATAAATTACTTGAAATCCCATTATCCCGTATTAAATTAATTTCCTATATAAAATACCCCAACTTTTAGTTTTAATAAAAAATAATAGAAATTACCCATACCCCTATATAATCTTACTTAGTTTTCCTAATCCCGTTAAACTTAATTTAATCCCATTATTAACCTCACCCAACTCCCTAATCCCTCATTAAGTCCAACCCGATCATTTTAAACCTGTGATTTATCCCTAAACTAATCCCAAACCACCATGATTAAACCCCTAGGCCCCCCATCAATTCCCATTCATTTCCCTCGATGTAGCTTTACTGCCCGAATAGCGTTGATCATCGCCCCCCCACATCCAATGGCACACAGCCATATCGGCCACACCCCATGACTGAGTTAACCACCCAATAAAGTGGTTTTCACCGACCCCCTGAACGCTATGTGTCGTGCTCTAAGATACATCAGGTGACCCCTCCCGAATACTGCCCACACCACGAAAGCGGTGCGATGGCCCTCCGAAATTGCTTCCCCCACTTAACTAAAAAACCATCAACTGTTCATCCAAAAATGAACCCACCAAAACCAATCATCTTCTCTATAAAAGGATGCGAAGCCCTCTTTCGCCCTTTTTCCGCGCAAACTCTGTGAACCATTGTAATCCATGCAAATGCCAAATTTACCAACAGACTTCCAAGTCTGCTCCAGAAGATGCTACAAACAACCCAGCTAACCTTTTAGTCTATACCAGAACTGTACAAACCTCTGCAACTACTAAGAACCATCAATTTGAAGCCAATTCGCCCAATTTCTAGGTATTTCAACATATAATACCATTCCATGTGCAAAGTTGAAAAGAATTTATCCTATTTAATATTCTCGTTAAGTCTAATTAATTGAAAACTACCTAAAATCAGAAACACCTTCGGCCGAAACCCTTTGAAGTTTCCAATTTCTGTTCGAAACCTCTGATAAAACCCCCCATAGCCTAATTCTAATCCACAAGAACTAGATCATGGCTTCCACTATCGCCATGGATGTTAGACCCATTATCACTCCACGCTTAGACTTGGACCACCTTCCCCTGGCTGACAAGGATTTCCATATCAAAGACACAACTTCAATAGAGCTCCTGCAAAAAATTCATTGCTTAAGCAAAGACAAACATCTCAACCATACAGATAATATTGGCCTCTGGGAGTCCAATTTACCCAGATACCAATTCCACCAAGTTCATATCTTTCCAGAAGTTGTTCATATATGCTATGCATGCTACGTCCCCAGCCATAAAGCCATAATGTCTCATGACCAAAAGGTTCTATTCACTATCACAGTTGAGTTCATTAATGAAATGTTGCAGCTCCAACCAGGGCCAAACCTAACTGCACTCTCAATTGGAGACCTATTGGACCAGTATCCCAAGCTAAGCCCATCAAGATTGGCCCAATTGTTCCAAACCTTCATTAGGGAGGAAAAACACATCCCTAAGGACTCCCCTCCATATGTATCAACTATTTTCTCTAAATGGGGCATGTACATTGTAACCATGATATCATGTGTTTTGGATTACACTACAAGTGAGTACATTGATGAACTTATTCTTGCTTTCATGTCCATTTATACCCCAAGGCAATCTCCTGCAATCACATATGACTTTACCAAATTCATAGCTGATAGGATGCATGAGCAGTTCACAAGAATGGGAAATAAGAGAGTATTCAACTACTCCTATGTATTGTACCATTTATTTTTGTATTATCAGTTAGATAAGTTTCCTTTTACTCTCTAGAAGCTTGACACGAGGGGCCAGCCCAGATCTGTAATTTTTTGGACCCCACTTTTCCATGAGTTTAGATCACCATATACGTACTCTGACTCCATAGATTCTTTTGTGTATCTAATCATGACTATGCTCACTAGAAATCCTCCACCTAGGATAAGTCCAAATATAAAAGGAGTCCTCCAAATTTCCAAGCAAACGAAAGTGGGAGATTGGTACCTTTACCAAAACCACAAAGAAATCAGAATATATGGTTGCTTGCTTACACCATATAAGTTGCCAAGATACCTCTGTATGAGGTTGTTTGCCTTAGAATATTATAGAAAGATCATCAATGCAGATGAGGTAAACTTTTTCAATGCTATGAAGAAGGCCTATTTCAAAATCAAAGACCAGTTAGGTCCCTTCATATGCAATTCTAGAGAGGCAAGGAAAGAGGCAGACCTGATCCTGCAAAGCATGAAATTCCAAAGGAGTTTTGTATGGAGATATGACCCTTTAGAATTCATTACCAAGAAAAGGAAAAAGGTCAAGCTAGGACCTTTTATCCACCACCCCATACCAGAAATAGAGGCATATGCCAATCAAATAGACTGGGTGGAAAATACCTTAGTAAACGGAGACAGCACAAGGGTAGATGTAGAAAATGCTCTGATTGATTTGGAAAAGAGACTTGATGAGAGCTTTTTTCTGCAGGTACCAGAAGAGAAAGAAAGAGCCATGAGCACCCCTCCAGTCATTCAGACTCCTCAAAATGAGGAGAAAAATCCAAAAAGAAATAGAGAGGGAGCTTCCACTTCAGGAATGGACACCTCTAATCTGCAACAGGAAACAAGTCATAGCAAGAGGAAAAGGCTCAATCCAACCTCTAAATAGGAATATATAGAAGAATAAACAAAGGTAACCAACATAGAGGTAGACAGAAGCAAGCCCACAATTCCATTTGAAGACATACAAGAGCCTTCCGCATCACAGACTTAAATGTTGGAAAGTCGGCTTAGTGTGGAAGTGTCTTCCTTCAGTAGGCCTACTGACAAAGACCAAGACATAAAGGATAGGTATAAAGAAATTAAAATGAGGAATGAGAAGCTTAAAGCCCAAACATATGCTCAATACCTAAAGCTAACTCCGACAAATTAAACAAGGCTAATGTCAGCCTTTGACATCAAGGAATGAAAGCTACAAATGTCTTTTATCAAACCTACAGCACAACAGCCCAAGAGATCATCAAATTACAGGAGGGTTGACTTTGAAGTGTTGGAAAGGGATATTCATCCCATAGACTAAATAGAATTGCATAAACAGGATGGACAAATGATATACTCCACCCTCACCGGTAAAGCCATAGCTATCCATTAGCTACAAAATTCAGTAAACAACATCTCAGCATAGTTTCAATTGAAGAAGGCCTCCTCACAGGCCAAGGATACGAGGATTAAGTCTTTGGAAGAATTTTTTATTGAGTTGGGACATGATCCCAAAGATATAAAAGCTACTGAGTAGTTGATAAATAAGAAGAATGATGATATTGCAGCATTGAAGAAGCAATTGAAAATTCCCCAGCTACAACATCCTCAAACTGGAAGTTTTGGAGAGCCAAACCAGACATGAAGAGTTGATGGACTTGGTCGTAAAACTCAATGATCAACTAAAGGAAACAGTGAAATAATTGGATAATTCAATCCAAATGAAAAAAATTGATATTGCATCAACTTCTAAAAATGTCATCCCTATAGTATCTATAGCAGTCCCTTCCACGCTGGCAGCTTCACTTGCACCAACAACTCCACCTGCCACATCTTTGCCAGTTACTACAGAATCTACATCAGTAGCAGGTGCACCAGGAGAGGATGTAGATAAATTAGCCCAAGCCATGAATGAAATGTCCATCGAAGCCACTGAAATGAACAGACTAAGAGAAAAGTTGGCAAGTTTAGAAACTGATTACAAACTTTCCCAAATTATGCAAAAGGAAGAAGCACAAAAGGCCAACAAAATGAGTGAAAGATTCAAAGCCATGGAGAAAGACTTGACATTAGAGAAACCCCTTGGGAAAGCCAAGGAACTGTTATGGGCCAATATCATTAACTCCGTTAAGGATATTTGGCCATCAATTCAAGTTATTTTTTAGTAGACATAACTGATAAAGATAGATACAGTAGCTATTCAAAAATTCAAGGAGGAATTGGGTGACATGCCAGAGGATGCCAATAGACTCATCCATTTCCTTAACAACAAAAATAGATATGAGCTTTAGGATATAAATATAGAAGACAGAACTAAAACTATTTTGGAAATAAGAAAGGTTCTTTCCAAGAGGAACCTAATGCTAAACTTAGAGGAAAAGTGCAAGAACATGCAAGTGGCCATTGATAGATTCATGGCCAAATTCCAAATTTTGAGGGAAAAAGGATTGCCCAATCCATTGGTCATCAATGACAAGCTTATGACACAGCAGGACTATGACAATAGACTCAGGCAATTGGCTAAAGAACAAGCTAGCACTTCATCTATTAAAACCTTGCCAAAGGAAAAGTTTTATATAACACTTTTGAGAACCTGTTTTTCCTCCAACATGACGTAAAACACGTATTCATCACCAAGCCCAATTTTTCCAAGCATACTGAAGCTGATGAGATATACTGAAGGATGATGAATGTCAAATTACCTAATGCAGAATGGTGGGAAAGCATGACTGATTTATTATGAGAAATTTACAGTAAAAGGTTACTGCACAGTAAAAATAGAGCAGCCAGGTAAATAGATGAAAACAAGACAGCATGGTCAGAGAGTATCAAGGTCAAAGAGTATCAGGTGAAAGATAAAAGTTGAAGAAGATTCGAGCGTAAGAGACCAAAACTGCAAGCCAGCATAAAGGGCTACAAATCCAACCATAAATGCCAGCAGTACCACATAAAAAGGGATAGCATGAAACAATTCAATAGTTGTCTCTATCTTCTTGCAAGAAGATATTTGTATTTCCTAGATTAAATCTCAAGTTTATTTTGAGATATTTTGTAATAATTTTTGTATAAATACTTCACCATTCGAAGTATGTAGGGTGGATTCTTAGACATTTCTATAGACCCTTTTGATCAAAAGATTTCAGTTCCTTTAACATAATTAATCAAGAATGAAACTTACAAATCACAGATAAAACAGACCTTAAACATTGTTGAAAATGAAGATTTTGTTAACTTTTTTGATGACCAACCAGAACTCATATTTGGCCCAGATGTGAATCGAAAGATAGTAGAAGGAGGAGTTCCACCTTTTTACATCAGCCTTAGTATCCATGATAAAATTCTGCAGAATGCAATGTTGGATTCTAGGGCCTCTCACAACTTAATGCCCAAATCAGTGATGGAGAAATTAAACCTAGACGTTACAAGGCCTTACAATGACCTATTCTCCTTTGACTCAAGTCAATTAAATTGTCTAGGATTGATTAAAGATTCGTGTGTTACTCTAGTCCAATATCCTGCCAAAAGCATCCTTATGGATATTGTAGTTGTTTACATTCCACCAAAGTATGGCATGTTGTTATCCAGATCATGGGGAGCCAAACTTTAGGGAGCCTTACAACTAGATATGTCATATGCAACAATCTCTAATTTTGGACAACCTAATAAACTATACCGAGAAACCTTAATGAAATACATGGTAAGTAGCTAGGATTGGCCTCAAAACTTTCCCATCTACTCCATACATTCAGACATTGATTCTTTCATCCTGTATAATGTTTATCAAACACCAGAAGAAATTTTAGACTGTATTAATACAAAACCGAAAGAAATTGCAGTTTCTATACAAAATGAAACTAACCAAACTTCAGAATTTTTCAATGAAGAAAGTGGCCAAATTGCTATAAATGAGGAAAATTTTGCTGCACCAGATAGTGAACATTATGAGCATGAGATGTTATGGCATCTTGAATTTGATGGGTCAGTCAATAAGTCTGGAGCGGGAGCAGGAGTGTGGATAGACAATTTGGAAAATAATTACTCAGAAGGCCATGCATATAGATTGAATTTTAAATGTACCAATAATATGGCTGAGTATGAGGCATTAATTTTAGGTCTTAAGTTATTTAGGAATCTAGGAGCTAAAAGAGTTTCTGTCATGGGAGACTTTGAACTGATTATAAAACATATTGATGCTGTATATATGACAAAGGACCCTATATTAAGTTGTTATAGAGGAACTATTGTAGAAATACTTAATACTTTCCTAAAAACAAAGCTTGCAGTAATCCCCAGAAAACACAATATGCAAGCCCATATTTTAGCAATGTTTACCAGCACTTGCAAATTACCCTTCCAACCTAACCATCAATACACTGTTCAAGTTAGTCACAGACCTACAATTTCAGATAATTTGAAGAATTGGCAAGTATTTTCTAATGATAAACAGATAAACAACTTTTTAATTTTAGAAGAAGAGTTTGTAAATAACAATATAGATACTGGTACATCCATAGATCCTAACACTAAGGATGAGTTAGAAATAAATGAGATAGAAGGTGATGAACTAGATAGATTTAACCCAACTAAATTTACTAAATCAGATGTAGATAACTTATAGCGAATTGAGATTGATGAAATAATAAGTGAAGAAACCGAAGTAATTAATCTTAAGGATAACTTCTTACCAAAGGGATTAACCCCTCTGTAAGATTTATTTGACTTAAATGATGTTCCTAAGAAACCTAAAATGGAACCAGTTAGATTTGATATAGAGGAATGTAATATAGACACCAGTGAAAATCCTAAACTGATAAAACTTTCAAAATAATTACCTCCCACTGAAAAAATAAAATACGTTGAGTTTTTGAAAGAATTTTAGGATGTTTTTGCTTGGAGTTATGAGGACCTCAAATCCTATGACACCAAAATCATCCAGCACACAATCCCTATTAAAGAAAATCAAAATCCTTTCAAACAAAAACTTAGGAGGATCAATCATGTCTTATTACCTTAATTGAAAAACAATTTCAGAGGATGTATGATGCCAAAATAATTGCACTAATCAGGTTTTCTGATTGGGTCTCAAACTTGGTGCCAACTAGGAAGAAAAATGGTGAGATCAGACTCTGTGTGGATCTCAGAAACCTCAACAAAGTGTCACTAAAAAACAATTACCCTCTCCCCAAGATGGATCACATTTTACAAAGGGTAGTTGGATCAACCAGAATCTCATTGTTGGATGGTTTTTCTAGTTACAATCAAATTTTGGTTCATCCAGATGACCAACCCAAGACTGCCTTCACTACTCCTTAGGGCACATTTATGTATGTGAAAATTCCTTTTGGGATAATGAATGCAGGAGCCACTTTCCAGAGGGCTATGGATATAACCTTTGCAAAGGAAATTCATGATTTCCTTGTGACATATCTAGGTGCCATTACTGTTTTTTCAAAATCTGACAGTCAACATTTGGATCATCTAAGACAAGTTTTTATTAATTGCAGGAAATATGTAATTTCCTTGAAACCCAAGAAGTCTTTTCTTCGGTTAGAGGAAGGAAAGTTGTTAAGTCACATAATTTCAAAAGATGGCATAAGAATAGACCCTGCCAGAATAGAAGCCATCTTGCAAATACAACACCCAAGGAACATTAGAGAGTTACAAGCTTTTTTAGGAAAAATTAACTTTCTTAGAAGATTTATATCTAATCTAGTAGAATTAATTAGATCACTAAATAATATGCTAAGAAAATATTTGACCATAAAATGGACTGTTGAGTCTAAAAAATCCTTTGAAGACATTAAACTAGCCTTAGCTAAAACACTTGTGTTAATTAGTCCTAAATTTGACAGAGAATTCATCTTGTTTTCTTTTGCTTCTGAGCACACAATAGTTGCAGTTCTATTGCAGAAAAATGACCAGGGCTATGAACAACCCATTGCTTTCTTTAGCAAAGCCCTGAGATATTCCCCCTAAAAATACAATATAATGGAAAAACAAGCATTGGCTTTAGTCAAAGCCATTAAGGATTTCAGGGTATACATCTTATATTCTCATGTAGTAGCCTATGTTCCAAATTCAATAGTCAAAGAAATCCTAACTCGGGAAGGTGTAGATGGAAAGAGGAGAAAGTGGATTACTACTATTTTATAGTATGATATAGAAATCAAACCTACTAAGTTAATCAAGGTCCAAGGTTTAGCCAAACTCATGGCTAAATTGAACTATCAGGCCTTGGATATAAACTTTATTGTGGCAATAGATGATGGAGAGGAGATGGTGACTCCACTAATCAACCAGGCCTTTATGGGATCACATTGGTATGCTGATATTATTTATGTTTTATAGAATTTACAAGCTCCTCCCGAATTATCTAGGACTAAAAGCATGTTTTTAAAGATGAAATCCTTGAAATTTTGTATATTAGAAAATGCTTTGTTTTGGAGATATCATGAAGGTAATCTTCTTAATTGCTTGTTAAAATATGAATCTGATAGATTTTTACAAGAGTTTCATGTAGGCAATTGTGGAGGACACCTTTACTGGAAGACCACCGCAGATAAAATCCCTAGAGATGGTTTTTACCGGCCTACCTTGTTTTCTGATGTCAAGAAATATGTGACCTCCTATCACAATTTTCAAATTTTTTAGGGAAAGAAAAAGCTTTTACCTTTACCCCTCAAGCCAATCTCTGCTGAAATACCTTTTCAACAATGGGGTTTAGACTTCATTGGTGAAATTCACCCACCCTCCTCTGCCCAGTACAAATGGATCCTCACAGCCAAAGGCTATTTCATAAAATGGATAGAGGCCATACCTTCAAGGCAAGCCACAAACACTATTATCATAACCTTCCTTGAAACCAATATTCTATCAAGATTTGGATGTCCAACTAAGCTCATTACTCATAATGCAGCAGCCTTTAAATCTAAAAGAATGATAGATTTCTGCAATAATTATTATATAACCCTGGGCCATTCCACAGCCTATGACCCTCAAGGAAATGGACTGGTAGAATCCTCAAACAAAAGGCTGGTAAACATCATCAAGAAGTTACTAGAGGAAAATAAGAAAACTTGGAATAATAAGCTAGTCAATGCTTTGTGGGAAAACAGATTGACTACTAAGAAATCAATTGGTACTTCTCCCTATGAACTAATTTATGGGATGGAATTTGTCTTTCCATCCTCCTTGGGAGTACCAATAATGAAGATGCTTCAAGAATTGCAAGTTAAACCAAACAGTATCCAAAGAAAAATAAACCAAATAATTCATCTTCAACAAACCAGAGAAGAGGTCTACACCAGGTCTCAAGTTGTGCAGGAAAGGGTTAAAAGGATTTTTGATAAAAGAACCAAGGCTGAAGATTTCTACCTTGGGGACAAGGTTCTCAAGTGGGATTCCAAGAGGGAAGACAAAGGTAAACACAGGAATTTTGATTTCCTATGGAAAGGCCCCTATGTCATCTATGCTTACAGAGGAAATAATTCTTTCTTCCTGAGAGAATTTGATGGTACAGAAGAAGAAGGTGGGTCAGTGAATGGTCGAATGCTAAAACATTACTTTGAACCTAGCTACTAAATGTCATTTCCCATTTGTACATATTCCTTTTTCAAAATTTTAGATTCGATTGGATGGTGATTTTTGAAGTTGAAGCCCGAAGAGAAGGCCCTAAGCTTTGAAAGATCTATTGTCATAAGTATCAATAATGCAGATGCATAATGAAGACTTTGCAAGGTAACATCAACAACAGTTCATAGGCCACTGATCTTAAAGATTCTTAACATTTCACTAGAAAATGCCATCGCCAAGTGGAGCCACTATTAGGTTCATATACCAAGAGGGGTCATAATTTGGAATGACTAATGTTAAGCCTTGTAATATTGTACATACCTTTGCTTTTTGCAAATGTTTTTCATATTAAAAAATTAAAAAAATGTAAAGAGGGTATGTCTTAAAAGAATAATCAAAAGACAAAAGAATAAGAAAAGGTCCCAAAAATGAAAATATATGAACCCAAAAAGGAAAAACGAGACCATGAAAGTAAGCAATTCAAAATGCCACTACTATTTACTTTTATGCATAATAATGATTGTTTGAAGCTTGTTACTCATGCCACAATCCATGGTAATCAAATTGTTTAATCTTGATTATACCATGCTTTGAATTTTATGTTTATAGTTAGAGAATAAAATCTGACCAAACAGTTTAACCTTGGCATATCATTAGATAGGTAGAGTAAATAAAAGGAGCTCATCAGTTTAATCTGAGCCCTTGGATGATATAAGGTTAGAATTAGATAGTTTCCTTTGTAAAATAAAATGACTTGATAAGGGTTTGCTAGCCTAAATGCACCCAAATAAAATGAAGAAAAAATGGTAGGATGAGTAAATGGGTAAGTAGTAGAAAGGTTGCAGAAAT
The DNA here is from genome assembly GCA_031772625.1 of Pinus tabuliformis. NCBI lineage: Eukaryota > Viridiplantae > Streptophyta > Pinopsida > Pinales > Pinaceae > Pinus > Pinus tabuliformis. Next base: position 42,268,890 of record CM062815.1, read on the forward strand.
ATCAGATGATTACACAAAAGCACTTATGTTATTGTTTTAAATGCATCCTTCAAATATGCATAAGCAGTAAACAAAGAAAAGACAATGGTTCACAATATGGTTTATTTAACATCCGCTCATTCATTTCAACCCTTTACTTAATAATTTCCCCCAAATAAGTTCTAAGTGCTCAAATCCTTTAAGTCAAAGAGGCTCAGAGCATTTATCTGACTTTTGGAGGGATTGGACCCTCGAATAGATGACTTATGGCCAGATGACTTATGGCCATAAGTTCTAGAATCCCCTTCATCAAAAATTCATCTCCCTTCATTTCCCCTCATTTGCCTAATAAAACCACACTTTCCTATGGTTGACATCATTTACCTAGGAAAAGTGAATCACCCCCATGTAAATCCTATTTCACCAAAAAACCCACAAAAACACTTTAATCTAAGTATTGAAGGTATGAAAAGCACGCAAACATGACATTCCACCTTTTTACTTAGAAAAACCCACAAAAACACTTTAATCTAAGTATTGAAGGTATGAAAAGCACGCAAACATGACATTCCACCTTTTTACTTAGAAAAACCCACTCCGCCCTTTATATTTCATCTTATTTTCTAATTGTATTATATAAATTCCCCGAAATCCCATTATCCCGTATTAAATTTATTCCCTATATAAAATACCCCAACCTTTTGTTTTAATAAAAACTAATAGAATTTACCCATACCCTGATATAATCTTACTTAGTTTGCCTAATCCTGGTAAACTTAAGTTAATCCCATTATTAACCTCTACCGACTCCATAATCCCTCATTAAGCTCGGCCCGATCATTTTAAATCTGTGATTTATCCCTAAACTAGTCCCAAACTATCGTGGTTAAACCCTTGGGCCACCCATCAATTCCCGTTCATCCCCCCCCCCCCCCCCCCCCCGTAGCTTTGCCGCCCGACTACCATTGATCACCGCCACCCCACATCCAACAGCGCACAGCCATATCGGGCGCGCCTGATGACTGAACGTTAACCACCTGATAAAGTGGTTTTCCTCGACCCCCCAAATGCTACGTGTTGTGCTCTAAGATACATCAGGAGACCCCTCCCAAATACTGCCTACACCACGAAAGCAATGCGATGGCCCTCCAAAACTACTTCCCCAACTTAACCAAAAAACTGTCAACAGTTCATCTGAAAATGAACCTGCCAAAACCAATCATCTTCTCTATAAAAGGTCGTGAAGCCCTCTTTCACCCTTATTCCACGCAAAATTTGTGAACCATTGCAATCCCTGCAAATGCCAAATTTACCAACAAACTTCCAAGTCCACTCCAGAAGATGTTGAAGACAACCCAACTGACCTTTCAGTCCATACCATAACCGTACAAACCTCTACAGCCGCTGAGAACCATCAATTTGAACCTAATTTGCCCAATTTCTAGGTATTTCACCATAGAATACCATTCCCTCTGCAAAATTAAAAAACATTCTGCCAGTTTAATATTCTCGTTAAGTCTAATTAATTGAAAATTACCTAAAATCACAAACACCTCCGTCCAAAACCCTTTGAAGCTTCCAATTTCTATTTGAAACCTTAAATAAACCCCCCCACAACATAATTTAAATCCACAAGAATTGAATTATGGTTGCCCCTATCACCATGGACATTAGACCCATTACCACTCCACACTTAGACCTGGACCACCTTCCCCTGGTGTTATCAGGAAATCTAGTGTCTACGCAGAGCTGCTAGTCGCACTAAGGCTAGTAGCTACCTTAGAAACAAACAAACTAAAACCACTTTCATTTTAGTTTATGAGAAGTAGATAAGAGGGGAATAAAGGAGACCAACCTCTGTATTGCGCTTGGTTCCTTGCTTGATTCCTCTCCCTTCTGATAGATCTTTACCACTAGCTTCCTTGTCTACCCAGCTTCAAAGAGCACCTGTAGAATCAAAGCAGCATAACACTATCCAAGAACATAGATCTACTATCATAAAAAATATAGGACCAGATATATATTGACCACACAAATGCATATATCATCAATCATACAAGAATGTGGAGGAAAACTTGAATAGCTTTATTAATAATCAAGAATATCAAAGAGGATTACAACCAATTGTTCTGACCCAACATCATCCACTCAGCAAGAAAGCCCTTCTTCACCTCATGAAAAGCTTAGATCACCCAACACTATGATGTTACACCAAGAAACCAGCAGCACTTCCTTACAAGATACAAAATTCCAGCCCTTGGATCTCTAGGATGAGGGATCCATATATAGATGTTTGCAAGGGGGGTGAGTCAACTTTTGAGATTTGATTAGTTTCCTCTCTCTGATAGTTCTTGATCCCACTTGGAGATTGATGATCTCTTACTCATCCTTGGGCGAATGTAGAAAGGCAAGTGCCACAGGAGAAGTTTCTGGAAGATTCCATGATCTTCCACCTCACAGATTGACCCTGCCATTTGTCCACTCTCGCCAATTGCACCTCATAGAAGGGATTTTCAGTATTCATCACACCTCCCGTGTGTCTTTAGGTGGGATGCAGCGCAATTTGACCATGGAGCAGGTGAGATGGTCCAGTTTTGACCAGTTCTGAGTAGTTTTTCATGGAGAACTTCTGGGAGAAGATGTAATCAGTTGACCTTGTTCTTTTAGAGGTTGGAACAAAACCTTTAGGGACTTAAGAGCCCTTGGTTTATGGACATTTATGATTGGGGTTGAAGTGCCCAAAAAATGTCTATAACAGTTGCCCCCTGAAGTATGAGGTCGTTAATCTTTTGATGTCGGGTGAAATGCTTTATCATGAGGATCCGAAGTTTTTTCAAGCTGGAAGGCGACCTGTAATAAGATACAATACAATACATTATCTTCATAATATTTTCATGATCTAGTTGAGGCGGGAATTCCCATGCTCAGCTTTATAAATTCATTTTCATGTACATAAGACAGACAATCGTCTGTGTGCAGACTGATGATTCTGGTAGAGCCATCATCCCTTGGGTTGGATGATTATCTGTGCAGCAATGATGTACATTTGATGTCTTTATTTTCCTGAATATATATCACAGCCCGGATGTATGAAACTAGATCTGGGGTCTTCAATCTCGTTCGATCTTCACTCAAAGTACAAGTTGATCCATGTGAGAGATGTTCTAGAGTCGAACATGGAAAGACATCGCCTGATTACCAACCAATGATGTAAGTTGTTAATAGGTGCAAGAGGAATCACCGATAATGATGATGACCCTCAAGGTACTACAGTACAATTCACATGGTGTGAATAAAGGGACTTAGCGTCGAACACCACGCAAAATCTTTTGGTCGAAAGCCATTGATGTAAACTTGTCGCCGGAAGTGAGAAACTTGCCATTGAGGCATGCAAGCTTCAAAGTACTAAAAGGGTTGTTCCTAGATCGACTTCTTGGATAATGAGCTGATGTCAACAAGAAGTGATCCGTCATAGGAGGGCCTTAGTGAATCCCACATCAATGACACAGAATGGAGCAAATGATTTTAATGGAGGTGAAAACGATCAGGTGATATAAGGTTCAGGGTGGCGGTCATGAAAGAATGGAGCGTAAATGTATTGCAGTGGATGAGACACAGGTGAATTCTCTGAGAAACTTCTCTTGAACATACCAGCGACACTGACATGATGGATTGGTAGCGTTAACCCAAAATATGGATGGTGTGATGGACCCATGGTGATATTACCAGTGAACGGAACAACCCAACCCGACTCGGATGCGGAGTGAAAGTGTCATGTTTAAGAGCGACTTGCTACCAATAAAGTTTCTTCAAGTTTTCTTCCCAATTTTTCCCCAGTCATTGCTGACCAGTACCTCTTTATTTTTGTCAAGCTTGAGGAGGATAACATATGCTTGTTCTATAATTTTCCCTTCGGGCAAACCCATCGCTATGTTTTAACGAGCCTAGCGATAGTGAAACTCGTTCTTGTCTATATGGACAAGTTTGTCGCTATTCGGTTTTAACAAGTGGTGAGCTCCAGTATTGTAGCAATAATGCTACAACTCCTGGGGCTTCCTGTCTCTTAATTTTATCAACCCGGTAGTTCGTACAAACTTGGAAGTGACGGTGCTATATGCACAAGTACTAGCTCTTGTCGCAGCTGTCACTTGGTCAGCTGGCACAAGTCCGCTAGGGCTCAAGCCAACTGCTATAGGCTCTCAGAAGAAGCTTGCTAAATGATGGACGAAAGCTAGCTCAAAGAAAACTAATCTACTTGGTGAAAATGAACTGAAAGCAAATCAAAGCATAGAAACCCTAGGAAACCCTAATTTGACTAGTGTAAACTCTATGATGCAAAAATGTAAATGAAACTTCTACCAATGATGCCATTACCTCTAGTAAGTGCAAATGCATGAATCTAAGCTACTTGCATCTGAAAAGACATGTTTTTGTATTTTGTTCTTAAGTGAATGGAGTGATTGTGATTTTGTTCTTATTAGGGTTTGGTTGTGCAGAGGTGGTGCAAGGAGGAAGGAAAGCTTGGGAAAGGTTGGGGAGGCTAGGAGAGGTCCCCAGGGATCCTTAGCATCAGTCCACAGAGGTTCCTCACGTTCAGAGGCTCAGCAACCGAGTGAGTGGCCTCCTACAGGATGTCTGCAGGGGATTCTACAGGAAACTCAGGGAATCCTACAGGAAGTCTATGAATTTCTATAGGATGTCCTACCGTGGGTGTTTTGGGTGATGGTGAAGTGATGGAGTGGTAGGGGGAGGTATGTAAGGTAGGAATAAGGCTGGTGATGGCTCAGAAGTGGAGGAATAGGATGGGGAATGAGTGTAGGGAGTAGGTTGGAAGATAGAGGGATATGTCAACAAAAGGACTAGAGAATGAAGTTACGTGAGGAGTGGAGGAATTTGGGAGATAACAGAGCGGAGCAGAGGTCAAGGATGTGGTTGCATGCGTGATCAAGACGAAGGGGGAGGTAATGGAATGAGGGAGAGCAGTGTAAAGGAAACAAATGGCTTATGACTGTCACCAAGACAAAGATTCATTAACCTAGGCTATCTGTGCTATGAATTCAATGAACAGCAATCCAAAGTGTGAAGAGAAATGTGCATGAAGCTGTGATGAAGGTGTGTAGTGCAGGTGTGAAGTACATGAAAGAATCTAACATAACCGTGACTGTGTTGCAGCAAGCACAAAGTAAAGAAATGCGTATTTTTGTGGTTGGTATAGGCTGCACTCCAATCTCCAAACAGAGATGGCAGTGGAGGCTTTCTCAACCGTTTTCCTTGGAGCTCCTGTGTGTTATCAACCTGCTAATCTAACTGATGCAACTAAAAACATTTCAACCATAAGCTAAACTCACTCAAATTCATAAAGCTAACTCAGCAAACCTGTAATTTCAAATTGCATGGTAAAGCAATGAACTAAAGTGCTGAAACAAAAAGAAATTAACATTACAAAACAGAGGAGGTCTATTCCTCTCTTAAAAACTCAGAATTGGATCAAAAGCTGCCTGTCTTTATTGAATAATCATGAATCTAATGACATGCCAAAACTGGCTTACAAGGAGCAAAAACCGAGCTACAACATGACTAACCAAATTGACTAACTAGCTATCCCCAAATTGACTAACTAGCTACACAAAATGACTACCCACTAGCTAACCAAAATGAGGCCCCAAGCCTTCTTATTTATACAATTTGAGGACCCAACAGTCCTCCTAAAAGTTAGGGACTTGGCTGCCCAAGAATTGTAGTTAACAGCAGTCCAACTTGACTTGCTTGGCTGCCCTTGAGCTGATTGATTCGGTGGCCCTTGAACTCCGAGCTGATGGTGGAGAATTCGAGGTAAGGGCCCATAAATGAGGGGGACACCTTCCTACAAATCCTCTAGCTTGTTCTCCCACGAATTTGGCTGCCAAGTGCTCATTAAGACCTTCCATTTTGTCTCCAAGTTGACCAAAAAGGATACACAAAGCACCCATTAGACTTGTTGCCATAATGACTAACCAAATTCACTCTATTAACATAAAAATAATCAAAAACATGCAATAAACAAATGAGAATGGTGGACTAAGCCAAATTAGGAGGTTGAATGAGCCCAAATAATTGTACATTTTTGGGGCTCATCATCACCCCCCTACTGAAAGTGTTGCTCATCCTCTGAGCAACCAAATCTCTCCCCTCGTCTTTGATGGCCCTGGTGGCTTCCTTGGCTGGCATCTCGGCTGATTTCTCCTTTGGTTTCCTTCTTTCAAACTTCCTGTAGAACCAGTTCGCTGGCTTCCTGTAGAAACAGTCTCTGTCTTCCTGTAGAAACAGACTCTGTCTTCCTATAGAAACAGACAGCGCCACTGTATCTTGCCAGCTGGGCTGTGGCAGCCTTCATCTTCTCCTCCGTTCTGCTCTTCTTCCTTACTGTCCGTTGCTTTTCTTAGTGAATCCTCAGCCTTGTTATGAGTGCACAAGTTTATGCAATCAAATGGAAGAAATGGTGCCCTCTTCTCTGTCAAAGACAATTCATCAGCATTTTGTGTGAAAGCAAATGTACCATCAAACTATCACCTCTCAGCTCCAAAGTAAGATCTTCACAGAAATCATCAAAGATGAAAATCTTGCCAACAATTCCTCAAATGCTAAGTTGGACCAGTTAGCAGAATGAAGCCATCACCAAATCACCCCACTTTTCAAAGGCTTTGGTAAGCAGGTTATTGTGCTTAAGCATATTAGTAAATGGAATAAGTAGCAATATACGAACACACCCAAGTCCCAAGTTGAAAACACCTTCCTCTTTTATAAATTTCACAAACATCAGTGAAACAAGGAGACACAAGACAATCGATCAGAACTAAGCCAAAATAGTGTTTTCAGGACTTCCTGTAGAAAGTCCTGTAGCTGATTTCTGGCTTCCTGTAGAAGCCGTTTTTACACTTCCTGATTTGGCTTGCATGGCTGGGGGTGTCTTCTTCTTCAATTTTGCTGTGGTTGCCTTGGTTTTGTCTTCACTTGTTTGGACTTTTTCAGTCTTCTTTGCCCTGCTTTGCAATTGTTTCTTCCGGGGTGTTTGTGTCCTTATTTCACCCGCAGCTTTGGTCTCAACAGCTGGTCCTTTTTCTTACTTTTCCTGTGGCTTCTCCTGTGATTTTTCATGTGATGGTCTGCCCTGCGTTTCCTTTCCCTTAGCTAGTTTCTCTGCCTCAATTTTCTCCTTTTCCTCGCTGCAAAAAGAAACAGTGGGTGCTCATTTTTACTTGGATGCAGTGAAAATGCAAATGGAGGCCTTTAGGTCTGCTTTAATGCCTGTGGCCATGAAGGATCCAAGCCAGAAACAATGCAAAGGAAGGCGAATATATGTATATGATTTGCCCAAAAGATTCAATGCAAAGCTTGTAGAGCAATGCCACAGCCTGATTCCATGGCTCAGTCTCTGTGATTCTCTTAGCAATGAAGGAATGAGGAAGCCCAGATTTTTTTTTTTTTTCTTTTTTTATAAGCACTGGTTTCAAACTCATTAATATGCTGATATTTCAAGGTCTGAGCCTTCACTCACATATGATCGATCAATTTCTTGATCAGATCCACTTTCAGGGCCCTGCAACTTTCTTCACTAAAGGAACAATCAGAAAACAAAGATGTATCGTCATTTATATCAGCGGAACTTTGAATCTGACACAGACTACCTGGTCTTGGTAAAGATTCTATAACCTGGAGCTGTTGGCCGATGTGAGAAAGGGAACCAGGCAAGAAAACCCGAACATTGCTTCCTTGATGCAACAACGTAGCCAGCTTGGGTGAAATGAACATGCTTTGCGCCTTTGATTTCTTTGAATATTTGGACAGTGGTGTGCACTGGGCTTCTGCCAGCAATTCTATTCCTTTGCAAAATTCTTTACATATACTCCAGTAAACTGCGTCTTTCCAATGACCAGATCAGCTCAGGGTTATGCCATTTGATCAATCTGCATCATCAGCGTCCAACTCCGGCAAACTAATTAACTTTCTGGTTCCATACCCCAGCAGATCGATTTTTAAAACTGTGCTCAATATAATAATTCAACAAATGCATTTATTCTAAATTTAATGACAACGTTCAGTAAATACAACTCATGAATCCAATTTCGAAAAGCTCCTATTCAAGGCTATGGCCTCAGTATTCATGCAAAATGATAATCCAACAGGTTTCCTTGATTTTTGTAACTCGGCTGTCCAACTGAAGGTTAAACTGGTGATCCTGTAGAACAGTTATAACTGTTGTTCCTGTAGAACAGTTATAACTGATGTTCCTGTAGAACAGTTATAACTGCTGTTCCTGTAGAACTGCGTGACTGCTGGTGGAGTGAGGTGGCAAAAACATGCGCGCTGGCTTTTTCAAACTGAAGTGATGTTATGAGCTGTTGTTGTTAACTATTTGTTCTCTGCTTGTATTCAATTCCATTAATTGCGCTAGAGTTTAAAATATCCCCAACTGACTGTGTTTTGCTTTTGAACTTCACGTGAATGGCTGATCCATGCATGCGTGATTTTTGCCTTGCTGAGTGCAATTGGATGTGGCTCCCTTCTTGTCTGAATCCACTCATCTCATTCATTCATGCATTGCTTTAGATTAGATCTACGCAAACAGAGGAACAAGGTTAAGTCACATACCTCGAAGTTGAATGGCTGTCGTGAGCTGTTGTGGGCTGTCATTGCTGCATGCATTTGATTTTATGGTTGCATGATGGCTTGGTTACTGATTCATGGCTGGTTTTCTTGTGCAGGTGTCCTCTGGCCAGATGCATGCAACAAGAGTTCATTTCCACGTTCAGATCTGCATCCTGAAACTGCTGCCATTGAATTTTCACAGGACCAGAACTTCTTTTTTCCATTTCTCCCAAACGGCAAACCGGATTGAGCTGAAACTTGGTGGGCATGTTCCTACCATCATGATGCATCTCCCATAGCAAATTCGTGATCAATGGATGCACGGATTTCGAGAAAATTGGAAAATGGCTGAAGATTTCAGAGCTTGATTTCTCGGAAACCGTGCATCGGAATTGGCTGAAACGGCTTGGATAGGCTACTATCACCCACGTGCATCTCCCCATGAAACAGGTTTTGAAACGGATGCATGGTTATGGAGAAAATGCAAAAATGGCTGATGGTGATGGAGGCTGATTTCTTGGAAACCGTGCACCGGAATTGCATGAAACTGCTCAGGCATGTTGTCATCGACCTTTTACAATCCCCCATAAAACGGTTTGTCAAATGGATGCATGGTTCTCAAGTTATGGCAAAAACAAATTCTGCTCTATGTGTTTTTGGCTTCAAGGCATTTTGCATGTGTTTGCATGGTATGACAAAATGAATTTTTGCTGTGATGCAGGTATGGAGATGATGGAGGAGGAGTTGGAAGATTGCATGAGGGCTTCTGAACCCTTGAGAAAGCTACCATGCTCGCCAAACCACTTTTTGAAACGCATGCCTAATTTCCCACAATTTCTACAGGAAGTTCCTGTAGAAGCACAATGAGAAGCACAAGGAGGTGGAAAAATGATGGAGAAAGGCAAGGGATGGACACACAAGTGCTTGCAGGCCTAATCAACATATTCCCACCATTGGATTCACTTTTGAAATTGGATTTGGCTCGTCCATAGGTTCTACAGGATGTTTCCTGTAGAAATACAGAGCTTTCCTGTAGAAGGCACAAGAAAGTTCCTTTGACCTTGATTTGAGTGCTCCTCCTGTCATGAAACGTCCTTCTTGAAACCTGCAATGTCATAGCTGCAACATGAAATTATTCAATGGAGATTAGCTTTATTTTTCTTTTTCTTTTTCTCTTTTTTTTTTTTTGAAAAACAACTAGGGCGCCTCATGGAGGTTTTCACCCTAATTGCCCGCCTTGGGCGCCTCCAAGGGAGGTTTTCACCCAAAGATCTTTTTCTCTTTTATTTTCTTTTCTTTCCAACCCATTGACCGCCTCATGGAGGTTTTCAATCAATGAGCCAATCTAAGGCGCCTCCGAGGGGGTTTTCACCTTAGATTTTTATTTTTCTCTTATTTTCATTTTTTCATTTCTTTGTTTTTCCCTTTTTTTCATTTTTTTCTACCCTACCCTACTTGAAAAACAAAATCATTTTCAAGTATAAGAATACTTCCAATGGAGCCATGTGCACATCGAGATTAGAGAAAAAATGGTGTGAAGGCTCGAAATGCATGCTTGGACAACTATCCAACTTTCAGAGACAAAATGATCTGACTTTGAGAGTACAAAACATAGCTGAGGAGGAGAGTGCTGCTGCAACTTAGTGACCTTCTGAAACCATATCTCAATATAGCTTTGATATCCTTGGTCATCTTGCTGATTTGGATCATTCTTCATGTCACCTTCTATCATGACCTTCTGATCTTCCTCTTTTTGCTGATCTTTCTCTTGAGTACATGGAGGATTTGATGGTGACCATGAGGAAGCTTTCTCGATCTCTGATTCTGATCTCTTTTCTTCATCAAGTGCAGCCCATGGTTCTTTGATCTCCTCTTTTGAATCTTCTTTTGCTTTTGGTCCTTCAATGCTTTCAAGATGATCTCTTTTTTGCATTACTTTTCCTGAGCTTTGGTGAACATCATTGAGCTCACAAGGAATCATTTGCACATGTTGTGCCTCAGATTTGCAATTGGGTTGAGCTGCTCCATTGCATGGTTTTGGAAATGGAGGTACGGGTAGCTGAGTGGAGGTGTGAAATTGAGATGGAGATGGATGGCATTGTGGTTGGTTAGGCATTTGGGGTTGCCTTGGTGGAGGAGGAGGCGATGGTTGTGGATGAGCAGGTGGTGGAGGAAAGTGAGTGGGATGAGAGTTGTACTGGGGCCTCCACTCCTGATAAGGCGCATTCCACTGAGGCTGTGGCTGAGCATAAGAGTGAAACGAATGAGCAGCTGGTTGGGCATAATATGGATCTGTGAAGGAATAAGGAGGAGGTGTGAACCAGGAAGGATGAGCAGGGGGACCCCAAGAAGGCATGAAGGTGGCTTGATAAGGGTCATAATAGGTCTCGGGTGTCCCTTGTAGTTCCTGCTGGTAGGGTATGGGTCCATGTGGCCTCCTTTGGTTCATATAACAAAGTGATTCAGTGGCTCCCTTGGCTCTTTGATAGGTAGCTTTGATTCTGGGCAAGGAAGGGCACTGATCTGTAGGATGCTATTCTTCACAGATGAAACACACTTCTAGAGAGTGCATTGGACATTTGTTCCAAGGATGCCTTCTAGTGCACCTAGGACAAAAAATGGCCAAAGCCCTCTTGGCTTCTTCTTGCTTCTTTTGGATCCGCAAGGTATCCAGTTGCATGGCAAGAAACTGCCTCATATCACTCTTGAAACCTTCGATCTGATTTTCAAATTCATCTTTGGACAAGGGACTGCTCCAATCATTTCTGCTTGTAGCCATTTTCTTCAGAGGAGTGTTTCTTTCTTCTTCTCCCCTAGAGGTTCTTCAGATATGTCTTGATGTCCACCCAGGGGTTCTTTCATCACAGCCATCGAAGAAGAACGTTGGCTGTGTGAAGCAGTGGGGGGGTTGTGCAATCATTTTTCTAACTTATCTCTACTCCTACAAAGCATGAAATGAAATCTTTTTGGTTGTTTTTTTTTCTACTTCTACTTGCAAAACTGAAATAGATTGAACTGCAACTAACTATCTTACTAAAATGAAAATGCGGAATTGAAATGAAAGCAGGAAAGGACTAATCTATTTTGCTCAAATGAAATTGCAGGAATGGAAAGGCTAGTCTACGCTTACAAAATTGAAATACTAATCTACGCTTGCAGGAATGGAAAGGCTAGTCTACGCTTGCAAAATTGAAATACTAATCTACGCTTGCAGAATTGAAATACTAATCTACGCTTGCAAAATTGAAATTGCGGAATTGAAAGGCTAATCTAGGAAAGCAGGAAATACTAATCTATGAAAGCAGGAAATGTCTATGCTACTTTTGCAGAATGAAAATGAAATAAACTACTGAGCAGAAGGTTGTAGTAGAAAATAGAAGAATAGCAACAATCACCAATACTCTGCCACTTCCCCGGCAACGGCGCCAAAAAGATGGTGAGCTCCAGTATTGTAGCAATATTGCTACAACTCCCGGGGCTTCCTGTCTCTTAATTTTATCAACCCGGTAGTTCGTACAAACATGGAAGCGACGGTGCTATATGCACAAGTACTAGCTCTTGTCGCAGCTGTCACTTGGTCAGCTGGCACAAGTCCGCTAGGGCTCAAGCCAACTTCTATAGGCTCTCAGAAGAAGCTTGCTAAATGATGGACGAAAGCTAGCTCAAAGAAAACTAATCTACTTGGCGAAAATGAACTGAAAGCAAATCAAAGCATAGAAACCCTAGGAAACCCTAATTTGACTAGTCTAAACTCTATGATGCAAAAATGTAAATGAAACTTCTACCAATGATGCCATTACCTCTAGTAAGTGCAAATGCATGAATCTAAGCTACTTGCATCTGAAAAGACGTGTTTTTGTATTTTGTTCTTAAGTGAATGGAGTGATTGTGATTTTGTTCTTATTAGGGTTTGGTTGTGCAGAGGTGGTGCAAGGAGGAAGGAAAGCTTGGGAAAGGTTGGGGAGGCTAGGAGAGGTCCCCAGGGATCCTTAGCATCAGTCCACAGAGGTTCCTCACGTTCAGAGGCTCAGCAACCGAGTGAGTGGCCTCCTACAGGATGTCTGCAGGGGATTCTACAGGAAACTCAGGGAATCCTACAGGAAGTCTATGAATTTCTACAGGATGTCCTACCGTGGGTGTTTTGGGCGATGGTGAAGTGATGGAGTGGTAGGGGGAGGTATGTAAGGTAGGAATAAGGCTGGTGATGGCTCAGAAGTGGAGGAATAGGATGGGGAATGAGTGTAGGGAGTAGGTTGGAAGATAGAGGGATATGTCAACAAAAGGACTAGAGAATGAAGTTACGTGAGGAGTGGAGGAATTTGGGAGATAACAGAGCGGAGCAGAGGTCAAGGATGTGGTTGCATGTGTGATCAAGATGAAGGGGGAGGTAATGGAACGAGGGAGAGCAGTGTAAAGGAAACAAATGGCTTATGACTGTCACCAAGACAAAGATTCATTAACCTAGGCTATCTGTGCTATGAATTCAATGAACAACAATCCAAAGCGTGAAGAGAAATGTGCATGAAGCTGTGATGAAGGTGTGTAGTGCAGGTGTGAAGTACATGAAAGAATCTAACATAACCGTGACTGTGTTGCAGCAAGCACAAAGTAGAGAAATGCGTATTTTTGTGTTTGGTATAGGCTGCACTCCAATCTCCAAACAGAGATGGCAGTGGAGGCTTTCTCAACCGTTTTCCTTGGAGCTCCTGTGTGTTATCAACCTGCTAATCTAACTGATGCAACTAAAAACATTTCAACCATAAGCTAAACTCACTCAAATTCATAAAGCTAACTCAACAAACCTGTAATTTCAAATTGCATGGTAAAGCAATGAACTAAAGTGCTGAAACAAAAAGAAATTAACATTACAAAACAGAGGAGGTCTATTGCTCTCTTAAAAACTCAGAATTGGATCAAAAGCTGCCTATCTTTATTGAATAATCATGAATCTGATGACATGCCAAAACTGGCTTACAAGGAGCAAAAACCGAGCTACAACATGACTAACCAAATTGACTAACTAGCTATCCCCAAATTGACTAACTAGCTACACAAAATGACTACCCACTAGCTAACCAAAATGAGGCCCCAAGCCTTCTTATTTATACAATTTGAGGACCCAACAGTCCTCCTAAAAGTTAGGGACTTGGCTGCCCAAGACTTGTAGTTAACAGCAGTCCAACTTGACTTGCTTGGCTGCCCTTGAGCTGATTGATTCGGTGGCCCTTGAACTCCGAGCTGATGGTGGAGAATTCGAGGTAAGGGCCCATAAATGAGGGGGACACCTTCCTACAAATCCTCTAGCTTGTTCTCCCACGAATTTGGCTGCCAAGTGCTCATTAAGACCTTCCATTTTGTCTCCAAGTTGACCAAAAAGGCTACACAAAGCACCCATTAGACTTGTTGGCATAATGACTAACCAAATTCACTCTATTAACATAAAAATAATCAAAAACATGTAATAAACAAATGAGAATGGTGGACTAAGCCAAATTAGGAGGTTGAATGAGCCCAAATAATTGTACATTTTTGGGGCTCATCAACAAGTTTAATGACAAAGATAACTCGGTCCTTTTCAATTTTAGAGAGTCTGAAAAAGGGACGTAAAGAAAAATCCAATAATCCTTTTTCGTCATATAATCCCTTGAGTCCGAAAAAGTATAAAATAATACAAAAGGGATGAATTTTCGGTACTTTTAACGAGCCGAACAAAACAAGCGCTCGATATTTTTGTGTAATAATCCCTCAGGTCCAAAAATATTAAAATTTAAAGGAGGGATAGCACTTCCGGTCACTTTAACGAGCTAGAGAGGCCAATTTCTCGGTAATCTTTTCATATTTTACGAGTCAGTTGAAAAGAGCTTAAAGGAGACTCGTTTTTTGAGGAACGAGCGATAATTTTGGGTAGCAGCTAATTCCAGGTAAGGTTTGGAATTTTCCAATCACGGCAGCGTCACAAGGATGGCTAACAGGATCACTTCTTCGCAGTTGTTCCTCAAAAAGGGTAAAAAATCAAATGGAGGTGAATGATCGGCCAATACAGAGTAGAGGTGATGATGAGAACACGACCAAGGCTTCAAAGGCTGATGATAATACATTCACGATGGTTATTTACCAGAAATTGGTTCATTTTTTAATGAGCTTAAACTCTGGGGGAACATTTTCTCTTTGCTTATGTTTATTTTTAACGAGCTTGAATTCCACGTTAAAACTGCTCGATCCAGTCATATAATAAGGATGTCTCATTTAAAAAATGGAATTTTTCCAAAGCTTTGCCCCACATCCTTTCTTTATGCAAGTTAGGAAACGACCAATCCTACGAGTTTAAAGGGATAGAGGACCTAAATATTTTAAATTTTATGGTCGCTCTTCGCTTGCATGCCAAAAAGTTTGCATGCCCCCAGGTATATTGAAGTAGAGTTTCTAGGTTACCCTTCAATTTGCAGACAAAACATATGTTTTATCGGGGAAGGCCTACCCTTTAACAGAGATATCTTATTTCGTTCTAACCCCATTTTCCTAAATGGACGGGTGTGTCAACCAGTGATATATCCTTCGCGGATACCTACCCTATACCCAAGGTTTTCCTGTCGAAACGGGCCAGGGTGCATGCCCCCTCGGTTTCAGTCATATCTTCCGAATCACTCGCGCTCATCAGGAGGACGGACTGGGGATTGATGAGACATTACTTGCGTGAAAAGACCATTCAGGGATGGTATATGACTATTTTCTATGTGTGAACCGGGGAATGAAAGTTGGTCTACGAGCTTGACCACTCTTCCTTCATGCAGAAAACACATTACTCTAAAGAGTGAGGAGACAATGGCTCCCATGCAATAAATATAGTCGCGTCCAAGGAGTAGATTATAATCCAGGGGTCCTTGGACTACCATTACGTCCATGTGAACGATTTTCCTTCTCAATGTTATCGACACATTGGGAAGGATCTGTTGGCATTATGATTCAGGTGTTGTACTTGATGGCAAACTCTTTCAGATGGTAAATCAAGAAGGACGCAGGAAATTTTGTTCAGCAAGTGCGTCCCCGCAGGTATTCCATACAGAACCCGCGTCCAGGGACGCTGGCCAGCCGTTCAGAAGGTGCGTCCGCCCAGTGCACACATTTCAAGGTAGAGAAAAGCTCATGGGGGCTTCTTGTGTGGTATCTAGCCGACGGTTGCGTGTTTCTATGGTGTCGGCTCGTGGTATTGTTCCACGCTTTGGGGAGAAGCTTGCCTATATAAAGCAAAGGAGTTCATTTGGATTATGAATCATCTTGGTTGATCATCTCTTGGTGTGATCTAGTCCATATCTTTAAGGGTAAATCTTCTAATGGACTACGATCTATATGGCGCATGATCAGATCTGTGGATCTGAGTGTTTGGGTTGGTTCTGAAGTCCTCTTATCTTCTATATCTAAAAGGACGCAGATTCAGTGAAGGGAAAGTGCGCCGGGACGCAGTACAGTAAAGGATCAGGTGCGTCTCTGAAGCGAAGGACGCGGCGCGACTGTGGTATTAGGTGCGTCTCTGAAGCAAAAGACGCGGTGCGATAGTGTTGATGTGTGCGTCGGTCGCAGACAAGCAAAAGTAACAGTGCGTCTGCACGCAGAACAGCATAAGGTATACTGCGTCCAGTCGCAGGCCACAGAAAGAAAATATGCGTCCCTGTCTCAAGATGATCTGTTAACTGTATATTTCTGTTCATAAGGTGTTCTGGGTTGTTTCTGTAATTACTGATCTGATATCTGTAGTAGACTGTATCTGTTGTATACTTGTTGATCATTTTGAAAAAGAAGTAGGGGGTTGTAGCTCCCTTCCAGGAGAAGTCTGGAAAACAAGAAAGAGTTGTATCTCTTTGCAGGTTGCAGCCTGCGTGCTGGTAAAGGACTGCACCAGTACAAAATCATTGTAAAAAGAATTTCTTGAAAGAAGATAGAGACATTATTGCAGCAGGTGGTTTTTCTCCCGCATTGGGTTTCCACCTTACATCTTGTGTTCTTTGGTGTGACTGTCTATTTTCTTTATTCATGCTCATTGTTTTATGGTACTGATATGCAAGAATATTTCAAAAGATCAAATAAGGAAGATTTGGTAAATTGCTAGATAATACTGATTCCCCCCCCCTCAGTATTATTTCCAACAATTGGTATCAGAGCGGGTCCTTCAGAACAGCTTGATCGCTTGAAGGTAGATCGTTCATCATGAGCAACTACGAGAGAGAAGCATCAATCAGGCCACCCGTCTTCGATGGAACAAACTTCAATTATTGGAAGGTAAGAGTTACTGCATATCTTCAATCTCTTGGTACAGAAGTTTGGAACATTGTAGAATCAGGCTATGCCTTTCCTTCAGTTACTCCTACAGATCCAGCTGAGAAAAAGCAGTATGAAACAAATGCAAAAGCAGTCAGTACTCTATTAGGAAGTATATCTCAAACAGAGTTCATGAAGGTCATGCACTTCAAATCAGCAAAAGAGATATGGGACAAAATGATCACTAGCTATGAAGGAGATGAACAGGTAAAAGAAGCTAAACTTCAAACTCTCAGGATTCAATATGAGACTCTCAAGATGTATAATGATGAAAGTGTGGCTAATTATTTTCTTCGAGTAGATGAGATTGTTAATTGTATGAAAAATTTGGGTGAAGAAATAAAAGAGACTATAGTAGTTCAAAAGATTCTGAGATCTTTATCTCCCAAGTTTGAATCTAAAGTATCTGCAGTAGAAGAAAAGGAAAATCTCCGTGTTCTCACTATGTCTCAGCTGCATGGAATTCTAACTGCTTATGAAATGAGAAAGGGAGGTCCATCAGACAGAAGGGAAGCTGCTTTTAAAGCATCAGGCAAAGAAGATCACTATGAAGCATGTCATGTTCCAGAAGAAGAGGAAGAAGAATCAAACTTTGTCAGAAATCTTCAAAGGGGTTCTGGAAGGTTCAGAGGTAAGCTACCTTTCAAATGTTTTGCTTGTGGAAGAGTAGGTCATTATGCTGCAAAATGCTCTTATAAGGATAAAGGAAAGGAACCAGTTAGATGGAACAAGAAACAGGGTACAAATAAGAAAAGCTACTACACCCATGAAGATAGCGATGGCTTATCAAACAGTGATGAAGATGAACAAGGTAACAAATATAGATTGTTAATGGCATTTGAAGATGATAATTATGAGGATGCTATAGATGTGGATAACCTTTATGATGAAATTACTAGACTCAAGAGATGTATAGAAGAAAAGAACATGATTATTGATACTCTACAATTTCAGATTGATGAAAAGGAAAAACATCTTGAAAAATTAGAAGGTGAAATTGTTGGTCTTAGAAAAGAAATTGAGAAAACAAAAACTATTAATCTCAAGTTTGTCAAAGGATCTGAAACGTTGAATGAGATTATCAGTGTGCAGCGATCTCCTCTAAATAAGACAGGTCTGGGCTACAATGGAGAAACTTCTCAAGCTTCCACTTCAAAAAGTTATCTTGATGCAGCAAGAAGAAATGAGCAAGAACACAAGGAAGATCATCAGGTAAAGCAGGGACAAACTTCAAACTATCAGGGGCAATCCAGCTTAAGGGTGAACAAAAGCCACAACCAGCCACAGGTAAAACCTTCTCAATTTGGTTCAAGAATAGATGGAAATAGAAATTACAATCAGTCGGCTGGTAGATTCAATAATCGCAGAAACTTCTTCAATGGACAATGCTTTTCTTGCCATAACTTTGGTCACAAAGCAGCCCAATGTGTTGCGTATAAAACAATCATGACTAGGGAAGCTCAAAAACAAAGAAGCATGACAGGGAATACAAAAAGGACCTATAACAATTTTTCAGCTCTTGAAAATGAAGTTGAATGCTCTATTTGCAATAATTTTGGACATGAAGATGTTGAATGTAGAAGCAGGTTTCCGGAAAGAAAGGTACAAGAACAAAAAAGGGAACAAACCTCAGGCACCAAAACATGGAAAATAAAGGAACCTCAAACAGAAAGATGTGGGATAGCATTCTATGCAGAAGGACAAGAAAATCTATGGTACATTGACAGTGGATGTTCAAAGCACATGACAGGTGATAAAGAAAAACTTGAATCTTATTCTAATTTAGAAAAGGGAAAGAAAGTCTCTTTTGGAAATGATACTCCTGCAACTATAAAAGGAAAAGGTATTGCTCCTTTAAAAGAAGATGTTAAGGCTGGAAATGTTTTGTTTGTTGATGGACTAAAGCATAATCTTCTAAGTGTAAGCCAGATGTGTGATCAAAGAACCGAGGTTATATTCAGATCAAATGGATGTCTTGTTCGTGATCTTGATACAGGTAAAACAGTTCTCAAAGGAAAAAGAACTTCAAATAATCTATACATTTTTGATGAAGAACAACAACAATGCTATTTAAGCAAGGATGAAGAGCACTGGTTATGGCATCGAAGATTGGGACATCTAAGCTTCTCACAAATAAGGAAAGCTTGCAAATATCAGGCAGTTCGCGATCTTCCAGATATCAAAATTCCTGACAACACCATGTGCAGATCATGTCAGTTTGGAAAACAGACTAGAACTAACTTTCCAGAGAAAGAAGGATCAGCCAGTATGCCTCTTGAGCTAGTACATACAGATGTATGTGGACCATTCAGAAAAAGAACACCTAGAGGAGAGGAATACTTGATATTATTTATTGACGATTTCTCCAGGTTTGTTTGGTTAGGACTTATGAAGCACAAAGATGAAGCTTTCGAAAAATTCAAATCCTTCAAAGCCTTGGCTGAAAATGAATCAGGTCACAAGATTAAGTGCCTCAGATCCGACAGAGGTGGAGAATTTACTTCAAATGAATTTTTCGATTTCTGTGATGAACATGGAATAAGGAGAGAATTTTCTACAGCTAGAACTCCTCAGCAAAATGGAGTAGTGGAAAGAATGAACAGAACAGTCCAGCAAATGGCTCGTGCTATGCTTGATGAATCAGGAACTCCTGCAACCTTCTGGGGTGAAGCTGCACATGCGGCAGTTATTATTCTCAACAAGACAAATGTCCGAGTGAACAGCACTCAAACTCCTCATGAGCTCTGGAGTGGTAAAACTCCTTCAGTAAAGCACTTCAAAATCTTTGGGAGCAAATGCTATATCAAAAATACTGAGGAGCAGCTTGGCAAACTTGATCCTAGAGCAGATGAAGGAATTCTTCTTGGCTACTCTCCACATAGCAAAGCATACAAATGCTACAATAAAAGACTTGGCAGAATTGTTGAAAGCATTGATGTAGTGGTTGATGAGAAAGGATACATTCCTAGGCAAATACATCGTGAAGACATTGAAGAAGATGAAAGCTACCCTCAAAGACAGAATGATGAAGAAGAAGAACCGCAAGAACAATTTCAAGACGGACCTCACGAAGAAGCAGAAGAAAGAACAAGAATAGAAGAAAAGACTCCATCCAGATATGTTCAAAAGAACCATCCAGAATCTCAGATCATGGGACAAAAGGAAGCAGGTATACAAACTAGAAGAACAGTTGCAGAAGCTTCAAGTTATTTGGCATTACTCTCCTCTACTGAACCACAAAATGTGAAAGAAGCATGCAAAGATGAATGTTGGGTGAAAGCAATGGATGAAGAACTTGAGCAAATCGAAAAGAACAATACTTGGGAGCTGGTTCCTAGACCAAAGGATAAGAATGTTATCGGAACAAAATGGGTTTTCAAAAATAAATTGAATGAAAATGGAGAAGTAATTAGAAACAAAGCCAGACTTGTTTGTAAAGGGTATGCACAGCAAGAAGGAATAGACTTTGAAGAAACTTTTGCTCCTGTTGCAAGACTTGAGGCCATCCGAATGTTTCTTGCTCTCTCAAGTTGTCAGAACTTCAAAGTATTTCAAATGGATGTGAAATCAGCTTTTCTGAATGGAGACTTGGATGAAGAAGTGTACATTGAACAGCCAGATGGTTTCATTCTTGGAAACGATCCAAATCTTGTATGCCGATTAAAAAAGGCTCTCTATGGTCTCAAACAAGCTCCAAGGGCTTGGTACTACCGGTTGGACAAATATCTTCATCAACAAGGTTTTTCAAAAGGTTCAGCAGATAGCAATCTTTATATAAAAGTTGAAAATGACAAATTACTAATACTTGTTGTGTATGTAGATGACATTATTTTTGGCAGTAATGAAGAAGCTATGAGTCAAAGCTTTGCCTCAGTCATGCAGAAAGAATTTGAGATGTCCTTGCTAGGAGAACTGACATACTTTCTTGGTTTGCAAATCCAACAAAAGAAAGGAGGAATCCTTTTATCTCAAACCAAGTATCTCAAGCAGATTTTGAAGAAATATGGCATGGAAGATGCAAAACCAGTATGTACACCCATGGTTACAGGATGTAGTCTCAGTGCAAATGACGAATCTGCAGCAGTTCATCAACCAACCTACAGATCTATGATTGGAAGTCTACTATATTTGACAGGTACCCGACCAGACATCATGCATGCAGTTGGAATAGTTGGAAGGTTTCAGGCAAATCCAAAGGAGACTCATCTTCAAGCAGTAAAGAGAATCTTCAAATATCTTCAAGGGACTCAAAATTATGGCCTATGGTATCCTAGAGATACAGATCTCACTCTTCATGCTTATACAGATGCAGATTGGGCCGGAAGCGTGGATGACAGGAAAAGCACAAGTGGTGGTGCATTCTTTATGGGTTCTAGACTGGTATCT
The DNA here is from genome assembly GCA_031772625.1 of Pinus tabuliformis. Classification (NCBI taxonomy): domain Eukaryota; kingdom Viridiplantae; phylum Streptophyta; class Pinopsida; order Pinales; family Pinaceae; genus Pinus; species Pinus tabuliformis. Next base: position 42,290,193 of record CM062815.1, read on the forward strand.
TGGTTCAGCAAGAAACAGAGTTCAATTGCCTTGTCTACAGCTGAAGCGGAATATGTTGCGGCTGCATCTTGTTGCACCCAACTTCTTTGGATGATGCAGACTTTGCAGGATTATCAAATCACTTGTACACCTCCTATTCCTATCTTATGTGACAACACAAGTGCAATCAGCATCTCAAAGAATCCGGTTATGCATTCAAAAACCAAGCACATACCAATCAAGTACCATTTTCTCCGGGAACAAGTACTTGAACAGAAGGTCAAGTTGGAGTATGTTCCTTCTAAGGAACAAGTTGCTGATATTTTCACCAAACCGTTGCCCAGGGACACTTTTGAATACCTCAGGCAAAAGCTGGGGGTTGTTGATGCATCATCTCACTGTTGACCATCTTCCTATTGATGGTATAGGCTCAGGGGGAGCACATAATGCATTGTTGGCATTATGGAGAAGGAGATCTTGGAAATAGCTGCAATATGTCTCTGTCTCCTTCATGATGGATTTCTGGTTACAAATCTGGAGAAGCATGAGCATAGGGGGAGCATACCCTTTGCTCTTGATGTCAAAGGGGGAGAATGATGAAGCTGAAGATTATGTGGTTGCCATCAAGTCCAAAGGGGGAGTTTGTTGGCATTATGATTCAGGTGTTGTACTTGATGGCAAACTCTTTCAGATGGTAAATCAAGAAGGACGCAGGAAATTTTGTTCAGCAAGTGCGTCCCCGCAGGTATTCCATACAGAACCCGCGTCCAGGGACGCTGGCCAGCCGTTCAGAAGGTGCGTCCGCCCAGTGCACACATTTCAAGGTAGAGAAAAGCTCATGGGGGCTTCTTGTGTGGTATCTAGCCGACGGTTGCGTGTTTCTATGGTGTCGGCTCGTGGTATTGTTCCACGCTTTGGGGAGAAGCTTGCCTATATAAAGCAAAGGAGTTCATTTGGATTATGAATCATCTTGGTTGATCATCTCTTGGTGTGATCTAGTCCATATCTTTAAGGGTAAATCTTCTAATGGACTACGATCTATATGGCGCATGATCAGATCTGTGGATCTGAGTGTTTGGGTTGGTTCTGAAGTCCTCTTATCTTCTATATCTAAAAGGACGCAGATTCAGTGAAGGGAAAGTGCGCCGGGACGCAGTACAGTAAAGGATCAGGTGCGTCTCTGAAGCGAAGGACGCGGCGCGACTGTGGTATTAGGTGCGTCTCTGAAGCAAAAGACGCGGTGCGATAGTGTTGATGTGTGCGTCGGTCGCAGACAAGCAAAAGTAACAGTGCGTCTGCACGCAGAACAGCATAAGGTATACTGCGTCCAGTCGCAGGCCACAGAAAGAAAATATGCGTCCCTATCTCAAGATGATCTGTTAACTGTATATTTCTGTTCATAAGGTGTTCTGGGTTGTTTCTGTAATTACTGATCTGATATCTGTAGTAGACTGTATCTGTTGTATACTTGTTGATCATTTTGAAAAAGAAGTAGGGGGTTGTAGCTCCCTTCCAGGAGAAGTCTGGAAAACAAGAAAGAGTTGTAGCTCTTTGCAGGTTGCAGCCTGCGTGCTGGTAAAGGACTGCACCAGTACAAAATCATTGTAAAAAGAATTTCTTGAAAGAAGATAGAGACATTATTGCAGCAGGTGGTTTTTCTCCCGCATTGGGTTTCCACCTTACATCTTGTGTTCTTTGGTGTGACTGTCTATTTTCTTTATTCATGCTCATTGTTTTATGGTACTGATATGCAAGAATATTTCAAAAGATCAAATAAGGAAGATTTGGTAAATTGCTAGATAATACTGATTCCCCCCCCCCTCAGTATTATTTCCAACAGGATCCCTAACGGTCAACTGGTTCCTTTGTCAAAGGCTATTAGATTTCTCATTTCAGGCAAAAGCGATGGCGAACCAAGCACTTTTCAAGTAGTTGAGGAAAAGATACTCACAGAAGCCCCTTCATCTATGATGGTACCGGCCATGACCATTCTATATATTTGAGCAATGATTCAAAATGGCACACTAGCCGGTAAGTGGGGTCTGCTTAGTAGATTCCAATCGTAGGAAACAACTAGGTTGCTTGGAGGTGGGACCGAATAGACGGCCGGATAAGACTCTGACGAACTTCCTTCCTGTGGTAAAGGAATGGGTAGACTGCCCCCATGTCCATCAGAGTCTATGCTTATGAAGAGAATTTGGACGGTGTCGTTTTTGTTCTCTCCGGTGACTGTATCATCTGAAGATGGATCCTCTAAAGGTAAGACCGGGTCAACTGCCACCTCGACCTTTTGACTTTCATCTGGTGTGGATTCAGAGGGTTCATTTTCAATGATAGATGCTTCAGCCAACCACAATGGTGTGTCAGCTGGATTTTCAACTAGTGACAGACTCGACAAGAGTTTCTTATATCCAGGAGGAAGTTGTGACGGTGAAACCGGACGGTCGTCCAAAACTCTTTTAGCCTCGTCTAAGAAGGGACAACGGTGGATGGCGTGATCGCCTTCACACAGTTTACAAGGAAATTTACATTTTCCTTTTTGTCTAGGGGCTTCACTTTCACTAGTCGACGGTGTATTTTCGACATGATCATCAGAGGTTGATGACACCGGATTGTGCAAACGAGGAGACCAGTCCCTTAAGATCCGAGGTATGCAAGGACAATCTCGATGATAATGGTCTCCTTTGCAAATGACACGTGGCGATTTAGGCCTGGACAGTGTAGTGTGTGGATTTTCGCTAGACGATGCTTGGTTGCCCCTTTTCGCCTTTGGCTCCTTCTTCTTCTTCTCTTTCTTCTTATTCTCCTTCTTCCTCTCGATTACTTGATTTTTGGCTTTACCAGCTTCATCAAGCGAAGAGGAAGGAGGAGAGGAAGAATTGGACGAAGTAGAAGGTTGGGGGGTAACTCTGGTATCGTTTAGTTGCTAACTTGATTGTTCAGGAATCACGGTGTTATGAACGACAGAGGTTGAGAAGAGCCATACGGGCAAGCCGATTGTCAATCCTGGAAGCGACAATGTGGCCATATGGGGTGCACCAACATCTCCCCAAGAGGAGAAAGGGCTAGGATTTCCCCCAAGGGGAACTCCTTCGTTGGTGGACTCCATTTTTCTCAACCTAAGACCAACGTAGGAAAGGTGATATTTATTCCGATTAAAATAAATTTTAGATGCTTTAGCACAACTTGTTTTTTCAATTTTTAAGAGTCGAGAAGAAACAAAAGATGACTCTAGTCACCTTCGATTTTTAATGAGCTTTAAGTGACAAGTGCTCAGATGGACCTTTTCCTTTAAGGAGTCTGAAAAGGAACGAAATAGACTACTCTGGAAATCTAGACATAGGGATTACCAAACCAATCGCAAAACTGCAGAATAATTTTTACGGTACGGCAGTCAATCTTCCTGAATGTTGTGTTCAGTGCATTGTGATCGATAGGGCAGCAGACGCAGCTTCCTATGGATAAAGGATAAAGCCTATTGTGGTCTCCCAATATATACTCGATGGTACGTGGGAGCACAAGTCCGTACTGGCACTTATCGTCTCAAAGTGGAGGAATCACCCAACCAACAATGAAAACAATAGTTACCAGGCTTTACGGCGCCAGAATACGTCTCTAGCCTAGACTTCTAAATGTTGTGCGTTAGGTTCCAAAGCGTTTTTAGATTCATTAAATTTATTTTACAGTTGATCTTGCTTAAGAAATTTGCCTTTCAGGTTCACCGCGTGATGTAGATGTACAATTCCTAAAATGCAATTTAAGATGATAAACAATTGTTTAATCTTCTTTTTTGCAATGAAAATCCTAGCTACTAAGGAAAGAGAGATGATATTCTTTCAACATAGAGCAGAGAGCACACACTATATGCACTGTCCTAAATCAAACCAAAAAACAATCTAAATGCAAATGCACATGCATGTATTTGTTTTCAGCCTTCTTAATGTGTGAATGGTTAAAAAGAAAGCTAAGCGCAAATATGAATTATTTTTCAAAGCGACATTACTAACAAGTTTCTTTTCAAGACAAAATGAAGACAATGATGACACTTTGCGATTTGGAATTGAAAACTTGCTTTTGACACTTGAAAAACTACTAATTCAAATCAAATACAATAGTAACAGTGTAATCAACTATCAAGAACAATCGGATTCTCTTCTATGACTGAAAATGACACTTGCGACACTTTCAAATCAAGAAACAACAATTCAATTACGCTACTTCTTTGTAAAAGAGAACTGAAAATGGATCACAATACATAAAAACATTTACATTTCTTTGCACAATGGAGGCGGAATAATGGCAAGGAAGGGGGTTTCAATAGAGGTATACTGACTATAGACAACAAAACTCCTGAATAGAGCTGACAAGAGTGAACACGGAAACCAAAATCTAAGAGCAGAAGAGGTCTTGTCTGATCAGCGCACTTGTAACACAGGGAAAGTGAGATGCAGCGCACCTACTACACTTGGGAAGTGCGATGCATCCAGATTCCAAAGAATAGACAGTGCGATGGTCCAGGGACGAGACTTCAATTGGGTTCAGGGTCACAGTTTGCATCTTAGTTCAGGGATTTAGGCCGAGCAAGTGGTAATCAGTAAATAAATCACAGGGGTAGATCTAAGGAGGTTACTAGAGCCACCACAAGGGAAATTAGAGAGCTTGTAAATCGATTGTTCAGTTTATAAACAAAACTTGGAGATAGACTGAAGCAGCATTGATCTACTTTGCACTTGCATAGCAAATGCAGTTCGAAGGCTAGCTAGATTGACTTCAGGCTCCGTCTGTAATTTTATAAAGTAAACAAATATAGACAAACAAACAATCTATTCGCTCCCTGGCGGAGTCGCCATTTTGTTATCGGGAAATCTAGTGTCTATGCAAAGCTGCTAGTCCCACTAAGGCTGGTAGCTACCTTAGAAACAAACAAACTAGAACCACTTTCGTTTTCCTTTATGAGAAGTAGATAAGAGGGGAATAAAGGATACCAACCTCTGTCTTGCGCTTGGTTCCTTGCTTGATTCCTCTCCCTTCTGATAGATCTTTGCCACTCACTTCCTCGTCTACCCAGCTTCAAAGAGCACCTATAGAATCAAAGCAACATAACACTATCGAAGAACATAGATCTACTATCATAAAAAATATAGGACTAGATATATATTGACCACACAAATGCATATATCATCAATCATACAAGAATGTGGAGGAAAACTTGAATAGCTTTATTAATAATCAAGAAAAGCAAAGAGGATTACAACCAATTGTTCTGACCCAGCATCATCTTCTCAGCAAGAAATCCCTTCTTCACCTCATGAAAAGCTTAGATCACCCAACACTATGATTTTACACCAAGAAACCAGCAGCACTTCCTAACAAGATACAAAATGGATCTCTGGGATGAGGGATCCATATATAGATGTTTGCAAGGGGGGTGAGTCAGCTTTTGAGATTTTATTAGTGTCCTCTCTCTGAGAGTTCTTGATTCCACTTGGAGATTGATGGTATCTTATTCATACCTGGGTGAATGTAGAGAGGCAAGTGTCATAGGAGAAGTTTCTAGAAGATTCCATGATCTTCCACCTCACAGATTGACCCTTCCATTTGTCCACTCTTGCCCATTGCACCCCATATAAGGGCTTTTCAGTATGCATCGCACCTCCCGTGTGTATTTAGGTGGGATGCATTGCACTTTTACCATGGAGCAGGTGAGATGGTCCTGTTTTGACCAGTTCTGAGTAGTTTTTCATGGAGAACTTCTAGGAGAAGATGTAATCAGTTGACCTTGTTCTTTTAGAGGTTGGAACAACACTTTTAGGGACTTAAGAGCCCTTGGTTTATGGACATTTATGATTGGGGTTGCAGTGCCCAAAAATGTCTATAACACCTGGCTGACAGGGATTTCCAAATCAAAGACACAACTTCAATAGAGATCCTGATAAAAATTCATTACTTAAGCAAAGACAGAAACCTCAACCATACAGATGATATTGGCCTCTGGGAGTCCAATTTAACCAAATACCTGTTCCCCCAAGTTCATATCTTTCCAAAAGTTGTTCATATGTGCTATGCATGCTACGTCCCCAGCCATAGAGCCATAATGTCTCATGACCAGAAGGTTCTATTCACTATCACAGTTTAGTCCTTTAAAGAAATTCTGCAGTTCCAACCAGGGCCAAACCTAACCCCACTCTCAATTGGAGACCTATTGGACTAGTATCCCAAGATAATCCTATCAAAATTGGCCCAGCTGATCCAAACCTTCATTAGAGAGGAAAAACACATCCCCAAGGACTCCCCTCCATATGTATCATCTATTTTCTCTAAATGGGGCCAGTACATTGTAACCATGATATCATGTGTTTTGGGTTACACTACAAGTGAGTACATTGATGAAATTATTCTTGCTTTCATGTCCATTTATACCCCAGGGAATCCTCCTGCAATCACATATGACTTTTCCAAATTCACAGCTGATAGGATGCATGAGCAGTTCACAAGAATAGGCAATGAGAGAGTATTCAAATACTCCCTTATATTGTACCATCTATTTTTTATTAGCAATTGGATAATTTTCCTTTTACTCTCCAGAAGCTTGACATCAAGGGCCAGCCTATATCTATCATTTTTTGGACCCCACTTTTCCATGAGTTTAGATCAACATATACATACTCTGAATTCATAGATTCTTTTGTGTATCCAATCATGACTATGCTCACTGGAAATCCTCCGCCTAGGATAAGTCTAGAGATAAAAAGAGTCCTCCAACTTTCCAAGAAAACCAAAGTGGGAGATTGGTACCTTTATCAAAACCAAATAGAAATCAGAATATATGGTTGCCAGCTTGTGCCATATAAGTTGCCAAGATACCTCCCTATGAGGTTGCTTGCCTTATAATATTACAGACAGATCATCAATGCATATGAGGTCAACTTTGTCAATGCTAAGAAGAAGGCCTATTTCAAAATCAAAGACCAGTTAGGTCCCTTCATATGCAATTCCAGAGAGGCAAGGAAAGAGGCAGACTTGATCCTGCAAAGCATGAAATTCCAAAGGAGTTTTTGTATGGAGATATGACCCTTTAGAACTCATTACCAAGACAAGGCAAAAGGTCAAGCTAGGACCTTTTATCCACCACCCCATACCAAAAATAGAGGCATATGCCAATCAAACAGACTGGGTGGAAAATACCTTGGTAGACGGAGATAGCACAAGGGTAGATGTAGAAAATTCTCTAATTGATTTGGAAAAGTAGCTTGATGAGAGATATTTTCTACAGATACCAGAAGAGAAAGAAAGAGCCATGAGCACCCCTCCAGTCACACAGAATCGTCAGAATGAGGAGAAAAATCCAAAAAGAAATAGAGAGGGAGCTTCCACTTCTGGAATGGACACCTCTAATCTGCAGCAGGAAACAAGTCACAGCAAGAGGGAAAAGCTCAATCCGGCCTCTGAACATGAATATGTAGAAGTATCAGCATAGGTAACCAACACAGAGGTAGACAGAAGCAGGCCCACAACTACATCTAAAGACATACAAGTTCCTTCCGCATCACAGACTTAGATGTTGGAAAGGCAGCTAGTGTGGAAGTGTCTTCCTACAGTAGGCCTGCTGACAAAGACCAAGACATAAAGGACAAGTATAAAGAAATTAAAATGAGGAATGAGAAGCTTAAAGCCCAAACATATGTTCAATACCTAAAGCTCACTCTGACAAATCAAATAAGGCTAATGTCAACCTTTGACATCAAGGAGGGAAAGCTACAGACGTCTTTTTATCAAACCTACAACATAGTAGCCCAAGACATCATCAGATTACAAGAGGGTTGACTTTGAAGTGTTGGAAAGGGATATTCATCCCATAGACCAAATAGAATTGCATAAAAAGGCTAGAGAAATGATATACTCCACCCTCACCAGTAAAGCCATAGCTTCCCATCAGCTACAAAACTCAGTAAAAAACATCTCAACATAGTTTAGTTGGATAAGGCCTCCTCACAGGCCAAGGATACGAGGATTAAGTCTTTGGAAGACTTGGTTATTGAGTTGGGACATGATCCCAAAGATATAAAAGCTACTAAGTAGCTGATAAAGAAGAAGAACGATGATATTGTTGCACTGAAGAAGCAATTGAAAATTCCCCAGCTACAACATCCTCAAACGTTGGAAGTTTTTGAGAGCCAAATTAGACATGAAGAGTTGATGGAATTAGTCCTAAAACTCAATGATCAGCTAAAGGAAACAGAGAAAGAATTGGATAATTTAATCCAAATGAAACAAACTAATATTGCATCAACTTCTACAATCATCATCCCTACAGTGTTTATAGCAGTCCCTTCCACAGTGACAGCTTCACTTGCACCAACAACTCCACCTGTCACATCATTGCCAGTTACTACAGAATCTACATTAACAATGGGTGCACCTAGAGAGGATGCAAATAAATTAGTCAAAGCCATGAATGAAATGTCCATCCAAGCCACTAAAATGAACAGACTAAGAGAAAAGGTGGCAAGTTTAGAAACTCATTACAAACTTACCCAAATTATGCAAAAGGAAGAAGCAAAAAAGGCCAACAGAATGAGTGAAAGAGTCAAAGCCATGGAGAAATACTTGACATTAGAGAAACTCCTTGGGAAGGCCAAGGAACTATTATGGGCCAATATCACTGACTCTGTCAAGCATATTTGGCCATTTATTCAAGTTATTTTTGAGCATACAGAACTGATAGAGGAATTCGGTGACATTCCAGAGAATACCCATTGACTCATCCATTTCCTTAACAAAAAAAATAGATATGAACTTTGGGAGCCAAATATAGAAGATAGGTCTGAAACTATTTTGGAAATAAGAAAGGTTATTTCCAAGAGGAACCTAATGCTAAACTTGGAGGAAAATTGCATGAACATGTAGGTGGCCATTGATAGATTCATGGCCAAATTCCAAATTTTGAGGGAAAATGGATTGCCCAGTCCATTGGTCATCAATGACAAGCTTATGACACATCAGGACTATGACAATAAACTCAAGAAGTTTTCTAAAGAACAAGCTAGAACTTCATCTATTGAAGCCCTGCCAATAGGTAAAGTTTTATATAACACTTTTGAGAACTTGTTTTTCCTCCAACATGAGGTAAAACACTTATTCATCACCAAGCCCAATTTTTCCAAGTATACTAAAGTTGATGAGATATACCGAAGGATGATGAATGTCAAATTACCTGATGTAGAATGGTGGGAGAGCATGATTGATTTACTATGAGAAAATTACAATAAAAAGTTATTGCACAGTAAAAATAGAGCAGCCAGGTAAATAGATGAAAACAAGACAGTAGCGTCAAAGAGTATCAGAGTCAAAGAGTATCAGGTGAAAGATAAAAGTTGAAGAAGATTCCAGCATAAGAGACCACAACTGCAAGCCATCATAAAGGGCTACAAATCCAACCATAAAAGCTAGAAGTACCACATAAAAAGGGACAACATGAAATAGTTCAATAGTTGTCTCTATCTTCTTGCAAGAAGATATTTGTATTTCCTAGATTAAATCTCAAGTATTTTTTGAGATATTTTGTAATAATTTTTGTATAAATACCTCACCACTCAAAGTACGTAGGGTGTATTCTTAGACATTTCTATAGACATTTTTGATCAAAAGACTATAAGTTGTTGTATCATTTTTTGGACCAGCAAGCTGGATTAATGAATAAAGACAAGACATTTCACTGGATTCATGTGCAGAGCGAAGTGTAGACAAGTATTTTCTCTTGTGTTGTTATCTTTCTTTAAAAAAATTCCACAATCTTTAATGTATCTGAAATTTGAATGCTATAATATGGAATGATATCTCATAATTTTCTTCATTGCGCTCTGTTTTAACTATTATGCATTTTAATGTTTTCTGCTAATTATCTAAGTTAAGGAATTCTTGATTTCTCCTTAGTTTAGGTAGTCTCCCTGTGATTTATAGTAAACGATTCATAATTTCCCTTTGTTCATGATTATCCTCTGTTCTTCATTTTAATCCTAGTCTGAGAATTCTTAAGTGCTCTCTCACCCTGGTTAAGATCATTTCACACATCTAGCCCAAAGATCTACACTTTACTCCACTAGCTTGGCCTTTGAACACTCCCTTTAGTGAGTTAATTCCAGTTCTGCTACCCTTCTTTGACTCCATAGCCCAATGGTCCAATAACATCATTCTATCCATCTGTTTTAAGGATTCCACCCTCCAACCATTCAATACAAATGAAAAACCCCTGAACCTTCAGAGCTAGCCTAAAATCCCAGTAAACGAAGCTAAATCATATAGAGAGAGCCCTCTCTGAGCCATAGGTTGGCTAGAGCCTATGCTTAAAAGTTGGTTTGTTGTTACCTCGACCCTTTCCTTCTTTTGAAAACTTCTAGGGAAAAGTTTTGAGTGATAACAGACTAAATGCTTTAAACCATTTCAAAGCCCTTACCTAACACAAATTTTGACAATGCACGAGGATAGTGCCATGGTGTTCAACTAAGGGTTTATCCAATGATAGGGCACTTAATTCAACATCAAGTATAATTTCTAATCCCTTTAAAATAATTATCACTAAACTTTAAATCATAATTCATGTTTTTTCACTTGTTTAAATAATTCGATAAAGTTTACAAGTAGTGGGAGCTAGCCATTAAAAAAGAGATCACTTCAACAACATCCAACAAACCATTTAGAGTGAAGGAAAAGGAATAACACAATACCTCATCAAAATGTTACATAGTATTTTGTCACACCTCTTGTTCACTTCCTGTTCCACATCCCGAAGTACCAAAATGTTGACAACTATGAATAGTATTCATCATGAAACACACACTCAAACATCCCTAAAGAATGTAATAAAAACTGCCCTGAGTCAATTTTGGAGAAGGTTGAATAAAACCCTAAATTTTAGGACAAGTGCTCTTTGCCCCATTGTCTGCCCATGTTGATGGCATGCTACAGCTTTCTTTGACCAAGAACTGCCAGCAGCAGTTTTGATATGAAAAGTCACATTGAACCTCCTCTGGCAGGTATTCTCAAAATGGAGGAGAAGCTTTGTATGATGGAAACTCCAAGAAACAATGAGTTTGATGTTTTTGGGTAGAGATATCGTCGAGCTCTCCCATTTGGATCTCTTGATACTACCTTTAAGGGTCTTCCCCTTCAGATGTGGACCTTCCTCCCCCTTTAGTGGATCCCTAACTCCCTCTCCCTTCCTATAAATGAAATACCTTCCATCCCCAAATGGTTGGTCATTGATTGCCTGAATTCCTATGCTGAGATTATGCCTAAGTCTTGCCCATCTAACTTGGAGAAAGATTGATTGAAGATTCTTGGCTTGGACTTGGACATCCACCAAAAGGAGGTCTCCAACATCAAGGAAATGGTTGTATAATTCCCTTTTTGATTCCTTAATATATACATCTGATGTTCACTTTCCATAAATGTCTAAATATTTAAGCATTTATCTTGATACTCCTTGATCTATCAATTAGCTTATGTTTGATATCTACTATGTATTCTATTGTATTTTGCATTGTCTTGTGATCTCTCTTGTAGGTGATCAGACCTAAATAACAAGCAAGGAGCGAGCCTGGAAGCTAGGATATCGAATCCATCACCAAATGATTGAGTGATTAGCATCATAGCGAGGTAGGTTTCTCCTTTTCTCTGTATTTTTGAACATAAGGTAGGAACTTTTGCATTAGTTTGTTCAATTTGTTGCTAGACCCACTCATTGGGCTAGAGAGATTTCCTTTGTCCACAGAGGGGATTTATTTTCACAACAGAATGGTGACTTCGATGGAGATGCTATATCCTCTTCAATCTCTTTTCTTGAATTGGTATTTTGATCACTTTGACCGACCATTGAGTTTTCATTTAAATTGAGGTTGTATAAGTCTGCACATTCACTGATTACTGCCTTAAAGTGTTGAGTTTGGATTGTTTTTTGAAATATTTTTTACTTTTTCCCATATTCTTCACCCAGCATGATTTTATCTAAATAGTCGCACTTCCAGTGATTTTTTTCTTGAAATAGTCACATTGATATTCATTTCAGTATAGATTTCTCTATTACAATCATGTTGATCTCAACATTTTGGACGAAATTTGGGCTTCTCTATCAAAATCCAATCTGTCTTGACCCCTGAGGTATTTTTCTTGTCTTTTGTGATTGGATTTATTAGTGTTTTGTCTGGTCATTTTCTTTAATTATAAATTTTTTGTCTCTTTGGATTTTCAAATGCTTGGAGCAAAAATGAATTGATTCTAGGGTTATTAGGTGATTTGATTGTCACTTGTTGCTTATGAGTGTCACTAAGATCTTAATTTGCTGGTTGATTAGATATTGTTTTCTGAAGAAGTAATTCAAAACATAGATTTGCATTGGTTTCATCTTATCTTTTACAAAGTTTCTTTCTGATTGCATTAGGTCATCTTGCATTTGGAAACCCTCTTTGTTTTCTATCAAACATAGATTACATTGTTTGATTTACAAGTTGAAAGGAGTGCATTGTTTATTTTTTCAAAAGGGAAAAAGTGAAAGTTATTTTCATTTAAGTGCTTTTGAATTCGAATTGGTGTTTCTTTGATTGATGCATTAGTTGCATTAGGGGAATTTGAATCAAATTTTCATTTTTCTTTAGTTGATGCTTTAGTTGCATTAGAGAATTAAAAAATCAAAGAAAAAAATCATTTATATGAGTGCATCTTAGTAAAAGTAAAGATCATTTTTCTTTCAAAAAGTTACAGTTAGGGTTGTGAAAAGTGAAGATTGTTTTTTTCTTTTGATCATTGCATTTGGAAATATAAAGAGAAAGTTAGTGGAAGGTATGTTGTTTTATGCATTATTGATTGAAATTTATTCCCTTCATTAGTCTAGCTTTCATCAAGTGGAATTTTTCTTTTTCTCATATAGTTGCATCTTAGGGATTCAGGTGACATCATTTTGGGCACAAAATTGAAACATAATTCAAGATAAATGTTAAAAATTACTCAATTAACCTAAGGATAATTTGGAGCCTAACGCAAACATTTAGAGGTTTAGGCTAGATACGTGTTCCAACGTCTAAAAACCTAGTAGATTTCATTATTTTCCAGCATTGTATCCTAGGGATGAAATCTCGTTCCACGTATGGAAGTATATAGGATTATTCTCTATCAGGTATACCGGAGGCACTCCACATGTGGCAAGTATATGGGAACTCTCTCATCAAATGGTTATGCATTAGACAACACTAACATAGAATTTTTCTCCTTGTATCATCGTGTATATATTGGGAAACCCCACTAGGTTTCTATCCTTTAGCCACAGGTAACCAAGATAGTCGCCTTGTAAATTTGATACAATGAACATAACATTCGGGGATATTAGTCATCGTACATTAAATCCTTGTTTTCGACTAAGGTGTATATAGCAGTTCACAGATACTTAGTAAACCCTCTTGCCTAGATTACCCTTTTTTTTTTTTTTTTTTAAGTTCTAAAATTTACTGCCCACGATAACATGTCTTACGCATGAATTTCTCCTTAGCCTCATTATTCCTTATTAATGGTAAATTTTAATTGAAGCTCAAATAAATCACCTCCTATCTTTTTGTTTTTAAGAAAAGGTCATCGTGTTAGAACTATTAAGTTTGCCTAATTTATCCCTTCACATTCTGACACTAAAGGGTCATCACAAGGAGTCTGCCCTGAGATTACATAGTCACTTGAAAGTGAAGGTTTTGAACTTGGAATTGTCCCAAGTAGTCAACCCTTGCTTCTCGTCCTCCAGCTTGAGAGTCTTTGTCATCATCTCAGGAATCTAACCCAGAAAATCCTGAGGTTCCTCAATGGTTTTTGTTGTTCCCCATGAATTCACTTTACGGTCCTTTGATAATATCTCCTCAATTCCCATATAGTTTGATTGATCATCCTAGAATACCTTTGGAGCCTTCTCCTAGATCATCACGGATTCCTCCTCGCCAAATGTTTTCACCCATGGCATCAAGGTGAGATTTCAACCTCTCCTCTAGATCCTCCTCCAGAAGTCTCAACCACTCATACTCTGGACCTTGGTGATGAATTTAAATATCACTTTCCACCTGAAGGCTTTCCATATGTGTCTTCTCCTCATATGGGGAGTGGGGCAACTCCACCACCTAAAAGTAGTGAACCTTTATTCATGCCAGGTTTTACCTCTCTTGGTCATTAATTTTTAGGTACCCCAAGTGAATTTTTGCTTTATCATCATTCGATATGGTCATCTAGAGTTACACCTACCTCTGGCCTATTTGTTGTGAATGTGACTTCCCAAATTCCTATTCCAACGGTGGTTTCTTCGGTTCTTGTTCAACCTACAGCCATGGTTGGGACTGTTAATGTCCATATATGTTCTTCAACTCCTCTTTCAACCTCTACAGTAGTTACACCTCCTCCATTGAGTGGGAAATATGTACCACTCCCTACCCCACCACATGGGTTGAAAACACCTCCTCCATATGTACCTCTTGTTTATGGTGGATCTCAAACTCACATTATGGGAGAAAGTCAAACTGTTAGTAGTATTCCTTCTGGATCCGGTTAAATTCCTTATCTGCAACCTCTTTTGGCTCAAATACCTTACCAACATCTATACCCTCCTTATGGTTCACAACAAAATCAAAATGCACCTTTCAATCAACAAGCAGGATCCCAAATGTAGTCTAGTCCTAATCCCTCATTTGGGTCATTTGGTCAGTTTTAGTCTACTTCTGGAACTTATCCTTTAGTAACTAGTAATCTTTTATAGCAAGGAACCTATCAATATCAACAAGGAACCTATCAAATTCCATAAGGAACCCATTAGCAACAAGGACCCTTTTTACCAAAAGGACCTTACATGCAACAAGGGTCTTATCAACAACCTTTGTAGAAGGGAAACCATTGTAGCAGCAAGGCCAACCATTGCAATAGCAAGGTCAAACCTTGTATCAACAAGGTCAACCATTGTAGTAGCAGGGTCAACCATTGTAGCATCAAGGTCAACCATTATATCAACAAGATTAATAGTTGCATCAGCAACCCTATGCTTAACACTCCTCACAAGTTGTTTATCCCCCTTATGGTTCTCAATGACCTGTGGCAAGTTAATTTCAATCTTTTCCTAGACATAACCCACCTTTGTGGGGGAAAAATCAACCTTTGTATGGTTAAAATTCCTCCCAATGGGGGCAGTATAAAAATCCCTATGGTCAAAATCAACCACTATGGAGGGGAAATCAGTACCAACAAGGTTGGAATCCTTAATCAAAGGAATTTCATGCATTTTCATCCTCAATTGTCGTTCTTTGCAACTTTGGAGTTATCAAATGTGTCAAGGCTCACAAACAACCCAATAATTCATTAACCATATTGGCCTCTGGTTCCTACCCAAATTCTTGTCAATTCTCCAAAATTCGAAGGAAAGTCTAGCGAAGACCCCCAAGCTCATGTCATGACCTACCATTTATGGTGTTCGTCTAACTCTTAGGTCGAAAATTCCATCTGATTGTGTCTTTTTTATTGAACTCTAACAGGTTCTACAGCCAAATGGTACATTGAGTTACCTCGAGGTGCCTTTCAAGATTTCAAAACCTTGGCTATGGCTTTCCTTACTCACTTCCAATTACCAGTTTGATATGAAACCGGTACCCATCTCCTTACGTCTTTGAAACAGATGATCCCTACGTACATTTCTGCTCACATCCGTGAATGGAGACATTAGCGTCATCTTATCAAGTTCAATATTCTTGATGAAATTTTAACTTAATGGTTTACCAAATCATTCATTAATAAAATTGCTAAGGACATAGCTATGGGTGGCTATGTGACCAAAGATCAAGCCATTGCTCATGCCCAGTATCTAGATTTGGTATATTCCAAACCTGGCACGATGTATGATCTCTTTCCTGATGCTCTAAGACCATCAACTGATCTGGCATCTTATAAAACTACGGAGACCCCACTTGTTGATGGTATTATTGGGTCAATATCTCAAACTTCTAGTAATGCTTTGTATGCTTCTACGAAGCATAAATCTACTCCAGCTACTACACTTTCTCCCCCTTTGAACACTCCCAAAAATCTAGTAAAACTTCAAAGGTAACGCTAAATTTGATACGTCAAAACATGATCCTCCTAAACCCTCTACTGATGATGCATCCAAACGCAAGACGAAATATCCTTATCTTATATGTGATGAAGATAATCATACCAAGGATTATCCCCACCGTCTTGAGGTTAGTCATTTATTAAAAGGCACCCAAGGGACATCAGTTGTGTTGAAATAACCCTTTCCGTCACATCATACTTCAATGGTATATCAACCTTAATCCTCTACATATTAAGGTTCTTAATTTTTTATGAGTGGAACAACACATGTGTCTGTTGCTACCCAATCAAAAGATTATCAAACTCCTACCAAACCGGTTGTGGAAAATGGTGCCACTAATATGCCTTCTACTTCCACTTCGACCAATTTTGGTCCTCTTCATATTGAATGACCTAAAAATGATTTTATTATCCATCCACCTCCCAAAGGTATTCTTCAAAATTCATCGTATAATCTGAATGCTTGAGCTGCTCGGCATTATAATATTGTGGAAGATTTAGCTCAAGCACCTTCATTGATGTCATCTTTGGAAGTCCTCCAAACTTGTCCATTGCAAAGGAAAAGATTATTGTCTGCCATAGGAGGAATTGATCCTACCGATTCGAATCTGATTACTTTTAACCTCAAGAACCATGTTCCTCGTTTCTCACATCAACTTGCCTTCTTGATACAAGTTATTATCAAGAGGAAGATTATTCATAGGATCGTTATTGATGATAGTGCTTCTACTTGCATGATGTCTCTTTCATGTTGGAAAGCTATTGGCTCTACACCTCTCAATGAGTCCCCCAATACCTTAGAAAGCCTTCAATGGTAGAGGTTCATGTCCATATGGTATTCTCAATGACTCTCTGATATCATTGGAAGGAAAACCCGTTATCCTAGAAGTAGAAGTTATCGATGCCAACATTAATTAGAATCTTCTACTTGGTTGTAGCTGGATCCATACAATTATTTTCATGGTTTCCACATTATTCTGAGTGCTTCATTTTCCTCATCAATGGAAAATAGTCACTGTCAATCAGTTCGCCTTTTTCTCTTCCAACTCTTCAAATGGTAATGTGTCGTGTGTTGGGAATATCAATATCCCTTATGAGAGTGTTGGGGAAGGTCTTTTCAAAGACTCTTCGCTTATGGGAAATTTTTCCCTTCCACCTCTAAATGTCACTTCAATTAACATGATCTCGAATTGTCATGATCCTTGGTTCATTTCCCATCCTGATCAGATTGATAGTTTTGGAAATGTTATGCCACTTAGTCACGTAGATAAAACATATCAAGATGTCATTTTGGCTTCTGCAGAAAATTCTGAAATTTATGATCATTTCAATCTAAGTCTAGACATGTATTAACAATCTCCTTGTCTTGGTTCTTTGGATTCTCTGGATCCTTTAAATGAGACATTTCTAACTGACAAGAGTATCACCTAAGTTATTTCTCTTGAGGAAACTCCAAGGAATGATTCCCATCATCATTCCTTGTTTCTCCCAATCCTTAGTGAGATCTCTTCTTGTCTAGAAACCCTTGCTTTTGATGTACTGACTCATCCACTTGAGGCACCTATTTTGGTTCATGAAATTCTGTCCAAAGGAAACATGGGAAATATTCTGGCTAACTTGCCCAGTGACATCTCCGTCCAGCCTGAGGTTATCAAAATCTTTCACTTGGGGGCATCGTTTTCTTGCATGAGCATAATAGTTTTGCATCCCCCATCATGATATTTTTTCACCGAGTTTTTACCATTCACCCATTATCACAAAGGAGCATTGATCCTCTGAATCGTAACACTCACTCACCCGAGGGGCATGGGGGCTTTCTCATTTTTGTGTTTCATTCCACTCATTCGCTAAGTCAATGCTTACATTTCATGCCAATGGTGAAACTATGGTTTTACTCTCTCTTGATCGATTATCTGAGTCCCAAAATGGGCTCCATTTGAAGTATTATGCGATATTTCATGTAAATAATTTGTACATTAGTGTGTTATTCATTAGTGTGCAGTTTATTTTTGGTGTGCTTGTTTGTTTTTGCAAACGTGTTTTACTCTGCTTACCATGTGTTATACTTGGTTTGCAGATGTCATAGAACCTTTATGTCAGTTTTGTTAATGGATCTTGTCATAGTACATGGAATTTATCATCCACCACATGGGAAATCTATGACCCTAATGGTGAGTTATTGAATTTACAAGACATATGTTTAGGCCGTACTACTAATAAAATTGTCGAATATAGTGCGTTTATCAAGCTTTTGTCGGAAGCCATTACTCTTGGAATTAGAGAGTTAGTCATTAATCTTGATTCACAACTCATTGTGCTACAACTTAACAGACAATATTCATTTAGAAACCCTTAGAGTTTGAGAATGTATTTGTGATTTTGTATTTTGGAAGGAGACTTTGATTATATCACTTATCAACATATTTGTCGGGCATGGAATCCCCCCCATAGCATGTTTTGGGGCTTAAGCCCAAGTTTTTGTCAAAGGTTTTGTAAGACTCCATGAATTGTGGGCGCGGAGCGCAAAGTATAGGTTAAGGCATAGGGCTGTCCCCCTAAAGTATTGTAATGTAATATAAATTCATGTTGGCCTACCCATGGTCGGTGGACCATGTGATTGTATAAATAGAGTGAGGCTCTAAGTTCTAAAGAGAGCAAATTGAAGAGAATAATATGAATGGTTCAAGCATAGAGTAAGAGTCTAAGTGTATTGGGTCATAGTAGTAGGAAGAGGCTCTGCAGCTAAGTGCGTAGAGGCCTAGTAGAGTCTGTAGCTGAGTGCACCGAACCCTGCAGTTGATTGTGCAGGGCGGTGTCAAGTCTGTAATCTTGATCGAAGAGTAATAAAGAAAAGTGATTCCTATTTTTGTGTATCAGCTTGTGCATTTTCTTCATTACATTTATACTATCTTACTTATCATGCACACTGATATGATTTCTAAATATGTTGTAATAATCATTAGTCTTACACAAATAAGTTAAGTAATCAGGTAATAATGGATTAAATAGCAAGGAACTTGTGTATAATACAGGTTGCACCCTGAGTAGGGTTGTCAGAAGCAGCATTGTAGGTTGTGAAGGGATAACAAGTGTGTGTAGAAACGTGCATGAAGGGTCAAACCGCAGACCCCCAGAAGCTCATTAGACATCCCCGAGGTGTGGAAACCTGGTTCTAACACCCTCCCATACTACTTCGAGTGAGACCTCAGTCCGTGCTCCGTGGACTATTTCCAAAAGGGCCAGTAGTACCAGGATTTTCTTGGATAAATCACATCTGAACCGGGGTCAGGCCCATACAAGCCAATAAATGGTTCCATTGCTAGGATCGAGATCTGCATAAGGGATGTCTGTTGTCGTGCCACTGGAATCCAACAAAGAAAGAAATTGAAGAGTGGTTGGACAAGAAGATTCATGAGTTCGTGGTGTAGGAAAATAGAAATCTGTGAGTATCTAAGGAACAGTGGTTGGAGCACTACTTGTATATGGAAATCCACAAAATTTTCTTTGCATTCTTTCCTTCTGAGCTATATGAGTGGATCGTGAAGTTAGCAGACAACCAGGGAAGGTGTAGGCTCGACAAACCAATAGTGTGGACTCCGAAATTAGTGTGCAGACTAGAAGTGTTAGGGGAGAAGATCGCATAAGCTGTTGACCATTGGCTCGACCGAATAATAGGGGGATTTATCACTGATTTTTTGGTAGACAGGATCGTCAGCTACAGTGAGGTGGAGCGATGTTTCATCAAGGGACCACGAGGTAAGTATTAAATCTTTGAACACTTGGATTAAGATGCTATTGTGTGAAGAGCGGGTTCTGCGAATAAATTAATGTTTGGGACTATGCAAAGTGGGAATATCTACAGAAGCAGAAGTAGTGAAGAGTTGGAAAACAATCCCTTAATTTCACCCTCGCAGGAAAGTGAGGAAGAGCTCGTGAAAGTTTTTCCAAGAAGCGCATTCAATCTAATAAGGCGACATATTACGAGTTTATCACCTCCACCCACATTGCCACCCATCTCACCCTCCTCACCTCCATCTTCACCCACCCCACCTCTACCAACACTACAGTTCAGTATGGTGAGTGCGATCAAACTGCTGGTATTCAGAGGAGTGGGTAATGAAGATCTGGACCAATTATGGTTCATGGTAAGAGCCATATGGGAAGCACAAGGCATCATGGATGACAATATTAAGAAGGCTACACTAGTGAGCATGCTGCAGGATCGCGTCTTAACATGGTATATCAAGCATTCTAATGACCACCCAAATGCAGGAATTGCAAAGATCCATGCTGCACTGAACAGGGAATTTAGTAGGCCAAAATCAGAAACACAATCAATCATCAGGTTTAAGGAGATCGTGATGCTCCCAGGCAAGATCCCCTGGGATCTTGACCAAGGGTTGAAGAGTATGATTCATGAAGCCAATATGACATTGATGGATGGACAGCATTGCGCATGGTTTGTGGCCTCACTTACGCCACACTTAAAGACGACATTGTCATACTTTCCACCCAGGCTGAAGCGCTGGAGATGGCAATGAGATTACATGAGACCCCTATACAAGACCCTGGGTTGGGAGTCCAACAAATCCATGCGCAACTACATAATATGTGTTTGGAAATGAAAAGTTTGAAACAGGAAAGGACACCTCGGTCGGAGGTGCAAAAGGAAGTATGGTGCATAAAATACAAAGGCCAAGGGCATGACAAGGACCACTATCCAATATTTGAAAACTACTTGGCAGGAGGAGGGCTGATATCGTTAAGGCCAGAGGCACAGGCAGGGCTAAGCACGACATCTTCGCTATGGTGCACGATCTTCCAGATAGGAGGAAAACACACTACGAATAATTGTCATCTGTTGCAGAACAATTGTTTTGAAATTTCTGCAGGTCGGTAGGCCATGATGAACGCATCTTCCGAAGCTATGAAGTAATGATGGATCAGACTCCTACCTAAAGGGTGCATACCAAAACACGAGCCCTCGACCCAAATTTAGGGATGGCACGTGCTAAATTTCAGGGATGCAGTCGAGGTCGAGACGGAATGGGACCAGGAAGGGGTCGCAGACAGCTAATTTGTTACAATTGTAGAGGGCCAAGGAAATATGCCCATGCTTGTACAAACCTAACAAGGACATCATGTTGGTACTATACTCAGCTTGATCATGAGGCAAAAGACTGCCCTTCGCTGATAGTGAGGATGCACGAAAAGGGGGTACTTCGACCCCCTATGACCTAGAATTTACAGATGATGAGGTCTGAGCCGCGTGAAGAAGACCCAAATGTAAACATGATGCTCAGGAGCAGTATGACCATGGGAGATGATAAAGGCAAGAAGCCATAAAAAAGTGTGTGGGTTCGCAAGGCTTATACAAAGGAACCCAAGTTTGATTTGAACGTGCAAAGGAGACATTCATGGAAGCTAAGAAGAGCTTCACAGAGGCCTCCACTTCAGGTAGTAAGGATCAACTAGAACTAGGGATGGATCCTTCAATGCTCACTACCTTTCTGGAGACATGCATGAAACTGTTGTGTGACATCAAGGCATTCAAAGGATTACATAAACTTATCACTAGGTGCGTGGGGTCAGGAAAACCACGCATGGTCTGGAAACTTGGAAAACATGCATTGCGCATAGGAAGGGAAATGAGGTTGACTGCGCAAATCAACAAGTATGAAATGGATCAGGTAATTGTGGATCTGTGTTCGGACACGAATGTACTAACAAAGAAAGCATGGGAACGCATGGGCAGACCCATGTTACAATGGTCCCCTATTCAGTTACGAATGGTGAACCAACAAAATATTTTTCCCATGGGAATATTGCAAGGGGTAACAGTCGATATTGAAGGTGCGAGCGCGTAGGCAAATTTTGAAGTGATAGAGATTATCGATGACAGTAATCCCTATCCCACGCTACTAGGAATTGACTAGGCCACCCATATGAATGGAGTCATAAATTTGAAGAAGCACAAAATGACCTTCGAGAAAAAGTCACTATGCGTGGTAGTACTGGTAGATCCAGCCGAAGGAGCGCGACACACTGAACTGGTGCACGATGATGGTAGTGATGACGATCTCGATTATATTTACAAGATAACCACACGAGAAGAGGATTGGTTGAATCTGACTGCAGATGGAATGATTTTGTGGGTGCGTGAAATCTCTTGCACTTCAGATTCAAATGAAGAAGTAGAATGATGGCAGAATCGGTTGCACGAAGCAACAACGCTGAATTGCAACATGATGACTAGATCACTGCGTTGGGTGACAACAAAGACAAGGGATCTATAGACATATGATGGATTGTTAGTGGTGGATGAATTCCTAAGAAAATTTTAAAGTGTCATACTAGAACAGGAGTGGTTTGATGCGCTGAAGTGGGCACTGTGCGCAACACTGGCACAATGGTAGGGTACGCATCAAGGAAATTTTGAGGACTAGCGTGGCTGTAGAAGAATGATGTGCCTACGATTTGGGAAACCAAAAATATGGCTAATAGACAAATGTGACAGATGGGATGATCAACACACACACCTTGCGAAATGGACCAAAGTCTACAGGGAAGAGCCATAGCCCGAATGGGTACATTTATTCTACCATACCCTAGATGTCATACCCATGAATTGGTATACTAAGACGGAGCTCCGCCATGGTACAGGAAAATGGGATGTCTTTTACGAGGGGTTTTTGTTAACATTGAAGATCATTGGTTAGATACTATTGATGATGCACTACTAGCAATAAAAGTCGTTATCTTCAAAATACCACAGGAGCCAATGGGAGTACTTTAGCCAAAATAGACGACACAATTAAGCAGCACACTGGAGCATTATAGCGTAAATGTTGAAGAGGGTGATGAGGACCCAAAAAGCATTAACATTTCAGATATAGAAGG
The DNA here is from genome assembly GCA_031772625.1 of Pinus tabuliformis. Lineage (NCBI taxonomy): Eukaryota > Viridiplantae > Streptophyta > Pinopsida > Pinales > Pinaceae > Pinus > Pinus tabuliformis. The sequence goes on from CM062815.1 coordinate 42,313,188, forward strand.
CTCTCGTAAGATTTGTGAACCCTCACTTGAAGACCTCGACATCACTGCACCGCTAAAAATGAAGCAGGTCAACATTGGAATGGAGGCAGATCTGAATTACGCAACGCTTGGGGACTATTTGGATGATGCCACGGTAAATAAGGTCACTGAGTTACTCCATGAATACCAAGACTTGTTCCCAACCAAAAGTACAAACTTAAAAGGGATTGTTGGTGATTTAGGAATGATGAAGATCACCCTAAAACCCAACATGAAGCCAATCAAGTAGTGGCCTTACCGCTTGAATCCAAAGTACAAAGAAAAGGTCCATGATGAATTAGACAAAATGTTCGCAGTAGAAATTATTGAACCAGTGGAGGAATCTGATTGGGTGAGTCCTATGGTAGTACAGGAGAAAAAACAGAAGGGTGAAATAAGAATATGTGTAGTCCTCAAGAATCTGAATGACGCCTATGTACATGATCCATTACCAACACCATTCATAGATGAAGTATTGGAGAATGTTGGCAGTCACGAAGCATACTCATTCACGGATGGGTTCTCAGGGTACCATCAGATCAAGATCATGCCAGAAGATAGGAGAAAAACAGCCTTCACAACAGAATGGGGTTGCTTTGAATACACCATTATGCCGTTTGGACTGAAGAATGCGCCAGCTATATTTTTGTGCATTGTGGTAGCCGCGTTCAAAGAATACATCCACTAGTTTTTGGAGGTCTATCTTGATGATTGGACTGTGTTTTAGTCAAGAATCATGTAGCGAGCTTATGCTTGATGCTGGATACTTGCCACCAACACAAGATTGTGTTGAACCTTAAGAAGTGCACATTCATCGTTCCCTTTGGAACCCTGTTGGGACATGTGGTCTGCAAACAAAGACTGATGGTGGACCCTACGAAGATTGTCATTACCCTAAATTTGGAAGCACTGTGAAGTGTTAAACAACTGCACACTACCTTGGGACACATTGGATACTATAGGAAGTTCATCAAAAGTTATGCCCAAATAACCGCGTCGATGGAAAAGCTATTGAAAAAAGATCTTACATATTGCTGGAATGATGATTGCATGAAGAGTTTGGATGCCTTGAAAGGGAAACTGGACTTCGCTCCAATCCTGGTCTTCCCAAAATGGGATGTGGAATTTCATGTACATATGGATGCGTCATGTATCGCATTGGGAGCCATACTCACACAAGAGGGCGTGGAGGGTGAGAATCACCTGATCGTGTTTGTGAGTTGAAGATTGTCCAAAGAAGAAAATAATTACTCTACCACTAAACATGAGGCATTGGCAATGGTGTACGCGCTTCAAAAATATTGACACTATTTACTTGGAGACATTTCAAGATGTATACCAACCATTTCACGTTGAAATACCTGGTGAACAAGCTTGTGTTGGGGTGGCGAATATGTAGATGGCTTTTACTATTTCAAGAATATGATTTTGATGTCATAGTCAAGTCGGGACGCTTAAATGCAGGACCAGACCACCTGTCATGAATTGAGACGGGTGAGGAATGAACAAATTTGGAGGAGGGACTACCTGATGCACAACTCTTTGCAATGTTAGTCGCGAACAGACACTTCTAGAATACAGGGACTACACCGAAGGAATACTCAGTCCAAATGAAGAAGGAATTGGTGGTGCACGCAGTGGACTTTTCTGTCATCGCGGGGCACCTCCACAAGATGGGAAATGATGAGATATTGTGAAGATACGTACTTGAATTTGAATGAGGTCAAATCCTCGTAGAAGCACATGGGTGCGCTATAGGAGGACACTATGCAAGATGCGCGACCACACAGAAGATTCTTTGTGCAGGGTTATGGTGGCCGACCCTACACCGGGATTCGAAAGCGCACTGTAAGGCCTGCGATATATGTCAAAGGACAGGAAAACCATCACGAAGGGACAAGATGCCACTAAATCCCCAAATGACACTACAGCCATTTGAGAAATTAGAAATCGACTTTGTGGGCCCGATCAAACCTCAGAGAAAGATGGGTGTGCACTACATCATCACCGCAATGGAGTACCTAACACAATGGGTGGAAGCACAGCCAGTCAAGGACTGGATAGCCGCTACAACTGTGAAGCTTTTGTTTGAACACATGTTGACACGATTTGGCTATCCAAAAATCTTAATGAGTGATTGTGGAACACATTTCTTGAATGAAACCCTCAGCATGCTCACAAAAGAGTTCCAGGTATATCATCAGAAAATCACATCGTACCACCCACAAGCTAATGGGAAATAGAGGCATTCAACAAAATACTGGAGACTGCGCTGACCAAAGTATGTAACGCGTAGCGAAACGATTGGGACCTACGCATACCTGTTGCGTTATGGGTGTATAGGAAAACGTGCAAGAAATTGACAAGACAGACACCCTTCCAGTTGGTCTATGGTACATAAGCTGTCATGTCGATGTAATACATGGTACCTAGTCTGTGAATAGCAGTGCTCATAGGCATGACGGACCACAAAGCTCTGAAAGAAAGGCTCACACAATTAGAAGAACTTGAGGAAGAATGGTTTCTGGCTGGATTTCATTAGCAGGTACAAAAACAGTGGGAAAAGGCCTGGCACGATCACCATATCAAGTTGCGCACCTTCAAGGTAAATGACTTAGTACTACTATATGACAGTAAGTTTGAAAAATCTCTGGGAAAATTCAGAATCCACTAGCTGGGACCATATGTGGTAAAGGAGGTCATAGATGAAGGCATGGTCCAGCTAGTCAAACTAAATGGAGAACCCTTCCAAGGCAAAGTAAATGGCAGCTACTTGAAACCCTACACGGGGGGGGGGGCAGTTCCCTGACTAATCGACTGAAGCACAGTCTTCACGACCCAAGGAGCCAGACAAGGGCGCAGGACTATATACACATGCACCAAATGTTGATGCCAAGGTAAGGACATGATTCATATGTGGATGATTCACAAGCAAGAATGCAGCACGTCCAGCAAACTGTATAACAGTGCATCGCGGACCTCTCAGCAGTATGGGACCAGTTGGAGGGGCTCTACGCCAAGGTCACCGCACCAGCAGAGTGACTTAGGATGAGTCACAATGATTGTGTTGGGGTCCTGTTAGGCATGGAATCCCCCCCACAGCATGTTTTTGGGGCTTAAAGCCCAAGTTTTGGTCAAAGTTTTTGAAAGACTCTGCGAATTGCGGGCGCAGAGCCCAAAGTATAGGTTAATGCATAAGGTTGTCCACCCTAAAGTATTGTAATGTAATATAAAGTCATCTCAGCCTACCCATGGTCCGTGGACCATGGGATTGTATAAATAGAGCGAGGCTCTAAGTTCTAAAGAGAGTGAATTGAAGAGAATAATATCAATGGTTTGAGCATAGAGTAAGAGTCCAAGTGTATTGGGTCGTAGTAGTAGGAAGAGGCTCTACAACTGAGTGCGCAGAGGCCTAGTAGAGTCCGCAGCTGAGTCCGCATACCCCTGCAGTTGAGTGCGCAGGGTGGTGTCGAGTCTGTAATCCTGATCAAAGAGTAATAAAGAGAAGTGATTCCTATTTCTATGTATCAACTTGTGCATTGCCTTATTTACATTTATACTGTTTTACTTATCGTGTGCACTGATATGATTGTTTTATATGCTGTAATAATCATTAGTCTTACAGAAATAATCATAGCATAACCCTGCATTAAATGGATTAAATAGCAAGGAACTTGGTATAATATTAGTTGCACCCCGATTAGGGCTGCATGGAAGCAACATTTCAGGTTGTGAAGTGATAGCAAGTGCGTGTAGCAATGTGTGCGAAGGGTCAAACCGTGGACATCCAGAACCTCATCAGGCATCCCCAAAGTGTGGAAACCTGGTTTTACCACCCTCCCATACTACTTCAGATGAGACCTCAGTCTGTGCTACACGGACTGTTGCCAAAAGGTCCAATAGTACCAGGATTTGCTTGGCTAAATCACCTCTGAACTTGGATCAGGCCCATACAAGCCAACAATATTCCGAGATGTTTGAACACATTAATAGATACATTGGTTAATTATGTATTAGATAGACATCTGTGACATATGTGAAATGAAAACAATCACATAGTGAACATAATAGGAAAACATGTATAAATATATATATATATATATATATATATATATATATATATATATATATATATATATATATATATATATATATATATATATATATATATATATATATATATAGAGAGAGAGAGAGAGAGAGAGAGAGAGAGAGAGAGAGAGAGAGAGAGAGAGAGAGAGAGTGTTTGGAAAAATTGTATTACATCAAAATGTCAAAAAACTGTGTTCTGAGACATATCGATTCTCAAACCTACATAAGTGCAGAAAATAAAGACTATGGGATGGCTATTCACCCACATGGTGCTCATCATATCACGACATAGCTCTAATGACTCGGTTCAGTAACTGACGTAGTCTGGTGGGTACCCTTATGGTGTGCCTCTGATATGGTAGTGGCACCTCATCAACCAAAGCATATTTTGGAATTCCCCTTGTCAGGACTTCCAAATTACGTTCCACCTCAATGATCATAACTTCTCACTCCTCATAAGGAGAATGCTCTATCTATAATTCCACTCTCATAGCTATTGGAGAAACTCCTAGAGGTCTTTCTGGTCCAACATTTGCAAAATTCACAAGTATCAAATCTCAGTACACATATTAAAAAAAATTGAAAACTTCAAAACTTCAAAAACTGGTTTTTACCTGCATCGGTCCACTGTATAACTGGTGGAAGTGGAATATCAGGATCTCCTCAGAAATTTGTGCTAGCATATGACCAAACATCTATCATGATTAGCTGTTGTTGTAGTTATCCAAAAAATGTTGGGGGAAAAGGCATTCATTGATCACCTCCCTATCGAGGCATAAGCTCACCCCACCTCATCAACCATGAATATTTGGGTGTTGGTGCATCCACTTCTATCCATTAATATAGAAATAATGGCACATGTTCTAGGAAGAAAGACACCAATATGGATCTAAAACTGAATTGTTTCAACCTTCCAGACTTGCATTTCGTAATTTATCGCTTCATATTGACTAATAAACCCTCACACCAGTTGAAGACTGTGGGACTTAGACAATCAATTGTGTACTAGAAATGAGACTTTGTTGCTTCATGCAACACCTGAGCCCCAGCTATTCGAGCCATACGTTGTAGGATTGTTCATAGTGGGAGATTTGTGATGGTATTTATATCTATCTTCCCACTCTGGGTGTTTCGAGCCCCTGGAAAATGCCTTGAAATCAACATATATGTGCTCTCTCCTCTAGTGCAAGAACTGGACAAATAAATTCGTTGTCCCTTTCTAGACAAGCCAGTAACGAAATAAATATCTATGACATCTATTTCAAGCTCTTGATCCCTGATCATGAATAGTTGGCGATCTACATCCCACCAACTATTCAAATGCAGTAGTAGCTCTACCTGGCTCCTAATCCCAGGAATTCAGAATAATTTCAGAAACCCAAAATCTCAAAGGGCAGTAATGCAATTTGGGTCCTGGGTTGTTTGATGGTCCTCCACTTCGTGTCCTCTTTCTTTCCATTTGATTGCCATTTTTGGTTGCTTAACCTGTAAAAAATCCATCAGACAACATCTCATGATTTTCTATGGAAGAAAATCCAAAAATAAATCATTAAACTTGGAGGATTTTTAAAAAAATCGCTACTCTGCGCCAGCATGACTGTCCATGAATGTTTCTGTGCTTCCACCGTGATGCCATAGTTGGTCGCATGGTTAAAAGTGTGGGTCTGATGGGTAAAACCCGCATTTATTTCCCTCGATATAATTTTTTGCTAAGCCCTACATGCAACCTAATCTCGGAATATTGTTGGCTTGTATGGGCCTGATCCAAGTTCAGAGGTGATTTAGCCAAGCAAATCCTAGTACTATTGGCCCTTTTGGCAACAGTCCGTGTAGCACAGACTGAGGTCTCATCTGAAGTAGTATGGGAGGGTGGTAAAACCAGGTTTCCACACTTTGGGGATGCCTGATGAGGTTCTGGATGTCCACGGTTTGACCCTTCGCACACATTGCTACGTGCACTTGCTATCACTTCACAACCTGCAATGTTGCTTCCATGCAGCCCTAATCGGGGTGCAACTAATATTATACCAAGTTCCTTGCTATTTAATCCATTTAATGGTAAATACTCTCCACCTGAAGATCGAGGTAAAATAGGGTAAAAATGCTCTTTGATTTGCAAAATTGTAAAATGGTGAAAATGATTTACTTTTTTGAGCTTTTATAATTTTTTAAATGACATTTTTACCAAATTAGGGTATTTTTCACTTATATTTTAATATTTTTCTTCAAAATTGGTAATGTATGTTTCACTTCTGTAGTGATAGGTCATATAACATGGTGATTGTGATTAATTATGACTGATTCAATGAGTTTTATTTTATCACTTTTTCAGACTTGCAAAAAGTAAATAAAAAAGAGACCCCCTGGAGTCATCTTTATGCTCTTTTTTGACTCTCAAAACATGAAAAGATCATTGAGTACTTGTCATTTCGAACTCGCTAAAGTAAATGAAATGACCTCTACTCAGTATAAGTTTAAACCTTTTCCGGACTGAGATGGACTACTGTACGAAAAAGGAATACCTTAGTCAAACATGACTAAGAGGTTCTCTTGGATATCATTTTCTGCCTTTTCAGATTCAAGAGACGATTTAAGAAAAGGGACCTTTGGATTTTTCTTTTTGGCCTCTTTTTCAAACTCTCTAAACATGAAAAAAGTGCCGATTTTGACCTCCATTAGACTTGTAAAACTTAAACGATGCATGACTTGTCATCATGACGAGATCAAGCTTCTCCTTCTTAGGACTCATTCAACTTACAAGGATGGATTCATCCAAAGGATGAATTTATATGGCGAGCATATGTTATCCCCTTCAATATTGCGATAAAAAATGATGGGGTTCTCACTAGAAATAGTGGGGGGGGGAATGAAAGAAAACATCTCTTGTATTTTGTGTAAAGGCATCATGTCACTCTTGAACATGACACTTAGTTGTTACTCATGTCGGGTTTGGGATATCCTCACTTCATCACTTGCATTCCTGGGTTTTGGAAATCCATTATGCCTAACATCTGATTATACTGCTTCATCATCATGACCTATGATCTTGTGTTAAGTCAAATGTTTCCAAACTCCAGAGTTGCGTTACTGATTTGTTCAAGAGAAATCCTATCTGCAGTTTTTACCACTCATATGCTATATGATCTTTTTACCACAATCCTGAATAAAACATACCTACTCTACTATATCCTTTGTTTCATTTCAATCACATGGGATACTTTATGGCCCTCCTTCGATGGATCACTTCATGTCGACTTCAGCTCATTATCCAAGAAGATGATCTAGAAACTCCCTTCCAATATTGTTGGGAGTGGGATCCCCCAAGGGCAGTTTTGGGGCTAAAAGCCCATGTTTAAGTCAATTTTTGTAATATTATTGTAAATATTATGCATTTTGTGGTTGTGAAGCATGAAGGTGTTATGTTTCATAAAGGGCAGTCCACCCTTATTTTTGTAAAGTAAAGTCAGCTACAAGAGATCTACCAATGGTCCGCGGACCATGGGATTGTATAAAAAGAGCTAATTTCTAAGTAGTTTAGGAGACACAACATGTAAGAGAGTCATAGCCTTAGAGCAAGGAATCTAAGTCTTTAGTTGTAGCATAGGTAGAGGCTTTGTAGCTAAGTGTGCAGACACCTAGGGTGGAAGTCTGCAGCTGAGTGCACGAACCCCTGTAGTTGTGTGCGGAAGGTGAACAGAGTCTGTAACACTTGGAAGATATTAATAAAAGGAGTTATTTTGCAATTTCTATGTATTCTTTTTGTTGATGGGTTTGGATACTTTGTATATGAATTTCCTTAATTATGCTTCTATTATGTGTGAATGAATGCAGTTACATTGAATAAATAAATGCAATTACAAATATCTAATTACGTGGTGATAACTTTAAGTATTAGGCTAAATAAGCAAATCACTTAGGGTAATTGAGGAATTTTCACAACGTGCTACCATAAGAGCATGAAAGTACATGAGCCCTAGGTTAGGGCTGCATGAAGGTTGATCATATACTTTCGTGAAGGTATTGAAAGCCAGAAAAGAGGCTTTGTCTTACAAGCCCTAGAGAGAGATCACCTACACGAAGGCAGGGATAGAAGAAATCAAACGACATCACAACCATCTCAGGGTGCAAAAACATGGTTCTAGCATCCCCCCATACTGCTTCAGGTGACACTTCGATCCGTGCTCCACGGGCTAATGCCGAATGGGCCAGTAGTGTAGGGGTTTGTTTGGCTACTTAATGTTGAACCTGGGTCATGCCCCATCAAGCCAACAAATGGTTCCGTTGCCAGGACCAAAATCTACATAAGATATGTGTGATGTCGTATCACTGGAATCCAACTAAGAAAGAGATTGGAGATTGGTTGGATAGAAAAATCCGTGAATTCGAGGCACAAGAGAACAGAAACCCATAACTGAAAAAAGAAGAGTGGTTGGATAGATACCTATATACAAATATCCACGAGATCTTTTTCTGCTCCTTCCCGATCGAGCTATACAAGTGGATCGCGAAGCTAGCAGATAGACAAGGAAGGTGGAAACTTGATGGTCCTATTGTGTGGACCCCAGAGCTAGTACGAAGGTTGGAAGCATCAAAGGATAAGATTACCCACATGGTTTATCATTGGATTAATCGCATCATAGGAGGATTTGTGACTGAATTCACGGTTGACACCTCAGTCAGCTATAGCGAGGCAGAGCAACGCTTTTTCAAAGGACTATGAGGTAAGTACATAAAATATTTGAATACTTGGATTAAAATGTTGTTGTATGAAAAATGGGTTATGCAGCTACCTTGATGTTCGGGACCACGCGAAGTGGAAAAACTTACAAGAACGAAGGAAAAACAAGTCCATAGTATATCCCTTTGATTTCACCTCCGTAAAGTGACAAAGAGGGGATAGAGAAGGTTTCTCCACAAAGTGTTATTAAGTTAATAAGACAAGGATTCCCACAAATACCACCTCCACCCACACCACCTCCAATTTCACCACCCTCACCTCCAACTTCGCCCGTACCACCTCCACCTCCACCGTGGTTCAGTATGGGAAATACAGTGAAGTTTCCTTTGTTCAAAGGCTTGGAAATGAGGTCCTGGATCAATTCTAGTTCGTTGTGAGGGCTGTAAGGGAAGCTCAAGGTGTTAGAGATGATCATATAAAGAAGGTGACACTAGTTAGTTCTCTGCAAGATAGTGCACTAACTTGGTATATTAAGTACTTTAATGTTAACCTGAAAGATGGAATAGCAGACAACTAGGTAGCATTAAATAAGAAATTTAGTAGGCCTAAATCTGAGGCACAAACGATTGTGATATTCAAAGAGATCACGATGCAACCAAGCGAGATGCCTTGGGAACTAGATCAGAGGCTGAAATGTACAATCTGCGAAGCCAACATGAATTTGAGAGATGGATAGCATCGCGAGTGGTTTGTGGTTTCGCTACTTCCACACTTAAGAAGTGCATTATCACAACAAAAGATAACAACTCAGGCAGAGGCCTTGGAGATTTCCATGAGACTACATGAGACTCTAATGCAAGATCCTAATCTAGGAGTTAATCAGATCCATGCGCAGCTGAAGAATCTGTGCCTTGAAATGTAAAGTCTGAAGTAGGACATAACGGTTTGACTAGAGGTACATGAGTAGGTATGGTGCTTGAAATGCAAGAGCCAGGGTCATGACAAAGCCCATTTCCTGGTATTTACAAATTACATTACAGGAGGAGGATCGATGTCTTTAAGGCCATAAGCTCAAGCAAGACCTAGCACGGGGCCTGCATTATGGTGTGCTATCTATCAAGTAGCCGGAAAGCATGCCACGGATAACTGTCACTTGCTACAAAAGTATGTACAAGCACCGCAACAACTATTCTACAACTTTTGTAGGTCTATAGGACATGATGAGCATACTTGTAGGAGCTATGAATTGATGATGGATATAACTCCCACCTATAAGGTTCAGGCCGAAACACGGCCCCTTGACCAGAATGTAGGGATGGCACAAACATGATTTCAGGGGTGCAGATGAGGCTGAGGTGGAGGACGACCTGGCAAAGGTCAAGGACAGTTGATTTACTACAATTGCAGAGGACCAAGACACTATGCCCATGATTTCACTAATCAAACACATCTGTCGTGCAGGTATTGCATGCTGTTTGATCATGAAATAGAATACTATCCTACGTTGATAGCTAGGATACATGAAAAAGGGGTGCTACCACCTCCGCCGACTCAAAAACTGTAGATGATGAGGTCTGAGCCACGCGAGGAAGATCCAAATGTAAATATAGTTCTCAAAAGTGGAATCGCGACAGGAGATGACAAGGGGAAACAACAAAAGACAATACATGGGTTCGCAAAGCCTTGGAAAAGGAGGATGAGTTCGATTTGGAGTGTGATCATGAAGCCTTCATAGAAGCTAAGAAGGGCTTCGCTGAGTGTTATAGGGCAAAATGACCTCCTCATCAACTCAGAGGTGAAAGATAGGATGACTGAAGCAAAGACCACAATTGCAGGCCTTGATTCCACACTAACGCTCTCTGCACACTGCTAACCTGCTTTATAAAGCTTGTTACCAAGCATAGAGGAGCGTTAGTTACCTTGCTATCTCAAGTCGTTACCCCAGGGGGAGCATTATTGAACCTAAGGGAAGTTCAGTGGGTCAAACCAATGAATATACTCACAAATATCTAGATATTTATCCCTAAATTTGCTCAAGAAAAGCAAGGAAACTCCAAAAATGGAGATATTTGGAGAAATTCAAATATGAGAATGAAGGCAAATGGGAAAAAGCTTGAAAACAAGGTAGGTTCATGGCTTTTACCCTAATGAACTCTAGGAGGAGCTTGGCAGCCCTAATTCGATCGCTACATAAGCAGCGAGAGGGCCATTGTGAAAGGGGTCAAAGAATTTGGAAGGATAGCCCATTAAGCTATTGTGAAATTGTCATACACTTGAAGAAGTGAGCTGAAAAAGGGAGAGAGAGAGGAAGAAGGGGCAAGGGAAGGTTGATACAATGGATGGTTGTAATCACTCTTCCACTATAAATATAGAACTGTAGTTGTGTTCCCTACTCCATAGTGTCGGTAATGTTGTTCGTTGATTTGTTCATTCTAATGCTTGTCGAGATGAGTAGTTAAGTTATACACTAATATATGTTTATTGTGCATTATTACATTAGTTTTCAAGAGCGTATGTTGTGGTTTGCCTTGTCCTTTGGGCAGGAATTGTCTTGGAGTCGGCCTTGAAGGAGTTCTTCTTGCCGCATGGAGATCTCCAAACAAATCTAGAAGGAACTAAAGGTTATCTTCTTTCCATACCTTGTCAATTTACATTTGATAGATGAACATGTGCATAACTTGGTAGCTCTTGCAAATAATCTTATAGTCTGTCGAAGGTCCCGGGAAGGCCTTTGAGTGTAGTGTTCATCTTACATACACTGTGCATTTTACCCCATAGCAAAATTGGCAACTCAACTAGGGACTATACATCTAGTTCTCGGTTTACCCGGACTCCTCTCAGTTCTTCTCTTTCTTCTAAGAACTTCCTACTTCTTCAAATCCTTTTCTGATCCACCAACTATCTATTACATCCTACTACTTTGCATTCTTCTCAGAAACTGATCCTAAAGGCCCTTTGTTTTAGCAATTTCCCTCACTAATGCAGGTTGCCAGGCTAAACTGAGCTTTATAAAGCACTATGCCTGTGTACAGGGAGCGTTAGTGGCCCAACTAACTCTCTGTTTACACTGAAATAGAGCGTTAGTCTCCCATTTCCATGATTTCTAGAAGAGTTTGTGGACCAAAAGAGGGGGAAACTTTCTCATGGGCTAAAGTAAGATCTGCAACTATATTATGTTAACAAATTTGGTGTCCTGAAAATTTATTTTTAGGAAAATGTTTTAGTTTTTCTCTCTTAAAATACATTTTTTTTAAAGAAAGACTGATAAATTATATTTCATCCTTCTATCAAAATAGTTGTAAGCTACTTCATTTTGGTTTTTAGTAGTTGTTAGGAAATATTGGGAAAAGAATCTTTTGGTTATGCAAGTGTTGAATGGATTTAGATGCAGAGACGAATCCATGAATATGTGAAAAGATGAATATGTACAATAAGACTTGTTTGCATAAGAAATTGAAAAAAAAAATCAGAGCATTGTTCTGCATGATTTATTGAGTCAAGAGTCTCATCATATTCATACGTCAACACCCCTACCGAAGAAAAATAATCAAGTACACTAAAATTTACATTAAAATCATTCAGCTACTCTTTTGAGTAAACCAACATTAGCTAGGCTAGGACCTTGGGATAGGCATGTGAGTGGACTGCCCAAGATTGAAAACCAAAACTAGTGTCATTAACGAGTGAAAAATCCTTCTGCACTCATATTACCAGGGCCACTCCACTAACAAAGGAGCGAAATACGAGACAACATCAGACTGTAATTGAAGGTAGCCCGCCTTCTCTGACAAATCCTTTGGGGATTCTATATATCGGGGGTCCCTTCGGGGATTTCGGAACTGAGTCAGGGACTCAGGTTTCCTGCCCACACAACATGTTGTCTATGACTATGTCCCCCCTGGTAATGTCTATGATTTGAGGTATCTCTAGTGGCCAAAACTTCTATGTACTTACGCAAGGTGACTAGGACGAGCTGTCCTGGTACCTAACATAGACATATCTACTTTGTCTTCATTTTTTGGGAGGGTGCTCGTCTTCACGAGAGTACTTGGCCCCTCAATCTAAGGTTTGGGTGTAACTATACATTTGGCCATCCTTCTCTGTTATTCATTGAGATACTGGGTTTCATCTCTAGTGATCGGTGCTTATCAGACGAGGTACTTTCCCTCTATTTGCTGATTGATATATTTAGTGTATTTTTTATTTTTAGGTACCTGAGTGATATCATTTTCGAGACTTTAAATAGTATCACATTAAAATCTATTTGATAAAACTTAATGGTCACCGTGGCTACATCCAGCCCTCATCGTCACTCTAGACAATTGTTAGTAGTTCCTCCACTCATTATGGAAGATCCGTCGAGTTCCACTGACTTGGATTCCTCATCTTCGATGAATCAGTCTCCTAAATCTCACATGAGATCTGTGTGGACGATCAACGATTCTAGTTTGCTGGAGGATTTCTTCACAGAAGGATTCCTTCCTCACTTTAACACTCCGCTCAGAAATCTATCAGACCCTATCATGGTTCTCGTGGTACCTGTACTTCCTTCTTCATTAGGTGGAACTTTCCCATCTATCCAGTCGACAACTTACGGGATGTGGAATTTTAGAGACACTGTTGGTCCTCTACCACTTCCCTAGTCGACGGTCATCATAACATTAGTAATGTGGAATGCTGCTATCCCATTTGTCCCAAGTACGACAACTCACATAACACCCTCTATAAGTGGAACCCAGCAGATGCCAGGTTCCACTCCTATGGTGCCACAATGCATACCTTTGACTAGTCCCACATATAGTGCTCCATATAACACTCAATGCGGCACTATGGGTGTGGTTCCCATTTACCAACAACAAGGTCAGCTGCCAATGTATAGTTCCAAACCCCAGATTCAGATATCTGGGGGGGTTCCCAATATGCACATGCTGGTGGAGAATGTCACGGTTCCCCCTCTGTTCTCAGGCATACATGGACAGTCGTTGATTGACATGAGTGTTCCCTTGATCAATCAAATCCATATGGTTAGTTCTGTGTCAGTCAAGAATCCACAAGGGGTTCCCAACCAATCCATGGGGGCACCCTACTCACAGACTCAGATGAGTCAAGGGGGCATTGCTTATACTGGGGACAATTTCATACTCCAGTATCAAAATCCTCATGGAAATCCACTCTACAACACCATTCCGCAAAGAAACTGCTACACCACGCAACCCATGTACACTATGGGGAACCAAATGATGGAGGAGCACAAAGCTCCTCAGGTCATCTGTCATCCCCATGGTCCAAGTCGGGGGCACCCAACTCTCTGCCTTTTTTGGCAACATTGGATATTCCTGACTTATACAAGTTGAAAAACGACCCCATCTACCACAACTTACAATGGCCACCGATCCCACACAAAATACCAACGGGCATTCCAAAGTTTTATGGAAAACAAGGGGAGGATCCCAGTACCCATATCACCACCTACCATCTCTAGTTTGTTTCAAACTCTATGGTGGATGATAGTGTCCGGTTACGTCATTTTCCCTACACCCTCACTGGAAATGCCACGAAATGGTATATTGAGTTACCACGCGCATCAGTAAGTACCTTTGACAGTTTAGCGATGGAGTTCCTAAAGCACTTTCAGTTACCTATCCACTATGAGATAGGGATAGAGCTCCTTACTTCATTTCGTCAGGATACCGCCACCCATATCTTCGATCATATTCATGAATGGAGATGTAGGTGGAGGTTAGTCAAAGCTCCCATCCCTGATTTTCTCTTAACGAACTGGTTCTGTAAGTCCTTACTCCCACAAATTGCTAGAGATGTCGCTCTATGTGGTGCGGTCACAGAAGACCAATCCATACATCGTGCCCAACACTTAGATTTGATTTATTCATAGTCTAGTACTCTTTACGGCATCATCCCCAATGCTCCTAGTAACCCTAATGCTTCCACCACTCAGCACCTTGGAGCGCACGCCGAAGGGATTGTTGGCACCACCTCTGTGGTCACTGTAAAACAACTCAGTGGTTCCATTGCCAAGCTAGTAGTGGACTCCTCTACCAAAGTGACTTCTCTTCCTCCCACTATGATAAACTCTGTGCAGTCTACACAAAAATTTGGTGTCAAGAACAAGAAGAATAAGAATAAGGTCACTCCTTCTGAAGAGTAGTCATCGAAGCAGCCCAACCGGAAATAGAAGGACTTTGTGCCTACTGATGAGGAAAAGGATAAAGGCACTAGATATCCATGCAAAATCTATCTTGAAGACCATGTAACCTGGCATTGTCTGTGTCTTCAAGAATGCACAGATTACCTTGCCAAAGGGATTCTGGTAAGGCACCTACTATCCTTAGAAATCCTTTTCCTATCAACAACATCAAAATATCATTGCCAACCAACTGCAACCCATGCTAGGGGGCAACAATGGTTTGCAACATCCTTCAGCTGGTGAAGGATCTTCTACTGTTTACACATTTGAAATGGTAGAACTTGCCACAAGAGCCAAACCTTATGGAGCTCCTGTCGCTCCAGCAGCAAAACCATCCTCAAGTCAAAACCCATTGCCGCCCAATGATTTGCATATCGAAAGGCCAGTTGAGGACTTTGTAATTCGACCCCCCAAGGGGGCACTTCGATGCACAATGCACAATACATTTGCACGTGTCACCCAACACTACAATATTTTAGAGGATTTGGCACAAGCACCATCGACTATGTCAGCGTTCGAAGTATTACAAACATGCCCTAGCTAATGGAAAGCTTTGCTTTCGGCTATTGGAGGTATTGACCCTACGGATTCCATGCTTGCTATTTTCGACATGGACAAGTGTAAACTTCCACTTTCCCACCAGCTTGCATTTCAAGTACATATCACTTCGAAAGGTAAAGGTATACACCAAACTATCATCGATGAAGGTGCTTTGACCTGCATCATGTCAGCTTCATGTTGGCTCACCCTGGGTTCCCCAACCCTCTCCCCACCATCGAACTCCCTTAAAGCTTTCGATGGCCACACCTTTATCCCAAAAGGATACCTATCCAGTTTTTCCATCACTTTGGCCGGGAAAACAGTAATGGTGGATGTAGAAGTCATGGACAAGAAACTCGACTATAATCTGTTGTTGGGTCACAGTTGGAAATATGCCATGACGGCTGTCGTATCCACTGTCTTTCATATCATCCTATTTCCATTGGATGGAAAGGTCATTATAGTGGATCAGTTGTCTTTCTACACCCCCAATTATTCACCATTACAAGTGGCTCCATACCCCTAGTGGGAGGTGGAACTAATAGTTATGTCAGTATAGGTACTAGTCTACTAAAGGCTTCTTCCCTTATGGGTTGTTTTCCTCTTCAGTTGCCCCAGGTTTCATAATCAGTCAACATTCTTTCATCAATTCCTCATGAACTGACCGATCCCTGGATCCTAACAGCTCCTTCAGACCTTGACACATTTGGAGACCAGATGCCGCTATCACTAGCTAAATCGGCCTACCAAGGCATTCAATCTGCATCCACATCTCCAGTCATGTTGGCTATCGCCGATGGTACCACCGCCCTTCCCATAACTGCTCCTCCTTTAGATCCATTCAATCAACTCATACCTACAGGCAAAGCCCTTCAAGAAATTATGAGTTTTGTAGAGCAACATTGGGAGGATTGGCACCATCATGTCCCGATATCTGATTCGGACATGATGCCTCTTCAAAACATGTCCTCTAACTTACCAGAAATTGTTTACTCACCATACACAATCATCCAAACTTTGAATGTGGAAGGAAACATGGGTGACACTTCCAGTTCATTGCCCATAGATATTTCAGTCATGACAGGCATTGTGGAAAACACCCAGATGCGAGCAGATTGCAGTCTTGAGGAAATTGCGAGCTCCACTTTCCTATATGAGGAATTCCACTATGAATTTGTTTGGTCTCATGAGGAAATTCCAAGCTTTAATCGGTCATTTGTCACGCATGAGATCCAACTTTACGATGAAGAGAAGCAAAATGGGCAGCCAATCCCTTCCCTAGAAATAGTCATTGAACCCATACCCAACCATACTGCCGAAGAAGAACACCTACTATACCTTAAATAGCTGGATAAAACCTGCGAGATGCTGATTTGGCACTTGCAGCTCACAAGGAGCGAGTACAATCTCAATTTGCGAAAGAGTGTAGGTTTTGTTCTTTCCAAGAGGGCAACTTCGTATCGCTCTATCATCCAAAAGATAACCTCTTGGAGGCATGCACGCTTTGACCCATTTGGATAGGTCCCTATGTCATAACGAAAGTCCTCCCTACGGGGGCATATGAACTGTAGGACCAGGAAGGAATCCCACTCAAGGAGCCCAGATATGGGCTCTATTTGAAAAAGTATTCTGCCTAGTATTGCACAAGGCATGTGCTTTGTAATTTTATGTATTCATAAGTTTTGCTTACCTTTTTTGATGTGATTGGATTGTTTTGTTATTTAGTGGCGTACTTGTCTCATGCGTTCTTCTCGCAATGTAGATGTCGTCATTTCCCTTAGCATACATAGGATACGCGGATGTTGCCAGTCATCACACACAACACATTGCATCAATTGCTTGGGTCATCTACACACCCAAGTCAGAACTATTTTGCTCCGAGGGGGGTCTTTCTTGGTACCGCCACCAACAATATTGCCAAGTACATGTCCATCATTTCGCTTCTCATGGAAGCATCATAAAGGGGCATCTCCAATCTGGTGGTCAGGTTAGACTCCCAACTAGTCATTATGCAATTGACAAACCATTATCACGTCTATAATCCAGCCTTGTTATGTAACTATCTAAGGGTGCGATTCTTGGAATGTCGATTTGAAATAATCACATATGAGCATGTTCCTCGAGAATTAAATATAGTTGCTAATTCGTTAACTAACTATGTATTGGATTGGCATTTGTCTTATTCTTTATAGCAGCATACATGAGAAGTAAAACATTTACTAAAGGTAAAAAAAATTTACAAAAAACATTTAAAAACACATTTACACCACCAAAATACCAAAAAGCATCTGTATATATATATCTGTATATATATATATATATATATATATATATATATATATATAGAGAGAGAGAGAGAGAGAGAGAGAGAGAGATCGAAATCCAGTTTTTTACATCAAAACATTCCAAAATTTTGATGATTTAAGTACAAAATGGCTCAAAGCCCAGCTACAAGCACTCATATGGCTACGCTAGAACACCTGCTAAAAAGAGCCTATTGCTCCAGAAAATCTAAAACAGCTCTAGCTACCCTCTGAAGAAGAACCAGAAACCACTCAAGTACACCAATGGTGTGTCACTGCATATGAGTGGGAATATCCCTCATAGGATGGGGGGGCACCCATAGTTAAACCATCTAGGTTCCTCAAAACCTCGTGGAGACTGTCAGCATCACCCCTTCCAGCAAGTAGTTGGCTGCCTCGTCGCACATAGTGAGGTTCGCCTGCAGGTCGTACTGGCGCCACATCTGTGTTAAGCATAAAAGTTTCATGTCAGTTCTTATTTCACCGTTAAAAAAAATTACACATATATTCAAAATCACAAAAATACTTAAGTACTGTCAAAATTATTCTCAACTTGAGGACCCCATTTGGTCCCGGGTGGTAGCATCAAGTCTGGGTTGGTAGTAAAGTCCATGCCTTCATAGGCATAGTCATCAACAATCACAATTTGGCTACAAAGCCACTAGAAGAAGTCTTCGTCA
The DNA here is from genome assembly GCA_031772625.1 of Pinus tabuliformis. Taxonomy (NCBI): domain Eukaryota; kingdom Viridiplantae; phylum Streptophyta; class Pinopsida; order Pinales; family Pinaceae; genus Pinus; species Pinus tabuliformis. The sequence continues at coordinate 42,331,704 of CM062815.1, forward strand.
AAGAAGTGTCGAAGTGGTCCTCCTCTTGTGCGAGGATCAAGTGATGACCAGTGACCTTGCCTTGGCTCCCTAAGATCAAAGGGACCTAAGCTCATCCGTGGGCGCATGATAGGTACCCTCTCAAGGAAAAATGAGACTATGATAGTACCATACCCAAAACTGTGTTGGGTACGGGTCTTGCATTCTGTCAATTTTGCCTTCAACTGGCGAAGCACTGCTTCACACTAGTTGAACATCTGTGGTTGGACATAGTCAATCGCAAGCAACAGTTGGGCCTTTGTCTCTATGTGAGGACTTTTTGACCCTGCCAACCACACAATCAACCATAAAACTGCCCTCATAGACTGAGATCGAATCCTTTCTATAGGGACTCTGTTGCTGACTAGTCCACTCTCAGGGATGCAGTAGATCTGTACCAGCTCTGAAGTAGATCATGGATCTGACCTACCACCAGTGAGGTTTGCTTGTGCCCCATAGCATGACAAACCAATCAAAAAGTAAATGTCATCCCGGTCAATCGCCAACACCTGATCTCCAATCCTCAACACTTGCTCGTGTTCATCCTAGCACTGGATGATCCATCTCAGTAAATCCTCCTATCCTTTCATCAACTCTAGCTTTGCATACTTCAACAAACCACAGTGGCGCAATGCAAGTATGCATGTTGGATCATTTCACATTAGCAATTCCTCATTATCATGGGCCCGTTCTCTCCATAGGTGAGTCATTTCAGCCTGAAACCTGCACAAAATAACCCTAAAAACAGTTAAAATGGGGAAAAAACACTTAAGGAATCCATGCATGAGGGTTTTAATTGCACCCTACAGCCCTAACGCTACCCCTAGTGCTGCACAGGGAGGATTAATGCCCTTTAGTGGCTTGTACAAAGCATTTAACGCTCCCTACTGGCCATTTAGAGGGCGTTAGTGCGCAAATAAGGCTCTAGGGAACCTCAGATCTCCAAAATTCCACCCATAAAATTGTTAACAAAGGTTTAGTAAGGCATAGAGCAAGGTTTTAGCTCTCACCTGGGACTGACGGCACGTCGAATGGTTGCCCGGATCTCCTACAATGGTCCGTGGAAAATCTGCTCCTCTTTAGCTCCATCAAGTTCTCACAAACTTCAAAATAGTGAAAATGATGCATGTGAAAGTTCAAAGCATCTCCTTATATAAATTTGAGAGACATGATTTTTTGACAATCATTAAAGAGGAAGTAGTTCATTCTCCATGATTTCCTATCATGCATGAACCTAAATAATAGGAATTGTTGCTTTTCTATACTTTTTACTGCTTTTGATGAAAGTACTTTCAGGAATGAAAAGCAGTAAAAGCTACATGCAATTCTAATTAGATCACTTTTGGAGATATTTTATTTCCCTTTTAAAAATATAAACATCTCTGAGTTTTTTGTTGTGGGGCTCGTTAAACATACATCGCGATCAATAGAGCACTTTTAGGGATATTTTATTGCTCTTTAAAAAATATAACCATCTCCAAGTTTTCATCGTTAAGCTCGTTAAATCTTTGGGACAATGGTCAGAGCACTTTTTGCGATATTTTATTGCTCTTTAAAAAATATAAACATCTCTGAGTTTTCATCGTTACGCTTGTTAAATACATGCAACGATGATCTAAGAAACTCTTTTTTGATCTTTTTCTAGCTCATAAACTGAAAAAGACCAAACAGGCATTCTTTTTAGGCACTTTTTTCTCGCTCTTTAAAAATTGAAAAAATCCCGAGCTATGTCTTGCTACTCGTTAAACTTGCTAAAGATGACTCGAGAATTATTTTAGGTACTTTTCTTGCTCGTTAAAACTGAAAAATCCCAAGTTTTTGTTACCGGGCTTGTTAAAAATAGACGGCAAGAGCAAGAGCACCTTCTTTTTTGGGACAGTTTCTCGCTCTTAAATCAAAAAATCCCCAAGTTTTTCCCCTCCTTCAAGCTCATAAAACTATGAAGAAGAGATGAGCCATTCTTTTCCCTCTTTTCTCGCTCATTAAACTGAAAAAGATACCCTGAGTTTTCTTCATCTAACTCATTAAAAATTTTGATAAAGGTATTCATTTTGTTGTCACGTAACTCATTAAAAATTCACGAAGAAACATGAGTTTAGTCTGTCGCCTCGTACTCATAACAAAATGAGGTCGACATCTATTGGAAAAAGGTTTCTCTTTATCTGAGTTCAATAGATTAAAATACGGAAAAGTAACCGACCCGACTATACTATTAACCTTTTGTCGCACCCGGTTAACAAACTATGACAAAGGAACCACCATGGAGTCTCGCTTTATGATCTTATTAGACTCTCTAAATATTAAAAGACCATCGAGTTGTCTAGTCTAGACTCTTTAAATTACACAAACAAGATATAGAGTCATTCTTTTTATGATACTTTTCAGACTCTTAAAACATGAAAAAATCGACGAGTTTGCCTGTTTGGACTCATTAAACTAATCAGATAGGGCAAAGAGTCGTTCTTTTTGTGATCCTTTTCAAACTCTTTAAACATGAAATGATCGATGAGTTTACCCATCTGGACTCATTAAAAAAATCAGACGGGGAAAGTGGACAATACAACTATATTCCGTATTTGAAAGAGTGGTTTGGCAGCAATCATTCCTTTGAACATGGCACTCCCTCAGATAAACCTTCATTTTGATGGCCTCTCAATGTGAGCCCTACAAACCTATGAGTTTTAGCCTACATACCCTAATGTAATTACATCTCTGTATCCTAACACTCTATAGTGTTCATGAGTCTAGTGCTGTCTGGTTAAAACCGTTGTCGTGTCTTCTATTGTTCAAGAGTTCCCATTAGTTTCCTCTATCAACCGATCATACATATTCTTTCATCATGCCCTCCATTGTTTAGACCCAAATGCTCAAAAGATTCCTCAAAAAAAAAAAATCGTTCTTGTCTGGTTTCGTGTCGACTGATGTAGGACATGTCATTGCCTACCTTTCGACAGGTTTCTTCCTATCGACTTCAACACTCTATCTAGGAAGATAACTCAAAAACACATTCAGTGCCTTGGTACTTACAAACATTAGTGGCGGGTTACCTTGTGTTTGATCACGGGTTTTCATTATTGGCTCCTGGTTAAGTGATTCTACAAGTGTTCGACGACAAAGAAATTTTTCACACTCGCTAGTTTGCAATGTGCATCTTGGAGACCATCACCATTGTCGGTGGCCTTCCTCGCATCTATTAACGGTCTCCATCATTGATTGGTAATCAAATGATTTCGTGCATGTTTGACGTCAACACATCTTATCACATGTACCGATCTATGTTGTTTGGTGAAGTGGAAATCAAGACCTTGGGTAGAGGCTTGCATCATTCAACCTTGTTTCCTCTCCCAAGCTGCGAATATTTGTTCTTTGGAGACAACTATTTCAGGATGATCTATTATGACAATGGATCCACTTTTTGCTTATTGGCAGCCAGCATTGTTATATCTCAGATGAGAAAATTACTCTGACATAGCTACTTTTACACAAAATATTGTCACCGTGACTTTTTGCAGTCAGTGTGAGTCTATCACCACTCATACTGTCTTCCTTTGCAAGTCTTAAACCTCAGCTCTTCATGTCAAGCCTTAAAAATGAGAGAAAGTCCTTGACCCTTTAACTTCTTCGCCTAATTTTTCTTCCTCCATTTCTTCCTCTTTGCTTGGTAAAAGCCTTGATGGTAGTAACCAAGTGGCTAAGAAAAAGAAGAAAGGGAAGAAGAAGAAAAAGAAGAAGAAGCAAGATAAGAAAGATGTCAACCAACCAACCATGGCTGTAAGTGTTAGTTGTGTTGAGGAAACCTCCAACATGCATCATAAACCCAAATACCCAGGTAGGCTTTGCAAGGTTGACCACTTCCTTATCAATTGTCCTGGTATTCCAAAGGTCTTGGAAGTATGGTCAGAAAAATCTCATCAACTTTCCATTGATCCATCAACCAATGATAGTCAGGTTCCTGGGAAAAAGGATAAAGTTAGGTTTCCTTGTAAGTTATGCAAAGGGAGTCATCAAACTCACATTTGCCCTCACATGGATGAAGCCTCAAAATTGTTGGAAAACCTTACTGTTCCTCAGCACGAATTTCCAACTGGTTACCGTTAACTTTCTCCCAACCTACCATCAACTGACGGAGTGATTGATCTAATTTCAAGTACAGCCGATCCCACTCTTCCATTGGAGAGTGAAACTCATATCACTCAGGTTGATGATCCATTAGTTGATCAAGTGGTCGATTCAATTTCACATTTGGTCGATCCCACTCTCCCTTTAGAGACTGAACTTCATACCGCTCAAGTTCTTCTTGTTACATCAGATTCTTCTGTGCTGGGGGGCATTTCACCTGTTTCTACAAAACCCCCTGCAAGTACTGAGGTCTTTTCCCTTGATTGGAATAGACTGATAGAACCTCGTCTTCCTTCCTCCATCCCTTTCTAAATCATTGTCAAGGTTGGTGGTAGGGACATACACCGCACACAGGTAGATGAAGGTGCTTCTGTTAGTATTTTATCCTCAACTGCTTGGAAAGCTTTGGGTTCCCCTCAACTTGTGCCTATCATGCAGAATCTGAAAGCTTTTAACAAAAGCATTAGTGAACCTTTAGGGATCCTTCCTAAGTTTTCTATTACCTTGGAAGGTAAAACCGTCTGTATTGATCTTATGGTAGTTTGAGGTCCCTTGGATTTCAATTTACTCCTTGGGCAAGACTATGTTTATGCAATGAAAGCTTTTGTATCGACACTCTTTTGCGTGATGTATTTCCCTCACAATGGAAATATTGTGATTGTAGACCAGCTTTCATTCCCTAGTCTTGTTTCGACTACCAATAATATTACACCCCTAAATGTTCTTGATTCTAAAGTGGAATCTACCCCGCCACGGGTTAATTATGTGGCAACTGGTACCATGTTTTCAGTTACCGATGTACGTGAGCCTCTCACTGTTTGCTCATCTTCCTTTGATTTAGATCTGGTAATTGACATGGAAAACTCTATGGGATTACTTGAACACGATGTTCTTATCCCTTTTGAGTCCCTTGACATGTGTTCCTTCCAGAGAACTATTCTTCGTTCTGATGAAGACCTCTTGGAAGCCATGATCAAGGTGTGTCCATTGACATGTCTTTCTTCCAGTTGGAAGCCATAATCAGTAGGAAAGGATAGTTTTTTCCTGTATCAAGCTCGTTAAAAAATGAATCAGGTATGAGGACAGTTCTTTTCCTGTGTCAACCTTGTTAAAAAATGAATCAGTTGGTTCGAGGAAAGTTCCTTTTACTGTGTTGACCTCATTAAAAAATGAATCAGTGAGTATGAGGACAGTTCTTTTCCTATGTCAACCTCGTTAAAAAATGAATTAGTTGGTTTGAGGAAAGTTCCTTTTACTGTGTCAACCTCATTAAAAAATGAATCCGTGAGTATGAGGACAGTTCTTTTCCTGTGTCAACCTCATTAAAAAATAATTAGTTGGTCCGAGGAAAATTCCTCTTACAGTGTCGACCTCGTTAAAAAATGAATCAAGTATGAGGATAGTTCTTTTCCTATGTCAACCTCGTTAAAAAATGAATCAGGTATGAGGACAGTTCTTTCCCTGTGTCAACCTAATTTAAAAAGAAATGAATCAGTAGGTTATATAGGTAGATTGTAGAGAGTAGACTTGAGCATAGTTCCTTGTCTTGTGTCAAGCTCATTAAAAAATGAATCAAGGATTTTATAGCATAGTTCCTTGTCTTGTGTCATGCTCGTTAAAAAATGAATCAAGGATTTTAGAGCATAGTTCCTTGTCTTGTGTCAATCTCGTTAAAAATTGAATCAAGGATTTTAGAGCATAGTTCCTTGTCTTGTGTCAAGCTCGTTAAAAAATGAATCAAGGATTTTAGAGCATAGTTCCTTGTTAGGTAGATTGTAGAAAGTAGACTTGAGCATAGTTCCTTGTCTTTTGACAAGCTCGTTAAAAAATGAATCAAGGATTTTAGCGCATAGTTCCTTTTTAGGTAGATTGTAGAGAGTATTCATGAGCATAGTTCTTTGTCTTGTGTCAAGCTCGTTAAAAAATGAAACAAGGAGTCATGAACATAGTTCCTTATCTTGTGCCAAGCTCGTTTAAAAAATGAAACAATGGTTTTGAGGATACTTCTTTTCCTGTGTCAACCTCACTAAAAAATGAAACATCTCCCTCGAGTCTTTCCAAGATCTTGAAAGTAAACCTTCATTTCATCCACCTGGTTGAATGCAATGAAGCTTGGGGGGCATGTACCTCGTTTTGCATCATTATGCTGGGGGCATGCGAACTTATAACAAGCATAGTTTTTCATTTCAAGCCTGTGTAAACATGAAACCGAATCCAAGAAAAGTTCTCTATGGTTCAAGCTTCTGTAAAAATGAACCCATACCCATTTTACATCCCGTGATTGCCTTTTATATCCGCTAAATTCTATTAGATGAGCCTTGGTCGTTTTCATTCCATCGCCACCATCTCTTTGGCTGATCATATGCTTTCACTTGGTTGTTTACCCTTCCTAAGGGACCGCATCTATGAGTGGTTTTATTAGCCAGCCTCTTAACCGTTACATGTTTTGAGCAGTTCCTCCATTGCCAGAACCAGTTGCTACCCTTTATACCACTCGTTCCTCTAGGAAGAGTCCTCTTTAAGCTCTTTTCTGACTCGTAAAATATAAAAAGATTGTTGAGTTTTTTATTTTTAAACTCATCAAAACAGAAGTAAAAGGACGGTCCACTTACAGCTCTTTTTTGACCGTATAAACATGAAAATATTGTTGGGATTTTGTCGTTTCAAGTTCGATATTGGTTATAAAACAATGTGTCCTTAATCGCTTTTTTACTTTTTCGGATCGAAGACACTAATTATGAAAAGTACTCCTTGATCGTAATGGTCAAGTGGTTCTCTCAAGTATTATTTTATACTTTTTGGGGCTTGGGAGACACAAATTTACGAAATAGGACAACCATGGAGTTTTCTTAAGTTTTTCTTCTAACTCCCTAAAATTGAAAAACGCTGAATTTCTCCTATACTGGACTCGTTAAAATTTAATAGTAAAGGACCTGTTCAATTACAAACAGGAACAAACCACTCATTCTTAGGGTTCGAATTTAAACTAAGTTGGACTCATCCGAAGGATGAGCTTATAATCAAGCAAATGTTATCTTCCTCAGGCTTGTCAAAAATAAAGAGGTACATGCCAGAAATGGTGGGGGAAAAGAGAGAAAAATGAACCTGTTTGCCATACTTTGTGTCTCAGAAAAACATTTAACCACTCTTGAACACAACACTTTTTGTTCGCCTGGGTTGGAAATCCTTTGCCTAACAGTTAATCAAACCATATTGAAAGTCTTCAGTCGGTTTCTGGGTATTAGCTTTAGGTCAATTGTCACCAAACGATCTGCAGTGTCGTTATGTGTTCAAGAGGTCAGTGCAAATAAACCATTCATCTATAAAATATTTGTCATCCATCTTGACCATCCCTGAGTCAGTCCTTGCAACTATATTTCTTCAAACTTGATCTATGATTTCGTGTTGTGGGCTTCCCTACAACGGATCGCTTTCTATCGACTTTAGCTCATTATCTAGAAAGATGATCTAGAAATTGTCAGTACCTTGGGATCTGCATGCCTTAATGGCAGGTTTCTCGCCTTCAACGATAGGTTGCATCATTGACCTTCGATCAAAGGATTCCGTGACATGTTCGACATCAACTCATCTATTCACATTTCATGGATTTTACTAAGTACTTTGAGAGCCATTGACATTACTGGTGGTTTCTCTCACACTTGTTAACAATTTACATCATTGACTCGTAATCAAGTGGTTTCTACCATGTTCGACTTCGACACATTCATTCACATGGATAGAATCGTACTATTTGGGGAAGTAGAAATCAAGACCGTGGATCTAGTTTCCACCATCCAAGCTGCGAGGGATTTTGTATTTATTATACAGTGGACTATTCATAAATAGATGGTTGCGCCCATATTGTGTCTACATGTGTCTATATTTGTGATGTATTACAAGATCATTCCGATATCAGAGCAGTTTAGTTAGTTTTCTAGTCAGTTTTGATCTGAGTATGGGAATGCCTACCTCAGCGATGATATGATCTCACATATATATTTTGTATTGAATGTGTTTACAAGTTCCAACCAGGCTCTCCACAAGATGATCCTCGAAATGATAAAGTACTTCACTCTTCTTAGATGACAAATACTATCTACTACAGACTTCGTACTTTAGGGGGCAATCTGTTACACAAAATATTGTCACCATGACTTTTTGCAGTCAGTGTGAGTCTATCACCACTCATACTATCCTCCTTTGCAAGTCTTAAACCTCAGCTCTTCATGTCAAGCCTTAAAAATGAGAGAAAGTCCTTGAAAATCTCTAAAACTCTGGTTCCACACTTTCTCTTAGCATTACTTGCGGTCCCGCACCCCTTGGTCATGTAACCTGCGGACCTGCCCACTCCGTCTCTAAAGGAATGGGTGTGGACCCCTGTAAAAGTAAAAAAGGTGCAAGTTTATTACTAAAAAATCACTTTGGATTAATTCTGGACGCTTCTAGAAGGAATCTTGAGGTGGCAAGTTCGCTCCTAGGTGTTTCATGCATCCCATAACTAAAGGAGCTAACCCCTTGATGAGAGGAGCTTATCCCTTTGAAGAAGGACTCTATCCCTTTGAAGGTGGACCTAGTAACTTCCTTCTTCTGCACTATAAATTGAGGCATTGGGCTGGCTGCTAGGGAGGTTGAAAGATGAACATTTTTTAGGGTAAATGATGTTGGAATTTAGACTTCCTAATTGAGCTTGAGAGGAGAGATTACAAACCTTTTGGCTTCATTGGGAAGAGAGTGAAACTTGTCAAAGTAAAGGAGATTCTTGCTAGACCCTGGGAGGAGTTTGTACAACATCAAGGCACCAAGGTTGTAAAGTTCTTCTTTGTTTAAAGTTAATACAATCAAATTCATTTTTCTCAATAAATTGTCTTCTATGGTTTATTTCATGAATTCCTTAATCATCATGATAAATATGGTTTATTATATTGGCTATGCAGGTGTTATTTGATGTGTGCCTGTTTGTGTTTGGATGTTCCTTAAAAGGGAGCTCATTTGGATGAATGAAGCATGGCTTCCGCAAACTAGCACTGGACTTTAGGTAGGGTCTGAAAAATCTCTTGGATTTTATTTATAAATCGCATATTTAGAGAAAGATAGAATTTGTTTGGTTTGCTTGTTGCTAGATATCATTAGATACTAGGGAGATCGGTCTTGTCCGCAAGAACGATTTATCTGGCTGACAACATTTTTCCTTTTTTATTTTTACGGGGGTCCGCACCCATTCCTTTAGAGACAGAGCAGGCAGGTCCGCAGGTGACATGACCAAGGGGTGCGGGACCACAAGTAATGCTAAGAGAAAGTGCGGAACTAGAGTTTTAGAAATTTTCAAGGACTTTCTCTCATTTTTAAGGCTTGACATGAAGAGCTGAGGTTTAAGACTTGCAAAGGAGGACAGTATGAGTGATGATAGACTCACACTGACTGCAAAAAATCATGGTGACAATATTTTGCGTAACGGCTACTGAGCATGGGAATGCCCGACTCAGGACATGATTTTAGTAGTTTATATATATGTATATGTGTTGTATCAGGTTTTCCTTGTTGCCTGAAACTTCTCTCTCTCTACAAAATTTTGTTAGAAAATTACAATTTTAGTAAAGTATTTCGGCCATCGTCTCAGCCTCTGATCTCATACTTTAGGGGCCATCTATTATAGGAAAAAATGACCTCCTCATCAACTCAGAGGTGAAAGACAGGATTACTAAAGCAAAGACCACAAATGCAGGCCTTGATGCCATACTAACACTCTCTGCACACTGCTAACCTGCTTTATAAAGTTTGTTACCAAGAATAGAGGAGTGTTAGTCACCCTGCTAACTCAAGTTGTTAGACTAGGGGGAGCATTAGTGAACCTAAGGGAAGTTCAATGGGTCAAGCCAATGAATCTTCTCACAAATATCTAGATATTTATCCCTAAATTTGCTCAAGAAAAGCAAGGAAACTCCAAAAATCGAGATATTTGGAGAAATTCCAATCTGAGAATGAAGGCAAATGGGAAAAATCTTGAAAACAGGGCAGGTTCATGGCTTTTTTCCTAATGAACTCTAGGAGGAGCTTGGAAACCCTAATTCGATTGCTACATAAGTAGCGAGAGGGCCATTGTGAAAGGGGTCAGAGCATTTGGAAGGATAGCCCATTAAGCTGTTGTGAAATTGTCATACACTTGAAGAAGTGAGCTGAAAGAGGGAGAGAGAGAGAGGAAGAAGGGGCAAGGAAGGCTAATACAACAAATGATTTTAATCACTCTTCCACTATAAATACAGAACTACAGTTATGTTCCCTACTCCATAGTGTCGGTAATGTTGTTCATTGATTTGTTCATTATGATGCTTTTCGAGATGAGTAGTTAAGTTATACACTAATATATGTTTATTGTGCATTCTTAAATTAGTTTTCAAAAGCGTATGCTATGATTGGTTTGCCTTGTCCTTTGTGTGGGAATTGTCTTGGAGCCAGCCTTGAAGGAGTTCTTCTTGCCACATAGAGATCTCCAAACAAATCTAGAAGGAACTAAAGGTGATCTTCTTTCCATACCTTGTCAATTTACGTTTGATAGATGAACATGTGCATAACTTGGTAGCTCCTGCAGATAATCTTACAGTTTGTCGAAGGTCTCAGGATGGCCTTTGAGGGTACCTTTTATCTTACATATACCATGCATTTTACCCCATAGCACTGAGGCCTCCACCTCGGGAAGAAAGGATAAGCATGAGTCAGAGATGGACCCCTCTATGCTCACGACTTTGCTGGAAACTTGTATGAAGTTATTGCGCGACATTAAGGTGGCCAAAGGGTTACAAGAACTCATCAATAGATGCGATGGAACCACACCAGGTGAGTTGTGCATAGTACAAAATATTTTCAAGCATAAAACAAGGATGGGACAGGAGATGAGACTAACTACACAGATAGGAGAATATGATATGGATCAGGTCATTTTGGATCTGGGGTCAGATGCAAATTTCCTACCCCAACAGACTTGGGAGCAAATAGGGAGACCTATGCTGCAATGGTATCCGATTTGGCTAAGGATGGAGAATCAATAGAAAATCATCCCCATGGGGTGGCTGAAGGGAGTGACCGTGAATATTGAGGGAGAGAGCACATTGGCTAACTTTGAAGTAATAGAGATAGTGGATGACAACAATCCCTATCCTGTGCTCTTGGGAATTGATCAGGATACTGATATGAACAGGGTAATCAATCTGAAGAAGCGAAAGATGATCTTTGAGAAGAAATCATTGTGCGTAATAGTACCCCTCGATCCTGCTGAAGGATCGCGCTATACTGAGCCTGTCCACGATTATGGGAGTGATGACAACCTGGACTATATCTATAAAATAATAGCATGAGACCAAGATTGGTGAATCCCACCGTGGATGGATGGATTACATGGGATCGCGAGAGTTCCTTCACTTCAGACTCCAACGAAGAAATAGAATGTTGGCATAATCAGTTACATGAAGTAACTACGCTGAATTGCAACATGATTACTCAGTCATTGCACTGTGTGTCATCAGAGGTAAGAAATTTTCCTATTTATGATGGCTTGAATGAGGTAGATATATTTTTGGATGCATTTGAAATGGAGGTACTAGAAAAACAGTGCTTCCAGGCCTTGGACTGGGCACTGTGCGCTATGCCCACAAGATGGTAGAGTACACACAAGGGAAGATTTGATGATTGGCATGAATGTAGGAGGATGATGAGAACATAATTTGGGAAGCCTAAGATGTTATTGGCAGACAAGTATGATAGACAGAATGATCCATGCATGCATCTAGCCAAGTGGACCCAGGCTTATGAAGAAAATCCCCAACCTGAGTGGGTGCACTTGTTTTGTCATACCCTGGATGTTATCCCAATGAATTGGTATATAGAAATAGAACTCCACCATGGGATAGGAAAATGGCATATCCTATGCAAAGGATTCATGGTGACATCCAGTTTTGAGGATGGGTTTGACAGTTTTGATGAAGCGCCACAAGAAGTAAAAGCAACAATCTTTAGGATACCACAGGATACTTTAGACCTGATTCAGCCTAAATGGGCTACTTAGCTGAGTCGAGTGGTAGAATGTTATAAGGTAAATGCTAAAGAAGAAGACAAGGATTCACAAAAGATTAACATTCCAGAAACAGAAGGCCTTTAAGGACCGCAGATGGAGAACCTTGATATAACCAGGCCATTCAAAACAAAACAAGTGGACATTGGTACGGAGGCAAAACCCAAATTCGTGAAGATTGGAGACTACTGGGATGACATGACGATGGCTAAGGTCACTGAATTTCTTCAGGAATACTAGGACTTATTCCCTACCAAGTTTATGGATCTGAAAGAAATAATCGGGGACCTAGGAATGATGAAGATCATGTTAAAGCCCGACGCAAAGCCAATTAAGTAAAGGCCTTACCATCTCAATCTGAAATATAAGGAGAAGTTCTACTTAGAGCTCATCAAGATGCTCACGGTAGGCATCATTGAGCCTATGGAAGAATCTGATTGGGAAAGCCCAATGGTGGTGCAAAAGAAGAAGCAGAAGGATGATATAAGGATATGCGTGGATCTTAGAAAACTTAATGACACTTGCGTGCATGATCCTTTCCCAACTCCATTCAATGATGAAGTGTTGGACAATGTACGCAGCCAGCAAGCATATTCCTTCACTGATGGATTCTCTGGGTACCACCAAATCAAAATTGTGCTGGAGGATAGGAGCAACACAACCTTCGCAACTGAGTGGGGTTGTTTTCAGTACATTGTAATGACGTTTGGATTGAAGAATTCACTTGCAATCTTTTCACGCATGGTTGTTGCAGCATTCAAGAAATTTATTCATAAGTTCATGGAGGTATATTTTACTGACTAGACTGTGTTTGGGCTAGGCTTGTGACTAATGTTGGATACCTATAGAAGATACCAAATCATGTTCAATCTCAAGAATTGTCTGCTTTGCATTCCTTTTAGGAACCTATTGGGGCATGTGGTTTGCAGACAAGGACTAATGGTAGTCCCCGCGAAGATCATGGTGATACTGAACTTGGAATCATCGAGGAGTGTGAAATAGTTGCGTGCTACTCTGGGACATATGGAATATTACAGAAACTTTATCAAAAGCTATGCCCAGATCATCGCGCCTATGGAAAAATTGTTGAAGAAGGATTTTACGTTCTGCTGGAACAATGATTTTAAGAAGAGCTTGGATATATTGAAAGAAAACATGGTTACCATGCCGATTCTAGTCTTCCCGGACTGGAAGAAAGAGTTTCATGTACATGTCGATGCGTCATGTATAGTGCTGGGAGTAGTACTAACATAGGCTAGCAGAGAAGGCTTGGACCATCCCATCGCATTCGCAAGCTGCAGATTATCCAAAGCAGAGAAGAACTATTCTACCACTAAGCGTGAGGGGCTAGCTATGGTGTATGTGCTCCAAAAGTATAGGCACCACTTTCTAGGAGGCCATTTCAAGATGTATACTGATCACTCCACACTGAAGTACCTATTCAATAAGCTTGTGTTGGGGGGTCGAATCTACAGATGGCTCTTATTATTCCAAGAGTACGATTTTGAAGTTGTTGTAAAGCCTGGATGATTGAACGCGGGACCAGACCATCTGTCACGCATCGAAACATTGGAGGAACCTTCTAACTTGGAAGAAGGATTGCTTGACGCACAGCTATTTGTAGTGCATGTCATGGATGATCATTTTGAGGATATAATACAGTTCATAAAAATAGGAACTGCACCAGAAGGGTACTCTGTCTAGCAAAATAAGGAATTAGTGGTGCGTGTGGCAGATTTCTCTGTCATTGTTGGGAATATATACAAGATGGGGACTGATGATATATTGCGACGGTATGTACCTAAGTTCGAATGAAGCAACATCCTCACGGATGCTAATGGGGGGGTTGCGGGATGACACTATGCCGGGAGAGCAATTGCGTAGAAGATTCTATGTGTAGGGTTGTGGTGGTCAACCCTTCATCAGGATTCAAAAGCATATATCAAGGCATGTAATGTATGTCAAAGAATGGGTAGGCCATCACGAAGGGATGAAATGCCTTTGAATCCAAAAATGGCATTGAAACCCTTAGAGAAGTGGGTGATAGATTTTGTAGGACCCATTCAGCCACAAGGGAAGACAGGAGCAAGGTACATTATCACTGCGATGGAGTATTTGACTCATTGGACATAAGTGCAGTCGGTGAAGGATTGCACAAGCGTGATGGTCATGAAGTTCCTATTTGAGCATGTACTAACGTGATTTGGATGTCCAAGGATCTTGATGAGTGATTGTGGTATGCACTTCGTGAATGAGACGATCAGTGCACTAATGGAGGAATTTCAGGTATATCACCAGAATTTCACACCTTATCACCCACAAGCTAACGGGACAATGGAGGCATTCAACAAAGTGCTCAAAAATGTGCTGACCAAGGTTTGAAATGCTCAGCGAAGTGATTGGGACCTACGCATACCTACAGTACTGTTGGCTTATCGAATGACATGCAAGAAGTTGACGGGACAAACCCATTTTAGGCTTGTCTGTGGTGTGGAAGTTGTAATGCCTATGGAATACATCATGCCTAGTCTACACATAGCAGTGCTCATAGGTATGACGGATCACGTAGCCCTGGAGGAGAGGCTCGCACAGCTGGATGAGCTCGAAGAAGAAATATTTTTGGCTGGATTTCACCAGCAGGTCCAAAAGCAACGTGAAAAGGCATGTCATGATCGGCACATCAAGTTGCGCACATTTAAGGTAAATGACTTGGTTTTGTTATATGACAGTAATTTTGATAAATTTCTAGGGAAATTCAGGATGCACTAGTTAGGGCCTTATGTTATTAAGGAGATTACCGATGGACGAGCAATACAACTGGTCAAGTTAACTAGAGAACCCTTCCCAAGAAAGGTGAATGGAAGTTGCTTGAAGACATACACTGGCAGTCTAGCCATGTGACTAAATGAAAGTAGCATAGTATTAGCACTCCAGGAAGCTGAAAGGAGGTGTGGGACTATAAACTACGCTGCCCAGGTCGGGGATCTATGCGATTGGAAGACGGTGCGAAGCACGGATGTGTCACTGGGTTCGCGGTAGCGTGGAGGGAGCTGCGCTACCCTAGAAGAAATCGAGAAGGTCAACTGGAAAGTGACTATTAAAATCACTATTCATGAAAATATGGCAAAATTGAGGCCAAATGGAGTGGCTGACCGACATTTAAGATGAAATTTATGGCTTAGATCCTTGAAAATTTGTTTCCAATCTGGCATTAATGAACCGATTTTGGGGGGAAAAATCGGATTTGAATTCAAAATTCCCTATAAATTACAAGTGGTCGTCCAGCGAAAACACTTTCCATTTTGAGTACTCAGTGTTTGAGCTCTGAATCGCCTATGAATCGTGAGCAATACGAGCTTCTGATAGTTTCTAGGGGATTTGCGACTTTGTTGGTGGACACACAGGAATTCTTGCAGAAGATCATGTAAGCGCCCCCAGAAGTTATCAATACACAACAAGTAGTAGAGGAGTGAGCACAAGGAATGGAGATAGATGCTGAAGTAGCTGCCCGAGAACTAGACAAAGTATTAGAAAGGTCCCTAAATCCCCGAGAACACCGAGACCAAAGCCAACTTCAACCAAGGAGACCATGAAAGACAAGAAGGGAAATCAGCCTGCCATACTGGTACGCACATCACCAAGACGAAACCCACCAAAGCCCACTACCCAGGAGAAAGGAAAGGCTATAAACCTAGAAGAAAAAGAGGAGGATATCGAAGACATCCCCATGGATGATGAGGATGTGAGAGTGGAAATAGAGGAGGTTGAAGCCCAGGGTGCGGACCCTATTACATGGTTGCCAGAGTATGTACCTCCACAAAAGCCTAAGTCTAAGGTCCCCAAGGACATTGATGAAAGTAAGACTCCCCTACAAACCCCTTTGCTACCAGATGAAATCACTTTTGATGGTCTGCGTTTGGTACGGGTGCCGATTTTGAAGCTTGAGGACTGGGACTTGGCATACCATGAGAAGTTCCCGCACCTGGCGACCAAATAATTGATGCACCGCATCATAGACATGAATACGGGGATGACTGCATTGGAGCCACGAAAGTGGCTCAGAGGAGTAGAGAAGGCAGGATTAGTCAACCTACTCTAGGTGCCACACTATAACCATACCCCCATGACAGTTTTGGTTATCAAGCAGTTGTTGTGCTTGGTATATGATGGGTGTCTTTGGCAGGAGGAGCCAATACCCATCATTGATATGTTGATTCATAGAATAACACACTTGTCGTATACAAGCAAAAATCCATCTATGATATTTGGTGGCAAGGGTGGCGAAATGGTGCATGTAGAATCAATGAAAGAGAAGTTCAAATTGGTTAAGAAGTCGTGTGGGTATGCTATTTCCAACATCTACGACCCCACTGTGAAGGTGGAAATATAGATCCTTACAGGGAAGGTGATGCAAAAGTGTCACGCTGATGAGGTATCGGTGCTCGTCATCACACTCGCACAACAGTGCGCAGAAGGAGTCCAGTTTAACTGGTCAGACTACCTTCACGGAGAGTTCCTGTCAAACTGCCGTGAAGAACAAGAGTAAAGCAAGATGTTCCACTATGTGTGGCTCTTTCTCTCAATTGTGCTCGTAGCATGGGAGCTACCAGAAGAGAGCCAATTCCTCTCGGTCACGCCAGACCTTCCTGAAGCGGTGATGTACACTTTGCTATGGGCAACCAAGGACATAAAATGCATTCGAGACAGTAAGATCTTCTGGATCTTGATGGAAATGAATATCAAAATGGAAATCAATTGCAATCCACAATTATCGCCCATAGTATATGCTTATAACCTACATAGCTATGTCGAATTTAAAGCTGACTTCCATCAAATATCAATCAGGGCGCAGAAGGACCCTGTGCGGAAGTGGTACAATTTTTTGTACCTAGCCACAAATGATGCCATCAATGTGGTGTTGGATAAATGGCCAGTGGAGTGGCTCACCACCACAAACTTGGCGATGGGTGGAAGCAATTCTGCTGCACAAAAGAAAAAGGAAGAGGCCAAGATGAAGATGGCGCATCTAGTCAAAAAGAGGAAGAAGGAGGCTGCTAAGAAGGCCTAGGCAGAATAGACAAGAAAGGAGGAAGGAAACCAGATAGGTGGCGTAGAGCGGGGCTCTGACAAAGGCGTGCGGTCACCTTCACCTAAGACCGAAGAGGAGGACACAGAGCAGCACGACACGTACCCTCAGGAGATGTCCAGCCACATTAAACACCCGAGAGAGATGGAAAAGGGAGGGTCTAGAAAGAAATCCAAGGCGACCAAGACCTCGGTGGACCCTATCACACTAACGGAGGGTCACTTATATGACATCAATGACACAATCTAAGATGTCACCACAAAGGCCCTGCATTAATTTGGAAAGTGGTATCAAATCATCCTAGGCACCATCCAGACTAGATTGCAAGAGGCGCAGACCTACGCGTCACAAGTTGGTACAGTGTCTACCAACTTGGCTATCGGCACATCAGAGGTTGCTGATATGTTGTGCATGAAGGCTTCTAGTGCATTAGTGTTGCCAGATGGAGCACTGACAATAGAAAATGAGGTTGACAGGCCCACTGTCAGCGCCTTGAAGGGAGTGGGATTGAACCTAGAAGCACTCCTGCGTGAAGCACTCCACCTCTTGCAGGATGGAGTCATTGCAGAGTTGAGGGCCCGTGAGCACTACCCCCTCTAGGTGATCAGTGAAGAAAAGATAAATAACGAGCAGATGGCCCTACAAATGAATGTTTCCAGGCTGAGCCGACCATCCAGAACAAGAAGATCCTATAGGTCATGTAGGAGGCATGCAAAATTGTCCCATAATTGGCCATTCCAAAGGAGGAGCTAGTCGAGGTCCACATCCACAAATTGGCCACAGGGGTACATGAAAATCGGATAGAGATGGTGTGGGTTCAGTTGGAGCTGAACTTGTAAATTACAGAGCTCCAGTTGAGGGCTCAACCTTCAACACCACCAGAGGTAAAGGAACAGTGGGTGGCCATTGTCACAGAAGCAGTCGTGGTAGTGGAGAATGTAGTAGTAGACTACACACAATTGTTTGAACAATCGTTTGAGGTCCTGACTAACTTACAGGAGGACCCAAACATATAGAGGCTAGAGACAGAAGCATGCGAACTCCAACAACACTATGATGAAGTTAAGGGCACAGTGAGAACTATCACACTGAGATAGAGGTTAGACAAGCTGCAGGAAGCCAAGCAGCTAAAGGAACAAGTGGATGTAACGCTGCACAAAGAAGTAGTGCTGAAGGAGCAACTAAAACCCTAGCTGGAGGAAGCTTATGTAGTCATAGGAAACATTGAAGGCAAGCTTGCAACTCTGCAAGCGATGCAACAATAGCTTCAGGCTAACAACGCAGGGGTAGTGACTGAGAAAAAAGTTGAAGATGCGAAGCAAGCAGCAGCTCAATGCAGAACTAAAGTTGCGGTCATCAAGGTTGAGTTTGACAAGTTTCACGTAAAGATCTCCACACCTATCGAGTGACTCGAGGGCGAGTCATGATGTTTGTGTTGGGGGCCTGTTGGGAGCAAGATCCCCCAAGGGTAGTTTTGGGGCTAAAATCCCATGTTTAAGTCTATTTTTGTAACATTATTGTAAAGACTCCGCATTTTGTGGTCGCGGAGAGTGAAGGTGTTATGTGTCATAAAGGGTAGTCTGCCCTTAGTTTTGTAAAGTAAAGTCGCATGTAAGAAATATACCCATGGTCCGCAGACCATGGGATTGTATAAAAAGAGCTAAGCTCTAAGTATTTTATGAGACACAACATGTAAGAGAGTCCTAGCTTTATAGCAAGAAATCTAAGTCTTGGGTTGTAGCATAGGTAGAGGCTCTACTGCTGAGTGCGCAGAGGCCTAGGGTAAAAGTCCACAACTGAATGTGTGGACCTCTGCAGCTGTGTGTGTAGGGTGAACAGAGTCTGTAACACTTGGAAGATATTAATAAAAGAAGTTATTCAGCATTTCTGTGTATTTTTTCTGTTGATGGGTTTGAATACTTTGTATATGAATTTCCTTTATTATGCTTCTATGATGCACAAATGAATGTAGTTACATTGAATAAATAAACGTAATTACGAATATCTGATTACGCAGTGATAAATTTAAGTATTCAACGAAATAAGCAAATCACTTAGGGTAATTGAGGAATCTACACACCACATTGCCATAACAGCATGAAAATACCTGAGCCCCAGGTTAGGGCTACGCGAAGGTCGATCATATACTTTCGCGAAAGTATTGAAAGCCAGAATAGAGGCTTTGTATTACAAGCCCTAGAGCAAGATCACCTGCACGAAGGCAGGGATAGAATAAATCAAACAAAATCACAACCATCTCAAGGTGTGGAAACTTGGTTCCAGCATCGCCCCATACTACTTCGGGTGAGACTTCGGTCCACGCTCTGCGGGATGATGCTAAAAGGGCTAGTAGTGTAGGGATTTTTTGGCTAATTAACGTTGAACTTGGGTCAGTCCCCCTCAAGCCAACAAGTACCTTAGAGCTTGCATGCCTTAATGGCAAGTTCTTCGCATTCGACGATAGGTTTGCATCACTAGCCTTCAATTGAATGATTCTTTGGGTGTTCTACTTCAACTTCATTATTCACACTCATGGAGTGTTTTTATTGTACCTTGATATCTATTGTCATTACTGGTGGTTTCTTTTGTGCCTGTTAATGGTTTACATCATTGACTCGTAATCAGGTGGTTTTCATTCAAGTTCGACTTCGACACATTTATTCGCATGCTAGAATTCGTACATTGATCGGATCGGGGAAAAGCTCAAGACCCTAGATTCCATCTGATAAAATCTAGGTTGAATGGAGTTGTGAGTTATTTATGATTGTACACATGATTATACAGATGGCCACAACCATACCGTGGGTCCATATATATGATCCTTTCTATTCGGATGGTTGCGTCCATACCGTGGATCCATGAACATGATCCCTTCTATTCGGATGCTTGCACCCATGTCGTGGATTCATGTATTATTAGATTCTTATTCATGTATCATTAGGCATGTTTATATCATAGATGTCAGATATGTATATGTATATGCTTGATTTGCAGGTCTCTTGACAGTGGTTTTCATGTCATTTCCTTGACTTGTAAATCATTTTACCCATCACTCCCTGTTATACCTTCATGCTTTAGGGGGAATTTATTACACAATATTTTGTCACACCTCTTGTTCACTTCTTGTTCCACATCCCGAAGTGCCAAAATGTTGACAATTGTGAATTGCATTCATCATGAAACACATACTGAAACATCCCTAAAGAATGGAACAAAAACTTCCCTTAGTCAATTCTGGAGAAGGTTGACTAAAACCCTAAATTTCATGACCAATGCTCTTTTCTCCACTTCCTACTTGTGTTGATGGTAGGCTGCAGTTATTTGACCTAGTGCTGCGAGCATGGGCTTTGATATGAAAATTCATGATGAACCTCTTCTGGCGGGTTTTCTCAAAATGGAGGAGAAGCTTCGTATGCTAGAAACTTCGAGAAATAGCGAGTTGGATGTTTTTGGGTAAATATATGGTCAATCTCTCCCATTTGGAGCTCTTGATTCTACCTTTAAGGGCCTTCCCCTTGATATGTAGACCTTCCTCCCTCTTTAGTGGATACCTAACTCCCTCTCCCTTCCTATAAATCAAATCCCTTCCATCCACAAATGGTTGTTCATTGATTGCCTACATTCCTATGTTGATATTATGCCTAATTGTTTCCCATCTAACTTGGAAAAAAGAGTGCTTGAAGAGTCTTGGCTTGGACTTGGACATCTGCCAAAATGAGTTCTCCAACATCAAGGAAATGGTTGTATGCTTCCCTTTTTTATTCATTAATATATACATCTGATGTTCACTTTCCATAAATGTCTAAATATTTATGCATCTATCTTGATACTCCTTGATCTATCAAGTAGTTTTTGTTTGATATCTACTATGTGTTCTCTTGTATTTTTCATTGTCTTTTGATCTCTCTTACAGGTGCTCAGAGGTAAAGAACAAGAAAGGAGTGAGCCTAGAAGATAAGAGATTAAATCCATCACTGAAGGATTGAGTGATTAGCATCAGAGCAAGGTAGGTTTCTCCTTCTCTTTGTATTTTTGAACATAAGATAGGAAAGGTTTCATTAGTTTGTTCAGTTTGTTGCCAGACCCACTCATTGGGCTAGAGAGATCGCCTTTGTCCGCAGAGGGGATTTATCTTCACAACACAAACCAATCAACCCTTGACTCTATTGATAATTATGCATTCTACCCTTTCATCATATCAAATGAAACTCTTTCAAGAGGAAAACCCTTCCATTATGGTTTTCCAATTGTGTTATAACGTAAGTTTCAAAACTTTTATTGGGATTCTAGCTATTATGGTTTTGTTACTTTGATTTTTTAAATAGTGAATGATTTGTGTTTATGAAGGGAATGAAATTAAATGCATATTTAGAACAAAAACATGAAGACGCAATGAAACTTGACTTCAATTAATAAATGGAAAATTGTAAAGTTGTATACATGGAGAATGAAAGAAAACTAGCTTCAATGTTGTAGCTTATCTCTTACAAGATGTGATGGCTATGCACCTTCCCAAATTGTGTTACAATGAGGCTCAAATTCCTTTTTATCATCAGGAAATAATAAGAAACCATATGGAGTAATTTAGAATATTAATTTTTGAGGTCCTAACTTTGGCATATGATATGCTTCTGGTGTGTATGATAGCCTATTGGAAATTTCTATCTAAGGATTAAAATTTCTTATTATTAACTATTTTGTTAGAGGGAAAAGTGTCTATTTAGAACTGCTCTATCCCACTAAGGTGTGACAGCTGCCTTAGAAACAAACAGAGAAAAACTACTTTTGTTTTTCCTTTATGAATTATAGATAGAGAGGAACAGAAAGACCAACCTCTGTCTTGCGCTAATCCTTCGATTCGATCCCTCTCTTCTTTGATAGTCCTCAGCT
Source organism: Pinus tabuliformis (assembly GCA_031772625.1). Classification (NCBI taxonomy): domain Eukaryota; kingdom Viridiplantae; phylum Streptophyta; class Pinopsida; order Pinales; family Pinaceae; genus Pinus; species Pinus tabuliformis. The sequence goes on from CM062815.1 coordinate 42,353,879, forward strand.
ACCTGCTCCCTTGCACGCCCAGCTTCACAAAGTACCTGTAGGATCACAGAAGCATAGAACTATACAAAGACATGGATCTATAATCATAAACAATCTAGGATCAGATGTAAATTGACCATACAAATGTAACAAGCATCAATGATACAAAAGCATGGAAGAAAACTCAAATAGTTTTTATTGATAAACAAGAAAAGATCCAGGAGGAGTTACAACCAGTTTTTCTGACCCAGCATCAACCTCCCAGCAAAGAAGCCCCTCTTCACCTCAAACAAAGCTTAGATCACCCAACAATCTAATGTTTGTCTCTAGAAACCAACAACAATTCCTTACAATATGAAAAATTCCAGCCCCTGGATCTCTGGGATGAGGGATCCATATATAGATATTTGTAAGGGGGATGATTCAGCTTGTGATTTGATTAGTGTCTTCTCTCTGATAGTTCTTGCTTCCACTTGGAGACTGAGGGCCTCTTACTCATCCTTGGTCGAATTCAGTGAGGCAAGTGTCACAGGAGAAGATTCTGGAAGCTTCCATTGCCTCTCCACCTTGCGAAATGACACTGCCATTTGTCATTTCTCGCCCATCGTACCCCACATAAGGGACTTTTGAAATTCAACGCACCATCACAGTGTATTTAGGTGAGATGCAACGCACTTAGCCAGTGGAGTAGCTGCAATGATCCTGTTTTGACCAATTCTGGGCAGTTTCTCATGGAGAACTTCTGGGAGAAGCTGTAATCTATTGACCTTGTTCCTTTAGGGGTTAGAATAACACTTTTAGGGACTTAGGAGCCCTTGGTTTATGGACATTTCATGCTTGGGGTTGTAGGGCAAAAAAATGTCTATAACAGTTTCCCCCTAAAGTATGAGGCCGTTAACCTTTTGGTGTTGGGTGAAATGCTTTATTATGAGGATCCGAAGTTCTTTCAATGCTGGGAGGAGACCTGTAATGAGATACAATACAATACATTATCTTCATACTATTTTCATGATCTAGCTGAGGCGGGCATTCCCATGCTCAACTTTATAAATTCATTTTCATGTACATAGGACAGACAATCGTCTGAGTGTAGACTGATGATTCTGGTAGAGCCATCATCCTTTTGAGTGGATGATTATCTGTGCAGCAATGATGTACATTTAATGCCTTTATTTTCCCTGAATATCGCAGCCCAGATGGATGAAACTAGATCCGGGGTCTTCAATCTCGTCTGATCTTCACTCGAAGTACAAGTCGATCCATGTGAGAAATGTTCTGAAGTCGAACATGGAAAGACATCGCTTGATTACCAGTCAATGATGTAAACTGTTAACAAGCGCGAGAGGAATCACCGATAATGATAATGACCCTCAAGGTACTGCAGTACAATTCACGTAGTGTGAATAAAGGACTTGGCGTCGAACACCACGCAAAATCTTTCGGTCGAAGGCCATTGATGTAAACCTGTCGCGGAAGTGAGAAACTTGCCATTGAGGCATGCAAGCTTCAAAGTACTGAATGGGATGTTCCTAGATCAACTTCTTGGATAATGAGCTGATGTCGACAAGAAGTGATCCGCCACAGGAGGGCCTTAATGAATCCCACATCAATGACACGGAACGGAGGAAATGATTTTAATGGAGGTGAAAACGATCTGGTGATATAAGGTTCAGGGTGGCGGTCATGAAAGAATGGAGTATAATGTATGGTAGTGGGTGAGACACAGGTGAATTCACTGAATGACTTCTCTTGAACATATCGGCGACACTGATGTTATGAATTGGTAGCATTAACCCCAAATGTGGATGGTATGGCGTGACCATGGTGATGTGACCGATGAATGAAACAACCCAACCCAACTCGGACACGGAGTGGAAGTGTCATGTTCAAGAGCGACTTGCTACCAATAAAGTTTCTTTGAGTTTTCTTCCCAATTTTCCCCAGTCATTGCTGACCAGTACCTCTTTATTTTTGTCAAGCTTGAGGAGGATAACATATGCCTATTCTATAATTTGCCCTTCGGGCAAACCCATCGCTATGTTAACGAGCCTAGCGATAGTGAAACTCGTTCTCGTCTATAGACAAGTTTGTCGCTATTAATCTTTTTAACGAGTTTAATGACAAAGATAACTTGGTCCTTTTCAATTTTAGAGAGCCTGAAAAGGAACGTAAAGGTAACTCCAAATTTCCTTTTTCTTCATCTAATCCCTTAAGTCCGAAAAAGTATAAAACAATACAGAAGGGATGAATTTTCGATACTTTTAACGAGCCGAATACAACAAGCGCTCGATCTTTTTGTGTAATAATCCCTCAGGTCCAAAAAGATTAAAATCTAGAGGAGGGATAGCACTTCCTGTCCCTTTAACGAGCTGGAGAGGCCAATGGCTCGACAATCTTTTCATATTTTATGAGTCCGTTGAAAAGAGCTTAAAGGAGACTCGTCTTTTGAGGAACGAGTGATAAAATGGGTAGCAGCTGATTCCAGGTAAGGTTTGGAATTTTCCAATCACGGCAGTGTCACAAGGATGGCTAGTGAAATCACTCTTCGCAACTGTTCCTCAAAATGGGTAAAAAATCAAATGGAGGTGAATGATCGGCCAATGAAAAAGTGGAGGTGACGGTGCAAACACGACCAAGGCTTTAATGGTTGAAGTACTACATTCACGATGGTTATTTACCAGGGATCAGTTCATTTTTTTTGTGACTGAGCTTAAACACTGGGGGAAACATTTGCTCATGGCTTATGTTTATTTTTAATGAGCTTGAACTATGTGCTAAAACTGCTCGATTGAATGGTCCCTTTTTTAGTTTACCATAAATAGCTTTGTCCTTTCAAAGATTGTACTGCATTTTCAATTGCTTCATCAAACTAGTCAGAAATGAACAATATATGCTTGAAAACGAGTTAGAACACCAATATTTTACTTTAAACTACGTAAAAAGTAATGAAAAAGTGTTTTTATCTCTCATTTTACCATTTCTTTTGAACTTTGGTTTGTTGGAGCTTTGGAGGTGCTTTCCCCCCTTGATTTTCATCAACTGATTTTGAGAGATTCTGTGGACGATTCTCGGTGCCGTTTGGACCAAGTAGGAGCTAAACTTGAGCTCTTTCATTTCATGGTTTCCATTTTTCATTTTGAGCTTGATTCCTAGCTTTTCTGAACCCCTGGGGTTTGAAAAGCTCGTTCTCCCTTCAGCTCACCCACTGTGTATCAAAAGGTGCGTTGAATGTTGACCATTCTAAAGGCCATCTGACATGCAACGCACCCAGAGTACTGTTGCAGGTGCGATGGGCGCAGAGAAGGAATTCCGTGCACAATTTTTGACAGAAATTTTGCCCGTTTCTTGCCAAAATCAGGATCTAACTCTTCTCTCGTTTGTTTTTCAGAGATCTTTGGAGCAAGATGACCATTACATGGTGAGAACGTGAGCATGAAGAAGAGGACATGCTTGCCCTACATGATCCAGTTACAGTAAACGCACTGTGGAACTGTGGCTTGCTGAAGTTTTTCCGCATTTATAGCATGAGACAACAGATCAACTTACTGCAGTATTTGCTCGATGCTTGGGATCCTACCAACCAGGTTTTCCAGATCAGGGGCAAATCTATCCCCTTGACTGTAGTAGACATCTATTTCTTGACTGGCTTGTCGAGGCGAGGTGCCCCCATCTCTTTATCAGGTTCGTCCCGAGGAGGTGACTCGGTGAGAGATTATGTTCGCCGGTACTGCAGAGAAGGATCTCAATCGAGTAAAGACGGCAAGATCATCATCCGTGACGTCACTGACAGGTCCCTTAGGACTATTCTGTTTACTTTTGGTAGGATGGCCGATGGTACGGCTCTTCATGTAGCCAACTGATCTTATATGCAGTATGCCTTGGAATGCCTCCAACCGAAGGTGTTCAACTGGTGCGACGCAGTACTTCTTGTGATGAAAGAACAGTTGACCAAGATAAAGAGCGGGAGGTTGAAGAACTTTTGGTATGGTTCTATTTTGACCGCCTTTGCCTTGGAGAAGATACTACTGATGTAGCCGCAGTACATTGCACTCGATTTACCTTCTCCTACTGAACCATGTATGCAGAGATGGGTTGACCACATGTCTAGGCATGCTGGCCAGTCTCAGATTTCATTTTCTGATACCTTCTTCAGGTGGTTTGATCGTCAGGAGATGGTTTATTCCAAGTATCCATACACTGGCATGGACTTTCGGGGTGATCCAGATTTGGTACTGTCGGATGGTGAACAGTGGGGCGCCATTGGTAAAATTTTGACCATATTCTTGTTTATCCTTTTTTTTTTTATAATGTCCTTGTGCTTTATTCTATCAAGACTTTAATCAAACTCATGTGTACATGCAGATGTTGGTCCAGTCCATCCAACAGTTCTCCTGAGAGTACCAGCTGCTGCCCCAGCAGGAGAGGCCGTCGGAAGGGCTATCCTTCATGACCTCAACGTGGCCGAGACTCTCACAGCATTACAGGAGCAGGTTGAGGGCCTCACTCTTGGTATTCCAGATGTGAGGACTGACGAGCTACCTTTGAGGTTACAGCGGCATACTACTGGTGTGCCCAGACGATGGACTCGTCGCTTGCGCATGATCGCACAGGTTGTGACTTGCTATCACGAGCATCATTAGACTAGGGTGCCCCTAGCATTTTGAGTTTCTTGGTCATTTGACCGATTTTGTCTTCGTTACAGAACATTATGTGTAAACCATAAACAGTTATATATATTTTTGATTTTCGGAGTTTTATTTTGGTTAAGTTACATGATCCAAATGTAAACATTGATGGTATGTTTCTTTTTATAAATGTTGTAAATGTCTATCTTGTTAGCGCTTGAAATTTCACCTCAGGCTGAGAAAGGTAAACCTCAAGGCAACATCAAACCATTTAGCCTCGTAGCTAGCCCTACGAGGCAGGAGAAGGCTCTCTCCGGTCTGTCTCGTAAAATCTTCAATAGATGAGAGGACCAATAAGGTAACACTGATATTAGGCTATTAAACTGATCAAAGAGTTTGATTTGGGGTTTTTTGGGGTTTTTGGTGGCAAATTGAGGATAGGGCAATTTTGGGTGCGGGGATTGGACACAGTTTCTGCAGGGGGTTCCTTGGGGCGAGGTAGGAGACAGCGTTGATGCCTTTAACTGAGGTGGATGGTCAGGAATGAAAGATGAAGAGCTAAAGAGAGCAAACAATAACTTTGAATTCTCTTTAGACAGAAGAAAACATTGAAATTAAACAAACTTAAAAGCAGAGCATGGCAAAAATGAATTCTTACTTTAACACTTCATTTGTTTAATGTGCAGAAGTAAAAGAAAGGAAATGAATCACATAAAAAGCTTACAAGTACATTGAGAAACACACCATCAACACATGAGTCCACAAGAATCCCAAAGAGGACTGCAAAACCCTGGTCTTCCTTAGCCAAAAATTGCAGATATACAGTGAATAATACAATGATAGCTTCTCCCTCAAGAGTCTAACCATGAAAATGAGTAAGAAAGTACATAATATAGATGATCTAACCTCTTTCCCTGCCTCCATGGGTCGAGCTCACTATCCTAGGAGCTGTTTCAACCACTTCTAAACTAAGCACTACAAACTAGGCAGTCAAAACAACTTGCCTCTATAAGCTAGCAAAACAATCCATTCATTAAATATTTACCCTTTACATGAATGAATCTTCTAGAAGTGTTAAACAAGAGTAAAAGTGTCTTAGAGTTACAATAATTACATCAAAGATAATCATATTCCACCCCAAAAAGTCAAACTGGGTCAAAACTGCATTTTTTGGGCTGTACAATGAAATCTGGCAAAAACTGCCTGACGGGTCGCGCGCCCCTGCCTGACGGGTCGTGTGCCTTTGGAGCGATGTTTGAGGCACTTGCAGGTGTCCAACTTGAGCAACAGTGGGCTTGTTGGAAAGGTCTATGAGTCTACTTTTCAACCCAACTAGAATTTTTGAATTTGGAGGTCATTTGCCTTGTCAAAACTTAATTCTCCCAAGACTGGTTTCTGCAACTCAAAAAAGGGCCAGAAAGTCATTTTTTGGTAGTTTTTTGACCTTTTGGGGGACCAAAACTGCACAAAATCTCAAGTACATCCATGGGCATATGTAAATTTGCATGAAAAATCTAGAAATGCTGAGTTTTCACCAAAAGGAGTTTCCATGATGAAGGGTCGCGCGCGGGGTGAGACCCGTTAATGGGGAAAACCTGCAAATTGCCTGAAAATGTCCAAATTCACCCAAAATTCTCAAAATTTTTTGGGTTTTGTGCTGTGTCTGGGCTAATTAGTGCCTTGATCTTTGAGGGAAGCCTCAGCCAAGATACGGAGTGGATTGGTCCTCTTTTTCCGTTTAAGGGCCTCGGACAACCGCCTTTGAAACATTTTCATCTTGGCCTTGCACACATGCATTCTTTCCCAGTAATGGTTTTTCATGTTCCTCAGCATTTTCTTCTCTTGGTTGGCCTTAGCCAACAGCCTCTCCAAGTGTGACTTCTCCTGGATGAGCATGGACTCTCGGTCAGCGGGCAATGGATCACCGGGTCTTCTTCGGTTTAAGACTCGGTCACTATGAATCCTCCATAACTCATCAAGTGCCTGCTCATCTTCCAACTATTTGTTGTGCTGCTCAAGGTAGGTGATGGTCCATTGTGCCCCCTCTAATCTCCTCTACAAGGCATCATTTTCAGCTCTGAGATGCTGAATGATCTCCTTTGCCTCTTGGCTAGGAGAACCGGCCTCAAGGTCAACAAACTCAATATCGGGAACTCCTGATGGACCCTCATCAATCATGGGCTGTTTGGCCCTCTCTGGTACCTGTGCTGGTGAAGAAAGCGAGGCCCCTTTCACCTGATGTGGAGATAACACTCGCTGAGCCGATGATGAAGGCGAGACCCCTTCCACTTGCTGTGGAGATAGTACTCGCCGAGCTGCTGCAAACAAGGCCCTCTGGCCTCTCTGATAAGTGAGCTGAGGTGAGGAACTAACATGTCGAGTGACCAGAATATCAGGCTACTGAGATGGTCCTCCCTCCTCCTGAATGACCTCAGGATGTGGCTGGGGTGGTGCTGTGAAAAACTCACGGGAAATGAACTCCTCCCATGAGATGCCCTGCTGAGCCAACTGATGCAAGACTACGAGCTGAATCAAACCATAATGACATAGGCTCCTATACTGCTGGGCCGGGCTCTTCCTTTGCATGACGGAGACCATCCTCTCAATGTTCTGATAAAAGAAGACCGGGATGTTCATCATCCGCACTCGAGTGAAGTGCATCAAGAGGCGAATGTGATATGAGTATACCTGGGAAAATCTGCCCTCACAGGTCAAATAAAGCATAATGAGTCTCAACATGGGGGCATATTGACTCCAGAGCAACCTGAAAGGAAACACACCGGCCAAATGTCTCATGAATGGTGGTCGGACAAAAGGCTCAAAGTGAACTGTATCCAATACCTTACGCTTATTCCAAATTTCCCCGACATTTGGAATCCCTGTAGCCTGTGCAATGATCTCGGGTGTCAAAATGAAATCCATCCCAACAAGGTTAACATGTCCCTCATGCAAGTGCAAGACAAAGAGGCGGGCCAACTCTCGGTGATGTTGAATCCGAGAGGTCCTCTCACAAAACTCATAACAGGACATGTACTGAAAGCAAGAAATTGCCAAAGGACAAGCTTGTAGACCTGCCAAAGAAGTAGGCTCCTCTCTCCTGTGATGGCCACCTTTTCCACCTCTATGTGGCCTCCTCTGTACCTCAACCTCTGACACTGATGCTTGGTCATCACTCTGCTCATATGTTTCGGTTTCTGACATGTTTGAGGAGCAGAGTGGACAAAATGTATTGCTGTTTCTGCTTGTAAAAGTGTTGAACTCTATGTTGTTTCAAGGGGACAATGACATGAGGGAAATGTTAGGGGAGGGACCTCTTGCACAAGGAATTGGGAATATATGAATAACAAGGAATTTAGGGAATACATTGCAAAAAAATATTTGCATATATACAGGCATACATGTACATAACAAGGATATAGGGAATCATTTACAAAATCACTGCATATAGGAATACATGTATAAACAGTGAACATATGGGAATATGAATACATGCATTAACAGGGAAAGATAGGGAAACATATTTACAAAACTCTTTACATATTCACCAACAAATTCTTGTGTTTACACATGCATATGGTGCAGCAAGATTAGGGTTTGAGTTTTTTGATGCTTTGGGAGAGGGGTAGGGTTTGCATTTTTAGTGATTAGGGAGAAGGGAGGGTTTGCATTTTATTTATAAAATAGTATGGGATAATAGATATGAATGCAAATATGAGTAAAAAGGGAAGGAGGGAAACAATTTACCAAGGGAAATACCTTGAAACAACACAAACCCTAGCACATTTAAACATTAACAATGCAGCCATATAGTGTCTTTTCACTTGCATGATTTGAGGTTAAAACACAAGCATGAGGGCTTACATTCATAACCAACCACCAAAATGATGTGTAGAGAGCCTACCTTGAACAAATTCGATGACTTGGAGGAAGATTGAGCAAATTTGAAAGGAGATTGCAGAGAACAGGTTGACGGGTCGCGCGCCCCTCCCAACGGGTCGCGCGCGCTTGACGGGTCGCGCCCGTTCAAAAACTGAACTGCTGGATGGCCTCTGACGGGTCACGCGCCTGGCCTGACGGGTCGCGCGCCTGTCTTGAGCTCGAACCTTGACCAATTTTCGCCCAATGCTCTTGATGTTTGCTCACTCTTTCTCAACCATGCTTTGGATGCACAATGAGAATAATAGGAGGGAAATTGAACTTTTATAAACTCCATTTGAAAAAATTTAATGCTCAAACCCACTTTCTAAAGTTTATCTTTGACACTTTATAAAACTGACTTTTTGGCTTCCTTTTGCCCTGAAATCGACTCTTTTAGTGTTTTTTCTTGATTCTTTTTGCAGGTAGATCATCTGAGGGATCTCGGCAAGGGGACCAAGGTTTTCATGATGTCCGCTGCAGTCTTTTGAAATTTCATCACTTTTTACAAAAATTTTGAAAAAAATGACCTTGGCTTTAAAAACAGAGTTTTTAAATCCAAGGTGAAAATTCACTGTACAAGATAAAAATATCGAAGAAACATGTTTACAATTCCTCCCTCTGGCTCACTGAGCACTCATGGACTTTCAGAGACATGACCTTGTAGAGATAAATGACCAAAACCCTAGACCTAGGACTTTGACCTCAAGACAAAACAAGACAAGCTTGAAAGAGCTTAATGACTGATATGACCTGATCCAGCAAAGCCAAGAGGGGTATAAATAGACTAGCTCCTCCATCAGGGTTATGGCATGCCTAACGGGATGCAAAACTTGACACTGATGAGACACCTACCTATGCAAATGCAAAGAGCTTTGATCGCTAATGGAGGGCTTCAAGACCAACACTAACATATCTAACACATAATTTGCTAATGAGTCAGTTAATGTGTTTAAGTTTCTAGAAATGTGTTGATATTGAATAAAATCAAATTGTCTTTCCAAAATCTTAACCCTTAGGAACATGCGATAAATAGCTGAGTTTCAGACAGAATAAATAACAGTGAGTTGTAGTATTACGAGTTGTGAGTCTAGCCTGACAATTAGTCGGCGTATACCATGTGTGATGGCATCAGAGAGAAGTTCTATCAACGCGCTATATTCAGCGATGTTATTTGTTGATCGACCAATACATACCCCTTTGAAACTTACTAACTCGCCGCTTGGATCAAAAATAGCCTAGACTGCGGAAGATAGGTTCCGCGAACTACGACTCGCTCCGTCGGCATACCCAACACATGACTCCAATAGGTTTGACATCTGCAACAAATCTAAAAAGTGGATTACTTGACCAAAATAAACACTTTAGCGAAAACAAAAACATAACAAAAGCATACAGGTTACCATTACGCATAGTAACGCTTGAGGTACAACCCATTATGAGGTTGCGCCAGTGGAATTCCATCATAATCCATTAACTCGTAGGCTCCTTTTGCTAACACTTGTTTAACAATATAGGGGCCCATCCATAAAGACTTAAATTTACCTACTCCCAATTTATTGGATTCTTGGTCGTAAAGTAAGACCAAGTCACCTTCTGAGAAGACACGGGGTTTGACATTTTTGTCGAACTGTGCCTTGACTCGTTTCTTATGGGCTTCGTTAGCCAAAGCGGCATCATGACGGGTTTCATCCAATTGGATTAATTCCAAGAAACGAGCTTCTTCTTCTGAAGTTCCAGGGAGGAGATCAATTGCGAGTTTGAGAGCCGAGATTTCACACTGGATTGGTAAGACTGCTTCCAAGCCATATACCAGTTGGAAAGGTGTGAACCCGGTTGCATTCCTTACCGATATTCGGTAAGCCCACAAAGTTGAGTACAGGATTAGGTGCCATCTTCTTTTGTGAACTCCAATCATCCTTTGCAGCATGCGTTTCAGGACCTTGTTGATTGCTTCAACTTGTCTGTTGGCTTGCGGATAATATGGAGTAGAGCTGTCGTGAGACAACCCTAGTTTGGCAGCTAATTCGACCATCATGTGATTGCAAAAATGCGATCCATGATCTGTGACTATAGCCTGCGGCACGCCGAATCTGGCGAGTACATGATTGAAAAAGAAGAGGGCAGTTGTTTCACCAGTATTATCTAATGTAGGCATCGCCTCGACCCATTTGGTAAAATAGTCAACTGCGACTATGATATACCCATGCCCCCCGGTCGAGGTCGGGTTACATGTCATGAAATTGATGCCCCATTTGGCGAATGGCCCAACAACAACTATTGGCTGCAGAGGTGCGGGTGGTTTTCTGGTTTTGCTATCAAAAATTTGACAAGCATGGCAACTTCTAACTGCGGTTATGCAATCTTTGAACATTGTTGGCCAGAAGTATCTTGCTCGTAAGATTTTTTGCGCTGTAGCATATCCAGATTGATGCCCCCCACACACGCCTGAATGACAATCATTCAGGACTTTTTCGGCCTCCTCATGGGTGAGACACCTTCTCAGAACTGTATCGATACCACCACGGTAAAGTGTATCACCGACGATCATGTAGTCTTTTGCTTGGTATCGAATACGTTTTTGTTCAGAGTGGGAGGTGTTTGGCCTATATTTTTGGGTTTGGAGATAAATTATTATATCCCCATACCACTCATTGCTTGTAGATATCAGAAACAAATTTTCGTCCACGATTGTTTCTTCGGATGTTTCATCGTTGGACGACGATGGGAGATCGCACAATAATTCTGCGAAAACTAGAGCTTTCTTCGACTTGGATTTTACAAATTCCAGATCAAACTCTTGTAGGATTGCTATCCATTTTGAATATTTGCCCCCCAGCAACTGTCGCGACAATATATAAGTCATGGGGTTGCAAACTGACAGAATGGTAGTTTTCCGAAAGAGGACATAGTGTGGAAATCTCTGCTAGTGCTATCTTTTCAACGTAAGAATATTTGCTTTCTGTATCATTTAAGTTTTTACTTAAATAATATATAGGATGTTCAATTCCATCGACTTCTTGAACTAAAACCATTGCGATGGTCGTATCTGCTGCAGCCAGATACAGGTTAAAATCTTTTTGATAATCAGGAGCGTACATTAATGATGCTTTCATTAGGGATTATTTTAAAGCATCAAAGGAAGCTTGCACAACCTGATCCCAGACAAAGGGTACTTCCTTTTTCAAAAGACGTGTATAACCTTTAGCAAGTTTAGCGTAATCTGGAATGAACCTCCTCAGAAAGTTTGCTTTCCCTTGGAGTTTCTGAATTTGAAGCAAATTCGAAGGTGGAGGCAAATTTATGATTGCCTGGACCTTACATGGGTCGAGACGAATCCCGTCCTTTGAGACTACAAAGCCAAGTAAACTACCAGAACTAACGCAAAATACACATTTGTGTGGATTGAGTCGTACCTTGTAGTGTCGGCAACGTAGAAATATCGCTCTTAAATGCTGCGGATGAACAGTCTGCTTTCGCGAATGAGCCGGAAGGTCGTCGAGATATGGTTGAATGATGTTTTTGATGTCATGGAAGGCATAATTCATTGCCCTCTGAAACGTCGCTCATGCATTCTTTAAACCAAATGGTAATTTTCGGTATGCGAACGTGCCCCACAGACAAATAAATGTAGTCTTTGACTGGTCCTGTGGGCGGATATTTATTTGATTATACCCGGAGAATCCATCCACGAATGAAAAGATTTCGCATCCGGCGCATTCATCAATTATCTGTTCAATGAAGGGTGTAGGGTAGTTGTCTTTTGGACAAGCTTGATTTACATCCCTATAATCGACGCACACTCTAATTGTTCCTTGTTTTTTCATAACAGGGACAATATTCGATACCCAATCGGTTAAAGGAATCGGGTAGATGAAACCAGCATGGAGAAGTTTTTCAACTTCTGCCTTAATGGTAGCGGCTTTCTTTGGGTGCACCTGCCTTAGCCGTTGTCGTACTGGTTTGACATCTGGATACATCTTAATTTCGTGTTCAACGATACTCGAGTCAATGCCCGACATTTCACTATATGACCAAGCAAATACATCTCTGAATTCGCGAAAAAGAGCGTTATATATTTCCAGTTCTGAAGGAGAACAACATTTTCCAACATAAATATTCTCTACAACATCTGTTTTGGTCGAGATATTTATGGCGATAGTCTCTTCAATATTGGACAAGTTTCGCTCGGAGTCCACCGTGTTTACAGTATTTGATAAGAAATCAAAGGCTGAAGGATGATAAAGGTCATCTTGAGTATCTTCTCCACAATCCGGGAGGAGGGAACGATGGTGGGAATCATTCCATGGTGTCCCTTCAATTAACATTGATTGGACAATCCCTTTGTCGATGACATGCACTCGCGACCAACGATCTGAAGGGGTACCATATTATTTAGACCTATCTATCCAAACGCTTGTTGAGCGTTGATTTGGATTTGTCTCCCATGCTAGGAACATTGATTGCTACAATATTTCTGTTGGGCTTGGGGGAAAAACCACTGCATGATGCATGTCGATATCGTTTTCTGAGATCTTTTTAGAAGATATCATGTTGCAGGTTCCTATCGACGCTACTTCCACCAGGTTGATTGGAGGTGTAAGGGCGAAGGTTCCCATTAGTATAGGATCTTTTAATAGGCCTACTCCGATATTCTAAAGTGAATGGGGGCTTCCATGGATCATGGGAATGCTTCCCGTAACTTGAGAACCATTGTGGAGGAAGTTTTGTTGATCGACGATTGTAATCCCTCTTTGAAAGGGAAATGAAATCTTCCTAAAATAGGTCGACACAACAGCCGCCATAGCATATATCCATGGCCTTCCTAGTAGGATGTTGTAATCAAGATTTCCATCGATTACTTCAACATCTATTTCTACCGTTTTCCCTCCTAGTTCAACCTTCAAGTTATTTAGAATACCATATGGGGTATATGTTCTTCCTTCGAATGCTTTTAATGTCGTCGAAGATTGCGACAAGGTTGGAGATCCTAAAGTTTTCCAGCAACTCATCGACATAATGCATGTAGATGCTCCCTCATCAATAATTGTTCGATGAACTGTTTTGTTGAGAGCTTTCACTTGAACAAGGAAAGCTAGTTGAGCTGGTAATTGAGGATCGTATCCTTTATGGTTGAAGGATACAAGATTGGAATCCTTTGGGTCTATCCCACCAATGGCTGATAATAAAGCTTGCCTTTGGGATGGGCAATTCTGTAGTACTTCAAGAGTCGACATAGCGGATGGCGATTGGGCCAAATCTTCCACTATATTATAATGTTGTGCCACTCTAGCGCGGGGATTAAACATCGACTTGTGTACTACTCCCTTTGGCGGTTTTATTGTCAATTCAGTAATGATGGGTGGCGCAACTTCTATCGAAGTTGTTGTCGAACTACTATGTTGATCTTTATCCTTGTTGTTCGACAGCTGTGGATTCCCATAATCTTTGTTCCTTGTCGATATCAAAGCATCATTTTGCTGTTTTGAAACCGATAATATTAGCACTTGACACCGGGAAGCATCTTCACTTTCAACCAGATTTGCTCCTGGATTTGGAAACGGATCAGTTAACACTGCGGAGGTTTTCGAATTCTTGAAGAATTTTTTAACCTCAGCTCTATCTGGACAGTCTGTGGTCCTATGATCCTCATCGCATATGAGGCATGGATTTTTTGGTTTCCTATCTCCAGGAGGGTTTGAAGAAGATTTTTCAAGTGATGATTCCTCCTATTTCTTACTCTTCCCTTTGCCTTTCTTCTTGCTCCCTGGTTGTTTGGTTTCTTTGCCTTTATCTGTCAATACGGCATTTACTTTCGAAGCAAGAAGTTCATCTTTTGCATTTTGACTTGAAATCTTACGAGCCTTTTTGGATGTAGCCTTTGTCGATTTCGTGTCTGTCATACCAATCACGCCATCACCGGCATGAGAGTCATTGTTCGATTTAGGAGGAGGAGGAATTGAGAATTCCAGTCTAGGGGTGTCAGGTATTTTATTGTAGAGCATGCCGGACTGAGTGTAAATCAAGTCCAGATATTGTGCACGAGCGATAACTTGCTCTTCTGTTACGACTCCCCCCTTTGCCACATCTTCCGTGATGGAAGGTAGTAATGACTTGATAAACCATTCAGCTAAGAGCTGATCGAGGACATAGGTTTTTACCATTCTACGACGACGTCACCACTCATGTATATGATCAAATATGTGAGTGGTCGTTGTCTGTTTGAAGTTGGTAAGAAGTTATGTTCCTGTTTCGTACCTTATTGGTAACTGAAAATGGGTTAAAAAGGTTGTGGCTAAGGTACTGAAGTTGTGGAACGAAGCTCTAGGCAATTCGATGTACCATTTTGCTGTCGGACTGGTCAACGTCCTCTGAAAGAGGCGAAGTATTACTGAATCATCATTTAGGGTGTTTGATGAACACCATAGATGAAAGGTCATCACGTGATTCAATGGATATTCACCCGGATTTCCATTAAATTTAGGAATATCTGATGGAAGTTTATGTGGAATCGCTGGCCACCAAGGGGTGTAAGCGATTGGATCATTTGTTAACTGATTTAAATCAGGTAACTCTAAAATTGCCAAAAAGGGTAACTGTTGATTCAGGTTAGGTGAAGCATACCCAGGATAAGATGGGATTGCCTGAGCAGTTGGTCTTTGCATACCAGCATAATGCATTTGTTGCTGGTACATTTGGTACAGTTGGTGGGCATAACCATTGTAAAATGGTTGATTTTGACCATTTTGAATGTACGGTTGTCCACTATTAGCAAAGATTTGTTGCTCAGAACCTTGGTATACTTGTTGGAATTGTGGTTGTTGGTATTGTACAAGCCATGGCTGTGAAGCCATGTGCTTTTGACCGAAACTAATAGTTTGACCAAGATGAGGTGTAATCGTACCCGTCTGAACCTGTGTCATCCCACTACTCGGCGATTGTGGTTGAGTCGCAGGGTCAAGGGGCTGTTGCATTACAACCTGAGAAACCTGAGGTTGGCATATAACAGGCAGTGCTTGAACTTGTGACACCGTCACAATAGCCGGCGTAGTTGGTATATTTGACATAGGTAAGCATTGTAGCATCGAGTATACAAATCTTGGTTGTTGAGGTAGTATTGGTACCCAACCACTTGAGGTAATTCCAGTATACCTGAATGTTGTTGTGAACTCTTGTATGGATATCCTCCCGGAGGGGATAATGAAAGGGTATACTGCCCCCAATACAGTGGTAATCCAGAACTCAAGGGAATTGTTTGCCCTTGGGGACCGGACTGCCCAAATTTACCTCCAAATGGATCAACTTGTTGAGACTCAACATAAGAGTTTCCGGATATTACTCCAGATGAACAAACAGGAACAGACCATACTGTCGAAATAGCCCCTGAGTGGACTCCTTCTAGCGGTTGAGAGCTAGTTGGGACATATGGTATACCGGCGAACATTGTCAGAGTGATAGCAGGGAGTTCTGCCATCACTGTGTCAGACGACATAGTCCTAGATGTTAACGGTTGTTCAGAGATTTGTAGTCTATCCAAAAGATTACCTAGCGATTCTGCAGGAGCTTCCGTTTGTGGTAGACTAACTTCTGATGAAGAAGGATATAAAGTGACCCCGACTCCAAATTGCGTTGGAGTACTTGTTGGAGGATCTTCTACAATTTCTTCTATGGCAATCAGACTAGGTGGAAGGGGAAGACCGTCAGGTCCGTAGAATATTTCTGGTGCCGAAGAAGGTGTGAAATCGGCAGCGACAGATGTCTGAAGAGAAAGACTCTCCGAACCGGTTGTAGAATGAACTGGTTCGGTAACACAAGTGTTTACTCTCAGACTAGGATCAGTATCACTGTCCCTCTGTGGCTGCTGAACTTCTTCTGTAGAGGCAGGGATTCCAGAAATGTTTGGAGTAACCGGAGTCTCTGATGTTGTTGGAACACTTGTTCTAACTTTAATAGGAGATTTGGAACCGGATAAATGAGTTCGCTTTGTCCGTACTGGCTTCGATTCCAGAGACAAAGATGGTTGACTCGTAAGCCTCCGCGAACGACGGGGTTTCAATTGACTTTCTTCCATGATTGCGGATTACTCGATCAACTAAAATAAAGGGGAAGTATGTTTCCGAATTAAATGAATTTTAGACGCTTTGACACAACTTGTTTTTTCAGTTTTTAAGAGTCGAGAAAAAACAAAAGATGACTCTAGTCTCCTTTGATTTTTAATGAGCCTGAAGTGACAAGTGCTCAGATGGACCTTTTCCGTTAAGGAGTCTGAAAAGGAACGAAAGGGACTACTCTGGAAATCTAGGTAGAGGGAGTACCAAACCAATCGCAAAACTCCAGAATACTTTTTATGGTACGTCAGTCAATCTTCCCAAATGTTGTGTTCAGTGCATTGCGATCGATAGGGCGGCAGACACAGCTTCCTATGGATAAAGTATTAAGCCTATTGGGGTCTCCCAAAATATACTCGACGGTACGTGGGAGCACAAGTCCGTACTGGCACTTATCATCTCAAAGTGGAGGAATCACCCAACCATCAGTGAGAACAACAGTTACCAGGCTTTACGATGCCGGAATACATCTCTAACCTAGACTTCTAAATGTTGTGCGTTAAGTTCCAAAGCGTTGTTAGATTCATTGAATTTATTTTAAGTTGATCTTGTTTATGAAGTTTGCCTTTCGGGTTCACCACGACATGTAGATGTAATTCCAAAAATGCAATCTAAGATGATAAACAAACTTTTTATCTCTTTTATGCAATGAAAATCGTAGCTACTAGGGAAAAGAAAGACAGAATATTTTCACAAAGAGCAAAGAGCACACTCTAAATGCACTTTCCTAAATCAAGCCAAATAGACTGTCTATATGCAAATTCACATGCATGTATTTTTTTTCGACTTTCTTAGTATATGGATGCTAAAAATAAAGTTGATGCACAAATCTGAATTTTTTTTTAAGCGACAAATATAAACAAGTTTCTTTTCGAAATCAAAAAATGGAGACGATTTCAACACCTTATGATTTTGAAATGACTACTTGTTCTTGACACTTAGAAAATCGCAAATTTAGACCAAAAGCAATAGTAACAGGATAATCGACCATCAACAGCAATCAAACTTTTTCCTATGATCGAAATCGACACTTGCGACAGATTCAAATCAAAGGACGACAGTACGATTATGCTACTTTTGCAAAGGAGAACTGTAAATGACTCAACAAACACACAAAAACATCTACAGTTCTTTTGTACAAAGGAGGCGGAATAACAGCAAGGAAAAGGAGTTTCAAGCAGACATACACTGATCACAGGCAACAAAATTCAGGAATAGAACTGGAAAGAATGAAGCATAGAAGCCACAACTGCACAAAGCTAGTCTGATCAGCGCACCTGTAACACAGAGAATCTGAAATGCAGCGCAGGTTGTCCACTCGGGAAGTGTGCTGAAATTCAGAATCTCTGAACAGTACCTACGCTGGGCCAGAAATGAGACTCTGTTCAGGTTCTGGGTCACAGTTTGCAGTTCAGTTCTTGGGTTTTGGCCGAGTAAAGAGCAATCAGTAATTCAACAATCAGGGGTAGATCTAAGGAGGATCTAAGAGCTATCACTAGGGCAATCAGATTGTTTTTGAATCAGTTGTTTAAATCATAAACAGATCCAGAAGATGGATTGAAGCAACAATTATCTACTTTGCATTTGTTTTGACAAAATGCAGTTCGAATGCTACTTGTAAGTTTATGAAACAAACAACAAGGAATGATAAACAAACAAACTAATTAGTTCCCCAGCGGAGTCGCCATTTTGTTACATGGAAAAGTGTCTATTTAGAACTTATCTATCCCACTAAGGTGTGACAGCTGCCTTAGAAACAAGCAGAGAAAAAACTACTTTTTTTTTTTTCCTTTATGAATTATAGATAGAGAGGAACAAAAAGACCAACCTCTGTCTTGCGCTAATCCTTCGATTCGATCCCTCTCTTCTTTGATAGTCCTCAGCTACCTGCTCCGTTGCACGCCCAGCTTCACAAAGTACCTGTAAGATCACAGAAGCATAGCACTATACAAAGAAATGGATCTATAATCATAAACAATCTAGGATCAGATGTAAATTGACCATACAAATGTAACAAGCATCAATGATACAAAATCATGGAAGAAAACTTAAATAGTTTCTATTGATAAACAAGAAAAGATCCAGGAGGAGTTACAACCAGTTGTTTTGAACCAACATCAACCTCCCAGCAAAGAAGCCCCTCTTCACCTCAAACAAATCTTAGATCACCCAACAATCTGATGTTTGTCTCTAGAAACCAACATCAATTCCTTACAATATGCAAAATTCTAGCCTCTGGATCTCTGGGATGAGGGATCCATATATAGATATCTATAAGGGGGATGAGTCAGCTTTTGATTTGATTAGTGTCTTCTCTCTGATAGTTCTTGCTTCCACTTGGAGACTGAGGGCCTCTTACTCATCCTTGGTCGAATTGAGTGAGGCAAGTGTCACAGGAGAAGATTCTGGAAGCCTCCATTGCCTCTCCACCTTGCAGAATGACACTGCCATTTGTCATTTCTCGACCATCGCACCCCACAGAAGGGACTTTTGAAATGCAACGCACCCTCATAGTGTATTTAGGTGAGATGCAACGCACTTAGCCAGTGGAGCAGTTGCAATGATCCTGTTTTGACCAATTCTGGGCAGTTTCTCATGGAGAACTTCTGGGAGAAGCTGTAATCTGTTGACCTTGTTCCTTTAGGGGTTAGAACAACACTTTTAGGGACTTAGGAGCCCTTGGTTTATGGACATTTCATGCTTGGGGTTGTAGGGCACAAAAATGTCTATAACATATTTCCCTAAAAAAAATCATTTATGGCCTTAAAATGGCTTCTGAAGTTCAGGACCTAAAAGCTACCAAAGATAGAAGATATCCAAAATAGAAAAATTATGTTATGAGCTAGTGGAATAGATGGGTTTCCATCGATATCCACCTATATCAATTCTACCTCCTTAGGAAGAAATGGTCTCCATTGTGTTGAGTGCCTCCATGAGATGGGGAAACTTCTACTGAACTTGGCCCCTAGTGAGCCACTTTCCTTGGTGTAGGATTTGGCCTGCTTTAACAAATCGATATAGTTAGACCCTTTATTGGTGAGTTCTCTTAATATGTGTGTCCTCAATATGATCAATTTCGGCATGTTCAATGAAATCTAGGTTTAGTTATGTGAGCATCATCTACTCAGCAATTTTTGGTGCATCGAGCAATGTTGGAAAGTATTGTTGACGGTTTTCTACATTGAACATTAGGTGCAAAACAAGGAAAGGGGGGATAATTAGATCAAAGTAATTATCACCTAGAACCTTAGTGATGGTGTAAGGTCCATAACAGAGTGGTCAAAGCTTCTAGCTGGCCCTTGCAAGGAATTCCTTCTATATATGTAACCAAACTTTGTCTCCCACTTGAAACTTGTGTGCCACCTAATTCTAATCATGGCATTATTTATACTTAGTATTAGATTTCTACAATATATCATGGACATGTTGGAACATGTGTTAAATTATCTCAATAAAATTGATAACTTTGTTAGCTTCAAAAAACATATGCAGGTTCTGCATGTGTAGTTATAAGGGATAGTACAACATCAACGGGACCTTATTGTTGAAATCCCAAGCCCACTTGAAATGGATTGTGTCTAATTTAGAAATGGAGAACTTTTTTGTAGTTGCATTGAAAATAGCAGAGACTCTCATCTCACTTATGTGGATCCTTGGAGTTGTACAAGCACAAAATGTGTACAATCATCCAGTTGATGACCTATGTCTACTCATCAATCTGGTGGTGGAAGGTAGTTGATTTGGTGAGCTTGGTGTCCAACAATGACTAGAGGATTGACCATAATACATTTAGGAACTTGCTACCCTAATTTGATATGATGGTCTAAGGGATCCCAAAATGTACCCACACCCATTCAAAGGATATTTTGGAAGTGATTTTTGTTTCGATACTCTTTTTACCAATAATCAATATGGCCATATTAAAAAATCTGTCAATAACCACAAACGTACATTCATTACCATGCTTGGTAGAAGGAAGGATAGACATATAGTCCATTGAGATAAATTCCAAGGTCAGTTAGGAGTAGGCAGAGGGATGTAAAAACCTTACTTCTCAATGATTATTTGGAAATGGTGCAGACGGTCAAGGACTTTATATACTTGCAAGCATCCTATTGAATTTTGGAAAATAGAAATATATTTTTAGTATTTTTATTGTCTTCTCCACACCAAAGTTCCCTACTACAAATCTATAATGTGCCTCACAAATCATCTCGGCATGCTCTCTTGAAGGAACACAAAGGTGTCCCATGTACCACAATAGTGGATCCTAGAAGTGGAAGTTTGGAACTTGGTTTCCTGCCACTAACATCTGGTATGTGGTAGTAAATTATAAGTCATTGTTATATAGTTGTGGCCATTCATAGGTCTCCTTCCAACTATAGTTGAAAACAATGGTTATTGCCACAATGAGGGGGCCACTTAGGAAATATGCAACATGATTGGTGCTACCCTTCTTGTATTTAATGTTCAAATGAAATTGTTGCAGATATGTCGTATATTTCTAATGGTTATAATTCTATAACTTCCCTTGTGTCTGCATAAATTAAAGAGGCATTTGATTTGTGTTGATTATCTTCTCCTTTCTGAGAATATAATGTTTCCATTGTTGGCAGGCATATACAATGGAATAAATATCCCTATCATAGGTGGGGTATCTTTGGATAACATTATAAAGTGTCTCACTGTGATAGGCCATCAAATGTCCTTGATTAATGATTACTGCACCAATAACATAGTTGAAGGTATTTGCCTCAAACCAAAGGGCATGACCAACCATTAAAAAATACCTTCCTTGGACTTAAAAGAAAACTTCCACAGATCAGATGGTCCTATTAAGACTTGGTGATATTCGAGCTTCAAATAAATCTTACTGAAGTACTTGGGCCCCTTGATTTTGTAAAGAAGCTCATCAATCTAAGGAAATCGATACATATTCTTGATGGTATTTTTTTTCAAAGCCTAATAACCAATGTAGGGTCTCCAAGTTGAATCTTTCTTCTACACGAGTACAATTGGGCTTCCATAGGGTGAGGAAGTTGGTCAGATGTGCCCCTTTTGTCGAATCTCTTGGATTTTCCACATGATTTCCTCTTTTTCTATAAGATAGAAATAGTAGAATGGACCATTGGGTAGAGGTACACTGAGGGTTAGATTTATTGTGTGCTTGACATGACAATGTAGAGGTACCCCCGTGGGTGGGGAGAAGATGTCTTTGTGTTCTCCCAAGACCTTATCCACTTGTCTCTTCTATGTGGAGGATCCCTATGTGGAGGCCATGAATGCGGCCACAATATTCTCCTTAATTTGAAAGTAAACTAGGAGGAAGACAAATTTCCCAGTTTGGGAGATGACCTTACTACATGGCTAAGCATAGATCAAGGAAATGGTAGTAGGTGAGGCTACTTCTGGGTATTTTGTATAATTGTCTACCCAAAGTAATAATAACACTATGAGATCTAAACTCGTACACATGATCTATTCCAATAGTATGGTTGGCCTAACAGAACATCACAAACTTCAAATGGAGCAACATCATGAAATACCTTGTCCTTGAAAGGCTTGATGTTATAGGTTAGGCGACATTGTTGGTTGACGCAGAGATATTGCACTTGGTGGAGCCACTTGATGGTGTATGGTTATTGTGTGCTGTTTTCCAACCACTTAAAAACCTCTACTGAGGTGAGGTTATTTTGACTCTCACTATCGATAATGAAATGCAGTGGAGCACCCTTTATCCACATTTGTGAGTGAAAGAGACACTTACCTTCTTCTAGATCTTTAGGCTCACTTTAGTGGACCTTGGTAGTGGAAACGGTGGTACTAGGTTATATAACAATGATCTGTTTCCCCTTGTTTAGGTTTCCTTCATAGTAAAAACTTTTGTCTAACTATGAAGATTTTAACTTAGCCATCGATGATAGTTTTTCATGGTATTCATTGGTGTTATGAGTGGGGCTATTGTGGAACTTGGACAACTGTTTCTTTCTTCATCTTCCAATGACCATTATTTGTTTGTGGCTTTAATGGGTTGTCTTGGGGTGGCCCACCATGGCTATGTCTTTTTTTTATGGTTTATGGATTCCATTTCCCTATTTTTATTGTGAAGGATTCATAGATCCAAAGTCTCGGTTCTTCTTTTTAATTTTTTCTCAATTTTGACAACATATCAGTATGTTGGGCCAAGAGAGGAGATGTATAGGAACTCCATTTCTATATAGATGTGTCTATGTAGATAGCCATGGTACTTGAGCACCATATTTCTCTCAAATTCCTTGATACCCAACTTCGTGCACAATGTATGAATGATATTTGTGAATTTGGCATTGCTTGGTCCCTTTCCTATCATAGTGTGGTCCATCTCATGTATTGGTCCTCATAGCTTCAAACATGTAATATTGTTCTTTAATAGCATCCCTAAAAGAGT
Organism: Pinus tabuliformis; assembly: GCA_031772625.1. Lineage (NCBI taxonomy): Eukaryota > Viridiplantae > Streptophyta > Pinopsida > Pinales > Pinaceae > Pinus > Pinus tabuliformis. Next base: position 42,376,933 of record CM062815.1, read on the forward strand.
TCCAAGTGGGTGTAGCTAAAAATATTGTGGATTCTTCCATGGCCCTTTTCTCACATTAAGTTTCCCACTAGTCCTTAACATGGGAGGTAGCCTTAAGGGTGCAAAGGTATTCTTTTCTCTATTAGAAAAATTATGGACTGAAAAATATCCTTCTAGTAGATTTAAATATTTTTCTAGATCATCTTGATATATGTGGCATTCAAATATAGGAATATAAAAATTAACTTGTATCTTAATGGTGGAGGCACCTCCAAAGTGTCCACTTGATGAATATGCATTGCTTATTGGTATCAACTAAAGGATCTGGGAAAAAGTGTCCATCATCTCATTCCTTTGTCACTTGGGTGATTCTTCGAGAAATAGTTTGATAGGATCTCTTACTACTTCGTGTTTCTTTTATTCCACCATAGGAGGTTACTGATTTGGCGAGGATGCTATTGCAAGTGCTCAAGAAGTTCAATTCCCAACTCCTTATACCTCGACCTCATTGGGAACATGCACAAAAAAAAAAAAGAAAAAAAAAAAGAGTGGAACGCTATGATACCACTAATCCATATTTATGAAGGGAAAAATGAAATATAGATTTATAATGAAAACATAAAGATGAAAAAAACTTAAATTCAATTAATAAATGGAAATGCTTGAAATGGTATACCTGCAGAATGAAAGAAAACTAGATCAAACTGTGGTAACTTATATCTAAGAAGAGATGCGACAACTACATGCCTTCCTAAACTATGTTACAATGAGGCTTGAAGGCCTTTTCATCATCAAGAAATAATTAGAAACCATAAAAATCCAAAATCCTAACCCTAGGAGATGAAGAAATAAAGCCTTATGGGCCTTGATGGGGTAAGTTGAAACGTCAACTTCCCAGGGTCATAACTTTTTCATATGATCTTCATTTGACATGCACGATATCTCATTGGAAAGGCATATCAGATGAGTAAAATTTCCAATTTTTTACAGTATTTTATGACTAACATTGGCCCATTTCCGTAGAAACTCTTTTTAGGGCCCCAAAATGGGTCTGGAAGTTTAAGACCTAAAAACTACCAAAATAGGAAAAATTGTGTTGTGAGCTAGTGGAATAGGGAGGTGGCCACTAATATCCACTTGGATAATTGAATATGTTTTCTTTGGAGGAATTATATATTATTTTTAACAACCACCCTATATTCAATTGTTATATTAATAGCATTCATGATTTCTAGGAGTTGTTTGGTGTCTTTTTCTTCCTAGATGTTGTGGGGAAAAATGCCTATGCAGGACGATCCTATCCACCTAAGGTGTGACAGTGCCTTAGCAACAAACGAGTACAGCTATACTGGTTTCTTCCTTTATGAAATGTGAAAGAAGAGAGATCAATAGACTTACCGGTGTCTTCCGTTTGTCCCTCGATCCAATCTCCCTTCTCTTTGGGTGTTCACAGCTACTTGCCTGCTTGCTTATCCAGCTACAACTTCCTGCAAGATCACAAGAGAACAACTACTTGCGACAAGAGAACAACTACTTGAGACAAGAGAAGAACACTACACAAAGACAGATGTTCACATTCATAACTAGTTTAGGATTAGAAATAAACCAAATACACTAATACATTCATACATCAAAATACATCAGCATATAGGAGAAACCAAGATAGCTTTATTGATGAATAACAAGGTTCAGGAAGAGATACAACCCAGAGGGATCCAATCCAGCATCTCCTTCCCAGCAAATGGAATTCCTATCTTCAGCCCCTTCAAAGCATTAAGCACCCAATGATTCCAGTCTCAAACCAACAACAATTCTTTGCAATAACAAAATTCCAGCCTCTAGATCTCATGGAGGAGAGATCCATATATAGATGTTTGGAGAGAGGATGAGTCAGCTTGAGATATGACTAGTGTCCTCTCCCTCTGTCAGTTCTTGAGTCCACTTGGAGGTTCTTGCTTCCACTTGGAGATTTGGAACCTCTTACTCATCACCAGTCGAATTCCCTGAGGCAAGTGTCATTTTGGAAGCTTCCTGGGTTTTGACACCTTGAGAAATGAGCCTGCCACTTGTCCACTCTCGTTCAGCGCAGGTAGCCTTTTTTCCAGTTGACATTCAACGCAGGTAGCCAGTGTTGGCTTTGACATTCAACGCAAACAACTAGTGTAGCCACTGAAATGATCCTGAATTGACTTGTTTTTGAGCAGTTTTCAGGTGGAGAACTTCTGTGAATTGTTGTGGTTTGTTAACCTTGTTCCTCTAGGGGTAGGAACAACATGTTTAGGGACTTTGGATCCCTTAGATTATGGAAATTTCATGCTCAATGCTGTAAGGCACAAAAATGTCTATAACAGTTGCCCCCTAAAGTATGAGGCTGTTTATCGGGCGAAATGCTTTATCAGGGGGATCTGAAGTTCATCCAATGCTGGGAGGAGACCTGTAATACAATACAATACAATACATTATTTTTCATTCTGCTTTCATGATCTAGCTGAGGCGGGCATTCCCATGCTCAGCTTTATAAATTCATTTTTCTGTACATAGCACAGACAATCGTCTGATGGTAGACTGATAATTTTGATGAAATTATCATCCTTTGAGTAGGATGATTATCTGTTGCAATGATGTACATGTCAATGTCTTTATTTTTCCTGAATATATATCGCAGCCCGGATGGATGAAACTAGATCCGAGGTCTTCAAACTCGTTCGATCTTCACTCTAAGTACAAGTCGATCCATGTGAGAATTGTTCTGAAGTCGAACATGGAAAGACATCGCTTGATTACCGGTCAATGATGTAAACCGTTAACAAGCACGAGAGGAATCACCGATAATGATAATGACCCTCAAGGTACTGCAGTACAATTCACGTGGTGTGAATAAAGGACTTGGCATCGAACACCACGCAAAATCTTTCGGTCGAAGGTCATTGATGTATACCTGTCGCCGAAAGTGAGAAACTTGCCATTGTGGCATGCAAGCTTCAAAGTACTGAAGGGGTTGTTCCTAGATCAACTTCTTGGATAATGAGCTGATGTCGACAATAAGCGATCCGTCAAAGGAGGGCCTTAATGAATCCCACATCAATGACACGGAACAGAGCTAATGATTTTAATGGAGGTGAAAACGATCTGTGACATATGATTCAGGGTGGCGGTCATGAAAGGATGAAGGATAATGTATGGCAGTGGATGGGACACGGTTGACTTTTCTGAACGACTTCTCTTGAACATATGGCGACACTGATGCGATGGATTGGTAGCATTACCCCAAATATGGATTGTATGGCGAGACCATGGATGTGACCGGTGAATGAAACAACCCAACCCGATTGTGGTACGGAGGAAAAGTGTCATGTTCAAGAGCGACTTGCTACCATCAAAGTTTTCTTTAGTTTCTCCCAATTTTTCCCCAGTCATTGCTGACCAGTACCTCTTTATTTTTGTCAAGCTTGAGGAGGATAACATATGCTTGTTCTATAACCTGCCCTTCAGGCAAGCCCATCGCTATGTTTTAACAAGCCTAGCGATAGTGAAACTCGTTCTCGTCTAAAGACAAGTTTGTCGCTATTTAATGATTTTAACGAGTCTAACGACAAGGATAACTCGGTTCTTTTCATTTTTAGAAAGTCTGAAAAGATACATAAAGTCAACTCCAAAATTCATTTTTCGTCATCAAATCCCTTAAGTCCGAAAAAGTATAAAACAATACAGAAGGGATGAGTTTTCAATAGTTTTAACGAGCCGAATAAAACAAGCGCTCGATCTTTTTGTGCAATAATCCCTCAAGTCCAAAAAGATTAAAATCTAGAGGAGGGATAGCTCTTCCGGTCGCTTTAACGAGCTGGGAGGCCAAAACTCGGCAATCTTTTCATATTTTACGAGTCAGATGAAAAGAGCTTAAAGAAGACTCGTCTTTTGAGGAACGAGTGATAAACAGGGTTAGCAGCTGATTCCAGGTACAGGTTGGAATTTTCCAATCACGGCAATGTCACAAGGATGGCTAGGTGAAATCACTCTTCGCAGTTGTTCCTCAAAATGGGTAAACAATCATATGGAGGTGAACGATCGGCCAATGGAAAAGTGGAGGTGACGGTGCAAACACGACCAAGGCTTTAATGGCTGATGATATTACATTCACAGTGGTTATTTACCGGGATAGTTCATTTTTTAACGAGCTTAAACGCGGGTGGAAACATTTGCTCGGTCTTATGTTTATTTTTTAACGAGCATGAACTATGTGCTAAAACTGCTCGGATCTTGCGTTTATTTTTTAACGAGCATGAACTTTGTGCTAAAACTGCTCGATTCTTGCATTTATTTTTTAACGAGCATGAACTGTGTGCTAAAACTGCTCGATGATAAGTTTGCATGCCCCTAGCATAATAACGCAAATCGAGGTGCATGCCCCCCAAGCTTCATTGCATTCAACTCGGTGATTGGAATGAAGGTTTACCTTTGATACTCGGAAAGGGGATTTGTTTCATTTTTTAATGAGGTTGACACAGTAAAAGAACTATCCTCATGACTCCTTGTTTCATTTTTTAACGAGGTTGACACGAGATAAGAACCGTCCTCGGAGTCCATTGTATTTACAGTATTTCTATTAGGGCGATGATCCATGCTGACAAAATGTTTAGAAATCTTCCGAATCCATTAGATATAGAAGATTTCATATTGTAGGTTTCCACTGTGGCTACTTCCGCCAGATTACTCGCAGGCGGTAGGGCAAAAGTACCCATTAAGGCAGGGTCTTTTAGGAGACCTACTCCAATGTTTTGAAGCGAATGATTGCTTCCATGGATCGTTGGAGTGCTTCCCGTAACTTGTGAATTGTCGGGGAGGAAAGTTTGTTGGTCGACGACTGTAATTCCTCCTTGAAAGGGAAATGCAATCTTCTTGAAGTAGGTCGACACAACTGCGGCCATGGCATATATCCAGGGCCTTCCCAGTAGGATGTTGTAATCGAGGTTTCCATCGATTACTTCAACATCAACTTCTACTGTTTTTCCCCCCAGTTCAACTTGCAAGTTACTTAAAATCCCGTATGGAGTGTATGATCGTCCATCAAATGATGTTAACGTCATTGACGATTTCGACAAGGGTGGTGAGCCTAAATTTTTCCAGCAACTCATCGACATAAGACATGTAGATGCCCCCTCATCAATAATTGTTCGATGAACAGTTTTGTTGAGGGCTTTCACTTGAATAAGGAAAGCTAGTTGAGCTGGTAACTGAGGGTCATATCCTTTATGATTAAAGGCCACAAGATTGGAATCCATTGGGTCAATCCCACCTATTGCTGATAATAAAGCTTGCTCTTGGGAGGGGCAATTTTGCGGTACCTCAAGTGTCGACATAGCGGACGGTGATTGGGCCAGGTCCTCTACTATATTATAATTCTGTGCTACTTTGGCACGAGGATTAAATGTCGATTTGTGTACTACTCCCTTTGGCGACTTTATCATTGGTTCAGGAATGATGGGTGGCACAACTTTGGTTAAAGTTGTCGTCGAACTACTAGGTTGTTCATTAGCCTTGTTATTCGACAGCCGTGGATTCCCGTAATCTTTATTCCTTGTCAAAGCATCATTTTGCTACCTTGAGACAGACAACATAAGCACTTGGGATCAGGAAGCATTTTGATTAGCAACCAGTTTGGTTCCCGGGCTGGGAAATGGATCAGTCAATACTGCTGGGGTTTTTGAACTCTTAAAGAGTTTCTTAACTTCAGCCATATGTGGACAATCTCTCGTCCAATGATCCTCATCGCATATATGACACCCCGTAGGGGGTTTCCTTTTTATCCCTTTCTTTTTCTTCTTGCCCCCTGGTTGCTTCAGTTGTTTGCCCTTGTCGGTCGACATGACATTTACTTCCGAGGCAAGAAGTTCCTCATTTGCATTTTGACTAGAAATCTTACAGGCCTTTTTAGATGTAGCCTTTGTCGATTTTGTATCTGTTTTGCCAATCATGCCATCGTCGGCATGAGAGTCATTGTTTGATTTAGGAGGAGGAGGAATTGAGAATTCCAGTCTAGGGGCGTTAGGTATTTTGTCGTAGAGCGTACCAGACTGAGTATAGTCCAAGTCCAGATATTGCGCACGAGTGATGACTTGCTCTTCTGTTACGACTCCCCCTTTTGCCACATCTTCCGTGATTGTAGGAAGTAAGGATTTGATAAACCATTCAGCTAATAGCTGATCGGGAACGTACGTTTTCACCATCCTACGACGACGTCGCCACTCATGTATATGATCAGATATGTGAGTGGCCGTTTTCTGTTTGAAGTTGGTTAGGAGTTCCGTTCCCGTTTCATACCTTATCGGTAATTGAAAATGGGTTAAGAAAGTCGTGGCTAAGGTACTGAAGTTGTCGAACGAAGCTCTAGGCAACTAAATATACCATTTTGCCACTGGACCCGTTAACGTCCTCTGGAAAAGGCGAAGCCTTATCGAATCATCATTCAGGGTGTTTGATGAACACCATAGATGAAAAGTCATCACGTGATTCGATGGGTCTTCGTCTGGATTTCCATTGAATTTAGGAATGTTAGATAGAAGTTTATGAGGAATCGCTAGCCACCAAGGGGCGTAAGGAATCGGATCGTTGGTTAACCGGTGTAGATCGAGTAACTCTAAAGTTGCCACCAATGGTAACTGTTGATTCAGGTTAGGTGAAGCATACCCAGGGTACGAAGGAATCGCCTGAGCAGTGGGCCTTTGCATACCAGCATAATGTAGTTGGTGCTGATATGACTAATACGGTTGGTGGACTTGACCACTGTAAAGTGGTTGGTTTTGACCGTTTTGAATATACGGTTGTCCAGTGTTCGCAAAGATCTGCTGCTCAGAACCTTGGTACACTTGTTGGAATTGTGGTTGTTGGTATTGCACCAGCCATGGTTGTGAAGACATGTTCTGTTGTGCTATACTAACTATTGGACCAAGGTGTGGGGTAATTGTACCCGTTTGGACCTATGTCGCCCCACCAGTTGGCAATTGTGGTTGTTGTTTAGTCAATTTAGTGTGATCTAAATTGCTAGTATTTATTGTCAACCCGGGGCTCGTAAGCTGATGAAGTGAGGGTGTACTATATGTACTTAAGTAACCTCTTAGAGTTTTTCTTATCATTGGGGGTGTTGTTGTGGTTAATTATGTTCCTAAGATGGAGTGAGAATTTATAAACAAGTGAGTGATGGTGTGTGTGTAGAGTGAATCCTAAATGGGTGAAAGTGTGTGTTGAGTGATCTCTAACTATTTGCTTGAAAGGAAATGCTTGAAAAGAATAAGTGAACTGAAATGACTTGAAATAAACTTGAAAGCAAATAACCACTACCAATGGCACTAGACACCGTTCAAGTTGCTGCTAAATAAAGAAAAGAGAGTCACTTTTAAAACCCAAGAATAAAGATTATCTCTCTCTAACTCGATGCTTCAAAGCACATGTACTGTGTAAAGCACGGAAAGAAAGTAGCTTAAGTGGAATTAGAAAAGTGAGAAAAATATGCTTGAAAGACTAATGATAATGATTTGCTATTTCTAATTCTCTACTTCAGCCATATGTACTATGGAAAGCATGATTAGAAAGTAGTGAGGAAATAGTCTAGGAAGCACTTTAAAATCAAAACTTCTACTTTAAAGACTAGTGGTAATGATTTACTCTTTCTAACTCGATGCTTCAAAGCACATGTACTGTGTAAAGCACGGAAAGAAAGTAGTGAAAGAACAGTCCAAAAAGCACCCAAACAAGCTGCAAATTAGTGATATTTTGATCTTAAAAGATAATAGTTTATGATGAAGATCATTCATATATGTTAACAGCTCTTTGAGAAATAAGATTAAAAATCAACTATAAAGACAAAGGCAGCACTTGAATTGTCAACTTCAAATACCATTAGCTTGTAAAGCAAACACACACATATAAAAATAAATCTCGGGCTAAAAGAAACCTGCAAAGAAATAACACTGATCAGCTTGAAAGAAAAGAAAACAAGTAAATGAAACTATACATGCTTAAGGAAATAAATAAGAAGATAATGAAATGCTGCACATGAAATACTTTACAAAGGCTGAGATGAGCAGGGGCCCTCTGTTCATTCAGCCACAAGAGAACTCAAAGATCTGGAAACTTCAAAACAGTGCTATGTCTATTCCTCCATTTGCAAAAAGTATACAAAACAGAGTGCTAGAATAGCACTAAAAAAACAGAGTTCACAATGCGTCTAAATTCAACACAAGTGCAGAAAATTACAACTAATCCAAAGTTCTTTGAGCGTACGCAGACGCAGCAATTTATAGAGGTTCCTAAGATAGCCTACTCGTACAGCTAATTAACAGAAAAACAATAAACAGTCATACGTATTAATGGTCCCTTGACACATCACGACTGCGTGGACGAGTTTAGTGGTTCTGTCGTCATGGATAATAAATCCCATGTTGGATTGCGTCCCCTGCCACCTGTAGATCATGGACAAATCACCGTTTAAGATGACGTGACCAAGCAGCTCTCAATCACCGTTTAAACCATCTTGAGTTGACCGTAGCTTAACCAGCTTTGACCATGGGTGAAAATGACGTGGATGGCTGGAACAATGGGACAGGAACCTCGAGCACGTTGATACCTGAGTGCCCATGTGGCTCGTCTAGCAAACCGACACGTGGATCATAGTGTTTAACAAAAAGGCTGCAGGATCTTCAGATAGCTGCGGGATCATCAGATAGCTGCGGGATTCCTGCAAGTAAGTCAAAATCTAAACAAATAGTCATCCATTAGCAAAACTTGCTTGATCATGCTTATTGACACTTACTGTAATGATCTGGGTGGTTTTATGGTGAAAATGAGGCAAAAGTGAAGGAAAGATAAGGAAAAACTGAGGAAAATGGTAGACAAGTAAGTGTAGAATAGAGGCTCTACATACCCCCACTCCGAGGGTATTGCATGTCCTCATGCAATGAAAACACAATTCAATCCATCTGCTCGGATGCCTCAGCTAGGACATCCAATCTCCTTCTCTTCCTTTGTGTAGAAACATTAACCTTTGGCCTCTTGAACATGCATCTGAATTTCAAATTGATTAAGGCTCTGTTCAGCCTTCTACATCTCTTCTTGAGTCTGCTGTGTTTCTTCTGCCACATGCTCATGTGAAGAAAGGTGTTATCTTGGATTGCTTTGGCAATATTAGCTTGCTGCTTCATTTCTTCATTTCTCTATTTTATGTGACGGTTTAGCACCTCAAGTTCATATATCTCTTGCTTGAGTAAGTCTATTTGATGCTCATGAGGTATGACATTACTTGGGCCAGCAGTATTCTGCTCCAATGTTTCAAAATAGTTGTATGCTTCTTGTTGCGCTGGATCAATCATTGGTGATTTTCTTGGACTGGGTGTATGCTCAATTTCAGTTTCAAACTCCGGCTGAAATGGACTGTCCTCCCTTGGAGGAGTAGCTGCCTCACGTTGTGGACTATCCTCAAGGTCTGTTTTTGTAGCACCCTTCTCAGGTGTGCTCAGATCAACGAAGAGTGTCTTTGTGGCTTTCCTTTTATTCTGCAATCTACTACTCCTTCTTACAGTGGCAGCACTCTGTGTTTCTTTTTGTGCCTTTTCCCTTGGTTTTTGAACCTTTACTTTCTCAGAGAGGGCAGTTTTCTCATGGAGTTTAGCTACCCTTTGTGCTAAGGGCTGGTTATCTCTTTCTTCATCACTAGAATGCTCTGGGGTCTGATCAGTTTCTTGGATTATAGATTTTCCCTTGTCTTGTTTTTGTTTCTTTTTGTCTTCTCTTCTCTTCTTGGTAGCTTCCTTGGCAAGTTCAGCGAGGGTTTCTGAGATGACCTCTTGAGCACTGTCTTCAGTGGGTTCAATCTCAGGTTCAGGATGATATACTTCTATTTCCTCTACAGTTTGTTCTTGAACAGTCTCAGAGATACTTCCTTTTCTCTTCCTTCTGCTTTTCCTAGGTATAGAAGATTCTCCCGGTTCTTCAAAATGATTCCTTACAAGGAATTTCTCCCATGTGTCTTGTTTTTCTTTTAATTGTTCTTCTATCAATAACTTGACAAGACTATGGTGACAGAGGTAAGCTTCTATGTTTCGTGGATTCTTTTGAGCCATGGAACACATCTTCCTAAGGCTTTGGAATAGGAAGTAGGGAAGATTTATATCATGTTCTCCTTGAAATTGCTGCATAATTTTCCCATGATAGACGTATAAAACCCCAAATCTCCCTTCGCATGTAAAAAACTTTTGCACTAATAACAATAGAACTTTCCATTCTTCTTTAACATGAGAGATAGGGATTCCTTTGGTGAAAACACTTGTATTCATACCTGGGTTTTTAAAAATCCGTTTCCATTGTTGATCCTGGACTGCCCGGTTTTTGAACCAACGCTCACCGGTTTGTGGAAGAGATGTAGCCCTTGCTATGCTTCCTTCACTGACTGCAAATGTTAAATCACCCACCTCTACTTGACTGTTTTTATCCTGGAATGACCTTGCAAAGGTTTTTGTTACTTCTTTGTGGTAGCCCTTGAACTTCCTGATGCACTGTAGCCAATTAGCTTTTTGTAGTGCCTCCTCAACCTGAGGATATGCCTCCAAGAATTTCGAACCTTCCGGTTCAGCCCTCAAAAGCTTTCCCATCGACTCCTCAGCTCTGTTTAAAACACGAATTTGATGGTGACCTTACACAGTAACCCCGTCACTTTACACAGTAACTCCTCGGTTCCTGTTCAGACTTTGTGGAACAGAGGGTATACGGTGCATCAACAGCCTCAGACACCGAGAATTCACGGCTTGAATTAGAGTTAAGCGGTGGATAACAGCGTGGACACAGTGAAAACGGTGACTAACAGTCGTAATACGACTGTATCACAGGTTTACGGGCTATACGGCAGAGGGAAAACAGAGGATGGTTTATGGAGGTAATCGTAGTGAGTGAAACGGAATAAGGGAGATGATAGCGAGGAATAGGGTGTTATGAGCACAAAGGGTTTTGAAATGATGAATGGAACGGCTACATTCTCCAATTTCGGCTGTGGAGTGACACATGGCTGCGGGACGAAAACTGAGAGACGTAATACGGTAGGTTACGTCATTAGGGTACAAGATCTTAATGACGGAAACAGCCATATGTGATTTCAAAAATCATGGTTATTATGAGCTGGTAGACATGGAGGATTCGTAGATTTGTGGTCGCATGGGAAAAGAAAATGGGTAATCATTACGTTTAGTGGCCAACAAGACATAACCCAGAAAATTCCGCATAATGAAATAACCATAGGTTTAGAGTTTTGAACATACCTCGGATTCACATTTGATTTGGCTTCTGATGATTTGCTACTAACCTTTTGTTAACTTTATTGCTAGCACATGATCTTTCCTCCTTGTCTTTGATGATGTTGAACTGTAAATATTTTCTTCAGACAAACTGTGTTTCTTGTGCAGGTACAGAAGGCTGCAGGAAGGTTAAACAGCTGCAGAATTGTTAAATAGCTGCAGGAACTGTAATGAAGTCTTCCAGCTGCATAAAATACTTTAGTTGCCTAAAAAAAACTTTATTAATGAAATGAGATGGAATGAATGAATGAATGAGTGGGTGGAAAGCAGTGAAGTGGAGTGAGGATGGTGAGATGGAAGGAAATGGTGAGATAGAATAAATGGAATGAGATGAAAGAGAGAGAGAGAGATGGAAAACATGAGGTGTCAGGTGACCCTGATTTTCACCTTATGTTTTCTGCATGAGACTGCCAATCAGAGATTGGTTTTCAGACTCATACATTTATTTTTTCTTTTTTTTTTTTTCTTTTTTTTTTTTTTTTTTTTTTGCATTGATCTTGAAAGAAACAGAGATTAGGCTGATGGGGGAGAAGAATTCTTCTCCACCAGCCTCATTTCAGAATCGCCTTGGAATAACTTAACAAACTCCTCTTTTGAGAGTGGCTTGTGGTAGACTTTCAACCGGTGGCCATTCACAATAAAGGGAGTTTGAAGTTCATCAATAGTCTTCACTCTAACTGCTCCATTATTAAAGACTTCATCAATCTCATATGGCCCAAGCCAATGAGTTTGAAATTTTCCTTTGAAGTCCTTAAATTTTGAATCAAACAAGAGTGCCCAATCACCCTTTTGAAACTTCTTTTCTTTGATATGTCGATCATGCCATTTGCTTCTTTGGTGCTGAACTAGATCGGTTCTTAGAATTGCATCTTGTCTCATTTCATCTAGTTCATTTAACTGGTCCATTCTGTGCTTCTGGGCTTCTGATAAGCTCATCCCCAATTGAACTGCTGTCTTGAAGGTCTTGATTTGGAACTCAATGGGGAACAGGACTTCCTTCCCATAAACAAGTTCATAGGGAGAATGTCCTGTGGTGTTCCTCCATGTAGTTCTATAGGCCCATAAGGCTTCAGGAAGCCTTTCTGCCCAATCTCTTCTATGAAGATGAACAGTCTTTGTGATGATGCTTTCAAGAACTTTATTTGTAGATTCTACTTGACCATTCGCTTGCGGATGGTATGGAGTAGATGTTCTATGCTTGATCTTATATTCCTCCATCAGCTTCTCTATCATCCTTGATGTAAATTGGCTTCCCTGATCTGTTACAATTTCTCTTGGGACACCAAAACGAGTGAAAATATCCTTGAAAAGAAATTGAACAACTGAATTTTCAGTAGCAGAAGTTAATGCTATAGCTTCTACCCACTTGGTAACATAGTCAGTACAAACCAATATATATCTATTTTGCTTGGATGGCAGATTAATTGGTCCAACAAAATCTAGAGCCCATTTCTCGAAAGGTTCGATGCATACCTGTGGCTGTAGTGGCATTTCATTTGAAAGAGTTGGTCTCCCAATTCTCTGACAACTGTCACACCTTTTAACATATTGCTTCGCATCCTTAAAGAGAGAAGGCCAATAATATCCTGATGAAAGGATTTTATAGGCAGTCCTCTTATCAGAAAAATGACCGCCACAAGGTTCGTCATGACATGCCTTAAGGATGTCAGGCATTTCATCCTCCCATACACATCTTCTGATCATCAAATCTGGCCCTGTTCTGAACAATTCATTAGAAATCCAAGAATAATGTGAACTATCCTGAATGATTCTCCTTTTCTCATTAGGAAATAAATGTAAAGGTAACTTTCCAGTAACTAAATAATTAGCAATATCAGCATACCAAGGGGTTTTGGTAGTTACTGCAAACAAATACTCATCTGGAAATTTATCCTCTACAGGAGAGTCCTCATTAGTGTTTTGGATTCTAGACAAGAAGTCAGCTACTGTGTTCTGTTTACCTGGTCGATCTAACACAGTTATGTTGAATTCTTGTAAAAGCAAAAGCCATCTTGTAACTCTACCATTAGTGACTGGTTTGTTCATGAGGTATCTAATGGCAGAGTGATCAGTGTGGACAAAGGTTTCATAGCCGGTTATGTAGTGTCTAAACTTGTTTATCGCATGAACAACGGCTAGAAATTCCTTTTCAGTAACAGTGTAATTTAACTCAGTAGGAGTCAAATTCTTACTTGTGTAATAAATGGCATAAGGGATCAAATCCTTTTGTCCCAAAACAGCTCCTAAAGCTGTATCTGAAGCATCAGTAGAAATGTGAAAAGGGAGTTTCCAATTTGGACCCCTTAGAATGGGTGCTTCAGATATTCTAGTCTTTAAGGCTTCAAAGGCAGATTGACATTCAGGATCCCACTTAAATTCACAATCTTTAGTAAGGAGTTTGAAAAGAGGGGATGCTATCTTAGTGAAGTTTTCAATAAATCTCCTATAATAACCAGTAAATCCAAGAAAACTTCTAACATCCTTTTGGCAGTTAGGAATAGGTAACTTAGAGATGACTTCGACTTTAGATTTATCAACTTTGATTCCATCTCCTGAAATATGATGTCCTAAAACAATCCCTTCAGTAAACATCATAAAACACTTTTCATGACTTAAAGAAAGATTTGTTTCCTTACATCTTACTAGTACTTTTTCCAAATTTGCCAAAGCTTCTTCAAATGTATTACCATAGACTGTGAAATCGTCCATGTATACCTCTACACAATCATGAATCAGATCTGAAAAGATTCCTAGTACAGCCCTTTGAAATGTAGCGGGTGCATTGCACAATCCAAAAGGGAGTACTCGGTAGGCAAAAGTTCCCCAAGGACAAGTAAAGGTGGTTTTGTCTTGATCTTCAGGTGCTACCTGAATCTGATTGTAACCACTAAAACCATCCAAGAATGAGAAATACTTTTTACCTGCTAAAGTGTCTAGTACCTGATCAATAAAAGGTAGAGGAAAATGATCCTTTAAGGTTGCCTTGTTCAATTCTCGATAGTCAATGCAAACTCTCCATTTACCATTCTTTTTGGGCACTATAACCAAGGGAGAAACCCATTGGCTATCTGAAATGGGGTAAATGAAGTTTACCTTGAGCAATTTCTGAAGTTCTTCTTTCACAATTTCCCTAAGATTTGGATTCATCCGTCTTTGTGGCTGCCTAATAGGTCTGCTGTTTTCTTCAATATAAATGTGATGAATACAAGTCTTAGGGTCGATTCCTTTCATGTCAGTGTATTCCCATGCAAAGGCAGTGGAATGTTTTTGCAACAGTTTAGTTAATTCTTCTTGTTGTAGTCTTTCCAAGTTTTTGTTAATGTTCAATGTTCTTCCTGGAAAGATTTCAACTGTAGAACTACCAAACTCTTCCATTGAGAAGAGAGACATCTGTCTAGAGGAGAGATATTCAATATCTGCATCTAACTGAAACTGTGAAGAGTCATATTCTAAAGGTATCTCAAAATTTTCTAATGTATTTAGAATTTGACTGTCCTCACTGATCTCAGAGATGGTTAGAACAGGTTGAAGAGTATCCTCATCATCAATCCACTCATCTTCTCCTATTTCTGTTATTGCCTTTGTGGGAGGATACAAGTTGAATTTCTTGGTAGAATTACCATCTGATATGTACATGTCCCTAGACCTACAACTTATGAAAGCATCAGCTGTGGCCAGCCAAGGTCTTCCTAAAATAAGAGGATGTCCTCCTAGATTGTTCTTGGGAGTTAAAATCATAAAATCAACTGGATATTCCCAAGAATCTAGAGAGACAGGAATGTCTTCTAATACACCATCAGGCTTAATGATTGATCTATCTGCAAGTTGCAACAAAGTAGGTGTAAAGAGAAGGTTAGGAAGTTTTAACTGATCCATGGTCTGTCTACTCATAATGTTGATAGCGGCTCCTAAGTCAATCAAGGTATTTGGGATTTCAACCCCATTAATATGAGTTTTAACAATAGGGCTACCGGGATCTACATATTTTTGCATGGTAATTTTACCCATCATAATGTCTGCAATTTTTCCAACTAGATGTATCCTTTTGGTATCTCTGGTTCTTTTTATTGTTTTTTTCAAACTCATCTCCTTTATTGTCTTTGCTAGAATGGGAATCTCCTTAATGGCTGTTAACAAGGGAATCTTGATACAGACATTTTTCAATTCATCTAGAAAGCTATAGTCAGGCAACCAAATCTGCTTCTCCACTCCTTTATCAATTTGCAATCTTTCAGGAAAAGGAGGAATAGCTGAAGATGTGGGTTGCTCTACTAAGGGAGTTGATTCTTTTTCTTTTTCTTTAATGCTTGGGTTTTGAAGGGATACTTCAGAACCCTTATTGGCTTTGAGAGATTCTTCCTCAGAAATGCTTGGTTGTTGAGCACTTGTAGAAGGTTGGTCTAGGATTCTACCTGATCTGAGTTGGACCTCATTGAGAGGAACAACCATATAGGTAGGGAATGGTTGACCTTCCATGAGTGGTTGACCTTCCATCACATAAGCACTTTGAGGATTCCTATTATTGGGGTTTGGTTGAGGTTGAGAGGGAAGTTGATTTGGCCTCTGTTGAGATTGTAACAAGAGTTGAGAATTTTGATTTTGTGGAGGAGGTTGTTGTTGTGGAGGGAATGGTAATGACAATTGTTGACCTTGATTTGGAAGTTGGGGAGCTTGCTGATTTTGAAATTGAGGGTATTGATAGAATTGGGCAAATCTCCCATAAGGATTTTGCATTTGCATGCTTTGCAACCATGCTTGGAAAGGATTTTGTGGTTGAGGCCAAGGTTGTTGCCAAGGATTCCAAGTTGGTTGGGATTGAGAATTCATAGAGTTGTTAAACCCTTGATTCTGTTGTCCTTGCCAAGGTCTCCTTGCAACGAAACAGAGAGATTCAAGTGTACTTGGATCTTCTTGAAAGACTGCTTTGAGGCCAGGGATTGAAGGACATTCCTTGGTCTCATGAGTTTCTGAGCAAATGACACATGTTTCTACAACATTTGCTTCCAAGGGACATTCCCTTAAAGCATGCTTCTTTCTACACTTCGGGCAAAAAATGGTCATAGCCTCGGCTTCTGCTTTTTGTTTGTTCTGAATCTTAAGGGTATCAATTTGTTCACTAAGACTCCCTAAGATGTCAGTTTTAAATTCATCTAGCATATTACCAATTTCAGCCCTACTCACGGATCCTGTTGCAGATTTATTTGCCCTAAGGAGAGAAGGATCTCTAGGCCCTTTTTGAGTTTTTGATTTGCCCCTTGAGAGATGGATACAAAGTTCTGCTATATCATTGAGAGAAAGTTGAGAGATATCCCCTTTCCCCATCATGTTTAAGATATCTATCCATTCATCCCTAATGGCTTTTAATAAGAGGGCTTTTAAGGTCTCTTCATCCAGGCTGCTCATCTTTGCTCTTTTTAAGTTATATTGAAATCTCTCAAGTAAATCTTCTAGGCTCTCATCTTCTTTTTGCATCATTTTAAAAACCTCATCCTTATGATTAGTAGGCATACAATAGTCCAAATACCTATCCAAAAAGGTCTGTTTCATTTCATCCCAGGTCCTAATGGATTGAGTAAGTAACCCCATGAACCATTTCAAAGCTTGATCTTTTAATGTTGATGGGAACAGTTTGAGTTTCTGAGTATCATCCAGATAGTCATAGGTTCGACACACAACTTCAAATTCAAACAAGAATGTTTCAAGGTCCTCAGTTCTTAATCCATGAAAATTTGGGAGGACGGATGGTGATATGTTTTTCATGGTGGCTCGGGAATCCTCATTAACAATGGGAAACCCAAATGAATTATCCCCGTCTCTATTTCCTCCTATGGGACCTCTACCTCCTCCATTATTATTGTTATTTCCTCCTCCTCCTCTACCTCTACCTCTACCACCTCCTTCTTCCTCTGCCATGATGATTCTCCTAGGGATTTCAAAATCTTCTGGTTCTTCTACAAAGGGTGAATGAGAAGAGATTTCTCCTTCCTCCTCAGGTGAGTCTATTTCCTCAATTACAATTGGTTTTCTTGTAGGAGAAAGAGAAGAGTCTCCTCCTAGTTCAAACTCAATAGAAGGTATAGGAGAGTCGACTCTTGGCTCTTGAATTTCAGGACTAGGAGTTTCGGTTGGAGATAAGGGAGGTGTCTCTTGTCTATCTCTTGAAGCAGATGGACTTGTAAAAATTGAACTTCGAGCTCTAGCTAAAAACCTTCCCCTAGAATCTCTAGCTCTATGCATGTCATTTTTTTATTTTATCTTCAAGTCAAGTTAATAGTTCTTTTTCTGATCTTCCAGTTCACTCTAGGTGCAAGAAGAGAGCATACTCAAGAGACTACTAAATTAATAACTTTCTCCTTTCTGATCCTCCAGATCACTCTAAAGTGCAAGAGGAGATCATACTTAGATAGGCTATTAACTTCTTTCCTTGAAATTTTTTTTTATTTTTTTCTAAGAATATGGCTACTTAATTTCACTTCCCCGGCAACGGTGCCAAAATGTTTAGTCAATTTAGTGTGATCTAAATTGCTAGTATTTATTGTCAACCTGGGGCTCGTAAGCTGATGAAGTGAGGGTGTACTATATGTACTTAAGTAACCTCTTAGAGTTTTTCTTATCGTTGGGGGTGTTGTTGTGGTTAATTATGTTCCTAAGATGGAGTGAGAATTTATAAACAAGTGAGTGATGGTGTGTGTGTAGAGTGAATCCTAAATGGGTGAAAGTGTGTGTTGAGTGATCTCTAACTATTTGCTTGAAAGGAAATGCTTGAAAAGAATAAGTGAACTGAAATGACTTGAAATAAACTTGAAAGCAAATAACCACTACCAATGGCACTAGACACCGTTCAAGTTGCTGCTAAATAAAGAAAAGAGAGTCACTTTTAAAACCCAAGAATAAAGATTATCTCTCTCTAACTCGATGCTTCAAAGCACATGTACTGTGTAAAGCACGGAAAGAAAGTAGCTTAAGTGGAATTAGAAAAGTGAGAAAAATATGCTTGAAAGACTAATGATAATGATTTGCTATTTCTAATTCTCTACTTCAGCCATATGTACTATGGAAAGCATGATTAGAAAGTAGTGAGGAAATAGTCTAGGAAGCACTTTAAAATCAAAACTTCTACTTTAAAGACTAGTGGTAATGATTTACTCTTTCTAACTCGATGCTTCAAAGCACATGTACTGTGTAAAGCACGGAAAGAAAGTAGTGAAAGAACAGTCCAAAAAGCACCCAAACAAGCTGCAAATTAGTGATATTTTGATCTTAAAAGATAATAGTTTATGATGAAGATCATTCATATATGTTAACAGCTCTTTGAGAAATAAGATTAAAAATCAACTATAAAGACAAAGGCAGCACTTGAATTGTCAACTTCAAATACCATTAGCTTGTAAAGCAAACACACACATATAAAAATAAATCCCGGGCTAAAAGAAACCTGCAAAGAAATAACACTGATCAGCTTGAAAGAAAAGAAAACAAGTAAATGAAACTATACATGCTTAAGGAAATAAATAAGAAGATAATGAAATGCTGCACATGAAATACTTTACAAAGGCTGAGATGAGCAGGGGCCCTCTGTTCATTCAGCCACAAGAGAACTCAAAGATCTGGAAACTTCAAAACAGTGCTATGTCTATTCCTCCATTTGCAAAAAGTATACAAAACAGAGTGTTGGAATAGCACTAAAAAAACAGAGTTCACAATGCGTCTAAATTCAACACAAGTGCAGAAAATTACAACTAATCCAAAGTTCTTTGAGCGTACGCAGACGCAGCAATTTATAGAGGTTCCTAAGATAGCCTACTCGTACAGCTAATTAACAGAAAAACAATAAACAGTCATGCGTATTAATGGTCCCTTGACACATCACGGCTGCGTGGACGAGTTTAGTGGTTCTGTCGTCATGGATAATAAATCCCATGTTGGATTGCGTCCCCTGCCACCTGTAGATCATGGACAAATCACCGTTTAAGATGACGTGACCAAGCAGCTCTCAATCACCGTTTAAACCACCTTGAGTTGACCGTAGCTTAACCAGCTTTGACCATGGGTGAAAATGACGTGGATGGCTGGAACAATGGGACAGGAACCTCGAGCACGTTGATACCTGAGTGCCCATGTGGCTCGTCTAGCAAACCGACACGTGGATCATAGTGTTTAACAAAAAGGCTGCAGGATCTTCAGATAGCTGCGGGATCATCAGATAGCTGCGGGATTCCTGCAAGTAAGTCAAAATCTAAACAAATAGTCATCCATTAGCAAAACTTGCTTGATCATGCTTATTGACACTTACTGTAATGATCTGGGTGGTTTTATGGTGAAAATGAGGCAAAAGTGAAGGAAAGATAAGGAAAAACTGAGGAAAATGGTAGACAAGTAAGTGTAGAATAGAGGCTCTACAGTTGTGTCCCATGGTCAAGGGGCTGTTGCATTACAACCTGAGAAATATGAGGTTGACATACAACAGGCATCGCTTGAACTTGTGACACCGTTACAATAGCCGGTGTGGTCGGGATGCTCGACATATGTACACACTGTTGCATAGAATATACAACCCTTGGTTGCTAAGGTAGCATAGGTACCCAACCACTTGATGTAATTCCAGTATAACCTGAATACTGTTGTGAACTCCCGTATGGATACCCTCCGGGAGGGGGTAATGAAAGGGCATACTGCCCCCCATACGGTAGCAATCTAGAACTCAAGGGGATGGTTTGTCCTTGGGGGCTGGATTCCCAAATTGACCTCCAAATGGATCAATCTGGCGAGTCTCAACATAAGAGTTGCCGGATATTATTCCGGATGAACAAACTGGAACACACCACACTGTCAAAATAGTCCCTTGGTGGACTCCTTCTAGCGGTTGCGAGCTAGTCGGGACAGATGGTATGCCGACAAACATTGTCGGAGTGACGGCAGGGGCTTCTGCTGTCGCTGTGTCGTTCGACACAGTCCTAGATGTTGACAGTTGTTCAGACATCTTTAGTCTATCCAATAGATTGCCTAGCGATTCTACTGGAACTTCCACTTGTGGTGGACTAACTTCTGATGAAGGAAATAGAGTGACCCTGACTCCAAAATGGGTTGGAGTACTTGCTTGCGGATCCTCTACAATTTCCTCTATCGCAATCAAACCAGGTGGAAGAGGAAGACCGTCAGGTCCGTAAAATATTTCTGGTGCCGAAGAAGGGGTTGAATCGACAGCGACAGTTGTTTGAGGAGCAAGACTCTCTGAACCGGTTACAGATGGAACTGGTTCAGTAATGCAAGTATTTGCCCCCAGACTAGGATCAATGTTACTGTCCCTCTGCGGCTGTTGAACTTCTTCTATAGAGGCAGGGTTTCCAGAAATGTTTGGAGTAACCAGGATCTCAGATGTTGTTGGAACACTTGTTATAACTTTGATAGGAGATTTCGAACCGGTTAAACGAGTTCGCTTTGTCCGTACTGTTTTCGATTCCAGAGACAAAGACGGTTGACTTGTAAGCCTCTGCGAATGACGGGGTTTCAATTGAATTTCTTCCACGATTTCGGATTACTTGATCAACCAAAATACAAAAGGGGAAAGTGTGTTTCCGAATTAAATGAATTTTTTAGACGCTTTTAGACACAACTTGCTTTTTCAGTTTTAAAGAGTCGAGAAAAAGCTAAAGATGACTCTAGTCTCCTTCGATGTTTTAACGAGCCCGAAGTGACAAATGCTTGGATGGACTTTTTCTGTTATAGATTCTAAAAAAGGCCAAAAGGAACTGCTCTGGAGTTCTAGGTAGAGGGTGTGCCAAACTTTTCGCAAAACCGCAGAATACTTTTTAAGGTACGGGCAGTCATCTTCCTGAATGTTGTGTTCAGTGCATTGCGATCAGTATGGCGGCCGACACGCCTTCCTAAGGATAAAGGTTTTATGCCTATAGGGGTCTCCCAATATATACGCGACGGTACGTGGGAGCACAATCCGTACTGGCGCTATCCTCCCTCAGGAGGAATCACCCACCATCCACGAGATCGACAGTCACCAGGCTTTACGACGCCGAAACACGTCTCTAGCCTAGACCTCTATGTTGTGCGTTATGTTGCAAAGCGTTGTTAAGTTCATTCAATTTATTTTAGGTTGATCTTTTTAAAGTTTGCCTTTCAAGGTTCACCACGAGAAGTATGATACAAATTCCTAAATGCAGTCTAAAGATGATAAGCAAGCTTTATATCTTTTCAACTTTGAAAATCCTAGCTACTAAGGGAAAAGAAAGACATCATCTTTTCTCAAAGAGAAATCAGCACACTCTAATGCACTTTTCCTAAATCCAACATGCAAACTTATCAAATGCAAATGCACAATGCAGGTGTTTGTTTTCCGCTTTCTTAGTATTGATGCCTACAAAGAAAGCTTTTTGCACAACTTTGAATTTGCTTTTAAATGATCAATACAAACAAGTTTACTTTTTCGAAATCAGAGAGGGTAGAAGAGATTACAACACTTAACGATTTTCGAAATGAATACTTGTTTTGACACTTAAAAGAGACAAATCCAAACCAATAAGCAAAAGTAAATGTATAATCAATCTGCAAATAGCCAATGAACTCTCTTCTAAGATCACAATCAACAGATCTGAATCAAGGGCTACAGGATGACTACTTCACTCATGCAAAGGAAGACTGTAAATGACACCACAAACACATAAAACACTCACAGTCTTTTTGTACAAAAGGAGGCGGAATCTAAGCAGAGAAAAGGAGTTATCAGACTGGTACCTATGCTGGTTACATGCTGCAAAAATCAGAGATCAAAACAAGGCAAAACAGAGCAGAGAACCCCAGCTGCATAAGAGCAAACTGGTTCAACGCAACCTTAACACAGGGGTTTTGAAATTCAGCGCAGGTAGCCTTCACAGGACCTGCGTTGAAATGCAGAACCCTTCACTGGGTCTGCGCTGAAGGAGAAACTCTCGTTTCCCTCAGGTTCTGGGTCACAGATTGCTATTTAATTCACTGTTTTAGGCCAAATAAAAGCAACAAGCAAGGTAAAATCAAAGGGATGCTTTGAAGGGCTACTAAGATCTATCACAAGGATCATCAAATCATTTGTGAATCCATTTTTCAGATCATAGACAAGTCCAGCAGTTGGATCAAAGCAGCAACTTTCTACTTTGCATCCGGGAAAGATGTAGTTCGATTGTTGCTGTCAAGTCTATGAAGTAAACAATGATAGAAACACAAATAAAATGACTAAACAAATTCCCCAACGGAGTCGCCAATTTGTTGTGGGGAAAAATGCTTATGCAGGACGATCCTATCCACCTAAGGTGTGACAGTGCCTTAGCAACAAACGAGTACAGCTATACTGGTTTCTTCCTTTATGAAATGTGAAAGAAGAGAGATCAATAGACTTACCGGTGTCTTCTGTTTGTCCCTCGATCCAATCTCCCTTCTCTTTGGGTGTTCACAGCTACTTGCCTTCTTTCTTATCCAGCTACAACTTCCTGCAAGATCACAAGAGAACAGCTACTTGCGACAAGAGAACAGCTACTTGAGACAAGAGAAGAACACTACAGAAAGACAAATGTTCACATTCATAACTAGTTTAGGATTAGAAATAAACCAAATACACTAATACATTCATACATCAAAATACATCAGCATATAGGAGAAACCAAGATAGCTTTATTGATGAATAACAAGGTTCAGGAAGAGATACAACCCAGAGGGCTCCAATCCAGCATCTCCTTCCCAGCAAATGGAATTCCTATCTTCAGCCCCTTCAAAGCATTAAGCACCCAATGATTCCAGTCTCAAACCAACAGCAATTCTTTGCAATAACAAAATTCCAGCCTCCAGATCTCATGGAGGAGAGATCCATATATAGATGTTTGGAGAGAGGATGAGTCAGCTTGAGATCTGACTAGTGTCCTCTCCCTCTGTCAGTTCTTGAGTCCACTTGGAGGTTGTTGCTTCCACTTGGAGATTTGGAACCTCTTACTCATCACCAGTCGAATTCCCTGAGGCAAGTGTCATTTTGGAAGCTTCCTGGGTTTTGACACCTTGAGAAATGAGCCTGCCACTTGTCCACTCTCGTTCAGCGCAGGTAGCCTTTGTTCCAGTTGACATTCAACGTAGGTAGCCAGTGTTGGCTTTGACATTCAGCGCAAACAGCTAGTGTAGCCACTGAAATGATCCTAAATTGACTTGTTTTTGAGCAGTTTTCAGGTGGAGAACTTCTGTGAATTGCTGTGGTTTGTTAACCTTGTTCCTCTAGGGGTAGGAAAAACATGTTTAGGGACTTTGGATCCCTTAGATTATGGACATTTCATGCTCAATGCTGTAAGGCACAAAAATGTCTATAACACTAGATTGCACCCTCAAAGGCCCAAAATGACTGTGTGCCACATGATTTAGTTTGAATCAATAGAAATTCTATATTTTCTTACCTAAAAAGTGGTTTTAGGATGATTCTTGGTTTATTTCACCTCCTAGACTTCTCTCGCTTGGATTCCTTCTTTCTTTTTTTCCATGTTGATATAAAATTGTTATTTAGTCTCTCTGCAAGTGTTTTCAATTAAGGTAACACTAATTATGTTGCCAAAAAGTTAGCTTCTCAAATCCTAGGAACACTTAGACACATATTTTGACTCGTTGCCTATGGTTTCTTCTCCAAGGCACCCATGATTCCATTCTTGGAGTCACTTTCATACTCCCAAATCATTCATGTTCTAAAATATTGAGCTAGATATTATCTCCCAGAGACAGTTTCATGAAAATCAGTTAATCTATAAAGCACTAGTTATCTACATAGCATGTTAAGTATATATTCTAGAAGAAAACATTCAACCATCATGATGGGATAGTGAAGATGATAGCATTTTTTTCCCTAGTTAAAGTTTTTTTTATGAAACACAGTAAGCCTTGATAAACAGAATCCCTAGTCCTTTACATTTCATATTTAAAGGCTAAATCTATAATGGGTATTTATTTCTTATTGATTTTGTTCAAGAGATCCATGTCCACAACCAAGACAAGGACTATCAAGGTACCTGTAACCAATAAATTAGGTGAGGATGAGGTAGAAAACCCTTTTGGGATGGAATTTTGGGATACCTCCTACTTGATAGATCAAAAAATTTCCTACAACTAGATAGAAATCTACTAAGAGTTCCACAAAGATAACCTTCATGGAATGAGTCAAACATTCAATTTTATAAAGCAATAATTAGATCTTGGTTGCCAAAGGTAACAACTCATCCACCAGACTTTCCATGCATCGGGATAATAGAATGGCTTGTGCAACATTTAGATCCAAAGGAGGACACGATTAGAAATATCCATGGAAAACCCTTGGCCTCATTCATTGCTTCCAACATAAGGCTATATTAAAAGCTTCCAAACAAAGAGGTATCTATAAATGAAGGTTGGCTAAAAAAAATCAGTATCCTATGTAGGGAAATCCTAAAGGAATGGTGGGTTGATAAATGAGAATTTTTAATGTGAAAAAATAGAGATTATACCACCAATATGATTAATACTTCTTACCATCTTGTTAATACCATGATCTGTAGACTATATGGAAAAGTAAACAAAGAAACCTTTCCAAAAATATGGGTGCCTCTAATGTACCCAATGTTTGTTGAGTGTAGAATCTTCAACTTGGTTGACATTCTGGTGAGCAACTTGAAACACAACATTGATAATTCCTAGAACCCAAGAGAAGGGAAACAACCTGAATTTTACATGGCCTCATACCTGCTAGATCTTATCTATGTTAGAATTGAATTCCCGACGATTAAATGGAGATGTACCCTCAACAAGGAACCTATAAAAAGTTATTGTAAAACCCTCTGGAAGGATTCTTACATTTGACCATACACATAAATCTTCCATGACTTCATAATTCCTTTATATGAAGCCCTATTTAATGAAGCTACTCCTTGCATGTCGAAAAGGGATATAAACGAAATCCTAGCAATTGGCAACTAGTTTGTGGAGAAAAATGGTACATTCATCAAATTGTTCAGAGAAACCAATCCTGCCAACATGTTAGTTAGATTTGTGATTCACCATGTGATGTTACAAGAAAAATCATACCATGTTCATATCAGAGTAGGCAATGCTATATCAAGAATCAAGAGTGTCCCTACACACATATGTTATTCCATGTGGGAGTCTATCAATTGACAAAAATCAAGAAGTATAATTAAGAGTTAGATGCACTACAACTTTTCCATTTTTGGATCTAACATTTCATAAGTATGATCCCAATTAGTGGTCATAGATAAATGCAAATCATGCAAAGCAGAATGGGAACCCCATTCAAAGACTTTTTCACTAGAGGAAAAACAAAATAATGCATGGAATTATGCAAGCTTTATTTCAAGAATTGGTTATGACACATCCCAAAGAAAGACATAACATGAACAAGATAAATCACAAACATTAGCTAAAGAGTAGGTATTCAAGCAAGAAACAACTCATAAGGAGTGAGAAGACTAGTTAAGGCAAGAGCAAGAACTGATAGTGTCAGTATTGCAACAAGAATGTTGCAACTCCTGGGGCTACCATATTTACTTCATCAACCCAGGGTTTGTAAAAACTTGGAGGTGATAGTGTTGTATACACAGTATATGTAATGGTATACTCTTGTCACTTTTCAACTGGGTGATAGACCACTATGGTTTCTCAAACCAATTTTCTATTGACTAGAAGAAGTCTAACTACCAAATGGAGAAGGGAAAAATTGTCCTTAATGAAAGAAAATGAATCTTTCCTACTTCAAGAAATGAAAGAATGAATTCAAAATGCTTATAAAGTGATGAAATCATCTAGCTACACATTTACACATTTTTCTTACAAAAGAAACCTAGCTTAACCTTGTTTATAACATGCGATCATCTAAACTAAATAAGCATGGAATCTAATCTAGGAAATATGATAATTGTTGCATACATGTGCTAATTTAGAAATTTTAGAAAAAGACCTTTTTTGATGTTTTAATTTTATCAATTAAAATGCTTACCTTCACTTGTTCTTTGGAAAGGGAGACAGGTATGGAGGAAGAGGTATGGACTAGTCTCAAGGGTATGGAAGCCAAGGAGAGGCTTAATCCAAGTTCAGATGAAAACCTTCCTAAATTCAAGCTTAAAACAAGCTACTACAGGATTTCCTATAGTACTACTATAGGATGTCCTAGTTCTACTATAAGAAGCCCTGTTTTACTACAGGAAATAGACCGAAAGCTTAGGATATGGTAGGGAAGGTAGAATGAAGTGTGGGAAAGGTATCTGATAGAGAAATAAGGCATGGAGGGGGTGAACACTATCCAAGGCTCAATCAAATGCTTCAAGATGGTTGGATTTTCTCAATGGAAATGGAAATTTTTCTTACAAATCAGGAATTTGGATTTAGGATTTAGTGGATTTTGGCAACATGGGTGGATAAGGCTTGGATGAGGAAATTGAGATGAGGTCTCCCTGTAAATTAGAAGCTCCTGAAAAAAACATACATGCTTGTCTTTATTTATGCACAAATTCATCTACGCATGGAAAAGATTTATTAAATGGAAGAAAATAGAGTTATTACTATCTAGTGGCCATGTTCATGAATGGAAGTGCTTTGAAACCAATGCAAAACTTACAAGACCAAAAATGAAAATTGTAAATCATCCTAAGAAACTCAAAGACAATGACCTACTCATCAAGAAACCTTAGATCATGTAGTGAAGCAAGAAATCTATTTTTGGGCTATGTGAATGGAACCCTCAAGTCATGATCCCATAAGGGAGATGAGGTGAAAGCCACTATGACCATATTTTCTAGAGTGTCTTTTGTCACTATGATACCACTAATCTAACTATCCACAAATGGAACCAAACTAATTAATCATGCAAATACTTTCAAATTAACAAAACCGAAATCAATTCAGCAACTAACTATGAATGTAATCTAAGCATACATGTACAAAAAGAGGAACCTCTGCTGCTAGGGTTGGGCCCTAACCGAAGAACATCAGGTCTTTGAGTCAACTTAGTGTTGGATCAGGGGAATGCTTCTCATTTTCATAAACATGCCAAAAATACACAAGAGTCATCAGTCACAATGTCTTAGCTTGAAAATTCCTTTTGGCTACAACAAAAAAAGTCGAATCCTAATTAGGATCTAGGCCTTCTTATTTATACAACTAAATCTACCAACAACTTCCTTAAATTTAGGGATGCTTGGCTCCCAAACTCGAGATCAACTAGTCTTGAAATATCACTAGCTTGCCTACCATTGAGCTTAATGGCTTAGCTGCTTGTAACTCTGAGCTGATGAGATCTGGTGGAGGAATCTTCAAGTGACTGAGGATTTAAGGAGGGAGATCCAATCTCCTAAAATCCCTCTTGCTTGTCTAGTTTGAGTTCCTACACTTTAATTAGCCAAAATTTGCTCCAAAACCTGAAATCAATTCACATTAGACCACAAATACATGACATCTCATCTTTACCCTTCTCATTAAGAAAAATATAACAAAACATGTAAATAAATGAGAGAAAAGTAAAATTTAGTAAGCTAGAAAGTGGCATTAAGGTCCATGTAATTTACCCATTGATGAGCCTCATCATCACCCCCTGCTGAAAGTGTTTCTCATCCTCTGAGAAACTCAATCTATGTCCATGTTTTTCATTGCTTTAGTGGCCTCCCTAAAATTCCAGGCCTCTGTTGCAGTATACTCCTCTTGTGGATAAAATCCCGCATGCTTTTCTATTTCCTCCCACTACTTTCTTTCTTCTTCTTCATTTCTTCCTTCTAACATACCCAATATCAATGGTGGACTGAGTTTCAACCCAATCTAGTTGACTTTGAGTCTCTGCAATGCCTTCTTATATAGTTCGATCCTTTCTATCATTCTTTCAGGGGAATGATACTCCCTAATCTTTAGGCTGTAGGGTAAGGTGTTCCATCTCCCTTGGCATTATTGTTGGCTTTCATCCCTTAGAAATCTCAAAGTATCCTCAAAATGACTTATTATTTTCTCTTGTGTAGCTAGGTATCTTGGTGCAAGCTAGGGATCATTGGTGATGAGGTTGTGGGTGCTAATGACAGCCATGGAGTTGATATGTTCTACTAATCTAGGAGGATCTCATTAGATCAGTTACACAGGTTCAGATTCGTCGTCAGCATTCAAGTCCGGTGTCATCAGCTTTGACGATGATGTTTATGGTTCAGGTTGTCGAGTAATCTATATGGTTTTCATGGTGATATGGTTTAGTACCTAGTTGTCAGCATGTGGTTGTCGACAGTCCTCCAGGATGTGGTTGTCGTTAGTTCCACCAGAATATGGTTTTCGACATATGGTTGTCGTCTGTCTCTTAGGATTTGGTCATTGATATGTGATTGTCATCCACCTTGAAGAGTTTGGTTGTCAACAAGGTTTTGTCATCATGTGATGTCACCAATGTCGCTTTGTGACAAAGAAGTGTGTAATGGGTTTGTTTGAAAATGTGTAAGTCTTTGACACTAAAACACTTAAACCTATGCTAACACCTAAAGCAAGAACCCATTCGGGTCATTCACATTAAAATACATACCATGCATTAAAATGACCTAACCTATGTATTAAAAATACATTAAAAAACCATAAACATAAGTTCTAAAACCATTATAATATAAATCAAATACCTAACCCTAAGCTAAAACACATTCAGGCTATTAAAAAACATTACACAATAATAAACATTGCAAATATCATATATCAGAGTTCTAACCGCGCAGGAGAAGACCACAACAGTTATGAGTATATGTAAGCGGGCAAAGGTAACATTGCAGTTAGTAGTCCTAACCATTGGGGCTGGAGACCACACCGGGACCACAACCATGTAAATAGTCGTGGCAGTTAACTCACAGTTGGGTTACAGATAGCGGAGGCTAATCGCGTGGGTATCCACCTAACTGTAACCGCCAAGAGCCAGGTCACATACGCAGCACCGTAAGACGAAACCATTG
The DNA here is from genome assembly GCA_031772625.1 of Pinus tabuliformis. Classification (NCBI taxonomy): domain Eukaryota; kingdom Viridiplantae; phylum Streptophyta; class Pinopsida; order Pinales; family Pinaceae; genus Pinus; species Pinus tabuliformis. Next base: position 42,406,211 of record CM062815.1, read on the forward strand.
GATAAACCTACATCCGTGTTTGTTTATGGTTGGTTTGATGACCTATTCACATGGACTATTATCTCCTATGCATTGTTTATTGACCGCCATGATAAAACTTTATTATTTTGGGTTTTTTGTGGTTATTTGACATAAAAACTAATTCGATGACCATGAAAACTTATCATTAGGTGGCAGTGGAACCCAAAATTAGAACAAATTAATTCCTAAACTTGGTGTGAGGGAGTTTGAATGCATCTGGTGGGGTATAAAGACAAATTGGTGCTTTGGAGGTAAAGGAGAGTGGTTTTGAGTTTTATGTGCAGGTTCTAGAGGATATAGGTTGTTTTGTTTTAAGTGTAATAGGAGCATCCAGAGTCAGAATTTGGAACCATGATAGGTGTCGGAAAGATGGTTCAGAGAGATTTCTTATGACAATGACCATAAGTTCCTTCAAGCACATTTAATTTGGTATATTTTCTATGTAATCAACCTCCTCGAATTCAATACTAATAAAGCAGTCGCCCATCTTGAAATCGGACCGGGAGACGTAGTCCATCAGGGATGAACTCCGTAGTCAATCTTGTTGTGTGGTATCACTGTGTATTTGTTGTTTTCAGTTCTTTTTTGCATCTTTCTTATGTTTATCATATGTCGTAAAGTATTTCTTCTCAAGCAGTTCTCACGGTTTTAACACTTTAAGTTAACATTCATTTCACTATTGGCATAATCAATTCTACTTCAGTTTTAACATATGATCATCTCAGATCATATAATTTGGTATCAGAGAAGGGTGTGTTTGTAGAATTTTCCATTGAATGTTAACAAGGTTGAAATCGCAACGTGGAGAATGAATCCTTGAGGAGATTGATCCAGAAATTGGAAAGTAAAGAGTCACTCATAAGTCGACCATGACAGGATCCGATGCAGGTGAAATGCCATAAACTAAGATGAGTGATGAACAGTTTCAGCAACCATTCTTGAATATGCAGCAGATGTTGGGAGAACTTTACGAAGATAATAAGGCGAGAGATGCAGCTTCTTCTTCAAAGACATCGAAGAAGGACAAAGGTAAAGGAAAGGATGATAAACCTCCTTCACCTCCATCATCTCCATCATCATCATCATCTTCTTCTTCTTCTAGTGTAGAATCTGAAACAGAAAAGAAACATAAGAAAACAACTCTTTTGAAACTTGATGTAAAATTTGAGTTACCTATTTATGATCGTGAAATCAATCCTGAAAGGTTAGATAATTGGATTAAGAAGTTAGAAGTGTATTGTCATATTTAGAACATTTTTGACGATAAAACAGAAATTGAGTTTGCTACACTTAGAATGGGGGGAACAACTTTAATCTGGTGGGAAAGTAAAACTCAGATAGATGTAAAGCAGAAAGGTAAAGTCATCTATTCATGGTCTAAGTTTTTAAAAGCTGTTAGGAAACAATTCTATCCTTTAGGATACATGCAGCAAGCTATTATTTATTGGCAGCATTTGAGGAAAGGTAAAGGGCAGAGTGTTCAGGAGTTTACTCAGGAGTTTAGAAATAAAGCATTGGCGCTTGGTATTTCATTTGATACACGTGAAGCTTTATTAAAATACATCGGCAATTTACATTCATATTTGCAGCATACATTATTGATGTTTAATCCTGATGATTTTGTTGAAGCATGTGTTCAAGCCATACATATTGAATCAGGTGGCAGACCATTCAAATTTTCACCACAATCATCCAAAGAGTTGGAAATCAAAGATTCCAATGACAGTAAAGGGAAGAACAATTCGAAGAGAAAGAAATAGTGATAACTCAAAAGGAAAGACCTACTTGTTCTCATTTCCAGAGAATCGGTCATCATGAATCTAAGTGTTGGAAACTTCATCCATAACTTAAGCCCAAAAAGTTCCTTAAGGGGAAGGATGAAAAGAAGGAAATTGCAGCAGTCCAGCAAGATCTAGGCTCTAATTTAGGTGATGAAAGGAGGATAACTACCATAGTTTCGACAAGTAAAATTTCTGACACTGGTTCAGGTTTGAATATTATTGCATCTTCATCAAACATGGATCCTTCAAATGAGGATAAAAGAGTTGAATTATTTAACATAAGGATAACTTCTAAGCACACAAAGATAGATACAATGTTTGACAGTGGATCACAAGAAAATTTAATATTTGAATATTTAGTTAAGAACTTGGGTTTGGAGACACAGAACCATCCAAGACCTTACCCATAAGGATGGTTTAATAAATCAACTCAGATAAAAGTCACAAAATAGTCTTGATTAAAAATTTCGATTACAGCTACTTACATTGATGAAGTGGAATTAGATGTGGTTCGAGTAGACATATGTGGAGTTTTCTTAGGAAGTCCTTATCTTTATGATCGTGATGTAGTATTTTATAGAAGAGAGCATAAATATCACCTTAAGAAAGATGGGGTTGAATTTATTGTCAAGGCACATCAAAACAAAAATCACTTGAATTTAGTTGTTTTTTTTTTCTACGTAAGACTATGCTATTTATATTACAAAATATCAAAAATTACAGCATTTTTTACATCAGGGCCGTGGCCCTGCATCTCCAGAGAGATTGGCATTTTCCCCATAATGGACCTTTCAGAGCAACACAATTACAAAAATTAGATCAGCTTACCACCCTGACTAGCATTGCAACCTTTGACGGTGCAAAGTTCCGACATAGACAGCATATAAATCGACACAAAGGACATATAAACCGACATAGTGGACACATAAACTGACAGAATGACAAACAGACAAAGAGAGCAGAAGAGACGAACAGAGAGTTGCGTTCCTTTCCTGGAAGCGAAGATCAAAATGATGGCTGAGCTATTCCTCATCAGTTGTGTATGGCTCATCCTTCATTTTACCTTAGAGCTTCTGGGATTCCTCCGTGTCCGAGAGCAAAGACCTCTGTACCGGCTCACTGGGGCCAGCATCAGCTGCTTGTGTGGCTGGGGGAATGTCTGCTCTGGTTGGCCGCCTCATATCTACCATAGGAACTTGCATGTCAACCACTGGCACATTCAGGTCTTCCAATTGCCCCCTGAGACTGCTGCAATGTTCCACCGAGACTGAGACAATGAGAGTGTTGTTCTCCAGAGTGCAGGGGATCCGGTAGCGAACAGCCAGATGCTCCTCATGACCACAATCCATGATTTCTCCCCGCCCACGCACATTACTGCGGCCTGCAAGTCTGCTCGGGTTCCTATTCTGCTCAGAAGTGATTTCCACCAAGGAGGAAGGCGAAATGACTGGCCGCTGAGTAGCAGCATGACCCCTGGAACCGCCACGACGACTGCTCATTCTGGGCCTTTCTCTCTGCATCTCCCGATTTTTCTCCAGATAAGAATTCCTCTGAGAAATCTTACACTGAACCAGAGAATGTTCCGTCTCTGCCAGCGCTTGCTCGGACGGCTTGAAGGAATGCAGGAAAGTGGCATGGGGTTTGAGTTTATGGAGCGCCATCCTCCTTGCTCTCTGCTATGCATTGAATGCCGAATAGACATGCCTTAAAACCCAAGTTACTTCACCTTCCGGCTTATTTACTATTCCAGCGTCCTGGTTAATCGTGGCTCGTCCGGGCTGACACCTGCCCATGTGACGAGCCACCTGCCTATCGCACAACAAAATCACCCGCATCCGGGAGAGAGAGGTCTTTTTGCACCAAAGAGATGCAATCCTTTTTGAGTTGAGCATCATCTACCGTATCCAGTGAGCCTGAGAAGTAAAGTGTCGACTGTGACACGCCTTGATTTTCCATCCAATCTGCTACCTGGTTTGCAGTTCTCCTTACATGATGGAAGGTTATATTGTGGAGATTGTGGAGCTTTTCCTCCAGGGATTCCAATCGGCTAAGCAGCCTCCAACTTGTTGCAATCTTGACTGCCTTAGCCCCAGCCTGTATTCTTTTAGCCGCCTCTATGAGTATAAGAGAGTCGCCTTCAACTTCAAGTGGGAAGAAGTGATGTTGTTCAGCGAGACAGATTCCTTTCCAGAGACCTTCCAGTTTTGCGGCGTTGTTGGTGTCTTTGCCTATTGTTCCATAATATAAATGTACTGCTTCTCCTGTGTGTCGTCTGATGACTCCCCCAAATCCTGCAGGGCCAGGGTTACCTTTGGCTGCTCCGTCGAAGTTCAGCTTGTATGAGTTGAATGCTGGTGGGGACCAAGATGATTGGGAGGTGGATCTGATAGAGGGATTGGCGATTACCTTGACTAAGGCCTTGAGATCAAGATTCCATTCTTTCAGAATGAGGCGCTCCTGCTGAGTTTCTGGCATGTCAGTGTCCTGCCAGGCTCTGATGGCCAGGGTTTCCTGAATGTTTTTTTTGAGGATGAGCCAAAGATCATCTATAGATCTGTATGTGTTGTTGAAGATTCTGTGGTTACGCTCCTTCCATAGGGTCCAGTACAGAAAGCCTGGTATAATACTCCACAGAGAGTTAAGAATCAGGCTTTTAAACGGCTTTTTGGACCAGTTCCTTATGTTTTCCGTTACATCCTCCTGTCTTTGGTTTGCTCTCATGTTGCATTTCTCAACTTTCTCCCAGAGTTGCTTTGCTAGTGGGCACATTTCCATTAGGTGACTAATGGTTTCACAATTGATGTTGCAGTTTGGGCATCTGGAGGGCCCGACAAATCCTCTTTTTATCAGATTATCCCAAGTGAGTATGCGTTTTTTGCTTAGTAGCCATAAAAAGGTAGAGATCTTGGGCCAGTGCCCTGAGTGCCAGACTTGTTCCCAGATTTGATCTTTGGCCGCCTGGAGATCTGAGTAGCGCAAGTGATGGGCTTCTTTTGTGGTAAATGTTCCTTTGGTTGTGTAGCCCCATCTGAGTTTATCCTGTTGGTTGGAGTGGCGGATTTTCCTGTTTGTGAGTTCCTGATCAATATCGGTGTACAGTTCTCCCTGCCAGTCTATTTGCCAGAGTCGCGCTGGTTTCCATGTCTGAAAGTCATGATGTGTAGATTGCTGCCAGAATTGGTGAACCTGTGTGATGCTCTCTTGCTTCATATGAGCTTGCCAAAGAGGTTTGTGAAACAGATTTGCAAGTTTAGGGAGTTGCTGCCATGAGTCTTCCCAGAATCTGGCTGCTTTGCCTGAGTGAATTTCCCAGAAGCTGTGTTCTTGTATGAAGCTGCTTTGAGTTTTTGCATTATTCCAGATGAGTGATCCTTGCGCTGTAGGGTTGATTCTGATGAGATCACTCCATTGGCTGCCTTTGGCGTATTTTGCTTGCCATAATTGAGCCCATGGGGTGTTTGGCTTGGAGACCCAGTTCCACCAAATTCGAGCTCCCATTGTGTTGTTGCTTTGAAGCGGATCCCGAAGTCCTAATCCTCCTTCTGATTTGGTTTTACAAACCTCTGTCCAGTTGACTAGAGCCCATTTCCGATTCAGGCCAGTGGAGCCCCAGAGGAAGTTGCGTTGGAGATTGCGTATGGCTTTCAGTACCCATTTTGGAGCTGCCAGGATGGAGAAAAGATAGAGCGGCATTGCTTGTAATACTGATTTGATTAGGACTAGCCTGCCTGCCATATTTAAAGCCCGGAAAGTCCAGGATGAGAGCTTTGATTCGAGTTTATCCAAGAGCGACCTCCAGGACGCATGCTTGATTGCTGAGTCTGAAAGGGGAGCTCCCAGGTATTTAGAGGGCAGGTGGGATATTGTGAATCCCAGAATTCTAGCAATGTTCCTTTGCGTGGTGGGGGGGGTATTGAAGAAAAAGAGTTGAGATTTTGCAGCGTTAATGGAAGTGCCAGAGGCGTCAGAGAAGAGGGAGAGTAGAGATTTGAAAACAGAGGCTTCTTTTGAGGAAGGGTGCCCGAAAAGCATAGTATCATCAACGAATTGCTGATGTGTCTGAGGAGTGCGTCCATGGAGAGAGATGCCTTTGAGAGCTTGGGAGGAGACTGCTGATTTGAGGAGCCTGCTGAGCCCTTCGGCCATTAGAACGAAGAGAAAAGGTGAAAGTGGATCCCCTTGCCTGATGCCACGCGAGGGATGAAAAGGAGATGAGGGAGAGCCATTCAGTAAGACAGAGAAACTGGGAGATGTGATTAGGTTCATGATCCATCTGGTCCAGGTTGCATTAAAGCCAAAAGCCAAGAGCATTTTATGAATGTAATTCCAGCTAAGCTTGTCGAAGGCTTTAGAAAGGTCTAATTTTAGAAGCATACCTGGTTTTTTGAGAAGCTTTAATGAATGTATTACTTCGTTTGATAGAATTATTCCATCCATGATTTACCGGCCTTCTACATAACCCATCTGTTCTGGAGAGATGAGCAGGGGAAGGAGCGGTTTGAGTCAGTTTGCAATGACCTTTGAAATGAGTTTGTAAATCACATTGCATAGCGCTATTGGTCTGTACTTCTCTGGTTTGTTTGATGCTGCTTCTTTGGGTACCAAGGCTATGAAGGTTGAGTTGAGGGCCGGGAGGACCCAGTGCATGCTTCGGGATTCCTCCACTAGGTCCCATACTTCAGCTTTGATGAGTTCCCAAAATTCATGAAAGAAATTGGCTGTAAATCCGTCAGGCCCTGGTGCCTTGCCGTCTTTGAGCTGAGCCATGGCTTCTTCAACTTCCTTTAATGATATGGGTTGGAGCAATTTATTGTTGTGATCCTCATTTATAATTTTTGGAATATGCTGCGTGATGGCTCTAATTGCCTCATCCCAGTTGCCATCAGGTTCCTTTAGAATGTCCTTGAAGTATCCTGTGAATTCTTTTTCCATGTCTTCATGAGCCTCAATTCTTTCACCCTGTTGATTGTTGACGAAGGTAATGTTATTGTGCATACGCCTTTGTATGGTAGTTTTGTGGAAAAATTTTGTATTTTTCTCTCCATCTTTAAGCCAGCTGATTCGGGATTTTTGCCGCCATAGAATTTCCTCTTGTTTTTGACGTTCTTCAATTTGATTCCAGAGGATCTGCTCCTATTGAATTTGTTCTTCTGTGCGGCCTTCCAGAATGAATATTTGCTGTAGTGCTTTCATTTTCTGCTCCAGTTTTTGTCTGCTCTCCTGTATGTTGCCAAAATGAGTGCGGTTCCATACTTTGAGAACTTGTTTCAAATTTTTCAGCTTTTGTTGAAACTGATACATCTTAGCTCCCGCTGGCGGGGTGTAAGATGTCCAGGCATTATTGACCACGGCCTTGAAATTAGTGTTTGTGAGCCAAAAGGCTTCGAATCGAAAGGGTCTATTGCAGCAGTTGCCTGGTCTGGACCATTGGAGCAAAATTGGCCAGTGATCTGAGCCTCCTTGGGGAATAATTGAGGCGTTAAAATCCCCTCCAAGGTGGATCGCGTTGTCTGAAATTAAGAATCGATCTAGCCTTGAGGCAATGTGGTGAGCTCCTCGGCGCTTGTTGGACCAGGTGAAAATGCCATTGGAGGTAGGAATGTCCATGAGCTGATTGTTTTGTAGGAATTGCTTGAAGCCGCTGCTATCACTGTCGAGCCTGATTCTGCCCCCTTGTTTTTCTTCCATGGATTTTATTATATTGAAGTCGCCTCCTCCAATCCATAAGGGGAAGTGTCTGTTTTCATTGAGGGTGGAGATCGTGTCCAGGAGGTCCAATTTTTGCTGAATTGTCTGCGGAAAGTATACATTGGTGAGATGCCCATGGATATTGGTTCCAATGAGGTGGAAGGTAGCTTGAATAAGATGAAGAGTGGCATGAAAATTATCAAGTAAAACAATCTGCGGGTTCCATAGAATGGCAAGACCACCAGAGGCCCCTGAGGCGTCTACTGATATTGAACTGCTGCCTGCCCATATTTTATTGCTAAGTCTGTCTATCGCTGTGCTGCTGCTTTTTGTTTCTTGAAGAAAAACTATTGCTGGTTTTTCTTGCATTATCAGGTTTTTGATCATTCTGTGTTTGGAGGGACTGTTGAGTCCTCTTACATTCCATGAAATGAGCTTCATGTAAACTGAGATTTGGGTTTGTAGAACTTGGTCAACTTGGGAAATCGCCCCGAATCCACAAGTAACTCCCCTACTATTATTGTTCTCTGAAGGTCTGTTTTTCTGCCCCTTTTCTTTGTTTCTTTGAGGATCTTTTTTCCATCCCAGTGGCTACCTCCTTGTATTCCCAGGCTTTTATGGTGCTGCACCTTGGTTAGGACTCCTTCAAGTCTGTCTATTTGCCAGGGGGGGATTGAGTTGTACTCTTTTTGCTTGCATGCTGTCTCAAGTTTGGAGATGTCAAGCTCTTCTAGATCTACATCTTCCGGGTCTTCCTCCATAACAATTGGAGAGTTGTGGTCCTCCTCCTCTGCATCTTCATGAAGACTCAGGGCTAGAGCTGCGTCGAGATCCATATCTGATGCTTGTTGTTTTTCGTTCAACATGGTTTTCCCCTTAGATGGGAATAAGGGACCGAGATCTGAAACAGATTTGGTTTTCTCCATGGAGGGTGAAGGAGCAGCGTTGGAAGAGGCTGGGTCTGAGGAGAACAAGGGGTTGGAGCGGATGAGGGAGGGTGAGGGTGGGAGGGGCTGATCCGGGGAGTCAGAGTTGGGACTATCTTGCTTATCATGCGAGGCTAGAACAGAGAAGCGGTTCTGGGGGTCCGCTTTAAAGGCTTGATCCGTAGCTGCTTGGTTTTTCTTGGCGTGCCTGCGGCGGGTGGGGATTTTGATGAAACCATCTGAGTCCTTATTAGAATCATTAGATGAAGCCTTGGACTGTGCATTTAAGGGACAGTCTCGGAAGAGGTGGCCATGCTCATGGCATTTTCGACAGCGGAAAGGGATATGCTCATAATCTAAAGGTTGTTTCCATTCAAAGTCATCGTGAAAGAGACTTACCGAGTCTGCTAGGGCCTTGGTTAGGTGCATCTGGACGCAGATCCTAGCATATGAGGTGTATTTGCGAGTCTTTGTTTCGGTTGCAACTTTGATGAAGGTCCCCAGTTTGTTGCCGATGTCTGCCAGCGTTTCTTCTCTCCAATATTCCACGGGAAGGGAATACATTCTTATCCAAACAGGGGCCCAACTGAAGTCTTCTTTATCAGGGTTGAATCTGGGCTTCCATTCCGTTAGATACAAGCCTGAAGAGTTAAAGAAGTATGGGCCGCCTTCGAATATCCTTATTTTGTCCTCTATACAGTGAAAGATGGCTGTAAAGAAGCCCTTTGGGCCAAGCTGCAGGGTTACTTGTCCTTTGGGCTTCCATTTTGAGGCTATCCATCCTTGTAAGGCTTTTTCTGTGGGCCAGAATCCCAAGAACTTTCCGATAAGTGCATGATCCTGCATGAATTGGATCTCCCCATTGATGCGGTGGCTTGGCAGCTCGATCTTGATCGGTTCTGCGGCTTTTGGAATACATGTGGCTGAGGTCACTTTTGTCTGAGATGACGTCGCATTGGTGTGCTTATCATTGCCTGTGTTGTCCTCTTCATTCCGAGCTGAATGCAGCTTTTCCTCATTCGTCCTTTGCTTTTCTTTCTCAGGTTCTGGACCTGTGCCTGCAGGGTGCAGAGTCGCAGTCTTCTGCGTCTTGTCAGATGAGGGCGTGTCCATTGGAGGGGAGGCGGAGCTCTCCCCTCCTGCAGCTTGTGCCATGGTTGGCCTTCAGTGGTAGAACCTGCAGCGGCAATGGAAAGTCCCTTCAGCGGTGGCTAGGGTTTTGAATCTGTTTTTATTGAATCGCATCAGAGCGCTCTCTCTCGTCTCATCCATAACTTCTAATACTGTCCAATGCTTCTTACATTGAATTCCAATTCAAATTTTTTTCACTTGAATGTAGTTGTTGCTAATCAAATGAAGCGATTAATAAGTTCAAATAAGAGATTTGTAATCATGTGTGTAAAGGAACAACATAAGAATCGACAAGATGTTTTTTCAGGGTATGAGTCTCAGCTTAAATATAGTTTGATCAAAGAGGTAGAAACTTTTCCAATTCTATTTAAAGAAACCAAATATATTACTCATAAGCAGGTAATACAACATGAATTATAGTTTGTGCCTAAAGCTCCTCTTCCTAATGTCAGAATGAATCAATTCAGTCAAAGTTTGGAAGTTATAAGTTACAGGGATGCAGGTTAGTATTGGGGAAAGTCAATGTTAATTTACTCTTGTATTGTGTCACCAATTCATGTTTCAAACAGTTTGGAAGCCTCTTTTCAAGTGGAGAGGAAACCTATTTGTTTTCATATCAAAGCCTTTTCTAAAGTAGTGTCAAATTATTCAATACTTCTAAGGGAAAATTATGCATCAGGGGAAAGTGATAATCAATGGAAACATCATTTAATGAATAAGGAAATAGTGATTCAAACAAATAAACAGCCACTTCAATACTTTCAAAATAAAACTATGTTTGCAGCCATTTCTATATTACAGTTTGATGGTTTTATTGCCGCAAGTTCACTTAGTAATAAGGAATCAGAAAAGTATATCAAATCAAGTCGCTGGTATGATGTCAAAGATGTCTTTGATTGTCTCTGTCATTCTACAATATAGATTGTTAATACATGTCAAAAGCATTGAACAATATCCTGTAGAGATTGTTTTCAAAGATATGTATGAATCACTAATTCATGGTACTTCATGGAAAGAAATCAATTTCCATGTTCATAACACATTTTTTGACTATATTCACAAGTTGTGCATGTTGCAGATGGATGGAACAGGTCACTGATTCAAAATGTGCAATGGTCATCATCATCAAGGTCATCACTTTCAGGTGGTTGATCAAATGTATTGGTATATCATCAAGGCAAGGTGGAGAGTGAAGGAGTGCTACCCTCATTTACTATCTATCTATTTAAACTTTTGTGGTCCAAAAGCTTTCAAGTGGAGAGGATTTATCCAGGAGCATCTCGTCAGATCAATTACACAGGTTTAGTTTCGTCGTCGACTTTCAGGTCTGGTGTCGTCAGCTTCGACAATGATGTTTATGGTTTAGGTTGTCTAGTAATGTATATGGTTTTCATGGTGATATGGTTTGGTACCTGGTTTTCGACATGTGGTTGTCGTCAGTATGCCAGGATATGGTTTTCAACATGTGGTTGTCATTAGTTCCACTAGGATATGGTTATCAGCACATGATTTTCATCTGTCTCATAGGGTTTGGTTGTCGATATGTGATTGTCATCCACCTTGAAAAGTTCGGTTATCGACAAGATTTTGTCGTCATGTGATGTCACCAATGTTGCTTTGTGAAAAAGAAGTGTGTAACGGGTTTATGTGAAAATGTGTAAGTCTTTGAAACTAAAACACCTAAACCTATGCTAACACCTAAAGCAAGAACCCATTCAGGTCATTCACATTCAAATACAAACCATGCATTAAAATGACCTAACCTATGTATTAAAAATACATTAAAAACCCATAAACCTAAGTTCTAAAACCATTACAATACAAATCAAATACCTAACCCTAATCTAAAATCCAATCGGGCTATTAAAAACACTACAGAATAATAAACATTATAAATATCATATATCAAAGATCTAACTGCGCGAGAGAAGGCCCCAATGGTTACGAGCATATGTGAGCGGGTAGAGGTAACATCACGACTAGTAGTCCTAATTGCCAGGATTGGATACTACAGTGGGACCACGGCCATGTAAAAAGTCGTGGCAGTTAACTCGCAGGCCGGTTACAGACAGTGGAGGCTAACCGCGGGAGTATACACCTAATGTAACTATTAGGAGTTAGGCCACATACGTCTCACTATAAGCTGAAACCGTTGGATAAACATGCATCCATGTCTGTTTATGGTTTTTTTGGTGACTTTTTCGCATGGACAATTATCTCCTGCATGTTGTTTATTAATCACCATGATAGAACTTTGTTATTTTGGGTTTTTATTGGTCATTTGACATAAAAACTAATTCAATGACCATGCAAACTTATCACTAGGTTGCAGTGGAACCCAAAATTAGAACAAATTCATTCCTAAACTCAGTGTGAGGGAGTTCGAATGCATGTGGTGGGGTATAAATACAGATCGGTGCTTTGGACATAAAGGAGAGTGGTTTTGAGTTTTATGTGCAAGTTTTAGAGGATATAGGTTGTTTTGTTTTAAGTGTAACAAGAGCATCTGGAGTCAGAATTGGTAAACGTGATACGTGTCGAAAAGCTGGTTTAGAGAGCATTCTTATGACAATGACCAAAAGTTCCTATGAGCACATTCATTTTGGTCAATTTCTTGTGTAATCAACCTCCTCGGGTTCAATCCTAATAAAGTGGTCGCCCATCTTGAAAGCGGACCCAGAGACGTACTCCATAAGGGACGAACTCTGTAAGTAATCTTGATGTCTGGTATTGCTCTGTATTTTTTGTTTTCACTTCTATTTTTCATATTTCTTATGTTTATCATCTATCGTAAATTCTTTCTTCTCAAGCAGTTCTCACAGTTTTAGCACTTTAAGTTAACATTCATTTCACTATTGGCATAATCAATCCTAGTTCAGTTTTAACATATGATAATTTCAAATCATCTTCTCTGATGTAAAGGGGCTATGTTTTCTTCTCTTTCCAATGCCATTTTTGCTTCCTTAGCCCTGGACTTATCATGACTCATCCATGATGCCAATTCCATCAGTTGTAAGTCCCCTAGATTTGGATTGGGGTCCCACATATTCAAATATGTTAGGGCCAAGTTATGTAGGTAGAATTTAGATATCTTGGCCTTGTCCTCCAAGGTGCTTTAGTCAAAGAGGTCAATGAACTCCCTATAGTCTTGGAAACTCATAGTTACTCTATCTCATTTATTTTTGTCTCCTCTTCTTCCTCTAGTTATTCTTCTTCTTCTTCATGGTCCTCTTCTTCAGACTCTTCTTCCTCTTCTTCAGGCTCTTCTTGCTATTATTCAGACTCTTCTTCCTCTTCTTCAGGCTCTTATTTCTCTTCTACAGACTCTTCTTCATCTTCTTCAGACTCTTCTCCCTCTTCTTCACCACTAGAAGTAGGATCTCTTTCATACTCAATGGCTTGAATTTTATTTTCTATGTTCATGTATGCAAAAGTTGACCACATAATAGGGATTCTTAAGTTGTTTAGGGCATCTTCTAGTATGAGCTTGATCAATCCATGGTGTGCTAGTTTCTGATGCTTTCCTTATTTTACTTTGATGCCTGTGTCTATTATTGATTGCAACAAAAATTAAGGCACACTAATTCTTATATGAGGAGGTAACTCTTCTCCAAATCTTAGCTCATGGAGGAGTCTAAATTGGTAACCATAGATTATACTGAGCCTACCCTCACAAGAAATATACTTGAGAATTTTATAGCTTACTTCATCCTAAGGATATGCAATGCTCCCCCTTCTAGTCCCATTTGTGTCCTCAATTGGTTCCTCTCCTTCCAAGAAAACGTTCTTCTTGGCAAGAGTGTTGCTAGCTTTCTCCTCTTTTCTCCATTGCAAACCTAGAGGAAGTGTAGTGATTCTACTAATGATTTCAGCGGTAATTGTTACTGACAATCCCTTCACTACAATAGTTGCACTCACACTAGCTAGAGGTATGTGTGACATTGAAAATTCCCTATCTATATCATCATCATATACCCCAAGTAGCTCAAATAATCCCAACCATTGATGCCTTGTAAATATTTCTACCACAGGAGGATGTTGATGTATTCTAGTTGTTCTTGTGGGTTCCCTTCTACTAAAACCCCATGTCATCCTCTCTCTCTGTCAATCTAATATTATGAAGTTTTGGTGGCTATAGCTTAAGATTTTTCCCAGGAGATGATGGTTTAGATTTTAGGAGGGTGATTACTATCGTCCACCCTTTACTCTACCTGATACTCCACACAATTTTGCCTATCTATATGCACACTGTAATCACTAAAAGAAATGACAATTTATTTTCTTTTCTCTTTAAAAATGAAAGCACAAATGATATGGGACCTACCTTTCACTGCAATTCCTTTGTTGAGGATAACTTTAATTTCTGGCCCTAGGCACCCCCTCCTATCATTTTTGACAATTTTTCCAGTTTCCTGTAGTTTTCCTATAGGTGCCCACTATAGGATTTCGAGACTAGATTTTCTCACTATTTGTTAGGTCCCTATAATACTAGTGATTCCCCCATTACTATTGTAGTTGTATCCCTTATTAATATTTTTGTGCCCCTATTGTCCCCATATTGTTATTATTATGCCCCATAGGATCCCTCTATTGTTATTTTTATGCCTTTATATTATTATTGTTAGGTCAGCTTGGTTATATTGTGACCTCTTAGAATACTATATATAGAAAGGAGGTTTTGTCATTTGTATCATCCAAGAATTGTTCGTTTGTGTAATTCAAAGGAGGTTTCCCCTTTGAAAAGGCTAAATTGTAAGGCGTTCATCTATCTTTTCTATCTTTTTGTGAGCTGGTTTCATAACATTTGGTATCAGAGCTTTGGATTCTAGGGTTTCGCTGCTCCAAATAGGTCATCGTGGAATTCGCACTATAACTTTTTTTTTGAGACGTTTCAGATGCTAAAAACAAAACCCATTTGGTCCAAAATCGTTTTGCACCTTGGGCCTAAATTTTAGAGCTTTTTGCACTATATTTGCAGAGATATGATCTGACGAAGTTTTCCTTGTTGTAGACTCCCGAATTACATTCCAAACAGGTGACCTAGGGAAATCCTCATAACTTTTGTTCTGAGCATAAGATTAAAATTTTGTAAGAAGTTAGAGAAAGAGGACGGATTGTAATTTTTTGTGTATATTTTTTAGGTCCGAAGGTCAAAAAAGTGACACATGTCACTTCATACAATTTCTCTCTTCTAAAAAGGTATATAATCAGGTCATCTTGGGAGATTGTGCATAAATCTTTCTTGGAGAACCTAAATTTGATCAGACTAGTGGCATTGGAAAGAGGATGCAAAGGGATACTGTAGTCACAATTTTAGAACTGGATGATCTGAAATTACAGAGATACATCAAATTCAATATCGAGCTCCTACAAAGTGAGAAAAAGGTGTGTAGTTTTTTTTAATTTTTGCATAAGCTTGGTTTGAAAAATTAGTTCGAAGGAATTCAAAGGGCATAGTAAAACATTATTATTGGTAATTAATGCCCCAAGGAAAGAAAATGCAAACACTTAGTAAGCAGCCTAAAATCTCTAGCATGACTCATGAAGAAGAGGAAGAAATGCAACATTATATAGAAAAATTACGAGACCAAGTGCAGCGAATGTCACTCGCACAAAGAGTAACATAATCTAAGATGGATGGTTTAAAGAAAGATGTAGAAGCTAAGATTTATGGCATGGAAGTTAAGATGAATGACGTGGAAGCTAAGATGGATGATTTGAAGATAGACATGGAATATTTGAAGACAGATTTAACAAAGTTTCTGCAAGAAATGCTTACTAATGGTGAAAGGGTAGTAAAGGAAACTCGTGATGAGAAAAAAATAAATGTTAATCATGATTTCATAGACTCTTATGTTGGATCGAAGAACCACCAAATTCCAAAAATCGATATGAGGAATTTTGATGGCAAGGATCCCGTAACATGGATACTACAAATGGAGCAATTTTTCGATCTCCATAATGTGAAAAACAAATAAAAGGTACGTATTGCAACTTTATATTTGGAACCAAATCAGTTTGTATGGTATCAATGGCTTTGCTCTCATAAACAAATTGTCACTTGGGAAATTTTTACGGAAGAAATGACAGCACATTATGAGGATACAAAAAGCAACACCTTTTTTAGCCAATTGATAAGTCTCAAACAAAAGGGTTCAATGATGGAGCACATTAAGGACTTCCAAAAATTGAACATAAGGGTAAAAGATATTCCAGAGGAGCATAGGATTGATGTGTTCATAGTTACTTTAAAGGATAATATCCAACATTAGGTTCGCCTTTGGAAACCTGATTCATTGGAGAAGGCATTCAGGTTAGCAAGAAAAATGGAAAGCAATATTATGGAAACCAGGAAGCCTACCACTCACAACTATAAAGATGGAAGTGTTGTTGCCCCTAGCCTTCCACAACCTATAAGGTTGACACCACAAAAATTGGAATAAAAAATAGCAAAAGGGCTTTGTTACAGTTGTGATAGCAAATACACTAAAGGTCATAAGTGTGCTGAGAAGAATTTATTCTACATAGATTATGAAGAGGAGGAAGAAAAGGAACAAGAAATGTCAAAAGAAGAGGATATACTCTAGGAACAAACCCTAGATAAAGAAGTAATGAATTCAACAATATCTTATAATGCATTGGCTAGACTTACCACTCCTCAATCTATCAAGATAGAAGGACATATCAAGAAGAAAAAGGTAATAGTGTTGACTGATTCAGGAAGTACCCACAATTTTATTCATTGTAAGATAGCAAAGAATTGAGTTGCTTCCCATATCCAGCACCAGAGTGTCAAGTGATGGTTGCAAGTGGAGGAACCATAAATTGCTCTAGAAAGTGCCACAATATCAAGCTATCCATGTGAGAATATGTATTGAATAGCCCAATGCTTTCCATTCCAATGGGAGGTGTTGATGTTGTACTAGGAATCCAATGGCTACAATCCTTGGGTACAATAGCTTTTAATTTTCAAAAAAGTTTCATGAAATTTTATGTGGAAGGAAAGGAATTTGAATTAAGGGGTATTGCAAGGAAACCGGGAAAGATAATCATCTCTAACGGTATGACAAAGATTCTACAAAAGGAACAATGAGGTGTAATTGCACAATTATGTTCGTTAGATGTTTTCACATTGAAATCATCTATTTCTCCAAATCTCCAAAAGGTCTTGGACAATCATTCCAAGGTATTTGAGACTCCAAAAGGTCTCCCACCTATTCATGATCATGATCATGCTATTCATTTGATTCCAGGAAGTGTTCCTCCAAACATCAAGCCGTATAGATATTCTTATGCCCAAAAGAGTGAAATTGAACACATGGTTGCAGAAAAGCTAGGGGCTGCTATAATTCAACCTAGTCAAAGTTCTTTCTTTGCTCCAGTAGTATTGATGCACAAGAAGGATGGATCATGGTGCATGTGTCCAGATTAAAGGGAGCTCAACAAGCTCACTATTAAAGATAAGCCTCCCATTCCTGTCATTGATGAATTATTGGATGAATTGCATGGATTAATTTACTTCACCAAGTTGGATCTTTGTTCAGGATATCATCAAATCAAAATGAAGACTGAAGACATTCCGAAAACAGCATTTAGAACTCATGAGGGTCATTATGAATTTTTGGTCACGCCTTTTGGCCTTACCAATGCACCTTCTACATTTCAATGTTTGATGAATTCCATTTTCATACCCTTCCTTAGAAAATTTGTGTTAGTATTTTTTGATGATATACCAATCTATAGCAAGACTTGGAAGGATCATGTTGAACATGTTGATAGGGTGCTACAGCTATTGGAGGAGAAACAATTATATGCAAAAAGATCCAAATGTTCCTTTGGAGTACAAGAAGTGGAATATCTGGGTCATATTGTATATCATGAAGGAGTTAAGGTAGACCCTAGAAAAATTAAATCCATTAAGGAATGGAAAATCCCCACAACCATAAAGCATATGCAAGGATTTCTTGGGTTGACAGGGTATTATCGCAAGTTTGTTAAGAATTATGGGAGAATAGCAGTACCTCTAACAACATTGTTGAAGAAAGATGCATTTTCATGGACTCCATAAGCAACAAAGGCCTTCGAACATCTTAAAGAGGCAATGTGCTAAGCATCAGTCTTAGCTACACCAGACTTCACGAAAACCTGTATTGTGGAATGTGATGCTTTAGGAAATGGAATTTGTGTTGTTTTAATGCATGATGAAAGACCCATTACTTTTTAAAGTCATCCAATCAAGGGAAATTATTTATACAAAGCTATTTATGAGAAGGAAATGTTGGAAATACTACATGCACTTAAGAAATGGCAACCCTACCTAATGGGAAGACACTTCAAGGTAAAAATGGATAATGATAACCTTAAATACTTTTTAGAAAAAATATTATCCTTTGAAGAGCAACAAAAATGGGTCACAAATATGTTGGTTTATGACTTTGAAATCATCTACAAAAAAGGGAAGCAAAACGTTGTGGAGATACACTCTCAAGAAAGGATGAGGATGTGGAAGTATTGTTGTGCACCATTTCTATTATCCAACCAGATTGGATAAATGAAGCAAGGGAGGAATGGAAGAATGAAGAAGAAGTGTGGGCACTTATTCGAAATTTACATCAACATTCCAGTACATCTGACACATTTAGCTAGAAAAACGATTTGTTATGGTACCAATATCACTTATACCTCTGTAAGAATTCCCAACTCAAACAAAATATTCTTATGGAATTGTACACTTCTCCCTTAGGAGGGCACTTAGGATTTTTAAAAACTTACCACAGGGTTAAGAAGGAGTTTTTTTGGGATGGCCTTAAATAGGATATTCAAAAGTCTGTGGTAGAATGTTTGGTTTGCCAACAAAACAAAGTTGAAACAATTAAGACCCCAGGTCTATTACAACCTTTATCCATTCCAAGCCAACGTTGGGGGGAGGTTTCAATGGATTTTATCACAGGTTTACCCAAGTTTGAGGGAAAGAGTGTCATCATGGTGGTAGTTGATAGATTTACCAATTATGCACACTTTTGTGCATTATCACATCCATTTAAATCCAGTATAGTTTCTACTGCATTTATGGAAACAATTGAAAAGATACATGGAAACCAAAAGATTATTGTAAGTGACAGAGATCCCATTTTCACTGGAAATTTTTGGACAGAATTATTTTCTTGTCTTGGTACTCAGTTAGATCATAGCTCATCTTATCATCCTCAATCTGATGGGAAAACTGAGATAGTAAACAAATTCTTGGAAGGATATCTTCGTTGCTTTGTATCTGATAAACAGACACAATGGGTCAAATGGTTGCCTCTAGCTGAATGGTGGTATAACACTTCCTTCCATACTGCAACAAAAATGACCCCATTTATGGCACTTTATGGATATCAGCCACTGTCCATCACATCATATTTAAGAGAAAATTCTAAGGTTCAAGCGATGGAACATCACATCGAGCATCAACAACAAGTTCTCCAACTCTTAAAGGATAACCTCGTGTTGGCGCAGAATATAATGAAACAACAAGCATATCGACATCGCAGTGAAAGAAGTTTTGATGTAGGTGATTGGGTATTCCTACGGCTACAACCATATAAACAAATGTCCCTCAAGCAAACTAAGAAGGATAATAAATTATCACCAAAGTATTATGGTCCGTACAAGGTGTTGCAAAAGATTAGTACTATGGCATACAAATTGGAGATTCCTGTAGCTTCTCGAGTGCACTCAATTTTCCATGTTTCATGTTTGAATAAGGTTATAGGAGACAAGCTCCCAGTTCAAACAATATTGCCAGAACTTGACGAGGAAGGAAAATTTATATTAGAACTGGAAGTAGTCATAGAAACAAGAACTCGATAGTTACGAAATCGATCAATTTCGGAGTATCTCATCAAGTGGAAGAACTTATCCGCTGAAGATTCCACATGGGAGGATGAGAATTTTATATAGAAGCATCTAGAACTACTCAAGAATTGAGGACAACACTTTTGAGAAGAGAGGGGAATGTTAGGTCCCTATAATACTAGTGATTCCCCCATTACTATTGTAGTTGTATCCCTTATTAATATTGTTTTTCCCTTATTGTCCCCATATTGTTATTACTATGCCCCATAGAATCCATCTATTGTTATTTTTATGCCTTTATATTATTATTGTTAGGTCGGCTTGGTTATATTGTAACCCCTTAGACTCCTATATATAGAAAGGAGGTTTTGTTATTTGTATTATCCAAGAATTGTTCATTTGTGTAATGTAAAGGAGGTTGCCCCCTCGAAGAGGCTGAATTGTAAGGCGTTCATCTATCTTTTCTATATTTTTGTGAGTTGGTTTCATAACACTGTTTCATGTAGTTTTCCTGTGTTTCCTGCAAATGCTCACTGTCGGATGGCTGAGACTAGATTTTCCTTTCAATGACTCCTCTAGGTGGCCCCAGCTCTCAAAATCTTGAAATGAACAATATCTTGCATGAAAGTTAGGGAATATTTATATTTATGGTCGATTCCATTGAGCGATGTGTTGGCTGGCTGAGTACATATTTCTCCTTTTGGACCATTGGTCCCACTAATAGTTATCATGAAACCCTTCTTCGTAATCATCAGCCACTCTTTTTTAACCTAACTCGACCACCTTTCTGATTTATTCCCTTTGATGTCACCTTCCCATATGTCGAGTTCACTAGCACTTTAACTTTTTTTTATCGGGCTAAGAGTGGCCAAGTTAATTGGCCACCTTTGTCTATAAAACCCACTTTTTACATATTCCTATAGTTTTAATAATATTTGTACTTATGAGAGAGTGTGGATGAGGTGACATACATATGGCTTCCTTTGCCTTGTTAATGCATGCTGGACGGTGGCTCTGTTGTGCTACTCATGGTTCAGGTACATCTTATCTACTGCTCTCTTTTTGTTGATTGTATTCTGTTGATAGGTTGCCTTCTTGCTGATGTGAAGGTGTTGGCTTCTTGAGAGGTGCCATTTTTGGCTTGTTGGGGCCTGACCCAGGTTCAAAGTTAATTAGCAAAACAAATCCCTGTACTACTGGCTCGTTTGGTAACAGTCTGTGTAGTGTGGACTGAGGTCTCACCCGAAGTAGTATGGGGGGGTGTTGGAACTAGGTTTTCGCACCCTTGAGATGTTTGAGGGTTTGATTTGGTCCAACTGTTAGTCCCTTCACACAAGTTTCTTCGTGCACTTCCCTGGCCTTTGCACATTTATATATTTGCCTTCTCGTAGCCCTAACCATGGGTTGTGGGGCTTCTGCACTACCGGAGTAGCACTCTGCACTATTTCCTTAAGTCACACCTGAGATCTTACTTATCTTCTTACACTAGTTAGTTGTCTTCATGTAAATTGTTGCCTTATGTTATATTTATTTATACAACACATTCATATAAGTTTGCGCAGCAAATAAATAGTAAACTTGCAATTCACACCCAATAATACATAAAACGTGAAAAGATACACATGAATATGATAAACTTCCTATTTATTAATGCTTCCAACAGTTACAGACTCGACCTGCCCTGCACACTCAGTTGCAGAGGTCTGCGCACTCAACTGTGGACTACTAGGCCTCTGCGCACTCAGCTACGGAGCCTTCTCCTACTCTATGACCCAAAGACACAACTTACACTTTGACTCAATCAATTCCTTAGACTCATATTTACTCCCTTCTTAGATTAATTGTTTTCTACACTTAGAGCCTCACTCTATTTATACAATCCCATGGTCCACGGACCATGGGTAGATCTTTCAAACTGACATTACATTACAAAAACAAGGGCGGACAACCCTATGACTCTATTATTACTTCGTGCTCTGCGCCCACAATTCGCAGAGTATTTAAAATGGACTTAGTCAAAACTTGGGCTTTAAGACCCAAAACATGCCTCGGGGGATTCCACGCCCAACAGGCCCCCAACAAAAACATTGTGACTCACCCTCGAGTCACTCTATCAATGCGAAGATTTTTGCACGGAGTCCTTCCAACTTTGCTTGAATAGCTACAAGGTCAGTAGCACAATGACCGGTTGCTTACTGAATCTCTCGTACACGTTGTTCTGAGACGCGGTGTTGGAACTACTTCCCTGGATCTGTTCCTACGTCCCATGCATTTGGTGATAGTCCCGCGCCTTCTTTTAGCTTCCTGAGGTGTGATGACTGTGCTTCTATCAACTAGTCAGATAGTCTGGCCACCCGTGTAGGGCTTCAGCCAACTGCCATTCACTTTGCTTGGGAGAGGTTCTCCATTTAGCTTGACTAGCTGTATCATGCCTTCGTCTGTGACTTCCTTAACAACATATGGGCCCAACCAATGCATCTATAACTTCCCTGGGAATTTATCAAACTTACTATCATATAGTAACACTAAATCGCTTACTTTGAAGGTGCGCAACCTAATATGTCAATTGTGCTAGGCCTTTTCGTGCTACCTTTGTACCTGCTGATGGAAGCCAACTAGAAACTGTTCCTCTTCAAGTTCCTCCAACTGCACGAGCCTTTACTCCAAGGCTCCATGGTCCGTCATACTTGTCAGCACTGCTATGCGCAAACTAGGCACAATATACTCCATTGGCATGACAACTTCCACTCCATAGACCATCTGGAAAGGTGTTTGTCCCATCAGTTTCATACACGTTGTTCTATAAGCCCATAGTATTACAAGTTTGCGTAGGTCCCAATCACTCCACTACACGTTGCACACTTTGTTCTGCGCAGTTTCTAGGATTTTGTTAAATGCTTCTACTGTCCCATTGGCTTGTGGGTGATATGGTGTGGTTTTCTAATGATACGCCTAAAACTCTTCTGTTAGCGTGCTAATTGTTTCATTCAAGAAATGTGTACTGTGATCACTCATCAAGATTTATGGACATCCAAATCATGTCAATACTTGTTCGAACAAAAACTTCGCAGCCATGGCAACCATGCAATCTTTTACTGGCTACGCTTCTACCCAACGAGTCAACTACTCTGTCGTGGTGATAATGTATCACATGTTCGCTTTCCCCGAGGTTTGATAGGGCCTACAAAGTTGATCGCCCATTTTTCGAAGGGCTACAACATCATTTTAGGATTCAAAGGCATCTCGACCCTTTGCAATGGTTTACCTATTCTTTGGCATACATCACAGGCCTTGCAGTGTGCTTTTAAATCCTGATGAAGGGTTGGCCACTGCAACCCTGCATGGAGGATCTTCTGCATGGTTGCTCACCCTGCATAGTGTCCTCCTGCAGCACCCCCATGCACTTTCGCGAGGATATGACTTCATTCAAATTCAGGTACATACCTTCAAGTATCTCATCATTTCCCATCTTATATAGGTGCCCTGCGATGATAGAAAAATCTACAACGTGCACCACCAGTTCCTTCTTATGTTGGATGGAGTACTCTTTCGACGCAGTTCTAGTCATGAGAAAGTGGATTATGTCTTCGAAGTGTCCATCTTCTATGCGCACAGCAAAGAGTTGTGCGTCAGGTAATCCTTCCTCCAAACTAGTAGGTTCCTCTCTCGTCTCAATTCGTGACAAGTGATCAGGTCCCGCATTCATGGGTCCAGGCTTCACAACGACCTCAAAATCATATTCTTGGAATAGTAAGAGCCACCTGCATATTCGCCGCCCCAACACAGGCTTATTGACCAAGTATTTTAGTGTTGAATGGTCTGTATACATATTGAATTTTCCCCCTAGCAAATAGCGTTGATATTTTTGAAGTGCGTACACCATAGCCAATCCCTCGCATTCAGTGGTCAAATAGTTCTTTTCTACTTTAAGAAACCTGTGACTCGTGAACGCGATAGTGTGATCCAAGCCCTCTACACCCTCCTGTGTTAGGACCGCTCCCAACACTATACACGATGCGTCAACATGGACATGAAACTCCTCATCCCATTTCGGGAGGACCAGGATTGGTGCAGAGGCTAATTTTTCTTTTAGTACATCCAGGCTCTTCATGTAGTCATCATTCCAACAAAACATGATATCCTTTCTCAAGAGCTTCTCCATTGGCACGGTGATCTAAGCATAGCTTTCGATGAACTTCTGGTAATACCCTGTATGTCCCATGGTGGCGCGCAATTATTTGACACTGCGTGGTGCTTCCAAATTCAGAATCATTGCAATCTTCACGGGGTCTACCATCAGTCCCTATTTTCAAACCACATGTCGCAACAGGTTCCCAAAGGGAACAAGGAATGTGCACTTCTTGAGGTTTAGTGCGATTTGGTGTCATCGGCAGGTATCCAACACCAAGCATAAGCTCACTACATGGTGCTTAACCAATCCAAATACAGTGTAGTCATCCAGATAAACCTCCAGGAACTTGTGGATATATTATTTGAATGCTGCAAAAACTATGTGCAAAAAGATGGTCAACATGTTCTTCAACCCAAATGGAATAACGGTGTATTGAAAGCAGCCCCATTCAATCATGAAGGTTGTCTTACTCCTATCTTCCAGCGCGATTTTGATCTGGTGGTACCCTAAGAATCTATCAGTAAAAGAATATGCTTCTTTCCCTCCCGACATTTTCCAGTACTTCATCTGTGAATGGAGTTGGGAATGGGTCATGCACACATGTGTCATTCAATTTTCTGAGGTCCACGCATATTCTTATCTCACCCTTTTGCTTCTTTTCCTGCACTACCATAGGGTTTACCCAATCAGATTCTTCCACTGGCTCAATGATTCCAGCCATGAGCATCATGTCTAGTTCTATGCAGACCTTCTCCTTGTACTTTAGATTCAAGTGGTAAGGCCTCTAATTAATTGGCTTCGCATCTCCGCATCATTCCTAAATCACTGAAGATTCTTTTTAAGTCTATGATCTTTGTGGGGAATAGGTCCTGGTACTCGCGGAGTAACTCAATGACTTTATCCACCGTTGCGCCATCCCAGTAGTCATCGAGCATTGCGTACTCAGGTTCAGCTTCCGTACCAATGTTTACCTGCTTTGTTTTTACCAGTGCAGTTATGTCAAGGTCTTCAATCAGTGGCCCTTGAACCTCGAAATAGCCTACAATTTCTGGAATGTTAACTTTCCACGGATCCTCATTGTCTTCTTTAGTTTTTACATTATAACACTCCAACGTGCAGCTTAGCTAAGTCACCCATTCAGGTTGAATCAATTCTATTGGCTCCTGGGGTATTTTAAAGATATCTTCTTTTACTTCTTGTAGCAAGTCATCAACAGTATCCCACCAATGATCCTCAAACATGAAGGTTAACAGGGACCCTTTATGCAAGATATTCCATTCACTCATCCCATGGAGCTCTGTCTCTATATACCAGTTCATGGGTATAACATCTAGCGTATGATAGAATAGGTGCACCCACTCAAGTTGTGCCTCTTCCCCATAGACTTTTGTCCACTTGGTGAGGTGTGCGTGTGGATCATCCCATCCTTCATACGTCTTTTTTAATCACATTTGAGGCTTCCCATACCGTATGAGCATCATTCTCCTGCATTTGTGCTAGTCCCCAAATATTCCTTGGTGCGTACCCCACCACCTCATGGGCATAGCATGCAGTACCCATTTCAAAGCCTCAAAGCGTTGTTTTTTTGTCACTTCTCTTTCGAATCTGTTTAGGAAGTCATCTACCTCACTTAACTCATCGTACATAGGCAGATCCCTTACCTCCATTGATACGCAGCACAACGATCATGTCATGATGTTGCAGTTCAGTGTGGTTACCTCATGTAACTGGTTATGCCATCACTTTATCTCTTCTTTAGAATTCGATGTACAAGACCTTTCACCCCCCCATGAGATTCATCCATCCGTGGTTGGATTTACCCAGTCTTTCTCTTACACAATTATCTTGTAGATGCAGTCCAAGTCGTAGTCGCGCACTAGCTCCATATAGCACAATCCTTCTACAGGGTCCAAAGGTACAACTACGTGCATAGACATTTTCTCAAAAATCATCTTGCATTTCTTCATATTTATCACCCCATGCATGTCAGTGCCCCAATCGATTCCTAATAGTGCAGGGTACAGATTTGGTGTCATCAATGATCTCTATCACTTCAAAATCTGCCAGCGCACTTGCTCCTTCAATATCCACTGTGATCCCCTGCAATATTCCCATAGGTAGGATCTTTCATTGGTTCACCATTTGCAGTTGGATGGGAGATCATTGCAGCTTAGGCCTCCCCATGCACTCCCATGTCTGCTTCGGCAGAAAGTTTGCATCTCATCCCAGGTCCAGAATCACTTGGTCCATCTCATATTCTCCAATCTACGTGATCAATCTAATTTCTCTTCCATGTCGAATGCTTTCCAATCTTCTGTACTACGCACGGTTCTCCTAGCGTGGTCCCAGAACAGCAATTGATGAGTTCCTACAGTCCCTTTACAGCCTTGTTGTCATGCAGCAGCTTCATGCATGTTTCCAGGAATGTCGTGAGCATCGACGGGTCCATTTCCAGATTCGGTCTGTATTTGCTTCCTGAAGTGGAGGCATCAGTGAAGCTCTTCCTAGCTTCCATGAAGGTTTCCTTAGTGTGCTCCAAATAAAACTTTGGTTCTTTCATCAGAGCCTTGCGAACCCAAGTACTATTTTCAGGTTGCTTGCCTTTATCATCCCTATTGTAATTCCACTTCGGAGCACAATTTTCACATTAGGGTCTTCCTCACACGGCTCAGACCTCATCATTTGTAGGTTCTAAGTCGGGATAGGTTAGAGCGCTCCTTTGTCGCGTAGCCTTGCTATTAGTGTGGGACAATCCTCTGTCTCATGATAAAACAATGTAAAATACAAGCATGATGAATGCATTGGATCCGTACAATCGCAGGCATAATGTCTTGGCCATTCGAAATTGTAACATATTAGCTGTTTGTGACCTCTTCCAAGTCCTCCTCCACCTCAGCCTCATCCACGCCCCTGAAATCTGGCTCGTTCCATCCCTGCATTTTGGTCAAGGGGTCACGTTTCAGCCTAAACTCTGTAGGTGGGAATCCTATCCATCATCAGTTCATAACTCCTATAGGTGTGCTCATCATGTCCCACTGATCTACAGAAATTATAGAACAACTATTGTGAATTCTGCGTGAACTTCTGCAACAGATGGCAATTGTCTCTATCATGCTTTCCCCCTATTTGACAAATCGTGCACCATAATGCAAACACCACGCTAGGTCATGCTTGTGCCTCTGGTCTCAACGGCATTGGTCCTCCTCTAGCGAGTTAATTCATGAACATCGGGCAGTGGTCCTCGTCATGTCCCTAACCCTTGCACTTTACGCACCATAACTTGTCGCGCACTTCTGGGTGACCTGTCCTTTCTTGTTTCAGACTCTGCATCTCAAGGCACAAGTTTTTCAACTGCGCATGGATCTACTGAACTCCCAGGTTAGGATCATCTATCGAGGTTTCATGCAGTCTCATCACGATCTCCAAAGCCTTGGCCTGAGTCGTTAGCCTATGTTGTGACAACGCATTCCTTAAATGCAGTGTTAGTGATGCTACAAACCATTCGTGATGTTGTCCATCCATCAAAGTCCTGTTAACTTCACGAATTGTGCACTTCAGTCTCTGATCCAACTCCCCAAGGATCTCGCTTGGTAGCATCATGATCTCCATGAACCCAATGATCGACTGTACCTCTGACTTCGGCCTGCTAAATTCCTTGTTTAGCACAGTTTGGATGTTTGCGATCCCTATATTCAAATTGTCAATAGAATGCTTAATGTACCAGGTCAGCACGCGATCCTATAGAGCACTAAGCAACGTTTCTTTCTTTATATTTTCATCTGTAACTCCATGTGCTTACCATACATCTTTTATCATGAACCAAAACTAGTCCAGATCTTCATTTCCTACTCCTTTGAACACCGACAACTTTATCTCTCTTTCCATATTAACTGGCGGTGGTGGCGGAGGTAGTATGGGTGAAGACGGGGGTGAAGACGGTGAAACTGGTGGTGGTGTGGGTGGGGATGGTATGCGTGGAATCCTCTGCCTTATGAAATTGAT
Organism: Pinus tabuliformis; assembly: GCA_031772625.1. NCBI lineage: Eukaryota > Viridiplantae > Streptophyta > Pinopsida > Pinales > Pinaceae > Pinus > Pinus tabuliformis. The sequence continues at coordinate 42,433,732 of CM062815.1, forward strand.
TGCACTCCTTGGTGAGACCTTCACGATCTCTTCCTCATTCCCTCGCAGAGGTGAAATCAAGGCACTAGTTTCTAGTTTTGTAGTACCTTTGTTTATGTAAATCCTCCCACTTCGCATAGCCCCAAACATCAATTTATTCACATAACCCACAGTATCATTTTAGTCCAAGTGTTCAAAGACTTAACATACTTACCCGCGGTCCTTTGAGGAAGCGTCGTTCTGCCTCGCTGTAGCTGACTGAATTATCTACCACGAATCCAGTAATGAATCCTCCTATAATTTGATTGAGCCAGTGATCAACGGCGTGTGTGATCTTATCCTCCAATGCTTCCAATCTACGCACCAATTCTGGGGTCCACACAATAGGTATGTCGAGTTTGCACCTTTCTTGGCTATCTTCTAGCTTCGTGATCCACTTGTATAGCTCAATAGGGAAAGATGCGAAGGAAATTTCGTGGATCTCTGTGTACAAGTAGCAGTCTAGCCACTCTTCTTTTGATAGTCATGGTTTCCTATTCTTCTGCACCGCGAATTCGTGAATCTTCCTATCCAGCCAATCTTCAATTTCTTTCTTAGTTGGATTCTAGTGATACGACATCAAACATATCTATGCAGATCTAGTCCCAACAATAGAACCATTTGTTGGCTTGTTGGGGCCTGACCCAGGTTTTAAGTTAATTAGCCAAAAAAATCCCTGTACTATTGGCCCTTTTGGCAACAGTCCGCAGAGTGCAGACTGAGGTCTCACTCGAAGTAGTATGGGGGGTGCTGGAACCATGTTTCCACACCCTTTAGATGTCTGAGGGTTTGATTTGGTACAACTATTAGTCCCTTCACACAGGTTACTTTGCACACTTCCTTGGCCTTCATGCCCTGATATATTCACCTTCACGCATCCCTAACCAAGGGCTGTGGGGCTTCCACACTGTTGGAGCAGTGCTCTGCACTATTTCACTAAGTCACACCCGAGATCTTACTTATCTTCTTACACCAGGTAGTTATCTTCACGTAAATGGATGCCTTATGTTATATTTATTTATACAGCACATTCATATGAGTTCACGCAGCAAATAAATAGTAAACTACAATTCATACCCAATAATACATAAAACAAGAAAAGATACACAGGAATATGATAAAACTCCTCTTTATTAATGCTTACAATGGTTACAGACTCAACCTGCCTTGCATACTCAGCTGCAGCGGTCCGCGCACTCAATTGCGGACTACTAGGCCTTTGCGCACTTAGCTGTAAAGCCTTCTCCTACTCTACGACCCAAAGACACAACTTACACTTCAACTCAATCAAATCCTTAGAATCATCTTTCTTCCCTTCTTAGATTAGCTATTTTCTACACTTACAGCCTCGCTCTATTTATACAATCCCATGGTCCGTGGACCATGGGTAGATCTTTCAAACTGACATTACATTACAAAAACAAGGGCAGAGAACCCTATGACTCTATTATTACTTTGCGCTTCGTGCCCACAATTCGCGAAGTCTTTACAATGGACTTAGTCAAAACTTGGGCTTTAAGCCCCAAAACATGCCTTGGGGAGATTCCACACCCAACAGCCATAGTGTCTGTAGTTTTGTTTCTCCTCTTCCAATGCATGTGTGCTAACGGTTAGGCCTGGAGCCTGTTGTTGCTTCCAAATAGGCTACTACAGGGTTTCCTGTAGTACTACTACAGGAAATCCTGTAGATGCCCCCTTTTTTTAAATTGTGACCTTTCTTTTTCTTGGAGGGTGAATAGATACTAGAGTGAGTGGAATTTGTGTCCATGGAGTGGTAGGTGAGGTAGGTTTCTAGTGGTATGCCCCTTTGATATTTATTTGTTTCTTCTCTTTTCATTTTGTTTTTTTTTTCTATATTTTTTATTTTTTCTTCTTCTAAGTAGATTTTTTTTTATGGACACAGAGGGTGACATGGTCATGAAGGGTGTTGGCTGAGATGTGGTGAAGTTAATGGCCTCCTTTTTTCATCCAAAATAAGCACATCATATTTTTTCAATCAGACTTCCTTTGCTGTAGATTTTCAAGACTTCCTGTAGTACTACAAGAAACTCCTGTAGTAACTATAGGAAATCCTGTAGAAGTCACAGAATTGCCTGAAATTTGGATTTTTCTATTGTTGGAGATGAGTATGGATGAATGAACATGGGGATCATGGAGGATATGAAATGGATGAAGAAAAACATGGGGTTTTGCATGGCTTTCTACCCTCTGTTATTTGTGTCCATTATCTCCTTGGAAACCTGTAAAAACCAGAATTGTTATGAGTGGGAAGGTTTGAGGTCCCTGCCATTTTTGTGATTTTTCTCTCTTTTTTATTTATTTTTTATTTTTTTTGAAAGACAACCAAGTTGCCTCAAAGGATTCTTTCACCCTGGTTCCCTACCCTAGGCGCCTCAAAGGAGGTTTTCACCCAGGGATCTTTTATTTTTCTCTTTTTCCCCTTTTGTTTTAACTCTTAGGTTGCCTCAAGGAGGTTATCAACCTAAGAGTGGGCCTCAAGTGCCTCATGGAAGTTTTCACCTGGGTCTCTTATTGTATTTTTTTTTAAAGATTCAATAGTCCTCAAGAACTTGGTGAGATGGAAGCTGAGACTCCTTTAGTCACCATTACTTCCTTACTAATACTACTGATGAACTCTTTCTTTAACAATGGATTTTTGTAGACTTTCAACCTATACCCATTGACAAGCAAGGGCATACCATCTTCATAAATGGTTCTTATCTGAACATCCTCATTTTCATGACACTTTTCTAACACATATGGGCCCAACCATCTGGTGATCAACTTGCCTTTGAAATCTTTGAACTTGGAGTCATACAGCAGATCCCAATCGCCTTCTTGAAACATTTTATCTCTAATATTTTTTCATGCCAGACCTATATTTGTACTTGAGTCACCTATGTGTGCAAGAGGGCCTACATCTTGAATTCATCTAACCCATTAAGCTAGAGCAGCCTCTCTTGTTGTGCCCTTATAACATCTAGATCCAACTGTGTTTCCATCCTTCAAGTGTTGTACTCAAACTCAATGGAGAGCAGAGCCTTCTTCTCATAGACCAAATCATAAGGGGTGAAGCCATTGGTTGTCTTCCAAGTTGTACTGTAGGGCCTATTTTCATTATGTATTTTTGAGGTTGAGGGAGTAAACACATAAGACAGCATCAAAACCACTTTGGAAGTTAGGATTTAGCCCTGCCAGCTTCAGAGAGGGATCTCTCTGTAAAATTTAGCTTTGTTATTATGTAATTTTTAGGCTAGTTATGACTGTGCTTGTTTATTTTTATTTGATTGGTTTGGTTGATATAAGTGATATAATTCCATGGGCTATGGAGTCTATAAATTAAACTGGGTTTTGCATCAATTTTTAGAGGAGTTCTCACAGGGCAAGCTAGGTTGCACTATTTGGATGTTTTTAGAAATTAAATGGATGGTGAAATAGTATAGGTGTAAGGTTCATTAGAAATCAAGGAGCAAATAAGAATTCCTTGATTTGACTTCAATGGAAAACATTAAAATTACGAACAGCCAAAATAGGGTGCTCTAAGTAACAAATCCTATTTATCACATTTTCTCTTGAGTAATTCAGATATTCATAATAACAGAGAAAGAAAAAAATGTTTAAACACATAAATAGAAGAGACACATCACCATTTGGTACACCACATGAATCCTGTGAAAGGTCCTTGTATTATTGATGTTCTAGTACTTTGAAAAAAAAAATATGCAAAAGAAATTACATTCAGAAATCAACTGTTAATACTTCAAATAGTGAAGTATTTATACTAATAATTTACAAAAATCCTTTACAAAATCGATGTCAAACCGATAGTGTATTATTAGCCTACTTACAAACAATACGATTCATTCCTAGTAGAAAACTATGATCTAGGTGGATATTGGTGGCCACCCACCTATTCCACTTGGACCCTCACCATTGTTTCTTTCATTTTTTCAGTTTCCTTAATTGTAGCACATTTTACTATTTTTAGCAGTTCTTCGAGTCCTAAACTTCCAAAGTCATTTTGAGGCCCTAAACAATTTTTTTTGGAAAAAATACTTTGGTGATTCCATAGGTAATTTCATCAGTAGTTGTAGTCCTCAAAGATATCTTTCCAACAAGGCATCATACAGGTCAAATGGATATAATATGACCAAGTTACAACCCCGGGAAGTTGGTTGCCCAAATAACCCCAACGAGGCCCATAAACTCTTGGTGTTACATCTCCTCGGGTTAGGGTTTTGGTTGTTTAGGGTTTTCTCTTATTTTTCAATAATAAAAAGACCCTTGAGCCTCATTGTAACTTAGCTCAAAGCAATGTGGCCACCACATCTCTTCTCAGAGATAAGCTATCATTGTCCGAGCTATCTTATTTCCATTTTGTTTGTAAGCATAGTTCAGTATTTTTCTATTAATGAAATGAAGTGTTTTTCTACTGAATCTCTGTGTTTATGAGTATATCTATAAGTTGTTGTGTTCCTGTTTAAGTTCGGATCAGTGGTATCAAAGCAGTCTGCTCTTTCTCTGTTTTTCTTTGCATGTCCCCAATGAGGTTAGGGTATAAGGAGTTAGGGCTTGATCTAGTTGAACCATTGCACGATCAACCTAGCAAAACCCAACGACCTCCCATGGAAGAAGAAAATAAAGACGAGCAGGTAGGAGATCCTTCCAAAATGTTTTTCGAAGAAGCCCTAAGGTGACAGAGGGATGAGAGGATGGATAACTTTGCCCAGATCCTTCAACAGCTACCCACAAGTGATGTATCTTCATCCAACAACCACTTTGGAGGTGCCACTCCTTTTAACGTACAAGTTAACTTCGATATTCCCATATTCAAAGGCATCATAGATGCAGACACTGTAGATGAATGGTTAAATATATTGGAAGGATATTTTTCATTTCATGACTTTTCCAATCAGGAAAAGATTACATTTTCACTTCTCAAAAGCCACCCCACACATCAAGGACTGGTGGGAAACCTACTGTGAACAAAAGGATGAGAGTGAACCCTCGTTTTTTTTCAGCTGCACCCACTTGGAATTCTTTCTGAGACGCCATCAAGGAACAGTATTACCCTGTTGGGAGCTATGAATATAAATACATAAAGTGGACCACACTAAGAAAGGGAAGGGACCAAGATGTGTCAGAGTTCACAAATACTTTCCATACCCTTCGTGCAAACCTAGGTATCAAGGATATTGAGTGAAATTTGGTGCTCAAGTACTGCATCCAGGATGAGATGGGGTTCCTAGACATTTCCTCACTCAGCACAACGTATCGATATGCTATAAAGATTGAGCAGAAGTTTAAATAGAAAAAGTGGGACTTTGGAACTGTGAATTCAAAGCAAGGAAAAGTCACCCCCAAACCATAGAACAAGGGACCAAGCCAAGGTGGGACTACCCAAGAAAAACTGTTGAAGCCAAAAGTAAAGAACAACACCACGAAGATGAAGAAGGATACAGGAAAATGGTGTGATTTCCATAAGAGCTCCACTCACAATACAAGTGAGTGTTGGGGCAAGTAGTCACTGGTAGCCGAGCTGAAGGCTTCCAAATCAAACATAGGTTCCAATTCTGAATCAGAACCCAATAAGGGGATTGACAAAGGGAAGAATATCATTGATGCAAAGCCCAATGCCACCATGGCCACCACAAAGATCCAGAAAATTTAGCCTGAAGATCCAAACGAGGGGGAATGCCTCTTCCACTCACAGATGTGGATGAAGAGTTCCTCGTTGTAGTTCATTGTAGACAGAGGGAGCCAAAAGAACCTCATTTCAGCAAAATTTGTGAATCGTTTGGGCCTAAAGACTACAGCACATCCACAACCATACACCATTCAGTGGCTTCACCAAGGATGAGATCTCCACATCAGCCAATAGTGTCACCTTCCCTATAGAATCAAGCCCTTCACAAATGAGTTATTGTGTGACATTGCTCCTCTTGAAGTTTCTGATGTATTGTTAGGAAAACCATACTTTTGGAAGTGACATGTTGTATATGAGTCTAGACCTTGCTCTATGATTATTACTTTGGCTAATAAGTTGTACAGGATACTGAAGGTAGCCTCGTTTACCACCATCTCTTTAATCACTGCAAATCAACGCAGTAAGATCATTTCTCAGACCACGAAATTTGTTTTCCTTATGATTCACCCCCAAGGAAAGAAGAAATTTGTGGCCATGGCTTCCAAGTAGGGCTCCTCTACATAGCAGCATCAAATGGACAAGGTCGTGGCGGAGTATATTGACATTTTCGCCTCACCCACAGGGGTACCTCTGCACTATCAGGTCAAGCACTCCATCGATTTGACCCTGGGCACACCACTACCCAATGGACCAATCTATCAATTCTCTGTTCTGGAGAACAACGAGATCAAGAGGCAAACTAAAGAACTACTATAGAAAGGGAACATGAGGCCAAGCTTATCACCCCGTGGGAGCCCGATTGTATTGGTACAAAACAAGGATGGGACCTGGAGGCTATGTATTGACTATTGGGCACTAAACAAGATCACTGTCCGGAATAGGTACCCAATCTTGTAGATTAATGACCTTCTGTACCAACTAAAGGGGGCAAAATATTTCAACAAGATTGACTTGAAATCAGGTTATCACCAGGTGCCTATCAAACCCTCTGATGTGTGGAAGACTACCTTCAAATCCAAGGAGGGCATTTTTGAATGGTTGGTCATGCCATTCGAATTAACAAACACCCCCGAAACCTTCATGAGACTAATGGATGACATCTTGCGGCCCTTCACCAATGCATTCATGGTCGTGTATTAAGATGACATCTTGATCTTCAGCTAGAGTTGGGAAGAGAACCTCCACCATATTCGATACTCCTTCAAACCCTTCAACAACACAAGTTGTGTGCTAACTTGGAGAAATATACCTTTGGCCTGAGCCAGGTTCAATATCTTGGGTACATCATTGATGATCAAGGTGTACATGTGGACCCATCTAAGATACAAGTCATTCGGGATTGGCCAGCCCCAACCACTCTAATAGACCTCTGCAGCTTTTTGGGTCTTGCCAATTTCTACCATAGATTCATGTTGGGGTTCTCTCATATCGCTTGGCATTTAAGTCAACTCACCAAGGGTGGAGCGAAAGTCGAGGTCTTTTGGTCAGAAACCCAGCATCAAGCATTCTCCAAGTTGAAGAATTGCATATGTTCTACACCAGTGCTCACATTACTAGACTTGCAACAACCATTTAAGATTGAGACAGATGCCTCTGACTGTGTTATTGGTGCAGTTCTTACTCAACATGGGCATCTAGTGGCTTACCACAATGAGACACTTTCAGACACAGTCCTGATGTACCCCACTTATGACAAAGAAATGTATTCCATTGTGCAGGCTTGTCATCAATGGAAGCATTACATTCTGGGGAAGGAAATGGTCATCCACACAAACCAACAACATCTATAGTTCATACAGACACAAGGGAAGTTGCAGAATGATCGTCATAAAAAATGCTCCACCTATCTACAACAGTTCCATTTGAACATTAAGTATAAGAAGGGTAGCACCAATAATGTCACTGATTACCTCAGCCGACCACCGGTCATGGTGCTAATCACTGTGCTTGACTCATGTGGGCATGAGACATTGCAGTGGCCACATCTTTACAAGAGAGATCCAAAATTTGGAAGCATATACCAGACACTCCTTGAAGGGAAGAAAGCTGCAAATTTTCACCTTCAGGATGCACTGTTATGCCACTTGGGGCACATATGTGTTCCTTCAAGTGAGTGTGCCAAGATGATTTGGGAGGTGCACTATAGTCAGGTCGCTAGACATTTCAGACTAGAGAAAATGGTGACTCCTCTACCTACTCCTAGTTAGCCTTGGGAATTTGTCTCCATGGATTATATGTCGGGCCTTCTTCTACTAAGCACGGTAACGATTTTGTTTTTGTGGTCATTGATAGATTCTCTAAGATCTTATTTGAGCAAGTGTGGGTACCCCTTGGGATCCCACAATCCATTATCTCAGATCGGGACAACAAATTCTTGAGTGCATTTTGGTTAAGTCTCTAGTCGATGTTGGATACAAAGATCACTAAGTCCGTGGCTTTCCATCCCTAAACCGATGGCCAAACAGAGGTTGTTAACAGGATGATCATACACATTTTGCACATGTACAACTCGAAGCATCCATGCCCATGGGATGAAAGTCTCTCCTATGTCCAACAGAGCTCTCCACAGCTAAACAGACCATAGCCCCTTTCAGGTAGGGCTGGGATTTCAGCCATTATGCCCCGTTGATGTGGTCATACGATTTTCAGCCACTCAGGTAGATTCGGCTCACGTGCAGTCCAAAGCTGAAAGAGCTAATAGCTTCATTGAGCACATTCAACACATTCACCAATAAGTCCATGATATATTGGGTAGATTCAATGCTAAGTACAAGCAAGGCCATGATCAACATCGAGTGTTGCACAAATTCCAGGTGGGCGACATTGTTTGGCTACATTTGCAGAAGGGGCGCCTTGTTGGACCCCACCGCAAGCTTCGCCCGCTCTGATATGGACCATACACCATCATTAAGGTCGTCGGGGACAATGCCTTCGAGCTCAGCATCCCACCGTTCCTTGGTCTGCACCTAGTGTTCAATGTAGATCGCCTTCAGCCGTACTTTCCACCATTGTTGGACACATCGGACATTGCAGAACAACTCACACCAACATAGCTTAACCCGGACTGCATCGAACATGCCACAACTAATCAGATCATGGACACAAAGACCAAGAACACTTGGAAACATAGGATCACCTATATCTAGTTGTCAAAGCAAGCCAAATCCTTCACCATGGCAAATGGCTCACTAGGGACCAAGTTCAACAGAATTTTCCTCATCTCATGAAGGAACTCAACACAATGGGGACCATTGCTTCCTAATGGGGGAGGATTTATCCAGGTGGATATTGGTGTCCACTCGCCTATTCCACTTGGACCCTCACAATTGTTGCTTTCAGTTTTTATAGTTTCCTTAATTGTAGCACAGTTTACTATGTTTGGAAGTTTTTCAGGTCCTAAACTTCTGAGGCCATTTTGAGGCCATAAACGACGTTTTTTGGCAAAATTTCTTTAGTGATTTTAGAAGTAATCACATAGGAAGTTGTAGTCCTCAAATAAATCTTTCCAATGAGGTATCATACACGTCAAATGGAGATAATATGACCAAGTTATGACCCCGGGAAGTTTGTTGCGTAACTAACCACAACATAACCCATAAACTCTTGGTGTTACATCTCCTCGAGTTAGGGTTTTGGTTGTTTATGGTTTTCTTGTATTGTTCAATAATAAAAATGCCCTTGAGCCTCATTTTAACTTAGTTTAGAGGCATGTAGCTGCCACATATCTTCTCAGAGATAAGCTACCATTGCCCGAGCTATCTTATTTCCATTCTGTTTGTAAGCATAGTTCAGTATTTTTCTATTAATGAAATGAAGTGTTTTTCTACTGCATCTCTGTGTTTATTATTCTATTTGTAAGTTGTTGCATTCTTGTTTATGTTTGGATCAAACTAGGCCATGTAGACATCTGGAAGGCAAGGTGGTTCTCTTTTGGTGGATTTGATTGCTGAGTCAACCTGAAATTATGTTGTGTTGGTGTACTGACTGTCGTGTTGGTTGATGTGCTAGTTGTTGTCTTACTGTTCCCAAATTACTCTTTTTAATCTAGTAAATTGAACATTTCTTCCCATCTCTTTTCATCTTGTATGGTCATTTTTTTTTACCCTTCGGTAAATTTCATCCACCTCTGTGTATTTGGAAAAAGTTGGTTTCACTGTAAAAATGTGCTTTACCTCATTCGGTACATAGAAATCATTTGACATGGTTTCCAAAAATTCCTTTGATGTCATACTACCCTTAATCCCACTGAACTTGATGCTGCTTCTGGCCATTTCTTTCATCTTCAAGACATAGTCTTCTTGAGTTATCAATTTATCATTTATTACATAAATGTTGGACATTCCTTTCTGGATCAATGCTTCAATTCTATTATTAAACTTGTTTACTTGCAACTCCAAGGTTTCACACATTTCTTCCAACTGATCAATAAGGTTCCTCTTAGTCAATACTTTCTTGACTTCCAAAATAATAGCAGTTTTGTCATTGATTCCTACTTCTTCAAGTTCATATTTGGATTTAGAATTCAGGAATCCGATAATGTTGGAGGATTCTGTAGGCATTTCTCCAAGCTTCTCTCTTCTCCGCACAATGTTTTCTATAGCATTTTCTATCACCTCCTTTTGCTCAAAGATGATTTGGATAGAAGGCCAAATCTCATTCATAGAGTCTAATATATTCATCCAAATGGTTTCCTTAGCTTAGGCCCAGTTTTGACTAATTGAAGTGTCTCTTTCTACCTTCTACAACTTCTCCAACAATCTCTGTGATTTCTGCATTTCAGTAACCTGAAAAGCATCAGCTCTGGCCTTATGTACTTCTAAATATTTGAGTTGATCCTACAAAGTCTTCATCTCTTTTGACTAGAGTGACATGTTTTGCAGTGTCTTGGTCACCTGTTCAGCACTTGCATTATGAGTAGAAGAAGTAGTTGTAGTGGTTGTTCCTATTGCTGGAAGCTGAGAAATGGGAATGGCATCCAAGGGGACAATGGCCATCTTCTGACTCTCTTATTTCTCCTTTATCATTTTCTTCATCTCTACCTCCATTTTTCCAATATGTATATTCTTCTTTATGATCAGCTTCATCATATTTACCTTTTGTGCTTCATTTTCTTCGATGTCCTTGGTCAATGGGTCCTCTGTGGCTGGCAGCTTGAGCTGCTTTCTCAAGGCTGTGATGTCAAAATTATTCTTTTAAATAATCTCCTCAACAACGTTGACATCTTTAAGGTCATACCCTATCTTTACCACCAAGTCTTCCAAAGAATTGATCCTGTTATCCTTTGTTGCGGAGGACACCTTCTCCATTTTCAACTGTGACTGGACATTGGCAAATGAAGCCTACAACTTGGAAAATGATATAGCAATGTTAGTTAAAGTAGAATTTATCATTTCACCAGTTTTATTGTGCATCTCCATTTGATCAATGGGATGAATGTCTTTAGTGCTAAAATCAAAGGTAGTGCTCCTGTAGTCTATTGTTGTTTTTGGCTGGGGAACTTGGGCCTCAAGGAGGGACATCTGCATCTTTCCATGCTCCCAAACACTGATAACAATATACTCTGTGATTTGGAGGTCTACTTCCAAAACTGATTATAAGTACTATTTTTTAGAATCTCGTTTTTAATCTTAATCTCCCTGTATCTATCAAAAATTTTCTTCTCCTTTTCTGTTTGAACATTCTATGCCTCTAGCTTAGTTTCCTTTTGACTTTGTGATGATGAAGGTCTAGTAGGAGATGTTGTAAAATTGCTGGTTGCAGGTGGTAAATCTATGATTATGATGGCATCCTCCTCTTTTGTCTCTTTGTCCACCTCTACTCTAGGAGTCAACTTTATCCTCTTCCTGTAGTTGATCCTGAACTCTTTTGCTTCACTCCCAGTGTTACAGGGAAAAGTGTCTATGCAGAACTACTAATCCCACTAAGGTGGGTAGCTACCTTAGAAACAAACAAAGTAAAACTACTTTCGTTTTCCTTTATGAAAGATAGATGAGAGAAGAATAAAGGAGACCAGCCTATGTCTTGCGCTTGGTTCCTTGCTCAATTCCTCTCTCTTCTAACAGTCCTTTGCTACTCGCTTTCTTGTATACTCAGCTTCACGGAGTACCTGTAGAATCAAAGCAGCATAACACTATATGAGAACATGGATCTATTATCATAAACAATCTAGGATCAGATATAAATTGACCATACAAATGCACAAAACATAGATTACACAAGAGTATGGAGGAAAACTTGAATAGTTTTATTGATAATCAAGAAAGAGCCAAGAGAGTTACAACCAGTTGTTCTAACCCAGCATCATCCTCTCAGCAAGTAAGCCCTTCTTCACCTCATGCAAAGCTTAGATCACCCAACACTATGATGTTGCCTCAAGAAACCAACAGCAATTCCTTACATGATGCAAAATTCCAGCCTCTGGATCTCTAGGATGAAGGATCCATATATAGATGTCTGTAAGGGAGATGAGTCAGCTTGTGATTTGATTAGTTTCTTCCCTCTGATAGTTCTTTCTTCCACTTGGAGATTGATGATCTCTTACTCATCCCTGGTCGAATTTAGAAAGGAAAGTGTCATAGGAGAAGTTTCTGGAAGATTCCATGCTTCTCCACCTTGCGGATTGACACTGCCATTTGTCTCTTCTCGCCCATCGCACCCCATAGAAGGGCTTTTTGAAATGCAATGCACTCACTGTGTGTACTTAGGTGAGATGCAACGCACTTTGCCTATGGAGCAGGTGAAATGATCCAGTTTTGACCAGTTCTGAGTAGTTTTTCATGGAGAACTTCAGGGAGAAGCTGTAATCAGTTCACCTTGTTCCTTTAGGGGTTGGAACAACACTTTTAGGGACTTAGGAGCCCTTGGTTTATGGAAATTTTATGCTTGGGGTTGCAGTGCCCAAAAATGTCTGTAACAGTTGCCCCCTAAAGCATGAGGTCGTTAATCTTTTTTGATGTCGTGTGAAATGCTTTATCATGAGGATCCGAAGTTCTTTCAAGCTGGAAGGAGACCTGTAATAAGATACAATACAATACATTATCTTCATAATATTTTCATGATCTAGCTGAGGCGGGCATTCCCATGCTCAGCTTTATAAATTCATTTTCATGTACATAGGACAAACAATCGTCTAAGTGTAGACTGATGATTCTGGTATAGCCATCATCCCTTTGATTGGATGATTATCTGTGCAGCAATGATGTACATTTGATGTCTTTATTTTCCTGAATATATATCGCAGCCCGGATGGATGAAACTAGATCTGGGGTCTTCAATCTCATTTGATCTTCACTCAAAGTACAAGTCGATCCATGTGAGAGATGTTCTGAAGTCGAACATGGAAAGACATTGCCTAATTACCAGCCAATGATGTAAGTTGTTAACAGGCGCAAGAGGAATCATCGATAATGATAATGATCCTTAAGGTACTGTAGTACAATTCACGTGGTGTGAATAAAGGACTTGGCGTCGAACACCATGCAAAATCTTTCGGTCGAAGGTCATTGATGTAACCCTGCCGCCGGAAGTGAGAGACTTGCCATTGAGGCATGCAAGCTTCAAAGTACTGAAAGGGGTGTTCCTAGATCGACTTCTTGGATAATGAGCTGATGTCGACAAGAAGCGATCCATCATAGGAGGGCCTTCATGAATCCCACATCAATGACATGGAATGGAGCAAATGATTTTAATGGAGGGGAAAACGGTCTGGTGATATAAGGTTCAGGGTGGAGGTCATGAAAGAATGGAGTGTAAATGTATTGCAGCGGGTGAGACACAGGTGAATTCTCTGAGCGACTTCTCTTGAACATACCGGTGACACTGACATGATGGATTGGTAGCATTAACCCCAAATGTGGATGGTGTGATGTGACCATGGTGATGTGACCGGTGAATGAAACAACCCAATCCGACTTGGATGCGGAGTGAAAGTGTCATGTTCAAGAGCGACTTGCTACCAACAAAGTTTCTTCAAGTTTTCTTCCCAATTTTTCCCCAGTCATTGCTGACCAGTACCTCTTTATTTTTGTCAAGCTTGAGGAGGATAACATATGCTTGTTCTATAATTTTCCCTTCGGGCAAACCCATCGCTATGTTTTAACGAGCCTAGCGATAGTGAAACTCGTTCTTGTTTGCTACGGACATGTTTGTCGCTATTAGGTTTTAACGAGTTTAACGACAAAGATAACTCAGTCCTTTTCAATTTTAGAGAGTCTGAAAAGGGACGTAAAGGAAACTCCAAAAATCATTTTTCGTCATCTAATCCCTTAACTCTGAAAAAGTATAAAACAATACAGAAGGGATGAATTTTCGATACTTTTAACGAGCCGAACAAAACAAGAGCTCGATCTTTTTGTGTAATAATCCCTCAGGTCCAAAAAGATTAAAATCTAAAGGAGGGATAGCACTTTCGGTCCCTTTAAAGAGCTGGAGAGGCCAATAGCTCGGCAATCTTTTCATATTTTACGAGTCAGTTGAAAAGAGCTTAAAGGAGACTCGTCTTTGAGGAACGAGTGATAGATTTGGGTAACAGTTGATTCCAGGTAAGGTTTGGAATTTTCCAATCACGACAGTGTTACAAGGATGGCTAACAGGATCACTCTTCGCAGCTGTTCCTCAAAAGGGGTAAACAATCAAATGGAGGTGAATGATCGGCCAATACAGAGTGGAGGTGATGATGAGAACACGACCAAGGCTTTAAAGGCTGAAGTACTACATTCATGACGGTTATTTACCGGAAATTGGTTCATTTTTTATTGAGCTTAAACGCTGGGGGAAACATTTGCTCATTGCTTATGTTTATTTTTTAACGAGCATGAAGTCCGCGTTAAAACTACTTGATATATCCAATCGTATAATAAGGATGTCTCATATATAAAAACGGAAATTTTTCAAATCTTTGCCCTACATCCTTTCTTTATGCAAGTTAGGAAACGACCAATCCTACTAGTTTAAAGGGTTAGAGGACCTACAAATTTTAAAAAATAAATGGTTGCTCTTTGCTTTCACGTCAAAAGGTTTGCATGCCCCCAGGTATAAAATAGAGTTTCAAGGTCACCCTTCAATCTACCGACAAAAACATTTGTTTTATCGGGAAAGGTTTACCTCTTTCAGGTTACCAAAGATTGTTCTATCTGCACCGCAAACAAAACACTTCTTCAGCGATGCCTACCGAAATAGACAAAGACGAGTGGTGCAGATGCCTCCACCCACATAACTTTGACAAGGGAATCATATTCCGGTCTAACCCCCTTTTCCAATCACGGACGGGAGTGTCAGATCAGTCATATATCTCTTGCGGAAACCTATCCTATACCTGAAGTTTTCCTGCCGAAGCAGACCAGGGTGCATGCCCCCTGGGTTTCAGTCATGTCCCCCGAATCACTCGCGCTCATCAAGTGGACGGACTGGGGGTCGATGAGACATTCCTTGTGTGAAAAGACCATTTAGGGATGGTATATGACTATTTGATATGCGTGAACCAGGGAATGAAAGCTGGTGTACGAGCTTGACCACTCTTCCTTCGTGTGGAAAACACATTACTCTAAAGAGTGATGAGACAATGGCTCCCATACAATAAATATAGTCTTGTCCAAGAAGTAGATTATAATCCAGGGGTCCTTGGACTACCATTACATTCATGTGAACGGTTTTCCCTCTCAATGTTATGGGCACATTGGGAAGGATCCCTAACGGTCGACTAGTTCCTTTGTCAAAGCCTATTATATTTCTCATCTCAGGCAAAAGCGATGGCGAACCAAGCGCTTTCCAAGCAGTCGAGGAAAGGATACTCATAGAAGCCCCTTCATCTATGATGGTACCGACCATAACCATTCTATATACTTGAGCGATGATTCGGAATGGTATACTAGCCGGTAAACGGGGTCTGCCTAGCTGATTCCAGTCGAAGGAAACAACTAGGTTTCTTGGAGGTGGCACCGAATAGACGGTCGGGTACAACTTTGACGAACTTCCTTCCTGCGGTAAAGGAATGGGTAAATTTCCCCCATGTTCATCGGAGCTTGTGTTTATGAAAAGAATTTGGACGGTTTCATCCTTGTTCTCTTCGATGACTGTATCATCTGAAGATGGAACCTCTGAATGCAAGACTGGGTCAACTGCTGCCTCGACCTTTTGACTTTCGTCTGGTATGGGTTCAGATCGTTTATCTTCAATGATAGACGCTTCGGCCGACCGCCTGGGCAGGTTAGCCGGATTTTCAACTAATGACGGACTCGGCAAGAGTTTCTTATATCCAGGAGGAAGTCGTAATGGTGAAACCGGACGATCGTCCAAAACTCTTTTAGCCTCGTCTAAGAAGGGACAATGGTGGATGGCATGATCGCCTTCACACAGTTTACAAGGAAATTTGCACTTTCCTTTTTGTACAGGGGCTTCACTTTCACTAGTCGACGGTGTGTTTTCAACATGATCATCAAAGGTTGATGACCCCAGGTTGTGCAAACGAGGGGACCAGTCCCTTAAGATCTGAGGGATGCAGGGACAATCTCTATGATAGTGGTCTCCTTTGCAAATGACACATGGCGATTTAGGCCTGGTTGGTGCAGTGTGTGGATTTTCGCTAAACGACACTTGGTTACCCCTTTTCGCCTTTGGCTCCTTCTTCTTCTTCTCTTTATTCTTCTTTTCCTTCTTCTTCTCAGGTACTTGATTTTTGGCTTTACCAACCTCATCAAGCGAAGAGGAAGGAGGAGAGGAAGAATTGGACGAAGTAGAGGGTTGGGGGGTAACTCTGGAATTGTCTAGCTGCTGACTCGATTGTTCAGGAATTGCGGTGTTCTGAATGACGGAGGTTGAGAAAAGCCATACGGGCAAGCCAATCGTTAATCCTGGAAGTGACAATGTGGCCATGTGGGGTGCACCAACATCTCCCCAAGAGGAGAAGGGACTAGGATTTCCTCCAAGGGGAACTCCTTGGTTGGTGGACTCCATTCTCTCAACCTAAGACCAACATAGGAAAGGTGGTGATTATTCGTTTAAAATAAATTTTAGACACTTTGACACAACTTGTTTTTTCAATTTTAAAGAGTCGAGAAAAAACAAAAGATGACTCTAGTTGCCTTCGATTTTTAATGAGCCTGAAGTGACAAGTGCTCAGATGGACCTTCTCCGTTAAGGAGTCTGAAAAGGAACGAAAGGAACTCCTCTAGAAATCTAGGCAGAGGGATTACCAAACCAATTGCAAAACTACAGAATACTTTTTACGGTACGGCAGTCAATCTTCCCAAATGTTGTGTTCAGTGCATTGCGATCGATAGGGCAACAGACACGGCTTCCTATGGATAAAGGATTAAGCCTACTGTGGTCTCCCAAAATATACTCGATGGTACGTGGGAGCACAAGTCCATACTAGCACTTATCGTCTCAAAGTGGAGGAATCACCCAACCAACAGTGAGAACAATAGTTACAAGGCTTTACGACGCCGTAATACGTCTCTAGTCTAGACTTCTAGATGTTGTGTGTTAGGTTCCAAAGCGTTGTTAGATTCATTAAATTTATTTTATAGTTGATCTTGCTTAAGAAATTTTCCTTTCAGGTTCACCACGTGATGTAGATGTACAATTCCTAAAATTCAATCTAAGATGATAAACAATCGTTTTATCTTCTTTGTGCAATGAAAATCCTAGCTACTAAGGAAAGAAAGAGAGAATTCTTTCAACAAAGAGCAAAGAGCACACACTATATGCACTGTCCTAAATCAAACCAATCAAACAGTCTAAATGCAAATGCACATGCATGTGTTTGTTTTCAGCCTTCTTAATATGTGAATGATAAAAAGAAAGCTAATGCGCAAATATGAATTACTTTTCAAAGCGACAATTACTAACAAGTTTCTTTTCAAAATCAAAATGAAGACATTGACGACACTTTGCGTTTTGGAAATGAAAACTTGCTTTCGACACCAGAAAAACTACTAATTCAGATCAAATACAATAGTAACAGGTTAATCGACTATCAAGAGCAATCAGACTCTCTTCTATGACTGAAAACGACACTTGTGACACTTTCAAATCAAGAAACGACAGTACAATTACGTTACTTTTTTGCAAAGGAGAACTAAAAATGACTCAACAAATACACAAAAACATTTACAGTTCTTTGCACAATGGAGGTGGAATAACAAAAAGGAAATGGGTTTCAAATAGAGGTGTACATACTATAGGCAGCAAAATTCTTGAATAGATCTGAAAAGAGTGAACACAGAAACCAAAATTCAGGAACAATGCCTAGTCTGATCAGCGCACCTGTAACAAAGTGAATTTGAAATGCAGCGCACCTGCTACACTCGGGAAGTGCACTGAATTTGAGATTCACAGAACAGACAATGCGCTGGACCAGAGACAAGATTTTGCTTGGGTTCCGGGTCACA
The DNA here is from genome assembly GCA_031772625.1 of Pinus tabuliformis. Lineage (NCBI taxonomy): Eukaryota > Viridiplantae > Streptophyta > Pinopsida > Pinales > Pinaceae > Pinus > Pinus tabuliformis. Next base: position 42,451,786 of record CM062815.1, read on the forward strand.
GTTTGCAGTTCAGTTCAGGGATTTTGGCCGAGCAAGTGGTAATCAGTAAATCAATCACAGGGGTAGATCTAAGGAGGTTACTAGAGCCACCACAAGGGAAATTAGAGAGTTTGTAAATCTGTTGTTTAATTCATAAAAGAACCCTGGAGATTGACTGAAGCGGAATTCGAAGGCTACCTGGCTCAACTTCAAGCTCCGTCTGTAAGTTTATAAAATAAACAAATGTAGATAAACGAACAACCTAGTCGCTCCACAGCGGAGTCTCCATTTTGTTACAGGGAAAAGTGTCTATGCAGAAATGCTAATCCCACTAAGGCAGGTAGCTACCTTAGAAACAAACAAAGTAAAACTACTTTCGTTTTCCTTTATGAAAGATAGATGAGAGAAGAATAAAGGAGACCAACCTCTGTCTTGCGCTTGGTTCCTTGCTCGATTCCTCTCTCTTCTGACAGTCCTTTGCTACTCGCTTTCTTGTATACTTAGCTTCACGGAATACCTGTAGAATCAAAGCAGCATAACACTATACAAGAACATGGATCTATTATCATAAACAATCTAGGATTAGATATAAATTGACCATACAAATGCACAAAACATAGATTACATAAGAGTATGGAGGAAAACTTGAATAGTTTTATTGATAATCAAGAAAGAGCCAAGAGAGTTACAACCAGTTGTTCTAACCCAGCACCATCCTCTTAGCAAGTAAGCCCTTCTTCACCTTATGCAAAGCATAGATCACCCAACACTATGATGTTGCCTCAAGAAACCAACAGCAATTCCTTACATGATGCAAAATTCCAGCCTCTGGATCTCTGGGATGAGGGATCCATATATAGATGTCTGTAAGGGAGATGAGTCAGCTTGTGATTTGATTAGTGTCTTCCCTCTGATAGTTCTTGCTTCCACTTGGAGATTTATGATCTCTTACTCATCCTTGGTTGAATTCAGAAAGGCAAGTGTCACAGGAGAAGTTTCAGGAAGATTCCATGTTTCTCCACCTTGCGGATTGACACTGCCATTTGTCTCTTCTCGCCCATCGCACCCCATAGAAGGGCTTTTTGAAATGCAACACACCCACTGTGTGTACTTAGGTGAGATGCAATGCACTTTGCCTATGGAGCAGGTGAAATGATCCAGTTTTGACCAATTCTGAGTAGTTTTTCATGGAGAACTTCTGGGAGAAGCTGTAATCAGTTGACCTTGTTCCTTTAGGGGTTGGAACAATACTTTTAGGGACTTAGGAGCCCTTGGTTTATGGACGTTTTATGCTTGGGGTTGCAGTGCCCAAAAATGTCTATAACACCCAGTTGTTGATGAAGATACTTCCTCCCTTTGCCTTGTTCTTGATTTTTCTTAAGGAGTGGGAGTCTGTAAACTAGAAGTAGAAAAGAGTTTTTCTTCGACTTCCTACAAGGTGTTTTCTGTCCATTCCAATTGATTAGCATACTTCTCTATTTTAGGCCTTGAAGTGTGGATGTAAGGAGTAGTTTTATTCTCCACTCTGAGCTTTGAAATAATTCCACAAGGGTCATAAGGCCATGTAAAGCTCAGACTAAACTTAATTTCTTTAAGTATCTTGTTTACTTCTTCACTTGTTGTCCTGGTATTACATACAAATGGGCCCACCTGTATCTTTATTCTGAATTGTGATTTCTTCTTGGCCAATACAAAATGGATGTCATCTGAATTCAACATCTTTCTAATATACTCCAGGGCAAAAATCCTCTTAGGGTATATTCTTCTTTATGATCAGGTTCCCATTCACAACCGTAAACCATGATCTCAGTGTAGTTTTGGTATAAATACCAATCCCCTATCTTTGCTTGATCTGTTAGGTGAAACATTCTCTTGATTTCTTCACTAATTCTGGGTTGAATTTCACTATCAAGGATGTTCATGGCTAGATGAAAAAAATCCTCAATGAACTACTTATAAGAAAACTCATGTTGTTGTTTCATGACCAATGAGGTCCAAAATATCACTGGCTACTGTTTTCCTGCATCATCAAGCTTTTGCATTGCAAAATTGAATTTATCTACCTGATAGTAAAGGAAGATATAGATCAAAATGGAGGAGTAATTAAACACCTGTTCTATGGGAAACTTGATAAATTGTTCATGAATGTTGTCAGCCAAGAATTGACTAAAATTTAACACAATGGAAGGCTTGTTGTATGTGGAAAATAAGGAGAGGAAACCTAAAATTGGCTCATGCTCATCTACCCACTGATCAGAATAATAACCTAAAATATAGGAAATCATGGATATAATTTGTTTGGCTTGATCAGGGAATATGGAGGAAGGATATGGAGGATTCCTTTTAGGTAACTGGGCATTCTCAGGCAAGCAGATTTCAAAGATTTTGGCTCTGGAAGCGAATCCATCTTCTGATAAACCTGAGTGAGGGCTTCTAAAGAGAAAGGAGTATTATTTTCCACAGAGGGGACCAACATTATTTGGTCTATGGGCTGGGTAGTAATTGTGAAGAGAATATCACCTGAAGGGGCCATGATAACTCTTTGAGCAGGGACATAACATGCTTGACACTTTCTAGTAAAATCAAGGGCTTAGAATGTCAAGGGGAAAATGTAATGGGGAAGATTGGACTCCCAGAGCCCAATTTCATCAGTTTTATTTGCATGTTTGTCTTCTAACCAGCAGTATAATTCAAGAAAATCACAGTCACATTGGGTTTCACTAATCCTGTAATCCCTATCAGCCAGATGGATATGATCTAAGTCTACAGAGGGGGGAATCAAAGGATTAATGGGTTTATCCTGGGTTTTACTTTTTGGAGGCATGACTGTGTTAGTGATGTACAAGAGGAATTGAGTGAAAGACAAGAAGGAATTAACAGAGGAGCTTACCAGGAAACAGTTTGGGTAATGAATTTCTAGGTGAAAAAATAAAGGACTGTCAGTTATTAATTTCTGTCTTGGTCTAGTTGTGGGAAATGTTTCTGAAAGTAGGCACTATGTAGAATATGTCAATTGCATAGAATAAATAGGGAAAAGGGAGGAGAGGGATGGATTCAATAGCTTTTAAACAGTTCAGTGAAAGTTTTATTGAAAATTATGTGGGACCATTAAGCCTAAACAGTTACCAGGAATTACAAATTTAATGTTGAACGGTCGTTTGTTGAGAATGCATTTAATTGGCTAACAACTAGGAAATGTGGCAAGAGGTGAGAGGCCGAGGAGCAGTGGCGGGGATGCAGTAAAGTGGGCAAGGTAATGGTGGCTTCGGAGGGGGTAGGAAGCGATATGTGGTTTCGGCTGGGGCTGGGGGGGGTCGCGAGATCGAGAGAGGTTGACATGTAAGGGATGGGGCTCAACGGGGTAAAGGAAGGATGGGGGGGGGGCAAAGCATGATGTGGGTTGTGGATGAGGAGCAAGATCAGATTCCAATGCTTCGATGGTGTCGTCCTTTAGCCACATACGACATATAGAGTTTGTCGCCATGTGCTTTATATTTTTTCTTTTTGGACTTAAGATAAGGATTAGAAATAAAACATGAAAAACGCCTTATCCCATGGCGCATATTTTGGACTTTTCACCATATGATTAAAACTTAGGATAAAAATCACATAGGCATATATTTACAAAACCAACTAATTTACCTACCCATAATTAAACTGACATTTATTTTTCCTAAAGGGTGCAATTAGACTAGCAAACCCACTTTATTTTCTTTTATTACAGAATGAAAAACTATCTAACATATCCCTTATTTCTCGTATTGATTCAGATTAGACAGTTGAATCAATGTCATTTTATACCTAACTACTGATTTATCCAGATTAAATTGTTGGGAAAATCTTTATTTTCTAACCTAACTTACAGAAATTTAAAGGAGTTTAATCATGATTACACTGTATGATTAAACAAGTACCTAGACATTGTGGCATTTTGAACAAGCTGCACACAACCTTTATTCAACAATGATGAAGAAAACTAACTTTCAGTAGTGGCATTTAGACTTGCAACACTTTCAGTATTTACAAAATAATATTCTAAGATACAATACTCAATTACCTTGAGATCCTATAAATTATAGGACCCTAACAGGCCCAAGTGGCCTCCACTAGTTTGTCACCCCAATCTTTCCTGTTGCTGCTAACCACTTCTCTCAGAATGCTTTCCAATGCTCTGTTTGTGACTTCTACTTGTCAATTGGCCTCAGGGTGGTAAGGAGTGGACTTCCTGTGCTTGATCTTATGTTGGCTTAACATATTCTCAATCATGTGTGAGGTGAATTGAGTGCCCTGATCATTGACTAGCTCTCTAGGGTATCCGAACTTGTAAAACACATTCTCCCTCAAGAACTTAGCCACTTTCTCTTCTATGGCTACCTTCACATCTTTGGTTTCAGCCCACTTTATTAAGTAGTTAGTGCACACACTCATGTACTTTTTTTTTCCTAATGGAGGATCAATGGGCCCAATGAAATCCATGCCCCACTTGTCAAATGGGTCAAAAGTCACTTAAGGTTGCAAAGGCATTTCATCCCTAGGAGTAGGTTTCCCCATTCTTTGGCACTGATCACACTGGTTGGTATACCTTCTCACATTTTGGTATAGAGTGGTCCAGTAATAGCTAGCTTGTAGTACCTTGAAGGTTGTTCTTTTGGCTGCAGAGTGACCTCCACAAGGCCCATCATGACAGGCCAGAAGGATCTCAAAAACTTCCTCCTCCCTGACACATCTTCTAAGAATTTGATATGGGCCCAACTTGAAGATATTTCCGCCAATCCAAGTGAATGGGGTGCTTTTCCTTATAATTCTACTCTTTTTCCTGGAGGATAGATTTGGAGGGAATTGTACAGCTACTAAGTAGTTGGCTATGTCAGCAAACCATTGAGATAGAACTCAAATGGCGAATAAATTATCATCTAGCAGCTAGTCATCAAACATTCCTTCCTCACCTACAAGCAAAGCCAATCTAGACAAAAATCTGTAACTACATTTTCTCTGTCAGGCTTATCAATAATAGTTAGATCAAACTATTGTAACAAAAGTAACCATCTAATAATTCGAGCATTCACATCAACTTTTTTCATCAAATATTTAATGGCAGCATGGTTGGTATGTATAAAGGTCTGGTAACCAGTAATGTAATGTCTACATTTATTCAAGGAATGGACAACAGCTAGGAGTTCCTTTTCAGTCACTCCGTAGTTCAACTCAGCTTTGGACAGATTTTTGTTGATGAAATAAATGGCATAAGGTAGCTTGTCATCTATCTGGCACAAAGCTGCTCCTATAGCTTTTTTAGAGGCATCAACATGTATGTGAAAAGGAAGAGCCCAATTTGGGCCTCAGAGTATAAGTGCAGTAGTCAACTTTTCCTTTAGGGTTTCTAGGGCCTCTTGGCAACTTTCTGACCTTAAAAATTAGGAGTCCTTGGCCAATAGTCCAAATAAAGGTGAGGATACCTTGCTGAAGTATTTTATGAATCTCCCATAGTATCTAGCTAAGCCTAAGAAACTTCTGACTTCCCTCTACCTATGAGGAGTAGGGACCCTCTTTATGATAGTTATATCGTTTGGGTCTACTTGCAGTCCTTCCTAGGATATTTAGTGACCTAGAACAGTCACTACAGTCATGAAGAAATCACACTTCTCGGGACTAAGGGATAAATTCATTTCAATGCATTTTTTTAATACCTTTCCCAAGTTAGAGAGAGCCTCTATGAAATGACACCCATAGGGGGTGAAATCATCTAGATAAATTTCCACAGAATCATGGACTAGCTTTGAAAAGATGCTTAGGACTGGCCTCTGGAAAGTGGTAGGGGCATTTCATAAACCAAAAGGGAGCACCCTATAAGAAAAGGTACCCGGGACAGGTGAAGGTGGTTTTATCCTGATCCTCTAGGCCGATATGGATTTGATTGTAACCACTCAATCCATCCAGGAAAGAGAAAAACTTATTTCCTACCAAACCATCTAATACTTGGTCAATGAAAGGTAGAGAGAAATGGTCTTTTTTTGTGGCTTTGTTTAGCTCTCGATAATCCACACAGGTCCTCCACTTTCCATTTTTCTTTGGAACCAGAACCAGAGAAGACACCCACTCACTATATGAGATGGGGTAAATGAACCCTACATCCAACAAATTCTACAGTTCTTCTTTGACTATATCCTTGAGGGTTGGGTTCATTCTCCTCTGAGGTTGGTGGAATAGCTTGTAACCTTCCTTGATATAAATGTGGCATATACACACCGAAGGGTGCACTCCCTTAATTTCCTTGTAACTCCAGGAAAAGGCATCCAAATTATTTCTTTGCATGTCACATAACTCCTCTTCCTAATGTACAGAGAGAGGGGTTGATTTTCAATGTTCTTTCTAGGTTGAATTCTATCATCTTGACATGAGTAGGGCTTGAGTCAGCTAAGCATAGATCATTCCAAGGGTTATCTTCGGCTTCCTTCACTAACTTCTCAAGAGACATGGTGTTGGGGGACTGATTCTGGAGGATTTTCTCAATCAAGTCATCTTCATCAGGTTTCCCCCCTCCTCTAGTAGCAGCTAGGGTACAGATTGGGGAAGAGTATAATTCATCTTCTTCCTCCTCTTCTAACCATAAAGGTAATTCATGCTCCAGATATGGTTGAGTAGGAGGGTACAAGACCACTTTTTTGGACATATGCCCATTTTTTATGGTCATATTCCTAGCCTTGCAACTTATGTAAGCATCGACAGTGGCTGACCATGGCCTCCCAAGGATGAAAGGATAACCATTGAACTCATTCTTAGGTTGGATAAATAAGAATTCAGTAGGGTATTCCTAGGAATTAATGGAGACCATCACATCCTCAAAAACTCCCTCGGGAGCTACTGTGGACCTATCTACAAGATGCAAGACTATTGTGGTCTTTCTTAATGATCCCTAGAGATTCAGTTTAAGCATAGTATCCTTATTCATCACATTGATGGTAGCCCCAAGATCGATCACGGTATGGGGGGTAATGATGCCATTGATGTGTACATTTACTATAGGACTTCCAGAATCTAGATACTTTGGCCAAATCACCTGCCCCAGCATTAAGTCAAACAGTTGTCCAATGACATTAATGGTTTGGTTGTCTTTCTTTCGACTTCCCAGATGTTTGAAACACTTCCCCTTTATAGCTTGGAGCAGCAAGATTTTAACACAAATTTTGCAGTTCATCCAGAGGTTCAGTCTCTTTTGGGGTTTGCTAGACAAGATGGGTTCATCTCTCAAGAAAAGGAGCTGAATTTTCTTAAGGGACACTTTCCTCCTTTTCCTCTTCACACTCCTTAGGTGGATATGGATGTTGATTATCGGAAGCACTCTTCCAGGCTTGAGGTTAATTTCTTGAATTTCCACAGTATAGGAAAGGTAGGATATTTTTCCACTGTAGACTTGTTGTGCCTGTCTATTGTTCAGGTTCCGATTTGGTTGGGCAGGCATCTGAGGTTGCTTAGGTGGAGAAGGGTGTAGGAGTTGTGGTTGAGATGGAGGTGGAGGTAATAAAGTTGGAGCTTGGTTGTATGGGGGCCTCCAACCTTGGGATGGTGCATTCCACTGAGGTTGTGGAGGAGCATATGCTTGAAATTGTTGGTTTGTAGATTGGGAATGGTATTGAGGTGTAAAAGACCAGGGAGAAGTTGTGGACCATGAAGGAAGATTAGGAGGGCACCAAGGGGGAATGTATCTATTTTGGTTAGGGTTGTAATACGAATAGGATGGCCCTTGCATGCCTTGTTGGTATTGTTGAGGTCCTTGAGGCCTCCTTTGGCTAATGTAGCAAAGTTGTTCAATCACCCCTTTAGTGATGAGAACCAGTATTGCAGAAAGAAGTTCCCTTCTCCATTGCCAAAAAGTGATGAGCACCAGTATTGCAACAAGAATGCTACAACTCCTGGGGCTACCAACTTTACTTCATCAACCCAGTGTTCGTACAAACTTGGAGGTGACAGTGTTGTATACACAGTAGATGTAATGGTATACTCTTGTCACTTTTCAATTGGGGCGATAGACCACTAAGGTTTCTCAAACCAGTCTTCTCTGGACTAGAAGAAGTCTGGCTACCAAATGGAGAAGGGAAAATTATCCTTAATGAAAGAAAAGGAATGTTTCCTACTTCAAGAAATGAAACACTGAATTGTAAATGCTTATAAAGTGACATGAAATAATCTAGCTACTCATTTACACATTTTTCTTTCAAAATAAACCTAGCTTAACCTTGTTTATAACACGTGATCATCTAAATTAACTGAGCATGGAATCTGATCTAGGAGGTATGATAATTGTTGCATCCATGTGCTAATTTAGAAATTGTAGAAAAATACCTTTTTTATGTTTTAATTTTATGAATGCAAATGCTAATATTCACTTGTTCTTTGGTAGGAGAGACAAATATGGAGGAAGAGGTATGGACTAGTCTCAAGGGTATGGAAGCTAGGGAGAGGCTTAATCCAAGTTCAAATGAAATCTTTTCTAAATTCAGGCTTAAAACAGGTTGCTACAGGGTTTCCTGTAGTACTACTATAGGATGTCCTAATTCTACTACAAGATGCCCTGTTTTACTACAGGAAACAAGACGAAATCTTAGGAGATGGTAGGGAAGGTAGAATGAAGTGTGGAAAAGATATATGATGGAGAAATAAGGCATGGAGGGGGTGAACACTATCCAAGGCTCAGTCAAATGCTTCAAGATGGTTGGATTTTGTCAATGGGAATGGCAATTTTGCTTACAAAACAAGAATCCGGATTTAGGTTTTAGTGGACTTTAGAAACATGGGTGGATAAGGCTTGGATGAGGCAACTAAGATGAGGTCTCCCTGCAAATTAGAAGCTCCTACAACAACATACATTCTTGTCTTTATTTATGCACAAATTCATCTACGCATGGAAAAGATTTATTAAATGGAAGAAAACAAAGTTATTATTATCTAGTGGCTAAGTTCTTCAATGGAAGTGCTTTGAAACCAATGAAAAACTTAAGAGATCAAAAATGACAATTGTAAATCATCCTAAGAAACTTAAAGAAAATGACCTACTCATCAAGAAACCCTAGATCATGCAGTAAAGCAAGAAATATGTTTTTGGGTTGTGTGAATGGAACCCTCAAGTCATGATCCCATAAGGGAGATGAGGTGAAAGCCACTATCACCATATTTTCTAGAGTGTCTTATGTCACTATGATACAACTGATATAACTATCCATAAATGGGAGTAAACTAGTTAATCATCCAAATACTTGCAAATTAAAAAAACCAAAATCACTTCAGCAGCAAACTATGAATGTAATCTAAGGTCGGTGGAGGCGGCTGGTTGGTAAATTCAGACTCGTAAAGACGGTGAGGTCTTGTGCTCAAACCTGAGTGAGGGCATTGACTAGTCGCGAGGAGTGACTTAAGTGGGCCAAGCCCACTCACCTTTTGCCCACAGAGGTTTGGTCTTGTTGTCAGCGAACGGTCTGCTAAGTTGTTCGTGCCACTGTGCAGGTCACGGGTTCAAGTCTCATCTTACCCTGAGGGATCATTCCTTGCAGGCTGGGCAGTTCCTTCTAGATGTTATAGTGGTAGCCGATGGGATTCGACCCCATGTAACACGAGTATAATACCACCGTCATTGCCAATTCAGCTAGATATAAAAAAAAAAAAAAAAAAACTATGAATGTAATCTAAGCATACATGTACAAAAAGAGGAACCTTGTTGTTAGGGTTGGGCCCTAACCCAAGATCTTCAGCCCTCTGATTCAACTCGTGTTGGATTAGGGGAATGCTTCTCATTTTCATTAACATATCAAAAACACACAAGAGTCATGAGTCATAATGTCTTAGCTCGAAAATTTCTCTTGGATACAACAAAAGAATTTGAATCCTAATGAGGCTCTAAGCCTTCTTATTTATACATATGAAGCTAACAATAGCTTCCTTAAATTTAGGGAGGCTTGGCTCCCAAACTCAAGATCAACTGGTCTTCAACTATCGTTGGCTTGGTTGCCAATGATCTTAATGGCTTGGCTTCTTGTAACTCTAAGTTGATGAGATCTAGTGGAGGAATCTTCGAGTGAGTGAGGAGTTAAGGAGGGAGATACAATCTCCTAAAATCCCTCTTGCTTGTCTACTTTGAGTTCCTGCACTTTAATTATCCAAAATTTTCTCCAAAACCTACAACCAATGCACATTAGACCACAAGACATGACATCTCATCTTTACCCTTCTCATTAAGAAAAATATAAAAAAAACATGGAAAGAAATGTGAGAAAAGTTTATTTTAGTAAGATGGAGTGTGGAATTAAGGCCCATATAATTTACCCATTGGTGAGCCTCATTAGGGACCACAACAACTCATGAAATGGAACTTAAAGAACAAGAAGAGGAAACGATGAGGAGTTAAAGGGAGTGCAAAAGAAGAATTGAATCCAAGAAAGAGGAAGATAAAAGGTTAGGATAGAATGTAAGAAGAATCTCTACACATTCAACTAGTAGAACTAGAAATACAGCCTCACCCAAATACAACTGACATGGATATAGATTTGCCTCCACTACTAGAGATTATAGAAATTCATCTTCTAATAGAATAGATGGGAATTGTTCCATCTAAAAGAAAGAAAGTGGTAGATCTAAATACACTCATATCCAAATTCACTAAAAAAAAATTGGAGCACATAGATTGGATGCATGTTAGTTTAGAGTTACTCTCGATACATATTATGACATAGAAAACCATTGTGTTAGATACCAAAAAGGATATTTTCATAATAGCTTCTAGAAGTACATAATTTTCCCAAGAAACTAAAAGCAACATTTAGGTTATCTTATAATAGGTCCAAGAGAAGGATGTTCTGTTTATAGAGTTGGAAGAACATATGAAAATGTTCAGGATTGAAACAAATGCCCTAAAACAATGATTTTTAGAGTAGATGATTACAAGGCATATGTTGTAGAATTTCATCAGCACTATAAAGCATTGGTTCAATAGGTGCACTCACATCTATAATTCATGCAAAATTCCATAACATAAGTGTTACCACTCTAGCGGGAGGTTAAAGGATGAGGCCAACAAATATAGGGGGTTCTAAATGAAATCTGTCAATTGGAATAATGGCCTAAAGATTATTCATAGGCCCCATTAGACCTCTCTAGGATCAACAAAAAAGGATTGACATATGAATCTCTTCTTTTCAATTCTTCCATAAAGATACAAGAAAATATAGAGAAATATATTTCTAGCTTAGTGGCCATGTGCCAGCACTCTCTAGATGAGAGGATCATCAAATATTGACGGGAAAAATATTGAGTGGGGGGTCAATCGGTATTTTCAAATCATTAACTTTTCATTTCATATTCTGATTTTTGTATGTGACTTTACTAAGGGAACCTGTGTGTGTACATGACTGTTCTTAAGACAACTAGCGTACATCTAGTAAACTTATGTTTTAGTTAATTCCTCATCTATTTTTATTGAGCGAGTGCATCAGTACTTTAATAGACATTAGATAATAGTAACCATGTGTAGTAAGAATAAAATAAACCATCACCCATCGCACATAAGAAACACACATGAACACCAAGATTTAAGGTGGAAACACAATGCAATAAAAACCCAGATGTTGTTGTCATCTCTATCTTCTTTTAAATATAAAGGAAAGCTTTTACAATCTTGTACTAGTGAAAACTCATACCAGTACACAGTCACCAACCTACAGAAGGATACAACCTTTGCTTGTTCTCCAAATCCTATTGGAAGGGAGCTCCAACCTTCTGGCTCTTGTAATGGCATAAACTTGTACTAGTACGTAGGTGCCAACCTACAGAAGGCCACAGCCTTGTTCTCTAGTTGCTACTAGAAGGGAGCTCCAACCCCTTGATTTGATATACTAGCTACCATTGGAAGGAAGATCCAACTCCCTCAACTTCGGGGACCACGTTTCATAAATTTTCATACTAGATCCACCTGCTACAACACATCACAACTTGTAGGCCATGTTTCATAAAATTTTCAGACTAGACCCACTACCAACATTTAAGCAATATCAATCATCAAACTATAACTCAATCATCAAACTCTGACACAACTGAATCAACCAATCACTGAAACCCAATAAACTAAAACGCAATCAAAACTCAACCAATCAGTCAGATCACTGTAACCAAAATATGAGACATCATACTACACATCATAGAAAGAAGATTATGTTACTGTAAACCCTGATCAACCATATATCAAAATATATAGGCTTCTTTACAGTAGAAAACCCATGTTTGTATGCACCATTCATGAAGCATACCCACGTACAGATCTTAGACTTTTGAAAACTGAAAACTAGACCACTCTCATTCTCAAACAAACACTGAATCATACTTTTATCTACTGCAAAATTTTGAACCAATCACAAAAATTTCTCTAATCTTCAATATCAATCAACAAGTAACTTCAACATTCTTCAGTCAATCAATTCACAATCAAAACATCATTGTTTAAGCACAAATCATCAAGAATATTTCAATGACAGACAATAGAAACACATCAAAACTGATTAGCTGATCAAACATCTTTTTTCATTAAAACCCTACTTTTTGTACACGCTTTCTTCAAATCATATCCGCATGTGTATGCACTCTTCAAGAAACAAACCCACGTATAGATTTGGAAATACACACAACTTACCAATATCACATTCGTGTGTGTTCGCACCTTGTAGGTTATGAAACCCATGTACGAATCTGCAAATTTAGAGTCAAATATTTGCTGCAACTTCAATCATACCCAGATCTCAACATGCACAAACAAATCATGCATTAATATGACATCAACATAAATCAAATAATCCCATAATCATGGTTATCATCTTAGATCTATTAGATCTAATCCATCATCAAACTCCCAGGTGCACACTTATTTTAGATCAAGAAAAGTATCAATAGCCCATAACATGAATATTTGCTTTAGATCTAATTATTCATAAGATTTCCATCACTTGCACACATTACACACCTTTTACCACTTTGATAATCATCACCTTATATATCTTAGCCTTTTTCAATACCACAGGTCAAAAAACCATACTCCAGTTGATGGTTTTCTTAGACGGGATCAAAACATATGTTATTAGGCTCAATACCATAGGGAAATACCATGGTAAGGATCCTTGGCATTTAGAATACCATGGTGCAGAAACTGTAGATGCCTTTTCTTCTTCATACTCACGTGTGTATGAAGATTTTCTTAACAAAACCCACGTATACTTCTTGAACTTTCAACTTTATCATACCTCTATCTCTAAACTGTTATGCCTTCACCAAAACACTCTATAAGATCTATAAAACATTCTATCACATCCTATTTACATCTTCAAAAAGTAGGTTTCCATCAAGAGACAACTCATAGGTTTACATTCATCAGGTAGGTTTTCATCAAGAGACAACTCATAGGTTTACATTCATCAAGTAGGTTTCCATCAAGAGACAACTCAGCAAGTAGGTTTACATTCATCAGGTAGGTTTCCATCAAGGACAACATATAATTCATAGTGCCAACAATCTCCCCCTTTGTACTTGATGGAAACCACATTTGTGTTAGGTCACCACAACTTGAAATACATATAAACACATCAAGCCAAGAACCAAACCAAGATACTCTCCAAACACCAAGCTACTCTCCCCCTTTGACATCAAGGGAAAAGGGTTGACCAATGTTGAAATAATACTTTTGTATCTAAACTGCTGAGTATGAATATTGATCATGCTCCCCCTGAGCACATGTTGAAGTTTCTAACAGATGTACTATGAAGTACATGACTCTATGACTCATATTATGTGTCTTATCGCCAACGACTCAAACTTACATAAATCACCCAATCACAGTGGGTTTACATATTTGACATCATATATCCAAAAGGACTTGACCACAATAATCCATACATGACTATACTTTACAATGATTACATCATAGGTATTTACATGACCTTTACATCAAATGATATATAAGATATTTATAACTAATACCAAAGACCTCAAAAATATTGTGATAGTCATTAGCAACTATCATACACCATATATGATCTACACCATAAGCATCTAAAAGCATCAACTCATCATCAATATGTAAGATAGAACAATGTAGCTTCAATATCATCAACTTGTGACTTGGTATGCAACCACAACATCATAAGTGAGAATCATCATAATATAGGACAGTGTAGCAACATTATTCAATATGCCATGTTTCATTGTGTCATTCAATAGATGTAGTAGTAGCATATGACCATGTCTTCACAACATCATTCTCTTATCCCAAATTCTTCATAAGAATAATTATCACACCAACACCACTTCATCAAGAAATATGCAACTCAAGCAGACATAATCAACAAGTTCACCATTCAAGAACTTCATCAAGATAATCAGGATCACCAAAGAATCATTATGTATGAAGCAAACATAATCCCAACAATGTATTATGAGAAGCATAGAAAGTGCTTCCCCTGAACTTGTGCCAACTATTTACTGTCAGATATGATCATATCATTTCATATATCAGTTAGGATATCAAATAATCTTCATTAACTGGTCATCCAACGAGTCATCAAAAAATTATACAAGCTAAAAATCACTTTCAAATAGCATCAACAGACTATAACATTCAACCATCACAATATTAAAAGCCAATTGATAATTGACTGAAGCATAGCATGCCCTTTTCATGAACCTGTCCCATTGTTTCTTCATCAAACCAAAATTTATGTGATTGTGCAGCTTATAAATTACATTTACACGTGTATCTTCTTCATAAGATCCACATATAGAAAGTGAAATACTAAAATTTCACACTTTCATCCCCCCCTGAGTCTGTTATGTCTATACTTGTTTACAGTTACTTCACTAGAGACACTGTCAGTCATATAAGAAGCAAGAAAATAAAAAAAATCATGGGAATCAATATGTATTACTCCACCTGAGATTAAACATCATTGATCCTGAGGACATGATAACCATATTCTATTTCCATGTGGTCAAGTATCTCTCACCACTTTTGCAGTCAATGTTATAAATGTTCAAAAAATAAGAGATTGCAATAGACACCATCTTCTTTTACTTAAAGTCTGAACTTTTCTTATATCTATGAGAATTTCAATCTTCAAACACATATAATTTGTCTTGAGTTCTATATCCTATTATTATAACTTTTCCAGTTACTTCATTCATAACCTTACACTTGGTTGATGTAAGCACAATTATATTTCCCTCGTCTGCCATTTTTCCTACACTTAGGATATTCTTCTTTAGCCCTTGAACTAATAAAGCATCAGTTGTTGCTGTAATTTTATTAATTTTCGCTTTACCTTGTCATAGAACGTTTTCTAAAACATTAGTTCCAATAATAACATTACCATGATGTTTCTTCCTGAGTGACTCCATTTTACTCTTATCTCCAATCATATGATGAGAACATCCACTATCTATGTACCATTCATCTTCATCTTCAAGTAAGAAGAGAGAAAGACCACACCTTATCTGTTCTTTTTATTGCTTATTGGTGGAACCATATTTTTCAAGTTTTCTGATATTAATGTTCTTATCCGGTTGCTTACCATGTTTTCTATGGTGATCCATAGACTCATTCTTGCATTCTTTTACTAGATTCCCAAACTTGTTACAAGCGTAACATCTTATATGTTTCATATTCCTTATATTGCAATCAATGGCTTTGTGACCAAACATATTGCAAGCAAAACAATATCCCTTAAAGTACCTGGAAGTTGATTATCTTTCTTTGAGACAATTATTAGCTTGAAACCTTCAACTTCTGCAATTGGCTGCAACATGTCCAAAATTATGACATATAGAACATTCAACATTATTGATTACAGGAGAAAAGCAATTAACACTTCTATATTTAGGAGTATATGATTTCCTTTGAAGACTTTCTTTCCTTAGTTGTTGATGAGGTTGAATTCTTATCTCCTTGTTGAGAATTTCAGATTTTTCATTAGACTTCCTAGATTCAACTTGTGAGCTAGATTCACCTTTAACAGTTTCATGAAAACCAATACTAGATTTGATGGCAAGAGACCTTTGACTACTAAGAATATGATCCAAAATATTAGCACTATCTTGAAATCGTAAATGTTTATCCTTTTCTTCTAATTTACCTTTTAGGATCTTTACCTCAACTTGATATTTCTTTTCCTTTTCTAGATATTGATTCTTCATGATTTCTTCAACATTTCATCCTTCATCCATTTGTTGTTTCAATTTTAGAATCTCTTCGTTTCAACCCATTTTCTTGTTCTTCAAAAACCCTAACTAGATCTTCATTCCGCTTATTTGATTTTTCAATATCTACTCTTAGAGAGATGACCACAGCTTCAAGACCTTCACAATATTGGTTAGATACCATACCAGCATGATCTTTGTTATCATAAACCTGCAACTTATCATTAATATTAACAATATTTTTCAAAGCAAGATCATGTTCAGTTCTAAGATCAACAATTTCTTCTAACCTGTCTTCTTTTGAATCGAAAACTCTATTTGTCATATTAGACACATTGTTAGATATAATATTACCTGTGGGATCTTCCTTTGTGACTTCTTCATGTATTTCTTGTAACTTATCCCATACTTACTTTGCAGTAGTATAATGCATAACCTTATTCAATATTGAATCAGATATGATACAAAATATGTTACTCAAATCCGTATTGTTCTTTTGCACTTCCTTGTCTAATGGAGGAAAATTGTTGTAACCATTGCACACTAGATGCCAGACATCAAGATTCATTATATTTTGTTTCACATTTCCTTTCCATTCTTGATAATTATCTTTTCTTAGCATAGGCACATCTAATTTGTCCATTGATTCTAACTTGTCTTGGTTTGCTGCTTTAAGAGGCTTACTTTCACTTTTACCCATAAGTGCAAACTCAATAGTTTCACGATCATCATACTATCATTGTTGCATAGACAATAAAATGGATCACAACTTGAACAAGAATCCATACCTGATGATGCTTCTTCTTATTCATTCTTGATCACTAGAAATCAGTTTGCTCTTAGATTTGAATATTTTCTAACATCTGTAACTGTTACTGCATATGATCTGTTCCTATCAAACTTTTCAATAAAGGTATCCTTTTCTTCTAAGGCATCAATGAAATTATCATCAAATTCATCTTCAAATTCTATAATTAAATGACAATCTTGATCAGACTCGCCTTCTTAACCATTTGAAAGACCATCATTTTCTTCATGTGTATAAAAACGTATCTTGTTTTCAAACCTATTCCTGTTTATTTTGGCATCATTTTTTTTTTTCTCCTGATTTTCTTTATAGGGACACTTAGCAACATAATGACCGACTCTACCACAAGAAAAACATTTGAAAGGAATCTTATCAATGAATCTTCATGTATCCACTTGGAGTTTCTTTACGAAGTTTGCTTCTTCTTCTTACATAACCTAATTATTCCTTCTTGTTTCCTTTTGCAATAGCTTTGAAGGTTTCTTCTCTATTATCTGAAGGACCACCTTTCTATTGGCATTATGATTCATGTGTTGTCCTTGATGGAAACCCACTTGTAACAAATCAACTATATGGTAACTAGATGAATCTACAGGGCATATCAAAGGTGACAGAATGATGGAACAGAATGATGGTCAAAGGTTTACATCTCAGAATCAGAAGCTTGATATGGGAAATTTTTGGTATTATGAATTAGGTGTTGTCCTTGAATTAGGCATCTTCGACACTCTGGCTATTAGGGCTCTCAGAATTTCTAACCCTGATCACCTAAATGAAGAAATTGAACACTTAACCTCTATCTTCAAAAAACCTAGGATATAAAGGGTTCAGTATTAAGAAAGCTATAAGAAGAGCTCAGGATAAGGTCCTCTCTAAGGGTCCTCCTGAAAATAGGAAAGAAAATTGTGGGAAAGTATACCATCCATTCATCCAAGGGAGTACATATAAGATTGCAAAAATTTTAATAAAGAAGAACATAAACACTTGGTTTACAACATGTGGAACAATAAGGCAAACGATGAGCTCAATAAAGGATAACATAGATCATCAACAACTCAAGGGTGTGTACAAGATTGATTGCTCTTGTGGCAAGAGTTATATTGGGGAAACAGGACGGTCTCTGAAAATAAGACTTAAAGAGCACAAAGCTGATATAAAGAATGGGAGATCCCGTACATTAGCCCTTTCGGAACACTCATCCAAAACCAAACATCATGTGTGTTTAGAAGACGCTAAAATAATTGCAAGAGAGGATCGTTATCAAAAGAGAAAAATCAGAGAGGCCATCGAAATTATGAAATTTCATCAAAACCTCAACAGGGATAATGGCTGTGAGATTAGTGGAAGCTGGCTTCCCCTGATTAGACAAATAAATCCCTCCAAACCTTTAGAAGCATAGTATCATGGGTTCCCCAAAATTAATAAAATTAATTAATTAATTAATTAATTTAAATTAATTAAATTAAATTAATTAATTTAAATTAATCAATTAAATTAATTTAATTAACTAATTAATTAATTTAATTTTAATTTAATTAATTAAATTAATTTTAATTAAAAATTAATTAAAATTAATCAATTAATTAAAATTGAAAATTAAATGAATTAATAATAACCAAAATTAACATTTGATAAAAGAAAATTATAAAAATTATAAATTAATTAATTAACTGATTAATTAATCAAATAAATTAAAATAATTTACTTATTTGTCAATTAGACACTTAGGGTTAGATAAAATTAACATTGGGAGATAAATTGGAAAATAGAAATAATAAATTAAAAAAAGAAGTTAAGCAACAAATCAATTAAATTAATTAAATTTAATTAATTAATTAATCAATTAAATTTAAATTAATTAATTAATTAATTGAATCAATTAAATAATTAAATAATGTTTCTTTATTAGATACTTAGGATTAATTAACTAAAATAAAATAAAAATAATTTTAAAGAGAAACAATTATAGATTAATTAAATTAATTAAGTAATTAAACTAATTTATGAATTAATTATATTAATTAAAATATTTTTAGATATTTAGGTTAAATAAAAATAAGAAAATTAATTAAAACAATAAAACTAACCTATAATCAATGGAATAAATAGGATTAATAAAAATCTAAATCGCTATTAATTAAATACTTAAGGTTCATGGCTTAATTAAGTAATTTAGTAATAAATAAAAGTAATTTTAATTAAGATAAAATAAAATAAAATAAAACTAATTATAAAAATAATAAAATTACATTACATTATAAAAATAAACTTACAATTAGTATTTATTAATGATTATGAATTTATTTATTTAACATATAATTTAAATCAAATAATTTAAATAATTAAAGCTAGAATAATCAAAATTAAAATAATTAAACTAGCATTATTATAATAAATTAAAATAAAAAATAAAAAGAATTCATATATAAGGGTCGGCTTCTATAAAAAATTATCAATTTCTAGGTTTATATATACTTTGGTCGAAAGATTCTTCTCTCAAGGAACTATCATTCATATTCTATCAATTTTGGTCATGATGATGGACCTCCTTTGGGGTTCAAAACATTGACAGAATGAACATAATACTATGGATAATCCAGACCATGCTACTCCAAAAGACTACCATAGAAGCTTAAAGTCTAACAAAACAACCTACCTGATGAGTTGTCCTTGAAGAGAACCTATTTGATGAATGGACTACTTGATAATGGTATAAACAAGATGTGACAAAATGCATGGCAATTGTGTTTACAAATGTGACAAAATGCAGGGCAATTCAGAGGAATCAGTTCAGAAGTGATTGTTATAGACATATTTGGGCACTTCAACCCCAAGCTTATATGTCGATAAACTAGGGCTCATCAACCCCTAAAAGAGTTGTTTCATACCCTAAAAGAACATGGTCATCTGATTACATCATTCCCCAAAAGTTCCACCTGAGAAACCATCCAAAAATGGCCTAAACTAAACCATACTGACTGCTCCACTGGCAAAGTGCAATGCATACTGAGTGGTACACTGCCCAGGTGCGATGCATATTGATTAGGCCTTCTATAGGGTGTGATGGGTGAGAATGGACAAATGTCCGAGACATTTTGCTAGGTGGTTGCTCATGGAATCTTCTAGAAACTTCTCCTATGCCACTTGCCTCTCTGAATTCGCCCAGGGATGAGTAAGAGATCCAAGAAACATCCAAGTGGAACCAATTGTAACAAGTGGAATGGCACTAATCAAAACGCCATGGATGACTCACACCCTTGCACACATCTATAAATGGATCCCTCATCTAAGAGATCTAGAGGTTGGAATATTTTGAATTGCAAGGAAGTGTTGATAGTTTGTAATTGATGAAGGAGCATTGTATTGTTGGTGTGATCTTGCTATTTCATGAGGTGAAGAGAGATTGAAGCTGGGAGGATGATACTAGATCAAAAAACGGGGTTGTAATTCTCCCTTCTATTAATAAAGTTCTTCAAGTTTTCTTCCATATGATTATGCAATTGTGAATGTTATCATTTGTGAATTCTATCATTTGTTCATTATATATCTGATTCTGTAATGTTTATGTTGTAACAGATTGCGATGCTTTGATAGTTCTTTGTTGCTGTACTTATGCATGTACTCTCCAAGCAGGTTAAGTACGGGGAGGACTTGCAAGCTCTGTCAAGGGGGAGAGAGATCAAGCAAGGGATTAAGCGGAAGTTCCAGGTTGGTTCCATTATCTTTCTCTTATCTGTTACACATAGAAGAAATCATTGAATTGCTTTAAACTGGTGTTTCTAGGGTAGCTGCCAAACCTAGAGGGCTAGTCGTTTGACAAGACATTATGTTTCCCAGAAACAAATTGGCGACTCCATTGGGGAACGAATAGATGTTTGTTTCTTGTTATAGTTTGTTTTATAAACTATAGACAGAGCTTGAAGTCAGCAAGTAGCCTTCGAATTGCTCTTGCTTTGCAATTACATAGTAGATGAATGTTGCTTCAGTCAATCTCTGGTTTAGTTTATGAATTAAAAATTTTACTTACAAGCACATCTAGATACCCTTTTTGTATCTCAGTAACCTCTCGAGACATTCCTCTATACTTTGCTCTTTGCTGTCCATCAAAGCTCAGCTTAACTCAGTGAAAATAGTTACACATCTGAGCCAAAACCCACTTCAGTTGTGCTCCCTAGCCCATCGCACTGTCTGTCACTATAATCTAGTATGAATCACACCTCTCGAGTGTAGTAAGTGTGATGCATCCCTGTTTTTGTGAAGCCCATGTGCAATGATTGACTAACCCTTTTTCCATTCTAGAAATTGGAGGTTTTTGACCTTGTTTTCAATTTTGTTTAGTTGTTTTGCTGCTTATGAATAGTGCCTCCTTATTGAAGCCTACTTGCATCACAAAGATCAGCCTCCATTAGATTCGGATTAGTGAATGTTTTTTGTGTATTTTTTCATCATTTACAATCCTTTGCGAAAAAGTTGCTTAAATCGATCTTTCGCTTTGGTACAAAGAGTGTCGTAATTGTTGTTTTGTGTCAAAAAGAGAAGTGTCATGGATTCTTCCTCCCATTGATAGTCGATTGAAATTTTCTTCATGTATTTGGTTTCATTTGTTTTTATTCGAAGTGTCGAAAGCATTTTTATTCAAAATTGAAAAGTGTCATTTAGTCTTCCTTTCTCTTTTAAGAAGAAATTGTCGAAAATGTCATTTTGAAAGAAACATTTGAGATCTTTGCTGCATTTAGTTTTCCTTCTTGGCATTTTTCACATTAAGGAGAAGGAAAATGAATACATGCATTTGCATTTAGCATTTTTTAGTTTGTATGTGAAAAATGATTTAGGAAAATGCACTAGGGTGTGCTCTTTCCTCTTTGTTTGAAAGTATTGTAATCTTCTTTCCCTAGTAGCTAGGATTTTCATTGCTCAAAATAAACAAAGATTGTTTATCATTGTATATTGCATATTAGGAAAATCAACATCACACGGTGAACCATTGAAAGGAAAAATCTAAACAAGATCAACTTTAAAATAAATTTCAATGAACCTAACAACGCTTTGGAACTTAACGCAAAACATCTAGAGGTCTAGGCTAGAGACGCGTTCAAGCGTCATTAAAACTAGTGGCTATCGTTTTCATTGAAGGTTGGGTGATTCCTCCTCCTTGATACAACAATTACTAGCACGGACTTGTGCTCCCCGTACCATCGCATATATATTGGGAGACCAAAATAGGCTTAAATCCTTTATCCATAGGAAGCTGAGTCTGCCGCCTTATTGATCGCAATCCATTGAACACAGCATTCGGGAAGATTGACTGCCGTACATAATTCCTTGGTAATTTCTCTTTAATTAATCACTAAGGTGTATATTGCAGTTTTGCGATTGGTTTGGTAATCCCTCTGTCTAGACTTTCCAGAGTAGTCAGTTTAATTCCTTTTCGACTCTTTAAAAGAAAAGGTCCATCTTAGCACTTGTCACTTCAGGCTCATTAAAAATCGAAGGAGACTAGAGTCATCTTTAGCTTTTTCTTGACTCTTAAAATCTGAAAAAGCAAAAGTTGTGTCAAAGCGTCATTAAAATTAATTGAATTCTGAATAACATCATTTTCCCCTTAATTTTGAGTTGATCAAGTAATCCGCAATCGTGGAAGAAATTCAATCAAAACCTAGTCATTTGCGAAGACTAGCGAGTCAACCGTCTTTGACTCTAGAAGCGAAGCCAATCCAGACAAAGCAGTCTCGTTTAACTGAGTCCAATTCATCTGGTTTATTTGAAACTTTTGTTTCAACATCGTCAGAGACTACTGTTACTCCGATCATTTCTGGTACATCTGCCTTTACAGAATAAGTTCTGCAGTTACAAAAGGACATTAGAACTAATCCTAGTGTAATGGTAGACACTTCTGTACCTGAAACAACTCCATCTAGAGTTGATCCAGAACCCATCTTAGTTCAAACCAAGGCCACATTCTAACCAGTAGTTGTTCAAGAACCTCACTTTGAGACTGAAGTCCACTTACCTGAACATCTGGAAGTTGAGTTTCAGAATTCATAAGGTGTCACCCCTCCAGTATCTGTCACTGTAGAAGCTATACCTTCTTTGGCTCCAGAAATCTTTTACGGACCTGACAGTCTACCTCTTTCACCTAGTTTGATTGCTATAGAGGAGATTTTTATGCAGTAATTTGTCACTGCCTTCATCCCAGTCTTCCTACTGTGTCATGAGTCCAAAACCATTCATGCTCATGCTCTCTGATGTTGCCAAATGACCCATTTTGCCAAAGTTTCTGCCTCATCGCGTCTGTTGGCCAAATAAATGCGCTGATGAGTGCTCCAAAACAGTCCAAAAGCGCTTCCATCGCGGAAGTACATGTGATTCCCGCGATGGTCGAATTTCATGTGCCAGCGCAACTATTTACTGTAGTTTCCCGCGATGACATGACTATCTCCGTTATGTAATAGCGATGTCAGTGCAGCAGACCAGTTATGTTCCCGCGATGATCCAGTTTGGGTGAGTTTGTTCCAACGATCGGCCTTCCAGATGACTCCAGACCTAGTTGTTGGCCTTGTTTATGTCGCCCTCCTTTCTCTGGCATGGCTGTTCCGTCATTTATGCTACCTTCCTTGGAGATAAGCTCATCCTCCCACCATTCATGGAGACTCCTTCTCCTATTTAAACACTCACCGTTGCTATGGGCTGCTATTTTGGAATCCTTAGTCTTTGGAGTGTTGCTGATAGTATTGTGAGTTTGCTAGATAGCTGGTGTGAGTGTGACAAGTGTGGATTTTTTGAGAGCTTGAGGAAGGTTGTGAAGTGCCTTTGATCTTGTGTAAAACTTGTGAGTGAGAGAGACTTGTGTATTGGGAGATCCATCTTCAAGAGTGAATGCTTGAGGAACATGCTGGCTGGACCCTCCTGAGAAGGCTTGTGACATCAAGACCTTGGTTGTAAGCTTACTCTATTTCATATTTAATGCAATCAATGATGTTTTCCTATGTCTTGTATGTAATGTACTAGATAGCTCATGACTTCTTGACTTTGTGGGTAAATAGATCATTTGTTGTATCCGGTTACGTGCTTTGTTGTATTTCCTTTGCTTTGTTTCAGGTTGATCACTCATCAAGAGAAGGAAGCGAAAGCTGGAGCAGCGCAACGGAACTCCATCGACCACCGGTTGAGGTAGGCCTCCAACTTGAACTATTTAAGGAGAATTGTTGTTGATTTGTCCTTATTTGTGACTAGACCCACTCTAGGGCTAGAGGGGTTGCCTCTGTCCACAGAGGGAACACTTTCCTGCATCACAAATTGGTGACTCCACTGGGGAGCTGGCCTTTGTTCTTTTCTTGTTTACTCTTGCCTTGCTTTTTGTTTTACTCTCTTTTGGAGTTTGGGAACTAGTTATCTGTTTTCTGAGTTTCCTGGCCTGATCTGGGAAATGTCCTTTTTTGCTTAAAGATTGACTGTTTTTGATTTGGGAGTTTTTGGCTCGCCTATTGCTGTTTTGAACATCATCACATTTTTTAATTTAATGGTTGCGCTATCATTGCATCACCCTTTTTGTAATATCCTGTCCATCGCATTATTACACCTAACAGTCGCGACAGTTCTGTAAGTCGGACCATCATAGAAAAGTCGTGTACTTCCGCCTTGACATCGCTTTTTTACTGCGTATTATTCTTTATCAGTGCTTTATTGCCAGTGTATTGCCCGCGCTGATTGCTGTAGAATTGAATTTTTTCAATTCTGCCTCCTAAATCCGTCAGTCTTTCTAGTCCCTTGCTGTTCTCACTTGTTTGATGACTTGTTTTTCACTATTTGAAGGTTGAAGCACTTTCTTGTGAGCTTTATTAAATGAATCTTGTTTTTCTTGCTTTGTGACCTAGTTTCGTTATTTCAAGTCTTTTGGATCAATTTCACTTGGTTGCCTATTTGCAAAGATTCGTTTGCTGCTTGCTCTTGGTTTGATTGAGCCTTCTCTTTTGCTTACTTTTGGTTGATTGTTTAGTGATTGTTATTGGACCAATCTTGGCATTGTTTCAATTTCTCTTCACTACCCGGACATAGATTACAATTGTTTGGATCAACCGTTTTTCCACATTTGTTTGTTGCTTATTGGTTTCTTTAGATTAGAGGCATCAAATCAAAAAGATTGCATTTCATTTAGCATGCGAAAGTGAAAGTAAATTTGCATTTCAAGTTGCATATTGAAAAGTGAATGATTAGATCTCTCATTAGTAGTATCCGTGCACTTTAAGAATTGATGTCTGCTTGCATTGAGTGACTGTTTGTTGCCTTGGTTTTCTTGGTTTGGGAATGATCTCTCTACCCTCCCATAGGTAGGTGTTCATCGAAGAAAAAGGATATTTCATTCATTCTAGCTGCATCCTAGGTTTTGTTATATACATACGGTAAGGCCTGAAAACTGAAACATAATCCAAGATCAACTTTAAAATGAACTGAATAAATCTAACAACACATTGGAACATAATGCACACATTTAGAGGTCTAGGCTAGAGATGTGCTTCGACGTCGTTAAACCTAGTCACTTTTGTTTCCACTCAAGGTTGGGTGATTCCTCCTTTTGTGACTCAATAGTGGTCTAGCACGGATTTGTGCTCCCACGTACTGTCAAGTATATGGGGAGACCCCACTAGGTTATCATCCTTTATCCATAGGAAGTCGTGTCTGCCGCCTTATAAGCCGTAATGCACCGAACACAGTATTCGGGAAGATTGACTGCCATACGGAAAGTCCTTGGTTTTCATATGACTGCCAAGGTGTATATGCAGTTTTACGAATTTGTCTGGTAAACCTTTTTTCCTACTTCTACAGAGTAGTCACTTTTGTTCCTTTTCAGACTCCCTAAAAGAAAAGGTCCATCTGAGCACTTGTCACTTCAGGCTCTATAAATATTTGAAGGCAACTAGAGTCATATTTTGTCCTTTTCTCAACTCTTTAAAGATGAAAAGGTCAAGTTTTGTTCCTGTGCCTTAAAATTTATTCAGCCACGATTCACATTTACCCAGTAAGATCTTGTTTCCAATAGCTTGAGTAGGGTCCTTTCTCGTTAGTTTACCTAGGATCTTTTGAAGTTGTCATCCTGGTGGAATCACCGATCCCGTCCCCCGTTCCAAGTGACCAAGGGTCTCCTTCTTCTGTTGCTCCCTAGGTACCGGTTGTGAGTGATACTCTCCCTGTTATTTCGAGTATCCAACCAATTAAATCTCGCACTCCAAAGGACGAGACTTATGAAATTCACTCGAACCCCGTTTGGGAGCCTTCTGAAGAAGATATCCCTCCTACTCCTCCTGGTGTTCCGGTCCCAATGTATTCTTTGGATATGGAGGACACATCCCCTGTCATAAGTGAAGAATTTGTTGCAACGAGTGATGAAATTCCCGCCTCAACGGAAACTCCACCTTTTCGTATCACCCCTCTTGGTGTTATGCTGCCTTTACGCTATAAGGCCTTAAGGGATGTTATGTCTTCTAGGACTCCCTCTACGAGTTCTATGTGGTCACACACCATCACTCCGACCTCGGAGTCCTTTATTCCTCAAATTCACAATGTGCCTGTCACTTCCGTCCCGACTATTCCAACTATTTGTGTGGCTTCTTCAACACCCATTGTCGGTGTCGTTACTGCATCCTCAATTGTGACCGCTACTGCTGTACCTTCTTCAGGGCTAGTTTATAGTAGCCCATCGGCATCCGTACCCGGAGTTGTTGACCTTATGCTAGGTGCCCCACCTTCTTCTGGTTCTATCCCAGCAGGGGGGGCATACGATGAATATTTGCATGCTCTTCAGAATGCGGACCCTCAAAATCCGTTTCATTATTATGATTCTAGAGGATCTCATATCTATTACCGCAAACCTTTGCCACCTCAGCCTGCGGTTGAATTTATGGTCCCGTTATCCGTTGCTTGGACCCCCACTCGTTATGGCGGTGGCCAAGTATCGGCTGCACATCTTCAAGGACCACCTAATCAAGGCCAACCGTCTTACATGCAAACCTCTCAAGGGCAGCAATATTACAGGCAGTCTTATCTAGGGCAACCTGGAGGCCCACAAGGACAACCCTTTCAGGGACAACCTTCGGCCACTGGTGGTCCGTCTTTTACCTATTTTGCACAACCTTTTGGTAATCTGGGACAACCTTACATGCAACAAGGACAACCTGGTGTCCACCAAGGTTATCCTTCTGGGAAAGTTGGTCAACCTTACGTTCAGCAAGGCCAACCCACTATCCAGTATGGTCAAACATCTGGACAGGTCGGTCAGCCTCAAATCCAATCAGGTCAACCAACTGTCCAGTCCGCTCAGCCATCCAGTCCATCAGGACAACCCTCAGTTGTGCAAGGACAGCCCAACACCCAGCAAGCTCAACCTTCTGGGCAGATGGGCCAATCTCAATCTCAACTAGGTCAACCTTCTGCCCGATTGGCTCAGTCTCAGCTTTCCCAAGGACATCCTTCTAGGCCTGCTCAACCGAGCACTCAAATGATCATTGCTTCTCAAGCTCAACCCGGTTTTCAGCCCCAGGCCGGGCCCCAGACCCAATCCGGTCTTCAAATGCAGGTTGGATCTCAAACCCAACTGGCCTATCAAATGCAGCCTGCCTCGTAGGCTCAATTTGGAGCCCAACCGCCTTATGGTTTCTTGCAATCCCAGGGGCAAACTCAACTTCCCCCGTATCAAAATTATCAACAATTGCAGGTGAGTCCTTATCAAAATTACCAGAAACCTTATGTTGCTCCTGCAGGCCAGGTTGGTAATCAATGGAATGTTGGGGGGAAAATCCAAGGATAGCCATCCTATAACCCCTATGGACAAAATCCCTACGGACAAAACCCTCCGGGGCCAAATCCATCTGGACAAAATCAATGGGGGAAACTTTCATCTGGCTGGAACTTTGGTACTCCTTCCTACTCGCAGCCCTAGATGTCCTTTAACCCTCAATTACCTTTTTTAGCAACGTTGGAGCTACCGGATATGTCCAAACTGACTAATGATCCCATTCTTCATAATCCATATTGGCCACCAGTTCCAACTAAGATTCGCGGTGATTGTCCCAAATTCGATGGTAAAGCTAGAGAAGATCCCCAAGCTCATGTCATGACTTATCATCTATGGTGTTCATTGAATTCGTGGCTTGATGATTCAATCCGGCTCTGCCTTTTTCAAAGGACTCTCACTGGCTTTACTGCTAAATGGTATATTGAGTTATCTCGCGGATCTTTTCATGATTTTAACTCATTGGCTATGGCATTTTTAACTCATTTTCAATTGCCTATTTGATATGAAACGGGCACACACCTGCTGACATCCTTAAAATAGACAATGACTATGCATATCTCTGATCATATCCATGAATGGAGACGACGTCATCGTTTGATTAAGTTTTGGATTCCCGATCAGCTTCTTATCATCTGGTTCACGACTTCATCATCGGTCCGATAGCATAGGACATTGCTATGGGGGCGTGTGTAACTGAAGAGAAAGCTATTGTGCGTGCTCAGTACCTTGACTTGGTTTACTCCTAGTCCAGTACGTTATATGATTATTTGCCTGATGCCGCGAGACCAGGAAATTACAAGCCCTGCCAACACCATCTGTTGACGGTATCATTGGGTCCGTTAATCCACCCTCAAAGAAAACTTCTGCAAACCCTGGGAAGCAAAAGCCGAATGCTCCGAACGAAAATACTTCTCAGGCTATATCTAATTCCGGTAATACTTCCAACGTTAACGTCGTCCAGTCCACCACGACAGACAAAGCCTTGAAAGGAAAGAAGAAGGGAAAAGGAAATAATAAAGTAGATCAACCTAAGCAGGATTCCCCTAAACCTCCATGCAAGGAAGGCGCCAAACACAAGTCCAAGTACCCTTGTCTTATCTTGACGAGGATCACTATACCAAAGACTGCCCAAGGCGGTCTGAAGTTAGTCGTTTGTTAAAAGGTGCTCCCGGGACTCCTGCTGTGCTCAAAGAACCTTTTCCCTCACAGCAAATGCAAATGGTGGCTGATCCATCTCAACCCTCTTCTTCCTTAGGTTCTCAAGTATTTATGGTTGGGACGATTCCCATCCACATCAGTACTCGGGCAAAAGAGTATCTGTCGCCTACCGAGAAAGAGCCTGAGGTCCCCTCTAGTGCTCCTCCGTCCAGTTCTGGTCCGCTCCATATCGAGAGACCTAGCACTGAGACACCTGTCCGACCCCCTCCGAAAGGTGTACTCCGGAAATCTTCTTACAACCCTAATGCTCATGCTACCTAGCACTATAGCATCCTTGAGGACTTAGCCCAGACTCCGTCAGCTATGTCCGCCTTAGAAGTACTCCAGAGCTGTCCCTCTCAGAGGAAGTCCTTGCTATCGGCCATCGGTGGCATACACTCGGCTAACTCGGATCTGATTACTTTTGACCTGGAAAGCCATGTACTGAGATTGCCTCACCAAATTGCCTTCCTTATATAGGTCATTATCAATTCCAAAATGATTCATCGTACAGTCATTGACGAAGGTGCTTCAACTTGCATCATGTCTGTTGCCTGTTGGAAGGCTATTGGTTCTCCGACTCTGAGCCAGTCTCCTACAACCCTGGAAGCCTTTGATGGGACAGAATCTCGCCCTTATGGTATACTCCAACATTTTCCCATTTCTTTGGAAGGGAAGACGGTCGAAGTGGAAGTTGAAGTTGTTGATGTTAATCTTACCTACAACCTCCTTCTGGGACGTAGCTGGACATACACCATGCAAGCCGTGGCTTCATCCCTATTTCATGTCATTCGTTTCCCTCATTAGGGGAAGATCGTCACCGTAGACTAGCTGTCCTTCTTCGCCTCCTCTTCTGAAGGCAACGTGCCTTTGTGGAGCATACCTCCAAGCCATATGAGAGTGTGGGAGCTGGACTTTTTAAAGATCCTGCTCTGATGGGTTTTTTTTCACTCCCACCTCCTAACTTCGCTCCTATTAATATGATTTCCATTCGCTCTGATCCGTGGGCTCTTCCCCTCACTAATCAGGTAGAATCTTGGGGCGATGAGATGCCGTTGAGTCTTGCCGAGCTCAACTACGTCGAAATTGTTTCTGCATTGACTCCCCCTTTTGAACCTGCTCTTTCGAGCAGGGCTTCCGACTCATACGCTCATTCCCCTTGGCTTGGAGATGATGCTTCTTCGGATCCTTTAAAGGAAACATTTCCTCTTGACGAAGCCATTATCGAGACCATGTCTCTCAAGGAATCTCCTTGGTCTGATCATCACCATCGTTCCTCGTTCCTCCCTTCCCACCAGGAAATGCTTACCTGTCTCGAGCGGTTTGCTCCTTGTCTCCTATATCAACCCCTTCAGACACCCATTCAAGTTTATCAAGTGTCTTTTGAAGGAAATATGGGAAACATCACACAGACCCAACCCATCGACATCTCTGCAAAACCAGGGATTGTCGATCATATTCATGTCAGAGTCACTTGCACTCCGGAGGAAATTTAGCTTTATACCGATCTTTTTCGTATATTTTGTGATGTCTTTGCTTGGTCCTATGAAGAAATGCCCGACATTGATCCTAGCATAGTGGTGCATGAGATACCTACGTATCCAGGTGCTAAGCCTGTTCGCCAACGTCTATGCCCCGTGCACCCCCGAAAGGCTGCAGCCATTAAAGCGGAAGTTGAAAAGCTTCTTAAGGCTGGTTTTATTTACCCCATCCCACTCAGAGATTGGGTTTCCAATATCGTCCCTGTGAATAAAAAACAGGGTACCATTCGAGTCTGTGTTGATTACCGCGATATTAACCGAGCCTGTCCCAAAGATAACTTCCCCACACCCTTCATTGATCAGCTCATTGATGAGTGTGCTGGGAGCGAAATGTATTCATTCATGGACGGTTTTTCTGGGTATAACCAGATCAATATTGCACCCGCCAATCAGCACAAGGCTGCCTTTATTTGTCTGTGGGGCACTTTCGCCTACAAAAAGCTCCCTTTCGGTTTGAAGAACGCCAGTGCTACCTTCCAATGTGCAATTTCCTATGCATTCCATGAAATTCTTCACATTGTACAACCATACTTATATGATCTACCAGCTCATTCAGTAAAACTCCAGGACCATCCCGCTCATCTTTGTGAAATCTTTCTCCATTGTCGACACTACCACATCAGGGTTAATCCTCATACATGTGTCTTCTGCGTTGAGTCAAGCAGACTACTCGGGTTTATCGTCTCCCGAAAGGGCATCCGTTTGGATCCCCTTAAAGTCAAGGATATTCTAAATCTTCCTCCCCCTCCTTCTTTGCAGCAATTGCAGAGCTTGCAGGGTAAAGCAAATTTTTTAAGACGATTCATTCTGGACTATGTCGAAGTGGCTAAAGGTTTCACGCGGTTACTAAAGCGAGATACCCCTTTCCATTGGGATGCTGTCGCTCAAGAGTCCTTCGAGCGTCTCAAGGGACTCGTTGTTTCTACTCCATTGTTGCATCCTCCGAATTATCATCGCGACTATACTCTGTATTTGGCCGCTGTCGATACCACTATTGGCATGGTTCTCGTTCAATATGACGATGATGACACGGAGCATGTCATATATTATCTCAGTCGTAATCTTTTAGATACGAACACTCGATATGCTTACATCGAGAAGTTGGCATTGGATGCCGTTTGTGCCGTCCAACATTTCTGCCATTATATCTTGTTGCGTACTACGACTGTGGTTTCTGATTACAACCCTATGACGTACATTCTATCATGTCAGTTGCTGGGGGGCAAGTACTTGAAGTGGATTGTCATCCTCCAAGAGTTCGACTTGGAATTCACCACTACCAAGTCTAAGAAATCCCTTGTCTTTTCTGAGTTACTTTGCTCTTTTCCATCTCCTACCGCGCCCTCTCGGTTAGAGGACCATATTCTGGATGAAACTTTGTTCCTAATTAGCACCCTCGACCCCTGGTACGGGGATATTATTATATATCTGCAGACGTCCTCTTTTTGTCCCGATGTTTCCAAGGATGCTTGGCAACGGATTCGTCATCAGTCTCAGCCCTATTGTATCATTGGGGACACCCTGTACTGTCTCGGTGCCGACTCTATTCTCCGCCGATGCTTAACTTTCGAGGAAACTGAGCGAGTTATGAATGACTGCCATTCTGGCGCCTATGGTGGTCACATGTCTGGATATGCTACTACTCAAAAGATCCTCTGCGCCGGTTATTTCTAGCCTTCCATCTTTAAGGATTGCATTCTTGGCATCCGCTCTTGTCACGAGTACCAGCTATACCAGCGAAAGATGCGTGTGCCTCCTGCTCCATTGCACCCTGTTGTTACCATCGACTCTTTTGCAAAATGGGGCATTGATTATACGACCTGTAACCCTCGCTCAGCCGAGGGGCATGGGTATATTATCGTTGCCGTCGGTTACTTCACAAAATGGGCCGAGGCGATGCCCACATTAACTGAATACGGTCACACAGTGGCGCAATTTTTGTTTAACCATGTTATTTCATGGTTCGGAGTCCCTCAGGCCATCGTCACTGATCACGGGAAGCATTTCTGTAATCACATGATGACCGAGCTAACAACCCAGCTAGGCTTACGGCATGATAGTTCGACTCCATACTATCCTCAAGCCAATGGCCAAGTTGAAGTCGTCAACAAGGTTCTGGTTACGATTCTTCAACGTACCGTTGGCATGCATAAGTCTGACTGGCACTTGATGTTGTTCTCCACCTTATGGGCCTACCAAACCTCTGTGATGGATGCCACCGGTTTCACTCCATTTCAATTAGTTTACGGATTGGAGGTTACCCTTCCAATCGAGTGTGAGATCCCTTCATTGAAGTTGGCCATCGAATTACTTCCCAACACTACTCCGGTAGAAGAACGCCTTCTTTACCTAGAACGGCTAGACAAGACCCGTCGACTAGCCTCTCTAGCTATCGAAGCATAGAAGAAGAGAGTGAAAACTCACTTCGATCATACTGTCCATCCTCGTTCTTTCGTTGAGGGAGATTTAGTCCTGCTTTACGATCAAGCGAATGATAAGCTGGGGGAAGGAAAACTCGAGCCCATGTGGCTTGGGCCTTATATTGTAAAGAGAGTTTTGTAGAAAGGGGCCTACGAGCTAATTGATTACGAAGGGAATCCTCTCGATAAGCCCCGAAACAGGCTGTACTTGAAAAAGTACTATGCGTGAATTCCATGCACTTTGGTTTGTACATACGTGTGTTTTAGCAGGTGTGTTGTGTGTGTGTTTTCATGTTTTTGGCTTGGTGTGAAGGTGTGATTGCCGCTTATTGTGCCTTTTGCTTCTTGTGCAGATGTCTGGTGCACCTTACATTGGTTTCGCTGATGGTGCCTGCCGCAGTACCCGCAATTTGTCCTCTGCATCGTGGGTGATCTACGATCCTCATGGTGATTTGATAGATCTTCAAGGTTTGTGTTTAGGTTGTACCACAAACAATGTCGCTGAATATAGTGATGTGATTGAGTTACTAGCCGAGGTGATTAATCTCAGTATTCGTGCATTGGTTGTGAACCTGGACTCTCAACTTGTCGTCCACCAGCTCAATGGGTGATATTCCGTCAGAGACCATCGCATTTTAAGGTTGTATTTACGTGTTAAATTGTTAGAGAGGAATTTTGATTTCATTACATATCAGCATATTCCACGACGATTAAACACGTTAACTGATGCATTGGCTAATCATGTATTAGACAGACATTTGCATAACATATAATCAAAACATCATACAAGAAAGCATATAAAGCACAATAATAGACCATAGGAATATGTATATATATATATATATATATATATATATATATATATATATATATATATATATATATATATATATATATATATATATATATATATATATATATATATATATATATATATATATATATATATATATCTATATATATATATATATCATGTGGCACAACGAGGCACTCAAAAATAAATGTACATGTTCAAATAGAGTCTGTGTTCTCCGTACATCTAAGACACATGTCTCTCAAAAGTCACCAGCAGGAAATAAAAACCTAGGTGTCTACTATGGTGGGTTATGCTCCCTATAGTGCACCGCCGCTCATGCCACTCGCCTCAACAGGCGGTGCATCCTGGGTTCCACTCCTACTATGTGGATCTGGGACGCTCTGGGGACCTCCTCGATCCCCATGTAATCTGGAATCCCTGCTAGCAGGCCCTCAAGGTTCTGGATCACTATCTCCATTGTATCATCTTCCGGAGGAGCCAGGTCTAGTGCTGCAACGCCCTGCGTGTCCCTCCATGCCTTTGGAGCCATTCCAAGGGGTCTCACTGGTCCTACATCTGCATACCCATAGTGTCTGTCATTAAGACATGTACATGAAAAAATAAAAAAACATCATAAAAAGTAAAAATCAAAAATGAGATCAAGTGTCTTACCACTGTCATCCCACTACTCTCCAGCAGGCGCATGTCAAGGTCTCCGCGGAAGTCCATGCCGGCATATGGCCAATCCTCCATGAAGATCTTCTGTCGCTCTAGCCACTCTCAAAAAATGTCCCCCACACCATTGATCGTCTGCCACCTCTTCGTGGCATGACGTGAGCCCATCGCGTGGCCCTCGTCTCACGCGGTCTGGGTAAATCCAAATCCATGTCTTGCAACTATAGTGCCGGCACCTGCTCCAGCATGAGCGGGAGTAAGATGGATCCATAACCAAACTGCTTCGTCTCTCCGCGACAGCAGTTGGTGAGTTACCTCTTTATGTTTATCGTCGCCATCTCTACCCAGTTAAACATGGTGGGATTGAGACACTCGAGAGCCAGCCAGAGCTGAGTCTTCGAAGCTTCATGTTTGGCTAAGGAGCCCATTGCCCATGTCACCATGAAAAGCATAGCATGAAGGACCACATCGTTCACTGTTGGGATTGCCACCTTCCCACTCCTTGTCTTGCGTGCCCCTGGGCACACTTGAGCCATCAACATATCTAGGGAATCACCCTTGGGTCACTGCCCCTCTAGAATGGGCCTCTCACCTCAACGAGACAGCCCAGTCAAAAAATAGATGTCTGTAGAATCGAACTCGATATCCCGACCTCGGATGATAAATTTCCCATCTGTGGGATTCCAGGCCCTAATCAGTAGCTCCAGCAAGTCAGGTTGTGACCGCAAGAGTGGAGTTAGGAAGAATTTAAGCAATTCGCATGCCCGTAATGCGTTTCGGCACCCCGCATCGGCAAAAGCTTCTATATTGTTGTTATCATGCGTGCGTTCTTGCAAGAAGAATGCCATTATACCCTGCAGGATGAGGAAAATTGAATTAGTACTTCGTTTAAAAAATTTAATGCGTAATTTGCATTAAATCATGAGTTTGCATCGTCATCACGTCTGTTTTAAAAACAGACGCGATGACGCGAGGTCTATAGTTCATTTTTTCCGCGGTCATCGTGGAAGTACATCACTTTTACACGATGATTGGAGCACGCCTAGTGTAAAAAATTATAGACCATCGCGGACCCAATAGGGTAAACCTGCGATGACCGAGCGGCGGAATGCGGTTTGAAAATCTGCCTAAACTAACACTTGGAACGATCAAAACGCATGAAAAAAACATCAAAATGAAGCGCAAGGCAACGTGTGTCTACCTAGAACTAGTTTCGGGACGAATGATGCACAGACGGGGCCGAATTTTGCTCGCCAACTTCAGAACTCCAAGTTGCTCCATGGTGAATTGAACAGTGCTATGGTAAAAATGAGTTGGTTAATTCCTTTTTATAGTGATTTTTGCAAATTTAAAATTTACGTTTTATAAATGTGGGTTTTTTCTCATAGTTTTACCATATGCAGAGTCAAAATATGTTTTTTTAACTATATTTTTATGAATATTGTTCATTTTATCTCGAACGGGTTTACATGCAATGTGTTTTTGTGCAGAGCTTCAAGTAGTGGAATTACGACAATTTCATATACACTTGATCCCAAATAGTCGTCTTTAAGCTCTTTTCCAACTTGAAACATGAAAAGATAGCCGAGTTTCCCTCTTGGCTTGTTAAAAGAAACAAGAGGTAGTCGCCTTTAAGCTCTTTTTTCGACTGTTTAAACACAAAAAGATCGTCGAGCTTTTGTCGTTTCAGACTTGTTATTGGTTGCGAAACGACGTGCTTCCGACCGTTTTCTACTTTTTCGGGTCAAAGTCACTACCCATGAAAAGTACTCGTCGATCGTAATGGTCGAGCGATTCTTTCGAGCATCGTTTTATACTTTTTCGGGCTCGAGAGACACAACTCTACGAAAAAGGACCCCCCTAGAGTTTTCTTTTCTGTGTCTTTTTCAAACTCTCTAAACATGAAAAAGACTCCGAGTTTTGCCTATGTCAAACTCGTTAAACCCTGACGACATTGGACTCGTCGCCATGATGAGACTCGAGCTTCTCCTTCCTAGGGCTTGTTAAATTATTACTAGGTTGGACTCAACAACGAGTTTATCATTGATTGTCTATGGCAGCTAGTCACTCTTGAACATCGACACTTTTGCTTCTTGTCGGGTTGGGACATCCATACATATTCATTTGGCCTTTCGTGGGTTTGGGTTGTCATTCTAGCCTCATTCCATTTGATTCATGCTGTCTCCTTCGAGCCTCTGATCCGTTGATGTCTGAATGCTGCCACCCCCCCTCTGGAGTCGTGTCGCCGACATGTTCAAGAGTATAATCCTTCTGCATTTTATACCCTCGCCTTCTCCTCTAATTCTCTATTTCGCCATCTGCCTCTTGTTCCTTATCTCGTGTCGTTGACGGGGGAAACATTATGGCCCTCCTGCGACGGGTCGTCTCCTGTCAACATCAGCTCATTATCCAGGAGATTGATCTAGATATCCCCTTTGGTACCTTAGATCTTGCATGCCTCAATGGCAAGTTCTTCGCACCTGATGGTCAACTTTCATCATTGGTCGTCGATCGAGTGATTCCACAGGTGTTCGACTTTGGCTCCCTTTTCAAACTTTGTGGATTGTGCTGGACAGTACCTTGAGAGCCATCGGCATTATTGGTGGTTTCTCTCGCGCTTGTTAACGGTTTTCATCACTAACCGGTAATCAAGCGAGTTTCTATCATGCTCGACCTCAGCACATCTATTCGCATGTTAGAATTTGTACTATGATCGGACAGGTTCAAGACCCCGAACTCAAATTACACATGTTCGGGCTATGTGGATTAGTTTAATGATTACATGACTCATTCATGGATGGTTGCGACCATACTTGAGTTTTCATGGATGGTTGCGACCATACCTTTATCATCATCATGGTCTCATTAGCTGGATGGCTGCGTCCATACCATAGACCTATTTCGTATGTCTTTTGGATGGCTGCACCCATGCCTAGATTACATGTAATTCATCGTCAGAGATATCAGTTGTACTTGCGTGCAGGTTCTTCCAGATGGTGTTCCAGCTCAATCCGTTTCGTAAAGCATTTCAGCCCTCCCTCTCTCTCGGGCTTCATACTTTAGGGGGCATCTGTTACGTAGTAATTTGTCAATGCCTTCATCCCAGTCTTCCTACTGTGTCATTAGTCCAAAATCATTCATGCTCATGCTCTCTGATGTTGCCAAATGACCCACTTTGCCAAAGTTTCTGCCTCATCGCATCTGTTGGCCTAATAAATGCGCTGATGAGCACTCAAAACAGTCCAAAAGCACTAACATCGCAGAAGTACATGTGATTCCCGCGATGGTCGAATTTCATGTGCCAGCGCAACTATTCACTGTAGTTTCCCACAATGACATGACCATCTCCATTATGTAATAGCAATGTCAGCGCGGCAGACCAGTTATGTTCCCGCAATGATCCAGTTTGGGCGAGTTTGTTCCAAAAATCGGCCTTCCAGATGACTCCAGACCTGGATGTTGGCCTTGTTTATGTCGCCTTCCTTTCTCTAGCATGGTTGTTCCGTCATTTGTGCTACCTTCCTTGGAGATAAGCTCATCCTCCCACCATTCATGGAGACTCCTTCTCCTATTTAAACTCTCACCATTGCTATGGGCTGCTAGTTTGGAATCCTTAGTCTTTGGAGTGTTGCTGATAGTATTGTGAGTTTGCTAGATAGCTGGTGTGAGTGTGACAAGTGTGGGTTTGTTGAGAGCTTGAGGAAGGTTGTGAAGTGCCTTTGATCTTGTGTAAAACTTGTGAGTGAGAGAGACTTGTGTATTGGGAGATCCATCTTCAAGAGTGAATGCTTGAGGAACATGCTGGCTAAACCATCCTGAGAAGGCTTGTGACGTCAAGACCTTGGTTGTAAGCTTACTCTATTTCATATTTAATGCAATCAATGATGTTTTACTATGTCTTGTATGTAATTTACTAGATAGCTCATGACTTCTTGACTTTGTGGGTAAATAGATCATTTGTTGTATCTGATTACGTGCTTTGTTGTATTTCCTTTGCTTTGTTTCAGGTTGATCACTCATCAGGAGAAGGAAGCAGAAGCTGGAGCAGTGCAATGGAACTCCATTGACCATCGGTTGAGGTAGGCCTCCAACTTGAACTATTTAAGGAGAATTGTTGTTGATTTGTCCTTGTTTGTGACTAGGCCCACTCTAGGGCTAGAGGGGTTGCCTCTGTCCGCAGAGGGAACACTTTCTTGCATCACAAGATAGTAGAGGATCCCCCATCTAGTACCCCGTTACATTTTGCAACTGGAATTCATTTGTGTCCTTCTGCTCCTGAGTTTGGTTCTTTTAATCATCCTTCATCACAAGTTCTTGTCAAATCACTAGGAAATCTTTTGGATAGAATAAACATGTCTGAGCAACCATCAACATATAGGAATGTGTCATCTGATGAATCTATGGCATAACTTCCTGCTACCATTCCTACAATGTTTGCTGGTATACCATCTGTTCCGGCTAGTTATCAATCACTAGCTGGAGTCCACACAAGGGATGCTTTGGCAACATGGTATGCTCCTATTTATTCATCTGGAGTCCCAGCTGGTATTTCTTATGTTGAAACTCAGCGATTTGATCCTGCATGCCAGTATCAATTTGGGCAAGCCAGTCTTCAAAGACTGATATATCCTTTAAACAATGGACTACCACCATATGGAGGGAAGTATGCCTTTTCACTGTTTCCTCCTGAAGAACAACCATATGAGAGTTTTGAACAAAATTCAGGTCAAACTAGGATTACATCCAGTGGTTGGATACCAATACTTCCACAACAACCAAGAGTTGTATATCCAACACAACCAATCCAACCTGTGTCGAATATTCCCACTACACCTACTATTATGATTGTGTCGCAAGCACAAGAACAACCTGTTGTGTCTCAACCTCAAGTCTCTCAAGTTGCAATACAACAGCCACTTGTCTCTACGGCTCAATCGCAACCTCAGGTTAGTGCTTCCTTATCTGGAATGACTCAGGCACAAACGAGTATTGTCAATCCACATCTTGGTCAATCTTCTAGTATTGGGCAACAAAAAATGGTCCAACAACCATGGCTGGTACAATACCAACAACCACAATTCTAGCAAACCCAACCTCAATTTGGGCTTGGTTTACAAGCTCAAACTAGATTTGGTCAATATCAAGCCTACCGAGGACCTAAGCAACAAGGCTTTGTAGGTAATGGACAGCTGCATTTTCAAAACGGTTATCAACAACCACACTATACTGGTTATGTCTAACTACCTTATCAAAGTTACCAACATCAGATACATTATGCTGGTATGCAAAGACCTACTACTCAAGCGATTCCATCTTATCTTGGGTATGCTTCACCTAACCTGAATTAGCAGTTGTCTTTTGCAGCAACTCTAGAATTACCAGATTTGAAACGGCTGACGAATGATCCAATTGCATACGCCCCTTGGTGGCCAGTGATTCCTCATAAACTTCCCTCCAATATTCTTAAATTCAATGGAAATCCAAGTGAAGATCCATCGAATCACGTAATGACTTTTCATTTGTGGAGCTCACCTAACACCCTAAATGATGATTCGATTAGGCTTCACCTTTTTCAGAGAATGCTCACTGGTCCGGCAGCAAAATGATATATTGAATTGCCTAGAGCTTCGTTTGATAACTTCAACACCCTTGCCACTAATTTTCTAACCCACTTTCAGTTACCCATTAGGTACGAAACTGGAACATAACTCCTTACCAATTTTAAACAGACCACAGCCACTCACATATTTGATCATATTGATGAATGGCGGTGTCATCGTCGAATGGTAAAGGCATATTTTCATGATCAACTATTAGTTGATTGGTTTATTAAGTCCTTATTGCCATATATAATTGAGGACGTGGCAAAAGGAGGAGTTGTCACTGAAGAGCAAGTCATTGCTCGTGCCCAATATTTAGACTTGATCTATACTCAATCTGGCACACTCTACGACAAAATTCCTAATACTCCTAGACCAGAATCTTTTGTTCCACCTCCTCCTAAATCAAATAGGGACTCTCAAGCTGGTGACAGTGTGATCGGTGCCTCAAGCACACAAACTACAAGGGGTCCATCTGGTAAAGCTCTTGCTATTTATAGTCAATATACAAATGACAAACTTCTTGCCTTAGAGATTAATGTCATGTCATCTGACAAGGGCAAAAATCAAAAGCAACCAGGGGGCAAGAAGAAAGGGAAAAATAATAAGAAGAAACAGGAGAATTCAACTCCTTAAAAATCATTTGAGAACCCTACTGGGCCAAAGAAACCTCCTTGTTTTCCATGTTTGATATGTAACGAGGAGCATTATACGAGAGATTTTCCACATTGATCTAATATTTCAAAACTTTTGAAGGCTTTGAATACCTCAGTGGTGTTGACTGATCCATTTCCAAACCCAGAAACTAATGTGGTTGCTATCGATCATGCTTCCACACCCCAAGTTCTTATGTTATCCATCTCAAACAAGAAAAATTATGCTTTGATATCGACAAGGAATAAAGATTATGGGAATCCATTGTCGTCAAATAACCAAGCTACAGATCAACCTAGTGGTTTGACAACGACTTCACCAGAAGTTGTCCCAGCCACCAAAGCGAGTCGTACATAAATCGAAATTTAATCCTCATGCTCGAGCTACTCAGAATTATAATATAGTGGAGGACCTGGCTCAATCACCATCCGCTATGTCGACACTTGAGGTATTGCAAAATTGTCCCTCCCAAAAGCAGGCTTTGTTATCAACAATAGGTGGGATTGATCCAACGGATTCCAATCTTGTGGCCTTTAATCATAAAGGATATACACCTTAGTTATCGGCCCAACTCGCTTTCCTTATGCAGGTAAAAGCCCTCAATAAAAATGTTCATCGATCCATCATTGATGAGGGGGCATCTAC
Source organism: Pinus tabuliformis (assembly GCA_031772625.1). Lineage (NCBI taxonomy): Eukaryota > Viridiplantae > Streptophyta > Pinopsida > Pinales > Pinaceae > Pinus > Pinus tabuliformis. The sequence goes on from CM062815.1 coordinate 42,493,108, forward strand.
CTATATTATGTCAATGAGTTGTGGGAAAACTCTTGGTTCACCACCTGTGTCACAATCGTCAACAACATTAAAAGTGTTCAATGGAAGAGCGTACACTCCGTATGGGATTTTAAGTAACTTGCAAGTTGAACTGGGGGGCAAGATAGTAGAGATTGAAATTGAGGTCATTGATGGAAACCTTGACTACAATATCTTACTGGGAAGGCCCTGGATTTATGCTATGGCTACCGTTGTGTCTACATATTTTAGAAAGATTGCATTTCCCTTCCAAGGTGGAATCACAATCGTTGACCAACTAGCCTTTTTTCCTAATAGTTCACAAGCTACTGGAAGCATTCCATTGATCCATGGAAGTTCACAATCGCTTCAAAATGTCGGAGTAGGTCTCCTAAAAGATCCTTCCTTAATGGGAACTTTTTCCCTCCCGCCTCCATCTGGTTTCGCGGAAGTGGCCACAGTGGAAACCTGTCAAATGATCTCTTCTACATCATCTGAGTTTAAGAAGAGTTCCAACCATTTTGATAGTGAGGATCATCACGAGGTATTGCCACCAAGCCCCATCGAATCTTTGTAGCAATCAATTTTTTGGGCTTGGGCAGCAAACCCGAATCAACACTCGACGAGTGTTTGGGTAGATAGGTCTTTAGAATATGGTACCTCTTCCGATCCTTGGTCTCGTATACATTCTATAGATGAAGGAATCATCCAATCAATGATGATAGGAGAGACGTCGTGGGAAGATTACCACCATCGTTCCCACCTTCGAGATGACAATGAAGATTATTCAAGCAACCTCAATTGTCCTTTAGTTTTTGATTTTTTATTAAATTCTGTAAATATAGTAGATTCCGAGTGAAATCTGTCCAACATTGAAGAAACTATCGCCATTAATATCTCGACCAAACCTAATTTTGTAGAAAATATTCACATTGCCAAATATCATTCTCCATTAGAAATAGAAGTTTACTATGCTCTTTTTCATGAATTCAAAGATGTCTTTGCATGGTCATATGAAGAAATGCTAGGCATTAACTCAAGAATTGTTGAACATGAAATCAAGATGTATCGAGATGTCAAACCAATACGGCAATGGCTTTGACCTGTCCATCCAAAGAAAACCGTTGCCATTAAAGAAGAAGTTGAAAAACTTTTGCATGCTGGCTTCATTTACCATGTTCCTCTCACTGATTGGGTATCAAATATTGTTCCTGTAATGAAAAAACAAGGAACGATTAGAGTGTGCATCGATTATAGGGATGTAAATCAAGCATGTCTAAAGGACAACTATCCTACACCCTTTATCAACCAGATTATTAATGAATGTGCCGGATGCGAAATCTTTTCATTCATGGATGGATTTTTCGGATATAATCAAATCAATATTTTCCCACAGGACCAGTCAAAAACTGCATTTATATGTCCGTGGAGCACATTCGCATATTGCAAATTACCATTTGGTTTGAAGAACACAGGGGAAAAATTTTAGAGGGAAATGAATTACACTTTCCATGACATCAAACACATCGTTCAACCGTATCTCGACGATCTGCCTGCTCATTCGTGAAAACGAACTGATCATCCGCAACAGTTGAGAGCCATATTTCTACGTTGTTGACGCTACAATATATGACTCAATCTGCACAAGTGTGTGTTTTGTGTTGGTTCTAGTCGATTGCTTGGTTTTGTAGTTTCTAAGGATAAAATTCGACTCAACCCATTTAAGGTTTAGGCAATCCTTGACATGCCTCCACCTATAAATTTACTTCAGATTCAGAGACTCTAAGGGAAAGTTAACTTTTTGAGGAGGTTCATTCCACATTATGCTAAGCTCGCTAAAGGTTATGCACATCTTTTGAAAAAAGGAGTACCCTTCCAATGGGATCAGGTTGCGCAAGATTCCTTTGACGCTTTAAAAGATTCCCTGATAAAAGCATCATTAATGTACACTCCTGACTATCAAAACGACTTCGACCTGTATCTCGCCGCTACATATACAACCATCGCTATGGTTTTAGTGCAAGAAGATAATGGAATTGAACATCATATATATTATTTAACTCGCAATCTTAATGATATAGAAATCAAGTACTGTTATGTTGAAAAGTTGGCTTTAGCAGCCGTTCAAGCAATACAAAGATTTCAACACTATGTTCTCTTTTGCAAAACTACCATTGTGTCAAATTGCAACCCTATGACCTACATTCTGTCGCGTCAATTACTGGGGGGAAAATATTCCAAATGGATGGCCATTTTGCAGGAGTTTGATCTAGAATTCACCAAATCCAAATCAAAGAAGTTTCTCGTCTTTGCGGAGTTACTTTGTGACCTTCCCTCATCATCCAACGATTTAACATCCCAAAGCATCAATCTAGATGAGACTCTGTTTCTGATATCGTCAAGCGATCCGTGGTACGGGGATATACTGGTCTATCTCCAGACCCAAACATTTAGGCCTAACACCTCTCACTATGAACAGTGGCATACTCAATACCAAGCCAAAGACTATCTGATCGTTGGTGATATACTTTACCATCGTGGTGTCCATACAGTTCTACGAAGGTGCCTCACGCATGAGAAGGCCAAAAACGTTTTGAATGATTTTCATTCAGATGCTTGTGGGGGGCATCTATCTGGTTATGCTACTGCACAAAATATCTTACAAGATGGTTACTTTTGGCCCACCATATTCAAAGATTGCATAATTTTGGTTAGAATTTCCCATGCTTGTCAGATTTTTTATCGCAAAACCATATTACCACCTGCACCACTACAACCAGTTGTTAATGTTGGGCCATTCACTAAATGGGGCATTGATTTCGTGACATGTAACCCCACCTCAACCGGGGGCATTGTTTCCAGGAAAACTAGTGTCTTTTCAATCTGCTAGTCCCACTAGGATTGGCAGTTATCCTCGAAACAAACAATCAAGGTAATTTGTGATTTCCTCTATGTATGATAGATAAGGCAGAAGCAAGGGGACCAACCTGGATCTTCCACTTGACTCCTTACTTGATTTCTCTCCCCCTTGATAGAGCTTGCAACTCCTCTCCTACTTGTCACACTTATAGAATATCTATAGAAACAAAGTAACAAAACACCATCAAAGCATCTTAATCTATTATATCATAAACAATGCAGCATTAGAAATACATTGAACATACAATAGAATTCACAAATAACAAGATTCACAAATACACGATTGTATGGAGGAAAACTCAAAGAACTTTATTTAAATAGAAGGGAGAATTACAACCGAGTTGTCTAATCCAGCATCATCCTCCCAACATCAAAGCCCTCTTCACCTCATGAAAAGAAAAATCACCCAACAATACAATTCTTTTTCTCAAAGACAAACTATCAGCACTTCCTTACAAATTACAAAATTCCAGCCTCTAGATCTCTCAGATGAGGGATCCATTTATAGATTTCTGCAAGGGTGTGAGTCATCTCTAGGTTTTTGATTAGTTCCATTCCACTTATTGTTCTTGGTTCCACATGGAGAATTATTGGATCTCTTACTCATCCCTAGGCGAATTCAAAGAGGCAAGTGTTATAAGAGAAGTTTCTCGAAGATTCCATGAGCATCCACTTAGCAAACTATCTCGGACATTTGTCCATCCTCGCTCATCGCACCCCAGAGAAGGCCTCTTCAATATGCATCACACCTGGCTAGTGTAGAAGTTAGTATGCATTGCACCCTGACAATGGAGCAGTCAGTATGGTCCAGTTTTGGCCAGTTCTGAGTGGTTTTTAGGTGGAACTTTTGGGGAATGATGTAATCAGTTGACCATGATCCTTTAGGATATGAAAGAACACTTTTAGGGATTAAAGATCCCTTGGTTTATCTTCATATAAGATTGGGGTTGCAGTGCCCAAATATGTTTATAACAGTTGCCCCCTAGAACATGAAGTCATAAATCTTTTGGTGTTGGGTGAAATGATTTATCATGAGGATTTGAGGTATTTGAACTGGAAGGTGACCTGTATAAGATACAATACAATACATCATCATCATATTATTTTCGTGATCTAGTTGAGGTAGGCATTCCCGTGCTCAGTTTTATAAATTCATTTTTATGTAAATTGAACAGACAATCGTCTGTAGTTGCAGACTGGTGATTCTTCATATGAAGAGTCATCTTCCCTGACTTAGATGACTGTCTCTGCAGCTTCTGTGTACATTTGATGTCTTTATATTCCTGGATATATCACAGCCCGAATGGATGAAACTAGATCCGTGGTCTTAAAAACTCATTCAATCTTCACCTGATGTACAAGTCGATCAATGTGAAAAGATGTCCTAAAGTCAAACATCGAAAGACATCGCCTGATTACCAGCCAATAATGTAAGCTATTAAAAAGCATAGGAGGAATCACCGATAATGATAATGACCCTCAAGGTACTACAGTACAATTCACGTGGTGTGAATATATGATTCGATGTCGAACACCACGCAAAATCTTTTGGTCGAAGGCCATTGATGTAAACTTGTTGCCGGAAGTGAGAAACTTGCCATTGAGGCATGCAAGCTTCAAAGTACTGAAAGGGTTGTTCCTAAGTCAACTTCTAGGATAATGAGCTGATGTCGACAAGAAGTGACCCGTCGTAGGAGGGCCTTAATGTATCCCACATCTACGACACAAAACAAAGAAAATGATTTTCTAGAGGTGAAAACGATCTGATGATACAAGGTTCAGGAATGGCGACCATGAAAAATGGAGGGTGAAGGTATTGCAGTGGATGAGGCATTAACTGGATGGTGAATTCTCTGAATGACTTCTATTGAACATATCGGTGACACTGAGATGGATTGGTAGAGTTAACCCCAAAAGATGGATGGTATGGAGGACCAATGGTGATATGACCAGTGAACGGAATAACCCAACCTCACTCAATCATGGTGATGGAGTGAAAGTGTCATGTTCAAGAGCCACCTACTACCAATAAAATTCTTCAAATTTTCTTCCCTTTTTCCCCATTCATTGCTGACCAATACCTCTTTATTTTTTTCAATCTTGAGGAGGATAACATATTCTTGTTCTATAATTTGCCCTTCGGGCAAACCTGTCGCTATGTTTTAGCGAGCCTAGTGACAGTGAAACTCGTTCTTGTCTGGGTGGATAAGTTTGTCGCTATTGTTTTAATGAGCTTAACAACAAAGATAACTCGGTCCTTTTCATGTTTAGAGAGTTTGAAAAGGGATGTCTGAAAAAGATTAAAATAATACAAAAGGGATGACTTTTCTTATCACTTTAGCGAGCCGAAAAAGACAAGCGCTCAATCTTTTTTGTGAGATAATCCCTCAGGTCCGAAAAATATTAAAATATACAGGAGGGATGGCGATTCCAATCACTTTAGTGAGCTAGAGAGGCCAATAACTCGACAATATTTTCATATTTAGTGAGTCTGAAAAGAGTTTAAAGGAGACTCATTTTTTAGGAACGAGTGGCATTTAGGATAGTTGATGGTGTGTTTTCAACATGATCACTAGAGTTTGATGACACCAGATGGTGCGAATGGGAATAATATTCTCTCAAGATCCGCGGATTGCAAGGATAATCTCAATGAAAATGGTTTCCTCTACAAATTACACAAGGATACCTGGGAGATTTAGCGTGCGGATTTTCACCAGATGATTCATGGTTGCCTCCTTGCTTGACTGACTTCTTCTTCTTCTTCTCCTTCCCCTTCTTCTTCTTCTAAGCAACTTGGTTACTAGTATCACTATTTTCACCAAGAGAAGAGGAAGAAGGAGAGGGAGAAACAAATGAAGAAGGAGGCACAGGGTCAACTTTAGTATCAACTGGTTGCTGATTCGATTGCTGCAGAATCACATTATTTTGAACCACAGAGGTTGAGAATAGCCATACTGGCAAGCCAATAATCGGACCTAACAGACACAATGTGGCCATATGAGGAGCACCAATATTTCCCCAAGAAGAAAATGGACTAGGATTCCCCTCAAGAGGGGTTCCATGATTGGTGGACTCCATTATCTAATCCTAAGATCAACGAAGGAACAGGGATGTTATTCCAAATTAATAAATTTTAATGACGCTTTGACACAACTTTTCTTTTTCAATTTTTAAGAGTCGAGAAAAAGCTAAATATGACTCTAGTCCCCTTTGATTTTTAATGAGCTTGAAGTGACAAGTGCTCGAACAGACCTTTTCTTTTAAGGAGTCGAAAAAGAACGAAAGCGACTACTCTATAAATCTAGATAGAGGGATTACCAAACCAATTGCAAAACTACAAAATACACCTTGGTGATAACTTAAAGAGAAATTACCAAGGACTTATGTACGGTAGTCAATATTCCTGAATTTTGTGTTCAGTGCATTGTGATCGATAGGGTGGCAAAAACGGCTTCCTATTGGTAAAGGATATAAGCCTATTGTGGTCTCCCAATATATACTCGACGGTACGTGAAGCACAAGTCCATGCTAGCACTTGTTGTATCAAAGAGGAGGAATCACCCAACCTTCGATGAAAACAATAGTTACTAGATTTTACGACGCCGAAACATGTCTCTAGCTTAGACCTCTAGATGTGTTGCGTTAGGTTCCAAAGCATTGTTAAGTTCATTGAAATTTATTTTAGAGTTGATCTTGCTTAGAAGTTTGCCTTTCAATGGTTCACCACGTGATGTATATGTAAAATTCCTAAAAATGAAATCTAAAATGATAAACAATAGTTGTTTATTTTTAGCAATGAAAATCCTAGCTACTAAGGAAAGAAGATTATGATTCTTTCAAACAAAGAGCAAAGAGCACACACTAAATGCACTTTTCCTAAATCATTTTTCGCACACAGTCTAAATACAAATGCAAATGCATGTATTTGTTTTTTTCCCCTAATGTGAGAAATTCCAAAAAGGAAAACTAAGTATAGATCTGAAATATTTTCTTCAAAGCAATAGTCTTTTCCAAAATGAAAGGAAGACCTAAACGACACTCTTCAATTTCGAATAGAAGATGATTTCAACACTTCAAATATCAACAAATCAAATCAAATACATGACAAAAAGTTCAATCGACTATCTAGAGAAGGAAGACTTTATGACACTCCTCTATTTGACACAAAACAACAGTTACAACACCTTTTTCACCAAGACAACAGATCAATTTAAACAACTTTTCGACAAAGAATTTCAAATGATGGACAAATACATAAAAACATTTACTAATCCTAATAAATGGAGGCTGGTCTATGTAGGCTTCAGCAATAAGATATTGTTCATAAGCAGCAAAACAACTAAAGAGAGCTGAAAACAAGGACAAAAAACCAAAATTTCAAGGAAAGAAATAGGATTACTTAGTCATCGCACCTGTGCTTCACAGAAACAGGGATGCATCTCACCTACTACACTTGGGAAGTGCAATGCATACTGGCTTCTAGTGACAGACAGTGCGATGGGCTAGGGAGTGCAGCTGAGATGGGTTTTGGATCAAGTTTGCAACTGATTTTAGTGAGTTAAGCTGAGCTATTATGGACAGTAAAGAACAAAGTATAGGGGTATGATCTTGAGAGGTTATTGAGCTACCAACAGGGCATCTAGAATGATTGTAAGTCAGATGTTCAAATCATAAACTAAATCAGAGATTTACTGAAGCAGCATTCATCTACTTTGCAATTGTAGAGCAAGAGAAGTTCAAAGGCTATCTGGCTAACTTCAGGCTCTGTCTATAGTTTATAAAACAAACAATCAACAAAAAACAAACAAACTATTCGATCCCCAGTGGAGTCGCCATTTTTTTCAAGGAAAACTAGTGTCTTTTCGATTTGCTAGTCCCACCAGGATTGGCAGCTATCCTAGAAACAAACAATCAAAGTAATTTGTGATTTCCTCTATGTATGATATATAAGATAGAAGCAAGGAGACCAACCTGGATCTTCTGCTTGACTCCTTACTTGATTTCTCCCCCCCCTTGATAGAGCTTGCAACTCCTCTCCTACTTGTGCTACTTAGATAATATCTATAGAAACAAAGTAACAAAACACCATCAAAGCATCTCGATCTATTATATCATAAACAATGTAGAATCAGAAATACATTGAACATATAATAGCATTCACAAATAATAAGATTCACAAATACACGATTGTATGGAGGAAAACTCAAAGAACTTTATTAAAATAGAAGGGAGAATTACAACCCAACTGTCTGATCCAACATCATCCTCCCAGCATCAAAGCCCTCTTCACCTCATGAAAAGCAAAATCACCCAACAATACAATGCTCTTTCTCAAAGACAAACTATCAGCACTTCCTTACAAATTAGAAAATTCCAACCTCTAGATCTCTCAGATGAGGGATCCATTTATAGATGTCTGCAAGGGTGTGATTCATCTGTGGGCTTTTTATTAGTGTCATTCCACTTGGAGATTTCTTGGATCTCTTACTCATCCCTGGGTGAATTCAGAGAGGCAAGTGAAATAGGAGAAGTTTCTAGAAGATTCCATGAGCATCCACTTAGCAAACTGTCTCAGACATTTGTCCATCCTCACTCATCGCACCCCACAGAAGGCCTCTTTAGTATGCATCGCACCTAGCTAGTGTAGAAGTTAGTATGCATCACACCTTGACAGTGGAGCAGTTAGTATGGTCCAGTTTTGGACAGTTCTGAGTGGTTTTTCAAGTGGAACTTTTGGGGAATGATGTAATTAGTTGACCATGATCCTTTAGGGTATGAAAAAAAACTTTTAGGGATTAAAGAGCCCTTGGTTTATCAACATATAATATTGGGGTTGCAGTACCCAAATATGTCTATAACAGGCATGGGTCTATTATAGTCGTTGTTGACTATTTTACAAAATGGGCCAAGGCAATGCCTACATTAAACAATAGTAGAAAAACAGCTGCTCTTTTATTTTTTAATCATGTAGTTTATAGATTTGGTGTACCACAGGCTATAGTCACATATCATCGGTTGCATTTTCACAATCACATGCTGATCGAATTGACTGCCAAATTAGGACTGTCCCATGATAGTTCTACTCCATATTATCCACATGCTAACGGACAAGTTGAGGCAATCAAAAAAGTCCTTAAGCACATGCTACAGAGAATTATTCGAGTCCATAAATGGAATTGGCATTTAATCCTGTACTCAGCTCTGTGGGCATATACGACATTGGTGAGAAATGTGACCAGATTTACGCCCTTTCAGTTGGTATATGGTCTGGAAGCAATCTTACCAATTCAGTGTGAAATCTCATCCCTCAAGCTTGCGATTGATCTGCTTCCTGAAACTTCCAAAGAAGAGGCTCATTTCTTGGAACAAATCCATCTAGATGAAACCCGTCATGATGTTGCGTTGGCTAATGGAGCACATAAAAAATTCATCAAGGCACAATATGACAAAAATGTCAAGCCTCGTGTCTTCTTAGAAGGTGACCTGGTCTTGCTTTACGATCAGGACTCTGAAAAATTAGGAGCAGGTAAATTCGAACCATTATGGATGGGCCCCTACATTGTTAAACGAGTATTGACAAAAGGAGCCTACGAGCTAGTCTATTATGATTGGATTCCACTGTCGTAGCCTCGAAATGGGTTGTATCTTAAATGTTACTATGCTTGATTAAGTGTAGTAAACTCATTGTACATATTCTTTTATTGCATTTTTGAGTGTTTTCTTTTAGAGTTTTCATTTTGGTTAATCCACTTCACATTTGTTGAAGATGTCAAACTTTTTGGAACCATTTATTGGATATGTCGACAGAGCTAGTCGTAGTACACAGAACCTATCTTCTGTGGCCTGGTCCATTTTCGCTCCAAGCGACGAGTTAGTGAGTTTCAGGGGGATATGTATTAATCGATCGACAAACAAAATCGCTGAATATAGCACATTTATTGAACTTCTCTCTGATGCCATTTCACATGGCATACATCGACTCATTGTCAGGCTAGACTCACAGCTCGTCATTCTACAACTTACTAGCGTTTATTCTATTCAGAACCCAGCAATTTATCGCATGTTCCTAAGAGTTAAGATTTTGGAAAGTCATTTTGATTCCATTCAATATCAACACATTTCCAAACACTTAAACACATTGACCAATTCATTAGAAAACTATGTGTTAAAAAGACATTTGCAGAATTTGTAAAGAAAGCATTTCACATCAACATTTTCACCACTTAGCCAAAATAAAATTCCAAAAAATCAAAAGTAGATAGTTGTTTATATTTTTTACAAAATGTTTTGTGTCCAAGACAAAATCAGTCATTTGACCAAGAAACTCAAAATGAATTCAAAAACAAATCCTAGACTAGTGATGTTGGTGATAACATGTCACCGCCTGTGCTATCATGCGTAGGAGCCTAGTCCAACGACTCAGTACACTAGTAGTATGGCGCTGTAACCTCAAAGGTAACGCATCGATCCTGACATCTTGAATGCCGAGAGTGAGGCCCTTGATCTAATCCTACAACACTACCAGGGTCTCTGATATGTCCAGATCCTGAAGGATGGCCCTCCCTACAGCCTCTCTTGTTGGAGCATCATCTGTCACCCGTGGACGTGCCACTGGCCACACTGGTCCAATATCTTCACACACAAATAAGTTCATTTAGTCTTGGTAACACCAAAAGCATAAAACATTATAAAACTAAAAAACAAAGATGTGGTCAAATAATTTTACCTATAGCACTCCATTTCTCACCAGCTGGTAATGCCAAATCTGGTTTGCCTCGGAAATCCATCCCGACGTATGGATACTCCACAAATACCATCTCCTGGAAATCTATGACTGGACGTCATCTCTGGCCATAAGATCAACCCATCTCTGCATCTGTGGTTCCCTCGGTGCAAGTAATCCCAGTGAAATGTTTTGAGGCTGCATCAGTGGAATTCTCTCCAAAGCAAAAGCAGTCAATATGGATCCATAACCAAAGTCCTTTTTTCTTCCATTCTTCACTTTGGACAGTTGTTCTTTTATAACAGGAAGTATTGCCTCACACTAGTTGAACACCTTCGGTTCCAGGAATTCCAGGGCACACTGCATGTAAGATTTGTTTGCCAAATGTAAGGCCGCGCTGCCATCCAATCTAGCAAAGGTAAATAAAATCATCCTCAATGGTCAATCAGTGACATCCCGGATATTAATCTTACCATCTCTACTGCACTGAGATCCATCCCTGCAAAACTGACGAATGTAATATTTCATAGATTCACCCCCACGAGCAAATCGTGATAGTGAAAGAGGGGCACCACACCTCGACAACCCCCTCAGAAAGTAAATATCCCCGACTGTGAGAGGAATAGATTTACCTCTGATCTGGAATACCTGGTCAATAGGATCCCAAGCATCAAGAAAATACTGCAACAAATTGATCTGTTGCCTCATGCTCGATATGCGGAAGAACTTCAGCAAACCATAGTTTCTTAATGCATCAACTGTGCCTTGGTCATGTAAAGCAATAATTTCCTCCTCTTCATGTTCTTATTCACACCATGTGACAACCATCTTGATCCAACAAATATCTAAAATGTAGACAAAAGATGAGCTAGGATCCAAATTTGAGCAAAAACAGGCAAAAATTTGATGAAAAAACACTATGTAAAGTTTCCTTTCTGCGTCCATCGCACCCCGCCTTTGAGAAAGGTGAGATGCATATTGACTGGCCAGTGTACAACTCGGTATGCATCACACCTTTCAATATAGGCTAGGTGCGATGATTGGGGAATGAAATCTTCAAACCCCAGGGGCCTAGAGAAATGGAAAAACTAGCTTAGAATCAAGAAAATATGGAATGAAAATGAAGAGCTCAGGGATAGCTCCTACCTGGTCCTGATAGTGCTAAGAATTGTCCAAGGATCTCCCAAAATTGACCAGTGAAATTTGAGGGGGAAAACCGCTCCAGAGCTCCAAAATCCCAAATTTGAAATGAAATGATGAAAGTGAAAGGTAAAACTACTTTTTATATTTACTATTCACGTACTTCAAGTAAAAGGTTAGTTTTAGCTCATTTTTTCGTCGATACATATGTATTTCTAATCAATTTGATGGAGTGTTGAGTAGGTTGAACGACTGACAAAAGAATTTGATGTGCTAAACAGTGAATTGAACATCTTTGACCACTTATTCAAACACAATTTTGTCATTTCGAGCTTGTATAAAAATAAAATTGACTCTAAGCATAGTTTTTTCATTTCAAGCTTCTAAAAACATGAAACCAAATACAAGCATAGTTCCCGCATGGTTCAAGCTTGTCAAAAAATGAACCCACCTTCAAGTAATTAACCTTTGTGATTGCCATTCCATCAGCCTTTTGAGTCTTGGTTGTGTACCTCCCATCACCACAATCCCTTTGGCCAATCATATGCTCTCACTTGGTTTTTTACCCTTTTTGAGGAACAATTGCGATGAGTGGTCTTATTAGCCAGCCTCTTCACAGAATTCACCATGTTTTGAGAATTTCCAAATTCACCAGAACTAGTTGCTACCCTAGACACCACTCGTTCCTCAAAATCGAGTCTCCTTTAAACCCTTTTCAGACTCGTTAAATATGAAAATGTTGTCGAGCCCTTGGCCTTTTTAGCTTGTTAAAGTGATTGGAAATGTCATCCCTCCTGTATGATTTTATACTTTTTCAGACCCGAGGGATTATCTCACGAAAAATTCAAGCACTTGTCTTTTTCAGCTCGTTAAAGTGATTGGAAAAATCATCCCTTTTGTATTATTTTATCATTTTTCGGCCCTAAGGGATTATTTTATGAAAAAGAACTTATGGAGTTTCCTTTTCATCCCTTTTCAATCTCTCTAAACATGAAAAGGACCGAGTTATCCTTGTTAAACTCATTAAAACAATAGTGAAAAACTTGTCCATTCTAGAAAAGACTGAGTTTCATTGTCGCTAGACTCGTTAAAACATAGCAATAGGTTTGCCCGAAGGGAAAATTATAGAACAAGAATATGTTATCCTCCTCAAGCTTGAAAAAAATAAAGAGGTATTGGTCAGCAATGACTGGGGAAAAAGGGAAAAAAAACTTGAAGAACTTATGGTAGCAGATCGCTCTTGAACATGACGCTTTCACTCCATCACCATTATTGAGTCGGGTTGGGTTATTCCATTCACTAGTCATCTCACCATTGGTCTTTCACACCATCCATCTCTTAGAGATAATGCTACCAATCCATCTCAATGTCACTGACATGTTCAAGAGAAGTCATTCAGTTGAGAAACCACAATCCATTTAATGCCTCATCCACTACAATACCTCCAACCTTCATTTTTTCATGACCGCCATTCCTGAACCTTGTGTCATCAGTTCGTTTTCACCTCCAGAAATCATTTGCTTTGTTTTGTGTCATAGATGTGGGATACATCAAGGCCCTCCTATGATGAGTCACTTCTTATCGACATCAACTCATTATCTAATAAGTTGACTTAGAAACACCCCTTTCAGTGCTTTGAAGCTTGCATACATCAATGGCAAGTTTCTCACTTCTGGCGACAGGTTAACATCAATGGCCTTCGACTGAAAGATTTTGCGTGGTGTTCGACATTGGATCATATATTCACACCATGTGAATTGTACTATAGTACCTTGAGGGTCATTATCATTATCGGTGATTCCTCTCGCGTCTGTTAACAGCTCACATTATTGGCTGGTAATCAAGCGATGTCTTTCCATGTTCAACTTCAGAACATCTCTTCACATGGATTGACTTGTACATCGGGCGAAGATTGAACGAGTTTGAAGACCCTAGATCTAGTTTCATCCATCCGGGCTGCAATATATTCAGGGATATAAAAACATCAAATGTATAAAGGCGCTACACAGATGGTCATCCGAACCAAGGATGATGACTCTACATCTCAAGAATCACCAGTCTGCATCTACAGACGACTGTCTGATCTATGGACATGAAATGAATTTATAAAGTTGAGCATGGGAATGCCTACCTCAGCTAGATCATGAAAATTATATTATGATGATGTATTGTAACTTATGCAAGTCAACTTCCAGTTCGAAACCTTAGATCCTCATAATAAAGCATTTCACTCGACATCAATATTTACGACTTAATGCTTTAGGGGGCAATTGTTATAGACATATTTGGGCACTTCAACCCAAAGCTTATATGTCGATAAACTAGGGCTCATCAACCCCTAAAAGAGTTGTTTCATATCCTAAAAGAACATAGTCATCAGATTACATCATTCCCCAAAGGTTCCACCTGAGAAACCATCCAAAAATGGCCTAAACTAAACCATATTGATTGCTCCACTGGCAAAGTGTGATGCATACTGAGTGGTACACTGCCCAAGTGTGATGCATACTGATTAGGCCTTCTATAGGGTGTGATTGGCAAGAATGGACAAATGTCTGAGACAGTTTGCTAGGTGGTTGCTCATGGAATCTTCTAGAAACTTCTCCTATGCCACTTGCCTCTCTGAATTCACCCAGGGATGAGTAAGAGATCCAAGAAATCTCCCAATGGAACCAATTGTAACAAGTGGAATGACACTAATCAAAACCCCATGGATGACTCACACCCTTACACACATCTATAAATGGATCCCTCATCTAAGAGATCTAGAGGCTAGAATATTTTGAATTGCAAGGAAGTGCTGATAGTTTGTAATTGAGGAAAGAGCATTGTATTGTTGGTGTTATCTTGCTATTTCGTGACGTGAAGAGGGATTGAAGCTGGGAGGATGATACTGGATCAAACAACTGGGTTGTAATTCTCCCTTCTATTAATAAAGTTCTTCAAGTTTTCTTCCATATGATTATGCAATTGTGAATGTTATCATTTGTGAATGCTATCATTTGTTCATTATATATCTGATTCTGTAATGTTTATGTTGTAATAGATTGCGATGCTTTGATGGTTCTTTGTTGTTGTACTTGTGCAGGTACTCTCCAAGTGGGTTAAGTATGGGGAGGAGTTGCAAGCTCTGTCAAGGGGGAGAGAGATCAAGCAAGGGATTAAGCAGAAGTTCCAGGTTGGTTCCATTATCTTTCTCTTATCTATTACACATAGAAGAAAACGTTGAATTGCTTTAAACTGTTGTTTCTAGGGTAGCTGCCAAACCTAGAGGGCTAGTTGTTCGACAAGGCACTAGTTTTCCCAGAAACAGTGATGTATGATGGCAACTCACAGTGTAATAGGTCTATTCATAAGTAATAGAGTAATGGTAATGAACAACAGGATGATGGGACAAAGGATTACAGATCAGAATCAAGAAATTAAGGAAAGAGAATGGTTTTAGTTGTATACATTGTTTACCCTAGTCCAAGTAGCGTATACATGCGGGTACACAGAATAAAATAAGTGTATATGTATGCACACAGGTTCACAGAAGGAAAAGAGCATATGGGATGGAAAATTAAGGTTAAGTAATACCATGTGTCCTACCATGGTATTGATCCATAGTAATGAGCGCGGAAAAGTGTATTGATCCTGTCAAATAATACCATCGGCATAATTATGGTTTTGACCCGAGGTATTGAAAAAGGTTAAAACTATATAAGGAGGTAAATATCAAAGTGTGAGAGTGTGCAAGTAATGAAAATCTTATGAAGAGTTAGATCAAAAGCAAATATGCATGTTATGGGTTCTTGATGCTTTGCTTGATCTAAACTAATTATGCACCTGAGTGCTTGATGATGGATGAGATATAATAGATCTGAAATAATTATGCACTAATGATGGATCAGGATCATGAGACCTAAAATGACTTATCATTGTATGATCTGATAATGAATAGCCTAGATCTGAGTGCTATTGCATGTTTTATCCTTTATATGCTATGATCTGGGTATATCTGAAGTCTTGAAAAGCTGCAAAGTCACAAGTCATTATTTGCAGATCTATACGCTGGTTCATCTCAATGAAGGCATGTATACATGCTGATTTGGCACTTCCAAGTCGCGTATGTAGAGGAAGGGCTTGTTGTTCATAAATGATTGATCTATCTAATCAGTGCTACTAGTTTACTACTTTTTTTCAACGATGTCTACATTAGATCTGAATTTAAAATTATTGTATAAAGAGATTGAGTCTAGTTGATTATTTGATTGAGTAAGAAGGTATTCTATTCAGAAATGACTGATCTATTTGATCAATGCTGCTACTTCTTTGTTGTTTGTCAATGATGTCCTCTTGATTTATCTAGTTTAAATGATCATGTCTAAAGTAGATATGATTGAATACTAAAGCTGAATGAGGTTATGAATAGTGTAAAGATTACTTACTGATTATGATTGAAGATCAGAAATAGTTATGTTATTGGTTCAGAATGTTGCGGTAGATCTGAGTATAGCTCATGTTTCTCTTTAGAAATGTAGTAGTCAAGTTTTCAGTTGTCAGTATTTTAAGTTCTATACGTAGGTTTCTCTAATGAAAAGAGTGTATGCATGTAGGTTATCCTCATTGAAGTAGTGTATGCATTCTGACATATGATTTCTGAGGTTGCAGTTGGTTTATGTTGTGGATGTAGTGTTCTAGGTTCAACTTTATGTTCTGGTGACAGTGATCTGACTATTTAGATTGATTGATTGTCTTTTGCTTCAGAGTTTATGCGTTTCAGTGTTTGGTTGATGCAATTGTATTTGATGGTTGTATTGTAATGGTGATTGAGTTTGAGCTTTTGATGTTATTGATGGGTCCAATATGAAAAATTGATGAAACGTGGCCTACATATTGTGTTGATGTGTACCAGGAGTATCCAGTCTAAAAATTTATGAAACAGGGTCCCTAGAGGAAGAGTGAAGGTGGTAGCCTTCTCTAGGTTAGCACCTATGTACTGGTAAACATATCAGCCAGTACAAGAGCTAGGGGGTTGGAGATCACTTCCAATAGAAGCTGGAGAAAAAGTGAAGGTTGTATCGTTTTGTAGGTCGATGCCTACATACTAATAAACATATCAGCTAGTACAAGAGCTAGGGATTTGTAGCTCCCTTCCAGCAGAAGCTGGAGAATGAGAGAAGGTTGTAGCCTTCTACAGGTGGGTGCCTGCGTACTGGTATGAGTCTTTGCTAGTACAATATTATCAACAACTTTTTTATATTAAAAAGAAGACAAAGATGACAGTAGCAGGTGGTTTTCTCCTGCATTAGATTTCCACCATAAATCATGGTGTTGATGTGTGTTGCTTATGCGTGACAATTTATTTTGTTATTACAACAGATGTTTATTGTTTATCTAATGTTTAATAAACTAATATTGCATTAGTTGAAGACAAACATATGATGGATTAACTGAATCATAAGTTCACTGGATATATGCTAATTGTCTAAAGAACAGTTCCATATACAGGGAGGTTCCATTCAGTAAAGTTGCGTATATAAATTTGAATATGAAAGGTAAAAAGTTATTGATTTGTAAATACTGATTCACCCCACCCCCCCCCCACTCTCAATGTTTTTCCCAACAATAGGTATCAAAGGCAGGTCCTTTGGCAAAAGCTTGATCGCTTGAAGGAGATCTGTTGTAACAATGGGAAAGAAACAAAAGAAGAAAGCACCTCGAAAGAATAAGACATTTCAAAGGAATAGTAACAATGGGAGAGACAATTGGCTATTAGGTGAAAGCAATTATTCATATTCAAAATCACCTCAGATTGAAGATGAACAAGCAAAATAATTATTAGGTACTAATTTTTGGTCCTCTGGTGATACATTTCTCTATTCATGCAATATTGAAGATAATGAATGTGACAGTGAAACAACTGAATTTTCTCTTATGGGTGAAAGTGAAAGAAATATAATAGAGACAGAAGTTAAAAGTCTCAAAGATAAAATTAGAGATCAACAAGATCTATTTGACAAAATGGGGTGTACCTACAAAGAAGAGGTTACCAGGTTAAAAACTCAGTTGGAGGAAGGAAACAAAATAAGGAATCAGATCAAGGAAAAGGAAGATCAATGTCAAAGGCTACAGGATGAAGTAATATCATTGAGAAATGAAGTGAATGAAAAGGATACAACAACCAAGGAACTAAAAGAAAGAACAAGTTACTCTGGAGGTCTTGAAGTTGTGGTCATCTCCCTAAAAGAAGATATTGAAAATTCAAATAAGCAGAATGAAGAACTACTTCAATCATTTGATGAACAAGAGAATAAGGTTCTCAAATTAAGGCAACAAGTGGAAGAAGGAAGAAAAGTTGAAGAAATCATGAAGTAGCAGTATCTGGAAAAGGAAGAGCAATATCAGGTTGAGGTAAATATCCTAAAAGGTAAATTAGAAGAAAGGGATAAACTTTTACAATTTCAAGATAGTATTAAGATTTTGGATAATATTCTTAGTATTCAAAGGTCTCCTGCCATCAAATCTTGTTTTGGTCTTCATGAAACTGTTAAAGGTGAATCTAGCTCACAAATTGAAGCAAGGAAGTCTAATGCAAAATCTGAAATGCTCAACAAGGAGATAAGATGTCAACCCCATCAACATCCAAGGAAATAAAGTCTTTAAAGAAAATCATTTACTCCTAACTATGGAAGTGTTAATTGATTCTTTCCTCTAATGAATAATGTTGAATGTTCTATCTATCATAATTTTGGACATGTTGTAGCTAGGTACAGAAGTAGAATGTTTCAATCTAATAATCGTCTCATAGAAAGATCATGAACCTTCAGGTGCGTTAAGGGATATTGTTTTTCTTGCAATATGTTTGGTCACAAAGCCATTGATTTCTACAAAAGGAATATGAAACATATAATATATTATGCTTGTAACAAGTTTGGGCATATAGCAAAAGAATGCAGGAACAAGTCTATGGATCATCGTAGACAATATGGTAAGCAATCAAATAAGCACATTTATATCAGAAAATCTGAAAAAGATGAATCCACCAAGAATCAAGAAAAGGAAGATCGGATAAGGTGTGATCTTTATCCATGCTCATTTGAAGACAAATATGATAGTGGATGTGCTCATCACATGACTGGAGACAAGAGAAAAATGGAGTCTCTGATGAAGAACCATCATGGTAATGATATTCTTGGAACTGATGTTTCAGCAAAATTTCTAGGACCAAGTACAGTCAGAACAAACTCAAGAGGAACTGAAAGTATAAAATTTCAGTGTTCCAATTCTCATATGCAGATATTATGAAGACAAGTCATGTATATACACACATTAGAAACTTCACAGTCACGTATAAGTTGGTTTGATGAAGGAGCAGTATGACAAACTCAGAAAAAGGCGTTGATATGGTTCAAAAAATTACCAATTGCCTTTGCTATTTTGATGGTTGATGATTACAGTCTATGGATGCTGTTTACAAGTGATTTTAACCCTCATAAGTTCTTTATAATGTGATTTATAACTGGTTGATGATAATTCCTTGATGATTCTTACTAATATATGCAATAATCAGATTCGACAGTGAAAAATTGGCATAGGTTCAGGGGGAGAATATGTTATGATTCTAATAATGCATTGTTGTCATTATATTTAGAAGTATTTTGATTCCTATCAATGGTGAGGATGCTTATGTTGCTGAAGTGTTTAAATGATGCATCATGCTATGTTGCGGTCATGAATTTCCTATGATGAAATCAGAGATGATACTTTGCTTGAGCCACTTAGTTGTTTTGATTCTTCTAATCATATTTGTGGATGACTCTTTTGATGATCCATATAGTTATGTTGCTTACATGGTGATCTTCATAAGTTCAAGGATAAGAATAAAGCTTGATTACACATCTTCATTATTTGATGATGTTATGTGTTACTCATTTCTGTTATGTTACTGCCATCATGCCTTCAAAGATGCATAAATTTCATAGGGTGCAGTTATGAATGAGGATTCCTATAGTTCTTAGATCTCACATGGTATATTGGTTGAGGATTATTGATCTTGATGGTATCAAGACAAATGAGATCATGATTTTTGTTTCTCATTAATGAGAAGCTAGATACATATTATGTTGGATACATGAATGATTACTTAAATTGCATATTGGTAAATATTGTTGGTTGGCCAAGAGAATGGTGTTATTGCAAGTTTCATGAAGACATAGCTATTTGAAGACATGGCTATTTTGAAACATGGATTAATTAGTCACATAATGATGATGAATTCTTAATTTATGATGATAGGTTTGATACTCACATTATCATGGTTCATTCTTATCAGATGTGGGATGTTAGAAAACTCCCTAGTAATGATACATGGTTAATATATTGAGGGTTCTTGTGGAAAGATTATGCAGTTCTTGCTACGATGATGATGTTATGGTCATAGATGATGACTATGGTGGTTTCACATATATGATATAATATGAATGGTTTTTTATTACTACTTGTAGATATGACGTATGCTTAGTTGATTCATGAAAGGCTATGTTAAGGCTTTTTCTACTAAGGAAATGGAGCAAGTTGATCTTGATAAGATTAAGAGGAGGAGTTGATATCTGTATGCAGCATACTTAGTCATAGGTTAATGATACTAAAGTTATATCTTACGAACTGATGATGGTCATATACAGGTGGTTGTTCTTGATGTTGCTGACAAATTCTTATGGCGCAAATCATATATGATGTATGATAGTTGTTGATAACTATCATGATCTTGTTTAGGTCTTTGGTATTTTTTATAAATGTCATGTATATCATTTGATGTAAAGATCATGTAAAGATCTATGATGTAATAATTTTCATATTCATTCATGTATGGACTTTTGAGATCATATCAAACATGTAATCCCACTTGGTTGGGTGGTTGAGTCAAATATGGATCCCCACTTGGTTGGGTGACTGATGTATGTATGAGTCATTGATGATAGGAAGGTCAAACTCACATAGTTGAGTTATAGAGTCATGTTATTCTTGCGAAAATATTTTTGCAGAATCTGCATATGCTCAGGGGGAGCATGGACATTATAGTGCATCTCAGCATGTACTAAGGGGGAGTTTGATTAGAGAATATAGCATGTACCTAGGGGAGCATGATCAGTGTTCATAATCAGCAGTTCAAATATGGAAGTTTTCTTTTAACATTGGTCAGCCCTTTTCCCTTGATGTCAAAGGGGGAGAGTAGCTTGGTGTTTGGAGAGTAGCTTGATGTTTTGAAAAGCTTGGTGCTTGTCCTGATGTTATTTACAGGTTGTGGTGACCAGACACCAAATTGGTTGCCATCAAGTCCAAAGGGGGAGATTGTGGAATTATGATTCATGTGTTGTCCTTGTTGGAAACTCACTTGTAACAGATCAAGTATATGGTAACTATATGAATCTACAGGTCAGATCAGAGGTGACAAAATGATGGAACAGACTGATTATCAAAGGTTTACAGCTCAAAATCAGAAGCTTGATATGGGAAATTGTTGGTATTATGAATTAGGTGTTGTCCTTGATAACAACCTACCTGATGAGTTGTCCTTGATGACAACCTATTTGATGAATGGACTACTTGATAAAGGTATAAACATGATGTGACAGAATGCATGGCAGTTGTGTTTATAGATGTGACAAAATGCAGGGCAGTTCAGAGGAATTAGTTCAAAAGTGATGTATGATGGAAACTCACAGTGTAACAGGTCTATTCAGAAGTAACAGAGTAATGGTACAGAATAACGTGATGATGGGACAAAGGATTGCAGATCATAATCAGGAAAGTAATGAAAGAGAATGGTTTTAGTTGTATATGTTGTTTACCCTAGTCCAAGTAGCATATACACATGGGTACACAGAATAAAAAAAGTGTATACATATGCATGTAGTTCCACAGAGGGAAAAGAGTGTTTGGGATGGAAAATTAAGGTGAAAGAATAACAACGGTCCTACCATGGTATTAACCCATAGTAATGAGCGCGGCAAAGTATATTGATCCCATCAAAGAATACCATCGGCATAACTATGGTTTTGACCCAAGGTATTGAAAAGGGCTAAAAATGTATAAGGAGGTGAAGATCAAAGTGTGAGAGTGCACAAGTAATGAAAATCTTATGAAGAGTTAGATCAAAATCAAATATGCATGTTATGGGTTATTAATGCTTTTCTTGATTTGAACTACGTATGCACCTTAGTTCTTGATGATGGATGAGATCTAATAGATTTGAAATAATTATGCACTAATGATGGATCAGGATCATGAGACTTGAAATGACTTATTATTGTATGATCTGATAATGGATAGGCAATATCTGAGATCTAACACATGTTTTATCCTTTTTATGTTACGATCTAGGTATATCTGAAGTCTTGAAAAGCTACAAAGTCATAAGTCATTATTTGTAGATCTATAAGTTGGTTTGTCTCAGTGAAGGCAAGTATACACACTAGTTTGACATTTCCAAGTCACATATGTAGAGGAAGGGCTTGTTGTTCAGAATGATTGATCTATCTTATCAATTTGGTTGGTTTACTATTGTTTTTCAATGATGTCTTCATTAGATCTGAAGTTAAAATGATTGTATAAGGAGATTGAGTCTGGCTGACTGTTTGATTGAGTAAGGAGGGCTTCTATTCAGAAATGACTGATCTATATTATCGGTGTTGCTACTTTTCTTTTTTCTATCAGTGATGTCCTATTGATTGATCTGGGTTAAATGATCATGTCTGAAGTAGATCTGATTGAATGTTGAAGCTGAATGAGGTTATGAATAGTGTAAAGATTACTTATTGAGTGTGATTGAAGATCAAAAATAGTTATGTGATTGGTTCAGAATGTTGCGGTAGATCTTAGTATAGATCAGGATTCTCTTCAAAAATGTAGTAGTCAAGTTTTTAGTTGTCAATATTTTAAGTTCTATACGTAGGTTTCTCTAATGAAAAGAGCATATGCACATGGGTTGTCCTCATTGAAGTAGTATATACATTCCAACATATCATTTCTGAGGTTGTGTTGGGACGGGGTCCCCTGCGGTCAATTTTGGGGCAAAAGCCCAAGTTTTGGGGCAGAAAGCCCAAGTTTTTGTGAAGTAAACTATAAAGTCTCCACAAGTTGTGGTCGCAGAGCATGTAGATAGTAAGCGTCATAAAGGGATTTTCTCTTCTTTTATGTAAGCTGTGTCGGCTTTAGTAGTTCTAACCATGATCCGCAAACCATGGGATTGTATAAAAAGGAGAGTCGTAGAGAGTCTAAGGTAGTTCAGTGAAGTTGATAGTTGATGATAAATGTAATGGGTAATTAGAGTTGAAGAGTGAAGAGTCTTAGAGTAGAGGAGAGGCTTTGCAGCTGTGTGCACAGAGGCCTAGAGTAGAGTCCGTAGCTGAGTGCATGGACCCCTGCATCTGAGTGTGCAGGGTAGTCTTAAGTCTATAAGAAAAAATGAAGCATCAATAAAGAGATTATTCTAGAAATATCTATGTTTTCCCCATTTACTTCTGTTATGAATGAATGCATTTATGGTATGATGAATATTAGGTTTATGATTTAATACTGTATTGATGTGCGATTCTGCATGGTTTACATTGTTATATGAACGCAAGTAATAATATATTTTTATGTGAATAATATCTTAATGCATGCTAAAGATATCAGACACTTAAGTCAATATGGGTAGTAATAGACTTAGGAGTGATTACAAAGGCGCATAAGTGGTTGATTCCCCTGTTTAGGGTCCACGAAAGATAGTCGTAGACCTTCGCAAAGGCCTAGAGGCTAGTAAGAGGGGGATATATCGATAAGCCTCAAGGGATTTTCGATCTATGTGAAGGAAGATTTAGGGCATAACATGACATCATAACCATCTCTAAGTGCGGAAACTTGGTTTCAGCATCCCCCCATACTACATTGGGTGAGACTTCGATCCGCACATTGATGTCGAAAGGGCCAGTAGTGTACGGATTTGTTTGGCAAACTTAACTCTAAACCTGGGTCAAGACCCACTAAGCCAACAAATGGTTCCATTGCTGGGACCGGGATCTGCATAAAGAGATGTGTGATGTCGCATCACTCGAATCCAACTAAGAAAGAAATTGAAGACTGGTTGGATAGGAAGATCCACGAATTCGTGATGCAACAGAACAGGAACCCACGATTGATGAAAGAATAATGGTTGGATAGGTATTTGTACATAGATATATACAAAATTTTATTTTGTTCCTTCCCGATCGAGCTACACGAGTGGATCGCTAAATTGGCAGAAAACCAGGGAAGGTGGAGGCTTGATGGTTAGTAGTGTGGACCCCAGAGTTAGTGTGAATATTGGAAGCCTCTAAAGATAAGATTGTGTGTGATGTCAATCACTGGATTGATCGTGTCCTCAGAGGGTTTGTGAGAGAGTTCATCGTCAATACCTCCGTTAGCTATAGCGAAGCAAAGTGACACTTCTTCAAGGGACCGAGAGGTAAGTATTTAATATCTTTGAATACTTGGATTAAAATTCTCTTGTGTGAAAAGCAGGTTATGCAACTACCTTGTTGTTTGGAGCTACGAGAAGTGGAAATTTATTCAGGGATAGAAAGGGAACAGGACCTGAATATAGCTCGTTGATTGAGCCTCCTCTAAGTGACGATGAAGAAGCAACATAGGCTTCTCCACAGAGCGTTGTCTAGTTAATAGGGCAAGGGTTCCTGTGAATACCCCATCCATGCACTCAACCTCCATCTTCACCTCCACCACATCCACCTTTTCCCACACCACCACCACCTCCACCACCATTCAATATGGCGAATACAGTGAAGTTTCCCATTTTCAAGGGCTTGGGAAATGAGGACTTGGACTAAATTTGGTTCGTCGCGAAGGCTATGTGGAAATCCTAGAAAATTACAGATGGTTAGATGAAGAAAGAAACGTTGGTTACTGCTTTACAGGAACACGCGCTGACGTGGCACATTAAGTACTACACTGATAACCTGAAAGCTTTTTTGGTATACATTTAGACTGCACTGAATAATGAATTAAGTAGACCGAAGTTTGAAGTACAATCGATCATGGGATTCAAGGAGATCATGATGAAGCCTAGCGAGACACCCTAGGAGCTATATCAGAGACTAAAATGCAATATCTGTAAAGCTAACATGAATCATATGGATGGGAAGCACTGCAAATGGTTTATGGCTTCGCTTTTGCCTCATCTAAGGGTTTCTCTATCATAGCAAAAGATTGGGACCTAGGTGGAGGCCCTGGAGATTGTGATGAGATTACACGAGACACCAATTCAAGATGTTACTTTGGGAATTCATCAGATTCACGTAGAGTTGCAGAACCTTTGCCTAGAATTCCAAAGTCTGAAGAAGGATAGAGTGGCTTGGCCAGAAGTGTGTGAAGAAGTTTGGTGTTTGAAATGTACGAGTCAAGGGAATGAAAAAGATCGTTGCCATGTCTTCGCGAATTATGTTGCAGGAGGAGGGTTGATGCCTTTGAGGTTGAAAGCTCAAGCAGGACCAAGTAC
This sequence comes from Pinus tabuliformis, assembly GCA_031772625.1. Classification (NCBI taxonomy): domain Eukaryota; kingdom Viridiplantae; phylum Streptophyta; class Pinopsida; order Pinales; family Pinaceae; genus Pinus; species Pinus tabuliformis. The sequence goes on from CM062815.1 coordinate 42,518,406, forward strand.
AGGGCCCACGTTGTGGTGTGCTATTTGTCAGGTAGCTGGAAAACATGCGACAGATAATTGCCATTTGCTGTAGAAATTTGTACAGACACTGCAACAAATCTTCTACAACTTCTACAAATCAGTAGGTCATGAGGAGAAAAATTGTCATAGTTATGAGTTAATGATGGAGAGAATGCCCGCATATCAAATGCAAATAGAAAATCAGCTTCCAAATCAAGGCATTGGGGAGCGCAAGGAGGATATCAGGGGCACGGATGAGGCCAAGGCAGATGAGGACCTGTGAGAGGTTAGGGGAAAGTTATTTGCTACAATTGTGGGGGTCCAGGACACTACACGCAATAATGTACGAACCCAACGCACTTGTCGTGCCAATACTGTACTTAGTTAGACCACACAACAAAATATTTCCTTGTATTAATAGCAAAGATGTGCAAAAAGGGGATGCAGCCTCAGCAACCTACCCAGAACCTGCAAATGATGAGGGTTGAACCCCATTGAGAGGATCCTAATGTGAATATTGTGTTGTGTAGTGGAATGATGACTGGCGAAGATAAGGGAAAGCATCCTAAAGAAATTTAATGGGTCCGCAAATCTCCAGAGAAAGAGGTCGTCTTTGATCTAGATCCCGCGAAAGAAACCTTCATGGAAGTGAAGAAAAGCTTCGTTGAGGCTTCTACCTCAGGAAGTTAGGATAAGCTGTCTGAATAAATGGAACCATCCATGCTTACTACTTTTTTGGAGACCTGTATGAAGCTACAATGTGATAGCAAGGACATTAAAGGATTATAGGAGTTAATCAATAAATGTGTTGGTAATGCTCTTGAGGAACTTTGTGTGGTTAGGAAAATTGGTAAGCATAAGGCAAGAACAGGGCATGAGATGAGGCTCACCGCGTAAATAGGAAAGTATGAAATGGACCAAGTTATTCTAGATCTTAGGTCATATGCAAATGTTTTTCCAAAATAGACATGGGAGAGAATGGGGAGACCTACGTTGCAGTGGTCTCCTATTCAATTGAGTATGGTGAATCAGCAAAAGGTTATCCCCATGGGAATATTGTAGGGAGTGATATTCAATATTGAAGGCATGAGCATATTGGCAGATTTCGAAGTGATATAGATTATCGATGACAGCAATCCCTACCCTGCGCTCCTTGGGATCAACTGGGCTATCGACATGAACGAGGTGATCAATTTGAAGAAGTGGATGATGTCATTTGAAAGAGAATCACTCTACATAGTAGTACATTTCAACGCTGCAAAAGGACCACACTATACTAAACTGGTCCACGATTATGAAAGTGACGATGATTTTGGCCAAATTTCTAAGATAATGGCATGAGATCAAGATTGGGTGAATCCGACAACTGATGGATGTATTGCATGGGACCGTGAAATCTCTTGCATATCAGATTCAAATGAGTAATTGGAACACTGGCATAATAGATTGCACAAAGTGTCTATGCTATGTTGTAACATGATGACCAAATCGTTGCACTATGTATCATCGGATGTAATAAGTCTACCTTATTATGATGGCTTAACTGACATTGATAAAGTTTTGGATGCATTTGAAAGGGAAGTGCCAAAGAAGCATCGCTTCCAATCCTGGGACTTGGTGTTGCGTGCTACTCCTGCAAGATGGTGGGGTACTATAAAGACAATTTCGATGGATGGCACGAATATAGAAGACTGATGAGGGTGCGGTTTGGTCGCCCAAAGGTGTGATTGACAGAGAAATACGATGGAAGGAGTGATCTGTGTGACCACTTGGAAAAATGGACTAATGCTTATGGATCAGAATTGCAACCAGAGTGGGTGCATTTGTTATGTCACACTTTAGACGTAATACCAATGAATTGGTACTTGGAAACAGAGCTCTGCCATGGCATGAATGAATGGGATATTTTGAGACAAGGATTCTAGATGACATTCAGCTTTGAGGATCGATTTGAGTGCATTGATGAAGCACTACATGAGGTCAAGGCAGAGATCTTCATAATCCCGCAAGATCCCTTGGATTTGTGTTGGATTTTTGGGGCCTAACCTAGGTTCGGAGTTAATTAGCCAAACAAATCCCTACACTACTGGCCCTTTCGGCATCAGACCACAGTACGCGGACTGAAGTCTCACTTGAAGTAGTATGAGGGGATGCTGGAACCAAGTTTCTACACTCTCGAGATGTCTGAGGGGTCGATTTAGTCCAGTTGTGAATACCTTCACGTAGGTCACTCCGCGCACTATCCTAACCTACAATACCTTCACGATATATTATAACCACCTTCACGCAACCCTCCCACCAAGGGTTGAGGTGCTTTCGCGCTACTATGGCAGTGATTTGTGCTATTTCCCCAAATTATATTGCGTATCTTACTTATCTTCTTACATATATTAGTCATCTTCACGTAAACAGATACTTTATCTCACATTTACTTAATCAACATAATCATATATGTTTGCGCACCATATAAACAGTGAGAATGCAATTCATACCCAATATACTCAAAGAATAAAACATGAAATAGATACGCAGAATTAATGCGAAACTTCTCTTTATTAATAATTCAATGGTTACAGACTCGACTCACCCTGCGCACTCAGCTACGAACTACTCGGCCTCTTCACACTCAACTACAAAGCCTTCTCCTACTCTATGACCCAAATACTCGACTCTACACTTAGATCTTTCGTTATCCTTCTATTCCATCATCATTCTAATTCTTCTATTATTATCTCAACTACTTAGAACCTCACTCTATTTATACAATCCCATGGTCCGCAGACCATGGGTAGATCTCTAAAGCCGACATTACATTACAAAATTAAGGGCAGACAACCCTATGACTCATGTACAAACTTCACGCTCTGTGCCCACAAAATGTGGAGTCCCTACATCAGATTTACATCTTTTGACTAAAATCTAGGCTTTAAGCCCCAAAACTTCCCTTGGAGGATCTCGCACCCAACAAGCCCCCAACACAAACATCGTGACTCGCCCTCAAGTCACTCTGTCGGTGCAGAGATCTATGCATGAAGACCACCGAACTCTACTTGGACCGCTGCAAGATCGGTTGCGCACTAAGCAGCTTCCTATTGTACTTCCTGGACACGCTATTCAGAAACTATTGTAGCTGAACTACTTCCCTGAACTTGTTTATAGTCCCATGCCTCCTTTCAGCTACGTGGAGTGCTAAGACTATGCTTCTGTCAGCTAGTCAAATAGCCGGGCCACCCGTGTATGCCTTCAACCAATTTCCATTCACTTTTCCTGGGAAAGGTTCTCCATTTAACTTTACCAACTGCACCGTGCCTCCATCTGTGACCTCCTTAATAACATACAGTCCCAGCCAATGCATTCTGAATTTTCTCGGGAATTTATTAAACTTACTATCATACAATAACACCAAATCATTCACCTCGAAGGTGTGCAACTTAATATGTCGATCATGCCAGGCCATTTCGCGTTGCTTTTGTACCTATTAGTGAAATCCAGCCAAAAAATCATTCTTCCTTGAGTTCCTCCAACTGTGTGAACCTCTCCTCAAGGGCTCCACAGTCTGTCATACCTATGAGCATCGCTATGCACAGACTAGGCACGATGTATTCCATCAGCATTACGACTTCCACTCCATAGACCAGCTGGAAAGGTGTTTGTCCTGTCATTTTCTTGCATGTTGTCCTATAAGCCCATAATATTGCAGGTATGCGTAGGTCCCAATCACTTTGAGGTGAATTGCATACCTTGGTCAGAGCAGTCGCCAGTAATTTGTTAAACGCTTCTACTATCCCATTAGCTTGTGGGTGATATGGTGTGTTTTTCGGATGATGCACCTGAAACTCTTATGTCAGTACGTTGATCATCTCGTTCAGGAAATATGTACCACAGTCGCTCATCAAGATCTTTAGACATCCAAATCATGTCAATATGTGTTCAAACAAAAACTTTGTGGTCGTCGCGGCTGTGCAATCTTTTATCAGCTGCGCTTCTACCCAGTGATTCAGATACTCCGTCGCAATGATAATATATCTCATGCCCATTTTTCCTTGAGGTTTGATAGGTCCTACGAAGTCGATCGCCCACTTCTCAAAGAGTTGTAGCTTCATTTGTGGATTCAAAGGAATCTCATCCTTCCGCGATGGTTTACCTGTTATTTGACATACATCACAGGCCTTGCAATGTGCTTTTGAATCTTGATGAAGGGTCGACCACCACAATCCTACGCAGAGAATCTTTTGTGCAATCGCTCTCCCTGCATAATGTCGTCCCGTAGCGCCCCCATGAGCATCCGCAAGGATATTTCTTCATTCAAATTTAGGTACATACCTTCACAGTATCTTATCATTCCCCATATTATATAGGTGCCCTGCAATGACAGAGAAATCTGTTGCGCGCACCACTAGTTCCTTCTTTTGCTGGATGGAGTACTCTTTTGACATAGTTCCAGTCGTGAGAAAGTGGATTATATCTTCAAAATGTCCATCTGCTACACGCACAACAAAGAGTTGTGCGTCAGGTAATCCTTCCTCTAGAATAGTAGGTTCCTCTCCTACCTCAATGTGCGACAGGTGATCTGGTCCTGCGTTTAATCATCTAGGTTTCACAACAACTTAAAAATCATATTCTTGGAACAATAAAAGCCATCTGCATATGCACCCCCCCAACACAGGCTTATTTACCAAGTATTTCAATGCGGAATGATCTATATACATTTTGAAGAGTGTCCCCCTAGAAAGTAGTGTCGATATTTCTGGAGCGCATACACCATAGCCAGTCCCTCACGTTCAGTGGTGGAATAATTTTTTTCTTCTTTAGATAATCTGCAACTTGCAAACGCTATAGGCTGATCCAAGCCTTCTCCACCCTCCTATGTTAATACTTCCCCAGTGCTATACTCGATGCATCAACATGGACATGAAACTCTTCCTCCCAGTTCAGGAAGACCAGAATTGTCACAGTGACCATCTTTTCTTTCAATACATCCAGGCTTTTCTTACAGTCATCATTCCAGCAGAACGTGACATATTTTTTCAACAGCTTTTCCATCGGCATGTTGATCTGGCCATAGCTTTTGATGTACTTCCTGTAGTACCCCGTATGTCCCAGAGTAGTGAGCAGCTATTTCACACTTCGTGGTTCTTCCGAATTCATAATCACCGCAATCTTCGTGGGATCTACCATCAATCCCTGCCTACAAAACACATGTCCCAACAGGTTCCCAAAAGGAACGAGGAACATACACTTCTTGAGGTTAAGCACGATTTGGTATCTTTGGCAGGTATCCAGCATCAAGCGTAAGCTCACTACATGGTGCTTAACCAGCCCAAATACAGTCCAATCATCAAAATAAACCTCCAAGAACTTGTGAATATATTCCTTGAATGTTGCAACAACCACGCACGAAAAGATGGCCGGTGCGTTCTTCAACCCAAACGGCATGATAGTGTATTGAAAGCAACCCCACTCAGTCACAAAATTTGTCTTTCTTCTATCTTCCAGTGTGTTTTTAATCTGGTGGTACCCTGAGAACCCGTCAGTGAAATAGTATGCTCCCTACCCACCGACATTGTATAACACCTTATCTGTGAACGGAGTTGGGAATGGATCATGCAGACAAGTGTCATTCAATTTTCTAAGATCCATGGATATTCTTATCTCATCCTTCTGCTTCTTTTCCTGCACCACCATTGGACTTACCCAATCAGATTCTTCCACCAGCTCAATGATTCCTCCTACGAGCATTTTGTCTAGTTCTATGTGGACCTTCTCCTTGTATTTCAAATTTAAGCGGTAAGGCCTCTGCTTAACTGGCTTCGCGTTGGGTTTTAACATGATTCTCATCATTCCTAAATCTCCGATGATTCCCTTTCAATCCGTAAACTTCATCAAGAATAAGTCCTGGTACTCACAGAGTAACTCAGTGACCTTATACACTATCGCATCGTTCCAGTAGTTGTCGAGCATTGCAAACTTAGGTTTGGCCTCCGTACCAATGTTCACCTACTTCGATTTTACTGGTGTGGTTATGTCCGGGTTCTCAATCTGTGGTGCTTGAACCTCGTGATGGCCTTCTGTTTCTAAAATGTTAATTTTCCATGGATCTTCGTCTTCTTCTTCAGCAATTACATTATAACATTCCAGCGTGCAGTTCAGCTGAGTAGCCCATTCAGGTTAAATCGATTCTACCGGCTCCTGTGGTATCCCAAAAATAGCTACTTTTACCTCTTGTATTGCTTCATCAATGTTGTCCATCCATCCATCCTCAAAACTGAAGATCATCATGAACCCTTCGCGCAGGATATCCCACTCACCTATCCCATGGTGGAGCTCCATCTCTATATACCAATTCATGGGTATAACAACTAGGGTATGACAAAATAGGTGCACCCACTCGGGTTGTGGATTTTCTCCATAGACCTTCATCCACTTGGCCAAGTGTGCAGGCGGATCATCACGTCCATCATACTTGTTTGTTAGTCGCATCTTAGGCTTCCCAAAATGCGTGTGCATCATTCTCCTGCATTTGTGCCAATCCTAAAAGCTCCCTTTATGCATACCCCACCACCTCTCGGGCGTAGCGCGTAGTACCCAATTCAAAGCCTAGAAGCATTGCTTTTCCGGCACCTCCCTTTCAAACTTATTTAAGAAAGTATCTACCTCACTTAACCCATCATAAGTAGGTAGATCCCTCAATTCCATTGATACACAATGCAATGATCTTGTCATCATATTACAGTTCACCGTGGTTACCTCATGTAACCTATTCTACCATCGCTCTATCTCCTCAACAGAATCCGACGTACAGGATCTTTCGCGCTCCCATGAGATCCGTCCGTCCGTGGTGGGATTTACCCAATCTTGATCTTGCGTGATTATTTTGTAGATGCAGTCCAAATCATCGTCACTTTCATAGTCGCACACCGGCTCTGTATAGCATGATCCTTCAGTATGGTCCAAGGGTATAACTACACGTAGTGACTTCTTTGCAAAAATCATCTTGTGCTTCTTCAGATTAATCACCCCATTCATGTCAATGGCCCAATCAATTCCTAAGAGCACAGGGTAGGGATTGTTGTCATCAACAATCTCTATTACTTCAAATTCTACTAGTGTGCTTGCTCTCTTAATATCCAAAGTAATTCCCTACAATCTCCCCATATGTATTATCTTCTGCTAGTTCACCATTGGTAGGTGAATAGGAGACCATTGCAGCGTAGGTCTCCCCATGCGCTCCCATGTTTGCTTCGGCAGAACGTTCGCATCTGATCCTAAATCTAGAATTACTTGGTCCATCTCATATTCCCCAATATGCATGGTTAACCTCATTTCTCTTCTCGTCTTTGTCTTATGCCTCACAATCTTCCGAACTACGCGCAGTTCTCCGGGCACGATCCCAACACATCTGTTAATGAGTTCCTGTAGTCCCTTTACAGCGTTACTATCACACAGTAGCTTCATGCATGTTTCCAAGAATGTCGTAAGCATAGATGGGTCCATCTCTGACTCTAATCTATCTTTGCTTCCTAAAGTGGAGGCATCAGCGAAGCTCTTCTTAACTTCCATGACAGTTTCCTTAGCGCGCTCCAAATCAAACTCTGCTTCTTTCTTCAGATCTTTGTGAACCCAAGTACTATCTTTGGGTTGATTTCCTTTCTCATCTCCCATCATGATTCCACTTTGGAGCACCATTTTCACATTCAAATATTCCTTGCGCAACTCAGACCTCATCATCTGCAGGTTTTGAGTTGGGGGAGGTGGTAGTGCTCCTTTTTTGTGTATCCTAGCTATCAGTGTAGGCCAATCTTCCATCTCATGATAAAAAAAGGTACAATATAGACATGATGGATGCATTAGGTTTGTACAATCACATGAATAATGTCCTAGCTCTCTGCAATTATAGCATATCAGTTGTTCGCGACCTCTTCCAGGTCCTCCTCCACCTCGGCCTTGTCCATGCCCCTGAAATACTATTCGCGCCACTCCTGCATTCTGGTCTAGGGGCCGCATCTCAGCCTGAACTCTATAGGTGGGAGTTATATCCATCATTAACTCATAGCTTCTAGAAGTGTGCTCATCATGTTCCACTAACCTACAAAAGTTACAAAACAAGTGCTGCGAATTTTGTGTATACTTTTGTAACAAATGGCAATTGTCCGTAGCATGTTCCCCTCCTATTTGACAAATTGCGCACCACAAAGCAGGCATCGCGCTAGGTCCTTCTTGTGCTTTCAGGCTTAACGGCATCGGTCCTCCTCCCATGAGGTAATTTGTGAACACCAGGCAATGATCCTTATCATGACCCTGACCCTTGCATTTTATGCACCACGCCTCTTCGCGCACTTCTACTCGGGCTGTCCTATCCTGTTTCAGACTCTGCATCTCAAGGCATAAGTTTTTCAACTACGCGTGGATCTGTTGAACTTCCAAGTTAGGATCCTACATCAGGGTCTCATGCAACCTCATCATGATCTCTAAGGCCTCTGCCTGATTTGTTAACTTCTGCTGCGACAGCGCGCTCCTTAAATGTGGTGTTAGTGATGCTACAAACCATTCGCGATGTTGTCCATCCGTCAGATTCATATTAGCTTCGCGAATCATACACTTCAACCTCTGATCCAACTCCCAAGGAGTTTCACCTGGTAGCATCATGATTTCTTTGAACCCAATGATCGACTGTGCTTCAGACTTCGGCCTGCTAAATTCTCTGTTTAGTGTTGCTTGGATATCTGTGATTCCTGCATTCGGATTGTCATTAGAATGCTTAATATACCAGTTCAGTGCGCAATCCTGCAAAGTGCTGACCACCGTCACTTTCTTTATATTATCATCTATAACTCCCTATGTTGCCCATACAGCTCTTACCACGAACCAAAACTGGTCTGGATCTCATTTCCCAATCCCTTGAACACAGGCAACTTTATCGTGCTTTCCATATTGACTCATGGTGGTGGCGGAGGTGGTATGGGTGAAGATGGAGGTGATGGTGGTGAAACTAGTGGTGGTGTGGGTGGGGGTGGTACGCACAAAATCCTCTGCCTTATCAAATGGGTCACACTTCATGGAGAGACCTTCGCAAGCTCTTCCTCATCCCCTCGCGGAGGTGAAATGAAAGGGTTATTCTCTGGTCCCTTACTTCATTTCTATAGGTTTTTCCGCTTCGCGTAGCTCTGAACATTAAGGTAATTGCATAACCCTATTTTCACACAATAGCATTCTAATCCAAGTATTCAGAAACTTTACGTACTTACCTCGCAGTCCTTTGAGAAAGCGTCACTCTGCCTCGTTGTAGTTAACTGAAGTGTCTACCGCGAACTCGATAATGAATCCTCCTATAATCCGATCGATCTAGTGATCAATAGCATGCACGAACTGATCCTCTAATCCTTCTAATATGTGCACTAACTCTGGGGTCCACACAATAGGACTGTCGAGCTTCCACCTTCCTTGGCTATCTGCTAGCTTCACAATCCACTCGTACAACTGAGTAGGGAAAGATGCGAAGAAGATTTCGTGGATTTCTGTGTACTGGTAGCAGTCTAACCACTCTTCTTTTGACAACCAAGGATTCTTGTTCTCCTGCATCACAAACTCATGAATTCTCCTATCCAACCTACCTTCAATTTCCTTCTTAGTTTGATTCCAATTATACGACATCAAACATCTCTATGCAAATTCTGGTCTTGGCAACAAAACCATTTGTTGGCTTGTTGGGGCCTGACCGAGGTTCGAAGTTAATTAGCCAAACAAATCCCTACACTGCTGGCCCTTTCAGCATCAGACCGCGATGCATGGACTAAAGTCTCACCCGAAGCAGTATGGGGGGATGTTGGAACCAAGTTTCTGCACTCTTGAGATGTCTGAGGGGTCGATTTAGTCCAGCTGTGAATACCTTCATGTAGGTCACTTCACGCACTATCCTAACCTGCAATACCTTCATGATCTATTATAACTGCCTTCGTGCAACTCACCAAGAGTTGAGGTGCTTTCGCGCTGCTATGGCAGTGATCTGTGCTATTTCCCCAAATTTCACTGCGTATCTTACTTATCTTCTTACAGATGTTAGTCATCTTCACGTAAACAGATACTTTATCTCACATTTACTTAATCAACATAATCATATATGTTTGTGCACCATATAAACAGTGAAAATCCAATTCATACCCAATATACTCAAAGCATAAAACAGGAAATAGATACGCAGAATTAATGCGAAACTTCTCTTTATTAATAATTCAATGGTTACAGACTCGACTCACCCTACGCACTCAGCTGCAGGGTCCACGCACTCAGTTGCGAACTACTCGGCCTCTACGCACTCAGTTGCAGAGCTTTCTCCTACTCTATGACCCAAAGACTGGACTCTACATTTAAATCTTCCACTATCCTTCTATTCCATCATCATTCTAAATCTTATATTGTTATCTAAACTACTTAAAGACTCACATTATTTATATAATCCCATGGTCCATGGACCATGGGTAGATCTCTAAAGTCGACATTACATTACAAAATTAAGGGCAGACAACCCTATGACTCATGTACAAACTTTGCACTCTGCACCCAAAAAATGTAGAGTCTTTAATCGGATTTACATCTTTTTACCAAGATCTGGGCTTTAAGCCCCAAAACTTCCCTTGGGGGATCGTGCAACCAATAATTTGATTCAACCAAATCGGACCACCTATTGGGTTGTGTTATATTATTTATGCGACTAGCCGATGTAGTTAACCGGGGGGTTAGATGGGGGGCAGAGGCCCCCCTTCATTGTCCAGGGGGTTTGAGGGGGGCAGGTAGCCCCCTTTATGGGGTTCAGGGCAGTGCCCTGGGAAAAAAATTTGGACCCTATATTAGGTTGCGCAGACCTACCTATGGTTTTGTGCATGGTTTTTGTTGGGTCTTGAAATTGTCATTCATTTCCATTACACTTTCACTATTATGTCCATTATATCACCTCCATTTCACCTTCATTTCACTACCATGTCACTACATTCATTTCACTTTCATTATCATTGGGTCACATTTATGCTTTTCCATACTTTATTAATTCCTAGCCTTTTTAAGTGAATTTGTAGTTAAAAATTAGAAAATGATGTGGATATGCTTATACCTAACAAGTGGGTTGAGATTGTTGACATGTGTAGCTCAAAAGGAGGCTTCTAGAAGACCTTTATGTGGCACCCTAAGGCCAAATTCGAATTTGAGTGGAGAGGATCATGGGATCATGAGGATATGTGTCACATTTCTTAATTGTATTGAAACTCTAAGAAGACATGTGTCTTATCATTTCCTATTTTGATTAGGACTCTAGAGGTATAGAGAGAGATTCATGGACTCTCATTAATGAGATGAATTCTCATCTTTTTGTTTAAATAGGAGATCTCTCTCCTTCATTTGGTATTTTTTTTTTGTAGCTTTGGAAAGCTTTGGAGAGCTTTGTTGTACTTTGTAATTTTGAAGAATTTGAATAAAGCTTTGATGTTCTCAACATGGAAGGAGATGTGAAGTAGATGTCATGGAACGTATTAGAATGTAAGTTAGAGTAGATTTTATTTGTAGTTTTTCTTTGATTTCATTCAAGTATGTCATTTTATTGTTTTCAAATTTAATAGCTTAGATTTTCCATTCATGCAATTTTCATTCATGCAAGTGTGTTCAACTGGTTGATTGTAGATTTATCTAACTGTGTAATCTATGCTTAACAAAATAGTCCAAGAAAATAGTCCTCCTATTTTCCAATTGGTGCTTGGAGCCTTAGAGCACACAATAGATTAGTTTTCCTTTACATGTTTTGTATTTACTTTCCATTTCAAATTAGCATAACTGATTGTGTTTCCTATGCTCGCTAAAACGTCTCAAGAAGGTGGCTCTACCATTTTCCAATTGGACTAAATTTGGGTGTTTTTTCATGCAGTAGTGATAGATTCATTTCCCATGCTTTCTTAAGATCACATCTATTGTATACTCAATTGCTTAAGTCATTTCAAGAAGATGATTTTGACATCTTCCTATATTGAATGTTCTCAATGGTATTTGAGCCTACAGTGGATCATAGTTGTTTTTGTATTGTTTTAAGCTAGCATTATCATTTTTTTCTTTCATTTCATGGATATTTTTCCGGCTTAGATTAGTCTAATTGTTCAAATTTTTGATTTGTTTTTATCTAATGTTCATTTCCTTTTCTCCTTTCTTTAGAAATTAGATTTTAACATTGAAAGTCATTAGATTTAGTTGTCCATTAACATTTAGAGAATTTCATTTAGAAGCATAACTTTTCTCTCTTAGATTAATTTTCTTAAGCTGAGAAACAAAACCCCCAAAAACAACATAAACTATAAAACAACGAAGCAAGAAAAAGGTTAACTAAGCACATATAGTGCACCACACTTCATCAGTTTACAATACCCGGATTGATAATTTATGTAGAGCAATTTAGGACACTAAATTGACTAAACATTTTGGCGCCATTGCCAGGGAAGTGTAATTAGGAGACCTTATTTCTTACATCTAAAAAAAAATTTAATAATTTCTTGAGTATGCCTCCTCCTACACTTTGTGTGATCTAGAAGATCAGAAAAAGAATTTTTATGTTAAAAAAAAAAGAAGAAAAAAAGGGGGACAAAATAAAGTTCATCACTTCTTTTGATTCAAAAAAATAAAAAATAAAAATACAACTACTTTGATAGGTTCAGCTGTCCAAGATTCAATGGTTATGGTTTGCAGTGACCCTTAAAATAATGTGTACTGTTTTAATAAGATTTTGCAAATTAGTTGCGGAATGCAGCCCTATTCCGCAGCTAACTGTGAATTCTACAACTATTTCCAAGGTTTAGCAGGTTACAGTCATCCAATGAAGAAACCAACCACATTGGCATCTTCAGAATCGTCCTGACATGGATCCTATCCTAGTCACCCAGCCTAGATCGATAAAAAAAACTAGCTTAAGACCTCAGTCAAAGTCCTGTTTTCAGTACATTTACCTTGAAGTCTTTATTGCATGAAATTGAAAACCATTAATCATTTTTATAAAATTTCATAATTTTAGAGAAAAAAAAAGGAAACAACCAATGGATGTCTCCAATCCAAGTTTCCACTATGGCCTCAATAGAAAATCTGCATTCCTATTCAAGGTTTGGCCTCGAAACGAACCTACAAAAAAATTTAAAAAATAAATAAATAAAAACCTACAATATTAACAATCTAAACATGGGACAATGCTGGTATTTGGAATGGTCAAAAACTCAGAATTCTCTTCTTCCAACACACTCCCCTTCCTCAGCATCAAAATTCTTAGCCCTTGTCTCGGATGTTCCATGACCGTGTGGATCTACTATGCTCCTTCTGCCCTCTGCAACTCAATGGCACGACTCCTGTGGTCTTTATTGATGATATCTTCACCCTGTAATGCACTCCACAATAGTTTCACATCCACTTTGTATGGATCCCTCATGCTGCCAATAAGTTGACCCAATGCATCGCTGCAAATGGCCACATGACCTTGCAACCTGATTACCATGGCTTCAACATGTCAACTTCTCCCAATCCAACGACTTCAATTCAATATTACGACCCCCATGTGTAGTCTCTCGGTCGTGGCTTTGTTCAGTGACTCCCCACTCTTCTTTATGCAATGGCTTCGTGACTCTTCAAATAGTGCGCTCTTCATTAGTGATGTAATGGTGCCTTTCCTATGGTTGGGATTGGAAATTTCTTGTCTCCCACATGGATCTCCAATGAGGATCAACATTGTGCATACTACCACTGGCAAAAAAAAGGTGTATCGTCCTACCTCTGAAATTGATTTCACAGCCAGATGCAGCAATTCATAAAAATGCAGAACAATAAAAAAGTTAATTCACAAAAACGCAGAATAGTAAAAACGTCAAACTTCAACTGCATGATCCGTCCAAACAAAGATGAACTAGGGAAAAATAAAATATTGGTTTTTTAAGAAACAGGGTCAATTAGATAACCCAGAATCATTTTAAGAAATTTGCAGCAGTTTGGGAGAATTTCTTGGTTCTCTAAAGCCCATTTTTGCATGCCGCGAGAGAGAAAAATGGAAATTGAATTAATGAATAGACTGTGATTTAATTTGGCAAAGGAATTCTAATTTGATTATGTGTTGGCATTTAACCTCACTCCACCGCATCTGCTGCCATGCCTCACGAATTAATGCCTTCCGTTTTTTACTCATACTTCATTACGCCGCTCCACCTCACCTTAGAACTTAATGCCTTTCGTCTTTAACTCATACTTCATTATGCCACTCCACCTCGTCTCCCAACTTAATGCCTTCCGTCTTTAACTCATACTTCATTATGCCACTCCACCATGTCTCCCGCCATGCCTCCCGAATGTCTTGGTCTATTTGGTTGATGTGATGGATAAAGAGAGATTTGCAGAGTCAAAAAAAAAAGGAGCTCCATGCCTTACTTTCAGATGATTCTTTTGTTTTACCTTTTAATCATAGACGAGGCTGTTCTGTTACGTAGCTGGTTGCCTAGTTTCTATTCAACCAAATGTTGTGGCTGCCTCCAGTGCATAAGAAAGGTCGGGTCACATCATTGTCGATCTAAAGGGATAACTTCGATTCAAAAGAATCAAGCATTCAGAAGAGATATATGATGCAATTTCTATTGTCTAATAGTCTATAAAGTTGCAGGAAGGGATGATAATTTGTGTTGCAGTAGTTGGTTTGCAGAATAATCCTCTATACATACCAAGTTTCACTGATGGTTGGCTGTCTTTTAGCTGCGGAATGCAGCCCTATTCCACAGTTAACCTGCAATTCCGCAGCCATTTTCATACTTTTATAGGTTACAGGTGTCGAGAGATGAAACAAGCCACATGGGTAGCTGGGAAAATGTCAATACATGGATGGTGTCCTATTCATTTGATCCAAGTCAATGAAAAAGACCGCGGTCAAAGGGAAGTCAAGGTGCGTGTTATCATTAAGTCGCCACACTAAGTCGCCGCATGTCAAGAAAAAAAAACCAATGTTTCACAGGTAAAAAAAAAATTGAATCAATGAAATGAGTAGGTTATTTACTCACTTTTCTGAAGGTATTGATTAATTTTGGACTGATGATGAAAAATGAATGGCTAAATTTTTTTTATTCAAGATTTTTAGCTACAAAAACTATGCACATTCCACAGCTAAAGCCATTCCGCAGCTGAAAAACCTCACTGTTCAAATCAGCCTAACTTTCTCATACGAAATTAGATTTTGATGATTCAAGTGTCCTTGGAAAGATCTTGAGAAGATCTACATAATGAGAAATCCATAATCAGAGTTTGAAACAGTAAATAATGAAATAAATTGTTGAAAAGAAACAACAGTTAACTTGAGGCACTAATTCCGAAGCAGGTATAATTCTTTTGATTTTCCTTTGTGAACTTGTTTCATTAATACAAATTCTTAGTTTTGTGTGTAAATATCATAACTAGATAGATTGATCACCTCTCTCCTTTGATAATCTTACATTCCATTGTAGAAAAAGTATTATTTTTTTTTGCAGGTTCCAGGAGGAAGGACAAATGACTACAAGTGAATAGTGTCTCTCTTAAGAGACCAATTTGTTTCATAAGAGGATGATCAACAACAAAGAGGAAACATGTTAATGCAAAATTAGATCCAAACACTTGAAAAACTTTCAGATACTATTGTCTCCATTACATCCATACTTCATAATAAACCATTCACCTCATTTCCCGTCATATTTTCCATTTACATTCACATACACTTTCCATTACTTTTTTCAAATCATAACCCACAAATAAAAGCAAGAGGCTCAGTCACATGCTTATTGCCCATTGCCATTTCTACTTTCCATTTCCATCTTCCATTTTCATATTCCCTTTCCTATCATTATCGTTTCACAAATAAGCTCTACTTCAATGCAAATTATTGAGTCCATAGTCCTTTGAGTTTAAGTTCCTTACAAAAACACCTTGAGGCTTGCATTCTTTAATGGAAAGTCCTCATGCCAACAAACAATGGGAATACATTAATGTCCCTTGTTCATCAGATCTTCTAGGTGACTCAACATCGGAAAATTTATTCATACCTAGCAAGATTTGTTTGGGAATTTTGACTCTCATTGTCATCAATGGTGAGAGTTCTTGTGTTGACTAGTGGCATCCATTAATGGCCACTAAGACAACAATTTCCTACTATGTTCGACATCAGAACATCTCTTCACATAGTAGGAATTGTGCCAATGAGTTTTTAAGACATGAAGACTATTATTTTCAGCATTTTTGGAGCATATATAAAATAGATCAACAGTAGATTCAACAAGTTCTAGTAGAAGCAATAAAAAGTTATCTTGACTCTTTTATCCATGACTCTGTTTGTCTAGCCACTTGAAAAATATTATGATCAGAATTTTATAGCCACCACACATACAACTCATCCATTTCAAAGGGGAAGTTAAGGTGCACCATTTTCTAACTTTTGACCATAGAATTCCATAAAAAGCTAGAATGATAATTGTTGGAAAAACATTTCTCTTCCTCATTTCATAAAATTGCCAATACCATCAGTTGGGGGGTGGGGGGGGGGAATACATTCATATTCATATATTTCCATGTTCATATCATATTCAAAAGCCCACATACTTCCAAAATATATTAACTATTACATTATTATTATGAGCGTACAATGGTTGTTCAAAAGTGCTTAAATGATAATTGGATACAAACACAATCATGGTTGTCACACAAGAACCAACCATCATGAAATCCAATAAAGATATACTTTGCAACAATAATCAAAATATCATTATGCAAAGTTCAAAGATCAAAATAGAATGCAACAACAAAAAAATGGTTGTAACACAAGAACCAACCATGTTGCAATTCAAGTAAAACACTTTGCAGAAGAATGAAGTTACCAAATGATATCATGCAAAGTTAAGCCAAAGCTCAAGGATCAAAAGAATTAATGTAATATACATTGCATGAGGACATGCAATAACTTCAGTTGGGGGGTATGTTGGGTCTTGAAATTGTCATTCATTTCCATTACACTTTCACTATTATGTCCATTATATCACCTCCATTTCACTACCATGTCACTACATTCATCTCACTTTCATTATCATTGGGTCACATTTATGTTTTTCCAAACTTTATTAATTCTTAGCTTTTTTAAGTGAATTTGTGGTTAAAAATTAGAAAATAATTTGCATATTCTTATACTTAACAAGTGGGTTGAGATTTGTTATGAACCCAGCTCAAGAAAAGATAGAAAAGATAGATCAAAGCCTTAAAATTCAGCCTCTTCGAGGGGGAAACCTCCTATACATTACATAAATGAACAATTCTTGGATGATTCAAATGACAAAACCTCATTTCTATATATAGGAGTCTAAGGAGTCACAATATAACCCAGCCGACCTAACAATAATAATATAAGGCCACAAAAATAACAATAGAGGGATTCTATGGGGCACAGTAATAACAATATGGGGGCAAAAGGGGCACAACAATATTAATAAGGGGTATAACTACAATAGTAATGGGGTAGTCACTAGTATTATAGGGACCCAACATGCCCCTCTCCTTCAAAAAAGTGTTGTCCTCAACGCTTGAGTAGTTTCGGATACTTCTGCATAAAATTCTCATCCTCCCATGTGGAATCTTCAGCGAATAAGTTCTTCCACTTGATAAGATACTCTGAAATTGATAAATTTCGTAGCTGTCGAGTTCTCATTTCTGTGACTGCTTCCGGTTCCAATATAATTTTTCCTTCCTCGTCAAGTTCTGGCAATATTGTTTGAACTGGGAGCTTGTCGCTTATTTCGTGAGGTGAAGAGGGATTGAAGCTGGAAGGATGATACTGGATCATACAACTGGGTTGTAATTCTCCCTTCTATTAATAAAGTTCTTCAAGTTTTCTTCCATATGATTGTGCAATTGTGAATGTTATCATTTGTGAATGCTATCATTTCATTATATATCTGATTCTGTAATGTTTATGTTGTAATAGATTGTGATGCTTTGATGGTTCTTTGTTGTTGTACTTGTCCAGGTACTCTCCAAGCGGGTTAAGTATGGGGAGGAGTTGCAAGCTCTGTCAAGGGGGAGAGAGATCAAGCAAGGGATTAAGCAGAAGTTCCAGGTTGGTTCCATTATCTTTCTCTTATCTATTACACAGAAGAAATCGTTGAATTGCTTTAAACTGTTGTTTCTAGGGTAGCTGCCAAACCTAGAGGGCTAGTTGTTCGACAAGACACTAGTTGTCCGAGAAACAGTGATGTATGATGGCAACTCATAGTGTAATAGGTCTATTCATAAGTAACAGAGTAATGGTAATGAACAACAGGATGATGGGACAAAGGATTACAGATCGGAATCAAGAAATTAAGGAAAGAGAATGGTTTTAGTTGTATACATTGTTTACCCTAGTCCAAGTAGCATATACATGCAGGTACACAGAATAAAATAAGTGTATATGTATGCACACAGGTTCACAGAAGGAAAAGAGCATATGGGATGGAAAATTAAGGTTAGGTAATACCATGGGTCCTACCATGGTATTGATCCATAGTAATGAGCGCGGAAAAGTGTATTGATCCTGTAAAATAATACCATCGGCATAATTATGGTTTTGACCCGAGGTATTGAAAAAGGTTTAAACTATATAAGGAGGTAAATATCAAAGTGTGAGAGTGTGCAAGTAACGAAAATCTTATAAAGAGTTAGATCAAAAGCAAATATGCATGTTATGGGTTCTTGATGCTTTGCTTGATCTAAATTAATTATGCAAACATTTGTTTACTATCTCAGTTTTCCCATCAGATTGAGGATGATAAGATGAGCTATGAGCTAACTGAGTACGAAGATAAGAAAATAATATTGTCCAAAAATTTCCAGTGAAAATGGGATCTCTGTCACTTACAATAATCTTTGGGTTTCCATGTAGCTTTTGAATTGTTTCCATAAATGCAGTAGAAATTGTACTGACTTTAAATGGATGTGATAATGCACAAAAGTGTGCATACTTGGTAAGTCTGTCAACTACCACCATGATGACACTCTTTCCCTCAGACTTGGGTAAACCTATGATAAAATCCATTAAAACCTACTCCCAACGTTGGCTTGGAATGGATAAAGGTTGTAATAGACCCGGTGTCTTAATTGCTTCAACTTTATTTTGTTGGCAAACCAAAAATTCCGCCACAAACTTTTGAATATCTGATTTAAGGCCATCCCAAAAAAATTCCTTCTTAACCCTGTGGTAAGTTTTTAAAAATCCTGAGTGCCTTCCTAAGGGAGAAGTGTGCAATTCCATACGAATCTTTTGTTTTAGCTGGGAATTCTTACAGAGGTATAAGCGATCTTTGTACCATAACGAATCATTTTGCTAGCTAAATGTATCAGACGTACTGGAATCTTGTTGTAACTTTCAAATAAGTGCCCACAATTCTTCGTCATTCTTCCATTCCTCCCTTGCTTCGTTTATCCAATCTGGTTAGATAATAGAAATGGCGCACAACAATGCTTCCACATCCTCATCCTTTCTTGCGAGTGCATCTACCACCACATTTTGCTTCCCTTTTTTGTAGATGATTTCAAAGTCATAACCCAACATCTTTGTGACCCACTTTTGTTGCTCTTCAGAGGATAATCTTTGTTCTAAAAAGTATTTAAGGCTATCATGATCCGTTTTTACCTTGAAGTGTCTTCCCATTAGGTAGGGTTGCCATTTCTTAAGTGCATGGAGTATTGCCAACATTTCCTTCCCATAAATAGCTTTGCCTAAAAACTTTCCTTTGATTGGATGACTTTCAAAAGCAATGGGTCTTTCATCTTGCATTATAACAGCACCAATTCCATTTCTTGAAGCATCACATTCCACAATAAAGGTTTTTGTGAAGTTCGGTGTAGCTAAGACCGGTGCTTGGCACATTGCCTCTTTAAGATGTTCAAAGGCCTTTGTTTCTTCCGGAGTCCATGAAAATGCATCTTTCTTCAATAATGTTGTTAGAGGTGCTGCTATTCTCCCATAATTCTTAACAAACTTGCGATAGTACCCTGTCAACCCGAGAAATCCTCGCAGATGCTTTATGGATGTGGGGATTTTCCATTCCTTAATGGCTTTAATTTTGCTAGGGTCTACCTTAACTCCTTCATGAGATACAATATGACCCAGATATTCCACCTCCTAGACTCCAAAGAAACATTTGGATCTTTTTGCATATAATTGTTTCTCCTCCAATAGTTGTAGCACCCTGTCAACATGTTCAACATGATCCTTCCAAGACTTGCTATAGATTAGTATATCATCAAAAAATACTAACACAAATTTTCTCAGGAATGGTTTAAAAATTGAATTCATCAAACCTTGAAATGTTGAAGGTGCATTGGTAAGGCCAAATGGCATGAAAAAAAATTCATAATGACCCTCATGACTTCTAAATGTTGTTTTCAGAATCTCTTCAGTCTTCATTCTGATTTGATGATATCCTGAGCGAAGATCCAACTTGGAGAAGTAAATTGTTCCATGCAATTCATCCAGTAATTCATCAATGACAGGAATGGGGAACTTATCTTTAATAGTGAGCTTGTTGAGCTCCCTATAATCCGGACACATGCACCATGATCCATCCTTCTTTTGCACCAATACTACTGGAGCAGAGAAAGAAATTTGACTCGGTTGAATTATACCAACCTCTAGCATTTCTGTAACCATACGTTCAATTTCACTTTTTTGGACATAGGGATATCTGTACGGCCTGATGTTTGGAGGAACACTTCCTGGAATCAGATGAATAGCATGATCATGAACATGCATAGGTGGGAGACCTTTGGGAGTCTCAAATACCTTGGAATGATTGTCTGGGACTTTTGGAGATATGGAGAAATAGATGATTCCGATGTGGAAACATCTAGCGAACATAATTGTGCAATTACACCTCTTTGCTCCTTTTTTAGAAGCTTTGTCATACCATTAGAGCTGATTATCTTTCCTGGTTTCCCTGCAATACCCCTTAATTCAACTTCCTTTCCTTCTGTAGAAAATTTGATGAAAATTTATTGAAAATTAAAAGCTATTGTACCCAAGGATTGTAGCCATTGGACTCCTAGTACAACATCAGCACCTCCCATTGGAATGGAAAGAATTGGGCTAGTCAATACATATTCTCCCATGGATAGCTTGATATTATGGCACTTTCCAGAGAAATTTATTGTTCCTCCATTTGCAATCATCACTTGACACTCTGGTGCTGGATATAGGAAGAAATTGAATTCTTTTGCTACTTTACAATGAATAAAATTGTGGGTGCTTCCTGAATCAATCAACACTATTACCTTTTTCTTCTTGATTTGTCCTTCTATCTTGATGGTTTGAGGAGTGGTAATTCCCGCCAATGCATTACAAGATATGGTCGGATTTATTTGTTCTTCATCTAGGCCTTGTTCTTGGAGTATACCCTCTTCTTTTGGCCTTTCTTGCTCCTTTTCTTCTTCCTCTTCACAATCTATGTAGAATAATTTCCTCTCAGCACACTTATGACCTTTAGTGTATTTGCTATCACAACTGTAACAAAGCCCTTTTGCTCTTTTTTCTTCCAATTGTTGTGGTGTCAACCTTATAGGTTGTGGAATACTAGGGGCAACAACACTTCCATATTTATAGTTGTGAGTGGTATGCTTCCTGGTTGCCATAATTTTGCTTTCCATTTTTCTTGCTAACCATAATGCCTTCTCTAATGAATCAGGTTCCCAAAGGCGAACATCATGTTTGATATTATCCTTTAAAGACCCTATGAACACATCAATCCTATGCTCCTCTGGAATATCTTTTACCCTTATTTTCAATTTTTGGAACTCCTCAATGTGCTCCATTATTGAACCCTTTTGTTTGAGACTTATCAATTGGCTAAAAAAAAGTGTTGCTTTTTGTATCCTCATAATGTGCTATCAATTCTTCTGTAAAAATTGCCCAAGTGATAAATTGTTTACGAGAGCAAAGCCATTGATACCATACAAACTGATTTGGTTCCAAATATAAAGTTTCCATACGTACCTTTTGTGTGTTTTGCACATTATTGAGATCGAAGAATTGCTCCATCTGTAATATCCATGTGGCGGGATCCTTGCCATCAAACTTCCTCATATCGATTTTTGGAATATGGTGAGTCTTCGATCCAACATTAGAGTCTATGGAATCATGATTAACATTTCTTTTCTTCTCATCATGAGTTTCCTTTACTACCCTTTCACCCTTAGTGACCATTTCTTGTAGCAACTTATTCATATTTATCTTCAATTCTTCCATATTATCATCCATGCCATTAATTTTAGCTTCTACACCTTTCTTTAAACAATCCATCTTAGCTTCTACACCTTTATTTAAACCATCCATCTTAGTTTCTACATCTTTCCTTAAACCATCCATCTTAGATTCTGTTGCTTTTTGTGCAAGTGACACTTGTTGCACTTGTTCTTGTAATTTTGATATATCATATAGCATTTCTTCTTCTTCTTCATGAGTCATGCTAGAGCTTTCAAGTTCCTTACTAGGTGTTTGCATTATCTTTCCTCGGGGCATAAGTTACCGATAATAATGCTCAATTATACCCTTTGAATTCCTTCAAAATAAATTTTCAAACCAAGCTTAAGCAAAAATTTAAGAAAATCTACACACCTTTTTTCACTTTGTAGGAGCTCGATGTTGCCTCTAATGTATCTCTGTAATTTCCGATCATCTAGTTCTAAATTTTTGATCTACAGTAGCCCTTTGTGTCCTCTTTCCATGCCACCAGTCTGACCCAAATTGGATTCTCCAAGGAAGCGTTATGCGAAATCTCCTACAGTGACTTGATTATAGACTAGTTCAGTAGAGCGAACTTGTACGACGTGCCACGAGTCACTATTTCTACCTTTGGATCTGAACAATGCATACAAAAAACTACATTCCGTCCTCTTTCTGTACCTTCTTACAAAATTTCAATCCGATCCCCAGAGAGAAAGTTATGACGATTTTCCCCAGGTCACCTGTTTGGAATGTAATTCAGGAGTCTGCAAAAAGACCAACTTCCTCAAATCATATCTCCTCAAATATAGTGCGAAAAGCTCTGAAATTCAGACCCAAGGTTCAGCATGATTTCTTATCAAATGGGTTTTTTTGCAACTTCTGAAACATCGCAAAAAAAAAGTTATGGTGAAAATTCCACGATGACCTGTTTGGAGCAACGAAACCCTAGAATCCAAATCTCTCAAACCAAATGTTATGAACCCAGCTCAAGAAAAGATAGAAAAGATAGATCAATGCCTTAGAATTTAGCCTCTTCAAGGGGGAAACCTCCTCTACATTACATAAATTAACAATTCTTAGATGATTCAAATGACAAAACCTCCTTTCTATATATAGGAGTCTAAGGAGTCACAATATAATCGAGTCGACCTAACAATAATAATATAAGGCCACAAAAATAACAATAGAGGGATTCTATGGGGCACAGTAATAACAATATGGGGGCAATAGGGGCACTACAATATTAATAAGGAGTATAACTACAATAGTAATGGAGTAATCACTAGTATTATAGGGACCCAACAAGATTGTTGACATGTGTAGGTCAAAAGGAGGCTTCTAGAAGACCTTTATGTGGCACCCTAAGGCCAAATTCGAATTTGAGTGGAGAGGTTCATGGGATCATGAGGATATGTGTCACATTTCCTAATTGTACTGAAACTCTAAGAAGACATGTGTCTTATCATTTCCTATTTTGATTAGGACTCTAGAGGTATAGGGAGAGATTCATGGACTCTCATTAATGGGATGACTTCTCATCTTTTTGTATAAACAGATCTCTCTCCTTCATTTGGTAGTTTTTTTTTGGTAGCTTTGGAGAGCTTTGTTGTACTTTGTAATTTTGAAGAATTTGAATAAATATTTGATGTTCTCAACATGGAAGGAGATGTGAAGTAAATGTCATGGAGCGTATTAGAATGTAAGGTAGAGTAGATTTTATTTTGTAATTTTTCTTTGATTTCATTCAAGTATGTCATTTGATTGTTTTCAAGTTTAATAGTTTAGATTTTCCATTCATGAAATTTTAATTCATGCAAGTGTGTTCAACTGGTTGATTTAACATTTATCTAACTGTGTAATCTATGCTTGACAAAATAGTCCAAGAAATTAGTCCTCCTATTTTCCAATTGGTGTTTGGAGCATTAGAGCACACAATAGATTAGTTTTCCTTTACATCTTTTGTATTTGCTTTCCATTTCAAATTAGCAATACTGATTGTGTTTTCTATGCTCACTAAAACGTCTGAAGAAGGTTGCTCTACCATTTTCCAATTGGACTGAATTTGGGTGTTTGTTCATGAAACAATGATAGATTCATTTCCCATGCTTTCTTAAGATCACATCTATTGTATACTAAATTGCTTAAGTCATTTCAAGAAGATGATTTTGACATCTTCCTATATTGAATTTTCTCAATGGTATTTGAGCCTACAGTAGATCATAGTTGTTTTTGTATTGTTTTAAACTAGCATTATCATTTTTGCTTTCATTTCATAGATATTTTGTCGGCTTAGATTAGTCTAACTATTCAAAGTTTTTATTTGTTTTTATCTAATGTTCATTTCATTTTCCCCTTTCTTTAGAAATTAGATTTTAACATTGAAATTCATTAGATTTAGTTGTCTATTAACATTTAGAGAATTTCATCTAGAAGCATAACTTTTCTTTCTTATATTAATTTTCTTGAGAATGAGAAACAAAACCCCCAAAAACAACATAAACTATAAAAAAACAAAGTAAGAGAAATGTTAACTAAGCACATATAGTGCACCACACTTCATCAGTTTACGATACCCGGATTGATAATTTATGTAGAGCAATTTAGGATACTAAATTGACTAGACAATTTTCGCACATGGTTTTGGACATGATGGTTTTCGGTCCATGGTTTTGGACACGATGATTTTCAGTCCATGGTATTGGATGCTTCACATGTATAAATATGTATTGTAACATTTAAAGGAACATAATGAAAAATCAAGCTGGTAGTACCGATTTTGGAATCTAGGGGAAAATCACTGTGTATATACGTTTTATGTGTTATGCTCTCACATTGTTTATTTTCTGTGTTTTAGAATTCATATGCAGGTAATTTCTGTACGAGGTTAAAAACTACATTTGGTATCAAAGTTGTTTTGGCTTCAAAGGGACGTCTTTGTTGCTGAAGGGTTTCTCTCTGGCCTGTGGTAGACCCTTTTTAGTGGGAGATCTACAAAATCAATTCTAATGGTGAAAGAAGAAGGTGAACAGTGGAAAGATAGAGATCAAAAAATTTAATGGTCAGAGTTTTGAGTTGTGGAAACTCAAAATGGAGGATCTGTTGGTGGATAAACATCTGTGGATCGCAGTAGATCCAGGTACTAAACCAGCGGGAGTGTCTGATGAAGAATAGAAGAAGCTGGATCGGAAGGCAAAGAGCATAATACAATTGTGTGTCTCAAATTAAATATTGTTGAATGTATGAGGGGAAGCTACGGGCTTTGTGGGACAAGTTAGAGACTTTGTACCAATCTAAATCTCTAGTGAATAAATTGTTCCTATGAAAAAAATTATATAACTTGAGGATGAATGATGGAGACTCGGTGACAGAGCATTTGAACGCATTTAATACTGTAGTAATTCAATTATTATATATTGATATTAAAATTTCAGATGAAGATAAGTGCATCAGTTTGTTGTGTTCTCTACCAGATTCGTGGGATAGTCTAGTTATTGCAATAGGTAGTAATGCAACTGCCTTGCAGTTTGATGAAATAGTCTCATCCTTGCTGACGAAGGAGATGAGATAGAAAAATATGGAGAGCAAGAATGGTGATGCCTTGTCTGTACAAGGACGGTCCCAGAACAGAAACAAAAATAAGTCATCGAGTGGGAGATCTAAATCTCCAGGAAAACCTCTAAAGGTTGTGTGCTGAAAATGTGGAAATGAAGGACACTACAAAAGGGACTGTAAATATAAAGCTCCTGACAAAGGAAAGGAATCTGATGATGCTCCTTCTACAGAAGTAAGAACCACCTCAGATGAAGGTGGGGATGTGTACTTGGCTTCGTCAAGTACACATGTAGATCATGAGGCATGGTTGATTGACTCACGTGCATCCTTTCACTTCACTCCACATAGAGAGTGGTTCTACGAATATGAGAAATATGATGGTGGTCATGTCTTCTTGGGGGATGACAGGAAGGCTAAAGTCATTGGTCGCAGAAAAATAAAGTTGAAGTTGCAAGGTAGAAGGGTTAGAACATTTCCAAGTTTTCTGCATATTCCTGCATTGGCCAGAAATATGATTTTCATAAGCAATATGGATGATGCAGGTGTAAAAACAGTGTTCGAGAATGATGCCTGCCAGATGGTTTGGGGATCACTGATATTGATGCAGGGAGTTCAGATTGGAACTTTGTACAAGCTACAAGGTAGCACTGTTGTTGATGGGTGCAATAGTTCTATGGTTCCTAAAAGTGGAGCAGAAAATCTAGTGGTCTCTGGAGAGAATACCATGTCGTAGCATCAAAGGCTTGGACATATTGGAGAGAAGGGCCTTCAAATACTTCATGGTAAAGGTATGGTAGATGGTATGAGTAATAGCTCTCTGGATTTTGATTTCTGTGAAAATTGTGTATATGGGGAGCGGAATCGAGTGAGTTTCCCCTCTAGTGGTAAGAGAGTGAAACAGATATTAAAACTTGTGCATAATGATGTGTTTGGACCTGTGAAGGTTCCATCACTGGGTAAGTCTGTGTACTATGTATCATTTATAGATGACTTCTCAATGAATACATGGATATATTTCCTTAAGAATAAATTTGAAGTCTTTGAGAGGTTTAAAGAATTTAAGGCTCTGGTGGAGAACTAGACAGTGAAGAAGATAAAGGTGTTGGGGACAAATAATGGTGGAAAGTTTTGCAGTAAGGAATTTGAAGAATTCTGTAAGAAGTGTGGTATAGTACAGTAGAAGACTACTCCATACGCACTTGAGCAAAATGAAGTTGCAAAAAGAATGTACAAGACGTTGATGGAAAGGGCAAGAAGCATGCTCAGTGGTACCAGGTTAGGACAGTGTCTCTGAGCAGAGGCAGTGGAGACAGCATGTTACCTAGTCAACAGATCACCTTCATTAGTGTTGGAGGATAAGACTCCACAAGAGGTATGGACTATTAAGAAACCCTCTCTTTCACATCTGAGGGTATTTGGATGTAATGCATGTGTACATGTTCTAAAGGAGAAAAGAACCAAGTTGGATGGTAAATCTGAAAAGTGCATCTTTATTGGGTATAAGGATGGTTTAAAGGGTTATAAGCTTTGGAACCTAGTAACAAGGAAGGTTGTGTACAGTTGAGATGTGGTGTTCAGAGAGTTGAAAGATGTTATTAAACATGAAGTCCCATAAAAGTAACCTGAGAATATAGAGTTTAAGCTAAAGGAATAAGAATCATACTCTACAGCAGAGGACAATCAAAAGGTGAAGAGCCACAAACTCCGGGTGTGAGAAGATCAGTTTGAGAAGGAAGGCAGCCAAAAAGGTATAGTCCATCTGCTTTCTATTCAAATTTTTCTTTATCTATTACTGATGATGATCCTAGATTTGTGAAGGAAGCAGTAGATTCAGAGGATGGAAAACTCTAGAAAGAGGCCATGATTGATGAAATGGCATCTTTGCACAAAAATGAGGCTTGGGATCTGGTGGAGTTGTCAGCTGGAAGGAAACCCATTGGCAACAAATGGGTGTTCAAGAAGAAGACAAATGCAGAAGGAAAGGTGTAGAAATACAAAGCTCGGTTGGTAGCAAAAGGTTATTCCCAGGTGCCAGAAATTGATTTTGGTGATATGTTTTCTCCTGTCGCTAAGGTATCTTCTATTAGATTACTTTTATCTGTTGCTTCTTCTTTTCATTTTTAAGTAGAACAAATGGATGTGAAGACAACATTTCTTCACGGGGATCTGGGAGAGGAGATCTACATGAAGCAACCTGAAGGTTTTGCGGTGAAGGTTAAGAAAGAACTAGTATGCAAGTTAAATAAGTCTTTGTATGGGTTAAAACAGTCACCAAGGATGTGGTATTAGAAATTTGATACATTTATATGGCGACTTGGCTTCACTAGAAGCAAAGCAGATCACTGTGTGTATTTTAAATTAATTGGTCACCGTGTTATTTATCTGGTCTTATGTGTGGATGATATGTTGTTGGTTGGAAATGAAAAATAAATTATCCAGGATTTGAAGACCCAATTGTCCTCCAAATTTGACATGAAAGATCTTGGTGTTGCAAACTATTTTTTGGGCATGGAAATTAAAAGAGATCGGGCAAAGAGGAAGCTTTGGTTAAGCCAGAGGAAGTATGTCAAGACAATACTGCAGAGGTTTAATATGTAGGATAGTAAACTGGTGAAGGTTTCTATTCCTGTAGGTGTAAATTTATCTGTTGAACAGTGTCCCAAGACACAAGAAGAGGAAGAGGACATGTCCCATGTTCCATATGCAAGTGCAGTCAGTAGCCTTATGTATGCGATGGTCTGTACTAGACCAGAAATTGGACATGTAGTGGGAGTATTGAGCAGGTTTATGTCAAAACCATGAAAGGAGCATTGGACAGTAGTTAAGCGGGTTTTTAGTTATTTGCATGGAACTAGTGATTATGGTTTGTGCTACCAAGGAAGACTAGGATTGCACAAAGTTTTGGATATCCGTGGCTTTGTTGATGCAAACTGGGCTGGAGATCTCGATCAGAGAAGATCTACAAGTGGGTATGTGTTTAACCTATTTGGAGGTGCAGTCAGCTGGATGAGTAAGAAACAATTTGTAGTGGCATTGTCAACTACAGAGGCAGAATACATGGCAACCACTCATGCAAGCAAGGAAACAGTTTGGTTGCAGAGATTGTGTTCAAGTATGGGGTTAGTATAGGGAGTTATAAGGATATACTGTGACAGCCAAAGTGAAATTTTCTTGGCAAAGAACCCTGCTTATCATTCAAAGACAAAGAAAATTGATGTTCAATATCACTTTGTGAGGGATATGATAGAAGATAAAAAGGTGTGGCTGGTAAAGTTGGACACTTTGAAGAATACTGCAAATGCATTGACAAAATCTGTGAGCTTCGATAAATTCTCTTGGTGTAGAGAAAAAATGGGCATTTCAGGTCTGGATAAATGACTAAGCTCTCATGTGGCCCCCTGGAGAAAGAAAACAAAAAGTGGGAGAATGTTGGGTTGTGTTATATTCTTTTGGACCCTATATTAGGTTGGGCAGACCTACCTATGGTTTTGTGCATGGTTTTCGCACATGGTTTTAGATGTGATGGTTTTTGGTCCATGGTTTTGGATGCAATGGTTTTTGGTCCATGGTATTGGATTCTTTGGCATGTATAAATATTTATTGTAACATTGAAAGGAACATAATGAAAAATCAAGTTGGTAGTCCCAGTTTTGGGATCCAAGGGAAAATCTCTGTGTATATGTGTGTTTTAGAATTCATATGCAGGTAATTTCTGTATGGGGTTAAAACCTACACCACCCAGCTATGCCATGTGCTGGAGTGCTACAATGTGACTGCTGAAGAGGAAGAGGAGGATCCTAGGAACATTAATATCCCCGAGGCAGAAGGTCACTGCAATGTTGAGGGGCCGCAGATAGGGAATCATGATATCACCGTGCCACTGAAAACGAGACAAGTGAAAATTGGAAAGAGGCGGAGTCGAAGTTTGCAAAGATAGGTGATTACTGGGATGATGCTACAATGGATAAGGTCACTTCGTTGCTCCACGAATATTAGGATTTGTTCCCTACAAAATTTTCAGACCTAAAGGGGATAATAGGCGATTTAGGAGTGATGAAGATAACTGGACATGAAGCCTGTGAAACAAAAGCCATATCACCTCAATGCTAAGTACAAAGAAAATGTCTACTTAGAGTTGGACAAAATCTTGGTAGCAAGAATCACTGAACCAGTGGAGGAGTCTGATTGGGTCAGCCCTATGGTAGTTTAGGAAAAGAAGCAGAAGGATTAAATAAGGATATGCATAGATCTCTGGAAGCTAAATTATGCTTGCATACATGATCCTTTTCCAATTTCGTTCACTGATGAAGTGTTGGATAATGTAGGAGGATAGGAAGCATATTCATTCACTGATGGGTTCTCAAGGTACCATCAAATCAAGATCGCACCAGAAGACAGGAGTAAGACTACCTTCGTGACCGAGTGGGGGTGCTTTCAGTATACTGTAATTCATTTTGGACTGAAGAATGCGACGGGAATATTTTCGTGCGTAGTCATTGTGGCGTTCAAAGAGTTCATTCACAAGTTTTTAGAGGTATACTTTGACGATTGGACAGTGTTTGGGCTAGTAAAGCGCCATGTAGCTAGCTTGCGCTTGATGCTAGATACATGCCAGAGGTATGCTAAACTTTAAAAAGTGTTGGATACATGCTGGAGATCGCAAACAATGTTAAAAAAATGCGCGTAACTCTGGGTCATACTGGTTATTACTGAAAATTCATCAAAATTTATGCCCATATTACCGTGCCGATGGAAAAACTGTTGAAGGAAGATTCTACATTCTGTTGGAATGAGGAATGTCAGCAGAGCCTGGATGTGTTAAAAGAAAAGATGGTCACCACGCTGATCCCAATCTTTCCAGACTGGAAGAAGGAATTTCATGTGCATGTGGATACATCATGTATTTTGCTTGGAGCAGTACTGACACAGGCCAGTCAAGGAGAACTGGATCACCTGATAGCATTTGCGAGCATAAAGTTGTTGAAGGCTGAAAAGAACTATTCAATGACGGAGTGTGAAGGGTTGGCTATGGTATATGTGCTCCATACGTTTAGGCATTACTTGCTAGGTGGACACTTTAAGATGTACACAGACCATTCTGCATTAAAGTACCTGTTCAACAAGCCTGTGTTGGGGGGGGAATATGTAGATGGTTGTGATTGTTTCAAGAGTATGATTTCGAAGTCATTGTGAAGCCTGGGTGATTGAATGTCAGACTAGATCATCTATCGTGCATTGAAACAGGTGAAGAGCCCACTAATTTGGAAGAAGGACTCCCTGACGTGCATCTCTTTGTGGTGCACATCGCAGACAATCATTTTGCAGACATCATCCACTTCCTAACTACGGGGACAACTCTAGAGGGATACACTAGTCAAAAAAAGAAGGAATTGGTGGTGCGTGCAGTAGATTTTTCTGTTATTGTAGGTCACTTGTATAAGATGGGAGTGAATGAGATATTGCGACACTATGCGCCTGATTTTGAAATTGCAGTATCCTCATTGAAGTTCATGAAGGGGTTGTGGGAGGCCATTATGCAGCAAAAGAAATAGTGTAGAAGATTTTACGTGCCGGGTTGTGGTGGCCAACATTGCATAAGGATTCGAAAGCATATTGTAGGGTGTGCGATGCATGTCAGAGAACAGGTAGGCCATTGTGAAGGGATGAGCTTCCTTTTAATCCACAGGTATCATTACACCCATTTGAAAATTGGGCAATTGATTTTTTAGGACCGATTCAGCCTCCAGGAAAGAAGATGGGTGCACGGTATATCATCACCACGACTAAGCATTTGACCAGATGGGCACAGGCGCATCCTATAAAGGATTGTATAGGCGCAATAGATGCGAAGTTCCTACTCGAATATGTGTTGACCAGGTTTGGTTTCCAAAATATTTTGATGAGTGATCGTGGTATGCACTTCCTTAATGACACAATCAGTGCACTGATGGAAGAATTCCAAGTGTATCATCAAAATAGCATGCCATATCACCCTCGGGCTAATGGAACGGTGGAAGTGTTTAGTAAGATATTGGAGAATGAGTTGGCAAAGTTTTACAATGCACAGAAGAATGACTGGGACATGCGCGTACCAACTGTGTTATTTGTTTATAGAACTACTTGTAAAAAGTTGACTGGATAAACACCGTTTAGGCTGGTCTATGGCATAGAAGCAGTGATGCCGATGCAATATATTGTGCCTAGTCTATGCATAGTGGCATTCACAGGTATGGTGGATCACGAAGCCTTAGAAGAAAGGCTCGCGCAGCTGATAGAGATGGAGGAAGATAGATTCTTGGCTGGATTCCATCAACAAGTTTAGAAGGAGCGCGAAAAGGCATGGCACGATTGGAACATCAAACTATGCACCTTCAAGGCAAACTATTTAGTTTTATTATATGATAGCAAGTTTGATAAATTTCAAGGAAAATTTAAGATGCATTTGCTAGGGCCATATGTGATCAAGGAGATTACTGATGGTGGAGCAGTTCAGCTTGTGAAATTGAATGGAGATCCATTTCCAGGAAAAGTAAATGGAAACCGATGGAAGCCATACACTAGGGATCCTACCAGATGACTATATGATGGTAGCACAGTCTTAGTGCTCCAGGCAGCTGCAAGGAGGCGTAGGGCTATAAACTACACAGTCCAGGTTGTAGATCTGAGTGATGAGGGGCCTATGCAGAATAGAAGGGTGTCACAATGTCAGCAGATGCGTGAAGGGAGCTGCCCTACAGGACGAGAGACCGTGTAGCATAGCCAGAAAGTGACTATTACTATCATTGTTCATGATTTGACTACCATAAGACGGTTAAGAGGAGCGAGCGGCTGGCATTTAAGGCATTTAAGGCTGAAATCAAGTGTGAAATATTTGGAAATCTACTGCCAATCTCACATTTATGGACAGATTTTGGGGGGAATGGTCGAATTTGAATTTGAAATTTCCTATAAATTACAGATGGTCATCCAGCGAGAAACACTTTGCATTCTGAGAATTTTTGTGTTGTGTTATCTTTTGTGCATGAAACGTGAGCTCTTTGTGGACTTTATTACTAGTTTTTTGTTTGATAGATTACCTGAGGAAACTCAAAACCTCATTAACAGCTTCATGTCTGCACCAGCTGAGACCGCTAGTACTAGGGATGTTGTCGCCTCTGAGGAAGCTGCCCCTGAAGTCATGAGTATGGAGGTTCCTAATTGGGGTACCTAAGTCGTCGAGGTCATTTAGGCCGAAGCCCAAGCCGCCGAGAGAGGTTCCCAAGCCGAAGAAGGATAAATAGAAGAATATGTTGCCGATCCGCGAGTCACCAAGGAAACATGTAGCCACACAAGATCAGCGGAAAGAAAATCCAACCGCGTAGGAGAAAGGAAAATTGGTAGACCTGGAGGCCGACGAGGGCATGGAAGACATAGATGTTGACAGGGTAGACCACATTTCAAATTTACTGGAGTACATCCCTCTACCCCAAGGCAAGGTGAAGGTCCCGAAGGACACTAATGAGGGACAATTCCTCCTGAACGCAACCTTGCTGCCAGAAAAAAAAAAAAAAAAAAAAAAAAAAAAAAAAAAAAAAAAAAAAAAAAAAAAATCACTTTTGAAGGTCCGCACTTGGCATGCATCCCACATCTGAGACTTGAATATTGGGATCTAGGAGATGTTGAGCGGTTCCCCCACCTGACTACTGATACCTTCATGAAGTGATTTTTCTACAAGGATTCTGGTGTCACGGCGCTAGAGCCGGTGGAATGGATTCGCGGGGTAAACAAGCCAGGGTTGTTGAACCTCTTATGGGTGACTCACTACCACTGCACCCCTATCAATTTGATAGTTATTAAGCAGTTTTTATGCCTTGTGTATGATGGGTACTTATGGTTGACTGAGCCCATACCAATCAATGATATGATGATCCATAGAATCACATTATTACATCACTTTGGGATGAATCCTACAAAGGCATTTGGAGGAAAGACGGGCGAGCGAAACCTCACCGAAAAGATGAAGGACAAGTTCAAACTTGTCAAGAAACCACACAATATTCCATCTCTAGTATTACTGACCCCGCAGTGAAGGTGGCGACCCAAATTTTGGGTGGAAAAATAAAGAGAAAGTTCCACGCGAACGAGGTGTCAGCACTAGTGGTTTCGTTAGCAGCTCAGTGCGCAAAGGTTGTATAGTTCAACTGGGCGCGCTACTTATGCAGTGAGGTCCTCATGAACTGCAGGGAGGCACAGGACCAAAGAAATACATTTCATTATTCATGGATACTCTTATCAATTTTGTTGGTCACATGGGACTTGTCAAAGGACAACCAGTTTCCTCTAATTCAGACAGATTTACTAGAAGCTACAAAGTTTTCTTCACTATGGGCAACAAAGGACATTGCGTGGGTTTGAGAAACTAAAGTTTTTTGGTTACTAATGGAGATAAGAATTCATATGGCCATCAACTGAAAGCCGTGGTTATTGCCAACCATTTTTGAATAGTTATCTGGGTACGCGGAGTTCAATGCAGACTTCCACCACATGTACATCTGGGTGCTAAAGGATCCGGATCAAAAGTGGTATGATCTTCCTTACTTGGCTACAGATGATGCCATTACCAAAGTCCTTAAGCAATGGCCAGCAAATTGGAACACACCATCAGATTTGGTCGTCAGGACTAACAAGTCCGCGGAGAAGTAGAAGAAGGAAGTGGCATGACTAAAGGTGCAACAGTTATCAGAGAAGAGGAATAAGGAGACCAAGGACAAGGTTCGCGTAGAAACAGAGCGCTTCGTAAAGGAGAAAATGGAACAAGAAGAGCAAGGCTCTGACAGAAGTCAAAAATCTCCTTCGCCCCAAATGGAGGATGATGAACAGTCTAAACAAGGAGGTGGAGATCTGGAGAGAACTCCTCTTCGCATAAAGCAACATAGGGAAAAGGAAAAGGAGGGGCAGCGAAAGAAGACTAAGGCCTCCAAATCATCACTAGATACAATCACCTTGATGGAGGGTGACTTGGATGATATTGGAGATAAGGTAAGGGATACGAACCTGAAACTGTTGTAGCAGTTTTAGTAGTAGGAGAAACAGGCAATAAGTGCCATACAAATAGGTATGCGTGAGTTGCAGATCCAAACAACTAGACTGTATACAAGTGCAGGGTAGAGCAGCGTGGCATAAAATAGTTTGTCGTCGGGACCACTCAAGTAGTAGAGTTGGTTCGATCCTTGGATCTCTGGGAAGTCGTGCTACCAGATGGAGCTCTAAGCATGGAGGTGGAAGATGACAAGGCTATTTTCAGCGTGCTGAGGAATGTTGGCCTCAACTTGGCCATGCTCCCTAGTGAATTCCTTCACACACTACAAGCAAGTGTGATTGAATAGCTTAAGTCCCGAGAGAAGTGTTCGTTGAGCATGATCAGCAAGCAGAAAATCAACAACAAATAGTTATTCATTGAGAATATAGTCACGCTAGAAGACTGGAAGAAGGTTCAGGAGAAGAATGAGTGCACCATAGTAGTGGTAGCTGAAGCATGTAGAACCGTTCTGGAACTACATATCCTAGAGGAAGTGTTGGTGGAGGCCAATATTAGGAAATTGGTTACAGGTGTGCATGATGCACGGGCAAAGATGGCCAAGGTTCAGTTTGAACTGAACCTTAAAATCACAGAGCTTTATTTGAAGTCACACCCTTCAACTCCACTAGAGGTCAGAGCACAGCGTGAAGCCATTGTGAAGGATGCAGTTGCAACAGTAGATGTCATGGTGGTATATTGCACCGTGCTCTTTGAGTAGTATATGGAAGTTGTTACGACTCTACAAGAGGATCCTAACCTATAGAGGTTGAACATAGAGGTCCTGGAATTGCAGTAGCAATATGATGAATCAAGAGCGATGGCATGCACCGTCGTTATATCACAACGACTGGCTAAGCTGCATGAGGTGAAGTAGTTACTCGAGCAGGT
The DNA here is from genome assembly GCA_031772625.1 of Pinus tabuliformis. Classification (NCBI taxonomy): domain Eukaryota; kingdom Viridiplantae; phylum Streptophyta; class Pinopsida; order Pinales; family Pinaceae; genus Pinus; species Pinus tabuliformis. The sequence goes on from CM062815.1 coordinate 42,554,168, forward strand.
GGAGGTAGCGCAATGAAAAGTGGCAGTCCTCAAGGCCAAATTGGGGTGTTTCCTAGACGAAGCCTATGTCATCTCTTCCACCATCGAAGAGAAGTTGGCAAGCCTACATAGGACACAGTAGAAGGTCAAAGAAGATAGTGCAGGGCCAGCGATCGAGCAGCCGGTCATGAAAATCAAGCAGGAAGCCACGCAGAGTGCAACCAAGGTAGCAGTAGCTCAAATCGAGCTCAGAGGTCTCTACAGAAATCTCTCCATACCCACAGAGTTACTTGAGGGTGAGTTATGATATTTTTGTTGGGGACATGTTGGGACAGGGTCCCCTGTGGTCAATTTTGGGGCAAAAGCCTAAGTTTTGGGGCAGAAAGCCCAATTTTTTGCGATGTAAAGTGTAAAGTCTCTGCAAGTTGTGGTTGCAGAGCGTATAGATAGTAAATATCATAAATGGATTTTCCCTTATTTTATGTAAGTTGTGTTGGCTTTAGTAGATCTACCCATGATTCGCGGACCATGGGATTGTATAAAAAGGAGAGTCTTAGAGAGCCTAAGGCAGTTAAGTGAAGTTGATAGTTGATGATAAATGTAATGGGTCATTAGAGTTGAAGATCAAAGATTCTTATAGTAGAAGAGAGGCTCTACATATGTGTGCACAGAGGCCTATATTAGGGTCCACAGCTGAGTGCGCGGACCCCTGCAACGAAGTGCGCAGGGTAGTCTTGAGTCTGTAAGCAAATCTGAAGCATCAATAAAGAGGTTATTTTGGAAATGTCTATGTTTTTCCCATTTACTTTTGTTATGAATGAATGTGTTTATGTTATGATGAATATTGGGTTTATGATTTAATACTGTATTGATGATTGATTTTGGATGGTTTACATTTTTATATTAACGCAAGTAATAATATATATTTACACGAAGAATATCTTAATGCATGTTAAAGATATCAAACACTTAAGTTGATCTAGGTAATAATAGACTTAGAAATGATTACAGAGGTGTGTAAGTGATTGATTCGCCTATTTAGGTCCACGAAACACAGTCATATACCTTCACTAAGGCCTAGAGGCCGGTAAGAGGGGGGTATATCGATAAGCCTCAAGGGCTTATCTATCTATGTGAAGGAAGGTTTAGGGAATAACATGACATCATAACCATCTCTAGGTGTGGAAACTTGGTTCTAGCATCCCCCTACTTCAGGTGAGACTTCGGTCCGTGCTCCGCGGATTGATGCCGAAAGGGCCAGTAGTGTAGGGATTTGTTTGGAAAACTTAACTCTAAACATGGGTCAGGACCCACTAAGCCAACAGGTTTCAATTGGTTATGGTTGTTGATGTGGTGTTATGGGTTCATATCTTTGTTCTGGTGACAGTGATCTGACTGTTCAGATTGATTGATTGTCTTTTTCTTCAGATTTTATGGGTTTCATTGTTTGGTTGATGCAGTTGTATTTGATGGTTGTATTGAAGTGGTGATTGAGTTTGATATTTAATGTTACTGATGGGTCTAGTCTGAAAATTTGATGAAACATGGCCTAAAAATTATGTTGATGTGTACCAAGAGTATCCAATCTGAAAATTTTATGAAACGTGGTCCCTGGAGGAAGAGTGAAGGTTTTAGGCTTCTGTAGGCCGATGCCTACGTACTGGTAAACATATCAGCCAATACAAGAGCTAGGGGGTTGGAGCTCCCGTCCAGTAGCAGCTGGAGAACAAGTGAATTTTGTAGCCTTCTATAGGTCGGTGCCTATGTACTGGTAAACATATCATCCAGTACAAGAGCTAGGGGGTTGTAGCTCCCTTCTAGTAGAATATGAAGAACGAGAGAAGGTTGTAGCCTTCTACAAGTGGGTGCCTGCATACTGGTATGAGTGTGTGCCAAGACAAGATTGTAAATAGCTTTCTTATATTAAAAAGAATGCAGAGACAACAACAATAGGTGGTTTTCTCCCGCATTAGGTTTCCACCTTAAATCCTGGTGTTCATGTGTGTTTCTTATGTGTGATGGTTTATTTTGTTATTACATCACATGGTTATTGTTTATCTAATGTTTAATAAATTACTAATGCATTCGCTGAAGACAAACATATGATGGATTAACTGAATCATAATTTCACTACATATATGCTAATTATGTTAAGAACAATTGCGTACACATGCAGTTTCCATTTAGTAAAGTCACATATATAAATCTGAATATGAAATGTAAAATGTTATTGATTTGTAAATATTCATTCACCCCCCCCCAGTATTTTTCCCAACACTTTCTTCATCTCAAATGTTGTCAATATTCCATGGAGTTGAACAAGAGTAAGAATTTTCAGATCCTACATTTCTTCAATAGCAGATACTTTGGATTCGGACTTTGAAGTTAGAGATCTCAAAACATTTTCAATAATAGAGGCATATTTTATTTCTTCACTAATATTTCTCATCGAATTCACAACTTCATCTACTTTAAGAAAAAATGTTGCAATGCTTTCATCATCATGAATTTTCAATGTCTCATACTGAATTCTGAATGTTTGAAGTTTAGAACATTTTACCTTGGTGTCACCTTGATAACTTTGGATAATCTTATCCCAAATTCCATTTGTTATTTTCATCTGCATTACCTTCACAAACCCAGTCTCAACTAGACTTCCCAATATGACATTTACAACATTTGCATTGGTTTCATAGTGTTTCTTTCCTGTAATGTCTGATGGAATGGAGGCTGGAAATTGATATCCACTTTCAACTATTTCCCATACACTAGCTACTAGTACCTACAAGTATGCTGTCATCCTAAATTTCCAAAAGACAAAGTTAGTTCCATTAAATATAGTAGGCCTGATAGAAAATACTCCTTCATGACTACCCATCTTGACAGATCTCCTTCAAGTCATCAAGCTTCTGCCAAAGGACCTCGAAAAATACTAAGAGGGGGGGTGAATTAGTTTTTTCAAATCATTAAATTTTCATTTCATATTTTGATTTCGATACGCAAATTTATTGAAGGGAACCCGCATGTGTATGTGATTGTTCTTAAGACAACTAGCATACATCTGGTAAAATGATGTTTCAGTTAATTCCTCATACGTTTGTCTTGAGCCAGTGCATTACTACTTTATTAAGCATTAGATAAAAAATAACCATGTGCAGTAAGAAAAAAATAAACCATCACACATAAGCAACACACATGAATGCCAAGATTTAAGGGGGAAACCCAATACAGGAAAAAAACCATCTAATGTGGTCATATTTGTCTTATTTTAAATATAATGAAAAGCTTTTACAATCTTGTACTAGTGCAGACTCATAACGGTATGTAGGCACCCACCTAAAGAAGGATACAATCTTTACTCGTTCTCCAAGTCCTATTGGAAGGGAGCTCCAACCCACTAGCTCTTGTACTGACATAAACGTGTACCAGTACGCAGGTTCCAGCTTGTAGAAGGCTATAACCTCGTTCTTCGGCTGTTATTGAAAGGGAGCTCCAACCCCCTAGTCTGATTTACTAGCTACCACTAGAAGGAAGCTCCAACGCCCTCAACTCTGGGGACCATGTTTCATAAATTTTCATACTGGATCTACCTGCTACAACACATCACAACTTGTAGGCCATGTTTCATCAAATTTTCACACTGCACCCATTATCAACATTTAAGCTCAATATTAATCATCAAATTGTAACTCGTCACTATAACTAAATCATCAAACTCTAACAAAACTAAATCAGCCAATCACTGAAACCAAATCAACTGAAACTCAATAGAAACTCAACCAATCAGTTATATCATTATAATTAGAATATCAGACATCATATTCCACATCACAGAAACCAGATTTTCCTACTAAAAACCCTGATCAACCATCTCTCAAAATATATACACTACTTTAAAGTAGCAAACCTACATTTGTATGTGCCTTTCATGAATAATACCCATGTACAAAGATTAAACTTCTAAAAACTGAAAATTGGACCACTATAATTTTAAAACAAACACTGAATCATACTCAGATCTACTTCAACATTCTGAACCAATCACGGAACTTTCTTTGATCTTCAATTTCAATCAGTAAGTAACTTCAACATTATTCCATCAATCAATTCACAATCAAACCATCACTATTTAAGCATATATCATCTAGAAGACTTCATTAACAGACAGTAGAAACACATCAAAACTGATTAACTGATCAGACATCCTTTTTCATCAAAACCCTACTTTTTGTACGCGCTTTCTTCAAATCATATCAGCGTGTGTATGTACTCTTCAAGAAACAAACCCTTATATAGATCAAGAAATACACACGACTTACCAGCATCACATCTACGTGTGTACACACCTTGCAAGCTATAAAACCCACATACATATCTACAAATTCATATTCAAATCTTCGTTGCAACACAAAACTTCAGTCATACCCAGATCTCAGCATACACAGACAAATCATGTGTTAAGTAGCCATCAACACAAATCAAATCATCCCATAATCATGATTGTCATCTTAGATCTATTGGATCTGATCCATCATCAAACTCTCAGGTGCATACTTAGTTTATATCAACAAAAGCATCAATAGCTCATAACAAGCATATTTGCTTCATATCTAATTATTCATAATATTTTCATCACTTGCACACATTGCACACCTTTTACGACTTTGATCTTCATCACCTTATATAGCTTAGCATTTTTCAATACCACATGTCAAAACCACACTCCAGCTGATGGTTTTCGTAGATGGGATTAAAACAACTGTTATTCAGCTCAATACCACAGGGCAATACCATGGTAAGGATCCTTGGTATTTAGAATACTATGTTGCGGAAAATTTACGCAAGTTTGCTTCTTCATACTCGCATGTGTACGTGGCTTTGCTTAACAAAACCCACATATACTTCTTGAACTTTCAACTATATCATACCTTTGCCTCTGAATTGTTATGTCTTTGTCAAAACACTCTACCATATATGTAAAACATTCTGTCACATCTTACTTACATCTTCAACAAGTAGGTTTCCATCAAGAAACAACTCATCAAATAGGTTTCCATCAAGGACAACACATAATTCATAATTCCAACAATTACAATATATTATCATTCGTTAGAGCTAAGGGAGAGAAAATAATTGTTGAAGAGGTAAATAGAGAACTAAAGGAAGCCCTAAATGAAAAATAAATATCCATAAGTACTTCCACCGTCAAGCTTACCAAGGATAATCTCAAGCATCATATGGTAGAACCATATAAACAATAGATAGTCCTCAACTCCTTCTTAGTCTCACTACAAAAATAATTATCCACGTTCTCCTATAACACTAAGAGTATGTTGTTGTCATGGAGTATGGCTAGTGTATCTTAAGGAAATTGAGAAGATTCCACTAGAGGATGCAATTGTCCTCTTTGACTTGCAAAAAATTTGAAAAATTATTATTGTAATTGTAATTATAAAATAGGAGAAGTTGAAAATTGTAACTTCCCTTAAGAAATCCAATAGCCTTAGGAAGCAATTACCATTCAAACTTACAAATATTGTAGAGTTGAATGTAACAAGGACGTTTTTGAATCTTTTTGAAATCATTGTGAACTAGATATTGGGAGGTGGTGATTCTATATTATTTTGGTCATATAGTATATAGAATCCATGACAGCCACCACTAAACTTCACTTCACGTACATAGTGTCTTTTTTCCTAATTATTCTCAAGTAATTCATTTATGTGTGTATCTATGAGGTGCAGTACTACTAGTTGTAGACTAACCTTAAAATTGGCTTGTATTTTCTCATTTTCCATTGCTTTATTTCTACATTATGTACTTATTGATTCAAGGGTTGACCATTATGTGTTCTTCTCTGATAATTTAACTATATAGTGTCATCCAGGACTACAACTAATTATTCCTTGACTGCACATATGTGCATTGTTTTCCCATTTCTTTCACTTTTCTCATTTACCTTTCCTTTTAGATAGATTATAATAGTTACATTCTTACATTTAGGATACATGCCAGCTCAGTAGGTGCACCCCACCATTGTGATGATCACACACATATCACAACACTCACTCAAAACCAAGCCTCGCATCCAGGCCAGAATCCATTTGGGTCTCTCATAACAAATGGTGTGAGGTCTAATTGGGATGTTATATGAGAGAGAATCTCTAATTATTGTTGGGACATTTCGCCCTGCCAAAAGGTTTTATACCTATAGTTGAAGTAATTTTCCTTCTCTACAGTTGAATTATGCTTTGGTTCTATACCTATAGTAATTCAATAAAGTCATTTTATTCTAAACTAAAGTATAAATTTGTGCTTCTATTCAAATTAACTAAGAGTGAGGATCACTGATATGGGATGATCCATTCTCTATGTGTTATTAAATCCTAAGTCGCTTGTAATGAAATATTTGTGCCTCTCCTTATAGGCCCCTCCCATGCTTTGATACCATGTTATATTATGATCACATGAAAATGAGAATCTAGTTGTGAAAAATAAGCAACAGTAGAAATTGCAAGTTTGAAACAAAAAAGAAAGAAGAGAGAATGAGAGATCACTCTTTAGACCAAAAATACAAAGAAACCAATTCAAATTATGAGGCCAAGAGACCAAAGTAATTTCTTGTATTACATTGAATGCCATAAGTAAATATTTATAAAAATATCTTGAATAGAGAAACAATGTGTAATAGGTGTTGTTCATTAGTGCATGGACATGTAAGTAATAATAAACTTACCCTTAGTTTCAGTTGGCTAGCCCAAGGCTGTAGTTAACTAGTCAAAAAAGAATTAGAACCATAAATAGTCTAAGAAGTCAAGTATAACAAGCCAAGTGAAGTGTGCTTTCACTCATAGAAAGTAGGATCTAACACCTCCTCAAAAGTGCAGTTATTCCTAGAAAATAAGAATTTACCCATTGTGGTTTATGAACCCATGGTTTTGGAAACCCTTGATAATACATATTATGCATGTGAGGGAAATACATTTAACTCGAAATTCTAGAGATATAACTACTCTCCAAAAATAAGAATAAACTCTCAAGAAGATAAGTTTTCCAAGAATAGAAGTTGTTACTTAAGGATAATCACACACTTCTCTAAGAGGAGCATAAGGATATGATTGATGAATAAAGTTAATGGATAAGGAAATTGATAACGATAATAGATAAGGCCATGGTAGTGCATTATGATTCCATGTCACTACCACATGTCATCCAACATGGCAACACCCACTAAAAATATACCTAATAAAAATAGGCATGTTATAAATAGCAATCCTCCTAAACAATGGAAAAATATAGGAAAATTGAATATATAATAACATTTATTACTTGTCTTTTTATGTTTAAACAAATTAATAGATTATCAATTTTATGTATATAAATTATTGAATATCATTGTAAGTCCACAAAATAATATAGATTATGAATTTATTTACTTTAGTGCTATTTAAGAAATAGTGTATCGAAGTTATCACTTATAATAAACTTATTGGTAAAAACAACTAAAATCCTAATTACTTTAAAAAACATAAATATCTTGTGAATTAAATGGGAACTATAGGCCTCCTCTTGTCCAACATTAGAAGAAAGGGAAATTTGATGTTCAATTTCCATGGTCCCTTTCATCTAGTGAACTATTTCCTCTTCCTACATAGAATTAATTGAATCCCTTAAATTTGATGTTGCAGAACAAGCACTTTTTCCAATATTATTGACCATGTTCTTGAACATACCACACTCTACTTCTAGGACATTAATGTTTTTCTCCTATTGGACCATTTGATTCATAATTGATGCATTGTAGGAGATGTACTTTCATTCTATCATAAACCTCATAAGTGATTGAAAATATATGAGACATATTTCCTTGAATGCCCTCTTTATGCCTTCTTAAGGACTTGCATATCTTGGAAGGTCTCAATAGTCCATCATGTCCAAGGCTGGAAAAGATGGAATTGGACTTGATTTTGGCCAAGTGGAGCAACATATAAAGAATATACAATCAACATAGAGCCCTTGAAACTTGCTTCTTTTAAAGTAATAATGTTCCCAACAAATGAGAGAGATACATAGCTTAGGAATGTACATTCAAAGTATGAGTTATGATATTTGCACAATAATCTCTCTAATATGAGTTAGAATTCAAAAAACATAATTTTAACCTCAATATCTAAAGAGTAGAATCTAGATATATGCCAAAACCTAACTCGTTTTGTTAATTCTCATTTGAGGGAAACCAATAAGAAGAACCCACAATCTATATTCTTAAAATATAAACCAAACAATTAGGAATTATTACCTAATTGGTTCCAAAATGTCTAATTGTATGTTGATTTTAATTTCCAATTTTGAATATGAGTTGGATTTGATCCCACCTCAATTATGATTACCCATGTTAAGGGATTCAAAAACCATCCTACATGCAAATGGGATGGACTATCATCCTTTCTAGACGATGCCTCACTATTATGCATTGAAATAAGTGAGATAAGTGCATGGGTTACTAATGTTCAAGACATGTGACTTATGTCCATGAGATCACTTAACTTCATGTAACAAGATACTTAGGGGACAGTAACCCCCAAAAGATTTTCTTATATTTTTTTGTATAATATTGGAAGTTTAAATCCCTTATGACATGAAATAAATAAAGATTTCGAACTAAGAGCATCCTTGTTTATTTTAGGTGATGATTCATGCAATATTATTATCTGTAGGGACTGAATTTGAGACCGTCATTGTGGTGAAGTAAAATTATGAGTGTGGACACAAACAAATTCCTCTAGCCCAATAATGGGTCTAGCCACAACTGATACATTCTATGGAATATTTCCTTAGGTTAGAATCAATTAAGAGGGCCTAAATCTTAGTACGCTTATCCCGTTTGATGATGTCCTTGCTTGCTTACTCCAGCTATCTCTCGATTCCTTCTTTGAACACCTGAAACAAGTAAACAACAGCAAACAACAACCGTGATAATAGACAAATTGTAATTCAACCTACTTAACAAGTCAAGAAACATTAATCCATGAACATGTAAGATAACAAATCATGTAGGAAATTAATTGATAGTTGCATATATATTGAGTCAAGAAGAGATTACAACAATTGTCTTGACGTTGTCATTCTCCTTTGACAAGACCAGGTTCCCACACACTTTTGCTGCATTCCATGATGGCCTCAACAATAATAGTTTTAAGGCTCTTCCCTTTAGGCTTCACACTTCTCCCTCACACAACTAGAGAGCTACAACTATCAATAGCTTGTTGTTTACTCCAAACTTAATTAGCACTAGCACACCAACATTAACACTAGCTTGTGCTTGGGAAAAAGGGAGGTTTATATAGGATGAATGGATGGGATATGTATCCTCTTCTCATGGGAGAAAGTCTTATATCTTGAGGTAGTTTCATCCTTATAGGGAAAAGGATCCCAGACTGACATCCTCAACCCCATCCGGCCAAACCATTTACCAGACTTTTGTTACGAAGCTTCTAGAGCTGGAAGTTTTGACTCTATATTTAAAAGACTTTCCACAAGAGGACCAGTGCGACTGGAACAAAGCTCAGTCGCTCCGGTCGGTGCTAGGGACAGTGTTAATCCCTACATATTGGCATGAGTGGGACAAGGACCATTAGCGTCAGTCTTGTAAACTGGGCAAAACAGAAGTTTTTGGGGAAATGGTGCAAAAGGGAATTGTTCTACACATGAAGAGGAACACAATGGGAGTTTCTTCATGAAGGGTAAGCATGTAGGGTTCACTGTAGAGGTACTCCAGGATCAAGGAATGGGGAGTATAGGGACAGTGACAAAATTTTGTGTAACAGATGCCCCCTAAAGCGTGAAGGTCGAGCTAGAGTGAGGAATGAAACGCTTTATGAATCAGTGCAGGGAACCATACTCTGTCATCGAAAAACCTGCAAGCAAGTATAGATAGATATACATAACTGTGAAATCTATCAAATGATAAATGAATCATGGCATGTACGTAACCATCCAAAGAATGATCATGTAAATATATCTAGGTATGGGCGCAACCATCTGTCAAAGAGGATCATAATGAAACCAAGGTATGGTCACATCCATCCAAAATGAGAAGGATCACATATGATAACTCATGTGATGGTCGCAGCCATCCATCTAAAAGAGACATGTATATCAACATAACCATGTCACATCACTTCGTAACCTGGACTTTTGTGATCTAAGCCCAGGGTCTTGTGTGCGAACACTACCCAATCAAAGTACAAATTCTCACATGCGAATAGATGTGCTGACGTCGAACATGCTATAGAGTCTCTTGATTACCAGTCAATGATGTAAATTGTTAACAAGCGCAAGATAAACCACCAATGATAACAATGGTCCTCAAGGTACTAGCAGCACAATTCACGCAATGTGAATAGAGGAACTGAACTCCAACACCCATGAAATCATTCGATCGAAAGCCAATGTTGTGAACTTGTCGTCGAGTGTGAAGAACTAGCCATTAGGGCATGCAAGCTTTACGGTACTGGAAGGGAGTCTCTCATCAACTTCCCAGATAATGAGTTGAAGTCGACAGGAAGCGACCATGTTGAAGGAGGGCCATAATGTATCCCACATCATCGATGTGAGACGAAAGGATGCAAAATGATTTTGGATGATACAGAGAATTAGAGGAAAATGTAACTGCAGAAGGACAACTCTTGAACATATCGGTGACACGACTGGAAGTTTGGCAGCTTTTGGATCCATAGGATCAATGGTCATGATGACGTGGTAAAGATCAAATGGAAGACAAAAATGAACAACCCAACCCAGGAAGGTCAACGATACAAAGGAGGATATCCCAACCCGACATGAAGCAGAAAGTGTCATGTTCAAGAGTAAGCTACTGACACAACTGATTAGATTTCCAAATTTTCCCCCACTATTTCTGGCAAGTTCCCCAATTATTTTCAATCACAATCTTGATGGGGATAGCATATTCTTGCACTGTAAGTTCATCCTTCGGACGAATCTGACCTAGTAAGTTTAACGAGCCCTAGGAAGGAGAAGCTCATGTTTGTCATGACGACGAATATGATGTCGTTTAATAGTTTAACGAGTCTGACAAAAGTGTAACTTGGTATCTTTTTCATGTTTAGAGAGTTTGAAAAAGACACATACAAGAAAACTCCACATGGTCCATTTTCATACGTTTATGTCTCTTGAGCCCGAAAAGCTAGAAAACGATACTTGAGAGATCGCTTGACCATTTCGGTCAAGGAGTACCTTTTCGTAAATAGTGTCTCCCATCCTAAAAAATGGGTAAAATTATATAGGGCACATGATGTTTCACATCCGTTAACGAGTTCGAAATGACAAGGGCTCGGCTATCTTTTTACTTTTAAAGGGTCGGAAAAGAACTTGAAAGTGGACCCCCCATTTTATGAGTCAAACGGGAAAAATTCTCGGCAATCTTTTCATATGAGTTTAACGAGTTGAGAAAAGAGCTAAAATGTGACTCGGCATCATCGTCAAACATCCATCACCTGTCACTATGCAAAAAGGTAAAGTGCATTATCCAATTATTGAGGCAAAATAAGTTAAAATATTTACAAAAACCTAATATTTTCATGAAAATTTTAATAAAAAGGAGAAAATTAAATATATTTTTACTGTTTACCATTTTACCTTGTTGTGAATACTTTTTACTCACTTTTTCCCTAATTGTTCTGTAGCAAATTGCGGGAGATCCAGGAAGTCATTTGCCGAGCTGCCAGTTACAGGTAAGAGCTAAGGCCCTGAGCTCCATTTCCATGCCTTTTATTCTTGTTTTTAACCGTTTTTAGGTTTTTTGAGGGAGGTTTTATCAAAACTTTTTCGCCCTTGCTCAGCGCAACATCTGGGCATGGAATCGCACCGGCCGAGGGTAATTAACATGGCCTATCACATCATCGGCGCAATTGTTTTTAAAACAAGCGGGTCAGTGCTATGAATAGGGAAAAACCATATTTCCTCAAAAAACCACCTTTAAAACTTGAAATTTATGGGCCAAGCATGATTGTTGACCCAAATCTATGGCTTTTGTAGGAAAGAATCATTAAAAATGGTAGACTGGAAAGGACGGGAACATGAATATGTGGACACCCAGGCACTGAATGATCCAAATTGCCTAGAAGCTTTGATGGCTTGTGGCATCCTCAAATTCTTTCTCACGCCAGGGATGCGGTTCCAAACCAAGTTTCTTTGGTACCTAATTAGTATTTGGGACATAAATCGGGAAATATTTGTCATTGGTGACCAAGAGCTGGAGTTAGAAACTTCAGATATATATTTCACTAGAGGACTATCCTGAAGAGGGGAACGAATCAACTTATATGGGCCATGACTGATCGAGGGAAGCATATCCACGTTGCTTGTTGAACATTGCCCTAAGGCCCTCAAATCCAAGAGTGGGAAGATTGAGATTTCCATTATTCAGGATCTAACACTAAGAGTGTTATTGTTGACTATTGATAGAGTGGTGGGGTCCCAGGCAATACATGAGACCAACAAGTCGAATTTCCTGTATGATATCGACTGCATAGCACCTACGATCTTCAACTGGGAAAAGGCCATGAAGATCAACATAAAGTGCCAGTTGACCAAAGCTAAGGCAGGGAATCTGAAGACATTTTGCTTCAGATCTATACTAGTGACCTTTTTCTTGGAACGAGTGTCACTGTTCCAGTATCAGTTGACTGAGATAGATCCTCCCATGCCATGCGACCCATGGATGGCCCGTTGGAGTCATTTGATGCCCAGGATCACTGAGGGCCAACACATGTCATACAGACTTGCATTCTTTTCATGGCTACGACAACAGAAGATCGTCGTGGAGGACTAGCCATACAGTGGCACCAAATTTCGTGGAGATCTAGACATGCCACTACCAAATGGAGAGGATTTTGATGATGTAGGTAAAAAATCATTTTTTTAATTTCGATATTTTTTAATTGTTTTTGGCATATATGTGTTTATAATATTTCTTTTGTTAATGAAGACGTTGGACTAGAGCACCCTGCTGGCATGTCCCCAATAGCCAAGCACGTCACTCGCCCAATTGATATTATCGCTCCTTATTAGGAGGGAAGTGACAACGAGGATGAGATCACGAGGAATCTTGAGGGGTTGACTCGTGGTATCCTAGAGTATGCTCAGGTGGGAGAAATTCCTCGCCAGTACCAGAGACACACGGTGGGAGTATCGGATTGGATCCACCAATTGTTGACTCGTGTTGCGCGAACTATTTCATGCTATCATGATCACCATGTTGATTTGCTCCTAGGTCCAACACTTACATTTTTTGAGGCCTGCATGCCACGGATATATGAGGCCTGCGAGCCGTCGATGTTATCTTGGACACACATATTATTTTTTGGGTTTTTGATGTATCACATATTATCATCATATATATATATATATATATATATATATATATATATATATATATGTATTTTCTTGCTTACTATGGTACAAATGGTTTTTTTTTATCTTTTCACATGTTTCGTAAATGTCTATCCAACGCATAATTTGCTAATGCATCTGTCAATGTATTCATGCGTCTAGGAATATGATGATATGTAATATAATAAAAATGTCTTTCCAGTAGATGAATACAGAGATACATTCTCAATATTTGAGGGTTTCTAACGGAATATTGCCCATTGAGTTGAAGGACGACAAGCTGTGAATCCAAGTCGACAACCAACTCTCGTATGACAAGAGCAATGGCTTCTGACAATAGTTTGATGACTGCACTATATTCAGCAATGTTGTTAGTTGTACAACCTAAACAGATACCTTGAAGGTCAATCAACTCACCGTTAGGGTCATAAATAGCCCATTCCACGGATGATAGGTTTCGGGTACTACGACAAGCACCATGAGTGAAACTAATGTGAGGAGTTGTAGATACATGCAAAGCAAGAAATGCATAGTAAACAGGAAATTTGTTTGCAAACCAACACACCAAACCACACTACACAAAAATGAATGACACACTAATGTACACAAGTAACCATGCAAGATGACCTAAGCATGGTACTTTTTAAGAGGGTCCATGTTGGGACTTGGGTAATCAATCAACATAGATGAACACCAGAGTTTCCATTGACATCACGAGTAAGCATTGACTCAACCAAATAATAGAGTAGAACTCATATAAGGCGTTGCCCCCTTGCCCCTTGGGCGAGGTAGGGTTACAAGTTAGATGCCAACCCCATTGCAATAATGGGAAATCAGTAAAAACGCAGGGAGGGTGAACAATCCTAAATCCATTATGGGATAAAGGTTCCCTCAGTTGAAAGATCTTGACTATGTCAGGATAAACTGACACATCAATAGATAGCTGAGAAGAGTACTCTTTGAGACTGGTACACATGACGGTCAGACAAGGCAGGAACGAGGAACGATGATGAGTATCGATCCAATGTGGCTCCTCGAGAGACATGACTTCCATGATACCTTCATCAGTAAGGAAAGTCTCGGCTAAGGGATCAAGTAATTCAAAAGCACCAAGCCACGGGGATTGAGAATATGTATCGAGAGAGGTCTTCAAAATAGGAGAATCAAATGATGCAGAACTCAAAGCTGAAACAATTTCCACGTAATTGATTTCGGCAGGACTAAGCGGCATAACCTCGCCCCAGATATCAACAAGATCTGGTGAAGGTATGACCCAAGGATCAAATCTAACCAAGACCATGTTAACAGAGGCAACATGAGGAGGTTGGAGCAGAAAAAATCCCATTAAGGTAGAATCTTTGAAAATACCTGCCCCCACACTCTCATAGGGAGCACCAGTGTGCTTGACATACAGAAAATTTCCATCTGAAGAGGAAGAGTAAAAGAAAGACAATTGGTCGATAGTGATGATCTACCCTTGATGGGGAAAATGAATCACGCGAAATAGGGAGGAGGCTACAGCATGCATAACATGCATCCATCTTCGACCGAGTAGAAGATTGTAATTGAGATTGGCATCAACGATCTCTACCTCGACTTGCACTATCTTTCGTTCCAAGGTAATGAAAAGGTTAGGTAAGACACCGAAGGGTCACGAGTCGCACCCATTGAAAGCTTCCAAAGTGTTCAGGGATTGGTTCAAAGCAAGAGAACCAATAGCCTTCCAGCATGTGATTGATGGTGGGCTCCAGTATTGTAGCAATAATGCTACAACTCCTGGAAATCCCTTCTTTAATTTTATCAACCCGGTAGTTCGTAACAAACTTGGAAGCGACGGTGTTGTATGCACAAGTACTAGCTCTTGCCACAGCTGTCACTTGGTCAGCTGGCACAAGTCCGCTAGGGGCTTAGGCCAACTTCTATGAGCTCTTAGAAGAAGATTTCTAACTGATGGATGAAAGCTAACTCAAAGGAAGCTAATCTACTTGCGGAAAGGAACTGAAAGCCAAAAAGAAACACAAACCCTAACAAACCCTAATTTTACCAGCTAGTCCTACTGACGCAAAGGAGAGCATGAAAACTACTGAAAGAGATGCCATTACTTCTATGAAGGTAAAATACATGTGTCTAGACTACCTCTATCTGAAGAAAACATCTTTTTGTATTTTTGAATAAGTTATTAGAATTATCATGCATGTGCTTTTAACTGGCTTTTTACTGTGCAGACGTGGATCAAGGAGGAGAAATTCTTGGAAGAGGTCGGGAAGGTTCAGAGAGGGTCTAAGGAGTCCCTAACACCCTTCCAGAGAGTTTCACAAAGTTTAGTTGCCAAGAAACCGCGTTTATGAGCTTCTACAGGAAGTCTGCAGGGGTTCTACAGGATGTTTAGAATTTCTACAGGATGTTCTGTGATTTTTCTACAGGATGTTCAGAAATGGGGTTTTGAAGCATGGATGTAGGAAAGAAGGTGGAGGAATGAGTATGGAGGTGAAGTATGGGTGTAGGGGAGTTCAAGACTTGGAGGATGGAGTCGAGGAGTGGCATAGATGGTGAGATCTGTTCGAGGGATGAAACGATGTTGCACAAGAATATGAGAATCATGGCAAAGTAAGCGAATGAGGCAAATGTAAGGTAAGGGTTCTAAGTGAAGGGTGAAGCAGGTAGGTTGGATGGAGTATGGGCACGTAAGGAAGGATAACAGGTACTCTACAAGTGGTTTTTCAAACTGACCAAACAAACACTTATAAAACCTATGACCTAGTTACTTTACTCTAATCTGACCTAACAGCAAAAGGAAATGAACAGAAGTTTATTCGAAATGAAATACGTGAAATGACTATGCAACTAAGCAATCATAAACTGAAGCATGCAATCAAAACTGATATCAAGTTCGACAACTAAGAATCCAACACTATTAATTGCATGGTGAAGCAAAGAATGTGTTTTTGTGGGTAGCAAGGTTACATTGGTCCCAGCTCATGATTCCACTGAAGGGGAGGTGAGATCCAAAGTACTTGGTAGCCTTTTCTGAATATATTCCCTGTGATTAACCTATCAAGTAAATCTGAACATGAAGAACCTTTTTAATCATCAAAAGCAACCTAAATAACAACACAATATTTAAATCTAAATAGCAGATTTTATTCTAAGAATGCAGCAAAGACACATGAAAGTAAACAAAGGAGGTACTGGGCGCTTGAGATGGGCCCAACCCCAAGAGCTACAGCCTCCTAAGAGATATTTAGAGTTGGTGCAAAGCTGGATTCATCTTTATTGAGCAAGAAAAGAAGAGTTACATCAAAATTGTCCACAAGGGAAACTTGAAAATGAGCTGAAAGCAAAGCTAATCTATTGCCTAAAAATCGAACTACAAAATGACTAACTACTAGCTAACCAAAATGAGGCCCTAAGCCTTCTTATTTATACAAATTGAGGACCCAACAGTCCTCCTAAACTTTAGGGACTCGGCTGCCCAAAACTTGTAGTTAACAGCAGTCCTACTTGACTTGCTTGGCTGCCCTTGTGCTAATTGATTTGGTGGCCTTTGAACTCCGAGATGATGGTGGAGAATTCGAGGTAAGGGCCCATAAATGAAGGGAACACCTTCCTAAAAATACTCTCCACGAATTTGGTTGCCAAGTGCTCATTTCAACCATTGACTTTGTCTCCAAATTGACCAAAAAGGCTACACAAAGCACACATTAGACTTATTGGCATAATGACTAACCCAATTCACTCTATTAGCATAAATATAATAAAAAACATGCAATAAACTAATGAGAATGGTGGATTAAGTCGAATTAGGAGGTTGAATGAGCCCAAATTATTATCCATTTTTGGGGCTCATCATCACCCCCCTACTGAAAGTGTTGCTCATCCTCTGAGCAGCCAATCTATCTCCTCATCTTTGATGGCCCTAGTGGCCTCCTTGTCATCCCAAGCTTCTGAAGTGATTTCCTCTTCTCGGTCATGAAACCATGCTTTTCTCTCTGCTTCTTCCCACTGCCTGCGCTTCTTTTCCTAGAGAATTCTCAACTTCCTGTAGAACTGTCTCAGCATCCTGTAGAACTGTATTTGAGTCCATTATCTAAATTCTCTCTCTTCCAGTGAAGGTTTTTGGCTTCCTCATTCATAGGTGATGGACATCCTTGAAGGAGGCCCCTCCTTTTGTTTAGCTTGTGTGTCCTCAATGGCAATTTGCTTCCTTGACTATGGTTTGGGGTCTGCCAATTCTTATCTGCATGCCCTTTCTTGCCTTAAAATATAGTGGAAGTTCCCTCTTTCACTTCTCCTTCGGCTTGGGAGAGGTACTTAGGGCGGCCAACACAGCTGCTGCCTCCCTAGCTAGGATTTTGGCCGAGTTCTCCTTCTGCTTCCCCTTTTCAGGACTTCCTGTAGAAAGTCCTGTAGCTAATTTCTGGCTTCCTGTAGAAACAGTTCTCTGTCTTCCTGTAGAAACAGTCTGCTGGCTTCCTGTAGAACCAATTTTCTCTGATTTGGCTTGCTTGGCTGGGGGTGCCTTCTCCTTGACCTGTGCTGTGGTTGCCTTGGGTGTATCCCTACTTGTTTGGCCTTTTTCAGTCTTCTCTGCCCGGGTTTGCAACCGCTTCTCCTTTGGCATTTGTGTCTTTATTTCACCCGCTTGCCTCAACAGCTTGTCCTTTTCTTGCTTTTCCTGTGGCTTCTCCTGTGATTTTTCCTGTGATGGTCTGCCCTGGGTTTTCTTACCCTTAGCTTTCTTCCCCTTTGTTTTCCTCTCTGCCTCGATGTGCTCCTTGTCCTCGCTGTTGGATGAGGTGAATTCTTCGGCCAGAGTCTGGATGTCATCACCCTTGGACATATTGTGGAAAACCTCCCAAGAAATAGGGACAGTATAAGTATGGAGGGCATCTTCTACAAGGAGCTTGATAAGCCCATGATGGGCCAGCTGGTCTGGTGTTCCCTCCTTCAGTTTCATGCTACACTCAACCAATGACTATAGGAGGAAGTATGGAATGCTCAATTTTTGTTTTGAGGGCAAATCCATCGTGTGCCTGAGCTTTGTTAACAAGCGGAAGTGATAGCCATTCACAAGGCTAAATTGCCCCTCATAGGTAATATACTTCATAATTTGAAGGCTGAATTCACTCAAAATGGTTGTAGGCTAGCTCTCCAAATCCCATTTTTATCCTCTGAATACTGCTCTTCTGGTAGGAAGAATTCCTTTTTGGCTTCTGCAGGGACCTAAGGAACTCCTCTGTGATTTCATCATCATGACCTTGAATTTTATCACAGAAGGTCATCCACTTTGCACAGGTAAATAGGCCTACCACCTCAGGAGTTTCTCTCAACTTCTCGGAGTCCGAGGGTTCCTTTCTGATAAACCCTTCAGGCATGGTGAAAATACCCTATTTTTGGCTTGATCTCTGGTTAAGGTGGAAATTCGTATGTGGTTTTTCTCCTTGGTTCTTAGGATAGGGTTTCATCACTGTGTACCTCTCCTCTCACCAATTCTCGGGTTATAATACTGTTGTTGCCCCAAAACTCGACTGATCAACAAGAATTAAGCTCTCACAGACAGAGTGCAGAGCTAATTTTTACACCAACCATGTAACAATCGCAAAATAGAGATTGGATATGTGCACAGGTGAGAATTACAACGGTTTGTCATTTAAAATGGGGAGAGTTTTCTTGGCAAGAACCATGGAGGTGAATATGACGCAGCACCATTCAAAAGAAATTTTGTGTATTATATCGGCAAACCACCGTTCTTGACCCACAGGCAGACTGGTTCCAATTTTCCCCACTTCAAACAAGCTAATTCACCACCTTTTAAAATTTCATGCATGGGAATGGTATTTTCGAGCCTACCTTTCTTCAAGCTTCAAACTGGATGAAGAAAAACTTGGGCTTCTCTGCTCTAGAAGACTCTGTTGTACTTTCCTGTAAAACGTCCTCTTGTAGAATGTTGGCCGGATTCTATAAAATGTCTCTGCGCCTCTGCACGATCTTGGTATGTGGGAGAATTTTGAACAGGCCAAAAAAGAAAATCAGCGAAGGATGATAGGTTAACTGATTGTGGGAGCAGAGAATGCATCCTTCAGCTAAGAATGTTGCAAGTGCAAATTAATTAGCAGGTGGTGAGAGTCAGCCGAGCATTTTTAATTATGGCGTGATTTGTGGTGAGGTGGCAAAGACGTGCGTTGGCCCATGCAAACTGTTGGTCCCCTGCAGTGCTTAACTATTTGTTCTCTACCTGTAATCTCGTCCATCAATCACGCTGAAGTTTAACTATCCATCACTACCTGTTTTCTGATTCCCTCCTGAGATGGTTGAGCGCACGTGTCTCATTCACCCACCGAGCGCTATTGAACTGGATGATGGTGGTTAGTTAGCTGGCCACCGATTTTTTTAATCCCGACCATCTCATTGCTCATGCAGTTTCTAAATTACATTCATGCAATTAGAGGAATGAGTTTAGTCACGTACCTGCAAGTCGTGCGTGGTTGCTGTGAAGTGCTGAGATCTTTCATTTGCTGCATGCATTTGTTTATGTGGTTGCATGGTGGCTTGGCTGATGATTTTTGGTTGTTTTCCTTGTGCAGGTGTCCTCTGACCAGATCTAAGCTACAGGCATTTGTTTCCACGTTCAAATCTGCACCTTCAAGCTGCTGCTGCTGAATTTTCACAGGACCAGAACTTGTTTTCGCCATTGCTCCCAAACGGTAGACTGGATCGATCTGAAAATTTCCGAGCATGTTCCTATCATCATGATGCACCTCCCATAGCAAAATCGTGATCAATGGATGCACAGATTTCGAGAAAAATGGAAAATGGCTGAAGATTTTAGAGATCAATTTCTCGGAAACCGTGCATCAGAATTGGCTGAAACTGCTTGGATCCTTGCCATCAAACTTGCTCATATCGATTTTTGGAATATGGTGAGTCTTCAATCCAACATTAGAGTCTATGGAATCATGATTAACATTTCTTTTCTTCTCATCATGAGTTTCCTTTACTACCCTTTCACCCTTAGTGACCATTTCTTGTAGCAACTTATTCATATTTATCTTCAATTCTTCCATATTATCATCCATGCCATTAATTTTAGCTTCTACACCTTTCTTTAAACAATCCATCTTAGCTTCTACACCTTTATTTAAACCATCCATCTTAGCTTCTACATCTTTCCTTAAACCATCCATCTTAGATTCTGTTGCTTTTTGTGCAAGTGACACTTGTTGCACTTGTTCTTGTAATTTTGATATATCATATAGCATTTCTTCTTCTTCTTCATGAGTCATGCTAGAGCTTTCAAGTTCCTTACTATGTGTTTGCATTATCTTTCCTCGGGGCATAAGTTACCGATAATAATGCTCAATTATACCCTTTGAATTCCTTCAAAATAAATTTTCAAACCAAGCTTAAGCAAAAATTTAAGAAAATCTACACACATTTTTTCACTTTGTAGGAGCTCGATGTTGCCTCTAATGTATCTCTGTAATTTCCAATCATCTAGTTCTAAATTTTTGACCTGCAGTAGCCCTTTGTGTCCTCTTTCCATGCCACCAGTCTGACCCAAATTGGATTCTCCAAGGAAGCGTTATGCGAAATCTCCTACAGTGACTTGATTATAGACTAGTTCAGTAGAGCGAACTTGTACGACGTGCCACGAGTCACTATTTCTACCTTTGGATCTGAACAATGCATACAAAAAACTACATTCCGTCCTCTTTCTGTACCTTCTTACAAAATTTCAATCCGATCCCCAGAGAGAAAGTTATGACGATTTTCCCCAGGTCACCTGTTTGGAATGTAATTCAGGAGTTTGCAAAAAGACCAACTTCCTCAAATCATATCTCCTCAAATATAGTGCGAAAATCTTTGAAATTCAGACCCAAGGTTCAGCACGATTTCTTCTCAAATGGGTTTTTTTGCAACTTCTGAAACATCGCGAAAAAAAAATTATGGTGAAAATTCCACGATGACCTGTTTGGAGAAACGAAACCCTAGAATCCAAATCTCTCAAACCAAATGTTATGAACCCAGCTCAAGAAAAGATAGAAAAGATAGATCAATGCCTTAGAATTTAGCCTCTTCAAGGGGGAAACCTTCTCTACATTACATAAATTAACAATTCTTAGATGATTCAAATGACAAAACCTCCTTTCTATATATAGGAGTCTAAGGAGTCACAATATAATCGAGTCGACCTAACAATAATAATATAAGGCCACAAAAATAACAATAGAGGGATTCTATGGGGCATAGTAATAACAATATGGGGGCAATAGGGGCACTACAATATTAATAAGGAGTATAACTACAATAGTAATGGAGTAATCACTAGTATTATAGGGACCCAACAAGATTGTTGACATGTGTAGGTCAAAAGGAGGCTTCTAGAAGACCTTTATGTGGCACCCTAAGGCCAAATTCGAATTTGAGTGGAGAGGTTCATGGGATCATGAGGATATGTGTCACATTTCCTAATTGTACTGAAACTCTAAGAAGACATGTGTCTTATCATTTCCTATTTTGATTAGGACTCTAGAGGTATAGGGAGAGATTCATGGACTCTCATTAATGGGATGACTTCTCATCTTTTTGTATAAACAAATCTCTCTCCTTCATTTGGTAGTTTTTTTTTGGTAGCTTTGGAGAGCTTTGTTGTACTTTGTAATTTTGAAGAATTTGAATAAAGATTTGATGTTCTCAACATGGAAGGAGATGTGAAGTAAATGTCATGGAGCGTATTAGAATGTAAGGTAGAGTAGATTTTATTTTGTAATTTTTCTTTGATTTCATTCAAGTATGTCATTTGATTGTTTTCAAGTTTAATAGTTTAGATTTTCCATTCATGAAATTTTACTTCATGCAAGTGTGTTCAACTGGTTGATTTAACATTTATCTAACTGTGTAATCTATGCTTGACAAAATATTCCAAGAAAGTAGTCCTCCTATTTTCCAATTGGTGTTTGGAGCATTAGAGCACACAATAGATTAGTTTTCCTTTACATCTTTTGTATTTGCTTTCCATTTCAAATTAGCAATACTGATTGTGTTTTCTATGCTCGCTAAAACGTCTGAAGAAGGTGGCTCTACCATTTTCCAATTGGACTGAATTTGGGTGTTTGTTCACGAAACAATGATAGATTCATTTCCCATGCTTTCTTAAGATCACATCTATTGTATACTAAATTGCTTAAGTCATTTCAAGAAGATGATTTTGACATCTTCCTATATTGAATTTTCTCAATGGTATTTGAGCCTACAGTAGATCATAGTTGTTTTTGTATTGTTTTAAACTAGCATTATCATTTTTGCTTTCATTTCATAGATATTTTGTCGGCTTAGATTAGTCTAACTATTCAAAGTTTTTATTTGTTTTTATCTAATGTTCATTTCATTTTCCCCTTTCTTTAGAAATTAGATTTTAACATTGAAATTCATTAGATTTAGCTGTCTATTAACATTTAGAGAATTTCATCTAGAAGCATAACTTTTCTTTCTTATATTAATTTTCTTGAGAATGAGAAACAAAACCCCCAAAAACAACATAAACTATAAAAAAACAAAGTAAGAGAAAGGTTAACTAAGCACATATAGTGCACCACACTTCATCAGTTTACGATACCCGGATTGATAATTTATGTAGAGCAATTTAGGATACTAAATTGACTAGACAATTTTCGCACATGGTTTTGGACATGATGGTTTTCGGTCCATGGTTTTGGACACGATGATTTTCAGTCCATGGTATTGGATGCTTCACATGTATAAATATGTATTGTAACATTTAAAGGAACATAATGAAAAATCAAGCTGGTAGTACCGATTTTGGAATCTAGGGGAAAATCACTGTGTATATACGTTTTATGTGTTATGCTCTCACATTGTTTATTTTCTGTGTTTTAGAATTCATATGCAGGTAATTTCTGTACGAGGTTAAAAACTACATTTGGTATCAAAGTTGTTTTGGCTTCAAAGGGACGTCTTTGTTGCTGAAGGGTTTCTCTCTGGCCTGTGGTAGACCCTTTTTAGTGGGAGATCTACAAAATCAATTCTAATGGTGAAAGAAGAAGGTGAACAGTGGAAAGATAGAGATCGAAAAATTTAATGGTCAGAGTTTTGAGTTGTGGAAACTCAAAATGGAGGATCTGTTGGTGGATAAACATCTGTGGATCGCAGTAGATCCAGGTACTAAACCAGCGGGAGTGTCTGATGAAGAATAGAAGAAGCTGGATCGGAAGGCAAAGAGCATAATACAATTGTGTGTCTCAAATTCAATATTGTTGAATGTATGAGGGGAAGCTACGGGCTTTGTGGGACAAGTTAGAGACTTTGTACCAATCTAAATCTCTAGTGAATAAATTGTTCCTATGAAA
This sequence comes from Pinus tabuliformis, assembly GCA_031772625.1. Taxonomy (NCBI): domain Eukaryota; kingdom Viridiplantae; phylum Streptophyta; class Pinopsida; order Pinales; family Pinaceae; genus Pinus; species Pinus tabuliformis. Next base: position 42,577,927 of record CM062815.1, read on the forward strand.
AAAATTATATAACTTGAGGATGAATGATGGACACTCGGTGACAGAGCATTTGAACGCATTTAATACTGTAGTAATTCAATTATTATATATTGATATTAAAATTTCAAATGAAGATAAGTGCATCAGTTTATTGTGTTCTCTACCATTTTCGTGGGATAGTCTAGTTATTGCAATAGGTAGTAATGCAACTGCCTTGCAGTTTGATGAAATAGTCTCATCCTTGCTGACGAAGGAGATGAGATAGAAAAATATGGAGAGCAAGAATGGTGATGCCTTGTCTGTACAAGGACGGTCCCAGAACAGAAAAAAAAATAAGTCATCGAGTGGGAGATCTAAATCTCCAGGAAAACCTCTAAAGGTTGTGTGCTGAAAATGTGGAAATGAAGGACACTACAAAAGGGACTGTAAATATAAAGCTCCTGACAAAGGAAAGGAATCTGATGATGCTCCTTCTACAGAAGTAAGAACCACCTCAGATGAAGGTGGGGATGTGTACTTGGCTTCGTCAAGTACACATGTAGATCATGAGGCATGGTTGATTGACTCACGTGCATCCTTTCACTTCACTCCACATAGAGAGTGGTTCTACGAATATGAGAAATATGATGGTGGTCATGTCTTCTTGGGGGATGACAGGAAGGCTAAAGTCATTGGTCACAGAAAAATAAAGTTGAAGTTGCAAGGTAGAAGGGTTAGAACATTTCCAAGTTTTCTGCATATTCCTGCATTGGCCAGAAATATGATTTTCATAAGCAATATGGATGATGCAGGTGTAAAAACAGTGTTCGAGAATGATACCTGCCATATGGTTTGGGGATCACTGATATTGATGCAGGGAGTTCAGATTGGAACTTTGTACAAGCTACAAGGTAGCACTGTTGTTGATGGGTGCAACAGTTCTATGGTTCCTAAAAGTGGAGCAGAAAATCTAGTGGTCTCTGGAGAGAATACCATGTCGTAGCATCAAAGGCTTGGACATATTGGAGAGAAGGGCCTTCAAATACTTCATGGTAAAGGTATGGTAGATGGTATGAGTAATAGCTCTCTGGATTTTGATTTCTGTGAAAATTGTGTATATGGGGAGCAGAATCGAGTGAGTTTCCCCTCTAGTGGTAAGAGAGTGAAACAGATATTAAAACTTGTGCATAATGATGTGTTTGGACCTGTGAAGGTTCCATCACTGGGTAAGTCTGTGTACTATGTATCATTTATAGATGACTTCTCAATGAATACATGGATATATTTCCTTAAGAATAAATTTGAAGTCTTTGAGAGGTTTAAAGAATTTAAGGCTCTGGTGGAGAACTAGACAGTGAAGAAGATAAAGGTGTTGGGGACAAATAATGGTGGAAAGTTTTGCAGTAAGGAATTTGAAGAATTCTGTAAGAAGTGTGGTATAGTACAGTAGAAGACTACTCCATACGCACTTGAGCAAAATGAAGTTGCAAAAAGAATGTACAAGACGTTGATGGAAAGGGCAAGAAGCATGCTCAGTGGTACCAGGTTAGGACAGTGTCTCTGAGCAGAGGCAGTGGAGACAGCATGTTACCTAGTCAACAGATCACCTTCATTAGTGTTGGAGGATAAGACTCCACAAGAGGTATGGACTATTAAGAAACCCTCTCTTTCACATCTGAGGGTATTTGGATGTAATGCATGTGTACATGTTCTAAAGGAGAAAAGAACCAAGTTGGATAGTAAATCTGAAAAGTGCATCTTTATTGGGTATAAGGATGGTTTAAAGGGTTATAAGCTTTGGAACCTAGTAACAAGGAAGGTTGTGTACAGTTGAGATGTGGTGTTCAGAGAGTTGAAAGATGTTATTAAACATGAAGTCCCATAAAAGTAACCTGAGAATATAGAGTTTAAGCTAAAGGAATAAGAATCATACTCTACAGCAGAGGACAATCAAAAGGTGAAGAGCCACAAACTCCGGGTGTGAGAAGATCAGTTTGAGAAGGAAGGCAGCCAAAAAGGTATAGTCCATCTGCTTTCTATTCAAATTTTTCTTTATCTATTACTGATGATGATCCTAGATTTGTGAAGGAAGCAGTAGATTCAGAGGATGGAAAACTCTAGAAAGAGGCCATGATTGATGAAATGGCATCTTTGCACAAAAATGAGGCTTGGGATCTGGTGGAGTTGTCAGCTGGAAGGAAACCCATTGGCAACAAATGGGTGTTCAAGAAGAAGACAAATGCAGAAGGAAAGGTGTAGAAATACAAAGCTCGGTTGGTAGCAAAAGGTTATTCCCAGGTGCCGGAAATTGATTTTGGTGATATGTTTTCTCCTGTCGCTAAGGTATCTTCTATTAAATTACTTTTATCTGTTGCTTCTTCTTTTCATTTTTAAGTAGAACAAATGGATGTGAAGACAACATTTCTTCACGGGGATCTGGGAGAGGAGATCTACATGAAGCAACCTGAAGGTTTTGCGGTGAAGGTTAAGAAAGAACTAGTATGCAAGTTAAATAAGTCTTTGTATGGGTTAAAACAGTCACCAAGGATGTGGTATTAGAAATTTGATACATTTATATGGCGACTTGGCTTCACTAGAAGCAAAGCAGATCACTGTGTGTATTTTAAATTAATTGGTCACCGTGTTATTTATCTGGTCTTATGTGTGGATGATATGTTGTTGGTTGGAAATGAAAAATAAATTATCCAGGATTTGAAGACCCAATTGTCCTCCAAATTTGACATGAAAGATCTTGGTGTTGCAAACTATTTTTTGGGCATGGAAATTAAAAGAGATCAGGCAAAGAGGAAGCTTTGGTTAAGCCAGAGGAAGTATGTCAAGACAATACTGCAGAGGTTTAATATGTAGGATAGTAAACTGGTGAAGGTTTCTATTCCTGTAGGTGTAAATTTATCTGTTGAACAGTGTCCCAAGACACAAGAAGAGGAAGAGGACATGTCCCATGTTCCATATGCAAGTGCAGTCAGTAGCCTTATGTATGCGATGGTCTGTACTAGACCAGAAATTGGACATGTAGTGGGAGTATTGAGCAGGTTTATGTCAAAACCATGAAAGGAGCATTGGATAGTAGTTAAGCGGGTTTTTAGTTATTTGCATGGAACTAGTGATTATGGTTTGTGCTACCAAGGAAGACTAGGATTGCACAAAGTTTTGGATATCCGTGGCTTTGTTGATGCAAACTGGGCTGGAGATCTCGATCAGAGAAGATCTACAAGTGGGTATGTGTTTAACCTATTTGGAGGTGCAGTCAGCTGGATGAGTAAGAAACAATTTGTAGTGGCATTGTTAACTACAGAGGCAGAATACATGGCAACCACTCATGCAAGCAAGGAAACAGTTTGGTTGCAGAGATTGTGTTCAAGTATGGGGTTAGTATAGGGAGTTATAAGGATATACTGTGACAGCCAAAGTGAAATTTTCTTGGCAAAGAACCCTGCTTATCATTCAAAGACAAAGAAAATTGATGTTCAATATCACTTTGTGAGGGATATGATAGAAGATAAAAAGGTGTGGCTGGTAAAGTTGGACACTTTGAAGAATACTGCAAATGCATTGACAAAATCTGTGAGCTTCGATAAATTCTCTTGGTGTAGAGAAAAAATGGGCATTTCAGGTCTGGATAAATGACTAAGCTCTCATGTGGCCCCCTGGAGAAAGAAAACAAAAAGTGGGAGAATGTTGGGTTGTGTTATATTCTTTTGGACCCTATATTAGGTTGGGCAGACCTACCTATGGTTTTGTGCATGGTTTTCGCACATGGTTTTAGATGTGATGGTTTTTGGTCCATGGTTTTGGATGCAATGGTTTTTGGTCCATGGTATTGGATTCTTCGGCATGTATAAATATTTATTGTAACATTGAAAGGAACATAATGAAAAATCAAGTTGGTAGTCCCAGTTTTGGGATCCAAGGGAAAATCTCTGTGTATATGTGTGTTTTAGAATTCATATGCAGGGAATTTCTGTATGGGGTTAAAACCTACACCACCCAGCTATGCCATGTGCTGGAGTGCTACAATGTGACTGCTGAAGAGGAAGAGGAGGATCCTAGGAACATTAATATCCCCGAGGCAGAAGGTCACTGCAATGTTGAGGGGCCGCAGATAGGGAATCATGATATCACCGTGCCACTGAAAACGAGACAAGTGAAAATTGGAAAGAGGCGGAGTCGAAGTTTGCAAAGATAGGTGATTACTGGGATGATGCTACAATGGATAAGGTCACTTCGTTGCTCCACGAATATTAGGATTTGTTCCCTACAAAATTTTCAGACCTAAAGGGGATAATAGGCGATTTAGGAGTGATGAAGATAACTGGACATGAAGCCTGTGAAACAAAAGCCATATCACCTCAATGCTAGTACAAAGAAAATGTCTACTTAGAGTTGGACAAAATCTTGGTAGCAAGAATCACTGAACCAGTGGAGGAGTCTGATTGGGTCAGCCCTATGGTAGTTTAGGAAAAGAAGCAGAAGGATTAAATAAGGATATGCATAGATCTCTGGAAGCTAAATTATGCTTGCATACATGATCCTTTTCCAATTTCGTTCACTGATGAAGTGTTGGATAATGTAGGAGGATAGGAAGCATATTCATTCACTGATGGGTTCTCAAGGTACCATCAAATCAAGATCGCACCGGAAGACAGGAGTAAGACTACCTTCGTGACCGAGTGGGGGTGCTTTCAGTATACTGTAATTCATTTTGGACTAAAGAATGCGCCGGGAATATTTTCGTGCGTAGTCATTGTGGCGTTCAAAGAGTTCATTCACAAGTTTTTAGAGGTATACTTTGACGATTGGACAGTGTTTGGGCTAGTAAAGCGCCATGTAGCTAGCTTGCGCTTGATGCTAGATACATGCTAGAGGTATGCTAAACTTTAAAAAGTGTTGGATACATGCTGGAGATCGCAAACAATGTTAAAAAAATGCGCGTAACTCTGGGTCATACTGGTTATTACTGAAAATTCATCAAAATTTATGCCCATATTACCGTGCCGATGGAAAAACTGTTGAAGGAAGATTCTACATTCTGTTGGAATGAGGAATGTCAGCAGAGCCTGGATGTGTTAAAAGAAAAGATGGTCACCACGTTGATCCCAATCTTTCCAGACTGGAAGAAGGAATTTCATGTGCATGTGGATACATCATGTATTTTTCTTGGAGCAGTACTAACACAGGCCAGTCAAGGAGAACTGGATCACCTGATAGCATTTGCGAGCATAAAGTTGTTGAAGGCTGAAAAGAACTATTCAATGACGGAGTGTGAAGGGTTGGCTATGGTATATGTGCTCCATACGTTTAGGCATTACTTGCTAGGTGGACACTTTAAGATGTACACAGACCATTCTGCATTAAAGTACCTGTTCAACAAGCCTGTGTTGGGGGGGGATATGTAGATGGTTGTGATTGTTTCAAGAGTATGATTTCGAAGTCATTGTGAAGCCTGGGTGATTGAATGTCAGACTAGATCATCTATCGTGCATTGAAACAGGTGAAGAGCCCACTAATTTGGAAGAAGGACTCCCTGACGTGCATCTCTTTGTGGTGCACATCGCAGACAATCATTTTGCAGACATCATCCACTTCCTAACTACGGGGACAACTCTAGAGGGATACACTAGTCAAAAAAAGAAGGAATTGGTGGTGCGTGCAGCAGATTTTTCTGTTATTGTAGGTCACTTGTATAAGATGGGAGTGAATGAGATATTGCGACACTATGCGCCTGATTTTGAAATAGCAGTATCCTCATTGAAGTTCATGAAGGGGTTGTGGGAGGCCATTATGCAGCAAAAGAAATAGTGTAGAAGATTTTACGTGCCGGGTTGTGGTGGCCAACATTGCATAAGGATTTGAAAGCATATTGTAGGGTGTGCGATGCATGTCAAAGAACAGGTAGGCCATTGTGAAGGGATGAGCTTCCTTTTAATCCACAGGTATCATTACACCCATTTGAAAATTGGGCAATTGATTTTTTAGGACCGATTCAGCCTCCAGGAAAGAAGATGGGTGCACGGTATATCATCACCACGACTAAGCATTTGACCAGATGGGCAGAGGCGCATCCTATAAAGGATTGTATAGGCGCAATAGATGCGAAGTTCCTACTCGAATATGTGTTGACCAGGTTTGGTTTCAAAAATATTTTGATGAGTGATCGTGGTATGCACTTCCTTAATGACACAATCAGTGCACTGATGGAAGAATTCCAAGTGTATCATCAAAATAGCATGCCATATCACCCTCGGGCTAATGGAACGGTGGAAGTGTTTAGTAAGATATTGGAGAATGAGTTGGCAAAGTTTTACAATGCACAGAAGAATGACTGGGACATGCGCGTACCAACTGTGTTATTTGTTTATAGAACTACTTGTAAAACGTTGACTGGATAAACACCGTTTAGGCTGGTCTATGGCATAGAAGCAGTGATGCCGATGCAATATATTGTGCCTAGTCTATGCATAGTGGCATTCACAGGTATGGTGGATCACGAAGCCTTAGAAGAAAGGCTCGTGCAGCTGATAGAGATGGAGGAAGATAGATTCTTGGCTGGATTCCATCAACAAGTTTAGAAGGAGCGCGAAAAGGCATGGCACGATTGGAACATCAAACTATGCACCTTCAAGGCAAACTATTTAGTTTTATTATATGATAGCAAGTTTGATAAATTTCAAGGAAAATTTAAGATGCATTGGCTAGGGCCATATGTGATTAAGGAGATTACTGATGGTGGAGCAATTCAGCTTGTGAAATTGAATGGAGATCCATTTCCAGGAAAGGTAAATGGAAACCGATGGAAGCCATACACTAGGGATCCTACCAGATGACTATATGATGGTAGCACAGTCTTAGTGCTCCAGGCAGCTGCAAGGAGGCGTAGGGCTATAAACTACACAGCCCAGGTTGTAGATCTGAGTGATGAGGGGCCTATGCAGAATAGAAGGGTGTCACAATGTCAGCAGATGCGTGAAGGGAGCTGCCCTACAAGACGAGAGACCGTGTAGCATAGCCAGAAAGTGACTATTACTATCATTGTTCATGATTTGACTACCATAAGACGGTTAAGAGGAGCGAGCGGCTGGCATTTAAGGCATTTAAGGCTGAAATCAAGTGTGAAATATTTGGAAATCCACTGCCAATCTCACATTTATGGACAGATTTTGGGGGGAATGGACGAATTTGAATTTGAAATTTACTATAAATTACAGATGGTCATCCAGCGAGAAACACTTTGCATTCTGAGAATTTTTGTGTTGTGTTATCTGTTGTGCATGAAACGTGAGCTCTTTGTGGACTTTATTACTAGTTTTTTGTTTGATAGATTACCTGAGGAAACTCAAAACCTCATTAACAGCTTCATGTCTGCACCAGTTGAGACCGCTAGTACTAGGGATGTTGTCGCCTCTGAGGAAGCTGCCCCTGAAGTCATGAGTATGGAGGTTCCTAATTGGGGTACCTAAGTCGTCGAGGTCACCTAGGCCGAAGCCCAAGCCACCGAGAGAGGTTCCCAAGCCGAAGAAGGATAAATAGAAGAATATGTTGCCGATCCGCGAGTCACCAAGGAAACATGTAGCCACACAAGATCAGCGGAAAGAAAATCCAACCGCGTAGGAGAAAGGAAAATTGGTAGACCTAGAGGCCGACGAGGGCATGGAAGACATAGATGTTGACAGGGTAGACCACATTTCAAATTTACTGGAGTACATCCCTCTACACCAAGGCAAGGTGAAGGTCCCGAAGGACACTAATGAGGGACAATTCCTCCTGAACACAACCTTGCTACCAGAAAAAAAAAAAAATAAAAAATAAAAAATAAAAAAAAATCACTTTTGAAGGTCCGCGCTTGGCATGCATCCCACATCTGAGACTTGAATATTGGGATCTAGGAGATGTTGAGCGGTTCCCCCACCTGACTACTGATACCTTCATGAAGTGGTTTTTCTACAAGGATTCTGGTGTCACGGCGCTAGAGCCGGTGGAATGGATTCGCGGGGTAAACAAGCCAGGGTTGTTGAACCTCTTATGGGTGACTCACTACCACTGCACCCCTATCAATTTGATAGTTATTAAGCAGTTTTTGTGCCTTGTGTATGATGGGTACTTATGGTTGACTGAGCCCATACCAATCAATGATATGATGATCCATAGAATCACATTATTACATCACTTTGGGATGAATCCTACAAAGGCATTTGGAGGAAAGACGGGCGAGCGAAACCTCACCGAAAAGATGAAGGACAAGTTCAAACTTGTCAAGAAACCACGCAATATTCCATCTCTAGTATTACTGACCCCGCAGTGAAGGTGGCGACCCAAATTTTGGGTGGAAAAATAATGAGAAAGTTCCACGCGAACGAGGTGTCAGCACTAGTGGTTTTGTTAGCAGCTCAGTGCGCAAAGGTTGTATAGTTCAACTGGGCGCGCTACTTATGCAGTGAGGTCCTCATGAACTGCAGGGAGGCACAGGACCAAAGAAATACATTTCATTATTCATGGATACTCTTATCAATTTTGTTGGTCACATGGGACTTGTCAAAGGACAACCAGTTTCCTCTGATTCAGACAGATTTACTAGAAGCTACAAAGTTTTCTTCACTATGGGCAACAAAGGACATTGCGTGGGTTTGAGAAACTAAAGTTTTTTGGTTACTAATGGAGATAAGAATTCATATGGCCATCAACTGAAAGCCGTGGTTATTGCCAACCATTTTTGAATAGTTATCTGGGTACGCGGAGTTCAATGCAGACTTCCACCACATGTACATCTGGGTGCTAAAGGATCCGGATCAAAAGTGGTATGATCTTCCTTACTTGGCTACAGATGATGCCATTACCAAAGTCCTTAAGCAATGGCCAGCAAATTGGAACACACCATCAGATTTGGTCGTCAGGACTAACAAGTCCGCGGAGAAGTAGAAGAAGGAAGTGGCATGACTAAAGGTGCAACAGTTATCAGAGAAGAGGAATAAGGAGACCAAGGACAAGGTTCGCGCAGAAACAGAGCGCTTCGTAAAGGAGAAAATGGAACAAGAAGAGCAAGGCTCTGACAGAAGTCAAAAATCTCCTTCGCCCCAAATGGAGGATGATGAACAGTCTAAACAAGGAGGTGGAGATCTGGAGAGAACTCCTCTTCGCATAAAGCAACATAGGGAAAAGGAAAAGGAGGGGCAGCGAAAGAAGACTAAGGCCTCCAAATCATCACTAGATACAATCACCTTGATGGAGGGTGACTTGGATGATATTGGAGATAAGGTAAGGGATACGAACCTGAAACTGCTGTAGCAGTTTTAGTAGTAGGAGAAACAGGCAATAAGTGCCATACAAATAGGTATGCGTGAGTTGCAGATCCAAACAACTAGACTGTATACAAGTGCAGGGTAGAGCAGCGTGGCATAAAATAGTTTGTCGTCGGGACCACTCAAGTAGTAGAGTTGGTTCGATCCTTGGATCTCTGGGAAGTCGTGCTACCAGATGGAGCTCTAAGCATGGAGGTGGAAGATGACAAGGCTATTTTCAGCGTGCTGAGGAATGTTGGCCTCAACTTGGCCATGCTCCCTAGTGAATTCCTTCACACACTACAAGCAAGTGTGATTGAATAGCTTAAGTCCCGAGAGAAGTGTTCGTTGAGCATGATCAGCAAGCAGAAAATCAACAACAAATAGATATTCATTGAGAATATAGTCACGCTAGAAGACTGGAAGAAGGTTCAGGAGAAGAATGAGTGCACCATAGTAGTGGTAGCTGAAGCATGTAGAACCGTTCCGGAACTACATATCCTAGAGGAAGTGTTGGTGGAGGCCAATATTAGGAAATTGGTTACAAGTGTGCATGATGCACGGGCAAAGATGGCCAAGGTTCAGTTTGAACTGAACCTTAAAATCACAGAGCTTTATTTGAAGTCACACCCTTCAACTCCACTAGAGGTCAGAGCACAGCGTGAAGCCATTGTGAAGGATGCAGTTGCAACGGTAGATGTCATGGTGGTATATTGCACCGTGCTCTTTGAGTAGTATATGGAAGTTGTTACGACTCTGCAAGAGGATCCTAACCTATAGAGGTTGAAAATAGAGGTCCTGGAATTGCAGTAGCAATATGATGAATCAAGAGCGATGGCATGCACCGTCGTTATATCACAACAACTGGCTAAGCTGCATGAGGTGAAGTAGTTACTCGAGCAGGTGGAGGTAGCGCAATGAAAAGTGGCAGTCCTCAAGGCCAAATTGGGGTGTTTCCTAGACGAAGCCTATGTCATCTCTTCCACCATCGAAGAGAAGTTGGCAAGCCTACATAGGACACAGTAGAAGGTTAAAGAAGATAGTGCAGGGCCAGCGATCGAGCAGCCGGTCATGAAAATCAAGCAAGAAGCCACGCAGAGTGCAACCAAGGTAGCAGTAGCTCAAGTCGAGCTCAGAGGTCTCTACAGAAAGCTCTCCATACCCACAGAGTGACTTGAGGGTGAGTTATGATATTTTTTTTGGGGACATGTTGGGACAGGGTCCCCTGTGGTCAATTTTGGGGCAAAAGCCTACGTTTTGGGGCAGAAAGCCCAATTTTTTGCGATGTAAAGTGTAAAGTCTCTGCAAGTTGTGGTTGCAGAGCGTATAGATAGTAAATATCATAAATGGATTTTCCCTTATTTTATGTAAGTTGTGTTGGCTTTAGTAGATCTACCCATGATTCGCGGACCATGGGATTGTATAAAAAGGAGAGTCTTAGAGAGCCTAAGGCAGTTAAGTGAAGTTGATAGTTGATGATAAATGTAATGGGTCATTAGAGTTGAAGATCAAAGATTCTTATAGTAGAAGAGAGGCTCTACATATGTGTGCACAGAGGCCTATATTAGGGTCCACAGCTGAGTGCGCGGACCCCTGCAACGAAGTGCGCAGGGTAGTCTTGAGTCTGTAAGCAAATCTGAAGCATCAATAAAGAGGTTATTTTGGAAATGTCTATGTTTTTCCCATTTACTTTTGTTATGAATGAATGTGTTTATGTTATGATGAATATTGGGTTTATGATTTAATACTGTATTGATGATTGATTTTGGATGGTTTACATTTTTATATTAACGCAAGTAATAATATATATTTACACGAAGAATATCTTAATGCATGTTAAAGATATCAAACACTTAAGTTGATCTAGGTAATAATAGACTTAGAAATGATTACAGAGGTGTGTAAGTGATTGATTCGCCTATTTAGGTCCACGAAACACAGTCATATACCTTCACTAAGGCCTAGAGGCCGGTAAGAGGGGGGTATATCGATAAGCCTCAAGGGCTTATCTATCTATGTGAAGGAAGGTTTAGGGAATAACATGACATCATAACCATCTCTAGGTGTGGAAACTTGGTTCTAGCATCCCCCTACTTCAGGTGAGACTTCGGTCCGTGCTCCGCGGATTGATGCCGAAAGGGCCAGTAGTGTAGGGATTTGTTTGGAAAACTTAACTCTAAACATGGGTCAGGACCCACTAAGCCAACATGTTTCAATTGGTTATGGTTGTTGATGTGGTGTTATGGGTTCATATCTTTGTTCTGGTGACAGTGATCTGACTGTTCAGATTGATTGATTGTCTTTTTCTTCAGATTTTATGGGTTTCATTGTTTGGTTGATGCAGTTGTATTTGATGGTTGTATTGAAGTGGTGATTGAGTTTGATATTTAATGTTACTGATGGGTCTAGTCTGAAAATTTGATGAAACATGGCCTAAAAATTATGTTGATGTGTACCAAGAGTATCCAATCTGAAAATTTTATGAAACATGGTCCCTGGAGGAAGAGTGAAGGTTTTAGGCTTCTGTAGGCCGATGCCTACGTACTGGTAAACATATCAGCCAGTACAAGAGCTAGGGGGTTGGAGCTCCCGTCCAGTAGCAGCTGGAGAACAAGTGAAGTTTGTAGCCTTCTATAGGTCGGTGCCTATGTACTGGTAAACATATCATCCAGTACAAGAGCTAGGGGGTTGTAGCTCCCTTCTAGTAGAATATGAAGAACGAGAGAAGGTTGTAGCCTTCTACAAGTGGGTGCCTGCATACTGGTATGAGTGTGTGCCAGGACAAGATTGTAAATAGCTTTCTTATATTAAAAAGAATGCAGAGACAACAACAATAGGTGGTTTTCTCCCGCATTAGGTTTCCACCTTAAATCCTGGTGTTCATGTGTGTTTCTTATGTGTGATGGTTTATTTTGTTATTACATCACATGGTTATTGTTTATCTAATGTTTAATAAATTACTAATGCATTCGCTGAAGACAAACATATGATGGATTAACTGAATCATAAGTTCACTACATATATGCTAATTATGTTAAGAATAATTGTGTACACATGCAGTTTCCATTTAGTAAAGTCACATATATAAATCTGAATATGAAATGTAAAATGTTATTGATTTGTAAATATTCATTCACCCCCCCTAGTATTTTTCCCAACACTTTCTTCATCTCAAATGTTGTCAATATTCCATGGAGTTGAACAAGAGTAAGAATTTTCAGATCCTACATTTCTTCAATAGCAGATACTTTGGATTCGGACTTTGAAGTTAGAGATCTCAAAACATTTTCAATAATAGAGGCATATTTTATTTCTTCACTAATATTTCTCATCGAATTCACAACTTCATCTACTTTAAGAAAAAATGTTGCAATGCTTTCATCATCATGAATTTTCAATGTCTCATACTGAATTCTGAATGTTTGAAGTTTAGAACATTTTACCTTGGTGTCACCTTGATAACTTTGGATAATCTTATCCCAAATTCCATTTGTTATTTTCATCTGCATTACCTTCACAAACCCAGTCTCAACTAGACTTCCCAATATGACATTTACAACATTTGCATTGGTTTCATAATGTTTCTTTCCTGTAATGTCTGATGGAATGGAGGCTGGAAATTGATATCCACTTTCAACTATTTCCCATACACTAGCTACTAGTACCTACAAGTATGCTGTCATCCTAAATTTCCAAAAGACAAAGTTAGTTCCATTAAATATAGTAGGTCTGATAGAAAATACTCCTTCATGACTACCCATCTTGACAGATCTCCTTCAAGTCATCAAGCTTCTGCCAAAGGACCTCGAAAAATACTAAGAGGGGGGGTGAATTAGTTTTTTCAAATCATTAACTTTTCATTTCATATTTTGATTTCGATACGCAAATTTATTGAAGGGAACCCGCATGTGTATGTGATTGTTCTTAAGAAACCTAGCGTACATCTGGTAAAATGATGTTTCAGTTAATTCCTCATACGTTTGTCTTGAGCCAGTGCATTACTACTTTATTAAGCATTAGATAAAAAATAACCATGTGCAGTAAGAAAAAAATAAACCATCACACATAAGCAACACACATGAATGCCAAGATTTAAGGGGGAAACCCAATACAGGAAAAAAACCATCTAATGTGGTCATATTTGTCTTATTTTAAATATAATGAAAAGCTTTTACAATCTTGTACTAGTGCAGACTCATAACGGTATGTAGGCACCCACCTAAAGAAGGATACAATCTTTGCTCGTTCTCCAAGTCCTATTGGAAGGGAGCTCCAACCCACTAGCTCTTGTACTGACATAAACGTGTACCAGTACGTAGGTTCCAGCTTGTAGAAGGCTATAACCTCGTTCTTCGGCTGTTATTGAAAGGGAGCTCCAACCCCCTGGTCTGATTTACTAGCTACCACTAGAAGGAAGCTCCAACGCCCTCAACTCTGGGGACCATGTTTCATAAATTTTCATACTGGATCTTCCTGCTACAACACATCACAACTTGTAGGCCATGTTTCATCAAATTTTCACACTGCACCCATTATCAACATTTAAGCTCAATATTAATCATCAAATTGTAACTCGTCACTATAACTAAATCATCAAACTCTAACAAAACTAAATCAGCCAATCACTGAAACCAAATCAACTGAAACTCAATAGAAACTCAACCAATCAGTTATATCATTATAATTAGAATATCAGACATCATATTCCACATCACAGAAACCAGATTTTCCTACTAAAAACCCTGATCAACCATCTCTCAAAATATATACACTACTTTAAAGTAGCAAACCTACATTTGTATGTGCCTTTCATGAATAATACCCATGTACAAAGATTAAACTTCTAAAAACTGAAAATTGGACCACTATAATTTTAAAACAAACACTGAATCATACTCAGATCTACTTCAACATTCTGAACCAATCACAGAACTTTCTTTGATCTTCAATTTCAATCAGTAAGTAACTTCAACATTATTCAATCAATCAATTCACAATCAAACCATCACTATTTAAGCATATATCATCTAGAAGACTTCATTAACAGACAGTAGAAACACATCAAAACTGATTAACTGATCAGACATCCTTTTTCATCAAAACCCTACTTTTTGTACGCGCTTTCTTCAAATCATATCAGCGTGTGTATGTACTCTTCAAGAAACAAACCCTTATATAGATCAAGAAATACACACGACTTACCAGCATCACATCTACGTGTGTACACACCTTGCAAGCTATAAAACCCACATACATATCTACAAATTCATATTCAAATCTTCGTTGCAACACAAAACTTCAGTCATACCCAGATCTCAGCATACACAGACAAATCATGTGTTAAGTAGCCATCAACACAAATCAAATCATCCCATAATCATGATTGTCATCTTAGATCTATTGGATCTGATCCATCATCAAACTCTCAGGTGCATACTTAGTTTATATCAACAAAAGCATCAATAGCTCATAACAAGCATATTTGCTTCATATCTAATTATTCATAATATTTTCATCACTTGCACACATTGCACACCTTTTACGACTTTGATCTTCATCACCTTATATAGCTTAGCGTTTTTCAATACCACATGTCAAAACCACACTCCAGCTGATGGTTTTCGTAGATGGGATTAAAACATCTGTTATTCAGCTCAATACCACAGGGCAATACCATGGTAAGGATCCTTGGTATTTAGAATACTATGTTGCGGAAAATTTACGCAAGTTTGCTTCTTCATACTCGCATGTGTACGTGGCTTTGCTTAACAAAACCCACATATACTTCTTGAACTTTCAACTATATCATACCTTTGCCTCTGAATTGTTACGTCTTTGTCAAAACACTCTACCATATATGTAAAACATTCTGTCACATCTTACTTACATCTTCAACAAGTAGGTTTCCATCAAGAAACAACTCATCAAATAGGTTTCCATCAAGGACAACACATAATTCATAATTCCAACAATTACAATATATTATCATTCGTTAGAGCTAAGGGAGAGAAAATAATTGTTGAAGAGGTAAATAGAGAACTAAAGGAAGCCCTAAATGAAAAATAAATATCCATAAGTACTTCCACCATCAAGCTTACCAAGGATAATCTCAAGCATCATATGGTAGAACCATATAAACAATAGATAGTCCTCAACTCCTTCTTAGTCTCACTACAAAAATAATTATCCACGTTCTCCTATAACACTAAGAGTATGTTGTTGTCATGGAGTATGGCTAGTGTATCTTAAGGAAATTGAGAAGATTCCACTAGAGGATGCAATTGTCCTCTTTGACTTGCAAAAAATTTGAAAAATTATTATTGTAATTGTAATTATAAAATAGGAGAAGTTGAAAATTGTAACTTCCCTTAAGAAATCCAATAGCCTTAGGAAGCAATTACCATTCAAACTTACAAATATTGTAGAGTTGAATGTAACAAGGACGTTTTTGAATCTTTTTGAAATCATTGTGAACTAGATATTGGGAGGTGGTGATTCTATATTATTTTGGTCATATAGTATATAGAATCCATGACAGCCACCACTAAACTTCACTTCACGTACATAGTGTCTTTTTTCCTAATTATTCTCAAGCAATTCATTTATGTGTGTATCTATGAGGTGCAGTACTACTAGTTGTAGACTAATCTTAAAATTGGCTTGTATTTTCTCATTTTCCATTGCTTTATTTCTACATTATGTACTTATTGATTCAAGGGTTGACCATTATGTGTTCTTCTCTGATAATTTAACTATATAGTGTCATCCAGGACTACAACTAATTATTCCTTGACTGCACATATGTGCATTGTTTTCCCATTTCTTTCACTTTTCTCATTTACCTTTCCTTTTAGATAGCTTATAATAGTTACATTCTTACATTTAGGATACATGCCAGCTCAGTAGGTGCACCCCACCATTGTGATGATCACACACATATCACAACACTCACTCAAAACCAAGCCTCGCATCCAGGCCAGAATCCATTTGGGTCTCTCATAACAAATGGTGTGAGGTCTAATTGGGATGTTATATGAGAGAGAATCTCTAATTATTGTTGGGACATTTCGCCCTGCCAAAAGGTTTTATACCTATAGTTGAAGTAATTTTCCTTCTCTACAGTTGAATTATGCTTTGGTTCTATACCTATAGTAATTCAATAAAGTCATTTTATTCTAAACTAAAGTATAAATTTGTGCTTCTATTCAAATTAACTAAGAGTGAGGATCACTGATATGGGATGATCCATTCTCTATGTGTTATTAAATCCTAAGTCGCTTGTAATGAAATATTTGTGCCTCTCCTTATAGGCCCCTCCCATGCTTTGATACCATGTTATATTATGATCACATGAAAATGAGAATCTAGTTGTGAAAAATAAGCAACAGTAGAAATTGCAAGTTTGAAACAAAAAAGAAAGAAGAGAGAATGAGAGATCACTCTTTAGACCAAAAATACAAAGAAACCAATTCAAATTATGAGGCCAAGAGACCAAAGTAATTTCTTGTATTACATTGAATGCCATAAGTAAATATTTATAAAAATATCTTGAATAGAGAAACAATGTGTAATAGGTGTTGTTCATTAGTGCATGGACATGTAAGTAATAATAAACTTACCCTTAGTTTCAGTTGGCTAGCCCAAGGTTGTAGTTAACTAGTCAAAAAAGAGTTAGAGCCATAAATAGTCTAAGAAGTCAAGTATAACAAGCCAAGTGAAGTGTGCTTTCACTCATAGAAAGTAGGATCTAACACCTCCTCAAAAGTGCAGTTATTCCTAGAAAATAAGAATTTACCCATTGTGGTTTATGAACCCATGGTTTTGGAAACCCTTGATAATACATATAATGCATGTGAGGGAAATACATTTAACTCGAAATTCTAGAGATATAACTACTCTCCAAAAATAAGAATAAACTCTCAAGAAGATAAGTTTTCCAAGAATAGAAGTTGTTACTTAAGGATAATCACACACTTCTCTAAGAGGAGCATAAGGATATGATTGATGAATAAAGTTAATGGATAAGGAAATTGATAACGATAATAGATAAGGCCATGGTAGTGCATTATGATTCCATGTCACTACCACATGTCATCCAACATGGCAACACCCACTAAAAATATACCTAATAAAAATAGGCATGTTATAAATAGCAATCCTCCTAAACAATGGAAAAATATAGGAAAATTGAATATATAATAACATTTATTACTTGTCTTTTTATGTTTAAACAAATTAATAGATTATCAATTTTATGTATATAAATTATTGAATATCATTGTAAGTCCACAAAATAATATAGATTATGAATTTATTTACTTTAGTGCTATTTAAGAAATAGTGTATCGAAGTTATCACTTATAATAAACTTATTGGTAAAAACAACTAAAATCCTAATTACTTTAAAAAACATAAATATCTTGTGAATTAAATGGGAACTATAGGCCTCCTCTTGTCCAACATTAGAAGAAAGGGAAATTTGATGTTCAATTTCCATGGTCCCTTTCATCTAGTGAACTATTTCCTCTTCCTACATAGAATTAATTGAATCCCTTAAATTTGATGTTGCAGAACAAGCACTTTTTCCAATATTATTGACCATGTTCTTGAACATACCACACTCTACTTCTAGGACATTAATGTTTTTCTCCTATTGGACCATTTGATTCATAATTGATGCATTGTAGGAGATGTACTTTCATTCTATCATAAACCTCATAAGTGATTGAAAATATATGAGACATATTTCCTTGAATGCCCTCTTTATGCCTTCTTAAGGACTTGCATATCTTGGAAGGTCTCAATAGTCCATCATGTCCAAGGCTGGAAAAGATGGAATTGGACTTGATTTTGGCCAAGTGGAGCAACATATAAAGAATATACAATCAACATAGAGCCCTTGAAACTTGCTTCTTTTAAAGTAATAATGTTCCCAACAAATGAGAGAGATACATAGCTTAGGAATGTACATTCAAAGTATGAGTTATGATATTTGCACAATAATCTCTCTAATATGAGTTAGAATTCAAAAAACATAATTTTAACCTCAATATCTAAAGAGTAGAATCTAGATATATGCCAAAACCTAACTCGTTTTGTTAATTCTCATTTGAGGGAAACCAATAAGAAGAACCCACAATCTATATTCTTAAAATATAAACCAAACAATTAGGAATTATTACCTAATTGGTTCCAAAATGTCTAATTGTATGTTGATTTTAATTTCCAATTTTGAATATGAGTTGGATTTGATCCCACCTCAATTATGATTACCCATGTTAAGGGATTCAAAAACCATCCTACATGCAAATGGGATGGACTATCATCCTTTCTAGACGATGCCTCACTATTATGCATTGAAATAAGTGAGATAAGTGCATGGGTTACTAATGTTCAAGACATGTGACTTATGTCCATGAGATCACTTAACTTCATGTAACAAGATACTTAGGGGACAGTAACCCCCAAAAGATTTTCTTATATTTTTTTGTATAATATTGGAAGTTTAAATCCCTTATGACATGAAATAAATAAAGATTTCGAACTAAGAGCATCCTTGTTTATTTTAGGTGATGATTCATGCAATATTATTATCTGTAGGGACTGAATTTGAGACCGTCATTGTGGTGAAGTAAAATTATGAGTGTGGACACAAACAAATTCCTCTAGCCCAATAATGGGTCTAGCCACAACTGATACATTCTATGGAATATTTCCTTAGGTTAGAATCAATTAAGAGGGCCTAAATCTTAGTACGCTTATCCCGTTTGATGATGTCCTTGCTTGCTTACTCCAGCTATCTCTCGATTCCTTCTTTGAACACCTGAAACAAGTAAACAACAGCAAACAACAACCGTGATAATAGACAAATTGTAATTCAACCTACTTAACAAGTCAAGAAACATTAATCCATGAACATGTAAGATAACAAATCATGTAGGAAATTAATTGATAGTTGCATATATATTGAGTCAAGAAGAGATTACAACAATTGTCTTGACGTTGTCATTCTCCTTTGACAAGACCAGGTTCCCACACACTTTTGCTGCATTCCATGATGGCCTCAACAATAATAGTTTTAAGGCTCTTCCCTTTAGGCTTCACACTTCTCCCTCACACAACTAGAGAGCTACAACTATCAATAGCTTGTTGTTTACTCCAAACTTAATTAGCACTAGCACACCAACATTAACACTAGCTTGTGCTTGGGAAAAAGGGAGGTTTATATAGGATGAATGGATGGGATATGTATCCTCTTCTCATGGGAGAAAGTCTTATATCTTGAGGTAGTTTCATCCTTATAGGGAAAAGGATCCCAAACTGACATCCTCAATCCCATCCGGCCAAACCATTTACCAGACTTTTGTTACGAAGCTTCTAGAGCTGGAAGTTTTGACTCTATATTTAAAAGACTTTCCACAAGAGGACCAGCGCGACTGGAACAAAGCTCAGTCGCTCCGGTCAGTGCTAGGGACAGTGTTAATCCCTACATATTGGCATGAGTGGGACAAGGACCATTAGCGTCAGTCTTGTAAACTGGGCAAAACAAAAGTTTTTGGGGAAATGGTGCAAAAGGGAATTGTTCTACACATGAAGAGGAACACAATGGGAGTTTCTTCATGAAGGGTAAGCATGTAGGGTTCACTGTAGAGGTACTCCAGGATCAAGGAATGGGGAGTATAGGGACAGTGACAAAATTTTGTGTAACAGATGCCCCCTAAAGCGTGAAGGTCGAGCTAGAGTGAGGAATGAAACGCTTTATGAATAAGTGCAGGGAACCATACTCTGTCATCGAAAAACCTGCAAGCAAGTATAGATAGATATACATAACTGTGAAATCTATCAAATGATAAATGAATCATGGCATGTACGTAACCATCCAAAGAATGATCATGTAAATATATCTAGGTATGGGCGCAACCATCCGTCAAAGAGGATCATAATGAAACCAAGGTATGGTCACATCCATCCAAAATGAGAAGGATCACATATGATAACTCATGTGATGGTCGCAGCCATCCATCTAAAAGAGACATGTATATCAACATAACCATGTCACATCACTTCGTAACCTGGAATTTTGTGATCTAAGCCCAGGGTCTTGTGTGCGAACACTACCCAGTCAAAGTACAAATTCTAACATGCGAATAAATGTGCTGACGTCGAACATGCTATAGAGTCTCTTGATTACCGGTCAATGATGTAAATTGTTAACAAGCGCGAGATAAACCACCAATGATAACAATGGTCCTCAAGGTACTAGCAGCACAATTCACGCAATGTGAATAGAGGAACTGAACTCGAACACCCATGAAATCATTCGATCGAAAGACAATGTTGTGAACTTGTCGTCGAGTGTGAAGAACTAGCCATTAGGGCATGCAAGCTTTAAGGTACTGGAAGGGAGTCTCTCATCAACTTCCTAGATAATGAGTTGAAGTCGACAGGAAGCGACCATGTTGAAGGAGGGCCATAATGTATCCCAAATCATCGATGTGAGACGAAAGGATGCAAAATGATTTTGGATGATACAGAGAATTAGAGGAAAATGTAACTGCAGAAGGACAACTCTTGAACATATCGGTGACACGACTGGAAGTTTGGCAGCTTTTGGATCCATAGGATCAGTGGTCATGATGACGTGGTAAAGATCAAATGGAAGACAAAAATGAACAACCCAACCCAGGAAGGTCAACGATACAAAGGAGGATATCCCAACCCGACATGAAGCAGAAAGTGTCATGTTCAAGAGTAAGCTACTGACACAACTGATTAGATTTCCAAATTTTCCCCCACTATTTCTGGCAAGTTCCCCAATTATTTTCAATCACAATCTTGATGGGGATAGCATATTCTTGCACTGTAAGTTCATCCTTCGGACGAATCTGACCTAGTAAGTTTAACGAGCCCTAGGAAGGAGAAGCTCATGTTTGTCATGATGACGAATATGATGTCGTTTAATAGTTTAACGAGTCTGACAAAAGTGTAACTTGGTATCTTTTTCATGTTTAGAGAGTTTGAAAAAGACACATACAAGAAAACTCCACATGGTCCATTTTCATACGTTTATGTCTCTTGAGCCCGAAAAGCTAGAAAACGATACTTGAGAGATCGCTTGACCATTTCGGTCAAGGAGTACCTTTTCGTAAATAGTGTCTCCCATCCTAAAAAAGGGGTAAAATTATATAGGGCACATGATGTTTCACATCCGTTAACGAGTTCGAAATGACAAGGGCTCGGCTATCTTTTTACTTTTAAAGGGTCGGAAAAGAACTTGAAAGTGGACCCCCCATTTTATGAGTCAAACGGGAAAAATTCTTGGCAATCTTTTCATATGAGTTTAACGAGTTGAGAAAAGAGCTAAAATGTGACTCGGCATCATCGTCAAACATCCATCACCTGTCACTATGCAAAAAGGTAAAGTGCATTATCCAATTATTGAGGCAAAATAAGTTAAAATATTTACAAAAACCTAATATTTTCATGAAAATTTTAATAAAAAGGAGAAAATTAAATATATTTTTACTGTTTACCATTTTACCTTGTTGTGAAGACTTTTTACTCACTTTTTCCCTAATTGTTCTGTAGCAAATTGTGGGAGATCCAGGAAGTCATTTGCCGAGCTGCCAGTTACAGGTAAGAGCTAAGGCCCTGAGCTCCATTTCCATGCCTTTTATTCTTGTTTTTAACCATTTTTAGGTTTTTTGAGGGAGGTTTTATCAAAACTTTTTCGCCCTTGCTCAGCGCAACATCTGGGCATGGAATCGCACCGGCCGAGGGTAATTAACATGGCCTATCACATCATCGGCGCAATTGTTTTTAAAACAAGCGGGTCAGTGCTATGAATAGGGAAAAACCATATTTCCTCATAAAACCACCATTAAAACTTGAAATTTATGGGCCAAGCATGATTGTTGACCCAAATCTATGGCTTTTGTAGGAAAGAATCATTAAAAATGGTAGACTGGAAAGAACGGGAACATGAAGATGTGGACACCCAGGCACTGAATGATCCAAATTGCCTAGAAGCTTTGATGGCTTGTGGCATCCTCAAATTCTTTCTCACGCCAGGGATGCGGTTCCAAACCAAGTTTCTTTGGTACCTAATTAGTATTTGGGACATAAATCGGGAAATATTTGTCATTGGTGACCAAGAGCTGGAGTTAGAAACTTCAGATATATATTTCACTAGAGGACTATCCTGAAGAGGGGAACGAATCAACTTATATGGGCCACAACTGATCGAGGGAAGCATATCCACGTTGCTTGTTGAACATTGCCCTAAGGCCCTCAAATCCAAGAGTGGGAAGATTGAGATTTCCATTATTCAGGATCTGACACTAAGAGTGTTATTGTTGACTATTGATAGAGTGGTGGGGTCCCAGGCAATACATGAGACCAACAAGTCGAATTTCCTGTATGATATCGACTGCATAGCACCTACGATCTTCAACTAGGCAAAGGCCATGAAGATCAACATAAAGTGCCAGTTGACCAAAGCTAAGGCAGGGAATCTGAAGAAATTTTGCTTCAGATCTATACTAGTGACCTTTTTCTTGGAACGAGTGTCACTGTTCCAGTATCAGTTGACTGAGATAGATCCTCCCATGCCATGCGACCCATGGATGGCCCGTTGGAGTCATTTGATGCCCAGGATCACTGAGGGCCAACACATGTCATACAGACTTGCATTCTTTTCATGGCTACGACAACAGAAGATCGTCGTGGAGGACTAGCCATACAGTGGCACCAAATTTCGTGGAGATCTAGACATGCCACTACCAAATGGAGAGGATTTTGATGATGTAGGTAAAAAATCATTTTTTTAATTTCGATATTTTTTAATTGTTTTTGGCATATATGTGTTTATAATATTTTTTGTTAATGAAGACGTTGGACTAGAGCACCCTGCTGGCATGTCCCCAATAGCCAAGCACGTCACTCGCCCAATTGATGTTATCGCTCCTTATTAGGAGGGAAGTGACAACGAGGATGAGATCACGAGGAATCTTGAGGGGTTGACTCGTGGTATCCTAGAGTATGCTCAGGTGGGAGAAATTCCTCGCCAGTACCAGAGACACACGGTGGGAGTATCGGATTGGATCCACCAATTGTTGACTCGTGTTGCGCGAACTATTTCATGCTATCACGATCACCATGTTGATTGGCTCCTAGGTCCAACACTTACATTTTTTGAGGCCTGCATGCCACCGATATATGAGGCCTGCAAGCCGTCGATGTTATCTTGGACACACATATTATTTTTTGGGTTTTTGATGTATCACATATTATCATCATATATATATATATATATATATATATATATATATATATATATTGTATTTTCTTGCTTACTATGGTACAAATGGTTTTTTTTTATCTTTTCACATGTTTCGTAAATGTCTATCCAACGCATAATTTGCTAATGCATCTGTCAATGTATTCATGCGTCTAGGAATATGATGATATGTAATATAATAAAAATGTCTTTCCAGTAGATGAATACAGAGATACATTCTCAATATTTGAGGGTTTCTAACGGAATATTGCCCATTGAGTTGAAGGACGACAAGCTGTGAATCCAAGTTGACAACCAACTCTCGTATGACAAGAGCAATGGCTTCTGACAATAGTTTGATGACTGCACTATATTCAGCAATGTTGTTAGTTGTACAACCTAAACAGATACCTTGAAGGTCAATCAACTCATCGTTAGGGTCATAAATAGCCCATTCCACGGATGATAGGTTTCGGGTACTACGACAAGCACCATGAGTGAAACTAATGTGAGGAGTTGTAAATACATGCAAAGCAAGAAATGCATAGTAAACAGGAAATTTGTTTGCAAACCAACACACCAAACCACACTACACAAAAATGAATGACACACTAATGTACACAAGTAACCATGCAAGATGACCTAAGCATGGTACTTTTTAAGAGGGTCCATGTTGGGACTTGGGTAATCAATCAACATAGATGAACACCAGAGTTTCCATTGACATCACGAGTAAGCATTGACTCAACCAAATAATAGAGTAGAACTCATATAAGGCGTTTCCCCCT
The DNA here is from genome assembly GCA_031772625.1 of Pinus tabuliformis. Classification (NCBI taxonomy): domain Eukaryota; kingdom Viridiplantae; phylum Streptophyta; class Pinopsida; order Pinales; family Pinaceae; genus Pinus; species Pinus tabuliformis. The sequence continues at coordinate 42,602,244 of CM062815.1, forward strand.
TGCCCCTTGGGCGAGGTAGGGTTACAAGTTAGATGCCAACCCCATTGCAATAATGGGAAATCAGTAAAAACGCAGGGAGGGTGAATAATCCTAAATCCATTACGGGATAAAGGTTCCCTTAGTTGAAAGATCTTGACTATGTCAGGATAAACTGACACATCAATAGATAGCTGAGAAGAGTACTCTTTGAGACTGGTACACATGACGGTCAGACAAGGCAGGAACAAGGAACGATGATGATTATCGATCCAATGTGGCTCCTCGAGAGACATGACTTCCATGATACCTTCATCAGTAAGGAAAGTCTCGGCTAAGGGATCAAGTAATTCAAAAGCACCAAGCCACGGGGATTGAGAATATGTATCGAGAGAGGTCTTCAAAATAGGAGAATCAAACGATGCAGAACTCAAAGCTGAAACAATTTCCACGTAATTGATTTCGGCAGGACTAAGCGGCATAACCTCGCCCCAGATATCAACAAGATCTGGTGAAGGTATGACCCAAGGATCAAATCTAACCAAGACCATGTTAACAGAGGCAACATGAGGAGGTGGGAGCAGAAAAATTCCCATTAAGGTAGAATCTTTGAAAATACCTTCCCCCACACTCTCATAGGGAGCACCAGTGTGCTTGACATACAGAAAATTTCCATCTGAAGAGGAAGAGTAAAAGAAAGACAATTGGTCGATAGTGATGATCTACCCTTGATGGGGAAAATGAATCACGCGAAATAGGGAGGAGGCTACAGCATGCATAACATGCATCCATCTTCGACCGAGTAGAAGATTGTAATTGAGATTGGCATCAACGATCTCTACCTCGACTTGCACTATCTTTCGTTCCAAGGTAATGAAAAGGTTAGGTAAGACACCGAAGGGTCGCGAGTTGCACCCATTGAAAGCTTCCAAAGTGTTCAGGGATTGGTTCAAAGCAAGAGAACCAATAGCCTTCCAGCATGTGATTGATGGTGGGCTCCAGTATTGTAGCAATAATGCTACAACTCCTGGAAATCCCTTCTTTAATTTTATCAACCCGGTAGTTCGTAACAAACTTGGAAGCGACGGTGCTGTATGCACAAGTACTAGCTCTTGCCGCAGCTGTCACTTGGTCAGCTGGCACAAGTCCGCTAGGGGCTTAGGCCAACTTCTATGAGCTCTTAGAAGAATCTTTCTAACTGATGGATGAAAGCTAACTCAAAGGAAGCTAATCTACTTGCGGAAAGGAACTGAAAGCCAAAAAGAAACACAAACCCTAGCAAACCCTAATTTTACCAGCTAGTCCTACTGACGCAAAGGAGAGCATGAAAACTACTGAAAGAGATGCCATTACTTCTATGAAGGTAAAATACATGTGTCTAGACTACCTCTATCTGAAGAAAACATCTTTTTGTATTTTTGAATAAGTTATTAGAATTATCATGCATGTGCTTTTAACTGGCTTTTTACTGTGCAGAGGTGGATCAAGGAGGAGAAATTCTTGGAAGAGGTCGGGAAGGTTCAGAGAGGGTCTAAGGAGTCCCTAACACCCTTCCAGAGAGTTTCACAAAGTTTAGTTGCCAAGAAACCGCGTTTATGAGCTTCTACAGGAAGTCTGCAGGGGTTCTACAGGATGTTTAGAATTTCTACAGGATGTTCTGTGATTTTTCTACAGGATGTTCAGAAATGGGGTTTTGAAGCATGGATGTAGGAAAGAAGGTGGAGGAATGAGTATGGAGGTGAAGTATGGGTGTAGGGGAGTTCAAGACTTGGAGGATGGAGTCGAGGAGTGGCATAGATGGTGAGATCTGTTCGAGGGATGAAACGATGTTGCACAAGAATATGAGAATCATGGCAAAGTAAGCGAATGAGGCAAATGTAAGGTAAGGGTTCTAAGTGAAGGGTGAAGCAGGTAGGTTGGATGGAGTATGGGCACGTAAGGAAGGATAATAGGTACTCTGCAAGTGGTTTTTCAAAATGACCAAACAAACACTTATAAAACCTATGACCTAGTTACTTTACTCTAATCTGACCTAACAGCGAAAGGAAATGAACAGAAGTTTATTCGAAATGAAATACGTGAAATGACTATGCAACTAAGCAATCATAAACTGAAGCATGCAATCAAAACTGATATCAAGTTCGACAACTAAGAATCCAACACTATTAATTGCATGGTGAAGCAAAGAATGTGTTTTTGTGGGCAGCAAGGTTACATTGGTCCCAACTCATGATTCCACTGAAGGGGAGGTGAGATCCAAAGTACTTGGTAGCCTTTTCTGAATATATTCCCTGTGATTAACCTATCAAGTAAATCTGAACATGAAGAACCTTTTTAATCATCAAAAGCAACCTAAATAACAACACAATATTTAAATCGAAATAGCAGATTTTATTCTAAGAATGCAGCAAAGACACATGAAAGTAAACAAAGGAGGTATTGGGCGCTTGAGATGGGCCCAACCCCAAGAGCTACAGCCTCCTAAGAGATATTTAGAGTTGGTGCAAAGTTGGATTCATCTTTATTGAGCAAGAAAAGAAGAGTTACATCAAAATTGTCCACAAGGGAAACTTGAAAATGAGCTGAAAGCAAAGCTAATCTATTGCCTAAAAATCGAACTACAAAATGACTAACTACTAGCTAACCAAAATGAGGCCCTAAGCCTTCTTATTTATACAAATTGAGGACCCAACAGTCCTCCTAAACTTTAGGGACTCGGCTGCCCAAAACTTGTAGTTAACAGCAGTCCTACTTGACTTGCTTGGCTGCCCTTGTGCTAATTGATTTGGTGGCCTTTGAACTCCGAGATGATGGTGGAGAATTCGAGGTAAGGGCCCATAAATGAAGGGAACACCTTCCTAAAAATACTCTCCACGAATTTGGCTGCCAAGTGCTCATTTCAACCATTGACTTTGTCTCCAAATTGACCAAAAAGGCTACACAAAGCACACATTAGACTTATTGGCATAATGACTAACCCAATTCACTCTATTAGCATAAATATAATCAAAAACATGCAATAAACTAATGAGAATGGTGGATTAAGTCGAATTAGGAGGTTGAATGAGCCCAAATTATTATCCATTTTTGGGGCTCATCATCACCCCCCTACTGAAAGTGTTGCTCATCCTCTGAGCAACCAATCTATCTCCTCATCTTTGATGGCCCTAGTGGCCTCCTTGTCATCCCAAGCTTCTGAAGTGATTTCCTCTTCTCGGTCATGAAACCATGCTTTTCTCTCTGCTTCTTCCCACTGCCTGCGCTTCTTTTCCTAGAGAATTCTCAACTTCCTGTAGAACTGTCTCAGCATCCTGTAGAACTGTATTTGAGTCCATTATCTAAATTCTCTCTCTTCCAGTGAAGGTTTTTGGCTTCCTCATTCATAGGTGATGGACATCCTTGAAGGAGGCCCCTCCTTTTGTTTAGCTTGTGTGTCCTCAATGGCAATTTGCTTCCTTGACTATGGTTTGGGGTTTTCCAATTCTTATCTGCATGCCCTTTCTTGCCTTAAAATATAGTGGAAGTTCCCTCTTTCACTTCTGCTTCGGCTTGGGAGAGGTACTTAGGGCGGCCAACACAGCTGCTGCCTCCCTAGCTAGGATTTCGGCCGAGTTCTCCTTCTGCTTCCCCTTTTCAGGACTTCCTGTAGAAAGTCCTGTAGCTAATTTCTGGCTTCCTGTAGAAACAGTTCTCTGTCTTCCTGTAGAAACAGTCTGCTAGCTTCCTGTAGAACCAATTTTCTCTGATTTGGCTTGCTTGGCTGGGGGTGCCTTCTCCTTGACCTGTGCTGTGGTTGCCTTGGGTGTATCCCTACTTGTTTGGCCTTTTTCAGTCTTCTCTGCCTGGGTTTGCAACCGCTTCTCCTTTGGCATTTGTGTCTTTATTTCACCCGCTTGCCTCAACAGCTTGTCCTTTTCTTGCTTTTCCTGTGGCTTCTCCTGTGATTTTTCCTATGATGGTCTGCCCTCGGTTTTCTTACCCTTAGCTTTCTTCCCCTTTGTTTTCCTCTCTGCCTTGATGTGCTCCTTGTCCTCGCTGTTGGATGAGGTGAATTCTTCGGCCAGAGTCTGGATGTCATCACCCTTGGACATATTGTGGAAAACCTCCCAAGAGATAGGGACAGTATAAGTATGGAGGGCATCTTCTACAAGGAGCTTGATAAGCCCATGATGGGCCAGCTGGTCTGGTGTTCCCTCCTTCAGTTTCGTGCTACACTCAATCAATGACTATAGGAGGAAGTATGGAATGCTCAATTTTTGTTTTGAGGGCAAATCCATCGTGTGCCTGAGCTTTGTTAACAAGCGGAAGTGATAGCCATTCACAAGGCTAAATTGCCCCTCATAGGTAATATACTTCATAATTTGAAGGCTGAATTCACTCAAAATGGTTGTAGGCTAGCTCTCCAAATCCCATTTTTATCCTCTGAATACTGCTCTTCTGGTAGGAAGAATTCCTTTTTGGCTTCTGCAGGGACCTAAGGAACTCCTCTGTGATTTCATCATCATGACCTTGAATTTTATCACAGAAGGTCATCCACTTTGCACAGGTAAATAGGCCTACCACCTCAGGAGTTTCTCTCAACTTCTTGGAGTCCGAGGGTTCCTTTCTGATAAACCCTTCAGGCATGGTGAAAATACCCTATTTTTGGCTTGATCTCTGGTTAAGGTGGAAATTCGTATGTGGTTTTTCTCCTTGGTTCTTAGGATAGGGTTTCATCACTGTGTACCTCTCCTCTCACCAATTCTCGGGTTATAATACTGTTGTTTCCCCAAAACTCGACTGATCAACAAGAATTAAGCTCTCACAGACAGAGTGCAGAGCTAATTTTTACACCAACCATGTAACAATCGCAAAATAGAGATTGGATATGTGCACAGGTGAGCATTACAACGGTTTGTCATTTAAAATGGGGAGAGTTTTCTTGGCAAGAACCATGGAGGTGAATATGACGCAGCACCATTCAAAAGAAATTTTGTGTATTATATCGGCAAACCACCGTTCTTGACCCACAGGCAGACTGGTTCCAATTTTCCCCACTTCAAACAAGCTAATTCACCACCTTTTAAAATTTCATGCATGGGAATGGTATTTTCGAGCCTACCTTTCTTCAAGCTTCAAACTGGATGAAGAAAAACTTGGGCTTCTCTGCTCTGGAAGACTCTGTTGTACTTTCCTGTAAAACGTCCTCCTGTAGAATGTTGGCCGGATTCTATAAAATGTCTCTGCGCCTCTGCACGATCTTGGTATGTGGGAGAATTTTGAACAGGCCAAAAAAGAAAATCAACGAAGGATGATAGGTTAACTGATTGTGGGAGCAGAGAATGCATCCTTCAGCTAAGAATGTTGCAAGTGCAAATTAATTAGCAGGTGGTGAGAGTCAGCCGAGCATTTTTAATTATGGCGTGATTTGTGGTGAGGTGGCAAAGACGTGCGTTGGCCCATGCAAACTGTTGGTCCCCTGCAGTGCTTAACTATTTCTTCTCTATCTGTAATCTCGTCCATCAATCACGCTGAAGTTTAACTATCCATCACTACCTGTTTTCTGATTCCCTCCTGAGATGGTTGAGCGCACGTGTCTCATTCACCCACCGAGCGCTATTGAACTGGATGATGGTGGTTAGTTAGCTGGCCACCGATTTTTTTTTAATCCCGACCATCTCATTGCTCATGCAGTTTCTAAATTACATTCATGAAATTAGAGGAATGAGTTTAGTCACGTACCTGCAAGTCGTGCGTGGTTGCTGTGAAGTGCTGAGATCTTTCATTTGCTGCATGCATTTGTTTATGTGGTTGCATGGTGGCTTGGCTGATGATTTTTGGTTGTCTTCCTTGTGCAGGTGTCCTCTGACCAGATCTAAGCTACAGGCATTTGTTTCCACGTTCAAATCTGCACCTTCAAGCTGTTGTTGCTGAATTTTCACAGGACCAGAACTTGTTTTCGCCATTGCTCCCAAACGGTAGACTGGATCGATCTGAAAATTTCCGAGCATGTTCCTATCATCATGATGCACCTCCCATAGCAAAATTGTGATCAATGGATGCACAGATTTCGAGAAAAATGGAAAATGGCTGAAGATTTTAGAGATCAATTTCTCGGAAACCGTGCATCAGAATTGGCTGAAACTGCTTGGGTAGGCTACTATCACCCATGTGCATCTCCCCATGAAACAAGTTTTAAAACGGATGCACAGATATGGAGAAAATGCAAAAATGGCTGATGGTGATGGAGGCTGATTTCTTGGAAACCGTGCACCAGAATTGGCTGAAACTGCTCAGGCATGTTGCCATCACCCCGATACAATTCCCCATAAAATGGTTTTTCAAATGGATGCATGGTATTCAAGTTATGGAAGAAACAAATTCTGTTCTAGGTATTTTTGCTTCAAGGCATTTTGCAGTTTTGTTGCATGGTATGAAAAATTGAGCTTGGGTTGTGATGCAGGCATGGAGATTATGGAGGAGGAGGTTGAAAAGTGCAGGAGGAATTCTGAACCCTTGAGGAAGCTACCATGTTCGCCAAACCACCTTTTTGAAATCCATTTCTAGCTTCCTACAATTTCTACAGGAACTTCCTGTAGAAGCACAATGAAGAAGCACAATGAGGTGGAAAAGATGATGGAAAAGGGCGAGGAATGGGAACATGGATGCTTGCAGGCATAAACAATGGATTCCAAGCTTTAGATTCCCTTCCAAAATCGAATCTGGCTCGCTTGAAGGTTCTACAGGATGTTTCCTGTAGAAATATAGAACTTCCTCTAGAAGGCACAAAAACTCCTCTGTCTTTGTTTTGAGTGTTCCTCCTGACCTGCAATGTCATTGCTGCAACTTGAAATTATTCAATGGAAATTAGATTTATTTTTCTTTTTCTTTTTCTCTTTTTTTTTTTTTTGAAAAACAACTAGGGTGCCTCATGGAGGTTTTCACCCTAATTGCCTGCCCTGGGCGCCTCCAAGGGAGGTTTTCACCCAGAGATCTTATTCTCTTTTCTTTTTTTTCCCAACCCATTGACCGCCTCATGGAGGTTTTCAATCAATGAGCCAATCTAAGGCGCCTCTGAGGAGGTTTTCACCTGAGATTTTTATTCTCTTCTTATTTTCATTTTTTCTCTTTTTTTTTTTTTTTTTTTTTTTTTTACCCTACCCTACTTGAAAAACAAAGTCATTTTCAAGTGTAAGAATACTTCCAATGGAGCCATGTGCACATCGAGATTAGAGATAAGATGATGTGAAGGCTCGAAATGCATGCTTTGACAGGTACCCAGATTTCAGAGACCAAATGATCTGACTTTGAAGGGATCAAACATAGCTGAAGAAGATAGTACCGCTACAACTTAGTGACCGTCTGAAACCATATCTCAATATAGCTATGATATCCTTGGTCCTTTTGCTGATCTGGATCATTCTTCATGTCACCTTCTATCATGACCTTCTCATCTTCCTCTTTTTGCTGATCTTTCTCTTGAGTACATGGAGGATTTGATGGTAACCATGAGGGAACTCTCTCAATCTCTAATTCTGATCTCTTCTCTTCATCAAGTGCAGCCCATGGTTCTTTGATCTCCTCTTTTGAATCTTCTTTTACCGGATATGGTCCTTCAATGCTTTCAATATAGTCTCCGCTTTGTAACACTCTTCCTGAGCTATGGTGAAGATCGTTGAGCTCAAGAGGAGTCATTTGGACATGTTGTGCCTCAGCATTGTAATGGAGTTGAGCTACTCCAATGTGTGGATTTGGAAATGGTGGTATGGGTAGCTGAGTGGGGGTGTATATTTGAGATGGATGTGGATGGGGTTGTGGTTGGGCAGGCATTTGGGGTTTCCTTGGTGGAGGAGGAGGTGATAGTTGTAGTTGAGCAGGTGGTGGAGGAAAAGAAGTGGGAGGAGTGTTGTACTGGGGCCTCCACCCCTGATGAGGTGCATTCCACTGAGGCTGTGGCTGAGCATAAGAGTGAAATGAATGAGCAGCTGGTTGGGCATAATATGGAGCTATGAAGGAATAAGGAGGAGGTGTGAACCAGGAAGGATGAGCAGGGGGACCCCAAGAAGGCATGAAAGTGGCTTGATAGGGGTCATAATAGGTCTCGGATGTCCCTTGCAGTTCCTGCTGATAAGATCTAGGTTCATGTGGCCTCCTTTGGTTCATATAATAGAGTGATTCAGTGGCTCCTTTGGCTCTCTGATATGCAGCTTTGATTCTGGGTAAGGAAGGGCACTAATCTGTAGGATGGTATTCTTCACATACAAAACACACTTCTATGGAGTACAATGGACATTCGTTCCTAGGATGCTTTCTAGTGCACCTAGGACAAAAAATGGCCAAAGCCCTCTTAGCTTCTTCTTGCTTCTTTTGGATCCGCAAGGTATCCAGTTGCATGGCAAGAAACTACCTCATATCACTCTTGAAATCTTCGATCTGATTTTCAAATTCATCTTTGGACAAGGTGCCGCTCCCAACATTTCTGCTTGTAGCCATTTTCTCCAGAGGAATGGTTTCTTCTTCTTCTTCTTCCCTTGAGGTTCTTCAAATATGTATTGTTGTCCACCTAAGGGTTCTTTAACCACAGCCATCGAAGAAGAGAGAATGTTGGCTGTGTGAAGCAGTGGGGATGTTGTGCAATCATTTTTCTAACTTATCTCTACTCCTACAAGGCATGAAATGAAATCTTTTTGGTTGATTTTTGTATTTTTCTTCTTGCACCTGCAAAAACTAAAATAGATTGAACTGCAACTAACTATCTTGCTGAAATGAAAATGCGGAATTGAAATGAAAGCAGGGAAGGACTAATCTATTTTTCTCAAACGAAATTACAAGAATGAAATGCTAATCTACGCTTGCAGAATTGAAATGCTAATCTACGCTTGCAGAAATGAAATTGTGGAATTGAAATGCTAATCTATGAAAGCGGGAAATGCTAATCTAATTTTGCATAAATGAAATTGCATAATGGAAATGAAATAAACTACTTAGCAGAAGATTGTAGTGGAAAATAGAAGAAAAGCGACAATCACCAATACTCTGATGCTTCCCCGGCAACAGTGCCAAAAAGATGGTGGGCTCCAGTATTGTAGCAATAATGCTACAACTCCTGGAACTCCCTTCTTTAATTTTATCAACCCGGTAGTTCGTAACAAACTTGGAAGCAACGGTGCTGTATGCACAAGTACTAGCTCTTGCCGCAGCTGTCACTTGGTCAGCTGGCACAAGTCCGCTAGGGGCTTAGGCCAACTTCTATGAGCTCTTAGAAGAAGCTTTCTAACTGATGGATGAAAGCTAACTCAAAGGAAGCTAATCTACTTGCGGAAAGAAACTGAAAGCCAAAAAGAAACGCAAACCCTAGAAAACCCTAATTTTACCAGCTAGTCCTACTGACGCAAAGGAGAGCATGCAAACTACTGAAAGAGATGCCATTACTTATATGAAGGTAAAATACATGTGTCTAAACTACCTCCATCTAAAGAAAACATCTTTTTGTATTTTTGAATAAGTTATTAGAATTATCATGCATGTGCTTTTAACTGGCTTTTTAATGTGCAAAGGTGGATCAAGGAGGAGAAATGCTTGGAAGAGGTCAGGAAGGTTCAAAGAGGGTCTAAGGAGTCCCTAACACCCTTCCAGAGAGTTTCACAAAGTTTGGTTGCCAAGAAACTACGTTTATGAGCTTCTACAGGAAGTCTGCAAGGGTTCTACAGGATGTTTAGGATTTCTATAGGATGTTCTGTGATTTTTCTACAGGATGTTCAGAAATGGGGTTTTGAAGCATGGATGGAGGAAAAAAAGGTGGAGGAATGAGTATGGAGGTGAAGTAGGGGTGTAGGGGAGTTCAAGACTTGGAGGATGGAGTCGACGAGTGGCGTAGATGGTGAGATCTTGTTCAAGGAGGGATGAAACGATGTTGCACAAGAATATGAGAATCATGGCAAAGTAAGTGGATGAGGCAAATGTAAGGTAAGGGTTCTAAGTGAAGGGTGAAGCAGGTAGGTTGGATGGAGTATGGGCAGGTAAGGAAGGATAACAGGTACTCTGCAAGTGGTTTTTCAAATTGACCAAACAAACACTTATAAAACCTATGACCTAGTTACTTTACTCTAATCTGGCCTAACAGCGAAAGGAAATGAACAGAAGTTTATTCGAAATGAAATACGTGAAATGACTATGCAACTAAGCAATCATAAACTGAAGCATGCAATCAAAACTGATATCAAGTTCGACAACTAAGAATCCAACACTATTAATTGCATGGTGAAGCAAAGAATGTGTTTTTGTGGGCAGCAAGGTTACATTGGTCCCAGCTCATGATTCCACTGAAGGGGAGGTGAGATCCAAAGTACTTGGTAGCCTTTTTCTGAATATATTCCCTGTGATTAACCTATCAAGTAAATCTGAACATGAAGAACCTTTTTAATCATCAAAAGCAACCTAAATAACAACACAATATTTAAATCTAAATAGCAGATTTTATCCTAAGAATGCAGCAAAGACACATGAAAGTAAACAAAGGAGGTACTGGGCGCTTGAGATGGGCCCAACCCCAAGAGCTACAGCCTCCTAAGAGAGATTTAGAGCTGGTGCAAAGCTGGATTCATCTTTATTGAGCAAGAAAAGAAGAGTTACATCAAAACTGTCCACAAGGGAAACTTGAAAATGAGCTGAAAGAAAAGCTAATCTATTGCCTAAAAATCGAACTACAAAATGACTAACTACTGGCTAACTACTAGCTAACCAAAATGAGGCCCTAGGCCTTCTTATTTATACAAATTGAGGACCCAACAGTCCTCCTAAACTTTAGGGACTCGGCTGCCCAAAACCTGTAGTTAACAGCAGTCCTACTTGACTTGCTTGGCTGCCCTTGTGCTAATTGATTTGGTGGCCTTTGAACTCCGAGCTGATGGTGGAGAATTTGAGGTAAGGGCACATAAATGAAGGGAACACCTTCCTAAAAATACTCTCCACGAATTTGGCTGCCAAGTGCTCATTTCAACCATTGACTTTGTCTCCAAATTGACCAAAAAGGCTACACAAAGCACACATTAGACTTATTGGCATAATGACTAACCCAATTCACTCTATTAGCATAAATATAATCAAAAACATGCAATAAACTAATGAGAATGGTGGATTAAGTCGAATTAGGAGGTTGAATGAGCCCAAATAATTATCCATTTTTGGGGCTCATCAATTGACATGATGCAGGTGGAAGCACCTTCATCAATGACAGTCTTGTGGATGGTCTTCTCATTTATTATTACATGAATGAGAAAGGCAATCTGATGAGGGAGACGTGGAACATGGTTCTCTAGATCAAAACATATCAAATTGGAATCAGTGGGATCGATACCCCCGATAGCTGATAGCAAAGATTTTTGTTGTGATGAGCAGCTTTGTTAGGCCCCTATACTACTAGTGTAACCCCTTATTGTTATTAGTACAACCCACTTATTATATTGATGTACCCGTGTAGTTCCCATATTGTTACTATTGTGCCCCATAGAAGCCCACTATTGTTATTATTGTGCCCTTACATTATTATTCTTATGTCGGCTCTGATTATGTTATGACCCCTTAGACTCCTATATATAGAAAGGAGATCTTTTCATTTGTATCATCCAAGAATTATTCATTTGTGTAATGTAAAGGAGGTTGCCCCCTTGAAGAGGCTGAATCCTAAGGCGTTGATCTCTCTTTTCTATCTTTTTGTGAGCTAGCTTCATAACATTTGGAATCAGAGCTTTGGATTCTAGGGTTTCGCTGCGCCAAACAGGTCATCATGGCATTTTCACTAGAAAAATTTTTCTACGATGTTTCAGAAGCTAAAAAAATAACCCATGTGAGAAGACATCGTGCTGAATCTCAGGTCCGAATTTCAGATCTTTTCACACTATATTTGTGTAGATATGATCTGTGGAAGTTGGTCTTTTTGCAGACTCCTGAATTACATTCCAAACAGGTGACCTGGGGAAAATCGACATAACTTTCTCTCTGAGCATCGGATTGAAATTTTGTAAAAAGGTACAGAAAGAGGACAGGCTATAGTTTCTTGTAGATTTTTTTAGAGCCAAAGGTAGAAACAATGACACCTGGCACTTCATACAAGTTCGCTCTTCTAGAAAGGTCTATAATTAGGTCATCTTGGGAGATTGTGCATAACTCTTTCTTGGAGAATCCAATTTGGATCACACTAGTGGCATTGGAAAGATGACACAGAGGGCTACTACAAGTCGCAATTTCAGAACTTAGAGATCCGAAAATACAGAGTTACAGTCGTTTCAAGATCGAGCTCCTAAAATCAAGAAAAAGCAAGATGAGGAAGTTTGATGGCAAGGTTCCGGTAAATTTGATACTTCAGATGGAGCAATATTTTGATCTACATGGTGTACCACTGTTACAAAAGGTATGTATTGTATCTTCATATTTAGAACCTGATCAATTTTTATGGTATGAAGGGCTTTGTTCTCGTAAACAACTTGTTACGTGGTCAATTTTTACGGAGGAAATGATAGCACATTATGAGCATCCAAAAAGCAACACCTTCTTTAGAGCAACACCACAACAACTAGAAAGAGTAAAAGGGCTTTCTGACATAGTGGAAAGCAAAATTATGGAAACCAGGAAGCATACCCCTCACAACTATAAGTATTGAAGTGTTGTTTCTCCTAGCCTTCCACAACCTACAAGGGTTACACCACAACAATTGGAAGAAAAAAGAGAAAGAAGGCTTTGTTACAATTGTGATAGCAAATGCACTAAAGGTCATAAGCGTGCTGAGAAGAAATTATTTTACATAGAATATGAAGAGGAGGAAGAAAAGGATCAAGAAACATCAAAAGAAGAAGATATACACCATGACCCCACCCCAAAGAAAGAAGAAATGAATCAGACCATATCTTGTAAAGCATTGGCAAGGATTACCACTCCTCAAACTCTCAATATAGAAGGACATATCAAGAAGAAAAAGGTGCAAGAAGTGAAAGATAACATCGAGAGAGAAGAAATGAATTCAACCATATCTTGTAATTCATTGGTCGAAATTACCACTCCTCAAACTATCAAGATAGAAGGACATATAAAGAAGAAAAATGTTCAAGAAGTGAAAGATCACATCGACCATCAAGAAATGAATCTGACCATATCTTGTAAAGGATTGGAAGAAATTACCACTCCTCAAACTCTAGAGATAGAAGGACATATCAAGAAGAAAAAGGTTCAAGCAGTGAAAGATCACATCAAGCATCAACAACAAGTTCTCCAAATTTTAAAGGATAACGCCACTTCGGTGTAAAATCAAACAAAACAACAGGTAGATCAACAACGTAGTGAAAAATGTTTTGATGTAGGTGATTGGGTATTTTTACTGCTACATATCAAGCAAGCTATTTATGAGAAGAAAATGTTGGCAATACTACATGCACTTAAAAAATGGCGACCTTACCGAATGGGAAGACTCTTCAAGGATGAGGATGTGTAAGCATTGTTTCGTGCTATTTCTACTATCCAACCAGATTAGATAAATGAAGCAAGGGATGAATGGAAGAAGGACGAAGAAGTATGGCCACTTATTCAAAAGTTGCAAAAGATCCCAATTCAAACAATATTGCCAGAAATTGAAGAGGAAGGAAAAATCATATTGGAACTTGGAGCAGTCATAGAAACAAGAACCCGACAGCTACAAAATTGATCAATTTCAGAGTATCTCATCAAGTGGAAGAACTTACCCACTGAAGATTCCACATGGGAGGACAAGAATTTTATACATAATCATCAAGAACTACTCAAGCGTTGAGGACAATGCATTTTTAAGGAGAGGGGCATGTTAGGCCCCTATACTACTAGTGTAACCCCTTATTGTTATTAGTACAACCCACTTATTATATTGATGTACCCATGTAGTGCCCATATTGTTACTATTGTGCCCCATAGAAGCCCACTATTGTTATTATTGTGCCCTTACATTATTATTGTTATGTCGGCTCTGATTATGTTATGACCCCTTAGACTCCTATATATAGAAAGGAGGTCTTTTCATTTGTATCATCCAAGAATTGTTCATTTGTGTAATGTAAAGGAGGTTGCCCCCTAGAAGAGGCTGAATTCTAAGGCATTGATCTCTCTTTTCTATCTTTTTGTGAGCTGGTTTCAGAACAAGTTTTGGAGCACCTCGAGAGTTGAAATAGCTGACGGCACCTGAGCCAAATCCTAAATAATATTATAGTGTTGGGCGGCTCGAGCATTAGGATTGTACGAGGATTTATATAGCACACCTCGAGAGGATGGTCGTATAATGGAATCAGGGTTAGGGCACTCGATATGAAGAGGGACAGAACTTGGGGTAGAGGAAGAAGGGGTGGCTTCTTTCTCCTTCCCAGCCGTCAGAGCAGGAGTTTGGTAATATTTTGATCTAGTAGCCACATTAATAGGCATACGTTGGGGACAATCCTTAGTGTAGTTATCTTCTTCGCAAATGAGGCAGGGATACTTAGGTTTCCATTGTGAAGATTCACCAACAGAAAATTTGGGACCCTGTTTTGGGGCATCGGCTTTACCCCTACCTTTGCCTTTCTTCTTACTTTTTAAGGATTTTTCTGCTGCGGTAGACTAGATAGCATGGACCTCTGAGGTTTTACCAGGGCCAGGTGGATTCTAGGAAGAACTATTAGGAACAACATTCAAGACTGACTTCTATTTGGAAGAATATTTAGCAGGGGTCTAGGATACTAAGCCAATAAATCCATCGACAGGTGGTACAACTTGTGGCTTTGATGTCGTGGGATCATGATGGCCGCGTAGCATCAGGTAATAACTCATACAAAGTGTCAGACTGAAAGTAAACTAGATCTAAGTACTGGGAACAAGAAATGGCTTGCTCTTCAATAATGCATCCACCCATCACTATATCATGAGCAATTGGGGCCATGAATGATTTAGTGAACCATTCAATGAGCAAATGATCAGTAATTTGAAATTTGATCAGGTGAAGTCTACGTCTCAATTCATGGATGTGATCGGAGATGTGTGTAGTATCTTTCTTAAGCAATGTGAGAAAATAGGTGCCAGTTTCATAAAGGACCGACAGCTAAAAATGCGTAAGGAAAGCCGTGGCTAAAGAGTTAAAGTCATGGTAAGTACTTTGAGGAAGCTCGATGCACCACTTGGCTGCAACACCTGTGAGGGTTCGTTGGAAAAGATGGAGATGAATGGAATCATCAATGTAAGAGTTCGAAGAGCACCAGAGGTGATATGTCATCATGTGGGCTTAAGGATCTTCTTTTTCTTTCCCATCAAACTTTGGACAATCGCTTGGTATCTTGGATGGCACCGGAGGCTAGAATGGTGAATGAAGGATTGGATCATTCGTAAGGCGAGACACATCTAGAAACTCAAGTGTGGCCAAGAATGGAAATTGAGTATTAAAATTCATAGGATTTCAGTAAGTGGGTCCGAACGAAGGAGCCCATCCCTACTGGTAAGGATTTTGGCCCCACAGTGGGGGATTTTTCCCATGTGGCATCTGATGTTGCCCCCATTGTAGGTTACCCTGACCATAGGGAGGATTTTTACCTTGAATACCTTAGAACTTTCTAGCCATAGGTTGCTGATAAGAAATGTACAAGTTAAAAGGTTTTTGAGCCTCTTGACCTTGGACATATGGATATTGGACCTGTTGTCCTTGAACATATGGGTGGTGAACCTGTTTTCCCTGAACAAGAGGATTTTGGACCTGGTTTCCTTGGGCATAAGGTTGATACACTTGTTATCCATGGACATATGGATTATGTACCTACTGCCCTTGATCAAAAGGAATTTTCACCTGTTAACCTAAGACATTAGGGTTTTGCAACTGTTGCCCTTGGCCAGAAGGTTTTTGAACCTGTTTACCTAAGGCGTTATGATTTTGGGCCTGCTGCTGTAGGACTTGACCCTGGCCTTGCCCTTGCAAGGGTTGACCCTGTTGATATGTATACAAGGGTTGATGCTACCCGGATTGGTTTTTCTGTTGCAAGGGTTGAACTTGCGGCTGCAAAATTTGTCCCTGGGGTTGCAGAGGTTGGACCTGTGAGGACATGGGTTGGGAGGTTTTCGAAGCATATTGCATCTTCTACTACACGGTTTGTAAATGTTGCAAGGGTTGACCCTGCAGTTGTTGCAGTTGACCTTGCTGTGGGATCATTTGCCCTTGCTGTTGCGCGAATAGCCCTTGCTGCAAAAAAGGTTTCCCTTGCAGTAGAAAACGTTGTCCTTGTTGTTGTAGAGGTTATCCTTGCTGTTGCAAGGGTACTTGAAAAGTGCCTGAAAAATTTCCGAACTAAATTTGGCCATAGCCACCGTAGAAGGTGGATGAGCCAGGCTAAATGTACTGCCCATACTAAAGGGTGTAGGGTTGATTAACCATTCCTTGAGAACCATATGGAACATAAGGAGTTTGGTATTGGACCTGAGCCTCATAGGGTTGATGATACTAGACATTGCTTGACCCAGACGGACCAACGGGATTCTGAACCTGTTGGTACTGGACATTGCTTGATCCAGTAGGATCAACAAGGTTACAAATAACGCTAGAAGAAGGTTTGTTCATACCAAGAATGTGAGCTTGTGAGGAACTCACATTGGTGGCACTTGACACCATAGAAACATTTAGGCTTTTCCCCCTAGGTGGTGGCACATCTTGGCAACTGACCAGAGGGATGGAGGAATTGACAGAGGCATTCCTCGAAACTACAGGTTGAACCGGAAGGGTGATTTGGACTGACGATACAAGGGGGTTCGAAATGGCGGGTTGCACTGGGACTGAGGTAACAGCCTATTGGGAGGCTGTGTTTGCAATGAACGAACCTTAAGTAGGCATGGCACCTAACGCCCAAACAAGGTTATGGTAAAGTGATGAGGCACTAGGTGTACCTGAAACCAACTGTGTCAAAGACACATAGTTAGGTGGCAAACTGGTGGGAATTCACCCTGTATATGGGAAACCTTAAGGAGGAAAAGTATGTTATTCCTCCTCGACAATGTGTGGAGTAGAAACTTCTTACTCCTTCGGAGAGGTGACTGGAGCATCTCCTTCGGGTTACATATCCATGAACAAACGATGATGAATGGCTGAAGAAGTACGAGGGGAGAGTTCCAAAGGAACACCCGGCTAGTCTTATGGACTGTAAGGACACTGTGGTGATATCACAACATGGTCAAACAGAGGATTCATAGGATAGATAACTAGTCCAAGTTGACCGTCAGTGGTCGGTGAATTCTCAGGAGTTTGAACGGGTTTGTCCAGAGATTCCGGGCTAAGATCAGCAGATGACCCAGTGTCTAAAGTAGGCGGAGGATGAGATGACAAAGGTTGAATGCTCAGAAAAATTCTGAGTTCAACACCTTGGTCCTCTAGTGACTCTGGTAACTCAAGAAATCACTCCTCAGACAATCTCTTAGATGGAGGAGAGGAAGAGGAACTTGGTGAACCAGATGGTTCAGCCACGATGACCTTGTCTTAGTCGACAGAAAAATAAACTTCAAGGCTTTAAAATGTTCTTTAAATGAAACTCACGATTTGGTCTAGAAAATACTAATAGGATGTTATCGTATCATGGGAAATCAATTATTAAGACGCATAAAAACACTGGTGCTCTTTCATTTTTTAAGAGTCGAGAAAGAAACAAAGATGACTCTATCTCTTTCAATTGGAAACGAGCTCGAAAGGACAAGTGCTCGAACGATATTTTAAGTTTAAAGAGTCAAAAAGATCAAATGACTACTCTGGATGATATATGTAAACAGGATTACCAGGCAACCATGAACTGCATAATATCTCCTGGTGAACCGAGAAGTACGAGAATGCAATCTCCTTGAATGTTGTGTTCGGTGTATCACATTTGCAAGGCAGCCAACTCGGCTTCCTAAGGATAAAGGATTGCATCCTAGAGGGGTCTCCCGTTATATACTCGACGGTATGGGGAGCACAAATCCTTACTAGTGCTATCTAATGCCAAATCTAATGACAGCTGCTAGGTTAAAGACGCTAGAACATGACTCTAGCCTTGACCTTCTAGATATGACTGTTAAATGTCAAATGCACCTTAGGTTAATTGAATTCATTTTAAAGTTTACCTTGAGTTATGTTTCAGTTTTCAGGCCTTAATGATGTGACTCGAAAACCTTAAATGCAACTAAATGAGACAAGACCCTTTCAATTCGATGAATTTCCTACTCTCGAGAGGGTAGAAACTACACAATCAAATGCAAACAACCAAGAAACTGAAAGAAAAATCATCTTTCACTACTTCACTTTTCGAAAAAATAAACTAATGAAAAATGCATTCCAATTCCTAATTTCCTGATAAGCACATTTCTAATAGTCCTTTCAAAAGAAAAAATAGTTCTTTTCCTTTTTTCAAATGCCAATGAAATCCTAGTATCTAATGATGCAGGCTATCATAGCACAACGTTGCAACAAACTAGAATTTCACACTTTTCATGAAACAACGAAATGAACCTTTCACATACAACATCTCAATGAAAAAGTTTTCAAGACAATTAGCTCTTCAAGAAAATGAAAAAATGACAAGAGAGACTCATTTAGACTAATGAAGCACTGAATTTACCAACAACAAGACAAGCAATGTAATCCATGCCGAAAAACAAACGTTTAAACAAACAAACGAAAAATTTTCAAACTTGTGTAATGGAGGTCAAAGTCGTAAAAGGATCGCAAAAGAAATGCAAAGAGTAAGTACACCTACAAATCGACTCACTGAGTTCACAATCTGTTGACTGGATGACAATATAGATGTCCTAGTGTCACTGACCATCCAATGACTCAAGAAATCAAGCAGAAAGATGATAAACAAACAAGCAAACAAAACCAAATGAAAAGAAACTTTCTAGTCAGGGAGAAAATGGTCTAAAAGGCTTATGGGGTTGAAATCATGAGAGCAAAACACACTGGCCAAGATTGGGGACAAACCCTAATCTTCACTTACATGCATCGGTGCAACTTCCTAATTGGAAATAAGTGATATAGGATGGTTGGCGCGACTGTTTCTCAGCATATCACGTTGATTGGCACAACTGTCAGCAGATTAAGCGCGGTGAGCAAGGGAGCCAAGAAAAAAATAAAAAATAAAAAATCGAAACAAGGACCAGATATGCTACTATGAATTTCAAACTCAAACTAGTAAGCAAGAGAAAAGAAACAAAACCAAAGGGAAAAAGTGGAACTAGAAAATTTCACACAAAATCATGAAATCTAAGACAAACAAAAGGATTGGTTCCCCAATGGAGTTGCCAATTTGTGGTGAAGTAAAATTATGAGTGCGAACAAAAACAAATTACTCTAGCCTGATAATGGGTCTAGCCACAACTAATACATTCTATGGAAGATTTTCTTAGGTTAGAACCAATTAAGAGGGCCTACCTCTTAGTATGCTTATCCCGTTTGATGATGCCCTTGCTTGCTCACTCCAGTTATCTCTCGCTTCCTTCTTTAAACACCTAAAACAAGTAAACAACAGCTAACAAAAACCGTGATAATAGACAAATTGTAATTCAACCTACTTAACAAGACAAGAAACATTAAGCCATGAACATGTAAGATGACAAATCATGTAGGAAATCAATCGATAGTTGCATATATATTGAGTTAAGAAGAGATTACAACCATTTTCTTGATGTTTCCATTCTCCTTTGACAAGACCAGGTTCCCACACACTTTTTCTAGCATTCCATGATGGCCTCAACAATAATAGTTTTAAGGCTCTTCCCTTTAGGCGGCTCTTCCCTTTAGGCTTCACACCTCTCCCTCACACAACTAGAGAGCTACAACTATGAATAGCTTGTTGTTTACTCCAAACTTAATTAGCACTAGCACACCAACATTAACACTAGCTTGTGCTTGGGAAAAAAGGGAGGTTTATATAGGATGAATGGATGGGAGATGGATCCTCTTCTCATGGGATAAAGTCTTATCTCTTGAGGTAGTTCCATCCTTATCGGGGAAAGGAGCCCAAACTAACATCCTCGACCCCATCCGGCCAAACCATTTACCAGATTTCCATTAAAAATCTTCTAGAGCTGGAAGCTTCGGATCTATATTTAAAAAACTTTCCATAATAGGACCAGCGTGACTAGAAAAAAGCTGAGTAGGTCCGGTCGGCACTAGGGATAGTGTTAATCCCTACATATCGGTGCGAGGGGGATAAGGGCCATTAGTGTTGGTCTTGTAAACTGGGCAAAACATAAGTTTTTGGGGAAATGGTGTAAAAGGGAATTATTCTGCTCATGAAGAGGGACACAATGGGAGTTTCTTCATGAAGGGTAAGCATCTAGGATTCACTGTAGAGGTCCTCCAGGATCAAGGAACGAGGAGTACAGGGATAGTGACAAAATGTTGTGTAACAATCATGTTTATAATAATGCTTGAATCCTTATAAAAAGAGAGTGAACATTGTGTTATTTTTTGATAGGAATACCTTGTGGTAAAGTAGAGGCCTCTATTTGATTACTTTTAGTTAGTCTAAGACCACAAGAAAAGGCTATTTTTATTTTCCCTCAAGTTCTAGTATATTATCACCACACCCACCCACACCCCTCCCCCGCCATCCCACCCCCACCCCACACACACTACTATCACCCTTAGGGATTAATAATTTTATGAGTTCTAAAGTAATATAATCAAACAATCAAAAACACCTTATTAGACAAGATTACACTATAAAAGGGAATTTAAGTTGGGTTTAGGTACTTGTTATGAGAAAAAAAAATTTGGATACCAATTATTCCAACAAATGGGACATATTCAAGATTCTTTTCCCCGAGTACAAGTTCACTCAAAGGGAACAAAGGAGAAAAACCTAAATAAAATCATTGAAAACCATGTGAGAAACTTCCATACATAGATGATGAAGATGATTAGATTGCTAAAAATCAGCCAACAAAAAGATCAAAAAAGATAACAATGCCTGCCTAGATGTGTAGCTTGAGGACTAAAATTTTCCACTTATTGAAGAGGAAGAAGACAATAATAATGGCATTATTCCTCAAGGGATGCCATGGTAAATGAAGCTCCACCATGAGGAATGAACAAACTTCATGAATCCAACAACTCTAATTTCAATAAGGAATTGATCATCTATACTCATCTTTAAAATCCAAATTCAAAGTTACAGTTAGTCCTCATGGAACCTTTGCCAAAAGAGTAGCATGAGGTTAAAAAGAATAAAGGGGAAAAGAGTAGGATTTAGGGTTATTTTTCATTGGGACAAAAATTAAATGCCAATTAAATATGTAGTATTAAATTTGTAGATGCAATATGCACTTGAAATATGTAATTTCAATTCAATATATTTGAAAAAAAGAGTAGCAATCTTCATAAAATTATATATAGTATCATTTAAATAGTTATTTCCAAGGTTCAAAGTAATAAATAAATCAATGAAAAAATAAATTGCAATATAAACACAAAACAAATTACCTTAAGGCAAACTAATTTATAGAAGCATAACTAATATTATAAATTGTAATATAAATTTTGTACTACATTGTTTCTTAATATAAATAGGTGGTGTTGTATTAGAAAAAGATACAACTAAGGTATATTGTATAGTATTACAAAAAATAGTGTTATTCATTTAACAAAACCCAACATTACTAATAAATAATGTGTGTCAAGTAAAAATAATTACAAATCATCCTTCACAAAGGATTTCAAAAAAATTCTACTATTGTATACTTCATAAATATGCATAATATTAATAGTGGTCTACATAACATCAAATATTAATGAAAAACATGCTAATTGACATTTTTATCTTGATTACCATTGGTGGGATGGCATTACGAGTTTGTTGGGATGAGGTCCCCTGGGTCAGTTTTGGGGTTAAAATAACCCAAGTTTTGATGTAATTGTTGTAAATGATGTAAAGCCTCTGTGATTTGTGGATGCGGAGTGCATAAATGGTTAGGAGTCAAAGGGGTTTAACCCCTTGTTTATGTAAAGTTTGAGTCAGCTTTGAGACCCACCCATGATCTACGGACCATGGGATCATATGTAAAAGGCTATAAATAGGTGTGTCTTAGGGAGTCTAAGGAAGGATAGAAGATAATCAGAGATGTAATGGGTCGATAGAAGAGAAGTCTTAGCGTAGAGAAGTGAGTCAGATAAGAGAGAAAGGCTCTACAGCTAAGTGCATATAGGTTTAGGTAGAGTCCACAGCTGAGTGGGTGGACCCGTAAAGCTAAGTGTGCAGGGAAATTTTGAGTCTATATTATGAGCCGAAAATCAATAAAGAAGTTGTTTCTAGAGAAATCTTGTGTATTGATGTTTACTTTTGTTTATAATTTATGTTTTTGATGAATAGAGTATTTATGAAATAATGATCTAATAATGTGCGACTCTATGGAATAAGTCTTAATAACTATACGCAATACATGTTAAGTACTTTTGCGAAGACTGTGATAAATTTTGTTATGCTTATTAAATACTTAAGTAGAACTGTGCAAACGCTGATCTAGTATTGTTTCCTGGTGTGCATAAGTGGATGAATAGACTGTTAAGGGTCCGCAAATACCAATTGTAGACCTTCACGAAGTTTTAAAGGTTGTTGGGATGGAGTTGCAGTATCGAGTCCTAGGGGCTTATAGATCTGTGGAAAGGAATATCTAGGGTGCTAAAATACATCACATTGATCTCTGGATGTAGAAACTTGGTTCCAGCATCCCCCCATACTGCTTCGAGTGAGCCTGCAACCTACACTATGCGCGTTGTTTCCGAAAGGGCCAGTAGGGTATGGTTTTGTTGGTTAGCACAACTAACTTTGAACCTAGGTCAGGAGCCCCTAAGCCAACAAATGGTTCAGTTGCCAGGATCGGGATCTGTTTGAAGGAGATGTGTGATGTTGCATACTGGAATTTGACGAAGAAAGAAATTGAAAAGTCACTGGATAGAAAAATTCATGAATTCGTGGCATATGAAAACAGGAATGTGATCCTAACAAAGGAGTAGTTGTTGGATAGGTATTTGTATACGGAGATACACGAAATTTTCTTCTACACCTTACCAATCGAATTATACGAGTGGTTAGCTAAGTTGGCAGATGGTCAAGGCGGGTGGAAGCTTGACAGTCCAATAGTGTGGACTCCAAAATCGTTACGACGATTAGAATCCTTTGAAGACAAAATTTCACGGGTTGTTGATCACTGCTTGATCGAATTATAGGAGGATTCGTCACAGAATTTACAGCTGATACCTCAGCCAGCGACAACGAGGTAGAGCGGAGGTTTTTCAAGGGACTGCGAGGTAAGTATTTAAGATCTTTGAATACTAGGATTAAGATGTTGTTATGTGAAAAACGGGTTATGTCATTACCTTGATGTTTGGAGCTACGCGAAGTGGAAAAATCTTTAGGAGTCGAGAGAAATAAGGTCCACAATATAACCCGTTGATTGGACCTCCTTCGAGTGACGACAAGGGAGAGGTACAGGCCTCACCACGAAGTGTTGTCCAGCTGATAATATG
This sequence comes from Pinus tabuliformis, assembly GCA_031772625.1. Lineage (NCBI taxonomy): Eukaryota > Viridiplantae > Streptophyta > Pinopsida > Pinales > Pinaceae > Pinus > Pinus tabuliformis. Next base: position 42,625,717 of record CM062815.1, read on the forward strand.
GGGTTTCCTGTAGACATGTCCTCCATTTGTTATCATTCTATGATTTTGAAGATTGGCAAGACAAAAGTCACAAAATATACATCAAATGACTTATGATTCTAGGACCTAGCCTTCCTGGACTCAGAGAGGGCTCTCTCTATGTAATTATGATTTAACATTGTTTTAAACACTATAATGTTTTAGGCTAGATATTAAGAATAAAAAGATTGCTTGTTTGTTTGTTCATTTGGTTGGAGAAAGATCATTTTTTAATATTTTCCATTGGGCTATAGAGTCACAGGCTGGGTGGTAGCATCAATCTTACAGAGTGTTTGCATTGCAAGCTAACTATTCCTACTAGAGCTTTAAAGCAGAGTGATAAATTGACATAAAAATGATATCAGTTAGGATTAAAAAGCATTCAAGTACTTTTTAATCATACTTCAGAGGAAAACATGTAGATTGTAAACACAGATAGCAGTAAGGTGCTCCAATAGCATATCTTAAACTATAATTTTTACTTCACAATAAGAATGAAAGATGCATGGATGGATAAACATAGATACATTAAACATAGAAAGAAAAACATCACCATGTCAAAACAAATCAAGTATCATGTAACTATCCTTTTTATTGATGCTCCAGCTCAAAATTACAACGCTCCAAATAGAAAAAGTGTTCCAATGACTAAGGTCCAACCCCTAATACTCCTAATGCATGGAGCATTTAAACAAAAAACTACAATGATTTTCCTTGTACACTTGGCAATCTATTATTTATTACATTGAAGGGAAAACTAACTAATGTAGCCAAGGAGTGGCCATGCTGAGAAAACTGGAACATGTGTCCCTCTTTTCTAGGATGTTGTTGCCTAAAGTATTAATTTTACTAGAGTGGTTCTGCTGATGTGGTTGGTGTTGAATCATGCATGTATGATCACCCTATTCATCCTTGTCTCGTTCTTTCTGGTAGTCACATAAGTCACTCCACACTTCCCCCTCTGGGATCTTGATCTTGGTTAATCTTCGATAAACCTCATCAACATCAGTGTATTTGGCAAATGATGGCTTGACCAAAAACACATGCTTCAACTCATGTTCAATGTAAATTTGATTGTTGATTGCTTCTAGTAAATCCTTTCTTGTTATGCTGCCTTTGATGTTGGATAGATTTGCAGCATCTGTGGCTATGCCCTATAATTTCTTGACATAATCCCCTTTGTCCATGAGTTTGTCATTTATAACAAATAGAGAGGGAAGGCCTTTTTGATGTAGAGGTTGCATTCTGTTGAAAAACCTATTGACTGTCAGCTCTAGAACTTGGTATTTTTCTTGAAGCTGCACATTTAAACTTTTCTTTGTCGACACCTTTTTTACTTGTAGTATTGTTTTTGTCCTATCTGCTACTCCCAATTATTCCAGCTCATATCTATTTCTTGCATTCAGAAACTTGATAATTCTATTTATTGTTTCTCGCATATCTCCCAACTCTGTATTGGTGGCTGAAATGGATTTTTGGCTTTCTCTACTAACTCTTCCTGCTCAAAAATAATTTGGATGCTAGGCCAAGTTTCATTCATACGATCTATTATTTTGGGCCAAATTATCTCCTTAAAACTCCCTAGAGTATTTTCAATGGAGGATTCTTTTTCTGACTTCTGATGATCTAAAAATGGGGCACTTAACCTTCTTTGTCTAACTTACAAGAACCTCTCCCACTTCCAAAGCTTAAATATTCCCAAGTCTTATTGATTAACCAGTGCAGAATTAAATATTGTAGAAATTTCACCTGTAGAACAAACCGATATATGCAATGTCCTAAAGCATAATACTTGTTCTACTTCTACAAAATATTAAGTGGAAGCATAATCGAATTCATGAGCAACATCAAGTAGAAACATGCATAACTGATCAAGAGAAATAATCACACATAACACAAGATATATCTAGGGGAAAGCACCAGGATAAAACCCCAACCATGTATTATCAGTCAAGTGGAAATCCTATTAACAATACAAAAAGAATTATCTCTCAAGCTATTCAGTTCTCAATGAACTATGAAGATATGAAGATATGTCTCATGAACCAACCAAGCTCTATATATAAAGGCTTTACCTATGGTCCAACCCCTATTTCCTTGTGTAGTTTGCTTAGGAAATAATAGCAAAAGCATATGCAATTAATTCCAAACATACCAAGTCAACCTATGGTCCAACTACGCAATCCTTGAGGACACTACTTCCTCAATCATGCACAAGCTACTTACTAGAAATAGTCAAGCATCTGATAGTACATTGTCCCACATCTAATCTCAACTGGGTCTCTGACAGAACTAACATGCAACAGTTATCCATGAGTGAATCCTTAGTTATCTAAAATAATAGTTGTCACATGCATGCAAGCATTAACAAACTATATTTTATTATTTTAACAACTTGTTAAAATAATCTAACTGGACTTGAATAGTTAGAACTAAGTCAATGAATTCTCTCATTATAGAACTCATACTTATTCCTTCAATCAGTGGAGGAAATTAAGGATAAATTCCTCAATCAGTGGGACAACTCATGTGCATGTTGTGGTGACCTTTTATCTATGTCCATGTGTTTCCTAGCTTTCTTCTTGTACTTCAACCTGAATTCTTTCATGGAAATATCAATTCCTGGTGACTAATCTTCTCTATATCTCTTCCTTGTTATTCCTTGCTCTTGTTCTTTCCCCTTGTTATAAACATTTTTGTGCCTTACAGCATTGAGCATGAAATGTCCATAATCTAAGGGATCCAAAGTCCCTAAACATGTTGTTCCTACCCCTAAAGGAACATGGCTAACAAACCACAGCAATTCACAGAAGTTATCCACCTGAAATTACTCAAAAACAAGTCAATTCAGGATCATGTCAACTGCTCCACTGGCTATCTGCGCTGAATGTCAATGGCTCCACTGGCTACCTGCGTTGAATGTCAACTGGAACAAAGGCTACCTGCGCTGAGTGAGAATGGACAAGTGGCAGGCTCATTTCTCAAGGTGTCAAGACCCAGGAAGCTTCCAAAGTGACACTTGCCTCAGGGAATTCGACTGGTGATGAGTAAGAGGTTCCAAATCTCCAAGTGCAAGCAAGAACCTCCAAGTGGACTCAAGAACTGACAGAGGGAGAGGACACTAGTCAGATCTCAAGCTGACTCATCCTCTCTCCAAACATCTATATATGGATCTCTCCTTCATGAGATCTGGAGGCTGGAATTTTGTGAATGCAAAGAATTGTTGTTGGTTTGAGACTGGAATCATTGGGTGCTTAATGCTTTGAAGGGGCTGAAGATAGGAATTCCATTTGCTGGGAAGGAGATGCTGGATTGGAGCCCTCTGGGTTGTATCTCTTCCTGAACCTTGTTATTCATTAATAAAGCTATCTTGGTTTCTCCTATATGCTGATGTTTTCTTGATGTATGATTGCATTAGTGTATTTGATTTATTTCTAATCCTGAATCATTTATGAATATGTATATTTGTCTTTGTGTAGTGTTCCTCTCTTGTCTCAAGTAGCTGTTCTCTTGTCACAAGTAGCTGTTCTCTTGTGATATTGCAGGAAGTTGTAGCTGGATAAGCAAGAAGGCAAGTAGCTGCGAACACCCAAAGAGAAGGGAGATTGGATCAAGGGACAAACGGAAGACACCGGTAAGTCTATTGATCTCTCTTCTTTCACATTTCATAAAGGAAGAAACCAGTATAGCTGTACTCGTTTGTTGCTAAGGCACTGTCACAACTTAGGTGGATAGGATCGTCTTGCATAGGCATTTTTCCCCACAACAAATTGGCGACTCCGCTGGGGAAATTTTTTTTGTCATTTTATTTGTGTTTCTATCATTGTTTGCATCATAGACTTGACAGTAACAATCAAACTGCATCTTTCCCGGATGCAAAGTAGAAAGTTGCTGCTTTGATCCAGTTGCTGGACTTGTCTATGATCTTAACAATGGATTCACAAATGATTTGATGATCCTTGTGATAGATCTTAGTAGCTTTCAAAGCATCCCTTTGATTATACCTTGCCTGTGTTTCTGATTTGGCCTAAAACTGTTGATTTTTGAGCAATTTGTGACCCAGAACCCAGGAGAAACGAGAGTTTCTCCTTCAGCGCAACTGCTGTGAAGGCAGTCTGCATTTCAACGCAGGTCCTGTGAAGGTTACCTATGCTGAATGTCAAATCCTCAGTGTTGAGGTTGTGCTGAACCAGTTTGGCCTTGTGCAGCTGGGGTTCTCTGCTCTCTGTTGCCCTGTTTTGATCTCTATTTTTGCAGCCTTTAACCAGCATAGGTACCAGTCAGATAACTCCTTTTCTTTGCTTGAATTCCGCCTCCTTTTGTACAAAAAGACTGTGAGTGTTTTTATGTGTTTGTGGCGTCATTTACAGTTTTCCTTTGCATGAGTAAAATAGTCATCCTGTAGCCTTTGATTCAGATCTGATTGATTGTGATCTTAGAAGAGAGTTCATTGGCTGTTTGCAGATTGATTATAGATTTACTTTTGCTTATTGGTTTGAATTTGTCTCTTTTAAGTGTCAAAACAAGTCTTTATTTCGAAAATCGTTAAGTAGTGTAATCTCTTCTATCTTCTCTGATTTCGAAAAAGTAAACTTGTTTGTATTGATCATTTAAAAGCAAATTCAAAGTTGTACAAAAAGCTTTCTTTGTAGGCATCAATACTAAGAAAGCGGAAAACAAACACCTGCATTGTGCATTTGCATTTGATAAGTTTGCATGTTGGATTTAGGAAAAGTGCATTAGAGTGTGCTGATTGCTCTTTGAGAAAAGATGGTGTCTTTCTTTTCCCTTAGTAGCTAGGATTTTCAAAGTTGAAAAGATATAAAGCTTGCTTATCATCTTTAGACTGCATTTAGGAATTTGTATCATACATCTCATGGTGAACCTTGAAAGGCAAACTTTAAAAAGATCAACCTAAAATAAATTGAATGAACTTAACAACGCTTTGTAACATAACGCACAACATAGAGGTCTAGGCTAGAGACGTGTTCTGGCGTCGTTAAGCCTAGTGACTGTCGATCTCGTGGAAGGTGGGTGATTCCTCCTGAGGGACGATAGCGCTAGTACGGATTGTGCTCCCACGTACCGTCGCATATATATTGGGAGACCCCTATAGGCATATATCCTTTATCCTTAGGAAGCCGTGTCGACCGCCCTACTGATCGCAATGTAGTGAACACAGCATTCACGAAGATCGACCGCCCGTACCCTAAAAAGTATTCTGCAGTTTTGCAAAAAGTTTGGCACACCCTCTGCCTAGAACTCCAGAGCAGTTCCTTTTGGCCTTTTTCAGACTCTATAACGGAAAAAGTCCATCCGAGCATTTGTCACTTCGGGCTCGTTAAAACATCGAAGGAGACTAGAGTCATCTTTAGCTTTTTCTCGACTCTTTAAAACTGAAAAAGCAAGTTGTGTCTAAAGCGTCGTTAAAATTTATTTTAAAAGGAACAATCACCCTTTAATTCCTGCGTTGATCTTTAGTTTGAAAAAATGGAGCACACAAACCAAGGAATTCCCCTTGGTGGAAATCCTAGTCCCTTCTCCTCTTGGGGAGATGTTGGTGCGCCCCACATGGCCACATTGTCGCTTCCAGGACTGACAATTGGCCTGCCAGTTTGGCTCTTTTCAACCAATGTCGTTCAGAACACCACAATTCCTGAACAGTCGAGTCAACAGTTAGACCAGACCAGAGTTGCCCACCAGCCTTCTACTTCATCTTCCTCTCCTCCTTCCTCTTCGCTTGACGGAACTGGTAAAACCAAAAACCGAGTTCCTAAGGAGAAGAAGGAAAAAAATAAGAAAGAGAAGAAAAAGGAGCCAAAGGCGACTGGGGGCAAACAAGTGTCGTCTGACAAAAATCCACACACAGCACTGACAAGGCCTAAATCGCCATGTGTCATATGCAAGGGAGACCATTTCCACAGAGATTGTCCCTGTATCCCTTGAATACTAAGGGACTGGTCTCCCCGTCTGCACAATTCGGTAGCATCAACCTCTGATAGCCATGTTGACTGCTCACCGTCAACGAGTGAAAGTGAAGCCACAGGACAGAGAGGGAAAGCTAAATTTCCCTGTAAACTGTGTGAAGGTGATCACGCCATCCACCGTTGTCCCTTCTTAGACGAGGCTAAAAGAGTTCTGGAAGATCGCCCGATTTTACGAGCACAACTTCCTCCTGGATATCAAAAACTCCTGCCAAGTCCTTCACTAGTTAAGAACCCGACTGGCCCGCCTAGGTGGTCAGCCGAAGCACCTATCATTGAAGATGAACCATCTGGATCCATGCCTGATGAAAGTCAACAGGTTGATACGGCAGTTGACCCGGTTTTGCCTTCAGAGGCTCTATCTTCGAATGATACCATCACAGAGGAGAATAAAGACGACACCGTCCAAATTCTCTTCATCAACACTGACTCTGATGAACAAGGGGGCAATGCTCCCATTCCTTTACCGCAGGAAGGAAGTTCGTCAGAGCGATATCCGGCCATTTATTCGATCCCACCACCAAGCAACCTGGTTGTGTCCTTTGATTGGAACCAACTAGGCAGACCCCGGTTGCCAGCAAGTATACCATTCAGAATTATCGTTCAAATATATAGAATGGTAATGGCTGGCACTATCATTGATGAGGGGGCATCTGTGAGTATCCTTTCCTCTATTTCTTGGAAAGCGCTTGGTTCGCCAGCGCTTTTGCCTGAAATGAGAAATCTATCAGGTTTTGATAAAGGAACCAGTCAACCTTTAGGGATCCTCCCCAATGTGCCTATAACATTGAAAGGGAAGACCGTTCAAATGAACGTGATGGTCGTTCAAGGACCCTTGGATTATAACCTACTCCTTGGACGAGACTATATATATTGCATGGGAGCTATAGTCTCCTCACTCTTTAGAGTAATGTGTTTTCCGCATGAAGGAAGAGTGGTCAAGCTCGTGGACCAACTTTCATTTCCCGGATCACGCATCGCAAATAGTCACATACCATCCCTAAATGGTCTATACACGCAAGAAGTGTCTCAACCCACGGTCCATCCTCCTGATGAGCGCGAGTAATCCGGGAGGATATGACTGGAACCCAGGGGGCATGCATCCTAGTCTGCTTCGGCAGAAAAAACTTTGGGTATAGGGTAGGTTTCCGCGGGAGAATATGACTAGTCCGTACCCCGTCCGTGGTTGGAAGAGGGGTTGTTCTGGAATAAGATTCTCTTGTCAAAGTTATGTGTTTGGCGCTCATTGTCACTCACCTTTGTCTATTTCGGTAGATATCGCTAAAGAAGTGTTTTGTTGAAAGAATAACGAGACAATCTTTGGGTAACCTGAAAGAGGTAAGCATCTCCTAGTGAAACGAAAGTTTTGACGGAATTGAAGTAGAGGTAACTTTGAAATCATACTTTATACCTGGGGGCATGCAAACCTTTTGGAGTGCAAGCAAAGAGCGGTTATTTAACTATTTTTTGGGTTAGTCGTTTCCTAACTTGCATAAAGAAAGGATGGGGAGCAAAGCTTAGTGAGATGAAGCTCCATAAAAAATAGAATCTTGATGAGACACTCTTATCTTATGACTGGGTAATCGAGCAGTTTTAGCACAAAGTTCATGCTCGTTAAAAAATAAACGCAAGATCCGAGCAGTTTTAGCACATAGTTCATGCTCGTTAAAAAATAAACATAAGATCGAGCAAATGTTTCCACCCGTGTTTAAGCTCGTTAAAAAATGAACTATCCCGGTAAATAACCACTGTGAATGTAATATCATCAGCCATTAAAGCCTTGGTCGTGTTTGCACCTGTCACCTCCACTTTTCATTTGGCTGATCGTTCACCTCCATATGATTATTTACCCATTTTGAGGAACCGCTGCAAAGAGTGATTTCACCTAGCCATCCTTGTGACACTGCCGTGATTGGAAAATTCCAACCTGTACCTGGAATCAGCTGCTAACCCTGTTTATCACTCGTTCCTCAAAAGACGAGTCTTCTTTAAGCTCTTTTCATCTGACTCATAAAATATGAAAAGATTGCCGAGTTTTGGCCTTCCAGCTCGTTAAAGCGACTGGAAGAGCTATCCCTCCTCTAGATTTTAATCTTTTTGGACCTGAGGGATTATTGCACAAAAAGATCGAGTGCTTGTTTTATTTCGGCTCGTTAAAACTATCGAAAACTCATCCCTTCTGTATTGTTTTATACTTTTTCGGACTTAAGGGATTAGATGACGAAAAAGGAATTTTGGAGTTGACTTTATGTATCTTTTCAGAATCTCTAAAAATGAAAAGAACCGAGTTATCCTTGTCATTAGACTCGTTAAAATCATTAAATAGCGACAAACTTGTCTTTAGACGAGAACGAGTTTCACTATCGCTAGGCTCGTTAAAACATAGCGATGGGCTTGCCCGAAGGGCAAGTTATAGAACAAGCATATGTTATCCTCCTCAAGCTTGACAAAAATAAAGAGGTACTGGTCAGCAATGACTGGGGAAAAATTGGGAGAAACTAAAGAAAACTTTGATGGTAGCAAGTCGCTCTTGAACATGACACTTTTCCTCCGTACCACAATCGGGTTGGGTTGTTTCATTCACCAGTCACATCCATGGTCTCGCCATACCATCCATATTTGGGGTAATGCTACCAATCCATCGCATCAGTGTCGCCATATGTTCAAGAGAAGTCGTTCAGAAAAGTCAACCGTGTCCCATCCACTGCCATACATTATCCTTCATCCTTTCACGACCGCCACCCTGAATCATATGTCACAGATCGTTTTCACCTCCATTAAAATCATTAGCTCCATTCCGTGTCATTGATGTGGGATTCATTAAGGCCCTCCTTTGACGGATCGCTTCTTGTCGACATCAGCTCATTATCCAAGAAGTTGATCTAGGAACAACCCCTTCAGTACTTTGAAGCTTGCATGCCACAATGGCAAGTTTCTCACTTCCGGTGACAGGTATACATCAATGACCTTCGACCGAAAGATTTTGCGTGGTGTTCGACGCCAAGTCCTTTATTCACACCACGTGAATTGTACTGCAGTACCTTGAGGGTCATTATCAATATCGGTGATTCCTCTCGCGCTTGTTAACGGTTTACATCATTGACCGGTAATCAAGCGATGTCTTTCCGTGTTCGACTTCAGAACAATTCTCACATGGATCGACTTGTACTTAGAGTGAAGATCGAACGAGTTTGAAGACCCCGGATCTAGTTTCATCCATCCGAGCTGCGATATATATTCAGGAAAGATAAAGACATTGACATGTACATCATTGCAGCAGATAATCATCCTACTCAAAGGATGATAATTTCATCAAAATTATCAGTCTATCATCAGATGATTGTCTATTCTATGTACAGAAGAATGAATTTATAAAGCTGAGCATGGGAATGCCCGCCTCAGCTAGATCATGAAAGCAGTATGAAAAATAATGTATTGTATTGTATCTTATTACAGGTCTCCTCTCAGCATTGGATGAACTTCAGATCCCCCTGATAAAGCATTTCGCTCGATAAACAGCCTCATACTTTAGGGGGCAACTGTTATAGACATTTTTGTGCCTTACAACATTGAGCATGAAATGTCCATAATCTAAGGGATCCAAAGTCCCTAAACATGTTGTTCCTACCCCTAGAGGAACAAGGCTAACAAACCACAGCAATTCACAAAAGTTCTCCACCTGAAATTACTCAAAAACAAGTCAATTCAGGATCATGTCAACTGCTCCACTGGCTATCTGCGCTGAATGTCAATGGCTCCACTGGCTACCTGCGTTGAATGTCAACTGGAACAAAGGCTACCTGCGCTGAGCGAGAATGGAAAAGTGGCAGGCTCATTTCTCAAGGTGTCAAGACCCAGGAAGCTTCCAAAATGACACTTGCCTCAGGGAATTCAACTGGTGATGAGTAAGAGGTTCCAAATCTCCAAGTGGAAGCAAGAACCTCCAAGTGGACTCAAGAACTGACAGAGGGAGAGGACACTAGTCAGATCTCAAGCTGACTCATCCTCTCTCCAAACATCTATATATGGATCTCTCCTTCATGAGATCTGGAGGCTCGAATTTTGTGAATGCAAAGAATTGCTGTTGGTTTGAGACTGGAATCATTGGGTGCTTAATGCTTTGAAGGGGCTGAAGATAGGAATTCCATTTGTTGGGAAGGAGATGCTGGATTGGAGCCCTCTGGGTTGTATCTCTTCCTGAACCTTGTTATTCATTAATAAAGCTATCTTGGTTTCTCCTATATGCTGATGTTTTCTTGATGTATGATTGCATTAGTGTATTTGATTTATTTCTAATCCTGAATCATTTATGAATATGTATATTTGTCTTTGTGTAGTGTTCCTCTCTTGTCTCAAGTAGTTGTTCTCTTGTCGCAAGTAGCTGTTCTCTTGTGATCTTGCAGGAAGTTGTAGCTGGATAAGCAAGAAGGCAAGTAGCTGCGAACACCCAAAGAGAAGGGAGATTGGATCAAGGGACAAACGGAAGACACCGGTAAGTCTATTGATCTCTCTTCTTTCACATTTCATAAAGGAAGAAACCAGTATAGCTGTACTCGTTTGTTGCTAAGGCACTGTCACACCTTAGGTGAATAGGATCGTCCTGCATAGGCATTTTTCCCCACAACACCCCTTTTCGAACTTTTCTTTAGTAGTTTGTTTCTCCTGTTGCCTTGGATTTTGTGCACTGGAAGAGGAAATTACTTGCTCCTTGGCTTCCTGTAATGTATTTGGCATCCAGTTTATTTGATTCACATATTTCTCGATTTCAAGCCTTCGAGTGTGGATGTAGGCAATGGACTTGTTTTCCACCCTCTTCTTAGAAATAATGCCCCATGGGTCATAAAACCATGTTAAGCTATGGGTAAAATCCATCTCTCTTAATCTTTTGTCTGCCTCCTCTCTTTCAGCTCTATTGTTGCAAATGAAGGGACCAATTTGGGACTTGATCCTGAATTGGGATTTCTTCTTGGCTGATACAAAATGCATCTCATCTGCACTAATCATCTGTCTAATGTACTCCAATGCAAAGATCCTCATGGGGAGGAACTTTGGCAGCTTGTAGGGGGCTAACTCACAGCCATACACTCTTATTTCAATGTAGTTTTGGTACAAGTACCAATCACCAATTCTGGCTTGATCAGACAGTTGCATAATTCTCTTTATATCTTCATTTATCCTTGGTTCTGTTGTCCCACTGAGGAGGCTCATTGTTGGGTGGACAAACATTTCCACAAATGTCTTGTAACTGAAGTCCTTTTGATCTTTCATTACCAATGTTGTCCAAAATATTATTGATTGAGGTTCACCTTCCTCATTCATTTTGGTTAATGAAAACTGGAACCTGTTTGCCTAATAATACGAAAACATGTAAACCAACACTAAGGAGTAATGAAAAACTTCATCTGTGAAGAAACTGAGCAGTTGTTCATGGATTGGGACAGAAGGCTTGGATTCAGTTGAGCAGATATATGAAGTTATAATAGCTTCATCAATCCAATGGTCAGAATAATAGCCAAGTAAATAGGAAAGGACTGTGGCAATATGTCTGGTTCTGTCAGGGAAAATAGAGGAGGAATAAGGAGGGTTTTTGCTTGGCAATGGTGTGTTCTCAGCCATGAAAGGTTCTAATGTCTTAGCTCTCTTAGAGAAATCAAGCTTTTGGTACATTTCAATCAAAACGTCATGTGAAAAAGGAACAGTTCCTTCAATAACCAGGGCTTGCATCATCTGCATGATGGACTGAGCATCAATTGTGAACAAAATATGTCGTGTTTGGGACATCACTGCTCTTTGTTGTGGATTGTAACATGAATGACACTTCCGAATCAATTTTGGGCAACTATGTGTTTTAGGGAATATATAGAATGGTAAGATGGTGTCCCAAAGGCTTATGTCATCCATTTCCTCCATGAATTTGTCCTCCCACCAGCAATATATATTAAACAGATCAAATTATGAGAGGGTTTCATGGATCTTGTAATCCCTGTCGGCCAACGGTAAATGATCTAAATCCAATGTTGGGTGCACCATTGGGTTAAATAGTTTTGGTTCTTTCTTCTTTCGTTCCATCGTTGTTCTGTTTTCTCTACATCCTCTGAAAATTGTCCTGTGTTAAGTCTGTAACAGAAAGGGATAAAAGAAGTGGGATTTTAGTGAGGGAGAAAGAATAGGGATTTAAATATAAATGGGATTCAAGAGTGGGAAATGATTATTTCTGCAAGAAAATGAGTAATCTTGCACTGTATTATTGTACTTTGGCTTCACTGTGCATTCTTGATAATGCTGGAATGGAGTGGAAAGATGCCTGCAAGTGAACAATAATAGTTAACATTTGAAATCGACGTAAATTGGTGGTTTTATGATTTTTCATCGTGTTGTTGGATTGGCCTGATTTCACGGAAGTTTGTTGGCTAGCCGCCCAACCCATTTATTGCCCAACGGTGGGAATGGAAGTCATTGGGTGGATGGGACAGCTTGGCGCAGTGAGGTGGCGGGTGTCCAACAGTCGAATGGGTGAGCGGTTTGTGGTATTGAATACAAGTTTTGGGGGGGCCTGGGGAGTGGTAGGTGGTATGAGAGGGGGGTGAAAACTCACAAGGGCATGACGCGTATGGGAGTGGAAAAAATCGGCTTCGGACCCCACCCCGGGATTAAATTTTGGAGGGTGAGGGGGGGCCAAAAGAGGACGTGGGCCATTAGATCGGGAGGAGTGAGAGGGGATGGAGTGATAGCTAGTGGGTGGATTAAACATGATGTGACGGGTGAGTGAGTGGTGGGTCAGGTGATAAATGAGGGACAGACTATAGGTACAAGGGTGTAAATATTTAAAGTTTAGAAGAATAATGATATCAAAGTAATATAATGCCCCTTCCTTGGTTTTTTTTTTCTCTCCAGCCTTAGGACAACATTAGCATATGTCCTTCTATCGTCAATCTACCTACCCTTGTTCTATAGCCTAAAATTTTTGTTCTTTTCCATTTTCAAGGTGCACTTAGACTTGTATACCCTTTTCTCTTTTTCTCGTCTCTTTTTCTTTAAAAACCTAACCTACTCTATCACTTATTTCTCCTCTTGGTCCAGATTAAATAGTTGAACCAATTTTATTTTCTACCTAGCTACTGATTTGCCAAGATTAAGTTGTTTGGAAAATCTTTATTTTCTAACCTATCAACATTAATTCAAATTTGCTCAATCATGCTTACACTATATGATTTGAACAACATTTGGGGTTCTCTTTTCCTCTTCCTTTTTTTTTTTTTTTTATATACCCTCTTTTCATTTCTTTTCTCGTTTTTCTTTTTCTTTCCTTTTTAATGAAATCAATTGAAAGTTGACATGTTATGAACAATTTGAAACCTGCAAACTGTGAAATGCTTAATCACCTTGAGACCCTATAAATTATAGGACCATAACACCATCCACTCCACCTCCACCTCCACCGCATACACCTTCGCCCACACCTCCACCACTGCCACCTCCATTCAACATGTCGAACACAATGAAGTTGCCAATTTTCAAAGGTATCGGGAGTGAAGACACAGATCAGTTATGGTTTGTTGCAAATGTTGTGTGGACAGTGCAGCAGATAATTGATGATAATATAAAGAAGCCGTTGTTTGTTACCGCTCTGCAGGATCGTGCATTGACGTGGTATATCAAGTATTGTTCTGATCATCCTGTGGCAACATTGGCAGAGACTAAGGCTGCTTTAAACAAAGAGTTTGGTAAGCCTAAGTCTAACTCGTAGTCAGTAATTGGATTTAAGGAGATCATAATGAAGATTTATGAGACGCCTTGGGAATTAGACCAAAGGTTGAAATATGTGATCCGCGAAGCTAACACACATCTCACTGATGGTCAGCACCATGAGTGGTTTATAGCTTTGCTTCTACCCCACCTAAGGATTGCTTTGTTGCAGCAGAAGATAGGAACTCAGGCAGAAGCCCTAGAAATCACGATGAGGTTTCATGCACTTATTCAGGATGCGACCTTGGGGGTACAGCAAACCCATTCTTAGTTACAGATCCTATGCTTAGAATTGTAGAGCTTGAAGAGAGATAAGGAGGCTAAGCCAGAGGTGTGTGGGGAAGTCTAGTGTCTGAAATGTAACAGCCAGGGGCATGATAAAGACCATTGTCCCATATTTGCAAACTATATCACAGGAGGGGGTCCAATTCCCCTGAGATCATAAGCTCCAACAAGACCGATCATGGGGGCTACGCTATGGTGCTCTATTTCTCAGGTGGCTAGAAAACACGCAATGGATAATTGTCATTTGCTTCAAAAGTTCATTCAAACACCACAACAATTGTTCTGCGACTTCTGCAAATTAGTGAGTCACAATGAGCGCCACTGTTGTAGCTATGATCTGATGATGGAAAGAACACCTACTACAGAATGCAAGCAAAAACTCAACCTCCAGAGCAGGGCGCCAAAAGAGCACATGGAGGATATCAAGAATGAGGACAAGGTTGAGGAGGAGGAGGGCCTAATAGAGGTCAGTGTTAGGTTTGTTACAATTGCAGAACACCAGGGCACTATGAGTGGGAGTGTCAAAATCAAACATGCCTGTCATGTCAATATTGTAGCCAGTTTGACCACACTATAGAATAATGCCCGATGTTGATAGCTAAGATGTAGGAGAAGAAGACGTAGCCTCAATAGCCTACACAGAACTTAAAAATGATGAGAGCGGATCCCCATGAGGAAGATCAGATCATGAATATAGTGAAAAGAAGCAGGATAACAACTGGAGATGATAAAGGAAAATATCCTAAAGAGGATGGATGGGTCCGTAGGGCCCCAGAAAAAGAAGTTGGTTTTGATTTGGTGCGCGCTAAGGAAAATTTTATGTAAGCCAAGAAAAGTTTCACTGAGGCCTCCACCTCAGGAAGCTAGAACAAAGTGCAAGAAACCAGCATGCCTATAGAGGTTTATCCCTCGGTGCTTACCTCATTCTTGGAGACCTACATGAAACTTCTACATGATAGAAAAGTTGTGAAAGGCCTGCAGGAGTTAATAAACAAATGTGCTAGCAAATAAAACACCCTTGATGGACACCGTGTAGTTAGAAAAATTGGTAAACATAAGGCACAAATAGGGCTTGAGATGAGGCTCACCGTGTAGATAGTAGAATATGAGATGGACCAAGTCATTTTGGATCTGGGGTCTGAAATGAACGTTTTGCCTAAACATACATGGGAATGAATGGGGAGACCTGCGTTGTAGTGGTCTCTGATTCAGCTCAGAATGGAAAACCAGTAGAAGAACATTATGATGGGACGACTATATGGAGTAATAGTTGATATAGAAGGTGCAATCAAAATGGCTAACTTTGAAGTGATAGAGATTGTTGATGACAGCAATATATACCCTATGCTCCTCGGAATTGACTGGGCCATTGACATGAATGGAGTCATCAACTTGAAGAATAGGACAATGTCATTTGAAAGGAAATCACTTTGAGTTGTGGTGATATTGAACCCTGCAGAAGGGTCGCACTACATTGAACCGGTCCGTGACTATGAGGATGAGCTAGATCAAATCTACAAAATAACAGTGTGAGTCCAGGAATGGATCAATCCAATGGTGGATAGACGGATTGCATGGGACCGAGAGATTTCTTGTACCTCTGATTTAGATGAAGAGTTGGAGCATTGGTAGAATCAGTTGCATGAAGTATCCACGTTACGATGTAATATGATGACTAAATCATTGCGTTGCGTTTTGTCAGAGGTAAGAAACTGACCTTATTATGATGGTTTAACTAATGTGGATAAGTTTTTGGATGCATTTGAACATGAACTCCTCGAGTAGCACCCCTTCCAAGCATTAGATTTTTCACTACACGCTACGCCCGCATGATGGTGGGGTACGCACAAGGATATCTTTGATGGATGGCGGGATTATAGAAGAATGATGAGGTTGCGATTTGGTCGACCTAAACTTTGACCGATTGAGAAATATGATGGGAGGGATGATCAGCGTGATCACCTAGCGAAGTGGACTAAAGATTATGGAATGGATCTACAGTCGGAGTGGGTACACTTATTTTTCCATATTTTAGACACAATCCCCATGAATTGGTATCTGGAGACAGAGCTCCACCATGGCACCACAAAGTGGGACATATTAAGAGAAGGATTTTTATAGACCTTCACTTTTGAAGATGATTTTGAGAGAATTGATGAAGCTCTGCATGAGATTAAGGCAGTTACCTTCAGAACATTGTGAGAACCTCTGGAATGGGTCCAACCAGATTCAGGCACCCAAATGCACCATGCGCTGGAATGTTATAATGTGACCGCTGAAGAGGAGGATGCAGATCCAAGAAATATTAATATTCTAGAGGATGAAGGGTATCGCAAAGTTGAGGGTGAAAATAGACAACCCAAAAATCACCACATCGTTGAAAACTAAGAAATCAAACATTGGGACTGAAGCAGAACTGAAGTTTTCAAAAATTGGGTATTACTGGGACGATTGATCTGAATTGGATCCATAGAAGACTATCAAAGAACCATGACCGTATTAGGTTGGAACAAATCTCTAAAGAATCGAAAACAGCAATCAAAAACACCCTGAACCAGTGGCAAAGGCAGCCAGCGTGGAACGACGAGGACCTCGATCAAAGCGCACTGACCGAGGCCCATGGAGACTGTGCAGGAGGTCAAAGTAGCCCTTAGGAGCCCCGGATCAGGAAAAGGAGGTGGTTTTTGATGCATGATTAGTGCTTAGCGCTAATCGCACATCGTTGGGCGAACAGGGCCGTGAAGGAAAAGCCTGACCACTTGGTTGCGTGGGGGAGCCTGAGAACCGCAGGTGGAAAAGGAAAAAGCACTGAAGGTACAAAAGCGAGACTCGCGCTCTGGAAAACCGGTGGTATTGATTGGGGCGCCCTCAAACAGTAAGAGGTTTTGGACAAGAGCAGAGAGATTCCATTCATCAATCGACATGTGGCAAGCGGAGGTGAGAGAAAACCGTCATTGATTGTGTGCTATTGGTCGAGCAAGTCAACCGCGCGAAACATGCATATGGCATTGGATCTGGAGGCCCCAAATTAGACGGGTGAGATCGCACCCGATGGAGGAAGTGGAATCGATGAAGGAATACGTCGCGTTTTAGAGGGATTTGGAATCCGTTTGACCACCACGGTGGAGGAAAGACTTCATCCACGACGTAAATGAAAAAATGAATTGACGAAGTAGGATGGCACCATTTAGAGGAGGACAAGTGGCCACTCCCTGAGCGCTGATGATGACGCCGAACAGGGAACTCCAAGTGCAGCTGCAGAAGGTGAATCGACAGAGCTGGAAGAGGAACCGAACATGCATTGCAAAAAATAGCTAAAAGCCATGAACAGAGACTAAATACACAGTCATAAGTCTGAGAGATGAAGACAGAGAGACCAGAATCCTGAGAGGAGGATGGAACACAGAGAACAGTAAAGAAAATCAAAAGAGACAGAGGGCCGAGCTGACCAGAGGCAGCATCAAGCACCAGAGAGCTTGAATATTTGAGCCATCCCATAGAGGATCTGTCTGGGCTGAGCACCACATTGGGCTCTTACCATTTTAGGCCAGAAGGTCATAGAGCTGGTAGGAAGAGGAAGAGTCTGTGAACTCTAGTGGCTTGGGGAATCCAAGAACCACCCTACCAAGCAAATATGCTTCAGGAGAACTCACATTGAGTCCCTGTATTGTAATTCTCTGCTTAAAGGCACAATAAAACAAGGCCACCACTGAAAGCTAGACCGGAGATGTAGCCCTGGAGAATAGGGTGAACTCCTTATTAAATTTCTTGTGTCTTTGTGTTTTCTTACTGTATTTCTCTCTTGTCTTTCCATTTTTTTGTCTGTGTATTGGAAATCTGATCAATCTGTTGCTTCAATAACACAGAACACACACCAGCACATGAGTTTGTAATACCTTTAAACAATAAATCTTTAACTGGTGTCACTCATAGGGTGAATATCAGATCAAGTAGTATCAGAGCTTTAGGCTGTAAGGTTAGACAAGCTTGTGTTGGTTTAGCTGTGAATGCTCATTAGATCAAAGCTCAAATTAGGAGAAGGAGAGTTGGTGGAAACTAATCCTGAAATTGGGAGAGTCCATCCTCGGAAGACAATGTCAGAGAAAGGTTCTGTAGGGCCAAACCCTCAATTCATAGAGATTTTCCTAGCTATAAAGTCTATGGTTGAAGAAATGCATAAATACTTTAGAAAGCATAAAGTGGAGGATTCATCAGGCTCTAAACAAGATAAATAAGAAGATGAGTCTCACTTCCATGACCACTCCAAAGGAAAGGGGAAAGAGGAAAGCTTTTTCACACCTCCTAATAGCCCTGTGCATAATAAGAAAGCATATTTGATTAAGTTAGATGTTAAATTTGATTTGCCTCTATATGATGGAGAGCTAACTGCTGAAAAGCTGGACAATTGGATTAGACAAATTGATGTGTATTGCAAGGTACAGAACATAGACTCAGACAAGAGTAAGATTCAACTGGCAAGCCTACGCCTAGGAGGCACTGCCTTGGTTTGGTGGGAAGGCAGAACCTAAGCTAATATGAAAAGACATGATAAGACCATCTCTGTCTGGAGTGAATTTTTTGCTGCAATCAAAAAGCAGTTCTATCCATTGGCCTACATGCAACAAGCCATGATGAGTTGGCAAACTCTTCAACAATTTAAAGGGAAAAGTGTGCAAGGGTATACTCAAGAATTCAGAAAGAGAGCATTGATGTTGGGTATCTCATTAGACTCACCAAAGACACTTTTGAAGTACATTGGTGGTCTACACAGCTACATGAGGCATACCATCCTCATGTTTAATCCCACTAGTATAGATGAGGTATCTGTGCAAGCTACTCATCTAGAAGCTAGAGGAAAGAATGGCAATCTAGAAGTTGGGGGACCTTCCCAACCCACTGTAAGCAAGATCAAGGAGAAAATAAAAGAGAAGTGGAAAGCAAGGAAGGCTAACGCTGCACAGATAGCCAAATCTTCATGCACTCACTATAAAAAGGAGGGGCATGATGATGAGCATTGTTGGATTCTGCATCTAGAGTTGAGACCTAAGAAGTCCGAGGGCAAGAAGAAGAATACTGCTACAACTATTCAGAAAGATCTGGGGTCAGACTCAGGAGATGAAACAACTATAGCAGCCACAGGTATAAAAGGTAAGAATTTTGAAGCATCTACTAGTAATTCTGCTCAATTTGTTATTGATGAAGAAAATGAGAGAAAAAGCCATGAGCTTTTCCATATTCAAGTTACTTCCAAAAATCAAAAGATTGATAAATTGTTTGATAGTGGCTCAAAAGTAAATATAATTTCTGAAGCAATTGTAAAGAAATTGGGATTAGGAACTACACCCCACAAGAAACCATACCCATTAGGATGGTTGAATAATAAATCACAACTACAAGTAACTAAACAGTGCAAACTCAAGTTTTCTTTTGGGTTAGCATTTGTAGATGAGGTTGATTTAGACATAATTTTGTTGGATATATGTGGAATTGTTTTAGGAAGTCCTTACTTGTATGATAGAAATTTTATTTTCTATAGAGCTGAGAACAAGTATCTACTTGTTAAAGATGGAATCGAATACTTTGTAAGAGCTCATAAGCTCAAGAATAATTATACTCTCATAAACTCAGGGAAGATGAAAAGAATGATAAATTCATGCAAAAAATTCTTACTGATGGTTGTGAAGGAAAAGAAACCTGATAAAACCAATGTATTTGAGGGTTGTAATGCTAAACAGCAAGCTGATATAGAAAAGGTTGTTTCAAAGTATGATGTTTTATTTCAGGAACCTAAAGGTCTACCACCCAAAAATGGATTAGTACATGATATTATTTTGTAGCAAGATGTTCCATTGCCTAACATTGGGATGTATAGGTTGTCTGCTTTAAAGAATGCTGAAATCAAGAAGCAGGTGCAGGAGTTGCTCAAGAAAGGGTTCATCAGGCCTAGCACATCACCATGTGGGTCACAAATCATTTTGGTGAGAAAGAAAGATGGCTCATGGATAATGTGCATTGATTACCGAGCACTGAATAAGATAACAATCAAAAATCGTTATCCCCTTCCTTGCATAGATGATCTTTTGGATCAATTGAAGGAAGTTTTTTATTTCACCAAACTAGATTTGCATAATTGATACCATCAGGTCAGAGTTGCAAAGCAAGATGCATGAAAGACTACTTTCAAGACAAAGTAGGGATTGTATGAATGGCTGGTTATGCCTTTTGGCTTAACTAATGCTCCTGCTACTTTCATGAGATTAGTGAATGATGTACTCAGACCTTTTCTTGATGATTTTGTTATTGTGTATTTGGATGACATTCTGACTTTTAGTAAAACGTGGGAAGAACATTTAAAGCATGTTAAGCAGACATTATATGTTTTGAAAAGAGAAAAACTTTATGTTAAACTCTCAAAATGTTAATTTGGCAAAACATCTCTAAACTACTTGGGTCATATAGTAGGGGGAGGTGAATTGAAAATAGATCCCTCTAAAGTGGCAGTCATGGTGAACTGGCATGAACCCAGGTCTGCTAGAGAAGTGAGAAGCTTCTTAGGAGTAGCACAATATTGGAGGAAGTTCATTTCTAAATTCTCCTTGATTGCAGCTCCCTTACATGCTTTAACAGGATTGAATAAGGTGCTTCAGTGGGGAGGCAAACATCAGAAAACCTTCGACACCTTGAAAGAAAAGATTAGTACAACACCTGTACTAGCACTGCCAGATCTACAAAGACCATTTGAGATCCAAACTGATGCCAGTGACTATGCCATGGGAGCATTGTTGATACAGCACGGTAAACCCATATGTTATCATTCTGAGACTTTTAATCCTACAGTAGTTAACTATCCTACATATGATAAAGAATTATATGCATTAGCTCAGAGTGTGAAAAAGTGGAAACATTACTTAATGGGCAAATAGACAGTAATACATACTGATCATCAACCACTTCAATATCTACACTCCCAAACTAAGTTGTAGCAATCAATACATTATAGATGGATGGGTTTTCTACAACAGTTTCATTTAGTCATCAGATATAAAAGGGGCATACATAACAGGGTTGCAAACATGTTATCTAGACCCATTATAAATGCATCTATCATACTTAAGCATAATTCTTTACTACATGAAAGATACATAGAACAATATGCTCAAGATATGGACTTTAAAGATGTGTATGCAACTTTGCGTCAAGGCAAAATAGTAGAAGAATTGGACTATCATATAAAGGACCAACTCTTATACCATTGTGGGAAACTCTGCATTCCACAAAAAAAGAGGATAAAGATAATTAGGTAAGCACACACTTCTCTGATATCAGGTCACTTTGGGGTAAGTAAAACAGTTGCACAGCTGCAAAGATTCTACTATTGGCCGAAAATAAATGAGACAATTTCTAGATATGTAGGAGGGTGTGCCATGTGTGCTAAAAGCAAGCCCAGCAATAGAAAACTAGGCTTGTACACTCCATTGCCAATTCCTTCTCACCCTTGGGTAAGTGTTTCCATGGATTTTTTTGGAGGACTGCCTAAGTCTAGGAAAGGTCATGACTATCTATATGTTGTTGTGGATAGATTCAGTGAAATGTGTATTTTAATACCTTGTAGTAAATAGATGACAGTTGAACAAACTGCAAAGTTGTTCTTTGAACATGTATCATTTTGGATTGCCCACTTCCATTGTACCTGATCGAGACACCCGATTTGTGGAGAATTTTTGGTCGAGTCTGTGGGAACTGATGGACACCAAATTGAAGAAAAGCACAACTTTTCATCCACAAATAGATGGCCAGATAGAAGTAGTAAACAGGATAGTGATCCAGTTACTGAGAGGTTATTGCAGCAAACATCCTAAGCTTTGAGATGAACACTTGCGTTATGTGCAACATGCTTACAACATATCCAAACACTCTTCTACACAGAGATCTTATTTTGAGACCTGCTTTGGTTTCACACCAAGTTCTCCTTTGGATTTTGTCTTTGGTAAAGATACCATGGTTGATGGACATAGTGATGTGGACAAGGCAACTAGGTTCATTGAACAGATCCAGGAGATCCACTAGGCAGTATAATAATCGTTGGAAAAGAGCCAAGCCAAGTACAAGGCTAGGCATGACAAGCATCGGATGGAGCATCGTTTCCAAGTTGGAGACCAAGTCTGGCTGTATATCAGCAAGGACGGGATGCAAGGTGAAGGTAAAAAGCTAAAGCCTATCAGGTATGGACCTTTTAGGATACTTGAGAAGATTGGTGAAAATTCTTTTCGCCTTGATCTACCAGCTTACATGCACATCTACTCAGTCGTAAATGCAGATTGCTTGAGATTGTTTGAACCTTCAATGATTGAGCACCCTGAAGAGCAGAGTCAATTGCCTTCTATTGATGACCTGCTACTTGAATACCTTAACGAGTTGCAAGAAGACACAGTGCTGGACAGGAAGATGAGGACGATGCGTAGGGGAGATGTTGAGTACCTCAGGATTGGGCTCAAAGGTTCGAAGCCAAGCAGTGCAAAGTGGATTAAGATTGGACAAGTGAGAAAGCAATACCCTCACTTAGTCGATGCTTGAAAACCAACTTTTGGTGGTCCAAAATCTTTTTCAGTGGAAAGGCCGTGATCCGAATTGGATCCATCGAAGATTGTCAAAGAACCATAACTATATCAGGTCAGAACAAATCTCTAAAGAACCCAAAACAGTGATCAAAAACACCCTGAACTAGTGGAAATGGCAGCCAACATGGAGCGACGAGGACCTCGGTAAAAGTGCACTGACCGAGGCCCATGGAGACTGCGCAGGAGGTCAAAGTAGCCCCTGGGAGCCCCAGATCAGGAAAAGGAGGTGGTTTTTGAATTGCGCATCGCTGGGCGAATAGGGTCATGAAGGAAAATCCCGAGCACTCGGTCACGTGGGGGAACCAGAGAACCACGGGCGGAAAAGGAAAAAGTGCTGAAGGTACAAAGGCGGGATCTGTGCTCTAAAAAACCAGCGATATTGATCGGGATGCACTAAAATGGTAAGAGGTTTTAGACGAGAGCGGAGTGATTCCATTCATTAATCGACGCATGGCAAGCGGAGCTAAGAGAAAACCGCCATTGATCGCGCTCTATCAGTCGAGCAAGTCAACCGTGCGAAACATGCGTACGGCATTGGATTTGGAAGTCCCAGATCGAACGGCTGAGATTGTGCCTGATGGAGGAATAGGAATCGACAAAGGAATATGCCACGTTTTAGAGGGATTTGGAATCCGTTTGACTGCCATGGTGGAGGAAAGACTTCATCCATGACGTAACTAAAGAAATGAATCGACGAAGCAGGTTGGCGCTGTTTAGAGGAGGACATGTGGCAACTCCTTGAGCACTGATGATGATGTCGAACAAGGAACTCCAAGCGCAGCTGCAGAAGGTGAATCAACAGAGGCGGAAGAGGGACCGAACAAGCATTGGAACGAATGGCTAAAAGCCATGAACAGAGATAGAATACACAGTCGAAAAGTTATTGAGAGAGTCAATCTAAGAGACGAAGACAAAGAGACTAGAATCCTGAGAGGAGGACAGAACACAGAGAATAGTAAAGCAAAGCAGAAGAGACAGAGGGCCAAGCTGACCAGAGGAAACATCGAGCACTAGAGAGCTTGAAGATTCAAGCCATCCCATAGAGGATCTGTTCGGGTTGAGCACCACATTGGGATCTTGCCATTGTAGACCAGAAGGTCACAGAGCTCGTAGGAAGAAGAAGAGTCTGTGCACTCCAGTGGCTTGGGGAATCCAAGAACCACCCTACCAAGCAAATCTGCTTCAGGAGAACTCACATTGAGTCCCTGTATTGTAAGTCTCTGCTTAAAGGCACAATAAAACAAGGCCACCACTGAAAGATGGACCATAGATGTAGCCCTAGAGAATAGGGTGAACTCCTTATTAAATTTCTTGTGTCTTTGTGTTTGCTTACTGTATTTCTCTGCTGTCTTTCCATTTTATTGTATGTGTATTGTCAATCTGATCGATCCGTTGCTTCAATAACACAAGACACACACCAGCACATGAGTCTGTAATACCTTTAAACAATAAATCTTTAACTAATGTCACTCATAGGGTGAATATCAGATCAACGATGCTACTATGGATAAGGTTTTTGAGTTACTCCGTGAATATTAGGATCTCTTCCCTACTAAGTTTTCAAACTTGAAGAGAATAATAGGGGACTTGGGTGTTATGAAAATCACTCTGAAGCTGAACGCAAAGCCTGTTAAGAAGAGGTCATATCGCCTGAATCCTAAGTGAAAGGAAAAGGTTTGCTTAGAGTTGGATAAGATGCTAGAAGAAGGAATCATAGAACCAGTTGAAGAATATGATTGGGTGAGCCCTATGGTGGTTCAGGAGAAGAAGCAGAAGGGCGAAATAAGGATTTGTGTAGATTTACGGAAGTTCAATGATGTGTATTTCCATGATCCATTTCCGACACCGTTTACTGATGAGGTATTAGACAATGTTGGATGGTAGGAGGCCTACATGTTCACTGATGGGTTTTCGGAGTACCATCAGATTAAGATCGCGCCTGAGGATAGGATAAAAATTACCTTCACGATGGAGTGAGGTTGTTTTCAATACACTGGGATGTCGTTTGGACTTAAGATTGCGCCTATGATATTCTCTCGCGTAGTTATAGTAGCGTTTAAGGACTTAATTAATAAGTTCTTGGGAGTATACTTTGATGACTGGATAGTGTTTGGGTTAGTGAAGCACCATGTAGCAAGTTTGCGCTTGATCTTGGATATGTGTTGCAGGTACCAAATCACGTTGAATCTAAAGAAGTGATTATTATGTGTTCCCTTTGGGATCCTATTGGGTCACATAGTATGCAAAGAAGGATTGATGCTGGACCCTGCAAATATTGAGGTGATAGTAAATTTGGAGGTCCCAAGGAGCGTTAAGAAACTATGCGCGACACTCGGACATACTGGATATTACAAGAAGTTCATCAAAGGCTTATGCTCAGATTATCGTGCCCATAAAGAAACTGCTGAAGAAGGATGCTACATTTTGTTGGGATGAAGAATGTCAATGCAGTTTGGATGTATTAAAAGAGAATATGGTCACAGCACTGATATTGGTCTTCCATGATTGGAAGAAGGAATTCCATATACATGTCGATGCTTCTTGCATTGTGTTGGGTGCAGTGCTAACATAGGCTAGCGAAGGAGAGATGGAGCATCCTATAGCCTTCTAGGAAATTATCAAAGACCAAGAAGAATCACTCAATGACGGAGTGTGAAGGGTTGGCTATGGTTTACGTGCTTCAAAATTTCAGGCACTATATTTTGGGCGGACATTTCAAAATGTACACAGATCACTCGGTCCTGAAATACATAGTTAATAGGCCTACATTGGGGGGAAGATCTACCGACGGTTGTTGTTATTACAAGAGTATGAGTTTGAGTTCATTATGAACCCGGGGAGGTTGAATGTAGGACCTAATCATCTGTCACGGATCAAAACAAGATAAGAGCCTAATAATTTGGAGGAAGGGTTGCCAGATGCGCAGCTCTTCGCAGTGCGCATAGCGGATAACTATTTTGCAGATATTATTCACTTCTTGACTACGGGGATGGCATCAGAAGGGTATACAAGTTAGAAAAAGAAGGAGCTAGTAGTGTGCGTGCCATAATTTTTGGTAATTGTGGGACATTTGTATAATATGGGCACAAATGAGATATTGCAAAGATATGTGCCAGATTTTGAGAGAAATAGTGTTCTCATGGAAGCTCATGGAGGGTTTGCAGGAGGAAACTATGCAGGAAGAGTGATTGTGCAGAATATTTTGCGCGTAGTTCTATGGTGGCCAATGTTGCATAAGGATTCCAAAGCATATTGTAAGGCATGCGATGTGTGTCAGAGAACGGGCAAACCATCGCGAAGGGATGAATTGTCCTTACAACCTCAAGTATCGTTGCAGCCATTTGAAAAATGGGTGATTGATTTTGTCAAGCCAATTCAAGCCCCCAGGGAAGAAGACAGGTGCACGATACATCATCACCATGACCGAGTATCTAACCAAATGGGAAGAGGCACAACCGTTTAAGGATTGTACATGGGCTATAGCGGCAAATTTGTTGTTTGAGTATGTCTTAACCAGATTTGGCTGCCCGAAAGTAATTTTGAGAGACCAAGGTAAGAACTTTCTGAATGAAACAATCAGCACTTTAACAAAGGAATTCCATGTTTACCATCAGAAGAGTACACCATATCACCCAGAGGTGAATGGAACTGTTGAGGCCTACAATAAGATTTTGGAAAACGCATTGACGAAGATCTGCAACGTGCAGCAAAACGATCGGGATGTGTGTGTACCTACAGTATTATGGGCATATAAGACTACTTGCAAGAAGCTGATAGGACAAGTGTTAACGGGAAAAGTGTCTACTCAGAACACCCCTATCCCACTAAGGTGTGACAGTACCTTAGAAACAAACAAGGAAAACTACTTTCGTATTCTTCTTTATGAACTATAAACGAAGAGGGATAGGATGAACCAACCTATGTCTTGCGCTAGTCCTTTGATCCAATCTCTCTCCTCTTTGACAGCTTCCAGCTACCTGCTCCCTTACTTGCCTAGCTTCACCAAGTTCCTGCAAGATCACAGAAGAGGAAAACTACACAAAGACATGGATTTACATTCATAAATAGCTTAAGATCAGATTTAAGCTAAACATGCAAATATAACAAAACATCATTGATACACAAGCATGTAGGAGAAATTCAAATAGTTTTATTGATATAACAAGAAGGTCTAGGAGGAGTTACAACCGATGATTCCTGATCCAGCATCAACCCCCCAGCAAAAGGAATCCCCTCTTTACCTCCAACAAAGCATAAATCACCCAATACACTGATCTCTATCTCAAAACCAACAGCAATTCTCTGCAATGTACAAAATTCCAGCCTTTGGATCTCTGGGATGAGGGATCCATATATAGATGTATGCAAAGAGGATGAGTCAGCTTATGATTTGACTAGTGGCTTCTTTCTGTTAGTTCTTGCTTCCACTTGGAGACTGAGAGCCTCTTACTCATCCTTGGTCGAACTCAGTGAGGCAAGTGGCATTGGGGAAGATTCTGGAAGCTTCCATTGTCTGTCCACCTCGCGGAATGACACTGCCATTTGTCATTTCCTGCTCAGCGCACCATGGTAGTGCATTTAGGTGCATTGCAACGCACCTAGCTAGTGTACTGGGGTGCTATGCAACGCAGCTAGCTAGTGGAGCAGCTGAAATGATCCTGATTTGACTGATTCTGAGCAGTTTCTGGTGGAGAACTTCTGGGAGAAGCTGTAATTGGTTGACCTTGTTCCTCTAGGGGTAGGAACAACACTTTTAGGGACTTAGGATCCCTTGGTTTATGGAGATTTCATGCTTAGAGCTGTAAGGCACAAAAATGTCTATAAAAGTTGCCCCCTAAAGTATGCGGCCGTTTATCGGGTGAAATGCTTTATTAGGAGGATCCAAAGTTCTTTCAATGCTAGGAGGAGACCTGTAATAAGATACAATACAATACATTATCTTCATACTATTTCCATGATCTAGCTGAGGCGGGCATTCCCATGCTCAGCTTTATAAACTCATTTTTATGTACACAGGACAGACAATCATCTGATGGTAGACTGATGATTCTGATGAAGTCATCATCCTTTTGGTAGGATGATTATCTTTGCTGCAATGTTGTACATGTCAATGTTTTTATTTTTCCTGAATATATATCGCAGCCTGGATGGATGAAACTAGATCCGGGGTCTTCAATCTCGTCCGATCTTCACTAGAAGTACAAGTCGATCCATGTGAAAAATGTTTCGAAGTCGAACATGGAAATACATCGCTTGATTACCAATCGATGATGTAAACTGTTAACAAGCGTGAGAGGAATCACCGATAATGATGATGACCCTCAAGGTACTGTAGTACAATTCACGTGGTGTGAATAAAGGACTTGGCGTCGAACACCACGCAAAATCTTTCGGTCGAATGTCATTGATGTATACCTATCGCCGGGAGTGAGAAACTTGCCATTGAGGCATTCAAGCTTCAAAGTACTGAATGGGGTGTTCCTAGATCAACTTCTTGGATAATGAGCTGATGTCGACAAGAAGCGATCTGTCAAAGGAGGGCCTTGATGAATCCCACATCAATGACACGGAACGGAGCAAATGATTTTGATGGAGGTGAAAACGATCTGATGATATATGGTTCAAGATGGCGGTCATGAAGGAATGAAGTATAATGTATGGTAGTGGATGGGACATGGGTGACTTCTCTGGATGACTTTTCTTGAACATGTCGGCGACACTTATGTGATGGATTAGTAGCATTTACCCCAAATGTGGATGGTATGGCGTGACCATGGTGATGTGACCGGTGAATGAAACAACCCAACCCGACTCAGGCACGGAGTGGAAGAGTCATGTTCAAGAGCAACTTGCTACCAATAAATATTCTTTGATTTTCTTCCCAATTTTTCCCCAATCATTGCTGACCAGTACCTCTTTATTTTTGTCAAGCTTAAGGAGGATAACATATGCTTGTTCTATAATTTTCCCTTCGGGCAAACCCATCGCTATGTTTTAACGAGCCTAGCGATAGTGAAACTCGTTCTCGTCTAAAGACAAGTTTGTCGCTATTAATCTTTTTAACGAGTTTAACGACAAAGATAACTCGGTCCTTTTCAGTTTTAGAGAGTCTGAAAAGGTACGTAAAGGTAACTCCAAAATTCCTTTTTCGTCATCTAATCCCTTAAGTCCGAAAAAGTATAAAACAATACAGAAGGGATGAATTTTCGATAGTTTTAACGAGCCAAACAAAACAAGCGCTCGATCTTTTTGTGCAATAATCCATCAGGTCCAAAAAGATTAAAATCTAGAGGAGGGATAGCACCTCCGGTCGCTTTAACGAGCTGGAAGGCCAAAACTCGGCAATCTTTTCATATTTTACGAGTCAGTTGAAAAGAGCTTAAAGAAGACTCGTCTTTTGAGGAACGAGTGATAAAATGGGTAGCAGCTGATTCCAGGTAAGGGTTGGAATTTTCCAATCACGGCAGTGTCACAAGGATGGCTAGTGAAATCACTCTTCGCAGCTGTTCCTCAAAATGGGTAAACAATCAAATGGAGGTGAATGATCGGCCAATGGAAAAGTGGAGGTGATGGTGCAAACACGACCAAGGCTTTAATGGCTGAAATGCTTCATTCACGGTGGTTATTTACCGGGGAATAGTTCATTTTTTAATGAGCTTAAACGCGGGTGGAAACATTTGCTCATGTCTTATGTTTATTTTTTAACGAGCTTGAACTATGTGCTAAAACTGCTCGATTAATCCAATCATATGATAATAACGTCTCATATAAAATGGCAAATTTTAGATTTTTTCCCCACATCCTTTCTTTATGCAAGCTAGGTGACGACTAATCCTACGATTTTAAAGGGTAAGAGGTCCTAAAAATTTAAAAAATAAATAGCCGCCCTTCGCTTGCACTACAAAAGGTTTTCATTCCCCCAGGTATAAAGTATGGTTTCAAGGTTACCCCTTCTTTAGTCCAATAAAACATTTGTTTTACCGGGAGAGGCCTACCTCTTACAAGTCACCCAAAGACTGTTTGATTCGCGGTGCAAATAAAACACTTCTTCGGCGATGTCTACTGAGATAAACAAAGGTGAGTGACTCAGTTCTGTCAACTCACATGACTTTGACAAGAGAATCTTGTTCTAGAATAACCCCTCTTCCAATCACGGACGGGGTACAGACTAGTCATATTCTCCCGTGGAAATCTACCCTATACCCGAAGTTTTCCTGCCGAAACAGACCAGGATGCATGCCCCCTGGGTTTCAGTCATATCCCTCTGAATTACTCGCGCTCATCGGGAGGACGGACTGGAGATTGAGACATTTCTTGCATGAAGAGGCCATTTAGGGATGGTATATGACTATTTGCTATGCGTGATCCGGGAAATGAAAGCTGGTCCACGAGCTTGACCACTCTTCCTTCGTGCGGAAAACACATTACTCTAAAGAGTGAGGAGACGATGGCTCCCATGCAATAAATATAGTCTCGTCCAAGGAGTAGGTTATAATCCAAGGGTCCTTGAACTACCATTACATTCATTTTAACTGTCTTCCCTCTCAATGTTATGGGCACATTGGGAAGGATCCCTAAAGGTCGACTGGTTCCTTTGTCAAAACCTGTCAGATTTCTCATCTCAGGCAACAGCGATGGCGAACCAAGCGCTTTCCAAGAAATAGAGGAAAGGATACTCACAGAAGCCCCCTCATCTATGATGGTACCAGCCATGACCATTCTATATATTTGAACGATAATTCGGAATGGTATGCTTGCTGGTAAACGGGGTCTGCCTAGTTGATTCCAGTCGAAGGAGACAACTAGGTTGCTTGGAGGTGGGACCGAGTAGACGGCCGGGTATGGCTCTGACGAACTTCCCTCCCGCGGTAAGGGAATGGGTAGATTTCCCCCATGTTCGTCGGAGTTTGTGTTGACGGAGAGAATTTGGACGATGTCATCCTTGTTCTCTTCAGTGACTGTATCATCCGAAGATAAAACCTCTGAAGGCAAGACCGGGTCAACTGCCGCCTCGACCTTTTGACTTTCGTCTGGTATTGATTCAGATGGTTTATCGTCGATGATAGGCGCTTCAGCCGACCACTTGAGCAGGCCGGCTGGATTCTCAACTAGCGACGGACTCGGCAAGAGTTTTTTATATCCAGGAGGAAGCCGTAATGGTGAAACCGGACGATCATCCAAAACTCTTTTCGCTTCGTATAAGAAGGGACAGCGGTGGATGGCATGATTGCCTTCGCACAGTTTACAGGGAAATCTAGCTTTCCCTGTTTGTCCTGGGGCTTCACTTTCGCTAGTTGACGGTGTGCTTTCAACATGATCACCAGAGGTTGATGACACCGGATTGTGCAAACGAGGAGACCAGTCCCTTAGTATCCGAGGGATGCAAGGACAATCTCTGTGAAAGTGGTCTCCTTTGCAAATGACACATGGCGATTTAGGCCTGGTCGGTGCAGTGTGTGGATTTTCGTTAGACGACACTCGTTTTCCCCCATTCGCCTTTGGCTCCTTCTTCTTCTTCTCTTTCTTCTTCTTCTCCTTCTTCTCCTTAGGAACTTGACTTTTGGCTTTGCCAACCCTATCAAGCGAAGAGGGAGGAGGAGAGGAAGAATTAGAGGAAGTAGACGGTTGGTGGGCAACTCTGGACTCGTCTAATTACTGATTCGATTGTTCAGGAATAGTGGTGTTCTGAACGACATTGGTTGAGAAGAGCCAGACTGGCAAGCCAATTGTCAGTCCTGGAAGCGACAATGTGGCCATATGGGGTGCACCAACATCTCCCCAAGAGGAGAAGGGACTAGGATTTCCACCAAGGGGAATTCCTTGGTTGGTAGACTCCATTTTCTCAACCTAAGATCAATGTAGGAAAAGGGTATGAATATTCCGTTTAAAATAAATTTTAAGACGCTTTGACACAACTTGTTTTTCAGTTTTAAAGAGTCGAGAAAAAACAAAAGATGACTCTAGTCTCCTTCGATTTTTAATGAGCCTAAAGTGACAAGTGCTCAGATGGACCTTTTTCCTTAAGGAGTCTGTAAAGGAACGAAAGGGACTGCTCTGGAGATCTAGGTAGAGGGAGTACCAAACCAATTGCAAAACTGCAGAATACTGTTTACGGTACGGCAGTCAATATTCCCAAATGCTGTGTTTGGTGCATTGCGATCAGTAGGGCGGCTGACACGGCTTCCTATGGATAAAAGGTTTTAAGCCTATAGGGGTCTCCCAATATATACTCGACGGTACGTGGGAGCACAAGTCCGTACTGGCGCTTATCATCTCAAAGTGGAGGAATCACCCAACCATCAGTGAGGACAACAGTTACCAGGCTTTACGACGCCGGAATACGTCTCTAGCCTAGACCTCTAAATGTTGTGCATTAAGTTCCAAAGAGTTGTTAGATTCATTCAATTTATTTTAAGTTGATCTTTCTTAGAAGTTTGCCTTTTGGGATCATCACGAGATGTAGATGTAATTCCTAAAATGCAATCTAAAGATGATAAGCAAGATTTTATCTCTTTTCAGCAATGAAAATCCTAGCTACAAGGGGAAAAGCAAGACACAATCTTTTCTCAAAGAGAAAAGAGCACACTGTAAATGCACTTTTCCTAAATCAAGCCAAACAGACTATCAATATGCAAATGCACATATGCATGTATTTGTTTTCACTTTCTTAATATTGATGCCTAAAAAGAAAGTTGATGTACAAATCTGAATTTGCTTTCAAGCGACAAACACAAACAAGCTTCTTTTCGAAATCAAAAGGTAGAGAAGATTACGACACTTTATGATTTTGAAATAAACACTCGTTTCGACACTAGAAAGTGACAAATTCAAACCAAAGACAAAAGTAAAAGCATAATCGACTGTCAACAGCAAATAAACTTTCTCCTAAGATCAAAATCGACACTTACGACAGATCTAAATCCAAGGACGACAGTATGACTATTCTACTTTTTCAATGGAAAACTGTAAATGATGTAACAAACACACAAATAACATCTACAGTCTTTTTGTACAAAGGAGGTGGAATTAAGGCAAAGAAAAGGGGTTTTTGAACAGACACACACTGATCACAGGCTGCAAAATCAGAGACAAAACTGAAAAAATGAAGCAAAGAACCTCAGCTGCAAAGGGCTAGGCTGATCAGCGCACCTGTTACACAGAAAAACTGAATTGCAGCGCAGGTAGCCCTCTCGGGAACTGTGTTGAAATGCAGAATCTCTTCACTATGCCTGCGTTGGGGCAGAAACGAGACTTCTATCCGGGTTCTGGGTCACGGTTTGCAGTTTAATCTATGGATTTTGGTCGAGTAAAAGCAATCAGTAATGCACAATCAGAGGGTGGATTTAAAGGAGGTCTAAGAGCTATCACAAAGGGTAATCAGATCATTTGTGAATCAGCTGTTCAAATCATAAACAAATCCAGTGAATGGATTGAAGTAGCATGTGTCTACTTTGCATTTGATAATGGCAAATGCAATTCGATTGCTACTTCTGTGTTTATGAAACAAACAACAAGAGAAACACAAACAAACTAACTAGACACGTTCCCCAGTGGAGTCGCCATTTTGTTAACGGGAAAAGTGTCTACTCAGAACGCCCCTATCCCACTAAGGTGTGACAGTACCTTAGAAACAATCAAGGAAAACTACGTTCGTATTCTTCTTTATGAACTATAAACGAAGAGGGATAGGATGAACCAACCTGTGTCTTGCGCTAGTCCTTTGATCCAATCTCTCTCCTCTTTGACAGCTTCCAGCTACCTGCTCCCTTACTTGCCCAGCTTCACCAAGTTCCTGCAAGATCACAGAAGAGGAAAACTACACAAAGACATGGATTTACATTCATAAATAGCTTAGGATCAGATTTAAGCTAAACATGCAAATATAACAAAACATCATTGATACACAAGCATGTAGGAGAAACTCAAATAGTTTTATTGATATAACAAGAAGGTCCAGGAGGAGTTACAACCGATGATTCCTGATCCAGCATCAACCCCCCAGCAAAGGAATCCCCTCTTCGCCTCCAACAAAGCATAAATCACCCAATACACTGATCTCTATCTCAAAACCAACAGCAATTCTCTGCAATGTACAAAATTCCAGCCTTTGGATCTCTGGGATGAGGGATCCATATATAGATGTATGCAAAGAGGATGAGTCAGCTTATGATTTGACTAGTGGCTTCTTTCTGTCAGTTCTTGCTTCCACTTGGAGACTGAGAGCCTCTTACTCATCCTTGGTCGAACTCAGTGAGGCAAGTGTCTGGGGAAGATTCTGGAAGCTTCCATTGTCTGTCCACCTCGCGGAATGACACTGCCATTTGTCATTTCCCGCTCAGCGCACCCTGGTAATGCATTTAGGTGCATTGCAACGCACCTAGCTAGTGTACTGGGGTGCTATGCAACGCAGCTAGCTAGTGAAGCAGCTGAAATGACCCTGATTTGACTGATTCTGAGCAGTTTCTGGTGGAGAACTTCTGGGAGAAGCTGTAATTGGTTGACCTTGTTCCTCTAGGGGTAGGAACAACACTTTTAGGGACTTAGGATCCCTTGGTTTATGGACATTTCATGCTTAGAGCTGTAAGGCACAAAAATGTCTATAACAACAAGCACCATTTAGGTTGGTCTATGGTGTAGAATCTATGATGCCTATGGAGTATATCGTGCCTATTCTATGCATAGCATCTCTCACAGGTATGGCAGATTGCGAAGCCTTGGAGGAATGGCTCGCGCAACTGATGGAGCTTGAAGAAGACAGATTCTTGGCTGGATTCCATTAGCAAGTACAAAAAGAATGTGAAAAAACATTGGACGATCGACACATCAAGCTTTGCATGTTCAAGGTAAACAATTTGGTCTTGTTATATGATAGCAAGTTCACTACATTTCTGGGTAAATTCAAAGGCATTGGCTGGGGCCATATATTATCATAGAAATTACAGATGGAGGTGTAGTTCAGCTCGCGATTCTGAATGGAAAGCCTTTTCCAGGAAGAGTGAATGGAAGCTGATTAAATCTGTATCCAGTGGATCCTGCTCAATGACTATATTTCGGCAGGAGAGTCTTAGTGCTCCAAGTAGTTGCAAGAGAGCGCGGGACTATAAACTACACTCCCAGGGTTGGAGGACTACGTAGCAGGCATGCTACATGGAAAATGGTGAAGTTGCAATATATGAAGTTGCGCTATGGAGGGAGGTGTCATGTAACAGAGCAAAAAAGTGACCGTTGGAGTCACTGTTCATGATTTGATAGCTAGAAGATGGTTAAGAGGAGCGGATTGGTCGCATTTAAGGCCAAAATATTTGAAGATCTGTTGCCAAAACAACATTAATGATCAAAATTTGGGGGGAATGATAAACATTAATGTGTGTCGGTCCAACAAAGAACACTTTGCACCCTTAGAGTTTTTTCTGAAAATTTATGTATGTCGATGAGCTAAGAATTTTGGGAGGAATTATTCACCCACACAAACATGTCTCTTGAAGCCCATGAGTTGTTTATGGAGAGGATGACTGCCACCAACCCCGCTAAGGCTTTAAGTGTGGAAGCAGTCGCATCTGATACCCCAGCCCTAAAATATCCAGTGCTAAAGCTACGCCTGTGGTGCCCATGGCGTCGAGGTCGCCAAGGCCGAAAAAATCCATGATGAAGTAAAAGCAACCTACAACAAAGGAGAAGAAGAAGAAACCAATACAGATATGCACTTCCCCTAGGAAGCATATTGCAACACTTACCCAGAAAAAAGATAAATAGCCAGCAAAAAGAAAATAGAAGGTTGTAGACCTAGAGGTAGAAGAAGGCCAAGGAACGGAGGATATCAATGTTGAAGGCACAGAGCCCATCACAAACCTCCCTGGTTATATCCCTCCGAGAAAGAGGATGGAAAAGATCACCAAAGACCACGACTCAGAAAAATTCACCATCTCCACACCCCTTCTACCTAAGTAGGTGCCTTTTGAAATTTTGTGGCTCGTGTGAGTGTCGTTATTGAAGATGGAGGACTAGGACCTCACAGATCATGCTAAGTTCCCACACTTAACAATGAATAACTTCATGAAGTGAGTATACTATGAAGACACAAGTGTGATAGTGCTGGAAATGGAGGAATGGGTTTGCGAAGTTGAGCAATCTAGGCTTCTCAGCTTTCTTTGGGTGCCACATTACCACTGCACCCCAATTAACACAACTTGCATACGCCAACTACTCACTCTAGTGCATGATGGGTGTTTATGGCTAGGAGGGCCTATACCCATCACAGATATGATCATTCACAGTATTACACTCCTACCACATGAAGGTTTGAACCCAGCCAAGGATTTTTCGGAAAGACAGAGGAGAAGGAGCTTGCTGAGCAGATGAAGAAGGAGTATGAACTGGTAAACAAGGCGCACAGGTATTCCATCCTATCAATAAACAACCCCACAGTTCAGATGATCATGAAGATATTGGTTAGAAAGGTAATGAGGAAATGTATTGCAGAGGAATTTCTGGCACCCGTAGTGTCTCTAGCGGCTCAGTGCATGAAAGGCGTATTGTCCAATTGGTCCACATACTAATGCAAAGAGTTCCTCGTGAATTTCCGTGAGGCACAGGATGAAACCAAGTTGTTTCATTACGCTTGGTTCTTTCTCTCCATTGTGTTGTTTGCATGGGAGCTACCAAAGGACAGTTAGTTTCCTCCATTGGAAGAAGGATTGTTGGAGACTGCACAGTTTGCATCCCTATGGGCCACAAAGGACCCCGCGCGAATCACAGAGACTAAGATTTTTGGGTCTTGATGGAAGCAAGTCTCCACATGGTAGTTAACCAGCACCCAAGGTTGTCCCAACCTTGTACACGCAGCTGCCACCCTACGCAACCTTCAAGGATGACTTTCATTGGGTATATATCTAGGCGTGAAAGGATCTCGCTGCTATAGGGATTAATGCATGGGTGTTTGGTGATGGAGAAACTCTCTAGGATATTCCTAGAATCCTTGGAAGATAGTTAGATTAGCTGCAATTGTCACAAAGATACATGCATATCTATTTTTAACAAATGAATATCAAAGTGAGAAGGAATTATTACCTCGAGTCTTAGTGTGGTGTTGCTAGAGAGCACAATGCAACTAAGCGGAAGACCCCTGAGTCGGCTCCAGATAAAAACCTGCACATAGCAAAGACAAGCGTAATATCACAACATAAAACCTTTGATAAACAATGCATGAACATATAAATATATCTAGTTACATATATCTAATCCACTCATGCTAATGATATTGAATAAACATACACACAAGTCATACTATCAACATCTCGAAGTGGACAACACAATTACAGTTCTATATTGATGTTGAAAGAGTGATTACAACCATCAGTTGTATCAGCCTTCTCTTACCCCTCCAGATCCTCTCTCTCTCCCTTCTTAACCTCTTATGATTCCTTAGTCTGAGACTCTACTCGATAGTCAAATAGGAAGTCCTTTCAAAT
Source organism: Pinus tabuliformis (assembly GCA_031772625.1). Lineage (NCBI taxonomy): Eukaryota > Viridiplantae > Streptophyta > Pinopsida > Pinales > Pinaceae > Pinus > Pinus tabuliformis. The sequence continues at coordinate 42,662,836 of CM062815.1, forward strand.
GGTTCAACCTCTTTCATAATTGCCTTAGCCTTGCATATATAGCATGTGAGGTTAGGGTTGCCAAGTCCTTCATGATTTCCATTAGGCAAAAGCAGTGATGTTTGCATGCCTTTGTGTTCTTTCCCATTTGCATACTCCATTAGGAATTAGTAATTCCCCCAAATAGGTCGAGTTCTGATGTTTCCTTGCTTTTATGAGCAGACATAGGAGAGAATATAGGGATATTTTCTCAATCAACTCGTTCCCTTGACCCATAAAAACTCATTAGGGTTCACTAACGCTCTTCCTGATGTAATAGACAGAGTTACTTTGGGCACTAACACACCCTTAGCCTTGCTAGGAAGCTTTATAAAGCAAGTTGCTAGTGTTTAGGAACGCTAGCTTGACAACTAGGCCTGTGAACTTGGTCAGTCCTTCAGTCATCATGTATTTATCCTTTGAGCTAATGAGGAGGTCATTTTCCTGTATAAGAGATGCCCATTAAAATGTGAGATCAGAGGCTGCAGTGATGGCTGAAAAAGTTTATATTTAACTGTTCTTTTCTTTAGAAAAAAGAGAGAGAGGATCGGAGCTTCGAGCAGTACGAGAAACCTGATACAACACACACACACATACACATATATATAAAAACTAAAATCATGTCCTGAGTAGGGCATTCCCACACTTAGTAGCTATGTCAGAGTGATTTTCTCATAAAAGAGATATGACGATGTTAGTCGTTGATAAGCACAATGCGGAACCTATGTCATAATAGGATCATTATGATGATTTGTCTCCAAAAACCAATAAATGCAACTTGGGAGAGGAAACAAGGTTGAGTGATGCAAGCCTCTACCCAAGGTCTTGATTTCCGCTTCACTATAACAACATAGATCGATACATGTGAATATAGGAGTTGATGTCAACCATGCACGAAATTGTCTAATTACCAGTCAATAATGGAGACCGTTAATTGATGCGAGGATGGCCACCAAAAATGGTGATGGTCTCCAAGATGCACTATACAATCTAGCAAGTGTGAATAATGTTTTTTTCATTGAACACTTGTAGAAGTGTTTAACCAGGAGCTAATAATGAAAACCCCTGACCAAACACAAGGTGAACTACCACTAATGTTTGCAAGTACTGAGGCATTGAAGTGTTTCTAGGTCTTCTTCCTAGATAGAGTGTTGAAGTCGATAGGAAGAGACCTATCGAAAGGTAGGCAATAAGGTGTCCTACATCAGTCGACATGAAACAGGACAATAATGATTGTTTTTTTAGGAATCTTTTAAGCATTGGGTCAAGGTGACAGAGGGCATGATGGTAGTATATGCTTGATGGTTTGATGGAGGAAACAAAAGATAAAGGTTTTCCCTTGAACAATAGAAGGCATGACAACGGTTTTAACCATGCAGCACTAAACTCATGAACACCAAAGAGTGTTAGGATACAGAGATGCAAGAACATCGTGGTATATGGGATAAACTCATATGATGGTAAGATTCATATTGAAAGGTCATCACAAGGAAGGTTTATCTAAGGGAGTGCCATGTTCAAGAGAGAGACTACTGCCAAAAAACTATTTTCATAATACGGAACATAACACAATTGTATTGTCCACTTTCCCCACATGATTAGTTTAGTGAGTCCAAATGGGTAAACTCATAAATCTTTTCATGTTTTAAGAGTTTGAAAAGGACTGTAAAAAGAGCAACTCTATGCCCTATCTGATTAGTTTAATGACAACAGACAGGTAAACTCGTCGATCTTTTCATGTTTTAAGAGTCTGAAAAGGATCATAAAAAGAGAAACTATATTCCTCATCCATGTAATTTAATGTGTCCAGATGAAAAAACTCAGTGGTCTTTTCATATTTCGAGAGTCCAAAAAGATGGTAAAGAACAACTCCAAGGTGGTCTCTTTGTCATAGATTTTAACCGGGTGTGACAAAGGTTTAATAGTATACCCGGAACGGTTCCTTTTCCATAAGTTGATCTAATGAGTCTAGATAAAGAGAAACCTATGGTCAATAGTTGTTTGCCTCATTTTGTTATGAGCATGAGGAGATGGATTAAACTCGATATTCGTAGTGAGATTTTAATGAGTCACACGATGTTGGGAACGAGATCCCCCAAGCACAGTTTTGGGGCTAAAAGCCCATGTTTTGGGTCAAATTTTGTAATAAAATTCTAAAGTCTCTATATTTTGTGGTCACGGAGCGTGAAGGTGTCATGAGTCATAAATGGTTTTTCGCCCTTAATTTTGTAAAGTAAAGTTAGCTGTAAAATATCTACCCATGGTCCGCAGACCATGGGATTGTATAAAAAGAGTTAAGTAAGCTCTAAAGAAGTTTTGGAGAGTCATGAGTTGGAGTCAAATAGTCATAGCATTGAAGTTAGAAGTCTAAGTTTTAGGTCGTAGCATAGGTAAAGGCTCTGCAGCTGAGTGCATAGAGGCCTGGGGTGGAAGTCCATGGCTGAGTGCGCAGACCTCTATAGATGTGTGCGCAAGGTGGATCGAGTCTGTAATTATCTGAAGATATAAATAAAGAGAAGCATTCTACGAATTTTGTGTCTTTGTTTCCTGTTAATGTATCTTGACATGTTATGTATCAATTTCATTTATAATGCTTATATGATGCATGAATGTATGCAATTACATTGGTTAAGTGAACGCAAGTAAGAACATCTGTTTACGCGTTGCTAACTGTGATTGTTTAATAATATAAGTAAGACACTTAAACTAGTTTCGAAATCTACACGATACGCTGCCCCAATAGCGCAAAAGCACCTAAGTCATTGTGCGAAGGTCAATCGTACCTTTTCACAGAGGTACTGAAGGGTAGAATGAAGGACTAGCCTAGTAAGCCCTAGAACTAAGTGACCTGAGAAAAAGTAGGAATTGAAGGAATAAACCAACATCACAACCATATCAGGGTTTGGAAACTTGGTTCCGGCATCCCCCCATACTGCTTCGGGTGAGACTTCGGTCCGCATTCCGCAGGCTAATGCCGAAAGGGCTAGTAGTGTAGGGATTTGTTTGGCTAAATAATGTTGAACCCGAGTCAGGCCCCAACAAGCCAACAAATGGTTTTGTTTCTGGGACTAGAATCTGCATAAGAGATTGTGATGTCATATCATTAGAATCCAACTAAGAAAGAGATCGAAGACTGGTTGATATGAAGATCCACGAATTCATGGCGTAGGAGAATAGAAACCCACGACATACAGAGGAACAGTTGTTGGACAGGTACCTATGTACAGAGATCCACAAGATCTTCTTTTGTTCCTTTCCGGTTGATCTATACGAGTGGATCACAAAGCTAGAAGATAGCCAAGGAAGGTGGAGACTTGATGATCCTATTGTTTGGACCCTGAAGCTAGTATAGAAATTGGAAGCATCTGAAGATAAGATCGCCCGTGTTGTCGATCATTGGCTTGATCGTGTCATAGGAGGATTTGTGACTGAGTTCGCGGTCAATACCTTAGTCAACTACAGCGAGGCAGAGTGGCGCTTTTTCAAAGGACCGCGAGGTAAGTACTTGAAACTTTTCAATATCTAGATTAAAATGTTATTGTGTGAAAAGTGGGTTATGAAGCTACATTGATGTTTGGAGCTACGCGAATCGGAAAAAACTTACAAGAATGAAGGAAGAAAGGTTATTGAATATAGTCCATTGATTTCACCTCCATAAGGTGATGAAGAACAAGTGGCACATGCTTCTTCGTGAAGTGCTATTTCGTTAATAAGACAAGGATTCCTGTGACTGCTACCTCCACCCACACAACCTCCAACTTCACCACCATTGGCTATGACTTCACCTGTACCACCACAACCTCCACCACAGTTTAGTATGGAAAATTCAGTGAAGTTTCCTTTGTTCAAAGGCTTGGGAAATGAGGACCCATCCCTATTCTGGTTCATTGTGAAAGCCATATGGGAAGCTCAGGGCGTTATAGATGATCACATGAAGAAGGTGACACTGGTTAGTGCTCTGCAGGATCGTGTGCTAACCTGGTACATAAATTACTCTAATGATAACCCAAATTCTAGAGTGGCAGACATCTAGACAGCACTGCATAAAGAATTCAGTAGGCCTAAATCTGAAGCACAGTCAATTGTAGGGTTCAAGGAAATCGCGATGCAACCAGGCGAGACACCTTGGGAATTAGATTAGAGATTGAAGTGCAAAATCCATGAAGCTAATATGAACTTAACAGACAGACAACATCACGAGTGGTTTGTGGCCTCGTTCCTACCACACCTAAGGGTTGCGCTGTCGCAACAGAAGATAACGACTTAGGCAGAGGCCTTGGAGATTGCAATGAGACTACATGAAACACTGATACAAGATCCAAATCTAGGGTTTAGCAGATCCATGCGTAGTTGAAAAATATTTTCCTAGAGATGAAAAGCTTGAAGTAGGATAGAACAGTTCAACCAAAGGTGCGTGAAGAGGTATGGTGCTTAAAATGCAAGGGTCACGGGCATGACAAAGACTACTACCTGGTCTTTGCGAACTATATTGTAGGAGGAGGACAAATTCCTTTGAGGCCAGAAGCTCAGGCAGGACCAAGCGCGGGGCCTACATTATGGTGTGTTATGTGTCAAGTAGGAGGAAAACATGCCACAGATAACTGTCATTTGCTACAGAATTTTGTATAGACATCGCAACAACTATTTTGCAACTTTTGTAGGTCATTAGGGCATGATGAGTGAAATTGTAGAAGTTATAAATTGATGATGGATAGAACACTCGCCTATAGGGTACAGGCTGAAACGCGGCCCCCTGAACAGAGCGTGGGGATGGCACGAATGAGGATGAGGTGAAGGAGGACCTGACAAAGGTCAGGGACAGTTGATCTGCTACAATTGAGGAGGACCAGGACGCTATGCCCATGATTTCACTAACCCAACACCTCCATCGTGCAAATATTGCACTCGGTTTGATCATGAGACGGAAGACTATCCTATGCTGATAGCAAGGATACGTGACAAAGGGGCACTACCACCTCAGCCGACTCAGAACCTGCAGATCATGAGGTCAGAGCCACGTGAAGAGCATTCAAATGTGAATATAGTGCTTCGAAGTGGAATCACAACAAGAGATGATGAAGGGAAACAACTCAAAGACAGTACATGGGTTCGCAAAGCTCCAGCGAAGGAGGCTGAATTTGATTTGGAGCGCGCATGTGAAACATTCATGGAAGAAAAGAAGGGCTTCGTTGAGGTCTCCACCTTAGGAAGCAAGGATAAGCCTGATTAAGAAATGGACCCTTCTATGCTTACAACCTTCTTGGAGACCTATACGAAGTTGTTGTGTGATAACAAGGTTGTGAAGGGTTTACAGGAGCTCATAAATAGTTGCGCTAGAAACACTTCGGGTGAGTCGTGCGTAGTACGAAAGATTGGTAAACATAAAACAAGGACGGGATAGGAGATGAGACTGACTGTGTAGATAGGAGGGTATGAAATGGATCAAGTTATTTTGGATCTTGGGTTAGACGTGAAGGTCCTACCAAAGAAAAATTGGGAACGGATGGGGAAACACGCGCTGCAGTGTTCTTTGATTCAGCTAAGGATGGTGAATCAGTAGAAGATCATCCCCATGGGGCAGCTACAAGGGGTGACTATAGATATTGAAGGCGCGAGCATGTTGGCTGACTTTGAAGTAACAAAAATTGTGGATGATAGCAACCCCTATCCTGTGCTCCTTGGCATTGATTGGGCTATTGATATGAATGGGGTAATCAACTTAAAGAAGCAAAAGAGAATATTTGAGAAGAAATCGCTCTGCGTAATAGTACCCATAGATCCTACTGAAGGATCGCGCTATACTAGACCAGTCTACGATTATGAGAGAAATGACGAACTGGATTGTATATATAAGATATCAGCGTGAGACTAAGATTGGGTGAATCCCACTACAGATGGACGAATTAGATGGGATCGCGAGAGTTCCTGCGCCTTGGACTCTGATGAAGAATTAGAGCACTGACAGAATCAGTTACATGAAGTAACTATACTGAGTTGTAACATGATGACCTGGTTGCTACTCTATGTGTCATCAGAGATAAGAAATCTACCCACTTATGATGGCCTGAATGATGTAGATATCTTTTTTGATGCATTTGAGAGGGAGGTACCAGAGAAGCAGTGCTTCTAGGCGTTGGACTGGGCACTGCACGCCAGGCCTGCAAGGTGGTGGGGTATGCACAAAGGTAGCTTTGATGATTGTAGAAGGATGATGAGAACATGCTTTGGGAAGCTGAGGGTACGAATGATAGACAAGTATGATGGGTAGGATGATCCGTGTGCGCATTTGACCAAATGGGCTCAGGCTTATGGAGAGAAGCCCCAACCTGACTGAGTGCACTTGTTCTGTCACACCCTGGATGTCGTCCTGATGAACTAGCATGTAGAAACAGAGCTCCACCATGGTACAAGTGAATGGGATATTCTACGCGAAAGATTAATAACGACATTCAGCTTTGAAGACAGGTTTGACTATATTGACGAGGCGCTACAAGAGGTGAAAGCAGCAATATTTAGGATATCGCAGGATCCCTTGGACCTGATTCAGCGTGATTAGGCTACTTAGCTGATTCATGCACTGGAATGCTATAATGTAACCTCTAAAGAAGAGGATGAGGATCTGTGAAATATTAACATCCCTGAAATAGAAGGCCACCGTGAGGTTGAAGTATAGCAGACTGAGAATCCTGATATAATTGCGCCGCTGAAAACGAAACAAGTAAAAATTGGTACGGAGCACAACCTGTGAAGGATTGCATAGGCACGACTGCTGCAAAGTTCCTCTTTGAGTATGTACTAACACGATTTGGTTGTCCAAAGAGTTTGATGACTGATCGTGGTACTCACTTTCCGAATGAGACGATCAGTGCGCGGACGGAGGAATTTCAGGTATATCACCAGAAGAGCACACCTTATCACCCACAGGCTAACAGGACGGTGGAAGCATTCAATAAAAGTGTTGGAGAACGTGCTAACCAAGGTTTTCAACACTCAGTGAAGTGATTGGGACCTACGCATACCCACAGTATTATGGGCCTATCGGACAACATGCAAGAACTTGAATTGAAAAACACCCTTTCGGCCGGTCTATGGTGTTGAAGCAGTAATGCCCATGGAATACATCGTTCCTAGTCTATGCATAATAGCACTCACGGGTATGATGGATCATAGAGCCCTTTAAGAAAGGCTCACATAGTTGGCTGAACTTGAGGAAGAGATATTTCTGGCTAGATTTCACCAACAGGTCCAAAAGCAACACGAAAAAGCATCACATGATCGGCACATTAAGCTACACACCTTTAAGGTAAATGACCTGGTTTTGTTATATGACAACAAGTTTGATAAATTTCCAGGGAAATTCAGAATGCATTGTTTAGGGCCCTATGTCATTAACGAGATTACTGACGAAGGAGCAGTTCAGTTGGTCAAATTGAATGGAGATCCCTTCCCCGGAAAGGCGAATGGCAGTCGATTGAATCCATACACCGACGGTCTAGCCATGTGACTAGATGAAGGTAGCACAGTCTTAGCACTCTAGGCAGCTAAAAGGAGGTGCAGACCTATAAACTACACTGCCCGGGTTCGAGAGCCACGCGATTGGAGGATTGTACGAAGCAAGTGTCACAATGTTCGTAGTAGCATGAAAGGAGTTGCCCTACCCAGGGAAAAGCACACAGGTCGACCGGAAAGTGACCGTTAAAGTCACTGTTCATGATTTTACGGTAGAAATGAGGCCAAATGGAGCAGGTGGCCGAAATTTAAAACGAAATTTATGGGTCAGATCCTTGAATATCTACTGCCAATCCGACATTAATGAACCGAATTTGGGGAGAATGATCGGATTTGAATTCAAAATGCCCTATAAATTACAAGTGGTTTTCCAACTAAAAACACTTGGCATTTTAAGAATTGATTTTTTGAGCTCTTAGGCGCACATGAATCGTGAGCACTACGAACTTCTGATAGCTAGTAAATTATTTGAGACATTGCTGAAGGACACACAGGAGTTCTTGCAAAAAATCATGTCGATGCCCATAGAAGCTATAGATACCGAAGCAAAGGAGTCGGAGTTGGAAGTTGAGATGGAGGTAGAAGTAGCTGCTCCAGAGGTTGCCGAGGTATTAGCCAAAGTCCCCAAATCATCGAGGACGCCGAGACCAAAGCTGACCCCAACCAAGGAGAGCGTGAAGGATAAAAGGGGCAAGCAGCCTACAATACTTGTGCACGCATCACCAAGAATAAACCCGTCGAAACCCACTGCACAGGAGAAGGGCAAAGCCATCAATTTAGAGCCGAAGGATGAAGAACTCGAAGACATCCCGATGGATGATGTGGATGTGGGAGTTGATGTGGAGGAAGTTGAAGCCCAGGGTGTTGACCCTATCACTCTATTGCCTGAATATGACCCTATCACTCTATTGCCTGAATATGTCCCTCTGTGCAAGGGAAAGGCCACGGTACCGAAGGATATTGATGAGAGCAAGACCCCCTTTCAAACACCCTTGCTACCAAAGGAGATTGTATTCCAAGGACTGCAATTGGTGCGGGTTCCACTATTAAAACTCGAGGACTGGGACTTGGTTGATCATGACAAGTTCCCACACCTGGCGACCGAGAAGCTGATGTGTCTCTAAGATGATGATACCAGATGTCGATGTGCTTGGACCTATCATGAAATACTGGATTCTTAGATATTTTTATACAACTCTGATTATCGCAATAGATCACAATTGGATCCATCCTTTGATCAAATAAACCAACTAGAATTTTCTGCATCCAGATGGCCTCACATGCTACCTGAATTGCAACCATGTATTTAGCCTCTGCTAAGCTGAGTGTAACCGACCTCTATTTCCTGTTGTACCCAGAAACTGCCGCCAACCCAAGGTTGAAAATTCCACCTAATTTTCTCTTCCGATCTGATGGACTCCCTGCCCAATCTGCATCAGTGAAGCCCTGTAGCTTCACTCCCTCTATCCGTATGTACCATAATCCATACTGAGATGTGCCTCTGAGGTATCTCAAAACATGCTTAGCTACCTTCCAAAACATCTTGGTAGGCTGAACCACAGCTTGACTCAACTAGTTCACCGCATAGCACAAATATGGTCATGTGTTCACTAAGTACATCATTGAACCCACAAGCTGCATGTACACAGTAGCCTCTACTACTTATCCTGAAGTAGAATCATCCTTCCTCCAGTTACTTGCTAGAGGAGTCTGCATGGGCTTGCACTTCTCCATGTGGAATCTCCTGAGTATATCATTGGCATACTTTCCCTAAGACACAAACAACTCCCCATCCTTCTGCCATACTTCCATGCCAAGGAAGTAATGCATGAGACCCATGTCTTTCATCTCGAATTCTCTTGCAAGGTCCTCCTTGCAATACATGATCAACTGATCATCACCTGTCAATATGAGATCATCAACATAAAGTACAATGATCAATTGCTTACCTTTCACCAAGATGTGGTATAGGTTTACATCTGCTTCACTCTTTGTGAAGCCCAAACCGGTGAAGTAGTTGTCAATCCTGGTGTACCAAGCACTGGGTACTTGCTTCAACCGTACAAAGCTCACTTGATTCGGCACACATGCGACTCATGATCGAAGGTCTCAAAACCTTATGGCTGCTCTATGTACACCTCTTCCTCAATCTTTCCATTGAGGAATGCAGTATTCACATCCATCTGATGGATCTTCCAACCCATCTTTGTTGATAGTGCCAACATTAATCTGATAGATGAGTACCTTGCGACAGGTGCAAAATTCTCATCATAGTCAATCCCTTCAACCTAAGAAAATCCACGGGCAACAAATCTTGCCTTATGCTTCTCCACACTACCATCAGCCTCTTGCTTTACCTTGTAAAGCCAACGAGAACTCACAAATGACTTGTTCTCTAGTCTTTGAACCACATCCCAAACATTGTTCTGAACTATGGAGTCATACTCCTCCACCACAGCATCAACCCAAATCGGCTGTTGCACTGCTTCCTCAAAGGAAGATGGCTCGGTCTCAACACATTCCCCAACAAGGGCCATGTATCCAGTGTACCTCTTAGGTGACCTCCTTTGTCTGCACTACAAATATGGTTCTCCCACATTCCCTCTCGCATCCGACAACAATCTTTTAGCTTCTCTTGTGCACTTTCATCCATCTCTAGAAGAATCTGCTTGAGTGGATGTCTCCACTCCTAGAACCTCTGCATGCAGCTACTCCACATCAGTCTAAGGCTCCTCCTCCTTAGGAACCAACAATTCCTCCTCAACTTGTAGTTGGAGCTCCCTCTCAAGGGAAACTCACATGGCCTTCTGCTGATCAAACTTGAGATCTCTGCGAACCACTATCCTCTGACTGGTAGGCAAGTACACTCGATAGTTATGGGGTGTATTAGTGTACCCCACAAGTATCCCCAACTCAGCTATCAGCTCAAGCTTCTTCCATGCATCCTTTGTGACATGGCAATATACTGATGAGCCAAAGATCATGAAGTGACCCACATCTGCTCTCTTACCATAGAAAGCTTCCTCTGGTATCTTCATCCAAAGTATGTGATGGAGGCTTCTATTCTGTAAATAGACTGCTGTGTTGCATGCCTCAACCCACAAATGAAGTGGTAGGCCTTGTTCATGCAGCATCGCCCGTGTTGCCCCTACAATCGTTCTGTTCTTCCTCTTGACCACCCCATTCTGCTCAGGGTTATGAGGTCACGCCAACTCCTGTTTAATTCCTTCCGCTGCACCGAAGTCCTTAAACTCTTGAGAGACATATTCTCCACCATTGTCGCTTCTCAAGGCCTTGATCTTCTTCCCTGATTCTTTCTCAACCAAAGATTTGAACTCACTAAACTTTTAGAAGGTTTGATCCTTCTTCTGCATGAAATAAATCCAGCATTTGTGAGAATAATCATCAATGAAAATCACATAATTCCTTCGCTTCCCAGTGGATGCCGTCGAGAACTGTCCACACAAATCAGTATGAACTCGCTCTAAGATTGCTTCTGCTCGATTGTCTCGATCATGAAAGGAACACTTGGTGTACTTTCCCAAGGTACAACCTTTGCATGTGTCAACTTGCTCAAGTTTACCTTTGGAAAGTGTGGTAGAGATCTGTTGCATTATCTTCAACGCCCCATGATGCAAATGGCCCAACTGTTTGTGCCATAACTCGCCAATTTCTTAGCTTTGCACCAATTTTGCTTTTGAACTCAATGTTGCACAATCATATACCTCTAGTTTATAGAGATTCTTCACTCAAATCCCAATCCTCTTTGTCTGACTCATGGCTATGTGTCTTAGGAATGCCTTTCCTTTACTGAAGACAACATCGTAGCCTTTTCCCTCCAACATCGCGATCGATACCAAGTTCTTCTTCAGTCTAGGCACATACTTCACATCTGTCAAGGTGAGAGAAGCTCCATGCTCCCTCTAAAAAGCTACTGTGCCCACTCCTGAAACACTATACTTTCTGTCATCACCCATCTCTATGCGCATGTTTAGGTCTTTCTCCTCCAAGGTACTGAATAAAATTTTACCATTGGTCATGTGGAATGAGGTTCCACTGTCAAGATACCAAAAAAAGCCCACCATCGATGAAACCATACATGCGATGATGGTAAAGTCCATTTCAAACTGAGAGGCTAATGCCTCACCTTCAGATCCTTTCGAGGATCCCTTCTTGGACTTCTTCGATGGGCAATTAGTTGCATAATGTCCCATATCATGACAATTAAAGCATCTCACTTCATATTTGTCACCCTTCTTCCCTCCATGAGAAGAATTAGATTTGAAATGGGAAGCCTTCCCTTTCCCTTTCCTTGCCTTACTTGCTAAGGCTAGATTTTCTTCATCATCATTCTTTGATGAAGAACCATCTCGAGTGCTCCTCCTAATCTCCTCTTGCGCGAGATCCAACCACAGTCGTTCCCAATCTGGCAGTTTCTCTCTTCCATTCACAGAGTCCTTGTAGCTATTCCAGCTCTTTGCAAGACCAGGGAGAGAAAGGCTAACAATATCATCATCGATAGTAGTTATTCCCACATTACCAAGCTCATCTCTACAGGTGGTGAGCATGTTCAGATATGTAGAAATAGTATTTCCCTTTTCCATCTTGATTTTCCAAAGCTTATCCTTGAACGCCAGTTTCTTCTGGTCACTATTGATCTGATAGAGGTCCTTCAATGTCTTCCACATTGAAAAGGAAGTCTCCTTCCCATGGAGACTAGAGACAATATGGTTACAAACTCCCTCCAGAAGAATCTATCTCACCTTCACCACACACTTCTTCCATTCAGCCAATTCTTATGCATTAGCTGCAGCTGGCTTATGGATTTCTTAATCAATGAAATCCTTCAAACCATTGTCTTCTAATACTGCTTCCATTCTATCCTTCCATGCTATGTAATTCAAGTTTCCTTTCAAGGCATACTCGAGTCTCAAGCAATAGAACACCATTGACCAACCTGAAGTATTATATGAATTCGATTTGTACCTGCAATCCTAAACTTCAAACTTTGAGTTCGCTTCTCCATATATTGTTCACAGCTCTGATAACCTTTTCTCTGATACCATGTAGAAATTATGACTATATATTAACCTGATAATGCAATATAAATAAAGAAAAATACTTTTATCTACTTCTACAATCAAACTTGCGGAAGCTTAATAGATTTGAACAAGATCAAGCAGAACACATATAACCAGAAGAAGAATCAATGCACATGAAACACAAAAGAATACTCTGGGGAAAGACTCAGCTAAAAACCCCGTTATCTGTATTATCATACAAGTGGAAATATATCAGGATTACACACAGCTTTAGCTCTCACAGCTATCCAGCTCTCAGTACAATCCCTCACTGATGCTCACAAACAAAATAGACTGCTCATATGCCTTCTTCTCTACCCTCCAAGCTCCTATTTCCTTGCGTAGTTTCTCCTGGGTGATCCAGCTATTACCAAGTGTAACACTAATCACTCACACTGATCTTACACCCTATAAAACTGCACCAATCTCAGGGAATGAATTCCTTCTGCATGCATGAGTTTTCCTTATAAGAAAATTCTTGCAACTAATAGTACATTGTCCCTGTCTTTAATCTCAACTGGGTCTTTCTCTGAATAGACATGCATGAGTTATTTATGAGTACACTAGTTTGATGCATGCATGCATTGACTGATTGAACTCACAATTAGTTCCTCAAACTATTTGGAACTAATTTAACTGGACTTAACTCAGTTAACTGAGCTAACTAATTACAACTCAAATACAACTCATCCTTATCTCCTTAATTAAGGGATAATCTCCTTAATTTAAGGGATAACTGTTGCATGACTTCATAAAGACTTCTAGCTTGAATTTCTCCAACTAACTAACTCAAGATGAATTAATTAATTATTTTTCAAGCAGCTGGTGAGACTAAATTCGAAGTTTAATTCAAGGAAAAATTAAAATTAGAAAATTCTTGTTGCCACATTTCAACAGGAAGAGGCAAAGCTAAAGATGACTCAACTGGCCAAAAAGAGAAAGAAGGAGGCCGTTGACAAGCCCTAGGTGAAGCGTGATGCTGCTCAACAGACGCAGAAACAAATAGGTGGAACAGAGTGGGGCTCTGACAAAGGAGCGAGGTCACCTTCACCTAAGATAGAGGAGAAGATGGATGAGCAAACGGAATAGCACGGCATAGACCCACAAGCGATGTTTGCCCGCATCAAGCATCCAAGGGAGCAGGAGAAAGGAGGGTCTAGGAAGAAATCAAAGGCTACTAAGAAATCACTGGACCCAATCACCCTAACAGAGGGTGATTTGCACGACATCGATGACACGGTGCAGGATGTCACCATGGAGGCCCTACTTCAGAAGTTGTCGAGCTGCTGGGCGCAAAGGCCTCCAACACGATAGTGCTGCCTGATGGAGCACTAACCACAAAGAACGAAGCTGACAGGCCCACTGTCAGCACCCTAAAGGGAGCAGAGTTGAATCTGGCAACGCTCCCTGGTGAAGCGCTCCACCTCTTGCAGGATGGAGTGATTGCAGAGTAGAGGGCCTGTGAGCACCAAACCCTCCAGGTGGTTAGTTAGTATCAGATTAACAATGAGCAGATGGAACTACAGTGAGACTTTTCCATCGCCACTATGACCAAGGCGACCAATTAGAACAAGCGTGTTATGTAGGTCGTCGAGGAGGCATGTCTAATGGTCCTGGAGTTAGCCATTCCTGAGAAAGAACCAGTCGGAGTGTGCATCTGCAAGCTAGCCACAAGGGTGCACGACGCTCGGACAGTAATGATGAGGGTTTAGTTGGAGTTGAACCTGAAAATCATGGAATTAAAGTTGAAGGCCTAGCCTTTAACTCCACCAAAAGTGAAGGAGCAGAGGGCAACCACTATCACAGAACCAATAGTGGCGGTTGACAATGCAATAGTAGACTGCACATAACTTTTTGAGCAGTCATTTGAGGTCCTGAAAAGCTTGCAGGAGGACCCTAATGTACAGCAAATCGAGACAGAAGAGCGTGAACTATAGCAGCGCTATGGTGAGGTCAAGGGCTCAACATGAACCGTTGCGCTGACACAAAGACTAGAAAAGCTACAGGAGGCTAAGCACTTGAAGGAACCGGTGGATGCAGCGCTACACAAGGAAGCAGTGCTGAAGGCATGACTGAAGCCCTTCCTGGATGAGGCTTACATGATGACAGGTTCTATTGAAGGAAATCTTGTGACTTTGCAAGCAACTCAGCAAAAGCTTCAAGCCGACAGTTCAGGAGCAGTGACCAAGTAGATGGTCGAAGATGTGAAGAAGGCGGTCGCACAGTGCACTGCTGAGGTTGCAGTCATATGAGTTGAGTCGGAAAGTCTTCGCTCTAAGATCTTTGCACCTATCGATTGACTTGAGGGCGAGTCACGATGTTTATGTTGGGGGCCTGTTGGGAAAAGGATCCCCCAAGGACAGTTTTGGGGCTAAAAGCCCATGTTTTGGGTCAAATTTTGTAATAAAATTCTAAAGTCTCCACATTTTGTGGTCACAGAGCACGAAGGTTTCATGAGTCATAAAGGGTTGTTCGCCCTTATTTTTGTAAAGTAAAGTCGGTTGTAAAAGATCTACCCATGGTCCGCATATCATGGGATTGTATAAAAAGAGCTAAGTAAGTAAGCTCTAAAGAAGTTTTGCAGTCATGATTTGGATTCAGATAGTCATAGCTTTGAAGTAAGAAGTCTAAGTTTTGGGTCGTAGCATAGGTAGAGGCTCTACAACTAAGTGCACAGAGGCCTGGGGTGGAAGTCCGCAACTGAGTGTGCGGACCCCTATAGCTATGTGCGCAGGGTAGATTGAGTCTGTAATCATCTGAAGATATCAATAAAGAGAAGCATTCTACGAATTTTGTGTCTTTGTTTCCTATTAATGCATCTTGACATGTTATGTATCAATTTCATTTATAATACTTATATGATGCATGAATTTATGTAATTACATTGGTTAAGTGAACGCAAGTAAGAACATTTGTTTACGTAGTGCTAATTGTGATTGTTTAATAAGATAAGTAAGACACTTAAACTAGTTTGGGAATCTGCACGATACACTACCCCAGCAATGAAAAATCACCTGAGCCATAGGTTAGGGCTGCACAAAGGTCAATCATACCTTTTTTTGACGTACTGAATGGTGGAATAAAGGGCTAGATAGGTAAGCCCTAGAATTAAGTGACCTGTGCGAAAGTAGGAATAGAAGGAATAAACCGACATCACAACCATATCAGGGTGCAGAAACTTTGTTCCAACATCCCCCCATACTGCTTTGGGTGAGACTTCAATCCGTGCTCCATGGGGTGATGCTAAAACAGCCAGTAGTGTAGGGATTTGTTTGGCTAACTAATGCTAAACCTGGGTCAGGCCCCAACAAGCCAGCATGCGACGACAAACTCAATAGACCTTCATCGAATTTTAACGAGTCAAATCAATAAAAATCGAGGTATCTTTTTCTGTTTAGTGAGCGAGGAAAAAGAGGTAAAATAACTTCTCATTCCTTCTTCATAGATTTAATGAGCCCGAAGAAGGGAAAAACTCGGGGATTTTTTAATTTAAGAGCAAGAAATAGTCCCAAAAAAGAAAGTGCTCATATCATCATCGTAAGTGTTTAATGAGCCCAATGACGAAAACTCGGGGTTTTTTTTATTTAACGAGCGAGAAAAGTTCCTAAAAAGAATGCTCAGAGCTTCTTCATAAGTTTTTAATGAGCCTGAAGAAGGAACTCAGGGTTTTTTCAATTTTATGAGCGAGAAAAAAGTCCCAAAAAATAATGCTCAATCGATCTTTTTCAGTTTAGTGAGCTAGAAAAAGAGGGGAAAGAGTTGCTTGGACTGTCGTCGTAAGTGTTTAATGAGCCTGATGATGAAAAACTTGGGGATTTTTCAGTTTTAGAGTGAGAAAACATCCCATAAAAGAAAGCGCTCATTGAGAATCAAACATGGTCATTTCTATCGTTCAATCCTGAAAATTCTTTCATCAAAACATGAGCAATTTATGTTAATATGGCACCATGGCGCATGATAAATATCATTGGAAATGGACTACTTCTACTTTAACGACTTCCATTAAGATCATTCATGTCTCCAAAGTGACTATAAGGGAGTTCTTGAGCCTCCACTTTCACCATTTGCATCATTTGAGAGCTATGAGAGTGTTTTGGAGCTATAGAGGAGTAGGTTTTCCACATATGATTACAAGAGATCCAGGCGACCATTCGACATGCCATTAGTCCCAGGTAGATGCCAAAACCCTGATCTTGCATTATTCAACCTTTTTTAGCTACTTTTTGGGTGATTTTTTTGAAGATATGGGGAGCCCTAGTTCATTAATTGCGCCTAACGACCCCTACCAGGCATGTAGGCAGCATTAAACGCCCTTTATGACCTGGTGGAGGGCGTTAATCCTCCATGTTTGTCATTGTGGGGGCGTTAGTGCATGAGGGTGCACCCCAAAACCCTAGGTAGTGATTTAATGAGATTTTTTTCCCCATTTGCACTGATTTTTGGGTTGATTTGTGTAGGTTTTGAACCATTATGACTAGTATATGGAGAGAACAGGCCCATGACCGACAAAAATTGATGATGTGAAATGATCTTGCCTACATACTTGCATTGTGCCATTGTGGGTTGATGAAGTATGCATAGTTGGACTTGATGAAAGGTTAGGAGGACCTTTTGAGCTAGATTATTCAGTGTTGGGATGAACACAAATAGGTGTTCAAGATTGGGGATCATGAGTTGGCCATTGACCGAGATGATATATATTTCTTGACAGGTTTGTGGTACAAAGGAGCATGGGAAAACCTAACTGCGGGTAGGCCTGATCCCTGATCCACCCTAGAGCTGGTTCGAGCTTACTGCATCCCTGATAGCGGACTCGTTAGCAACAGAGTCCCTATAGAGAGGATTAAATCCAAATCTATGAGGGCCATTTTATGGATGATTGTGTGCTTGGTGGGGTAAAAAAGTCCCCATGTGGCGACAAAGGCCCAACTATTTCTTGCATTTGACTGTGTCTAGCCATAGATATTCAACTGGTGCAAGGTAGTGCTTCGTCAGTTGAAGGCAGAGTTGAATGCATGCAAGACTCAGACCCAACAAAGCTTTGGGTATGGCACTCTCATTATCTCCTTCATACTTGAGAGGGTGCTCGTTATGTGCCCGCAGATGAGTTTACATCCCCTCGATCCGAGGGAGCCTAGACAAAGGTGATGAGCATTGCTTAATCCTCGCACAGGAGGAGGACCTATCCGACATTTTTTCGAAGAAGATTTCTTAGAATGGCTTAGTGGCGAGATTGTGATGATTGGCGAGTATGCCTACGAGGGCATGGACTTCACCGGCGACCCTGACTTGATTTTTCCACCTGGAACAAAATGGGGGCCTCAAGGTAATAAGGATTTTTTAGAGTATAGTACTTTTAAGATTTTGAATGTTTATGTTATCTTTTTGTTGATTTTATGGGCGAAAAAGTACTGACATGAAGCTTTTTTCTTGACACAGATGTGGCACCAATATGACCTGCAGGCAAACCTCGCCAAGTGAGGCAAGGAGGCCAACTACCTGACAGGGGGGGTGATGTTGAAATTCTTCACGAGGTTTTGAGGAACCTGGAGGGCTTGAGCATGGGTGTGCCCCCCCTTCCTATGAGGGAGATCCCCTCTCATATGCAGTGACACACAGTCGGTGTGCCTGAGTAGTTTTTGGTTCCTCTTCAGAGGATAGCTAGAGCAGTGTTATCTTCTCATGAGTAGTAGGCTCTATTAGCAGACACATGGTATAGTCAGTGGGTGTTTATAGCTAGGCTTAGTAGCCATTTTGTACTTAAAACACCCAAGTTTTGGAAATATTTTGATGTAAAAGACTAGATTCGATATATATATATATATATATATATATATACATCTACAGATATTTTGGTCTTTTATGATGTAAATGTTTTTTAAGTGTTTTTGTAAATTTATAATTGTGTAGATATTTACTTTCATACATGTATCTATAGTGAATGAGACAGATGCCAATCTAACACATAGTTTGCCAATAATCAATAATTGTATTAAATTCTCTAGGAATGTGTTCATATGTGATAACCTCAAATTGAAATTCCAAGAGTTGTACCCTTAAATAATGACATAACAAGATTGGATTATGAATGTGATAATGATTTTTCAATTGCATAACAACAAGCTAAGAGTCTAACCTGATCACCAGATTGGAGATGTCCCTTGATGATGCTTCAGTGAGAGGTGAAATTACAGACATGTACTCAGTAATATTGTTGGTGGAAATACCAAGAAAGACTCCCTCGAAACAAAATAGTTCCGACTTAGGTGTGTAAATGACCCAAGAAGTTGATGCAATGTGCTGTGTGTGACAACTAGCACCATCCACGTATCCTACATATTCTAAGAGTAATGAAGACATCTGCATAACCAGAAATATGTATGAGACAAATACTTCAAGAAATACCAAAAATTCCAGTCACATCAAAAATAAGCAAAACTTATCAATACATAAAATTACAAAGAACATGCCTAGTGCAATACTAGGCATAATAACCTTTCAGATAGAGCCTATTTCGGGGCTCAGTGAGCGGGACTCCTTCCCAGTCCTAAAGTTCATATGCCCCTTTTGAGAGGGCTTTCTTGATGAAATATGGACCAAGCCATAAGGGTTGAAGTGTTCCTGCCCTCAATAGGTCATGTTTTTTATCGTAGAGTAAAACAAGATCTCCCTCTCGGTAAGAACGAGGCTTGACCTTTTTGTCGTACTGGGCTTTGACCAGGCGCTTGTGGGCTTCAAGTGCCAATTCGGCATCTCAATGGGTTTCATCCACTTGATTTAGGTATAGCAAGTGCTCTTCTTCGGTAGTGGTGTCGGGCAAGAGTTCAACGGCCATTTGTAAGGAAGGAATCTAACACTCAATTAGTAAAACTGCTTCAATGCCATAAGCTAGGTGAAATGGTGTGAAGCCTATAGAAGTTTTAACAAAAGTTCAATATGCCCACAGTGCAGGATATAACATTCGATGCCAGTGGGTTTTATGATTCCCTACTAACGTACGGATCATTGCTTTTAAGACGCCATTGATAGCCTCTACTTGACCATTAGCTTGGGGGTAGTAGGAGGATGATTGATCCTGGTGAAAACCGAGCAACGATGTTAAGTTAGACATCATGTGATTCTGAAAATGAAACCCATGGTCTATAATGATCGGGCAGAGCACACCGAAGCGACTAATGACCTGCTTAAATAGGAATAGCGCTGCTTAAATAGGAATAGCGTCGCGGTTTCTCCATCAAATCGGAAGGTGGGAAGGGCTTCGGCCCATTTCATGAAATAGTCCACAGCTACGATACTATAGTTGTGTCCAGTAGAGGAAGTGGGTTTACAAGTTACAAATTATATCCCCCATTTGGAAAAGGGGCCGACGGAGATAACTGAGTGCAGTAGGTCCAGAGGAGCACTCATTTTCTTTGTAAACACTTGACAAGGATGGCACTGCCGGATAGCCTTGATACAATCTTTGAACAAGGTTGGCCAGTAGTAGCCTGCGCAAAAAAAATTATGAGAAGTAGATATGCCAGAAAGATTATGGCCACATGCACAAGCATGGCAGTCATTCAAAACGTGTTATGCTTCCTCATGGGTGAGGCAACGTTGAAGAACTATATTAGCACCACATCAATATAATGTAAAGTTAAGCACTAAATAGTGCTACGATTTGTGGCGGATGCGATGACGGTCGCTTGACGATAGTTCAGGGCGAAAACGTTGCAGTTGAAGGTAGAAATGAATGTCACCATACCAAGGGTCAGTAGTGTCAATAAGATAGACAGCTTCATCTGAAAGAGGATCATGGGCTATCTCATTAGGATTGACAATGGGAAGATCCGACAAAAGTTCAACGAAGACTAAGGAATTTTTCGCCTTGGTAGCAGTGAAAACCAAATCATATTGTTGGAGGATCATGATCCATTTGGAATATTTCCCTCCAATGACTTCACGAAATAAAATGTGTCTCATGGGATTCTCCAAGGTGATGACAGTAGTCTATTGCAGTAGTATATAATGTCATAAGCGGTTGACAGCAAAGACAACTTCCAAGAACAACTTTTCCACATGTGAATATTTGAGTTCAGGCCCAGCGAGGCTTTTCGACAAATAGTATATCACGTGCTCACTCTTGTCATTGTGAGTTTGAACCAAGACCATTCCTAGAGAGGATGGAGAGGCTGCTAGGTATAGAAGAAAGGCGCCCCCATAGTTGGGAGCGCTAAGGAGTGGGGCTGATATAAGTGCCTTTTTCAAGGCATCAAATGATCATTCAGCTTGATCATCCCATAGATACAATACCCCCTTCTTAAGTAGGCACATAAAGCCTTTCATCAACTCAGCATAGTTTACGATGAACCGCCATAAGAAGTTTTCTTTCCCCTGCAAAATTTGGAGCTGCAAAATGGATTGTGGTTCAAGAAATTGAGTAATCGCCTTTACCTTATCAGGATCAACCCTAATCCTGTACTTGGAGACAATGAATCCAAGTAAGCATCTAGACTTGATAAATAAAACACATTTATGTGGATTCAGATGTATGTTATAAAATCAGCACCTAAGAAAGATAGCTCTTAAATGATCTAGGTGTTTTGCTCACTTCTTGGATTGGGTTGGAAGGTCATCCAAGTAAGCTTGGATGATATGTATGATATCGCAAAATGTGTAGTCCATGGCACTTTTAAATGCTACTCCAACATTCTTTAAACCGAATAGGAGTTTTTGGTAGGAAAATATTCCCCATGGGCAATCGAAGGTTGTTTTATGCTGGTCTTTTGGTTTTATGGAAATCTGGTTGTAACCTGAGAAACCATCCATGAATGAGAATGACTCACAACCAGCGCAATCATTGATGATTTGGTCGATGAATAGCACTGGATAATTATCCTTCGGACACGTGGAATTCAAGTCCTGATAGTCAACACATACGCAAATGGTTCCTTGTTTCTTATCGACAGGAACCAAATTGGAAGTCCATTATGTTAAGGGAACAGGGTAGATGAAACTAGCATGTAACAAATTTTCCACCTCAGTCTTAATGGTTGCCGTTTTGCGGGGGTGGACTGGTCAAAGCCTTTGGCAGACAGGTTTAGCATTGTCATATATCTTGATCTCATGCTTGAAAATAGACGAATCTATGTCAGGCATTTCCTCGTAAGACCGAGCGAATACATTGCTAAATTCCTTAATAAAGGTAGGTGAAGCTTGCAATTTTCTCAGAAGTGCAATCTGCTCCAACCTCGATGTTTTCTATGATGCTTGTTGTGACAGAAATATTGATGAGCAATGTCTTTGAAATATTTCCCATGTTTCCCTCCAAATCCAAAGTTTGGATAGTCGTATAAGGTGAGGAAATGATTTCAAGTGTGTCAAATGACAGGATTTGAAGAGGCATCGTGTTTGAATAAGATATCGAAACATGATGGTGAGAGTCCTCCCAAGGTCGCTCTTCTAAACACATGATCTCTCTAATAGCTTCATCTAAAGGTAGGACTTGATTGAGGAGATCGAAAGAAGGAGAAATTATGGGAGGGGAAGTGGTACCGTTGGCCGTGACCAAAGTGACTGGAGATTCGGATGCAGATTGAATGGCCTGGTAGGCCAATTCAGCTGCTGATAGCGGCATTTTTTCTCCATAAGTGTAAATATCAGAAGGGGCCAGTAGGATCCAAGGATCAGTTTGTTCGTGAGGAATGGATGAAATCATATTGACTGTCTATGGAACCACGGGCAGCAGAAGAGGGAAACAACCCATCAGGGAAGAGCCCTTCAATAGGCCGGTACCGATACTGACATAAGAGTTAGGTACACCACCCACTAAGGGTACAAAGCTACTAGGTAATGAGGAATAATCAGGGGTGCAAAAGGACAGTTGGTCCACTATGACTATCTTTCCATCCAATGGAAATAGGATGATGTGAAGACAGTAGACACAATGGCAGTCATGGCCTAATTCCAACTACGACCCAATAATAGATTATAGTTGAGCTTTTTATCTACGACTTTGATGTCCACCATTACAGTTTTCCCATTCAAGGTGATGGGCTAGCTAGCTAGGTAACCTTTTGGGATGAAAGTGTGGTCGTTGAAAGCTTTAAGGGAATTCGACGGTGGGGATAGGGTTGGATAACCCAAAGCGAGCCAACATGAAGCCGACATGACGTAGGTTAAAGCACCCGCGTCAATGAAAGTTCTATGTATTCCACGCCATTTCAAAAATATTTTCACCTAAAATGTAAGCTGGTGTGAAAGGGGAGGTTTACATTTGTCCATGTCGAAAATTGCAAGCATGGAATCCTGAGGGTCGATACCACCAATTGCCAAAAGCAGAGCTTTCCTTTGTGCTGGACAGGTTTGTAAGACTTCAAGCATCGACATAGTAGATGGTGCTTGCACAAAGTCTTCTACAATATTGTAGTTCTAGGCAGCACGTGCAAAAGTATTATGCGTTGTGCAACGAAGTACCCCTTTTGGGGGGCGAATCACAAAATCAGCAACCAGCCTTTCGATATGAAGATCGTTAGGCAGAGATGGTATTTGACTCGAGGAGGCTTCCTCAGCATTAGCGACTGGAGCTCCATAAGATTTGGCTCTGGTTTGTAGATCTATCATTTCAAAGGTGTAAATGGTAGATGGTCCTTCACCAGATGAAGGATGATATGAACTGCCATTCCCCCTTGTGGGGGTTGGGGTTGGTTTTCAACAAGGTGTTGCTCCTACTGAGTGGGGAAAAGATTATTTAGGACCAGAGGGGTCCTGCCGGTGTCCTTTTTTGTGATGAAATCCATGCATTCCTAAAGACGCAAACAACAATATGTCATGTGGTCTTCCACACAAATTTTGCAAGGGAACCAGGCGGGTTTATCCTTTCCATCGTTAGAAGGCGCAGAGCCTTCTACTTTGGGTTGTACTGCTTTGTTGACTACTCTTCAAAAAGAGCGGTATGTTTCTTATTCTTCTTGTTCTTACCACTGGGTTTTTGTGTAGGCTGCAAAGAGTTTATTGTGGTGGTAGGAAGAGCAGACGATTTGGTAGAGGGGTCAACTAACAACTGGGCAATGTGACTGTTGAGTTGATTTACAGTAGCCCCGGAGGTTGCGCCGATAATCCCATCGTCGTGTGCTCCGGGTTGCTGAGTAGTGGGAGAATTGGAGTTGCGAGGGGCATTGGGAATGACGTTGTATAAAGTGACAGACTATGAATATATCAAATCTAAGTGTTGGGCACGACGAATGGATTGGTCTTCTATGACCGCACCACCTAAGGTGACATCTTTAGCAATTTGGGGAAGTAGAGACTTTCAAAACCAATCGGCTAATAGATAGTCTGGGAGGGGAGCTTTGACTAGCCTCCGTCGACGTCTCCATTCATGTATATGGTTAGAGATGTGGGTGGTGGTGTCTTGACATAATGAAGTGAGGAGTTCTGTCCCAGTTTTATAGCAGATGGGTAGCTGGAAGTGCTTTAAGAATTCCATCGCTAAATTTCCAAAGGTATTGACTGATGCGCATGGTATCTCAATGTACCACTTGGCTGCATTTCCAGTAAGGGTGTAGGGAAAGAGCCGTAGCCAGATATTATTATCCACCATGGAGTTAGAAACACACCATAAATGATAGGTGGTGATGTGTGTACCCGGATCCTCCCCTTGTTTCCATTCGAACTTCAAGATGTTTGTCGGTATTTTATGCGAGATTGGCAGCCAAAGTAAGTTATGAAAGATGGGGTCATTTTTGATTTTGTACAATTCAGGGATATCAAGTGTTTCCAAGAAAGGAAAGGTGTTTGATGCCCCCGAGTCAGACCAAGGCGATGACATATGACTTGAGGAGCCTTGCGGTCCTCCCATTATGTTGTTTCCAATATTATACATAGGTTGCGTGGTATAGTAAGTGCCTTGGGGTATAGTATTGTACTATGGGTTTCCATAGGGGTTGTTAGACTGGGGGTTGGAAGTGCCCCCAGGATAAGGAGTGCCCCCTTGACTCATTTGAGGTTGTGAGTAGGGTGCCCATATGGATTGATTGGGACCTTGTTGAGGGTTCCCGCTCGCCACATAACTAACTATAGGTCCTTGACTGACATAAGGAGGGTTCATGTCAATCAATGACTAACCCTGTAAACCTGAAAATGGAGGGGGAACTGTTATGTTCCCGATCGGTATATGCATATTGGGAACTATGCCCCTAGGTATCTGAACCTGGGGGTTAGAACTATATAATGGATGCCAACCATAGGGTTGGTTGAGGGGACCCGTGCTAACCATGCTATATTGAGCGTTATAAGGAGCGCTATATGTAGAACTTGCCGAAGGTCCAGGGGCTGACACAAAAGAGGTAGAACCTGGAATGTAGTGGGTTCTACTCATGGTGGGTGTCACGATAGGGTTTGAACTTGTGATAGATGGGATATCGGGTTCGCCATTAGAGGCGCGGTACTAACTGTCAACTGGGGAAGTGGTGGTGGACCAAAAGTGTCCGCCAAATCCCACGACCCATTAGTCGTCGATGGGATGGGTGGAAATGTTCCAATGGAAGACAAATGAGGTACAAATGCAACAGGAATCAAGAGCGGTCCCAACGGATTCGTAATTAGAGGATTGTATGGAGGAAGGAATCCTTTAGTAAAGAAATATTCTAGTAAGCTTCAATCATGGGATGTCCAAACTGATTCTGTGTTAGATCTTGAAGACTAATTTCCCGAAGATGGGGAATCTGGTACACTGGGGCTCGGTGGATCCCCCACAGTGAGTGGGGTAAGACCTAAAAACCGTCTAGATGTAGCCACGGTGACCGATAAATTTTATCAGTAAATTTTATAGTGATGTTTATTAAAGTCTCGGTGATAACACTCTGGCACTTAAAAAATAAAAAATACACTAAGGAAATCAATAAACAAGCAGAGGGAAATGACTCTATCTAATAAGAACCGATCACTAAAGATGAAACCCAATATCACAATGAATAACAAAGAGAGTTTGCCAAATGTTCAGTTACGATTACTCTTGAGCTTCGCCCGAACCTCAAATTAAGGGGCTAAGTACTCTTGTCAAGACGAGCACCCTCCCAAAAACTGAAGACAGAGTATGTCCGTTTGTGTTAAGTACCAGGGCAGCTCGTCCCAGTCACCTTGTGTTCATCCCTAAAATTATGGCCACTAAGGATACCTCAAATCACAAACACTACCGGGGGGGGGGACATAGTCGCAGATAGTATGCTGTGTGGGCACGATACCTGAGTCCCCGACTCAGCTCCGATATCCCTGAATGGATCCCCGATACAAAGAATACCCAAAGGAGATGCAAGCAAAGGCGTGATACCTTCACTTACAGTCCGATGTTGTCTTGTATTTAGCTCCGCTTTTACTGGAGTGGTCCCAGATAGTATGAATGCAGAAGGATTTCTCTCTTTAATGACACTAGTTTTGGTGTATGATCTTGGGCAGTTAACTCACACTTCCTATCCCAAGATCCTAGCCTAAACTAATGTGTGTTTACTCTAAAAAGAGTTGTTGATTGATTTTATTAGGTATATTTTAAATGTACTTCGTTAGAGTCTTCGGTAGGGGGTGTTCACGTATGGTTATATGGGACTCTGACTCAAATCATGCAAAAACAATGCTTGTAAATTTTCACTTTCGATGAATAAGATGCTTCTACAAAGGGAGAGTCATTCATACATCAATATATATACCATGCATCCTATTCAATAAAACACTAGCATAACCGATAGAACTTCAATGCTCACTAACAAATTTTTAAACCAAATAATGCAGATCTAACTAGCTAAGTAGAAAACAGTAAAAATTTTGTATTTTTTCTTTAATAGAAACAAAGACTTTAAGAAGTAAAGCTATTTTCTTAAAAAAAAAATGTTCAGGACATAGATCAGTCAAACAAGTGCAGCTGCGGATCCCTGAACAGTCTACAAGCAAATTTCCCAACCCATGAGGTCACAAAGTTAGTTGTTTATCAAGAAATGGCGGGCTAACGCTCTGTACTAGAGGCTATAGAGAGTTAGTTTCAGCACTAACGTAGTGTTTGTGAGGACACAGTGCTTTATAAAGCACTGTTTACACTAGTAACTGGCATTAGTGAGGAAAAATACTCAAAAAATAGGTTGTGGGGATCAGATCTAGGGTTGAGCACTAAGAGAAGGGTGTTGTATAGTCCTGAGTGGTTGGAAAGGGAATGAAGAAGTATAGGAAGGTCTGGAAGAAAGAGAGATCTAAGAACTTTCTAGGAAAACTAAGAACTAAGTGTAGTCCCCAACGGAGTCACCAATTCTTCTATAGGGATTAATGCACGGGTGCTTGGTGATGTAGAAACCCTCAAGGATCTTCCCGGGATCCTTGGTAGGTAGTCAGATTAGCTACAGCTGTCACAAAGATACATGCATATCTATGTTTAACAAATGAATATCAAAGCGAGAAGGAATTACTACCTCGAGTCTTATTATGGTGTTGCTAGAGAGCACAATGCATCTAGGCGAAATACCCCTGAGCTGACCCCAAATCAAAACCTGCATACAGCAAAGACAATCATAATATCATAGCATAAAACCTTGATAAACAATGCATGAACATATAAATATATCTAGTTGCATATATCTAAGCCACTCATGTTAATGATATTGAATAAACATACAAACAAGTCATACTATCAACATCTCAGAGTGGAAAACACAATTGCAGTTCTATATTGACGTAGAAAGAGTGATTAGAACCATCAGTTGTATTAGCCTTCCCTTACCTCTCTAGCTCCTCTCTCTCTCTCCTTTCTTAACCTCTTCTTATTCCTTAGTCTGAGACTCTACTCGACAGTCAAATAGGCAATCCTTTCAAATGGTTCGACCTCTTTCACAATGGCCCTAGCCTTGCATATATAGCATGTGAGGTTAGGGTTGCCAAGTCCTTCATGAGTTCCATTAGGCAAAAGAAGTGATGTTTCCATGCCTTTGTGCTCTTTCCCATTTTCATACTCCATTAGGAATTAGTAATTCCCCCAAACAAGTCAAGTTCTGATGTTTCCCTGCTTTTATGAGCTGACATAGGAGAGAATCTAGGGATATTTTCTCAGTCAACTCATTCCCTTGACCCATAGAAACTCATTAGGGTTCACTAACACTCTTCCCAAGGTAACAAATAGAGTTACTTTTGGCACTAACACACCCTTAGCCTTGCTAGGAATCTTTATAAAGTAGGTTTCTAGTGTTTAGGCAATGTTAGCTTGACAACTAGGCCTGTGAACTTGGTCAGTCCTTCAGTCATCATGTCTTTCTCCTTTTGGCTGATGAGGAGATCATTTTCCTGTATAACACCCACACAAAAGTGGTATGATTTTCCCTACTTGGTAACAGATACCGATGTGCAGGAAGTAGTGCCACGCTGGACCACCAAGTGGCGCACCCCTTTAGATCTAGATGTTGGGCCAAGCATAGGTGTAGAGAGTGCGGCCGCAAAGAAAAGGAAGGAGGCAGCCAAGTAGGTTACGTAGAACTTGGCTACACAGAAAAAGAAAGATGCTACAGAGAAGGCCCTTGTTATGCTCTTAACCTGCAAAATGATACCCAAATACAGAATATGCGAAGAAAAGATACCCAGAACACAGAATAGCAATGATTTTATTATTCAAAGAGTAATGTTCACTTGCCTCTTCGAGGGGGCAACCTCCAATAGAGCAGAACTCGATTACAAAATAAGACACGATGCTCCTCGCAAGGAGTCTCTATCCTTTATATATGACTCATACATGCAATACCACGGACCAATACCGTGGGTTTTATTAATACCATCTATCTAATACTACAGCCCATTTGCAACTAACTGTGGTTCCGTCATTAATTGCGGATTAACCACTTACAATTATTAATATGGGCTTTATTAACTCTTGACTATGACATGATCCCATTACATAAATAAGGGGGTTAGGGTGGGACCCTAACATGCCCTCCCCCTTAATACTAGCCTTGTCCTCAAGGCTGAAGCTGCGGAAACTGCTGAAGAATAGTGGCTGGTTCCCAAGTTGCATCTTCCGGAGAGGTGTCTTTCCATTTGACGAGGACTTCCTTAATCATGCGGCCGCGCATTTGCTTGTCTCGTGTGTCTAGGACCTATTCAGGTTGAAGCCAGATGGACCCTTCTTCGTCCAATTCAGGTAGACTAGTCTGAATTCTGCAATTGTTCTCAATCACTTTCTTGAGGCATGAGACATGGAAAACTGGATGGATTTTTGCAGTAGGTGGCAAGGCCAACTTGTAAGCCACTTCTCCAATGTGCTGAAGTACTTGATATGGTCCGTAGAATTTGGGAGATAGTTTCTGACACCCCTTGTCTTTGAGTGATGTTTGCTTATATGGTTGTAGCCGTAAAAAGACCTGATCCCCTTCTTGAAATTGGCGCTCGGAGCGATGCTGGTCTACTTGTTGCTTCATGCAGTTCTGAGCTTGATGAAGATTCTCTCGAAGATGGGCGAGCATGGTTGCGCGGTGTTGTAGGAGTTGATCCAATGCTTGTACTTTTGAGCACCCCTTGAGATACGAAGTTGGTGAAGGCGGGAGTTGACCATATACTGCTTCATAGGGAGTCATTTTGGTGGTGGCATGATAGTTGGTGTTATACCACCATTCAGCCAGAGGTAACCACTGTACCCAAAGGTGTTGCTTTTCTAAAGTGAAACACCTAAGGTAGGTTTCTAGACATTTGTTGACGGCTTCGATTTGACCATCTGTTTGTGGATGATAGGAAGTACTGAGTTTTAGTTGAATGCCTTGTATCCTGAAGAGTTCTTGCCAAAAATTACTGGTGAAGATCGGGTCGCGGTCGGACACAATAGAAGTGGGCATGCCATGCAATTTGAAGATCTAATCCATGAAAGATTGAGCGACCAAAGTTGGTGTAAACGGGTGGGGTAGGGCGCAGAAATGAGCATACTTCGATAGTCGGTCCACAACCACCATGATGACTGACTTGTTCCCTGACTTTGGAAGACCTGTAATGAAATCCATAGAAACCTCCGTCCAAATTGATGTCAGAATGGGCAATGGTTGTAATGTGCCTGGTGTGTTGACGGTTTCCCCTTTGTGGTGTTGACAGACATCGCATTCTGCTATGAAAGTAAGGATGTCCTTTTTCATGCCTGTCCAAAAAAATGATCTTCTGATGCAAGCATACGTCTTCTGAAAGCCCGAATGTCCTGCAATGGGAGATGAGTGCAATTCTGCCAAAATGCGACTTTTGAGGGTGGATGTTGGTGATATTACGACTCGGTCCTTGTAGTGAAGAATATCATCCTGCCACGAGTAGCCCTTGGTGAAAACCATTCCCTGCGAGCCTCTTCAATCCATTCTGGAATGGGGAGGGAAATTGCTAGCAGAGTACTTTCCAGGGCCGGTGGGATCTCCATTTCTTAGCAATATTGTATGTACAGGCATATGGCTTGTGGAGTGTTCTCCTTCCTTAAGGAGTGAATGTATGGTGTTGCCCTACCTTAAGGGTTTGATCAATAAAGAAGCATTTCTATCTATTTCTCTCTTATTGTTTCTAGGTTTATTTCCATTATCATATATATTTGGGTTAGATCTACAACAAGTGGTATCAGAGCTACAACAATTGGTATCGGAGCTATAACAAGTGGTATCAGAGCTACAACAGCCCTAGTCGAGAAGGAACGCACTGCCAAGGAGAAGGCAGATCAGGAGTAGCGTGAAACCCAGAAAGGTGACAAGTCACCTTCGATAGCCACAGAAACATAAACAGGGCAAAGCAGCGGAGCAAGGAAGGGTAGCACCCCCCCTCATTGTGAAAGGGTGATAATTCGAGCAGCAAGCTAGATCAAGGAAGAAGTAGAAGGTTCAGAAAACACAGGTTGACCCCCTAGTGCTCACAGAAAGTGATCTAGATGAGATCGGTGATAAAGTCAGGGAGGTCACCATAGAAGTACTGCAACAGTTGGAACAGCAATACATAAAAACATTGGTAGGAGTCCAGAAGGATCTTCAGGATTTGTAGCTCCAAGCAACCAAGATCCAAGCAGATGTTGGAAAAGAGAGCGACGCAGAAGGCAATTTGGCACAGGGTCAAGGTACAGGCGTGAAGATAATTCCATGGATGTCGATGGATGTGTGAGTCTTCCCCCTGCCTGCAGGTTCAGTCTGCACCGACACTGAGGAACAGTGCACCCTCCTTGATAAGGTCCCAAAAATTGGCTTGAACCTTGACGTGATGCAACTGGAGTCATTGCATGTGCTATTACAAGGATTCATGGAGAAGCTTCTCATTCAAATATAGTGAGCACTCAGTGCTGTCAGCAAGATAAAGGTTAATAATAAGCCGATGTTCACTGAGAAGACACAGATTTTGTAGGAAAAGGAGAAGCTCCAGGTGCATCGTTCATGACTAGAGTCAGTAGTCACTGAGGCATGCAAAACAATACCAGAGCTTCATATTCCTGAAGATGTACAGCCAGAAGCGAAGATCAGGAAGTTAACCGTTGGTGTGCACAAAGCCAAGGCAAAGGTTAATCGATTTCAATTTGAACTCAACATGAAGATCACCAAGCTGCAATTGAAGATGCAACCATCGACTCTGCTAGAGGTTCGAGAGCAGCACAGAGCTGCGATTAAGGAAGGTCTCGCTACTATGGATACCACAGTTGTAGAGTGCACAGGAGTATTGAACAGGCCATGGATTTGGTCATCAATCTTCAGGAGCATCCAAACCTACAGATATTGAATATTGAGATCAGGGAGCTACAGAAGAAGTATGATGAAGTCAAGGCAACGACATGCTCCATTGCACCAACATAGCACCTAGCCAAGTTGTAGGAGGGGAAGCAGCTCCTCACACAGGTAGAAGCAACACAGAAGAAGGAGGCCTTGCTTAAGGCCATGTTAGAACCTTGGTTGGAGGAAGCTTATCAGATCTCAACAACCATCTAGGATAAGTTGAAAGGCTTATAGCAAACGCAGCAAACGATGAGGCTGGCTGCAAAAGGACCAACTACAAAGAAGCTAGTAAAAGAGATCAAGTAGGCATCCACTCAAAGCATTGTCGAGGTTGTCATAGTGTTGGTGGAGCTGGGGAATCTTCGCAGCAAGATCACAACACCAGCTGAGTGACTCGAGGGTGAGTCACACTCTTTGTGTTGGGGGCTTGTTGGGATGAGGTCCCCTGGGTCAATTTTGGGGTTAAAATAACCCAATTTTTTATGTAATTGTTGTAAATGATGTAAATTGTCCGCGTTTTGTGGATGCAGAGAACGTAGATGATTAGGATTCAAAGGGGTTTAACCCCTTGTTTATGTAAAGTTTGAGTCAGCTTTGAGACCCACTCATGGTCCATGGACCATGAGATTGTATGTAAAAGGCTATAAATAGGTGTGTCTTAGCGACTCTAAGGCAGGATAGAATATAATCAAAGATGTAATGGGTCAACAGAAGAGAAGTCTTAGCGCATAGAAGTGGGTAAGATAAGAGAGAAAGGCTCTGCAACTGAGTGCGCAGAGGCCTAGGTAGAGTCCGCAGGTGAGTGCGCGAATCACTGCAGCTAAGTGCGCAGGGAATTTTTGAGTTTGTATTCTGAACCGAAAATCAATAAAGAAGTTGTTTCTGGAGAAATCTTGTGTATTGTTGTATACTTCTATTTATAATTTATGTTGTTAACGAATGATGTATTTATGAAATATAAATCTAATAACGTGTGACTCTATGGAATAAGTCTTAATAATTGTACGCAATGCATGTTAATTTCTTTCGCGAAGACTATGATAAATTATGTTATGTTTATTAAATACTTAAGTAGAATTGC
Source organism: Pinus tabuliformis (assembly GCA_031772625.1). NCBI lineage: Eukaryota > Viridiplantae > Streptophyta > Pinopsida > Pinales > Pinaceae > Pinus > Pinus tabuliformis. The sequence continues at coordinate 42,695,238 of CM062815.1, forward strand.
TCAAGCTCTGATCTAGGATTGTTTCTTGGTGCATGTATGTGGATGAATAGATTGTTAAGGGTCCACAAAGACCAATCACAAACCTTCGTGAAGGTCTAAAGGCTGTTGGGATAGAGTTGCAGTATTGAGCCCTAGGAGCTTATAGATCCACGTGAAGGCAGATCTAGGGATTTAAAAAACATCACATTGATCTTTGGATGCGGAAACTTGGTTCCATCATCCCCCCATACTACTTCGAGTGAGACTACAGCCTGCGCTATGCAGGTTGTTGTTCGAAAGGGCCAATAGTGTAGGGTTTTGTTGGTTTGCGCAACTAACTGTGAACCTGGGTCAGGACCCCCTAAGCCAATAGAGTTGTTCAATTCATTTTAATCATTTAACTGATTATTTTTTCTTCCTTTTGTTCATCAAGGGTAGAGATCACCAATGTTCAGTAATTTTAGGTTACTAAGTGGGTACTTTTACTAGGGTTACAAATTATATTTATAGTATTGCAGATATAGCTTCTAGAACTTAGATTTTCCTCTTTTATTAAAGAAGAGTGTCTACAATCACTGCATATTCGTATATGCATTGGTGCTCACTTTCATGGACCTTAGTGGTCACCAACAATATAGATGTTCTATTTTTATTTATAAAATATTCATATCGCATAATACACTATTCACTTCCATAATTTCTCTATGTCCATAACCATAAATTTCCTCTATAATCCAATTAAAGGATAGATAATGAGCAACCCAAGGAACAATTCTAGAAGTTTGAGCCAAAATTTTCCATTTGGTAGACATAATGAACCAAATCAGGATTCCAACCCAAGAGGGAAGATACATAATAATTATGAATTTATATTGCACGTAGAAGAATAGGTTGGTCATGGGTAACCAACTCGATATCTCTTCTTGGCATCTGATAGAATCTAGGAAATGAGAACCAAAACCTAAAACCTTGAGATACTACCTAGGAAGAGGAGAAACACAAGGCCCCTATTTCCTCAATGAGGGAGTAAAGACTCCAAACCAACACATGCAATCCAAACAAGGATAGGTATTGAGTTTAAATTAAACACCAATGGAGAGTACAGGTCAAGGTAAAAAACATTAGGGACTAAGCCCAACTCATTAAGAAAATGCTAATGAACACCAATGGGATTTGAAGAGGAATTCTTACCCAATATTTTAACTAAATCAAAGCCAACCATTGCTCATACCTCTTTCCATAAAAACCAGACATGTTCTAAGCCACTATCCCACCTGCACCTAGGGTTAATGTATTATGTGCTTTGAGTTGTCAATTAATCTTAATGACTAGCATGTGTGAGCCTTACATACAGTTGATCCACTATGTACCTGGCCTCTCTCTTGTTATACTATGGAAGCTTGGATACAATGATGTGTGTTGATTTATGATTGTGATGTGTCACCATGCCTAAATGACTTTGGATAGAAATTTAGGAGATAGCATGGAAAAAATACCCCCATTTTTCTTTAGGATTCTTTCACTTAATTTTGAGGCCTCATTTGCAAGGATGTTTACTTGATGACTGAGATCCCTTGGAATTTATAAAAAAGGTATTATCCTCCACAATATCCCAAGGTTGATAAACGAGATCGAAGAGGTAACCTCAGACCACTTAGGGTTCAGTAGCTAGCCCTGCTTAACGAGAGAGGGATCTCTCTATAAAGCTCACAACCAAATATGAATAAAGTGGGAAAAAGATATTAGGCTAGGTATGTTAAGCTCTAGGGTTTTGAAATTTAGGGTTTTTTTGGATCAGGAGTAGAGTTCATGGAACTAGGTCAGGTCTCAAGGGTTCAGTTGCAAGAGATAAAGAGGAGCAGGGTAAGTATTCTTTTGTGATATTGTTAGGCTTTGTCGATGTACTGTAGGGTGGAAAAGCAAAGATTCAAAATGATCATGGAAAGAATGAATTCATTTATCAGAAGATAGGTAACAAAAGCATGAAATTCCTAACAAAATAGAGCTTAAATTTAAAAATTATGTTTAAAACCTCTTAGGAAAATAATTGAAGATCATAGATATGGAAAAAAAATGAAATTATCATTCATATAAGATATTAATAGAAGAAAAACATTATCACAAACTCATACCACAAGAATTCCTAGATAATATCTGCAACTTCGCTTTGATTTTCTGTAAAAGATGATGAGTACAAGCTCCAAGCCTTTCACTCTCTGATGCCCAACCCATAATACTTCGAAATCTAAACTATTTATATAATTATTTACAAAAAAATATCTTGAAATAGAATTCAAGATTTGTTACAAAAATTCATAAAAATAGATAAAAACTACTAAACATATCATTTGGCTGAGCTATGGTGTTGTTATGGGCATTCTGGTGTAACTGAGGCCTCGAATAAATACTTATGTTAGTCTTGTTGGCTGGTGAATTGCGTTTTTGTTTCACATTTTCTTCATTCAGTTCTGAAAACTTTTGTAATGAATGTGCAATGTTGGCTCCCTTTATTGCTTAAAATGTGTTTAAAAGGTCTTCATTGCCCTTCGAGCGGTGGCGAAATGAGTGATCTAGTGCTTTGTGGATGGAGGTCATCGTCGTTTAGTTGAGAAATTACATGAAAGACAGCAAGAAATTGCAGTTGAGGACGTGAAAAACTAAACTGATATTGACCATCGAGAAGAATTATGAGTCATCGATCTGAGTTGTTTAATCCAAGCTAATAAAATCTAGGCCGTTGATCCTTATCGTAATAGAATCTAGGACGGGCCTGTGTTTTATCGCAATCACAATATAGAGAGGGGAATTTACACTAATTTTTCATATTTTACAAAAAGGTGGACCTAAAAATTTAAAATCTACAATACATAAGATATCGCATCTGGAGGGCTTCTCGCAATCGCATCCAGGACGAGGGAATTTTACCCTATTCCATAGTGATTTTCTAATGGACCAGACCCGATAGCCCATTAAGTCACAATATATAAAATATTGCATCCATAGGGGCTTTCACCATATCGCAATCAAAACTGGGAGAAGGGCCTTGTGAGGGAGGTACTTTAGTTCGGTGCGATCGTCGAGGGTCATGACTTTAGATTGTTGCAATCGCAATCGGGGACCGGGACTTATCATTGGTGGTCAGGACTTATTGCATGGGGGGCAGGACTTATCACTCGAGACTGGGGCTTATCGTTGAGGGCCAAGGCTTATCGCAGCGGGGGGACTTATCACCCGGGACCAGGACTTATCGCTCAGGACCATGACTTATCGCCAGGGAGCGGAACTTATCATCGGGGGGGTGGAACTTATCGTCAGGGGCCAGGACTTATCGCAATAGGGGAGGGGTGAGGAGCATTGTTTTACTATTCATGTAATATGTTCCGATTGCGGGCTCTGGCCTTTAAAGGGAATTCAACATGGTTTAAATGGGTGTGGCTAGAGTTAATACTAAATGGACTTTCAACTAGAGTTCCAATGTATAACAATGGAAATGTGGCTAGAGGAATATACAAAGAGACTTTGGGATAAGGCTAGAGTTTTGGAATTTCAATAAGGAATTTGAGTTTTTTCCAAGGAAAAATGGGTTTTGACTTAGGATATAGGGATTTCTCAAGGAAAAATGGGCTTTAGATGGAATGAGGGGATTTATAAGGGAAAGTTAAGGGATTTATATGAAATATGAATGGGGATGTTGAAACAAGCTGAAATCTCCTTGAACATTTTTCCCTATTACTACTCCCATGATGATGACATAAGGTGATGACATGACCCCTATATGACTCATTGATGATATGACCAAGACACTCTTTATTGACAAGGAGTGATGACAAGACTATGATGGCATTAATTGACCTTGAGAATGGAGAGAGTAGTAATGACCTAGAACTGACCAATGATCAAATTTTATTTGAAAATATAACAATTTGACCTAATAACCCTATCAACAACTTTGAAAGAGTACATTTGATCATTGGTGACTGGAAGGACTGACAGACACTAACAAAATGTAACATCCTTGAATGAAAGGATCTCTTATTTTATTCTCACGGTGAGGCAATGAAGCTGGTGTCAAATGGGGTTTTCTTATTGTTCATAATTTTGACAATTATACTCAAACCACCAATATTGATCAAGGGCCTCACTCTAACTACATCTATAAGGATTAATCCATGGAAGAGAGGACATGCCTTAGTGTGATTATAACATACTTAATAACCTTTATCCTTTAATGGGGATATGGGGTATTCTTGAAACCACAAATTTTCATAAGCTTCTTTCTTTGGTACCATTATATCACAGACCCAACCACCCCTATAACATTGTTGAGATGATGGGTATAACATTATTGAGATGGTATGGTACTCCAAATTCATCCCATTAACTTAAATGCATGCTTCTAATAACACTTTGTAATATACCCAACATCCATGATATACCCAATTTAGTTTGATTTTTTCTCTAACACCACTATGATATGTACCTATCCACCTAATTAGGTTGAAATCCACATTTTATGGATTTGATACCATAATTCCTCATTGTCATGTTATGAATTGATTAACACATGCAAACATGACAATCCAAGCTCATGGAAACATAATTAATCGATCATTGATACATATATAAACTTATACATGCATGAAAAATGATATTTAATTCATAACTTAAAAACATTAAATGAACATAGTCATGAATAAATAATAACACTTTTCTTTTTGGGAATTAATTACCAACTGGCTGTAGAAAAAAGACATCCCACCCAACCATATGTTCTATATTGTCCTTAATCCTTTTTCCATAGGACCATTCTTGAGCTAAGACTATGACTCCATAAGGAAAAATAAATCTATGGTTGGATCTAACTCTCTATTACACAGCATTTTGTCACACCTCCTGTACTTCCCTGTTCCATACCCTGGAGTGCTCAAAACTTGAAAATTATGCAGTGTACCCATCCTGGTATGCAGTCCAAATCCTCCCTAAAGAACTAATGAAAACATGCCTAGATCCATTCTTGATAAAATGAGTTCAAAACCCTAATTTCAGGATCAGCACGACTATGACACTACCAACTCATGTTGATGGCAGGTTGCACCATATCGTGATCTAGAGGCTTCCAAAACGACGCGTTGGAGGTTGTTCAATGTGGATGTGGTCGAATTCTCCCAATATTTCCCATTGATCTTATCCCTATGAGCTTCTTCCTTGAGATGAATACCTTCCCCTATCTCTGGTAAGATCATAACTCCCTCTCCCTACCTATATATTCATCCTCTTCCATTCCCAAATGGTTGGTCTTTGATTATTTTCACCCTTATACTGATATAATGCCTACATGCTATTCACTTTGGCTTGGAGAAGGAGTGCTTGGAGAGCTTGAGCTTGGACTTGGAAATTCACTCAAGGAGGACTTACTAACATCAAGGCCTAGGTCGTATGCTTCCTATTTTATTCATTAATATATACAACTATTGGTTCACTTTCCATAAATGATTGTGTTAATGCTTCGTTTATCTTAATGCTCCTTGATTTGTTAAGTGGATTACATTCAATTATGCTTGTTGCACTTGTATGCTTGGTTTTGTCTTTGGCCTCTTGTGTAGGTATTCAAACATTGTGAGTAGTAAGGACTAATCCTGAGGAGAAAGCGATCAAATATCTTCAACAAAGGAGTGCATCATAGCATCAGAACGAGATAGGTCTCCTTGATCTTATCTTGTTTCAATTGTAATTTAGGAAAGTGTCTCGTGGATTGTCACGTTGGTTACTAGTCCCACTCATTGGGCTAGAGGGATCGTCTTTGTCCGCGGAGAGGATTTACCTACTCAACAAAATGGTGACTCCTCCAGGGATGCTATAACCTTTCAATCCATTTCTTCAATTTGATCCTTTGATTAGTTTGACCAACCCTCCAGTTCTCAATTAGATTGCATAAGTATAGGTCTGCATAATCACTAATCACTGATTACTCCCCTAGAGTGCTAAGTCTGGATTTTTTTTTTTGGAATATTTTTTTTCCATATTCCTCTCTCAGCGTGAGTTTTATCAGTGACAGTCATGTTGGAAGTGCTTGTTTTTACCTGCACAGTTGCGCTGAAAACCTTGTTTTCCACTAGTTTCTTGCACTAAAAATCAGCATGAGTTTTGCTACATAAAGTAGTGTTGATGACCCTGACCCGCACGGTTTTTGTTATGAAAGGTAGTGTTGATGAGCCAATCAGCATGGGTTTTGCTATATAAAGTAGTGTTGGGCTTTGAATGTGATAAATTTTAGGGTTCCTGCCTTAGAATCCAGTTTGTTTTGGCTCCTAAGGTATTTTCCCATCCTGTATGCTTGGATTTGTCATTTTTTTGATTGATTGTCTTGATTAATTTGAAAATTTTGTCTCATTGGATTTGAAGTGAAATCTAATTGAGTTATAAGGTTTCTAGTCAATTGGTCATCACTTGTTGCGTGTTGGTGTCATTGAGATGTTGGTTTTTTTATTGACTGGGTGTTGTTTTCTATGGAAATCATTGAAAACATTATTGTGCATTTGTTTTAGCTTGTCTTTCAAAATTTACTTTTCGTGAACGTGCATTAGTTGCATTGAAAAGTTATTTTTTGAGATTCATCATTGAAATTAGATCACATTTTTCAATGATTAAAAGCTAAAGACTATATTAGGTGCATCAAATCATTCAAAAAAAAGAAAATCATAATTCACATAAATGCATCTTAGTAAAGTCAAAATCATTTTTCTTTCGAAAAGTTGCATTTAGGATAGCGAAAAGTGAAAATATTTTTTACTTTTGGCATTGCATTTGGAAGATGAAAGTGAAAGTTAGTGGAATGCATGTTGTTTTATGCATTATTGATTGTACTCTCTTCCCTTGTTAGTCTAGCTTCCATTGAAGTGAAAATTTCCTTTTCTCATATAGCTACATCTTAGAGATTCAGGTGATATTGTTTTGAGCCTTAAAAACCAAAACTTAATTGAAGATAAACTTAAAATTTTCCTCAACTAACCTAAGGAGGATTTGGAACTTAATGAAAAAAATTTAGAGTTCTAGGCTAGATATGTGTTTTGGTGTCTATAAACCTAGCAGTTGTCATTAACTACCTGCATTGTATCCCGGGGGTGAAACCTCGTTCCAGTACGGAAGTATATCGAAGGTTTTCCAGTACTTTCGGGTATATTGGAGGCACTTTAGTATGGCAATTATATTGGAATGCTCTCACCGAACGAGCATGCATTAGACAGTGCTAACACAAAATTGTGCTCCCCGTACCGTTGAGTATATATTGGGATACCCCAATAGGTTTCTATCTTTTAGCCACATGTAACCAAGTGTGTCAACTTGTAAATGTGATACACCGAACACAGCGTTCGAGGATATTGGTCATCGTACGTTAATTCCTTGGTTTCGACTAAGTTGTATATAGCGGTTCACAGATACTTGGTAAACACTTTTTCCTATATTACCCCTTTTTTATATATTTTTGTTAAGGTTCTAAAATCAATTAACTAACTGAGAAAAAACATCCTTCCTTTGGAAATACTCCTTAGTAGATCTTAGGTTGATTCTGATGGTAACATTTCCTGAGTTTACCAATCAAGGAAACCCCTCTAATGGGAATCCTAGCCCTTTTCCTTCTTTTGAAAATACTCGTGCTCCCTATATAGAAACGTTGTCTCTTCCTGGATTGACCGTTGGTCTACCAGTTTGGTTATTTTAAACCTCAATGATTCTGAGTTTCTAAATTGCTTTTCATCCAAGTTCTCCTCCACCTGAACAACATCAACCTCATGTTGATCTTAAAGTTGACCCCTTACCTTATTCACCTATTTCTTCACCTCGTTGGTACATAGGTTCACGTCGACCTTTGTCATCAGCCTGTAGAGATCATGCTAGTGATATAACTTCAACTAGTAAAGCCCATGGGAAAAATGGAAAAGTCAAATTTCCCTATATGTGTGTGAAGTTAAGCATCCCATTTACCTTTCTCCTCTTATGGATGAAGCTTCCAAAGAGTTGGAAACCCTTACTGCTTCCCAACCTCGTCTTTTGGCTAGTTATCGAAAGCTTTCCCCTTATCCTCCGCTAGTTGATCCAGTTATTGATCAAAAGTCATCTTTGGTCAACCCCGCTCTCTCAGAAGGTGAGTCTCGTGAGTCCATTCTCAACCAACCATTGGTTGAGAAAATGGTAGACTTGGCTCCACCTTTAGTTAATCATAACTTTTAGGTAGAGAGTGACCCTCATACTGCTCAGGTTCTTCTAGTTTCTTCAGTTTCGAATGAACTAGAGGGAAATCCTCCCATTCTCAAGGTGCATGACAGAAATTCTCCTATTCCCATATAGAAAGAGGGCAGCTCTCACATTCCTACGACACCCCCTCTGAGTAGTCTAGTCACCTCTTTTGATTGGAGTCGATGGGCACGATATCGTCTTCCGTCTTAAGTGCCTTTCCATATTACAATATAAGTTTACCGTACCTAGCATAGTCATAGACAAGGGTGTATTTGTTAGTGACATGTCCTCAACTACTTGGCAAACTTTATGTTCTCTACAACTTGTCCCCGTCACCCAAAATTTGTTAGCTTTTAACAGAGGAACCAGTCAACTGTTATGGATCCTTCCTAAGTTTCCTATTGCTTTGGGAGGAAAAATTGTGTATATAGATGTGATGTTTTTCCAAGGCCCGTTGGATTTTAATCAACTTCTTGGCCGTGACTATGTTTATTTCATGGGAGCTCTTGTCTGCTCCCTCTTTCAAGTGATGTGTTTCCTACATGAAGGGAGCATTTTAATCAGTCATCATCTTACATTATTTAGTAAGGATTCAACTCCCAATCAACCATCATCCCTAAATGGTTCTTACATGCAAGCGGTATCACCCACGCCACAGGTTAATTACGTGGCCACCTATTTCATGCCCACACCTACTGATGATCTAGTAGGTGATGTAATACGCCATGTACTTGGGGAATTGGAGCTTGATTTTTCATTTGGATCAGTGGAGTTGTATCCCTTCTAGAGTGTTGTTCTCCCATCTGATAAGAACCTCTTTGCAGCCATTGCCTATTTTGGTCTGTGATCAAGTGTTTGAAGCATATTTCCTTGTATTGTCTCAAGCTCGTTAAAAAATGAAACAAGGGCCATGAGGATAGTTCTTTTACTATGTCAACCTCATTAAAAAATGAAATAAGTTCCCATGAGAAGATTTTTTTTTCTCCTGTGTCAAGCTCGATAAAAAATGAAACAAGGTGTCATGAGCATGGTTCTGTTCCTGTTTCAAGCTCATTAAAAAAATGAAACAAATACCCTTCCAATTCATGTCTTTGATTAGATCTTGTAAAATCTCAGTCGAGTCTTTCACCTAATCTCGTAAGTGAACCTTCATTCCATCCACCTGTCAGTAACTAGTAGTCTACTTAGGTGAATGAAATGAATCTTGGAGGGTGTGTACCTAGGATTGAGTCATTATGTTTGGGGCATGAAAACACATCTCAAGCATATTTTGTCTCAATTTCAAGTTTGTGTAAAAATGAAACCAAATCCAAGCACAGTTTTTTCTCATGTTTCAAGCTTGTGAAAAAATGAAACCATTTTCAAGTATCCTCAAGCATAGTTTCCCATGTTTCAAGCTTGTGTCGAAATGAAACCATTTCCCTTTTTACTTTTCGTGGTTGCCTTTCTATCAGCCTGTTTTTGCTAGATAAGCCTTGGTTTTTCATTCCATTGTCACCATCTCTTTGGCAGATCATATGCCTTCACTTGGTTTTTTTACCCTTGCCTAAGGAAAATTTTTGATGAGTCATCTTATTAGACAACCTCTTGACCTTTACATGTTTTGAGTAGTTCCACCATGACCGGAACCAGTTTCTATCCTTTTATACCACTCGTTCCTCGAGGAGTCCTCTTTCAGCTCTTTTCAGACTCCAAAAATATGAAAAGACTGTCGAGTACTTTTCATTTCGAACTTGTAAAAGTAAATGAAATGACGTCTAATCTATATAAGTTTAACCCTTTTCCTGGATGAGATAGACTATTATATGAAAAAGAAACACCTTAGTCAAACATAGCTAGGAGGTTATCTCAAATATTGTTTTCTACCTTTTCAGGTTTGAGAGACAAATTACAAAAAGGGACCTGATGGAGATTTATTTTTCATCTCTTTTTAAAAGTCTTTAAACATTAAAAAGACACCGAGTTACTCTTCCGTCAAACTCGTAAAAATTAAACGATGAAAGGCTTGTCACCATGACGAGACCAACTTTCTCCTTCCTAGGGCTTGTAAAAATTACGAGGATGGGTTCATTCTAAGAATGAACTTATACGACAAGAATATGTTATCCCCTTCAAGATTGTGATTAAAAATAATTGGGGTACTCTCTAGAAATACAGGGGAAAAATTGAAATTGAAATATCTCTTGTGTGGGAAGCATGTTGCTCTTGGACATGACACTCATGTGTTTCTCGTGTCACGTTTGAGATATCCTCACTCAGTCACTTGTCCTCCCGGGTTTGGGTGATCCATTTTGCCTCTCATCTGACTATTCCACTTCGTCATCATGACCCTTGGTCCTATGTTGAGTCAAATGTTGCCACACTCTGGAGACATGTCGCCGATATGTTCAAGAGAATTCCTATCTATAGTTTACTACCTATACATTGTCTGATCATTTGCCACAGTCTTGAATCATACTCATTTATTCCACTTTATTCCTTGTTTCATGTCGATGATGAGGGAATCATTATGGCCTTCCTTCGATGGGTCACTTCCTATCGACTTCAGCTCATTATCCAGGAATATGACTAGAAGGAATAGCTTGCATGCCTTAATCGTAATCTCTTCGAATTCGATGACAAGTTTTCATCATTGGCCTTCGATCGGATGATTCCATGGGTGTTGGAATTCATCTTAATTTTCACATTCATGGATTGTATTGTCATACCTTGAGAGTCATTGTCATTATTGGTGGTTTCTCTCGTGCTGATTAATGGTTCACATCATTGGCCAGTAATCAGGTGGTTTTCTAGCATGTTTGACTTTCGACACATTCATTCGCATGTTAGAATTTGTACTTTAATCGAGTTGCGATGGAGTGCAAGACCCTGATTTTTATCTAATATAACTCAGGCTGCGTGGAGTTATGTATTATTCATGATTGTATACATGTTTCCTCCATATGGATGGTTGTGACCATACCATGGGACCTTATATCTATGATGATGATGATCCTTCTACATTAGGTGGTTGTGTCCATACCTTGGATGTTAGAATTTCAAACGATCCTTTTCATTCAGATGGCTGCCCCCATACCATGGATCTTTTCACATGGTCCTTTCTATCTGGATGGCTACATCCATACTGTGGATTCATGTTTTTATATATATGACAAAGATATCAGATATGTATATGTATATGCGTCCTTGATTTGCAGGTATCCTGACAATGTTTGTTCTCGTCCTTGCAAAATCTCGAAAAGAATCTCAGCCATCACTCATTGTTCTACCTTCATGCTTTAGGGGGCATCTATTACACAGTATTTTCTCACACCTCCTACAATTCCCTATCTCATACCCGGAGTGCTCAAAACTTGCAAATTATGCAGTGTACCCATCCTAATATGCAATGTATATCCTTCCTAAGGAACTAATGACAACATGCCTTGATCCTTTCCTGATAAAATGAGATCAAACCCCTAATTTCAGGGTTAGCACGATTATGACACTGCCAACTCATGTTGATGGCAGGTTGCACCATATTAGCCTTGCAATGTCAGTGCAGGTTTTACTTGGATACTCACGCTGATCCCTAAAAGGAAAGTTTTCCCAAAGAGGACAAGAAGCTTCGTGATCTAGAGGCTTCCATAACGACGAGTTAGAGGTTGTTCGTTGCGGATGTGGTCGAATTCTCCCAAGATTTCCCTTTGATATTATCCCTATGAGCTTCCTCCTTGAGATGAGAACCTTCCCCTATATTTGGTGAGATCCTAACTCCCTCTCCCTGCCTATATATCCATCCTCTTCCATTCCCAAATGGTTGGTCTTTGATTATTTGCACCCTTATGCTAAGATAGTTCCCACATGCTATTCACTTTGGCTTTGAGAAGGATTGCTTGGAGAGATTGAGCTTGGACTTGGACGTTCACTCAAGGAATGCTTACTAGCATTGAGGCTTAGGTTTTATGCTTCCTCTTTTATTCATTAATATATACAATTGTTGGTTCACTTTTCATAAATGATTGCGTTAATGCTTCATTTATCTTAATTCTCCTTGATATGTTAAGTGGATTACATTCGATTATGCTTGTTGCACTTGTATGATTTGTTGTGTCTTTGGCCTCTTGTGCAGGTATTCAAACACTGTGAGTAGTAAGTACTGAGCCTGAGGAGAAATCGATCAAGATCTTCAACAAAGGAGTGCATCATAGCATCAGAACAAGGTTGGTCTCCTTCTTCTTCTCTCATTTCGATTGTAATTTAGTAAATTGTCTCGTAGATTGTCACATTGGTTTCTAGTCCCACTCATTGGGCTAGAGGGATTGTCTCTATTCACGGAGAAGATTTACCTACTCAAAACTCTCCCACAACCCAATTCCCATAAACTCATTATTCACACCTCTTACAACTATCTTAATTCACCAAGCCTCTTTCCCTATCAACATGCACAATCAAAGGGATGGGTCCCCCTTCTCTACCATGTAGTCCCTTAATTTATCTCACTTCCATCTAGGGATCCAACATAGATAAAATAATAAATATCACTATTGGGGACTCCAAGGATTATGATTTGTAATTAATATTACCTCAACAACAATAATTTTCTTACACAGTCATAATACAAGGTAACCATTTCCCATGATGTTATTATAGCCATCATGAAATAACTTAGATATGAGAGATAACTATAGGAAGAATGGATGTGAATCCCATTCGCATGCCCAAAATTATAGGATAAATTTGCATGGTAATGATAAACCGTGTTCGTTCCAAAGAATCCCATGCATCTCTTTTGGAAACTAATCCCAACCTCCAAAGGTGTAGGAAACATAAATAAAAATAACATAGGATTGTAAATTAAATTATGTTAACTTACTTTCCCCATTTTGCCCCCTAACCCCCCATTCTTTCCTCTCTTGTGGAATTAAAGCCCCTAATTCCTTCATTTTGTGGCTTGTGATGTATTTTTATTACTATCAGTGTACCATTTACATATTACATCATTCATATATTATCCATTCAACATGTATACATAAACATATTAGTTTGGGGATCAAAACTAGAGTTTGTACATTCCTCTCCCCCTATAGTTTGCACCAGCCCCAGTGCACATCACCACACACAGATACATACACACAATAATTTTTACATCAAAACTTTGAAACAAATGTGGGAGGGCCTCTCACATTGCATCATCCATCTCCCATGTCACTTATTTAGGGATATAGTATGTCCATTATACCATTACCTACCCCATGAATTCGTTCCTAAGCATTGTGACCTTCTAATACAATATACTCATTGCTTACACCTAGAATTCCCCTTCAAGATACACTTGAATCAGAGATTAGTCAATGAATTTAGGATCGTACACATATATATTTTTTTTAAATGACACATGAAACACATTATGCACCTTTACAGTAGGAGGTTATGTAAGCACATATTCAATAGGTCCAGTTTTATTCAATATTTAAAATGGATCTAAAACTACCATATTTGTGCAACTTAAGAATTACCTAAATAATTACCTTGAACATTGGGCCTTTGTCAACAACGCGATATTCTTGTTTATTGACCAATTATCTACCTTGAAGCACCTGCGTACTCTCTTTCACCAACCCAACACAACTTTGTTACACATGTAGATTTCCATTCATTATCCCAATGCCCCTCCATATTTTATCTTTTTGCTTCCTATTGGGTAGTTTTGCTAAGATAAGCCCTCCTCTACAGACTCCCACTATTACTTTTATTGTTCATTATCATCCCATATTAACCATCATGCCTTTCCAACGCATGAGAAGCAAATGTGGCTCCTCTAGAAAAGGTGAAAGGATATCATAAGATCGCTTCCACACTCAATCTACAATGTAGAGATACTATGACCATACTCCTGAGAATTTCCATCATTGAGTGAACCAAGTTGTTGTTAAGGAAATAATAGACATAAATGAGCACACTGGTAAGGAAATTCTTTCCCCGGTAACTAACTGGCTTCCATATTCAGGCGACACTCGAGGAAGAAAAAATCAATACCTATGTACTGTAGAAATATATTGACATATTAAAACTCTCATTAGAAAGGATTTAGAAGACAAAGAGGAAAACAAAATAAAACTATCTCTTCAACTTATTTCCATTCAAACGAAGGATCAAGAGATGTCTCTTGAACACAGAGACATGGATCTTTAGTTAGCACAAATTGAAGCCATCCTCGCCAAGGGAAAGGGCTCTACTTCACTTGGCACACTAGAGGCTCCAATTGATTTTTCAACTTCCACTTAACCTATTCCATTGCATCTCTTTTTGTTTATAATGGCTTCTTTACTTTGATTTGGAGGGACATAGTTATCTTCGACTCTGAGCAGCATAATTTCCATTTTGATGTATTTAGGCATAAGAATTGGCATGATAGTATTGGTAAATATGCTGAGATATGGTATAGTCATGCATTTTTGGATCCCCATGTCAAATTTTGGACTAAAGAATTATTGTTTCGTTGTTCATCTAATTTCCCTAGTGGAAAACCATGATAGGAACCTCTATGATGTATATGTTATCTCTCGATTGATCAATAGAAGACTAAGCTTACAAAAAAAATGTTAGGGATTGTTGGGATGGGGTCCCCTAGGGTCATTTTTGGGGCAAAAGCCCAAGTTTTGTTGTATAAAATGTAAACTCTCTACAAGTTGTGGTCGCAGAGCGCGTAGATAGTTAAAGTTTCATAAAGAGTTTTACACTTATTTTATGTAAGTTGACTCGGATTTTGAAGATCTACCCATGGTCCGTGGACCATGGGATTGTATAAATAGGTGTCTCTTAAGATGTCTAAGGGAAGTAACAATGATGAAGATGAGTGTAATGGGTTTGTATTAAGAAGATCGTAGAAGTCTTAGAGTAGAAGGAAGGCTCTACAGCTGTGTGCGCAGAGGCCTAGAGTAGAGTCCGCAGCTGAGTGTGCGAACCCCTGCAGCTGGGTGTTCAGGGAAGTCTTGAGTCTATAAGCAGAACTAAAGTATTAATAAAGATATTATTCCAGAAACTCATGTGTCTTGTCTACTCACTCTGTTTTATATGAATGTGCCTTATGTTATAATAGGTTTATGAAATAATGATGTATTAATGTGTGACTTTACACAATTTATATTGTTACAAGAGTGCAATTACTGTTAACTATTTACGCGAAGATTATCTTATTGTATGTGGGAGTTATTAAACACTTAAGCCGATCTTAGTAACTATTAGGTTAAGATTAATCTTTGATGAGCTTAAGTGGCTGATTCACATATTCAGGGTCCACGAAAACAGTCATAAACGTTCACGAAGGTCTAGAAGCTGATTAAGGGTAGTTATATCAATAAGCCCTAAAAGCTTATAAATCTGCACGATGGCATATTTAGGACATAAAACGACATCACGCTCATCTCTGGGTGTGAAACTTCGTTCCAGAACCCCCCCATGCTACTTTAGTTGAGAGTTTAGTCCACGCTTCGTGGATTGATGCCAAAAGGGCCAGGAGTGTAGGGATTTGTTTGGAAAACTAATTCTGAACCTGGTTCAGGACCCACTAAGCCAACAGGGATGCAATGCAAATTCTGGAAAGTTTGGACGTTACTCATGAATTGTACAAATAATTGCTTTGATGCTTCCACAAAAGAGTCCTTTAATGGGAGCACAATTAGGAAGTAGACATTCTTTCTAATGTTGGCATTGAGTTGGATTATGAGTCATGGGTGATCATATAATCAAAGGATGGAGACCACTATGAGTACTACCACTAGCCATTCACTAAAGAAAAGATGGTAAACCTCAATTAATCACCTTTAATATCTAATGCAAACATGTTATTTTTCCATGGATTGTATCTATTTATTTAGGAACCATTTATCTTATTATTAGAGATGGTGTATCAAACACTTCTTTTGTTATTTCCATGTGTGATAGCAACTACATTTTTATAAATAGTTGTGTTTAATCCGCAGCTAAGGTTTTGATGCTACCTAGTGGTAGTTCTCTATTATTTTATGCTCACAACGAGCACATAACCCAAGCATGCTCTTAGAAGCAATCCATTTAAAAATAAACATTTTTTTCTCACAACATGTATTATACAAAATGTAAATTTTGTCTCTATGGATGAATAAAATTTATGTTTTTTCTATGGAAAAAAAAATAGTCCTTAAGGAAATGCATTTGTTTATGAAAAATGATGATGTAAAAAATCATAATAAGCATTGTTTACAAAACCTAAATTGTCTCAATGTAGTCAATGTTGCTACAAGAGAAAAAAAATCACTCCATAGAAACAAATGAGCAAGACATATAAATTGAGTTATTTATTGCAATTGGATCTCGAGTGATGGTTACATAAAACATATGGATTGATGCAAGAATCACCAATGATTCTCCTAGAGTTATAGAAAAAATTATGTATAACCCTAAAATTTTACCCTCCAAAACCACCCACATGTTTTAGTACAATTTGATAATTATGTGAAAGTTCCATGAGATAAGTCACCCCCTCAAAAAGTTATTATTTCACTTATTGAAAGAGGTAAAAAAAAATTGTTTTCTTTGAAACTTTCTTGGGGCTTAACGATCCATAAGTCACAAGGATTGATGTTGGAGAAAACTACTATTAATTTTGGGAAGCAAGAGAGATAGGTTATGATATTTACTGATATCTTGAGTTAAAGATTTGAATGATCTATGATTTCAACCTCCCCTTTTAAAATAACCAATATGAAAAGATGGCAAAAGTAAGAGGCATGACTATAAAGAAAGTAGAATATAGATTGAGATTGATCACAATTAAACTATTTATAATTTATTACATTCTTATTTTTCATAATCTCTATCACTCAAAATTGTTACATTATTATTTCCCATCCAAAATTTTTATTTAATCATTTTTCATCATTTAACTTATTATTACTCTCTACTTTTTCAACAAACTAAGGTGGTCAAGTCCCACTAGCATAATTGATTGAGAATGGGCCTCGTTAGCAAGGCGACCCAAGATCAAACCTCACAGGGTGTGGTTGTGCCCTTTGCTAGGAGGAGGCGATATGCTAAAAACTCTAGTCAGCTAAAGGCTGGTGTGGCCCAGGCCAGGGTGTTATAGACATTTTTGTGCCTTACAGCATGAAGCACGAAATGTCCATAATCTAAGGGATCCAAAGTCCCTAAACATGTTGTTCCTACCCCTAGAGGAACAAGGTCAGCAAACCACAGCACTGAGTAAAAGTTCTCCACCTAAAAACACTCAAAAACAAGGTAATTCTGGATCATGTCAACTGCTCCACTGAGCATCTGCGCTGAATGTCAAGTGCTCCACTGTCTACCTGCACTGAATGTCAACTGCAAAGAAGGCTACCTGCGCTGGGTGAGTTTGGACATGTGGCATAGTCATTCCTCAAGGTGTCAATGCCCAGGAAGCTTCCAAAATGACACTTGGATCAAGGAATTCGACTGGTGATGAGTAAGAGGGTCTAGATCTCCAAGTGGAAGCAAGAACCTCCAAGTGGACTCAAGAACTGAAGAATAACTGAAGTGAGAGAGGACACTAGTCAGCTTCATGCCAGCCTCAAGCTGACTCATCCTTTCTCCAAAACTCCTATATATAGATCTCTCTCTTGAGGTCTAGGGAGGCTGGAATCTTGTGAATGTAAAGAATTGTTGTTGGTTTGAGTTTAGAACTATTGGGTGATTTGCTTTGAAGGAGGTGAAGAGGAGATTTCTTTCTGCTGGGAAGGTGATGCTGGATTGGGCCTCTTATGGTTGTATCACTTCCTGAACTTTACTTCTTCCATTAATAAAGCATTTGAGGTTCTTCTATATACATGTGTTTCAATGATGTATTGTTATACTTGTGTATTTGATTTATTCTAATCCTTAAATCAATTATGAATGTATGCTTCTTATAGTTTCCCTTTCTTGCCATTTTGCAGGATCTTGGTGTAGCTGGGCCAGTGAAAGAGCAAGGAGCTGGGAGCAAGCAGCAAGGAGAGAAGATTGGATCAACCATTAGCGGAAGACATCGGTTAGTGGATCCCTTTCTCCCCTATTTTACTTTCATAAAGAAGAAATCTTAGATAGCTTTGCTTTGATTGTTGCTGAGGTACTATCACCCTTAGAGTGGGATAGGGTCATTCCGTATTGGATACTTTTCCCAACAACAAATTGGCGACTCCACTGGGGATCGTATCTTGTTGGTTGTTTGTGTTTTGCTATTCATTTCCTAAACACAGGGAGTACCGAATCGAACTGCATTTGGATCTTTCAAATGCAAAGTAGAGGGCAGCTACTCTAGCTCAGTTTCTGGGCATGTTTATGATTTGAAGAGCTGATCCACAAGGATTCTGAACAGCTCTTAGTGATAGCTTTTCATCCTCCTTTTCATCCTTTAGTGTGTACTTGATTGATAGCTTTGATTTGGCCAAAAACTGTTGATTTTTGAGCAATCTGTGACCCAAAACCTGAGAAAAATGAAAGTTTATCTCTTCATTGCAGGCACTGTGAAGGCAGTCTGCATTTCATCGCAGGTCCCGAAGGGGCTACCTGCGCTGAATGTCAAACTGACAGTGTACTACCTGCGCTGAACCAGTTAGGCCTTGTGCATCTGGGGTTCTCTGCTTTCTGTTGCCCTGTTTTCATCCTTGTTTTTGCAGCCTGTTATCAGTCAGTGTACCTATCTGAAACCACCTTTCTTTGCCACTATTCCGCCTCGGTTGTATAAAGAAACTGTATTTGTTCTTTGTGTATTTCTTACATCATTTGCAGTTTCCCATAACGAAAGTGAACTAGTCTTGCTGTGACCTCTTAGATCTAGACCTGTGATAAGTGTCGTTTTGATCTTAAGAGTTAGTTTGTTTGTTGTTCATAGCTGATTGAGCTTTTGCTTTCGTCATATGGTTTGAATTTATGTATTTCTAGTGTTGAAACAAGTAAATCTTAAGGTGTCTTTTGATTTGGACAAAAGCTTGTTTGCTTTCACTTGAAATTGAATTCAAAGTTATACAACAGCTTTCTTTTTGTATTACATCAACATTAAGAAAGAGAAAAGAAATACCTGCATTGTGCATATGCATTTTGACAGTTTGCATGTTGATTTAGGAAAAAGTGCATTAGTGTGTGCTCTATGATCTGTGTGAAAAGATGATGTCTTTCTTTTCCCTCAGTAGTTAAGATTTTCATAAGTTGAAAAGATTGAAAAAGCTTGCTTATCATCTTTAGACTGCATTTAGGAGTTGTACCATACATCTCGTGGTGATCCATAAAGGCAAACTGCTAAACAAGATCAACCTTAAAATAAATTGAATTTACATAACAACGCTTTGAAACATACCGCAAACACATAGAGGTCTAAGCTAGAGACGTGTTCCGGCGTCGTTAAACGTGATATCTTAGCGTTGAGTGGTTGGGTGATTCCTCCACGGTGAAGCGATAAGTATCAATACGGACTTGTGCTCCCACGTACCGTCGCGTATATATTGGGAGACCCCTATAGGAACAAAGCCTTTATCCATAGGAATCCGTGTCGGCCGCCCTACTGATCGCAATGCAGTGAACACAGCATTCACGAAGATCGACCACCCGTACCGTAAAACGTATTCTGTGGTTTTGCGAAAAGTTTGGCACACCCTCTGCTTAGAACTCCAGAGTAGTTTCTTTTGGCCTTTTTCAAACTCTATAACTGAAAAAGTCCATCCGAGCATTTGTCACTTCGGGCTCGTTAAAACATCGAAGGAGACTAGAGTCATCTTTAGCTTTTTCTCGACTCTTAAAAAGTGAAAAAGCAAGTTGTGTCTAAAGCGTTGTTATAAAATTTATTTTAAACGGAACATAATCACCTCCTATTCCTGCGTTGATCTTTAGGTTGAGAACATGGAACGCCCCAACCAAGGAATTCCCCATGATGGAAATCCTAGTCCTTTCTCCTCTTGGGGAGAAGTTGGTGCGCCCCACATGGCCACATTGTCGCTTCCAGGACTGACAATTGGCCTGCCAATTTGGCTATTCTCAACCAATGTAGTTCAGAACACCATGGTTCCTGAACAGTCGAGTCAACAGTTAGATCAGTCTAGAGCTGCCCACCAGCCTTCTACTTCCTATAACTCTTCCTCCAATCCTTCATCTTCGCAAGGTAGAGCCGGCAAAATCCAAGCTCCCATGGAGAAGAAGGAGAAGAAGAAGAGAGGAGAAGAAGAAGGAGCCTAAGGTGACTAGGGGCAAGCAAAAGACATCTGACAAAAATCCACACACAGCACAGACCGGGCCTAAATCGCCATGTGTCATATGTAGAGGAGACCACTTCCATAGAGATTGTCCCTGTATTCCCCGGATACTAAGGGACTGGTCCCCTCGTTTGCACAATTCGGGAGCATCAACCTCTGATAGCCATGTTGAATGCTTACCGTCAACCAGCGAAAGTGAAGGTTCAAGACAAAGAGGGGGAGCAAGATCCCCCTGCAGACTGTGTGAAGGCGATCACTCCATCCACCGTTGTCCCTTCTTAGATGAAGCGAAGAGAGTTTTGGAAGATCGTTCGGTTTCACCGTTGAGACTTCCTCCTGGATACAAAAAACTCGTGCCAAGTCCTTCGTTGGTTGAGAATATAGTTGGCCCGCTCAAGTGGTTAGCTGAAGTGTCAGTCATTGAAAATGAACCTATTGAATCCAGACCGGACGAAAGTCCAAAGGTCGAAACGGCAGTTGACCCGGTTCTTCCTTCAGAAGTTTCATCCTCAAATGACACCGTCAATGAAGATTCATCTTCAAATGACACCCTCACTGAAGAGAATAAGGATGACACCATCCAGATTCTTTTCATCAACACAGACTCTGATGAGCATCAGGGCAATGCGCCCATTCCTTTATCGCAGGAAGGAACATCGTCAGGGTCATATCCGGCCGTGTATTCGATCCCACCACCAAGCAACCTGGTTGTGTCCTTTGATTGGAACCAACTAGGCAGACCCCGGTTGCCAGCCAGTATACCATTCAGAATCATAGTCCAAATTTACAGAATGGTAATGGATGGCACTATCATTGATGAAGGGCCATCTGTGAGTATCCTTTCCTCTATTGCTTGGAAAGCACTGGGTTCCCCGGCGCTTTTGCCTGAGATAAGAAATCTCTCGGGTTTCGATAAAGGAACCAGTTGACCATTAGGGATCCTCCCCAATGTACCTGTTACATTGAAAGGGAAGACCGTTCAAATGAACATGATGGTCGTTCAAGGACCCTTGGATTATAACCTACTCCTTGGACGAGACTATATATATTGCATGGGAGTAGTAGTCTCCTCACTCTTTAGAGTAATGTGTTTTCCACACGAAGGAAGAATGGTCAAGCTCGTAGACCAACTTTCATTTCCGGGATCACGCATCGCAAATAGTCATATACCAACCCTGAATGGTCTATTCAATCAAGAAGTGTCTCCACCCCCAGTCCTTCTTCCCGATGAATGCGAGTGATTCGGAAAGATAGGACTGGAACCCAGGGGGCATGCATCTTGGTCTGCTTCAGGCAGAGGAAACCTTGGGTATAAGGTAGAATTTCTGCGAGAGAATATGACTAGTCCGTACCCCGTCCGTGGATGGAAGAGGGGTTGTTCTAGAATAGGATTCTTTTGTCAAATTTACGTGTTTGACAAGAGTCATTCACCCTTGTCTATTTCGGTAGACAGTGCCGAGGAAATGTTTTGTTTGAAAGATTAAAGAAACAATCTTTGGGTAACCAGAAAGAGGCAAGCCTCCCTCAATAACACAAATGTTTTGTCTTTGAGTAGTGTTCTTCTCTTGTCGCAAGTAGCTGCTCTCTTGTTGCAAGTAGCTGTTCTCTTGCGATCTTTCGAAAGATCTGTTAAAAGTTGGGCTGACGAGAAGACAAGTATCGCATAAGACCCGTTAAAAATAACGAGAAGACAAGTATCGTTAACATTAGACTGGCAAGATGACAAGTAGCTGTGAACACCCAAAGAAAAACAGAGGTGGGAAGGAGGAGGGGCAGCCTTGAAATTGTATTTTATACCTGGGGGCATGCAAACCTTTTGGAGTGCAAGCTAAGAGCGGTTATTTATCTATTTTTTGGGTTAGCCATTTCCGAACTTGCATAAAGAAAGGATATGGAGTAAAGCTTAGTGAAGATGAAACTCCTTAAAAAATAGAGATCTCACAGGGGACATTTCTTATCTTATGACTGGTATAATCGAGCAGTTTTAGCATAAAGTTCATGCTCGTTAAAAAATAAACGTAAGATCCGAGCAGTTTTAACGCGGTCTTCATGCTCGTTAAAAAATAAATAAAAGCAGTGAGCAATGTTTCCTCCAGAGTTTAAGCTCATTTTTAAATAAAAAATGAACCTATCCCAGTAAATAACCTCTGTGATCGTAAATTTATCAGCCATAAAAGCCTTGGTCGTGTTTTGCACCTGCCACCTCCACTGTCATTTGGCTGATCGTTCACCTCCATATGATTGTTTACCTATTTTGAGGAACAGCTGCGAAGAGTGATTTCACCTAGCCATCCTTGTGACACTGCCGTGATTGGAAAATTCCAACCTGTACCTAGAATCTGCTGCTATCCCTGTTTATCACTCGTTCCTCAAAAGTCGAGTCTTCTTTGAGCTCTTTTCAACTGACTCGTAAAATATGAAAAGATTGCTGAGTTTTGGCCTTCCAGCTCGTTAAAAGGACCGGAAGAGCTATCCCTCCTCTAGATTTTAATCTTTTTGGACCTGAGGGATTATTGCACAAAAAGGTCGAGCGCTTGTTTTATTCGGCTCGTTAAAGTTATCGAAAATTCATCCCTTCTGTATTGTTTTATACTTTTTCGGACTTAAGGGATTAGATGACGAAAAAGTAATTTTGGAGTTAACTTTCTGTACCTTTTCAAACTCTCTAAAAATGAAAAGGACCGAGTTTTCCTTGTCGTTAGACTCGTTAAAATGATTAAATAGCGACAAACTTGTCTTTAGACGAGAACGAGTTTCCCTATCGCTAGGCTCGTTAAAACATAGCGATGGGCTTGCCCGAAGGGCAGGTTATAGAACAAGCATATGTTATCCTCCTCAAGCTTGACAAAAATAAAGAGGTACTGGTCAGAAATGACTGGGGAAAAATTGGGAGAATCTCAAAGCTGTAATGGTAGCAAGTCGCTCTTGAACATGACACTTTTCCTCTGTATCACATCGGGTTGGGTTGTTTCATTCACCGGTCTCATCACCATGGTCTCGCCAAACCATCCACATTTGGGGTAATGCTACCGATCCATCGCATCAGTGTCGTTATATGTTCAAGAGATGTTGTTCAGAAAGAGTCAACCGTGTCCCATCCACTGCCATACATTATCCTTCATCCATCCATGATCGCCACCCTGAATCATATGTCACAGATTGTTTTCACCTCCATTAAAATCATTAGCTCCGTTCTGTGTCACTGATGTGGGATTCATTAAGGCCCTCCTTTGACGGATCGCTTCTTGTCGACTTCAGCTCATTATCCAAGAAGTTGATCTAGGAACAACCCCCTCAGTACTTTGAATCTTGCATGCCTCAATGGCAAGTTTCTCACTTCCGGCGATAGGTATACATCAATGACCTTCGACCAGAAGATTTTGCGTGGTGTTCGACGCCAAGTCCTATATTCACACCACGTGAATTGTACTGCAGTACCTTGAGGGTCATTATCATTATCGGTGATTCCTCTCGCGCTTGTTAACGGTTTACATCATTGACCGGTAATCAAGCGATGTCTTTCCATGTTCGACTTCAGCGCAATTCTCACATGGATCGACTTGTACTTAGAGTGAAGATTGAACGAGTTTTGAAGACCCCGGATCTAGTTTCATCCATCCGGGCTGCGATAAATATTCAGGAAATATAAAGACATTTGACATGTACATCATTTCAGCAGATGATCATCCTACTCAAAGGATGATAATTTCAGCAGAGAATTATCAGTCTACCATCAGACGATCGTCTGTTCTATGTACCAAAATGAATTTATAAAGCTGAGCATGGGAATGCCCGCCTCAGCTAGATCATGAAAGCAGAATGAAAAATAATGTATTGTATTTTATTTTATTACAGGTCACCTCTCAGCGATTGAATGAACTTCGAATCCTCCTGATAAAGAATTTCACCCGATAAACGACCTCATACTTTAGGGGGCAACTGTTATAGACATTTTTGTGCCTTACAGCATGAAGCATGAAATGTCCATAATCTAAGGGATCCAAAGTCCCTAAACATGTTGTTCCTACCCCTAGAGGAACAAGGTCAGCAAACCACAGCACTGAGTAAAAGTTATCCACCTAAAAACACTCAAAAACAAGGTAATTCTGGATCATGTCAACTGCTCCACTGAGCATCTGCGCTGAATGTCAAGTGCTCCACTGTCTACCTGCGCTGAATGTCAACTGCAAAGAAGGCTACCTGCGCTGGGCGAGTTTGGACATGTGGCACAGTCATTCCTCAAGGTGTCAATGCCCAGGAAGCTTCCAAAATGACACTTGCATCAAGGAATTCGACTGGTGATGAGTAAGAGGGTCTAGATCTCCAAGTGGAAGCAAGAACCTCCAAGTGGACTCAAGAACTGAAGAATAACTGAAGTGAGAGAGGACACTAGTCAGCTTCATGCCAGCCTCAAGCTGACTCATCCTTTCTCCAAAACTCCTATATATAGATCTCTCTCTTGAGGTCTAGGGAGGCTGGAATCTTGTGAATGTAAATAATTGCTGTTGGTTTGAGTTTAGAACTATTGGGTGATTTGCTTTGAAGGAGGTGAAGAGGAGATTTCTTTCTGCTGGGAAGGTGATGCTGGATTGGGCCTCTTATGGTTGTATCACTTCCTGAACTTTACTTCTTCCATTAATAAAGCATTTGAGGTTCTTCTATATACATGTGTTTCAATGATGTATTGTTATACTTGTGTATTTGATTTATTCTAATCCTTAAATCAATTATGAATGTATGCTTCTTGTAGTTTCCCTTTCTTGCCATTTTGCAGGATCTTGGTGTAGCTGGGCCAGTGAAAGAGCAAGGAGCTGGGAGCAAGCAGCAAGGAGAGAAGATTGGATCAACCATTAGTGGAAGACATCGGTTAGTGGATCCCTTTCTCCCCTATTTTACTTTCATAAAGAAGAAATCTTAGATAGCTTTGCTTTGATTGTTGTTGAGGTACTATCACCCTTAGAGTGGGATAGGGTCATTCCGTATTGGATACTTTTCCCAACAACACAGGGGTGATCCCTAGGTGACTTTGACGGCTTAGATACCCCTAGGTTGCGGCTCCTCAAGCCACAAGTCAAGCCTGGAGGATCATGGACAACTTGAAAAACAAAACAAAACAAAAAATCGACTGAGGTGACTAAGCAAATTTAAAATAAAATGATAGTATTATTTAGATATTCAACAAATTTTTGTTAGATGATCCAAAAATCAATAAACTTTATTTTAATTATTTAGAATATAATATTCAATTGTCTAGAGTATTGGATTAGATATTGGAGACATTTTAGAATAGATAATTGTTGTAAAATATATAACATCTAGAAAGGTGTCGTTTCTTAGGAACTAAATTAGGACAATAGTTAGGAGTATTTTTATGAGGGCATTAAATGTAAATGGACACCTATAAATGAAATAAGTGATCCATAACAAAATTAGGTTAGGACATTAGCTTATTTAAAGCTAATTTCTCTACTTGCAAGAGTGTTGAGTGATTGTGTGCAAACTCTTGCAAACATTATGTAATTTCTTTTCCATTTAATAAAATTTATGTGTCTGAGGACACTTCTATTATTATTGTGGTATTGAAGCTTCAATGATGCAGATAATGTGAAGAGGAGATTCCAACTCTGTAGGCTTTTCTAAAACTCCATCAAATTGTTCAGTGGTTGAATTGTATGAAAAAATCTCAATTTTATTAAGGAAAAGAAAAATGATTATTGTTGATTTCAGATTTTGAGTCCCGAAATTAATTTTTTTTATGAAACCCCCATTTTATTCCTTATAATTGGATTTAAAAAATGAAAATCTAAGTTTTGATCTCATTGTTTTTTCATCAATGAATGTATTATCTTCAAAGGTGATCATGACCTTTCCAATAACTTTCTTTGCATAATTGTCATAAATGCAAGTTTTGCATAAAAACTAAGAACAAGATTTTACTATATGCTTCGAAAACAAATCTTCAGATTTGGTCTCTTTGTATTTTGAACTGTTTAATCTTAGTGTGAATGGTACATGATAGCAAAATTCCCCAGCTGAGAAATGTCGGCTCTGTTCAATTTTTAGTCATTCTTGAAGGTCCTGTTGCTGGTGATATGCACCTGCATTTGTGTCAAACTGCATTTCCCTACCATTATCAAACTCATAATAGGATTTTGAGGTTTCCTCTAGAAGGCTAGCAAGGCAACGGTGAAAAAAAGCTAGGGATTTATGTCCAAAATATATGGATTCAAGTTGTTGACCTTTTTAATAGCATCCTGCACATTCCTGGACTGGAAGGACCTTCTCACAACTATTCGATCAGTTATTATTGAAAGATCTATTTCTTATCTACTTAATCATAGCCCTTGACTTGCAAACATTGGCAGACATCGCTTCAAAATTGGAGACCCCCAATCTGATACAAAGCCATCATAGCTATCCAATTCAAATTTCCCATCAATGACTACATAAATGCTCCAGACATCCCCTGAGTCCCTGAACAAACTCACCAGCATTTCTCCATAGACATTGTTATCATAATAAACATTTCACATTTTAAATTAATTTTTGAAAAATGCTGACAATTATAGTATCATAATTTAAAATTGTAATAAACAAGGAAAATTTCTTGATAGTGGGGTTGTCAACATTTTTTTGAAATCCAAGTAAATAAGTAGAGACATTTGTAGTAATATTCCAAGAAGCATAAGGATTCAAAGCCTACATCAGACCCTCTCCATTGGAAAGTGCTATGAGAAAGCTTTCCAATGATATGTGGAAGTCCAAAAATGGACTCCTGGATCAAAAGATATGGTATGTTGAAGTTTCAAGGATTGAAGCCTTACGAAGGAAACAGATATCGGGGATTACATATCAGAGGTCCGGAGATATTGGTGAATGCAAATTATAGGTTCAGCCATATCGATGATCGTATATTGGAGGTCCTACATATCAGTGATCACATATCGGAGGTCCTGCATATCGGCGATCACATATCAAAGGTCCTGCATATCAGAGCATTAACACATCGAAAGGTTGGTGAATCAGAGAATCGAAACTTCTTAAGATAACAAACTTCAAAAAATTGTGAAATGCATAATGTGTCAATAGTGTTAAAAACCATTGGGGAACACCGATAAAGGTTAACAAAGGATTTCATCTCAAAACAAAAGTTGGACGGGCCCTTTTCTCTCTCCTCTAACGAGACACATGGCAGCATATAATTGGCTCTGATAAAGACACATGGCAACATATGATTGGTTCCGATAAAGCTACATTGGCATCTTACGTCAGCGTGACATGGCAGTACGACAAGACACATGGGAGGAAGTTTTTGCATTTTGAGGGGCCTAAGGGGAAAAATCTGGGTGACACGTGTCACCACTCATGAGGTGCCACGTGGAGTGATGATGTCAAATCAGAGGATGGCATATTGGAGGTTGAGGATGTCGATACTTTATAACAGCTGGCAATTGGAAACTTTCGATAAGGGGGCTCCGATATTGGGGTGGCACATGGTCAATAAGAACTTAAAGAACCAAGGGCACTAAGCACTTAACAAAGGAAAAATGGCCCCCGGTAGGATGAAAATGCCCTAGCACCTTAAAACTAGGCAGGAGGTCACATCTCTCGGTCCTATGATGAGAAATGTGGGGAGGGCTAAATAGAAGGAGCCAGATGAAATTAGAAACTTGTATAAGTTATGATATAAAGGGGGCTTTGATATGGCATTAAGTCGATGGCCACTGGCCCAGTCATATGAGAAAGCAAATGCCAAAGGAGCTACACATCGAGGGACTGAGAAGTATCAAAGCATTGCAACTATGTGGAATTTCTCTAAAAAGACAGTACAGAGAGTTAAAGATGTATGGGTCGGCAACTACGAGATTGCGTGAAAGAACATAGGAGTTGGTAGTTTGAAAGGGAAGCTAACGGGTTTTGTGAAAACAACTTTAACCACTCCATATTCCAAGGCAGAGGATCAACATTAATGAACCAATTTCCATATTCTAAGGTTAAATATTTTCCAGCAGAATTAAAGAAGGACGAGAAAAACAAAGGAGCAGTTTTATGGATTGTTGCAAAGGGACATGTTATGCTAGCAGAGATGGTAAAATATATTTTAGGGACCTATTCTACTTTCAAGGGAGGAAGTTGACCAGATATTTCTTTTTGCCTAAATACAAACATATTTTCCTATAGTTATTCTAGGAAAGACATAATATTTTTAAGTTTATCTTTTGCATACATGAACTTGAAAGATATTTAAAATATCTCAGTTTCTGTAATTATGTGATGACTATTATTTTGCAAATTGTTATGTAAGCACTATATAAACAGTTTATGAATATTGAAACGAGGTTGGATTTTATTGGAAAAACACTTGTAATCTAAATATATTTTAGCAATCTTGAATGTATTCATAGTGTTTAATGAGCAGTTAGTAGGAAATTCATGTTTTGCTTCTCCCCGTCAGTTTTTCTCTGTTATATAATTGTTTTCTTCAATATCTGAGAATATTAGTTTATGAGATTGGATTTCTTGGATCCTCCTCTCTTGAAATTATCAGTCATTAATCTTTTTTATTCTAAGTTATCTATAAACTTTGTTTTCCTTCATTCCTCTTTCTTCCAGATCTCCCAAGTATTCAAAGGACTTGTGACTTTCATGCTTTGTAAAACCTGCTCATTGGATATGTGATCTCATTTGTTTAATAGTTGGACTCCATGCCCAATGGTTTGGAATATCACCCAACCAATTTATACCTATACCTAAATCTATCCACCTGAACTCAATTGCACAAAACCTTCTACTACATTGACCATAGGGTAGTTGAGTTTTTACGGAGAAATCCCTCTTTGGGTTGAAGGGCCAGCTTCAACCTAAAAGAGGTTCTGAGGTTACCTTAGGCTTTTTCCCTACAGCCATGGTTTTCCCTAAGTGATAACATTTTGGCACCGTTGTCGGGGAATGAAAACCAAATCTTTCCCCTAACAATTTTATTGGTGAAATTTAGATCTTTGAAGGCAAGCAGAGATTTGTATTCCAATTTGGCTACAAGATGTTTTCTCTGGCGACTCCACACTATGATCTAAAGGGTTCCTACTGATGGAGTTCTGGCTCATACAGGCATTCATACTTGGAGGAACCTGGATCCAAATCCACCTCAAATTTTGTCAAGCCCAGAAAAGTTGTTCAGGAAAAATACTCCCAAAGAGACATGTATGATTAATTTAGAAAGATCTTTCTCTCTACCTCCAAAGCTTGAAACTTTTGAAGACTTAGTGCTAGATATTAAATTTGAAAGTAACTTACTTAGATCTAAGTCTGAGATTAATTTGTCAGAAATTATTTTAGATCCAACAGATCTTAAGACCTTTACCCCTGGGCCCTCTATCTCAGAACTAGAGATTTTACCCCAAGATTTTGAGATTTGGGCTCACTTTCAGAAATTGGAACAAAAAGTCAAGGAACTTCAAGAAGTTGCTGCTAAATCTCTGAATTATCCTTATTTCATCCCATATTTGTTTCCCTTGACTCCTCAATCATTTTCTGGGGTTTCTCAGTGGTTTATTCTAGCAGTCTCATTACCTGTAACTTTTTCCATCCTTACCTCTGCTATCAGTACAAGTTCACATCACAGACCTATGGTAGCCTGATATGCACCTTTGGATCTTGGGGGTCAGAACCATGACCTCCCATAGAATTATGGAAAGCATATTAATCAATTTGATGGTACTGGGTACTATACAACTCTGATCCGAATTGGATCATTATATTGTTTGTCATCCCTCTCGATGCATTTGGATTGGAAAAAGTGGAGGAATCAGCTTAGTGGACCCTTTTTACCTACAGGACCTAGTTTGGCAAAATGGGATATGAAACCTTTTGGGAGCATTTTCAGGCATCAAACGGTATTTTTTGGGGGTAAAACTTTGTCGCATAATCACTTCACCTTTTCATGCTATTATACACATAGAAATATTTCCAATTGCGCAATAATCATGTTAATCGTCCGTATGCAAAAGTTATGCCACTAAGAATTTGACCTTCCTGTTTTCACACCTATAGTTTGGGAGGATGTCGAGTTAACCCCCATTATTCGTGGAAAAGGGGCTAGCCACGTGTTTGTGATGTAAAAGATTCTATAAGATTCTATTTTGTAACTCTAGTTAAGATTTGATGTAGCCAAACTTAACCACTAGTAGGTTATCGGGCTGTATTATAACCGGGCCACTAGGAGGACGAGGCATTCCATTCTTTCGAGAGAATTTTGTTCCATAGTTGAGTAAAGATAGCTAGGAGAGATAGGAGGTAGATCACACAAAGGGGATCTAGATCATGAACCTTCTTGTCCTCTTTGGGAAAATTTGCTTTTAGGGATCATTGCTAGTATCCAAGTGAAAAGCGGATGGCATCACGGGGCGAGTATAGTGCAACTAGTGAACATCGTGGTTTTCAGTGTCAAGGGAGTGATGATTCTACAATTAGGGTTTTAGAGCCATTTTCTTCATGGGAATCTCAAGGAATTTTCCAATCATTGTTTTAGGGAGGATCTGAGTTGCATATCTGGATGAGTACACTGCATGATGGTCATGTTTCGTGCACTTCGGGGTATGTCACAAGGAAGTGTGGGAGGCGTGACAAAATATTGTGTAACAAATGACCCCTACAGCATGAAGGTAGAATAGGAAGTGATGGTTGAGATGCTTTACGATCTTTTGCAAGGACGATAACAAACATTGTTAGGAGACCTAAAACTCAAGGATGCATATACATATACATATCTGATATCAAAACATGAATCCACGGCATGGACGTAGCCATCTGGATAGAGACGATCCTTGTAACCCAATGAGTGGGACTAGAAACCTACATGAAAATCTACTAAACACATTCCTAAGTTACAATCGAAATAGAAGAAGAGGAAGATGCCCTACCTCGTTCTAATGCTATAATATCCTCCTTTGTTGAAGATCTTCAATCGCTTATGCCATGGGCTCGGTCCTACTACTCACAGCATTTAAATGTCTGCACAAGAGATCAAGACACAACAAATCATGCAAGTGCAAATAGCATAATCAAAAGTAACCTACTTAACAGATCAAGGAACATTAAGATAAATCATGCATTAACATACACATTTATGGAAAATGAATCAAAAGTTGTATATATTAATAGAATAAAGGAGGAAGCATACAACCAAGCCTTGATGTCAATAAGCTCTCCTTGAGTGAATGTCCAAGTCCAAGCTCAAGCTCTCCAAGCACTCCTTCTCCAAGCCAAATGAGTAGCATGTAGGCACAATCTCAGCATAAGGGTGCAAATAGCCAAAGACCAACCATTTGGGAATGGGAGAGGATGAATATATAGGTAGGGAAAGGGAGTTAGGATCTCTCCAAATCTAGGATAATACCCTCATCTCAAGGAGGTAGCTCATAGGGATAAGACCAAAAGGCCAAGTTGAGAGAACTCGACCTCATCCACGTCGAACAACCTCCAGCTCGTCATTCTGGAAGCCTCTAGATCACGAAGCTTCTTGTCCTCTTTGGGAAAATTTCCTTTTAGGGATCATTGTTGGTATCCAAGTGAAAAGCACGCTAGCATCACGTGGCTAGTATAATGCAATTAGTGACCATCATGATTTTCAATGTCATGGGAGTGATGATTCTACAATTAGAATTTTAGAGCCATTTCCTTCAAGGGAAGCTCAAGGTATTTTCCAATTAGTGTTTCTACGTATCTGGATGAGTACATTGCATGATGTTCATGTTTTGGGCACTTTGGGGTATGTCACAGGAAAGTGTGGGAGGCATGACAAAATACTCTGTAACAGATGCCCCTTAAAGTATGAAGGAAGAACAAGGAGTGATGGTTGAGATGCTTTACGAGCTTTCGTAAGGATGATAACAAACACTATCAAGGGACCTACAACTCAAGGGATGCATATACATATACATATCTAATATCAAAACATGAATCCACAGCATGGACGCATCCATATGGATAGTAAGGACTATGTGAAAGGATCCATGGTATGGGCGCAACCATCCAAATGAAAAGGATCATATGTAGATCTACGATCCAAGGTATGTGTTACACAGTAATTTGTCACCATCCCTGTTACTCCTCTTGTCGTACCTTGGAGGACCCATCCCGGGAGTTATAAGAAGTGACAAAGTCTAAAAACACTTGCATTATGTTCCCCTGAGTATGTACTCCATGTTCCCTGAAGACACCTTCTGCAGATCATCCCTAAAAAGTGCTCTTTTTCCATTGGCGCAAGTCCACAATATCTTACCCGCGCCAATGATGGAGATCCTCAAAAGGGGGCACGACCATTGGCGCTCTGTCTTAGAGCAACAGTCGCGCCAACCATATTTAGTCGTGCTTTTTGCCTTAATGCACGTCCGACTGTTGTTTCCTTCATTACATGGAGCTTTTCTGAGGATAAAAAATCAGTATTTTGTCGAGCTTTATCCATCTTTATGGCTTTTGCTAATCCGCTAAAGGTGTCCAGGTTCATTGCATCCTCCTCCCTTCTCCATCTATATAAGCTTGTCATTATGCATTGGACAAGCTAGAGTGTTGGTGTTAGTGTTATGCTGGTGATTTGGTGATTGAGTTGTAGTAGTGATGATTATTGGTCATGGAGTGTTAGATGTTGAGTTCTTGGAGGAATGCTAGTGAGTGCTAGATAGGTTATGCTGCCGGAGAGGAGATGCATGTCAAGACACATATAGTTATTCGCCCAGCCAGGAGAAGGGTCGACGTCAGAACAATGGTTGTAACTTTTCCTGTTTATTAATTGATGAGCGACTGCTATTATAGTTCCAATCTCATTATCTGTCATGGTGATATGTTGATTTATTTCCTTTCTGACTGAAATATAGTTGTGCCTTGGTAGTTTCTATGTTGGTCTCTGTCTTTTCCTTTGCATGTGCAGGTGTTCGTTTATGATCTGTTGGAGCAAGGGAACGAGGATATCAACCCTGCTTCAATCATAGCGTTGGACTCCAGGTTAGTCTTCTTGATTCACCTTTGATGCACAACTAGGAACTTGCGTAGCAGCGTGGTTTGTTTGTGGCTAGTTCTGTGATAGGCTAGTGGGATCGCCTCTGTCCGCAGAGGGGATTTACCTTACCAACAAATTGGCGACTCCATTGGGGAGTAACTCTTTGATTTCTGTCTTACATGTTAATTTTCTTCTGCTTGCTTGAGTACATGAGCTTCCTGAGTCAGTTTTGAGTTGATTCTTTACTGTTTTACCCATCTGAGCACTGTCAACCCGACCTGAGGTCGTACCATTCATTTTTTTAGTTGGCAAGCTTAATTGGCGCGGTTAGTTCTCTGACAGTCGCGCCAGTTGGCGCATGTTGCTCAAAAGCAACTCGTGCCAATCCTGTGGTAGCGCAAGTTGCAGGCTGACAGTCGCGCCGGCTCTGTAAATTTTGCCTGTGTGTGGGTGGAAAGCTCATTCAGTCTCTTAATATATCTCTTTCAGCCTCTGGAACTGTGTTGAACCTCTGCTTGACTGGTCTTAGCCTGTATCCCTCAGCTGTTTGCTTATTTCTAGTGACTTTGCATGTCTAGCCTTCTGTGGGAAGTTTCGGTCTCTTGATTATCCAGTCAGCTTGTTGATTGTGTTCTGCACTTATTCAGTGATTTGTTAAAGCTTGATCTTCTATACTCTGAATACTTCACTTCTAGCCTCTTTGAAGTTCACTAGTCTTTGTGTTTTTCCTTGCTTGCATGGTTCATTTTAGTGTTTCAGAATTGGTTCTATTTCATTAACTGAACTTGGATTGTGCATATCTCTTAGAATTTGTTTACATGCATCATGCCATCTTAAAGGAAAAAAAAAATCTCTTGCATCATAGTAGTTAGCATTTATTGTTATTTGTTGCTATTAAAAAGAAAAAGACAAAATTTTGTTTCTTGTTATTAGATGCATTAGGATCTTTGTTGTTTGTTGAAGTGATCATTTCGTTTGTGAAAAAGATCTCAACCCTCCTGTAGATAGAATTCATTGAATCAAATGATTTAATTTTGGCATATAGTTTGCATGTAAGAAGTTTTTGAGATATCACATACGGTAGGACCAAAAAACTGAAACATAATCAAAGATAAACTTTAAAATGAACTCAATGAACATAACAATGCATTGGAACATAACGCAAACACTCTAGAGGTCTAGGTTAGAGACGTGTTCCGGCGTCTTTAAACCTGGTAGTTTATCGTCGAGTGGTTGGGTGATTCCTCCACGGTGAAACGATAGGTGCCAATACGGACTGTGCTCCCACGTACCGTCGAGTATATATTGGGAGACCCCTATAGGAATAAAGCCTTTATCCATAGGAAGCCGTGTCAGCCGCCCTACGATTCGCAATGCAGTGAACACAGCATTCACGAAGATCGACCACCCGTACCCTAAAAAGTATTCTGTGGTTTTGCGAAAAGTTTGGCACACCCTCTACCTAGAATTCCAGAGCAGTCACTTTTGATCCTTTTTGGACTCCCTAAACGAAAAGGTGCCTGTGAGCGTCTTGTCACTTCGTGCTCATTAAATATTCGAAGGAGACTAGAGTCATCTTTTACCCTTTTCTCGACTCTTAAAAAATGAAAAGGTTAAGTTCAGTGTCTTAAAATTTATTGGCCACGATAACATCTACCCAATTAGCTTTCGTTTGTGTCAGTCTGAAGTAGGAGTTATCTCGATAAACTTTTCAAGTTTCATCCTGGCAGAACTACCAGTTTCGTCTTTTACCGAAACACCGGTGGTAAGTCTTCCTATGGTTCTAAGTATACAACCACTTAGTTCTCGTGCCCCGGGTGACGAGACTTACCAGTTTCATTGGAACCCTACGTGGGAACCTTCTCAGGACGGTATCCCTTTTTGGGACCATCCTTCTCCTCATTGTTCAGTCCCACCAGTTTCACCCGACATGGATGATTTGTCTCCTACAACGACCGATGAGTCCGTTGCAACAAGCGGTGACATTCCCACCTCAACAGACCCTATACATGTTAGTAGTACGCCTACTACTACAAATTTACCACTGGGTTATAAAGCTTTGAGAGATGCTACGCCTTTTGGAACTCCGTTCACAGGTCCCATGTGGTCATCACACACTCTTCTTACTACGGAGCCTTTTACTCCACCAAGTCGCAGTCTATCTGTTACCTCCGTCAGATAATTAAAACATTATGTAAGCAAGCACATGAAAACACAATAATGAACCATGAACATATATATATACGTGAGTTTGCGCCCCGCGCATTACATAATCCAAAAATAGTACATGTCCAAAACTCATACAGCCGTCGACAACATGTTTCTCAAAAACATGCAAAAAATGAAACCTAGGCGTCTAATCGCGGTGATGCTCATGATAGCATGTCACCGCCCGCACCACACGTCTCAACAGACGATGGACGCGAGTAGACACTCCCACCGTATGCCTCTGGTACACTCTAGGCACGTCCGCCAATCTGCCATAATCTGGGATCCCTCGAGTAAGTGCCTCGAGGTTCTGTACTAGGTCATCATCGTCACCCTCTGCCTGAGGGTCCGCTGTAGGTTGTACTCTCCGTACGTTGTGAGGCAAGTCGGCTGGTCGTTCTGCACCAACGTCTGCATACATATATAGATGCTGTAAGAAACAGACATGAATTATAAAAACTTGAATATGTTAAAGTATTGAAAACATAAAAGGTCCTTACCTAGCTCCTCGTCCCAATCCTCTCCCTCAGGCAACGGGAGGTCTGGATCTCCAGTAAAATCAGTGCCCGCATAGGGCCAGTCCTCCACGACGATCAACTGGTGTTGGAGCCAAATAAAGAACTCGGCCCTCCAGGACATCTGCTGGCCCCCACCTCCTCTGGGCATAAGTGGTGCCCATCGAGCCAATCTTGGCTCCCGTGGCACTGGATCTGCCACTATACCTCCTGGGATCCGGAATATCGGTAGCCGCTCCAGGAAAAATGATACTATGATGGATCCATATCCAAACTGTTTATTGCCATCACGCTTACATTTGGTAAGCTGCCTCTTTATATTTGTTGTTACTGCTGTGGCCCAATCAAATAATGTAGGGTGTAGGCACTCAGTTGCCAGCAGCAAGTGATTCTTGCTGGCCTCATGGGGTGCCTGTACCCCAGCCGTCCGAGTGATAGTGAATAGTACCACTCGTAGCACCAAATCTGGGATAGTGACAATGTCCACCTTGGCACTATTGGATCCAAAATGGGCCCCAGGACAAACTCTGGCCATTACCTCCCCCATCTTTTCCCCAGAAGGTCTACTACCAGTCAAGATGGGCCGTGCGCCCCGCCGAGATAGTCCAGTAATAAAATAAACATCAGAGACATCCAACTCCAATGTCTGGTCTTTCAGGCGGAATACCTGATCCTCAATATCCCAGGCATCCACAATAAACCTTAGTAACTCGGGCTGTGCACGTAGATATGAGGTAAGGAAGAATTTTTTCAAACCACAATCTCGTAAAGCATCCATGCATGCATCATCTTCCAATGCCAAAGCATCTATGGCCTCATGTTCCCTTTCTCTCCATTCTATAGCCATTTTGACCAATTCCTGCAACCAAAACACCAAAATGTCATCATAAGATCAATGGTGGAACCAAAAATCAAAGAAAATTGCATTTTCAACGGTCAAAATTATGTGTAAATTGGTTCGCACAATTGGCGTGACTGTTTTACAAACAGTCGCGAAAATGGCGCGACTCCTTTTAGAAAAATAGCCCATTGGCGCGAACCCGCGTGGGGAACTCGTGCCAATGGGCGCAACCCTATTTTTTGCAATACCCCTTACAGAGGATAATTCTATGGATAGAAAACTGAAAGAATGGAATAAAAATGAAGCTAAGGATGAGGTCTCTTACCTGTTTCAAATGGCGGCTCGAATGGTCTCCTGGATTGGTCGCAATCAGCAGTTGAAATTTGCACCCAAAACCCTCCAACGGTAAACTCACAAGGTAAAAAGTGAAAAGTAATTTAATTTTTTACTATTTCACTATTTATAACTTCTTTTGGCTTAAAAAACACATTAAAATCATATTTTTGTGAATATTTTTATGTCAAAGTAGGATTTTACGTTGTTTTTGTGTGTTGACAGGGATTAGTGCCGCCCGAACAACATAATGAACTCTTTCTTCGGTTTTTCGAGCTCGATAAAACACGAGAAAAGGTTACTTCAAGGTTCGCTTTCAGCTCTTTTCTGACCATTTAAAGAAGAAAAGATTGCCGAGTCGCTCCTCTTGACTCGTTAAATGGTGATAAGGGGCGGTCGTTTTAAGTTCTTTTTATCGACCGTTAAAACATAAAAAGATTATCGGGTTTTTGTCGTTTCAAACTCGTTAGTGGTTACGAAACGACGTGGTTTTGACCGCTTTTTTACTTTTTCAGGTCGAAGTCACTAATCATGAAAAGTACTCCTCGATCGTAATGATCGGGCGGTTCTTTCGGGTATTATTTTATACTTTTTCGGGCCCGAGAGACACAACTTTACGAAAAAGGACATCCCTGGAGTTTCCTTTCCTGCTGTCTTTTCAAACTCTCTAAACATGAAAAGACGCCGAGTTCTTCCTTTGTCAGACTCGTTAAAACTTAATGACATCGGATTTTATCATAGTACAAGCATATGCTATCCCCATCAAGCTTGTTAAAAATAACTGGGGTACTCGCCAGAAATGGTGGGGGGAAAAGAAAATTTTGAACCATAGTTATTACCGTAAAGGCGGTATGTCGCTCTTGAACATGGCACTTTTTGTTTTCGTGTCCGGGGTGGGGATATTTCATCTCATATCTTTCACTTGCTTCCATGGATTTGGGTACCCTATTTGACCTCTCATTCACTCATTGCCTCGTCATAATGACCTTTGATACATTGATGTCAAATACTGCCAATTCCGTTAATGTGCCGCCGATATGTTCAAGAGAAGTTGACCTCTGCAAAAAACAACCTCCTTCTGATAGTTCGCACAATCTTGATTCACAACTTCATCTCTCTGTCTCGTGTCGATGATGTGGGAAACATTATGGCCCACCTTCGATCAAGGTCACTCCCTGTCGACTTCAACTCATTATCCAGGGAATTGATCTAGAGACTCCTTTCCGGTGCCTTGGAGCCTGCATGCCTCAATGGCAGGTTCTTCGTGTTCGACGTGAGGTTTTCATCATTGGCCTCCGATCGAATGATTCTACGGGTGTTCGACTTCAGATCATTGATTCACACGCTGTAGATTGTACCTATTGTACCTTGAGGGCCATTGTCATTATTGGTGGTACCTCTCGCGTCTGTTAACAGTTTCCATTATTGACTGGTAATCAGGCGATGTTCATGCATGTTCGACTTCAGCTCATATATTCACATGCTTGGACTTGTACTCTTGTTTGGGTCGAGATGGAGCGCAAGACCCTGGATTGTGTCTGTTGTAATCCAGGCGTGATTCTTGATACTTGACTCATTCACTGGATGGCTGCGACCATACCTGAGTCAAATCATTGATCCTAACCAGATGGCTGCGTCCATGCTATGGATCTAGATTATTTATGTACTCTCCTATGGATGGCTGCGACCATACCACGTACATCATGTAATTGAACTATCAGTCATGTCTCTTAATATAGCTCCTCGGCGGCAGTAACTATATGTGCTCTTGTGTGCTCTTATGTGTGTGTTCTTGTAAAGCATTTCACCCCTCTCCACCTCTCGGGCTTCATGCTTTAGGGGGCATCTGTTACACAGTAATTTGTCACCATCCCTGTTACTCCTCTTGTTGTACCTTGGAGGACCCATCCCGGGAGTTATAAGAAGTGACAAAGTCTAAAAACACTTGCATTATGTTCCTTTGAGTATGTACTCCATGTTCCCTGAAGACACCTTCTGCAGATCATCCCTAAAAAGTGCTCTTTTTCCATTGGCGCAAGTCCACAATATCTTACCCGCGCCAATGATGGAGATCCTCAAAAGGGGGCGCGACCATTGGCGCTCTGTCTTAGAGCAACAGTCGCACCAACCAAATTTAGTCATGCTTTTAGCCTTAATGCATGTCCGACTGTTGTTTCCTTCATTACATGGAGCTTTTCTGAGGATAAAAAATCAGTCTTTTGTCGAGCTTTATCCATCTTTATGGCTTTTGCTAATCCACTAAAGGTGTCCAGGTTCATTGCATCCTCCTCCCTTCTCCATCTATATAAGCTTGTCATTATGCATTGGACAAGCTAGAGTGTTGGTGTTAGTGTTATGCTGGTGATTTGGTGATTGAGTTGTAGTAGTGATGATTATTGGTCATGGAGTGTTAGATGTTGATTCTTGGAGGAATGCTAGTGAGTGCTAGAGAGGTTATGCTGCCGGAGAGGAGATGCATGTCAAGACACATATAGTTATTCGCTCAACCAGGAGAAGGGTCGACGTCAGAACAATGGTTGTAACTTTTCCTGTTTATTAATTGATGAGCGACTGCTATTATAGTTCCAATCTCATTATCTGTCATGGTGATATGTTGATTTATTTCCTTTCTGACTGAAATATAGTTGTGCCTTGGTAGTTTCTATGTTGGTCTTTGTCTTTTCCTTTGCATGTGCAGGTGTTCGTTTATGATCTGTTGGAGCAAGGGAACGAGGATATCAACCCTGCTTCAATCATAGCGTTGGACTCCAGGTTAGTCTTCTTGATTCACCTTTGATGCACAACTAGGAACTTGCGTAGCAGCGTGGTTTGTTTGTGGCTAGTTCTGTGATAGGCTAGTGGGATCGCCTCTGTCCGCAGAGGGGATTTACCTTACCAACAGTATGGACACAACCATCCGATATAAAAGGATCATCATAAATGTAAATTCCCACGATATGGTCACAGCCACCCATATAGTAGAAACATGTGTACAATCATGAATAATACATAACTCCACATAGCCTGAGCCATATCAGAAAAGACTTAGGGTTTTGAGCTCCATCGCAACCCGATCGAAGTATGAATTCTAACATGCGAATGAATGTGTCGAATTTGAACATGCTAAAAAACCACTTGACTATTGGCCAATGATGTGGACCGTTAACAGGCACGAGAGAAACAACCAATAAGGACAATGGATCTCAAGGTACGACAGTACAATCTGTGAATGTGAAAATGAAGTTGATGTCGAACACTCATGGAATCATCTGATCAAAGGCCAATGATGAAAACCTATCATCGGATGTGAAGAACTTACCATTAAGGAATGCAAGCTCTACGGTACTGAAAGGGATTCTCTAAGTCATCTTCTTGGATGATGAGCTAAATTCGACAGGAAGTGACCCGTCGAAGGAGGGCCATGATGTCCCCCATCATTGACATGAGACAAGGAATAAAGTGGAATGAAATGAATAGGATTTAATACTGTAGCAAAGGGTCAGACAATGTATAGGTAACGAACTACAGATAGAACTTCTCTTGAACATCGCGACACAACTCCGAAGTGTGGCAGCATTTTACTCAACATAGTACTAAGGGTCATGACGACAAAGTGGAATAGTCGGATGAGAGGCAAAAATCAATCACCCAAACCAAAAGGACAAGTGACTGAGTGAGGATATACCAAACCTGACACAAGAAGCAGAAGAGTGTCATGTTCAGGAGCGACATGCTGCCTATACAAAGGATGTTTCACTTTCATTTTTCCCCACTATTTCTAGCGAGTACCCCAATTATTTTTTTATCACAAGATTTAAGGGGATAACATATGCTTGTCATATAATTTCATTATTCGATTGAATCCATCCTAGTAATTTTTACAAATCCTAAGAAGGAGAAACTCGGTCTCATCATGGTGACGATTCTTTCGTTGTAAAATTTTTAATGAGTCCGATGGAAGAATAACTCGGTGTCTTTTTCATATTTAAAACTCCATCCTGTCCCTTTTCATAATTTGTCTCACCAATCTGAAAAGGTAGAAAACAATATTTGACAGAGCCTCTTAACCATATCGACCAAGGTGTACCTTTTTCGTAAATAGTTAATCTCAACCCAAAAAAAGGGGTAAACGTATACTGATATGACGTCAATTCATTTAATTTAACGAGTTCGAAAGGAAAAGTACTCGACAATCTTTACATATTTCAAGAGTGAGAAAAGAGCTTAAAGATGACTCTGCCTAGAGGAATGAGTGGTATAAAAGGATAGTAACGCGTTCTGGTTATGATGGAATTTCTCAAAACATGTACAGGTCAAGAGGATAGCTAATAAGACCACTCATCGTAGATGTTCCTCGAGAAAAGGTAAAACAACCAAGTGAAAGCATATGATCAACCAAAGAGATGGTGATGTTGGAATGAAAAAAACAAGGCTCATCTGGCAAAAATTAGCTAAAAAAACGGCAATCACAAGATGTAAAGTGGGAATGGTTTCATTTTTACACAATCTTGAAACAATGGAAACTAAGCTTGAGTATACTTGAAGATGGTTTCATTTTTCACAAGCTTGAAACATGAGAAAAAATATGCTTGGATTTGGTTTCATTTTTACACAAGATTGAAACAAAGATAAACTATGCTTGAGATAAGTTTGCATGCCCCTGGCATAATAACTCAATTCGAGGTACATGCCCCACAAACTTCACTTCATTCACCTAAGTAGACTATTGGTTACTAATAGGTGGATGGAATGAAGGTTCACTTATGAGATCAAGTGAAAGAATCGACTGGGATTTTACAAGATATAATCAAAAGACTCGAATTAGAAGGGGATTTGTTTCATTTTTTAACGAGCTTGACACAGGAAGTGAACCATGATCATGAGACCTTGTTTCATTTTTTAATGAGCTTGACGCAAGTAAAAGAACTTTTCTCATGGGACCTATTTCATTTTTTAATGAGGTTGACATAGTAAAATAACTATCCTCATATCCCTTGTTTCATTTTTAACGAGCTTGACATAGTAAAAGAACTATCCTCATGGTCCTTGTTTCATTTTTTAAGGAGCTTGACACAAGAAGGGGAAATCAGCTCCAAACCCTTGATCATATAACAAAAGAGGCCATGGCTTCCAAGAGTTTCTCATCAGATGGGATAACAACACTCTGGAAGGGATACATGTTTAGGGATCCAAATGAAAAATCGGGCTCCAATGCCCCCAGTACATGGTGTACTACATCACCTACAAGATCATCAGTACATGCGTGCATGCAATAGGTGGCAAAGTAATTAACCCATGGTGGGGGTGTTGGGCAATTTATTGGGCTTAAATTGCTGCATTAAATTATCAACCAGGGAAACTCGTAAGCTTGTGATGATGCCAGCACAATATATGCAGGAGTAGGCAACTAACTCTATGTCTAACTAAATGATTTATGATTCAATACAATATGCAAGGGAAGAGACTCCTAACTAAGGAGGTCTTGGTTGTCCTTCCCTACAGTATCATAGAGAAATCATTCATAAAACCAGAAACTTGAAATGAAGACAAGAGAATGAACTTAGTTATTGTTCAGATTCAAGTAGAGAGAGAGACTAACTTAGTCTCTTGATTGTCCTCTCATGTACTAATCCAAACTAAACTAAGATTCATTCACAAGCATAAGAAATGAAACAACTTGAAACATAAACAGAAAAGAATGAATTTCAATTATCATACAAATCAAATAGAGAGAGAGAGCCTAGCTTAGACCCTTAGTTGTCCTCTCATATGCTGATTAGATTCTAATTTAAAACTCATTCATCAATCACAAACAAATTCTCAAACATCTAAGCAACTAAATGAAATAAGATCTAATATGAAATAACATGTTTCTCTCATCCTTTTAGAGTGAGCTCAATTCTCTTAAGAACAAGACAAATTATTCCATATACTACATTAAGGAAACTTATATCTAAAAACTACATAATGGAAGTAAAACTACATAATGGAAATGTATGAAAAATGAAGCTTTATTCTATGCCATCATAAGTTGGATACAATGCTCTAAGAGTCCTCCCTTTGGAATGGAGGAGGTACTCCTATTTATACAATGAGAGGAGATAACAAACTCATAATGATGATCCACTAATCTCTCTTTTAGTTCCATACATTTCTCAACCATCTAGACACATAACCCTATCCTCCATGATCTCCTCCATGAGGTCCATGATTTTCTCCATGATCTTTTCCATGAGGCTTATCTTATCAAATTCGAATTTGATCATTCAAGGCCACATAAAGATGCCCTGGAAGCTTCCTTTGTGCCTACACATGTCAACAAACTCATTCTAATTGTTAGGTATAAGTATAAGCATCTTATTTTCTAAAGTTTAGCCATAAATTCACTTAAAAATGTTAAGAATTAATAAACTTTGGAAAAGCATAGTTATAACCCAATAATGAGGTAAATGGAATGATGTGGAGGTGGAATGGAGGTGACATGAAGGTAAAATGTGAAGATATTGGTGAATAATGGAGTGAAAATAGGGACCATTGTGAGGCCCAACAGGGGATGATACTGCTTAAACATAAGAACCACTTAGAGATGATGGTTGATCCAGGAGTTGATTCAGGACCAATGAATGTAAGTTGATCAATAACCACAATTCTTCCTTGATGATGGAAACACATCAATCGAACGAGGGAGGAAACAAGAGTTCCCATGATGTAAACATAGTCATGTCCAAGGAGTAGATTGAAACCTAAACGGCCTTGGACAACCATCTCATCTATATTGACAGTCTTCCCTCCCAAAGTAATAGGTAACTTAGGAAGGATCCCTAATGGTTGATTGGTTCCTCTGTTAAAAGC
This sequence comes from Pinus tabuliformis, assembly GCA_031772625.1. Classification (NCBI taxonomy): domain Eukaryota; kingdom Viridiplantae; phylum Streptophyta; class Pinopsida; order Pinales; family Pinaceae; genus Pinus; species Pinus tabuliformis. The sequence continues at coordinate 42,739,413 of CM062815.1, forward strand.
TAATAGATTCTGGGTGGCGGGTGTTGGAAATAATACTGAGAGGGGGGGATGAATCAGTATTAGCAAATCAATAACTTTTTCATTTCCATAATCAGATTCATATACGCTACTTTAGTGAAGGGAACTTGCGTGTACACGCAATTTTATTTAAGGCAACTAGCGTATATCCAGCAAAATTATGATTCAATTAATTCATCATATGTTGATCTTGAATCAATGCATTAGTACTTCATTAACCATATAAATAGTAACCAAGTGTAGTAAAAACAGAACAGACCATCACACATGAGAAACACACATGAACACCAAGATTTAAGGTGGAAACCCAATGCAGGACAAAAACCACCTGTTGTTGTCTTCTTTAATATAAGAAAAACCTATTTACAATCTTCTATTGGTGCATACTCATACCAGTAAAGGCTACAACCTTCTCTCATTCTCTAGCTTCTACTGGAAGGGAGATACAACCCCCTAGCTCTTGTACTAGCCAATATGTTTACTAGTACGCAGGCGCCGACCTACAAAAGGCTATGACCTTCTCTCTTCCTCCAGGTACCACGTTTCATAAATTTTCAGACTGGATACTCCTGGAACACAACACCACAATCTGAAGGCCAAGTTTCATCAAATTTTCATATTGGACCCATCAACAACATTGAAGCTCAAAATCAATCACAACCGCAATACCACCATCAGATGCATCTGTATCAACCAATTATTGAAACTCAATCTTCAATCTCTGAATCAACCACAACTAAATCAATCAATCACTGAAAACCCATCGTTACTGAAGAAAATCACAATAAACCAATCTGAACATTCAGAATACTGTCATCATAACACAGTCACCAGAACACAGAGCAGAACCCAGAACTCTCCAACAACCACTAGAACCAACTGCAAATTCAAATATCATATTTCATAATGTATACACTACTCTGATGAGATGAACCAGCATGTATACGTGCTTTTAACAAAGCGAACCAATGTATATGTCTACAAATATTAATTCATAATTTTGTTGCTATTCTCAACTTCAATCAGACCCAGATCATAACATTTATAGAACAACACATGCGTAAGTATCCAAATATAGAATAAGCATTATTAAACCATATAAAGATAGTTCATTTCAAGCCTTAAGATCCCAATCCATCATTAGATCTTATTCTCCATCAACCGCTAAGGTTCCTCCTTAGTTTAGATCAAACAAAGCACAATAAGCCGATAACTTGCATACTAGATCTCACACTTTATCAGATATTCAATACTTGCCCACTTGGCCTAATGATCTTCTCCTCCTTATATATTTTTAGGCCTTTCTCAATACCATGGTACAAAACCACTTAGGACCAATACCTTGGACCAAATACCTAGGGTCAATAACTCGGACCAGATACCTTGGACCAATACCATGGATCAAAATAGCATGGACCAAATACCTTGGACCGAAAACTTAGTTTTCTAAGATATACATGCTTCTCCTTCTGTGAAAGTGTGTGTGTGCATATATGCTCCTTTTGTTCTGTGAACCTGCATGTATATGCAGCTTGGTCAAGGTGAACCTGCGTATACCTCTCTTTCTTCATTCTTTGTAGTCTGATCTGTAATTCTTTGTTGTTAACCTGCTGCACTGTGAACTGTCATTTGAGTGAGTTGCCATCAAGGACAACACATGTATCATAATGCCAACAATGGGGACAAGCTGAGGAGAACCTAAATCTTTCCAAGAAGTTGAGGACATAATGCTAACAGATGTGCCCTCATCTATGATTGTACTAGGTACGGCCAAATGGTAAGCCTGTACTATAATCTGGAAAGGCACATAACGCGGAAGGTGATATCCTGTCAGTCGACTCCAATCAAAAGAAGTGACTAAACTACTCAGAGGGGGTGTTATAGGAATGTGAGAGCTTCCCTCTTTCTTGATGGGACCAGGATAAATGCTCTCATGCACCTCGAGATCAAGAGGATTTACCTCCATTTCATTTGAAACTGAAGAAACCAGAAGAACCGAAGAAGTATGAGGTTCACTCTCTACCGGAAAGGTACTGTTAACTGAAGATGAAGCAAGGTCTACCGTTTTCTCAACCAATGGTTAGTCAAGAACATACTCACAAGACTCACTTTTAGAGAGAGCAGGGTTGACCAAAGATGGCTTTTGATCAATTACTTAATCAACTAGTGAAGGATTAGGGGAAAGCTTCTGATAACCAACCGGAAGACAAGCTTGAGAAGTTGTAAGGTTTTCCAACTCTTTGGAAGCTTCATCCATAAGAGGAAAAAGGTGAATGGGATGATTAGCTTCACAAAACTTACTAAAATTTGATTTTTCCCTCTTTCCCGTGGACCTTATTATTACTAGTCGAAGCTTTATCACCATCATGGTCACTAGAGGTTGATGACAAAGGTTGATGTGAACCTATGAACACACTTATAAGACTTTGGGGATACCAGGACAATTCCAAAGAAGGTGGTCACCCTTACATAACATGTAAGGGAATTTTACTTTCTAGGGCTGGTTGGAAGATTTTTCTTCATTAGTCACATCAGTAACAATAGCGTAGGAATTTATAGGGTAAGTTCCTCAGACAGAACACCAACAGACACCGCTCAAAAACAGATCACAAATCAATACACCAGTATTATTGATGTGGTTAAAACCCTCAAAGAGGGAAACAGTCCACAGCTTGAGCCAACACGGCCACTTTAGGCAGTTTATTAATAAAAGAATGAAAATTTACATAAGCTTCTCTCATGAATGGTTACCCTACAAATGACCCTCCATTCTCTTTAAATAGAGATCATGGACCAATTGGGTTTTAAGCCATGGATCAAGTGTCGGTAATACCAAGGAGAGAATGAACCGTCGGATCACTACATATTGTGACCGTTGGATTGTAAGTTACAAAAGTACATAGTAAAGAAACACACTTTACCTAACTCTACACTAGACCAAGTTATACTTAACTATTTCCTATGTGTCGGAATATCCTAACATCACCCCTTAAGAACAACTTAGGATAGGGTTCAAGGATGTATAAATATGACACAATAGGAGAAGGAAGGAGGCATTAGAACCTATCCCCCCTTAGTGACAACTTCCTGAACTCCAACCATAAATTGAAGTTTAGTAAACTTCGCCTCTGTGAGAGCCTTTGTAAAGATGTCTGCAACTTTATCATCTGTTGAACAATATTGCGCTTCAAGAACATGGTCATGAATGAGCTTTCTGATGAAGTGCATGTGTAGTTCAATGTGTTTGTTGTGCTGATGTTGGACTAGATCTTTGCATAGTTGAATGGTACTTTGATTATCACACCAAAGTGCAGTCGGATGCTGCTACTAAAAGCCAAACTCTGACAGGATCTAACGAAGCCACAGGGCTTCCTTACTAGCTTCTATGGCACCACGATACTCTTCTTCTGCTGAAGAAATAGAAATGGCACTTTGTTTCTTGCAAACCCATGTAATAGGTCCTGAACCAAGAGTGAACACATAACCTGCAGTAGACTTCCAATCATCAGGGTCACCAGCCCAATCAGAATCAGTGAAACCAACCAATAGAGGAGATGCTTATGCACTGTAATTAATCCCAAACTAAAATGTACCTCGAACACAATGAACTATTCTTTTAGCTGCTTTCCAATGACTTTCATGTGGGTTTTGCATAAACCGAGCAATAATGCCAACAGAAAAGGAAAGGTGAGGACGAGTATGGGTCAAATACAAAAGTTTTCCTACAAGTTGACAGTATAGGTAGCATAAACTTCAGGGGAAGTACAAGTGACAGAAAGTTTGGCTCTAGAATGAAAGGGAGAAGGGGCTGGCTTACAGTCTTCCATGTGAAAATGGCATAGAATATCACAGGCATACTTGGACTGGGAAAGGGAAATACCTTCTTTGGATTGCAATACTTGAAGACCAAGAAAATAATGCAAGTGTCCTAAGTTTGTCATTTCAAAATTCTTTTTAAGGCTAGACTTCACATGGTTTATAAGGTTGGGACCACTACCAGTAAGGATAAGATCATCAACATAAAGAACAAGAATGATAAGAGACTTGCCCACTTTCTTGGCGTAGACAGTATTGTCAGAATGACACCTAGAAAAACAAGTTTCTAAAAGAAAGATATCCGTTTTGGCATACCAAGATTGAGTGGCTTGCTTGAGATCATAAAGGGATTTCTTAAGTCGACATACAAGACTGGAGTCTATTTGTATAAAGCTAGTAGGTTGTTCCATATAGATTTCTTCATGCAAGTCCCCATGCAAGAAGGCATATTTAACATCCATTTGATGGACTTCCCATTTGAAAGAGGCAGCAAGGGAAAGAACAAGGCAGATAGAGTTCATTTTGGTAATAGGGGAGAAGGATTCAGTATAGTCAATGCCTTCAACTTGCCCTTAGCAACAAGACGAGCTTTATGTTTATCAACTTTTCCATCTGGTCCATACATGGTTTTGTAAACCCATTTGCATTAACAACTTTTCGTCCCTATGGAAGAGGAACAAGATCCCATGTATCATTTGCCAATAATGAATGATATTCTTCATTCATAGCTGCATCCCAATCTAGATGGCTTGAAGCTTCTGCAAAGGTGTCAGGATCATAATTCGTTGAAGCTTGAGCCAGTAAAGAAGAGGCTCTATCGAACTGAGAATGTTTACGTCGTTGATCTGTATGATCACCGTCAAGAGCACTTGCTACATCCCGAGTAGCACGAACCCATTTTGGAAGCTGAGGAGCTGAAGGAGGATCCTAAGAAGGTGGGGGAGGATTGTCATCCTCACTGTCATCATCTGAAAAAGAAATATTTTCAGAAGTAGAAGGGATAGAGAGAGGTGGCACATCCGCCGAACTAGGCTCGTAGGCCGATATATTTTCAGCAAAATTTACATCTCTTCTAATGATAACATTTTTGGAATTAAGTGGAATAATTCTATATACTTTGACATCTTCATAATATCCAACAAAAATACATTTTTCACTCTTAGGTTCTAAATCTTTATGTTTCTCATCTGGAATATGGACCCGTGCTTCACTTCCAAAAACATGAAAGTGACTTACATCTTGTTTAATTGAGCTTCGTGCTCCTTCTGGAGTGATATTCTTTAAAACCCTAGTAGGAGTGTGATTTACTATGTAATTTGCACAGTTAATTGCTTCTCCCCGAAAATTAAGACTAAGTCCTTTATATTGAAGCATACAATCAGCCATTTCCTTTAAGGTGTGATTCTTCCTTTCAGCTACACCATTTTTTTGTGGAGTATATGGAACAGTATGTTTCATTTGAATTCCATTCTCAGTGCAAAAGTTGATGAATTTGTTGTTAACATATTCTCCGCCATTATCATATCTTAGCTTAAGAATTTGATGTCCAGATTGTTTTTCAACAAAGGCCTTAAAGGCCAAGAACATGTTAAATACTTCACTCTTGATTTTTAATAAGTATACCCAAGTGCGTCTGGAGAAATCATCAATGAAAGTTAAGAAATACTTGTAGCTAGAGAATGAAACAACTGGAAGTGGACCACATAAATCACTATGCACAAGCTGTAAAGAGGTTGAGACGTGACAAGAGGCATGTTTTTCAAAGCTATCCCGATGATGTTTTCTGAGTACACATCCGAAACAAACACCATCTCTACAAGATACCATTGGAAGACCTGTCACCATATTTTATTTACATAGATTTTGAAGGGAGCGATAGTTTAAGTGACCAAATCGCTCATGCCAAAGTTTGCTCACTTCATCATTATGAGCAAAAAATACTGAGGGAAGATTTGATGACCCAAAGTTATTAAACTTATAGAACCTTGTAGAATCATCAGCAATGCCAGTAGCTAAAATCTGTCTAGGCTCTCTTAGGTCCTTAATTACAACATCGTGAGGTGAAAATTCAATTATTTTACCTTCACCTGAATGAGTTATCTGATATACAGATAGAAGGTTGCAGGATAAGCTTGGAACACATAATACATCATTAAATTAAATATTGTGTAGATGAACAATTCCAGTCCCTACAACACTAAGAGATTTATCATCACCAACATATATATTTTTGGTGTTACAATCATATAAAGAAGAAAACATGGCTTTATTTTTGGCCATGTGATAAGAAGCTCCAGAATCAATGAGCCATTGAAGAGAATGAGAAGAAGAAGATACATTTAGTGCATAACCAGACCGAGATGCTTGACAACGACATGCAAAAAGTGTTATTCTTGAAGATGAATTTGAAGTTGAAGAGTGCTCCAAATGGATGTTATGCTTCTTCATTGTTGCTTCCAAGGCTTCCATCTTTTTAAAGAATTTGGATTCTAAGTGGCCATCTCAATTACAAAAGTGGCGGTGTCTATCAGTCTTTTTCCCTTTGTTTTTATTTGCCTTATCATTTTTTTGAAATGATTTTTCATTTTGAGGCTGAAATTGCTTAGGACCCTTGTTTGGTTTAGGACCATTCTTTTTAGGATACTGCTTCTTAGGATTCTTTGAATTTGGTTGTTGTTGGGAAAATAAGGCTTTCTTAGAAGAGTTTCCAAGATTAAGAAGACCAAGGTATAAGAGATTTTCTTGTTCTCTTATTAAAGAATCACAAAAGGCATCAAAAGTGGGGGACTTGTAGTCTTGTCCTTGAGAAATAAAGGCTTATCTAGTAAAATGGAAGGTGGAAACAAACACAGAGTATGTTGGTCCCAACTTAGTAAGAATGGAATAGATAAGGCTACCATCTTCTTTCTTAACCTTAACACGTTCCAAGAGAAGTCTAAGGGCCTTGAAATTGGACAAAAAATCTTCAATAGAAGAAAAATTATTGGGGTCCAATGTAAGAAACTCATTTTCGAGTTGATGGACTCTAATTTCATTTTTAATTCCAAAAACTTTAGTGAGTTGTTTCATTGCTTCATTAAGAGTATCAAGTTCAGTGATATGGAATCTAAGGTCTGGAGAAATAGACATCCCTATCAACCCACGTGCTTGATCTTGCCTATTTTCCCATTTGACTGCCTTATCTTCATCTTGAGGTTTGGTTTCTTGGCCTGAGGCTATTTTGTAAAGACCTTTGCTTCTAAGTAAATCCACAATGTAGGACCACCATTGGAAGTAGTTGGTGTTGTCAAGAATAACTTGGCATGGAATTTCCATTTTAACATAAACTGAAGCTATAGATGCTAAAACTAAGTGTTCCAATGAAAAGATATCGAAAAATTAGTTTGATTCAAAAAAACGGCTCTGAAAACGGATTTCGAATGAAGAAGTTATGGTTTTTTGAAGAAAAGTTGTTGAAGATGCCAACGAAGTGCGTGAATGTGCGGAAATGAATGATAATGTTATATTTAAAAAAAATCCCCCCCTTTCCAAACATAAATCTAATTAGCTCACTTTTAAAAAAAAATTATGTGACTCACTTTTACAATGGTACTTTATGAGCTACCCGCTAAATTGTAACTTAAATAAAAGATAAAGAGACTTTAGAATTATAAGTGACTCACTTTTTATAATGGATGAGAACACTTTTACATAAAGTAACTTTAAAACATAAGCTACATGTGCTTTTTGAAAAAGTAACTCAACAAAAAGAAAGACTTGAACCCAAGACCTCTATTCTCATAAAGTAACTTTGGACCAAGTGAGCTAGTTTAAAAGGTTAGTAAGTTTTGGAAAAGAGAGGGGGGGGAGGGGTTATTTTAGTCACTGAAGCTTTGGGGTGCGTGCTTACTTGAGAAAGATTTTTTTTTCCTACAAAAAAAACGACAAAACCCAACACGGACATACAAAAAAAAACCTTATGGTTTGAAGTTAGCTTTATTCCAAGATCACACTAAGGCGTGGCGGAAAACAGCATACGCATGAGAAAAATCCTTCCTTTCCGTTTCTAATTTGCCCAAATAGCGTAGAGTCATGGGAAAATGAGAATACGCAGAAATGAAAGGTATAGATCCAGTAATAAAAAACAAAGAGATAAATAAATTGAAATAAACAAAGAGAAAATAACTAAAAACTGCAAATAAACATGTATACCTCCAAATCTTAAAAATGACGTAGCTAGGGCTACCAGAAACCTTTTCACGTGAAATGAAAGGGGTTCCTCACTGGAACATATGATCCTAACACAATAGAGCAGTCCTCTCGGCCTGAAAGAATAGAAAAATAGTATATCTAGGAAACGACAGTCGAATGCAGTTCTATCGGCCTTAGATTTGGATCACCAACGAACGTGGCCCTCAAATAGCTATGATACCATGTAGGAATTTACAGGGTAAGTTCCTCAGACAAAACACCAAAGGACACCACTCACAAACAAATCATAGATCAATACACCAGTATTCTTGACGTGGTTAAAACCCTCAAAGAGGGGAATAGTCCACGGCCTGAGCCAACGCGGCCACTTTAGGCAATTTATTAATAAAAGAATGAAAAAATACATAAGCTTCTCTCATGAATGGTTACCCTACAAATGACACTCCATGCTCTTTAAATAGAGATCATGGACCAATCAAGTGTTAAGCCATGGATCAAGTGTCGGTAATACCAAGGAGAGAATGAACCATCGGAGGATCACTACATATCGTGACTATCGGATTGTAAGTTACAAAAGTACATAGTAAAGAAACACACTTTACCTAACTCTACACTAGACCAAGTTATACTTAACTATTTTCTATGTGTCAGAATATCCTAACGAATAGTTGTTTGGTTGCCCGCTTGCTTATTTCTCTTCTTCTTCTTCATAGATTCCTCGTTACAAGAATCCAAACTTTCACCAGGCGAAGATGAAGAATGGGGTGAAGAAATAGGTGAAGAAGTCAATGGGTCAATTCTAGGATCAACATGAGGTTGATGTTGTTCAGGTGGAGGAGAACTCATTTGAAAATAATTTTGGACACTCGGAATCACCGAGGTCAAAAATAACCAAACTAGTAGACCAATGGTCAATCCAGGAAGGGACAACATTACCATATAGGGAGCACCAGTATTTCTGAAAGAAGGAAAAGGACTAGGATTCCAGTTAAAGGGATCTCCTTGACTGGTACACTCAGGAAATGTCGCCATTGGTATCAACCTAAGATCTACTAAGGAGTATTTCCATAGGAAGTATGTTATTCCGCAGTCAATTAATTGAGTTTAGAACTTTAACCAAAATAAATCAAAAAGGGGTAATCTAGGCAAAAGGGTTTACCAAGTATCCATAAACCTCTATATACACCTTAGCTGAAACCAAGGACTTAATGTACGATGGCCAATCTACCCGAATTTTGTGTTCGGTGTATCACATTTACAAGACATCTGACTCGGTTACATGTGGCTAAAGGATAGCAACCTAATGGGGTCTCCCAATATATACGCAACAATACGGGGAGAACAAGTTTGTGTTAACGTTGTCTAATGCAAAACCATTCGATGAGAGCGTCCCTATATACTTATCATATTGAAGTGCCTCTAATATACCTAAAAGTATTGTAGAATCTTATATATACTTCCATATTGGGACAGTTTTTCACCCCCAGAATACATTGCAAGTAGTTAACGACAATTGTTATGTTTAAAGACATTGGAAAAAATCTCTAACCTAGACCTCTAGATATTTGTGTTAAGTGATAAATTCTCCCTAGGTTAATTGAGGTCAATTTTAATTTTATCTTGGATTAAGTTTCAATTTTGGGCTCAAAACGATGTCACCTAAACACCTAAGATGCAACTCTATGAGAAAATGAAAACTTTTCATTTCAATGAAAGCTAGACTAATCAAGCGAAGAAATTTAAATCAATAATGCATCAAGCAAAATTCCTTTCACTAAATTTCACTATGCAAAATGTGAAAACAAAATCTAATCTTGCATTTCACTAAATGCAATGCCAAGATTTCATCCTATAAGAAACGAAAATCACTTTCCTTTCACTAAGATGCAATAATGATTTTTCTTTCACTTTGATTCAAACAATGAAAACTAATGCAATGAGTAAAGGAAAATGAAATCAACTCAATGAAAATGAAAACCTCTTTCACTTTATGGTTTCAAATGCAAGAAATGTCTCAAAAATACTTAAATGAAAAAATCTTTTACTTTCACTTTTAGAAACATAATAATGAAAACAAGCACTTCCTTTCAATTCAACCAAAGAAAACAATTTATAGTCTATGCTTGACAATGGAACTAAAGCAATCTTCAAAGCATCAATGTGACTTGACACTAATGAAAACAACTTCACACTAATGAACCAAAAGCAACTTGTAAAAGATGTCTTGATTGCAGGAAGACTCTTGAACGGGGGCAATCAATCTTAGAAAAGAAGGTCAATCAATGAGAGGAGGGTGACCTAGAATCCCTAGAAACCCTAGAGAGAAATCAAGCTTCAAACACATATTAACCAAATCAATAGACAATTGTAGTCATACAAGCATAACAACCAAGAAAAATACACTGTAGACACACTAGAAAATCATTAACAGAGGGAAAAAAGGTTGAGAACAAGAAGAAAACCCTAGCTTTTCTTATCCTCTGGGATCATAGCACATGTTATAAGCAAAAAGGTGATGCAAGGGTAATCAACACGATTGTAATTAAAAAACAATGATGATAGCGTGACTATTAAGGCTAAACCAAGACCAGAACAAACTGAGTGTCCTCAAGCAATAACCAATAAGTGCAAATAGCTACAGAGAAGAAAACAAGCCATAAAACTGACTATTTGTCAAACTTATCATAGAATCAGTGTGAAGGATTGTATGGAAAGTGTTATAGCTTCCCCAGTGGAGTCGCCATTTTGTTGTCTAGGAAATCCTCTCTGCGAATAGAGACAATCCCTCTAGCCTAATGAGTGGGACTAGCAACCTATGTGATAATATAGTATACACTTTCCTAAGTTACAATCGAAATAGAAGAAGAGGAAGATGGCCTACCTCGTTCTAATGTTATAATATCCTCCTTTATTGAAGACCTTGAATCGCTTGCACCATGGGCTTGATCCTACTACTCACAATGTTTAAATGTCTGCTTAAAAGATCAAGACACAACAAAGCATGCAAGTAAAAATAGCATAATCAAAATTAACCTACTTAACAAATCAAGGAACATTAAGATAAATGATTCATTTACACATTTATGGAAAATGAATTAGCAGTTGTATATACTAATAGAATAAAGGAGGAAGCACATAACCAAGCCTTGATGTCAATAAGCTATCCTTGAGTGAATTTCCAAGTCCAAACTCAAGCTATCCAAGCACTCCTTCTCCAAGCCAAATGAGTAGCATGTAGGCACAATCTCAACATAAGGGTGCAAATAGCCAAAGACCAACCATTTTGGAATGGGAGAGAATGAATATATAGGCTAGGAAAGGGAGTTAGCATCTCCCCAAAGATAGGAGAAGGCCCTCATCTCAAGGAGGTAGCTCATAGGGATAAGACCAAAAGGCAAATTTGAGATAACTCGACCTCATCCACACCAAAAAACCTCCATCTCTTCATTCTATAAGCCTCTAGATCACAAAGCTTCTTGTCCTCTTTGGGAAATTGCCTTTTAGGGACCATCGTTGGTATCCAAGTGAAAAGTGCACTAGCATCACGGGGCTAGTAGAGTGCAACTAGCAACCATTGTGGTTTTTAGTGTCAGAGGAGTGATGATTCTACAATTATGGTTTTAGAGCCATTTCCTTCAGGGGAAGCTCAAGGCATTTTCTAATCAGTGCTTTAGGGAGGATATGAGCTGCATATCTGGATGAGTATACTACATGATGGTCATGTTTCGGGAACTTCGGGGTATGTCACAGGGAAGTGCGGGAGGTGTGAAAAAATATTGTGTAACAAGCTTATTTTTTTGTTCTCTACTTTTCTCCTTGATTTACTTTTACATGCATGCACTAATCACAGTTAATTTTACAGATCTAGAAATTAAATAAAATTGTAATAGTGTAGAATCTTAGATTTTTAATATAATATTATCATATATGTTTTGACACACTGTCCAGTGGAATATCCATGGCAGTTTATGGATCAAACTCAGTAGCATGTAGAAAAACTCAACAGTTTCATAGATCTAGAAGAAGTTAACCATGAGGATGTAAAATTACATTTTTTTGCACAAAGTCTGTCTGGTGAGGTAAATAAATGGTATAGATATTTACCAACATCCAGTATTAACACCTTTCAGCAATTTGAACAGTTGTTTCTCGCCAGATGGGAAGTCAAGAAAAACTCATTGCATATTTTATCCGAGTATAATGCACTCAAAAGAAACCTAGGAAAATTTGTAGAGGAATTCATAGTCAAATTTAATAAGACCTATAATTATATTCCGGTTGAAATCAAACCCCCTCCTGGTTTAGCTTTGTTACATTATCCTAACTACTTTGATGTTGAGTTGTCTTATCAACTCTGTGAGAGAAACCCTACTACTTTGGAGCAAATGCAGAGTAATGCAATTGGAGTGGAGGCCAATTTATTGGCAAAGAAGGAAAAAATGAAGGTTGAAAGAAGAGTAGGTTTCAAAGAAGAGTCATCTTCATCCCCTGACTTGAAATTTGATGTGATGCTGAAAACTATGGAGAAATTGGTGGATAAGTTGACCCCTCCCCAAGGTGAGAATCAACCTCAAGTCAAAAATCTGAATTTCAAGAGACCCTAGACTACTCAAAATCATCCCAAAGAGCAGAAAGCTCCTAAAGAACAACAGCCTGTTGTTCGACCTCCTTTTCCAGAATCATTTGTAGATGAGGATACTAATGAAGAAGAAGACCATCAGATTGGGTGCTTCGATGACAAGGAGACCTAATTTTTTTCCATCAAAAAATAATATGGCCTTTCTGCTGAATACTTGGGAGAAAAAGACAATGTTCATCTTTGTGATTCAGTTGTTTATCAGCAGGGGTACAATAATGCGGTGGCATATTTTCAAAGACAGTACAACCTTAGAAACCGGAATGTTCCTATCAAACATTTGCCACAAAAGACAGTAGCCGAACAACAAGCTGAACCCAGAAAAGAGATATTGAAGAGGCCAAAGGAGCCAAAGAAGGACAATCCGAAAGAAGCAAGAAAGGAGACCAAAGATGCAGAAAAATTACAATCAACTTTTAATATGGAGTCTAAAATCAATAAGTTGAAAGTGTCCATTCCTTTTGCTGAACTTTTAAGAAATGAGCAATATAGGAAAATAATTTCTACTATGATTAAAAATTCAGAGATTGATCAAGTCAACATAATTTCACAAGATTCTTTGAACCTAGATGATGATGCTCCCAAATTTGTATTTGGCCCACACGTCACAAGTGAAAATGATGACGTGCCCCCTTTTTATGTAAGTCTAAATGTGCATGATATGATTCTTCATAACACAATGTTAGACTCTGGAGCCTCACATAATCTCATGCCCAAATCAGTCATGGACCATCTAGGACTTCAAATTACTAGACCCTATAAATATTTGTTCTCCTTTGATTCCAGAAAGGTAAAATTCTTAGGGTTGATTAAAGATTTAGTTGTCACCTTAGCTCAGATTCCTGCTAAAAGTGTTTTGATGGATATAGTAGTAGCAGACATTCCTGCTAGATTTGGAATGTTGTTATCCCAATCTTGGGCAGCAAGATTGGGAGGAACTTTACAGATGGACATGTCTTATGCTTATATACCATTGTTTGGTGAAATGAAAAGACTTTACCGAGAATTTCAAATGGCTTATATGGTGAGAAGCAGAACACAACTGGATAATCATCCAATATATGCAGTAGACACAGAGCTGGGGTCACAAATATTCTTCAATGATGGTTGTTTTGAGGGTGAAACATCAGCAGCAAATGAAACTGATATTCAGCAAGAACAGGTTCAGATTTCTTCAGGGGAGGTTTGGAAATTATACTTTGATGGATCCACATGTGAGAAGGGTTTGGGAGTAGGTGTGTGGATTTTTCCACCAGATTGTATAAGTCAATTTCATTCTTTTAAATTGTTGTTTGATTGTACAAATAACATAGCGGAGTATGAAGCTCTCGTTATTGGTTTAAATCTATTAAACCACATAAATTTCACATTTTTGGAGATTCGGAGCTGGTTGTGAACCAAGTTAAATTTGTCTATCAAACTAGGCATCCGAGAATGAGAGCTTATAGAAATGAAATTTGGGATTTGTTTTCTAACTTCTTTGTTGAACATGAAATCTCATTGATACCAAGAGAGAAGAATGGAATTGCAGATGCTCTGGAAAAGGCTGCTAGTACATTCAGAGCTCCATTGTATTCAAATGAAAAATATGAGATAAATGTTAGACATCGGCCTTCAATTCCAGATAATACAAAGCATTGGTAGGTTTTTGAAGATGATCAACAAATCAAAAGATTTCTGGAGAGAACAGATGAATTCCTCAACACTCCAATAGAAAGGCATGAAGATGAAATTGCAGATGAAAATTCTGAAACAACAGTCTATTTGAATGTTGTAGCAGGAAAGGAAATTATTCATCTTAGTAATAATTTGATTCCTAGAGGCTTAATACCTTTAGAAAGATTATTTGATTCTAATGATGTAGCAGTGAAGCTAATAATTCTGCCAATTGAGGTGGAGATGGAGGATTAAAATTTGGGAATGGAAAGTGACCCAAAGGTTTTCAAAGTTTCCAGCACTATGAATAAAGACAAGAAAACACATTATGTAGAATTATTGAAGGAATTCACTAATATATTTGCCTGGAGGTATGAAGATTTGAAAATTTATGGTTAGTCCATTATCCAACATACTATACCACTTAAGGAAAATGAGAAACCATTCTAACAAAATTTAAGAAGGATCAATCCAAAATTATTGCCACTGATTGAGAAAGAAGTAAAGGGGCTCCTTGCCACAAAAATTGTCATTCCACTCAGATTTTCCAATTGGGTAGAAAACTTGGTGCCAGTAAGAAAGAAAAGTGGGGAAATTTGCCTGTGCGTGGATTTCAGAAATTTAAATAAAGTCTCAATGAAGGATAATTATCCTTTACCGAAAATGGATCACATTTTCCAAAAGGTGGTTGGTTCAGAAAGGATTTCCATGCTGGATGGGTTTTCAGGATACAATCAAATCCTGTTCGACCCAAAAGATCAGGAGAAGACTACCTTCACCACACCATGGGGTACGTTCATGTATTCTAAGATGTGATTCAGACTCATGAATGCAGAAGCCACTTTTGAGTGCACAACGGACATCAACTTTTCTGACAAAAGAGATAAGTTTTTGGTTATTTATCTAGATGATATTATTGTTTTCTCGAAATCTGAATCTACCCATCTTAAACATCTTAGAGGAGTTTTTAGTAAGTGATTAAGATTTTCTCTTAATCCAAAGAAATCCCATTTTTCCATGAGAGAGGTAAAGTTGTTGGGACATATAGTGTCAAAAGACGGCATCAAGATAGACCCCAGCAAGGTGACAGAAATCCAAAAAAGTGAACATGCAAGAAGTAAAAAGGAAGTGCAATCTTTCTTAGGTAAAGTAAACTTTCTACGGCATTTTATTCCGAATTTTGCAGAAATCTTAAAAGTAATAACAAGAATGCTTAAGAAAGGGAGTGAAATTAAGTGGACTGAACAAGCGAAGAATTCTTTTAATGATATCAAGAGAGCCTTAGGCCAAGCGCCTCTACTCATTAGTCCAGATTTTTCAAAAGATTTCATGATTTTTTCTTTTGCTTCCGAACACACTATCTCTAGTGTGTTGCTTCAAAAGAATGATGCAGGACAAGAACAACCCATCTCCTTTTTTAGCAGGGCATTGAGGGATGTTGAACTAAATTACAATATTCTAGACAAATAGGCATATGTATTGATCAAATCACTAAAAAAATTTACATTGTTTCTTTTTCATTCTCATGTGATTGTGTATGTACTAGATGTTGCAATAAAGAGTATTTTAGTACATCTAGATAGTGATGGAAGAAGAGGTACATGGATTGATAAAATGTTGGAGTACAACATGGAAATAAAACCTACCAAGTTGATTAAAGGAAAAGGTCTATCCAGACTAATGATTGATTCAAATCTTGATGTTTTTGGTATAAATTATGTTTGTCAATTATCAGATCTGCTAGATGAAGAATCAGTGGTTTAAGTTGAAGATTGTTTTAAACAATGTTCTTGTTATGCTGATGTTGCTTACATCTTGCAAAATTTACAAGTTCCACCAGGAATAGATAAGACCCAGGCTATAATTTTTAGACTAAAATCCGTTAAGTATTGTCTTTTGAATGGTTATCTATACTAGAAAGATCCTCAAGGTATTTTATTTAACTTCCTGCTAGAAGACGAAGCTAAGAAAATGAGTAAAAATTCCATGAAGGAGCATGTGGAGGGCATCATTACTGGAAGGCCACAACAAATAAAACCTTGAGATCTTGTTTTTACTGGCTTAATTTATTTTCTAATGTTAGAAAATAAGTAGAAACTTGTAACAAATGTCAGTTATTTGAGGGTAAGTCAAAACTAATGTCTTTACCTTTGAAACCTATCTTTGTAGAGGCACCTTTCTAGCAATGGGGCCTTGACTTTATAGGTGAAATTCATCTGGCATCATCAACACAACATCAATGGATCTTGACAGGGACAAATTACTTTACAAAATGGATTGAGGCACTTCCAAGCAGGCAAGCTACTGATCTTGTGGTTATTCAATTCTTAGAAAATATTCTTTCTAGGTTTGGTTTCCCAAAGAGGATAATTACCGATAATGCATAGTGTTTCAAGTCTAAGAAGTTAGTAAAATTCTATGAAGACTACCATATCATACTTAGCCATTCCATAGCCTATTACCCTCAAGGTAATGGACTTGCAGAATCCTCCAATAAGAGTTTAGTAAAAATTATTAAAAATTTGTTAGAAGATAACAAAAAGGCTTGGCACACAAAGCTTAAATTTTCCTTATGCGCAAATAAAGTTAGCACTAAAATGCCAACCAATACTTCTCCTTTCCAGTTGGTATATGGTGTTGACACATTATTTCTTGTTTCAATTGGAATGCTTGTTATGAAATATTTTCAAGAGTTGGGAGAGGAACCAAATCAGTTACAGAGAAGGATAAGTCAACTAATTGAAGTGCACGAAACCAGAGAAAGGGTGTGTGAAAAATATCAAGAAATACAAGACCAAATCAAAAATGTTTTTGACAAAAAAACTAAAGAGCATGACTTCAAATGCCAAGACAGAGTTATAAAATGGGATGCTCGCATTGAGGATAAAGGTAAACACAGGAAGTTTGAGAATATTTGGAAAAGGTCATACATAATTGCTGCTTTCTGGGGAAAAAATAGTTTCATCTTAGAAGGTCCACATGGATAATCTTTACCAAGAGGTTCAGTCAATGGACGTTTCCTAAAGCATTATATTTCTCAAATACATTATAATTTTCAAGTTTCATTGTGCATAACCATTTATTTTGAAAAGTATCTTGCAAGTGTGGATGAATTTTATAAAGGACTTGAAGCCCAAAGTGAAGGCCCTAAGGTTCTGCTGATACTCATCAAAAAAATAAGACTTTTTTTAGAAACTGTTGTATTTTCTACTTCCAAGTTCAGAGTCTGTAAAATCATCACTTAAAAGTATGAAGTTCTCAGTCAGTTTTGCTTTTAAATCAATTTGTTGACACCTAATCATCAGGATTGGGTGAATATAATTAATGTAAATAAATAATAAGTAATATGAACAGTCATCGAGAGATGAAGTGAACAGTCTCTCCCCCATGTATATAATAAAGACCAACTTGAAGGAATAATATATGAATCAATTTGTTTTGAGGAGTTACTACCTGGCTTGACATGGTATCAGAGCCAACTTCAAAAATTAGTTGTAACTCCCTTCTGCCAGTTTCTTGCAGTCTGTCCACTGCCCCCTGTGGAGTCTGCCTACTGCACTCTCTATCCACTGTCTACTGTGCTCTCTGTCTACTGTGCAGTCTGTCCAATGCCTCTTTGTGTGTCTTCTGCGCATAATCATCGTGGTCCACTCTGTTATGCTCCTATACCAATAGGTGTCATATTTCATGATTGACTTGATGAGCTATGAGCATGTTCATACCTTTCCTTGTTGCAAATGTTTTCCATATTGTCAAAAAAATCAAAAAAAATTAAAAAATGTAAAGAGGGTATACCCTAAAAGAAAAATCAAAGGGTGAAAAGAATAAAATGGTCAAAAGATGAGAAGAAATGAACCCCAAACAAAAATAGACCAAGAAAGTGTGCAATTCTAAATGCCACTACTATTTCATTTTCTGTAATAAGCAATTGTTTTCAGCTTGTTAAACTTATGTCACAATTGATGAGAGTCAAACTGTTTAAACTTGGCTCATTCATTTTTCAATTTCATGCTATAGAGATAGAGAATAAAATCTGACCAAACTGTTTAATCTTGGCAAATAAGTAGATAGGTAGAGTAAATAAAAGGAGCTCAACAGTTTAAACTAAGCCCTTGGAGGTAATAAGGTTAGATTTAGATAGACTTCCACATGTAAAAGAAAAAGTGTGATAAGGGTTTTCCAGTCCAAGTGCACCCAAATAAAGAAGAAAAAATGCTAGGTTAAAGTAGGTAGGGTAGGTAGATGGTGTTGTAGATTTACTTGCGATGAATAATGTCTCTGAAATGTGTCATTTTTCACTTTCATCACAAGTACAAGGCAAACATTTCACTTGATGCAGTACAAGCAAAACAAGGTTAAATAATTAACTTCCCTTCACATTTTTCCCTAAAGATTTCACTAATTTCCCCTAAAGTATTAAGGTCTTTGAAAATCAAAGGGGCTTAGAGCATTTCTCTTACTTCTGGAGGGACCCAACCCTCAGCCCAATGATTTAAAAGCCTAAGTACTTAGACTCATCCATAAACCGTTCATTTCATTTCATAAAGTTTCCTAAGTAAAATCCTATTTTACTTAGGAATAATGCACAATATCACCTAAAAAACCCCTTTTTTATCTTTAGCCTAAGTTAAATATACTCTTTAAATGTTTTACTTGGCACTTTTACACTTCATATGTCATATTAACCTTTTAACCTATATTATATAAATCTCGAAAAAACATTCCCCTTCCCGTATTATTTAATTATATACAAATCCCCAAATTATTATATAATCCCGCCCCTGGTTGAATACAACCATAATCATCTTTTAGTAGAGGATTAACGAGTTAATCTGTAATTCGTTAAGAGCCTTAATTCCCCGCCGCACTATACGGGATTAATTAACCCTTTAGGTTAATTAATAACCACCCCCGACCAATCATATTGACCCCGATATGATTAAAACATTGTTAATTACATCGGGCTCACCACAAATAAAGTTTTGTCATATCCAACGCCCGTCCACCGTCCGATCACTCCCTTTTCATCCAACGGTTGACGATGATATCGTGCCCCCCTGGTGACCGCGCTTTAACTCACGATCACCAGGCGGTTTTCCACCCGTACTCCTGCCACGCGTCGCACTGTCCATATGCTCGCTCGCCCCCAGCCCAAAACTGCCCAGCCTCAAAAGTGGTGCGATACAAACTGCTTACCACCCTCCGCAAGCGACAAAATGTCACATCTCGCTTACGTCATACGCCCGATAAAACCAAAAAAAGACCCGCCAACCTCAGTTTTGTTAAATAAATGAACAAAGTGTCATTTTCACTGTAATACGCTGCGAGCCGTGTGTCCATGCAAAACAACGTCCGAGTCAACTGTTCCAGTTTCCCAACTTGCCACCCGACCAGAAAATCTATAGCAACGTGCTCCACAGCCTGTCATCCAACCTGCCATTGTATAGTTTACCTCCTAAACACAGGTATTTATCCAGTTTACCCTGAAACCCTGTAATTTCGGTTTTCTACTGAAAATTCTACCAGAGAGGGCCAAATTCAAGTCTAAAAACAGTCTGTGTTGCCATAAAAAGTCCCCAAACCTGTTGTTTGGTCTATTTTCCCACAGAAATCCTGAATTCCATATTGAATCCACAAGAACCAAATATGGAAACCCCTATAGCCTTGAATGTAGCACCCATAAACGTACCTCACAAAGGCTTAAATTATCTACCTTTGGCAGATAAATATTTTCAGATAAAAGGCCTATGTAGTGTTAAAAACCATTTTCAGGCCTTCTGCCAAGCTAGAGATAGTTATCTGAATAAGTCTGACATTTTTGGACTGTGGGAATCTAACCTTCCCATGTATTTCCTCCCCTCATTCCATGTTTTCCCAGACATAATTCATCAATGCTATGCTAATAATGATCCCATCTATAGAGTTGTTATGTCCCCATTTCAAACTGTTCTTTTTCACATAACTGCTAAATCCATCAATGAAATGATACAGTTCCACTCCACTCAGCCCCTGGCTCTTATTTCCATGGCATATTTACTTGAAAAAGCATCTCAGTTATCCAAATCAAAAGTGACTCGTATTGCTCAAACCTTCATGTTTCCAAAGCACCAGCCCAAAGGTCCACCTCCTTATCTGTAGGCTTTCTTCACTGAAACTGGAAGACTCATTGTTGATATGATATCCCTGATTATGGGGTTTAACTCTAGTGAATATGTTGATGATATCACCCTAGTGTTACTATCAATCTTTACTCCAGGACAGCCCCCTGCTGTCAGATATGATTATGCCACCTTTATTGCCAACAAAATCCATGATCAATTCCTGAATTTGGATAGGGAAGGAGTTTTCAAATACACCTCTTTCATATACCATCTTATGTTATATTATCAGTTAGATAACTTTCCTTTCCCTATCAAGAAATTGGATACCAAAGGAAATCCTAGATCTGATATCTTTTGGAGTTCAATCTTTCATGATACCAGTGAGTCCCCTTATACTTATAATGAGTTCATTGACTTATTTTTACATCCAGAAACCACTCCGTTGATAGGAATTTCCCCTCCTAGGATCAATGGTGACATGAAGAAAATTCTCTAACTCTCTAAGCAGTACAAGACAGGTCACTGGTACCTATATAAAAATCACAGAGAAATCAGGATGTATGGATGTGAATTATGCCCTTTTAAGTTGCCCAAGTATGTTCCCATGAGATTATTTGCATTGGAATATTTTAGGCAGATCATAAATGCAGACTTGGTCCATTTTTTGTGGTGCCAAGAAGAAAGCTCAGCTAAGAATTAGGAACCAGCTAGGCCCTTTTGTCATCAACAATAGGGATGCATGGAAAGAAGCTGAAAAAATATTAGAAGACCACCTTAGATTACAAAAGAGTTTTAGGTGGGTGCCATATGACCCCTACAGTTTTATATGTGACAGAAGGATGAAGAATAGGTTATCCCCTTATATACATCATAGGATCCCAGAAATTGAATAGTTTGCAAACCTGGATGAATGGATAGAGGGGACCTTAGTAGAAGAGGTTAATGAGCAGGTCAATATGGAAAATTCTATGAGAGATCTTAAGAAAACCCTTGACTTGGATTCTTTTGGGCAGGTACCATTCAAGTTGTCTCAAAAATCAGCAATTAGTACATCCACTGCTGGAACTTCTCAACAGCCTCCACAGGAAGTCAACATACCAGCCACAGGAACATCCAAAGGAAAGGAAGTAGAGACCATAGAACAGCCTACAATGACAGATCAGCCTGGAATTTCCAAAGAACAAGGTCAAGTACCAACTCCTCCAACTCAAACTAAAGTAGCAAAAAGTCCAATTTTGCAAACTCCTCTAAATGAGGAAAGAAATAAAAAGAGGGACAGGGAAACCACTACCCCCATCAGTGGACCTACAGGACAGCCTGGTACAAAGAAGCAAAGATTGAATCCTCTTTCAGAAGAGGAAATTATTGAAGAAACTACAGACAGTCAAAGAGTAGAAAGGGAACTTCCCCATTGGGAGAGACATCCACTAGCTCACAGAGGCAGGAGCTAGAGAAACAACACAGCACAGAAGTATCATCCACCAGGCCACAAAGTAAAGAGGCCCTAGATATCAAGAAGACATTCACAGAAATAAAAGCCAAAAATGATCCAGTAAGACTTCAAATTTACAATCAGTATTTGAAAATGGCCCCCACAAACCAGCAGAGATTGATGTCAGCCTATGACATTCAAGAGGGCAAGATGATAATGAGCTACTTCAAGCCAAAGGTTCAGCAACCTCAAACAGTAGCAGATTATATCAGAACAAATCTGGAAGTCTTGGCTAAGGATATTAATCCTTTGGATCAGATTGAACTTCACAAGCAAACTGGAGAAATGGTCTATTCTACCTTAACCAGTAATTCATTGATGGCTCACAGCCTACAAAATTCTTTGGATAATACAACTCCTAGCTGAACTTAGAAAAAGCCTCCTCCCTGGCTAAGGATAACAAAATAAAATCATTAGAAGAAATCATCATTGGATTGGGACATGATCCCAAATATGTAAAAGGTGTAGAAGCACTAATCAAGAAGAAAGAAGAAGACATTGTTGCCTTGAGGAAGTAGCTAAAGCTGCCTCCTTCAAGGCATCCACAAACTGCTGAGGTTATAAAGTAGAAATCTGAAGAAGAGATGATGGATCTCCTCTTGAAACTCAATGAAAGATTGAATGACACAGAGCAAGGACTAGAAAAAGCATTAAAGGACAAGCAGGGAGAGTCGACCTCTCAGCCTACTGATGTAATCCCCATAGTCTCAATAGCAGTTCCTTCTACACTTGGAGCAGCATTAGCACCAAATATCCCAGCAGTCATAGCAGAGGTAGTCACAGGAACAGCAACAGTAGCAACAGCACAGGGTAGCAGTGCTAATTTGAGCATTGAAGAATTGATAAAGGCAATGGAAGAAATGAGATTACAAGTTTCAGATTAAAACGGGTAAAAGAGCAGTTGGCTAAGGTAGAAAGAAATTATGATCTCTCCAAAATAAATGTTGTGGAAAAAACAAGGGAGATCAAAGCATAAGAAAATAAAGTGAAAACATTAGAAAATGATCTCACTTTTGACAAGCCTCTTGCAGAGATCAAGAACATTCTTTGGGCCAACATCACACAGTCCATACATGATGTTTGGCCATCCATCCAAGTGATCTATGAACAGATTGATCTAGTGAAAGTAACACAGGTATAAATTCAAAAGACAAAAGCTCTATTAGGACAAATGCCTGATCAAGCCAACCGGCTCATACATCTTTTAAATAACAAAACTAAAGAACAACTGGAAGAACTTGGCATTGCAGACAGGGCAGACACTATTTTCGAAATCAAAAGGGTGCTAACCAAGAAAACTTTGATGTAGAATTTGGAGAGAAGATGTCAAGATATGCAGGTGGAAATTAATTATTTTATGGAGAAGTTCACTATTTTGCAAAATAAAGGGCTACCAGGTCCTTTAGTGATTAATGACAGATTAATGAAGCATATAGATTATGTAAGCAAATTGAATAAGTATGCTGGAAATCAAGCTAGTTCATCAACAAGTGCATCAGGAATAAAAGCACTCCCCACAGGCCGAGTTCTCTACGACAGCTTAGAGAACTTATTCTATGTTGAGCATGAGATTAAACACTTATTCCCAATCCAGCCTAACTTTTTCAGATATACAGAGACTGATGAAACTCTGAGGAAACTTCAGAAACACAGATTGCCAGAGCAAAAATGGTGGGAAGACATGTTGGAAATTTTGTAAATTTATCTCTAGTAAAATGTAAATTTTGGGCTATTTACTATGGTAAAATGAATAAAGGTGAACAGAGATGAACAAAGGTCAAACAGGTCGAAGTGTATCAGAACAGGTAAAGGGTATCAGTCAAAACAGGGCAGCCAGCACAGAGTTACTAAAGAAGACAGCAGCAAACCAAATCATAGGGCTTGCCTCCAGCACACTCAGCAAGAAAAGGAACAGCACAACATCAGTTTACCTTTCTCCTATCTTCGAGACTAGTTGTCTCTATTTTCTTGTAACCTACTCTTAGTCACCCTAGAATATATCTCACTCTGTTATGAGATATTTTTTGTAAATATTTTTTGTATAAATACCCCCTCAATTGGAGTATTGAGGGTGGATTCTTAGACATTGCTGTAATATTGACTATTTTGGAATAAAGTGTTGTTGGACCAACTTTTGTATGGCTTGCTGGATAAAGAATTGAAGCAAAGGACTTTTCACAGATTTCTTGAAGCAAACACTGAATCAATAAGTCCTCTATACCTTATGTTTTAAAGTTTTCCTTGTTTATTATATCATCTATGTTTCACATCTGAATGATAAATGAAAAAGAATAATTCAGAATATGCTTGATTGCACTTTGTTTTCAATCGTTATTATTCTCCATGTTTTCTTCTGAATTAGTATAAACAGTGAAATCTTAATTGCTCATGTTTTCTAGTTCATTCATTCTGATTATATATTAAAGAATTCTTAACTGCTCTTTAGTAATAATCATTCAAGTTCCCTCTTTAAATGTGTTGAAGGATTCTTAACTTCCCTTCACCCATTTTAAACCCATTCCATTTATCCCAAATCTTGATTTGTTCCCTGTTTGACCATCTTGCCCTGTGAAACCATCTTTTGCTAAGAAACCAAGTCTAGTTAAGCCATCTTCTTTGACTCCATTAGCCCAATGGCCTGAACTACTCAGTTTTACCCCTCTACTATTCAATCTCACCACCCAAACTCAAACAAAACTCTTAAACTTTACATCTAGCCTAATATCTTTCAAAACTAAGCTAAATCATAGAGAGAGAGCCCTCTCTGAGTACAGATTGGCTAGAATCTGTACTTAAAAGTTGGTTTGTGGTTACCTGGACCCCTTTCCTCTTCCAATAACTTCAAGGAAAATCTGAGTGATAACATAGTGGTGACTCCACTGGGGATCTGAATAGTTTGTTTGTTACTCTTGTTTATTTTATAAGCTACAGACGGAGCCTGAAGTTAGTCAGGTAGCCTTTGAAATTCTCTTGCTTTGCAATCACAGAAGTAAATGAATGTTGCTTCAGCCTATCTCCAATCTAGCTTATGGATTGAACATCTAGTTTCAAATTCTTGATCAGTTCCTCTTATCAAATAAGTCTTTAAGAGAGTTCAAATCCCATACCTAAAACCTCTTAGAGAAACTGTAAGAAGTTGTATTGTCCAACCCATTTAGAGAAAAACCCAAAACATACCTAGAAACCTGGCTTCAGAAAGGACTCATTACACCAGAGCTAACCCTGATCCAAATCCACCACCTGTGTTCGAAAACCCTAATCTGATCCCTAGGATTCTTAGGAGACAAGATAGCCAAGAGAGTTCTGCTAGTTCTCGACCTTTATACAGATCAAGATCCTGTCCAGTGAAGTGGATTTACCTTGAGGACGAACCTTTTGATGAGTCTTTTGAGACCTCTTTATTTGTAACTTTTTCTGAATCTGGGTTAGCCCACACAGTTCATGATCCATTATTTATCGAAAATTTACAACTTGAGATTGTCACTTCACATCTTGACAGACATTTGCAGAATTCCATTCAATCTGAACTTACCTCTGTAGGAACACCAATCCTTTCTGTAATCACTTCAGCCTCTCCAAGTTCATCAACAGCACCACAGACATCTCAACCCCAAACCACCCCTCCATCCACCACTCCAAGACCAACCCCAACTGTTGTTTCAACCCAACCTACTACAATGGCAAATAGGTATACTCCCCTCAATTTACCTACCAATCTAGGGGCTATGCCCCAAGACTATCAAAGTAAGATCACTCCTTTCGATGGCTCTAGTGCTTACACTGCACAACAGCATAGTAAAAATATGACTGACTACTTTGAGATATATGAGGTTGATGCCGATGATGTTAGAATGGGGGTATTTTTTCAAAGTCTAACTGGTGATGTTAGAACATGGTTTAGAGCCCTCCCTATAAATAGTATCAATGACCTACAAGCCCTTTATACAAAATTCTTGAACAGATGGGAAAAGAAGAAATATCCTCTCCATATTTTTTCAGAATATGAAAACTTAAAGAGGGGAACACAAGAAACTATACAAGATTACTGTACTAGGTTCAATAATGTTTACAATGCTATCCCTCAAAACCTTAGACCTCCTCCAGATTTGGCATTAATCAAATTCCCTGATGGATTCGATTCTAATATGGCATACCAACTTAGGGAAAGAGCTCCTCGAACCTTAGAAGAGATGCAAAGTATAGCAGTTAGCGTTGAAGCCAACCTAATATCCAAATGAGCTAGAGCCAGAGCTGAAAGGAGGATACCTTTGAAAGAAGAACCCTCAGCCTTTGAACAAAAACTGGATGCTATTATTAAAGGTATGGAGAGGTTAGGAGATAGAGTAGAAACAATTGAAAGGAAATCCCCTTGGGATGGTCAACCAAGCAACACTGGGAGAAATCCAAATTTCAGGAAGAACCAGAACACTAGAAAGACTGGCCCTGATCAAAACCTTAGGCCCCCATTCCAAGAAAATTATGTTGAAGCCTCAACTTCTGATGAACCAACAGAAGATACCCAAATCAATTTGATGGGACTCAACAATGAGCAACAAGTTTTCTTGACCCAAGAGGACCAAGAAGCTCACATTCTTAAACAATTCCAAACTCAGTCAGGTGAATCATTTGACTTTAGGGAGGGATATGATACAGCCATTTATGAAGTCCACAAACAATATAACCTGAGGAGCAGAAGAATAGATATTCCTGAAACCAATAAACAGAAAGCCACAAAGCAGCCTAACAAAGGTAAGACCAATACCACCCCTGTACATATTCTTTCCAGAACAGACCCTAACCCTGCTAATCCAATTATTGAAGATGTATCCGATAATCAACCCAATAATAAACAACTTTCCACTTCTATTCCCTCTAAAGGAAACGTGGAAGAACCTCCAGAAGTTGATGTGGAAACAACTTCAGCCCATAACCCCACTCCTGAAAAGGAGAGAAAGCAAAGAATACAGATGAAAAAAAGAATACAACTGTCCGAAATGCAAGAAATCAGATTAAAAATCCTTTTAATCTGGAAGCTGAAGTAGGCAAATTAAAAATAGTTGTTCCATTGTCTGAACTAGCTAAACATGATGTCTACAGAAGCAAAATCAACAAGCCACTCAAAATCTCAGTTAATGAAGATTCAATAAATGTTTTTGATGATCAACCTGAATTAATTTTTTTCGCTGAAGTGAATGGGAAATCAGTAGATGGAGGAATTCCTCCTTTCTATGTAAGTTTGAACATACATGATAAAATACTTCATAATGCCATGTTTGATTCTGGTGCATCTCATAACTTAATGCCTAAATCTGTAATGGAGAAATTGGACCTAGACATCACTAGGCCATATAAGGACCTCTTTTCTTTCGATTCAAGTCAGGTCAGATGTTTAGGATTAATCAAAGACTTGTGTGTATCATTAGTTCAATATCCTGCCAAAACAATCTTAATGGACATAGTAGTAGCTGATATTCCACCGAAGTATGGCATGTTATTGTCCAGGTCTTGGGGTGCAAAACTTCAAGGATCTCTACAATTGGACATGTCTTATGCTACTATTTCAGTATTCGGTCAACCCAAGAAACTATACAGAGAAACCTTAATGAAATACGTTGTAAGTAGCCAGGAGAAACCCCAAAATTTCCCTATCTACTCAGTACACTCTGATATGGATTCTTTCATTCTTTATAATGCTGAAAGTGATTCCTCAAATGAATTGGAAGTTTTAGTAGCAGAACCAAAAGAAATTACAAATGAAAAATCTAGTGTTCAAATACAAGAAATTTCTGAGAACAATGACACATCAGACACCCAAGAGAAACTGAAAGAAACTAAAAAACCAGATCTCCCTATTAAACAGATTCCTGAGACTCCTGACACCAATTATGAACATGAAATTCTCTAGCACTTAGAATTTGATGGTTCAGTTAACAAATTAGGAGCAGGAGCAGGAGTCTGGGTGCATAATCTTGAAAATGACCATGCTGAAGGCCATGCCTACAAATTAAACTTTAGATGCACCAACAATATGGCAAAATATGAAGCTCTATTGCTAGGTCTTAAATTGGTTAAGAAATTAGGAGCAATTAGGGTGTCTGTCTTAGGAGATTCTGAGTTAATAGTTCAACAGATTAAAGGACAGTATTCAACAAATGATCCCAGACTGAAGTATTACAGAGATACAGTGATAGAGATTCTCAACACATTTTTGGAAACTAAGCTTGCCAAAATCCCAAGAAAACATAACTTGCAAGCTCATAGTCTGGCAATGTTTGTCAACACCTGAAAATTACCATTCGAACCTAATCATCAGTTCACATCTGAGATTAGACATAGGCCAGCTATACCTGACAATTTGAAGAACTGGCAAGTGTTCAATAGTGATAAGCAGATTAACAATTTCTTAACCTTAGATGAAGAATTTTGTAACATGAACATATATGTAGATACAGTTAGTGAGTTTGATCAAACAAATAAGATAGAAACAGACATTTTAGTAGAAAGTGCAACTCAAATGCTTCACCCAACAAAATTTACCAACAAAGAAATGCAAGATCTTAAAGAAATGGATATTGATGAAATTATTGAAGGAGAATCTGAAGTAATCAATTTAAAAGACAATTGTTTGCCTTAGGGATTAACTCCTTTGGAAGACCTCTTTGATTTCAATGATATTCTAAAGAAACCTAAGATGGAACCCTTAAAAGCAGATATTGAGGATTATAATTTGGGAACCGAGGATGATCCTAAAATGGTAAATTTATCTAAATCTTTGCCCCCTGACCAAAAACTCAAATATGTTGAAGTAATGAGAGAGTTCTAGGATGTCTTTGCCTGGAGTTATAAAGACCTGAAATCTTATGACACCTCCATAATTCAGCATACAATACCTCTGAAGGAAAACCAGAAACCATTCAAGCAAAAGCTTAGAAGAATTAACCCTGTACTGCTGCCCTTAATTGAAAAAGAAATCAGTATGAAGTAGGGATAATTGCTCCTATCAGGTTTTTAGAGTGGGTTTCTAATTTAGTACCTACTAGGAAGAAAACTGGAGAAATCAGATTATGTTTCGATTTAAGGAATGTTAATAAGGTTTCTCTGAAGGAAAATTACCTTTTACCCAAGATGAATCACATTTTACAGAGGGTGGGAGGGGCTTCTAGGATTTCACTCTTGGATGGGTTCTCAAGATATAACCAGATTCTGGTTCATCCTGATGACTAGGAAAAGACTTCTTTTACAACACCATGGGGCACATTCAAATATGTTAAATTGCCATTTGGACTTAAAAATGCAGGGGCAACCTTCCAAAGAGCCATGGACATAGCATTTTCCAAAGAAATTCATGATTTTTTGGTTATTTATCTAGATGACCTGACTATTTTTTCTCAATTAGATCAGCAACATTTGGATCATCTGAGACAAGTATTCTTGAAATGTAGGAAATATGGTATTTCTTTCAATCCTAAGAATTCCTTATTTGGTCTAGAGGAAGGCAAACTTTTAGGCCACATTATCTCCAAAGAGGGCATCAGAATTGATCCTGCTAGAATAGAAGCCATTCTGCAAATACCCCACCCTAGAAATGTCAAAGAACTTCAAGCTTTCCTAGGAAAGATCAATTTTTTGAGAAGATTTATCTCTAATTTAGCTGAATTAATTAGATTTCTTAATAATATTTTGAAAAAGGATTCTAGTATTAAATGGACAGCTAAAGCCAAGCAAGCCTTTGAAGAAATTAAAATGGCTTTAACTAGAACACCGGTCCTTACAAGTCCAAAGTTTGATAGAGACTTTATAATATTTTCCTTTGCATCAGAACACACCATAGCTGCTGTTTTACTACAAAAGGACGATCAAGGATGTGAAAAACCTATAGCCTTTTTTAGCAAAGCACTTAGGGATGCACCACTAAAATACAAAATCATGGAAAAGCAAGCTTTTGCACTTGTAAAAGCTATTAAAGACTTTAGAGTCTACATATTGTATTCCCATGTAATAGCATATGTACCAAATGCTGTTGTCAAAGACATCTTAACTCAGGATGGAATTGAGAGCAAAAGAGGTAAATGGATCGCTACTATATTGGAGTATGATATTGAAATAAAACCCACAAAGCTTATAAAAGGACAGGGATTGGCCAAACTCATGACTGAAACAAATTTTCAAGCCATAGACATTAATGAACTGGATAATGAACAGGAGATGGCAACTCCACAAATCAAGCAGGCCTTCTTAGATTCACCTTGGTATGCTGATATAACTTATGTATTATTAAACCTGCAGGCTCCTCCAGGGTTATCCAAAACAAAGAAATGGTTTTTAAAGATGAAAGCTACAAAATTTTGTATTTTAGATAATGCTCTTTTTTGGAAAAATCATGAAGGTATTCTATTGAATTGTTTATTAAAATAAGAAGTTGACAAGGTTCTCAAATAATTTCATGCAGGAGACTGTGGTGGACACCTTTACTAGAAGGCAACTGCAGACAAGATCCTGAGGGCTAGATTTTATTGGCCAACCTTATTCACTGATGTAAAGAAATTTGTCACTGCTTGCCATAAATGCCAAATTTTTGAAGGCAAGAGAAAACTATTACCTTTACCCCTGAGACCAATTTCCACCGAAAAACCCTTCCAACAATGGGGCCTAGACTTCATTGGAGAAATCCATCCTCCCTCTTCTGGCCAACATAAATGGATTCTCACTGCCACAGATTATTTCACCAAATGGATAGAAGCCATTCCTTCCAGACAAGCCAACAACACAGTGATTATAAGATTCTTAGAAACCAACATATTGTCTAGATTTGGTTGTCCCGAAAAAATCATAACTGATAATGCTGTTGTCTTTAAATCCAAGAAAATGATAAGTTTCTGTAATAAATACCATATCACTTTAGGCCATTCCACAGCATATTACCCTCAAGGTAATGGTCTATCTGAGTCTTCCAACAAAATCCTAGTTAATATTATTAAGAAATTATTGGCATAAGAAACTTACCAATGCACTATGGGCAGACAGACTCACTACAAAGAAATCTATTGGAACTAGTCCTTACGAATTAGTCTATGGCATGGAGGATGTATTTCCTTCATCTTTAGGTGTTGCTGTAATGAAATTACTTCAAGAAGCTCAAGTGGAACCCAATGATATTCAAAGGAGAATAAATCAGACCATCCATCTGCAACAAACCAGAGAGGAAGTATATCAGAGATCCCAAGTGGTACAAGAGAAACTTAAGAAAATATTTGATAAAAGAACCAAGGCAGAAGACTTCTACATTGGAGACAAAGTTTTAAGATGGGATTCCAGGAGAGAGAATAAGGGAAAACATGGGAAGTTTGACTTCCTATGGAAAGGACCTTTTATCATCCGTTCTTTACAACGGAACAGTACTTACTATCTCAAAAACTTGGATGACACATAAACAGAAGAAGGGTTGGTTAATTGTCGGGTGCTGAAGCATTACTATGATCCCACTTTTTAATGTATTCTAATTTTGATAGGTAAATAATATATCCTTAGTAATGTCACAGTTTGGATTGGATAGTAACTTGCTGGAGTTGAAGCCCGAAGGGAAGGCCCTAAGCTTCAGAAGGATTGCTGTCATACATACAATAAAGCAACCAGCAGAAGGAGATTTCAGAGCACAGTCGAAGTCATTCAGAAGGCCATTTGACCTAATGTTCTTAACTTTCCACCAGGAAAAGCCATCCCCAAGTGGAGCCAGTGTTATTTTGCTATACTAATAGGTGTCATATTTCATGATTGACTTGATGAGCTATGAGCATGTTCATACATTTCCTTGTTCCAAAGGTTTTCCATATTGCCAAAAAAATAAAAATAAAAATAAAAAATGTAAAGAGGGTATACCCTAAAAGAAAAATCAAAGGGTGAAAAGAATAAAATGGTCAAAAAATGAGAAGAAATGAACCCCAAACAAAAATAGACCAGGAAAGTGTGCAAGTCTAAATGCCACTACTATTTCATTTTCTGTAATACTTAATTGTGTGCAGCTTGTTAAACTTATGCCACAATTGATGAAGAGTAAAATTGTTTAAACTTGGCTCATTCATTTTTCAATTTCACGCTATAGAGATAGAGAATAAAATCTGACCAAACTGTTTCATCTTGGCAGATAAGTAGATAGGTAGAATAAATAAAAGGAGCTTAACAGTTTAAACTGAGCCCTTGGAGGTAATAAGGTTAAATTTAGATAGACTTCCATATGTAAAAGAAAAAGTGTGATAAGGGTTTGCCAGTCCAAGTGCACCCAAATAAAGAAGAAAAAATGCTAGGTTAAAGTAGGTAGGATAGGTAGATGGTGTTGCAGAATTACTTGCGATGAATAATGTCTATGAAATGTGTCATTTTTCGCTTTCATCACAAGTACAAGGCAGACATTTCACTTGATGCAGTACAAGTAAAACAAGGTTAAATAATTAACTTCCCTTCACATTTTTCCCTAAAGATTTCACTAATCTCCCCTAAAGTATTAAGGTCTTTGAAAATCAAAGGGGCTCAGAGCATTTCTCTGACTTCTGGAGGAACCGGACCTTTGGCCCAATGATTTAAAAGCCTAAGTACTTAGACTCATCCTTAAACCGTTCATTTCATTTCATAAAGTTTCTTAAGTAAAATCCTATTTTACTTAGGAATAATGCACAATATCACCTAAAAAACCCCTTTTTATCTTTAGCCTAAGTTAAATATACTATTTAAATGTTTTAATTGGTGCTTTTACACTTCATATGTCATATTAACCTTTTAACCTATATTATATAAATCCTGAAAAAACATTCCCCTTCTCGTATTATTTAATTATATACAAATCCCCAAATTATTATATAATCCTGCCCCTGGTTGAATACAACCATAATCATATTTTAAGTAGAGTATTAACGAGTTAATCTGTAATTTGTTAAGAGCCTTAATTCCCTGCCGCACTATACGGGAATAATTAACCCTTTAGCTTAATTAATAACCACCCCCGACCAATCATATTGACCCTGATATGATTAAAACATTGTTAATTACATCAGGCCCACCACAAATAAATTTCCGCCATCTCCAATGCCCGTCCACCATCTGATCACTCCCTTTTCATCCAACGGTTGACAATGATATCGTGCCCCCCTGATGACCGCACTTTAACTCACGATCACCAAGAGGTTTTCCACCCATACTCCCGCCATGCGTCACGCTATCCATATGCTCGCTCGCCCCCGGCCCAAAACTACCCAACCTCAAAAGAAATGTGATACAAACCGCTTACCACCCTCTGCAAGCAACAAAATTTCACATCCCGCTTACGTCATACACCCTATAAAACCAAAAAAAGACCCTCCAACCTCAGTTTTGTTAAATAAACGAACAAAGTGTCATTTTCACTGTAATACGTTGTGACCCGTGCTTCCATGCAAAACAACGTCCGAGTCAACTGTTCCAGTTTCCCACTTGCCACCCGACTAGAAAATCTACAGTGACGCACTCCGCAACCTGTCATCCAGCCTGCCATTGTACAGTTTGTTGTTGGGAAAAGTATCCAATACGGAATGACCCTATCCCACTCTAAGGGTGATAGTACCTCAGCAACAATCAAAGCAAAGCTATTCAAGATTACTTCTTTATGAGATGTAAGAGAGGGGAGAAAGAGATCCACTAACCGATGTCTTCCGCTAATGATTGATCCAATCTTTTCTCTTTGCTGCTTGCTCCCAACTCCTTGCTCTTTCACTGGCCCAGCTACACCAAGATCCTGCAAAATGGCAAGAGAGGGAAACTACAAGAAGCATACATTCATAATTGATTCGAGGATTAGAATAAATCAAATATACAAGTATAACAATACACCATTGAGACACATGCATATAGAAGAACCTCAAATGCTTTATTAATGGAAGAAGTAAAGTTCAGGAAGTGATACAACCATAAGAGGCCCAATCCAGCATCACCTCCCAGCAGAAAGAAATCTCCTCTTCACCTCCTTCAAAGCAAATCACCCAATAGTTCTATACTCAAACCAACAGCACTTCCTTACATTCACAAGATTCCAGCCTCCTTAGACCTCATGAGAGAGCTCTATATATAGGAGTTTTGGAGAAAGGATGAGTCAGCTTGAGGCTGGCATGAAGCTAACTAGTGTCCTCTCCCACTTCAGTTATTCTTCAGTTCTTCAGTCCACTTGGAGGTTCTTGCTTCCACTTGGAGATCTAGACCCTCTTACTCATCACCAGTCGAATTCTCTGATCCAAGTGTCATTTTGGAAGCTTCCTGGGCATTGACACCTTGAGGAATGACTGTGCCACTTGGCCAAACTCGCCCAACGCAGGTAGCCTTCTTTGCAGTTGACATTCAGCGCAGGTACACAGTGGAGCACTTGACATTCAGCGCAGATGCTCAGTGGAGCAGTTGACATGATCCAGAATTAGCTTGTTTTTGAGTGTTTTCAGGTGGAGAACTGATATTCAGTGTTGTGGTTTGCTGACCTTGTTCCTCTAGGGGTAGGAACAACATGTTTAGGGACTTTGGATCCCTCAGATTATTGACATTTCATGCTTCATGCCGTAAGGCACAAAAATGTCTATAACAGTTGCCCCCTAAAGTATGAGGTCGTTTATCGGGTGAAATTCTTTATCAGGAGGATCCGAAGTTCATTCAATCGCTGAGAGGTGACCTGTAATAAAATACAATACAATACATTATTTTTCATTCTGCTTTCATGATCTAGCTGAGGCGGGCATTCCCATGCTCAGCTTTATAAATTCATTTTGGTACATAGAACAGACGATCGTCTGATGGTAGACTGATAATTCTCTGCTGAAATTATCATCCTTTGAATAGGATGATCATCTGCTGCAATGATGTACATGTCAAATGTCTTTATATTTCCTGAATATATCTCGCAGCCCGGATGGATGAAACTAGATCCGGGGTCTTCAAACTCGTTCGATCTTCACTCTAAGTACAAGTCGATCCATGTGAGAATTGCGCTGAAGTCGAACATGGAAAGACATCGCTTGATTACCGGTCAATGATGTAAACCGTTAACAAGCGCGAGAGGAATCACCGATAATGAAAATGACCATCAAGGTACTGCAGTACAATTCACGTGGTGTGAATATAGGACTTGGCGTCGAACACCACGCAAAATCTTCTGGTCGAAGGTCATTGATGTATATCTGTCGCCGGAAGTGAGAAACTTGCCATTGAGGCATGCAAGTTTCAAAGTACTGAGGGGGTTGTTCCTAGATCAACTTCTTGGATAATGAGCTGAAGTCGACAAGAAGCGATCCGTCAAAGGAGGGCCTTAATGAATCCCACATCAGTGACACGGAACGGAGCTAATGACTTTAATGGAGGTGAAAACAATCTGTGACATATGATTCAGGGTGGCGATCATGGATGGATGAAGGATAATGTATGGCAGTGGATGGGACACGGTTGACTCTTTCTGAACAACATCTCTTGAACATATAACGACACTGATGTGATGGATCGGTAGCATTACCCCAAATGTGGATGGTTTGGCGAAGACCATGGTGATGAGACCGGTGAATGAAACAACCCAACCCGATGTGATACGGAGGAAAAGTGTCATGTTCAAGAGCGACTTGCTACCATTAAAGCTCTGAGGTTCTCCCAATTTTTCCCCAGTCATTTCTGACCAGTACCTCTTTATTTTTGTCAAGCTTGAGGAAGATAACATATGCTTGTTCTATAACCTACCCTTCGGGCAAGCCCATCGCTATGTTTTAACGAGCTTAGCGATAGGGAAACTCGTTCTCGCCTAAAGACAAGTTTGTCGCTATTTAATCATTTTAATGAGTCTAACGACAAGGAAAACTTGGTCCTTTTCATTTTTAGAGAGTTTGAAAAGGTACAGAAAGTTAACTCCAAAATTCCTTTTTTGTCATCTAATCCCTTAAGTCCAAAAAAGTATAAAACAATACAGAAGGGATGAGTTTTCGATAATTTTAACGAGCCGAATAAAACAAGCGCTCGACCTTTTTGTGCAATAATCCCTCAGGTCCAAAAAGATTAAAATCTAGAGGAGGGATAGCTCTTCCGGTCATTTTAACGAGCTGGAAGGCCAAAACTCGGCAAACTTTTCATATTTTACGAGTCAGATGAAAAGAGCTCAAAGAAGACTCGTCTTTTGAGGAACGAGTGATAAACAGGGATAGCAGCAGATTCCAGGTACAGGTTGGAATTTTCCAATCACGGCAGTGTCACAAGGATGGCTAGGTGAAATCACTCTTCGCAGCTGTTCCTCAAAATGGGTAAACAATCATATGGAGGTGAACGATCGGCCAAATGGAATGGAGGTGGCAGGTGCAAAACACGACCAAGGCTTTTTATGGCTAATAAATTTACGATCACAATGGTTATTTACCGGGATAGGTTCATTTTTTATTTAACGAGCTTGAATGCACCAAAAACACTGCTCAATCTTATGTTTATTTTTTAACGAGCATGAACTATGTGCTAAAACTGCTCGGATCTCGCTTTTCTATTTTTTAACGAGCATAAATTCCACGGTAAAACTGCTCGATATACCAGTCATAAGATAAGAAATTTCCCCTGTAAGATCCCATTTTTTATAGAGCTCGCGCCTTACCAAAGCTATGCTCCCTCTCATCCTTTCTTTATGCAAGTTCGGACACGGCTAATCCCAAAAACAGATAAATAACCGCTCTTAGCTTGCACTCCAAAAGGTTTGCATGCCCCCGGGTATAAAGTACAATTTCAAGGCTGCCCCTACTTATCCGATAAAACATTTGTTTTAAAGGGTGAGGCTTGCCTGTTTCTGGTTACCCAAAGATTGTTTTGTTAACTTCTTCAAACGAAAACATTTCTTCGGCACTGTCTACCGAAGTAGACAATGGTGAATGACCTTTGTCAAACACGTAACCTTGACAAAAGAATCCTATTCTAGAACAACCCCTCTTCCATCCACGGACGGGGTACGGACTAGTCATATTCTCTCGCGGAAATTCTACCTTATACCCAAGGTTTCCTCTGCCCGAAGCATACCAGGATGCATGCCCCCTGGGTTCCAGTCCCATCTTTCCGAATCACTCGCACTCATCGAGAAGGAGGACTGGGGGTGGAGACATTTCTTGATTGAATAGACCATTCAGGGTTGGTATGTGACTATTTGCGATGCGTGATCCTGGAAATGAAAGTTGGTCTACGAGCTTGACCATCCTTCCTTCGTGTGGAAAACACATTACTCTAAAGAGTGAGGAGACTATTTCTCCCATGCAATATATATAGTCTCGTCCAAGGAGTAAGTTATAATCCAAGGGTCCTTGAACGACCATCACGTTCATTTGAACGGTCTTCCCTTTCAATGTAACAGGTACATTGGGGAGGATCCCTAATGGTTGACTGGTTCCTTTATCAAAACCCGAGAGATTTCTTATCTCAGGCAAAAGCGTCGGGGAACCCAGTGCTTTCCAAGCAACAGAGGAAAGGATACTCACAGATGCCCCTTCATCAATGATAGTGCCAGCCATTACCATTCTGTAAATTTGGACTATGATTCTGAATGGTATACTGGCTGGCAACCGGGGTCTGCCTAGTTGGTTCCAATCAAAGGACACAACCAGGTTGCTTGGTGGTGGGACCGAATACACGGCCGGATATGACCCTGACGATGTTCCTTCCTGCGATAAAGGAATGGGCGCATTGCCCTGATGCTCATCAGAGTCGGTGTTGACGAAAAGAATCTGGATGGTGTCATCCTTATTCTCTTCAGTGAGGGTGTCATTTGAAGATGAAACCTCTGAAGGCAGAACCGGGTCAACTGTCGTTTCGACCTTTAGACT
The DNA here is from genome assembly GCA_031772625.1 of Pinus tabuliformis. NCBI lineage: Eukaryota > Viridiplantae > Streptophyta > Pinopsida > Pinales > Pinaceae > Pinus > Pinus tabuliformis. The sequence continues at coordinate 42,777,159 of CM062815.1, forward strand.
TTCGTCTGGTCTGGATTCAGTAGGTTCATTTTTAATGACTGACGCTTCAGCTGACCACTTGAGCGGGCCAGCTGTATTTTCAACCAACGAAGGACTTGGCACGAGTTTTTTGTATCCAGGAGGAAATCTCAACGGTGAAACCGGGCGATCTTCCAAAACTCTCTTCGCTTCGTCTAAGAAGGGACAACGGTGGATGGCGTGATCGCTTTCACACAGTCTGCAGGGGGATCTTGCTCCCCCTCTTTGTCTTGAACCTTCACTTTCGCTGGTTGACGGTAAGCATTCAACATGGCTATCAGAGGTTGATGCCCCCGAATTGTGCAAACGAGGGGACTAGTCCCTTAGTATCCGGGGAATACAGGGACAATCTCTATGGAAGTGGTCTCCTCTACATATGACACATGGCGATTTAGGACCGGTCTGTGCTGTGTGTGGATTTTTGTCAGATGTCTTTTGCTTGCCCCCAGTCGCCTTAGGCTCCTTCTTCTTCTTTTCTCTCTTCTTCTTCTCCTTCTCCTCTATGGGAGCTTGGCTTTTGCCGGCTCTACCTTGCGAAGATGAAGGATTGGAGGAAGAGTTATAGGAAGTAGAAAGCTGGTGGGCAGCTCTACACTGATCTAACTGTTGACTCGACTGTTCAGGAACCATGGTGTTCTGAACTACATTGGTTGAGAATAGCCAAATTGGCAGGCCAATTGTCAGTCCTGGAAGCGACAATGCGGCCATGTGGGGCGCACCAACTTCTCCCCAAGAGGAGAAAGGACTAGGATTTCCATCATGTGTAATTCCTTGGTTGGGGCATTCCATGTTCTCAACCTATAGATCAACGCAGGAATATGAGGTGATTATGTTTCGTTTAAAATAAATTTTATAACAACGCTTTAGACACAACTTGCTTTTTCACTTTTTAAGAGTCGAGAAAAAGCTAAAGATGACTCTAGTCTCCTTCGATGTTTTAACGAACCCGAAGTGACAAATGCTCGGATGGACTTTTTCAGTTATAGAGTTTGAAAAAGGCCAAAAGAAACTACTCTGGAGTTCTAGGCAGAGGGTGTGCCAAACTTTTCGCAAAACCACAGAATACGTTTTACGGTACGAGTGGCCGATCTTTGTGAATGTTGTGTTCACTGCATTGCGATCAGTAGGGCGGCCGACACGGTTTCCTATGGATAAAGGCTTTGTTCCTATAGGGGTCTCCCAATATATACGCGACGGTACGTGGGAGCACAAGTCCGTATTGATACTTATCGCTTCACCGTGGAGGAATCACCCAACCACTCAACGCTAAGATATCACGTTTAACGACGCCGGAACACGTCTCTAGCTTAGACCTCTATGTGTTTGCGTTATGTTTCAATGCGTTGTTATGTAAATTCAATTTATTTTAAGGTTGATCTTGTTTAGCAGTTTGCCTTTATGGATCACCACAAGATGTATGATAACACTCCTAAATGTAGTCTAAGATGATAAGCAAGCTTTTCAATCTTTCAACTTTGAAAATCTTAACTACTGAGGGAAAAGAAAGACATCATATTTTCACACAGATCATAGAGCACACACTAATGCACTTTTTCCTAAATCAACATGCAAACTGTCAAAATGCACATGCACAATGCAGGTATTTCTTTTCTCTTTCTTAATGTTGATGTAATACAAAAAGAAAGTTGTTGTATAACTTTGAATTCAATTTCAAGTGAAAGCAAACAAGCTTGTCCAAAATCAAAAGACACCTTAAGATTTACTTGTTTCGACACTAGAAATATATAAATTCAAACCATATGATGAAAGCAAAAGCTCAATCAGCTATGAACAGCAAACAAACTAACTCTTAAGATCAAAACGACACTTTATCACAGGTATAGATCTAAGAGGCCACAGCAAGACTAGTTCACTTTCGTTATGGGAAACTGCAAATGATGTAAGAAATACACAAAGAACAAATACAGTTTCTTTATACAACCGAGGCGGAATAGTGGCAAGGAAAGTTGGTTTCAGATAGGTACATTGACTGATAACAGGCTGCAAAAACAAGGATGAAAACAGGGCAATAAACAGCAGGGAACCCCAGTAGCACAAGGCAAAATTGGTTCAGCGCAGGTGGTACACTGTCAGTTTGACATTCAGCGCAGGAAGCCCCTTCGGGATCTGCGCTGAAATGCAGACTGCCTTCACAGTGCCTGCACTGAAGAGATAAACTTTCGTTTTTCTCAGTTTCCGGGTCACAGATTGCTCAAAAATTCACAGTTTTTGGCCAAATCAGAAGCTATCAATCAAATACACACTAAGGGATGAAAAGGAGGATGAAAATCTATCACTAAGAGCTATTCAGAGTCCTTGTGGATCAGCTCTTCAAATCATAAACATGCCCAGAAACTGAGCTAGAGTAGTTGCCCTCTACTTTGCATTTGAAAGATCCAAATGCCGTTTGATTCGGTACTCCCTGTGTTTATGAAATGAATAGAAAAAACACAAACAACCAACAAGATACGGTCCCCAGTGGAGTCGGCAATTTGTTGTTGGGAAAAGTATCCAATACGGAATGACCCTATCCCACTCTAAGGGTGATAGTACCTCAGCAACAATCAAAGCAAAGCTATTCAAGATTACTTCTTTATGAGATGTAAGAGAGGGGAGAAAGAGATCCACTAACCGATGTCTTCCGCTAATGATTGATCCAATCTTTTCTCTTTGCTGCTTGCTCCCAACTCCTTGCTCTTTCACTGGCCCAGCTACACCAAGATCCTGCAAAATGGCAAGAGATGGAAACTACAAGAAGCATACATTCATAATTGATTCGAGGATTAGAATAAATCAAATATACAAGTATAACAATACACCATTGAGACACATGCATATAGAAGAACCTAAAATGCTTTATTAATGGAAGAAGTAAAGTTCAGGAAGTGATACAACCATAAGAGGCCCAATCCAGCATCACCTCCCAGCAGAAAGAAATCTCCTCTTCACCTCCTTCAAAGCAAATCACCCAATAGTTCTATACTCAAACCAACAGCACTTCCTTACATTCACAAGATTCCAGCCTCCTTAGACCTCATGAGAGAGCTCTATATATAGGAGTTTTGGAGAAAGGATGAGTCAGCTTGAGGCTGGCATGAAGTTGACTAGTGTCCTCTCCCACTTCAGTTATTCTTCAGTTCTTGAGTCCACTTGGAGGTTCTTGCTTCAACTTGGAGATCTAGACCCTCTTACTCATCACCAGTCGAATTCTCTGATCCAAGTGTCATTTTGGAAGCTTCCTGGGCATTGACACCTTGAGGAATGACTGTGCCACTTGGCCAAACTCGCCCAGCGCAGGTAGCCTTCTTTGCAGTTGACATTCAACGCAGGTACACAGTGGAGCACTTGACATTCAGCGCAGATGCTCAGTGGAGCAGTTGACATGATCCAGAATTAGCTTGTTTTTGAGTGTTTTCAGGTGGAGAACTGATATTCAGTGTTGTGGTTTGCTGACCTTGTTCCTCTAGGGGTAGGAACAACATGTTTAGGGAATTTGGATCCCTCAGATTATTGACATTTCATGCTTCATGCCGTAAGGCACAAAAATGTCTATAACACAGTTTACCTCCTAAACATAGGTATTTATCCAGTTTACCTTGCAACCCTATAATTCTGGTTTTCTACTGAAAATTCTACCAGAGAGGGCCAAATTCAAGTCTAAAAACAATTTGTGTTGCCATAAAAAGTCCCCAAACCTATTGTTTGGTCTATTTTCCCACAGAAATCCTGAATTCCATATTGAATCCACAAGAACCAAATATGGAAACCCCTATACCCCTTAATGTAGCACCTATGAACGCACCTCACAGAGACTTATATTATCTACCTCTGGCAGATAAAGATTTTCATATAAAAGACCTATCTAGTGTTAAAAACAATCTTCAAGCCTTCTGCCAAGCCAGAGATAGTTATCTGAATAAGTCTGACATTTTTTTACTGTGGGAATCTAACCTTCCCATGTATTTCCTCCCCTCAGTCCATGTTTTCCCAGACATAATTCATCAATGATGTGCTAATTATGATCCCATCCATAGAGTTGTTATGTCCCCATTTCAAACTATCCTTTTTCCCATAACTGCTAAATCCATCAATGAAATGATACAGTTCCACTCCACTCAGCCCCTGGCTCCTATTTCCATGTCATATTTACTTGAAAAATCATCTTAGTTATCCAAATCAAAAGTGACTCGTATTGCTCAAACCTTTATTTTGCCAAAGCACCAGCCCAAAGGTCCACCTCCTTATCTGCAGGCTTTCTTCACTGAAACTGGAAGACTCATTGTTGATATGATATCCCTGATTATGGGGTTTAACTCTAGTGAATATGTTGATGATATCACCCTAGTGTTACTATCAATCTTTACTCCAGGACAGCCCCCTGCAATCAGATATGATTATGCCACCTTTATTTCCGACAAAATCCATAATAAATTCCTGAATTTGGATAGGAAAGGAGTTTTCAAATACACCTCTTTCATATACCATCTTATGTTATATTATTAGTCAGATAACTTTCCTTTCCCTATCAAGAAATTGGACACCAAAGGAAATCCTAGATCTGTTATCTTTTGGAGTTCAATCTTTCATAATACCAGTGAGTCCCCTTATACTTATAATGAGTTCATTGACTTATTTGTACATCCAGCAACCACTCTGTTGATAGGAATTTCCCCTCCTAGGATCAATGGTGACATGAAGAAAATTCTCCAGCTCTCTAAGCAGTACAAGACAGGTGACTGGTACCTATATAAAAATCACACAGAAATCAAGATGTATGGATGTGAACTGTGCCCTTTTAAGTTGCCCAAATATGTTCCCATGAGACTATTTGCTTTGGAATATTTCAGGCAGATCATAAATGCAGATTTAGTCCATTTTTGTGGTGCCAAGAAGAAAGCTCAACTAAGAATTAAGAACCAGCTAGGCCCTTTTGTCATCAATAATAGGGATGCATGGAAAGAAGTTGAAAAAATATTAGAAGACCATCTTAGATTACAAAAGATTTTTAGGTGGGTGCCATATGACCCCTGCAGTTTTATATGTGACAGAAGGATGAAAAACAAGTTATCCCCTTATATACATCATAGGATACCAGAAATTGAACAGTTTGAAAACCTGGATGAATGGATAGAGGGGACCTTAATAGAAGAGGTTAATGAGCAAGTCAATATGGAAAATGCTATGAGAGATCTTAAGAAAACCCTTGACTTGGATTCTTTTGGGCAAGTATTATTCAAGTTGTCTCAAAAATCAGCAATTAGTATATCCACTGCTCGAACTTCTCAACAGCCTCCACAGGAAGTCAACATACCAGCCACAGGAATATCCAAAGGAAAGGAGGTAGAGACCATAGAACATCCTATAATGACAGATCGGCCTGGAAATTCCAAAAAACAGGGTCAACCTCCATTAGTGAACCTACAAGACAACCTAAGACAAGGAGGCAAAGACTGAATCCTCTTTCAGAAGAGGAAATTATTGAAGAAACTACAGACAGTCAAAGAGTAGAAAGGGTAACTTCCCCATTGGGAGAGACATCCACTAGCTCACAGAGGCAAGAGCTAGAGAGACAATCCACCAGGCCACAAAGTAAAGAGGCCCTAGATATCAAGAAGACATTCACAGAAATAAAAGCCAAAAATGATCCAGTAAGACTTCAAATTTACAATCAGTATTTGAAAATGGCCCCCACAAACCAGCAGAAATTGATGTGAGCCTATGACATTCAAGAGGAAAAGATGATAATGAGCTACTTCAAACCAAAGGTTCAGCAACCTCAAACAGCAGCAGATTATATCAGAACAAATTTGGAAGTCTTGGCTAAGGATATTAATCCTTTGGATCAGATTGAACTTCACAAGCAAACTGGAGAAATGGTATATTCTACCTTAACCAGTAAAGCATTGATGGCTCACAGGCTACAATATTCTTTGGATAATACAACTACCCAGCTGAACTTAGAAAAAGCATCCTCCCTGGCTAAAGATAACAAAATAAAATCATTAGAAGAAATCATCATTGGATTGGGACATGATCACAAAGATGTAAAAGGTGTATAAGCACTAATCAAAAAGAAAGAAGAAGACATTGCTACCTTGAGGAAGCAGCTAAAGCTGCCTCCTTCAAGACATCCACAGACTGCTGAGGTTATAAAGCAAAAATCTGAAGAAGAGATGATAGATCTCCTCTTGAAACTCAATGAAAGATTGAATGACATAGAGCAGGCACTAGAAAAAGCACTAAAGGACAAGCAGAGAGAGTCGACCTCTCAGCCTCCTGATGTAATCCACATAGTCTCAATAGCAGTTCCTTCTACACCTGGAGCAGCATTGGCACCAAATATCCCAGTAGTCACAGCAGAGGTAGTCACAGGAACAGCAACAACACAAGGTAGCAGTGCTAATTTGAGCACTGAAGAATTGATAAAGGCAATGGAAGAAATGAGATTACAAGTTTCAGAATTAAAACGGGTAAAAGAGCAATTGGCTAAGGTAGAAATAAATTATGATCTCTCCAAAATAAATGTTGTGGAAAAAACAAGGGATATCAAAGCATTAGAAAATAAAGTGAAAACATTAGAAAATGATCTCACTTTTGACAAGCCTCTTGCAGAGATCAAGAACATTCTTTGGGCCAACATCACACAGTCCATAAATGATGTTTGGCCATCCATCGAAGTGATCTACGAACAGATTGATCTAGTGAAAGCAGCACAGGGAGAAATTCAAAAGACAAAAGCTCTGTTAGGACAAATGCCTGATCAAGACAACCGGCTCATACATATTTTAAATAACAGAACTAAGGAACAACTGGAAGAACTAGAAGAACTTGGCATCGCAGACAGGACAAACACTATTTTGGAAATCAAAAGGGTGCTAACCAAGAAGAATTTGATGCAGAATTTGGGGAGAAGATTTCAAGATATGCAGGTGGAAATTAATTCTTTTATGGAGAAGTTCACTATTTTGCAGAATAAAGGGTTACCAAGTCCTTTAGTGATTAATGACAGATTAATGAAGCATATAGATTATGTAAGCAAATTGAATAAGTATGCCGGCAATCAAGCTAGTTCATCAACAAGTACATCAGGAATAAAGGCACTCCCCACAGGACGAGTTCTCTACGATAGCTTAGAGAACTTATTCTATGTTGAGCATGAGATTAAACACTTATTCCCAATCCAGCCTAACTTTTTCAGATATACAGAGACTGATGAAACTCTGAGGAAACTTCAGAAACACAGATTGCCAGAGCAAAAATGGTGGGAAGACATGTTGGAAATTTTATAAATTTATCTCTGGTAAAATGTAAATTTTGGGCTATTTACTATGGTAAAATGAATAAAGGTGAACAGAGATGAACAAAGGTCAAACAGATCTAAGTGTATTAGAATAGGTAAAGGGTATCAGTCAAAACAGGGCAGCCAGCACAGAGTTACTAAAGAAGACAACAGTAAGCCAAATCATAGGGCCTGTCTCCAGCACAACATCAGTTTACCTTTCTCCTATATTCGAGACTAGTTGTCTCTATTTTCTTGTAACCTACTCTTAATCACCCTAGAATATATCTCACGCTGTTATGAGATATTTTTTGTAAATATTTTTTGTATAAATACCCCCTCAATTGGAGTATTGAGGGTGGATTCTTAGACATTGTTGTAATATTGACTATTTTGGAATAAAGTGTTGTTGGACCAAATTTTGTATGGCTTGCAGGATAAAGAATTGAAGCAAAGGACTTTTCACAGATTTCTCGAAGCAAACACCAGATCAATAAGTCCTCTATACCTTATGTTTTAAAGTTTTCCTTGTTTATTATATCATCTATGTTTCACATCTGAATTAGTATAAACAGTGAAATCTTAATTGCTCCTATTTTCAAGTTCATTCATTCTGATTATTTATTAAAGAATTCTTAACTACTCTTTAGTAATAATCATTCAAGTTCCCTCTTTAAATGTGTTGAAGGATTCTTAACTGCCCTTCACCCATTTTAAACCCATTCCATTTATCCCAAGTCTTGATTTGTTCCCTGTTTGACCATCTTTCCCTGTGAAACCATCTTTTTCTAAGAAACCAAGTCCAGTTAAGCCATCTTCTTTGACTGCATTAGCCGAATGTCCTGAACTACTCAGTTTTACCCCTCTGTTATTCAATCTCACCACCCAAACTCAAACAAAACTCCTAAACTTCACAGCTAGCCTAATATCTTTCAAAACGAAGCTAAATCATAAAGAGAGAGCCCTCTCTGAGTACATATTGACTAGAATATGTACTTAAAATTTGGTTTGTGGTTACCTGGGACCCCTTTCTTCTTCCAACAACTTCAAGGAAAATCTGAATGATAACACACTGCCTCTCTACGTGCCTACTGCGTAGTCTGTCCACTATTTTCTTGTTGCCTAAATTCAGAAACCATTCATAGGGACGGCTTCGGTGTATTTGCAAATCCATTGCAATAAGTTATGGTCGTTTCGGAATCCTGCAGAACTGATCGGAATATCGTCTCCATGACCGTGAGAGTAATGCATTTCTTCTGTACCAAGGCTTAATGTCTCTGAGCCCATGCCATCACCAGAAGCGTCTACACTCACAATAGAACTTTCGCAATCAGCATTCTCTCGTGCAGATCGATCTTCATAGGCAATGTTATCCATTGCAGCTCCCTGGATGCCTAGAGAATGCACACAGAGACCTCTAGACCAAGAAACTAGGCCTACAATTTGACAATCCAGACTGCAGTAAGATTCTAAAAGCGTTGCCTTTGTGTTTTCCTTTGTGGTCACTGGTATTATATAATGTTGGTATCATAATTCTGTATCCACATAATTTATGGCCATTATCAGCCACATATGCCAATTTTTTGAAACCTCTCGCCCATTTCATGGTGTGGGGATCATAAGTCTATATCCACTGAATTTATGACTAAAGATCTAGGGGTACGGTTTTTATTTTAAATCGGTTTTACATGACGAGATATTGTTGGATATGGTGATTTCATTGTAATGTTGGTATTACATTATATTTACGTTGCCCCACTTGTGTATGCATTGAAGCTTTTTGGCATATAAAATGTGTTGAATGCCATGTGTTGAATAGAGTTTTTTAAAAACTACGTCTTGGGTCAAAGCACTATGGCATGAAGTGTTGAATGCGTTGTACAGATTTGTGTATTTACAGTCTTGGGTATTAACATTTGCTGTCGATTTGAATTTGTTGTCCAGTCATATCATAATTATATTTTTTTCCATTAAGAGTAAAAGTTTTGCAGCAGAATTTTTTGTTACAGAATCATATCCATTGTGGGAATAGTTCTCACTAGCAAGGAGAACTATCCTGAGTGGTCTCAGATGATAAAACACACCCTCATTTTCAATGAGTTGTGGAAAGGAGTGTGCATTAGAGACGGAGACAAACAGGCAGAACAGCCTACATCAGACAAAGAGCTTGCCATTTGGGAAAACAAGAACAGGAAAGCATATGCATTAATCACAGCATCTGTAAGTGAAGAGGTGAGTCACCATATTACGCCATTTTCAAATGCTTTCGAAGCCTTACAAAAGCTGAAAGAACTCTATGACTCACATTCTGCGCTTGAAGTTGTTCAACTCATGATTAAACTCTTCACTCTTGAACTGCAAAATAATGATCCTCTTGCTCTTGCATCTGAAGTAAAGTCTATAATGCATGATATCCAAGCCACTAAAATTGTTTTTGATATTACTCTTATCACTTTTCTCGAGGCACTTTATCCTACTTACTCCAATTATCTTGAGTCATTGCAAGCAAATGGAAATCTTAAAGACATTACCTTTGACTCTCTTGTAAAAAAATTTGCTGAAAGAGAGAGAGATTTTGGAAAGAAGACAACCCCTGAATCTTATGAAGAGGTTGTGTGCCTTGCTCATAAAGAAAAGCATCCTGCTTAAGATTCTTCAAGAGGAATAGGTGGTCGAAGAGGAAGAGGAAGATATTTCATAGGCAGGGGGGTAGACACTCTCAAGGAGAAAACACAGATTTGCACTGCATACGCTACAAAAGAAATGGATCACATGATGCCTCTACATGAAAGTTACCATGGGACAAAATTGAGCAACAAAGAAACCAACAGAAAGGTAAAATTGATGATATAGACAAAGGTAAAGCACCTGAATCCGCTCACTATGTTGTGGCACAATGTAATATTGGAGTAAATGAAGATTTATTTAATGCTTCACTTGCTTCTTGGAAAAATGATTGGTTGCTTGATTCAGGAGCAACTTGTCACATGACTCATAGAAAATATTTTTTTGAAGAATTTACTGACAATGTTGATGGAGCATTATACTTTGTAGACCAATCAAAAATCAAGCCATCAGGGCTTGGCACAATCAGGCTTAAACTGCCTGGTCTTCCAAACTTCCTTCTGCATCATATTCTATATCTCCCACAGCTCAAGAGAAACTTGCTTTCCTTGGTCCACATCCACCAGCAAGGTCACTCCGTTCATATGTTTGATGGCAAGCTTGAGGTAAGAAAAACATCTGACCACTCACTTGTCATGAGGGGAATAGAAGAAGAAAGGCTTCTCAAGCTGCAAGGAACCTCTGCTCATGCACAACATTTCTCATACAATTCTCATTATGAAGAAGGTACACTTCCATCAAGTTTATTATGGCATGCTAGATTCGAACATTTGAACTATGATAGCCTCCGCTTGTTGAAGAAAAATGGTGTTGTTGGTTTTCCTACAATTCCTAGGAAACTTAAGCAATGTGATGCTTGCATTCTAGGAAAACATAGCAAACAGTCTTTTCATGATTCACATTCAAGAGCACATAGAAAACTTGAACTCATTCATTCAGATTTATGTGGTCCAATGCTGTTCCTTCTGCAAATGGAAATAAATATATGGTGACATTTATTGATGACTACACCAGAATGTGTTGGGTTTATTTATTGAAGAACAAATCTGATGATTTTCAAACATTCAAGAACTTTCATAAATGTATTGAAAATGATGCACAATCTCATATTGGGTCTATTCGCACTAATAATGGAAAAGAATACACATCAAATGAATTTGAAAACTATCTTCGCTAACATGGGATCAAACATCAAACAATTGTGCCTTATAATCCCCAACAGAATGGTGTAGCTGAAAGAATGAATAGGACAATCTTAAATATGGTACGATCCATGCTCTTCTTCAAAAATGTAAAGATAATGTTTTGGGCTGATGTTGTTCTATGTTCTGCATATATAAAGAATAGATGTCCATCTAATGCTATTAGAAACAAGACTCCATATGAAATGTGGTATGGACATGTTCCTTCGGTAAAGCATCTCAGGGTCTTTGGTTCCACCTGTTATGCCTTGATACCAAAGGTACATAGAAACAAACTTGGTGCTAGAAGTCATAAATGTATCTTCCTGGGGTATTCAAACACCTCCAAAGCATACCGTCTCTATGATGAAGTCAATAAAAAGTTTGTTGTATCTAGAGATGTAATTTTTCTTGAATCATCCAAACTGACAATGTTGTTGAGCAGCAACTTGATCGCTTGGATAGATTCGCATATGCAAAATCATTTCAAGAATTTGATCATCAGATTCCATGTCTTGAAGGGGGGATTCCTATACTAAATCAACATGTGGAATCTTCTTCTGAAGAACACTCTCCCCTGCATGAAACTCCAACAACAGATGATGCTTTAAGTGATGCGATTGATAGAATTGGGAGACTCAACATTGATTCAGTCCCAACTCAATCAGTGGAGCAGCCTGGACCATCTGAGAAAGGTCCCCCAAAGTGGCTGACAAAGACACTTGAAAGTGTTCATCCTGATGAGGTTGGAAAGACAGGAACTAGAAATTCAAACCAGAAAAATGGAGGTGATGTAGATGACTCTAATTCACCTGTTGATATGGATGTTTCTTATGATTGTGAATTGAACTTGTCTACAGATTTTGAACCAACTTCCTTCAAATAAGCTGCTTCTCATGATGAATGGAAAGAAGCGATGCAAAAGAAGTATGATGCCCTCATAAAGAATGGCACTTGGAAGCTGGTTGATCCTCCATTAGGAACCAAACCAATTGGCTGCAAGTGGGTCTACAAGAACAAGTATAAAGCTGATGGCTCACTTGACAAGCACAAAGCCAAGATTGTGGCAAAAGGTTTTGCATAGAAGGAAGGGTTGATTATGATGAGACTTTTGCCCCCACAACAAAATGGGCTACCATTCGGACACTCTTTGCCCTAGCAGTTTAGAACGGTTGGAAAGTCCATCAAATGGATGTAAAAATTGCTTTCTTGAATGGAGATCTAAAAGAGAATGTTTTTATGTCCCAGCCTGAAGGATTTGCTATGAAAGGACATGAACATAAAGTATGCAACCTTGTGAATTCCTTGTATGGCCTCAAACAAGCACCACGAGCCTAGTATGAAAAACTAACTGAGCATCTTCTGAAACTCAATTTCAAACATTATGATCTTGATGATGCAACTTTATTTGTCAAGAAAGTTGGAAAAACAATTGTATATCTTGTGGTATATGTAGATGATATTTTGATGATAGGGAACAATGAAAGCTACATTGCATCCATAAAGAAGGAATTGGGGAAAAGTTTTGAAATGACTGATTTGGGCTATGTTCATTACTATTTTGGTATTGAAGTAACCCAACATCCGAAGTCCATATTTATTTCTCAAGAAAAGTACATTGGAGATCTGTTGAACAGGTTTGGCATGACAGAATGCAATCCTCTTACTACTCCAATGGAACAAAACTTAAAGCTCACATCTACTGAAGGAAAGGAATTTGAGGATGCAACAAAGTATAGACAGCTTGTAGGAAGTCTCAACTACCTAACTACTACCAGACCAGACATTTCGTTTGCTGTTGGAATCCTCTCCAGGTTTATGCAAAAGCATTGTGAGGTACATTGGTCTGCTACAAAAAGAGTTCTAAGGTACTTGAAGGGAACTCAAGACTTTGGTATCAAGTATACATAGGTGGACAACTTCATCTTGATTAGACACTCTGATTCAGACTTCGATGGAGACAAAGAAACTGGGGTATCTACTTCACGATATGCTATGACTCTTGGATCAGGAGCTGTCTCCTGGAGATCACGCAAACAATCAGTTCCAGCAAATTCCACAACAGAAGCAGAATATGTGGCAGTAGATGAAATAACAAAAGAAATTGTGTGGCTCGGGAAAATTCTTGAAGATTTGTAGGTAAAACAAGTACAATCAACGCCACTCATGATTGACAATACCTCTAAAATAAAGTTTGCCAAGAACCCAAAGTTCCATGATTGAATGAAGCACATCAATACTAAATATCATTTTATTCGACATCATGTTGAGGCCAAAGCAATCCATCTCCGTCATTGTTCCACTAATGATCAAATTGTAGACATCTTCACCAAAGCGCTTGGAAGAGAAAAGCTTGAACGATTCAGAATGATGCTTGGACTTACCAACATCCCTTCAGATTAAGCAGGGGAATGTTGACACATAATCATCAGGATCGGGTGAATACAATATATGTAAATAAATAATAAGTAATATGAACAGTCATCGGGAGATGAAGTAAGAAGTCTCTCCCGCATGTATATAATAAAGACCAACCTGAAGGAATAATATATGAATCAATTTGTTTTTAGGAGTTACTACCTAACCTGACACAATTTTATAATGGATGAGGCAACTAGTCTATGGGAGGTTCTTTCTTCCATCATTGATCAAAAACATCCTCGTGGAGCCAACTGTTATCATAATAAACACTTCGCATTTTAAATTAAATTTTGGAAAATGTTGGCAGTTTCCATGTCAGCATTTAAAATTGTAATAAACAGGGAAAAATTCTTGAGAGCAGGGTTCTCAACATTTTTTGGAAATCTGAGTAAATAAGCAGAGATGTTTGCAGTCATCTTCCAATCATCAGAAGGATTCAAATCCTACATCGGACCCTCTCCATTGGAAAGTACTTTGAACAATATTTCCAACGATATGTGAAATTCTGACTCTTGGATCAAAAGATATGGTATGTTGAAGTTTCAAGGATTGAAGCCTTAGGAAGAAAAGAGATATTGGTGATCGCATATCGGAGGTCCGGAGATATTGACAATTGCATATCATAGGTCTAGACATATCAGTGATCACATATAGGAGGTCCTAGATATTGGCAATCGCATATCGGAGGTCCTACATATCAGCGATCGCATACCGGAGATCTTGCATATCAGCGATCGCATATCAGAGGTCCTCCATATTAGAGATCGCATATCGGAGGTCTTGCATATCGGTGATCACATATCGGAGGTCCTACATATCATAGCATCAACACATTGGAAGGTTGGTGAATCGGAGAATAAAAAATTCTTAAGGTGACAACCTTTAAAAACTTCTTAAGGAACACCGAAAATAGTTAACAAAGGATTTCATCGCAAAACCAAAGATGGATGGGCCCTTTTCTCTCTCCTTTAGCGAGACACATGGTAGCATATGATTGGCTCTGATAAAGACACATGGTAGCATATGATTGGTTCTAATAAAGCTACAGTGGCATCTGATGTCAGCATGATGTGGTGGTACGACAACACACGTGGCAGGTAGTTTTAGCATTTTGAGGGGCCTAAAGGGACAAATTTGGGTGAAATGTGTCACCACTCTTGAGGTGCCACATGGATTGATGACATCATATTTGAGGATGGCATATCTTTAGTTGAGGATGTCGTCACTTTATAACAGTTGGAAATTGGAAAATTTTGATAAGGGGGCTTCGATGTTGGGATGGCACATGGTCAAGAAGAACTTAAAGAACCAAAGGCACTAAGCACTTAAAAAATGAAAAATGGCAGTAGGTCACAACTCTTGGCCTAATCATGAGAAATGTGGGGAGGGCTAGTTAGAAGGAGCCAAGATGAAATCAGAAACTCGCAAAAGTTACTATAGAAAGGGGGCTCCAATATGGCATTAAGCGAGTGGCCACTAGCCCAGTCATATGAGAAATAAAATGCCAAAGGAGCTAAGCACCAAGGGACTGAGAAGTATCAGAGCATTGCAACGATGTGGAATTTCTCTGATAAGACAGCAGAGATTTAAAGAAGTATCGGTCGGAAGCTGCGAGATTAACTACAGGAACAGAGGAGTTAGTAGTTTGAAAGGGAAGCTAACAGGTTTTGTGAAAACAACTTCAACCACTCCAGATTCTAAGGAAGAGGATCCGCATTAATGAACCAATTTCTATATTTTAAGGCTAAATATTCTCCAATATAATTGAAGAAGAATGAGAAAAACACAGGAGTAGTTTTGACGGATTGTTGCGGAGGAACCTATTATGCTAGCAAAGATGCTAAACTATAGTTTAGGGACCTGTTCTACATTCAAGGGAGGCAGTTGACCAGATATTTCCTTTTTCCTAAATACAAGTATATTTTCCTATAGTTATTCTAGGAAAGACATAATATTTTTAAGTTTATCTTTTGCATAAATGAACTTGAAATATATTTAAAATATCATAGTTTCTATAATTATGTGATGATTATTATTTTGAAAATTTTTATGAAAGCACTATATAAAAATTTTATGAATATTGAAATGAGGTTGGATTTTATTGGAAAACACTTGTAGTCTAAATATATTAGAGCAATCTTGAATGTATTAACAGTGTTTAATGAGCAGTTAGTGGGAAATGCATGTGTTACTTCTCCCTGTCAGTTTTGCTCTGTTATATAATTGTTTTCTTCAATGTCTGAGAATATTAGTTTATGAGATTGGATTTCTTGGGTGCTCCTCTCTTGAAATTATCAGTCATTAATATTTGTTATTCTAAGTCATCTATAAACTTTGTTTTCCTTCAGTCCTCTTTTTTCCAAATTTCCCAAGCAGTCAAAGGACTTGTGACTTTCATGCTTTGTATAACCTTCTCATTGGAGATGTGATCTCATTTTTTTAATAGTTGGACTCCATGCCCAATGGTTTTTAATATCACTCAACCAATTTATCCCTAGACTTAAATCGGGCCGCCTAAACTCAATTGCACAAAGCCTTCTATTACAATGACCATAGGGTAGTTGAGTTCTTACGAAGAGATCCCTCTCTATGTTGAAGGGTCAGCTTCAACCTAAAAGAGGTTCTGAGGTTACCTTAGGGTTTTTCCCTCCATCCATGGTTTTCATTGAGTGATAACAGATGTCATATTTGGTCTCTGCGTATTCATAATTGTATCCTGCCTTGAAGACAAAAAATCATTTCGGGCCAAGCACTATGAGATCCAGTGTTTGAATCTTTTCATAAATCTGGACTACCGCACAACCAAACAGATATTATGTGTGGCATTGGCCAATGGGTTATATATAAGGAGATTTCAAATCGTAATTTCTCTTTCCTTACAAAAAAACAAAAACAAAAACAAAAAAAAACAAAAACAAAAAACAAAAACAAAAAAAAAAAAAACAAAATGGAATCCATCTACTATGTCTACTATGCTGCTACGTTGATTTCATGAATTTCTTTTTTTATGGGAATTTAAAATTATTACAAGGTAAAATTTATTGGAGAGAAGAAGATTTTTTGTATTATTATTTTTGGAATTTGTCTTTTTTGGAGAGATAAGAAGTGTTGTTTTTTCTATTTTGTAATTTTTTAATAAGGTGTGAGTTTTGTGACTTTGGAGTGATAAGATGTCACTATATAATTCGCAATTTTTGTAGTTATTTTTGTAAAATTTTGTAATTTGGAGTAATAAGGTGTGATTACTATTGAAATTTGTAGAATTAGAGTGATAAGGTGTAATTTTAACTCAAAGTATTTTTCACTTTGAGTGGGGGTTAGAGTCAATGAAGTCAAAATTGCAAGAGCATTGTAAAAAGTCAGTTTTCAAAAGTTTCATTGTAAAATTTTAGAAAAGTTGACTAGAGCCAAGTGCAAATCTCAGTGAATTTTCTCCTCTAACGACTATATGAGGGTCAAGGCCAAGCCCCCATTGATCGTTTTTTGTGTGTGGTGTTGCGCATGGTGTGTTTTCTATCTTCTTTTTGTGGTGTGTGATCCATCTTGGTGCATACATTTACTTTTACAATGTCCAAGTTGGTAAACTTATTTTTGATTCTGAAAAAACTTGAAGTCTCAAAGACTTACAAGACATGGAAAAGGCTCATAGAAATCACTTTGATTTACAATGAACATTGGCTATATGTATGTGATGGTGATGTTAAACCAAATAAACCTACATATTCAGCTTTACTAGCTAAATGGGAGATAAAAAATGCCAAATCATTAGCATTAATCAAATCTTTAATTAATGATGAAATGTATGTTCACATTGAAAATGATTCTGGTGCATGATCTGCTTTGAGAACATTAAAGATTTGTTTGATACACAACCTGAATCTAAGAAATTTTATCTTCAATTGAATTTTCTCCAATAGAAGTTGATTGAAGGGGGAGATGTACTTGAATATATTTCCAGACTTAAGAACATTAAGCAGGAAATAGTAAATGTTGGATTTCCAGCAGTGGATGATAGTTTCATGACTACAATTTTGATTGTTGGTTTGTTTTCTTCATATACACATTTCTTGGAAACTTTAAAAGTAACTGGAAATCTAGAGAAATTAAAATTTGATGAATTAAGTGAAATTCTAGCTCAACGTGACAAAACTTTTGGGAAGAAGAAACAAATTGGGGAAGATGTCTTCTTCACAAAATCTAATACTAGTAAATCTTCAACTGTGAGTTTTGGAAGTAGAGGAAGAAGGCACATCAATAAAAATCTAGGAGCACAAAGAGGACAAGGTCATGGTAGAAGTCAAGGCAGAGGGAACAACTTCAGTAGAGGAAACAATTCTGGCAGAGGCAACATTCCAGGTAGTGGAAACAGTGAAGGTAGAGGAAACAATCAAGGCAAAGGACAAAGTCAAGACAAAGGACAAAATCAAAGCAGAGGAAGAGGATAGAGTCAAGGCAGAGGCAGAGATTTTAGTCAAATTGTTTGTATAAGGTGCAACAGAGTTGGTCATTATGCTAAAGATTGTCGAACTTCTCTTGACAAAATTCCAAAGTTTCACCAACACATGCCACAATTTGTTGATGATCAAGAAGATGATGGCTTAGAATATGTCTTTACTACACATCAAAGTTTAGAGTCAACAGCATTACAAGTCTCCACATATCTTAAAATTGATTATGAAGATGCTTGGATATTAGATACAGGGGAACCACAACATATGACTTTTCGAAATGACTTCTTTTGGAATTATCAACAATGCCATCTCAATTCAATATTTCTTGTTGATGATACAAGACACACTCCTTGTGGAAAAGGTGTAGTAAAAGTTTCTCTTCCTCACATCGGAGAAAAACTCATTTCAAATGTTTGGTATGTACCAACTTTCAAGAATAATTTGTTGTCTTTAGTCACGATTCGACAAGCATGACATCAAGTTATTATGGAGGATGGCTTAGTAAAAATCAACTCCATCAAATAGAATATGAAGACAGTCATGACATGATATGAATATGGAAAACTTTGAACGATGAAAGGAATGGTAATTCCACGGATTTTGCAAGTGCAACAAGTATAGATATTTCACCAATAAGGTTGTGGCATGTTAGATATGGACATTTAAACTTTGAGAGTCTCTCTCAACTTCAAAAGCAGGGAATGGTTCATTCAACTTCTGAAATATGCCAGGCCTAATGAAAAAACTTAATAGGAACACATGGTTCACATAGAAATGAAGAAAAATTTTCCTTGATAACAAATGATTTTACTGAGCCCTTCACATACAAAGAGGCAATAAAACATAAAGAATGACAAAAGGAAATGATTGAGGAATACCAAACAGTAATGGAAAACAACACTTGGAAACTTTTTGGTTGTCCTCAAAATGTGAAACCCATCGGATGCAAATGGGTTTACAAGATTAAGTATAAGAAAAATGGAGACATTGACAAGTACAAATCAAGACTTGTTGCTAAGGGTCTTTCACAACAGGAAGGCATCGACTATGAGGAAACATTTGCCCCTACATAAAAATGGAACACCATCATATTAACACTTGCATTACTACTCAAAAAGGATGGAAATTTCATTAGATGGATGTTAAAAAGGCTTTCCTTAATGGATATTTATAGGAATAAGTATATATGACACAACCTTCAAGTTTTGAGATTGAAGGGAAGGAACATAAAGTCTGCAAACTGATCAAGGCTTTATACAAATTAAAAAAATCCCAACGAGTTTGGTATACCAAAATGGACGAGTACCTTCGCAATGTTGGCTTTAAGCGAAGTGAATTTTATGATACTTTATATGTACGCCAACAGGGTAAAAATCTAGTGATTCTTTTTATGTATGTGGATGACTTGATCACTATTGGGTTGATGATCATATTTTTCAGGTAAAGAAGGAGTTGTAGGCTATTTTTAAGATCACTGATTTGGGATTACTTCACTACCATCTTGGAGTTGAAGTATTCCAACATCTAAACAATATTTTCCTTTGTCAAAGCAAGTATGCATCTGAACTTCTTCAAAGATTTGGAATGCAAGATTGCAATCCCGTTCTCACCCCGATGGAACAAAACTTGAAACTTTCAAAAGTTGAAAGGGGGGGGGAGAAGAGAGAGATGGTGAACAATACTACTTATAGAAAGGTTATTGGTAGTCTAATCTATCTGACAACCACTCGTCCATATTTATCTTATGCAGTCAATATTCTTTCGTGCTTTATGCATGAACCAAGGTACAACCACTAGAATGCAGCAAAAAGGGTCCTTAGATATATCTAATGGACGAAAGGTTTTGGTCTTCTTTACAAAAATACTAAGAACTTTGTACTTGGTGGATATTCAGATGCAGATTTTGCTGGAAGCATTAATGATTGAGCATCAACCTCAAGTTATTTGATGAACATGGGGTTAGCTGCAGTTGCTCCGAGTCGCAAGAAGCAAGCTACAGTGGTCGCTTCTTCGGTAGAACCAAAATATATATCAGCATGTGAAATTGTTTGGTTGTGTAGAGTTTTGCAGGACTTGGGCATTCCTCATGCAGAAGCCACATCTTTATTCATCGATAGTTGGTCAGCCATAAAGCTTGTCAAAAATACAATTTTTCATTCCAAAACAAAGCATGTGGACACAAAGTATCATTACATCGGAACACTCATTGTAAAGGATGTCATCAAGCCGATATATTGTCCTTCAGAAGATCAGATCTCATATATTTTCACAAAACCACTTGGCAGGATCAAGTTTACTAACTTCGGGGATGAACTTGGTATCTGTTTTAATGTACCTTTGGATCAAAGGGGGGAATGTTAGATGATCCAAAAATAATTAAACTTTAGTTTAATTAATTAGAATATAATATTCAATTATCTATAATATCAAATTTGAAATTGAAGACATTTTAGAATAGCTAATTGTTGTAAAAGATATGACATCTAGAAAGGTGTCGTTCCTTAGTAACTAAATTAGGAAAATAGTTAAGAGTATTATTATGAGGGAATTAAATGTAAATGGACACTTGTAAATGAAATAAGTGATCCATAACGAAATTGGGATAGGACTTGCAAGAATGTTGAGTGATTGTGTGTAAACTCTTGCAAATATTATGTAATTTTATTTTCCATTTAATAAATTTTGTGTGTTTGAGGACACTTTTGCTATTAATTTTGTGTGACCACACACAATTGAAACCAACCTAGGTCCATGTTTAACCCAAAACTATCAAGAATCCAAAGGCATTGAATCTCTTGAGGTGCAAACCTTTCATCAATTTTTGCACTCAAAAATATGTTTACACCTGAGAAATTTTTTCTTTCTTGACGCTTGATAAATTTGGGTTAAAGATGAATCTAGGCCGATGTGTGTGTAAGAGAGAGAGATTGTGTGTGAGGATCATGTCACAACAAGTTGTTAAAAACGTTATTTTATTTAAAAACATAATATTAAATATCAAATTAGTTTAAATATTAAAATATTTGAAATTTTTTGAAGCCCCAAGGGTTAGCTCATTTGGTCAAGACCCCGTTGTTAAAACACCTTTTCTATTGATAGGTCACGAGTTCAATTCTCATGAAACTCGCAAGGTCAAGCTCCATGGTTGAGTTGGCGGGAAGTGATTCCTTCAAGTGGATCTTCCTGGGACAAATATTCCATGGATGTAGTGGTCACCGATCTTTGGGGTTTGTGAACCCATATATATAAGTTTGAGTTAGTCCCATGGTATTGCATAGACCATGGTATTTGTTATGATGAGGCCTATTTAAAGACTTGAGGAAATCAATCATGGAATGCAAGAGACTAGATCCATCTTAATTCTAGGCTTGATCCTTGTCGGTGCTTGATAGATCTAGATTTAAGATGGATTTATGTTGGTTTAATTTTACATTTTTTTAAAGGAAAGTTGGGAGAATCGATAATTAAATAAAATTTTTCTTGATAAATATAGGGTAAAAACCTATGTTATACAAGTTTGGTGGAAAATATGTATATGAATGTTTAGTTAGAAATTTCAGCTAAATTTGCAAGAAACTTCAAGTTGGGAGTAGTGATATTATACACTTGTCGAGGTTGAGATTGACAATGTTAGATAGTGGCGTAGTCATATAAATTACATAGTTGATCAAGGTCGATATGCATTAATCCATAATAAGCATCAAAACACTTACTTCATGATATAGTTGTTAAAATTTAAAAATTAAAAAAAAAAAACAAAAAACAAAAAACAAAAAACAAATCATAAACACTAAATAAATTATAAATTTATTATTATTATTATTTGTTTATCAAGTGGTCTGAGTTCATCAAAGATTACATCAGGCTTGATCTATGGCTTGAGAAACCACGACCTAGGGGCATCTAAGTCGTCAAAATCACTTGGAGATTGCACCGAGTTGTTATAGACATATTTGGGCACTGCAACCCCAAACTTATATGTCAATAAACTAGGGCTCACCACCCCCTAAAAGATTTGTTTCACACCCTAAAAGAATATGGTCATCTGATTACATCATTCCCCAAAAGTTACACCTAAAAAACCATCCAGAAATGGCCTAAACTGGACCATACTGACTGCTACACTGGCCAAGTGCGATGCATACTGAGTGGTACACTGCTCACGTGTGATGCATACTGACTAGGCCTTCTATAGGGTGCAATGGGTGAGGATAGACAAATTTCTGAGATAGATTGCTAAGTGGTTGCTCATGGAATCTTCCAGAAACTTCTCCTATGACAAGTGCCTCTCTGAATTCACCTAGAGATGAGTAAGAGATCCAAGAAATCTCCAAGTGGAACCAAATGTAACAAATGGAATGACACAAATCAAAACCCCAGAGATGACTCACACCCTTGCACACATCTATAAATGGATCCCTCATCTAAGAGATCCACAGGCGGGAATATTGTGAATTGCAAGGAAGTGCTGATAGTTTGTATTTGAGGAAAGAGCATTGTATTATTGGTGTGATCTTGCTATTTCATGAGGTGAAGAGGGATTGATGCTGGGAGGATGATGCTGGATCAGACAACTGGGTTGTAATTATCCCTTCTATTTAATAAATTTCTTCAAGTTTTCTTCCATATGATTATGCAATTGTGAATGTTATCATTTGTGAATGCTATTGTATGTTCATTATATATCTGATTTTGTAATGTTTATGATATAATAAATCAAGATGCTTTGACGGTTTTTTGTTACTGTGTTTCTATAGGTACTCTCCAAGCGGGATAACTACGGGGAGGAGTTGGAAGCTCTGTCAAGGGGGAGAGAGATCAAGCAAGGGATTAAGCGGAAGTTCCAGGTTGGTTCCATTGTCTTTCTCTTATCTATTATACATAGAAGAAATCGTGAATTGCTTTAAACTGTTGTTTCTAGGGTAGCTGCCAAACCTAGAGGGCTAGTCATTTGAAAAGACACTAGTTTTCCCAGAAACAAATTGGTGACTCCACTAGGAACAAATAGATGTTTTTTTTTTGTTATTGTTTGTTTTATAAACTATAGGCAGAGCCTGAAGTCAGGCAAGTAGCCTTTGAACTGCTCTTGCTCTGTAATTGCTTAGTAGATGAATGCTGCTTCAGTCATTCTCTTATTTAGTTTATGAATTAAACATTTGACTTACAAGAATTCTAGATGCCCTTTTGGTAGCTCAGTAACCTCTCAAGACATTCCTCTGTACTTTGCTCTTTACTATCCATCATAGCTCAGCTTAACTCACTGAAATCAGTTGTATATTTGAGCCAAAACCCACTTCATTTGCGCTCCCTGCACCATCGCATTGTCTGTCACTGTAAACCAGTATGCATCGCACTTCCCGAGTGCAGTAGGTGTGATGCATCCCTATTTCTGTGAAGCCCAGGTGTGATGACTGACTGAACCTATTTCCATCCTAGAAATTGGGGGGTTTTGTCCTGGTTTTCAGTTTTGTTTAGTTGTTTTTGCTGCTTATGAACATTTCCTCATTACTGAAACATCCTTGCATCACATAGATCATCCTTCCTTGGATTAGGATTAGTAAATTTTTTTATGTATTTTTCCATCATTTACAATAATTTGTCGAAAATTTGCTTAAATCGATTTGTTGCTTTGGTACAAAAAGTGTCGTAACTATAGTTTTGCGTCAAAAAGAGAAGTGTCATGGATTCTTCCTTCCCAGGATAGTCGATTGAAATTTTTGTCATGCATTTGGTTTTATTTATTGATATTCGAAGTGTCGAAAGAATTTTTTTTATTCAAAATTGAAAAGTGTCGTTTATTCTTCCTTTCTCTTTTGAAGAAGAAATTGTCAAAAATGTCATTTTGAAAAAAATATCTCAGATCTTTACTGCATTCAATTTTCCTTTTTGGCATTTTTAAATTAAGTAGAACAAAAAACAAATACATGCATTTGCATTTGCATTTAGTTTGTGTGTGAAAAATGATTTAGGAAAATGCACTAATGTGTGCTCTTTGCTCTTTATTTGAAAGAATTGTAATCTTCTTTCCCTAGTAGCTAGGATTTTCATTGCTCAAAATAAACAACGATTGTTTATCATTGTAGATTTTATTTTAGGAATTTAAAATCAACATCACGCAGTGAACCATTGAAATGCAAACTTTAAAAAAGATCAACTCTAAAATAAATTTCAATGAACCTAACAATGCTTTGGAACTTAACGCAACACATCTAGAGGTCTAGGCTAGAGACATGTTTTGGCATCGTAAAAACTAGTAACTATCATTTTCATCGAAGGTTTGGTGATTCCTCCTCCTTGATACGACAAGTGCTAACACGGACTTGTGCTCCCTATACCATCGCGTATATATTGGGAGACCATAATAGGCTTATATCATTTATCCATAGGAAGCTGAGTCTGCCACCTTATTGATTGCAATGCACTGAACACAGCATTCGGGAAGATTGAATACCGTACATAAGTCCTTGGTCATTTCTCTTTAAATTATCACCAAGGTGTATATTGCAGTTTTGCGATTGGTTTGGTAATCCCTCTGTCTAGATTTTCCAGAGTAGTCACTTTCGTTCCTTTTGGACTCTTTAAAAGAAAATATCCATATGAGCACTTTTCACTTCAGGCTCATTAAAAATTGAAGGGGAATAGAGTCATGTTTAGCTTTCTCTCGACTCTTAAAAACTGAAAAAGAAAAGTTGTGTCAATGTGTCATTAAAATTAATTGAATTCGAAATAACATCCATGTTCCTTAGTTGATCTTAGGTTGAGATATATGGAGGCAAATACGGGATCCACCAATCAAGGAATCCCTTTTGAGGGGAATCCTAGTCATTTTCTTCTTGGGGAAATATTGGTGCTCCGTATATGGCCACATTGTCCCTCCCGGGAATTACCATTGGCCTACCAGTATGGCTATTCTCAACCTCTGTGGTTCAAAATACCATGATTCCTCTGCAACCGAATCAGCCTCCAATTGATACTAAAGTTGACCCTTCACCTTCTTCTTCGTTTGTTTCTCCTTCTTCCTCTTCACTTGGTGAAAGTAGCGATGCTAGTAACCAGGTGACTGAGAAGAAGAAGAAAGGGAAGGAGAAGAAGAAGAAGCCAATTCAGCAAGGGGGCAACCATGCATCATCTAATGAAAATCCACACATTAGACTTTCCAAAGCCAAATTTCCATGCGTAATTTGTGCGGGTGACCATTTTTCTTGAGACTGTCCTTGCTTTCCTTGGATCTTGAGAGAATGGTCTCCCCGTTTACATCATCTTGTGTCATCAACTTCTGGAAATCATGTTGATAACACACATACAACTAGCGATAGTAAATTTCATGGACATATGAGAAAGGTTAGAGTTCCATGTAGGTTATGTGAAGGGAACCATACCCTTCACCTTTGTCCCTTTTCGAATGAAGCCAAAAGAGTATTGGATAATCGTCCTGCTTCACCGCAATGACTTCCATCTGGCTACAAGAAACTCCCATCAATTCCTTTACTAGTTGAAAAACCAACTGACTTAAATCAACCGTCGGTCGAAACCGCTCTCTCTGAAAGTGAATCTCATGAGTCCATACCCAACCAAAATCAACAGGTAGAGGTGACAATTGACCCGGTTTTAACTTCAGAAAATCGTATCCTTCCCGAAGAGAGTGGAGATGATACCATTCCCAAAGAGAGTGGAGATGATACCATTCCCAAAGAGAGTGAGAATGATGCCATTCAAATTCTCTTTGTTACTTCAAAGTCCGATGAACTTGGGGGAAATCCACCCATTCCTTCACAACAGGAGGAAAATCCCCCAGTTCTCGTAACTCAAGGGGTTAATTTACCCATTTATTCGGTACCCCCTCCAGGTAGTCTAGTCACCTCCTTTGATTGGAATCGACTAGCAAGATCCTGCCTTCCTTCTTACGTACCTTTCCGGGTCATATTACAAGTTTACAAAATGATCGTGTTTGGCACTATTATAGATGAAGGGGCATTAGTGAGTATCCTTTCCTCAATTGCTTGGAAAGTGCTTGGCTCGCCATCGCTTATGCCTGTTACATAGAATCTGTCAGGCTTTAACAAAGGAACCAGTCAACCGTTAGGGATCCTTCCTAAGTTACTGATCACTTTGAGAAGGAAAACCATTCATCTGAACGTGATGGTAGTCCCAGGACCGTTAGATTACAATCTACTCCTTGGGTGTGACTATATTTATAACATGGAGGCTATTGTTTCAACACTCTTCCGAGTGAAGTGTTTCCCACATGAAGGCAAAATTGTCACCTTGAGCAGCTTTAATTATCTCGCTTGGAGAGTACCTATAGAAACACAGTAACAAAGAACCATCAAAGAATCTTGATATATTATAACACAAACATTACAGAATTAGATATATAATGCACATACAATAGCATTCACAAATGATAACATTCACAATTGCACAATTATATGGAAGAAAACTTGAAGAACTTTATTAAATAGAATGGAGAATTACCAGTTGTCTACTCCAGCATCAATCCCTCTTCACCTCATGAAATAGCAAGATCACACCAACAATACAATGGTCTTTTGTCAAATACAAACTATCAACACTTCCTTGCAATTCACAATATTTCAACCTTCTAGATCTCTTAGATGAGGGATCCATTTATAGATGTATGCAAGGGTGTGATTCATCTTTGGGGTTTTGATTAGTCTCATTCCACTTGTTATGATTGGTTCCACTTGGAGATTTCTTAGATCTCTTACTCATCCCTAGGCGAATTCTGAGAGTCAAGTGTCATAGGAGAAGTTTCTAGAAGATCCCATGAGCATCCACTTAGCAAACGGTCTCAGAAATTTGTCCATACTCACCCATCGCACCCTATAGAAGGCCTAATCAGTATGCATCACACTTGAGCAGTATACCACTCAGTATGCATCGCACCTGAGCAGTGTACCACTCCGTATGCATCGCACCTAGCCAGTGTAGGAGTCAGTATGGTTCAGTTTAGGCCATTTCTCGATGGTTTCTCAGGTGGAACTTTTTTGGGAATGATGTAATCAGATGACCATGTTCTTTTAGGGTATGAGACAACTCTTTTAGGGGTTGATGAGCCCTAGTTTATCGACATATAAGTTTGGGGTTGAAGTGCCCAAATATGTCTATAACAGTTTCCCCCTAAAGCATGAAGTCGTAAATCTTGATGTCGGGTGAAATGCTTTATCATGAGGATCCGGAGTTTCGAACTGCAAGGTGACCTGCATAAGTTACAATACAATACATCATCATAATATAATTTTTCATGATCTAGCTAAGGCGGGCATTCCCATGCTCAGCTTTATAAATTCATTTCATGTGCATAGATCAGATAATCGTCTGTATATGCAGACTGATGATTCTTTAGGTGTAGAGTCATCACCCCTGGTTCAGATGACCATCTGTGCAGCGCCTTTGTACATTTGATGTTTTTATTTCCCTGAATATATCGTAGCCCAGATGGATGAAACTAGATCCAAGGTCTTCAAACTCATTCAATCTTCGCTCGATGTACAAGTCAATCCATGTGAAGAGATGTTTTGAAGTCGAACATGGAAATACATCGCCTGATTACCAGCCAATAATGTGAGCTGTTAACAGGTACGAGAGGGATCATCGATAATGATAATGATCCTCAAGGTACTACAGTACAATTCACATGGTGTGAATATATGATCCGATGTTGAACACCACGCAAAATCTTTTAGTTGAAGGCCATTGATGTCAACCTATCGCCGGAAGTGAGAAACTTGCCATGAAGCATGCAAGCTTCAAAGTACTGAAAGCGGTGTTTCTAAGTCAACTTCTTGGATAATGAGCTGATGTCGAAAAGAAGTGACTCATCGTAGGAGGGCCTTAATGTATCCCACATCTACGACACGAAATGAAGCAAATGATTTTCTGGAGGTGAAAACGATCTGACGACACAAGGTTCAGGAATGGCAGTCATGAAAAATGAAGGTTGAAGGTATTGCAGCGGATGAGGCATTAACTGGATTGTGATTTCTCAAACGAATTACCTCTCTTGAACATGTCGATGACACTGAGATGGATTGGTAGCGTTAACCCCAAAAGATGGATGGTGTGAAAGACCAATGGTGAGATGACCGGTGAACGGAATAACCCAACCCGACTCAATAATGGTGATGGAATGAAAGTGTCATGTTCAAGAGTGAACTGCTACCATAAATTTCTTCAAGTTTTTTCCCTTTTTCCCCAATCATTGCTAGCCAGTACTATTGTGGAGGTAAATCCCCTCTGCGGACAAAGACGATCCCTACTAGCCCAGACCGGGTCTAGCAACAATCAAACAATGCTATCACGCAAGTTCCTAATTGCAAATTAAAGGTGGATGATGAGAACTTACTTGGATTCCAACGCTAATATTCGTAGAAGAGATGTCGCTCTCGTTCCTTTGCTTCGGCCGGTCACGATCCCCACGATCTCCGTGATTGGACACCTACACATGCAAAGAACAACACAAATACAAGCATAAAATCCAATAGATGCAATTATATATCAGTCAGAAAAGATATAACTCAACATCAATCATTACAAAGGACAATGAGAGTGGAACCATAATGATAGTCATCTATTATTGATAAATAACAAAGAAGAATACAACCATAGTTCTGACGTCAAATCCTCCTTTGGCTGGGTGATCAGCAACACAAGTCTTGCAAAGCTTGTCGGGATCGGAAACAAGCCTCTCTCTCCTTGGTGACAAGAATCTCCTTACTTAGATTTGGCCTTATGGATGCAAAGAAGGCTCTTGCAACTTCAATCTCTTGAACTCCTGGGATTCACACTATCACTAGCACTATGCTGGAACTAGCTTGCTCAAGGCAAAAGAACAAGCTTTTATAGATATAGGGGAAGGAGATAGGATCAACCACAATATTCATGGGATTGGCTTTATCACTAAGAAGCTTCCATGAAAGGTGGCAAACCACTTCCCTTCTATGGAGATTCGAAGCAAAACCATCCTAGCTCAACATATATTCAGTTGATGAATGGGTTAAGGAGAACCTTCGGAAGTTTGTTCGTTAAAAACTTTACCCAACTGGGTTGGCGCGAGTGCGACTCTGAGACAGAGCGCCAACTGGCACGCCCTCTTTCGAGGATTTCCCCCATTGGCGCGAGAAGTACACTGCGGACCCGCGCTAACGCAAAAAGGGTTGTTTTTATGGGTATACTGCAGGAGATGTCTTCAGGGCATATGAAGCTCATACTTAGAGGAATATAATGCAAGTGGTTTCAGGTCATGCCACTTCTCACAGGTCCCGGAATGAGTCCTCCAGCGTGCAGGAGAGGGGTAACAGGGACGGTGACAAAAGGTGACAAATTACTGTGTAACAAGTACCTCTTTATTTTTGTCAAGCTTGAGGAGGATAACATATGCTTGTTCTATAATTTTCCCTTTGGGCAAACCTGTTGCTATGTTTTAACGAGTCTAGTGACAGTGAAACTTGTTCTTGTCTAGAATGGACAAGTTTGTCACTATTGTTTTAACAAGTTTAACGACAAAGATAACTCATTTTTTTTCATGTTTAGAGAGTTTGAAAAAGGACGAAAAGGAAACTCTACCTCGTCTAGAATGGACAAGTTTGTCGCTATTGTTTTAACGAGTTTATCGACTAGGATAACTCGTCCTTTTCATGTTTAGAGAGTGTCTAGACAATTTAGTGTCCTAAATTGCTCTATATAAATTATCAATCTGAGTATCGTAAACTGATGAAGTGTGGTGCACCATATGTGCTTATTTAACCTTTTTCTTACTTCGTTGTTTTATAGTTTATGTTGTTTTTGGGGTTTTGTTTCTTATGTTAGAATCTAATTTCTAAATAAAAGAAAAAATGAAACAAATCAAAACTTTGAACAGTTAGATTAATCTAAGCTGGAAAAATATCTAAGAAAAGAAAGTAAGAAAAATAAAGCTACTACAATTTAAACTAAACGCAAAAGTAAAACTTGAAACTACTCTTAAACTAATGAAAGGCAAGTCAATAATCTCATTCGTAATCATAACATTCCGCCAATTTTGGCTCTAAGAACATCATTATATGGGATGAGAGAATGACACTAAACTATCTAATGCTATACTAATAGAAAGCAAGTCATCTCATTCATAATCATAACATTCCGCCAATGTTGGCTTTAAAAACATCATCATATAATCATGAGAGAACGAAAGACTACAATAAGCAGAAAGAAAAAAAAACAAATCAAGTCCCATTCATAACTTCACATATCGCCAATTTCGTTCTTAAGGAACTAAAAAGACTCAATGAGACATGAACTTATGTAATGAGTATCCTACTAAGCAAAAATCAAGAACATGTAAATAAAAACTAATCTACTGTGTTCTCTAATGCTCCAATTCACCAATCGGAAAATAGGAAAACTACTTTCTTGGAATATTTTGTCAAGCATAAATTACACAGTTAGATAAATCTACAATCAACCAGTTGAACACACTTGCATGAATTAAAATTGCATGAATGAAAAATCTAAACTATCAAACTTGAAATCAATAAAATGACGTCTTGAAATGAAATCAAAGCAAAACTACAAACTAAAATCTACTCTACCTTACATCCTAATATGCTCCCTGACATCTACTTCACACCTCCTTCCATGTTGAGAACATCAAAGCTTTATTAAAATTCTTCAAAATTACAAAGTACAACAAAGCTCTCCAAAGCTTTCCAAAACCATCAAAGAAGAACTACAAGCTCCAAGCTAAAGAGCTACTAAAAAGCTACAAGCTTAAGAACTAAAAAATCTAAGCTCCCAAATGAAGGAGAGAGATCTCTTATTTATACAAAAAGATGAGAAGCCATCTCATTAATGAGAGTCCATGAATCTCTCCCTCTACCTCTAGAGTCCTAATCAAAATAGGAACTAATATGACACATGTCTTATTAGAGTTTCAATACAATTAGGACATGTGACACATATCCTCATGATCCCATGATTCTCTCCACTCAAATTCGAATTTGGCCTTAGGGTGCCACATAAAAGTCTTCTAGAAGCCTTCTTTTAACCTACACATGTCAACAATCTCAACCCACTTGTTAGGTATAAGCATATGCACATTATTTTCTAAATTTTAACTACAAATTCACTTCAAAAGGCTAAGAATTAATAAAGTTTGGAAAAACATAAATGTGGCCCAATGATAATGAAAGTGGAATGAATGTTGTGAAATGGAGGTGATATAATGGACATAATAGTGAAAGTGTAATGGAAATGAATGACAATTTCAAGACCCAACATACCCCCCAACTGGAGCTATTGCATGTCCTCATGCAATATTTATTACATTAATTCTTTTGATCCTTGAGCTTTGGCTTAACTTTGCATAATATCATTTGATAACTTCATACTTCTGCAAAGAATTACAACATGGTTGGTTCTTGTGTTACAACCATATTTTTTTGTTGCATTCTTATTTGATCTTTGAAATTGGCATAATGATATTTTGATTATTGTTGCAAAGTATATATTTATTCGATTGCATGATGGTTGGTTCTTGTGTGACAACCATGATTGTGTTTGTATCCAATTTATCCTTTAAGCACTTTTGAAAAGCCATTGTATGCTCATAATATCAATGTAATAGTTAATATACGTTGGAAGCATGTGGGCTCCTGAATATGATATGGACATGGCAAGATATGAAGATGAATGTATTCCCCTCCCCCCCCCAACTGATGGTATTGGCAATTTTTGAAATGAGGAAGAGAAATTTTTTTCCAACAATTATCATTCTAGCTTTTTATGGAATTCTATGGTCAAAAGTTAAAAAAATGGCATACCTTAACTTACCCTTTGAAATGGATGAGTTGTATGTGCGGTGGCTTCAAAAATTCTGATCATAATCTTCTTCAAGTGGCTGAACAAGAAGAGTCATGGATAAAGAGTCAAGATGGTTTTTTATTGCTTCTATTAAAACTTGTTGAATCTGCTCCAAAATGCTGAAAATAATAGTCTTCATGTCTTCAAAATTCGTTAGCACAATTCATACTATGTGAAAAGATGTTTTGATGTCGAACATAGCAGGAAATTGTTGACTTAGTGGCCATTAATGGATGCCACTAGTCAACACGAGAACTCTCACCATTGATGAGAATGAGAGTCAAGATGCCCAAACACATCTTGCTAGGTACGAATAATTTTTCCGATGTCGAGTCACCTAGAATATCTGATGAACAAGGGACATTAATGTATTCCCATTTTTTGTCAGCATTAGGACTTGCCATTAAGGCATGCAAGCCTCAAGGTGTCAACAAGGAACTTAGACTCAAAGGACTATGGACTCAATAATTTGCATTGAAGCAGGGCTTATTTGCGAAATGAAAATGACAAGAAAAGGAAGATGGAAATGGAAGATGGCAATGGAGAGCAGAAATGGCAATGGGCAATAAGCATGTGAATGAGCCTCTTGCTTTTATTTGTGGGTTATGAATGGACAAAAAGAGATGGAAAGTTTATGTGAATGTAAATGGAAAATATGAAGTGAAATGAGGTGAATGGTTTATTATGAGGTATGGACGAGATGGAGACAATAGTATCTAAAAGTTTTTCAAGTGTTTGGATCTAATTTTGCATCAACATACTTCCTCTTTGTTGTTGATCATCCTCTTATGAAACAAAATGGTCTCTTAGAGAGACACCATTCTCTTGTAGTCATTTATCCTTCCTCTTGGAACCTGCAAAAAAACTAATACTTCTTCTGCAATGGAATGTAAGATTATCAAAGGAGAGAGGTGATCAATCTCTCTAGTTATGATATTTACACACAAAACTAAGAATTTGTATTAATGGAATAAGTTATTAAAGGAAAACCCAAAAGAATTTATACCTGTTTTGGAATTAGTGCCTCAAGTTGAATGTTGCTTCTTTTCAGCAATTTATTTCATTATTTACCATTTCAAACTCTAATGATGGATTTCTCATTATGTAGATATTGTTGAGATCTTTCCAATGACACTTGAATCATCAAAATCTGATTTCGTATGAGAAAGTTAGGCTGATTTGAACAATGAGATTTTTCAGCTGCAGAATGGCTTTAGCTACGGAATGACTTTAGCTGCGGAATGTGCACAATATCTATAGCTAAAAATCTTGAATAAAAAGTTAGCCATTCATTTTTCATCATCAGTCCAAAATTAATCAATACCTTCAGAAAAGTGAGTAAATAACTTATTCATTTCATTGATTCAAAATTGTTTTTTTTCTTGACATGCGGCGACTTAGTGTGGCGACTTAGTGATAACACACACCTTGACTTCCCTTTGACTGGGGTCTTTTTCATCGACTTGGATCAAATGGATAGGACACCATCCATGTACTGACATTTTCCCAGCTACCCATGTGGCTCGTTTCATCTCTTAACACCTATAACCTATAGAAGTATGAAAATGGCTGCGGAATTGCCAGTTAGCTGCAGAACAGAGCTGCATTCCGTAGCTAAAAGACAGCCACCCATCCGTTTTCTGATTTAAGTTATTGAAAAAGATATTTTATGTAGCCAAGTACCAGGGAGAAAGCCCAAGATCGCAGCTAGTGCACAGGACTAATTATTCATGATCTGCTATATTTTTTTTAATTTTCTTCACTCTCTGCCTGGAAAATAAAAAACTTTGTAAATGGTATAACAGTTTTAGTGATGAAAATATATCAAAGTAATGGAAATTTATGATCTTTTCAACAGCTTTGATGACTCCTATAGCAACCGTCTGACACATATCCCTGACTGCAAAACGATCCAATGGAGGATACTTAGCAGAGGATTCGACAACCAGCAAACTTGACAGTAATGTGGCAAGTGTGGCAATGTTTTTGAACCACCTTTCTCCATGCTTTGGCAGTTCTGTTACTACTGCAATAGAAGTCTCGGTTACTGAAAACTTTACATCCCCAATTTCCACTTCTACTCCATTGAATGCTCTTGCAAATGTTTTTGTAACCTCCTTGTTATGGCTTTTGAAATTTTTAATGAACTTCAGCCAACCAGCCTTTTTCAATGTTCCTTTTAGCTATGGGTATCCTTCCATGAATTTGACTCCTTCGGGCTCTATCCTCACAATGAGACCCATTCTACCTTTTTTACTGCGTAAACACCACTGTAGAAGATGGATATATGAAAACAGAGTGCTTATGTGGAAGCAAAACAGTTGTATGAACAGGAAAGGAAGAATACCGTGGAGAAAATTGATGGGTATGGAACTGGAAAAATATTGAGTATGAAATGAAGAAGGGTTTTCGAAGCGAGAAGACTCGTATGGATAGAAATAGTGTGAGGGCTGCAGAATTCGGTGTACAAACAGTTTACGCAGAGGCGGAGTATTAATCGTAAACAAAAATTGCAACACTGAGTAAAACCTGAGAAGTTTGAGTTTATAAGAAAAAGGCTACGGGAGTAGAAGTCGAGAGTTTTGGTGAGTAAAACCCACGGCCATCAGTTCATTAATAACCTATGAATCTAATTGTCTAAGGTTCCTTCCTTTCGAATCTAAAACACTCACATCATTTAATTAACTGTTCAAACAGTGTCGTATTCAACCATCTTGTTGTTAAACGAGAAGTGGCAGAGCAGGTGTTAATGAGTTACAGACGGGTGGCAAGAGGTGGGAGATGTATAATCAGCAAACGGTTAATTATCAGCACGTCTTTGATTTCAAATCGGAAGCAGCCGAATTAAATCAAATTGTCAGTTAATTAATTCAAATTCTGTTTTTTCTTCTCGCGGCCTGCAAAAATGGGCTCCAAATAACTACATAAATCTCCCAAGCCGCTTCAAATTCCTTAAAACGATTTCTGGGTTATCTAATTGACCCTATTACTAAAAAAACCCATGTTTTATTTTTCCCAAATTCATTTTCGTTTGGCTGGATCTTCCAGTTTAATTTTGATGTTTTTTCTTGTTTTGCATTTTCCTGAATTACTGTTTTTACTGTTCTGTATTTTATGAATTGCCGCATTCATTTTTTTTTGTTTGATTTGCAATTTGAACACAGGTAGATAACAAATGAACAATGTTGAAATTTTCAAGGACACCCAAACAAGTATTTTGCATATGTTCTCGCTTTCTGGCTCCAACAGTTTTCTCAGAGATCTTTCCCATTCACGCCATTCTCATTCTGTTCGTTCTTGGAGTTGTATAAAATATTTCTTATTATCCACCATTAACAAGAAATTTAGATTGGCTCGGTCTACTTAGTGTTGTGCGCCTAGGAGGGTTCAAGCCTGTCTCGACCAAAGATAGAGGAGGGCTATTGAGATGGGAAATAGCAGCCGTAACAATGCTGATGATACTTCAGTAATGGATGGAATATGGATGAGTGTTGAATATTTCCACTAACATTGGTCTGCTATTGCTAACTACAAGAGTTAGGAAAACGACCAGAGGAGGCTATTGCAGGTTTTTTTTTCTTTTTTTTTTTATATATGATTTTGCAAGTTTGTTTCTAGGCCAAATCTCAAACAGGAATGCAGATTTTCTATTGAAGCCACAGTAGAAACTGGAATTAGAGATAACCATTGATTTTTTTTTTCTCTGGAATTGTAAAATTTTATAAGAATGATTAATGATTTTCAATTTCAGACAGCAAAGACTTCAAGTAAAATATGCTAAAAACAGGACTTTAACTGAGGTCTTAAGCTGATTTTTTATCAATCTGTGCTAGGTGACTAGGATAGGATCCATGTCGGGACAATTCCAGAGATGCCCATGTGGTCGGTTTCTTCATTGGATGCTTGTAACCTGCTAAACCTTGGAATTAGTTGTGGAATTCACAGTTAGCTGCGAAATCAGGCTGCATTCCGCAGCTAATTTGCAAAACCTTATTAAAACAGGTGACAGTGTTTTGAGGCTTACTACAAACCATAACTAGTCAATCTTAGACTGTTGAACCCATCAAAGCAGTTGGATTTTTTTTTTTTTTACTTTTTTTATTTTTTTATATGTTTTTTATTTTATTGAATCAAATG
Organism: Pinus tabuliformis; assembly: GCA_031772625.1. Classification (NCBI taxonomy): domain Eukaryota; kingdom Viridiplantae; phylum Streptophyta; class Pinopsida; order Pinales; family Pinaceae; genus Pinus; species Pinus tabuliformis. Next base: position 42,813,131 of record CM062815.1, read on the forward strand.
AAATGATGAAGTTTATTTTGTCCCCTTTTTTGCTTTTTTTTTTAACATAAAAATTATTTTTCTGATCCTCCAGACCACACAAAGTGTGGGAGGAGAGCATACTCAAGAAACTATTAAGTTTTTTTCTAGATGTAAGAAATAAGGTCTCCTAATTACACTTCCCTAGCAATGGCGCCAAAATGTCTAGTCAATTTAGTGTCTTAAATTTCTCTACATAAATTATCAATCCGTCTATCGTAAATTGATGAAATGTGGTGCACCATATGTTCTTAGTTAACCTTTTTCTTACTTCGTTGTTTTATAGTTTATGTTGTTTTTGGGGGTTTTGTTTCTTATGTTAGAATCTAATTTCTAAAGAAAAGAGAAAATGAAACAAATCAAAACTTTGAACAGTTAGATTAATCTAAGCCGGCAAAATATCTAAGAAAAGAAAGCAAGAAAAATAAAGTTGCTGCAATTTAAACTAAAGGCAAAAGTAAAACTTGAAACTGCTCTTAAACTAATGAAAGGCAAGTCAATAATCTCATTCATAATCACAACATTCCGCCAATGTTGGCTCTAAAAACATCATTATATGGGATGAGAGAATGACACTAAACTATCTAATGCTATACTAATGGAAAGCAAGTCATCTCATTCATAATCATAACATTCCGCCAATGTTGGCTTTAAAAACATCATCATATAATCATGAGAGAACGAAAGACTACAATAAGCAGAAAGAAAGAAAAACAAATCAAGTCCCATTCATAACTTCACATATCACCAATTTCGTTCTTAAGGAACTAAAAAGACTCAATGAGACATGAACTTATGTAATGAGTATCCTACTAAGAAAAAAGCAAGAACATGTAAAGAAAAACTAATCTACTGTGTTCTCTAATGCTCCAATTCACCAATCGAAAAATAGGAAGACTACTTTCTTGGAATATTTTGTCAAGCATAAATTACACAGTTAGATAAATCTACAATCAACCGATTGAACACACTTGCATGAATTAAAATTGCATGAATGGAAAATCTAAACTATCAAACTTGAAATCAATAAAATGACATACTTGAAATGAAATCAAAGCAAAACTACAAACTAAAATATACTCTACCTTACATTCTAATATGCTCCATGACATCTACTTCACATCTCCTTCCATGTTGAGAACATCAAAGCTTTATTCAAATTCTTCAAAATTACAAAGTACAGCAAAGCTCTCCAAAGCTTTCCAAAGCCATCAAAGAAAAACTACAAACTCCAAGCTAAAGAGCTACTAAAAAGCTACAAGCTTAAGAACTAAAAAAACTAAGCTCCCAAATGAAGGAGAGAAATCTCCTATTTATACAAAAAGATGAGAAGCCATCTCATTAATGAGAGTCCATGAATCTCTCCCTCTACCTCTAGAGTCCTAATCAAAATAGGAACTGATAAGACACATGTCTTCTTAGAGTTTCAATACAATTAAGAGATGTGACACATATCCTCATGATCCCATGATTCTCTCCACTCAAATTCGAATTTGGCCTTAGGGTGCCACATAAAGGTCTTCTAGAAGCCTCCTTTTAACCTACACATGTCAACAATCTCAACCCACTTGTTAGGTATAAGCATATGCACATTATTTTCTAATTTTTAACCACAAATTCACTTAAAAAGGCTAAGAATTAATAAAGTTTGGAAAAACATAAATGTCGCCCAATGATAATGAAAGTGGAATGAATGTAGTGACATAGTAGTGAAATGGAGGTGAAATGGAGGTGATATAATGGACATAATAGTGAAAGTGTAATGGAAATGAATGACAATTTCAAGACCCAACAGAGAGTTTGAAAAGGGAAGAAAGAAAACTCCAGCCGTTCTTTTTCGTAAAATAATCCCTTAGGTCCAAAAAAAGGATAAAATAATACAAAAGGGATGACTTTTCTGATCACTTTAACAAGCCGAAAAATACAAGTGCTCGAACTTTTTTGTGAGATAATCCCTCAGGTCCGAAAAAGATTAAAATATACAGGAGGGATGGCACTTCCAATCACTTTAACGAGCTGGAAAGGCCAATTTCTCGACAATATTTTCATATTTAACGAGTCTGAAAAGGGTTTAAAGGAGACTTGATTTTGAGGAATGAGTGGTGTCTAGGGTAGCAACTGGTTCCAGGTAAGCTTGGAACTTCTCAAAACATGGTGGTTTCTATGAAGAGGTTGGCTAATAAGACCACTCATCGCAACTGTTCCTCAAAAAGGGTAAACAACCAAGTGGAAGCGTATGATCAGCCAAAAGAATGGAGATGATGAGAGGTACACAACCAAGGCTTAAAATGCTGATAGCATGGCAATCACAAAGGTTATTTACTGAAGGTAGGTTCATTTTTTAACAGGCTTGAACCATGGTGGAACTATGCTCGGTGTCAACTTCATTTTTACACAAGCTCGAAACGACAAAATTATGCTTGAAACGGAGGTCAAAGATGTTCAATTCACTATTTATCACATCAGATTCTTTCGTCGGTCGTTCAACCTGCTCAATCACTCCATCAATTTGATTAGAAATACATATATATATACGAAAAATGAACTAAAACTAACATTTTACTTGAAGTACATGAATGGTAAATATAAGAAGTAGTTTTACCTTTCACTTTCATCATTTCATTTCAAATTTGGGATTTTGGAGCTCTGGAGTGGTTTTCCCCCTCAAATTTCACCAGTCGATTTTAGGAGATCTGATGGACTATTCTCCTCACCGTCAGGACCAGGTAGGAGCTAACCTTGAGCTCTTCATTTTCATTCCATCTTTTCTTGATCCTGAGCTAGTTTTTCCATTTTTCTGGGCCCCTAGGGTTTGAAGAATTCGTTCCCCAACCATCGCACCTAGCCTATATCGAAAGGTGCGATGTGTACTGAGCTATACACTGGCCAGTCAGTATGCATCTCACCTTGCTCAAAGGCAGGGTGCGATAGGCGTAGAAAGGCAACTTTACACAGTGATTTTCATCAAATTTTTGCTTCTTCTTGCTCAAATTTGGATCCTAACTCATATTTTGTCTATATTTCAGATATTTGTTGGATCAAGATGGTCGTCACATGGCGTGAGCGAGAACATGAAGAGGAGGACATGATTGCTTTACATGACCATGGTACAGTTGATGCATTGAGGAACTGTGGCTTGCTGAAGTTCTTCCGCATATCCAGCATGAGGCAACAGATCAGTTTGTTGCAGTATTTTCTCGATGCTTGGGATACGATTGACCAGGTATTCCAGATCAGAGGTAAATCTATTCCATTGACAGTCGAGGACATTTACTTTCTGACGGGATTATCAAGGCGTGGTGCCCCTCTTTCACTATCGAGATTCGCTCGTGAGGGCAAATCTGTGAAAGATTACATTCGTCAATTCTGTAGGATGGATCCCAGCCCAGTAGAGATGGCAAGATCAATATCTGGGATGTCAGTGATCGGCCCTTGAAGACCATTTTATTTACCTTTGCTAGATTTTCTAGCAGCGCGGCCTTACATTTGGCGAACAGATCTTACATGCAGTATGCCCTGGAATGCATGGAACCAAAGGTGTTCAACTGGTGTGAGGCGATACTTCCTTTCATAAAAGAACAACTCTCCAGACTTATATGTCGATAAACTAAGGCTCATCAACCCCTAAAAGATTTGTTTCATACCCTAAAAGAACATGGTCATCTGATTACATCATTCCCCAAAAAATTCCACCTAAGAAACCATCTAGAAATGGCCTAAACTGAACCATACTGACTGCCACGCTGGCCAGGTGCGATGCATACTGAGTGGTACACTGCTCAGGTATGATGCATACTAATCAGGCCTTCTGTAGGGTGTGATGGACGAGGATGGACAAATGTCCAAGACAGTTTGCTAAGTGGATGCTCATGGGATCTTCTAGAAACTTCTCCTATGACACTTGCCTCTCTGAATTCGCCTTGGGATGAGTAAGAGATCCAAGAAATCTCCAAGTGAAACCAATTGTAACAAGTGGAATGACACTAATCAAAACCCCAGAGATGACTCACACCCTTGCACACATCTATAAATGGATCCCTCATCTAAGAGATCTATAAGGCTGGAATATTGTGAATTGCAAGGAAGTGCTAATAGTTTGTATTTGAGAAAAGAGCATTGTATTATTGGTGTGATCTTGCTATTTCATGAGGTGAAGAGGTATTGATGCTGGGAGGATGACGCTGGATCAGACAACTGGGTTGTAATTCTCCCTTCTATTTAATAAAGTTCTTCAAGTTTTCTAAAATGTAATTGTGCAATTGTGAATGTTATCATTTGTGAATGCTATTGTATGTGCATTATATATCTGATTTTGTAATGTTTGTGTTATAATAGATCAAGATGCTTTGATGGTTCTTTGTTACTGTGCTTCTACAGGTACTCTCCAAGCGGGATTTGGGGAGGAGTTGCAAGCTCTGTCAAGGGGGAGAGCGATCAAGCAATGGATTAAGTGGAAGTTTCAGGTTGGTTCCATTGTCTTTCTCTTATCTATTATACATAGAAGAAATCGTGAATTGCTTTAAACTATTGTTTCTAGGGTAGCTGCCAAACCTAGAGGGCTAGTCGTTCCAAAAGACACTAGTTTTTCCAGAAACAAATTGGTGATACTTATCCCGCTTGGAGAGTACCTGTAGAAACACAGTAACAAAGAACTGTCAAAACATCTTGATCTATTATAACACAAACATTACAGAATCAGATATATAATGCACATAAAATAGCATTCACAAATGATAACATTCACAATTGCACAATTATATGGAAGAAAACTTGAAGAACTTTATTAAATAGAAGGGAGAATTACAAACCAGTTGTCGAATCTAGCATCATCCTCCCAGCATCAATCCCTCTTCACCTCATGAAATAACAAGATCACACCAACAATACAATGCTCTTTCCGAAAATACAAACTATCAGCACTTCCTTGCAATTCACAATATTCCAGCTTGTGGATCTCTTAGATGAGGGATCCATTTATAGATGTGTGCAAGGGTGTGAGTCATCTCTAGGGTTTTGATTAGTCTCATTCCACTTGTTACATTTGGTTCCACTTGGATATTTCTTGGATCTCTTACTCATTCCTGGGCGAATTCAGAGAGGCAAGTGTCATAGGAGAAGTTTCTAGAAGATTCCATGAGCAACCACTTAGCAAACTCTCTCGGACATTTGTCCATCCTCGCCCATCGCACCCTATAGAAGGCCTATTCAGTATGCATCTTACCTGAGTAGTGTACCACTCAGTATGCATCGCACCTGGCCAATGTAACAGTCAGTATGGTCCAATTTAGGCCATTTTTGGATGGTTTTTCAGGTGGAACTCTTGGGGAATGATGTAATCAGATGACCATGTTCTTTTAGGGTGTGAAACAACTCTTTTAGGGGTTGGTGAGCCCTAGTTTATTGACATATAAGTTTTGGGTTGCAGTGCCCAAAAATGTCTATAACAGTTGCCCCCTAAAGCATGAAGTCGTAAATCTTGATGTCACGTGAAATGCTTTATCATGAGGATCCGAGGTTTCGAACTGGAAGGTGACCTGCATAAGTTACAATAAAATACATCATCATAATATAATTTTTCATGATCTAGCTGAGGCGGGCATTCACATGCTCAGTTTTATAAATTCATTTCATGTACATAGATCAGATAGTCGTCTGATGATTCTTCAGATGTAGAGTCATCACCCTTGGTTTAGATGACCATCTGTGCAGCATCTTTGTACATTTGATGTTTTTATATACCTAAATATATCTCAGCCCGGATGGATGAAACTAGATCCGGGGTCTTCAAACTCATTCAATATTCGCCGGAAGTACAAGTCAATCCATGTGAAGGGATGTTCTAAAGTCGAACATGGAAAGACATTGCCTGATTACCAGCCAATAATATGAGTTGTTAACATGCGTGAGAGGAATCACCGATAATGATAATGACCCTAAAATTACTACAATACAATTCACATGGTGTGAATATATGATCCGATGTTGAACACCACGCAAAATCTTTCGGTCGAAGGCCATTGATGTCAACCTGTCACCGAAAGTGAGAAACTTGTCGTTGAGGCATGCAAGATTCAAAGTACTGAAAGGGGTGTTTCTAAGTCCACTTCTTGGATAATGAGCTAATGTAAACAAGAAGTGACTCGTCGTAGGAGGGCCTTGATGTATCCCACATCTAGGACATGAAATGAAGCAAATGATTTATGGAGGTGAAAACGATCTGACGACACAAGGTTCAGGAATGGCGGCCATGAAAAAATGAAGGTTGAAGGTATTGTAGTGGATGAGGCATAAACTGGATTGTGGTTTCTCAACTGAATGACTTCTCTTGAACATGTCAGCGACACTAAGGTGGATTGGTAGCGTTAACCCCAAAAGATGTATGGTGTGGAAGACCAATGGTGAGATGACCAGTGAACGGAATAACCCAACCCAACTCAATAATGGTGATGGAGTGAAAGTGTCATGTTCAAGAGCGACCTGTTACCATAAGTTTTTCAAGTTTTTTCTCTTTTCCCCCAGTCATTGCTAACCAGTACCTCTTTATTTTTGTCAAGCTTGAGGAGGATAACATATGCTTGTTCTATAATTTTCCCTTCAGGAAAACCTGTCGCTATGTTTTAACGAGTCTAGCGACAATGAAACTCGTTCTTGTCTAGAATGGACAAGTTTGTCGCTATTGTTTTAACGAGTTTAACGACAAGGATAACTTGGTTCTTTTCATGTTTAGAGAGTTTGAAAAGGGATGAAATTAAAACTCCAGCAGTTCTTTTTCGTAAATTAATCCCTCAGGTCCGAAAAAGGATAAAATAATACAAAAGGGATGACTTTTACGATCACTTTAACGAGCTAAAAATGACAAGCGCTTGAACTTTTTCATCAGATAATCCCTCATGTCCGAAAAAGATTAAAATATACATGAGGGATGGCACTTCTAATCACTTTAACGAGCTGGAAAGGCCAATTGCTTGACAATCTTTTCATATTTAACAAGTCTGAAAATGGTTTAAAGGAGACTCGATTTTGAGGAACGAGTGGTGTCTAGGGTAGCAACTGGTTCCGGGTAATCTTGGAACTTCTCAAAAATGGTGATTTCTGTGAAGAGTTTGGCTAACAATACCACTCATCGCAACTGTTCCTCAAAAAGGGGTAAAAAACCAAGTGGAAGCGTATGATCGACCAAAAGAATGGAGGTGATGAGAGGTACACAACCAAGGCTCAAAAGGCTGATAGCATGGCAATCACAAAGGTTAATTACTAAAGGTGGGTTTAATTTTTAACGAGCTTAAACCATGGGGGAACTATGCTCTGTGTTAGTTTCATTTTTACATAAGCTCGAAATGACAAAATTATGCTTGAATTGGTGGTCAAAGATGTTCAATTCATTGTTTAGCACATTAGATTCTTTTGTCGGTCATTCAACCTGCTCAATCACTCCATCAAATTGATTAGAAATACATATATATGTATGAAAAATGAATTAAAACTAACATTTTACTTGAAGTACGTGAATAGTAAATATAAAAAGTAGTTTTACCTTTCACTTTCATCATTTCATTTCAAATTTGGGATTTTGGAGCTCTAGAGTGGTTTTCCCCCTCAAATTTCACCAGTCGATTTCAGGAGATCTAGTGGACTATTCTCCATGCCGTCAGGACCAGGTAGGAGCTAACCCTGAGCTCTTCATTTTCATTCCACCTTTTCTTGATTCTGAGCTAGTTTTTCCATTTTTCTGGGCCACTAGGGTTGGAAGAATTCGTTCCCCAACCATCGCACTTAGCCTATATCGAAAGGTGTGATGCATACTGAGCTGTACACTAGCCAATTAGTATGCATCTCACCTTGCTCAAAGGTAGGGTGCGATGGGCGCAGAAAGGCAATTTTACACAGTGGCTTTTCATCAAAGTTTTGCCTATTTTTGCTCAAATTTAGATCATAACCCATCTTTTGTCTGCATTTGAGATATTTGTTGGATCAAGATGGTTGTCACATGGCGTGAACAAGAACATGAAGAGGAGGACATGATTGCTTTACACGACCAAGGCACAGTTGATGCATTAAGAAACTATGTCTTGCTTAAGTTCTTCCGTATATCCAGCATGAGGCAACAAATCAGTTTGTTGCAGTATTTTCTCGATGCTTAGGATCCGATCAACCAGGTATTCCAGATCAGAGGTAAATGTATTCCATTAACAGTCAAGGACATTTACTTTCTGATGGGATTGTCGAGGCGTGGTGCCCCTCTTTCACTATCAGGATTCACTCTTGGGGGTGAATCCGTGAAAGATTACATTCATCAGTTCTGCAGGGATGGATCTCAGCCCAGTAGAGATGGCAAGATCAATATCTGGGATGTCACTGTTCAGTCCTTGAGGACCATTTTATTTACCTTCGCTAGATTAGCTGGCACCGCGGCCTTACATTTGGCGAACAAATCTTACATGCAGTATGCCCTGGAATGCCTAGAACTGAAGGTGTTCAACTGGTGTGAGGCGATACTTCCTATCATAAAAGAACAACTCTCCAAAGTAAAGAATGGAAGGACCAAGAATTTTGGCTATGGATCCATATTGACTGCTTTTGCTTTGGAGAGGATTCCACCGATGCAGCATCAAAACATTTCATTGGGATTGCTAGCACCGAGGGAACCACGGATGCAGAGATGGGTTGATATTATGGCTAGAAATGCTGGTCAGTCACAGATTTCCTTCTTTGATGCCTTTTTTGAGTGGTTCCACCGTCACGAGATGGTATTCGCAGAGTATCCATACGTCGAGATGGATTTTTGAGGCGACCCAGATTTGGCATTACCAGCTGGCGAGCAGTGGAGTGTTATAGGTAAAATGATTCAACCACATCTTTTTTTACCAGTTTAATAATTTTTTTGTGTTTTTTAATGTTACCAAGACTAATCAAACCTATATGTGTGTGCAGATGTTGGACCAGTGCGACCAATGGCATGCCCACGGGCGGCAGATGACGCTCCAGCAGGAGAGGCTGTAGGGAGGGCCATCCTTCAGGTTCTGGACATATTGGAGACCCTGGCAGTGTTGCAGGATCAGATCAAGGGCCTTACTCTTGGTATTCAGAATGTCAGGACCGATGAGTTACCTTTGAGGTTACAGCGCCATACTAATGGCATACCGATTCGTTGGACTAGACTCCTACACATGATAGCACAGGCAGTGACATGTTATCACCAGCATCATTAGTCTAGGATGCTCTTCTACATTCAAGTCAATCATCATCCCTAAATGGTCCTTTTACATCATCGATAACTCTTGAACCTTCATTCCATCCACCAAATTGCCATGAGTAGTCTGGTGAATGTAACGAAGCTTAGGGGGCATGCACCCTTGTCTATTTTGTGGACACACCCAGCTGAAAAAGATAAGTTTCCCTGTAGGTTATGTGATTGGTCTGACACACCATTCACCTTTGTCTATTTTGTGGACGAAGCCAAGGAAGTGTTTTGTCTATTCTGCGAACGAAACCGTCCTGCCAAACCTCAGTGATTTCCATATGGTTACAGGAGACTCTCCTTTTCATCATGTTTGGGGCATGCAAACCTTTTTCCCATTTTTTTAATTTCGTTTTCTAGCATTTTAGTTTTATCATTTCTAGCTTTTTAGCTCTGTCTTTTCTGGCTTTTTAGTTTTGTCATTTCAAGCTTGTGTAAAAATTAAATTGACACTGAGCATAGTTCCCCCATGGTTTAAGCTCATTAAAAAATGAACCTAACTTGGGTAATTAACCTTTGTGATTGCCATGCTATCAGCCTTTTGAGCCTTGGTTGTGTACCTCTCATCACATCCATTCTTTTGGTCGATCATACGCTTCCACTTGGTTGTTTACCCTTTTTGAGGAACACTTGCGATGAGTGGTCTTGTTAGCCAACCTCTTCCCAGAAACGACCATGTTTTGTGAAGTTCCAAGCTTACCCAGAACCAGTTGCTACCCTAGACACCACTCATTCCTCAAAAACAAGTCTCCTTTAAACCCTTTTTCAGACTCATTAAATATGAAAATATTGTCGAGCAATTGACCTTTCCAGCTCATTAAAGTGATTTCAAGTGTCATCCCTCCTGTATATTTTAATCTTTTTCGAACCTTTCTAGCAATTGACCTTTCTAGCTCGTTAAAGTGATTGGAAGTGTCATCCCTCCTGTATATTTTAATCTTTTTCGGACCTGAGGGATTATCTCACGAAAAATTTCGAGCGCTTGTCTTTTTCAGCTCGTTAAAGTGATCGGAAAAGTCATCCCTTTTGTATTATTTTATCCTTTTTCAGACCTAAGGGATTATTTTATGAAAAAGAACTGCTGGAGTTTCCTTTTCATCCATTTTCAAACTCTCTAAACATGAAAAGGACCAATTTATCCTTGTCATTAAACTCGTTAAAACAATAGCGACAAACTTATCCATTCTAGACAAGACCGAGTTTCATTGTCGCTAGACTCATTAAAACATAGCGACAGGTTTGCCCGAAGGGAAAATTATAGAACAAGCATATGTTATCCTCCTCAAGCTTGAAAAAAATAAAGGGGTACTAGTCAACAATGACTGGGGAAGAAAGGAAAAAAAAACTTGAAGAAATTTATGGTAGCAGGTCACTCTTGAACATGACACTTTCCCTCCATCACCATTATTGAGTCGGGTTGGGTTATTCCATTCACCGGTCATCTCACCATCAGTCTTCCACACCATCCATCTTTTGGGGTTAACGCTACCAATCCACCTCAATGTCGCCGACATGTTCAAGAGAAGTCATTCAGTTGAGAAACCACAATCCAGTTAATGCCTCATCCACTACAATACCTTCAACCTTCATTTTTTCATGGCCACCATTCCTGAACCTTGTGTCGTCAGATTTTTTTCACCTCCAGAAATAATTTGCTTCGTTTGGTGTCGTAGATGTGGGATACATCAAGGCCCTCCTACGACAAGAAATTTCTTGTCGACATTAGCTCATTATCCAAGAAGTTGACTTAGAAATACCCCTTTCAGTACTTTGAAGCTTGCATGCCTCAATGGCAAGTTTCTCACTTCCGGCGACAGGTTGACATCAATGGACTTCGACTGAAAGATTTTTCATGGTGTTCCACATCATATCATATATTCGCACCACATGAATTGTACTGTAGTACCTTGAGGGTCATTATCATTATTGGTGATTCCTCTCGCGCCTGTTAACAGCTCACATTATTGGTTGGTAATCAGGCAATGTCTTTCCATGTTCGACTTCAGAACATCCCTTCACATGGATTGACTTGTACTTCCAGTGAAGATTGAACGAGTTTGAAGACCCCGGATCTAGTTTCATCCATCCATGCTGCGATATATTCAGGGATATAAAAACATCAAATGTACAAAGATGCTGCACAGATGGTCATCTGAACCAAGGGTGATGACTCTACATCTGAAGAATCATTAGACAACTATTTGATCTATGTACATGAAATGAATTTATAAAGCTGAGCATGGGAATGCCTGCCTCAGCTAGAACATGAAAAAGTATATTATGATTATGTATTATATTGTAACTTATGCAGGTCACCTTGCAGTTCGAAACCTCAAATCCTCATGATAAAGCATTTCACCCGACATCAAGATTTACGACTTCATGCTTTAGGGGGCAACTATTATAGACATATTTTGGCACTGCAACCCCAAACTTATATGTCAATAAACTAGGGCTCACCAACCCCTAAAAGAGTTATTTCACACCCTAAAAGAACATGGTCATCTGATTACATCATTCCCCAAAAGTTCCACCTGAAAAACCATCCAGAAATGGCCTAAACTGGACCATACTGACTGCTACACTGGCCAGGTGCGATGCATACTGAGTGGTACACTACTCAGGTGCGATGCATACTGATTAGGCCTTCTATAGGGTGCAATGGGCGAGGATGGACAAATGTCTGAGACAGTTTGCTAAGTGGTTGCTCATGGAATCTTCTAGAAACTTCTCCTATGACACTTGCCTCTCTGAATTCGCCCAGGGATGAGTAAGAGATCCAAGAAATCTCCAAGTGGAACCAAATGTAACAAGTGGAATGACACTAATCAAAACCCCAGAGATGACTCACACCCTTGCACACATCTATAAATGGATCCCTCATCTAAGAGATCCACAGGCGGGAATATTGTGAATTGCAAGGAAGTGCTAATAGTTTGTATTTTCGGAAAGAGCATTGTATTGTTGGTGTGATCTTGATATTTCATGAGGTGAAGAGGGATTGATGCCGGGAGGATGATGCTGGATCAGACAACTAGATTGTAATTCTCCCTTCTATTTAATAAAGTTCTTCAAGTTTTATTCCATATGATTATGCAATTGTGAATGTTATCATTTGTGAATGCTATTGTATGTTCATTATATATCTGATTCTGTAATGTTTATGATATAATAGATCAAGATGCTTTGACGGTTCTTTGTTACTGTGTTTCTACAGGTACTCTCCAAGCGGGATAAGTACGGGGAGGAGTTGCAAGCTCTGTCAAGGGGGAGAGAGATCAAGCAAGGGATTAAGCGGAAGTTCCAGGTTGGTTCCATTGTCTTTCTCTTATCTATTATACATAGAAGAAATCATGAATTGATTTAAATTGTTGTTTCTAGGGTAGCTGCCAAACCTAGAGGGCTAGTCGTTCGAAAAGACACTAGTTTTCCCAAAAACACTAGCCTAGGCCACACTAACCCTTAACATGATGGGATTTTGTCCCACAGAGTTTCAAACCAGTGACCTTCACATCACGAAGTGACTTAACAATACACCCCATCACTGTCTATTCTACGCCCTGTGGACTTTTATTATTACTATTATTTATAAAAAAAGTTATATATAAACGAAATATATATACATTGACAAAAACATGGAAGAAGATTCTTAATCATAGAGATTTATCTCTAATGGAGCTTCTTAATCTGTAAATAGGCTTTGTTACAATATAGTGGGCCAAGACAATGGCTTATCAATACCATATGCCCCAAAAACCATAAATCACTCAGTATGACATATGGGACTTATTCATATGACATTTTTTCAATAATTAATAATAATAATAAAAAAAGAACATAACTATGGAAATAAATCTCAACCATTGATCTGTGTATGCTACTATGAATATTTTAGAATATTTCATAGAGGTCAAATTCCTACCAACTAGTAATTATTAATAATTTTTCCCATAAACATGTCTATTTGAGATAGGCATTTAATGGTTGCCCTTGTAAAATTAAATTATGGAGGTCCTATTCCAAAATAAAAACAGGACTAATTAAAAAAATATAAAAATATATCTTAAATTACAATATGTCCACATAAAAATGGCACATTTTAAATATTATTTCAAACAAATATTTATATTATACTATATTAAACTCAAATACATTAATATATTAAATTTTATGTTTTTTTTAATTGTATTAAAATCTACAAAATTAAAATGTTATTAATTTGTGTTAATAATTATAAATTATGTGTTAAATTGAATTCTACATTATAAACTTATAATATGATTGTAAATTTGAAATATTGTTTTACAATGATTTTTAAAAAAATTGGTACTATTCTAGTAATATGAAAATATAATAGTAATAAACGGTGATGAAGTGTACACTTAAGGCATTTAGTGATGTGAAGGTCACTTGTTTGAAACTTCTTGGGCAAAATCCAACCATGTTAAGGGTTGGTGTGGCCCATACGAGTGTGACTCCCCAGTGATTTTGATGGAATAAATGCCCCTAGGTCACAGTTTCTCAAGCCAAAGGTTAAATGTGCAATCATCTCAAGACTCACACAACTTAGCAAACAAAAATAATATATGAAAATGTAATAAAAATCAATGATCTAATTGGTTGATAACAACAACACATTGGAACATTGATTTATTAGATTTTCATGTTTAGTCAAGACAAATATACATGCATTAAAATTTATTCATATACACAACTATAAAGTGAATATTATCAAGTTTTTCATTTAAGTCATTTATGAAATTTGTCATTTAATTTTTTTAATAAAAATATTTTGAATAAATATAATAAACATATTTGTAATAAACTAGGTGTTTGTTGGGTTGGAGCATGCCCTAAGACTGTTTATGCTTTGCTAAGAGCTAGTCCTCCTTGACAATAAGGAATCAAGTTAATTGCCCGAGACCCAGAGGAAAGAGTGAAAGCTTGCCCCCTTACATACCACCAGACCCAGAGGCAGGAGTGAAAGCTTGCCCCCTTACATACCACCAGACCTAGAGGCAGGAGTGAAAGCTTGCCCCCTTACATACCACCAATGGGTAATTTCATGTGGCATGGTTTTCCTTGAATAACGGTGATGATTCAGCGTACATTAGGGGATAACAACTAGTGATGGTTAGTGGATAACAACTAGTGATGGTTATCCTCACTACTAGTTTGCCAACTAAATTATGATAGGTTTTCCCACCTAATGGACTTTAAGTGTGACTTTTTGAAAAGTTTTATGATTTATTTTCCAGTCTAATTTGTTTAGAATGTGATAGGGATTCATTGAAATCACAAATTTGGTAGGTGAACTCTTCACGATTGAAATTCAGTGGGGTTTTTTAGGGCGTTGAAACCATATATGCAGTCAAAAAACTAGTTTAAACAACAGAAATCAAAATTTAGCGACAATTTTTTTAGTTAAATTAGCACTTAAAGACTACTCCCAATAAATATATATATAAACATATTTTCATTTTAATTTACTAATACTTTAAAAACAATATTTATTATTGTTAAAAATAAATTCAAAATTCAAAATTTTCAACCTCCTGAATTGAAAAGTTTTCAATTTCATAAACCATTTTCAACTAACCAGAACTAAATGAACATTAAAGAAACCAATTTAGAAAAAGAAACCAATTTAGAAAGTATTAGTAGTAGTTTTGTGCAACTATATGTAAAAAATTTAATCTACCACTTTAACTCCCAATTTTTTTAACCTAAAGCTTACTCATATCAAATCAAAGTGTGCGACATTAATATTTTAAGTTATAATTATTTATATAACTTTAATAAACAAATTTACTTGTCTTTGATTTACTTTTGTCATCCATTTTAATATTTTAAGTTCTAACTATTTTATACAACTTTAATAAACAAATTTACTGGTTTTTTATTTACTTTTGTGATCCATATCATTTTAGTTATGATCTATATTTTTTTAGAGTGTCTTTGGAATTAATCACATCATTAATTATTGGTAGACCTTTTGAATCATTTAATATCGTTCATCCTTAAGACAAAGATGAAAAAACCAATCCATCCTTAGGTATAAATAATGTGGATTTATCATGTTCCATAAATTAAAAAAAAATAAGATTAATAAAATATTTTTTATGTTTAATTAAAATATGTTCATATTTTAATTAAACAAAAACAAAACAAAAAAATTATTAAAGTCCAAAAAGTCCCACTAAAGACAACTCCAGTTTTTTATAGGTTTTTGAGGATGAACCAGGTTAAATGGTTTGAAACATGGACCAATAATTAATGATGTGACTAATCCGAAAAACCATTCTAAAAAAATTACTTTTATCAATTCAAAGTGTAAAATATTAATTTGACAATCTTTAATTATTGTATATGATCTTAACAAACACATTTATATATTTATATAAATAATTGTTTGGTAAGTGCTAATAGGCATCAATCCATAGTAAGTATCAAAGCACATCATTATACATATGATATTCCTAAAATTGAAAAAATCATAAAAACTAACTAAATTTTAACTTTATTTTAAATCACTATTATTATTACTATGTCTAGAGCCAAGTATAAAAGAGATGTGGTAAGGTTATGTTATGTAATGTAAATATTTTGACTTGGTTGAATTGCATAAAAATAAAAATAAAATAAATAAAATTAAGTGAGTCAAAAAAATTTAATTAATAATTATTTATTTTATTTTATTTTTATTTTTATGTAATTTGACTGAGTCAAAATGTTTACATAACATAACAAGACAAAACATTACAACATATCTTCCATATTGGACAAAATAATTATAATTATTGATTAGTAATATTAATAATTAAACTTGATCCATCTTAACTCTGGAGCCTAAAGGGGTCAAATCTCTCAAAACATAAACATTTCCTAAGTTTTGCACTCAAAAAAGAGGTTTGCACCATGAAAGATTTAAGGGATCAAATCTCTCAAAATATAAACATTTCCTAAGTTTTGCACTCAAAAAAGAGGTTTGCACCATGAAAGATTTGATCCCTCCCATGGCTTCATAAATCCTCAATTAAAATGAATCTAAGTTGATTTATGAAAAAAATTAATGCATAAATTAAACACATACAATTAAAAAAACATGAAACAACAATCTTAATAATGAAGATTTATCTCCATTTTATCATGGAGATTATTAATTTGTAAATAAGCTTTGTTACAAACCATGGGCTAATATCCTAGCTTATAAATACCACATATCCAAAAAAAACCATAAGTCACTTCATATGATACTTGTTCATATGATATTTTTTTAATTAAATAAATAAATAAAAAGAACAAAAAGAGTATAACTACTTTGGAGATAAATCTTAATTTTTTTATTCTACGGAGGTTAAATCTAGATCATTCACTGAATAATTATTAATAGCCAAATTAAAATTCTAAAAATCATATTCCAAAATGAATAAATAAATCTTATGAACATATTATTATACCTGCATGGTATTAGGCATTCAACTTTGTTTTGACTACATATTAGTTTGTCTTTGACCAAAAAATTCTGCCATTTATCCATGGTTTAACATCAACAATTCATTTTTTTGTTACTTTTTATTATTATTTAAATTTATTTATTTGTAAGATGATTAGTTGAGGTCTTATTATGGACTATTTAATAGCTTCTATTTCTATTAGTTACTAATTTTGTATTTTTAGTTTTTTTTACCTTTTTTTCTATTATTTCATTTTTCATAAATTTTCTCATTTTTTCAATTTAAAATGACTTCTTGTATTAAAAACATATTTTAATAAATTTAATTATAAAAAATTAAATATATTAATAAAAATAAAACAGATAAATATATAGGAAAAAATAAACACATATATTAAAGTGTATATATATTAACATAAACAATATGACTTAATCATATATATATATTAACATAAACAATATGACTTAATCATATTTCTTAATTTTTGTGATAGTATTCAACACTACTATATTTTATTAATTATTTTATATTTTAATAAAAAATTGTATTTATTGTTTTTTAATTTAATTAAATTATATTTAAACCACATATATTAACTATTACATAATTATTATTTTGAATAAATTAAATATTAAAATAAATTTAAATTAATATTTTAAACGAAAAAAAACAAAGAGATGTAAATGTACACTGCTTTTTATACACGTTGGAAAGAAATCATGGTCTTAGTGTCATAACTCTAGCTTATCCGACTAGAATGTATTTAATTTTAGTCACTATCCATAGATGGAAGGTTAATCGAATATATTTTTTCAACCTTGCTAAACCATGAATATAATGTGCGACGAGGATAAAAAAAGTTGACCATGATTCTTCATTCAAAGTCTAGAGAACTCTTAGGAAACGAAATTAAATTTACGAGGGATCATTTTCAAATGTAAAATATTTTATGTTATTATTATTTTTTAATTAAAATTTTTATATTTAAAATAAGGTTAGTCAAATTATATTAATATCGTATCGTCATTTAATATATTTTTAATAAAATTAAGAATTGTTTAAATTTTTTGGAGAAATTATACAAAGAATAAAGAAGAATGATCAAGATGAGGAGAAAGATTAACTGACCAATAATATATAAATATGCAACCATAAGTTCCCTAACGGTCAAAGAATAAAAATTAAAAGAACGTTAAGGGACAAAAATCAAATTAGTTAATTTTGAATTTTATTTTAATTTATTTTATTTTAATTTAATTTATTTTGAATTTTAATTATAAAAATTAATAGTTCTAACCATTTATAATAATACTTGGTTATTAACAATTTTTATATTTTATTATAATTTATTTACTGTTATTTTTTAAGATACAACTATATTATCAATTAAAATTACATAATTTAATTGATGATTGTTAAAACAAAAATAAATGAATAAATAAACGTGATATTATTAATAAATACAACTAGAATTATATTAATTTAATTAAGGTTTGTTTTAACAAAAATTAGAATTGTATTAATTTAATTAAGAGTTGCTAAAAAAAACAATACCCTAAAACAAAACTTAAATCAACCGAGAAAGAAGAACGAAACTTATCTTTGTTCTTACCCCCTTAGTTTCCTTCTTCTTTCTTGGTTGATTTATGTTTTGTTTTAGGGCATTGTTTTTTTTAACTAATCCTTAATTAAATTAATATAATTCTTAATTTTTATTTATTTTTAAACAATCCTTAATTAAATTAATATACTTCTTAATTTTTATTTATTTTTAAACAATCCTTAATTAAATTAATATAATTCTAATTGATAATATAGTTGTATTTATTAATAATATCATGGTTTTTTTCTAACATTCATCAATTAAATTAATATAATTCTAATTGATAATATAGATGTATCTTAAAAAATAATAATAAATATATTATAATAAAATATAAAAATTGTTAATAAAAAATTATTATTATAAATTGTTAGAATCTATCAACTTTTTATAATTAAAATTCAAAATAAAATAAATTAAAATTAAATTCAAAATTAACTAATTTAATTTTTGTCCCTTAACGTTCCTTTTTATAAATCTTTTAATTTCTACTCTTTGACCGTTGGGAGTTTACCTTTGCATCTCTAAGATTTATATATTATTGGTCATTTGATCTTGCTTCTCACCTAGATCTAGGTTCAAAACGCATAGACCCTTTGTTCTCTATCTAATTTCTCGCGAAAATTTGAGCAATATATCATGAATCACGTAAGCATAAAATCTGAGAAAATTAATAACTAGTATAGATTTATCTAAATTTCATATCTACAAAGAGGGATCAAATATTTGGAGATGTGAACCTCTATTTGAGTGTAAAACTTGAGAAAATGTTTGCACCACAAGAGATTGGACTCTTCTAGACTCTTTGTAGATCTTGGGTTAATATGGATATATGTTGGTTTTCAACAGCACACAAATAAATTGTTTTAACTATAAAAATGATTAATTTTTGTAGAAATTCTCACTGTAGATTAATCTGATTATGCAATGTACTAAAGCAAAATACTTAATCTACTTCTACAATCAAACTTGTAGAAGCTTAACCGATTTGAGCAAGATCAAACAGAACACATATAACAGAGAAGAAGAATCAATCACACATGAAACACAGAAGAATACTCTGGGGAAAGCCTCAGCTAAAAACCCCGCTATCTATATTATCATACAAGTGGAAATATCTCAGGATTACACAAAGATTTAGCTCTCACAGCTATCCAGCTCTCAGTACAATCCCTCTTACTGCTCATAGACAAACTAAACAACTCATATTCCTTTCTCTCTGCCCTCCAAGCCTCCTATTTCCTTGCGTTGTTTTCCCTGGGTGTTCCTGTTGTAACCTTGTGTGACACTGATCTCACACACTGTAAAACTGCACAAATCTCAAGGAATGAATTCCTTCTGCATGCAAGAGATTTTCTTATAGGAAAATTCTAGCAACTGATAGTACACTGTCCCTGCCTTTAATCTCAACTAGGTCTTTGTCTGAACTGACATGCATGAGTTATTTATGAGAGAATATTCAGTTATCTGGAGTACACTAGTTTCATGCATGCATGCATTAACTGACTGAACTCACAATTAGTTCCTCAAACTATTTGGAACTAATTTAACTGTACTTAACTCAGTTAACTGAGCTAACTAATTACAACTCAAATACAACTCATCCTTATCTCCTTAATTAAGGGATAACTTCCTCAATCAAAGGGATAACTGTTGCATGACTTCACAAATACTTCATGTTTGAATTTGTCCAACTTAAATTAACTCAAGATGAATTAATTAGTTATTTTTCAAATAGCTGGTGAGACTAAATTCAAATTTTAATTCAAGGACAAATTAAAATCGGACTATTCTTGTTGCCACATTTCAACACTCCCTCCCAACAAGAAAGGGATTATCTGCCACCTCGATCATGTCTCTATGGAACTCGAATTTACACTTTGACAATGCCTTAGTAAAGATGTCAGCATCTTGCTCCTCGGTCGAAACATACTGCAACAACATGATCCTCCTCGCCACACAGTCTCTGAGATGATGATATCGAATGTCGATGTGCTTGGACCTGTCATGAAATACTAGATTCTCAGAGAGTTTGATACAACTCTGATTATCATAATAGATCATAGTTGGATCCATCCTCTGATCAAACAAACCAACTAGAATTTTCCACATCCAAATGGCCTCACATGCTGCCTGACTTGCAGCCATGTATTCAGCCTTTGTTGAGCTGAGTGCAACTGACCTCTATTTCTTGTTGTGCCAAGAAACTGCAGCGGACCCAAGGTTGAAAATTCCTCCTAATGTGCTCTTCCGATCTGATGGACTCCCTGCCCAATCTACATATGTAAAGCCCTATAGCTTCACTCCCTCTATCTGTCTGTACCATAATCCATACTGAGATGTGCCTCTGAGGTATCTCAAAACATGCTTAGCGGCCTTCCAAAATAGCTTGGTCGGGACTCGGCTGAACCATAGCTTGACTCAGCTGGCTCACCGCATAGCACAAATCTGGTCGTGTGTTCACTAAGTACATCAGTGAACCCACAAGTTTTCGATACACAGTAGCCTCTACTACTTCTCCTAAAGTAGCGCCCTCCTTCCTCCAGTTACCTGCTAGAGGAGTCTGCATGGGCTTGCACTTCTCCATGTGGAATCTCCTAAGTATCTCATTGGCATACTTTCCTTAAGACACAAACAACTCCCCATCCTTCTGCCACACTTCCATGCTTAGAAAGTAGTGCATGAGACCCATGTCTTTCATCTCGAACTCTCTTGCAAGGTCCTCCTTACAAGAGATGATCAACTAATCATCACCTGTCAATATCAGATCATCAATGTAAAGAATAATGATCAACTGCTTACCTTTTACCATGATGTGGTACAGGTTCGCATCTGCTTCACTCTTTGTGAAGCCCAACCCAGTGAAGTAGTCGTTGATCCTGGTGTACCAAGCACGAGGTGCTTACTTCAGCCCATATAAATCTCTCTTGAGTTGGCACACATGCAACTCATGATTGAAGGTCTCAAAACCTTCTGGATGCTCTATGTACACCTATTCCTCAATCTTGCCATTGAGGAACGCAATCTTCACATCCATCTGATGGATCTTCCAACCCATCTGTGCTGATAGTGTCAACATCGATCTGATAGATGAGTACCTTGCTACAGGAGCAAAAGTCTCATCATAGTCGATCCCCTCGACCTGTGAGAAACCACGGGCAACAAATCTTGCCTTATGTTTCTCCACACTACCATCAACAGCTTGCTTTACCTTGTAAAGCCAACAGGAACTCACAACTGACTTGTTCTCCGATCTTGGAACCACATCCCAAACATTGTTCCGAACTATGGAGTCATACTCCTCCACCATAGCATCAACCCAAATCAGTTGTTGCACTGCTTCCTCAAAGGAAGATGGCTCGGTCTCAACACATTCCCCAACAAGGGCGATGTATCCAGTGTACCTATCAGGTGACCTCCTTTGTCTGCGCTGAGAATATGGTTCTCCCACATTCTCTCTCCCATCCAATAACAATCTGTCAACTTCTCTCGTGTGCTTCTACCCATCTCTGGGAGACTCTGCTTGAGTGGATGTCTCCACTCCTAGAACCTCTGCATGCGACTGCTCCACATCAATCTGAGGCTCCTCCTCCTTAGGAACCAAAAGTTCCTCCATAGCCTCTAGTTGGAGCTCCCTCTCAAGGGAAACTCGCATGGCCTTCTGCTCATCAAACTTAAGATCTCTGCAAACCACTGTCCTCCGACTGGTAAGCAAGTACACCTGATAGTTGTGGGGTGTATCAGTGTATCCCACAAGTATCCCCAACTCATTTGTCGGCTCAAGCTTCTTTTGGGAATCCTTGGTCACATGGAAATATACCGACGAGCCAAAGATCCTGAAGTGACCCACATCTGGTCTCTTCCCGGAGAAAGCTTTCTCTCGTGTCTTCATCCCAAGTATGCGATGTGGACTTCTATTCTGCAAATAGACCGTTGTGTTGCATGCCTCAACCCACAAATGAAGTGGTAGGCCTTGGTCATGCAGCATCGCCCGAGCTTCCCCCACAATTTTTATGTTCTTCCTCTTGGCCACCCCATTCTGCTGTGGGTTATGAGGTGTCGTCAACTCCCATTTAATTCCTTCCGCTACACAGAAGTCCTTAAACTCTTGAGAGACATACTCTCCACCATTGTCACTTCTCAAGGCCTTGATCTTCTTCCCTGATTATTTCTCAACCAAATCTTTGAACTCACAAAACTTTGGGAAGGTTTGATCCTTCTTATGCATGAAATAGATCTGGAATTTACAAGAAAAATCATCAATGAAAATCATATAATACCTTTGTTTCGTTTCGTGGTTGATGCTGTCGAGAATGGTCCACACACATCAGTATGAACTCGCTCCATGATTGCTTCAGCTCAGCTGTCTCGATCATGAAAGGAAGACTTGGCGTACTTTCCCAAGGTACAACCTTTGCATGTGTCCACTTGCTCAATTTTACCTTTGGGAAGTCCGATAGGAATATGTTGCATTATCTTCAAGGCTCTATGATGCAAGTGGCCCAAACGCCTATGCCATAAATCGACAATGTCTTGGCTTTGCACCAATTCTTCTTTCAAACTCAATGCAACACAGTCATCTACCTCCAGCTTGTACAGATTCTTCACTCGAATCCCAATCCTCTTGGTCTGACCCGTGGCTATGTGCCTTAGGAACGCCTTTCCTTTACTAAAGACAACATTGTAGCCTTTGTCTTCCAACATCACGACTGATACCAAGTTCTTCTTCAGTCTAGGCACATACTTACATCAGTCAGGGTGAGAGGAGCTCCATGCTCCCTCTGAAACACAACCGTACCTTCACTTGATACACGATACGTTCCATCATCGCCCATCTCTATGTGCATCTTGAGGTTTTTCTCTTCCAAGGTACTGAATAAGCTCTTATCGTCGGTCATGTGGAATGAGGCTCCACTGTTCAGGTACCAAACACAACCCACCATCGATGAAACCATACATGCGATGAGGGTAAAATCCAATTTGAACTGAGAGGCCAGTGCCTCACCTTATGATCATTTGGAGGATCCCTTCTTGGATTTCTTCAATGGACAATTAGTTGCATAATGGCCCACCTCATGACAATTAAAGCATCTCACTTTAGATTTGTCAATCTTCTTCCCACCATGAGAAGAACTCGATTTGGAATGGGAAGCCTTCCCTTTCCCTTTCCTCGCCTTACTTGCTAAGGCTAGATTTTCTTCATCATCATGCTTAGATGAAGAACCATCTATGGTGCTCCTCCTGATCTCCTCCTGCATCAGATCCGACCACAATCATTCCCATCCGGCAGTTTCTCTCTTCCATTCACTGAGTCTTGGTAGCTATGCCAGCTCTTAAGAAGACCGAGGAGAGTAAGACTCACCATAACATCATTGGCTGTCGTTATTCCCACACTTCCAAGCTCATCTTTATAGGTGATGAGCTTGTTCAAATATGTAGAAATAGTGTTGCCCTTTTGACACTTGATTTTCCGAAGCTTTTCCTTGAGCGCCAGTTTCCTCTGGTCGCTACTGTTCTAATATAGGTCCTTCAATGTCTTCCACATTGAGAACGAAGTCTCCTTCCCATGGAGACTCGAGAGAATATGGTCTCAAACTCCCTCCTGAAGAATCCTCCTCGCCTTCACCACACACTTCTTCCATTCTTCCAATTCTTGGGCATTAGCTGTTGTTGGCTTGGGGATTTCTTGATCAATGAAATCCTTCAAACCATTGTCTTCTAATACTAGTTCCATGTGATTCTTCCATGCTATGTAATTCGATCTACCATCCAGTGCATACTCGAGTCTCAAGCCATTGAACACCATTCAATAACTTAGAGGTGTGATAAGAATTCGATTTTGTACCTGCAATCAAGAACTTCAAACTTCGAATTTGTTCCCTTCTATGTATGTTATTCACAACTTATCACCTTTGCTCTGATACCATGTATAAACTATCACTGTAGATTAATCTGATTATGCAATGTACTAAAGCAAAATTCTTAATCTACTTCTACAATCAAACTTGCGGAAGCTTAATAGATTTGAGAAAGATCAAACAGAACACATATAACAGAGAAGAAGAATCAATCACACATGAAACACAGTAGAATACTCTGGGGAAAGCCTCAGCTAAAAACCCTGTTATCTGTATTATCATACAAGTGGAAATATCTCAGGATTACACAAAGCTTTAGCTCTCACAGCTATCCAGCTCTCAGTACAATCCCTCTTATTGCTCATAAATAGACTAGACAACTCATATGCCTTTCTCTCTGCCCTCCAAGCCTCCTATTTCCTTGTGTTGTTTTCCCTGGGTGTTCCTGTTGTAACCTTGTGTGACACTGATCTCACACACTGCTCCAACACACTATAAAACTGTGAAACTCTCAAGGAATGAATTCCTTCTACATGTAAGAGATTTTCTTATAGGAAAATTCTAGCAACTGATAGTACGTTGTCCCTGCCTTTAATCTCAACTAGGTCTTTGTCTTAACTGACATGCATGAGTTATTTATGAGAGAATATTCAGTTATCTGGAGTACACTAGCTTCATGCATGCATGTATTAACTGACTGAACTCACAATTAGTTCCTCAAACTATTTGGAACTAATTTAACTGGACTTAACTCGGTTAACTGAGCTAACTAATCACAACTCAAATACAACTCATCCTTATCTCCTTAATTAAGGGATAACTTCCTCAATCAAAGGGATAGTTGTTGCATGACTTCACAAAGACTTCATGTTTGAATTTCTCCAACTAATTAACTCAAGATGAATTAATTAATTATTTTTCAAATAGCTCGTGAGACTAAATTCAAATTTTAATTCTCAATTTTAATTCAAGGACAAATTAAAATTGGAATATTCTTGTTACCACATTTCAACAATTTTCACTTGTTTCCTATAATGTAAAAAAATATTTTTATTAGTATATATATTTTTTAAATGTTACATCTATCTCTCTATATATATAAAAGTATTTGTTATTAATACTTTTTCTAAATGTTACATGTCAATTCCCTATTATAGTTTGAATGAAATATTATTAATTTTTTTACTCAACATGTTTAACCCACATGCATATTTTTAAATATTATATATGAATTCTATATAAATTATTTTATTTTTCTCTACATATAGTTGATATAAATTTATGTTATTTATAATTGATAGTAATAAAATTTTGTTTTTTTAAGTAAACCAACTTTATATTACATGAAATTTACAATAGGGTACATCATAATGGCGATTGAGCTATAAAACTGCAACATTTAGTTGTATCATGAAAGCCCGGAAGATGTGAGATAAAAAGAGAACCCAAAAAAATCCTAAAAAACTGGCTTGAGCCAAAGAACCAGGTGCTTCGCTGAAAGAGGAAAATGACTTGAAGTTGATAGAAGTTGAATCCATCATTCCGACAGTTTGAGTACAAAGAGACGAGTAAAGAAAATAACGTAGGTATGAGAGCATAGATGGCTAAGTGGTTTTAGAGAACCTATTCGAGTCAATTTACTACTCCACATGTTGCCCAGGAAGCTCTTCTAGAATCAACGTTGGGTCGTAGTAATGGTCGACTTCCAGTTGAGGATGAATAGTTGACTTGGGGATAACACTTGCGCACAAGTTGTTGAATGGGATCACTGACATGGAGGGAATGTTCTGAGTTGAAGGAAGATATGTGCTAAGATGTTGATAATGCCCTATGCCAAGATAATGACCACTACCACTAGATGGAGCAAGAATTTTGGTATCGTGCTCCAAAATGACAGTTGAACTCTCAGATGAGGAGGCAGTAGCAGAGGTGGTAGGAGAGTGCAGTTGGAGGCCCAGGGCTCTGGCCGTGTCTTTCATCGTCACCTTAGCATGACCCGAGTAGAACTCCAAGTTGAGGAGATGACCCTTGAGCAACAAGGAGAACTCCTCATGATCACGAAGCTGAAGTCTAAGCACGTTGCGCAGAGCCCATGCATGGTTCCCCACTTTGCGAAGCACCAAGGTTTCCAAATATAACACATTACTATAGTCAATTGATTACAGCTTAAGTGGTTGGGAAAAATAGTTGTTATCCTCCCCACCCGGGTTCAAGTCTTGTAAGTTGACATGTTGATGCTCTGGAATAGAGTAACTTTGTTGTGCTAGTAAGTGAGTCTATACTGAGGGCTAGCCTAGTACCAACAACCTCTCTCCTGTAATGCCCAATTATTTTTCTATATGTTTTTTAATTTTATGGTTCCCAACACAATAGTGTTTTATAAAATGTATATGGGCACTTAGTCACGGGAGCTCTTTCTACTCATGAGCTCTCACAATGGTTTTTTTTGGGTTTTTTTCTAATGCATGGATACACACAGGATGTATATATAAAGAATGTAATTTTCAATCATTTATATGAATTAAAATACAATTTTTTCCCTAGTGAAATAACAATACATGACGACATCTCCCCCAAATGGCTATTGAGCACCTCTCAACCCAATAATCGATTGTAAAACAAAATAAATATAACTATTTTAAAATTGAGTATATGAAAAAGATGATAAACACAAATATTAATATTTTCTAATAAAATAAATGAAATAGAAAGGCATTAGCATATGACTTAGAGTGAATAATTTTAAATGAGCATATATCTTCTTCTTCTTCATTTTCCTAAAGAAATTATTGTGATTTCTATTTCTAAATTGATTGGAAATTGCATGTCACATGTGCATTTTGCATTGAAAAAGTTAATATTACATCTTAATGTATATTTCATTTTCATTTTTGGTAAAAAATAGCCCTTGTTCTTGCCTTCTTTCTTTCCTTTTTAAACTCATGGCACCCCTCTGGAAAAGGTTTCATGGTGACTAATGTTAATTTAGAAATCAAATAATCAGGATTTGTATGAAAATTTGAATGTTTAGGATTTCTATGGTGTGCCAACTCTTTATGAGAATTGGAGTTGTTAGATTTGTGAAGTTTATACATTCTCGCTAATGTGGCTTTATTTGCAATTACCACAATTCAAGTATTTTGGTCTCTTCTTTATTCATTGTAGAGGGTGTTGATTCATCAACCTATACTTGTAGGTATACATTTATATCTCTCTCTAAAATTGTAGTTTGTTAATATTTGACATTTTGCTCCTCTTTATAATTTGATATATGTTGCTTAGAATTGTCATCATCTAGGTTTTGGTTTATGTCTTTTTTTTCATTGCAGGATGATCTCATGCTTGAGGACATTAATCTTACAAACGACATTATTGTTGATGAATATAACAACAGAAAGTTGTATTTTTATAATCTAATTCTTGATTCCATTTAGAGCCTTTCCTTTTAAGTATCATTGTATCTAATAATCCCTTATTAATGTTGATTTCTACACATATGCATGCATATGTCATAGGACGAAGATTTATTTGTTTTATATTTGTTTTTAAATATCTACCCAAGGTATTCCTAATGACTTCCAAAACTATTAAGTTCCTAAAGTATATTGATAGATTTAGGAGGCATACCCAAACAATAATTTTGGTGATGCATATATGGGATGGATTAAATTCCAGGAATCATGGGGTGACCAAAAGCCTGGCTCTTCCCCAGTGGCATGGGCCCTCCTCAAAAAATTTATGATAATTGACAAGACTATGAAATTGGAAAATAAGAAAACTTTTGGAAACAATAAATACCTCAAAATCCTTTGCAGAGTTTGAATAGAGCCAATATTACAAATCTGGCATAGAATGCCAGCACCATTAAATTGGAATATTAATTCCTTGGATTTACAATGTAAAAAGAGGAAGAAAACTATCTCCTACTTACCTTTACTATTGGAAACTTCTTTACTTTCTCCACAATATACATGTTAGGCAAATGATTCAAGCAACAATTGCAAAATTTTCCTTTGATTTCATTCTTAAAGGAAACAGGCTTTGAAGATGAATATACCTTGAGGCCCATTGTTCCAAATAATCATAAAATCAAAACAATGCTTGAATAATTCATATTTTGTATTCAAACAATAGAGATTGGTTCTCTATTTATTTACCCTAAAAGAGAAGGTAATTCTAATTCACGTGAATTTGTATTAAAACTCCAATTTGCACTTGATATGTTCTCCTAAGAAAAATTATTCACCCATAAGAGTAAGGTTTTCCTAATGAGAGACTTACTAATAAAATTAAATCAGGTTTTTATAACATGAGATTCACCAAACACTTGTTTAGCAAGCCTATCAGGTTCAAACAATTAGAATGCAAGCATTTTGACAAACACTAGGCTTGAGCCTACCCCCTTCGATAAATTTAGAGCCAATTTCATGTATCCTCACACTTATTGCACGCATTCCTACAAACACTCGAGTAAACAATTCATCAAACACTTGGCGTGTAGTCATAGATATCTTTAGTTACAGGTATAGGTGCAAACACATAAAACATATTTGTTATGGAAAAAGCATGGGCTCCTTCCTTTTCTTGTTGGGAGTTTCCTTCTTGATCTATTTATACATAGCCTTAGCTAAAAGCCCCATCTGCTGGTAATGTTCACATAGAGATTAAATTACAATGGCACATCCAAATTCAAGGGAAAAATCTCCTTCAAAGGCCACTAATGATGTTCAGTCTCTGAGGGTCTCATGATAATAGAGATACTCCCCACTTTATCTCTCAATATCTATTTGCATCTGCGGGAAAATGAATATCTATTAACTACAAGAAGTAGGTTTCCATCACTATATAAAATGTTAAAATCACTACTACTAAAATGAGTTACCTTCTTATGTATTATTAATTCAATGTAGTAAGGTGCACATAAATGTGCTTGATCATTGCCTGGTTTTGAAATTGGAAGTGATAAATTTCTTAGGGAACTTAAACCTTAAACCCTCTCCATTGTACTCTCTCTCTCTCATTTCAACTGAAACTAGGACACTTGTATTATATATAAAATTTATACCTAGGATAAACAACAAAATTATGTATTATTGATGTCTATAATTTCTAAACAAAATAGACAACTTCTTATATACAAATGGTAGAGCTTATATATGTCTTCTATCAAAACATCATAGAACTTCTTACCGTTGTATATTCTAAAGTGAACACCTAATATTCTAATAGCATTTAAAAGCATTAAAACTTAATAGAAAATACGACTATAGTTAGCTTATTTCAATCCAACATTGGAGAGGAAGGAGTCCTAATTTCCAAGCTCCATTTCCTCTATCGACCAATTGATTGCATTGAGCCCTCCTTAAAATCCCCCTAAACATAATGGATCGACATTCTTTGATTAGGGACCCATAATTAGGTTCCTTTTCTCAAGTTTATAACCATGTTTCTCAATATATTACACTCATCTTCCTCAATGACAATTTATGGGTATTGTTAAACTAGTATACTCATAATTGAGGAAATTTGGGAGGTGCATTGATGTTTTTTCTCATAGACCTTTGTGGTTAGCAAGAAGAGGGAAGTCCTATTTCAATGAATATATTCTTTGTGAGTTTGAATAACTCTTACAATTTATTATAATTCCTTGTAGGCCATAGAAGTAACAAACATGTAGGGCTACCAACCTAGTTTAAAGTTCCACCCAAGGAACAATTGAAACAAGTAAATAGCTTCACAAATCCATGGACAAAGTAACACCACTAAGATTCCACCAAATTCAATAATTTTTGAGGGATTATAATCCCACTGATCCCGGGAATAATAGTGTTAAGAGATTGAACCCGCAAATGGAGAAACCCACAACACTAGAATACAAATGCTTTCTATGACAGAGGCATATAAAGCCAATGCGACCAGAACCAAATTGTTTGATAGGGGGGAGATATTTCTTAACTAGATCAAATAATGTTAGATCTAAGGCTTTTGTGATTCATAATGTAGATATCAGTCCTTCGGATTAATCACATCATTAGGATTTGGTCGACGTTTCGAACCAACCAATGTGGTTCATCCTCAGGACCAAATCCTAATGATGTGATTAATCCAAAAGACTGATATCTAGATCAAATAAATTAAAATTTGAAATAATATATATAATTTTAATTTAGTTGATCTAGTCAAGAAATATCTATATAAATATGGGTGTATAAGAAACAAAAATAATCAAAATGAACTCCCATAAAGAGATTATGATGTATAGTTCGTTGTAATTCAATCATTCAACTATTTTCTCTCCAAAATCACCTATAAAAGATCTCAAAAGAAACAAAGTAAAATTTCAAACATTAATGATTATACTTTGTTTCTTTTGAGCTCCTATATATATATATATATATATATATATATATATATATATATATATATATATAGAGCTCAAAAGAAACAAAGTAAAATTTCAAAGGCTAATGATTATGTGTGTTGGGTTGGGGGGGGAGGAATGGGGGGAGGAGGGGGGGGACAAATCATACTTTCTATCTCAAATAAAATTGAAAGTACATTCCAAAGGAGGAATTCCATGATGAGGATCATAAAATCCTCTCTCCTTTCCAAAATATTGCTTCCATGTAATTGAGTTATTCATATATTTCCCAACAATGTTCAACTGCTCAACTTCATAGTATCAAAAAACTTCTTTCACTAAAGACCATATCTTATAGCATATTAGATGTAAGAGCTATGATCACAAGCAACAATTGTATACCCTTAAATTATTCCAAAATGAACAAATTTGAAGGGAGACTAAAAGTTGATTTCGAAAGAACCTCTATTGCAAGGTTGTATTTTATATCAACATGCTAAAAAAGATATATCTTGGAATAATGTGATTATCCCTTGAATTTGATTTGCAATTGCTTTAAGTCCCAAGCATATAACCTAAGTACATCCTTCCATCCAATTAATGACCAAGGCAGAGTTCGCAAAATATTGTATCTTTTGTGTACCCATTGAAATTGCAATTTTGAGTAATGAAAACAAAGCACTAAATTCACCCATGTTATTTGTGACTATCCCAATATTATTCTTCCCATGAAACCTATGATGATTTGAGATTGATGAAACAAATATTATCCTATAATGTTGGCCCTCTAATTGAATTTTCTCTTGATCCGTACTTAAACAGGAATGCAACAACTTACAAATATAGTCATAAACACATAGATGCAGCAGAAAAACACTTCATTTCATTAATAGAAAAATATTGAACTATGCTTATAAACATAATGGAAATAAGATAGCTCAAGCGATGGTAGCTTATCTCTGAGAAGAGATGTGGTGGCTACGTGCCTATGAACTGTGTTACAATGAGGCTCAAGGGCCTATTTATTATTTAAAATCATGATAAAACCCTAAAAAACCAAAAGCCTAACCCCAGGAGATGTAACACCAAGAGTTTGTGGGCCACGTTGGGGTTAGTTGGGCAGCCAACTTCCCAAGGTCGTAACTTGGTCATATTATCTCTGTTTGGCGCGTAAGATACCTTATTGGAAAGGTCTCACCAAGTAATACAATTTTTGCCACAGGCCCTTTCCTGTGGCTATAATCCTATTGCGAACCACAAAAAACGTCGTTTAGGGGGTCAAAATGGCTCTAGAAGTTCAGGACCCAAAAAACTGCTAAAAATAGTAAATGCTGAAATGAACAAGGAAAACGATGAAACTGACTAAGGGTTCTAGGTGGAATAGGAGGGTGGACACTAATATACACCTGGATCATTCCTCCCCCCTTAGGAATAAATGGTCCCCATTGTGTGTGGAGCCTCCATGAGGTGAGGAAATTTCTATTAAACCTAGTCCCTGGTTAACCACTTGCCCTAGTGAAGGAGTTGGGCTACTTTGACAACTCAATATAATTTTATCCTCTGTTGGTGAGTGTTATTGATCTGTGTGTCCATGATCTGATCAGATGTGGCCTATTCCATGCAGTCTGGGTTGAGCTCTGTTGGTGTGAGTTGTTCTGCAATGTCATATGTGTCCAACAATGGTGGAAAGTATGACCGAAGGTGATCTACATTGAACATTGGGTGCATACCAAGGAACGGTGGGATGCTGAGCTCGAAGGCATTGTCACCGATGGGCTTGGTGATGGTGTATGGCCCATATCGGAGCGAGTGAAGCTTTCGGTGGGGTCTGGCAAGGTGCCCCTTCTGCAAATGTACCCAAACTTTGTTGCCCACTTGGAACTTGTGCAACACTCGATGTTGATCATGGTGTTGCTTGTACTTAGCATTGGCTCTATCCAATATATCTTGGACATGCTGGTGAATGTGTTGAATGCGCTCAATGAAGTTGTTATCCCTTTCAGCTTCAGACTAAACGTGAGCTGAATCTACCTGAGTTGTTGCAAATGGTATGGCCACACCAATGGCACATAATGGCTTAAATCCCAGCCCTACCTAAAAGGGGTTGTTGCTTGTTGAGCTGTGGAGAGCTCTATCGTAGATGTATTGGAAATAGGGGAGACTTTCATCCCATGTGCTTGGATTCTTCAAGTTGTACATGCACAGAATGTGTACGATCATCCTATTGACAACCTCTGTATGGCCATCAGTTTGGGGATGGAAAGTCGTGGACTTAGCAATTTTTGTATCCAGCATCGACCAGAGATTG
Source organism: Pinus tabuliformis (assembly GCA_031772625.1). Lineage (NCBI taxonomy): Eukaryota > Viridiplantae > Streptophyta > Pinopsida > Pinales > Pinaceae > Pinus > Pinus tabuliformis. The sequence continues at coordinate 42,845,974 of CM062815.1, forward strand.
ACCAAAATGCACTCAGGAATCTGTTGCTCTGATCTGAGACAATGGACTGTGGGATCCCAAAGTGTACCCACACTCGCTCAAAGAAGTTCTTAGCAGTGGCCTCTGCTTTGATACTCTTCTTACAGGCCTCCATGATGGCCATCTTAGAGAATATGTCAAAGACCACGAAAACGAAATCATTGTCATGCTTAGTAGAAGGAAGGCTTGACATGTAATCCATGGAGACAGATTCCCAAGGCCATCTAGGAGTAGGCAAAGGATTATACAAGCCTTTCTTCTTGATGGTGTGTTTGGCAATGGGGCAGGTGGTGCAGGATCTAATGTACTTCCCAACATCCTGACGAAGTTTTGGCCAATAAAAATACTTCTGCAATACCACCATTGTTTTCTCTATTCTGAAATGTCCAGCAACTTGACTATAGTGCGCCTCCCAAATCATCTTGGCACGCTCACTTGAAGGAACACATATGTGTCCCATGTGGCATAATTGTGCATCCTGAAGGTGAAAAATTGGAACTTGCTTCCCTTCCAGGAGTGTCTGTTATATGTTACCAAATTCTAGATCACTCTTGTAAAGATGTGGCCACCTCGATGTCTCGTGCCCACAGGAGTTGAGCACATTGATCAACGCCATAACTGGTGGTTGGCTGAGGCAATCAGTGATGTTATTGGTGCCGCCCTTCTTATACTTAATATTCAAATGGAATTGTTACGGATAGGTTGACCATTTCTGATGGTGATCGTTCTGCAACTTCCCTTGTGTTTGTATGAACTGTAAAGGTTGATGGTCTGTGTGGATGACTGTTTCCTTCCCCATAATGTAATGCATCCATTGACAGCAATCCTACACAATGAAATACATTTCTTTGTCATAAGTGGGTTAATTTCGGACTATCTGAAAGTGTCTCACTGTGGTAAGCCACTGAATGCCCATGCTGAGTAAGAACAACACTAATAACATAGTCGGAGGCATCTGTCTCAATCTAAAATTATTGTTGCAAGTCCGGTAATGTGAGGATTGGTGTAGAACAGAGGTAATTCTTCAACTCGGAGAATGCTTTTTTTTGTTTCTGACCAAAAAAACTTTGCTTTCGCTCCACTCTTGGTGACTTGACTTAAAGGCCAAGTGATATGAGAGAACCCCAACATGAACCTACGGTAGAAATTGGAAAGACCTAAAAATTTGCGGAGCTATGTTAGAGTGGTTGGGGCCAAACAATCCCGAATGAATTTTATCTTGGATGGGTCCACATGTACACCCTTCTCATCAATGATGTATCCCAGATATTGAAACTGGGTCAGGCCAAAGGTGCATTTCTCCAAATTAGCACACAACTTGTGTTGTCGCAGGGTTTGAAGGACCTGACGAATATGGTGGAGGTGGTCTTCTCAACTCTAGCTGAAGATCAAGATGTCGTCTAAATATACCAGCATGAATGCATTGGTGAAGGGTCGCAAGATGTCGTTCATCAGTCTCATGAGGGTCGTCGGGGAATTCGTCAATCCAAATGGCATGACCAACCATTCAAAAAGGCCCTCCTTGGATTTGAAGGTAGGCTTCCACACATCATGGGGTTCTATAAGCACCTAGTGATAACCTGACTTCAAGTCAATTTTGCTTAAATATTTGGCCCCTTTGAGCTGGTCTAGAAGGTCATCAATCCGCGGGATTGGGTACCTATTCCAGACAGTGATCTTGTTCAGTGCCCGATAGTCAATACAGAGCCTCCAAGTCCCATCCTTCTTCTGTACCAATACAATCGGGCTCCCACAAGGTGATGAGCTTGGCCTAATGTTCCCTTTCTGCAATAGTTCCTGAATCTGCCTCTTGATCTCATCGTTCTGCAGAACAAAGCATCAATATATCGTCCATTGGGAAACGGCACACCCAAGGTCAGATCGACGAAGTGCTTGACCTGACAGTGTAGAGGTACCCCTATGGGTGAGGCGAAAAGATCCCTGTACTCCTCCATGACCTTGTCCATATGTTATTGTGTAGAAAATCCCTACTTGGAAGTCGTGGCCACAACCTTTTTCTTTCCTTGGGGGTGAATCATAAGGAAAATAAATTTTCCGGTCTGGGAAATGATCTTACTACATTACTTTGCAGTGATTAAAGAGATGGCAATAAGCGAGGCTGCCTCCGGTATCCTGTACAACTTATTAGCCAAAGTAATAATCACAGAGAAAGGTCTAGACTCATATACAAAATTTCGCTTCCACAAGTATGGTTGTCCTAAAAATACATCACAAACTTCAAGAGGAGCAACTTCACAGTACCTCATCCATGAAGGGCTTGATGTGCAGATCTCTTGTAGGACACCTCAGCTCACCATACATCCATAAAGCAGCCAACATTAGCTCACTTCTCACAGATTTCCCACGTCATTTTCAACATTTCACCAATCTGCCCTAATTTTTGCATTTTTCTCCATAAGCTTCCCTCTTGCCATTTGAACAAATCCAACCATCGTTTTCCCTCTTGATCTTCCTTAACAGGCTCCAGACACTTCAACACCTTCATATAGCCTTCAGTTACCCTTTCCCATCATTTTTCCTCCTTCAAAACCTCCAAAAATAGCTCTCGACCTCCTCTGGTAGATCCTCCTATAGATCCCCTGCAGCCTCCTGTAGAATTTCCTGTAAATGATTTTTCGAAATTTGATTGCAAGGGAAGTCTTCAGAAGGGTACTAGGGGATTCTTAGGACCTCTCCACACCTTCCTCCACCTCTGTAAAAACCAAATCCATCCTCCATCGCCACCAAACCTCCGCACAATCACAATCCGATAAATTACAAGCATAATAATTTCACATAAAAACACTCAAAAAAATACAAAAAGATGTTTTCTTCTCATTTCTTTTTAGAAGTAGCTTGAATAGATGCAATTTACCTTTTCAGTAGTCAATGGCACTCATTTCATCAGTTTTCATCTCTTTTCCTGCAAAAGTAGGGTTAGTTGGGAAAATTAGGGTTTGCTAGGGTTTGCGTTACACTTCAGTCTTCTTTATTTTTCTGCAAGTAGAATAGTCTTTGTAGAGTTAGCTTTCTTTCATCACAGTTAAAAACTTCTTCTGGAAACTCATAGAAGTTGGCTTGAGCTCCTAGTGATCTTGCGCCAACTGACCAAGTGACAGCCTGCAGTAAGAGCTAGTACTTGTGCATACAGCACCGTCGCTTCCAAGTTTGTTACGAACTACCGGGTTGATAAAAGTAAAGTAGGAAGCCCCAAGAGTTGCAGCATTATTGCTGCAATACTGGTGCTCACCACCTACCGTAGCATGGTCCACTTTATGTATTTGTCTTCATATCTCCCGACAGGGTAATATTGTTCCTTGATGGCATCTCGGAAAGAATTCCAAGTGGGTGAGGCTAAAAATAGCAAGGGTTCACTCTCGTCCTTTTGTTCACACTAGGTTTCCCACCAACCCTTGATGTGTGGGGCGGCTTTGAGAAGTGCAAAAGTAATCTTTTCTCTATTAGAAAAGTCATGAACTGAAAGATGTCCTTCCAACAGATTTAACCATTTATCTACGGCGTCATAATCTATCAAGCCTTCGAATATGGTAATATCGAAGTTAACTTGTACCTTAAAAGGAGTGGTGCCTCCAGAGTGGTTGTTGGATGAGGATGCATGAAATGTGGGTAGTCGTCGAAGGATCTAAACAAAGTTATTCATCATCGCATCCCTTTGTCGCTCAAGGGCTTCCTCGAGCAAAATTTTGAAAGGATCTCCTGCCCCCTCGTATTTATTTTCTTCCGCCATGGGAGTTCGTCAGATTTTTTGAGGCTAATCTTGCAATGGTTCAACCAGATCAAACCGTAACTCCTTATATCCTGACCTCGTTGGGGACATGCAAAGAAAAACAGAGAAAGAGCAGATGGATATGATACCACTGATCCAAACTTAAATAGGAACGCAATAGCTTATAGATATAATCATAAACATAGAGATGCAGCAGAAAAACACTTCATTTCATTAACAGAAGAACATTGAACTATGCTTACGAACAAAGTGGAAATAAGATAGCTCGGGTGATGGTAGCTTATCTCTAAGAAGAGATGTGTTGGCTACGTGCCTCTGAACTGTGTTACAGTGAGGCTCAAGGGCCTATTTATTATTGGAAAACATGATAAAACCCTAACCCCAAGAGATGTAACACCAAGAGTTTGTGGGCCCTGTTGGGGTTATTTGGGCAGCCAAATTCCCGAAGTCGTAACTTGGTCATATTATCTCCATTTGGTGTGTATGATATCTTGTTGTAAAGTTCTCAGCAATTACTATAGGTTTCACTATAGGCCCTTACCTATGGCTTTGGACCTATCGTAGACCCCAAAAAAACATCATTTAGGGGGTCAAAACTACTTCAGAAGTTCAGGGCCCGAAAAACTGCTAAAAATAGTAAATTCTGAAATAAACAAGGAAACAGATGACACTGATTGGGGGGTCTAGGTGGAATAGGTGGGTGGCCACCAATATCCACCTAGATCAACTCTATTGCAGAAGCCCTATAAATAGGACTTATTAATGCATGAACCTTCAGGCAAACAACAACCTAGGGGACAAGTTCCACCCTTCAAAGGAATTAGCCCGAATATGGCTTGTATAGCCACAAAGAATGGAGTTATAGCCTTAACTTAAAATGAGATTCTATGGTGAACTGCCCAAATCCCCTAGAAAGACCAAAGGGACCACTGAAAACTTTTCCAAAACCCACCTTTCTGGAAAGTATTTGTAACACTCTTCAATCTGAAGCGATCCCACAGGGAAGAAAAATTTAATTGTAGTTCCATTTCCAAACTTTGCCTATGTAAGAACAATTTATGAATAGATGAGTAATATCTTTTGTGGTTGCACAACACAATGAACAAATCCATGGGCCCTCAAAAGCCTATGAATCATCCCAAAATAGGTTAAGACTCGATCTCAAAGAACCAACCACAAGAAAAAGAATACTTTTTAATGGTGCTCTGAATTTCCACAACTTTTTATACCACCACTTCTTCATTTTCTTTCATAGACTAATATCCCATATTTGTAGTGTAGATCCCCCAAAATGTGTTATAGACCAAGACCAACTCATATTCTTTGACCCCTATCCAAATATGCACCCATGATAATTGTGCAATGTATTGAACCCAATGATCATTCCAAATCTCATCCAAATGTAAATCCTCCACTATGATCCAACCTTGCTATCATATATTTGTTGAGTCCTCCTTCATGGTCTTATTTAAGGTATAAATCCCCCTCTCATATAGAGTCAACACAAGGAATATGTAAGAAATATATTCCAATTATAGCCAACAATAACATATTTACCTATACAGAAGTTATTACCATACCTAACCCATGAAGTGAGGTGAAGCCCTACAACTAAAAAATCCTAAAAGATTGACTTCCATTGAGGAAGAATTGGATAAGCTCTTGTGGTGACTATGAATCCAATCCCATAAAGTGCCTAGGGCTATATATTTGGCAAACAAAATATCTCTCCATAAATTGTCTCTCGTTATGAAGACCCATAATTACTTTCCTATCAATGCCTTCCCAAACTAATAAATATTTTTAATACCCCACCCACCTAGCTCCTGAGGAAGAGCTAAGTGTGTCCAACTAACTAGTTTTGAACCTAAATACTTTGCAGAACCTTTCCATAAATAATTAAAGGTCATCTTTTGGATCTTGTTCAAAATACTTTCTGAGATAAGTGCCATCAAATGCTAATAAATTAGGATGTCCTTAAAAACATAATAAGTATAAGATAACCTCCTCTTGAAAGAAATCAATTACACCATTTGCTTGAAGCCAATTCTAATCTATGATGCGATATCCATTAAGTTTGATATAATAGCCCAAGTATTTGAATCCCTCATTTATGGAATGTACTTGGAAACCAAATATATCCATCACTTGTCTCTTGTCATCATCCATAAAGTCTATAATGTAAATATACAACTTCTCCAAATTCACTACCATCCTTGTAGCTCCACAAAATGTATTTATGAGTTTATTAAAACAAACTCCTTAAGCAATTTTACAACAACAAAAAGTACATCATCAACAAATAATAAATGTGTAAATCTCTTTCTAATTGGATCTCATTAATAAGATGGGAGTGTCTATATTTATTCATTAATATACTCAGTCCTTCTACATAACTAACAAAAATAAATATGGAGAACGATAACACCCCTGCCGAAAATCCCTAGACATCCTGAAGAATTTGATCTAGATCCATTAATTAAAACCAATAATGAAAAGGACACACCCCATTATCCACTCAACCATTTGTAAATTAAACCCAATATGTAATAAAATAAATTATAAGAAATTCCATGAAACATATTCATAAGCTTTAGATAAATCTATATTCAAAACACAATGGGTCTCACCTCCATTTTAACCAAATTAACACATTCTTGTGCTAACCTTATTTCTTCATGTATCAATCTACCCCCTAAATAATCTTTGCCATAATCTCATAGATATAATTACACAAAGAGATGGGCTAAAAATCCCCAAAGTTCTTAGGGAAATCAACTTTTTTGAATAAGTGATATAAATGTGGAGTTGAAACTACATGGTATCCACCTAGAAAGAAGCACTTGTTCTATGCCACATAAAAGATCACCTCCCACAATGTCATAGAAATATTCCAAAAAAATAAGTTTTCCAACCATAAGAACCTGGGATCTTTCATTTTTTTAAAGTTTTGATGACTGCCAACAACTCATATGAAGCCATGGACTGAAAGAAAACCTCATTCTCCTCTTCATCCAAAAATTCGAGGAAAAATTCCAACAACTTTAGCATAGAACCAATGTCCTCATGGATAGTAGCCTTTAAAATCTCACTAAAATAATTGATCCCAAAAGTCAAAATGTCCTTGAAACCTCTTATTGAATTACCATCCTTGTCAACCAAGTGTCAAATTGTCTGGGAATTCTTCTTGAGGTTGGTGAAAATTTCAAATTATTCATGTTTTGGTCACTAGCTTCAAGATATTGAACCTAAGTTTTTAACCTCCATTCCCTTTCCTCAGATAGAAAGAACTTAATATATTCCTTCCCTAAGGACCTCAAATGGGAAATTTTTTCCATAAACATTCCTCCACTAAAATTTAAGGAATCTAATTCTACCTTTATCTCATGAAGTTGAATATACATTTTCTCCCTACAAACTCTAGCCCAATTGACCACCTTCTCCTTAATTGTCTTCAAATATGAGTGAATTGCAAACATGATAAACATTATTCTTTCATATGAAAGGGAACCCAAGAAGACTTAACCAGCAATCTAAATTCCTCCTCTTCTCCCCATTGATGATTATACTTGAACAAGAATCTAGAGTGCATTTTGTTGATACCAATTTCCAAACATATATGCAAATTGTCAAAGATATGAATCTCGCCAAACCAAGATCTAAACTGACCAAATTTTTTGATGAAGCCATGATGGGTGAGGAACCAATCTAATATCTTAGAAACCCCCACATTCCAATATTTTTATTTGACCATGTAGGGGAAATCTCAACACATTTCAGATCAATCAAGTTGACTCTTTCTAAATGACTAATAAAGAAGTTTTCCAAACAATCCTCTCTAGCATGGGAGCCCTAGATTTCACCTCAACCAAGCATTAATTTGAGATATATGCCCACAAAAATATTGTCTAATTGCAAGCACATAAGTGGCAAAATGCATTCCCAAAAATGTTCCTTATCGTCATATGGACCATAGAGATTCAATGATGTACATCGAGGTGAAGCCCATGTCTATGTACAACAAGAGCTAGCCTTAACTACATTTCAAAATAAAAATTCAAAATAAGATATCTCAAATACTAGTAACCAATCCTCCCGAAGACCTGAATGAGTCAAGCCCAATAAACTGCCATCCTTTAAAATGTTTATAGAGAGATTTAATTAACTCATTGACATGACCCATTATCTTTTGTAGAAAAACCACTTCGAAAAACTTAGCTACCAAGAACCTCTTAAGGGGAATTATTTTCCCTCCCAACCCTCTTACATTCAGAGATAGGATCTTCATGAGCAAATAATTGGTTGGGTTTTCTTGGCTCTAAGAACCCCTAATATGATACTTTTTTTTACCTAATGTATCTCTTTGGCTACTAATTCATGCAAAATGTGAATTTGTGATTTCTAACCTAGCTTACCCAGATCCCTATCTATTGGAACATCTAATCCTAGCCCCCTAAACAAATGGTTGTTATGTTTGGGCCTACGAAGATATGGATCTCGACCAAAAGAAGTTGAGGAGTCAAAGGAGTACGGGATGTGGATGGATGAGGCTTCCAGAAAATGGAATCTTGCCTCCAACATTGATAGACATTGAATGCAAACCAAAGGAAAAAGGAGAATGGGAATACATAGGGCACACGTAGGGGACAAGTCCCATAGAGAGATGTGGGATGAAGGAACAACATTTTTGGCATCATTATGAATAATAGGAGAATGTGTGTGTTCCTTATCCAAAAAATATTTAATCTAAGAATTCGAGTCCCAAATTATTTCTAATGCATCCAACCATGAATTTAATGTGTCTAGATCATCAACCACCTCATGTTTTATAGAGATATCCCAAACTAGATCCACCATCTCTGTAGCAAGAGGGATTAATATACCTTTGACTAACAAAACCTCTTATATTTTCTCTTGAAAGGAATTGTGAACCCAGGCTAAGCTATCATGATCAATATTTGTTTTGAAGGAAAATCCCCTTTGTGGACAAAGGTGATCTCTCTAGCCCAATGAGTGGGTCTAGCAACAAACTAAAATACACTTTCCTAGCTTATGTTTAACAAATGCAGAGAGAGAGTGACCTACCTCACTCTGATGCTAATCACTCAATCCTTTGGAGATGACTTTGATTCCTTTGCTTCCAGCCTCGCTCCTTGTTTTTTACGTCCGAGTGCCTACAAGGAAGATCAAAGCGAAATACAAGGTACAAGAGCATATATGGCATACATCAAACATAAACTACTTAATAGATCAAGGAGTATTAAGCTAAAAGCATAAATATTTACACAATTCTAGAAAGTGAACATTCAATGTATATATTAATAAGCTCAAAGGGGAAGCATACAACCTATGCCTTGATGTTGGAGACCTCCTTTTGGTGGATGTCCAAGTCCAAACAAATACTTTTCAAGCACTCCTTATCCAAGTTAGAATGGGCAACATTTGAGCATAATCTCAGTATAGGAATGCATTCAACCATTTGTTACACAAAATATTTTCACCATGACATTCTGCAGTCAGTGTGAGTCTATCACCACTGACACTTTCCTCCTTTGCAAGTCTTTAACCTCATCTCTTCATGTCAAGCCTTGAAAAATGAGAGAAAGCCCTTAAAAATCTCTAAAACTCTGGTTCCACACTTTCTCTTAGCATTACCTGCGGTCCCGCACCCACTGGTCATGTCCCTTGCGTACCTGGCTGCTCTATTTCTGTGTAATGGGTGTGGACCCCTGTAAAAGTAAAAAAGGCGCAAGTACATTCTTAAAAACTCACTTTGGATTATTTCTGGAAGCTTCTAGAGGGAATCTTGAGGTGGCAAGTTCGCTCCTTTCAGGTGCATGCATCCCATACCTAAAGGAGCTAACCCCTTGATGTGAGGAGCTTATCCCTTTGAAGGAGGACTCTATCCCTTCATAGGTGGTCCTGTAACTTCCTTCCTCTCACTATAAAATGAGGCATTGGGCTGGTTATTAAGGAGGTTGAAAGCTTAATATTTTTTAGGGTAAATACTATTGGAATTTAGACTTCCTAATTGAGCTTGAAAGGAGAGATTACATACCTTTTTTGATCTCATTGGGAAGAATGTGAGGCTTGTCAAAGTAAAGGAGATTCTTGCTAGGACCCTAGGAGGAGCTTGTACAACATCAAGGCACCAAAGGTTGTAAAGTTCTTCTTTGTTCAAAGTTAATACAATCAAGTTTATTTTTCTCAATAAGCTGTATTTTATAGTTTATTTCATGGATTCCTCAATCACCATGATGAATATGATTTATTATATTGGCTATGCAGGTGTTATTTGATGTGTGCTTGCTTGTGTTTGCAGGTTATTAAAAGGAAACTCATTTGGACGGTCGAAGCGTGGCTGCCACAAACTAGCGTTGGACTTAAACTAGGGTCTAAAACACCTCTTGGTTTTTATTTATAAATCGCAATATTTAGAGAAAGGTAGATTTTCTTGTTCTGTTTGTCGCTAGATATCATTTGATACTAGGGAGATCGGTCTTGTCCACAAGAACGATTTATCCGGCCGACAAAATGGCGACTCTGCTGGGGACTTGAATTTTGGATTTTTGCCTTTACTTTTACTTTGACTTGAGAAACCTTTTCTTGTTTCTGGTTTTTTGCTTGATGTGTGTGGGTTGGGTAGATTTTAGATTCTAAATTGTTTTTTGTTTTTTCACGTTTTTGAAATAGGACCACACGTTCTGTTTGTAACACAGTGTGGACATCCTTGCACTGTTGCTTTACTACACAGAGCGGTACCGCATCTGGTTATGCCGGAAGCCTGCGGACCCTGTCAAATTTTTGAAAAACCTAAAATATTTTCATCCAATTAAGCTTAGGATTTGTTTACGTTTTTTAGCCTCTTCCTAGATCTGCATGTGTCCTGTCAAAAAATTCTTGTAAGTGAATTCCATTGGAATTTTGGTTTTAGGTGATTTTCTAGAAGTTTTGCATGCCTGGTTTGATTTTCGCTTGGTCTTTGTAGTAACTCAGAGATTAGAAGCCTAAGAAACCTCAGATTACCCTGGTATTTTTGGTCTTCTTGATGAGTCTGACCGATTTGTGAAATCTTCCCTTGGTGAGAAATAGATCTCGTTTTCTCTTTGCAAAGCTTTGAATGAACTTGTTGGAAAGTTTTGAATTTCATTTTTAAAAAAGAAAACATAGTTGGGTGTTTTTTTATTAATTTGTTATTCTAAACGAATTAGTCCTTAGTTTGTTGAATAACTAAGTAAAACGTCCTCGAAAAGAAATTTTTTAAGCTTTTACTTCAATTAGGTTTTTAGAAATTATTAGATCTCAAGCATAGTTTTTCATAGTTTTGAGTGTTTTCTAGAAATTTTAGAATCTCTTTTGAAAGAAATTGTTTTCTGTAGTTTTTGAGTGTTGAAAAAGAAAAGGATTTTTCGTGAGCATAATTAGTAGTCTCGTTTTGAGTTTATTGAAAAAGACAAAAAAGTTTTTCTTTCCATTTATATGTTGAAGAAAAGATTTGATTTTCAAAAAATTGCATTCTCAACTCTTTCTTTAGCTAGAAATTCATTGAAGAAAAAGAATTGTTTATCATCTTAGGTGCATTTTTAGTGTTTTGGAGTCGAGTCTTCACACCATAAAGTTTCATCTCCATACCTTTTGACTTAAGAAACAATCATAAAAATAACACTTAAAGTAAAATTGATCTAGCAATCTTTTTATTTATAGGGTTCTTATCACCAACATAGCTTAGGCTAGTATCTTGGAGTAGGGAGTAATTAACTCTCCAAGATAGTTAAAACAAACAAGTAGCTATATCTTGTGGTAGGAGATAAATTCCAATTGTTACATCTATGCTCTGGGAAGCTCCTCTTAAAGGAGTCAAGCACGAGATCATATCTGAACCAGTGGGGTAATCAATCCTTCCTCATTGGAAACGATAGCAGATATACACGTATTAAAAACGGTAAACCTCGGATTAACCATTATCGAGGAGCCTGGGCTCACTTGCTGGTAAACCTTGGAAGGAGCCTTCAAGGGGATTGAGCTTTGTTACTCTGCCCTTGCGTGTGTATCGGATTGTAGACTATTCCCCTAGGTATATTTGTTTCTGTTGGTAACCATAGTGACCATAATCTATAGGATTCTTTCCTAAGGTGACGGTGGAGGGAAGATCCCACTATACCTGGAGCAGACGTCGACTAGACTCACTTGGACTCTCTGGGGGGTTCTCTTCACTCGAGATGGTTTAGTGAAGAAACTTGTGCCAGTCTGTTTCATTAAGCAAGTTGTCGGGGTAACTGTTCCAGCTACCCTTTCTGTATTGAATTCTGCGATGTTGGATTTCATCACCAACTAGTGTTTTTGGTACGGAAAGTTATTGTTTGTGTGTGGTTTGAACTCCTAGATTTTTAGGCGTGTGATTCAAATTGTTTGGTTCTTTAGAGACTTTAGGTGGCTTTATTGATATTTTCTTTGTTTGCGTGTGAAGTAATTAAAATATTTAATCGTGGCTGAATTACCGAGACAATCCCGTAGACTTCGGGGGCAACCTCCCGAGTATTCACCAAGCCAGCTTGAAGGGCTACGAGCTCTTGTAACTCCTAGTGACAGTAGAGTTGGGTCACCGGAAGAAAGAGAATCTTCTTTAGTTGTTCATCCTGATTATCAAGTTCAAGCAACAGAGTATATTTCCTAACCAATTTAATTTTCTGAAGTTACTGGTAGTATATCTTCTACTAGTGAATTAGCCGAAGAACTTGAAATTTTTTAGCCTGAAACTGAACCCGCTGCTACTCCATCATCAGGATTTGCTTCTCCAACTTCCAGTGGTCCTGGTTCACCCAAGGTAGGAAGGATCATTACCCAAAATCATCCCTCGGGACTCATTTCTATTGAAGAACTTGTTAGTCTAGAAGAAGATATAAGTCTCCCTGAAAATCAACCAACTTTAGAACTTAGGGAGCGTGAATCAATTTTCTATAGTCCTCCTAGGAGGGATGCCTGGTATCTCTCATTGACCAAGTTTTTAGAAAATCTGAATCTTAGTTTTTCACCACCTCGAGTTCCTTTTCATCCAACACCTAGAGGTTATTATCCTCCTTTGAATATGTCAAGAGAGTCATCCATGTTTTCCCAATCACCGGAATCATTTTTATATGGCGGTCCTTCTGTTCCTTCTGGGTATCAATCACTCACTCGTACTTTTTCAGGAGCATCTCCTCAACCCATTGAACATAGGCTATCACCTGATAATAACGGAACTAAATCGTTGAGTGTAGAAGAAATTCTTATGATGTCTGGTACTATTCCAAATCCGCAACCTCAAGGTAGTCAGTTACCGCCTGGGGGGCAACCTCAAGGTGCTCAGTTATCACCTGGGGGGCAACCTCAAGGTAGTCAGTTACCACCTGGGGGGCAACCTCAAGGTCAGTACATACCTTCGGGACAGTACATTCCTCAAGGTCAACCCCAGACTCAGTGCTTACCTCAAGGTCAACCCCAGTATCAATATATGCCTCAAGGTCAACCCCAGTTTCAGTACGTGCCTCAAGGTTATCAACCTCAAGGTCAATACCCAACCCAAGGTTTCCAACCACCTTCAGTTCAATCATTTGTTCAAGGAGCTGGAAATGTACCTTTGAATTATCAGCCCTATGCTCAACCCCGTTATGGTCCTCAATATGCTCAACCTTCTATGGGTCCATACCTCGAAATGAACATGGTGTGGGATCCATCTCAAACTCAACAAATTTTGCAACCTAATGTGCAGTTTTCATCTCAATCTGGACAACCTTTGGTTTCTGGTTCAACCCAGCAACCTGTCCAACCTACTATTCAAACTTCTGCATCTGGTGTAGCTCATCAGTCTAGGCCTAGTTCGCCTTGAACTCCACCTCAAACGACTGCTGCAACTACTGCAGCTTTTGTGCAATCTACCCCACCTACTTCTGGAGTATCGGCAGCTCCGGTTTCTACTATTCCTGTATCAACTCCTCAAGCATCTTTACCTTAGTCCGGAACCACAATTCAAACTTCGGTTCAGATGCCCGCAGGACAACCTGGTCGAAGTATGGTTGTCACAAGTCAACCGAAGTTCACTTATCAACCGTACCAGGGATAGTACCAATTCGGTCTTGCTGTTCAAAGCCCAGTTTACCAATATAAACCGTACCCTGGATATACTTATCAGCAACCTCAAAAACCCCAGTACGATCCGGTTAATCCTAGTTTTCCGGGAGGGTATAATATCCCAAATGAAATTCCAATTCCAATTCCAAGTTATCCTGGATATCCTCCTCTTGGCGCTGGTCTTATGACCCAGGGTTTTCAAGACCCTAACCGTCAGTTACCGTTTATTGAAACTTTGGATTTGCATGATTTGTCGCGCCTTACAAACGATCCAATTAATTATCTTCCGTTTTGGCCGCCAATGTCGAATAAGTTGCCTAGTGATATCCCAAAGTTTGAAGGTAAATCAGGCGAGGAACCATCAAACCATGTGATGACTTATCACCTCTGGTGTGCATCTAATCCCATTATATATGATTCAATTCGCTTGCATCTTTTTCAACGCACTCCGATTGGTCTTGCGGCCAAGTGGTACATTGAGTTACCGAGAGCCTCTTTTTATAATTTTAGTTAGTTAGCCACTTAGTTCTTAACTCATTTTCAGTTGCCTATTAGATATGACAATGGCATGGAATTACTAACTTCATTAAAACAGTCAACGTCCACATATATTTCAGATCATATTCATGAATGGCAGCGTCGACGACGTTTAGTGAAAGTTTTTATTTCGGATCAAATCTTAGTAGAATGGTTTGTTAAATCATTGTTACCTAAAATCACTGAGGATGTAGCTAAGGCAAGAGTTGTTACTGAAGAGCAAGTAATTTCTCAAGATCAGTACCTTGACCTCGTTTATACACAGTCGGGTACTTTACACGAGAAAATCCCCAACCTTCCAAAACAAAATCAAATAACTGCAGCTCCTTCAGGGTCTCATGCCGCTGATGGTATGATTGGTTCAGTTAATACCAAAAGTAAGAAGAAATCTTAAAATAATTCTTCTCCAATTATAACTTTACCAGATTCACCGACAAGAGACTCTTCCGCTGAAATTCCTGCCGATATTCATGGCGTAGAATCATCTACGGCCAAATCAAAATCCAGCGGTAAAAAGAAAGGGAAGAAGAAAAATAAGCAAAATTCAAAAGAGAAATCAGATAAAACTGAATCTATTGACGAGAAACGTAAACCTCGCTATCCTTGTCTCATTTGTGATGAAGAGCATTTTACAAGAGACTGCCCACATCACACTGAGGTTGCGAAAATTGTCAAAGGTTCTCAAACGCCTACTGTCTTGAAGGATCCTTTTCTTAGTCAAGATAGTAAGATGATTGGTTCTTCCTAAAATGCCTCAGAAGAACCCATAATGATGATGTCCCATGTTAGGATTGCAACGCGATCGCAAGATTATGGTAGTAAAAGTCCTGTTGGTGGTAAGGTAGCAGAATCTTCTAATTCAAACCCATCAACTTCAACTCCTGGTTCTGATCCGCTATAGATCGAGAAACCTAACCCAGACTTAGTAATCAAACCGCCTACTAAAGGTATACTTCAGAAGTCAGCTTTCAATCCGCATGCGATAGCTACTTAGAACTATAACATTATTGAAGACTTAGCTATTTCCCCTTCAGCAATGTCGGCTTTGGAGGTGCTGCAATCATGCCCAGCACAACGTAAATTAATTTTGTCGGCTATAGGAGCTGTTGATATTCAGGACTCGAACCTTATAATCTTCGATTTAGAGAATAGTACACCTCGCTTACCTCATCAAATGGCTTTCCAGATACCAGTGTTAGTCAAAAACAGACCTTGCTTTAGGACTGTAATTGATGAGGGAGCTTCTACGTGTATTATGTCGATTCAATGTAGGAGATCGCTTGGTTCTCCTACACTCAATCAATCCCCGACGATTCTAAAGGCTTTTGATGGCCGTGGGTTCCATCCTTTTGGAATTCTACAGGATTTACCTATAGGGTTTGAAGGCAAAACTGTTAATCTAGATGTGGAAGTGGTTGATGCCCCTCTAGATTACAACCTTCTCTTGGGTCGTAGTTGGTCTTACGCTATGACCGCTGTTGTTTCATCGGTCTTTCGGCTTATAAAGTTTCTTCATAATGGAAATATCGTAACTATAGACCAACTAACTTACTTTTCATCCAACCCAACCTCTTCTGAAAGTATCCAGCATGTCGGCAAAACAACTATCCCTTATAAGGATGTTGGGGTAGGATTAGTTAAAGATTCTGGTTTACTAGGAACTTTTTCTTTTCCTCCTCCTAACATATCACCTTCTACTGCAACTATTCATATGATTTCATCAAACACTATTGTTTTCGATGATCCTTGGATCGTACCTTCTGAATCTGAGGTGGATTCATTTGGTGATGTGATGCCTTTGAGTCCCTATGAAATTGCGTATCAGGTTGTACAGTCGTTTTCCGACCCTTGTTCAACCGAAATTGATCTAATGAATGTGGTCCATGGAGAATCACTTTCAATATCAACCTCAGATTCAACAACTTTTTCCGATCTTGTTCATACTGATGAACAGATTCGTGAAATCTTGTCTGTTGATGATTTACCATGGGAAGATCTTCATCATCGATCTTTGTTTTTACCTGAGCTTGATAATTTTGAAAATTATTTTTCATCTATTTTTACTAATGATTATGTCAAAGAACCATAAAATCCATTGCAACATCATGATTCTGAATTGAATTTGGGAAATATTTCTCAAACGGTTCATATTGACATTTCAGTTAAACCTGGAATTGTTGAAAACATTCATATAGGTGCTTCCTGTACGGAAAATGAACTCCAAACTTATAAAGCCCTATTTCAAGAATTCTGTGACGTGTTTTCCTGGTTATACGAAGAGATGCCAAGAATCGATCCAGCAATTGTTGTTCATGAAATCAAAAATTACCCGGATGCTAAACCTGTCCGGCAACGTTTGCGTCAGATACATCCGCGAAAAGTTGCTACTATTAAAGCAGAAGTTGAGAAATTACTTAAAGCAGGTTTCGTTTATCTAATTCCCTTAACGGATTGGATATCGAATATTGTTCTTGTGAACAAAAAGCAAGGAACGATAAGAATATGTATCGATTATAGGGATATTAATTGAGCTTGTCCGAAAGACAATTATCCAACCCCCTATATCGATCAAATCATTGATGATTGTGCCGGCAGTGAAATTTTCTCCTTTATGGATGGTTCTTCTAGTTACAATCAAATCAACATACTCCCTACTGATCAACCAAAACGGCTTTCATTTGTCCATGGGGACATTTGCTTATTGCAAATTACCTTTTGGATTAAAGAACATCGGAGAAACTTTTCAAAGAGCTATGTCTTACGCGTTTCATGACATCAATCACATTGTGCAACCTTATCTCGATGATTTACCTGCCCATTCATTACGTAGAGCCGATCATCTCACTCATTTACGAGCAATATTTATGAGATGTAGGCATTATCGAATTAAGTTGAATCCACACAAATGTGTTTTCTGTATAGAAACGGGTCGTTTACTGGGATTCGTTGTTTCAAAAGTCGGCATTCGTATCGATCCCTCAAAGGTTGAAGCTATTGTCAAATTGCCTCCTCCTTCAACTCTTCGCCAACTCCAAAGTTTCCAAGGGAAAGCAAACTTTTTATGTCGATTCATTCCTAACTACGCCGAGATAACAAAGGGTTTTACCAGGTTGTTGAAACAGAATACTTCATTCTTTTGGGATGAGATAGCTGACAAATCTTTTGATCCATTTAAACACGCATTGACCCATGCACCGTTATTGCATCCTCCCAACTACAACCAGGATTACTTCTTGTACCTCGCCGCTTCTCATTCCACCATCGGGATGGTTTTAGTTCAGAAAGATGAATTCAATAGTGAACATGTGATTTACTATCTTAGTCTAACTTTGAATCTGACTGAGCTTAAATATTCGCATGTGGAGAAATTGGCCTTGGCAGCTGTTCAAGCTGTCCAAATATTTCGTCATTACATCTTACTACGCAAAACTACCATAATTTTTTACTATAACCCTATGATCTATATTTTAACCAAACAATTGCTAGGGGGCAAGTATTCCAAATGGATTGTTATCCTGTAGGAATTTGACTTGGAATTTGAAAAATCCAAGTCGAAGAAATCTTTGGTATTTGCGGAACTAATGTGTGACTTCCCACGTGCTGATACTAAAACTGTGGCGGAAGAGCCCATTGCTGACGAATCCTTGTTTCTTATCAGTACTCTTGATCCATGGTATGGAGATATCATTATTTATCTCCAAACCCAATCTTTTCGGCCTGAAATTTCACGATCTCAGCGGAGGAAAATACGATTCCAATCCCAATAATACAAAATCATTGGAGATACACTCCGTCGTCGTGGGGCGGATTCTGTTTTCTGACGTTGTTTAACTCATGAAGAAGCTAAAAAGTTTCTAAATTACTATCACTCTGGAGCATGTGGCGGTCATATGTCTAGGTATGCCACATCCCAAAAGATATTGCGCACCATTATTTCTGGTCTTCTTTATTTAAATATTGTATTTACGCGGTCCGAAAATGCCATAATTGTCAAATTTTTTATCGAAAGATGCGTGCTCCACCTGCTCCTTTCCACCCTATAATTGTCGTCGGCCCTTTTGCAAAGTGGGGTATCGAATTTATTACATGTAACCCTCACTCGGCTGGGGGCATGCGTATATCATCCTTGCGGTAGATTATTTTACCAAGTGGGCCGAGGTGATGCCTACATTTTCGGCAGACGGCAAAATTGCTGCAATTTTCATTTTCAATCATATAATTACTAGATTCGATGTTCCACAAGCGATTATTACTGATCATGGGAGTCATTTTCGAATTATCATGATGACTAAACTAACAGATCAACTTGCCCTGCGTCACGATAGTTCTACTCCATATTACCCACAGGCTAATGGTCTGGTTAAAGCTATGAACAAAGTTCTAGTCATCATGATCTGACGAATCATTGGTATTCGTAGGTCGAATTGGCATAACATGTTATTTTCAGCGCTTTGGGCATATCGAACCTCAGTAAAAACATCAACTGGTTTCACTCCTTTTCAACTGGTTTACGGTTTGGAAGCTGTGTTACCCATTGAATGCAAAATCCCGTCATTGCAAATAGCCATAGAGTTACTCCCAACCACTTCCGAAGAGGAGAAGCGTTTGTTGTACTTAGCTCAGCTAGATGAGAATCAACGTGATGCTGCATTAGCAATTGAAACTCATGCCAAACGAATTAAAGCTCAGTACGATCGAAATGTTACACCTCGTAATTTTACGGAAGGAGACCTAGTCTTACTATCCAATCAAGCAAACGATAAGCTAGGGGCTAGACAATTTGTACCTATGTGGCATGGTCCTTATGTTGTTGAGCGAAAGCTGGTGAAAGGGTCCTATGAATTGGTAGATTTTGACGGTGTCTCTTTGGGTAAGCCCAGAAAGGGTCTTTATCTGAAGAGATATTATGCTTAAATCTAGGTGTGGAGATTTTAGTTAGATTAGTTTCTTTCTATCTGGTGTGTTTTAGATTAGAAAATTGTGCTTAGTTTAGAGAGTGTTTTTATCATTATTCCTGCTTATCTTGATTTTACTCTTGATATTGCAGATGTCGACGTCTCTTCAAACATACATTAGTACAATGAGGGTGCTTGTCGTAATACACGGAACATTTCTTCTGCAGCTTGGGTTATCTATTCACCCTCTGATGAGTTGGTATCTATGCATGGGGTAAGCCTCGGTCAAACAACAAACAACATTGCAGAGTATAGTGCAGTGATTGAGTTATTATCTGAATCCATCTCATTTGGGTTTCAGAGTTTGATTGTTAGGTTAGATTCTGAAGTCGTTGTATTGCAGCTTAATAGAGTTTATGCCATTAGAAATCCAGTGTTATTAAGATTATTTTTGAGAGTTCGTCTCTTGGAACACATTTTCGGTAGACGGAAAAACTGCTGCAATTTTCATTTTCAATCATATAATTACTAGATTCAGCGTTCCACAAGTGATTATTACTGATCATGGGAGTCATTTTTGAAATATCATGATGACTGAACTAACAGATCAACTTGGCCTGCGTCACGATAGTTCTACTCCATATTACCCACAGGCTAATGGTCTAGTTGAAGCTATCAACAAAGTTCTAGTCCTCATGATCCGACGAATCATTGGTATTCATAGGTCAAATCGGCATAACATGTTATTTTCAGCGCTTTGGGCGTATCGAACCTCAGTAAAAACATCAACTGGTTTCACTCCTTTTCAACTGGTTTACAGTTTGGAAGCTGTGTTACCCATTGAATGGGAAATCCCATCATTGCAAATAGCCATAGAGTTACTCCCAGCCACTTCCGAAGAGGAGAAGCGTTTGTTGTACTTAGCTCAGCTAGATGAGAATCGACGTGACGCTGCATTAGCAATTGAAACTCATGCCAAACGAATTAAAGCTCAATACGATCAAAATGTTACACCTCGTAATTTTTTGGAAGGAGACATAGTCTTACTATATGATCAAGCAAACGATAAGCTAGGGGCTGGAAAATTTGTACCTATGTGGCATGGTCCTTATGTTGTTAAGCGAAAGCTCGTGAAAGGGGCCTATAAATTGGTAGATTTTGACAGTGTCTCTTTGGGTAAGCCCAGAAATGGTCTTTATCTGAAGAGATATTATGCTTAAATCTAGGTGTGGAGATTTTAGTTAGATTAGTTTCTTTCTAGCTGGTGTTTTAGATTAGAAAAGTGTGCTTAGTTTAGAGAGTGATTTTATTATTACTCCTGCTTATCTTGATTTTACTCTTGATATTGCAGATGTCGACGTCTCTTCAAACATACATTAGTACAATGATGGTGCTTGTCGTAATACACGGAACATTTCTTCCGCAGCTTGGGTTATCTATTCACCCTCTGATGAGTTGGTATCTATGCATGGGGTAAGCCTCGGTCAAACAACAAACAACATTGCAGAGTATAGTGCAGTGATTGAGTTAGTATCTGAATCCATCTCATTTGGGATTTGGAGTTTGATTGTTAGGTTAGATTCTGAACTCATTGTATTGCAGCTTAATAGAGTTTATGCCATTAGAAATCCAGTGTTATTAAGATTATTTTTTAGAGTTCGTCTCTTGGAACGTGAATTTGATTACATTGAATACCAGCATATTCCAAGATATTTAAATACATTAGCAAATGCAATTACTTCTCGAATGTTAAATAGACATTTGCAATAATAAAACAGTAAATTTAAAAACATTCCATAACATGTTTTACAAGATAGCCAGTAATAGTGATATAGCATAGCATAGAAGTGTGTCAAATATACATCGTCTTCGATCATAGGTTGAAAAAAACCTTATTATCGGCAAAAATGATAGTACAAAAAGAAAAAATGTCGTATCAAATCTACAAAAATGATCATCCTATCACTGGTGATGATCACGATAAGAAACCACTACTCGGGCCACCCTACAAAGGAACCTCCTGAAAGGCCCTGGGACCCCAATCACACAGCGTTGTAACCTAAGTGGAATGTCATCTATGCTAGTCTCTGGAAAATTTGCTGTTAAATGCTCTAGATGATTTTCCAATTCGGTCAGGGTCTCTGTAGATTCGTCCCGTGGGACCGGTACTGCTACAGCTAGGTGTCTCCTCTCATAGGGCCGGAGAGTGGCTGGTCGCCGTGGACCCACATCTGCATTTGAAACTTTTACTATCAGTTTTGGATGATTTAAAAAAAAAAAACAAAAAAATTTAAAACTTAGAAAATGTTGAGAATGATTTTACCTGAGTCATCCCACTGCTCTCCTGGTGGAAGAGTCATATCTAGATCACCACGATAATCCATCCCAGCATAAGAAAAATCTTGAATCGCGAAAAGTTGGTTCTCCAACCAATGAAAATACTTAGGAGGAAATTGAACAACCTCTGAACCCTCCTCGGGATGATGGGCTATAACTGCAACCCAACGCATCAGCTTGGGCTCTCGGGGAAGTCCAACTCCAACAGAAAGATTTTGGGGGACCAACATCAGGACCCTCTCTAGACCAAAGCTCACAACTAAGAAACCATATCCAAATTTTTTTAGTTGTCTGTTCTTTGCTCTAGTCAGTTGGCCTTTTACATTCGCCAACACAGCTTTGCACTAGTTGAAGATGGTGCCTCGATAACAGTCTACTGCCATTCACATATGGGATCCGATAGCTACATTCAGTGTTGCGCTTCCGCAAAGTCTGGTGACAGTAAATGCAATCACTTTGATTTCAGGACAGGAGATGGTTTTGATATCAATCCCTTTGTCCTTTGTTTGGTCATTACAAAACTCTAGTCGGAGACTATCGACAGACTGGCCACCTGGCCTAGTCCCGAATAGAGATAATTGTTCACCTCTCTTGGGCAAACCAGTCAAGAAGTAAATGTCCTCTAGCTCCATTTTGAGCCGGTGGCCACCAATAATGAAACACTGGTCCTGTATATTCCATCTGTCCACCAGCCACTACAAAAAGTCTACTTGGGCCCTCATGCCAGGTATGGCCCAGAATTTAAATAGCCTGCATGCCCTCAATGCATCTATTGAGGGTTGATGATTAATTGCGGCAAGGTCCACATCTTCGTGCTCCCGCCAAATGAGCATTGTGTATATCCTACATTGTAAAAAATGTGGATTAGAACATTTTAATTCAAGAATTTTTGGGCAGAAATGAAAAATTTACAAATTTAAAACCTATTTCGCGGTGTCCGCACCTGCTAGTTAGGGACAGTGCGTAGATCTGCACTCTGCCCAAGCAGCAAGTGCAGGCCCCTGGCTCTTTCCTTTGTAGGAAAAAGTCGAGGTCCGTAGGTTTCGCATGTTGTGCCTGCAGACCCCCGCGAGCGGTGTTTTAAACTAATTTTTCTCTAAAAAATCAAAATGGAAGCCTAAAAACAAAATTCAAATGGTTGAAATGCAAGATTAAAGTGACGTGGATTACTTGGAGGTGACGGTTTTCATTTCCAACGGACGGATTTTCCGCAATCTTCACAGGAAGTTTCTTACCCAAAAGCTCTCTTTTCTCACTCTGAAGTCAAACGGTAAAAATGAATTTACAAAAGCCCTTTTTATAAGCTTTTTTGAATAAAAGAATTTTTAATTTGTTTAATTTTCACTTTAAAAAGGTAAATTTTCGATGCATTTTTATTTATTTTAAACAGGTATGAGTAATTTTTGAGTTTTTGTGCAGAATATTGGATTTTTCAGGCAAAATTGATCATTTTCAACAAAAACATTAGAGTCCTCTTTAAGCTCTTTTCTGACTCGTAAAATGTGAAAAGATTGTCGAGTTTTTCTTTTTAAGCTCGTTAAAACGGAATTAAAAATATGGTCCACTTATAGCTCTTTTCTGACCGTATAAACATGAAAATATTGTCGGGATTTTGTCGTTTCAAGTTCGATATTGGTTATAAAACGACGTGTCATTGATCACTTTTTTACTTTTTCGAATCAAAGGCACTAATTATGAAAAGTACTCCTTGATCGTAATGGTCAAGCGGTTCTCTCAAGTATTATTTTATGCTTTTTCAGGCTTAGGAGACACAAATTTACGAAAAAGGACAACCATGGAGTTTTCTTAAGTTTTTCTTCTGACTCCCTAAAATTGAAAAACATCGAGTTTCTCCTATACTGGACTCGTTAAAATTTAACAGTAAAGGACCTGTTCAATTTCAAACAAGAACGGACCACTCCTTCTTAGGGTTCAAATTTTAAACTAACCTGGACTCATCCGAAGGATGAGCTTATAATCAAGCAAATGTTATCCTCCTCAAGCTTGTCAAAAATAAAGAGGTACTTGCCAGAAATGGTGGGGGAAAAGAGAGAAAAATGAACTTGTTTGTTATACTTTGTGTCCTAGAAAAGCATTCAACCACTCTTGAACACAACACTTTTTGTTAACCTGGGTTGGGAAATCCTTTGCCTAACAGCTAATCAAACCATATTGAAAGTCTTCAGCCAGTTTCTGGGTATTAGCTTTGGGTCAATTGTCACCAAACCATCTGCAGTGTCGTTATGTGTTCAAGAGGTCAGTTCAAATAAACGATTCATCTGCAAAATATCTGTCATCCATCTTGACCATCCCTGAGTTAGTCCTTGCCAAATATATTTCTTCAAACTTGATCTATGATTTCGTGTTGTGGGGTTGCCTACGACGGATCGCTTTCTATCGACTTCAGCTCATTATCTAGAAGGATGATCTAGAAATCGTCAGTACCTTGGAATCTGCATGCCTCAATGGTAGGTTTCTCGCCTTTGACGACAGGTTGCATCATTGACCTTCGATCAAAGGATTCTATGACATGTTCGACGTCAGCTCATCTATTCACATTTCATGGATTGTACTGAGTACTTTGAGAGCCATTGACATTACTAGTGGTTTCTCTCACACTTGTTAATAGTTTACATCATTGACTGGTAATCAAGTGGTTTCTACCATGTTCGACTTCGACACATTCATTCACATGGATAGAATCGTACTAGTTCGGGAAGCAGAAATCAAGACCCTGGATCTAGTTTCCACCATCCAGGCTGCGAGGAATTTTGTTATTCATTATACAGTGGACTATTCATAAACAGATGGCTGCGCCCATACTGTGTCTACATATGTCTATACTTGTGATGTATTACAAAATCATTCCTATATCAGAGCAGTTTAGTTAGTTCTCTAGTCAGTTTTGATCTGAGTATGGGAATGCCTACCTCAGCGATGATATGATCACATATATATATTTTGTATTGAATGTTTTTACAGGTTCCAACCAGGCTCTCCACAGGATGATCCTTGAAATGATAAAGTACTTCACTCTTCTTAGATGACAAATATTATCCTCATCTATTACAGACTTTGCACTTTAAGGGGCAATTTGTTACACAAAATATTTTCACCATGACATTCTGCAGTCAGTGTGAGTCTATCACCACTGACACTTTCCTCCTTTGCAAGTCTTTAACCTCATCTCTTCATGTCAAGCCTTGAAAAATGAGAGAAAGCCCTTAAAAATCTCTAAAACTCTGGTTCCGCACTTTCTCTTAGAATTACCTGCGGTCCCGCACCCACTGGTCATGTCCCCTGCGTACCTGACCACTCTGTTTCTGTGTAATGGGTGTGGACCACTGTAAAAGTAAAAAAGGCACAAGTACATTCTTAAAAACTCACTTTGGGTTATTTCTAGAAGCTTCTAGAGGGAATCTTTAGGTGGCAAGTTCGCTCCTTTAAGTTGCATGCATCATCCCATACCTAAAGGAGCTAACCCCTTGATGTGAGGAGCTTATCCCTTTGAAGGAGGAATCTATCCCTTCATAGGTGGACCTATAACTTCCTTCCTCTGCACTATAAAATGAGGCATTGGGCTGGTTACTAAGGAGGTTGAAAGCTGAATATTTTTTAGCGTAAATGCTGTTGGAATTTAGACTTCCTAATTTAGCTTGAGAGGAGAGATTACATACCTTTTTTTATCTCATTGGGAAGAGTGTGAGGCTTGTCAAAGTAAAGGAGATTCTTGCTTGGACCCTGGGAGGAGCTTGTGCAACATCAAGGCACCAAAGGTCGTAAAGTTCTTCTTTGTTCAAAGTTAATACAATCAAGTTTTTTTTTCTCAATAAGTTGTCTTTTATAGTTTATTTCATGGATTCCTTGATCACCATGATGAATATGATTTATTATATTGGCTATGCAGGTGTTATTTGATGTGTGCTTGTTTGTGTTTGCGGGTTCTTAAAAGGAAACTAATTCGGACGGTCGAAGCGTGGCTGCCACAAACTAGCGTTGGACTTAAGGTAGGGTCTAAAACACCTCTTGGTTTTTATTTATAAATCACAATATTTAGAGAAAGGTAGATTTGCTTGTTCTGCTTGTCGCTAGATATCAGTTGATACTAGGGAGATCGGTCTTTTCCGCAAGAATGATTTATCCGGCCGACACCATTGACCAACCATTTTGGGATGGAAGGTAGTTGATTTATAGGAAGGGAGAGGGAGTTAGGGATCCACAAAAGAGGGAGGAAGGTCCACTTCCCAATGGGAAAGCCCATAATGATAACATCAAGAGCTCCAAATGAGAGAGCTCGACCATATCTACAACAACCAATATCCATCTCGTTGTTCTTGAAGTTTCTAGCATACGAAGCTTCTCCCCCATTTTCAAAAAACCTGCTAGAAGAGGTTCAGCACAGGTTTTCATATCAAAACCCACACTGGCAGTGCTAGGGTAAAGCAATGCAACCTTCCATCATCCAGAGTAGGCACTGGAAAAGCGTATTGGCCCTAAAAATTAGGGTTTTATCTAACCTTCTTCAGAATTTACTCAGGGAAATTTTCCTTTAGTTTTTAAGGGATGTTTTTGTCTATGTATCATGATGGATATACTTCATAGTTGTCAACATTTTGGCACTTCAGGATATGGAACAAGAAGTGAGTAGGAGGTGTGACAAAATATTGTGTAACAGATTCCCCCTAAAGCATGAAGGCAGAATAGGGGGTGATGGCTGGGATTCTTTACGGGTCAAGGCAAGAACTAAAACAACACCATCAGGAGACCTGCAAATCATGCATATACATATACATACCTGACATCTCTGATAAACATAGGGATCTACTAATACATGAATCCACGGTATGGACGCCGCCATTTGAATAGAATGGATCATGTGTATGGATCCACGGTATGGTCGCAGCCATCTGAAAAAAGAGGATCATATATATGGACACACGATATGGTTGCAACCATTCGTACAGAGGGAAAAATGTGTACAATCGTGAATAACTCATAACTCCATGCAACCTGGATTTTATCAAACAAAATCCAGGGTCTTGCGCTTCATCTTGATCCAAGCAATGTATGAATTCTAACATGTGAATATATGTGTCGAAGTCAAACATGATAGAAAACCACCTGATTACCAATCAATGATAAATTATTAACAGGCACGAGAGAAACCACCAATAATGACAATGGCTTTCAAGGTAAAATCAGCATAATCCATGAATGTGAATAATGAAGATGAAGTCAAACACCTATGGAATCACCCAATAGAAGGTCAATGATGCAAACCTGTCGTCAAATGCGAAGAACTTGCCAATGAGGCATGCAACCTCTAAGGTACTGGAAGGGAGTTTCTAAATCATCTTCCCGGATAATGAGTTGATGTCGACAGGAAGTGATTCATCGAAGGAGGGCCATAATGAATCCCACATCATCGACATGAAACAAAGGATGTGGTAGAGTAGATAAGTTTGATCCAGGACTGTGACAAAAAGTCAGACAATGTATAAGTGGTAAAGAACTGCAGATATGACTTCTCTTGAAAATATCGACGACACGACTCTCGAGTTTGGAAACATTTGACTCAACATGGGATTATAGGTCATGATGACGAAGAATATAATGAGAGGCAAAATTGATTTCCCAAACCCAAGAAGGCAAGTGACTAAGTGAGGATGTCCCAAACCCGACACGAGCAATAGATGAGTGTCATGTTCAAGAGTGACATGCTACCTTTACAAAATACAAGAGATGATCGCTTTCACTTTTCCCCCACCATTTCTAGTGAGTACCCCATTATTTTTTATCGCAAGCTTGAAGGGGATAGCATATGCTTCCATATAAGTTCATCCTTCAAATGAATCCATCCTAGTAAGTTTTACGAGCCCTAGGAAGGAGAAACTCGGTCTTGTCATGGTGACAAGTCCTGCATCGTTTAAGTTTTACGAGTCTGACGGAGGGGAAACTCGACATCTTTTTCATGTTTAGAGAGTTTGAAAAAGAAGTGGAAAAGAAAACTCCAAAGGTCCCTTTTCATAAATCATCTCTTGAACCCAAAAAGGTAGAAAACAATATACAAGAGAACCTCTTAGTCATGTTCGACTAAGGTATTCCTTTTTCATACAATAGTCTATCTTAGTCCAGAAAAGGGTTAAACTTATACTAAGTAGACGTCATTTCATTTTCTTTAACAAGTTCGAAACGACAAGTACTCGGTAATATTTTCATTTTTCGAGAGTCAGAAAAGAGCTTAAAGATGACTCCAGGGGGTCGTTTTTTTGTTTATTTTTTACGAGTCTGAAAAAGTGATAAAATAAAACTCGTTGAATCAGTCAAAATAAATCATCATCACCAAGTATGCATGACTTATCACTGCACAAGGAAATGTGCATTACCATTTTCAAGGAAAATTATTAAAAAATGAGTGAAATGTGCCCTAATTTGGCAAAAAAATACTATTTAAAACGTATAAAAAACCCAAAAAGTAAATCATTTTTACCACTTCACCAATTTGCAAATCTAAGAGCATTTTACCTCGTTTTACCTTGATTTTTAGGCAAGGAGTATGATCAATCCCAGACACCATTCGTTGAGCCGTTTGCTGCAAGTAAGATATTTGTCCCCTCCGTTCATTTTGGTTCTCATTTCATGAATTTTCATCCATATATTAGGTTGCAAAGAGGATTTAAAAAAAATTATGTCAAAGGCGATCAACACGGGTTTTACCCATTTTACCCGTATTGATCACCCCGTGGTCAACTAGGCCATTGTGCTGGTAGCGCGTGAAAATTCACACACAGTCACGTTGGTGCCGAGGTAAAAATTTCTTGTGAAATCCTCCATGTTGAATGGTTTTTCTTCAATTTGATTTCCATGGAAGCTCATGAAATGTTGTTTTATTTATTTTCCACAGGATAATTAGTCCAAAATGGTGGTTGAATGGAAAGAAAGAGGACATGAAGCTGAAGACCATCAAGCAGCTCAGGATCCAAATTGTATTGATGCCCTACGAGCATGCGGGTTGCTCAAGTTCTTCAGGATTCTTGGGATTAGATCCCAACATGAGTTACTACAACATTTGATTAGTTGGTGGGATGTGGATCACCAACTATTCATGATCAAGGACCAAGAACTCAAAATAGATGTCGCAAACATTTATTTCATTATTGGCTTGTCTAGAAAGGGACAATAGATTCATTTTTTTGGTTCTCGCACAAGAGGAGAGAGCACGATAATGTTGATTGCAAGGCATTTTCCAGGGACTAAAAAGACCCAAAGTGGGAATATAGATATAAAGACCATAAAAAATCTCCCACTACGAACAATCCTGCATACTACGGCCTGAATAGTTGGGGCTCAAGCATTGCATGAAGCAATAAAATCTCATTTCCAATATGCAATCGAGTGTCTAAATCCCACGGTCTTCAACTGGTGTGAGGGCTTGTTGGTCTGTATGAAGCACCAACTTACGAAATGCAAGTTAGGAAGTCTAAAACAATTCGATTTCGGATCCAATTTAGTGACATTCTTCCTAGAACGTGTACCATTGCTTTGTTATCAATGGATAGAAGTGGATGCACCAGTGCCCAAAGATCCACGATTACTTAGATGGGGTGAGTTGATGCCTCAACATGGAGGCAACCAAAAAATGTCATTCCCTCCAGCATTTGTCGTATGGTTGCATCAGCAGATAATCATGGTTGACGATTCGGTATATGCATGCACAGATTTCTGAGGAGATCCAGATCTTCCACTTCCACCAGGTGCACAATGGACTGATGCAAGTAAAAACTATCTTTAAAGTTTTTGAAGTTTTTGGATTTTTTTATATGTATTGAGATTTAACTTATGATGATTTGCAAATGTGGGACCAGAGAGACCTCCAGGGGTTTCTCTGATAGCCAGATGAGTGGCACGCCAGATTGAGGAGGCTCCTTATGAGGAGGGAGCAGATTCGATTGTCGAGGTAGAGCGTAACCTGGAAGCTTTAACCAAGGGCATTCCAGAGTACGCCTCGATAGATGAGGTGCCATTGCAGTACCAGAGACACATTGTAGGGGTTTCCACCAGACTGTGTCAATTGTTGGGCCGAGTTATCAGGGCTATTTCGTGTTACCATGAGCACCATGTGGGCGAATAGCCAACTCTAGTTTACTTTCTGCACTGATGTAGGCTTATGAATCCATGTGTCTCAGAACACAAATTTTGTCATTTTGATGTAGCAAACTCTATATATATATATATATATATATATATATAGGGTTTCCTGTTCACCGTGTCTATTAGCCAATGCATCTGTTAATGTGTTCATGCATCTCATAATGTCATGATAAGTAATAAAATCAAAATTTTGTTCCAAGAGATGAACTCGCACATACATTCTCAAAATTTGAGGGTTTATAACTAAATATTGTCTATTAAGTTGTAGTACAATGAGCTGTGAATCAAGATTCACGATTAACTCTCTAATGCCAAGAGTAATAGCTTCTGACAAAAGTTCGATGACTGCACTATATTCGGAAATGTTATTAATCGTACAAACTAAACATATACCTTGTAAATTCACTAACTCGCCATTGGGGTCATAGATTTCCCATGCAGCAGAAGATAGATTCTGTGTACTACGACAAACACCATCAGCGAAACTAACATAATGGTTGGATGACATATGCAAACCAAGTAGAGAATGAGGTAAGCAGAGGAAAGCTCATTTGAAAAAGAAAACTAACACACTAAAACCACACTGCACACTAATGAAACACACTAATGTACAAAAGTATTTACATGAAAAATCATGCATAATACTTCTTAAGGTAAAGCCCGTTTCAGGGCTCAGCCAAAGAATTTCCTTCATAATTGACTAACTCATAAGCTCCTTTTTGTAAAACTCGTTTAACAACGTAAGGCCCATCCTACATTGGTTCAAATTTCCCATCTCCCAATTTGTCATTGCCTTGATCATATACCAATACCAAGTCACCTTCAACAAAAATAAGGGGAGAAACAGTTCTATTGTATTGAGCCTTAACTCGTCTCTTTCGAGCTTCAATTATTAACACAACAATACGATGAGTTTCATTGAACCTTTCAAGGTAAAGTAAACGTTCCTCCTCAAGTGAGGTATTAGGGAGTAATTTGATAGTTAGTTTCAGTGAAGTAATTTCACACTCAATCGAAAGAGTTTCCTCTAGACCATACACCAACTGAAAGGGTGTGACTCTAGTGGCAGTCTTTGTTGTTGTTTGATAATACCATAGAGCTAAAAATAACATGAGATGCCAATTTCGTGTATGCATCCCGATGGTGTGTTGAAGCATGGTAACCAAGGCTTTGTTAACGGCCTCAACTTGGCCATTGGCCTGTGGATAATAATGATTTGAGTTGTCGTGATGCAAACCCAACTAAGAAGTGAGCTCTTCCATCATGTAATTTCGGAAATGAGAGCCATGATCAGTGATGATGGCTTGAGGGACACCAAATTGAGCTATGACATGGTTGAAAAGAAATTGAGCGGCAGTTTTACCATTAGCAACGTATGTAGGCATCGCCTCGACCCATTTAGTGAAATAATCAACAGCGACGATGATATAACCATGCCACCAAGCTGAGTGAGGGTTACATGTCATGAAACCAATACCCCATTTAGAAAAGGGGTTGACAGTAACAACTAGATGTAAGGGTGTGGGTGGGGCGCATTGTTTACAGTTGTAAAGCTAGTAGGAGTGACATTTTTGGGCTGCTAAAATGAAATATTTAAAGATCGAAGCCCAGAAATAATCGACACGAAGGATTTTCTAAGTAGTAGCATATCTTGACATATGACCACCACAGGCCCCAGAGTGACAATCACTTAGGACTCTCTTAGCTACTTCAAGTTTCAAACATCTACGAAGGATAAAATCTACACCAACATGGTACAAAGTATTGCCAACAATCTAATATGGTTGGGACTAATGTCGAATGTGATTACATTCAAAATTAGACAACTCTGATCGAAAAGTTTGGATTTGGATATAAACAATGATATCCCAGTACCATGGGTCAATAATATTGATGAGAAAGAGAGTTTCATCAGGAATTAGCTCATCAAAAGTCGTAGATGTGGTTACAGAGGAAAGGTCACAAATTAACTCGCGAAAACCAGTGATTTCTTTGAATTGGTTGTAGCAAATTCCAAATCAAATTAATCAAGGATAAAATCCACTTAGAATACTTACCCCCCAGCAATTGACGAGTCAGAATGTATGTCATGATGTTGCAGTCAGAAATCACAGTAGTTTTCCACAAGAGAATATAGTGTCGAAAACGTTGAACAACATGAAAAGCTACTAAAGCCAGTTTCTCAACATGGGCATATCAAGTTTCAGTGTCAATAATATTTCGGCTTAAGTAGTAAATCACATGTTCATTTCCATCATCATCATCTTGAACCAATGCCATAGCCATCAAGTGCAAGACGTAATCGTGGTGGTAATTCGGGGGATGCAGTAAAGGAGCACTACAAGGATGCTCTTTAATGCATCGAAAGATCTTTAAGCGATTTCATCCCAAATAAATGGGATCCCTTTCTTCCGAAAATGAGTAAATCACTTGGAAAGTTCAGCGTAATTAGGTACAAAATGACGAAGGAAATTAGCTTTCTCTTGCAAGCTCTACAACTGGTGTAAAGATGATGGAGGGGGTAAATTCACAATGGCCTCTACTTTGAGGGGGTCAATCAGATGCCTTCTTTAGATACAACAAACACTAGGAGATGATCAGATTCAATGTAAAAGACACAATTATGCAGATTTAAAAAAATATTGTAGTGTCTACAGCAAAGAAAAATCACTCGAAGGTGGTCATGATGGTCATGACGCTTAGCAGAATGTGTTGGTAAGTCGTCAAGATATGGTTGAAAGATGTGTTTAATTTCATGAAAAGCATAAGACATTGCTCCTTGGAAGGTAGCACCTGTGTTTTTTAGAACAAAAGGGATTTTTTTATAGACAAAGGTTCTCCATGGACATATAAAAGCAGTTTTATGTTGATCAGTAAGAAGAATGTTAATCTGGTTGTAGCTAGAAAAACCATCCATCAAAGAAAAAATCTCACTGTTGGCACACTCATCAATGATCTAGTCTATAAAAGGAGTTGGATAATTATCTTTCAGACACGCCTGATTAATATCATGGTAATCAACACAAACACGAATAGTCCCTTGTTTTTTAGTCACAGGAACAATATTTGAGACCCAATATGTCATTGGAATAGAGTAAATAAAACTATCCTTAAGAATTTTTTCAACTTCTCCCTTTATAGAGGTTGCCTTTCTAGGGTGCACTGGGTGAAGACCCTGATCAGCAGGCTTCACATTTGGATAAGTAGGTATTTTTTGCACAACTATACTTGAATATATGCCAATCGTTTCTTCATATGAACAAGCAAAGACATCACGAAATTCCTTGAAAAGGGATTTGTAAATATTGATCTCATCTGGAGAACAAGAAACCCCGACATGGATGTTTTTGACAATTCCTGGTTTAACAGAAATGTTGATGCGCATCGTAGTAGTAATTTTCCCCATGTTTCCTTCAAAAACTTCATGCACCAAAATAGGCATTTGAAGTGGATGAGTTGGTGCATTGGAAAAAAAAATTTCTAAACACGGTGAAATCTATCCAAGACTCAGGATAAATGAGAAACTATGATGGGCATCATTCCAAAGAGTTTCTTCAAGAGGCATAACCTTGGTGATACTCTCGTCGATTGGAAATGTCTCATTCAAGGGATCCAAAGAATCCCAAGAACCAAGCCAAGGGGATTGTGAATACGCATCTAGATGCATAATAATATTAGCATGACTTTAAGAAGTGGCCGCTGAAGCCAAAACAACAACTTGATAAGATTGTTTTGTTGGGCTGAGCGGCATGACATCACCAAAGGAAATAACTTGATTGGGATGAAGAACGATCCAAGGATTGTGTGAAGTGGAGATCATGTTAACGGAAGTGACATTTGGAGGTGGGAGGGAAAAAATTCTCATAAGATCAGAGTCTTTGAAAAGACCCGCCCCAATACTCTCATAAGGGATGTCAGTATTTCCCACATATGGCACATTGCCATTTGAAGAGCTAGAAGAGAAAAAGGCTAACTGATCAATGGTGACTATTTTCCCCTCATGAGGAAAATGGAGCACGAGGAACAACGTAGAAACCACGCAAAATATAGCATGGGTCCAACTCTGACCAAGTAGAAGGTTATAATTCAAGTTGGCATCAACGACTTCTAGATTTATAGTTTTCCCTTCCAATGTTGTGGGAAAGTTTGTGAGAATATTGTATGGATGAGATCCGCTACCATCGAAGGCTTCTAAGGTGTTAAGAGACTGGTTGAGAAGCAGAGAGCCAATTTCTTTCCAACATGAGACAAACATGATGCAGGTGGAAGCACCCCCATCAACAACATTCCTATGAATCGTCTTCCCTTTGATAATGACTTGGATTAAAAAGGAAATCTGATGTGGAAGACGTGGCATGATTTTCCAGGTCAAAGCCTTAATCAGACTCAAATTAGTAGGGCCAATTCCTCTTATAGAAGATAGTAATGCTTTCCATTGTGATGGAAAACTTTGGAGAACTTCCAAGGCACACATCCCCGAAGGCGCTTGAGCTAAATCTTCGACAATATTATAATGTTTAGACGCTCGCGCATTCGGATTGTATGATGATTTCCAAAGGACACCCTTAGGAGTTGGTCGAATAACAGAGTCATTACTGGGTCTCTAAATATGAAGAGGACCAGAACTGGGTGGAGTATAAGTGGAAGGTGTATCAATAACTTCTTTCTCCACAACATATTTGGGAGGCGTTGGATAGTCTTTTGACCAAGTGGCAATAGAAATAGGTATCGTTCCACTCATATAAACCTGAGAGCCTGAAGATGTAGAAGATTGTGGTTTCTCTACCAATTGGGTTTGTTGTGATGGAAAAGGTTCTTTTAATACATTCAGTGTCCCTTGGGTGCCTTTTAACAAATGACTGACTTCAGCATGATGGGGACAATCCTTGGTATAGTGATCTTCCTCACAAATGAGGCAAGGATATTTGGGCTTACGTTTAGACGCATCATCAGCAGATGATTTCAGAGGATACTATTTTGGGGTATCATATTTGGATTTTCCTTTACCCTTATTTTTACCTTTTGATGTTTGTTTGTCGCAATAGATTGAACGAAATTAACCTCAGAGGTTTTACCAAGATGTTGAGAAGGATTCGAAGGAGAATTGGATGCAGTAGTTGAAATGGATTTCCAATTTTTCGAAGCAGAAGAAGCTTTACTATAACTTTGAGTCATTTACCCAATAATGACATCGATGGGTAGTGCCTCTAAAGGTTTGGAAGATGCAGGATCATTAGACGGTCTCAAAGCATCAGGCAAGAGATCATACAATGTGCCATATTAGGAATATACCATATCTAGATACTAGGCACGGGCAATGGATTGATCTTCGGTCACACAAACACCCATAGTGATGTCCTTGGAAATTTTATTAATGAAGTATTTGGTAAACCATTCAGTTAAAAGTTCATCAAGAATATATAATTTGATAAGGCGCAACTGACGTCTCCATTCATGATTATGATCGGAGATGTGGTTAGCAGCATTCTGTTTCAAAGACGTCAGGAGATGGGTACCAGTTTCATATCGAACTGGTACCTGGAAGTGAGTAAGGAAGGTCATTGCTAAAGTGTTGAAGTCTTGGAAGGCGCCTCGAGGTAAATTGATGTACCAATTGTGGCAGCACCTGTCAAGGTTCACTGGAAAAGACATAGACGAATGGAATCATCAACCCAAGAATTGGATGAACACCATACATGGTAAGTTATAACATGAGCCTGGGGGTATTCTCTAGTCTTTCCTTTGAATTTCAGATAATTGCCAGGAATCTTAGTAGGATCCGGAGGCCAATACGATGAATGGAGTATTGGGTTTTTTATGAGACTTGACACATCTAGTAGTTCAAATGTTGCTAGAAATGGAAAGTATGGATTGAAAGGCATGGGGGCCTTTGATAACTTGTGGATTCCAACCTTACTGGTATGGGTTCTACCCCTAAAGCAGCAAATTTTGACCATAAGGAGTTTGATATTGCCCCCACTTAGAGGTATTTTTACCATACAATAGTGGATTTTCTCCCCACAAAGGTGGGTTTTGACCAAGGTAAGGTTGATACTAACCTGCCATAGGTCATTGAGAAACATAAGGTGGATAAAACAACTTTTGAAGAGTATTGAGTATAAGGTTTTTGTTGCAATGATTGATCTTCGTGGTAAAATTGTTTACCCTGCTGTTGCAGGGGTTGACCTTGTTGTTGTAAGCGTTGGCTTTGTTGGTACAAGAGTTGGTTTTTTTGCTGCAATGGTTGTTGATAAGGCCCTTGTTGCACATAAGGTTCTTATTGTACATAAGGTTGTTATTGCTACTAAGTTCCTTGTGGAATTTGTTGGGTTCCATGTTGGTACTGATAGGTTCCAGTTTGAAATTGACCAGATGTCCCAAATGAGGGATTTGGACCAAACTGCATTTGGGGTCTTGCTTGTTGATTAAAATGTGGATTTTGAGGCTGTTGTGAGCCATATGGAGGGTACGATTATTGGTAGGGTATATGGGCCAAAATAGGTTGTTGATATGGGATTTGGCCTGATCCAGATGGAATAGATGATCCACTAGGATAAGGTACACTGCCAAAATTTTGACCAACTCTGGTAGTGTGAGTTTGAGATCCACTCACATAAGTTCCACCCAAAACAGGAGGTACATATGGAGGAGGTGGTTGTTGCCCCCCATGCAGTGGGATAGGTGGTGGCACATATTGTCCACTTAATGGAGGACTTGAGGAACCTATAGGGACATTAACCGTCCCAACCGTAACTGTTGGTTGTATAGGAACTGAAGAAACTGTAGTTTGTATAGGAATTTGAGAGGCCACACTTGAAACAAATGGACTAGAAGTAGGCATAGCGCCTGATGACCAAATGGGATTATGATAAAGTGAAGACGCACTTGGAGTACCTGAAACCAATTGAGCCAAAGAGGTGTAACCTGGTGGAAACAAAGGTTCACTTCTTTCAGGCAGTGGTGGAGGTGGCATACTTCCCACATACGAAAAGCCTTCAGGTGGAAATTTATATTCAGATTCATCGCCAACACCAGGAGTGTGAGTGGCTGAGACTTCTGGAGGAGGATCTTGAGGAGAGGTTGGAATCTCACCTTCTGATGCCATGGGTGGAAATAGTTGGCGAGGGGGAATCTGCGATGATCGAGGAGAAGGCTCCAAAGGTACATCGAGATTATCAAACAGACTATATGGTTGTTGAGGAGATATGACCAACGGATCAAAAAGTGGATTCGGAGGGAATAATAAATACCTCAGTAGAACCTCAGGAGCTTCTAGATAAGATTTCTATGATGATGAGTCTCAAGGTTGAGGACGAGAGGCAATGGGTTGAATACTCAGGATAATTCCAAGTTCAAAACCTTGGGCTTCAAGTGACTATGAAATATTAAGATGGACTCCTTGTGGTGACCCTTTAGTATTAGATAATGAAGGGGATATGTAAGGTGAACCCAGTGGTTCAGCCACGATCACCTTTCATCAAAATCAATAGGAGGTGGTTTATTTGAGCTTACAATTAAAATTTACTATTAATCAGGCAATGTGAGGCCAAGGATAATTGCATAGGTAAGTCATGTTATCGTGGGCAGTTAAATTTTAGAAGTTAAAAACAAGAAATAAATCAAAAGGGTGTATTAGGCAAAAGGGTTTACCAAGTATTCGTGAACCTCTATATACACCTTAGTTGAAACCAAGGACTTAACGTACAGTGACCGATCTCCCCAAATGTTATGTTCGGTGTATCACATCTAAAAGGCGACTAACTCAGTTATCTATGGCTAAAGGATAAAAACCTAGTGGGGTCTCCCAATATATACGCAATGGTACGAGGATCACAAGTTCGTGTTAGCGTTGTCTAATGCATAACCGTTCGATGAGAGAATTCCCATATAATTACCAGATTGCCAGATTTTTGAGGTCTAAAATGGGCCTCCTAAGAAAAATGTACAACAAAAATAAACTTTATAAGAACCAATAGGATTCAAGATGATGATGTCAACCATGGGGGATGATTCACCATTTTTGGAGTAAAAAAGTAAAAATATTAAAAAATAATAAAACAATAAAACTATTTTTTCAAATTGTATTTTTTAAATTATATCCCTAAGGTTTTACTCGTATTTAGAGTGGGAGTAGTCGTTGGATGCAAAATTTAATTCCTCATCCAAGGAGTACCCATGTTGCATAATTTCAATGGACCCTGCTACACGAAAAATGAGAAATACATGAAAACACGTGATTGCAATCACGTTTTTCATGTATTTCTCATTTTTCATGTAGCAAGGTCCATCGAAAGTATGCAACATGGGTACTCCTCGGATGAGGAATCAAATTTTGCATCCAACGGGTGTTTCCACTCGAAATTTGAGTAAACCCATATGGAGATAAGTTGAAAATACGAGTTGAAAAACAATGTTTTTCTTTTTTCCCTCTAAAATTTGATGATGTAATCTAATCTTATTTTATTATTTCCAATATTATTTTATAATTTCCATAGGAAGCATTTTAGACCTTAAAAGCCCCTAATTTACATGAAGTGCCTCTGATATACCTGAGAGTATCAGAGAACGATCTTATATACTTTCGTACGTCGAACAGGATTTCACCCTTGAGATACAATGCAGGCAGTTAATGACAGCTGCTATGTTTATATACGTCGGAACACGTCTCTAGCCTAGACCTCTAAATATTTGCGTTAAGTTCCAAACGCTCCTTAGGTTTATTGAGTAAATGTTAACGTTATTCTTGAATTATGTTTCAATTTTTTGCTCAAACAATGTCACCTAAATCCTAAAATGAAACTATATGAGAAAATGAAACTTTTCACTTCAATGAAAGCTAAACTAACAAAGGAAGATAATTCAATTAATTAATGCATCAAACAAGAGAATGTATCAAAGAACATGTCTCCACTAACTTTTCTTTCCAAATGCAAAATACAAAAGCAAAACAATCTTCATTATCTTATATGCAATCTATCGAAAGCAAAATGATGTTTACTTCACTAAGATGCACTTTATATAAATGATGTTCTCTTTGATTTTTGGATGCTCTAATGCAATCAAAGCTTTAATTAAATAAAAAATGAGATTTTGATTCAAATGATTCTAATGCAAACAATGCACCAATCAAAGCAACACCAACTCAAATCCAAAAGCACTTAAATGAAAATGTCTTTCACTTTTCTCTTTTGAATGAATAAACAATGCACCATTTTCATCTTGTAAACTAAACAACATAATCTATTTTCTATCAATAACAAAGATGCTTTTTCAAGTGCACGATAACCTTATGCAATTGAAAAGAAACTTTGCAAAATATAGGCCAAAACTAATGAAAATTGATGTTTTGAATGATTTTAACAAATAAATAGATCTAATCAATCAATGAACTACAAACTCAGTGACACTTACAAACATCAATTAACAATAAAATGACTTAAGAACCCTAGAATGTCATGTACATTCTCCAATGAATTAGTCACGGCGTGTAGCATCACAATTTTGGCATCAATTTTGGCTTAGGAGGAGGACCCCACATGCAGAACTTAGGAACTATAAGCAATTTGATTTATTTTTGGCAGCTAGTGGAATGTGGGAGCCACCATATGCATAATTAAAACTTGGACAAGGAATGTGTTGGATGGAATTCGAACTAGTGGAAGGAGGGGCCCACAAGAGGCTAAGGGGTTCCAAAGTGATAAAAGAGAATGGAGCTCTCATTTTGCAGCATTCTGATTATTTAACAAACAAACTTACTTCGTATGCTCTGTTGCTTAGCAAATCTATCGGTTGTTTAGTCACCAGTCTTTCGCAGGGAAGATTCAACCTCTACTTTGGGGGACTATTTTTTCCCGCCCTAGGGAGGTTGTTCCATAGAGGGTGCAAGAGTTTCAACATCAATTCATAGTTCATCCAACCACGCAGAGGAAGGGACTGCGTACTTTCTGGGTAGCCAGAAATACGCAGAGGAGGATTGAGCCAACCAAGAGGTCCCTAACTTGTTGGGAGTTCTGGGAGTAAGGAAGGTAGAGGGTTGACGGTATTTTCTCAGAGTTTTGTATCCAGCCAGTTAGTACACAACAATACGCATTTCTGGGCAGAGGGACTATGCAGTGGCCTCTAGCAGCAAATTTGTGGGGCTTAGGTGAGCATCCATCAGGGCCAAGGACCATTCGGGGAGCAAGGGATCAGCTACTACAGGTGAAAGTAGCATTTGAGGGGTGTTTCCATGTGGATTTGCAGGCTGTTTCCTGCAAGTCAAATTTGGCAGCAGTCTTTGAAGAGGGGCTCCCAAGAGGTGGAAAATCAAAATTCAAAATAAGAGAAATGTTTTTCTGGGTTTTTCTAGGTTTTTTCCAAGGAGTCTAAGGCTAAAATGACATAATTTTTTGGGTGGTTTTTGGGCACATTCTAGCAGGTCGAAATCAGCAAAACACTAGTTTTCGGAGACAACGCAGTGCATAGTGGTGCAGCAACTGAACATCCATCTTTCTAGCTATTCCATCACCTGGGTTTGGTCCAGCTTGTCCTTGACACAAGCCCAAGTGAACCACTTCATTCATATATTCTACACATGCTCTCATATTTCATAATATATGTCTCAGCAATTTAAGTTTTATAGTATTTCATGGGTGTTTTATACATGTGTTTAATTTTATGTTGTTGCACTATTTGTTTATTTTAAATATCACTTAAATTCCTATTTAGGAACATTACAGTGGTATCATAGCCTAATTTTTGGCTTAGATGTGGGGTTGGTTTCCTATGAGAGGAGAAGACCGGGAGAACATCACTTACCAGAGGTAGAGGTACAGGAGCAGAGAAAGGGAGCAAGAAATTACACCAGACACGGAGGAAAGAGGGAAAATAGTGGCCGAAGAGGAGGAAATGATAGAGCCCAAGAGTAGGGAGGATATGGCTTTCGATAGCCCCTTGAGGGCTCTACATGACTTGGCCAAGGGGCAGAAAGACATGTTGGAGAAGATCAAATCACAGAGCCGAGACAGAGCCACACCTAGAGATTTTTGTGTGGAGAGACTTCCAGGGCTTCTCATCCCTTCTATCATCCCTCACCAACAGTGTAGTGCCCTTCAGTGAGTGTGCCCACTAGGGCCACTGTGATGCAGGAAAGTGTTCCCTCTGCAGACAGAGGCAACCCCTGTAGCCCTAGAGTGGTTCTAGTCACAGCAAGGACAAAACAACAATTGATTCCCTTAAATATCCATCGTTGGAGGCCTACCTCAAACCAGTGATTGATTAAGTTCCGTTGCGCTGCTCCAGCTTCTGTTTCCTTCTCCTTAGAGAGTATTTGACCTGAAACAACACAAAACAACAACAAAGCACATAACCAAGAAACAACAATGATCTATTTACTCACAAAGTCAAGAAGTCATGAGCTATCAAGTAAATTACATACAAGACATAGGAAATCATCATTGATTGTATTAATAATGAAACAAGAGTAAGCTTACAATCGAGTCTTGACGTCGCAAGCCTTCTCAGAGGGTCCAACCAGTGTGTTTCTTCAAGCATTCACTCTCAAAGATGGGTCTCCCAAATAGCAATATCTCTCTCTCTCTCTCTCTCATTCACAAGATTTACACAAGATTAAGGGCACTCCACACCTTCTTGCAAACTATAAAGCAATCCCACACTTGTCACACTCACACCAACTATCTATCAAACTCAAAAATAGCAGTAGCACTGTGCAACCAAAAGAACTAGCAGATGATAGCAATGGTGAGTGATTTTATAGGAGAAGGAGTCTCCATGAAATGAGGGAGAGGGAGCTTATCCTCAAGACAAGCAGCACGAAAGACAGAACTACCATGCCAGAGGGAGGAGGGCGACCCAAACTGACCCAACAACCAGGTCCAGAGACATCCAGAAGGCCGACTGTTGGAACGAATTCGCCCAATCTGGATCGTCGCGAGTTTATAACTAAGATTTAGCACTGACATCGCTAGTAGGCAATGTAATCAGTCAAAACGTCGTGAAAGATATCAAATAGACTCGTGCCAGAGCATGAAATCCGATCGTCGCGGGAATCAGATGTACTCCCACGATGGAAGTGCGACTGTACTGATTATGACCGCTATCCATCGCGTATATTTAGCTAATTATCGCGACGAGGCAGAAAACT
The DNA here is from genome assembly GCA_031772625.1 of Pinus tabuliformis. Taxonomy (NCBI): domain Eukaryota; kingdom Viridiplantae; phylum Streptophyta; class Pinopsida; order Pinales; family Pinaceae; genus Pinus; species Pinus tabuliformis. The sequence goes on from CM062815.1 coordinate 42,887,909, forward strand.
TAGGAAAAGTGGGTCAATTGGCAACATAAGAGAGCACTTGTTCAATATGAGAATGTTTTATTGGACACATGACACAATAGAAGGACTAGGGTGAAGGCAGTGACAAATTATTGTGTAATAGATGCCTCCTAAAGTATGAACCCCGAGAGAGTGGGAGGGGTGAAATGCTTTACGAAACTGTCTGAGCTGGAACACCATCTGGAGGAACCTGCAGGCACAAGTACAACTGATATCTCTGATAGTGAAATACATGTAGTCTAGGCATGGGCGCAGCCATCCAAAAGACATACAAACTAGGTCTGTGGTATGGACGCAGCCATCCAGCTAGTAAGACCATGATAATGATAAAGGTATGGTCGCAGCCATCCATCAACGAGTCATGTAATCACGAACCAATCCATATAGCCCAAACATGTGTAATCTTAGTTCAGGGTCTTGAAACCCAACCAATCATAGTACAAATTCTAGCATGCTAATAGATGTGTTGAAGTTGAGCATGATAGAAAGTCGCTTGATTACCGGTCAATGAGGAAAACCGTTAACAAGAGTGAGAGAAACCACCAATAATGCCAATGGTTCTCAAGGTACTGTTTAGTACAATCCATGAAGTGTGAAGAATGAGCTGAATTCAAACACTCATGGTATCTCTAGATCAATCTCCTGGATAATGAGTTGATGTCGACAAGAGACAATCCATCACAAGAGGGCCATAATGTTTCCCCCATCAACGACATGAGATAAGGAACAAGTGGTAGATGGCAAAACAGAGTATCAGAAGAGGAGGTAAGGATGTGAACTGCAGAAGGATTATACTCTTGAACATGTTGGCGACACGACTCCGGAGGGTGGTAGCATTCAAGTGCCAAGGGATCGAAGGCTTGATGGAGGTAGCGCAGATTAGATGGAATAAGGCTAAATGGCAACCCAAAACCCCGGAAGGCCAAATGACGATGTATGAATACCCCAACCCGACAAGAAGCAAAAGTGTTGATGTTCAAGAGTGACTAACTGCCGTAGGTAATCAATGACAACTTCCAAATTTTCCCCCACCATTGCTGGCGAGTACACCAATTATTTTTTAAAACAAGCTTGAAGGGGATAGAATATGCTTGTAATATAAGTTCGACCTTCGGCCGAATCCAACCTAGTAATAGTTTAATGAGCCCTAGGGAGGAGAAGCTCGAGTCTCGTCATGGTGACAAGTCCAATGTCGTCAGGGTTTAACAAGTCCGACATAGGAAAAACTTGGAGTCTTTTTCATGTTTAGAGAGTTTGAAAAAGACATGGAAAAGAAAACTCCAGGGGGGTCCTTTTTCATATATTTGTGCCTCTCGAGCCCGAAAATGTATAAAACAATACCCAAGAGAACCACTTGACCATTACGATCAAGGAGTACTTTTTGTGATTAGTGACCTCGATCTAAAAAATTAGAAAAGTGATTGAAACCACGTCATTTTGTAACCAATAACGAACCTGAAACAACAAAATCTCGGCAATCTTTCTGCGTTTATACGGTCGAAAAAGAGCTTAAAGCAGACCGCCTCTTATTTCGTTTAACGAGTCAAAAGGAATAACTCGGCTATCTTTTCGTCTTTTAAGTCGGAAAAGAGCGTTAAAGAAGACTTTATGGATCAAGTGCGTACAAAGTACGTCATAACCTCACCACCTGTAGCTCTGCACAAAAACACGTCAAACGTAAAACCCATTCGACATAAATGATTAATATATGTGGAAATATAGTTAAAAAACCAAAAACCCTTATTAACCATGCAATAAAAATGAGAAAACCCACATTTTAAAGTATGATTTTTTAATTTTTTAAAAATTACTATAAAAAGCAGGGGGGGTAATTCATTTGTTTTTACCATTTTCACTGTTCATTTTACCTTTGAGTGTTTGGAGTACCAACCTGAGCAAACTTCTCAAGCTGATTCCGACCTCATCCATCCACGATTCGTCTTGAAAACTTCGCCAAGTACATTTCTCCTTGCACTGCATTTTAGTAGTTTTTTCATGTAATTTAGTGCTAGGTAGGTGGAATTAGGCATATTTTCAAATCTGAGTCTACATCTCAGTCGTCGCGAAAAAGCCACTCGATTCCACGACGACCGAGCATGATTACACGTACCACCTCCGGGATCGTCACGAGAAACTGATGTACTCTTGCAATGATCGTGAGAAAAATGAACTATTAACTCCATGTTGTCACTACTGTTTTGAAAACAGCCACGATGGCGACATTAAATTGAATTTTTGTGTAAATTATGAATTTAAATTTATAAAATGAGGTCTAATTCATTTTTCTTGTCATGCAAGGCAACATGGCATTTGTTTGGCAGGAACGAACTCACGATATCAACGATGAGGAAGCATTCAATGATGTTGGGTGCCGAAATGCTCTACGGGCTTGCGGGCTACTGAATTTTTTTCTCACTCCGCACCTTCGGGCTCAACCTGATTTGCTAGAGTTGCTAATTCATGCTTGGAACCCAACAGACGGAAAATTCATTATCTGTGGCAGAGACATTGAGTTCAATGCTACGGACATATATTTCCTGACCGGATTATCCCATCGCAGTGAGAGGCTGATTCTAGAGGGCCAACGGGTCGTGGGTGAATCATTAGACATGCTAATAGCACGAGTGTGCCCACGGGCACGCAAATCAAAAAGCGGGAAGGTGGAAATTCCCACAGTGGAAGACTTGGTTCTTCGTGCAGTTCTATTCATGGTGACGAGGGCAGCGGGCTCCCAAGCCCAACACGAGGCAACAAAGACCCAACTCCGGTTGGCTCTTGACTGCCTCAACCCGACCATGTTCAACTGGGTGGAAGTAGTGATGGCCAACATGAAGAGACAGCTCACCAACTGTCGTCATGGGGAGGCAAAGAAGTTTGGCTACGGGTCTATCTTGATCCCACTCATGCTGGAGCGGGTGCCAATACTACAGTTGCAGGATATGGACTTGGACAGGCCTAGACCGCGGGAGACCAAGATCACACGGTGGGCGCATGTTATGCCACGAGGGGGTGGCAGACGACCAGTGTCATGGGGGACACTATTCCGTGAGTGGTTGGATCGCCAGACGATCTTCGTCGAGCACTAGCCATATGTTGGTATGGACTTTCGTGGAGACCCCGACATGTAGCTGCTCGTTGGCGAGCAGTGTGATGATGGCGGTAAAACACTTGATCACACTATTTTGTATTTTGTCTTTCATGATGTTTTTAGATTTATTTTTTTTATATGCATATGTCCTAATGATGTATTCTATGGTACTTGCAGACGTGGGACCAGAGAGGCCTATGGGGCTAGCTCCAGAGGCACGAAAGGATCCACGGGGCATCAAAGAGCTGGCCTTGGCTCCCCCAGTTGGCAATTCAGTGGAGACGGTGGCCCAAAATCTTGAGGGCCTGACGAAGGGGATCCCTGATTACTAGGAAATTGAGGAGGTCCCCATAGAGTACCAGATACATACAGTAGGGGTGATACCTATGGTACACCGACTTTCGAGGCGAGTCGTACGAGCGGTGGTGTGCTATAGGGAGCATAATCCACCGCAGTAAATGCCTAGGTTTTATTTCCTGCTGATCTTTTGAGAGACATGTGTCTCGGATGTACAGAGAGCATAGACTCCATTTGGACATATACACTTATTTTTTGAGTGCCTCGATGCACCACACGAGATATATATATACATATTCCTATGGTTCATCATTGTGTTTTGGATGCTTCTATATGTTGTTTTAATTAGATGTTACGCAAATGTTTATCTAATACATGGTTTGCTAATGCATCAGTTAACATGTTTAATCTTCTTGGAATGTGTTGATATGTAATAAAATCAAAATCTCTTTCTAACAATTTAACACGTAAATACAACCTTAAAATCCGATGATCTCTGGAGAACAAGCTGAGAATCCAGATTCACAACCAATGTACGAATACCGAGGTTGATAGCCTCAGTCAGTAATTCAATAACAGCACTATATTCAGCGACATTGTTTGTGGTGCAACCTAGACAAACACCTTGAAGGTCTACTAACTCACCGTGAGGATCATAGATCACCCATGCCATAGAAGAAAGATTCTGGGTACTGCGGCAAGCACCATCAGCGAAACCAACGTACGGTGTACCAAACATCTGCACATGAAGCAAAAATACATAATCTGTGGTAATTACGCCTACACACCAAGCCAGACATGAAAACATGCACACAACACATCTGTTGAAAACACACGTATGTACAAATCAAAAATGCATGGGGTTCATGCATAATATTTTTTCAGATAAAGCCCATTTCGGGGCTTATCTAGAGGGTTCCCTTCATAATCAATCAGCTCATAGGCCCCTTTTTGCAAAACTCATTTTACAATATACGGCCCATGCCACATAGGCTCGAATTTGCCTACCCCCAGCTTATCATTTGCTTGATCATAAAGCAGGACTAAATCTCCTTCAACGAAAGAACGGGGATGGACAGTATGATCGAAGTGAGTTTTCACTCTCTTCTTCTGTGCTTCAATAGCTAGAGAGGCTAGTCGACGAGTCTCGTCCAGCTGCTCTAGGTAGAGAAGACGTTCTTCTATCAGATTAGTGTAGGGGAGTAATTCGACTGCGAATTTCAGAGAAGGGATCTCACATTCAATGGGAAGGGTAGCCTCTAGACCGTAAACCAATTGGAATGGAGTGAACCCAGTGGCATCCTTTACTGAAGTTCGGTAGGCCCATAAGGCAGAGAACAACATCAAGTGCCAGTTGGACTTGTGCATGCCGATGGTGCGTTGAAGCATCGTAACTAGAACTTTGTTGATGGCTTCCACTTGGCCATTGGCCTGGGGATAGTACGGTGTCGAGCTATCATGCTGCAAGCCTAGCTGGGTCATTAACTCAGTCATCATATGATTACGGAAATGTTTTCCGTGATCAGTTACGATAGCCTGAGGGACTCCGAACCGTGAGATGACTTGATTAAATAAAAATTGCGTTGTTGTGTGACCGTCTTCAAATAGTGTAGGCATCACCTCGGCCCATTTTGTGAAATAATCAACAGCAACGATGATATACCCATGCCCCCCGGCTGAGCGAGGGTTATAGGTTATATAATCAATACCCCATTTGGAAAAAGGGCCGACGGTAACGACAGGGTGCAATCGAGCGGGGGGCACGCGCATCTTCCATTGGTAGATTTGGCACTCATGACAAGAGCGGACAACAAGAATGCAATATTTAAAGATAGAGGGCCAAAAATAACTAGCATGGAGGATCTTCTGAGCAGTAGCATACCCAGACATATGACCACCACAGGTGCCAGAATGGCAGTCATTTAGAACTCGTTCAGCTTCCTCGAATGTTAAGCATCGGCAGAGAACAGAGTCGGTGCCGAGACGGTACAGGGTGTCCCCAATAATGTGATAAGGTTGAGAATGATGGCGAATCCATCGTCGAGCATCCTTGGACAAATCGGGATGAAAAGAGGATGTCTGGAGATAGACAATAATATCCCCATACCAAGGATCGAGGGTGCTGATCAAGAACAGAGTTTCATCCGGAATATGGTCCTCTAACCAAGAGGGCGCAGTAACAGATGGCAGAGAGCAAAGCAACTCAGCAAAGACGAGGGACTTCTTAGACTTGGCAGTGGTGAACTCCAAGTCGAACTCTTGAAGGATGACAATCCACTTTGAGTATTTTCCCCCCAGTAACTGACATGACAGGATGTATGTCATCGGGTTGCAATCAGAAATCACCGTCGTGGTACGCAATAAAATATAGTGGCGGAAACGCTGGATGGTGCAAACAATGGCCAAATCCAACTTCTCGACATAGGCGTATCAAGTTTTCGTATCTAGTAAATTGCGGCTGAGATAGTAAACGACATGCTCAGTACCATCATCATCATATTGAACTAGAACCATGCCAATAGTGGTATCGACAACGGCTAAAGACAGAGTGTATTCATGGTGATAATCAAGGGGACGCAACAATGGAGTAGAAACAAGGAAGGCCTTGAGGCACTCGAATGACTCTTGTGCAACGACATCCCAAAGAAAAGGGGTATCCTGCTTTAATAATCGCGTATAGCCTTTGGCCACTTCGACATAATTCGGAATGAATCGTCGTAAAAAATTTGCTTTACCCTGCAAACTCTGCAATTGCTGCAAAGAAGCAAGGGGAGGGAGATTCAGGATGGCTTCGACTTTAAGGGGATCAAGACGGATACCCTCCCGGGAGACGATGAACCCGAGAAGTCTGCCTGACTCAATGCAGAAGACACACTTATGCGGATTAAGCCGGATACGATAGTGTCGACAACGGAGGAAAATTTCACGAAGGTGAGTTGGATGGTCCTGGCGCTTTGCTGAATGAGCCGGAAGATCATCCAGGTAAGGCTGCACAATGTGTCAAATATCATGAAACGCATAAGACATTGTGCGCTGGAAGGTGGCACCGGCATTTTTTAAACCGAAGGGGAGCTTTTTATAAGCGAAAGTGCCCCATGGATAGATAAAGGTGGTCTTGTGTTGATCCGCAGGCGAAATATTAATCTGGTTATAACTAGAAAATCCATCCATAAATGAATATATCTCACTCCCAGCACACTCATCAATGAGCTGGTCAATGAAGGGTGTAGGGTAGTTATCTTTGGGACAAGCACGATTAATATCATGATAATCAACACATACCCTAATAGTGCCCTGTTTTTTAGCCACAGGGACAATGTTAGAAACCCAATCTGTAAGTGGGATGGGGTAAATGAAGTTGACTTTAAGAAGCTTTTCAACTTCCACTTTAATAGCTGCAACCTTTCGGGGGTGCATGGGGCGTAGACGCTGTCGAACAGGTTTGGCACCTAGATATGTAGGTATCTCATGCACCACGATGCTAGGATCAATGTCGGGCATCTCTTTGTAAGACCAAGCAAACACATCACGAAATTCGTGAAAAAGATCAGTATAAAGTTGAATCTCTTCCAGAGTACAAGTTACTCCAACATGGATGTGCTCGACAATCCTTGGTTTAACAGAGATGTCGATTGGCTGAGTTTGCGTAATGTTTCCCATATTCCCTTCAGAAGACACTTGATGAACTTGGATGGGTGTCTGAAGGGGTTGAGATGGGAGACAAGGAGCAAACCGCTCGAGACAAGTAAGCATTTCCCGATGGGCAGGGAGAAACGAGGAACAATGGTGATGATCAGACCAAGGGGGTTCCTCGAAAGACATGGTCTCAATAATCACTTCATCAGAAGGAAAAATTTCCTTTAAAAGGTCTGAAGAAGCACCATCTCCAAGCCAAGGGGATTGAATGAACGAGTCGAGAGCTTTGCTCAAAGGAGTTGATTCTGAGGATGGAGCCGATGCAAAAACAATTTCGACGTAGTTGAGCTCGGCAGGACTCAATGACATCTCATCACCCCAGGATTTTATCTGATCAGCAGGGGGAAGAACCCAAGGATCAAAGAGAACAGAAATCATATTAATGGGGGCGATGTTGGGAGGTGGGAGTGAAAATACACCCATAAGGGCAAGATCTTTAAAGAGTCCAGCACCCACACTCTCACATGAGACGGAGGTATGCTCCATAAAAGGCACGTTGCCATCGGAGGAGGAAGAGGTGAAGAAGGACAGCTAGTCTACTATGACGATATTCCCCTAATGAGGAAAATGAATAACACGAAATAGAGATGAAGCCACTACTCGCATGGAATATGTCCAGCTTCGTCCTAAAAGGAGGTTGTAAGTCAAATTAGCATCAACAACTTCGACCGTCTTCCCTTCCAGAGTAATAGGCAAGCGTTGGAGTATACCATAAGGACGAGATTCTCTCCCATCAAAGGCTTCCAAGGTCATAGGAGACTGGCTCAGAGTCGGAGAACCGATAGCCTTCCAACAAGCAACAGACATTATGCAAGTCGAAGCACCTTCATTAATGACGGTACAATGAATCGTTTTAGAATTGATGATGACTTGGATAAGGAAGGCAATTTGGTGAGGCAGTCTCGGTATATGACTGTCTAGGTCAAAAGTGATCAGGTCCGAGTCAGCCAGGTCAATGCCACCGATAGCCGATAGTAAGGACTTCCTCTGAGAGGGGCAGCTCTGGAGGACTTCTAATGCGGACATAGCTGACGGAGCCTGGGCTAAGTCCTCAACGATGTTGTAGTGCTGAGCAGCACGAGCATTAGGGTTGTAAGAAGACTTCCAGAGCACGCCTTTAGGAGGAGGTCGGATGACCGCTTCAGTGCTAGGTCGCTCGATATGAAGGGGACCAGAACTGGATGGAGGAGCACTAGAGGGGACCTCAGCCTCCTTCCCGGTAGGCGACGAATACTCTTTTGCCCGAGTACTAATGTGGACAGGGATCATCCCAGCCATAAATACTTGAGAGCCAAAGGGAGAAGAGGATCGAGATGGATCAGCCGCCATTTGTGTTTGTTGTGAAGGAAAAGACTCTTTGAGAATGGTAGGAGTCCCAAGGGTGCCTTTCAACAAGCGACTAAATTTAGACTGCCTCGGGCAGTCTTTAGTATAGTGATCCTCATCACAGATAAGGCAAGGATACTTAGGCTTGCATTTGGTACCTTCCTCGGGTGGAGGTTTAGGGGAATCCTGCTTCGGTTGATCAACCTTATTCTTCCCTTTTCCCTTCTTTTTTCCTTTCGAGGCTTTGTCCGCCGTGGTGGACTAAATGGCGTTAACCTCAGAAGTGTTACCAGAATTGGATACAGCCTGAGAAGTGTTTTCATTCGAAGCATTTGACTTTTGCTTCCCAAGGTTCGCGGAATATTTCTTAGAGGGCGATTAACAGAACCAATGACGCTGTCAACAGATGGTGTTGGCAGGGCTTTGGAAGTTCCGGGCCTCGGAGCATCAGGCAAATAATCATATAGTGTACCAGACTAGGAGTAAACCAAGTCAAGGTACTGAGCACGCGCAATAGCCTGCTCTTCAGTTACACATGCCCCCATAGCAATGTCCCGGGCTATTAGACCGACAAACGAGGTTGTGAACCAGTCAGTCAGAAGCTGATCAGGAATCCAAAACTTAATCAAACGGTGACGTCATCTCCATTCATGGATATGATCGGAGATGTGCGTGGCCGTGGTCTGTTTTAAGGATGTCAGGAGATGTGTGCCCGTCTCATATCGAATCGGCAACTGAAAATGAGTTAAAAATGCCATTGCCAATGAGTTAAAGTCCTGAAAAGATCCGCGAGCTAGCTCAATATACCATTTAGTAGCAGAGCCAGTGAGGGTCCATTGAAAAAAGGCGGAGCCGGATTGAATCATCAAGCCGTGAATTTGACAAACACCATAGAAGGGATCTTCTCCAACTTTACCGTCAAACTTGAGACAATCACCGGGAATTTTAGTTGGAACCGGCGGCCAATACGGATTATGAAGAATGAGATCTGTGATGCAAGAAAGTGTTCCCTCTGCGGACAGAGGCAACCACTCTAGCCCTAGAGTGGGTCTAGTCACAAACAAGGACAGATCAACAATAGCTTTCCTTAAACAGTCATAGTTGGAGGCCTACCTCAACCGGTGGTCGATGGAGTTCTGTTGCGCTACTCCAGCTTCCGCTTCCTTCTCCTAATGAGTGATCAACCTGAAACAATGCAAAGGAAATACAACAACGCATGTAACCAGAACAATAATCATCTATTTACTCACAAAGTCAAGAAGTCATGAGATATCACGTACATTACATACAAGACATAGGAAAACATCATTGATTGCATTAATAATAAAATAAGAGTAAGCTTACAACCAAAGTCTTGACGTCACAAGCCTTCTCAGAAGGGTCCAGCCAGCATGTTCCTCAAGCATTCACTCTTTGAAGATGGATCTCCCAACATACAAGTCTCTCTCACTTATAAGTTTTACATAAGATTAAGGGCACTTCACAACCTTCCACAAGCTATCAACAATTCCACACTTGTCACACTCACACCAGCTATCTAGCAAACTCACAAATACTAACAGCACTGCTCAACTAGCCAACTATCAAAAAACTAGCAATTCATAGCAATGGTGAGAGTTTAAATAGGAGAAGGAGTCTCCATGAAAGGTGGAAGAGTGAGCTTATCCCAAAGGAAGGTAGCACAAATGACGAAACAGGCATGCCAGAGAAAGGAGGGCGATATAAACCATGCCAACAACCAGGTCTGGAGTCATATGGAAGGCCAACTGTTGGAACAAATTCGCCCAATCTGGATCATCGCGGGGACATAACTAATCTTAAGCGCTGACATCGCTATTGGGTAACGTAGCTAGTCGGGTCATCGCTAAAGATTACAAACAATCTCATACTGGCACATAAAATCAGACCATCGCGGGAATCAGGAGTACTTCCACGATGGCAGCGCTTCTGGACTATTTAGGAGCGCCCTTCAACGCGTTTATTTAGCCAACATATGCGATGAGGAAGATAACTTAAGAAAAGTGGGTCATTTGGCAACATCAAAAAGTATTTTTCTAATATGAGCATGTTTGACTTGGACACATGACACAATAGAAGGACTGGAGTGAAGACAGTGACAAATTATTGTGTAACAGATGCCCCCTAAAGTATGAAGCCTGAGAGAATGGGAGGGGTGAAATGCTTTACGAAACTGACTGAGCTGGAACACGATCTGGAAGAACCTGCACGCAAGTATAATTGATATCTCTGATAATGAATTATATGTAGTCTAGGCATGGGCGTAGCCATCCAAAAGACATACGAGATAGGTCTGTGGTATGGACGCAGCCATCCAGCTAATGAGACCATGATAATAATAAAGGTATGGTCACAGCCATCCATGAGGACTCAGGTATGGTCGCAGCCATCCATCAATGAGTCATGTAATCATGAACCAATCCATGCAGCCCGAACATGTGTAATCTGAGTTCGGGGTCTTGAACCCATCCGATCATAGTACAAATTCTAACATGCGAATAGATGTGCTGAGGTCGAGCATGATAGAAAGTCACTTGATTACCGGTCAATGATGAAAATTGTTAACAAGCGCGAGAGAAACCACCAATAATGCCAATGGTTCTCAAGGTACTGTCAAGCACAATCCACGAAGTGTGAAAAAGGAGCTGGAGCCAAACACTCAAGGAATCACCCAATCGACGACCAATGATGAAAGTCAACCGTTGGGTGTGTAGAACTTGCCATTGAGGGATGCAAGCTCTAAGGTACCAAAGGGGATCTCTAGGTCAATCTGCTGGATAATGAACTGAGGTTGACAAGAGATGACTCGTCACAGGAGGGCCATAATGTTTCCCCCATCAACAACACGAGATAAGGAACAAGCGGTCGATGGCGAAACAGAGGATCAGAGGAAAAGGCGAGGGTGTAAACTGCAGAAGGATTATACTCTTGAACATGTCAGCAACACGACTTCGGAGGGTGGCAGCATTCAGGTACCAAGGGAATCAAAGGCACGACGGAAAAGGCGTGAATCAGACAGAATGAGGCTAAATGACGACCCAAACCCGCGGAAGGCCAAATGACGATGTATGAATGTCCCAACCCGACAAGAAGCAAAAGTGTCGATGTTCAAGAGTGACTAGCTGCCATAGACAATCAATGATAAACCTATTGTTGAGTCCAACCTAGTAATAATTTAACGAGCCCTAGGAAGGAGAAGCTCGAGTCTCGTCATGGTGACGAGTCCAATGTCATCAGGGTTTAACGAGTCCAACATAGGTAAAACTCGAAGTCTTTTTCATGTTTAGAGAGTTTGAAAAAGACACGGAAAAGAAAACTCTAGGGGGCTCCCTTTTCGTAGATTTGTGTCTCTCGAGCCCGAAAAAGTATAAAACGATACTCAAAAGAACCGTCTGACCATTACGATCGAGGAGTAGTTTTCGTAACTAGTGACTTCGACCCGAAAAAGTAGAAAAGTGGTCGGAATCACGTCATTTCGGAACCAATAACGAGCTTGAAACGACAAAGGCCTGATAATATTTTCATGTTTACACGGTTGGAAAAGAGCTTAAAGGCGACCACCTCTGATTTCTTTTAATGAATCAAGAGGGACAACTCAGCTATCTTTTCTTTTTCAAGTCGAAAAATAGTGTTAAAGACGACTTTGTCGGACCAAGTGTACACGAAGCTGACATACTTCCACTACCTGTAGCTCTGCACAAAGCACATCAAATGTGAACCCATTCGATATAAAATGAACAATATACATAGAAACATAGTTAAAAACCAAATTTCGACTAACCATGTGACAAAAAATGAGAAAAAACCCACATTTACAAGATATAATTTTTTTAATTTCCAAAAATTACTATAAAAAGGGGTTAATCCATTCATTTTTTACCATTGTTACTGTTCATTCCACTGTGGAGCATTTTGGAGCACCAAATTTGGTGAGCTAATTCCGGCCTTGTTCATCCACCATTCACCCCGAAACTGGTTCCAGGTAAACAGTCGTCATCCTGCGCTTCAATTCAATAACCTTTTCACGCATTTGAACGTTAAATGTGTTAGTTTAGGCGGATTTTTGGACCGAGCTCCGCCGCTCGGTCATCACGGCTATAGTCGTCGGGTCTGCGATGACCGAAAAAATTGACACATAACGCACTTCGGTTATCGTGGAAAAGTTATGTACTTCCGCGATGACCGCGAAAAAATAGAATTATTGACCTCACGTCATCGCGTCTGTTTTAAAAACAGATGCGATGACGACGCGAACTTATATTTTTATGCAAATTACGCGGTAAATTTTGCAAACGAAGTGCTAATCCATTTTTCCTTGTCATGCAGGCGATAATGGCATTTGTCTAGCAAGAACGAACGCATGATGACAATGATGTGGAAGCTTTCGCTAACGTGGGGTGCCGAAATGCATTATGAGCATGCGGATTGCTCAAATTCTTCCTTACTCCACACCTTCGGTCACAACCTGATTTACTGGAGCTACTGATCCGGGCCTGGAATCCCACAGATGGGAAATTCATCATCCGAGGCCGGGATATCAAGTTTGACGCTACAGACATATATTTTTTGACCGGGTTGTCCCGTCGAGGTGAGAGGCCCATTCTGGAGGGGCAGCGACCCGGGGGCGATTCCTTAGAGATGCTGATGGCTCAAGCATGCCCACAGGCACACAAGACGAGGAGTGGGAAGGTGGCAATCTCAACAGTAGACGACGTGGTCCTTCATGCTATGCTTTTCATGGTGACACGGGAAGCAGGCTCCTAAGCCCAACACGAGGTTTCGAAGACCCATCTCCGGCTGGCTCTCGAATTCCTCAAACCAACCATGTTTAACTAGGCAGAAACGGTGACGGCGAACATGAAGAGGCAACTTAACAACTGCCATTGAGGAGAGATGAAGCAGTTTGGTTATGGGCTGATCTTAGTCCCGCTTATGCTGGAGCGGGTGCCAACACTGCAGTTATAAGACATGGATCTGGATTTGCCCAGACCACATGAGCCCAGGGCCACACGGTGGGCACGCGTCATGACACGAGGAGGTGGTGGACGACCAGTGTCGTGGGGGACACTGTTTCGAGAGTGGCTGAAGTGCCAGACGATCTTCGTGGAGGATTGGCCATATGCCAGCATGGACTTCCGCAGAGATCCTTGTAGAGCCATAAAAAGGGTCTCTTTCACCTCTAATTACCTCACATTAATATGTCAATCCGGGAGCGTTTTGTTATTTCAAAGAGTGTCTCGGTCTGAGGCTATCATTTGTCAGAGTAATGCTAGTAGTACAGCGTTCAGAAATACAAGAGTAAATGGATGCTTGTCTACAACTAAGCTACTTCAAAAGAGTAAATCACACACTCAGAAAACTAGGCAACTTATCAGTCAAGGGTTCGGCAGCGATAACCCATCCCTTTGGAAACTGATGGAAAGGAAATTAGAGAACAGACCACGGGTCTGGGAGCCAGACAGTAAATGTCGAGGCTCACTACAGCCTTAGATCGTCTCCCACACCAAAACAACAAATGCCAGTAAATGGAACGACAGATAAGAAAATGGAATGGCAAATAAGAAATCGAACAACAAATCTGGAATGGAACAACAATTCTGAAATGGAACAACAATTCTTAAAAGGAACAGTAGCTAAACAACTAAGTCTCTCAAGCAGTAATCAAACTTAATCTACTAACTCAAATGCATTAATCGTAATCAAACAGCAATCTTTCACTCTTAAGGCAGATCAAGCAGCACACACTAATGGAACAGCACTGATCACTGATAAGTTAAGGAACAGCGCTTGGAAACCATATACGCACACAACACGCTTGAATAGTAATCAGATCTAAGCATCAGTCCCAATCAAAAGGAATACGACTGCATTTCAAAATGGAACAGTATTGCTTCTGAATCCAACAATCGTAAAGAACACAACTTTCAAGATGAATCCTGTAACATGAATGTACAGCACAAAATCTCTGTAATAAAATAGTAACAATATTCGGTTAAGACTAATAATATTCAATCAACTCTGAAAGGAACAGTAATATGATGCCGAGTCAATACAATAGTTTTGTCCGTAGCAATCTTAATGAATTAATCTTAATAGAGCATGTGATGTAAACTTATAAAGCATATCAGATTACCAAATAACGACGATAAGCAAATCACGCAGAAATCAAATCATAATAATACAGAAGCAAGTGTCCTCTGGGGCCGGGCCCTTAGCCTTCAAAGGTACACCGCTTGAGGTTAATCCAGGCGCAGAGATGAAATAATCACCAAGTTTGTATTAATGCATGAAACAAAATTACAATGAACCAGTTCTTATCGAGACTCGATGATCAAAGTTTTGATATTAACAGAAATTACATAAAAGCATAATCATGTCAAACTCCCCAAAGCTAACAATGTTGTCCCTTTTTATAAGGGTGATGGCGGAGATGTCTAAGTAACAAGATAGATAAAACAGCGATCCCTCAGGATCAAGGATCCTGAGGGATTCGCCGAACCGTTAATCCTTAATCATCTTTTTTCCCTCCTGCGCCGAGCTGGTGTCTTCACCTCCTTTTTAGGGCCGATTTGCTTTGATCTGCTTAGCCTTGTTTGCATTCAGTCTCCCGTCAAAGGGACAGCGGTTACCTCGTCCTTGTCCTTTCCTTTGGAACAACAACTCCTCGTTTTCACCCCTTCCTGCACGAGGGAATGACAATTGTCAGCGGTTAAGTCTTGCATATTAATCTCACATGTTTTGTTATAATTCTTTATCGTTTTCCAAGTTCATGATGCAAAAAGGTTTACAAGTTCTACTGAAAAGCCACTGAAATGATCATCAAAAACATACCTTTTTAGTACTCCACAATCCTGACATGCAGCTGCCCGCTGGAGAGCAGTGGGATGATGTTGGTAAGACACTTGATCACATTTTTTGCATTTTATTTTTTATGATGTTTTTGATTTTTCATGTATATGCCCTAATAACAAACGCTATGGTATGCAGATGTAGGACCAATGAGACCCGTCAGGCTGAATCCAGCGGTGAGGAGGGATGCGCAGGGCATCGCAGCACTCGCCTTGGCTCCACCAGCTAATGATACGGTGGAGACAGTGGCCCGGAACCTTGAGGGCCTAACAGCAGGGATTCCAGATTACATGGAGATTGAGGAGGTCCCCATAGCATTCCAGATCCACACAGTAGGAGTGGAACCTAGGGTGCATCGCCTGTTGAGGCGGGTGGCATGAGCGGTGGTATGCTATAGGGAGTATAACCCACCACAGTAGACACATAAGTTTTATTTCCTACTGGTGAATTTTTTTTTTTTTGAGAGACATGTGTCTCAGATGTATGGAGAACACAGACTCTATTTGGACATGTACACTTATTTTTGAGCGCCTCGGTGTGCCACACGATATATATATATATATATATATATATATATATATATATATATATATATATATATATATCCTATGGTTCATTATTGTGTTTTACATGATTTTTATATGCTATTTTGATTACATGTTACGCAAATGTTTGTCTAATACATGGTTAGCTAATGCATCAGTTAACGTGTTTAATCTTCGTGGAATATGTTGATATGTGATGAAATCAAAATTCCTTTCTAATAATTTAACACGTAAATACAACCTTAAAATTCGATGGTCTCTGACAGAATATCGCCCATTGAGCTGGTGGACGACAAGCTGAGAGTCCAGGTTCACAACCAATGTATGAATACCGAGATTGATCGCCTCGGCCAGTAACTCAATAACAGCACTATATTCAGCGACATTGTTTGTGGTACAACCTAGACAAACACCTTGGAGGTCTACTAACTCACCATGAGGATCGTAGATCACCCATGCTGCAGAAGACAAGTTGTGAGCACTGCGGCAGGCACCATCAGCAAAACCAACGTAAGGTGCACCAGACATCTGCATAAGAAGCAAAAGACACAATAAGCGGCAATCATGCCTACACACCAAGCCAAAACATGAAAACACACACACAACACACCTGCCAAAAACACACGTATGTACAAATCAAAGTGCATGAAATTCACGCATAATACTTTTTCAAGTAAAGCCCATTTCGGGGCTTATCCAGAGGATTCCCCTTATAATCAATTAGCTCATAGGCCCCTTTTTGCAAAACTTGCTTTACAATATAAAGGCCGTGCCACATGGGCTCGAATTTTCCTGCCCCCAGCTTATCATTCGCTTGATCGTAGAGCAGGACTAAATCTCCTTCAACAAAAGAACGAGGATGGATAGTATGATCAAAGTGAGTTTTCACTCTCTTCTTCTGTGCTTCAATAGCTAGAGAGGCTAGTCGACGAGTCTCGTCCAGCCGTTCTAGGTAAAGAAGGCGTTCTTCTACCGGAGTAGTGTTGGGGAGTAATTCGACGGCTAATTTCAAAGAAGGGATCTCGCACTCGATGGGAAGGGTAGCCTCCAGTCCGTAAACTAATTGGAATGGAGTGAAACCGGTGGCATCCTTCACAGAGGTTCGGTAGGCCCATAAGGCAAAGAACAACATCAAGTGCCAATTAGACTTGTGCATGCCAATGGTGCGTTGAAGCATCGTAACTAGAACCTTGTTGACGGCTTCTACTTGGCCATTTGCCTAAGGATAGTATGGAGTCGAGCTATCATGTCGCAAGCCTAACTGGGTTGTTAGCTCAGTCATCATATGATTATGGAAATGCTTACCGTGATCAGTGACGATAGCCTGAGGGACTCTGAACCGTGAAATAACATGATTAAACAAAAATTGCACCACTATGTGACCGTCTTCAGATAATGTGGGCATCGCCTCGGCCCATTTTGTGAAGTAATCAACGGCAACGATGATATACCCATGCCCCCCGGCCGAGCGAGGGTTACAGGTCATATAATCAATGCCCCATTTTGCAAAAGGGCCAATGGTAACAATAGGGTGCAATGGAGCGGGGGGCGCGCGCATCTTCCGCTGGTAGATTTGGCACTCGTGACAGGAGAGGACGGTAAGAATGCAATCCTTGAAGATGGAGGGCCAAAAGTACCCAGCACAGAGGATCTTTTGAGCAGTAGCATATCTGGACATGTGACCACCACAGGCGCCAAAATGGCAGTCATTTAAAACTCGCTCAGCTTCCTCGAATTTTAAGCATCGGCGGAGAACAGAGTTGGCGCCGAGATGGTACAGGGTGTCCCCAATAATACGATAGGGCTGAGACTGATGACAAATCCATCGCCAAGCATCCTTAGACACATCGGGATGAAAAGAGGACGTTTGCAAATAGACGATGATATCCCCGTACCAAGTATCGAGGGTGCTAATTAGGAACAGGGTTTCATCCGGGATATGGTCCTCTAACCGAGAGGGAGCGGTAAGAGATGGCAAAGAGCAAAGTAACTCAACAAAGACAAGGGATTTCTTAGACTTGGCGGTGGTGAATTCCAAGTCGAACTCTTGGAGGATAACAATCCACTTCGAGTACTTGCCCCCAAGCAGTTGACGTGACAGGATGTATGTCATCGGGTTGCAATTAGAAACCACTGTCGTAGTGCGCAACAAGATATAATGGTGGAAACATTGGACAGAAAAAATGGTGGCCAATGCCAACTTCTCAACATGAGCATATCGAGTTTTCATATCTGATAGATTGCAGCTAAGATAATAAATGACATGCTCAGTGTCATCGTCATTATCTTGAACGAGAACCATGCCAATGGTGGTATCGACAGCGACCAAATACAGAGTGTAGTCACGATGATAATTCGGAGGACGCAACAATGGAGTAGAAACAAGGAGAACCTTGAGACGCTCGAAGGACTCTTGAGCAGCGGCATCCCACAGAAAGGGGGTGTCTCGCTTCAATAACCACGTAAAACCTTTAGCCACTTTGGCATAATTCGGAATGAATCGTCGTAAAAAATTAGCTTTGCCCTACAAACTCTATAATTGCTGCAAAGAAGCAGGGGGAGGTAGATTCAAAATTGCCTCGACTTTAAGGGGATCCAAACGGATGCCCTCTCGGGAGACGATGAACCTGAGAAGTCTGCCTGACTCAACGCAGAAGACACACTTATGAGGATTAAGCATGATGTGGTAGTGTCGACAGCAGAGAAAGATTTCGCGAAGGTGAGCAAGGTGGTCCTGACGTTTAGCTGAATGAGCTGGAAGATCATCCAAGTACAATTGCACAATGTGTCGAATATCATGGAATGCATAAGACATTGCGCGTTGGAAGGTAGCACCGGCATTTTTCAAACCGAAAGGGAGATTTTTGTAGGCGAAAGTGCCCCATGGACAGATAAAGGCGGTCTTGTGTTGATCGGCGAGCGCAATATTAATCTGGTTATAACCAGAAAAACCGTCCATGAATGAATACATTTCACCCCCAGCACACTCATCAATGAGCTGGTCAATGAAGGGTGTGGGGTAGTTATCTTTGCGACAAGCCCGGTGAATATCACGGTAACCAACACAGACTCGAATAGTGCCCTGTTTTTTAGTCACAGGGACGATATTAGAAACCCAATCTATGAGTGGGATGGGGTAAATAAAACCATCCTTAAGAAGCTTTTTAACTTCCGCTATAATAGCCGCAGCCTTTCGGGCGTGCACGGGGCGTAGACGCTGCCGGACAAGCTTAGCACCCAGATACGTAGGTATCTCATGCACCACGATGCTAGGATCGATGCCGGGCATCTCTTCGTAAGACCAAGCAAACACATCATGAAATTCACGAAAAAGATCAGTATAGAGCTGAATCTCCTCCGGAGTACAAGTTACTCCGACATGGATATGCTTGACAATCCCTGGTTTAACAGAGATGTCGATGGGTTGGGTTTGCGTGATGTTTCCCATGTTCCCTTCAAAAGACACTTGATAGACTTGAATAAGTGTCTGAAGGGGTTGGGATGGGAGACAAGGAGCAAACCGCTCGAGACAGGTAAGCATTTCCCAGTGGGCAAGGAGAAACGAGGAACGATGGTCATGATCAGACCAACGGGGTTCCTCGAGAGACATGGTCTCAATAATGGCTTCATCAGAAGGAAATATTTCCTTTAGAGGGTTTGAAGAAGCATCATCTCCAAGCCAAGGGGAATGAACGTATGAGTCGAGAGCTCTGCTCGAAGGAGCAGGTTCGGAAGGTGGAGCCAATGCAGTAACAATTTCGACATAGTTGAGCTCGGCAGGACTCAACAGCATCTCATCACCCCATGAGTCTATCTAATTGGCAGGGGGAAGAACCCAAGGATCAGAGCGAACAGAAATCATATTAATAGGAGCAACGTTAGGAGGTGGGAGTGAAAAAACACCCATCAAGGCAGGATCTTTAAAAAGTCCAACTCCCACACTCTCACATAGGATAGAGGTATGCTCCACAAAAGGCACTATGCCTTTGAAAGAGGAAGCGAAGAAAGACATCTGGTCTACTGTGACAATCTTCCCCTGATGAGGGAAATGAATGACACGAAATAGAGATGAAGCCACATCTCGCATGGTGTATGTCCAACTTCATCCCAAAAGGAGGTTGTAAGTAAGATTAG
The DNA here is from genome assembly GCA_031772625.1 of Pinus tabuliformis. Classification (NCBI taxonomy): domain Eukaryota; kingdom Viridiplantae; phylum Streptophyta; class Pinopsida; order Pinales; family Pinaceae; genus Pinus; species Pinus tabuliformis. The sequence goes on from CM062815.1 coordinate 42,907,880, forward strand.
CATCAACGACTTCAACCTCCACTTCAACCATCTTCCCTTCCAATGTAATAGGCAGATGTTGGAGTATACCATAAGGGCGAGACTCTCTCCCATCAAAGGCTTCCAAGGTCGTAGGAGACTGGGTCAGAGTCGGGGAACTAATAGCCTTCCAACAAGCAACATACATTATGCAAGGTTAAGCACCTTCATTAATGATGGTACGATGAATCATTTTGGAATTGATGATGACCTGAATAAGGAAGGAAATTTGGTGAGGCAGTCTCGCTATATGGCTCTATAGGTCAAAAGTGATCAGATCCGAGTCGGCCGGGTCAATGCCACCGATGGCCGATAGCAAGGACTTCCTCTGAGAGGGGAAGCTCTGGAGAACTTCTAAAGTGGACATAGCTGATGGAGTCTAGGCTAAGTCCTCAACGATGCTATAGTGCTAAGCAGCACGAGCATTAGGGTTGTAAGAAGATTTCCGGAGTACACCTTTAGGAGGGGGTCGGATGGGCATCTCAATGCTAGGTCTCTCGATATGGAGCGGACCAGAACTGGTCGGAGGAGCGCTAAAGGGAACCTTGGGCTCTTTCTCAGCATGCAACGGATACTCTTTTTCCCGAGTACTAATGTGGATGGGAATCATCCTAGCCATAAACACTTGAGAACCGAAGGGAGAAGAGGATTGGGATAGATCAGCCACCATTTGAGTTTGCTGCGAGGGAAAAGGCTCTTTGAGCATGGCAGGAGTCCCGGGAGCACCTTTCAACAAACAACTAACTTCAGACCACCTCGGATAGTCTGTGGTATAGTGATCCTCGTCATAGATAAGGCAAGGATATTTGGGTTTACGTTTGGCACCGTCCTCGGATGGAGGTTTAGGGGAATCCTACTTCAGTTGATCAGCTTTATGCTTTCCTTTTCCCTTCTTCTTTCCTTTCGAGGCTTTATCCGTCGTGGTCGACTGGACAGCGTTAACCTCAGAAGTATTACCAGAATTGGATACAGCCTGAGAAGTATTTTCATTCGGAGCATTCGAATTTTGCTTCCTAGGGTTCGCGGAAGATTTCTTGGAAGGCGGATTAACAGAACCAATGACGCCGTCAACAGATGGTGTTGGTGGGGCTTTGGAAGTTCCGGGTCTCGGGGCATCAGGCAAATAATCATATAGCGTACCGGACTAGGAGTAAACCAAGTCGAGGTACTGAGCACATGCAATAGCCTGCTCCTCAGTTACACATGCCCCCATAGCAATGTCCCGCGCTATCAGACCGACAAATGAGGTCGTAAACCAGTCGGTCAGAAGTTGATCGGGAATCCAAAACTTAATCAAACGGCGACGCCATCTCCATTCATGGATATGATCGGAGATATGTGTAGCCGTTGTTTGTTTCAAGGATGTCAGGAGGTGTGTGCCCATTTCATATCGAATTGGCAATTGAAAATGAGTTAAAAATGCCATAGCCAATGAGTTAAAATCTTGAAAAGATCCGCGAGCTAACTCAATATGCCATTTAGCAGCAAAGCCAGTGAGGGTCCTTTAAAAAGGCAAAGCCAAATTGAATCATCAAGCCACGAATTTGACGAACACCATAGATGATAATTCATAACGTGGGCTTGGGGATCTTCTCCAGCTTTACCATCAAATTTGGGACAATCACCGGGAATCTTAGTTGGAACCGGTGGCCAATACGGATTATGAAGGATAGGATCATTGGTCAGTTTGGACACATCCGGTAATTCCAACATTGCTAAGAAGGCTAATTGAGGGTTAAAGGACATCTGAGGCCGCGGGTAGGAGGTAGTACCAGAGTTCCAGCCAGCTACTTGTTGCCCCCATTGATTCTGTCCGGACGGATTTGGCCCAGGAGGGTTTTGTTCGTAGGGATTTTGTCCATAGGGGTTATAGGATGGCTGACCCTGGATTTTCCCCCGAGCACTCCATTGATTACCAACTTGGCCTGCAGCAGCAACATACTATTGCTGGTAATTTTGATAAGGACTCACCTATAGTTGTTCATAATTTTGGTACGGGGCAAATTGAGTTTGCCCTTGGGACTACTGGAAACCATAAGGCAGTTGGGCTCCAAACTGAGCTTGGGAGCCAGGATGCATTTGATAGGCCGGTTGAAATTGAGATCCAACCTGCATTTGAAAACTGGATTGGGTCTGGAGCCCAGACTGGGGCTGAGAACTGGGTTGAGCTTGAGAAGAAATAATCATTTGAGTGCCCGGTTGAGCAGGCCCAGATGGATGTCCTTGAGAGAACTGAGGCTGAGCCACCTGGCCAGAAGGTTGACCTAGTTGAGATTGAGATTGGCCCATTTGCCCAGAAGGTTGAGCTTGCTGGGTATTAGGTTGTCCTTGCACAACTGAGCGTTTTCCTAATGGACCATATGGATGAGCAGATTGGATAGTTGGTTGACCTGATTGGATTTGAGGCTGACCAACTTGTCCAAACAGTTGACCAGACTGGACAGTGGGTTGGCCTTGCTGAACGTAAGGTTGACCGACTTGCCCAGAAGGGTAGCCTTGCTAGACACCAGGTTGGCCTTGTTGCATGTAAGGTTGTCCCAAATTACCAGAAGGTTGCCAGAAATAGGTAAAAGACGGACCACCAGAGGCCGAAGGTTGTCCCTGGAAGGGTTGTCCTTGTGGGCCTCTAGGTTGCCCGGGATAAGGTTGTCCGTAATACTGTTGCCTATAGGAGGGTTGCGTGTAAGACAGCTGACCTTGATAAGGTGGTCCTTGAAAATTCACAGGGGATACTTGGCCACCGCCATAACCAGTGGTGCCCCAAGCAACAGATAACAGAACCGTGACCTCAACGGCGGGTTGAGATGGCAAAGGTCCGGGATAATAAATATGAGCTCCTCGAGAATCATAATAATGAAACGGATTTTGAGGATCCGGATCCTGAAGAGCTTGTAAATATTGATCGTATGCCCCCCCTACTGGAATGGAACCAAAAGAAGGTGGGGCACTTAGTGTAGGATCAACAACTCTGGGTACAGATGCCGATGGGCCACTATTCGCTGATCCAGATGAAGGTCCAACAACAGTGGTGACAACTGAGTATGCAGTAACAGCACCAACAATATGGGTTGAAGAAGCCACACAGACAGTTGGAATAGTCGGGACTGAAGTGACAGACCACATTGTGAATTTGAGGAATAAAAGACTCTGAGGTCGAAGTGACGGTGTGATACCACATAGAACTCGTAAGGGAGGTCCTAGAACCCATAAATCCCTCAAAGCCTTATAGCGTAAAGGCAACGTGACACCAAGAGGGGTGATACAAAAAGGTGTAGTTTCTATTGAGACGGGAATTTCACCGCTCGTCACAACGGATTCTTCACTCATGACGGGGGATGTGTCCTCCATGTCAGAAGAAGACATCGAGACCGAAACACTAGGAGGAGTACCAGGAATATCTTCTTCAGAAGGCTCCCAAACGGGGTTCCAGTGAATATCGTAAGACTCGTCCTCTGGAGCACGAGAGTTAATCGGTTGGATACTCAGAATAACAGGGAGAGTATCACTCACAACCGGTATCTCAGGAGCAATAGAAGAGGGAGACCCTTGGTCACTTGGAACGAGAGACGGGATCGGTGATTCCGCCAGGATGATGATTCAAAAACCCTAGGAAAACTAACGAGAAAGGACCCTACTCAAGCTAACGCAAACAAGATCTAACAGGGTAAATGTGAATCGTGGCCGAATAAATTTTAAGACACAGGAACAGAACTTGACCTTTTCATATTTAAAGAGTCGAGAAAAGGACAAAAAGAGGACTTTAGTTGCCTTCGAATGTTTAATGAGCCTGAAGTGACAAGTGCTCAGATGGACCTTTTCTTTTAGGGAGTCCGAAAAGGAACGAAAATGACTGCTCTGGAGAACTAGGAAAAAGGTTTACCAGACAAATCCGTAAAACTGCATATACACCTTCGCAGTCATATGAAAACCAAGGACTTTCTGTATGGCATTTAATCTTCCCAAATGCTGTGTTCGGTGTGTTACGGCTTGTAAGGCGGCAGACACGGCTTCCTAGGGATAAAGGATGATAACCTAGTGGGGTCTCTCAACATATACTCGACGGTACATGGGAGCACAATTCTGTGCTAGACCACTATTGAGTCACAGAAGGAGGAATCACCCAACCTTGAGTGGAAACAAAAGTGACTAGGTTTAACGACGCCGGAGCACGTCTCTAGCCTAGACCTCTAAATAGTGTGCGTTATGTTCCAATGCGTTGCTAGAGTTATTCAGTTTATTTTAGAGTTGATCTTGGATTATGTTTCAGTTTTCAGGCCTTACCATGTGTATACAACAAATCCTAGGATGCAACTAGAATGAATGAAATATCCTTTTTCTTCAATGAACACCTACCTACGGGAGGGTAGAGAGATCATTCCCAAACCAAGAAAACCAAGACAACAAAGGCAGTCACTCAATGCAAGCAGACATCAATTCCTAAAGTGCACGGATACTACTAATGAGAGATTTAAACATTCGCTTTCCAATATGTAAACTTGAAATGCAAATTCACTTTCACTTTCGTATACTAAATGAATGCAATTCTTTTGATTTTGATGTCTTTAAATCTAAAAGAAAATAGATAAGCAACCAGCAATTGTTGAAAAACCCGGTTGATCCATACAATTGTGATCTATGTTCGGTAGCGAAAATAAATAGAATCAATGCCAAATATCAGTTCAATAACAATGACTAAACAATCAACCAAAAACAAGCAAAGGGGAAGGCTTAATCAAACCAATAGAAAGCTGCAAACAAATCTTTGAGCAAACAAGCAACCAAGCCAAACTGATCCAAGAGACTTGAAACAATGAACTAGGTCACATAAGCAAAAAGAAAGATTCATTCAACAAAGCTCACAAGAGGGTGCCTCAAACATAAACAGTGAAAAGCAAGTTATCAAACAAGTGAGAAAAGCAAAGGACTAGCAGGACCAATGGACTCAGGAGGCAGAATTGAGAAAATCAATTCTACAGCAATCAGTGTGGGTAATACACAAGCAACAAGCGCTGATAAAGAACACGCCGCAGCAACAGAGCGATGTCAACGTGGAAGTACACGACTTTTCCGTGATGGTCTGATTTTCAGAACCATCGCGACTATGAGGCGTAATTACGCGATGACCAGGATATTACAAAAGGGTGGACGTGATGACAGCGTGACTGTTAAATTTAAAGCCACGATGATGTTCAAAACAATAACAGGCGAACCAAAACTCCCAAATCAAAAACAGTCAATCCTTCAACCAAATGGAGGTATTCCCATATCAACCCAGGAAACACAGAAGACTAATAACTAATCCCCAAACTTCAAAAGGGACCAAACAAAAAAATCAAGACAAGAGTAAACAAGAAAAGAACAAAGGCCAAAGATCCCCATTGGAGTCGCCAATTTGTGACACAGGAAAGTGTTCCCTCTGCGGACAGAGGCAACCACTCTAGCCCTAAAGTGGGTCTAGTCACAAACAAGGATAGATCAACAATAGCTTTCCTTAAACAGTCATAGTTGGAGGCCTACCTCAACCGGTGGTCGATGGAGTTCCGTTGCGCTGCTCCAGCTTCCGCTTCCTTCTCCTAATGAGTGATCAACCTGAAACAATGCAAAGGAAATACGACAACGGACATAACCGGAACAACAATCATCTATTTACTCACAAAGTCAAGAAGTCATGAGCTATCAAGTACATTACATACAAGACATAGGAAAACATCATTGATTTCATTAATAATAAAATAAGAGTAAGCTTACAACCAAAGTCTTGACGTCACAAGCCTTCTCAGAAGGGTCCAGCCAACATGTTCCTCAAGCATTCACTCTTTGAAGATGGATCTCCCAACATACAAGTCTCTCTCACTCATAAGTTTTACACAAGATTAAGGGCACTTCACAACCTTCCACAAGCTATCAACAATTCCACACTTGTCACACTCATGCCAGCTATCTAGCAAACTCAAAAATACTAACAGCACTGCTCAACTAGCTAACTATCAAAAAACTAGCAATGCATAGAAATGGTGAGAGTTTAAATAGGAGAAGGAGTCTCCATGAAAGGTGGAAGAGTGAGCTTATCCCAAAGGAAGGTAGCACAAATGACGGAACAGCCATGCTAGAGAAAGGAGGGCGATATAAACCATGCCAACAACCAAGTCTGGAGTCATCTGGAAGGTCGACTGTTGGAACAAATTCGCCCAATTTGGATCATCGCGGGGACATAATTGATCTTAAGCACTGACATCGCTATTGGGTAACATAGCTAGTCGGGTCATCGCTAAAGATTACAAACAATCTCGATCTGGCACATAAAATCAGACCATTGCGGGAATCCAAGTGTACTTCCGCGATGGCAGCGCTTCTGGACTGTTTAGGAGCACCCTTCAGCGCGTTTATTTAGCTAACAGACGCGTTGAGGCAGATAACTTAAGAAAAGTGGATCATTTGGCAACATCAAAGAGCATTTGTCTAATATGAGCATGTTTGACTTGGACACATGACACAGTAGAAGGACTGGAGTGAAGACAGTGAAAAATTACTGTGTAACAGGATCATTTGTCAGTTTGGACACATCCGGTAACTCCAATGTTGCTAAAAAGGGTAATTGAGGATTAAAGGACATCTGAGGCCGTGGGTAGGAGGTAGTACCAGAATTCCACCCAGTTGCTTGTTGCCCCCACTGATTTTGTCCGGACGGATTTGGCCCAGAAGGGTTTTGTCCGTAGGGATTTTGTCCATAGGGGTTATAGCTGTAACTAGACGGTTGACCCTGGATCTGCCCCCCAGCATTCCACTGATTACCAACTTGGCCTACGGGAGCAACACATCGTTGCTGGTAACTCTAGTAAGGACTCGCCTGCAGTTGTTGATAATTTTGGTATGGGCAAATTGGGTTTGTCCTTGGGATTGCTGAAAACCATAAGGCAGTTGGGCCCCAAATTGAGCCTGGGCTCCAGGCTGCATCTCATAAGCAGGTTGGGATTGGGATCACCCCTGAATTTGAAGACCAGATTGGGTCTGGAGCCCAGACTGGGGCTGAAAACCGAGTGGAGCTTGAGAAGCAACAATCATTTGAGTGTCTGGTTGAGCAGGCCCAGACGGATGTCCTTGAGAGGACAGAAGTTGAGCCATCTGGCTAGAAGGTTGGCCTAGTTGAGGTTGAGGTTGGCCCATTTTCCTAGAAGTTTGGATTTGCTGGGAATTGGGTTGACCTTGTAGAACCGAAGGCTGTCCAGACTGACTAGATGGTTGAGTAGGCTGGACAATTGGCTAGCCTTGTTGAATTTGGGACTGACCAACTTGTCCAGAAGGGTAGCCTTGCTGGGTACCACGTTGGCTTTGTTGAATGTAAGGTTGTCCTGGGTTACCAGAAGGTTTCCCGAAGAACATGAAAGAAGACCCACTAAAGGCTGAAGGTTGTCCCGGAATGGGTTGTCTTTGTGGGCCGACAGTCTGCCCTAAAAAAGGTTGTCCATAGTACGGTTGTCCGTAAGACTACTTTCCATAAGATGGTTGGCCTTGATAGGGTGGTCCTTGAACATTTGAAAATTGCACTTGGCCACCATGGTAATTTGTGGTACCCCAAGCGACAGACAACGAACCGAGACCTCAACAAAAGGTTGAGATGCTATGGGTGCAGGATGATAAATATGGGCTCCTCGAGAATCATAATAATTAAATAGATTCTGAGGATCCAAACTCTGAGGAATTTGGGGAGATTGATCATATGCTCCCCCTGCTGGAATGGAACCAGAAGAAGGTGGGGCACTTAGGCTAGGGTCAACAACCCCAAATATGGGTGTCGCAGGGCCACTATGTGATGGACCTGCTAATGGCCTAGCAACAGTGGTCACCACTGAAGGTGCAGTGGAGGCACTAACAGCGGGGGCTGTGGAAGCCACACAAACGACTGGCATAGTCAAGGCAGATGTCACATTGTGAATCTGGGGAGTAAGAGATCCCGGAGTCAGAGTGACAGTAAGAGACCACATGGAACTTGTAAGGGGAGACCTAGAACGCATGATATCAGCCAAAGCATTATAAAGTAACGGCAGCATGATACCAAGGGAGGTGACACTGAAGGGTGAAGTTTTCGTCGGGATAGGAATCTCACCGCTCGTCAGCAAGGACTCTTCACTCGTGATGGGGGATGTGTCATCCATGTCAAAAGAAGACATTGGGACCGAAACACCAGGAGGAGTAAGGGGAAAATCTTCTTCGGAAGGCTCCCAAATGGGGTTCCAACGAATATCGTAAGACTCGTCTTCTGGAGCACGAGAGTTAAGCAGTTGGATACTCGGAATAACAAGGAGAGTATCACTAACAACCGGTACCTCAGGAGAGATAGAAGATGGGGATCCTTGGTCGCTTGGAACGGAGGACGAGATCGGTGATTCCTCCAGGATGATTTAACTCAAAAGCCCTAGGGATAACTAATCGAGTAAGGCGAAATAACCCTACGCAAACTAAAATGCAACAAGATCTAACCAGTTAAGTGTGAATGTGGTCGAATAAATTTTAAGACACAGGAACAGAACTTGACCTCTTCATCTTTTAAGAGTCGAGAAAAGGACGAAAAGATGACTCTAGTCGCCTTCGAGTATTTAATGAGCCTGAAGTGACAAGTGCTTAGATGGACCTTTTCTTTTAAGGAGTCCGAAAAGGAACAAAAGTGACTGCTCTGGAGAAACTAGGCAAAAGGTTTACCAAACATCCCGTAAAACTGCATATACACCTTGGCGATCATATGAAAACCAAGGACTTTCCGTACAGCAGTCAATCTGCATTACGGTTTGCAAGGCAAAAGACACGGCTTCCTAGGGATATAGGATGATAACCTAGTGGGGTCTCCCAACATATACTCGATGGTACTGGGAGCACAATTCCGTGCTAGACCACTACTGAGTCACAGAAGGAGGAATCACCCAACCTTGAGTGAAAACAATAGCAACTAGGTTTAATGACGTCGGAGCACGTCTCTAGCCTAGACCTCTAAATAGTGTGTGTTATGTTCCAATGCATTGTTAAGTTCATTCAGTTCATTTTAGAGTTGATCTTGAATTATGTTTCAGTTTTCAGGCCTTACCGTATGTATACAACAAAACCTAGGATGCAACTAGAATGAGTGAAATATCCTTTTTCTTCAATGAACACCTACTTATAGGAGGGTAGAGAGATCATTCCCAAACCAAGAAAACCAAGATAAACCAAGAGACACAATGCAAAAACACATCAACCCTACAGTGCACGAATACTACTAATGATAGATTTTATCATTTGCTTTCCAATATGCAAACTCGAAATGCAAATTTACTTTCACTTTCGTATACTAAATGAATGCAGTCTTTTGATTTTGATCGCTTTAAGTTTAAGAGAAACAAACAAGCAAACAAGCAAGTGTGAAAAAACCAGTTGATCCAAATAGTTGTGATCTATGTTCGGTAGTGAAAAGAAATTGAATCAATGCTAAAGATTGGTTCAATAATTGTCACTAAAAAAAATCAACCAGAAACAAGCAATGGAGAAGGCTCAAACAAACCAACAAGAAAGTTGCAAACGAACCTTGGGCAAACCAGCAACCAAGCCAATTGATTCAAGAGCTTGAAAGAATGAACTAGGTCACACGGGAAAAAATGCAAGATTCATTCAATAAAGCCAAAGAAAGAGTGCCTTAACCATAAACAGTCAAAAACAAGCTACTGAGCAAGAGAAAGAAGGCAAGGGATCAACAAGACTGGTAAATTGAGGAGGTAGAATTGAAAAAAAAATTCTACAGGAATCGTCGCGGGTACTACACAAGCAACTAGCGGCGATAAGCCAATGTCTGTAGCAACAGAGCGACGTCGTCGCGAGAGTACACGTCTCTTCCGCGACGGACCGATTTCAGAGTCGTCGTGACTGTGCGACGGGATTCAGCGACGCACAGGACTTTACAAAAGAGTAAAGGCGACATCGGCACAACTGTTAAGCTATTTTCCACGATGATACTAAAAAACAATGATAAACGAACAAAAACTCCCAAACAAAAACTAGTCAATCCTTCAATCAATGTAGGGATCTCCCAAATCAACCAAAGTAACCCAAAAGACTTATAGTGTATCCCCAAAATTCAAAAGACACCAAATCAAAATCAAATCAAGAGAAAACAAGAGAGGCAACATACAAAGGAGTCCCCAGCATGGTCGCCAACTTGTGATGCAGGAAAGTGTTCCCTCTGCGGATAGAGGCAACCCCTCTAGCCCTAGAGTGGGTCTAGTCACAACAAGGACAAAACAACAATTGAGTCCCTTAAATAGCCATCATTAGAGGCCTACCTCAAACCAGTGGTTGATGAAGTTCTGTTGCGCTGCTCCAGCTTCCGTTTCCTTCTCCTTAGAGAGTAATTGACCTGAAACAACACAAGACAACAACAAAGCACATAACCAAGAAACAACAATGATCTATTTACTCACAAAGTCAAGAAGTCATGAGCTATCAAGTAAATTACATACAAGACATAGGAAATCATCATTGATTGTATTAATAATGAAACAAGAGTAAGCTTACAACCGAGTCTTGACGTTGCAAGCCTTCTTAGAGGGTCCAATCAGTGTGTTTCTTCAAGTGTTCACTCTCAAAGATGGGTCTCCCAAATAGCAATATCTCTCTCTCTCTCTCATTCACAAGCTTTACACAAGATTAAGGGCACTCCACACCTTCTTGCAAACTATAAAGCAATCCCACACTTGTCACACTCACACCAACTATCTATCAAACTCAAAAATAGCAGCAGCACTGTGCAACCAAAAGAACTAGCAGATGATAGCAATGGTGAGTGATTTTATAAGAGAAGGAGTCTCCATGAAATGAGGGAGAGGGAGCTTATCCTCGAGACAAGCAGCATGAAAGACGAACTACCATGCCAGAGGGAGGAGGGCGACCCAAACTAACCTAACAACCAAGTCTAGAGACATCCAAAAGGCCAACTGTTGGAACGAATTCCCCCAATCTGGATCGTCGCTAATTTATAACTGAGATTTAGCGCTAACATCGCTAGTAGGCAATGTAATCAGTCAAAACGTCGTGAAAGATATTAAATAGACTCGCACCGGAGCATGAAATCATTCGCTCTCAAAGATGGGTCTCCCAAATAGCAATATCTCTCTCTCTCTCTCTCTCTCTCATTCACAATCTTTACACAAGATTAAGGGCACTCCACACCTTATTGCAAACTATAAAGCAATCCCACACTTGTCACACTCACACTAACTATCTATCAAACTCAAAAACAGCAACAGCATTGTGCAACCAAAAGAACTGGCATATGATAGCAATGGTGAGTGATTTTATAGGAGAAGGAGTCTCCATGAAATGAGGGAGAGGGAGCTTATCCTCAAGACAAGCAGCATGAAAGACAGAACTACCATGCAAGAGGGAGGAGGGCGACCCAAACTAACCCAACAACCAGGTCTAGAGACATCCAAAAGGCTGACTGTTGGAACGAATTCGCCCAATCTGGATCATCACAAGTTTATAACTAAGATTTAGCGCTGACATCGCTAGTAGGCAATGTAATTAGTCAAAATGTCGCTAAAGATATCAAATAGACTCGCGTCGGAGCATGAAATCCGATCATCGCGGGAATCAGATGTACTCCTGCGATGGAAGCGCGACTATACTGATTATGACTGCTGTCCATCGCGTATATTTAGCTAATTATCGCGACGAGGCAGAAAACTTAGGAAAAGTGGGTCAATTGGCAACATAAGAGAGCACTTGTTCAGTATGAGCATGTTTTACTGGATACATGACACAGTAGAAGGACTGGGGTGAAGGCAGTGACAAATTACTGTGTAATAGCGACACTACCCTCCTTCGTGCCAATAGCACATATCAAACCAGTAAGGGAGGAAGACACTCCCCAAACGAGGGATTATTTCAGAGAGTGGCAGGCGATGGACGAAGATTTCAAAGAAGCCCTCTCCTTCAGAGATTACTGCAGGCTCAAGTAGAGTGCGAGGAACAAGGGGTACGGAGGACAGCGACCCAAAACTATGAGCTGCAGATAACTATAGGGAGGATGAACTTCCCTACATCAATGGCACTGCCAAGTGCACAGTTGTTGTAGTGTTTTCTTCTCAATGATGTACGAAAACAACCCACTTAATATTGTGGATGAAAAACAATATCAACAATAGAAATGATTAATAAACATTGTAGATCTACAACTATTGATAGAAACAAAACCTGCCAAAATTCTAATCTATGCTACGATCATAGTTAGACAATGAAAGAAAGAGTAATAACCCCAAACATCCAATGGAAACGAGATATGTAAAGAATAATTTAATAATAACACCTGTGAAGAGAATAGATAAATGTTACCAGTTCCCCTCTATTGGATGGGTTCTTGGCTATCCTCAAACATCTTCAGCTTCTATAGAGTCTCTCTCCTCTATAATGCATAAACCCAACATAAATATGGTGCGCAACAATGAAAATAATCAGAGTTACAAGAGTGAGTGCAACAATGAAAATAATAAAAAGTGAATAATAAATGGAAAACCATCCTATTTATAACAAAATATTGAGTTACCCTCAAATAATGAGCAATAATAAAATATTATTGATCCCATTCTTGGAATTACCACTTGGAATATTTTATTATATTTGTTTAGGAGGGAAAAAGTATTTAAACTTTTATTTAGAAATAATAAATAAATAAATGATTTATTTATTATCTCAATGAATTAGTTAAGGAATAATAAACTAATAAGGATTTATTTAATTATTCCTAAGGGATTTAGTCAAATTTAACAAAGAATAATAATTAATTAGTGATTAATTAGTTATTCTTAGAGAAAATAAAGATAAATAATTATTTATCTGTTTTTTCATGATTGGGTCAAATTTCACAAGGAATAATAATAAAACGGTGGTTAAATTAATTATTCCTAGAATAAAATCAAATAAATAATTATTTATTTAATTATTCTTCATGGGTTTAACTATAAATTACTTAATAAAGGTGATTTATTAGGTAATTTCTCACAGTGAAAGCAATTTTACTAGGGTAAAATTGGCTTTACATGGTGTACTTTGATCCATCTAATAAATTAGGCTAGATGATCATTTTTTTGGTGATCATAACAGTCAAGGCTTGGGTTGAAAAGATGGACATACACTTTCAACTCAATCGGATGACGAAATAGGATGCCATTAAGATTGCAGCACTACACTTGGAGGGGGAAGCCCATGACTGGTGGTTTCACGGCCTAACCACTTTGGGGCATGCCTAGATAGTTTCATATGAGGACTTCACTAGGAAGGTGGTGGAGCGATTTGATCAGAGGAATCCAGAGGCATCCTTCAGGGAGCTGACACAACTACGCCAGATAGATAACCCAGAGCAATATTTTTCTAATTTTTTTGTGTGTGCCAGTGATGGTCCTGAATCTATCCGAGGCCAGGAGGGTATACACCTTCATTGAGGATTTGCTTAAGCCTCTGCATGGACTGGTGAAGTCATGTAGACCCTCTATGTTGTAGGAGGCATTGGTGTGCACCATAGATTTGCACGGGGGCATCCCAAGACCAGAGCACCATTCCTTGCATGGACCCCTTTCCCAGAAAAGGGGCACGAGACTAGAACCCCACCACCAACGACCACACAAGGAAGGGGACAGATAGATGAGGAGACACGAAAGGACCTCTGGAGGAGGAAGCTATGTTTCACATGCAGAGAGCCCTGGGCACCAGGCCATAGGTGCACAGAGGGTAGAGCACATTACATTGAGGTCTTTTCTGACAGTGACCAAGAGGACGAGGTGGAGCAGGATTATGGTGGGGTAGATGGAGAGATTTCGAGGGACAGAGGGCCACCACCACCACCACTGTTACACAGTAATTTGTCACTACCTTCATCCCAGTCTTCCTACTGTGTCATGAGTCCAAAATCATTCATGCTCATGCTCTCTGATTTTGCCAAATTACCCACTTTGCCAAAGTTTCTTCCTCATCGCGTCTGTTGGCCAAATAAACACGCTGATGAGTGCTCCAAAACAGACTAGAAGTGCTGCCATCGTGGAAGTACATGTGATTCCCGCGATGGTCGAATTTCATGTGACAGCGCAACTGTCTCTTTTAGTTTCCCGCGATGACATGACTAGCTACGTTATTCAATAGCGATGTCAGCGCATCAGACCCGTTATGTTCCCGCGATGATCCAGATTGGGCGAATTTGTTCCAACAGTCGGCCTTCCAGATGACTCCAGACCTGGTTATTGGCCTTGTTTATGTCACCCTCCCTTTTCTGGCATGGTTGTTCCGTCATTTGTGCTACCTTCCTTGGAGATAAGATCAACCTCCCACCTTTTATGGAGACTCCTTCTCCTATTTAAACTCCCACCATTGCTATGAGCTGCTAATTGGGAATTCTTAGTCTTTGGAGTGTTGTTGATAGTATTGTGAGTTTGCTAGATAGTTGGTGTGAGTGTGACAAGTTTGGATTTGTTGATAGCTTGAGGAAGGTTGTGAAATGCTTTTGATCTTGTGTAAAACTTGTGAGTGAGAGAGACTTGTGCATTGGGAGACCCATCTTCATAGAGTGAATGCTTGAAGAACAAGCTGGCTGGACCCTCCTGAGAAGGCTTGCGACGTCAAGACTTTGGTTGTAAGCTTACTCTATTTCATAATTAATGTAATCAATGATGTTTTCCTATGTCTTGCATGTAATGTACTAGATAGCTCATGACTTCTTGACTTTATTAGTAAATAGATCATTGGTGTTCTGGTTACGTGCTTTGTTGTATTTCCTTTGCATTGTCAGGTTGACTACTCATTAGGAGAAGAAAGCGGGAAGCTAGAGCAGCGCAATGGAACTCCATCGACCACCGGTTGAGGTAGGCCTCCAACTTGAACTATTTAAGGAAAATTGTTGTTGATTTGTCCTTGTTTGTGACTAGACCCACTCTAGGGCTAGAGGGGTTGCCTCTGTCTGCAGAGGGAACACTTTCCTGCATCACAAATTGGCGACTCTACTGGGGAGCTGGCCTTTGTTCTTTTCTTGTTTACTCTTGCCTTGAGTTTTTTGTTTTGGTCTCTCTTGAAGTTTTGGGGATTCGTTACCTGTTTTCTGAGTTTCCCGGCCTGATCTGGGAAATGTCCCTGTTTGCTTAAAGATTGATTGTTTTTGGTTTGGGAGTTTTTGGTTCGCCTGTTGCTATTTTGAACATCATCGCGGCTTTTAATTTAACAGTCGTGTTGTCATCGCGTCACCCCTTTTGTAGTATCCTGTTCATCGCGTTATTACGCTTAACAGTCGCGACGGTTCTGTAAATCAGACCATCGCAGAAAAGTCGTGTACTTTCGCGCTGACATCGCTTTGTTGCTGCGTATTGTTCTTTATCAGCGCTTTATTTCCGGTGTATTGCCCGCGTTGATTGCTGTAGGATTGAATTTTTTCAATTCTGCCCCCTGAATCCATCAGTCTTGCTAGTCCCTTGCTGTTCTCACTTGGTTGATGACTTGTTTTTCACTGTTTAGAGGCTGAGGCACTTTCTTGTGAGCTTTATTAAATGAATCTTGTCTTTCTTGCTTTGTGACCTAGTTTCATTGTTTTAAGTCTTTTGGACCAATTTCACTTGTTTGCCTATTTGCAAAGATTCGTTTGTTGCTTTCTGTTGGTTTGATTGAACCTTACCCTTTGCGTATTTTGGGTTGATTGTTTAGTGATTGTTATTGGACCAATCTTGGCATTGTTTCGATTTATCTTCACTACCCGAACATAGATTACAATTGTTTGGATCAACCATTTTTCCACATTTGTTTGTTGCTTATTGGTTTCTTTAGATTAGAGGCATCAAAATCAAAAAGATTGCATTTAATTTAGCATGCGAAAGTGAAAATGAATTTGCATTTCAAGTTGCATATTGAAAAGCGAATGATTAAATCTCTCATTAGTAGTATCCATGCACTTTAGGAATTGATGTCTACTTGCATTGAGTGACTATTTTGTTGCCTTAGTTTTCTTGGTTTGGGAATGATCTCTCTACCCTCCCATAGGTAGGTGTTCATCGAAGAAAAAGGATATTTCATTCATTCTAGCTGCATCCTAGGTTTTGTTATATACATACGGTAAGGCCTGAAAACTGAAATATAATCCAAGATCAGCTTTAAAATGAACTAAATAAATCTAACAACGCATTGAAACATAACGCACACATTTAGAGGTCTAGGCTAGAGACGTTCTCCGGCGTCGTTAAACCTAGTCACTTTTGTTTCCACTCAAGGCTAGGTGATTCCTCCTTTTGTGACTCAATATTGGTCTAGTATGGAATTGTGCTCCCACGTACCGTCGAGTATATGGGGATACCCCACTAGGTTATCATCCTTTATCCATAGGAAGCCGTGTCTGCCGCCTTACAAGCCGTAATGCACCGAACACAGCATTCGGGAAGATTGACTACCGTACGGAAAGTCCTTGGTTTTCATATGACTGCCAAGGTGTATATGCAGTTTTACAGATTTGTCTTGTAAACCTTTTTGCCTAGTTCTCCAAAGTAGTCACTTTCGTTCCTTTTTGGACTCCTTAAAAGAAAAGGTCCATCTGAGCACTTGTCACTTCAGGCTCATTAAATATTCAAAGGTGACTAGAGTCATCTTTTGTCCTTTTCTCGACTCTTTAAAGATGAAAAGGTCAAGTTTTGTTCCTGTGTCATAAAATTTATTCGGCCATGATTCACATTTACCCGGTTAGATCTTGTTTTGCGTTAGCTTGAGTAGGGTTCTTTCTCGTTCTCGATGGCAACATTCACCGAGTCTACTGGCCAAGGTTTTCCCTCAGATGGAAATCCTGGTCTGTTTTCCTCATTTGTAAATGTCGGTGCTCCATATATGGCAACACTATCGTTGCCTGGCTTAACCATCGGTTTGCCCGTATGGTTGTTTTCAACCTTGGTGGTACTGAGTGCCATGACTCCTGTTCCACTATCTCCTTCGTCTGAACCAAGAAATGTTGATTTCAAGGGTGAGCCTACGCCTTCTTCTCCTGCTTCCTCCTCCTCTCCTCCTTCGCCTAGTGAAAGTTTCACATTAAGTAACCAGGAGCCTAAGAAGAAGAAGAAGAAGACGAAGAAGAAGAAGAAGTCCGATAAATCCAAGGCCACCTGTGCAGTTACCGCTCCGAGTCCATCCCAGGTCGAACCACCTTCTGCTCCTTCACGGAAGGTTAAGTTTCCTTGTAAATTATGCAAGGGTGACCATCTTCTTCATGATTGTCCTGGCATTCCAAGGATCTTAGAAGTATGGTCTCACGACCCAGTTCGTCCCTCATCGTCCTCTGAAGCTCAAGGCGATGCTATTCTAGCAACTGGAAACAGTAAGAAGGACGGGAAGATTCGATTCCCCTATAGGCTATGTGAAGGCATCCATCCCCTTCAACTTTGTCCGCTCCTGGGTAAAGCTTCCATCGTTTTGGAAATCCTAACAGCTTCTTCACCCCAATTGCACGTTGGTTATCAGTGGCTTTCATCCAACTCTCCCTCCATTGACAAAGAGATTGACGTAGATTCTTCTCTTGTCCGTCCTTCTTCTTCCGAGCCTAGCTGTGCTTAGCCTGTTCCAGACCAACCATTGGTTGGAAAGAGTGTCAACTTAGGTTCACTACCTGTTGATCACTCTGTTTCAGAAGAGCGTCATGCTCATGTTCTCCTCGTCTCATCAGATTCTCTAGTGTCTGAAAACGACTCTCCTATCCCAGCTGATCTCGAGAGTCCTTCTTCGGTTCCTTGGGGGCAGGGGGGCAATCATACGATTCCCCCACCAAGTATTTTGGCCGTCACCTTTGATTGGAGCCATTTGACCGCTTTCCACCTTCCAATCCTATGTTCCTTTCGAGCTCACAGTGCACGCCTACGATAAGGCAGTACCTGGCACTGTCTTGGATGAGGGTGCGTCCGTCAGTCTTATGCCTTCCACTACTTGGCAAGCTTTGGGCTCCCCACAGCTTGTGCCGGTCACACAGAATATATTGGCATTTGACGGAGAACCTTGTCAACCTCTGGTTATCCTCCCAAAGTTTCCTATTACTCTAGGGGGTAAAACCATCTATATAGATGTCATGGTCATTCAAGGTGCAAATTTCAGTCTCCTCCTTGGCCATGACTATATTTATGCCATGGGGGCCCTCGTTTCTTCCCTTTTCCATGTGGTCTATTTTCCACACGAGGGAAGAATAGTGACTGTAGGTCAATTATAGTTCTTTCGTCCCCCGTTGCCTCCTGCGCAGCAGTCATCCCCTCTCGGTTCCTGCTCGCAAGCAGTACCTTCTTTGCCACAGGTTAATTATGTGGCTACCCGTTCCATTTCCGCCTCTACTGATGACCATGCAACTGGTCTAGTACAAGATGTACTGGGGGCATTGGAAACCAACCTGTCATTGGTGCATCCTGACATATGTCCCTCCCAGAGTGTGTTTCTTCCATCCCGTGAAGACCTCTTGGGTGCCACGTTCTTGGATGGCCCATGAACAGGGTACGAGGATAGTTTTTTCCTATCTCAACCTCATTAAAAAATGGAACAAGGAATCCCGAGCATAGTTCCTGATCTTTTGTCAAGCTCATTAAAAAATGACACAAGGTGCCCGAGGATAGTTATTTTCTTGTGTCGACCTCATTAAAAAATGAAACAAGGTGCCCGAAGATAGTTTCTTGATCTTATGTCAACCTCGTTAAAAAATGAAAGAAGGGTTATGAGGATAGTTCTTATTCACTATGTCAACCTCATTAAAAAATGAAACAACTCCTCCCTTTCAAAATCGAGTCTTTGATTAAGATCTCGTAAAATCCAAGTCGAGTCTTTCCAAGATCTCGCAAGTGAACCTTCATTCCATTCACTTCGTTGAATTCAATGAAGCTTGTGGTGCATGCACCTCGATTTGCATCATCATGCTGGGGGCATGCGAACTCATAACAAGCATAGTTTTTTTGTTTCAAGCTTGTGAAAACATGAAACCGAATCCAAGCAGAGTTCCCCATGGTTCAAGCTTGTGTAAAAATGAACCCACACCTCATTTACACCTCGTAATTACCGTGTGTGTATGTGTTTTCATGTTTTTGGCTTGTTGTGAAGGCGTGATTACCGCTTATTGCGTCTTTTGCTTCTTGTGCAGATGTCTAGTGCACCTTACGTTGGTTTCCGCTGATGGTGCGTGGGTGATCTACGATCCTCACGGTGAGTTGATAGATCTTCAAGCTGTGTGTTTAGGTTGTACCACAAACAATGTCGTTGAATATAATGCTGTGATTGAGTTACTGGCCGAGGTGATTAATCTTGGTATTGGTGCATTAGTTGTGAACCTGGACTCTTAACTTGTCGTCCACCAGCTCAATGGGCGATATTCCGTCAGAGACCATCACATTTTAAGGTTGTATTTACGTGTTAAATTGTTAGAGAGGAATTTTGATTTCATTACATATCAGCATATTCTACGACGATTAAACACGTTAACGGATGCATTGGCTAATCATGTATTAGACAGACATTTGCGTAACATATAATCAAAACATCATACAAGAAAGCATATAAAGCACAATAATAGACCATAGGAATATGTATATATATATATATATATATATATATATATCGTGTGGTGCACCGAGGCGCTCAAAAATAAGTGTACATGTCCAAATAGAGTCTGTGTTCTCTGTACATCTAAGACACATGTCTCTCAAAAATCACCAACAGGAAATAAAAACCTAGGTGTCTACTACGGTGGGTTGTGCTCCCTATAGTACACCGTCGCTCGTGCCACCCGCCTCAACAGGCAGTGCATCCTGGGTTCCACTCCTACTGTGTGGATCTGTGACGCTCTGGGGACCTCCTCGATCCCCATATAATCTGGAATCCCTGCTAGCAGGCCCTCAAGGTTCTAGATCACTGTCTCCATCGTATCCTCCTCCGGAGGAGCCAGGGCTAGTGTTGCAATGCCCTGCGTGTCCCTCCATGCCTCTTGGAGCCAGTCCAAGGGGTCTCACCGGTCCTACATCTGCATACCATAGCATCCGTCATTAGGACATGTACATGAAAAAATAAAAAAACATCATAAAAATCAAAATCAAAAAATGTGATCAAGTGTCTTACCACCATCATCACACTGCTCTCCAGCGGGTAGCTGCATGTCAGGATCTCCGCGGAAGTCCATGTCGGCATATGGCCAATCCTCCACGAAGATCGTTTGTCGCTCCAGCCACTCTCGGAAAAATGTCCCCCACGCCACTGGTCGTCAGCCCCCTCCTCGTGGCATGATGTGAGCCCATCGCGTGGCCCTCGTCTTGCGTGGCCTGGGTAAGTCCAAATCCATGTCTTGCAACTGCAGTGTCGGCACCCACTCCAGCATGAGCGGGACTAACATGAATCCATAACCAAACTGCTTCGTCTCTCCTCGAAAGCAGTTGGTGAGTTGCCTCTTTATGTTTGTCGTCACCGTCTTTTCCCAGTTAAACATGGTGGGATTGAGGCACTCGAGAGCCAGCCGAAACTGAGTCTTCGAAGCCTCATGTTGGGCTAGGGAGCCCACTACCCGTGTCACCATGAAAAGCATAGCACGAAGGACTACATCATCCACTGTTAGGATTGCCAGCTTCCCGCTCCTTGTCTTGTGTGCCCCTGGGCACACTTGAGCCATCAACATATCTAGGGAATCACCCCCGGGTCGCTGCCCCTCTAGAATTGGCCTCTCACCTTGACGAGACGGCCCGGACAAAAAATAGATGTCTATAGAATCGAACTCGATATCCCGACCTCGGATGATAAATGTCCCATCTGTGGGATTCCAGGCCCTGATCAGTAGCTCCAACAAGTCAGGTTGTAACCACAAGGGTGGAGTTAGGAAGAATTTGAGCAATCCGCATGCCCGTAATGCGTTTTGGCACCCTGTTGTTGGGAAAAGTATCCAATACGGAATGACCCTATCCCACTCTAAGGGTGATAGTACCTCAGCAACAACCGAATGCAAAGCTATTCAAGATTACTTCTTTATGAGATGTAAGAGAGAGGAGAAAGGGATCCACTAACCGTTATCTTCCGCTAATGGTTGATCCAATCTTCCCTCTTTGCTGCTTGCTCCCAGCTCATTGCTCTTTCACTGGCCCAGCTACACAGAGATCCTGCAAAAGCACAAGAAAGGGAAACTACAAGAAGCATACATCCATAACTGATTCAAGGATTAGAATAAATCAAACATACAAGTATCAATACGCCACAAAGACACATGCATATAGAAGAACCTCAAATGCTTTATTAATGGAAGAAGTAAAGTTCTGAGAGTGTTACAACCATAAGAGGCCCAATCCAGCAACACCTCCCAGCAGAAAGAAATCTCCTCTTCACCTCCCTCAAAGCAATCACCCAATAGTTCTATGCACAAACCAACAGCACTTCCTTACATTCACAAGATTCCAGCCTCTTTAGACCTCATGAGAGAGCTCTATATATAGGATTTTTGGAGAAAGGATGAGTCAGCTTGAGCTTGGCATGGAGCTGACTAGTGTCCTCTCCCACTTCAGTTATTCTTCAGTTCTTGAGTCCACTTGGAGTTTCTTGCTTCCACTTGGAGATCTAGATCCTCTTACTCATCACAAGGCGAATTCCCTGATCCAAGTGTCATTTTGGAAGCTTCCTGGGCATTTGACACCTTGCAGAATGACTGTGCCACTTGGCCAATCTCGCCCAGCGCAGGTAGCCTTCATTAGAGTTGACATTCAGCGCAGGTACAGAGTGGAGTAGTTGACATTCAGCACAGATGCTCAATGGAGCAGTTGACATGATCCAGAATTAGCTTGTTTTTGAGTGTTTTCAGGTGGAGAACTGATATTTAGTGTTGTGGTTTGCTGACCTTGTTCCTCTAGGGGTAGGAACAACATGTTTAGGGACTTTGGATCCCTTAGATTATTGACATTTCATGCTTCATGCTGTAAGGCACAAAAATGTCTATAACAGTTGCCCCCTAAAGTATGAGGTCGTTTATCGGGTGAAATGCTTTATCAGGAGGATCCGAAGTTCATTCAATCGCTGAGAGGTGACCTGTAATAAATACAATACAATACATTATTTTTCATTCTGCTTTCATGATCTAGCTGAGGCGGGCATTCCCATGCTCAGCTTTATAAATTCATTTTGGTACATAGAACAGATGATCGTCTGATGGTAGACTGATAATTCTCTGCTGAAATTATCATCCTTTGAGTAGGATGATCATCTGCTGTAATGATGTACATATCAAATGTCTTTATATCCTGAATATATATCGCAGCCCGGATGGATGAAACTAGATCCGGGGTCTTCAAAACTTGTTCGATCTTCACTCTAAGTACAAGTCGATCCATGTGAGAATTGCGTTGAATTCGAACATGGAAAGACATCGCTTGATTACCGGTCAATAATGTAAACCGTTAACAAGCGCGAGAGGAATCACCAATAATGACAATGACCCTCAAGGTACTGCAGTACAATTCACGTGGTGTGAATAAAGGACTTGGCGTCGAACACCACGCAAAATCTTCTGGTCGAAGGTCATTGATGTATACCTGTCGCCGGAAGTGAGAAACTTGCCATTGAGGCATGCAAGCTTCAAAGTACTGGGGGGGTTTTGTCCCTAGATCAACTTCTTGGATAATGAGCTGAAGTCGACAAGAAGTGATCCGTCAAAGGAGGGCCTTAATGAATCCCACATCAGTGACACGGAACGGAGCTAATGATTTTAGTGGAGGTGAAAACAATCTGTGAAATATGATTCAGGGTGGCGATCATGGGTGGATGAAGGATAATGTATGGCAGTGGATGGGACACGGTTGACTCTTTCTGAACAACATCTCTTGAACATATAATGACACTGATGTGATGGATCGGTAACATTACCCCAAATGTGGATGGTTTGGCGAGGACCATGGTGATGAGACCGGTGAATGAAACAACCCAACCCGATGTGATACGGAGGACAAAGTGTCATGTTCAAGAGCGACTTGCTACCATTAAAGCTTTGAGGTTCTCCCAATTTTTCCCCAGTCATTTCTGACCAGTACCTCTTTATTTTTGTCAAGCTTGAGGAGGATAACATATGCTTGTTCTATAACCTGCCCTTCGGGCAAGCCCATCGCTATGTTTTAACGAGCCTAGCGATAGGGAAACTCGTTCTCGTCTAAAGACAAGTTTGTCGCTATTTAATCATTTTAACGAGTCTAATGACAAGGAAAACTCGGTCCTTTTCAATTTTAGAGAGTCTGAAAAGGTACAGAAAGTTAACTCCAAAATTCCTTTTTCGTCATCTAATCCCTTAAGTCCGAAAAAGAATAAAACAATACAGAAGGGATGAGTTTTCGATAACTTTAACGAGCCGAATAAAACAAGCGCTCGACCTTTTTGTGCAATAATCCCTCAGGTCCAAAAAGATTAAAATCTAGAGGAGGGATAGCTCTTCCGGTCCATTTAACGAGCTGGAAGGCCAAAACTCGGCAAATTTTTCATATTTAACGAGTCAGATGAAAAGAGCTCAAAGAAGACTCATCTTTTGAGGAACGAGTGATAAACAGGGATAGCAGCAGATTCCAGGTACAGGTTGGAATTTTCCAATCACGGCAGTGTCACAAGGATGGCTAGGTGGAATCACTCTTCGCAGCTGTTCCTCAAAATGGGTAAACAATCATATGGAGGTAAACGATCGGCCAGATGAACGGTGGAGGTGATGGCTGCAGCAAAACACGACCAAGGTCTTTTTACGGTTGATCAGGGTACATTCTTGATGGTTATTTACCGGGAAGTTCATTTTTTAACGAGCTTAAACTTGCTCAAAAGCTTATGTTTATTTTTTAACGAGCATGAACTATGACGCTAAAACTGTTCGGATCTCGCTTTTCTATTTTTTAACGAGCATAAATTCCGCGGTAAAACTGCTCGATAATACCAGTCATAAGATAAGAAATGTCTCCCGTGAGATAGCTATTTTTTATGGAGCTTTATCTCACGAAGCTATGTTCCTCATATTCTTTCTTTATGCAAGTTTGGAAACGGCTAATCCTACGAGTTTAAAGGGTTAGACCTACAGGTTTAAAGGGAGGACCTAAAAATTTAAAAAAATAAATAGTCGTCCCTTGCTTGCACTCCAAAAGATTGCATGCCCCCAGGTATATGGTACAATTTCAAGGTTGCCCCTACTTATCCGCTAAAACATTTGTTTTAATGGGTGAGGCTTGCCTCTTCCTGGTTACCCAAAGACGGTTCTATTTGCTGCCGCAAATCAATCTCTTTCTTCAGCAATGTCTACCGAAATAGACAAGGGTGAATGACTCTTTGTCAAACAAGTAACCTTGACAAAAGAATCCTGTTCTAGAACAACCCCTCTTCCTTCCACGGACGGGGTACGGACTAGTCATATTCTTTCGCGGAAATTCTACTTTATACCCAAGGTTTCCTCTGCCCAAAGCAGACCAGGATGCATGCCCCCTGGGTTCCAGTCCCATCTTTCCGAATCACTCGCACTCATCGGGAAGGAGGACTGGGGGTGGAGACATTTCTTGGGTGAATACACCATTCAGGGTTGGTATCTGACTATTTGCGATGCGTGATCCCGGAAATGAAAGTTGGTCTACGAGCTTGACCATTCTTCCTTCGTGTGGAAAACACATTACTCTAAAGAGTGAGGAGACTATAGCTCCCATGCAATATATATAGTCTCGTCCAAGGAGTAGGTTATAATCCAAGGGTCCTTGAACGACCATCACATTCATTTGAACGGTCTTCCCTTTCAATGTAACAGGTACATTGGGGAGGACACCTAATGGTCGACTGGTTCCTTTATCAAAACCCGAGAGATTTCTTATCTCAGGCAAAAGCTCCGGGGAACCCAGTGCTTTCCAAGCAATAGAGGAAAGGATACTCACAGATGCCCCTTCATCAATGATAGTTCCAGCCATTACCATTCTGTAAATTTGGACTATGATTCTGAATGGTATACTGGCTGGTAACCGGGGTCTTCCTAGTTGGTTCCAATCAAAGGATACAACTAGGTTGCTTGGTGGTGGGACCGAATACACGGCCGGATATGACCTTGACGATGTTCCTTCCTGCGATAAAGGAATGGGCGCATTGCCCTGATGCTCATCAGAGTCGATGTTGATGAAAAGAATCTGGATGGTGTCATCCTTATTCTCTTCAGTGAGGGTGTCATTTGAAGATGAATCTTCAGTGACGGTGTCATTTGAAGATGAAACCTCTGAAGGCGGAACCGGGTCAACTGCCGTATCGACCTTTAGACTTCCGTCTGGTCTGGATTCAGTAGGTTCATTTTCAATGGCTGACACTTCAGCTGACCACTTGAGCGGGCCAGCTGTGTTTTCAACCAACGAAGGACTTGGCACGAGTTTTTTGTATCCAGGAGGAAGTCTCAACGGTGAAACCGGGCGAGCTTCCAAAACTCTCTTCGCTTCGTCTAAGAAGGGACAACGGTGGATGGCGTGATTGCCTTCACACAGTCTGTAGGGGGATCTTGCTCCCCCTCTTTGTCTTGAACCTTCACTTTCGCTGGTTGACGGTAAGCATTCAACATGGCTATCAGAGGTTGATGCTCCCGAATTGTGCAACCGAGGGGACCAGTCCTTTAGTATCCGGGGAATACAGGGACAATCTCTATGGAAGTGGTCTCCTCTACATATGACACATGGCGATTTAGGCCCGGTCTGTGCTGTGTGTGGATTTTTGTCAGATGTCTTTTGCTTGCCCCCAGTCGCCTTAGGCTCCTTCTTCTTCTTCTCCTTCTTCTTCTTCTCCTTCTTCTCCATGGGAGCTTGGCTTTTGCCGGCTCTACCTTGTGAAGATGAAGGATTGGAGGAAGAGTTATAGGAAGTTGAAGGCTGGTGGGCAGCTCTAGACTGATCTAACTGTTGACTCGACTGTTCAGGAACCGTGGTGTTCTGAACTACATTGGTTGAGAATAGCCAAATAGGCAGGCCAATTGTCAGTCCTGGAAGCGACAATGTGGCCATGTGGGGAGCACCAACTTCTCCCCAAGAGGAGAAAAAACTAGGATTTCCATCATGTGGAGTTCCTTGGTTGGGGCGTTCCATGTTCTCAACCTAAAGACCAACGTAGGAATAGGAGGTGATTATGTTCCGTTTAAAATGAATTTTATAACGACGCTTTAGACACAACTTGCTTTTTCACTTTTTAAGAGTCGAGAAAAAGCTAAAGATGACTCTAGTCTCCTTCGATGTTTTAACGAGCCCGAAGTGACAAATGCTCGGATGGACTTTTTCAGTTATAGAGTTTGAAAAAGGCCAAAAGAAATTGCTCTGGAGTTCTAGGCAGAGGGTGTGCCAAACTTTTCGCAAAACCACAGAATACGTTTTACGGTACGAGTGATCGATCTTCGTGAATGCTGTGTTCACTGCATTGCGATCAGTAGGGCGGCCGACACGGTTTCCTATTGGATAAAGGCTTTGTTCCTATAGGGGTCTCCCAATATATACGCGACGGTACGTGGGAGCACAAGTCCGTATTGATACTTATCGCTTCACCGTGGAGGAATCACCCAACCACTCAACGCTAAGATATCACGTTTAACGATGCCGAAACACGTCTCTAGCTTAGACCTCTATGTGTTTGCGTTATGTTTCAATGCGTTGTTATGTAAATTCAATTCATTTTAATGTTGATCTTGTTTAGCAGTTTGCCTTTATGGATCACCACGAGATGTATAGTAACACTCCTAAATGCAGTCTAAGATGATAAGCAAGCTTTTCAATCTTTCAACTTTGAAAATCTTAACTACTGAAGGAAAAGAAAGATAACATCTTTTCACACAGATCATAGAGCACACACTAATGCACTTTTTCCTAAATCATCATACAAGCTGTCATAATGCACATGCACAATGCAGGTATTTCTTTTCTCTTTCTTAATGTTTGTTCGACACAGAAAGAAAGCTGTTGTATAATTTTGAATTCAATTTCAAGTGAAAGCAAACAAGCTTGTCCAAAATCAAAAGACACCTTAAGATTTACTTGTTTCCACACTATAATATATAAATTCAAACCAAATGACGAAAGCAAAAGCTCAATCAGCTATGAACAGCAAACAAACTAACTCTTAAGATCAAAACGACACTTTATCACAGGTCTAGATCTAAGAGGTCACAGCAAGACTAGTTCACTTTCGTTATGGGAAACTGTAAATGATACAAGAAATACACAAAGAACAACTACAGTTTCTTTATACAACCGAGGCGGAATAGTGGCAAGGAAAGTTGGGTTCAGATAGGTACATTGACTGGTAACAGGCAGCAAAAACAAGAGTTAAAACAGGGCAAGAAATAGCAGGAAACCCCAGTAGCACAAGGCAAGACTGGTCCAGCGCAGGTGGGACACTGTCTGTTTGACCTTCAGCGCAGGTAGCCCCTTCGGGAACTGCGCTGAAATGCAGACAGCCTTCACAGCAGTTGCACTGAAGAACGAAACTTTCGTTTCTCTTGGTTTCCGGGTCACAGATTGCTCAAAAATTCACAGTTTTTGGCCAAATCAGAAGCTATCAGTCAAGTACACACTAAGGGATGAAAAGGAGGATGAAAAGCTATCACTAAGAGCTTATTAGAGTCCTTGTGGATCAGCTCTTCAAATCATAAACTTGCCCAGAAACTGAGCTAGAGTAGCTGCCCTCTACTTTGCATTTGAAAGATCCAAATGCAGTTCGATTCGGTACTCCCTGTGTTTATGAAATGAATAGCAAAAACACAAACAACCAACAAGATACGATCCCCAGTGGAGTCGCCAATTTGTTGTTGGGAAAAGTATCCAATACGGAATGACCCTATCCCACTCTAAGGGTGATAGTACCTCAGCAACAACCGAATGCAAAGCTATTCAAGATTACTTCTTTATGAGATGTAAGAGAGAGGAGAAAGGGATCCACTAACCGTTATCTTCCACTAATGGTTGATCCAATCTTCCCTCTTTGCTGCTTGCTCCCAGCTCCTTGCTCTTTCACTGGCCCAGCTACACAGAGATCCTGCAAAAGCACAAGAAAGGGAAACTACAAGAAGCATACATCCATAACTGATTCAAGGATTAGAATAAATCAAACATACAAGTATCAATACGACACAAAGACACATGCATATAGAAGAACCTCAAATGCTTTATTAATGGAAGAAGTAAAGTTCTGAGAGTGTTACAACCATAAGAGGCCCAATCCAGCAACACCTCCCAGCAGAAAGAAATCTCCTCTTCACCTCCCTCAAAGCAATCACCCAATAGTTCTATGCACAAACCAACAGCACTTCCTTACATTCACAAGATTCCAGCCTCCTTAGACCTCATGAGAGAGCTCTATATATAGGATTTTTGGAGAAAGGATGAGTCAGCTTGAGCTTGGCATGGAGCTGACTAGTGTCCTCTCCCACTTCAGTTATTCTTCAGTTCTTGAGTCCACTTGGAGTTTCTTGCTTCCACTTGGAGATCTAGATCCTCTTACTCATCACAAGGCGAATTCCCTGATCCAAGTGTCATTTTGGAAGCTTCCTGGGCATTTGACACCTTGCAGAATGACTGTGCCACTTGTCCAATCTCGCCCAGCGCAGGTAGCCTTCATTAGAGTTGACATTCAGCGCAGGTACAGAGTGGAGCAGTTGACATTCAGCGCAGATGCTCAGTGGAGCAGTTGACATGATCCAGAATTAGCTTGTTTTTTAGTGTTTTCAGGTGGAGAACTGATATTTAGTGCTGTGGTTTGCTGACCTTGTTCCTCTAGGGGTAGGAACAACATGTTTAGGGACTTTGGATCCCTTAGATTATTGACATTTCATGCTTCATGCTGTAAGGCACAAAAATGTCTATAACACACACCGCATCGGAAAAAGCTTCTATATTTTTGTTATCATGCGTGCATTCTTGCCAGACGAATGCCATTATGCCCTGCGGGACAAGGAAAATTGGATTAGTACTTCGTTTAAAAATTTTAACGCGTAATTTGCGAAAAACATGAGTTTTTGTCGTCATCGCGTCTGTTTTAAAAACAGACGCGATGGCGCGAGGTCCCTAGTTCATACTTTTCGTGATCATCGCGGAAGTACACCACTCTTCCGCGATGATCGAAGCGCGCTTAGTGTAAAAAGTTATCAGCTATCGCGGACCTGATAGGCTAAACCCGCGATGACCGAGCGGCGGAATGCGGTTTGAAACCCGCCTAAACTAACACTTGGAACGATCAAAACGCATGAAAAAAGCATCAAAATGAAGTGCAAGGCAACGTGTGTCTACTTGGAACCAGTTTCGGGACGAATGATGCACGGACGGATCCGAATTTCGCTCGCCAACTTTAGTACTCCAAGTTGCTCCACGGTGAACTGAACAATGCTATGGTAAAAATGAATGGGTTAATTCTTTTTTATAGTGATTTTTGCAAATTTAAAAGTTACATTTTATAAATGTGGGTTTTTTCTCATAGTTTTACCATATGCAGAATCAAATTATTATTTTTAACTATGTTTTTTATATGTATTGTTCATATTGTCTCGAATGGGTTTACGTGTGACGTGTTTTTCTTGTGCAGATCTTCAGGTAGTGGACTTGCGGCCGTTTCGTATACACTTGATCCCGGAAAGTCATCTTTAAGCTCTTTTCCAACTTGAAAAATGAAAACATGGCCGAGTCTTCCTCTTAACTCGTTCAAAGAAATAAGAGGAGGTTGCCTTTAAGCTCTTTTTCCGACCGTTTAAACACAAAAAGATTGCCGGGTTTTTGTCGTTTCAGGCTCATTACTGGTTGCAAAACAACGTGCTTCCGACCGCTTTTCTACTTTTTCGGGTCGAAGTTACTACTTACGAAAAGTACTCCTCGATCGTAATGGTCGAGCGGTTCTTTCGAGTATTGTTTTATACTTTTTCGGGCTCGAGAGACACAACTCTATGAAAAAGGACCCCCCCTGGAGTTTTCTTTTCCGTGTATTTTTCAAACTCTCTAAACATGAAAAGGACTTCGAGTTTTACCTATGTCGGACTCGTTAAACCCTGACGACATTGGACTCTTCACCATGACGAGAGTTGAGCTTCTCCTTCCTAGGGCTCGTTAAAATATTACTAGGTTGGATTCAACAACAGGTTTATCATTGATTGTTTATGGCAGCTAGTCACTCTTGAACATCGACACTTTTGCTTCTTGTCGGGTTGGGACATCCATACATCGTCATTTGGCCTTCCGCGAGTTTGGGTTATCATTCTAGCCTCATTCCAATCGATTCATGCCGTCTCCTTCGAGCCTCTGATCCATTGATGCCTGAATGCTGCCACACCCCCCTCCGGAGTCATGTCACCGACATGTTCAAGAGTATAATCCTTCTGCAGTTTACACCCTCGCCTTCTCCTCTGATTCTCTGTTTCACCATCTGCCACTTGTTCCTTATCTCGTGTCATTGATGGGGGAAACATTATGGCCCTCCTGCGACGGGTCGTCTCCTGTCGACATCAGCTCATTATCCAGGAGATTGACCTAGAGATCTCTTTTGGTACCTTAGAGCTTGCATGCTTCAATGGTAAGTTCTTCGCACCTGACGGTCGACTTTCATCATTGGTCGTCGATTGGGTGATTCCATGAGTGTTCGACTTCATCTCCTTTTTCACACTTCGTGGATTGTGCTGAACAGTACCTTGAGAGGCCTCGGCATTATTGGTGGTTTCTCTCAGGCTTGTTAACAGTTTTCATCATTGACCGGTAATCAAGCGATATTCTATCATGCTTGACCCCAACACATCTATTCGCATGTTAGGATTTGTACGATGATCGGATGGGTTCAAGACCCCAAACTCAGATTACACATGTTCGGGTTGCGTGGATTGGCTTTATGATTACATGACTCATTCATGGATGGCTGCGACCATACCTAAGTCTTCATGGATGGCTGCGACCATACCTTTATCATCATCATGGTCTCATTAGCTGGATGGCTGTGTCCATGCCCAAACTACATGTAATTCATTATCAGAGATATCAGTTGTCCTTGCATGCAGGTTCTTCCAGATGGTGTTCCAGCTCAGTCAGTTTTGTAAAGCATTCACCCCTCCCTCTCTCTTGGGCTTCATACTTTAGGGGGCATCTGTTACAAAGTAATTTGTCACTGCCTTCATCCCAGTCTTCCTACTGTGTCATGAGTCCAAAATCATTCATGCTCATGCTCTCGGATGTTGCCAAATGACCCACTTTGCCAAAGTTTCTTCCTCATCGCATCTGTTGTCCAAATAAACGCGCTGATGAGCGCTCCAAAACAAACCAGAAGCGCTGCCATCGCGGAAGTACACGTGATTCCCGCGATGGTCGAATTTCATGTGACAGCGCAACTATCTCTTGTAGTTTCCCGCGATGACATGACTAGCTACGTTATTCAATAGCGATGTCAGCATGTCAGACCCGTTATGTTCCTGCGATGATCCAGATTGGGTGAATTTGTTCCAACAGTCGGCCTTCCAGATGACTCCAAACCTAGTTGTTGGCCTTGTTTATGTTGCCCTCCCTTTTCTGGCATGGTTGTTCCGTCATTTGTGCTACCTTCCTTGGAGATAAGCTCATCCTCCCACCTTTTATGGAGACTCCTTCTCCTATTTAAACTCCCACCATTGCTATGAGCTGCTAGTTGGGAATTCTTAGTCTTTGGAGTGTTGTTGATAGTATTGTGAGTTTGCTAGATAGCTGGTGTGAGTGTGACAAGTGTGGATTTGTTGATAGCTTGAGGAAGGTTGTGAAGTGCCTTTGATCTTGTGTAAAACTTGTGAGTGAGAGAGACTTGTGCATTAGGAGACCCATCTTCATAGAGTGAATGCTTGAAGAACAAGCTGGCTGGACCCTCCTGAGAAGGCTTGCGACGTCAAGACTTTGGTTGTAAGCTTACTCTATTTCATAATTAACGCAATTAATGATGTTTTCCTATGTATTGTATGTAATGTACTAGATAGCTCATGACTTCTTGACTTTATGAGTAAATAGAGCATTGTTGTTCCGGTTATGTGCTTTGTTGTATTTCCTTTGCATTGTTTCAGGTTGATTACTCATTAGGAGAAGGAAGCGAAAGCTGGAGCAGCACAACAGAACTCCATCGACCACTGGTTGAGGTAGGCCTCCAACTTGAACTATTTAAGGAAAATTGTTGTTGATTTGTCCTTGTTTGTGACTAGACCCACTCTAGGGCTAGAGGGGTTGCCTCTATCCGCAGAGGGAACACTTTCCTGCATCACAACCACCTCCACAGGGAGGGGCATCTCTTGCCTCATAACGGGGATTCCTTGCTTCTCTATGCAGGATTCCTAAGTTTTTAACACTCCGATCAGAGGTACACTACAAGCACAGAGGGTGTTGGTACTAGTGGACAGTGG
Organism: Pinus tabuliformis; assembly: GCA_031772625.1. Taxonomy (NCBI): domain Eukaryota; kingdom Viridiplantae; phylum Streptophyta; class Pinopsida; order Pinales; family Pinaceae; genus Pinus; species Pinus tabuliformis. The sequence continues at coordinate 42,940,269 of CM062815.1, forward strand.
GGCTACCCACAACTTCGTAGATGCACAGCTAGTCCAAAGGCGTGGCCTCACCATGGCAGAGTTTGAGGGATTCTCCGTCCTAGAGCCAGGTGACTGTACCATCCAGTGTACCATATATGTGCCCTCCTTGATAGTAGATGGAGTTCATGAGGCGAGACGGAAAACTGGTGGTTTTGAGAGGCATGCAGTCTTATCCGAATCAAACAGTTTCGGCCCACATGATGGAGGTAGATATTCGACATGGGGACATTGCATGGGCAGTCGAGTTGACGATCTCATAGGCTAGGGGATAGGCACAGTCACCACCAGCAGACATACATGCTCTTCTGGAGAGGTACTCAGTGGTGTTCGTACATTCCACCAGGGTAGCCATGTTGGCTTGATGAGGCCTAACCTAGGTTTGGAGTTAATTAGCCAAACAAATCCCTACACTACTGGCCCTTTCGGCATCAGCCCGCGATGTGCGGACTGAAGTCTCACCCGAAGCAGTATGGGGAGATGCTGGAACCAAGTTTCTGCACCCTAGAGATGTCTGAGGGGTCGATTTATTCTCACTGTGAATACCTTCGCACAAGTCACTTCGCACACTATCCTGACCTGCGATACCTCCGCAATCTATTATAACCACCTTCACGCAGCCCTCACCAAGGGTTGGGGTGCTTTCGCACTGCTATGGAAGCGATCTCCACTATTTCCCTGAATTACAATGCGTATCTTACTTATGTTCTTACAGATGTTAGTTAACTTCATGTAAACAAATACTTTATCTCACACTTACTTAATAAACACAATCATATATGTTCGCGCATCATATAAACAAAAAAAATGTAATTTATACCTAATACATTCAATGCATAAAATAGTAAATAAATACACAAGAATGGTCTAAAACTTCTCTTTATTAATGCTTCAATCAGTTACAGACTCAACCTACCCTGCACACTCAGCGGCGGGCTACTAGGCCTCTGCGCACTCAGCTGCAGAGCCTTCTCCCACTCTACAACCCAAAGACTCGACTCTACACATCAGATAAGACTCAATTCTTCATCATTTATCTTTCTATTTCTATTGCTAAATTACAACTTAGAGCCTAATCTCTAAACCCAACATTACATTACAAAATTGAGGGCAGACAACCCTATGACTCATTTATGACTTCGCGCTCCGCGCCCACAAATTGCGGAGTCTTTATATCAGATTTACATCTTTTGACCAAAATCTTGGCTCTTAGCCCCAAAAATTCCCTTGGGGAATCCAGTGCCCAACAGGCCCCCAACACAAACATCGTGACTCGCCCTCGAGTCACTCTGTCGGTGCGGAGATATTTGCACGGAAACTTCCCAACTCTGGCTGGACTGCTGCAAGATCGGCAGCACACTGAGCAGCTACCTGTTGTACCTCTTGGACGCGTTGTTCAGAGACTGTTGTGTCTAAACTGCTGCCTTGCACCTGTTCCTACGTTCCCTGCATATACACGAGCTTGGCTTTAATTTAGGTTGTAATGATGAACGCCTCATCGATCCATGGTTGTACGCGCGCCTTCAGGACAGCTTCCTTATGTTGCGCAGCGTCTACCTGCTCCTTGAGCACTTTTGTCTGTTACATCTGCGCGAGCCTCTGTGTAAGGGCCACCGTCTGCGTAGTCCCTTTTATTTCATCATATTTTTGTTGTAGCTCGCACGCCTCTATTTCCAGGTGTTGTATGTTCAGGTCCTCCTACAGAGTGGTGAGGACCTCAAACGATTCTTCAAAAATTTTGGTGTAGTCCTTCATTGCACTGCTGATATCCGTTATTCCTACTGTAATGGCACTGGCATGCTACTCTTTCACCTCTGGTAGAGTTGAAGGCTGGCCTTCAATTACAGCTCAGCTGTCTAAAGGTTCAGCTGGAGCTGAACCTTAGCCATCTCTTCTTTTGCCTCGCGCAACCTTGCTGCTAATCTCTGGATGCGTGCCTTTATTGGTGCCTCTACTGGGATGGCCAAATCAGGGACCATCTAGCAGGCCTCTTCGACCACCTACACTAGGTGCATGTTCTGTGTGACAACCTCATCACGCTACAGGCTCAGTTGTTCCATATTAATTCATTATTTGCTCATCACCTGGAACGCGTGATTCTTCCTGGCCCGCAGTTCTGCAGTCACCCCATCCTGCAGCACATAGAGCGTCTCCCGAGGGAGCGCAACCATGTTTATCCTGACTTCCTTCAGCACACTAACCATAGGTCTGTCAGCCTCATTTTCTGTAACCAGTTCCCCCTCTAGCAGCACTATAGTGTTGGTCGTGCGGGTGCGCAGCATTTCCTCAGCCGCAGTCATGCCTACTGTGAGGCTAGTCGATAGAGTACTAGCCTGAGGAGTGCGCACCTGCAACTCCTGTATCTATGTCTGGAGGGCCACCAACACCATTTTATTTTCCTCCGCGAACTGTTGGAGGGCCTCTGCGGTGACGTCGCACACCATCTCCCCTATATCATGTAGATCCCCCTCAGTGAGGGTGATCGGGTCGAAAGAAGTCTTGGAGGCTTTTGACTTCTTCTACGGACCCACCTACTCTCTCGGGCCCTACCGCTTTAGCTGTGTGGATGTTGTTTGTGGGTCCAAACCACCTTCCTTTGTCTTGGGCTCCTGTTCAGGCAAGGGTGTCTTTTGGCCCTGGCGCTCCTTCTCTGCTACCTATTACTGTTTTGTAGTTGCCTTCGCGGCGTCACGCGCCTCCTACGCCTTGGCTATTACCGCTTCGTTTCTTCTCTTCTCTTCCAACTACACCATCTGCAGTTTTGCCTCCTCCTTTTTCCTTTGTGCAACGGACTTCTCTAATTCCACTGTGGATTTGGCTGGAGCGCGCCACTCTGGTGGCCACGACTCAAGCACAACGAATATGAGATCGTCTGTGGCCAGGTAGGGGAGCTCGTTCCATTTCTTTGTGGTGTCCTTTCGCACCCTGATATATACATGATGGAAGTCCACCTTGAACTCCGTGAAGCTCCACAAACTATTATAGATAGTGGGTGATAACCGCGGCTTCCGGTTAATCCCCATTCTAATGTTCATTTCCATGAACACCCAAAATATTTTGTTGTCTCAGATCCTCTGCTCATCTTTAGTTACCCATAGCGAAGTGTACTTTGCTACCTCCAGAAGATCCTTCGCTATCGTTGGGAACTGGCTGTCCTCGGGCAATTCCCAAGCCACCAACACTATGGACAGCAGAAGCCATGCATAGTGGAAAGTCTTCCACTATTTTTGTGCCTCGCGACAATTCTCCAGGAACTCCTTGCACAAGTACTCCAACCAGTTAAACTGGACCCCCTCTGTGCACTGTGCGGCAAGTGCAACCACTGGTGTGGGCACCTCATCCGTGCGGTACTTCTACATAAACTTGCCATCCAGTATCTATGTCGCGACTCTGAACGCATTATTGTTGATACTGGATATCGCGTACCCCCTATTCTTCTTCTCCAACTTGAATTTTTTATTCATGGTCGCCGCGATGGCCAGATCGTTGCTCTTACCCTCCAAAATATCTGCTTGGTCCTCCCCCTTGGAGGGAGTCAGTTAATTCTGTGGATTAGGTGGTCCATGATGAGGATGGGCTCCTCCAGCCACAAACACCCATCATGCACCAGGCAGAGCAGCTGCCTGATGACAAAGATAGTCCTTGGGGTGCGATGGTAATGCGGCACCCAAAGCAGGTTTAACAACCCTTCTTTCTCTACTTCGTGCAACCACTTGTGTGGCTCCAACTCTATGACTACCGCTGTTGTTTTCTTCTTCGGCCGCATTAGCTACGCAGTTGCCAAGTGTGGGAATTTCTCGTGGTCTGCGAGATCCCAATATTCAAATTTTAGAACCGACACCCATCCTAAGTGCGCTCCTTCAAAAATGATATCATCGAGGAGCAGTGGAGTCTACAGAGAGCTTTTGCTCTCATCTAGGTCCTTGGGCACCCTTGCTTTCCCTTTCCACGGAGGAACATACGCAGGCAACCTGGTTAGAGGGTCTACACCCTGGGTTTCTTCCTCCATTTCTTCGTCCTCCTCCTCGTCCACCAGGATTTCCTCAAGGCCTTCCTCCTCCTCATCGACTTCCAAATTAATCGCCTTCCCCTTTTCTTCCATGGTCAATTTAGTTCTCAGCGGGTTTCAAGGGGACACGTGCACCAGTACCATAGGTTGTTTGTCTTTCTTGGGCCTCAGCGTGTGCAGCAATTTAGGGATTTTTGCAACTATCCCGGCACTTTCTAGGGTGTCTCCTATTGCCATGGCCTGAGTGGCCTCTTCAACGGTCATCTTTTCGATATCCATGGCTTCCTTTGGCGTGGTCTTACTGTTGTTCCATAAATATCTCAATGGTTCAGGTAGGTGCTCAAATAATACCTTCGACTTCAAAAGATCGAACAAATCAGGGTTCATGAATCTCTAGGTGTGCAATAGCTCAATTCTCAAATGGCCAAGTGTTGTTTGTTGGGCAACCCTTTGCAATTTATAGCGCTTTTTGAATTTGAATTCGACCATTCCCCCCAAATCTGGTCCATTAATGTTCCCGTGGCGGCATATTTTCCCAAATCTAGCCCATAAATTTTGCCTTAAATTCCTGTCACCCACTCCATTTGGTCTCAAACCAAGCATCGCATCATGAATAGTGACTATAACAGTCACTTTCCAGCCAACCCACGCGGCAGCACAACTACCCTTGTGCTGTCGCAGACCTTGTGACACCTCGCTACTGTGCGCAGTCCTGACATCGTGCAGCTCTTGGGCAAAGTAGTTTATAGTCCCTCACCTCCTTTCAGCTACTTGGAGCACTAAGACTGTGCTTCCTACAGCTAGTCAGCTGATCAGGTTACCTATGCAGAGCTTCAAATGAATGCCATTTACTTTCCCTAGGAAGAGTTCATTATTCAACTTCTCCAACTGTACTGTGTCGCCCTCTGTGATTTCCTTAATAACATACGGTCACATCCCATGCAACAAACTGAGAAATTCTCGGCAGTGGTCCCCAAGTATTTCAATGTAATCAAGCTCGTCCTGCTTTATCACTACGGTCTTTCTATCAAGAAATTCCTTCTTTATTCCTTCCTCAAGCTTCTTGGCTTCCGCTTCCGCCATGGCGCTTTTTTCCCCTCAACCGAACTCTTTCATTCATGAGTTCTTGGAGCCTAAGATCACCCTGTTAGATCTCCTCATCGAGTCCCAACTTTTCATCTTCGAGCTCTTCCAATGGCATGAGCCTTTCTTCCAGGGCTCCACGGTCTATTACCCTTGCGAACGCCACTATGCGCAGACTAGACACAATAGACTTCATAGGTATTATGACCTCTACTCTATGAACCAACCAAAAAGGCATCTGTCCGAGTACGCGTAGGTCCCAGCCACTCCGCTGTGCGTTGCATACCTTGTTCAGCGCGTTGCACCTCTTATGAAATGATTCCACGGGGATAATCTTATGTGCGACTGTTCTTCCCACATACTGTCTGTCAAACATTAAGAGCCAACTACACATATGTCCCCCCAACACAAGATTATTGTCCATACCTCTCAGCACGAAGTTCATGCACATCCGCGTAGGTTGTTTTCCATGTGTCAGCATCCACCTGGCTAGATGTGCGAGCGGATTATCCTGCCCATTGCATTTATCTATCAATCGCACTCTAGGCTTCCCAAACCATGTGCGCATCATCCACCTACATTTGTGTCAGTCCTCAAAGCTCCTGTTACACAGTAATTTGTCACCATTGGTCACCGTCCCTATCGCCCCGTTCCCGTACATTGGAGGATGCATTCCGGGACCTGTGAGCAGTGACATAACCCAAAAACACTTGCATTATGTTCCCCTGAGTATGTACTTCATGTTCCCTGAAGACACCTTCTGCAAATTATCCCTGAAAAGTGCTATTTTTCCATTGGCGCAGGTCCACAGTGTCCTACCTGCGCCAATCACTGAGATCCTCAAAAGGAGGTGCGACCATTGGCGCTCTGTCACAGAACAACACCCGCGCCAACCCAGTTTGGTAATGATTTTTGACAAACGCGCGCCCATATGTTTTTTCCCTTCATATCACGAAGTCTTTTGAGGGTAAAATCCATCGGATAGAGGTCGAGAGTCGTCATCTATCCTTGACATCTATCCTTTCAGAGATAATGCCAATCCACAATGGGTGTCCTGGTTCATTGAATCTTCCTCCCTTCTCCATCTATAAATGTCTGTCCTCATGCATTAGACAAGCTAGTTTTGGTAATGCTAGTTGTGATTATGCTTGTCGTGAGTGATAGTGAAGCATAGAGAGGTTATACTGCCGGAGAGGGGGTATATTGCAAGACACACATAGCTGCTCACCCAGCCAGAGGAGAGGTTCAACGTCAGAACCTTGGTTGTAACTTTTCTCGTCTATTATTCATTAATGAACGACTGCTGTTATGGTTCCAATCTCATTGTCTACTATAATGATGTTTGATTTATTTCCTTTCTGATTGAAATATAGTTGTACTTTGGTGGATTTTATGCTTGTATTTGTTTCTTCCTTTGCATGTGCAGGTGTCCGTTCGCGAGGATCGCAAGGATTGTGACCTGCTGGAGCAAGGGAGCGGGAATCTCAACTCTGCTTCGACATTAGCGTTGGACTCCAGGTTGGTCTTCTTAATTCACCTTTAATGTACAACTAGGAACTTGCATAACAGCGTGAATTGATTGTGGCTAGTTCTGTTTTAGGCTAGTGGGATCACCTCTGTCCGCAGAGGGGATTTACCTATCCAACAGCTCCCTTTGTGCCCAACCACCTCGTGGGCATAGCGCACAGTACCTAATTCAAGGCCTGGAAAAGTTGCTTTTCTGGCACCTCCCTTTCAAACTTATCTAGGAAAGTATCTACCTCACTTAACCCATCATAAGTAGGCAGATCCCTCACTTCTGTCGATCCGCAACACAGCAACCTTTTTATCATATTACAGTTCAGGATAGTCACCTCATGTAACCGATTCTACCATCGCTCTGTTTCCTCATCAGAATCTGACGTACAAGAGCTTTCACGCTCCCATGAGATCCGTCCATCTGCGGTGGGATTCACCTAGTCCTGGTTTCACACTATTATCTTATAAATGCAGTCCAAATAATCGTCACTTTCATAGTCGCGTACCGGCTCTGTATAGCACGATCCTTCAGCAGGGTCCAAGGGTATAACTACGCGCAAATACTTCTTCTCAAAAATCATCTTGCGCTTCTTTAGATTAATCATGCCATTCATGTCACTGGCCCAATCAATTCCTAAGAGCACCGGGTATGGATTGCTATCATCAACAATCTCTATTACTTCAAAGTATGTTAGCACGCTCGCTCCCTCAATATCCACAGTAATTCCCTGCAATCTCCCCATAGGTATTATCTTTTGTTGGTTTGCCATTCACCACTGAATAGGAGACCATTGCAGTGTAGACCTCCCCATGCGCTCCCATGTCTTCTTCGGCAAAACATTCGCATCTGATCCTAAATCCATAATTACTTGGTCCATCTCATATTCTCCAATCTGCACGGTTAACCTCATTTCTCTTCCCATCCTCGTCTTATGGTTTCCAATCTTCTGGATTACGCTTGGTTCTCCTGGCGCGGTCCCAACGCATTTGTTAATGAGTTCCTGCAATCCTTTTACATCTTTATTGTCACGCAGTAACTTCACACATGTTTCCAGAAATGTCCTAAGCATAGATGGGTCCATCTCCGGCTCTGGTCTATCTTTGCTTCCTAAAGTGGAGGCATCCACGAAGCTCTTCTTAGCTTCCATGAAGGTTTCCTTAGCTTACTCCAAATCAAACTCTGCTTCTTTCGTTAGAGCCTTGCAAACCCAAGTACTATCTTCAGGTTGTTTGCCTTTATCATCTCCTGTCACAATTCCACTTCAGAGCACAATGTTCACATTCAGATCTTCCTCGCGTGACTCATACCTCATCATCTGCAGGATTTGAGGCGAGGGAGGTGGTAGTGCTCCTTTGTCACGTATCCTAGCTATCAACATAGGAAAATCTTCCGTCTCATGATCAAACAAGGTACAATACAGACATGATGGACACGTTGGGTTCGTACAATTGTGGGTATAATGTCTTGGCCCTCCACAATTGTAGCATATCAGCTGTCCATTACCTCTTTCAGGTCCTCCTCCACCTCGGCCTCGTCCGCAACCCTGAAATCATGTTTGCGCCACTCCTGCATTCTGGTCTAGGGGTCGCGTTTTGGTCTGAACTCTGTAGGTAGGAGTTCTATCCATCATTAGCTCATAGCTTCTACAAGTGTGCTCATCGTGTCCCACTGACCTACAAAAGTTACAGAAAAATTGCTACAAATTTTGAGTATACTTTTGTAACAAATGGCAGTTGTCCGTAGCGTGTTTCCCTCCTATTTGACAAATCGCGCACCATAAAGCAGACGTTGTGCTAGGTCCTACTTGTGCCTCCGGTCTTAATGGCATTGGTCCTCCTCCTACAAGGTAATTTTCGAACACCGGGCAACGATCCTTATCATGAACCTGACCCTTTCATTTTACGCACCACACCTCTTCGCGCACTTCCGGGCGAGCTGTCATGTCCTATTTCAGACTTTGCATCTCAAGGCATAAGTTTTTCAACTACAGGTGGATCCGCTGAACTCCCAAGTGAGGATCCTACATCGGGGTCTCATGCAGCCTCATCACGATCTCTAAGGCCTCTGCATTAGTCATTAACTTCTTCTGTGATAGCGCGCTCCTCAAATGCGGCGTTAACGATGCTACAAACCATTCGCGATGTTGTCCATCCGTCAGATTCACATTAGCTTCGCAAATCGTACACTTCAACCTTTGATCCAAATCCCAAGGAATTTTGCCTGGTAGCATCGTGATTTCTTTGAACCCATTGACCGATTGTGCTTCATACTTCAGCGTGCCAAATACTTTGTTTAGCGCTACTTGGATATCCGCAATTCCTGCATTCAGATTATCATTGGAGTGCTTAATATACCAGGTCAGCGCGTGGTCCTGCAAAGCACTAACTAATGTCGCTTTATTTATATTGTCATCTGTAACTCCCTGCGCTTCCCGTACAGCTTTTATGACGAACCAAAATTGGTCTGGGTCCTCATTTCCCACTCATTTCAACATAGGCAACTTTATCGTGCATGCCATATTGACTCGCAGTGGTGGTGGAGGTGGTATGGGTGAAGATGGAGGTGATGGTGGTGAAGTTGGTGGCGATGTGGGTGGGGGTGGTATGCGCAGAATCCTCTACCTTATCAAATGGATCACACTTCAGAGAGAGACCTTCACGAGTTCTTCCTCATCCCCTCACGGAGGTGAAATCAAGGGGCTAGTTTCTGGTCCCTTACTTCCTTCGTTTCTGTAGGTTTTTCTGCTTCGTGTAGCTCCGAACATCAAGGTAATTACATAACCCTCTTTTCACACAATAGAATTTTAATCCAAGTATTCAGAGACTTTACGTACTTACCTCATGGTCCCTTGAGAAAGCGTCACTCTGCCTCGCTATAGCTAACTGAAGTATCTACCGCGAACTTAGTAATGAATCCTCCTATAATCTGATCGAGCCATTGATCAATAGCAAGTGTGATCTTATCCTTCGATGCTTCCAATCTGCACACCAACTCTGGGGTCCACACAATACGACCATCGAGATTCCACCTTCCTTGGTTATATGTTGGCTTTGCAATCCACTAGTACAGCTCAGTAGGGAAAAATTCAAAAAAGATCTCGTGGATTTCTATGTACAGATAGCAATCTAACCACTCTTCTTTTGTTAATCGCGGATTCCTATTCTCCTGTGCCGCGAAATCATGAATCGTCCTTTCCAACCAACCTTCAATTTCATTCTTAGTTGGATTCCAATGATACAACATCAGACATCTCTATGCAGATTCTGGTCCCAGCAACATAACCATTTGTTGGCTTTATGGGGCCTGACCCAGGTTCGGAGTTAATTAACCAAACAAATCCCTACACTACTGGCCCTTTCGGCATCAGCCCGCGGTGCGTAAACTGTAGTCTCACCCGAAGCAATATGGGGGGATGTTGGAACCAAGTTTCCGCACCCTGGAGATGTCTGAGGGGTCGATTTAGTCCAACTGTGAATACCTTCGCACAGGTCACTTCGTGCACTATCCTGACCTGCGATACCTCCGCGATCTGTTATAACCGCCTTCGTGCAACCCTCACAAGGGGATGGGGTGCTTTCAAGCTACTATGGCAGCGATCTGCACTATTTCCCCAAATTACACTGCGTATCTTATTATCTTCTTAGAGATGTTAGTTAACTTCGCGTAAACATATACTTTATCTCACACTTAATCAACATAATCATATATGTTCGCGCATCATATAAACAGCAGAAATGTAGTTTATACCCAATAGTTTCAATGCAGAAAATAGTAAATAAAAACACAGGAATGGTATAAAACTTCTCTTTATTAATGCTTCAATTGGTTATAGACTCAACCTTCCCTATGCACTCAGCTGCGGACTACTAGGCCTCTGCGCACTCAGCTGCAGAGCCTTCTCCTACTCTATGACCCAAAGACTTGACTCTACACTTCAGACAAGACTCAATTCTTCATCATTTCTCTTTCTATTTCTATTGCTAACTTACAACTTAGAGCCTCGCTCTATTTATACAATCCCATGGTCAGCAGACCAGGGGTAGATCTCTAAAGCGAACATTACAATACAAAATTGAGTGCGGACAACCCTATGACTCATTTATGACTCCGCGCTCTATGCCCACAAATTGCAGAGTCTTTATATCGAATTTACATCTTTTGACAAAAATTTGGGCTCTTAGCCCCAAAACTTCCCTTGGGGTATCCCATGCCCAACAAGCCACCAGATAGAGAGTTTGAGCACACCCGTGAGCTAGAGCCGGGTATACAAGCAGTCATCACTACCCCTTACAGGCACCCCAAAGCCTATAAGGATGAGATAGAGAAGGCTATTTAGGAGTTGCTTGCTTTGGGTCACATCAGGCCTAGTTATAGTCCTTTTGCTTCTTCTGTAGTGTTGGTGAAGAAGAAGGATGGGACCCTCAGGATGTGCATAGACTACAGAGCCCTTAACAGGAATACCCTCAAGAACCAGTACCCCATTCCCGACATTGATGAGCTAATGGATAAGCTTAGAGGAGCCAAGTACTTCTCTAAGATCGATCTGCGTTCCTGGTACCACCAAATCAGAGTTCAGGATCAGGACATCCCCAAGGCAGCATTTCGGTGCCACTATGGGCACTTTGATTTTCTGGTCATGGCATTTGGGCTGACCAATGCTCCCGCCACATTCCAGTCTTGCATGAACCACATCTTTTGGGGGCAACTGAGGAGGTTTGTTTTAGATTTTCTTATGATAGCCTGTTCTATAGCTAGACATGGGAGGAGCACCTACAACACTTAGAGGAGGTACTGCACATTCTACAGGAGCAGTAGTTCTATGCCAAGCTCTCCAAATGTGAGTTTTCATTAACAGAGATGCTCTATCTCAAGCATATCATTGGAGCAAACGGGGTGAAGGTTCATGAGGAGTAGATCTGGGCCATCCGGGATTGGCTAGTACCCCGAGACATGACCAAACTGAGAGGCTTCTTGGGCATTTGCACTTACTACAGGAAGTTTGTCAAGGGGTTCTCAAAACTAGCAGCACCATTGACTGACTTGACCAAGAAAGGGGCCTTTACATGGATTGAGGGAGCACAGGCCGCTTTCGATCGCCTCAAGGAGGTGATGAGTAGTTTCCTTGTTTTAGCACTCCCAGATTTTTCCCAGCCATTCACGGTGGAGTGTGATGCATCAGGGGTAGGAGTTGGAGCTGTATTGTCACAAGAGGGGCACCCCATAGATTTCAAGAGTCGGAAGCTCCTGCCACATGAGTTGACATATTCTATATATGACAAGGAGATGCTGGCCATAATGCATGCATTGGCCAAGTTCCGCCAGTACTTGGTGGGAAACTGATTTAGAGTGAAGATTGATCACAATAGTCTTCAACATTTCATGGGGAAGCAGGGCCTCAATGACAGGTAGCAGAGATAGATCAGCAAGGTGAAATCCTATGACTTCGATATTGAGTATGTGTGGGGCAAGCACAATGTGGTGGTCGATGCTCTATCCAAGAGACCGGCTGGGTTATCTCTTATGAGCATCTGCTAGGATTGGAAGGCTCAATTGTTCGTTGAGTACTCCAAGAATAGGAAGGCATGCGAGGTGCTAGAGGGGACACATGCAGATGAGTGTTACCGTGTGATGGATGAGGTCATCTATTATAAGGGGCGCATTTACTTAGTTCCAAACTCGCAATTGAGGGAGAGGGTACTCCAAGCATCTCATGATTCACCACTGTTCGGACACTAGGGGTTCTAGAAGACTTACATGGCTGATGAGAGGGGTTCACGTCGAAAGGCCTCAAGGAGGACGTGTTGCAGCATGTAAGGGAGTGTGAGGCCTGCCAACGGAACAAGGGGGAGTTGACTCACCCTACAGGGCTATTACACCCACTTCCCATTCTAGAAGGGAAATGGTAAAGTATCTCCATGGATTTCATCATAAGGCTCCCCACAGTATAGGGGAAGGATTGCATATATGTGGTGGTCGACAGGCTGACCAAATTTCCCCACTTCTTCACCATCCCCACTAGATTCACGGCTACCCAGGTTGCTAAGTTTTTTTTCTGGGAGGTTTTCAGACTACTTGGGATCCCCAAGAACATTGTTAACGACAAAGACAGTAGATTCATGGGTGGCTTTTGGCAAGAGCTTTTCAGGTTGGTTGGGACGGAGCTTACTCCTAGCACCAGTTACCACCCTCAGGCGGATGGCCAGATAGAGAGGGTCAACTAGTAGTTGGATGGGTACTTGAGGAACTATGTGACAGGTCAGTAGAGGATGTGGATTTGATGGTTTCACTTAAGCAAGTTCTTCTACAACACCGCGCACCACATGTCTATCGATATTACTCCTTTTTGTGCCCTCTATGGTTATGATGCTCTAACTTTTATTGATGTTATTTTTGAAGATAGTCGGGCCCCAAAGGGCAAAGATTGGGTCTAAGAGAGCCAAGATATCCTCAAAGCTCTCGAGGATAATCTAGGGATAACCCAAAATCAACAAAAACTATATGCAGATCGACACAGGGCAGAGAGGTACTTTGAGGAGGGGGACTTCATGTAACTTCAGTTGCATCCTTACGGACAGTCTACACTGAAACAGAAGGGGGCCAAGAAGCTACAACCACACTTCTATGGGCCCTACCAGGTGACTAGGTGGGTTGGGGAGGTGGCCTATGAGCTAGCGCTACCTTCGGGGAGCATGATCCATAACATATTTTATGTCTCATGCCTGAAGAAGGTGTTGGGACAATAGGTGACCATAATAGCTGATCTACCCCCATTGGATGATAAGGGCCATTTGGTGCTGGAACCAGATGCCATACTCAAAAGCAGGGAGAGAAGACTGAGGAGAAGAACCATCAGGGAGTTCATGGTGCACTAGAAGAACTTGCCGAATGAAGATGCCACCTCGTAGGGTGAGCACATACTAGAGCACCCGACTTTGAGGTTGCTTGAGGGCAAGCAAAATTTGGGAGGGGAGGATTGTCATGTCCCTTCTCAAATGAATTAGTCATGGGGTGCAGAAACAAAATTTTGGCTTAGGAGGAGGACCCCACACGCAGAACTTAGGAACTATAGGCAATTCGATTTATTTATGGCATCCAATAGAATGTGGGGCCACCACATGCATAATTCAAACATGGCCAAGGAATGCATTAGAGGGAATTCAAACTAGTTGAAGGAGGGGCCCACAAGATGCTAAGGGCGTCCAAAGTGATAAAAGAGGATGGAGCTCTCATTTTGTAGCATTCTGATTATTTGAAAAATAACTTTACTCTTGTACACTTTGTTGCTTAGCGACTCTACCGGCTGTTTAGAAACGAGTCTTTAGTAGGGGAGATTCAAACTCTACTTTTTCGGACTATCCATGCCTGCCCTAGGGAGGTTGTTCCACAAAGGGTGCAGTAGTTTCAACATTGATTCATAGTTCATCGAGCCATGTAGAGGAAGGGACTGCACACTTTCTAGGCAGCTAGAAATACACAGAGGAGGATTGAGCCAACCAGGAGGTCCCTAACTTGCTGGGAGTTCCAGGAGAAAGGAATGTAGTGGGCTAAGGGTATTTTCTCATATTTTTGCAACCAGCTAGTTAGTACACACATTCATACACATTTATGGGTGGAGGGACTGCGTAGTGGCCTCAGGAAGCAAATTCATGGGGCTTGGGTGAGCAGCCATCAGGGCCAAGTGCCATCCGGGGAGCAAGGGATTAGCTACTACATTTGAAAGCAAAATTTGAGGGGTGTTTCCAAGTGGATTTTCAGGTTGTTTCCTGCAAATCGAATTTGGCAGTAGTAGCTGGAGAGGCGCTACCAAGAGGCCGAAAATCCAAAGTCAAAATCAGAGAAATTCCCTTCTGGGTTTTTCCTGGGTTTTGTCCAAGAAGTCTAAGGATGAAAGGACATAATTTTCTGGGTAGTTTTTGGGCACATTCCATCAGGTCGAAATCAGCAGAACGCCAGTTTTCTGGGATAGCACAGTGCATAGTGGTGCAACAACTGAACGTCCATCTTTCTAGCTATTCCATCACCTAGGTTTGCTCCATATTGTCCTTGAGACAAGCCCAAGCACACCACTTCATTCATATATTGTACTCATGCTCTCATATTTCATAATATATGGCTCAGCAGTTCAAGTTTTACAGTGTTTCATGGGTGTTTGATACATGTTTTTAATTTTATGTTGTTGCATTGTTTGTTTATTTGAAATATCACTTAAATTCTTGTTTACGAACATTACATAGAACCAATCCAATTTCACTCCAAACACTTGAAATCTCAAGAGACAAGAATTTGCTAAAGAAATAAGATAATTAGACAAAACACCAATAAATACAATCACAATGGACAAGAAAAAGGACCTAAGGGGCTTAGATACATTGGATTTAGGCAAAGAAACCCTCGTTTTCACCAATCTCTAAGATCAACACAACTGTAATGGCCAAACTCATGTTAAATAGGGGTTCAACGTGACTGTTTTAAAGGAAATCAAACTGGCAGTGCGACTGTTCGAATCAAAAACTCGTTAGGTGTGGAATAAGGCAAAAAACAAAAAAGATTTCAACAAATAATCCAAACTCAACACTCTAAGGTAGTAATCAGTGATTGTGCAGGCCTATACAGGCTCAAACTAACTGAGAACTCAATGGTCGGACAAACTGATCAAGAGATCAGATCAAAAAATAGATTCAAGAGGTTATAAGATCCCCAGTGGAGTCGCAAATTTGTTGTGAAGACAAATCCCCTCTGTGAACAAAGGCAATCTCTCTAGCCCAATGAGTGGGTCTAGAAACAAACTAAACAAACTAACATACACTTTCCTGGATTATGTTTAACAAATGCATAGAGAGAGACCTACCTTGCTTTGATGCTAATTGCTCAATCCCTTCGATATGACTTTGATTCCTTTGCTTCCAGCCTCGTTCCTTACTTGTTCTTCACGTCTGAGTACCTACAAGGAAGATAAAAGAGAAATGCAAGCTACAAGAGAATATATGGCATACATCAAACATAAACTACTTAATAGTTCAAGGAGTATTAAGCTAAAAACATAAACATTTACACAATTATGAAAAGTGAACATTAGATATATATATTAATAAGCTAAAAAGGGAAGCATACAACCTATGCCTTGATTTTGGAGACCTCCTTTTGGTGGATGTCCAATTCCAAGCAAAGACTCTTCAAGCACTCCTTCTCCAAGTTAGAATGGGCAGCATTTAGGCATAATCTCAGTATAGGAATGTAGGAAATCAATGACCAACCATTTTGGGATGGAGAGGAGTTGATTTATAGGAAGGGGGAGGGAGTTAGGGATCCAAAAAATAGGGAGGAAGGTCTACATCTCAAGGCCCATAATGATAATATCAAGAGCTTCAAATGGGAGAGCTCAACCATATCTACAACAACCAATATCCAGCTCATTGTTCTCGAAGCTTATAGCATACGAAGCTTCTCCCCCATTTTGGGAAAACCTGCCAGAAGAGGTTCAGCACGGGTTTTCATATCAAAACCCAAGTTGGTAGTGCTAGTGTAAAGCAATGCAACCTTCCATCAGCATGGGCAGGCAGTGGAGCAAAGCGTGTTGGCCCTAAAAATTAGGGTTTTAGCTAACCTTCTTTAAAATTGACTTAGGTTTGTTTTCCTTTAGTTTTTTAGGGATGTTTTCATTTGTGTATCATGATTGATATACTTCACAGTTGTCAACATTTTGGCACTTTGGGATATGGAACAGGAAGTGAACATGAGGTGTGAAAAAATACCGTGTAACAATATTTTGGACCTCTTGATTCACTTAACCCTCATTACCATCAATATATCTACAAGTTCCATTGTGAGACTTTGGAGAGGAAGCAATTGCAAATATCCTCCATACCCCAGTTAAACCCCCATCCCCGGGGCTCAAAGAAACCACATTTTTTCTATAAGGAGAAGGAAGAGACAAATATGCCATCACATGGCTGACAATAGTACATTTATAACATCTAAATGGAACATCTAGGTAATCGAATATCTGGGTAAAAGATTTGTTCCCATTAACGATTTGAATAAACTCATATAGTCCTTATCGAGCATTGATCTCCACAAATGAATACTATCGAAGAGAGGTTACAATCTCTAAAACCCAAACCACTAACAATGAACTTATTAATAGTATTCCTGATTACCAAAAAGCCCACCTCGTTCAAAAATTCTAATCGGAGATTAGGCAATTTAACCCATATTGAAGTACAAACATGTGAAGCGAACTGAGCATCAAATAATGGATGTCATGGCTTCAAGCGAAACATGTTGTGGTACATAAACAATCTCTACACCAGAATATTCTATGCATCCTCCTCACAGTGAAAGAAAAATCCATTCCAATGCCTTGAAAGACTGTGACAAATGGGAAGATAACCCAAGAAGGGGATTTGATGAATTTGTATCCACTTGAAAAGTTGTCACAAGTTCATTCTACATCCAAAAATTTTACCATACAATAGTTTTTTGGAGAAACCTGCTCCAATAGTAAATACTTACCCACCACTAAAGGAGCACTAGAACCTCACAAACAAATGGTTATTTTCCTTTTATAGTCTTTCTGTAGAGGTAAAAAACTAGACACAAATTCCTGAAGGTAATCTAGATATAAGATGGATTTGATGAAACCTCTTCCTTGGCATGAGAAATTAGATAAAGGCACAATGTACTGAGGATTTGGATATATTATGATGTTGGGGAGTCATGAGATAAAGAATGAGAATTATCCTCTACAGTATTGCCTCCCATAAAATTTGCATGTGAAGCACTAGAATATAGGTAAGTCTTGCCAACCAAGGTGTAACACCCTCCTCCCACACTTACCGAAGTTCACTGGTCCACTAGGGTAAATATGTGAGAAAGAGTTACTATGATATGAATCAACCTCCTAGGTACAGTTAAGGAAGTGGAATCATCCAACCAAAACTTTACCGCCCTACTTCAGAAACTACAGGACCCCTAGAGGCTAAAAAATCACTCCAAGTGCCCAGACCTTGAGCTAGACTGCCTTTTCACTGACCTAGACTACCAAGCACAAGCATAACACTACCTAAATTTGACTTTAACACTCCAATCTCATGGATGACCCTTCATCCCAGTGACTGCAGTCTAATTTACTCAGTTTTGTGCATGTGACCATGAGATTTGAGCCACTTTTTCAAAGCTAGGATCCAAACCTCTGCCCAGAAATCGATAGAAATTCCAAAATGATAAAATACATCAAGACAAAGATAGATATACAAAACTTAGTCAAGCACTTGACCTAACCAGGCCCAACCATGACATTCATTTCATCAAACACATTGAGAACATGTAATCTACAGGTTATAAATGCAAATCTGAACAAAGGGGTCTCATACTTATCTAAGAATCGTCAGGAAGGTCTAATGCCCTCTCACAATAGTTGCAATAACCTATATTAGGCCATGCATTCAATAACCATTCATTTACCAATCAAAACATAATGAGAGCCATAATTAAAGTCTGTCATAAAACCATGCGTATAACCAAAATATAACCAGAATAATAACAATGATAGAACAACCATAAAAGCCACATAATAACAAGTATAAATATTCATGAAATACAAGGGGAAAAGGGCTCTTATTAATATATGCAAAATCCAACCAAGTCATGGATTTCCATGTACCAACCAACCATAGATTGGGCTGAACCAAATATGTCTTTTAGTCAATCACCCCCATGCCATATTCCAAGCATGAATGTGGGACTCACAACAACCAAGGATTCCTCAGGCTTTACAGAATTTCCCGCCATTACCAGTCAAAGGATGTCTAGGCCTAAAACCCTCATATATACATCCAGGCTTTACCGCAATCCCTCCATTATTGGTCAAGGGATTCCTAGGCCAAACAATAAACATACACTACAAGGCTTTATCACAATCCTGCCAAAACCGATCAAGGGATCACTAGGCCCTAAACAAGCTTGGATGCCTCCGATTTATTCACCAATACCTTGAGGAATTTTCTCGTCTCCACCCTCAAGATTTACCATATATTATCTGAAAATGGAGGAAAGCTCCTCCTATAAAAAATCGACCGTCCTTTGACACTTTGCAAGTTAAGAAAACGGGTCTTTAAAGGTAAAATATGTTTCACAAACTCTTCAAGATAGTGAGTTAAGTTTTCACATGAACCAAAAAGAGAAACAAATTCACATGCAACTCAAGATGATAAACATGAAGAGAAGAAACCAACATTTGATAGCGAAGTCCACCCCTCTTGGGTTGCGTCTTCGGGCCTGCGCCAATTGCTAGGCCGCTATATTGATTTCAGCAGCAAATGAGTACATTACAACTTGTTGACAACCAAATGATTTGTTTCTCCTACAAAGAATTCTCACTCAGAAAGATGACTCCCTACAGTAAGTCATGAAAATGTCAACATAAAAAGGACTCTCACACAATAGGTCCTTGTACTCCACCTGAAATCAAAAGCATAAACATGCAACTCCTTCACAATGAAGAGTTAAAAATGGCTTCTCTCCTTAACACATTGAGAAAAGACTGAAAAGAGTTGCTCTACTAAAGTAACAATTGTTGCATATGAAACTAGAAGGTTGGAAAACCTCTAACTAGGCTCTCTCCATGCTCAAATATGCCTCCATATTGCTTCAAATTTATCTTTGCCTCTAGCACTAAAAGACTTGATAATGAAAAAAGTCCATCATAAAGTGCTAAATCATAAAATTAAGGTTTTCAATGAGTCCAAGACACTCAAAAACCCCCATATAAGCTCTTCTTGAGCTAAAAAAGGTTAAAAATTGAGCAAGGTATGCTTCTCCAAGCCAAGCTCTGTTATATGTCCTTCAAATTGTAAAAACATGATAACTACATGATGATTTAACCCTTTACACATTCCGTCAAATGACCATTTCAGCTGGGACCAATGATATTCCTGTCACAAAAGGTGCAATTCGTTGCCTCTTTAATTTCGCCAATAACCCCCCTTAAGTGCAAAAATTGAGTCACGTGTATCCATGTGTTGATCTGATAATCACCCTATGAGTGACCTGAGTTAAAGATTTATTGAATAAAGGTATTACATACTCATGTGCTGGTGTGTGTGTGTCTATGTTATTTAGGCAACGGATTGATCAGATTGAAAATACACAGACACTTGAAATGGAAAGACAGCAGAGAAATACAGTAAGCAAATACAAGAACACAAGAAATTAATAAGGAGTTCACCCTATCCTCCAGTGCTACATCTCCAGTCCAGGTCTCAGTGGTGGCCTTATTTTATTGTGTCTTAAGTAGAGAATTACAATGAAGGAGCTCAATGTGAGTCTCCTGAAATGGAATTTTCTTGGCAGGGTGGTTCTTAGATGCCCCAAGCCACTAGAGTACACAGACTCTCTTCCTTACCAGCTCTGTGACCTTTCGGGTCTTTAATGGAAAGAGCCCAATGTGGTTCTCAGTCCGAACAGATCCTCTCTGGGATGGATTGAATCTCTCAAGCTCTCTGGTGCTCGATGTTGCCTTTGGTCAACTCGGCCCTCTGTCTTCCATTATGCTTTTGCTTCATTGTCTTTCTTTCCTCTGTTCTTCCTTTCTGTGTTCCGGTCTTCGATGTTCTCCTTGTACTTCTGCTTTACCTGTGCATGGCTTTAAGGCCATCCATTCTCATGGTTGTTCGATTCCTCTTTCATTTCCCATCAGATCGCTTGCTACAGCTTCGCTTGGAGTTCCCCGTTCAGCGTCATCATCAAGCTCACAAGGAGTGGCCACTTGTCCTCCTACAGCTGCGCCAACTCGCTTCGTCGGTTTGGTTCTTCCGTTATGTCATGGAATGATTCTTCTACCACCTTGGCAGTCAAATCGACATCAAATCTTTACAAACTACGACTTAATCCCCTGTCGATTCCGCTTTCCCATCGGGCGCGATCTCAGCCTTTAGATCTGGGGCCTCCATATCTGACGCCATTCACACATTTCATGCGGTTGACTTGCTCGACCGTTAGCACAGGATAGTGGCGGTTTTCTCTCTCCTCCACTTGCCACGCATCAACCACTGAGTGGGATCGCTCTGTTTTCGCCAATTCCGCTTACCACTTGAGGGTGCCCCCGATCAATACCGCCAGTTTTTCAGAGTGCGGGTCCCGCCTGTTATAGACATTTTTGTGCCTTACAGCATTGAGCATGAAATGTCCATAATCTAAGGGATCCAAAGTCCCTAAACATGTTGTTCCTACCCCTAGAGGAATAAGGCTAACAAACCACAGCAATTCACAGAAGTTCTCCACCAGAAACTGCTCAAAAACAAGTCAATTCAGGATCAATTCAGTGGCTCCACTAGCTGTCTGCGCTGAAATGCAAAGTCAACACTGGCTACCTGCACTGCAATGCAGGTAGAAGCACTACCAGGGTGCGCTGAGCGGGAATTGACAAATGGAAAGTTCATTCCGAGAGGTGTCAAGACCCAGGAAGCTTCCAGAATCTTCCTCAATGACACTTGCCTCAGTGAATTCGACTAGTGATGAGTAAGAGGTTCCCAATCTCCAAGTGGAAGCAAGAACCTCCAAGTGGAATCAAGAACTGACAGAGGGAGGGGACACTAGTCAGATCTCAGCTGACTCATCCTCTCTCCAAACATCTATATATAGATCTCTCCTCCATGAGATCTAGGGGCTGGAATTTTGTTATTGCAAAGAATTGTTGTTGGTTTGAGACTGGAATTATTGGGTGCTTAATGCTTTGAGGGAAGTTGAAGATAGGAATTTCATTTGTTGGGAAGGAGATGTTGGATTGGAGCCCTCTGGGTTGTATCTCTTCCTGAACCTTGTTATTCATCAATAAAGCTATCTTGGTTTCTCCTATATGCTTATGTGTCTTTGATGTATGATTGCATTAGTGTATTTAGTTTATTTCTAATCCTGAACTAGTTATGAATATGAATCTATGTCTTTGTGTAGTGTTCTCTTCTTGTGATCTTGCAGAAACCTCTTGAAGCTGGGCGAGCGAGAAGACAAGTAGTTGGGAACTCCCAAAGAGAAGAGGAACCGGATCGAGGGACAAACGGAAGACACCGGTTAGTCCATCTATCTCTCTTCATTCTTAATTCATAAAGGAAGAATACTAGAATAGCTGTCTCTGTTTGTTGCTAAGGCACTGTCACACCTTAGGTGGATAGGATCATCCTGCATATGCATTTTTCCCCACAACAAATTGGCGACTCCACTGGGGAAATCTGTTTAGTCATTTTATTTGTGTCTCTATCATTGCTTGTTTCATAGACTCAACAGCAACAATCGAACTGCATCTACTATTCTCATATGCAAAGTAGACAGCTGCTGCTTTGATCCAATCACTGGATTTGTCTATGATCTGAACAATGGACTCACAAATGATTTGATGATCCTTTGTGATAGATCTTAGCCCTTCCTCAAAGCATCCCTTTGATTGTACCTTGCTTGTTGCTTTGATTTGGCCTGAAACTGTAGATTAATCAGCAAACTGTGACCCAGAACCCAGTGAGAAACTCTCGTTTCTCCTTCAGCACAGACCCTGTGAAGAGGTTTTGCATTTCAACGCAGGTCCCATGAAGGCTACCTGCCCTGAATGTCAAAACCCCTGTGTTGAGGGTGCGTTGATCCAGTTAGGCCTTGTGCAGCTGGGGTTCTCTGCTTTGTTTTGCCTTGTTTTGATCTCTGATTTTTGCAGCCTGTAACCAGCATAGGTACCTGTCTGATAACTCCTTTTCTCTGCTTAAATTCCGCCTCCTTTTGTACAAAAAGATTGTGAGTGTTTTTATGTGTTTGTGGCGTCATTTACAGTCTTCCTTTGCAAGAGTGAAATAGTCATCCTGTAGCCCTTGATTCAGATATGTTGATTGTGATCTTAGGAGAGAGTTCATTGGCTGTTTACAGTTGATTTTACATTTACTTTTGCTTTTGGTTTGAGTTTGTCTCTTTTAAGTGTCGAAACAAGTATTCATTTCGGAAATCGTAAAGTGTTGTAATCTCTTCTACCCTCTCTGATTTCGAAAAATTAAACTTGTTTGTATTTGTCATTTAAAAGCAAATTCAAAGTTGTACAAAAAGCTTTCTTTGTAGGCATCAATACTAAGAAAGCGGAAAACAAACACCTGCATTGTGCATTTGCATCTTGATAGTTTGCATGCTTGATTTAGGGAATGTGCATTAGAGTGTGTTGATTGCTCTTTGAGAAAATATGGTGTCTTTCTTTTCCCTTTGTAGCTAGGATTTTCATAAGTTGAAAAGATATAAAGCTTGCTTATCATCTTTAGACTGCATTTAGGAATTGTATCATACATCTCGTGGTGAACCTCAAAAGGCAAACTTCTAAAAAGATCAACCTAAAATAAATTGAATGAACTTAACAACGCTTTGCAACATAACGCACAACATAGAGGTCTAGGCTAGAGACGTGTTCCGGCATCGTAAAGCCTGGTGACTGTCGATCTCGTTGATGGTGGGTGATTCCTCCTGAGGGACGATAGCGCCAGTACAGATTGTGCTCCCACGTACCGTCGCGTATATATTGGGAGACCCCTATAGGCATAAAACCTTTATCCTTAGGAAGCCGTGTCGGCCGCCCTACTGATCGCAATGCACTGAACACAACATTCAGGAAGATCGACCGCCGGTACCTTAAAAAGTATTCTGCGGTTTTGCGAAAAGTTTGGCACA
The DNA here is from genome assembly GCA_031772625.1 of Pinus tabuliformis. Taxonomy (NCBI): domain Eukaryota; kingdom Viridiplantae; phylum Streptophyta; class Pinopsida; order Pinales; family Pinaceae; genus Pinus; species Pinus tabuliformis. Next base: position 42,963,584 of record CM062815.1, read on the forward strand.
CCCTCTACCTAGAACTCCAGAGCATTTCCTTTTGGCCTTTTTCAGACTCTATAACAGAAAAAGTCCATCTGAGCATTTGTCACTTCGGGCTCGTTAAAACATCGAAGGAGACTAGAGTCATCTTTAGCTTTTTCTCGACTCTTTAAAAGTGAAAAAGCAAGTTGTGTCTAAAGCGTCGTTAAAATTTATTTTAAACGGAACAATCACCCCTATTCCTGCGTTGATCTTTAGGTTGAGAAAATGGAGCACACCAACCAAGGAATTCCCCTTGGTGGAAATCCTAGTCCCTTCTCCTCTTGGGGAGATGTTGGTGCGCCCCATATGGCCACATTGTCGCTTCCAGGACTGACAATTGGCCTGCCGGTCTGGCTCTTTTCAACCAATGTCGTTAAGAACACCACTACTCCTGAACAGTCGAATCAACAGTTAGACCAGACCAGAGTTACCCACCAGTCTTCTACTTCCTATAATTCTTCCTCTCCTCCCTCCTCTTCGCATGGTGGAGCTGGCCAAGCCAAAAGCCAACCCCCTAAGGAGAAGAAGGAGAAGAAGAAGAAAGAAAAGAAGAAGAAGGAACCAAAAGCGACTGGGGGCAAACAAGTGGCGTCTGACAAAAATCCACACACAGCACTGACTAGGCCTAAATCGCCATGTGTCATATGCAAGGGAGACCACTTCCACAGAGATTGTCCCTGCATCCCTCGGATACTAAGGGACTGGTCTCCCCGTTTGCACAATTCGGTGGCGTCAACCTCTAATAGCCATGTTGACAGCTCACCGTCAACTAGTGAAAGTGAAGTCACAGGACAAAGAGGGAAAACTAAATTTCCCTCCAAACTGTGTGAAGGCGACCATGCCATCCACCGTTGTCCCTTCTTAGACGAGGCTAAAAGAGTTTTGGAAGATCGCCCGGTTTTACCAGTGCAACTTCCTCCTGGATATCAAAAACTCCTGCCAAGTCCTTCACCAGTTGAGAACCCGGCTGGCCCACTCAGGTGGTCAGCCGAAGCACCTATCATTGAAGATGAACCGTCTGGATCCATACCTGACGAAAGTCAAAAGGTTGAGGCGGCAGTTGACCCGGTTTTGCCTTCAGAGGCTCTATCTTCGAATGATACCGTCACAGAGGAGAATAAAGACAACACCGTCCAAATTCTCTTCATTAACACAGACTCCGACGAACAAGGGGGCAATTTGCCCATTCCTTTGTCGCAGGAAGGAACTTCGTCAGAGTCATACCCGGCCGTCTATTCGGTCCCACCACCAAGCAACCTAGTTGTCTCGTTCGACTGGAACCAACTAGGCAGACCCCGTTTGCCAGCAAACATACCATTCAGAATTATCGTTCAAATATACAGAATGGTAATGGCTGGCACTATCATTGATGAGGGGGCATCTGTGAGTATCCTTTCCTCTATTGCTTGGAAAGCACTTGGTTCGCCAGCGCTTTTGCCTGAAATGAGAAATCTGACAGGCTTTGATAAAGGAACCAGTCGACCTTTATGGATCCTCCCCAATGTGCCCATAACATTGAAAGCGAAGACCGTTCAAATGAACGTGATGGTCGTCCAAGGACCCTTGGATTATAACCTACTCCTTGGACGAGACTATATATATTGCATGGGAGCCATCGTTTCCTCACTCTTTAGAGTAATGTGTTTTCCGCATGAAGGAAGAGTGGTCAAGCTCATGGACCAGCTTTCATTTCCCGGATCACACATCGCAAATAGTCATATACCATCCCTAAATGGTCTCTTCACGCAAGAAATGTCTCAACCCACGGTCCGTCCTCCTGATGAGCGCGAGTAATCCGGGAGGATATGACTGGAACCCAGGGGGCATGCGTCCTGGTCTGCTTCAGCAGGAAAACTTTAGGTATAGGGTAGGTTTCCGCGGGAGAATATGACTAGTCCATACCCCGTCCGTGATTGGAAGAGGGGTTGTTCTAGAATAAGATTCTTTTGTCAAAGTTATGTGAGTTGGCGGGCATCGTCGCTCACCTTTGTTTATCTCGGTAGACATCGCGAAGAAGTGTTTTATTCGTGGCCGCGAATGGAGCAATCTTTGGTAACCTGAAAGAGGTAGGCCTCTCTCGGTAAAAAAATTGTTTTGCCGGACTAAAGAAGGGGTAACCTTGAAACTTTGTTTTATACCTGGGGGCATGCAAACCTTTCGGAGTGCAAGCAAGGGGCGGCTATTTATTTTTTAAATTTTTAGGTCCTCCCTTTAAACCTGTAGGTCTAACCCTTTAAACTCGTAGGATTAGTCGTTTCCAAACTTGCATAACGAAAGGATGTGGGGCATAGCTTTGGTAAGGCGCAAGCTCCATAAAAAATGGAATCTTACATGAGACATTCTTATCATATGACTGGATTGATCGAGAAGTTTTAGCACACAGTTCATGCTCGTTAAAAAATAAACGCAAGATCCGAGCAGTTTTATCGTATAGTTCATGCTCGTTAAAAAATAAACATAAAATCGAGCAAGTGTTTCAATCCGCGTTTAAGCTCGTTAATAAATGAACTACCCGGTAAATAACCACAGTGAATGTAATATCATCAGCCATTAAAGCCTTGGTCGTGTTTGCACCGTCACCTCCACTTTTCCATTGGCCGATCATTCACCTCCATTTGATTGTTTACACATTTTGAGGAACAGCTGCGAAGAGTGATTTCACTTAGCCATCCTTGTGACACTGCCGTGATTGGAAAATTCCAAGCCTTACCTGGAATCAGTTGCTAACCTATTTCATCACTCGTTCCTCAAAAGACGAGTCTTCTTTAAGCTCTTTTCATCTGACTCGTAAAATATGAAAAGATTGTCGAGTCCTTGGCCTTCCAGCTCGTTAAAGGGACAGGAAGTGCTATCCCTCCTCTAGATTTTAATCTTTTTGGACCTGAGGGATTATTGCACAAAAAGATCGAGCGCTTGTTTTATTCGGCTCGTTAAAACTATCGAAAACTCATCCCTTCTGTATTGTTTTATACTTTTTCGGACCTAAGGAATTAGATGACGAAAAAGGACTTTTGGAGTTAACTTTATGTACCTTTTCAGACTCTCTAAAAATGAAAAGGATCGAGTTATCTTTGTCGTTAGACTCGTTAAAATCATTAAATAGCGACAAACTTGTCTTTAGACGAGAACGAGTTTCACTATCGCTAGGCTCGTTAAAACATAGCGATGGGCTTGCCCGAAGGGCAAGTTATAGAACAAGCATATGTTATCCTCCTCAAGCTTGACAAAAATAAAGAGGTACTGGTCAGCAATGACTGGGGAAAATTGGGAGAAACTCAAGAAAACTTTGATGGTAGCAAGTCGCTCTTGAACATGACACTTTTCCTCCATACCACAATCGGGTTGGGTTGTTTCATTCACTGGTCACATCACCATGGTCTCGCCATACCATCCATATTTGGGGTAATGCTACCAATCCATCGCATCAATGTCGCCATATGTTCAAGAGAAGTCGTTCAGAAAAGTCAACCGTGCCCCATCCATTGCCGTACATTATCCTTCATCCTTTCATGACCGCCACCCTGAATCATATGTCACAGATCGTTTTCACCTCCATCAAAATCATTAGCTCCGTTCCGTGTCATTGATGTGGGATTCATTAAGGCCCTCCTTTGACGGATCGCTTCTTGTCGACATCAGCTCATTATCCAAGAAGTTGATCTAGGAACAACCCCTTCAGTACTTTGAAGCTTGCATGCCTCAATGGCAAGTTTCTCACTTCCGGCGATAGGTATATATCAATGACCTTCGACCGAAAGATTTTGCGTGGTGTTCGACGCCAAGTCCTTTATTCACACCACGTGAATTGTACTGCAATACCTTGAGGGTCATTATCATTATCGGTGATTCCTCTCGCGCTTGTTAACGGTTTACCTCATTGACCGGTAATCAAGCGATGTCTTTCCATGTTCGACTTCAGAACATTTCTCACATGGATCGACTTGTACTTAGAGTGAAGATCGAACGAGTTTGAAGACCCCGGATCTAGTTTCATCCATCCGGGCTGCGATATATATTCAGAAAAGATAAAGACATTGACATGTACATCATTGCAGCAGATAATCATCCTATCCAAAGGATGATAATTTCATCAAAATTATCAGTCTACCATCAGACGATTGTCTGTTCTATGTACAGAAAAATGAATTTATAAAGCTGAGCATGGGATTGCCCGCCTCAGCTAGATCATGAAAGCAGTATGAAAAATAATGTATTGTATTGTATCTTATTACAGGTCTCCTCCCAGCATTGGATGAACTTCGGATCCTCCTGATAAAGCATTTCACCCGATAAACGGCCTCATACTTTAGGGGGCAACTGTTATAGACATTTTTGTGCCTTACAGCATTGAGCATGAAATGTCCATAATCTAAGGGATCCAAAGTCCCTAAACATGTTATTCCTACCCCTAGAGGAATAAGGCTAACAAACCACAGCAATTCACAGAAGTTCTCCACCAGAAACTGCTCAAAAACAAGTCAATTCAGGATCAATTCAGTGGCTCCACTAGCTTTCTGCACTGAAATGCAAAGTCAACACTAGCTACCTACACTGCAACGCAGGTAGAATCACTACCAGGGTGCGCTGAGCGGGAATTGACAAATGGCAAGTTCATTCCGAGAGGTGTCAAGACCCAGGAAGCTTCCAGAATCTTCCTCAATGACACTTGCCTCAGTGAATTCGACTACTGATGAGTAAGAGGTTCCCAATCTCCAAGTGGAAGCAAGAACCTCCAAGTGGAATCAAGAACTGACAGAGGGAGGGGACACTAGTCAGATCTCAAGCTGACTCATCCTCTCTCCAAACATCTATATATAGGTCTCTCCTCCATGAGATCTAGGGGCTGGAATTTTGTTATTGCAAAGAATTGCTGTTGGTTTGAGACTGGAATTATTGGGTGCTTAATGCTTTGAGGGAAGGTGAAGATAGGAATTTCATTTGCTGGGAAGGAGATGCTGGATTGGAGCCCTCTGGGTTGTATCTCTTCCTGAACCTTGTTATTCATCAATAAAGCTATCTTGGTTTCTCTTATATGCTTATGTGTCTTTGATGTATGATTGCATTAGTGTATTTAGTTTATTTCTAATCCTGAACTAGTTATGAATATGAATCTATGTCTTTGTGTAGTGTTCTCTTCTTGTGATCTTGCAGAAACCTCTTGAAGCTGGGCGAGCGAGAAGACAAGTAGCTGGGAACTCCCAAAGAGAAGAGGAACCGGATCGAGGGACAAACGGAAGACACCGGTTAGTCCATCTATCTCTCTTCATTCTTAATTCATAAAGGAAGAATACTAGAATAGCTGTCTCTGTTTGTTGCTAAGGCACTGTCACACCTTAGGTGGATAGGATCGTCCTGCATAGGCATTTTTCCCCACAACACCACCTTGTCCTTTAGCATTTTTTCCCATGGTTCTCCCGGCTCTCCATGCGACCAAGTGCTTAGGGCTTCTCCATTCTGAGGGTTAATTGCACTTCAAAAACTCCCTCTGTTTACCGATCTGGGCCTCCCAAGGGCTAATTTCGCCTCCCGCACAATCTCCATGGGCCTCGGTCAGCGCACTTTGACTGAGGTCCTCATCGTTCCACGCTGGCTGCCAACTGCCACTGGTTTAGAGGTGTTTTTTATCGTTGTTTTGAATTATTTGATGTCTATCCCGACCTGATATAGTCATGGTTATTTTGATTATTCTTCATGGATCCAATTTGAATCATGTCCTTCCTACTGAGAAAGCTTTTGGACCACCAAAAGTTGGTTTTTAAGCATCGACTAAGTGAGGGTACTGTTGTCTCACTTGTCCAATCTCAATCCACTTTGCACTGCTTGGCTTTGAACCTTTGAGCCCAACTCTGAGGTACTCAACATCTCCCCTGCGTGTTGTCCTCACCTTCCTGTCTAGCACTGTGTCTTCCTACAATTCATTAAGATATTCAGGTAGCAGGTCATCAATAGAAGGAAATTGACTTTACTCTTCAGGATCCTCAATCATTGAAGGCTCAAACAATCTCAAGCAATCTGCATTTACAACTAAGTAGATGTGCATGTAAGCTGGTAGATCAAGGCGAAAATCATTTTCACCAATCTTCTCAAGTATCCTAAAGGGTCCATACCTGATAGGCTTTAGCTTTTTACCTTCACCTTGCATCCTATCCTTGCTGATATACAGCTAGACCTGGTCACCAACTTAAAAACTATGCTCCATTTGATGCTTATCATGCCTAGCCTTGTACTTGGCTTGGCTCTTTTCCAGTTGTTCCTGTACTTCCTGGTGGATCTCCTGGATATGTTCAATGAACCTAGTTTCCCTGTCCACATCATTGTTTCCATCAACCATGGTATCTTTAGCAAAGTCAAAATCCAAAGGAGACCTTGATGTGAAACCAAAACAAGTCTCAAAAGGAGATCTCTGTGTAGAAGAATGCTTTGCTCTGTTGTAAGCATGCTGCACATAACACAAATGTTCATCCCAAAGCTTAGGATGTTTGTTACAATATCCTCTCAGTAACTGGATCACTGTCCTGTTAACTACTTTTGTCTGGCCATCAGTTTGTGGATGAAAAGATGTGCTTTTCTTCATTTTGGTGTCCATCAGTTCCCATAGACTTGACCAAAACTTCCCCACAAATCGGGTGTCTCAATCAGATACAATAGAAGTGGGTAATCCAAAATGAATCCATACATGTTCAAAGAATAATATTGCAGTCTGTTCAGCGGTAATCTGTTTATTACAAGGTATCAAAATACACATTTTGTTGAACCTATCCACAACAACATATAGATAATCATGACCTTTCCTAGATTTAGTTAGTCCTCCAACAAAATCCATGGAAACACTTTCCCAAGTGTGAGAAGGAACTGGCAATGGAGTGTACAAGCCTAGTTTTCTGTTACTAGGCTTCCTTTTAGCACACATAGCACACCCTCTTACATACCTAGAAACTATCTCATTCATTTTCGGCCAATAACAAAACCTTTGCGGTTGTGCTACTATTTTACTTACCCCAAAGTGACCTGATATCAGAGAAGTATGTGCTTCCCTAATTATCTTTACTCTCTCAGTTTATGGAATGCAGAGTTTCCCACAATGGTATAAGAGTCGATCCTTCACATGATAATCCAATTCTTCTACTCTTTTGCCTTGACTCAAAGTTGCATATACATCTTTAAATTCCATATCCTGAGCATATTGTTCAATGTAGCTTTCATGTAGTACAGAATTATGCTTAAGTATGGTAGATGCATTTATAATGGGTCTAGATAACATGTCTGCAACTTTGTTGTGTATGCCCTTTTTATATCTAATGACTAAATGAAACTATTGTAGCAAAACCCATCCATCTGTAATGTCTTGATTGTTGCAACTTAGTTTGGGAGTGCAGATATTGAAGAGGTTGATGATTAGTATGTATTATTGTCTCTTTGCCCATTAAGTAATGTTTCCACTTTTTCACACTCTGAACTATTGCATACAATTCTTTATCATATGTAGAATAGTTAACTACTGCAGAATTAAAAGTCTCAGAATGATAGCATATGGGTTTACCGTGTTGTGTCAACACTGTTCCCATGGCATAGTCACTGGCATCTGTTTGGATCTCAAAAGGTCTTTGCAGATCAGGTAGTGCTAGTACAGGTGTTGTACTAATCTTTCTTTCAAGGTGTCGAAGGCTTTCTAATGTTTGCCTCCCCACTGAAACACCTTGGTCAATCCTGTTAAAGCATGTAAGGGAGCTACAATTGAGGAAAAGTTAGAAATGAACTTCCTCCAATATTGCGCTACTCCTAAGAAGCTTCTCACTTCTGTAGCAGACTTGGGTTTAGGCTAGTTTACAATGACTGCCACTTTAGAGGGATCTATCTTCAATTCACCACCCCCTACTATATGACCCAAGTAGTTTAGAAATGTTTTGCCAAATTCACATTTTGAGAGTTTAACATAAAGTTTTTCTCTTTTCAAAACATCTAGTGTCTACTTAACATGATTTAAATGCTCTTCCCACATTTTAATAAAAATCAGAATGTCATCCAAGTACATAATAACAAAATCATCAAGAAAAGGTCTGAGTACATCATTCATTAATCTCATGAAAGTAGCAGGAGCATTAGTCAAGCCAAAAGGCATAACCAGCCACTCATACAATCCCTACTTTTTTTTTAAAGCAGTCTTCCATGCATCTTGTTCTGCAACTCTGACCTGATGGTATCCACTATGCAAGTCTAGCTTGGTGAAATAAACAACTTCCTTCAATTGATCTAAAATATCATCTATGCAAGGGAGGGGATAATGATTTTTTATTGTTATCGTATTCAATGCTCGGTAATCAATGCACATTCTCCACGAGCCATCTTTCTTTCTCACCAAAACGATTGGTGACCCACATGGTGATGTGCTAGGTCTAATGAACCGCTTCTCGAGCAACTCCTGCACCTGCTTCTTGATTTCAGCATTCTCTAAAGAAGAAAACCTGTACATTCCAATGTTAGGCAATGGAACATCTTGTTGCAAAATAATATCATGTACTATTCCCTTTTTGGGTGGCAGACCTTTAGGTTCTTGAAATAATACATCATACTCTGAAACAACCTTTTATATATCAGCTTGTTGTTTAGCATTACAGCCCTCAAATACATTAGTTTTATCAGGTTTCTTTTCCTTTACAACCATCAGTAAGAATTGTTTGCATGAATTTATCATTCTTTTCATCTGCCCTGAGTTTATGAGAGTATATTTATTCTTGAGCTTATGAGCTCTTACAAAGTATTCGATTCCATATTTAACAAGTAGATACTTGTTCTCAGCTCTATAGAAGATAGCCTTCCTATCATACAAGTAAGGACTTCCTAAAACAATTCCACATATATCCAAAGGAATTATGTCTAACTCAACCTCATCTACAAATGCTGACCCAAAAGAAAACTTGAGTTTGCACTGTCTAGTCACTTGTAGTTGTGATTTATCATTCAACCATCCTAATGGGTATGGTTTCTTATGAGGTGTAGTTGCTAATCCCAATTTCTTTACAAATGCTTCAAAAATTAGATTTACTTGTGAGCCACTATCAAACGAAGTATCAATCTTTTGATATTTGGAAACAACTCGAATATGGAAAAGCTCATGTCTTTTTCTCTCATTTTCTTCATCAATAATAGATTGAGCAGAATTACTGGTAGATGCTTCAGAATTCTTACCTTTTATACTTGTGGTTGCAATAGTTGTTTCATCTCCTGAGTCTGACCCCAAATCTTTCTAAATAGCTGCAGCAGTCTTCTTCTTCTTGCCCTCGAACTTCTTAGGTCTCAGCTCTAGATGCAGAATCCAACAATGCTCATCATCATGCCCATCCTTTTTATAGTGAGTGCATGAAGCTTTGCTTTTCTGTGTAGTGTTAGACTTCCTTGCTTTCCACTTCTGCTTTATTTTCTCCTTGCTCTTACTTGCAGTGGGTTGGGATGGTCCCCCAACTTCTGGATTTCCATTCTTTCCTCTAGCTTCTAGATGAGTAGCTTGTACAGATACCTCATCTATACTAGTGGGATTAAGCATGACAATGGTATGCCTCATGTAGCTGTGTAAACCACTAATGTACTTCAAAAGAGTTTCTGGTGAGTCTAGTGAGATTCCTAGAATCAATGCTCTCTTTCTAAATTCTTGAGTGTACCGTTGCACACTTTTCCCTTTCAACTGCCGAAGAGTTTTCCAACTCATCATGGCTTGTTGCATGTAGGCCAATGGATAGAACTGCTTTTTGATTGCAGAAACAAAGTCACTCCAGACAGAGATAGTCTTACCATATCTTTTCATATCAGCTTGGGTTCTTCCTTCCCACCAAACCAAGGTAGTGCCTCCTAGGTGTAGGCTTGCCAGCTGAATCTTGCTCTTGTCTGAGTCTATGTTCTGTACTCTGCAATACACATCAATTTGTCTAATCCAATTGTCCAACTTTTCAACATTTAGCTCTCCATCATATATAGGAAAATCAAATTTAACATCTAGCTTGATCAAAGATGCTTTCTTGTTGTGCACAGGGTTATTAGGAGGTATGAGAAAGCTTTCCTCTTTCCCTTTTCCCTTGGAGTGGTCATGGAAATGGGACTCATCTTCTTCTTTATCTTGTTTAGAACCTGAGGAATCTTCATCCTTATGCTTTCTAAAGTCCCTATACATTTCTTCTACCATAGACTTTATAGCTAGGAAACATTCTATGAATTGAGGGTCTGGCCCCACAGAACCTTCCTCTGACATTGTCTTCCGAGGATAGACTCTCCCAATTTCAAGATTAGTTTCGACCAAATCTCCTTCTCCTAATTTGAGCTTTGATCTAGTGAGCATTCAACAGCTAAACCAACACAAGCTTGTCTAACCTTACAACCTAAAGCTCTGATACCACTTGATCTGATAATCACCCTATGAGTGACCTCAGTTAAAGATTTATTGAATAAAGGTATTACAGACTCATGTGTTGGTCTATGTGTCTATGTTATTTAGGCAACGGATCGATCAAATTACAAATACATAGACACTTGAAATGGAAAGACAACAGAGAAATACAATAAGAAAATACAAGAACACAAGAAATTAATAAGGAGTTCACCCTATCCTCCAGGGCTACATCTCCGGTCCAGCTCTTAGTGGTGGCCTTATTTTATTGTGTCTTAAGCAAAGAATTACAATGAAGGAGCTCAATGTGAGTCTCCTGAAACGGAATTTGCTTGGCAGGGTGGTTCTTAGATGCCCCAAGCCACTAGAGTACACAGACTCTCTTCCTTACCAGCTCTGTGACCTTTCGGTTCTTTAATGGAAAGAGCCCAATGTGGTGCTCAGTCCGAACAGATCCTCTCTGGGATGGCTTGAACCTCTCAAGCTCTCTGGTGCTCGATTCTGCCTTCGGTCAGCTCGGCCCTTTGTCTTCCATTCTGCTTTGCTTCACTGTCTTTCTTTCCTCTGTTCTTCCTTTCTGTGTTCCGGTCTTCAGTGTTCTCCTTGTCCTTCTGCTTTACGTGTGCATGGATTTAAGGCCATTCGTTCTCATGGCTGTTCAATTCCTCTTCCACTTTCTGTTGGATAGCCTACTATAGCTTCGCTTGGAGTTCCCTGTTCGGCATCATCATCAGGCTCATAGAGAGTAGCCACTTGTCCTCCTGCAGCTGTGCCAACTCGCTTCGTCGGTTCGGTTCTTCTGGTACATCGTGGAATGAGTCTTCTGCCACCTTGGCAGTCAAATTGGACGTCAAATATTTACAAATTGTGGCTTAATCCCCCATCGATTCCACTTTCCAATTGGGCGCGATCTCAGCCGTTAGATCTGGGGCCTCCAGATCCGACGCCATTCGCACATTTCGCGCGGTTGACTTGCTCAACCATTAGCGCGCGATTAGCGGCGGTTTTCTCTCTCCTCCACTTGCCACGCGTCGACTGCTGAGTGGGATCGCTCTGTTTTCGCCAATTCCGCTTACCGCTTGAGGGTGCCCCCGATCCATACCATCAGTTTTTCGAAACACGGGTCTCGCCTTGTCCTTTAGCTTTTTTTCCCACGGTTCTCCCAGCTCTCCATTCGACCAAGCGCTCGGGGCTTCTCCATTTCGAGGGTTTTCACCCAGTGATGCGGGATTAGTGCTAAGAACTAATCGCGCATCAAAAACTCCCTTTGTTTCCCGATCTGGGCCTCCCAGGGGCTAAGTTCACCTCCCGCGCAATCTCCATGGGCCTTGGTCATTGCACTTTAACCGAGGTCCTCATCGTTCCACACTGGCTGCCAACTGCCACTAGTTTAGAGGTGTTTTTGATCGCTGTTTTGAATTCTTTGATGTTTGTCCCGACCTGATACAATCATGGTTCTTTTGATTATTCTTCATGGATCCAATTCGGATCATGTGCCCAGGGCCCGAGTCTAACTGCCCACCCTCGCCGGCTAAGCCATCCATTGCTCTAGGATAGGGTCACATTGTGTTGATGTGGTTGAGGGTTGTGGCTAACTACCCACCCCCACCGGTTAAGCCCTGCCGTCAACTCTTGTTATGGTCACGTGGGTGTCGCATAAAACCTGGGGCCATGGCCAAGTGCGTCGCCCCTCTGCCATAGCTCTCCGCCTAGTCATATAGGTGTTGATTGGTCCTGGGGGTAGGGCCAAGCACCCCACCCCATTCCCTTCCAACCTGCGTCGTGGACATATGGTGGTAGTGTTACCAAGAGCCAGGGCCATCCCCCAGCCCCTCCTCCCAAATGCCAAAACATTTGACTTCAAATATAACCCATGACAGTTATATGTTAAGGACTAACACGGTGGTGTGATGGTAAGGTCAGAGGTTGGTCTATTGGAGGTCTAGAGGTTAAACCCCAACGAGGCCTTTGGGTCACTTATAAAAAATTTGGCCAACCATGGGGTGCCACCTAGTGCACTCTCATTGGGCCACATGGAAACCTCTGATTGGGCCACCTCAAATCATACTAAGCAATTGAAATATGCCACATGCACCCATACCACAATACCACATGTCAAGACCTAATTGGTCCACCTCTGGCTGTACTTTGCACAGCTAGTTGATGACTTCAGCTATATGAACTTTCCAATGAGCAACCCAATCAACCTTGTTGTTGACTTTTTAGCTATTGGTCAAAAAGTTAAAAACGTGATAACTTCTTCATACGACGTCGGATTGAGGCAATTCAAGCGTCGTTGAAATTAGGAAAACAAATGCTATGAATTGACACTAGTTTCAGGAGACTCTAAGCACTTTAAATTTTGAGCCTATTTTTTATCCTCAGATCATACCACCCCACTAGGAACTTTTGGACCTCCAAAATTCTATCTTCAATGAGTAAATAGTGAGGAAAAATATCATTAACTTTCCCGATCTAAATCCTTCTTGTTTTGTCTGAATCGGTACCTTCAGGCTCCAATCAAGGTACTCCACCTTGCCTCTATGTGAAGTCCTCATCTTCCTATTAAGTATTGTGGCTTGCTACAATTCTTCTAAACATGCAGGAATAAAAACTTCGATGGATGGAATCTGAACATTCTCTCCAAAACCATCTTTCTTAGGCTCAAAAAAACTTCACCTTGAAGTCCCTCTTTGCTGAAGACAAACTTGATTTTCCACCTGGAAATCAGAAACAACTCAATGCTTTCCATGCATTGATTTACACTTTTCTTTGTTGTCCTCAAGCTACACTTGTACAATGACATACTTGGCTTTTTCCACATTACTATGGTCATCTTTTGCACAATCTTTACCAAAGATCAAATTCACAAACAAGCTTCACATCAAAATACTTGTATAAGTGAGTGCTTGACACAACTATAGACATATTGGATGAAATACAAATGCTCATCCCAAAAGTCCCATTCAAGTTGACTTATCATCAAGCCAAGATAACATAACATGCCAAAGAAAACACACTTGTTGCAAATAAGTGATTGTACATGACTTCACTTTACAAAGTACCCAAATGAGAATATACAATAAGTATTTACAATTTTACAAAGCAAGCAAATTGTACAAAATAGTCTACCCATTCTTTTCCTAACTAAGCTTATGGGTTCTCTTTCTGCACCCACTCTACTTCGAAGGCTACTTTAGGAACTACATCAATTTCCACTTTTCCACTTCTTTCCTTCTTTGCAAAGGATCGCATGATCTCTTTGTCCTTCTTGCAACGAAGTTCTGATGAAGTTTCCAACACTTTTCAATCTGGTGCCCATTCATGCTAAAATGGGTACAAAAATGCCTTCGCTTTCCCATCGACAAGGAAGTATTCATAACAAGGAGAGATTTCTCATGCCTTGTACCAAGGATTTGATCCATTTTCTTAACCATCTCCTTACGTTTTCACACTCAGCGACATAATGGTCAGCTGCATCACAAAATGTGTAAGGAAACATTTCCCATAAATAATCAAAATCAAAAACATTTCTGGAATTCCCACGACACTTATACCTATCCTTTTGGATGTGACTTTGACGAGAAGAACTGGACTTGGCATATCCCTTGAAATGTTCATCTCTCTTCGGAGGAAATTTGTCATTATCACTACCATCATGGTGTGACATATCATCACTTGATGATTTCTTTTCCTCAACAATTTTAGAGCACTCTCCAATTTCTCCATGACCATAACCCAATCCTTCATATCGTGGTCATTCTTTCACCTCGATAGGATTAGTGATACCTTGGCCATTGACTCTGAGGCCTCTTCCTTCATAGCCCTTCTAAGTTAAGATCTCCATACCAATACCTTTGATATGCTTTTCAAAGGTTGCAAAAGATGTGTTATCAACATTAGCTGAAGGAGTAGAACAATAAATGCTAATTACCTCCTTTGGCCTATCACCCATATTTTCTATTTCAGATGCTGATGAAGAAGTGGATGATGACTTTATCCAACCACTTTTATTAACTGGCACATAGGGAGAATATTTCAGATGCTAACAAAACTCACAAGCAACATTCTCAACATAAGGTCCATATCATATGTACGAACCATGCCCACAAATTGGCTTAATATTGGAGGGATTCTTTGTTGCTTTTAGGATGGAACTCTGCCCACTTTGTTTCTCCAGTACATGTTGCAACTATAGGTGCATTTTCATTTTCTCCTCCCCTGCAATTTCAAGAAATCTCCTCAACTCAACATTCTCCATTTGAAGAGATAGATAAATCTCCTCCAACTCTTGCAGGCTTTCACTCTTTAGTTTCTTTCCCATACTTGCAACTTGGTCAGAGCCTGCTCTAATACCACCTAATCTGGAAATGGAGGAAAGCTCCTTCTATTAAAAACCGATCGTCCTTTGACACTTTGCAAGTTAACAAAATGGGTCTTTAAAGGTAAAATAAGTTTCACAACCTCTTCAAGATGATGAGTTAAGTTTTCACATGAACTTAAAAGAGAAACAAATTCACATGCAACTCAAGATGATAAACATGAAGAGAAGAAACCAACATTTGATAACAATGTGCTCTAATAGCTAGATTGCTATATTGATTTCAGCAACAAATGAGTACATTACAACTTGTTGACAATAGAGTGGCTTGTTTCTCCTACAAAGAAACATTATCCTACAAAGAATTCTCACTCAAAAAGATGACTCCCTACAACAAGTCATGAAAATGTCAACATAAAAAGGACTCACACACAATATGTATTTGTACTCCACCTGAAATCAAAAGCATAAACATGTAACTCCTTCACAATGAAGATTTAAAAAGGGATTCTCTCCTTAACACATTGAGAAAAGACTGAAAAGAGTTGCTCTACTAAAGTAAAAATTGTTGCAAATGAAACTAGAAGGTTGGAAAACCTCTAACTAGGCTCTCTCCATGCTCAAATATGCCTCAAAACTGCTTCAAATCTGTCTCTACCTCTAGCACTAAAAGACTTTATTCTGCAAAAATTCCATCATAAATTGCTCAAATCATAAAATTGAGGCTCCCATTGAGTCCATGATGCTCCAAAAACCCCCATCTAGGCACTTCTTGAGCTCAAAAGGTTAAAAATTGAGCAATATATGCTTCTCCAAGCCAAGTACTATTATTTTTCCTACAAATTTGCAAAACCTACTAACTACGCAACAATTTTTCCCTTTACACAGTCCATTGAGCGACAATTTCGCCTGGGACCGATGAAATTCCTGTTAGAAAAGGTGCAATTTGTTTCCTCTTTAATTTCACCAATAACCCCTTAAGTGCAAAAATTGGGTCACGTGTAGCCATGTGAGCAAGGGTCGGGGCTAACCGCCCTCCCCCATTGGCTAACCCATTTGCTGCTCCAGGATAGGGTCACATTCTGTTGATGTGGCCAGGGGTCGGGGCTAACTTCCCACCCCCACCGGCTAAGCCCTGTCATCAACTCTGATTACGATGGCGTGGGTGTCACATAAAACCCAGGTCTAGGGCCAAGTACCCTACCCCTCTGCCATAGCTCTCTGCTCAGTCGTATGGTTGTCGCATAAAAGCAAGGTCCAAGGCCAAGTGCCCCACCCCTCCACCATAGCTCTCCACTCGGTCGTATGGGTGTCGATAGTTATGGGGGATAGGGCCAAGTGCCTCACCCTACTCCCTTTCGTCCTACGCCATGGACATACGATGGTTACCTGACCAGGGGCCAGGGCCACTACCCGACCCCTCCTCCCAAACGCCAAAACATTCGACATCAAATATAACCCATGACCGCTATATGTTAAGAACTAACGCGATGGTGTGATGTTAAGGTCTTAGGTTGGTCTACCAAAGGTTTAGGGGTCGAACCCTGCCAAGGCCTTCCTGCTTGTTATAAAAAATTTGGCCAACCACGGGACGCCACATGGTGCCCTCTCATTGGGCCATGTGACAGCCTTACATTAGGCCACCTCAAACCATACTACTCAATCGAAATATGCCACCTGTACCCGTACCATGATGCCACATGTCAAGACTTGATTGGTCCACCACCGACCGTACCCTGCAAAATTAGCTGATGACGTCAATGTTGAAGATAAGTGTAACTAGGTTCGGTATTTGTCAATATAACTTTAATCTCTGTACTTGTCAAGAAAAAGAAATATTATTTTTATAAATTATATGAATGAGTTTCTTGCTCATTCCATAGGTCTAGGAAATTCAAGCAGTTAATGTCATGTGTCAAAAGCTCTTCTTGAGCATATATGTAAAATGTATACTAGTCATGAACAACCCTCCAAGACAAGCACAATCCTCCAAGACAAGCACGAAGAACTTAGCCTACAAAACAATGAAGAAAACAATTAAGTTTGCCTCAAAATGTATATTAAAGAATAGTCATGTCCGAATTCAAGCTTCTATGATCCATAACTTGTTAATAAGAAGATTTTCGAAAAAAATCACATTGAAATATTTGGTCAACGCGTTTCGAACCAGCGAGTGTGGTTCATCTTCAGGACAAGATGAAGAGACGGATCTCAGAAGAAGGCTAAATAAGAAGATGGGCCATCCTAATAGCTAGAAGAAAACGACTATATTTGATTAGGGAGGGAAAATTATATCGTTTATTTATTTATTTATTTATATTATTATTTATTTTTTTTAACACGGTCGGTTACTTTTATATTATAAAAAAACTGCTAGAAGCATTTGCTGTTACATAGAGTGAGAGAAGTAAAAGAGAGGAAGTCCAAAATGGGTGCGCAGACCCTAACTTCTTGAGATTAAACTTGAAGGAGATAACTTGAAATAAGTAACGGCTATATTGCCTGACAAAAAGACCAGCGAGAAGGCAAAATTTACTGGACATTTGACTGATTACCAGAACTGATTAACCGAGTCTTCAACCTGAGGTTCTTTTTTGAGACTTGCTTTGGATGAAGCCTCAGCTTGCATGCTCTGAGTGAGATGCTTAATGTGGGATATAGCCTCCTCCATGTGTTTACATCTTTCTTTGAGGCTTTCTATCTCGGCTCTCTGCTTTTCTAGTTTTTTCCTCTTGGATCGGCTGTCTGCCTGGTAGTCTTCTTTAAGATCATTAAAGTGTTTGATGAACCTAGAGATCATGAAACAGTGTTGTTTGCAAAGTGTGCAGGAATTGTTGCCTAGGACGCGGTCCAGTGGATTCTCCGGCTGATCTTGGCCTTCCTGAGGCTCGTTCTGCATTCTATTTTCAGAAGGCTCTGCCATGGCTTGGAATACAGTCTTAAAGAGGAGAAGAGTCAGCGAAGTAAGAGCCTGAAAAGAACACAAAATATACATGTGAGCTTTGGAAGAAAAGCGCGCTTCGATGCTGCTTTGGAGGCTGCCTCGCTTGCTATAGAACCTCAGGATCCGGATGAATGGTGGAGGATGCTTGAAACAACAGAGTTGCTTACTGCTTCTATAAATGTGGACTTCTGAATGCAGGGGACCGGGCGTTGCTTCTCTGCTCTGCTTCTGAGAGGGCGAGCTATTTCTGAGGTGATCAAGGGGGGGAGGGGAGATATATATTATCAATGGAGGCTGGGCAGGCTGGGGATGCGAGATATTTTCAAGGATTTGGTCGGGCTCCGGATCATTCATGATATCCTTGATGCAGTCGATGAGGATAGAGAGGGGACACTTACCAGATTTCCAAGGGAGAGGATCACGTGAATCATGGAATAATCGGATCTTTGGAGCAGGTCGGGATGAAAAATGGAGGCGATTTACACAGATTACGATGGGACAGATTGGGAGCGGCTTATCTGTATTGCGGGAGAGGGAGTCGAGAGTAATATGACAGCTGAGATGAATTGTTCTCAGTAATATACTGCTGTTGCTGTTCAGAGGAGATGTCTGACAGCTTGATCTGCTATGGAATTGCCTTGATGTATATGCGTTATATTATTATTATAATTTAACCTAAACGGCTATATTTGACTAGGGGATGGAAATATTTAAATTGTTTAAATAATTAATAATTATTTATTTATTTAATTTACTTATTATTATTATTTATTTATCTATATGTATATTATTATTATTATACTTTAACTAAACAGCTATAATTGACTAGGGAAATATAGTCAAATATAGCCGTTTAGTTAAAGTAGAATAATAATAATAATATACATATATATAAATAAATAATAATAATAATAAGTAAATAAAATAAATAAACAATTATTAATTATTAATTATTTTAAAAACTTAAATATTTCCCTTCCCTAGTCAAATATAGTTGTCTGGTTAAATTATAATATATATATAAACGACATAATTTTCCCTCCCTAATCAAATATAGTTGTTTTCTTCTAATCGTTAGGATGGCCCATCTTCTTATTTAGCCTTATTCTGAGGTCTGTCTCTTCATCTTGTCCTGAAGATGAACCACACTCGCTGGTTTGAAACGTGTCAACCAAATATTTTCAATGTGATTTTTTTCCAAAAATCTTCTCATTAACAATGATGTTGGCTCAGTTAAAGTGACATGTCTAGTTATGAATACAAGTAGGCTTACCTACACACATACCACTATATATACCCCATTGGGGTCACCACAGAAAATATATATTCATACACCTCTGAAATTTCATATGGGTGCAAGAAGCTCTAAAATTTAGGATGGAACAATAAGGTACAGGATCTCGGTGATGATTACAGGGTCTCCTCCTTGGTGGCACAAATCTCAGTGCAAGGAAATTACAATGATAAGTATCTTTGTGCTTCGGCCTCTTCATAATCACAGTCTCGACATATTGAAAGCAGTCATGACATACTAAATGAAATCATCGTCTCGGCAATATCTCAGTAATATACTCTCGGTTTAATGATGATGAAAAGGATCACGATGATCCCACACTAGCACTTACAGTCTCAACATAGTTATGGCAGGGAAGATCTTGGTGCAAGAAAAACGCAGTCACGGTCTCAATTGTGATGATGTTGATCTCGGTGATCCAACAGTGACACATTCAATTTTAACATACATTCAAGACAAAGTTATGCTCTCCACATAGATATTGATTGAGACATAAGTTACAAGGTTAGGATATAAGTGAAGGTGCAACAATGGTCCAACTGTAATAATGATGACCTCAGTGAAGCAGTTGTGATGATCTGAGGAGTGACAAAGAAGAGGATTGGTGTCTTGGTCTTGGAGACGCATAATAGATCAAGGGTCATGGTCTTGGTATTTGTTAATTGGAATCTCTATAAGAATAATTTTGTGTGGGATTTTCTTTCCAAGAGGGAAGGGTTTTGGCCCTGGCAGAATGCCAATATCTTGTGTTCTTGTTTCTTTGTTATTGGTAGCTATTTGATGAAATAAGAAACACACACTCTAACAACATGAAAGAGAAGATTGTGCTAATAAGATAATTAAAAATGCCTCTCAAATAGTTATCATGCCTTGAAGAATCTTATTAATGCTAACTGCCCTAGATTCTTAAATAGTCAACTGTATGGACTACCCAGTCAGCAGCCTAGTCAACCTTGTTGTTGACTTTTTAGTTATTGGTCAAAAACTTCAGAACACCATAACTTATTCATACGACGTCAGATTGAGGCGATTCAATCATCATTGGAATTAGGACGATGAACGCTACGACTTGACGCTGCTTTTGGGAGATTCTAAGAAATTTCATTTTAAGCCTATTTTTGATCTTTGGATTAGTATATCCCACCATTTACGATCAAAGGATTCCTAGGCCCTTGGGAATTTTCCTGAGAACACCTATTGTAGCGACTACAATACCCTCCAAAATTTTGGCCTGCATCCAATTTTGGAGCGTCCCTTGGGTTTTTCTTTGATCTTTGCAAGCACTCGAGCTCACCCCATGAGCTCATGTTGAGTCTTTGCACCCTCCTTGCTTGACCATTAACCAAACATCTTTTTACATGTTGGTCACAATGTCACGCTTGCAGCCATGTTATGATCATGCACAAGGTCCCTAATTCATGTGTACAAGTTGTATTCGCTATGTAAACATTCGTCACACTCGCACACAAAGTTATATACACTGTCATCGCGATCGTTCAGCGATCTATCACAAGCGTCATGCTTGTCGCTCGCACTGTCAGTCAGTCACATTGAGTATATGTTATCTTGATGGTTTGAGGCATCTTGTCGTTGAGTCATGTTGAGTGTGTGTTCGAAAATTCACGTATGCACAAGTTCACTCACTCACACACTAGCCATTTTTTTGAAGTCCTGACGACTAGATCACCCACCAACAATCAGACGTTCACTGAGCTACATTGCATAGTTTCAGCCCTTAGTGAACATGTATTGCTACCCAGAATTGCGCAGAGCTTGAGGCTGTCTCCCAAGCAGCCTGCACTGCACAATCCTAGAATCGACAGTACCGACTGTCATCCAGAAAAATGCATAAGTTCCTCAGCAATCCATCTCAATTTGTGTTGCTCGCAAGCGAATTAACCAACCCTCTAGTTGGTCAACAAGAGAGTTTGATCGGGCAGTGACCCCGGGACTCACTCCCCCAAAAAAATTATGCACAAGCTGCACACCTTTTCCGCTCCGCTAACTGAAGAAATTGCACTGACATGTCGGACAGGCAACCTGTGTCCGTCACTGTCTCCCTCAAAAAAAAATCCAGACACTCACCCAGTCAATTGGCCTACTGCTCACCCAAAAAACTACATAGTTTTCATGAGCAATCACCCCAGTTGCCCAACATCCCCCTCAACTCAAAAACTGCGATGGGATGTTTAGCAGGCCAGCCTCCCAGCAATTGCAAAGTTTTTACCAGAAACACTCCTGCATCTCGCTGCCAGCTTCTGAAAAAATGCACACTTTTTCCCTGCAAGCCTTCTGCAACCCGCTCCCATCTCCCCAGAGGAATTGCACAGTTTTTGCTGCCAAGCCCCTCTATTGCCTGCACTACTTCCCTAAAAAAATTTCGCAGATCTTCCCTCCAGCCATCCAGATCCCACAGATAGTTGCTGCTGATTCGAATTATCCGTCTTAATATCCCAGTGACTTTTGTGAAATTTTCACCGGTTTTCCCGAAGCTCGCATCCCAACTTGAAATCTGCCTTGCACAGTTTCATAGCCTTGTCCTCTCTCTCAGTCACATGCATCCAAAAGGGAACGAAAATGCATTATGGTAGAATAGGAGATTTATGGATTTGATGTCGTCTCGTCATGAGTGATTGCAGGTATAGGTACATGGATAAGACATGACGCGACGACAAATGAGATCAATAAGGAGAGCAAATGCAAGGAGTTTTGTTCGTGAACGGATAAACGAAGAATGCATGCGAGGAGATTTTTTCGTGAACAGATGAACATGTGAAGCATGCCAAAGTACAAGCGAAGGAGGAACATGCATGTACAAACATTAAGTGAACACCAAGACCATTGAAGACTTCACACACTGTTGGGAGTGGGATCCCCCAAGGGCAGTTTTGGGGCTAAAAGCCCATGTTTAAGTCAAATTTTGTAATATAATTGTAAATACTCCGCATTTTGTGGTCACAAAGCATGAAGGTGTTATGTTTCATAAAGGGTAATCCGCCCTTAGTCTTGTAAAGTAAA
Source organism: Pinus tabuliformis (assembly GCA_031772625.1). Lineage (NCBI taxonomy): Eukaryota > Viridiplantae > Streptophyta > Pinopsida > Pinales > Pinaceae > Pinus > Pinus tabuliformis. The sequence continues at coordinate 42,985,551 of CM062815.1, forward strand.
GTCGGTTGTAAGAGATCTACCCATGGTCTGCGGACCATGAGATTGTATAAAAAGAGCTAAGCTCTAAGTATTTTGGGAGACACACCATGTAAGAGAGTCATAGATTTGAAGCAAGAAGTCTAAGTCATGGTTTGTAGCGTAGGTAGAGGCTCTGCAGCTAAGTGCACAGAGGCCTAGGGTAGAAGTCCGCAACTGAGTGTGGGGACCGCTGCAACTGTGTCCGCAGGGTGGACAGAGTCTGTAAACACTTGGAAGACATTAATAAAGAGAGATATTCTACAATTTATTTGTCTTTGTTCTATTGATGCATCTGGATATTTTATGTATGAATTTCCTTTATTATGCTTATATGATGCGCGAATGACTGCAATTACATTGAATAATTACATGCATTTACGAATATCTGTTTATGCGGTGTTAACTATAATTATTTGATAAGATAAGCAAGTATGTTAGATTAATTGGGGAATTTGTACGGCACGCTGCCATAACAACATGAAAGTATCTGAGCAGTAAGCTAGGGTTGTGCGAAGGTCAATCGTACCCCTTCGCGGAGGTACTGAAGGCTGGAACAGAGGGCTCGTCTTGCAAGCCCTAGAGCGAAGCAACTTGTGCGAAGGCAGGGATAGAGGGAATCAAACGACATCACAACCATCTCACGGTAAGGAAACTCGGTTCCAACATCCCCCCATATTGCTTCGAGTGAGACTTCGATCCACGCTCCTCAGGCTGATGTTGAAAGGGCCAATAGTGTAGGGATTTGTTTGGCTAATTAACGTTGAACCTGGGTCATGCCCCCTCAATCCAACAAATGGTTCTGTTGCCGGGACCGAAATCTGCATAAGAGATGTGTGATGTCGTATCATTGGAATCCAACTAAGAAGGAGATTAGAGACTGGTTGGATAGGAAGATCCACGAATTCGCTACACAGGAGAATAGAAACCTGCGACTAACAAAAGAGCAGTGGTTGGGCAGATACCTATATACAGAGATCCACCAAATCTTTTTTTGCTCCTTCCCAATTGAGCTATACGAGTGGATCATGAAGCTAGCAGACAGCCAAGGAAGGTGGAAACTTGACGGTCCTATTGTTTGGACCCCAGAGCTAATACAGAAATTAGAAGCATCTGAGGACAAGATCGCCTGCACTGTCGATCATTGGCTCAATCGCGTCATAGGAGGATTTGTGACTAAATTCCCAGTCGACACCTCAGTCATCTACAATGAGGCGAAGCACTGCTTTTTCAAAGGACAATGAGGTAAGTATGTGAAATCTTTGAATACTTGGATTAAAATTCTATTATGTGAAAAACGGGTTATGCAGCTACCTTGATGTTCGAAACTACGCGAAGTGGAAAAACTTACAGGAATGAAGGACAAAAGGGTCCGAGTATAGTCCATTGATTTCACCTCTGTGAGGTGACAAGGAAAGGATAGTGAAGGTTTCTCTGCGAAGTGTTATTCAGTAAATAAGACAAGATTCCCGCGAATACCACCTCCGCCCACACCACCTCCAACTCCACCACCATCACCTCCAACTTCACCACCATCACCTCCAACCTCACCTGTACCACCTCCACCTCCACCACAGTCCAGTATGGCAAATGCAGTGAAGTTGTCTTTGTTCAAAGTCTTGGGAAATGAGGACCCAGACCAATTCTGGTTCGTTGTGAAAGATGTATGGGAAGCTCAAGGTGTTACAGATGATCATATAAAGAAGGCGATGTTGGTTAGTGCCCTACAAGATCACGCGCTAACCTGGTATATCAAGTACTCGAATGATAACCCAAATGATGGAGTGGCAGACATCGAGATAGCACTGAATAGAGAATTCAGTAGGCCTAAATATGAGGCGTAGTCGATTGTGGGATTCAGGGAGATTGTGATGCAACCAGACGAGATGCCTTGGGAACTAGATCAAAGGTTGAAGTGTACAATCCGCGAAACCAACATGAATATGACAGACGGAAAACATCGTGAATGGTTTGTGGCTTCACTCCTACCACATTTAAGGGTCACACTGTCGCAACAGAAGATAACGATGCAGGCGAAGGCCTTGGAGATTGCAATGAGACTGCATGAAACACTGATGCAAGATCCAAACCTGGGGGTTCAGCAGATCCATGCGCAGTTGAAGAATTTGTGCCTTGAGATGCAAAGTCTGAAGCAGGACAAGACGATTGAACCAGAGGTGCATGAGGAGGTATGGTGCTTGAAATGCAAGATTCAGGGGCATGACAAGGACCATTGCCCGGTATTTGTGAACTATATTGCAGGAGGAGGACTAATGCCTTTGAGGCTAGAAGCTTAAGAAGGACCTAGCACAAGGCCTACATTGTGGTGTGCTATCTATCAGGTAGCAGGAAAACATGCCATGGATAACTGTCATTTGCTGCAGAAGTATGTACAGGCACTGCAACAACTGTTCTGCAACTTTTTTAGGTTTGTAGGGCATGATGAGCGTAATTGCAGGAGTTATGAATTGAAGATCGATAGAACTCCCGCCTATAGGGTTCGGGCTGAACCATGGCCCCCTGACCAGAGCGCAGGGATGGCGCAGAAAGGATTTCAGGGGTGTGGACGAGGCCGAGGCGGAGGAGGGCCTGGAAAAGCTTGAGGATAGTTGATTTGCTACAGCTGCGGAGGACCAGGACATTATGCCAACGATTGCACTAATCCAACATGTCTGTCATGTAAGTATTGCATGATGTTTCATCATGAAACAGAAGACTTTCCTACGTTGATAGCTAGGATACGTGACAAAGGGGTGGTACCACCTCCGCCGACTTAGAACCTGTAGATGATGAGGTTTGAACCACGCATAGAAGATCCAAATGTAAATATAGTGCTCAGTGGAATCACGAGAGGAGATGACAAATGGAAACAGCCAGAAGACAGTGCATGGATCCGCAAAGCTCCAACAAAGGAGGTTGAGTTCGATTTTGAGCATGCACATGAAACCTTCATGGAAGCTAAGAAGAGCTTCGTTGAGGCCTCCATCTCAGGAAGCAAGGATAAGCCTGATCAGGAGATGGACCCCTCTATGCTCACAACTGTCCTAGAGACCTGTATGAAGTTACTACGCGATAGTAAGGTTGTGAAAGGGTTACAAGATCTCATCAATAGATGCGTTCGAACTGTGATAGGTGAGCTGCGTGTAGTATGAAAAATTGGCAAGCATAAAATAAGGATGGGACGGGAGATGAGACTGACCGTGCAGATAGAAGAGTATGAAATTGATCAGGTTATTTTGGACCTGGAGTCAGACGCAAATGTCCTACCAAAGCAGACTTGGGAATGGATAGGAAGACCTGTGCTGCATTTATCTCCAATTCAGCTAAGGATGGCGAATCAGTAGAAGATCATCCCCATGGGGCAGCTGTAGGGGGTTACTATGGATATTAAAGGTGCAAGTGTGATGGCTGACTTTGAAGTAATAGAGATAGTGGATGACATCAATCCCTACCTTGCGCTCCTGGGAATTGACTAGGCTATCGATATGAATGGGGTAATCAATCTAAAGAAGAAGATGATCTTCGAGAAGAAATCACTCCGCATAATAATATCCCTAGATCTGGTTGAAGAATCGCGATATACGAAACCATTCCGCGATCATGAAAGTGATGATGATCTGGGTTGTATCTATAAGATCACAACCGAGACCAAGATTGGGTAACACCATGAATGGATGGATTACTTGGGATCGTGAGATTTCCTGTACTTCGGACTCCGATGAAGAGATAAAACGCTGGCAGAATCAGTTACATGAAGTAACTACGTTGAATTGCAACATGATGACCCAATCGTTGTGTAGTGTGTCTTCAGAGGAAATAAATCAACCTACTTATGATGGCCTGAATGAGGTAGATATATTTTTGGATGCATTTGAAAGGGAGGTACCAGAAAAGCAGCCCTTCTAGGTGTTGGACTGGGCACAGTGCACTACGCCGCAAGATGGTGGGGTATGCATAAAGGAAACTTGGATGATTGGCGTGAATGTAGGAGGATGATGAGAACATGATTTGGGAAGCCTAAGATGCGAATGACAGACAAGTATGATGGGCAGGATGATCCGCGCACGCATTTGGCCAAATGGACCCAGGCTTATGGAGAAAAGCCCCAACTTGAGTGGGTGCACTTGTTCTGTCATACCCTAGATGTTGTCCCAATGAATTGGTACATAGAAACATAGCTCCGCCATGGTACAGGTGAATGGGATGTTCTACACAAGGGCTTTGTGATGACATTCAGTTTTGAAGGTGGGTTTGATTGTATTGATGAGGCGTTACAAGAAGTGAAAGCACCTATCTTTCGGATACCAATGGATCCTTTGGACCTGGTTCAGCCTGAGTGGGCTACTCAGCTAAGTCATGCACTGGAATTCTATAACGTGACCATTGAAGAAGAAGATGAGAATCTGCAGAAAATTAACATTCCAGAAACAGAAGGTCACTATGAGGTTAAAGGACCACAGATTTAGAACCCTGATATAACCGTGTCATTGAAAACGAAACAAGTGAACATTGGTATGGAGGTAGAACCCAAATTCGCGAAGATTAGAAACTACTGGGACGACGTGACGGTGGATAAGGTCGATGAATTTCTCCACGAATATTAGGATTTATTCCCTACCAAGTTTACGAATATGAAGGGGATAATCGAAGACCTAGGTATGATGAAGATTACATTGAAACCCAACGCGAAGCTGATTAAGCAAAGACCTTACCGTCTCAATCCAAAATATAAGGAGAAGGTCCACTTAGAGCTAGACAAGATGCTCGCGGTAGTCATCATTAAGCTTGTGGAAGAATCTGACTAGGTAAGCCCAATTGTGGTACAAGAGAAGAAGCAAAAGGATGAGATAAGGATATGTGTGGATCTCAGAAAACTGAATGACGCTTGTGTGCATGATCCTTTCTCGATTTCGTTCACTGATGAAGTGTTGGAAAATATAGGTGGCCAGGAAGCATATTCCTTCACTGATGAGTTCTATGGGTACCACCAGATCAAAATCGCACTGGAGGACAGGAGCAAGACAACCTTCGCGACTAAGTGGAGTTGTTTCTAGTACATTGTCATGTCGTTTGGATTGAAGAATTCGCATGCGATCTTCTTGTGCATAGTTGTTGTTGTGTTCAAGGAATTTATTTATAAGTTCATGGAGGTATATTTTGATTATTGGACTATGTTTGGGCTAGTTAAACACCATGTAGCAAGCTTGCGCCTGATGCTGGATACCTGTCGAAGATACCAGATCGTGCTCAATCTCAAGAAGTGTCTATTTTGTGTTCCTTTTGGAAACCTGTTGGGGCATGTGGTTTGTAGACAGGGACTGATGGTAGATCCTGCAAATATAGTGGTGATATTGAACTTGGAAGCACCAAGGAGTGTGAAGTAGTTGCGTGCTACCCTAGGACATATGGGATATTATAGAAAGTTTATCAAACGTTATGCCCATATCATCACGCCTATGGAGAAATTGTTGAAGAAGGATGTCACATTCTGTTGGAACGATGACTGTAAGAAGAGCTTGGATATATTAAAAGAAAATATGGTCACCACGCCAATTCTAGTCTTCCAAGATTGGAAGAAAGAGTTTCATGTACATGTCGATACGTCATGTATAGCACTGGGACCAGTACTGACATAGGCTGGCGAAGAAGGCTTGTACCATCCTATCGTGTTCGCAAGCCAAAGTTTATCCAAAGAAAAGAACTATTCCACCACTGAGCGCGAAGGGCTAGCTATGGTGTATGTGCTCTAGAAGTATAGGCACTACTTGTTGGGAGGCCATTTTAAGATGTATACAGATCACTCCGGCTAAAGTACCTAGTCAATAAGCCTATGTTGGGGGGAGAATCTGCAGGTGGCTCTTATTGTTCCAGGATTATGATTTTGAAGTTGTTGTGAAGCCTAGACGACTGAACACGGGACCAGACCATCTATCGCGCATCGAAACAGGGGAGGAACCCACTAACTTGGAAGAAGGATTGCCTGACGCGCAGCTATTTGCAGTGCGCATCGTGGATGGTCATTTTGAGGATATCATAACGACAGGAATTGCTCCATAAGGATACACTGTCCAGCAAAAGAAGGAATGTGTGGTGCGCGCGATAGATTTCTCTATCATTGTTGGGCATCTGTGCAAGATGGGGACTGATGAGATATTGCGACTGTATGTACCTGAGTTCGAAAGAAGAAGCATCCTTGCGGACGCTCATGGGGGCACCGTGGGAGGCCATTATGTAGGAAGAGAAACCACGCAAAAGATTCTACGCACAGGGTTGTGGTGGCCTACCCTTCATCAAGACTCAAAAGCATATTACAAGGCATGTGATGTGTGTCAACGAACTAGCAAGCCATCGCGAAGGATTGAGATGCCTTTAAATCCACAGATGACATTGCAACCCTTTAAGAAGTGGGCGATAGATTTTGTAGGACCCATTCAGCCACAAGGAAAGACAGGAGCAAGGTACATTATCACCATGACGGAGTATTTGACTCGTTGGGTAGAGGCATAGCCTGTGAAGGATTGCACAGGAGTGACCACTGCAAAGTTCCTCTTTGAGCATGTATTGATGCTATTTGGATGTCCGAAGATCTTGATGAGTGACCGCGGTACACACTTCCTAAATGAGACGATCAGCGCACTGACAGAGGAATTTTAGGTATACCACTAGAAGAGCACACCTTATCACCCACAGGTAATGGGATAGTGGAGGCATTCAACAAAGTGCTCGAAAATGCGCTAACCAAGATTTGCAATGCTCAGGGAAGTGATTGGGACCAACGCATACCTGCAGTGTTATGAGCTTATCGAACGACATGCAAGAAGTTGACTGGACAAACCCCCTTTAGACTTGTCTATGGGGTTGAAGCGGTAATTCCTATGGAGTATATTGTGCCTAGTCTGTGCACAGCAATGCTCACAGCTATGACAGATTGTAAAGCCCTAGAGGAGTGGCTCGCACAGCTGGATGAACTGGAGAAAGAGAGATTTTTAGCTGGATTTCACCAATAGGTCCAACAACAGCGTCAGAAGGCATGGCACGATCGACACAGTAAAATACGCACATTTAAGGTAAATGACCTGGTTTTTCTATATTATAGTAAGTTTGATAAATTTCCAGGGAAATTCAGGATGCACTGGTTAGGAACCTATGTCATTAAGGAAATTACAGATGGAGGAGCGGTAGAGCTGGTCAAATTAAATGGAGAACCCTTCCCAGGAAAGGTGAATGGCAGTCGCTTGAAGCCATACAACGACGGTCCAGCTATGTGACTAGATGAAGGTGGCACAGTCGTAGCGCTCCAAGCGGCTAAAAGGAGGCGCGGGACTAAAAACTACATTGCCCGAGTTATGGAGCTGCGCGATTGGAAGATGGTGCAAAGCAAGGAAGTGTCACTAGGTTCACGGCAGCGTAGAGGGAGTTGCGCTACCCAGGGACAAATTCCGCAGGTCGGCCAAAAAGTGACCGTTATGGTCACTATTCATGAAAGGACGACAGAAGCGATGCCAAATGGAGTGGGCGACCAGCATTTAAGACAGACTTTATGGCTCAGATCCTTGAAAATCTGCCACCAACCGACATTAATGAACCGATTTTGGGGGGAACAGTCAAATTTGAATTCAAAACGCCCTATAAATTACAAGTGGTTGTCCAGCTAGAAACACTTGGCAGTTTGAGTATTCAGTTGTTAAGCTCTTAGATGCTTATGGACCCTGAGTTCTTTGAGGCTCTCAAACAAACTCCTACATTTGCAAACTTGCCTAAGACGTCGCGAGCACTGATAGAGAGTGTTATGTCAGCACCCCGATAAGTTATCAATACAGAGCAAGTAGTAGAAGAGTCGGCACAAGAAATGGAAAAACAGGAAGAAGTAGCTGCCCCGAAGTAGTTGCTCCAGAAGTATCCGAAGTATTGATAGAGGTCCCTAAGTCACCAAGAATGTTGAGACCGAAGCCAGCCCCAACCAAGGAAACCAGAAAGGATAAGAAAGGAAAGCAGCCTTCCATACCAGTGCACGCATCACCACGAAGAAACCCACCAAAGCCCACTGCACAAGAGAAAGGCAAGGCTATAAAATTAGAGGCAGAGGAGGAAGATATCAAAGACATCCCGATGGACGATGAGGATGTGGGAATGGAAGTGGAGGAGGTTGAAGCCAAGGGTGCGGACCTTATTATGTGGTTGTCAAAGTATGTCCCTTCGTGCAAGCCAAAGTCTAAGGTCCCAAAAGACATTGACGAGAGTAAGACTCCCCTGCAAACCCCTCTGCTACCAGATGAAATTACTTTCAATGGTCTGTGCCTAGCAAAAGTGTTGATATTGAAGCTAGAAGACTGGGACTTAGCGGACAACGAAAAGTTCCCACACCTGACAACCGAGCAGATGATGCAGCCCATCGTGGATACAAATATGGGAATGACAGCCTTGGAGCCACGGAAGTGGCTCAGGGGAGAAGAGAAGGGAGGGTTGCTCAACCTGCTCTGGGTGCCACACTATAACCGCACCCCGGTGATAGTTTTGGTCATCAAGCAGTTGTTGTGCTTGGTGCATGATGGGTGCCTGTGGTTGGAGGAGCCGATACCCATCACATATATGTCGATTCACAGAATAACGTGCCTGTCGTATACAAGTGAGAATCCAACAATGATATTTGGCGGCAGGGGTGGCGAGCAGGCTCTCGCAGAATCAATGAAGGAGAAATTCAAGCTAGTGACAAAACCGCGCGGGTACGCTATCTCCAGCATCTGTGACCCCGCTGTGAAGGTAGCAACGCAGATCCTTGTAGGGAAGGTGATGCGAAAGTGTCAGGTCGATGAGGTATCGTCGCCTGTCATCACACTCACACAGCAGTGTGCGAAAGGAGTCCAGTTTAACTGGTCGGACTACCTTCGCGGAGAGTTCCTGGTGAACTGTCGCAAAGCGCAAGAGCTCAACAAGACATTCCACTAAGCGTGGATCTTGCTGTTGATTGTAACAGTAACGTGGGAGCTACCAGCGGATAACCAGTTCCCTTCGGTCGCACCAGAGCTTCCTGAAGTAGTGAAGTACGCTTCGATGTGGGTGAGGATGCGCAGCGAGTTTGGGACAGCAAGATCTTCTGGATCTTGATGGAAATGAATATACAATGGCCATCAATCGTAAGCCATGATTGTCACCCACCGTGTATGCCAACCTGCAGGGCTACACTAAGTTTAAAGCTGATTTCCATCGAGTATTAATCAGGGCACGGAAGGACCTTGTGCAGAAGTGGTACGACTTACCGTATCTGGCCACGGATGATGCAATCAATGCGGTGCTTGATCAATGGCTGACAGAGTGGCGCACTACCACGGACTTGGCGGTGGGTGGAAGCAAGTCCGCTATACAGAAGAAGAAGGATGAGGCCAAGCTGAAGATGGCGCAGCTGGTCAAGAAGAGGAAAAAGGAGGCCACTGAAAAGGCCCAGGTAGAGCAGGCAAGGAAGGAGGCAAGAAAACAAGCAGGTGGCGCAGAGCGGAGCTCTGACAAAGGCGCACAGTCGCCTTCACCTGAGGCCGAAGAGGAAGAAACAGAGTAGCACGGCGTGGACCCTTAGGAGACATCAACCCGCATTAAGTGCCCAATAGAGTTGGAGAAGGGAGGGTCCAGAAAGAAATCCAAGGCGACCAAGACCTCGCTGGACCCTATCACATTAATGGAGGGTGACATACATGATATCGGTGACACCATTAGAGATGTCACCATGGAGGCCCTGCAGCATTTTGAATAACAGCAGTAGATCATCCTAGGGGCCATCCAAACCAGGCTACAGGAGTTGCAGACCCATGCGTCACAAGCTGGAACGATGTCTACCAGCTTGCCTATCAGCACTTCAGAGGCTATCGATATGTTGCACACGAAGACTTCCAGTGTGATAGTGCTGCTGGATGGAGCATTGACCAGGGAAAATGAGGCTGACGGGCCCACTGTTAACGCCTTGAAGGGAGTTGGGCTGAACCTGGTAGCGCTTCCATGCGAAGCACTCCACCTTTTGTAGGATAGAGTAATTAAAGAGCTGAGGGCCCGTGAACACCACGCCCTCCAAGTAATCAACGAACAATGGATTAACAACGAAAAGATGTCCCTACAGGGAAATGCTACCATCGCCACTGAGATCAAGGCAACCAACCAAAGCAAGAAGATCATGCAGATCATTGAGGAGGCATGTAGAATGGTCCCAGAGTTGGCCATTCAGGAGGAGGAGATAGTTGAGGTCTGCATCCGCAAGTTGGCCACAGGGGTGCGCGGCACTCAGACTAAGATGGCACGGGTTCAGCTAGAGTTGAACCTACAAATTACAGAGATTCAGTTGAGGTCCCAACCTTCAACACCACTATAAGTAAAGGAACAACAAGCGACCGTTGTCACAGAAGTAGTCGCAGCGGTGGAGAGTGCAGTAGCAGACTGCACACAGTTGTTCGAGTAATCATTTAAGGCCCTGGAAAGCTTGTAGGAGGACCCAAATATACAAAGGCTAGAGACAAAAGCACGCAAGCTACAATAGTGCTATGATGAAGTTAAAGGCACAGCGTGCACCGTCACGCTGACACAGAGGCTAGCCAAGCTGCAGGAGGCCAAGCAGTTGAAGGAACAGGTGGATGTGACACTGCACAAAGAAGCAGTGTTGAAGGCGTGACTAAAGCCCTAGTTGGAGGATGCTTATGCAGTCACAGGAAATATTGAAGGCAAGCTTGCAACTCTGCAAGCGACACAACAAAAGCTTCATGCTGATAGTGTAGGAGCAGTGACCAAGAAGACAGTGGAAGATGCGAAGCAGGCGGTAGCTCAGTGCACGACCAAGGTAGCGGTCATAAAAGTCGATCTGGATGGGCTTCATGCAAAGAACTTCGTGCCTACCAAGTTCCTCGAGGGTGAGTGATGATGTTTGTGTTGGGGGCCTGTTGTAGCAAGATCCCCCAAGGGCAGTTTTGGGGCTAAAAGCCCATGTTTAAGTCAAATTTTGTAATATAATTGTAAAGACTCCGTATTTTGTGGTCGCAGAGCGCGAAGGTGTTATGTGTCATAAAGGGTAGTCCGCCCTTAGTCTTGTAAAGTAAAGTCGGTTGTAAGAGATCTACCCATGGTCTGCGGACCATGAGATTATATAAAAAGAGCTAAGCTCTAAGTAGTTTGGGAGACACACCATGTAAGAGAGTCATATCTTTGAAGCAAGAAGTCTAAGTCTTGGGTTGTAGCATAGGTAGAGGCTCTGCAGCTGAGTGCATAGAGGCCTAGGGTAGAAGTCCACAGCTGAGTGCGCAGACCCCTGCAACTGTGTGCACAGGGTGGACAAAGTCTGTAAACACTTGGAAGATATTAATAAAGAGAGATATTCTGCAATTTCTTTGTCTTTGTTCTGTTGATGCATATGGATATTTTATGTATGAATTTCCTTTATTATGCTTATATGATGCGTAAATAACTACAATTACATTGAATAATTAGACGCATTTACGAATATATGTTTACGCGGTGTTAACTATAATTGTTTGATAAGATAAGCAAGTCCATTAGATTAATTGGGGAATTTCTACGAAACGTTGCCATAGCAGCGCGAAAGTATCTGAGAAGCAGGCTAGGGCTGCGCAAAGGTCGATCGTAACCCTTCGCGGAGGTACTAAAGGCTGCAATAGAGGGCTCGTCTCGCAAGCCTTAGAGCGAAGCAACCTACGCGAAGGTAGGGATAGAGGGAATCAAATGACATCACAACCATCTCAGGGTGCAGAAACTTTGTTCCAGCATCCCCCCATACTACTTCAGGTGAGACTTTCGTCCGCACTCCGCGAGCTAATGCCAAAAGGGACAGTAGTGTAGGTATTTGTTTGGATAATTAACGTTGAACCTGGGCCAGGCCCCCTCAAGCCAACACACACCTTGCCATACAGAGATGAAGCTATGATACACCAAGAGCACATCCATCACTCAGCAACACTGCAACTCGACATCGACACCACCAACAGCATGAACATACCAGCACTGTCATGTCGAGTTGCGTCAGGAGTCATGTCGGCAACATCAATACTGTGGCCATACTATTGTAAATAAATGTAATGTAACGTGGAAGTCTAATCTAGGTGGATGTTGGTGGCCACCCACCTATCCCACTTGGACCCCCACAACTGTCTCTTTCAGTTTTTCCGTTTCTGTAATTGTAGCACAATTTACTATTTCTAGCCGTTTTTCGGGTCCTGAACTTTCGGAGCCATTTTGAGGCCCTAAACAACGTTTTTTGGGAAATTTGGGAGAAAAATGCTTCTCTTCCCAAAGTTATAGTTCTCGGATAGATATTTCTAACGAGCTATTGTACGCGTCAAATGGAGATCGGGTGCCAAAGTTACGACCCCGGGAAGTTGATGTACCAACTTACCCAAACGGGGCCCACAATTTGGCGTTTCATCTTCTGGGGTTAGGTTTTTGAATGTTAAGGGTTTTCCATTATTTCTCAACAATAAAGAGGCCTTCAAGCCTCATTGTAACACAGTTCAGAGGCATGTAGCCGCCACATCTCTTCTCAAAGATAAGCTACCATCGCCCTAGCTGGTTTATTTCCATTCCTCTTTGTAAGCATATTTCAGTATTTTACATTAATGAAATGAAGTATTATTTCTGTTGCATCTCTATGTTTACGGTTATCTCTATAATTTGTTACGTTCTTGTTTAAATCCGGATCAGTGGTATCAGAGTGGTCTGCTTTTTCTCTGTTTTTCTTTGCATGTCCCCAATGAGGTCGGGCTATAAGGAGTTAGCGCTTGAACTGGTTGAACCTTTGCAAGACAAGCCTCGCAAATCCTGATGGCCTCCCGTGGCGGATGAGAAGAAAGACAAGGGGGCAGGAGATCCTATCAAAATCTTGCTCGAAGAAGCCCTCGAGCGGCAAAGGAACGTGATGATGGATAGCTTTGCGCATATCCTTCACCGGCTACTCAGAGGCGATGCATTGGCTTCCAACAGCTACTCTGGAAATGCCACACCATTTAAGGTACAAGTTAATTTTGAAATCCCCATCTTCAAGGGTCAGATAGACGCAGATGGCGTAGATAAATGGTTAAATCTGCTAAAGGTTTATTTTTCTGTTCATGAATTTTCGAGTCAGGAAAAGATTGTTTTCGCTCTTCTCAAAGCAGCCCCCCACGTCAAGGACTAGTTGGAAACCTACTGCAAGAACAAGGATGAAATCAGAGCTCACTATAATCAACCGCACCCACTTGGAATTCATTCCGGGATGCCATTAAGGAGCAGTACTACCCTGTCAAAAGCTATGAGGACAAATACATCAAATGGACCACACTGTGGCAGGGAAGGGACCAAGATGTTCCGGAGTTCACAAACATTTTTCATACCCTTCGCACACAGATGGGTATCAAGGACTCTGAGTTTCATTTGGTACTCAAATACTGTGGCTGCCTACACAAATACATCCAGGAAGATATGGAGTTCCTTAACATCTCCTCACTTGGCACGGTTTACTGATATGCTGTCAAAATCGAGCAAAAGTTCAAACAGAAGAAGCGAGACTTTGGATCTGCGAATCCGAAGACCAAAGGACAAAGCTAAGGTGGGGTGACCCAAGACAACCCATCGAAGCCGCAAGAAAAGAACAACACCACGAAGTCGAAGAAGGACACAAGAAAGTGGTGTGAGTTCCATAAGAGTCCCACTCATAACACAAGTGAGTGTTGGACCAAGCAGTCGTTGGTGGCCTAGTTGAAGGCTTCAGAATCATATGCATGTTCCAACCCTAAGTCAGAACCCAACAAGGGGAATGGCAAAGGGAAGCAGATCATTGATGCGGAGCCCAGCGTCATTGTTTCCACTGCCAAGATCTAGAAGAATGAGCCAGAAGATCCAGAAGAGGGGGAACGTCTTTTCCACTCACAATTGTGGGTGAAGGGTTCGCCGCTACAATTCATTGTCGACAATGGTAGCCAAAAGAACCTCATTTCAGTAGAGGTCATGAAGCGGTTGGGCCTACCGACTACACCACACCCACAACCATACAGTATCAAGTGGCTTCATGAAGGATGAGATCTCAAAGTTCGCCAGTAGTGTCGCCTTCCCTACAGAATCAAGCCCTTCACAGACGAGGTATTGTGTGATGTTACACCTCTGGATGTTTGTGATGTACTATTAGGCCAGCCATACTTGTGGAGGCAACATGTTGTGTATGATTTAAGGCCTCACACTGTCATTATTTCTTTGAATAATTCATTATAAAAGACACTGGAGGTGGCCCCACCTACCGCCACCTCTTTAATCATTGCTAAGAAATGCAGCAAGCTCATCTCCCAGACTAGGAAATTCATCTGTTTGGTTCGCTCCCAAAGTAAGGGGAATATCGTCACAACATCCATGACCCCCGCGAAGGGTTTCTCCACACAACAGCAACAACAAAGGGATACGGTCATGACAGAACACAGGAACAACTTCTCCTCACCCACAGGGGTACCACACAAGCTTCATGTGGGCAACAAATGCTGGTTGCATCTACAGAAAGCACGCCTTACAAGAGCCCATCAAAAGCTCTGACCATGCCGACATGGTCCTTACACCATTACCAAGGTTGTGGGAAATAATGCTTGGAGCACAACATTCCTCCATTCCTTCGCCTGCACCAAGTGTTCAATATGTACCACCCTCGACCATGCTTCCTACTATTACTGGACACATCCGAGTTTGCAGAACAGCTCATCAGGGACCAAGTTCAGTAGATGGAGGAACTCAACGCAATGGGGACCATTGCTTCCTAAGGGGGGAGGAATGATCCAAGTTGATGTTGGTGACCATTGCTTTCATAATTAGCACAATTTACTATTTTTAGCAGTTTTTCGGGTCCTGAATTTCCGGAGCCGTTTTGTGGCCCTAAACGACATTTTCTGGGAAATCTGGGGGCAACATGGGTCCATGGACCGATGTTGCTCTTCCCAAAGTTATAGTTCTCGGATAGATCTTTCTAAGGAGCTATTGTACGCGTCAAATGGAGATCAGGTGCCAAAGTTACGACCCCGGGAAGTTGATGTACCAACTTACCCAAAACGGGGCCCAAAATTTGGCGTTTCATCTTCTAGGGTTAGGTTTTGGAATGTTAAGGGTTTTCCTTTATTTCTCAAAAATAAAGAGGCCTTCAAGCCTCATTGTAACACAGTTCAAAGGCATGTAGCCGCCACATCTCTTCAGATATAAGCTACCATCACCCTAGCTAGTTTATTTCCATTCCTGTTTGTAAGCATATTTCAGTATTTTACATTAATGAAATGAAGTATTATTTCCATTGCATCTCTGTGTTTACGGTTATCTCCATAATTTGTTGTGTTCCTATTTAAATCCAGATCAATGGTATTAGAGTGGTCTGCTTTTTCTCTGTTTTTCTTTGAATGTCTCCAACGAGGTCAGGATATAAGGAGTTAGGGTTGAACTGGTTGAACCTTTGCAAGACCAGCCTCGCAAATCCCGACGGCCTCCCATGGCGGATGAGAAGAAAGACAAGGGGGCAGGAGATCCTATCAAAATCTTGCTCGAAGAAGCCCTCAAGTGGCAAAGGAACGTGATGATGGATAGCTTTGTGCAGATCCTTCACCGGCTACCCAGAAGCGATGCATCGGCTTCATCAGCTACTCTGGAAATGCCACACCGTTTAAGGTACAAGTTAATTTTGAAATCGCCATCTTCGAGGGTCAGATAGACACAGATGTTGTAGATAAATGGTTAAGTTTTCTAGAGGGTCATTTTTCTATTCATGAATTTTTGAGTCGGGAAAAGATTGTTTTTGCTCTTCTCAAAGCATCCCCCCACGTCAAGGACTGATGGGAAACCTACTGCGAGCAGAAGGATGAAAGCACGAGCTCACTATTTTCATCCGCACCCACTTGGAATTCATTACTGGATTCCATTAAGGAGCAGTACTACCCTATCAAAAGCTATGAGGACAAATACATCAAATGGACCACACTGCGGCAGGGAAGAGATGGAGTTCCTGAACATCTCCTCACTCGGCACGGCGTATCGATATGATGTCAAAATCGAGAAAAAGTTCAAATAGAAGAAGCGAGACTTTGGATGTGCAAATCTGAAGACCAAAGGACAAAGCCAAGGCGGGGTGACCCAAGACAACCCGTCGAAGCCGCAAGAAAAGAACACACCACGAAGTCGAAGAAGGACACAGGAAAGTGGTGTGAGTTCCATAAGAGTCCCACTCATAACACAAGTGAGTGGCGGACCAAGCAGTTGCTGGTGGCCTAGTTGAAGGCTTCAGAATCATATGCATGTTCTGACCCTGAGTCAGAACCCGACAAGGGGAATGGCAAAGGGAAGCAGATCATTGATGTGGAGCCCAGCGTCACTGTTGCCACCGCTAAGATCCAGAAGAATGAGCCCGTAGATCAAAAGGAGGAGGAACGTCTTTTCCACTCACAAATGTCGGTGAAGGGTTCGCCGCTACAATTCATTGTTGACAGTGGCATCCAAAAAAAACTCATTTCAGCAGAGATCGTGAAGCCCTTGGGCCTACCGACTACACCACACCCACAGCCGTACAGTATCGGGTGGCTTCATGAAGGACGAGATCTCAAAGTTCGCTAGCAATGTTGCCTTCTCTACAGCATCAAGCCCTTCACAAATGAGGTATTGTGTGAAGTTACACCTCTAAATGTTTGTGATGTACTATTAGGCCAGCCATACTTGTGGAGGAGACATGCTGTGTATGAGTCAAGGCCTTGCGCTGTCATTATTTCTTTGAATAATTCATTATACAGGATGCCAGAGGTAGCCCCACCTATCACCACCTCTTTGATCACTGCTAAGAAAGGCAGCAAGCTCATCTCCCAGACTAGGAAATTCATCTGTCTGGTTCACTCCCAAAGTAAGCGGAAGATCGTAACCACATCCATGACCCCCGCGAAGGGTTCCTCCATGCAGCAGCAGCAACAAAGGGATACGGTCATGACAGAACATAGGAACAACTTCTCCTCACCCGCAAGGGTACCACACAAGCTTCAGGTGGGCAACAAAGTCTGGTTGCATCTGCAAAAATAACACCTTACAAGAGCCCATCAAAACATTCGACCAAGTTGACATGGTCCTTACACCATTACCAAGGCTGTGGGAAATAATGCTTTGGAGCATAGCATTCCTCCATTCCTTCGCCTGCACCAAGTGTTCAATATGTACCACCCTCGACCATGCTTCCTACCATTAATAGACACATCTGAGAATGCAAAACAGCTCACCAGGGACCAAGTTCAGCAGATGGAGGAACTCAACGCAATGGGGACCATTGCTTCCTAAGGGGGGAGGAATGATCCATGTGGATGTTGGTGGCCACCCACCTATCCCACTTGGACCCCCACAACTGTCTCTTTGAGTTTTTCAATTTTTGTAATTGTAGCACAATTTACTATTTTTAGAATTTTTTCGGCTCCTGAACTTCCGGAGCCGTTTTCAGGCCCTAAAAGACGTTTTTTGGGAAATCTGGGAGCAACATGTGTCCATGGACTCATGTTGTTCTTCCCACAGTTATATTTCTTGGATAGATTTTTCTAAGGAGCTCTTGTACACGTCAAATGGAGATCGGGTGCCAAAGTTACGACCCCGGGAAGTTGATGTACCAACTTAGCCAAAACGAGGCCCGCAATTTGGCGTTTCATCTTCTAGGGTTAGGTTTTGGAATGTTAAGGGTTTTCCATTGTTTCTCAACAATAAAGAGGCCTTCGAGCCTCATTGTAACATAGTTCAGAGGCATGTAGCCACCACATCTCTTCTCAGAGATAAGCTACCATCACCCTAGCTAGTTTATTTCCATTCCTATTTGTAAGCATATTTCAGTATTTTACATTATTGAAATGAAGTATTATTTCCGTTGCATCTCTGTGTTTAAAGTTATCTCTATAATTTGTTGCGTTCCTGTTTAAATCTGGATCAGTGGTATCAGAGCGGTCTGCTTTTTCTCTGTTTTTCTTTGCATGTCCCCAACGAGGTCAGGACATGAGTTAGGGCTTGAACTAGTCAAAACTTTGCAAGACCAGCCTCGCAAATCCCGACGGCCTCCCATGGTGGATGAGAAGAAAGATGAGGGAGCAGGAGATCCTATCAAAATCTTGCCCTAAGAAGCCCTCGAGTGGCAAAGGAACGTGATGATGGATAGCTTTGTGCAGATCCTTCAGCGGCTACCCAGAGGTGATGCATTGGCTTCCAATAGCTACTCTAGAAATGCCACACCATTTAAGGTACAAGTTAATTTTGAAATCCCCATCTTCGAGGGTCAAATAGACGCAGATGCCATAGATAAATGGTTAAATCTGCTAAAGGTTTATTTTTCTGTTCATGAATTTTCAAGTCAAGAAAAGATTGTTTTCGCTCTTCTCAAAGTAGCCCCCCACGTCAAGCACTGGTTGAAAACCTACTGTGAGCTGAAGGATGAAAGCACGAGCTCACTATTTTCAGCCGCACCCACTTGGAATTCATTTCGGGATGCCACTAAGGAGCAGTACTACCCTGTCAAAAGCTATGAGGACAAATACATCAAATGGACCACACTACGGCAGGGAAGGGACCAAGATGTGTCAGAGTTCACAAACATTTTTCATACCCTTCGCACACAAATGGGTATCAAGGACTCTGAGCTGCATTTGGTACTCACATATCGCGGCTGCTTACACAGATACATCCAGGAAGATATGGAGTTCCTGAACATCTCCTCGCTCGTCACAGCTTACCAATATGCTATCAAAATCGAGCAAAAGTTCAAATAGAAGAAGCGAGACTTTGGATTTGCAAATCCGAAGACCAAAGGACAAAGCCAAGGTGGGGTGACCCAAGACAACCCGTCAAAGCCGCAAGAAAAGAACAACACCGCGAAGTCGAAGAAGGACACAGGAAAGTGGCGTGAGTTCCACAAGAGTCTCACTCATAACACAAGTGAGTGTCGGACCAAGCAGTCGTTGGTGGCCGAGTTGAAGGCTTCATAATCATATGCATGTTCCGACCCTGAGTCAAAACCCGACAAGGGGAATAGCAAAGGGAAGCAGATCATTGATGCAGAGCCAAGCATCACTGTTGCCACCGCAAAGATCCATAAGAAGGAGTCCGAAGATCCAAAAGAGGGGGAACGTCTTTTCAACACACAAATGTGGGTGAAGGGTTCGCCGCTATAATTCATTGTCGACAATGGCAACCAAAAGAACCTCATTTCAGTAGAGGTCATGAAGCGGTTCGGCCTACCGACTACACCACACTGGCAACCATACAGTATCAGATGGCTTCATGAAGGACAAGATCTCAAAGTTCGCCAGCAGTGCCGCCTTCCCTATAGCATCAAGGCCTTCATAGACAAGGTATTGTGTGATGTTACACCTCTGGATGTTTGTGATGTACTATTAGGCCAGCCATACTTGTGGAGGCGACATGCTGTGTATGATTCAAGGCCTTGCACTATCATTATTTCTTTGAATAATTCATTATACAGGATATCAGAGCTAGCCCCACCTACCGCCACCTCTTTGATCACTGCTAACAAAGGCGGCAAGCTCATCTCCCAGACTAGGAAATTCATCTGTCTGGTTCGCTCCCAAAGTAAGGGGAAGATCGTCACCACATCCATGACCCCGACGAAGGGTTCCTCCACGCAGCAGAAGCAGCAAAGTGATACGGTCATGACATAACACAGGAACAACTTCTCCTCACCCACAGGGGTACCATAAAAGCTTCAGGTGGGCAACAAAGTCTGGTTGCATCTACAAAAAGAACGCCTTACAAGATCCCATCAAAACCTCCGACCATGCCAACATGGTCCTTACACCATTACCAAGGTTGTGGGAAATAATGCTTTGGAGCACAACATTCCTCCATTCCTTCGCTTGCACCAAGTGTTCAATATGTACCACCCTCGAACATGCTTCCTACCATTACTGGACACATCCGAGATTGCAGAACAGCTCACCAGGGACCAAGTTCAGCAAATGGAGGAACTCAACGCAATGGGGACCATTGCTTCCTAAGGGGAGAGGAATGGTCCAAGTGGATGTTGGTGGCCACCCACCTATCCCATTTGGACCCCCACAACTGTTTCTTTCAGTTTTTCAATTTCTGTAATTGTAGCATAATTTACTATTTTTAGCATTTTTTCGAGTCCTGAACTTCCTGAACCATTTTGAGGCACTAAACGACGTTTTTTGGGAAATCTAGGAGCAACATGGATCCATGGACCAATGTTTCTCTTCCCAAAGTTATAGTTCTTGAATAGATCTTTTTAAGGAGCTATTGTACGCGTCAAATAGAGATCGGGTGCCAAAGTTACGACCCAGAGAAGTTCATGTAACAACTTACCCAAAACGGGGCCCACAATCTGGCGTTTCATCTTCTAGGGTTACGTTTTGGAATGTTAAGGGTTTTCCATTGTTTCTCAACAATAAAGAGGCATTTGAGCCTCATTTTCACATAGTTCAAAGGCATGTAGCCGCCACATCTCTTCTCAGAGATAAGCTACTATCACCCTAGCTGGTTTATTTCCATTCCTCTTTGTAAGCATATTTCAGTATTTTACATTAATTAAATGAAGTATTATTTCTGTTGCATCTCTGTGTTTACAGTTATCTCTATAATTTGTTGCGTTCCTGTTTAAATCCGGATCAGTGGTATCAGAGCAGTCTGCTTTTTCTCTATTTTTCTTTGCATGTCCCCAATGAGGTCGAGATATAAGGAGTTAGGGCTTGAACTGGTCGAACCTTTGCAAGACCAGCCTCGCAAATCCTAACGGCCTCCCATGGCGGAGGAGAAGAAAGACGAGGGGGCACGAGATCCTATCAAAATCTTGCCTGAAGAAGCCCTCGAGCAGAAAAGGAACGTGATGATGGATAGCTTTGCTCATATCCTTCAACAGCTACCCAGAGGTGATGCATCGGCTTCCAACAACTACTTCTGAAATGCCAGACCATTTAAGGTACAAGTTAATTTTGAAATCCCCATCTTCGAGGGTCAGATAGATGCAGATGTCGTAGATAAATGTTTAAATCTGCTAGAGGATTATTTTTCTATTCATGAATTTTCGAGTCGGGAAAAGATTGTTTTCGCTCTTCTCAAACCAGCCCCCCACATCAAGGACTGATGGGAAACCTACTACAAGCAAAAGGATGAAAGCATGAGCTCACTATTTTCAGCTGCACCCACTTGGAATTCATTCCAAGATGCCATTAAGGAGCAGTACTACCCTGTCAAAAGCTATGAGGACAAATACATCAAATGGACCACACTACGGCAGGGAAGGGACCAAGATGTGCCGGAGTTCACAAACATTTTTCATACCCTTTGCACACAGATGGGTATCAAGGACTCTGAGCTGCATTTGGTACTCAAATACCGTAGCTTCCTACAGAGATACATCGAGGAAGAGATGGAGTTCCTGAACATCTCCTCGCTCAGCATGGCGTACCGATATGCTGTCAAAATCGAGCAAAAGTTCAAACAGAAGAAGCGACACTTTGGATCTGCAAATCCAAAGACCAAGGACAGATCCAAGGCGGGGTGACCCAAGACAACCTGTCAAAGCTGCAAGAAAAGAACACACCACGAAGTCGAAGAAGGACATAGGAAAGTGGTGTGAGTTCCACAAGAGTCCCACTCATAACACAAGTGAGTGTCAGACCAAGCAGTCGTTGGTGGCCGAGTTGAAGGCTTCAGAATCATATGCATGTTCCGACCCTCACTCAGAATCTGACAAGGGGAATGGCAAAGGGAAGCAGATCATTGAATTTCCTTTATTATGCTTATATGATGCGTAAATAACTACAATTACATTGACTAATTAGACGCATTTACGAATATATGTTTATGCGGTGTTAACTATAATTGTTTGATAAGATAAGCAAGTCCATTAGATTAATTGGGGAATTTCTATGAAACGTTTCCATAGCAGCGCGAAAGTATCTGAGAAGCAGGCTAGGGCTGCGCAAAGGTCGATCGTAACCCTTCGCGGAGGTACTGAAGGCTGGAATAGAGGGCTCGTCTCGCAAGCCTTAGAGCGAAGCAACCTACGCGAAGGTAGGGATAGAGGGAATCAAATGACATCACAACCATCTCAGGGTGCAGAAACTTTGTTCCAGCATCCCCCCATACTACTTCGGGTGAGACTTTCGTCTGCACTCCGCGAGCTAATGCCAAAAGGGACAGTAGTGTAGGTATTTGTTTGGATAATTAACGTTGAACCTGGGCCAGGCCCCCTCAAGCCAACACACACCTTGCCATACAAAGATGAAGCTATGATACACCAAGAGCACATCCATCACTCAGCAACACTGCAGCTCGACATCGACACCACCAACAGCATGGACATACCAGCACTGTCATGTCGAGTTGCGTCAGGAGTCATGTCGGCAACATCAATACTGTGGCCATACTATTGTAAATAAATGTAATGTAACATGGAATTCTAATCCAGGTGGATGTTGGTGGCCACCCACGTATCCCACTTGGACCCCCACAACTGTCTCTTTCAGTTTTTTAGTTTCCGTAATTGTAGCACAATTTACTATTTTTAGCAGTTTTTCGAGTCCTGAACTTTCGGAGCTGTTTTGAGGCCCTAAACAACGTTTTTTGGGAAATTTGGGAGCAAAATGCTTCTCTTCCCAAAGTTATAGTTCTCGGATAGATATTTCTAACGAGCTATTGTACGCGTCAAACGGAGATCGGTTGCCAAAGTTACGACCCCGGGAAGTTGATGTACCAACTTATCCAAACGGGGCCCACAATTTGGCGTTTCATCTTCTGGGTTAGGTTTTTGAATGTTAAGGGTTTTCCATTATTTCTCAACAATAAAGAGGCCTTCAAGCATCATTGTAACACAGTTCAGAGGCATGTAGCCGCCACATCTCTTCTCAAAGATAAGCTACCATCGCCCTAGCTGGTTTATTTCCATTCCTCTTTGTAAGCATATTTCAGTATTTTACATTAATGAAATGAAGTATTATTTCTGTTGCATCTCTGTGTTTACGGTTATCTCTATAATTTGTTACGTTCTTGTTTAAATGCGGATCAGTGGTATCAGAGTGGTCTGCTTTTTCTCTGTTTTTCTTTGCATGTCCCCAACGAGGTCGGGCTATAAGGAGTTAGGGCTTGAACTGGTCGAACCTTTGCAAGACCAGCCTCGCAAATCCCAACGGCCTCCCATGGCGGATGAGAAGAAAGACAACGGGGCAGGAGATCCTATTAAAATCTTGCTCGAAGAAGCCCTCGAGCGGCAAAGGAACGTGATGATGGATAGCTTTGCACAAATCCTTCACCGGCTACCCAGAGGCGATGCATTGGCTTCCAACAGCTACTCTGGAAATGCCACACCATTTAAGGTACAAGTTAATTTTGAAATCCCCATCTTCAAGGGTCAGATAGACGCAGATGCCGTAGATAAATGGTTAAATCTGCTAAAGGTTTATTTTTCTGTTCATGAATTTTCGAGTCAGGAAAAGATTGTTTTCGCTCTTCTCAAAGCAGCCCCCCACGTCAAGGACTAGTTGGAAACCTACTGCGAGAACAAGGATGAAATCACGAGCTCACTATAATCAACCGCACCCACTTGGAATTCATTCCGGGATGCCATTAAGGAGCAGTACTACCCTGTCAAAAGCTATGAGGACAAATACATCAAATGGACCACATTGTGGCAGGGAAGGGACCAAGATGTTCCGGAGTTCACAAACATTTTTCATACCCTTCGCACACAGATGGGTATCAAGGACTCTGAGTTGCATTTGGTACTCAAATACCGTGGCTGCCTACACAGATACATCTAGGAAGATATGGAGTTCCTTAACATCTCCTCACTCGGCACGACTTACCGATATGTTGTCAAAATCGAGCAAAAGTTCAAACTAAAGAAGCGAGACTTTGGATCTGCAAATCCGAAGACCAAATGACAAAGCTAAGGCGGGGTGACCCAAGACAAACCATCGAAGCCGCAAGAAAAGAACAACACCACGAAGTCGAAGAAGGACACAAGAAAGTGGTGTGAGTTCCATAAGAGTCCCACTCATAACACAAGTGAGTGTTGGACCAAGCAATCGTTGGTGGCCTAGTTGAAGGCTTCAGAATCATATGCATGTTCCAACCCTAAGTCAGAACCCGACAAGGGGAATGGCAAAGGGAAGCAGATCATTGATGCGGAGCCCAGCGTCACTGTTGCCACCACCAAGATCCAGAAGAATGAGCCCGAAGATCCAGAAGAGGGGGAACGTCTTTTCCACTCACAAATGTGGGTGAAGGGTTCGCCGCTACAATTCATTGTCGACAATGGTAGCCAAAAGAACCTCATTTCAGCAGAGGTCGTGAAGCGGTTGGGCCTACCGACTACACCACACCCGCAACCATACAGTATCAAGTGGCTTCATGAAGGATGAGATCTCAAAGTTTGCCAACAGTGTCGCCTTCCCTACATAATCAAGCCCTTCACAGACGAGGTATTGTGTGATGTTACACCTCTGGATGTTTGTGATGTACTATTAGGCCAGCCATACTTGTGGAGGCAACATGTTGTGTATGAGTTAAGGCCTCACACTGTCATTATTTCTTTGAATAATTCATTATAAAAGACACTGGAGGTAGCCCCACCTACCACCACCTCTTTAATCATTGCTAAGAAAGGCAGCAAGCTCATCTCCCAGACTAGGAAATTCATCTGTTTGGTTCGCTCCCAAAGTAAGGGGAAGATCATCACCACATCCATGACCCCCGCGAAGGGTTTCTCCACACAACAGCAGCAGCAAAGGGATACGGTCATGACAGAACATAGGAACAACTTCTCCTCACCCACAGGGGTACCACACAAGCTTCATGTGGGCAACAAATGTTGGTTGCATCTATAGAAAGCACGCCTTACAAGAGCCCATCAAAAGCTCCGACCATGCCGACATGGTCCTTACACCATTACCAATGTTGTGGGAAATAATGCTTGGAGCACAGCATTCCTCCATTCTTTCGCCTGCACCAAGTGTTCAATATGTGCCACCATCGACCATGCTTCCTACTATTACTGGACACATCCGAGATTGCAGAACAACTCATCAGGGACCAAGTTCAGTAGATGGAGGAACTCAACGCAATGGGGACCATTGCATCCTAAGGGGGGAGGAATGATCCAAGTGGATGTTGGTGGCCACCCACCTATCCCACTTGGACCCCCACAATTGTCTCTTTCAATTTTTCAGTTTCCGTAATTGTAGCAAAATTTACTATTTTTAGTAGTTTTTCAGGTCCTGAACTTCTGTAGCCGTTTTGAGGCCCTAAACGATGTTTTTTGGGAAATCTAGGAGCAACATGGGTCTGTGGACCGATGTTGCTCTTCCCAAAGTTATAGTTCCCGGATAGATCTTTCTAACAAGCTATTGTACGCATCAAATGGAGATCGGGTGCCAAAGTTACGACCCCAGGAATTTGATGTACCAACTTACCCAAAACGGGGCCCACAATTTGGCGTTTCATCTTCTAGGGTTAGGTTTTGGAATGTTAAGGGTTTTCCATTGTTTCTCAACAATAAAGAGAAATTCGAGCCTCATTGTAACACAGTTCAGAGGCATATAGCCGCCACATCTCTTCTCAGAGATAAGCTACCATCGCCCTAGCTGGTTTATTTCCATTCCTGTTTGAAAGCATATTTCAGTGTTTTACATTAATGAAATGAAGTATTATTTCTGCTACATCTCTGTTTTTATAGTTATCTCTATAATTTGTTGCATTCCTGTTTAAATACAGATCAGTGGTATCAGAGCGGTCTACATTTTTCTCTGTTTTTCTTTGCATGTCCCCAACGAGGTCGGGATATAAGGAGTTAGGGCTTGAACTGGTCGAACCTTTGCAAGACCAGCCTCTAAAATCCAGACGGCCTCCCATGGTGGATGGGAAGAAAGACGAGGGGGTAGGAGATCCTATCAAAATCTTGCTCGAAGAAGCCCTCGAGTGGCAAAGGAACGTGATGATGGATAGCTTTGCGCATATCCTTCAGTGGCTACCCAGAGGCGATCATCGGCTTCCAACAGCTACTCTAGAAATGCCACACCATTTAAGGTACAAGTTAATTTTGAATCCCCATCTTCGATGGTTCGATAGACGCAGATGTTGTAGATAAATGGTTAATTCGGCTACCGGGTTATTTTTCGATTCATGAGTTTTCGAGTCGAGAAAAGATTGTTTTCGCTCTTCTCAAAGCAGCCCCCCACGTCAAGGACTGGTGGGAAACCTACTACGAGCAAAAGGATGAAAGCACGAGCTCAATATTTTTAGCCACACCCACTTGGAATTCATTTCGGGATGCCATTAAGGAGCAGTACTACCCTGTCAAAAGCTATGAGGACAAATACATCAAATGGACCACACTACGGCAAGGAAGGGACCAAGATGTGCCAGAGTTCACAAACATTTTTCATACCCTTCGCACACAGTTGGGTATCAAGGACTCTGAGCTGCATTTGGTACTCAAATACCGTGGCTGCCTACACAGATACATCCAGGAAGAGATGGAGTTCCTGAACATCTCATCACTCGGCACGGCGTACCGATATGCTGTCAAAATCGAGCAAAAGTTCAAACAGAAGAAGCGAGACTTTGGATGTGCAAATCCAAATACCAAAGGAAAAATCCAAGGCAGGGTGACCCAAGACAACCCGTCGAAGCCACAAGAGAAGAACAACAACGCGAAGTCGAAGAAGGACACAGGAAAGTGGTGTGAGTTCCACAAGAGTCCCACTCATAGCACAAGTGAGTGTCGGACCAAGCAGTCGCTGGTGGCCAAGTTGAAGGCTTTAGAATCATATGCATGTTCCGACCCTAAGTTAGAACCCGACAAGGGCAATGGAAAAGGGAAGCAGATCACTGATGCGAAGCCCAGCGTCACTGTTGCCACCGCCAAGATCCAGAAGAATGAGCCTCATTGTAACACAGTTCAGAGGCATGTAGCCACCACATCTCTTCTCAGAGATAAGCTACCATCGCCCTGGCTAGTTTATTTCCATTCCTATTTGTAAGCATATTTCAGTATTGTACATTAATGGAATGAAGTATTATTTCCACTGCATCTCTGTGTTTACGGTTATCTCTATAATTTGTTGCATTCCTGTTTAAATCTGGATCAGTGGTATCAGAGCAGTCTGCTTTTTATCTGTTTTTCTTTGCATGTCCCCAACGACGTCGATATATAAGGAGTTAGGGCTTGAACTGGTCGAACCTTTGCAAGACCAACCTCGCAAATCCTGATGGACTCCCATGGCGGATGAGAAGGAAGACGAGGTGATAGGAGATCCTATCAAAATCTTGCTCGAAGAAGCCCTCGAGCGGCAAAGGAACATGATGATGGATAGCTTTGCGCAAATCCTTCAGCAGCGATGCATCGGCTTCCAAAAGCTACTCTCGAAATGCCACACCATTTAAGGTACAAGTTAATTTTGAAATCCCCATATTCGAGGGTTAGATAGACGCAGATGCCAAAGATAAATGGTTAAATCTGCTAGAGGGTTATTTTCCTGTTCATGAATTTTCGAGTCGGGAAAATATTGTTTTCGCTCTTCTCAAAGCAGCCCCCCACGTCAAGGACTGGTGGGAAACCTACTACGAGCAGAAGGATGAAAGCACGAGCTCACTATTTTCAGCCGCACCCACTTGGAATTCATTTCGAGATGCCATTAAGGAGCAGTACTACCCTGTCAAAAGCTATGAGGACAAATACATCAAATGTACCACACTGCGGCAGGGAAGGGACCAAGATGTGCTGGAGTTCACAAACCTTTTTCATACCCTTCACACATAGTTGGGTATCAAGGACTCTGAGCTGCATTTGGCACTCAAATACCGTGGCTGCCTACATAGATACATCCAAGAAGAGATGGAGTTCCTGAACATCTCCTCGCTCGGCACGGCGTACCGAAATCCTATCAAAATCATGCAAAAGTTCAAACAAAAGAAACGAGACTTTGGATCTGCAAATCTAAAGACCAAAGGACAAAGCCAAGGCAGGGTGACCCAACACAACCCGTTGAAGCCACAAGAAAAGAACAACACCATGAAGTCGAAGAAGGACACAGGAAAGTGGTGTGATTTCCACAAGAGTCCCACTCATAACACAAGTGAGTGTCGGACCAAGCAGTCGCTGGTGTATGAGTTGAAGGCTTTAGAATCATATGCATGTTCTGAACCTGAGTTAGAATCCGACAAGGGGAATGGGAAAGGGAAGCAGATCACTGATGCAGAGCCTAGCACCACTGTTACCACCGCCAAGATCCAGAAGAATGAGCCCGAAGATCCAAAAGAGGGCGAACGTCTTTTCCACTCACAAATGTGGGTGAAGGGTTCGCCGCTACAATTCATTGTCGACAGTGGCAGCCAAAAGAACCTCATTTCAGCAGAGGTCGTGAAGCAGTTGGGCCTACCGACTACACCACACCCGCAGCCGTATAGTATCAGGTGGCTTCATGAAGGACGAGATCTCAAAGTTCGCCAACAGTGTCGCCTTCCCTACAGCATCAAGCCCTTCACAAATGAGGTATTGTGTGACGTTACACCTCTGGATGTTTGTGATGTACTATTAGGCCAGCCATACTTATGGAGGCGACATGCTGTGTATGAGTCAAGGCCTCGCGCTGCCATTATTTCTTTGAATAATTCATTATACAGGATAGCAGAGGTAGCCCCACCTACCGCCACCTCTTTGATCACTGCTAAGAAAGGCAGCAAGCTCATCTCCCATACTAGGAAATTCATCTGTCTGGTTCGCTCCCAAAGTAGGGGGAAGATCGTCACCACATCCATGACCCCTGTGAAGGGTTCCTCCACGCAGCAGCAGCAACAAAGGGATACGGTCATGACAGAACACAGGAACAACTTATCCTCACCCATAGGGATACCACACAAGCTTCAGGTGGGCAACAATGTCTAGTTGCATCTGCAGAAAGAATGCCTTACAAGAGCCCATCAAAACCTCCGACCACGCCGACATGGTCCTTACACCATTACCAAGGCTGTGGGAAATAATGCTTTCGAGCATAGCATTCCTCCATTCCTTCGCCTGCACCAAGTGTTCAATATGTACCACCCTTGACCATGCTTCCTACCATTACTGGACACATCCAAGATTGCAGAACAGCTCACCAAGGACCAAGTTCAGCAGATGGAGGAACTCAACGCAATGGGGACCATTTCTTCCTAAGGGGGGAGGAATGATCCAAGTGGATGTTGGTGGCCACCCACCTATCCCACTTGGACCCCCACAATTGTCTCTTTCAGTTTTTTAGTTTTTGTAATTGTAGCACAATTTACTATTTTTAGCAGTTTTTCAGGTCTTGTACTTCCAAAGACATTTTGAGGCCCTAAACGATGTTTTTTGGGAAATCTGGGAGCAACATGGGTCCATGGACCGATGTTGCTCTTTCTAAAGTTATAGTTCTCAAATAGATCTTTCTAACGAGCTATTGTACGCATCAAACGGAGATCGGGTGCCAAAGTTACGACCCCTGGAAGTTGATGTACCAACTTACCCAAAACGGGGCCCACAATTTGGCGTTTCATCTTCTAGGGTTAGGTTTTGGAATGTTAAGCATTTTCCATTGTTTCTCAACAATAAAGAGGCCTTCGAGCCTCATTTTAACACAGTTCAAAAGCATGTAGCCGCCACATCTCTTCTCAGAGATAAGCTACCATCGCCCTAGCTGGTTTATTTCCATACCTATTTGTAAGCATATTTCAGTGTTTTACATTAATGAAATGAAGTATTATTTCCATTGCATCTCTATGTTTATGGTTATCTCTATTATTTTTGCTTTCCTTGTTTAAATCCAGATCAAAGTCCAAGAGACCCACATGTAATTTGAAGAGTCATCTAAAGTAAAATAGTCATGAGGGAAGTCGAACAGTCACACGGGCCAGTTTTACCCTTGGCTATAAATACCCCTCATTTGTACATGCAAAAGACTTTTCACCTTGGATCCTTCCACATAGCCTTGAGAGTCTCTAGTCTTTTCTTTGAGGAGCGAACAGTGGCTCCAATGCCCCTCTCATGGGGTTAGTGACGTATGGTGCACCAATGTATCTTAGAACTTTCGCTTAATTCAGAAGCCTGATAACAGGCCAACACGTTTTCACAAATGTATTGTAATTGTTTGTAAGACTAATATTCAAACACTTGTAATGCATGTCGCTTTAACATGTGTTAAAACAGTTGAAATCTTTCCTTTGATCTAATACATATGTTTATGAAAATGTGTTGTTGGTGGGCTCCAGTATTGTAGCAATAATGCTACAACTCCTGGGGCTTCCTTCTCTAATTTTATCAACCCGGTAGTTCGTAAAAAACTTGGAAGCGACGGTGTTGTATGCACAAGTACTAGCTCTTGTCGCAGCTGTCACTTGGTCAGCTGGCACAAGTCCGCTAGGGCTCAAGCCAACTTCTATATGTTCTCAGAAGAAGCTTTCTAAATGATGAACGAGGACTATCTCAAAGGAAATTAACCTACTTTGCAAGAATGAACTGAAAGCCAACCAAACATGGAAACCCTAGTAAACCCTAATCTGACTAGCTTAATCCTTACAATGCAACGATGGGAATGTAACTCCTAAAAATGATGCCATTACTTCTAGTGATATGAGATGCATGAATTTAAACTACTTCTGTTGAAGAGAACATTGTTTTTATATTTTTGCTTAGGTGGTTTGAGTTATTATGATTTTGTTTCTTATTGGGTTCTGACTGTGCAGGGGTAGTTCGAAGGGAAGGAAGGCTTGGAAAAGGTCAGGAGGGCTAGGAGAGGTTCCAGGGGATTCCTAACATCATTCCACAGAAGTCCACAACGTTCAGGTGCTTGGCAACCGAGTTTGCAGGCTTCTACAGGATGTCTGCAGGGGATCCTACAGGAAGCTCGGGATTTCTACAGGAAGTCTGCTAACTTCTACAGGATTTTCTACAGTTGGAGTTTTGGGTGATGGAGGAGTCGAGGAGCTGTATGGGTGGATAGGTAGGATGAAAAGGGAGCTTGTGATGGCTCAGGGATAGAGAGATAAGATGGAGAAAGAGTGGGTAAAGTTGGTTGGTGGATAGAAGGGTGGAAGCAATGAAAAGTCAAAAAGATGGAGCTACGTGAGAAGTAGAAGGGTTGGAAGGCAAACGAGCTGAACAGAGGATGAGTAGGTGACTTTAGGCACAGTTGAGAAGAAGAAGAAGATAATAGAACAATGCTGCGCATTGTAAATGGAACAAATCCTCTATGTCTTGCACAAAACCGAGAATTCCATCAACCTATTCTAACTGTGTTATTTAACCAACGAACAGCAATGTAAATTGTGGAGAGAAATCGTGCATGGTGTTGGAACGAAGAAGTATTGCTCAAGATCAGAATGCATGGATGGTTCTATGACGGAAATGACTGTGTTGCAGCTTGCATGAACATATAAGACTGCGTTTTTTTGGTGGTTGGTACGGTCTACACCCCCAATCTCTAAACAGAGATGGCAGTGAGTGCACTATCAACCTTTTCTTGGAGCTCTAATGAATTCTAATCCTCCTACTTTAATCCAAATTGCTGACAGCACTTTAACCATAAACTAATCCTACTCAATCACATTAAAGAAATTAAATCAGCAGACTGTGTTTTCCAAATGCATGTCAAAACAAAGAAACAAAGTGCTGAAAGGAAAGACAAGTAACAATACAAAGAAAAGGAGGTCTATTGCTCTCAGGTTGGGCCCTAACCTGAGAGCTATAGCTCCTCTTAAGAACTCAGGATTGAATCCAAATCTGGCTGCCTTTATTAAAAGATCATAATCATGAGTCTAACATCATGCCAAAACTGGCTTACAAAAAGCAAAAATCGAGCTGTAGCTCGTGCTTAGAAATTGCAACAGTAGTTCAAAAGTTCAAAAAGCTCCTATCAAAGGCTACGGCCTCAATATTTATACATGATGAGGATCAAGCTGGCTTCCTCAATTAGTGGAGCTTGCTTGTCCAACTGAAAGTGAACTGTTGTTCCTGTAGAATCCGTTGGCTGCCTTTCAGCTCCGTGGGGATAGCTGTTGGAGCTCGGAGTTGGGGTGGAGATCACGAGGGAGGTCATTCAAGACTGTGGACAACCTCCCTATAAACCCGCAATGCCACCTTTGCTGTCTCCTTGTCTCCATTTGCGTGGTCTTTGCTCCATTTAATGTCAAAAAACCCGAAATCATCATGTATTAGTCACATAGGAATAATGCTTGCCCTTCTTCCTACAAATAACACGAATATACTAAGAAATGATGCATAAGTGATAAAAGATGAAGGGTTGAGCAAGGTAAGTAGGCCAAATGAGCCCAAATTGTTACCAAAAATTGGGGCTCATCATCACCCCCCAGCTAAAATATTTGCTCATCCTTGAGCAATTTTGCTCCAGCTCCTTGTCCTTGGCCGAGAACTAGGCTCCGGAATATGCTCTTTCTTTCCTACTCTTGGTGGCTCTGCCTGTTCTGCCCTTGGTGGCGATGAGGGTGTCGCTCCTTCCCTCTTCTCTGTTTCCTTGACCTTGAGCCGGGCTTTTGAAGCCGATTGGTCTACCCTTCCTTTCCAAGTAGTTGTTTTTGGGCTCCCCCTCTCGTAGGTGACCGATGTCTTCGAGGGGGACCTCTCAATGGGTGAAGTAGGGGCATCCCCTGTAGTGATTTGGCTGCTGGATGGGGGCTGTGGCTTGCCCGTCTTTATTCTCGCACTTCTTCGAGCTTCAAAGTATAGAGGGGTCTCCCTCTTTCTCTTCTCCTTTGGCTTAGGTGGCGTGCTGAGGGCGGCCAGCACAGCTGCTACCTCCCTTTCACGAATATCAGCTTTCTTCTCCTTGGGTTTCATTTTTTCAAGGCTTCCTATAGAAGACCCTGTTTTAGTCAATTTCGGGCTTCCTGTAGAAGACCCTGTTTTAGTAATTTTCGGGCTTCCTGTAGAAGACCCTTTTTCAATAATTTTCGGGCTTCCTGTAGAAGCCGGTTTCGGCTTTCCTGTAGAAACAGGTGTTGCCGCCTAGGTTTGCTTTGCTGCATGGGTTTTGCTTTTTGACTCAGTTGCGGTCGCTATCGAGGCACTCTTGCTGATGTGGACCTTCTCAGCCTTGTCCACTCTGCCTTGCAACCTTTTCTCTCTTGCTGTCAAGATGGGTGTGTCATCTTTTTCTTTGTCATCCTTTTTCTCATGCTTCTTCTTTTGCTCTTTCTTCTGCACTGTGGTCGGGGTCTTCTGGCCTGCTTCTTTCTTTCCCACGGCCACTGATTCTTTCTCCTCACTGCTGGAGGAACCACTTTCTTTGGTCAACATCCTTATGTCTCCATCTCTTGTCAAATTTCTAAATGCTTCCCATGAGAGGGGAACCTTGTATGAATGAAGCGCATCCTCCACGAGAAGTTTGATCAATCCATGGTGCTACCTGGTCTGGTATGCCTTCTTTCAACTTTGTGGCACACTCAATTAGAGACTGTAGCAGGAAATAGGGGATGCTCAGTTTATTTTCTACAGGAAGATCAATCTGGTGCCTCAATTCAGTGAGCAACCTAAAGTGATACCCGTACACAATGCTGAAACGGCCTTCGCAGGTTATATACTTCATGATCTGCAGGCTAACTTCATTCCATGGTGGCAGTAAACTGGTTCTACGCACCCCATTCTTGTCTTCCGAGAATTCCTTCTCTGGGGGAAAGAATTCTTTCTTGGCCTGTTGGCTCAACTTCCTTTCTTCCTTATCCCATGGCAAACCCATTGGAAGTTCAGTAATTCGACTGATATATTGCGGGGTGAGCTTGAGGCTTAGGCCCCTGAAGTTCACGGTGGCCAATGTTTTGGATTTCGGCCTCAGAGCCTGCAAAAAATCTTCTGCCACTTCGTCGTCATAACCCTGCAATTTGTCACAGAAGGATATCCATTGTGCTCGTGTGAAGAGCTCCACCACCTCAAGGTTTTCCATTAACTTTGTTGGATCAGTGGGTTCCCTTCTAATGAACCCACCCGGCATGATAAAAACTGTTGCTTTACTTAGAGGTGGCGAACGCGGAAGAAGTTTGGTCTACTGAGACAGAGCGTAGAATTACGCTTCTGTCATGCACAAAATCCACGAAGCTTATCTCTGAGGACCTTAACACAGCTTAATTACACTGACATCCTGTAGAATGACAGTTTATGCACAGCAGACAACAACTGCAACAATTTTCTACGACCAGACTGTAGACGACGATTCTTCCACCTTCAAAAGCCAATTGCATGGAGAGTTTAGGTTTACCTTTTTAATCCGCCACCTTTTGACGTGAGGAACCCGCCTTCCTGTAGAAATAGCGTTCCTGTAGGAGCAGCGCGTGATTTCTGGGAAAGACTGCAGTTGGTCTGCGCTCTTGGTGTTGCTTCACAGGCGTTCTGATGGCCAAAGGCTCGGAGTATCGAACTGCAGAGGGATCCGGATGATCACTCGAGTTTCAAACGGTGAATGATAAATGCATGGGGTGCAATCTAGCCGATTAGATTTGAATCGGCGGAATCCGTGGCGCGGGGGTGAGCTGTCCCTGCTGGATCGTTGGACGACGTCATCCCATCATTTGCCTGCGAGTTCCCTTACTGCTGCATCATCCCCCCGCAGATCCGCCGCCGTCTCTTCTGTTAAACTCGTATTTCCCGACGGGATTGCTCTCACGTGTGTGCTGCCCATTCCTTTTGTCATGGCCGCCACCCAAACATCTGACTAGACCATTAACTGGTCGACGTGGCTAGTCAAATGGCCATACAGCTGCTCAACCCATTCACCTCACACTTTGCAAACAATTTCAAAGTAAAATTCATGCAATCTGACGGAAGAAAGGGTCGAGACACTTACCTGTGCAGCTGCAACACGATTTTTCGGCTTTCGGACGATGATGAGTGGATTCGTTTGCCGCTGATGAATTTGCACAGGCCCGGAGGTTCATGTTTACAGGCTGCCGACGATGGATTTGATGCTTGGCTGCATGCGCCCGCGTTTTCATTGCATATGGCCAACGCTGTGACTGGTGTACACTCTAGCGGGCCTAACTGTTACAGGACTCCCGCAGGATGTCTTGTAACAGTGCTTCCTCCTCGGGTGCATGCTGCACGACGAAGGATTTGGCCTCACGATCACGCTCCCTGA
This sequence comes from Pinus tabuliformis, assembly GCA_031772625.1. Taxonomy (NCBI): domain Eukaryota; kingdom Viridiplantae; phylum Streptophyta; class Pinopsida; order Pinales; family Pinaceae; genus Pinus; species Pinus tabuliformis. Next base: position 43,020,692 of record CM062815.1, read on the forward strand.
GCTCATGGATGGCTGGGATGGATATGGTATGACATCTCAGCATTTTTTATCTTAAAAATTGCTTTCTCTTTGATAACTCGACGATCTGCTTTGCTGGTGCAGGTAACTTCGTTGCATGTCGACAAGGATGGTAGGACGAGGTGACAGCAGTGGCAAGGGTGACAACAGTAGCTTGCATGCGTCCAAACCGATCCTTAGTCATTAGATCTCCTCATAGAATGAATTTTGGGTCGTCCCGAACTTCTACAGGAAGTTTCCTGTAGAAATACAGAGCTTCCTGTAGAAAGTTTGTGTTTCCTGTAGAAAGTCTGCACCTTCCTGTAGAAAATCTGCATCTTCCTATAGAAATCTCAAGCCGTGATGAAATTGTGCACATACCTTGGAGAAAAGGAGTATTCTTGGAGGAGGTGCTGGTGAGGTCTCCTGACAGCATGATAAGGAACCTTGGCTCTGAGTTGAGAGGCCTCCTCTCCTCCATAGAACACCTGCAACCTGCATGCAATTTTACATTATGAACTTGCTGTCCTTGTCCTTTTTTTTTTTTTGCTTATTGTTTTTTTTTTCTTTTTTTTCTTTTTTCTCTTTTTTTTTTGAAAGATAACAGGGGCGCCTCAATGAGGTTTTCACCCTTGCCATCTGCCCTGAGCGCCTCAGAGAGGTTTTCACTCAAGGATCTTTTCAAATCTCTTTCCTTTTTTTCTTGAAAGACAATAGGGGCGCCTCAATGAGGTTTTCACCCCTACCACCTGCCTTGGGCGCCTCAGAGAGGTTTTCACCCAAGGATCTTTATTATTTATTCTCTTTTTTTTTTTCTTTTTTTTTTAGATCTTTCAGGGTATGCCTAAAGCAGAGGTAGAACCCTTCTCTATGACCAACACTGATTTCTCCATAGTTTTGATGAACTCTTGTCTTGAGAGAGGCTTCCTGTAGATCTTCAATCGATGCCCATTGACAAGCATGGGGATGGCTTCCTCATCAATGGTCCGAATAAGAACAGATCCATTGTCATGACATTTTTCCACTGCATATGGCCCCAACCATCTGGTTCTCAGCTTCCCCTTGAAATCTTTGTATCTGGAGTCATACAACAAAGCCCAATCTCCCGGCTAGAATTGCTTGTCATGGAGATGTTGGTCATGCCACACCTTTCTCTGAAGTTGAACCACTTCTGAGTGAAGGAGCACCTACATCCGGTGCTCGTCCAGTCCATTTAGCTGCAATAACCTTTCTTGTTGTGCATGGCTGAGATCTAGATCTAGCTGAGCTGCCATCCTCAAAGTGTTGTACTCGAACTCAATGGACAGCAAAGCTTTCTTCCCATAGACCAGCTCATAAGGTGTGAGCCGGTGGTGGTCTTCCAGGTTGTGTTGTAAGCCCATGTGGCCTCAACCAGGCGATCTGCCCAGTCCTTTCTGCTACTGCTCACCACCTTAGTCAAGATCCCTTCTAATGCTCTATTGGTGACTTCCACCTGCCCATTTGCTTGAGGGTGATAGGGGGTGGAAGTCCTATGCTTGATCCTATGATGAGCTAGTAGGTCTTCAACTAGGTTGGATGTAAACTGGCTCCCTTGATCGGTGACCAGCTCTCTTGGGTAGCCAAACTTGTAGAAGATGTTTTCTCTTAAGAACTCGGCCACCTTCTCTTCTGTTGCTGCTTTGATTGCTTTAGTCTCTGCCCACTTCATCAGGTAGTCAGTACACACAATGATGTAAGACCTTTGCCTCGAAGGAGGGTTGATTGGACCCACAAAGTCCATACCCCACTTCTCAAATGGCTCAAGAGTCACTTGAGGTTGGAGAGGCATCTCATCTCTTTGAGTCGGTTTCCCCATTCTTTGGCATTGGTCACATTGGCTGATATATCTTCTGACATCTTGATGAAGTGTGGGCCAATAGTAGCCTGCCTGCAGGATTTTGAAGGCAATCCTCTTTGCTGCAAAATGTCCTCCACAAGGCCCATCATGACAGGTGAGGAGGATATCAAAGACTTCCTCCTCCCTTACACAACGCCTTAAGATCTGATCGGGGCCAAGCTTGAACAGATTGCCCCCGATCCAAGTAAATGAGGCACTTTTTCTGATGATTTTGCTCTTCTCTCTTGAAGATAGGTGCGGAGGGAACTGTGCTGAAACAAGGTAGTTTTCTATATCAGCAAACCATGGAGAGAGTGCTGAGATAGCAAACAGATGTTCATCGGGCATCTGGTCATCCACTGTCCCATCCTCATCTGCATACAAATCCAATCTAGATAAAAAGTCAGCAACAACATTTTCTTTACCTGGTTTGTCAACAATGGTCAAATCAAACTGCTGCAACAAAAGTAACCATCTAATAATCCGAGCATTCACATCTGGTTTATTCATTAAATATCTAATTGCAGCATGGTCTGTATGTACAAATGTTTGGTAGCCAGTGATATAATGTCGGAACTTGTTCAGTGCATGGACCACAGCCAAAAACTCTTTCTTAGTTACAGTGTAATTCAGTTCAGCTTTGGACAAGTTTTTGCTAACAAAGTAAATGGCATATGGAAGTTTTTGTTCAACTTGTCCTAAGGCTGCACCTATGGCTTTGTTCGAGGCATCAGTGTGGATGTGGAAAGGTAGGGCCTAGTTTGGACCTCTCAAGATTGGGGCTGACACCAACTTGTCCTTCAATTCATTCAAAGCCCTCTGAAAATCGTCAGTCCATTTAAACTCCACATCTTTTGCCAACAGGCCAAACAATGGCGAGGCTAGCTTGCTGAAGTCTTTAATGAATCTCCTGTAATACCCTGCTAATCCTAAGAAACTCCGAACATCCCTTACCTTTTGAGGAGGTGGAACCTTCTTGATGAGAGCAATTTTGTTAGGATCCACCTGTAACCCTTGGCAAGAAATGGTATGGCCTAGCACAGTCCCTTCAGTCATCAGGAATTCACATTTTTCAGGACTAAGGGACAGGTTCATCTCAATGCATTTGGTTAGGACTTTTCCCAGATTGGACAATGCTTCCTGGAAGTTGGCCCCATAAGGAGTGAAGTCATCCATATAGATTTCCACTGCATCATGGACCAGCTCCGAGAAGATGCTCAAGACAGCTCTCTGGAAGGTAGCAGGAGCATTGCATAGCCCAAAGGGAAGAACTCGGTAGGCAAAGGTACCCCAAGGACAAGTGAAGGTGGTCTTATCTTGGTCTTCCGGGCTGATTTGGATCTGGTTGTACTCGCTAAACCCGTCTAGGAAAGAGAAGAACTTCTTTCCTGCCAGTTCATCCAACACTTGATCTATGAAAGGTAGAGGGAAATGGTCTTTCTTGGTAGCTTTGTTCAGTTCTCGGTAGTCCACACAGATTCTCCACTTCCCATTCTTCTTGGGAACCAACACCAGAGGGGACACCCATTCACTATCTGAGATGGGGTAAATGAATCCGGCGTCCAGTAGTTTTTGCAATTCCTCCTTGACAATGTCCTTAAGGGCTGGATTCATTCTCCTCTGAGGTTTCCTAACCGGCTTACAATCCTCTTTGATGTATATGTGATGGGTACAGACCGAAGGATGGACTCCTTTCATCTCCTTATAGCTCCAAGCAAAAGCATCTAGATGGCTGGCCAACAGGCTACACAGCTCCTTTTCCTGGGAAAGAGATAGGGAGGAGCTGATTTTTAACGTTCTCTCAGGGTCGAACTCCACATTCTTGACTCTGGGAGTGACAGGGTTGGTTGTACAAAGATCCACTAAGGTGCTGGCTTGGGCATCCTCCACCAATTTCTCTAGGGATAGTGCACTGGAAGGTGGATTCTGGATCAAGGTCTCAATCAAGTCATCCTCGGTTGGGGGGTCTCTTCTAGTGGTATCTAGGGTGCACAAAGGTGTTGAGTACACTTCATCCTCTTCTCCTTCCTCCAACCAAAGTGGTAAGTCATGCTCTAAGGAAGGTTGGGCAGGAGGGTATAGGACTAGCTGCTTGGACATAGGACCATTTTTGATGGTCATATTTCCTGCACGACAACTTATGTAAGCATCTGCAGTGGCTAACCAAGGCCTTCCCAAAATAAGAGGATATCCAGTAAGCTTTGCCTTGGGTTGCAGAACCAAGAAATCTGCAAGGTATTCCCAAGAGTTGACAGAGACCAAGACATCCTCCACAATCCCTTCGGAAGTCACAGTGGAGCGATCTGCTAGTTGCAGTACTGTCGAGGTCTTCCTCAAGGAACCCTGAAGATTGAGTTTGAGCATGGTATCCATGGTCATCACATTAATGGCAGCCCCCAGATCAATCAAGGTGTGAGGTATGATGGTGCCATTGATGTGGACATCTACTACAGGACTCCCAGGATCTAGGTACTTTAGGTAGATGACTTGTCCTAACATAAGGTCAGACAGTTGTCCTAAGACATTGATGGTTGAAGCATCTCTCTTTCGCCTGCCTGGGTGTTTAAAACACTTTTCCTTAACTAGTTTGTTGTATATAGGCACATCCTTGATGGCTTGGAGAAGTGGTATTTTCACACACAACTGCTTGAGCTCTCCCAAAAGCTCATCCTCTTCTGGGTTGGGTTGTGTGGTGGCTATTAGTCTCTCAGGAAAGGGTGGAATAGCCTTTGGTTCACTTTCCTGTTTATCTTCCTCATCCTCTGGGGGAGGAGGTTGGCGATCCGGAAGAGTCTTTCCAGATCGAAGATTGATCTCCTGGATCTCCACAGCATAAGTAGGGCATGATGTTTCCCCAGTGTATACCTGCTGGGCCTGTCTATTGTTGGGGTTCGGGTTCGGTTGAGCAGGTATTTGAGGTTGCCTCGGAGGAGCAGGAGGTAATGGTTGAGGTTGAACTAGTGGTGGAGGCAAAATGGCAGGAGGAGTGTTGTACTGGGGCCTCCACCCCGACTGAGGTGCATTCCACTGAGGCTGTGGCTGGGCATGTGAGTGATAGGAATGAGTAGTGGGTTGAGTAGGGTACTGAGGTGGGTAAGACCATGGAGGAGGCATAGACCAAGAAGGATGAGCAGGGGGACCCCAGGAAGGCATAAGAGTCGATTGGTTGGGGTTGTAATAAGCTTGGGGTGCCCCTTGCATCCCCTGCTGGTAAGGTCTAGGTCCTTGTGGCCTCCTTTGGTTGAGGAAATAGAGAGGTTCAGTGGGAGCTTCTGTCCCTTGGTACATGGCTTTAAGTCCAGGTAAGGTTGGACATTGGTTTGTGGGATGGTCCTCCTCACAAACGAAACACACTTCAACCGAATGCAATGGGCATTCGTTCTTAGGGTGTCTCCTTGTACATCTAGGGCAAAAGATAGCCAAGGCTCTCTCAGCTTCTTCCTTCTTCTGCTGGATCCTGAATGTGTCCAGTTGCATGGCAATGGTCTGTCTCACCTCACTCTTAAGATCTTCTAATTGATTTGCAAACTCATGTTTGGAGAAAGGGACACCAGTTGAGAGAAGGTTTCCTCTACCTCGTTTCCGAGCTGCCCTGGAGTGGTTTCTAAACACAGTCTTGATGTCCTCATAAGGCAGTTGGTAAATAGCCCCCCCAGCTAACATGTGAAGGGTATCTAAGAGGTCTTCAGGGACTCCTCGGAGCAGGACCAACTTGAGGGATTCAGGGTCAAATGTGCACCTGGCCCGCTTATAGCTAAGTTGGAACCTCTCCTCATAATCCTCTAAGGACTCATCATTTCCCATGGTCATCCGAAAGATTTCTCCCTTGGTTTCCTTGGACCTACAGTAGTCCCGGTACTTGATATTGAAAGCTTGCTGCATCTGAGCCCAAGTAGTGATACTATTCCCAGGTAAGCCCATGAACCAGCGTAATGCTGCATCCTTAAGAGTTGAAGGGAAGAGTTTCAGCTTCTGCTCATCTTCAGTATAATCATAGGTTCTACAAAGGACAGCAAACTCAAACAGGAAGGTATCAAGATCCTCAGTAGTCAGTCCATGGAAGTGAGGTAAAACGGAGGGGCTAATGTTCTTCATTTTCATCTCTCCATTGGTCTCTCGGATGGGGAAGGCGCCTTCTATTCTCTCATCTTCTCCTCTATTTTCAGCCATAGCTTCAGATGGGATGGTCTCTAATTCTTCTTTTGCTATAGGATCTTCGTATATCTCAGGAGGTTCACCTATAGGTTCTTCTGGATCACTGTCACCGAAGAAGAGAGAAGGGTTACTCAGTGATGTGGTGGGGGTGTTGGGTAAGAATTTGCCTGTTTTATCTCGATTCCTACGAGGCATGAAATGGAAAGACTTTTTTGATTGCTTTTGTTTTTCTTTGGTACCTGCAAAACTGAAACAGATTAATCTACAACTAACTATCTTACTGAAATAAAGATGCAGAATTAAATTGAAAGCAGGAAAGAACTAATCTACTTTGCTCAAATGAAATTGCAGGAATGGAAATTCTAGTCTACGCTTGCAGAATTGAAATACTAATCTACGCTTGCAAAATTGAAATTGCGGAATTGAAATGCTAATCTATGAAAGCAGGAAATGTCTATGCTACTTTTGCAGAATGGAAATGAAATAAACTACTTAGCAGAAGGCAAGAGTAAGAAAATAGAAGAAAAGCAACAATTACTAATACTCTGACGCTTCCCCGGCAACGGCGCCAAAAAGATGGTGGGCTCCAGTATTGTAGCAATAATGCTACAACTCCTGGGGCTTCCTTCTCTAATTTTATCAACCCGGTAGTTCGTAACAAACTTGGAAGCGACGGTGTTGTATGCACAAGTACTAGCTCTTGTCGCAGCTGTCACTTGGTCAGCTGGCACAAGTCCGCTAGGGCTCAAGCCAACTTCTATATGTTCTCAGAAGAATCTTTCTAAATGATGAATGAGGACTATCTCAAAGGAAATTAACCTACTTTGCAAGAATGAACTGAAAGCCAACCAAACATGGAAACCCTAGTAAACCCTAATCTGACTAGCTTAATCCTTACAATGCAACGATGGGAATGTAACTCCTAAAAATGATTCCATTACTTCTAGTGATATGAGATGCATGAATTTAAACTACTTCTATTGAAGAGAACATTGTTTTTATATTTTTGCTTAGGTGGTTTGAGTTATTATGATTTTGTTTCTTATTGGGTTCTGACTGTGTAGGGGTAGTTCGAAGGGAAGAAAGGCTTGGAAAAGGTCAGGAGGGCTAGGAGAGGTTCCAGGGGATTCCTAACATCATTCCACAAAAGTCCACAACGTTCAGGTGCTTGGCAACCGAGTTTGCAGGCTTCTACAGGATGTCTGCAGGGGATCCTACAGGAAGCTCGGGATTTCTACAGGAAGTCTGCTAACTTCTACAGGATGTTCTACAGTTGGAGTTTTGGGTGATGGAGGAGTCGAGGAGCTGTATGGGTGGATAGGTAGGATGAAATGGGAGCTTGTGATGGCTCAGGGACAGAGAGATAAGATGGAGAAAGAGTGGGTAAAGTTGGTTGGTGGATAGAAGGGTGGAAGCAATGAAAATTCAAAAAGATGGAGCTACGTGAGAAGTAGAAGGGTTGGAAGGCAAACGAGATGAACAGAGGATGAGTAGGTGACTTTAGGCGCGGTTGAGAAGAAGAAGAAGATAATAGAACAATGTTGCGCAATGTAAATGGAACAAATCCTCTATGTCTTGCACAAAACCGAGAATTCCATCAACCTATTCTAACTGTGTTATTTAACCAACGAACAGCAATGTAAATTGTGGAGAGAAATCGTGCATGGTGTTGGAACGAAGAAGTATTTCTCAAGATCAGAATGCATGGACGGTTCTATGACGGAAATGACTGTGTTGCAGCTTGCATGAACATATAAGACTGCGTTTTTTTGGTGGTTGGTACGGTCTACACCCCCAATCTCTAAACAGAGATGGCAGTGAGTGCACTATCAACCTTTTCTTGGAGCTCTAATGAATTCTAATCCTCCTACTCTAATCCAAACTGCTGACAGCACTTTAACCATAAACTAATCCTACTCAATCACATTAAAGAAATTAAATCAGCAGACTGTGTTTTCCAAATGCATGTCAAAACAAAGAAACAAAGTGCTGAAAGGAAAGACAAGTAACAATACAAAGAAAAGGAGGTCTATTGCTCTCAGGTTGGGCCCTAACCTGAGAGCTATAGCTCCTCTTAAGAACTCAGGATTGAATCCAAATCTGCCTGCCTTTATTAAAAGATCATAATCATGAGTCTAACATCATGCCAAAACTGGCTTACAAAAATTAAAAACCGAGCTGTAGCTCGTGCTTAGAAATTGCAACAGTAGTTCAAAAGTTCAAAAAGCTCCTATCAAAGGCTACGGCCTCAATATTTATACATGATGAGGATCAAGCTGGCTTCCTCAATTAGTGGAGCTTGGCTGTCCAACTGAAAGTTAACTGCTGTTCCTGTAGAATCTGTTGGCTGCCTTTCAGCTCGGTGGGGATAGCTGTTGGAGCTCGGAGTTGGGGTGGAGATCACGAGGGAGGTCATTCAAGACTGTGGACAACCTCCCTATAAACCCGCAATGCCACCTTTACTGTCTCCTTGTCTCCATTTGCGTGGTCTTTGCTCCATTTAATGTCAAAAAACCTGAAATCATCATGTATTAGTCACATAGGAATAATGCCTGCCCTTCTTCCTACAAATAACACGAATATACTAAGAAATGATGCATAAGTGATAAAAGATGAAGGGTTGAGCAAGGTAAGTAGGCCAAATGAGCCCAAATTGTTACCAAAAATTGGGGCTCGTCAGTTGTATAAGTTGTTAACATTGTCCTGCCCACGTGGGCTGCCTCACTAGACATCAGATATAACATTTCCCATAAACTTGTTATAACGACCATCACACTCGCGTGGACTACTCCGTTGAGTGTTGTACGTGCTATCCCTTCTTGTCTGTTTGTGACTTCTGCATCTGTGTGGACTACTCCTCTAGAAGCCGCGCATGTCCTATTCTGTTGTGTGTCTCTGACAGAGTTGGGACTCTTCCCTTTCGACTGGAGAATCACTTCCACCCTCTCTCTGCGATGAAAGAACCTTGACACAAGTTACACTAGCACTCACCAGGCACGCGAGCCTCATTGTTCGAAGACAAAGAATACCACTCTCATGTGCTAACAAGAAAGAGCTAAGGAAAACATTTAAGATAATGGTAATCGGGTTATCATACCAGATGGGACTCCTACACCAAATAGTGTGAGGTCTAGTTGGGACTTCATACTGAGGAGATCCCCTGAATGTTGGCAGGTCTAGCACCATCAACATCTCTGGTGCTAGAAGGAGGGAAACCAATTATTTATGGTTGAATGTCCTCTCACCCCCACTCATCAATCATCTGGTCAAGGTAGTAACTCGCACTCCCTCTCATCCATGTGCGACTCTGAAGTTGGTTACTCCTCATCTCCCAGATGTGAACATGAAATTTCCGATTAGCACCTCCGCTCCTTCCATCCCATTACCGTCAATTTGCGAAAGCAATCAGAATGATCCCAAGAATACAAGATCTTCCATACGCATTAAGAAAGCCAAAGACCACTCCCAGAGGAGGAGTTGTATCATCAGTGGAAGAAGCAATTCTTTCCACACTCGAAGGTCAGGTAGAGGCTGTTGAGAATGGAGAGGAACCTTCGATCTTCCAACGGGGAGAATGAGACATCCTCATGATCTTGGGCAAAGATTTCAGTATAGGAGGCAGAGCGGAAGTTAGCAGAGGAGGCGGGGGTGGAGACGAACCAACAGACTAAGAGCCGGAACTATCAGATTCTAAAGAAGAGGAGGAGGACAAAGAAGTAGAAGACATGGCTAACCAAAACTTGGAATGGATGACTCAAGGACCATTGGCTCACCCGGGTACTTTGCATAGGATGCTAAAGCACTCGGAGAGAATGCTCACAAATTTTGACCCTAACAGCACAATGAAGGAAGAAGATCACTTGGACAACTTCTACCTACAACTGCAGACACTCAAGGTACGGTAGGATGAAGACGCATACAGATTATTTCCATGTACCTTCCATGGCCGTGTAGCAGTATGGTATCAAAACCTTCTTGTCAACTCTATCCATAACTGGGGTACATTCAAACGCATGTTTCTGGAAAAATTTCCTGATGACAAGACCCTAGTCATGTTGCTCAAATTGTTGGGAAGCCTGAAGTTAGAGGAGAAAGAAAAGGTAAAGATTTCAATCAGAGGTTTTTACGCATGTTGAATAAGTTCGCAGTGGACACCAAGCCTCATGACTCCATCACTATCGACTACTACACGTCCGCACTGCCAACTAGCATTGCGCAGTTCGTCAATTAAGCTACGAAACCAACACTACTAGAAAACTGCGAAGAGGCAATCATTGTTGAAAAAGACCTACGCGCGATTGGATTCATCAAGGATGATGAACTAGCGAAGGATTCCAAAGATGCGAGCAAGAAGCCTAGGCTACGACAAGCAAGAGTAAAGACAAGGAAACAAGCGATATTGAAACCCTTACTCATCTTGTCAAGAACTTGACAACGAAAGTGTCTGAGCTAAAACAATGAACAATTGACACATCTATGAGCAGTCGGCCGTCGAGACAAAGGCAAGGAAGCATGTCAACAGGCAACAATCATTTCCGAGCTAAAACTGCACAAAGCTCTAGCTCAGTGTTCCAAATAGAACAGTGCTAGAACAACAAATTTTACTCATTCCATGAAGACGATCACCCAAAAGTGTCTTGCTCGGATTAGAAACGAGTTGCAGGCTCAGTATGCAACCGTGCACTAGACATAGTGAGCAGTACGCAGGGACAACCGGCAGATATAAACGATGACAAAGATGTTGCGCCTGATGAGACATCAAGCCTTGCGCAGGTGATCAACATATATCAGTGCTCGCAAGCAGTGCAGAAGATAAACACCGAGAAGCAACCCCTAAAGCAAAATGGTCATTACAATCCCAAAAGTCAAGGGTCTCCCCCTACAATTGGGGAAATGCGAGAAAGGCTTAAACTGATGAGGAAGGTTGATACACCAGTTGTCCCAAAGCAGAAAACACAAAGCAAGTCAGGGAAGATAGTGGTGGACAAGAGTATGTCCATGAGCAGCAAACTGCAGAACACTCTGCTAAACAATACGAACACCAGTCTAACTTTGGACATCTCGGTGAGTCGACCCACCCTTGATTACAACATTATGGAAGATATGAAGAAAAATCGCACAAATATCAGTTTGTTCAAGTTGGCCAAGATTCAAGGTTAGCAGGACATCCTGCTGCGCGCACTCGAGTAGACATCTACAGACAACGCAACCTCTACAAGAAAGGGAGCTAGCACATCTCCCAGGTCACTTACAACTATGCTCAACACACTGCAGATGGAAGATGTAAACTCTATTTGCCCTCCATTCTTTCTTTCATTTGAAATTTTTAACTGCAATGTTCACAACTGTTTGGTTGATTTTGGCACGTCAGATAACGTCATGCCACTCTTCATTTCCAAGAAGATCAACGCTTAATGGAGCAAGACATCTAAACAGATCATCCAACTTGATCATACATGTGTACCATCCATTAGTGAACTTCATGATGTGATTATCAAACTATCTCATGATGACCAAGTTCACTAGTGCATAAACATCATTGTTGTGGACATACCAAAAGCATATGGCTTACTGCTTAGTAGATACTGGTCTAGCAAGTTGAATGGGTATTTTGCTACACACTGGTCACACATGTGGCTTTTGTATAAGGGAAAAAGAAATCAAATCTGGGTGTTATTCAAGAGATACATGAGTCACAATGTCACTCCCATCAATGGCGAGAATGAACGGTTGGCCTTCGTAGAGCTCATGTTTGGCAACTACCTCTTGGAAAAAACGTTGGGGTGTTATCTCGCACAAACAACTACAACCCCACCAGACACACAGGGTGGTATCCTTTATTGCCCACCTGATGGAAATGAACCTGTACATTACATTGTAACATTAGTAGCAGTAGCAGTAGCAACAGTAGTAGTATTACAGGCGCGTCGAATGGTCCATTTACAGATGAGTTATGGACCATGTATTTAGATGAAACAAAGAGACATGATGGCTCTGGAGTCAAGTATGTATTGATTGACCCAGAGCACAGGAAACACTTGAACTTGAGTCACTTGGAGTTCAATTGCACGAACAACATCGTTGAATACGAAGCACTCGTGTTGGGCTTGCAAAAGGCCATTATCCTCAATGTGGTCATGCTCAAAGTGGTAGGTGATGCAGAAATCGTGGTACGATAGGTACGTAATGCCATGCACTGTTTATCGCCTCATCTCAAAAGTTACCAGAAATAGGTATGGCAACTAATATCTAACTTCCAAGCATTCAATATCAGTTTTGTGCCAAGAACACATAATGCAGTTGCCGATACCTTAGCAAACGCAGTTGCTAGCATGTCACCGCTTAGGGATAGATTTATCATTGAAATTTTGTACAAGCCTTCTATCCCTGATAACATAAATATTCTACACTTTTTTTATAATGATCAACAGATACTACACTTCATGGACAACGCTAATTCCATCAAGGATGCAACAACTGATGAAGATGAGCACAAGCAGTCCCTGTAAGCTACAACTAATGCCAATAAAGGCAACCTCATCCCCAAGGGTGTGGTTCCTCTCAAACGGTTGTATGACTTGCAGAACCGATTTCAAGGGTCAAGAAACAACAAAACCCATAGTTCCACCATGATGAACGAATAGATCAACCTAGGAACAGACCACGATCTGAAGTTCGTTAGTCTCGGTACGTGTTGCACACTGCAGGAGCGGCAGGTTTCTGTATGCTTGTTCAAACAGTACCGAGATGAGTTCGCGTGGACATATGATGGCTTGAGTACATACGACACATGAATAATCCAACACAGGATTCCAATCAAAGAAGGAGTCAAGCCATTATAGCAAAAAATGGGTAAAACACATATGTCGCTTGAACCCCTTATACAGAAAGAACTGACTAAGTTGTTGGGTGCTCGGATCACTTACAAAGTTCATTATTTTACATGGGTTTCTAATTTAAGCTATGTATGTAAGAAATCCAGGGAAATCTACTTATGTTTTTATTTCAGAAACTTGAACCATTCCGAGAACAAAAACAACTACCCCGTGCCGTCGTCGGAACCTATGTTACATGTAGTATCTGGAGTAGGAATCTTATCTTTGCTTAAAGGTCTTTCAGGATACCACCAGGTTCCAGTAGCGGAACCTAATATTCTGATACTAGTTCAAGAGAAGCTTGGCCCACACAAGTACTATTTGCAATCACTTGACGGGAGGGTTAACAACCTTCATGTCAACAGCCAAGATCTCAAACTTTGTTTTTAGTAGGTCAGGTCGCGTCCCACGCCATGCACGTAGTTTGTGTACTGCTTGTTGTTTTTTCAATTTGCTCTCTATTTTTGTTTTATTTTGTTTTTTCTTGTTTAGTATCATGTTATTTTTTGTTTGTAAATAAGTTTTTCCCTCTACTGAGTTATGGATTTTGAATGAGCACGTGGATGAGATCTAAAGAGTCTTGTGACACTGCAACACTTGGCCAGTCTTACATCTGTCTTCTATGTGCTTGGTTGTAACCTTCGGCCGATGAAGTCTTGACAGAAAATACAAGTCATTTTCAAGGAAAGCTTGGGTCCAACCATGAACCTATTTCCACACTGGGAAACCCCATGCATGTACTCAGCCTTCTGCTTTGTGTGTTCAAGCTCATCCAACTAGTAGAAGCAGAGAAGGGGAAAATCTAAATGAGCAAACCTGTGTTAGAGGTCTTACATGCTTCTCTGAAGGAACATCCTCTTATTCTCTCAATAAGTCAGGATCCATCTCATGCCCCAAAAATAAATAAGTGCCTATGCACAGTTCTATTTAAAAAGTACAAAGGAGAAAGAAGAGAAAGGCTTCCCGCGCAGAGAGGTAAAGCATGCAACTCCATTGGGGTACTGACCAGGCTCGCTGGCAGTGAAGCAATGCGTGTGTTCCTGTGTGACTCCGCCAGGGTACTGTTTAGGCCTGCTGGTAGAGGAGCAACACCAAAGATGAAAAATTATACTTTGAATTTTTTTAACTCATGAGCCAAACTACCCTTCCTGATTTCGAAACACTGTGATCAAGCTAAAAAATTTTTTTGTGTTTGACTGAGTTGTCGAAAGGTGAACGATGTCTATCCATGGGGTAAGTGGGGAAGCCGAAGTAACCCACACAACTATTCAATACTCCCTGAAAGACCAATTCCCTGTGTTGTCAATGAACCAAAACAAAGAAGCTGGAATTCAACTAGTGTGTCACCAAGTGTTGTAGCGACTGCAACACCCTCCAAAATTTTAGTCTGCATTCAATTTCGAAGCCTCCCTTAGGTTTTTCCTTGATGTTTGCAAGCACTCGGGCACCAATGTCATGCTTGCATCCATGTTTTGGTCATGCATAAGGTCCCCGCTTCGTGTGTACAAGTTGTATTCGCTATGTAAACATTCATTGCACTTGCACACAAAGTTGTATACACTGTCACGCAAGCGTCGCCGCGGTCGTTCAACAATCTATCACAAGCATCACGCTTGTCGCTTGCACCGTTAGTTAGTCACACTGAGTATATGTTATCTTGATGGTTTGAGGCGTCTTGTCGTCGTGTCATGTTGAGTGTGTGTTCGCAAGGTCGTGTATGCACAAGGTCACTCACTCACACACTTAGCCATTTTGCTGAAGTCCTAACTATCGGATCACCCCCCAACAACCGAACCCTCGTTGAGCTGCATTACACAGTTTCAGCCCTTAGTTAACATGTACTGTTGTTTATAATTACGCAAAGCTTGAGGCTGTCTCCCAAGTAGGCTGCACTATGCAATCATGGAATTGACTGGATCAACTGTCATCCAGAACAATGCAGAAGTTCCTCAACAAGCCATCTCAATATGCATTGCCTGCAAACGAATCAACCAACCCTCTAGCTGGTCAACAAGAGAGTTTGACCGAGCAGTGACCCCGAGACTCACTCCCCCACCAAATGGCACAAAAGCTGCAGACCTTGCCCTTGTCCGCTGACTAAAGAAATTGTGCTGGCATGTCGTAAAAACAACCTGTGTCCGTCATTGTCTCCCTCAAAATATTGTGCATTTTTTCTAGCCAGTCACCCAGTCAACCGGCCTGTTGCTCACGTGGAAAACTAGACAATTTTCATGAGAAATCACCCTAGCTGCCCAGTATCCCACTCAGATCAGAAACTGTGATGGGATGTTTGGTAAGCCAGCCTCCCAACAATTGAGTAGTTTTTGCTAGCAACACTCTCGCAGCCCGCTGCCAGCTCCCCAGAGGAATTGCATAGTTTTTACTGCCAAGCCCCTCTGTTGCCTGCACTGCTTCCCTAAAAAAATTGTGTAGATCTATCCTATAGCCTAGCCAGATCCCGCGAATAGTCGTTGCTGATCCGGATTGTCCATATTAGTCTCCTAGTGACTTCTGCGCAATTTTCACCGGCAGTACCCAGAGCCCGCATCCCAGTGTGAAATCTACCTTGCGAAATTTCATAGCCTTGTCCTCTCTCCCGGTCACCTGCATCCAAAAGAGAACGATAATGCATCATGGTAGACTAGGAGATTTATGGATTTTATTTCATCTTGTCATGAGTGATTGCAGGTATAGGTACATGGATAAGACATGATGTGATGACAAACAGGATCAACAAGGAGAGCACATGCAAGAAGATTTGTTCGCGAACGGACGAATGAAGAATGCATGCTATAAGATTTTTTCGCGAACAGATGATGCATGCAAGGAGATTTTTTCGTGAACGGATGAACATCTGAAGCATGCCAAAGTACAAGCAAAGGAGGAGCATGCACGTGCAAACATCAAGCGAACACCAAGACCATCAAAGACTTTGCACACATTGCCATACAGAGATGAAGCTATGATACACCAAGAGCACATCCATTACTCAACAACACTACAGCCCGACATGGAAACCACTAGCAGCATGAACATACCAGCACTGTCATGTCGAGTTGTGTCATGAGTCATGTTAGCCACATCAATACTGTGGGCCATATTGTTGTAAATCAATGTAATGTAACGTGGAAGTCCAAGAGACCCACTTGTAATCTGAAGAGTCATGTAAAGTCAAAAAGTCATGAGGGAAGTCAAACATTTACAAGGGCCAGTTTTACCCTTGCCTATATATACCCCTCATTTGTACATGCAAAATACTCTACCGTGACTCCTCCCACATAGCCTTGAGAGTCTGTAGTCTTTTCTTTGAGGAGCGAGCAGTGGCTCCAACACCCCTCTCACGGGGTTAGTGATGTATGGTGTACCGATGTGTCTTGGAACTTTCACTTAATTCAGAAGCCTGATAACAGGCCAACACATTTTCACACATGTATTGTAATTGTTTGTAAGACTAATCTTGGAACACTTGTAATGCATGTTGCTTTAACCTGTGTTAAAATAGTTGAACTCTTTTAGTTGTTCTAATACATATGTTTATGAAAATGTGTTGTATAAGTTGTTAACATTGTCTTACCCGCGTGGGTTGCCTCACTGGACATCAAACATAACCTTTCCCATAAACTTGTTATAATGACCATCACACTCATGCGGACTACTCCATTGAGTGTTGTATGTGCTATCCCTTCTTGTGTGTTTGTGACTGCCGCATCTGTGTGGACTACTCCTCTGGAAGTTGTGCATGTCCTATTGTGTTGTGTGTCTCTAACAGAGTTGGGACTCTTCCCTTTCGACTAGAGACTCACTTCCACCCTCTCTCTCTGCGGTGAAAGAACCTTGACACAAGTAACACTAGCACTCTCCAGGCACGTGAACCTCGTTGTTCAAAGACAAAGCATTCCACTCTCATGTGCTGACAAGAAAGAGCTAAGCCAAACATTTAAGATATTGGCAATCAGGCTATCATACCGGATGGGACTCATACACCAAACAATATGAAGTCTGTTGTGGGGAAAAATGCCTATGCAGGACGATCCTATCCACCTAAGGTGTGACAGCACCTTAGCAACAAACGAATACAGCTATTATGATTTCTTCCTTTATGAAATGTGAAAGAGGGGAGATTGGCAGACTTACCGTTGTCTTCCGGTTGTCCCTCGATCTAGATCCTCTTCTCTTTGTGTGTCCACAACTACTTGTCTCCTCGCTTGCTCAAGAGAACAGCTACTTGAATCCCACGAGATCACAAGAGAACAGCTACCTGTGACAAGAGAACAGCTACTTGCGACAAGAGAAGGACACAATGCAAAGGCAAATATACATATTCATAAATGATTCAGGATTAGAAGTAAATCAAATACACTAATGCAATCATACAAAATACACCAGCATATAGGAAAGAATCAAGATAGCTTTATTGATAAGTAACAGGGTTCAGGAAGAGATACAACCCATAGGGCTCCAATCCAGCATCTCCTTCCCAGCAGAATGGAATTCCTTCTTCAGCTCCCTTCAAAGCATTAAGCACCCAATGATCCAGTCTCAAACCAACAGCAATTCTTTGCATTCACAAAATTCCAGCCTCCTCTTCCCATGGAGGAGAGATCTATATATAGATCTTTTGGAGAGAGGATGAGTCAGCTTGAGGCTGGTATGAAACTGACTAGTGTCCTCTCCCTCTCTCAGTTCTTGAGTCCACTTGGAGGTTCTTGCTTCCACTTGGAGATTTGGAACCTCTTACTCATCACCAATCGAATTCCCTGATCCAAGTGTCATTTTGGAAGCTTCCTGGGCATTGACACCTTGAGGAATGACTCTGCCACTTGTCCAAACTCGCTCAGCGCAGGTAGCCTTTGTTGGAGTTGACATTCAACGCAGGTAGACAGTGGAGCAGTTGACATTCAGCGCAGATGCTCAGTGGAGCAGTTGACATGATCCACAATTGGCTTGTTTTTGAGTGGTTTCAGGTGGAGAACCTCTGTGAATTGCTGTGGTTAGTTAGCCTTGTTCCTCTAGGGGTAAGAACAACATGTTTAGGGACTTTGGATCCCTTAGATTATGGACATTTCATGCTCAATGCTGTAAGGCACAAAAATGTCTATAACAGTTGCCCCCTAAAGTATGAGGCCGTTTATCGGGTGAAATGCTTTATCCAGGAGGGTCCGAAGTTCATCCATTTGCTGGGAAGAGACCTGTAATAAAATACAATACAATACATTATGATTCATAATGCTTTCATGATCTAGCTGAGGCGGGCATTCCCATGCTCAGCTTTATAAATTCATTTTTGTACATAGAACAAACGATCGTCTGATGGTAGACTGATAATTTTGGCGAAATTATCATCCTTTGAGTAGGATGATCATCTGCTGCAATGATGTACATATCAAATGTCTTTATTTTTCCTGAATATATATCGCAGCCCGGATGGATGAAACTAGATCCGGGGTCTTCAAACTCGTTCGATCTTCACTCTAAGTACAAGTCGATCCATGTGAGAATTGCGCTGAAGTCGAACATGGAAAGACATCGCTTGATTATCGGTCAATGATGTAAACCGTTAACAAGCGCGAGAGGAATCACCAATAATGATAATGACCATCAAGGTACTGCAGTACAATTCACGTGGTGTGAATAAAGGACTTGTCATCGAACACCACGCAAAATCTTCTGGTCGAAGGTCATTGATGTATACCTGTCGCTGGAAGTGAGAAACTTGCCATTGAGGCATGCAAGCTTCAAAGTACTGAAGGGGTTGTTCCTAGATCAACTTCTTGGATAATGAGCTGATGTCGACAAGAAGCGATCCGTCAAAGGAGGGCCTTGATGAATCCCACATCAGTGACACGGAACGGAGCTAATGATTTTAATGGAGGTGAAAACGATCTGTGACATATGATTCAGGGTGGCGGTCATGAATGGATGAAGGATAACGTATGGCAGTGGATGGGACCCGGTTGACTCTTTCTGAACGACTTCTCTTGAACATATGGCGACACTGATGCGATGGATCGGTAGCATTACCCCAAATATGGATGGTATGGCGAGACCATGGTGATGTGATCGGTGAATGAGACAACCCAACCCGATTGTGGTATGGAGGAAAAGTGTCATGTTCAAGAGCAACCTATTACCATCAAAGTTCTCTTTAGTTTTCTCCCAATTTTTCCCCAGTCAATGCTGACCAGTACCTCTTTATTTTTGTCAAGCTTGAGGAGGATAACATATGCTTGTTCTATAACCTGCCCTTCGGGCAAGCCCATCGCTATGTTTTAACGAGCCTAGCGATAGGGAAACTCGTTCTCGCCTAAAGACAATTTTGTCGCTATTTAATAACTTTAACGAGTCTAACGACAAGGATAACTCGGTTCTTTTCATTTTTAGAGAGTCTGAAAAGATACATAAAGTCAACTCCAAAATTCCTTTTTCATCATCTAATCCCTTAAGTCCGAAAAAGTATAAAACAATACAGAAGGGATGAGTTTTCGATAGTTTTAACGAGCCGAACAAAACAAGCGCTCGATCTTTTTGTGCAATAATCCCTCAGGTCCAAAAAGATTAAAATCTAGAGGATGGATAGCTCTTCTTGTCCTTTAACGAGCTGGAAGGCCAAAACTCGGCAATCTTTTCATGTTTTACGAGTCAGTTAAAAAGAGCTTAAAAAAAACTCGTCTTTTGAGGAACGAGTGATGAACAGGGTTAGCAGCTGATTCCAGGTACATGATGGAATTTTCCAATCACGGCAGTGTCACAAGGATGGCTAGGTGAAATCACTCTTCGCAGCTGTTCCTCAAAATGGGTAAACAATCATATGGGGGTGAACGATCGGCCAAACGAGAAGTGGAGGTGACGGTGCGAACACGACCAAGGCTTTTATGGCAGATGAGGTTACATACACAACGGTTATTTACCGGAATAGGTTCATTTTTTAACGAGCTTGAATGCGCCAAAACACTGCTCAAACTTATGTTTATTTTTTAACGAGCATGAACTATGCGCTAAAACTGCTCGGATCTTGCGTTTATTTTTTAACGAGCATGAACTTTGTGCTAAAACTGCTCGTTAATAAGTTTGCATGCCCCTAGCATAACAACGCAAATCGAGGTGCATGCCCCCCAAGCTTCATTGCATTCAATTTGGTGGTTGGAATGAAGGTTTACCTTTGAGATTTGGAAAGGGGATTGTTTCATTTTTTAATGAGGTTGACTCAGTAAAAGAACTATCCTCATGACTCCTTGTTTCATTTTTTAACGAGGTTGACACAAGATTAGAACCGTCCTCGGAATCCAAATCCATTAGATGTAGAAGGTTTCATATTCCACTGTGGCCACTTCCGCCAGATTACTCGGAGGCGGTAGGGCAAAAGTACCCATTAAAGCAGGGTCTTTTAGGAGACCTACTCCGATATTTTGGAGCGAATGATTGCTTCCATGGATTATTGGAATGCTTCCCGTAACTTGTGAACTGTTGGGGAGAAAAGTTTGTTGGTCGACGATTGTAATTCCTCCTTGGAAGGGAAATGCAATCTTCCTGAAGTAGATCGACACAACTGCGGCCATGGCATAAATCCACGGTCTTCCTAGTAGGATGTTGTAATCAAGATTCCCATCGATGACTTCAACATCTATTTCTACTGTTTTCCCTCCTAGTTCAACTTTCAAGTTACTTAGGATACCATATGGGGTATATGTCCTTCCGTCGAATGCTTTTAATGTCGTCGAAGATCGCGACAAGGTTGGAGATCCTAAAGTTTTCCAGCAACTCATCGACATAATGCATGTAGATGCCCCCTCATCAATAATTGTTCGATGAACAGTTTTGTTGAGGGCTTTCACTTGAATAAGGAAAGCTAGTCGAGCTGGTAACTGAGGGTCATATCCTTTATGATCAAAGGCCACAAGATTGGAATCCATTGGGTCAATCCCACCTATTGCTGATAATAAAGCTTGCTCTTGGGAGAAGCAATTTTGTGGTACCTCAAGTGTCGACATAGCGGACGGCGATTGGGCTAGGTCCTCTATCCGTTCTATTTTCGCACAAGGATTAAATGTCAATTTGTGTACTGCTCCCTTTTGTGACTTTATCATTGGCTCAGGAACGATGGGTGGCACAACTTCGGTCCAAGTTGTTGTCGAACTACTAGGTTGTTCATTAGCCTTGTTGTTCGACAGCTTTGGATTCCTGTAATCTTTATTCCTCGTCAAAGCATCATTTTGCTGCTTTGATACAGACAACATAAGCACTTGGGATCGGGAAGCATTTTGATTAGCAACCAGTTCGGTTCTCGGGCTTGGAAACGGATCAGTCAACACAGCTGAGGTTTTCGAACTCTTAAAGAATCTTTTAAGCTCAGCTTTGTATGGACAATCTGTTGTCCAATGATCCTCATCGCATATATGACACCCCGTAGGGGGTTTCCTTTTTCTCCCTTTCTTTTTCTTCTTGCCCCCTGGTTGCTTCAGTTGTTTGCCCTTGTCGTCCAACACGGCACTTACTTCCGAGGCAAGAAGTTCCTCATTTGCATTTTGACCGGAAATCTTACGGGCCTTTTTAGATATAGCCTTTGTCGATTTCATGTCTGTTGCGCCAATCACGCCATCACCGGCATGAGAGTCATTGTTTGATTTAGGAGGAGGAGGAATTGAGAATTCCGGTCTAGGGGCATCAGGTATTTTGTCGTAGAGTGTGCCGGACTGAGTGTAAACCAAGTCCAGATATTGCGCACGAGTGATGACTTGCTCTTCCGTTACGACTCCCCCCTTTGCCACATCTTCCGTGATTGTAGGAAGTAAGGATTTGATAAACCATTCAGCTAATAGCTGATCGGGAACGTACGTTTTTACCATCCTACGACGACGTCGCTACTCATGTATATGATCAGATATGTGAGTGGCCGTTGTCTGTTTGAAGTTGGTTAGGAGTTCCGTTCCCGTTTCATACCTTATCGGTAATTGAAAATGGGTTAAGAAAGTCGTGGCTAAGGTACTAAAATTGTCGAACGAAGCTCTAGGCAATTCAATATACCATTTTGCCGCTGGGCCCGTTAACGTCCTCTGAAAAAGGCGAAGCCTTATCGAATCATCATTCAGGGTGTTTGATGAACACCACAGATGAAATGTCATCACATGATTCGACGGATCTTCACCCGGATTTCCATTAAATTTAGGAATATCTGACGGAAGTTTATGCGGAATCGCTGGCCACCAAGGGGCATAAGCAATTGGATCATTCGTCAGCCGGTTTAGATCTGGTAATTCTAGAGTTGCTACAAAGGGAAACTGTTGATTCAGGTTAGGCGAAGCATACCCAGGATAAGATGGAATCGCCTGAGCAGTGGGTCTTTGCATACCAGCATAATGTATTTGATGCTGGCAACTTTGACAAGGTTGATGGGCATAACCACTATAATATGGTTGCCCATTACTTACAAAGATTTGTTGCTCAGGTCCTTGATATGATTGCTAGAATGGCGGTTGTTCTGATTGAACCAGCCCTGGTTGTTGGACCATTTGCTGTTGTCCAATATTGGATGATTGACCAAGATGAGGAGTCATAGTACTTGTTTGAGCCTGAGTCGCTCCAGATAAGGAGGCACTAACCTGAGGTTGTGATTGAGTCGTTGAGACAAGAGGCTGTTGTATTGCAACCTGAGAAACTTGGGGTTGACATACAACAGGTAGCGCTTGTACTTGCGATGCAATCACCATACCAGGTATAGTGGGAATATTCGACACAGGGTGGACTGGTTGCATTGAATATGCAACCCTTGATTGCTGAGGCAGTATTGGTACCCAACCACTGGATGTAATTCCAGTTTGACCTGAACTTTGTTGTAAACTCCCATATGGTTGTTCTCCGGGAGGGAACAATGAAAAGGCATACTGCCCTCCATATGGTGGCAATCCAGAACTTAAAGGGCAGATTGGCCTTTGAAGACACATTGGATCAATTTGTTGAGTTTCAACATAAGAAATACCAGATGATAATCCGGATGAAGAAATAGGAACTAACCATGTCGTCGAAGCAGTTCCTGATGGGACTCCAGCTTGTTGTTGACAATTTGTCGAGACAGATGGTATACCATTGAACATCGTTGGAGTAGCAGCAGGAGGTTCTGCTGTTGCTGTGTCATTTGACACAGTCCTAGATGTTGACGGTTGTTCAGACATTTTGAGTCTATCCAAAAGATTTTCTAGCGATTCTACAAGAACTTGCGATGAAAAGAGACTAACTTCGAAGACCAACGAGGGAATGGTGATGATTATTCCGTTTAAAATAAATTTTAACGACGCTTTAGACACAACTTGCTTTTTCACTTTTAAAGAGTCGAGAAAAAGCTAAAGATGACTCTAGTCTCCTTCGATGTTTTAACGAGCCCGAAGTGACAAATGCTCGGATGGACTTTTTCTGTTATAGAGTCTGAAAAAGGCCAAAAGGAACTGCTCTGGAGTTCTAAGAGGGTGTGCCAAACTTTTCGCAAAACCGCAGAATACTTTTTAAGGTACGGGCGGTCGATCTTCCTGAATGCTGTTTTCAGTGCATTGCGATCAGTGGGGCGGCCAACACGGCTTCCTAAGGATAAAGGATATATGCCTATAGGGGTCTCCCAATATATACGCGACGGTACGTGGGAGCACAATCCATACTAGTGCTATCGTCCCTCAGGAGGAATCACCCACCTTCCACGAGATCGACAGTCACTAGGCTTAACGACGCCGGAACACGTCTCTAGCCTAGACCTCTATGTTGTGAGTTATGTTACAAAGCGTTGTTAGGTTCATTCAGTTTATTTTAGGTTGATCTTTTTAAAGTTTGCCTTTCAAGGTTCACCACGAGATGTATGATACAAATTCCTAAATGCAGTCTAAGATGATAAGCAATCTTTATAATCTTTTCAACTTTGAAAATCCTAGCTACTAAGGGAAAAGAAAGATACTATCTTTTCTCAAAGAGCAATCAGCACACTCTAATGCACTTTCCCTAAATCCAAACATGCAAACTATCAAATGAAAAATGCACGATGCAGGTGTTTGTTTTCAACTTTCTTAGTATAAATGCCTACAAAGAAAGCTTTTTGCACAACTTTGAATTTGCTTTTAAAATGATCAATACAAACAAGTTCACTTTTTCGAAATCAGAGAAGAGAGAAGAGATTACAATCACTTTGCTACTTTCGAAATAAAGACTTGTTTTGACACTTAGAAGACACAAATTCAAACCAATAAGCAAAGTAAATCTATAATCAATCTGCAAACAGCCAATGAACTCTCTTCTAAGATCACAATCAATCAGATCTGAATCAAAGGCTACAGGATGACTACTTTACTCATGCAAAGGAAAACTGTAAATGACGCCACAAACACATAAAAACATTCACAGTCTTTTTGTACAAAAGGAGGCGGAATCTAAGCAAAGAAAAGAGGTTATCAGACTGGTACCTATGCTGGTTAAAGGCTGCAAAAAACAGAGATCAAAACAGGGCAACAGAGGACAGAGAACCCCAGCTGCACAAGGCTAAACTGGTTCAGCGCAAGTCCAACACTGTGGAGTTGACATTCAGCGCAGGTAGCCTTCACGGGACCTGCGTTGAAATGCAGACTGCCTTCACAGTGTCTGCGCTGAAGGAGAAACTCTCGTTTCCCCTGGGTTCTGGGTCATAAAATGCTCAAAAATCAACTGTTTCAGGCCAAATCAGAAACACAAGCAAGGTATAAACAGAGGGATGCTTTGAGAGGGTACTAAAGACTATCACAAAGGATCATCACATCATTTGTGAGTCCATTGTTAGATCATAGCCAAAATCCAGTGAAGGATCAAGGCAGCAACAGTCTACTTTGCATAAGCAGTTCGATGTTGTTGAGCATATGAAGCAAACAATGATTTAAACACAAATGAAATGAATAAACAAGTTCTTCCCCAGTGGAGTCGCCAATTTGTTGTGGGGAAAAATGCCTATGCAGGACGATCCTATCCACCTAAGGTGTGACAGCGCCTTAGCAACAAACGAATACAGCTATTATGATTTCTTCCTTTATGAAATGTGAAAGAGGGGAGATTGGCAGACTTACCGTTGTCTTCCGGTTGTCCCTCGATCTAGATCCTCTTCTCTTTGTGTGTCCACAGCTACTTGTCTCCTCGCTTGCTCAAGAGAACAGCTACTTGAATCCCACGAGATCATAAGAGAACAGCTACCTGTGACAAGAGAATAGCTACTTGCGACAAGAGAAGGACACAATGCAAAGGCAAATATACATATTCATAAATGATTCAGGATTAGAAGTAAATCAAATACACTAATGCAATCATACAAAATACACCAGCATATAGGAAAGAATCAAGATAGCTTTATTGATAAGTAACAGGGTTCAGGAAGAGATACAACCCATAGGGCTCCAATCCAGCATCTCCTTCCCAGCAGAATGGAATTCCTTCTTCAGCTCCCTTCAAAGCATTAAGCACCCAATGATCCAGTCTCAAACCAACAGCAATTCTTTGCATTCACAAAATTCCAGCCTCCTCTTCCCATGGAGGAGAGATCTATATATAGATCTTTTGGAGAGAGGATGAGTCAGCTTGAGGCTGGTATGAAACTGACTAGTGTCCTCTCCCTCTCTCAGTTCTTGAGTCCACTTGGAGGTTCTTGCTTCCACTTGGAGATTTGGAACCTCTTACTCATCACCAGTCGAATTCCCTGATCCAAGTGTCATTTTGGAAGCTTCCTGGGCATTGACACCTTGAGGAATGACTCTGCCACTTGTCCAAACCCGCTCAGCGCAGGTAGCCTTTGTTGGAGTTGACATTCAACGCATGTAGACAGTGGAGCAGTTGACATTCAGCGCAGATGCTCAGTGGAGCAGTTGACATGATCCACAATTGGCTTGTTTTTTAGTGGTTTCAGGTGGAGAACTTCTGTGAATTGCTGTGGTTAGTTAGCCTTGTTCCTCTAGGGGTAAGAACAACATGTTTAGGGACTTTGGATCCCTTAGATTATGGACATTTCATGCTCAATGCTGTAAGGCACAAAAATGTCTATAACAAAGTCTAGTTGGGACTTCATACCGGGGAGATCCCCGAAATGTTGGCAGGTCCAGCACTGTCAACAACACCTCACATGGTTACAAAACCATCAGATAATCTAGCTCAACCAAATGAAAGAATCCCATCACACCATGGTTATCTGGAAATGACAATGCAAGGCTAAAACCATTGTCACACTTGGAAAACCCATGCCAATGACAGCAAGAGAACCAAATACACACATGCATGCCAAAACTGGTAAGGAAATCATACATGCAACTCGATACTTACAAGTAATCCCACTGTAGCCGCTTGATACAACTCTTCCTTGCTTGATCTTTGCTTCCCTTTGCTTCCTTGTCCTTCCTTTGCCTTCCTTTCTCCAATGCCAGAGTGCTCTAAGAATGCTCTAAGTGTGTAAGAGTATGAGAGAGAGAGAATAGAGAGAGAGCTCCAAACTGAACTGACAAAAGCTAACACTCACAAAAGTTGTGAACTAATTCTTAGAAGCCTTTTTATCAATGAGGCCTCTTTTTTCTTCAATTTCCATTATTTTCCTTCAATTTCCTCCTCACATGCAAACTATGATCTTTCACCTTCCTTTTCTCCTATTTTCCATTATTTTCATAAATAAATGCCAATTAATGTCTCTTTGCCTTTTCCATTGCCTTTGTTAATTTCATTAGCCATAATACACCAAATGAACACCCACTAGGATGTTTCACCCAACATTTAGCTTTGAATACATGTCCCATGACCTTGGTCTTATTTTTCCTTTATTAACTTTATTACATGAACTTTTAACCTGAGGTTGTTACAGACCCCTGCCCCATAGGGGAATGCCATCCTCGGTGTTCAATGATAGCTATAACGAACAATATCACTAAAAAAACAAAACATATTGCTTATGGAGCTTTATAACTTAGCTCGATGCAGTGCTAAAAGAAAACCAACATCAAAAACATGAATACATGATAGTCATACCGCTTATTGGAGCTTTATAACACAACTCGTTATGGTATTTACAATAACAACCATACATAAATATGTATATATACCAAAAATCATTTTCCTTCACCAGCAAATAAGGAAGGATACACAACCTACACCTGATCAACCATCTCCCATGTAGCTTCATTGGGCCCAAACTGCTTCTTCTGCACTTTAACTTGCTCGTTTTCTCAGTTATGGAGCATGAGTTATTTCCGCTGCAAAATGCACTGAGGTTCTAGCTAGAATTCTCCTTCTGGTTCCACCTGCAATAGAGACCAATCAATCACATGATCAACATATATTACATATCTCTTAAGTAATGAAACATGGAAAAAATCATGACTTTCATTGTAGGAGGCAATGCAAGTCTGTAGACCACTGGTCCAATCCTCCCATGGATCTCGAAAGGCCCACAATACTGAGGTGCCAACTTTTCACATGACCCAATCCTCAAGGAGCTCTTCTTGGGCTTGATGCACAAGTACACATGTTCCCCAACCTAAAATTCCTTAAACAAATTGTGTTGATATGCATAACTCTTTTATCTATCCTATTTTGCCTTTAGATTCTTCTTGATTACCTGCATTTCCTGTTCCATATCTGCCAATCCGTTCCTATCAAAACCTTGTTCACAAGATCACTCTAGCTGATAGGAGTATTACTACTCCACCCGTAAAGTACCTCAAATAGACTCATCCTCAGTGACTCCTAATACCCAATGTTGTAAGTAAACTCTACCAGTGGAAAATACTCTTCCCACTTTCACTGCTGATGCATAACATACATTCTCAACATGTCCTCCAAAATCCTATTGACCCTCTCTGTCCGTCCATTTTTCTACGGATGATAAGTTGAACTGAAGGCCAACTTTGTACCAAAACATGCAAACAACTCCTTCCAAAACCTATAAGTGAACTTAGCATCTCTGTTTGACACAATCTTCTTTGAAACACCATGCAACCTCACTATCTCCCTGATGAAGACCCGTGCTACATCATTAGCTGAATAAGTAGACTTCACTAGAATGAAGTGTGCTACCATTGTCAACCTGTGAACTACAACCATAATATAATCATGTTTTATAGATGTCCTTGGAAAAATTGTAATGAAATTGATAGAAATGAACTCCCATTTCCATTATGGAACCAATATTGGTTATAGTAAACCACTTGGATGCTTGCACTCTGTCTTTACTTTTTTGACAATCCAAACATCTAGCCACAAAATTTGTCACTTCCTTCTTCAGATTCAACTAGTAGTAGAAACTCTTCACTGATGTCAATGTCTTATGATATCCCAGATGACCTGAATATGACTAAACATGAAATTTCCATAAAATAAGCTTCTTGAGCTCACTGTTATCCGACACATAGATCTTGTGCCTAAATATAACCAAACCATCCACTGTGAGATGAAAGTCCACATCATGATCACATGTACCCCTATTGTTGTAACCTATGCCTAAGCTCCCTATACATGTCATCATGTCGTCTTGCCTGTAAGATCTGATCCTGTAAATCTGTCCCATACGAACTCATAGTTGTTATGTGATTTTCTTGTACTCGTCTGCTAAGAGCATCTACAACCTTGTTCTCTTTTTCTTTAATGTACTTGATCTTGAAGTCAAACTCACTGATTATGGCCAACCATGTAGCTTGTATGGAATTTAGATTAGGTTGGTCAAATAAATATCTCAACCCACTGTGATCACTCATCAATGCAAACCTCTTCCCAAGCAAATAATGCCTCCACATCTTCAATGCATGGATGATCATTTCCAACTCAAGATCATGCGTCAGATAGTTCTGCTCATGCCCATTCCATTTCCTTGACTCGTAGCATACCACCTGTCCCTCCTGCATTAAGACTCCACCAAGTCCTCCCTTGCAAACATTTGTACACACCATCAACTCTTTATCTGGATCTGCAATCTTCATAACTAGAGCATTTGTCAACAACTTCTTCAACTACTCAAAACTTGTTGCGCATTCCATTTTCCATTCAAATTTATTTCCTTTCATTTAGAATGATGTGATAGGATAGGAAATCCATGAGAAGTTCCTGATGAACCTCCTTTAGTAACCTGCTAACCCTATGAATGATATGACCTCATACGTATGCCTAGGAGTTTCCCATTCCATGATAGATCTAATCTTTTTGGATCTACTGTCATGCCTTCCTTGGAAACAACATGCCCCAAGTAATGTACTTCTATCTGAAAGAAACTGCATTTACTAAACTTTGCATACAACTGATGCTCTCTTAGAAATCTCAATATTGTGATGCTCTCTTAGAAATCTCAATCTCGACATGCTCTTCCTCATTCTTAAAATATATCAATATGCCATTAATGAAAACAATCACAAACTTGTCCAGATAAGGACGCAACGCACTATTTATCAAACACATGAAAATAGTTGGAGCTTTAGTCAAACTAGAAGGAACTATAATAAACTCATAGTTCCCATACATGGTTCAGAAAACAGTCTTATAGATGTCCTCTTCTTTAATGCGTAGCTGATCGTATCCTGATCTCAAAATATATCTTCAAGAACACTATTTCTCCCTTCAACTGGTGAAACAAGTCATCAATCCTCGACAATGGATACATATTCTTGATGGTTACCTTGTTCAACTACCTGTAATCAATGCACAACCTAAGAGTACCATCCTTCTTCTTCACAAACAACACTGGTGCACCCCAAGGAGATACTCTTGGCCTTATGAATCCCTTATCAAGCATTTCCTTCAACTGCAACTTCAATTCCACTAACTATAGTGTGCTCGTCTTGTAAGGTTCATTTGATGTTGGTGCTTCCCTTGGTACCAACTCAATAGAAAAGTCCACTTCCTTGTGAGGCGACAACTTTGAAATCTTTGCTAGAAATACATCCTGAAACTGCTGTAAAATTGGGTACCTATTCAAGACTCTTGCATTCTCAACATCCTTAACCTTATCACTAGAAATATGCATTGCAAATAGCACACACCCTTTCCCATGACTACGCTTCACCTGCATAGTTGTAACCATTCTAACTGATGTATCCTTCTTCTTACCTTGTGTTGGGAGCGGGATCCCCCAAGGGCAGTTTTGGGGCTAAAAGCCCATGTTTAAGTCAAGTTTTTGTAATATTATTGTAAAGACTCCGCATTTTGTGGTCGCGGAGTGCGAAGGTATTATGTGTCACAAAGGGTAGTCCACCCTTAGTTTTGTAAAGTAAAGTCGATTGTAAGAGATCTACCCATGGTCCATGGACCATGGGATTGTATAAAAAGAGCTAAGCTCTAAGTAGTTAGAGGAATAACACGAGGAAGAGAGTCATAGCTTTAGAGAAAAATTCTAAGTCTTGGGTTGTAGCGTAGGTAGAGGCTCTACAACTGAGTGCGCAGAGGCCTAGGGTAGAAGTCCATAGCTGAGTGCGCGGACCCCTGTAGTTGTGTGCGCAAGGTGAACCGAGTGTGTAATACTTGAAAGATATTAATAAAAGGAGTTATTCTGCAATTTCTGTGCATTTATTCTGTTGATGGGTTTGGATATTTTTGTGTATGAAGTTCCTTTATTATGCTTATATGGTGCGCAAATGAATGCAATTACATTGAATAATTGAATGCAATATTGAATATCTGCTTACGCGGTGATAACTTTAAGTATTTGACAAGATAAGCAAAACACTTAGGATAATTGAGGGATCTACATGACACGCTGCCATAGCTGCACAAAAGTACCTCAGCCCCAGGTTAGGGTTGTGCGAAGGTTGATCGGATACTTTCGCGAAGGTATTGAAGGCTGAAACAAAGGGTTTGTCTTACAAGCCCTAGAGTGAGATCACTTGCGTGAAGACAGGGATAAGAGAGATCAAACGACATCACAACCATCTCAAGGGTGTAGAAACTTGGTTCCAGTATCCTCCCATATTGCTTCGGCTGAGACTTCGGTCCGCGCTCCGCGGGCTGATGCCGAAGGGGCCAATAGTGTAGGGATTTGTTTGGCTAATTAAGTTGAACCTGGGTTATGCCCCCTCAAGCCAACAAATGGATCCGTTGTCAGGACCAGAATCTGCATGAGAGATGTGTGATGTCGTATCACTGGAATCCAACTAAGAAGGAGATTGGAAACTGGTTGGATAGGAAAATCCACGAATTCGCGACACACGAGAACAGAAACCCACGACTGACAAAGGAACAATGGTTTGACCGGTACCTGTATACAGGATCCACGAGATCTTTTTCTACTCTTTCCCTATTGAGATATACGAGTGGATCGCGAAGCTAGCAGATAGCCAAGGAAGGTAGGAACTTGGCAGTCCTATTGTGTGGACCCCAGAGCTAGTGTGAAGGTTGGAAGCATCGAAGGATAAGATCCCTCGCGTTGTCGATCACTAGCCCAATTGTGTCATAGGAGGATTTGTGACTGAATTCGCGGTCGACACCTCAGTCAGCTATAGCGAGGCAGAGCGACACTTTTTCAAAGGACCGCAAGGTAAGTATGTAAAATCTTTGAATACTTGGATTAAAATGTTGTTGTGTGAAAAACAGGTTATGCAGCTACCTTGATGTTCGGGACTACGCGAAGTGGAAAAATTTACAAAAACGAAGGAAATAAGGGTCCAGAGTATAGCCCCTTGATTTCACCTCCGCGAAGGGATGAAGAAGGGATAGTAAAGGTTTCTCCATGAAGCACTATTCAATTAATAAGACAAGGATTCCCACGAATACCACCTCCGACTTCACCACCATCACCTCCAACTTCACCCGTACCACCTCCACCTCCACCATGGTTCAGTATCGCAAATACAGTGAAGTTGCCTTTGTTCAAAAGGCTTGGGAAATGAGGACTCGAACCAATTCTGGTTCATTGTGAGGGCTGTATGGGAATCTCAAGGTGTTACAGATGATCACATAAACAAGGCGACACTGGTTAGTCTCTGCAAGATTGCGCACTAACCTGGTATATTAAGTACTCTAACGATAACCGAAATGCTAGAGTAGCAGACATCCAGGCAACACTAAATAGGGAATTTAGCAGGCCTAAATCTGAGGTGGAGTCGATTGTGGTATTCAAAGAGATCATGATGCGACTAGACGAAACACCTTGGGAACTAGATTAAAGGTTGAAATGTACAATCCATGAAGCCAACATGAATTTGGCAGATGGACAACATCGTGAGTGGTTTGTGGCTTCGCTACTACCACACTTAAGGAGTGCGTTGTCGCAACAGAAGATAACAACTCAGGCAGAGGCCTTGCAAATTGCCATGAGACTACATGAGACTCCAATGCAGGATCCTAACCTAAGATTTCAACAGATTCATGCGCAGCTAAAGAATCTGTGCCTTGAGATGCAAAGCCTAAAGCAGGACAGGACAATTTGGCCAGAGGTACGCGATGAGGTATGGTGCTTGAAATGCAAGAGTCAGGGTCAGGACAAAGACCATTGCCCGGTCTTTGCAAATTACATTACAGGAGGAGGACCGATGCCTTCAAGGCCAGAAGCTCAAACAGGACCTAGCATGGGGCCTGCATTATGGTGCGTTATCTGTCAGGTAGCCAAAAAACATGCCACAGATAACTGTCACCTGCTACAGAAGTATGTACAAGCACCGCAACAGCTGTTCTGCAATTTTTGTAAGTCAGTAGGACATGATGAGCGTACTTACAGGAGCTATGAATTGATGATATATAGAACTCTCGCCTACAGGGTTCAGGCCGAGACGTGGCCCCTTGACCAGAATGCAGGAACAACGCAGACGAGATTTCAAGGGTGCGAATGAGGCTGAGGCCGAGGAGGACCTAGTAGAGGTTGAGGACAGTTTATTTGCTACAATTGCAGAGGACCAAGACACTATGCCCACGATTTCCAACACGTCTGTCACGTAAGTATTGCATGTTGTTTGATCATGAAATGGAAGATTGTCCTACGCTAATAGCTAGGATATGTGACAAAGGGGCGCTACCACCTCCACCGACTCAAAACCTGCAGATGATGAGATCTAATCCACGCGAGGAAGATCCAAACGTAAATATAGTACTCAGAAGTGGATTCACGATGGGAGATGACAAGGGGAAACAACTAGAAGACAATACGTGGGTTCACAAAGCCCCGACAAAAGAGGTTGAGTTCAATTTGGAGCACGCTTGTGAAGCCTTCATGGAAGCTAAGAACAGCCTCGCTGAGGCCTCCACCTCAGGAAGCAAGGATAAGCCTGAGCTGGAGATGGACCCCTCTATGCTCACAACTTTCCTTGAAACCTATATGAAGTTACTGCGTGACAGTAAGGCTGTGAAAGGGCTACAAGAACTCATCAATAGATGCGCTGGAACCGCGCCAGGTGAGCCACACATAGTACGAAAGATTGGCAAGCATAAAACAAGGACGGGACGGGAGATGAGACTGACCGCACAAATAGGAGAGTATGAAATGGATCAGGTCATTTTGGACTTAGGGTCAGATGCGAATGTCCTGCTAAAGCAAACTTGGGAGCGAATGGGAAGACCTATGCTACAATGGTCTCTGATTTAGCTAAGGATGGCGAATCAACAAAAAATCATCCCCATGGGGCAGATGTAGGGGGATGCACTGACGGATTTTGAAGTAATAGAGATAGTGGATGATAGCAATCCCTACCCTGCACTCCTGGGAATTGACTGGGCTACTGATATGAATGGGGTAATCAATCTGAAGAAGCGAAAGATGATCTTTGAGAAGAAATCACTGCGCGTAATAATACCCTTGGATCCTGCTGAAGGATCGCGCTATATAGAACCAGTCCGCGATTATGAGAGTGATGATGATCTGGATTGCATCTATAAGATAACAACGCGAGACCAAGACTAGGTGAATCCCACCGCAAATGGATGGATTACATGGGATCGTGAGAGTTCCGGCGTTTCGGACTCCGGCGAAAAAATAGAATGTTGGCAGAATCAGTTACATGAAGTAACTATGTTGAATCGCAATATGATGACCCGGTCACTATGTTTTGTCGTTAGAGGCAAGAAATATGCCTATTTATGATGGTATAAATGAGGTAGATATCTTTTTGGATGCATTTGAAAGGGAGCTACCAGAAAAGCAGCCCTTCTAGGCCTTGGACTTGGCACTGCGCACTATGCCTGCAAGATGGTGGGGTACGCACAAGGGAAGTTTTGATGATTGGCGCGAATGTAGGAGGATGATGATAACATGATTTGGGAAGCCTAAGATGAGATTGAGAGACAAGTACAATATGTAGAAATATCCACGTGCACATCTGGCCAAATGGACGCAGGCCTATGGAGAAAAGCCCCAACCTGAGTGGGTGCACCTGTTCTGTCATACCCTAGATGTTATCCCAATGAATTGGTATATAGAAACAAAGCTCCTCCATGGGATAGGTGATTGGGATATCCTACACGAAGAATTCATGATGACATTCAGTTTTGAAGACGGGTTTGACAATATTGATGAGGCACTACAAAAAGTGAAAGCAAACATCTTTAAGATACCACAGGATCCTTTAGACCTAATTCAGCCTGAATGAGCTACTCAACTGTGTCACGCGCTTGAATGTTATAATGTAATTGCTGAAGATGAGGATGAGGATCTGTGGAAGATTAACATTCCAGAAACAGAAGGCCACCGTGAGGTTCAAGGACCGCAAATTGAGAACCCTGATATAACCATGCCGATGAAAACAAAACAAGTGAACATTGGTACGGAGGTAGAACCCAAATTCGCGAAGATTGGAGACTACTGGGATGACATGACGGTGGATAAGGTCGCTGAATTGCTCCGTAAATACCAAGACTTATTCCCTACCAAGTTTACGGATCTAAAAGGAATAATCGAAGACCTAGGAGTGATGAAGATCACGTTAAAGCCCAACGCGAAGCCAGTTAAGCAGAGGCCTTACCACCTCAATCCAAAATACAAGGAGAAGGTCCGCTTAGAGCTAGACAAGATGCTAGTAACAAGCATCATTGATCCTGTGGAAGAATCTGATTCGGTAAGCCCTATGGTGGTGCAAGAGAAAAAGCAGAAGGATGAGATAAGGATATGTGTGGATCTTAGAAAACTGAATGACGCTCGTGTGCATGATCCTTTCTCGACTCCATTCACGGATGAAGTGTTGGACAATGTAGGTGGCCAGGAAGCATATTCCTTCACTGATCGGTTCTCTAGGTACCACCAAATCAAAATCGCACTGGAGGATAAGAGCAAGACAACCTTCGCAACTGAGTGGGGTTGTTCTCAATACACTGTAATGCCGTTTGGATTGAAGAATGCGCCTGCCATATTTTCGCACGTGGTTGTTGCGACATTCAAGGAATTTATTCATAAGTTCTTGGAGGTATATTTTGAAGACTGGACTATATTTGGGCTGGTTAAGCGCCACGTAGCAAGCTTGCGCTTGATGTTGGATACCTGTCGAAGATACCAGATCACGCTCAATCTCAAGAAGTGTCTGATTTGAGTTCCTTTTGGGAACCTATTGGGGCATGTGGTTTGTAGACAAGGACTGATGGTAGACCCCATGAAGATCACGGTGATACTGAACTTGGAAGCACCGAGGAGTGTGAAACAATTACACGCTACTCTGGGACATACGGGACATTACAAAAAGTTTATCAAAGGTTATGCCTAGATCACCACGTTGATGGAAAAATTGTTGAAAAAGGATGTCATGTTCTACTGGAACGATGACTGTGAGAAAATCTTGGATATATTGAAAGAAAAGATGGTTACCGCACCAATTCTAATATTCTCGGACTGGGAGAAAGAGTTTCATGTACATGTTGACTCATCATGTATAGCGCTAGGGGCAGTACTAACACGGGATGGAGGAGAAGGATTGGACCATCCTATCGCGTTCGCAAGCCACCGATTATCCAAGGCAAAGAAGAATTATTCTACCACTAAACGCAAGGGGCTAGCTATGGTGTATGCACTCCAGAAGTACCAGCACTACTTGCTAGGAGGCCATTTTAAAATGTATACGGATCACTCCGCACTGAAGTACCTGGTCAATAAGCCTGTGTTGGGGGGGCGAATCTGCAGATGGCTCTTATTGCTCAAAGAGTACGATTTTGAAGTTGTTATGAAGCCTGGACGATTGAACGCGGGACCAGACCATCTGTCACGCATTAAAACAAGGGAGGAACATACTAACATGGAAGAAGGATGCCTAACGCGTAACTATTTGGAGTACATGTCACGGATGGTCATTTTGAGGATATAATACACTTCCTAACAACAGGAACTGCACTGGAGGGATACTCTGTCCAACAAAAGAAGGAACTAGTGGTGTGCGTGGCAGGTTTCTCTGTCATTGCTAGGCATCTATACAAGATGGGGACTGATGAGATATTGTGACGGTATGTACATGAGTTCGAACGAAGCAGTATCCTGTGGATGCTCATGGGGGTGTCGCAGGAGGACATTATGCAGGGAGAGCAACCGTGCAAAAGATTCTATGCGCAGGGTTGTGGTGGCCAACCCTTCATCAGGATTCAAAAGCATATTGTAAGGCGTGTGATGTATGTCAAAGAACAGGTAGGCCATCGTGAAGGGATGAAATGCCTTTGAAACCACAAATGATGTTGCAACCTTTTGAGAAGTGGGCAATAGATTTTGTAGGACCCATTAAGCCACAAGGGAAGACAGGGGCGAGGTACATTATCACTGCGACGGAGTATTTGACTCGTTGGGCAGAAGCGCAGCCAGTGAAGGATTGCACGGGCGCAACGACTGCGGAGTTCCTATTTGAGCATGCATTGATGTGATTTGGATGTCCAAGGATCTTGATGAGTGATCATGGTACTCACTTCTTGAATGAGACGATCAACGCACTAACGGAGGAATTTCAGGTATATCACTAGAAGAGCACACTTTATCACCCATAGGCTAACGAGACGGTGGAGGCGTTCAACATAGTGCTTGAAAATGCACTCACCAAGGTTTGCAATGCTCAACGAAGTGATTGGGACCTACACATACCTATACTATTTTGGGCTTATCGAACAACATGCAAGAAGCTAACAGGACAAACCCCTTTTAGGCTTGTCTATGGTGTGGAAGCTGTAATGCCTATGAAATACATCGTGCCTAGTCTACGCATAGCAGTGCTCACAAGTATGATAGATTGCGGAGCCCTGGAAGAGAGGCTCACACAACTGGATGAGCTCGAAGAGGAAATATTTCTGGTTGGGTTTCACCAATAGGTCCAAAAGCAGCGTGAGAAGGGATGGCATGATCGACACATTAAGCTGCGCACATTTAAGGTAAATGATCTGGTTTTGTTGTATGATAGTAAGTTTGATAAATTCCCCGGAAAATTCAGGATGCATTGGTTAGGGCCTTATGTTATTAAGGAGATTACTAACGAAGGAGCGGTACAACTGGTTAAGTTAAATGAAGGACCCTTCCTAAGAAAGTTGAATGGCAGTCGCTTGAAGCCATACACTGGCGGTCCAGCCATGTGACTAAATGAAAGTAGCACAGTTTAGCGCTCCAGGGGGCTGAAAGGAGGCATGCGACTATAAGCTACATTTGCCGAGTTGGGGAGCTGCGCGATTGGAAGAAGGTGCAAAGCAAGGACGTGTCACTGGGTCTGTGACAGTGCGGAGGGAGTTGTGCTACCCAGGAAGAAATCGTGCAGGTCGGCTGGAAAGTGACCATTAAAGTCACTGTTCATGAAAAGACAGCAGAAGTAAGGCCAAATGGAGTGGGCGGCCGGAATTTAAGACGAAATTTATGGCTTAGATCCTTGAAAATATGTCGTCAATCCAGCATTAATGAACCGATTTCGGGGGGAACGGTCAAATTTGAATTCAAATTGCCCTATAAAATACAAGTGGTTTTCCAGCAAGAAACACTTGGCATTTTTAGTATACAGTTGTTGAGCTCTTAGATGCCTATGGACCCCGAGTTTTTCAAAGCCCTCAAACATACCCCTCCATTTGCGAACTTGCCTGAGACGTCGCGAGTACTGATAGAGAGTGTTATGTCATCACCCCCATAAGTTATAAATACACAGCAAGTGGTAGAAGAGCCAGCACAAGAAATGGAGAAACAGGCCGAAGATGCTAGCACTGAAGTAGTCGAAGTACTGGCAGAGGTCCCTAAACCTTTGAGAACGCCGAGACCAAAGCTAACCCCAACCAAGTAGACCATGAAAGATAAGAAGGGAAAGCAACCTGCCATCCTAGTGCACACGTCGCCAAGATGAAACCCAACAAAGCCCATTGCCCAGGAGAAAGGAAAGGCTATAAACCTAGAGGCAGAAGTGGAGGATATCGAAGACATCCCCATGGATGATGAAGCTGTGGGAATGGAAATAGAGGAGGTTGAAGCCCAGGGTGCGGACCCTATTACACAGTTGCCGGAGTATGTCCCTCCGTGGAAACCTATGTCCAAGGTCCCAAAGGACATTGATGAAAGTAAGACTCCCCCGTAAACCCCATTGCTACCAGATGAGATCACTTTTGACGGTCCGTGTTTAGCACAAGTGCCGATTTTGTAGCTCGAATATTGGGACTTGGCGAACCATGAGAAGTTCCCGCACCTGGGGACCGAATAGTTTGTTGGGTTGTGTTATATTCTTTCCACGACTAGCCCACATAGTTAATTCGGGGGTTAGAGGGGGGGGCGAAGCGCCCCCTTCGTTGCACCGACTGTGTAGCGGGGGGGGGGGGGTCACAGGGGGTTTGAGGAGTAAAATTTTGGTTTTGGACCCTATGTTAGGTTGGGCGGACCCACCTATGGTTTTGTGCATGATTTTCGCACATGTATTTTGGACGCGATGGTTTTTGGTCCATGGTATTAGACGTGATGATTTTTGGTCCATGCTATTGTATGCTTTGGCATGTATAAATATGTATTATAACATTGAAAGGAACATAATGAAAAATCAAGCTAGTAATCCCGGTTGTGGGATCCAGGGGAAAATCTCTGTGTATATGTGTTTTATGTGTTATGCTCTTGCATTGTTTATTTTTTGTGTTATAGAATTCGTATGCAGGTAAATTCTGTATGATGTTAAAACCTACATTTGGTATCAGAGCAGTTTTGGCTTCAAGGGGATGACTTTATTGCTGAGGGGTTTTTCTTGGGCCTGTGGTAGGCCTTGTTCAGTGGGAGATCTGCGAGATCGATTTTGGTGCTGAAAGAAGATGGTGAGCAGTGGAAAGATAGAGATCGAGAAATTTAATGGTCAGAGTTTTGAGTTGTGGAAACTCAAGATGGAGGATCTGTTGGTGGATAAAGATCAATGTATCGCGGTAGATCCGGGTACTAAACCAACGGGAGTGTCCGATAAAGAATGGAAGAAGTTGGATCGGAAGGTGATGAGCCCCAAAAATGGATAATTATTTGGGCTCATTCAACCTCCTAATTCGACTTAATCCACCATTCTCATTAGTTTATTGCATGTTTTTGATTATATTTATGTTAATAGAGTGAATTGGGTTAGTCATTATGCCAATAAGTCTAATGTGTGCTTTGTGTAGCTTTTTTGGTCAATTTGGAGACAAAGTCAATGGTTGAAATGAGCACTTGGCAGCCAAATTCGTGGAGAGTATTTTTAGGAAGGTGTTCCCTTCATTTATGGGCCCTTACCTCGAATTCTCCACCATCAGCTCGGAGTTCAAAGGCCACCAAATCAATTAGCACAAGGGCAGCCAAGCAAGTCAAGTAGGACTGCTGTTAACTACAAGTTTTGGGCAGCCGAGTCCCTAAAGTTTAGGAGGATTGTTGGGTCCTCAATTTGTATAAATAAGAAGGCTTAGGGCCTCATTTTGGTTAGCTAGTAGTTAGCCAGTAGTTAGTCATTTTGTAGTTCGATTTTTAGGCAATAGATTAGCTTTGCTTTCAGCTCATTTTCAAGTTTCCCTTGTGGACAGTTTTGATGTAACTCTTCTTTTCTTGCTCAATAAAGATGAATCCAGCTTTGCCCCAGCTCTAAATCTCTCTTAGGAGGCTGTAGCTCTTGGGGTTGGGCCCATCTCAAGCGCCCAGTACCTCCTTTGTTTACTTTCATGTGTCTTTGTTGCATTCTTAGAATAAAATCTGCTATTTAGATTTAAATATTGTGTTGTTATTTAGGTTGATTTTGATGATTAAAAAGGTTCTTCATGTTCAAATTTACTTGATAGGTTAATCACAGGGAATATATTCAAAAAAAGGCTACCAAGTACTTTGGATCTCACCTCCCCTTCAGTGAAATCATGAGTTGGGACCAATGTAACCTTGCTGCCCACAAAAACACATTCTTTGCTTCACCATGCAATTAATAGTGTTGGATTCTTAGTTGTCGAACTTGATATCAGTTTTGATTGCATGCTTCAGTTTATGATTGCTTAGTTGCATAGTCATTTCACGTATTTCATTTCGAATAAACTTCTGTTCATTTCCTTTCGCTGTTAGGTCATATTAGAGTAAAGTAACTAGGTCATAGGTTTTATAAGTGTTTGTTTGGTCAGTTTGAAAAACCACTTGCAGAGTACCTGTTATCCTTCCTTACCTGCCCATACTCCATCCAACCTACCTGCTTCACCCTTCACTTAGAACCCTTACCTTACATTTTCCTCATCCGCTTACTTTGCCATGATTCTCATATTCTTGTGCAACATCGTTTCGTCCCTCCTTGAACAGATCTCACCATCTACGCCACTCCTCGACTCCATCCTCCAAGTCTTGAACTCCCCTACACCCCTACTTCACCTCCATACTCATTCCTCCACCTTTTTTCCTCCATCCATGCTTCAAAACCCCATTTTTGAACATCCTGTAGAAAAATCACAGAACAACCTGTAGAAATCCTAAACATCCTGTAGAACCCCTGCAGACTTCCTGTAGAAGCTCATAAACGCGGTTTCTTGGCAACCAAACTTTGTGAAACTCTCTGGAAGGGTGTTAGGGACTCCTTAGACCCTCTATGAACCTTCCCGACCTATTCCAAGCATTTCTCCTCCTTGATCCACCTCTGCACAGTAAAAAGCCAGTTAAAAGCACATGCATGATAATTCTAATAACTTATTCAAAAATACAAAAAGATGTTTTCTTCAGATAGAGGTAGTCTAGACACATGTATTTTACCTTCATATAAGTAATGGCATCTCTTTCAGTAGTTTGCATGCTCTCCTTTGCATCAGTAGGACTAGCTGGTAAAATTAGGGTTTGCTAGGGTTTGCGTTTCTTTTTGGCTTTCAGTTTCTTTCCGCAAGTAGATTAGCTTCCTTTGAGTTAGCTTTCATCCATCAGTTAGAAAGCTTCTTCTAAGAGCTCATAGAAGTTGGCCTAAGCCCCTAGTGGACTTGTGCCAGCTGACAAAGTGACAGCTGCGGCAAGAGCTAGTACTTGTGCATACAGCACCGTCGCTTCCAAGTTTGTTACGAACTACCGGGTTGATAAAATTAAAGAAGGGAGTTCCAGGAGTTGTAGCATTATTGCTACAATACTGGAGCCCACCATCTTTTTGGCGGCGTTGCCGGGGAAGCGTCATAGTATTGGTGATTGTCGCTTTTCTTCTATTTTCCACTACAATCTTCTGCTAAGTAGTTTATTTCATTTCCATTATGCAATTTCGTTTATGCAAAAGTAGATTAGCATTTCCCGCTTTCATAGATTAGCATTTCAATTCCGCAATTTCATTTCTGCAAGCGTAGATTAGCATTTCAATTCTGCAAGCGTAGATTAGCATTTCATTCTTGTAATTTCATTTGAGCAAAATAGATTAGTCCTTTCCTGCTTTCATTTCAATTCCGCATTTTCATTTCAGCAAGATAGTTAGTTGCAGTTCAATCTATTTTAGTTTTTGCAGGTACAAGAAGAAAAATACAAAAATCAACCAAAAAGATTTCATTTCATGCCTTGTAGGAGTAGAGATAAGTTAGAAAAATGATTGCACAACACCCCCACTGCTTCACACAGCCAACATTCTCTCTTCTTCGATGGCTGTGGTTAAAGAACCCTTAGGTGGACAACAAGACATATTTGAAGAACCTCAAGGGAAGAAGAAGAAGAAACCATTCCTCTGGAGCAAATGGCTACAAGCAGAAATGTTGGGAGCAGCACCTTGTCCAAAGACGAATTTGAAAATCAGATCGAAGATTTCAAGAGTGATATGAGGCAGTTTCTTGCCATGCAACTGGATACCTTGCGGATCCAAAAGAAGCAAGAAGAAGCCAAGAGGGCTTTGGCCATTTTTTGTCCTAGGTGCACTAGAAAGCATCCTAGGAACGAATGTCCATTGTACTCCATAGAAGTGTGTTTTGTATGTGAAGAATACCATCCTACAGATCAGTGCCCTTCCTTACCCAGAATCAAAGCTGCATATCAGAGAGCCAAAGGAGCCACTGAATCACTCTATTATATGAACCAAAGGAGGCCACATGAACCTAGATCTTATCAGCAGGAACTGCAAGGGACATCTGAGACCTATTATGACCCCTATCAAGCCACTTTCATGCCTTCTTGGGGTCCCCCTGCTCATCCTTCTTGGTTCACACCTCCTCCTTGTTCCTTCATAGATCCATATTATGCCCAACCAGCTGCTCATTCGTTTCACTCTTATGCTCAGCCACAGCCTCAGTGGAATGCACCTCATCAGGGGTGGAGGCCCCAGTACAACACTCCTCCCACTTCTTTTCCTCCACCACCTGCTCAACTGCAACCATCACCTCCTCCTCCACCAAGGCAACCCCAAATGCCTACCCAACCACAACCCCATCCACATCCATCTCAAATATACACCCCCACTCAGCTACCCATACCACCATTTCCAAATCCACACATTAGAGTAGCTCAACTCCATTACAATGCTGAGGCACAACATGTCTAAATGACTCCTCTTGAGCTCAACGATCTTCACCATAGCTCAGGTAGAGTGTTGCAAAGCGGAGACTATATTGAAAGCATTGAAGGACCACATCCGGCAAAAGAAGATTCAAAAGAGGAGATCAAAGAACCATGGGCTGCACTTGATGAAGAGAAGAGATCAGAATTAGAGATCGAGAGAGTTCCCTCATGGTTACCATCAAATCCTCCATGTACTCAAGAGAAAGATCAGCAAAAAGAGGAAGATGAGAAGGTCATGATAGAAGGTGACATGAAGAATGATCCAGATCAGCAAAAGGACCAAGGATATCAGAGCTATATTGAGATATGGTTTCAGACAGTCACTAAGTTGCAGCGGTACTATCTTCTTCAGCTATGTTTGATCCCTTCAAAGTCAGATCATTTGGTCTCTGAAATCCGGGTACCTGTCAAAGCATGCATTTTGAGCCTTCACATCATCTTGTCTCTAATCTCGATGTGCACATGGCTCCATTGGAAGTATTCTTACACTTGAAAATGATTTCAGACGGTCACTAGGTTGCAGCGGTACAAGAAGAAATGGCATCTCATCTTCTTGTACCAGAAAAGCAGCCCTTCTAGGCCTTGGACTTGGCACTGCGCGCTATGCCTGCAAGATGGCGGGGTACGCACAAGGGAAGTTTTGATGATTGGCACGAATGTAGGAGGATGATGATAACATGATTTGGGAAGCCTAAGATGAGATTGAGAGACAAGTACAATGGGTAGAAAGATCCATGTGCACATCTGGCCAAATGGACGCAGGCTTATGGAGAAAAGCCCCAACCTGAGTGGGTGCACCTGTTCTGTCATACCCTAGATGTTATCCCAATGGTATATAGAAACAAAGCTCCTCCATGGGATAGGTGATTGGGATATCCTACACGAAGGATTCATGATGACATTCAGTTTTGAAGACGGGTTTGACAATATTGATGAGGCACTACAAGAAGTGAAAGCAACCATCTTTAAGATACCACAGGATCCTTTAGACCTAATTCAGCCTGAATGAGCTACTCAACTGTGTCACGCGCTTGAATGTTATAATGTAATTGTTGAAGATGAGGATGAGGATCCGTGGAAGATTAACATTCCAGAAACAGAAGGCCACCGTGAGGTTCAAGGACCGCAAATTGAGAACCCTGATATAACCATGCCGATGAAAACAAAACAAGTGAACATTGGTACGGAGGCAGAACCCAAATTCGTGAATATTGGAGACTACTGGGATGACATGACGGTGGATAAGGTCGCTGAATTGCTCCGTAAATACCAAGACTTATTCCCTACCAAGTTTACGGATCTAAAAGGAATAATCGAAGACCTAGGAGTGATGAAGATCACGTTAAAGCCCAACGCGAAGCCAGTTAAGCAGAGGTCTTACCGCCTCAATCCGAAATACAAGTGTTGTAGGGAAAAGTATCCGACTCGGATGACCCTATCCCACTCTAAGGGTGATAGTACCTCAGCAACAACTGTAAAGAAAACTACTTAAGGTTTACTTCTTTATGAAAGCAAGAGAGAATGAAGAAGTGCACTAACCGTTGCCTTGCGCTTAATGTCGAATCCAAACTCTTCTCTTTGCTTGCTTGCTCCCAGCTCCTTGCTCTTTTGTTGGACCAGCTACAATGAGATCCTGCAAAATAACAAAGAAGGAAACTACAAGAAGCATGCAATCATAACTGATTCAAGGATTAGCATAAATCAAATATACAATCATCACAACATATCATTGAAACAAGTGCATATAGAAGAACCTCAATAGCTTTTATTAATAGAAGAAGTAAAGTTCTGAGAGTGTTACAACCATTGA
Source organism: Pinus tabuliformis (assembly GCA_031772625.1). NCBI lineage: Eukaryota > Viridiplantae > Streptophyta > Pinopsida > Pinales > Pinaceae > Pinus > Pinus tabuliformis. Next base: position 43,065,229 of record CM062815.1, read on the forward strand.
AGGCCCCAATCCAGCAACACCTCCCAGCAGAAAGAATTTCTCCTCTTCACCTCCTTCAAGCAATCACCCAATAGTTCTATAGTGAAACCAACAGCATATCATTACTTTGCACAAAATTCCAGCCTGCTGAGCTCATAGGAGAGAGCTCAATATATAGATGAATTGAGAAAGGATGAGTCAGCTTGCAACTGATGTGTAGCTGCCTTGTGTCCTCTCTCTCTTCAGTTGATCTTCAGTTCTTGAGTCCACTTGGAGAACCTTGCTTCCACTTGGAGAAACAGAGCCTCTGACTCATCACAAGGCAAAATCCCTGATCCAAGTGTCATTTTTGGAAGATTCCAGAGCAATGACTCAGTGTGCCACTTGTCCCATCTCGCTTAGCGCAGGTGGCCTTTGTCCTACCTGCTTTGCAACGCAGGTACACCATGGAGGAGTTGAGTTTCAGCGCAGAAGCCTAGTGGAGCACTTGCTTTGATTTCAGGATTGCTTGTTTTTGAGTGTTTTCAGGTGGAGAACTGATCTGAGAGCTGTTGGTTTGCTGACCTTGTTCCTCTAGGGGTAGGAACATCATGTTTAGGGACTTTGGATCCCTTGGATTATTGACAATTCATGCCTGATACTGCAAGGCACAAAATTGTCTATAACAGATGCCCCCTAAAGTATGAGGTCGTTTATCGGGTGAAATGCTTTATTAGGAGGATCCGAAGTTCATTCAATCTGCTGAGAAGTGTCCTGTAATAAGATACAATACAATACATTATTTTTCATATTTTTTCATGATCTAGCTGAGGCGGGCATTCCCATGCTCAGCTTTATAAATTCATTTTGGTACATAGAACAGACGATCGTCTGATGTTAGACTGATAATTCTCTGCTGAAATTATCATCCTTTGAGAAGGATGACCATCTGCTGCAATGATGTACACATCAAATGTCTTTATATCCTGAATATATATCGCAGCCCGGATGGATGAAACTAGATCCGGGGTCTTCAATCTCTTCCGATCTTCACTCGATGTACAAGTCGATCCATGTGAGAATTTCTTGAAGTCGAACATGGAAAGACATCACTTGATTACCGGTCAATGATGTAAACCGTTAACAAGCGCGAGAGGAATCACCGATAAGGATGATGACCCTCAAGGTACAGCAGTACAATTCACATGGTGGGAATAAAGGACTTGGCGTCGACCACCATGCAAAATCTTCTGGTCGAAGGTCATTGATGTATACCTGTCGCCGGAAGTGAGAAACTTGCCATTGAGGCATGCAAGCTTCAAAGTACTGAAGGGGTTGTTCCTAGATCAACTCCTTGGATAATGAGCTGATGTCGACAAGGAGCGATCCGTCAAAGGAGGGCCTTAATGAATCCCACATCAGTGACATGGAACGGAGCTAGTGATTGTGATGAGGTGAAAACAAATTGTGATGTATGATTCAGGGTGGCGGTCATGAAATGGATGAAGGACAATGTATGGTAGTGGATGGGACACGGTTGACTCTTTGCAGAACAACATCTCTTGAACATATAACGACACTGATGTGATGGATCGGTAGCATTACCCCAACTGTGGATGGTGTGGCGAGGACCATGGTGATGAGACCGGTGAATGAAACAACCCAACCCGATGTGATACGGAGGACAAAGTGTCATGTTCAAGAGTGACTTGCTACCATTAAAGCTGTGAGGTTCTCCCAATTTTTCCCCAGTCATTACTGACCAGTACCTCTTTATTTTTGTCAAGCTTGAGGAGGATAACATATGCTTGTTCTATAACCTGCCCTTCGGGCAAGCCCATCGCTATGTTTTAACGAGCCTAGCGATAGGGAAACTCGTTCTCGTCTAAAGACAAGTTTGTCGCTTTTTAATGAATTTAACTAGTCTAACGACAAGGATAACTCGGTCCTTTTCATTTTTAGAGAGTCTGAAAAGGTACATAAAGTCAACTCCAAAATTCCTTTTTCGTCATCTAATCCCTTAAGTCCGAAAAAGTATAAAACAATACAGAAGGGATGAGTTTTCGGTACTTTTAACGAGCCGAACAAAACAAGCGCTCGATCTTTTTATGCAATAATCCCTCAGGTCCAAAAAGATTAAAATCTAGAGGAGGGATAGCTTTCCGGTCGCTTTAACGAGCTGGAAGGCCAAAACTCGGCAAACTTTTCATATTTTACGAGTCAGTGAAAAGAGCTCAAAGAAGACTCGTCTTTTGAGGAACGAGTGATAAACAGGGATAGCAGCAGATTCCAGGTACAGGTTGGAATATTCCAATCACGGCAGTGTCACAAGGATGGCTTAGTGAAATCACTCTTCGCAGTTGTTCCTCAAAAGAAGGTAAACAATCATATGGAGATGAACGATTGGCCAAATGAACGGATGGAGGTGATGGCATATAAACACGACCAAGGGCTTTTTAATATGGCAGTCAAAGGTTACATTTACCAAGGTTATTTACCGGTTCATTTTTTCTGGGTGAGCTTGAACTCTAGGGGAAGATTGCTCACAACTTATGTTTATTTTTTAACGAGCATGAACTATGTGCTAAAACTGCTCGGATCTTGCGTTTATTTTTTAACGAGCATGAACATTGCTAAAACTGCTCGATTATACCAGTCATAATACAAGAAACGCCTCAAGTGAGATAGCTATTTTTTAAGGAGCTTTATCTCACGAAGCTATGCTCCTATTTGGCAAGTTTTGACTTTTGCCCCACATCCTTTCTTTGTGCAAGCTGGAAACGGCTAATCCTACGAGTTTAAAGGGTTAGACCTACAGGTTTAAAGGGAGGACCTAAAAATTTAAAAAAATAAATAGTCGTCCCGTGCTTGCACTCCAAAAGGTTCGCATGCCCCCAGGTATAAAGTATAATTTCAAGGCTACCCCTCCTCTGTCCCACCTCTGTTTTTCTACTTGTCGTCTTGCTATATTTTTAACGATACTTGTCTTCTCGTTATTTTTCGGTGCCGACGGTACTTGTCTTCTCGTCAGTTCACTTTTATATTTTCGCAAGATCGCAAGAGATAAAACATTGGCGTTACGGAGGGAGGTTTGCCTCTTACTTATTATCCGAAAAATGGTTTTATTTGCTGCCGCAAACTAAACTCTTTTTCCCGGCGATGTCTAACATTAGGTTACTAAAGATGGCGACCACTTGTTGCAGCAATAGAATCTCTTTCTTTGGAGGTTGCCCCTACTTATCCTTCAAAACATATGTTTTAATGGGTGAGGCTTGTCTTCAAAGATGGTTACTACTTGCTACCGCAAATGGTCCCCTTCCTCGGTATCCTGATTATCTAGACAAGGGGAGCGAGAAGCTGATTATCTCACTCACATAACTTTGACAAAAGAATCTTATTCTAGAACAACCCTCTCTTCCTTCTTTCGGACGGGGTACGGACTAGTCATATTCTTCTGCGGAAATCAACTTTATACCCAAGGTTTCCTCTGCCCAAGGCAGGCCAGGGTGCATGACCCCTGGGTCCCAGTTCTTTCTTTCGAATCACTCGCATTCATCGGGAAGTAGAACCGGGGGTGGAGGCATTCCTTGAGTGAATAAACCGTTAAGGGATGGTATTTGACTATTTGCGATGCGTGATCCTGGAAATGAAAGTTGGTCTACGAGCTTGACCATTCTTCCTTCGTGCGGAAAACACATAACTCTGAAGAGTGAGGACACTATTGCCTCCATGCAATATATATAGTCTCGTCCAAGGAGTAAGTTATAAACCAAGGGTCCCTGGACGACCATGACGTTCATATGAACTGTCTTCCCCTTCAATGTAATGGGAACATTGGGGAGAATCCCTAACGGGCGACTGGTTCCTTTATCAAAACCTGATAGATTTCTCATCTCAGGTAAAAGCGTCGGGGAACCCAGTGCTTTCCAAGCAATAGAGGAAAGGATACTCACAGACGCCCCTTCATCAATGATAGTTCCAGCCATTACCATTCTATAGATCTGGACAATGATTCTGAATGGTATACTGGCTGGTAACCGGGGTCTGCCTAGTTGATTCCAATCAAAGGATACAACTAGGTTGCTTGGTGGCGGGACCGAATACACGGCTGGATACGGCCCTGACGATGTTCCTTCCTGCGATAAAGGAATGGGCGCATTGCCCTGATGCTCATCAGAGTCTGTGTTGATGAAAAGAATATGGACGGTGTCATCCTTATCCTCTTCAGTGAGGGTGTCATTTGAAGATGGATCTTCAACGACGGAGTCATTTGAGGATGAAACCTCTGAAGGAAGAACTGGGTCAACTGCCGTATCGACCTTTAGACTTTCGTCTGGTCTAAATTCAGTTGGTTCATTCTCAATGACCGACACTTCAGCTGACCACTTGAGTGGGCCAGCTGGATTTTCAACTATCGAGGGATTAGGCACGAGTTTTTGGTATCCAGGAGGAAGTCGTAACGGTGATACCGGACGATCTTCCAAAACTCTCTTCGCCTCATCTAAGAATGGACATCAGTGGATGGCGTGATCGCCTTCACACAGCATACAGGGTGATCTTGGTCTCCCTTTTCGTCCTTCACTCTCGCTAGTTGACGGACTGCAATCAACATGACTACCAGAGGTTGATGCTACCGAATTGTGCAACCTGGGGGACCAGTCCCTTAGTATCCGGGGAATACAAGGACAATCACGATGGAAATGGGTCCCTTTGCAAATGACACATGGCGATTTAGGCCCGGTCGGTGCAGTGTGTGGATTTTTGTCAGATGTCTTTTGCTTGCCCCCAGTCGCCTTCGCCATAGGCCCCTTCTGCTTCTTTTCTTTCTTCTTCTTTTCCTTCTTCTCCTTGGGAGGCTGACTTTTGCCGGCTCTACCCTGCGAAGATGAAGGATCAGAGGAAGAATTGTAAGAGGTGGAAGGCTGGTGGGTAGCTCTAGACTGGTCTGACTGTTGATTCGACTGCTCAGGATTAGTGGCGATTTGAACTACATTAGTTGAAAAGAGCCATACAGGTAGGCCAATTGTCAATCCTGGAAGTGACAATGTGGCCATATGAGGCGCACCAACATCTCCCCAAGAGGAGAAGGGATTGGGACTTCCGCCAAGGTGATTTCCTTGGTTGGTGGGCTCCATACTTTTCAATTGAAAGATCAACGTGGGAATAACAAGTGATTATGTTCCGATTAAAATAAATTTTATTAACGACGCTTTAGACACAACTTTGCTTTTTCATGTTTTAAGAGTTGAGAAAAAGCTAAAGATGACTCTAGTCTCCTTCGATGTTTTAACGAGCCCGAAGTGACAAATGCTCGGTTGGACTTTTTCAGTTATAGAGTTTGAAAAAGGCCAAAAGAAACTGCTCTGGAGTTCTAGGCAGAGGGTGTGCCAAACTTTTCGCAAAACCACGGAATACGTTTTACGGTACGTGTGGTCAATCTTCGTGAATGCTGTGTTCACTGCATTGCGATCAGTAGGGCGGCCGACACGGCTTCCTATGGATAAAGGCTTTGTTCCTATAGGGGTCTCCCAATATATACGCGACGGTACGTGGGAGCACAAGTCCGTATTAGTGCCACCGACTCTCAGGAGGAATCACCCACCTTCGTAGAGATCGACAGTCACTAAGTTTAACGACGCCGGAACACGTCTCTACCTAGACCTCTATGTGTTTGCGTTATGTTACAAAGCGTTGTTATGTAAATTGAATTTATTTTAATGTTGATCTTGCTTAACAGTTTGCCTTTTAGGATCACCACGAGATGTATGTAACAAATTCCTGAATGTAGTCTAAGATGAGAAGCAAACTTTTCAATCTTTCAACTTTGAAAATCTTAACTACTGAGGGAGAAGAAAGGCAAATCTTTTCACACAGATCATAGAGCACACACTAATGCAAAATTTCCTAAATCGTCATGCAAGCAGTCAAATGCAAAATGCACAATGCATGTATTTTCTTTTCCCCTTTCTTAATGTTGATGTATTACAAAAAGAAAGTTGTTATATAACCTTGATTTCGATTTAAAGCGAAAGTAAACAAGCTAGTCCAAAATCAAAAGACACCTTAAGATTTACTTGTTTAATCACTGGAAATACAGGAAATCAAACCATAATGACGAAAGTAAAAAGACTAATCAGCTATGGACAGCAAACAAGCTAACTCTTTAGACCAGCAAAATGCCTAACACAGGTTCAGATCTAAGAGGCCAAAGCAAGACTAGTTCACTTTCGTTATGGGAAATTGTAAATGACGTAAGAAATACAAAAGAACAAGTACAATTTCGTTATATAACAGAGGCGGAATGATGGCAAGTAAGGTTGGTTTCAGATAGGTACTAAGACTGAAAACTGACTGCAAAACTATAGTGAAAACAGGTAGGAAAAAGGGAGGAAACCCCAACTGCACAAGGCAAAATTGGGCCAACGCAGGTGCTGCACAGCCAATCTGGCTCTCAGCGCAGGTAGCCCCTTCGGGACCTGCGTTGCAAAGCAGGTAGCTTGTGTACTACCTGCTTTGGAAAACGAAAGTTTCGTTTTCACAGTTTCCGGGTCACAATTTTCTCAAAAATTCACAGTTTTTGCTCAAATCAGAAGCTATCAGTCAAGCACACACTAAGGGATGACAAGGAAGGTGAAAAGCTATCACTAAGAGCTTACAAGGATCCTTGTAGATCAGCTCTTCAAATCATGAACATGCTCAGAAATGAGCTAGAGTAGCTGCCCTCTACTTCGCTTTTGATATAGTCAAAAGCTTTTCGATTTGGTACTCTTTTGTTCAGGAAATGAATATCAAAATACTACAAACAATCAAACAGATACGATCCCCAGCGGAGTCGCCAGTTTGTTGTAGGGAAAAGTATCCGACTCGGATGACCCTATCCCACTCTAAGGGTGATAGTACCTTAGCAACAACTGTAAAGAAAACTACTTAAGGTTTACTTCTTTATGAAAGCAAGAGAGAATGAAGAAGTGCACTAACCGTTGCCTTGCGCTTAATGTCGAATCCAAACTCTTCTCTTTGCTTGCTTGCTCCCAGCTCCTTGCTCTTTTGCTGGCCCAGCTACAATGAGATCCTACAAAATAACAAAGAAGGAAACTACAAGAAGCATGCAATCATAACTGATTCAAGGATTAGCATAAATCAAATATACAATCATCACAACATATCATTGAAACAAGTGCATATAGAAGAACCTCAATAGCTTTTATTAATAGAAGAAGTAAAGTTCTGAGAGTGTTACAACCATTGAAGGCCCCAATCCAACAACACCTCCCAGCAGAAAGAATTTCTCCTCTTCACCTCCTTCAAGCAATCACCCAATAGTTCTATAGTGAAACCAACAGCATATCATTACTTTGCATAAAATTCCAGCCTGCTGAGCTCATAGGAGAGAGCTCAATATATAGATGAATTGAGAAAGGATGAGTCAGCTTGCAACTGATGTGTAGCTGCCTTGTGTCCTCTCTCTCTTCAGTTGATCTTCAGTTCTTGAGTCCACTTGGAGAACCTTGCTTCCACTTGGAGAAACAGAGCCTCTGACTCATCACAAGGCGAAATCCCTGATCCAAGTGTCATTTTTGGAAGATTCCAGAGCAATGACTCAGTGTGCCACTTGTCCCATCTCACTCAGCGCAGGTGGCCTTTTTCCTACCTGCTTTGCAACGCAGGTACACCATGGAGGAGTTGAGTTTTAGCGCAGAAGCCTAGTGGAGCACCTGCTTTGATTTCAGGATTGCTTGTTTTTTAGTGTTTTCAGGTGGAGAACTGATCTGAGAGCTGTTGGTTTGCTGACCTTGTTCCTCTAGGGGTAGGAACATCATGTTTAGGGACTTTGGATCCCTTGGATTATTGACAATTCATGCCTGATACTGCAAGGCACAAAATTGTCTATAACAACAAGGAGAAGGTCCGCTTAGAGCTAGACAAGATGCTAGTAACAAGCATCATTGATCCTGTGGAAGAATCTGATTCGGTAAGCCCTATGGTGGTGCAAGAGAAAAAGCAGAAGGATGAGATAAGGATATGTGTGGATCTTAGAAAACTGAATGACACTTGTGTGCATGATCCTTTCTCGACTCCATTCACGGATGAAGTGTTGGACAATGTAGGTGGCCAGGAAGCATATTCCTTCACTGATGGGTTCTCTGGGTACCACCAAATCAAAATCGCACTGGAGGATAGGAGCAAGACAACCTTCGCAACTGAGTGGGGTTGTTTTCAATACACTGTAATGCCGTTTGGATTGAAGAATGCGCCTGCCATATTTTCGCACGTGGTTGTTGTGACATTCAAGGAATTTATTCATAAGTTCTTGGAGGTATATTTTGATGACTGGACTATATTTGGGCTGGTTAAGCGCCACGTAGCAAGCTTGCGCTTGATGTTGGATACCTGTCGAAGATACCAGATCACGCTCAATCTCAAGAAGTGTCTATTTTGCGTTCCTTTTGGGAACCTATTGGGGCATGTGGTTTGTAGACAAGGACTGATGGTAGACCCCATGAAGATCACGGTGATACTGAACTTGGAAGCACCGAGGAGTGTGAAACAATTGCACGCTACTCTGGGACATACGGGATATTACAGAAAGTTTATCAAAGGTTATGCCTAGATCACCACGTCGATGGAAAAATTGTTGAAAAAGGATGTCATGTTCTACTGGAACGATGACTGTGAGAAAATCTTGGATATATTGAAAGAAAAGATGGTTACCGCGCCAATTCTAATCTTCCCGGACTGGGAGAAAGAGTTTCATGTACATGTTGACTCATCATGTATAGCGCTAGGGGCAGTACTAACACGGGATGGAGGCGAAGGATTGGACCATCCTATCGTGTTCGCAAGCCGCCGATTATCCAAGGCAAAGAAGAACTATTCTACCACTAAACGCGAGGGGATAGCTATGGTGTATGCACTCCAGAAGTACCGGCACTACTTGCTAGGAGGCCATTTTAAAATGTATACGGATCACTCCGCACTGAAGTACCTGGTCAATAAGCCTGTGTTGGGGGGGCGAATCTGCAGATGGCTCTTATTGCTCCAAGAGTACGATTTTGAAGTTGTTATGAAGCCTGGACGATTGAACGCGGGACCAGACCATCTGTCACGCATTAAAACAAGGGAGGAACATACTAACATGGAAGAAGGATGCCTAACGCGTAACTATTTGGAGTACATGTCACGGATGGCCATTTTGAAGATATAATACACTTCCTAACAACAGGAATTGCACTGGAGGGATACTCTGTCCAACAAAAGAAGGAACTAGTGGTGTGCGCGGCAGGTTTCTCTGTCATTGCTAGGCATCTATACAAGATGGGGACTGATGAGATATTGTGACGGTATGTACATGAGTCCGAACGAAGCAGTATACTGTGGATGCTCATGGGGGTGTCGCAGGAGGACATTATGCAGGGAGAGCAACCGTGCAAAAGATTCTATGTACAGGGTTGTGGTGGCCAACCCTTCATCAGGATTCAAAAGCATATTGTAAGGCGTGTGATGTATGTCAAAGAACAGGTAGGCCATCGTGAAGGGATGAAATGCCTTTGAATCCACAAATGATGTTGCAACCTTTTGAGAAGTGGGCAATAGATTTTGTAGGACCCATTCAGCCACAAGGGAAGACAGGGGCGAGGTACATTATCACTATGACGGAGTATTTGACTCGTTGGGCAGAAGCGCAGCCGGTGAAGGATTGCACGGGCGCAACGACTGCGGAGTTCCTATTTGAGCATGTATTGATGTGATTTGGATGTCCAGGGATCTTGATGAGTGATCATGGTACGCACTTCTTGAATGAGACGATCAGCGCACTAACGGAGGAATTTCAGGTATATCACCAGAAGAGCACACTTTATCACCCATAGGCTAACGAGACGGTGGAGGCGTTCAACATAGTGCTTGAAAACGCACTCACCAAGGTTTGCAATGCTCAGCGAAGTGATTAGGACCTACGCATACCTATAGTATTGTGGGCTTATCGAACAACATGCAAGAAGCTAACAGGACAAACCCCTTTTAGGCTTGTCTATGGTGTGGAAGCTGTAATGCCTATGAAATACATCGTGCCTAGTCTACGCATAGCAGTGCTCACAAGTATGATAGATTGCGGAGCCCTGGAAGAGAGGCTCACACAACTGGATGAGCTCGAAGGGGAAAGATTTCTGGTTGGGTTTCACCAATAGGTCCAAAAGTAGCTTGAGAAGGGATGGCATGATCGACACATTAAGCTGCGCACATTTAAGGTAAATGATCTGGTTTTGTTGTATGATAGTAAGTTTGATAAATTGCCCGGAAAATTCAGGATGCATTGGTTAGGGCCTTATGTTATTAAGGAGATTACTAACAAAGGAGCGGTACAACTGGTTAAGTTAAATGAAGGACCCTTCCTAAGAAAGTTGAATGGCAGTCGCTTGAAGCCATACACTGGCGGTCCAGCCATGTGACTAAATGAAAGTAGCACAATGTTAGCGCTCCAGGGGGCTGAAAGGAGGCATGGGACTATAAGCTACATTTTCCAAGTTGGGGAGCTGCGCGATTGGAAGAAGGTGCGAAGCAAGGACGTGTCACTGGGTCCGTGACAGTGCAGAGGGAGTTGTGCTACCCAGGAAGAAATCGTGCAGGTCGGCTGGAAAGTGACCATTAAAGTCACTGTTCATGAAAAGACAGCAGAAGTAAGGTCAAATGGAGTGGGCGGCCGGAATTTAAGACGAAATTTATGGCTTAGATCCTTGAAAATATGTCGTTAATCCAGCATTAATGAACCGATTTCGAGGGGAACGGTCAGATTTGAATTCAAATTGCCCTATAAAATACAAGTGGTTTTGCAGCAAGAAACACTTGGCATTTTTAGTATACAGTTGTTGATCTCTTAGATGCCTATGGACCTCGAGTTTTTCAAAGCCCTCAAACATACCCCTCCATTTGTGAACTTGAATGAGATGTCGCGAGTACTGATAGAGAGTGTTATGTCATCACCCCCATAAGTTATAAATACACAGCAAGTGGTAGAAGAGCCAGCACAAGAAATGGAGAAACAGGCCGAAGATGCTAGCACTGAAGTAGTCGAAGTACTGGCAGAGGTCCCTAAACCTTTGAGAACGCCGAGACCAAAGCTAACCCCAACCAAGGAGACCATGAAAGATAAGAAGGGAAAGCAACCTGCCATCCTGGTGCGCACGTCGCCAAGATGAAACCCAACAAAGCCCATTGCCCAGGAGAAAGGAAAGGCTATAAACCTAGAGGCAGAAGTGGAGGATATCGAAGACATCCCCATGGATGATGAAGATGTGGGAATGGAAATAGAGGAGGTTGAAGCCCAGGGTGCGGACCCTATTACACAGTTGCCGGAGTATGTCCCTCCGTGGAAACCTAAGTCCAAGGTCCCAAAGGACATTGATGAAAGTAAGACTCCCCCGTAAACCCCATTGCTACCAGACGAGATCACTTTTGACGGTCCGTGTTTAGCACAGGTGCCGATTTTGTAGCTCGAATATTGGGACTTGGCGAACCATGAGAAGTTCCCGCACCTAGGGACCGAATAGTTTGTTGGGTTGTGTTATATTCTTTCCACGACTAGCCCACGTAGTTAATTGGGGGGTTAGAGGGGGGGGCGGAGCGCCCCCTTCGTTGCACCGACTGTGTAGCGGGGGGGGTCACAGGGGGTTTGAGGAGTAAAATTTTGGTTTTGGACCCTATGTTAGGTTGGGCGGACCCACCTATGGTTTTGTGCATGATTTTCGCACATGTTTTTTGGACGCGATGGTTTTCGGTCCATGGTATTAGACGTGATGATTTTTGGTCCATGCTATTGGATGCTTTGGCATGTATAAATATGTATTATAACATTGAAAGGAACATAATGAAAAATCAAGCTGGTAATCCCGGTTGTGGGATCCAGGGGAAAATATCTGTGTATATGTGTTTTATGTGTTATGCTCTCGCATTGTTTATTTTTTGTGTTATAGAATTCGTATGCAGGTAATTTTTGTACGAGGTTAAAACCTACATTTGGTATCAGAGCAGTTTTGGCTTCAAGGGGACGACTTTATTGCTAAGGGGTTTTGCTTGGGCCTGTGGTAGACCCTGTTCAGTGGGAGATTTGCGAGATCGATTTTGGTGGTGAAATAAGATGGAGAGCAATGGAAAGATAGAGATCGAGAAATTTAATGGTCAGAGTTTTGAGTTGTGGAAACTCAAGATGGAGGATCTAATTGTGGATAAAGATCAATGGATTGCGGTAGATCCAGGTACTAAACCAACGGGAGTGTCCGATAAAGAATGGAAGAAGTTGGATCGGAAGGTGATGAGCCCCAAAAATGGATAATTATTTGGGCTCATTCAACCTCCTAATTCGACTTAATCCACCATTCTCATTAGTTTATTGCATGTTTTTTATTATATTTATGCTAATAGAGTGAATTGGGTTAGTCATTATGCCAATAAGTCTAATGTGTGCTTTGTGTAGCCTTTTTGGTCAATTTAGAGACAAAGTCAATGGTTGAAATGAGCACTTGGCAGCCAAATTCGTGGAGAGTATTTTTAGGAAGGTGTTCCCTTCATTTATGGGCACTTACCTCGAATTCTCCACCATCAGCTCGGAGTTCAAAGGCCACCAAATCAATTAGCACAAGGGCAGCCAAGCAAGTCAAGTAGGACTGCTGTTAACTACAAGTTTTGGGCAGCCGAGTCCCTAAAGTTTAGGAGGACTGTTGGATCCTCAATTTGTATAAATAAGAAGGCTTAGGGCCTCATTTTGGTTAGCTAGTAGTTAGCCAGTAGTTTGTCATTTTGTAGTTCGATTTTTAGGCAATAGATTAGCTTTGCTTTCAGCTCATTTTCAAGTTTCCCTTGTGGACAGTTTTGATGTAACTCTTCTTTTCTTGCTCAATAAAGATGAATCCAGCTTTGCACCAGCTCTAAATCTCTCTTAGGAGGCTGTAGCTCTTGGGGTTGGGCCCATCTCAAGCGCCCAGTACCTCCTTTGTTTACTTTCATGTGTCTTTGCTGCATTCTTAGAATAAAATCTGCTATTTAGATTTAAATATTGTGTTGTTATTTAGGTTGCTTTTGATGATTAAAAAGGTTCTTCATGTTCAGATTTACTTGATAGGTTAATCACAGGGAATATATTCAGAAAAAGGCTACCAAGTACTTTGGATCTCACCTCCCCTTCAGTGGAATCATGAGCTGGGACCAATGTAACCTTGCTGCCCACAAAAACACATTCTTTGCTTCACCATGCAATTAATAGTGTTGGATTCTTAGTTGTCGAACTTGATATCAGTTTTGATTGCATGCTTCAGTTTATGATTGCTTAGTTGCATAGTCATTTCACGTATTTCATTTCGAATAAACTTCTGTTCATTTCCTTTTGCTGTTAGGTCAGATTAGAGTAAAGTAACTAGGTCATAGGTTTTATAAGTGTTTGTTTGGTCAGTTTGAAAAACCACTTGCAGAGTACCTGTTATCCTTCCTTACCTGCCCATACTCCATCCAACCTACCTGCTTCACCCTTCACTTAGAACCCTTACCTTACATTTTCCTCATCCACTTACTTTGCCATGATTCTCATATTCTTGTGCAACATCGTTTCATCCCTCCTTGAACAGATCTCACCATCTACGCCACTCCTCGACTCCATCCTCCAAGTCTTGAACTCCCCTACACCCCTACTTCACCTCCATACTCATTCCTCCACCTTTTTTCCTCCATCCATGCTTCAAAACCCCATTTCTGAACATCCTGTAGAAAAATCACAGAACATCCTGTAGAAATCCTAAACATCCTGTAGAACCCCTGCAGACTTCCTGTAGAAGCTCATAAACGCGGTTTCTTGGCAACCAAACTTTGTGAAACTCTCTGGAAGGGTGTTAGGGACTCCTTAGACCCTCTCTGAACCTTCCTGACCTCTTCCAAGCATTTCTCCTCCTTGATCCACCTCTGCACAGTAAAAAGCCAGTTAAAAGCACATGCATGATAATTCTAATAACTTATTCAAAAATACAAAAAGATGTTTTCTTCAGATAGAGGTAGTCTAGACACATGTATTTTACCTTCATATAAGTAATGGCATCTCTTTCAGTAGTTTGCATGCTCTCCTTTGCGTCAGTAGGACTAGCTGGTAAAATTAGGGTTTGCGTTTCATTTTGGCTTTCAGTTTCTTTCCGCAAGTAGATTAGCTTCCTTTGAGTTAGCTTTCATCCATCAGTTAGAAAGCTTCTTCTAAGAGCTCATAGAAGTTGGCCTAAGCCCCTAGTGGACTTGTGCCAGCTGACCAAGTGACAGTTACGGCAAGAGCTAGTACTTGTGCATACAGCACCGTCGCTTCCAAGTTTGTTACGAACTACCGGGTTGATAAAACTAAAGAAGGGAGTTCCAGGAGTTGTAGCATTATTGCTACAATACTGGAGCCCACCAGAAGGCAAAGAGCACAATATGATTGTGTGTCTCAGATTCAGTACTGCTGAATGTATCAGGGGAAGCTACGGCGAAGGCTTTGTGGGACAAGTTACGGACTTTGTACCAATCTAAGTCTTTGGTGAATAAACTCTTCCTGCAGAAAAAGTTGTATAACCTGAGGATGAAAGATGGAGACTCGGTAACAGAGCATCTGAACGCATTTAATACTGTGGCAAGTCAGTTAGCGTCGGTTGATATTAAAATTTCAGATGAAGATAAGTGCATCATTTTGTTGTGTTCTCTACCAGATTCGTGGGATAGTTTGGTTATTACAATAGGTAGCAATGCAACTACCTTGCAGTTTGATGAAATAGTCTCATCCTTGCTGACAGAGGAGATGAGACGGAAAAATATGGAGAGCCAGAATGGTGATGCCTTGTCTGTACGAGGACAGTCCCAGAACAGAAACAAAAATAAGTCATCGAGTGGGAGATCTAAATCTCCAGGAAAACCTGTAAAGGTGGTTTGCTAGAAATACGGAAAGGAAGGGCACTACAAAAGGGAATGTAAATCTAAAGCTCCTGATAAAGGAAAGGGATCTGATGATGCTCCTTCTGCAGAGGTGAAAACCACCTCAGATGAAGGTGGGGATGTGTACTTGGCTTCTTCAAGTACACATGTAGAATATGAGGCATGGTTGATTGACTCAGGTGCATCCTTTAACTTCACTCCCCATAGAGAGTGGTTCTGCGAGTATGAGAAATCGATGGTGGTGATGTCTTCTTAGGGGATGATAGGAAGGCTAGAATTGTTGGTTGCGGAAATGTAAAGTTGAAGTTGCAAGGTGGAAGTGTTAGAACACTTTTGGGTGTTCTACATATTCCTGCAAGATGGTTCGAGGAGCATTGGTATTGATGCGTGGAGTTTTGATTGGAACTCTGTACAAGCTACAAGGCAACACTGTTGTTGATGGATGCAACAGTTCTATGGTTCCTGAAAGTGGAGGAGAAAATCTAGTGGTCTCTGGAGAGAAGACCATGTTGTGGCATCAAAGGCTTGGACATATTGGAGAGAAGGGCCTTCGAATACTTCATGGTAAAGGTAGGGTAGAAGGTATGAGTAATAGTTCTCTAGATTTTGAGTTCTGTGAAAATTGTGTATATGGAAAGCAAAATCGAGTGAGTTTCCCCTTTGGTAGTAAGAGGGTGAAACAGATATTAGAACTTGTGCACAATGATGTGTTTGGACCTGTGAAGGTTCAATCACTGGGTAAGTCTGTGTACTATGTATCATTTTTAGATGACTTCTCAAGGAATACATGGATATATTTCCTTAAGGAAAAATCTGAAGCCTTTGACAGGTTTAAAGAATTTAAGGCTCTCGTGGAAAATCATATAGAGAAGAAGATAAAGGTGATGAGGACAGATAATGGTGGAGAGTTTTGCAGTAAGGAATTTGAAGAATTCTGTAAGAAGTGTGGTATATCACGACAAAAGACTACTCCATATACACCTCAGCAAAATGGAGTTGCAGAAAGAATGAATAAGACATTGATGGAAAGGGCAAGAAGCATGCTCAGTGGTGTCGGTTTAGGACAGGAATTCTGGGTAGAGGTGGTGGATATTGCATGTTACATGGTCAATAGGTCACCTTCATCAGCGTTGGAGGATAAGACTCCACAAGAGGTATGGACTGGTAAGAAACCCTCTCTTTCACATCTAAGGGTATTTGGATGTGATGCATATGTACATGTTCCAAAGGAGAAATGAACCGAGTTGGATACTAAATTTGAAAAGTGCATCTTTATTGGGTATAAGGATGGTTTAAAGGGTTATAAGCTTTGGAACCCAGTCACACGGAAGGTTGTGTACAATCGAGATGTGGTGTTCAAAGAGGTAAAAGATGTTATTAAACATGAAGTCCAACCAAAGGAACCTGAGAAGATAGAGTTTGAGCTAAAGGAGGAAGAATCAGACTCTACAGCAGAGGAGGAATCAGAAGATGAAGAGCCACAAACTCCGGCTGTGAGAAGATCAGTTCGAGAAAGAAGGCAGCTAGAAAGGTATAGTCCATTTGCTTTCTGTTCAAATTTTTCTTTGTCCATTACTGATGATGATCCCAGAATTGTGAAGGAAGCAGTGGATTCAGACGATAGAAAACTCTGGAAAGAGGCCATGGTTGATGAAATGGCATCTTTGCACAAAAATGAGGCTTGGGATATGGTGGAGTTGCCGGCTCGAAGGAAACCCATTAGCAGCAAATGGGTGTTCAAAAAGAAGACAAATGCATAAGGAAAAGTGGAGAAATACCAAGCTCGGTTGGTAGCAAAAGGTTATTCCCAGGTGCCGGGAATTGATCTTGGTGATATTTTTTCTCCTGTTGCCAAGGTAACTTCTATTAGATTACTTTTATCTTTTGCTGCTACTTTTGATTTTGAGGTAGAATATATGGATGTGAAGACAACATTTCTTCACGGGGATCTGGAAGAGGAAATATACATGAAGCAATCTGAAGGCTTTGCAGTGAAGGGTAAGAAAGAACTGGTATGCAAGTTAAAGAAGTCTCTGTATGGGTTAAAATAGTCACCAAGGATGTGGTATAAAAAATTTGATACATTTATACAGGGACTTGGCTTCACCAGAAGCAAAGCAGATCACTGTGTGTATTTTAAATTAATTGGTGACCGTGTTATTTATCTAGTCTTGTATGTGGATGATATGTTGTTTGTTGGAAATGACAAAGAAATTAGCCAAGATTTGAAGGCCCAATTGTCCTCCAAATTCGACGTAAAAGATCTTGGTGCTACAAACTATATTTTGGCATGGAAATTAAAAGAGATCGGGCAAAGAGGAAGCTCTGGTTAAACCAGAGGAAGTATGTCGAGATAATACTGTAGAGATTTAATATGCAGGATAGTAAACTGGTGAAGGTTCCTATTCCTATAGGTGTGAGGTTATCTATTGAACAGTGTCCCAAGACACAAGAAGAGGAAGAGGACATGTCCCGTGTTCCATATGCAAGTGCAGTCGATAGCCTGATGTATGCGATGGTCTGTACTAGACCAGACATTGCACATGCAGTGGGAGTATTGAGCAGGTTTATGTCAAAACCGAGGAAGGAGAATTGGATAGCAGTGAAGCAGGTTTTTAGGTATTTGCGTGGCACTAGTGATTATGGTTTGTGCTACCAAGGAAGACCAGGATTGGACAGAGTGTTGGATATTCGTGGCTTTGTTGATGCTGACTGGGCTGGAGATTTGGATCAAAGAAGATCTAGAAGTGGGTATGTGTTTAACCTATTTGGAGGTGTAGTCAGTTGGATGGGTAAGAAACAATCTGTAGTGGCACTATCAACTACAGAGGCAGAATACATGGTAGCCACTCATGCAAGCAAGGAAACAGTTTGGTTGCAGAGACTGTGTTCAAGTATGGGGTTAGTACAGGAAGCCATAAGGATAGACTGTGACAGCCAAAGTGCAATTTTCTTCGCAAAGAACCTTGCATATCATTCAAAGACAAAGCACATTGATGTTCAGTATCACTTTGTGAGGGATATGATAGAAGACAAAAAGGTGTTGTTGGTAAAGGTGGACACTTTGAAAAATACTGCAGATGCATTGACAAAATCTGTGAGCTCTGAGAAGTTCTCTTAGTGTATAGAGACGATGGGCATTTCAGGGCTAGAAAAATGACTAAGCTCTCTTGTGGCCCCTTGTGGAAAGAAAACAACAGGTGGGAGAATGTTGGGTTGTGTTATATTCTTTCCACGACAAGCCCACGTAGTTAACCGGGGGGTTAGAGGGGGAGCGGAGCCACCCTTCATTGCGTCGACTGTGTAGCGGGGGAGGGGGGGTCAAAGGGGGTTTGAGGCATACCCGTAACCCCACTTTATGGGGTCCAGGGCAACACCTCGAAAAAATTTGGTTTTGGACCCTATGTTAGGTTAGGCGGACCCACCTATGGTTTTGTGCATGATTTTCGCACATGTTTTTTGGACACAATGGTTTTCGATCCATGGTATTAGACGCAAAGGTTTTCGGTCCATGGTATTGGATGCTTCAGCATGTATAAATATGTATTATAACATTGAAAGGAACATAATGAAAAATCAAGCTGGTAGTCCTAGTTTTGGGATCCAGGGGAAAATCTCTGTGTATATGTGTTTTATGTGTTATGCTCTCGCATTGTTTAGTTTCTATGTTTTAGAATTCATATGCAGGTAATTTCTGTACAGGGTTAAAACCTACATTTGGTATCCCAAAGGACATTGATGAAAGTAAGACTCCCCCGTAAACCCCATTTCTACCAAATGAGATCACTTTTGACGGTCCGCGTTTGGCACGGATGCCGATTTTGAAGCTTGAATATCGGGACTTAGCGAACCACGAGAAGTTCCAGCACCTAGGAACTGAATAGTTGATGCATCAGATCATAGACACAAATATGTGGATGACTACACTAGAGCCACGAAAGTGGCTCAGAGGAGTAGAGAAGGCAAGATTACTCAACCTGCTCTGGGTGCCGCACTATAACCTCACCCTTGTGACGGTTTTACTCATCAAGCAGTTGTTGTGCTTAGTGCATGATAGGTGTCTATGGTTGGAGGAGCCGATACCCATCACCGATATGTTGATTCACCACATCACACGCCTGCCGTATACAGGCGAAAATCCTACGATGATTTTTGGTGGCAAGGGTGGTGAGCTAGCGCTCGCAGAATCGATGAAAGAGAAGTTTAAATTGGTAAAGAAGTCGCGCGGGTACGCAATCTCCAGCATCTGTGATGCCACTGTGAAGGTGGCAACGCAGGTCATTGCAAGGAAGGTCTTGCGGAAATTCCGTGCTGACAAGGTGTTGGTGCCTGTCGTTGCGTTCGCACAGTAGTGCACGGAAGGAGTCCAGTTTAACTGGTTAGACTACATTCGCAGCAAGTTCCTGGAAAGCTGCTGCGAAGCGCAGGAGCTGAGCAAGACGTTCCACTACGCGTGGTTCTTGCTCTCAATTGTTCTTGTAGTGTGGGAGCAAACAAAAGAGAGCCAAATCCCTTCGATCGCGCCGGACCTCCCTGAAGCAGCGAAGTACGCTTCGTTGTGGGCAACCAAGGATGCAGAGCGCGTTCTAGACAACAAAATCTTCTGGATCCCGATGGAAATGAATATCACAATGGCTATCAATTGCAAGCCACGCTAGTATCCCACGGTATATGCTAACCTGCAGAGCTATGCCGAATTCAAAGCCGATTTCCATCATATCTCAATCAAGGCGTGGAAGGACCCTGCGAAGAAGTGGTATGATTTACTGTACCTGGCCACAGATGATGCCATCGATGTGGTATTGGATAAATGGTCGACGGAGTGGCACACCTCCATGGACTTGGCGGTGGGTAGAAGCAAGTCTGCCACACAAAAGAAGAAGGATGAGGCCAAGATGAAGATGGCGCAGCTGGTCAAGAAGAGGAAGAAGGAGGCTGCTAAGAAGGCCAAGGTAGAGCAGACAAGAAAATAAATAGGAGGCATATAGTGGGGCTCTGACAAAGGGGTGCGATCGCCTTCACTTGCAACTGAAGAAGAGGACACAGAGTAGCATGGCGCGGACCCCTAGGAGATGTCCAGCCGTATTAAGCACCCAAGAGAGCCAAAAAAGGGAGGGTCCAAAAAGAAGTCCAAGGCGACCAAGACCTCGCTAGACCCCATCACACTATCGGAGGGAGACTTATACGACATCAGTGACACAGTCAAAGACGACACTGCAGAGGCCCTGCAGCAATTTGAAAAGCAGCAGCAGATCGTCCTAGGGCCCATCCAGACTGGACTGCAGGAGTTTCAGGCCCACGTGTCACCAGTTGGTATGGCGTCTACCAACTTCACTATCGACACATCAAAGGTTGTCGATATATTGTGCACGAAGTCTTCCAGTGCGCTAGTGCTACCGAATGGAGCACTGAAAACAAGGAATGAGGCTGACAGGCCCACTGTCAGCACCTTGAAGGGAGTAGGATTGAACCTGGTAGCACTCCCATGTGAAGCACTCCACTCCTTACAGGATGGAGTAATTGCAGATCTAAGGTCCCGCAAGCACCGTGCCCTTCAAGTGATCAGCGAGTAGAGAATAAACAATGAGAAGATGGCCTTACAGAGGGATGCTGCCATCACCGCCGAAGCTGAGGCGAACAGCCAGAATAAGAAGATCATACAGGTCATGCAGGAGGCCTACAGAATGGTCCCAGAATTGGCCATTACGGAGGAGGAGCCAACCGAGGTCCGCATCCGTAAATTGGCCACAGCGGTGTGCAACACTTAGACAGAGATGGCGCAGGTTCAATTGGAGCCGAACTTGCATATTACAAAGCTTCAGCTGAGGGCTCAGCCTTCAACACCACCAGAGGTCTAGGAACAGCGAGTGGTCGCTGTCTCAGAAGCAATCGCGGCAGTGGAGAGTGCAGTAGCAGACTGCACCCAGTTGTTTGAACAATCATTTGAGGTCATGACCAGCTTGCAAGAGGACCCAAACCTCCAAAGGCTCGAGATGGAAGCACGCGAACTTAAACAACACTATGACGAAGTGAAGGGCACAACGCGAACTGTCGCGTTGACCCAGAGGTTAGCCAAGTTGCAGGAAGCCCAGCAGCAGAAGGAATAGGTGGACACAACGCTGTACAAGGAAGCAGTGCTGAAGGCGCGACTCAGGCCTTGGCTGGAGGAAGCTTATGAAGTTATAGGAAGGATTGAAGATAAGCTTGTGACTTTGCAAGCCATGCAACAACAGCTTCAGGCTGACAGCACAGGGGAAGTAACTGAGAAGACAGTCGAAGATGCGAAGCAGGCAGCAGCTCAGTGCACAACCGAAGTTGCGGTCATCAGGTTCGAGCTGGATGAGCTTCGCGCAAAGATCTCCGCTCCTACCGAGTGACTCGAGGACGAGTCACGATGTTTGTCTTGGGGGCCTGTTGGGAGCGGGATCCCCAAGGGCAGTTTTGGGGCTAAAAGCCCATGCTTAAGTCAAGATTTTGTAATATTATTGTAAATAATCCGCATTTTGTGGTCGTGGAGCGCGAAGGTATTATGTGTCACAAAGGGTAGTTCGCCCTTAGTTTTCTAAAGTAAATTCGACTGTAAGAGATCGGACCATGGGATTGTATAAAAAGAGCTAAGCTCTAAGTAGTTAGAGGAATAACACGAGGAACAGAGTCATAGCTTTAGAGAAAGAAGGACAAGTCTTGGGTTGTAGCGTAGGTAGAGGCTTTGCAGCTGAGTGTGCAGAGGCCTAGGGTAGAAGTCCGCGGCTAAGTTCGCAGACCCCTGCAGCTGTGTGCACAGTGTGAACCGAGTCTGTAATACTTGAAAGATATTAATAAAAGGAGTTATTCTACAATTTATGTGCATTTATTCTGTTTATGGGTTTGGATATTTTTGTGTATGAAGATCCTTTATTGTGCATCTATGGTGTGCGAATGAATGCAATTACATTGAATAATTGAATGCAGTTACCTTGAATAATTGCACGCGATCACGAATATCTGCTTACGCGGTGATAACTTTAAGTATTTGACAAGATAAGCAAAACACTTAGGATAATTGAGGGATCTGCATGACACGCTGCCATAGCTGCGCGAAGGTTGATCGTATACTTTCGCAAAGGTATTAAAGGCTGGAACAAAAGGTTTGTCTTACAAGCCCTAGAGTGAGATCACTTGCGCGAAGGCAGGGATAGGACAGATCAAATGACATAGCAACCATCTCAAGGGTGCGGAAGCTTGGTTCCAGCATTCCCCCCATACTGCTTCGGGTGAGACTTCGGTCTGCGCTCCACGGGCTGATGCCGAAAGGGATAGTAGTGTAGGGATTTGTTTGGCTAATTAATGTTGAACCTGGGTTGGGCCCCCAAGATTCCCAGTGTTCTCCATTTTCATTCAGGCACTCAATAGCCTTGTCATAAAAATCTACTTTGGTCCTGTGAAGATACAACCAATACATACCCAGAAACATATTGTATGATCCCAATGGAAGTACATTTAGATGTGTTGATGTAGGCATACCATTCAACTCAAATGCACAAGTTCTCCCCCAGTGATGAACTCTTTTCTTAGTACCTGTAGCCAACTACACTAACTAAGAAACTGCATGAACTTCTTTTCTCAAACCACACTTATCCACCATGTCAAGGTTAACATAACTATAATTAGATTCAGGGTGAATCAAAATAAAAACAACTTGACACAAAGCTTACCCTCCATCTCGATAATAAATGTTTCGTGATCTGCCTACTTATTATTCAATGTTGTATAGATCCGAGGAATGCTTTGTCTAACATCCCCGACTATCTGCGCTTCTTGTGTAATGTATATCTAAGGCCTACCACCCAGATACGATGAACAATCCTTCTTGAGATGCTCCTTGCCACATATCCAACACTACAATTTTCCCTTACCCTCATCTTTGTTGATTTTGGGTAGCATTGAATGTGCTCTAGCTCCTAAATTTTGTGGAGGGGCTAGAACACATGAGCTCTCCAAGACCCAGAAATCGTTTGGAGAAATTCCACCAAGATGACGAGTTATTAAAATAATTATTATTTTTAATGGGTTCCTAAGTCTAAACTTAGGAAAATAAAAATGGGTATTAATAAAGATATGGGTGAGAAGCTTCTAAGAGACGAGGATCAAGTATGTTTTAATCTTAGCCGTTGATTAGAGACTTAATTTCGACCATTGATTCATCAACATGAAAAGTATAAGAGAATACTTGAGAGTCAGTTGGAGATACATCGGGCAAATACTCAGTACCCCGAGGGAAATCGATTCTCAAGGAGGAGTTCAATTTCAAAGGGAGAGTTGCAAGGTGGAGGAAGAGGATGGCATCATCAGCTGTCAGTGACTGAGGAGGAGGTGACACAAGGCATTCGAGAGACAACACAGAGGGAAGAGTTGTAAGGGTCCAACCCTAACCCCTTTATTTATGTAATAAACCCAATGGGGCTGAGTCATAGTCATATTTAGTTAAAGAGTCAATAAAGCCCAATTAATAATTGTAAGTAGTTGACCCGCATTTTAGAAAGGGACCACGGTTAGTTTCAAAATGACCATAATAAATTATTGAAGTGGTTAACCCATGTTATGCAAAGGACCACTAGTCGTTAGGTTGTTAGAGGTCATTTAGCTATAAATAGTCGTAGTTAGAAGGGAAAGATCAACGAGTCTTATTTGTAATCGAGCTATGCTCTACTGGAGGTTGCCCCCTCGAAGAGACAAGTGAACATTGCACCTATCTCTGAATAATAAAATACTTGTTGTTTTTTCTCATTTTATTTTGTGTTCAGGGTTGTATTTCTTTGCATATATGGTATTCTGGAATTCCTCGCAGATTAAGAGCATAACAAGTGGTATCATAACACTTTCTAGGGCCGGCTGTACCTCCAATTTTTGCAGATTTTTTTTTAGGCTAGAGACGTGTTCTGACGTCTCTAAACCCCGGGATGTGCTGTTGAGCACATAAACCTGCGGATTTGGGGAGGCATGCACGCAGGAAATACAAGAGGTGGTCACACTTGTTGGAATCCTTTGTAACCCCTATCGGTACCCCTTTGAGTAGTAGCGCATTAGATAGAGCCGTGCACGGACTTTACTTCCACATAGCCTTTAGGTATATCGGAATCCCCCTAGGAGCACCTGAAACCTTGCCTTAGATAAGTCGTCGGCCATCTTGTTGCTATAGTACACTGAGAACAACACTCGGGGAGATCACTCACATGTACGATAGGGTAGTTGGGTAGTACGACTAAGGTTATAGTTGATCCTCATTAGTTAGCGCCCTAAAAGATTGGGTCTAGTACTATTATTGGACCCTTATGTATATATTGCGATATGTAGCACCTGACACTCCTTTGTGACCATAGTTCCCTCTGCTCTTTGAAGATCACCCATTATCTTATCTTCCAGACCAGATCCCGTAGTTGGGGTTATACCGCCGCAGTACAATTCAGATCTAGCAGTTGGGGTTTTGCCGTTGCCGCACCAATCAGAGCCCATAGTTGGGGTTTTGTCGCCACAGTGCAACTCACATTTAGCAATTGGGGCTTCGCACGCAGATCCAACTCTCTGCGCAATGAGGCTTGCTGTTGCTATAGTCCAGGCCCGATTTTCACAGGAGATTGGGCAGGATAAAGTTTTCTAGAATTCGGCCACTGTAATATTGATCAGCGGGGAGTAAAACTCCTTTCATCGAACAAAAAAGAATAATACTTAGTCCATAAGATTCAGGACGACGAGCTGATCACAGTGGTACCATTCACTTGTCAGCCTCAATTTTCTAGCGATCCCAAAAATTTTCGGAGTGACTTCAAGTGACTGAGATCTATGTATGGTAGAAACCAAAGCTCAAGTCATGGCCAATGAGAAGATCAAGCACCTTGAAACAAGGTTGGATAAGTTCAAGGACCAACTAGACAAAATTGCAAAAGTTCTTTCACAATTCACCAATAGGATGTCAGGGTCTCATCAGGAGGAGCATAGTATTGATGAACACCTCGAAGGAGATTCTAGCCATCATATTCACTTCCATGGAAATCACCAGCATTCCCACCCTCAGCCACCCAAGCTGGACATGTATAAATTTGATGGCTCTAATCTGACAGTATGGGTAGCACAAATGGAACAATATTTCACCCTTAATGATATCTGCGAAGATCAAACTAAATTACGTGTGAGATCCCTTTACTTGGACAAAGAGAGAAGGCAATGGTGGTAGTGGCATCTGAAATCTTATCCCGGGAACATAACTTGGCACATGTTCTCAAAATCCCTTTTTGACCGCTTTGACAGGGAATCTAATTTTTTGGCTCGTCTCACTAAGCTCCGACAGACAAGCACAGTAAAAGACTACATTGTAGCCTTTGAGACATTGGCCATCAGAATGGAAGGTCTAGGAGATGACTTCTACTTGGAGTGTTTCATCAGTGGTCTCAAATAAGCCATCCAAGCACATGTCATGATGCACCACCCACCTACATGGATGGATGCTTGCAAAAAGGCTGTCGATGTTGGATGTGGAGCATGATTATTTAAAGGTCTTTGTTTCAGCCGGATGTATACCCCAGGAAGATTGTACACCCCTCCAAGCGGCCCCCGAAGCTAAAAGCAGATGTAAAATTGCCTTGTAATAGTATAGTAACTTTTCTAGTCAATCTGGGCCGTTCGTTAGGCGGATGATCTGACAATAGAATTTATGTTTAGTTTAGGGTTTTTGCCCTAGAAGGCAACCCCTCTCTTTGTATGAGGGTATTTTATTGAGGTTGTGGAACATGTGTGTATTCTCAGAGCGAGAAACAGAGAGGTGAGACTGTGAGAGAAAACAGAGGATATTACAGCGGATCTGCTGTAGGTTGTGTCTCTTCATTTTGCTGGATAATAGAAAGGAAGGACTGGCTATTCGGGGTGGACGTAGCCCAAACTGGGTGAACCACGTATATCTGTGTCTCTCTGGTTTTACGTGTTTGTGTTTTTCCGCATATTATATGTCTTTCATTTCTCTGTCATATATAATTTTTCCAACAGTTGAGGTAGAACTTACCTTAGCTGCCCAGTCTACTCGTATAAAATTCATAGCCAAGGGGCGTCCCACCCAGGCTCAGGGCCCTACCCAAACACCTAAGGTTCAAAAGGTGTCTCCTGTAGAAATGGTTGAACGAAGAAAACAAGGATTGTGCTACTCTTGTGATGACAAATACTCCCTGGGGCATAAATGCAAGGAACCAAAATTCTTTCAAATTGATGTTACTGATAACAACTCATCTGAGGAAGCCCCACCCCTTAGGGGGCTAGAGGAAGAATGATCTGGATTTAAATAGGAACGCAACAAATTATAGATATAACCATACATATAAAGATGCAGTAGAAATAGTACTTCATTTCATTACTGTAAAATACTAAAATATGCTTACAAACAGAAATGGAAATAAACTAGCTAAGGCGATGGTAGCTTATCTCTGAGAAGAGATGTGGCGGCTACATGCCTATGAATTGTCTTACAATGAGGCTCAAAGGCCTATTTATTGTTGAGAAATAATGGAAAACCCTAAACATCTAAAAACCTAACCCTAGGAGATGAAGCGCCAAACTATGGGCCCCGTTTTGGGTAAATTGGTACATCAACTTCCCAGGGTTGTAACTTTCACATACGATCTCCGTTTGACGTGCAAAATACCTTGTTAGAAAGATCTATCTGAGAACTAGAACTTTAAGATGAGAAACATTGGTCCATGTATGCATATTGCTCCCATATTTCCCAAAAAATGTCATTTAGGGCCTCAAAACGACTCCAAAAGTTCAGGACCCAAAAAACTGCTAAAAATAGTAAACTGTGCTACAATTAAGGAAACTGAAAAACTAAAAGAAACAATGATGGGGGTCCAAGTGGAATTGGAATGTGGCCACCAATATCCACCTAGATCAAAGAAGTTGAGGAAACCCAACATGACAATGATCTCACAGCTACGCCAGATGAACCAGTTATCTTGCTACATGCTTTGGCGGGCATTTCTATGCCCCAAACTCTCAAAATCAGAGGCTTTCTTAAACATCGCCTGGTAGTGGTATTGATTGATAGTGGCAACACTCATAACTTTATCCATAAATGAGTTGCAAAAGTTGTTCATTGTTTTGTCTGGGCAATATCTAATTTCCAAGTCCTTATTGCTGATGGGGGGACAATGAAATGTGAAGGCCGTTGTGAAAATATTAAACTTCAGATGGGAGACTACCACCTAAAGACCCACATGTTTGTGATTAATATGGGTGGTTGTGACATTGTCTTGGGTGTTGAATGGCTTCGCACACTAGGCCCAATCACAATGGATTTCCAGGAGTTATATATGATCTTTAAGCAGAATGACCACATTCATACACTACGTAAACTCCAGGCAGGTGCCCCTACTTAGCTCGCATAAAATGGAAAAGTTGTTGAAAAGGGGCCATCATGGAGTCATCGCCCAGTTTAATGCCATCCAGGCCATTGAATCCACTACTCTTCATATTCATCCTGAGATGCAACAGGTCTTAGACCGCCACCAGCAGGTATTTGACAAACCTAAAGAGCTTCCACCCTCTAGAGGTGAACATGATCATAGCATCCCTTTGGTCCCAAGGGCCCAACCGCCTAATGTGCGCCCATATCGATATCCTTTCGCCCAAAAGAATGAAATTGAAAAAATCATCAAGGAACTCCTTGAAGCCAGTGTTATTCGTCCTAACATCAATCCTTATTCATCACCAATGGTCATGGTGCTAAAGAAAGATGGAGAATGGCGCATGTGTCCAGAATTTCAGACCCTCAACAAGCTCACTGTCAAAGACAAATTCCCTATTTCGGTTGTTGATGATCTGCTTGATGAACTACATGGTGCTCAATTCTTTACCAAGCTAGATCTTCACTCTAGCTATCACCAAATACGCATGAAAGAAGTAGACATTCCCAAGACTACTTTTTGAACTCATGAAGGCCATTATGAATTCTTAGTCATGCCATTTGGTCTCTGTAATGCTCCATCTACTTTTCAAAGCCTCATGAATCACCTGTTGAAACCATATCTCCAAAAATTTGTCCTCGTCTTCTTTGATGACATTCTCATCTACAGCCTAACCTAGGAAAAACATCTTCAGCATGTAGACTTGATCTTGCAACTGCTTCGGAATCACAAATTATTTGTCAAATTGTCTAAGTTCTCTTTTGGCGTGGAAGAAGTCGAGTATTTGGGACACATTGTGGGTCGTGAAGGTATCATGGTTGATCCCAAAAAGATACAGGGAATGCAACATTGGCCCCAACCAAAAACCTTGAAGAGTTTGAGGGGATTCTTGGGTCTCACTGGCTACTATTGCAAATTTATCCGCAATTATGGTTGCATTGCTAGACCCCTCACTAACCTTCTCAAGAAAAATTCCTTTCTCTGGAATGTGTTGTGCTGTACAACAACCCCCCCCATTTCTATAAAATTTTACACAAAACTTTCAACAAGAGATGGGTCCCTTTTTAAATAAACTTAGTTACAATTGTGAGTTGATGAATAAAACTGGTATTGATCTCATTAAAAGAAAAATCTTTATTAAAAGGCTCGAAATAAATAAATCATTTTATAAAGCCTTTTGATAAAAAAACAAAGTGTTCCTTTAAAATATTATAACAATCCTACATTGCGATAAAGAAATTGGAGATCGCATATCGCAATGACAAAGGAACATACACAAAACAAACCATCCTCAAATCCTCCGATCCGATCGCAATCGGCAATTGGCAATATCATATCACAAAGGTACTCACACAAGGCCCCAACAAATACTCTGATCCGATAAAGGAAATCGCAATCGAAATTCAGAGATGTTCGTTAACAAAGGAATAAAAGCTCAAGCCAAACCCCGATTGCGATCGATCAATTGGGCGTGCATCTCAAAGAGGGAAACATACGTTAAAACAACTTGCATGCATAATACTCCGCTCCATTATAATATTACTTTTCGGAAATTGGAGACATTCATAGCAAGTCACTAACCCTCTCCCTTTGAAACTCCCAATTGCGATTTGCGATTTGCGATTTATCGCCGATCCCCGATCGAGGAAATCCGAAACATGCTTGAAATAATCATTCGGTATACGATCGACGATATGGGTATTTATGGTCTTAATTCACCATGATTGGCAGTTTGAACGGTTATTAAATTTGACAGTTAAGAATAAGTCCTTTAAAAGATTTTATTCGTGCTAATTCTTAACTGCATTTGATTTATCGTATGTCAATCACAGTAATTCTGCTCATTGTCATATTGGCTTGCAGCGGCGAAATCTCTGTGTTACGGTTTGCAAATATCTGTGCAGAGTCTCTTTGAACCCATAAATCCAGAGAAAATGGGGAAGAAATCAAAGAAGCCCACAGCAACTCCTGCAGCCAAAGAAACAGGACCGAGCAAGAAAGGACTAATATCAGATACAACATGCCTCGGTCTAGGAAATACTAGCTAGGAAAGCAATTATAATCTGACAGAAACAGAGGAGCCCAAAGAATTATCAGAGGAAGCCACGGCTGATTCGACCAACAAGTCAGAAGGAACTCTCAAAGAATTGGCTTGTTCTTATCTTCACAGGATAGTAGCGCGGGCCAAAGTTTTACCATACACTGATGTGGTTAGATGGGTGGTTGAGAAAATCCCAACTTCAGATAGAACATTTTCCACAGTAAATGAAAGGATATTCGGGTCATTCAAACCTGAATATCTCAGGAAAATGTACCATCTACCGGAGCTAGAGAAGCACTACAACAAGGCATTCCTGGAAGCATTTGCAAAGGAAAACGACTTAGAGTCAGACCCGATCAAGAATGGAGGCATTTTATGGAGAAACACAAGCACGAGTCATCGGGTAAGTACTTTGTTGACTCATTAGCTTCTCCTTACTGCTATGCTGGAGCTATGATTTGTAGATTGTGGGGACAACATGATTCTGCCAAATTCACTATAGAGAGAGTCTCGTTAATGGAAGCAGCAATTAATGGTTATGTTATGGATTAGGCAAATATTTTGTCTGATAGACTAGCCATAAAGATATTAGCATATAAAAGGAATGCATATACAACTTCCCGAACCATTCCTCCTTTCTACTACAGTGCATATATTCTGGATATTATTTGTTTTAATTCTGAATACCTGGTACTCAGATGGAAGTGGACTTCCCAAGATCCGAACCCGATTCATATTTATCATAAGCAGTTGTGGAAGGCACACTATAAAAATCACCTGTATAGAATTTGCAATGGTTTTGTTTTACTTGTATATTATTCTATTTTCAATAAGCCTGCTCCCAAGATATCCCAGGAAGCAGAAATTGACCTGACAACAGTAGGCAGCTGGTTCGGAGAGGATAAATTTACCTATGTGAGGCTTTTTGGTAGTCTCACTAAACCCCATGTTCTCCCTCTGTATGTGCCTGATAAATTGTTAGCACGGGAATTGGCATATCAGATAACTATTGAAGGGACATCAAGAACCCTTAGGGATTCTAAGAAACAGATGTGGCCTATATTCCCCCTACGATGTGGCATTTTCACCTTACATGACTACAAGCATGTAGAAAAAGAGGCAGAAAAGATTTAGATGTTGAATCTTGCCACCATTCCTAACAGGCAATATGACCCAAACAAGGTTGTTCATAATGTCACCGCTCAAGCTAAACTTGCGAAATTCGATCATGAAGCGGATGACTTTAATGATTTATTTGCTTCGGCCAATACATTTTTTCAGGTTAAAGGATTGGCTAGAATAAGGTATGAAGAAGAAGGGTTAGAAACGTTCAATAGGCTCAGAGCCCAGAGGTTGCAAACTCTGCCT
This sequence comes from Pinus tabuliformis, assembly GCA_031772625.1. Taxonomy (NCBI): domain Eukaryota; kingdom Viridiplantae; phylum Streptophyta; class Pinopsida; order Pinales; family Pinaceae; genus Pinus; species Pinus tabuliformis. The sequence goes on from CM062815.1 coordinate 43,095,955, forward strand.
TTGGACCTATTAGCTACAACCCCTACAGTTCAACCATCAAGTCAAATTGAACAGAAAGCAGCCGACAAGACTCCTGTAGTGGAGAAGATCCCCGAAAAAGAAAATTTGCCAGAGCAGGAGCAAGGACAAGGAAAAAGTAGTGAACTCATTGATTCAAACATTTATGTTGATCCCAAACTGCTCAAAGAATGGAAACAATTTGATTCTATCATCAGTAATACTGAAAGTCTACAAGGATTCAGCACACCTGAGGTGACAACTGGTCAGAAATCAACAATCAATACAGTTCTGACTGAGGGAACTAGCGGCCCACCCATAACTCAAAAGGATGTAGAAATAATCCCCGAGAATCCATCCGATGAAATTGTGTTACATGTAGAAGAAATACCACCCTTGGATGTCTTCTACAGCCCTAAGCATAGGGTTGTAATCAAGAGACAAAGGAAAAAGAGGAAAATTGATCAATCTCCTCTTTTAACTTCACAAATGGAGATAAAAACGTGGTATGGAGAGAGGAGGTCAACCCTTCTGAAAATCTCACTAAACTCTCTCAGCATGTTAGAGCATACACAACAGCTACAATGGACAAAGCATCGGAGGTAAGTAACTTGCTCAAGGAAAAGGACCAAGCAATCATTTTACTGGAAGCGCAGGTACAAGAGAAGCAGCAGAAGATAGAGTAGTTGGAACCGCAATTAGCAGCCCAGAAATAGTCAAATGATCAATTGAACGAGCAATTGCTCAAAGAAAAACAAAGAATTGATCAATATGCAATTCAAAAGCAACAAGAGCTATCCCAAGCATTAAGCAAGCTGCGATCATTAAATGAACAGTTGAGCAAATCAAAAGTAGAACGGATCGCTCAACTATCACTGCAAATACAAAGGTTCAAAGAATATCCCCAAGTGGGAGAATTCAGATCGGAAGCTCTCCAAATTACCAAAGCATTGTCTAATCAGTTGAGCTTATTATGTCATAATATCTCTCTCGTTCTTCCCCTATGTGAAATTTCGTCATCTATGATTGATAAGTCAGTTGATGCGAGACAGAAATTGGAGCAAAAAGATGAAAGATTAATAGAGTTTCCTTCTTAGCAAGAAACCAAAGAAGGAAAAGCTGCAAATCTACCCCAAATTCTGGAATCGCATAAAGAAATCATATTCCTTGAATGTCAATCTCAACTAATGAAAGCAGAAAGGGCGACATCAAGATGCAAATCGGCAACAAGTAATCTGGTTGAATTGATTAATGATACTCTTTATTTATCAAATTTAATCTCAGAGTGTTCTCCAGGGAAACTTCCATCGGTGAAAGCATTAGAACAGACATGGAAACAGGAGCTGGAGCAGAGGGAAAGATTAATTGCAGGCATTCAAACTTTAACATGGGAAACCTTTTGGTTCTTCCTTGTTAAACCACATAGTCAGAGAACAATGATGAAATGCCTCACCGATGCAATCAGTTATATGATTCCCGAAATTACTGATACCACATACATTTCCCAGTTACATTCACACATGAGTCATCCGCCAAAACTGCAAGTGATGCTTGCCATTTTCCAGCTCAAGTCACAAAATAATAAGCCAATACAGTGAACCATCCTGACCGACTGCAACATGCTTATTTTGAGAAGATTGTCACAATTTTTGTGATTTGGTTATACCAGCACATAGCATTTTTATTTCATAGTTTGTTAGTTTAAATAGTATTTATAGACCCTTTCATGTTTTTAGAAAGGGTCCTCAAATTTTTGTATTAAGACTTGGATCGGAAGTTGCACTACTGTACTTCCGATATATTTATTTTTATAAAAACTGGACCTGAATTCTGAGTTTTGATGAAGAATACTTTTATGTGATATGCACTATTACTTCCTGTAAAAGAATTTCCAAGTTGAAAGGTAGGATTTGAATGCAATTCATATTGGAGAAAACTCAAATACATATGGTACTACTATCTATGTTTTTGCTTCATGCTTTTATGTGAATTATCATTTATTCATTTTGCTATTATTGATATATGTATATGTTTTCACAACAATTCTTTGACTTATCATTATTGAATGTTTAAGAGTTGTTATTTTTCATACGTATGTATGTCAATGATATATAAATATTAGTGTGATAATAATTTAATTATTACTTTGTTCAACTACTTGAACAAAGTAATTATCATATGAATGAATATTTTTGTTTATAAGTAGAGTCATCTATATGCCTACTTGTCAATAAGAACCATCAAAAATTGCACTAAGAGAAAGACTTCCCGAGATAGATTAGTTATTTATATTGTTGCATATTAGAATAAATCATCCATCATTCCCATTAGATATTAGAAAATCAATTACTTATCCATCCCATTTATAAATCATTGGGAAATTGGTCCCATTATATCCAGTCAGAGCCACCACACCAAACTGGAAAAGGAGTTGCTTTTAAGGTCCGGACCTGGTGGTTTTCCCCAATGTTGATGCAGTGATTTTGGAGGCTTCAACAGAATGATGCAGCACAACAGGCGTTTTTGGCTCTCAAACAGGCCATGTGTTCCACTCCAGTATTGGCACCACCATACTTCACCAAATCTTTTGTGATTGAATGTGATGCTTTTGGTACTGGTATTGGTGTTGTATTAATGCAGGAAGGTAGACCCTTGGCTTTCACCAGCCAACAACTAAGTGGGAAACATTTGGGTCAATCTACCTATGAGAAAGGGATGATGGCCATCATACATGTAGTAGATACCTGGCGACCATACTTATTGGGGAGAAGTTTCCAAATCCGCGTAGACCATCAAAGCCTCAAATATTTTTTGGAGCAACATCTATCCTCGCCACAACAAAATAAATGCCTGGCCAAAATGTTGGGATATGATTATGAGATAATTTACAAGAAAGGGAGTGAAAATGTAGTAATTGATGCTTTATCGTGCCAATTTGAGGATGAAAGCACCCTGCTATCAATCTCTCTTCCAATACCAGATTGGATTGAAGAAGCCCACACATAATGGTTTTCACACCCCTCTCTCTCCCAACTTATTAATAACTTGAGAGAAGATCCTAATTCCTCAGTCGACTACTCTTGGAAGGATGATATTCTTCACTACAAGGATCAAGTAGTTATATGATCGACATCCTCCCTCAAAACCCACATTTTGGAAGAGTTGCACTCATCTCCCACTGCAGGGCATTTAGGCTTTCAGAAGAATTATGCTCACACTCGTCGTTATTTCTTTTGGACTGGCATGAAAAATGACATTCTTATTTTTGTTGTTGAATGTGATGTGTGTCAACGCCACAAAGGAGAAATAGTCAGGTTACCAGGAACCTTACAGCCATTGCCACTCTTGCCCCTGTCTGGATGGATGTTTCCATGAATTTCATTATTGGTCTCCTAAAGAAGGGCAACAAATCCGTCATCATGGTGGTTGTGGACATACTTTCTAAATATTCTCATTTTTGCACTCTAACCCACCCATTTACCCCCACTTTGGTGGCTCAAGCTTTCGTGGACCAGATCTTTAAACTGCATGGCATGCCAACTTCCATTGTGCCTGATTGTGACCCGACTTTCACGAGCAAATTTTGGCAAGAACTTTTCAAGCTACAAGGCACCCAACTCCAACTAAGTACTACCTGTTACACAATAATTTGTCACTGGCCTCATATCCCCTGATTTCGGATAAAGTCAGAGTCTGAGCAACATCTCCGTTGTGTCATACATCAAATAAATATGTCCATATCTTCCCACTCATTCAGTAAGATTAAACAAATGCTCTCTAATACTGAGGATTGACCCTTTTTACCTATGTTTCTGCATCGTCGTAAGTGAACCCCATCCCGCCTGCGATGATTCTCTGTGTTGAACTATACCGTCGCGACGTTGTCGCAAGGGTACACGTGTTTCCTGTGACAGTCGAAATTTAGAGCTCGACGCAAGTCCTCAAAATATTTCTTGCGACGATTGCTCTGCATACATTGCTTCCTTGCGACGTCGTCGTTGAGCCTTAGTGTATGACTTGCGATGATCTAGATATGACGAATTAGTTCAAACAGTTGGCCTTCTGGGTGATTCTACAACTTGTTGTTGGGTCAAGTTGGTTCACCTTTCCTCCTCTAGGATGGTGGTTCCACCCTTTGAGAAACCTCCCTTGAGGATAAGATCCCTCTCCCTCATTTTATGGAGGCTCCTCCTCCTATAAAAGCACTCCCCATTACTATGATCATCTAGTTCTTAGTTTTTGGATTTGAGCAGATTAGCTAGCTTTGGTGTGAGTTTGATAGTTTGTAGTGTGAATTGCTAATAGTTTAGCAATTGGTTGTGGATTGCCTTAGCCTTGTAATAGAGCTTGTGAGTGAGAGAGAGAGTCATCATCCATTTGGGAGACCCTTTTGAGAGTGAATGCTTGAAGAAACATACCGGCTAGACCCTTCGAGAAGGCTTGCGACATCAAGGCTTGGTTGTAAGCTTTGCTTTTGATTCATTTTAATACAATCAATGATGATTTCCTATGTCTTGTGTAAAATATACTTGATAGCTTATGGTTCCTTGACTCTGTAAGTAAATAGATCATTGTTGTTCTCGGTTATGTGTTATGTTGTTCTCTTGTGTTGTTTCAGGTTGATTGCTCATTGAGGAGAAGGAAACGATAGCTGAAGCGGCGCAACGAAAGCTCCATTGAACACCAGTTTGAGGTAGGCTCTTTCAACAATGATTGTTTAAGGAAATTAGTTGTTTTTTTGTTCTGTTGTGACTAGACCCACTCTAGGGCTAGAGGGGTTGCCTTTGTCCATAAAGGGAACATTTCCTACATCACAAGTTGGTGACCATACTGGGGAGTCCTTTGTATGTTTTCTCTTGTTTGCTCTTGATTTATTTTTGATATAGTGTCTCTTGATTTTGGGGCTGAACCATCAATATTCTGGGTTACCTGGGTCAATCTAGGAGTCCCTCTTACTGTCTGAAAGATCAGTCTGGTGTCCTTTAGGTGTTCTTACTTTGCTTTTTCTCTTAATTGAGATCGTCGTTGTTTATAGCTTAACAGCTGCGACGACATCGCACTTGTCCTCTTTAGTAAACCTGCACGTCGCAAATATCCCGTTGTACAGTTGCGACGATTCCTGAAATCGGACCGTCGCAGAAGACAGGTGTACACCTGCGACGACGTTGCCCAGTTGCTAGCTCTGTGCTTGTGACAATTGGCTTTTTGTCCCAAGTTGCTAGTTATAGCCCCACGACGATTCCTTTACAAGTTGTTTTTTACAACTTTACCTCCTGAGTCAACCAGTACTGTCAGCCCCCTGCTGTTTCTTGTCTCTCATCAACTTGTTTTGGCTATGTTTGGTTGAGGTACTTTCTCTTTAGTTTCATTGAGTGAGTCCTATGTTTTTAGACCGTGTGACCCAACTCTGTTAAAGGTTTCGTCAAGAAGTCGTTTGTTGAGTTACCCGTTTGTCCAAGTTTCATCCACAACCCTCTGATTGATTTGCTTGAGGCTATTTTACTGCTTGTTTTCTTTTTGATTGGTCTTTAGTGTTTGGTAATTGAACTAGTTCCTTACATTGATTTGATTTCCACACTATCAAACATAGATTACATTTGTTTGGATTAGTCAGGTTTACACTTGCTTGTTTGTCATTAAAATTCCAAAAAAAAAAATGTTGCATTCATACAGCATACGAAAGTGAAAGCACATTTGCATTACTGAATTTTCATGATTGAGAAATTGGGAAGCAAAAGTCTAAATCTTTCATTCGTAGTTGTTGGATAAGTGTATTGATGCATTGTGTCTTAGTGCTTGCATTTGCTTGTCTTGGTTTGTGTTTGCTTCGAAATGAACTCTTTGGTGAGCTCCAGTATTGTAGCAATAATGCTACAACTCCTGGGGCTTCCTGTCTCTTAATTTTATCAACCCGGTAGTTCGTACAAACTTGGAAGCGACGGTGCTATATGCACAAGTACTAGCTCTTGTCGCAGCTGTCACTTGGTCAACTGGCACAAGTCCGCTAGGGCTCAAGCCAACTTCTATAGGCTCTCAGAAGAAGCTTGCTAATTGATGGACGAAAGCTATTCTCAAAGGAAAGCTACTCTACTTGACAAAATGGACTAAAAGCAAATCAAAGCATGTAAACCTAGGAAACCCTAATTTAACTAGTCTAACCTCTATAATGCAAAGAATGTGAATGAAACCTCTACCAATGCTGCTGTTACCTCTAATAAGTGGAAATGCATGGATCTACGCTACTTGCATCATAAAAGACATGTTTTTGTATTTTTCCTTTAAGTGTATGGAATGATTGTGATTTTGTGCTAATTAGGGTTTGGTTGTGCAGATGGGATGGAGAAGGAAGGAAAGCGTGGGACAGGTTGGGGAGGCTAGGAGAGGTCCCTAGGGATCCTTAGCATTCATCCACAGAGGTTCCTCACATCCAGAAGCTCAGCAACCGAGTGAGTGGCCTCCTACAGGATGTCTACAGGGGATCCTACAGGAAACCCAGAGGTTTCTACAGGATGTCTACAAACTGCTACAGGATGACCTACCGTGGGTGTTTGAAGTGATGGAGGAGTGATGGAATGGTAGGGGGAGATGTGTAAGGTAGGAATAAGGCTGGTGATGGCTCAGAAGTGGAGGAATAGGATAGGGAGTGAGTGTAGGGAGTAGGTTGGAAGATAGAGGGCTAGGTCAACGAAAGGGCTAAAGAATGAAGCTATGTGAGGAGTGAAAGACTTTGGGAGATAACAGAGCGGAGCAGAGGTTAAGGATGAAGTTTCATGCGTGATCAAGATGGAGGAGAAGGTAATGGAACGAGAGAGAGCAGTGTAAATGAAACAAATGCTTGTGACTGTCACCAAACCGAAAATGCATTAACCTAGACTACCTGTGCTTGTAAATTCAATGAACAACAATCCAAAACGTGAAGAGAAATGTGTATGAAGCGGTGATGGAGGTGTGTGGTGCAGGTGTGAATGACATGGAAGCATCTAACATAACCGTGACTGTGTTACAGCAATCATCAAGTAAAGAAATGCGTATTTTTGGTGGTTAGTTATGGACTGCACCCCAATCCCAAATGAGATGGCAGTGAGCCTTAACAACCTTTTTGCTGGAGCTCCAATAGATTATATCTATCCTCTGCTAACCTAAGCAACTGGAAACAAATTTACCATAAGCAAATCCTATCTAAACTCATGAAAAAGACTAATTCAACAACCTGTAATTCAAATTGCATGTGAAAATGAAAACTCAAAGTGCTGAAACGAAATGCAAAAAACACTACAGCAGAGGGGATCTATGGCTCTCAGGTTGGGCCCTAACCTGAGAGCTATAGAGCTAAGAAAACTCAGAACTAGATCAGAATCTGCCTTCTTTATTCATAATCTGATGTTATGCCAAAACTGGCTTACAACAAGAACTAACACCGAGCTGTGCTCAAAAATTACAATAGTAATGCGAAAGTTTCAACAACCTATCAAAGGCTACGGCCTCTATACTTATGCAAAAACGATCATCCAACAGGTCTCCTTGATTTTAGGAACTCGGCTGTCCAACTGAAGTTTAACTTGGTGATCCTGTAGAACAGTTATGACTGTTGTTCCTGTAGAACAGTTGGCTGCCTCTATGCTCGGTGCTCTATGCTCGGTGGGGAGATTGGTTGGAGCTCGAAGCTACGGTGGGAATCACGAGGAAGGTCCCAAGACTGTGGACATCCTCTCCTAAAAACCAGCAGTGCCACCTCATTGTCTCCTTGTCTCCTTTTTTCGTGTCTTTTCTCCCTTTAAATGCAAAAAACCTGAAAGCATCATGCATTAGTCACGTAGATAATATGTCTACCCTTCTTCCTACAAACAACACGAACAAACTAAGAAATGCATGCATAAGCAATAAAATATTAATGGTTTGAGCAAGTAGAATAGGCCAAAATGAGCCCAAATTGTACCAAAATTGGGGCTCATCATCACCCCCCAGCTGAACCATTTGCTCATCCTTGAGCAACCTTGCTCCTGCTCCTTGTCCTTGGCCGAGGACTCGGGACCGGAACAGGCTCTTTCTTTTCCGCTTTTGATGGCCCTGCCTTCTCTGCCCCTGGTGGTGACGAGGTTGGAACTTCTTCCCTCTTTCCTGTTTCTTTGAGCCGGGCTTCGGAAGGCGATTGGCCTATCTTTCGTGTCCAGGAGGTGACCTTCGGGCTTCCTTTCTCGGGGGTGGCCGGTGTCTTAGAGGGAGTTTTCTCACTGGGTGAAGTAGGAACACTCCCTAAAGTGGTTTGGCTGCTGGGAGGAGGCCGCGACATGTCTATTTTCATCCTCTGACTCCTCTTGGTTTCGGAAGGTAGAGGGATCTCCCTCTCCCTCTTTTCTGTTGGTTTCGCAGGTGTGCTGAGGGTAGCCAGCGCAGCTGCCGCCTCCTTCTCGAGAGGATCAACCTTCTCTCCCTTGCTTTTTACTTTCCCGGTGCTCCTTGTGGAAGGCCCTTCCCTTTCTATTTTCGGGCTTCCTGTAGAAGACCCCTCTTTATCCACTTTCGGCCCTCCTGTAGAAGACCCTTTCTTTACGAGCTGTGGGCTTCCTGTAGAAGACCCCTTCTCTGTTTTTGGGCTTCCTGTAGAATCCTTCGTCTGCTTTCCTGTAGGCGTAGTTCTTGGGCTTCCTGTAGAAGCCTGCGTTTGTTTTCCTGTAGAGGCTGCTTCCGGGCTTCCTGTAGAAGCCTGTTTTTGCGTTCCTGCAGATGCAACTCTCACCACCTTTTCTTGCTTGGCTGCATGGATTTTGCTTTTGGCTTTGACTGCAGGAGCTGACGAGGTGCTTGGGCTGGCAGGGACCACCTCAGTTTTGACCATCCTACTTTTCAACCTCTTTTCTCTTGCTGAAAGGATGGGGGTGTCCTCTTTTGCTCTGTCATCCTTTCCCTCCTCCTTCTCCTTTCGTTCTTTCTTCTGTGTTGGAGTCGGGATCTTTTGGCTTTTCCCTTTCTTACTCTTGGCTACTGGCTCTTCTTCCTCACCGCTAGAGGACCCCGTTTCTTCAAGCAACATCTTTATGTCCCCTTCTCTTGTTAAATTCCTAAATGATTCCCATGCGAGGGGGACCTTATATGAGTGGAGAGCATCCTCCACCAAAAGCTTGATTAACCCATGGTGGGCTATCTGATCCGGAATGCCGTCCTTAAGCTTTGTAGCGCACTCCATCAAGGACTGTAGTAAAAAGTAAGGAATGCTCAGTCTCTGTTCTGCAGGAAGATCAATCCGGTGTCTTAGTTCACTGAGCAGCCGGAAGTGATATGCATATACGATGCTGTAACGACCCTCACAGGTGATATATTTCATGATTTGCAAACTGACTTCGTTCCATGGTGGCAACAGGCTTGTCCTTCTCACCCCATTTTTGTCCTCTGTGAATGATTCTTCAGGTGGGAAGAACTCTTTCTTGGCTTGCTGGCTTAGCTTTCGTTCTTCTTTATCCCACGGGAGACCCATAGGAAGCTCAGTGATTCTGCTGATAGACTCCGAGGTGATCTTGAAGCTTAGGCCTCTGAAATTGACTGTGGCCAGCACCTTGGATTTTGGCCTCAGGGCCTGCAAGAATTCCTCGGCCACTTCCTCATCGTACCCTTGCAACTTATCACAAAAATACATCCACTATGCTCGTGTAAAAAGCTCTACCACGGCCTGATTTCTCCTCAATTTTTCTGAATCTGTGGGTTCTCGCCTGATAAATCCACCCGGCATGATGCAATATTTTCTTAACCGGAGGTGGTGATGGTGGAGGAGTGTGAAGTTTCGGTGACAGAGTGCAGAACAATGCGTATAATCCACAAAATTTTACAACACAGTCTAACTACTTCAACAATCCTGTAGAATGACAGTATAGGCCTACAGACAGCAATTTCACCACTTTCTCTATACCCAGACAGTAACTGACAATTCTACCACCTTACATGACCATTTTCATGAGAAGTCCAGGGTTACCTCGTTACTCGGCCACCTTTTTTTACGTGAACACCCGCGTTCTTGTAGAAGACTGCGTTCCTGTAGACTGCGTTCCTGTAGAACTGTGTTCCTGTAGGAGCAGTGCGCAAATTTCCGGGAGGACTGCAATTGGACCGCGGTTGAGGTGCGCTTCACCGGTGTTCTGGTAGCCAACAGCTTGGCGTATCAAGGTGCAGAGACGATCGGAATAGCCACTCGAGTTCGAAGTGGTGGTTGATTGAATGCATGTCAAAATCTAACCGATTAGATTTTGAATCGACGCGATCCGTGGCGCGGGGGACAGCTCATCCCCCGCCGGACCATTGAGCGACGTCATCAACCACTCACCGGCGTATTCACTTGCTGCCGCATTCATTCCCACAGATCTGCCGCCGCCTTTTTCTGCTGAACTCATTCCCACAGATTCTCACATGCGTGCTGCTGATTTTTTTCGTGGCCGCCACCCGAACATTCAACTATACCATAACTAGCCGACGTGGCCAGTCTACTTGGCCATACGGCTGCTCAACCATTCACCTTTACGCCATGCAAACAAATCAAAGTAATATTCATGCGATTTGATGGAAGGAAGGGGTTAGACGCTTACCTGCGTGGCTGCACACGATTTTTCTAGTTTTTCGATGATGGTGAGCGGATATACCTGCTGCATGCGCACCCACACAGACCCGGAGGCTCATGGTTACAGGTTGCTGACGATGGAGGGAATGTTGTGGTTGCATGCGCTCGCATTACCTTGGAGATGGCGGTATCCACTCCAGCAGGTTGAACTGTTACAGGATTCCCGCGGGTTTCTCGTACCAGTTCTTCTTCCTTGGGTGTATGCTGCACGGCGGAGGATCTGGTCTTTCAATCCCGCTTCCGGAGCTTCTGATGCCTGTGGTATAAGATCTCCGCGCTTGTTTATCTTTGAAAATGAATTTTTCCGCGAGAACTCATTGATCTGTTTTGCTGGTGCAGGGGACTTGGATGCATGTTGACGAGGATGGTGGAGCAAGGTAACAGCGTCGGGCATGGGCCCAAAAGAGGCTTGCATGCGTCCACACCAACCCGTAGTCATCAGATCTGCTCATGAAATGCATTCTGGCCCGTTCTGAGCTTCTACAGGAAGTTTCCTGTAGAAATACAGAGCTTCCTGTAGACAGGCAGCTCTTTCTGTAGAAACTGGCACCTTCCTGTAGAAACTGGCACCTTCCTGTAGAAACTGGCACCTTCCTGTAGAAAATCGCACCTTCCTGTAGAAAATCTGTGTCTTCCTGTAGGAGACTCAATCTATAATGAAAGTGCATATACCTTGAAGAACATAAGCATTCTTGGAGGAGGTGCTGGTGAGGTGTCCTGGCTGCATGATAAGGACCTTTGACCTTGAGTTGAGAGGCTTCCTCTCCTCCATAGAACACCTGCAATCTGCATGCAAATAACTTATGGATCTTGTTTTTTTCCTTTTGTTTTTTTTCTCTTTTTTTCTTCTTTTTTTTTGAAAGATAGCAGGGGCGCCTCAATGAGGTTTTCACCCCTACCACCTGCCTTAAGCGCCTCAGAGAGGTTTTCACTCAAGGATCTTTATCTCTTTTTTCTTCTTTTTTTTTTTTTTTTTTTTGAAAGATAGCAGGGGCGCCTCAAATGAGGTTTTCACCCCTACCACCTGCCTTGGGCGCCTCAGAAAGGTTTTCACCCAAGGATCTTTATTATTTATTTTTTTTTTTTTTTTTTTTATTTTTTTTTTTAGATTCTTCAGGGTGTGCCCAAAGCAGGGGCAGAACCCTTCTCTATGACCAATACTGCCTTCTCCATAGTTTTGATGAACTCTTGTCTGGAGGGAGGCTTCCTGTAGATCTTCAATCGATGCCCATTGACAAGCATGGGGATGGCTTCCTCATCAATGGTCCGAATGAGAACAGATCCATTGTCATGACATTTTTCCACTGAATATGGCCCTAGCCATCTGGTTCTCAGCTTCCCCTTGAAGTCTTTGTATCTGGAATCATACAACAAAGCCCAATCTCCCGGCTGAAATTGCTTGTCATGGAGATGTTGGTCATGCCACACCTTTCTCTGAAGTTGGACCACTTCTGAGTGAAGGAGGGCCTGCATGCGGTGCTCATCCAGTCCATTCAGCTGCAATAGCCTTTCTTGTTGTGCATGGCTGAGATCTAGATCCAGCTGAGCTGCCATCCTCAAGGTGTTGTATTCGAACTCAATGGACAGCAAAGCCTTCTTCCCATAGACCATCTCATAAGGTGTGAAGCCGGTGGTGGTCTTCCAAGTGGTGTTGTAAGCCCATGTGGCTTCAACCAGGCGATCTGCCCAGTCCTTTCTGCTGCTGCTCACCACCTTGGTCAAGATCCCTTCTAATGCTCTATTAGTGACTTCCACCTGCCCATTTGCTTGAGGATGATAGGGGGTGGAAGTCTTATGCTTGATCTTGTGATGAGCTAGTAGATCTTCGACCATGTTGGAGGTGAACTGGCTCCCTTGATCGGTGACCAGCTCTCTTGGATAGCCAAACTTATAGAAGATGTTTTCTCTTAGGAACTCGGCCACTTTCTCTTCTGTTGCTGCTTTGATGGCTTTGGTCTCTGCCCACTTCGTCAGGTAGTCAGTGCACACAATGATGTAAGACCTTTGCCTTGAAGGAGGGTTGATTGGGCCCACAAAGTCCATACCCCACTTCTCAAATGGCTCAAGAGTCACTTGAGGTTGGAGAGGCATCTCATCCCTTTGGGTCGGTTTCCCCATTCTTTGGCATTGGTCACACTGGCTGACATATCTTCTGACATCTTGATGAAGTGTGGGCCAATAGTAGCCTGCCTGCAGGATCTTGAAGGCAGTTCTCTTTGCTGCAAAATGTCCTCCACAAGGCCCATCATGACAGGTGAGGAGGATGTCAAAGACTTCCTCTTCCCTTACACAACGCCTTAAGATCTGATCGGGGCCAAGCTTGAACAGATTGCCCCCGATCCATGTAAATGAGGCACTCTTTCTGATGATTCTGCTCTTTTCTCTCGAAGAGAGATGCGGAGGGAACTGTGCTGAAACAAGGTAGTTTTCTATATCAGCAAACCATGGAGAGAGTACTGAGATAGCAAACAGATGTTCATCGGGCATCTGGTCATCCACTGTTCCATCCTCACCTGCAGATAAATCCAATCTAGATAAAAAGTCAGCAACAACATTTTCTCTACCTGGTTTGTCAACAATGGTTAGATCAAACTGCTGCAATAAAAGTAACCATCTAATAATACGAGCATTCACATCTGGTTTATTCATCAAATATCGGATTGCAGCATGGTCAGTATGTACAAATGTTTGATAGCCAGTGATGTAATGTCGGAACTTGTTCAATGCATGGACCACAGCTAAGAATTCTTTCTCGGTTACAGTGTAATTCAGCTCTGCTTTGGACAAGTTTTTGCTAACGAAGTAAATGGCATATGGAAGCTTTTGCTCAACTTGTCCTAAGGCTGCACCTATGGCTTTGTTCGAGGCATCAGTGTGGATGTGGAAAGGTAGGGCCCAGTTTGGACCTCTCAGGATTGGAGCCGACACTAACTTGTCTTTTAATTCATTCAAACTCTTCTGACAATCGTCAGTCCAATTAAATTCCACATCTTTTGCCAACAGACCAAACAATGGCGAGGCTAGCTTGCTGAAATCTTTAATGAATCTTCGGTAATATCCTGCTAATCCCAAGAAACTCCTAACATCCCTTACCTTTTGTGGAGGTGGAACCCTCTTGATGAGAGCAATTTTGTTAGGATCCACCTGCAATCCTTGGCGAGAGATGGTATGGCCTAGCACTGTCCCTTCAGTCATTAGGAATTCACATTTTTCAGGGCTAAGGGACAAGTTCATCTCGATGCACTTGGTTAGGACTTTTTCCAAGTTGGACAATGCTTCCTGGAAGTTAGCCCCATAAGGAGTAAAGTCATCCATATAGATTTCTACTGCATCATGGACCAACTCCGAGAAGATGCTCAAGACAGTTCTCTGGAAGGTAGCAGGAGCATTGCATAGCCCAAAGGGAAGGACACGGTAGGCAAAGGTACCCTAAGGACAAGTGAAGGTGGTCTTATCTTGGTCTTCCGGGCTGATTTGAATCTGGTTGTACCGGCTAAACCCATCCAGGAAAGAGAAGAACTTCTTTCCTGCCAGTCCATCCAACACTTGATCTATGAAAGGCAGAGGGAAACGGTCTTTCTTGGTAGCTTTGTTCAGCTCTCGGTAGTCCACACAGATTCTCCATTTCCCATTTTTCTTGGGAACCAAGACCAGAGGGGACACCCATTCACTATCTGAGATGGGGTAGATGAATCCGGCATCCAACAGTTTCTGCAATTCTTCCTTGACAATGTCCTTAAGGGCTGGATTCATCCTCCTCTGGGGTTGTCTAACCGGTTTACAATCCTCTTTGATGTATATATGATGGGTACAGACCGAGGGATGGACTCCTTTCATCTCCTTATAGCTCCAAGCAAAAGCATCTAGGTGGCTGGCCAACAGGCTACACAACTCCTTCTCCTGGGAAGGAGATAGGGAGGAGCTGATCTTTAATGCTCTCTCAGGGCCGAACTCCACATTTTTGACTCTGGGAGTGACAGGGTTGGCTGTACAAAGGTCCACTAAGGTGCTAGCTTGGGCATCCTCCACCAACTTCTCTAAGGATAGTGCATTGGAAGGTGGATTCTGGATCAGAGTCTCAATCAAGTCATCCTCGGTAGGAGGGTCTTTTCTAGTGGTATCTAGGGTGCACAGAGGTGCTGAGTACACCTCATCTTCTTCTCCTTCTTCCAACCAGAGTGGTAAATCATGCTCTAAAGAAGGTTGGGCAGGAGGGTATAGGACTAACTGCTTGGACATGGGACCATTTTTGATGGTCATATTTCCTGCACGACAACTTATGTAAGCATCTGCAGTAGCTAACCAAGGCCTTCCCAAAATGAGAGGATATCCAGTAAGCTTTGCCTTTGGTTGCAGAACCAAGAAGTCTGCAGGGTATTCCCAAGAGTCAATGGAGACCATGACATCCTCCACAATCCCTTCGGGAGTCACGGTGGAGCGATCTGCTAATTGCAGTACTGTCGAGGTCTTCCTCAAGGAACCCTGAAGATTGAGTTTAAGCATGGTATCCCTGGTCATCACATTGATGGCCGCCCCCAGATCAATCAAGGTGTGGGGGATAATGGTGCCATTGATGTGAACATCTACTACAGGACTTCCAGGATCTAGGTACTTTGGGCAGATGACTTGTCCTAGCATAAGGTCAGACAGTTGTCCTATGACATTAATAGTTGAGGCATCTTTCTTTCTCCTGCCTGGGTGTTTAAAGCACTTTTCCTTAACCAGTTTGTTGTATATGGGCACATCCTTGATGGCTTGGAGAAGTGGTATTTTTACACACAACTGCTTGAGCTCACCCAGAAGCTCATCTTCCTCAGGGTTGAGTTGTGTGGTGGCATTTAGTCTCTCAGAAAAGGGTGGAATAGCTTTTGGTTCACTTTCCTGTAGATCTTCCTCATCCTCTGGGGGAGGAGGTTGGCGATCTGGAAGGATCTTCCCAGATCGAAGATTGATCTCCTGGATCTCCACAGCATAGGTAGGACATGATGTTTCCCCAGTGTATACCTGCTGAGCCTGTCTATTGTTGGGGTTCGGGTTCGGTTGAGCAGGCATTTGAGGTTGCCATGGAGGAGCAAGAGGTAAAGGTTGAGGTTGAACTGGTGGTGGAGGCAAAATGGCAGGAGGAGTGTTGTATTGGGGCCTCCACCCCGACTGAGGAGCACTCCATTGAGGCTGTGACTGGGCATGTGAATGATATGGATGAGAAGTAGGTTGAGTAGGGTACTGAGGTGGATAGGACCATGGAGGAGGCATGGACCAAGAATGATGAGCAGGGGGACCCCAAGAAGGCATGGGAGTCGATTGGTTGGGGTTATAATAAGCTTGTGGTGCCCCTTGCATTCCCTGCTGATAAGGTCTAGATCCTTGTGGCCTCCTTTGGTTGATGAAGTAGAGAGGTTCAGTGGGGGCTTCGGTTCCTTGGTACATGGCTTTAAACCCAGGTAAGGTTGGACACTGATTTGTTGGGTGGTCCTCCTCACAAACGAAACACACTTCAACCGAATGCAATGGGCATTCGTTCTTAGGGTGTCTTCTGGTGCACCTAGGACAGAAGACAGCCAAGGCTCTCTCATCTTCTTCTTTCTTCTGCTGGATCCTGAATGTGTCCAGCTGCATGGCAATGGTCTGTCTCACCTCACTCTTAAGATCTTCTAATTGGTTTGTAAACTCATGTTTGGAGAAAGGGACACCAGTGGAGAGGAGATTTCCTCTACCTCGTTTCCTAGCTGCCCTGGAATGATTTCTAAACACAGTCTTGATGTCCTCATAAGGCAGTTGGTAAATGTCCCCCCCAGCTAACATGTGAAGGGTGTCTAAGAGATCTTCAGGGACTCCTCGGAGTAGAACCAACTTGAGGGATTCAGGGTCAAGTGTGCACCTGGCCCGCTTATAGCTAAGTTGGAACCTCTCCTCATAATCCTCTAAAGACTCATCATTCCCCATGGTCATCCGAAATATCTCTCCCTTGGTTTCCTTAGACCTACAGTAATCCCGATACTTGGTATTGAAGGCTTGCTGCATCTGAGCCCAAGTAGCGATGCTATTCCCAGGTAATCCCATGAACCAGCGTAGTGTTGTATCCTTAAGAGTTGAAGGGAAAAGCTTCAGCTTTTGCTCATCTTCAGTATAGTCATAGGTTCTACAAAGTACAGCAAACTCAAACAAGAAGGTATCAGGATCCTCAGTGGTCAGTCCATGGAAGTGAGGCAAGGCGGAGGGGCTAATGTTCTTCATTTTCATCTCTCCATTGGTCTCTCGGATGGGGAAAGCTCCTTCTATTCTCTCATCTTCTCTTCTACTATCAGCCATGGCTTCAGATGGAGTGGTCTCTAACTCTTCTTCTTCTATAGGGTCTTGGTATATCTCAGGATGTTCACCTATGGGTTCCTCTGGGTCACTGTCACCAAAGAAGAGAGAAGGGTGACTTAGTGATGTGGTGGGGGTGTTGGGTAGGAATTTGCCTGATTTATCTCGGTTCCTACGAGGCATGAAATGGAAAGGACTTTTCTTTTTTGATTGCTTTTGTTTTTTTCTTTGGTACCTGCAAAACTGAAACAGAGTGATCTACAACTAACTATCTTGCTCAAATGAAATTGCGGAATTGGAAAGCTAATCTAGGAAAGCAAGAAATGTTAATCTAGGAAAGCAAGAAATACTAATCTATGAAAGCAGGAAATGCTAATCTATGAAAGCAGGAAATGCTAATCTATGAAAGCAGGAAATGCTAAGCTACTTTTGCAGAATGGAAATGAAATAAACTACTGAGCAGAAGTAAGAGTAAGAAAGTAGAAGAAAAGCAACAATTACTAATACTCTGACGCTTCCCCGGCAACGGCGCCAAAAAGATGGTGAGCTCCAGTATTGTAGCAATAATGCTACAACTCCTGGGGCTTCCTGTCTCTTAATTTTATCAACCCGGTAGTTCGTACAAACTTGGAAGCGACGGTGCTATATGCACAAGTACTAGCTCTTGTCGCAGCTGTCACTTGGTCAGCTGGCACAAGTCCGCTAGGGCTCAAGCCAACTTCTATAGGCTCTCAGAAGAAGCTTGCTAATTGATGGACGAAAGCTATTCTCAAAGGAAAGCTACTCTACTAGACAAAATGGACTGAAAGCAAATCAAAGCATGTAAACCTAGGAAACCCTAATTTAACTAGTCTAACCTCTATAATGCAAAGAATGTGAATGAAACCTCTACCAATGCTGCTGTTACCTCTAATAAGTGGAAATGCATGGATCTACGCTACTTGCATCATAAAAGACATGTTTTTGTATTTTTCCTTTAAGTGTATGGAATGATTGTGATTTTGTGCTAATTAGGGTTTGGTTGTGCAGATGGGATGGAGAAGGAAGGAAAGCGTGGGACAAGTTGGGGAGGCTAGGAGAGGTCCCTAGGGATCCTTAGCATCCATCCACAGAGGTTCCTCACATCCAGAAGCTCAGCAACCGAGTGAGTGGCCTCCTACAGGATGTCTGCAGGGGATCCTACAGGAAACCCAGAGGTTTCTACAGGATGTCTACAAACTGCTACAGGATGACCTACCGTGGGTGTTTGAAGTGATGGAGGAGTGATGGAATGGTAGGGGGAGATGTGTAAGGTAGGAATAAGGCTGGTGATGGCTCAGAAGTGGAGGAATAGGATAGGGAGTGAGTGTAGGGGGTAGGTTGGAAGATAGAGGGCTAGGTCAACGAAAGGGCTAAAGAATGAAGCTATGTGAGGAGTGAAAGACTTTGGGAGATAACAGAGCGGAGCAGAGGTTAAGGATGAAGTTGCATGCGTGATCAAGATGGAGGAGAAGGTAATGGAACGAGAGAGAGCAGTGTAAATGAAACAAATGCTTGTGACTGTCACCAAACCGAAAATGCATTAACCTAGACTACCTGTGCTTGTAAATTCAATGAACAACAATCCAAAACGTGAAGAGAAATGTGTATGAAGCGGTGATGGAGGTGTGTGGTGCAGGTGTGAATGACATGGAAGTATCTAACATAACCGTGACTATGTTAGAGCAATCATCAAGTAAAGAAATGCGTATTTTTGGTGGTTAGTTATGGACTGCACCCGAATCCCAAATGAGATGGCAGTGAGCCTTAAAAACCTTTTTGCTGGAGCTCCAATAGATTATATCTATCCTCTGCTAACCTAAGCAACTGGAAACAAATTTACCATAAGCAAATCCTATCTAAACTCATGAAAAAGACTAATTCAACAACCTGTAATTCAAATTGCATGTGAAAATGAAAACTCAAAGTGCTGAAACGAAATGCAAAAAACACTACAGCAGAGGGGATCTATGGCTCTCAGGTTGGGCCCTAACCTGAGAGCTATAGTCTCCTTAAGAAAACTCAGAACTAGATCAGAATCTGCCTTCTTTATTCATAATCTGATGTTATGCCAAAACTGGCTTACAACAAGAACTAACACCGAGCTGTGCTCAAAAATTACAATAGTAATGCGAAAGTTTCAACAACCTATCAAAGGCTACGGCCTCTATACTTATGCAAAAACGATCATCCAACAGGTCTCCTTGATTTTAGGAACTCGGCTGTCCAACTGAAGTTTAACTTGGTGATCCTGTAGAACAGTTATGACTGCTGTTCCTGTAGAACAGTTGCCTGCCTCTATGCTCGGTGCTCTATGCTCGGTGGGGAGATTGGTTGGAGCTCGGAGCTACGGTGGGAATCACGAGGAAGGTCCCAAGACTGTGGACATCCTCTCCTAAAAACCAGCAGTGCCACCTCATTGTCTCCTTGTCTCCTTTTTCGTGTCTTTTCTCCCTTTAAATGCAAAAAACCTAAAAGCATCATGCATTAGTCATGTAGATAATATGTCTACCCTTCTTCCTACAAACAACACGAACAAACTAAGAAATGCATGCATAAGCAATAAAATATGAATGGTTTGAGCAAGTAGAATAGGCCAAAATGAGCCCAAATTGTACCAAAATTGGGGCTCATCACTCTTTACCCTCCTTTAGGTAGGTGTTCATCAAAACGAATGGTGCTTTACTCATTGTAGCTGCATCCTAGGATTGTTGCAATACATTTGGTAGGGCCTGAGAACCGAAACTTAATCCAAGATCAACTCTTAAAATCAATTGGATGAACCTAACAATGCATTGGAACTTAACGCACATTTATTTAGAGGTGTAGGTTAGAGACGTGCTCCAACGTCGTTAAACCTAGTCACTATTGTTTTCACTTGAAGTTGGGCGATTCCTCATTCTGTGATTCAATAGCTGCTAGTACAAACTTGTGCTCTCCGTACCGTCAAGTATATATCGGGAGACCCCACTAGGTTATCATCCTATCATCCATAGGAAGTCAAGTCTGCCGCCTTACGAACTGTAACGCACCGAACACAACATTCGGGAAGACTAACTGTCGTACGGAATTCCTTGGTCATTTCTCTTTCATTTGATCACCAAGGTGTATATGCAGTTTTATGGTTTGTCTGGTAAACCTCTTGTCTAGTTCTCCAGAGAAGTCACTTTCGTTCCTTTTTGACTCCTTAAAAGAAAAGGATCATCTAAGAACTTGTCCTTTCAGGCTCATTAAACCTCGAAAGAGATAGAGTCACCTTTTCGTCCTTTTCTTGATTCTTGAAACATGAAAAGGTCAAGTTTTGTTCCCGTGTCATAAAATTTACTACCCATGAAATATTCCTGGTTACAGTTAGAGTTCTTGGTTATACTGTGAATGCATTTCAAGGTCGTTTCTGATGGCATCATTCCCCGAGTTTACTATTCAAGGTCTTCCCCCAGATGGAAATCCTGGTTCGTTTCAGTCTTTTGGAAATGTCGGTGCTCCATATATGGCAACATTGTCTTTGCCTGGGTTAACCATCGGCTTGCCCGTTTGGTTATTTTCAACCTCAGTGGTCCCGAGCGTCATAACTCCTGTTCCACTGTCTCCTTCGTTTGAATCACGACACGATGATTCCAAGGTTGAGCCTACGCCTTCTTCCCCTGTTTCTTCATCCTCCTCTCCTCCTTCGCCTGGTGAAAGTTCCACATCCAGTAACCAGGAGGCTAAGAAGAAGAAGAGGAAGACGAAGAAGAAGAAGAAGTTGGATAAGCAAGAGGCCACCCATGCAACTATCATTCCAAGTACATCTCAGGTCAAGACATCTTCTGATCCTTCGCAGAAGGTTAAGTTTCCTTGTAAATTATGCAAGGGTGACCATCTTCTTCATGATTGTCTTGGTATTCCTAGGATCTTAGAAGCATGGTCTAACGATCTGGCTCGTCCCTCATCGTCCTCTGAAGCTCATGATGATATTACCCCATCAACTGGCAATCATAAGAAGAAAGGGAAAATTCGATTCCCCTGTGGGCTATGTGAAGGCAATCATCTCTTTCACCTTTGTCCGCTCATGGATAAAGCTTCCACCGTTTTGGAAAGCCTTACAACTTCTTCACCTCCTCTTCCAGTTGGTTATTAGAGGCTCTCTTCAGACCCTCTCCCCGTCGACCATGAGATTGACTTAGATTCGTCTCTTGTCCATATTGCTCTTCTTAAGCGTGGCTGTGATAAGCTTGTTCCTGACCAACCATTGGTCAGAAAGAGTGTCAACTTGGGTTCACCACCAGTTGTTCACTCTGTTCCAGAAGAGCGTAATGATCATTCTGCTCATTTTATTTTCATCTCGTCAGATTCTCTTGAGTCCAAGAACAACCCTCTTATCCCAGCCGATCAAGAGCGTCCTTCTTCGGTTCCTGTAGAGCATGGGGGAAATCATACAATACCCCCACCAAGTAGTTCGGTCGTTTCTTTCGACTGGAGTTGTTTGACTGCATTCCACCTCCCATCCTATGTGCCTTTCCAGATTATAGTACACGCCTATAATAAGGTGGTACCTGGCACTCTCTTGGACGAAGGGGTGTCTATTAGTCTCATGCCTTCCACTACTTGGCAAGCTTTGGGCTCCCCACATCTTGTGCCTGTCACTCAGAACCTGTTAGCTTTTGACGGAGGAACTCGTCAACCTTTTTGGATCCTTCCAAAGTTCCCTGTTACTTTGGGAGGCAAGACCGTCTATATAGACGTGATGGTTTTCCACGGTGCTTTATATTTCAGTATTCTCCTTGGCCATGACTATATTTATGCCATGGGGGCTCTTGTTTCTTCGCTTTTCCGTGTGGTTTGTTTTCCGCATGACGGAAGAATGGTGACCATAGATCAATTGTCGTTCTTTAGTTACCCGGTGCCTCCTGTATGGCCATCATCCCCTATCGCTTCTTATCCGCAAGCAGCACCTTCCCTGCCATGGGTCAATTATGTGGCTACCCGTTCCGTCTCCGCATCTGTTCATGATCATGTAGATGGTCTCATACATCATGTACTGGGGGCATTGGAACCCGATCTGTCGTTGGTGCCCAATGACATGTATTCCTCCCAGAGTGCGTTTCTTTCATCCAGTGAAGACCTCTTGGGAGTCATGTTCTCATATGGCCCATGAGCAGGAGTCCGAGGATAATTCTGATCTTGTGTCAACCTCGTTAAAAAATGAATCAAGGGTTATGAGGATAGTTCTTTTCTTGTGTCAACCTCATTCAAAAATGAAACAAGGATTATGAGGATAGTTCTTTTATTGTGTCAACCTCATTAAAAAATGACACAACTCCCTTTTCCAAATCGAGTCTTTGATTAAGATCTCGTAAAATCTGAGTCGAGTCTTTGATTAAGATCTCGTAAAATCTGAGTCAAGTCTTTGATTAAGATCTCGTAAAATGTGAGTCGAGTCTTTTCAAGATCTTGAAAGTGAATCTTCATTCCATCCACCTCGTTGAATGAGATGAAGCTTGGGGGGCATGTACCTCGATTTGCATCATTATGTTGGGGGCATGCGAACTTATAACATGCATAGTTTTTCGTTTCAAGTTTGTGTAAACATGAAACCGAATCCAAGCAGAGTTCTCCTTGGTTCAAGCTTGTGTAAAAATGAGCCCACACTCGATTTACATCTCGTGATTGCCATTTTTATCTACTAAATTCTGCTAGATGAGCCTTGGTTGTTTCATTCCTCACCACCATCTCTTTGGTGAATCATATGCTTTCACTTGGTTGTTTTTCTTTCCTGAGGAACCGCAAGGATGAGTGGTTTTATTTGCCAACCTCTTGACCATTATGTGTTTTGAGCAGTTCCACCATTGCTGGAAATAGTTGCTACCCTTTTACCACTCGTTCCTCTAGGTTGAGTCCTCTTTAAGCTCTTTTTTGGCTCATAAACGATGAAAAGATTGCCGAGTATTTTTCCCTTTTTGACTCGTTAAAGAGAATAAAAAAGGCAGTCTACTTTCAGCTCTTTTCCGACCGTTTAAAAACGAAAAGATGGCCGAGTTCTTGTCGTTTCAAGCTCGTTTTTGGTTATGAAATGTTGTGTCTTCGATCAGTTTTCTACTTTTTTCGGATCAGAAGCACTAGTTACAAAAAGTACTCCTTGATCGAAATGGTCAAGCAGTTCTCTCGAGTATTGTTTTCTATCTTTTCGGGCTTGAGGGACACCAACTTATGAAAAGGGGCCCCCTTGGAGTTTTCTTTTCCGTGTCTTTTTCAAACTCTCTAAACATGAAAAAGACTCCGAGTTTTACCTATGTCGGACTCATTAAACCCTGACGACATTGGACTCATCACCATGATGAGACCCGAGCTTCTCCTCCCTAGGGCTCGTTAAAATTTCACTAGGTTGGATTTGTCCGAAGGATGAACTTATATCACAAGCAGATGCCATCCCCTTCAAGCTTTCTTTTCAAAAATAATTGGGGTACTCACCAGCAATGGTGGGGGAAAAATTTGGAAATCTTCATTGGTTACCTACGACAGCTAGTCACTCTTGAACATCGACACTTTTGCTTCTCGCCGAGTTTGGGATATCCTCTCATCGTCATTAGCCTTCTGGGGTTTGGGTTATCATTTTGCCTCATTCCATTTGATCCTTGTTGTCTCAGTCGGACCTCCGATCCCTTGGTACCAAAATGCTGCCGCATTCCGGAGTCGTGTCGCCGATATGTTCAAGAGTATAATCCTTCTGTAGTTTACACCCTTACTTCCTCCTTTGATTCTCTGTTTCACCACCTTCTTCTTGTTCCTTGTCTCGTGTCGTTTATGACGGAAACATTATAGCCCTCCTGCGACAGGTTGCTTCCTGTCGACACCAGCTCATTATCCAAGAAGTCAATCTAGAGATCCCTTTCGATACCTTGGAGCTTGCATGCCTCAATGGCAGGTTCTTCACACTCAACGATAGACTTACATCATTGGTCTTCGATCGGGTGATTCCACGAGTGTTCGACTCTAGATCATTCTTCACACTTTGTGGATTGTACTGGCAGTACCTTGAGAACCATTGACATTACTGGTGGTCTCTCTCGTGCTTGTTAACGGTTTACATCATTGGCCGGTAATCAAGCGATTTTCTACCATGCTTGACTTCAACACATCTATTCGCATGTTAGAAATTGTACTATGATTAGTTGGGATTCAAGACCCCGAACTAAGATTACATATGTTCGGGTTGCGTGGATTGGTTCGTGATTGTATACATGACTCCTTGATTGGGTGGCTGCGACCATACCTCTATCTTTATATATATGGTCTTATCGATTGGGTGGCTGCGTCCATACCACAGACCAAGTTTCATATGTATTCTGGATGGCTGCGCCCATGCCAAGACTACATGTATTTCACTGTCAGAGATATTAATTGTACTTGCACCTATAGGTTTTCAGCGACGGTGTTCCGGTTCGGTTATGATTTCATAAAGCATTTCACCCCTCCCATTCTCTTGGGCTTCATGCTTTAGGGGGCATCTATTACACAATAATTTTTCACTGGCCTCATATCCCCTGATTTCAGATAAAGTCAGTCTCTGAGCGACATCTTGCTGTGTCATACATCAAATAAATATATCCATATCTTTCCACTCATTCAAGAAGATTAAACAAGTGCTCTCTAGTACTGAAGATTGACCCTTTTTACCTATGTTTCCGCACCGTCGCAAGTGAACCCCATCCTGCCTGCGAAGATTCTCGGTGTTGAACTATACAGTCACGACGTTGTCACAGGGGTACACATGTTTCCTGCGACGGTCGAAATTTAGGGCTCGACGCAAGTCCTCAAAATATTTCTTGCGACGATTGCTCTGCATACATTGCTTCCTTGCGATGTCGTCGTTGAGCCCTAGTGTATGACTTGCGACGATCCAGATATGGCAAATTAGTTCAAACAGTTGGCCTTCTAGGTGATTCTAGAACTGGTTGTTGGGTCAAGTTGGTTTGCCTTTCCTCCTCTAGGATGGTGGTTCCACCTTTTGAGAAACCTCCCTTGAGGATAAGCTCCCTCTCCCTCATTTTATGGAGGTTCCTCCTCCTATAAAATCACTCCCCATTGCTATGATCAGCTAGTTCTTAGTTTTTGGATTTGAGTAGATTAGCTAGCTTTGGTGTGAGTTTTATAGTTTGCAGTGTGAATTGCTGATAATTTAGCAATTGGTTGTGGATTTCCTTAGCTTTATAATAGAGCTTGTGGGGGAGAGAGAGAGTCATCATCCATTTGGGAGACCCCTTTGAGAGTGAATGCTTGAAGAAACATATCGGCTGGACCCTTCGAGAAGGCTTACATCGTCAAGGCTTGGTTGTAAGCTTTTCTTTTGATTCATTTTAATACAATCAATGATGATTTCCTATGTCTTGTGTAAAATATACTTGATTGCTTGTGGTTCCTTGACTCTGTAAGTAAATAGATCATTGTTGTTCTCGGTTACGTGTTATGTTGTTCTCTTGTGTTGTTTCAGGTTGAGTGCTCATTGAGGAGAAGGAAACGATAGCTGAAGCGGCGCAATGAAAGCTCCATCGAATACCGGTTTGAGGTAGGCTCTTTCAACAATGATTGTTTAAGGAAATCAGTTGTTGTTTTGTTCTGCTGTAACTAGACCCACTCTAGGGCTAGAGGGGTTGCCTCTGTCCGCAGAGGGAACATTTCCTACATCACACTACCTATCATTCCCAAACCGATGGTCAAACAAAAGTAGTCAACAAATGTGTGGAGACATATCTAAGGTGCTTCACTTCAGAAAAGCAACATCAATGCGTACAATGGCCACCTTTAGCTGAATGATGTTATAATACTAACTATCATGAAGCCACAAAGATGAATCCATATGAAGCAGTGTATGGCCAACTCCCACCTTCACCTATTTCTTATATCCCTGGATGTTTTAAGGTGCAAGCAATTGATCAACTCCTACATAATTGTGCCGCCATGCTATCTCGTCTCAAAGATAATCTCCATCAAACTCAGAATTGAATGAAGCAACAAACAGACCAACATCGTTCAGAGCACACATTTCAAGAAGGGGATCAGGTATTCCTTCGGTTGCAATCATATAAGCAAACATCGCTCAAAGAAAAGGGCTGCCAAAAACTAGCTCCAAAATTCTATGGACCTTATCAAATACCTCAGCACATTGGAGCAGTAGCCTACAAGCTGGCCTTACCACCAACTTCAAAAATCCATATAGTCTTCCATGTATCATGCCTCAAGAAAGTTGTGGGGAACAATTGTAGAATTCAAACCAGTTGACCTGAATTGGATGAGGAAGGTTCACTTTGGCTCCAACTAGAATAGGTCCTCGATACTTGTGAAAGACATCCGTGCGGCCACATGATCAAGGAAGTCCTCGTCAAGTGGAAAGACACCTCTCCAAAAGATGCAACTTGGGAACCAACCGTTATTCTTTAGCAGTTTCCGCAGCTTCAGCCATGAGGACAAGGTTGCTTTTGATGGGGGAGGGCATGTTAGGGTCCAACCCTAACCCCTTTATTTATGTAATAAACCCAATGGGGTCAAGTCATAGTCATAGTTAGTTAAAGAGTCAATAAAGCCCACATTAATAATTGAAAGTGGTTGACCCACATTTAAAAAAGGGACTACAGTTAGTTGCAAACATGCCATAATTAATAAATAAAGTGGTTAACCCATGTTATGCGAAGGACCACTAGTTGTTAGGTTGTTGGAGGTCATTTAGCTATAAATAGTCATAGTTAGAAGGGAAATATCATCGACTCTTATTTGTAATCAAGCTCTACTCTGTTAGAGGTTGCCCCCTCGAAGAGACAAGTGAACATTGCATCTATCTCTGAATAATAAAATACTTGTTGTTTTTTCTCATTTTATTCTGTGTTCTGGGTTGTATTTCTTCGCATATCTGGTATTCTGGAATTTCTTACAAGTCAAGAGCATAACAAGAGCAGGCAGGTAGCACCATTGGAGACACAGTTCTCATGCAGGCTGACACTGAGTGACACAAAGTGACGCAGAAGTGGCGCAGAGGTGGGTGAAGGGCCTCCAGGTGTCATAACTTCTCCAGGAGGAGGAGAAACTTTGTGTTATAGACATTTTTGTGCCTTACAGCATGAAGCATGAAACGTCAATAATCTGAGGGATCCAAAGTCCCTAAACATGTTGTTCCTACCCCTAGAGGAACA
This sequence comes from Pinus tabuliformis, assembly GCA_031772625.1. Lineage (NCBI taxonomy): Eukaryota > Viridiplantae > Streptophyta > Pinopsida > Pinales > Pinaceae > Pinus > Pinus tabuliformis. The sequence continues at coordinate 43,123,042 of CM062815.1, forward strand.
AGGTCAGCAAACCATAGCACTAAATATCAGTTCTCCACCTGAAAACACTAAAAAACAAGCTAATTCTGGATCATGTCAACTGCTCCACTGAGCATCTGCGCTGAATGTCAACTGCTCCACTTTGTACCTGCGCTGAATGTCAACTGCAATGAAGGCTACCTGCGCTGGGCGAGTTTGGCCAAGTGGCACAGTCATTCCTCAAGGTGTCAATGCCCAGGAAGCTTCCAAAATGACACTTGGATCAGGGAATTCGCCTTGTGATGAGTAAGAGGATCTAGATCTCCAAGTGGAAGCAAGAAACTCCAAGTGGACTCAAGAACTAAAGAATAACTGAAGTGGGAGAAGACACTAGTCAGCTCCATGCCAAGCTCAAGCTGACTCATCCTTTCTCCAAAACTCCTATATATAGAGCTCTCTCATGAGGTCTAGGGAGGCTGGAATCTTGTGAATGTAAGGAAGTGCTGTTGGTTTGAGTACAGAACTATTGGGTGATTTTCTTGAAGGAGGTGAAGAGGAGATTTCTTTCTGCTAGGAGGTGATGCTGGATTGGGCCTTTTATGGTTGTATTACTTCCTGAACTTTACTTCTTCCATTAATAAAGCATTTGAGGTTCTTCTATATGCATGTGTCTCAATGGTGTATTGTTATACTTGTGTATTTGATTTATTCTAATCCTTGAATCAATTATGAATGTATGCTTCTTGTAGTTTCCCTCTCTTGCCATTTTGCAGGATCTTGGTGTAGCTGGGCCAGTGAAAGAGCAAGGAACTGGGAGCAAGCAGCGAAGAGAGAAGATTGGATCAATCATTAGCGGAAGACATCGGTTAGTGGATCTCTTTCTCCCCTCTCTTACATCTCATAAAGAAGTAATCTCGAATAGCTTTGCTTTGATTGTTGCTGAGGTACTATCACCCTTAGAGTGGGATAGGGTAATTCCGTATTGGATACTTTTCCCAACAACAAATTGGCGACTCCGCTGGGGAACGTATCTTGTTGGTTGTTTGTGTTTTTTGCTATTCATTTCATAAACACAGGGAGTACTGAATCGAACTGCATTTGAATCTTTCAAATGCAAAGTAGAGGGCAGCTACTCTAGCTCAGTTTCTGGGCAAGTTTATGATTCGAAGAGCTGATCCACAAGGACTCTGAACAGCTCTTAGTGATAGCTTTTCATCCTCCTTTTCATCCCTTAGTGTGTACTTGATTGATAGCTTCTGATTTGGCCAAAAACTGTGAATTTTTGAGCAATCTGTGACCCGGAAACTGAGAAAAACAAAAGTTTATCTCTTCAGTGCAGGCACTGTGAAGGCAGTCTGCATTTCAGCGCAGATCCCGAAGGGGCTACCTACGCTGAATGTCAAACTGACAGTGTACCACCTGCGCTGAACCAGTTTTGCCTTGTGCTACTGGGGTTTCCTGCTGTTTATTGCCCTGTTTTCATCTTTGTTTTTGCAACCTGCTGTCAGTCAATGTGCCTATCTGAAACCAACTTTCCTTGCCACTATTCCGCCTCGGTTGTATAAAGAAACTGTATTTGTTCTTTGTGTATTTCTTATATCATTTGCAGTTTCCCATAACGAAAGTGAACTAGTCTTGCTGTGGCCTCTTAGATCTAGACCTGTGATAAGTGTCGTTTTGATCTTAAGAGTTAGTTTGTTTGTTGTTCATAGGTGATTGAGCTTTTGCTTTCGTCATATGGTTTGAATTTATATATTTCTAGTGTCGAAACAAGTAAATCTTAAGGTGTCTTTTGATTTTGGACAAGCTTGTTTGCTTTCACTTGAAATTGAATTCAAAGTTATACAACAGCTTTCTTTTTTGTATTACATCAACATTAAGAAAGAGAAAAGAAATACCTGCATTGTGCATGTGCATTTTGACAGTTTGCATGTTGATTTAGGAAAAAATGCATTAGTGTGTGCTCTATGATCTGTGCGAAAAGATGATGTCTTTCTTTTCCCTTAGTAGTTAAGATTTTCAAAGTTGAAAGATTGAAAAGCTTGCTTATCATCTTAGACTGCATTTAGGAGTGTTACCATACATCTCGTGGTGATCCATAAAGGCAAACTGCTAAACAAGATCAACCTTAAAATAAATTGAATTTACATAACAACGCTTTGAAACATAACGCAAACACATAGAGGTCTAAGCTAGAGACGTGTTCCGGCGTCGTTAAACGTGATATCTTAGCGTTGAGTGGTTGGGTGATTCCTCCATGGTGAAGCGATAAGTATCAATACGGACTTGTGCTCCCACGTACCGTCGCGTATATATTGGGAGACCCCTATAGGAATAAAGCCTTTATCCATAGGAAGCCGTGTCGACCGCCCTACTGATCGCAATGCAGTGAACACAGCATTCACGAAGATCGACCACTCGTACCGTAAAACGTATTCTGTGGTTTTGCGAAAAGTTTGGCACACCCTCTGCCTAGAACTCCAGAGTAGTTTCTTTTGGCCTTTTTCAAACTCTATAACTGAAAAAGTCCATCCGAGCATTTGTCACTTCGGGCTCGTTAAAACATCGAAGGAGACTAGAGTCATCTTTAGCTTTTTCTCGACTCTTAAAAAGTGAAAAAGCAAGTTGTGTCTAAAGCGTCGTTATAAAATTTATTTTAAACGGGATAATCATCACCATTCCCTCGTTGATCTTCGAAGTTAGTCTTTTGGCATCGTAAGTTCTTGTAGAATCGCTAAGAAATCTTTTGGATAGACTAGATATGTCTGAACAATCGTAGACATCTAGGACTGTGTCGTTCGACACAGCAGCAGTAGAGCCTCCTGCTGCTACTCCAACGATGTTCGCTGGTATACCATCTGTCCCGGCCAATTGTCAATAACAAGCCGGAGTCCAATCAAGGACGACGACATGGTTAGTTACTATTTCTTCATCCGGATTATCATCTGGTATTTCTTATGCTGAAACTCAACAAATTGATCCAATGTGTCTTCAAAGGCCAATTTACCCTTTAAGTATTGGATTTCCACCATATGGAGGGCAGTATGCTCTTTCATTGTTACCTCCCAGAGAACAACCATATGGGAGTTTACAACAAAGATCAGGTCAAACTGGAATTACATCCAGCGGTTGGGTACCAATACTGCCTCAACAACAAGGGGTTGTATATTCAATACAACCAGTACACCCCGTGTCGGATATTCCCACCACACCTGCTATGGTGAATGCGTCGCTAGTACAAGCGCTACCTGTTGTATGTCAACCCCAAGTTTCTCAGGTTGCAATACAACAACCTCTTGTCTCAACGACTCAATCACAATCTCAGGGTAGTGCCTCCTTATCTGGAGCGACTCAGGCTCAAACAGGTACTGTGGCTCCTCATCTTGGTCAATCATCCAGTATTGGTCAACAGCAAATGGTCCAACAACCAGAGCTGTTTCAATCTCAACAACCGCCATTCCAGCAATCATATCAAGGACCTAAGCAACAAGTCTTTGTAAGTAATGGGCAACCATGCTATAATGGTTATGCCCATCAACCTTGTCAAAGTTGCCAGCATTATGCTGGTCTGCAAAGACCCATTGCTCAGGCGATACCATCTTATCCTGGATATGCTTCGCCTAACCTGAACCAACAGTTGCCCTTTGTGGCCACTCTAGAATTACCAGATCTAAACCGGCTGACGAATGATCCAATTGCTTATGCCCCTTGGTGGCCAGCGATTCCGCATAAACTTCCGTCAGATATTCCTAAATTTAATGGAAATCCGGGTGAAGATCCGTCGAATCATGTGATGACATTCCATCTATGGTGTTCATCGAACACCCTGAATGATGATTCGATAAGACTTCGCCTCTTTCAGAGGACGTTAACGGGTCCAGCGGCAAAATGGTACATTGAATTGCCTAGAGCTTCGTTCGACAACTTCAGTACCTTAGCCACAACCTTTTTAACCCATTTTCAATTACCGATAAGGTATGAAACGGGAACAGAACTCCTTACCAACTTCAAACAGACGACTGCCACCCACATATCTGATCATATACATGAGTGGCGACGTCGTCGCAGGATGGTAAAAACGTACGTTCCCGATCAACTATTAGCTGAATGGTTTATCAAGTCATTACTTCCTGCCATCACGGAAGATGTGGCAAAGGGGGGGGGTCGTAACGGAAGAGCAGGTTATCGCTCGTGCGCAATATCTGGACTTGGTCTATACTCAGTCCGGCACGCTCTACGACAAAATACCTGACGCCCCTAGACCGGAATCTTCAATTCCTCCTCCTCCTAAATCAAACAATGACTCTCACACCAGCGATGGCGTGATTGGCAAGCACAAAATTTATAGTCAAAATGCAAATGAAGAACTTCTTGCCTCAGAAGTAAATGCCATGTCGACCGACAAGGGCAAACAACTGAAGCAACCAGGGGGCAAGAAGAAAAAACAAGGGAGAAAAAGGAAACCCCCGGCAGGGTGTCATATATGCGATGAGGATCATTGGACGAAAGATTGTCCACATATAGCTGAAGTTAAGAAACTATTTAAGAGTTCAAAAACCCCAGCAGTATTGAATGATCCGTTTCCCAACCCAGGTCAAAATCTGGTTGCTAATCAAAATGCTTCCTGATCCCAAGTGCTTATGTTGTCTACCTCAAAGCAACAGAATGATGCTTTGACAAGGAATAAATATTACGGGAATCCAAAGCTGTCTAACAACAAGGTTAATGAACGACCTAGTAGTTCAACAACAACTTTGACCGAAGTTGTGCCACCCATCGTTCCTGAGCCAATGATAAAGTCGCCAAAGGGAGTAGTACACAAATCGACATTTAATCCTCGTGCCAAAGGAGCACAGAATTATAATATAGTAGAGGACCTGACCCAATCGCCGTCCACTATGTCGACACTTGAGGTACCACAAAATTGCCCCTCCCAAGAGCAAGCTTTATTATCAGCAATAGGTGGGATTGGCCCAATGGATTCCAATCTTGTGGCCTTTGATCATAAAGGATATGACCCTCAGTTACCAGCTCAACTAGCTTTCCTTATTCAAGTGAAAGCCCTCAACAAAACTGTTCATCGAACAATTATTGATGAGGGGGCATCTACGTGTCTTATGTCAATGAGTTGCTGGAAAAATTTAGGCTCACCACCCTTGTCGAAATCGTCAACGATGTTAAAAGCATTTGATGGACGATCATACACTCCATACGGGATTTTAAGTAACTTGCAAGTTGAACTAGGGGGCAAAACAGTAGGAATTGATGTTGAAGTAATTGATGGAAACCTCGATTACAACATCCTACTGGGAAGGCCCTGGATATATGCCATGGCCGCAGTTGTGTCGACCTACTTCAGGAAGATTGCATTTCCCTTTCAAGGAGGAATTACAGTCGTCGACCAACAAACTTTCCTCCCCGACAGTTCACAAGTTACGGGAAGCATTCCAATGATCCATGGAAGCGATCATTCGCTTCAAAATATTGGGGTAGGCCTCCTAAAAGACCCTGCCTTAATGGGTACTTTCGCCCTATCGCCTCCAAGTAATCTGGCGGGAATGGCCACGGTGGAAACCTACAAAATGAAATCTTCTGTATCTAATGGATTCGGAAGATTCCTAAATATTTTGTCGGCATGGATCATCGCCATAATAGAAATACTGTAAATACAGTAGGCTCCGAGGACGGTTCTTATCTCGTGTCAACCTCGTTAAAAAATGAAACAAGGAGTCATGAGGATAGTTCTTTTACTATGTCAACCTCATTAAAAAATGAAACAACTCCCCTTTCCAAGTCTCAAAGGTAAACCTTCATTCCAACCACCGAGTTGAATGCAATGAAGCTTGGGGGGCATGCACCTCGATTTGCGTTGTTATGCCGGGGGCATGCAAACTTATTTCGAGCAGTTTTACCGCGGAATTTATGCTCGTTAAAAAATAGAAAAGCGAGATCCGAGCAGTTTTAGCGCATAGTTCATGCTCGTTAAAAAATAAACATAAGATTGAGCATTCAAGCTCATTAAAAAATGAACATACCCCGGTAAATAATCTCTGTGATCGTAAATTTATTAGCCGTAAAAAGCCTTGGTCGTGTTTGCACCTGCCACCTCCATTCCATTTGGCCAATCGTTCACTTCCATATGATTGTTTACCTATTTTGAGGAACAGCTGCGAAGAGTGATTTCACTTAGCCATCCTTGTGACACTGCCGTGATTGGAAAATTCCAACCTGTACCTGGAATCTGCTGCTATCCCTATTTATCACTCGTTCCTCAAAAGACGAGTCTTCTTTGAGCTCTTTTCATCTGACTCGTAAAATATGAAAAGTTTGCCGAGTTTTGGCCTTCCAGCTCGTTAAAGTGACCGGAAGAGCTATCCCTCCTCTAGATTTTAATCTTTTTGGACCTGAGGGATTATTACACAAAAAGGTCGAGCGCTTGTTTTATTCGGCTCGTTAAAATTATCGAAAACTCATCCCTTCTGTATTGTTTTATACTTTTTCGGACTTAAGGGATTAGATGACGAAAAAGGAATTTTGGAGTTAACTTTCTGTACCTTTTCAGACTCTCTAAAAATGAAAAGGACCGAGTTTTCCTTGTCGTTAGACTCGTTAAAATGATTAAATAGCGACAAACTTGTCTTTAGACGAGAACGAGTTTCCCTATCGCTAGGCTCGTTAAAACATAGCGATGGGCTTGCCCGAAGGGCAGGTTATAGAACAAGCATATGTTATCCTCCTCAAGCTTGACAAAAATAAAGAGGTACTGGTCATAAATGACTGGGGAAAAATTGGGAGAACCTCAAAGCTTTAATGGTAGCAAGTCGCTCTTGAACATGACACTTTTCCTCCGTATCACATCGGGTTGGGTTGTTTCTTTCACCGGTCTCATCACCATGGTCTTCGCCAAACCATCCACATTTGGGGTAATGCTACCGATCCATCGCATCAGTGTCGTTATATGTTCAAGAGATGTTGTTCAGAAAGAGTCGACCGTGTCCCATCCACTGCCATACATTATCCTTCATCCACCCATGATCGCCACCCTGAATCATATTTCACAGATTGTTTTCACCTCCACTAAAATCATTAGCTCCGTTCCGTGTCACTGATGTGGGATTCATTAAGGCCCTCCTTTGACGGATCGCTTCTTGTCGACTTCAGCTCATTATCCAAGAAGTTGATCTAGGAACACCCCCCTCAGTACTTTGAAGCTTGCATGCCTCAATGGCAAGTTTCTCACTTCCGGCGACAGGTATACATCAATGACCTTCGACCAGAAGATTTTGCGTGGTGTTCGACGCCAAGTCCTATATTCACACCACGTGAATTGTACTGCAGTACCTTGAGGGTCATTATCATTATCGGTGATTCCTCTCGCGCTTGTTAACGGTTTTCATCATTGACCGGTAATCAAGCGATGTCTTTCCATGTTCGACTTCAGCGCAATTCTCACATGGATCGACTTGTACTTAGAGTGAAGATCGAACGAGTTTGAAGACCCCGGATCTAGTTTCATCCATCCGGGCTGCGATATATATTCATGAAATATAAAGACATTTGATATGTACATCATTGCAGCAGATGATCATCCTACTCAAAGGATGATAATTTCAGCAGAGAATTATCAGTCTACCATCAGACGATCGTCTGTTCTATGTACCAAAATGAATTTATAAAGCTGAGCATGGGAATGCCCGCCTCAGCCAGATCATGAAAGCAGAATGAATCATAATGTATTGTATTGTATTTTATTACAGGTCACCTCTCAGCGATTGAATGAACTTCGGATCCTCCTGATAAAGCATTTCACCCGATAAACGACCTCATACCTTAGGGGGCAACTGTTATAGACATTTTTGTGCCTTACAGCATGAAGCATGAAATGTCAATAATCTGAGGGATCCAAAGTCCCTAAACATGTTGTTCCTACCCCTAGAGGAACAAGGTCAGCAAACCACAGCACTAAATATCAGTTCTCCACCTGAAAACACTCAAAAACAAGCTAATTCTGGATCATGTCAACTGCTCCACTGAGCATCTGCGCTGAATGTCAACTGCTCCACTTTGTACCTGCGCTAAATGTCAACTGCAATGAAGGCTACCTGCGCTGGGCGAGTTTGGCCAAGTGGCACAGTCATTCCTCAAGGTGTCAATGCCCAGGAAGCTTCCAAAATGACACTTGGATCAGGGAATTCGCCTTGTGTTGAGTAAGAGGATCTAGATCTCCAAGTGGAAGCAAGAAACTCCAAGTGGACTCAAGAACTGAAGAATAACTGAAGTGGGAGAGGACACTAGTCAGCTCCATGCCAAGCTCAAGCTGACTCATCCTTTCTCCAAAACTCCTATATATAGAGCTCTCTCATGAGGTCTAGGGAGGCTGGAATCTTGTGAATGTAAGGAAGTGCTGTTGGTTTGAGTACAGAACTATTGGGTGATTTGCTTGAAGGAGGTGAAGAGGAGATTTCTTTCTGCTGGGAGGTGATGCTGGATTGGGCCTTTTATGGTTGTATTACTTCCTGAACTTTACTTCTTCCATTAATAAAGCATTTGAGGTTCTTCTATATGCATGTGTCTCAATGGTGTATTGCTATACTTGTGTATTTGATTTATTCTAATCCTTGAATCAATTATGAATGTATGCTTCTTGTAGTTTCCCTCTCTTGCCATTTTGCAGGATCTTGGTGTAGCTGGGCCAGTGAAAGAGCAAGGAACTGGGAGCAAGCAGCGAAGAGAGAAGATTGGATCAATCATTAGCGGAAGACATTGGTTAGTGGATCTCTTTCTCCCCTCTCTTACATCTCATAAAGAAGTAATCTCGAATAGCTTTGCTTTGATTGTTGCTGAGGTACTATCACCCTTAGAGTGGGATAGGGTCATTCCGTATTGGATACTTTTCCCAACAACACTTTGTCTCAGTTATTTTCTCTCAAAAGTGTCTCAGTTTGTCTATGAAATAATTCCTTGTAAAGCAATTGTTGTTGATGATTAATAAAACCCTCATCTACTGCACTGATTTTCCCACATTGGGCTTTTTCAAGGGCAATTGTCCAAAAACAACCGTGTTGATGTGATTGCTTCTTGTGCTTGTATATCACTGCTATTTCCTCTATGTAATTATGTGATAATTGTAGTAGAATTTATTTTAATGTTTATTGAAGGTTTTTTCGTAAATAACTTGTTGTGAGAAATAAGTGGGTGAAATAAATCAGTTACTGCAGTAGAATTTCGTAATAGAAATTTTCACAACCTTTATTCTGCTACCCTCCAGGTTGTGACCCATGTCCCTTTCCAACTACATTAAACTTCTTGTAAGGAACAACATTCTCTTTCTCACCTGCATCCTAAGGTATTATTTGCTTCAGTATCCATTTGCCTTTAGTCTTGTCTTTCCTTTTCCAACCTTGCTGAGACTCTGTCTTACGCTTTGATTTCTCATAACAATGTTTCAACTCCCCAATGACTTCTTTGTAGGTTTTAACCCCGTATAGAAATTACCTGCATACGAATTCTAAAACACAGAAAATAAACAATGTGAGAGCATAACACATAAAACACATATACATAGAGATTTTCCCTTGGATCCCAAAACCGGGACTACCAGATTGATTTTTCATTATATTCCTTTCAATGTTACAATACATATTTGTACATGTCGAAGCATCCAATACCATGGACCGAAAACCATCGCATCCAAAACCATGTGCGAAAACCATAGGTATGTCAGCCCAACCTAATATAGGGTCCCAAAAAAATTTCCCCGAGGCACTGCCCCAGATCTTGTAGAGGGGGGCTACTCGCCCCCCTCAAACCCCTTGGAGACCCCCCCGCTGCGCAATTGGCTCAATGAAGGGGGGGCTCTGCCCCCCCTCTAACCCCTTGGTTAACTACGTAGGCTAGTCGTGGAAAGAATATAACACAACCCAACATTCTTCCAATGGCTGAGGCTTATCATACTCAATCCGATCTTTAAATGCTAATGGTAATCCATTGAAAAATCTCTGAACTTTGGCCTTCTCATCCTTAAGATACAAAACATACCTCAATAACTTCAGGAACTTAGTCATGTACTCCTCATTTGTCATCGATCCCATCTTCAACTCATAAAACTCCTTGACATTACTATCACAGTACCTCTCTGACAAGTACTTTTTCCAGAAAAACCTTTTGAACTCATGCCAACTCAACTCCTCTGTCCTGATATCTCTGACCTGCTTCACATCTTCCCACTAGATGTTTGCTTTACTTTTGAGACTGAAAATAGATATCCTAGTCTTCCCGTTCTCGGTGTAATCATGCAACTCTAAGAATTTCTTCATCCCAAGCAACCATGTCTTTGCATCCTCCAACTTCTTCAATTATCCATCAAATATAGGTGGCTTGGATTTCTTGAACTCATCTGGAAAATATCCCCTGTCACTCCTCCTGTAAGGACGATAGCGAAGATGACCATGATACTTGTCTGAACCAGAATTAGAGTAGAACCCATATCCACTGCCTTTCCTATCGGGTGTATCCAAAAATATGCCATCTCTGACCATGTCATCTCTATCTGACCTGTGCCCACCATGAGATCTACTACCATATGATCCATTAGTCCAGTTCTCCTGTGCCCTGGAAAGTCTCTCTTGTGACTGAATGATTATGTCATTATCTACTTTGCAACTTCTTATTTCTGCCTTCAAACTTATCAAAGTGTCTGCTATGTGAGGGGAGTACTCATCACCATGTTGCTCATCTGATCTGTAAGGAGAGTCTCGTGAACTATAATCCACCATTTTGCTAGTCATCTTTGATCTTCTTCTTCCTGCAAGTATATCATGTCAGATAACCAAACATAAACATAACCAACATACCTTAGTATAGTTCAGGGTAGAATATCTTGTCTGCAAGATCAACCAGATTAGCACCATGTATATTCATAATCATTAAAGTATATCAACGTCATGCATGACAATACCAACTGCATACCATGACCTCATGCATGACAACCATGCCCATAACAATTCATCCATAACAACATATAGACACTTACATGCATAACAAATGCATATACAACCGACATGCATTCATGACAAACACATCCCAACAACAACATCATCAACTTCTACATGTCAACACAACTGTAACAATGACCACCACCATGCATACATAACAAACACTTGTATAACCTTCATGCATGCATGACAAACACATTCCGTCGATCCAGTCCAAGTGTTGAACCTGGCTCTGACACTCTGTAACACCCTTCTCCCACATTTACCCAAGTTCACTAGTCCATTGGGGTAAATATGTGACGAAGAGTTACTATGATATGACTCAACCTCCTATGTACAATTAAGGAAGTGGAATCGTCTAACCAAAACTTTACTGACCTTCCTTGGGAACTACAGGGCCACCAGAGGATAAACAATCACTCCAGGTGCCCAGACCCTGAGCTAGATTGCTTTTTCATCGACCTAGACTCCCAGACACAAAAATAACACTGCTTAAATTCGACTGTAACCCTCCAGTCTCATGGACGACCCTTCCTCCCAACGACTACATTCTAATTACTCAGTTCTGTGCATGCAACCCTGAGATCCGAGCCACTTTTTCAGGACTAGGATCCATACCTCTGCCCAAAACTTGATAGAACTTTCCAGAATGATAAAAGACACCAAGACAAAGATAGATATACAAAACGTAGTCAAGCACTTGATCTAACCAGGCCAAACCATGACAACCATTTCATTAAACACATTGAGAACATGTAATCTACAAGTTATAAATGCAAATATGAACATAGGGCCCTCATACTTATCTAAGAATCGTCAAGAATGTCTGATGCCCTCTCACAATAACTGCAATAACATCTATTAGGCCATGCATTCAATAACCATTCATTTACCAATCAAAACATAATGAGAGGCATAACTAAAGTTTGTCATAAAACCATGCTTATAACCAACATATAACCATAATAATAACAATGATATAACAACCATTAAAACCACATAATAACAAGTATAAATACTCATGAAATACAAGGGGAAAAGAGCTCTTATTAACGTATGCAAAAGCCAACCAAGTCAGGGACTTCCACATACCACTTGACCATAGATTGAGCTGAACCAAATATGTCTTTTAGCTAATCACCCCCGTGCCATATTATAAGCATGAATGTGGGACTCACAACCAAACAACCAGGGCTTCCTCAAACTTTACCGCATATCCTGCCATTACCGGTCAGGGGATTTCTAGGCCCAAAACCCTCATCTATACATCTAGGCTTTACCATAATCCCGCAGTTACTTGTGAAGGGATTCCTAGGCCAAACAATAAACATACACTATCAAGCTTTATCGCAATCCCACCAAAACTGGTCAAGGGATCACTAGGCCTTAAACAAGATTGGATGCCTCCGGATTTCTTCACCAATACCTTGAAAATTTTCCCTCTCCACCCTCAGTATTTATTGTGTATCCCTCCATTACCAGTTAAGGGATTCCTAATCCTTTGGGAATTTTCCTGAGACCACCTCACCTGATTCCAAAACCATCCAACAATGCAGCTCAACCAAATGAAAAAACCCCATCACACCATGGCTATCTGGAAATGACAAGGCAAGTTTGAAACCACTGTCACACCTGGAAAAACCCATTCCAGTGGCAACAAGAGAACCAAATACACACATGCATGTACCATGCATGCCCAAACTAGCAAGGAAATCATACATGCAACTTGAAACTTGCAAGTAATCCCGATGTAGCCGCTTGATCCAACTCTTCCTTACTTGATCTTTGCTTCCTTGTCCTTCCTTTGCCTTCCTTTCTCCAATGCTAGAGTGTTCCAAGAATGCTCTAAGTGTGTAAGAGTATGAGAGAGAGAGAATAGAGAGAGATCTCCAAAACTGAACTAACAAAAGCTAACATTGACAGAAGTTGTGAACTGATCCTCAAAAGCCTTTTTATAAATGAGGCCTTTATTTTTTTCAATTTCCACTATTTTCCTTCAATTTTGATGCAGGAGCATGAGACTTGGAGGAAAAAGGCTTCAAACTTATTCAAAAAATACAAAAAAATTTACAAGCAAAGGAGTGGGATCCTTTAGCCATCAATTTCCATGTTTTTTCTAGTTAAGCATAGAGCTAGAATATAGGATTTGATCATGATGTAATAAGTTTTAGTTAGTTAGCTGTAGTGGAGATTCTCGAGGATAATGCCTCGTAGAACACATAGGATTAATAAATTTTAGCCTTTGAATTAGGATCTGGTTGTTAGGATGAACCAATACATATGTAATTTTTTTCGCTATTGTAAAGGGATTTTGACTGTTGAAGAAATTTGGCTTCCTTGGAGCGAATTCAGTAGATTTGGAAGATTTAGTTCTGTGTATGTGAATGATAAATTCTCTGTCAAATCTCGAAGGATAATCTCCTTCGAAATCTCTGTTTTATTGTGAAATTCGAGGTTTAGATGGTGTTTTGTGAAATTGGATGGAATTGTGTTGATTGTGGTAAATTCCGTGGTTTTCTTTTTAATTGAGTTTATCGTAAACCCTGAGTATATTAAGCGGAAGGTCGAGATTGTGGAGGAAGACCACAGACAGAGGCCGAGGCAGATCAACGGTGTTCGGGTGTGGAGGTTAACCAATAGTTAACAAGCCGAAGAGGTTTGAAGAAACCGCGGGCGGATTTCGGGCGGATGAAAGACCGTAAGCGGTATTTCCCCTTCGGCTCCGATTCCATACATATTGTGCCACATAGCGGAGAGGAGAGAGAGAGAAACCGCTTATCGGGCGGGTTTCCAGTGCACAGGTTAGCTGGCCGATATGTGTGTGGCCCGTTAGATCTGTTGATGTGAGATCAACGGTTGACAGAGGTGGAGCAGGTTTGAGGTCGGGGAGCGTTGTGACCGTTGGATCTTGGATAAGATCAATGGTGTAGAAAGAGCCGACGACAATTATAAACGCGGGTATATAATATTTGAAATCCGGCCTTTTGTGTTGGCGCATTGTTTTCCGTGTAATTCTATGTATTTCCGCTAAAGGGTTGCGATCCCGATTTATAAAGAAAATCGATTAAGTCGTGTGGTTCCATGTTTTAAAAAAAAAGCGGATCTCAAATTTTATTAAACTAAGGTTTGTATTGCCGTCGGGTCCGATATGGTGATAGTTTAGTGAAACTCGACGATTTTTGGAAGCCCGCTAACTTAGCGAAGCTCTAAAGGTTATCAGTGGATGACAGAGAGTCCATTGAACGAGCAATTACACCCGGAAACGACAGAAGAAGATATAATCTCACAGTTTGGGAGATTATCACTCCTTCCTGTAACCAAACCGCCATCAAATTTCCTCCTCACAAGCAACTTGTGACCTTTCACTTTCCTTTTCTCCTATTTTCCATTATTTTCATAAATAAAATGTCAATTAATGTCTCTTTTCCTTTTCAATGCCTTTGCCAATTTCCTTTATTCAGTTTGGAATACGTGTCCCACGACGTTGGTCTTATTTTTCCTTTATTAACTTTATTCATGAACTTTTAACCTGCGATTGTTACACAAGGAATCTTGACATACCAGATTCCTAAATGGAATGTCAAAAATGACGGGGCAGGTCGAATCCATTGACTTAGAATCCACCACGTAATAACTCGAGATTATGCCACAAACGTGTGACTAACAGAGGGAAATATGACCTTTTGACAACAAATCATTAGAATAATGCACCAACTAAACATCCTCATTAGGAAATAAGGGATTGATTTCAAATGTCAAATGGGAAGCCAGTTCACCCTATTTTGAATCAAGCCTTACCCATCATAGAACCATAATCATATCTACAAAATCCCTAGCTGTCCACACCACATAAACCCTCTAATATCATCTATACATTAACGACCTTTCATATATATATGAAAAATTTCCACTACACTTTATACTTATCCATAGATTTTATCCCCTCTTCCCTAAATTTTAGGATGGATAATAATGAGTTGTTTGCCCCTTGAGGGAGCTCACTTAGCAAGCCAATAAAAATGTAAAGAAAATGTGAGTACAAGGTCCCATGTTCAAATCCCCAACTATCTAACCCAAGACTACCTAAAGCTACTTACCAGGGCCAAAGCGAACCAACAAAAATTATAATAATGGTGGTTGAAATTAACCTTAAATCATGTGAATATAAATGGGATCCAATTGCTAATCCCTCCCGCAAAAAGCAAAAAATGAAAATAAATTATGATGATTTTTTTTTGAATCCATTAACATTGATATATTGAACCAATTCAATATAGTTCATCTTCCACACAAAAGAGTTGTTAGATTATATAAAATTAAAATTTATAATTCTATTTTATACAAATAAATTCATATATTTTGAAAATCACGTCAAAGATGAACCAATAAAGATATTATTTTATTAAGAATAAAAAGGGTCGATTTTCAAATCCCTTTTAAGTACGTGATGCATTCAATATTAAAATACTTATTATTATACTTAACATAGAACTTATACTTGCTATTAAATATTATATTTTTAAATAATATTTTTGTGTAGCTGTCTCCCTTTGACGTATCAAATTGCAAATGACCACCTTTTAGAGAAAAGGAAGGAAACAAATGCATAGGTAATTCTGTCTTTTTAACCTACACTTTGTTTTATATGCACGTTGTCAAAACAAGCATGCTTGAGAATAAGACACGTCACCCTCGATGTGTCATAAGTGTGGGCTAAAATATAGTAATTGTTAAATTATATTTTAGTGTAGATGCTATGCATACATGGAAGGAAGGTTAATTATTATTAAATATTTATTTATTTATTTATTTGACCCTGAAAATAAACCTAAAACCATGAATGCAATGTGTGAGAGAGAACGATAGATCATTCTTGAAAGGCAAAAAGTTTGACAGTGAGACTCCATAGAAAGTCCTATTAAGCCGGCCAGTGGAATTACATCTCACATCTCCATACTCAGGGCCAGAGGTGATGGGGTAATGGCCTCACCCTCACCACGAATTATTATTATTACATTAAAAGACAAAATTGAATTGTTAAAAAAAGACCTGCAATTCTGTCTTTCAATGGTGATTACGTTTGTTGTGTTATGCGTGTCAATGATGTTGAAGTACAGAGATGGACACCACATTTGCATTTTGGTGACTGTGAGAGGTAACCGCTGGTCAGAAGGGAAGAGCGATAGATATGGGTTGCTTTCATTAGAGCTGGGATTCTCCCTCCGTGTTTTGTGTTGAGGGATGGAGGTGGTAGTTGGGGAATAGTTTTTTTCTTTTTTCTTTTCTATTTTCTTTTTCTCATGGGCATTGCTGTTGGTTCAGTCGGCGTTAAAAGGTAAAGCGAGTTGCTTTTCTTTGTTGCAGGTGGCATGGAAGGGTGAAGAAAGAGGGATACAGCAAGGGTTGAGGTATAAGAAATCCACGTGGTGTATGAGACGGAATTGCATACGCATTGGAGTTGTTGTTTGTCACCCAATTAGTTGATCGCTATGCTAATGCCATTTGTTATTGAGATTCCTTAACCATACCTGCTGTATATATTTCCACTGCTCTGCCTCCGCCCTGTCTCTGCCTCTCCTGCGTCCCCTGCCCACTCCCGTGCCCTGAGGCAGGCACACATACACACGCACGCTGTTTTTTCTCGCGCACACGCACACCCAGACGCACAGTTTTCGATAATTTCTGGGTGGATTTACATGTGGATTGTGGATAGGAATTGGAGCCTCAGCAGCAGCAGCAGAAGCAGGGCAGCCATCTTTTTTATTATCCCTTCCAATCCCAATTTCAATTCCCAGTCCAATTGCTTTTTCAATTCGCAGTCCAATTGCTTTGCCCACATTCGGTCCGGAAAGTAGGAGCAGAAATGAATCGAGAAACGATGATGGTGTTCATGATGAGAATGGGGGGATTGAAATCCGTGTTGGTAGGCCTACCCCTGCACGGCCAGATCTCTGTGCTGGCTAACCTACTGGTGCTACTCATTTTCGTGCTGTCTCTGATAGGCAAGGCTTGTAGAGCTTCCGCCTGCGCCTCTGGCCTCTTCTTCTTCCTCGGCAAGGACCAACGGGGTCACCAGTCCTCCCCTGTTGCTGATGGGGAAGACGATTCTCCCCGCAAAGCGGTGGGCAGCCTTTCCTACAAGGCCACGCTCTGTTGCTGCATTTATGAGTTGCTCTGCCAAATGGCGGTGGCGGCGCTGGAATGCTGGGACGCGCAGAGACAGCGGTGGTCGGCGCTGTCGCGGGGCGTGGTCATGTCGCAGGCGCTGCAGGTGGTGGTGTGGTTCATAATGAGTGTGGTGACATGGGGTCTGAAGCGGCAAGGGCAGACGAAATTGCCCTTCATACTGAGGGCATGGTGGACAGTGTCGCTGGCCCTGACTCTGTGTGCTATATCCCTGGACATAGTCAAGAAGCACCAAACCGTATACATGCTCATGAACACCGCCTGCCTGCCGGCACTGGCCTTCCTGTGCTTCGTTGCGGCCAGAGGGAGAACTGGAATTGAAACCATTGTCACCAGGTCGGATCTGCAAGAGCCCCTCTTGGATTCATCGACTTATGTCGAAGAGTCCTACGGATGCGATCATGTGACTCCCTACAGCGGAGCCGGGATTATTAGCCTGGCAACTCTGTCGTGGCTGAATCCCATTCTGGCCATTGGGGCCAAGAGACCGCTGGAGCTCAAGGACGTGCCATTGCTGGCACCGAGAGATCGAGCCGAGAGTTCATATAATGTGCTCAAGGACAACTGGGAGAAACTGAAGGTCCAGAATCCGAACGAACAGCCTTCTTTAACCAGAGCGATTTTCATGTCCTTCTGGAGGGAGGCGCTAAAGAATGGCATTTTCGCAGGCATGAATACCGTTGTATCATACGTGGGTCCTTTCCTGATAAGCTATTTCGTGGATTATTTAAGCGGGAAAAAGTTGTTTCATAACGAGGGCTATGTCTTGGCCTCGGTGTTTTTCTCTGCCAAATTGGTGGAGATTGTGACCACCAGGCAGTGGTATCTGGGAGTAGACATCCTGGGAATGCACGTTCGTGCTGCTTTAACAGCACTAGTTTATGAGAAAGGCATGCGCTTGTCCAGTTCGGCGCGGCAGAGTCATACCAGTGGGGAGATTATCAATTACATGGCAGTGGATGTGCAACGGATTGGGGATTACTCCTGGTATTTGCATGACATCTGGATGCTTCCAATGCAGATAATCTTGGCTCTTGCAATTCTGTTCAAGAATGTAGGAGTGGCAGCATTTGCCACCCTCATTGCCACCATTGTTTCTATTCTTATCAATACGCCTCTTGCCAAGATGCAAGAAGAGTATCAGGACAATCTGATGGCCGCCAAGGATGACAGGATGAAGGCCACTTCAGAGTGCCTGAGGAACATGAGGATAATGAAATTGCAGGCGTGGGAGGAGCGGTATCGACTTAAATTAGAAGACTTGAGGAAGACCGAATTCATTTGGCTCAGAAAAGCCCTGTACGCGCAAGCATTCGTTACATTCATTTTTTGGGGATCACCCATATTTGTCTCTGTGGTCACTTTTGGTACTTGTATACTGCTGGGCGGCCAGCTCACTACAGGTGGAGTGTTGTCTGCATTGGCCACCTTCCGAATACTCCAGGAGCCTCTTAGAAACTTCCCAGATTTAGTATCGATGATTGCACAGACCAAAGTGTCTTTGGATCGAATCTCGGGATTCTTACAAGAGGAGGAGTTGCCCAGTGATGCGACTATTTCGATTCCAAAGAGTTTATCAGAGTTTGCAATAGAAATCAACGATGGGGATTTTAGCTGGGAACCTTCTACGGAGAAGCTAACTTTATCCGAAATAAACTTACAAGTGAAGAGGGGCATGCGAGTGGCAGTTTGTGGTGTTGTTGGCTCTGGAAAATCAAGCTTCCTTTCTTGTATCTTGGGAGAGATACCCAAAGTATCAGGTCAAGTAGGTACTCTTGCAATGTCTTTATTTTGAATCTTTCATCATTAATAAAATGGTTCCTTAAAATATTAATATGATCATACCTGGCCCTTTAAAGGGCCACGGATGCAGCGTCACAGCATTTGCTCAACTGAAAGCTTGGGCTTGTGAATTTTCAAAACCACTCGTAATGTCCTATCAGCAGCCATCGAAGCTAAACAAAAAAAACATATCAACTTGCTTTTTAGTTCTAATTTTGCCATAATGCTTCCATCAGCGGATATATCACATGAAATTCAAGATGCCATTACCTCACTGAGAACAAGTTGATAAATTACTGGCTTGTTGAATTACAGGTAAAAATTAGTGGGACTACAGCATATGTGTCGCAGTCTGCATGGATTCAGACTGGGAATATAGAAGAAAATATTCTTTTTGGTGGTCAAATGGACAAGGCAAGGTACAAGAACGCCATTCAAGCTTGTACATTGAAAAAGGACTTGGGACTGTTTTCCCATGGGGACCAAACGATCATAGGTGAGAGAGGCATCAATCTTAGTGGTGGACAAAAGCAAAGAGTGCAGCTTGCCCGTGCACTTTATCAGGATGCAGACATATACTTACTTGATGATCCTTTTAGTGCAGTGGATGCCCACACTGGCAGTGAGTTGTTCAAGGCAAGTTCAATGTGTTTTGATGTCATTTTTCCAAATCACTGTTTTGTTGGCATTTTATGCTTGTATATGGATGAGGTGTTGTGTTCGGGAGGCTCTGCAGGAGACTAATGTATATTGTTGCATAGAGCCCTAACTTGAGTTGTAAGTAAACAATC
This sequence comes from Pinus tabuliformis, assembly GCA_031772625.1. Taxonomy (NCBI): domain Eukaryota; kingdom Viridiplantae; phylum Streptophyta; class Pinopsida; order Pinales; family Pinaceae; genus Pinus; species Pinus tabuliformis. The sequence continues at coordinate 43,142,753 of CM062815.1, forward strand.
CAATGCTTTTATCTGATAATTTGATCTTGGTGTATAGGAGTACATTTTGGGAGCTTTGGCTATGAAGACTGTGGTCTTCATCACCCATCAAGTTGAATTTTTGCCGACGGCCGATCTTATACTGGTACTTCTTTTTAAATAGCATATGCAAAGTTTGAACTAGAGCTTTTGGTTATCGTTCGGCTTATGTTTTATGATTACTTGTTTTTAGTGATTTCAACAGACCTAATAATCCATTGGTCTGCATCGATGTTATTCAGAAGATCTGATATCAACCTCGGCTTCTGATATTTTTAACACTGTTATTTCATGTCAGATGCTAACATCTAACCATATATTAACTATCAAGCTGCATCTCTGGCTTATCAGTAGCAACCATGTTTGAGTTGGTTTTTATACATATTCCTATTTATGAGCATGCTTAGCCTTTTTGAAAAAGAAATATAGATATTTAGGTAATGCAGTTGAGGCAACGACTTAAAAAGTCTCGTCTATCTGTTGAACGGGGAACGCATTATGCAACTAAAGAATAATTAACATGGCTCATCCAGGCCAAGCCTGTGTCACGATCAAAGGAAGTTTTGCTGCCTGCTGTTTTGTTAAAGTTGGACCTTATGCGTTAGGATTCAAAGTCTTTAATGTGCTTCATCATGTTACTCCAAAAGCATTATACTGAAAGTAGACTTTATGCTGATGGCCTAGTTACCTGAAGGCTCCAGCTACAAACCTCGCTGGCTGGGTAGGTAGAGGGACCTAAAGCATTTATAAGTGCTTATCCACACCTGATGATTTCATTAGGATATTTGTAAAGTGAATGCATGAATTTTTAAAAATTAGCTTTCATCTTTTGCCTTATGTATTGCGATTCTTCAGAGATGGGGGTATTTAGGATGCTTCTGTTTTTCTGATATCTTACTTGCATTTTTTTTCTCAGTCCAGTATTACTATAATATCTATGTGAGGAAACGAAACTTGATGCCTTTTGTAGGTACTTAGGGATGGCAGAATAACACAGGCGGGTAAATATGAAGATCTTCTACAAGCGGGCACTGATTTCAATACTTTGGTATCAGCGCACCATGAAGCCATAGAAGCAATGGATGTTGCTGAATATATAGCTGATGAACCAGATGAAGATGTCAAGTCTTCGTCTGTTGGAGCTATTAAAGAAGATGATTCAAAACCTTGTGAAATTAGCAATCTACCAAAACAGAAAGCAGATAAGGCATCATCTTCTTACAAAAAGAAAAAGGAGGACAAGAAAGCCAAGAGAATGAGGAAGAAACAACTTATCCAAGATGAAGAGCGAGAAAGAGGGAATGTCAGTTTGCAAGTCTACTGGTCTTACATGACTGCAGCCTATAAAGGTGCCTTGGTACCTTTGATAATTTTATCCCAGGCATCATTTCAGGCACTGCAAATAGGAAGTAACTGGTGGATGGCATGGGCAAATCCACAGACAGATGGAGAATCAGCCCGGATAAGTAGCTTTGTTCTTCTTCTAGTATATATGGGCCTGGCATTTGGTAGCACGATATTTGTATTTATAAGGGCTCTACTTGTGGCAACCTTTGGACTGAAGGCATCCCAAAAACTGTTCAGCAATATGTTACGATGTATCTTTCGTGCACCCATGTCTTTCTTTGATTCAACACCAACTGGTCGAATCTTGAGCCGTGTATGTATATTTGATTCTTGTATTTTGTTGAAATATAGCAATATTTGTTGTTTATGCTCAAGCTATATGATGTTTAATCGAAGGGCTTTACCTGATGTTTTTGCATGTGTCGTCTGTTTCAGGTATCAATAGATCAAAGCGTTGTAGACTTAGATATCCCATTCAGACTTGGTGGTTTTGCTGCCACTACCATACAACTTCTTGGCATAATTATAGTTATGTCAAATGTCACCTGGCAGGTTCTGGTTATATTTGTACCCATGGCTATGGCTTGTTTATGGATGCAGGTAAGCAAATTCACTAAGCTGTTATTTGGGTGCCACAGAGTCAATTTTATATCCTTGACAATAAAGAAGTATTTCTTTTCTATTTGAAGTTGGTGGTCTTTTTGGGTGCATCAGTTGTTTATTTGCTGGCAGTAGTTTGGAAATTTTTACACTTTTTCATACAAACCTCATATTGTGGCTCATATTCCACTAGTAAGAAAATCTTCCAGTTCCTAGCACATTATTGTGGGGGGGTGTTTGAGGTTGCACTTGTTTTAATGGATATTATGTTCTTGCCTTTCTCACACAAAGGGAGCAGCTATTCTGAATGCTGGTATCTTAAGGATGAAATAATCTTGGTTTGGGTTTTATCGAGGTTTGATTCCTATGGTCTAAACTTTCCATGAATTTGAGACATGGATTTGCCTTTTCAGCATTTGGGAAATGTAATGGACCAGCTTTCTTTGATCTTGCAAGTGGAAGGATCTGGAGATATAGAACTTTTCTTCTTTATAATACAAAAAATATTTATAGAATGAAGTTAGAGATATTTTTAGCTTATATAGCTCTGAAAGGGTTAGCCTACATCCCATCCCTTGTTATTTGTTCTGTCCACTGAAATTTAGGGGCTCTCTTCATCGTTCCCAAAACTGGTCTTCCCCATCCCCAAAACTTGTAAAATCATAGCAATCAGATAAACATGAGGTTTTGGAATACATTTTGATTGATAATACAGTAGTATTTATCTACACAGGAATACCTCAATGACAACATAATCCACACAGGAATACCTCAATGACAACATCCCACCCAATGTTTTAAAACTTGGAGTGGACTTGGAATTGGTTGAGGGTCAACTCGGACTAGGATTTGGAATGATTTGCAGAGATCTGATTTCAATGACTCAGTTTACTAAAAAAACATAAAATATTTAAATTTTAATGAAAAAAAAACATTTTAAAATTTCCAAACTATTGGAGACAATATATGCAGTCTGCCCATGTATATACCATGTAAGCGTGAATATATCAAATTGGCACCAAGTAAAATACATATCAGCAACAAAATACATAATCAATCACTCTCTAAATGATCTTCAGAGTCTAAAAAACATGCTATAAGAGATCCTTTTGCCTAGCTTTGTCTTCTTCAAATTTCACAAATTGATTTTGCAATTCCAATCTAATCTGTCCAATCTCCTCTAATGGTGCTGCATTGGGCAACTTGGCCTCTTATATCAAGCCAAGTGTTTTTGCAACCTACCAATCTCCATCCATTTATGTGTTTCTTGCAATATTTGCAATACATCTCCTCATCAATACAGATCAGTATGGAACCATGCAGGGTCTTTGACTCTTGGGGCCATGATAAAATTCAAATCTGCAAATTCAAATATGCAGCATTGCAAACCCTATCTTAATATGGAAAGTTCATATTTCAAACTTCGAACTATTTGAAGGCTGAAAGTGCCAAACTTCAAAGACAGATTTCAGACCTGCAACTTAAAGAGAGGAAAAACATGGGCAGATTTATCATTTAATTGTCAACATATCTCAGAATGAGAAGAATTGGCTGTGGACACAAAGAACTGGTTGACAACTTCTCCAAGCTTGAAGATGGGCTGTAGCCTTCTTACTGAGATGCCAAATTCACCACAAACAACCAAAGGTAATTGCCAAACAAGCTCCAAGCTCATATTAAATCACTACTATGAAAAGCTGCTCCAAAACTTCAAATGCTCACAAATGTTCAATGACAGAGGTGTGAGGCAAATGGGGGGGGGGGGGGGGGGGGGGGGCGCGCGCAGATCTCTTTATAGTGCTACTGGCCGGGTCAATATGCTTAGGGATCAACTCAACTTGGTTGACCGAGTTTGAGTTCACTTGGTCTGAGTTTAAAATACTGATCCCACCTTATATCTCTGAGGCATAATACAAGAAAAAGGGGCTTGATCCCATGATAACTGAGGCAATACTAGCATAGGATCATCACTTCCAAGGCCAACAAATAGGGTTTATGTTATGCACAGATACAAATTATGGAGATAATAAATTATAAAAGGCTTATAAAGGGTAAATCAGGATAGGAATTTGCAGTGATGAAGAAAGTTATGGTAGAGAGTGAAGGCATCTCACATATGCAAAGGAAAATGCCTTGGAAACTTGTGTACAAATGCACCTTAGTCATGGGAATTTAGATTGGTTTTGGCCCAAAATCTTTTCCCTGAAAGAAAGTTTCATATTGTGCTGTCACTTTCAAATTGGTTTGTGTTGGTTTATCAATTTGATTTGTGGTTTAGTCCCTCCAAATTTTTGTGCTGTTATCTTGTATTTGGGTCAATTGTTTTTTAATAGCATTGCAGTCACTATTTTAGTATTGGTTTTGATTTGTTTTTTTCTTTTCAAGAGAGAGGAGGCTTACATCTCTACCCCTTTTGGGAGACTCCATTTTCCTTAATGAGGCAAGATTTTGAAAAAAAAACTAATTGTATAATTCTTAGGTGGTTTCACTTTAGTTGTGTTTGCATGGTTTGTTTGAGTTGTGAGAATTCTTCATTCAGGTTTTGCACTGTTGTGTTTTGTAGGGGAAACTTTTTGGTTGCATTAGTACTATTATGGATCATCCTGCCCATTCTCAAAACACAACTCATAACTACTTGTACTTAAACTCTCCAAGAAAGTGTAATACTCCTATTGGATCCCTTGAGTAAGATATTAGAATATGTCCATCAACAAACCACCATGGGTCAAAGCTAACATAATTAGTGTCAATTACTTTTTCTTATGTGGTGGAAACTGACACTGTCATCTCTACCTGCTTTGGCAGACTCATTGCCCTAAATGAGGCTAGGTTTTCTAATCCTTATGTGGTTTCTTTTCAATGGCGTTTCCATAGTTTGTATGAGTTGTGACTCGTGAGTATTCTTCAGTAAAGTTTTGTGCCATTGTGTTTTAAGGTGGAAACTTTTCTTGGACTCTGTTATGGTCCATGGATCAATATGCCTATCCTTGAAACACAATGCTCAACACACAACACATTGGAAAGAAGTTAGCATGCAATACACCTACTTATACTCGAACTCTCTTGTAAAGTGGTATATTTGCAATCAGTCCTATTGGACACCTTGAGTGAGGTGGTACAATATGTCCATCAACAAAATCCCCACGGGACTGAAACAATATTACTACTGTCATTTAAATAACTTCCTATCACGTGTTGCAAACTCATATTATCAGTGTCACTTCATTGCTTTTCTTCATGTAGCCAAAACTTACATGGTCCAACTCATTAATTTGTAGTTCCACCAACTTACAATATCTACATTTCGAATCCATCCAAATAATACTGTTAGAGGATCTACAAATGAATGCCTCAATCAAATAAACATAAGTGGTTTTTGGAATACCTCACAATCAATAATAGAAGATGATTTACATGGAAAACACCTCGATCATAGTAATTTGCTTTATACCCTCCACAATTCAAGAATAAAGAACTCCAAAATACAAACTCAAAACAGCTTGGTTGCCACTTCTAAGGCTAAGAACTAAGGCTCATGAAATGCATGGATCAAAAATAAAATCTTAATAACTCAAAGGAGATGTTTGCTTGGAAAGCTTTCAAAGAGAGGGCAAAATGGCACTATGTCAAAATTGTTCTTAGTGAGTTATTCTTAAATATGTCTCCAGAGTGCCAAATGGACACTGAGAGTGATAATATTAAATATTTTATTAATGTTCAAGAGTGATAAAAGTAGGTCAATGGGATTAGAAAGTACAAAGGGCCATAATCTTAATGTTGGAGTACCAAGGGTACTCCTAAATGACAAAAGAAATACATCTAAACTTAGGAGAAATGGATAAATCCATAGTAATTTGGGGTCAAGAAGCAAGCTACTATTTTGGATAGAGTGAAAATAGCTCACATACATAGGAAAATTCTTTAGGAAATTGTGTAGAAATGCACCGTGGACACTATTGATATTGGTTTAGATCCCACAATATTGTGTTACCATTATGAAAATGCTCCGAAAGGTAGTCTGTCAAATTAGTTGGTAGACTAGTCTCTCCAAAACTCACCTTTGTTCCTTTGTGTATATGCTGACCATTTTTTGAGTATTAATAACACTCATTACCTCAGAAATTTAGAATCAGTGTTGTATGCGAGTGCTCCAAGGTCTCCAGCTCCCAGTCCCAGTTGCTTCTGAGATTACATATGTAATATTAATATATCTGTCTACAAATGCTGCTAGGACTACTAGGCTCTCATGATTTTTTTCAGAAAGACTACTCCCCGCTATTATTCCCCACTCTACTTTGATCCCTAGCAACATTGTTTAGAATCAATAGGTTTTATTCCTTCTTTTGTAGAGGGCTTAGGAATGCAATCCATTAAACACTATATTTTGATAGGTGTTAGGTCCCTTGGTAATCGTCTACTTTGAAAGAATGAAGGAGACTTCATAAAGCTTCCTATGATGAAGTTTGGGCATTAATTGCCTTGCAAGAGCTTGGTGCTTCCATATAATTCATCTTGGGCATATCACCTAGCTGACTTAATGACCATGATGCCTCAACTAATCAATGGTCCCCTTGTGGGAGCATGTTGTCCACTTCTTTGAGGGATCAAACCCTAGTGGGAGTTGTAATACTACCCTGTTTTCACCAATTTGAGAGAATGGATATACAAGTTACCAGTCAAAGGAGGTGCTGGCTATGTAAATTTACATTGCTTTTAGTTGCATTGATGATTCAGGGTCTAGAGGCTTAATGGGACTGAAATACCACTAGTATTTGCTATTTTGGAACTTATTTTGGCTATAGATCAATGTTATCACACTTGGAACTAGAATGGAATCATTTCACACCAAACTATGACTTGAAATGGAACTGGTCGTTGAATTGATAAACAAGCAAATCGAAGAAAAAAGTACATAGACTGTTCAAATTTTGACACATGTGCAAGCTCGTACACACACACTCATGTATGTTAGCCCCAAAGGGATAACTTTGTTGGTTTGGCCATTTCGCAAAATGCATAATTCAGTTGGGAAGTTGCAGAATCCATTCCCGTTGAGTCCTTTGGGTTACCATCCTCCATTTGAGAATCTGGGGAAGAGGGCGAATACCGTGAACATATTTCGTGAGACAAATATATATATATATATATATATATATATATATATATATATATATATAATAAACTCATGACATCAAGGTAAATCCAAACCACTGGACACCAAATATGCAAAGTTTGCTTTATTTATATTTGCTATTAAGGGTGTAAATAACAAAAGCATTGAGATATAAGTTCTAAGAGGCATAAATTAAAGTTGAGAGAAAATACATAAACAGAGGCATTCTAATTGGCCCCTAGAATAAATGATCATATAGAGATCATATATTATTTTTTGGGATTCAACTGCATTAAGTAAGTCATTCATCTATGACCATTTCCATGAGAGGTAGTTGTAACTGACTAATTTCTCATGATTTTTGAATAGTACACTTAGCACTCATTGCATTGGTGGATGCTCACAGGGGTGAAGAAGTGGGATTGAAACTAGTGAAATAAATCACATAGCGTCAATCATCACTTCCGGGGCTTGCACCCAGTAACCAGGACTTCCCGGGAGGTCACCCATCCCAGATCGCCTCTGGCTCAAGCACGCTTAACTGTGGAGTTTTCCCCACAATCAAGCCCACTTAGCTTGCTACCCCATTTGCAAAACCTTAACAAGTATTGTGCCTCATGAACCATTCAAGTAGAGTTCCCTTCACTCTTTTGAATTAAGTATTGGGGGTTTTCGCAGTGCATTATATTAGATATCATTTTTTGGGATTCAATTGCATTAAGTAAGTCATTCATCTATGACCATTTCCATGAGAGGTAGTCGTAACTGACTAATTTCTCATGATTTTTGAATAGTCCACTTAGCACTCATTGCATCGGGTGATGCTCATAGGGGTGAAGAAGTGGGATTGAAACTAGTGAAATAAATCACATAGCGTCAATCATCACTTCTGGGGCTTGCACTCGGTAACCGGGACTTCCCGGGAGGTCACCAATTCCAGATCGCCTCTGGCTCAAGCGCGCTTAACTGTGAAGTTTTCCCCACAATCAAGCCCACTTAGCTTGCTACCCCATTTGCAAAAATTAGCAAGTATTGTGCCTCATGAACCATTTAAGTAGAGTTCCCTTCACTCTTTTGAATTAAGTATTGGGGGTTTTCGCAGTTCATTATATTAGATATCAATTTTTGGGATTCATCTGTGTTAAGTAAGTCATTCATCTCTCATGGAAATTGTCATAGATGAATGACTTACTTAACGCAGTTGAATCCCAAAAAATGAATCTAATATAATGCACTGCGAAAACCCCCAATACATATAGAGATCATCAACAATAGCTATCTGCTGAATCCTATTGATCATCCTCATGATTAGCCATATTGGTACCTTCCTCTTGAGTGGATGCTCCTGAAGTTCCATAACCAATACTGAACTCACCCGTCTCTGGCAATAGAAGTGTCTCCAAGTGCATCCAGCTGAAGTCATCCTTTGGAAATGTTGCTGGTTGACTCCCCAAGTCCTATTTTGAGGAGGGATCAATCTCCTACAAGACTGTGGGATTGACAGTTGATTTGTTTTTCAACTGAAGATTGTATTGCACAAAATCCAAATAGTTAGACTGTTATTTTTCAAAACTATGTCTCCTCTTTGAGTGAATGCACTCCAACATTGTTTTATTTTGACTTTTTTAAGGTTGACTTGGCTGTGGGTAGGTGTCCCAGTTAGTGTATCAGGACTGGTCGTTTTAGTTGTTGAACCAGTTGTTTAAGGCAGAGTTAGCAATAGGCCTGTACTGGTTCAATACAACTGATTCTCACTACATTGTTATGTGGACACATGGCCATGAATTTGATAATTTAGAGCCATCCTTGGTATTTACATCTTTCCTTTGGTATGAATATATATTTCCACTTTAGCAACTTAAACATTATTGTAGGCCCACTTCTTCTCCTTGAATGTTTAGAAACATACCTTAATTTTTTATTGTACATACTGAAGCATTAAGGCTAATTCAGAAAATTCTATAGGTTTTGTGAATTCTTTTGATGCAAAGTTTTCCATTAGATAATACTACTGTTTAGTGTATTTGGTAGATCTACGTTGGAGATTCTCTATAAACTCTTTGAGGTATCATTATATCATTGTTTTATCTGTGTTTTGTTAAGGGCATTAGTTATCTTGTATACTATTTCTTTTTTTCTTCCCTTTTACAGGTTAAACCTCTGCCAGAGGCTATGTTTGGGATTTTGCTTATGCTGGAGAAGCTATGTCTGGAATCATGCCTAGGATGTTGTTTATTTCAATTGAGCCCTCAGTGTCACCAGCTCAAAATTTCAAAACATGATTCTTGTATGTAAATTGATTGCACTAGAGATATTTTAAGATAGAAATTTGGATGTTTCGATTGTGTTTTATCTAGCTTCTTGATGCATTATTTTGGCAGGGAGTGTTTAGTTGAGCAAATATATGCATTAACACTGGCATTTGTCAGTGATTGAAATAATGATTTTTTAATATTCCATACTAATTATTGCCAACAGAAAATATAGTTGCTAAAAAACAACTCTACATTTAGTGTTTTCCCGTCTTAATGATTATGATCTGAATCTTTATATGGAGTTAATAGTTGAAATAGAGGGAAGAGGTGACTTTATTTCTGGAAATTATAAAGTTATGAGCTATCAACCCTGCTGCTAAATTTGCAATTGCAAATATTGTTCTAGGCATTTTTGGTGGGTTTCCTCCCTATGGGTGTAATAGGGACCTATGGGCCCATTAGGGTCAATAATAGGATAGTTATGGTTGCCAATTAATGTAATGTGGACTAGGTTCACTTAGCACTGTTAAATAAGGCCCACTATGTAGTTAGTATTGAATAAATACAATGTGGCCTCATTAAAGAAGATCCACTAGGTAGTTAACATTGCTTATGCTTAACGTCTGCTAGGTAGCTATAAATAAGGATGGAGTCCTCCATGTGATCATGTGTTGGAATATTATTATGTTGGAGCTTAGCTCTTTGGGAGGTTGTCCCTTTGAAGAAGCAAGTGAACAATGGTTAATTTTCCATAGAAGGATCATTATATGGTGTCGCCTTACCTCAAGGGTTTTCTATAATGAATAAAGTTTTGAGCATTTCTGATAAGTTGTTTATGATTCAATCTTAAGGGCGAAGGATCATAACAATGCCTTTCTTTCTTTGGTTGCATACTATAAAGGATACAAATGATTTCTGGTTCTTGTTACAACACATTTTTTCAGCCTTAAATTTCTTTATATTACCAAGCTCTGCTTCTTTTAAATAACCAACTTTTTGGCCTTAATTTTTTTGATATTTTCTCTGTATTCTATTTCTAGCTTGACTTATCAAACAAACGCTGCATTTGAGCAGGCATTCCTGCAGGATTCAAACTATTAAGAGAAGATGCTGTTATACAAAAAAACAGTAGGAATTGTACTTACAAAGGGTATTTTTAATTCTTTTGCCCCTTGCAGAAATACTACATGGCATCGTCTAGAGAACTTGTTCGAATTGTAGGCATCCAGAAAGCTCCAATTATCCATCATTTTGGAGAGTCAATTGCTGGAGCAGCAACCATCAGAGGTTTTGGCCAGGAACAACGGTTCAGGAAAAGGATTTTGCATTTTTTTGACTGTTATGCTCGTCCATTCTTCTACAGTTTTGCAGCCATTGAATGGCTTTGCTTACGGATGGAGTTATTATCAACTTTTGTCTTTGCTTTCTCAATGGCTCTCCTTGTCAGCTTCCCTGTTGGTACCATTGATCCGAGTAAGTGTCTTTATACAGCAAGCAATTGCAATGAATTCCCTGCCATTTTACAGTCTAAAGTAGATTGTTTTGTGCCTTTTAATATGTTGTGAGGATGTTTTCCCTTTATGTATTATTAAAACTTCGTCTAGTAAGAGAGAGATAATTCTGGTTCGAAAATATCGTGCTTGTGAAAATGTAGTATCACTGGTTTGAAAGGCTTATTGGTTATTCTGGTCATAATTTTCTTAGTAGGTTGGCTTCTTCATGGGGTTTTAGGGGCTAATGCTGATATAAGGAAAATCATTCAACACTGTTGTGTTCAATTATAAATATAAATAGTGTAAACAAAAAGAGTAGGTTGAGAGTGATGAAAAACGTCTCTAACCCATTATGAACATTAAATGGGAGAGCAGAAACTTCTACTCTAACCACTAACATTCATATGGCACAAGACTACCAAAGTCAATTTGTGTATAGAAGTCGAATATACGCTGATATAAGGAAAAACATTCAACATTGTTGTGTTCAATTAAAATATAAAGAGTGTAAACAAAAAGAGTAGGTTGAGAGTGGTGAAAAATGTCTCTAACCCATTATGAACATTAAATGGGAGAGCAGAAACTTCTACTCTAACCACTAACGTTCATATGGCACAGGACTACCAAAGTCAATTTGCGTATAGAAGTCGAATATATGCTGATATAAGGAAAAACATTCAACATTGTTGTGTTCAATTAAAATATAAAGAGTGTAAACAAAATAGGTTGAAAGTGGTGAAAAACGTCTCTAACCCATTATGAACATTAAATGGGAGAGCAGAAACTTCTACTCTAACCACTAACATTCATATGGCACAAGACTACCAAAGTCAATTTGTGTATAGAAGTCGAATATAATATAGGAACTCAGATTAATTTGATAAAGGATGTAATGATGGCAGTTGAACAATCGAAACCCATTAAAGTTCAGTGGAAATAGTAAAAAAAGTCAAAAATAGGGGCAATAGTCAAGAGCCAAGACATAATTGACCCTTGACTTAAGATGCATCCTTTCTCTGACTCCTTAGAAACTCCCTGTTTACGTTATATTAAATGTCAAATCAAAAGCTAATATGGTAAGAATTTGGGCACATTATAATTTTTCACAGAAGCCTGAAATCAATATATGGTAGTACTTTTTGATACATAAGACCTGCCATGGAAACTATGAAAAAGCAAAGAAGAAGATACCAGTAAATAAAGTAGTTTAAAATTTCGACCCTAGAATTTTCTTGACATTCTGGACTAAATTCAGTCTGCCTCATTTATGTGACAGCGTTAATAACATATGGTATGGATGCATCTATATAGACATAATTTGTGGAAAGTGGAGATGACTTCAATCTTGAAACTAGCGTATCATTTTTCAATATTCATGAGAGAATCAATATGGTTGACATGCATGGGTTAATTGTTGCAAATATCAGCGATATATTGCCAACATTAGAATATATTCTGATTCTCTCATCTTGGCAATATTATCATCAGAAAAAATAGCAATTTTTTAAAATTTTGAATAAACTGTGTGATATAATTGGCAAAATATTGCGAAAATGTGGAAAATATCAGATGAGTCGGTGGTTTTTTGGATTTTTATTTTTTTTCATTTTTTTGCTCATTTTGAAGAGGGAAAGCAGGGGCTTGAGAACAAAGTGGTTAGTCGTTGTTACATTTGCCTATAAAAAGGCTAGAGGGGGAGAGGGTTGCTTTAGATGTTTAAAAGTAGTAAAAATTTATTTTTTTAAACATTTTGAAGTTTTCTGATATTTTCCTATATTTTCCCATTGTTGTCATAAGTTTCTTTCTAAACCCTTAGCGATAGATTTGTTGACACAATGGTTGTAACATTTATATTTATAGTACTCTCACTCTCTCTATGGCATTCTATGGTTTGTCCTTGTTCCCTCATAATCTAGCAAGCCTAGCACAAAGCCTCAGCAGGCAACTTAGGAATTATGGCAACAACGAGATCAGCCACTATTGTCACCTCAATGGCCTTTCTCCTACTGTTTAGTTGCTGGATGTAATCCCCACAAGGGAGGCTTCCTTGGCAAGGCTTAGAGGATAAATCTAGGGTTTCTAAGATGATTCCACAAGAGACTTGCAAATAAGATTGCCTAGAGAGATCTTCAATAAATGAGGGCTCAAGGGTGATAAAAGCTGTTACAAGCTAGGGTTTTTATGATATGCAGATTTACAGCATGCAATATCATATAACAGCAAAGCAATAACCTTCGAAAGGTTAAGATCAACAATGGATTATAGGCTATCAAAGAGGTAAGCAAGGGATAGGTCAACTTTAAGTTTTAAATGGTCGAGGATGCATCTAAAAGCAATAAATATCTAGATGTCAGCCCTATTTTAGGGTGAAAACATCAATTAATGCTATATTTTGCCTTTTTAAATTTAGTAAATACAATTCAATAAGACAATAACACATGGATGTGAACTTGCTATAAAATGCAGGTTGAGATCAAACCCTAACCCTAGTTACCAAGAATTAAAAAAAAGGAGATTTTAAAGGTGATCTCCACTAGTGGGTCTATTCAATTGGGCAATGGAGTTAATTAGGGTGAGTTCAATGATGGAAAAACTTGGATAGAGAGGGTGGAAGCCTAATTTGCTTCCCTTAGAAACCATAGCAACTTCTTTCGTAGGAAATGTAAAGTCAAAAGAATGCATGAAAACAAGTTCCTTTGATGGATTCTTGAATGACAAATTTTGGATAATCACATAGAAACAAGAGTTCATGAAAGATATTGCACTTTTTAATATGGCACAAGATAAATCCTAATTTCAAAAAATAACATGCAAAATGGAAGAAGATAACATTAAACTTACACAATTCAAGCAAGAATCACTTCATCAATCCATAAGATAGTCTCTCCATGCAAAAATATCCTCCCCAAGACAATTCACACCATCATTTAGCCATTGCATCCAAGAGAAAAAGAGAAAAGAGCTAGTGCGTACTCACTCCAGAGAGATAGTGTGTGATGATGATCTAATGAAAAGGACTTGCCTTTATTTATATGAGGGAAACAAAGTCATTTTTCATTAATTTACAGTGAAAAAGCCCTAAAAGTTTGCCTAGGCTAAATAGGTCACAAGCCAACATAGAGATGATAAAGCATAACAAAAATGTCATAAATCCTCTACACATGAGAGAAAGAGGCTTTCCACATGATGTCATCTTCCAAAAATGGGCATCTCCATCAGGCAAGTGACAAAGTGGCTCCAAGAGTGCTTCTCACTCCAAGAGATATCATCAAAATGTATGGGTGTGTCTCCAAGTAACACCTCCTCAACCAAGACATCATCATCAAGAAAGCTTGCATCCTCCTCCTAGGGCATGCATGGGTGATGTGGTAACCCTAGGGCAGAATGTTAGCCTCCACAGGGAGTTTTCCAACCCTCCCAAATCATCTCAAGTGATTCCCATCCTCATTTGGGCTCAGGAACAAGGCAACGCTCATCAGGTAGCTATAAGGTTGCCCTGGGGATATCCTAGGTCCTTTGGGCACATCATCAATCAAGCTAACTTCTTGGCTTATTGGCTTAGTGTTTTGCCATCTAGAGGTGAAGAAGGGGCCATACATCTATGTGGGGTTCCTCAAGGCCCAACATTGATCTCTGGAAGGGCAACACTGGCTTTACAAGGTCTTAAGTGCTAACATTTGGGTTGGGTGTCCTCCTCAATGTGCTGGAAAGGTGACAAGCAATCTCTCAAGGGACATTTGATGTATCTATGTGAAGCCACCTAAAACATACTCTCAAGATCAAGTGAGATCAACATCATGGAAAAAGGCCATTAAAGTATCATAGTGGACCATATTCAATGCTAATGGCACAAAACTACTTCACACAAACCTTACCTTTAAATGTCTTTCTAGCCGATGATTTGTAAGCAAGTTATCACACTTATGTTAGGGATGATTATGCAATTAACCCTATTAGGTGCTTCCAACCCCTAAGGGGAGGGACATTTCGTAGGCAATCCCATCAATCCATGAATTTATACGATATATGTGGTCATGAAATGGCAAAGACTTCAAGGAAGATGGTCATAGCCATGGTACCAACTAAGGGAGGTCCAACATCTTGAGCATCATGATGATAAGAGGGAGCAATCGTGGAGGCATGAGCTGCACCTTTCCTCAACCTGCTTTTTCTACCCCTTTGGTGTACCTTTGACTTTCTTTCTTTCTTGCATAGCTTAGGTGACCTAACTTGCTTTATGCTTTTCCAATACCCCTTAAAGATGTAGCAGTTTATCGCTCATTGGGGTTGGGACATTCATAAGTTCCTTTATTTAGATAGAGCATGAAATGCTTAGGAATTGGGTGATGGCTAATGAAGGGGGTAGAGTTCATGCTAGGCTTTTGCCCACACACTTATTATATGTCGCAGCCATCTTTTGCATTTTTCAATTTCTTCCATTTGTGGCTTCATATGCTTTTATCTTTCTTTCATCCGTGTCAACCGCATAGGGAAAATTTCCTGGCCCTGACTCAAGAGATGAGGATATATGATGCCAATCCTGATGACCAATGACAATCAAATTATCAACCCAAAGAAGGGAAGTGGATATAAGGGAGACATGGCAAGTGGTAAGTATGGATTACTGGTGTGAAACTTTTCAAAATATGGCAGTCAAATTGTATAACTCATAATAGTAATTACTTGTTTTAAGCATCTAGTGTTGTTTGTTTGCTTTACTTAAATCTCTGAAACTCAGAAACTAATTCTGTCATTTATAGGTTCTCTAAGTCTTAGCACATGGTAATCAGTTTACTAACTGTTTAATGTACTAAACTTTGGATTCTCTTTGTGATTTTGTAGGTATGGCTGGTCTTGCAGTGACATATGGTCTTACTTTGAATGCCAGACAGTCTCGCTGGATTTTGAGTCTATGTAAACTGGAAAATAAAATTATTTCAATTGAGCGGATTCAGCAGTATTCACGAATTCCGAGTGAGGCTCCCTTAGTTGTGGAAAACTGTCGGCCTCCACCTTCTTGGCCATTCAAGGGAACTGTTGAGATAGTAAATTTACAGGTTAGTAGCTTTCAGACTTTGGCACTTTCTTTTTGTTGGAAAGTTGGTTAACATTGGAGCTTTAGTAAATCAGAAATATTATTTTCTATCATGGTCAGGAGAAGTGTCCAATGTTTAGGAATGAATTCCAAAATATGTTTTTATTTTTTTCAATATCGTAGAAGTATATCAGTATTCTAAAAATTCTACAGTTGCCATATTGTTGGGTGAATCAGATCATGAACAATTAACAGTGAAGTTGATTGTATGTACCTGCTTTTAAGAATGCCTGTTTTTTTTGTTGTTGGTTTTTTTATTTATTTTTTCTGGATTTTGATAACCACTTCACTGAATGGAAAAGCAATTTGTGGTATAACGTCAAGTCATCAGTCCCTGCAAAAAATGTTTTTTATTTCCCAGGATGAGAGAACTTTGTTTTTGTGATTCTTGTTTCTTTGCAATCCACATTATGATATGGATCTTTCCTTTCATAATGTTATTGTTAGGGAAAGATACATCTGTTGTTGTATAGGCTAAAATGGGAAACTGCATGGCAAGACATGCAAGGAGGGATTAGTCTGTTTCAGAGCATAGTGGGATGAGAGAAGTTCTTTGTTTTTGTGATTCTTGTTTCTTTGCAATCCACATTATGATATGGATCTTTCCTTTCATAATGTTATTGTTAGGGAAAGATACATCTGTTGTTGTATAGGCTAAAATGGGAAACTGCATGTCAAGACATGCAAGGAGGGATTAGTCTGTTTCAGAGCATAGTGGCGTTCCATGTTCAAATGGTCATTTGTAAATGGAAACGTTTCTGGTACTAATGGTGATTGGAAAATATGTCCAATTGGATAAAACATCAATCCTGCGATGGAAAGTTGTCCATTTGTGATTGGAAAATATGTCCAATTAGACAAAACATCAATTGGTCTATATTTTTCTACAAAATCCTAATTCAGTGTATTAGTAGTTCTCCTTTTGTATCGTTTTGATTCCTGCCCTTCATTTTTCTATGAAATCCATAATTCAGTTTAATTATTATTCCCCCTTTGTACATTTTGATCCTAGTTCTTTATCTCTCCGTAGTTCAGTTTGCTAGTTCTCTTTTCTTTCCTCTTTATTTTTCTAAATAAGCTGAAGAAGTATTGAAAAGGAAAATGCTTGACACATTGTTCTAAATTAATTATGCAACTTGTATTCTGATGAACATGATTGATATAAACTATTGTACCATATCAGCCATCAATATCCAAAGCAGACATTCATTCACAGAAGATAAGGCAAACCACAGAACAGTTTGAGTCATTCGTAGAACATATTTGCATATTTGTGCTCAAAAATTTACAATCGATATTTGATTCTCCTCCTCCAAATTGACGAGGTTTATTATTTATGCTAAGGATTTCGTTTACAATATTTGAAATGCTCCCTACTTTAACCTTTTATTTACTAACATGCATGCATATCATCCTCACAGTTGTATCCTCAGAAAATAACTTGAAATACATTTTCCTTGAAGTATCTTTTATTGACATATTGATTAGGATTGTAAGCCTGCCTTAGTAAAGAGCTGATGGGAGACGCAGGCCCTTTATACTATTGCACTTTCAAACAAAGAAGTTAGTAATAAGAATAGTGCACCAAGAAGGATCTTTTTTAATTTTGGATGAATTATTGGATTTTCTTTTTTGTGTATTATAGGTTTATTTCATTTGGTGCATCATTGATTTTCCTTCTAAATTCCTTATGAAACCAGGTAGGATCCATTGGGGGTCTTATCACACAGGTTGTCATTTTCATGCTTTAATGGTATTCCCATTGCAACAACCTTTATAAATGGAATTTATGAGTATACAACTTTCCTTTTTGTGATAAAAATATTGAAAATAAAAGAAAATGATATTTTTAACTTCAAATAATTTTTTATTTTAATGTTGGTTGTAAGCTAAATTCATTGATAATCTGCAAAATTACATAATAATAAGGTTATTGTTGGCCTATGGTCTGCCAATAGGGAAACCAGACCATTGGCAGAACAGTAAGTCTTTTGTCAAAAGAGTGTTTGTCATTTGAGTCTAAAATTAAGCAAAAGTAAAGAGTTCCTGGGTCTTAATCAGTGAACATTTAAAATCCTGGCATAGCAGAGCTTGCCTCTGCTAAATGACTTGTAAAGGCTGAAAAGCCAAAAAAGCCAATGGCTACCCATACATCTTAAAAACTAGTAAGAGACAGAAGCATCCACCTCGATGGGAGCGGCCACATCCTTGCTGTTGATCCCTAGGCCAGAACATGGTCCTAAGCCTGTCTCCTTGCGTTTTAATCTGTTGTCCAGAGACTTTAGCTGAAGCTGTATATAGTCTATCATTAACAATATCTTGTCCTTGCATTGTTTCGCTCTAGGAGAACCTTGTCTAGGAGGGTTTTCATTTGATAATACAGATTAATTGTATGTAAATGATGATTTTGGTGGCCTCTTGGGTGTGCTCAGTGTGTGTGCCCGATGTCTGGAATCCAGGCCGCCACTTCAGCAGAGACATCTGAATATGAGTGACATTCGCGCTTCTGGAACACTTCCTTTTTGACTGATCTGTTGTATCTCCTGAGAAGTCTGATGATGGAATAATCAGACTGTGGCTCCAGTTCTATAGCATGTGTGTGAGCCACCTTATGATCCACGACCACTGCCGCCACAGCGGCTTTGCGCCTGGTACCTGGTCATTGCTGCAAGGAAGAGGAGATGTGACAAGGGGGGAGTTGAGGGGGAAACTGGAAGATGATGATGGATCCAAGGGAAAAACTGAAGGCCTTGAGCGGAAATCAGGGATCTAACTGAGCTAGCCAAGAACCAGTAGCAGAGCCAACTGTGAAACTCAGAGATGGGAAGGAAAAAACACGTTGAAATATGTAACTAGGTTCGGTCTTCATTTAATGTATTTGAGTTATCTTGTAATGTACTTGTCAAAAGAATAAACAAAATATTTATTATTATTATTATTGTGACTTATTAAAGCATGGGTTTCATGCTTGGGTCACCATGTTTTAGGTCAAAGTCCTGATTGAGGACTTCTAGGATTTATTCTGAGTCAATAGAGTCATTGTACTTCTAAAGAGACCCTTCTTGGCTTTTGAATCATGTAAAAAGGTTAAGTATTGAATCAAATATGATTTATTTATCCTCCACACCAAGTCGGCCTAAGGACCCTACTCGACCTCACATGGAGCCTACAAATATAAGCACATCGAATTCATTTGGAACACACTCTCACAAGAAGTTCGATATCTCTTGTAGTTGGGAAAAGTGCGAAGTTTGTTGCCAGGAAGTTAAAGGAAATGCGAGTTGGATGGAGCCTAAGGAGAAGAAGAAAATCGAAATTTTGGTACATCTCTCTCTATTTCGTGCCCTAGATTGGGAGATCAAAGTCTTCCAAGTTTCATTGTTGCCAGAAGTTGCGAGTTGCTAGAAGCTGCTACCTAGTCGAAGTCGCTGGAAAGGGGTCAAAATTCTGGGACGCTCACTTGGTGTGGAGGGAAAGTCTGGTCTTGGTCTAGGGTGAAGAGTCTCAAAGAATACTATTGAAAGGAAGAATTTCTTGATTGGGTTTTCCCCTCGAGGGGGGGTTTTGCCCTTGCATAGTGCCTACCTCTGGTGTCTATTGTTTTATGTGTTGTTGCTTTGGTAATTGCTTGATTAACTAGAAAAAAGAGGATTTAAAGAATTGTAATAACAAGAAACATCACAAGTAATTATCAAGAATAAGAAAATCTTTCTGCCTTTCTGATTTTCTAAGATGGTATCAGAGCTTTGGTGAAGGAGTCTACTATATTTAAGGAAGATGTCTAACATAATCAGGGGAGAGAATAAACTTGAAGGAGCCTCTAACTATAGGTTTTGGAAGAAGAGGATTGACCTCATCCTTGAAAAGATCAAGGTAGTAGACTTGGTCAAAGGAAAAGTAAAGAAGCCTACAAAGGATTCCAGTGATGATGACAAAGTGAAATTCAGGGACCTAGAATTGGTGGCCATGACTCTGATGGTAGAAGGAATAAATGACAACCTTGTCCCATTCATAGCTAACGTCGATCATGTTTAGGAAATGTATGAAGCCTTGTCAAAGTTATTTGCTATTAAGAACATTGGTCAAGTAGCAAGTTTGAAGAATGAGCTAAGGACCACAAAGATGACTCAAGAAGACACAGTGGCATCCTTCTTTGTGAAGATATCAAGAATCAAGGATGATCTTTTGGCCATTGATGAAATTGTTCCAGACAAAGAACTCGTGATCACTGCCCTATTAGGATTGCCACCTACTTGGGGTGCATTTGCTATAGGAATTAACAGTGGAAAGGTAGCTCAAACCTTTGAAGAACTATGGACTACCTGCAATCAGGAAGAATTAAGGATCCCATTAGCTGCCAATGCTGAAGGAGTATCAATTGCCTACATTGCTCAACAGAAAGGAAAGAAATCAAAAGGACCAAGGAAAAAATTTCACATGTCTAAGCTCGAATGCTGTCAATGTCATAAGAAAAGGTTACTCTGGGAGTGACTGTCCGACAATCCAAGAAACAAGAAGACAGAAAGAGATCAAGCCAACCTTGTTGAAGGAGACCCAAAGAAAGTCAAGCTCGAAGAATCTGACATTAGGGACTTACACTACTAAGTCCTTTGCTTGTAACTTTAGATATCTTGTTTTATATTTTTGATGTTTTAGAATTTATAAGTTTTTAACATTTTTGAAAAAGACATTTTTATTGTTTTTATAAGTTTGTAGGTATCCCTCAAGCTTTGGAGGGAGCCCCCAACAACTCCCAAAGGTAAGTATCTCATTTCCTTTCAGTTTTTGGTTTCATGTACTCATTTAGTTTTGGTTATATTAAATACTAATCATCATTCTCCCTCTATTGTCTTAGGAAAACATCTACTATATTCTCAAGGAGTATGAAAGAGGACCTCTCAAGGCAAGGTTTGTCAAGGAACAAAGCTATGCTTTAAAACATTGATTTCTTTATAATATATGTTTATTCATTGGACAATCTATTACTAACATTGTTGTGTCTAGCTATAGTGAATTATATTGATTCTTATTTTGGGTGATTCATCACTTGATAAATCTACCCCTCCTATTCTTAACTGATTTTATAGAACCCTAGATAGGTTCTTTGGAAAACCCTAACCTAAAGTATGCTAATGTGAATGTTTGAAACCCTAAATTGCTAAAGGATATTGTGAATTGCTATTTGAAGTTTATTGATGATGTCATGTTTGGGATTTTGGTATGATCAAGAAAACCTAATATAGGGTTGAATGATAAGGTCTAAAATCTTGAACCTTTGAAGTATTTGTAATTTTTGGATTTGCTATGTTCCTATATTGAAACTCTAACTCATTAGGGTTTGGTGGAATATGTAAGCAAGACCCTTAGTCTAATCAAATTAGTTATATGTCTAACTTTTATTGATATTTGTGAAGTTGGGTTTGGCTAACACATGATATGAAATGCCTTTGCATGATGATGGAACCTTAGGTATATATTGATATGTCCTTTTGGTCAAAACCCTAGCTTGGTGTAGGTCAGTGTATGTCTAATGTATTAATGTTGTCAGACATGATATGCTTATGTATGATTATGAATTCTTGGATATGTGTGTCGACTTAGTTATTGATGGTCCTTGTCTAAGATTCTAGGATGATGATATTTGGAAATCTAGGGTTTTGCAACTAAACCCTAATAGAAATTAAATTCTCTAGTATGTGTGATATAACAATCTGAGATCATTTACATAATGATTGTTGAGATTGTGAAAATGAAATTCTAGGGTTATGGAGTTGAACCTTAGTAGAAGTAAAATCTTTGATGACAATATGATGATTTGAGATTTGTGTAAGATTGTTGAAATCTGAGTTTTGGTTGAGATTGATGGTTGATTGAATATCTAGGGTTTGCAACTAACCCTAGTGGACACTGGTCATGTTAATGACTAAGCTGTGATTGACTTTGATTGATTCTTTTGTATGAAATCTAGGATTTTTATGAAACCTTAGTTGAAAGTCTAACTTACGAATTTTGAAAAGTTGCTAAATGCTTTGTAGATCTATATTGTTTCTAGGGTTTGCTATATGTTGTAGTAGGGTATATCATACCTTTGAAAGAAACATTGAAACCCTAGATAAAATGAAAGCCGTTATGAAATAAGTCTAGGGGGTGTATGAAAAAGTCCCTAGCATGTTGAAGAGTATATGTGTTTTGTTTGTAATCAAGTTTGGGTATCCGATGTGTATAAAGTTAAAATTCTTCCGTGAGTTTATGTCTAACTTCATGCTTCTATAGATTTGGTTGTAATTGCTATCTAAGTTGTGCACGTACACAATCTTCAATATGGTGAAGATGGTCATTGATGTAAGCATGATGGGGATAATGATAACTCTAATGAAATGGTTGGAAGCCACGAAAGATTCTATGATGACGAAAAGAAGTTGATCTCCCTAAGATTAAGAGGGAGTCTTGATAAAGAAATGCTCCCTAGTTGAGAGGGAGTGCATAGCTTGGTTTTGATTGAAGAATGAATTTTGGAGGATATGTTGCTGCATGAGAAGTAGGAAAGGAAAGTGTATGATGGAGGAATCTTCTGTCAGAGATTCAGTTGATAGTCCTACTATGAAAAGATGAGAAGCAACATCAAACTGCCGAAAAGACCCCAGAGGTTTGTATTTTCCTATGGACACGTGAAAATATATTATTGATTGGGGTTGTATTTGTAGAGATGAATATCTCGAAGGATTTGATAGCATGTTAGTTTGATTAGGAAAGACTGGTCTTCCTTGATCTGCTGGATCAAGGGTGTTGAGGCTTTGTGAGTGAAGCATTGCCTGGGAGGACATCTGGCCGACACTTTGTGTTGATGTCTAGATCCCGAAGTTGGAAAGGTGGTGTTTATTATAGAGCTATGTTTTTGGATACACACCTAGATCTTTGTGTTGGTGGTTAACAAGTAAGCTTGATGGTACCTAGAGGGGTTGAAAGCTTGAGTCCACCTTATTCCCACTTGGATAGATTGCCTTGGTCAGGAATCTAGTCCTTGGCATTGTAGTGCCTGAAGTTCTTCATTGTTCATATAGTTTGAGATCTTCCATTGTACTTGTATATGATGAATACCTCCCTAGTTAAGAGGGAGCGTTGGAAATGTGAAAATTCGGAATCCCGAATCACTACTGCAACAACTGATTACGTTTCTCCTATTTGTTAATTACTGAAGCAAATTATTTACTGTTCCCTACAGTAAACACTGAAACGAACACACTGCAACCTACACCATTTAAATTATAAGCGGAAACAAGAAACTAAACAAGAAAGACATACAACACACACACACACACATCTACACAGTTATTTTTGGACGTACGTCCCTGGAAAAACCCAATGCGGGAAAACTGGTGCAGGAACTGAGGGTTTTATTATTATGCAGTAGTAATTTTGAGTACAATTTGTTGGATGCCCAACTGGCTATCTTATACAGGGAGAAATTGGACAAAACAAGTAGTGAGATGCTCTCATCTTGTCATTGGAAGAGTCCGACCTTGATCTCGTTGGAAAGAGGCTCTGTGTGCCTTCTGCGTCAGCTTCTGCGCAACACTGTGTCGACCCTACGTAGTCTCTGTGTCACCTCTGTTGGGGACAGTGTTGCTCCTCCTTCGGATCCTCTGCTGCCCAAAAATTTCGATTTCCAGCCTCCCGGTCTCACACTCCGGATCTCGGCTTCTGAAACTCGATATCCTCAACAGGAAATTCGATCTCCCTCTAGGCTCTGCGCTGCCATTGCATCAGCACTGCGTGGGCCAGCATCAGCCTCTCTCTAGACGTCATTCTGTCCTCTCTGCCTTGTACTCTCTGGCCCAGGAAAAGACTCCTCACCAGATACTATCCCTGCCCTTCTCTGCAAAATATCACTTCGAAATTCTCCCTGGCAACTGCTCTACTTCAGAAAATCGATCCTTGGATCTTCACTCGATGTGTTTTCTCCAAGTGCCCCTCAAGTCTCTTCTTATATCTTTCTGTTGGACAACCAATGGCTCAAACTAACTTCTAATCAATGGCTTAGATCATTTTGGCTTGATCTTTGTTTTCTTTTAGAAGTTACACCCACAATTTAGATTAATACCCATTAATTATTTTAATTTCCTAAGTTTCGACTTAGGGTCCCATTAAAAATAATAAATTATTTTAATAAAACTGTCTGCGAGAGGAATTTCCCAAAACGATTTCTGGGTATTAGAGAATGCATGTGTCTAATCCTCCCTGCAAATTTTGAGACTTAGAGCACATCCAATGCTACCAGAAATCAACACTCCCTCTTAGCGAGAAATGTGCTCTAGCAATGCATCCTGTTGAAGCATCACTCTGTTTTGTAACATCTCCTTCTGCGCTGTTGATGTGTGATATCCTGTCTACCAACTACTATGCAAATGATGCATCTGTTTTGCTGTTGATGCTACCACTGTCAACAATGCATCCATACTGCAACTCCCTCTCAATTTTGCATCTGTGCTGTCACTGACACTGCCACTGCCAACAATGCATCTGCATTGCAACCTCTTCCAACCGCTGCTGCTACTGCATTAGCAACGGAAAAGCATCCCAAATTACTGAACTGGCGTTCATGCATCTTGTTGCTGGAGTTTGATTGCTGCTAGTCTCTAGGTTGACCCTCTGAAGCCTCTATGTTGATGCTGACCTTTGCTCTGTGCCATCTGCACTGTTGCAAACTCTGAAGCCTCTGCGCTGATGCTGACCTTTGCTTTTCGCTGCTCAGTATCTGGCGCTACTAGCCTCTGCAATTGTCACTCTGGCACTCCTCTGCATCGACACTGGTCCATCTTGCTACTATTGATTTGGGCTCCCATAGCAAGGAATTGATCCAAGAGGCGGGCTCCTCAAGGATCCTGCCCATCTGTAGCTCTTTCGAACTACAACTTTAAATCAGCCCACCTCCCTCCTGGAGGTATCTCGGCTGTCATGGCAAACTCCTCCTCCTCGATCTTCGTGACTGTAACTTTCATATCATGCTTCTCATCTTTGCCCTTCTTCGTGAGAGGATACTGTGTTGTGTAGTGACCGAATTCACCACACTTGAAGCATTTGATCTTCGAAACATCTTTCTTCTTTTTTCGTTGCTTTCGCTGCCCCTTGGATACAAGGGTTGCATTATCTTCCTCCTTGGGCTTCGACCCACTGTTGCTGCTTCCATTAAGTTTTCATTTGACCAAGTCTCTCCTCAACTCCTCTTGCTTAAGAGTTGCCCACATTTCATTTCAGTTTGGCAAAGTCACCCTGCCCAAGATGCTCTGGACAAAGACTTGTCACTCCTCAGATACTAAATTTAGGGTCAGTCTTACCATTTCGGAACCTTGAGGTGTTGACCCCATAGTTGCCAGCTCGGGTCTCATGAAGCTTAGTGGGGAACGGATCAATGTGTTTCCCCTTTTGCATCTGCAGAGATCTCATCTTCTGCTCTAAATACATCTTCCGCTGCAGGGAAGATTCTTGATACAGTGTCGACAATGCATCCCACATCTCCTTGGCAGTCCCTTTGCCAGCGATGTGACAAACCACATGATTTTTCACTTTGTCGAGGATCATTCTCTTTGTTTTTGCCGTTTCTCCCTTGTATTTCTTGAGCAGATCTAGATCTGCGGGCTCAGCTACCACGCTATCGACGTAGATCGTGAGAAAATGCTCATCCAAAAGGCAAGCCATCCTTGCCTTCCATATCACATAGTTGGATGTGCCATCCAACTGATCCGGATCTCTCAATCCACTGGCTGCCATCTTTGCCAAACGAAAAAGTCGAATAGCCTCCTCTCTCCTCTGCACAACACTAGATTGTTCGACGCACTTCCTATTGGAGCTTGTAGATTTTCCCCTCTCCGCTGTTGCTTAGCAAATGAGAATTTAGACTCCTTGGTTGGAAGTCCTCTGAGGAAGAATTCCCTCAATTGTGTCTCTCCCGCTGACAAGCTGACAAATCTTGATCTGGAAATCCTACCTCTCTGTCGACTCATTCAGAGAGAGATTTACCATGAAAAACTTTCCCTCCTAGCCTGAACTGTGCAATCCCTCTGGGGATTCGATTTGCTGCCTATGCAGCGCTTTGAATTCCCTTCTTCCTTCAGTTCTGGGCTCTTCCAGCACTGCTCTCTTGTTTCACTTGCAACTCTGATACCATGTGAAAATTCGGAATCTCGAATCACTACACTGCAACAACTGATTATGTTTCTCCTATTTGTTAATTATTGAAACAAATTATTTATTATTTCCTACAGTGAACACTGAAATGAATAAACTGCAGCCTACACCATTTAAATTATAAGTGGAAATAAGAAAATGAACAGGAAAGAGATACAACACACACACATCTACACGGTTATTTTTGGACAAACGTCCTCAGAAAAATCCAATGTTGGAAAATTGGTGCAGAAGCTGAGGGTTTTATTATTATGCAGTAGTAATTGTGAGTACAAATCGTTGGATGCCCAACTAGCTATTTTATACAGAGAGAAATTGGACAAAACAAGTAGTGAGATGCTCTCACCCTGTCACTAGAAGAATCCGACCCTGATCTCGCTGGAAAAAGAGGCTTTGCGTCCCTTCTGCGCAGAACTACGTCAACCCTATGCAGTCTCTGTGTCACCTTTGTTGGGGACAACGTTGCTCCTCCTTCGGATCCTCTGCTGCCCAGAAACTTCGATTTCCAGCCTCCCGATCTCACACCCTGGCTCCCGACTTTTGAAACTCGATTTCCTCAGCAGGAAATTCAATCTCCCTCTAGGCTTTGCATTGCCACTGCATCAGCACTGCGTAGGCCAACATTAACCTCTCTCTAGACGTCGTTCAGTCCTCTCTGCCTTGTACTCTCTAGCCCAGGAAAAGACTCCTCACCAGATACTATCCCTGCCCTTCTCTGCAAAAGATCACTTCGAAATTCTTTCCAGCATCTGCTCTGCTTCAGAAAATCGATCTTCTAATCTTCACTCTATGTGTTTTCTCCAAGTGCCCTTCAAGCCTCTTCTTATATCTTTCTGTTGGACAACCAACGACCTATATTAACTTCTAATTAGATCATTTTGTCTTGATCCTCATCTTCTTCTGGAAGTTACACTCACAATTTAGATTAATACCTATTAATTATTTTAATTTCCTAAGTTTAAACTTAGTGACCCATTAAAAATAATTAATTATTTTAATAAAACTGTCTCTGGGTGGAACTTCCCAAAACGATTTTTGGGTATTGGAGAATGCATGTATATAAGCCTCCCTGCAAATTTTTAGAAATCAACAGGAAAATGTAACTAGGTTCGGTCTTCATTTAATGTATTTGAGTCATCTTGTAATGTACTTGTCAAAAGAATAAAGAAAATAATTATTATTATTATTATTGTGACTTATTAAAGCATGGTTTACATGCTTGGGTCACCATGTTTTAGGTTAAAGTCCCCATTAAGGACTTCTAGGATTTATTCCGAGTCAATAGAGTCATTGTACTTTTAAAGAGACCCTTCTTGGGCTTTTGAATCATGTAAAACGGTTAAGTATTGAGTCAAATATGTATCCTCCACACCAAGTTGGTGTAGAAGAGATCAAGGTGGCCTAAGGACCCTACTTGACCTCACATGGAGCCTATGAATACAAGCAAATCGAAGTCATTTGGAACACACTCTCTCACAAGAAGTTCAATATCTCTTGTAGCTAGGAAAAGTGCGAAGTCTGTTGACGGAAAGCCAAAGGAAGTGCAAGTTGGGTGGAGCCTAAGGAGAAGAAGGAAATTGAAATTTTGGGACATCTCTCTCTCTGTTTCGTGCCCTAGATTGGGAGATCGAAGTCTTCCAAGTTTGAGTGTTAGCGGAAGATGCCAGTTGTCGAAAGCTGCTGCTTAGTCAAAGTTGCCGGAAAGGGGTCGAAATTTTGGGAGGCTGACTTAGTGTGGAGGGAAAGTCTGGTATTGGTCTAGGGTGAAGACTCTCAAAGAATCCTATTGAAAGGAAGAATTTCTTGACTGGGTTTTCCCCTCGAGGGGGGTTGTGCCCTGGCATAGTGCTTACATTTGGTGTCTATTGTTTTATGTGTTGCTTCTTTGGTAATTGCTTGATGAACTAAAAGAAAGAAGATATAAAGAATCGTAATAACAAGAAACATGACAAGTAATTATCAAGAATAAGAAAATCTTTCTGCCTTTTTGATTTTCTAACACAACAGATCTTTCCTATCAGAAAATCAGTGAGGAAAGGCAGGGGATTAGAGAAATCTTTACCGCATGAGTAAAATGTCCAGAGGGAGGAAGGGTCCATCATGAGCTGAAGCAAGAGAGAGTTGAGTACTGTCTAGGAATGAGTGCGAGCCGAGCTGAAGTGATGGGTGCCACAAGAATGATGTCAGCTTGTGTAATGGCCATCTTCACCAAAGCTGATGGTCTGGAAACATGTACACTCAAGTGAATGAGGGGCGACGGGGCATGTTGACCTCATTCATTGCCCGGAGTGATGGTTGCCTTGCCCCCCTCCCCACCTTGCACCTCCTTTATCACCCTATACAGGGAAACTTCATCAAATAAGTTAATTGTGTTTTAAAGTAATTTTTGAAACTTCTTTCTATTTCTTGATAATAGTGGGTCTTCTGGTTAATAGGAGTTGCTATGTAATTTTTATGATTTACTAGCATAAGTCAAAGCTACAGATTTATAAATTTAAAAATAACCTAGAAAATTTGACTGCAAACTACGCTAGTTAGACTCCATGCGTGATCCTACAAGCCAACCCACCAAATGCAGGTTTGGAAAATATTTCCCATTAAACTCCAAGTGACTTGGACCATTACCTAATGCTATAGCTGTAAGCATTCAGCCTTCTACCTAATAGGCAGTGGTGAAGCTCTGACCAACTCAAGTCACCACTTATTTGAGTAGGAATAGAAGCAACAAGACATGGAAAGGCCAAGGGAAGAAAAAAATTGCTGTAGAATTAACTGGGACGTGGACCATTACCCAATGCTATAGCTATAAGCATTCAACCTTCTACCCATGGCTGCATGGGAGAGGGAGTGGAAGCGGGAAGTGGGAGCGGGGAGCGACTTTTTCAAAAGCTCCCAGGTCGGGAGCGATTTTGGTAGCAAATTTTATATAATATATATTTTTATATATTTTGATCCATATATGTCAACAAAAGCATGTAGAATGATGAATTAGTGATAAAAACATAAAAACATGGATTAAACCATATAACATCATTCATCTAGTAATTATAGTCTTCATCAATCACGGGTCCACAAATTACAAGTTCTCATTTATATAGCATATAAGGGTGCACATAACCAAAATAGCATTGAGTACAACCCATCTTTGAACCGAAAATACATCAACAAATAAGCTTTAGATGACTTCTAGCATCCAAAAAAATCATGCTACAACAAATACCTACATATCATCAAAATCATTGCCTATCTTGGGATCTTTGTCATTAATATCGCCCTCTAAGCATTAACGTAAGATAGAAAAACATAGCATGTCAAGTCAAGATTTGTTTAAGTGATAGGTACATTTTTAGTAGGGTCATGATAGAGGAGTTCGAAAACCAATGTCACTAACATCCAGGTACATAGAGGGCTTGGTGCTCTTGAATAAATACGAGTTCCATACCTTAGTACATAACAAAATCCAATGGAAACATTGCAATCCCTCCAATCCCGAAATCCTGAAAAACTAACAAGTGTGCTGGATTTTGAGTGAGATCTAAAATTCTACTTTCTCCATACGAAGAAATCCAATGAGGTCAGAACAAGTGTTGTGAAAATCGCGATAAAATGAAAAAATCGTGATTTTTTCCCTCTGCCGATAAAATCGCGATAATTAAACAAAAAAATTGCCGGATTTTTTTTTGCCGATTTTTATTGAAAAAATCGCGATAAAAACAAAAAAATCGCGATAAAAACTTAAAAAATCGCCGGGCAGTCGGGGTAGCAAGGTTTTATAAGGGATGCTAAATGTTTGAAATGCAATTTTTTTTGAAAGAAACAAATAATTTTTGAGTGGGGCAGCTTAATGATCAAGTCTAGGCCCTAGTATTGATATGCTATTCATTTTCATCCTTTTACTTAAATTTTTAACATTACCATGAAATGACTCAGGATGTTTGAGAGTGGTTCCGGCCTCATTGGATTTCATATGGAGAAAGTAGAATTTTAGATTTCATTCAAAGTCCAACAGACTTATCGGTTTTTCAGGATTTTAGGATTGGGAGATTGTAATGTTTCCAGGTGACACCACCTGCCTGGGCTACCCTTGCCACCAGCAGAGCACGTGGTCTACCTCCTATAGCTCCTACTTCTAGTTCTTCAGCTTCTAGAGCACATCAGACTCCACTGCCATCTCCACCAGCACAGGCACCAGCGTCTACATCTAGAGGGAAAGGGAAAGCTGTGGCATTTTCTCGCAAGAGGGGCAGAGGAAATCAATAGGATTAGACTTTCATTTGATTGTATATGACATTATGACATGATGAGATACATTATCATATTTTTTGTTGATATTTTGAGGTTGAGTTGGGACTCAGGAGTCATGACTTACTATTCAGGACATGATTCAATGTTATGTGTGATTTTAGCGCTAGAAATGATATTAAATATCTTATATATTAGTTTTTTTTATCATATTTATGTGTCAATGTATTTATTTTATGTTATAGATGGTTTAAACTTTAGATATTAAAAAATTGAAAAAAAATGAAAAAAAAATGAATATTTTTGTACCAAAT
This sequence comes from Pinus tabuliformis, assembly GCA_031772625.1. Classification (NCBI taxonomy): domain Eukaryota; kingdom Viridiplantae; phylum Streptophyta; class Pinopsida; order Pinales; family Pinaceae; genus Pinus; species Pinus tabuliformis. Next base: position 43,173,415 of record CM062815.1, read on the forward strand.
GATTTTTTCCGATAATTCCGATTTTTTTCCGATTTTTTCCCTGCGCCGATTTAATCCCGATAACGACTAATGCAACATTGGTTAGAACCACTCTCAAACATCTTGAGCCATTTCATGGTAATGTTAAAAATTTAAGTAAAGGATGAAAATGAAAGATAAAGGAGAACGCTATTTTTAACATTACCATGAATTGCATATCAATATTAGGGCCATAGGCTTGAATATTAGGCTGGCCCACTCAGAAATTCTTGTTTCTTTGAAAATAAATTGTGTTTGGAATGTCTTTATGAATTTTTTTTGTGAAGAAAGCTAAGGAGCGGTTTTTTTTTGGCGGGAGCATCCTCCCGAAATGTTAATTCTACTTTCTCCATACGAAGAAATCCAATGAGGTCAGAACCACTCTCAAACATCTTGAGCCATTTCATGGTAATGTTAAAAATTTAAGTAAAGGATGAAAATGAAAGATAAAGGAGAATGCTATTTTTAACATTACCATGAATTTATGAATTTTTTTTGTGAAGAAAGCTAAGGAGCGATTTTTTTTTTTTGGCTGGAGCCCGCTCCCGAAATGTTCTCCGACAGGGAGTGAATTTCGGGAGTGCACTTTGGGAGTGGATCCGAGGAAGGGGGGCGGGGGTGCTCCTCTGCAGCCTTGCTTCTACCTAACAGGCAGTGGTGAAGCTCTGACCAACTCAAGTCACCATTTATTTGAGCAGAAATAGAAGCAACAAGACATGGAAAGGCCAAGGGAAGAAAAAGATTACTATAGAATTATCGTTTCACTTCTATTTTCTTGATTTCTTTTACTGAAATGAAATGAAATGAAATTGTATATTAATGTCCACAAAAGACCAAAATAATTGAAATGGACTAGAGAGTACAGTGAGCATTTATAGCTAGAAATGAGGGTGCATGAAGCACTCCCTAAAATGAAACAAAAATGAGTACAATATAGAGGCGTGAAAAAGCATACATATCAGTGGGTTAAACCAAGAAGTTGAACCATAGGAGGTGAATAATATTGAGCAAAAAGACAGTCCAGAGAGTAAGCTGCATCTGGGTAAAGGGACGGAAACCTGTCCGAGTCTGTAGTGCAGATTTATAAATCGATGAATGAAACATCTGTCTGAAATGAATATTGAAAATATCAATGCATATCTAGATTATTTTTCAACGACTTTAGGTGACACACTGTTTGGAATTTTTAATTTTATTTTATTGGTCTGATGTAAACAAATACACACCCATCTCTCCAACAATGTTCCAAAATACGCTTCTCTCTGTCTCTATCATATTATCTCTTTTGAAGAAAGACCTACCCTATTTCTTTCTTTTAGGTTCACAAGAATCTTTACGTGTGGAGCTGAAAAATAGACAGCGGATGGGTTTTTTAAAGGGAAAGTTGAAAGAAGTATTATGATTTTGATAAATACTTGTGGCATTCTTGAAGTCTTTGCAAAGTTTCAGATTCATTATGCTAAAACATATCTTTTTCCTAATACATAAATTCCTTGTGATGTGTTTCCCTGGATTTTCTCTATTATTTTTCTGTACTTGGCATTTTTTTGATGTTTCAAAAGTTCATTCCGGTTTTCAACTAGAATTGAGACTTATTTCTCTTGGCCTGCATGCATGGTACTATGGTGTCCTACCCTGTTCTCATTTTCTTGCATATCTACTCATCGAGTCTAGTTTTTCTGCCTCAAGTGAAGGAGTTGATAAATTTACACTCGCTAAATTTGAGAGGATGTTGAGGCTTGTTTTTTGTTTTTCATGTGATCAACTCTGCTGTTAGTTATTTTAGGCTTGATGTTTTAGAACTTATTCTTCAGCTCAGCTTTCAACTTATGTCTTTCATGATGAGATAAATAATCAAGAAAGTGATGATGCCTAACGAAAAATTCAAATCCTAATGTTATCTCTTGGTACATATCCTTGATACACTGATGCTATTTTTTATTATGTAGAATGGAAAATTTGATATGGTAAATAGTTATTTTATCTTGTTTGGTTTGGATATTTATTACCAAGGGAGTATCAATCCAAATAGAAGATGACAGAAGCAGAAAATGTGTCTTTCATCTCTGTAAAAGCACAATATATTTTCAACTTTCAAGTGCATACTTACTGAAATGCGGTCTTCGGAACACACTACATTTAACATTTCATTTTGCACTGTTAATTTGTATAAGTAAAATAAAGTAAAACTCCATGGTAAAGTGCCAAAGTGCTGCTCAATTGGTTGAATTATCTGCCCAAGTTGTGCTGCTGATCGGGAGGTCAGTGGTCAGTTGTCCAAATCCAATCAAGTCACTTCAGGTTACAAGCCATCATTGTGGCTGGCAGTTGAGTCACCTTCCATCCAAATACAGGGAAGAGGATGGGGGGATCCCATCAGGCTTTTCTTGGAAAAGATGTGCAAACATTTTTTTTTTTTAATTACAAATTTGTCCATGAATTCTTATTTTGTTTTGTCATTATGGCTATAGGTCATATGTAAATTGAAAAATAAGCCTACTTTTGTTTTGAATGACAGGTGCGGTACAAAGAAAATCTTCCAAAGGTTCTCCATGGAATAACATGCACCTTTCCTGGAGGGAAGAAAATTGGGATAGTGGGTCGGACAGGCAGTGGGAAATCAACTTTAATTCAAGCACTGTTCCGAATGGTGGAGCCCATTGATGGAAAAATTATAATTGACGGCATAGATATATCAACCATAGGCCTGTATGATCTGCGCTCACGTCTGGGTATTATTCCACAGGATCCAACTTTGTTCGAGGGGACAATCCGTGTGAATCTAGATCCTCTTGAAGAACATTCGGACTCTGAAATCTGGGAGGTATGTTTTTTAATGGCACTGGCAAGATATAATGGGTATCATAACATTTATTTCATTCTATTGCCTATGCCTATGTTGGCATGTAATGAATTCTGTAAATCGTTTTTGCAGGCACTTGACAAGTGTCAGCTAGGAGATATTGTCAGGGAGAAAGATCAAAAGCTTGATAGTGCGGGTTTGTTTATTATCTTAACAACTATCCTTAATGTTGTTATATTGTTTTTTTCTCATTCATGTAGATCTGCAGTTTAATGGTTCTGGAAGTATTTTCAGTTGATTATTATCTTAATGTTGCCTAGTTGATGAAAAGTAATCATGACCATGCAATGACAGTGACTGAGAATGGAGAAAATTGGAGTGTGGGGCAGAGGCAACTTGTGTCATTGGGTAGGGCATTGTTGAAACAAGCACGTATATTGGTGCTTGATGAAGCAACAGCATCAGTAGATACAGCAACTGATGGTGTCATTCAGCGAACAATCCGTGCTGAGTTCGGTGATTGCACTGTCATCTCTATTGCGCATCGTATTCCGACTGTGATTGATAGTGATCTAGTTCTGGTTCTTAGTGATGGTAAATATCACTCTGCTCTTCCAGCATGTATTTTTTCTATGCTGCAGAATTCTTAGGAACCATGAAATTATTTCATTGTCTGAGGCCTAAAGTGAGGACTACATATCTGAGAAATATCTCCATCTTAACCGGATCTGGTGTGGGCTTATTCTTTGTTGCAGGAAAAGTAGCAGAATTTGATACCCCAGTAAGTCTTCTAGAGGATAAGTCATCCTTATTTTTGAAGCTTGTGTCAGAGTACTCGCTGAGGTCAACTAGTGTTCCTGAGATGGTAACCTGAACTAGGCATGGAAGTGTGAATAACAAGGTCGGCTGAAGGAACACCTAAAAAGCTTGGCTTTTATGGTTCAATTACCAAAAAGGTGTACCGGGAGGGCCTTCTTGTTCACGGAGGTCGGTGATTCCATTTGGCTCTTGAAGTATTAATCATACATGTCTGCAATTCTTTATGGTGAACTGGGAATAAAAGCTCAAAATAAATCTCTTCCAGTTTCTAAAGGCGATTGCAAACTATTGCAAGGGAATCAAGTATGGGCTATCACTGACAAGCACTTGGTTGCAGGACATAATTCTATGTTCCGTTTCCAATGCTTTGATGGCATTTTGGCCTCTTATGTAACCCGAAAGTACGTGTTCATCATGAAGCACAGTTGTCTTGCTTGCATCAGTATTGTGGCAATGCTCTGTAGCTCTCCACATCTATGAAGAATATCTTTGAATACGAGCCAAAATTGCTAGATTGTTGTTGTAGAATTGAGGAACTGTAAAGGTAATTTTATTACTATGTGCGAAGTCAGGCCATTGTTCTCGGCTGAAATGTTGTGTTCTATGATGACATTGGATAATCTAAATTCTCATTTAATTCCTCAGAGGTTAGCAAGGGACTTGTCCTGTTTCTAGAATTTATTTTTCCTGGTTTATGTTTGCTGAAGATGGAGATTATTCAGACATGGGTGTTCTGAAAATTTGAAATTGTGAGTCAAAAATCACAAAGTCAAATGGAATTTTCTTGATTCAACAACCTCAGATATTCCATTTTTATATTGTAATGTTATTGGAAAAACAGGAAAGTATGAAACAGTTATCCAGGATGATTCCATTAATAATGAATTAAGAGATTTTGGTTCTCTCCTGAGGCCATCTTTCTGATTATGAGCCCGAATATTAGAATAATGTGAAAGTGTATTTTATATCTCAGAGCATGTTCAAATTTTGGGTAGTAAAATGTTTAACCAGTTTCTCTTGAAAGCGTCCTTTAATTAGAGTTGAAGAGATTTGCATAAGGTTCTGGATCCTTTCCACATCCATAGTAATCGGCGTTTTGTGTTGCCTGATATTTACTTTTAATTCTGGTGAGGAATCAAATGACTTAACATATATATATATATATATATATTATCATATATATATATTATTTCCTTATGATGTTAATAATCAAATGACTTAATATGAATATATATTATTTCCTTATGATGTTCATAATCAAATGACTTAATATGAATATATATTATTTCTTCTTAATATGAATATATATATTATTTCCTCACAAAATGATTTTGTGATCAGTTGACAGGCTTTATTACCAAAGTTGACCTTGATTTTCTGGCGGCGTGGTTCGTTTGTGTGGGTTGATTACTTACAGAGTTGACTAATGTTGACTAATGTTGTTTCTAGCACGTTCATAAAAAAGTTTTAACAATTGTTGTAGAAATTATGGCGTAGATTTGTAACTGCTTATGAAGTTTTAATCAAAATCACAAGACACAAACTTACTCTATTGCTCTGCGGAAGTTAATGTACAATTTAGAACAAAAATTTCAGATATGCAATAAAAAAATAACAAACATGCACACAATAATTTTTCTGGGGAAAACAATTTACTAAAAAATTGAATGTTTGCTTGTTTTAATCTGATGAATAGAGATGCATTACAATTGCTTTGCTCCATTGAGCACAACCTGCGAGTGAATAACCTATTTCTCTGTTCACTGAGAAGCTTTGACCCAAACTTAGTCAATTTATGCTTTTGCTTGAGCTTTTATTTCTTTCGCAATTTTTTCAGAAATTAGGTTCCTATTATTTAGGATTTTTTTCAAAATGGATTGTGCAAATCTCAAGGTTGATCATCAGACTACATGCAACACCAATGTTACACTACCTTGGAATCTCCACCACCGCTGGGGAACTCAAATTCTTTGCATGCACTAGTTATATTGGGCTGATTGATCAGTGAACTAGATGATCATTGAGTTTGATTGAAGTCCCACTGTACCACTGACTGTCTACTAGTTCCTCCAATAGTTGGAACTAGTTGAACTGAAAACAACTTGAGATGATTGATTTTGATTGCTAGAAATTAACAATCACACATGCTTAATTGAACTCTAACTCCAACTCAAACCATGTCACACAAGTTAACTGCATCCAAGTTGTCTGATGATTATTAACCACCCATACCCTGCACCTACTCTTACGGAGTAAATTGGGTGACACAAACCATGTCACACAAGTTAACTGAATCCAAGTTGTCTGATGATTATTAACCACCCATATCCTGCACCTATGGAATTCGAACTTCCCTCTTGACAAGGCCTTTGTCAAAATGTCAACATCTTGTTCCTCTATCGAAATGTGGTGTAACGACATTATCTGCCTTTGCACACAGTCCCGTAAATGGTTATACTAGATATCTATATACTTGGATCGACCGTGAAATACATGATTCTTAGAGAGCTTAATGTCCGTGAAATACATGATTCTTAGAGAGCTTAATGTAACTATGATTATTACAGTAGTCACAATTGGATCCATCCTCTGACCAAACAGTCCTACAAACATCTTTCTCATCCAGATTGCTTCAGATGTCGTTTGACTTGCAACCATGTATTCTGTTTTTTCTGTTTTGAGCGCCACAAATATTTGCTTTCTATTGTACCAGAGAACAACTGTGTACCCAACATTGAAAATTCCACTTGTACTCTTTCAGTGTAATGGAATATTCAACCAATCTGCTTCTGTGAAGCCACACAACTTCACTCCCTTTGTCCCTCTGTACAATAACCCAAACTAGGTAGTGTTTTTTGAGGTACCGTAGAACATGCTTAGCTGCCTTCCGTAACAATTTGGTTGGCCTAACCGTAGCTTGGCTCAACTGGTCCACTGCATAGCACATATCTGGTCGTGTTTTCACAAGATACATTAGTGAACCCACTAGTCGCAGATAAATGGTAGCATCCACTTCCTCGCCTGAAGTGAGATCTTCCTTTCTCTAGTTGATTGCTAGAGGTGTCTCCACGGCTTTACAACTTTTCATACATAATCTTTTTAGTATCTCATCTGCATAGTTGCCTTGAGACGCAAACAATTCCCCATCGTCTTGCCCTACTTCAACCCTGCGGAAGTAGTGCATGAGACCTATGTCCTTCATTTCAAATTCCTTTGCAAGGTCTTCCTTGTAAGATTTGATCAGTTGCTCATCATTACTTAAAATCAGATCATCAACTAAGACAATAATAAGCAATTTACCTTCTACCAAGATATGATAGAGGTTTGCATCTGCTTCACTCTTGGTGAAACCCAAACCAGTGAGATAACTATCAATCCTAGTGTACCAAGTGCGAGGTGCTTGTTTTAAACTGTACAATGCTCATTTGAGTCTGCACACATGAGACTCTCGATCAAATGTGTTAAAACCTTCTGGTTGCTCGATGTACACGTCCTCCTCAATAACTCCATTGGGAAATGTTGTTTTTACATCCCTCCGGTGGATCTTCCACCTCATTTGCGCAGCTAGTGCAAGAATTGATCTAATGGATGAGTAGCTTTCTGCAAGAGTAAAGGTCTCGTCATAGTCAATTCCCTCAACTTGAGAGTACCCTTGGCCACAAATCTGGTATTGTACTTCTCTATGATTCAGTCTGCTGCCTGCTTCACCTTGAAGATCCATCTCGAACCCACTAATGATTTATCTACTGGTCTTGGGACCACTTCCCAACCACTGTTATTTACAATGGATTCACATTCATCCACCATTGCATCAATCCATACAGGTTGCTCAACTGCTTTCTCAAAAGAGGATGGCTCAGTGTCTACAAGCTCAGTGATTAGAGCCATGTTAGCCAATGTATTGTTTAGGTGACCTTCTCTGTCTGCACAAATTTGAAGTAGCACCCACATTCTCCCCCGCATCCTGCACAAGTCTATCAACTTCCGTGGTTCTTTTCCTGCCTTCCGAATCTCTGTTCCTCAATTTGTGGCTACTCTGCAATTTTCCGAGACTTCTCTTTTGGAGCTAAAAACTCATCTTCTGGTGGGATTTGAAGCTCCCTCTCAAGGGAGCATTGCATGGTTTTCACCTCGTCAAATTTTACATCCCTTCGCACCACTGTCATTTTGAGGGATGGAAACTACACACGGTAGTTGTGCGGAGTTTTTGTGTAACCCACAAATATCGCCAACTCTGTTTTTGTCTCAAGTTTCTTCCTTGATTCTTTGGAGACATGACAATAAAAGAGACTCCAAAAATCTTGAAGTGCGACACATTTGGTTCGCCCCAAGAAAGCCTTCTCCAGTGTAATCATACCAAGAATCTGATGAGTGTTGATTTCTGGTAGCATCAGATGTGCTCTAAGTCTCAAATTTTGCAAAGAGGCTTAGGCACATGTATTCCAAAGAACCTAGAAAGCGTTTTGAGAAATTTCACCTGGAGACAATTTTATTAAAATAAATAATTATTTTTAATGGGTTCCTTTGTCTAAACTTAGGAAATTAAAATAATTAATGGGTATTAATCTAACTGTGGTTGTAACTTCTAGAAGAAGATGAAGATCAAGCAAAAATGATCCTAGCTATTGATTAGCTTAAGGGTCATTTGGAAAACACACCGAGAGTTGATCAACCAGATCGAATCGCCGAGCCAGAGAGCAGCGCAGTGATTTCGTGGTGATCACGCAGAGAAGGGCAGAGATAGTTTTGGTTAGAGAATATTCTCTAGAGCCAAGAATACACAATAGAGAAGTAGAGAAAGATGCAGAGGAGGCAACACAGAGGTAGCCAAGGACTCGTTGGTTCAACGGTGGGATCAGCGGGGTCTTGCAGTGTAGAGTGAGGTAATTTCACTAATTTCTTCTGCCGAGTGATATTCTCAGTACTGGATTGCCATAAAGGCATCCAAAGTTTGTATTCAGAAATAACTTCTGCATAATAATAAAAACCTTTAGATTTATTGCATCGGTTTTCCCACATTTGGTTTTTTCCGGGGACATTTATCCAAAAATAACGGTATCATTGTGTTTTTCTTGCTCAGTTTCTTGTTTCCGTATTATATTAAATTAAGTGAAGGTTGCAGTGTATGTATTTCGATATTTGCCGTGGAAAACTGCAATTAATTGGTTTAAAGGAATCTAACAAATAGGAGAAATATCATCAGTTGCTACAGTAGGGATTCCGGTTTAAGGAATTTTCACATGGTATTGGAGAAGTGCAGGTGAGACAAGAAGAGTAGTGCTAGATAACCCAGTGCTGAGCAAAGAAGAAGGTCGAATAGTTGCAGGAAGTGTTAGGATTCCAAGAAAATCTCATAGGTTGTAGCTCGGAGATGCCTGGTAACATATAAATTCAACTATTGTTGCAGGTTTAGTGGAAGGAATGATGGTTTGGTTCAAGCTAGATAACCCCTTCTACTTTGTTTCACTCTAGACATGCATGAACACTCTCAGACTACAAGGCTTTAGGCCACCAATGCTCATAGTTTTAGATATTAGGTGAATATGGAGAACACTAACCACACTAGTAGATACACAAGACCATGTGATGACCGACTGCAACTAGTAAAGAAACCGACAAATCTAATCTATTAATGCAAAGCTGGATGACAACGTTCTTGCATTAGATAGAAAGAAACCTAGGCAACCTATTCAGTGATACATTCAACATTCAAACACAAAGATGAGATGACAGTTATCTAGTGCTAGACATCAAAAGATCAAGAACACAACATATCAGGCACAGGCTTAGAACAGAGGAAGATGGACAGTGATCAGTTAACAACAAAAGTAGCTTGTATTAGCTAAAAATGAAGATGAGACACTGCAAGTGACAAAATGTTTACAGTCTCCAGAAGTTGAACCTTACATCAAATTCCAACCTTGATTACGTCTTGCTTCTGGATATTTATAAGTTTACAATACTAGGGCACTTGGCTGTTCAGGTATGGAGAGGTCATAATTGACCACCCACTGCATTTAACCGCCTGATGGAGTCTTTGAACATGGTTGCTTGATTCAGTGGGTGAATCTGATCTGTTCAGGTGCTGCGCTGTCCTTTAGGCGGTTGGAGTGCTCGTATCGGCGGAGTCCATCACTGATAAATTCAGTTACAGAGTCGTGCTATGTCTATTTTCTCCTTTGGCCATGCTTTCTGTTAAATATGGTCGTTGAGAGTCTGACTGTGACTTATGCTGGCAAAGCTAGTCATCTCCTTCTTTGGGCAACCGAATGGTCGTAGGACGTGGAATGCATGGGTAGGTGAACGATTTGGGTGAGCGAGAAGAATGACTGTCGGATCAGGGAAATGAATGGCGGAGATGGCTCGATGGAGGCTATCGGTCGAGGTGGGAACAAGGCGTGTTAGGGCCGTTGGATCTTCGGCGGACAGATCGGACGGTCATCAGGCTATGGAGTTGCACGACATTTAACGGGCGGGGGCGGTTTGGTTGGGCGGTGATGGTTTTCATCGCACCGCTTTCGAGCGTTAAGTGGTAAGAGCCCGGGGCCAAGCTATTCCACTCAATGATCGACACGTAGCAGCGTATGAGAGAGAAAAACCGCTCTCATCGCACGCTATCGCTCGATCAAGTTGCCGGCGTGATGAAAGCGAAGACCGTCAGATCTTGGCGGAGATGATCTGACGGTGGGGAGTGGTAGAGCGGGTCACCTTTATCGGATGTGATGGGAGCCGTTGGATCGGCGGGGGTGATCAATGATGGGGAAGCGATGAGGGGTTTATGAGCGCGTGAGGGCGTATGGGTAAGGTTTTATGGTAGGTTTGGGGTTTGGCGCTAAGTTCAAAGGGGGTTACTTTGTCAAGTTTAGGAGGCAAATAGAGAAACATAGATGGATGAGAGTAAGCGGGGTAGAAGGGAAAGGGAAAATGACCCATGAGGGGCCCCTTTGAAGACACCACCAAACAAACCAAGCTTTTATTTGACATGTAGAAAGTCAGCGCTGCATAGCAGGGCTAACACTGGCTCCTTCTGGGGATGAAATCCTCCATGTGAGGTTTCAAGAACCATAGACCACTGCCTTTCATACAAAAACAAGATCAGCGATGTTTCCTAGTGTTCCATTGGGCATGGAGTCTAATTAAGCCTCGCCTAAAATTTTGTAAAAGAACCTATTTACAATGCTGAGGCCTAAAAGGCCTTAATTAACATAAACTTTCAAAAAACGCCCATTAACTGGGCCATCAAAAACTGCTTCTCCTTCCATACTTTGCAACATGAAAGTGTTTTTCCCCTGGACCTGAGCAATGACAAAAGGTCCAGTCCATAGAGCATCGAACTTCCCAAATTGCCTTTCTTTTCCTTCAGTGCATCCCATTTAAGCACTAAGTCTCCAATTTGAAAATTGTCCATCTTTGCCTTTCTGTCAAAGGCTTTCTTGATCCTCTTTTGATGTGCTGTAGCTTTCTCAATCAATTGATCTCTGATTTGATGCACTTCCGCCAAGTCACTAATCCTCTTTGCCATGTCATTTTCCTCATTCTGCTCTTCCTGCAAGAACTTGGCCACAAGGAGGGTCAATTGGATTGGAAATACAGCCTCAGTGCCATATACTAGTTTGAACGGGGAATTCCCTGTGGATTTATTGGTGGTTACCGTGTCAGCCCACAATGCAAACTTCAGTGTGGAATCCCAGTTCCTTTTGTTGTCTTCCAACGACTTTTTGATTATCCTTATGAGGTTCTTGTTGGATGATTCTGCCAGACCATTACCTTGAGGGTAATATGAGGTGGAATGCACTAACTTAATGCCCATTGAGTCACACATGTCCACTAACTCTTTTGCCCTGAAAGCTGCTGCATTGTCTGTAACTAATTTGTGCGGACAACCAAACCTGGTGAAAATGTTTTCTGTCAAAAACTTCGTGACAACATGGTGATCAACGTTCCTAGTATGGATGGCTTCAATCCATTTAGTGAAGTAGTTAGTGGCTACTAGGATCCATCTGTGCTGGCCACTAGAATGTGGATTAATTTCTCCTATGAAATCCAAGTCCCACTGTTGGAAGGGCCACTGGCATGTATTGACTTCAAGGGTAAGGACTTCAACTGCTGTTTTCCTTCAAACCTCTGGCATTTGTCACAGGGTCTTACAAATGAAAAGACATCAGCAAAAAATGGGCCAATAATACCCCTCTGAAGATCTTGTGGGCTGTGGTTTTCCAATAGTGATGTCCTCCACATATGCTGGAATGAAACTGATGCATGACCTCCACAGATTGTTCTTTTTCCAGGCATCTTAAAATGATTCTAGATGGATCTTTCCAATAGAGCAAGTTTTCATGAATACAGAACTTGGCTGCCCTGAGCTTAATAGTCCTGGCTTGGCTTGAACTTAGGCCTGGAGGAACTTCTAGATTCAACAAAAATTGAGCTATTGTAGAATACTATTCACAAGAAGTTAGATTTTCAGCCAACAACTGGTCATGTCTAACTGTTGCTTCTTATGTCTGTCCATCATCTGAATTTGTAACCACGCAATTTATGTCAAGCATTTTATAATTTTCTTCAGCCATTAGCTGAGCAAGGCCCTAGCCCTTGACAAGCTTGGTGGGCTTCAATTCTATGTTGAATTCAATGAGCTTTGCAATCCATTTGGCCCTTCTTCCATTAACATCTGGCTGCGTTAGGACATCTTTTACTGAAACAGAGGGCACATATGCAATTACCTTGGAGCGCAGAATATAGATTCGAAAAGCTTTTAAAGATTTGACAAGAGCATAACCCTGTTTTTCGATGATATCATACCTTAGTTCAACATCCCTTAAAGTTTTGCTGAAAAATTCCACTAGATGCTGGTGGGATCCAGTATTGTAGCAATAATGCTACAACTCCTGGGGCTTCCTATCTCTAATTTTATCAACCCGGTAGTTCGTACAAACTTGGAAGCGACGGTGCTGTATGCATAAGTATTAGCTCTTGTCGCAGCTGTCACTTGGTCAGCTGGCACAAGTCCACTAGGGCTCAAGCCAACTTCTATATGCTCTCAGAAGAAGCTTTCTAAATGATGGACGAAGGCTATCTCAAGGGAAATTGATCTACTTTGCAAAAATGAACTGAAAGCCAACCAAAGCATGGAAACCCTAGTAAACCCTAATCTGACTAGTTTAACCTCTATGATGCAATAGTGAGAGTGCAAATGTCTAAAAATGATGCCATTACTTCTAGTGATGTGAAATGCATGAACTCAAACTACTTTCGTTGAAAAGAACATTGTTTTTGTATTTTTGCTTAAGTGGTTGGAGTGATTATGGTTTTGTTTCTTATTAGGGTTTGGCTGTGCAGAGGTGGTGCGAAGGGAGAGAAAGCTTGGGAAGGGTCAGGAGGGCTAGGAGAGGTCCCAGAGGGTCCCTAGCATCAGTCCACAGAAGTCTACAACGTTCAGATGCTCGACAACCAAGTTTGCAGGCTTCTACAGGATGTCTGCAGGGGATCCTACAGGAAACTAAGGAATTCTACAGGAAGTCTGCTACCTTCTACAGGATGTGCTGTAAGTGGAAGTTTTGGGTGATGGTGAAGTGATGGAGCGGTATGGGTGGATAGGTAAGGTGGAGATGGAGCTTGTGATGGCTCAGGGACAGTGGAATAAGATGGAGAGAGAGTGCACGGAGTTGGTTGGTGAATAGAAGGATGGAAACAACGAAAGGTCAAAAAAATGAAGCCACGTGGCAATGGAAGAGTTGGAAGGTGAACGAGCTGAAAAGAGGTCGAGTAGGTGGCTTTAGGCGTGGTTAAGAAGAAGAAGAAGGAAGTGGAATGATATTGAGCAGTGTAAATAAAACAAATTGCTTATGTCTTGCACCAAAAACGAGAATCCATTAACCTGTGCTGTTAAACCTATGAACAGCAATGTCAATCATGAAGAAAAGTCGTGCATGGAATTGTAATGAAGAAGTATGGCTCAAGAGCAAAATGCATGGAAGGATCCACGATTAAAACGACTGTGTTGCAGCTTGCATAAAAGTGGAAAAAGACTGCGTTTTTTTGGTGGTTGGTATAGACTGCACCCCAATCCCTAAACAGAGATGGCAGTGAAGGCACTAACAACCTTTTCTTGGAGCTCCAGTGAATTACAAACCTCCTATTCTGATCTAAGCAACTGAAAGTGATTTAACCATAAGCTAATCCTACTCAATCTTATTAAAGAAATCAAATCAGCAGACTGTGTTCTTGAAATGCATATCAAAACAAGGAAACAAAGTGCTGGAAAGAACGGCAAATAACACTACAAGAAGAGGAGATCTATTGCTCTCAGGTTGGGCCCTAACCTGAGAGCTATAGCTCCCTTAAAAGCTCAGAATTAGATCCAAATCTGCTTGCCTTTATTCATAATCAAAAGTCTAATGTCATGCCAAAACTGGCTTACAAAAACAAACACCGAGCTGTGCTCAGAAATCACAATATCAGTCCAAAAGTTCAAAAAGCTCATAACAAAGGCTACGACCTTCGTATTTATACACAATGAAGATCAAGCTGGCTTCCTCCATTCGTGGAGCTTGGCTGTCCAACTGAAAGTCAAACTGCTGTAAGACTGCTGATCCTGTAGAACGTGTTGGCTGCCTCTAAGCTCGGTGGGGAGAGCTGTTGGAGCTCGGAGTTAAGGTGAAAATCACGAGGAAGGTCACCAAGACTGTGGACAACCTCCCTATGAACCCGCAATGTCACCTTTGTTGTCTTCTTGTCTCCTTTTGCGTGGTCTTTTGCTCTCTTTAATGCCAAAAACCTGAAATCATCATGTATTAGCCACATAGATATAATGCATGCCCTTCTTCCTACAAATAACACGAATATACTAAGAAATGAATGCATAAGTGATAAAAGATGAATGGTTGAGCAAGGTAAGTAGGCCAATATGAGCCCAAATTTTACCAAAAATTGGGGCTCATCATCACCCCCAGCTAAAATATTTGCTCATCCTTGAGCAACTTAATCCAAATCTTCATCCTTCATTGCTTTTACTGCTTCCCTTACATCCCAAGGCTCTGTGGTAGTGTCTTCCTTGCTGATATGAAACCCTGCTTTTCTGTTCAACTCTTCCCATTGTTCACTGTCATCCTCCTCTGTATTGCCTTCAGTCAACCCTAGCAGTAATGGTGGGCTGAGTTTAAGGCCAATCCAGCTGGCCTGGAGGCTTTGCATGGATTTCTTGTAAAGGTCTACCCTTGCCAAAGCTTCCCTCATCCGAATTGGGGTATGGTACTCTCGGATTTTCAAACTGTGTGCCAAGGTATTCCATCTGCGTGTACATGCTTGGGCAACACTTTCTCCTAACAATCTTTCCATGTCTTCAAAGTGAGCTATAGCTTGGGCCTGTTGGTCCATAAATCTCAAGGAAGTTGTGGGATCAGTAGACAACTGTTGGTGTGCTGAGATGAGTGTAACCGGATCCTCTGGTTCTGTTCGAATGAACAATGGCTCGCTCAATTCTCGGTTCATGACCGATTTTGCTTCAGCTGCTCTTTGATCCTCATGGTTCAACCATGAAGCGAACGCCATCAATTTCATATCACCCAAGGCAATATTGGGATCCCAGGAGACTTCATTAGGCAAAGCCAAATTGTGGAGGTAGAACTCTGCTAATTTGGCTTTGTCTTCTGACGAACTAGTACTGCACAATTCAGAAAATTGTTGTGGGTTTTGGATCTGAGAAATACCTCTTTGTGCCAAGGTATTTATTTGGAACTGCAACCATTGATCTTTTAAGTACAATCCATAGGATTTTGCAGGTTGTCTGCACTGTATTGCCTCCATGGCCCAGCTGGCCATGCAGGCCAATTGTGCTTCCTTTTGCTGCAGCTGTTCTTTTAGGGCTTGCACTTCAATTTGTGCCTGCCGTTCTGCTTCCTGTAGAAGTGTCATTGGCTCTTCAAGACCGGTGGTCAGCTCCTTTTTGTCTTGTTGTTCTTCTGTGGTGTCTTTGGAGGATGTACCTGCCCCTGCCCTTAGTTCCTGTAGCTGCAATCTCAGCTTCTGATTTTCTTCCTGTAGAAGCACACGTTGGCAATTAGCCACATGTTTAGCCATGGTGAATTCACTCCTGACCTCCTTGAGTTGCTCTTGTAAAGGGCCTATGTCCGCCACACCCTTTGACTTGGCGATCTGCATCCATGTGTGGGAACGGACTCTTTCTTCCTCTAATGCAAAAAATAGGGGTACAGTAAATTTCTGCGGTATGATTTTGCCCGCCTCTAAAAAGGTGTAGTATGAACTCAGACTAGGCTGAGGGCTGGGCTCTGGTATATGTACTTCTTCTGCCTCTTTAGGTGTCTCTACCTCACCCTCCCTTGGTGGTGATGAGGGTCCTTCCCTCTTCTCCGTTTCCTGTAGCCGGGCCAGAGTGTCTTGTAGAACATTTTCAGCTTCCTGTAGCCGAGTTTTTTCAGTCAACAGGTCTAACCTTTCTTGCCATGTATTTTTCTTTGGACTCCCCTTCTCGTAGGTGACGGTTATCCTTGAGGGGGACCTTTCCTTGGGAGAAGCAGGGGTATCTTCGATGACAATCGGGCTGCTGGACGGAGGCTGTGGCTTTCCCGTCTTTATCCTAACACTTCTTCGAGCTTTAAAGTATAGAGGGGTCTCCCTCTTCCTCTTTTTTTTTGGCTTAGGTGGCGTGCTGAGGCCAGCTAATACAGCTGCTGCCTCTCTTGCCAGAATGTCCACCTTCTTCTCCTTGGGTTTCACCTTTTCAGGGCTTCCTGTAGAAGCCATTGTTTTGGTAATTTTCGGGCTTCCTGTAGAAGACCCTTTTGCCAATTTCGGGCTTCCTGTAGAAGCCTGTTTCTGCTTTCCTGTAGACACGGGTGTCACCACCTTGGCTTGCTTTGCTGCATGGGTTTTTCTTTTTGGTTTGGTTGCAGGTGCTGATGAGGTACTTGGGCTGATGTGGACCACCTCAGCTTTGTCCGTTCTGCTCTTCAACCTCTTTTCTCTTGCTGACAAGATGGGTGTGTCACCTTTTTCTTTGTCATCCTTTTTCTCATGCTTCTTCTTTTGTTCTTTCTTCTGCACTGTGGTCGGGGTCTTCTGGCCTGTTTCTTTCTTTCCCTCGGCCACTGCTTCCTTTTCCTCACTGCTGGAGGAACCCGTTTCTTCAATCAACATCCTTATGTCTCCATCTCTTGTCAAATTCCTGAATGATTCCCATGAGAGGGGAACCTTATATGAATGAAGCGCATCCTCCACAAGAAGTTTGATCAACCCATGGTGGGCTACCTGATCTGGTATGCCTTCTTTTAACTTTGTGGCACACTCAATTAAGGACTGTAGCAGGAAATAAGGAATGCTCAGTTTCTGTTCTACAGGAAGATCAATCCGGTGCCTCAATTCAGTGAGCAACCGAAAGTGATATGCGTACACGATGCTAAAACGGCCTTCACAGGTTATATACTTCATGATTTGTAGGCTGACTTCATTCCATGGTGGTAGCAAGCTGGTTCTTCGCACCCCATTTTTGTCCTCCGAGAATTCCTCCTCAGGTGGAAAGAATTCTTTCTTGGCCTGCTGGCTCAACTTCCTTTCTTCCTTATCCCATGGCAAACCCATCGGAAGTTCAGTAATTCGACTGATATATTGCGGGGTGAGCTTGAGGCTTAGACCCCTGAAGTTCACTGTGGCCAGTGTCTTGGATTTCGGCTTCAGAGCCTGCAAAAATTCTTCTGCCACTTCATCATCGTAACCCTGCAATTTGTCACAAAAAAGATATCCATTGAACCCGTGTGAAGAGCTCCACCACTTCCTGGTTTTCCCTTAACTTGGTTGAATCAGTGGGTTCTCGTCTAATAAACCCACCCGGCATGATAAAACTGTTTCCTTGACCAGAGGTGGTGATTGTGGAAGAAATTTGGTTCACTGAGACAGAGCGTAGAATGTCATGCACATAATCCACAAAACTTATCCCTGAGGAACTTAACACAGTTTAATTACTCGACATCCTGTAGAATGACAGTATAGGCACAACAGACAACAATTTCACCATTTTTCTATGACCAGACTGTGGACGACACTTTTGCCACCTTTAATAACCAGTTGCATGAAGAGTTCAGGGTTACCTTTTTAATTGGCCACTTTTTTACGTGAGGCACCCGCTTTCCTGTAGAAACTGCGTTCCTGTAGGATGACAGCGTTCCTGTAGAATGACAGCGTTCCTGTAGAATGCAGCACGCGATTTTCGGGAAGGACTGCGGTCGGTCTGCGCCTTGGGTGTGCTTCACAATCGTTCTGATAGCCAAAGGCTCGGCGTATCGAACTGCAAAAAGATCAGGATAGCCGCTCGAGTTCAAAACGGTGGTTGATAAATGCATGAGTGCAATCTAGCCGATTAGATTTTGAATCGGCGGAATCCGTGGCGCGGGGGGTGAGCTGTCCCCGCCGGACCGTTGGGTGACGTCATTCCATCATTCAATTGCGCGTTCACTTGCTGCTGCATCAATTCCCGCAGATCTGCCGCCGCCTCTTCTGTTAAACTCGTTTTTTTCGACGGGATTGCTCTCACGTGCGTGCTGCTATTCTTTTTGTCATGGCCGCCACCCACACATCCACTAGACCATTAACTGGCCGACGTGGCCGGCTAAATGGCCATACGGCCGCTCAACCCATTCACCTTTACACTTAGCAATCAATCAAAGTAACATTCATGCAATCTGATGGAAGGAAGGGTCGAGACACTTACCTGCGTGGCTGCACACGATGTTTCGGTTCTTTGGACGCTGATGAGTCGATTTACCTGCTGCTGGCGAACTTACACAGGCCCGGAGGTCCATGTTCACGAGCTGCCGACGATGGATGGGATGCTTTAGTTGCATGCGCCCACGTTTCATTTCATATGGTCTGCGCTGTGAATGGTATCCACTCTAGCAGGCTTAACTGTTACAGGACTCCCGCGGGATGTCTTGGAACAGTTCTTCCTCCTTGGGTGCATGCTGCACGACGATGGATGGCCTCACGATCACACTCCTGGAGCTTCTGGATGACTGGGATGCACATGGTGTGAGATCTCTAGCGTTTTTTCCATTTACAATTTGCTTTTTCTCGAGACTCATCGATCTGCTTTGCTGGTGCAGGTAACTTTGTTGCATGTCGACAAGGATGGTGGAACAAGATAACAACAATGTGCAAGGGTGACAACAGTGGCTTGCATGCGTCCAAACCGATCCTTAGCCGTTAGATCTCCTCATGAAATGAATTCTGGCCCGTTCTGAGCTTCTACAGGAAGTTTCCTGTAGAAATACAGCGCTTCCTGTAGAAAGGTTGCGTTCCTGTAGAGAGTCTGCACCTTCCTGTAGAAAATCTGCATCTTCCTGTAGAAGACTCAAGCTGTAATAAAATTGCACATACCTTGGAGAAAATGAGTATTCTTGGAGGAGGTGCTGGTGAGGTGTCCTGACTGCATGATGAGGACCCTTGGCTTTGAGTTGAGAGGCTTCCTCTCCTCCATAGAACACCTGCATGCAATTTTACATAATGAATCTGCTGACCTTGTTTTTTCTTTTGTTTTTTTTTTCTTTTTTCTTCTTTCTCTTTTTTTTTGAAAGATAACAGGGGCACCTCATTGAGGTTTTCACCCTTGCCATCTGCTTTAAGCGCCTCAAAGAGGTTTTCACTCAAGGATCTTTTTCCAATCTCTTTTTTTTTTTTTGAAAGACAATAGGGGCGCCTCAATGAGGTTTTCACCCCTACCACCTGCCTTGGGCGCCTCAGAAAGGTTTTCACCCAAGGATCTTTATTATTATTATTATTTTTTTTTTAGATTCTTCAGGGTATGCCCAAAGCAGAGGCAGAACCCTTTTCTATGACCAACACTGCCTTCTCCATAGTTTTGATGAACTCTTGTCTTGAGGGAGGCTTCCTGTAGATCTTCAATCGATGCCCATTGACAAGCATGGGGATGGCTTCCTCATCAATGGTCCGAATAAGAACAGATCCATTGTCATGACATTTTTCCACTGAATATGGCCTTAGCCATCTGGTTCTCAGCTTTCCCTTGAAATCTTTGTATCTGGAGTCATACAACAAAGCCCAATCTCCCGGCTGAAATTGCTTGTCATGGAGATGTTGGTCATGCCACACCTTTCTCTGAAGTTGAACCACTTCTGAGTGAAGGAGGGCCTGCATTCGTTGCTCATCCAGTCCATTCAGCTGCAATAGCCTTTCTTGTTGTGCATGGCTGAGATCTAGGTCCAGCTGAGCTGCCATCCTCAAAGTGTTGTATTCAAACTCAATGGACAGCAAAGCTTTCTTCCCATAGACCAGCTCATAAGGTGTGAAGCCGGTGGTGGTCTTCCAAATGGTGTTGTAAGCCCATGTGGCTTCAACCAGGCGATCTGCCTAGTCCTTTCTGCTGCTGCTCACCACCTTAGTCAAGATCCCTTCTAATGCTCTATTGGTGACTTCCACCTGCCCATTTGCTTGAGGGTGATAGGGGGTGGAAGTCCTATGCTTGATCTTGTGATGAGCAAGTAGATCTTCAACCAGGTTGGAGGTGAACTGGCTCCGTTGATCGGTGACCAGCTCTCTTGGATAGCCAAACTTATAGAAGATGTTTTCTCTTAGGAACTCGGCCACCTTTTCTTCTGTTGCTGCTTTGATTGCTTTGGTCTCTGCCCACTTTGTCAGGTAGTCAGTGCACACAATGATGTAAGACCTTTGCCTCGAAGGAGGGTTGATTGGGCCCACAAAGTCCATACCCCACTTCTCAAATGGCTCAAGAGTCACCTGAGGTTGGAGAGGCATCTCATCCCTTTGGGTCGGTTTCCCCATTCTTTGGCATTGGTCACACTGGCTGACATATCTTCTGACATCTTGATGAAGTGTGGGCCAATAGTAGCCTGCCTGCAAGATCTTGAAGGCAGTTCTCTTTGCTGCAAAATGTCCTCCACAAGGCCCATCATGACAAGTGAGGAGGATATCAAAGACTTCCTCCTCCCTTACACAATGCCTTAAGATCTGATCGGGGCCAAGCTTGAACAGATTGCCCCCGATCCAAGTAAATGAGGCACTTTTTCTGATGATTCTGCTCTTCTCTCTTGAAGATAGGTGCGGAGGGAACTGTGCTGAAACAAGGTAGTTTGCTATATCAGCAAACCATGGAGAGAGTACTGAAATAGCAAACAGATGTTCATCGGGCATCTGGTCATCCACTGTTCCATCCTCATCTACAGACAAATCCAATCTAGATAAAAAGTCATAAACAACATTTTCTCTACCTGGTTTGTCAACAATGGTCAAATCAAACTGCTGCAATAAAAGTAACCATCTAATAATACGAGCATTCACATCTGGTTTATTCATTAAATATCTAATTGCAGCATGGTCTGTATGTACAAAGGTTTGATAGCCAGTAATATAATGTCGGAACTTGTTCAGTGCATGGACCACAGCTAAGAACTCTTTCTCGGTTACAGTGTAATTCAGCTCAGCTTTGGACAAGTTTTTGCTAACAAAGTAAATGGCATATGGAAGTTTTTGCTCAACTTGTCCTAAAGCTGCACCTATGGCTTTGTTCGAGGCATCAGTGTGGATATGGAAAGGTAGGGCCCAGTTTGGACCTCTCAGGATTGGGGCTGACACCAACTTGTCCTTCAATTCATTTAAAGCCCTCTGACAATCGTCAGTCCATTTAAACTCCACATCTTTTGCCAACAGGCCAAACAATGGCGAGGCTAGCTTGCTGAAGTCTTTAATGAATCTCCGGTAATATCCTGCTAATCCCAAGAAACTCCGAACATCCCTTACCTTTTGAGGAGGTGGAACCTTCTTGATGAGAGCAATTTTGTTAGGATCCACCTGTAACCCTTGGCAAGAAATGGTATGGCCTAGCACGGTCCCTTCAGTCATTAGGAATTCACATTTTTCAGGACTAAGGGACAAGTTCATCTCAATGCATTTGGTTAGGACTTTTCCCAGATTGGACAATGCTTCCTGGAAGTTGGCCCCATAAGGAATAAAGTCATCCATATAGATTTCCACTGCATCATGGACCAGCTCCGAGAAGATGCTCAAAACAGCTCTCTGGAAGGTAGCAGGAGCATTGCATAGCCCAAAGGGAAGGACTCGGTAGGCAAAGGTGCCCCAAGGACAAGTGAAGGTGGTATTATCTTGGTCTTCCGGGCTGATTTGGATTTGGTTGTACCCGCTAAACCCATCCAGGAAAGAGAAGAACTTCTTTTCTGCCAGTCCATCCAACACTTGATCTATGAAAGGTAGAGGGAAATGGTCTTTTTTGGTAGCTTTGTTCAGTTCTCGGTAGTCCACACAGATTCTCCATTTCCCATTTTTCTTGGGAACCAACACCAGAGGGGACACCCATTCACTATCTGAGATGGGGTAGATGAATCCGGCATCCAACAGTTTTTGCAATTCTTCCTTGACAATGTCCTTAAGAGCTGGATTCATTCTCCTATGGGGTTGCCTAACTGGCTTACAATCCTCTTTGATGTATATGTGATGGGTACAGACCGAAGGATGGACTCCTTTCATCTCCTTATAGCTCCAAGCAAAAGCATCTAGGTGACTGGCCAACAGGCTACACAGCTCCTTTTCCTGGGAAGGAGATAGGGAGGAGCTGATCTTTAACATTCTCTCGGGCTCGAACTCCACATTCTTGACTCTGGGAGTGACAGAGTTGGTTGTACAAAGATCCACTAAGGTGCTAGCTTGGGCATCCTCCACCAATTTCTCTAAGGATAGTGCACTGGAAGGTGGATTCTGGATCAGGGTCTCGATCAAGTCATCCTCGGTTGGGGGGTCTCTTCTAGTGGTATCTAAGGTGCACAGAGGTGCTGAGTACACCTCGTCTTCCTCTAACCAGAGTGGTAAGTCATGCTCTAAGGAGGGTTGGGCAGGAGGGTATAGGACTAGCTGTTTGGACATAGGACCATTTTTGATGGTCATATTTCCTGCACGGAAACTTATGTAAGCATCTGCAGTGGCTAACCAAGGCCTTCCCAAAATGAGAGGATATCCAGTAAGCTTTGCCTTGGGTTGCAGAACCAAGAAATCTGCAGGGTATTCCCAAGAGTCGATAGAGACCAAGACATCCTCCACAATCCCTTCGGGAGTCACAGTGGAGTGATCTGCTAATTGCAGTACTGTCGAGGTCTTCCTCAAGGAACCCTGAAGATTGAGTTTGAGCATGGTATCCCTGGTCATCACATTAATGGCAGCCCCCAGATCAATCAAGGTGTGAGGTATGATGGTGCCATTGATGTGGACATCTACTACAGGACTTCCAGGAACTAGGTACTTTGGGCAGATGACTTGTCCTAACATAAGGTCAGACAGTTGTCCTATGACATTGATGGTTGAAGCATCTTTCTTCCGCCTGCCTGGGTGTTTGAAACACTTTTCCTTAACCAGTTTGTTGTATATTGGCACATCCTTGATGGCTTGGAGAAGTGGTATTTTTACACACAACTGCTTGAGCTCACCCAGAAGCTCATCCTCCTCTGGGTTGGGTTGTGTGGTGGCTGTTAGTCTCTCAGGAAAGGGTGGAATAGCCTTTGGTTCACTTTCCTGTTTATCTTCCTCATCCTCTGGGGGAGGAGGTTGGCGATCTGGTAGAGTCTTTCCAGATCGAAGATTGATCTCCTGGATCTCCACAGCATAGGTAGGGCATGAGATTTCCCCAGTGTATACCTGCTGGGCCTGTCTATTGTTGGGGTTTGGGTTCGGTTGAGCAGGCATTTGAGGTTGCCTTGGAGGAGCAGGAGGTAATGGCTGAGGTTGAACTGGTGGTGGAGGCAAAATGGCAGAAGGAGTGTTGTATTGGGGCCTCCACCCCGACTGAGGTGCATTCCACTAAGGCTGTGGCTGGGCATGTGAATGGTATGAATGAGAAGTAGGTTGAGTAGGGTACTGAGGTGGATAAGACCATGGAGGAGGCATGGACCAGGAAGGATGAGCAGGGGGACCCCAGGAAGGCATAGGAGTCGATTGGTTGGGGCTGTAATAAGCTTGAGGTGCCCCTTGCATCCCCTGCTGGTAAGTTCTAGGTCCTTGTGGCCTCCTTTGGTTGAGGTAATAGAGAGGTTCAGTGGGAGCTTTTGTCCCTTGGTACATGGCTTTAAACCCAGGTAAGGTTGGACACTGATTTGTGGGATGGTCCTCCTCACAAACGAAACATACTTCAACCGAATGCAATGGGCATTCGTTCTTAGGGTGTCTCCTTGTGCACCTAGGGCAGAAGACAGCCAAGGCTCTCTCAGCTTCCTCTTTCTTCTGCTGGATCCTGAATGTGTCCAGCTGCATGGCAATGGTCTGTCTCACCTCACTCTTGAGATCTTCTAATTGATTTGCAAGCTCATGTTTGGAGAAAGGGACACTAGTTGAGAGGAGGTTTCCTCTACCTCGTTTCTGTGCTGCCCTGTAGTGGTTCCTAAACACAGTCTTGATGTCCTCATAAGGCAGTTGGTAAATGTCCCCCCAGCTAACATGTGAAGGGTATCTAAGAGGTCTTCAGGGACTCCTCGAAGCAGGATCAACTTGAGGGATTCAGGGTCAAGTGTGCACCTGGCCCGCTTATAGCTAAGTTGGAACCTCTCCTCATAATCCTCTAAGGACTCATCATTTCCCATGGTCATCCGAAAGATTTCTCCCTTGGTTTCCTTAGACCTACAATAATCCCTGTACTTGGTATTGAAAGCTTGCTGCATCTGAGCCCAAGTGGTGATACTATTCCCAGGTAAGCCCATGAACCAGCGTAATGCTGCATCCTTAAGAGTTGAAGGGAAGAGTTTCAGCTTTTGCTCATCTTCAGTATAGTCATAGGTTCTACAAAGGACAACAAACTCAAACAGGAAGGTATCAGGATCTTCAGTAGTCAGTCCATGGAAGTGAGGTAAGGCGGAGGGGCTAATGTTCTTCATTTTCATCTCTCCATTGGTCTCTCGGATGGGGAAGGCACCTTCTATTCTCTCATCCTCTCTTCTATTGTCAGCCATAGCTTCAGATGGAGTGGTCTCTAACTCTTCTTCTTCTATAGGTTCTTTGTATATCTCGGGATGTTCACCTACAGGTTCTTCTGGATCACTGTCACCAAAGAAGAGAGAAGGGTGACTCAGTGATGTGGTGGGGGTGTTGGGTAGGAATTTGCCTGATTTATCTCGGTTTCTACGAGACATGAAATGGAAAATACTTTTTTTTTTTTTGATTGCTTTTGCTTTTTTCCTTGGTACCTGCAAAACTGAAACAGAGTGATCTACAACTAACTATAAAGATGCAGAATTAAACTGAAAGCAGGAAAGGACTAATCTACTTTGCTCAAATGAAATTGCAGGAATGGAAATGCTAGTCTACGCTTGCAGAATTGAAACACTAGTCTACGCTTGCAGAAATGAAATGCTAATCTATGAAAGCAGGAAATGCTAATCTATGAAAGCAGGAAATGTCTATGCTACTTTTGCAGAATAGAAATGAAATAAACTACTTAGCAGAAGTTTGTAGTGGAAAATAGAAGAAAAGCGACAATCATCAATACTCTGACGCTTCCCCGGCAACGGCGCCAAAAAGATGGTGGGCTCCAGTATTGTAGCAATAATGCTACAACTCCTGGGGCTTCCTATCTCTAATTTTATCAACCCGGTAGTTTGTACAAACTTGGAAGCGACGGTGCTGTATGCACAAGTACTAGCTCTTGTCGCAGCTGTCACTTGGTCAGCTGGCACAAGTCCGCTAGGGCTCAAGCCAACTTCTATATGCTCTCAGAAGAAGCTTTCTAAATGATGGACGAAGGCTATCTCAAGGGAAATTGATCTACTTTGCAAAAATGAACTGAAAGCCAACCAAAGCATGGAAACCCTAGTAAACCCTAATCTGACTAGTTTAACCTCTATGATGCAATAGTGAGAGTGCAAATGTCTAAAAATGATGCCATTACTTCTAGTGATGTGAAATGCATGAACTCAAACTACTTTCGTTGAAAAGAACATTGTTTTTGTATTTTTGCTTAAGTGGTTGGAGTGATTATGGTTTTGTTTCTTATTAGGGTTTGGCTGTGCAGAGGTGGTGCGAAGGGAGAGAAAGCTTGGGAAGGGTCAGGAGGGCTAGGAGAGGTCCCAGAGGGTCCCTAGCATCAGTCCACAGAAGTCTACAACGTTCAGATACTCGGCAACCAAGTTTGCAGGCTTCTACAGGATGTCTGCAGGGGATCCTACAGGAAACTAAGGAATTCTACAGGAAGTCTGCTACCTTCTACAGGATGTGCTGTAAGTGGAAGTTTTGGGTGATGGTGAAGTGATGGAGTGGTATGGGTGGATAGGTAAGGTGGAGATGGAGCTTGTGATGGCTCAGGGACAGAGGAATAAGATGGAGAGAGAGTGCACGGAGTTGGTTGGTGAATAGAAGGATGGAAACAACGAAAGGTCAAAAAAATGAAGCCACGTGGCAATGGAAGAGTTAGAAGGTGAACGAGCTGAAAAGAGGTCGAGTAGGTGGCTTTAGGCGTGGTTAAGAAGAAGAAGAAGGAAGTGGAATGATATTGAGCAGTGCAAATAAAACAAATTGCTTATGTCTTGCACCAAAAACGAGAATCCATTAACCTGTGCTATTAAACCTATGAACAGCAATGTCAATCATGAAGAAAAGTCGTGCATGGAATTGTAATAAAGAAGTATGGCTCAAGAGCAAAATGCATGGAAGGATCCACGATTAAAACGACTGTGTTGCAGCTTGCATAAAAGTGGAAAAAGACTGCGTTTTTTTGGTGGTTGGTATAGACTGCACCCCAATCCCTAAACAGAGATGGTAGTGAAGGCACTAACAACCTTTTCTTGGAGCTCCATTGAATTACAAACCTCCTATTCTGATCTAAGCAACTGAAAGTGATTTAACCATAAGCTAATCCTACTCAATCTTATTAAAGAAATCAAATCAGCAGACTGTGTTCTTGAAATGCATATCAAAACAAGGAAACAAAGTGCTGGAAAGAACGACAAATAACACTACAAGAAGAGGAGATCTATTGCTCTCAGGTTGGGCCCTAACCTGAGAGCTATAGCTCCCTTAAAAGCTCAGAATTAGATCCAAATCTGCTTGCCTTTATTCATAATCAAAAGTCTAATGTCATGCCAAAATTGGCTTACAAAAACAAACACCGATCTGTGCTCAGAAATTACAATATCAGTCCAAAAGTTCAAAAAGCTCCTAACAAAGGCTACGGCCTTCGTATTTATACACAATGAAGATCAAGCTGGCTTCCTCCATTCGTGGAGCTTGGCTGTCCAACTGAAAGTCAAACTGCTGTAAGACTGCTGATCCTGTAGAACGTGTTGGCTGCCTCTAAGCTCGGTGGGGAGAGCTGTTGGAGCTCGGAGTTAATGTGAAAATCACGAGGAAGGTCACCAAGACTGTGGACAACCTCCCTATGAACCCGCAATGTCACCTTTGCTGTCTCCTTGTCTCCTTTTGCGTGGTCTTTTGCTCTCTTTAATGCCAAAAACCTGAAATCATCATGTATTAGCCACATAGATATAATGCCTGCCCTTCTTCCTACAAATAACACGAATATACTAAGAAATGAATGCATAAGTGATAAAAGATGAATGGTTGAGCAAGGTAAGTAGGCCAATATGAGCCCAAATTGTACCAAAAATTGGGGCTCATCAGATGCTCTGAATTCTCATCATCTTTCTGCAATAAGACTGTTGCAAGGGTGTCACCAGAAGCAAAGGAGAAGATATGGAACTTCTTGCTATAGTTTGGGTTGATCAAAGTGGGGGCTACCATAATAGCTCTTTTGATGGCTTCAAAAGATCTTGCTGCATCAGTCTGCTTGATCTCTGATCCCTTTTTCAGCATGGAGGTGATGTGTTTTACCAATTCTGCAAAATTAGGAATAAACCTCCTTACAAAATTTATTTTTCCCAGGAATGATTGGATGTCCTTTTTTAATCTTGGGACAGATAAGGCCTGTATTGCTTTCACTCTTTCTGGGTCAATTTTGACACCTGCAGCAGAAACAATGTGTCCTAAAAGCTTGCCCTCTTCTAAAGAAAATTGTGACTTCTTAGGATTCACTGATATCCCAAACCTTCTGCACTTCAGAAACACTTTTTTTAAATGCTGCAAATGATCTTGATGGCAGCTGGAGTACACTGTTATATCATCCAGGTAGACAAGGACAAATTTATCCTTCTCTCCTACAAACGCTATATCCATGGCTCTCTGAAAGGTAGCCCCAACATTCATCAGCCCAAAGGGCATCTTAGAGTACATAAAAGTTCCCCAAGGAGTGGTGAAAGCAGTTTTTTCTTGGTCATCTCGATGTACAACAACTTGGTTTTACCTTGAAAATCCATCCAGGAAAGACATAACTTTGGCTCTTGAGACTTTCTGCAGCAAATGCTCCATCTTGGGCAGGGGATAGTTGTCATTTCTGGAACATTTGTTCAGGGTCCTGAAATCAACACACAGTCTGATTTCTCCACTTTTCTTCCTCACCACTACCAAGTTGGCTACCCACTTTGAATACCTCATAGGGACTATGATTTTGGCAGCCAACAACTTCTTTATTTCTTTTTCAATCAGAGGGAGGAGCAGAGTATTTATGGGTCTCAACTTCTGTTTGAAAGAAATGGTGTCTTTCTCTAATGGGATCTTATGCTAGATGATCTTTTTGTCATAATTTTTAAGGTCACCGTATTCCCAGGCAAAGACATCAACAAATTGCTTTATTAATGTGCAATACTCAGAACTTCGGGCATCAGACAAATGGGTGGACAGATTTATATACTTGGGATGATCTGGACTCCCTATGTTATGCCTATGGACTGCAGACTGATTTTATTTTTGGGCAGCCTTATGAGGCACGTCGTTATGGTCAAACAACTTCTCTAGAGGAACTAGCCCTTTAGGTATATGATTGCTAGGCAGCTGTACAATATTGTCTTGGCCAATTCTGTTCCTTAGCTGGGGCTGGGGACATTCCTCCAAGGTTTCATTCTCTTGATCAATTTGTATTTCATAGAATTCATCAATGACTTGCGGAAACCTATTTACTTCATCATCATCCTCAAAGACTTTCCAGTGTTGCACATTATCAGGTAAGGATGGTCTATATTTTACTTGGATTTCATAAGCCAATCTAGGGGGCATGGGAGGGATGAACATGTTAGCAAACACAGCAAGGGAATCAGCGAGTTGTTTTTTAACTCTAAGAATATATGAGATACAAAAGTTGTCAAAAGAGTCTTTGAGTCTCCATACTTCATCTCTGTACGCTTTCAGCGTTGGGTGCCTTGCTTGGAACGTTTTGTTCACTTGTTGAATGATGAGATCAACATCTCCAAACACCTTTATGTCTCTGATTCCCATGTCCTTGACAACATTTAAGCCCAATATTAGAGCCTCATACTCTGCTAAATTGTTGGTGACCTGAAAAGTCAGTGTAAAAGACAGATGTGTGCTCTCTTTTTTTGGGGACACTAGCACCACTCCTGCTCCTGCAGTTCCCTTTGAACAGGCTCCATCAAATAACATATCCCAAGACTGTGTCCCCTCCTCTTCCAAAGCCTGGCATACTAGTTTCGTGAGCTGCACCGAGGCCTTATGGGATTCTTCAATTTGGAGAATACATGCTCCAAAATCAGTGTCCATAGTGTAAATGGGATGATTAGTTGGATTCTTCTCATCACTGGTGATATAGGCCAGTTGGCCTTCCTTGTATAGTCTTTTGCTTTCTCCTCCAAAAACTAGGACAATGGCATAAGACAAGTCATTTTGCAATGTCCCACCCAACCTCTTAATCCACCCTCTGGAAAGTAGCATACCAAACTTAGGGGGGACATTTGCTACCACAATATCTATCATCATGCTTCTCATGGGCCGTTGAGTTAGGGTGATGGCTAAGTCTTTGATTAACCCCATACATTTCACCTTCCTCGAATCAAAGGAGAACAAGTCATGATAGGGTCTGGTAATATCAAGGCCTAACTCTTCCATGACAGCTTTGGACATCAGATTATGGCTGGCACCTGTGTCCAGTAGACAATTGTGGAGGATTTTGTCATGAATGGTCAAGGAGACATAAAATGATGGGGAATTATCATCCACAGGTTCAGTCATTGGCCCAAGCACAATTGCAGGTTTATCATCTTGTAAATTTACATAGTCATTGGATGCTTGTGTGGCTTTTAGCTCAAGGGCATCAAGGATGGGCTTTCTAAAGACCTCACTCTTTGCAAGTTCTATCAGAGGTACAGATATTTTTAGTTTCTAGACTTTTGATTCAAAACTGAAAGGGGAAGGGGACTTGTCAGGGCCTCTTATCTCTTGGGCTAGTGCTTTGAGGATGGTAGGATCAGCTGCTGGTATTTTCTGTTCGCTGATCTGCTGCTCTGTGGGGACAAAAACTCTTTGGGACAGATTCTCCTTGACATTACTCGCTCTTGACCTCAAGTTATATCTTTTCTGGTCTTCAGTTTGTAGAAAAAATTCTCTGTCCCACTCTTGATTGGTCTGGTCCTTGAGTAATAACTCTTCGAACGTAGCTAATGTCAAAAAGGCAGCACTGCCCTTGTCTTCCATGCAGTGAATCTCATCCTCTTCATCAAACTGTTCCTCCATGACTACATTCTAGAAGGGAGTCTTAACTCTTTGTTCTTCACTGGCCTCTTTGCCCCTCTGAATGATCTGCAATTGTTCATTTGCTCTTCTGAATGGATTTGGATTTCTAGGAGAAAATGTATTAGGAAGCCTTGCTTTCCTAGAACTCTACTCAACCTTCAGTTTGGATATTTCAGCAGCCAATGACTCTATCATTTTAGTCATTTTGTCTATTTTAGGCTCTGAAGATGAAGAAGAAGAAGAAGACTCACCTCTCTGCCTCCTTCTATCAGCGTGTCATTTGAGTTTCTCTACAACCATGATATTGGATTCGACCTCTAAGGCTGCATCTTGCATTTCGGCTAAGGTAGCACATCTTCTATCTCTTAACAGCGGGCAGAAATCAGAGTCAAATGCATTGGCATAGGTGAGTCTGGCAGAGGTGGGGGCAGGCTTCACTTCAGCTGGTATCTTGCTATACATACGATTGAATCTTTTATTGAAGTGAGACAATGATCCCAATTTTCCATTTTCAGGTTGCCAAACTCGGTATGGTAATATCGCAGATTTTTCTTATCTCCCCAATGTTTTAAAAACACATCATCTAATGCTTCAATGTCTGCTATAGACCTAGGGGTCAGCTCTCTAAACCACTTTCTAGCCTCTCCATCAAGGCTTTGGACAAATACTCTCATCCACACATCATCTTCACTGATATCTAGGTTATCAGCATAGCTATAAAAAGACTCAAGGTGTTCTTCAGTTGTTACTCCCTCTGTACCAGTGAACTTAGGCATGTATTTATGATATTCTCCTGCAGGCATGGCATTCAAAGGAATAGGTAGGACCAGGGGTCCATACCTAGCAGCTATGATTCTTTCCATTTTCGTGGGTGCTTGTGGACCTGCCATGACTGGGGTAGATGGAAGGGTACTGGTAGTTTGAAAGGTAGGGAGTTGAGAAATGACTGACAGGGCTAAAGGAATATGATGGACTGGAAGGGAGGTTTTCTTTGGACTGAGATCCAAAGGGGAACTTATTGAACAAGGAGCTTTATGAATCTCTGAGAGTATTTCTTCACTGGTAATGCTAGGCTCTATATTTTCAACATGTGCATGCTCAGTTACAAGCCTTTCTTGCAGAGATACATAAGATTGTTTAGGCTTACCTGATCCTGATGCTCCTTTTTGTGATATCTTGCTTTGCTTGACAATCTTCTCAGGGTCAGGCACTGGGTCAACTGGTGATTTCTGAGGATTTCTCCCAGTATGTTTCATGAATTGAGCCATAACTGTGATGTGGAGTCGCCAAGAGGTTCGACCTCCAGTAGAGTCGCCAGATAGATGATTACAACAAAAAATGTGTCCAAACTTTGTCTATCATCAAAGATGGATCTGTGCCGTTCTCCCAGGGAAGCTGAGCTTCAATCTCCTCTCCCTGGCAATGGTGCCAATTATGTTAGGATTCCAAGAAACTCTCCTAGGTTGTAGCTC
Organism: Pinus tabuliformis; assembly: GCA_031772625.1. Taxonomy (NCBI): domain Eukaryota; kingdom Viridiplantae; phylum Streptophyta; class Pinopsida; order Pinales; family Pinaceae; genus Pinus; species Pinus tabuliformis. The sequence goes on from CM062815.1 coordinate 43,205,137, forward strand.
GGAGATTCCTGGTAACATATAAATTCAACTATTGTTGCAGGTTTAATGGAAAGAATGATGGTTTGGTTCAAGCCAGATAACCACTTCTACTTTGTTTCACTCCAGATATGCATGAACACCCTCAAACTACAAGGCTTTAGACCACCAATGCTCACAATTTTAGATATTAGGTGAATATGGAGAATACTAATCACACCAGCAGATACACAAGACCATGTGATGGCCGGTTGCGACTATTAAAGAAACCTGCAAATCTAATCTATTAATGCAAAAACAGGATGATAACTCTTTTGCATTAGATAGAAAGAAACCTGGGCAACCTATTCAGTGATACATTCAAATTCAAACATAGAGATAAGATGAGAGTTATCTAGTGCTAGACATCAAAAGATCAAGAAAACAACATATCAGGCACAGGCTTAGAACAGAGGAAGATGGACAGTGAGCAGTTAACAACAAAAGAAACTTGTATTAGCTGAAAATGAAGATGAGACGTTGCAAGTGACAAAATGTCTACAGTCTCTAGAAGTTGAACTTTACATCAAATGCCAACCTTGATTACATCTTGCTTCTGGATATTTATAAGTTTACAAAACTAGGGAACTTGGCCGTTCAGGTATGGAGGGGTCATAATTTACCACCAACTGCATTTAACCGCCTGATGGAGTCTTTGAACATCGTTTCTTGATTCAGTGGGTGAATCCGATCTATTCAGGTGCTGTGCTGTCCTTTAGGCGGTTGGAGTGCCCATACCGGTGGAGTCCACGACTGATAAATTCAGTTACAGAGTCGTGCTATGTCCTTTTTCTCCTTTGGCCATGCTTTCTGTTAAATATGGTTGTTGGGGGTTTGATTGTGACTGATGCTAGCATAGCTGGTCATCTCCTTCTTCGGGCAACCGAATGGTCGAAGGACGTGGAATGCATGGGTAGGTGAATGATCCGGGTGAGTGAGAAGAATGACTGTCAGATTGGGGAAATGAACGGCGAAGATGGCTCAATGGAGGCTATCGACTGAGGTGGGAGCGGGGTGTGTTAGGGCCGTTGGATCTTCAGTGGACAGATCAGATAGTCATTGGTTACGGAGCTGCACGGGCGTTTAACGGGCGGGGGCGGTTTGGTCGGGCGGTAATGGTTTTCATCGCACCGATTTCGGGCATTAAGTGGTAAAACCCCGGTGCTGAGCGATTCCACTCAATGATCGACATGTAGCAGCGGATGAGAGAGAAAAACCACTCTCATCACGCGCTATCGCTCGATCAAGTTGCCGACGTGATGAAAGCGAAGACCATACGATCTTGGCGGAGATGATCTGACGGTGGGGAGTGGTAGAGTGGGTCGCCTTTATCAGATGCGAGGGAGCTGTTGGATCGGCAGGGGTGATCAACGGCGGGGAAGCGATGAGGGGTTTATGAGCGCTTGAGGGCATATGGGTAAGGTTTTATGGTAGGTTTGGGGTTTGGCGCTTGGGGCTAAGTCCAAAGGGGGTTACTTTGTCGGGTTTAAGAGGCAAATAGGGAAACAGAGATGGAGGAGAGTAAGCGGGGTAGAAGGGAAAGGGAAAATGACCCATGAGGGGCCCCATTGAAGACACCACCAAATAGACCAAGCTTTTCTCTGACATTTAGAAAGTCAGCGCTGCATAGCAAGGCTAATAGGAGGCAGCAATTTGAATCGCCAGAGGAATTGCGCTATCCAGGTCAAGAAGGTTGAATTTTCAAGGAAAGTCTCTCTTTGAATGAGTCGACAAAGAGGAAAGACTTCCAGATCGAAATCTTGCCAAGCCAGAGGGAGCAACACAGAGCCTCATCATGAGGAAAGAGATGGTGGGACACAGTTTTCAGCGGGCAAATTGTTGGGCTAAAAGACTTCAGAAAAGAGAGGAGAAGCACAATGAGGGAATTTTTCCTCAGTAGACTTCCCGTCAAGAAGTCCGTTTTCTTATTTCCTGAGCAGCAATAGTAAGAGACACAAAGGAGTAGTTCGACATTTTCGTGGCAAATATGGTAGCCAATGGCTTTAGAGATCAGAATAGGTTGGATGTGGCATCCAACTATGTGATTTGGAAGGCAAGGATGTTGTGCCTTCTAGATGAACATTTTCTCAAGGCCTATATCGACAACGTGGTGGCTGAGCCCGTGGATCTAGATCAGTTGAAGAAGTACAGGGGAGAAATGATGAACACCAAGAGGATGATCATTGATGGAGTAAAGGATCACGTTATATGTCACATCGCTAGCAGAGGGACTGCTAAGGAGATGTGGGATGCCTTGGAAACGCTGTATCAAGGATATTCCGAGTAGCGAAAGATGTACTTATAGCAAAAACTGAGATCTGCATAGATGCAGAAGGGGGAGTGCATTGCTCCATTCCTCACGAAGCTTTAGGAGACCCGAGATGAGTTAGAAACAGTGAGGTCTACACCTCAAGGTTCTGAGATGGTGAGACTGACCCTAAACTCAGTTTCAGAAGAGTGGCAAGTATTTGTCTAGAGCATCCTAGGCAGGGCAGCTTTGCCAGAATGCGATAGTATGTGGGCAGCTCTCAAGCAGGAAGAGCTGAGGAGAGATCTAGTCAAGTGTAAGCTTGATGAAAGCAACTACAGTGGATCGAAGCCCAAGGAAGAGGAAAATAATGCAGCCCTTGCATCCAAGGGGAAACTAGAGTAGCATAGACGAAGAAGGATGTCTAGAAGATCAAATGCTTTAAGTGTGGTGAAATGGGTTACTACGCAACACAATGTCCTCTCAAAAAGAAAAAAAATGAGAAGCACGATTCGAAGGCTACACCCGTGAAGATTGAGGAGGAGGAGTTTTCCATGATATCCAAGATACCTCTAGGAGGGAAGTGGGTTGATTTAGAACTGTAGTTCGAAAGAGCTACAAATGGGTAGGATCCTTGAGGAGCCCACCACTTGGATTAATTCCTCTTGATAGAGGAGCCTAGATCAGAAGTAGCAGGATGGACCAGTGTCAGTTGGTGCAGAGGAGTGTTGGAGCGAAGAATGCAGTGGCTAGAACGCCAAGTCTGAGCAGTGTATTGCAGAGTTGCAGCAATGCAGGGAGGAACAACACAGTAACAACAACAACGCAGTGGCTTAAGAATGACAACATGGGACTAGCAACAGTTAGATCTTCAACATTAAGATGCATCTATGCTGAACACTTGTTCATATTTTTGGATGTTCCTTAGTTGCAGTGGCAATGCTAGCAACAACACAGATGCAACGATCGAGAGGGAGTTCTAGTATAGATGCAGTGTTGACATTGGCAGTGTCATGAACAGTACAGTTGTAGCTACAACACAGTAGTTAGTGGACAACATGTCAGACATCAGAAACGCAGAGGACGATGTTATGAAGTCTGGGTGATGCTTCAATGGGAGGCATTGCTAGAGCACATTCCTTGCTAAGAGGGAGTGTTGTTTCCCAGTAGCATCGAATGTGCTCTAAGTCTCAAATTTTTCAGGGAGGCTTGGGCACATGTATTGTGAAGAACCCAAAAAATGTTTTGGGAAATTCTACTTAGAGATAGTTTTATTAAAATAATTAATTATTTTTAATGGGTTCCTAAGTCTAATCTTAGGAAATTAAAATAATTAATGGGTATTAATCTTATTATGGGTGTAATTTTTAGAAGAAGACGAGGATCAAGAAGAAATGATATTAGCCATTGATTAGCTTCTAATTTTGGTTGTTGAATGTTAATGAGAAGATTATTTAAAGAGGCTTGAGGGTCATTTGGAAAACACATCGATAGTTGATAAGTCAGATCGAATTGCTGAGTTAGAAAGCAACACAGTGATTTTGTGGGGATCACACAGAGAGAGGAAAAGATAATTTTGGCTGGAGAATCTTCTCCGGAGCTAAGAATACACAATAGAGAGGTAGAGAAAGACGCAGAGGAGGTAGTGTAGTTCCTAGTGAGGGTGACGCTGAGCCAGGAAGGGCTCACACAGAGCAACATAGTGCCTTCCAAGTAGAAGTCCGAGATTTTGATGGGGGTTTGACATTCTAAGTCAGGAGGGTTGAAGTCGAAGCTCCTGACAGAAAATCGATCCAGCAGAGAGGTGACACAGTGCCTCAAAGGTAATGATGTAGGCCCACGTAGTGACTGCGTAGGAGCAGCGCAGAGGTAGCCGAGGACTCGTTGGTTCAACTGTCGGATCAGCCGAGACTTGCAGTGTAGAGTGAGGTAATCTCACTAATTTCTTCTCTTGAGTGATATTCTCATTACTCGATTGCCAGCAAGGAATCTAGAGTTTGTATTCAGAAATAACTTTTGCTTAATAATAAAAACCCTCAGATCTGCTACACCAATTTTCCCACATTGGGTTTTTCCGGGGACATTTGTCCAAAAATAACGATGTCATTGTGTTATATTTTCTTTCTTTCTCAATTTCTTGTTTCCGTATTATATTAAATTAAGTGAAGGTTGCAGTGTATGTATTTCGATATTTTCGTAGGAAATTTCAAGTAATTTGTTTAAATGAATCTAACAAATAGGATAAATATCATTAGTTGCTGCAGTAGGGATTCCGATTTAAGGAATTTTTACAATGAGAACTCCGGTTCTACAAAATAGACTACTGTGTTGCATGCCTTAGCCCACAAATGTAGAGGCAGGCCTTGGTCATGCAACATCGCCATCGCCCTCGCTTCTCCCACAATGCTACGGTTCTTTCTCTCAGCGACCCCATTCTGCTTTGGGTTGTGGGGTGCTGTCAACTCTCGTCGAATGCCTTCTTTGGCACAAATTTTTTTAAATACATTGGACATGTACTCACCTACATTATCGCTCTTGAGAGCTTTCACCATCTTGTCGGTTTCTTTCTCAACCAGTGCCTTGAAGTCTACGAACTTAGAGAATGTCTCATCTTTCTTCTACATGAAGACGATCCAACACTTCCTTGAGAAGTCATCAATAAAAGTGACAAAATATGTATTTGGTAGTGGAGGCTGTCGAGAAAGGTCCACAAACATCATAGTAGATTCTTTTTCCAAGACTGCGTGCTTTACTGTCCCGATCATGGAATGTAGATTTTGTGTTCTTCCCCAAGGTACATCCTTTCCATACATCCTGTTGCTCAAGTGCTCCTTTGGGGAGGCCAGTGGTTATTTGCTGCATAATCTTCTAGGCACCATGATGCAAATGGAAAAGTATTTAGTGCCAAAGTTTATCGACATCATGACTCAACACTTTCTCCACCTTAGTGCTTAATGCAACACGATCTTCCACATCTAGCTTATACAGGTTCTTCACACGAACCTCGATCTGCTTCACCTGTCCCGTGGTTGTCTCAGGAATGCCTTTCCTTTGCTGAAGATCACATCATAACTAGAGTCTTCCAAAACTGCAACATAGATGAGATTTTTCTTTAGGCCCAAAAACATGACATCCTCGAGCCTTAGAGGGGACCTCGACTCTCTCTGAATGGTGACTATACCAATCCCGGTTGTGTTGTACCTTTCGTCGTCCCCCAGATCGATGTGCATCTGTAAGTCTTTCTCCTCCAGGTCACTGAAAAACTCTCTACACCCTATCATGTGGAACAATGCACCCGAGTCCAAGTACCACACGCTCTCCATCAATGCGCTGGTCATGCATGCAATAAGGGTAAAGTCAAGCTCGAACTGTGAAGTCAATGCTTGACCTACTGCTCCTCCTGAGGTCTTCTTGCTTGCCTTTTTGTGTGGACACTTGGTGGCATAGTGCCCGAATTCATTACAATGGAAGCATTTAATTTTGGACAAATCTTTCTTCTTGCCCCCTTGGCTGAACTTTGGTTTGTTTTGAGATTTCTTCCCTTTTCCTTTCCAACCAATGCAAAGTTTTCTTCTTCCTCACCTTTGGATGATGTCCCATCTCTGGTATTTCACCTTATTTCGTCCTGTACCAAATCAGACCATAAGCGTTCCCAATTCGGTAGTTTCTCCCTCCCGTTCGCTGAATCTTGGTAGCTATGTGAGCTCTTGGGAAGACCTAGAAGGGCTAGGCTTTAAGTAAAGTGTTTTGGTAGAAATCACATAAGAGAATTTTTTCGCTGACGCGCTTCGAACCAACAACTATGGTTCATCATCAGGAACAGATGAAGAGGCAGACCATGACAAAGGCTTAAATAGAGAGCAATGTAGAGACATAATTTCAAGTAACGACTATATTAAACAGATAGTTTTTGAAAAAATTATTTAAATAATGATATTATTTCATTAATTTATTAAAAATATTAATAGGTAACGGCTATATTAAATGACTAGTTTTTGAAAAATAATAATATTTAAATTAATTTATTAAAACCAAATATTACTAGTTTTTGAAAAATAATATTTAAATAATTATATTAGTTTATTAATTTGTTAAAAATATTAATATGTAACAGCTATATTAAACGATTAGTTTTTGAAAAATAATATTTAAATTAATTTATTAAAACCAAATATTACTAGTTTTTAGAAAAATAATATTTAAATTGTGATATTAGTTTATTAATTTATTAAAAACAAATAATAATAAGTAACCCCTATATTAAACAACGAGTTTTTGAGAAATAATATTTAAATTAAAAAATTAAAAATAAATAAATAAAAGTAGAAATATGTATATATATATCCAAAGAAAATAATCAATAAATAAAATGGGGTCAACAATAAAATATGGGGCTCAGGCCCATCAAACAAATAACAAAAATACTAAAAGGAGTTAAAAACAAATAGGATGATAAAATACATAAAAAACACAAAGGATCAAGAAAATAAACTCTAATGAAGAATACTATAAAAATGATGCCAATACCTACATAGATAAACAAATAAACAAAATAAATCCCAAAAGGAAGCCTAAAAAACTAGGAGGACAGGATAGGGACCCAACTTCTACTAATATTCGAACTATCATCTCTTTTCAAATTATTGGGTCTTTTTTCAATTTCTAGGGCCTCCCTCAATTTACGATGATTAAAATGACTAACCCTAGCAACGACTTGGGCTTCCTCAATTCAGATGTGATGCTTAGATTTATCTGTATGCTCCGCCAAAGTAGAGGAGCGAGTCTTGCCATGCTTGATGTCAGCAGCATGCTCACGAATCCTTTGATTAATCAAGCGACCAATCTCACCAATGTAAGGAGTCCCACAAGAGCATGGGATAACGTAAACACCCTTTACATTCTTGGGGTCCACTGGGTGTTTTACAGTTCTAAGGGAGCTTCGAATGGTATTTAAAGGCCTAAAGGATGAAGCCATCTTATGCTTCCTTAGGATCCTCGCAATCTTGTTAGTGGTCCCTTGGATAAAAGAAAGAACACAAAAAAATTGATCATTGGTACCTTTCTTAGCACTAGGACCTTTTTTAGCTCTGAGGAAAGCCTTAGTACATTGGTGTCTACTATACCCATTATTAAAGATAAAATTAAGAAGATGTGCTTTCTCTTCCTTGAGATGGTTCTCATCAGAAACTCTTAAAGCTCTAGCCGCTAAGGTGTTGAGAACACCAAGCTTTTGAGCTGGGAAATGATGAGAATTAACATGAATATATTGTTCCGTATGAGTTTTCTTACGATATACCTCATGAGAGAAAGAGCCATTATCATTCCTTGAGCGGAGGACGTCAAGGAAGGGAAGACTACCATTACATTCAAATTCCATGGCAAACTTTATAGAACTAGATTGATTGTTAAGATGGAGGAAAAATAGTTCCAACTTTTCTTTACCATGGGACTAGATGACACAGTTGTCATCCAAAAACCTCTTTCACATCTTAGGAAGAAGACAAGAAGAAGAGAAGGCCTTAGATTCAAAATCCTCCATGAATAGATTAGCTACCACAGGGGAGAGGGGGGAACTTATGGCGACACCGCAAGTTTACTCATAGAATTCCCCATCGAATGAAAAGAAAGTAGAAGTAAGACAAATACCAACTGCATAAGCCGTATCAGGATCTGTGATGCGCTTGATGACTTCGATGGCCTCGTTGATAGGGATATTAGTGTAGAGGGAGACCACATCGAAGCTCACAAGCTTGTCATCTAGATCAAGCTTGAAACTCTTTAACTCATTAACAAACGATGCAGTCCTTGACAAAGGATTTTGTATGGCCAACAAGGGGCTTAAGCTTCTGGGCTAAATATTTAGCAAGAAGATAAGTTGGCCCTCCTATCGTGTTGACAATGGGTCTCATAGGAGCCCTTTCCTTATGAATCTTTGGCGGACCATAGATTCTGGGGGTAAGAGGGCAACTTTAATAAGATTATGAATGAACGAGCTGACCGAACTACTAGCCTTTATAACAAGAGCCACACTTTTGGAAATCTTCTTCAAGGGATCCTTGTTGAGTTTCCTGTAGCTCCCGCTATTATGGAGGTGGTCCAACATCTTTCGACAGTAATCATCTTCAAGAATAACCACAACACCAACTTTGTCGGGTTTGAGAACAATAATATTCTTATTATTGTTTAACAATTTGAGAGCATCAAACTCAGGTTTGCTGATGTTGTTCTCGGGGGCTTTGCCTTTCTAAGGACAACCACACAGTGTTGACGAATGATATCTTTAGTGACGTCTGGTAAGTCTTTAAAACCATATTCAATGTCACAGATGATATCGTCGACCGGGACCTTTCTAGGAGCAAGATAAAAGTTTAAACTTTTCTCCAAAAGACTAAAGACAGGGGGATCAAAAGAAAAACTAGAAAGATTGACAACCCTATTACTAGAAAATGAAAGAAAATTAGTATAAACAATATTATCCAAACCTAAAGTCTTATTACCAATCCTATTATTATTACAATTACCAGAATACAAAACAGAGTCACTAATCTCATTAATATTATTATTATTATTAAGCCCAATATTATTATTATTATTATTATTATCCAAACATAAATTATTATTGCTATGCCTAATATTATTATTCCTATGAGGTGAAAATATAGTGACTATTATTAGTATTACCATTAAACCAATTATTATTATTATTATTATTATTCAATTGAATATTATTATTAATAGAACCACTTCCACCATTTTCAAAAGCAATAGAAACCAAAGAAGAATTAACAGACAATGAACCTGACGGAATCCGACCCGGTGAATACGAGATTGTTCAAGCTTCACCTTCGATGGCGGAAGGGTGAGAAACACTGTCAACCCAAAATTAGAGAGCAGAGATTTGGTTAGAATTAACTCTGCTTCTAGAAGGACCACGAAAGCAACTAGACTCATTAAGCTGCGAGATGAATTTCTTCGAGAGCTTACTGAACTTCTTGGACTACTTTACTTTCCATATTTCTTCCAGACGAGAAGATTTCAGAGCCGAGCATGCTTCGATCCTTGACCAAAGGGGAGCAAAGATCTCATTTGAAAGTTCCAAATGGAGAGACAACAAATTACGAGAAATGAAATCCAAAACCTTTCTCACCCTGCCAATCTCCAAACAAACCAATGCCATGCTAGCATTAAGAAAAATATGACAGCCACTAGAATTATTAAGAGGGTGCTTAATCTGAGCGAACGAAGGAACAAGGGAAGAGTCTCTACATTGTTTTAGAAAAGCCAGATTTGTCTTCAACTTGGAAACCCTTACGCGAGACCTTTCAAAGTGATGAACTTTAATAGCAGTGGCCCTTTCGTATAGGGTAGTAATTTCTGTATTCAAGCTTCTGTGATCCATAATGAATTAAGCAAAGTCTTTCGGTAGAAATCACATAAGAGTATCAAGTCATCTTCTGCAATATTAACACCAACCCCACCAAGTTCATCGCGACATTGTGTGAACATACTCAGATACTGTGAAATAGTATCATTCTTCTGCATCTTGATATTTCGAAGTTTATCCTTGAGCATCAGCTTCCTGTGGTCACAATTATTCTCGAACAATTATGTCAGTGCTTTCCACATTGCGAATGGAGTTTATTTCCCATGGAGATTTGAGACAATGTGATCCCATACTCCCTCCAATCCTTGCCTTGGCTACATCTTTCTTCCACCGAGCAAGGTTTTGGGCATCAGATGCTTGTGTTTTTGCAACATCTGTCTTGATGTATTCTAGCAAGCTATTTTCATCCAATATCGCCTCCATGTGATCCTTCCATGTGATGAAATTAGAGGTGCCTTCCAAGGCATACTCTAGCTTCAACTTGTTGAAGGTCATCTTCTTAGCTCTAAAGAGATCTTGCTACACTGAACTGCAAATTCGATTATCTTGATAAACAACTTCGAAATTCTTGTTCCACTGTGAATTCTGCTCTGATACCATGTAGAAATTATGGTGTAGATTTGCAATTGCTCATGAAGTTTTAAACAAAATCACAAGACACAAACCTACTCTACTGCTCTGCCGAAGTTAATTTACCATTTAGAACAAAAATTTCAAACACGCAATAAGAAATAGCACACATGCACACAATGATTTTCTTGGGAAAACAATCTACTAAAAACCCCAATGCTTGCTTACATTGCCCTCATGAATAAAGATGTATTACAATTGCTTTTCTTAATTGAGCACAACCTGCAAGCAAATAACCTATCTTTCTGCTTACTGAGAAGCTCTGACCCAGATTTAGTCAATTTTTGCTTATGCTTGAGCCCTTATTTCTTTGCACAATTCCTTGAGAAATTAAGCCTCTATTATTTAGGAATTTCTCTAAAATTGATTGGGCAATTCTCAAGGTTGATCATCTGACTACATGCGACACTAGTACACTCAAAACTAGTTTACCACTGATGTTACACTGCATTGGAATCTCCACTACAACTGGGAATTCAAATTCTCTACATGTATTAGCTATTTTGCGCTGATTGATCAGTTAACTCGATGATCACTAAGTTTCACTAAAGTCCCACTGCACAATTGTCCTTTCACTAGTTTCTCCAATAGTTGGAATTAGTTTAATGGAAAACAACTTGAGATAATTGACTTTGATTGCTACAAATTAGATATTACACATGCTCAACTGAACTCTAACTTCTCCAACTCGAATTTACTGATTAAACTGGGTGACATAAGCCATGTTACACAAGTTCACTGCATCCAATATGGAAATTCGAATTTTGTGAATTTAATCACATAGAAACATTTCAATTTCAATTAAGTTTTTTTAAAGGTGGATATTCTGGTTGGGTTTAGTTACTTTCAGGATGTGTACCCTACAAGCGTCATTTATTTGAAGTGGACTATTTTCTTTCTTCTGAAAAAAGAAGTGGACTATTTTCTTCTCCTGGCACGTTCTTCAACGGAGAGATAAATTTCATCACGTGGTTCAACATTTTGAGAAATTTCATCACGTGGTTCAACATTTTGAGGCTGGCTCTTTAAGTTAGGCAATTAAATTCCTTAGCTGTTTTCGAGCGCCTAAATATGTCCTTGAATATTGTTGCAAATTGCGATTGTCACATTTTTATTAATTTTTATTTGGCAATATGAAGTGTGTGGGATCTTGCTACATTTGTTTGAGGGGATGTACGGAGCCTTTAGTTCTTGAATGTCAAGAGCCTAATACCAAATCCTTTTCTTTTTTGTGTTGTTATCGTTGCTCGTGTAATATTACAACCTAGTACACTCTACAGGTTTTTCATTTTCTTGAAGTTGTAGGATCTATGTAAAGGGGGTCCATCATATCATCGCATCGCTTTTTGATATCCAGCTTTGAGTTATCTTTCAGAAAAGAATAAATTCTGATTCTGGGAGAGTATAAATGAGAATATTGCCGGCATTTTATTTCTGGTCTCTTAGCATGCACAATATTTTGAATTGTGCTCAGACGCTTTGCGTGTATTAGTATCTTTTCTAAAGGCGGCTTATGAGGCTTTTCAAGATTGCCAAAGTTTCATATCTGAGGGTTGGACAGAATGATGAAAGGAATGATTCTGGAAGGTAATATTACATGGTTGTAGGTTGATTTGAAGTCATAGTCTCCTTGTCAAAATTAACCAGTGAAAGCTACAGGGAAAAGATAAGAGTAGTAAAATTTGGATGAGGAGACAGTGATCAATATTTGGATGATGAATAAAAGAATTAAGCCAATCTCTTGTTTCCCTATAGGCTTTGCACGGGCTTTAATATTTGGGTTAAGCATGGTGCTATTTTATAGAGAAGGAAATTTGTAAGAAGGAATGGGGACTATTCAGGATAAAGTACCATTTTATTTAGTTGTTTTTAATGCGACTTTTTGGAGTTTCAAGTGTCGAAATCTGGTATCAAAAATTGTGGTGAAATCATGATTTGTGTTATTTAAACTAGTTTTTTTGACTCTATATATAGATTGAGCACCTTGAAAAACCCCTAGGACACTTCTATTGTGCAGGGTTTACCCATCAAACTTGTGGTTTCAATGAATAGAAATGAGACCATAAAAATCCACAGGAAAAACTTCCAAAAAATCGCACTAAAGACAACTCCTTTCATTTCACTTAATAGCGATAACTTCTAGATGAACAAAAGAATTTACAAGGTTGTATGATGGTATCCTACGTTCTATGGTGGTATTTTACAAAGAAACAATGTATAGTGGCTGCTCACATCACCAGTATGGTATAGTAACAATGGCAACCAACCACTATGGTTTAGTAAGTTATAATGGCTCGGGTTTTAACAAAAACTTAGCATGATTTCCTATCAAAGAAATGAGCGAATATTTAGTAAATCATATTCTCTGCTTCTCCGTTCCTTCCACAGAGATTGAAATTGGATTGATCACAGGACAAATTGAGATGAATAAAGATAGCGATATAAAAAGTATTGATCACGGGACAAATTGAGATGAATAAAGAGAGTGATATAAAAAGTTGGGTGTTGCTATTTTACATACATTACTTTTTATCATGGGAATTGGTAATTTGTTAGAGTGTTAGGATTAAATTTATTCACTGTCACCATAACCCAAAAATATATCTAACAATTTCAATGCCACCATAACCCAAGAGTATATCTAACAACTTGCACATTGGATATGACCTTGCAAGGGTCGAGGTGTCTTAAGGCACATCAAGGTGGACCTCTATCTTGGCGGCTGGTTATTCTTCTAGCCTTACGACAATAGGCCAACATGCCACTGTGAGAATTGAACCCAAGTAGTTACTACTCCACTAATTAAGGATTATGATAACCCAAGAGTATATCCAACAACTTGCACACGATATCCGTGACCTCACAAGGGTCAAGGTGTTTCAAGGAACATCCAAGTGGACCTATATCTTGGGGGTTGTCTATCCTTCTAGCCTTACCAAAACATGCCAACATATCACTTGTGAGAATTGAACCCGAGCCGGGGGAGAACAAACAGTGCACCCAACCACCTGGGCTAGGAATGTTGGACTAATAGGGGGCACAACTCCAGTAATTAAGGATTATGATATATTAGGGTAGCGAAGAGGATAGGGAAACCTTCAGTAAACAAACATATTCATCTTACAACCATTCAACTATTTTGTTATATGGGGCATCACTCCCTTTTGGTGGCCTTCCTAAGTCACACGTTTCAGGTTTGAGTTTGGGTTCAACAATGATTAGGCTTGGTTCAAATTTGAAATTTCAGATGAGGTTCATCATTAGGTTTGTTTCTATGTGTATACATGAAACTTTAAATTGAAAGACAACATAAAACAATAAGAATCAACATCAATAAACATAAAAATGTTATTATAAAATGTAAAAATAGATTATGAGCTTGAACCATGATGCAAGATTATGAGCTTGAGCTGTGGGTTTGGTTAAAGACCATTATATTTATTTTTTAGGTTCACTGAATTTGAACCTCAAGGTTGAAGTTCGATGAACCTTGTGACATAGGTCATCTCTATTGAGATAAGTTTTGGTGAAGTAGGTTTATAGTTTACCGTACACAATTCTCTCCACCAATGTGTGATGGTACCTTTTAGTAGCGAGGTATTTATGTTGTAAAAACAATTCTATGATGCATAGACTGTAAGCTGGCCCTATTGGTAGGAAAATTGTAGGCATATTTGATTTATTTTAATGGAAAATTTTGGGAAATCATATGAAAGGGTTCTATGGAATATTGTAAATTGGAGGTGTTCATATAATTTGGTGGCATATAGGGGGCAAGCATACTCATCTCATATCTGATCACATAAATTTGGAGGCACCTAAAGGATTAATTGGCCCAAAGGACAAAGTAGCCTATCAATCCCTGTAGGTTATAGTCTTTGATAAAGGTCAAAACCCAAAAATGCGTAATGTTTGGGTAGTGAAGGGCAAGTTTTGGGGTAACTGGGGCCAAAAAGCCCAAAAATGGGGTTTGCTATGAACCCCACTCAATTAATTAAGGAGGAGAAACCCCCATAACGAAATCTATAAATCAAGAGGGTTAGAGTCATTTGTTCTTCAGAGGATTGGATCAATTAGTCTTTATTTTTCTTTGCACTTGAGGCTTTGAGGGTTTTAAGACCTCATTTCTCTTTGACTAGTTTCGGTGGAGGTGATCCCACCATACCAAGTCACCTTTCTTCTTGTTCTAGCAACAAGGAATTAACCATCCAAAGAAGCAACATAGGATTTTGTGGGAATTTTGAGGCAATTCAACATAATTCTTGAAAATCTTTGTGGGAATTTTGAGGCAATTCAACATAATTCTTGAAAATCTATGAATCTTTACTGAGGCAGAAAATCAAATTATTCTAAGGCTAAGTCCATGCGAATTCATCGTAAGGTATGAATATAACAACTCTTTTGAAGCAGGTCGAGACATAGTCCGAGACTAGACGTCATCCTCTAAGAAAATCCTGGGTTGTTCTAAGCCTATGTAAAAGGTTGGTTATAGTTTCGTATCATACCCGAAGTTATCGAGAGGCCCTATAATACCCTTGAGGTAACTGCGGGAGGGTTTCGTCAGGCCACTGTTTCACTCTGAGACTAGATATGTAATTTCTTGAGGAAGTCATGACACTGTAACAGAGATTTGGGAGGGTTTCTGAGGCCGTACAAAAAGGTTATTTCTACTTAGTAATCGGTCCGCAATCCCTGAGAAGACTCACGCATATGAACATAACTTGAAAAGGGCTTCCTGAGGTAGAACGAGGGCAAGAATTGAGCTCACATTCTGAGAGGGTTTTGATCACTTTCTACATTAGCTTGATTATCATCCTGGTATAGAATTCATTGAGGAGTTTTCTAAGGGAGGGCAGAGGCAAATCTTGAGGCTATTTGAGTATTACTTTTGGTCAAGGATTTTGTTCAAAGTCCGCGGATTAGTCTAGAACATTTCAGCTTTCTGGTTAGGGAACAATTACTTATTAATTAAGCGCTGTTGAATTTTGGAACTGTACTGAGAGAAATATTGAATGGATGAGTTATAACATTGTATTGAACGGTTCATTGTGTTGATTGAGAAAGAAGTGATACTTACTAATGTCGTATTACTTACACAGATGGGTCAAAGCCTTCAATCCTACCACATTACAAGAGGCCATCACCGAGACTCGAGATATGGGAGGTGTAACACTAAAAGTGAAGACTCCACCCATGCCAAAAATCCCTCTAAAAGAGAAGGGCAATAATATATCTTTGGACAATGAAACTAAGGATCAGTTAGATGTAGAGATTCAAAATGAGCTTAGGAGAAAGAAGCTTCGTTTCACTTGCAAAGAGCCATGGGAACCCAATCATCGATGTTTGGGAAAGGGAAAGATACACTATATTGAAGCACTGCCCAATAGCGACAATGAGGGTTATGCAACACAACCACCAAGCAAGGATCTTAGCATTTACAAAGAAGCGCTACCCCAAAAAGTAGCGATGAAGCCACTTCCAAGAATTGAAGGAGGTACTATCGCCACTCTCTCAGGAGTTCCTAAATATCACACATTCAAAATCAAGGGTGCTATATAAGGGCAACGGATTATAACATTGATAGATGGTGGAGAAACATAAAAATTTATTGATGCAGCCATAGTGGTAAGGAGAGGCATCCCTGCCCAAGAAATTGAGGGCTTAAAATGAGGGAAACTGATGGATATCATATAACATACACAAAGGTAGTTTCACATTTGAGCATCACATTAGGTAAGTATACACTCACTACTGATTTTTATGTAATAGAATTGGCATATACTAATGTGGTGTTGGGAGTACAATGGTTGTACTCGTTGGAAATATTTGTAATGAAATACCAAGCGATGGAAATGGAATTCAGAGTTACAAACGATAGTAAGGTGGTGCTATGAGGCATGACTATGGGGGTCCGCGAATTGTCACAACCCAACAAATGGAGGTCATACCCAAACAAGGCAAAATCACTTGCATGACAACTTGTAGAACTAAAACTTACAATTTAATGAGGCTAGGAAGGAAGAGACTGTGGAACATAAGACATTCTTGAGAGATTGGAGAGCCCATCTCTTAGTAGAGTACTCCAAGAATAAGTTTTGTTGTGAATTATTCTATAGGTTCATCCATGATGACAGGTACAAGGTGGAAAATAAGGTTATCTTATTTAAAGACGAGATATAAATTTTCCCTAAATCTACATTCAGGGAGAAGCTCATAAGAACTACGTATAACAAATTGGCTAGAGTTACTCACCCTCAACTCAAGAACTATACAACATGTATAGAACAAATTGTTGGTGCAAACAGGGGCCACGAAGAAGAGTAGATTGTAGTAGCAGACCTCTCCAAAAAGCTTAATGGAAGAAGCACATGCTGCACTAGTTATAAGGAGCACTTCAAGGGATTTGGAAAAATGTACATAATAGAAAAAATGCCTTTTGGGATGACCGAAATTACAGGAAGAAAAGATCTGATCCATGGAAATAAGATGATTTTCAGCCCACCTCCAAGTCAGGTAGTCATTATGAAGGCTGCCAAATCATTCTTGTCGAAGGAAAACAACTGCAAGATTGCAAGAGAAATTGTAGCCACTGAATCTATGCAATTTGCTAGACTATTCTCCCACACATGGATGCATCTTTTCAATGAATTGCTACATCTATAGTGACAACACCCTAAAAATTGGAAATAAGTCACCCTCGAGGGAAAAGGAGTCAACAACAAAACATGGACAGGGTGTGGAAAATATTGCAAAGGTTTCACTACTTTAGGAAGGATCCACCACCAACAATCTATTTTTTAAAACTTACAACTATATCTACTTCTTAGACTTCACTTATGATGAAACAAGAGAAAACAACAACTATGGTGTGATGATGATCCCTGCCAGCACGTTAATTATCATGAAAAGGAAGTTACAAAGGTTGAAGATGAGTTTTTGGAAGGGAAAATTTTGCTATACCCAGAGTTGCCATTGCTTGGGGACAAACAATTTCGAGAAGGGGGGACTGTAATGTCTCCAAGGGATTAATTGGCCCAAGGGATGAAGTATCCTATCAATCCTCGTAGGTAATAGTCTTTGATAAAGGGGAAAACCCCAAAATACCCAATGTTTGGGAAACAAAGGGCAAGTTTTGGGGTAGATGGGGCAAAAAAGCCCAAAGTTGGGGTTTTCTATGAACCCCACTCAATTAATTAAGGAGGAGAATATTAGAAATATGTTTTCATTGATGGAAAAGGAAAATAAGAGGATGGGAGATTGTTAAATATGTTGTCCAAGGAGGTGTTCATTGATGTCAAGTATTGATATGTTGTCACTGTCAAAGGTGTTGTTGGCATAAGGAGGATGTTGGCCAAGTATTGAAAAAGGTGTTGTCATTAGTTCATTGATGTCACAAGTGTTAATGGTGTACTATCCAGATCAAAGGTAATGAAATGGAAAAAGCAGAGAGTATTGT
This sequence comes from Pinus tabuliformis, assembly GCA_031772625.1. NCBI lineage: Eukaryota > Viridiplantae > Streptophyta > Pinopsida > Pinales > Pinaceae > Pinus > Pinus tabuliformis. Next base: position 43,222,870 of record CM062815.1, read on the forward strand.
AAGAAGAAGGAAGATCAACACATGTATGGCAAAGGCAAAGCTCATATGTTTCCAAGTAGATTGGTAAACAATAGTGGTGGAGCTAATTAGTGAAGGTGCATATACTTTGGAGCCATTTCTATATAGTAGATCACTTCAAATGCAATTGGAACCCACTCAGATGGATAGAGTTCTTAAAGAGATTTCTAGTGATATATAGTAGTTCTAGAATGGCCTCCTAGATCAAAAGTTATTGCCGGTCAAAGTTAGGTACACCCAAAGTCAAATTGCAGAGCTAAATTGGTAAATAACCCTTTTGGAGCAAGTTCAGTTTGGTGGGGTTTCACCTGGTGAAGTTGTTATCAGAGCTGCTAAAGGAGATTTGGGCGAATGCGGTAGACAACAACACAACAGAAAGCATTTTGATTGGCCAACAATGGAGCCTCCATAACACTTCAGCCTGACGAAGGTAGCCTAGAAGGAATTAAATTTGAGCACAAAAGGGAAGCCTGGAATGATGTAACTCCGGTCGGAGTCAACAAGTGCAAGGGTATTTCATTGGGGAGTGCGAGGTACCACTACACACCTCATCTTGGCGGAGAGTTCCCGAGATGGTTTCAAAGGTGCACACATAGAGAACCTCCGGGATGACACAACCCCGGGATGACGTTAGCTCGAGAGGTCTAACTTGGAGGAAACACAGATGCACACATAAAGTAAAGCTGCAGGATGATGTCAGGTCGAGCAGATGCGGAAAAATGGTAGCGTTAGCCCAATAGAAAGGTAGTTGGGCTAGCGTGGCGAAGTAAAGTAGCAGAAAAGACCAATAGAGAGGCAATTGGGTAGTCAACAATGTAAAAATCTTGAATCCGGTGGTTTTATGCTTAAAACTTAAATGAAAAAATTCATCGCAAAACCAAAGGTTCGAGACACCTTTCTCTCTCTTCACTGGCAGACACATGGCTGCTCGTGATTGGCCTGTAATGACAACTTAACATACACATGTGGATGATGATGTCAACTTGATGTGGTCCAATGAGAAAAGGACACATGACATGCATTTTCGGTGTTTTTGAGTGGCCTAGTGGGCCAAATATGAGTGGCACGTGTCACCCCTCAGATGGCGCCACATGATGTAAGCATGACACCATCTCAAAAGGACTTTACCTTGGAAGGTTTATAGGGAGCACATGTAGTTTCTCCAGGCTAACTGGGCACCGAGCAGACATGACAGTTGTTAGGGACAACTCACCTTGGTGGACATGGAATTGGTCGACGAGCACAGGCGGTGGTTCCCACAGGGCACATAGCCTAGTCCCTTGAACTTGGAAGGTTTTGGATTTGCGCAAAGGAGGAACACCAGGCTGATGAAACACTGGGACACGACAAAAAAACAATTGGGAAGTGACGGTCAATGGATAAGAGTAAAGGTGGACCCACACTTACACATCACCCTGAAAGCTTTGTCAAATGCACCTTGGAGGATCAAACCCTTTGGGCTTAAGAGTGCAGGACATGGTCTTATGTGGGCATTGAAACTAAGAGCGTAGAGGTGTTTTGTAGTGTTAAATAAGCCCTTGGGGCTTAAAGCACATAAGGGGCCCACACAAGGTTATATGAGGCTTTTAAGCAGTATTATATATATATATATATATATATATATATATATATATATGCTTGGGCCGAGACTTATATGGCAACAAAGTAATGTTTAAGCGGTTGGCGCCTATTGTGAATGCAAATCTACAGTATTAATTAAAGCCATTTGGGCCAAAAATAAAGTGATTATGAGCTATGTTGAAGGCTAGTAAAAGAAAGACTACAACATGAAATTTGGTGTTTATGCGAAATATAATCAAATACAAAACTAAAAATCTAAAGAAGGCATGAACGAGTTGGCAAAGTATTTGGAGGCATGAAGATATTAAAAGACAATTTTCACAGAAATGCTAATTTCGGAGATTCGCCAAAATTAGAAAGTTTTAGCTAAATTATGAAAAACTCCAAAATAACAAAAATTAACAGTTAAAATTAGTATTTCAAGCAAAAAGAAATGAGGAGTATTTCAAGACTTGGAGAACCGATATAGATGACTCAATTGAGTAGGACAAAGACAAAAATAAAAGATTCATGTAAGCATTCAAGTGCAAGATAATAAGAGTTTTAAACTCCAAAAATATCAATCCATAATTCTTTATAAGTAAAAGTTGTGCAATTGTGTGTGTAGGTGTGAAAGGTTGTTGGTGCAGTGAGATGCACAATGTATGTATCAACGGTGAATTAGAGACAAATTTTTGGTCTCTCAAAGGTATTTGAGAAGGCAAATAATGGATTGGTGAATGGTGTATTTAACAAAGGTGATTTTATGGTGAAATTAGTAATTAGATTGATGTTGATAGTGTGTTTGGTGATTTTTTCAGTGATCAGAGATTGCTGAAGGTGATTTTAATGGTGGTATTGGTGAGTAGTTGAGGTGAACAAGTTATTTGTTCTATGAAAGTGAGTGGTCTATTGATTTGAATTTGAAAATAGATGAAATATGTGTTAAAAATATGAGGGAGATTGATTACACACAACAAAAAACACACTGTGATGTCTTTATTGATCACGACAGTCACACATATATATGACATAAATATTTGACTTCCACACTTCTAGATCACGACTAAAACTCATAAATAGGAAACAACAACTTCTAGATTGATGCTTGGGAACTCTCAATGAAAACTCATGACAACATATGGAAGCATTACTTCTAATACCCTCCCTTAATGCTTACATGGAAAACATTGAAAACACATATTACAACAGCAAGGATAATCTATGTCTGATTGATTTTCATCAACATTCACATCCACTATGGAATCTCACAAACACTGCTCTTTCACCACCACATCTTCGAGTATCATTTGACCTCCATTTAAAATGTCACTGCCTCTGACCATCATTGATGAACATTGCAAGATCAACAATATTGACACCTCGGCTCGTCAGGGTTTCCATGATAAGAGACATCAAGTAATGAACCATCCTTTGGAACAACCACCACCTGTCACATATTTTGCTTTTGGCTATTCGTCAATTGCTAGGATGGAGGTCTGGATATTGAATGTGTTCAAAAGTTGATCAAACAACTTGACCTTCCTAATAAACAAGAATTGATGTTTTAGACATTGGGGCTTCTAGTTTAAGAACCACCAAGCCTTTTTATAACCAGAATTGAAAGAAATAAAAAACTACTTCAAACCACATCACAAACATGGACACTAGCACACTACAACTTAATAAAGTGCACCACAAAAAATTCCTACCAACATTTTTTTTAAAATAATATAACAACTTCGCCATCTTGAAGGCAAATCTTCCCACTAACCAAGGAATATGGAGCTGACCAACGAAACCTCTATGACATTGGATCCTTTCTTTAGTTGGCATGTTAGAGAAGAAATCCACCTACTTTGGCTTTTCATAAATTAACTCTGCATTAATTTATTAATACCCAAATACTTCCACTAGCCAAAAATCATTTTATATATATTTAAAAACTCATCAGGCCTCAAACCAACATTAAAATATACTTAATGTATGGCACTTTAAAATAAATCTCTAAAAAATTAACGTTTGGACGAATCAAACATCAATAAAGAAATGTCGTCAATTTATATGGATGCCTTTAAAATAGTATGTAAAGAGTATAAAGTTTGGTGGATGTCATCGTATTATAGCTGCGACTATGGCCATCCACGATATTTCACGCCACTCCTCACGATCCACAACCATATGCAACAAAGAATCATGGGATTGATCACCACTCTGCAAGCACGATCCGGGACTGATCGACCTGCAAAATTTCTGGGAAATAGTGGATATCCTTATAATCATAGCCGATGGACCATATGCACATCTAATGGACAAGGCTGAGTTAACACATGCTTCCACGGTGGGCTGCGATCTTTGAACTTGAATTTTCTGCGCATACAGATTTTTCGTAATGTGCGGATCTTTGATGAAATTATTTCTCTTATGTTGGACTGATCCAACTTGAGATCGAATAAATGACTAGCGGAAGTAGTCTTTTTCAATGGTCGTTGATAAAGGAGTAGAGATAGAAGTTCCTTTAGTAGCAGTTGATAAACCTACAAGTGGAAGCTTGTAGGGGAATGTTGTAATAACAAGTTGAAGCTTGTATTTTCCAAAGAAATAAAAGGAAGATTGATGTCTTATATACGTGTTGCACACGTGTTTGAAAATGGTTATGATATTATGCTTTACATGATAGAGTTATGATGTTGATTGCACGAGTGGTTTCTAAAGTGATTGAAAAATGAAATTTGTGAAGAGTTGTATAATTTGGTCACACTATTGGTTCAATCTCCCTCTCAGTAGTGTCCTGGTTACCATTGTTTCTGACAATTGGTATCAAAGAAACCAGGTTTCTTTAGGATTAGTTTAACATTTGGAAGGAAGATCAGGGATCATGGAGAAGAAAGACTTGATTACCTTAGATGGAGTTCCATTTTTGAATGAGTGAAATTATACAACTTGGAAGGTAAGAATGAGAATCTACTTACAAACTCTTGATTCGGATGTATGGCTATCTGTGTAAAATGGATTAACAAATAATAAGTTTAATGAGCAAGCCAAGGAGGCAATCATGAAAGGATTGTCCAAGTCAGATATTGAGAAAGTAATCAAGTGTAATACTGCCAAAGAGTTATGGAATGAATTGCATACCATCTATGATATATACATACAAGCTGCATGTGATGTTAAGAGCCTTTCTTTGAAGAATGGAGCAGTCAAAGATTCGAAGAGTATTGAAGATCAGCTGCATGTGATGTTAAGAGCCTTTCTCTGAAGAATGGAGCAGTCAAAGATTCGAAGAGTATTGAAGATCATGAATCAGAGGATGATTCACCTGTATCAAGAGGCCAAGTTGTTGATCAACACACAAAGGATTTAGAGGATATGTAATCTTCAAGTAAGACTTTGTTTTGTTATTATTGTAGAACAATAGGCCATCTATCTTCAAGCCGCTCAATTGCAAGCTTTTAAGAAAGAGAGAGTTGCTCATCTAGTAGTATTAAAGAAGAAACTACTTTAATAGAAATAACAAATCTAAAAACTGTTCAAGAAGTCAATAGGTGCACCTCTTGTAGAGAAGAAGATAAAATATATCATGTGTTAGCGGAAGAACCCCAAGAGTTAGCAAGGAAATACACTGTGTATGAAATATACACTTGTTGTGAATCTAGTAGCTCCTCTATTAAATTGGAAGTTCTTGAAGAAAAGATTTATTTGAAAAATAAGCTCATAACAACCCTTGAGGAGATCAAGAATCTTAGAGCCATTAATTTGGAGATGGAAGTGGAGAATAGAACATGAAAGGAACAATTTTTTAGATTTTAGAATTCTAAAATTTTGGAAGAATTCGAACCATCCCTAGCCCCCCTCAAGTCGAGACAATATTGGAAGGTGAAAGCAACTGAGTAGCAACTTTTGATTAAAGGGACCCATCAACTTTGTTAAAGAAAGATCTGACAACACTCTAGTTTCTGAAAGTCTAGCGCAAAAACAAAAGGACAAAAAGAATTCAAAATAAAGTAAAAAACACAACCCCTCATATGTTTTTACTGTGGTAACGCAAGGAACTTTGCCTCCAAGTGTCCAAAGAAGAAAAAGAAGGTGCAAAAACAATGGTGGAATGCACAATTTCAACAATAGCCACGAGTTGCTAAGAGAAATTCGAACAACCATGCACAAAGAGATCTTTCCCCTCAAAGGGAACATTTTCAGTGGCACAAAATCACTAGGAGAGAGAGTCTCAGTCCAAGAAATTGGACGTACAAAAGCTTTGGTAATATGGATAACTCCTATGCCCCTTTTTAAAATAACGTTGAATGTTATAGGTGTAAGAATTATGGGCACAAAGTAGCTGCATGTAAACGTGGCAAGTTTTTCATTTTCATAACAAGTCAAACAAAAGTATGGATCATGTTGAGTGCCAACAAGGATAACTACACAGGGGTTATTACAACAATCTTAAGAGAGACAGGTTGTATGGAGCATGGAGGAAACAAATACCAGTGTTTGGAATTGAAGATAATCAATAGAATATTAGTAGATCAAAGCCTAAAATTCCTATGGTTGATCTTTCTTATATAACTTGCAATATTCAAAGACTTCAATTAGATAAAAGAAGTAGAAACAACCCAGAAAGTTCTCTGACGCAGTATAGATGGAAAGCAAGAAAAGGCAATGACAAAGAAGAGCAACAAATAGTTTGCATATTAGATTTAATTGGTGCTTACAAGAGGAATGGCCAACGGTTTGTATACTTAAACTATGGAAGGAAGTCATTCACTCAGTCATTCAAGGGTACCATATCAACACATGCAATTATCTCATGGTGTTGATCAAGTAAAAATTCAGCATACCCAGGTGTGGAAGAAAAAGGGAGATAATCTACTCAGGGGGAGTAGATCCTTTGTTCCTCTTCATTGAAAATAATAGGTTGGATTCAATAGAAGCCATAAAAGGTCAGATGCAAGGAGTAGAAAGGAACATGTCTGCATCTTAAGGTTAAGGGAAGTATGCCCCTTTTTGTTTTTCTTTAATTTATAAAGTTGAATGAGACTGGTGTCGCTGAGTATTGTGGTTGATTTGATGTTGTGTCCAAATCATATTGTCAGTTTGAGTATGTATAGATGGTGATAATAAAATGTTTGCTGTCAAAGTTTTTTTTTTCCTTGTCTTGTGCAAGTATTCTTACGTATTCCTAATGTCAAAGAGGGAGAATAACCACAAGGGGAGTATATTTAAGTTAATATTTGAGTATCTGATTGTTCTATTAACAATTGGTATCATTAATTAGTATAATTTATTCATTGCTAAGGACAAGTATGAAAGGTAGAGGCTAATGGTGGTTTCTACAAATTAATGTTGTTTGAATGATCAAATTTTAAGTTGTAGATATGCTGAATGGTATGTTTGTTATGATGCCTTTAGAGTGTTCCAATTAGTAATCAATATCCGGCATCGGATTTGTAGAGAGAGCAAATCTTGGTGAAAAGATCATGATCACAGGGGGAGAACACTCAGTTATTAAGTGTTCAATAATTAGTATCAGTTAAAGTATTGGTATCATTGATATCAACGACATTATCAATTGGTATTAACTCTCACTAGATTTTTGTCAGAATATGGTATTCAATTTTTTAGTAGAAGATTGTTAGTCCAAGTGTTGGTTTGAATGTTGTTAATGTTCATGTTGAGTCAAATTTAATATGTTGAGTTTGCTGCCATTAGAAGTATGTCAAGTAGAGTACATGCTGATTTGTTGGTCCAAATATACATTGGTGAGGGTCCCTTTATGTTAGCCATGTAAGCACTTTTAAGAAGAGTACCTTGCTACTTATCAGTTCACCTTTTGATGATGTTAGTCATGCATATGATAGATTGTTGTTGTTGCTAGAGAACATGTGTATGTGTATAAAGATGCACTAATATGAATGTAAGCCTAGTTGAGACTTGGATCAGCACGCATGATTTTTCTTATGGCTCAGTTGTACAAGTATGTGTTGCATTAGCAAGAGATCCCTCTTAATTACTTTAGGCAGAGAATAGGAATAATTAATTCCCTCCTTTCAACTCAATCTTTTTGACAATATAGAAAGGAAGCTGCTTAGATCATATTAGAGACAGCTAAATTTTTTTAGCATAAGATGAAGCAATTGACAGATCCGCATGATCAACAAGACATGGGGAGCATGTTGGTATCTTTTCCATTGACGTCAAAGGGGGAGATGTATCTCAAACAAAAAAAACAAAAGGGGGAGATGTATTGGTGATAACTCAAAAGGAGAAGTCCACCAACAAAAGTATACCAGAGAAGTGGTACATAAAGGAGAAGTGCATAATAGGGGGAGAAACATCCACAAAGAAGAAGAGAAAAGAAGACAAGTACACTTATCTTTTCTTGATTAATGGTGATGTTGTTTTCTTTGATCATAGTGTTGCCATTAATGAGAAAGGGGGAGATTGTTAGAAATATGTTGTCATTGATGGCAAAGGCAAAGAAGATGATGGTAGATTGTTAGAATATGTTGTCCAAGGAGGTGTGCATTGATGTCAAGTATTGATATGTTGTTACTGTCAAAGGTGTTGTTGGCATAACGAGGATGTTGGCCAAGTATTGACAAAGGTGTTTTCATTAGTTCATTGATGTCACATGTGTCAATGGTGTTGTATCCATATCAAAGGTAATGAAATGGAAAAATAGAGAAGATTGCAAGAAGAAGGAAGATCAACACATGTATGGAAAAGGTAAAGCTTAGATATTTCCAAGCAAATTGGTGAACAATAATGGTGGAGCTAATTAGTAAAGGTGAAGAGACTTTGGAGCCATTTCTAGAATAATAGATCACCTCAAATGTATTTGGAATCCTCCTAGATGGATAGATCCCTGAAAGAGATTTTCGGTGGTATATAGAAGCTCTAAAATGAACTCCTAGTTCAGAAGTTATTTCCAGTCAAATTTAGGTACCCCCAAAGTCGAATTGAAGAGATAAATTGGTAAAGGACCCTTTTGGAGCAATTTAAGTTTGGCGCGTTCCCAAATGTGGCGAGTGTTAGCAAAGCCGCTAAAGGAGATTCAAGTGAATGTGGAAGACATGAGTGCAACATAAGGCATTTTGATTGGCTAACGATGGAGCCTCCATAAGAATTCAGCCTTGTTGGGTCCTTCGTTTTGGGGGACAAAATTTTGACACATTTTGACCGAGTCTGACTAGAAGGCAGTGGTGCAGAAAACTGCTAAGGAAAGGAAATGAAATTAGCCAAGATCCATCAGGAACTGAAGTTGACAAGAGGAAAGTGTAGAAAAATGTAACTGCAAGGGAGTTCACATAGATCCCGAAGGAGAGAAGGAGTAGTTGTAGCTGAGTCATAGAAGTCGCCGAAGAGGAAAGATCGTGGTATCCAAAGGGATGAATGGAAGTTCAGGCGAGCGAGGTTGCGACGAAAGTTTATAAAAGTCGAGGGAAAAGATAATAGGAGGAAGCGAAGACTCTTTGCCAAGACGATGTCACTGTGTCATAGGAAGTCTTATCTATTATTTTCTCACATTTCTCTCTAATATGGATTTTATAGTGATAAATTTGATTTTTCCTTGAGGGTCGCAATGCAAAAATGTTATGAAGCAATCTATGTTAATGGAATGGGAATTGCAGGACTATTCTATATATCTAAATGAGTTGATTTATATGGGATCCTTTTAAAATTTTCCTTTGCATGAATCTGAATGTTATTTGTCTCTTTAGTTTTATCACAAATCTCTATTTTCCACATGTTGCATGTGTGTGGATATGATTTGGTATTCTATATGTGGATGTTGAATGGTCTGTTATGCTACTCCTTGATGCTTGTTCTTGGACCCTTATCTATCTAAGTCTCGACACTCCTTGTGTGAGATGCCTTACTCCTTAACGAGTAAGGTGAATATGTTGGCGTTTTGCTAGACTACAATAGATCCTTTGTTGGCCCCTGAGTTTGAATCTAGGGTCTCTATCTATTAAAATTTTGAGCCAATAAATGGTTCCATCACCAGAACCTAAAATTTCTCGAAGGGACCGAGAACATGGTGTCAAATATTTTTAAGAGAGATATTTAGTATTGGTTTTTGAAAATAGCAACAAGAAATGATAAAAATAGAATCCATAAATTCCAGTTTAATTTGTCCTTGAATTAAACTGAGAATTAAACTCGAATTCTATTCTCATAGAAACTTGTAATAGTTAACTAGAGTGATTTGACTTATTTAACTTAGGAATTTCGAGTTGGAATTATTTCTGAAGTCATGTATATGTTCTCCCTATATTATAGGGGTCCATGATGAGTTAAGTATGAGTGGTAATTAGTTAACTCAGTTTACTGAGCTAAGTCCAGTTAAATTAGTTCCAAACTGTTTGAGGAACTAATAGTGAGTTAATAGTCAGTTGATGCATTAGTGCACTCAACTAGTGTTGCTCCAGTTAATTGAAGTTTCCCTCATCAAAAACTCATGTATGTCGATTATGAGAAAGACCCAGTTGAGACTAGAGTGAAGAGACAATGTGTTATTTGTTTTAGATTTTTTTGAGTTGCATTGATAGTGCATGCATTCAGGAACTGATGATTTTCCCTTTAAGTACGGGCTAATTCTCTCAGGAATTGTGCAAAGAATTAGAAGCTTGGAGGCTTGGAAATTTGGCTAATTGTTGGCCAAAGGAAGTCATCAGGTGGAGGATAGGAAATACTTGTGTAAGTTCAGCTCAAGGTTGAGCAGAGGATATTGTATTTATCCAAATTCTTTGACCAAGGGCACAAGGAAATAGGAGGCTTGGAGAGAAAAGAAGAGACTTGGATTTGTCTTAAGCTTGCTTGTGAGATGGGAAATTGATCTTACTGAGTGATTGGATTTTTCTTGTGAGAACAAGCATTGTATTATCATCTTGTATTTCTGATTAATGTAATATAGGTAGTGGGGTTTTGAGCTATGGCTTTCCCTAGATATTTATTGTGTTATGTGCCATTGATTTGTATTCCTCTTGTCGATTATTATTTTGCTCGATATTTATGTGCTTCCGCTGTAAAGAGTAGAAGTAGATTCATGTATCTTGTTTTAGTAGATTACATGAGCTTGTGAATCTACAAGATTTTCTACATGGTATCAGAGAAAGATTGTTTTTTGGTTCAAGAGTTTGCAGAGCAAATATGAGAATTTATGTGCAAAATTTTCAGAAACAAATTGCAGATCTGGATTCCTTGGGAAAAGATACCCAAATTCAAAAAACAAATCGGCCGAATTAGAGTTTGGATGAGGGAGATATTGCTGATTTAAAATTAGCTCTCTAGAGGATATTTCAAAGTTTTGAGTTTCTGGGTTACAGGTGAAAGTCGAATTTGCATAGATACTTCAGGATCGATAAATGGCGTTCCATGGGTTGAAGCTTTAATATGCCTTAGAAGGAAATTCAAATTTCATATCCTAGAGGGATTGGATGGAGGTCGTGTTGGAGGATAATGGCTTGAAGGAATTCATTGATAAGGACATTCCTAAGCCACCAACATCGAATGCTCAGAACCTGGCCGAATGGAAGAAGTGTGTGGCAAGGGTGAGGTAGATAATCCTTGAGGGAGTTCAAGACTACATTGTATCGAGTCTCCATGGGAAGGAAACTCTACATGCTATGTGGACAAAATTGAAGGACCTTTTCTAGAATAATAGTGACCAAAGGAAGTTGGCACCAAAAGATAAACTCTGAAAAATCAAGATGGAGGTGGGTGACTCAATTCCAAATTACTTGACCAAGTTCACTCAATGTAGGGATGAACTTGGAAGTGTTGGAATCATGGTTTATTTGGGGGATATGGTGAGTCTTTCTCTTCTTGGACTCCCAAAGAGTTGGCATAGCTATCAGGACTCTATCAATGGTCGCGAGAAGCTGCTGGATTGGGAACGACTATGGTCGGATTTGATGCAGGATGAGATCAGGAGGAACACCAAAGATGGGACCTCTTCCAAGGAAGTGGAAGTGGATTTTTCCTTAGTGATATAGGCAAAGTGGGCCAAGGGAAAAAAGTCCCAAGGTGAGGAGGGCAGAAAGAAGATGGACTTGATGAAAGTCAAGTGTTTAGCATATGCACTATGCCAATACTTTCCCACAAAAGAAATAAAGCAAGAAGGATCCGACAATAGCGGCAACAGGTGAAGCTCTAGCTTCACAATTCTAACTTGATTTCTCTCTCATTGCATGCATGGCTGACACTGCCATGGGAGGCGTGTAGTATCTTTATAGCGGTGCCTCATTCCATATGGCGGGAAATAGAGATCTCTTTAGTGATTTTGAGGAGAAAGACCTCAAGCAAAGTATAATGTTTGGAGATGAAGAGAGGTATAGAGCTACGAGGATCGGTACGGTTACCTTTCAGAGGGAGTCTGGCTCCCCTCTCAGGATCACGAATGTGATGTATGTTCCAGGACTAAAGAAGAATATTGTTTCATTCACGGTATTGGAAGACCATGACTTTGATGTGGTTTTTAGTAAGGAAAAGGTTTTCCTTAGACACATCACCACAAGACAGGTGAAACAGATCGGTGCACGGGTCAAGAACCTGTATGCTCTTGAGGTTCAAGATGCATGCAAAGCCTTGAGGAGCAAGGAAAAGGTTAGATACTTGGTGGTTGAGAGGGAGAGTAAATTACCTCTCAACATGCAGCCCCAGAAGAATCCTCAGAAGTAGCTTCAAGAAGTTGTGGAGAAGCCACAACTAGAGAAGCTGAGAGGAGACCGAGTGGAAAGATCCACTCAAGCAGAGAAGAAGCAGTCTCAGAAGTAGTCTCAGACAATTGTGGAGTAGCCACAATTGGAGAAGCCAAGAGGAGACCGAGTGGAGGCATCCACTCATGCAGAGACCTCCAGTAGGGGGAAATTTTGAGTCAAGTGGGTAGAGGGATCACATGCAACCATACCTCCAGGTGTGAGGTGGGGTGATGTGAAGTGCTAGTCCCAAGAGGGCTGAAATTGGTAGGGTCCATTGAGTGGTTTTACCTCATGGGTCGTACCTTGCTACGAGAGCCCAAAGTGCATAGTAGCGGGAGGAATCATTGGGATTGATCCAGTCAGAGATCATAGTGATAGAGGCTAGAGAAGTCAGATAATGAAGAGTGTAGAGAGGGTTGATAACAATGCAAAAATATAGAGTCAATAGAAGCACAAAGTTTTCAGTCGACAGAGGCATCATTCTGATTCAGGATGGATGTTTTTTGTTTCTGGAGTTGTTGGAGTAAAAACACTAGAGAGAAGTGTTGCATGCAGAACATTCCAAAGGTTTAGGAATGGGATCGAGTTGAATTCCTTTCTTGTTGAGAGAGAGTGTTGAAAATAACAAGAAGAAATGATAAAAATAGAATCCAAAAATTCCAGTTTAATTTTTCGTTGAATTCAACTGAGAACTAAAATCGAATTCTATTCTCATAGCAACTTGTAATAGTTAACTAGAGTGAGTTGACTTAGTTAACTTATGAATTTCGAGTTGGAAGTCTTTCTAAAGTCATGTATATGTTATCCCTATATTATAGGGGTCCAGGATGAGTTAAGTACGAGTGGAAATTAGTTAACTCAATTTACTGAGTTAAGTCTAGTTAAATTAGTTCCAAACTGTTTGAGGAACTAATAGTGAGTTAACAGTCAGTTGATGCATTAGTGCACTCAACTAGTGCTACTCCAGTTAACTAAAGATTCCCTCATAAAAAACTCATACATGTAGATTCTAAGAAAGACCCAATTGAGACTAGAGTGTAGGGACATTGTGCTATTTGTTTTAGATTTTTCTGAGTTGCACTGATAGTCCATGCATGCAGGAACTGAGGAATTTCCCTTTAAATACGGGCTAATTCTCTTAGGAATTGTGCAAAGAATTAGAAGCTTGGAGGCTTGGAAATTTGTCTAAGTATTGGCCAAAGGAAGTCATCAGGCAGAGGATATGAAATAATTGTGTAGGTTAAGCTCAAGGTTGAGCAGAGCATATTGTATTTATCCAAATTCTTTGACCAAGGGTGCAAGGAAATAGGAGGCTTGGAGAGAAAAGAAGAGGTCTAGATTTGGGTTGAGCTTGCTTGTGAGCTGGGAGATTGATTTTAATGAGTGCTGGGATTTTTCTTGTGAGAACAAGCATTGTATTATCATCTTGGATTTCTGATTAATGCAATATAGATAATGGGGTTTTGAGCTATGGCTTTCCTCGAATATTTATTGTGTTATGTGCCATTGATTTTTCTTCCTCTTGTCTATTATTTTTTTGTTCGATATTTATGTGCTTCCACTGTAAAGAATAGAAGTATATTCTTGTCTCTTGTTTTAGTAGATTACATGAGCTTGTGAATCTACAGGATTTTCTACATTGGTGGCATGAGCAAGTGGATCGTTTTATTTCTCAGCAAGCACAACTCTGTCAAAAATGTGTGAAGCAAGTAAAGCAGGAGGTCGAAGCCTGCAAGTGATCAGTAGGAGATATTCTAGTGTAAGTTCCAAAAATATCTTTATAGTTGGTTGTGAAGGTTGCAGGAAAAAGGAGGGACCGTTAGTTAGTGTAGATCGTCCTGTACCTGGACTTCTGCTAATTTGGTCTAGCCACACAAACTTTATATGGACCTCACTTGGGTCGTCAATTTATGGGTACAAGATACATTAGAAAGCTACATCATCGAGTTTTCTACAGAAGGTCATCTGTCTTTTTCCAAGGTTGAGGATTTGTTTAAGTCAGGGTTGCGGGGAAGGTTGCTAAAGGAGATTCCCCTGTGGGTTAAAGTATTAATGGTGGAAGAAAACCTAATCCCGTTTCAAGGCTAGTCAATGGCTACTTAAAGATCTGGTATTGGGGTGAGGTATAAGGGGAGAAATTTTCCTTGATTATGGGTGATGAAAATGTCGATGAGATAGACACAAATGACTTCCAGAAGGCTAGAGACTCAAGGGCACAAATAACTGTGGAATGGAGGGAGAAGGATTTACAGGAAATCCATAGGCGACAAAGAGAGCTACACGAAGTAGCAGTGGTGTTGAGTAGTCTGGAAGCATGAGAAGGAGTACCAAGCTGACTGGGGTTGCAACACAAGGAGAATAGTGATATGGTGAGTCCTAGCCCAATAGGAGGGGCCAATCCCATTGCTACGAGATAAATAGAAAGAAGTAGCGGAAATATCCACCCACCGGGAGAGATGGAGACTCCAGATTGTAGAAATTTTGAATAATATGACACATATTCACAGAGATTATCCTGATTATAAACTATTACAGAATACATGCATAATACATAACCTCCTCTACGTTGATCATCAATTTTGTGGAAACAAAACACAAGCATGCGCACATAGAAGCATCAATCACACATATCAACACAGTATTTTCTCGGGGAAATCATCTTGCTAAAAACCCCAACTATCTGTATATTATATTGATTGAATCATCGAACAATACATAGTACAATACTCATCCCAAGTACACAGTACTATCTCCTCATGCTACACACAATACAACTCAGATCTGATCTCCAAATCTCCCCCGCTGCTTGCCTGCCTCCACTGCACAATACCTGTAAGAGAATGAATGAGAATGGCTGATCCAAACTCCTATTTACCTTGTGAAAATCACCCACACTATAAATCACGTGAGCACAAGCTATATTTCACTTGGTATTGGCCCACACTACGCAGAGATCATTAGCATAACTCAATCCCATGCATGTGCATAATCTCATGCACAACTGATAGCAATCTCAACCTCTAACACCTGTCTCCACTGAACTGTACGTGCATTGAGTTAACTGATGTATTCTTCAGTTGCATTATGAGTTAATAATTAGTGAATTAATTAATATTTAATTCACACAACTCATCACTTAGTCTATTGATCAGTTAGACTAAATACAACTAGTTCAACTAAGTCAAACTGAACACAACTCCATTAACTGCTCATCCAACTCCACATAACTCAACCACATGAGTTCTAACTGATGTCCTGCATGCAATAGCTCAACTGACTCATAAAGAAAGTGTATTTCCTTCGACAGCTGCATGTGCCACATCTGTAGCTCAAACTGAAGTTCTCCAAGAGGATAAGATAAAGTTTATAGTCTAAATATTATTATGACACAATAATATTTGACTTTTCTATTTTTGACTAGCAATCTAAAAATAGACTCTGATCACTCCTGCTATGATCCAAAAATAGACTTTGCGCCATAATTTGCCTGCAGGCCCACTTAGTGAAGGTAACTCCTTTCCATTAAGCTCCATCATCTTGTTGCATTCTCAACAAGCATTTCTTGTTGCACACTTTTCAACGCTCCCTCTCAACAAGAAAGGCTTCCTCTCAAACCCGATCCTGTAACTCTGGAATGTTCTACATGCAACACATTTTCCCAATCCACTTTGCTCCAACAACACTTGGAACAAAACACTCCCAACTAACCACTTTGTTGGGCTAGGAACATACTTTGATGCTAAAGCTCTACTTGCTGCTGACAAGTGCTCCCTCTCTGACATCTGTGCTATTGCAACATCTCCATGCATCTCGCACCATTGCACACCTCTCTGTGCCACCTAGCACTATGAAAAACACTTGTGCCTCTCGCATTGCTGTAGCCTGCATGCTATGCACTGTCCTGGGATTCCCTACACTGTCGCTCTCTCTGTCGCTCCATCTGCATCTGTCTCTACCCAATCAATCAGTTCCTGCTACTCCACATCGGGGCTCCCATAGCAAGGTCTCATCCAAGAGGTTGGGTACCTCAAGGATCTTGCCCCTCCTCCTTGGGATGATCAATCCACATCACCCCACCTCCTACCTGGAGGTATGGTTGCATGTGATCCCTCAGCCCACCTGGCTCGAAGTTTCCCCCTACTGGAGGTCTCTGCATGAGTAGATGTCTCTACTCGATCTCCTCTCAGCTTCCCTTGTTGTGGCTACTCCACAACCTCCTTAAGCTGCTGCACCAATCATGGCTCCTCCACAATCGTCTGAGACTTCTTCTGGCTCTACGTGTTGAGTGGTAATATACGCTCCCTCTCAACCACCAAGTCTCCATCAGTTGCCTTGCTGCTCAAGGCTTTGCATGCATCTTGAACCTCAAGAGCATACAGGTTCTTGACCCGTGAACCAATTTTCTTCACCTGTCTAGTGATGATGTGTCTAAGGAAAACCTTTCCCTTACTGAAGACTACATCATAGCCTCTGTCTTCCAGCATCGTGATCGATACCAAGTTTCTCTTCACTCTTGGTACATACTTGACATCGGTCAAGGTAAGGCGAGCTCCATGCTCCCTCTGAAAAATAACCGTGCCTACACTTGAGACACTATACTTCTCATCATTACCCATCCCTATGAGTATCTGGAGATCTTTCTCCTCCAAAGTACTGAACAAACTTTTGTCACCGGTCATGTGGAAAGAAGCTCCACTGTCAAGAAACCAACCACTTCCCATCATGGATGAAACCATGCATGCGAAGAGTGTGAAGTCCAACTCAAACTGTGAAGCAAGTGAGGTTGCCTCACCTTCAGATCCTTCCCCGGATCCCTTCTTGGACTTCTTCTTTGGGAAATTAGTAGCATAATGGCCCAACTCATGACAACGAAAGCATCTCACCTTCGACTTGTCAACCTTCTTCCCATAATTGGAAGAACTGGATTCGGAAAGAGAAACCTTTGCCTTCCCCTTCTTTGCCTTACTCACTAAGGCACAGTTCTCCTCATCATGCATAGATGAAGAACTGTCTCTGGTGCGCCGTCTAATCTCCTCTTGCACAAGATCCGACCAAAGTCTCTCCCATCCTGGCAATTTCTCCCTTCCATTCACCAAGTCCTGGTAGCTATGCAAACTCTTAGGAAGGCCAAGGAGTGCTAGACTCACCATATCCTCATCCTCAACATTTACCCCCACACTTCCCAGCTCATCCCGGCATTGGGTGAACTTCGTGAGATACTGGGGCATACTGTCTCCATTCTCACACCTAATGTTTCTGAGTTTATCCTTGAGCGCCATTCCACTAGCTCAAAACTCAACTGCTTCTGATCTAAAATTCGCGAGAACAAAGTATTTCTTGTACAAAGATCAACTGTATGGGCATTCACCAGATATCTCACCTTCCAAAGGAAGGATGAATCCAGAGGCTACCTGGCCCGATCACAGACTCTACCTGAAGAAATAAAATGTAAACACTTTATGAATAATAGATCTGATGATCAATCCTCGCTTGATATCCTGTAAAATCTCTTCTACAAATAAAGCAGCTCTGATACCATGTAGAAATTTTGAATAATATGACACATATTCATAGAGATTATCCCGATTATACACTATTGCGGAATACATGCATAATACATAACCTCCTCTACGTTGATCATCAATTTTTTGGAAACAAAACACAAGCATGCGCACATAGAAGCATCAATCACACATATCAACACAGTATTTTCCCGGGGAAAGCATCTCGCTAAAAACCCGAACTATCTGTATATTATATTGATTGAATCATGTAACAACACATAGTACAATACTCATCCCAAGTACTCAGCACTATCTCCTCATGCTACACACAATACAACTCAGATCTGATCTCCAAATCTCCCCTGCTGCTTGCCTGCCTCCACTGCACAATACCTGCAAGAGAATGAATGAGAATGGCTGATCCAAACTCCTATTTACCTTGTGAAAATCACCCACACTATAAATCACGTGAGCACAAGCTATATTTCACTTGGTATTGGCCCACACTACGCAGAGATCATTGGCATAACTCAATCCCATGCATGTGCACAATCTCATGCACAACTGATAGCAATCTCAACCTCTAACACCTGTCTCCATTGAACTGTACATGCATTGAGTTAACTGATGTATTCTTCAGTTGCATTATGAGTTAATAATTAGTGAATTAATTAATATTTAATTCACACAACTTATCACTTAGTCTATTGATTAGTTAGACTAAATACAACTAGTTCAACTAAGTCAAACTGAACACAACTCCATTAACTGCTCATCCAACTCCACAGAACTCAACCACATGAGTTCTAACTGATGTCCTACATGCAATAGCTCAACTGACTCATAAAGAAAGTGTATTTCCTTCTGACAGCTGCATGTGCCACATCTGTAGCTCAAACTGAAGTGCTCCAAGAGGATAAGATAAAGTTTATAGTCTAAATATTATTATGAGACAATAATATTTGACTTTTCTATTTTTGACTAGCAGTCTAAAAATAGACTCTGATCACTCCTGCTGTGATCCAAAAATAGACTTTGCACCATAATTTTCCTGCGAGCCCACTTAGTGAAGGCGACTACTTTCCACTAAGCTCCATCATCTTGTTGCATTCTCAACAAGCATTTCTTGTTGCACACTTTTCAACACGGATGGATCATGGACTATTTAGTGATGAGGAGATTGTTTTCTGAAGATGATGTGTCCCCCAAGAGTAGCAACTCATAATCCAACAATTGAGGTAGCACTTACGTTGACCTCTCCCTAGTACTTTATCAAAACCTTTCTCAATTTCTTGAAAATTTAGTTAAAGTAATAAATGTTTAGAAAGTATATAGTACCTACAAGGCTGGTACTTCCGGTGGTAGAGGTAGTAGTTGTTACTCAAGTTCCCCAGGATATTTGCATCCCATTTCTCAAGGGTTCATACATGTCTCTCCTATTTAACCACATATGGATAGCAACATGGCGGGTTCTTTCACTCAATATCCTGAGTTCTCTAGACGAGGAAACGAGGATGTCAAGCAACATTGGTACTTGTGAGAGGTAATCTGGAGAGTTAGTTAGACTCCAGATGCCACCAAACTCATTGAGTTTTAGACCACTCTCTGGGAGAGAGCCCTTAGGTGGTTCATCAAGTGGGGCACTTTACATCAGAATCTTACAATAGATGAATTTTGACATGAACTCGTTCAAGAATTCAAACATCCACAAAATAATCAAGCATTAGAGGAAATTTTAGTCTAAAAGCACCCATTAAGTTTTCATGTAATTTCCATGTCATTATATGTAAACCAATCAAAATATTTTAAATTTAAAAAGAGGTACATGTAAATATTTTGGAGGGAAAATAAGAAAAACTAAATTTTTAATTATATTTTTGGCTTATATTTTCTTTTCCCTTCAAAATTCATAACTCTTGTTTTTTTTATTTTAACTATTATTTATTATTTATCCTTAGGAGGCCACTTTTAGGCTAAAATTTCCTCTAATGAGGGGTTGTCTGAGCTGTGGGATATTAAGCAACAAGAAGGGGAACAATGTGGGATATGATGCAATAGTTTAAAGATTCCATTGACAAGCTGAGTTACCCCATTGATCCCAATCACTAACGAGATTGGTTCATCAAAGCATTATTGCTGCTCACTCGGATGTTGCTGACTCAACAGAAGATCGAAACTCTACAATATGTGCTTGAACAAGAAACCATGAATGAGGTTATGGTAGGGTGTCCTAATAAACACTGATGGGGATATGTTTCCAATGATCCTGCTCTTATTGGATTGCATTACCAAATTGTTGACTTGACTGAGAAATTGAAAGACATGCACCTAGCATGACCTGCACGACCTCAATTGTGGGGTACCAATTTCCATGTTGAAGGAAATCTTGCCACAAAGTGCTTGATATTGAAGGGGCCAAGTAATCCCTATGTGCCACTACATCCTTACTTGTTGTTGGAGTTGCGCAAATTGGTACACATGGCTTATATCCAAGTCACACACATTGCCATGCTTTTCCCAACCAATAGGGTGCATCTCCGACATAATACTAATGAAATATGACGAGCATATGGACATCTTCCCTGCCTTTGCCTGATCTTATAGAAATATTTGACATTCTGCACAAAATATTGTCACCATGACATTCTGCAATCAGTGTGAGTCTATCACCACTCATACTTTCCTCCTTTGCAAGTCTTAAACCTCAGTTCTTCATGTCAAGCCTTGAAAAATAAGAGAAAGCCCTCAAAAATCTCTAAAACTCTGGTTCCGCACTTTCTCTTAGCATTAACTGCGGTCTCATACCTATTGGTCACGTCCCCTGCGTACTTGACTGCTATGTTTCTGTGTAATGGGTGCGGACCCTTGTAAAAGTCAAAAAGGTGCAAGTACATTCTTAAAAACTCACTTTGGGTTATTTCTGGAAGCTTCTAGAGGGAATCTTGAGGTGGAAAGTTCGCTCCTTTAAGGTTCATGCATCCCATACCTTAAGGAGCTAACCCTTTGATGTGAGGAGCTTATCCCTTTGAAGGAGGACTCTATCCCTTCATAGGTGGACCTGTAACTTCCTCCCTCTGCACTATAAAATGAGGCATTGGGCTGGTTACTGAGGAGGTTAAAAGATGAATATTTTTGAGGGTAAATGCTGTTGGAATTTAGTCTTCCTAATTGAGCTTGAGAGGAAAGATTGCATACCTTGTTGATCTCGTTTGGAAGAGTGTGAGGCTTGTCAAAGTAGAGGAGATTCCTGTTTCGGACCCTGGGAGGAGCTTGTACAACATCAAGGCACCAAAGGTTGTAAAGCTCTTCTATTTTCAAAGTTAATACAATCAAGTTTATTTTTCTCAATAAGCTGTGTTTTATGGTTTATTTCATGGATTCCTTGATCACCATGATGAATATGATTTATTATATTAGCTATGTAGGTTTTATTTGATGTGTGCTTGTTTGTGATTGCAGGTTCTCAAAAGGAAAGTCTTTCGAACGGTCGAAGCATGGCTGCCACAAACTAGCGTTGGACTTAAGGTAGGGTCTAAAACACCTCTTAGTTTTTATTAATGAATCACAATATATTTAGAGAAAGGTAGATTTTCTTGTCTTGCTTGTTGCTAGATATCTATTGATACTAGGGAGATCGGTCTTGTCAGCAAGAATGATTTATCCGGCCAACAAAATGGCGACTTTGCTGGGGACTTGAATTTTGTTTTTTGCCTTTCCTTTTCTTTGACTTTAGAAACTTTTTATTTGTTTCTGGTTTTTGCTTGATGTGTGTGGGATTGGGTAGTTTTTAGGATCTAGACTGTATTTTGTTTTTTTTTTTTCCCGAAATTTTGAAGAGGACCACACGTTCTGTTTGTAACACAGTGCGGACATCCCCGCACTGTTACTTTACTACACAGAGCGGTACCGCATCTGGTTATACCGGAAGCCTGCGGACCCTGTCAAACTTTTTGAAAAACCTAAATTATTTTTGTCCAGTTAAGTTTAGTTTTTATTTTTGACTTTTAGTGTTTACCCAGATCTGCATGTGTTTTGTCAAAAAGCCTTGATTATGAGTTTCTTTCAGCAAATTCTTCATCTCATCAATCTCCATTAAGTTAATTGGGTGTTTTGAGTCTCTTTTTTGAGAAATTCCTAATTTGATTTCCTTTGGTCATTACTTGGAGGTTTGTATCAGTCTTTTCACAATTTTGCATCTTTTTGCTTTTGTTTTTGCAAAAAAATTTCCCCCTCATTCACCGGGGGGGGGGGGGGGGGGGGGGCTAAATTGTGTATGAGTGTTAATCACCTTTGGGTGTTTTTATTTTTTGATCTTTGGAACTCTCACCCAATTTTCTTTACTTTCACTTGATTGGTTCTTAGATTACATTAGAATCATCTTGTGTTGGAGAATTCTCTTGCATAGATCACATTTTCATATTAGAATTCTCATTTTCAGAATATGAATGAAAAATGTGCATAGATTACATTTGCATACTTTTCAAGCGAATTGTGCATAGATTATAATTGCATAGTTTACATTCTGAAAAATCAATCGTAGATTTAGATCAGTTTTCTTTGATTTGAATTTACATATTTTTATGCTTGTTTGCATTAATTTTTCTTGATGAAATTAGTGCATTAGAGAATTTTTTGTATTTTCTCTTAGTGATCAATTTTTGCATTGTTGGAAGTGAATGGAAACTCTCTCCTTACTTTAGTTAGGATTCATCGAATTGAAAATATTACATTATCATATTCGATTGCATTCAATTTTGGGTCATAACACCATTGGTTTCATATACATTTACCCTTTTCAGTAATAACAACCTAAATAACACAACGCTTAATTAAAATTCATCTAGTAATTTTTACATTTTTAGGGCTCTTTCCACCAATCTAGCTTAGGCTAGTGTCTTGGAATAGGTTTTAGCTAACTCTCCAAGACAGTAAAACAAACAAGTAGTCGATCTTGCGGTAGGAAAAATTCCAATTGTTGCATGTATGCTCTGGGAAGCTCCTCCTAAAGGAGTCAAGCACGAGATCATATTTGAACCAGTGAGGTAATCAATCCTTCCTCATTGGGAATGATAGCAGATATACACGTATTAAAAACGGTAAACCTCGGATTGATCATTGTCGAGGAGCCTGGGGTCACTTGTTGGTAAACCTTGGATTATGTCAAGGAGCCTTCAAGGGGATTGAGCTTTGTTACTCTACCCTTGCGTGTGTATCGGATCGTAGACTGTTCCCCCAGGTATATTTGTTTCTGTTGGTAACCTTAGTGGCCATAATCTATAGGATTCTTTCCTAAGGTGACGGTGGAGGGAAGATCCCACTGTACCTGGAGCAGACGTCAGCTAGACTCACTTGGACTCTCTGGGGGGTTCTCTTCACTCGAGATGGTTTTGTGAAGAAACTTGTGCTAGTCTATTTCATTAAGTACGTTGTCGGGATAACTGTTCCAACCACCATTTCTGTATTAAATTTCTACTAAGTTAGATTTCAACACCAACTAGTGTTTTTAGTATGGGAAGTTACTGTTTGTGTGTGGTTTGACTCCTAGATTTGATAACACGTGTTAATTTGTTTGTTTTTACTTTTAGAGACCATAGGTGTGAATTGTGAATTTAATTGTTAGGTGTGAATTGTGAATTGTTAATTTTAGTTTTAAATTGTTAATAAAATTCACTGAAGTTGAATATAATGACAACTATTCCAGAATTTACCAACCAAGGAACCCCTCTTAACGAGAATCCTAGTACTTTTCCTTTGTTTGGAAATGTTGATCCTCCTTATATGGCTACTTTGTCATTACCTGGATTTACAATAGGTTTATCGATATGGTTATTTTCAACTTCCTTGGCCCCAAATACTCCAATTGTTCCACCTCAACCGAATGCTTCACCTCAACAGAGTTCACCATCTTAACATCACCAACCTTCTGTTGACCCTTTACCTTCTTCGCCTAATATTTCTTCCTCCATTTATTCCTCTTCGCTTGGTAAAAGCCTTGACGCTAGTAACCAGGTCACTAAGAAGAAGAAGAAAGGGAAGAAGAAGAAGAAGAAGAAGCAAGATAAGAAAGAAGTCAACCAACCAACCATGGCTGTAAGTATTAGTTGTGTTGAGGAAACCTCCAACATGCATCGTAAACCCAAATACCCTTGCAGGCTTTGTAAGGGTGACCACTTCCTTATCAATTGTCCTGGTATTGCAAAGGTCTTGGAAGTATGGCCAGAAAAATCTCATCAACTTTCCGTTGATCCATCAACCAGTGATAGTCAGGTTCCTGGGAAAAAGGGTAAAGTTAGGTTTCCTTGTAAGTTATGCAAAGGGAGTCATAAAACTCACATTTTCCCTCACATGGATGAGGCCTCAAAATTGTTGAAAAACCTTACTGCTCCACAGCAAGAATTTCCAACTGGTTACCGTAAAATTTCTCCCAACCTACCGTCAACTGATGGAGTGATTGATCTAATTTCAAGTACAGTCGATCCCACTCTTCCATTGTAGAGTGAAACTAATATCGCTCAGGTTGATGATTCATTAGTTGATCAAGTGGTCGATTCAATTTCACATTCGATCGATCCAACTCTCCCTTTAGAGAGTGAACTTCATACCGCTCAGGTTCTTCTTGTTACATCAGATTCTTCTACGCCGGGGGGCATTTCACCTGTTTCTACAGAACCCCCTCCAAGTAATGAGGTCTTTTCCTTTGATTGGAATAGACTAACAGAACTTCGTCTTCCTTCCTCCATCCCTTTCCAAATCATTGTCAAGGCTAGTGGTAGGGACATACACCACACACAGGTAGATGAAGGTGCTTCTATTAGTATTTTATCCTCAACCTGCTTGGAAACCTTTGGATTCCCCTCAGCTTGTGCCTATTACGCAGAATCTGAAAGCTTTTAACAGAACCATTAATGAGCCTTTAGGGATCCTTCCTAAGTTTTCTATTACCTTGGAAGGTAAACCTGTTTGTATTGATCTTATGGTAGTTCGAGGTCCCTTGGATTTCAATTTACTCCTTGGGCGAGATTATGTTTATGCAATGAAAGCTGTTGTATCAACACTCTTTCGCGTGATGTCTTTCCCTCACAATGGAAATATTGTGACTGTAGACTAGCTTTCATTCCCTAGTCTTGTTTCAACTACCAATAATATGACACCCCTAAATGTTCCTGGTTCTAAAGTGGTGTCTACCTCGCCATGGGTTAATTATGTGGCAACTGGTCCCATGTTTTCAGTTACCGATGTAAGTGAGCCTCTCACTGTTTGCTCATCTTCCTTTGATTTAGATCCGGTAATTGACATGGAAAACTCTATGGGATTACTTGAACGCGTTGTTCTTATCCCTTTTGAGTCCCTTGACATGTGTTCCTTCCAGAGAACTATTCTTCCTTTTGATGAACACCTCTTGGAAGCCATGATCAAGGTGTGTCCATTGACATGTCTTTCTTCCAGTTGGAAGCCATAATCAGTTGGCGAGGATAGTTTTTTCATGTATCAACCTCGTTAAAAAATGAAACAGGCTGTTGCGAGGATAGTTTTTTCCTGTATCAACCTCGTTAAAAAATGAAACAGGCTGTCGCGAGGATAGTTTTTTCCTGTATCAACCTCGTTCAAAAATGAAAAAAGCTGTCATGAGGATAGTTTTTTACTGTATAAACCTCGTTAAAAAATGAAACAGGCTGCCTCAAGGATAGTTCTTGTTACTGATTCAACCTCGTTAAAAAATGAATTAGGTATGAGGAAAGTTCTTTTCCTGTGTCAACCTCGTTAAAAAATGAATAAGTTGGTTAGAGGATAGTTCCTATTACTGAGTCAACCTTGTTAAAAAATGAATCAGTTGGTCAGAGGATAGTTCCTGCTACTGAGTCGACCTCGTTAAAAAATGAATCAAGTATGAGGACAGTTCTTTTCCTCTGTCAACCTCGTTAAAAAATGAATTAGTTGGTCAGAGGATAGTTCCTGTTACTGAGTCGACCTCGTTAAAAAATGAATCAAGTACGAGGACAATTCTTTTCCTGTGTCAACCTCATTAAAAAATGATTCAGTTGGTCAGAGGATAGTTCCTGTTACTGAGTCAACCTCGTTAAAAAATGAATTAGGTATGAGGACAGTTCTTTTCCTGTGTCAACCTCGTTAAAAAATGAATTAGTTTGTCAGAGGATAGTTCCTGTTACTGCGTCAACCTCGTTAAAAAATTAATCATGTATGAGGACAGTTCTTTTCCTGTGTTAACATCATCAAAAAAAAATAACTCCCTTTTCGAGTCGAGTCTTTTCAAGATCTTAAAAGTAAACCTTCATTTCATCCACCTTGGAATGCAATGAAGCTTGGGGGGCATGTACCTCATTTTGTGTCGTTATACTGGGGGCATGCAAACTTATAACAAGCATAGTTTTTCATTTCAAGCTTGTTAAAACATGAAACCGAATCCAAGTAGAGTTCTCTATGGTTCAAGCTTGTGTAAAAATGAACCCATACCCAATTTACATCTCGTGATTGCCGTTTTTATCCGCTAAATTCTGTTAAATGAGCCTTGGTTGTTTTCATTCCATCGCCCCCATCTCTTTGGCCGATCATATGCTTTCACTTGGTTGTTTACCCTTCCTGAAGGACCACATCTATGAGTGGTTTTATTAGCCAACCTCTTAACCATTACATGTTTTGAGCAGTTCCTGTATTTTCGGAACCAGTTGCTACCCTTTATACCACTTGTTCCTCTAGGACGAGTCCTCTTTAAGCTCTTTTCTGACTCGTGAAATATGAAAAGATTTCCGAGTTTTTCCTTTTTAAACACGTTAAAATGGAATTAAAAGGACGGTCCACTTACAGCTCTTTTCTGACCGTATAAACATGAAAAGATTGTCGGTCTTTTGTCGTTCCAAGTTCGATATTGGTTATAAAACGACGTGTCTTTGATCACTTTTTTACTTTTTTGGATCAGAGACACTAATTATGAAAAGTACTCCTTGATCGTAATGGTCAAGCGGTTCTCTCAAGTATTATTTTATACCTTTTCGGGCTTGGGAGACACAAATTTACGAAAAAGGACAACCATGGAGTTTTCTTTAGTTTTTCTTTTGACTCCCTAAAATTGAAAAACGCCGAGTTTCTCCTATACTGGACTCGTTAAAATTTAACGGTAAAGGACCTGTTCAATTTTAAATAGGAACAAACCACTCCTTCTTAGGGTTCGAATTTTAAACTAAGTTGGACTCATCCGAAGGATGAGCTTATAACCAAGCAAATTTTATCCTCCTCAAGCTTGTAAAAAATAAAGAGGTACTTGCCAGAAATGGTGGGGGAAAAGAGAGAAAAATGAACCTGTTTGTTATACTTTGTGTTTTAGAAAAGCAGTCAACAACTCTTGAACACGACACTTTTGTTCACCTGGGTTGGGAAATCCTTTGCCTAACAGTTAATCAAACCATATTGAAAGTCTTTAGCTGGTTTCTGGGAATTAGCTTTGGGTCAATTGTCACCAAACCATCTGCAGTGTTGTTATGTGTTCAAGAGGTCAGTTTGAATAAACCATTCATCTGCAAAATATCTGTCATCCATCTTGACCATCCCTGAGTTAGTCCTAGCCAAATATATTTCGTCAAACTTGATCTATGATTTCGTGTTGTGGGCTTGCCTATGATGGATCACTTTCTATCGACTTCAGCTCATTATCTAGAAAGATGATCTAGAAATTGTTAGTACCTTGGAATCTGCATTCCTCAATGGGAGGTTTCTCTCCTTTAACGACAAGTTGCATCATTGACCTTCGATCAAAGGATTCTATGACATGTTCGACATCAACTCATCTATTCACATTTCATAGATTGTACTGAGTACTTTGAGAGCCATTGACATTACTGGTGGTTTCTCTCACATTTGTTAACATTTCACATCATTGACTGGTAATCAAGTGGTTTCTACCATGTTCGACTTCGACACATTTATTCACATGGATAGAATCGTACTAGTTCGGGAAGCAGAAATCAAGACCCTGGATTTAGTTTCCACCATCCAGGCTGCGAGGAATTTTGTTATTCATTATACAGTGGACTATTCATAAATAGATGGCTGTGCCCATACTGTGTCTACATATGTCTATACTTGTGATGTATTACAAAATCATTCATGTATCAGAGCAGTTTAGTTAGTTTTCTAGTCAGTTTTGATCTGAGTATGGGAATGCCTACCTCAGCGATGATATGTTCACACATATATATATTTTGTATTGAATGTTTTTACAGGTTCCGACCAGGGTGTCCACAGGATGATCCTTGAAATGATAAAGTACTTCATTCTTCTTAGATGACAAATACTATCCTCATATATTACAAACTTTGCACTTTAGGAGGCAAACTGTTGCACGAAATATTGTCACCATGACATTATGCAAGCAGTGTGAGTCTATCACCACTCACACTTTCCTCCTTTGCAAGTCTTAAACCTCAGTTCTTCATGTCAAGCCTTGAAAAATAAGAGAAAGCCCTTAAAAATCTCTAAAACTCTGGTTCTGCACTTTCTCTTAGCATTACCTGCGGTCCCGCACCTATTGGTCATGTCCCCTGCGTACTTGACCGCTCTGTTTCTGTGTAATGGGTGCAGACCCTTGTAAAAGTAAAAAAGGTGCAAGTACATTCTTAAAAACTCACTTTGGGTTATTTCTGGAAGCTTCTAGAGGGAATCTTGAGGTGGCAAGTTCGCTCCTTTAAGGTTCATGCATCCCATACCTTAAGGAGCTAACCCCTTGATGTGAGGAGCTTATCCCTTTGAAGGAGGACTCTATCCCTTCATAGGTGGACCTGTAACTTCCTCCCTCTGCACTATAAAATGAGGCATTGGGCTGGTTCCTGAGGAGGTTGAAAGCTGAATATTTTTGAGGGTAAATGCTGTTGGAATTTAGTCTTCCTAGTTTAGCTTGAGAGGAAAGATTACATACCTTGTTGATCTCATTTGGAAGAGTGTGAGGCTTGTCAAAGTAGAGGAGATTCCTGTTTCAGACCCTGGGAGGAGCTTGTACAACATCAAGGCACCAAAGGTTGTAAAGTTCTTCTATTTTCAAAGTTAATACAATCAAGTTTATTTTTCTCAATAAGCTGTGTTTTATGGTTTATTTCATGGATTCCTTGATCACCATGATGAATATGATTTATTATATTAGCTATGTAGGTGTTATTTGATGTGTGCTTGTTTGTGATTGCAGGTTCTCAAAAGGAAACTCTTTCGGACGGTCGAAGCGTGGCTGCCACAAACTAGCGTTGGACTTAAGGTAGGGTCTAAAACACCTCTTAGTTTTTATTAATGAATCACAATATATTTAGAGAAAGGTAGATTTGCTTGTCCTGCTTGTTGCTAGATATCTGTTGATACTAGGGAGATCGGTCTTGTCCGCAAGAACGATTTATCTGGCCAATAGGGCCAAGCAATCCCTATGTGCCACTACATCCTTGTTGTTGGAGTTGCGCAAATTGGTACACATGGCTTATATCCAAGTCACACACATTGCCATGCTTTTCCCAACCAACAGGGTGCATCTCCGACATAATACTATGAAATATGACGAGCATATGGACATCTTCCCTGCCTTTTCCTGATATTATAGAAATATTTGAATGTCCTGAACAATGTATTTTGTGAATTCTGCAGCTCACCAACTCACAACACTGATCAATGTAGGGCCTTAGATGCTCTAGATGACCGACTGGATCATTCTGCCTTTAGAATTAATGATGCTCCTCGAGGGAGAGGAGGTGGAGGAACAAAGGGGGAAGAACTCGGGGAAGAGGTCTGATACGTTGCTATAATTGTGACCAGGAGGGGCATGTTTCCCGAGACTGCCCACTAGCCATAAGACCTCAGTGCTCCCAATGCAGACTCAACATGCACATAACAGAGGACTGCCTTGAGTTAATCGCTAGGTGGGAGGAACATAGCCAACAAAGGGGAGCGAAATTGATCAAGGTAGAACCATGAGAAACCAAACTAGATCTGATGTCAAATATTAACATAGTTACTGGAGGAGGAAAGAAGACTAGAGATGACTCTGGGGCCACCGAGCAACCTATTGTACTTTTTCCCCCTAAGTTCTACATCCCAGAGAATTGCGGTGAAAAAAATGGCAGATATTAAGCCTATTTTTAGAGAAATGGAGGAGCTCAAGGGTCATACCAAGCCCACTCAATTAGAAAACACTTGGGTTGAGATTTCTAACGATTTCAACAAATATTGAAGTGGCTATTGAGATCGAAAGAGGATGATGGTCAAAGTAGAGCTCCTAAAAGTAAAAAACACGGAAGCCTACGTCCTCTTATAGAATCAATCATAAATAGTTATGGGGACCATAATACAAAATCCTTCAATTGTCGGAGCAAGGGCCATTGATTGAAAAAGCCCCGTAAGAGAAATGGAAGGCTCAGGCCCCGCAACCTCATATCCCTATGATACTTTTCTATGTCAACTCTCGAGGCACCTGGGATTACATCACTTATATAAGAGTTGCGCATAGCCTGAAACTAGGGATTTTCTGTCTCGAAAGACAACTGGAAGTATACCATTTAGCAAAGATGACGTCAACAATTTTTCACCAGGAGGTAGACATGTGGCAGGTGGTCATAAAGTTTTCAAGTACCTGAATGACACTTGGACCAATCATGGGCTAACAAGTGGCTCGATTGATGTTATAATTGTGTCAGCTCGACGTTATACCCTGTAAGGTCAAAGGACCTGTATCTGTGTCTAATTGCATTATAAAGGGAGTAGGGCTTCCAGGCTTAGGGTGCCAGAGCATCCAGATTCAAACTCAAAATGAATAGTGACGTTCTTAGTGTGGAGGTGTCTATAAGTGGTAGTGGAATTTCCACATGTCACCAATACAAATGATTAACGAGCAGATACTTAAGGAGGGAATAACCACCCATCTTCAAAAGTTCTCACTTGAGAGGAGCTCCGATGGGTGGACAAGCATGACTATTAAGCCAACGTTGGCCCTCAGAAAGTCATAATCAACAAAGTGGAATGTTGCAAATCAACGATTATGATCGATTTCGGGGGGATGAGCCATTGAATCCAACTCCTCATAGGCACTCCGCTGGGGATATTAATGGGCATGCCACTTATCGGTCTAGTGCACTAATCATGTCAGCCATTGCGATCGTTATCAAGCGAGCATGGCAAGCAAGCATGAAAATAATTTGATTTACCTCTTTTCTCCCTTGTCTTCCACCCAACCGAGCTTGTCCATGTGTCTCCCCAAATCCATCTTGATATATTTCTCACATGGAATCCCCACAAACAAATCGTTACACCTCGCACACCAATCGTTATAGCTTGAAACTCTTCTATTTAAAACGTCTTGTGCACAACCCATTCCATTTCTTAGCACCTGTGCTTTCAAAGATGTCTTCGACCAATGAACCACAACTTGAGGACTCATAAGTACCTTCACTTCTAGCTTCCTTTGCATGCCAAATAATTCCCATTTCTTTTTTCTATATATAATTCTTCACCATGCTAAAATTAAAGAAGGGCATGTCAAATATACCTAAACAACAAAAACCAAAACCCTCGAGCCATACTGAACCCCTCATGGACACCAAAGGGGAAATTCATGACCCTTTCTTCCCTCTAAACTTGTCCGACCTGTGTTTTGTCAGGGCTATACTACCTTATCACCCCCATGGTGTACCATTTTCTTGAATTCATATATTGGCTCATGGTCACATTTGCTAAAGAGAAACACTGTTATATTTCCTCCATTGGGGAGAAAATTCTGAAGGTCACCCCCGAACTGATCCACAATGCCTTCCTTTATGCAAAAACCCCAAATTTGGAGAAGTTCATAGAGACTACACTCTTACATGAATACGTTGGGCTTTCAATTGGAGAGAAACAAGTCTTTCATTAATTAATCATGTCCCTAGATGCCCAATTTTCTGCCAGCTCAGAATCCCTTCCTATTTCCTTATTTTCAAAATTTGTGCAATCTATTCTCTCCATTATTCTATGGATGTTTAGGGATGACGAGACAACAAATGTCTAGAAAGAAAATTTAGGGTTTTTACATAAAATGATGGAATGAGATAGTCCTTAACATTCCTTTTTTCGTGGCTGAGGCTATCAAATTCCAGTGTGAGCAATTCCACCTAGCTTCCTCCTTTAGTTATTACTGTATAGTTGTTTACTTATTCCTTTACACTCATATGGAATAATTTGAATACTTAGGCCTCATTATTGTAGAATCCCATAAATAAAGGAAATCTGTGGTCATCTGGGACAATTATTTGAAGAATAAATTTGATAATGAGGGGTTTACTCATTTTATCTCTACTTTCCTGACTACTGCTTACAACATTATTAACAAAGCCTCCCCTCCCAAAGTCTTACCCCAACAGAGGAGAATCCTTCATCTTAGTAAAGACACCAGGGTGGGAGGCTGGTATTTATTTAAAGACTAAAATGAAATCCATTTATATGGGTATGAATTTCCTTCCTACAAATTTCCCATATTTATGCTCGTGAGAATTTTTACTTTGGAATTTATAAGACAAAACTTAAACATAGACCAATCCATTTTATCCCAGCCCAAAATGGCTTTATGTTTAAGGTTCCCATGACAGTGGGACCCTTTGTTGTCAACTCTAAACAGGATTTCCAACAGGCGGAACTTATGCTGATGGAATTAAACTTTGAACTTGAAGAAGTGTGGCACTATCTAAGAGGAAAGACATCAATGTTTCTTCTTATTAACAAGAAGGTTGAAATTGGAATGAAAGGCTAATTTTTTTTCGTGGCCTATTAACACAAAGATGGAGATTGAGACACCAAGCACAAAATAAAAGTCTCAGAAAATAAACATTGATGAGGCAAGGGAAACTAAAATGGAGGATTCATCCATAGCTAAGAAAGCATAGATTCAGGAGTAGGTAGAAGAAGAAATCAAGGTAAAATTGATTGAAAAGAGGCTAGATCAACCTAACTTCCGGGGATAGTTGGAGGACCCCTAACAAGATACTGCTTCTAGTTTGACTAGGGTGGAAATCCTCGGTTCCATGGGGGATGCATAAATAGTATGCCCTAAATGGGAGGAGGGGAAACTAACAAAGGAGAGAAACAAAAAATCTGAGGACAAAATTTCATGGCAATTGGCATCCCACTAAGTGCCATATAAAATAAAGATTTTGGCTGCTATGGACTTGGAAAGAAGCCATTTTAATCTCTCCCTATATCACCACTTAGTGTAGTCCCTCCCCTCTGGACCATAGTTTAGAACAATAGATCTGTCTCTAGACATGACCAATGTATGTTTGTAGGACAAGATTAATTTACACATGTAGGCAGGGGATATGTTATATAGCGAATTGAGCAAGGGAGCATTGACTATCAATAAGGCCGAGAAGTTTCTAGAGAAAGAAACTACTAAGGTAAAACAAGAAAGAGCAAAATCAAGAGCTCTTCATCTCCAAAATGAAAGCTGCAAAGAACTAATCATCAAGCTGAGGGTGGATCTCAATTATAAGGCCATCATCAAGAGTTTGTAATAAAAAATACAATCACTGAGACAACAACTTAAAATAATTGTTGTGGAGCATGTGCAGGCCAAGGAACTAGGTTAGGTTGAAAATGAGAAGGAAATTATCGCCATGGAGCTAATTGGGAGGAATGATGAGATAGTGGCTCTAAAAATGTGGGTGACATAGCTACAACAACAGATAGAGTCTCATATTTGTGTCGTGGTTGTGCCAAACATCCCACAAATTCCCATTGAGTAGTTAACTAGAGCTCTCACAGAACTGCAATTGTCAGAATGAGAGCTAAAGAAGGCTCAAACCAAATTGGACAACCCCAAACAAACAATGGAAAATAAAGAGAAACAACTCTATGTCATTAAGAAAAATGTATATCAAATTAACAACAAATACCAAGCATCACAGGATGAGATCAAAGCACTAAAAGGAAAATTGAAGGGAAATATGGCCCTTGTTGAAGCTAGACACATAATATGGGAAGACATCATCTCAAAAATGAAGAAACTTTGGGAACATCTGAAATTTATTGCAAAGTAGAAGGCTTCGATAAAAACCATCAAGTTTTCTATCCTATTAGCCAAAGAGGAGAATGCTAAGATGGAAGTATTTATGAGAGATGTATCAAACTCCTTAATGAAAAATAATCTGATGAATTAAGGGTGATAGACATAATTGAAAGGATTGACGTGATCATGGAAATTTCTAAAGTGATTCAAAATAAAGAAGCAAGGGACAAGGCTGAAGCGTACGTGAGTGAGCTGGCAAAGGCGATTGCAACCTTCATTTCTAAATTTGACCGGAGGACCAGAGCGGGCTTACCTAGTTGTTGGGATTTCCAGGGGAAACTACTACCCTGGGAGAAATATGAACAATTTCTAGTTGAGGCCAAGAGTAAGGTAGACACATCACGTGAGAAAACTGTCATTCTCTAGGGAAGTACCATAGTAAACTATTTGCAAAGGGACTTCCAACTACCATGGTTAGTGAAGACCTTTTTCATCGACAAGCTGAATTACATGGAACTCACAAACCTGAGGATGGCCTGCAATACCCTTATTCACACTCCTATACCAAGCTCAATTTTATTGCAAAGGTGTGACCAACTAGTCAACCCGTCACGAATCAGGGTGGTGGAGCCTAGGCCCACTTCTAAGGATCAAATGAGTTGGTAATGAGGATTTCTCTTGATTTCAAAATCATAGCTTATATCTACCATTTTGACCATTTTGTATATATTTTATTTTCAAGATCAAGTTGTTATGAAATGATTAGAGTAGTTAGGCATTCAACATGCTGACACAGTTAATCATTTTAGCCTTCTGTCGCATTGGAATATATTTTTATAATTTTTGTTGTTGTTAGAACTCCCCATTTTAGAGGGATGAGACAAATCATTTGAAAGGTTCAATTTTCCATTCAAGAGACCACTTTTTCTACAAATTTGGCTAGCTTCTAAGAAAAAATACATGCGTACTTTTCTAAAATCCTAATGAAGAAGTTTATGGTGATTCCAAGCATTTTTATGTGGAGTATGTGTTCCTCTCTCCGTGTATATTTTTCATGTGTGTTTCTTTCCTCTTAGAAATAATGTAATTGTAGTAGTTGGAAATAAATCTTGTATGTGAGATTTATCTATGTTATGTTATGGAAAATGGTACCTATAAATGTAATATTAAAAGCCTTAAATTGCACTTCATGGTTTATAATGTCATTCCCTTTGTCCATACATTAATCTGCTGAAGTTAGATGCACAATAGTCTATTGATTATCCATTTGCAACAAAATTATTTCTTTATTTCTTCACTCACCTATACAAAGACAATTAAGAAATCTCCACTATCTGTGTGTAGGCCGCCATGGTTGAATGTTACTACTTTGGAATAATATACTATCAACGTGGGTAACATGTCTGGTTTCTGAGTATGAATATTGGACCAATTTCGAATTCTTTCATATTTTATTAAATCTTGAATGATAAGTATTTATCTATGAGAGACTCTAAGATGTCCTAGGAATTGGCCTTTAATCTCAACTTAGGGTTTGTGTCTAGGAACCACAACATCTTTTGGCGCCATTACTGGGGACTGAATTTGAATATATTTCCCTGGGTACAATTTTGAACATTCCTTTCGTATGGTGAGCGAAGGAAGTGTGGGTTTAGATCTATCACCAAGAAAAGTCATTAAGTTGTAACCCTGGCTTTTAGGAGGACTCTTATTTGTTCATATACCTCACAACAAAAAACCCCTCCTGTTTTTGATCCCGAGAGAATAATATTTAGGAAAGTTTGGAGGGAAAGAACCCCAAACTCCAGTTCCCATTGTGTTTACCTTAGAGGCATCAAATTTTATCTCTCAAAGAGTGGAGATAAAATATCCTGAAACTTCTTCCAGGCTTAGAGATTTTAGAAGAACGTTTTTTTTTTTTTTTCGCCTGGATCTTACTTCTCAAAATCTAAGTCTGAAGATACCTCTATCAATTCTGACCATATACCTTCCCATAATTCAAATAGGTCAAAGTTGTTATTACTACTAGCCCATCTAAAATTCCCACTAATATCTCACACCAGGTCTCATTAGGTACAACTCATTCAACTCCTCAATCAGGCCATGTTGTCATTCTTTTCCAACCTCCATTGAAAAATATGGATGTCCCTGATTTATACTTAATATATATGCCCCAATTAACCTGCAATAACCTATGAATGCAATGCCTCAAGATTATATTAAGCTCCTACCTATATTCACTAGAGAGGATGATATTTCAAACCAAAAACACATCGACGTCTTCTATGAATTTGCTGAAAGCTTGAATGCAGAGAATTTGGATGTAGTCCTAAGACTATTTAAGCAATCCATAAATGGGAAGGCTATAAAATGGTTTAATACCTTACCAAATGCCTCAATTAACACTTGGGAAAAATTGGAGAACACTTTCATGCAGAAATAAGCAGAGAAGAAAGACCACATGTATTTCTTCATCGAGTTCAATGCAATAAAGAAAAACCATAATGAGGACATGAAAAAATTCATAAAATATTTAATAAGTTATATAAAAACTGCCTACTGAGATTAAACTTCCATGGCCAACAACTAAGGTGGTATTTGCTAGAGATTTTGAACCAAATTTCAGGTTTATTCTTAGAGAGAGGAAATCTCCATGGGCAGCAGCTAAGGTGGTCTTTACTGGAGCTTTTGAACCAAATTTTAGGTTTATTCTTAGAGAGAGGAAATCCTTCTCATTAGACTAGTCTAGACTGATGCTTTGGAGGTCGAAGCAAATTTTGCATTGACTAGAAAGTGGAAAAGAAGGGGCGAACATAGTGATAAGAGGAGGGGAAAAGAAGAGGATAGCTCCACCAGCCAAACGAAGGATGCTCAAGAACAAAAGCTAAATGAAATTAGGATCCTTTAAAATAAATTGGTGAAGATAGAGTTGGACACCTCACTTTGCCTCATCTTAGGATAATCTAAATATGCAGGAAGAAAGGAATGTAGTCATGTTCACCTCCCATGTGGAGGAGAAGGACTGTTACACCCCTCCATTCTATGTAACCTTAGTGATCCATGATTTATTGTTACATAATTGCATGCTGGATTTAGGTTCCTCTCATAATCTCATGCCTTTGTCTGTTATGGAACAACTAGATCTCCAAATAACTAAACCATATAAGGACTTGTATTTCTTTGACTCCAAAAGAGTCAAATGCTTGGGATGATCAAAGACTTGGTTTTCAATTTGGATCAAATTCCTACAAAGAGTGTGGTGATGGAAGTTATAGTCGCAAATATTCCTACAATATTTGGTATGCTTCTTTCTAGATCCCATTACAGGTCAATTTGCATCAAACAAAAGTTAGCTATCTTTGGAAGCTGTAATTTGATGGAGCCTACTCCAAGGAAGGAAATGGAGCATGAGTGTAGGTAAAATCTCTTGAGGGAAACCTCATTCCTCTTGCATACAAATTGAAGAAATACTAATGTAATGATGAGGTGTGGAGTTTTTTGTTTTTGTTTTGTTTTTTTGTTTTTTTTAGGATTAAACAAACTTGAAGCTACAAACAACGTTTCTGAGTACGAGGCCTTGGTGTTGGGTCTACAAGTTGCTATAGACTTAAAGATTAAACGTTTAATGGTATTTGGAGATTCAGAGCTAATTGTGAAACAAATCAAGAACCAATGCCAAACCAAGCATCCCTGGCTTAAATCATATAGAAATGAAGTATGGGATTTAGTTGAAAATATCTTTCTCGCTTTTAATATTAAATTTTTTCCTAGGGATCAAAACAGGATGACAAATTCTTTAGCTACGACAGCTAATACTTTCAGAGCCCCCCAAAATCCCTTGTTGAGATATCAAGTTGACGTTAGGCACAAACCCTTAATGCCTGAAAATATAACGTACTAGAAGGTATTCAAAGAAGAAGATTAGATTAAAATATTCTTGGAGGTGATAGGGGAGTTTTCTAACTTTTTCATAGACTAAGAAGACGAAGCCATCGAGGTATTGGAAGCAGCTGAGCAACAAGTGAGGTGGGAAGACTCTATGTCTAGGCAAAAAGTTATATAATTGAAAGGGAACACAATCCCAAAGGGATTAGTCCTATTGGAAATATTGTTTGATGCTAATGATGTGGCTGCCAAAATAGCTAAGAAGGAGTCTAGACAGGATATAGAGGACTGTAATATTGGTACATATAAATAACCCAAACTAATTAAGTTAGCCAAAGGGATTCCATGGAAATACAAGTAGAAGTACCTTGACCTTTTTAAGAAGGTATGATGATATCATTGCATGGTCTTATGAGGATTTGAAAACTTATGATACTAGTATTATTCAACATAAAATCCCTTTGAACCCTAAAATAAAACCCCACAAGTAGAAATTGTGGCAAATCTATCTTCTGCTCCTCCCCTTGATTAAGAAGGAAATCAAGTAAATGCTCCAAGCTAAAGTTATTATACCTTTGAGATATTCAGACTAGGTGGCTAATTTGTTTCAAGTCAGAAATAAGAATGGAGAGATTAGATTGTGGGTGGATTTCAAAAAAATTAACAAGGCCTCCTTGAAGGATAATTACCCCTTGCCCAAAATGGACTATATCTTGCAAAAGGTGTTGGGTTCATCAAGACTATTTATGATTGATGGGTTCTCTAGTTTCAACCAAATCATTGTGCATATAAAAGACCAGAAGAAGACAAATTTCACAACACCATGGGGAACATTCATGTATGCCAAAATGCCTTTTGGTCTCATGAATGCCAGAGCTACTTTCCAAAGAGAAATGGACATAACATTTGTTGGGGTGGAATATCGCTTTGTGGTGATTTACTTAGACAACATAATTGTATTCTCAAAGTCTAATGAACCTATATCATTTGAAACTCACTTTGAGAAATGTAGGAAATATGGTTTGTCTTTGAATCCAAATAAGTCATAATTTTCTCTCAGAGAAGGCAAGCTCTTGGGACATATAGTGTCAAATGAAGGAGTGAGAATTGATACTAGGAGTATATAAGCAATTAACATCATCCCCTTGCCCAGGAACAAAAAGGAAATACAAATCTTCCTAGAGAGGATAAACTTTCTAAGAAGGTTTGTGCCCAATTATGTTGATATTGTAAAGGATATTACATATATGTTGAGAAAGGGAAGAGAGGTCAAATGGACTGTGGAGGCCATAGAATATTTTGACATAATTAGGAAGGCCTTTGGAGAAACTCTGGTCTTGGCCAACCCTGATTACCAGAAGCCATTTCTCATATTCTCTTTTGCATCTCCCAGTACTGTTGCAACTGTCTTACTGCAGAAGAATGGAGAAGAGAAAGAGAAACTAGTGGCATTTTTCAGCCAGGTATTGAGGGATGCAGAGTTGAAGTATGATATCTTGGAAAAAGAAGCCTATGCACTGGTTAAAGCTGTGAAAGCTTTAAATACGTATGTTCTGCAGTAAAAAATCATTTCCTATGTCCCTATGGCAACCGTGAAGGATATTCTTACGCAAGGAGACAATGAAGGGAAAAGGGGCAAATGGATAGAAAAAATCCAAGAATATGATATGGATATCAAGCCAACCAAATTGATAAAGGGTGTTAGGCCCCTATACTACTAGTGTAACCCCTTATTGTTATTAGTACAACCCACTTATTATATTGATGTACCCATGTGGTGCCCATATTGTTACTATTTGTTATAGAAATTTTTGTGCCTTACAGCTATAAGCATGAAATGTCCATAATTCAAGGGATCCAAATTCCCTAAAGATGTTGTTACAGCTCCTAAAGGAACAAGGTAAACCAATGACAGCTTCTCCCAGAAGTTCTCCACCAAAAACCACTCAGAAACAGCCAATTCAGGATCAATTCAGAGGCTCCACTAGCTGTCTGCGCTGAAATGCAGAGATTACACTGGATAGGTGCACTACAACGCAGGTAGAAGCACTACCAGGGTGCGCTGAGCGGGAAATGACAAATGGAAAGTTCATTCAACGAGGTGGAAAGACCCTGGAAGCTTCCAGAATCTTCCTCAATGACACTTGCCTCAATGAATTCGACTAGTGATGAGTAAGAGGTTCTCAACCTCCAAGTGGAAGCAAGAACTGACAGAGAGAAGCCACAAGTCAAAACATAAGCTGACTCATCCTCTCTGCTTACATCTATATATGGATCTCTCACCCAGAGGTTCAGGAGGCTGGAATTTTGTATTTGCAGAGAATTGCTGTTGGTTTGAGATTGAGATTAGTACATTGGGTGATTTATGCTTTGTTGGAGGAGAGGAAGGGATTCCATTGCTGGGAGGTAGATGCTGGATCGGGCCTCACTTGGTTGTATCTCCTCTTGGACTTTATTACTCTATCAATAAACTATTTGAGTTTCTCCTACATGCTGTATATCAATGATGTTTTTTTATGCTTACATGTTTAGCTTAATCTGATCTTGAGCTTTTTATGAATGTATATCTGTATCTTCTTGTAGTTTCTCTCTCTTGTGATCTTGCAGGAATTCGGTGAAGCTAGGCCGGTGAGAGAGCTGGGAGCTAGGAGCTACTGAAGAGAGGAGCGATTGGATCAACAAACTAGCGGAAGACACCGGTTAGTTATATCCTTCTTCCTCATTTACATCTCATAAAGAAGAATATTCAATTAGTTTACTTCGTTTGTTGCTAAGGCACTATCACCTCTTAGAGTGGGATAGGGGCATTCCGAATTGGATACTTTTCCCAACAACACTATTGTGCCCCATAGAAGCCCACTATTGTTATTATTGTGCCCTTACATTATTATTGTTATGTTAGCTCTGATTATGTTATGACCCCTTAGACTCCTATATATAGAAAGGAGGTCTTTTCATTTGTATCATCCAAGAATTGTTCATTTATGTAATGTAAAGAAGGTTGCCCCCTCGAAGAGGCTGAATTCTAAGGCGTTGATCTATCTTTTCTATCTTTTCTTGAGCTGGTTTCATAACATTTGGTATCAGAGCTTTGGATTCTAGGGTTTCGCTACTCCAAACAGGTCATCATGGAATTTTCGCTATAACTTTTTTTCTGCGATGTTTCAGAAGCTAAAAAAAAACCCATTTGAGAAGAAATCACTTTGAATCTCGGGTCCGAATTTCAAAGCTATTCATGCTATATTTGCGGAGATATGATCTGAGAAGTTGGTCTTCTTGGAAACTCTTGAATTTCATTCCAAACAGGGGACCTGGGGAAAATCATCGTAACTTTTTCTCTGAGAATCTGATTGAAATTTCGTAAGAAGGTATAGAAAGAGGACATACTTTAATTTCTTTTATATATTATTCAGAGCCAAAGGTCGAAACAGTGACTCATGGCACATCGTACAAGTTCGCTCTATTGAAATAGTCTATAATCAGGTCACTGTGGGATATTGTGCATAACTCTTTCTTGGAGAATCTAATTTGGATCAGACTGGTGGCATTGGAAAGAGGACACAGAGGGCTACTACAGGTCACAATTTCAGAACTTAAAGATGAAAAATTATAGAGTTACAGTCGTTTCAAGATCAAGCTCCTAAAATCAAGAAAAAGCAAGATGAGGAAGTTTGATGGCAAGGATCCGGTAAATTGGATACTTCAGATGGAGCAATATTTTGATCTACATGGTGTACCACTGTTACAAAAGGTATTTATTGCATCTTCATATTTAGAACCAGATCAATTTTTATGGTATGAAGGGCTTTGTTCTCATAAACAACTTGTTACGTGGTCAATTTTCACGGAGGAAATGATAGCACATTATGAGGATACAAAGAGCAACACCTTCTTTAGAGCAACACCACAACAATTGGAAAGAGTAAAAGGGCTTTGTGACATAGTGGAAAGAAAAATTATGGAAACCAGGAAGCATACCCCTCACAACTATAAATATGGAAGT
Source organism: Pinus tabuliformis (assembly GCA_031772625.1). Classification (NCBI taxonomy): domain Eukaryota; kingdom Viridiplantae; phylum Streptophyta; class Pinopsida; order Pinales; family Pinaceae; genus Pinus; species Pinus tabuliformis. Next base: position 43,264,561 of record CM062815.1, read on the forward strand.
GTTGTTTCTCCTAGCCTTCCACAACCTACAAGGGTTACAACACAACGATTGGAAGAAAAAAGAGAAAAAGGGCTTTGTTACAATTGTGATAGCAAATGCACTAAAGGTCATAAGTGTGCTGAGAAGAATTTGTTTTACATAGAATATGAATAGGAGGAAGAAAAGGATCAAGAAACATCAAAAGAAGAAGATATACACCAGGACCCCACCCCAGAGAAAGAAGAAATGAATCAGACCATATCTTGTAAAGCATTGGCAAGGATTACCACTCCTCAAACTCTCAAGATAGAAGGACATATCAAGAAGAAAAAGGTGCAAGAAGTGAAAGATCACATCGAGAAAGAAGAAATGAATCCAACCATATCTTGTAATTCATTTTCCGAAATTACCACTCCTCAAACTATCAAGATAGAAGGACATATCAAGAAGAAAAATGTTCAAGAAGTGAAAGATCACATCGAGCATCAAGAAATGAATTCGACCATGTCTTGTAAAGGATTGGAAGAAATTACCACTCCTCAAACTCTAGAGATAGAAGGACATATCAAGAAGAAAAAGGTTCAAGCAGTGAAAGATCACATCGAGCATCAACAACAAGTTCTCCAAATTTTAAAGGATAACGCCACTTCGGTGCAAAATCAAACGAAACAACAGGTAGATCAACATCGTAGTGAAAAGTGTTTTGATGTAGGTGATTGGGTATTTTTACTGCTACATCTCAAGCAAGCTATTTATGAGAAGGAAATGTTGCCAATACTACATGCACTTAAAAAATGGTGACCTTACCGAATGGGAAGACTCTTCAAGGATGAGGATGTGGAAGCATTGTTTTGTGCTATTTCCATTATCCAACCAGATTGGATAAATGAAGAAAGGGATGAATGGAAGAAGGATGAAGAAGTATCGCCACTTATTCAAAAGTTGCAAAAGATCCCATTTCAAACAATATTGCCAGAAATTGAAGAGGAAGGAAAAATCATATTGGAACCTGGAGCAGTCACAGAAACAAGAACCCGACAACTACGAAATCAATAAATTTCAGAGTATCTCATCAAGTGGAAGAGCTTACCCGCTGAAGATTCCACATGGGAGGACAAGAATTTTATACAGAAGCATAAAGAATTACTCAAGGTTGAGGACAACGCTTTTTGAAGGAGAGGGGCATGTTAGGCCCCTATACTACTAGTGTAACCCCTTATTGTTATTAGTACAACCCACTTATTATATTGATGTACCCATGTAGTGCCCATATTGTTACCATTGTGCCCCATAGAAGCCCACTATTGTTATTATTGTGCCCTTACATTATTATTGTTATGTCGGCTCTGATTATGTTATGACCCCTTAGACTCCTATATATAGAAAGGAGGTATTTTCATTTGTATCATCCAAGAATTGTTCATTTATGTAATGTAAAGGAGGTTGCCCCCTCGAAGAGGCTGAATTCTAAGGCGTTGATCTATCTTTTCTTGAGCTGGTTTCATAACAAAGGGGCAGTGTTTGGCTAAGATTTTATCCAAGGAAAGGAAAACTGTCAAGCAATGGGGATAATTTTAATGGTAGAGGTTCCAGGTCCAACTATAGCAGGTGGGGAGAATTAGGCGGGTGAGAAAGATAACAAAATTTCTTATAAATACTTTTGATCCGAATGGTATGAAAGTATTGTCCACTACCTGTTGTTTCTTAGCTAGCCAACTAGCTTGGACAAAGTCAAATACATGGCTTTAAGGATGAAAGCCCAAAAACATGTCATCAAATATGGTCAACTCTATTGGAAGGACCCTCAAGGTATATTGTTGCTATGATTAACTGAAGATGAGATTGCCGAGACTATTAATGAATATTATGGCTGCGCTGGTGGAGGGCATTATAGTTGGAAGGTTCACAACTCATAAAATATTGAAGGCTAGCTTCTTCTGGCCTATCTTGTTCTTCGATGTCTATAAGCTGTTGATAAGTTGCAGGGAGCGTTAAGTGTTTGTTGAGAACAATAAGTTGGCTCCATTTCCTTTGATTCCAATTTTTTTGGAACAGTCTTTTAAGAAATGGGGATTATATTTCATATGAGAGATTCACCCACCCTCGAGTGGGTAACATAAATTGATTTTGACAGCGATTTACTACTTTACAAAGTGGGTCAAAGTGTTAGGTCCCTATAATACTAGTGATTCCCCCATTACTATTATCATTGTAGCCCTTATTTTTATTATTGTGCCCCTATTGTTGTCCCCATATTCTTATTAGTGTTCCCCATAGAAGCCCACTATTGTTATTGTTGTAACCTTATATTTTTATTGTTATGTTGACTTTGATTATATTGTGACCTTTTAGACTCCTATATATAGAGAGGAGGCTTATTCATTTGTATCATCCACAAATTGTTCATTTGTGTAATGTAAATGAGGTTTCCTCCTTGAAGAGGCTGATTTTGAAGTCGTTGATCTAACTTTTCTATCTTTTTGTGAGTTGGTCCATAACATTTGATATTAGAGCTTTGGATTCTAGGGTTTCGCTGCTCCAAACAGGTCATCGTGGATTTTTCACTATAACTTTTATTCTGTGACATTTCAGAATCTAACAAAAAAACCCTATTTCAGCCAAAATCATGATGATCATTGGCTACGAAATTTGGATCTTGTCTCGCTATATTTTCCAGAGATATGATCTATGGAAATTAGGGTTTTTGCAGACTCCCCAATTACATCCCAAACAAGTGACCTTGGGAAAAGTGTCATAACTTTCTATCTGAGTATCAGATTGAAATTTCATAGGAAATAAAAAAATAAGACAGGCTGCAGTTTTCTTTGCATTGTTTTTAGGTCCAAAGGTTGAAACTATGACACGTGGCACTTCGTACAATCTCACTCTACTGAAAAAGTGTATAATCAAGTCATCTTGGGAGATTGGGCATAACTATTTCTTGGAGAATCCAATTTCGATCAGACTGGTGGCATTGGAAAGAGGACCTAGAGGGCTACCACATTTCGCAATTTTAGATCTTTGAGACCCAAAATTTCAGAGATACATGAGATTCAATATCAAGCTCCTACAAAGTGAAAAAAGGTGTGTAGTTTTTTTTTAAATTTTTCATAAGTTTGGTTTGAAAAATTAGTTTGAAGGAATTAAAAGGGCATATTGAAGCATAATTATCATTAATTTATGCTTTGAATAAATAAAATGGAAACACCTATTAAGCAACCTGAAAGCTCTAGCATCACTCATGAAGAAGAGGAAGAAATGCAACATGATATATCAAAATTGCGAGACAAAGTGCAACAAAATTCACTGTTACAGATCCATTTGGGCACATCACTTCCATCATCTAGATTAGTTTTTTAGGGCTCATTAAACCATAATTCCAGTTGCTACATGCCCTAAACAAGTCACCCTTTTGAATGCCTCCTTCCGAGACAGGTTCATGACATGAAGACATCTTGAAATGACCTCTAGAGAGACTAACGCAGGTAGGCCCATGTAAGGGTGCGCTGCATAGCAATTAAGTCCATGCTAGGGTGCTTTGTAGAGCACTTAGGCTTCCTTTCACCTACACTGGGTGAGTTTGAGAGAAATTCTCATAGGGTTTGGGGAATATTCTTATATTTTGGAGTCATCTAGAAGGTTCCCTCACTTATCAACTGCTATGAGCTCGAAAATGGATGAGGAATGAGTTAAGATGCATCCTATCCTCTCATCCCTTCCTCCATGGAACTAATTATAAGTATGGAAGGACATTCAATACCACCATTTATGACAAAACCTCCTTCATCTACCTATAAATTGACTACTCATCTAAGTGATTAGGGGTTGGACTATGTTGAATTGTAAGGAGATAATTTTGCTATGAGAATTGGCTTTGAAGCAAGTATTGTAATGCTACAAGTTTGTCATTGTTTTGATGTGATGTGGATGGGATCCAAGCTGGAGGAATGTCTTTGAAACAGACACAATGGTTGTAATTCCTTCTTCTATTCAATAAAGTATTTGAACCTTTCTCCCATATGTTTGTATTGTCATATGATGCTTATATGTGTGAAATGTATTTGGTTCCATTCACTTGTTTCAATAGATCTTTTGATTTGATCGGTTCTTTCTTCTATTTGTGTGTACAGGTACTTCTCAAGCGTGTTAAGTATGGGAAGCAGTGACATGATCGATAAAAAGGAGACAAGAGGAAAACATAACTACAAGTAGGTCTTCTCATCTTCTTTTGTCTTATCTATTGCTTATAGGAAAAGGCTAAAGTGGTTTAAACTGTTGTTCTAGATATGGCTACTTATCTAGGGAATTAGTATTTATCTGTAGATACCAAATTCTCCAAAACAAATTGGTGACTCCACTGGGGAAGATCATCTTTCCTAGTAGCTTATCCACCTCCTAGGACATTCTTGCAGACCCTACTTGTGTTCATTAATTGTATTTCAACTATTTTGCATTGAATTTTGGTCAAAACTGTGTGAAATTGCCTTTTGAAATGGTTAACTGTCATCAGCGTAGGATTGTGAGGGACATAGTACGTTGCAGAGCACCCTTGGCTTAGGGACACTGCTCTGAAGCACACTGTCTCCCATTCAGGGTTGTGTTGATCCTCCTAGGGTCTATTTCCCACCTTTAGAATGATTTTTTGCCAACATTTCTCTGTTTGTTTGTTTGCTAATTGATCAATGAATGTCATGTCTCAGAGAACAAGTTTCTATCTCCTTTGCTAGCCCTATTTTGACTTGATTTATTAATGTTAAATGTTTTCTTTGTCATTATCAATCCATAGTCAAAGTTAGAACATAGTTGATTAATCTTTGTTGGAAAGAAAGTGTCGTAAAAGTCTTCTTTTCCTTCGAAACATAACTTTAGTAAAGTCTTCGTTCTTGTTAAAGATTGATTTATTGTATGTGCATTAGTTTCCTTTCTGTTCACATTCACATTAAGGAAATTGAAAAGAAATACATTCAAGATGCATTGAAAATTTTTGTGTGTGCTCATAGGAATAGTTTAGGGAAATTGCATTAGATTGTGCTCTTTGCTCTTTGATCGAAAGAAATCTGATTTCTCTATCCCTTGTAGCTTGGATTTTCATCGTTAAAATGAATGGAAAGAATTCTTATCATAATAGTTGCATTCCTAGGAATTTTAGAATACATCATGTGGTGAACTTGAAAGGAAAATTCCTAAGCAAGATCAACTTAAAATTAACATCAATTTACCTAATGGAGCATTGTCATTAATGAAAAACATTTAGTGGTTCTAGGTTAGAGATGTGTTTCGGCATCGTAAGACAAAGTAGCTCTCGCTAACTTGTCTGCAATACATCCTGAATGTGATACCTCATTCCACGTACGTGAGTATATCGTAGCTCGTCCACGTACCTTCAGGTATATAGGGCGGTGTTACAATACGTAAATTATATGAGAATGCTCTCACTGTGAGGTTTTGCATTAGACAACACTTATACGGATTGGGCCTCCACGTACCTTTGGGTATATATGGGAGAAAAACACTAGGTTGCTATCCATCCTTAGGTAACCGAGTCGGCTGCATTGTACACTGTGATACACCAAACACGACATTTGGGGAGATTGCCTGCCCGTACTTCTTGGTTCACCAGGAGGTATTTTGTAGTTCACAGTTGCTTGGTAAACCTTTTGTCTAGATTACCCCTTTTTGTTTATTTATTTTTTGATAATAAAGTTAATCAAAAATCATGGAGGAACATCAACCCTTACCCCGTCATTCACGGAGAACAGCGAGTAAACCGCCTTTGTTGCCCGAAGCTACACCTATTCGGTCAAAGCAATCTCGCTTAACTGAGTCAAGTACATCAAGAACTCCTAGTTCTTCATCTAAATTACAAAAATCATCCATTTCGATAAGTACTGAGACTCCAGTTACTCCAACTATTTATGGTACATCCGTTTCTGAAGAAGAAGTTTCACAATTACCTGAGGACATTATCGCTGATCCTAGTGAAACAATAATTGAAGTTGTTCAACAACATGTTGATCCTCAACTTGAAGTTTCTCAACAAGAAATTACTTCTGAACTTGAATCAGTTCAACCAGAAGTTAATATAGAACCTATTAGAATTCAAATAGAAGTTACATATGAACCTGAAGTTGTTCAGGAACCTCTCTCTGAAACTGTTGTTCTTTTACCCAAACATTTGGACTTCGAATTTGAACATTCATAAGTTGTTACTTTATCAGAAGATGATCAACTTGTTACCCCTCAGACATCAGTAACTATTGAAACTTCCACTTTATCAACACCAGAATTCTATTACGGACCAGACGGTGAATTTATTCCATTTAGTTTAATTGCTGTCAAGGAAGAATTGGAAGAAGATTCTACACTTGGAACCCCATTCCATTTCAAAACCGAGCTTAATATTTATCCTTATACTCCTCATTTTACAGCTCCTTTTGATCCTGCTTCTTTTCAAGTACCAAACAATTCTTTAGGACAACTTTTAGGTTAGTTAACTATGGCTGAACAACTGTCAACATCCCAGATTGTATCATCTGATGCAGCTGTGACAAAATCTTCTGTCATAACCTCTTCGATGTTTTATACTACACCTGAGTCGCACCTATATGGTGAATCATCCATCCTGGTTGGTTACCAATCTTTATCTGGAACCCACTCAAGGGTTGCTTCTACACTATTATCTCAAAATCAAGCACTGGAAGGCTGCAGACCAGGAAGACTTCAAGTAACTATTTCAAACCAATCTTTTAGCTAAGGCTTAGCCTCCTTAGCCTGAGAGGGCTCTCTCAAAGGATTAAAGGTTTTGTGATTATGATTAAGATGGCTAACTCTTTGTGAAACAAATAAGAATGAGGCTGGTGAAATCAAAATTAACGAGCATCCATTGGGCTTATGGAGTCATATGTCATTTAGCATTAACAATAGACTTGGCTTTGCAATGAAATCAAGGCATTAAGCTTTCAATATAGATAGAGTACACCAAACACAAAAGGACAGTCTATGAGTATATGAAGGAAATTAGAACACTGCAAGTGATTTCTAAGTAATCAAATACTCATAATACTGTAGACAACATGAAAAGACAACAAGAGGAATTCATACATTGAAGTCTCTATGATTCTTGAGCAGCAGAAGCCAGTACTGTATTACCAAAAGAAACAGAGTCTTTACATAAGCTTAACAACAGAGCTTTTTTACATAAACTTCCAACCATTATTACATTTCCCATCCTTCCATACATAGAGTTCTCCCTCTAACCTTAAGGGAACTCGAGAACTACTTCTAATGACACCTATTTAGCTTTTAACTGCCTATTAAATATAACAAACTTCCACTAGACCTTCTAGATATCTAAATCAAATAGGACTCTAATTCCATAACAGCCTTGGTCTACAATCATCCTCGTTCTTTGACATCTGGTTCCCTTCTGATTGCGGCTGTGATGGATCTTCAAGGCTCCATGTTGGTCTTCAATGTCACATGTTTTCCAATGCCCTGAAACATAGGAAACTACCCCCTGTGTACCGGTCTTTAGTTTGCCTCAAGATGTTCGGATCCAACGAAGTACATCCTTTATCTTTTAATTATCCAAAATGGAGCAGACTGCCACGTTCTTGATGTGCTGTCCACCGTTTGCATGCGTGAAAGCCAAAATTCTTGCAAACTGTTCCAGATATCCTGAAGTGTGGTAAATATGCTCACTTTATGACAAAAATCTAAAGTAAGATTCGTATGCATATTATCTCCACCTGTCTTGACCTGGTTGAATCTTAATAGCTTCAGCTGATGCCTTGCATATCTTGTAGATATTCACCTTTCAAAATTCCCACTCTTATTCAAAATCGGTTAATTGTAATTGGATTGTTTAGCTTCAGCAGTTTCGTAGCACGCTACGAACTGCTAAGTTGTTTCAAAAGTCACAATTTCAACCCAAAACTTTGCTATTTAAGGATTCTTTTAACAGCTCCAAAACCTTTCAAAACTGAATGGGATGTTTGATTCTTCAAAAAGGATTTTACCAAGCAAAATCATCAAAACTTTGAGACATAGCCTTACTTGTAATGATATTTCTTTATGAAGATTCTTGTAGTTGTTTCAGCTGTATCTTTAAGTCTTCAATTTGTTTCTTCATCACTTTGATCCCTGACCTGAGGTTTGTGTTTACCTTTCGGATAAACTGAGCTTCTTTTATTGCAGGGGTAGTCCAACTACGAAATTGAACACTAAAATCCACCACTTCAGGAATTTGAAATGTTTGGTCTTCCCACCGGGCTTGCATTTGGTTGAAATAGGCTTCTTTAAGTGCAAATTTTCTGGCAGCCTTCTTTAGTCTAGCGATTTCAAGGTTGGCCAATCCCAATTTCTTTTCCAAGTCTTCCATATTGCCTTCTTCTTGGGTGACAACTGCTTTGCCTTTATCCTTTCTTTCACGAGGCCGAGTCTCCTCCCCTGTTTCATCTGCCTTTGGCGGTACCTCCTGTACTTGCTTGAAATTCCTTGTCATAGGTCTCCTAGGCTTGAACACAAATTGTTCAACTTGCTCATCAAACTTGAGTTTCTTTGAGGCTTTAACTTTCTTTGTCTTCTCTTTTCCTGATTGCATCATGTCAGCTTGAACTAGTGGGGACTCTTCAATGTCAATTGCTTGCAATAAATCATTTAAATCTCCCTTCGAAACAGGACTTTCTTCAATAGCCACTGACTTACCCTTTTCTTTAGCCACCTGGCTCCTCGTTCTTCTTCTTTGAACTCCTCCACCCGTGCTTGATTCATGTGCAGTCTCTTTGACCTGAGATTTTTCTTTCATTGACTGCTGAGGTGTATCCTGAATAGTCAGTGGCTTTGCAGACTCTCCAACTTGTTTCCTTGCTTTTAACTTTGAAACCCTTTTGGCTTTTGTTTCTGCTTGAGGACTGGTTGTTGTTGAAGGTTCTTTTGCTGCTAGAGGGCTGAGACCGGTCCTACTCTTGAAACCGGACATGAAAATGAACGTGTCCTAGTCTCTGCCTACCCTCTGGAGTTCATGCAGAACCATTAACTTGACCAAGCCATGATGGAAAAGTGAAGTCTCACAGGTTCTTTTCTCAGTCGTACCTTATCACACATTTTACTTAAGCTGCGAAACAAGTAAAAAGGTAAATCAATAGATGTTTTCCCCGTGAAATGCAACAACAGTTTAAAGTGGTATGAGTACACTTTGTTATATCTCCCTTCAAAGGTCAGATACTTCTGTATATAGGTGAGTAAATGAGCATAAGATTCTTTGACATAACTTCTAGGAATAGATTTACTCAGATCTGAATTGACGAATTCCTGCTTTAGAAACTCCTTGCATGGGTTCATGTCAAATTTGAAATTCTTGAACCAATTTTCTTGCCCTCTTGGAATCTCTGTCACTGTGGATATCATGTCTGGTGAGACATGCAATTCCAACATACCCACCTTTGAATTTAATCCTGTGAAATTCAGTGCGAATTCTTTAGTCACCTGTGCATGACCTCCCTGGAGCTTCTTGCAAAAATTCCAACATCCAGCTTGTTTGAATGCCTGCTCGACCTCTCTATTCTTCAAGGTTATATCCAAACCTTCAGGCTCGTTTCTAAGACATTTACCTGATCTGTGGTCCTTCCTTTCTACCGATTCCTCCATGGAGATTCAGTGACCTGTAGGCTGGAAATGCTAGCGCTGCTTAAACTCCAAACTCTGCCTCGCTTGAATGGCTGCCTCGCTTGATAGCTGCCTCTCTTGATGACGATGTTTTCAAATTGAAATCTAGTAGATTTGTTTCTCATTCAAGGCCTACAAACATCATTAAAACCAAGCATACTTGGCCTTTCTTGGAACTTGTATTTTGTGCATATCAATGTACCTAGTGATTGCAATGATGGTGATAAGCGGTTGGAGATGATGTATGGAGTGCATAAACTGACAATGAATGACGTAGCCATAGGTTAATTTGACAGATTTGACAGTTGGGGAAAGATTCGCTGTGGAATGCACGAATCTCTGATTTCGCAGCGCGCTCAGTGTAAATTTTGAATAATGCGCTGCGAAATCACCTAAAACCTATCGCGCTGCGCAATCACCTAATGGACCTTTGCGCTGCGAAAACACTTAAAGGGATTTTGTGCTGCGAAACTGTTAAAAGGGTTAATGCGCTGCGAAAATGCTTCAGAGTGGTTACATGCACTACGCAATCACCTAATAAGGCTGTTTGGTACATAATGATTTTGAAATCAAACTGACACATGGCTATGAGATCAGTGATGAATGAGGGTGGCCAATGATAGATAAGAATGCATGTTTGACTCAAGACCTCCTAAACTGAGACTCTAAGGAAAAACAAAAACAAGCTTAGACTAACACTGACCTTTATCATCAATCTGGTATGAGAAATTTTTTGGCATTAGAATTCTTGAGTGATAACATACACCATGGTCATCACCCATGTCCTCAACCGGAATTCTACCTGGTTCTTCTTTAACGAGAAATCAACAGTTTGAACCTGCATATCAATATCAAACTGGGCAATTTGGTCAACAAAGACCTATGTATCCATTACATACTGGACTGCCACCATAGGGAGAGAAATATGTTTATTCACCTTATCCTGCCTATCCTGGAGGACCATCATATGGTCGTAACCTGCAGTATTCAGGTCAACCTAGAATTCGAGTTTGTCAATGGCAACCAAAAATGCTAGTTCAACCAAGGTTTGTGTATCCAACACAACCAATGCAAAATGTGTCAGCTATTCCTACTACATGTGTTGTTACCACTATACCACAGTCACATGTTCAAATAATTATATCTCAACCTGTACAAACTGGTCCTTCTACCTATTGCTCAGGTGATTCCATCATATCCTAGGTATGCTCAACCTGACTTGAATCGATAGTTTCCATTTTTAGCAACTCTAGAATTACCAGATTTAAACCGGCTCACTAATGATCCAATCTTATATGCACCTCGTTGGCTGGTAATTCTGCATAAGTTACCTTCTCACATTCCGAAATTCAATGGAAATCCTGGAGAAGACCTATCAAATCATGTCCTGACCTTTCATTTATGGTGTTCATCAAACTCCTTAAATGATGACTCAGTTAGACTCCATATTTTCCAAAGAACGCTTATTGGTCCATCTGTGAAGTGGTACATTGTGTTACCACGATATTCTTTCAACTTTACGACTTTAGCCATCACATTTCTGACCCACTTCTAGTTACCTATTAGATATGATACTGGAACAAAACTCCTAACCAAATTTAAACAGACTATTGCTACTTATATATCAGATCATATTCATGAGTGGCAACGTCATCGTCGAATGGTTAAGACATATGTTCCTAATCAGCTTTTGGCTGAGTGGTTCATAAAATCCTTGTTGCCATCAATCACCAAGGATGTGGCAAAAGGTGTAGTTGTAACATAAGAGCAAGTAATTCCTCATGCCCAATATTTGGATTTCATTTATACACAATCCGACACGCTCTACGATAAGATTCCCAATGAACCCCGACCAACTTTCACTGTTCCCCCTCCTCCACAATCGAGTAAGGACTCTCATGCCGACAACGGTGTGATCGGTTCTTCGAGAATGTAAACGATAGGGAGACCATCTGGTCAAACTCTTACCATTTCCAATCAAACTACCAATGCATCAGAAAACATTATTGCTTCCAAAGTATATTTATGTCATTTGAAAAAGGAAAAAATAAAAAGCAACCAGGAAGCAAGAAAAAGGGGAAAAACAAGAAGAAACAAGATAATTCCCCTCAAGAGAAATCATCTGATTCCTCTACTTCAGCAAGGAAACCTCATTATCCATGTCTAATCTGTAATCACGAGCATTTTACAAGAGATTGTCTACACCACTCAGAAGTATCTAAACTTATAAAGACTTCTAACACATCTACAGTGTTGACTGATCCGTTTCCAAACCCAGAGACACATTTGGTTATGACAGACCATGCTTCCACATCCCAAGTACTTATGTTATCCATCACAAAGCCACAAAACAAAGTTTTGGTGTCAACGAGAAACAAAAATTATGAAATCCACCATCATCGTCGAATAATCAGGCCACTGATCAACCTAATCCTTCGACTTCGACTTCATCAAAGAATATTCCACCACCTATTTTGCCAAAATTGACAATAAAACCACCAAAGGGAGTTGTGCATAAATCAAAATTTAACCCTCGGGCTCGAGTACCTTAGAACTATAACATTGTGGAAGATATTGCTCAATCACTTTTGTTATGTCGACACTTGAGGTGTTACAAAATTGTCCCTCCCAGAAGCAGGCTTTACTATCAGCAATTGGTGGAATAAACCCTACGGATTCCAATCTTGTGGTTTTAACCATGCAGGATATACACCACAGTTACTGACGCAATTATCTTTTCTAATTCAAGTAAAGGATCTCAATAAGAATGTTCACCGAACTATTATTGATGAGGGGGTATCTACTTGCATTATGTCAATAAGCTGCTGGAAAAAACTTTGTTCACCGTCGTTGTCATGATCACCAACCACGTTAAAAGATTTTGACTGACGAACATATACTCCTTGTGGGATTTTGAGTAACCTGCAAACTGAACTAGGGGGAAAAATAATTACTGTTGAGGTTGAGGTAGTTGACGTACCACTCGACTACAACATTTTACTGGGAAGGCCATGGGTATATGCTATGGCTGCTATGGTTTCCACGTACTTTCATACTATTTAATTCCCTCATAAGGGTGGAATCACAGTTATCGATAAACTTGCCTTCTTTGCATCTATTTCTCAGGCTACGCGAAGCATTCTATTGGTACACGGACCCTCGATGTCACTTCAAAGTGTTGGTGTAGGTCTCTTTAAATATCCTTCCCTAATGTGTACTTTTACGCTACCATCACCATCTGATTTGGCGGAAGTGGCAAGAGTATAGACTTGCAACATGATCTCCTCCACCTCTCATTTAAGGAATATTACCAACAATTCTAAAGTTGATAGTAATACTGAGGTTATGCTGCTAAGCCCCATTGAGCTTGCATAGCAATCAATTTTTATGGCTTGTGCGGAAAACACAAATCCACTTTCACCAATTGTATGGGTAGACCGTTCATTAGAATATGGTACTTCTTCTAATCCTTTTTCATGTATACATTCGATGGATGAAGGAATCGTCTAATCAATGATGATAGGAGAAGAACCTTGGGAAGATTATCATCATCGTTCCCATCTTCCAGATGACATTGAGGATTATTCAAATGAACTAAACCACCCTTCAGTTGTTGATTTCCTTTCGAATTCAGTTTTCATAGACACAATAGATTATGAGTGAAACATGTCAAATATTGAAGAAACGATTTCTATTAATATTTCGACCAAGCCTAATATTGTAGAAAACATTCATGTCAGCAAATCATGTTCTCCATCAGAACTTGATAATTACCGTACTCTCTTTCGTGAATTTAGAGATATATTTGCATGGTCATAGGAGGAGATGCCAGGAATTGACTCTAGTATTGTTGAACACGAAATCAAAATGTACCTTGATGTCAAACCAATATGACAACGACTTCGACTTTTTCATCCAAAGAAAGACGCTGCCATTAAAGTGAAATTTAAAAATCTTTTGCATGTTGGTTTCATTTACCCTGTACCTCTTATTGACTGGGTTTCCAACATTGTTCCTATCATGAAGAAACAAGGGACAATTCGAGTATGCGTTGATTATAGGGATGTAAATTAGGCATGTCCAAAGGACAATTATTCTACTCCTTTTATCGACCAAATTATTGATGAATGTGCTGGATGCGAAATATTCTCATTTATGGATGGTTTTTCTGGCTACAATCAAATCAATATCCACCCACAGGACCAATCTAAAATTGCTTTTATTTGTCCATGGGGCACATTCGCGTATAGGAAACTCCCATTCAGTTTGAAGAATGCAGGGGCTACATTTAGAGGGCAATGACCTATGCCTTCCATGACATCAAGCACAATATTCAACTTTACCTTGAAGATTTACCTGCTCATTCACGAAAGCATACTGATCACCCGCAACATTTGAGAGCAATATTGTTACAGTGTTGACACTACAAGATACGACTCAATCTGCAAAAATGTGTGTTTTGTGTTGGTTCTAGTTGTTTTCTTGGATTTGTAGTGTCTAAAGATGGAATTCAACTCAATCCATTAAAGGTTCAGGCAATTCTTGATTTGTCTCCACCTTCAAATCTTTTACAGTTACAAATACTCCAAGGGGAGGCTAACTTTCTAAGGAGGTTCATTCCCAATTACGCTGAAATGGATAAAGGTTTTACACATCTTTTGAAAAATGGGATACCTTTCCATTGGGATTAGGTTGTGAAAGCTTCCTTTGATGCTCTTAAAGATACCTTGATTAGAGCATCATTAATGTATTCTTCGAATTATCAAAATGACTATTACCTGTATCTCGCCACTGTAGATACAACCATTAGCATGGTTTTAGTCCAAGAGGAAAATGGGATTGAACATTCGATTTATTATTTGAGTCACAATCTCAATGATACAGAAAGTAAGTACTCTTATGTCGAGAAACTAGCTTTGGCAGCTGTGCAAGCTGTTCAGAGATTTCGCCATTACATCCTGCTCCGGAAGACCATTGTCATTTCGGATTGCAACCCTATGACATACATTTTGTCATGTCAATTGCTGGGGGGAAAATAATCAAAATGGATAGTCATTTTGCAGGAGTTTGATCTAGAATTCATCAAGTCCAAATCAAAGAAATATCTCGTTTTCGTCGAGTTACTTTGTGACCTTCCCTCGACCTCCATTGATTCAACATCTGAACCATCGATTTTTGATGAGTCTCTGTTTCTCATATCGTCATCTGACCCGTGGTATGGAGATATAATGATCTATCTCCAGACTCAAAATTTTCGGCCTGATATCTCTCACTAGCAGCAACGACGTATTCGATACCAAGCCAAAGATTATCCGATCATTGGCGACACTTTTTACCGTCGTGGTATTGATACGATTTTACAGAGGTGCCTCACACATGAGGAAGCTGATAAAGATTTGAATGATTGCCATTCAGATGCTTGTGGTGGACACTTATCTGGATATGATACCGCACAGAGAATTCTCCATGCTGGTTACTTCTGGCCAACTATATTCAAAGATTGTATTACTTCCGTCAGAAGCTGTCACGCATGCTAGATTTATGACCGAAAAAATAGATTACCACTTGGACCATTGCATCCAGTCATTGCTGTTGGACCATTCACCAAATGGGGCATTGACTTCATGACATGTAACCCACCTCGGTTGGGGGGCATGGGTATATTATAGTTTCCGTTGACTATTTTACCAAATGGGCCAAGGCAATGCCAACATTAAACAACAATGGTGAAATGGCTGCTCTTTTCTTTTTTAACCATGTGGTTTCCTGGTTTGGTGTACCACAAGCCATAGTTACAGATCATGGGTCGCATTTTCACAATCACATGATGGTTGAGTTGACTGTTAAGTTAGGACTGTCACATGATAGTTCTACCCCTTATTACCCGCAAGTGAATGGACAAGTTGAGGCCATCAACAAAGTCCTGAAGCAGATGTTGCAAAGAATGATAGGGGTTCATAAACGAAACTAGAATTTAATCCTATACTTTGCCTTGTGGGCATATTGAACCTCAGTGATGAATGCAACTAGATTCACACCCTTTCCGTTGGTGTGTGGTTTGGAAGAAGTCTTATCGATACAATGCAAAATTTCATCTCTCAAACTCGCGATTGACCTGTTACCCAACCGTTCTATTGAAGAAGCATGTTTCTTGGAACTAATCCATATAGATGAAACCCGTCGTGATGCCGCATTAGCTAACGAAGTGCATAAGAAATGAATCAAGGTGCAATATGATAGAAATTTCAAGCCTCGTATCTTCGCAGAAGGAGACCTGGTCTTGCTTTATGATCGAGAAGCTGATAAACTTGGAGCAGGGAAATTTGAACGAATGTGGATGGGTCCTTATATTGTCAAGCCTATTTTGGCAAAAGGTGCCTACGAGTTAGTAGATTATGATGGGATTCCATTGTCGCAGCCCCAAAACGGGCTGTACCTGAAACATTACTATGCTTAATTGAGTGTAGTAAAACTCACTGTATATATGCTTTTATTACATGTGCGTGTGTCAGTGTGTGTCTTTTGGAGTTTTTTATTTGGTTAGTAATCTTATTTGCATTTGTTGCAGTTGTCGGAGTCCTCAAAACCATTTGTTGGTTACACCAATGGTGCTAGTCATAGTACACAGAATCTATCTTCTCTAGCATGGGCCATTTTTGCTCCAAGTGGTGAGTTAGTGAGTTTTCAAGAGATTTGTATCGGTCGATCAATGAACAACATTTCTGAGTATAGCGCGTTGATCGAACTTCTCTCTGATGCCGTTTCACTTGGCATTCATTGAATCATCGTTAGGATGGACTCACAACTCGTTGTACTACAACTAACAAACATTTATATTGTCCAAAATCCAACAATTCTTCACATGTTCCTTAGAGTTCGTATTTTGGAAAGGTATTTTGAATACATTCAATATCAACATATTTCCAGAAACTTTAACACATTAACTGATTCTCTAGCGAATTATGCGATAAATAGACATTTGCGACACATGTAAAAGTAATATTTTCAATTCACATCATCAATTGAATAAGATTGAACATAACCATAGAAAACTCTAAAAAAGTAAAATAGATAAGTGTTTTAAAAGTTTTTAAAAAATTTGTGTCCAAGAGACGTTTGGTCATCTGACCCAAAAACTCAAAATGCATGCAAAAACATCCTAAGTAGATGTAGTGGTGCTCATGATAACAGGTCACAGCCTGTGCTATCATGCACAAGAGCCTCACCCATCGACTAGGAACACAAATAGTGTGGCACTGTAGCCTCATAGGTAACTCCTCGATCTGGACATCTAGAATACCAAGGGTTAATCCCTCTATGTGATCCTGCAACTCTGCCAAGGTTTCGGCCAAATCTAAGTCCTAAAGAACTGCTATCCAAATGTTTCTTCACGCTGGCCCACCTACACCCTGTTGGTGCCCCATAGGTCGAACAATACCCACACATGCATGCATTAGAATGATTTTAGTTTGGTATTGGAAACATTAAAAGCACAAAAACATGTAGAAACTTTGAAAAATTAAAAAACACTTTGGTCAAATAATTTACCTATAGCATCCCATTGTGCTCCAACTGGTAGAATCAAATATGGATCTCCATGGAAATCCATCCCTGCGTATGGATGCTCCTCGATGACAAGATGTTGTCGATCAATCCAGCTGAAGAATGCAGCGGAAAAAATGATTGTTGACTGACCTGCATGTCGAGCCATCAATTCAACCCACCTCTGCATACGTTGATCTCTAGGACCAGCTACACCTAGTGATACATGTTGTGGTTGCATCAATGGGATTCTCTCTAAGGTAAAAGCGATTAAGATCAAACCATAGCATAAATTCTTTGTCTTACCACTTTTTACCTTGGTCAGTTGTTCTTTCAGTGAAGAAAGCACGACCTCGCACCAGTTGAATACCTTTGGCTCTAGACACTCAAGTGCATACTGCATATATGATTTGTTCGCCAAATGTAGTGTCACACTGCCAGCCAATTTTGTGATTGTGAAGAGGATCATTCTCAAAGGAAAATCACCTACATCCCTAATATTTATTTTCCCATCCTTGCTAGGCTGTGTACCTGGCTGACAAAACTGTCGAATGTAATCTCTCACTGATTCACCTCCACGGGCAAATCCAGAAAGTGAGATGGGGGCACCTCGCCTCGACAGTCCGGTAAGAAAGTAAATATCATCAATGGTAATAGGGACGATCTTGCCCCTTATGTGAAATGTATGATCTGTTAGATCCTATGCATAAACAAGGAACTGCAATAGTTCTATTTGTTGCCTCATTCCAGACAACCTGAAGTATTTGAGTAACCCACAGTTTTTAAGGGCCTCAACTGTACCTGGATTGTTTAGGGAAACCATGTCTTTTTCTTCATGCTCTCTTTCTCACCATGTAATCGACATTCTGATCCGATGAAAGCCTGAAACAAAATCATAAGCTTAGTTAGGATCCTTTCCATGCAAAAAATATGTAAAATTTTAGAGTAAACAGCTAAATCAAACTTGGGAAACTCGCCTAACGCATCCCAGGCACAAAGATAGTGTGTTGCAGAACAGGAAGCCTTCTATTTGGGTGCTCTTCAGCGCAGTTTTTAATGTGAAAGCCTGCGCTGATCCCAGGGCGGGAAAATGAAACGCCAGAAGCCCCAAAAAACCCTAAAACTTGCATGAAATGAGAAAATAATGACCTAAAAATAAATAGGAGCGGTAGATCTCCTACCTAGTCCAGACAGCACGAGAAATGGTCCATAGAATCTCTCGCAATTAGCTGATGAAGTTCGAGGTAAAAAACTAGCCCAGAGCACAAAATTGAATGGTAAGTTCCAAATGGTAAAAATATCATGGTAAGAACTTGTTTTATGTTTATTTCAAGTTCATTAATCGAGTAAACATTAGTATTTTCCCATTTTTTCCTATGAAACAAGTATTTTTAATCCATTTGGTGGTGGTTTGAGCAAGTTTTACAACTGACTTATAGAATTTGACATGCTCGATTGTAAATTGTACCTTTGACCACAGAGCATACTTTTATCTCTTTTTCGAGATCTGTTAAAAACAAAAAAGGAACCCCCTTGGAGTCCTCTTTAAGTTTTTTTAAGACTCTTTAAACATGAAAAGGTTTCCGAGTGCTTGCCCTTTTCAGCTCATTAACGGATTGGAAATGACATCTCTCTCGTATTGTTTTACACTTTTTTGGGCTTGAGAGATTAATTTATGAAAAATAAATTGTGGAGTTTCTTTTTGTCCCTTTTCAAACTCTCTAAACATGAAAAGGACCGAGTTATCTTTGTCGTTAAACTCGTTAAAACATCAAATAGCGACAAACTTGTCCATCTAGACAAGACTGAGTTTCACCTTCACTAGACTCGTTAAAACATCAAATAGTGACGTGGAATTATACAACAAGCATATTTTATCCTCCTCAAGCTTGATAAAAAATAAAGAGGTACTGGTCAGCAATGATCGGGGAAAATGGGAAAAAGGGGAAAACCACTTTATGGTAGTAGGTCACTCTTGAACATGACACTTTCAGTCCATCACCGTGAATATTTGGGGTGGGTTATCAGCTTGATGGTTATCATATCGTTGGTCTATCATACCATCCATCACTTTATTTTGGGTCAATGCTACCAATTCATTTCAGTGTTGCCGACATGTTCAAGAGAAGTCATCCAGTCAAAATTCATCCTCTGCAATACCATAAACCTTCATTTTCATGACCGCTATTCCTGAATCTTGTGTCATTAGTCAAATTCCATCTCCAAAATCACTACACTCGTTTAGTGTCATTGATGTGGGATACATCAAGGCCCTCCTGCGACAAGTCGCTTCTTGTCGACTTCCGCACATTATCCAAGAATTTGACTTAGAAACACCCTTCAAGTACCTTGAGGCTTACATAGATCAATGGCAGGTTTCTCACTTCCAACGATTGGTTGACATTAATGGCCTTTGACCGAAAGACTTTGTATGGTTTTTGACATCAAAACATCTATTTACACCATGCAGAATGTACTGTAGTACCTTGAGGATCGTTATCATTATCGACGATTTCTCTCGCATCTATTAACAACTTACATCATTGGTTGGTAATTAGACAGTGTCTTCCCATGTTCGACTTCAGATCACATATTCACATGGTTAGACTTGTACTTGAGCGAACGATTGAATGAGATAGAATACCCTAGATCTAGTTTCATCCATCCTGGCTGAGATTTCAGGAGTACTAAATCATATGTACAAGGGCTTTACATTGATGGTCATTCCAATCATGGGTCTATATCTGTAGATGACTATCTATGTACATGTAATGAAAGTTTATAAGATAAGTATGGGTATTCCTTCCCTCAACAGTTCATGCAAAAATCAAAATATCATGATATATGTATTGTAATTGATGCAGATCACCTTCCACTTCGAAACCTCCTCATCACATCGTAAAGAATTTCATTCGACATTGGCATTTTTCCAACTTCATGCTTTAGGGGGCAGCTGTTATAGATCCATTTGGCCACATCACTCCCATAATCCAGATTAGTGTTTTAGGGCTCATAAAACTATAATTCCAGTTGCTACATGCCCTAAACAAGTCACCCTTTTGAATGCCTCCTTCCCAAATAGTTTCATGAGATGAAGACATCCATAAATGACCTCTTATGAGACTAGCGTAGGTAGGCCCATGTAAGGGTGCACTGTAGAGTAGTTAAGTCCATGCCAGGGTGCTCTACAGAGAACTTAGGCTTCCTTTCACATGCGTTGGGCAAGTTTGAGTGAAATTCACATAGGGTTTGGGGAATATTCTTATCTTTTGGAGTCATCTAGAAGGTTCCCTCACTTATCAACTCCTATGAGCTCGAAATGGATGAGGAATGAGTTAAGATGCATCCTATCCTCTCATCCCTTCCTCCATGGAACTAATTCTAAGTATGGAAGGCCATTCAATACCACCATTTATGACAAAACCTCCTTCATCTCCCTATAAATTGACCACTCATCTAAGTGATTAGGGGCTGGACTATGTTGAATTGTAAGGAGATAATGTTGCTATGAGAATTGGCTTTGAAGAAAGTATTGTAATGCTACAAGTTTGTCATGCTTTTGATGTGATGTGGATGGGATCCAAGCTGGAGGAATGACTTTGAATCAGACATAATGGTTGTAATTCCTTCTTCTATTCAATAAAGTATTTGAACCTTTCTCCCATATGTTTGTATTGTCATATGATGCTTATATGTGTGAAATGTATCTGATTCCATTCACTTGTATTCAATATATTTTTCTTTGATCGGTTCTTTGTCTTCTGTTTGTGTTTAAAGGTACTTCTCAAGCGTGTTAAGTATGGGAAGGAGTGACAGGATCGATACAAAGGAGACAAGAGGAAATCGGAACTACAAGTAGCTATTCTCATCTTGTTTGTCTTATCTATTGATTATAGGAAAAGGCTAAAGTGATTTAAACTATTGTTCTAGATATGGCTACTTATCTAGGGAATTAGTATTTATCCGTAGATACCAAATTCTCCAAAACATTCACTCTCACAAAAAGTAACAAAAGCTAAGATGGATGGTTTAAAGAAAGCCGTGGAAGCTAAGATGGATGGAATGGAAGATAAGATGGATGGTTTAAAGAAAGACATGGAAGCTAAGATGAATAACGTGGAAGCTAAGATGGATGATTTAAAGAAAGGCATGGAAGCTAAGATGGAAGGAAAAATGGAGGATTTGAAGACATATTTGACAAAGTTGCTACAAGAAATGTTTACTAATGGTGAAAGGGTAGTAAAGGAAACTCATGATGAGAACAAACGAAATGTTAATTATGATTTCATAGACTCTAATGTTGGATTGAAGACCCACCATGTTCCAAAGATCGATATGAGGAAGTTCGATGGAAATGACCCTGTAACATGGATACTACATATGAAACAATATTTCAATCTCCATAATGTGAAAAACACACAAAAGGGACACATTGAAACTTTATATTTGGAACCAAATCACTTTGTATGGTATTGATAGCTTTTCTCTCACAAATTGTCACTTGGGTAATTTTTACGGAAGAAATGATAACACATTATGAGGATAAAAAACGCAACACCTTTTTTAGCCAATTGATAAATCTCAAACAAAAGGGTTCAATGATGGATCACATTGAGGAATTCCAAAAATTGAATATAAGGGTAAAATATATTTCCATAGGAGCATAGGATTGATGTTTTCATAGGGACTTTAAAGGATAATATCCAACATGAGGTTCACTTTTGGGAACCTGATTCATTGGAGAAGGCATTCAGGTTGGAAAGAAAAATGGAAAACAAAATTATGGCAACAAGGAAGCCTACCACTCATAAATATAAAGATGGAAGTGTTGTTTCCCCTAGCCTTCAACCACCTACAAGGTTGACACCATAACAATTGGAAGAAAAAAGTGTAAAAGGGATTTGTTACAGTTGTGATAGAAAATACACTAAATGTCATAAGTGTGATGAGAAGAAATTATTTTACATAGATTGTGAAGAGGAGGAAGAAAAGGAACAAGAAACATAAAAAAGAGAGGATATACACCAGGAACAAACCCTAGAGAAAGAATAAATGAATCCGACCATATCTTGTAATGCATTGGTTGGAATTACCACTCCTCAAACTATCAAGATAGAAGGACATATCAAGAAGAAAAAGGTAATAGTGTTGATTGATTCAGGCAATACCCATAATTTTATTCATTGTAAGATAGCCAAGGAATTGAATTGCTTCCTATATCTAGCACCAAAGTGTCAAGTGATGGTTGCAAGTGGAGGAACCATAAATTGCTCTAGAAAGTGCCATAATATGAAGCTATCCATGGGAGAACATGTATTGAATATCCCAATGATTTCCATTCCAATGGGTGGTGCTGATGTTGTACTAGGAGTCTAACGGCTACAATCCTTGGGTAAAATAAATTTTAATTTTCAAGAACTTTTCATGAAATTTTCTTTGGAAGGAAAGGAAATTGAATTAAGGGGTACCGTAGGGAAACCGGGAAAGATAATCAACTCTAACAGAATGACAAAGCTTCTAAAGAAAGAACAATGAAGCATAATTGCACAATTATGTTCACTAGAGGTTCCCACATCGAAATCATCTATTTCTCTAGATCTCCAAACTGTCTTGGACAATCATTCCAAGGTATTTGAGATTCCCAAAGGCCTTATACCTATTCGTGATCATGATCATGCTATTCATTTGATTCTAGGAAGCGTTCCTCCAAACATCAGGTCTTATAGATATCCCTATGCCCAAAAGAGTGAAATTGAACGTATGGTTGCAGAAATGCTAGAGGCTAGTATAATTCAACCTAGTCAAAGTTCTTTCTATTCTCTGGTAGTATTGTTGCACAAGAAGGATGGATCATGGTGCATGTGTCCAGATTATAGGGAGCTCAATAAGCTCACTATTAAAGATAAATTTCCCATTCCTGCCATTGATGAATTATTGGATGAATTGCATGGATCAATTTACTTCACCAAGTTGGATTTCGTATAGGATATCATCAAATTAGAATGAAGACTGAAGACATTCCGAAAATGACATTTAGAACTCATGAGGGTCATTATCAATTTTTGGTCATGCCTTTTGGCCTTACCAATTCACCTTCTATATTTCAAGGTTTGATGAATTCCATTTTCAAATGCTTCCTTAGAAAATTTGTGTTAGTATTTTTTGATGATATACTAATCTACAACAAGTCTTGGAAGGATCATGTTCAACATGTTGAAAGGGTGCTCAAACTATTGGAGGAGAAACATTTATATGCAAAAATCTTCAAATGTTTCTTTGGAGTATAAGAGGTGGAATATCCGGGTCATATTGTATCTCATGAAGGTGTTAAGGTAGACCCTAGAAAATTAAATCCATTAAGGAATGGAAAATATCCACATCCATAAAGCATCTGTGAGGATTTCTCTGATTGACAGGGTATTATTGCAAGTTTGTTAAGAATTATGGGAGAATAATAGCACCTCTAACAACATTATTGAACAAAGATGATTTTTCATGGACTCCAGAAGCAACAAAGGTCTTTGAACATCTTAAAGAGGCAATGTTCCAAGCACCGGTCTTAGCTACTTCGGACTTCACAAAAACCTTTATTGTGGAATGTGATGCCTCAGGAAATGGAATTGGTGCTGTTTTGATACAAGAATAAAGACCCATTTCTTTCGAAAGTTGTTCAATCAAAGGAAAATATTTACACAAAACTATTTATGAGAAGGAAATGTTCGCAATAATACATGCACTTAAGAAATGATGACCCTACCTAATAGGAAGACACTTCAAGGTAAAAACGGATCATGAAAGTCTTAAGTGATTTTTAGAACAAAGATTATCTTCAAAAGAGCAGCAAAAATGGGTCACAAAGATGTTGGGTTATGAATTTGAAATCATCTACAAAAAAGGGAAGCAAAATGTTATGGCAGATGCACTCTCAAGAAAGGATGAGGATGTGGAAGCATTTATTTGCGCCATTTCTATTATTCAACCAGATTGGATAAACGAATCAAGGGATGAATGGAAGAATGACGAAGAAGTGTGGGAACTCATTCAAAAGTTAAAACAAGATCCCAGTACATATGATACATTTAGCTGGAAAAATGATTTGTTATGGTACAAAGATCGTTATACGTATGTAAGAATTCCCAACTCAAACAAAAGATTCTTATGGAATTTCACACTTCTCCCCGAGGAGGGCACTCAAGATTTTTAAAAACTTAACACAGGTTTAAGAAGGAATTTTTTTGGGATGGCCTTAAATCGGATATTCAAAATTTTGTGGCGGAATGTTTGGTTTGCCAACAAAATAAAGTTGAAACAATTAAGACCCCAGGTCTATTACAACCTTTATCCATTCCAAGTCAATGTTGGGAGGAGGTTTCAATGGATTTTATCATAGGTTTACCCAAGTCCGAAGGAAAGAGTGTCATCATGGTAGTCGACAGACTTACTAGTATGCACACTTTTGTGCATTATCTCATCCATTTAAAGCCAGTACAATTTCTACTACATTTATGGAAAAAATTCAAAAGCTACATGGAAACCTAAAGATTATTGTAAGAAACAGAGATCCCATTTTCACTGGAAATTTTTGGACAAAATTATTTTCTTGTCTTGGTACTCAGTTAGCTCATATCTCATCTTATCATCCTCAATGTGATGGGAAAACCGAGATAGTAAACAAATATTTGGAAGGATATCTTCGTTGCTTTGCCTTTGATAAACAAACACAATGGGTCAAATGGTTGCCTCTGGCTAAATGGTGGTATAACACTTTCTTCCATACTGCAACAAAAATGACCCCATATATGGCACTTTATGGATATAATCCACCATCCATCACATCATATTTAAGAGAAAATTCTAAGGTTCAAGCAGTGGAATATCTCATCGTGCATCAACAAAAATTTCTCCAACTCTTAAAGGATAACCTCACTTTGGCTAAGAATAGAATGAAACAACAGGCAGATCAACATTGCAGCGAAATAAGTTTTGATGTAGGTGACTGGGTATTCCTATGGCTACAACCATATAAACAAATTTCCCTCAAGCAAGCTAAGAAGGATAATGAATTATCACCAAATTATTATGGTCCATACAAGGTGTTGCAAAAGATTGGTACTATGGCATACAAATTGGAGCTTCCTGAATCTTCCCGAGTCCACCCAGTTTTCCATGTTTCATTTTTAAATAAGGTTATAGGTGACAAGATCCCAGTTCAAACAATATTTCTAGAACTTGACGAGGAAGGAAAAATCATATTGGTACTTGAAGTAGTCACAGAAACAATAACTCGAGAGCTAAGAAATCGATCAATTTCAGTGTATCTAATCAAGAACTTACCCATTGAAGATTCCACATAGGAGGATGAGAATTTTATAAAAAAATCATCGAAAACTACTCAAGCGTTTAGGACAACAATTTTTTGAAGGAGAGGGGCATGTTAGGTCCCTATAATAGTAGCGATTCCTCCTTTACTATTGTCATTGTACCCATTATTGTTATTATTGTGCCCCTATTGTCCCCATATTGTTATTAGTGTGCCCCAGAGAAGCCCACTATTGTTATTTTTGTGTCCTTATCTTATTATTGATATGTTGGCTTTTATTATATTGTGACCCCTTAGACTCCTATATATAGAAAGGAGGTTTAGTCATTTGTATCATCCATGAATTGTTCATTTCTATAATGTAAAGGAGGTTTCCCCTTGAAGAGGCTGATTTTGAAGTCGTTGATCTATCTTTTCTATCACATATGGTCAACTCTATTGGAAGGACCCTGGTGGTATATTGTTGTTGTGCTTAACTGAAGATGAGATTGGTGAGACTATTAATGAATATTATGGCTGCAGTGGTGGAGGGCATTATAGTTGGAAGGTTCACAACTCTTAAAATATTGAAGGCTAGCTTCTTTTGGCCTACCTTGTTCTCTAATGTCTATAAGCTATTGAGAAGTTGTAGGGAGCGTTTAGTGTTTGCTGAGAAGAATAAGCTGGCTCCATTTCCTTTGATTCCAATTTTTGTGGAAAATATTTTAGGCAATGGGGATTATATTTCATATGAGATATTCACCCACCCTCGAGTGGGAAACATAAATTGATTTTGACAGCGACTGACTACTTTACAAAGTGGGTCAAAGCCATCCCTACCCAGGTTGTAACTAGTTCAATGGTCATGAAGTTCCTCGAAGAAAAAATTTTCGCCAAGTTTGTATGTCCAAAAAAGATAGTGACAGATAATTCCCAGGTGTTCAAGTCTATGAGACTCATTAGTTTCTGAAAAAAAAATAATGTTACACTTGGTCACTCCACCACTTATTACCCACAAGGAAATGGGTTGGATGAGTCACCAAACAAGACATTGGTGAGAATATGAAAGAAAATCATTTTGGACAATAAGAAAAACTGGGATTCCCACCTAAAATTTTGTCTTTGGGAAAACAAAGTTGTTGGTTGATAAAAGGTGCCTTTTACAACTCCTAATTATCCCACATTAATCATCAACCTGGGCAAGTCCTCTTATTTCAAGAGTGTACACAGTATGTGGCTGCTATTAATTCAGAGAGTAATGTTTCCTAAATTGCAGTATAGATCTTTTAATAGAAGAGTAAACAAATGCATCTAATAAATTCCAATTGTAATTATTAAAGAAAACTCCATCCTCTAACGAAATCAAATCTTACACTAATTCAAGTAACAACAACATCTGTTGAGAGTACAGTAGCAATAACTCATCTCTTCTGAACTAATTTTAATCTAAATCAAACTCAATCTTCATTAAATAATCCTAATAGCAATGATATCAATATGAGAGTCCAATAGTGATAATAAACTCTTTACAGTTGATTAAATCAATTCAAATACTTATCTAAGTAACTTAATTTGTAATGAAGAGAAATTGAATCAACCGACAATGTTTTAAATCATGTAAATCAGATATATATTGTCAATACAGGAAATAAATAGCGAAGGAGATAAAATCATAGAAAGCAAGAAAATTATCAAACCAATCACACTTGCAAGAATTGGAAATGTATGACACAAAGAAAGCAATTAAATCCACCAGAGGCCAGGCCCTTAGCCGCCATCGAACACTACTAAGCTACTTTAGATAATGTGAGGGAACAACAACTTCAATTATGTTAATCATCGAACGTAAGTAGCATTACAATATAACCGTGCTCTCCCAACAACGAGAGTCTGTAATTAAAATTACAATCTCAATAATAACAGAGATACCCCCTTTTCTTCTTACAATCATCTCCTTTTAAAATCAGAAAAGGTAAAAGATAAATGGTAAATGTGATCCCTCAGGATCTCCCGATCTCGAGGGATTCGCAACCGAGAGATCCTGAGAGATTCGCAACTGATTTCTAACTTCAGACATCCTTTCCATTCTCGCGCTGATCCTCCTGATTCGCCTTTAGCCTTGTCCGCAACCGTCGCGTTCCTTCCTTTGCTTGTTGGTTTTTGCTGTTCCTTCGTTAGGGAACATGAATTGTCCCTTTTGTTGTTTTCCTGCATAAAGAAAGGTAAAAGTTAGCTAAATCACAATTGCAAATAATTCCTTCATTTCTTACCACATATCCATTTCATGACTCAACATACTCCCTTGTTTACCCTGTTTCATAGCCTCATGAAAAGCAAGTAATTCGTATGCAGAGCAGTTAAAGAGTAGGTTGGAGAAGGAACATCGTAAAGTGCTCTATAACCATGATTTTGGGCCAAAAGCTCAAAGATGG
This sequence comes from Pinus tabuliformis, assembly GCA_031772625.1. Classification (NCBI taxonomy): domain Eukaryota; kingdom Viridiplantae; phylum Streptophyta; class Pinopsida; order Pinales; family Pinaceae; genus Pinus; species Pinus tabuliformis. The sequence continues at coordinate 43,292,479 of CM062815.1, forward strand.
GCCCTGTCTGTCCTTTAGGAAATTCGTATATAGCCCGATAACCTTTAGCAAGATACCAAATGATGGGGCTACGAAACCAAAATCCTAACCAATAAGGTCCTTATCTCAAAATGATATTGCTATATGTGACAAAATAGTTTGCAGCTAGTTTAAAATTTCTGTAATTAAGTGGCTCTCTATCCTGGATACTACTAGTGGAGACTGTCCACTTGAGCTTGGATGCAGCCAAAGAAATTTCTTGAATGGAGAGAAGTATGCTACTCCCTTCTGTACAATCTCTTTCTGAATAGGTCCTAAAATTTTAATCACCCCTCCCCTTGTCATAAGATTCTTATGGTTGGCAAGCATTTGCAAAGGGTGTGTTATCACCTAGATTGACCTCAGGCTGAAGGGAGGCAATTCTAGGGTAACCAAAAACCAAGCTTAACCTAGTAGCTAGCCCTACCAGGTCAGGAGAGGGCTCTCTGCTTATGGATCTCAGTCAAAGTAACTGGATCAGATAGGGATTTTATGCTAGGTATAGTATCTCGAAAGGTTTTGATTGAATTTGTTGTGTTTGATGGATCAGATGGAGTTGGGAAGTTTAGGTCTGGGAAATTAGGTCAGAATGCAGGGTGTTCTATGGGGCAAGGTAGGTATGATCTTCAACACCTTAAACTTGATGGGGTGAAAGGATAGACTGGTGAGGAGTTGAGGAGGGCATGTAACAATCATGTATCCTTCTCAAACAACAAAAAATGTAGAACACTGAATGATTTCCCAAGGTAGAGCACTGTAAACAATGAATTCTACCTATCTATATTGATATCATTCAGTTAGAAGTAGTGAAATAGATGATGGCATACATAAAACATGTAAACAACTGATAAAAAAAGAAGAAACTATGCAAAAGCACCATACCACAAGAATCCCATAAAAATAGCTGCAACTCCTATTAATTTCCTTGCCAAACTGCTTACAATGATGTACAATATAGTTCAGAGCATCCAAGTGAATCCAACCTCACCAAATGACCAAGAAAAAAAATAATATAGACATCTAAAATACTCATCCTAGAGGTAAAATCCATGAGAATAGGGGCAGTTTCAACCATTTCCCAACTAAGAACAGGAATATAGGCAGTCAAACAACTTGCCTCTATAAGTAGGGAAGCTGATTCATTAGCCTCAAAACCACCTCTAACTAATGAATCTACCTTATAACACCATTTAACATCAAATTTACATGCCATGGCATTAATTACATGAGTGAAAACATCCATGAGGAGAGAGAAGACAAATCCACAGTCAAAACAGGCGAAATTTTGCTTTTCTGAGCAAACTGGTCAAAAGTGCAGCGCCAATTTCCACTTGCTTTTGGAGGCCTTTCCCTTAGCAAAATTGAACCCATGATAGCTCATTTGAAAGGTATTCAAGTCTAGTTTCTGGAACAACTAGAATTTTTGAATTTGGAGGTCATTTCCCCCCTCAAAACTTGAATCTCCCAAGACTGCTTCTGTGTGTCAAAAAAGAGGCAGAAAGGTCATTTTTTGGTAGTTTTTGGACCTTTTGGTGACCCAGATTTGCTCCAAAACTTCTGAAAATTTCCAGGGAGTATGTTATCATCATGCTAAATCCAAATATGAAAACCTTTTGTCCATCTGAGGCCTCAGGGAAAAGCGCAGTGCTGGTGGTGCTGTGCTTCTGGGCAAATTTTCTGTGTTAAGAATTTCAAAATTTCAAAAATGCAAAAAGTTCTCAAAATTTGCCCAAATTTGGCATAGAGAACCACCATGAAGTGCTTTGGTTGACCAAAGAAGATTCAACCAATATTTTGAGTCTATCTTTCTCTTTCTTGCCCTATAAGGCTCTCCTCAACCTAGCTTTCATCCTCTTCATTCTCATGTTGCAAATTTTGTTCCGTGTCCTGTAGTGATAGGCCATGTGCCTCATCATCTGGTTATCTCTGTTGGCCTTCCGTAGCAGCTTCTCAAGGTGTAGGTTGACTCTCTCAAGCCAAGTCTCCCTTGTGTGGTTTTCTCAGTTGCATGGCTCTATCTGCTGAAGTGTCACTGCCTGTGGTCTCCTCCTCATAGTCTCGGTCTTCCAGGTCCATGTTTGCAAGGTTGAGGTGTATGGAAATGAGGAATGAGGGGATGGAAGATGAACTTGTGGCTAGGAAATGAATGGAGGAGTAGGGAATGAGAAGAAGGGTCTTGTGTCTTGAGGGACAAAGGGTCTTGTGTCTTGAGGGACAAAGGGGAATGTGAAGGAATAATGGTAAAGAGGAAAAATGGATAAGGTGATAGGGAAATAAGGATAGAGGAATTTTAGGACTGTAGATCTAGGTGCTAGGATGAATAGGAAAGATTTAGGGTTTAAGCATCATTAGGGAGATTTTAGGGTTTGAGATTAAACAATGCTTGTGACTTAGATTAGCAAATCGAAACCAAGGTGAAGAATGTTTACTTACTTGTGGAAATGGAGATTAAGGAAAATTTTGAAGTTTGCTTGAGGATTTGGAGGTTTTTGGGCTCTCCTGCTAAAAGTGCAGTGCCATTTCCAAAAGTGTAGCGCCACTGCCAAAAGCGCAGTGCCACCCTGCCAAACGTGTAGTGCCATTTTAGGATGAATTTTGACTGCCTTCCCGATGTCCAAATTGGGCGTGTGATAGCTCGTTGGAAAGCTTGTCAAGTATACTTTCCAGAAAATTTTGAATTTTTTAATTTGGAGTTTATTTTACCTGTCAAAAGTCCAATCTCCCAAGACTCGTAAAAATGTGTAGAATGAGGATGGAAAAACACATAGTGTTGTTGCAGTCAACTTTTGAAGGTCTTCCTCAACTCCAAATTGAGCTCATGATAGCTCATTGGAAATATATTTGTGTCTACTTATCAGTTGACTCATAAATAAAGTCATTTGGTCATTCCATCTAGGAGAAAATTGATTTTACCAAGGTCACTCTAGAGGTGCATCAACCCTCCTGAGGCAAATGATGTGTTCGACATTTCTCCCAAACCATGAAACCTGTGTAAAAACTGAAAGTGGTTTTTCTTCTCGGGTCAATGATGGAAAAAAAACTCTCTCACTTTTGTCAAATTCATATTTTCTTGCTCAGAAACACAGTTTGAAGAAAAACTGTCCCTTATGTGTGGTTAATGGCTTGTTCCTTGGAATGACTTCTCGACAAATGGTGGAGACCTGATGTTTGATGACATGAAATGACCTCTTACCTTCTGATATCCCTTATGCCTCCTCTGCTCAGATATCTTTGATCCCATAGCCAACCCCAGCTCAGTGGGAAAGGAATTTAGGGTTTTAGTGCTTGTTTTTCTTTTGGTTTTGCATGTGAATTGGTGCTCATGATGACTTGAGTTTTGCAGTGGCAGGTGCTTGGCAACATCACAAGATGCTCAGGAGCAGCTAGGAACCAATATTACATATGAAAAGATAAAATTACATCATAAATGAAGATAAAAACAAAATACTTTGTTTTCACCTCAAAACTTGTTTTGAGGTGAGAACTACATTAGGCTTTCAATATGATAAATTATTGGCCTCGTCATGTCCTTGCTGATCATTATTGGCATGTAATTATTGAATTTGACCATGGTGGGAGCCTAAAACCTAATGAGACCAAACCCTAAGACCTAATGAAATGAATTGCAAAGTGAACACGAGCCATGACTATATATGAAAGAGGATCAACAAGTACAATTTTGAGGGAAAAATTTGAAGAAAACCCTACCATTAGTGAATCCATGACCTAATGGAATGCAAACCCATCAATATGGGACTGCTACTATGAAATGCAAAAGAGCAGATTTTGATCACTGATGGCAATGTGAAACACTGACACTAACATTGGCTCCAATGGGGATGGTAGCTCCTTGGAGGTGCCAAGAACACCGTAGACCTAGTAGCCTTATCCATTGGGCATGGAGTCAGAAAAACTCAATCTAAAATACATGACTGAATACTGATGACTCAAAGACACTAACTGAATTGAAACTCAACTAAAAATTGACTCGATACTAAAACACAACTAACAAACTGGAAAAGATGCTCGAAGTGGAGCTTATTCAATAAAACCTACTCTAACTGTTTCATTCATCACCTGATCAAGTGAAATGAAACAACCAATGCAACCAAGTAAGCATTCTAGCTGCTGTTTGAATTCTCTGCAAGTGCTTGTTTATGAACAACAAGAGAGAACTACTGAAAGGCAACTCCCATGAAAACTTGTAAACAGATCCAAATTTTCCCAGATTGAATAATATGGATTCTCTATCTGACTCCAAAAATACTGCATAAGGATCTTGAAATTCATGTGCACTGGGACTTAACTCATCCAATGGATTACTTTTCAAACTTTCATCTAAGCGTTGTGATGGACTCCTGCTGAAACTGACAAAGAAACCGGCCGCCGAATCAAATTTGTATCAATACTTGTTTCAAGATCACAGGTAGCTAATGGAGAAGGACTTTGACTGCAGACATCATCCAACACATTAGCTATTGGATCGTGAAAAACTTGAAAATATTGTTGCAACCCATTTTTTGTTGGTTCTAATGAGATTGCATGATTTTCTACAGGCTGCTCATCCTTTATTGAAGATGTACTATGCAAATTTCCCTTCAAAAACTGAAATGATTCAAAACAGAATGGTACGGAATCATCTTGCATCATTTGATCATATGTTCCAGCTTCCAAGTCTTCATCTACAACTTGACAATAAATGGCATTCAGGGGCTGCAAATCTAGATATGAGAAGTCTTGAACAAGGATTTCATTGCCCTCTAGATGGTCAAGATCGAAACTTACTGATGGATGATTTCTGATTGCACGAAATTTGTCTCTGATGAACTGAAACAAAGTAAAACAAAAAGGCAAATATGCTTCACTTACTTCAAAATTTGATGCAATTTCCTCCTCACTTCCGTAACTAATATGCAACGGCTGATCACTATATTCGAGCTGCTGAAAATGAACTTCCTCCTTCCACAAACCAACTGCAGATTTGTCTACAGGATTAGCTTCTGTTTGGAGAACATAATCACCATCATACTGATCAAACTTAGGGAAATCATCAATATAAAAAAAATCATCAAGCATACATGTCATATCAACAGATCTCTCTTCTCCAGGTTGATCTATAAAACAATCATTATCAAATCTATGACAACTGGGATAAGAAAGAATTTTTTTTGGATCAACCACTTGTTCTTCTTCAATCAGTGAGCCATCATCTTGAACATCATACTCATTCCTTGTGGTGATATTTTGCATCATCTCTTCCACTGCACTTACCAAAATGTCGAGCTTTACCTCTAAAGATGTCGATTCCTCTGGATCTATGTTCTTCCTCTCTTATTCCTTCAACTTTGCCCTTGTGATAAACAAATTAACCTCTACATCTACCGCTCTATTTTGCATCTCTTCAAGTGTTGCAAGGTTCCTTTCCCTCAGCTGAAACTCCATTTCCAGATCAAAGGCATCCGGGTAGTGCAAGAGAGTGGATCCAGGAGGAGGTCTTATATTAACAGGCATTGAAAAATAGACTTGGTTAAACCTGGCAGAAAACTATTGCACTGTCTCCCCTGGCAGTCTTTTCAGCTGGTTATATTCTTCTAGAATCAAGAAAGGGTTCTGTCTGACCACCCACTTGTCGAGGAAAACTTTGACGAACTACTAGAAATCTAAGATGCTCGCATCAGGTAGGGTTTTGAACTGACTCTTGACTTTGCCTTGCAAAGAAAGAGCAAAAAACCTAATACTGACATCCTCTTCATCAACTTCAAAAAGGTCAAGAAAAGACTCAAAATTCAGTACATGTCTCTCGGCAGTGATGTCACATTCACCATCAAATCTTGGTAGATATAGGTAATGATTTTTAGGGAAAGCATGGGATATAAGAGGTAAAATTAGAGGCTTGTATCTATTTGGAATTTTACAAGGTATAGGAATATGTACAGAAGTTGTAGAATTAGTCTTGGTCTATTTAGGCTTATCAGTTTGAAAATGGTCATAATAATATTCAAAAGAAGGGTCTTGATTAAGATCAAAGGCATGCGAACATTTTGTATTCACAATATTCAAAGGGAAAGAATCAAAAGCAGGTCTAGGATCTTTTCTCAAATACAATATACTTTGTAAAGCCTTCTTGAAATTCTTGGGAAAAGAGAAGAAATAATTTATAACAAATAACATAATGTCTTGGATGGAATTCCAACTTGAATACTTGGTCTTTCCATATTGTCCTTTCATGTTTTTTTTGGTCAGGTTCATCCTCCAATGGAGTCCTTGGATATGATCTCGAAACTGATTTAGAGTCGCCAGGTGAATGATTTCAGCCTTCCGGTGTCTGATCGTTGTCCACCATCAACAATCAGATCAAAACTCGATACATTTTATTGAGGAACATAAAACTACGTCCCTAGTATGGTCGCCACTATGTTATCACCTAGATTGACCTCAGGCTGAAGGGAGGAAATTCTAGGGCAACCACAAACCAAGCTTAACCTGGTAGCTAGCACTACCAGGTCTGGAGAGGGCTCTCTCCTTATGGAACTCAGTCAAAGTGACTGGATTAGATAGGGATTTTAGGCTAGGTATAGTAGCTCAAAATGTTTTGATTGAATTTGTTGGTGTTTGCTGGATCAGATGGAGCTAGGCAGTTTAGGTCTGGGAAATTAGGTCAGAATGTAGGGTGTTCTATGGGGCAAGGTAGGTATTATCTTCAACACCTTAAGCTTGATGGGGTGAAAGGATAGACTGGTGAGGAGCTGAGGAGGGCATGTAACAATCATGTCTCCTTCTTAAACAACATAAAACATAGAATACTGAATGATTTCCCAAGGTAGAGCACTGTAAACAATGAATTCTACCTATCTATCTTGATATCGTTCAGTTAGAAGCAGTGAATTAGATGATTTCATACATAAAACATGTAAACAACTGATAACAAAAGAAGAAACTATGCAAAAGCACCATACCGCAGGAATCCCATAAAAATAGCTGCAACTCCTATTAATTTCCTTGCCAAACTGCTTACAATGATGTATAATATAGTTCAGAGCATTCAAGTGAATCCAACCTCACCAAATGACCAAGAAAACACATAATATAGACATATAAACTACTCATCCTAACCTTCAAGGGTCGAATCCATGAGAATAGGGGCAATTTCAACCATTTCCCAACTAAGAACTGGAATATAGGCAGTCCAACAACTTGCCTCTATAAGTAGGGAAACTGATTCATTAGCCTCAAAACCACCTCTAACTAATGAATCTACCTTCTAACACCATTTACCATCACATTTACATGCCATGTTATTAATTACATGAGTGAAAACATCTATGAGGAAAGAGAAGACAAATCCACAGTCAAAACAGGTGAAATTTTGATTTTCTGAGCAAACTGGTCAAAAGCGCAGCACCACTTTCCACCTGCTTTTGGAGGCCTTCCCCTTATCCAAATTGAGCGCATGATAGCTCATTGAAAAGGTCTTCAAGTATAGTTTCTGGAACAACTAGAAGTTTTGAATTTGGAGGAGATTTTCCTCAAAACGTGAATCTCCAAAGACTACTTTTGTGTGTCAAAAAAGAGGCAGAAAGGTCATTTTTTAGTAGTTTTCGGACCTTTTGGTGACCTAGATTTGCTCCAAAACTTCTGAAAATTTCTAGGGAGTATGTTATCATCATGCTAAATCCAAATATGCAAAACTTTTCTCCATCTGAGGCCTCAGGAAAAACTGGGCAAATTTTCTGTGTTAAGAATTTCAAAATTTCAAAAATGCAAAAAGTTCTTAAAATTTGCCCAAATTTGGCATGGAGCACCACCATCAAGTGCTTTGGTTAGCTAAAGAAGCTTTAGCCAATATTTTGAGTCTATCTTGCTCTTTCTTGCCCTCTAATGCTCTCCTCAACCTAGCTTGCGTCCTCTTCATTCAAATGTTGCAAATTTTGTTCCGTGTCCTGTAGTGATAGGCCATGTTCCTCATCATCTAGTTATCTCTGTTGGCCTTCCATAGCAACTTCTCAAGTTGTAGGTTGACTCTCTCAAGCCAAGTATCCATTGTGTGGTTTTCTCGATTGCATGGCTCTATCTGCTGAAGTTTCACTGCCTGTGGTCTCCTCCTCATAGTCTCGGTCTTCTAGGTCCATGTTTGCAAGGTTGAGGTGTATGGAAATGAGGAATGAGGGGATGGAAGATGAACTTGTGGCTAGGAAATGAATGGAGGAGTAGGGAATGAGAAGAAGGGTTTTGTGTCTTGAGGGACAAAGGGTCTTGTGTCTTGAGGGACAAAGGGGAATGTGAAGGAATAGTGGTAAAGAGGAAAAATGGATAGGGTGATAGGGAAATAAGGATAGGGGAATTTTAGGACTGTAGAGCTGGGTGCTAGGATGAATAGGAAAGAGTTAGGGTTTAAGCATCATTAGGGAGATTTTAGGGTTTGAGATTAAACATGGCAAACAATGCTTGTGACTTATATTAGAAAATCAAAACCAAGGTGAAGAATGTTTACTTACTTGTGGCAATGGAGAGCAAGGGAAATTTTGAAGTTTTCTTGAGGATTTGGAGGTTTTTGGGCTCTCCTGCTAAAAGCGCAGCGCCACCCTGCCAAAAGTGCAGGGTCACTTCAGGACGATTTTTGACTACCTTCCCAATGTCCAAATTGGGCGTGTGATATTTCATTGGAAATCTTGTCAAGTCTACTTTCCAGAACATCTTAAATTTTTCAATTTGGGGTTCATTTTCCCTGTCAAAAGTCCAATCTCCCAAGACTGGTCAAAATGTGCAGAATGAGGCTGCCAAAATGCATAGTGCTGTTGCAGTCAACGTTTGAAGGTGTTACTCAACTCCAAATTGAGCTCATGATAGCTCATTGGAAATCTATTTGTGTCGACTTATCATATGACTCATCAAGAAAGTAATTTGGTCATTCCATCTAGGAGAAAAATTGATTTTACCAATGTCACTCCAGAGGTGCATCAACCCTCTGAGGCAAAAGATGATTTCGATATTTGTCCCAAACCATGAAACTTGTGTAAAAAATGAAAGAGGTTTTTCTTCTTGGGTCAATTATGGACAAAAACCTCTCTCACTATTGTCAAATCCATCTTTTCTTGCTTAGAAACATAGTTTGAAGAAAAACTATCCCTTATGTGTGTTGAATGGCTTGTTCCTTGGAATGACTTCTCGACAAATGATGGAGACCTGATATTTGATGATATGAAATGGCCTCATACCTTATGATATCCCTTATGCCTCCTCTACTTAGATATCTTTGATCCCATAGCCAACCCCAGTTTAGTGGGAGAGGAATTTAGGGTTTTATTGCTTGTTTTTCTTTTGCTTTTGTAGGTGAATTGGTGCTCATGATGACTTGATTTTTGCAGTGGCAGGTGCTTGGCAACATCACAAGATGCTTAGGAGAAGCTAGGAGCCAATATTACATATGAAAAGATAAAATTACATAATAAATAAAGATAAAAACAAAATACTCTGTTTTCACCTCAAAACTTGTTTTGAGGTGAGAACTACATTAGGCTTTCAATATGATAAATTATGGATTTATCAATCATTATTGGCCTCCTCATGTCCTTGTTGATCATTATTGACATGTAATTATTGGATTTGACCATGGTGGGACCCTAAAACCTAATGAGACCAAACCCTAAGACCTAATGAAATGAAATGCAAAGTGAACATGAGCCATGACTAAAATATACGAAAGAGGATCAACAAGTACAATTTTGAGGGAAAAAATTGAAGAAAACCCTACCATCAGTGAATCCATGACCTAATGGAATGAAAACTCATCATTATGGACTCCTACTATGAAGTGAAAAAGAGCAGATTTTGATCACTGATGGCAGTGTGAAACACTGACACTAATTGGGTGCTTGGGTTCAGCTCTTACCCAAAGATCCAATCCATGCTCTTGTCTTTGGAACTCGTTATGAGCCTTGAACCATTGCAGTTGATTGACTGCAAACGAGATAAAGGCTTGGAATTGAACATATCCCACAAAAGGGTTGGGATTCTTTTCCACCTCTTCCTCTAATACAAAATTGAGTAGTTAAAATTCACAAAGCAATATTTGAACTTTTACCCCATGCTGTTTACAAAAATTTATAAAATCTTCAATTGTTTTTAATTTGATTGGTTTTCAAGCTCTTACAGGTTTAATTTTCAACAGCAAGTATCGTTCTAACAAAAATAAGGCATAATTATTGGTAGGGGATCTGCATGCCAAGACATCTGTATATAGTGAGCAGATAGTGTCTGTTTGACTTATGACCCTTTCTAATCTGAGCTTGATTTTCTCAATTTTCTCTTCTACTTTTCGGTATCTGTCGAAGGTCTTGCTCTCTGATGTATTCATGTCTCGAAGTTGCCTATGCAATTCTTGGTATTTTTGCTGGGAAACAGTTTCTTGTTCAAGTCATTCTAAGGCGAGCCGAGCTTGTGCTAATTCTTCTTGAAGATTCAATATAATGGGGTCATTGCATGTCATGACATCTTTGGCTTGAATGGTTGTCTGAGTACTTCTACTATGAGAAGGGATGCCTTCTGTCTGTGTTTCTTTATTATGGGAGATCCAAACCTCCGTCTGAGTAGCCATGTTGTAGGAGGATACATCCTTCGTCTGGGTAGCTGCTTCTACTAGAATTGCATGATGTTCCTTCTGAGTGATAATAGGTTGAGTGGGTATGGGCTCAGTTTGAGTCCTTGTAGTCCTCCCTTCATATGATTCTGTCTATACAGTCATGTTTATTATCATCGGGGTTTTGTCCGGGACCTTTCCTGCTGTAATTTCCTTTATCTTTCTTCTGAGCCTTTTTACTGTTTTGCGAAGCCTCTGCTATTCCTTCCTAAGCTTTTTTAATTTGGCCCTGTACTTTTTTGGCGGAGCAACTATTCTACTGACAACCTCATTCATAGTTTCTGCTTATAAAGAGCCTGGTTTCTCATCCTGGCTCTATTCTAAAAGGACCGTGTCTCCAAATTGGATATCGGTTTCTCGAATTATTTCGGCTTCTTCCTCTTGGCCTATGTTTTCTGTGCTTAGGCCTACCTAGCTGGTTTCTACTGGAGGCGTGTCACCAAATTGGTTCTCTTCTTCTTGAATGGAATCTGCATCCATTTCTGCTTCATGGCTCACATCTTTTGAGGGACATAGAATTCTGGCATCACTAGAATTCTCAAGAGATTGGGTTGCTCCCAAATTAAGATTGAGCAGGCTTTAAGGCTGTATGTATTCGGTCATGTTGGAGAGGACCTGGGCCAATTCAAAATCGTCGAATAAGTCACCTTGGGGACTCGTGCTTGGTGTTGAGGGAAGTCCTGATTCATTTCTTTGCTCATCTCTAGAATGTCCTGTTTCTTCCTCATGGTCTAATTCAGGGTTATCCTGCCCTTCTATCTGCAAGTGTTGTTCACTTCCTGGGCTGGATAATTCTATAGGTTGACTGATACTGCCTTGAGGATTTTTGGCCACTCCTACTTTTGACCTCAGCCTTGTGGATCATCTGCGCTTTTGAGGTATGTTCCTTGCAAGGGTAGTCCTCTTCCTTTTCAGAACAGGGTTTGGTGCAGGCAGAGCTAAACCTCCTTCGAGAGCAAATATTAGTTCCTCCTAGCTTGATTATTGCTGGGCGAGGTTATAGCTAACTATCAACCTGATCAAATAGTGGTGGCTTACTATGGTTTCTATGTGTTGGGACTGTCTTAGCTTCTTGGCGGTGTTAGCAGTAAAAAAATTCAATAATGCAGGTAAATTTATAGAGCACTTTTGTTTAAGAACTGCTAAGAGTTTGAGTTGACGCAACCTTACCACGTCTTTGCGCTCATCGCATGTGATGTAATTCTAGACGATTCTTGCTAATTCTCCCCATGGTTCTCCAAGCGAAGATGGCTGAACGCCTTTGCCTTTTTTGATCAGCTCCTGTCCTTCGTCCTTAAAGGCTTCGATAGCATCATGCAACTTCAATCGTTTGTTAGCCCATACAGGTCCTTCGGCCAGCAACCTGAATACTTCTGCTATCACAACGTCTGATACTGTGATTTTCGTGCTCCTTACCGTGGATTGTCTATTATGTAGATTTCGTAGGAATTCAATGGCAATTTCCTCGTTGGGTGGTTGAAATCTCGTAAAGTATGCTATCCACCTAGCTCAAGCTAAAATTTCTCTAGCTGCATCAAAAACAACCAGTATTAGCGGTTCTCTGTGCACTGTTCTTCCTCCCATACTGCCTGAATTCTGCAAACGATTAGTGTAGTAGAGATAGCACAACAAAAAATAGAGCCGAGTGATGGAACAAAAAATGGTTGTAATGGCTATATTGAGTGATACTTTATAAGCATAAATGTCGTTATGATGCCACATGGTCTGTGATCATGGGATGTCGTATTGTCCTACAAATATAAAATAAAAAGATGACACACATGCATAAGTACACTAGAGCTCCTTGTAGAAATTTTGAATAATAAACACATATTCAACAGAGATTATCCTGATCATACACTATTGCGGAATACATGCACAATACGTAAGCTCCTCTACGTTGATCATCAATTTAGCAGCATCAAAAACAATGAAACATCAATCGCATGCACACATTAACACAGTATGTAACCCGGGGAAAGCGTACAGCTGAAAACCCCACACTATTTGTATATTAATGATTGAGAACATATAACATTACATAGGACAATACTCCTCACAAGTATCCAACACTATCTCCACCTATTACACACAATACAGCTCAGATCTGATCTCCAAATCTCCTCTGCTGCTTGCCTGCCTCCACTGCACATTCCTGCAAGAGAATGAATGAGAATGGCCGATCCAAACTCCTATTTACCTTGTGAAAATCACCCACACTGTAAATCACGTGAGCACAAGATATATTTCACTTGGTATTGGCCCACACTACATAGAGATCATTGGCATAACTCAATCCCATGCATGTGCACAATCTCATGCACAACTGATAGCAATCTCAACCTCTAACTCCTGTCTCCACTGAACTGTACATGCACTGAGTTAACTGATGTATTCTTCAGTTGCATTATGAATTAATAATTAGTGAATTAATTAATAACTAATTCACACAACTCATCACTTAGTCTATTGATCAGTCAGACTAAATACAACTAGTTCAACTAAGTCAAACTGAACACAACTCCATTAACTGCTCATCCAACTCCACAGAACTCAACCACATGAGTTCTAACTGATGTCCTGCATGCAATAGCTCAACTAACACATAAGAAAAACGCATTTCCTTCTTTCAACTACATATGCCACATCTGTAGCTCAAACTGAAGTGCTCCAAGAGGATAAGATAAATTTTATAGTCTAAATATTATTATGAGACTAATATTTGACTTTTCTATTTTTGACTAGCAGTCTAAAAATAGACTGTGATCACTCCTGCTGTGATCCAAAAATAGACTTTGCGCCATAATTTTCCTGCGGGCCCACTTAGTGAAGGCGACTCCTTTCCACTAAGATCCATCATCTTGTTGCATTCTCAACAAGCATTTCCTGTTGCACACTTTTCAACACTTCCTCTCAACAAGAAAGGTTTCCTCTCAAACCCGATCCTGTAACTTTGGAATGTTCTGCATGCAACACATCTGCCCGGTCCACTTTGCTCCAACAACACTTGGAACAAAAACACTCCCAACTGACCACTCTATTGGGCTAGGAACATACTCTGATGCTGAAGCTCTACCTGCTGCTGATAAGTGCTCCCTCTCTGACATCTGCGCTACTGCAACATCTCCATGCATCTTGCACCATTGCACACCTCTCTGTGCCACCTAGCACTGTGCAAAACACTTGTGCCTCTCGCATTGCTGCAGCTTGCATGCTATGCGCTGTCCTGGGATTCCCTGCACTGTCGCTCTCTCTGCCGCTCCATCCGCATCTGTCTCTACCCAATCAGTCAGTTCCTGCTACTCCACATCGGGGCTCCCGTAGCAAGGTCTCATCCAAGAGGTTGGGTACCTCAAGGATCCTACCCCTCCTCCTTGGGACGATCAATCCACATCACCCCACCTCCTACCTGGAGGTATGGCTGCATGCGATCCCTCAGCCCACTTGGCTCGAAGTTTCCCCCTACTGGAGGTCTCTGCATGAGTAGATGTCTCTACTCGATCTCCTCTCAGCTTCCCTTGTTGTGGCTGCTCCACAACCTCCTGAAGCTGCTGCACCAATCGTGGCTCCTCCACAATCGTCTGAGACTTCTTCTGGCTCTGCATGTTAAGAGGTAATATACGCTCCCTCTCAACCACCAAGTCTCCATCAGTTGCCTTGCTGCTCAAGGCTTTGCATGCATCTTGAACCTCAAGAGCATACAGGTTCTTGACTCGTGAACCAATCTGCTTCACCTGTCTAGTGATGATGTGTCTAAGGAAAACCTTTCCCTCACTGAAGACTACATCATAGCCTCTGTCTTCCAGCATCGTGATCGACACCAAGTTTCTCTTCAGTCCTGGTACATACTTGACATCGGTCAAGTAAGGCGAGCTCCATGCTCCCTCTGAAAAATAGCCATGCCTACACCTGAGACACTATAATTCTCATCATTACCCATCCCTATGAGTATCTGGATATCTTTCTCCTCCAAAGTACTGAACAAACTTTTGTCACCGGTCATGTGGAAAGAAGCTCCACTGTCAAGAAACTAACCACTTCCCATCATGGATGAAACCATGCATGCAAAGAGTGTGAAGTCCAACTCAAACTATGAAGTAAGTGAGGCTGCCTCACCTTCAGATCCTTCCCCGGATCCCTTATTGGACTTCTTCTTTGGGTAATTAGTAGCATAATGGCCCAACTCATGACAACGAAAGCATCTCACCTTCGACTTGTCAACCTTCTTCCCATCATTGGAAGAATTGGATTCAGAAAGAGAAACCTTCCCCTTCCCCTTCTTTACCTTACTCACTAAGGCACAGTTCTCCTCATCATGCATAGATGAAGAACTGTCTCTGGTGCGCTGTCTAATCTCCTCTTGCACAAGATCCGACCAAAGTCTCTCCGATCCTGGCAATTTCTCCCTTCCATTCACCGAGTCCTGGTAGCTATGCCAACTCTTAGGAAGGCCAAGGAGTGCTAGACTCACCATATCCTCATCCTCAATAGTTACCCCCACACTTCCCAGCTCATCCCGACATTGGGTGAACTTCGTGAGATACTGGGGCATACTATCTCCCTTCTCAGCTTTGATGTTTCTAAGTTTATCCTTGAGCGCTATTCCACCAGCTCAAAACTCAACTGCTTCTTATCTAAAATTCGTGAGAACAAGGTATATGTTGTACAGAGATCGACCGTATGGGCATTCATCGGATATCTCACTTTCCAAAAGAAGGATGAATCCAGAGGCTACCTGGCCCGATTACAGACTCTGCCTGAAGAAATAAAATGTAAACACTTTCCGAATAATAGATCCGATGATCAATCCTCACTTTGATATCCTGTAGAACTTTTTCTAAAAATCAAAGAGCTCTGATACCATGTAGAAATTTTGAATAATAAACACATATTCAATAGATATTATCCTGATCATGCACTATTGTGGAATACATGCACAATACATAAGATCCTCTACGTTGATCATCAATTTAGCAACATCAAAAACAATGAAACATCAATCGCATGCACACATTAACACAATATGTAACCTGGGGAAAGCTTATAGCTGAAAACCCCACACTATCTGTATATTAATGATTGAGAACATGTAACATTACATAGTACAATACTCCTCACAAGTATCCCGCACTATCTCCACCTGTTACACACAATACAGCTCAGATCTGATCTCCAAATCTCCTCCGCTGCTTGCCTGCCTCCACTGCACATTCCTGCAAGAGAATGAATGAGAATGGCTGATCCAAACTCCTATTTACCTTGTGAAAATCACCCACACTATAAATCACGTGAGAAAAAACTATATTTCACTTGGTATTGGCCCACACTACGCAGATATCATTGGCATAACTCAATCCCATGCATGTGCACAATCTCATGCACAACTGATAGCAATCTCAACCTCTAACACCTATCTCCATTGAACTGTACATGCACTGAGTTAACTGATGTATTCTTCAGTTGCATTATGAGTTAATAATTAGTGAATTAATTAATAACTAATTCACACAACTCATCACTTAGTCTATTGATCAGTTAGACTAAATACAACTAGTTCAACTAAGTCAAATTGAACACAACTCCATTAACTACTCATCCAACTCCACAGAACTCAACCACATGAGTTCTAATTGATGTCCTGCATGCAATAGCTCAACTAAAACATAAGAAAAACGTATTTCCTTCTCAGCTGCATGTGCCACATCTGTAGCTCAAATTGAAGTGCTCCAAGAGGATAAGATAAAGTTTATAGTCTAAATATTATTATGAGACAATAATATTTGACTTTTCTATTTTTGACTAGTAGTCTAAAAATAGACTCTGATCACTCCTGCTGTGATCAGTCCTACTGTGATCCAAAAATAGGCTTTGCGCCATAATTTGCCTGCGGGCCTAATTAGTGAAGGCGACTCCTTTCCACTAAGCTCCATCATCTTGTTGCATTCTCAACAAGCATTTCTTGTTGCCCACTTTTCAACACTCCTTGCCCCCCCTTTTGAAATAATAGGTCGCCTACGACTGAATGAGTGAAGGGATAATGCACTGGTGGCGAAGTACAGGGGTGCTGAAAGTGGCAAGGTACACATATTAATGAAATATCATAAAGGATATCAGAGTGATGAAATCAATGCATATAATGAGAATTATCAATAATTGATAAGATGCCGTGAGGTGATACGAAAAGGAAAAAGGACAACTTACGCAGGGAATAATACTTTACCGCCGTTATTCCACTTAAAACTATTGTGATTTATTTTTAAAAGATATCACATGCATAAAGGTTCAATGTAAGTTAGGAATATAATCTCTCTGTAGTAAAGATAAAACATAAGAAGAGGGCATTATAATAACTATTGATGTATAAAATACAACTTCAATACCATCAGCAGAGCTTCTGTTGCCTGCAGGCGTCTATAGCCTCGACAGAGTTGCTTTCTAACCCTTTGGAACCATGGTCCTCTATGTATAATTGGGGAAGTGCATTATGATATCCAGAGTAGAGACCAATGTGCTGGCATGGTAACCAGATGAACACATTGCCATTCACTGGGAAGTAGCTAAAGGTGGGCAGGCCGGCTCGTAATGAGACCTCCTATTCTAAGGAATTTATTTCTTGGTCCATCCTTTGGATCATATCCCTGGTCTGGTGGCCATAGTGGGATTTCCACTTCATTGCTTCCTTATGATCATGGTAGGCTGGCTCGTGATGAGACCCCCTATCCTCCAACTGTGGAAAAAAATCATATAATTTTTAGTGAATATATATATTTTCTATATTTTTTTTTAGAACAACACTTCCTATTTATATATAGAGGGTGGCTCAACACTACTTAAGAGTAGGGATGGTGGAAGAAGTTTGAACAATTCAACAGAGAAAAAAAGTATGCCCTTAACCTTATTGATAATAAAAAGAGATAGTTATAGGGGCTAGGGGAGAACCAACATGGTACAGATAATCAATCAATTTGATTTATAGTGGAAATGAGGACAGTCAAGTGATATAGATGGTTGTGTCCTTCTTTTCAATCGATACAAAGCAATATTTGTTAAAGATGATAATATTCAAGATATTTGCCTATTCCAGTAAACTCCATATTTGTTATCCTTACATATGTATTTGTACACTTGCGCCATAGAGAGGATCATAAAGAGTGAGTAGGGATGGTTTAGGGATGATCATGCAGAGGAAAGAAAGGATGTTCTAAAAAAGGTACTCACAAAGTGCTATTTCCTGAAGGAAACAACAAAAGAAAACTTCACACAAAAATTGTTGTTCCCTAAAGAAAAGCACGCAAAAAAAAAGGTGTTGTTCCTTAGAGGGAACAACAACTATTCCCTGTAAGGAACAACAAAGAAAAAATACAAGCAGAAGATGTTGTTCCTTATAGGGAACAACAATTGTTCCCTGTAGGGAACAACGAAAGAACTATATACGCAAAAGTGATATTCCTTATAGGGAACAACAACTGTTCCTTGTAAGGAACAACAAAGGTAATACACACAGAAATTGTTGTTCCCTGTAGGGAACAAGAAGGAAAATACACGCTAAAAAATTGCTGTTCCCTGTAGGGAACAACAACTGTTCCTTGTAGGGAACAACAAATAAAACGCACGCAAAAATTGCTGTTCCTTACAAGGAACAACAATTGTTCATTGTAGGGAACAACAAAGCAATCTATACACAAAAATTGTTGTTCCTTACAGGGAACAATAGCTATTCCCTGTAGGGAACAACAGGAAAAAATGCACGCCGAAATTGTTGTTCCTTAGAGGGAAAAATAGAGAAAAATTCACATGAAAATTGTTGTTCCATGTAGGGAACAACAACTGTTCCCTGTAGGGAACAACAACTGTTCCCTGTAGGGAACATCAAAGCGAAATATACACAAAAATTGGGAACAACAAAGCAAAATGCACACAGAAATTGTTGTTTCCTAAAGGGAACAACAGCTGTTCCCTGTAGGGAACAACAACTGTTCCCTGTAGGGAACAACAGCTGTTCCCTGTAGGGAATAACAAGGGAAAATACACACGAAGATTGTTGTTCCCTGTAGGGAACAACAGCTGTTCCCTATAGGGAACAACAAAAGAAAAATAGAGAAAAAAAAACTAATATACAATCTATTATCCAAGCAAATCCAATCAAACAAAAAGGCAAATTTATGTACAAGTTTCAAAAAAAGTAAATTCTTCACTGGACTGGCGTTGTGGGAGGGTTTTCCTCCTCAGCAAGAATTTGTATTGTGGAATCTTCTCGTAGCTGTTGGCAAAAGGATTCCCTTGTAAGCGGTTTGTGATAGAGGCGTACTCGATGTCCATTCGCTTTAAAAGAGTAGCCAGAGCCATCAATGGTGGCTAATGTAAGGGTGCCATTATCATGCACCTCTTGTATCTCATATGGGCCTAACCATCTGGTCTGGAGTTTGCTCGGGAAATCCTGGAACCTAGAATCATACAGAAGTGCCCAATCACCTTCATGGAAGATCTTCTTCTTGATGAGGGCATCATGCCATTTCGCTCTTTGTTGTTGGATCAATGCAATATGCTAAAGAGCTGATAGCTGGATTTCATCCAATTCATTGATTTGATGTAGCCTGTTAATCTGTGCTTCATTCAGATCCAAGCCTACTTCTTGAGCTATCCTCAATGTCTGAATTTCAAATTCTATTGGGAAGATAGGTTCTTTGCCAAACACTAGCTGATATGGGGAATATCCTGTGGTATTTCTCCATGTTGTGCGATATGCCCACAGGGCTTCTGGAAATCGGGTAGCCCAGTCACGTCTATGTGATGCGACTATCTTTGTTAGTATAGCCTCGATTACTTTATTGGTACTTTCTACCTGGCCGTTTGCCTATGGGTGGTATGGAGATGTGATTCTGTGCATGATATGATGATTTTTTAATGTAGCAGCAATCTTATGGCCAACAAATTCTGGCCCTCCATTCCTGATTATTTCTCTAGGAAAGCCATACCGCACGAAGATCTGGAAAGAAAGTGGATTACTGAGTCCTCCGTTGCCCATGGTAATGCTTCTGCCTCCACCCATTTCGTCACATATTCTGTTGCAACCAGTATATATGTCTTTTGATTAGATGATGGGTTTATTGGGCCAATAAAATCTAACTCCCAGCATTCAAAAGGTTCGATGACTAATTGCGGATGCAGGGGCATCTCATCAGACTATCCAAGGCAGCCCATTCTTTGGCATCTATCACATGCCTGGACAAACTTCTTGGCGTCCTTAAAAATGGTGGGCCAATAATAGCCCATCTGTAAGACTTTGTGACCAGTCCTACGGTCTACAAAATGCCCACCGCAAGGTCCATCGTGGCAAGCTTTTAGGATGTCAAAGATTTCGTCTTCCCTGACACACCTTCGGATATGCATATCGGCTCCTATGTGAAAGAGGTATCCTCCGATCTAGGAGAACCTGTCAGGCCAGGCAGTAACTCCACAAAACAAAAATTGATTCGTATATTCATTCAATCAGGTAGGTCTGTTATATACATGAGGGAGAGACTGTGCAGTTCATCTCCCGATGATTGTTCACATTTCACATTTATTTATTTACAGATATTTACCCAATCACAATGATTAGGTGTCAACATTCCCCCCTTAATCTGAAGGGATGTTGGTGAGTCCAAGCATCGTTCTGAAATCGTTCAAGCTTTTCTCTTCCAAGCGCTTTGGTGAAGATGTTTGCAATTTGCTCATTTGTGGAACAATGATGGAGATGGATTGTTTTGGCCTCAACATGATGTGGAATCAGATGATATTTAGTATTGATGTGCTTTTTTTGATCATGGAACTTTGGGTTCTTGGCCAACTTTATTGCAGAAAGTGTTGTCAATCATGAGTGGAGTTGATTGTGCTTGTTTTACCTGCAAATCTTCAAGAATTTTCCTGAGCCACACAATTTCTTTTGTTGCTTCAACTGCTGCCACGTATTCTGCTTCTGTTGTGGAATCTGCTGGAACTGATTGTTTGCGTGATCTCCAGGAGACAGCTCCTGATCCAAGACTCATAGCATATCCTGAAGTAGATACCCCAGTTTCTTTGTCTCCATTGAAGTCTGAATCAGAGTATCCGATCAAGCTGAAGTCATCCACTTGTGTGTACTTGATTCCAAAGTCTTGAGTTCCCTTCAAGTACTTTAGAATTCTTTTTGCAGTAGACCAATGTCCCTCACAAGGCTTTTGCATAAACCTGGAGAGGATTCCAACAGCAAATGAAATGTCTGGTCTGGTAGTATTTAGGTAGTTGAGACTTCCTACAAGCTGTCTATACTTTGTTGCATCCTCAAATTCCTTTCCTTCAATAGATGTGAGCTTTAAGTTTTGTTCCATTGGAGTAGTAAGAGGATTGCACTCTGTCATGCCAAACCTGTTCAACAAATCTCCAATGTATTTAGTTTGAGAAAGAAATATGGACTTTGGATGTTGGGTTACTTCAATGCCAAGATAGTAATGAACATATCCCAAATCAGTCATTTCAAAAATTTTCCCCAATTCATTCTTTATGGATGCAATGTAGCTTTCATTGTTCCCTGTCATTAAAAGATCATCTACATATACCACAAGATATACAACTATTTTGCCAACTTTCTTGACAAATAAAGTATCATCATTAAGATCAAAATGTTTGAAATTGAGTTTCAGAAGATGCTCAGTTAGTTTTTCATACCAGGCTCGCGGTGCTTGTTTGAGGCCATACAAGGACTTCACAAGTTTTCATACTTTATGTTCATGTCCTTTTACAGCAAAACCTTTAGTCTGGGACATAAAAACATTCTCTTTTAGATCTCCATTTAAGAAAGCAGTTTTTACATCCATTTGATGGACTTTCCAACCGTTCTTAGCTGCAAGTGCAAAGAGTGTCCGGATGGTAGACCATTTTGCTGTGGGGGAAAACGTCTCCTCATAATCAACCCCTTCCTTCTGTGCAAAACCTTTTTCCACAAGCCTAGCTTTGTGCTTGTCAAGTGAGCCATCATCTTTGTACTTGTTCTTGTAGACCCACTTGTAGCCAATTGGTTTGGTTCAAGGATAATTTTAGGGGAGAATGTTCGCCCTTTAGCGAAATTAAGGGGTTTTAAATTTTTAGTGGGCGAATATTTTGTATCATAGTACATTTTTACAAATCACCTCAAATAGCCCACCTTATTTTAAGGGAGAGGGTAAAAAAGGTAAATTTAGCCCTTGAAATTAGGACTTACAACCTTCCATTCGCCCATTTTCAAGAATAGGTTTTATTTAAGTGAATCCATTCGCCCATTTTCAAGAATAGGTTTTATTTAAGTGAATCCTATGGGCCAAATACCATATTTATAAAAGAGGTATGGTAAATTAATAAAAATATAAATAAATGAGAGGTATGGTAAATAAATAAAACATTTTTTATATTTACTCCATAAGTCACCTTATATACATGTAAGGGTGTAAACAAATAAAAATATAAGTAAAGTGAAGGTATGGTAAATAAATAAAACGTCTTTTTATACTTACTCAAAAGGTATGGTAAATAGTATGGTAAATAAATAAAATATAAATAAACTAGACGTATCGTAAATAAATAAAAACTCTTTTTATATTTAGTCCATAACCCTCATTCTATTTATGAAGGCTCAAGAAAGAGGTTTTATTTAAGTGAATCCTATGGGCCAAATACCATATTTGTAAAAGAGGTATGGTAAATTAATAAAAATATAAATAAACGAGAGGTATGGTAAACAAATAAAACATTTTTTTTATATTTACTCCATAAGTCACCTTATATTTACGAACACTCAAAAAATGGGTTATATTTAGGTGAAACCTATGGCCAAAATACTATGGGACAAATACCATGGACTAGATTGTTATTAATACCATGAAAAAAACCATTATTAACCCTAATATTAGAATTAATAAAAATAAAAATGGCACATGGTATTGACCCATGGTATTCACCAAAATGGCACATGGTATTGACCCATGGTATTCACCTGGAATGTAGCCTATTTAAATGGGGGAATTAAACCAACATGTAGCCTATGCTAAGATTGACTAGGACTTTACAAAGTTTTATTATTTAGTGAAAGACTCACCAAGATCTTACAAGATTTTATAATTGAGTAAAATATTCGCCATGCTTGGTGAGAGATTCGCCAAAAGATTATATATACATATTATATTATTGATAAAAGCGCCTTCCATTTTTCCTATATACCATGGAGATTCGCCCATTTATTATATTTATAAATTTAGGGGGGGTTCTTAAAATTTTCCCTGGTTTGGTTCCAAATGGAGGATCAACCAGCTTCCAAGTGCCGTTCTTTATGAGGGAATCATACTCCTTTTGCATTGCTTCTTTCCATTCATCATGAGAAGCAACTTCTTTGAAGGAAGTTGGCTCAAAATCTGTAGACAAGTTCAATTCACAATCATAAGAAACATCTGTATCAATAGGTGAATTAGAGTCATCTACATCACCTCCATTTTGCCGGTTTCAATTTCTGGTTCCCGTCTTTCCAACTTCATCAGGATGAACACTTTCAAGTGTCTTTGTCAACCACTTTGGGGGACCTTTCTTAGATGGTTCAGGCTGCTCCGTTGATTGAGTTGGGACTGAATCAAGATTGAGTCTCCCAATTCTATCAATTAGATCACTTAAAGCATCATCCGTTGTTGGAGTTTCATGCGGGGGAGAGTGTTCTTCAGAAGAAGATTCCACATGTTGATCTAGTATAGGAATCCCCCCTTCAAAATGTGGAATCTAATTATCAAATTCTTGAAATTATTTTGCTTTTGCGAATCTATCCAAGCGATCAAGTTGCCGCTCAACTTCTTATTTACTTCATCATAGAGGCGGTATGCTTTGGAGGTGTTTGAGTACCCCAGGAAGATACATTTACGACTTCTAGCACCAAGTTTGTTTCTATGTACCTTTGGTATCAAAGCATAACAGGTGGAACCAAAGACCCTGAGATGCTTTACCGAAGGAACATGTCCATACCACATTTCATAAGGAGTCTTGTTTTTAATAGCATTAGATGGACATCTATTCTTTATATATGCAGCACATAGAACAACATCAACCCAAAACATTATCTTTACATTCTTGAAAAAGAACATGGATCGTACCATATTTAAGATTGTCCTATTCATTCTTTCAGCTACACCATTCTGTTGGGGATTATAAGCACAGTTGTTTGATGTTCGATCCCATGTTGGCGAAGATAGTTTTAAAATTCATTTGATGTGTATTCTTTTCCATTATCAGTGAGAATAGACCCAATATGAGATTGTGCATCATTTTCAATCCATTTATGAAAATTCTTGAATGTTTGAAAAGAATCAGATTTTTTCTTCAATAAATAAACCCAACACATTCTAGTGTAGTAATCAATAAACGTCATGATATATTTATTTCCATTTGCAGAAGGAATAGGCATTGGACCACATAAATCTGAATGAATGAGTTCAAGTTTCTTATGTGCTCTTGAATGTGAATCACGAAAAGACTGTTTGCTATGCTTTCCTAAAATGCAAGCATCACATTGCTTAAGTTTTCTAGGAATTGTAGGCAAACCAACAACACCATTTTTCTTCAATAAGTGGAGACTTTCATAGTTCAAATGTCCAAATCTAGCATGCCATAATAAACTTGATGTAAGTGTACCTTCTTCATGATGAGAATTGTATGAGAAATGTTGTGCATGAGCAGATGTTCCTTGCAGTTTGAGAAGCCTTTCTTCTTCTATTCCCCTCATGACAAGTGAGTGGTCAGATGATTTTCTTACCTCAAGCTTGCCATCAAACATATGAATGGAGTGACCTTGCTGGCGGATGTGGACCAAGGACAACAAGTTTCTCTTGAGCTGTGGGAGATATAGAACATGATCCAGAAGAAAGTCTGGAAGACCAGGTGTTACAGGGAAAAGTGTCTATATAGAACTGCTCTATCCCACTAAGGTGTGACAGCTGCCTTAGAAACAAACAGAGAAAAGCTACTTTCGTTTTTCCTTTATGAATTATAGATAGAGAGGAACAGAAAGACCAACCTCTGTCTTGTGCTAATCTCCTGATTTGGTTCCCCTCTTCTTTGATAGTCTTTAGCTACCTGCTCCCTTGCACGCCCAGCTTCACAAAGTACCTGTAAGATCACAGAAGCATAGCACTATACAAAGACATGGATCTATAATCATAAACAATCTAGGATCAGATGTAAATTGACCATACAAATGTAGCAAGCATCAATGACACAAGAGCATGGAGGAAAACTTGAATAGCTTTTATTGATACACAAGAAAGAGCCAAGAGGAGTTACAACCAGTTGTTCTGACCCAGCATCAACCTCCCAGCTAAAAAGCCCCTCTTCACCTCAAAAAAAGCTTAGATCACCCAACAATCTGATGTTTGTCTCAAGAAACCAACATCAATTCCTTACAAGATGCAAAATTCCAGCCTCTAACCTCTGGATCTCTTGGATGAGAGATCTATATATAGATATTTGCAGAGGTGTGAGTCAGCTCTGGGTTTTTGATTAGTGTCTTCCCTCTGATAGTTCTTGCTTCCACTTGGAGATTGATGATCTCTTACTCATCCTTGGTCGAATTCAGTGAGGCAAGTGTTACAGAAGAAGATTCTGGAAGCTTCCATTGCCTCTCGCCCTCGCAGAATGACACTGCCATTTGTCATTTCTCGCCCATCGAACCCCATAGAATGGATTTTTGAAATGCAACGCACCCACACATTGTATTTAGGTGAGATGCAACACACTTGGCCAGTGGAGTAGCTGAAATGATCCTATTTTGACCAATTCTGAGCAGTTTTTCATGGAGAACTTCTGGGAGAAGCTGTAATCTATTGACCTTGTTTCTTTAGGGGTTAGAACAACACTTTTAGGGACTTAGGAGCCCTTGGTTTATGGACATTTCATGCTTGGGGTTGTAGGGCCCAAAAATGTCTATAATAGTTGCCCCCTAAAGCATGAGGTCGTTAATCTTTTGATGTCGGGTGAAATGCTTTATTATGAGGATCCGAAGTTCTTTCAATGCTGGAAGGAGACCTGTAATAAGATACAATACAATACATTATCTTCATAATATTTTCATGATCTAGCTGAGGCGGGCATTCCCATGCTCAGTTTTATAAATTAATTTTCATGTACATAGGACAGACAATCATCTGAGTGTAGACTGATGATTCTGATAGAGCCATCATCCTTTTGATTGGATGATTATCTGTGCGGCAATGATGTACATTTGATGTCTTTATTTCCCTGAATATATATCGCAGCCCGGATGGATGAAACTAGATCCGGGGTCTTCAATCTCGTTCGATCTTCACTCGAAGTACAAGTCGATCCATGTGAGAAATGTTCTGAAGTCGAACATGGAAAGACATCACTTGATTACCAGCCCATGATGTAAACAGTTAACAAGCGCGAGAGGAATCACCGATAATGATAATGACCCTCAAGGTACTGCAATACAATTCACGTGGTGTGAATAAAGGAATTTGCGTCGAACACCACGCAAAATCTTTCGGTCGAAGGTCATTGATGTAAACCTATCGCCGGAAGTGAGGAACTTGCCATTGAGGCATGCAAGCTTCAAAGTACTGAATGGGGTGTTCCTAAATCAACTTCTTGGATAATGAGCTGATGTCAACAAGAAGTGATCCATCACAGGAGGGCCTTAATGAATCCCACATCAATGACACGGAACGGAGCAAATGATTTTAATGGAGGTGAAAACGATCTGGTGATATAAGGTTGAGGGTGGCGGTCATGAAAGAATGGAGTATAAATGTATTGTAGTGGGTGAGACACAGGTGAATTCTCTGAATGACTTCTCTTGAACATATCGGTGACACTGACATGATGGATTGGTTGCATTAACCCCAAATGTGGATGGTATGATGGGACCATGGTGATGTGACCAGTGAATGAAACAACCCAACCCGACTCGGACACGGAGTGGAAGTGTCATGTTCAAGAGCGACTTGCTACCAACAAAGTTTCTTCAAGTTTTCTTCCCAATTTTCCCCAGTCATTGGTGACCAGTACCTCTTTATTTTTGTCAAGCTTGAGGAGGATAACATATGCTTGTTCTATAAATTGCCCTTCGGGCAAACCCATCGCTATGTTTTAACAAGTCTAGCGATAGTGAAACTCGTTCTCGTCTATAGACAAGTTTGTCGCTATTACACTTTTAACGAGTTTAACGATAGAGATAACTCGGTCCTTTTGAATTTTAGAGAGTCTGAAAAGGAACGTAAAGGTAACTCTAAAATTCCTTTTTCGTCATCTAATCTCTTAATTCCGAAAAAGTATAAAACAATACATAAGGGATGAATTTTCGATACTTTTAACGAGCTGAACAAAACAAGCGCTCGATCTTTTTGTGTAATAATCACTGAGGTCCAAAAAGATTAAAATCTAGAGGAGAGATAGCACTTTCGGTCCCTTTAACGAGCTGGAGAGGCCAATGGCTCGGAAATCTTTTCATATTTTACGAGTCAGTTGAAAAGAGCTTAAAGGAAACTCGTCTTTTGAGGAACGAGAGATAAAATGGGTAGCAACTGATTCCAGGTAAGGTTTGGAATTTTCCAATCACGACAGTGTTACAAGGATGGCTAGTGAAATCACTCTTCGCAGCTGTTCCTCAAAATGGGTAAACAATCAAATGGAGGTGAATGATCGGCCAATGCTTTAAAGGCTGAAGTATTACATTCACAATGGTTATTTACCGGAAATTGGTTCATTTTTTAATGAGCTTAAACTCTGGAGGAACATGTGCTCATTGCTTATGTTTATTTTTTAACGAGCATGAAGTCTGTGCTAAAACTGCTCGATGCGGGTTTATTTTTTAACGCGCTTGAACCTTGCGGTAACATTGCTCGATTAATCCAGTCGTGTGATAAGAATGTCTCATATAAAAATGACAACTTTTAGATTTTTTCCCCACATCCTTTCTTTATGCAAGTTAGGAAACGACCAATCCAAAAAACAGATAAATGATCACTCTTTGCTTGCACTCCAAAAGGTTTGCATGCCCCCAGTTATAAAACAGAGTTTCAAGGTTACCCCTTCTTTATTCCGTTAAAACATTTGTTTTACCGAGAGAGGCCTACCTCTTACAGGTTACCCAAAGATTGTTTTATTCACAGCGCAAACAAAACACTTCTTCGGCGATGTTTACCGAAATAGACAAAGGTGAGTGAAGGAGGCTACTCCACTCACATAACTTTGACAAGAGAATCTTGTTCTAGAATAACCCCCTCTTCCAATCACGGACGGGAGTACAGACTAGTCATATTCCCTCGCGGAAACCTACCCTATACCCGAAGTTTTCCTGTCGAAGTAGACCAGGATGCATGCCCCCTGGGTTTCAGTCATGTCCCCCGAATCACTCGCGCTCATCGAGTGGGCAGACTGGGGATTGAGACATTTCTTGCGTGAAAAGACCATTTAGGGATGGCATATGACTATTTGCTATGCGTGAACCGGGGAATGAAAGCTGGTCTACGAGCTTGACCACTCTTCCTTCGTGCAGAAAACACATTACTCTAAAGAGTGAGGAGACAATTGCTCCCATGCAATAAATATAGTCTCGTCCAAGGAGTAGATTGTAATCCAGGGGTCCTTGAACTACCATTAGGTTCATGTGAACGGTTTTCCCTCCCAATGTTATGGGCACATTGGGAAGGATCCCTAACAGTCGACTGGTTCCTTTATCAAAGCCTATTAGATTTCTCATCTCAGGCAAAAGCGATGGCGAACCAAGCGCTTTCCAAGCAGTTGAGGAAAGGATACTCACATAAGCCCCTTCATCTACGATGGTACCGGCCATAACCATTCTATATATTTGAACAATGATTCGGAATGGTATACTAGATGGTAAAAGGGGTCTGCCTAGTTGATTCCAGTCGAAGGAGACAACTAGGTTGCTTGGAGGTGGGACCGAATAGACGACCGGGTATGACTCTGACAAACTTCCTTCCTGCGGTAAAGGAACGGGTAAATTGCCCCCATGTTCGATGGAGTCTGTGCTTATGAAAAGAATTTGGACGGTGTCATCCTTGTTCTCTTCAGTGACTGTATCATCTGAAGATGGAACCTCTGAAGGCAAGACCGGGTCAACTGCCGCCTCGACCTTTTGACTTTCGTCTGGTATGGTTTCAGATGGTTTATCTTCAATGATAGATGCTTCAGCCGACCACTTGAGCGGGCCAGCCGAATTTTCAACTGGTGACAGACTCGGCAAGAGTTTTTTATATCCAGGAGGAAGTCGTAACAGTGAAACCAGATGATCGTCCAAAACTCTTTTAGCTTCGTCTAAGAAGGGACAACGGTGGACGACATGATCACCTTCGCACAATTTACAAGGAAATCTATATTTTCCTTTTTGTCCTGGGGCTTCACTTTCACTAGTTGACGGTGTGTTTTCAACATGACCATTAGAGGTTGACGATACTGGGTTGTGCAAATGAGGAGACCAGTCCCTTAAGATCTGAGGGATGCAAGGACAATCTCTATGATAGTGGTCTCCTTTGCAAATGACACATGGCGATTTAGGCCTGGTCGGTGCAGTGTGTGATTTTTCGCTAGACGACACTCGTTTGCCCCCATTCGCTTTTGGCTCCTTCTTCTTCTTCTCTTTCTTCTTCTTTTCCTTCTTCTCCTTAGGTACTTGAATTTTGGCTTTGCCAGCCCCATCAAGTGAAGAGGAAGGAGGAGAGGAAGAATTAGAGGAAGTAGAAGGTTGGTGGGTAACTCTGGACTCGTCTAGTTGTTGATTCAATTGTTCAGGAATTTTGGTGTTCTGAACGACAGAGGTTGAGAAGAGCCATACATGCAAACCAATTGTTAGTCCTAGAAGCGACAATGTGGCCATATGGGGTGCACCGACATCTCCCCAAGAGGAGAAGGGACTAGGATTTCCTCCAAGGGGAATTCCTTGGTTGGTGGACTCCATTTTCTCAACCCAGGATCAATGTAGGAAAGGGGTGATGAGTATTCCGTTTAAAATAAATTTTAGACGCTTTGACACAACTTGTTTTTTCAATTTTTAAGAGTCGAGAAAAAACAAAAGATGACTCTACTCTCCTTCGATTTTTAATGATCCTGAAGTGACAAGTGCTCAGATGGAACTTTTCTGTTAAGGAGTCTGAAAAGGAACGAAAGGGACTGCTCTGGAAATCTAGGTAGAGGGATTACCAAACCAATCGCAAAAATGCAGAATAATTTTTACGGTACGGCAGTCAATCTTCCCGAATGCTGTGTTTAGTGCATTGCGATTGATAGGGCGGCAGACACGGCTTCCTATGGATAAAGGATTAAGCCTATTGGGGTCTCCCAAAATATACTCGACGGTACGTGGGAGCACAAGTCCGTACTGGCACTTATCGTCTCAAAGTGGAGGAATCACCCAAACATCAGTGAGAACAACAGTTACCAGGCTTTACGACGCCGGAATACGTCTCTAGCATAGACTTCTAAATGTTGTGCGTTAAGTTCCAAAGCGTTGTTAGATTCATTGAATTTATTTTAAGTTGATCTTGTTTATGAATTTTGCCTTTCAGGCTCACCGCGAGATGTAGATGTAATTCCTAAAATGCAATCTAAGATGATAAACAAACTTTTTATCTTCTTTGTGCAATGAAAATCCTAGCTACTAAGGAAAAGAAAGACATAATCTTTTCACAAAGAGCAAATAGCACACTCTAAATGCACTTTCCTAAATCAAGTCAATCAGACTGTCTATATGCAAATGCACATGCATGTATTTGTTTTCGACTTTCTTAGTATATGAATGCTAAAAAGAAAGTTGATGCACAAATCTGAATTTCTTTTCAAGCGAAAAATATCAACAAGTTTCTTTTCGAAATAAAAAATGGAGACGATCACAACACCTTACGATTTTGAAATGAATACTTGTTCTTGACACTAGAAAATTACAAATTCAGACCAAAAGCAATAGTAACAGGATAATCGACCATCAACAACAATCAAACTCTTTCCTACGATTGAAATCGACACTTGTGACAGTTTCAAATCAAAGGACGATAGTACGATTATGCTACTTTTGCAAAGGAGAACTGTAAATTACTCAGCAAACACACAAAAACATCTACAATTCTTTTGTACAAAGGAGGCGGAATAACAACAAGGAAAAGGGGTTTCAAATAGACATATACTGATCACAGGCAGCAAAATTCAGGAATAGAACTGGAAAGAATGAATCACAGAAACCAGAACTGCACAGGGCCTAGTCTGATCAGCGCGCCTATAACACAGATAATTTGAAATGCAGCGCATCTTGTCCACTCGGGAAGTGCGCTGAAGTTTAGATTCTCTAAACAGTACCTGCGCTGGGCCAGAAACGAGACTCTGTTTGGGTTCCGGGTCACAATTTGCAGTTCAGTTCTTGGGTTTTGGCCGAGATCAGTAATGCAACAATCAGGGGTAGATCTAAGGAGGATCTAAAAGCTATCACAAGGGCAATCAGGTAGTTTGTGAATAAGTTGTTTAAATCATAAACAGATCCAATAGATGGATTGAAATAGCAGTTATCTACTTTGCATTTGTTATGGTAAATGCAGTTCGAATGCTACTTGTAAGTTTATGAAACAAACAACAAAGAATGATAAACAAACAAACTAATTATCTCCCCAGCGGAGTCGCCATTTTGTTACAGGGAAAAGTGTCTATATAGAACTGCTCTATCCCACTAATGTGTGACAGCTACCTTAGAAACAAATAGAGAAAAGCTACTTTCGTTTTTCCTTTATGAATTATAGATAGAGAGGAACAGAAAGACCAACCTCTGTCTTGCGCTAATCTCGTAATTTGATTTCCCTCTTCTTTGATAGTCTTTAGCTACCTGCTCCCTTGCACACCCAGCTTCACAAAGTACCTGTAAGATCACAGAAGCATAGCACTATACAAAGACATGGATCTATAATCATAAACAATCTAGGATCAGATGTAAATTGACCATACAAATGTAGCAAGCATCAATGACACAAGAGCATGGAGGAAAACTTGAATAGATTTTATTGATACAAGAAAGAGCCAAGAGCAGTTACAACCAGTTGTTCTGACCCAGCATCAACCTCGCAGCTAAAAAGCCCCTCTTCACCTCAAACAAAGCTTAGATCACCCAACAATCTGATGTTTGTCTCAAGAAACCAACAACAATTCCTTACAATATGCAAAATTCCAGCCTCTATCCTCTGGATCTCTTGGATGAGATATATATATATATATATATATATATATATATATATATATATATATATATCTATATATATATATATATATATATATATATATATATATATATATATATAGATATTTGCAGAGGTGTGAGTCAGCTCTGGGTTTTTGATTAGTGTCTTCCCTCTGATAGTTCTTGCTTCCACTTGGAGATTGATGATCTCTTACTCATCCTTGGTCGAATTCAGTGAGGCAAGTGTTACAGGAGAAGATTCTGGAAGCTTCCATTGCCTCTCCACCTCGCGGAATGACATTGCCATTTGTCATTTCTCACCCATCGCACCCCATAGAATGGATTTTTGAAATGCAACACACCCACACAGTGTATTTAGGTGAGATGCAACGCACTTGGCCAGTGGAGCAGCTGAAATGATCCTGTTTTGGCCAATTCTGAGCAGTTTTTCATGGAGAACTTCTGCGAGAAGCTGCTATCTGTTGACCTTGTTCCTTTAGGGGTTAGAAGAACACTTTTAGGGACTTAGGAGCCCTTGGTTTATGGACATTTAATGCTTGGGGTTGTAGGGCCCAAAAATGTCTATAACAGTTGCCCCCTAAAGCATGAGGTCGTTAATCTTTTGATGTCGGGTGAAATGCTTTATTATGAGGATCCGAAGTTATTTCAATGCTGGGAGGAGACCTGTAATAAGATACAATACAATACATTATCTTCATAATATTTTCATGATCTAGCTGAGGCGGGCATTCCCATGCTCAGTTTTATAAATTCATTTTCATGTACATAGGACATACAATCATCTAAGTGTATACTGATGATTCTGATAGAGCCATCATCCTTTTGATTGGATGATTATCTGTGCATGCAATGATGTACATTTGATGTCTTCATTTCCCTGAATATATATCGCAGCCCGGATGGATGAAACTAGATCGGGGGTCTTCAATCTCGTTCGATCTTCACTCGAAGTACAAGTCGATCCATGTGAGAAATGTTCTGAAGTTGAACATGGAAAGACATCGCTTGATTACCAGCCAATGATGTAAACTATTAACAAGCGCGAGAGGAATCACCGATAATGATAACGACCCTCAAGGTACTGCAGTATAATTCATGTGGTGTGAATAAAGGACTTGGCGTCGAACACCACGCAAAATCTTTCGGTCGAAGGTCATTGACGTAAACCTGTCGCCCGTAGTGAGGAACTTGCCATTGAGGCATGCAAGCTTCAAAGTACTGAATGGGGTGTTCCTAGATCAACTTCTTGGATAATGAGCTGATGTCGACAAGAAGTGATCCATCACAGGAGGGCCTTAATGAATCCCACATTAATGACACAGAACGGAGCAAATGATTTTAATGGAGGTGAAAACGATCTGGTGATATAAGGTTGAGGGTGGCGGTCATGAAAGAATGGAGTATAAATGTATTGTAGTGGGTGAGACACAGGTGAATTCTCTGAATGACTTCTCTTGAACATATCGTCGACACTGACGTGATGGATTGGTAGCATTAACCCAAAATGTGGATGGTATGATGGGACCATGGTGATGTGACCGGTGAATGAAACAACCCCACCCGACTCGGACGCGGAGTGGAAGTGTCATGTTCAAGAGCGACTTGCTACCAACAAAGTTTCTTCAAGTTTTCTTCCCAATTTTCCCCAGTCATTGGTGACCAGTACCTCTTTATTTTTGTCAAGCTTGAGGAGGATAACATATGCTTGTTCTATAATTTTCCCTTCGGGCAAACCCATCGCTATGTTTTAACGAGTCTAGCGATAGTGAAACTCGTTCTCGTCTATAGACAAGTTTGTCGCTATTACACTTTTAATGAGTTTAACGACAGAGATAACTCGGTCCTTTTCAATTTTAGAGAGTCTAAAAAGGAACGTAAAGGTAACTCCAAAATTCCTTTTTCGTCATCTAATCCCTTAAGTCCGAAAAAGTATAAAACAATACAGAAGGGATGAATTTTCGATACTTTTAACGAGTCGAACAAAACAAGCGCTCGATCTTTTTGTGTAATAATCTCTGAGGTCCGAAAAGATTAAAATCTAGAGGAGTGATAGCACTTCCGGTCCCTTTAACGAGTTGGAGAGGCCAATGGATCGGCAATCTTTTCATATTTTACGAGTCAGTTGAAAAGAGCTTAAAGGAAACTCGTCTTTTGAGGAACGAGTGATAAAATGGGTAGCAACTGATTCCAGGTAAGGTTTGGAATTTTCCAATCACGACAGTTTTACAAGGATGGCTAGTGAAATCACTCTTCGCACCTGTTCCTCAAAATGGGTAAACAATCAAATGGAGGTGAATGATCGACCAATGCAAAAGTGGAGGTGACGGTGCAAACACGACCAAGGCTTTAAAGGCTGAAGTATTACATTCACGATGGTTATTTACCGGAAATTGGTTCATTTTTTAGTGAGCTTAAACTCTGGAGGAACATGTGCTCATTGCTTATGTTTATTTTTTAACGAGCATGAAGTCTGCGCTAAAACTGCTCGATGCGGGTTTATTTTTTAACGAGCTTGAACCTTGCGGTAACATTGCTCGATTAATCCAGTCGTGTGATAAGAATGTCTCATATAAAAATGACAAATTTTAGATTTTTGCCCCACATCCTTTCTTTATGCAAGTTAGGAAACGACCAATCCAAAAAACAGATAAATGATCACTCTTTGCTTGCACTCCAAAAGGTTTGCATGCCCCCAGGTATAAAACAGAGTTTCAAGGTTACCCCTTCTTTATTCCGTTAAAACATTTGTTTTACCGAGAGAGGCCTACCTCTTACAGGTTACCCAAAGATTGTTTTATTCACATCGCAAACAAAACACTTCTTCGGCGATGTTTACCGAAATAGACAAAGGTGAGTTAAGGAGGCTACTCCACTCACATAACTTTGACAAGAGAATCTTGTTCTAGAATAACCCCCTCTTCCAATCACGGACGGGAGTACAGACTAGTCATATTCCCTCGCGGAAACCTACCCTATACCCGAAGTTTTCCTGCTGAAGCAGACCAGGATGCATGCCCCCTGAGTTTCAGTCATGTCCCCCGAATCACTCGCGCTCATCGGGTGGGCGGACTGGGGATTGAGACATTTCTTGCGTGAAAAGACCATTTAGGGATGGTATATGACTATTTGCTATGCGTGAACTGGGAAATGAAAGCTGGTCTACGAGCTTGACCACTCTTCCTTCGTGCGGAAAACACATTACTTTAAAGAGTGAGGAGACAATTGCTCCCATGCAATAAATATAGTCTCGTCCAAGGAGTAGATTGTAATCCAGGGGTCCTTGAACTACCATTACGTTCATGTGAACGGTTTTCCCTCTCAATGTTATGGGCACATTGGGAAGGATCCCTAACAGTCGACTGGTTCCTTTATCAAAGCCTGTTAGATTTCTCATCTCAGGCAAAAGCGATGGCGAACCAAGCTCTTTCCAAGCAGTTGAGGAAAGGATACTCACAGAAGCCCCTTCATCTACGATGGTACCGGCCATAACTATTCTATATATTTGAACAATGATTCGGAATGGTATACTAGCTGGTAAAATGGGTCTGCCTAGTTGATTCCAGTCGAAGGAGACAACTAGGTTGCTTGGAGGTGGGACCGAATAGACGGCCGGGTATGACTCTGACGAACTTCCTTCCTGCGGTAAAGGAATGGGTAAATTACCCCCATGTTCGATGAAGTCTGTGCTTATGAAAAGAATTTGGACAGTGTCATCCTTGTTCTCTTCAGTGACTGTATCATCTGAAGATGGAACCTCTGAAGGCAAGACCAGGTCAACTGCCGCCTCGACCTTTTGACCTTGGTCTGGTATGGGTTTAGATGGTTTATCTTCAATGATAGATGCTTCAGCCGACCACTTGAGTGGGCCAGCCGGATTTTCAACCAGTGACGGACTCGGCAAGAGTTTTTATATCCAGGAGGAAATCGTAACGGTGAAACCGGACGATCGTCCAAAACTCTTTTAGCTTCGTCTAAGAAGGGATAATGGTGGACGGCATGATCGCCTTCGCAAAATTTACAAGGAAATCTATATTTTCCTTTTTGTCCTGGAGCTTCACTTTCACTAGTTGACGGTGTGTTTTCAACATGATCATCAGAGGTTGACGACACCGGGTTGTGCAAACGAGGAGACCAGTCCCTTAAGATCCGAGGGATGCAAGAACAATCTTTGTGATAGTGGTCTCCTCTGCAAATGACACATGGCGATTTAGGCCTGGTCGGTGCAGTGTGTGATTTTTCGCTAGACGACACTCATTTGCCCCCATTCGCTTTTGGCTCCTTCTTCTTCTTCTCTTTCTTCTTCCTTTCCTTCTTCTCCCTAGGTACTTGACTTTTGGCTTTACCAGCCCCATCAAGCGAAGAGGAAGGAGGAGAGGAAGAATTAGAGGAAGTAGAAGGTTGGTGGGTAACTCTGGACTCGTCTAGTTGCTGATTCGATTGTTCAGGAATTTTGGTGTTCTGAACGATAGAGGTTGAGAAGAGCCATACAGGCAAACCAATTGTCAGTCCTGGAAGCGACAATGTGGCCATATGGGGTGCACCGACATCTCCCCAAGAGGAGAAGGGACTAGGATTTCCTCCAAGGGGAATTCCTTGGTTGGTGGACTCCATTTTCTCAACCCAGGATCAATGTAGGAAAAGGGTGATGAGTATTCCGTTTAAAATAAATTTTAGACGCTTTGACACGACTTATTTTTTCAATTTTTAAGAGTCGAGAAAAAACAAAAGATGACTCTAGTCTCCTTCGATTTTTAATGAGCCTGAAGTGACAAGTGCTTAGATGGACCTTTTCTGTTAAGGAGTCTGAAAAGGAATGAAAGGGACTGCTCTGGAAATCTAGGTAGAGGGATTACCAAACCAATCGCAAAACTGTAGAATACTTTTTATGGTACGGCAGTCAATCTTCCCGAATGCTGTGTTCAGTGCATTACGATTGATAGGGTGGTAGACACGGCTTCCTATGGATAAAGGATTAAGCCTATTGGGGTCTCCCAAAATATACTCGACGGTACGTGGGAGCACAAGTCTGTACTGGCACTTATCGTCTCAAAGTGGAGGAATCACCCAACCATCAGTGAGAACAACAGTTACAAGGCTTTACGATGCCGGAATACGTCTCTAGCCTAGACTTCTAAATGTTGTGTGTTAAGTTCCAAAGCGTTGTTAGATTCATTGAATTTATTTTAAGATGATCTTGTTTATGAAGTTTGCCTTTCAGGTTCACCGCGAGATGTAGATGTAATTCCTAAAATGCAATCTAAGATGATAAACAAACTTTTTATCTTATTTGTGCAATGAAAATCCTAGCTACTAAGGAAAAGAAAGACAAAATCTTTTCACAAAGAGCAAAGAGCACACTCTAAATGCATTTTCCTAAATCAAGTCAATCAGACTGTCTATATGCAAATGCACATGCATGTATTTGTTTTCGACTTTCTTAGTATATGAATGCTAAAAAGAAATTTGATGCACAAATCTAAATTTCTTTTCAAGCGACAAATATCAACAAGTTTCTTTTCGAAATCAAAAATGGAGACGATCACAACACCTTACGATTTTGAAATGAATACTTGTTCTTGACACTAGAAAATTACAAATTCAGACCAAATGCAATAGTAACAGGATAATCGACCATCAACAGCAATCAAACTCTTTCCTACGATTGAAATCGACACTTGCGACAATTTCAAATCAAAGGACGACAGTACGATTATGCTACTTTTGCAAAGGAGAACTGTAAATGACTCAACAAACACACAAAAACATCTACAGTTCTTTTGTACAAAGGAGGTAGAATAACAACAAGGAAAAGGGGTTTCAAAAAGACATATACTGATCACAGGCAGGAAAATTCAGGAATAGAACTGGAAAGAATGAATCACAGAAACCAAAACTGCACAGGGCCTAGTCTGATCAGCGCGCCTGTAACACAGAGAATTTGAAATGCAGTGCAGCTTGTCCACTCAGGAAGTGCGCTGAAGTTCAGATTCTCTGAACAGTACCTATGCTGGGCCAGAAACGAGACTCTGTTTGGGTTCCGGGTCACAGTTTGCAGTTCAGTTCTTGGGTTTTAGCCGAGATCAGTAATGCAACAATCAGGGGTAGATCTAAGGAGGATCTAAGAGCTATCACAAGGGCAATCAGATAGTTTGTGAATCAGTTGTTTAACTCATAAACAAATCTAGTAGATGGATTGAAATAGTAGTTATCTACTTTGCATTTGTTATGGCAAATGCAATTCGAATGCTACTTGTAAGTTTATGAAACAAACAACAAAGAATGATAAACAAACAAACTAATTATCTCCCCAGCAGAGTCACCATTTTGTTACAGGGAAAAGTGTCTATATAGAATTGATCTATCCCACTAAGGTGTGGCAGCTGCCTTAGAAACAAACAGAGAAAAGCTACTTTCATTTTTCCTTTATGAATTATAGATAGAGAGGAACAGAAAGACCAACCTCTGTCTTGCGCTAATCTCCTGATTTGATTCCCCTCTTCTTTGATAGTCTTTAGCTACCTGCTCCCTTGCACGCCTAGCTTCACAAAGTACCTGTAAAATCACAGAAGCATAGCACTATACAAAGACATGGATCTATAATCATAAACAATCTAGGATCAGATGTAAATTGACCATACAAATGTAGCAAGCATCAATGACACAAGAGCATGGAGGAAAACTTGAATAGCTTTTATTGATAAACAAGAAAGAGCCAAGAGGAGTTACAACCAGTTGTTCTGACCCAACATCAACCTCCCAGCTAAAAAGCCCCTCTTCACCTCAAACAAAGCTTAGATCACCCAACAATCTGATGTTTGTCTCAAGAAACCAACATCAATTCCTTACAATATGCAAAATTCCAGCCTCTAACCTATAGATCTCTTGGATGAGAGATCTATATATAGATATTTGCAGAGGTGTGAGTTAGCTCTGGGTTTTTGATTAGTGTCTTCCCTCTGACAGTTCTTGCTTCCACTTGGAGATTGATGATCTCTTACTCATCCTTGGTCAAATTTAGTGAGGCAAGTGTTACAGGAGAAGATTCTGGAAGCTTCCATTGCCTCTCCACCTCGCGGAATGACACTGCCATTTGTCATTTCTCGCCCATCACACCCCATAGAAGGGATTTTTGAAATGCAACGCACCCACAAAGTGTATTTAGGTGAGATGCAACGCACTTGGCCAGTGGAGCAGTTGAAATGATCCTGTTTTGACCAATTCTAAGCAGTTTTTCATGGAGAACTTCTGGGAGAAGCTGTAATCTGTTGACCTTGTTCCTTTAGGGGTTAGAACAACACTTTTAGGGACTTAGGAGCCCTTGGTTTATGGACATTTCATGGTTGGGGTTGTAGGGCCCAAAAATGTCTATAACACCAGGTAGTTTAAGCCTGATTGTGCCAAGCCTTGATGGCTTGATTTTTTATTGATCTGCAAATTATACTGCTCCATCAACATTGTCAGTAAAATCTTCAAAAAAATATTTTCTATGAGTCATTTGACAGGTTGCTCCTAAATCAAGCAACCAATCATTTTTCCAAGAAGCAAGTGAAGCATTAGATAAATCTTCATTTACTCCAATGTTACATTGTGCCTCAACATAGTGAGCGGATTCAGGTGCTTTACCTTTTTCTGTATCATCAATTTTACCTTCTGTTGATTTCTTTTCTGTTCAATTTTGTCCCATGGTAGCTTACATGTAGAGGCATCATGTGATCCATTTCTTTTGCAACGAATGCAGTGAAAATCTGCCTTTTCTCCTTGAGAATGTTGGCCCCCCCTGCCTCTGAAATATCTTCCTCTTCCTCTTCGTCCACCTCTTCCTCTTGTAGAATCTTGAGCAGGATGATTTTCTTTATGAGCAAGGCACACAGTCTCTAGAGAAGATTTAGGGGCTGTCTTCTTTCCAAAAGCTTTCTCTCTTTCAACAAACTTTTTCACAAGAGAGTCAAAGGTTATATATTTGAGATTTCTATTTGCTTGCAATGACTCAAGATAATTGGAGTAAGTAGGATAAAGTGCCTTGAGAAAAGTAATAAGAGGAATATCCAGCTCAACCTTAGTGGAATTGATATGATGCATTATAGACTTTACTTCAGATGCAAGAGCAAGAGGATCATTATTTTGCAGTTCAAGAATGAAGAGTTTAATCATGAGTTGAACAACTTCAAGTGCAGAATGTGAGTCATAGAGTTCTTTCAGCTTTTGTAAGGCTTCAAAGGCAGTTGAATATGATGAAATATGGTGACTCACCTCTTCATTTACAGATGCTGCAATTAATGCATAAGCTTTGCTGTTCTTGTTTTCCCAAATGACGAGCTCTTTGTCTGAGGTAGGCTGCACTGGGTCATTGTCTCCTTCTCTGACACACACTCCTTTCCACAACTCATTGAAAATGAGGGTGTGTTTTATCATCTGGGACCATTCAGGATAGTTCTCCTTGCCAGTGAGAACTATTCCCACCATGGATATGATTGAATGCATTCTGTAAAAAAAATACTTCTGCTGATAGAATAATACTTCTCATGGCAAAAAAAATGTGCTTTTGTGGAGAAAAAAAAACTTCTGCCGCTAAAAAAATGATTATGATATGAAAGTGTATTCAAAACCATCCAAAATCTGAGCATGAATAGAATTCTGCTACGCCATTTATATATCATTGACCATTGAAAGGAATGCTGATAACCATGCTACCACTGTCATAAAAATCTTCACTGCATATAACTTTTTAATCCATTATATGCCATGTCCATCATATAAAAGGCAATGTGGAAAAAAAAACTAACAAGCATTTGAAGTGATATACGGTCATAGTTTAAAATTTTAACAGCAAAAAAGGAACGTTCCAAGAAAAATATTGCAGCCAAACAATAACCATCAGCTCGAAATGACATGAAAGACTCCTCTCGAGCCCTCTGACTTGTATAAAGTCAGAAATCCACCACGGTTGGATTCATTCATTACGATTTCTATTATATGCTCGGCCTCAGTATTGAAGGGAAATGAGCTTGTCGGAAGTCACGCACAGGAGCTTTACCCTAAGCTACGTCCCGAGTTCGAATGGTCCGCAGCCCTTCACGGTGCGCTGCAATTCTTTTGCCGATGAAAATGAAGAGAGCGAGGTGTATTATTCATGCTCACCAGTCGGTATGTAAAAAACTTGCAATATTTAAATAAACAGAAAAAAGAGAGGCCGAGGAGTATTATTGACCGGAGGGGGCAAATTCACTGCGGCTTGGAGCACCATTCAACATGATGGTTGCGTTTCCAGTTCTGCTCTCAGCGTTACCACACCACGCTGAGATATCTCGCTTGCTATGAAAAATAAAACAATCCTAGATCTCAATGGCGGGACAGGAGGAGCGAATTCAATGAGAGAAAACCTGATGACCAGATAGCCAAGGGGAAAACAATGAGTCACGGAATCAGAATTTTTTTTTGTCGAGGCAATGCTCCATAATCGGCTTGCCTAGGGCTCTGGATACCCGATTCAAAAGCCACGATATTGCTGCCAGAATTCGAAGTCAGATCTCCCGGGAATACTACAAAATGCCCATGTTTGCCTTCATCCCCAAAGAAGCCGCAGCCAGCAGCAGTTCTTCCAATGGAAGCCACAACAGCAGTTTCAAGGGAATATGAAAGACATAATTCAAATGTAATTGATAGACAACGTTCAGAGAATATGAAACATTTATGGAGTCTAAGCGTATTCAGATGAACAAGGCGCAGGACTTATAAATAGAATATGTCAGGGCAGCGCAAACGTTCCCATACCATGTCAGATGAATGTCAGGCACAGAGCGCAGGTACTGAGGGCGCAGGTATGGCAGACAAAACGTAGGTAATCAGTCACAAAATTATATGGAGAGCATAGGAGCAGACCAGGAGTTACAAAGACATAAAGGCTAAACAGGGAGCTGGCTCTGATACCATGTCAGGCCAGGCAGTAACTCCACAAAACAAAAACTGATTTGTATATTCATTCAATCAGGTAGGTCTGTTATATACATGAGGGAGAGACTGTTAAGTTCATCTCCCGATGACTGTTCACATTTCACATTTATTTATTTACAGATATTTACCTAATCAAAAGGATTAGTTGTCAACAAAACCGAGTGCTGCATTGTACTATTTTTTTTCTTTCATTGGGTGTCAGGTGCTTGGGTAATTTTCTGACTGCTAGGTAGTTCACAACATCCATGTACCACGATGTTTTCAAGGTTATAGCAAATAGGTGATCATCAGGGAATTGGTCCTCTACTACTGCCAAGTTGTTTGTCTTTGGTATACATGAGTGGAAGTCTGCCACCGGATTTTCCTTTCCTGGTCGATCCTTGATTGTTATGTTGAATTCCTGCAAAAGGATCAACCATCATGTCACTGTTCCATTCGCAACAGGTTTATTAGCTAAGTATTTAATAGCAGAGTGATCAGTATACAAAACCACAGGGCATCCTGTTATATAATGTCTGAATTTTTTAGTAGCATAGATTACAGCCAAAAATTCTTTTTTCGGTCACAATGTAATTCAACTCAGCAGGAGATAAATTTTTGCTCATGTAGTATATCGCATAAGGGTTCTTCTCTTGCTCCTAGCTAAGAACTACTATGATGGCCGTATCTGATGCATCGGATGAGATCTGAAATGGAAAATCCCAGTTTGGGCCCCGTAATACTGGGGCTATTGATACTATCCATTTTAAATCTTCAAAAGCAATGTAACATTTGTCAGTCCATATGAAATCGATATTTCCTGTTAATGCATATAATGGCGCAACAATTTGGGAGAAATTATTTATAAGTCTTCTATAATATCCCGAAAATCCCAAAAAACTACGTACCTTAGTTTGTGTGGAGGGGGTAGGTATTAAGAGAATTATCTGAATTGTTCCTGGATCTACCTGAATTCCAGTTGCTGAGATGTAGTGACCCAGGATGAGGCCCTTGGTCATCATCATGTGGCATTTCTCATGGCTTAAGCAGAGCTTGGTGGCGATGCATCTTTGCAGAACTTTCTCTAGTGTTTGTAATGCCGACTCGAAGTCATCTCCATAGGGTGTAAATTCATCCATGTACACCTTGAGCCCCTCATTTATCAAGTCTAAACAAATGCTGAGTATGGCCTGTTAACGCTAGAATCCGCCTCAGGCTGAGGAAGGCAAAACTCGAGGCAACATCAAACCACGCTTAGCCTCGTAGCTAGCCCTACAAGGACAGGAGAGGGCTCTCTCCGGGTCTATCTCGGCAAAAGGTTTTCAAAATGGTTGAGATGACTCCAAATTAATACTGATTTTAGGCTAGTAAAGAGATAGAAAATTTTGGTTTAGATTTTTGATTTTTTGTTGGAGAAATGGGAAAGGCAATTTTGGGTGCGGGGATACGACACAGTTTCTGTAGAGGTCTGATTGGAGCAGGGTAGGCAATTGTTTTGATGCTTTAAAAGCAATGAGGTGAATAGATTAGACAGATGAGGAGCTAAGGAGAGCAAGAAAACCTCAAGAGTTCTCCTTAAACAGATGAAAACATAGGATATCAAACAAACTTAAAGGCAGAGCATTACAGATTATGAATTCTACCTTAACACTTCATTTGTTCAATTGTAGAAGATGAGTGAAGGAAAATGATACACATAACAAACTTACAAGTACTGAAAGAAGCACACCATCAAGAAATAAAGCCACAAGAATTCCAAACAGTGCTGCAAAACCCTGGTCTTTCCTTTGCCAAAATGCTGAAGTAAAATGTACAATAAAGTCTCAAAGCCTCTTCCCCAAGAGTCCAACCTGTGCTACTGAATGAAAATTTACATATATAGATCAAGCTAAATTCATTCCCTAACCTCTAGGGGTCGAGATCCTCCTTCTAGGAGCTGTTTCAACCAATTCTAAACAAGGA
This sequence comes from Pinus tabuliformis, assembly GCA_031772625.1. NCBI lineage: Eukaryota > Viridiplantae > Streptophyta > Pinopsida > Pinales > Pinaceae > Pinus > Pinus tabuliformis. Next base: position 43,336,266 of record CM062815.1, read on the forward strand.
ACTGAAAACTAGGTAGTCAAACAACTAACCCCTATATGCTAGGAAACTGATTCATTCATTAAATTTTTGCTATTTTGTGAATGAATCATCTAGAATAGGTAATATAGTGCCAAAATTACATCATATACATCAAATTAAATAAAGGAAAACCAAAAATTACATCAATAGGTGAAATTGGTCAAAACTGGCCGAAATTCTGAGCTGGAAGGTGAAAAATTGGCCAAAATCCTCAATGTGCAGTGCCCTGATCTCTACGCGCAGTGCACATTTCAGGCTGATTTTGAGGCACTTCCCGGCATCCAAATTGAGCTCAGGTTGGCTTGTTGGAAAGCCCTGGATGTCTACTTTCCAACCCAAGTTGAAATTTCCCATTTGGTGTGCATTTTCCCCTCCAAAAGTTCATTCTCCCAAGACTGCTTCCTGTGTGTCCAACAAGGGGCAGTGAGGTCATTTTTTGCATGTTTTTTGACCCTTTGGGGACCCAAATTTTAATGAAATGCCTTGGAAATAGCTGAGCAAGTATATTTCATCATGAAAAATCCAAAAATGCAAACCATTTGTGATTTGGACCTCCCAATCTTATGGGTAGCGCACTGCACGTTTAGCCAAAAACCTTGTTTTTAGAGCCAAAAAATTCAAAATTGACAAAATTTTCTCCAAATTCTTTGAAATTTGGGCTGGGGGTCCCCAATCAAGTATAATGCTCAGCCAAAGAGGCTTCGGCCAAAATCCGAAGACGATCAAGCTCTTTTTGTCTTTTTTGCTTTTTTGATCGGTTTCTTCAATTTTGCCTTTAGACTCCTAATTCGCGCCTTGCAAACTAGGCTCCGGGCCTTGTCATGCACAGCCATGTGTTTCAATAATGCATTGTCTCTATTGGCCTTTTTCAGTCGTTCCTCCAAGTAGATGTTTACCCTCTCGAGCCAAGTCTCTCGGTCAGTTTCTACCTCCTGCTCATAAACTGAATCTGTGTCTGACATGGCTTTGGTGTCAAGATGTCTATGATATATAGAGTGATATAAGTGTGGCGGAGTCAATTTAAATGTATACTCAAAACCTTAGTATGTTTACCACAGTATCAAACAAACCATGCCATAATAATAATGCTCTGTTTTCAATGATTTGACACAAAACAGTCACCTTTTGACAAATGAGCAAAATACAATGTGTGCTCTTTGGAATGTTTGACTAGGGTGCACAAATGAGCAAGGAGCTGGTTTTTTCATCAATGGAGGATGAGGGACATCTTACTAAACCACCCACATATTTTTAAAACAACTCAAGGGATGCCTTTGTTATGAACCTAGGGTTTCATTTTGCCAAAACCCAATACATCAAATCCCATCTTTAAAACATATATCAAACACCCTAACATTACTAGGCAGCAATAACATACCTATTTGCAAGCTTGGAATGAATTTGGTTGTGTCCCGGGCGCATATACCAAATTTATGTGTTGCTGATATTCAATGCGTAGCGCGCAAACCCAGTGCGCAGCGCCTATGTAAATTTACACTCGCCTAAACTGCCCAATGCGCAGCGCACAATTTCTATGCGCAGTGAAATTGTGCGGGAGGATTTTGGAGGCCTTCTCGGTGTCCAAATTAGGCATGTGATAGCTCGTTGGAAAGGTATTTGAGTCTACTTTCCAACCCAATTGGAATTTTTCAATTTGGAGTTCATTTGCATTATAAAAAGTCAAATCTTCCAAGACTGGTCAAAATGTGCCAAATGAGGCTGCCTCAAGGCAGAGTGCTGTTGCAGTAAACTTTTGAATGCCTTAATTAACTCCCAATTGAGCTCATGATAGCTCATTGGAAAGATATTTTTGTCTAGTTATCCTTTGACTCATCAAGAAAGTTATTTTTCCAACCAAGCGAGGAGAAAAATTGATTTTCCCAAGGTCACTTCAGAGGTGCATCAATTCTCCCGAGGCGATTGTATTTTTGACATTTCTCCAAAACCATTATACCTGTGTAAAAAGTGAAGGAGGTTTTTCTTCCTTGGCCTGTTTTGGACAAAAAAATCTCTCAGTTTTCCCAAATTCATCTTTGATTGCTCAGAAACATCATTTGAGTGAAACCTATCCCGATGTGTGAAACAAGGGATTTTGTCGAAATGAAGCGAAATGAAGGGGATAAAGGGCTTCTAAATTCTTGGGGAAATTTTTGGAAGTATGGAGGGATGTTAGGAAGTAGAGGAAAGTGGAATCTCAAATATCAAGTGAGGGGAAGGGGTCCAAAAGGGCAAAACACAGGTCCAACCTAGAAAATTTCTAAGTTGTAGCAAGAAACTAGGGATTGTGGAAAAATGAGGAATTTGGGGAATCTCAGTGATGGGAAGTATTTGATAAGGTAATTTAAGGATAGGGGAAGGTGTATGAAGATCCGGATACAAGTTTTGCTAATGATTTGACTATCCAAGAGAAATTAGCTTCAAAACCCTAGGAGAGGGAAATGAACCTTGCCTAGGCGCAACTGAAGCATGAGCAAGGTGTGAAATGACCCAATGGATCCTGACATGATGATGAAAACCCTTTGAATGATGATACACTCATCTGAATGATGACATGGACTGCCATTTGGACAACTTTGAAAAGAGTGAAAACAAACCCTAGACCTAAAGCCTAGTGACCAAATTTTGCTTGAAGACTCTTTTAAATGACAAAATTTGACCTTGACACCTTAAAATCACTTTGTAAGAGCATATTTGATCACTGGAGGAAGGCTACAAAGGCTGACACTAACATGGCCCTCTGGAATGTGGCAGGTGTGTTGCATAGTACAAAAGGTAAGACCCTGTAAGAAAATGACCCCCAAGGGCAGGTGAAGGTAGTCTTATCCTGGTCTTCAAGGGCAATTTGGATTTGGTTGTAGTCGCTGAAGCCATCTAGGAAAGAGAAGAATTTTTTACCTTCCAATGTGTCCAAGACCTGGTCAATGAACGAGAAGGGAAAATGGTCTTTTTGGGTTGCTTTATTAAGCTCTCTATAATTGACACATATACGCCACTTTCCATTCTTTTTAGGCACCACAACTAATGGAGAAACCCATTTTCTACGAGATATAGGATAGATGAAATTTACATCTAATAGTTTTTGTAGTTCATCTTTAACAACATCTGAGGGTTTAACCTTCGTTGAGGTTGTCGAATGGGGCTCGCATCTTTCTCTGTATAGATGTGGTGCATGCATAATTGGGGATCAATCCCTTTCATATCTGGGTAATCCCAAGCGAAAGCCTCTTTATATTTTCTAAGGAGTTGAACAAGCCTCTGCTCCTGGTCATCAGTAAGGTTTTTGTTAATGTTTAGGACTTTCCCTGGCTCAATTTCAATGGTTTTGCTGTTATAAACAATAGTTGTTGGTATTGTCTGGTCATTAATATCTTTTAAGGGATCTTCTTCAATTTCGTTATCCAGGGCTGCTTTGATCATGTGACATTTTAGATTGGATACGACATCTGGTTGGTTAATGTAAGTGTTAATGATGTCATCTTTTGTTTGATCCTTAAATTCGAGAGCATCTTCTACAATTAGCGGTGATCGAATGTTTTCAGTTAAATATGATAAAGGTTGTATTCTAGTTTTTATTATTGTTAAGCTTGGTTGAGCTGGAGGATATAGAGCTAGATTCTTCACATTACTTCCTCTCGCTATGGTCATGTTGCCTGTTCGACAAATTATGTAAGCATCTGTGGTTGCTAGCCAAGGTCTTCCTAGAATTAGGGGATGTCCATCTAGCCGGTTTCTAGGATTAATAATCGGGAAATCTGTTAGGTATTCCCAAGAATCTATAGACACCATTACATCCTGTATGTCCCTTCTGGTTTGACAACTGATCAGTCAGCAACTTCCAGTAGGGTCGTAGTTGGATCCAAGGCTGTAATGCCAAGTTTTTGACAAGTTGTTGTTGTGAGAATATTAATGGCTGCTCCTGAATCAACTAATGCATTGGGGAAGGAACATACATTTATTTGTACTGTGACTATAGGGTTTCCTGGATCCTCTTATTCCACTGGTGTTTCTCTGCCTGATAATAAATCGGACAAAGTTATGACTACATGGACAGTTGGGGTTGTTTTTATTTTCCTCTTAGGCTTTTTAGTACGCAATTCCTTAATAGTCTTTGCATAAATTGGAATGTCCTGAAGAGATTGGAGGAGGGGTATTTTTACACAAAGATTTTTTAATTCTTTGAGAAGATCGAAATCAGGATATTCTATTGGGCGGGGTATAATCAATCTCTCTGGGAATGGTGGAGAAGAGGTGATAGTTTGATCATGGCTTTTCTATTTAACCGTATTCTCCATTTGGTGTGTTTGTTCTATAGGTAACGGATCTTCTGTTTGTATGTTTTTATCCCCTCTGACTCAATTATCTATATAGAGCTTAATTTGAGTTTATTACACTCCCTTAGTTTCTGGCTCTAGTCCTTCAATAATTTGTAGAGATTGGACAGGTCTATTGTTGGGATTTGGTTGGGCTAGGCTCGGAGCTGTGGTCATAGATTGGGTTGAGGGTTCTGCTGCAATGTGTAAGGTGCTGGTAGTGTAGGTTGAGACAAGGGGAGGTACTTGTTGGTTGGTTTGTAGGTATTTGCTAGCTTGACTACCAGTTCTGGTTCTGAGAAGTGGAAGGTGGCCATTGGGATGGATATGTATTGTTTTTCCAAAATGGTGGGAAGTAAGGGGAATTTTGCCAACTATTATTTTGATTTGATTGATTGGACCAAGGTGGCATAGAGAATGGTTGCGGTGAACAATTAGGAAAATGTGGCTAGTTTTGCCACGTAGCTCCTGTGTATTGTTGAGCATTATATTGTGAGGGCTAAAAGAAAGAAGATGGGTCAGTAGGCGTACCTGTTTGTCATGTTTGCCATTGGCGACGCTGATTTAGCAGGTAGACTGGTTCTATTTCTTCCTCTGCCTCCTTAAAGACTGCGTTTCACCCTGGGAGCAATGGGAAGCTTTCTGTGGCATGATCTTTAGTGCATATGGCACATGTCTGTACCATATCCAACGATAATTATTTATGACTATGCTTCTTCTTGCATCGAGGGAAAAAGATCACCAGGTTCCGTTCTGCTTTAACCTGCTTCTACTTGGGTTGCATGATGTCTAATTGCGTCATCAAAGTTCCCAAGATATCTGTTTTGAAATCCTCCAGTAGGTTGCCAATTTCTGCACGAGTAATGCTTCTGCCATAGATTTTGCTGTGCCTAGTGGTCATATCATGTTTTGTTGGTTTCAATCTCGTACTGCCTCTTGAGCACTTGATACACAAATTAATAATGTTAGCATAGTCTTCTTGATATATATCACCTTTACCCATAAAATTTAATGTCTCTATCCATTGATCTTTCATCCCCTTAATCAGTGTAGTTTTTAGCACATTATCAGGCAAAGGTAGAGTTGCGTAGGGAGACCTTTGGAGGTTATAATAAAAACGCTCCATGTATTCTTCCAACGTCTCACTAGGTCTTGCTATCATTTGGAATATTTCATCTTTTAGTTCCCTAGATCTGCAATAGTCCTAATATTTTTTAAGGAAAGCGGTTTTAGTTTGATCCCAATCATTTATGGTCCCGCCACCTAGTCCCATAAACCAACGCAGGGCTTCTCCTTTTAATGTAGAGGGAAACAACTTTAGTTTATGGGGGTCAATGGTGTAATCATAACCCCGACATAATACGTCAAATTCAAACAGAAATGCAACTGGATCCTTTGATGTGAGTCCATGAAAGGTGGGAATATTTTGTAGAGGGATATATTTCATGGGTGTGTTGACAACTGTGTCAACGATGGGATACTGTAATGTAGAGGTTTGGGGTGCTTGTGGATTGTTGGCCATTTGATCAAATATATGCCAGTACCCTTCCGAGATTTCTGATTATCCCTAGGATGACTAGAAGGGGTGGAAATGATCTTAACAACACTCCCTTGGTTTGGGATACTGGGTATCTTTTGTTCAATTACTACCTGAGGGGATCTTGGTTCCTCTGCTTCCCCTGTTTCTCCTCCTCCTTCACGAAGATTACAAGAATCCCCTTCTTGTGAGGGAATTGGGCACAAATTTTCAATTTCTTGAAAACTCTGCTCAGTTCCTTCCATTCTACTATGGACCTCAGCGTAGGCTACAGATGGTGAGCCTGTGGCCCGAAGGGAGACAATAGGTTGTATGGAAGCAACAGTTTGGGGACCTACTGATGGCTGAGATTTAGCTTTTCTTAAGATGTCATCTATGAAAGTTGATCATCCAAGGGTCACTAGTCCCTTAGATTTTTCAGGTTTGGGTAGTGGAATTGGATTGTTTTTGGGTCTTTTCTTCTTAGTCATTCATGCAAACAATTCAAATTTTTATGTCTACCCTAAGTTCTTAACAACTTTGCTGGAAAGTGAGTGGGGGAGCAGGAATTTTACTTGCTACGTACCCAGGTTCTTACCTTCTATTTTGAATACCCAGTTCTCTCTCAATAGACAAGTATCAAACACCTACTTTAGTTTTCAGTAATTGTGTTGAAAAGTGGGTGGAGGAGCAAGCACTTTACTTGCTCGTTACATAGGTTCTTACCTTCCGTTTTCAATACCCAATTCTTTCTCAACAAAAATTATTAGATATACATCACTCTTTGTAAATGGCTACACTCTCCTCGGCAACGACGCAAAAATGTTGGCTGATAAAAGGTGCCTTTTAAAACTCCTAATTATCCCACATTAATCATCAACCCGGGCAATTTTTCTTATTTCAAGAGTGTACACAATATGTGGCTGCTATTAATTCAGAGAGTAATGTTTCCTAAATTTCAGTATAGATCTTTTAATACAAGAGTAAACAGATGCATCTAATAAATTCCAATTGCAATTATTAAAGAAAACTCAATCAAATCTTACAGTAATTCAAGTAACAACAACATCAGTTGAGAGTACAGTAGCAATAACTCATCTCTTCTGAACTGATTTTAATCTAAATCAAACTCAATCTTCATTAAATAATCCTAATAGAAATGATATCAATCTGAGAGTCCAATAGCGATAATCAAACTCTTTACAGTTGATTAAATCAATCCAAATACTTATCTAAGTAACTTAATTTGTAATGAAGAGAAACTAAATCAAACGATAGTGCTGTAAATCATATAAAGTAGAGATATACTGTCAATACAGGAAATAAATAGCGAAGGAGATAAAATCATAGAAAGTAGGAAAATTATCAAACCAATCACACTTGCAAGAATTGGAAATGTATGACACAAAGAAAGTAGTTAAATCCACCAGAGGCCGGTCCCTTAGCCGCCAAAAAACACTGCTAAGCTACTTTAGATAATGCGAGGGAACAACAAATTCAATTATGTATTAATCATCGAACGTAAGTAACATTACAATATAACCGTGTTCTCCCAACAGTGAGAGTCTATAATTAAAATTACAATTTCAATAATAACAGAGATTCCCCCTTTTATTCTTACAATTGTCTCCTTTTATAATCAGAAAGGGTAAAAGATAAATGGTAAATGTGATCCCTTAGGATCTCCTGATCCTGAGGGATTCACAACCGATTTCTAACTTCAGACATCCTTTCCTTTCTCGCGTTGATCCTCCTGATTCACCTTTAGCCTTGTCCGCAACTGCCACGTTCCTTCCTTTGCTTGTTGGTTTTTGTTGTTCCTTTGTTAGGGAACAACAATTGTCCCTTTTGTTGTTTTCCTACATAAAGAAGGGTAAAAGTTAGCTAAATCGTAACTGCAAATAATTCCTTCATTTCTTACCATAATTCCTCAATATATTAACGCATTAAGATATAGAAAAGATAAGAATAAAGGGAAAGGATGATGAGATTAATAGTAACTACATACCCATTTCGTGACTCAAAAAAAGTCACAACAAAAAGATCCACTGGGAAATCACTATTTGAGATGGTATATGGCACTAATGTATTTTCCCCCAGTTAATTGGCAAGGCCAGTGGCTAAATTAATCTAGGACATAGAGGAGGATCCAAATCCACTTACTCGTAAGATAAATCAGTTGGTTGAATTACAGGAGAACAACGAACAAGTGACTTAGGATCTGCTCACATACCAAGATAGGATGAAGGACCTATTTGATAGAAAGGCCAAAGAGAAAGTTTTCCAGCCATGGAAACTTGTGCTCAGGTGGGATGTTAAGAGAGAAGAAAAGGGAATTCATGGAAAATTTGATCCCTTATGGTTTGGACCACTCAAAGTAGTTGAAGATAAAGGCAACAATACATTCCTACTAGAGAACTTTGATGGAGAAGTGTTTGAGTTGCCTGTCAATGGGAAATACCTTAGGCACTACTTTCAACATTAAAACCAGGTACCCATTTCCATTTTAAATACTAGAGTGTTTCTTTCCTTTGTGATTTCTATATTTGAATTTTTGACTCCATGCCCAATAAAAGGATACTATTCTGTAGGTTCTCAATGCCTTGCAAATCAAGACACTATCCCCAATTGGAGCCAATGTTGTACTTTTATTTTGTTTTTCCTAAGTTATACATCCTGGAGCAATGAGGTGAAAAACATGGTAGAGACTAAACATGTTTTCAGAGAAATGGAGGAGCTCAAGTGCCATATTGATCCCACTCAATTAGAAAACACTTGGGTTGAGATTTTTAATGATTTAAACAAATATTGAAGTGACTACTGAGATCTAAAGAGGATTATGCTCAAAGTGGAGCTCATAAATTTAAAAACCCAGAACCCCAGAAACCCGTGTCCTCTTATAGAATCAATCGTAAATAGTTCTGGGGACTAAACATCTAAAGTCTATCACTTATTAGGGCTAGGGTCATTGATTGAAAGAGCCTCGTAATAGAACTGGAAGGCTTAGACCCCACAACCTCAGATCCCCATGATACTTTTCTAAGTCCACTCTCGAGGCACCCAATACTACATCACTTATAGAGGAGTTTTGCATAATTAGAAACTGGGTATTTTCTCTCTCGGCAGACAACTGGAAAAATACCATTGAGAAAAGATGATGTCAACAACTGCTTGCTGGGATGTGGACACATGGCAGGTGGTTATAGAGTTTTCAGATACCTGGAGGACCCATACATGAATGACACTTGAACCAATCACAAGCTAACATGTGGCTCGGTTGACGTCATAATTGCATCGTCTCGGAAGCATACCCTGGAAGGTAAAATGCCCCGAGTCTATGTCTAATGCATTATAAAGGGAGACAAGATTCCAGGCATAGGGCGCCAGATAGTTTACATTAAAGCTCAAAATGACTAGCGGCGTTCTCAGTGTGGAGGAGTCTCTAAGAGGTAGTAGACTTTGCACATGTCAACAATACAAATGATTAATTAGCGGATACCTAAGGAGATAATAACCACTCATCTTAAATGTTCTCACCTAAGAGGAGGTCCGACGAGTGGACAAGCACGACTATTAAGCTAGTGCTGGCCCTTAGAAAGTTAGAATCAACAAAGCGGAATGTCACAAATCAACGGTTATGATCGATTCTTGAGGGATGAGCCATTGACTCCAACTCCTCATAGGCACTTCGTCGAGGAGATTAATGGGCTCGCCACCTATCAAGCCAGCACACCAATCATGTTAGGGATCGGGACTGTTATCAAGAGAGCATGGTAAGTAGGCTTGTAAATAACCTGATTTACCCCATTTCTCCCTTGTCTTCCACCCGACCAACTCTGCCATGTGTCTGCTCTATGCCATCAATATATTTACCTCCTAAAATCCCCATGAACTAACCATTACGCTCTGCACACCGATCATTGTAGTTTGAAACTCTTTTATTTAAAACATCTCATGCACAATCCATTCTAATTGTTATCACCTGTGTTTGCAAAGTTGTGTTTGATCAACGACCCACAACGTGAGGAATTCTAAGTACTTTCAACTTCCAGATTCCTTTGCCTGCCAGGTAATTTCCAATTCTTTTCGCTTTGTATAATTATTCACCATGCTCAAATTATGAAGGGTTCGTCAAAAACCCCTAAACAGTAGCAACTAAAACCCTCAAGCCATACTGAACCCTTCATGGACACTTAAGGGGAAATTCATGACCCTTTTTGCCCTCTAATATTTTCCGACATGAGTTTTGATTTTTATAGCCACTATCTGAATAAGAAAGACCCCTTCCATGTCGTCGATTCAGGGCTATACTACCTTGTCACAAGCATGGTGTACTATTTTCCTGAATTCATATCTTGTCCCATGGCCACATTTATTAAAGAGAAAAACTATTATATTTCCTCCATTAGCGAGAAAATTCTAGAGGTCACCCCTGAATTGATTCACAATGCTTTCCTTTACCAAAAAACCCCAAATTTTGAGAATTTCACAAAGACTACACTCTTATATGAATATGTTGGGCTCTCAGCTAGAGAGAAATAGGTCTTTCATCAATTAATCATGGCCCTAAATGCCCAATTTCCTGCCATATCAAAATTCCTTCCTATTTCGTTATTTTTAGAATCTGTGTAATCTATATTCTCTATTATTCTATGGTTGTTCAGGGATTATAAAAAAACAAATGTATGCAAAGTGACTTTAGGCATTTTAAATAAAATGACGAAATCAGATATTGTCCTTGACATTCCTTCTTTCCTGGCTGAGGCTATCAAATTCCAATGCGAACAATTCCACCTAGCTTCCTCCAATTATTATTATATAGTTGTTTACTTGTTCCTTTACACTCATATGGAAGAATTTGATTACCTAGACCTCAGTGTCATAGACTCCCATAAACAAAGGAAATATGTGGTCTACTGGAACAATTTTTTAAAGAAGAAACTTGACAATGAGGGGTTTACTCATTTTATCTCTACTTTCATGGGTTCTACTTACAAAATTATTAACAATGTCTTACACCAACATAGGAGACTCCTTCAACTTAGTAAGACACTAGGGTGGGTGACTCGTATTTATTTGAAGACTACACTGAAATCCGTATATATGGGTTTGAATTTCCTCCCTACCAATTACCCATATTTATACCCATGAGAATTTTTGCGTTGAAATTTATAAGGCAAATCTTAAATATAGACAATATCCATTTTATCCTAGCCAAAAAGGGATTTATGTTTAAGCTTCCCATGATAGTGGGACCTTTTGTTGTCAACTCTAGCTAAGCTTTCCAACAGGTGGAACTTATGCTGAAGGAATTAAAATTTTAACTTGGAGAAGTGTGGCACTATGATCCTCATGGTGTTATTTCTACTAGGAGGAAATAAATCAATACTTCTTCTTATGAACATGAATATAGGTTGGAATTAGAATGGAAGGCTAATTTTGATTCATGGCCTATTAACACAGAGATGGATATTGAGACACCAAGCACAAAACAAAAGTATCAGAGAAGAAGCATTGATGAGGCAAGGGACATTTAAATGGAGGATTCACCCACAACTAATAATGCGAAGATTCAGGAGCAGGTAGAAGAATAAATCGAGGTAAAATTGGCTGAAAAGAGGCTAGATCAACATAATTCTAGGTACAGTTAGAAGACCCCCAACAAGCTACTTTCTCTAAATTCGAATGAGGTGGAAATCCTGGGTTTCGTGGAGGATGCATCAATAATAAGCCATAAATGGGGGGAGGGGAAACTAACCTAGGAGAGAAACAAAAAATTCAGGAACACTATTTCATCGCAATTGGGATACCACTCAGTGCCATATCAAGCCAAGGTTTTGGCCACTATGGACATGGAAAGAAACCAGATGAAGCTCTCCTTACATCACCCCTCAGTGTGGTCCCTCGCTTATGGACCATAGTTCAAAACAATAGATCTATCTCTAGACATGACTAGTATCCCTTTGTAGGATAAGATTGATTTACACAAGTAGGCAAGGGAGATGCTATATAGAAAATTGAGAAAGGGAGCATTAACTATCAGCAAGGCCGAGAAGCTGCTAGAGAAATCAACTACTAAGGTAAAACAAGAAAGAGAAAACTCAAGAGCTCTTCATCTCCAAAATGAAAGATACAAAGAATTAATCATCAAGCTGGGGGTGGATCCCAATGATAAGGCCATTGTGGAGGCCATCATAAAGAGTTTGCAAATAAAAAATACAGTCACTGGGACAACAGTTTAAAATTCCTGCTGCAGAGCATGTGCAGATCGAGGAACTAGATCAAGTTGAAAACAAGAAGGAAATTATCACTAGGGATCTAATGGAGAGGAATGATGAGGTAGTGGCTCTAAAAATGCGGGTGAAAAAGCTACAACAATAGATAGAGTCTCATATTTGTGCCATGGTTGTGCCAGACAACCCAAAAAATCCCATTGAGAAATTAACCAGAGCTCTCACAGAACTATAGTTGTTGGGAAGCGAGCTAAAGAAGGTTCAAACCGACTTGGAAAACATGAAACACACAATAGAAAATAAAGAGAAACAACTCTAGTCCATTCAACAAAATGTAGACCAAATTAACAACAAATACCAGGCAGTGCAGGATGAGATCAAAGCACTAAAAGGAAAATTCAAAGGCAATATGGACCTTGTTGTTGCTATACACATAATATGGGAAGACATCATCTCAAAGATGAAGAAACTTTGGGAACATATGAAATTGATTGCAGAGAAAAAGGCTACGGTAAAAACCATCAAGTTCTCTGTCATGTCAGCCAAAGAGGAGAATTCTAAGAAGAAAAGTATTGTTGAGAGATGTATCAAACTCCTTAATGAAAAATTAGATGATGAATTAAGGGTGATAGGCATCATTTATAGTACCAACGTGATCATGGAAATCACTAAAGTGATTCAAAAGAAAGAAGCCAGGGACATCGTTGAAGAATGAGTGATTGAGATGGCAAAGGAAGTTGTAAACTTCAATTCTAATTTTGACCAGAGGATCAGAGTGGGTCTACCTAGTTGTTTCTATTTCCAGGGGAAACTACTACCCTAGGAGAATTATGAACAATTTCTAGTTGAGTCCAAGAGCAAGGTGGACGCATCACGCGAGAAAACTCTCATTCTCCAGGGAAGTACCATAGTAAAATATTTGCAAAGGGGCTTCTAGCGACTGTGGTTAGTGAAGACCTTTTTCATCGAAAATACGAGTTACATGGATCTCACAAACATGAGGATGGCCTACAATACCCTTATTCACACTCCCATACTAGACCCAGTTTTATGGTAAAGGTGTGACCAACTAGTCAACCCACCGCGAATCAGGGTGGTAGAGCCCACACCCACTTCTAAGGATCAAGCGCGCTGACAATGAGGATTTCTCATGATTTCAAAATCATAGCATATCTCTATATTTTGGGCCATTTTGTATATCTATATTTTTAAATAAGGTATCAGGTTGTTAGGAAATGATTAGAGTGGTTAGGCATTCAACATGCTCACATAGTTAATCAGTTTAGTCAGCTGCCACACTGGAAGATATTTTTGAAAATGTTTTTTATTAGAACTCTCCGTATAAGAGGGATGATGGAACTCATTTGAAAGGTTTGATTTTCTATTCAAGAGATTGCTATTTTTGCAAATTTGGCTAGCTTCTAAGCAAAAAGACATGTATGTTGTTCTAAAAGTCTAATGAAGAAGTTTATGGTGATTCCAAGCATTGTTATGTGGAGTATGTGTTCCTCTTTCTGTGTATCTTTTTCATATGTGTTTCTTTCCTCTTATAAATCTTGTAATTGTAGCTGCTATAAATGAATCTTGTATGTCATATTTATCTATGTCATGTTGTGGCAGATGGTACCTATAAATGTCAGATTAAAAGCCTCAAATTGCACTCCATGGTTTCTAATGTCATTCTACTTGTCTATAAATTACTTTTCTGAAGCTAGATGCACAATATTCTATTGATTAGCCCTTTGTAACAAACCTCTTTCTTTATTTCTTCACTCACCTATACAACAACAATTAAGAAAGCTCTATTACCTGTGTGTAGGCTACCATGGCTGAAAGTTACTAGGTTGGAACAATATACTGTCAATGTGGGTAACATGTCTGGTTTATGAGTATGAATATTGGCCCAGTTTCAAATTCTTTCTTATTTTAAGATCTCTTAAATTATAAAGATTTATCTACTAGAGACTCTAATATGTACTAGGAATTGGCCCTTAATCTCAACCTGGGGGTTTTATCTAGGAACCAGAACATAAACAGTGATAGTTAATCCTGCTTCGCCAAAGTGCTTGCATGACTCTAACCAGCAGAAGCAATATTACAAGGATGCTAACAAAAGTTTTAAACAATTGATATTGACTGGTAACCAATGGGTGGAGCAACTAGAACTATCAAATTTTAGAAGTCCAAGGATCCCGCAGGACATCTCCCAACCCATGATGGAATGGTTCAAACTATTCTTACAGATCATGAACGATGAGAAGATGTCAGTGTAGTTGCAAAAGAGGCGCAGGGATGCTTTTAAAGACATGGAGCTACTCGAAGGGCTCATCTCAGAAAATCTACTTAAGAGGCACTCTAGATGGGTTCAGTGGAACAAGAAAAGGATGGGAAGCGAATTTCATGTGGATTCTCAGATTACGGGGTTTCAGATCAAATATTCTATGTTAGTTTTGGGCTCATATGTAAGAATCCTACCAATAAAAACCCGGGAAGCCCTGGGAAAGACCAAACCAACATTCTCCCTAATTTAGCTCAAAATGGCTAATAAATATTGCATTTTCCTAGTCGAATGCCTTGAGGATGTGGAAGTGGACATAGCTAGGGTGAAGACGTATGCAGACTCTGAAGTCATAGACATCATTGGAGACAAACACCCTTATCCCACATTGCTAGGGATAGATTAGGCCTTTGAACATTATGTAGTGATTGATATAAAAATGAAAAAAATGACTTTTGAGGTGGATAAAGTTAGGGTGATTCAACCTCTAGATCCCTACCAAGGTCCCAAATTTACTGAGACAGTGGATGACAGAGAAGAGCCTAACTTATTAGATTAATTATATCGGCTCACAACAGGGAAGTGAGAAGAATGCATGTATACTAGAACATATGGGTCTCTCAACTAGAGGAGTGTTTAAATTTTAGAGGTTGGTTCAAATGTTGCATGGGATGATTGGCAATTAGGATGTGATGATATACACTCCAGAAAGTGAGCAACTATTCTCTGTATCCATTGGGTTGGTACAAAGGCATGTGACTTACCTACTTCTAATCGTATGGGATGTATGATTGACTTTGTTGATAAAGTTGATTTGAAGATTGTGGAGGCACACGAGATACCCTTACTGGATGTCACCTTTCAAGTGACGTTGGTGATGTGGTGGGGATCTCATCACGACGATCTTTGAGAATGGGACAGTCAAGTCCATGCTGATATGATGATTCAAGTACTCAGAAGATTCTCAACCAATTTTCCTAAATATGAGGGGTACAATGACCCTCAACAACATATTCAGAAATACAAGGATATGTGGGATAGAGAGGGAATTTTTGAGCATATATGGGTGCATCGGTTCATCGACACTTTAGGGAAATTCCCTGAGTCTTGGTATGTTAAGGAAGAGATAAAAAGGTAGACTAATGGATGGGACCACATGACAACCCAATTTTCTCATGATTTCTCCTTTACAAACGAAGATGAGAGGATGGCAGTTTTTCTAAAAGCAATGAGGAGGGTCCTATTCCTTTTAGGAGAGCCTATTTAGGACCACTATGACCAAGTTGTCTTCACTCACATTTATTACTTAGGATTCCATGAATCTGTGGCTTGCGAGAAGGTAAATATCGAACTTGCCGACGACGACTTGAAATGATTGAGGCACTTTACCTTCAAGGATTCTGAAGGGGAACGAGACATAGAGGATGGTCCTGTTGCGAATTGTCCACAACTGCAACCTCTAATAATAAGGAAGAAAAAAATCGAGACTGAAGAGATACCTAAAGACTACTAAGGAGATCTTTAGTGGTCTATTCATACGAAAAGACCACTAAAGAGATCTTCGATCTTTTGAAGGAATACAAGGATATTTTTCATATATCCATTCTAGAGCTCAAAGGAATTAAAGGATATTTAGGAGAAATGAAGATCGTGCAGAAGCTGGACACAAGAGTAGTAAAACATCGATCATATCGGATAAACCCAAGAGTCAAAGAGAATGTGAAGAGGGAGATCAAAAAGATGCTGGCAGTTGGCCTCATCTTTTCAATTGATGAAGCTGAGTGTGTTAGTCCAATTGTCACATAGAATAAGAAGGATTCTGGAGAGATTGAGGTCTATGTAGACTACAAGAGCTTAAACAATGCCTGCATCCACGACCCCTTTCCTATTCCGTTCAGTGATGAGGTATTGGATAACGTTGTAGGTAATGACACATATCCATTCACTGTTGGGTTTTATGTCTATCACCAAGTTCAGATTACAGAAGAAGATAGAGGAAAACTACCTTTACAACTAAATGGGGCTCTTATTCTTACCATGTCATGATGTTTTCGGGTTGAAGACAACACCTGCAATGTTTCCAAGGATTGTGATTGCTGCATTCCATGACTATATTCATAAGTTCCTTGAGGTATACATAGATGATTTGATAATATACAACTTATTGAAGAGACACTACAACTTACTCAGGTTAATGCTTGATCACTACAGACACTTACAAATTTGTTTGAACTTAAATAAATGTATTTTTGCTGTCCCTTTTGGAACGTTGCTGGGGCATATAGTTTGCAAGGAGGAATTATGTGTTGACCCTTCCAAGGTTGTGATAATTTTAAATATGCTGCAAAAAACTAGTGTCAAACTATTAATATAGAATCTGGGAAACACATGATACTATCGCAGGTTCATCTGTAATTATGCCTGACTTACTGCACCATTAAAAAAGTTGCTGAAGAAATATAAGCATTTTTCTTGGACTGATGAATGTGATGCTGCCTTTGATACATTAAAGGAGAAGATTGAAAATGCACCAAACCTATTTTACCTGGATTTGAATAAAGAATTTCATGTCCACATAGATGCGTCAGGGATCACTTTGGGAGCTATTTCAGCCTAGCCTAAAGATGGTAATTTTGATAATCCAATTTACTTTGCTAGTAAAAAAATTTCTACTACAGAGAAGAACTACAACACTAATAAACATGAAGCTCTTGTGATGATGTATTCATTGCATAAATTTAGACACTATCTTTTGGGTGGTCCCTTTAAGTTCTTTACTAACCACTCTGCACTGAAGTATCTAGTATATAAGCTTGTTCTAGAAGGGAGGATTTGCAGATGGCACTTGTTGTTTCCTAAGTTTACATTCGAAGTCATCATGAAGCCAGGAAGGATGGATATAAGGTCTGACCATCTCTCCCAGCCGAAGTTAGGTAAATTAGGAGGGTCAGTAGATGACTAACTGCTAGGCGCATATTTTTTTTTCACGTTGAAGCTGGCCCTGATTAATTGGAAGGGATTGATGTTCTTGGCCATTGGAAAATGCCAAGATGAGTACACGACGACCTAGAGGAGGCATGTGGTGGTTTGAGCCATGGATTACTAGCTAATTACAGGCCAATTATAGAAGATGGGGTTCGACCATGACTGCGATGATGTGTCCTCAACCATGAAAAGGAAAATGTGCTATGGGAATTCCACTATGGGAGGACATGTAGGGGGAAAAAATACCACAAGAAAGGTATTACAAGTAGGAATCTGTTAGCGCACACTCTTAAGGGATGCGAAAGAGTATTTCAAGAAATGTGATGTCTGTCAACAAGTAGGATGACCATCACATAGGGATAAGCTCTATGCTTCTCCTGCATCCTATATGCACGCTCCAAGATTTTGAGAAGTGGGAGATTGAATTCATGGGGCCTATTAATCCTTCAGCGCACCACTCACATGCTTGGTACATTATTACTGCTACAAATTACTTGACCCGTTGGGTTGAGGCCGCATCTATTAAAGATTGTACTGCTAATACCGCTGTGCAGTTTATTTTTGAAAATATCATTCGTCAATTTGGGTGTCCTTGAAGCCTCACCAACGACCAAGGTAATCATTTCATTGATGAGACGATCACCATATTTCTATAAAAATTCATTATCCAACATCATAGAAACAACCCCTATCATATGCAGGTGAATGATACCATTGAAGCTTTCAACAAGTTTCTGGAGAAGGGCCTCACCAAGGTTTGTTCTGCCAATAAAGATGACTAGGATGAGAGGGTAAAAACTACCTTATGGGCTTACCATATGTTAGGTTCCTATACCAATAGGTGTCATATATCATGATTGACTTGGTTTAGTTATGAAAATATGTTCATACCTTTGCTTCTGCAAATGTTTTCCATATTTGTAAAAAATCAAAAAATTAAAAAATGTAAAGAGGGTATGCCTAAAAGAAAAATCAAAGGGCAAAAAAGAATGAAAAAGGTCAAAAAATGAAAGAAAATGAACCCCAACAAAAAGAAAAGACCAGGAAAGTGTGCAAGTCTAAATGCCACTACTTTTTTACTTTTGTACAATAAACAATTTTGTGTAGCTTGTCACCTATGCCACAATTCATGAATAGTCAAATAGTTTAAGCTTGACTAGTTCATATTTTCAATTTCATGTTTATAGAGATAGAGAATAAAATCTGACCAAACTGTTTCATCTTGGCAGGTAAGTAGATAGGTAGAGTGAATGAAAGGAGCTCAACAGTTTAATCTCAGCCCTTGGATGTAATAAGTGTAGACTTAGATAGACTGCTATATGTAAAAGAAAAGAAAGTGTGATAAGGGTTTGCCAGTTTAAGTGCACCCTAATAAAGAAGTAAAAATGCTAGGTTAACGTAGGTAGGGTAAGTAGATGATGGTTGCAGAATAAATGTGCGGTGAATGGTTAAGTTTAACGCTTAAATCTTTTGCTTTCATCACTTGGACAAAGCACAAATCACATTGGAGAGAGCACATCAAAGAAGCAAAGTCAAATTAATTAATTTCCCTATCCATTTCCCCTTAAGTTTCACTAATTTCCCCTAAGTACTAAAGGCACTTACAAAGTTAGAGGGGCTCAGAGAATTTCTCTGACTCTTGGAGGGACGATACCCTCGGCCCAATAATTTGGAATACCTAAAGTACTTAAATCCCCTTCCTCAACAATTACCTCTTCATAAAATCATTCATTTCCTTGATAAAGTTTTTCTTAAGTAAAATCCTATTTTACTTAGGAAAATTACAACATTTTCCATAAAAACCCTCATTCTCACTTTAGCCTAAGTTTTAAATACACACATCAAAATGTTTTAGACTTAAAGCTTTTCATTTCATTATGTCATATTAACTACTAACCTATATTATATAAATCCCCTATAAAAATCTACCCATTCCCGTATTACTATAACTATACAAAATCCCCAAAATTTTATATATCCCGCCCCTTGGTTAAAATATAACCATAATACATCATTAATTGGGATTAATTAGTTAATCTGTAACTAATTAAGAGCCCTGACCCCTGCCACATTAAATAAGGATTAATTAACCCCCATGGTTAATTAATAACTTTCCCAACCAATCCCGTTGCTCCCGATATGATTAAAAAATATTTAATTGTGTTGGGCCTGCCCTCATTAAACTCTCATCACCTTGCCTCCCCGATAGTCGTCTGATCAATCCCCCCACATCCAATGGCTGTCGTGCATATCACACGGCCCTCCATGACCGAATGTTAGCGCGCGATCGCGAAGCGGTTTTGCAAACAATACCCTCGCCACACATCGCTCATTGTATGGTATCACACGGATGAGCCCAAATACCGCCCCCCCTCCAATAGCGGTGCGATAGAAACCGCTTACCACCTTCTACTAAACGACAAAATGTCTCGTCATTCAGTTGCCGCCAATTTTCATTTTCATTCACCCGCCAATATCAACCATTTACCCGTTTAAACACAAAAACCCCAGTTTTGCTCGTTTTCACCTGATTGTGCAGTAAAACCCTATGTAACCCATCTGCACCAACTGAAGTCTCTGTTAACCAATTCGAGAATGGTTTACTTCCTGAAAAGCATTCTAGACTCACTCCATAGATTATCAAGCTCAAATGAAACCTTTTCGACCTCCCCTGCAAACCAATGCTTTCTTAACAATTTGTTTTGTTTTACAGGTGATCAGAAGACCACAACCTTGGATAAACAATATTAATACTAGTCATAAGACCTGTTTACTCCAACATTATTATCAAGTATATTCAAAGAGGGATGGAAAATAAAACACAGTTAAAATACAAGCAAAGGAAACATAAAATTAAATGATTTATTGTTGAAACAGACAGTAAAAACCTAAACTACACATGGAAGGTAAAAAGGAAACAGTAAAGAACAGTCAAAGTGTATCAGGATTAAAGAGTATCAGATTGAATACCAAGTCAAGTAAATCAGCTACCATGAAAATAAACAGCAAAGAAGACAATTACAAAGCATAGCATACAAATTCATGTCAAAGTGAAGACAGATGAAAAAACAGAGCGATAAAAGTAAAAAGTGAATAGTAAACAGTAAAAGTAAACATGAAGACATTAAAGGTTAAAAAAATATGAAAACACTTTCACTAGCTACAATTAAGTTTATCCAAAGTAAAAGTGAAAAATAGTTGAAAGGAATTTAAGGTTAAAAGATGAAATCAGAGCAAAAATGGTACATTCTTCAGAAATTTCTTGTTTGAGTCATAGTTTTGTAGAAACTATTGTGGCCAATCCAAGAAGTATTTCGAGAAACTGGAGGAGTTTTTTATTCCTAAAAGGATAATATACAAAAAACTCTCTCACTTTTTACACAGGTATTACCAAGAGGGAGATAAGTGCATGTCTTCACAACCTATTTTTTAGTTTGTGCAAAGTCCTGTTTTTGACATCTTTTTGCAGAGAATATGTCAACAGCTGGAGATGAATTTTGGGAAAATGAGAAAGGTTTATCTCAAAATCACTCCTATCTACAAACACATATTTCCCTTTTTACATATCTATTACGGATGGAGATATAAGAGCGTATCATTGGACCCTAAGTTTGCAGAATTTCTAGGGCATAATGCACAAAGGAAGGGTGCAGTTAGTGACGGGATGCTTCATCATCAATTAAGAGTTGATACCAAATTCAAATTTCTCTTCTTCATCACCATAAATCCATAGAAATAGTGCTAAATAGATTCATTAGTTTTGAATGTCCTTTATTTAAGTTCTATTATTGTAAAGCAGTTTGAGATATTTGTAAACCAATCTTGATATTTTTTCAAGATATTTCAGTTTAGAATTAGTACAAATACTTCTCCATTTGAAGTATTTTGGGTGGATTCTTAGACATTTATATAGACTTATTATTTTGGAAAAGAAAACCTGTTTATCAACTCTTGTATCGCTGGTTGGATGAAGAAATAAAGCAAGGGATTTTTTTACAGGATTCATGTGTCAAACATTGGACAAATAAGTATTCTATATCTCATGTGTTATTGTTTTCTGGTTTAATATTTCACTTGTGTTCATGTCTAAATATTAAAAAAAAAAGGTATATTCCAGAAAGTCCTTAATTGCAATCTGTCTTTAAAATCATTTTTATTCTAAATGTTTTCCTCTAAACTATCATAAGCAAGGAATTCTTAACTGCTCTTTGCTTCTTAGTTTAATGATTATGATCATTTAATAAGATATTCTTAATTTCTTTTTATTAGTGATCATTCATTTTCTCTCCTTTTGAAACTTATTGAAGGATTCTTAACTGCCCTTCATCCCTTTCAAAGCCATTCCATTCTTTCAAGTTACCATTTGTTCCTTGTTTAGCTATCTTGCCTTGTGAAGCCCTCCTTTGTTGAATCATCCAAATCCAGTTTAGCCATCTGCAATTGACTCCATAGCCCAATGGCCTGAGATACTCTGTTCTATCCATCTGCTCCTGAATTCCACCACCAATCAAAATCAAAACCCCCCAAGCTTTCACAACTAGCCTAATATCTTATAAAATAAAGCTAAATTTTAAAGAGAGATCCCTCTTTGGGTACAAATTGGCTAGATTCTGTACTTAAAAGTTGGTTTGTGGTTACCTCGGAAATTTCTTTCTTTAACCTTGAGAAAATTCTAAGTGATAGCACCATACAACCGTCAAATGATTAAATAAATATAAGTCTCCATTCCAACTTGTTTATGGTCGAGAAGATGTGGTACCAGTGGAATTTATTGTTCGCATTCTCTTTATTGCATAGGCTACTCAGATGATGTAGGATGAGTCAGTTGCTGAGCGGCTGAACGAACTATGGGAATTAGATGAAGCTAGGTTTCTAGCTAATTTCCACCAAACTATTGAGCAGTGACAAAAAAAGCATTGCATGACTAACACATCAAGAGGAAATCATTCATAGTTTGGGATCTGGTTCTAATCTATGACAATAATTTTCTGAAACATCATGGGAAGATCCAAATGCATTGATTGGGCCCGTTAATTGCTACAGACGTGTGAGAATTTAGAGTTGTTAAGTTTGCATAACTATATGATATTCTATTTCCAAGAGGGGTGAATGATGCATGCCTAAAGCCATTCCACAACCCAGAAACTTCTTAATGAATTGTTTGATCTCTGAAAGGGGTTCATAGTTAGGTTTAGGGTCGAGTCAATTAGGTAGGTTTAAAGCCGAGTTAGTTATATCAGTTGGTTAGTTGCAAATACAAGCATTTGTGTTTGATTTGTTATTCTAGTTAACTGCATCCTTCTACAACTAATTGTGGTTGGAGGAACGCGTGTGGCAGTCATCTTATACATCATACTAAATAATAATTTCCAGTTTCTTTTTGAATTTGATTTAAATCTTTCCCATACTATTCCTGACACATTTTGGTTATTCTCTTTTTGGGATTTTCATCATTTCTAATAAAGTGACTATAATGCTCATCTGTATTTTGATTTTTTGCGTCATTTGCCTCAAGTCCAGGTCACAGTCACCGTTAATACCACGATTCACATTGAGTATAGAAAGTTGTCATATTTATTAGTTAAACGGTCTAATCATAAGCGTCGTATCAAGTCTTTCTATATAGTCTGCATGGAAATATTGAACTCTCCATTGTAACATGTTAGGTGGTTTAGATTCACACTCTAGCTCCAATGTCGAATTCCCCTGGTTCTAAGTTTAAGGTCCAACCTCCTATGTCTATTGCGTATAGATGACGATTTTCATCCATGACTCGAATATTCAAAGTATTTGTCCTTGCAAGTTCATCAGACCCTCAAATTAGATAAATTGAAAATATTCTTGGCAAGTATGAAAATGGTTCACTAGTAAACAATTTTTATCTGATTTCTTTCATTTCCCCTTGCTTAAGTGTGAAGTCTTTACAAAGTCTACGACCCATAAATATGGAAGTCATTATTCCAGGCTGAAGGAGGAATTTTGAGCATTACATAGGTCCACAGTGATGAATTTGAGAAATTTTCCAGTCTTCGACACCTTTGGTGCGGCTATGCAGTGTACGGAGTTTCTTATCATCCGGATGCATAGGGGCTCCTTATGGCTTGATAGAGAGTAACCGATACATGCCAATGATATCTAGAAGTTGGTGGGATTATCTACAATGGGTGCCATTGTTTCATTTTCATTTAAAATCCACTCGAAGTGTGGTAAGAAGAACGAGGATAGTAATTTTTATACCAAGTATGCTACTTAGTGTGATGGAAAAGGGGCCATCATTGATCTGATCAATGTGGCTTCAATAAATGTTTTCTATCATATAATAGAGAGGAAGATTATACGTCATTGCACTAAGGACGAATGCATTTTAGATACTATCTCGGTAGTTGAAGCATGCGATAAAGGAGAAAAATTGAATTGGTGCAACTACTTGTTAAATGAACTGTTCGAAGCTTGTGAAGATGAGTCTAAGTGAGCAAATTACTTCATCTATGATTATATAGTCATATCTCTTGACATGATGAAGTTGTGTCCTCGTGAAGGGAGGGAATTAGCCCAAGTATTTGAAGATCAACCCCTGACACTCGTGCACAATCCATGGCGGATGTTAGGGGACCCAAGCAACAAATAAATCAATGAAGCATCACTAGCTGGTATGCCAAAATGGTCAGTCTTACAACAACTATTCCCAAAATCCTGAAATCAGTCCTTGATGAATATTCACATGCCATATGGTTTGGTGTTCACCATGACACCAATTGGATTCAGTCAAAATTTGTGAACCTAGATATGTTCCAAATATATCCCCTACATTTGGATCTCTTGGAGGAGGTGTTCCATAATGAAGTTCTATCTTGGCCAGGCATTTCTTGTGAGGTCAAAGACAACAAATCAATGTACTATTTTGAAGGAATGTTGCCACGTCCACTGCATGGCGAGATCCCCTCCACCTCTAGGAAGCAGGCCACTGAAGAAACACTCACCCTTGTCTTGAAGCAGTTCAAAACGAATGTGTTTTTAGTTTAGAGCACTTTGGAAGCATTTGGTTTTGCAATAAGTTCTATACCTCCCATTTCTAAGTTTCCTAGTACTAGTTCACTTAGTTCTTCCTCACTAAGACCATTAGCTATATGCCTCCCCCTGGTGGGCCCTAATTCTGTCACTGAGCCTATAGTGCAAGAAAAAGTTCATTCTTCTAGCCTAATTCCCTTAGTTCCTTAATACCATACCCCTATTCCTCCACCCCAAATTGTCGACCTCACAAACGATGAGCCTCATTCCAATTCTAGGAATCAAATAATCGCAGAACCTCCACATTCTACCTCAGCCACTTCTCCAATGTCCCACAAGATCTCACCCTGCACAACTTCCCCCTGCACAACCATTTCAGATCCTTGTTAGACTGGAAATCCCTTTATTGTCGAGACTAAAATGGAGGTCGACTTTGTTATTCAAAATCACTGAGAGCACCCATGATGCCATCATGTCCCAAACCTCTAACCTTATCTCCCCATCCACATCACCAATTGTTCCAAAAATCTGCATTGACATCTACATCGAAGAGGACATAAAACGAGAAAATTTTCCATAGGGGTAGTCTAAAAAGTCGGTCGCTCGTTGGTAACCTCTCTAGGCTCGATTTCCTCTCTTAGGTATTATGTCGATTGATGATCTCCAGAATTGGTCATTGTCTCAACTATTTACTTTAATCAAACTAGCTATTTGATAAGATTAAGCACTGCAAAATACCTTGGTCATTGATAATGAGATGCAACAACAATAAATTATTTTTCTAATAGCCAAACAAGATCAAATCCTATAAGAAAAGAAAGTGTCATAGGAATAGGTTGATGTTATCAGTGCCAAATTTCAAACTCTTTGGCCCACTATCGCTGAAGTGGTACCGAACACACAAAAATATTTATTAGTGTGCACACTTTTTGATTACTGCGACCAAATTAGAGCCACATGTACTGAAATTGTTTCTTTGAACCAAGAGCTTAAGCACACTATCACATCCACCTAGAAAGAACTCCCTAATCCAACCACTCAATATGCCACCAAAATTGAGCAGAAAATTATCAATGGCACTTCTCCTAATCCATCCCTTCACCATGCTACTGGGGAAGCGCAAGAAATCTTCATGTAGGTTTATGTCTGGTCTGGTTTTCTCGCTAGAAATAATCAATCAGTCTATGCATTGTGTCAATAGGATCATTAATTGTTCAACCAATATTTTCTCATGACGGAACTTGACCAACAAAATGATTGTCTTTCACATAATGATTTTCTAGAGAAGCAGATCTGATATATTGAATATGACTCTTGCGCCACCAAGGCTCTACTACATGACCTCAAACCATAAAGACAAATCCATTTTAAGAAGTTGCAACAACTCAACATTGAAGCTGAGAACCAATGGAATCCCCTCATGACTACCCGGCCCACCCAACCCATGGTTGAAGTTACCACGCCATTTCTTGATCACACTACTATTCTGTTGGATTGCTGGTAGTCGACGATTGCTGAATATAATGAGTTCAAAACTAAAGCCATCTAGTCCATGCCAAAGTTGGGTCCTTCATTTTAAGGTGAACCTGCAACTCAAGAAGGAGAAGCTCAGAAAGAGACAACACAAGTAGGAGCACGACAACAACAAGGGGAATCAACAACGTCAACCAAATATTGACTCGGGGAAGAGTCAATTGATTTTGGTGAGGGCTTGTTAGGTCCTTCGTTTTGGGGGACAAAATTTTGACACATTTTGACCAAATTTGACTAGAAGGAAGTTGTGCAGAAAACCACCAAGGAAAAGAAAGAAAACCAACCAAGATTCGTCATGCACTGAATTTGACAAGAGGAAAGTGCAGCAAAGTTCACAGAGATCGTCGAGGAGAGAAGGAGAAATGGAAGCTGAGTCATAAAAGCCACCGAAGAAGAAAGAGTATGGTATCCAAAGGGATTATTGGTAGTTAAAGTGAGTGAGGTTTCGGTGGAAGTTTATAAAAGATAAGAGAAAAGATAGTAGGAGGAGGAAGCAAATACTCTATGCTGAGATGCTTCCACTGTGTCAAAGGAAGTCTTGTCTATTCTTCACTCATCTTTCTCTCTGATCTGGATTGTATAGTGATAGGTCTGATTTTTCCTTGAGGGCTGCAATGCCAGAATGTAATGAAGCAATCTATGTTAATGGAATGGGAATTGTGGGACTGTTCTATATATCTAAATGAGTTGATTTATATGGGATCCTTTTCAAATTTTTCTTTGCATGAATCTGAATTTTATTTGTCTTCTTAGTTGTATCATAAACATCTATTTTCCACATGTAGCATGTTTGCAGATAATATTTGGTGGTGTAGATGTGTGTTGAATGGTTTTATATGCTACTCCTTTATTCTTGATCTTGGACCCTTCCCTATCTAAGTCTCAACATGCCTCAAGTGAGATGCCTTACTCCTTAATGAGTAAGGTGAAAACGTCGAGTAAGGTGAAAATGCCAACGTTCTGCTATACCACAAAAAATCCTTTGTTGGCCCCTAAGTTTGAACCTAGGGTCTCTATCAATTAAAATTTTGAGCCAACAAGCCCGATAGAGGTAGCTCAGATGGAATTAAAGTTGAGTGCAAAAAGTAATCCCGGGATGACGTACCTTCGGGCAAAGGCAATAGGTGTAGGTACATTTCATTGACTAGTGGGAGGTCTCGTACACAAATCATTCCGATGTAGAGTTCCCTAAATAATTTCAAAGGTGCACACATAGAGAACCTCTGGGATGACGCAAGCCCGATATGACATTAGCATGGGAGGATAGCCCATAAGAAACATAAATGAGCATAGAAGGTAAAGCTCTAGGATGGTGTCAGGTTGGGCGGACGTGGCATAATGGCAACATCGGCCCAATAGAAAGGAAGTAGGGCTAGCATGGTGAAGTGGAGCAACAGTAAAGACCAATAGAGAGGAAGTCAGACATTCTACAACTTAAAAAGCTTGAATTAGGTGGTTTTAATTCTTAAAACTTCAACGAAGAAATTCATCGCAAAACAAAAAGACCCGACACCTCTTTCTCTCTCCTCATTGATAGACACATAAGAACTCGTGATTGGCCCTTACAGACAACTTAATAGACATAAATGAATGATGACGCCAATATATGTCAACATGACATGGTCAAATTAGAAGAGGACATGTGGCATGCATCTTCGATGTTTTTGGCTGGATAGTGGGCCAAATTTGAGTGACACATGTCACCGCTTAGATGAGACCATGTTGCATTAGTGATGTAAGCATGACATCATCCTAGAAGAACTTACCCCAAAAGGTTTATAGAGAGTGCATGCAATTTCCTTCCAGCTAATTAAGCACTAGGCATACATGACTGGGGTCAAGGAAAACTCACCCTAGCGGACATGCAATTGGTCCACGAGCATAGGCAGTGGTTCCCACAAGACACATCAACCTAGTCCCCTGAATCTGTAAAGTTTTGGGTGAGCACAAAGGAGGAATATCAACCTGACAAAGCATTGGGACATGATGATAGAACAATCAGGAAACGCCGACCAATGGAGAAGATGAAAGGCGAACCCACACTTACACATCAACCAGGAAACCTTTTCAAAGGTGTGTTGGAGGATCAAATCCTTTGGGCCTAAGAGTGCCAAGACATGGTCTTATGCAAACATAAGAACCAAGAGTGAGGAGGTGTTTTTCAGTGTTAAATAAGCCCTCGGGGCTTAAAGTACATAAAGGGCCCACAACATGTCTCTCTCTCTATCTATCTGTTTCACACACACACACACACACACACACACACACACACACATAAAGAACTTGGGCCAAGACTTATATGGCAGCAGAGTAATGTTTAAGCACTTGGGGCCTATTTGGAATGTGGATATACAATCTTGATTAAAGCTGTTTGGGCCAAAAATAAAGTGATTACATGCTATGTTGAAGTCTAGTAAAATCATGACTACAATGTTGCAATTTGGTGTTTATGCCAAATATAATATATTTAAGAGCTAAAGCTCTAACGAAGGCATCGACAAGTTGGCATAGTATTTGGCGGCATGGAGATATTAAGAGACATTTTTAATATAAACACTAAATTTTGAGATTCGCCAAAACTAGAAAGTCCTAGCTAAGTTATGAAAAAATCCAGAATAACAAAAATTGACAGTTAAACTCAAATTTTTAGGAAGAAATAGGTGATGAGTATTTCAAGACTTCGAGAAAAAATACAAATTAATCAATTGAGAAGGACAAAGGAAAAAATAAAAGATTCATGCAAGCATTCAAGTGCAAGGTAATACAAGTTTTAACTCCAAAAATATCAGTCCAAAATTCTTTACAAGAAGAATTTGTGCAATTGTGTGTGCATGTGTGAAAGGTTGTTGTTGCAATGAGATGCATAATGTGAGTATGAATTAAGGATGAATCATAAACCAATTTTTGGTGTCTCAAAGCTATCTGAGAATGTAGAGAATTGAATGCAGAATGGTGTGTTTATCAAAGGTTATTTTATGGTGAAATTAGTAATTGGATTGATGTTGTTGGTGTGTTTGGTGATTTTTTTCAGTGATCAAAGATTTCTGAAGGCAATTTTAATGGTGGTTTTGGCGAGTAGTTGAGGCATGTAAGTTATTTGTTCTATGGAGGGAGTGACCTATAATTTGAGTTTGAAAATGGATGAAATATGGATCAATAGGGATAGAAAGTTGTGGCTTGCATTCCAGGGGAAGTAGTCCCTTTCGGTAGTAGTTGATAAATGAGCAAGGGAAATAGTCCATTTTAGTGGTGGCTAATAAACAAGCAAGGGCAACATTCCCTTTTAGTGAAATATTATAAATGAGTAAGAAAAATAGTCCCTTTCAATAGTGGTTGGTAAATAAGTAGGGACAACAATCCCTTTCAATGGTAGCTGATAAATGAGTAGGGTTAGAAGTTCCTTTCAGTAGCAGCTGATAATACTACAAGTGGAAGCTTTTAGGGAAATGTTGTAATATAAAGTTGAAGCTTGTCTTTTCCAGAGAAATAAAAGGAAGATTGATTTCTTATATATGTGTTGCACATGTGTATGAAAATGGTTATGATGTTATGTTTTACGTGATTGAAATATGATGTTGACTACATAAGTGGTTGATGAAGTGATTGAAAAGTGAAAATTGTGAAGATTTGTATAATTTGGTCACACTACCGATTCACCCCCCAGTGGTGTACTAGTTTCGATTGTTTCTAACAGAGACACACCCACAAGTAAATCTATAAATTCAAGAGAGTTAGAATCATTTGTCCATCATGGGACTAGATCAATTTGTCTATATTTTTCTTTGAGCTTGAGGCTCTAAGGGTTTTAAGACCCCATTTCTCTTTGACTATTTTTAGTGGAGGTGATCCCACCCTACCTAGTCACCTTTCTTCTTGTTCTGACAACAAGGAATTAAGTATTAGAAAAATAAGTGAAGGCTTTTGTAGGAATTATGAGGCAAGTCAACCTAATTATTGAATATATACAAATCTGTATTGAAGTAGAAAATTGAATTATTTTGAGGCTTTTTCCATGTGAATTCATTCCGAGGAAGGAAAAAAAACAACCCTTTAGAAGCAGATCAAGACATCTTCTAAGACTAGACATCATCCTCTAAGCAACTTTTGGGTTGTACTAAGGATATTCGAGAGGCTGGTTATAATAATTTAGATCAAACTTGAAGTCATCCCAAGGCCCTATAATACACACAACTCTCCTCAGGGACTATAAACTTGTTACATAGTGGAAATAATCTTCCTGTGTGGCCTCAGAAACCCTCCCAAATATCTGTTATAGTTGCACGAATTCCTCAGAATGTTAGGTACCTATACTACTAGTGTAACCCCTTATTGTTATTAGTGCAACCCCCTTATTGTATTATTGTTCCCATATAGTCCCCATGTTGTTATTATTGTGCCCCATAGAAGCCCACTATTGTTATTGTTGTGCCCCTACAATATTATTGTTATGTAGGCTCTAATTGTATTGGGACCCCTTAGACTCCTATATATAGAAAGGAGGTCTTGTCATTTGTATCATCCAAGAATTTTTTATTTGTGTAATGTAAAGGAGGTTTCCCCCTCGAAGAGGCTGATTTTGAAGTCATTGATCTATCTTTTCTTCTATTTTGTGAGTTGGTTGCATAAATTTTGGTATCAGAGGTTTGGATTCTAGGGTTTTGTTGCTTCAAACCGGCCATCATGGAACTTCACTCACTTTGTTTCAACGAAGTTTCAGAAGCTGAAATTAAAACCCATTTGAAATGACATCTTGATGAACCTCGGGTTTGAATTTCATATATTTTATTGTTATAGTTTTCAGAGGTATTATCCAAAGAATTTATGGTTTTTACAGGATCTCAAATTATATCGTAAACATGTGACCTGGGAACCTCATCATAAATTTCTCTCTGAGCATCAGATTGAAATTTAGTAAAACATTATAGAAAGAAGAAAAACTTTATTTTTCTGTGTATCGTTTCCAGGTCTGAAGGGGGAAACAATGACACGCGGCACTTCGTAGAAGTTCGCTCTACTGAACTAGTCTATAATCATGTCATCTTGGGATATTGGGAATAATTTTTTCTTGGAAATCCAATCTTGATCAGACTTGTGGGGTTGTAAAGAGGACTCAGAGGGATAACACAGGATGAAATTGTAGACCTTGGAGATCGAAAATTACAGAGATACAATAGATTCAATATCGAGCTCCTACAAAGCGAAAAACGGTGTGTAGTCTTTTTAAAATTTGGCATAAGTTTGGTTTGAAAAAATAGTTTGAAGTAATTCAAAGGGAATAGTGAAATTCAATTATCATTAATTGATGCCCTGAAGAAAGAAAATGGAAACACCTAGTAAGCAACTTGAAAGATCTACCATGACTCATGAAGAAGAGGAAGAAATGCAACATCATATATCAAAATTATGAGACCAATTGCAACAAATTTCACTCTCACAAAAAGTAATAGAAGCTAAGATAGATGGTTTAAAGAAAGGCGTGGAAGCTAAGATGAATGGCATGGAAGCTAAGATGAGTGGTGTAGAAGCTAATATTGATGGTGTGAAATCTAAGATGGATGGTTTAGAAGCAAACATTGAATATTTCAAGAAAGTCATGGAAGGTTTGAAAGGAGGTTTGCAAAAGTTTCTTCAAGAAATGTTTCCTAATGGCGAAAAGGTAGTAGAGGAAACTCATGATGAGAAAAAAAGAAACGTTAATCATGCTTCCATAGAATCTAATGTTGGATTGAGGACCCACCATGTTCCAAAGATCGATATGAGGAAGTTTTATGGAAAGGATCCCGTAACATGGATACTACAGATGGAGAAATATTTCAATCTCCATAATGTGCAAAACACACAAAAGGTACGCATTGCAACTTTATATTTAGAACCTGTTGGAGAGGTAAATCCCCTCTACGGATAGAGGCAATCCCTACTAGCCCAGCAGGGGTCTAGCAACAATCACACAATGCTGCTGCGCATGTTCCTAATTACAATTAAACAAGAGGTAAAGAGCACCTACTTGGATTCCTGCGCTGTCGTTTGACGAAGAGATGTTGCTTCGCTCCTCCGCTTCGGCTGGTCACAATCCTCCGCGATCTCCGCGAATAGATACCTGCACACACGAAGAGGAAACAAACACAAGCTTGAAATCTAGTAAAAGCAACCATACATCAGTCAGAAAAGATGTAATTCACATTTAACCATTGCAAGTACAAATGAGAATGGAACAATAATAACAGTCATCTATTATTAATCAGAATAGAGAAGAGTACAACCAAATGTTCTGACGTCGGTAACCTTCTCAGGAGGGGCCAGTCAGCATGTATCTCAAGCATTCACCTTTGAGGATGATTCTCCCAAGACAAACAACTCTCTCTCTCACACAAATAGCACAAAACAACCTTCCCTAAGCAATCAATCACTTCCACACCTAGCACACCAAACCTATAGCAGCAATCTGAGCACTACAAGCTCTGTACAATCCAAGCTATTCCAAGCTAAGTCTAACTATGTCCAACTAGCTGCTCATGGTAATGGTGGAAGTTTATATAGGAGAAGGAGCCTCCTAAAAGGGTGGAAGGATGAGCTTATCTTCAAGGGAAGTGGTTGCAAAGGGTCGAACAGACATGCCATAGAAGGGAGTCGACATTCACAAAGCTAACAACCAAGCCTGGAAGTATCTGGAAGGCTGGTTGTTTGAACAAATTCGCCCAAACTGGATCAGCGCGGGTTATGAGGAAATTGTCGCGCTGTCGGCGCGTCTCAATAACTGGGACAGTCATGTCAGTGCGGAAGCACACGGGAAAGGCGCGATGTTCACTAGCGCGGGAAAGTGATGTTCTTCCGCGCTGGCAGCGCACGGAATACGCTACAGGGCACCGGTCATCGCGGATATTTAAGGAACAGTCGCGCTGATGAACAAAACGTTAGGAAAATGGGTTTTTGGGCCAGTTCAGGAAGCATGAACTTAGTGATTAGCACAACAGGGTGACTGACAGGAAGGCAGTGACAAATTACTGTGTAACAGATACCCCCTAAAGCATGAAGACCGAGAGAGCGGGAGGGGTGAAATGCTTTACAACACACGCCGAACTGGAACACCACCAGGAAGGACCGAAATATCTCTGATAATCAAGTACATGCAGTCTAGGCATGGGCGCAGCCATCCACAAAGACATGCGAAAAGGTCTGTGGAATGGACGCAGCCACCCAGCTAAAGAGACCATAATAATGACAAGGTATGGTCGCAGCCATCCATCAGCGAGTCATGTAATGATCATCCACAAATCGCAACCTGGACCATAACAGACAGGGATCCAGGGTCTTGCGCTCCGTCCCGATCCGAACAAAGTACAAGTTCAAGCATGTGAATATATGAGCTGAAGTCGAACATGCATGAACATCGTCTGATTATCAGTCAATGATGAAAACTGTTAACAGACGCGAGAGGTACCACCAATAATGACAATGGCCCTCAAGGTACTATAGGTACAGTCCGCGGCATGTGAATCAATGAGCTGGTGTCGAACATCCACGGAATCATTCGATCGGAGGCCAATGATGAAAACCTCTCGTCGAACACGAAGAACCTGCCATTGAGGCATGCAGGCTCTAAGGCACCTGAAGGGAGTCTATAAGTCACCTTCCCGGATAATGAGCTGAAGTCGACAGGAAGTGACCTTGATCGAAGGTGGGCCATAATGTTTCCCACATCATCGACGCGAGACAGAGGAAAAAATGATTTGTGTGAGATAGCAGATGAGGTTGTATTATGCAGAGGTCAACTCCTCTTGAACATATCGGCGGCACTGTAGCGGGTTTGGCAGTATTTGACATCAAATGAGCAGAGGGTATAGTGATGATGGCAATGGGCAGATGAGAGGTCGAATAGGATAACCCAAACCCACGGAGGCCAGTGAAAAACAAGATGAGATGGTCCCACCCAGACACGAAGCAGAGGAGTGCCATGTTCAAGAGCGACATACTGCCGACGCGACTATGATTACAGTTCCATTTTCCCCACCATTTCTGGCAGGTACCCCGGTTATTTTTGGATGACAAGCTTGACGGGGATAGCATATGCTTGAAAAGTGTCATTTCGACAACGCCCGATGTCATCAAGTGTTTAACGAGCCTGACAAAGGAAAAACTCGGCGTCTTTTCTTGTTTAGAGAGTCTGAAAAGACAGCGGAAAAGGAAACTCCAGGGGGGTCCTTTTTCGCAAATTTGTGTCTCTCGAGCCCGAAAAAGTATAAAACTATGCTCGAAAGAACCGCCCGATCATTACGATCGAGGAGTACTTTTCATGAGTAGTGATATCGATCTGAAAAAGTAAAAAAGTAATTGGTATCACGTCGTTTCGTAACCATTAACGAACCGGAAACGACAAGGGTCCGACAATCTTTTCGTTTTTACACGGTCGGAAAAGGGTTTAAAGACGACCGCCTCTTTTTTACTTTTAACGAGTCAAGAGGGATAAATCGGCAATCTTTCCATCTTTAAACGGTCAGAAAAGAGCTGAAAGCAGACCTCCATTTTTATTCTTTTTAACGAGTCAAAAAGGGAAAAATACTTGGCAATCTTTTCATATTTTACGAGTCAGAAAAGAGCTTAAAGGTGACTCGTCCTAGAGGAACGAGTGGTATAAAAGGATAGCAACTGGTTCCGACAATGGTGGAACTGCTCAAAACATATAATGGTCAAGAGGCTGGCTAATAAAACCACTCATCGCTGCGGTTCCTCAGGAAAGGATAAACAACCAAGTGAGAGCGTATGATCGGCCAAAGAGATGGTAGCAATGGAATGAAACAACCATGGCTCATCTAGCAGGATTCAGCGGATAAAAATGGCAATCACGAGATGTAAATCGGGTATGGGTTCATTTTTACACAAGCTTGAACCGTGGAGAACTTTGCTTGGATTCGGTTTCATGTTTACACAAGCTTGAAACGAAAAACTATGCTTGTTATAAGTTCGCATGCCCCCAGCATAATGACGCAAATCGAGGTACATGCCCCCCAAGCTTCATTGCATTCAACAAAGTGGATGGAATGAAGGTTCACTCTCGAGATCTATGAAAGACTCGACTTGTATTTTACGAGATCTTAATCAAAAGACTCGATCTGGAAAGGGAGGTGTTTCATTTTTTAATGAGGTTGACACAGTAAAAGAACTATCCTCATAACCCTTGTTTCATTTTTTAACGAGCTTGACACAAGATCAGGAACTATGCTCGGCTCCTTGTTTCATTTTTTAACGAGGTCGACACAAGATGAGAACTATCCTCGGAACTGATCCTGTTTCATTTTTTAAGGAGCTTGACACAGGAAAAGAACTATGCTCCAACACCTTGTTTCGTTTTTTAACGAGGTCGCCACAAGATAAAAACTATCCTCGGACTAAGCCTAGTTTCATTTTTTAAGGAGCTTGACACCGGAAAGGAACTATGCTCCAACCCGACCTAATTTCATTTTTTAGGGAGCTTGACATAGGAAAGTGAACTATGCTCCGCCCAGACCCAGTTTCATTTTTTAAGGAGCTTGACACCGGAAAGGAACTATGCTCCGTCCAGACTTCATCATAATGAACGGGAAGTGGAGGCCCCCAAGAAAGTGGTTCCGGAGGGAAGGCCAACATCTTGGAAATCAGGACCTAATGCCCCCAGGACACTATGCACGATGGTGTCATCACTGGGTACGGGCACGGGGGAGGTGGCCACGTAGTTGATCTCTGGTGAGACAGATGCAACAGGTGGATGAAAACCAGGAGGGAAGGACAATTGTGCCGGAGGGGCTTGTGGACGAACGAACGATAATTGATCGATCGTCACTATTCTTCCATTGTGTGGAAAACAAACCACACGGAAAAGTGAAGAAACAAGGGCTCCCAGGGCATACACATAATCACGACCAAGGAGAAGACTGAAGTCTAAAGAACCTTGGGTAACCGAGACGTCTATATAGACGGTCTTGCCCCCCAAAGTAATAGGAAACTTTGGAAGGATCCCTAATGGCTGACTCGTTCCTCCGTCAAAAGCGGTGAGATTCGGTGCGACAGGTACAAGCGATGGGGAACCCAAAGCCCGCCAAGTAGTAACGGGCATAAGACTGACCGATGCGCCTTCATCCAACACAGTGCCAGGCAGCGCCATATGGGAGGCATAGGCGGTGACCCAAAAAGGCACATGGGACGGAAGGGGAGGGGCAGTCAAACGACTCCAATCAAAGGAGATGACCGAACTACTTGGTGGGGGAACCATATGGTTGCCCCCCTGCTCGGAAAGAACCGAATCTAAATTCTCCGGAGAGGTTTCAGGAGAACCTTTATCAAGCTCAGGAGAATCTGAGGAGACGAGAAGAACATGAGAATTTTTCTCTTCCGAAACAGAGTGCTTGAGAGGAGGTGAACTCGAATCAACACCCTTTCCGACCAACGACGGGTCTGGAACAGGCTGGGGACAGCCAGGTTCGGGAAGAGGAGCCTGGACAAGAGAGGAATCTGAAGCAATCTCTTTGTCAACAGGGGTGCGATCTACAGTTGTAGAAAGACGTTGATAACCAGCGGGAAATGGATTCGGAGGAGCAGAAAGACTTTCCAACACAGCAGAGGCTTTATCCATGAGTGGACAAAGGTGAAGGGGATGCTTAGCTTCACAAAGTCGACAGGGGATTCGAAAATTCCCTTTCTCCTTACCATTCCCAACCGATGAGGTAGCATCGCCATGATCATCAGTGGACGATGAAGGGCAGGCCGGATCGTGAGACCAAACTTCTAATACTCTGGGGATGCCAGGACAATCACGAAGCAGATGGTCCTCCCTGCACAATCGACAAGGAAACTTAGCCTTCCGCGGAGGAGCAGAAGGTGACCTGACTTCAGGTGTACTGGAGTGGACAGCTGGACTGAGGAGGGGAACTGTGTGTGTAGGCTCTCCCTTAGGGGACTTCTTCTTCTTGGTCTTCCTCTTCTTCTTCTTAGCCACCTGGTTACTCACATCGAGAATTTCACCAGGCGAAGTACAAGAGGACGACGTAGAAGTAGGCGTCGAAGGGGAGAGATCCACCTTAGGATCAACATGATGTTGTTCAGGTGGAGGGACTGATGGACTAACAGCCGATACGGTAGGAACCAAAGAGGTTGAAAACAACCATACAGGCAACCCGACAGTTAACCCTGGTAGGGACAACGTCGCCATATACGGAGCACCAACATTCCCAAGAGGAGGGAATTGTCCTGGATTCCCATCAGAGGGGGACCCTGGGTTAGTGAATCCCGGAAAAGTTGCCATAGCAAACGAAAACGAAACCTACTCAAACTAACGCACACAAGATCTAACCAGGTGATGTTATCGTGTCCGAATTAATTTTAAGACACAAGAACCAAACTTGACCTTTTCATGTTTCAAGAATCGAGAAAAGGATGAAAAGATGACTCTAGTCTCCTTCGAATGTTTAATGAGCACGAAGTGACAAGACGCTCACAGGCACCTTTTCATTTAGGGAGTCCGAAAAGGATCAAAAGTGACTGCTCTGGAGATTCTAGGTATAGGGTTTACCAAGCGACCCGTAAAACTACTTATACACCTCAGCAACCGTATGAGAGCCAAGGACTTTCCGTACTGCAGTCAATCTTCCCGAATGCTGTGTTCGGTGCGTTACGGTTCACAAGGCGGCAGACTCGGCTTCCTATGGATAAAGGATAAAAGCCTAGTGGGGTCTCCCTATATACGCGACGGTACGTGGGAGCGCAGTCCGTGTTAGACCACTATCGAGTCACAGAAGGAGGAATCACCCAACCTAATGTGAAACAACAGTGACTATGTTTAAAGACGCCGGAACACGTCTCTAACCTAGACCTCTAGATGTTCGCGTTTAGTTCCAATGCGTTTTTAGATTCATTCGGTTCATTTTATAGTTGATCTTGAGATTAAGTTTCAATTTCAGGTCCTATCGTATGTTCTCTCACAATTACCTAGATGCAAACTACATGCCAAAGAGAATCATTTTGTTCGATGAATTCTAGCTATGGAAGGGTAAAGAGATTTCAATCAAACAAAATGAACACAATCAATCAAACAGCCTAATGCAACTAAAAGCGAGGAAAGGAAACTTTTCTTTTGAAAATGCAAATCAATGAAACATTCTTTTCCTTTTCAATTTTTCAAAGCAAAGCTACTAGTTTGATTTCTTTTCAATGACACAAAGCACCTAAATGAATTTGGAGGAACCGGAACACCAAGTAAACTACTTAATGAAAGCACACAAAGTTCCCAAAACACTCAACCAAAGCTTCCCAAATCAAAGGAAAACAAAATTCCGCAGGAGCTATGTGATCTAAGCTCTCGCAAGACAAGCAAGGACTGCAAGCAAGGAGGAAGCGAAAAGAAACCACTCGGGAACACAATCCAAAACACTCCGACAATCACTGAACGAGTGAGAAAACAAATCTGAAATCAGCTGGTCAAACAAGCAAACAAGATTCCTACGGAAGGCTTGACACACACACGGCCTCTAGATGTCCTAGGGCTAGAGTGCAAAATCAATAGAGAAAAGCGAACACCCGAAGGACGAGAGCCACAACCAGTCAATTAGAGACTCAACACAATCCGGCAATTGCAAAAGTAATGATGGAAACACGAACCAAGCAGCGAAAGCAAAAAAGGGAAGGTATTTGCAAACTTAAAACTGAGCAAAAACGAAACCTTATGGAACCAAGCTCCGCAATCAAGCAGTTCAAAGTTCAAACAATGAAAAACAGGTCATCAGACAAGTGGAGAGAAGAAGGGAAAGTCACAGCAAGAGGTTCAGGAGGCCAATTTGGTCAAAAATGAGTTTTACAGGATCAGCGCGGGTAGCCTTCAGCAACTCGGCGCTGACAAGGGAAGGCCTGTAGCAACTTTGCGACGTCAGCGCGGAAAGACAGGAATAAAGCGCGCTGTCTCAGAAAAACGAGGTCAGCGCGGAAAGAAAACACACAGACGCGATGACAAGAAACACAAAGAAGCGGGGGCGCGATGCCAGCGCGGAAGGACACGAATAAAGCGCGCTGTCTCTGAAAACGAGGTCAGCGCGACTGTTAGACGTACAGGCACGATGGAAAGAAAACCAAAGAACAGGGTCGCGATGTTAGCGCGACTGTTTGGAATTAAAATGCGCTGAGAGCAAAAACAAGCAAGGCCAAAATAAAAACTTCCCAAACCAAAGGCAAGAGCCTTCTAACAATAAAAATGTTTCCCAGAAACACCCAGAAAGTTCATAAGCAAAGAGACAATCCCAAAAACTCGAAAAGAGATCAATCAAAGTTAAACACAAAAGTGGACTCAAGACACAAAAAGGCTGATCC
The DNA here is from genome assembly GCA_031772625.1 of Pinus tabuliformis. NCBI lineage: Eukaryota > Viridiplantae > Streptophyta > Pinopsida > Pinales > Pinaceae > Pinus > Pinus tabuliformis. The sequence goes on from CM062815.1 coordinate 43,375,473, forward strand.
CCAGCGGAGTCGCCAAATTGTTGGAGAGGTAAATCCCTACTAGCCCAGCAGGGGTCTAGCAACAATTACACAATGCTACTGCGCATGTTCCTAATTACAATTAAACAAGAGGTAAAGAGCACCTACTTGGATTCCTGCGCTGTCGTTTGACGAAGAGATGTTGCCTTCGCTCCTCCGCTTCGGCTGGTCACAATCCTCCGCGATCTCCGCGAATAGATACCTGCACACACGAAGAGGAAATAAACACAAGCGTGAAATCTAGTAAAAGCAACCATACATCAGTCAGAAAAGATGTAATTCACATTTAACCATTGCAAGTACAAATGAGAATGGAACAATAATAACAATCATCTATTATTAATCAGAATAGAGAAGAGTACAACCAAATGTTCTGACGTCGGTAACCTTCTCAGGAGGGGCCAGTCAGCATGTATCTCAAGCATTCACCTTTGAGGATGATTCTCCCAAGACAAACAACTCTCTCTCTCACACAAATAGCACAAAACAACCTTCGCTAAGCAATCAATCACTTCCACACCTAGCACACCAAACCTATAGTAGCAATCTGAGCACTACAAGCTCTGTACAATCTAAGCTATTCCAAGCTAAGTCTAACTATGTCCAACTAGCTGCTCATGGTAATGGTGGAAGTTTATATAGGAGAAGGAGCCTCCTAAAAGGGTGGAAGGATGAGCTTATCTTCAAGGGAAGTGGTTGCAAAGGGTCGAACAAACATGCCATAGAAGGGAGTCGACATTCACAAAGCTAACAACCAAGCCTGGAAGTATCTGGAAGGCTGGTTGTTTGAACAAATTCGCCCAAACTGGATCAGCGCGGGTTATGAGGAAACTGTCGCGCTGTCGGCGCGTCTCAATAACTGGGACAGTCATGTCAGCGCGGAAGCACACGGGAAAGGCGCGATGTTCACCAGCGCGGGAAAGTGATGTTCTTCCGCGCTGGCAGCGCACGGAATACGCTACAGGGCACCGGTCATCGCGGATATTTAAGGAACAGTCGCGCTGATGAACAAAACGTTAGGAAAATGGGTTTTTGGGCCAGTTCAGGAAGCATGAACTTAGTGATTAGCACAGCAGGGTGACTGACAGGAAGGCAGTGACAAATTACTGTGTAACAGAACCCAATCAATTTGTATGGTATCGATGGTTTTGTTCTCATAAAAAAACTGCCACTTGGTTAATTTTTATGGAGTAAATGATAGCACATTATGAGGATAAAAAAAGAAACACCTTCTTTAACCAATTGATAAATCTCAAACAAAAGGGTTCAATGGTGGAGCACATTGAGGAATTCCAAAAATTGAATATAAGGGTAAAAGATATTCCAGAGGAGCATATGATTGATGTGTTCATAGGGAATTTAAAGGATAACATCCAACATGAGGTTCGCTTTTGGGAACTTGATCCATTCGAGAAGGCATTCAAGTTGGAAAGAAAAATTGAAAGAAAAATTATGGCAACAAGGAAGCCTACCACTCACAACTATAAAGAGGAAACTCATGATGAGAAAAAAAGAAACGTTAATCATGCTTCCATAGAATCTAATGTTGGATTGAGGACCCACCATGTTCCAAAGATCGATATGAGGAAGTTTTATGGAAAGGATCCCGTAACATGGATACTACAGATGGAGAAATATTTCAATCTCCATAATGTGCAAAACACACAAAAGGTACGCATTGCAACTTTATATTTAGAACCCAATCAATTTGTATGGTATCGATGGCTTTGTTCTCATAAAAAAACTACCACTTGGTTAATTTTTATGGAGTAAATGATAGCACATTATGAGGATAAAAAACGAAACACCTTCATTAACCAATTGATAAATCTCAAACAAAAGGGTTCAATGGTGGAGCACATTGAGGAATTCCAAAAATTGAATATAAGGGTAAAAGATATTCCAGAGGAGCATATGATTGATGTGTTCATAGGGAATTTAAAGGATAACATCCAACATGAGGTTCGCTTTTGGGAACTTGATCCATTCGAGAAGGCATTCAAGTTGGAAAGAAAAATTGAAAGAAAAATTATGGCAACAAGGAAGCCTACCACTCACAACTATAAAGACGGAAGTGTTGCTTCCCCTATCCTTCCACAAACTACAAGTTTGACACCAAAATAATTGGAAGAAAAATGAGCAAAAGGGCTTTGTTACAGTTGTGATAGAAAATACACTAAAGGTCATAAGTGTGTTGAGAAGAAATTATTTTAGATAGATTGTGAAGAGGAGGAAGAAAAAGAACAAGAAATGTCAAAAGAAGAGGATACACACCAATAAATAACCCTATAGAAAGAAGAAATGAATCCGACCATATCTTGTAATGCACTAGAAAGAATTACCACTCCTCAAACTCTCAAGATAGAAGGACATATCAAGAAGAAAAAGGTAATAGTGTTGATCAATTCGGGTATTACTCATAATTTTATTCATTGTAAGATAACCAAAGAATTGAATTGATTCCTATACCCAACACCAAAGTGTCAAGTGATGGTTGCCAAAGGAGGAACCATAAATTTCTCTGGAAAGTGCCATAATATCAAGGTATCAATTGGAGAATATGTAATGAATAGTTCAATGCTTTCCATTCCGATGAGTGGTGTTGATGTTGTACTAGGAGTCCAATGGCTAAAATCTTTGGGTACGATATATTTTAATTTTCAAGAAATTTTCTTGAAATTTTTTTGGTAAGGAATGGAAGTTTAATTAAGGGATATCACAGGGAAACCAGGAAAATTAATTAGCTCTAGCAGCATGACAAAGCTTCTAAAGAAAGAACAACAAGGCGTAATTTCATAATTATGTTCACTAGAGGTTCCCCCATCGAAATCATCTATTTCTCTAGATCTCCAAAAAGTTTTGGATAATCATTCCAAGGTATTTGAGACTCCCAAAGGCATCCCACCTATTCATTATCATGATCATGCTATTCATTGATTCTAGGAATTGTTCCCCCAAACATCAGACCTTACAGATATCCATATGCCCAAAAGAGTGAAATTGAATGTATGGTTACATAAATTCTAGAGGTTGGTATAACTCAACCTAGTCAAAGTTCTTTCTCTGCTCCATTGGTATTGATACACAAGAAGGATGGGTCATGGTGCATGTGTCCATATTATAGGGAGCTCAACAAGCTTACTATTAAATATAAATTTCCCATTCCTGTCATTTATGAATTATTGGATGAATTACATGGAGCAATTTACTTCACCAAGTTGGATCTTCGTTTAGGATATCATCAAATCATAATGAATACCGAAGACATTCCAAAAAAACATTTAGAACTCATGAGGGTCATTATGAATTTTTGGTCATGCCTTTTGGCCTTACCAATGCACCTTCTACATTTCAAGGTTTGATGAATTACATTTTCAAACCCTTCCTTAGAAAATTTGTGTTAGTATTTTTTGATGGTATACTAATCTACAAGAAGTCTTGGAAGGATCATGTTCAACATGTTGACAAGGTGATCGAACTATTAGGGGAGAAACAATTATATGCAAAAAGCTCCAAATGTTTCTTTGGAGTACAAGAGGTGGAAATTTGGGTCACATTGTATCTCATGAAGGTGTTAAGGTAAACCCTGGAAAAATTAAAGCCATTAAGGAATGCAAAATTCCCACATCCATAAAGCATCTGTGAGGGTTTCTCAGGTTGACAGGGTATTATCACAAGTTTTTTAAGAATTATGGGAGAATAACAACACCTCTAACAACATTACTAAAGAAAGATGTATTTTATTGGACTCTAGAAGAAATGAAGGCCTTTGAACATCTTAAAGAAGCAATGTGCCTAACACCAGTCTTAGCTATGCCAGACTTCACAAAAACCGTTATTGTGTAAAGTGACGTCTCAGGAAATGGAATTGGTGTTATTTTTAATGCAAGAACAAAGACCCATTGCTTTCGAAAGTAATTCAATAAAAGGAAAGTATTTACACAAAGCTATTTATGAGAAGGAAATGTTGGCAATACTATATGCACTTAAGAAATGTCGACCTTACCTATTGGGAAGACACTTCAAGGTAAAAATGGATCATGATAGTCTTAAATACTTTTTAGAACAAAGATTATCTTCAGAAGAACAACAAAAATGGGTCACAAAGATGTTAGGATATGAATTTGAAAGCATCTAAAAAAAGGGAAGCAAAATGTTGTTGTAGATGCACCCTCAAGAAAGGATGAGGATGTGTAGGCATTGTTTTATGCCATTTCTATTATCCAACGAGATTGGATAAATGAAGTGAGGGATGAATGGAAGAATTAAAAATACGTGTGGGAACTCATTCAAAAGTTGCAGAAAAACCCGAGTACATCTGTTACATTTAGGTGGAAAAATGATTTGTTATGGTACAAAGATCGCTTATACCTCTGTAAGAATTCCCAACTCAAACAAAATATTCTTCTTGAATTGCACACCTCTCCCTTAGGAGGGCACTTAGGCTATTTAAAAACTTACCATAGGGTTAAGAAATATTTTTTTGGGATGGCCTTAAATTTGATATTAAAAAATTTGTGGCAGAATGTTTGGTTTGCCAGCAAAATAAAGTTGAGACAATTAAGACCCCAGGTCTGTTACAACCTTTATCCATTCCAAGTCAATGTTTGGAGGAGGTTTCAATGTATTGTATCATAAGTTTACCCAAGTACGAAGGAAAAAGTGTCATTATGATGGCAGTTGATAGAATTACCAAGTATGTACACTTTTGTGCATTATCTCATCCATTTAAAGCGAGTACATTTGCTATTGAATTTTTGGAAACAATTCAAAAGCTACATGGAAACCCAAAGATTATTGTAAGTGAGAGAGATCCCATTTTCACTGGAAAATTTTGGACAAAATTGTTTTCTTGTCTAGGTACTCAGTTAGCTCATAGCTCATCTTATCATCCTCAATCTGATTGGAAAACCGAGATAGTGAACAAATTATTGGAAGGATATCTTCGTTGCTTTGTATCTGACAAATAGATACAACGGGTCAATTGGTTGCCACTAGCTAAATGGTGCTATAACACTTCCTTCCATACTGTAGCAAAAATTACCCCATTTATGACACTTTATGGATATCATCCACTGTCCATCACATCATATTTAAAATAAAATTGTAAGGTTCAAGTAGTGGAAGATCACATCAAGCATCAAAAACAAGTTCTCAAACTCTTAAAGGATAACCTCACTTTGGTGTAGAATAGAATGAAACAACAAGCAGATCAACATCACAACGAAAGAAGTTTTGATGTAGGTGACTAGGTATTTGTATGACTACAACCATACACACAAATGTCGCTCAAGAAAGCTAAGAAGGATAATAAATTATCACCAAAGTATTATGGTCCACACAAGGTGTTACAAAATATTGGTAATATGGCATACAAATTGGAGCTTCCTGCATCTTCCCGAGTGCACCTAGTTTTCCATGTTTCATGCTTAAAGAAGGTTATAGGCGAGAAGATCCCAATTCAAACAATATTTCTAGAATTTGATGAGGAAGGAAAAATCATATTGGAACCTGAAACAGTAATAGAAAAAAGAAATCAACAGCTATGAAATCGATCAATTTCAGATTATCTCATCAAGTGGAAGAACTTACTCGCTAAATATTCCACATGGGAGGATGAGAATTTTATACCGAAGTATCCAGAACTACTCAAGCATTGAGGAAACACTTTTTGAAGGAGACAGGCATGTGAGGTCCCTATACTACTAGTGTAAGCCCTTATTGTTATTAGTGCAACCCCCTTATTGTATTATTGTGCTCATACAGTGTTAGGTCCCTATAATACTAATGATGCCCCCATTACTATTGTAGTTGTATCCCTTATTAATATTGTTGTGCCTCATAGAATCCCTCTCTTGTTATTTTTGTGCCTTTATATTATTATTGTTAGGTCGGCTTGGTTATATTGTGACTCCTTAGACTCCTATATATAGAAAGGAGGTTTTGTCATTTGAATCATCTAAGAATTTTTCATTTATGTAATGTAAAGGAGGTTTCCCCCTCAAAGTGGCTGAATTCTAAGGCGTTGGTCTATCTTTTCTATCTTTTTATGAGTTGGTTTCATAACATTTGGTGTTAGAGCTTTGGATTCTAGGGTTTCGATGCTCCAAATAGGTAATCATGGAATTTTCGCTATAACTCTTTTTTGAAACATTTCAGAAGTGAACAAAAAACCCCATTTGAGATGAAATCACGTTGAACCTCGGGTCCAAATTTTAGAGATTTTCACTCTATATTTGTGGATATATGATCTGAGGAAGTTGGTCTTTTTGCAAACTCCTGAATTACATTCCAAACAGGTGACCTTGGGAAAATCGTCATAACTTTTGTTTTGTGCATCAGATTGAAATTTCGTAAGAATTTTCAGCAAGAGGATGGACTGTAGTTTCCTGTGCATATTTTTTAGACCCGAAGGTCAACAAAGTGATACGTGGCACCTCATACAAGTTTGCTCTTCTGAAAAGGTATATAATCAGGTCATCTTGGGAGATTGTGCATAAATCTTTCTTGGAGAATCTAAATTCGATTATATTGGTGGAATTGGAAAGAGGACATAAAGGGATACTGCAGGTCGCAATTTTAGAACTGAAAGATCCAAAATTATAGAGATACATCATATTCAATATTGAGTTCCTACAAAGTGAAAAAAAGGTGTGTATTTTTTTAAATATTTTCATAAGCTTGGTTTGAAAAATTAGTTTGAAGGAATTCAAAGGGAATAGTGAAGAATTATTATCGGTAATTGATGCCCTGAAGAAAGAAAATGGAAACACCTAGTAAACAACCTGAAAGCTCTAGCATGACTCATGAAGAAGAGGAAGAAATGCTACATGATATATCAAAATTACAAGACCAAGTGCAACGAATGTCACTCTCACAAAAGCTAACAAAAGCTAAGATAAATGGCGTGGAATCTAGGATAAAGGGCGTGGAAGCTAAGATGAATGGCGTGGAAGCTAAGATGAATGGTGTGGAAACTAAGATCAATGGAATGGAAGCTAAGATGAATGACATGGATGCTAAGATGGATGGCATGGATGATAAGATGGAAGAATTGAAGATAATTTTAAATAAGTTGCTACAAGAAATGGTCACTAATGGTGAAAGAGTAGTAAAGCAAATTCATGATGAGAACAAAAGAAATGTTAATCATGATTTCATAGAATCTAATGTTGGATCCAAGACCCACCATATTCCAAAAATCAATATGAGGAAGTTTGATGGCAAGGATCCCGCAACATGGATACTACAGATGGAGAAATTTTTCGATCTCAATAATGTGCAAAACACACAAAAGGTACGTATTGCAACTTTATATTTGGAACCAAATAAGTTTGTATGGTATCAATGGCTTTGCTCTTGTAAACAAATTATCACTTGGGCAATTTTTACAGAAGAAATGACAACACATTATGAGGATACAAAAAGCAACACCTTTTTTAGCCAATTGATAAGTCTCAAACAAAAGGGTTCAATAATGGAGCACATTGAGGAGTTCCAAAAATTGAACATAAGGGTAAAAAATATTCCAGAGGAGCATAGGATTGATGTGTTCATAGGGACTTTAAAGGAGAATATCCAACATAATGTTCGCCTTTGGGAACCTGATTTATTGGAGAAGGCATTCAGGTTAGCGAGAAAAATGGAAAGCAAAATTATGGAAATCGGGAAGCCTACCACTCACAACTATAAAGATGGAAGTGTTGTTGCCCCTAGCCTTCCACAACCTATAAGGTTGACACCACAACAATTGGAAGAAAAAAAAGAAAAAGGGCTTTGTTATAGTTGCGATAGCAAATACACTAAAGGTCATAAGTGTGCTGAGAAGAAATTATTTTACATAGATTGTGAAGAGGAAGAAGAAAAGGAACAAGAAAAGTAAAAAGAAGAGGATATACTCCAAGAACAAAGCCTAGATAAAGAAGAAATGAATCCGACCATAGGTTGTAATGCATTGGCTGGAATTACCACTCCTCAAACCATCAAGATAGAAGGACATATCAAGAAGAAAAAGGTAATAGTGTTGATTGATTCAGGAAGTACCCATAATTTTATTCATTGTAAGATAGCAAAAGAAGTGAATTGCTTCCTATATCCAGCACCAGAGTGTCAAGTGATGGTTGCAAGTGGAGGAACGATAAATTTCTATGGGAAGTGCCATAATATTAAGCTATCCATGGGAGAATATGTATTGAATATCCCAATGCTTTCCATTCTAATGGGAGGTGCTGATGTTGTACTAGGAGTTCAATGGCTACAATCCTTGGGTACAATAGCTTTTAACTTTCAAAAACTTTTCATGAAATTTTATGCGGAAGGAAAGGAAATTGAATTAAGGGGAATTGCAGGGAAATCGGGAAAGATAATAAGCTCTAACAGTATTACAATGCGTCTAAAAAAGGAACAACGAGGTGTAATTGCACAATTATGTTCGCTAGATGTTTCCACATCGAAATCATCTATTTCTCTAGATCTCCAAAAATTCTTGGATAATCATTCCAAGGTATTTGAGACTCCCAAAGGTCTCCCTCCTATTCGTGATCACAATCATGCTATTCATTTGATTCCAGGAAGTGTTCTTCCAAACATCAGGCCATACAGATATCCCTATTCCCAAAAGAGTGAAATTGAACGTATGGTTGTAGAAATGCTAGAGGCTGGTATAATTCAACCTAGCCAAAGTTATTTCTCTGCTCCAGTATTATTGGTGCACAAAAAGGATGGATCATGGTGCATGTGTCTGGATTATAGGGAGCTCAACAAGCTCACTATTAAAGATAAGTTTCCCATTCCTGTCATTGATGAATTATTGGATGAATTGCATGAATCAATTTACTTCACCAAGTTGGATCTTCATTCAGGATATCATCAAATCAGAATGAATACTAAAGACATTCCGAAAACAAGATTTAGAACTCATGAGGGTCACTATGAATTTTTGGTCATGCCTTTTGGCCTTACCAATGCACCTTCTACATTTCAAGGTTTGATGAATTCCATTTTCAAACCCTTTCTTAGAAAATTTGTGTTAGTATTTTTTGATGATATACTAATCTACAACAAGTCTTGGAAGGATCATGTTGAAGAAGTTGACATGGTGCTACAACTATTGGAGGAGAAACAATTATAAGCAAAAAGATCCAAATGTTTCTTTGGAGTACAAGAGGTGGAATATCTGGGTCATATTGTATCTCATGAAGGATTTAAGGTAGACACTAGCAAAATTAAAGCCATTAAGGAATGGAAAATCCCCACATCCATAAAAAATTTGCGAGGATTTCTTAGGTTGACAGGGTATTATCGCAAGTTTGTTAAGAATTATGGGAAAATAGCAGCACCTCTAACAACATTATTGAAGAAAGATGAATTTTCATGGACTCCAGAAGCAACAAAGACCTTCGAACATCTTAAAGAGGCAATGTGCCAAGCACCGATCTTAGCTACACCAGACTTCTCAAAAACCTTTATTATGGAATGTGATGCTTCAGGAAATGGAATTGGTGCTGTTTTAATGCAAGATGAAAGACCCATTGCTTTCGAAAGTCGTCCAATCAAGGGAAAGTATTTACATAAAGCTATTTATGAGAAGGAAATGTTGGAAATACTACATGCACTTAAGAAATGGCGACCCTACCTAATGGGAAGACACTTCAAGGTAAAAATGGATCATGATAGCCTTAGATACTTTTTAGAACAAAGATTATCCTCTGAAGAACAACAAAATTGGGTCACAAAGATGTTGGGTTATGACTTTGAAATCATCTACAAAAAAGGGAAGCAAAATGTTGTGGCAGATGCACTCTCAAGAAAGGATGAGGATGTAGAAGCATTGTTGTGCAACATTTCTATTATCCAACAAGATTGGATAAACGAAGCAAGGGGGGAATGGAAGAATGATGAAGAAGTGTGGGCACTTATTCGAAAGTTACAACAAGGTTCCAGTACATCTGATACATTTAGTTGGAAAAATGATTCATTATGGTACAAAGATCGCTTATATCTTTGTAAGAGTTCCCAACTCAAACAAAAGATTCTTCTGGAATTGCATGCTTCTCCCTTAGGAGGGCACTCAATATTTTTAAAAACTTACCACAGTGTTAAGAAGGAATTTTTTTGGGATGGCCTTAAATCAGATATTCAAAAGTTTGTGGTGGAATGTTTGGTTTGCTAACAAAATAAAGCTGAAACAATTAAGACACCAAGTCTATTACATTCTTTATCCATTCCAAGCCAACATTGGGAGGAGGTTTCAATGGATTTTATCACAGGTTTACCCAAGTCTGAGGGAAAGAGTGTCATCATGGTGGTAGTTGACAGACTTACCAAGTATGCACACTTTTGTGCATTATCACATCCATTTAAAGCCAACACAATTTCTACTGCATTTATGGAAACAATTCAAAAGCTACATGGAAACCCAAAGATTATTGTAAGTGACAGAGATCCCATTTTTACTGGAAATTTTTGGACATAATTATTTTGTTGTCTTGGTACTCAGTTCGCTCATAGCTCATCTTATCATCCTCAATCTGATGGAAAAACTAAGATAGTGAACAAATGTTTGGAAGTATATCTTCGTTGCTTTGTATCTGATAAACAGACACAGTGGGTCAAATGGTTGCCTCTGGCTGAATGGTGGTATAACACTTCCTTCCATACTGCAACAAGAATGACCCCATTTATGGCACTTTATGGATATCAGCCACCATCCATCACATCATATTTAAGAGAAAATTCTAAGGTTCGAGTAGTGGAACATCACATCGAGCATCAACAACCAGTTCTCCAACTCTTAAAGGATAACCTTGTGTTGGCACAAAATAGAATGAAACAACAAGCAGATCAACATCATAGCGAAAGAAGTTTTGATGTAGGTGACTAGGTATTGCTACGGCTACAACCATATAAACAAATGTCCCTCAAGCAAGCTAAGAAGGATAATAAATTATCACCAAAGTATTATGGTCCATACAAGGTGTTGCAAAAGATTGGTACTATGGCATATAAATTGGAGCTTCCTGTAGCTTCTCGAGTGCACCTAGTTTTCCATGTTTCATGTTTAAAGAAGGTTATAGGCGACAAGCTCCCAGTTCAAACAATATTGCCAGAACTTGATGAGGAAGGAAAAATTATATTCGAACTGGAAGAAGTCATAGAAACAAGAACTCAACAACGACGAAATCGATCCATTTCGGAGTATCTCATCAAGTGGAAGAACTTATCCACTGAAGATTCCACATGGGAGGATGAGAATTTTATATAGAAGCATCCAGAACTACTCAAGCGTTGAGGACAACACTTTTTTGAAGGAGAGGGGCATGTTAGGTCCCTATAATACTAATGACGCCCCCATTACTATTGTAGTTGTATCCCTTATTAATATTGTTGTGCCCCATAGAATCTCTCTATTGTTATTTTTGTGTCTTTATATTATTATTGTTAGGTTGGCTTGGTTATATTATGACTCCTTAGATTCCTATATATAGAAAGGAGGTTTTTTCATTTGAATCATCCAAGAATTATTCATTTATGTAATGTAAAGGAGGTTGCCCCCTTGAAGAGGCTGAATTCTAAGGCGTTGATCTATCTTTTCTATCTTTTTATGAGCTAGTTTCATAACATATAGTCCCCATGTTGTTATTATTGTGCCTCATAGAAGCCCACTATTGTTATTGTTGTGACCCTACAATATTATTTTTATGTAGGCTCTAATTGTATTGGGACCCCTTAGACTCCTATATATAGAAATGAGGTCTTGTGATTTGTATCATCCAAGAATTTTTCATTTGTGTAATGTAAAGGAGGTTGCCCCCTTGAAGAGGCTGATTTTGAAGTTGTTGATCTATCTTTTCTTTTATTTTGTGAGATGGTTGAATAACATTGCATATATGGTCACAGAGTGAAAGTACCCAGAGAACCTTGATCTTTGTGCAAAATAATTCAACCTTAAAAAACAACCCAAAATCATAAGTCAAACCAAGTCAAACTATGCCCAACGTCCAAAAAAAGTCAATGCTGGTCAAAGGCTGATCCAAGACAAATTTTTCCCCCCTGAAATTCTCTCTCTCCTACTCGCATTTGTGAAAACAAGACCTACAATTTCAGATTGTACGAACCTCCAAAGAGGAGAAGATGTGTGTGATGTGTGTTGATATGAGGTAGCCTTGACTTGTATTTGCATGCTTCCATGGAGACCCAATTTATCTTTATAGCCGACTTGTACTTTTGTGCACATGTGGGTTTTCTCATTAAAAATATATTTTTCCTTGACCAAATTAAAATTTTCTAAGGGAAAAGGGGGTCTTCTTCGGATGAGGAAGGTTGTCCAAAAGAGGGAATTTGTCTTTGAGCTTTCAAATTAATATTTGTCTTATTTTAAAGACATTTTTAGTAAAACATGTGACTCAGAGGTAAAGCATGGGGGAGGAGGAGGGGAATTTGAAGAGAATTGTTACAACAAAATCTAGTAATTTAAAAGTGTAAAATATTAAACACAAGGTGTTAGTTTGTATAAATAAGGTTATCCATGGTCACTTCATTAGTTCTTCCTCCCACTTTAGGTTAATGATTTTCAACTTAAATGGGTATCATTAAAACAAGTCTAAGTTCAATTGTTATGGGTGTCAATAAAAGGTTAATGTGTACCAATATGATTTAGTTTGGAATTTGGTTTTAAAAAAATTCAACAAAGGCATTTATGTACAAATTCCAACCAAGTTTTACGGATAATTTTTGTTAGGTTATTAGACTTATGTCAAATCTAAAAATATTAATGATATTAATTTCCAGATTTGTAGATAAAATAAAAAAATATTAATGATATTAATTGATAATTAATTTTCAGATTTGTAAATAAAATAAAAAATTGAGCAAATAAAGTAAGAAATAATAATCTATACTCAATAGTGTAACTTGAAAAATAATTTTGTGTTAAATATATATGCAAAAATTGTGGAAATTAAAAGTGATTTTTTAAAGAGAATATCTTAAAATGCTATTATATGAAATAATCCTAATATATGATTTAAAAATTAAATTTCTGTGCTAAATATATATGCAAAAATTGTGGAAATTAAAAGTGAAATTTTAAATAGAATATTTTATAACGAGTCTAATATATGATTTAAAAGTAAAATTTAAAACTCATAAAATATGGAAACAGCAAATTTCTTATGTATATCAATTGCTTATATTGCAATTTATAAGCAATTGATCTTAAAAAAGAGATTTAAAACAATAAAAATAAAAATGAGATTGAACGTCAGTGTGAAGTGTTGGAAATGGAGATTTTTAAATGAATTTAAGTATTGGAAATGTATTTAATTCAAAACACAAAATTTTCAATAAGTATAGATGACACTTCAATATACTTTAAAGTAAAAAAAAACTCATGCTAAATTTGTTGCGAGAAATTGCAATTTTATGAAAAAAGTAAAACATGGAAACTATATATTATTTAAAACGGTATGTGATTTAAAGTAAAAAGTAAAAAGTAAAAGCTAATTTGCAGAAAATTAACTAGAAAAATGAAAAAATGAAAAAAATTCAAAGACTTCTGGATGGATGAAAGAGAATGACTCGTGGTTAATTATGAGGTTATTCGGATTAACTTATTTTAAATTAAGGAATACTTTGAAGCATGCCATTAAGCTTTTTTATGGTTGAAAATTGAAACCAAATCTATGTAGGAAAAAATCTTAAGAGAAAATTGTAATTTTTTTTTGCTTGAGTCCAAATTACTATATTTTAAAGTATTAATAATAAAGATACTTAAAACGAAATAAAATTAAATAATATGAGTGAAGGAAATTCACACCTAACTATCTACTATTTGAAGTAGTTCTTATTACATGACCTTGATTCAATTCTTTAACTTTGTAAAGCCTTGGTTTCGATTATATGAAGCGATATGAATGTGATATTTTCATAAAAGAACCCAGACTAACTAAGCATAGCCACCTAAAGAGGTTATGATATTGAAACAGGGGAAAAGCTAGTGGGTTTAAGGTAATTTTCATATGTCTATAATCTTTCCTCTTTTTCTACTAATCTTGTAGTTATTGTATCTTTCATTATTTTTTGATATTGAGCCCAACCTATAGCTTTTATATGAGAAAAATGAAGAAGATGAAACCAACTCATAGATATTTTTCATCACTTCCTATATTCGGGGAATTTGTTCCTCACAAAATATTGGTTTATGGTTATTATTCTCCTATCTTTCACTCATGCAAAGAAGAAAATTTTAATGGTAAGATAGAGTTGATTTTGGAGAAGAGAGAATAGAGGAAAATGTATTTTTTTCTTGGAAAAGGAATGTTGTCATACAATGGGATGGACCATGAAAGGAAACCTTTAGTGCCTTGAAAAAATCAAGAACCAAGAAAATTTTTATTGAATTTAATAAACAACAATGTGGATTTTTCTATGTTCACATTAAAGAGTGCTTGAGGGACTTTTGAGCCACTGCTGAGCACATAAGTAAGAATTGTCCTTGTGTTGTATGGGTCAGGTCTTGTGGGTAGCAAAAAATGTTTTGTTTAAAGAATTCAACAATGAGATGCTTGGTCAATTTTATTTTGGTCCTAAGATGGAGAGACTGTCTTAAGAATTTTGCATTATTTCTCTTCACCTTGGTGGTATCATAGCATGGATGTAATGATCTATGTTGCTTAAAAATGATAAAAAGTCAATGAATGGAATCCACTTTGAGGGGGAAACCTCCTTTTTCAATGAATCTAATACAAAAGACAAGATGAGATGAGCCTAAGACAAGGTCTCCTTGGTGTGTATATATAATATATAATAAGATAGGGTACAATTATAATGAAAATGTATGTTGAGAAATGATAACAAGAAATTCCAGTTTAATTTGTCCTTGGATTAAACTGAGAATTAAAATCGAATTCTATTCTCATAGCAACTTGTAAATAGTTAAGTAAGTTTAATTAGCTTAATTAGCTTAGGAATTTCGAGTTGGAAGTATTTCTGTAGTCATTTATATGTTCTCCCTAAGTTTTAGGGGTTCAGCATGAGTTTAAATTGAGTTGGAAATTAGATCACTCAGTTTACTGAGTTAAGTTCAGTTAAATTCGTTCTAAATTATTTTTGGAACTAATAGAGGACTAATAGTCCGTTGGTGCACTATGCATCCACTAGTGCTACTCTAGTTAACTGAATATTCCTTCATGAGAAACTCATGCATGTCAATTTAGAGAAAGACCCAACTGAGACTGGAGTGCAAGGACAATGTACTATCAGTGGTATTATTTACTGGAGTGTAAATATCATGCATGCATCAAAGATTGATCCTATGTTTGGATTGTGCAGTTTTGGAAGCATGAACTCCCTTTAGATACAAGCTATTCATCCTATGAATTGCGAAAGAGATTAGAGGCTTGGAGAGCTGCTAAATAGGCTAAGGATTTGGCTTGAGCTAGCTTGTGAGCTAAGAGAGTTGAACATAGTTGTGCGGAATTGTTCTAGTGAGAAAAATCTTTGTATCTTCACAAGTATTTATGATATATGCAATACAGATAGTGGGGTTTTGAGCAGTGGCTTTCCTTAGATATTTATTGTCTTATGTTCCATTGATTTGTCTTCTTCTTGTCCATATTGTTTTCATCGATCTATTGGCTTCCGCTGGTTGAAAGTAGAAGTATATTCTTGTCCTATGCTTTAGTAAATTGCATGAGCTTGTGAATCTACAACATTTTCTACATGGTATCAGAGCTAAGAACAATATACTAGAGGAGATTTCGAAGTTTTGAGTTTTGGGTTAGAGGTGAAATTCGAATTTTCAATACATACTTCAGGATTAGAAGATGGAGTTCTACAGTTTGCGGCTCGAGTATGCCTTGGAAGGAAGCTAAAATTTTATAGCTTGGAGGGACAAAATTGAGGCTATGTTAGAGGATAATGGCTTGAAGGAATTCGTTGATCAAGAAATTCCTAAGCCAACAACATCGGATGAAGAAACTTTGGTCGAATGGAAGAAGTGTGTGGTGAAGGTGAGGCTAATAATCCTTGAGGGAGTTTGAGACCACATTATCTCGAGTCTCCATGGCAAGGAAACTCGGAATGCTATGTGCAAAACATTGACGAACTTGTATGAGAACAACAGTGACCAAAGGAAATTGGCACTAAAGAACAAACTTTGAAAAATCAAAATGGAGAAAGGCGAGACTATTCCAAAATACTTGACCAAGTTCACTCAATGTCATGATGAACTTGGAAGTGTTGGAATCATGGTTTCTGAGGATGATATGGTGAGTCTTTCTCTTCTAGGACTTCCAAAGAGTTGGCATAGTTATTAGGACTCTGTCAATGGTCAAGAGAAGCTGTCGGATTGGGAATGACTGTGGTCAGATTTGACGTTGGAGGAGATGAGGAGGAACACCAGGGATGGCTCGTCATCAAAGACTGATGATGAAGAGAACTGTGCCTTAGTGATTAAGGCAAAGAAGGGGAAAGGGAAAACTTCCCATTACAAATCGGATGATTACCATGGAGGTAAGAAGAAAGACATGACAAAAGTGAAATGCTTTCATTGTCATGAGATGGGCCATTTTGCGACAAATGGTTCACTCAAGAAGTCCTCAGGAGGAGCGGCGGGTGAGGCTTTGGCCTCTCAATTTGAATTAGACTTTTCCATCATTACATGCATGGTGTCATCAATGATGGGAAGTGTATGGTACTTAGACAATGGAGCGTCATTCCACATGGCTGTCGACAAAGAGTTATTTAGTGACTTGGAGGAGAAAGATCTCTAGATGCATATTGAGATGGGTGATGATGGGAAGTATAGTGTTACTAGATTGGGCACGATTACTTTTCAGAGAGAGCATGGGGCTCCACTCACCTTGAAGAATGTTATGTATGTGCTCGGGCTGAAGAAGAACTTGGTATCTGTTTCCATGCTTGAGGATAGAGGCTATGATGTGATATTCTCGAAAGGAAAGGCATTCTTTCGACACATAGCCACAGGTCAAGTAAATAAGATAGGGATTCAGGTGAAGAATATCTATAAGCTGGAGGTAGAGTAGTGTGTTGCTTTGAGCACAAAAGCAGAAAGGGTGCAGAGACGGGACATTAGCGAGTTGTGGCATAGACGATTAGGCCACTTGCATCATGGGGCTTTGAAGATATTGCAGCAGATCATGGGGTGTTCACAGAGGTACACTTGAGAAAGTTGATACATGCAAGGGGTATACTTTGGGAAAATACACCAAGTATTCCTTTCACGACAAAGACAGTTAAGCAGAGGCTATTCTAGAGTGAGTCCATTCGGATGTTTGTGGAACATTCTCGATAGAATCCATGACCAAACACAAGTATTATGTTATATTTGTTGATGACTATTCTCATAAATGCTGGATATTTTTCATGAAGAAAAAGGATCAAACCTCCACAAAGTTTTGTGAGTTTAAATCATTGGTGGAGAAAGAGTCGAGCAAGAAGGTTAAAGCTCTACGGAGTGATAACGATGGTGAGTATGTATCAAATTATTTTAAGAACTTCTGTGCAGAGGAGGGGATTAAACGGGAGTTGACGACACCCCATAACCCTTAGCATAATGCGGTGGCCGAGAGGAAGAAAATAAGAATAGTAGGGGCATTAAGGGCGATGTTGCATGATCAGGGCCTACCACTACACTTGTGGGCTGAGGCATGTAACACAACAGTTTATGTTCAGAACCATAGCCCACATCAGATACTCGAGATGAACACTAGAGGAGGCTTATTTCGGTAAGAGGCCAGATGTTGGTCACTTCAGGATTTTTGGGTCATCAGTATATTTCCATGTGACTAAAGATGTACGGAAGAAGCTTGAGCCTACAATAGAGGGGATATTTATCGGGTACAATGATACACCTCACAACTATTGGGTTTACTTTCCGACCAACAGGATGACAGTGGTTCACAGGGATGTCAGATTCGATGAGGAGAAGGTCATGTGAGTTTCCCTTGAGATGGAGCTTGATTTACATGCGGATGAAGAGATTTTAGCTCCTAAGGTTGAGGAGCCTTAGATTGATGTGGAGTAGCCACATGCAGAGGATCTGGGAGTGGATACATCCACTCAGGTAGAGTCTTCCAGAGAGGAAGAAAGCACACCAGAGAGGCTGACAAATTGTTGGATGATGCATGGGAGAATGTGGGAGAACCCACTTCTCAGCGCAAGCAGAGAAGGTCACCTAAGAAGTACACTGGATACATGGCTCTTATGGGTGAATGTGTTGCGACAGAACCATATTACTTTAAGGAAGTAGTGCAACAACCGGTTTGGGTTGATGCCATGGTGGAGGAGTATGATTCCATAGTTCGTAACAATGTTTCGGATGTGGTCCCAAGACTAGAGGACAAGTTAGTGGTGCGCTCCCATTGGATTTATAAGGTAAATCAAGTTGCAGATGGTAGTGTGGAGAACCATAAGGCTAGATTTGTGGCCCGTGGTTTTTCACAAGTAGAGGGAATTGACTATGATGAGACCTTTTCTCCTGTTGCAAGGTACTCTTCAATTAGATCTATATTAGCACTATCAGCACAGATAGGTTGGAAGATACATCATATGGATGTAAAGACAACCTTCCTTAATGGCATGATTGAGGACGAGGTGTACATAGAGCAGCTTGAAGGTTTTGATACCTTTGATCGTGAGTCCCATGTGTGCTGGCTCAAGAGAGTGTTGTATGGGCTGAAGCAAGAACCTTGTGCTTGGTACACCATGATTTATAGCTACTTCATCGGGTTGGACTTCACGAATAGTGAAGTGGATGCGAATTTGTACCACATAGTGGTGGAAGGTAAATTGTTGATCATTGTACTTTATGTTGATGATCTCATACTGATAGGTGATGATCAACTGATCAAGTCTTGCAAGGAGGACCTTGTAAGAGAGTTTGAGATGAAGGACATGGGGCTCACGCATTAGTTTCTTGGCATGGAGGTATGGCATGGATGGGGAGTTGTTTGTGCCTTAGGGAAAGTATATCAATGAAATACTCAAGATATTTCACATGGAGAGCAACAAACCCATGGAGACTCCTATAGTAGGTAACTGGAGGAAGGAGGATGCTACATCATGGGAAGTAGTGGAAGCTACTATTTACAGGCAACTTGTGGGTTCACTCATGTACTTGGTGAAAACATGACTGGATATGTGCTTTGTAGTTAACAAACTTAGTCAAGCGATGGTCAGGCCTACCAAGCTGCATTGGAAGGCATCAAAGCATGTGCTGAGATACCTCAGGGGCACTTCTCAATATGGATTATGGTACAAACGAACAGAGGGAGTGAAGTTTCAAGGCTTCATCGATGTAGATTGGGCAGGGAGTCCATCTAGATGGAAGAGAACATCGAGAGGGATCTTCAGTATTGGGTCAACGACAATTTCTTGGTACATTAGGAAACATAGATCAGTTGCACTTAGTTCGGCAGAGGCAGAGTACATGACTGTGAGTCAGGCAACATGTGAGGCCATATGGATGAGGAAGATCCTGGTTGGTTTGTTTGGTCAGTAGATGGATCCAACTGTGATTTATTGTGATAATCAAAGTTGTATCAAACTCTCTAAAAATTAGCTTTTCATGATCGGTCCAAGCATATTGACATCCGATATCATCATCTTAGAGATTTTGTATTGAGGTAGATTATGTTGTTAGAGTACATTCTCACAAAGGAAAAAGATGCTGAAATTTTGATAAAGGCATTGTCAAGATGTAAATTTGAGTTTCAAAGAGAAAGGATCGGGGTCGATGATAATCCCTTTCTTGTTCAGAGGGAGTGTTGAGAAATGGCAACAAGAAATTCTAGTTTAATTTGTCCTTGAACTAAACTGAGGATTAAAATCGAATTCTATTCTCATAGCAACTTGTACATAGTTAACTAAGGTTAATTAACTTAATTAGCATAGGAATTTCGAGTTCGAAGTCTTTCTGTAGTCATGTAAATGTTCTCCCTAAGTTTTAGGGGTTCATTATGAGTTTAAATTGAGTTGGAAATTAGGTCACTCAATTTACTGAGTTAAGTTAAGTTAAATTAGTTCTAATTTGTTTTTGAAACTAGTAGAGGATTAAAAGTCAGTTGGTGCACTAATGCAACCACTAGTGATACTCCAATTAACTGAATATTCCTTCATGAGAAACGCATGCATGTCAGTTCAGAGAAAGACCTAGTTGATACTAGAGTGCAGGTATACTGTACTATCAATGGTATTATTTACTGGAGTGTAAATATCATGCATGCATTATAGATTTATCCTATGTTTGGATTGCACAGTTTTGGAAGCATGAATTCCCTTTAAATATGGGCTATTCATCCTAGGAATTGCGAAAGAGATTAGAGGCTAGGCTAAGGATTTGGCTTGAGCTAGCTTGTGAGATAAGAGAGTTGAGCATACTTGTGTGGAATTGTTCTAGTGAGAACAAGCTTTGTATCTTCACTCATATTTTTGATATATGCAATACAGATAGTGGGTTTTTGAGCAATGGATTTCCCTAGATACTTATTGTGTTATGTGCCATTGATTGGTCTTCTTCTTGTTCATATTGTTTTAATCAATCTATTGGTTTTCGCTGGTTGAAAGTAGAAGTAGATTCTTGTTCTGTGATTTACTAAATTGCATGAGCTTGTGAATCCACAGGATTTTCTACAAGGTAATAATAATGAAAGGTCTTACTGACCAACTAATATAACACTAGTAATGTAATAATTCAATATATATGGCTCAATAGGGGGTTTTGTGTTTAACATGACTTTTCCGTTCAAACAAGTATTGTCCTCATCACTTGAGTAATAGTGGGGGTTTTTGCATGATTAACTCATCTTCCCATGTCATCTCTTCCATTGCTAGGTTCTTCCATTTGATAAGGTACTTCGCAATTGCTCAATTTCGTAGATGCTTAATCATTTTTTGAGGATTATTTATAGTTATAATACAATTTTTTATTCTTCATTAATATTTGGTAAAATAGTTTGGATTGAGATCTTGGCATCAATTACATTCTTACTATTGGGAAATCTAGGGGCAATTAGATTAGGTGATTTCTCTTCTTTGATAAATGCTTATGGTGTATTTTTACTTAACTTTTTAATCTTCTTCTTTCACTTGATTATTATTAGCATTATGTTGATAAAATAACTACCAAACCATAAAGAAAAATGAGACAAAGGACATAAGATATAGGCGATCATCTAGGGAAAAACCTCTCCAACTGAGAAGAAAACTCGTAAGAATTGTTCTCTTCTTATAGAATCTTCAATTTACGAATTCCAAGACCTATGACCCTTGACGAAGACCCTCGAAGACAAAGTCAAGCCTTTCTTCCTTAATGAGATTTCCTTCTAGCAACTTATATAGTTTCTATCTCCCAACAGATTCTTCTGCAACTTTGACCTACCCAACAGATTCTTCTGCAATTCCGTCATGCAAAAACAATTCTTCTAGAAATTTGACCCAACAGTTTCTTCCTAGCATTTCGACTTGCTCAACAACACTTTGAATTTCCCAAATCTTCGACTTTCCCAACAACTTTCTAGTACTTCAACTTTCTTAGTATCTTTCCCACACTTTGGTTTTCCCAGAAGATTTCCAACACTTTGATTTTCCCAGAAAATTTTAAACACTTCAATTTGCCTAGCAACTGTAGAAACCCTAGCAAGAGAGAGAGAGAGAGGCCCAAACTTTGATCTTTCTCTTCTTCTTATTTTTCGTCCTTTTCCATCTAATTTATTGAGGAGATTGAACTTTCTTGAGAGTGCGGCCAAATGAGGTTGAGTTCCTTCATATTTATAATCTAGTGAGGGGTACAAATTGTTATCTTTAGGTCAACCTCTCCCTTCATGTAGGCTGACTTGACCTTTGCACCATGAAGAGGTCTTGGAAGGTCTTTTAACTTTCTTTTGACTCAAATAAATTTCTTTACAATATGTAACATTCCCAAAAGGGTCTTTCATATATGAAAATGATTCAATTGACTTATAGACTTAATGACAAGCCCTAGAAGCACTTAATAGGTGCTTGACCTAAAATTAAGTTTCCCTTGAGCATGAAACTCATGCCTCAAGAATAAAAATAATACATTTCTTTTAATCTTTTCATTAAATACATAAAATCATGATTACATATGTTAGAGCTAAGATGGATGGTTTAAAGAAGGGTGTAGAAGCTAAGATGGATTGTTTAAAGAAAGGCGTAGAAGCCAAGATGGATGGCATGGAAGCTAAGGTGAATGGCATGGACGCTAAAATTGATGGCATGGATGATAAGATGGAAGAATTGAAGATAAATATGAATAAGTTGCTACAAGAAATGGTCACTAAGGGTGAAAGGGTACTAAAGGAAACTCATGATGAGAACAAAAGAAATGTTAATCATGATTCCATAGACTCTAATGTTGGATCGAAGACTCACCATATTCCAAAAATCGATATGAGGAAGTTTGATAGCAGGGATCCTGCCACATGGATATTACAGATGGAGCAATTCTTCGATCTCAATAATGTGAAAAACACACAAAAGGTATGTATGGCAACTTTATATTTGGAACCAAATCAGTTTGTATCGTATCAATGGCTTTGCTCTCGTAAACAACTTATCACTTGGGCAATTTTTACGGAAGAATTGATAGCACATTATGAGGATACAAAAAGCAACACTTTTTTTAGCCAATTGATAAGTCTCAAACAAAAGGGTTCAATAATGGAGCACATTGAGGAGTTCCAAAAATTGAACATAAGGGTAAAAGATATTCCATAGGAGCATAGGATTGATGTGTTCATAGGGTCTTTAAAGGATAATATCCAACATGATGTTCGCCTTTGGGAACCTGATTCATTATAGAAGGCATTCAGGTTAGCAAGAAAAATGGAAAGCAAAATTATGGCAACCAGGAAGCATACCACTCACAACTATAAAGACAGAAGTGTTGTTGTCGCTAGTCTTCCACAGCCTATAAGGTTGTCACCACAACAATTGGAAGAAAAAAGAGCAAAAGGGCTTTGTTACAGTTGTGATAGCAAATACACTAAAGGTCATAAGTGTGCTGAGAAGAAATTATTCTACATAGATTGTGAAGAGGAAGAAGAAAAAGAGAAAGAAAGGTCAAAAGAAGAGGATATACTCCAGGAACAAAGCATAGATAAAGAAGAAATGAATCCGACCATATCTTGTAATGCATTGGCGGGAATTACCACTCCTCAAACCATCAAGATAGAAGGACAAATCAAGAAGAAAAAGGTAATAGTGTTGATTGATTCAGGAAGTACCCACAATTTTATTCATTGTAAGGTAGCAAGAGAATTGAATTGCTTCTTATATCCAGCACCAGAGTGTCAAGTGATGGTTGCAAATGGAGGAACAATAAATTGCTCGGGAAAGTGCCATAATATCAAGCTATCCATGGGAGAATATGTATTGACTAGCCCAATGCTTTCCATTCCAATGGGAGGTGCTGATGTTTTACTAGGAGTCCAATGGCTACAATCCTTGGGTACAATAGCTATTAATTTTCAAGAACTTTTCATGAAATTTTCTGTGGAAGGAAAGGAAGTTGAATTAAGGGGTATTGCAGGGAAACCGGGAAAGATAATCAGCTCTAACGGTATGACAAAGCTTCTAAAAAAGGAACAAAGAGGTGTAATTGCATAATTATGTTCTCTGGATGTGTCCACAGTGGAATCATCTATTTCTCCAGATCTCCAAAAAGTCTTGGACAATCATTCCAAGGTATTTGAGACTCCCAAATGTCTCCCACCTATTCGTGATCATGATCATGATATTCATATGATTCCAGGAAGTGTTCCTCCAAACATCAGGCCGTACAGATATCCCTATGCCCAAAAGAGTGAAATTGAACGTATGGTTGTAGAAATGCTAGAGGCTGGTATAATTCAACCAAGTCAAAGTTCTTTCTCTGCTCCAGTCGTATTGGTGCACAAGAAGGATGGATCATGGCGCATGTGTCCGGATTATAGGGAGCTCAACAAGCTCACTATTAAAGATAAGTTTCCCATTCCTGTCATTGATGAATTACTGGATGAATTGCATGGATCAATTTACTTCACCAAGTTGGATCTTCGTTCGGGATATCATCAAATCAGAATGAAGATTGAAGACATTCCGAAAATAGCATTTAGAACTCATGAGGGTCATTATGAATTTTTGGTCATGCCTTTTGGCCTTACTAATGCACCTTCAAAATTTCAAGGTTTGATGAATTCAATTTTCAAACCATTCCTTAGAAAATTTGTGTTAGTATTTTTTGATGATATACTAATCTACAGCAAGTCTTGGAAGGATCATGTTGAACATGTTGACAGGGTGTTACAACTATTGCAGGAGAAACAGTTATATGCAAAAAGATCCAAATGTTTCTTTGGAGTACAAGAGGTGGAATATCTGGGTCATATTGTATCTCATGAAGGAGTTAAGGTAGACCCTAGCAAAATTAAAGCCATTAAGGAATGGAAAATTCCCACATCCATAAAGCATCTGCGGGGATTTCTCGGGTTGACAGGGTATTATCGCAAGTTTGTTAAGAATTATGGGAGAATAGCAGCACCTCTAACAACATTATTGAAGAAAGATGCATTTTCATGGACCCCAGAAGCAACAAAGGCATTCAAACATCTTAAAGAGGCAATGTGCCAAGCACCGGTCTTAGCTACACCGGACTTCACAAAAACCTTTATTGTGGAATGTGATGCTTCAGGAAATGGAATTGGTGCTGTTTTAATGCAATATGAAAGACCCATTGCTTTTGAAAGTCGTCCAATCAAGGGAAAGTTTTTACAAAAAGCTATTTATGAGAAGGAAATGTTGGCAATACTCCATGCACTTAAGAAATGGCGACCCTACCTAATGGGAAGACACTTCAAGGTAAAAACAGATCATGATAGCCTTAAATACTTTTTAGAACAAAGATTATCCTCTGAAGAGCAACAAAAGTGGGTCACAAAGATGTTGGGTTATGACTTTGAAATCATCTACAAAAAAGGGAAGCAAAATGTGGTGGCAGATGCACTCTCAAGAAAGGATTAGGATGTGGAAGCATTATTGTGCGCCATTTCTATTATCCAACCAGATTGGATAAACGAAGCAAGGGAGGAATGGAAGAATGACGAAGAAGTGTGGGCACTTATTCAAAAGTTACAACAAGATTCCAGTATGTCTGATACATTTAGCTGGAAAAATGATTCGTTATGGTACAAAGATCGCTTATACCTCTGTAAGAATTCCCAGCTAAAACAAAAGATTCTTATGGAATTGCACACTTCTCCCTTAGGAGGTCACTCAGGATTTTTAAAAACTTACCATAGGGTTAAGAAGGAATTTTTTTGGGATGGCCTTAAATCAGATATTCAAAAGTTTGTGGCGGAATGTTTGGTTTGCCAACAAAATAAATTTGAAACAATTAAGACACCAGGTCTATTACAACCTTTATCCATTCCAAGCCAATGTTGGGAGGAGGTTTTGATGGATTTTATCACAGGTTTACCAAAGTCTGAGTGAAAGAGTGTCATCATGGTGGTAGTTGACAGACTTACCAAGTATGCACACTTTTGTGCATTATCACATCCATTTAAAGCCAGTACAGTTTCTATTGCATTTATGGAAACAATTCAAAAGCTACATGGAAACCCAAAGATTATTGTAAGTGACAGAGATCCCGTTTTCACTGGAAATTTTTGGACAGAATTATTTTCTTGTCTTGGTACTCAGTTAGCTCATAGCTCATCTTATCATCCTCAATCTGATGGGCAAACCGAGATAGTAAACAAATGTTTGGAAGGATATCTTCGTTGCTTTGTATCTGATAAACAGACACAATGGGTCAAATGGTTGCCTTTGGCTGAATGGTGGTATAACAATTCCTTCATACAACAACAAAAATGACCCCATTTATGGCACTTTATGGGTATCAACCACCATCCATCACATCATATTTAAGAGAAAATTCTAAGGTTTAGGCAGTGGAACATCACATCGAACGTCAACAACAAGTCCTCCAACTCTTAAAGGATAACCTTGTGTTGGCACAAAATAGAATGAAACAACAGGCAGATCAACATCGCAGTGAAAGAGGTTTTGATGTAGGTGATTGGGTATTCCTACGGCTACAACCATATAAGCAAATGTCCCTCAAGCAAGCTAAGAAGGATAATAAATTATCACCAAAGTATTATGGTCCGTACAAGGTGTTGCAAAAGATTGGTACTATGGCATACAAATTGGAGCTTCCTGCAGCTTCTCGATTGCACCCAGTTTTCCATGTTTCATGTTTAAAGAAGGTTATAGGCGACAAGCTCCTAGTTCAAACAATACTGCCAGAACTTGACGACGAAGGAAAAATTATATTGGAACCAGAAGCAGTCACAGAAACAAGAACTCGACAGCTACGAAATCGATCAATTTCAGAGTATCTTATCAAGTGGAAGAACTTATCCACTGAAGATTCCACATGGGAGGATGAGAATTTTATGCAGAAGTATCCAAAACTACTCAAGCGTTGAGGACAACACTTTTTTGAAGGAGAGGGGCATGTTGGGTCCCTATAATACTAGTGATTACCCCATTACTATTGTAGTTATACCCCTTATTAATATTTTTGTGCCCCTATTGCCCCCATATTGTTATTACTGTTCCCCATAGAATCCCTCTATTGTTATTTTTGTGGATTTATATTATTATTGTTAGGTCGGCTGGATTATATTGTGACTCCTTAGACTCCTATATATAGAAAGGAGGTTTTTTCATTTGTATCATCCAAGAATTGTTCATTTATTTAATGTAAAGGAGGATGCCCCCTCGAAGAGGCTGAATTCTAAGGCGTTGATCTATCTTTTCTATCTTTTCTTGAGCTGGTTTCATAACAACATATGTCATTATGAAGACTGAACCTAGTTACATATTTCAACACTCCCTCTTAACTAAGGAGGTATTCATAATACATACAAGGTACTTAGACATTCTCAATCTAAATAATTCTCATAAGAAGAGTTAGATTGGTAACCCATCTGTTTAGCATCATATCATTCAACATTGTCACATAGAAAGACCTTGACTAACAACTCTATCTCTCCACAAACAACTCTATCTCTCCACAAGATCATAGCACAATGCTGCGGAGACCAATGACTTATAGACACCATCATCATTTCTCTCAAGGCACATACACTTCCTGGGTGTTCATAGGGTATGTCCTTATAGGACTATTCTTATCTTGGATTCCCAGTGTTCAAATAGTATCATATCTCTTTGAATACTCTTAAATTGGATTCCCTACCTCATCCTCAAATAGTATCAGATGTGATATTCTTACCCAATCCTCCATTATTTCTTTCCAAAGTGAAGAAAAGAATGACATGTTTATCTCTCTCGCTCAACTAGGGAGGATATACCCATTCCTATAAAAGGAATGTACCCAATCTCCCTCTTATTCATGAACTTGTCCAATATCCCTCTTCACCAGGGATTTGCTTCTAGTAGTTTTTTTCTCTAGGTGGAGACCATGGGACTATTAACTGCTTGTGGGGATCCTTCTTTCGATGTCATGCAGTCCATATTAAACATTATGGAGCCTTCGTATTTTTTTGGGAATCGATCATCCATCACTTTCCTTCATGAGCCACATTAGTCATGTCATCCTTCTCTTTGTCGGAAAGTCATCCTCTAGCCCCCATCTGGATTATTCCTCATACAGATACCTCTTTCAAGTCATGTTTCCTCCAGGATCTTTCATCCAAACACATGAGTGCTAGTTGTAGGTGACATCTAGAACTCTTTCTTTAGTATCCCTATATCAATCCATCGATATGTTGTTCAACAAAAAATGACCATCAAATCATAGCTACCTTTTGTGATGGCCTTTCATCATGACATCTTGCTTTCCTGCAACATCCTGCAAATTCATAAACGCATCTCCAAGAGTTCATGTGTCAAGGATTTTCTTTCTTTTACAGACCTTATAAGGTCTTCATACCTTGTATGGAAATTTCATGTCTAATTCTTTAGTAACTAGATGTTGATTTCCTTCCCTTATGAGATCATAGTTGCAATTTTTATGATCTCTTCTTCCCTCCACATTTTTCTTTCCCTGGAACTTCTTGACAAAGTTCCTTCATCATGATTTTCAACCACATCATATTCCATATGAGGACAAATTATGTTGATTTCATCTTGTCAATATGTGAACCTTGCTTTCATGCATTTTTAAAAGGAAGAGATCCTTGATCATGCTCACAAGGTGGAGCATTTCCCCATTCTATCAACAAATATATGATGACAACTTAATATATCAAATACATATACCTCTTTTCTCCTTTTGGTCATCTATACTTCCTTCAACAACTTCCTTTCCTTGATTGAAAGTACTTCATAAAATTGA
Organism: Pinus tabuliformis; assembly: GCA_031772625.1. Classification (NCBI taxonomy): domain Eukaryota; kingdom Viridiplantae; phylum Streptophyta; class Pinopsida; order Pinales; family Pinaceae; genus Pinus; species Pinus tabuliformis. The sequence goes on from CM062815.1 coordinate 43,403,878, forward strand.
CCTGCTGCACTCCTTTGTCATCACACCATCATCCTTCTAAACAATGTATCCTACATTGTAGGTTTTAACTCCTTATATAAATTACCTACATACGAATTCTAAAACACATAAAATAAACAATGCGAGACCGTAACACATAAAACACATACACACAAAGATTTCCCCTGGATCCCAAAACCGGGACTACCAGCTTGATTTTTCATTATGTTCCTTCCAATGATACAATACATATTTATACATGCCGAAGCATCTAATACCATGGACCTGTTAGCTCTGCTACATACTTTGATGATTCAATGGTCAAATACAGGTCTGGTCGTGTTGGTTATGCTCACAAAGGACTCGCATCAGTCATTCTTCTCCTGCTCCTTCACACCGTTCATACCCTCATAACCCCCGCTATCTCTGTTTTCCTCCAAAACCCGGAATAAACCCATATTTCCTTAGCTCCCCAGGCGCCGAGTCTAAACCGTCTTGTAACCGCGATCACATGATCGCGCACTTTACACAGCCCTTTCCCGTCACATCCGACGAAAACATGCGCAATTAAAACCCCGCCATCTGATCACCTATTGTGTGATCCAATGGTAGTCGCTCCTCCCGCGCCCGCAAACCGCCTACGTGTTAACTCATGAGCAAAGCGGTTTCCGCTGCCACGCGTCACACGATGATTGTGATCACTGGTCATTGTATGTTTACCACCTACCTTCCAACGGCGGTGCGGGAAATACCACTTACCACCTGTCCGTCGTCCCCGCTTGTTAACCCTCGTGCATATCCTCCGCCCGGTGACCGTTGGATCTAACCGCCCGGGATCCAACGGCTCACGATTGTCTGCTCCCGTTTCCTCCCGATACCTCCCGCTGAGCCATATCCGCCATCCATCTGCGTGATCCAACGGCTGATATTCATTTCCCGCTCTGCTCATACGTCTGCCATGCAGTCCTCTATCCATTCCATACTCCCAAAGTACGAATGCATTTAACAGGAAGGATGGCCGAGAAAGAAAGGACCAGCCTCGAGCAGTTAAATACATTTATCAGTTATGGAATTTCACCCATACGACACTCCACCTGCCCAAGAAGGACAACAGAGCATCCGAGAAGATCAAATTCACTCACTGAAGCAGGCAGATTGTACTAAAGACTCCATCAGGCAGTTAAAGCGGTTGGTGGTCCATTATGACCCCTCCACGCGTAGAATAGCAGAACATTTTTGTAATCAACCTCTATATATATCCAGAAAACAGATGTAATCAGGGTTGATGGTTGTTGTTTTGATGTAAGGTTCAACTTCTGGAGACTGCAACTACTTTGATACTTGCAGGGTCTCGTCGGAATTTTCAGCTAATACAAGCTTCTTTTGCTGTTAATTGCTCACTTTCCACCTCTTTTCTATTCTACATTGTGCTTGATTTGCATTTCTTCTTGAACTCTTGATGTGTAGCATTAGAGGGGCTGTCATCCCACCTCGGTGTCATAATCTTGCAGGGATCAGTGAGTGTATTAATCAGGTTTCTTTTCACTTAGTGACAGAGAGTTGTCATCCTATCTGTTCACTAGGGAATTAGATTTGTAGACCTTTTTATTGGTTGCAGCCGGCCATCACAGGGTCCTATGCATCTGCTGGTGTGGTCAGTATTCTCCATATTCACCCAATCCTTAAGCTGTGAGTAATTTGTGGTCTAAAGCCTTGTAGTCTGGGGGTGTTCACGCATGTCTGGAGTCAAGCAAAGTAGGAGTGGTTATCTGGCTTGAATACGCATCATTCCTTCCATTCATCCATTTCCAACATTTAGTTGAGTTTGTGATGTCCCGAGCATCTCCGAACTACAACCTAGGAGAGTTTCTTGGGGGGATAACAGGACCGAAAACCATCATGTCCAAAACCATGTGTGAAAATCATGCACAACACCATAGGTAGGTCCGCCCAACCTAATATAGGTTCCAAATTTTATTTTCCTGGGGTGCTACCCCGGACCCCGTAGAGGGGAGCTACCCGCCCCCCTAAAACCCGTCGGACAAGGGGGGCTGCCGCCCCCCCTGTGACCCCCATGCTGCACAATTAGCGCAACAAAGGGGGGGATCTGCCCCCCTCTAAGCCCCCGGTTCACTACGCGGGCTAGTTATAGAAAGAATAACACAACCCAACATACACAAGGTGGAATGATCAGCAAGACACTTGCTTCTTCCAAGTAGAGGTGAACCTTCTAATGAAGATTCAAAAAGAGGATCTACATTATCCTCATCTAACGTAGGATCCTTTCTCATGATGACGATGTATGATGAATTCCTTCTATCATGCCAGATGAATTTATTTCAACATTATGCACTACATATGATTTCAATGAGGTTACCATGAGCAACTTCCTTTATGTGATGATTTCTACATCCATGTGGATTTATGCTTCATCTTTCCTTTTCCTAGCTACTATAATGAGATCTTGCTTAAATAATATGATGCCTTATCCTCATAAATGCATTCTTTCATACTTACAATGCTTCCTACAATTATTGCAAAGCTAAAAATAACTTAGTGGAGGATATTATCTCAATTATAGTAGAGATATATTACTTCCTCCTTTGGTTTCCTCTTTTCAAGTTCTTCCACTTTTTCGGTGACATGGGATTCTTCCCTTCCTCTTTTGTTGTTGTCCTTCTTGAGTTTAGGAAAATCTCTCTTGTAGTGCCCATATTCACGACCGTAACATTGATCTTTGACATATTCTTTCTGAGGACCAAAGTTTCCAAACTTTCCTTTCTTCCTAGCCATGGAAGAAAATGCTTTTACTTGCTCATTTGATCCTACATCGATTTTTTCCTTCAACCTAGTTTTTCCAATTTTACATAATGACCAAAGTTCACTGATGGGGTGGCTTCCTTCTTTCCAAAGATGCTATATGTGAAGTTTCCCCATTCCTCTGGAAGTGAAATTAACACTATGGTGGTCATTTCTTAATCAGGCATTATTTGTCCAAACTCTTGTAGTTGGTCTCTTATTTCTGATACCCTCATAAAATATGAGGTTATTCTATATTCCTTTGAGATCTTCATTTTGTACAACTCGTTCCTTAAAGATATAACTTCTTCTGCATTACTTACGAAGAAAAAATATATTAACTTTTCATATATTTAATTGGATGTCTCCAACTTTGATGCATAAGGTATGAAGGGATCCTTGATTGATTCTATTGGAATCCTTTGAGCTCTTACTTCCCCTTCCATATAATTTTCAAGAGCTTGGGAATCTTCCTTTGGAGGTTTAGTGATTGTATCCTCAACACATTCAACTACTTCATTTTCTATGAGGATCAAATCTATCCTCTTCTTCCATGCAAGAAAGTTTGATGACCCAACCAATTTTTTTCTTTCCTTGCAAAATGAAGTCATTTTGATAGCAGATCCATTCATAAATATAGAGGTACTTACTTTTCAAGTGAATATTCTCCTTGATGACAATATCTTCAACTTGATGCCTTCTTGATTTAGATGATGATGTTGATAATAGAAGATGTCTTCCTTCAAAAGTGATCCTTTAAAGAGAGGGAGATCACCTTGATTCTTTGATGATGCTGACTATGCTTCTTATTTATTCCCTTGGATGTATAGACTTCAATATGATTCAATGAGTTTAAGTGGAGGTAGGGTTCTGTAGATCTTTTCTTTCCGATGACGATGTGAGATTTTCAAGATTGCTCCAAGTTTATAACCCTTCTTTCGATGAGATAGGGTTTTGGGGTCTTCATTTGAGATGCGGTGATCCTTGAGATGAATGGTCCTTCTTGATGATTGATGCTATTGATGATATTCTAGTGCTTCAACCCTTGAGTGCCCTTCTTTAAGCTACCTTTTGTTGTCTTCTCACCTTAACTTTGATACCATGTTGAAAATTCTAGGGGCAACTAGATTAGTTGATTTCTCTTCTTTGATAACAACTTGTGGTGTATTTTTAATTAAATTGATTATCTTCTTATTTCACTTGATTATTATTAGTATTCTACTCATCAAATAACTACCAAACCATAAAGAAAAATGAGACACATGACGCAAGATATAGGTGATCAGGAAGGGCCAAAACCTCTCCAACTAAGAGGAAAAACGTGACAAGAATTCTTCTCTTCTTATATAATCTTCAATTGATGAATTCCAAGGCCTATGACCCATGATAAAGACCATCCAAGACCAATTGAAAACTTTCTTCCTTAACGATATTTCCTTCTAGCAACTTCTGTAATTTCAACCTCCCAACATATTCTTCTGCAACTTCGACCTGCCCAACAGATTCTTCTACAACTTCAGTCTGCCCAAAAATTCTTCTGGAACTTTGACCTAACAATTTATTCCTAGAAATTTGAATTTCCCAATAAAAATTTAACTTTCCCAACAACTTTCTAGTACTTCAACTTTCCTAGTATCTTTCCAACACTTCAATTTTCCTAGCAACATTTCAACACTTCGATTTTTCCAACAAATTTCCAACACTTTGATTTTCCAACAACTTTCCAACACTTTGATTTGCCTAGAAACTATAGAAACCCTAGTGATGAGCCTTGGTATTGCAACATTAATGTTTCAATTCCCAAGGTTACCAACTTAAATCATCAACCTGAGGTTCATACAAACTTGGAGGTGACAATGTTGTATGCACAATAGGTTAAGCTCTACTTATGTCACCCTCAGTCATTGAATCAGACTGAAGTATACAAAGACCACTCTTTAAGCTAAATACATAGATAATTTGCATGAAAAGACAAAATCCTACCTTAATTGCAAGGAATTGAACATTATCCTAATTTCATAAGTGAGAGTGTCATTCATTAGATGTAAAAGTCTAATTATAACTGTAGGAATGAAACAGACTATACTAATTGCAGAAGTGAACTATGCTACTCTATTATTGCAAACCAATCAAATCAATATTATACTTGCAGAATGAAAATTCTTAATCTAACTACCAATTTATTTGAAAGAGGAATTTTAATCTACAACACTTAACTAGGAAATATAAGAGTATAACTTTTGTTCAATTGTGAAAATCTGCTTCCTAATTCTAATTGTGGTCATATACTTGTAGTGGTGGAAGGATGGGTCTAGAGTGGCCCTTGGGTCTCACCAATCATGGATTTAAAGCTTGGAGGTCATTATTCAATCATATAATGCAAGAATTAAGATCATATAGAAAATATGGTTGAATTTAGGCAATGCTATAAGATTTTTTTTTTTTTTTTAGGAGTGCCCCATTTTGGTATAGGATTGGGTGCGAGAGATTTTTGAGGGTGTGGAAGGTGTTATGAAGGTGGATAACGGTGGATGAGGGTGGATGAAGGATGTGTGAAACATTTTTCCAAGCTTAGCACTACTTAGAGGCCTATCTTGCACAAAAGTTCATGCCCATAGTATCCTTCATTGGCCCTGAAAAATGATCTCGGTGGTAGAGCTCTAGAGTAGTATGAGGTGTCCAGGAGGAGAATATAAATGTATAAGTAGATATGGATGAGTGTGCCAACTAGTCCAAGTCACTAGATGCCTATGTAGTTTAGAAATCAAGAACATACATCTACTAATCAATATTGCAGTAAAATTAATCAAAGTGGAAAGGATGAGTTGAATTTTATTTCTTCAAGATCTATTCTATCCTACAACATGCATATAATCTATTTTCCAAATCATGATATTAAATTATAAGGTGCAGAAACCAAGCATGAAAAAGAATTTCAATCCAAATCCTAGCAAATTCCAAAGAAACATAAACACATATTTAGGCTTATTGTTGTAGACCTTCCAAAGACACTTCACACAAGAGAGGTGGTGATCAAACCTACAAATACAATTTTTTCAATCTAATTCCTACTTAAACAAGGGATGAAGTGCAACAACTTGAATAAGAACAAGAACAAAGTGAAAAATACATGAGAGGGACTAAAGGCTCTAGGTTGGGCCCTAACTCAAGGGTTCCAACCCTCCTAAGCTAAATTAGATGTAGACCAACAAAGGACCTTTCATTAATAACAAATAGAGTGAAAATACATAATCTCAAAATGGAAATAAAAATCCCAAGTACTTGAACTTCAATATCTCTTCCTAACTCCAAGAGTTTGAATCCTAATGAGCCCTTAGGCCTATTTATTTATACAAAAAATGATTGAGGGGAAGCTCCCTTGAGTGGAGGACTGCTTCCCTCCAAAATCTTGAATCGGTGTATCTAGTTCCCTTAGATATCCACATTCACTTGAGTTCACCATCTTGTAGTGGACTTCGAGCTGTTGGTGAGGAATATTGGGACTTAAGTCAAGTTGGAGAGTTAATGCAGTGGACAAGCCTCCTATATTCTCTCTAGATGCCTCCAACATGCACCTGCATATTAAATGTCTCTAAAAATGATTCTTTTTCTTGCATGTTAACCACATTAGGCCATGAAATATGACATGCACCCTTTAGTATTCCTACTAAGAACATTATGGTTACAAAGTGTAAATTAATGTGAGAAAAAGAGAGTTTAAGTGCTGGAGGATAGAACAATGGGCCTCAAAATATACCTATTGATGGGACCCATCATCACCCCCCTACTGAAGGTGTTTCTCACTCTCTAAGAAACTCACTCACTGATGTGAAGGTCATTTATGGCCCTTGTGGCCTCTATGACATCCCAAGGCATCTCATATGGAGTGCCTTCCTGTGGATAGAACCCTACATTTGATTCCATATCTTCTCACTACCTTTGTTCTTTTTCCTGGTCTCTTCTCTCTTGTGGGCCCAAAAGTAAGGGAAGAATGAGTTTGAGCCCTATCCAATGATCTTCAACCTTTGAACGATCCCTTTTTAAAGTGTGTTCTCTCTAGGGAATTACTTATTCTTTCAGGAGAGTGATACTCCCTGATTTTCAAATTGTGAGGAAGAGCATGTCGTCTCCTTTGGAAATACTGCAAGTTTTCAGTCCCCAACATCCTAAAGGTGTCCTTGAAGTGGAGGATTTCTTGTTCTTGTGTACTGAGTGGCGAATTGGGGATCAATGGAGATAATTTTATGGTTACTGATGACAACCTTGGGTTTGCTAACTCCACTATGATGTACAAGGGCTCACTTTCCTCTTTGGTCATCATATTATTCACTTCTTCATCTCTTGTTCTTCATGGTTCAACCAAGACGCTAGTGCCATTAGTTGCATGTCCCCCAATATTGAGTTGGGGTCAAAAAATTTCATGTCTAAGAGGATCATATTGTGCATATAAAACTCAACCATTTTGGCTCTATCCTCAGTACTTACCTTATGACAAAAGTCAATGAATTTCTTGTAATATTGGAATGGTAGAGAGCCAAATTATGATAATGTTTTTATCTAGAATTGTAGCCACTTCTCTTTGAGGAAGGTGGCATAGGACTTGGATGGTTGCCTTAATTATATGTCTTCCATGGAAAAACTTTCCATGGTGGCTGTTAACACCCAGGTTGTTCCCTTTGACTCCTGAGGGAATACGGCCGGGGTAACCACTAACCAAGCTTTGGATCACAGGTTCTAGCCAACCTGTAATCAGAGAGGGCTCTCTCTTTAATTGTTTAACTTTGTTCTTAAGAATCTTAGGCTAGATATGAGGTGAGGGTTTGGTTTGAAAGTTTTGGTTGGATGATGTCTTTCAGTACTTAAGGTGATATCTTCAGACAATTTTAGACCATTGGGCAATGGAGTCTGTGGTTGCAGGTTATTTGAATTTGTTGAGTGTGATTATTAAAGCAACAGGGCCATTTAAATATTTCATGAAACAAACTTGAAATTGTGATGATGAGGTGTTTTTAACCAGTGGAAGGCAATTAAGAAATTTCCACTAAGTTGGTGATGTGAGAAAGAGATGTATTGACCAGGAGTAGGTTTGAATTCCTGAACGATAATCACTGTGAAAGGTATAGTTTGGAAGTGCAGCAATTAAGAATACACTCTTATAACTATAACTGAGGAAAACATACGTAATAGCTTAGATTGAGTTCAGGGTATTCTATGAATAAATCCTGAAGCTATTCTTTTTCTTTGCCATTAAACTTGTGAAACAGAACATGAATGGATTATGAAGGAAATAACAAACATAACGAAACAGGTTAAAGAAACTTATTGTTCCATGGAATACGCAGGAATCCTGTAGCATTCAGTAAGCACACCAAAACGCATCAGACAACACAGAACTTTGGAAATTCCATCAGCTTTGTTGTATTAAAACTCTGAACATTTAAAGCATAGTATCTCCTGAAGAGAAAATCAACAACCCCTGCAAGCTTCTGCGAGGGGGAATATATACAATCGGTTATACAAAAATATCTGAACCACTGAGTCACTTGATAAATAAATGCGCTCACCAACTTTACAAAATAGCAGATAAGGAAGTTATTACTGCTCTGAATACAAAATGAATACTCTTTAATTCTGTCAGAAGTCTTTTTGACCTTTGGAGGCCACTGAGTCGGTTGAGCGTTCTGCATTAATGCTGAATGATGTGTCTTTATGGCTTTGTCATGCTGTAGCTTTCTCAGCCCTGTCATATGTAGCTGTTAGTATTGCTTTAGTGGCCAAATTGGTTTGCTGAGCTGGCTCAGTCCATTCTTCTCCAGATATACTGAATGCATCAAATCTTTCTGATCATGATGACTTATGTTTTTTGATGAAAAAACTTGATGAAAGACTTTTGTTTACAGTAACAACTGTATCATTTTGGTCCACCATTCCTGTGTAGGCAGCTGATGTCTCAAAATGGCATCTAAGGTTTCATCTGCCTCTGTATATTTGTAGAAGTTTTGAGGCACTTCAAACAAATGTTTGATCTCATTCATAATAAAAAATAAGTTCTCTACTCTGTCATAGAGACTTTGCCTAGATGCTGGCCCTGTTTCTTCTGAAGTACTCGCTCCTGCAGTGATCTCGTTAGTGGCAAATGTATTCACCCTTTTGGCATAATTTTCATGTGATAGTAGCCTCCCTGCGCTGTTCAGCAAGCCAGGAAGGCCTCTTCTCTGTAATGCTGCAAACTTATCCATGAATCTGTTTACTTCTGTTTGGATGTCCTGGCTTCTTCTATCCAGTGTTTGTACTAGGCTTCTCAATGTAAGGACCCTCTTTATCAGCAGGATGGTTTCAGTTCTATTGGGGATTCCTATTGCTGCCAGCTGAGGACCTGTACGGTTATTGAGAACGTTGATCATTCTATTGGCTATCTCAGGCATATTGCCTAGAGATGCCCTTGCCCTTTGGACTTCCCTGTGTGCCTTGGCTATGAGCTCCATTTGGTCATGAATTGTCTCTATATACTGCCATTGATCTGTTATAGATTGGCCAATGTTGGCCCATAAGACTTTCTTGATTTCAGTTACAACCTTGTCAAGGGTGAGCTCTTTCTCCAGCTCCTTTATCCTCTCCTTGAGAGCCTTCACTTCTCTGCCCTTTTGAGCTACATTTTGTTTAGACTTGTCATATTTTTCATTCAGCTTAGCTAAATTCTCCTTGGCTTCATTTAGCTCTGCCATTTGGGCTTCCAGGGCTTGAATTTCATTCATCAGCTTCTGCATGTCAAGGCTTGGAGCCTGCTCTGATGTTGGTGCTGGTGCTGATGTAGATGGAGCTGTCTCGACTGTTTGCACTGTAGGAGGAGTGACACTTTGAGGGGGTTCCTCAAGGTTGATTACTTGTGGAGGGGGCTGTAATGTTTGGCCTCCTTCTTTCTGCTGTAGGCCTGCCTGCAATGCAACCTCTGTTTCTATCAATTTTCCCTATGTCTGGACAAGTTGTTTATGCAGTGTTACCAGCAATGTTGATACATCCTGGTCCTTTCTTTGCTGGACAACCCCCTCTGTTTGAGGGTGAAGAGTTGCTGGGATCTTTATAATCTTTCTTAGAGCTGCAATGTCTGAATCTCTTATCTTCAGCAACTCCTTTATAGCTTTAGGGTCCTTTGGGTCATGCCCAAGCTCTATGATTATATCCTCCAAAGACCTTATTCTGTTGTCTTTGGCCTGAGAGGATGCCTTCTCCAACTCAAGTTGGGCGGTTGTATTATTCAGACTATTTTCCAACCTGTGTGCCAAGAAGGTCTTATCTGCAAGTGTAGAATACACCATCTCACCCGTTTGCTTGTGAAGTTCTATTTGATCCATAGGGTGGATGTCTTTTGCAAGGACCTCAAGGTTGGTCCTTATATAGTCTGCAGCTGACTGTGGCTGCAACATGGTTGGCATGAAATGACTCATGGTCATTTTTCCCTCACTTATGTCATAAGCTGACATAAGCCTCTGCTAATTTGTAGGGGCCATTTTCAGCAATTGATTATAGATCTGGAGCCTGAGTGGCTCATTTCTCTTTTTTATGTCGATGAATTGTTGCTTGATGCTTGTTTCGGCTCTCCTTTGCTGACTTGAGGAGCTGATCTCTCCTCTGATTATTCTTTCTTGTTCCTGCTGAAAGGAACTAGCAGATGCCTCCATGCTTGGTGGGCCCATGCCCAAAGATTGTCCGATGGGCATCTCTTCTTCAGATTAGGGATTCATCCTTTGCCTTTTCTCCCCTTGAGTTGTGGATGTGGTGAGGGGAGTCTCCTGCTCTCTATCCCTCTTTCGGTTTCTGTCTTCATTCTGAGGAATTTGGAGCACTGAGGCCTCCACTGTTGTTTCCTGCCTAGGAGGCATAGTTTCTTGAGTCTGTTGCCCAGTGGACATTGGGGCCTCAACTGTTTGTTCTCGTTGCATTGGCTGCTGCTCTTTTTGCTGTTCTTTTGTAGGAGGTGGCTGTTCCTGCTCCATCTGCTTTTCCTTGCCCTTGCTTGACACCTGATGAACAGTTCTGGCTGCTTGCTGCTGGGCTGTAGAAGATGAGGCAGCTGCTCCAAGTTGCCTTTGATAGGAAGAGGAAACCTGCCCACAAGTTTCCAAGTCAGCCTCTTTCTCAATGTTCTTTGCCTCTCTTTGTAGCATTTTCTCTCTAGTGATTGCCTCTTCTAGAGTGCCCTCTTTCCAACTTAGTAAATTGGCATATTTTTCAATGTGAGGCAATCTGATGTGAGCATAGCCACCCAGTTTATGTTTTACCCTCCCGAGAGAAATGAAATGATTAGGATCATAAGGTACCCAGCGGAAACTGGTTTCTAATTGGAGGCTCTCTAGGATCATATCTGCTTCCTTCCATCCCTCCTCCCTTTTGTTGTAAAGAAATGGGCCTAGCTGGTTCCTGACCTTTAGTTGCACCTTCTTGTTTTTACTGTGGAAATGGACCAGGTCTGCATTTCCAAATTGCCTGAAATACTCCAAGGCAAAGAGTCTCATAGGGACATATCTTGGCAGCCTATAGGGGTCCAACTCACAGCCATATATTCTGATTACTGTATGGTGTTGGTAAAAGTACCAATCACCAATGCTGTAGGCCTTTGAGAGATGGAGTATTCTTTGCATCTCCTCGGTCAACCTTGGAGGAGGGACACCATATAACAAGGTCATAGCTGGATGGATGAAAAGGTCTATGAATTCACAGTATGTGTATGGTGAACAGGAGGTATGATGGAAAACTGAAGTCCAAAATACTACAGACCTTGGGTTTCCCTGGGCATCAAGTTTCTTGAGAGGAATAGGGAAACTGTCATGTTGATAAAATAAGAACAAATGATAGATGTATGAGGTGTATCTGAACACCTTCTCCCTCTCTAGATTCATCAGTTGCTCATGAATCTTATTGGCGATGTATGTAGCATAATCATAATGTACAGCAGGAGGCTTTCCAGGGGAGAATATGGACAGCATGGCCATAATAGTGTCATCAACATCCTCAATTCCCCTGTACCCAAGGACATAACTGATCAAGTCCACAAGCATTTTTCCCAAGTCATTGAGATATGGATTTTCAATAGGAGGTGTTCTCATAGCTTCAGAGCTTGGCTGAATAAATAACTGATTAATCTTGATGACCTGGGCACTGGACAGCTTGCCCCCCTTCTTTAATAAGTCCATCATAGAGAGAGGAGTTAGTGGCTTTGCAGTGTGAAAGTGCAGCATCTCATTTATGGCCTCAGGGGTGATATGGAACAGGACTGAACCTTTGGAACTGCGAACAACTCTTTGACATGGATCATAGTTTTCACAGCATCTATGGATCAAGTCTGGAAGGACATTGACTTGAGGAAGGTTAAAGATGGGCAAATTGGAGCCCCAAATCCCTAAAATATCAGTTCCACTGAGGTGTTGAGCCTTTAACTCATTTAGCATATGAATGTTAAATTTGGAATTCATTGAAAATGTCTCTGTCATCTGATAATCTGTATCACCCAGGGCCTTCCACTCTAACTCTCTGTGTGGGGCATTCAGAGGTGGGATATTTAATGCCACTGGAGTTTCCATGGTTAATTAGGATTCTGAATTTGTACTAGGACCTGTTCTACCGGACGGAGCAACACAAAAGGGTATTCTGCAAGAGTGAGGCAAATTGCAAGGGAAAATGAGGTAGACTGTGGTGAGAACAGTTTGAAATGCTCCGAATAGAGTTTAAATGAGCAAATGCTTGGACTAGTAATGTTGTTTTCCCGGTGAATTAGTGCAGCTCAGGTGTCAAGTCCACGAATGCGCGGACTGACTATGAGTTTATAAAAACTTGGCTAAATGTGGTCTGTGTAGGTGAATTTTGACGTTATAACTGAAAATGGATGTCGGTAAGTGGAGAATTGCTGGTAATTACAATGATTTTAACTCTTTTTATGCTTGCTTGGTAAATTATACTCAAAACCAGGCACGGATGGGAAACTCGGATAAATACCTGGTGAATTACTGGAAATGGTGACTAATGGAGGTGAATTTGCAGGCGCCCACGGTCTCTAAGTCTAATTTTGCAGGCTGGCGGCGAAATGGTCGTAATATGCATGCAGAACAGAGCAATAGTTCTTTTGCCAAAAGTGACAAAAACCGCGATTTTTGGCAAAAATATGGACTTTTTGGGTTATTGGCGCTTTTTTGGATGATGTCAGCATGATGTCATCAGGTTGGGTCGGGTACGGAAGGGTGACGTGGTGGCCTGTGAGTGGTCCATGGGGACTGGTGAGGTGGCAGACAAGTCGGAGCAGTGGCGGGCCGGGCGCTGACATGATGCTGAGTGGTTACGACGTGGGCGTGACGCAGCGATGACGAGGACGTGATGGGATAGGCGGTAAACAGTAAGCGGTAAGTCGTTTTCTCGGACCGCTCTAGATATGGTCGCGGTATTGTCAGAGGGTGGCCCGATGTGATTTGGGGGCGACGCGTGGCGGAGGCCTGACGTAACCCTCTGACAGTTTCTCGGGAGGTAACGTTCAGTCGTCGGGGCCGACCCGATATGGATGAGGGCCGTCGGATGGGAAAGCCCAGATCCGATGGTCGACGGGTCGAAAAGATGCCAGGACAATACGGCAGCGGGCGGGGCATATTTTATTATTTTTCTGGAAATGTGCGCCTAGACGGAACCTTTAAAGTTTGGCGGGTTTTATGGTTTTTTCCAATGCTTTTTTGTAAAAGAGCGCATTTACAAATAAACTTTGGATAAAGGGTAAAAGTGGGTTTTTATAGGGTTTCTTTGCAAATAGAGTGGGTAAATGATTTCAAAGGTTTGTAAAGGGGAACAGGGTGTAGCTTAGGTTATTAGACTGACCAGGGGTCAATTTAATCCCTGCTTTTGGGCATATGGCTATAATTGCCAGGGGGAGGGAATATTTATACATTGCTTGGGGTTTATACACCATAGTGTTTATAATAGTAGGGGAAAAGGGGAACATAGGGGATTTAGATAATAAGAAGTTAGGAGTTAATATGAGTGGAAGAGGTGGATGAAGCGGAAAAAACACTAAGTTTTATATGGAATCAACCTAGTTTAGGAAGTAGATCAAAATGAAAAGAATTTTACACAAGAAATGTGGCTTTTAAAGAGATAAGAATCAACAAAAAAGTTTGACTTTCTTTCATGAACATAGGTAGTATTGGGATGTTAGCAATGAATGTGATGGGGGATAATCTAGAAGTTAGCCATGCTTTATTGAGTTGCTGCAAGAACTGCTGAATAAGAGACCTGCACTGGCACCATGTTTTTCCTTTGGTTGGGCCAGTGACATAAAGGAAATCATGCTTCTGCAACCCCATCTACCTACCCACTCTATTGCCTAGCATTTTTTGTTACTCCAAGGAGGGTGCACTTAGACTTGCAGACCCTCATGTGCCTTTTCTTTTCCTTTGGCTTTTTCTTTTGATTTTCTATCTACCACTAGCCTTATTACTTCCAAGGCCCCAGATTAAGCAGTTGGGAACCTTAATTCTCTACCTAACTACTGGCCTGCCAAGATTAAACAATTTGGACAGGCTTCTTTCTCTATTCTAATGACAAGAAATTAAAACATGGCATGATCCAGATTAGGCTGTTGGACCACCCATCCAAAATTCAGTCAACACCAAGCTATGTACACATATTGCATTCTCTTGGAAATATGGGATCTTTGCATCACCAAAGCAGAGCATATTTGGAACTTTCTTTGCCAATAATGAAATATGAAACCTATTGGTATAGGTATCTAAAAGTGGCTCCACATGGGGATGGTTTTTCCATTTGAAAGACTAAGAACAGCAGGTCAGAATGCCTTGGCCCCTGATTTCTTTTTACCAAAACTTGGAGTTTTCCTCCTTGAAATCTCAAAATTGTGCCCTTTCCGTCTTGGTAGATCTCTGAGCTTATTTGTCTTCTGCTGATAACTTACAAAACTTGGGAAGCTGCCTTTTCTACATGTTAACAAAAAGTAATATATACACCCTATAATGTACAAGGGAAAGTCAAACTATATACATGGGAAGTAGTCAAAATAGTGCTTCAACATCCTGCCATTCACAGGACCTTCATCCAAGTCAGTTTCATCCAGATTTTTTAGGAAGTAAGTGTTGTTTCCTTGTACTGCTTGAATTACAAAAGGCCCCCTCCAAAGGGAGTCAAATTTGCCATGCTTTCCCTTGTCTTCTCTTCTTGAATCCCATTTAAGCACTTTGTCACCAATAGAGAAGTCTTCAGCTTTGGTTCTTCTATCAAAAGCTTTCTTTAACTTTTCTTGTAGAACTTGAACTCTGTGATAAACTTGGTCTCTAGTTTGCTGCAAACATATAATTTGATTTACTCTTCTTTGCATATCATTTGGTTCAGCCTGACTTTCTTGAAGAAGTTTCATGACAGGGATCCCTAAGGATGAAGGGAATTTGGCTTCTAATCCATAGACTAACTCATATGGGCTGACCCCAATGGATCTCTTGGTTGTTAGTCTATCTGCCCATAAGGCATTCACAAGTTTCTTATGCCAATTCTTCTTATTTTCTTCCAACACCTTCTTTATGATGTTTACAAGGCTTTTATTTGATGATTCAGCTAGGCCATTTCCTTGAGGGTAGTATGCAGTGGAATGGCCCAAAGTAATATGAAATCTGTGGCAGAAGTTCACCATCTTCTTGGATCTAAAAGCAGCAACATTGTCTGTTATAATTTTGTCAGGACAGCCAAATCTAGCAAGAATATTAGTCTCCAGAAACTGAATGATAGTAGAATCATTTGCTTGTCTACATGGAACAACCTCAATCCATTTGGTGAAGTAATCTGTGGCTGTCAGAATCCATCTATGTTGGCCTGAAGAAGAAGGATGAATTTCCCCAATGAAGTCTAGGCCCCACTGCTGAAAGGGCTTCTCTGTTGCAATAGGCCTCAAAGGAAGGGGCAATAATTTTCTCTTTCCCTCAAATACTTGACACTTGTGACATGAAGTGGTAAATTTTTTAACATCAGAGAAACCTGCCCTTAGTATCTTGTCCACAGTGGACTTCCAGTACAAACGTCCACCACAATCACCTGCATGAAATTCTTTCATAACATTATTAGTTTCATCCATATTCAAACAGTTCAACAGTATTCCTTCATGATTTTTCCATAGTAAATTACCATCTATAACACAGAATTTTGAAGCTTTCATTTTTAGAAATCTAGATTTGGTTCTGGACAGTCCTGGGGGAGCACACAGGTTTTGCAATATATAACAGATATCAGAATACCACTGGGATTGTTCAAAGGCTGCATTGATCTTTGGAGTCGCCAGCTTCGGTTCACTGTCCAATTGGTTAATGTCCAAGGCTTGAAAATTTGTTTCAGACATTAATTTAGCCAAACCTTGCCCTTTTATCAGTTTTGTAGGTCTTATCTCAATATCAAATTCTAAAATGTTGGCAATCCATTTTCCTCTTCTGCCTTCTAAGTTTTCTTGAGTGAGTATGTCTTTCACAATGGGACTTGGTACATAAGCTATAACATGGGAGTACAGGATGTAGATCCTGAAATCTTTGATGGCTTTGACCAAAGCATAAGCTTGTTTTTCCATGATCTGATATTTCAGGGGTGCATCTCTAAGAGCTCTACTAAAGAAGGCAATAGGTTTCTCATTTCCTTGGTCATCTTTCTGCAATAAGACAACAACAATGGTATGCTGGGAGGCAAAAGAGAAAATGATAAACTCTTTGTCAAATTGGGGATTTGTTAAGACTGGAGTTTGGGTAAGGGCCAATTTGATGCCCTCAAAAGCTTGATTTGCTTCTACTGTCCACTTTACTTTTGAATCCTTTTTTAGCATGTTGTTTAGTAATCTGATTAATTCTGCTAAGTTTGGGATAAACCTCCTTAAAAAGTTGATCTTTCCCAAGAAGGCTTGTAATTCTTTGATGTTTCTTGGATGGGGCATTTGCAAGATGGCCTGTATTATGTCTGGGTCAATTCTAATGCCATCTTTAGAAATGATGTGACCTAACAACTTACCTTCTTCAAAACCAAATAGAGACTTCTTAGGATTTAAGGAAATCCCATATTTTCTACATGTTATGAATATCTGTCTCAAGTGTTTCAGATGTTCTTGGTCAGATTTTGAGAAAGGTGTGAGGTCATCTAAGTAAATGACAAGAAAGTCATGGATCTCTTTAGCAAAAGCAATGTCCATTGCTCTTTGAAATGTAGCTCCTGCATTTTTCAATCCAAAAGGCATTTTAACATATTTGAAAGTTCCCCATGGGGTTGTGAATGTTGTTTTATCTTGATCATCAGGGTGGACTAGGATCTGGTTGAAGCCTGAGAATCCATCAAGTAATGATATTCTTGAAGCCCCCACCACTCTTTGGAGAATGTGATCCATTTTAGGTAAGGGGTAATTGTCTTTGAGGGATACTTGGTTTAAATTTCTTAGGTCAACGCAAAGCCTAATCTCACCGGTTTTCTTTCTAGTGGGCACCAAATTTGAAATCCAGTCTGAGAACCTGATTGGGGCTATGATACCAGCTTTAAACATTTTTTGTACCTCTTTTTCAATTGAAGGGAGAAGCATAGGATTGATCCTTCTCAATTTTTGCTTGAATGGCTTTTGATTAGGCTTGAGAGGGATGGTGTGTTGGATAACAGAGGTGTCATAGGATTTCAAGTCCTCATAACTCCATGCAAACACATATTGGAACTCTTTAAAGAGGTCAATGTATTTAGGCTTCTGGTCAGGAGGTAAAGATGCAGACAATTTTATTATTTTGGGTTTTTCAGGAGTCCCAATGTTGCATTCTTCAATGGCAGCATTGAGGGGCTGCATTTTCGGTTTTCTAGGGACATCATTTGAGTCAAAAATGTCCTCCAATGGAGTTAGGCCTGTTGGCAGAAAGTTATCCTTTAGCTCTATGATCTCAGCCTCTGTACCAGCTATTTCGTCCAAATGCAGTTGTTCAAGTTCTTGTATTTGTTGCTTGTCAAAGCTTGTTGAACAAAGCATTTGACTTGCTGTTTTGGGTGATATAGCTATTTGGTCCTGTTCACTCAATGGTTGTATGTCTTTCACAGAATCCACATCAATGTTCAAACCTGAAAATTCGTGCTGCAAGGTTAAGAAATTATTTATCTGTGTGTCATCTTCAAATACTTGCCAGTCTTTAACATTGTTTGGGACAGAAGGTCTGTGTTTTATCTCGGCTGTAAAACAATGGTTAGGTTCAAAAGGCAATTTGCATGTACTAGCAAATGTGGCTAAACTATGTGCATGAAGATTGTGGGCTCTAGCTATCTTGGTTATCTGAAATTCAGTGAAAGTTTTAAGCATTTCAATAGCAGCAGACCTATATGACCTTAGTCTTTTGTCATTGGTGACAAAATTGCCTTTCACTTGTTGGATAATAAGGTCTAAATCTCCCATGATTGAAAGTTTTGTGGCCTCTAATGATTTTACCAGTTTGAGGCCTAGCAAAAGAGCCTCATATTCTGCCATATTGTTGGTACATCTGAAATTAAGCCTATAGGCCCGACCTTGTGCATGATTTCTTTCTTTGTTATGAATCCACACTCCAGCTCCTGCCCCTAATTTGTTGACTGATCCATCAAACTCAAGGAACCATAAGATCTCCTGTTTTAAGGGATTTTCAACATCCTTTCTGTAACTTGGGACCATCAGTTGGAGTTCTTGTCTTTTATCTGATTTATCCTTTAGGACTGACTCATCAATTGGTTTCTCAATCTTGGTTTCTTGGGGACTCGGTTGCTTACCCTCATGCACATTTTGTTCAAGTGTGACTGATTTATTATCACTCTCAGGACTTGTATCATCGTTGAACAGAATAAAGGAATCCATATCTGAATGGACTGCATAAATGGGGAAATTTTGAGGCTTTTCTTCACTGCTCACCATGTATTTCATAAGTGACTCTCTATATAGCCTCTTGGGCTGACCAAAGACTGAGATGGTGGCATATGACATGTCTAACTACAGGGAACCTTGGAGTTTAGCCCCCCATGATCTTGATAACAACATTCCATATTTGGGTGGGATATCAGCAACTACCACATCCATTAAGATTGTTTTGTTTGGATACTGGACAAGGGATACACATAGATCTTTTATCAAACCTAAACACTTAACTTGGCTGGAGTCAAATGAAAATAGGTCCTTATATGGTCTTGTAATGTCTAGGTTAAGTCTCTCCATTACTGATTTAGGCATAAGGTTATGAGAGGCGCCTGAATCAAACATTGCATTGTGTAATATTTTATCATGAACATGCAAGCTGACATAAAAAGGTAAGATCCCTGTAACTGCTGTCTTTCCATCAACCTCTGGACCGAAAAGTAGTTCTAGGGTATCATCCAACACATTGACATCATCTTTATTATGGGTAAGTTGAAGGGACTTTTTGATTTGTTGTTTGTAAATGTCATGCTTGGCTAGCTCTGAAAGAGGAATGGCTATCTTTAATTTGCCAATTTCAGCTTCTAAGTCAAACAGTTTTTCAGATTGGACCTTGGTATTGTGGTTGACCACCCTTTCTTTGTTGTTCAAATTTTCTTCTTGGTTTTCACTCTGATCTTGAGGCTTGTCCTTTTTACTCATCTTTTGGGAAGTAATGCTTGGATTAGGCTGCAAGGGTGATGTAGCCATTGATTGTTGATTTGGGGAAGATGCTTCAGTTATTTCTTCAACTGTTACTTCATTTGTAATTGAATCAGTTTTGTCAATTGGCTCTGTGACAATGGTTTTCTTAGGCAGTAGAGTGTCCTTTGTTTTCTCAGGCTGTGTCACATTTATAGTTCTGCTCCTTAGCTTGTATTGCTTATGAACTTCATAAACAGCTGTGTCATAGCCTTGTTTAAAGTCGAATGACTCACCTGACTTGGTTTGGAACTGCTTAATGTCATCATCCTTATGATCTTCTTGACTCAGAAAAACTTGTTGATCATCATTCAGGCCCATTAGGTTAATGTGGGTGTCATCTATCTGTTCATTAGAAGTGGATGCTTCTGTATAATTTTCTTGGAACGGAGGTCTAATCTCTGGTTCAGAATTTGCTTTACCTGCATTAGGATTTTGGTTTATTCTGAAATTGGGATTCCTAATAGGATTATTCTGTGGTGGTTCCCATGATGACTTCCTCTCAACTGATTCTACTCTGTCGCCTAATCTCTGCATACCAGTGATTATTGCATCCAGTTTTTGATCCCAGCCTGAAGGCTCTTCTTTAAAGGTAGTATTTCTCTCAGTTCTTGTCCTATTTCTCTTGGCTATCAAGTTAGCTTCTACACTTACTGCTATATCTTGCATTTCAGCTAAAGTTCGGGGAGCTCTTTCCCTTAATTGGTATGCCATATCTGAATCAAACCCATCAGGAAAGGTGTATAGGGCTAAATTAGGTGGGCATCTGAGATTTTGGGGAATAGCATTGTAGACATTGTTAAAACGAGCACAATAGTCCAAGACAGTTTCTTGGGGACCTCTTTTGATAGTATTGTATTCGGATAAAATATGAAGTGGATCCTTTTTCTTCTCCCATCTGTTGATAAATGTTTGATAGAGGGCTTCAGGGTCAGCTATTGAGTTTGCTGTAAGTGACCTAAACCACGTTCTTACATCCCCTGTTAGGCTTTGCACAAAAATTTTCATCCTAACCCCATCATCATCTATTTCGTAGTTTTCGAAGTAGTCCTGCATTTTCTTAGTATGTTGAAGGGCTGGATAAGAGCCAGTACCATCAAAGTATGAGATCTTGCTTTGGTACTATTGAGGCATAGGAGCTGGATTGGCGGGTAACTGCAGTGGGGCATATCTATTAGCCATGTTTGGTGGGACAACAGGGATAACAGGGATGAATGGGACAAGTGGAGGAAATGGGATGAAAGGGGTGTGTGTAGTTGATGGAGTGGTTGAAAGGATACCTTGTGAAGTGGATGAAGAGCTAGGAGATTGCGGGCCAGTTGTATGAGGATGTAGAGAAGCCTTAGCAGGGGTTGGAATGTCAGTTTGGAGACCTACTTCAGAACTTGAATCTGATAAAGTCCCTTCTGATTTGTGTCTCTTGAGGTTTCTTGCAATCAAGTTTGGATTTTGAAACTCAGGTGCTGGATCAGGATCTGGGTTTGATCTTGTGTAACGAGTTTTCTTCTTAGGAGCCAGCTTCTATAACTTTCTTTGTGAGAATTTCTAAGGAGGTAGTGATCTTTTGACAAGGACTGGTCAGTTATAGCACAACTATATGAAACCTAATACTGAATAAAGATTGACTGAGGCAACTTTTATATACTCCTGCAAATGCAAAGCAGAGGCAGTTTCTAAGGCTATCTGGCTGTCACTCAGGCTTTATCTACAACATTAAGAATCAGATAGGAGGTTGCAAAGTTCATCCAGGTCCCCAGTGGAGTCGCCATTTATGTTAACACCCAGGTTGTTCCCTTTGACTCCTGAGGGAATACGGCCGGGGTAACCACTAACCAAGCTTTGGATCACAGGTTCTAGCCAACCTGTAATCAGAGAGGGCTCTCTCTTTAATTGTTTAACTTTGTTCTTAAGAATCTTAGGCTAGATATGAGGTGAGGGTTTGGTTTGAAAGTTTTGGTTGGATGATGTCTTTCAGTACTTAAGGTGATATCTTCAAACAGTTTTAGACCATTGGGCAATGGAGTCTGTGGTTGCAGGTTATTTGAATTTGTTGAGTGTGATTATTAAAGCAACAGGGCCATTTAAATATTTCATGAAACAAACTTGAAATTGTGATGATGAGGTGTTTTTAACTAGTGGAAGGCAATTAAGAAATTTCCACTAAGTTGGTGATGTGAAAAAGAGATGTATTGACCAGGAGCAGGTTTGAATTCCTGAACGATAATCACTGTGAAAGGTATAGTTTGGAAGTGCAGCAATTAAGAATTACACTCTTATAACTATAACTGAGGAAAACATACATAATAGCTTAGATTGAGTTCAGGGTATTCTATGAATAAATCCTGAAGCTATTCTTTTTCTTTGCCATTAAACTTGTGAAACAGAACATGAATGGATTATGAAGGAAATAACAAACATAACGAAACAGGTTAAAGAAACTTATTGTTCCATGGAATACGCAGGAATCCTGTAGCATTCAGTAAGCACACCAAAACGCATCAGACAACACAGAACTTTGGAAATTCCATCAGCTTTGTTGTATTAAAACTCTGAACATTTACAGCATAGTATCTCTTGAAGATAAAATCAACAACCCCTGCAAGCTTCTGCGAGGGGGAATATATACAATCGGTTATACAAAAATATCTGAACCGTTGAGTCACTTGATAAATAAATGCGCTCACCAACTTTACAAAATAGCAGATAAGGAAGTTATTACTGCTCTAAATACAAAATGAATACTCTTTAATTCTGTCAGAAGTATTTTTGACCTTTGGAGGCCACTGAGTCGGTTGAGCGTTCTGCATTAATGCTGAATGATGTGTCTTTATGGCTTTGTCATGCTGTAGCTTTCTCGGCCCTGTCATCTGTAGCTGTCAGTATTGCTTTAGTGGCCGAATTGGTTTGCTGAGCTGGCTCAGTCCATTCTTCTCCAGATATACTGAATGCATCAAATCTTTCTGATCATGATGACTTATGTTTTTTGATGAAAAAACTTGATGAAAGCCTTTTGTTTACAATAACAACTGTATCATTTTGGTCCACCATTCCTGTGTAGGCAGCTGATGTCTCAAAATGGCATCTAAGGTTTCATCTGCCTCTGTATATTTGTAGAAGTTTGGAGGCACTTCAAACAAATGTTTGATCTCATTCATAATAAAAAATAAGTTCTCTACTCTGTCATAGAGACTTTGCCCAGATGCTGGCCCTGTTTCCTCTGAAGTACTTGCTCCTGCAGTGATCTCGTTAGTGGCAAATGTATTCACCCTTTTGGCATAATTTTCATGTGATAGTAGCCTCCCTACGCTGTTCAGCAAGCCAGGAAGGCCTCTGCTCTGTAATGCTGCAAACTTATCCATGAATCTGTTTACTTCTGTTTGCATGTCCTGGCTTCTTCTATCCAGTGTTTGTACCAGGCTTCTCAATGTAAGGACCCTCTTTATCAGCAGGATGGTTTCAGTTCTATTGGGGATTCCTATTGCTGCCAGCTGAGGACCTGTACGGTTATTGAGAACGTTGATCATTCTATTGGCTATCTCAGGCATATTGCCTAGAGATGCCCTTGCCCTTTGGATTTCCCTGTGTGCCTTGGCTATGAGCTCCATTTGGTCATGAATTGTCTCTATATACTGCCATTGATCTGTTATGGATTGGCCAATGTTGGCCCATAAGACTTTCTTGATTTCAGTTACAACCTTGTCAAGGGTGAGCTCTTTATCCAGCTCCTTTATCCTCTCCTTGAGAGCCTTCACTTCTCTGCCCTTTTGAGCTACATTTTGTTTAGACTTGTCATATTTTTCATTCAGCTTAGCTAAATTCTCCTTGGCTTCATTTAGCTCTGCCATTTGGGTTTCCAGGGCTTGAATTTCATTCATCAGCTTTTGCATGTCAAGGCTTGGAGCCTGCTCTGATGTTGGTGCTGGTGCTGATGTAGATGGAGCTATCTCGACTGTTTGCACTGTAGGAGGAGTGACACTTTGAGGGGGTTCCTCAAGGTTGATTACTTGTGGAGGGGGCTGTAATGTTTGGCCTCCTTCTTTCTGCTGTAGGGCTGCCTGCAATGCAGCCTCTGTTTCTATCAATTTTCCCTCTGTCTGGACAAGTTGTTTATGCAGTGTTACCAGCAATGTTGATACATCCTGGTCCTTTCTTTGCTGGGCACCCCCTCTGTTTGAGGGTGAAGAGTTGCTGGGATCTTTATCATCTTTCTTAGAGCTGCAATGTCTGAATCTCTTATCTTCAGCAACTCCTTTATAGCTTTAGGGTCCTTTGGGTCATGCCCAAGCTCTATGATTATATCCTCCAAAGACCTTATTCTATTGTCTTTGGCCTGAGAGGATGCCTTCTCCAACTCAAGTTGGGCGGTTGTATTGTTCAGACTATTTTCCAACCTGTGTGCCAAGAAGGTCTTATCTGCAAGTGTAGAATACACCATCTCACCCGTTTGCTTGTGAAGTTCTATTTGATCCATAGGGTGGATGTCTTTTGCAAGGACCTCAAGGTTGGTCCTTATATAGTCTGCAGCCGACTGTGGCTGCAGCATGGTTGGCATGAAATGACTCATGGTCATTTTTCCCTCATTTATGTCATAAGCTGACATATGCCTCTGCTGATTTGTAGGGGCCATTTTCAGCAATTGATTATAGATCTGGAGCCTGAGTGGCTCATTTCTCTTTTTTATGTCGATGAATTGTTGCTTGATGCCTATTTCAGCTCTCCTTTGCTGACTTGAGGAGCTGATCTCTCCTCCGATTATTCTTTCTTGTTCCTGCTGAAAGGAACTGGCAGATGCCTCCATGCTTGGTGGGCCCATGCCCAATGATTGTCTGATGGGAATCTCTTCTTCAGAAAAGGGATTCATCCTTTGCCTTTTCTCCCCTTGAGTTGTGGATGTGGTGAGGGGAGTCTCCTGCTCTCTATCCCTCTTTCGGTTTCTGTCTTCATTCTGAGGAGTTTGGAGTACCGAGGCCTCCACTGTTGTTTCTTGCCTAGGAGGCACAATTTCTTGAGTCTGTTGCCCAGTGGACATTGGGGCCTCAACTGTTTGTTCTCGCTGCACTGGCTGCTGCTCTTTTTGTTGTTCTTTTGTAGGAGGTGGCTGTTCCTGCTCCATCTGCTTTTCCTTGCCCTTGCTTGACACCTGATGAACAGTTCTGGCTGCTTGCTGCTGGGCTGTAGAAGATGAGGCAGCTGCTCCAAGTTGCCTTTGATAGGAAGAGGAAACCTGCCCACAAGTTTCCAAGTCAGCCTCTTTCTCAATGTTCTTTGCCTCTCTTTGTAGCATTTTCTCTCTAGTGATTGCCTCTTCTAGAGTGCCCTCTTTCCAACTTAGTAAATTGGCATATTTTTCAATGTGAGGCAATCTGATGTGAGCATAGCCACCCAGTTTATGTTTTACCCTCCCGAGAGAAATGAAATGATTAGGATCATAAGGTACCCAGCGGAAACTGGTTTCTAATTGGAGGCTCTCTAGGATCATATCTACTTCCTTCCATCCCTCCCTTTTGTTGTAAAGAAATGGGCCTAGCTGGTTCCTGACCTTTAGTTGCACCTTCTTGTTTTTACTGTGGAAATGGACCAGGTCTGCATTTCCAAATTGCCTGAAATACTCCAAGGCAAAGAGTCTCATAGGGACATATCTTGGCAGCCTATAGGGGTCCAACTCACAACCATATATTCTGATTACTGTATGGTGTTGGTAAAAGTACCAATCACCAATGCTGTAGGCCTTTGAGAGATGGAGTATTCTTTGCATCTCCTCGGTCAACCTTGGAGGAGGGACACCATATAACAAGGTCATAGCTGGATGGATGAAAAGGTCTATGAATTCACAGTATGTGTATGGTGAACAGGAGGTACGATGGAAAACTGAAGTCCAAAATACTACAGACCTTGGGTTTCCCTGGGCATCAAGTTTCTTGAGAGGAATAGGGAAACTGTCAGGTTGATAAAATAAGAACAAATGATAGATGTATGAGGTGTATCTGAACACCTTCTCCCTCTCTAGATTCATCAGTTGCTCATGAATCTTATTGGCGATGTATGTAGCATAATCATAATGTACAGCAGGAGGCTTTCCAGGGGAGAATATGGACAACATGGCCATAATAGTGTCATCAACATCCTCAATTCCCCTGTACCCAAGGACATAACTGATCAAGTCCACAAGCATTTTGCCCAAGTCATTGAGATATGGATTTCCAATAGGAGGTGTTCTCACAGCTTCAGATCTTGGCTGAATAAATAACTGATTAATCTTGATGACCTGGGCACTGGACAGCTTGCCCCCCTTCTTTAATAAGTCCATCATAGAGAGAGGAGTTAGTGGCTTTGCAGTGTGAAAGTGCAGCATATCATTTATGGCCTCAGGGGTGATATGGAACAGGACTGAACCTTTGGAACTGAGAACAGCTCTTTGACATGGATCATAGTTTTCACAGCATCTATGGATCAAGTCTAGAAGGACATTGACTTGAGGAAGGTTAAAGATGGGAAAATTGGAGTCCCAAATCCCTAAAATATCAGCTCCACTGAGGTGTTGAGCCTTTAACTCATTTAGCATATGAATGTTAAATTTGGAATTCATTGAAAATGTCTCTGTCATATGATAATCTGTATCACCCAGGGCCTTCCACTCTAACTCTCTGTGTGGGGCATTCAGAGGTGGGATATTTAATGCCACTGGAGTTTCCATGATTAATTAGGATTTTGAATTTATACTAGGACCTGTTCTACCGGACGGAGCAACACAAAAGGGTATTCTGCAAGAGTGAGGCAAATTGCAAGGGAAAATGAGGTAGACTGTGGTGAGAACAGTTTGAAATGCTCCGAACAGAGTTTAAATGAGCAAATGCTGGGACTAGTAAT
Source organism: Pinus tabuliformis (assembly GCA_031772625.1). NCBI lineage: Eukaryota > Viridiplantae > Streptophyta > Pinopsida > Pinales > Pinaceae > Pinus > Pinus tabuliformis. The sequence goes on from CM062815.1 coordinate 43,430,183, forward strand.
GCTGTTTTCCCGGTGAATTAGTGAAGCTCAGGTGTCAAGTCCACGAATGCGCGGACTGACTGTGAGTTTATGAAAACTTGGCTAAATGTGGACTGTGTAGGTGAATTTCGACCTTATAACTCAAAATGGATGCCGGTCAGTGGAGAATTGCTGGTAATTACAGTGATTTTGACTCTTTTTATGCTTGCTTGGTAAATTATACTCAAAACCAGGCACGGATGGAAAACTCGGATAAATACTTGGTGAATTACTGGCAATGGTGACTAATGGAGGTGAATTTGCAGGCGCCCACGGTCTCCAAGTCGAATTTTGCAGGATGGCGGTGAAATGGTCGTAATATGCATGCAGAACAGAGCAATAGTTCTTTGGCCAAAAGTGACAAAAACCGCGATTTTTGGCAAAAATATGGATTTTTTGGGTTATTGGCGCTTTTTTGGATGACGTCAGCATGATGTCATCAGGTGGGGTCGGGTACGGAAGGGTGACGTGGCGGCCTGTGAGTAGTCCACGGGGACTGGTGAGGTGGCAGACAAGTCGGAGCAGTGGCGGGCCGGGCGCTGACATGATGCTGAGTGGTTACGATGTGGGCGTGACGCAGCGATGACGAGGACGTGATGGGATAGGCGGTAAACAGTAAGTGGTAAGTGGTTTTCTCAGACCGCTCTGGATACGGTCGCGGTATTGTCAGAGGGTGGCCCGATGTGATTTGGGGGCGACGCGTGGCGGAGGCCTGACGTAACCCTCTGACAGTTTCTCGGGAGGTAACGTTCAGTCGTCGGGGCCGACCCGATATGGATGAGGTCCGTCGGATGGGAAAGCCCAGATCTGATGGTCGACGGGTCGAAAAGATGTCAGGGCAATACGGCAGCGGGCGGGGCATATTTTATTATTTTTCTGGAAATGTGCGCCGAGACGGAACCTTTAAAGTTTGGTGGTTTTTATGGTTTTTTCCAATGCTTTTTTGTAAAAGAGTGCATTTACAAATAAACTTTGGATAAAGGGTAAAAGTGGGTTTTTATAGGGTTTCTTTGCAAATAGAGTGGGTAAATGATTTCAAAGGTTTGTAAAGGGGAACGGGGTGTAGCTTAGGTTATTAGACTGACCAGGGGTCAATTTAATCCCTGCTTTTGAGCATATGGCTATAATTGCCAGGGGGAGGGAATATTTATACATTGCTTGGGGTTTATACACCATAGTGTTTATAATAGTAGGGGAAAAGGGGAACATAGGGGATTTAGATAATAAGAAGTTAGGAGTTAATATGAGTGGAAGAGGTGGATGAAGGGGAAAAAACACTAAGTTTTATATGGAATCAACCTAGTTTAGGAAGTAGATCAAAATGAAAAGAATTTTACACAAGAAATGTGGCTTTTAAAGAGATAAGAATCAACAAAAAAGTTTGAATTTCTTTCATGAACATAGGTAGTATTGGGATGTTAGCAATGAATGTGATGGGGGATAATCTGGAAGTTAGACATGCTTTATTGAGTTGCTGCAAGAATTGCTGAATAAGAGACCTGCACTGGCACCATGTTTTTCCTTTGGTTGGGCCAGTGACATAAAGGAAATCATGCTTCTGCAACCCCATCTACCTACCCACTCTATTTCCTAGCATTTTTTGTTACTCCAATGAGGGTGCACTTAGACTTGCAGACTCTCATGTGCCTTTTCTTTTCCTTTGGCTTTTTCTTTTGATTTTCTATCTACCACTAACCTTATTACTTCCAAGGCCCCAGATTAAGCAGTTGGGAACCTTAATTCTCTACCTAACTATTGGCCTGCCAAGATTAAACAGTTTGGACAGGCTTCTTTCTCTATTCTAATGACAAGAAATTAAAACATGGCATGTGTTGGTATCATCCCAAGACCCCTTTTTCCTCCTAAAACATATCATTTACCCATTCCTTTTCATCATATATCCCTTAGAATCCTTGGAAATTGTTAGTTAATTGTCTTATAGTTATTAAAATGCATTGAAATTGATTTAGGAATTTTATGTTGAAGAATTAGAATTTTTTGGTGAAATGGTTACAGGAAGTTCCAACATCCTGTAATTAGCTCATTGTTTGACATGTGGCACAACAGCTGGGCTAGAACGAAAGGCATGGATGAAAAGTAGAATGTCCAAGCATGGACAAACACCTATCCTACAGCCGCATCGACCCTCCTACATGCGCGGTCAACTCAGGTCAAAGCATGGCACACTGGCGACAAAGGCAGCAACAGTAGCGCATTCTAATTTGATTTAGTTTTTGTTCTTTTTGAAATCAGTTAGGATAGAAACATTTTGAAAAGCTCGATGTAGTAAAAGCGGCAACAGCCAGATTCCGAATGTACATTCATTATCGAAATGACATGGTTGTGCTAGACATATGTAAATACAGTCCGAGTAATGGATGTAATGGTTAATCGTTGTATCATTCTGAAACAGAGTTTTTGAACTTAATACTAAGAACCCAGTTGCAGTTACGACTCGTGTCTAGTGCATTGATTTGATATTTGGTTGAAAATAGTCCAGTGTACCTCTGGAACGCGGACGGGCCTTGCGTTCAACCGGTATACTGTTCTTTTTATTTTATTTGCACTTAGGTTATCATATGGTTTGCACAGTAGTTACGACTGATTGGATTTCGATTTCAATAGGTATTATATGGTTTGCACAACAGTTACAATTAATTGGGTGATCCGGATTTAAGCAGGAACGCAATAGATTACAGAGATAACCATAAATACAGAGATGCAATAACCATAAACACATATATGCAGCGGAAATAATGATTCATTTCATTAATGGAAAATATTGAATACAACCAGAAATGGAAATAAACCAGCTAGGGCGATGGTAGCTATCTCTGAGAAGAGATGTGTGGCTACATGCCTCTGAACTGTTCCGAACTGAGTTACAATGAGGCTCGAAGGCCTATTTATTGTTGAGAAACAATGGAAAACCCTTCACATTCCAAAACCTAACCCTAGAAGATGAAACGCCAATTTGTGGGCCCCGTTTGGGTAAATTGGTACATCAATTTCCCGGGGTCGTAACTTTGGCATACGATCTCCGTTTGACGCGCACAATAGCTCGTTAGAAAGATCTATCCGAGTACTACTACTTTGGGAGGCAACATCGGTCCATGGACCCATGTTGCCCCAGAAACCCAAAAAAACGTCGTTTAGGGCCTCAAAACGGCTCCGAAAGTTCAGGACCCGAAAAACTGCTAAAAATAGTAGACTGTGCTGCAATTTAGGAAACTGAAAAGACTGAAAGAGACAGTTGTGGGGGTCCAAATGGGTTGGTGGGTGGCCACCAACATCCACCTGGATCATTCCTCCCCCCTTAGGAAGCAATGGTCCCCATTGCGTTGAGTTCCTCCATCTGCTGAACTTGTCCTGCAATCTCTGATGTGTCCAGTGATGGTGGGAACCATGGTCGACGATGGTCCACATTGAATACTCGGTGCAAGCAAAGGAATGGAGGAATGTTGTGCTTCAAAGCATTGTTGCCCATAGCCTTGGTACTGTTGTGAGGACCATGTCGCAGTGATCTGAGCTTCTGATGGGTTCTGGTAGGACGTTCTTTCTGTCGATGCAACCAGACTTTGTTGCCCACCTGAAACTTGTGTGGTACCCATGTGGGTGAGGAGAAGTTGTTCCTGTGTTTTGTCATGACCGTATCCTTTTGCTGCTGCTGCTGCGTGGAGGAACCCTTTGCAAGGGTCATGGATGTAGCAACGATCTTCCCCTTACTTTGGGAGTGAACCAGACAGATGAATTTCCTGGTCTGTGATATGAGCTTGCTGCCTTTCTTGGTAGTGATCAAAGATGTGGCAGTAGGTGGGGCTACCTCTGGTATCCTGTATAATGAATTACTCAAAGAAATAATGACAGCACGAGGCCTTGACTCATACACAGCATGTCGCCTCCACAAGTATGGCTGGCCTAATAATACATCACAAACATCCAGAGGTGTAACATCACACAATACCTCGTCTGTGAAGGGCTTGATGCTGTAGGGAAGGCGGCACTGCTGGCGAACTTTGAGATCTCGTCCTTCATGAAGCCACCCGATACTGTACGGTTGTGGGTGTGGTGTAGTTGGTAGGCCCAACCGCTTCACAACCTCTGCTGAAACAAGGTTCTTTTGGCTACCACTGTCGACAATGAATCGCAGCGGTGAACCCTTCACCCACATCTGTGAGTGGAAAAGACGCTCCCCCTCCTCTGGATCTTCGGGCTCATTTTTCTTGATCTTGGCAGTGGCAACAGTGGCGCTGGGATCTGCATCAATGATCTGCTTCCCTTTGCCATTCCCCTTGTTGGGTTCTGGCTCAGGATCGGAACATGCATCTGATTCGGAAGCCTTCAACTCAGCCACCAGTGACTGTTTGGTCCGACACTCACTTGTGTTATGAGTGGGACTCTTGTGGAACTCACACCACTTTCCTGTGTCCTTCTTCGGCTTCGTGGTGTTGTTCTTTTCTTGCGACTTTGACGGGTTGTCTTGGGCTGCCCCGCCTTGGCTTTGTCCTTTGGGCTTCGGATTTGCAGATCCAAAGTCTCGCTTCTTCTGTTTGAACTTTTGCTCGATTTTGACAGCGTATCGGTATGCTGTGCCGAGTGAGGAGATGTTCAAGAACACCATCTCTTCCTGGATGTATCTGTGCAAGCAACCACGGTATTTGAGTACCAGATGCAGCTCAGAATCTTTGATACCCAACTGTGTGCGAAGGGTATGAAAAATGTTTGTGAACTCTGACACATCTTGGTCTCGTCCCTGCCGCAGTGTGGTCCATTTGATGTATTTGTCCTCATAGCTTCCGACAGGGTAGTACTGCTCCTTGATGGCATCCCGGAAGTCATTCCAAGTGGGTGCGGCTGAAAATAGTGAGCCTGTACTTTCATCCTTCTGCTCGCAGTAGGTTTCCCACCAGTCCTTGACGTGGGGGGCTGCTTTGAGAAGAGCGAAAATAATCTTTTCCCGACTTGAGAATTCATGAACAGAAAAATACCCATCTAGCAGATTTAACCATTTATCTACGGCATCTGCGTCTATTTTACCCTCGAAGATGGGGATTTCAAAATTAACTTGTACCTTGAAGGGTGTGGCATTTCCAGAGTCGCTGTTGGAAGCCGATGCGTCGCCTCTGGGTAGCCGCTGAAGGATCTGCGCAAAGCTATCCATCATCGCGTTCCTTTGCCGCTCGAGCGCTTCTTCGAGCAAGATTTTGATAGGATCTCCTGCCCCCTCGTCTTTCTTCTCATCCGCCATGGGAGGCCGTCGGGATTTGCGAGGCTGGTCTTGCAAAGGTTCGACCAGTTCAAGCCCTAACTCCTTATATCCCGACCTCGTTGGGGACATGCAAAGAAAAACAGAGAAAAAGCAGGCCGCTCTGATACCACTGATCCGGATTTAAGCAGGAACGCAATAGATTACAGAGATAACCATAAATACAGAGATGCAATAACCATAAACACATATATGCAGCGGAAATAATGATTCATTTCATTAATGGAAAATATTGAATACAACCAGAAATGGAAATAAACCAGCTAGGGCGATGGTAGCTATCTCTGAGAAGAGATGTGCGGCTACATGCCTCTGAACTGTTCCGAACTGAGTTACAATGAGGCTCGAAGGCCTATTTATTGTTGAGAAACAATGGAAAACCCTTCACATTCCAAAACCTAACCCTAGAAGATGAAACGCCAATTTGTGGGCCCCGTTTGGGTAAATTGGTACATCAATTTCCCGGGGTCGTAACTTTGGCATACGATCTCCGTTTGACGCGCACAATAGCTCGTTAGAAAGATCTATCCGAGTACTACTACTTTGGGAGGCAACATCGGTCCATGGACCCATGTTGCCCCAGAAACCCAAAAAAACGTCGTTTAGGGCCTCAAAACGGCTCCGGAAGTTCAGGACCCGAAAAACTGCTAAAAATAGTAGACTGTGCTACAATTTAGGAAACTGAAAAGACTGAAAGAGACAGTTGTGGGGGTCCAAATGGGTTGGTGGGTGGCCACCAACATCCACCTGGATCATTGGGTTTTGATTTCAATAGCTCTTGATTTCCATCGAATGTATATGGTTTGCGTTTGTGGTAATGCCTGAAGAATCATCACTGAGATCTTGAAGTGCATCCTGTAAGGGATTCGATCCCTGTATTGTCTTTTAAAAGCACTGTCATGAACTTTGTTTTCATTTCAAAATCCATTTATGATCTCTGTATATTTTGATATTGTATAAATATTAGTGAATGCTGGGTGTTTACTGAACAAGGGTTTTATGTGTAATGTCTTTGTAAGGAGATTGAGATCATTGTTGCAGTGATACACAGTGTTTAGTTTCAGTGTGTAATTTGGTAAATGCATTTAATGATAGTATTGTAATCAGGTATATTAGCAGAGTGACCTGAGTGTTTGGATGATAGGTGACATACCCCAGTCTTCTGTAAAGAAGCCCTGTGACCTACATCATAACCACTTAGCCAACAATCCTTTATGTCTATATACTTTAGACGCATGCCTCTAAGCTTACGCATCCTGGTCGATAATAAATTTGGTCAATGCTAAAAACAGATTGTACTTCTTCTTTATCATTAAATTTATCATCAAGCCACAAATTATGTGTTACTGCTGGTGATTGTGCCGATGGATAAAGGGTGAGTTGTTTTGTTTCGGTCCCTCTTGAAATGATCATGTTGCCCGATCGACATCCTAGAAATGCATCAGCAGTCGCTAACCATGGTCTAGCAAGGATGATAGGGTGTCCTCCTAAATTGGATTTGGGTTGAAGGACTAGGAAATCCACTGGATACTCCCAAGAGTCCAGTGAGACAATGATGTCTTCCAAAATCCCTTCAGGAATGACTTTGGACCTATCAGCTAGTTCTAGAACAATTGTGGTATGTTGCAAATTTATGAGCTGGAGTGTTCTCATGGTTTCAAGAGTCATGACATTGATTGTGGCTCCAAGATCTATCAAAGTGCTTGGAATCCGTATGTTGTTAATGATGGTGGTCACTTTGGGAATGCCAGGATCAACATACTTCTCCATGGAGATGGTATTGGTCATAAGGCCTGCTAAATTTCCTAAAACATGAATGGTTTGAGGATCAATCCTTTTCCTAGCAGGCTTCTTGAGGCACATGTCTTTGATGGCTTTGGTATAGATAGGAATGTCTTTTATAGCTTGCAGCAGTGGAATTTTTATGTAGACATTTTTAAGTTCATCTAAGACATCAAATTGTGGTATAGACAGTGGTGGTTTTATTTGGACCAATCGGTCTGGAAAAGGTGGATGCAGTGGTTGCATCTGTTTATCTTTGGTATCATTGTTTGGTTTTGTTGGATTTGTCATTGCATTTTCCTTTTCTGAGTTTTCTTCTTGCTTATCTGTTATTGGAGAATCCTTGTGGAGCACCCTACCAGACCTCAAATTAATGTTTTGCAAAGGCAGTGTGGAATATGAGGTTCCTTCTTCTACATTGTAGGCTGGCCTCTCTGCTCTATTATTCGGATTTGGGATAGTTTGAGCAGGAATTTGAGTGGGTCTGGGAGGTTGTGAGTTAGCTGGAAATTGCAGTTGTGGTGCATTTATTGGTGGAGGAGCAGGCAGTGCTTGTTGAGGAGGTTGGGGCTGATAGACAACTTGCTGAGGATACTGCTGATATGGTTGAGAATGTGATGGATACGACTGTTGGTATTGTTGATATGGTTGTGAGTAAGGTGGGTATGATTGAGGATATGTATGATAAGATTGGGAGTACTGTTGAGACGGTATCCATTGGTGTTGTGGTTGGTTTTGGTGCTGCCATGGCATGGGTACATTCCATGAGTTTTGTGCATACATTTGATCATTCATAGGAAACTGCAGATTTTGATTTGGAAACATACCTTGGGTTGCTGGCCTTGGCTGCCATGGTCACTTTGTGCCCATGTAATACACGTTTTCCATCTCTGTATTGGCTGCCATATTACAGTTCTACAAAACTTTAACTTTAGGACAGTTAAACATATCATGATGTTCAGTACAGAAAGCACAAACTTGGATGTTCTCTAGAGGGCAATCTTTTAATGCATGTTTCTTTCGGCATTTTGGGTAGAAGATAGCCATGTTATGATCTTCATCTTCTTGTTTCTTCTTGGCTTTTAAAGTGTCAATTTGGTTCCCTAGAGTGCTTAACAGATCTGTTTTAAACTCTTCTAAAAGATTCCCTATTTCGGCCCTTGTGACACTTGCAGAGGCAGATTTTGTGACCCTTGATGACAGACTTCTCTTTCCCATTTTAGCTTTACTCCTTGAATACTTTTCACACAACTCAGCGATTTCTTCAAAGGGTAAGGCATAAATGTCACCTTTGCCCATCAAGTTGAGATCATCCATGTATTCCTCTCTGATACCTTTCAAGAATATTGTGCGGACCAGATCAGGAGGCATAGTTCGGTGTTTGGATTTTTGTAAGTTGTAGACAAACCGTTCTAAATATTCCTCTAAGGTTGCATCCTCTTGCTGACTCATTCTAAAGATATCATCTTTAGAGTCTTTGGATCTGCAATAAGGCTGATATTTCCTTAGAAATATTCTCCTCATACCATCCCAATCAACTATAGCATGCTCACCAAACCCCATGAACCATTTTAAGGCTGATGCCTTTAATGTGGCTGGGAACAATCTAAGCCTATGGGCATCATCTGTATAGCCATAAGTTCGACATACAATGTCAAACTCGAACAAGAATGAGTCCGGATCCTCCGAAGCCATACCATAGAAATTTGGTAGCACAGATGGGGGTATGTTTTTCATTTTGATCTCCTCATCCTCCTGTGGTTCATGTATAGGGAACTTAAAAGTTGACTCCTCTTCATCTCCTTGGCGTGGTACTGATCCAGATCCTTCCTCAGCCATTCTAATTGGTCTCTCTGTGTCAGTGTCACTTGGTGGAAAAAGGAGGAAGGAAGATTGTTCGGTAACTGTACTACTTTCTCCTTGTGTAGAAGGTTTAGGAAAGTGCTTCTTCTGCGATTTATGTGTGAATAAAGTTTCCCTCTCAATAAGAGTAAGTTTCTGTCCTGAATAAAATTTTTCTGCCAATGTTTGGATAACTTCCTCAGCTGGTGTTGTATTCCCTAGAGAGTCTGCTCCTGATGATGATGGGTTAGTTTTTAGATGGTGGGGGGTTTTTACAAATCCCCCTTGACTGACACAACAGCTGGGCTAGAACTAAAGGCATGGATGAAAAGCAGAATGTCCAAGCATGGAAAAACACCTATCCTACAGCCGAATCGACCCTCCTACATGCGCGATCAACTCAGGTCAAAGCATGGCACACTGGCGACAAAGGCAGAAACAACAGCTCATTCTAATTTGATTTAGTTTTTGTCCTTTTTGAAATCAGTTAGGATAGAAACATTTTGAAAAGCTCGATGTAGTAAAAGTGGCAACTGCCAAATTCCGAATGTACATTCATTATCGAAATGACATGGTTGTGCTAGACATATGTAAATACAGTCCGAGTAATGGATGTAATGGTTAATCGTTGTATCATTCTGAAACAGAGTTTTTGAACTTAATACTAAGAACCCAGTTGCAGTTACGACTCGTGTCTAGTGCATTGATTTGATATTCGGTTGAAAATAGTCCAGTATACCTCTGGAACGCGGACGGGCCCTGCGTTAAACCGGTATACTGTTCTTTTCATTTTATTTGCACTTAGGTTATCATATGGTTTGCACAGTAGTTACGATTGATTGGATTTCGATTTCAATAGGTATTATATGGTTTGCACAGTAGTTACAATTAATTGGGTTTCGATTTCAATAGCTCTTGATTTCCATCGAATGTATATGGTTTGCGTTTGTGGTAATGCCTGAACAGTCATCACTGAGATCTTGAAGTGCGTCCTGTAAGGGATTCAATCCCTGTGTTGTATTTTAAAAGCACTGTCACGAACTTTGTTTTCATTTCAAAATCCATTTATGATCTCTGTATATTTTAATATTGTATAAATATTAGTGAATGCTGGGTGTTTACTGAACAAGGGTTTTATGTGTAATGTCTTTGTAAGGAGATTGAGATCATTGTTGCAGTGATACACAGTGTTTAGTTTCAGTGTGTAATTTGGTAAATGCATTTAATGATAGTATTGTAATCAGGTATATTAGCAGAGTGACCTGAGTTTTTGGATGATAGGTGACATACCCGTCTTCCGTAAAGAAGCCCTGTGACCTACATCATAACCACTTAGCCAACAATCCTTTATGTCTATATACTTTAGACGCATGCCTCTAAGCTTACGCATCCTGGTCGATAATAAATATAGTCTAGTCTAGTACCCTAGTAAATTCTTAAAGATTTCTTATCCTATATCTTCACTGTAAATTTCCAAAGCAGCTTGTTCCAGCATTCCAGACTTCAATAAATAAGCTGTTTTGTCATTGTTTTATCTCAGAGGGACCTGGTTATAAACATTATGCAGGGGGACCTGTTCTGTTCAGACAACTATGCTACCAACACCAACAGTAATGGGACCTGTTTAAGACATTCACAAGGGACCTGTTAAATAAATTGACACCAAGGGCTACTTCAACAAAGTTTCATCAAGTTTCTACAAGGATTTGGGCACCAAGACTCCATCAAATGCCCAAGCTCAGTGAACCTGTATCAATATAAGGAGCTGCATGAACATTTTCAAATTTTTCTCAAGGGACCTGTTACATCTTCAAATTTTTCTCAAAGGACCTGTGCATTCAATCTTTCTTAGAGGACCTGTTACAACAAGCAAAAGAATAGTCAAAAAGGGACTAGCTACTCAGCATGTCATTACAACAACGACCAACAAAAGAGTAATATGTTTCTTGTTCTTAAACATTTAATTTCTTAGATTGATTTTTAATGTAACTTTGATGACTGTGAACTGTTATGATTGATTTCAAGGACACCTACATTTCCTATCATCCCTTATTCCACCGATTCTTATCATTTCTTCAACCTATTCATACTTCTAAACCCATTACCAACACATTAACCTTGCCATACCAACATCCTCCATCCGACCGAATGCCAACTGAAATAGGACACGTGGCGGATTGTGTTTTTAAATACAAGGGAAAGAGACAAATGTAAAGCGGCCTATTCATTTTATTCCACACAGCCAAATCATGACTCCACCACTCGACGTACCCAATGATTCAAGGGACTCCCCAAAACCATACCCAGCATTATATATACACGCTCCCAGCGCTCTTGTGGTGACATCTATGTAAGCGTACAACACTCCTCTGTTCTATAATGAATGAATACGCTGTGAAGTGAGTACAGCCGGTTATCCCACAATCATTTTCGCATTTGATTCCCATAACTTTCAAAGTAGAATCAGAAGCAGTGAGCGCCGAAAGAAGTATTATCATTTGGGTTCGATTTACACAGTGAGGATTGGAAGCAGTGAGCGCCGAAAGAGGAAAGTATAACCACTCTGTTTCGACTCCCACCACAGTCATAAGACAATCGACCGGCCGAGCATCATATTGAAGATTAAGGGAAGCGATACACCAGGTAACAAATTTGAAATTTCTTTGTTAAAATTGTAAGAACATAAACAGAGAAGGGTTAGAGCACGACCCTCTGCCACTATGACTAATAGGGTCGAGCCGAGTGTGTTCGACAGTTCACAATATCATGAGGATTGCATTGAAATTCTTAGAGAAATACAGTGGTTACCATTTCTAGAGAAATTTCATGGAAGCAATGAGGAGGTTATCAAGTAATTTTCTTTCACATTCAATGGAGAGAAAGCCCTGATAGGTAACTTCTCATTCAAGGTTTCAGAGGATACTATAGCTCAGGCAATAGGGATTAGTCCAGAAGGGGAGAAGTATTTTAAAACAAAACAATTTAAAGAGAAATCGTGGACGCAGTTTATGTCTAGATCCAGAGTCTCATTAGTGAACTAGAAGAAGGGTGTTCCAAGAAGTTGGTTGATGCATCCCTAGGATGAGATGGTCTACATCCTTCAAAAATACATAAACTGTGAAGGCCGTTACAGTATTGTCTATCTATACCATATTAAACTACTACTCCACTTGAAGAAACAATGTGTTATCAGTGTACCATATTTTCTATTACAAAGCTTAACCAAGATGTCCAAGACTATCCAGAAGCAGAAGGGGAATGAAGACAAGAGCCTATATCACTTTGGCTTAATTAAAATTCTTATTGAGCATGAATTGCAGAGAAGAGGGAAACCATGGAAAGAATTCCTAGCTGCTAATCAAATTAGAGATGAGGAAGATAAAGAAGAAGTGCAAGAGGACTCAGGGTTCATGAAGGATATTTATGAAGAAATCCCAGTATCCAAAGCCAGCAAGGAACCTCTACCTGTGGGCAGCATAAAGACTAGGAACATGAGAAAGGAAGATGCTAAGAGGGCCGAAAAAGATAAAATTTTCACCACTTACTCACGAAGAACAAGGAGGACACCAAAAGCCCAGTTACAAGAAGACCAGCGACAGTTTGAGCAGGAATTTGAGTGGGTCTGGGAGGTTGTGAGTTAGCTGGAAATTGCAGTTGTGGTGCATTTATTGGTGGAGGAGTAGGCAATGCTTGTTGAGGAGGTTGGGGCTGATAGACAACTTGCTGAGGATACTGCTGATATGGTTGAGAATGTGATGGATACGGCTGTTGGTATTGTTGATATGGTTGTGAGTAAGGTGGGTATGATTGAGGATATGTATGATAAGATTGGGAGTACTGTTGAGACGGTCTCCATTGGTGTTGTGGTTGTGTAGAAGGTCTAGGAAAGTGCTTCTTTTGCAATTTATGTGTGAATAAAGTTTCCCTCTCAATAAGAGTAAGTTTCTGTCCTGAATAAATTTTTTCTGCCAATGTTTGGATAACTTCCTCAGCTGGTGTTGTATTCCATAGAGAGTCTGCTCCTGATGATGATGGGTTAGTTTTTAGATGGTGGGGGGTTTTTACAAATCTCCCTTGACTGTCTCTAAATCTAGGCATAAATGAACATGACTTCTAACTGTGTTTTTGTTTATTTTTGTGTGTTGAAACAGAGTTTTTGAACTTAATACTAAGAACCCAGTTGCAGTTACGACTCGTGTCTAGTGCATTGATTTGATATTCGGTTGAAAATAGTCCAGTGTACCTCTAGAACGCGGACGGGCCGTGCGTTCAACCAGTATACTGTTCTTTTCATTTTATTTGCACTTAGGTTATCATATGGTTTGCACAGTAGTTACGATTGATTGGATTTCGATTTCAATAGGTATTATATGGTTTGCACAACAGTTACAATTAATTGGGTTTCGATTTCAATAGCTCTTGATTTCCATCGAATGTATATGGTTTGCATTTGTGGTAGTTCCTGAACAGTCATCACTGAGATCTTGAAGTGCGACCTGTAAGGGATTCGATCCCTGTGTTGTCTTTTAAAAGCACTGTCATGAACTTTGTTTTCATTTCAAAATCCATTTATGATCTCTGTATATTTTGATATTGTATAAATATTAGTGAATGCTGGGTGTTTACTGAACAAGGGTTTTATGTGTAATGTCTTTGTAAGGAGATTGAGATCATTGTTGTAGTGATACACAGTGTTTAGTTTCAGTGTGTAATTTGGTAAATGCATTTAATGATAGTATTGTAATCAGGTATATTAGTAGAGTGACCTGAGTGTTTGGATGATAGGTGACATACCCCAGTCTTCCGTAAAGAAGCCCTGTGACCTACATCATAACCACTTAGCCAACAATCCTTTATGTATATATACTTTAGACGCATGCCTCTAAGCTTACGCATCCTGGTCGATAATAAATATAGTCTAGTCTAGTACCCTAGCTAGAACACTACATTTTGGCGCCGTTGCCAGGGAGGAATACTTAAAGGATTCAGACAAAAAGAAAAAAAATTTCAACACACAAAAATAAACAAAAACACAGTAAGAATTCATGTTCATTTATGCCTAGATTTAGAGACAGTCAAGGGAGATTTGTAAAAACCCCCCACCATCTAAAAACTAACCCATCATCATCAGTAGCAGACTCTCTAGGGAATACAACACCAGCTGAGGAAGTTATCCAAACATTGGCAGAAAAATTTTATTCAGGACATAAACTTACTCTTATTGAGAGGGAAACTTTATTCACATATAAATCGTAGAAGAAGCACTTTCCTAGACCTTCTACACAAGGAGAAAGTAGTACAGTTACCGAACAATCTTCCTTCCTCCTTTTTCCACCAAGTGACACTGACACAGAGAGACCAATTAGAATGGCTGAGGAAGGATCTGGATCAGTACCACGCCAAGGAGATGAAGAGGAGTCAACTTTTAAGTTCCCTATACATGAACCACAGGAGGATGAGGAGATCAAAATGAAAAACATACTCCCATCTGTGCTACCAAATTTCTATGGTATGGCTTCGGAGGATCCAGACTCATTCTTGTTCGAGTTTGACATTGTATGTCGAACTTATGGCTATACAGATGATGCCCATAGGCTTAGATTGTTCCCAGCCACATTAAAGGCATCAGCCTTAAAATGGTTCATTGGGCTTGGTGAGCATGCTACAGTTGATTGGGATGGCATGAGGAGAATATTTCTTAGGAAATATCAGCGTTATTGCAGATCCAAAGACTCTAAAGATGATATCTTTAGAATGAGTCAGTAAGAGGATGAAACCTTAGAGGAATATTTAGAACGGTTTGTCTACAACTTACAAAAATCCAAACACCGAACTATGCCTCCTGATCTGGTCCGCACAATATTCTTGAAAGGTATCCGAGAGGAATATATGGATGATCTCAACTTGATGGGCAAAGGTGACATTTCTGCCTTACCCTTTGAAGAAATCGCTGAGTTGTGCGAAAAGTATTCAAGGAGTAAAGCTAAAATGGGAAAGAGAAGCCTGTCATCAAGGGTCACAAAATCTGCCTCTGCAAGTGTCACAAGGGCCGAAATAGGGAATCTTTTAGAAGAATTTAAAACAGATCGGTTAAGCACTCTAGGGAACCAAATTGACACTTTAAAAGCCAAGAAGAAACAAGAAGATGAAGATCATATCATGGCTATCTTCTGCCCAAAATGCCGGAAGAAACATGCATTAAAAGATTGCCCTCTAGAGAACATCCAAGTTTGTGCTTTCTGTACTGAACATCATGATATGTTTAACTGTCCTAAAGTTAAAGTTTTGCAGAACTGTAATATGGCAACCAATACAGAGATGGAAAACGTGTATTACATGGGCACAAAGCGACCATGGCAGCCAAGGCCAGCAACCCAAGGTATGTTTCCAAATCAAAATCTGCAGTTTCCTATGAATGATCAAATGTATGCACAAAACTCATGGAATGTACCAATGCCATGGCAACACCAAAACCAACCACAACACCAATGGAGACCGTTTCAACAGTACTCCCAATCTTATCATACATATCCTCAATCATACCCACCTTACTCACAACCATATCAACAATACCAACAACCGTATCCATCACATTCTCAACCATATCAGCAGTATCCTCAGCAAGTTGTCTATCAGCCCCAACCTCCTCAACAAGCACTGCCTGCTCCTCCACCAATAAATGCACCACAACTGCAATTTCCAGCTAACTCACAACCTCCCAGACCCACTCAAATTCCTGCTCAAACTGTCCCAAATCCGAATAATAGAGCAGAAAGGCCAGCCTACAATGTAGAAGAAGGAACCTCATATTCCACACTGCCTTTGCAAAACATTAATTTGAGGTCTGGTAGGGTGATCCACAAAGATTCTCCAATAACAGATAAGCAAGAAGAAAACTCATAAAAGGAAAATGAAATGACAAATCAAACAAAACCAAACAATGATACCAAAGATAAACAGATGCAACCACTGCATCCACCTTTTCCAGACCGATTGGTCCAAATAAAACCACCATTGTCTATACCACAATTTCATGTCTTAGATGAACTTAAAAATGTCTACATAAAAATTCCATTGCTGCAAGATATAAAAGACATTCCTATCTATACCAAAGCCATCAAAGACATGTGCCTCAAGAAGCCTACTAGAAAAAGGATTGATCCTCAAACCATTCATGTTTTAGGAAATTTAGCAGGCCTTATGACCAATACCATCTCCATGGAGAAGTATGTTGATCCTGGCATTCCCAAAGTGACCACCATCATTAACAACATACAGATTCCAAACACTTTGATAGATCTTGGAGCCGCAATCAATGTCATGACTCTTGAAGCCATGAGAACACTCCAGCTCATAAATTTGCAACATACCACGATTGTTCTAGAATTAGCTGATAGGTCCAAAGTCATTCCTGAAGGGATTTTGGAAGACATCATTGTCTCACTGGACTCTTGGGAGTATCCAGTGGATTTCTTAGTCCTTCAACCCAAATCCAATTTAGGAGGACACCCTATCATCCTTGGTAGACCATGGTTAGCGACTGCTGATGCATTTATAGGATGTCAATCGGGCAACATGATCATTTCAAGAGGGACCGAAAGAAAACAACTCACCCTTTACCCATCGGCACAATCACCAGCAGTAACACATAATTTGTGGCTTGATGATAAATTTAATGATAAAGAAGAAGTACAATCTGTTTTTAGCATTGACCAAATCTATGATTTCCAGGAAGACAATAATGATTTGGTAGAATTATTCCTTTCTCAACCTGATATGTCTGAAAATTTGAGAAATGAACAATATCATGCTGCAGATGTGCTTCTGGCCCAAAGCTTTCAGGAAACATGCACCATCCAATCTTTGCAAACTACATTTCACGACATTTTTCCAGTTCAATCCATCACCAATACACAGAGTCAGATCATAGAGATTAGTCCAGGGAAAACTCTGAACATAGGCAACCACCTAGACTCATCTCAACAAGAGAAATTGATTAAACTCTTGAGAAAATACCAAAAAGCCTTTGCTTGGGACTACACCGATATGCATGGGATTCACCCCGACACATGCACTCACCATATCTATACAGATAGCACCATTAAACGAGTGAGGCAACCACAGAGAAGAATGAACCCCATGCTCCAAGATATTGTCAGAGAGGAATTGCAAAAACTTTTGAGAGTTAATTTTATATATCCTATTTCTGACAGTCAGTGGGTATCCCCATTGGTTATAGTGCCCAAGAAAAATGGTAAGTGGTGCATTTGTGTTGATTACAGACAGCGGAATAAAGCAACGCTCAAAGATTACTTCCCACTGCCATTTATTGACCAAGTGTTAGACACCCTAGCTGGCAAATCATCATTTTCTTTTCTTGATGGTTTCAGTGGCTACAACCAAATCAGGATCGCCTCTGAAGACCAGGACAAAACCACATTCACCTATCCTTGGGGCACCTATGCCTACAATGTTTTGCCATTTGGACTTTGTAACGCTCCAGCTACATTTCAGAGAGCTGTGTTAGCTATTTTCGCTGATTTAATTCATGATTGTGTTGAAGTCTACATGGATGATTTTTCAGTATATGGCAATTCATTTGAACATGCATTAGAAAATCTTGAGAGAGTTTTGAAAAGATGTATTGAAGCTAACCTGTCCCTCAGCAATGAAAAGTGCTTTATGATGTTAAACGAAGGGATAGTGTTAGGCCACTATATTTCTTTTCAAGGCATCAAGGTTGACCCAACAAAAATCCAGATCATTGCTGATTTGCTAGTTCCACAGAATCAAAGAGAGGTAAGAAGTTTCCTTGGGTATGCAAGCTACTACAGAAGATTCATTGAACATTTTAGTAAGATAGCTTTACCTTTGTTTAAACTTCTAACCAAAGATGTACTTTTCAACTAGAATGAGAACTGCCAACAAGCATTCGAACAACTAAAAAAGAAGTTATCAACCGCACCAGTCTTGAGCGGGCCTAATTGGAGCCTAACATTTCATATATTTACAGATGCATCTGACACTGCAGTAGGTGCATCATTAGGCCAAAAAGAGGAATCTTGTACTTATGCCATTTATTTCATTAGTAAAAATCTAACACCTGCAGAGTTAAACTATACAGTTACAGAAAAGGAAACACTTGCCATCATTTATGCTGTGAATAAATTTCGACATTACATAACTGGTTATGAGGTCTTTGTACATACTGATCATTCGGCCATTAGACATTTAATGAATAAACCAATAACTAGTGGCAGAGTTACTAGATGGTTACTATTGTTACAGGAATTTAACATCACAGTGTTAGATCGACCAGGCAAAGAGAACCAGGTGGCAGATTTTCTCTCTAGACTGCAAAATCCAGGTGAGGTTGTTCCAGTTGAAGATTCTTTTCCAGATGAAAACTTATTTGCAATTTCCATAGTAACTCCTTGGTATGCTGATTTGGCCAATTATTTGTCTACAGGAAGGACACCTCCACTCTTTACTGCAAAGGAAAGGAAGAGACTAGTCAAACAAAGTGCTAGATATTCATGGCTTAATGGCGATTTATTTTACACCGGTTATGATATGATTATTAGGAGATGTGTAAGAAATGATGAGGTAATTGATATTTTAAAATCTTGCCATGATGAACCGTGTGGTGGGCATTTTGCAGCGAAGCGGACAGCATTCAAAGTTATTACTCTTGGATACTACTGGCCATCCATTTTCAAGGATGCCAAGAAGTATGTAAAGAGTTGTGACAGCTGCCAACGAATGGGCAGACCAACAACTACCGATGAGATGCCCCTTCAGCCCCAAGTTCACTTAGAGCCATTTGATAAGTGGGCTCTAGACTTTATAGGACCCATTAACCCAACCTCCAATGGTAAGAAGTACATCTTAGTATGTACTGATTATGTCACAAAGTGGGCTGAAGCAAAAGCACTGGTTAGAGCAACCGAACACACAGTAGTCAATTTCCTTTTTGAGGAGATTTTTGTGAGGTATGGAGTACCAAGGGAAATTGTGACTGATCAAGGTACCCAATTCACCTCAAAGCTAGTGAAGGACATCATAGACAAATACCAAATCAAGCATAGGAAAAGTACCCCTTACCATCCACAGGCCAATGGGTAGGTGGAATCCACAAACAGAACCTTGGAGGGGATCATTACTAAAACTGTTGCAATGAACAGGAAAAATTGGGAAGAGAAGCTCAAAGATGCACTCTGGGCTTACAGGATTACCTGGAAAGATACTACAGGATTTACACCATATCAGTTGGTGTACGACAAAGAGGTAATGCTTCCTATTGAGTTCCAAATACATACTTTTAAATTGGCTGTAGATTTACAAATTGATTTGGACCAAGCACAAAAAGAAAGAATTCAGCAGTTGAACCAGCTGGATGAGATGAGGCAACAAGCAAAGGAAACCACAATCCTCATGCAAAAACAAAGGAAGCAGTGGCATGATGCACATATTAAGAAGAAGCAGTTCAAGGAAGGTGACTGGGCTTTACTTTTTGACTCAAAATTCAGAGATCATAAAGCCAAGTTCACCACCCATTGGATGGCCCCCTATGAAATTGTTCAGGCTTATGACAATGGTTCAGTCAAGCTCAAAACTATTGATGGAGAAGGTCACTCCTTCACAGTCAATGGTCATCGCCTGAAACTATACACCAAGCCCATCAGCAAGCAAGATTTTCTCTATACACTATCTCAGCAAAGAGAGGTTGAGGTACTGCAGCCCTCAGCTGCAGTATCACTGCCTTAGTTTCATTTCCTTTCAATTTCAGAGTAAAAAAGAAATAAAAAAATAATAATAATAATAATAAAAAAATTAATATAAAACAAAAACTAAAATATATATATATATATAAATAAAATAAAATAAAAAATAATGGGTTAGATGTGAAAACCAGTCTCTGGCACACTCTAACCTCGAATTCCTACTTGAAAACCAATTCGTTGGCGGGTAAGAATTCTCTTTCTTTTGTTTACTGTTTGATTTATCAGCTGAATCATGACTTGAGGACAAGTCAAAATTTTAGTCGGGGAGAGAGGCATCAGCACTTTGTTCTTTTATCTCTCCATTGTAAATTATTAAAGATTTCTTATCCTATATCTTCACTGTAAATTTCCAAAGCAGCTTGTTCCAGCATTCCAGACTTCAATAAATAAGCTGTTTTGTCATTGTTTTATCTCAGAGGGACCTGGTTATAAACATTATGCAGGGGGACTTGTTTTTTCCAGACAACTATGCTACCAACACCAACAGTAATGGGACCTGTTTAAGACATTCAGAAGGGACCTGTTAAAGAAATTGACACCAAGGGCTACTTCAACAAAGTTTTATCAAGTTTCTACAAGGATTTGGGCACCAAGACTCCATCAAATGCCCAAGCTCAGTGAACCTGTATCAATATAAGGAGTTGCATGAACATTTTCAAATTTTTCTCAAGGGACCTGTTACATTCAATCTTTCTCAAGGGACCTGTTACATCTTCAAATTTTTCTCAAAGGATCTGTGCATTCAATCTTTCTTAAAGGACCTGTTACAACAAGCAAAAGAACAGTCAAAAAGGGACTAGCTACTCAGCATGTCAATACAACAACGACCAACAAAAGAGTAATATGTTTCTTGTTCTTAAACATTTAATTTCTTAGATTGATTTTTAATGTAACTTTGATGACTGTGAACTGTTATGATCGATTTCAAGGACACCTACATTTCCTATCATCCCTTATTCCACCGATTCTTATCATTTCTTCAACCTATTCATACTTCTAAACCCATTACCAACACATTAACCTTGTCATGCTAAATACATCCTACAGCCATACCAACATCCTCCATCCGACCGAATGCCAACTGAAATAGGACACGTGGCGGATTGTGTTTTTAAATACAAGGGAAAGAGACAAATGTAAAGCGGCCTATTCATTTTATTCCACACAGCCAAATCATGACTCCACCACCCGACGTACCCAATGATTCAAGGGACTCCCCAAAACCATACCCAACATTATATATACACGCTCCCAGTGCTCTTGTGGTGACATCTATGTAAGCGTACAACACTCCTCTGTTCTAAAATGAATGAATACGCTGTGAAGTGAGTACAGTCGGTTATCCCACCATCATTTTCGCATTTGATTCCCATAACTTTCAAAGTAGAATCAGAAGCAGTGAGCGCCGAAAGAAGTATTATCATTTGGGTTCGATTTACACAGTGAGGATTGGAAGCAGTGAGCGCCAAAAGAGGAAAGTATAACCACTCTGTTTCGACTCCCACCACAGTCATAAGACAATCGACCGTCCGAGCATCATATTGAAGATTAAGGGAAGCGATACACCAGGTAACAAATTTGAAATTTCTTTGTTAAAATTGTAAGAACATAAACAGAGAAGGGTTAGAGCACGACCCTCTGCCACTATGACTAATAGGGTCGAGCCGAGTGTGTTCGACAGTTCACAATATCATGAGGATTGCATTGAAATTCTTAGAGAAATACAGTGGTTACCATTTCTAGAGAAATTTCATGGAAGCAATGAGGAGGTTACCAAGCAATTTGCTTTCACATTCAATGGAGAGAAAGCCCTGATAGGTAACTTCTCATTTAGGGTTTCAGAGGATACTATAGCTCAGGCAATAGGGATTAGTCCAGAAGGGGAGAAGTATTTTAAAACAAAACAATTTAAAGAGAAATCGTGGACGCAGTTTATGTCTAGATCCAGAGTCTCATCAGTGAACTGGAAGAAGGGTGTTCCAAGAAGTTGGTTGATGCATCCCTGGGATGAGATGGTCTACATCCTTCAAAAATTTATAACCTGTGAAGGCTGTTACAGTATTGTCTATCTATACCATATTAAACTACTGCTCCACTTGAAGAAACAATGTGTTACCAGTGTACCATATTTTCTATTACAAAGCTTAACCAAGATGTCCAAGACTATCCAGAAGCAGAAGGGGAATGAAGACAAGAGCCTATATCACTTTGGCTTAATTAAAATTCTTATTGAGCATGAATTGCAGAGAAGAGGGAAACCATGGAAAGAATTCCTAGCTGCTAATCAAATTAGAGATGAGGAAGATAAAGAAGAAGTGCAAGAGGACTCAGGGTTCATGAAGGATATTGATGAAGAAATCCCAGTATCCAAAGCCAGCAAGGAACCTCTACCTGTGGGCAGCATAAAGACTAGGAACATGAGAAAGGAAGATGCTAAGAGGGCCAAAAAAGATAAAATTTTCACCACTTACTCACGAAGAACAAGGAGGACACCAAAAGCCCAGTTACAAGAAGACCAACTTGAATCCAATGCACCTGCACAAATGGATGTTGAGAGTGGTGACCACTCACTACCAGGACCAGAAGTTGATATAGAGGTAGAAAGCAATAACAAGCAGGAAAAATGTTCACCACCTCCCATTAAGAGACAGAAGAAACTGGAAAAACAAATTGAAGAATTAAAGGAAGAGCTCATGGAGGCTAATATGCTAGAAAAAGTTATCAAGAGAGAAAATGAAATGCTCCAGGCGCAGAGTAAAGAAACTCAGAAGAAGAATGAAAAGTTAAGGGAAAGAATCAGTGAACTGGAGGCTGAGCAAACTGAGATTTCTAACTGGGCCACTAAGTGGTACAATCAGAAGAAGACCCTCAAAGAAAAATACAAAAGGTTAAAACAGGAGCTCAAGGGTCAGAAAGATAACCAGGTGAAAAAGAATGTGGACACATTGCTCAAGGCAGCAGAGATCCAGGCAGGGACAGAGTTCAAGGGAAGCACTTCGGGGATAGCATGAGGACATGCTAATTCCTTAAGTCGGGGAGAGATGTTGGTATCATCCCAAGACCCCTTTTTCCTCCTAAAACATATCATTTACCCATTCCTTTTCATCATATATCCCTTAGAATCCTTGGAAATTGGTTAGTTAATAGTCTTATAGTTATTAAAATGCATTGAAATTGATTTAGGAATTTTATGTTGAAGAATTAGAAGTTTTTGGTGAAATGGTTACAGGAAGTTCCAACATCCTGTAATTAGCTCATTGTTTGACATGTGGCACAACAGCTGGGCTAGAACGAAAGGCATGGATGAAAAGTAGAATGTCCAAGCATGGACAAACACCTATCCTACAGCCGAATCGACCCTCCTACATGCGCGGTCAACTCAGGTCAAAGCATGGCACACTGGCGAAAAAGGCAGCAACATCAGCGCATTCTAATTTGATTTAGTTTTTGTTCTTTTTGAAATCAGTTAGGATAGAAACATTTTGAAAAGCTCGATGTAGTAAAAGCAGAAACAGCCAAATTCCGAATGTACATTCATTATCGAAATGACATGGTTGTGCTAGACATATGTAAATACAGTCTGAGTAATGGATGTAATGGTTAATCGTTGTATCATTCTGAAACAGAGTTTTTGAACTTAATACTAAGAACCCAGTTGCAGTTACGACTCGTGTCTAGTGCATTGATTTGATATTCGGTTGAAAATAGTCCAGTGTACCTTTGGAACGCGGACGGGCCTTGTGTTCAACCGGTATACTGTTCTTTTCATTTTATTTGCACTTAGGTTATCATATGGTTTGCACAGTAGTTACGATTGATTGGATTTCGATTTCAATAGGTATTATATGGTTTGCACAGCAGTTACAATTAATTGGGTTTTGATTTCAATAGCTCTTGATTTCCATCGAATGTATATGGTTTGTGTTTGTGGTAATGCCTGAACAGTCATCACTGAGATCTTGAAGTGCGTCCTGTAAGGGATTCGATCCCTGTGTTGTCTTTTAAAAGCACTGTCATGAACTTTGTTTTCATTTCAAAATCCATTTATGATCTCTGTATATTTTGATATTGTATAAATATTAGTGAATGCTGGGTGTTTACTGAACAAGGGTTTTATGTGTAATGTCTTTGTAAGGAGATTGAGATCATTGTTGCAGTGATACACAGTGTTTAGTTTCAGTGTGTAATTTGGTAAATGCATTTAATGATAGTATTGTAATCAGGTATATTAGCAGAGTGACCTGAGTGTTTGGATGATAGGTGACATACCCTAGTCTTCCGTAAAGAAGCCCTGTGACCTACATCATAACCACTTAGCCAACAATCCTTTATGTCTATATACTTTAGACGCATGCCTCTAAGCTTACGCATCCTGGTCGATAATAAATATAGTCTAGTCTAGTACCCTAGCTAGAACACTACAGCATGATCCAGATTAGGCTGTTGGACCACCCATCCAAAATTCAGTCAACACCAAGCTATGTACACATATTGCATTCTCTTGGAAATATGGGATCTTTGCATCACCAAAGCAGAGCATATTTGGAACTTTCTTTGCCAATCATGAAATATGAAACCTATTGGTATAGGTATCTAACAGTGGCAAGTTGTACCTCCTTTTCCTACAGTTGCTCCCTTAGTCTCTTGTTTTATGACTGTAGCTGATCCTTCATGAATAACTCCCTTAACCTTAAGTCATTCAATTTGTTGGCTTATAGGGGCTTGAGCTAGGTTTAGAGTTAAGTTAGCCAAACAAATCCTTGGACTACTGGCCCTTTCGGCAATAGTTTGCGGAGTGCAGAATGAGTTCTCACCCGAAGTAGTATGGGAGGGTGCTAGAACCAGGTTTCTACACCCTGGAGATGTCTGATGAGTTCAAGTGGTCTGCTATTTGACCCTGTGCACAGGTTTCTTCGCGCAATTTCCCGTACTTCGCAGCCTTATATACTGCCTTCGCGCAGCCCTACCCAGGGGCTGAACGTCACGCTCTGCGTTATTACCCAAGACCTTAATGGTATTCCAATGTTAGTTAATTAGCTTTGCCTACTTGAGTGCTTTAAGTATACTTAACAATATAAACCATTCATACAGGTGCGCGTAGTAAATAAGTAGTATATTTTCCAATTATATCAGTCATTCATTAACCCAAGAACATATACACAAAATTATAAAAAAACTTCTCTTTATTAATTCCTTCCTCGGTTATAGACTTGACTCTGCCCTGCGCACTCAGCTACAGGGGTCCACGCACTCAGCTGCA
This sequence comes from Pinus tabuliformis, assembly GCA_031772625.1. NCBI lineage: Eukaryota > Viridiplantae > Streptophyta > Pinopsida > Pinales > Pinaceae > Pinus > Pinus tabuliformis. Next base: position 43,455,135 of record CM062815.1, read on the forward strand.
GACTACTAGGCCTCTGCGCACTCAGCTGCAGAGCCTTCTCCTACTCTACAACCCAAAGGCACACTTCACTTAGTCACTTCGGCCTTTTTTCCTTCTCCTCTTTTCTCTACTTAGAGCCTTGCTCTATTTATACAATCCCATGGTCTGCGGACCATTCTTAGGTCTATCCAGCTGACATTACATTACAAAACTAGGGTGGAAAACCCTGTGAATCTATCATACTTTCGTGCCCTACGCCGACATTTCATGGAGCTTTACAACAAGATTGGCTCAAAACTTGGGCTTTGAGCCCCAAAACATGCCTTGGGGGGATTCACACCCAACACAATTCCTTGCTCATTTGTTGCACTTTTTCTTCCATGAGGCCCACATCCTATACCTTCTTGGATTTTGAAATTGGCATCCATCTGTGAATTTTGTCTCTTTCCCTCTCTAGCTCAAAGAAGAGTGGTATTGCAAATTTGGTGGGTATAATTCTCCCTCCCTCAATAAATTTGTAGTAGGATATAAGGTTAGGTTGTGGCTCAATCTATTGGAGATATTGGGGACCTTATTATTACCCTTTTGATGAGGCTTCCCTTTCCTGTAGCGTTCTCTATTGAACATATAACAAATATGTTCCTTCTTGTAGCAACCCTATTTTTTCTTGTAGCTCCTCTGTTTCCTCTTGTACCTCCTCTGCCTTCTCTTGTAATAGGGTAAATTGTGCTTTTAGCTTATTATATGTGAATTTTCTAGTGGAGGGAATACCTCTGGGTGGTAAAGGTTGTTTACATTTGGCTTTAGGGGAGGTGACCTCCTCAATTTTCCCTTCACCAGGTCCCAATTATCCTTCTTAGCTGGCTGACTCATCAATTTTGATTGGGACTGTTGAAGGAGGTTGAGGTTTCCCTTGCTTGATCTTGGTGCTCTTTCTCCACTTAACGTACACGGGGCCTTTCTTGGGTTGTATTCTCTTGGGCTTGACATGTTGAATAATATAGGGCAAATTAGATGTAGTGTGATTCTTCATTACTTGATAAAAATTTGTAGAGTCTTTTTACTTTTCTTCTTATCTTAATCTTTTTCTTCTTCTTATTAATGCATGTGTGTGTACTTCATCAAAATGCTACCAAAACATAAGAACAAGAACACAAGATGTTGGTTCTCTTCCAGGGCTAAAACCTCTCTTCTCTTGAGAGGAAAACCATTGAGTGAATTTATCTTATTGAAACTTCTATTGATACATTCTAAACCCTAGACCCTTGACTAGAATATCCTCCAAGCACAAGTCAAGTCCTCTCCTCCTTTCTGCACTTTGTTCCCTAACACATAGGCTTCCTCCTTTAGGCACTTTGTTCCTTGACACATTGTTCCCTGAAACTTCGTTCCATGGCACTTCGTCCTCCTCATTTTTTTCTTGTCTAGAGATAGACCTTCCTTGAGTGAGCCTTCTAGATGAGGTGTCGTCTTCTATCCCTTGGTCAGGTAAACTTCTTAAGTGAGATACTTCTTGATTTATGGGTGTATGACTGTATCGCGGTTCTGCTGCCCTAGTTTTCATATGTGTAGAAAGTACCCTTAGTGAATTAGGGTCATTCCACCTTCACTAGAGAGATAGGATCCTTTGCTAGGCTTGGGAGGCCTTGTAGACTTGATTTCCTACCCAAACAATGATATGTCATGGACTGTTTACCAACTATAGAATTATCTTCTTTTTTTCCTCACATGTGACTATTTCTAGCCATAGAAACAATCCTCTTCTCCTTTACCTTATTCACTCTTGCTTTGTTTGTGAGGGTCTCTTCTTCGCTCTTAGAGAGAGGCCTTATAGACCTTAATTTGTAGCCCAAACAATGATAAGTATGGGACTAATGTACTACTATTGTTATGACCACAGAGAGGCCTCCTTCCTTCGCACACATGGCCGTGTTTTACCCTTAGAACAACCCTCTAACATTCGGTCTTGTAGCCTCTTCCTTCGTTGCCCTTGTAGATCCTTTACTTCGTCTTTCTTCGATCTTTTCTTGCCTCCTTTGCATTGTGGATTTCAGAGCTCATTGAGTGCATTTGTATTGGAGTGGACAACCTCTATAAATAGAGGATTGTCCCTCCTTTTAGGCCAACTTGTAGGCTGACTTGAATTTTACTTCATTATTTTCTTTGTTTTTCTTTTTGAGGAGGATGTTGCTACATGGAGATGACTTGCACTTGTCTAGGAGATATTTCTTTGACCTTTATACTATTTTATACATAGTGTAACATGCCCTCAAAGGGTCTTACATAAATACCTTTGACTCTTGACTTCCTAGAAGCACTTAAAAATGTGATTGACCTAATTCAATGAGCAAGAAACTCATTGACAAATATAATAAAAATAATTTCTCTTTTCTTGAACAAATATAAAAGTCAAACTTACATTTATGAAGACCTAACCTAGTTACACTTCCTTCAACATGACATGTGTGTTAAGTGTGGCCAAGGCAATAACCACCTCTTTTTCTGTGTTCCCCAGTGAGAGGCTTATTTGTTTCCCATGCTTTCCTATCTTTTGAGATCTAGAGGTCTCCTCAGGGGTCTCTTATTTTGCTTTTTGTTCTCCTCCTTCTTTCTCTACCTTTTCTCCTCCCTTATTCTTTTTTTTCTCTACCTTCCCTTCCTTTCTACCTCCAACATTGGATTTTCATGTCTCTTATGGCTTTATCGAGGTAAGGACTTGTGTTTCAAGAAGGCTTCCCTATCCATGTACAGAAAGTCAACCCAAAAAACAAGGTTTTTGATATGACTTAAGGAATTCATGACAATTATATTGATGAAAACATGATGAGAAATGTGATGGTGCTTCCCTTCCCTCACTCTCTAGCTAATTTCAATGATGGAATGAAAGAGGAAATATGGAAAACTGAGATTTCCTAGAATTGTTAACTCTATCTTGAACCTTATCTCATAGAGAAACCTAAATTGATAGGCATACACAATACTCAACCTCCCCTCACAATATATGTACTTTAGGATGTTATAGGCTACCTCATCCTAAGGGTAAGGGAGGCTCTCTCTTCTCACTCCATTTTTTTCTTCAATAGGCTCCTCTTTAGGGAGGAAGAAGCTTTACTTGGCTATGACATTTATTATCCTATCCTCTTTGCCCCATCAAACTCCTAAGGGTATGATGGTAAATCTGCTCATGAGATCTATGTTCATATGGATGGAAATTACCCTAACAAAAATGGTAGCACTATCTTATCCCTGCGAATTGAGGGCCATGGAAAACTAATGGGTTACCTCATCATCATACCACTTCAATTAATCAAAGAACCCCAACCACTGGTGTCTGAGAAAAACGTCTCTAACATGAGGATGCTGATGGATTCTATTTGTGTCTTTGGGCTCTCTTCTATTGAAATCTCGCCCCATGGCTCCTATTGATCCTTCCTTAAATTATTTGAAGGGAATTTTTCAAGCTTTTCCCCTGAGTAGTGTAGGGTGAATAGGTAGAGATAGGGTGGCTGATGCTTTTTGGTCGAAGAAGGAGAAGGATGATACCCTTTACTTTAGTGAAAAACTTCCTTTTCTCTTGCCTTTCCTTTCTTATGTGACAAAATATTTTTTTCAAAGGAATTTACCTTTACAAGGGCTTTTTACAAGATGCCTATAGCAAGAAAAATTATCTATGCAATTTTATGGAAAGTGAGGAGGGAGGATTCCACTTACCCTTCTGTTGAAGCCTCGAAAATTGGTGCTTCAATATGGGGGAAAACCACACGGTCCGGACCCTAGTTGGCAGCTCCTTTTTCGTTTGGAGTAGTGGATCTAACTGGGGATAATGGGACCAATTTCCCAATCTATTTTATGATTGTGTTAATGGGGTGATATGTGATATTTTAGAGTAATGCTTAAGCTAAAAGTAATCTAATCTAAACTAATTATCACATGCATTTATCCTAATTTAAACACTATATAATTATGACTATACCCGAGAATAATTTGAAGTATGCGATCTACAATAATGTCCAAAAGCAATTGGTACTAAAGATCATTCAATTGCAATAAGAAATGAAATCGTTTAACGATAATCATTTTGTATAAAAAGTTAGCTGAAAAGATTGTGAAAGATATATCGAATAAGAAATTATTCATGGATTCAACATAAAATATAGGCCATAATCATACAAAAGTGCAATAATGCTAACCAAGATTCAAACTTTCATACATAAACAACTTGAAGATAAATTATTGTTTGATACATAAGTAAAACGAATTACGAGATAAAAGTACCATTTATAATAAGTCCTACTCATGTGCTTCAAGAATATTGATCTAACTTCAATCCATCCAACACCATCTAAGAATACAAAAGTGAAATTTCAATAGAAGATGCTAGATAAGATAAAAATAAATCATGTTCCATTCATTTCACTAGAACTTCCTCAAAGGGACAGAAGTGCATGTTTTGAAGATTGTTTCTGATAAAATTTCAGGACCCCTCTCTAAATGCATGGGAGGGGTTTAAATACTAAACTATAAAACTAAAAATAGATTATTACAAAAATAGTTGAGGAGGTTTAAACGACCTTTCTCAAATTATGCAAAAATTAAACAAAAATAGAAATGAGCACAGTGACTAACTATTCTACATTTGATCCTTTAGATCACAAATGTTCATCATGGGCTTGAGTTGTGTTGGTTAGATGATTTTAGCTTTACACTGCCCAGTGAACACGACATCGGTCAGTGCTGTCACCATTTTCTTCGTAGAAGTGGTTAGGCATCACAGGGTCATCCACTGGCTGTGCGGTTTCACTAAATGTCACCAATATGCTTCCCAGTTTAACCTGGTCGTTTGCTTAATTGCTTCTTCTAGTTTCTTTTGTTGCCTGACTCCACTGTAGTTCAAGCTGTTTTACATTAGGAAGAAAACCTTGAATGGATTCTACCACAAGGATGGTGCTATGTTCATTTTCATTAATATTTTTGATAACACTATTTGCTGCTGCTCCCGTGTCTGATGTTTCCTTTTCTGCCTCTCTAAGTCGAGAATCCCAGCTTGCAAATAAGATTTCTTTGTGTGACTTCTCCAATTTAGGCAAGTCGGCTTTTCTCCAATCTTCTGAATTCTGCCAGGTGATGAAGTCAGATACTTTTTTCAAGATTTCATCATATTCAAGCCTCATTTCAACGACTTGACTCATCAATTTTTCGCTTGTTTCGTAATAAGAATTCCATTGTGAAATCTTCTGGCATAATAGTTCCTTTTGGTACATTAGTTGGGAGTTAAAGCCAAGTGCTTCAGTAATAAACTGATCAATTTTTGGATCATATTTATGTAGATAAGTTATTCCTTGTATTTGCACTTCCTTCTCTGCTAGGATGGCTTGATGTTTTATTTGCATCTGCTCGAACTCCTATTGGAGCTTAGCTAACTATGTCTCTTCTTGCTGGTCATATTTTTCTTGCTGTAGTTGTTTTTCAAGCGAAAGAATTTTATCTTCTTTTTCCTTAAGTAACATTTTCACCTTTGGTTCTTTGTCGATGGCTGTTGTAGCATAGGCACCTGCAAACTGTGATAGTCTAGTAAGGTTGGAGGATGGGTTGATGGGTGAGTCTTTCCAGACAACATCCATCGGTTCATTATCAGGGGTAGTAACAACTGTAGAATCCAGCTTCCTTTTCTTCCTTTGTCTTTTAAAAACTTCTTTGTGTTGTGGGCTATAAAACACATCTAGAGGGGGGATCTCCTCAATTCTCAAAAATTTTTTAGAGGTGGGAGTAACTGGGATGTGCTCTACCTCTTGAGTATTTACATTCTCCTCTGCTGTAATTTCTTTAGTTGTTTTCTGTTGTGGAGTTTGAAACTCTGGCATTTGTTCCTCTATATGGAGCCTTTTATTAATGTTGTCCCATTCTTCCTCTAAATCAATCACTAGGGTTTTTTTTGGTTGGGTGGAGGTGGAACAGATTTCAGCCTGTTTGCTAGCTGAAGCTTGCTCAACTGTCTTTTCTATGGATTGGGTTGTACCTTTTTTCGACTCCCTTCTTCTGATTTTCCCATTTTGTGATGACTTCTCTGAATCCCTGGTAGATTTCTCTTGGGATTCTACTCCAAAATCAGTTTTAGATTTTTCTTTGGAATCTCCTTCTAGACTTACACTGGGAGTAGGATCCCTTATTGGTTCAATCAATAATTGGTGTAATGGGACCTTCGTTAGCCTCCTTTCTCTATACTCGCAAAAGGATTCAAGATCTTCACGGTCAAAAAGTAATTGCACCATATGCTTCACTTATGTGAAGGTGTTCTTCTGTAAAAAGATCTCATCAAATGCATCTTCTTCATTACTGAATACTTTTATTTTTACCATGGTGGTAAAGTCTTTGATAGTACCGAATGGGTCATATTTCCTTCCAGGAAATTAAGATAATTGTAGAGATAACATAATATCTGCTTCCTTAAATGCATGCCCCAGGTTGTGCAATGAAAATTCTCCACATTGTAAAGGGAATGTAGGCCAAATGACCTTTTTTGGTTCCTTTAATGTTTTTCTCATCCCACCCTCACTATATGTTTGATAGGCTACCTCTCTAGCCATCAATTTATCCGGAACATAGTATGGGAGGACATGGGGGGAGGTAATGTTGCCAAATACCCTGATATATGTAAATGTTTCCTCCCCAAACCATCTGGCCACTGGGAGGATATCTACCTCGACTTCTTTGGAAAACCTGTGGGCATCTCAGTTATAAAGATGTTTGTGGATAGGGAGCATAACTCCATGACAAATTTTGTAAAAATGCTGTTGAAACTAAGATTCCCACATATTTTTATGGTATATGTGAATTCTAAGTGGATTTTGGATAGTACACTTCCATCCCATGACAGGCAATTTCAAACCAAAACAAATTGCATCCATTACATAGGCGCTCATAAAAAATGGAAGGTAAACCCTCGAAGCAACACTTCTTTTACTTCTATACTCCATTATTGTTCTTGCTAAGTTATTAGACAAAATTTGTGTCCAATTCATTATAGTTGTGTTTACGGCTGCATCTATTAATAACAACCATTCCGGGGAGAATTTAGTACTATCGAGTTTTCCAAATAGTCTACATAGCATGGCCACTGCAAAACTATGAGGGGGACAAATAAACAGAGTAAAGTACGTACCATTCTTTTCTTTCTTGATTTTTCCCTCATTATTTGACTAGGTCCAAGTGCAGTCTACTGGGTCATCCTTCTCTTTGGAAAACTTCTCGAAGAACTACTTGTTGTAGATGACTTGTGGCTCTGGTAGGTGGTACATAAGCCACAGGTTGTCTGGCATAAAATATCCCATAACCTCTTGGCTTCTTGTCTTGAATTCTCTGTCTGAGATGTCAGTTTCATCAATAACCAATTTAACCATGTCTTTATAAGGGATTATCTTTGGACGCACAACTATGCGATGAAAAAATGAGTATGCTGTCTCAAACATGGAGGCGTTTGAGGAATCACATCCGTCAATTGTAATCTTCGCTTCCAGAATTCTTGTTTGCTCTTCTTCCAATGTATTATACATGGCTTTCCATGTAGAGGTTCCTCCCTCTCTACTGCATGTAGTATCTGTAAATAGAGGAGTCATTTCTGATTTCTCAGAGACGACTTCCTTGCCTTTCTTCACCATTTCTCCCAAAAATTTGCTCTGTGGATTTTCCCTGAAAGTGAAGAACAACAGATATCGGATACACAAAGATGACAATGAATGTGAAAATGGAATAATGTGGATAACTTGTAAAGGTGATAAGAGGAGTTTTATTCGAATGCATGTAAGAAGATATCATATCATGTTAAATGGCTTTTCACACATAAATGCAGTTAAATATTACTAAATGCGCACTAATGCTTCATTATCTCTTAGCTTTAATGCTCATAAATGTCTGCATCATAAGTCGGGAAGAGAACTTCTAGGGCGGCGAGCCTTTGAATTGTGATAATGCTGATTTTGTGATTTGTGAAGCAATATCGCATATCGCAATATCACATTATGTCTTTTTTCTTTTCTTACCCTCCCTTACGTTTGTGCGAGATGAAAGATGCAAGTCACTCATTTATTGCCTCAAAACATAGCTACTTGTCAGGTTTTTCCTATGTAAAGACCTTTTTTAATAAGCGGTAGGCCTAAACATTTGTTCGTGATGTATTGAAGGAGTGGGTCCGGGTCTTGATCACATTTTACAATATTGACTGATGGTAAATTTGCGGTATTATTTCAAATGGTCGAAATGCGATGTGATAAAGGTTACGATGCCACTGTAGTTTCACATTTCGCTTGTTTTGGGATAACCTTTTAAGGCGGGCTATTCATAAATAGCGATATGCAATGCGAGACTTGGTTTTGACGAGAAAAGCTTCAGGACTTAGTTTATATCAAGAATATGATAGTTTCGAGGTATAAAGCGTGGAGTCCTCTTTTAATTGTTTTTCACTAGATTTTGTGGGTTAGCAAGGTTTTGATGATGCTTAATCATGTGATACACAGGAAAGCAAGCATTTAGTAGTTCTTTTGAAAAAGGGGTTTGATTGATATCTTTCTTTATTCCAAAATTAAATAAGGAAAATGTCTAAATGCTAAGTTTATTTTTGCAAGGATTTTTTACAGGATCCCCATTTATTAATGTAATATTAACTAATACTATTAATAAATGGGGGGTTGTTGAATAGCACAACAATTGGTGATTCACTTGGAAGAACCAGTTATCTCTGAGAGTTTTTTTGAAATTTCTAAAAACTTCCAAAATAACGATAGTTTTGAAAACAAAAATTACATGGAATATAAGGTAAGTAATACTGCTCATTAATAATAAAACAACATCTACTTAACTATCATTATTTTGATCGTCCTTTTCTCATAAGAAAGTCACTTTGTTTACATCATCCATTACTTGGTTTTTAAGGATAAAAACAAGGAGGCTCTTCTCATATCAGTCTTTTGGTATACTCAGTTGTCATAGGTAGAGCCTCTACTGCCAGCAGGCGTTCATAGCCTCGACAGGGTTACCTTTTAACCAGCAATGATTCAGTATCCCACCTAGGCCAGAATGCAATTTTAAAGATAAGCTCGTTTGTATACTTATTGCTTTCTTTATTTTCTGAAGTAATTCTTTCTTCCTTCAAAATTTCATCTTTTATCTCTTAAAGGACAATTTCTTGGTTTGGTGACCATAATTAACAACGCCATTCACTTGATTTATAACTTAACTGAACAAGTTGGCTCTTGGTGAGACCCCTTGTCTTTTGATTAATATAATCTCAAGCCATTACCCCATTTTGATATGCACTATTGGTAATGTCAGTTAGTTATAATCTTATGATCATGGTAAACTGGCTCTTGATGAGACCTATTATCCTATAAATTTAAGTATATTTTAGAATTACATTCTAAAAAATGAAAGCTAATTAGGTGGGGAGAATCATTGGCTCCTTAAGAGCTTCTGGATGACAATTGTGGAGTTTTCAAAGATGCTTTTTTGTAGAGAGACTTTTCTTTGTTATTGATACTTTTCTTGACTGATGTAAATGAAAGATTTCTTTCTAAATCTAAGTTTCATCAATGATAAGATAATTTTAGCAGAGAATAGGAAATTTTGAAGCAATAGAACTTAACTATATATTTCATATGTGAATATTACTTTCATAACAATCTTTACTTACACAAGCAAAAGTCAAAATTAAAAAGAGACTATCATTTGTAAAGCCAAAAGTAAATGTTTTTCAACTTGTATTATTCTTTCTAAAAAAAATAAAAGGCAATAATATACAGTGAACAAAAGAGATCATCTTCTATGGAAAGTATTTCTTTAAAATCTGCCCATTAACAGGTAGAGATTCTCTCTTACCTGATAAATCTTGTAATAGAAAAGTTGATGGGCCTATTTGTTCCACAATCTGAAATGGGCCAAGCCACATTTGTTGGAACTTGGTATGCTTACCTTTCTCTTCGTGGGCTTTATCCCATTTCAATACTAGGTCTCCGAGTTGAAAATATTTTGAACTTACAGAATTTGAATCAAAGGAAGCTTTGACTAACTGCTGATGATGTGCATGTGTGATCCTGGCCTTTTCTCTTTCCTCTTCAAGCTTAAGGATTTGTAACTGTCTAACTTGCATAGATGAGGAAGGAGTTTCTTCAATGAATTGAACTAAGGCTAAAGAGGGAATAGCTACATTTGTAGGTAAGACAACTTCTTTCCCATAGACCAAATTAAAAGGAGAAGTGCCAATGGAGGCTTTCTGAGTTATTCAATCTGCCCATAGAGAAAACATCAAAGACTTATGCCAATTCTTCTGGCTTTGTTCAACAGTTCATTTAATAATCCTAATGAGATTCTTGTTTGTGGTTTCAACTAGCCCATTTCCTTGCGGATAATAATTAGAAGAGTACTTAAGCTTAAAACCTCTTTTAAGAGCAAATTCTGTCATAACATTTCCTGAAAAATAAGATGCATTATCAAACATTAAGGAAGATGGCATGCCAAATCTAGTAATGATAAATTGATCTATGAATTCAATAATGTTTTCAGAATTGGCTATTTTGATTGGAATTTCTTCCACCCATTTGGTGAAATAATCGGTTGCTGTAAGGATATATCTATGCTGCTTAGAAGAATGAGGAACGATCTCACCTATTATTTCCAATCCCCATTGCTCAAATGGTTGGTCAATGTTGAATGGCTGTAATGGTAACGTGGGTTTCCTCTATCTTCCAGCAACTGTCTGACAAATTTTACTCTCCTTATATAACCATGTGCATCTTTGAATAATGTTGGCCAGTAATAGCCAACATGCAGGATTCTATGTGTGGTAGTATCTCCTCCAAAGTGACCACCAGTTGGTCAATCATGAAGTTCTTGCAACACCTTCTCTACCTCAGATTTTTCAAGACATCTACGTAAAATAGAATCATAATGTATTCTAAATAGCACATCATTGACAATTTGATATTGTCTAGTTTTTAATCTCAAGGCCCTTTTCTTTGTGTAATTTAATTGCATTGGGGCATATCCATTTCTTAAGTAATATATGATATTAGCATGTCTTGATTCGGTGTCATTAAGGCTTACCTCATAAACTTGTACATCGTCACTTGAAAGCTGTAATGCTGATAGATTTGATGCTCCTGGCAACATCTTGCAAAAACCTTTACCTTTTAAAATTTTTACTGGTCTGGTTTCGATGTCATATTCTTGCAGAGCTGCAACCCAATTTGCTCTTTTCTCACCTACATCCCTTTGTATTAATGGATTTCTCACTGATGAGAATGGTACTATTACTTTGGTGTGGGTTTTGAGGAGAAAAGGTATGAAGTGTTTTATTGATTTGAAAAGAGCAAAGCTTGTTTTTCAACGCTCGAGTAATTCAATTTAGCTCCCTGCAAATTGGAGCTAAAGAAAGAGATTGGGGCTTCAACTTTTTCTTCATTTACTTGTGTCAATATGGCTGCATATGATTTCTCGGAAGAGAAAGTATATAAAATGAAATGATTTGAAAAATTCGGCAATGCTAAAGATGGGGCGTTTATAATTGCTTGTTTGATCAAGTTAAAGGCTTCATATTCCGAGTGTCCCCATTTAAACAAAGATTTTTTCTTTATCATGGATTGAAGAGGTAAAACAATTCTTGAGAAGTCAGGGACAAATCTTTTAACAAAATTTATTTGACCTAGGAAAGATTGCATTGATTTTTTGTTATGCAGTAAAGGTATTTCATAGATTTCTCTAATTCTGTCAGGGTCAATATGAATTCCTACTTTGAACACAATGAATCCAAGGATATTTCCTTCACTTAATGTGAAAAAGGACTTCTTGGGATTAAGAGAAATCCCATATCTTTGGAAACTTTCAAATATTTGCTTTAAATCCCTTAGATGATTACTGCACTTTTTGGAATATACAGTGATATCATCTAAGTAGATTACTACTGATTTTTTTATTAAACCTTTGAAGGCTATGTCCATGGCTCTCTGGAAAGTGGCACCGCCATTAATAAGTCCAAATGGAATATTTTGATAAGCGTAAGTGCCCCATTTTTTCCTAAATGTAGTTTTCAGCTGGTCATTTGGATGTACTAAGATCTGATTATAACCTGAGAATCCATCCAGAAAAGACATTAGTTTTGAGCCTGCAACTGATTGCAATATCTGTTCCATAGGAGGCAATGGAAAATTGTCATTTTGGCAAGCTTTATTGAGGTTGCGGAAGTCTATACATATTCGAATATCCCCGTTCTTTTTCCTGATGTGGACAAGATTGGAGACCCACCAGGAATGTCTGATAGGAAAAATAATATTGGCTTTCAGCAGTTTATTCAATTCAGATTTAATCTGAGTTTCTAAATTGGGATGGATCTTTCTTAATTTCTACTGATAGGTCTTTCATTAGATGTCATGGGAATAGTATGTTGAATAATAGAGGTGTCATATGTCTTAAGATCTTCATAGTTCCACGTGAAGACATTTTTGTACCTCTTCAACAAACCTATAAACGCTGATTTTTTGTCTAATGAAATTCTGAGACCTAGATTAATATTTTGAGGCTTTAGGTCAGTCCCAAGGTTAATCAATTCAAACCTCAGAGTTGAACTCTGAAGTTTTGAATTGGTGGGTCATTTAAATCTATCTTTGAGGTCATATAAATCTTCCAACTTAAATACAAATTTTGGTATAGTGTTATTGACTGTTTCTTGTTTAAGTTGGTTATCATGCTGGTCTTCATCAACTATCTGTTCATCATAAGAGCCTTCCAAATTCAGGAAGCTTATAATATCCAGATCATTATTAAAGAATCTCCAACTGGTGATATTATCGAGAATATAAGGCCTAAAAATCAATTCAATGGAAAATCGATCAGGGCTATAATCCTCTGGTGGAATAAGCTTGGAAGCAACATTAGCTAGAAGATCAACACTAACGTTTTGGAGTCTTGGAATAGGGGGAATATTAAATGCTGTAAAGTGAGAGGTCAGGTCTTGGACTAACGACTGATAGTGTTTCAAATGTCTTGACAAACAGTGTATAGTATTTCTCACCTACTTTATTACAATTTCTGAATCTCCAAATACTTGGAGGTGTTTGATATTAAGGCCAATTTCCTTATACAAACCTTGAACTAGTGCTTCATATTCAACATTGTTGTTTGTGCAATCAAATTCAAGTCTGCATGCTAACATAGTCTTTTTCTTCTCTAGGCTAACTAATATGCATCTTGCTCCTACTCCATCATTGGATTTAGATCCATTAAAAAATAATTTCCAAAATAAAGAGCTAACTACAGGTTTATCTACAAAATTTATGCATTTAGAAGTGTTTGTTTGGGAAAAATTTTCGACTTGAGATACAACAGAGTTTTCTAAGAAAGGTGAAGTGTAAGCATTGAAATTTCCTAGAAATGATTCTATTGAGTAGTTTCCGATGATATTGTTACTATACGTGACTGGTTCATTTTCTCCTTCTAACTCTGTGACTAAGTACTTTTGATGTTTTTCGCGATCAACCCTTATTTGATTTGGCTTGCTGTTATAGGGAAGCCACATGTGAGACCAATTAGTTGTAAAATAACCATGAAGTTTTTCTAACCAGTCTCTACTAAGGATTAAGCCATAGAACTCTGGAATATCAGCTACAAGTATGTCAATGACTTGAAAAACTTTGGGATTTGATGAAAGTATGATGGTTACTTGGTTAAGTTCCCCAAAAAATTCGACTTGAGATCGGTCTAATTTTACTATGCATACAATAGATTTTTGAGGCTGAACATTCAACTTTGCACAAACTGTTCTAGGTAGGATGTTAGATGAAGCTCCTGAATCAACTAAACAGTTGTGTAAATTCTTATTAAAGACTTCAAAAGTAAGGAGGAATGGAGGAGTATGAGATTTAGATCTTCCTCCAATTAGAGCGATGTTGGTTGGATCAATCTTGTTTAAGGAGGTGTTAGGGGACCTTCCCATTTCCTAGGAGGCTTGTGAGATCACGGTGGCATGAAGCAGTGCAATAGGTATTGCTTTGAGTTCCTTAAGGAGTAGCTTCTGCTAATGCTTCAATTTTCTAAGCTCATGAAAGGTGATGTTTGCCCTAGTTTTCTTCATATCATCAACAATATTATATTCCATTTCATCATAAACTATCAAAGTTTTAGGTGAAGGTGAAGAATCCAATTGAGTAGGAGTATTTTGAGTGGATTTTGGTGAAGACTTCTTACCTGTTGTTTTGTCCTTGGGAGGTGGCATGGAAGCCTTCTGTTTTGAATTTGTTTGTGACAAATCAATAAGGTTTTTACTTTGGGTAGTGACATGCAATGCTTCTTGAGTTTCCTCATTGGGAAGGATAAAATCCCACATTCCTTGTAACTCTGCCACTTCTTCATTGGCTGTTTGTTCTTCATTTGTCGAAACTTCATCCTCCTCTCCATTTGATTCGACATTTGATATAGCATTTGGAGGCTTAGGATCAGCAGGGGAATTCCTTTTAAATGGTCTAAAATATTTCTTAGAGGAAGTCTCTGCTACCTGTGTTTTGATATCAACCTTCTCGTTAGACATGGTCTTGAGGAATTTCTGTAACTCTTCAAGATCAAAAAGATATTTTGGTAGTTTCTTCTTGAAGTCATCCCTAAAAGTCACTTTCTTAGATTTTCATTCTTCTAATGCATTTTTCTTTTCTACAACGAGAATGTGTTTATATATAGCTATTCCCTCTTTCATATTTTCTGCCAAAGTCGGTTTGGAAGCTATATCAACAAAAATAGTTGTGTTTGAAGGTAGAGCAAAAATATACCACTCATTTTGGACCTCATCATTGGGCTTAGACGTTGTTGGTATATTATTCAATAATTTATTGAAGCAAGAGTTGAAGTCCTTAATAGGTTCTTTTGGTTCGACTTTAAAATTGGAGAGATCATTGATTAGGGTAGCTATGTATCTATCATCTCCAAATTTAGTTAAAAACTGCTCTTGGAAAGCATCCCAACTATTAATAGAACCTGATGGTAATGAGAAGTACCATGATCTTGGTGCTCCCTGTAAAGTATATGGAAATAATCTTACAACCGCGTCTTCTTCCACTACTTCATTCAAGTTAATGGACATCGTGAAATTTTTTATATGTTCCTTAGCCAGTAGGCCATTATCAAGATTGAAATTGGGTAAGCATGTCTCTAGATGAATTGGCAATTGATGTAAAGGCCCAGCCATCCTAACAGCTCCTGGGTTTGTCCATGGTCTTGGAGGATTCTATGCCATTACTGGTATGTGAATAGGAGAAGGTGTGGTAGTGGGTGAAGATGATTGGGTAGGGGAGGATGTAGTTCCTGTACATGTGTGAATCATGATCTGGAGTGGCGAGGCGGATTCTTGATCTTGCAATGGTATAGATGGAATGAATGAAGATGAAGATTGAGCTGATGAGAGAAATTCACTATGAGATTCAGATGGTGTTTTCTTAGCTTTCTTACGACTTGGCAGAGGGAATTCGAATAGAGGGATTCCAAGATTTTCACTCTGTGCTCTAGTTAACCATTGAGGTGGGGTAAATTAAGAGGTAACACTATCTTGGGATAACTTAGATTCTTCTTGAGATAACGAAATCCCCTGTAATTTATGAATCAAAGATTGGACTTTAGAGGATTCGGTAGAAGAAGAATGATCTGGATTTTTTGGGATTTCAACAGTGAGACTGTAATTTTCTTTGCAACTTCTCACTTAGAATTACAGGATTTTGAATGCTTTAGAGAATTTGGAGGTGATGGTGAGGGAGTTGTACTCTTAGAATGGCCTGTTGATTTGGGTTTACTTGCCATTCAAAGTCAGGCCCTCCTTCTAGCGCCAAAATGTTGAAGCCTCAAAAATCGTTGCTTCAACATGGGGGAAAACCACCCGGTCCGGACCTTGGTTGGAAACTCCTTTTCCGTTTGGAGTAGTGGCTCTGACTAGGGATAATGGGACCAATTTCCCAATCTATTTTATGATTGTGCTAATGGGGTGATATGTGATATTTTGGAGTAATGTTTAAGCTAAAAGTAATCTAATCTAAACTAATAATCACATGCATTTATCCTAATTTAAACACTATCTAATTATGACTATACCCGGGAATAATTTGAAGTATGCGATCTACAATAATGTCCAAAAGCAATTGGTACTAAATATCATTCAATTTCAATAAGGAATGAAATTTTTTAACAATAATTGTTTCATATAAAAAGTTAGCTGAAATGATTGTGAAAGATATATCGCATAAGAAATTATTCATGTATTCAACATAAAATATAGGCC
Source organism: Pinus tabuliformis (assembly GCA_031772625.1). Lineage (NCBI taxonomy): Eukaryota > Viridiplantae > Streptophyta > Pinopsida > Pinales > Pinaceae > Pinus > Pinus tabuliformis. Next base: position 43,471,411 of record CM062815.1, read on the forward strand.
ATCATCATACAGAAGTGCAATAATGCTAACCAAGATTCAAACTTTCATACATAAACAACTTGAAGATAAATTATTGCTTAATACATAAGTAAAAATAATTACGAGATAAAAGTACCATTTATAATAAGTCCTACTCATGTGCTTGAGCAATATTGATCTACTTTCAATCCATCCAACACCATCTAAGAGTACAAAAGTGAAATTTCAGTAGAAGATGCTAGATAAGAGAAAAATAAATCTTGTTCCATTCATTTCACCAGAACTTCCTCAAAGGGAGAGAAGTGCATGTTTTGAAGATTGTTTTTGATAAAATTTCAAGATCCCTCTCTAAATGCATTAGAGGGGTTTAAATACTAAACTATAAAACTAAAATTAGATTATTACAAAAATAGTTAATGAGGTTTAAACGACCTTCCTCAAATTATGCAAAAATGAAAAAAAAATAGAAATGAGCATGGTGACTAATTGTTCTGCATTTGATCCTTTAGATTGCAAATGTTTGTCATGGGCTTGAGCTGTGTTGGTTGACCAATTTCAGCTTTCAACTGCCAAGTGAAAACGACATCTATCAGTGATGGCACCATTTTCTTCGTAGAAGTGGCTAGGCATCGTAGGCTCATCCAATGGATGTGAGGTTTCACTAAATGTCTCCAATATGCTTCCCAATTTAACCTAGTCGTTTGCCTAATCGCTTCTGCTTTTTCTTCTATTTCCTGTCTCCATTGTAGTTCAAGCTGTTTTACGTTAGGAAGAAAACCAGGGATGGATTCTGCCACAAGGTTGGTGCTATGTGAAGTTTCATTAATATTTTTGATAACACTGTTTGCTACTGTTGCCGCATCTGCTGTTGCCTTTTCTGCCTCTCTAAGTCGAGAATCCCAGTTTGTAAATAAGATTTCTTTGTGTGACTCCAGTTTAGGAAAGTCGTCTTTTCTCCCATCTTCTGAATTCTGCCAAGTGATGAAGTCGGAGACTTTCTTCAAAATTTCATCATATTCAAGCCTAATTTCAATGACTTGACTCGTCAATTTGTCACTTGTTTCACAATAAGAATTCCATTGTGAAATCCGCTTGCATAATAGTTCATTTTGATGCATTAGTTGGGAGTTAAGGACAAGTGCTTCAGTAATAAACTGATAAATTTTTGGATCATATTTATGTAGATCAGTTATTCCTTGTATTTGCGCTTCCTTCTCTGCTAAGCTAGCTTGATGTTTTATTTGCATCTGCTCAAAGTCTTGTTGGAGCTTAGCTAATTGTGTCTCTGCTTACTGGTCAGATTTTGCTTGCTGTAGTTGTTTTTCACACGACAAAATTTTATCTTCTTTTTACTTAAGAAAAAATTGCACCTCTGTTTCTTTGTCAATGGTCGCTATAGCATAGGCACCTGCAAACTGTGATCATCTTGTAAGGTTGGCAAATGGGTCGATGGGTGAGTCTTTCCAGACAACATCCATCGGTTCATTATCAGGGGTAGTAACAACTGTAGAATCCAACTTCCTTTTCTTCCTTTGTCTTTTAAAAAATTCTTTGTGCTGTGGGATATAAAACACATCTAGAGGGGGAATCTCCTCAATTCTCAAAATAATTTCAGAGGTGGGAGTAACAAGGATGTGCTCTACCTCTTGAGTATTTACATTCTCCTCGACTGTAATTTCTTGAGTTGTTTTCTGTTGTGGAGTTTGCAACTCTGGCATTTGTTCCTATGTATGGAACCTTTTATTAAAGTTCTCCCATTATTCCTCTAAATCAATCACTAGGGGTTTTATTGGCTGGGTGGAGGTGGAAAGGATTTCAGCCTGTTTTCTAGCCGAAGTTTTCTCAGCTGTCTTTTCTGTAGATTGGGTTGTATCTTTTTCCGACTCCCTGCTTCTGCTTTTCCCATTTTGTGATGACTTCTCTGATTCCCTGGTAGATTTCTCTTGGGATTCCGCTCTAGAATCAATTTTATAATTTTCTTTGGAATCTCCTTCTAGACTTACACTGGTAGTAGGATCCCTTATTGGTTCAATCAATAATTGGGCTAATGGAACCTTCGTTAGCCTCCTTTCTCTGTACTCATAAAAGCTTCAAGATATTCACGGTCAAAAAGTAATTGCGCCATATGATCACTTATATGAGGGTGTTCTTCTGTAAAAATATGTCATCAAATGCATCTTCCTCATTACTGTATAATTTTTTTTACCATGGCGGTAAAGTCTTTGACAATGTCAAATGGATCATATTGCCTTCTAGGAAATTTAGGTAACTGCAAAGATAACATAATATCTGCTTCTTTAAATGCATGCCCTAGGTCATGCAATGAAAATTCTCCACACTATAAAGGGAATGTAGACCAAACAATTTTGTTTGCTTCCTTTAATGTTTTGCTCATCCCACCCTTACTAGATGTTTGATACGATATCTCTCCAGCCATCAATTTGTCCAGAACATAGTATGGGAGGTCATGGGGGGAGGTAATGCTTCCAAATACCCTAATATACGTAAATGTTTCCTCCCCAAACCATATGGCCACTGGAAGGATATCTACCTCGACTTCTTTGGAAAATCTGGGGGCATCTCGGTTATAAAGCTGTTTGTGGATAGGGAGCATAACTCTATGACAAATTTTGTAAAAATATGGTTGAAACTGAGATTCCCACATGTGTTTATGGTATATGTGAATGGGAAGTGTATTTTGGACAGTCCACTTCCATCCCATGATAGGAAATTTTGAACCAAAACAAATTGCATCCATTACATAGGCACTCATAAAAAACGGAGGGTAAACCCTTGAAGCAACTCTTCTTTTCCTTCTATACTCAATTATTGTTCTTGGTAACTTGTCAAACGAAATTTGTGCCCAATTCATTACAGTTGCGCTTACGGCTGCATCTATTAATGGCAACCATTCTAGGGAGAATTTAGTACTATCGGGTTTTCCAAATAGTCTACATAGCATGGCCACTGCAAAATTATGAGGGGGACAAATAGACGCAGTAGAGTACATATTGTTCTTGCCTTTCTTGATTTTTCCCTCATTATTTGACTAGGTCCAGGTGCATTTTGCTGGGTCCTTGTTCTCTTTGGAAAACTTCTCGACGAACTGCTTGTTGTAGATGACTTGTGGCTCTGGTAGGTGGTATATAAGACGCAGGTTGTATGGCGTAAAATATCCCATTACCTCTTGGCTTCTTGTCTTGAATTCTTTGTCTGATATGTCGGCTTCATCAATAACCCATTTAACCATGTATGTATACGGGATTATCTTTGGATGCATAGCTATGCGATGCAAGAATAAGCATGCCATCTCAAACATGGAGGCGTTTGAGGAATAACATCCATTATCTATAACCCTCACTTCCAGAATTCTTGGTTGCTCTTCTTCCAATGTATTATACATGGCTTCCCACATAGAGGTTTCTCCCTCTCTGCTGCATGTAGAATCTATAAATAGAGGATCATTTCTGATTTCTCAGAGACAACTACCTTGCCTTTCTTCACCATTGCTCCCAACGATTTTCTCTGTGGATTTTCCCTAAAAGTGAAGAACAACAACATCGAATACACAAAGATGACAATGAATGTGAAAATGGAATAATGCGGATAACTTGTAAAGGTGATAAAAGGAGTTTTATCGAATGCACATAAGAATATATCATATCACGTTAAATGGCTTTTCACACATAAATGTAGTTAACTCTTACTAAATGCCCACTAATGCTTTGTTATCTCTTAGCTTTAATGCTGATAAATGTCTACATTATAAGTTGGGAAGTAAACTTCTAGGGTGGGGAGCCTTCGAATTGCAATAATGTCGATTTTGTGATTTGCGAAGCAAGATCGCAATATCGCATTATGTCTTTTTGCTTTCTTTACCCTCCCTTACGTCTGTGCGAGATGCGAGATGCAAGTCACTCGTTTATTGCCTCAAAACATAGCTACTTGTCAAGTTTTTCCTATGTAACGACCTTTTTTAATAAGCGGCAGGCCTAAACATTTGTTCATGATGTATTGAAGGAGTGGGTCTGGGTCTTGATCGCATTTCGCAATATCGACTGATGGTAAGTTTGCAGAACTCTTTCAAATGCTCGAAAGGCGATGTGATAAAGGTTACGATGCCATCATAGTTTCACATTTCGCTTGTTTTGGGATAACATTTTAAGGTGGGCGCTTCATAAATAGCGATATGTGATGCGAGACTTGGTTTTGACGAGAAAAGCTTTAGGACTTAGTTTATATCAAGAATATGATAGTTTCGAGGTATAAAGCGTGGAGTCCTCTTTTAATCATTTTTCACTAGTTTTGGTGGGTTAGCAAGGTTTTGATGATGCTTAATCATGTGATACGCGGGAAGGCAAGCATTTAGTAGTTCTTTTGAAAAAGGGGTTTGATTTATATCTTGCTTTATTCCAAAATTAAATAAGGAAAATGTCTAAATGCTAAGTTTTTTTTGGGAAGGATTTTTTATAGGGTCCCCATTTATTAATGTAATATTAACTAATACTATTAATAAATGGGGGGTTGTTGAATAGTACAACACCTTCTAAGGATGACTTCAATATGTTCATGGGGGTTTGAGGAAAATTCTTGGTGGTTTAGACCCATTTTCTCCTCTTAGTTCAATCTTGTAGCACCTCCTCTACATTCCTATAGCAATTCAAGTATTCCTGTAGTAGTGGTGTCCAGTCCTATAGCACCTGTAAACCAACTCTGTAGCTCACCTATTGCACCCTAGGTAGCCTCTCGTAGCATCTAGCTTATCCTTTGATATCTTGATGGGCCTTTCTAACTATTTTTTGGGAATGGGCATCCATGAAAGTGAAATCAAGCCTTGTCCTTTTATTCCCTTTTGTGGTAATGGGATCGATGCACTTGGTGACCTAGCCTCTGCACGTATTTCCTCTTTTAGTCGTTGTCCCCACTCCTCATAATTATCACTCCCCCTCCATTGACTTTTCCACGTTGCATGGGTGGTTGAGTAGACTGCAGTTTATTAATCAAAGGTGGCCAAGTTCATTGGCCACCTCTAGTCCATAAAAACTATATTCTTGTTCATTAAACACATTTTGTTTACCATTATGTGCATAGGGAAGAGGTGAGGGGTGTCCTACTTGAGCCTACCAGTGATGATGAGTTGCTGGATATGAATGCATGCTACTACTGAACTTAATGATTGACCAATTGATCTCTGAAGGTGTTATCTTTCGTTGTCTTGCTTATTCATAGGTCATCTTTAAACAAAACAACATGATGATGTATTTGACTGATGAAATATTTATTCCATGCAAGTCTTTTACAATGTTCAATTTTCTACTGTTGGAGTGGATTGGTGACCTTGCAGCTGTTCTTCAGATAAGTTGTGAGTTCTCTAAGCCTCAGGGATAGTCTCTTGATGCTTAAGGGTGCCCAAATTTTCATTCCGGAGTTACAACAATCCTTTTTATATGGTTTTGTTGGATGTGTGTAGTTTGCTACAAGATTGATCTCCTTCCTGTAGCAGTCACACAATTCCTTCTTAAAACCTCATACTACATTTAGGGACTTGGATAAATCATAGTGAGTCTATGGTCAAGAACAAAGAATTTTGATGGTGGTGAAGGTTTGTGAAAAAGAGTGAAGGCAGAGTCCTTTTTTCTGTGATTTTCTAATGGTCAGAGGTGGAGTTTTGAGGATGGATTAGCTGAATGGAGTGGATGAGAGGTGAAAGAATTTGGGTGGACCTATATTAACATTTCCTAAGCAAATAAATGACTTTTGACCCCTTTTTCTAAGAATATCTCAATCCTTTATCATTTCTGGTCAATCCTGTAGCAATTCGGGACAATATTGTAGCAGTTCAGAACAATCCTCTAGTATTGTAGGATTGAGACAAAATTGGGTGCAATTGCTTGCTAAGTGATGGAGATATGTAGGGAAATGAATTAATAATGATGGGAATGTAGTGGTTGACTGGGGGAATGGAGAAATGGACTATGGAATCTGTTTTTAAACTGTTGTCCCCTTGAATTTCTGGAGTCCTGCAAAAGAAAAATGTTAGCAGAATTGATGTAAGGACTCTTCCTTGTGTTTTATTTTTTTCTCTTTTTTTCCCTTTTTTTTTTGAGACATGCATAATACCTATGGAGAGGTTTTCAATCTACATTCTTGCCTTAGGTGCCTCAGAGGAGGTTTTCACCTAAGGATCTTTTAATCTTATTTTTTCTTTTCCTTCCCATGTTTTCTTTTATTTTTTTTCTACTGGGTTGCCTCATAGAGGTTTTCAATGCTAGAATTGGCCTTAGATTCCCCATGGAGGTTTTCACCTAGGCCCTTTATTGTATTTTTTTTTTGCTGATCAAGAGCTTGGTGAATTGAGGGATGTGAGCCTCCAAATCACATTCAACTCCTTTCTAATTGGACTAATAAAATATTTTTTAGACAACGGTCTTTGGTACACTTTCAATTGGTAACCATTGATAGGAAAGGGGATACCTTCCTCATCAATTGCTTTGATTTGGACAGACCCATTCTCATGACATTTTTCCACTAGATAAGGGCCCAATCATCTTGTGATTAATTTTCTTTTGAAATCCTTGAATCTTGAATTATATAGAAGGGCCCAATCACCATTTTGAAAAGCTCTCTCCTGAATGTGTTTTTCATGCCAAATATTCCTATGTATCTGGACTACTTCAGTGTGTAGGAGAGCTTGCAATATGAATTTATCTAAACCATTGAGTTGGAGAAACCTCTCTCATTGTGCTATAGTGAGGTCCTTAGGGTATTGTAGTCAAATTCATTGGACAATAGGGCCTTCTTCCCATAGGCCAATTCAAATGGGGTAAATCCAGTGGTGGTATTCCAAGTGGTGTTTTAGGCCCAAATGGCTACTATAAGTCAATCTGCCCAATCCTTTCTACTACTGCTAACAACCTTGGTCATAATGTTCTCCAAGGATCTATTTGTGACCTCCAGTTATGTATTTTCATGAGGGTGATAGGTAGTGGATGTGTTGTGCTTGATGTGATGCTGCTTCATGATGACTTCGATCAGATTTGAGTTGAATTGTGTCCCCTGATTAGAAACTAACTCCTTGGGAAAACTAAACTTGTAGAAGATATTATCCCTGAGAAAATAAACCAACTTCTACTCAATTGCTGCCTTTACTTCCTTGACATACTTTTTCTGTCTTGATGGAGGATCAATGTGCCCAGTGAAGCCCATGCCCGATTTTTGAAAAGGCTCCAAAGTCACTTGAGGTTGTAGGGGAATTTCGTCCTTAGGTGTGGGATTTCCCACCCTTTGGCACTAATCGCACCTAGCGGTATAGCTTTCTTTCATCTTGATGTAGAGTGGGACAATAAAAACCATCTTGTAGAACTTTGAAGGATGTTCTCTTAGCAACAAATTCCCCCCCACAAGGTCCATCATGGCATGCTGAAAGGATGTCAAAGACCTCCTCTTCCCTCACACATCTTCTCAAAATATGATCTGGTCCAAACTTGACCCAACACAGGTGAATGGGGCGCTCTTCCTAATAATATTTCTCTTCTCCCTTGAGGATAGGTTAGGATGGAACCTTCTAGAAACCAAGTAGTTTTCTATATTAGAAAAACAAGGAGATAACATCGATGTGGTGAAGAGGTGTTCATCTGGGAGCTGATCATCCACCATATCCTCATTCCCTAGAGGCAAGGTCAATCTTGACAAGAAATATGAAACCGCATTCTATTTCCCTATTTTGTCAACAACAATTAAATAAAATTATTGCAATAATAACAACCATCTAATTATTCTAGCATTGACATCAAGTTTATTCACTAAATACTTAATGGATGCATGATCAATGTGGAAAAAAGCTTGATATCCAGTGACGTAGTGCCTAAACTGATTCAAAGAGTGTACCACATCCAGGAGCTCTTTTTGAGTGACTATATAATTTAGCTAAGCTTTAGAAATGCTCTTACTAATGAAATAGATAACATAGGGAAACTTGTATTCCACTTGTCGTAAGGATGCTCCTACAACTTTATCTGATGCATCTATGTGGATATGGAAAGGCTATGCCCCATTTGGACCCCTAAGGATGGGTGTAGTGGTCAACTTATCCTTTAGTACTTGAAAGGCCTCTTGACATTTATCTATCCAACAAAAATCTGAATCTTTAGCCAGAAGTCCAAACAAGGGTGAAGCCAATTTACTGAAGTCCTTAATTAATCTTCTACTGTATCCAACCAATCCAAGGAAGCTTTTGAAATTCCTTTGATTTTGAGGGATATTGACCCTTTTAATGATGATAACTTTTTTGGGGTCAAACTGTATCCCTTCCTTAGATATGGAAAGGCCTAGGACAATCCCTCTGTTCATCAAAAAATCACATTTCTCAGGAATTAATGAAAGATTCATCTCAATTCTTGTATTTAATACTTTAAAAAAATTAGAAAGAGATTCCTGGAAGCCACAACCATAAGGGGTGAAGTCATCCATGTATATCTCAATAGTGTCATGAACAAGGTCAACAAATATACTTAGAACTACCCTTTGGAACGTAACAAGGGCATTTCAGAAATTGAATGGAAGGATCCTATAGGAAAAAGGTACCCAAACGACATGTGATAGTGGTCTTGTATTGGTCTTTAGGGCTGATCTATATTTGGTTGTACCCACTAAACCCATCTAGGAAGGAAAATAATCTTTTCCCTGCAATGCCATCCAGGACTTGGTTAATGAAAGGAAGAGGGAAGTGGTACTTCTTTATAGCCTTGTTAAGTTCTCGATAATCAACATAGATCCTCCACTTCCCATTTTCCTTGGGGACTATGACGAGGGGGGATACCCATTCATTATCTGAGATAAGGCATATGAACCCTACATCCAATAACTTTTATAATTCCTCTTTCACAATGTCCTTAAGAGATGGATTCATCCTTCTTTGGGGTTGGTGCATAGGCATGCATCCATCTTTGATGTAGATATGATGAGTAGAAACTAAGGGATGCACACCGTTCATCTCCTTATATTCCCAAGAAAAAACATCCATGTGTTGCCTCAACACATTGCATAATTTTTCTTATTGCTCAACTGAGAGAGAGGGGCTAATCTTTAAAGTTATGGATGGGTTAATTTCTACATCCTTGGCATGATCTAGATTGGAGTCAACAAAGCACAAATCATTCCATGGGTTTCTCTCAGATTCCTTCATCAATTCATCAACTAACATGGAAGTGGGAGGCTGTCTCCATAAGATATGGTCAATAAGGTCATCTTCATCATGCTGCCTCCCCCCTACAATAATTTCTAGTGTACAAACTAGGTAGAGGGATGCCTGATAAAGTTCTTACTCTTCCTCATCCTCTAACCATAAGGGAGGGTCATTCTCAATAGAAGGTTTAGCAGGAGTATACAACACAAGCTATTTTGATAGATGCCCATTCTTGATGGTCATGTTCCTAGCCCTGCAACTAATGTAGGCATCAACAATGGCCAATGAAGGTCTTCTTACGAGGAGAGGGTATACATTAAACTTGGTTTTGGGCTAGAGGACAGGGAAATCATTGGGGTACTTCCAAGAGTCAATGGATACCATTACACCCTCAATAACTCCCTCAGGAGCTATTGTGGATCTGTCTGCAAGCTGCAACACTATAGTGGTCTTCCTCAAGGCCCTTTGGAGGTTGACCTTGAGTGGGGTTTCCTTGGTCATCACATTTATTGCAGCCCCAAGGTCAATCAAGATATTAGGGACCATAATACTATCTATGTGCACATCTAGTACTGGGCTATCAAAATCCAAGTAATTTAGGGAGATTACCATCCCAAGCATCATATCAGATAACTACCCCATAACATTGATAGTGGGGGTATCTCTTCTTCTTCTACCAAGAATTTTAAAACACTCTTCCTTAATAATACTGTTGTAAATGGGGATATATTTAATGGCATAGAGAAGTAGTATTTTAACACAAAAATTATTCAATTCTCCCAGAAGTTCAGCTCCTTCCAAGGTGTGTGGTGTAGGGTGGACCAACCTTTCAGGGTAAGGAGGTGTATTGGCTTGAGGGGAGATTTCTTCCTTCTCTTCTTCAATCTATTGTCGGCTTAGGGGGTCCTGACCCAGGTTCAAAGTTAGTTGTGCCAGCGAACAAATCCCTACACTACTGGCCCTTTTGGAAACAACCCACGTAGCACAGGCTGCAGTCTCACTCGAAGCAGTATGGGGGGATGCAAGAATCAAGTTTCTACATCCAGAGACGAGTGTGATGTCTTTTAACACCTCAGATATGCCTTTGTGTAGATCTATAGGCCCTTAGAGATTGGTACAAAAACTCTATTGAAATAGCCCCCAGAACTTCGTGAAGGTATATGACTAGCTTTTGTGAACCTTTATCAGTTGATTTACCCACTTACGTGCATTGGAGAACAATCCTAAGTTAGGGTTTGCACAAATAAGCTTACGTTATTGATAAACATTTGATAATTCATGAGATTCTTCATGAAATTATATAAACATGGTTGCGTATGTCATCTAATAGTTATTCTATAGAATCACACATTATTAGATCAATATTTTATAGATAAAACATTCATTCACAACATATATTGTAAGCGGAAATAAACAGAGATAAATAGATATACATAGAATTATTCAATAATCTTCTTTATTGATCTTCAATTCAGGTTTACAGACTCAAAACTACCCCGCGCACTCAGCTGTAGGGGTCCACGCACTCAGCTACGGACTCTACTTAGGCCTCTGTGCACTCAGCTGTAAAGCATCTCTCCTATCTGACCCACTTTTCTGTGCTAAGACTTCCAAGACTTAATTCGTTATCCATCATGACATTAGATCTATGCCTTAGACTCTCTAAGACACACCTACTTATAGCTTTGTACATACAATCCCATGGTCCATGGACCATGGGTGGATATCAAAATTGACTCAACTTTTACATAAACAAGGGGAAAAACCCCTTTGAATCTTAACTAACTATGCGCTCCTCATCCACCAATCGTAGAGACTTTACATTACTTACAAAAAATACATCAAACTTGGGTTATCTTAACCCCAAAATTGACCCAAGGGACCCCATTCCAATAGGCCCCCAACACAAAGATCGTGAATCACCCTTGAGTCACTCGGCTGGTGCTACGATCTTACTGCGAAGATCCCCTAGCTCCACCTACACTACAACAAATTTGGTAGCGCTCTACGTAGCTTCTTGCCTGTCCTCTTCGACTAATTTGTCTGTAGCTGGTCCTTCTATGACCAACCTCATTTTTTGCTGTGTCTACTGTAAGCCCTTGAGCTTATCCTGAATGGTAGTTGATATTTGATAAGATTATTCTAACCAAGGCTCCAACCTGGCCTTAAGCAAGCCCTCCTTCTTCTGTGCTGCTTCTACATGTGCGAGGAGTTGCTTCCCCTCCTATAATTTGGCTAGGCACCGCGTTGGTGAAATGGAGCGTACTATTTCCCTAACCTCATCGTACTACCACTGCGGCTCCCTAATATCTATAGTCAGTGCCTGTAGATTTGGATCTTCCTGCAAATTTGTGACCAACTCCATGGCCTGCTCAAATACTATTGTGTAGTTTGCAACTGTGGCATCTGGAGTGGCTAGTTCTTCCTTGATCGCTGCTCTGCACTGCTCCCGGACCTCCGACGGAGTCGATGGCTGCATATTCCATTGTAGCTCCATGATCTTCATGTTGAGTTCAAATTGAACTTGATTAACCTCAGCTTTGGCCTCACACACACCAACAGTTAATTTTCTAATCTTTGCTTCTGGTTGTGCGTCCTCAGGAATATGAAGCTTAGGAACAGTTTTGCATCCCTCTGTGACTGCTGAATCCAGTCGTGAACTGTGTGCCTAGAGTGCTTCCTTCTCTTGAAAAACCTATGTATTTTTAGTGAACATCTGTTATTAAATTTGATCTCGTTGAAAACACTGAGAGCTAGCTGTTCCATGATGCGAAGCTCTTCCACGACTTCTTGTAATAGTGCATGCAATGAATCTAGTTTCATTGCGACAAGGTTCAGGCCCATCTTAGGGAATCTATCAAGGAGGGCGCACTGCTCCTCGGTGTCAGAAAAGACTAAACCTGTAGGAAAGTAGAAGACTTGCACATCTTGCGACGACCACAAAATTATCTCCGTGCCTGTACTTTGACCTTGCGCCAAACTGCCTGCAATGCCCCTCACTTTCTCGAGATCTGCTTGGATCTTGGTTACTTGGAGCTGCAACTCTCAAAGATACTTAGGATTCATCCCAATGTTTATATGTATTGCTATTCCAACTGGTGTAGTACTTCTATTGCAATGTCCCTAAATTAATCACCAATTTCATCCATATCGCTCTCTGAGCACCATAGGATCAACCTGTGTTTTTTGAGCCTTCTGCTTCTTCCTCGATCCACCTTGATGTTCCAACTCATGTATTTTCAGAAGGAAGGGGGTGTGATGTCCTCCCTCGCCTCTACCTCCTTACTCTGTTTCTATTTTTGTTGCTGGTGAAGGTGACTTGTCACTTTTTTGAGTCTCGCATTGCTCCTGCTCTACCTTCTCCTTGGCAGCGTGTTCCTTCTCGACCCGAGCCTTCTCTGCAACATCCTTATTTTTCTGCGCAACCAAGTTCTTTGTAGCCTGCTTAACTGCCTCCTTCCTTTTCTTCGCGACTGCACTCTTTGCACCTGTGCTTGGCACAATAGGTAGATCTGAAGGGGTGTGCCACTCTACTGGCTAGTAAGCCACTACCTCCTGCACATCGGTCTCTGTCACCAAGTATGGAAAATCATGCCACTTCTATCCTGGATCCTTCCGCGCCTGGATACATACCCTATGAAAGTTAGCCTTGAAGGTTGTGTAGGCTGACAGCTGCGTGTACAATGTTGGGGACAAACTTGGGTGCTGGTTAATCGTCATGCAAAGACTTGATTCCATCAGGACCCAAAAGATTTTATTTCTGTGATTCGCGTGGGGTCCTTTGTAGCCCACAAAGAGGTTAAATGCGATGCCTCTCTTAATCCTTCTTCCAGTGTAGGAAATTGGCTATCCTCTGATATTTCCCATGCAACCAATGCAATTGACAGAAGTAACCAAGAGTAATGAAACATCTTGGTTTCGTCATGGGCCTCACAGCAATTCGCAAGGAACTCCTAGCACAAGTATCTGGACCAGTTGAATAGGACGCCCTTCGCACACTGAGTAGCCAAGGACACTATGGGTGCCAGAACTTCATCCACGTGACACTTCCTCATTACCTTGCCTACCAATATTTGCGTGACCAACTGAACTATGGGGTATGAGATAGACAAAATAAAGACCTGCGCGAATTCTTTACAAGTTCATAATCTTTCTTCATTCGCTCAGTGAGCTGCTTCTCCCCCATTTTTCCGCCAAACTCCTTGGCTGGGTCCCATAATGAAATCTATTATTCGTATGATCTAAATCAAATCTATAGTATAAATATATAGGGTGTAAATTGTAAAGATAATAGGCATGTATATGATGGGTATGAGACCTCCTAGCCATAAACACCCATCATGCACCAAAGTGAGCAGCTGACATATGAAAATTGTGTTAATTAGGGTGCAGTGGTAATGTGGCACCCAAAGCAAGTTGAGAAACCCAAATTTCTCAACATCATGGACCCATTCCCTCATTTTTAGTGCTGTCACACCTGTGTCTTCATAATACATGTGCTTCATGAAGTTATCCATTGCTATGTGTGGGAACTTAGTGTGATTCGCTAGGTCCCAGTCCTCCATCTTCAATAAGGGGACTCGCACGAGCCACAGACCTTCAAAAGGCACCTACTCAGGTAGCAGGGGTGTGGATATGGTGAATTTCTCTGAGTCATGGTTTTTTGTGATCTTTTCCTTCCCCTTTCTTGGAGGGATATATTGAGGGAGCTTTGTTATGGGCTTTGCGCCTTCAGCATCGATATCCTCCGTTCCTTGGCCTTCTTCCACCTCCAGGTCTATGACATTCTGCTTATATTTTTCTGGCTATTTATCTTTCTTTTATATTGGTGTCGTAGTATGCTTCCTTGGGGAAGTGCATATCTGCATCGACGTTTTATGCTTCTCCTTTGTGGTAGGTTGCTTTTCTTTCACCATGGATTGTTTTAGCCTTGGTGACCTTGGCGCCGTGGGCACCGGAGGAGTAGCTTCAACACTAGACACTTTAGGTCCTAGGGCGTTAGATACAACTACTTCTGAACTCAAAGCCTCAGTGGGGTTTGTGGCAGTCATCCTCTCCATAAATAGCTGACGGGCTTCCAGGGAAACGTCTGTGTGGGCAAAGAATTCCTCACAAAATGCTCGGCTCATAAGTGACATAAAACAAAGCTCAACAAAAACTCTAAGGGTGAAAATTGTTCTTTGTTGGACCAACACATGTAATTTATAGGGGTTTTTAAATTCAAATCTGACTGTTCCCCCCAAATTATGACAATTAATGATTTTTTGGCGACAAATCTGCAAATATTTTGGCCTTAAATGTCGCCAGCCCGCTCCTCTTAACTGTCTTCTGGCTATCAAATCATGAATAGGGACTCAAATGGTCACTTTTTTGTTATGCTGCGTGGTACCTCCATCCATAGTGAAACTTCCCGCGCACAACTTCATAGATTGTATCTTCATCATATTACGTGTAGCCGACCTGCTGCGTATTCCTCCGACCCTGGTAGTGTAGTTTATAGTCCCACGCTCCCTTGCAACTGCCTAGAGAACTAAGACTATCCTGCCACCATATAGTCATTGCGTAGGATCCCTTGTATACAAATTCAACTGGCACCTATTCACCCTTTCTGGAAAAGGTTCTCCATTCAGCTTCACGAATTGAATTGCACCTCCATCTATAATTTCTTTGATAATATATCGTCTATCCAATGCATTTGAAATTCCTGGAAACTTAGTGAAATTACTATCATATAATAAGACAATATCATTTACCTTTAATGTGAGAATCTTTATGTGATGATCGTGCTAGGATTTTTCATGTTCCTTCTGTACTTGCTGATGGAATCCAGCCAAGAATCGGTCCTCTTTAAGCTCCATCAACTGTGCGAGCTGTCCCTCTAAGGCTTTGCGGTTCTGCCATACCTGTGAGAGCTACTATGCACAGACTAGGAATAATATACTCCATTGAAATCACAACTTCTACACCATAAACCAATATAAACGGTGTTTGTCCTGTCAGCTTCTTGCAAGTAGTCCTATATGCCCATATCACTACAGGTACGTGCACATACTAGTCATTTCGTTTCACGTTGCATATCTTCATCAGCGCATTCTCCAAGATCTTGTTGAAGGCTTCAAAGCTTCCATTGGCCTATGAGTGATGAAGTGTACTCTTTTGATGGTAGACCTGGAATTCTTCTGTCAACGCACTAATCGTTTCGTTCAGAAAGTGTGTACCTCTGCCACTCATAAAAAACTTTGGGCAACCAAACCTAGTTAGGACATATTCAAACAAAAACTTCGCTAATATAGCCCCTGTACAATCCTTCATCGGCTATGCTTCTTCCCATCTAATTAGATATTCGGTCACGGTGATGATATAGTGTGCACCAGTTTTCTTCCCTGGGGTCTGAATTGGCCCAAAAAATCAATCGCCCATTTTTCAAATGGCTGCAATGATACTTGAGGTTTTAATGGAAATTCATCACTGCGAAATGGTCTCCCCATTCTATGACACACATCACATGCCTTACAATACGCTTTGGAATTCTTATACAACGTTGGAAAACATAGAATTGCATGCAAAACTTTCTGCGTAGTCACTTTTCCTGCATAATGTCCTCCCGCAGCCCCTCCATGAGCTTTAGCGAGAATGCTATTTCTCTAAAACTCTGGCACACATCTTCGCAAGATTTCATCAGCACCCATCTTATACATATGTCCCACGATCACTGAAAAGTATGCTGCGTGCACTACTAGCTCTTGCTTCTGACTTGTATACCCTTCTGGTTCCATCCCCGTAGTAAAAAAGTGAATAATATATACAAAATGGTTATCCGCTACGTGCACCACGAAGATCTGCACATTTGGAAATCCTTCCTCCAAATTAGTAGGCTTCTCTCTTATTTCGATCCACGATAGATGGTCAGGTCTTGCATTCAACCTCCTTGACTTCACAATGACCTCAAATTCATACTCTTGGAATAGAAGCAACCATCAACAGATCTTCCCCCCCAACACAGGCTTATTGACCAGGTATTTCAAGGTGGAATGATCTGTGTACATATTAAAATGCCCACCTAACAGATAGTGCCTAAAATTCTATAGTGCGTACACCATGGCCAATCCTTCGCGCTCCATTTTTGAGTAATTATTCTTGGCCTTTGATAATTTCCTATCCGTGAAGGCTATAGGGTGGTCCATCACTCCTTCATCGACTTACGTTAACACTACACCCAACGCAATGCACGAGGCATCAACATGTATGTGAAATTCCTTCTTCAACTCTGGGAATACCAAGATCGATGCGATGACCATCTTTTCTTTCAAGACATCTAAGCTGCACTGGCATTCTTCGTCCCAACAAAATGTTGCATCCTTCTTCAACAGCTTCTCCATAGGCAGGGTAATATGAGCATATTCCTTGATAAATTTTCTGTACTATCCTGTATATCCCAACGTTGCACGCAGCTGCTTTATGTTCCTCGGGGCCTCCAGATTCACTATAACTGCAATATTGGCAGGGTCCACCATCAACCCTTGCTTGCACACCACATGAAATAGTAGGATTCCAAAGGAAACACTGGATATACATTTCTTGAGATTCAACGCGATCTAGTACCTGCAACACGTATCCAACATCAGGCACATGCTTTATACATGGCGCTTCACTAGTACGAACAATGTCGAGTCATCAAAGTAGACTTTGAGGAACTTATGAATAAACTCCTTGAATGCCGCGACGACTACGCAAGAAAATATCACAGTCGCATTATTGAGTCCAAATGGCATCACAGTGTATTGAAAACAACCCCACTCCATTGCAAAGGTAATTTTTATCCTATCCTCAGGTGCGATCTTAATCTGATGGTATCCTGAAAACCCATCAGTGAACAAGTAGGCCTCCTGTCCTCCAACATTGTCTAATACCTCATTAGTAAACAGTGTCAGAAATGGATCATGGACACACACATCATCAAGCTTCCGCAAATCTACGCAAATCCTTATTTCTCCCTTCTGTTTCTTCTCCTGAACCACCTTGGGGCTCACCCAATCAGATTATTCCACTGGTGCTACAATTCTTGCTTCCAACATCTTATCCAACTCCAAGCGAAACTTTTCCTTATACTTAGGATTCATGCGTTATGACCTGTGCTTAACAGACTTCACGTCTGGCTTCAGAGTGATTTTCATAACACCCAAGTATCCTATTATTCCCTTTAAGTCCAAAAAATTAGTAGGGAACAAATCCTGATATTCACAAAGTAACTCAACAACCTTATCCACAGTAGTGTTGTCTCAGTATTGTCCAATCTTTGCAAACTTCAGTTTTGCTTCAGTCCTAATGTTTACTTGTTTCATTTTCAACAGCGTGGTGATGTCTAGGTTGTCTATTTGTGGGCCCTCGACTTTGCGATGCCATTCCACCTCTGGAATATTGATATTTCTTAGATCTTCATCATCCTGTTCAACGATCACATTATAACATTCCAACGCATGGCACAGCTAGGTGCTCCAATCTGGTTGGACCCATTCCAGAGTTTCTTGTGGTGTTCTGAAGATGATTGACCATCTTCAAAACTGAAGGTTAATAAAAACTATTCTCTTAATATATCCTACTTCGTGGTGCCATGGCAGAGCTCCATCTCCAAATACTAGTTCATGGGGATTGTGTCTAAAGTATGGAAAAACAAGTGTACCCACTCTGTCTGTGGCCCCGTTCCATAAGCTGTAGTCCACTTCACTAGGTGATCACACAGATCATCCCTCCCATCATATTTCTTAGTCAATTGAATGTTAGGTCGACCAAATCATAACCTCATCATCCTTCTATAATCCCACCATCCATCAAAGCTATCCTTTTACGTACCCCACCATCGTGCGGGCATAGCACATAGTGCGAAATCTAACATTTGGAAACGATGATGCTTGGGGACTTCACGCTCAAACACATCCAAAAACTTATCCACATTAGTTAAACCATCATAATAAGGTAAATTCCTTACCTCTGATGAAACACAGTGAAACAATTTAGTCATCATATTACAGTGTAGTGTAGATACTTCATGCATCCAATTCTGCCAATGCTCCAACTTTTCATCTGAATCAGAGGTGTAGGAACTCTCTCGGTCCCATGCAATCTATCCATTTCCTGTTGGATTGATCCAGTCTTGATCTTGCGTTGTTATTTTGTAAATCTGATCTAGCTCATCTTCACTTTCTTCATAATCACAAACTGGTTCAGGTAGCGTGCCCCTTCCGCAGGGTCCAACGACACTACAACTCGAAGTGATTTCTTTTCAAATGACATTGTCCTCTTCTTCAAGTTGATGACTCCATACATGTCAATGGACTAGTCAATTCTGAGGAGTGCGAGGTATGGATTTCTGTCAGCAACAATCTCTATCACTTCAAAGTTAGTCATCATGCTAAAACCTTCTATATCAACTCTTATTCCATATAGTTGTCCCATAAGAATTATCTTCTACTGGTTTGCCATTCTAAGTTGAATTGGAGACCACTGTAGCGCAGGTACCCCCATTTTTTTTTTTTTTTTTGCAAAACATTCACATCAGACCCTAGATCCAAGATGATCTGGTCCATCTCATAATCTCCAATCTATGAGGCGAGCCTCATCTCCCGCCCTGTTGTTTCCTTATGTTTTCCAATTTTTCTAACTACACGATGTCCATTATGGGCGTTTCCTTTATTGGCACATTTTTTATTAACTGTTGCAGGCCTTTCACAACTTTGTTATCGCACAACAGTTCCATGAAAGTCTCCAAGAATGTGGTAGGCACAGAGGGATCAACCTTTGCAGGCGCCCTTGGTTCTTGTACTTTGTTATGTCTTCCTAAGGTGGAGACATCAAAGAAGCTCTTCTTGGCTTCCATAAATGTTTCCTTTGCATGCTCCAGATCAAAACCAACTTCCTTTTTTGGGGCCTTGCGGGTCCATCCATCCTCTTCAGGATATTTTCCTTTATTATCACTAGTTTTTATCCTACTTCTCATCACTATGTTCATGCTCTGATCCTCCTTGCGGGGATCAGATCTCATCATCTATATGTATTGTGTAGGTTATTGAGGCTGCACATTTTTCTGCTACATCTTAGCTATCAGCACCGGGCATTCTTCTATAGAGTGATCAAACTGGCTTCAGTATTGACGTGATGGGCGTGTTTTATTCTGACACTCCTACACGTAGTTCCCTGGTGTTCCGTAGTTTTAAAAAATAACCTAACCCCAGACTTTACTAGGCCCTCCTCCTCCTCGACTTCATCCTCATCCCTGATATCCTTTGCGCACTCCTCAGGCATCCTGCTTTGGAGGCTGAGTTTCTGCTTACATTCGATAGGTAGGTGTTATTTCCATCATCAGCTCGTAGTTGTGATAGTGGCACTCGCTCATCGTGGTCCATTGATTTGCAGAAGTTACGGAACAACTGCTATGGTGTCTGGACGAACTTTAGAAGAAAATGACAGTTATCCATGGCATGTTGTCCAACAACCTGATAAATAGTGCACCATAGCGCAACCCCCACTCTTGGTCCTGCTGGAGCTTCTGGTCTTAGGGGAATAGGTCCTCCTCCTATGATATAGTTCACGAATATGGGACAATGGTCTTTATCCTTCCCCTAGCTCTTACACTTTAGACACTAGACTTCTGCACACACCTCTGGCTTAGTCTCCTTGTCTTTCTTGAAGCTCTACAATTCTAAGCATAAGCTCTGTAACTAAGAATGGACTTGCTGTACCCCCAAGGTCGCATCATAAATAGGCGTTTCTTGCAACCTCATCGTGATTTACAAGGCTTCTACCTAAGTGCCTATCTTCTGTTGCGACAGAGAAATCCTCAGGTGGGGCAGAAGCAAAGCTATAAACCACTCACGAAGCTGACCATCTGTGAGCTGCATATTAGCTTTTCAAATTATACATTTCAGCCCTTGATCTAACTCCTAAGGCGTCTCATCAACCCTCATCATGATCTCCTTAAATCCAACTACCGATTGCGAGTTAGACTTAGGATTATTAAACTCTTTGTTCAAAGCAGTCTTAGTCTCTGCTAGCATTGCCAGAGGATTATCAGAACAATACTTAATATACTAGGTCATCGCGTGATCCTATAGAGCGATAACCAACTGTGCCTTCTTTATATTATCATCAGTCATCTACTGTGATGTCCACACATCATTCACAACAAACCAAAACTGATATGTATCTTCGCTCCCTATGCCCTTGAAAATCGACATCTTCATTGTATTTGACATGTTGAACGGAGGTGGTGGAGGTGGAGGTTTGGGCGAAGGTGTATGCGGTGGAGGTGGAGGTGGAGGTGGAGTGGATGGATGATGTGTCCATGAAAACCCTATCTTATCAGCTAGACAACACTCCGTAGTGAGGCATGTACCTCTCCCTTGTCATCACTCTAAGGTGTTCCAATCAACAGGCTATATTCTAGACTTGATCTTTCTCGATCTCTAAAGATTTTCCCACTTTGGGTAGCTCTGAATATCAAGGAAATGGCATAACCCGTTTTTCACATAACAACATTTTAATCTAGGTACTTAAAGACCTTAAATACTTACCTCGTGGTCCCTTGAAAATCACCGCTTGGATTCATTGTAGCTGACTGAGGTATTGACCGTGAATTCTGTAACAAATCCTCCTATAATTCGATCAAGCCAGTGATCGACGACCTACGTGATTTTGTCTTCTGAGGATTCTAATCGTCGTACCCATTATGGAGTCCACACTATCAGTCCGTCAAGCTTCCACCTCCCTTGACAGTCCACCAAATTATCTAACCACTCGTATAACTCAACCGGGAAGGTGCAGAAGAAGTTTTCATATACAAATACCTATCCAACCACTGCTTCTTTGATAGGTGTGGATTCTTGTTTTCCTGCGACGCGAATTCATGAATTTTTCTATCCAGCCACTTTTCAATTTCTTTCTTCATTAGATTCCAATGATGTGACATCACACATCTCCTTTAAGCAGATCCTAGTCCCGACAACAATGTAGAATTTTCTCTACAAATCAGCTAGCTCACTGATATCATGTAGAAATTTCACCTGCAAATCAAACTGATATATGCAATGTACTAAAGCATAATACTAATTCTACATCTACCATAAACTTTGAGGAAGCTTAATTGAACATAAGCAACATCAAGCATTGAAAAATATAACTGATAAGAAGGAATCAATCACACATAACACAGAATATATCACTGGGGAAATCACCAACATAAAACCCCAACACTGTATTATCAATCAAGTGGAAATCCTCAACAACATACAAAAAGAATCAGCTCAAAAGCTATCCTGCTCTCTCTGTACTCTAATGATAAAGTTCATGGACTACCTATCCTTGTATATAAAGGCTGCATCTCAAGTCCAAGCTCCTATTTCCTTGCACAGTTTTGATTGGGGTCCAATTACAAAACACATGTAAATTGGCCTTATCATACCTGCTGTCACCTCAGGTCCAACTACACAGTCATAAAAGGAAGAAATTTCCTTCCCCATGCAAGGAATACTTACTATAAATATCCTAGCATGTGATAGTACACTGTCCCACATCTGATCTCAACTGGGTCTCTGACAGAACTGACGTGCACCAGTTATCCATGAGTGAATACACAATTATCTGAAAATAATAGTTGTCACATGCATGCAAGCATCAACAAACTATATCTCATTAATTTAACAACTTGTTAAATTAGTCTAACTGAACTTGACTAAGTTAAACTAAGTCAACTGATCCTCTCAATATAGAACTCATCCTTAATTCCTCAATCAGTGGAGCAAATCAAGGACACATTCCCCAATTAGTGGAGTAATAATTGCATGTTATCATAAAGACTTCAAGTTTTCTTTTCCTTAACTAATTAACTCATGGAGAATTAATTAATTAATATTCCAAACTGCTGGTAAGACCAAATTCGAATTTAATTCCTATGATAGACCAGGGGTTGCTATAAATAGGAAGGGACCCATAAATGCTATTTTTAGAAGATGCTATTTTTAGTAGTTTCACCTCTCACCCCAGGTGGCCAAAATGCTCATTGGCCAGACTACTATTTTTAGAAATTTCTATTTTTACATTTCTTGTTGCCCACTTTTCAACTCTCCCTCTCAACAACAAAGGCTTCCTCTCGAACCCAATCCTGGAACTCTATAATGTTATGCATGCAACACATCTACCAAGTGCGGTTGCTCCAGCAACACTCGTAACAAAAAAACTCCCAACTGACCACTCTGTCGGGTTAGAAGCATACTCTGATGTTGAAGCTCTACCTGCTGTCGACAAGTGCTCCCTCTCTGAACTTTGCACTACTGCAACATCTCCATGCATATCGCACCATTGCACCCTCCTAGTGCTACCTTGCACTGTGCAACACACTTGTGCCTCTCGCATTGCTGTAGCCTGCATGCTCTGTGTTGTCCTAGGATTCCCTGCACTGTAGCTCTCTCTGCAGCTCCATTCGAATCTGTCTCTACCTAATCAGTCAGTTCCTGCTACTCCACATCGGGGCTCCCATAGCAAGGTCTCATCCAAGAGGTTGGTTACCTCAAGGATCCCACCCCTCCTCCTTGGGAGGATCACTCGATATTGGCCCACCTCCTACCTGGAGGTATGGCAACATGTGATCCCTCTGCCCACCCGGCTTGAAGTTTCCCCCTACTTGAGGTTTCTGCATGAGTAGATGTCTCTACTCGATCTCCTCTCAGCTTTTGCTGTTGTGGCTGCTCCACAACCTCCTAAATCTGCTACAACAATCGTGGCTCCTCCACAATCATCTGAGACTTCTTCTAGCACTGCATGTTGAGAGGTAATATACTCTCCCTCTCAACCACCAAGTCTCTATTAGTTTCCTTGCTTCTCAAGGCTTTGCATGCATCTTGAACCTCAAGATCATATAGGTTCTTAACCTATGAACCGATCTGCTTCACCTGTCTAGTGATGATGTGTCTAAGGGAAACCTTTCCCTTACTGAAGACTATATCATAGCCTCTGTCTTCCAGCATCACAATCGACACCAAGTTTCTCTTCAGTCCTGGTACAAACTTGACATCGGTCAAGGTAAGGTGAGCTCCATGCTCCCTCTAAAAAATAACCGTTCCTACACCTGAGACACTATACTTCTCATCATTACCCATCGCTATGAGTATCTGGAGATATTTCTCCTCCAAAGTACTGAACAAACTCTTGTCACCGTTCATGTGGAAAGAAGCTCCATTGTCATGAAACCAACCACTTCCCACCATGGATGAAACCATGCATGCGAAGAGTGTGAAATCCAACTCAAACTATGAAGCAAGTGCCTCACCTTCAGATCCTTCCTCGGATCCCTTCTTGGATTTCCTCAGTGGACAATTTGCAGCATAATGGCCCACCTCATGACAACGAAAGCATTGCACTTTCGATTTGTCAACCTTCTTCCCACCATTGGAAGAACTGGATTCGGAAAGAGAAACCTTCTCCTTACCCTTCTTTGCCTTACTCGCTAAGGCACAATTCTCCTCATCCTCCATGGATGAAGAACCGTCTCTGGTGCTCTGTCTGATCTCCTCCTACATCAAATCTAACCATAGTCGTTGCCAATCTGGCAGTTTCTCCCTTCCATTAACTGAGCCATCTCTTAGGAAGGCCAAGGAGTGCCAGACTCACCATATCATCATCAGCTGTCACGACCCCTACACTTGTAAGCTCATCCATGCATGTGATGAGCTTGGTCAGATACATAGAGATCTTCTCATCCTTTTCACACTTGATCTTTAGAAGTTTGTCCTTCAGTGCCAGCTTCCTCTGATCACTGCTATTCTGATATAAATCTTTCAATGTTTTCCACATTGCAAATAGAGTCTCCTTCCCATGGAGGCTTGAGACAATGTGATCTCACACTCCCTCTAAGAGAATTCTCCTAGCTCCAGACATACACTTCTTCCATTTCGCCAGTTGAGTAGCATCAGTAGGCTTAGGGACTTCTTGATCAATGAAGTCCTTAAGGCCGTTATCTTCCAATACTGCCTCCATGCGATCCTTCCAAGCTATATAGTTTGAGCTTCCATCAAGGGCATACTCAAGCCTCAAACCATAGAATGCCATCGGTGAAATAGATGTGATAAGAGCTTGAGATCTATATCCCGAATAATAAACTTTGAATTCCTTCTTGTATACTGTTCTTCCTTGATCACCTGTGCTTTGATACCATGTAGAATTTTCTCTACAAATTATCTAGCTCACTGATATCATGTAGAAATTTCACCTGCAGATCAAACTAATATATGCAATGTACTAAAGCATAATACTAGATCTACATCTACCATAAACTTTGCGGAAGCTTAGTTGAACATGAGCAACATCAAGCATGAACAATTATAACTAATAAGAAGGAATCAATCACACATAACATAAAATATATCACTGGGGAAAGCACCAGCATTAAACCCCAACATTGTATTATCAATCAAGTGGAAATCCTCAACAACATACAAAAAGAATAAGCTCAAAAGCTATCCTGCTCTCTGTGTACTCCGATGATAAATCTCATGGACTACCTAGCCCTATATATAAAGGCATCACCTCAAGTCCAAGCTCCTATTTCGTTGCGCAGTTTTGATTGGTGTCCAATTACAAAACACATGTGAGTTGGCCTGATCATACCTGCTGTCACCTCAGGTCCAACTACGCAGTCATAGAAGGAAGAAGCTTCCTTCCCCATGCAAGGAATACTTACTAGAAATATCCTAGCATGTGATAGTACACTGTCCCACATCTGATCTCAACTGGGTCTCTGATAGAACTAACATGCATCAGTTATCCATGAGTGAATACATAGTTATCTGAAAATAATAGTTGTCACATGCATGCAAGCATCAACAAACTATATCTCATTAATTTAACAACTTGTTAAATTAATCTAACTGAACTTGACTAAGTTAAACTAAGTCAACTGATCCTCTCAATATAGAACTCATCCTTAATTCCTTAATTAGTGGAGAAAATAAAGGACACATTCCCCAATTAGTGGAGAAATAATTGCATGTTCTCACAAAGACTTCAAGTTTTCTTTTCCTTAACTAATTAACTCATGGAGAATTAATTAATTAATATTCCAAACTGCTGGTAAGACCAAATTCGAATTTACTTCCTATAGATAGACCAAGGACTGCTATAAATAGGAAGGGACCCAGAAATGCTATTTTTAGCAGTTTCACCTCTCACCTAAGGTGGTCAAAATGCTCATTGGCCAAACTGCTATTTTTAGCAATTTATATTTTTACATTTCTTGTTGCACGCTTTTAAACAAATATAACCATTTGTTGGCTTAGGGGGTCCTTATGCAGGGTTCAGAGTTAGTTGCGCCGACCAAAAATCCCTACACTACTGGCCCTTTAGGTAACAACCCGCGTAGTGTAGGCTACAGTCTCACCCGAAGCAATATGGGGGGATGCAAGAACCAAGTTTATGCATCCAGAGACGAGTGTGATTTCCTTTAATGCCTTAGATTTGCCTTTGCGCAGATCTATAAGCCCTTAGGGCTTGGTACAAAAACTCTACCGAAACAGGCCCCAAAACTTCATGAAGGTCTACAATTGGCTTTTGCGGACCTTTATCAATTGATTTTCCCACTTACACACATTGGAGAATAGTCCCAAGTTAGGGTTCACACATATAAGCTTACGTTATTGATAAACATTTGATAATTAGTGAGAGTCTTCACGAAATTATATAAACACGCTTTCGTACATCATCTAACAATTATTCAATAGAATTGGGAATTATTAGATCAATATTTTATAAACACAAAATTCATTCACAACATATATTGTAAGCGGAAATAAACAAAGATAAAAAGATATACATAGAATTCTTAAATAATATTCTTTATTGATCTTCAGTTCAGGTTTATAGACTAAAAACTACCCTGCGCACTCAGCTGCAGGGGTCTGCACACTTAGCTACAGACTCTACCTAGGCCTCTACGCACTCAGTTTCAGAGCCTCTATCTTATCTGACCCACTTTTCTGTGCTAAGACTTCCAAGACTTCATTCATTATCTTTCATGACATTAGATATCTGCCTTAGACTCTCCAAGACACACCTACTTATAGCTTTTTACATACAATCCCATGGTCCATGGACCATGGGTGGATCTCAAAACTGACTCAACTTTTACATAAACAAGGGGCTAAAACCCCTTTGACTCTTAACCAACTATGCGATTCGCATCCACAAATCACGGAGACTTTACATTACTTACAAAAAATACATCAAACTTGGGTTATCTTAACCCAAAAATGACCTAGGGGATCCCATCCCAACATCTCTTTAGGTGGAGAGGGTGAGTGAACATCTGGAAGTACCTTCCATGACCGAAGATCGATCTCTTGGATTTCCATAACATAAGGAACATAAGATGTCTCCCCACTTTAAAACTGTTGTGCCTGCTTATTGTTCAGGATCAAATTGGGTTGGGTAGGCATTAGAGGTTTTGATCTAGGTAGATATTGGTTTCCACCTACCAAGTCCACTTGGACCCCCACCATTGTTTATTTTAGCTTTTCAGTTTCCTTAATTGTAGCAGAGTTTACTATTTTTAGCAGTTTTTTGGGTCCTGAACTTCTGGAGCCATTTTGAGGCCCTTAAATGATTTTTTTTGGGAAAATTGGGAGCAACCTGGGTCCATCGACCAATGTTTCTCTTCCCAAAGTTGTATTTCTTGGATAGATCTTTCTAACGAGATATTGTGCATGTCAAACAAAGATCATATGCCAAAGTTACGACCCCGAGAAGTTGATGTACCAATTTACCCAAACGGGGCCCACAATTTGTCGTTTCATCTTCTAGGGTTAGGTTTTTGGATGTTTAGGGTTTTCCATTGTTTCTCAACAATAAATAGGCCTTCGAGCCTCATTGTAACACAGTTCAAAGGCATGTAGCCACCACATCTCTTCTCAGACATAAGCTACCATCACCCTAGCTGGTTTATTTTCATTGTTGTTTGTAAGCATATTTCAGTATTTTACATTAATGAAATGAAGTATTATTTTTGCTGCATCTCTGTGTTTTTGGCTATCTCTGTAATTTGTTGCATTCCAGTTTAAATCCGGATCAGTGGTATCGGAGCGGTTTGCTTTTTCTCTGTTTTTCTTTGCATGTCCCCAATGAGGTCGGGATATAAGGAGTTAGGGCTTGAACTGGTTGAACCTTTGCAAGACCAACCCTGCAAATCCCAATGACATCCCATGTCGGATGAAAAGAAAGATGAGGGGGTAGGAGATCCTATCAAAATCTTACTTGAAGAAGCCCTCGAGCGACAAAGGAACACGATTATGGACAACTTTTCCCAGATCCTTTAGCGAATACGCAGGGGCGATGCATCGGCTTCCAACAGCTACTCTGGAAACGCCACAAGGTTTAAGCTACAAGTTAATTTTGAAATCCCCATATTCGAGGGTTAGATAGACGCAGATGCCGTCGATAAATGGTTAAATATGCTAGAGGGTTATTTTTCTGTTCATGATTTTTCCAATCGGGAAAATATTATTTTTTCTCTTATCAAAGTAGTCCCCCACATCAAGGACTGGTGGGAAACCTACTGCGAGAAGAAGGATGAAAGTACATCCTCACTATTTTCAGCTGCACCCACTTGGGATTCATTCTGGGATGCCATCAAGGAGCAGTACTACCTTGTTTAAAGCTATGAGGATCAATACATAAAGTGGACCACGCTGGTAGGGAAGGGACCAAGACGTGCCAGCGTTTACCAATATTTTCCATACCCTTCGCACAAAGTTGGGTATCAAGGATTCAGAGCAACATTTGATACTCAAATACCATGGCTGCTTGCACAAGTACATCCAGGAAGAAATAGAATTCCTGAACATCTCCTCGCTCAGCATGACATATCGATATGCCATCAAGGTCGAGCAAAAGTTTAAACAGAAGAAGCGAGACTTTGGATCTGCGAATCTAAAGCAAGGGAAAGTTACCCCCAAACCGCAGAACAAAGGAAAAAGCCAAGGTGGGGCGGTCCAAGAAAACCCACCAAAGCTGCAAGCAAAGAACATCACCGTGAAGCCGAGAAAGGACATAGGAAAGTGGTGTGAGTTCCATAAGAGCTCCACTCGCAAAACAAGTGAGTGTCGGGCCAAGCAGTGACTGGTGGCCAAGCTAAAGGTTTCAGAATCAGATGCATGTTTTGACTCTGAGTTAGAACTTGACAAGGGGAATGATAAGGGGAAGCAGATTATCGATGCGGAGCCCAACGCCACCATTGCCACCACAAATATCTATAAGGAAGAACCCGAAGATCCAGAGGAGGAGGAGCGACTCTTCCATCCCAAATGTGGGTAAAGGGCTCCCCGCTACAGTTCATTGTCGATAGCGGGAGCCAAAAGAACCTCATTTCGGCAGAGGTCGTGAAGCGGCTGGGCTTACCGACTACAACACATCCACAACCATACACCATTGGGTTGCTTCACCAAGGACGGGATCTTCGCGTGAGCCGCAGTGTCACCTTCCATACAACATCAAGCCCTTCACGGATGAGGTATTGTGTGAAATATCTCCCCTTGAAGTTTGTGATGTATTATTAGGACAACCCTTCTTGTGGAAGTGACATGTTGTGTATGAATCAAGGCCCCGTGCTGTTATTATTACTTTGGGAAATAATTTGTATAGGATACAGGAGGTAGCACCGCCTACTGCCATCTCTTTGGTTACTGCAAAACAATGTAGTAAGCTCATTTCCAAAACCATGAAATTTGTTTTCCTGATAATACGCCCTTAAGGAAAGAAGAAGACGGTGGCCACGACCTCCAGATAGGGCCCCTCCAAACGACAACTACATATGGACAAGGTCGTGGAGGAGTATGAGGACATCTTCACCTCCCTCGCAGGGGTTCCTCTGCACTGTCAGGTCAAGCACCCCATCGATCTGATCCTAGGTGCGCCGCTACCCAATGGACAAATCTATCGGCACTCCATTCTAGAGAATGATGAAATCAAGAGGCAGATTCAGGAGCTTCTACAGAAAGGTCACATTCGTCCAAGTTCATCACTTTGTGGAAGCCCGATCATGCTGGTACAAAAGAAGGATGGGACTTGGAGACTCTGTATTGACTATTGGGTGCTGAACAAGATCACTATCCATAATAGGTACCCAATCCCATGGATTGATGACCTCCTAAACCAATTGAAGGGGGAAAAAAATATTTCAGTAAGATTGATTTGAAGTCAGGATATCACCAGGTACCAATCGAACCCTCCGATGTGTGGAAGACTGCCTTCAAAGCCAAGGAGGGCCTTTTCGAATGGTTGGTTATGCCTTTTGGATTGACGAATGCTCCTGCAACCTTCATGAGGCTAATGGATGACATCTTGCAACCATTCACCAAATCATTTGAAGTGGTATACTTGGATGACATCCTAATCTTCAGCCAGAGTTGGGAAGAGCACCTCCACCACATTCGACAAGTTCTCCAAACACTACAATAACACAAGTTATGTGCCAATTTGGAGAAATGCACTTTTGGCATGACCCAGGTTTAGTATTTGGGATACATTATTGATTAAAAGGGGGGTGCATGTGGATCCAGCCAAGATCCAAGTCATTCGAGATTG
This sequence comes from Pinus tabuliformis, assembly GCA_031772625.1. Taxonomy (NCBI): domain Eukaryota; kingdom Viridiplantae; phylum Streptophyta; class Pinopsida; order Pinales; family Pinaceae; genus Pinus; species Pinus tabuliformis. Next base: position 43,501,193 of record CM062815.1, read on the forward strand.
GCCATCTCCAACCACTCTGACAGAGCTCCGTAACTTTCTAGGTCTTGGCAACTTCTACCGCAGGTTTGTGTTGGGATTTTCTCATATCACTTGGCCCTTGAGTTAAGTCACCAAGGGAGGAGTGAAAGAAAAATTATTTTGGTCTGAATCTCAATAGAAGGCATTCACAAAGTTGAAATATCGCCTCTACACAGCACCAGTGCTCGCATTACCAGACTTGCAACAACCATTTGAGGTTGAGACAGATGCCTCTGACTATGCTATTGGGTAGTCCATACTCAACACGGGCATCCAACGACATATCATAGTGAGAAACTTTTAGACACAGTCTGGAAGTATCCCACTTATGACAATGAGATGTATTCCATTGTGCAGGTCTACCGACAATGGAAGCATTACATTTTGGGGAAGGAAATGGTCATCCACAAAGACCACCAACCCCTGCAGTTCATACAAACCCAAGGGAAATTGCAGAATGATCACCATCAAAAGTGGTCCACATACCTGCAACAGTTCCATTTGAATATCAAGTATAAGAAGGGCAACACCAATAATGTTGCAGATTGCCTCAGTCGACCACCAATCATGGCGTTAACCATTGTGATAAACTTTTGTGGGCACAAGACTTTTGATTCGCCACTTCTCTACAAAAGCGACCCAGAATTCGACCACACATACCGGACACTCTTGGAGGGTCAACATGTTCTAGATTTTCACCTCCAGGATGCCCTATTATGCCACCTAGGTTACCTTTGTGTTCCTTCAAGCGAGTGTGCCAAGATGATTTGGGAAGCACACTATAGTCGGGCTACTGGGCATTTCAGGGTCGAGAAATTAGTGGCAGTACTGTAGAAATATTTCTATTGGCCAAATCTTTGACACGATGTCAAGAAGTACATCAGATCATGCACTGCCTACGCCATTGCCAAACCGACCATCAAGAAGCAAGGCCTCTATACCCCGCTACCTACCCCTAGTCGACCTTGGGAATCCATCTCCATGGATTACATGTCAAGACTTCCTTCCACTAAGCATGGAAATGACTGTGTTTTTGTGGTCATCAACAGGTTCTCGAAGATGGCCATTATGGCAGCCTGCAAGAAGAATATTACAACAGAAGCCACTGCTAAACTCTTCTTTGAACGAGTGTGGGTACACTTTGGGATCCCACAGTCTATCATATCAGATTGGGACAGCAGGTTCCTCAGTACATTTTGGTCCAGTCTCTGGTCAATGCTGGACACCAAACTCACTAATTCCACAACCTTCCATCCTCAAACTGATGGCTAGACAGAGGTTGTCAACAGGATAATCGTACACATTCTGCACATGTAAAACTAAAAGCATCCACGCACATGGGACGAGAGCCTCCCCTATGTTCAGCACAGCTACAACTGGGCTCTCCACAACTCGACTGGCCACAGCCCTTTTCAGGTGGGCCCAAGATTCTAGCCAGTATGTCCCATTGATGTGGCCATGCCATTTGCAGCTACTCACGCAGATTTGGCTCATGTCCATTCAGAAACAGATAAGGAAAACAAATTCATTGAGTACATTCAACATATTTGCTAGCAAGTCCGTGACATTCTGGAGAAAGCAAATGCCAAGTACAATTAGCGACATGATCAACATCGGGTGCCACACAAATTTTAGGTGGGTGACAAAGTCTAGTTGCATTTACAAAAGGAACGCATTACCGGAGCCTATCAGAAACTCAGACTGCTCCGATATGGTCCTTACACCATTACCAAGGATGCAGGAGACAATGCATTTGAGCTCAACATTCCCACATTCCATGGCCTGCACCCAGTGTTCAATGTGGACTGCCTTCGACCATACTTTCCACCATTACTAGACACATCCGACATTGCAGAACAGCTCACACCCACAGAGTTAAATCCAGATTGCATGGAACAAGCTGCAACTGATCGGATCATGGACACATAGATCAATCACACTCGCTAACAAAATATCCAACTGTATCGAGTTGTCAAAGCAGGTCAATTTCTTCACCAGTGAAAGTGGCTCACTAGGGACCAAGTTCAACAGAAGTTTCCTCATCTCATGGAGAAACTCAATGCAATGGGGACCATTGCTTCCTAAGGGGGGAGGAATGATCTAGGTGGATATTGGTGGCCACCTGCCAAGTTCACTTGGACCCCCACCATTGTTTCTTGCAACTTTTTAGTTTCCTTAATTGTAGCATTGTTTACTATTTTTAGCAGTTTTTCAGGTCCTAAACTTCCGGAGCCGTTTTGAGGCCCTAAACAACATTTTTTTGGGAAAATTGGGAGCAACATGGGTCCTTGGACCGATGTTGCTCTTCACAAAGTTGTAATTCTCGGATATATATTTATAATGAGATATTGTGCGCGTCAAAGGGAGATCGTATGCCAAAGTTACAACCCAGGGAAGTTGATGTACTAATTTAACCAAACGGGGCCCACAATTTGGTGTTTCATCTTCTAGGGTTAGGTTTTTGGATGTTTAGGGTTTTCCATTGTTTCTCAACAATAAATAGGCCTTCGAGCCTCATTGTAACACAGTTCAGAGGCATGTAGCCGCCACATCTCTTCTCAGAGATAAGCTATCATCACCCTAGCTGGCTTATTTCCATTGCTATTTGTAAGCATATTTCAGTATTTTATATTAATGAAATCAAGTATTATTTCCGCTGCATCTCTGTGTTTTTGGTTATCTCTGTAATTTGTTGCATTCCTATTTAAATTCAGATCAGGTTTCTTGGGTGGGTTATGGTGAGGGAGCTATGGTTGAGGTTGAGGTTGAGGTTTGAGGCCTCCATTCTTGTGAGGAGTTTCTCCATTGAGGAGATTGAGGTGGATATGGATGGAAATGAGGTTTAAGAGGTTAAGGAGGATATTGAGGAGTATAAGGTATGAGACATGATGAATGAGTGGAAGATTACCAAGGATGGAAACGTGCATTATGATTTGGATTGTAAGGAGGATAATGTGCACCTTGTATGCCTAGTTGAAATGGTCGAGGGCCTTGGGGCCTCCTTTGGTTAATGAAGAAAATTTGCTCTGAACCACCTTTTGCCCCTTGGCATACAAATTTTATACCTGACATTGAGGGACATTTGTCTGTTGCCTGGTTTTCCTCACAGACAAAGAAAAATTCTATGACATTTAGTGGGCACTCATTTCTAGGATGTTTCTTAGTGCATATAGGGAAAAATATAACTAGCACCCTTTTTTCTTCCTCTTGCTTCCTTTTAATCTGCATACTATCCATATGTAGGGAAAAGTTATGCAAAATTACACTTTAAATCCTCCAACATACTTCCTATCTCATGTTTGATGGTTGATGTCAAGGGAGATGAGCTAACCAATCCTTTAATAGACCTACCCTATTTCCTAGTAGCCTTAGAGTGATTCCTGAATACTGCCTTGATGTCATCATAAGGGAATTGGTAGATGTCACCTCTGGAAAAAATGTTAAGGGTTTCCATTACATCCTCCCTGATCCATCAGAGAGGAAATATCTTGAGTGACTCAGGGTCAAGGGTACAATTGACCCTCCTATAATTGAGCTAGAATTTTTCCGCATATTACTCTAAAGATTCATCTGGTCCTAGGGTCATCTTAAATATTTCTTCCTTTGTTTCTTTGGAACTACAATAGTCCCAATACTTTTCATTAAAAGATTTATGCATTTGGACCTAGGTAGTGATGTTGCCTCTAAGTAAGCTCATAAACCAACGTAAGGCTTCATCTTTGAGCATGGATGGAAACAAATTCACCTTTTGTTCATTATAGGTATAGTCATAGGTCCTACAAACAACAATAGACTCAAACATAAAGGTGTTAGGGTCCTCAGAGGTTAGGCCATGGAAATGTGGAAGGGAAACAAGGCTTATATTCTTCATTCTGGCCTCCCCATTAGTCTCCCAAATAGGAAAGAGCTCATTGGTCTCCCAGATAGGAAAGAGCTCATTTTTTCTATATTCAACCATGGTTTGGGTAGGTGAGGTAGGCTCTTCTTCCCTTATGGTTTCCTCAAAAATTTTGAGGTTTCTCACCTAGAGAGTTTTCTAACTCCCTTGTAGTCAAAGAGGGATGTTCACAACCACCAAAGAATATTGATGGTTGGCTACTTGAAGGGGTGGGGGTTTTTGGTAGGAATTTCCCTTGAATATCCCTACTCCTACAAGGCATGAAAGAACTAACCGTGTTTATTTTTATTTTTATTTTTTGTCTCTTTTTGATGCTTTCAAATCAATAGTATTGATGAAAAATAGAAAGAAGAAACAAGAAAATTATAAGTAGAAACAAGACCTACCTAGACACCTCCCCTACAACGACGCCAAAAAGTGATGAGCCCTAGTATTGCAACAAGAATGTTGCAACTCCAAGGGTTACCAACTTAAATCATCAAATTGGGGTTTGTAAAAACTTGGCCGTGATAATGCTGTATGCACAATAGGTCAAGCTCTACCCATGTCACCCTAAGTCATTGAATCATAATGAAGTATGAAAATACCACTTTTTCAACTAACTATAAAGAGAATTTGCAAGAAAATACAAAATCCTGCCTTAATTGCAAGGAAGTAACATTATCCTAATTGCAGAAATGAGAGTATCATTAATTAGATGTAAAATACTAGTTGGAACTACAGGAAGGAAAGAGACTATAATAACTGTAGAAATGAACTATGCTACTCTACTGGAAAACCTATCGAATAAATTTTCTACTTGGAGAATGGAAATTATTAATCTAACTAAAATTTTCTTTGAAAAAAGAATTTTAATCTACAACACCTAACTAGGAAATTCAAGAGTACAACTTTTGTTCAAATGTGAAAATATGCTTCCTAATTCTAATTGTGGTATTGTACTTGCAGTGGCAGAGGAATGGGTCTAGAGTGGCCCTTGGGTCTGCCCAATCATGGATTCAAAGCCCGAAGCTCATTATTCAATCCTAGAATGCAGAAATCAAAATCCTAGAGAAAATCTAGTTGAATTTAGGCAATGCTACAAGACTGCTACATGATGATACATCAAACTCTATTTTGCTATAGGAGTGCCCTGTTTTGCTACAATATTGGGTCCGAGAGATTTTTTAGTGCAAGGATGGTTTTCTAAAGGTGGAGAAAGGTGAATGATGGTGGATGAAGGATATGTGAAAGATTGTTCCAACCTTAGCACCCATCAGAGGCTTATCTTGTACAAATGTTCATGCCCACGGTGTCCTTCATTGGCCCTGAAAATATGATCTTGGTGGCAGAGATTGAGAGAAGTATGAGGTGTCCAGGAGGAGAATAGAAATATATAAGTGGATGTGGATGAGTGTGCCAACCCCTCCAAGTCATTGACAACCCCTGGAGACTAGCAATCAAGGACATACATCTACTAATCAATATGGCAGTGAAATTAATCAAAGTGGGAAGGATGAGTTGAATTTTATTCCTTCAAGATCTATTCTATGCTACAAAATGCATCTAATATATTTTCCAAATCATGATATTAACTTCTAACTTGCAAAATCCAAGCATGCAAAAGAATTTCAATCCAAAGGCTAGAAAATTCCAAAGAACTAAACACATATTTTTGGCTTGTTGTTGTAGACTTTCCAACCACACTTCCCATAAGAGCAATGGTGATAAAACCTGCAACTACAATTTTTTCAATATAATTCCTACTTAAAAAAGGGATGAAGTGCAACAAATTGAAAAAGAACAAAGGAAAAATACATGAGAAGGAATAAATCCTTTGGGTTTTCCCTAACCTAAGGGTTCTAGCCGTCCTAAGCTAACTCAAATGTAGACCAATAAAGGGCCTTTCATTAACAAAAAATAGAGTTCAAATACATAATCTCAAAATGGAAATAACAATCTCAAGTACTTTTCCTTCAATAGCTCTTCCTATCTCCAAGGGTTCGAATCTTAATGACCCCTTAGACGTATTTATTTATACAAAAAGTGATTGAGGGGAAACTCCCTGATGAGGAGGATTGCTTCACTCCAAAATCTTGAAATTAGTGGATCTAGTTCCCTTATATGTCCACATGCACTTGAGTCATTGACTGCTAGTGGACTTCAAGCTGTCAGTGAGGAATCTTGGGACTCGAGTCAAGTTGGAGAGTTAATGTAGTGGACAAGCCTCCTATATTCTCTCTAGATGCCTCCAATGTTCTCTTGCATAGTAAATGTCTCCAAAAATGCTTCTTTTTCATGCATATTAACCACATTGGGCCATGAAATATGACATGCACCCTTTAGTATTCCTACTAAGCACATTATGGTTACAAAATTTAAATTAATGTGTGAAAAAGGGAGTTTAAGGCCTAGAGGATAGAACAATAGGCCTCAAAATATACCTATTGATGGAACCCAGTACCTAACATGAGAGAGAGAGAGAGAGAGAGAGAGAGAGAGTCCCAAAAATTTGATTTTCTCTTATTCTTTTTCATCCTTTTCCAGCTACTTTCTTGAGTAGATCGAACTTGCTTGAGAGTGTGTCCAAATGAGGTCGAGTTCCTTCTTATTTATAGGCTTGTGAGGGGTACGAAATGCTATCTTTAGGCCGACTTGTTGCTTCATTTAGGTTGACTTGATCTTTGCACCATGAGAAGGTCTTGGAGGGTATTTTAACTTTCTTTTGACCCAAATATATTTTCTTTAGAATACGTAACATGCCTAAAAGGGTCTTTCATACATGACAATGAATCAATTGACTTGTAGACTTAATTACAAGCCCTAGAAGCACTCAATGGGTACTTGAACTAAAAATAAATTTCCCTTTAGCATGAAACACATGCCTCAAGAATAACAATAATAAATTTATTTTTCTCTTTTCATTAAATACATAAAATCATTATTGCATATGTCATTATGAAGATCAAACCTAGTTGCATATTTCAACACTTACAACAAGAAACATGGAAGACTATATGTCCACATGAAGACGAAGGAAATTCAAGTTTGTAAGATACTTCCAATCCTTTACAACACCTTATAGGAACTATAATACCTGGGTGCTATTTATTTGGTCTCCTTTTTTTGGTTGAGGTATAAATGTTTATATAGTTGTAGCTTCAAAAATACCCAATCCCCCACTTCAAATTTTCTTTCAATGTGATGTTGATATGATTATTGTTTCATCATATTTTGTGCTATAACCAAACTGTCTTTTAATATTTTGAGAAATTTTTGTTGATGCCTTATGTGGTCCTCCACTTCTTGAACCTTTGTAGTGCTCTTTAAGGGTGATGTGATGGATAGAGTATGATATTCATAATGTGCCATAAATAGGGTAATTTTTGATGAAGTATGGAAGGACGTGTTGTAATACCATGCTTCCAAGGGAAACCACTTGATCCATTATGTCTATTTATCATATGGAAAGCAACAAATATATGCTTCTAAAAATTTACTCATAATATTAGTTTTCCCATTGGATTGAAGATGGTAAGATGAGTCGTGAGCCAATTGAGTACCCCCAAAAAAATTAATTCGGTTAAAATTAAGTGTAAATTGAATCTCTGTCACTTACAATAATCTTTAGGATTCCATGTATCTTTTAAATTATTTCCATGAATGTTGTTGCCAATATACTTAATTTAAAAGGATGATAAAGAGAGAAAAAATGGGTATACTTTGTTAGTCAATATATTACAACCATAAATGACATTGTTTACTTAGTATTTGGGTAAACATGTAATAAAATCCAACATTGACTAGGCCTAGCTAATGGATTTAGGAAACTTCACGTTTTGATTGTCTCTCCCTTATTTTGTTTGTAGACTATACATTCAATGACAAACTTTTGAATATTATTTTTAAGAGATTCCTAGAAAAAATACTTCTTGATCCTATGGTAATTTTTCAAGAACCTTAAATGTCCTCCTATAGGAGAAGTGTGCAATTCCAAAAGGTCCTTTTGTTTGAATTTCCAATTTTTATATAAATATAGGTGGCCTTGATACCAAAATAAATCATTCTTCCACACAAGTTTATCTAATGAACTAGGGTCCTCTTGTAATTTTTGAATGATATTAAATACATTTTGATATTTCTTCCACTTTTTCCCTCTTTCACCGAATTAGATTGTGGAATAGAAATAACACATAGTAAATCCTCTATTTCTTCGTATTTCCTTGAAAGTGCATCTGCCACCATATTACGTTTTCATTTTTTGTCAATAATTTCATAGTGACCATAGCCTATAATATTTGTAACAATTTTTTTTTGCTCTTCTGTGATAATCATTGTTCCAAGAATTACTTTAAAAAATAACGATTTGTTTCTACTTTGAAGTGTCTTCCTATTAGGTAAAAACGCCATTTTTAACCACATCTAGTATCACCAACATTTTATTTTCATAAAATGGGTTTGGGAAAATTATTTATTTTAAGTTGGTTTTTCAAAGGAAAGAGGCCCCCCTTGTTAAATATAGGTGGATATTGGTGGCCACACACCTATTCCATCTAAATCACAACACAGTTTCCTATTTTGCAACACAAGTTCCTATTTTGGTAGTTTTTAGATCCTGAACTTTTAGAGTCATTTTGAGGCCTTAAAGGATGTTTTATGGGGAAAGAAGTTGATATTAGTAGTAGAATTCCATCAACGATAAAAAATTGTACTCCTTGGATAGAACTTTACAAAAAACTATTGTGCATTCCAAACAAAGACCATATGCCAAATTTAAGATCCTGGGAAGTTGAAATTCCAACTTACCCCATCAGGGCCCATAAGCCTTTGTTGCTTCATCTCTTAGGGTTAGGTCTTTAGATGTTTAGGGTTTTATTATTGATTCTTCATGATAAAAAGGCCTCAAAGCCTCATTGTAATATAGTTCAGGAAGGAGCGTATACATCACATATCTTCTCAAATATATGCTACCACCATTTGAGTTAGTTCACTTTCATTTTACTTATGTACAAATTTCAACATTTTCCATTATTTGATTGAAGTCAAGTTTCACTGTATCTATGTGTTTTTGGTTAGTAATATGTGTTCCATTTCACTCACTTCAAAAACTCAAATCACTTCTTGCATTAAAAATGTACTAATGCCATGGATTGAGGCATCACACTCCATAGCAATGATTTTTGTGAAGTTAAGTGTGGCCAGGACACAAGTTGTACACATATCCTCGTTGAAAATAGAAACAAGAAATGATAAAAATAGAATCCAGAAATTCCAATTTTAATTTGTCCTTGAATTAAAATCAAATTTAGTCTCACCAGCTACTTGGAAATAATTAATTAATTCATTATGGATTAATTAGTTGGATAAATTCAAGTTAGAAGTCTTTCTAAAGTCATGCAAGAGTTATCCATTAAATTAAGGAGATTATCTCTTAATTAAGGAGATAAGATTGAGTTATATTTGAGTTGTAATTAGTTAGCACAGTTTACTGAGTTAAGTCTAGTTAAATTAGCTCCAAACTATTTGAGGAACTAATTGTGAGTTATCAGCCAGTTGATGCATGCATGCACTGAACTAATGTACTCTAGATAACTGAAGATTCCATCATCAGAAACTCATGCATGTTTATTCTGAGAAAGACCCAATTGAGCTAAATGTCAAGGACATCGTACTATCAGTTGCATGTGTTTTCCTATAAAGGAAATTCATGCATGCAGAAGGAATCATTCCTTAGGGGATTGCGTAGTTCTGACTGTGTGTGAGAATAGTGTTCCACTTGGTTGATGGAGATCATCTCAGAGGAACAATGCAAGGAAATAGGAGCTTGGAGGGCAGAGATGAAGGCTTGTGAGAAGCCAAGATTTCCTGTGAACATCTGTGAGGATTGTATTGAGAGCTGGCTAGCTATGAGAGCTAAGGATTTGTATAATTCCTATGTATTTCTACCTTGTATGATAATATAGATAGTGGGGTTTTTAGTTGAGGCTTTCCCCAAAGTATTTTCATGTGTATTGTGCATTGATTCTTCTTCTTCTGGTTATATTGTTTAGCTTGATTCAACTCGATCTTTAAGCTTCCACAAATTGATAGTAGAAGTAGGTTATAGTATTTTGCTTTGGTTATATTGCATTATCGGGTTAACCTACATAACAAATTTTCTACATGGTATTGGAGCGAGATTTGTAGAGAATTTGTAGAATTTATTCATGGTATCAGAGCTAAGTTTATTAGATCTGTGAATAGTATACTGAGGAGAGAATTCAAAGTTTGAAGTTCGGGGTTGCAGGTGCAAATCGAATTCATATCATACTTCAAGGTTGGCCAATGGTGTTCTATGGCTTGAGACTAGAGTATGCCTTGGAAGGTAGCTCGAATTACATAGCATGGAAAGATAGAATGGAGGCTGTATTAGAAGACAATGGATTGAAGGATTTCAATGATAAAAAAATCCCAAAGCTAGGTTCACCTAATGCACAAGAGTTGGTTGAGTGGAAGAAGTGTGTGGCGAAGGTGAGACAGATCATCCTTGAGGGAGTTTGAGACCATATTGTCTTGAGTCTCCATGGGAAGGATACTCCATATTAAATGTGGAAGACATTGAAGGACCTCTACCAAAATAGTAGCGACCAATGGAAATTGGTGCTCAAGGATAAGCTTCGAAGAATCAAGATGGAGAAGGGTGATACTATTTCCACATATCTGAACATGCTCACCACCTGTAGATATGAGCTTAGCAGTGTGGGAATAACTACTGCCGATGATGATATGGTGAGCCTCGCTCTCCTTGGCCTTCCAAAGAGCTAGAATAGCTACCAAGACTCTATGAAAGGAAGGGAGAAACTGCCGGTTTGGGAACAACTGTGGTCGGATCTCATGCAGGAGGAGATCAGGAGGAGCACATGAGATGGTTCTTCATCCAAGGATGATGATGAAGAAAGTATGGCATTATCAAGTAAGGCAAGGAAAGGGAAGGGGAAGGCGTCCCATTCCAAATCAAATTCTTCTCATGGAGGAAAGAAGGGTGATGAGTCTAAAGTGAGATGCATTAATTGTCACGAGATGGGACATTATGCGACTAATTACCCATCGAAGAAGTCCAAGAAGGGACCCTCGGATGGATTGGAAGGTGAGGTATTAGCCTCTCAATTCAAAATGGACTTTACCCTCATCACATGCATGGTATCATTGATGATGGGTTGTGTCTGGTATATTGCTAGTGGAGCCTCATTCCACATGACTGGTGATAAAAGTTTATTCAGTGCCTTGGAGGAGAAAGACCTCAAGATGCGCATAGAGATGGGTAACAACGTAAGGTATAGTGTTCCAAGAGTGGGCATAGTTACTTTTTAGAGGGAGAATGGAGCTCCTATCACCTTGACAGATGTGAAGTATATGCCTGGACTAAAGAAGAACTTGGTATCGGTCACGATATTGGAAGACCTTGGCTATTATGTGTTTTTTAGTAAGGGAAAGGTTTTCCTTAGACACATCACCACGAAACAGGTGAAACAGATCGGTTCACAAGTTAATAACCTGTAAGTTCTTGAGGTTCAAGATGCATGTAAAGCCTCGAGGAGCAAGGCAAATGTTAGAGGCTTGGTGGTTGAGAGGGAGAGTAAATTACCTCTCAACATGTAGCCCCAAAAGAAGTCTGAGAAAATTATGGAGGAGCCACAATTGGAGAAGGAGAGAGGAGACCAAGTGAAGAGATCCACTTATGTATATACCTCCATCAGGGGGGGATTTTGATCCAAGTGGATAGAGGGATCACATGCAGCCATACCTCCAGGTGTGAGGTGGGGCAATGTGAAGTGATAGTCCCAAGAAGGCTGAAATTGGGTAGGGTTGATTGAGAGGATTTATCTCATGGATTGTACCTTGCTACGAGAGCCAAAAGTACATAGTAGCAGGAGAAATCAGTGGGATCGATGCAATCAAAGATCAAAGTGACAAGGGCTAGAGCAATCAGATACTGAAGAGCATAGAGAAGGATTGACAACAGTGCAGAAAGGAATACCCAGCAAAAGCGCAAAGTTTTCAGTTGACAGAGGCAATAACGGCCAGGGAATTTGATGATAGATGCATCATACTGATTTAGTTTGGATGTTTTTTTTGTTTCTAGAGTTGCCGGGAAACAACACTAGAGGGAAGTGTTGCATGCATAACATTCCAAAGGTTCACGATTAGGATTGAGTTGAATTCCTTTCTTGTTGAGAGGGAGTGTTGAAAATAATAACAAGAAATGATAAAAATAGAATCCATAAATTCCAATTTTAATTTTTCCTTGAATTAAAATTGTGAATTAAAATCGAATTTAGTCTCACCAGCTACTCGGAAATAATTAATTAATTCATTATGGATTAATTATTTGGAGAAATTCAAGTTAGAAGTCTTTCTGAACTCATGCAAGAGTTATCCCTTAAATTAAGGAGATTATCCCTTAATTAAGGAGATAAGATTGAGTTATATTTGAGTTTTAATTAGTTAGCTCAGTTTATTGAGTTAAGTCTAGTTAAATTAGTTCCAAACTATTTAAGGAACTAATTATGAGTTATTAGTCAGTTGATGCATGCATGCACTAAACTAGTGTACTCCAGATAACTGAAGATTCCCTCATCAGAAACTCATGCATGTCTATTCTAAGAAAGACCCAATTGAGCTAAATGTCAAGGACAGTGTACTATCAGTTGCATGTGTTTTCCTATAAAGAAAATTCATGCATGCAGAAGGAATCATTCCTTAGGGGATTGCATAGTTCTGACAGTGTGTGAGAGCAGTGTTGCACTTGGTTGATGGAGATCATCCCAGAGGAACAATGCAAGGAAATAGGAGCTTGGAGGGTAGAGAGGAAGGCTTGTGAGAAGCCAAGATTTCCTGTGAGCATATGTGAGGATTGTACTGAGAGCTGGCTAGCTGTGAGAGCTAAGGTTTTTTATAATTCTTATGTATTTCCACCTTGTATGATAATGCATATAGTGGGGGTTTTAGCTGAGGATTTCCCCAAAGTATTTTCATGTGTATTGTGCATTGATTCTTCTTCTTCTACTTATATTATTCAGATTGAATCAACTTGATCTTTAAGCTTCCACAAATTGATAGTAGAAGTAGGTTATAGTATTTTTCTTTGGTTATATTGCATTATCGGGTTAAACTACTGTTGGCTTATTGGGGCCTGACCCAGGTTCAGAGATGATTTAGCCAAACAAATCCTGGTACTACTGGCCCTTTTAGCAACAGTCCGCGGAGCACGGCCCGAAATCTCACCCGAAGTAGTATGGGAGGGTGCTAGAACTAGGTTTCCACACCTTGGGGATGTCTAATAGGTTCCAGGTGGTCCGCAGTTCTATCAGGCGTGCATGTCTCTACATGCACTTATCAGTGCCTCGCAGCCTAAGATACTACCTTCGTGCAACCCTACTCAGGGGCCGAACAATGTTATTACCCAAATCATTGCTAGTAACCCAATATTAGTTGATTAACTTAGCTTATCTGTATGCTTTCAATTATACTTAACAATATTCACCATTCGTACAAATGCGTGCAGTAAATAAATAGTATAATTGAAAATGATATCAAATAGGTAATAACACAAGAACATATACACAGGATTCAGATAAAACTTCTCTTTAGTATTCTTCTTCCTCAGTTACAGACTTGACTCCGCCCTATGCACTTAGCTGCAAGAGTCCGCGCACTCAGCTGTAGACTCTAGTAGGCCTTTGTGCAGTCAGCTGCAGAGCCTCTTCCTACAACTATGACCCAAGATACTTAGACTCTTGCTCTATGCTTGCTATATTATTCTATCTATCAGATTCCATTCCTTCCCTTCTTAGTTACTTTAAAACTTAGAGCCTCACTCTATTTATACAATCCCATGGTCCACAGACCATGGGTAGGTTGACACTACATTCAAAACTTAGGGCAGACAAACCTATGACTCTAACATACAATTCGCGCTCGACACCCGCAATTCATGGGACTTTACAATAATATTACTCACACCTTGGGCTTTGAGCCCCAAAAAATGATGTGGGGGGATTCCATGCCCAACAGGCCCCCAAGAAAAACATCGTGACTCACCCTTGGATCACTCTGTCAGTGCGAAGATCTTGGCACTGAGTCCCTCCAACTGGTCCCGAACGATCTTGATGTTTGTAGCGTACTGAGCTGCTGCTTGCTGTACCTGCTACATTCTCTCTTCTGAGACCTCTGTTTTCGGAGTGCTGCACTGCATCCGTGCATGCATCCCTTGAATTTGCGCGAGCCTTCCTTCAATATCTACCGTGATTGTGAAGGCTTCATCAGTGCATGGCTGGATGGGCGATTTGAGATCTTCTTCCTTATGGCGCGTCGCGTCCACCTACTCCTTTAATGCCTTGCCTTGCTGCATCCTTGCAAGCCGTTGAGTAAGGACTACTGCCTGCATAGTCCCTTTGATGTTGTCATATTGTTGTTGGAGTTTGCGTGCCTCTATCTCTAGCCGCTGGATGTTGGGGTCCTCCTGCAACGTCGTGAGGAACTCAAGCGCTTGTTCCAACATGTTGGTACAGTCATGCATTGCACCTACAAGCTCTTCCAACCCTGCAGTAATAGTGTTGGCACACTATTCTTAGATTTCCAGGGGAGTGGAAGGCTGCGCCTTCAACCGCAACTTGGCGATATAGAGATTCAGCTCTAGCTACACCCTCGTCATCTCTTCTCTTACATTGTGGACTCCACTCGCCAAACTGTGAATCCGCACTTCCATCGGTAGGTCTATTGCGATAGCCAACTCTGAAATGAATCGGTAAGCATCATGTATTGTTTGCACCAACCTTTGGTTTTGCGACACCAACTCATCGCGTTGCAAGCTGATCTACTCCATATTGATTTTCTGTTCACTAAGAACTTGGATCGTGTGGTTCTCCCTAGTCCGCAGCTCTACTGTTATCCCATCTTGTAGCTGATAGAGCGTTTCCTAGGGAAGCGCAACTAGATTAAGGCCAAGTCCTTTCATCATGCTAACTGTTAGGGTCCCACCCTAACCCCCTTATTTATGTCATGGGATCACGTCATAGTCAAGAGTCAATAAAGCCCATATTAATATTTGTAAGTGGTTAACCCGCAATTAATGACGGGACCACAGTTAGTTGCAAATGGGCAGTAGTATTAGATAGATGGTATTAATAAAACCCACGGTATTGGCCCGTGGTATTGCATGTATGAGTCATATATAAAGGATAGAGACTCCCTGCGAGGAGTATCGTGTCTTATTTTGTAATCGAGCTCTGCTCGATTGGAGGAGGTTGCCCCCTCGAAGAGGCATGTGAACATTGCTCTTTGAATAATAAAATCATTGCTATTCTGTGTTCTGGGTATCTTTTCTGCGCATATTCTGTGTTCTGGGTATATTTTCTTCGCATATTCTGTGTTTGGGTATTACTTTGTAGGTTAAGAGCATAACAAGTGGTATCAGAGCACTTTCCAGGGCTCGGTGGGATCTCCAATTTTTAGCAATTTTTTTTTTTTGGCTAGAGACGTGTTCCGGTGTCTTTAAACCACGGGATTTGTCGTTAAGCACATAAACCTGCGGATTTGGGGAGGCATGCACGTAGGAAATACAAGAGGTGGTCACGTCTGTTGGACTCCCTTGTAACCCCTGTGGGTACCCCTTCGAGTAGTAGCGCATTAGACAGAACCGCGCACGGACTGTCTTCCACGTACCCTCTGGGTATATAGGAAGCCCCCTAGGCTCCCTTGAAACCTTGCCATAGATAAACCTTCGGCCGTCTTATGGCTACAGTACACCGAGAACAACATTCGGAGAGATTACTCGCCCGTACGATAGGGTAGTCGGGTTGTATGGCTAAGGGTACGGTCGATCCTCCTTAGTTAGAGCCCTGAAACATTGGGCCGAGTACTACTGTCAGACCCTTATGTATATTGCGATCTGCAGTACCTGACACTCCTCAAGACCATAGTTCCCTTTCTATCGGGGGATCACACATCATCTATTCCAGATCAGCGGGTGCAAAGAAGTGCAGCAGCAGCAGACATCAGTCCGGCAGCTCCATCAGATCAGCAGCAGCAGTTGTTCCACCATTCATATCTCTCAGATCCACCAGATCGGAAGGGTTCCTGTACCTGGATATACTTTTCGCAGGACTTTTGGCGGCATTGACATTTTGAGGATTTGGCGACTGCAGTATTGATCAGGAAGGAGTAAAACTCCGTTAGGAGTTTTCCAAAAAAAAAAAAAAACGAGTCTGAGATCTTCCGGGGCGCTTATTGGTGATCTAGCCCATTAGAATCAGGACGATGAGCTGAGCAAGGTGGTACCATTCAATTTCTTAGAATTTTTTTTTTTAGGCGGTCCCAATTTTTCATCAGGTTGGTGTATGGTAGAAACTCGCGCTCAAGCGATGGCCAATGAAAGGATGGACAAAATTGAAGACCATGTGAACTCCATCCAAACTGCGGTGAACGAAATCCAACATGAGATTAAAGGAATAAGTCTCCAGATACAGAATGCACTCTCGAAGGGCAAGGAGCCAGCCCACGAGGAGGCGTATAATGGCCATGAATACCATGAGGGTGAGTCTAGCCACTCTCCTCACATCTGGCACACCCATCCACCACCCAGTCAGCGACCTCCCAAGTTGGATATGCATAAATTTGACGGTTCTCACACGTCCGCATGGCTAGCACAAATGGAGCAGTATTTCAAATTGAATCATATACTAGATGAGGGGACTAAGCTTATGGTGGGCACCATGTACTTGGACAATGAACGATGGCAATGGGGAGAATGGAATTAGCATTGCAATGGACATTTTCAGAATTGGGCCCAATTTTCCAAAGCTCTTCGAAATCGCTTTGAACAGGAAGACTCTTTTTTGGGGCGTCTCACTAAGCTCCGACAGACGGGTACAGTGGATGAATATATTACCGCTTTTGAAGCCTTAGCCTTCCGCACTAAGGGTCTCACAGATGAGTTCTACATGGAATGCTTTATCAACGGTCTTAAAGAGGCCATCAAAGCTCAGGTTCTACTCCACCACCCTCCCACGTGGACAGAGGCTTGCCAGGTAGCTCGTAAGGTGGAACATGCCTTAACAGCCCAATCCAGCCGCCCCAACTTCCCCGCTAAAGGTCGTCCCCCACAGGCTCCCAACACGACTCAGACACTTAAGATTCAAAAGGTGTCACGTGCGGAAATGGCCGAAAGGAGGAAGCAAGGACTATGTTACTACTGTGATGAAAAATATTCCCCGGGTCATAAATGCAAGGAGCCCAAGTTTTTTCAAATAGATGCCACTGACTACAGCTCCACCGAGGAAGATCCACCACTTGAGGAACCGGAGGCGATCGAAGAAGATAACCAAAAGGAGATTGTATCTGACGAACCAATTATTTTGCTAAATGCATTGGCAGGAATTTCTTCCCCTCAAACTCTCGAAATCAGGGGTTTTCTTAAACATCGCCGAGTAGTAGTCTTGATTGACAGTGGAAGTACCCATAATTTCATCCATCAAAAGATCGCTGAAGCAGCGCATTGTTTTGTCCAGGCAGTTTCTAACTTCCAAGTCCAAATTGCAGATGGGGGCACAATGAAATGTGAAGGCTGCTGTGAAAATGTCAAACTTCAAATGGGGGATTATCAGTTGAAAACCCACATGTTTGTAATACACATGGGGGGTTGCGACATTGTCCTAGGCGCGGAATGGCTCCGCACTCTTGGGCCAATCACAATGGATTTCCAGGAGTTATATATGAGTTTTAAGCAGAACAACTCCACACATACCCTCCGTGGACTACAGGCGGGAGCCCCCTCTATCATCAGCTCGCATAGGATGGAAAAATTGTTAAAAAAGGGCCATCATGGAGTGGTAGCTCAATTTAATGCCATCCAGGTAGTCGAAACCATGTCTCTGCCAATTCATCCTGAGATGCAACAGATTTTAAATAAACATCGGACGGTCTTTGACAAGCCTCATGAGCTTCCATCCTCGCGAGGGGAACATGATCATAGCATCACATTGGTTCCAGGGGCCCAACCCCCAAATGTGCGGCCATACAGATATCCGTTCACCCAAAAGAATGAAATAGAAAAAATCATCAAGGAATTGTTGGAAGCAGGTGTCATTCGTCCCAACATTAGTCCTTATTCATCCCCAGTGGTCATGGTCCTCAAGAAAGATGGGGAGTGGCGGATGTGTCCCGACTTCAGGGCCCTCAATAAGTTGACAGTCAAAGATAAATTTCCCATCCCGGTGGTTGACGATTTGCTGGATGAACTCAATGGGGCTCAATTCTTCACTAAGTTGGATCTTCGCTCAAGCTACCACCAAATTCGCATGAAGGAAGTCGACATTCCCAAGACGGCTTTCAGAACTCATGAAGGTCATTATGAGTTCCTGGTCATGCCATTTGGTCTCTGTAATGCCCCCTCTACTTTTCAGAGCCTTATGAATCACCTCCTCAAACCATATCTCAGAAAATTTGTCCTTGTCTTCTTCGATGACATCCTCATCTATAGTGGCACTTGGGCGGCACATCTTCAGCATGTAGATCTACTCTTGCAACTGCTCCGCAAGCATAAATTATTTGTCAAGATGTGTAAGTGTTCGTTTGGTATGGAAGAAGTTGAGTATTTGGGCCACATTGTGGGGCGTGAAGGTGTCAAGGTGGACCCCAAAAAGATCCAGGCAATGCAAGAATGGCCTCAACCTAAGACCTTGAAGAGCTTGAGAGGATTTTTGGGTCTCACAGGCTATTATCGTAAATTTTTCCGCAACTATGGCCACATAGCGAAGCCCCTCACTCAACTCCTAAAGAAAAATTCCTTCTTCTGGAACGAGGAAGCACAATAGGCATTTACCGCTCTAAAAAACGCCATGTGTTCCACTCCCGTCTTAGCACTACATGACTTCACCAAATCCTTTGTCATTGAATGTGATGCTTTGGGTACAGGTATTGGAGCGGTCTTAATGTAGGAAGGGTGACCATTGGCCTTCACCAGCCAACAACTCAGTGGGAGGAATCTGGGCCAATCTACCTACGAGAAGGAAATGATGGCCATCTTACATGCAGTCGAGACCTGGCGACCTTACTTATTGGGGCGACATTTCCAAATCCGCACAGATCATCACAGTCTTAAATATTTTTTGGAGCAACGCCTATCCTCCCCACAACAAAATAAATGGTTAGCCAAAATGCTGGGATATGATTATGAGATCATTTACAAGAAAGGGAAAGACAACAGTGTAGCAGATGCATTGTCGCGCCAATTTGAGGAGGAAAGTACTCTGCTCGCAATTTCCCTCCCCATTCCAGACTGGATTGAAGAGGCTCGCAAGGAATGGTTTTCACACCCCGGGCTCTCCCAACTCATTTCTCAATTGCAGGTAGATCCTAATTCCAGCAAGGGCTACTCGTGGCAGAATGATATTCTTCGCTACAAGGACCGAGTCGTAATATCACCAAAATCCACCCTCAAAAGTCGCATTTTGGCAGAATTGCACTCATCTCCCATTGCAGGACATTCATGCTTTCAGAAGACGTATGCTCGCACCAGAAGATCACTTTTTTGGACCGGCATGAAAAAGGACATCCTTACTTTCGTAGCATAATGTGATGTCTGTCAATGCCACAAAGGGGAAACCGTCAACACACCAGGCACATTACAACCATTGCCCATTCCGGCATCAATTTGGACGGAGGTTTCTATGGATTTCATTACAGGTCTTCCAAAGTCTAGGAACAAGTCAGTCATCATGGTGGTTGTGGACCGACTGTCAAAGTATTCTCATTTTTGTGCCCTACCCCAACCGTTTACACCAACTTTGGTTGCTCAATCTTTCATGGATCAGATCTTCAAATTGCGTGGCATGCCCACTTCTATTGTGTCCGACCGCGACCTGATCTTCACCAGTAATTTTTGGCAGGAACTCTTCAGAATACAAGGAACTCAACTCAAACTCAGTACTTCATATCATCTGCAAACAGTTGGTCAAACCGAAGCCGTCAACAAATGTCTGGAAACCTACCTTAGGTGTTTCACTTCAGAAAAGCAACACCTTTGGGTACAGTGGTTACCTCTGGCTGAATGGTGGTATAACACCAACTATCATGCCACCACAAAAATGACTCCCTATGAAGCAGTCTATGGTCAACTTCCGCCTTCCCCTACTTCTTATCTCACGGGGTGCTCCAAAGTACAAGCTGTGGATCAACTCCTACAACACCGCGCAACCATGCTCACCCATCTTCGCGAGAATCTTCATCAAGCTCAGAACCACATGAAGCAACAGGCCGACCAACATCGCTTAGAGCGCCAATTTCAAGAAGGGGATCAGGTCTTTTTGAGGCTGCAACCATATAAGCAAACATCACTCAAAGACAAGGGTTGTCAAAAGCTCTCTCCAAAATTCTACGGATCATACCAAGTACTTCAGCGCATTGGAGAAGTGGCTTACAAGTTGGCTTTGCCACCTACAGTAAAAATCCACCCAGTTTTCCATGTATCGTGCCTCAAGAAAGTGATTGGGAACAATTGTCGAGTTCAAACCAGTCTACCTGAATTGGACGACGAAGGGTCAATCTGGCTTCAACCCGAACAGGTTCTAGACACAAGGGACAAGCACTTGTGCGGCCGCATGATTAAGGAAGTCCTCGTCAAATGGAAAGACACCTCTCCGGAAGATGCAAC
This sequence comes from Pinus tabuliformis, assembly GCA_031772625.1. Taxonomy (NCBI): domain Eukaryota; kingdom Viridiplantae; phylum Streptophyta; class Pinopsida; order Pinales; family Pinaceae; genus Pinus; species Pinus tabuliformis. The sequence continues at coordinate 43,521,778 of CM062815.1, forward strand.
TTGGGAACCAGCCACTATTCTTCAACAGTTTCCGCAGCTTCAGCCTTGAGGACAAGGCTAGTCTTAAGGGGGAGGGCATGTTAGGGTCCCACCCTAACCCCCTTATTTATGTCATGGGATCACGTCATAGTCAAGATTCAATAAAAACCATATTAATATTTGTAAGTGGTTAACCCGCAATTAATGATGGGACCACAGTTAGTTGCAAATGGGCAGTAGTATTAGATAGATGGTATTAATAAAACCCACGGTATTGGCCCGTGGTATTGCATGTATGAGTCATATATAAAGGATAGAGACTCCCTGCGAGGAGTATCGTGTCTTATTTTGTAATCGAGCTCTGCTCTATTGGAGGTTGCCCCCTCGAAGAGGCATGTGAAAATTGCTCTTTGAATAATAAAATCATTGCTATTCTGTGTTCTGGGTATCTTTTCTGCGCATATTCTGTGTTTTGGGTATCTTTTCTTCGCATATTCTGTGTTTGGGTATTACTTTGCAGGTTAAGAGCATAACACTAACCATCATTTGGTCCATCGCATCTTATGATACTAACACTCCCTTTGGCAACACTATTGAGTTGGCCATCCTCGCTCGCAGAATTTTCTCTGCTGCTGAAGTGCCTACTGCGACATGGGTAGACAGGGTACCTTCCTGAGGGGGCCGCACCTGTAACTCGTGCAACTGCGCCTTGAGGGTCCCCAAAAAAATTTGGTGCTCCGTCATAAACTCTTGAAGCACTTCACTGGTGACATCATGAACCGTCTCGCAGATTTCATGGAGATCACCTTTGATTAAGGTGATCGGGTTAATGGCTAGCTTCGAGGCCTTGACCTTATTCCTTGGGCCCGATCTCTCTATGATGCATCGTTGTTTGAGCTGTGTGGATGAGGTTCCTAGTTCCACACTCCCTTCTACTATTTCTGTGTCCTCTATCTCCTGCCTTGAGGACATTGCTTGGCCCTCCTTTGCCTGTACCGTTGTGGCCTCTATTGTATACACTGCTACTGCTGCTTTTGCAACCTTCTTCTACTTCGTGGCTTCTTATGCCACTTCAAGGACTGCTCTTACCTCAGCTGCCACATTTTTGTTCCGCCTTCTTGCGGCTAGTTGGGTGACATGCAACTTGGCATCAGTCTTCTTTTTTTGTGCTGTTGCTTTCTCCAGTTCCGCCCAAATTTGGGGTGCGCCACTCGGGAGGCCATGTCTCCAATACCGTAAAGATCATGTCGTCAGTGGCTACAAATGGTAGCTTCTTCCATTGCTTTTCAGGGTCCTTTCATGCCCTGATGTATATGTTGTGCATATCTGCCTTGAAGTCTGCAAAACTCTACATACTATTGTGCACCGTAGGTGACAGGCACGACCTCTTGTTGATCCACATTCGGGTGCTTGCCTCCATGAGCACCCATAAAATTTTTGTATCGCGAATCCGTTTCGCGTCCTTCGTGGCCTAGAGCAAAGCATACTTCACGGCCTCTGGTAAGTCTCAGTCAATGTTCGGGAACTGATTACCCTCCGATAGTTCTCCCGCTACCAACAATATGGATAAGAGCAACCACGCATAGTGGAAGGTCTCACCCTACTCCTAGGCCTCACGACAGTTTAACAAAAACTCCTCACAAAGGAACTTGGCCCAGTTGAACTAGACCCCCTCTGTGCATTGTTCAGCCAACATGACCACCGACGCTGGTACCTCATTATTGTGACATTTTCTCATCACTTTACCAGCCAAGAGTTGGGTGGCTATGCGTACCCCCTTATCCTTGATGCCAGAGATAACGTAGCCCCTCTTTTTCTTCTCCATCTTATACTTTTCCTTCATGGCCTCTACGAGAGCCAAATCGCTACTCTTTCTGGCTATCGTCGTGGGGTCCTTTCCCTTACAGGGAATCCAAGAAATTTGGTGGATGAGGTCTACCATGAAGGGAATAGGATCCTCCAGCCATAGATAACGATCATGCACCAGGCAGAGTAGCTGCCTGATGATGAAAATGGTGATGGGCGCGTGGTGGAAATACGAAATCCATAACAAGTGCAGCAACCCGGCCTTTTCCACACCGTGCAGCTATTTTCGCGGATTTAATGCTATCATCGACCCCTTAGTATTTTGCTTCATCAGATTCATCATGTCTAGGTGTAGGAACTTCTCGCCATCCACAAGGTCCTAGTCTTCAAATTTCATGGTGGGCATGCGGCCTAGGTGCGAGCCCTCAAATACAATGCCATCGAGGAGGAGCGGGGTATAGAGTGAACTCTTTATTGCATCTAGATCCTTCGGTACTTTGCTTTTCCCTTTCCGCGAAGGGACATACGTGGGTAGTTTCGCTGCAGAGCACAACGGTTGGATTTCCTCCTCCACGTCTTCTTCTTCTTCTATAGAAGCAGTCAGGGCCTGTAAATCTTTGTCCTCCTCATCTATTTTAATCATGACTACCTTCCCTTTATCTTCAATCGATAACTTGGTGTGCTGTGGATTCCTTGGAGACATGTGTACTGGACCTATTGTCTGTTTATCCTTCTTCGGGTGCAGCAACTGTAGTGATTTGGGGATTTCTGTCACAGTCCTAGTGCCTTTGGGAACATCCTGTACCATGGGGGTCTGCATGGCCTCACCAGTGGTTCCTTATTCAATTCCCAACCCATCCTTAGTGGCTGTCATCATCTCTACACTGTATGCTGTCTGTTGTGAACTCAGGGGCTCTATTATCGCTCGGATCTCAACACTCTGTGCTCTGCTCAACTATTCAATTCTCAAATGACCAAGTGTTGTCTACTGGCTAGCCCTTTGAGTTTTATAGCACCTTTTGAATTCAAATTCGACCCTTACCCCCAATGTCAGGCCATTAATGCTTTCTTGCCGGCAGATTTTCCCAAATCTTGCCCATAACTCACATCTTAAATGCCCGCTGTCCACTCCATTTGGCCTCAAATCGAACATCCCATCATGAATAGTGACACCAACGATCACTTCCCAGCCAATCCACACGGCAGCACAACTCTTCATGTGCGGTCACTAACCCTGTGATGTCCCGCTCCTGCGTGCACCTTTCATATCGTGCAATCCCCAGGCAGAATATTTTATAGTCCCGCGCTCCCTTTCAACTACCTGGAGCACTAAGACTATCCTTCCTACGGCTAGTCAGGTGGGCACACCACCCGTATTTGGCTTCATCCCGTCCTCCACCATGGTTCGTACAGAATCCCCATCTTCCATTTTAGTGATCGGCATCACGCACTCTACTATTTGCACCGAACTGCCCTGGTCACTATGTTTGGCAAGATACGGTCTCAGCCATGACAACAGACTAACTAATTCATGAAAATAGCTTTCCAATTTGTTCATATGACTGTACGCACCTTGCCTCGCCATCCTCATTTTTTTGATGAGAAATGCTTCCTTTATTTCATTTTCCAGCTTCTTGATCTCTGCGTCCATTAAAGTGCTTTTCTCCCTTAGCCATACTCGGTCTTTTTCAAGTTTGGGAATTCTAAAGTTTCCCCATTAGATTTCTTCCTCAAGTCTTATATGTTCTGTTTCACACAACTGTGTGATTTCTTCATTCTGGTCTGCATGGACCATCGTGTCTAAGGGTGATGTTATGTGCAGACTCTTCTTCACATGCTCCATAGAGACTACAGCCCCTGCTTCATACTTCAGCTTTGGAACCACTTGTGTGGTTAGAGTTTTGCACATGGTCCTATAAGCCCATACAACCACTAGTACGCATAGGTCCCAATCGATGCATCTCACATGGTGGACTTGGTTCAACATTTCGCACACCTTGTCAAAGGCTTCCTCGTGTATGAATTTTGGTGCGCTAGGTGTTATCATGCTTCATCCTTCGCGCACTTGTCTTACCTGCTTCTGCTTGTTGTTCCTATTTCCTATCATGATAGCGGTGTGCGTTCGTGCGGGCTGCGTACCATATGCTTGTACCCATCTAGAAAGGTGGGCGAGCAAGTTGTTTCACCCCTTATAACCGGCTCTCATCTGGAGCTGAGGTTTTCCAAATCGTATAAGCATCCCCCTTCTACATTCGCACCAACTCTCAATACTTTTCTGATGCATACCCCACCACCTTGCGGGCATAACGTGCAGTGCCCATTTCAGAGCATCGAACCATTTCTGTTCTGGTACTTCGCTCTCAAATTTTCTCAAGAATTCATCCACCGCCATCAACCCGTCATACACAGGCATATCTCTTAACTCTGTTGCCACACAGTGCAGTGATCTTACCATCGTGTTGCAATTAAGCGTGGTTACCTCGTGTAACTGGTTCTGCCATTTTTCTGTTTCCTCATTCGAATATGATGTGCAGGAGCTTTCGCGCTCCCACGAAATTCAGTCATCCGTTGTAGGATTCACCCAATCCTATTCCCGAGTGGTTATCTTGTAGATACCTTCTAGCTCATCATCGCGCACCGACTCAGTGTAGCACGCTCCTTCCGCAGGGTCTAAAGGCACCACTATGCGTAGTGAATTTTTCTCAAAAATCATTTTGCACTTCTTTAGATTTATTACTCCGTTCATATCAGTGGCCCAATCTATTCCTAGTAGCACAGGATAGGGATTACTGTCATTGACAATATCTATCACCTCGAAATATGCAAGCATGCTCGCACCTTCGATGTCTACTGTTATCCCCTGCAACCTTCTCATCGTTAGGATCTTCTGCTAGTTCACCATCCATAATTGAATAGGGGACCATTGCAACGTGGGCCTACCCATGCGCTCCCATGTCTATTTTGGTAGCACATTTTCCTTTGATCCTAGATCCAAGGTTACTTGTTCCATTTCATACTCTATAATTTGCACAGTCATTCTCATTTCCCTTCCTATTTATGATGTATGTTTTCCGAGCTTCCGGACTACGCGCAGTTCTCCTAACCCAACGCACCTAGTGATAAGTTCCTATAGCCCTTTCACAGCCTTGCTGTCGTGTAGCAGTTTCATACATGTCTCCAGAAAGGTAGTGAGCATTGAAGGATCCATCTCTGGCTCTAGTTGATCCTTACTACCTGAAGTGGAGGCCTCTGTGAAGCTCTTTTTAGCTTCCATAAATGTCTCCTTCGCATGCTCCAAATCAAATTCAGGTTCCTTTGTAGGAGCCTTGCGAACCCACACACTTTCTTTAGGCTGCTTACCTTTGTCATCTCCTGTCGTGATACCACTTCTGAGAATTATGTTTACATTTGGGTCCTCTTCACGTGGCTCAGACCTCATAATTTGGAAATTCTGAGTCGGGGGAGGCTGGAGTATCCCTTTCTCGCACAACCTCGCTATTAGTGTAGGGTAGTCCTCTGCCTCATGATCAAACTGAGTACAGTATAAACATGATGTTCTCATCGGATTGGTACAATCGTGGGAATAGTGTCTTGGCCCTCCACAATTGTAACAAATTAGTTCTCCATGACCCCTTCCTAGTCCCATTCGACCTCGACCTTGTCCGTGCCTGTGAAATCTAGTGCGTGCCATTCCCGCATTTGGGTCGAGGGCTCGCGTTTCAGTCTACACTCTATAGGCAGGAGTCCGATCCATCATTAGTTCATAACTTCTACAGGTGTGCTCATCATGGCCTATTGACCTATAGAAATTACAGAACAATTGCTGGGACATCTGCATATACTTCTGCAATAGGTGACAATTATCTATAGTGTGTTTTTCTCCTATCTGATAAATCACACACCATAATGCAGGCGCCACGCTCAGTCCTACTTATGCCTCTGGTCTTAATGGCATCGACCTCCTCCCGCTAAGTAATTCATGAATACTGGACAATTGTCTGTGTAATTCCCTTGGCCTTTGTGTGATGCAGGAAAGTGTTCCCTCCATGGACAGAGGCAACCCCTCTAGCCCTAGAGTGGGTCTAGTCACAGCAAGGACAGATCAAAAATAGATTTCCTTAAATAGTCATAGTTGGAGGCCTACTTCAACCGGTAGTCGATGGAGTTCCATTGCGCTGCTCTAGCTTTCACTTCCTTCTCCTCAATAAGTGATTAACCTGAAACAATGCAAAGGAAATACAACAAAGCACGTAACCGAAAAACAACAATGATCTATTTACTCACAAAGTCAAGAAGTCATGAGATATCAAGTAAATTACATACAAGACATAAGAAAACATCATTGATTTTATTAATAATGAAATAAGAGCAAGCTTACAACCAAAGTCTTGACGTCGCAAGCCTTCTCAGAGGGTCCAACCAGTGTATTTCTCAAGCATTCACTCTTTGAAGATGGATCTCCCAACATACAAAGTTTCTCTCTCACTCATAAGTTTTAGCACAAAGTTAAGGGCACTTCACAACCTTCCACAAGCTATCAACAATCGCACACTTGTCACACCGACACCAGCTATCTAACAAATTTAAAAGCACTAACAACACCGCTCAATCCAAATAATTACCAACTAGCTGATCATAGCAATGGTGAGTGTTTAAATAGGAGAAGGAGTCTCCATGAAAGGTGGAAGAGAGAGCTTATCCCCAAGGAAGGTAGCACAAATGACGGAATTGCCATACCAGAGGAGGAAGGGCGACACAAACTATGCCAATAGCCAGGCCTGAAGACATCTAGAAGGCCGACTATTGGAACGAATTCGCCCAATCTGGATCATCTCTAGTTTATAACTAAGCCTTAGCGTTGACATCGCTAGTAGACAATGTATCCAGTTAGACCGTCGCTAAATATAGCAAGTAGCCTCGCGCCGGAGCATGAAATCGGGCTGTCGCAGGAAACAGATGTACTTCCACGCTGGAAGCGCGGCTGGACTATTTACAACTGCTATTCATCGCATATATTAAGTCCATTATTGCGATGAGGCAGAAAACTTAGGAAAAGTGGGTCACTTGGCAACATAAGAGAGAATTTGTTCAGTATGAGCATGTTTCACTGGGACACATGACATAGTAGAAGGACTGGGGTGAAGGTAGTGACAAATTATTTTGTAACAGATGCCCCCTAAAGTATGAAGCCCAAGAGAGTGGGAGGGGTGAAATGCTTTACGAAACTGACTGAGCTGGAACACCATCTGAAAGAACCTGCAGGCGTGAGTACAACTGATATCTCTGATAGTGAAATACATGTAGTCTAGGCATGGGTGCAACCATCCAAAAGACATACGAACTAGGTCTGTGGTATGGATGCAGCCACCCAACTAATAAGACCATGATAATAATAAAGGTATGGTCGCAGCCACCTATGAAGACTTAGGTATGGTCGCAGCCATCCATCAATGAGTCATGCAATCACGAGCCAATTGACGCAGCCTGAACGCGTGTAATCTGAGTTCGGGGTCTTGAAACCCAACATATCATAGTACAAATTCTAGCATGCGAACAAGTGTGCTAAAGTTGAGCATGATAGAAAGTCGCTTGATTACTGGTCAATGAGGGAAACTGTTAACAAGCGTGAGAGAAACTACCAATAATGCCAATGGCTCTCAAGGTACTGTCTAGTACCATCCACGAATTGTGAAGAATGAGCTGAAGTCGAACACTTGCGGAATCACCCAATCGATGACCAATGATGAAAGTCGATCGTCAGGTGCGAAGAACTTGCCATTAAGGCATGCAAGCTCCAAGGTACCGAAGGGGATCTCTAGATCAGTCTCCTAGATAATGAGTTGATGTCGACAAGAGACGATCCATCACAGGAGGGCCATAATGTTTCCCCCATCAACAACACAAGATAAGGAACAAGTGGTAGATGGAAAAATAGAGTATCAAAATAGGAGGTAAGGATTTGAAATGCAGAAGGATTATACTCTTGAATATGTCGGTGACATGACTTTGGAGGGTGGCAGCATTCAGGTACCAAGGGATTGGAGGCTTGATGGAGACAATGCAGATCAGATGGAATAAGGCTAAATAGCAACCCAAAACCCCGGAAGGCCAAATGACAATGTATGGATATCCCAACCCGACAAGAAGCAAAAGTGTAGATGTTCAAGAGTGACTAGCTGCCACAGGTAACCAATGACAATTTCCAACTTTTCCCCCACCATTTCTGGCGAGTACTCCAGTTATTTCTGAAAATAACCTGGAAGGGGATAGCATATGCTTGTAATATAAGTTTAACCTTCGGCCGAATCCAACCTAGTAATAGTTTAACGAGCCCTAGGGAGGAGAAGCTCGAGTCTCATCATGGTGATGAGTCCAATGTCATCAGGGTTTAACGAGTTCGACATAGGTAAAACTCGGAGACTTTTTCATGTTTAGAGAGTTTGAAAAAGACACGGAAAAGAGGACTCCAGGGGGGTCCTTTTTCGTAGATTTGTGTCTCTCGAGCTCGAAAAAGTATAAAACAATACTTTGTTGGCATTATGATTCAAGTGTTGTCCTTGATGGCAACTCACTCAGAGGTTGGTACAGATGCTCAGAAGTTGGTACAGGAGATGGCAACTTAATCAGAAGACAGATCCTAGTACAGCTTGCCAAGGAAGTTCATACACGTAGGTTTGTTAAGACCAAGTCGCGTGTACACGCAGGTTGGCTTCAGAAAAAGCGCGTGTATGTGGAAAAGTACCTTTGGTCCATGGCGGTTAGTCCTTGGAAGTTGTGCCTATGGTTTCGGACCATTATGTCTCGACGGACGTGTTGATCCCTAGTTTCGAGGTTGATGGTATTGTGTTTCTATGGTTTTGGCTCTTGGTATTGAACAAGGCCTAAGGCTATATAAGGAGAAGATCACTAGGCAAAGGTGTATGGATTGTGGGTGTCTGACACAGTGAGAAGATCTGGTATTGCTGGTTATCTGTTCGGGACGCTTGGTAAGGGTCGGATCTGACAGCAAAGGCAGAAGTAATCATTTCTAGATCTACACGCGGGTTGCCTTTGGAGAAAGCGCGTATACACGCGGTTTTGGTATAGTGAAGTAGCGTATGCATGTTAAGTGTTAATATTTCAGGTTGCTGCTGATTCTGGTGGTTGTTGCAGAGTTCTAGATTCTGGTTTGGGTTCTGTGTTCTTGATGACAGGGTTTCAGTGATTTGGTATTGGGTTGTTTAATGAATTATGATGCAAGTATAAGTTGATGATTGTATTGCGGTAATGTTTGCTTTGTACTCTTGGATCCAGTCTGAAAATTGATGAAACGTGGTCCCTGAAGGTTGTAGGGTCAGCACCTACGTACTAGTAAATGGATCAGCTAGTACAAGAGCTGAGGGGGTTGTAGCTCCCTTCCAGAAGTGGTTGGAAAACGAAAGAGAGGGTTGTAGCCCTCTGCAGGTTGTAGCCTGCATACTGGTAAAGGACTGCACCAGTATATTGTAAAAGAAGTTTCTCATTAAAGAAGAAAGAGACGAATTGCAGCAGGTGGTTTTCACCCACATTGGGTTTCCACCTTATATCATGGTGTTCATGTGTATGGCTCTTGTGTGATGTTCTGTTCTGTTATACTGCACCTGTTTACTGTTAAATTGCTTAATAATGTTCTGATGCATTTACTGAAGATAAGATTAACTGAATCATAAGATATCTGCATATACGCTAGTTGCTTTAGACACAGTCGCGTGTACACGCGGATTCACTTAACTGAAGTCGCGTATATGTTTCTGAGTATGAAATTGAAAAGGTTTTATTGATCTGATAATACTGATTCACCCCCCCTCTCAGTATTATTTCCAACAATTGGTATCGGAGCAGGTCCTTCAGAGGAAGCTTGATCGCTTGAAGGAAAAGATCCATCAAAATGGCTAATCCAGAAAGAGAGGCACACATCAGGCCACCAGTCTTTGACGGGAACAATTTTACTCACTGGAAGATAAGAACCACTGCATATCTACAGTCTCTTGGAGCAGAAGTTTGGGGACTCGTAGAAGGAGGATACAAATTCCCATCAGCAACTCCTACAGATCCAGCAGAGAAAAAGCAATATGAGCTCAATGCCAAAGTAGTTAATGTCCTATTGAGTACTTTGACTCAATCAGAATTTATGAAGATCATGCATCTCAAATCAGCTAAGGAAATATGGGACAAAATCGTTACAAGCTACGAAGGAGATGATCAGGTAAAAATAGCGAAGCTTCAAACTCTCAGAATCCGGTATGAAACTCTTAAGATGCGAAGTAATGAAAGCGTAGCTAATTATTTCCTGCGTATGGATGAGATTGTGAATTGTATGAGGGATCTGGGTGAAGAATTTGAGGAAGTTGTCTTAGTTCAAAAGGTTTTGAGATCTCTGTCTACTAAATTTGATTCTAAAGTATCTGCCATAGAAGAAAAGGAGAATGTGCGGAAAATTACCATGTCACAGCTTCACGGGATCTTAACTGCTTTTGAAATGTGACAAGAGGTACCACCAGAGGCCGCATTCGAAGTGTCAGAGGAAGAAGATGAGGTAAATTTTGTCAAGAATCTTGAACGGGGAACTGGACGGTTCAAAGATAAGCTACCTTTCAAATGTTTTCTATGTGGTAGAGTTGGTCACTATGCTGCTAGATGTCCTCATAACAAAGAAAGGATATATGAAGAAGATGGTAGAAGCTATTATTCCCATATTAAAAGTTCATTAAATGATAGTGAAGATATTAGAAGTCTCATGGCGCACAAGAAGAAGAATGCTTCATCCAATAATAGCGAGGATATTAAAAGTCTCATGGCACATGAAGAGAAGAATGCAGAAACTGAAGAAGCTGCCAAATTAAAAGAACTATGGAAACAGAAACCAGGGTAAGGGAGAGATTGCAGGATATAGCAAAAGATCAGAGCACAACTATTCAGAGACTTGAATCAAAGATCCTCTCTCTAAAAGAAGATCTTGAAGATCAAGAACATGAAGTGATCAAACTAAAGCGACAAGTGGAAGAAGGGAGAAAAGTTGAAGAAGACCTAAGGAAGCAGTATCTGAAAAAGGAAGAACAACATCAGGTTGAGGTAAATATCTTGAAAGGTAAACTAGAAGAAAAGGATAAGCTCTTACGATTTCAAGATAGTTCTAAAGTCTTGGATGATATTCTTAATAGTCAAAGATCTCCTGCTATCAAGACTGGTCTTGGTTTTCATGAATATGTTGAAGGTGAATCTAGTTCACAAGGTGAGACAAGAAACTCTAATGAGAAATCTGAAATGCTCAAGGAACAACCAAGGAAAGAAATTCCTCAAGGAAGATCCTTTACTCCTAACTATGGACGTGATAGACGATTATTTCCTCCGCTGAATAATGTTGAATGTTATGTATGTCATAATCTTGGACATGTTGCAGCCAGATGCAGAAGTAGAATGGTTCAAGAAAGATCATCGCATCCCAGGTACTTCAGAGGGTATTGCTTTGCCTGCAATGCATATGGACACAAAGCAATTGATTGTGATAGAAGGAACATGAAAAATATAAGGTGCTATACATGCAACAACTATGGGCATAAAGCAAGGGAATGCAGGAGCAGATTTCAAAATTCAAGACAAAAGGACCATACATCATCACAGTTGCAGGAATTGAAGAAGACAGAGACAGAAAGGTGTGGGATAGCTCAGTCAGCTGACATAACAGACACAGGGGAATCTGAAAGTGAAATTCAGTATTCCATCCTGCATACGCTTATATAATGAAGACAAGTCGCGTATATACGCGAGTTACAGGCTGCAAAGTCGCGTATATGGAGAAAGGGCAGCAGAACAGACCCAGGTTCAGTCATGGTTGGCTCAGGCTCAGGGGGAGCAGAACAGACTCAGGAAATGGTTCAGACATGGTTGGCTTACACTCAGGGGGAGAATATTCTTCAAATAATGCATTATTGGCATTATGGTTAGAAGGTGTTGATAAAGTCTATGAAGCTAAATGATACATCTTACTGTTTAGGAATGGTATTGCAGGCTGATGCTTATGGTACAGATCATGATGCTGTTGGTGGCGTTCATAAGTCTTGGTCTAGATATTTCATCACTATGTCATGTATCTCTTTTATGATGTCAAGGTCATGTAACGGCCTATGTTGGTTTCCCCACTATGCCTGGGATGAATGATGAAATGTTCATGTATTATCATCTTCACATGGTTAGGTGGATGAGTCAATATTGGTATATCCCCACTAGGGTGGGTGATGAATGTATGTTGAGTCTTTTGGTGATAGCAAGGTCTTCTATGATGTATAAGACTTTGTTCTTCTTGAAGAACATCTTTTGCAGATCTTGCCTACAGTCAAGGGGAGCATGAACAGCAAGAGCAGATTGGTACACCTTGGCATACACAAAGGGGGAGCACATTTGGAGATTTCAGCATGTACTCAGGGGGAGTATGGACAGCAGTATGGACAGGAGAGGGTATACCAAAGAAGAGAATATCTTGGTCCACCCTTTGCCCTTGATGTCAAAGGGGGAGAGTGACTTGGTGTGGTGGTTGCCATCAAGTCCAAAGGGGGAGATTGTTGGCATTATGATTCAAGTGTTGTCCTTGATGGCAACTCACTCAGAGGTTGGTACAGATGCTCAGAAGTTGGTACAGGAGATGGCAACTTAATCAGAAGACAGATCCTAGTACAGCTTGCCAAGGAAGTTCATACACGCAGGTTTGTTAAGAACAAGTCGCGTGTACACGCAGGTTGGCTTCAGAAAAAGCGCGTGTATGTGGAAAAGTACCTTTGGTCCATGGCGGTTAGTCCTTGGAAGTTGTGCCTATGGTTTCGGACCATTATGTCTCGACGGACGTGTTGATCCCTAGTTTCGAGGTTGATGGTATTGTGTTTCTATGGTTTTGGCTCTTGGTATTGAACAAGGCCTAAGGCTATATAAGGAGAAGATCACTAGGCAAAGGTGTATGGATTGTGGGTGTCTGACACAGTGAGAAGATCTGGTATTGCTGGTTATCTGTTCGGGACGCTTGGCAAGGGTCGGATCTGACAGCAAAGGCAGAAGTAATCATTTCTAGATCTACACGCGGGTTGCCTTTGGAGAAAGCGCGTATACACGCGGTTTTGGTACAGTGAAGTAGCGTATGCATGTTAAGTGTTAATATTTCAGGTTGCTGCTGATTCTGGTGGTTGTTGCAGAGTTCTAGATTCTGGTTTGGGTTCTGTGTTCTTGATGACAGGGTTTCAGTGATTCGGTATTGGGTTGTTTAATGAATTATGATGCAAGTATAAGTTGATGATTGTATTGCGGTAATGTTTGCTTTGTACTCTTGGATCCAGTCTGAAAATTGATGAAACGTGGTCCCTGAAGGTTGTAGGGTCAGCACCTACGTACTAGTAAATGGATCAGCTAGTACAAGAGCTGAGGGGGTTGTAGCTCCCTTCCAGAAGTGGTTGGAAAACGAAAGAGAGGGTTGTAGCCCTCTGCAGGTTGTAGCCTGCATACTGGTAAAGGACTGCACCAGTATATTGTAAAAGAAGTTTCTCATTAAAGAAGAAAGAGACGAATTGCAGCAGGTGGTTTTCACCCACATTGGGTTTCCACCTTATATCATGGTGTTCATGTGTATGGCTCTTGTGTGATGTTCTGTTCTGTTATACTGCACCTGTTTACTGTTAAATTGCTTAATAATGTTCTGATGCATTTACTGAAGATAAGATTAACTGAATCATAAGATATCTGCATATACGCTAGTTGCTTTAGACACAGTCGCGTGTACACGCGGATTCACTTAACTGAAGTCGCGTATATGTTTCTGAGTATGAAATTGAAAAGGTTTTATTGATCTGATAATACTGATTCACCCCCCCTCTCAGTATTATTTCCAACATACTTGAGAGAATCGCTTGACCATTACGATCAAGGAATACTTTTCGTCATTAGTGACCTCGATCTGAAAGAGTAGAAAAGTGATCGAAGAAACGTCGTCTTGTAACCAATTTTGGACCTGAAACGACAAAAGCCTTGCAATCTTCTCACGTTTATACGGTTGGAAAAGAGATTAAAACAGACCGCCTCTCATTCCATTTAACGAGTTAAAAGGGAAAACTCGGCAATATTTTCGTCTTTAAATGGTCAGAAAAGAGCTGAAAGCAGACCTCCATTTTTATTCTCTTTAACGAGTCAAAAAGGAAAGAAATTCTCGGCAATCTTTTCTTCTTTTACAAGTCAGAAAAGGGCTTAAAGGTGACTTGTCCTAGAGGAACGAGTTGTATAAAGGGTAGCAACTGGTTCCAGCAATGGTGGAACTGCTCAAAACATGTAATGGTCAGGAGGCTGGCTAATAAAACCACTCATCGATGCGGTTCCTCAGGAAAGGTTTAACAATCAAGTGAAAGCATATGATCAGCCCAAAGAGATGGTGGCGATGGAATGAAATAACCAAGGCTCATCTAGCAAAATTTAGCAGATAAAAAATGGTAATCACGAGGTGTAAATAGGGTATGGGTTCATTTTTACACAAGCCTGAACCATGGAGAACTCTGCTTGGATTTAGTTTCATGTTTACACAAGCTTGAAATGAAAAACTATGCTTCTTATGAGTTCGCATGCCCCCAGGAATAATGACGCAAATTGAGGTACATGCCCCCCAAGCTTCATTGCATTCAACGAGGGGGATGGAATGATGGTTTACTTTCGAGATCTTGGAAAGACTCGACTTGGATTTTACGAGATCTTAAGCAAAGACTCGATTTGGAAAGGGGAGTTGTTTCATTTTTTAATGAGGTTGACACGGTAAAAGAACTATCCTCATAACCCTTGTTTCATTTTTTAAAGAGGCTGAAATAAGATCAAGAACTTTCCTCAAGACTCCTTGTTTCATTTTTTAACGAGCTTGACACAAGACAAGGAACTATGCTCCATGATCCTTGTTTCATTTTTGAATGAGGTTGACACAAGATCAAAACTATCCTCAGACACCTTGTTTCATTTTTTAACGAGGTTGACACAAGATCAAAACTATCCTCGGGACTCCTGTTCATGGGCCATACAAGAACATGGCTCCCAAGAGGTCTTCGCGGGATGGAAGAAATGTACTTTGGGAGGAATACATGTCATGATACACCAATGATAGATCGGGTTCCAATGCCCCCAGTACATGATGTATGAGACCATCTACATGATCATCAATAGAGGCAGAGACGGAACGGGTAACCACATAATTTACCTATGGCAAAGACGATACTGCTTGTGAGCAAGGACCGAGAGGGGATGACAGCTGCACAGGAGGCACTGGAGGACTAAAGAATGATAATTGATCTATGGTCACCATTCTTTTTTCATGTGGAAAACAAACCACACGGAAAAGTGAAGAGATGAGGGCCCCCATGGCATAAACATAGTCACGGCCAAGGAGAAGACTGAAATCTAAAACACCTTGGAAAACCATGACATCTATATAGATGGTTTTGCCCCCCAAAGTAATAGGAAACTTTGGGAAGATCCCTAAGGGTTGAAAGGTTCCTTTGTCAAACGCCAATAGATTCTGCGTGACCGGTACAAGCTATGGGAAGTCTAAAGCTTGCCAAGTAGTGGAAGGCATAAGACTAAAAGATGCACGCTCATCCAAGACAGTGCCAGGTACTGCCTTATTATAGGTATGTACTATAATCTGGAAAGGCACATAGGATGGATGGCGGAAAGCAGTCAAGTGACTCTAGTCGAAGGAAACGAGCGAACTACTTGGTGGGGGAATCGTATGATTATCCCCTTGATCTATAGGAACTGAAGAAGGACTCTCTTGATTAGCGAGGATAGGAGGGTCATTTTCAGACTCTGGATAACTTGACGAGATGAGAAGAACATGAGCATAACGCTCTTTCAAATCAGAGTGATCAACATGTGGTGAACCGAAGTCGACACTCTCTCCGACCAATGGTTGGTCTGGAACAAGCTTAGCATAGCCAGGCTCAGAAGGAGGAGGACAGACAAGAGAAGAATCTAAGTCAATCTCTTTGTCGACAGGGAGAGGGTATGAAGAGAGCCCCTGATAATCAACAGGAAGTTGGGGTGAAGAAAATGTAAGACATTCCAAAACGGCGGAAGCTTTATCCATGAGTGGACAAAGGTTAAGGGGATGGTTGCCTTCACATAGCCTACAGGGGAATCGAATCATCCATTTCTTCTTACTGTTGCTAGTTGATAGGGTAGCATCGTAATGAGCTTCAGAGGACGACAAGGGATGAGCCAGATCACGAGACCATACTTCTAAGACCCTAGGGATGCCAGGACAATCACGAAGAAGATGGTCACCCTTGCACAATTTACAAGGAAACTTCACCTTCCACGGAGGATCGGAGGGTGGTATGACCTGAGATGTACTCAGAGCAGTAGCTGCATAGGTGGCCTTGCATTTATCAAACTTCTTCTTCTTCTTCTTCTTCTTAGTCTCTTGGTTACCAGATATGGAACTTTCACTAGGCGAAGGAGGATAGGAAGGCGGAGAAACAGGGGAAGAAGGCGCAGGCTGAACCTTGGAATCAACATGTCGTGGTTTAGATGAAGGAGACGGTGGAATAGGAGTCATGACGCTTGGGACCACTGAGGTTGAAAACAACCACACGGGTAAACCAATGGTTAACCCAGGCAAAGACAATGTTGCCATATACGGAGCACCGACATTTCCAAATGGAGGAAACAGATAAGGATTTCCATCTGGGGGAAGACCTTGGCCGGTAGACTCAAGGAATGTGGCCATCGAGAATGAGCCTAAAAAACACTCTTATCACAACCAAGAACTTGAACTGTTACCAGGAATATTTCATGGGCAATAAATTTTTATGACACAGGAACAAAACGTGACCTTTTCATGTTTCAAGAGTCGAGAAAAGGACGAAAAGGTGACTCTATCACTTTTGAGGTTTAATGAGCCTGAAAGGACAAGTGCTCAGATGGACCTTTTCTTTTAAGGAGTCCAAAAAGGAACGAAAGTGACTTCTTTTTAGAAACTAGGCAAAAGGTTTACCAAACATCCTGTAAAACTACATATACACCTTGGCGATCATATGAAAACCAAGGACTTTTCGTACAACAGTCAATCTTCTCGAATACTGTGTTCGGTGCATTACGGTTTGCAAGGTGGCAGACATGGCTTCCTAGGGATATAGGATGATAACCTAGTGGGGTCTCCCAACATATACTCGACGGTACTGGGAGCGCAAGTCCATACTAGTAGCTATTGAGTCATAGAAGGAGGAATCACTGAACCTTAAGTGAAAGCAATAGTGACTAGGTTTACCGACACCGGAGCACGTCTCTATCCTAGACCTCTAAGTAATGAGCGTTATGTTCCAATGCATTGTTAGGTTTATTCAATTCATTTTAAAGTTTATCTTGTATTATGTTTCAATTTCCAGGCCCTACCGTATGTATATCAAAAAACCTAGGATGCAGCGAGAATGAGTAAACCATCTTTCTTTTCGATGAACACCTACTTACAGAAAGGTAGAGAGTTCATTCCCAAACCAAGACAAATGAATGCAAACACTAAGAAACATAATGCATCAATACACTAATCTCATGATGCATTGATACTACTAATGAAGGATTTAGAGTTCACTTTTCAATTTCTCAAACATGAAAATTTGAAATGCACATATACTTTCACTTTCGTATATCAAATGAATGCAATCCTTTATTTTTTTTTTTTGAATTTAAAGAGACAAACAAGAAAGTGTGAATTGATCGATCCAAACAATTGTGATCTATGCTTGGTAGTGAAGAAATCGAATCAACATAAAAAATTGGTTCAATAATCAACACTAAAAATCAACCAGCAAGAAAACAAGCAGTGAAAAAGCCTCAAGCAAATCACAAGACGGTTGTGGATGAACCTTGAATAGACAAGTAACCAAAACAAACAGTTTCTCGACGAAACTTCTAAAGGGCTAGGTCACATGGTCTAAAAACACAAGACTCACTCAATGAAATCAAAGAGGCAGTACCCTAAACAAAAGCAATTAAAACAAGCTAATGAGAAACAAGAAACAACAGGGGATAAACAAGATTGATGAATTCAGGAGGTAAAGTTGTAAAAACAACTTTACAGGAATCATCACAAGTGTTACACTGAAAACTAGAGACCATTGCAAGTGTTACACTGACAGCTAGAGACGTCGTTTCTAGTGTTACACTGACAACTAGAGATGGTCCCGAAAGTACACCTATTTTCCGCAACGGTCCGATTTCAAGAGCTGTTGCGGGAATTAAACTAGCAACCTGAGATCGTCGTGGGTGAAAAGCTATAAAATGGCGACGTCGTTGCGACTGTTAGGCTATCTTCAGCGACGATCTTAAAAACAAAGATAGATGAATAAGAAACTTCCAAACAAAAACCAGTCAATCCTATAGATAATAGAGGGATTTCCCAGATCAACCCAGGTAACCCAAAAGACTGATAGTTAATCCCCAAAATCCAAGAGACACCAAATCAAAATCAAAACAAGAGAAAACAAGAGAAGCAACATACAGGACAGACTCCCCAGTGGAGTCACCAACTTGTGATGCAGGAAAGTGTTCCCTCTGCGGACAGAGGCAACCCCTCTAGCCCTAGAGTGGGTCTAGTCACAACAAGGACAGATCAACAATAGATTTCCTTAAATAGTAATAGTTGGAGGCCTACCTCAACTAGTAGTCGATGGAGTTCCATTGCACTGCTCCATCTTTCGCTTTCTTCTCCTCAATGAGTGATCAAATTGAAACAATGCAAAGGAAATACAACAAAGCACGTAATCGGAAAACAATAATGATCTATTTACTCACAAAGTCAAGAAGTCATGAGCTATCAAGTAAATTACATACAAGACATAGGAAAACATCATTGATTGTATTAATAATGAAATAAGAACAATCTTAAAACCAAAGTCTTGACGTTGCAAGCCTTCTCAGAGGGTCCAACCAGTGTATTTCTCAATCATTCACTCTTTGAAGATGGATCTCCCAACATACAAAGTTTCTCTCTCACTCATAAGTTTTAGCACAAAGTTAAGGGCACTTCACAACCTTCCACAAGCTATCAAAAATCCCACACTTGTCACACCCACACCAGCTATCTATCAAATTTAAAAGCACTAACAGCACTGCTCAATCCAAATAATTACCAACTAGCTGATCATAGCAATGGTGAGTGTTTAAATAGGAGAAGGAGTCTCCATGAATGGTGGAAGGGAGAGATTATCCCCAAGGAAGGTAGCACAAATGACGGAACTGCCATACCAGAGGAGGAAGGGCGACACAAACTATGCCAACAACCAGTCTTGGAGACATCCAAAAGGCTGACTGTTGGAATGAATTCACCCAATCTGGATCATCACGAGTTTATAACTAAGCTTTAGTGCTGACATCGCTAGTAGACAATGTAGCCAGTCAGACTGTCACTAAAGATAGCAAGTAGCCTCGCGCCGGAGCATGAAATCAGGCTGTTGTGGGAAACAGATGTATTTTCGTGCTGGAAGCATGGCTGGACTATTTACAACTGCTGTTCATCACATTTATTAAGTCCATTATCACGATGAGGCAGAAAAATTAGGAAACGTGGGCCACTTAGCAACATAAGAGAGCATTTGTTCAGTATGAGCATGTTTCACTGGGACACATGACATAGTAGAAGGATTGGGGTGAAGGCAGTGACAAAATACTGTGTAACACTTTGCATTTTATGCACCATACCTCCTCGCGCACCTCTGGCCAGGTTGTCCTGTCCTGTTTCAAACTATGCATTTCCAGACACAAATTTTGTAGTTGCACGTGGATTTGTTGGACTCCCAGGCCAAGATCTTGTATTTGGGTTTCGTGTAATCTCATTGCAATCTCAAAAGCTTCAGCCTGGGTGGATAATTTCTACTATGACAGCACCATCCTTAGATGCGGTGTTAGTGACGATACAAACCATGTGTGGTGCTGCCCATCTGTCAAGGTCATGTTGGCTTCGTGAATCATACTCTTCAGTATCTGATCCAGATCCCATGGGGTCTCGCCTGGAAGCATCACGATCTCCTTAAACCCGATAATCGACTGTGTCTCTGACTTTGGCCTGCTAAATTCCCTGTTCAATGTGGCCTCAATATCTGTGATCCCCGTGTCCAGATGGTCATTAGAATGCTTAATATACCATGTCAGTGCATGATCCTTCAACACGCTCACCAATGTTTCCTTCTTTATATTGTCATCCATGACTCCTTGTGCTTCCCATACAGCCCTCACCACGAACCAAAATTGGTCTGGATCTTCATGCCCTACTCCCCTGAATATTGAAAATTTTATCGAGCTCGCCATATTGAACTGTGGTGGTGGCAAAGGTGGTGTAAGTGGAGTTGGAGGTGAAGATGGTCAGACTGGTGGCAGTGTAGGTGGAGGTGGTAGGCGTAGAATTTGCTGCCTTATAAGACTGACCACGCTTCTCAGAGAAACTTTCGTAAGCTCTTCCTCGCTTTCCCACTGAGGCGAAATCAAGGGGCTATTTTCTATCTCTGCGCTACCTTCGTTTCTATAGATCCTACCACTTTGTGTAGCCCCAAACATCAATTTATTCACATAACCTACTTTACACACAATAACATCATAATCCAAGAGTTCAAATATTTAATGTACTTACCTCGTGGTCCTTTGAGGAAGCATCATTCTGCCTTGCTGTAGCTGACTGTCGTGTCTACCATGAACTCGGTGATAAACCCTCCTATAATTCGATCGAGCCAATGGTCCACAATGCGCGCGATCTTATCTTCCGATTCTTCTAGTCTGCGCACTAATTTTGGAGTCCACACAATCGATTTTTCGAGCCTACACCTTCCCTGACTGTCTGCTAGCTTCACGATCCAGTCATACAAATCAGAGGGAAAGGATGCAAAGAAAATTTCATGGATTTCCGTGTATAAGTAGCGCTCCAACCACTGTTCCTTTGATACTCGTAGATTCCTGTTTTCCAGCGCCGCGAACTCGTGAATCTTTCTGTCTAACCACAATTCAATTTCTTTCTTCATTGGATTCTAGTGACACGACATCAGACATCCCTTATGAAGATCCCAGTCCCGGCAACAGAACCATTTGTTGGCTTGTTGGGGCCTGACCTAGGTTCAGAGATGATTTAGCCAAAAAAAATCCCGATAGTACTGGCCCTTTCGACAACAGTCCGCAAAGCATGGGCTGAGGTCTCACCCGAAGTAGTATGGGAGGGTTCTAGAACCAGGTTTCCACACCCTGGGTATGTCTAATAGGTTCTAAGTGGTCCGCGGTTCAATCATGCGTGCATGTCGCTACGCGCACTTATCAGTGCCTCGCAGCCTAAGATACAACCCTACTCAGGGGCCGAACAATGTTATTAACCAAATCCTTACTAGTAACCTAGTATTAGTTGACTAACTTAGCTTATTTGTATGCTTTCAGTTATACTTAAGAATATTCACCATTCATACAAATGCGCACAGTAAATAAACAGTATAATTGCAAACGATATCAAAAAGCTAATAACATAAGAAAATATACACAAGATTCAGATAAAACTTCTCTTTATTATTCTTCTTCCTTGGTTATAGACTTGACTTCGCCCTACACACTCAGCTGTTGTGTCCACGCACTCAGCTGCGGGCTCTACTAGGCCTCTGCGCACTCAGCTGCAGAGCCTCTTCCTACTACTACGACCC
Organism: Pinus tabuliformis; assembly: GCA_031772625.1. Taxonomy (NCBI): domain Eukaryota; kingdom Viridiplantae; phylum Streptophyta; class Pinopsida; order Pinales; family Pinaceae; genus Pinus; species Pinus tabuliformis. The sequence continues at coordinate 43,543,260 of CM062815.1, forward strand.
AAGATACTTAGACTCTTGCTCTATGCTCGCTATCTTTTTCTATCTATCAGACTCCGTTCCTTCCCTTCTTAGTTACTTTACAACTTAGAGCCTCACTCTATTTATACAATCCCATGGTCTGCGGACCATAGATAGGCCGACACTACATTCAAAACTTAGGGCGGACAACCCTATTACTCTAACATACAATTCGCGCTCCGTGCTCGCAATTCGTGGGGCTTTACAATAATATTACTCAAAACTTGGGTTTTGAGCCCCAAAACATGCTGTGGGGGGGTTCCATGCCCAACACCTACATAGCATATTTTCTACATGGTATTGGAGCGAGATTTGTAGAGAATTTGCTGAATTTATACACTCCTTAAGTTTTTCAAAGTATCTGGTTTTTTCTTAAGTCCTAAAAAAATTCTTCCTTATTTAATAATGTTTTTATATGTGCTACTATTTGATCATAATTATTGAAAAAAATTGCAATAATAGCCCATCAATTCTAAGAATTGTCTAAGTTTCCTTAATATTTTAGGGATTGGCCATTCCATCATTATCTTTAATTTTGTTAGGGTCCACTTTGATGCCTTCATGAAATATAATATGACCCAAGTATTCCTCTTTTTGAGCCCCAAAGTCATACTTGGAAGGCTTTGCATATAATTGTTGCTCTTATTCTAGTTTTAAGACCCTATCAACATGTTGTACATGCTATTTCCAGGATTTGCTATAGATTAATATGTCATCAAAAAATAATAACACAATTTTCTAAGGGTGGGTTTTAAATAACATTCATTAAGATTTGAAATGTTGAATATGCACTAGTAAGTCCAAATGTCATAACTAAACACTCATAATTACCTTCATGTGTTTTGAATGTTGTTTTAAGAATGTCTTGTTTCCTCATTATGATTTGATGTTATATTGAATGGAGATCCAACTTATTAAATAAAACTATCCATGCAATTCATCATGACATGAATAGGAAACTTATATTTAATGGTCATTTGTTGAGTTGTCAATAATCTGGATACATATGCCATGAACCATCTTTTTATGTAATCATCACCACTAGTGAAGAGAGAGCACTTTGGCTAGGTTTAGTGATGCCGTCCTCTAACAGTTTTTGAATCATATGCTCAATCTCACTCTTATGTACATATGGATATTTGTAAGGCATAATGTTAGGTGTCACACTTCCAGATTACAATTGAATAGCATAGTCATGGCCTTGAGCAAGTGGAAGACCCTCAAGAAGCTTTCAAAATACCTTGGAATGATCGTTGATAACTTTTTGGAAATCCAATAAAGCAAAGGATATGGAAGTTTGAACATTCGATGAGCAGGATTGTGCAATTATATCATGGTGTCTATTTTTGAGTATTTTTCCGTGTCGTTAGAGCTTATTACTTTACAAGATTTCTCTTGGATACCTCTAAGCTCAATTTCTTTTCCTTTTTAGAATAATATCATGAAAAAATATTGAAAATTAAGGTCCATTCTTCCCAATTATTGTAACAATTGGACCGATGATTGTTGCACTAAAAATTGTCGCCTTGACATTCTGCTATCTGTATGAGTTCATTACCACTCATACTTTTCTCCTCTGCAAGTATAAAACATCAGTTCTTCATATCAAGTCTTGAAAATAAGAGAAAAGCTCTCAAAAGTTTTAAAAACTTTGGTTACACACTTTCTCCTTGTCTTATCTGTGGTCCTGCACCTATTGGTCACGTCTTCTATGCATCTGACTGCACTGTCTCTGTGTTAAAGGTGCAAACCCCTTTAAAAGTTAAAAAAGCATGAGTATACTCTAAAAAGCTCACTTTCAATTATTTCAAGAAGCTTCTGGAAGGAATCTTGAGGTGGCAAGTTCGCTCTTTTAAGGTTCATGTAACCCATACCTTAAGGAGCTAATCCCTTGATGTGAGGAGCTTATCCCTTTGAAGGAGGATTCTATCCCTTCATAGGTGGACCAGTAACCTCCTCCTCTGCACTATAAAAAGAAGCATTGAGCTAGTTACTGAAGAGTTAGAAGCTTAGTATTTTTGAGGTAAAATGCTGCTGGAACTTAGTCTTCTTTAGTTGAGATTTTATGAGGAGAGATTACATACCTCCATGTATCTCATTTGGAAGAGTGCAAGACTTGTCAAAGTAAAGGAAATTCCTGTTTCGAACCCCAGGAAGAGCTTATTGAACATCAAGGCTAAAAAGGTTGTAAAGTTTTTCTACTATTCAAAGTTAATACAAATATATTTGTTTTTTCTCAATAAGCTGATAATTCATGGTTTATTTTATGGATTCCTTGATCACCATAATGGACATGATTTATAATATTTGTTATGCAGGTGCTATTTAATGTTTGCTTGTTTGTGATTGCAGGTCTTCAAAGGTAACTCTTTCGAACGATTGGAGGATGACTACTATGAACAAGCACTGGATCTAAGGTAGGATCTTAACACCTTTGTAGTATTTACTTATAAATCGCATATGTCTAGAGAAATATAGGTTTGTTTGTCTGTTTGTTGCTAGACTATCTTCTGATACTAGGGAGATCGGTCTTGTCTGCAAGATCGATTTATTTGGCCAACAATGATACATCATCAACATCACTCATTTGGATTGTAATCATGGGACTATCCAATAAATACTCGCTCATATTCAACCTAATACTATTGAATTACCATGAAAAAATTATGATACCATCATCTATGATCATACTTAAATTTTTGGTAATAGAAACGCAAAGAATTTGAGATTTTTTTGTAAGAATTACAATGTAGATTTTCAACTTCTCATGAAGTTTTAATCAAAATCACAAGACACAAACCTACTCTACAGCTTTGCAGACTTTAATTCACAATATAGAATAAAATTTTTAGACATGCAATAAGAAATAACACACATGCAACAAGTATTTTTCATGGGGAAAGAAAAATGCTAAAAACCCCAATGTCTCCTTGCATTAAATAAAAAAAAAAGAGATGTATTGCAATTTCTTTACTCAATTGAGCACAACCTGCAAGTGCATAACCTATCTCTCTACTCACTTCTCCCTTATTTTGTTTGTAGACTACACATTTCATGACAGACTTTTGAATATTATTTTAAGAGCTTCCTAGAAAAAATACTTCTTGATCCTATGGTAAGTTTTCAAGAACCTTCAATGTCCTCCTATAGGAGAAGTGTGCAATTACAAAAGGACCTTTTGTTTGAATTGCCAATTTTTATAGAAATATAGGTAGTCTTGATACCAAAATAAATCATTCTTCCACATAAATTTATCTAATGCAGTAGGGTCCTCTCGTAATTTTTGAATGATATTACATACATTTAGATATTTCTTCCATTTTTTCCTTCTTTCACCCAATTAGATTGCAGAATAGAAATAACACATAGTAAATCCTCTATTTCTTTGTGTTTCCTTCAAAGTGCATCTACCACCATATTATGTTTTCCTTTTTCGTCAATAATTTAATCATACCCTATAATATTTGTAACAAATGTTTTTTGCTCTTCTGTGATAATCATTGTTCCAAGAATTACTTAAAAAAATCACGATTTGTTTCTACTTTGAAGTGTCTTCCTATTAGGTAAAAATGTCATTTTTAACCACATCTAGTATCACCAACATTTTATTTTCATAAATGGGTTTCAGAAAGTGGCCCCCCTTGTTTAATATAGGTGGATATCGGTGGCCACCCACCTATTCCATCTCAATCACAACACAATATCCTATTTTGTAAAACAATTTCCTATTTTGGTAGTTTTTAGGTCCTGAACTTTCAGAGTCGTTTTGAGACCTTAAAGGATGTTTTTTGGGGAAAGAAGTTGTTATTAGTTGTATAATTCTGTCGACGAAAATTTTACTCCTTGGATAGAACTTTCCAACAAACTATTGTGCATGCCAAACAAATACCATATGCCAAAGTTAAGACCCACGGAAGTTGACATTCCAACTTACCCCATCAGGGCCCATAAGTGTTTGGTGCTTCATCTCTTAGGGTTAGGTTTTTAGATGTTTAGGGTTTTATTATTGATTATTCATGATAAAAAGGCGTCAAAGCCTCATTGTAATATAGTTCATGAAGGAGTGTATCTGTAACATCTCTTCTCAAAGATAAGCTACCACCATTTGAGCTAGTTTTCTTTCATTTTACTTGTGTACAATTTTCAACATTTTCCATTATTTGATTGAAGTCAAGTTTCACTGTATCTATTTGTTTTTGGTTAGTAATCTGTGTTCCATTTCACTCCCTTCAAAAACTCAGATCACTTCTTGCATTAAAAATGCACTAATCACATGGCTTGAGGCATCACACTCCATAACAATGATTTTTGTGAAGTTAGGTGTGGCCATGACACAAGTTGTACAAATATCCTTCTTAAGCTTTTCAAAGTATCTGGTTTTTTTCTTGAGTCCAAAAAAATTCTTCCTTATTTAATAATGTTTTTATAGGTGCTACTATTTGATCATAATTCTTGAAAAAACTTGCGATAATAGCCTATCAATTCTAAGAATCATCTAAGTTTCCTCAATATTTAAGGGATTGACCATTCTATCATTATATTTAATTTTTTTAGGGTCCACTTTGATGCCTTCATGAATTATAATGTGACCCAAGTATTCCACTTTTTGAGCCCCAAAGTCACACTTAGAAGGCTTTGCATATAATTGTTACTCTTATTCTAGTTTTAAGACCCTATCAACATGTTGTACATGCTCTTTCCAGGATTTTCTATAGATTAATATGTCATCAAAAAATACTAACACAATTTTCTAAGGGTGGGTTTGAAATAACATTCATTAAGCTTTGAAATGCTGAATATGCACTAGTAAGTCCAAATGGCATAACTAAACACTCATTATTACCTTCATTTGTTTTGAACGTTGTTTTGAGAATGCCTTCTTTCCTCATTATGATTTGATGTTATATTGAATGGAGATCCAACTCAGTAAATAAAACTATCCATGCAATTCATCATGACATGAATACAAAACTTATCTTTAATGGTCATTTGTTGAGTTGTCAATAATCTGGACACATATGCCATGAACCATCCTTTTATGTAATCATCACCACTGGTGAAGAGAGAACACTTTGGATAGGTTTAATGATGCCATCCTCTAACATTTTTTGAATCATATGCTCAATCTCACTCTTATGTACATATGCATATTTTTAAGTCATAATGTTAGGTGTCACACTTCCAGATTGTAATTGAATAGCATAGTCATGGCCTTGAGCAAGTTGAATGCCCTCAAGAATATTTCCAAAAACCTTGGAATGATTGTTGATAACTTTTTGGAAATCCACTAAAGCAAAGGAGAAAAGGATATGGAATTTTGAACATTCGATGAGTAGGGTTGTGCAATTATATCATGGTGTCTCTTTTTGAGTAATGTTTTCATGTCATTAGAGCTTATTACTTTACAAGATTTCTATTAGATACCGCTAAGCTCAATTTCTTTTCCTTTTGAGAATAATATCATGAAAAAATATTGAAAATTAAGGGCCATTCTTCCAAATTATTGTAACAATTGGACCCATGATACATCATCAACATCACTCATTTGGATTTCCATCACGGGACTATCCAATAAATACTCACTCATATTCAACTTAATACTATGGCATTACCATGAAAAATTTATGGTACCTCCATCTATGATCATACTTAAATTTTTGGTAATAGAAATGCAAAGAATTTGAGATTTTTTTGTAGGAATTACGATGTAGATGTGCAACTTCTCATGAAGTTTTAATCAAAATCACAAGACACAAACTACTCTACAGCTCCGCGGACTTAATTCACAATATAGAATAAAAATTTTAGACATGTAATAAGAAATAACACACATGCAACAAGTATTTTTCCCGAGGAAAGAAAACTGCTAAAAACCCCAATGTCTGCTTGCATTAAATCAAAAGAATAGAGATTTATTTCAATTTATTTGCTCAAATGAGCACACCCTACAAGTGTATAACCTATCTCTCTGCTCACTAAAAGGCTTTGACCCAGACTTAGTCAAATTTTTCCTCTGCTTGTGTTCCCATTTTATTGCATTGTCCTTGAGAAATTAGGCCCTTATTATTAAGGAAATTCCTCAAATTGATTGCACATTTTCTTTAGGCTGATACTCTGAATGCATGCAACACATGTACACTCAAGACCAGTCTACAACTAATGTCACACTTCCTTGGAATCTCCACCTCAACTGGGTAACTCAAATTCTCAGCATGCACCAGATATTTTGGGTTGATTGATTAGTTAACTCGATGATCATTGAGTTTGACTGATGTCCCAAATCTTAACTGACCTTCCACTAGTTCCTCCAAAAGTTGGAACTAGTTTAATGGAAAACAACCTGAGATAACTGAACTTGATTGCTACGAATTAGAAACCACACATGTTGAAAAAAACTCTATCTCCTCCTGTTATAGACATTTTTGGGCACTGTAAACCCAATCATAAATGTCCATAAACCAAGGGCTCCTAAGTCCCTAAAGGTGTTGTTCCAACCCCTAAAAGAACAAGGTCAACTGATTACAACATCTCCTAGAAGTTCTCCATGAAAAACTAATCAAAACTGGTCAAAACTAGACCATTTCAACTGCTCCATGGTCAAAGTGCGTTGCATCCCACCTGCGTACACACAATAGGTGCGATGCATGTTGAAAAGCCCTTCTATGGGGTGCAATGGGCGAGAGTGGACAAATGGCAGGGTCAATCCGCAAGGTGGAGGATAATGGAATCTTCCAAAAACTTCTCCTGTGACACTTGCCTCTCTGCATTCGCCCAGGGATGAGTAAGAGATCATCAATATCCATGTGGAATCAAGAACTATCAGAGAGAGGACACTAATCAAATCTCAAAGCTGAGTCACCCCCCTTGTAAACATCTATATATGGATCCCTCAGCCCAGAGATCTAGAGGCTGGAATTTTGTATCTTGTAAGGAAGTGCTGTTGGTTTCTGGTGCAATATCATAGTGTTGGGTGATCTAAGCTTTTCATGATGTGAAGAAGGGCTTTCTTGCTGAGAGGATGATGCTGGGTCAGAACAATTGGTTGTAATCCTCTTTGCTCTTTCTTGATTATCAAAAAAGCTATTCGAGTTTTTCCTCCACATTCTTGTATGATTGATGTTATATGCATTTCTGTGGTCAATATACATCTGGTCCTATATTGTTTATGATAACAGATCTATGTTCTTGGATAGTGTTATGCTGCTTTGATTCTACAGGTGCTCTTTGAAGCTGGGTAGACGAGGAAGTGAGTGGCGAAGACCTATCAGAAGGGAGAGGAATCGAGCAAGGAACCAAGCGCAAAACAGAGGTTGGTCTCCTTATTCCCCTCTTATCTATTTCTCATAAAGGAAAACGAAAGTAGTTTTAGTTTGTTTGTTTCTAAGGTAGCTACCAGCCTTAATGGGACTAGCAGCTCTGCATAGACACTAGTTTTCCTGATAACACCTCCAACTCAAATTTACTGAGTAAATTGGGTGACACAAGCCAAGTCACACAATTTAACATCAACCAAGTTGTCTGCAGATGTGGAAATTCAAATTTTCTCAATTTAATCAAGGCAAAATCAAATTGGGAATTTATTGCTGCATTTTTCAACACTCCCTCTCAGCAAGAAATGGATTATCAACTACCCCTATCCTGCACCCGTGGAACTCTAACTTCCCTCTTGACAAGGCCTTTGTCAAAATGTCAGCATCTTGTTCCTTTGTCAAAATGACCTGCAAAAAAATTATCTGTGTCTGCACATAGTGTTGTAAATGGTGATACCAAATATCTATATGCTTGGATTGATCATGGAAAACATGATTACCATAGAGTTTGGTGAAAATTTGATTAATACAATATATCACAATTGGATCCATCATCTGAAAAAATAATCCAACAAGTATCTTTCTCATCTAGATTGACTCACATGTTGCTTTTGCAACCATGTATTCTGCCTCTGTCGAGTTGAGCACCATGGATATTTTATTCATACTATACTTGGAAACCTATGCGGACCCACCACTAAATATTCTACTTGATGTACTCTTCCGGTCTAATGGACTTTCCACCCAATCTGCGTCTGTACCATATTCCAAACTTGCTAGTGCCTCTGGGGTACCGTAGATCATGCTTAAACGCCCTAAAAAATAATTTGGTTGGCCTAACCATAGCCCAGTTCAATTGGTTGACTACATAGCATATATCTGGTTGTGTGTTCATAAGATACATTACTGAACCCATCAACGGCTAATAAATGGTAGCATCCACTTATTCACCTGAAGTGGTATCCTCCTTCCTCCAGTTGGTCGATAGAGGTGTCTCTATGTGTTTGCAACTATCCATGCATAACCTCTATAGTATCTCATTTGCATACTTTCCTTAAGAGACAAATAGTTCCCCATCACCTTGCCATACTTCTAACCTGAGGAAGTAGTGCATGAGACCCATGTATTTCATTTCAAACTTTCTTGCAAGGAGATCTTATTAACTGCTCATCATCAGTCAAAATAAAGTCATCAACATATAAGACAATAATGAGTAATTCAACTTCTACAAAGATATGATAGAGGTTTGCATCCACTTCACTTTTGGTGAAGCCCAAATTGGTGAGATAGTTGTTGATCCATGTGTTGGACACAGATTGTCATTGATGTCAATACGACAATATTCGAGGAGTAGATAGAGACAAGAGGAGCAGACAGAGCCGAAGAAGAGGAGCACATAGAGCCATCGGAGCAGATGGAGACGAGAGGAGCAAATATACCATAGATAACGCTATCAAGAGCTGTCGGGAACCGTATAGGCCACAAAAGCTTATCGGATGCTAGCGATTACACTATCGGAAGCTTATCGGGCCTGTAAAGCCCATATATGCGTTTAATAAATTATCGGAGCATAAACCATATAAATATGCATTAACGTAAACAGAGGTGGAATACTATGAATCCCCGACAAATACAATATCAAAGTTGCGTAGATGGACGACAGATACAGCCTTTAACTCCTAACGCCTAATCCCTTAACCCATAACCCATAAACCATTAAACAATAACCCCTTATCCCTAAGCCGATAAAATAATTAATAACTAACTCATTCTAACCCCTTAATTGACCATAACCATAATAATCAAATAATATTTCTCTACATAAAGATGACAACATAGGTCAAATATCTCCCAAAATAATATAAACATTTACAATAGAAAGACAATACAACTTATAATACAAAGACATACAATCTAAAATACAATATACATATAGATATTTACAAAAATAATCTATAATACAAAGACATATAATGAATAACTTAGGATGATATTCATGCTTGCCTTCAATGTGTCCATAGTCTCTACAATGCCTTTTAACTGTTTTTATTTTAAGTCTCCTTATATTCAAGCCCTTGCATATTTCACAATGGAAATAACATTTTGGATCCTTCAAAGTCCTCAATGTCGATCCCACGTCTCTTTAGCCTCCTTGAGGAATGTTATGTGACATTTTTACTCATCAAACTTGCAGTAATAATTTTCCTCATTTTTTTTTTTCTCTGCAAATACTAACTTCTATTAACTGAAAGGCAAAATATTTTTACATATTATCGAGGCATGGAAGCACTCGACAGAACAGAACTGCCCCATTACAGACATAAGCTGGGGAAACCAGTTACAACATGCAAGAAACCAGATATCAGACATATAGAGAGACATGTGTTGCCGAGAAGGAGAACTGAGCCAGCACAGAAACACAAAAAACATTGCAACCCAGCATATAAAGAGTCACCAAATACTCATCTAGGAGTCAAAAAATAGTAGGACAATTGCATAGAAACTTGACCACTAGCCTGAAACAGAAGCCGAAACAAAAAGAGACAGACCCCAGTGGCGCTACTTTTCCTTTGCTGGGCCATGGCCCTTCTTCTCATCCAGACCTATATCACCAGTCTTCAGACCTTCATTGCCACTTAGATCGCTGTCAGGGATTGCTATGACATGGTCTGCCTCGCCATGAGTCCTGTCCTCAGCTGTAGGTCCAGTGTCTTCAAGGGGAGGAATATTTTTGAGAAAATCCTCCTGTTCAGCTTTCTCTTTTTTCCAATTCTCCATGCTGTCTTTTTCCGAGGAATGTGGACTGCTTGTAGAAGGGTCAGGGGCGATGCAGGCCAAAGGGGAGACAAGGTTTTCCTCTTCCGAGAGGATAATGGTGATATGAGCAGTGACCAGGGGCCTATGCAGATTACTTTGAAATTTAAAGTGCGTGGTTTGGAAAGCACTGTTAGGAATAGGTTTACGACCAGAACCTACAAAAGGCCCAGCTTCATGGACAGGGGAGGGATTGAAAGGTTCCGGTGTCGTTTCCATGGCATGACCGACTAGAGGATGCAAACGACTGTCACGACGCCCCCCTGAATGGTGCCTCTTTCCCGAGCGGACCATGATGATAGACAGGAGGTAGGGCACAAATGGATTATGGACGGGATGACCAACAGGATGGAGTCAATTGAGGCAAGAGGGATGCCCAATAGATCTTGCGACCGATACAACAATGTAACAGAACTTACATACAACCACAAAACTTGCAGACGATAACACAGAGCATGAATCTAGAACAGGGGAGAAATTACCCTTGATGGAGTTGGCTTGGAGCTTGCGGCAGTGAACCAAATTCAAACCATCACCCACAGCCTCCGCAAACCAGGTTCCATTACCGCGGGACTGAGCACAAGGCTTGGTGAGAGAACAGTGGAGTGGCATGATTATAACAAAAGGAATGTTGCGACGATCAACGCAGAACTTAAATGCGGATCCGCCACCCGATCCAGAATTAATACTCTTTCCCTGCTCGCATGAGTTTACGTCTTGGGAGGCCACGCTACTTTGCAGCTGGCAGTACTGGGCATTAACTTCTTGCATGGAAAACGGTGGAGTCGGTGATGCCACCCGGATCCGGGAAATTTTCTTCAAAAATTAACCTCAAAATAAACCTATAATCCTTCAAAACAATCTTACTAGTGCTTCCTACTATGTCAAAGTTATTGAGCCGAGGGGCTCATTCTACAACCAGTATCAGAGGGATGTGTAAGTTTGTGCGTCCGTCTGTTCCATTTAAAATAAAAATAAAAGTTAAAATTTATGTTCTGAATAGAAAGATAATGTCGGCTATAATAAAAAATGAATATGTTGTAAAGTAATTAGAAGTAAAAAAAATGTGTGAGTAAAAAGTTTAAATCTTATAATTTGGTTATTGATAAAATATTTTAATATGAATTAATATTGACATATACTTAAAAATATGTTAATAATAAACAGTCATTTTAATTTGCGTCATAAATATCTAGATGTACATGTTATGTAAAATATTTTAATGTCAATTGGCTATACATTATATATTATTTTGAAAATATTATGTATATATCATGAAAAAATTAAGTTTTTATGGTTAAAACGTTTATTTGGTTTTATATATAGTCTATTTAACATTCAAAAATACAATTTCAACAATGAAAAATAACACATTGTGTTTTAGGCTTTAAAGAAGTTTGCATGTGAAGAAATTAGATCCCTCTGGCCTCATGTGAGTTTGTCCATCTCTCCGTGACCCTCTAAAATAAAAATAAAAAATAAAAATTATTACGCTGAAAGGCCCTCTACTGCCCAATATAGAGTAAATGTGTAGGTGTAATGTAAGTATGTAAACAATTCTAAATGACGACTTAATTAAAAATAGAAAACAAATTAAAATTTAAAAGTGATATCGGTAATGAGTGCAAACATTTAGATGTTGGTTAAATTAATAATAAAAAGTTAAGTAATAAAAATAATACAAATCAATTTGTTATAGTTTGATTTTGTGAATAGGATTTGTTACAATACCATTGCTTATTAATACAGGATGACAAAAAACCATAACTTATTTCACAACCAAAATATTTTATAACAATATGACAAGATTCTTAACCATAGATATTTATCCTCATTTTACCGTGGATATTATTAACTTGTAATTTAATTAGACTTTGTTACAATAACATGGGTTAGTACCATGGCTTACCAATACCACATGCCAAAAAAAACATAACTTATTTCACAATCAAAATATTTTAGAACAATATGAAAATATTCTTAACCATGGATATTCACTCCACTTTACCATGGATATTAATAACTTGTACATAAAATTTGTTACAATACCATGGGCCAATACCATGACTTATCAATACTGCATGCCCAAAAAACATAACTTATTTCACAATCAAAATATTTTATAACAATATGACAAGATTCTTAATCATTGATATTCACCCCCACTTTTCCTGTGATATTATGAACTTGTGAATAGGCTTCGTTATAATAGCATGAGCTAATACCATGACTTATCAATACCACATGCCGAAAAGTCATAACCATGGATATTCACCCCTACTTTACAATGGATATTATTAACTTGTAAATAAGCTTTGTTACAATACCATGGGCCAATACCATAGCTTATCAATACCACATGCCAAAAAACCATAACTTATTTCACAATAAAAATATTTTATTTTAATTTTATTTTAAAACATTTTTTTAATTGAAGCTAAAAGGAAAAATGGTATAATTACAGCTTATCAATACAATATGCCCAAAAACCATAACTTATTTCACACTAAAAATATTTTATTTTAATTTTATTTTATAACATTTTTTTAATTGAAGCTAAAACGAAAACTGTTATAATTACTTTTGAGATATTTTGAATCCTCTATCCTCAGGACTACTAAAAATATACCCATAGAAATTAAATTATGACAATACTTTCATACTTAAAGATGCTGAATTTATATAATATAAATAATATTAGTAAGGACCAACAAAGTGAAGGGGAGAGGGGGAGGGAGATAGTGACAAAGCGGGCATAGAGAGAGAGTTGGAGGGGGAGAGGGAGGGAGGAAAGAACAAAGGAGAGATGGAAAGAGAGTGAGGGAGAGAGGAGAGAAAATTAAAAGTTAAAAGTGATATCGGTAATGAGTGCAAACATTTAAATGTTGGTTCAATTAATAATAAAAAAATAAAGTAATAAAAATCAATTTGTTATATTTGTATTTTTTGAATAGAATTTGTTACAATACCAATATTTAAATGTTGGTTCAATTAATAATAAAAAGTTAAAGTAATAGAAATAATAAAAATCAAGTTGTTATATTTTGATTTTGTGAATAGGCTTTGTTACAATACCATGGGCCAATACCATTGCTTATTAATACCACATGCCCAAAAACCATAACTTATTTCAGAATCAAAATATTTTAGAACAATATGAAAATATTCTTAATCATGGATATTCACCCCACTTTACCATGGATATTATTAACTTGTAAATGGACTTTCTTACAATACCATAGGCCAATACCATGACTTATTAATACCACATGCCCAAAAAATATAACTTATTTCACAATCAAAATATTTTATAACAATATGACAAGATTCTTAATCATGAATATTCACCCCCACTTTGCCATTGATAGTATGAACTTTTGAATAGGATTCGTTATAATAGCAAGGGCTAATACCATGGCTTATCAATACCACATGCCAAAACATCATAACCATGGATATTCACCCACACTTTACCATAGATATTATTAACTTGTAAATAAGATTTGCTACAATACCATGGGCCAATACTATAGCTTACCAATACCACATGCCCAAAAAGTATAACTTATTTCACAATCAAAATATTTTATAACAATATGACAATATTCTTAATCATGAATATTCACCCCCACTTTGACATTGATATTATGAACTTGTGAATAGGGTTCGTTATAATAGCATGGGTTGATACCATGGCTTATCAATACCACATGCCAAAAAATCATAACCATGGATATTGACCCTCACTTTACTATGGATATTATTAAATTGTAAATAAGATTTTTTACAATACTATGGGCCAATACCTTAGCTTATCAATACCACATGCCCAAACAATATAACTTATTTCACAATCAAAATATTTCATAACAATATGACAAGATTCTTAATCATGAATATTCACCCCCACTTTGACATTGATATTATGAACTTGTGAATAGGCTTCATTATAATAGCATGGGATAATAGCATGGCTTATCAATACGACATGCCAAAAAATCATAACCATGGATATTGACCCTCACTTTACCATGGATATTATTAACTTATAAATAAGCTTTGTTACAATACCATGGGCCAATACCATAGCTTATCAATACTACATGCCCAAAATCCTTAACTTATTTCACAATAAAAGTATTCTATTTTAATTTAATTTTATAACATTATTTTAATAGCTAAAAGGAAAAATGTTATAATTACTTTTGAGATATATATAAATCCTCTATCCTTATGACTACTAAAAATATTCCCATGGAAATTAAATTAAGGTTTTACTAAAGTTGAAAATGAGAATACTTTCATATTTAAATATGTGGAATTTATACAATATAAATAATATTAGTAAGAACCAACATAGATCAATATTAACTAAGGATCTAAGTGATGACAACAAGCAAAGTGAAGGGAGGGGGGAGTGGAGGGAGATAGTGACAAAGCTGGGGTAGAGAGAGAGAGAGAGAGGGTTGGAGGGGGAGAGAGAGGGAGGAAAGAACAAAGGAGTGATGTAGAGAGAGTGAGGGAGAGAGGAGAGAAGGGAAGAGAGAGAGAGGGAGACAGAGATGGAGGGGAGAGGGAGGGAGATAGTGATAGAGTTGGAAGAGAGAGAGATAGAGAGATGGGGGGAGAGACAGAGGGAGGTGGGAGAAAAAGGGAGAGAGAAGGAGATAAAGATGAAGTTGTAGGGGGGGGGAGAGAGGGAAGGAAGAAGAAAGACATAGAGGGAGAAAGGTGGAGAGAGAGAGAGATATGTAAAGAATGTGTGTATGTTTGGGGGTGAGATAGAGAGAGCGAATAAGAAAGAGACACATAGATACAAAGAGAGGAGAGGTGGGAAGAGAGAGAGAGGGAGACAATGATGGAGGGTAGAGGGAGGGTGATAGTGATAGAGTTGGAAGAGAGAGAGATAGAGAGAGATGGGGGGAGAGACAGAGGGAGGTGGGAGAGAAATGGAGAGAGAAGAAAATAAAGATGAAGTTGCAGGGGGGGAGATAGGGAAGGAGGAAGAAAGACATAGAGGGAGAAAGGTGGAGAGAGAGATATGGAAAGAGAGTGTGTATGTTTAGGGGTGTGATAGAGAGAGTGAATAAGAAAGAGACACATAGATAAAAATATAGATATTATATAGTTTTATATAACCAGCCTAGATCCATATTATCCCTCCATCTTATCCCTGTATCAAGCGTAGAGGGATGAAATCTCTTGAGGTGCAAACCTTTCCTCAAGTTTTACACTAAAAAACGAGGTTTGCACATCGAGAGATTGGATCCCTCACATCACTTGATAGATCCAGGGTTAAGATGGATCTAGTATGGTGTCCTAAAAATAAAAATAATGTAGGCTCTAATTTTAAAAAAATGAATATGTTGTAAATTAATTATAAGTAAAATAAATGTGCGAATCAGATGTTTAAATCTTATATTTTTCACAAATATTTCAACAAGATATTTAAATAAACTATTTGAAGATCTATGTTAAATAATTTATGTTGATATCAACTTCATATATATCTATATATAGAAAAAAATTAAATTTTTATGGTTACATTTTTTATTTGTTCCTATATATACTCTATTTGGCATTCAAAAATATAATTTAAACAATGAAAAATAACATATTGTATTTTTCACTCTAAAAACTTTTGCATGTGAAGAAATTTAATCCCTCTAGGCTCATGTTAGATCCGTACTTAAGATGGATCTATGCTAGTATTATAGAAACTATATCAAAGTTATATATATATATATATATATATATATATATATATATATATATATATATATATATAATAATTAGTTAAAATCAACATAAAGTGGTCCCAAATTAGATGTTTTCATTAACAGTGGAATTGATTCGAGGGTAAAGGAACTCCCATCGAATCTTCAATGACCATTGGAATTTTAAAGAGAAAAAACAAAAAATACATTTAACTTCCGATAGTTTTTCAGATTTTATCCCTTTGTTAAATTCCCCCATAGGATTTTCTGCCGATATCTATTAGTGTCACGATAAATGTAATATTCCTAGGTAATCTTTATAGTAAATAACAAAGCAAACATAGACATAAAAACCATGAAAAACAAACACATGAATTAGTCCATGAAATTGCACCAAAAACTGCTTTGTTGAGTCATTTAATTATAATATGAAGATGGTACAATGAGGTGCTAGAAAGTACGAACCTGGGCTTGCTCAAGGCAAGCTAGCTAAGCCCAAATGAACCATAAGAAGTCCCTCCCAAATCTGATGTGGCTCTCTCCTAGCTCTGCGCTGAAACTACCAAGAAATATGCTATTGGCTATGAAGAACTGCTACTAGGGCCTTCTCCGGTGCTCAGAAAATTGCGAGAAATTAACCCCGAGCTCTCCACCAAAAATCCACGAATGGATTGGCCAAATGTTGACCTCAAAATTTCACCAAATTTCCCCTAGCTCCTCTTGCTATTGGCTGAGTTGGGACCCCTTTTTGACCCTTCCAATCTGCCCATAAAATTCTGCAATTTTAGATATGAGATCCTTGTTAAAAACCCAGAATGGGTTTCCCTTGGTTCCAACCTCCAAAATTTGACCCTTCACAACTTGGCCCTCCACCAAATTCGAATTTTGTTACTGTGGCTACTCCTATCAATCTATGCTCTCCAAACTACAACAATCCTCCTCCAATGGCCCTCAGAATGAAATCCCAACAACTCATCTCCTAAATCCTTCTCTCAGCCTCCCCACAATCAGCTCCACCAATGACTGTGCAGTCTTGGGACAAGTCTACGCAGTCCCAACTAAAGAAATTTGTCTTGCTGAGAAGGGCACTCTCAACTCCCATAAATTCTCTACCTTCACCTACAATTTGGACAAGGAGTTTCCCAGTAATGGCATAGCCTCTAATTTCAATACCCACTTCACCCAAGAAATGTGTGGTTCTTCTTTTGCGTCGAGGCTGAAGCTAAGGCAAGTTGTACCACCTAAGACTGGTCCCCCAAGTCTCCACAAAGTTGTGACAATACCTCCCTAGGGTGGCACTCATGGTCCACTGAAGAAGAGGGTGAGATTTACCTTTGAAAACTCTGGTGCTAAACAACACTTGTGACTTAGCTGAACAATTAGAGAAACAATGTGTAAATATCAAATTATCAAAAGGTCCCCAATGTTGCCTTCAACCCTTTATTTATAATTTTTTTCCTCACCTTTCCTTGTGTGTCCCTCATCCAAATATTTCAACCTTCTTTCCACAAAATCATTTTTTCCTCCAAGGAGTGCATATTCCATGAGGGGTGGCCCCCATATGCCACTAATATTGAAGTTTTCAATTTCTCCTAAGTCCCATGTACCAAAAATGTCTCCAATGCTCAGATTACAAAATTGTGCTATGCTTAGCACTTCCCCAATAAACTTAGTTAATCTTGTTAAATGAAAAATAAAAATTGGGTATATCACAATAAAGGTGGACTAGATCGACATGGATCATTGCATTTGACACTAGAGTTAAACCTCAAATAACTTCTTCAAATAAATATTGTCCACAAAGTCTTGGACTTCAAAATTGCTTGTCGAAATTGTAAATATGGTGAAAAATTCATGGAAGCTAAAAAATTTCGTAAGTATTTCACTATCTGGACATATGAATGCTTTGAAAGTTATCTGAAGGGAAGGAATAGAAACTTCCGTGTGTTTAAATAAGAATATTATCAAGGACTATGAAAAAATGTTTTGTACATCAATAACAAGACATGATTTCATGCGACCAAGTTATCTAAGTTGTTCTATTGAAAGGAGACTTTTGTTGGATCCAAGGATAGCCATTGCTGTCAACAAAGCACGAGTCTCTTGAGTAAAATATTTTAGAAGATTTTTTCCATGGCCTCCACCTTTAAATCTAGTTCAAAACTATCACCACACAAACACCCATCACTTTAACAATCGACAAAGAACTAGTATAGCAATGCAACATATGTCTATCACATAAGCTCTTATTATTTGAATGCCCCTATTTATAAACAAGACAAAGAAACTCATTGACATTAGAGAAATCCTCATGTATTGAAATCAAACTTCAACCATAATTAGATGAACAAATTCCTCTACAACTTTTTTGACCAACACTTCATTTATTAGTTTCACTAGAAAATTCTGAAGGACAAAGAACATGGTAAAGCCAAATTTGTCGAGATTTGATAGAATCGTCATCTATTGAGTGTGATAATTGGGATCCTTTCTATAGACACTATTTCTTTCACGATGACATGGCACCCACACCCTTTGCTATGGTATGTAGTACTTGTAATTTGAAAGTGATATGAGTTGTAGTTTGTAATGGTTCTTGCAACTGCATTGTAAGTATTAACATAAACAAAAGTGGCCCTAGGGAAATTGGTATTAAGTTATGTGATGAGACCATTCAATTGTTTAAGCATTGATTGGGTGTTGTTGTAGACATTGAAGCTACATTGAATATCCTTTTTAGACCAATACATATATTAAAATTTCTATAATGATAGGAGAGATGAGAGGGGATAGGGCACAATTTTAGACCTTAACAACGACAAAGAAGTTCATGGCATGATTTTTTTTTATTATTGTAGGAAAGCCACTTGTATTTGATAATAATAAGCATAGGGGCTAAGGGCACAATTGATTAGAACTTTTACAATAATAAAGGTGGCCGTAATTAGTTGTAAGGTAAATATTGATAGTACACCAAAGGGGTGGATGCTATAATCTTTGGAATTAAAAAATAAAACATGAATGGGATCAACAAGACTCAAAGGACAAGATATATGCATGTTTTAAACATATAACCACTGACTCAAAAGGCTCAAGAGCATACCTATACCTTTTTTTTAGGGTAAAAGAAAGACTTTAAATGTTTATTATGATGACTAAGAAAATCTATTGCCATTGTGAACTAGAATTTCAAAATAGGTGTTAAGTTTTTCTTTTTTCTTTGGAAAAGGGGAAAGCGGGTGGATTTTACTTTTCTTAAAAAGAAACAGGAAGGAGTTTCTTTTCTTTTTCTTCAATCACAACAAAGACTTGCAGGGCATGATATATAAACACAAGCGGGAAATATAGGCATGGAAGTGGTAGAAGTGTCGGTTGCAGGATTGAGGGGAAAATTTTGTGTGGTGAGATGAGAGATCATAATTGAGCTTGAATTAGGAAACGTTGATGATTTTGTTTGTCAACGGAGATTAATGAATGTCATATTGTGAACTTTTGTAGGTTTAGTTATTATTGTGTACTTGGATGATAGATTGGTATACAGTTCTACTTAGAAGGAGCACATCTCACATTTAATGTAGGTTCTAGAGATATTGAAGAAGAACAAATTGATAGAAGATCTCAAGAAATTTGAGTTTTTACAGTAACATTTGTTGTATTTAGGCTATATGATTAGTGGAGAATCACTAAAGATATATCTTTCCAAGTTCGAGACCATGATGAAGTGGTCAGTGCCTACCAATTTTTTTTAGTTTATGAGTTTTGTTGAGGCAACACAATACCTAAGAAAATTAATAGCTTCATTTTTAGCACTAGTAGCACCACTCCATATCATAACAATGAGTGGAAATAATTTATTGTGGAGAAAGGGTTAGCAAAAGGCCTTTGAGGAGTTAAAGAAGAAATTCAGTCAAGCACAAGTTCTTGCATTACCCTTAAATTCAGGGAAAATTTTAAGGATGGAAATTTATCTTAAAATTTAGAAACCTTGGCGAATCCCACTATTCCATAATATGAAATCTATAAAATGTTTGGAGATATTTTTGTAAAAATATTCAAATTTATAATATTTTTATATAGTCTATATATAATTTTTTGGCGATTTTTAGGGTAAAATAATTTCATTTTATAAAATCTCGGTGAATCATTTTTACAAAAAAATGGAAATTAGCGATTTTTTTTTTTGGAAAAAGTATAGAAAATTAGCCCATGGGCAAATATTAGCCCCTAAAATTTTCCTTGCAAAGGATGTATCTTTAATTTGAAAATCCCTATGAGCCAAAGGTAGGTGATCTTGGTCAAGGTGGGGGGTTGAAACGAGCTTAAAATTCAGAGAAATGTGGGTAGACATTGTGTAAATAGAGGTAAAAATCAGAAATTGACTTCGCCAGTTCGACTAGTGGTCTGGGTTTTACAGGGTTTTTAAGGGTCTCGGTGAAAATAAATTAATTAAGGGGTAGAAATATTAATTTAATTTGTTCAATCTTTGAATTACTTGAAATTTTATATTAAAAAGGGGCAGATGTGTATTTTGCAGAATACCTGAAACCAGAGGTTGGTGTTGTGAATTTGGTCGAGGTTTTAGGTCGCAGATGACAGGTGTTCGCTTTGGACGAGTGCTGGAGGCAAGATGGTGACTGGTAGTCAATTGGCGGTTGTAGATTTTAAGTGCGCAAGAAAGCTCAGGCTTTCAATGTGCAGATGGTCGAAAAATAGTAAAAATGGCGTTTGTGGGGCTTTATTGGGTGAGAACTAAGAAAATCAAGGAAAATGGTCATGAACAGTGACTGGTATCGAGAGGGTGCTTTTTACCTTCCTTGCACCACTTTTGGGGGCAGTGTGGTAAAATTCGGAGGGGATGCGAAATGATGTGATGGTGACACATCGCTAAGTTGGGTCCGGGCAAAACTGCCTATTTCGGGTGCTATCGGGCCATTAAAGCTTGGAAATGGAATGCGCGCGAAATGGAGCTATAACCGTCAGATGAGATGGGTGTTGATCGGATGGTGTTCGCGTTGAAAAGATGCACGAAGGGGATTGGGGGACTGGTTAAGGCAGGATGGTTTTCAACTTAGGATAAGTTGATTTATGGGTTTTTGGATTAGAAAAGGGGAAAATAACTTTTCACAAAGGGGGAAAAGGGTTTTTACCCTAGGAAAAAGGGATTTATGGAAGATAATGATGATTTTAGCAAGGGGGAAGGGGTTTTAAAGGGAATTTCTAGGGGAAAATATGGGATAATGAAGTAATGGTAAAAATGTAGGGGAAAAAGGGGTATTTTAAGGGATGATGGGGAAATTAATAAACATGAGAGGGAGAAGCTTATGAAAGGAGGGGGAGATAGTTAAAATCATCTTTGCTTAGCGTTGTACTTTGATGAATGTATCTACACATTATGATTTGAGCATGTAAAATGTACTTAGTATTTTGACCACATGGTCCATTCTGCAAGTTTTCTTCTACTTACCCTTCCTTAACCTAACATTTTTTCTTCTTGTGCATAGGTGCACTTGAGCTAATATTACCTTATTTTTTATTTGAATAAAACTATCTAAATCTGACCTTATTTCCAATGGATCAGATTAAATTGTTGAGCTCATTTTTATTTCTCTACCTATCTACTAATCTGCCAAGATTAAACAGTTTGGCTGGACTTTATTCTCTATATATAACATGAAATTTAAAACATGAAATAGTCAAGATTACACTATTTGAGTATCATGGATTATGGAATTTTAACAAGATGTACATAATCATTATTTTGCATGAAAAAGTAAATAGTAGTGGCATTTGGACTTGCACACTTTCATGGTCTATTTTATTTTGGGGTTCATATATATATATTTCAATTTTTCTTTATTTTTTATCCTTTAATTATTCTATTAGGACATACCCTATTTTTATATTTTAAATATGGAAAACTATTTGTTGAAAGCAAAGTATGTACATATTACAAGATTGAGAAAAAGTCAATTGAAAATTATGACACCTATTGGTATAAGAACCTAACACATTCTATCTAGGAGAGTCTTTGGTTGCATGGTTAAGCAAGAAATAGTCATCAGTTTCTTTATCTACAACACGATGCAAATACATAGCAGCGACGGCTTGTTGCACACACGTGTTGTGGATGAGACAAATAATACAGGATATGAAGGTAAATTTCAGTGACTCTATATATATCAAGTGTGATAATACAAATGCAATAAACATTTCGAAAAATCCTATGCTACATTCAAAGACCAAACATATTCCCATAAAACATTACTTCCTCAGAGAACGAGTAGCTGAGAAAACAATGAAGATGGAGTACATCCCAGAAAAGAACAAATAACATATATATTTTTACAAAGCCTCTTTCTATAGAACCTTTTGAATATCTGAGAAACTAATTAAGGATAATTCTTGTAGATTCTTCTCACTAATGTGACTTCAAAAGGAGAACCTAAAACATTACATAAAATATGAAATTGAGTGCACTATCTAAGGGGAAGAGTACAAGAGCAAGAAGGAGTAAAGAAGAGGAACATGAAGCATATGATTATGTCAAGAATTTGAAGCAGTTAATAAGCAATAAGAACAATGGCATCATCAAATTGTGAGATAAAGTCATCTTCTTCCTAAGCAAGCAACATTAATTAGGTTCACCATTCAAAAGTTCATTTTTTAATGATTTTTTTTTTTTTTATGGAAAAATGTACACATCTATATATCCTGTATGTAAGTGTGTAAATAAATGTTTCAAATATACATTTTCATATTTAGACAAAGCATGTTAGAAGATGAGCCTAGCTCATTGTATGTTGGCATCATCAGATTTTTCTCAAAATTCTTCATCTTCTGACGAATCTAAATGTTTATATGGAATGCATCAATCTAAATTATGATGACCCCTATATTTAACTGAAATTTGGTCTATGAAGTAAGCAAAAAAAATGAGACATTTGCAATTATATGAAGGAAAAATGATTGTCATCAATTCTTATGGAGCATATTTATACATCTGTATGTTTGGTTACTATTAGCCCTCATCATGAAGTATGATATGTTAGGCCCCTATGCTACTAGTGTAACCCCTTATTGTTATTAGTATAACCGCCTTATTATATTGTTGTACCCATGTAGTCCCCATATTGTTACTAATATGCCCCATACAAGCCCACTATTGTTATTATTGTGCCCTTACATTATTATTGTTATGTTGGATCTCATTATATTATGACCCCTTAGACTCCTATATATAGAAATGAGGTCTTTTGATTTGTATCATCCAAGAATTGTTCATTTGTGTAATGTAAAGGAGGTTTCCCCCTCAAAGAGTTGAATTCTAAGGCGTTGATCTATCTTTTTATTTTTTTGTGAGCTGGTTTCCTAACATTTGGTATCAGAACTTTGGATTCTAGGGTTTCGTTGCTCCAAATAGGTCATCGCGGCATTTTCACTATAACTTGTTTTCTGTGACGTTTTAAGAGCAAAATAAAACCCATTTGAGACGAAATATTTCTGAAACACTTGTTCGAATTTCAGATCTTCTTTCACTATATTTTTGGAGATATGATATGAGGAAGTTAGGGTTTTTGCAAGCTCGAGAATTTCATCTAAAACAGGTGTGGTATTTTCTCTATAACCTTTTCGCTACGAAGTTTCAGAAGATAAAACAAAAACTCATTTGAGAAGAAATTGTTATAAATCTCGAGTCCGAATTTCATATCTTGTCTCGCTATATTTTCGGATATATGATCCGAGGAAGTTAGGGTTGTTGCAAACTCCCAAATTACATCCTAAACAGGTGACTTTGGGAAAATCATCATAACTTTCTCTCTAAGAAACAAATTGAAATTTCGTAAGAAGTCATAGAAGGAGGATGGACTGTAGTTTTCTATGCACAGATTTAAGATCCGAAGGTCAAAATAGTGACATGTGGCATGTCATACAATTTTGCTCTACTGAAACATTATATAATCGGGCCATCTTAGGAGATTGGACATAACTCTTTCTTGGAGAATCAAATTCTGATCAGGCTTGCGGGGTTAGAAAGAGGACTCAGAGGGCTACTGCAGGAGACAATTTCAGAACTTTGATATCTAAAAGTACAGAGTTACAGTCATTGCAAGATCGAGCTTCTGAAATCAAGAAAAGGTGATATGAGGAAGTTTGATGGAAAGGATCCAGTAAAGTGGATACTACAGATGGAGCAATATTTTGGTCTACATGGTGTACCACTGTTACAAAAGGTATGTATTGCATCTTCATATTTAGAATCGGATCAATTTTTATGGTATAAAGGGCTTTGTTCTCGTAAACAACTTGTTACATGGTCAATTTTCACGGAGGAAATGATAGCACATTATGAGGATACAAAGAGCAACACCTTCTTTAGAGCAGCACCACAACAATTGGAAGAAAAAAGAGAAAAATGACTTTGTTACAAAGTGGAAAGAAAAATTATGGCAACAAGGAAGTCTACCCCTCACAACTATAAACATGGAAGTGTTGTTTCTCCTAGCCTTCCACAACTTACAAGGGTTACACCACAACAATTGGAAGAAAAAAGAGAAAAATGGCTTTGTTACAATTGTGATAACAAATACATTAAATGTCATAAGTGCGTTGAAAAGAAATTATTTTACATTGATTGTAGAGAGGAGGAAGAAAAGGATCAAGAAACATCAAAAGAAGAGTATATACACCAGGAATGAACCCCAAAGAAAGAAGAAATGAATCCAACCATATCTTGTAAAGGACTGGAAAGAATTACCACTCCTAAAACTCTCAAGATAGAAGGACATATCAAGAAGAAAAAGGTTCAAGAAGTGAAAGATCACATCAAGAAAGAAGAAATGAATCTGACCATATCTTGTAATGCATTGGACATAATTACCACTCCTCAAACTATCATATCAATATAGAATGACATATCAAGAAAAAAAATGTTCAAGAAGTGAAAGATCACATCGAGCATCAAGAAATGAATCTGCCCATATCTTGTAAAGCATTGGAAGAAATTACCACTCTTCAAACTCTCAAGATAGAAGGACATATCAAGAAGAAAAAGGTTCAGGCAGTGAATGATCACATCGAGCATCAACAACAAGTTCTCCAACTTTTAAAGGATAAAGTCACTTTGGTGCAAAATCGAATGAAGCAACAGGTAGATCAACATCGTAGTGAAAAATGTTTTGGTGTAGGTGATTGGGTATTTTTACTGCTACATCTCAAGCAAGCTATTTATGAGAAGGAAATGTTGGCAATACTACATGCACTTAAGAAATGGCTACTTTACCGAATGGGAAGACACTTCAAGGTAAAAATGGATCATGATAGTCTTAAATACTTCTTAGAACAACTATTATCTTTACAAGAATAGAAAAAATGGGTCACAAATATGTTGGGTTATGACTTTGACATCGTCTGTAGAAAGGGAAGCAAAATTTTGCAGATGCACTCTCAAGAAAGGATGAGGATGTGGAAGCATTGTTTTGTGCTATTTCTATTATCCAACGAGATTGTATAAACGAAGCAAGGGATGAATAGAAGAAGGACAAAGAAGTATGGACACTCATTCAAAAGTTGCAGAAGATCCCAATTCTAACAATATTGCCAGAACTTGAAGAGGAAGGAGAAATCATATTGGAACCTGGAGCAGTCATAGAAACAAGAACTCGACAACTATGAAATTGATAAATGTCATAGTATCGTGGAAGAACTTACCCGTTGAAGATTCCACATGGGAGGACAAGAATTTTATACAGAAGTATCAAGAACTACTCAAGCGTTGATGACAACACTTTTTGAAAGAGAGGGGCATGTTAGGCCCCTATGCTACTAGTGTAACCCATTATTGTATTGTTGTACCATACTGTTACGATTATGCCCCATAGAAGCCCACTATTGTTATTATTGTGCCCTTACATTATTATTGTTATGTAAGCTCTGATTATATTATGATCCGTTAGACTCTTATATATAGAAAGGAGGTATTTTCATTTGTATCATCCAAGAATTGGTTATTTGTGTAATATATAGAAAGGAGGTATTTTCATTTGTATCATCCAAGAATTGGTCATTTGTGTAATGTAAAGGAGGTTGCCCCTTCTAAGACGCTAAATTCTAATGCGTTGATCTATCTTTTTATCTTTTTGTGAGTTGGTTTCGTAACATATCATGAGGTTGTCATCTAAACCACATTACTTGCAAATTCTATTTAAAAAAGATTAGAAGATAAGAATATAATCAAGTACAATATTGACACAAAGGATGCATTGCTACATTTCATTGCATCACTAGGATTTCTCCAAATCCTTATGCTCTATTATTATGACTACACATATTTGGATGTTATTAATACTATATTTGTGAAGTCCAAGAAGAGTTAAAAACATATTCATCATCATTAAAAGAAATCTATTGGAAAACATGAGTATCATAGCTGAAGAAGAAACATGAGTATCATAGCTGAAGAAGAATAAATTTCTATATGGGACAAAAAATATATCATATCATAAGGACTTGAATGAAGAATCAATTCATCATGAGATTTTCAAAAGAAGAAATTGAATCATAAGGAGAGGTAATTCTCCATATATACACAAGTTGTAGAAAATAAGGCTCATATATCATGTAGCAAGAAAATGGAAGAAAGTTCAAATCCACTTTATTGCAATCTCTATTCTCTACAGTGATTGAGATGCATTTTTTCAGAGGCATTTAATACTAAGAGAATTTCAAGAACACAAAATTGTTGAAAAAAAGGCTACTAGTGCTTTCCATTGAAAGAGGCATCATTGTAATTGATCACTAAAAAAAAGAGATCCCTAAAAGATCAAGAAAACTGTAGAGGAAGCAAGCATCTCAAAGAAGGAAATGGGAGCCCAAAAATAATTTAGCACTCAACTGATTTCTATATGTAATGGTAAAGTATGAATAATGGTAAGGAAGGTAAGACAAGGAAAAGGAGGAGTAACGACTATATGCAATTATGGATATCAATATTTTACCGAAGCAGAAATGTTAGAGACAGAAAGATAGATAATACGTGTTGATAGGCCCACACATATTATTGAAAACAAGGTACAACATCCGTAACTGTTGGACATTGTAAATACACCAATATGCGTTTCAATAGATTTTGGACAAAGTGATAGTTTATTCAAATAAAATGTTGGCAATCACATTAATATGGCAGGAGAAATTAAGCGATGACTCTTAAAACATAAATTTATATAACTGCATGCATTAATTTGCATATTGTGGTGTCAGAAGTGGGACGGGAGTAGGTTAAAATATCATAGAATAATGATAAAATTCTCTGGAACACCATTAAAATTTCTTGCAACAGTGTTAAATTACGTAGCGTTAAATTCCATGAACAATAATGATAACATCGCAATGGAATAATAATGTATATGAAGCATAAGGCATATAGAGATCGTGGGATACAACAATTGTGGAAGGCATACATATGTTTCAATGTTTTATTACATATATGTCAAACAATTATTCCATGAGCAATAATGATAACTTGGCAATGGAATAATAATATGTATACAACAGAATAATATAATATGTATGTATACATCGTGTTAATCAAGAAATCTTCCTACTCACCACTGGTGCGTGCGTGAGAAAGTGCATTATGAAATCCAAAAATTATAATTGAACGCCTTGTAGGTGGGCTTATCAATATTGCAAAGGCAAATTGTTGAGCGTGCTAAAGGGAAAACCGTTGATCTATTGTATTATCTTTTTCGAACCTCTCCATAATGGATGTGTTACATGCTTTTTGCATTGTAGATGCTTCCATCACTGTTTTCTTCCATCGTTATAAATATCTTCCAGATAGAGATCCACTGTGACATGCTGCCAGATAGAGATATGACCCAGATTTGCATCAGATTGGTATCATCAATCAATAGATAATATAAAGTGAGGTGAAGTCTACTGATTAACATTGACATGGGTTTTCTCTCTGCATGGAGAAAAGGAAATTAAGAGATACTCGCAATGGCTGTAAAGAACCAAGCACACTTCTTCTCCTCGAAGTCAAAATTCATTTTATCGCATGCAAGTTTGACAAGATGAGAGATTCCTAATATCTAATACGTGTTCTTCCTTATGCTCCATATTTTTTCCCCTCCTTTACAAAACAAACAAAACTGGTCAAAGGAATTGTGTAAATCGACTTATTGGTCAAGGGGAATTGTTAGGGTTTTGTTCCCTAAGCAAGAACTGGTAGAGTTCTCTCTGGAAATAAAGTACCAGTGTAGATTAGACAACATTAATTTATTAAACTTTTTAATGCCTATTCGACTGAAATTCAATGCTTGCTCAAGTCCTAATTCACTTATCCATGTTTATTTAACTCTCAAATGGACCTTGTATTACTGTGTCAATGCATTATTCAAATGTTGAATCTATCTACATCACAATGGGTTGAAGTTGTGACTTCATTTTTGACCAACTATTTAATATTTTAGGTTTGGCACATATATCATTGGAGAATTTTCAATCATTTGACAATATTATGGTATTAAAAGGTAGAAATGGCATTCGAAATACACCAACGTTAATACAAATGATCTAGCTAGTGTCAAATTTGATACAAATCAAATCCTCCAACACTAATTTATGGTTCACTCCAGCCTAAATAATGGTAAACTCCAACATAATTAGTGAAAGCAATTTCATTGAGAGTTCGTTGATCATCAACATCCATGTGGTATCAACCTTAATACAAATCCATGAAAGCAATTGGAGTTCGTTGATTGTTCAACATTCTTGTCGTATCAGCATTATATTATTTATCAACGTTTATGACTTGATTATTATTATGGTACAATGTTCATATGGTATTGGTTTAACGTTCATGTGTATATTGCCAGCGTTAATGCTCCATTACATATTACAATAAGTTCATTACACATTACAAATGATCCAACATTCATTACAGATTAATGGTTCAACGATATTAATTTTCCAGTGTATTAATGCTCCAACGATGTATTCATGCTCTAATCTAAGCGTCATTATATATTATAATGTTTAATTACAATGAAATAGTGGAATCCTCCTTATCATTTTATTGCCGGTGTCTTCTCTGCATAATGAGATACCATGGTGTCTTCTCATACAATTATCGCTCAATGTTTTTATGCCAATTCAACACTCTTTAACAACAACGCTCAACGATTATTAAAACATTTCAAAACATGGACCATAGTTTCATGACAGGTTGAACTAGAGTAAGTATGGAGCCTTTATGAAGCGAATATGGATTCCTTATGGAAGTAATGCTGTAGCTTGTGACGAGAGAAGTATTGATATTTTAATATATGCAACATCGACTTTAATACTACAAAATTTTATCCAAATATTATTTTTCATGCAAAGACTACTATGGCACCAATATGGATATACTATACAATCGACTAGCCTGCATATATTATTTTGCATATATATTGGACTTGGCAATTATTTGTTGTAGTTGTATTTGACCTAGTGTTGGGGCCAATTTTTTAATAAAGATCATGAGATTGCACTTCAACTGAGAATGGTGTATTTAACACATACAATATTTCATGGCACTAGGCTATTTGTTGGGTATATTCTAAATACGCTTTAATGTAAACATTCTTCATAGCCCTAACCAATTCTTTATGTGCAACTTCTTCTCACAAGTGGCACTATTCCTGGTAAGATTTCATCTTGAAGCAATAAAGGAAATAATAGGTTTCATCATATACACATTGGAGAAAACTTTATTCTTCCAGATTTTCTACCTATTACATGCACAATTATGAATTTTGTTTTGGGGCATGAAACTCAGAGACTAATTGGTCACAACCACTTTTTGCCATTGATTTCAAAGGGGGAGGTATGAGGTAGATGGAGGTAGAAGAAGATATATTATTTTTGTGGAGGAGGACTAACAATGTTTCCATCAATGCCAAAGGGGTAGAATGTTGGTAATGTTGGAATTGATGTGAAATGGTCATGATAAGGAAACTTGTTGTCATTAAGCTCATTGATTAATGTCGAATGTTGTTGATGTTATTGCAAAGGCTAAAAGTGATGTCAAGTGCAGGATGAATATTGTCAAATGGAGCATTAAAATTGAGACACAAGATGAAAAATATATGCTTTCATTGAATATAAAAATGTATGATACAAATAATACAAATCTTATTTGTTTCTTGTAATCATTACTAGTTGAGTTGTTTTATTTAAGCTCTATTTTATATTACAATTTTTGTTTTTTGTTTCTCTTTTGTTTTTTTGTTTTTTGCTTTTGTTTTTGTTTTTGTTTTTTTTGTTTTTTCATTTTTTCAAATTATTATTATTAATTTTTTTTTAATTTTTTAATTTTTTTTTCCAGAACTAAAAAATGAAGAGACAAGATTGAGAATACTTTTAGAACACCAAGAGACAATGTCTCATTTCATATTCCTACAAATAATACAAATGGCCAATAAGGCTTGGTTATAAAATATACATTGTTGAATGGAAAGAGAGCTTTTTGAAGTGAAGCAACCTGAATGAGAAAGTTGGAGAAAGTTGCTAGCAACAATAGAAGAGTCAAAAAGTTGAAAAGGAGAGAGTTGATAGAAAAATTGTATATTGTGATTGAGATATTTTTGTCCCTTTATATGTTGTAGCTTGATAAAGAACAAGTTGTGGCCTATTGAGGTAGGAGCCTCGTGTGGGTTGTAACCTGTAGAAAATTTGTGGGATTTGAAGCTTCCTTTGAGGTGGGAGTCTCTTGTAGGTTGGAGCCTACAAAAATATGATGTAGTAAGTATTAGTAGCTTTCCTTCACATAAATTTTAGCCTAAAATTCATGGTTTTCTTCCTTTGGGGTGTCAACTTATATCTTGTGTCTTCATGTGTTGGTTCTTGAATGTTGTGTGAATGTTCTTGAATTTTGGATAAGTATGTTAGGTCCCTATAATACTAGTGATTACCGCATTACTATTTTCATTGTATCCCTTATTGTTATTATTGTGCCCCTATTGTCCCCATATTGTTATTAGTGTGCCCCATAGAAACCCACTATTGTTATTATTGTGCTCTTATGTTATTACTGTTAGGTCGGCTTGATTATATTGTGACCCCTTAGACTATATATATAGAAGGGAGGTTTAGTCATTTGTATCATCCAATAATTGTTCATTTGTGTAATGTAAAGGAGGTTTCCCTCTTGAAGAGGCTGAATTCTATCCCGTTGATCTATCTTTTCTATCTTTTTGTGAGCTCAATTCCTAACATTTGGTATGAGAGCTTTGGATTTTAGGGTTTCGTTGCTTCAAACAGGTCATCGTGGAATTTTCACTATAATTTTTTTTCTGCGATGTTTCAGAAGCTAAAAAAAACCCATTTGAGCCGAAATTGTTTTGAACTTCGGTTCCTAATTTCAGAGCTTGTCTCGCTATATTGTTGGAGATACGATCTGAGGAAGTTAGGGTTTTTGCAGACTCTCGAATTACATTCCAAACAAGTGCTTGGGGAAAATTATCATAACTTATGTTCTGAGCATAAGATTGAAATTTCGTCAGAAGTTTCAGAAAGAGGACGACCTGTAGTTTTCTGTATATTAGTTTTAAGTACTAAGGTTGAAACAATGACACGTGGAACTTCGTACAAGTTTGCTCTACTGAACTAGACTATAATGAGGTCACTGTGGGAGATTTGGCATAACTATTCCTTGGAGAATCCAATCTTGATCAGACTTGTGGGGTTAGAAATAGGTCTCAAAGGGCTACTGCATGACACGATTTCAGATATTCGAGATCTGCAGTTACAAAGATACAATAGATTCAATATCAAGCTCTTACAAAATGAAAAAAAGGTGTGTAGTTTTTTTAAAATTTTGCATAATACAGGTTTGAAAAATTAGTTTGAAGGAATTCAAAGGGAATAGTGAATAATTATTAGCATTAATTGATGCTCCGAAGAAAGAAAATGGAAACAACTAGTAAGAAACTGTTAGGTCCCTATAATACTAATGATGCCCCCATTACTATTGTAGTTGTATCCCTTATTAATATTGTTGTGCCCCATAGAATCCCTCTATTATTATTTTTGTGCCTTTATATTATTATTGTTAGGTCGGCTTGGTTATATTGTGACTCCCTAGACTCCTATATATAGAAAGGAGGTTTTGTCATTTGAATCATCGAAGAATTGTTCATTTATATAATGTAAAGGAGGTTTCCCCCTCAAAGAGACTGAATTATAAGGCGTTGATCTATCTTTTCTATCTTTTTGTGAGATGGTTTCATAACATTTGGTATGAGAGCTTTGGATTCTAGGGTTTCACTGCTCCAAATAGGTCATCATGGCATTTTCTCTATAACTCATTTTCTACGATGTTTCAGAAGCGAACAAAAAAACTCATTTAGATGAAATCGCATTGAACCTCGAGTCCGAATTTCAGAGATTTTTGTGCTATATTGGCGAAGATATGATTTGAGGAAGTTGATCTTTTTGCAGACTCATAAATTACATTCCAAATAGGTGACCTTAGGAAAATCGTCATAACTTTTGTTTTGAGCATCATATTGAAATTTCGTAAGAAGTTGCAGAAAGAGGACGGACTGTAGTTTCCTGTGTATATTTTTTAGACCCGAAGGTAAAAACAGTGACATGTGGCACCTCATACAAGTTCGTTCTTCTAAAAATGTATATAATCAGGTCATCTTGGGAGATTGTGCATAACTCTTTCTTGGAGAATCTAAATTCGATCAGACTGGTGGCATTGGGGACATAGAGGGCTACTGTAGATTGCAATTTCAGAACAAAAAGATCTGAAATTATAGAGATACATCATATTCAATATCGAGTGCCTACAAAGTGAAAAAAAGGTGTGTATTTTTTTAATATTTTCATAAGCTTGGTTTGAAAAATTAGTTTGAAGGAATTCAAAGGGAATAGTGACGAATTATTATCTGTAATTGATGCCTTGAAGAAAGAAAATGGAAACACCTAGTAAACAACCTGAAAGATCTAGCATGACTCATGAAGAAGAGGAAGAAATGCTACATGATATATCAAAATTAGAAGACCAAGTGCACCAAATGTCACTCTCACAAAAGCTAACAGAAGCCAAGATAAATGGCATGGAATCTAAGATGAATGGCGTGGAAGCTAAGATGAATGGTGTGGAAACTAAGATCAATGGCATGGAAGCTAAGATGAATAACATGGACACTAAGATGGATGGCATGGATGATAAGATGGAAGAATTGAAGATAAATTTGAATAAATTGCTACAAGAAATGGTCACTAATGATGAAAGAGTAGTAAAGGAAATCATGATGAGAACCAAATAAATGTTAATCATGATTTCATAGACTCTAATGTTGGATCGAAGACCCACCATATTCCAAAAATTGATATGAAGAAGTTTGATGGCAAGGATCCCGCAACATGGTTACTACAGATGGAGCAATTTTTCGGTCTCAATAATGTGAAA
Organism: Pinus tabuliformis; assembly: GCA_031772625.1. Taxonomy (NCBI): domain Eukaryota; kingdom Viridiplantae; phylum Streptophyta; class Pinopsida; order Pinales; family Pinaceae; genus Pinus; species Pinus tabuliformis. Next base: position 43,576,586 of record CM062815.1, read on the forward strand.
AACCCACAAAAGGTACGTATTGCAACTTTATATTTGGAACCAAATCAGTTTGTATGGTACCAATGGCTTTGCTCTCGTAAACAAATTATCACTTGGGCAATTTTTACGGAAGAAATGAGAGCACATTATGAGGATACAAAAAGTAACATCTTTTTTATCCAATTGATAAGTCTCAAACAAAAGGGTTCAATAATGGAGCACATTGAGGAGTTCCAAAAATTGAACATAAGGGTAAAAAATATTCCAAAGGAGCATAGAATTGATGTGTTCATAGGGACTTTAAAGGAGAATATCCAACATGATGTTCACCTTTGGGAACCTGATTCATTGGAGAAGGTATTCAAGTTAGCAAGAAAAATGGAAAGTAAAATTATGGCAACCAGGAAGCCTACCACTCACAACTATAAAGATGGAAGTGTTGTTGCCCCTAGCCTTCCACAACCTATAAGGTTGACACCACAACAATTGAAATAAAAAAGAGCAAAAGGGCTTTGTTACAGTTGTGATAGCAAATACACTAAAGGTCATAAGTGTGCTGAGAAGAAATTAATCTACATAGATTGTGAAGAGGAAGAAGAAAAGGAACAAGAAAGGTCAAAAGAAGAGGATATACTCTAGGAACAAAGCCTAGATAAAGAAGAAATGAATCTGACCATATCTTGTAATGCATTGGCTGGAATTACCACTCCTCAAACCATCAAGATAAAAGGACATATCAAGAAGAAAAAGGTAATAGTGTTGATTGATTGAGGAAGTACCCACAATTTTATTCATTGTAAGATAACAAAAGAGTTGAATTGCTTCCTATATCCAACACCAGAGTGTCAAGTGATGGTTGCAAGTGGAGGAACGATAAATTTCTCTGGAAAGTGCCATAATATTAAGCTATCCATGGGAGAATATGTATTGAATAGCTCAATGATTTCCATTCCAATGGGAGGTGCTGATGTTGTATTAGGAGTTCAATGGCTACAATCCTTGGGTACAATAGCTTTTAACTTTCAAGAACTTTTCATGAAATTTTATGCGGAAGGAAAAGAAATTGAATTAAGGGGCATTGCAGGGAAACCAGGAAAGATAATCAGCTCTAACGGTATGACAAAGCTTCTAAAAAAGGAACAACGAGGTGTAATTGCACAATTATGTTCGCTAGATGTTTCCACATCGAAAGCATCTATTTCTCTAGATCTTCAAAAAGTCTTGGATAGTCATTCCAAGGTATTTGAGACTCCCAAAGGTCTCCCTCCTATTCGTGATCACGATCATGCTATTCATTTGATTCTAGGAAGTGTTCCTCCAAACATTAGGCCATATAGATATCCCTATTCCCAAAAGAGTGAAATTGAACGTATGGTTGCAAAAATGCTAGAGGCTAGTATAATTCAACCTAACCAAAGTTCTTTCTCTGCTCCAGTAGTATTGGTGCACAAGAAGGATAGATCATGGCACATGTGTCCGGATTATAGGGAGCTCAACAAGCTCACTATTAAAGATAAGTTTCCCATTCCCGTCATTGATGAATTATTGGATGAATTTCATGGATCAACTTACTTCACCAAGTTGGACCTTCATTCAAGATATCATCAAATTAGAATGAAGATTGAAGACATTCCGAAAACAACATTTAGAACTCATGAGGGTCACTATGAATTTTTGGTCATGCCTTTTGGCCTTACCAATGCACCTTCTACATTTCAAGGTTTGATGAATTCCATTTTCAAACCCTTCCTTAGAAAATTTGTGTTAGTATTTTTTGATTATATACTAATCTACAACAAGTCTTGGAAGGATCATGTTGAACATGTTGACAGGGTGCTACAACTATTAGAGGAGAAACAATTATATGCAAAAAGATCCAAATTTTTCTTTGGAGTACAAGAGGTGGAATATCTGGGTCATATTGTATCTCATGAAGGAGTTAAGGTAGACCCTAGCAAAATTAAATCCATTAAGGAATGGAAAATCCCCACATCCATAAAGAATTTGCGAGGATATCTCGGGTTGATAGGGTATTATCGCAAGTTCGTTAAGAATTATTGGAGAATAGCAGCACCTCTAACAACATTATTGAAGAAAGATGCATTTTCATGGACTCCAGAAGCAACAAAGGCCTTCGAACATTTTAAAGAGGCAATGTGCCAAACACCGGTCTTAGCTACACTAGACTTCACAAAAACCTTTAATGTGGAATGTGATGCTTCAAGAAATGGAATTGGTGCTATTTTAATGCAAGATGAAAGACCCATTGCTTTCGAAAGTCGTCCAATCAAGGGAAAGTATTTACACAAAGCTATTTATGAGAAGGAAATGTTGGCAATACTACATGCACTTAAGAAATGATGGTCCTACTTAATGGGAAGACACTTCAAGGTAAAAACAAATCATGATAGCCTTAAATACTTTTTATAACAAAGATTATCCTCTGAAGAACAAAAAAATTGGGTCATAAAGATGTTGGGTTATGACTTTGAAATCATCTACAAAAAAGGGAAGCAAAATGTTGTGGCAGATGCACTCTCAAGAAAGGATGAGGATGTGGAAGCATTGTTGTGCGTCATTTCTATTATCCAATTAGATTGGATAAACGAAGCAAAGGGGGAATGGAAGAATGATGTAGAAGTGTGGGAACTTATTCGAAAGTTACAATAAGATTCCAATACATCTGATACATTTAGCCGGAAAAATGATTCGTTATGGTACAAAGATCACTTATACCTTTGTAAGAATTCCCAACTCAAACAAAAGATTCTTTTGGAATTGCATGCTTCTCCCTTAGGAGGGAACTAAGGATTTTAAAAACTTACCATAGGGTTAAGAAGGAATTTTTTTGGGATGGCCTTAAATCAGATATTCAAAATTTTCTGGTGGAATGTTTGGTTTGCCAACAAAATAAAGTTGAAATAATTAAGACACCAGGTCTATTACAACCTTTATCCATTCCAAGCCAACGTTGGGAGGAGGTTTCAATGGATTTTATCACAGGTTTACCCAAGTATGAGGGAAAGAGTGTCATCATGGTGGTAGTTGATAGACTTACAAAGTATGCACACTTTTGTGCATTATCACTTCCATTTAAAGCCAATAGAGTTTCTACTGCATTTATGGAAACAATTCAAAAGCTACATGGAAACCCAAAGATTATTGTAAGTGACAAAGATCCCATTTTTATTGGAAATTTTTGGACAAAATTATTTTCTTGTCTTGGTACTCAGTTAGCTCATAGCTCATTTTATCATCCTCAATCTGATGGGCAAACTGAGATAGTAAACAAATGTTTGGAAGGATATCTTCGTTGCTTTGTATTTGATAAACAAACATAATGGGTCAAATGGTTGCCTCTGGCAGAATGGTGGTATAACACTTCCTTCCATACTGCAACAAAAATGACCCCATTTATGGCACTTTATGGACATCAACCTCCATCCATCACATCATATTTAAGAGAAAATTCTAAGGTTCAAGCAGTGGAACATCACATCGAGCATCAACAACAAGTTCTCCAACTCTTAAAGGATAACCTTGTGTTGGCACAGAATAGAATGAAACAACAAGCATATCAACATTGTAGCGAAAGAAGTTTTGATGTAGGTGACTTGGTATTCCTACGGCTACAACCATATAAACAAATGTCCCTCAAGCAAGCTAAGAAGGATAATAAATTATCACCAAAGTATTATGGTCCGTATAAGGTGTTGCAAAAGATTGGTACTATGGCATACAAATTGGAGCTTCTTGCAGCTTCTCGAGTGCACCCAGTTCTCCATGTTTCATGTTTAAAGAAGGTTATAGGCGACAAGATCTCAGTTCAAACAATATTGCCAGAACTTGATGAGGAAGGAAAAATTATATTGGAACCGAAAGCAGTCATAGAAACAAGAACTCGACAGCTACGAAATCAATCCATTTCAGAGTATCTCATCAAGTGGAAGAACTTATCCGCTGAAGATTCCACATGGGAGGAAGAGAATTTTATACAAAAGCATCCAAAACTAATCAAGCGTTGATGACAACACATTTTTGAAGGAGAGGGGCATGTTAGGTCCCTATAATACTAATGATGCCCCCATTACTATTGTAATTGTATCCCTTAGTAATATTGTTGTGCCCCATATAATCCCTCTATTGTTATTTTTGTGCCTTTATATTATTATTGTTAGGTCGGCTTGGTTATATTGTGACTCCTTAGGCTCCTATATATAGAAAGGAGGTTTTGTCATTTGAATCATCGAAGAATTGTTCATTTATGTAATGTAAAGGAGGTTGACCCCTCGAATACTAACTAACTAAAATTGTAATGTATACCAAAATGCTATTTATAGCAGTGCTATTTTTAACACTTCTATTTTTAGCATTTCTTATTGCTATTTTCAACACTTCCTCTCAAAAAGAAAGGGATTATTAGTCACCCCAATCCTGTCTCTATGGAACTCGAACTTTCATTTTGACAATGCCTTAGTCAAAATATTTGCATCTTGTTCCTCGGTCGAAACATACATCAACAACATGATCCTCTTCACCACGCAATCTCGAAGATGATGGTACCGGATGTCGATGTGCTTGGACTTGTCATAAAATACTGGATTCTCAGAGAGTCATAATTGGATCCATCCTATGACCAAACAATCCCACTAGAATCTTCCGCATCCAAATGGCCTCACATGTTGCCTGACTGGAAGCCATGTATTCAGCCTCTGTTGAGCTAAGTGCAACTGACCTTTGTTTCTCGCTGTACCAGGAAACTGCAGCTGAACCAAGGTTGAAGATTCCTCTAGAAGTTCTCTTCCGGTCTGATGGACTCCGTACCCAATCTGCATTTGTGAAGCCCTGAAGCTTCACTCCCTCTGTCCGTCTGTACCACAATCCATACTGAGATGTTCCTCTGAGGTATCTCAGCACATGCTTCGCTGCCTTCCAAAACAGCTTGGTAGGCTGAACCATAGCTCGACTCAGCTGGTTCATCACAAAGAATATGATTATGTCAAGAATGTGAAGTAGTTAATAAGCAATAAGAACAAAGGCATCATCAAATTGCGAGATAAAGTCATCTTCTTCCTAAGCAAGCAACATCAAATAGGCTCACCATTCAAAAGTTCATTTTTTAATGCAATTTTTTTATCGAAAAATGTACATATGTATATATCCTCTATGTAAGTGTGTAAATAAATTTTTCAAATACACATTTCCATATTTAGACAAAGCATGTTGGAAGATGAGCCTAGCTCATTATATGTTGGCATCATCAGATTTTTCTCAAAATTCTTTATCTTCTAATGAATCTAAATGTTTATATGGAATTCATCAATCTAAATTATGATGACCCCTATATTTAACTGAAATTTGGTCTATGAAGTAAGCAAAAACATGAGACATTTGCAATTATATGAAAGAAAAATGATTGTCATCAATTCTTATGGAGCATATTTATACATCTGTATGTTTGGTTACTAGTAGCCCTCATCATGAAGTATCATGAGATCGTCATATGAATCACATTACTTGCAAATTCTATTTAAAAAGGCTTAGCATATAAGAATATAATCAAGTACAATATTGACACAAAGGATAACTATATGCACATATTCCCTAGGATTGCAAAAAAATGTTAGATGATCCAAAAATACAATCTTATCATAAGTTATAAAATTAGAATAAAATAATTATTAATTTAAGATTTTAAATTAATAATTATTATTCTATAATGTTTAATTATTTAATGGAGACATTTAGAATTAGTATATTTTAGTAACAAGATATGACTCTCTAAAAGTGTCGTATCTTAGGCTTTATTTTAGGAGATTTGTTAGCTAGTTGTTTTGAATAGCATTTATTGTAAATGGACACTTGTTATTTAATAAGTGATCCATAATTAGAGGTAGTTAGGACACAGAGCTTATAAATAGCTCATTGCAAGAGTGATAGATTTCCCCCCCTGTGATCCAAAGATACATTACAACAGATACCAAGTTCATCCCTGAACTTAGTAAAATTTATTCTGCCAAGCGGTTTTGTGAAAAGGTTGGAGATCTTATCTTTGGAAGGACAATAAACTGGCTTGAGGACATCTTTGGCAATGAGAGATCTGATATGATGATACTTGGTGTCCACATGCTTTGTCTTTGAATGAAAAACTGGGTTCTTGGCAAGTTTGATGGCTGATTGGCTATCAATGAATAATGATGTAGCTTTTGCCTGAGAAATGCCCAAGTCCTGCAAAATTCTGTGCAACCAAACAATTTCACATGTTGCTTCCCATGCTGAAATGTACTGTACTTCTGCTGAGGAGGTGGCCAATGTAGCTTGTTTCTTACAACTCCAAGATACTACTGCTAACCTCATGTTAATTAAATAACTTGATGTTGATGCTCGATCATCAATACCTCCAGCAAAGTCGGCATCAGAATAGCCACCAAGTACAAAATTTTTAGTCTTTGTGTAAAGAAGACCTAAATATTTTGTTCCTTGGATATATCGAAGAACTCTTTTGGTTGCATTCCAGTGGCTGTCTCTCGGTTCCTGCATAAAACGTGAAAGAATACTGACCGCATAAGATAGATTAGGGCGAGTATTTTTCAAATAAATCAAGTTGCTAATCAACTGTTTGTAAGTAGTACTGTCCACCTTCCCCCCTCCCTTCAAATTTTGAAAGTTTCAAGGTTTGCTCCATGGGGGTGAGCACAAGCTTGTAAACCTACATGCTAAATCGCTGAAGAACCTCTGCTGCATACTTACTCTGAGAAATGAAAATATGATGTGGACACTGGAATACTTCAACTCCAAGATAGTAGTGAAGTAATCCCAAATATATCATCTTAAAACCTGCATGTAACTCCTTTTTCACCTTTGCAATATGATCATCATGGTTGCCAATAATGATCAAATCATCTACATACATAACAAGAATTACTAGATATTTTCCCTGTTGTTGCACATACAAAGTATCATTAGATTCACTTCGTTGAAAACAAACTTTCTTTAGGTATTCATCCATCTTTGCATACCAAGCTCGGGGAGCTTGTTTTAATCCATATAAAGCCTTGATCAATTTGAAGACTTTATGTTCTTGTCCTTCAATTTCAAAACGTGGCGGTTGGGTCATATACACCTTCCTATAAATCCCCATTGAGAAAAGAACTTTTCACATCCATTTGATGAGCTTTCCATCCTTTTTGAGCGGCCAATGTAAGGGTTAATCGGATGGTGTTCCATTTAGCTATAGGAGCAAATGTTTCCTCATAATCAATGCCAACCTGCTGTGCAAAGCCTTTTGCGACAAGTCGTGCTTTATACTTTTCAAGTTCTCCCTTTTGATTATACTTAATTCTACAAACCCATTTGCATCCTATGGGTTTAACATTTTATGGACAATCAACAAGTTTCCAAGTGTTGTTATCAATTACTGCTTGATATTCTTCAACCATAGCCTGTTGCCATTCTTTATGCTTTACTGCTTCTTTGTATGTGGAAGGTTCAGTAAAATCATTTGCTATCAAGGCAAAATTTCCTTCACTTCTATGTGCCCTTCTGGTGCGTGTTTTATTCTGATCATCAGGCTTTACATCTTACAAAAGTTGAACTGCTCATTTCGGTAGTTGGTGCTCACTTATTTGTGCTTCTGAAAAATGTCCATCATTGTAAAGAGGATTAATATAAACTGATGTTCTTCGTTCAGGTGAAGAGTGTGGAGAATCACTGCCAGAAGAACTGCTGCTACTTGGAGATGTGGATGAACTGCCAGAAGACCCAAATGATGTTGTTGATGTAGATGGATTGGATGAATCATCTTCAGAGGGAGGAAAATCAAGTTCATACCAATTTGGTGAAGTTGGTTGACTTTTCATTTTTCCATTTCTTTTACTTCCCTTAGTTTCTAACTTGTGAAGAAGATTTTCTATTTCTTCAGCACTCTTACTCTTAGTTTCATAAAAAATGACATCCCTAATCACAATGAATTTTCCATTGGTCAAAAGTTGATACCCTTTCTTCTCATCAGAATAGCCAATCGTTGTGCATTTTAAACTTCTTGAGTCAAGCTTAGTTCGTTTTTCTTTCAGAACTAAGCCATAACATACTGATCCAAAAACTTTAAGATGTTTAACTCGAGGTTTGAAACCAAAGAAAGCTTCATAAGGTGTGATTCCATCTAAAGAAGCAGTTGGAGATCTGTTTCTTAAGTAGACAGTTGTATGTATTGCTTCTGCCCAATATGTTGGACTTAACCTCTTGAAATTTAACACGGATCTCGCCATTCCTAACAAGGTGCGATTCATTCTTTCGACTACTCCATTTTGCTATGGAGTGTAAACATTAGTAAGATGTCATCTTATGCCATTTTCACTGAAATAAGTTTTGAATTCATTTGAAGTGAATTCTCCCCCATTATTCGTTCTTAGAGTACCTACCTTTTCTTTGACTTCATTTTCAACAAGTTGGCAAAAAATTTTAAACTTCTCAAATGCTTCTGACTTGTTCTTCAAAAAGTAAACCCAAATCATTCTACTAAATTCATTAATGAATAGTAAGAAATATTTGCAACTACCAAATGAAGTTTGTAGTGGTCCACAAACATCATTTTGAACTAGTTGTAGCTGGCTGTTTGCACGCCATGAACTTGTTGGAAAACTTTCTCGACTTTGTTTGCCATAAATGCAAGCTTCACATTTTTCATTTTCCCTTTTGAAAGTAGGAAGTCCTTTAACCATTCCTTGTTTCTACAATTGATAAAGACTCTCAAAATTTAAATGTCCATATCTTACAGGCCATAGTCTTACAGGTGAAATACCTATAGTCACTTCCCCTACAAAATCAGAATGCCTTGGAATAATTGTCCCTTTCATCCGTAACTGTTTTCCATCTTCATAACCATTCATGACTATTTTCAAGCTTTGTTTGAATGAATTAATCTTGACTAAACCATCTTCCATAATCACCTGATGTCCTGCTTGTCGAATCGTGACTAAAGAGAGCAATTTTTTCTTAAAAGCTAGTACATACCATACATTGGAAATCATTTTTTCTCCAGGGAGAAAAACTTTAACTGCTCCTTTTCCATAAGGAGTATGTTTTTTATCATCAACAAGAAAAATGGAATTAAGTTGGCAATTTTGAAAATTCCAAAAAAAATCACGTCGATAAGTCATGTGCTCAGTTGCCTCGGAATCCAAGATCTAGGCATCTTCATAATCACTTCTAAGATGGGATGAAAGTTGTGATGAGGGTGAGGAAGTAAAAGCATATTCTAAGTTATCATCATCTTGATCATTTGCAAATTGCACCAAGTGTTGCTAAAAATTGGGAATTTTATTAAGAGAAGTGCGACAATCTTCAACATAATGTCCAACTTTATTACATCTTCGACACACAATTTGACTTAAGTCTCTTCCTCTTCTTGAAGATTGTCCTCTGCCTCTGCTTTGACTTCTATGTTGAGATTGTCCTCTACCTTGATTATTATTTCCTTGTCCTTTAAAATTGCCTCTTCCTTGGTTGTTTTCTCTACTTTTGCTTCAACCCCGACTTTGTACATTATTAGCTGCTTGATTCTAATTGAAATTCCCTCTGCCTCTGCCTCGAGAACTGTTTGCTGATGATTTACTAGTGCTAGACTCTGTGAGAAAAACATCTTCACCAACTTTATTCTTCTTCCCAAAGGTTTTATCATATTGGGTCAACATTTCATAGAGCTCATCAAACTTTAATTTCTCTAATTTCCCAGTTAATTGTAAAGTCTCCAAAAAATGCATGTAGGAAGAAGGAAGTCTAGCAATTGCAATTGTTACCATAAAACTATCATCTAGTGCTGGAATACTAGCGTTAATGATTTCCTGCCTAATATTCTTAAGTCTTGAGATATATTCAGGAACATCACCTCCTTCAGTCAATTTTTGTTGTAACAATTTTAATTGTAGATCAACTTTATTTGATTCAGGCTGAGTATCAAAGAGGTCTTTAAAAGTTTTCAAAGCAGACCATGCATCTGTAGCATTTTTTATATGGACATACATTTCATCATTCACAGAAGATTTAATAAGAGCTAAGGCTTTGGCATTCTTAACTTCCCATTTTGCTAGTGCAGCTGCATCTGTGGGTTTATTCGGCTTAATATCTCCACAAACAATAAATTCCCAAAATTAAAAAAACTCACCATATCTCTTCAAAATAAAGTATTCCTTATCTCTCCAAAAAAAATTTACAAAATTAAAATATTCCTTATCTCTCCGCTTCTTCACTCTCATCATAAATTAAAACCTACCATGCTTCATTACAAACCATGAGAATTTTCACTCTTTTTTTATTGTGATTTGTAAACTAATGCATTGAAAATTTAATGAACCAAAGAAAAAATGAAAAAATGATGATCTCAAGGTGGAGTATTTGACAAAAAGTTCAAAAGATGATTTCTTTGCCACCGCAAAGGAAATTGTTATGAAACCAGCTCAAGAAAAGATAGAAAAGATAGATCAACGCCTTAGAATTCAGCCTCTTCGAGAGGGCAACCTCATTTACATTACATAAATGAACAATTCTTGGATGATTCAAATGACAAAACCTCCTTTCTATATATAGGAGTCTAGGGAGTCACAATATAATCCAGCCGACCTAACAATAATAATATAAAGCCACAAAAATAACAATAGAGGGATTCTATGGGGCACAGAAATAACAATATGGGGGTAATAGGGGCACAAAAATATAAATAAGGGGTATAACTACAATAGTAATGGGGTAATCACTAGTATTATAGGGACCCAACATGCCCCTATCCTTCAAAAAAGTGTTGTCCTCAATGCTTGAGTAGTTCTGGATACTTCTGCATAAAATTCTCATCCTCCCATGTGGAATCTTCAGCGGATAAGTTCTTCCACTTGATAAGATACTCTGAAATTGATCGATTTCGTAGCTGTCGAGTTCTTGTTTCTGTGACTGCTTCCGGTTCCAATATAATTTTTCCTTCCTCGTCAAGTTTTGGCAATATTGTTTGAATTGGGAGCTTGTCACCTATAACCTTCTTTAAACATGAAACATGGAAAACTGGGTGCAATCGAGAAGCTGCAGGAAGCTCCAATTTGTATGCCATAGTACCAATCTTTTGCAACACCTTGTACGGACCATAATACTTTGGTGATAATTTATTATCCTTCTTAGCTTGCTTTAGGGACATTTGCTTATATGGTTGTAGCCGTAGGAATACCCAATCACCTACATCAAAACTTATTTCACTGTGATGTTGATCTGCCTGTTGTTTCATTCTATTTTGTGCCAACACGAGGTTATCCTTTAAGAGTTGGAGGACTTGTTGTTGATGTTCGATGTGATGTTCCACTGCCTGAACCTTAGAATTTTCTCTTAAATATGATGTGATGGATGGTGGTTGATACCCATAAAGTTCCATAAATGGGGTCATTTTTGTTGCTGTATGGAAGTAAGTGTTATACCACCATTCAGCCAGAGGCAACCATTTGACCCATTGTGTCTGTTTATCAGATACAAAGCAACGAAGATATCCTTCCAAACATTTGTTTACTATCTCAGTTTGCCCATCAGATTGAGGATGATAAGATGAGCTATGAGCTAACTGAGTACCAAGACAAGAAAATAATTCTGTCCAAAAATTTCCAGTGAAAATGGGATCTCTGTCACTTACAATAATCTTTGGGTTTCCATGTAGCTTTTGAACTGTTTCCATAAATGCAGTAGAAACTGTACTGGCTTTAAGTGGATGTGATAATGCACAAAAGTGTGCATACTTGGTAAGTCTGTCAACTACCACCATGATGACACTCTTTCCCTCAGACTTGGGTAAACCTGTGATAAAATCCATTGAAACCTCCTCCCAACATTGGCTTGGAATGGATAAAGGTTGTAATAGACCCGGTGTCTTAATTGTTTCAACTTTATTTTGCTGGCACACCAAACATTCCGCCACAAACTTTTGAATATCTGATTTAAGGCCATCCCAAAAAAATTCATTCTTAACCCTGTGGTAAGTTTTTAAAAATCCTGAATGCCCTCGTAAGGGAGAAGTGTGCAATTCCATAAGAATCTTTTGTTTTAGCTGGGAATTCTTACAGAGGTATAAGCGATCTTTGTACCATAACGAATCATTTTGCCAGCTAAATGTATCAGAAGTACTGGAATCTTGTTGTAGCTTTCGAATAAGTGCCCACACTTCTTCGTCATTCTTCCATTCCTCCCTTGCTTCGTTTATCCAATCTGGTTGGATAATAGAAATGGCACACAACAATGCTTCCACATCCTCATCCTTTCTTGAGACTGCATCTGCCACCACATTTTGCTTCCCTTTTTTGTAGATGATTTCAAAGTCATAACCCAACATCTTTGTGACCCACTTTTGTTGCTCTTCAGAGGATAATCTTTGTTCTAAAAAGTATTTAAGGCCATCATGATCCGTTTTTACCTTGAAGTGTCTTCCCATTAGGTAGGGTCGCCATTTCTTAAGTGCATGGAGTATTGCCAACATTTCCTTCTCATAAATAGCTTTTCTTAAAAACTTTCCCTTGATTGGACGACTTTCAAAAGAAATGGGTCTTTCATCTTGCATTAGAACGGCACCAATTCCATTTCCTGAAGCATCACATTCCACAATAAAGGTTTTTGTGAAGTCCGGTGTAGCTAAGACCGGTGCTTGGCACATTGCCTCTTTAAGATGTTCAAAGGCCTTTGTTGCTTCCGGAGTCCATGAAAATGAATCTTTCTTCAACAATGTTGTTAGAGGTGCTACTAGTCTCCCATAATTCTTAACAAACTTGCAATAATACCCTGTCAACCCAAGAAATCCTCGCAGATGCTTTATGGATGTGGGGATTTTCCATTCCTTAATGGCTTTAATTTTGCTAGGGTCTACCTTAACTCCTTCATGAGATACAATATGACCCAAATATTCCACCTCCTGGACTCCAAAGAAACATTTGGATCTTTTTGCATATAATTGTTTCTCCTCCAATAGTTGTAGCACCCTGTCAACATGTTCAACATGATCCTTCCAAGACTTGCTGTAGATTAGTATATCATCAAAAAATACTAACACAAATTTTCTAAGGAATGGTTTGAAAATTGAATTCATCAAACCTTGAAATGTTGAAGGTGCATTGGTAAGGCCAAAAGGCATGACCAAAAATTCATAATAACCCTCATGAGTTCTAAATGTCGTTTTCGAAATGTCTTCAACCTTCATTCTGATTTGATGATATCCCGAACGAAGATCCAGCTTGGTGAAGTAAATTGATCCATGCAATTCATCGAGTAATTCATCAATAACAGGAATGGGGAACTTATCTTTAATAGTGAGATTGTTGAGCTCCCTATAATCCGGACACATGCGCCATGATCCATCCTTTTTGTGCACCAATACTACTGGAGCTGAGAAAGAACTTTGACTCGGTTGAATTATACCAGCCTCTAGCATTTCTGCAACCATACGTTCAATTTCACTTTTTTGGACATAGGGATATCTGTACAGCCTGATGTTTGGAGGAACACTTCCTGGAATCAGATGAATAGCATGATCATGATCACGCATAGGTGGGAGACCCTTGGGAGTCTCAAATACCTTGGAATGATTGTCCAAGACTTTTTGGAGATCTGGAGAAATAGATGATTCCAATGTGGAAACATCTAGCGAGCATAATTGTGCAATTACACCTCTTTGCTCCATTTTTAGAAGCTTTGTCATACCATGAGAGCTGATTATCTTTCCTGGTTTCCCTGCAATACCCCTTAATTCAACTTCCTTTCCTTCCGTAGAAAATTTGATGAAAAGTTCTTGAAAATTAAAAGCTATTGTACCCAAGGATTGTAGCCATTGGACTCCTAGTACAACATCTGCACCTCCCATTGGAATGGAAAGCATTGGGCTAGTCAAATACATATTCTCCCATGGATAGCTTGATATTATGGCACTTTCCAGAGAAATTTATTGTTCCTCCATTTGCAATCATCACTTGACACTCTGGTGCTGGATATAGGAAGCAATTCAATTCTTTTGCTACCCTACAATGAATAAAATTGTGGGTGCTTCCTGAATCAATCAACACTATTACCTTTTTCTTCTTGATTTGTCCTTCTATCTTGATGGTTTGAGGAGTGGTAATTCCCACCAATGCATTACAAGATATGGTCGGATTTATTTGTTCTTCATCTAGGCTTTGTTCCTGAAGTATATCTTCTTCTTTTGACCTTTCTTGCTCCTTTTCTTCTTCCTCTTCACAATCTATGTAGAATAATTTCTTCTAAGCACACTTATGACCTTTAGTGTATTTGCTATCACAACTGTAACAAAGCCTTTTTGCTCTTTTTTCTTCCAATTTTTGTGGTGTCAACCTTATAGGTTGTGGAAGACTAGGGGCAACAAAACTTCCGTCTTTATAGTTGTGAGTGGTATGCTTCCTGGTTGCCATAATTTTGATTTCCATTTTTCTTGCTAACCTGAATGCCTTCTCTAATGAATAAGGTTCCCAAAGGCGAACATCATGTTGGATATTATCCTTTAAAGACCCTATGAACACATCAATCCTATGCTCCTCTGGAATATCTTTTACCCTTATGTTCAATTTTTGGAACTCCTCAATGTGCTCCATTACTAAACCCTTTTGTTTGAGACTTATCAATTGGCTAAAAAAAGTGTTGCTTTTTGTATCTTCATAATGTGCTATCAATTCTTTCGTAAAAATTGCCCAAGTGATAAATCGTTTACGAGAGCAAAGCCATTGATGCCATACAAACTGATTTGGTTCCAAATATATAGTTGCCATACGTACCTTTTGCGCGTTTTTGCACATTATTGAGATCGAAGAATTGCTCCATCTGTAATATCCATGTGGCGGGATCCTTGCCATCAAACTTCCTCATATCGATTTTTGAAATATGGTGATTCTTCGATCCAACATTAGCATCTATGGAATCATGATTAACATTTCTTTTGTTCTCATCATGAGTTTCCTTTACTACCTTTTCACCATTAGTGACCCTTTCTTGTAGCAACTTCTTCAATTCTTCCATGTCTGTCTTCATATCTATCTTCAAATCTGCCATGTCTCTCTTCAAATCTGTCTTCGAATCATCCATCTTAGCTTCCATGCCCTTTATCTTAGATTCCACGCCATTTATCTTAGATTCCATGCCACTTATCTTAGCTTCTGTTAGCTTTTGTGAGCGTGACATTTGTTGCACTTGTTCTTGTAATTGTGATATATCATGTAGCATTTCTTCCTCTTCTTCATGGGTCATGCTAGAGCTTTCAGGTTCCTTACTAGGTGTTTGCATTTTCTTTCCTCGGGGCATCAGTTACTGATAATAATGATTTACTATGCCCTTTGAATTCCGTTAAACCAAGCTTACACAAAAATTAAAAATAAAAACTACACACCTTTTTTCACTTTATAGAAGCCTCATATTGAATCTGATGTATCTCTGTAATTTCGGATCACCCAATTCTGAAATTTCTACCTGTAGTAGCCTTTTGCGTCCTCTTTCCAATGCCACAAGTCTGAGCCAAATTGGATTCTCCAAGGAAGAGTTATGTGAAATATCCCACAGTGACCTGTTTTTAGACTAGTTCAGTAGAGCGAACTTGTACGACATACCACGAGTCACTGTTTCAACCTTTGAATCTAAAACACACACACAAGAAACCACAGTCCGTCCTATTTCTGTACCTTCTTACGAAATTTCAATCCGATCCCCAGAGAGAAAGTTATGATGATTTTCCCTAGGTCACCTGTTTTGAATGTAATTCAGGAGTCTGCAAAAAGACCAACTTCCTCAGATCATATCTCCGCAAATATCGCGCAAAAAGCTCTGAAATTCAGACCTAAGGTTCAGCGCGATTTCTTCTCAAATGGGTTTTTTTTGCGACTTCTGAAACGTCACAGAAAAAAAGTTATAGCGAAAATGCCACGATGACCTGTTTGGAGCAGCGAAACCCTAGAATCCAAAGCTCCGATACCAAATGTTATGAAACCAGCTCAAGAAAAGATCGAAAAGATAGATCAACGCCTTATAATTCAGCCTCTTCGAGGGGGCAACCTAATTTACATTACATAAATGAACAATTCTTGGATTATTCAAATGACAAAACCTCCTTTCTATATATAAGAGTCTAGGGAGTCACAATATAATCCAGCCGACCTAACAATAATAATATAAAGCCACAAAAATAACAATAGAGGGATTCTATGGGGCACAGAAATAACAATATGGGGGTAATAGGGGCACAACAATATAAATAAGGGGTATAACTACAATAGTAATGGGTAATCACTAGTATTATAGGGACCCAACATAAATTGATGTCATGACGGCTTCGTTTAAGGCTACCATTTAAATTACCGCTTGCCATTTATACTTCCTCAGCCTTGTTTAATGGATCACTTTCTGCTAAAATGTAATGGACCACATCTCCTGTAATTTCATGTACAAATACGATGACTTCCTCCTCGGTGCAAATTTATTTTCTTTTGCACGCAATTTCAGGTATTAGAGATGCATTTTTCACTAGGACTGACTGGCCTCCTTTGTATGCCCTTTTTGATTTGCAAACCTTTGGATTCTTACTTAAGTCTTAAATATGAAGAAAAATAAATTAGGCATACTTTTCTCTATTTAAAAATACACAATTTACCGGTGAGCAGTCAAGGAAACTGTTAATGTGCTCTTGTCATGTTACGATGATCCTTATAGTCAACTTGCATTACTCACATTAAATCAATACCGAGAACTAAATATACATGTGTGCAGTGCTCAATACAATGCTAGAAATTTTGTATATCTAGATAGCCAACAACAATGCAACGTTTAGCCTTTCATCTTGTACGTCTGCAAGGTCACGCAAACAAATAAAAGGAAAGTGTATGCAATGTGGGAAAAAACACGTATACACCAAGAGAAAACATGTATGCAGGTCTCTCTCCAGAAGATAGCAATGTATCCACTTTGATGCAACGTTCCCACCATACGCCTAATTTTTAGCCTTCAAAGGGAGCACCAATGCGTTCAAGTCTTTCAGACGGATCACTTGAAACCATGGTAAGACGGCCAGGCAATTAAGTGTGAGAAAAGAGGAATTAAAGAAGTCTGAACAATCCGTAGGGCACAAGAGTCTTTGTCAAAGTCTGAATGTAGATGCTGACACTGTCACCCAATAGATGCAAATCCACATCGTTGCATCACAATAACTATACAGATTTTGCAGAAAAGTCACATATATTTGCATATTTTTTATTTTACAATTAAAAAAATGATTCTAGAATTTACAAAGCTAAAATCAATAATAAAATTTCTGTTACTTTTAAACAAAAAACTGGACAAATTCCATACCAATTATATGCTGATCAATTCAATGGAGTTTTCCAAAAAATTGTAGAGCTGGAATCTTCTCCAAACATCCATTGTAGCATTACCGGAGCTCTAATACCACATATTGAAAAAATGAAATTAACTTAGACAAATATATAAACAACACATAATAAACCAGACACAAAATATTGGTGGAAAAGGCTTCAACCTCATGGCTTCCTTAGGTATTCTCTCTCATTAAAATAGTTGAATGTAGTGTTACAAATAAATAAATGAGAGATAGTGTCTCAAGATAGTGCGTGCTATCTTAGACACCTTTGGTTGAGATAATTTCTCAACTACACACTAACTTAGGAGAACTAGTTGGAGAGAATCTCTCCTCCTAAATAAACTCCCTAGTTTGAGGAACTAACTCTCATGATTTAATTTAATTAATTATTTTATTTGTATTTATAATTGCTTATAAGAGAGTGAGGCTAACAAAAAATCTATTGAAGAAGACTCATAAGTGATTAAATCCAACAAGTGATTAGGATGCATTGCTACATTTCATTGCATCACTAGGATTTCTCCAAATCCTTCAGCTCTATTATTATGACTACACATATTTGGATGTTATTAATCCTATATTGGTGAAGTCCAAGAAGAGTTAAAAACATATTCATCATCATTGAAAGGAATTTGTTGGAAAACATCAGTATCATAGCTGAAGAAGAATAAATTTCTATATCGGACAAAAATATATCATATCATAAGGACTTGAATGAAGCATCAATTCATCATGAGATTTTCATAAGAAGAAACTCAATCATAAGGAGAGGTAATTATCCATATATATACAAGTTGTAGAAAATAAGGCTCATATATCATGTAGCAAGAAAATGGACAAAAGTTCAAATCCACTATATTGCAAACTCTATTCTCTATAATCATTGAGATGCATTTTTTCAGAGGCATTCGATACTAAGAGAATTTCATAAACACAAAATTGTTGAAAAGAAGGCTACCAGTGCTTTCCATTGAAAGGGGCATCACTATAATTGATCACTAGAAAAAAGGAGATCCCTAAAAGATCAAGAAAACTTGTAGGGTAAGCAAGCATCTCAAAGAAGGAAATGGGAACCCAAAGAGAATTGAGCACTCAAATGATTTCTATATGTAATGCTAAAGTATGAATAGTGGTAAGGAAGGTAATACAAGGAAAAGGAGGAGTAACGACTATATGCAATTAGGGATATCAATATTTTACCAGAGCAGAAATGTTAGAGATAGAATGATAGATAATACGTGTTGATAGGCCCACACATGGTATTGAAAACAGGGTACAACATTCGTAACTATTGGACATTGTAGATACACCAATATGCGTTTCAATAGATTTTGGACAAAGTGATGGTTTATTCAAATAAAATGTTGGAAATCACATTAATATGGTAGGAGAAATTAAGTGATGACTCTTAAAACATAAATTTATATAACTGCATGCATTAATTTGTATATTGTGGTGTCAGAAGTGGGACTGGAGTAGGTTAAAATATCCTAGAATAACGATAAAATTCTCTGGAACATCATTAAAATTTCTTGCAACACTGTTAAATTAGTTAGCGTTAAATTCCATGAACAATAATGATAACATGGCAATGGAATAATAATGTATATGAAGCATAAGGCATATAGAAATCGTGCGATACAACTATTGTGGAAGGCATACATATCGAAGGCATACATATGTTTCAATGTTTTATTACATATATGTCAAACATGAGCAATAATGAGAACTTGGCAATGGAATAATAATATGTATGCAAAAGAATAATATAATATGTATGTATACATCGTGTTAATCAAGAAATCTTCCTACTCACCACTAGTGTGTGAGAAAGTGCATTATGAAATCCAAAAATTATAATTGAACGCCTTGTAGGTGAGACTATCAATATTGCAAAGGAAAATCGTTGAGCATGCTGCAAGGGAAAATCGTTGATCTATTGCTATTATTTTTTTCGAACCTCTCCATGATGGATGTGTTACATGCTTTTTTCATTGTAGATGCTTACATGCTTTTTTCATTGTAGATGCTTCCATCATTGTTTTCTTCCATCGTTATAAATATCTTCCTGATAGAGATCCAAACTGGTGACATCTGCCAGATAGAGATATGAACCAGTGACATCTGTTATGATATTTTCATCAGATTGGTATCATCAATCAATAGATAATATAAAGTGAGGTGAAGTTAAGTCCACTGATCGACATTAACATGGGTTTTCTCTTTGCATGGAGAAAAGGAAATTAAGAGATACTTGCTATGGCCGTAAAGAACCAACCTAGAGCACACTTCTTCTCCTCGAAGTCAAAATTCATTTTATTGCATGAAAGTTTGACACGATGAGAGATTCCTAATATCTAATACGTGTTGTTCCTTATGCTCCATATTTCTTCCCCTCCTTTACAAAACAAACAGAACTGGTCAAAGGAATTGTGTAATTTGACTTATTGGTCAAGGGGAATTATTAGGGTTTTGTTCCCTAAGCAAGAACTGGCAAGGTTCTCTCCGAGGAAGTAAAGTATCAGTGTAGATTAGTCAACATTAATTTATTAAAATTTTTAATGCCTATTCGACTAAAATTCAATGCTTGCTCAAGTCCTAATTCACTTATCCATGTTTATTTAACTCTCAAATGGACCTTGTATTACTGTTTCAATGCATTATTCAAATGTTGAATCTATATACATCACATTGGGTTGAAGTTGTGACTTCATTTTTGACCAACTATTTAATATTTTAGGTTAGGCACATATATCATTGGAGAATTTTCTATGATTTGACATTATTATGGTACTAAAATGTAGAAATGGCATTCGAAATACACCAACGTTAATACAAATGATCTAGCCAGTATCAAATTTGATACAAATCCACTAGCATTAATAGAAATCCTCCAACACTAATTTATGGTTCACTCCAGCGGAAATAATGGTAACCGCCAACATAATTAATGAAAGCAATTTCATTGAGATTTCGTTGATCATCAACATCCATGTGGTATCAACGTTAATACAAATCCATGAAAGCAATTGGGAGTTCGTTGATTGTTCAACATTCTTGTGGTATCAACATTATATTATTTATCAACAGTTATGACTTGATTATTATTATGATACAATGTTTATATGGTATTTGTTTAACATTCATGTGTATATTGCCAATGTTAATGCTCCATTACATATTACATTAAGTGTTAGGCCCCTATACTACTAGTGTAACCCGTTATTGTTATTAGTACAACCCGCTTATTATATTTTTATACCCATGTAGTCCCCATATTGTTACTATTGTGCCCCATAGAAGCCCATTATTGTTATTATTGTGCCCTTACATTATTATTGTTATGTCGGCTCTGATTGTATTATGACCCCTTAGGCTCCTATATATAGAAAGGAGGTCTTGTCATTTGAATCATCCAAGAATTATTCATTTGTGTAATGTAAAGGAGGGCTCCCACTCAAAGAGGCTTATTTCTAAGTAGTTCATCTATCTTTTCTATCTTTTTGTGAGTTGCTTTCCTAACATTTGGTATTAGAGCTTTGGATTCTAGGGTTTTGCTGCTCCAAACAGGTCATCGTGGAATTTTTGCTATAATACTTTTCCTGCGACATTTCAGATGCTAAAAAAAGAATCCATTTGGGTTGAAATCGTTCTGAACCTCGGGTTTGAATTTTAGAGCTTTTCGTTCTATATTTGTGAAGATATGATCTGAGGAAGTTGGATTTTTGCAGACTCCCAAATTACATTCAAAACAGGTGACCCGGGGAAAATAGTCATAACGTTTGTTTTGAGCATCAGATTGGAATTTCGTAAGAAGTTACAGAAAGAGGACAAACTGTAGTTTCTTGTGTATATTTTCCAGATCCTAAGGTCAAAACAGTGACACGTAGCACTTCATACAAGTTTGATCTTCTCAAAAGGTATATAATCAGGTCATCTTTGGAGATTGTGCATAACTGTTTCTTGGAGAATCTAAATTTGATCAAACTGGTGGCATTGGGAAGAGGACATAGAGGGCTACTGCAGATCAAAATTTTAGAACTTAAAGATCCGAAAGTACAGAGTTACAATCATTTCAAGATTGAGCTCCTAAATCAAGAAAAAGCGAGATGAGGAAGTTTGATGGCAAGGATCCGGTAAATTGGATACTACAAATGGAGAAATATTTCGATCTACATGGTGTACCACTATTACAAAAGGTATGTATTGCATCTTCATATTTAGAACAAGATCAATTTTTATGGTATAAAGGGCTTTGTTCTCGTAAACAACTTGTTACGTGGTCAATTTTCATGGAGGAAATTATAGCACATTATGAGAATACAAAGAGCAACACCTTCTTTAGAGCAACACCACAACAATTGGAAGAAAAAAGAGAAAAAGGGCTTTGTTGCAAAGTGGAAAGAAAAATTATGGCAACAAGGAATTCTACCCCTCACAACTATAAATATGGAAGTGTTGTTTCTCCTAACCTTCCACAACCTACAAGGGTTACACCACAATAATTGGAAGAAAAAAGAGAAAAAGGGCTTTGTTACAATTGTGATAGAAAATGCACTAAAGGTCATAAGTGTGTTGAGAAGAAATTATTTTACATAGAGTATGAAGAGGAGGAAGAAAAAGATCTATAAACATCAAAAGAAGAGGATATATGCTAGGACCCAACCCCAGAGAAAGAAAAAATGAATCCGACCATATCTTGTAAAGAATTGGCAAGAATTACTACTCCTCAAACTCTTAGGATAGAAGGACATATCAAGAAGAAAAAGGTTCAAGAAGTGAAATATCACATCAAGAAAGAAGAAATGAATCCAACCATATCTTGTAATTCATTGGCTGGAATTACCACTCCTCAAACTATTCAGATAGAAGGACATATTAAGAAAAAAAATGTTCAAGAAGTGAAATATCACATCGAGCATCAAGAAATGAATCCAACCATATCTTGTAAAGCATTGTTTTGTGCTATTTCTATTATCCAACCAGATTGGATAAATGAAGCAAGGGATGAATGGAAGAAGGACGAAGAATTATGGCTACTCATTCAAAATTTGCAGAAGATCCCAATTCAATTAATATTGCCAAAACTTGAAGAGGAAGAAAAAATCATATTGGAACCTTGAGCAATCACAGAAACAAGAACCAGACAGCTACGAAATCGATCAATTTCAGAGTATCTCATCAAGTGGAAGAACTTACCTACTAAAGATTCCACAAGGGAGGACAATATTTTATACAGAAGCATCAAGAACTACTCAAGCATTGAGGACAACACTTTTTGAAGGAGAGGGGCATGTTAGGCCCCTATACTACTAGTGTAACCCCTTATTGTTATTAGTACAAACCCCTTATTATATTGTTGTACCCATGTAGTTCCCATATTGTTACTATTGTGCCCCATAGAAGCCCACTATTGTTATTATTGTGCCCTTACATTATTATTGTTATGTCAACGCTGATTATATTATGACACCTTAGACTCCTATATATAGAAGGGAGGTCTTTTCATTTGTATCATCGAAGAATTGTTCATTTGTGTAATGTAAAGGAGGTTGCCCCCCCCAAAGAGGCTGAATTCTAAGGCATTGATCTATCTTTTCTATCTTTTTGTGAGCTGGTTTCATAACATTAAGTTCATTACACATTACAAATGATCCAACTTTCATTATAGATTAATGGTTCAATGATATTAATTCTCTAGTGTATTAATGCTCCAACAATGTATTCATGCTCTAACGATAGGGTTTGATGTGTTTATTATATGCGTATTAATCCTCCAACTATGTATTCATGCTCCAACAACACTGCACCAACGATGTTTTATGCCCTAATATAAGCGTCATTGTGATGCAAGAAAGTGTTTCCTCTATGGACAGAGGCAACCCCTCTAGCCCTAGAGTGGGTCTAGTCACAAACAAGGACAAATCAACAATAGCTTTCCTTGAACAGTCATAGTTGGAGGCCTACCTCAACCGGTGGTCGATGGAGTTCCGTTGCGCTGCTCTAGCTTCCGCTTCCTTCTCCTAACGAGTGATCAACCTGAAACAATGCAAAAGAAACACAACAAAGCACGTAACTGGAACAACAATGATCTATTTACTCACAAAGTCAAGAAGTCATGAGCTATCAGGTACATTACATACAAGACATAGGAAAACATCATTGATTGCATTAATTATGAAATAAGAGTAAGCTTACAACTAAAGTCTTGACGTCACAAGCCTTCTCAGAGGGATCCAGCCAGCATGTTCCTCAAGCATTCACTCTTTGAAAATGGATCTCCCAACATACAAGTCTCTCTCACTCACAAGTTTTACACAAGATTAAGGGCACTTCACAACCTTCCTCAAGCTATCGACAATCACACACTTGTCACACTCACACCAGCTATCTAGCAAACTCACAAGCACTAACAACACTATCAACAACCATTCCAAAGACTAAGAACTCAAAAACTACCAGCACATAGCAATGGTGAGAGTTTAAATAGGAGAAGGAGTCTCCATGAAAGGTGGGAGGATGAGTCTCCATGAAAGGTGGGAGGATGAGCTTATCTCCAAGGAAGGTAGCACAAATGACAGAACAACCATGCAAGAGAAAGGAGGACGACATAAACTAGGCCAACAACCAGGCCTGGAGTCATCTGGAAGGCCAACTGTTGGAACAAATTCGCCCAATCTGGATCATCACAAGCACATAACTGGCCCTCCGCGCTGACATCGCTATTGAATAACGTATCTAGTCAGGTCATCGCGGAAGATTACAAGAGATAGTTGTGTTGGCACCTAAAATCGGACCATCACGGGAAACAGGTGTACTTCCGTGATGGCAACGCTTCTGGACTATTTTGGAGCACCCTTCAGCGCGTTTATTAAGCCAACAAATGCGATGAGGCAGAAAACTTTGGAAAAGTGGGTCATTTGGCAACATCAGAGAGCATTTGTCTAACATGAGCATGTATGACTTGGACTCATGACACAGTAGGAAGACTAGAGTGAAGATCGTGACAAATTACTATGTAACAGATGCCCCCAAAAGCATGAAGCCTGAGAGAGTGGGAGGGGTGAAATTCTTTACGAAACTGACTAAACAGGAACATCATCTGGAAGAACCTGCACGCAAGTACAATTGATATCTCTGATAATGAAATACATGTAGTCTAGGCATGGGTGCAGCCATCCAAAAGACATACGAAATAGGTCTGTGGTTTGGACGCAACCATCCAGCTAATGAGACCATGATGATGATAAAGGTATGGTCGCAACCATCCATGAAGACTCAACTATGGTCGCAGCCATCCATTAATGAGTCATGTAATCATAAACCAATCCACGCAGCCCGAACATGTGTAATCTAAGTTCAGGGTCTTGAACCCATCTGATCATAGTACAAATCCTAGCATGTGAATAGATGTGCTGAGGTCGAGCATGATAGAAGATCGCTAGATTACCAGTCAATGATGAAAACTGTTAACAAGCACAAGAGAAACCACCAATAATGCCAATGGCTCTCAAGGTACTATCCAGCACAATCCACGAAGTGTGAAAAAGGAGCTGAAGTCGAACACTCGTGGAATCACCCAATCGACGATCAATGATGAAATTTGACCATTAGGTGCGAAGAACTTGCCATTGAGGCATGCAAGCTCTAAGGTACTAAAGGGGATCTCTAGATCAATCTCTTGGATAATGAGCCGATGTCGATAGGAGACGACCCGTTGTAGGAGAGCCATAATGTTTCCCCCATCAACGACATGAGATAAGGAACAAGTGGTAGATGGCGAAACAGAGTACCAGAGGAGAAGGCGAGGGTGTAAACTGCAGAAGGATTATACTCTTGAACATGTTGGCGACACGACTCCGGAGGGTGGCAGCATTCAGGCATCAAGGGATCAGAGGCTCGAAGGAGACGACATGAATCGAATGGAATGAGGCTAGAATGATAACCCAAACCCATAGAAGGCCAAATGACGATGTATGGATGTCCCAACCCGACAAGAAGCAAAAGTGTCGATGTTCAAGAGTGACTAGCTGCCATAGACAATCAATGATAAACCTATTGTTGAGTCCAACCTAGTAATGGTTTAACGAGCCCTAGGAAGGAGAAGTTCGAGTCTCGTCATGGTGACGAGTCCAATGTCGTCAGGGTTTAACGAGTCTGACATAGGTAAAACTCGGTGTCTTTTTCATGTTTAGAGAGTTTGAAAAAGACATGGAAAAGAAAACTCCAGGGGGGGTCCTTTTTCGTAGATTTGTGCCTCTTGAGCCTGAAAAAGTATAAAACGATACTCAAAAGAACCACCCGACCATTACGAGTGAGGAGTATTTTTCGTAACTAGTGACTTCGACCCGAAAAAGTAGAAAAGTGGTCAGAAGCACGTCGTTCGGAACCAATAACGAGCTTGAAACGACAAAGGCCCGGCAATCTTTTCGTGTTTACACGGTCAAAAAAGAGCTTAAAGGCGACCACCTTTCGTTTCTTTTAACGAGTCAAGAGGAAAACTCGGCTATCTTTTCATTTTTCAAGTCGGAAAAGAGCTTAAAGACGACTTCATGGATCAAGTGTATATAAGACCGTCATAACTCCGCTACCTGTAGCTCTGCACAAAAGCACATCACACGTAAACCCATTCGAGATAATATGAACAATATACATAGTTATAGTTAAAAAACCAAAATTTGACTATCCATGTGGCAAAACTATGAGAAAAAACCCACATTTATAAAATGTAATTTTTTAATTCGCAAAAATCACTATAAAAAGGGATTAATTCATTCATTTTTACCATAGTACTGTTCAATTCACCGTGGAGCAACTTGGAGCACTGAAGTTGGCGAGTTGAATTCGGCCCCGTCCGTGCATCATTCATCCCGAAACTTGTTCCAGGTAGACACACGTTGCCTTGCGCTTCAATTTACTACTTTTTTCATACGTTTTGATCGTTCCATGTGCTAGTTTAGGCAGATTTTCAAACTGGGCTCTGTCGCTTGGTCATCGCAGATATACCCTATCGGGTCCGCAATGGCCGAAAACAATTTACACATGGCAAGCTCCGATCATCGCAGGAAAGTGGTGTATTTTCGCGATGACCTTGAAAAATTTGAACTAGCGACCTCGCGTCTGTTTTTAAAATAGATGCGATGACAATGCGAACTTATGTTTTTGCAAATTACGTATCAAAATTTGATAATCCAAAGCGCTAATCCAATTTTTCTCATCATTCAGGTGACAATGGCATTTGTTTGGCAAGAGCAGATGCATGATGACAATGATATAGAAGCTTTCGCCGATGTGGGGTGCCAAAATGCATTACGGGCATGCGGATTGCTCAAATTCTTCCTGACTCCACATCTTTGATCACAACTTGATTTGCTGTAGCTACTGATTAGGGCCTGGAATCCCACAGATGGGAAATTCATCATCCGAGGCCAAGATATCGAGTTTGATGCTACAGACATATATTTTTTGACCGAGCTGCCTTGTCGAGGTGAATGGCCCATTCTGGAGGGGCAGCAACCTGGAGGTGATTCCTTAGATATGCTGATGGCTCAAGTGTGCCCACAGGCACGCAAGACAAGGAGTGGGAAGGTGGCAATCCCAATAGTGGACGACGTAGTCCTTCATGCTATGTTTTTCATTGTGACACGGGCAGTAGGCTCCCAAGCCCAACATGAGGCTTCGAAGACCGATCTCCAGTTGGCTCTCGAATGTATCAATCCCACCATGTTTAATTGGGCAGAGGCGGTGACAGCGAACATGAAGAGGCAACTCACCAACTGCCATCGAGGAGAGATGAAGCAGTTTGGTTATGGATCCATCTTAGTCCCGCTCATGCTAGAGTGGGTGTCGACACTACAGTTACAGGACATGGATTTGGATTTACCCAGGCCACGTGAGACAAGGGCCACACGATGGGCTCATGTCATGCCACGAGGAGGTGGCGGACGACCGGTGGCGTGGGGGACATTGTTCCGAGAGTGGCTAGAGCACCAGACGATCTTCATGGAGGATTGGCCATATACCGACATGGACTTCCATGGAGATCTTGACATGTAGCTTCCCGCTGGAGAGAAGTGGGATGACGGTGGTAAGACACTTGATCACATTTTTTGCATTTTTATTTTTATGATGTTTTTTGATTTTTTCATGTATATGTCCTAATGACGAACGCTATGATATGCAAATGTAGGACCAGTGAGACCTGTCAGGCTGGCTCCAGAGGCGCAGAGGGATGAGCCGGGCGTTGCAGCACTAGCCTTGGCTCCTCTAGTGGATGATACGATGGAGACAGTGATCCAGAACCTTGAGGGCCTGCTAGCAGGGATTCCAGATTACATGGGATCAAGGAGGTCCCCAGAGCATCCCAGATCCACACAGTAGGAGTGGAACCCAGGATGCATGGCCTGTTGAGGTGGGTGACACGAGTGGTGGTGTACTATAGGGAGCACAACCCACCGCAGTAGACCCCTAGGTTTTTATTTCCTACTGGTGATTTTTTGAGAGACATGTGTCTCAGATGTACGCAGAACATAGACTCTATTTGGACATGTACACTTATTTTTGAGTGCTTTGGTGCACCACATGATATATATATACATATACATATTCCTATGGTCTATTATTGTGTTTTACATGCTTCTTGTATGCTGTTTTGATTACATGTTACACAAATGTCTATCTAATACATGATTAGCCAATGCATCAATTAACGTGTTTAATCGTCGTGGAATATGCTGATATGTAATGAAATAAAAATTCCTTTCTAACAATTTAACACGTAAATACAACCTTAAAATCCGTTGGTCTCTGATGGAATATCGCCCATTGAGCTGGTGGACGGCAAGTTGAGAGTCCAGGTTCACAACCAATGCATAAATACCGAGATTAATCGCCTCGGCCAGTAACTCAATCACAACACTATATTCAGTGACATTTTTTGTGGTACAACCTAAACAAACACCTTGAATGTCTATCAACTCACCATGAGGATCATAGATCACCCACGCCACAGAGGACAAGTTGCGGGTACTACGGCAGGCACCATTGATGAAACAAACATAAGGTGCACCAGACGTCTGCACAAAAAGAAAAAGACACAATAAGCGGCAACCACGCCTTCACACCAAGCCAAAAACATGAAAACACACACACTCAACACACCTTCTAAAAACACACGTATGTACAAACCAAAGTGCATGGAATTCACGCATAGTACTTTTTCAAGTAAAGCCAGTTCCGGGGCTTATCAAGAGGATTCCCTTTATAATCAATTAGCTCGTAGGCCCCTTTCTGCAAAACTCTCTTTACAATATAAGGCCCAAGCCACATGGGCTCGAGTTTGCCTGCCCCCAAATTATCATTTGCTTGATCATAGAGCAGGACTAAATCTCCCTCAACAAAAGAACGAGGATGGACAGTATGATCGAAGTGAGTTTTCACTCTCTTCTTCTGTGCTTCGATAGCTAGAGAGGCTAGCTGACGGGTCTCGTCCAACCGTTCTAGGTAAAGAAGGCGTTCTTCTACCGGAGTGGTGTTGGGGAGTAATTCGACGGCAAACTTTAAAGAAGGGATCTTGTTACACAAAAATATCGTCGCCATGATTATTTGCAGTCAGTATGGGTCTATCATCACTTGTACTGTCCTCCTAAGCAAGTCTCAGACCTCAGCTCTTCAAATCAAGCTTTGGAAATGAGAGAAAGACATTAAAAATCAATGTAACTCTGGTTCCGCACTTTCTCTCATGGTCACCTGTGGTCCTGCACCTTCTGTGTACAAAAACTGTGGACTTTCCCACTCTGTCCCTAACGGTGTAGGTGTGGACCCCTGTGAAAGTCAAAAGGTGTAAGTTTTATCTTAAAAAACTCACTTTGGGTTAATTCTAGAGGTTTCTAGAAGGAATTTTGACATGGATTGTTCGCTCTGAGGTGGTTCATGCATCCCAAAAGAGAAGGAGCTAATCCCTTGATGAGAGGAGCTATCCCTTTGAAGGAGGGCTTTATCCCTTTGAAGGAGGACCTAGTAACCTCCCTCCATTGCACTATAAATACAGGCACTGGGCTGGTTGCTAAAGAGGTTAGAAGCTGAAAATTTTTGAGGGTAAATGCTGGTGAAATCAAGACTTCCTAGTTGAGCTTAAGAGGAGAAATCACACATCTTTTTGGCTTCATTGGGGAGTGAGTGAAACTTGTCAAAGTAGAGGAGACTTCTTGCTGGACCCTGGGAGGAGCTTGTACAACATCAAGGAAAAGGTTGTAAAGTTCTTCTTCTTTTGAATCAATACAATCAAACTCATTTTTCTCAACAAGTATCTTATGTTATTTGTTTCATGGACTCCTTGAATTTCATGTTAAATATGTTTTAGGCAATTGGCTTTTCAGGTGCTATTTAATTTGTTTGCCTTGTTTGTGTTTGCAGATTCGCGAAAAGGATCTCATTTGGATCAAAGGAGCGAGGGCATCCACAAGCTTGCGTTGGACCTAAGGTAGGCCCTAAAAACACCTGTTTGCTATTGTTTATCAAAGCATATTTAGAGAAAGATAGTGTCTAGTTGTTTTTCTTGTCATTAGGTCTTCTTTAGATTCTAGGAAGGTCTATCTTGTATCTAAAAAAACTCACTTTGGGTTAATTCTAGAGGTTTCTAGAAGGAATTTTGACATGGATTGTTCGCTCTGAGGTGGTTCATGCATCCAAAAATGAGAAGGAGCTAATCCCTTGATGAGAGGAGCTATCCCTTTGAAGGAGGGCTTTATCCCTTTGAAGGAGGACCTAGTAACCTCCCTCCATTGCACTATAAATACAGGCATTGGGCTGGTTGCTAAAGAGGTTAGAAGCTGAACATTTTTTAGGGTAAATGCTGGTGAAATCAAGACTTCCTAGTTGAGCTTAAGAGGAGAGATCACACATTTTTTTGGCTTCATTGGGGAATGAGTGAAACTTGTCAAAGTAGAGGAGTCTTCTTGCTGGACCCTGGGAGGAGCTTGTACAGCATCAAGGCAAAGGTTGTAAAGTTCTTCTTCTTTTGAATTAATACAATCAAACTCATTTTTCTCAACAAGTATCTTATGTTATTTGTTTCATGGACTCCTTGACTTTCATGTTAAATATGTTTTATGCAATTGGCTTTTCAGGTGCTATTTAATTTGTTTGCCTTGTTTGTGTTTGCAAATTCGTGAAAGGGAGCTCATTTGGATCAAAGGAGCGAGGGCATTCACAAGCTTGCGTTGGACCTAAGGTAGGCCCTAAAAACACTTGTTTGCTATTGTTTATCAAAGCATATTTAGAGAAAGATAGTGTCTGGTTGGTTTGCTTGTCATTAGGTCTTCTTTAGATTCTAGGAAGGTCTATCTTGTCCACAAGATCGACTCTTTCTGTGTGACAGAATGGCGACTTCACTGGGAACTTGATTGTTTTCCTTGTCTTTACTTTGACCTAAGAAACTCTATTTTGTTTCTGTTTTTGGCTTGTTGTGTGTAAAATTGGGTAGAGTTTGTAGATCCAGGGTTATTTTTCGTTTTTCATAGCTTTGGGAGAGGACCGCACCCTAGTCGTTTGACACAGTGCGTACTTACCTGCAGCTTGGCTTTTAGCATAGAGCAGGACGGCACCTGTGCGAACTGTTGGCCTGCGGACCCTGTCAAAATTTTGAAAACCCTAAGATTTCCTTTGTTAGTCAGCTTAGTTTGTGTTTAGAAATTGTTATCCACTGCCCAGACCTGCATATAACTTGTCAGAAGCTTTCCTTAAATTGATTTCATTAGTGTTAGGGTTTTAGGTGAAATTCCTAGGAGTTTTGCTTGTTGGGTTTGTTTTTCATTTTGGTTGTGTAGTGGCTCTGAGCGTAGAAGCTGTAGGGACTTCAGATCACCTTAGTGTCTACCAGCCTTCTTATGAGTCTGACTATTGATGAAATCACCCCTTGTTTGAGGAATCCGCTTTGAGTTTTCTCTTTACAAAACTTCGAAAAGCTTGTGTTTGAAAGTTTGGATTTTCATTTTCAAAAAGAAAACAAAATTGGTTGTTCTTGACTTATTTGTGATTCTGCATAAATTAGTCCTTAGCTTAAATTTAGCTAAGTAAAACATCATTAAAAAAGACTTTTAGTAGGCTTTGACTTCAAATAGATTTTTATAGTTTGTAGCTCTCAAAGTTAGTCATTTTCATTAGTTTTGAGTGTTTTATTAAAAAATATAAAAATCTCTTTTGGAAAAAGTTTATTTTTTGTAGGGATTGAGTGCTTTGAAAAGAAAAAGGAAATTTTTGTGAAATAATTAGTTGTCTCGTTTTGAGTGCTTTGGAAAGGAAAAGCTCTTCTTTTAATTTGTTTAATTGAGAAAGATTTGTGTTTACAAAGTATTTGCATTCTCAAACTCTTTCTTAGTTTAGAAGTTCATCGAAGAGAAAAAGATTGTTTAGATCATCTTAGGTGCATTTTTAGTGATTTTGAGTCGAGTCTTCATACCACGCGTTTCATCTCCGCACCTTTGGACTTAAATAAAAACCACTAAAATTAACGCTTAAAGTAAAATTCACCTAGTAACATTTTTATTTCTAGGGCTCTGATACACCAACTTAGCTTATGCTAGTGTCTTGGAGTAGGAGAGTAATTAACTCTCCAAGACAGTAAAAACAAACAAGTAGCTGTATCTTTTGGTAGGGAAGAAATTCAATTGTTGCATTTATGCTCTGGGAAAGCTCCTCTTAAAGGAGAAGCACAAGATCGTGTTCGAACTAGTGTGGGAATCAATCCTTCCTCATTGGGAACGACGCCAGATATTCATGTATTAAAAACGGTAAACCTCGGATTAACCATTGTCGAGGAGCCTGGGGTCACTTGTTGGTAAACCTTGGATTATGTCAAGGAGCCTTCAAGGGGATTGAGCTTGCTACTCTGCCCTTGCATGCGTATTGGATCGTAGACTGTTCCCCCAGGTGTATTTGTCTCAGTTGGTAACCTTAGTGGCCATATTCTTTAGGACTCTTCGTGAGGTGATAGTGGTGGGAAGATCCCACTGTACCTGGAGCAGATGTCGGTTAGACTCACTTGGATTTTCTGGGGGGTTCACTTCACTCGAGACGGTTAAGTGGAGGAACTTGTGCCAGTCTATTCATTAAGCAGGTTGTTGAGGTAACTGTTCCAACCGCCATTTTTGTATTGAACTCTGCGACGTTGGATTTCATCACCAACTAGTGTTTTCTGTACATAAAGTTACTGTTTGTGTGTTTGATCTCCTAGATTCTTTAGGCGTGTGATTCAATTTTTTTTGGTTCTTTAGAGACTTTAGGTGCTTTTTATTAAGATTTTACTTTGTTTGCGTGTGAAGTAGTTAAAAGTCTTTAACTGTGGCTGAATTACCAAGACAGTCCCGTAGACTTCGGGGTCAGTCTCCTGAGTTAGTAAACGTGTCTGAGTTATTGAGGAGGTCTCGTAGACTTTGGGGCCAACCTCCTGAGGAAGTACCGAGCCAGCTCGAAGGCTTGAAAGTCCTCGTAACTCCTAGAGACAGTAGAGTTGGGTCACCTGAGGAAGGAGAATCTTCTTTGATAGTACATCCTGATTTTCAATCGTTAGTAGCAGATTATAATCCACAGTCAGTGTCTGTCTCCGAAATCGCTGGTAGCTTTTCATTTACTAGTGATATAGGTGAAGAACCCGAAATATCCGAGCCTGAAAGTGAATTTGCTGCTACTCCGACATCGGGGTTAGTTTCTCCAGTTTCTAGTGGTCCTAGTTCACCTAGGGTAGAAAGAGTAATCACCCAAGATCTTCCTTCTGGACTTATTGCTATTGAAGAACTTGCTCCAGAAGAAGAAGTAGGCATCCCTATCCCTGAAAATCAACCTGTTATTGAACTAAGGGAGCGTGAATCAATTTTTTACAGTCCACCTAGGAGTAGTTCTTGGTATCTTTCTTTGACTAATTTTCTAGAAAACTCAGGGTTAATTTTTTCACCACCTCGTCCTCCTTATCACCCAACACCTAGAGGTTTTTATACTCCTGTCAATATGATAGGGCAGTCATCCATATTTACTCAATAGCCCGAATATTTTTTGTACGACGGTCCTTCTGTTCCCTCTAGGTATCAGTCACTTTCTGGTACTTTTTCAGGAGCATCTCCCCAACCCATTGAGCAAGGGTTATTAACTGGAAACAATGGTACTAAGCCATTGAGCGTAGAAGACATTCTTATGATGTCAGGTTCTATTCCCAATCCTCAACCTCAAGGTGGCCAGTTACCGCCTGGGGGGCAGCCTCAATTAACTCCTGGGGGGCAACCTCAAGGTACACAATTTGCATCTGGGGGGAAACCTCAAGGACAGTACATACCTATGGGACAGTACGTTCCTCAAGGTCAACCCCAGACTCAATATGTACCCCAAGGTCAACCCCAGTATCAATTTATACCTCAAGGTCAACCCCAGTATCAGTATGTGCCTCAAGGGTATCAACCCCAAGGTCAATACTCGAACCAAGGTTTCCAACCACCCCAAGGTCAAACGTATGTTCAAGGAATGGGAAATGTACCTTTCAATTATCAATCCTACCCTCAACCCGGTTATGGTCCTCATTATTCTCAACCTGTTATGGGTCAGTACCCCGGAATGAATATAGTGTGGGATCCATCGCAAACCCAACAGGTATTGCAGCCAAGTGTACAGTTGTCATCTCAAACTGGACAACCCTTAGTTTCTGGTACACCCCAGCAACCGATCCAGCCTAACATTCAAACTTCTGTACCTTCGGTAGTTTCTCAGCCTGGGCCTAGTACAGCGCGTACTCCGCCTCAAACGACTGCTACAACTGTCGCAACATCTGTTCAATCTACCCCACTGTTATAGACATTTTTGTGCCTTACAACATTGAGCATGAAATGTCCATAATCTAAGGGATCCAAAGTCCCTAAACATGTTGTTCCTACCCCTAGAGGAACAAGGCTAACAAACCACAGCAATTCACAGAAGTTCTCCACCTGAAACTGCTCAAAAACAAGTCAATTCAGGATCATTTCAGTGGCTACACTAGCTGTTTGCGCTGAATGTCAAAGCCAACACTGGCTACCTGCGTTGAATGTCAAAGGGAACACTGGCTACCTGCGCTGAACGAGAATGGACATGTGGCAAGCTCATTTCTCAAGGTGTAAAAACCCAGGAAGCTTCCAAAATGACACTTGCCTCAGGGAATTCGACTGGTGATGAGTAAGAGGTTCCAAATCTCCAAGTGGAAGCAAGAACCTCCAAGTGGAATCAAGAACTGACAGAGAGAGAGGACACTAGTCAGATCTCAAGCTGACTCATCCTCTCTCCAAACATCTATATATGGATCTCTCCTCCATGAGATCTAGGGAGGCTGGAATTTTGTTATTGCAAAGAATTGCTGTTGGTTTGAGACTGGAACTATTGGGTGCTTAATGCTTTGAAGGGGGTGAAGATAGGAATTTCATTTGCTGGGAAGGAGATGCTGGATTGGAGCCCTCTGGGTTGTATCTCTTCCTGAACCTTGTTATTCATCAATAAAGCTATCTTGGTTTCTCCTATATGCTGATGTATTCTTGATGTATGATTGCATTAGTATGTTTAGTTTATTCCTAATCCTAAACTAGTTATGAATATGAATCCATGTCTTGTGTAGTGTTCTCTTCTTGCGATCTTGCAGAAACCTCTTGAAGCTGGGCGAGCGAGAAGGCAAGTAGCTGGGAATGCTCCAAGAGAAGAGAGACCGGATCGAGGGACAAACGGAAGACACCGGTTAGTCCATCTATCTCTCTTCATTCTTAATTCATAAAGGAAGAAATATTAGAATAGTTGTCTCTGTTTGTTGCTAAGGCACTGTCACACCTTAGGTGGATAGGATCGTCCTGCATAAGCATTTTTCCCCACAACAAATTGGCGACTCCACTGGGGAAATCTGTTTAGTCATTTTGTTTGTGTTTCTATCATTGTTTGTTTCATAGACTTGACATCAACAATCGAACTGCATCTGCTTTTCCCGGATGCAAAGTAGATAGTTGCTGCTTTGATCCAATCACTGGACTTGTCTATGATCTGAACAATGGACTCACAAATGGTTTGATGATCCTTTGTGATAGATCTTAGTACTCCCTCAAAGCATCCCTTTGATTACACCTTGCTTGTTGCTTTTATTTGGCCTGAAACAGTGGATTAAATAGCAATCTGTGACCCAGAACCTATGGGAAACGAGAGTTTCTCCTTCAGCGCAGACCCAGTGAAGGGATTCTGCATTTCAACGCAGGTCCCGTGAAGGCTACCTGCGCTGAATGTCAAAACCCCTGTGTTGAGGTTGCGCTGAACCAGTTTGTCGTAGTACAACTGCGGTTCTCTGCTCTGTTTTGCCTTGTTTTGATCTCTGATTTTTGTAGCCTGTAACCAGCATAGGTACCAGTCTGATAACTCCTTTTCTCTGCTTAGATTCCGCCTCCTTTTGTACAAAAAGACTGTGAGTGTTTTTATGTGTTTGTGGCATCATTTACAGTTTTCCTTTGCATGAGTGAAATAGTCATCTTGTAGCCCTTGATTCAGATCTATTGATCGTGATCTTAGAAGAGAGTTCATTGGCTGTTTGTAGTTGATTATACATTTACTCGCTTATTGGTTTGAGTTTGTCTCTTTTAAAGTGTCAGAACAAGTTTTCATTTCGAAAATCGTTAAGTGTTGTAATCTCTTCTACCCTCTCCGATTTCGAAAAAGTGAACTTGTTTGTATTTTTCATTTAAAAGCGAATTCAAAGTTGTGCAAAAAACTTTCTTTTGTAGGCATCAATACTAAGAAAGCGGAAAACAAACACCTGCATTGTGCATTTGCATTTTGATAGTTTGCATGTTTGATTTAGGAAAAGTGCATTAGAGTGTGCTGATTGCTCTTTGAGAAAAGATGGTGTCTTTCTTTTCCCTTAGTAGCTAGGATTTTCAAAGTTGAAAGGATATAAAGCTTGCTTATCATCTTTAGACTGCATTTAGGAATTTGTATCATACATCTCGTGGTGAACCTTGAAAGGCAAACTTCTAAAAAGATCAACCTAAAATAAATTGAATGAACTTAACAACGCTTTGCAACATAACGCACAACATAGAGGTCTAGGCTAGAGACGTGTTCCGGCGTTGTAAAGCCTGGTGACTGTCGATCTCGTGGATGGTGGGTGATTCCTCCTGAGGGACGATAGCGCCAGTACGGATTGTGCTCCCATGTACCGTCGTGTATATATTGGGAGACCCCTATAGGCATAAAACCTTTATCCTTAGGAAGCCGTGTCGGCCGCCCTAATGATCGCAATGCACTGAACACAGCATTCAGGAAGATCGACCGCCCGTACCCTAAAAAGTATTCTGCGGTTTTGCGAAAAGTTTGTCACACCCTCTGCCTAGAACTCTAGAGCAGTTTCTTTAGGCCTTTTTCAGACTCTATAACAGAAAAAGTCCATCCAAGCATTTGTCACTTCGGGCTCGTTAAAACATCGAAGGAGACTAGAGTCATCTTTAGCTTTTTCTCGACTCTTTAAAAGTGAAAAAGCAAGTTGTGTCTAAAAGCGTCTAAAAAATTCATTTAATTTGGAAACACACTTTCCCCTTTTGTATTTTGGTTGATCGAGTAATCCGCAATCGTGGAAGAAAGTCAATTGAAACCCCGTCGTTCGCGGAGGCTTACGAGTCAACCGTCTTTGTCTCCGGAATCGAAAACAGTACGGAAAAAGCGAACTCGTTTAACCGGTTCGAAATCTCCTATCAAAGTTAGAACAAGTTTTCCAACAACATCTAAGATTCTGGTTACTCCAAACATTTCTGGAAACCCTGCCTCTATAGAAGAAGTTCAACAGCCGCAGAGGGACAGTAACACTGATCCTAGTTTGGGGGCAAATACTTGCGTTACTGAACCAGTTCCATCTGTGACCGGTTTAGAGAGTCTTGCTCCTCAAACAACTGTCGCTGTCGATTCAACCCATTCTTCGGCACTAGAAATATTTTACGGACCTGACGGTCTTCCCCTTCCATCTAGTTTGATTGCGATAGAGGAAATTGTAGAGGATCCGCAAGCAAGTACTCCGACACATTTTGGAGTAGGGGTCACTCTATTTCCTTCTACATCGGAAGTTAGTCTACCACAAGTGGAAGTTCCTGTAGAATCGCTAGGCAATCTATTGGATAGACTCAAAATGTCTGAACAACCGTCAACATCTAGGACTGTGTCGAATGACACAGCGACAACAGAAGCCCCTGCCGTCACTCCGACAATGTTTGCCGGCATACCATCTGTCCCGACTAGCTCACAACCGCTAGAAGGAGTCCACCAAGGGACTATTTCGACAGTGTGGTCTGTTCCAGTTTGTTCCTCCGTGTCAGGCGGAAAGAGTCGATTTTGCGGACACAACCAACCTCCCTAGGAGCCTAAGACTCTCTAGTGACAAACAAGACAAACAAGATCTATCCTTCTCTAAACATGCATTATAATATGAGATATCAAGTGTTTTGTTCTTACCTTTGTCCAAACGCTGTTGTAGAAGTCCAAGCTTTGTTGATCTGGATGAGCTCCTCCTTTTCTCCAAAACCTGCAATCACCAATAGTCAAACAATTAAATAGCACCTGATTATAACATAAAACAAAGCATATTCAACATGTAGACCAAGGAGCACATGAAATAACTCATAAACAACAAGTTATTGAGAAGAATGGACTCATTTGAATTAATAGGTAACAAAAGAACAAATACAACCTGAGCCTTGGTGTTGTGCAAGTCCTTCCCAGGGTCCTTCAAGAGTTCTCCTTTACTTTGACAAAGCACACCCACTTCCAAATAGAACAAGTAAAGATGGCAATCTCTCCTCACAAGCTTCTAAATGGGAGTCCTAATTCCTGCAGCATTTACCCTTAGAAAATGTATAGCTCTAACCTCCCCTCCTTCTGGCCCAATGCCTTTATTTATAGTGCTCAAGAGGAGGTTAATCAGGTCCACCATCAATGGGATAATCCCCTCTTTGGGTGGGATAGCTCCCTTATTGATGGGATAAGTTCCTCTTTGATAGGAGTGCATGAACCATCTGGAGGCGCCCAATACACGTCGAACAACCTTCTAGAATGCTCTAGAAATAACCACAAGTAACTTTTTAAAGATGAAACTTGCGCATTCTAACTTTTACAGGGGGACGCACCTGTCCCTTTACATACAGAGCGTCCAAAGACGCAGTTTTTGTGAACATAGAGAGCGTCCCCGCAGGTAAGTTTGAGAGAACCTGTGTCCCCAGAGATAAATACATTTATACAAGACTTTCTCTCTTTTTTGGAGTTTGACATGGAGAGCAGAGGCATAAGACTTGCCTAAGAGGGTAGCATGACTGTTGATTGAGCCATACTAACTGTAAATAGTCATGGTGACATTTTTTAGTGTAACACTCCGGAATAATATCCGGCAACTCTTATGTTGAGACTCACCAAATTGATCCATTTGGAGGTCAATTTGGGTAATCCAGTCCCCAAGGACAAACAATCCCCTTGAGTTCCGGATTGCTACCGTATGTGGGGGCAGTTTTCCCTTTCACTACCCCCTCCGGGAGGGTATCCATACGGGAGTTCACAACAGTATTCGGGTTATACTGGAATTACATCAAGTGGTTGGGTGCCTATGCTACCTCAACAACCAAGGGTTGTGTATTCTATGCAACAATGTGTACCTATGTCGAACATCCTGACCACACCGGCTATTGTGGCAGTGTCGCAAGTTCAAACGTTGCCTGTTGTATGCCAACCTCAGATTTCTCAGGTTGTAATGCAACAACCCCTTGACCCTATGACTCAACCACAATCACCTACTGGTGGGGCGACATAGGCCCAAACGGGTACAATTACCCCACACCTTGGTCCAATGGTTAGTATAGCGCAACAAAACATGGCTTCACAACCATGGATGGTGCAATACCAACAACCATAATTCCAACAAGTGTACCAAGGTTCTGAGCAGCAGATCTTTGCGAACAGTGGACAACCGTATATTCAAAACGGTCAAAACCAACTGCTTTACAGTGGTCAAGTCCACCAACCGTATCAGTCATACCAACATCAATTACATTATGCTGGTATGCAAAGGCCCACTGCTTAGGCGATTCCTTCGTATCCTGGGTATGCTTCACCTAACCTGAATCAACAGTTACCATTTGTGGCAACTTTAGAGTTACCCGATTTACACCAGTTAACCAACGATCCGATTGCTTACGCCCCTTGGTGGCCAGCGATTCCTCACAAACTTCCATCTGACATTCCTAAATTCAATGGAAATACAGGCGAAGACCCATCGAATCACGTGATGACTTTTCATCTGTGGTGTTCATCAAACACCCTAAACGATGATTCGATAAGGCTTCGCCTTTTCCAGAGGACGTTAACGGGTCCAGCGGCTAAATGGTATATTGAATTACCTAGAGCCTCGTTCGACAATTTCAGCTCCCTAGCCACGACTTTCTTAACCCATTTTCAATTACCGATAACGAGAACGGAAATCTTAACCAACTTCAAG
Organism: Pinus tabuliformis; assembly: GCA_031772625.1. Classification (NCBI taxonomy): domain Eukaryota; kingdom Viridiplantae; phylum Streptophyta; class Pinopsida; order Pinales; family Pinaceae; genus Pinus; species Pinus tabuliformis. The sequence continues at coordinate 43,616,458 of CM062815.1, forward strand.
CAGACAACGGCCACTCACATATCTGATCATATACATGAGTGGCGTCGTCGTCGTAGGATGGTGAAGACATACTTTCCCGATCAGCTATTAGCTGAATGGTTTATAAAGTCGTTACTTCCTGCCATAATGGAAGATGTGGCCAAGGGGGGAGTCCTAACGGAGGAGCAAGTTATTGCTCGTGCACAATATCTAGACTTAGTCTATACTCAGTCTGGCACGCTCTACGACAAAATACATGACGCCCCTAGACCGGAATTCTCAATTCCTCCTCCTCCTAAATCAAATAGTGACTCTCATGTCGGCGATGGCATGATTGGCACGGAAAACGCGAAATCGACAAAGGCTTCGTCTAAGAAAGCCCGTAAGACTTCAGATCAAAATGCAAAAGAAGAGATTCTTGCTTCGGAAGTAAATGCCGTATCAGCAGATAAAGGAAAAGAAACCAATCAACCAGGAAGCAAGAAGAAGCAAAACAAAGGGAAGAAGAAGAAACAGGGTGAGTCATCCCCTGAAAAAACTTCTTCAAACCCTCCTGGGAAAGGAAAACCAAAAAATCCATGTTTTATATGTGATGAGGATCATTGGACACAAAATTGTCCATACAAAGCTGAGCTGAAGAGGTTCTTCAAAAGTTCGCAAACCTCAGCTGTGTTAACTGATCCGTTTCCCAATCCAGGTCAAAATCTGGTTGATAGTGGAAATGCTTCCCCGTCGCAAGTGCTAATGTTGTCAATCTCCAAGCAACAAAATGATGCTTTGATTTCGACAAGGAACAAAGATTACGGGAATTCGCAGCTGTCGCACGACAAAGGTAAAGATCAAACAAGCAGTTCGACAACAACTTCGACAAAAGTTGTACCGCCCATCATTCCTGAATTAACAATAAAACTGCCGAAGGGAGTAGTACACAAGTCGACATTTAATCCTCGCGCCAGAGCGGCGCAACATTATAACATAGTGGAAGATTTGGCCCAATCGCCATCCGCTATGTCGAGTCTTGAAGTACTACAAAATTGCCCATCCCAAAGGCAGGCTTTGTTATCGGCTATTGGTGGGGTTGATCCTAAGGATTCCAATCTTGTATCCTTCGACCACAAAGGATATGATCCTCAGCTACCAGCTCAACTAGCTTTCCTTATCCAAGTGAAAGCCCTCAACAAAACTGTTCACCGAACAATTATTGATGAGGGGGCATCTACATGTATTATGTCGATGAGTTGCTAGAAAACTTTAGGATCTCCGACCTTGTCGTGATCTTCGACGACATTGAAAGCATTCGACGGAAGGACCTATACCCCATGTGGTATCCTTCATAACTTGAAAGTTGAACTAGGGGGAAAAACAATAGAAATAGATGTTGAAGTCATCGATGGGAATCTTGACTACAACATCCTACTAGGAAGACTGTGGATCTATGCCATGGCAGCTGTGGTGTCGAATTATTTTAGGAAGATCGCATTCCCTTTTCAAGGAGGGATTACGATCGTCGACCAACAAGACTTCCTCCCTAATGGTTCACAAGTTACAGGAAGCATTCCCATGATCCATGGAAGCAAAAATTCGCTTCAAGACATCGGAGTAGGCCTACTGAAAGACCCCACATTAATGGGAACTTTCGCACTTCCACCTCCAATCTATATAGGGGAAGTAGCATTGGTGAGAGCCTGCAACATGATATCTTCCACGAAGATCTCAGACGATGATATCAACATGGATCATGCAATGGTTTTGCCCCCAAGCCCTATAGAAATATTGTAGCAATCAATGTTTCGAGCATGGGAGGCGAACCCAAATCAACGCTCATCAAGCGTTTGGGTAGATAGGTCTAGAGAATATGGTACCCCATTAGATCCTTGGTCGAAAGTGCATGGGACTAACGAAGGAATCCTACAATCAATGTTGATTGAGGGGGCACCATGGAATGATTGCCACCATCGTTCCCTTCTTCCAGAATATGAAGAAGATACTCAACATGACCTTTATCACCCTTCAGTTTTTGAATTCCTATCAAATACTGTAAATACGGTGGATTCCGAGCGAAACTTATCCAATATTGAAGAGACTATAGCCATAAATATCTCGACTAAAACAAATGTTGTAGAGAATATTTATGTCGGCAAAGGATGTTCTCCTTCAGAACTGGAAATATATAACGCTCTTTTTCGCGAATTCAGAGATGTCTTTGCTTGGTCATATGATGAAATGCCAGGCATTGACTCGAGTATCGTTGAACATGAGATTAAGATGTATCCTGATGTCAAACCAGTAAGACAACGGCTTCGGCAGGTGCACCCCAAGAAAGCCGCTGCCATTAAGGCAGAAGTTGAAAAACTTCTCCATGCTGGTTTCATCTACCCGGTTCCTCTAACCGATTGGGTATCGAATATTGTCCCTGTTATGAAGAAACAAGGGAAAATTAGAGTGTGTGTCGATTATAGGGATGTAAATCAAGCTTGTCCGAAGGAAAACTACCCAACACCCTTCATCGACCAGATAATTGATGAATGCACCGGATGTGAAATCTTTTCATTCATGGATGGATTTTCGGGGTATAATCAAATAAATATCCGCCCACAGGACCAGTCAAAGACTGCATTCATCTGTCCGTGGGGCACATTCTCTTATCGAAAATTACCCTTTGGTTTAAAGAACGCAGCGGCGACGTTTCAGAGGGCAATGAATTATGCCTTCCATGACATCAAGAACATCGTTCAACCATATCTCGACGACCTTTTGGCTCATTCGCGAAAGCGGACTGATCATCCGCAGAATTTAAGAGCGATATTTCTACGTTGCCGACACTACAAGATAAGACTCAATCCACACAAATGTGTGTTTTGCGTCGGTTCTGGTCATTTACTTGGCTTTGTAGTCTCTAAGGATGGGATTCATCTCGACCCTTGCAAGGTTCAGGCAATCATTAATTTGCCTCCACCTTCAAATTTGCTTCAGATTCAGAAACTCCAAGGGAAAGCAAATTTTCTGAGGAGGTTCATTCCAAATTACGCAGAACTTGCTAAAGGTTATACTCGTCTCTTGAAAAAGGATATACCTTTTGTCTGGGATCAGGTGGCGCAAGCTTCCTTTGATGCTCTGAAAGAGTCTCTAGTAAAAGCATCATTAATGTATGCCCCAGACTATCAAAGAGATTTTAACCTGTATCTGGCTGTAACAGATACGACCATTGCGATGGTTTTAGTTCAAGAAGTCGATGGAATTGAACATCCTATATATTATTTAAGTAAAAACTTGAATGATACAGAAAGAAAATATTCTTATGTTGAAAAGCTAGCACTCGCTGCTGTTCAAGCGATACAAAGATTTCGACATTATGTCCTCTTTCGGAAAACTACCATTCTATCAGATTGCAACCCCATGACTTATATATTGTCGCGACAGTTGATGGGGGGAAAATATTCAAAATGGATAGCAATTCTTCAAGAGTTTGATCTGGAATTTGTAAAATCCAAATCAAAGAAAGCTTTAGTCTTCGCAGAATTATTGTGCGATCTCCCATCGTCGTCCAACGATGAAACATCCGAAGAGTCAATCGTGGACGAAAGTTTGTTTCTGATATCTACAAGCAATGAGTGGTATGGAGATATAATCATTTATCTCCAAACCCAAAATTTCAGGCCTGACACCTCTCACTCAGAACAGAAACTTATACGATACCAAGCGAAAGACTACATGATCGTCGGTGATATGCTTTACCGTCGTGGTATCGATACAGTTCTGAGGAGGTGCCTCACCCATGAAGAGGCCGAAAAAGCCCTGAATGAGTGTCATTCAGGCGCGTGTGGGGGGCATCAATCTGGATATGCTACAGCACAAAAAATCTTACGAGTAGGATACTTCTGGCCAACCATGTTCAAAGATTGCATAACCACAGTCAGAAGTTGCCATGCTTGTCAAATTTTTGATAGCAAAACCAGAAGACCACCTGCACCTTTACAGCCAATAGTTGCTGTTGGGCCTTTCGCCAAATGGGGCATCGATTTCATGACATGTAACCCCACCTCGACCGAGGGGCATGGGTATATTATAGTCGTCGTTGACTATTTTACCAAATGGGCCGAGGCGATGCCTACATTAGATAACACTGGTGAAATAGCTGCCCTTTTCTTTTTCAATCATGTAGTCGCCAAGTTCGGCGTACCACAGGCTATAGTTACAGATCATGGGTCGCATTTTCGCAATCACATGATGGTTGAATTAGCTGCCAAGCTAGGGCTATCTCACGACAGCTCTACCCCGTATTATCCGCAAGCCAACGGACAAGTTGAAGCAATCAACAAGGTCCTGAAGCGTATGTTGCAAAGGATGATCGGGGTTCACAAAAGAAGGTGGCACCTAATCCTGTACTCAGCCTTGTGGGCTTACCGAACATCGGTAAGGAATGCGACCGGGTTCACACCTTTCCAACTGGTGTATGGCCTGGAAGCAGTCTTGCCAATCCAGTGTGAAATTTCGTCTCTTAAACTCGCAATTGATCTCCTCCCCGGAACTTCAGAAGAAGAGGCCCGTTTCTTGCAATTAATCCAATTGGATGAAACCCGTCGTGATGCCGCTTTGGCTAACGAAGCCCATAAGAAACGAGTCAAGGCGCAGTTCGACAAAAATGTCAAACCTCGTGTCTTCTCAGAAGGTGACTTGGTCTTACTTTATGACCAAGAATCCGATAAATTGGGAGCAGGTAAATTTAATTCTTTATGGATGGGCCCCTATATTGTTAAACGAGTGTTAGCAAAAGGAGCCTACGAGTTAATGGATTATGACGGAATTCCACTGGCGCAACCCTGTAATGGGTTGTACCTCAAGCGTTACTATGCTTAAATAGTAACCTGTATGCTTTTGTTGTATTTTGTTTTCGCTAAAATGTTTGTTTTGGTCGAGTAATCCACCTTTTTACATTTATTGCAGATGTCAAACCTTCTGGAGACATGTGTTGGATATGCCGACGGAGCGAGTCGTAGTTCGCGGAACCTGTCCTCCGCAGCCTGGGCCATTTTTGATCCAAGCGGCGAGTTAGTAAGTTTCAGAGGTGTATGTATCGGGCAATCAACGAATAACATCGCTGAGTATAGCGCGTTGATAAAGCTACTCTCTGATGCCATCACCCATGGTATACGCCGACTAATCGTCAGGCTAGACTCACAACTCGTAATACTACAACTCAATGGTATATATTCCGTCCGCAATCCAGCTATTTACTGCATGTTTCTAAGAGTTAAGATTTTGGAAAGACAGTTTGATTTAATTAAATACCAACATATTTCCAGAAACTTAAACACATTAACCGACTCATTAGCAAACTATGTGTTAGATAGACATTTGCGACATTTATAAAAAGAGACACACCATCAATGTTGTACATATGGATCATATAACTCAACCAGAATAAACACCGAAAACCAAAATATATATATATAAGCTATTTATAGTTCATACATAATGTTCTGTAACCAAGACAAAAATCGGTCGCATGACCCAAAAACTCAAAAATGCTAGGGGGCACCCTAGTCTAGTGATGCTCGTGATAGCACGTCACGACCTGTGCAATCATGCGTAAGAGACGAGTCCATCGTCTAGGCACACCAGTAGTATGCCGCTGCAACTGTAAAGGTAACTCATCAATCCTCACATCGGGAATGCCGAGAGTAAGGCTCTCAACCTGCTCCTGCACAGCTGCAAGGGTCTCGACCACGTCAAGGTCGCGGAGAATAACCCTCCCAGCAGTCTCCCCTGCTGGGGCAGCGACTGGTGCTCTCGGGCGAACTGCTGGACGAACAGGACCAACATCTGCATGCACACATGAGTTTGATTAAAGTCTTGATAGAATAAAGCACAAGGACATTATAAATAAGAACAGTAAACAGTAATATGGTCAAAGATTTTACCAATAGCGCCCCACTGTTCGCCATCCGGCAGTATCAAGTCCGGATCACCTCGAAAATCCATACCAACATATGGATACTCGGAATAGACCATCTCCTGACGCTCGAACCACCTGAAGAAGGTATCAGTGAAAGAAATCTGAGATTGACCAGCATGCCTAGACATGTGATCAACCCATCTCTGCATGCGAGGCTCGGTAGGAGAAGGCAAGTCGAGTGCGATATACTGAGGCTGCATCAGTGGTATTTTCTCCAAGGCAAAGGTAGTCAGAATAGAACCAAATCCAAAGTTCTTCAGCTTCCCGTCCTTTACCTTGTTCAACTGACTTTTCATCTGAAGAAGTACTGCATCACACCAGTTGAATATTTTCGGTTGGAGACACTCCAAGGCGTGCTGCACATAGGATCTGTTGGCAACATGAAGAGATGCGCTGCCGGCCATCCTACCAATAGTATACAGAATGGACCTGAGAGATCTGTCAGTAATCTCACAGATAACAACCTTGCCGTCTCTACTCGGCTGGGATCCCTCCCTGCAATACTGGCGGACATAATCTCTCACGGAGTCATTCCCTCGGGCCGAACCTGACAAAGAAATGGGGGCACCCCACCTTGACAAGCCAGTCAAGAAGTAAATGTCTACTATGGTCAAGGGGATAGATTTGCCCCTAATCTGAAATACTTGGTTGATAGGATCCCAAGCATCAAGCATATACTGCAGTAAGGAGATCTGTGCTCTCATGCTAGAGATACGGAAGAACTTCAGTAGGCCACAGTTCCGCAGCGCGTTCACCGTGACAGGGTCATGGAGGGCAATCATGTCCTCTTCTTCATGTTCTCGTTCTCGCCATGTAAGGGTCATTTTGCTCAAAAGTCCCTGCAAAACAAACAAGAGAAAGAGTAAGATCCTGAATTTGATGAGAAACTGGCAAAGTTTTCATCAAAAACTGTGCAACTGAGCTGTTTTTCTATGCCCAACGCAATTGGCTAGTGTTCCACCTGCGTTGAAGGTCAAACTGCCTTCTTGCAGCTTGACATTCAACGCAGGTTTCGAGTGGACTGCCTGCGCTGATGGAAGAGCGCCCTAACAAAACCCCAGGGGCTCAGGGGGACAGGAAAACAGGCACAGAATGGAAAAAGGAAACCATGAAAAGAAAGAGCTAGGGTTTAGCTCCTACCTGGTCCAAACGGCGCCGAAAATCGTCCGCATAATCTCCCGGAATCAGCTGATGAAGATCAAGGGGGAAGAGGCACCTCCAAAGCTCCAAAAAACCAAGTTCAAAACGAAATGGTAAAATGAGAGCAATTGAGGATACAGTACTATCTTTGAAAAGAGCAAATCTAGTCATGGTAAAAAATCAAAATTTGACCATATAATTTCGAGCAGTTTTAGCACACAGTTCATGCTCGTTAAAAAATAAATGCAAGATCCGAGCAGTTTTAGCACATAGTTCATGCTCGTTAAAAAATAAACATAAGACTGAGCAAATGTTTCCACCCGCGTTTAAGCTCGTTAAAAAATGAACTATCCCGGTAAATAACCATTGTGAATGTAATATCATCAGCCATTAAAGCCTTGGTCGTGTTTGCACCGTCACCTCCACTTTTCCATTGGCCGATCGTTCACCTCCATATGATTGTTTACCCATTTTGAGGAACAGTTGCGAAGAGTGATTTCACCTAGCCATCCTTGTGACACTGCCGTGATTGGAAAATTCCAACCTGTACCTGGAATCAGCTGCTAACCCTGTTCATCACTCGTTCCTCAAAAGACGAGTCTTCTTTAAGCTCTTTTCAACTGACTCATAAAATATGAAAATATTGCCGAGTTTTGGCCTTCCAGCTCGTTAAAGCGACCGGAAGAGCTATCCCTCCTCTAGATTTTAATCTTTTTGGACCTGAGGGATTATTGCACAAAACGATCGAGGGCTTGTTTTGTTCGGCTCGTTAAAACTATCGAAAACTCATCCCTTCTGTATTGTTTTATACTTTTTCGGACTTAAGGGATTAGATGACGAAAAAGGACTTTTGGAGTTAACTTTATGTACCTTTTCAGACTCTCTAAAAATGAAAAGGACCGAGTTATCCTTGTCGTTAGACTCGTTAAAATCATTAAATAGCGACAAACTTGTCTTTAGACGAGAACGAGTTTCACTATCGCTAGGTTCGTTAAAACATAGCGATGGGCTTGCCTGAAGGGCAGGTTATAGAACAAGCATATGTTATCCTCCTCAAGCTTGACAAAAATAAAGAGGTACTGGACAGCAATGACTGGGGAAAAATTGGGAGAAACTAAAGAAAACTTTGATGGTAGCAAGTCGCTCTTGAACATGACACTTTTCCTCCGTACCACAATCGGGTTGGATTATTTCATTCACCGGTCACATCCATGGTCTCGCCATACCATCCATATTTGGGGTAATGCTACCAATCCATCGCATTAGTGTCGCCACATGTTCAAGAGAAGTCGTTCAGAAAAGTCAACCGTGTCCCATCCACTGCCATACATTATCCTTCATCCTTTCATGACCGCCACCCTGAATCATATGTCACAAATTGTTTTCACCTCCATTAAAATCATTAGCTCCGTTCCGTGTCACTGATGTGGGATTCATTAAGGCCCTCCTTTGACGGATCGCTTCTTGTCGACATCAGCTCATTATCCAAGAAGTTGATCTAGGAACAACCCCTTCAGTACTTTGAAGCTTGCATGCCTCAATGGCAAGTTTCTCACTTCCGGCGACAGGTATACATCAATGACCTTCGACCGAAAGATTTTGCATGGTGTTCGACGCCAAGTCCTTTATTCACACCACGTGAATTGTACTGCAGTACCTTGAGGGTCATTATCATTATCGGTGATTCCTCTCGCGCTTGTTAACGGTTTACATCATTGACTGGTAATCAAGCGATGTCTTTCCATGTTCGACTTCAGAACATTTCTCACATGGATCGACTTGTACTTAGAGTGAAGATCGAACGAGTTTAAAGACCTCGGATCTAGTTTCGTCCATCCGGGCTGCGATATATGTTCAAGAAAGATAAAGACATTGACATGTACATCATTGCAGCAAATAATCATCCTACTCAAAGGATGATAATTTCATCAAAATTATCAGTCTACCATCAGACGATTGTCTGTTCTATGTACAGAAAAATGAATTTATAAAGCTGAGCATCGGAATGCCCGCCTCAACTAGATCATGAAAGCAGTATGAAAAATAATGTATCGTATTGTATCTTATTATAGGTCTCCTCCCAGCATTGGATGAACTTCGGATCCCCATGATAAAGCATTTCACCCGATAAACAGCCTCATACTTTAGGGGGCAACTGTTATAGACATTTTTGTGCCTTACAACATTGAGCATGAAATGTCCATAATCTAAGGGATCCAAAGTCCCTAAAAATGTTGTTCCTACCCCTAGAGGAACAAGGCTAACAAACCACAGCAATTCATAGAAGTTCTCCACCTGAAACTGCTAAAAAACAAGTCAATTCAGGATCATTTCAGTGGCTACACTAGCTGTTTGCGCTGAATGTCAAAGCCAACACTGGCTACCTGCGTTGAATGTCAAACCAAACACTGGCTACCTACGCTGAACGAGAATGGACATGTGGCAAGCTCATTTCTCAAGGTGTCAAAACCCAGGAAGCTTCCAAAATGACACTTGCCTAAGGGAATTCGACTGGTGATGAGTAAGAGGTTCCAAATCTCCAAGTGGAAGCAAGAACCTCCAAGTGGAATCAAGAACTGACAGAGGGAGAGGACACTAGTCAGATCTCAAGCTGACTCATCCTCTCTCCAAACATCCATATATGGATCTCTCCTCCATGAGATCTAGGGAGGCTGGAATTTTGTTATTGCAAAGAATTGCTGTTGGTTTGAGACTAGAACTATTGGGTGCTTAATGCTTTGAAGGGGGCGAAGATAGGAATTTCATTTGCTGGGAATGAGATGCTGGATTGGAGCCCTCTGGGTTGTATCTCTTCCTGAACCTTGTTATTCATCAATAAAGCTATCTTGGTTTCTCCTATATGCTGATGTATTCTTGATGTATGATTGCATTACTATGTTTAGTTTATTCCTAATCCTGAACTAATTATGAATATGAATCCATGTCTTGTGTAGTGTTCTCTTCTTGTGATCTTGCAGAAACCTCTTGAAGCTGGGCGAGTGAGAAGGCAAGTAGCTGGGAATCCTCCAAGAGAAGAGAGACCGGATCGAGGGACAAACGGAAGACACCGGTTAGTCCATCTATCTCTCTTCATTCTTAATTCATAAAGGAAGAAATATTAGAATAGCTGTCTCTGTTTGTTGCTAAGGCACTGTCACACCTTAGGTGGATAGGATCGTCCTGCATAGGCATTTTTCCCCACAACACCCACCTACTTCTAGAGTATCGACAGCTCCGGTTTCTACTATTCCTTTATCTACTCCTCAGACATTTTTAGCACCGTCTGGATCTACGATTCAAACTTCGGTTCAGATGCCTGTAGGACAACCTGGTTTAAGTACGGTTGTCACAAGTCAACCACAATTCACCTATCAACCGTACAAGGGACAGTACCAATTCGGTCCTGCTGTCCAACAGCCAGTATATCCGTATCAATCGTATCTTGGGTACACTTATCAACAACCTCAACAACCCCAGTACGGTTCGGTTAATCCTGGTTTTCCGGGAGGATACAATATCCCGAACGCCATTCCTATTCCTAGTTATCCTGGATATCCTCCTCCTGGGGCTGGTCTCATGACCCAGAGTTTTAGGGATCCTAATCGGCAGTTACCGTTTATCGCAACTTTGGACTTACCTGAATTGTCGCGCCTAACGAATGATCCCATTAATTATCTTCCGTTTTGGCCGCCAATGCCGAATAAGTTGCCCTGTGACATTCCCAAGTTTGAAGGTAAATCAGGAGAGGACCCGTTGAACCATGTGATGACTTACCACCTCTGGTGTGCATCTAACTCCATTACAGATGATTCAATCCGTCTTAGACTTTTTCAGCGCACTCTAATTGGTCTTGCGGCCAAGTGGTACATTGAGTTACCGCGAGGCACTTTTTATAATTTTAGTTAGTTAGCTACCTCGTTTTTAACTCATTTTCAGTTGCCAGTCCGATATGACAATGGCACAGAATTGTTAACTTCGTTAAAACAATCGACATCCACTTACATTTCAGATCATATTCATGAGTGGAGACGTCGACGACGTTTAGTGAAGGTATTTATTTCGGATCAGATCTTGGCTGAGTGGTTTGTAAAATCTTTTTTGCTAAAGATCACTGAAGATGTTACTAAAGCTGGAGTTGTTACTGAGGAGCAAGTAATTGCTCAAGCATAGTACCTTGACTTGGTCTATACTCAGTCAGGTACGTTACACGAAAAAATCCCCGATCTTCCCAAGCAAAATCAAATCACTGCATCTCCTTCGGGATCTCATGCCAAGGATAATTTTAGGGGCGAATGTTCGCCCTTTGGTGAAATTAAGGGGTTTTAAATTTTTAGTGGGCGAATATTTTGTATCATAGTACATTTTTACAAATCACCTCAAATAGCCCACCTTATTTTAAGGGAGAGGGTAAAAAAGGTAAATTTAGCCCTTGAAATTAGGACTTACAACCTTCCATTTGCCCATTTTCAAGAATAGGTTTTATTTAAGTGAATCCATTCGCCCATTTTCAAGAATAGGTTTTATTTAAGTGAATCCTATGGGCCAAATACCATATTTATAAAAGAGGTATGGTAAATTAATAAAAATATAAATAAATGAGAGGTATGGTAAATAAATAAAACATTTTTTATATTTACTCCATAAGTCACCTTATATACATGTAAGGGTGTAAACAAATAAAAATATAAGTAAAGTGAAGGTATGGTAAATAAATAAAACGTCTTTTTATACTTACTCAAAAGGTATGGTAAATAGTATGGTAAATAAATAAAATATAAATAAACTAGACGTATCGTAAATAAATAAAAACTCTTTTTATATTTAGTCCATAACCCTCATTATATTTATGAAGGCTCAAGAAAGAGGTTTTATTTAAGTGAATCCTATGGGCCAAATACCATATTTGTAAAAGAGGTATGGTAAATTAATAAAAATATAAATAAACTAGAGGTATGGTAAACAAATAAAACATTTTTTTTATATTTACTCCATAAATCACCTTATATTTACAAACACTCAAAAAATGGGTTATATTTAGGTGAAACCTATGGCCAAAATACTATGGGACAAATACCATGGACTAGATTGTTATTAATACCATGAAAAAAACCATTATTAACCCTAATATTAGAATTAATAAAAATAAAAATGGCACATGGTATTGACCCATGGTATTCACCAAAATGGCACATGGTATTGACCCATGGTATTCACTTGGAATGTAGCCTATTTAAATGGGGGAATTAAACCAGCATGTAGCCTATGCTAAGAAATCACCTTATATTTACAAACACTCAAAAAATGGGTTATATTTAGGTGAAACCTATGGCCAAAATACTATGGGACAAATACCATGGACTAGATTGTTATTAATACCATGAAAAAAACCATTATTAACCCTAATATTAGAATTAATAAAAATAAAAATGGCACATGGTATTGACCCATGGTATTCACCAAAATGGCACATGGTATTGACCCATGGTATTCACTTGGAATGTAGCCTATTTAAATGGGGGAATTAAACCAGCATGTAGCCTATGCTAAGATTCACTAGGACTTTACAAAGTTTTATTATTTAGTGAAAGACTCACCAAGATCTTACAAGATTTTATAATTGAGTAAAATATTCGCCATGCTTGGTGAGAGATTCGCCAAAAAATTATATATACATATTATATTATTGATAAAATCGCCTTCCATTTTTCCTATATACCATGGAGATTCGCCCATTTATTATATTTATAAATTTATGGGGGGTTCTTAAAATTTTCCCTGTCTCATGCCGCTGATGGTATGATTGGCACGGTTAACACTAAAAGTAAGAAGAAGTCTTCCAAGAATTCTTCTCCCATCATAACCTTGCCTGATTCCCCAACAGGAGATTCTTCTGTAGAGATCTCCGTCGATATTCACGTTGTAGAGTCATCTATAGCCAAATCAAAATCCGGTGGGAAGAAGAAAGGAAAGATGAAGAATAAAACGGACAAAAGTTCAAAGGAGAAACCTGAAAAGGCGGAATCCAATGATGAAAAGCGCAAACCTTGTTATCCTTGTCTCATTTGTGACGATGAACATTTTACAAGAGATTGCCCTCATCGTGCAGAGGTTGCGAAGATTGTCAAGGGTTCCCAAACTCCTACTGTTTTGAAGGATCCTTTTCTGGCTCAAGACAGTAAGATGATAGGTTCATCCTCGATTGCCAATGAAGAACCCATACTGATGATGTCCCATGTTAGGATTGTGACTCGATCGCAAGATTATGGTAGTAAAAGTCCTGTTGATGGTAAAGAAGCAGAATCTTCTCATTCTAATCCATCAACCTCAGCTCCCGGTTCCGATCCACTACAGATCGAGAAGTCTAATCCAGACTTGGTAATCAAACTGCCCACCAAGGGTATACTTCGAAAGTCAGCTTTCAATCCACATGCGAGAGTGACTTAGAATTATAACATTGTTGAGGATTTAGTTGTTTCACCCTCTGCAATGTCAGCTTTGGAAGTGCTGCAATCATGCCCAACACAGTGTAAATTACTTTTGTCGGTTATAAGAGCTGTTGATATTCAGGACCCGAACCTAATAATCTTCGATCTAGAAAATAGTACACCGCGTTTGCCTCATCAAATGGATTTTCAGATTCCAGTGATAGTAAAAAACAGGCCTATTCATCGGACTGTAATTGATGAGGGAGCCTCAACGTGTATTATGTCGATACAGTGTTGGAGATCGCTTGGTTCTCCTTCGCTAAATCAATCCCCAATGATTCTAAAGGCCTTTGATGGTCGTGGGTTTCATCCTTCTAGAATTCTACAGGATTTGCCTATAGGGGTTGAAGGAAAACCCGTTAGTCTAGATGTGGAGGTGGTTGATGCCCCTCTAGATTACAACCTTCTCTTGGGTCGAAGTTGGTCTTACGCTATGACAGTAGTCGTTTCATCGGTATTTTGAGTAATAAAGTTTCCACACAATGGAAAGATTGTAACAATAGAACAACTAGCTTACTTTTCATCCGACCCAGCCTCTTCAGAGAGTATTCAGCATGTTGGTAAAACCACTATCCCATATAAGGATGTTGGAGTAGGATTAGTTAAAGATGCCGGTTTACTGGGAACTTTTCCTTTTCCTCCAATCAACGCCTCATCTTCATTCGAAACCATTCATATGATTACATCAGACACCATTGTTTATGATTATCCTTGGATCATTCCTTTTGAATCTGAGATAGACTCATTTGGTAATTCCATGCCTTTGAGTCCATATGAACTTGCCTATGAAGCCGTGCAGTCGTTTGCCGACCCATGTTCAACCGAAAATGACTTAATGAATGTGGTCCATGAGGAATCACTTTTCACATCAACCTCGGATTTAATCACATTTTCTGAACTTGTTCACTCTGATGAGGAAATTCGCGAAATCCTATGTGTAGATGATTTACCATGGGAAGATCTCCATCACAGATCTTCGTTTTTACCCGAGATTGATCGTTTTGAAAATGATTTCTCATCAATTTTTACAACTGAATATGTCAAGGAACCTCAGAATCCAATGAAACATCTCGACTCAGAGTTAAATTTGGGAAACATCTCTCGAACTGTTCCTATTGACATTTCGGTTAAGCCCGGAGTTGTTGAGAACATTCATATAGGTGCCTCATGTACAGATGACGAAATTCAATTATATAAGGCCCTATTTCAAGAATTCCGCGATGTGTTTGCCTGGTCCTATGAGGAAATGCCAGGAATTGATCCCGTGATTGTTGTTCATGAGATCAAGACTTACCCGGACGCTAAACCCGTCCGGCAATGTTTGTGTCAGATTCACCCACGAAAAGTTGCTGCAATCAAAGGAGAATTTGAAAAATTATTGAAAGCAGGTTTCATTTATCCAATCTCGTTAATGGATTGGGTATCGAATATTGTTCCGGTTAACAAAAAGCAGGGAACAATAAGAATATGCATCGATTATAGGGACATTAATCGAGCCTGTCCAAAGGACAATTACCCAACTCCCTATATCGATCAAATCATTGATGATTATGCCGACAGCGAAATATTCTCCTTTATGGATGGTTTTTCTGGATACAATCAAATCAACATTCTACCTGCCGATCAACCAAAAACGGCTTTGATTTGTCCATGGGGAACATTTTCTTATTGAAAATTACCTTTTGGACTTAAGAATGCCGGAGCAACTTTTCAAAGGGCAATGTCTTATGCGTTTCATGACATCAAGCACATTGTGCAACCGTATCTCGATGATTTGCCTGCTCATTCCTTACATCGAGCTGATCACCTCGTCCATTTACGAGCAATTTTTATGAGGTGTAGGCATTATCGAATTCGGTTGAACCCACACAAATGTGTCTTCTGTATAGAAACGGGTCGATTACTGGGGTTTGTAGTTTCGAAAGCCGGCATTCGCGTTGATCCCTCGAAGGTCGAAGCTATCATCAAATTGCCTCCTCCTTCGAGTCTTCGCCAACTCCAAAGTTTGCAGGGGAAAGCAAACTTTTTACGACGATTCATTCCTAACTACGCCGAGGTTACAAAGGGTTTTACCCGGTTGTTGAAACAAAATACTCCATTCTATTGGGATGAGATAGCTCAGAAATCTTTTGATGCAATCAAACACGCGTTGACCCATGCACCGTTGTTGCATCCTCCCAACTACAACTAGGATTACTTCTTGTATCTCGCCGCCTCTCATTCCACCATTGGAATGGTCTTAGTTCAGGAAGATGAATCAGGAACTGAAAATGTGATATATTACCTTAGTCGAACGTTAAATCCAACTGAGCTAAAATACTCACATTTGGAGAAATTGGCATTGGCAGCCGTTCAATCTGTCCAACGTTTTCGTCACTACATTCTACTACGCAAAACTACGGTAATTTCGGATTGCAACCCTATGATCTACATTTTGACCAAGAAATTGCGAGGGGGCAAGTACTCTAAATGGATAGTTATCCTGCAGGAGTTCGACTTGGAATTTGAGAAATCTAAGTCTAAGAAATCTTTAGTTTTTGCGGAGTTAATGTGTGACTTCTCGTGTGCTGACACAGAAACTGTGGCGGAGGAGCCCATTGCGAACGAATCCTTGTTTCTAATCAGCACTTTAGATTCGTGGTATGGGGATATCATCGTTTATCTCCAGACCCAATCCTTTCAGCCAGAAATTTCACGGTCAGAATGTCAAAAGATTCGTTTCCAGTCCCAACAATTTAGGATTATTGGAGATACTCTTTATCGCCATGGGGCGGACTCTGTTTTTCGACGTTGCTTAACTCACGAGGAAGCTGAAAGGGTTCTAAATGACTGTCACTCTGGAGCGTGTGGCAGTCATATGTCTGGGTATGCCACAACCCAAAAGATATTGTGCGCTGGCTACTTCTGGCCGTCTTTATTTAAAGATTGTATTACGGCGGTCTGAAAATGCCACAACTGCCATATTTTTGATCGTAAGATGCATGCTCCACCTGCTCCTCTCCACCCTATAATTTCCATTGGTCCTTTTGCCAAATGGGGTATCGATTTTATTACATGTAACCCTCACTCGGCCTGGGGGCATGCGTATATCATCCTTGCGGTAGATTATTTTACTAAGTGGGTCGAGGCGATGCCTACATTTGAGGCAGACGACATGACAGCTGCAATTTTTGTATTCAATCATATAATTGCTAGGTTTGGTGTCCCACAAGTGATAATCACTGATCATGGGCGTCATTTTCGAAAAGTTATGATGACCGAACTTACAGGCCAGCTTGGTTTACGTCACGATAGTTCAACCCCTTATTACCCACAAACAAATGGTCTCGTTGAATCCATCAACAAAGTTTTAGTCATCATGATCTGATGAATCATTGGGATTCATCAGTTGAATTGGCACAACATGCTATTTTCAGCGCTTTGGGCATACCGAACTTCAGTAAAAACATCAACAGGGTTCACTCCTTTCCAACTAGTCTATGGTTTGGAAGCTGTGTTACCCATTGAATGCGAAATCCCGTCACTGCAAATGACCATCGAGTTACTTCCAGCCACTTCTGAAGAGGAAAATTGTTTGTTATACTTGGCTCAATTAGATGAGAATCGACGTGATGTTGCATTGGCGATTGAGACTCACGCAAAATGAATGAAAGCTCAGTATGATCGAAATGTGACCCCTCGAAATTTTTCGGAAGGAGATCTAGTCTTAGTGTCTGATCAAGCTAATGATAAATTAGGCATTGGAAAATTCGTTCCTATGTGGCATGGTCCCTATGTTGTCAAGCGAAAGCTAGCCAAAGGGGCTTATGAATTGGTAGACTTTGACGGGGACTATTTGGGTAAACCCAGAAATGGCCTTTACTTGAAGAGGTATTATGCTTAAAAGAATGGGTATGGAGGTTTAGTTAGGATAGTTTTTTCTTTCTAGCTGGTTTGTTTTAATTTAAACAGTGTGCTTAGCTTAGAGAGTGTTTTTTCGTCATTATTCCTGCTTATCTTGGTTTTACTCTTGATATTGCAGATGTCAATGCCTCTTCAAACATACATTGGTTTCGCTGATGGTGCTTGTCGTAATACACGGAACATCTCTTCCGCAGCTTGGGTTATCTATTCGCCCTCTGACGAGTTAGTATCTATGCATGGGGTAAGCCTCCGTCAAAAAACGAACAACATTGCTGAGTATAGTGCAGTGATTGAGTTATTGTCTGAATCTATTTCATTTGGGATTCAGAGTTTGATAGTGAGGTTAGATTATGAACTCGTTGTATTACAGCTTAATAAAGTGTATGCCATTTTAAATCCTGTGTTATTAAGATTATTTTTGAGAGTGCGTCTCTTGGAACGTGAATTTTATTATATTGAATATTAGCATATTCCGAGGTCTTTAAATACATTAGTAGATGCAATTTCTTCTCGAATGTTAAATAGACATTTGCAATAATTATACATGTAAATTTAAAACCATTCCATAACATGATTTACAAGATAAGCCAGTAATAGTGATATATATATAGGAGTGTGTCAAAAAATACATCGTCCTCGATCATAGGTTGAAAAACACCTTATGATCGGCAAAAATGATAAGTACAAAAAACAAAAATGTCACATGTGCCCACAATAGGCGATCATCCTATCACTGGTGATGATCTCTATAAGAAACCACTGCACGGGCCACCTTGCAAAGGAACCTCCTAAAAGGTCCCGGGACTCCAATCACATAGCGCTGAAGTCGACAAGGAATGTCGTCTATAGTGGTCTCAGGAATATCTCCTGTCAAGTGCTCAAGATGACCCTCCAACTCGGCCAAAACCTCTGCTGATTCATCCTATGGGGCTGGCGTGGGTGCAACTGGTTGCCTCCTCTCGTAAGGCCGGAGAGCGGCTGGTCGCTGTGGACCCACATCTGCATTTGAAACTTTTGCTATCAGTTTTGAGACGATGAAAAAATAACAAAAAAATTAAAATAGAAAAATGTTGAAAAGGATTTTACCTGACTCGTCCCACTGCTCTCCTGGTGAGAGAACCATGTCTGGGTCACCACGAAAATCTATCCCAGCGTAAGGGAAGTCCTGAATAGAAAATACCTGGTTTTCCAGCCATTGGAAATACTCAGGTTTGAATCGAGCAACCTATATCCTCTCGTCCGAGTAACGGGCCATGACTGCGACCCATCGCATCAGTTTGGGCTCTCGAGGAAGCCTAGCTCCAATAGTAAGGTGCTGTGGGATCAGCATAGGAACCCTCTCCAGGCCAAAACTCATGACCAAAGCCCCATAACCAAAGGTCTTTAGTCGTCCGTTCTTGGCCCTGGTCAGTTGGCCTTTCACATTGGCCAACACAACATCGCACGAGTTGAAGATGGTGCCTTGAAAGCAATCAACTGCCATACGCATCTAGGATCCGGTGGCAATATGTAATGCGGCAGCTCTGCAAAGTCTGGTGACAGTAAATGCAATCACCATGAGCTCAGGACGGGATATCGTCTTTATGTCTATCCCTTTGTCTCTAGCCTGGCTATTGCAGTACTCTAGCCGAAGGCTATCGACAGACTGGCCACCTGGCCTAATCCTGTGTAAAGTCAAGTCTTCGCATCTCTTAGGCAAACCAGTCAAGAAATATATGTCCACTAGCTCGATTTTGAGCTGGTGGCTTCCAATGAAGAAGCACTGGTCCTGTATACTCCATCTGTCAACCAGCCACTGTAAGAAATCCACCTGAGCCCTCATGCCAGGAATGGACCAGAATTTGTACAATCCAGACGCCCTCAAAGCATCAAGTGAAGGCTGATGATTCCATGCGGCAACATCCACGTCCTCATGCTCTCGTTCACTCCAATCTAGCATGATGTACTCTCTGCATCAAGTATAAGGATAAATTAAATTGCTAGAAATTGTTTTGTTTGGTCCATTTTTGAGAATTTTTGGGTTAAAAACCCTTGCGGCGGGGACCGCACCCTCCGGGTAAGACACAGTGCGTGGTACCACACTTTGTCTACACGGAAGGTGCGGACCCCGAGCTTTTTCCCAATGGAGAAAAAGTCGGGGTCCGCAGGCCCGCAATGGTAAACCTGCGGGCCCCTGTGCGCGGGTTTTGTGCCTAAAAACCCTCGCAAAAATGAAATAAAGGACTAAAAAAAAAAATTAAATGGTTAAAAATGAAGAGTGGGATGATGTGGATTACTTGGAGAAGACGACATTTGATTCCGACGGTTGGATTTTCCACAATCTTCACGGGAAGTTTTCTAAGCAAAAGCACTATTTTCTCACCCAAACTCAAACGGTAAAAATGAATTGACAAAGGCCCTTTTTATAAGTTTTTTGAGCAAATAAATTGCAAATTTGTTTATGTTTCACTTTGAAAACGTATTTTGTGACATTTTTATCCATTTCAAATAGGTATGAGTAATGTTTGTGTTTTTGTGCAGAATAAAGGATTATTCAGGCAAAATCTATCATTTTCGACAAAAAAACATGTAGAGTAATCTTTAAGCTCTTTTCTGACTCCTAAAACATGAAAAGATTGCCGAGTGTTTCTTTTAAACTCGTTGAAATGGAATTAAAAGATGGTCCACTTACAGCTCTTTTCCGACCGTAAAAACATGAAAAGATTGCCGGATTTTTGTCGTTTCGAATTCGATATCGGTCATAAAACGAAGTGTCCTTGATCGCTTTTTTACTTTTTCCAGTCAAAGGCACTAATGACGAAAAGTACTCCTTGGTTGTAAAAGATCAAGCGGTTCTCTCAAGTATTATTTTATACTTTTTCGGGCTTGGGAGACACAAAATTTACGAAAAAGGTCAACCCTGGAGTCTTCTTAAGTTTTTTCAGACTCCCTAAAATTAAAAAACGCCGAGTTTCTCCTATACTGGACTCGTTAAAATTTCACAGTAAAGGACCTGTTCAATTACAAACAGGAACGAACCACTCCTTCTTAGGGTTCGAATTTAAACTAAGTTGAACTCATCCGAAGGATGAGCTTATAATCAAGCAAATGTTATCCTCCTCAAGCTTGTCAAAAACAAAGAGGTACTTGCCAGAAATGGTGGGGGAAAAGAGAGAAAAATGAGCCTGTTTGTCATACTTTGTAACCACTTTTTAACACGACACTTTTGTTCACCTGGGTTGGGAAATCCTTTGTCTAACAGTTGATCAAACCACATTGAAAGTCTTCAGCCGGTTTCTGGGTATTAACTTTGGGTCAATTATCACCAAGCCATCTGTCGTGTCGTTATGTGTTCAAGAGGTCACTGCCAATAAGCCATTCATTTGCAAAATATCTGTCATCCATCTTGACCATCCCTGAGTCAGTCCTTGCATCTAAATTTCTTCAACTTGATCTATGATTTTGTGTTGTGGTCTTGCCTACGACGGATCGCTTTCTATCGACATCAGCTCTGTTGGTACCATTCCTTGACCTCCTTTTTCCTCTTCAAACACATCGTTTGCCTACCTTTCTCCTTCATACATCTCTTAGACCCCTTGAAATTGATTAGTTAACAGTATTATAGTTGTTAAATACATTAGAATTGATTTATGAGTTTTATGTTAAAGAATTAGGGATTTTTGATAAAAAGACTACAGGAAGTTGCAACATCCTGTAATTGGTTTATTGTTTGACATATGGCATGACAGCTAGGCTAAAGCAAAGGGTAGGGATGAAAAGTAGAATGTACAAGCATGGACGAACACCTATCCTACAGCAGAACCAACGCTCCTGGAGGCACGGTCAATGACGGTCAAAGTATAGCATGTTGGCGACAAAAGCAGCAACAGCATAGGGTTCTAAACCGATGTAGTCTTATTCCTTTTTGAAATCGGTTCAGAATGGAAACAACTTAAAAACTATGCCATAGCAAAAGCGGCAACAGCCGCATCATGAATGTACATTCATTTCGAAATTTAAACGTTGTAAAAAACATATGAAAACACAGTTATGGGTAGTCAGTTAGTGGTTATCATTGTATCGTTTTGAAAACAGAGTTTTGAACTTAATACCAAAAAAAACACGGTTGCAGCCACGATTTCCTTGTTGCGTTGATTCTATATTTGCTTGAGCACAGTCCAGTATACCTCTGAAATGCGGACGGGCCCTGCGTGGAACGGGTATACTGTTATTTTATTTCATTTGCAACTTCTGAATATTCAATAGTATGCACAGTGATTAGATTTCAGTTTATGCTTTCGTTGATTCAATTAGAAATTCGTATGAGTAATGTTTATGATGGTAGCTTGAAGGATTAACCGCTGAGATCGTTGAATTGTATCCTGTAAGGGATCTGATCTTTCATTATTTTTAAGAGTATCTTCATGAACCCTGTTTCTCATATATTTGGATTTTAAGTGTGCTTATGATTTTAATATATTTCAATCTTTCATGAATGATAAACATTGAATGCTGAGTGTTCACTGAACAGGGGTTTTATGCACAACATCCTTGTAAGGGGATTGAAATCTTGGTTTAAGTAATACACAATGTTTTTTAGATAAGTAGATGAGTTGAGACAATCAAGGTAGATTCATAAAAACCCCCCACCATCCAAAAACTAACCCATCATCAGGAGCAGACTCTTTAGGGAATACAACACCAGCTGAGGAAGTCACCATACAAGCATTAGAGGATAAACAAAAGTCAGGACAAAGACTTACTCTCATCGAAAGGCAAACTTTATTAGCACATAAATCGCAAAAGAAACACTTTCCTAGATCCTCCACACAAGGAGAAAGTAGCACAGTGACCGAACAATATTTCTTTAATCTCCTCTTTAAAACAAGTGACACTGACACAGAGGAACCTATTAAAATGGCTGAGGAAGGAGATGGATCAGTACCAAATCAAGGACAGAGAGACGAAGAAGAGTCAATTTTTAAGTTTCCTATACATGAACCACAAGAAGATGATGAGATCAAAATGAAAAACATACCTCCATCCGTGCTACCAAACTTTTATGGTATGGCTTCGGAAGACCCAGACTCATTCTTGTTCGAGTTTGACATTGTATGTCGAACATATGGTTACACAGATGATGCCCATAGGCTTAGACTCTTCCTAGCGACATTAAAGGCATCAGCCTTAAGATGGTTCATGAGGCTTGGTGAGCATGCGATAGTTGATTGGGATGGCATGAGAAGAATATTTCTAAGGAAATATCAACCTTATTGTAGATCCAAAGATTCCAAAGATGATATCTTTAGAATGAGCCAACAAGAGGATGAAACCTTGGAGGAATACTTAGAACGGTTTGTCTACAACCTACAAAAATCTAAACACCGAACTATGCCTCTTGATTTGATCCGCACAATATTCTTGAAAGGCATCCGAGAGGAATACATGGATGATCTTAATTTGATGGGCAAAGGTGACATTTCTACCTTACCTTTTGAAGAAATCACTGAATTATGCGAAAAGTATTCAAGGAGCAAAGCTAAAATTGGAAAAAGAACCCTGTCATCCAAAGTCACAAAATCTGCTTCAGCAAGTGTCACAAGGGCTGAAATAGGGAATTTGTTAGAAGAGTTTAAAAAAGATCTGTTAAGCACCCTAGGGAACCAAATTGACACTCTAAAAGCTAAGAAGAAACAAGAAGATGAAGATCAGATAATGGCTATCTTCTACCCAAAATGCCGGAAGAAACATGCCTTAAAAGACTGCCCATTAGAAAACATCCAAGTTTGTGCTTTCTGTACTGAACATCATGATATATTTAATTGTCTTAAAGTTAAGGTTTTGCAGAACTGTAATATGGTAGCTAATTCAGAGATGGAAAATGTGTATTACATGGGCACAAAGAGACCATGGCAGCCAAGGCCAACACCTCAAGGTATGTTTCCAAATCAAAATTTACAATTTCCTGTAAATGATCAAATGTATGCTCAGAATTCATGGAATGTACCCATGCCATGGCAGCACCAAAATCACCCACAACAACAATGGAGACCATCTCAACAATGTTCTCAATCCTATCATACATATCCTCAATCATACCAACCATATTCACAGCCATATCAACAATATCATCAGCCATATTCATCACATCCTCAACCATATCAGCAGTATCCTCAACAGCAAGTTGTTTACCAACCTCAACCTACTCAACAAGCATTGCCTGCTCCTCCACCAATAAATCCACCACAACTGCAATTTCCATATAACTCACAACCTCCCAGACCTACTCAAATTCCTGCTCAAACTATCCCAAATCCAAATAACAGAGCAGCGAGGCCAGCCTACAATGTAGAAGAGGGAACCTCATATCCCACACTACCCTTGCAAAATATCAACTTGAGATCTGGTAGGGTACTCCACAAAGATTCTCCAATAACAGATAAGCAAGAAGAAAACACAGAAAATGAAAATGAAATGACAAATCAAAGAAAACCAATCGATGATACCAAAGATAAGTAGATGCAACCATTGCATCCACCTTTTCCAGACCGATTGGTCCAAATGAAACTTCCAATGTCTATACCACAGTTTGATGTTTTAGATGAGCTCCAGAATGTCTATATAAAAATTCCACTACTGCAAGCCATAAAAGACATTCCCATATACACTAAAGCAATCAAAGAAATGTGTCTTAAGAAGCCCACTAGGAAAAGGATTGATCCACAAACCATTCATGTTATAGGACATTTAGCTGGCCTTATGACAAATACCATCTCAATGGAAAAGTATGTTGATCCTGGTATCCCCAGAGTTACTACAATCATTAACAACATACAGATTCCAAACACTTTAATAGATCTTGGGGCTGCAATAAATGTCATGACTCTTGAAACCATGAGAACACTCCAGCTCATAAATTTGCAACATACAACGATTGTTCTAGAACTAGCTAATAGGTCTAAAGTGATTCCTGGAGGGATTTTGGAGGACATAATTGTTTCACTAGACTCTTGGGAATACCCAGTGGACTTCTTAGTTATTCAACCCAAATCCAATCTAGGAGGGCACCCTATCATCCTTGGTAGACCATGGTTAGCGACTACTGATGCATTCATAGGATGTCGATTGGGCAACATGATCATTTCAAGAGGGACCGAAAGAAAACAACTCACTCTTTATCCATCGGCACAATCACCAGCAGTAACACACAATTTGTGGCTTGATGATAAATACAATGATAAAGAAGAAGTACAATCTGTTTTTAGCATTGACCAAATCTATGATTTCCAAGAACAAAATAATAATGATTTGGTAGAATTGTTCCTTTCTCAACCTGATATTTCCGAAAATTTGAGAAACGACCAATATCATGCTGCAGATGTACTTTTAGCCCAAAATTTTCAAGAAACATGCACCATTCAATCTTTGCAAACCACATTTCACGATATTTTTCCAGTTCAATCCATCACAAACACACAGATTCAGATCATAGAGATTAGTCCAGGGAAAACTCTGAACATAGGCAATCACCTAGACTCATCTCAGCAAGAGAAATTGGTTCGACTATTGAGAAAATACCAGAAAGCATTTGCTTGGGACTACACCGATATGCATGGGATTCACCCTGACACATGCACTCACCATATTTATATAGATAGTACTATCAAACCAGTGAGGCAACCACAGAGAAGAATGAACCCCATGCTCTAGGATATTGTTAGAGAAGAATTGCAAAAACTGTTGAGAGTTAATTTTATATATCCTATTTCTGACAGTCAGTGGGTATCCCCATTGGTTATAGTGCCCAAGAAAAATGGTGAGTGGTGCATTTGTGTTGATTACAGACAATTGAACAAAGCAACGCTCAAAGATTATTTCCCACTACCATTTATTGACCAAGTGTTAGACACCTTAGCTGGGAAATCATCATTTTCTTTTCTTGATGGTTTCAGTGGCTACAACCAGATCATGATAGCCTCAGAAGATCAGGAAAAAACCACATTCACCTGTCCTTGGGGCACTTATGCTTATAATGTTTTTCCATTTGGACTTTGCAATGCTCCAGCTACATTTCAGAGAGCTGTATTAGCTATTTTCGCTGATTTAGTTCATGATTGTGTTGAAGTTTACATGGATGATTTTTCAGTGTACGACAATTCATTTGAACATGCATTAGAGAACCTTGAAAGAGTTTTGAAAAGATGTATTGAAGCTAATCTGTCCCTGAGCAATGAAAAGTGCTTTATGATGTTAAATGAAGGGATAGTATTAGGCCACTATATTTCTTTTCAAGGCATCAAAGTTGACCCAGCAAAAATCCAGATCATTGTTGATTTGCCAATTCCAAAGAATCAAAGAGAGGTAAGAAGTTTCCTTGGGTATGCAAGCTATTACAGAAGGTTTATTGAACATTTTAGTAAAATAGCTTTACCTTTGTTTAAGCTTCTAACAAAAGATGTACTTTTCAACTGGAATGAGAACTGTCAACAAGCATTTGAAGCACTCAAAAAGAAGTTATCAACCGCACCAGTCTTAAGAGGGCCTAACTGGAGCCTACCATTTCATATCTTTATAGATGCATTTGAAACTACAGTGGGCACCTCATTAGGCCAAAAAGAGGAATCTTGTAATTATGCCATTTATTTCATTAGCAAAAATCTAACACCTGCAGAGTCAAACTACACAGTCACAGAAAAGGAAACACTTGCCATCATATATGCTGTGAATAAATTCCGACATTATATAACTGGTTATGAAGTCTTTGTACATACTGATCATTCTGCCATTAGACATTTAATGAATAAACCAATAACTAGTGGCAGAGTTACCAGATGGTTATTATTGTTACAGGAATTTAACATCACAGTGTTAGATAGACCAGGTAAAGAGAATCACGTGGCAGATTTTCTTTCTAGACTGCAAAATCCAGGTGAGGTTGTTCCGGTTGAAGATTCTTTCCCAGATGAAAATTTATTTGCAATTTCCATAGTGAATCCTTGGTATGCTGACTTGGCCAATTATTTGTCTACAGGAAGGACACCTCCATACTTTACTCCAAAGGAAAAGAAGAGACTAGTCAAACAAAGTGATCAATACTCATGGATTAATGGCGATTTATTTTACACTGGTTATGATATGATTATTAGAAGATGTGTAAGAAATGATGAGATAATTGATATTTTAAAATCTTGCCATGATGAACCGTGTGGTGGGCATTTTGCAGCTAAGCGAACAACATTCAAAGTTCTTACTCTTGGATACTACTGGCCATCCATTTTTAAGGATGCCAAGAAGTATGTGAAGAGTTGTGACAGCTGCCAAAGAATGGGCAGGCCAACAGCTACAGACGAGATGCCACTTCAGCCCTAAGTTTACCTAGAGCCATTTGAAAAATGGGCTCTAGACTTTATAGGACCCATTAACCCAACCTCCAATGGTAAGAAGTACATCTTAGTATGTACTGATTACATCACAAAGTGGGTTGAAGCAAAAGCACTAGTTAGAGCCACCGAACAAACAGTGGTAAATTTCCTTTTTGAAGAGATTTTTGTAAGGTATGGAGTACCAAGGGAAATAGTGACTGATCAAGGCAATCAATTTACTTCAAAGTTAGTGAAGGACATCACAAACAAATGGGCAGGTGGAATCCACAAACAAAACTTTGGAAGGGATCATCACTAAAATTGTGGCAATGAACAGAAAGAATTGGGAAGAGAAGCTCAAAGATGCACTCTGGGCTTACAGAATTACGTGGAAGAATGCTACAGGATTTACACCATATCAGTTGGTTTATGGCAAAGAGGTAATGCTTCCTATTGAGTTTCAAATACATACTTTCAAACTGGCTGCAGATTTGCAAATTGACCTGGACCAAGCACAACAAGAAAGAATTCAGCAGTTGAACCAGCTGGATGAAATGAGGCAGCAAGCGGAGGAAACCACAATCCTCATGAAAAAACAAAGGAAGCAGTGGCATGATGCACATATCAAGAAGAAGCAGTTCAAGGAAGGTGATTGGGCTTTACTTTTTGACTCTAAATTCAGAGATCATAAAGCCAAGTTTACCACCCATTGGATGGGCCCATACCAAATTATTCAGGCTTACGACAATGGTTCAGTCAAGATCAAAACTATTGATGGAGAAGGTCATTCCTTTAATGTCAATGGTCATCGCCTGAAACTTTACACTGACCCCATCAACTAGCAAAATTTTCTCCAAACAGTATCTCAACAAAGAGAGGTTGAGATACTGCAGCCTTCAGCTGCAGTATCCCTGCCTTAGTTCATTTTATTTCAATTTAGAAATTCAAAAAGAAATTAAAAAAAAAAAACAAACACAACAGAAAAAAAAACAAATAATAACAATGGGTTAGATGTGAAAACCAGACTCTGGCACACTCTAACCCCGAATTCTTACTTGAAAACCAATTCGTTGGCGGGTAAGAATTCCTTTTTCTTTTGTTCCCTATTTGATTTATCAACTGAATAATGACTTGAGACAAGTTAAAACTTTAGTGGGGGAGGAAGGCATCAGCATTTTGTTCTCTTATCTCTCCATTGTAAATTCTTAAAGATTTCTTATCTCATCTCCTCACTGTAAATTTCCAAAGCAGTTTGTTTCAGCATTCCAGATTTCAATAAAGAAGTTGTTTTGTTATTGTTTTATCTCAGAGGGACCTGGTTATAAACATTATGCAGGGGGACCTGTTCTGTCCAGA
The DNA here is from genome assembly GCA_031772625.1 of Pinus tabuliformis. Taxonomy (NCBI): domain Eukaryota; kingdom Viridiplantae; phylum Streptophyta; class Pinopsida; order Pinales; family Pinaceae; genus Pinus; species Pinus tabuliformis. The sequence goes on from CM062815.1 coordinate 43,644,618, forward strand.
AGATCATGTTACCAACACCAGCAGTAATGGGACCTGTTTAAGACACATAAAAGGGACTTGTTAAGAGACTGTTACTTCAGGATTACTTCAACAAAGCTTCATCAAGTTTCTACAAGGATCCACAGGTTGTTGGGCACCAAGACTTCATCAAATACCAAAGATCAAGGAACCTGTATACATATAATTCTTTCTCCGGATTTCAAAGAAGCTGCATGAACATCTTCAAGATCTTAGAGGGACCTGTTGCATTCGAATCTATCTTAGGGGACCTGTTATGAAAAGTAAAGAATAGTCAAAAGAGACTAGTCCTACCCAGCATGCCAATGCAACGCTTGAACAACCAACAAAAGTGTAATGTATTCCTTATTCTTAACATTTAAATTCTTAGATTAATTTTTAATGTTAAATTTAATAACTGTGACTGCTACGATCAATTTCAGAGACACCTCCATACCTATCACTAGTTATCCTATTGTTAATCCCTATCATCTTCCAATACTCCAACCCCTCTCATACTTATACGATTTTGTTAATCCCCTCTCATATCACCCTTTTAAATCTCTGTTACCAATCAATTAGACCCTACAGCCATCCCAACATTTCTATTTGGCCAGGTACCAACAGAAGCAGGACACGTGGTGAATTTTTTGGAAACCAAATGTCATGCGGGCTTGTTCATTATGTTTGAAACGGCTGAATTATGATTTAAACACCCGACGACGCCAAATGATGCAAACGACTACCCGGAATCATATCCCAGTACTTCATATATATGCTTCTAGAGTTTCTATGATGGTATCCATACGACCAGTACAGCCATTCCTCTGTTTCAAAAGATGAATATGCTATGAATTGAGTTAAGCCGGTTATTTCACTATCGTTTTCAGTTGTTCTATGTCAGCATTCGACTCCTGTGACTTCAACAGTAAAGACTGAAAGTAGCAAGCGCCACGAAAGGAAAATGTAGTTAATTGGATTCGACCTCTATTACAAGATAGTCAATCGAGCATCGTTGGGTTACTAAAGGAGCTAGTGTTAAAGAGCCGAGGACGCCACCAAGTCAACAGCATTGGGGGCGGAAGATAAAAGGTAACAAATCAGAACCTCTTTGTTGAAGTGGTAAAACATAAACAAAGAAGAGTTAGAGCACAACTCTCGGCCAAAATGACCAATAGGGTCGAACCAAGCATATTCGACAGTTCCCAGTATCACGAAGGTTGCATTTCAATTCTTAAAGAAATACAGTGGCTACCCTTTTTAGAGAAATTTCGTGGAAGTAATGAAGAGGTCACCAAACAGTTCGCTTTTACATTCAACGGAGAGAAATATCTGATAGGTAATTTTTCATTCAGAGTTTCGGAAGACACCATAGCTCAAGCCCTAGGGATCAGCCAAGAAGGGGAGAAGTACTTCAAGACAAAGCAATTTAAAGAGAAATCATGGACCCAATTTATGTCCAGATCCAGGGTTTCGTCCGTTAATTGGAAGAAAGGCGTTCCAAGAAGTTGGCTGGTGCATCCCTAGGACGACATGGTTTATATCATCCAAAAGTTTGTAACTTGTGAAGGCCGCTACAGTATTGTTTACTTGTACCATATCAAGTTACTGTTACATTTGAAAGGGCAGTGTGTTATCAGTCTGCCATACTTCCTCTTGCAAAGCCTAACCAAAATGTCGAAGACCATCCAAAAGCAGAAAGGTAACGAAGACAAGAGCTTATATCACTTTGGGTTAATTAAAATTCTTATTGAGTATGAATTGCAGAGAAGAGGGAAAACATGGAAGGAGTTCTTGGCTGCTAACCAAATTAAAGACGAAGAGGACAAGGAAGAACCATAGGAAAACTCAGGATTCATGAATGATATCGATGAAGAGATTCCCATACACAAAGCAAGCAAGGTATCTCCACCTGTTACCAGTATAAGGACGAGGAAAATGAGAAAAGAGGATGCTCGGAAAGTATAGCAAGATAAAATTTTTACCACTTATTCAAGAAGAACCAGGAGAACATCAAAGGCCCAAATACAAGAAGACCAGCCTGAATCAAATGCACCTATGCCGATGGATATTGAATGTAGTGCCCACTCACAACCTGGACCAGGAGCTGAGATGGAGGTTGAAAGCAATAACAGGCAAGAAAAAGATTCACCGCCTGCCATAAAGAAACAGAAGAAACTGGAGAAGCAAATTGAGAAGTTAAAGAAAGAACTAATGGAGGCTAATATGCTGGAAAAAGTTATCAAGAAAGAAAATGAAATGCTCAGAGCACAAAGTAAAGAGACTCAACAGAAGAATGAAAAGTTAAGGGAACAAATTAAGGAACTTGAAGCTGAACAAACAGATATTTGTAAGTGGGCCACTAAATGGTACAACCAAAAGAAGGTCCTCAAGGAAAAGTACAAAAATTTAAAGCATGAGCTCCATGGTCAGAAAGATGCCCAGGTGAAGAAGAATGTGGATACATTGTTGAAGGCAGCAGAGGTACAGGCAGGGACAAAGTTCAGAGGAAGCACATTAGGGTTAGAATGAGGTCATGCTAATTCATTAAGTCGGGGAGAGATGTTGGTACCATTACTTGACCTCCTTTTTCCTCTTCAAACACATCGTTTTCCTACCTTTCTCCTTCATACATCTCTTATACCCCTTGAAATTGATTAGTTAACAGTATTATAGTTGTTAAATACATTAGAATTGATTTATGAGTTTTATGTTAAAGAATTAGGGATTTTTGATAAAAAGACTACAGGAAGTTGCAACATCCTGTAATTGGTTTATTGTTTGACATATGGCATGACAGCTAGGCTAAAGCAAAGGGTAGGGATGAAAAGTAGAATGTACAAGCATGGACGAACACCTATCCTACAGCAGAACCAATGCTCCTGGAGGCACGATCAATGACAGTCAAAGTATAGCATGTTGGCGACAAAAGCAGCAACAACATAGGGTTCTAAACCGATGTAGTTTTATTCCTTTTTGAAATCGGTTCAGAATGGAAACAACTTAAAAACTATGCCATAGCAAAAGCGGCAACAGCCGCATCATGAATGTACATTCATTTCGAAATGTAAACGTTGTAAAAAACATATGAAAACACAGTTATGGGTAGTCAGTTAGTGGTTATCATTGTATCGTTTTGAAAACAGAGTTTTGAACTTAATACCAAAAAAAACACGGTTGCAGCCACGATTTCCTTGTTGCGTTGATTCTATATTTGCTTGAGCACAATCCAGTATACCTCTGAAACGCGGACGGGCCCTGCGTGGAACGGGTATACTGTTATTTTATTTCATTTGCAACTTCTGAATATTTAATAGTATGCACAGTGATTAGAGTTCAGTTTATGCTTTCGTTGATTCAATTAGAAATTCGTATGAGTAATGTTTATGATGGTAGCTTGAAGGATTAATCGCTGAGATCGTTGAATTGTATCCTGTAAGGGATCTGATATTTCATTATTTTTAAGAGCATCTTCATGAACCTTGTTTCTCATATATTTGGATTTTAAGTGTGCTTATGATTTTAATATATTTCAATCTTTCATGAATGATAAACATTGAATGTTGAGTGTTCACTGAACAGGGGTTTTATGCACAGCATCCTCGTAAGGGGATTGAAATCTTGGTTTAAGTAATACACAGTGTTTTTTAGATAAGTAGATGAGTTGAGTGACCTGAGTGTCCAGGTGATAGGGAACATACCTCAACCTTCTGTAAAGAAGTTTTGTAACCTACCATCACGAACACTTAGTTAGGAATCCTTTATGTCTATAAATTGTAGACGCATGCCTCAAAGTTTACTGATCCTGGTCGATAATAAATATAGCCTAATCTAGCACCCTAGATAGGACACTGCAAGCTCATTATCTAGAAATATGATCTAGGAATCGTCAGTACCTTGAAGTCTGCATGCCTCAATGGCAGGTTTCTCACCTTTGATGACAGTTTACATCATTGACTTTCGATCAAATGATTTCGTGACATGTTCGACATCAACACATTTATTCGCATCTCATGGATTGTACTGAGTACTTTGAGAGCCATTGACATCACTGGTGGTTTCTCTCACGTTTGTTAACAGTTTACATCATTGACTGGTAATCAAGTGGTTTCTACCATGTTCGACATCAACACATTCATTCGGATGGATAGAATCGTACTATTTCGGGAAGTAGAAATGAAGACCCTGGATTTAGTTTCCACAATCCAAGCTGCGAGGAATTTTGTATTCATTATATAATGGACTATTCATAAACAGATGGTTGCGTCCATACTGTGTCCACATGAGTCTTTACTTGTGATGTTTTACAAGATCATTCCTATACCAGAGCAGTAGTTAGTTTTTCTAGTCAGTTTTGATCTGAGTATGGGAATGTCTACCTCAGCGATGATATGATCTCTTATATATATCTTGCATTGAATGTTTTTACAGGTTCCAACCGGGCTCTCCACAAGATGATCCTCGAAATGATAAAGTACTTCACTCTTCCTAAATGATAAGAAATCCTCATCTACTACAGACTTCACACTTTAGGGGGAAATCTGTTACACAAAAATATCGTCACCATGATTATTTGCAGTCAGTATGGGTCTATCATCACTTGTACTGTCCTCCTAAGCAAGTCTCAGACCTCAGCTCTTCAAATCAAGCTTTGGAAATGAGAGAAAGACATTAAAAATCAATGTAACTCTGGTTCCGCACTTTCTCTCATGGTCACCTACGGTCCTGCACCTTCTGTGTACAAAAACTGCGTACTTGCCTGCTCTGTCCCTAACGGTGTAGGTGCGGACCCCTGTGAAAGTCAAAAGGCGCAAGTTTTATCTTAAAAAACTCACTTTGGGTTAATTCTAGAGGTTTCTAGAAGGAATTTTGACGTGGATTGTTCGCTCTGAGGTGGTTCATGCATCCCAAAAGAGAAGGAGTTAATCCCTTGATGAGAGGATCTATCCCTTTGAAGGAGGGCTTTATCCCTTTGAAGGAGGACCTAGTAACCTCCCTCCATTGCGCTATAAATATAGGCATTGGGCTGGTTGCTAAAGAGGTTAGAAGCTGAACATTTTTGAGGGTAAATGCTGGTGAAATCAAGACTTCCTAGTTGAGCTTAAGAGGAGAGATCACACATCTTTTTGGCTTCATTGGGGAGTGAGTGAAACTTGTCAAAGTAGAAGAGACTTCTTGTTGGACCCTGGGAGGAGCTTGTACAGCGTCAAGGCAAAGGTTGTAAAGTTCTTCTTCTTTTGAATTAATATAATCAAACTCATTTTTCTCAACAAGTATCTTATGTTATTTGTTTCATGGACTCCTTGACTTTCATGTTAAATATGTTTTATGCAATTGAATTTTCAGGTGCTATTTAATTTGTTTGCCTTGTTTGTGTTTGCAGATTCATGAAAAGGAGCTCATTTGTATCAAAGGAGCGAGGGAATCCACAAGCTTGCGTTGGACCTAAGGTAGGCCCTAAAAACACTTGTTTGCTATTGTTTATCAATGCATATTTAGAGAAAGATAGTGTCTGGTTGGTTTGCTTGTCATTAGGTCTTCTTTAGATTCTAGGAAGGTCTATCTTGTCTGCAAGATCGACTCTTTCCGTGTGACAGATCTCGCACTCGATTGGAAGGGTAGCCTCCAGTCCATAAACTAATTGAAATGGAGTGAAACTGTTGGCATCCTTCACAGAGGTTCGGTAGGCCCACAAGGTGGAGAACAACATCAAGTGCCAGTTAGATTTGTGCATGCCAACAGTACGTTGAAGCATCGTAAATAGAACCTTGTTAATGGCTTCTACTTGGCCATTGGCCTGAGGATAGTATGGAGTCAAACTATCATGCCGTAAGCCTAGCTGGGTTGTTAGCTCGGTCATCATGTGATTACGGAAATGCTTCCTGTGATCAATGACGATAGCCTGAGGGAGTCTGAACCATGAAATAACATGATTAAACGAAAATTGTGCCACTGTGTGACTGTCTTCAGATAATGTGGGCATCGCCTTGGCCCATTTTGTGAAGTAATCAACAACAATGATAATATACCCATGCCCCCTGTCCGAGCGAGGGTTACAGGTCATATGATCAATGCCCCATTTTGAAAAAGGGCCGATGGTGACAACAGGGTGCAATGGAGTGGGAGGCACACTTATCTTCCGTTGGTAGATCTGGCACTTGTGACAGGAGCGGATGACAAGAATGCAATCCTTAAAGATGGAGGGCCAGAAATAACCAGCGCGGAGGATCTTTTGAGCAGTAGCATATTTGGACATGTGACCACCACAGGTACCAGAATGGCAGCCATTCAAAACTCGCTCAGCCTCCTCGAATGTTAGGCATCGACGGAGAATAGAGTCAGCGCCGAGATGGTACAGGGTGTCCCCAATAATATGATAGGGCTGAGACTAATGATGAATCCGTCGCTGAGCATCCTTAGACACATCGGGACGAAAAGAGGACATCTACAGATATACAATGATATCCCCTTACCAGGGATCAAGGTTGCTAATTAGGAACAGAGTTTCATCCGGGATATGGTCCTCTGACCGAGAGGGCGCGGTAGGAGATGGCAAAGAGAAAAGTAACTCAGCAAAGACAAGGGAATTCTTGGACTTGGCGGTGGTAAAATCCAAGTCGAACTCTTGGAGGATGACGACCCACTTCAAGTACTTGCCCCCCAGCAACTGACGTGACAGAATGTACGTCATCGGGTTGCAATCGGAAACCACGGTCGTAGTGCACAACAAGATATAATGGTGGAAACGTTGGACGACACAAACGACGGCCAATGCCAACTTCTCGACGTAAGTTTATCGAGTTTCCGTATCTAGAAGATTGCGGCTGAGATAATATATGACATGCTCAGTGTCATCATCGTCGTCTTGAATGAGAACCATGCCAATAGTGGTATTGACAGTGGCCAAATACATAGTGTAGTCGTGATGATAATTCAGAGGGCGTAACAATGGAGCAGAAACAAGGAGACCCTTGAGACGCTTAAAGGACTCTTGAGCAGCGGCATCCCAATGAAACGGGGTATCTCGCTTCAATAACCGCGTGAAAGCTTTAGCCACTTCGGCATAGTTCGGAATGAATTATCTTAAAAAATTCGCTTCGCCTTGCAAGCTCTGCAGTTGCTACAAAGAAGTAGGGGGAGGAAGATTTAGAATAGCCTTGACTTTAAGGGGATCGAAACGGATGCCCTCTCGGGAGATGATAAACCCGAGCAGTCTTCCTAACTCAACGTAGAAGACACACTTATGAGGATTAAGCCTGATGCGGTAGTGTCGACAACAGAGAAATTTTTCGCGAAGATGAGCATGATGGTCTTGGCGTTTTGCTGAATGAGCTGGTAGATCATCCAAGTAGGGTTGTACAATGTGTCGAATGTCATGGAATGCATAAGAAATTGCACATTGGAAGGTAGCACCGGCATTCTTCAAACCAAAAGGGAGCTTTTTGTAGGCGAAAGTGCCCCACGGACAGATAAAGGCAGTCTTGTGCTGATCTACGGGTGCAATATTGATCTAGTTATACCCAGAAAAACCATCCATGAATGAATACATTTTTCTCCCAACACACTCATCAATGAGCTGGTCAATGAAGGGTGTGGGGAAGTTATCTTTGGGACAGGCCCGGTTAATATCACGTAATCAACACAGACTTGAATAGTACCCTATTTTTTAGTCACAGGGATGATATTGGAGACCCAATATGTGAGTGGGATGGCGTAAATAAAACCAGCCTTAAGAAGCTTTTCAACTTTCGCTTTAATAGCCGCAGCCTTTCGGGGTGCACGGGGTGTAGACGTTGGCGAATAGGCTTAGCACCCAGATACGTTGGTATCTCATGCACCACTATGCTAGGATCAATGCCAGGCATTTCTTCATAGGACCAAGCAAAGACATCACGAAATTCGCAAAAAAGATCAGTATAAAGCTGAATTTCCTCCGGAGTACAAGTTACTTCGACATAAATATGCTCGACAATCCCTGGTTTCACAGAGATGTCGATGGGCTGGGTTTGCATGATGTTTCCCATATTTCCTTCAGAAGAAACTTGATAAACTTGAATGGGTGTCTGAAGGGGTTGGGATGGGAGACAAGGAGAAAACCGCTCAAGACAGGTAAGCATTTACTGGTGGGTAGGGAGAAACGAGAAACGATGGTGATAATTAGACCAAGGGGGTTCCTCGAGAGACATGGTCTCGACAATGGCTTCATCAGAAGGAAATATTTATTTTAAAGGATTTGAAGAAGCATAATCTCCAAGCCAAGGGGAATGAGCATACGAGTCGGGAGCCCTGCTCGAAGGAGCAGGTTCAGAAGGTGGAGCCAATGCAGAAACAATTTCGATGTAGTTGAGCTCGGCAGGACTCAACGGCATCTCATCGCCCCAAGATTCTATCTGACTAGCGGGGGGAAGAACCCATGGATCAGAGTGAATGTAAATCATATTGATAGGAGCAACATTAGGAGGTGGGAGTGAAAAAACACCCATCAGGGTAGGATCTTTAAAAAGTCCAGCTCCCACACTCTCATATGGGATGGAGGTATGCTCCACAAAGGGCACGTTGCCTTTGGTAGAGGAGGCGAAGAAGGACAGTTTGTCTACGGTGACGATCTTCCCCTGATGAGGGAAACAAATGACACAAAATAGAGATGAAGCCATTGCTCGCTTGACATATGTCCAGCTACGTCCTAGAAGGAGGTTGTAGGTAAGATTAGCATCAACAACTTCAACTTCCACTTCGATCGTCTTCCCTTCCAAAGTAATGGGCAAATGTTGGAGTATACCATAAGGGCGAGACTCTCTCCCATCAAAGGCTTCCAAGGTCGTAGGAGACTGGCTCAAAGTCAGAGAACCAATAGCCTTCCAACAGGCAACAAACATGATGCAAGTTGAAGCGCCTTCATCAATGACTGTACGATGAATCATTTTGGAATTGATGATGACCTGTATGAGGAAGGCAATTTGGTGAGGCAGTCTTGGTATATGGCTTTCTAGGTCAAAAGTAATCAGATCCGAGTCAGCCGGGTCTATGCCACCGATGGCCGATAGCAAGGACTTCCTCTGAGAGGGGAAACTCTGGAGTACTTCTAAAGCGGACATAGCTGACAGAGCCTGGGCTAAGTCCTCAATGATGTTGTAGTGCTGGGCAGCATAAGAATTAGGGTTGTAAGAATATTTCCGGAGTACACCTTTAGGAGGGGGTCGGACAGGTGTCTCAGTGCTCGGTCTCTCGATATGGAGGGGACCTCAGGCTCTTTCCCGGCAGGCGATGGATACTCTTTTGCCTGAGTATTGATGTGGACGGGAATCGTCCTAGCCATAAATACTTGAGAACCAAAGGGAGAAGAGGATTGAGATGGATCAACCACCATTTACGTTTGTTGTGAGGGAAAAGGCTCTTTGAGCACAGTAGGAGTCCCGGGAGCACCTTTCAACAAACGACTAACTTCAGACTGCCTTGGGCAGTCTTTAGTATAGTGATCCTCGTGACAGATAAGACAAGGGTACCTGGGCTTACGTTTGGCGCCTTCCTCGGGTGGAGGTTTAGGAGAATCCTACTTAGGCTGATTCGCTTTATTCTTTCCTTTTCCCTTCTTCTTTCCTTTCGAGGCTTTGTCTGCCATGGTGGAATGAATGACGTTAACCTCAAAAGTACTACCAGAATTGGGTATAGCCTGAGAAGTATTTTCATCTAGAGCATTTGACTTTTTCTTCCCATGATTCGCAGAAGTTTTCTTTGAAGGCGGATTAACGGAACCGATGATACCATTAATACATGGTGTTGGTAGGGCTTTGGAAGTTCTGGGTCTCGGGGCATCAGACAAATAATCATATAGCATGCCGGACTGGGAGTAAACCAAGTCAAAGTATTGAGCTCGCGCAATAGCCTGCTCTTCAGTTACACATGCCCCCATAGCAATGTCCCGTGCTATCGGACCGACGAATGAGGTTGTGAACCAGTCTGTTATGCTCTTAACCTGCAAAATGATACCCAAATACAGAATATGCGAAGAAAAGATACCCAGAACACAGAATAGCAATGATTTTATTATTCAGAGAGTAATGTTCACTTGCCTCTTCGAGGGGGCAACCTCCAATAGAGCAGAGCTCGACTACAAAAATAAGACACAATGCTCCTCGCAGGGAGTCTCTATCCTTTATATATGACTCATACATGCAATACCACGGGCCAATACCGTGGGTTTTATTAATACCATCTATCTAATACTACGGCCCATTTGCAACTAACTGTGGTCCCTTCATTAATTGCGGGTTAACCACTTACAAATATTAATATGGGCTTTATTGACTCTTGACTATGACGTGATCCCATGACATAAATAAGGGGGTTCGGGTGGGACCCTAACATGCCCTCCACCTTAAGACTAGCCTTGTCCTCAAGGCTGAAGCTACGGAACCTGCTGAAGAATAGTGGCTGGTTCCCAAGTTGCATCTTCCGGAGAGGTGTCTTTCCATTTGACGAGGACTTCCTTAATCATGCAGGCGCGCAGGTGCTTGTATCGCGTGTCTAGAACCTATTCGGGTTGAAGCCAGATTGACCCTTATTCGTCCAATTCAGGTAGACTGGTTTGAACTCGGCAATTGTTCCCAATCACTTTATTGAGGCACGATACATGGAAAACTGGATGGATTTTTTCTGTAGGTGGAAAAGCCAACTTGTAAGCCACTTCTCCAATGCGTTGAAGTACTTGGTATGGTCCGTAGAATTTTGGAGAGAGCTTTTGACAACCCTTGTCTTTGAGTGATGTTTGCTTATATGGTTGTAGCCTCAAAAAGACCTGATCCCCTTCTTGAAATTGGCGCTCTGAGCGATGCTGGTCGACCTGTTGCTTCATGCGGTTCTGAGCTTGATGAAGATTCTCTCTAAGATGGGCGAGCATGGTTGCGCGGTGTTGTAGGAGTTGATCCACTGCTTGTACTTTGGAGCACCCCTTGAGATAAGAAGTAGGGGAAGGCGGAAGTTGACCATATATTGCTTCATAGGGAGTCATTTTGGTGGTGGCATGGTAGTTGGTGTTATACCACCATTCAGCTAGAGGTAACCACTGTACCCAAAGGTGTTGCTTTTCTAATGTGAAACACCTAAGGTAGGTTTATAGACATTTGTTGACGGCTTCGGTTTGACCATCTGTTTGCGGATGATATGAGGTACTGAGTTTGAGTTGAGTGCCTTGTATTCTGAAGAGTTCCTGCCAAAAATTACTGGTGAAGATCGGGTCGCGGTCGGACACAATAGAAGTGGGCATGCCATGCAATTTGAAGATCTGATCCATGAAAGATTAAGCAACCAAAGTTGGTGTAAACGGGTGGGGTAGGGCGCAGAAATGAGCATACTTCAATAGTTGGTCCACAACCACCATGATGACTGACTTGTTCCCTGACTTTGGAAGACCTGTAATGAAATCCATAGAAACCTCCGTCCAAATTGATGCCGGAATGGGCAATGGTTGTAATGTGCCTGGTGTGTTGACGGTTTCCCCTTTGTGGTGTTGACAGACGTCACATTCTGCTACGAAGGTAAGGATGTCCTTTTTCATGCCTGTCCAAAAAAATGATCTTCTGGTGCGAGCATACGTCTTCTGAAAGCCCGAATGTCCTGCAATGGGAGATGAGTGCAATTCTGCCAAAATGCGACTTTTGAGGGTGGATGTTGGTGAGATTACGACTCTGTCCATGTAGCGAAGAATATCATTCTGCCACGAGTAGCCCTTGGTGGAATTAGGATCTACCTGCAATTGAGAAATGAGTTGGGAGAGCTCGAGGTGTGAAAACCATTCCCTGCGAGCCTCTTCAATCCAGTCTGGAATGGGGAGGGAAATTGCGAGTAGAGTACTTTCCTACTCAAATTGGCGAGATAATGCATCTGCTACACTATTGTCTTTCCCTTTCTTGTAAATGATCTCATAATCATATCCCAGCATTTTGGCTAACCATTTATTTTGTTGTGGGGAGGATAGGCGTTGCTCCAAAAAATATTTAAGACTGTGATGATCTGTGCGGATTTGGAAATGTCGCCCCAATAAGTAAGGTCGCCAGGTCTCGACTGCATGTAAGATGGCCATCATTTCCCTCTCGTAGGTAGATTGGCCCAGATTCCTCCCACTGCGTTGTTGGCTTGTGAAGGCCAACGGGCACCCTTCCTGCATTAAGACCGCCCCAATACCTGTACCCGAAGCATCACATTCAATGACAAAGGATTTGGTGAAGTCAAGTAGTGCTAAGACTGGAGTGGAACACATGGTGTTTTTGAGAGCGGTAAATGCCTGTTGTGCTTCCTCGTTCCAGAAGAAGGAATTTTTCTTTAGGAGTTGAGTGAGGGGCTTCACTATGCGGCCATAGTTGTGGACAAATTTACGATAATAGCCTGTGAGACCCAAAAATCCTCTCAAGCTCTTCAAGGTCTTAGGTTGAGGCCATTCTTGCATTGCCTGGATCTTTTTGGGGTCCACCTTGACACCTTCACGCCCCACAATGTGGCCCAAATACTCAACTTCTTCCATGCCAAACGAACACTTGGACATCTTGACAAATAATTTATGCTTGCGGAGCAGTTGCAAGAGTAGATCTACATGCTGAAGATGTGCCGCCCAAGTGCCACTATAGATGAGGATGTCATCGAAGAAGACAAGGACAAATTTTCTGAGATATGGTTTGAGAATGTGATTCATAAGGCTCTGAAAAGTAGAGGGGGCATTACAAAGACCAAATGGCATGACCAGGAACTCATAATGGCCTTCATGAGTTCTGAAAGCCGTCTTGGGAATGTCGACTTCCTTCATGCGAATTTGGTGGTAGCTTGAGCGAAGATCCAACTTAGTGAAGAATTGAGCCCCATTGAGTTCGTCCAGCAAATCGTCAACCACCGGGATGGGAAATTTATCTTTGACTGTCAACTTATTGAGGGCCCTGAAGTTGGGACACATCCGCCACTCCCCATATTTCTTGAGCACCATGACCACTGGGGATGAATAAGGACTAATGCTGGGACGAATGACACCTGCTTCCAACAGTTCCTTGATGATTTTTTCTATTTCATTCTTTTGGGTGAACGGATATCTGTATGGCCGCACATTTGGGGGTTGGGCCCCTGGAACCAAGGTGATGCTATGATCATGTTCCCCTCGCGAGGGTGGAAGCCCATGAGGCTTGTCAAAGACCGTCCGATGGTTATTTAAAGTCTGTTGCATCTCATGATGAATTAGCAGAGACATGGTTTCGACTACCTGGATGGCATTAAATTGAGCTACTACTCCATGATGGCCCTTTTTTAACAATTTTTCCATCCTAGCGAGCTGATGATAGAGGGGGCTCCCGCCTGGAGTCCACAGAGGCTATGTGTGGAGTTGTTCTTCTTAAAACTCATATATAACTCCTGGAAATCCATTGTGATTGGCCCAAGAGTGCGGAGCCATTCAGCGTCGAGGACAATGTCGCAACCCCCCATGTGTATGGCAAACATGTGGGTTTTCAACTGATAATCCCCCATTTGAAGTTTGACATTTTCACAGCGGCCTTCACATTTCATTGTGCCCCCATCCAAAATTTGGACTTGGAAGTTAGAAATTGCTTGTACAAAACAATGCGCTGCTTCTGCGATTTTTTGATGGATGAAATTATGGGTACTTCCACTATCAATCAAGACTACTACTGGGCGATGTTTAAGAAAACCCCGGATTTTGAGAGTTTGAGGGGAAGAAATCCCTGCCAACGCATGCAACGAAATAACTGGTTCGTCAGAGACATTCTCCTTTGGGTTGTCTTCTTCTAGTGCCTCATGTTCCTCAAGTGGTGGATCTTCCTTTGTTGAGCTGTAGTCAGTGGCATCTATTTGAAAAAATTTGGGCTCCTTTCATTTATGACCTGGGGAGTATTTTTCATCACAGTAGTAACATAGTCCTTGCTTCCTTCTTTCGGCCATTTCTGCAGGTGACACCTTTTGGACCTTAAGTGTTTGAGTCGCGTTGTGAGCCTGTGGGGGACGACCTTTAGCGGGGAAATTTGGGCGACTGTATTGGGCTGCTAATGCACGTTCCACCTTAAGAGCTACCTGGCAAGCCTCCGTCCACGTGGGAGGGTGGTGAAGTAGAACTTGAGCTTTGATGGCTTCTTTAAGACCACTGATAAAACATTCCATGTAGAACTCATCTGTGAGACCCCTAGTGCGGAAGGCTAAGGCTTCAAAAGCGGTAATATATTCATCCACTGTACCAGTCTGTCGGAGCTTAGTGAGACGACCCAAAAAAGAGTCTTCCTGTTCAAAGCGATCTCGAAGAGCTTTGGTAAATTGGGTCCAAGTCCTAAAAGGTCCATTGCAACGCTGATGCCATTCCCACCATTGCCACCGTTCATTGTCCAAGTACATGCTCCCCAACATAAGCTTAGTCGCATCCTCTGGGATATGATTCAATTTGAAATACTGCTCCATTTGTGCTAGCCATGTGGATGGGTGAGAACCATCAAATTTATGCACATCCAACTTGGGAGGTCGCTGACTGGGTGGTGGATGGGTGTGCCAGACGTGAGGAGAGTGGCTAGACTCACCCTCATTGTATTCATGGCCATTATACGCTTCCTCGTGGGCTTGCTCCTTGCCCTTCGGGAGTAATTGTTGTATCTGGAGACTTAGTCTGTGAATCTTAGTTTGGATGGAGTTCACAGTTTCTTCCAGTTTGTCCATCCTTTCATTGGCCATCGCTTGAGCTCTAGTTTCTACCATACACCAACCTGATGAAAAATTGGGACCGCCTAAATTTTTTTAACTAATAAATTGAATGGTACCACCTTGCTCAGCTCGTCATCCTAATTCTAATGGGCTAGATCACCAATAAGCGCCCAAAGGAGAATGCTGCCAAAAGTCCTGCGAAAAGTATACCCCAGTATAGGAACCCTTCACAACAACTCCGATCTGGTGGGTCTCAGAGATCTGAATGGCGGAACAACTGCAGTGGCAGATCTGATGGATCTGCAGGACTGATGTCTGCTGCTGCTGCACCTCTTTGCACACGCGGATCGGGAATAGATGATGTGTGATCCCCCGATAGAAAAGGAAACTATGGTCGTGAGGAGTGTCAGGTGCTACAGATCGCAATATACATAAGGGTTTGGCAGTAGTACTCGGCCCAATGTTTCAGGGCTCTAACTAAGGAGGATCGACCGTACCCTTAGCCGTACAACCCGACTTCCCTATCGTACGGGTGAGTAATCTCTCCGAGTGCTGTTCTCGGTGTACTATAGCCACAAGACGGCCGACGGTTTATCCATGGCGAGGTTTCAAGGGAGCCTAGGCGGCTTCCGATATACCCAGAGGGTACGTGGAAGACAGTCCGTGCGCGGTTCTGTCTAATGCGCTACTACTCGAAGGGGTACCCACAGGGGTTACAAGGGAGTCCAACAGACGTGACCACCTCTTGTATTTCCTGTGTGCATGCCTCCCCAAATCCGCAGGTTTATGCGCTCAACGACAGATCTCGTGGTTTAAAGACGCCAGAACACGTCTCTAGCCGATTTTTTTTTTTTGCCAAGAATTGGAGATCCCACCGGCCCTGGAAAGTGCTCTGATACCACTTGTTATGCTCTTAACCTGCAAAATGATACCCAAATATAGAATATGCGAAGAAAAGATACCCATAACACAGAATAGCAATGCTTTTATTATTCAGAGAGTAATGTTCACTTGCCTCTTCGAGGGGGCAACCTCCAATAGAGTAGAGCTCGACTACAAAAATAAGACACAATGATCCTCGCAGGGAGTCTCTATCCTTTATATATGACTCATACATGCAATACCACGGGCCAATACCGTGGGTTTTATTAATACCATCTATCTAATACTACGGCCCATTTGCAACTAACTGTGGTCCCTTCATTAATTGCGGGTTAACCACTTACAAATATTAATATGGGCTTTATTGACTCTTGACTATGACGTGATCCCATGACATAAATAAGGGGGTTAGGGTGGGACCCTAACACAGTCGGTGAGAAGCTGATCAGGAATCCAAAATTTAATCAAACGACAACGCCGTCTCCATTCATGGATATGATCAGAGATACGCATAGTCGTTGTCTGTTTTAAGGATGTCAGGAGGTGTGTGCCCGTTTCATATCGAATCAACAACTGAAAATGAGTTAAAAATGCCATAGCCAACAAGTTAAAATCCTGAAAAGATCCGCGAGATAACTCAATATACCATTTAGCAGCAGAGCCAGTGAGAGTCCTTTGAAAAAGGTGGAGCCAGATTGAATCATCAAGCCACGAATTCGATGAACACCATAGATGATAAGTCATGATGTGAGCCTGGGGATCTTCTCTAGCTTTACCATCAAATTTGGGACAATCACCGGGAATCTTAGTTGGAATCTGGGGCCAATACAGATTATGAAGAATAGGATCATTGGTCAGTTTGGACACATCCGGTAATTCCAATGTTGCTAAAAAGGGTAATTGAGGGTTAAAGGACATCTGGGGCCGCGGGTAGGAGGTAGTACCAGAGTTCCAGCCGGCTGCCGGTTTCCCCCATTGATTTTGTCTAGACGGATTTGGCCGAGGAGGGTTTGTCCGTAGGGATTTTGTCCATAGGGGTTATAGGATGGCTGACCCTGGATTTGCCCCCTAGCATTCCATAGATTACCAACTTGGCCTGCAAGAGCAACGTATGGTTGCTGGTAATTCTGATAGGGACTCACCTATAGTTGTTGATAATTTTGATACGGGGAAATCTGAGTTTGCCCTTGGGATTGCTGGAAACCATAAGGTGACTGGGCTCCAAACTGAGCCTAAGAGGCAGGTTGCGTTTGATAGGCCGGTTGGGATTGAGAGCCAACCTGCATTTGAAGACCGGATTGGGTCTGGAGCCCAGCCTAGGGCTAAAAACCGGGTTGAGCTTGAGAAGCAACAATCATTTGAGTGCTCGGTTGAGCAGGCCCAGAAGGATGTCCTTGAGAGAATTGAGGCTGAGCCATCTGGCCAGAAGGTTGACCTAGTTGAGATTGAGATTGACCCATCTGCCCAGAAGGTTGAGCTTGCTGGGTGTTGGGCTGTCCTTGCACAACTGAGGGTTGTCCTGATAGACTGGATGGTTGAGCGGAATGGAAAATTGGTTGACCTGATTGGATTTGAGGCTGATCGACTTGTCCAGATGGTTGACCATACTGGACAGTGGGTTGGCCTTGCTGAACGTAAGGTTGACCGACTTGTCCAGAAGGGTAGCCTTGCTGGACACCAGGTTGGCCTTGTTGCATGTAAGGTTGTCCCGGATTACCAGAAGGTTGCACAAAATAGGTAAAAGACGGACCACTAGAGGTTGAAGGTTGTCCCTGGAAGGGTTGTCCTTGTGGGCCTCTAGGTTGCCCTAGATAAGATTGCCCGTAATACTGCTTCCCATAAGAGGTTTGCATGTAAGACGGTTGGCCTTGATGAGGTGGTCCTTGAAGATGTGCAGGTAATACTTGGCCATCGCCGTAACCAGTGGTGGTCCAAGCAATGGATAATGGTACAGTGACCTCAACCACAGGCTGAGGTGACAAAGGTCCGCGGTAATAGATATGAGCCCCTTTCAAATCAGAATAATGAAACGGATTTTGAGGATCTACATTCTGAAGAGCATGCAAGTATTGATCGTATGCCCCCCCTGCTGGAATAGAACCAGAAGAAGGTGGGGCACCTAGTGTAGGGTCAACAACTCCAGGTACGGATGCCGATGGGTCACTATTAGCCGAGTCTGAAGAAGGTCCAGCAGCAGCGGTCACAACTGAGGATGCAGTAACGGCACCGACAACGGGGGTTGAAGAAGCCACACAGACAGTCGAAATAGTTGGGACGGAAGTGACAGGGACATTGTGAATTTGAGGAATAAAGGACTTCGAGGTTGGAGTGATGGTGTGTGACCATATAGAACTTGTAGGGGGAGTCCTAGAAGACATAACATCCCTCAACACCTTATAGCGTAAAGGCAACGTAACACCAAGAGGGGTGATACGAAAAGGTGGAGTTTATGTTGAGGTGGGAATTTCACCGCTCGTCGCAACGTATTCTTCACTTGTGACGGGGGATGTGTCCTCCATATCAGAAGAAGACATTGGGACTAAAACACTAGGAGGAGTACCAGGAATATCTTCTTTGGAAGGTTCCCAAACGGGGTTCCAGTGAATTTCGTAAGTCTCGTCCTCTGGAGCGTGAGAGTTAATCAGTTGGATACTCAGGATAACAAGGAGAGTATCACTCACAACCGGTACCTCGGGAGCAATAGAAGAAGGAGAACCTTGGTCACTTGGAACGGGAGACGGGATCGGTGACTCCGCCAGGATGATGACTTCAAAAAATCCTAGGAAAACTAATGAGAAAGGACCCTACTCAAGCTAACAAAAACAAGATCTAACAAGGTAAATGTGAATCGTGGCCGAGTAAATTTTAAGATTCAGGAACAAAACTTGACCTTTTCATCTTTAAAGGGTTGAGAAAAGGACAAAATATTACTCTAGTCGCCTTCGAATATTTAATGAGCCTGAAGTGACAAGTGCTCAGATGGACCTTTTCTTTTAGGGAGTCTGAAAAGGAACGAAAGTGACTAATCTGGAGAACTAGGCAAAAGGTTTACCAGAAAACTTCGTAAAACTGCATATACACCTTGGCAGTCATATGAAAACCAAGGACTTTCCGTACGGTAGTCAATCTTCCCGAATGTTGTGTTCAGTGCATTATGGCTTGTAAGGCAGTAGACACGACTCCCTATGGATAAAGGATGATAACCTAGTGGGGTCTCCCAACATATACTTGACGGTACATGGAAGCACAAATCCATGCTAGACCACTATTGAGTCATAAAAGGAGGAATCACCCAACCTTGAGTGGAAATAAAAGTGACTAGGTTTAATGAGGCCAGAGCACGTGTCTAGCCTAGACCTCTAAATGTGTGCATTATGTTCCAATGCATTGTTAGATTTATTCAGTTAGTGCTATGATTGAGTTACTGGCCAAGGAAATTAATCTCGGTATTTGTGCATTGGTTGTGAACCTGGACTCTCAACTTGTCGTCCACCAGCTCAATGGGTGATATTCCGTCAGAGACCAATGGATTTTAAGGTTGTATTTACGTGTTAAATTGTTAGAAATGAATTTTGATTTCATTACATATCAGCATGTTCCACGATGATTAAACACATTAACTGATGCATTGACTAATCATGTATTAGACAAACATTTGCGTAACATGTAATCAAAACAACATACAAGAAGCATGTAAAACACAATAATAGACCATAGGAATATGTATATGTATATGTATATATATATATATATATATATATATATATATATATATATATATATATATATATATATATATATATATATATATATATATATATATATATATATATATATATATATATATATCGTGTGGCGCACCGAGGCGCTAAAAAATAAGTGTACATGTCCAAATAGAGTTTGTGTTCTCCGTACATCTGAGACACATGTCTCTCAAAAAATCACCCGCAGGAAATAAAAACCTAGGGGTCTACTGCGGTGGGTTTTGCTCCCTATAGTACACCACCGCTTGTGTTACCCACCTCAACAGGTGATGCATCCTGGGTTCCACTCCTACTGTGTGGATCTGGGACGCTCTGGGGACCTCCTCGATCCCTATGTAATCTGGAATCCCTGCTAGTAGGCCCTCAAGGTTCTGGATCACTGTCTCCATCGTATCATCAGCTGGAGGAGCCAAGGTTAGTGCTGCAACGCCCTGTGCATCCCTCTGCGCCTCTGGAGCTAGCCCGACGGGTCTCACTGGTCCTACATCTGCATACCATAGCGTTCGTCATTAGGACATGTACATGAAAAAATAAAAAAACATCATAAAAATAAAAATGCAAAAAATGCGATCAAGTGTCTTACCACCGTCATCCCATTGCTCTCCAGCGGGAAGCTGCATTTCAGGATCTTCGCGGAAGGCCATGCCGGCATATGGCCAATCCTCCATGAATATCGTCTGGCGCTCTAGCCACTCTCGAGACAATGTCCCCCATGCCACCGGTCATCCACCACCTCCTCGTGGCATGACATGAGCCCATCGTGTGGCCCTTGTCTTAAGTGGCCTACGTAAATCCAAATCCATGTCCTGTAACTACAGTGCCGACACCCACTCCAGCATGAGAGGGACTAAGATGGATCCATAAGCAAACTACTTCGTCTCTCCTCAACGGCAGTTGGTGAGTTGCCTCTTCATGTTCGCCATCACCGCCTCTGCCCAGTTAAACATGGTGGGATTGAGACACTCGAGAGCCAACCGGAGATAGGTCTTCGAAGCCTCATGTTGGGCTTGGGAGCCTGCTACCCGTGTCACCATGAAAAGCATAGCAAGGAGGACTACATCGTCCACTGTTGGGATTGCCACCTTCCCACTCCTCGTCTTGCGTTCTCATGGGCACACTTGAGCCATCAGCATATCTAAGGA
Organism: Pinus tabuliformis; assembly: GCA_031772625.1. Lineage (NCBI taxonomy): Eukaryota > Viridiplantae > Streptophyta > Pinopsida > Pinales > Pinaceae > Pinus > Pinus tabuliformis. The sequence goes on from CM062815.1 coordinate 43,665,082, forward strand.
ATCACTCCCGGGTCGCTGCCCCTCTAAAATGGGCCTTTCACCTTGACGGGATAGCTCAGTCAAGAAATATATGTCTGTAGCATCAAACTCGATATCCCAGCCTCGGATGATGAATTTCCCATCTGTGGGATTCCAGGCCCTAATCAGTAGCTCCAACAAATCAAGTTGTGATCAGAGATGCGGAGTCAGGAAGAATTTGAGCAATCCGCAATCCTGTAATGCATTTTGGCACCCCACATCGGCGAAAGCTTCTATATCATTGTCATCATGCGTCCACTCTTGCCAAACAAACGCCATTGTCACCTGCATGACGAGAAAAATTGGATTAGCACTTCGGATTATCAAATTTTGATATGTAATTTGCAAAATCATAAGTTTGCGTCGTCATCGCGTCTGTTTTAAAAATAGACGCGATGATGCGAGGCCGCTAGTTCAAATTTTTCACGGTCATTGCAGAAGTACACCACTTTCCCGCGATGATCGGAGTGCGCCATGTGTAAATTTTTTTCGGCCATCGCAGACCCAATAGGGTATATTCGGGATGACCGAGCGGCAAAGCCTAGTTTGAAAATCCGCCTAAACTAGCACATGGAATGATCAAAACGCATGAAAAAAGTAGTAAATTGAAGCGCAAGGCAACGTGTGTCTACCTGGAACAAGTTTCAGGATAAATGATGCACGGACAGGGCCGAATTCAACTCACCAACTTCAGTGCTCCAAGTTGCTCCATGGTGAATTGAACAGTACTATGGTAAAAATGAATTAGTTAATCCCTTTTTATAGTGATTTTTGCGAATTAAAAATTACATTTTATAAATGTGGGTTTTTTCTCATAGTTTTGCCACATGGATAGTCAAATTTTGGTTTTTTAACTATAACTATGTATATTGTTAATATTATCTCGAATGGATTTACGCGTGACGTGTTTCCGTGCAGAGATACAGGTAGCGAAGTTATGAAAGTCTCATATACACTTGATCCATGAAGTTGTCTTTAAGATCTTTTCCGATTTGAAAAATGAAAAGATAGTCGAGTTTTCCTCTTGACTCGTTAAAAGAAACGAGAGGCGGTCGCCTTTAAGCTCTTTTTCGACTGTGTAAACATGAAAATATTGCCAGGCCTTTGTCATTTCAAGCTCGTTATTGGTTCCGAAACGACGTGCTTCCGACCACTTTTCTACCTTTTTGGGTCGAAGTCACTAATTACGAAAAATACTCCTCGATCGTAATGGTCAGGCAGTTCTTTCGAGTATCGTTTTATACTTTTTCGGGCTTGAGAGGCACAAGTCTACGAAAAAGGACCCCCATGGAGTTTTCTTTTCTGTGTCTTTTTCAAACTCTCTAAACATGAAAAAGACACCGAATTTTACCTATGTCGGACTTGTTAAACCCTGACGACATTGGACTCATCACCATGAAGAGACTCGAGCTTCTCCTTCCTAGGGCTCTTTAAACCATTACTAGGTTGGACTCAACAACAGGTTTATCATTGATTGTCTATGGCAGCTAGTCACTTTTGAACATCAACACTTTTGCTTCTTGTCGGGTTGGGACATCCATACATCGTCATTTGGCCTTCCGCGGGTTTGGGTTATCATTCTAGACTCATTCCATTTGATTCATGCCGTCTCCTTCGAGCCTTTGATCCCTTGATGCCTGAATTCTACCACCCTCTGGATTCATGTCGCCGACATGTTCAAGAGTATAATCCTTTTACAGTTTACACGCCCGCCTTCTCCTCTGGTACTCTGTTTCACCATCTACCACTTGTTCGTTATCTCGTGTCGTTGATGGGGGAAACATTATGGCCCTCCCGCGACGGGTCGTCTCCTGTTGACATCAGCTCATTATCCAGGAGATTGATCTAGAGATCCCCTTTGGTACCTTAGAGCTTGCATGCCTCAATGGAAATTTCTTAGCACCTGATGGTCGACTTTCATCATTGGTCGTCGATTGGGTGATTCCATGAGTGTTCGACTTCAACTCCTTTTTCACACTTCGTGGATTGTGCTGGACAGTACCTTTAGAGCCATTGGCATTATTGGTGGTTTCTCTCGCGCTTGTTAACGGTTTTCATCATTGACCGGTAATCAAGCGATCTTCTATCATGCTCGACCTTAGCACATCTATTCACATGCTAGGATTTGTACTATGATCAGATGGGTTCAAGACCCCGAACTCAGATTACACATGTTCGGGCTGCGTGGATTAGTTTATGATTACATGACTCATTGATGGATGGTTGCGACCATACCTGAGTCTTCATGGATGGTTGTGCCCATGGCTAGACTACATGTATTTCATTATCAGAGATATCAGTTGTACTTGCGTGCAGGTTCTTCCAGATGGTGTTCCTATTCAATCAATTTCGTAAAGCATTTCACCCCTCCCACTCTCTCGGGCTTCATACTTTAGGGGGCATCTGTTACACAGTAATTTGTCACTGTCTTCACTCTAGTCTTCCTACTGTGTCATGTGTCCAAGACATACATGCTCATGTTAGACAAATGCTCTCTGATGTTGCCAAATGACCCACTTTTCCAAAGGTTTCTACCTCATCGCGTCTGTTGGCTTAATAAACGCGCTGAAGTGCACTCCAAAATAGTCTAGAAGCACTATCATCGCGGAAGTACACCTGTTTCCCACGATGGTCTGATTTTATGTGCCAGCGCGACTGTCTCTTGTAATCTTCTGTGATGACCTGACTAGCTACGTTATTCAATAGCGATGTCAGTGCGGAAGGCTAGTTATGTGCCCACGATGATCCAAATTGGGCGAATTTGTTCCAACAGTCGGCCTTCCAGATGACTCCAAGCCTGGTTGTTGGCCTAGTTTATGTCGCCCTCCTTTCTCTGGCGTGGCTGTTCCGTCATTTGTGCTACCTTCCTTGGAGATAATCTCATCCTCCCACATTTCATGGAGACTCCTCCTATTTAAACTCTCACCATTGCTATGTGCTGTGAGTTTTTTAGTTCTTAGTCTTTGGAATGGTTGCTGATAGTGTTGTTAGTGCTTGTGAGTTTGCTAGATAGCTGGTGTGGGTGTGACAAGTGTGGGATTGTTGATAGCTTTAGGAAGGTTGTGAAGTGCCCTTAATCTTGTGTAAAACTTGTGAGTGAGAGAGATTTGTATGTTGGGAGATCCATTTTCAAAGAGTGAATGCTTGAGGAACATGCTGGCTGGATCTCTCTGAGAAGGCTTGTGACGTCAAGACTTTGGTTGTAAGCTTACTCTTATTTCATAATTAATGCAAGCAATGATTTTTTCCTATGTGTTGTATGTAATGTACTTGATAGTTCATGGCTTCTTGACTTTGTGAGCAAATAGATCATTGTTGTTTCGGTTACGTGCTTTGTTGTATTTCCTTTGCATTTTTTCAGGTTGATCACTCGTTAGGAGAAGGAAGTGGAAGCTAGAGCAGCACAATGGAACTCCATCGACCACCGGTTGAGGTAGGCCTCCAACTATGACTGTTCAAGGAAAGCTATTGTTGATCTGTCCTTGTTTGTGACTAGACCCACTCTAGGGCTAGAGGGGTTGCCTCTGTCTGTAGAGGGAACACTTTCCTGCATCACAGTCATTATATATCATAATGTTTAATTACAATGGAATAGTGGAATCCTCCTTATAATTTTTTTGCTGGTGTCTTCTTTGCATAATGAGATACAATGGTGTCTTCTCATACAATCATCACTCAATGCTTTTATACCAATTCAACACTCTAACAACAATGCTCAATGATTATTAAAACATTTCAAAACATGGACCATAGTTTCATGACATGTTGAACTAAAGTAAGTATGGAGCTTTTATGAAGCGAATATGGATTCCTTATGGAAGTAATGCTGTAGCTTGTGACAAGAGAAGTGTTGATATTTTAATATATGCAACATTGACTTTAATACTACAAAATTTTATCCAAATATTATTTTTCATGCAAAGACTACTATGGCACCAATACGGATATACTATACAATCGACTAGCCTGCATATATTATTTTGCATATATATTGGACTTGGAAAATATTTGTGGTAACTGTATTTGACCTGGTGTTGGGGCCAATTTTTTAATAAAGATCAGGAGATTTCACTTCCAACTGCAGAATGGTGTATTTAACACATACAATATTTCATGGCACTAGGCTACTTGTTGGGTACATTGTAAATACACGTTAATGTAAAGATCCTTCATAGCGCCAACCAATTCTTTATGTGCAACTTCTTCTCACAAGTGGCACTATTGTGGTTCCTGGTAAGATTTCATCTTGACGTAACAATGGAAATAATAGGTTTCATCATATACACATTGGAGAAATCTTTATTCTTCTAGATTTTCTACCTATTACATGGAAAATTATGAATTTTGTTTTGGGGCATGAAACTTAGAGACTAATTGGTCACAACCACTCTTTGCAATTGATGTCAAAAGGGGAGGCATGAGGTAGATGGAGGTAGAGGGAGATATATTATTTTTGTCTAGGAGGAGGAATAACAATGTTTCCATCAATGCCAAAGGGGTAGAATGTTGGTAATGTTGGAATTGATGTGAAATTGTCATGATAAGGAAATTTGTTGTCATTAAGCTGATTGATTAATGTTGATTAGTGTTGTTGATGTCATTGCAAAGGCTGAAAGTGATGTCAAGTGCAAAGGCAATGATAATCAATGTGAAGGATGAACATTGTAAAATGGAACATTAAAAATTGAGACACAAGATGAAAAATATATGCTTTCATTGAATATAAAAATGTATGATACAAGATTATACAAATCTTATTTGTCTCTTGTAATCACTACTAGTTGAGTTGTTTTATTTAAGCTCTATTTTATATTACAATTTTTGTTTTGTTTTTGGTTTTTTTTTTTTTAGAACTAAAAATGAAGAGACAAGATTGAGAATAGTTTTAGAACACTAAGAGACAATGTCTCATTTTATATTCTTGCAAATAATACAAATAGCCAATAAGGCTTGCTTATAAAATTTACATTGTTGAATGGAAAGAGAGCTTTTTGAAGTGAAGCAACCTACATGAGAAAGTTGATGAGCAACAATAGAAGAGGCAGAAAGTTGAAAAGAAGTAGTGAAGATTTGCAGTAGAGTTGATAGAAAAATTATATATTAGGTAACCAACGCTTTTGACTTTATATTATGATTGAGATATTTTTGTCCCTTTATATGTTGTAGCTTGATAAAGAACAAGTTGTAGCCTATTGAGGTAGGAGCCTCTTGTGGGTTGTAACCTATAGAAAATTTGTGGGAGTTGAAGCTTCCTTTGAGGTAGGAGTCTCTTGTAGGTTGGAGCTTACAAAAATATGATGTGGTAAGTATTAGTATCTTGCCTTCACATCAATTTTAGCCTAAAATTCATGGTTTTCTCCCTTCGAGGTTTCAACTTATATATGGTGTCTTCATGTGTTGGTTCTTGAATGTTGTGTGAATGTTCTTGAATTTTGGATAAGTATGTTAGGTCCCTATAAAACTAGTGATTCCTGTATTACTATTTTCATTGTATCCCTTATTGTTATTATTTTTCCCCTATTGTCCCCATATTGTTATTAGTGTGTCCCATAGAAACCCACTATTGTTATTGTTGTGCCCTTATGTTATAACTGTTAGGTCGGCTTGATTATATTGTGACCACTTAGACTATATATATAGCAGGGAGGTTTATTCATTTGTATCATCCAAGAATTGTTCATTTGTGTAATGTAAACTAGGTTCCCCCTTGAAGAGGCTGAATTCTAAGGCGTAGATCTATCTTTTCTATCTTTTTGTGAGTTCGTTTCCTAATATTTGGTATTAGAGCTTTGGATTCTAAGGTTTCGCTGCTCCAAACAAGTCATTATGGAGTTTGCGCTATAATTTTTTTTTTTTTTTTTTTTTTATTTATTTATTTATTTATTTTTTTGTGTGATGTTTCAAAAGCTAAAAAAAAACCCATTTGAGCCGAAATCGTTTTGAACTTTGGTTCCTAATTTCAGAGCTTGTCTCGCTATATTGTTGGGGATATGATATGAGGAAGTTAGGGTTTTTGAAGACTACCGAATTACATTCCAAACAAGAGCTTTGGGAAATTATCATAACTTATGTTCTGAGCATAAGATTGAAATTTAGTAAGAAGTTTTAGAAAGAGGATGCCCTGTAGTTTTCTGTATATCAGTTTCAGGTACTAAGGTCGAAACAGTGACATGTGGCACTTCGTACAGGTTTGCTGTACTGAACTAGCCTATAATCAGGTCACCGTGGGAGATTTGGCATAACTCTTCCTTGGAGAATCTAATCTTGATCAGACTCGTGGGGTTAGAAATAGGACTCAAAGGGCTACTGCAGGATGCAATTTCAGATATTCGAGATCCGTAGTTACAAAGATACAATAGATTCAATATCAATATCTTACAAAATGAAAAAAAGGTGTGTAGTTTTTTTAAAATTTTTCATAAGATTGGTTTGAAAAATTAGTTTGAAGGAATTCAAAGGGAATAGTGAAGAATTATTAGCAATAATTTATGCCCCGAAGAAAGAAAATGGAAACACCTAGTAAGAAACCTGAAAGCTCTAGCATGACTCGTGAAGAAGAGGAAGAAATGAAATATGATATATCAACATTACAAGACCAAGTACAAAAAATTTCACTCTCACAAAAGGTAACTGAATCCAAGATGAATGGGTGGAAGCTAATATGAATGGCATGCAAGTTAATATGGATGACATGGATGCTAAGATGAATGGCATGGACGTTAAGATGGAAGAATTGAAGAAAATTTTTAACAAGTTGCTACAAGAAATCGTTACTAATGGTGAAAGGGTAGTAAAGGAAACTCATGATGAGAACAAAAGAAATGTTATTCATGATTTCATACACTCTAATGTTGGATTGAAGACCCACCATGTTCCAAAATCAATATGAGGAAGTTTGATGGCAAGGATCTTGGAACATGGATACTACAAATGAAGCAATTTTTCAATCTTCATAATGTGCAAAACACACAAAAGGTATTTATTGAAACTTTACATTTGGAACCAAATCAGTTTGTATGGTATTGATGGCTTTGCCCTCATAAACAAATTTTCACTTGGGCAATTTTATGGAAGAAATGATAACACATTATGAGGATACAAAAAGCAACACTTTTTTTAGCCAATTGATAAATCTCAAACAAAAGGGTTCAATGACGGAGCACATTGATGACTTCCAAAAATTGAATATAAGGGTAAAGGATATTCTAGAGGAGCATAGGATTGATGTGTTCATAGGGACTTTATGTTGGCATTATGACACAGTATGACACAGGTGTTGTCCTTGATGGCAACTCTCTGAGAGGAAAGATCATAGTATAGTAGGTAAACAACAAAGAATGAAAAAATAAAGGTATACGCAGGTTCACCATTGACCAAGCCGCGTATACACGCAGGTTCACTATATACAAAGTCGCGTATACATACACACGCACTTTCACAGAAGGAAAGGCATGTACATGTTGGAAAAATAAGGTTTGGTCTGTGGTATTTAGTCCATGGTATTTTGATCCATGGTATTGGTCCAAGGTATCTGGTCCGTAAGTGTTGACCCTAGGTATTTGATCCAAGGTATTGGTCTTAAGTGGTTTTGGTCCATGGTATTGAGTAAGGCCTAAGACTATAAAAAGAGGAGAATATCATTAAGCCAAGGTGTGCAAGTGATGAATATCCGATGAAGTGTGAGATCTAGTATGCAGGTTATGGGTATGTGATGCTTTGTTAAGGATGCACCTATGTGGCGAATGAAGGTTGATGAACCGGGATCATGAATATTAAAATGCATTATCATTATATGGTATGATCATGATTAGTTCAGATCTGAATACTGACACATGTCTTATCCTTTATATCTTATGTTCTGGGTATATCTGAAGCTGAAAATTGCAGCGAAGATATAAGTAATTATTTTCATATTTGTATGTTGGTTCCCTTTGGTGAAAGGGCATATACATGCTAGTTCAACACAACAAAGTAGCGTATACATTATGAGATTTGATATTTGAGGTTGCTATTGGTACTAGTGGTTGTTGCAGAGTTTTAGGTTCTGGTCTGTGTTCTGGTGACTGGGTTTTGATGACAGGGTTTCAGTGATTCAGTTATTGATGATGCAGATATAGTTGATGGTTGTATTGTAGTAGTGATTGATTTTGTATTGATGTATCTAGTCTAAAAATTTCTGAAACATGGTCCCTGGAAGAAAAAAGAAGGTTGCAGCCTTTTGTGGGCCAGTGCCTACATACTAATAAATATATCAGCTAGTACAAGAGCCAGGGGGTTGTTGCTCCCTTCCAGTAGTAGCTGGAGAACGAGAGAAGGTTGTAGCCTTCTGCAGCTGGGTGCCTGCATACTGGTATGAGTCTGTGCAAATACAAAATTGTAAACAAGTTTTTCTTATATTAAAGGAAGACAGTAGCAGGTGGTTTTGTCTCGCATTGGGTTTCCATCTTATATCATGGTGTTCTTGTGTGTTTCTTATGCGTGATGAGTTGTTCTATTTTACTGCACCTGGTTATTGTTAATATGGCTAATGAAGTTCTGATGCACTGATTAAAGCTCAACATATGGTGAATTAACTGAATCATAAGTTTACTGGATATACGCTAGTTTCATTAAACACAGTTAAGTGCACACGTGGGTTCGCTTAGCTGAAGTAGCGTATATGAATATGAGTATGGAAATATAGAAGTTATTTATTTGCTAATATTGATTCACCCCCCCAGTATTATTTCTAACACTTTAAAGGATAATATCCAACACGAGGTTCACCTTTGGGAACCTGATTCATTGGAGAAGGCATTCAGGTTAGGAATAAAAATTGAAAGTAAAATTATGACAACTAGGAAGTCTACCACTCACAACTATAAAGATGGAAGTGTTGTTACCCCCTAGCCTTCCACGACCTACAAGGTTTACACCAAAAAAATTGGAAGAAAAAAGAGCAAAAGAGCTTTGTTACAGTTGTGATAACAAATACACTAAAGGTCATAAGTGTGCTGAGAATAAATTATTCTACATAGATTGTGAAGAGGAGGAATAAAAGGAACAAGAAATGTCAAAAGAAGAGGATATACTCCAGGAACAAACCCTAGATAAAGAATAAATGAATCTGACCATATCTTGTAATGCATTGGCTGGAATTACCACTCCTCAAACTATCAAGATAGAAGGACATGTCAAGAAGGAAAAGGCAATAGTGTTGATTGATTCAAGAAGTACCCATAATTTTATTCACTGTAAGATAGCCAAGGAATTGAATTGCTTCCTATATCCAGCACCAGAGTTTCAAGTGATGGTTGCAAGTGGAGGAACCATAAATTGCTCTAGAAAGTGCCATAATATCAAGCTATCCAAGGAAGAATATGTATTGAATAGCCCAATGCTTTCCACTCCAATGGGTGGTGTTGATGTTGTACTAGGAGTCCAATGGCTACAATCCTTGGGTACAACAACTTTTAATTTTCAAGAACTTATCATGAAATTTTGTGCAGAAGGAAAGGAAGTTGAATTAAGGGGTATTGCAAGGAAACTGGGAAAGATAATTATCTCTAATGGTATGATAAAGCTTCTAAAGAAGGAATAACGAGGCGTAATTGCACAATTATGTTCGCTAGAGGTTCCCACATTGAAATCATCTATTTCTCCAGATCTCCAAAAAGTCTTGGAAAATCATTCCAAGGTATTTGAGACTCCCAAAGGCCTCCCACCTATTCGTGATAATGGTCATGCTATTAATTTGATTCTAGGAAGTGTTCCTCCAAACATCAGGTCGTAAAGATATCCCTATGCCCAAAAGAGTGAAATTGAACATATGGTTGTAGAAATGCTAGAGGCTAGTATAATTCAACCTAGTCAAAGTTCTTTCACTGCTCCAGTAGTATTGGTGCTCAAGAAGGATGGATCATGGCACATGTTTCTCGATTATAGGGAGCTCAACAAGCTCACTATTAAAGATAGATTTCCCATTCCTTTCATTGATGAATTATTGGATGAATTGCATGGATCAATTTACTTCACCAAATTGGATCTTCATTCAGGATATCATCAAATCAGAATGAATACTGAAGACATTCTGAAAACAACATTTAGAACTCATAAGGGTCATTATGAATTTTTGGTCATGCCTTTTGGCCTTACCAATGCACCTTCTACATTTCAAGGTTTGATGAATTCCATTTTCAAACCCTTATAATGTTTGTGTTAGTATTTTTTGATGATATACTAATCTAGAACAAGTCTTGGAAGGATCATGTTGAACACATTGACAAGGTGCTCAAACTATTGAGGGAGAAACAATTATATGCAAAATGCTCCAAATGTTTCTTTGGAGTACAAGAGGTGGAATATCTAGGTCATATTGTATCTCATGAAGGTGTTAAGGTAGACCCTAGCAAAATTAAAGCCATTAAGGAATGAAAAATCCCCACATCCATAGAGAATCTACGAGGATTTCTCGGGTTGACAGGGTATTGTCACAAGTTTGTTAAGAATTATGGGAGAATAGCAGCACCTCTAACAACATTATTGAAGAAAGAAGCATTTTCATGGACTCCAGAAGCAACAAAGGCCTTCAAACATCTTAAAGAGGAAATGTGCCAAGCACCAGTCTTAGCTACACCAGACTTCACAAAAACCTTGTAGAATTTCCTACTATAGATCAATAGATTATGCAATACACTAAAGCAAAATACAAGATCTACTTCTACAACAAACTTGCGGAAGCTTAATCGATTTTGAGCAAGATCAAATATAACACATATAACTGAGAATGAGAAAGCAATCACACATGAACACATAAGAATACTCTGGGGAAAGCCTCAGCTAAAATCCCTAATCTTTATATTATCATACAAGTGGAAATATGTCCGGATTACACAAAGAATTAGCTCACAAGCTATCCTGCTCTTTGTACAACCCAACAATACAGCTCACAGACTAAATAGACAGAACATATGCCTTCTCTGAGCCCTCCAAGCCTCCTATTTCCTTGTGCAGTTTCTCTTGGGGTCCAATGCTGCCACCTGTGTGAATTGGCCTCATCACACACTCATCAAACTCAAAAGTAACTGCACAATCTCCAAGGAATGAATTCCTTCTACATGTAAGAGATATCCTCCATGGAATATTCCTGCAAATGATAGTACACTATCCCATCATTTTATCTCAATTGGGTCTCTGACTGAACTGACATGCATGAGTTATTTATGAGATAATATTCAGTTATCTGAAGTGCAGCACTTACATGCATTAACTAACTGAACTCACATTCAGTTCAACAAACTGTTTGAACTAATCTAACTGGACTTAACTCAGTTAACTGAGCAAACTAATTACAACTGAAAGTACAAATCATCCTGATCTCCTTTAACCAAGGGATAACTTCCTCAATCAATGGAAAAACTATTGCATGTCTTCACATAGACTTCATTTTTGATTTCCTGCAACTAATTAACTCAAGATGAATTAATTAATTATTTTACAAACAACTGCTAAGATCAAATTCGAATTTTAATCCTCAACTTTAGGACTAACTAAAATTGGAGTGTATCCCGAAATGCTATTTATAGTAGTGCTATTTTTAGCATTTCTTGTTGCTATTTTCAAAAAACCTTTATTGTGGAATGTGATGCTTTAGGAAATGGAATTGGTGTTGTTTTAATGCAAGATGAAAGACCCATTGCTTTCTAAAGTCGTCCAATCAAAGGAAAGTAATTAAACAAAGCTATTTATGAGAAGGAAATGTTGGTAATACTACATGCACTTAGGAAATGGTGACCCTACCTAATGGGAAGACACTTCAAGGTAAAACGGATCATGATAGTCTTAAATAATTTTTAGAACAAAGATTATCCTTTGAAGAGAAAAAAAAATGGGTCACAAAGATATTGGGTTATGACTTTCAAATCATTTACAAAAAAGGGAAGCAAAACGTTGTGGCATATGCACTCTCAAGAAAGGATGAGGATGTGGAAGCATTGTTATGCACCATTTCTATTATCCAACCAAATTGGATAAACGAAGCAAGGGATGAATGGAATAATTACGAAGAAGTGTGGGAATTCATTCAAAATTTACAACAAGATCCCAATACATCTGATGCATTTAGCTGGAAAAATGATTCATTATGGTACAAATATCGCTTATACCTGTGTAAGAATTCCCAACTCAAACAAAAGATTCTTATGGAATTGCACACTTCTCCCTTAGGAGGGCACTTAGGATTTTTAAAAACTTACCACAGGGTTAAGAAGGATTTTTTTTTGGATGGCCTTAAATCGGATATTCAAAAGTTTGTGGTGGAATGTTTGGTTTTCCAACAAAATAAAGTTGAAACAATTAAGACCCCATGTCTATTACAACCTTTATCCATTCCAAGCCAATGTTGGGAGGATCTTTCAATGGATTTTATCACAAGTTTATCGAAGTCTGAAGGAAAGAGTGTCATCATGGTGGTAGTTGACAGACTTACCAAGTATGCACACTTTTGTGCATTATCACATCCATTTAAAGCCAGTACAGTTTCTACTGCATTTATGGAAAAAATTCAAAAGCTACATGGAAACCCAAAGATTATTGTAAGTGACAAAGATCCCATTTTCACTGGAAATTTTTGGACAACAGTAGTTTCTTGTCTCGGTACTCATTTAGCTCATAGATCATATTATCATCCTCAATCTGATGGGAAAACTGAGATAGTAAACAAATGTTTGGAAGGATATATTCGTTGCTTTGAATCTGATAAACATACACAATGGGTCAAATGGTTGCCTCTGGCTGAATGGTGGTATAACACTTCCTTCCATCACATCATATTTAAGAGAAAATTCTAAGGTTCAAGCAGTGGAACATCACATTGAGCATCAACAACAGGTTCTCTAACTCTTAAAGGAGAACTTCACGTTGGCTCAAAATAGAATGAAACAACAGGCATATCAACATCGTAGCGTAATAAGTTTTGATGTAGGTGACTGGGTATTCCTATGACTACAACCATATAAACAAATATCCCTCAAGAAATCTAAGAAGGATAATAAATTATCACCAAAGTATTATGGTCCGTACAATGTGTTGCAAAAGATTGGTACTATGGCATACAAATTGGAGCTTATTGTAGCTTCCTGAGTGCACCCAGTTTTCCATGTTTCATGTTTAAATAAGGTTATAGGTGACAAGCTCCCAGTTCAAACAATATTGCTAGAACTTAACAAGGAAGGAAAAATCATATTGGAACTAGAAGCAGTCATAGAAACAAGAACTCGACAACTACGAAATCGATCAATTTCGGAGTATCTCATCAAGTGGAAGAACTTATCTGTTGAAGATTACACATGGGAGGATGATAACTTTATATAGAAGCATCCATAACTACTCAAGTGTTGAGGACAATGCTTTTCGGAAGGAGACGGGCATCTTAGGTCCCTATAATACTAGTGATTCCCCCATTATTATTGTCATTGTATCCCTTATTGTTATTATTGTGCCCCTATTGTCCCCATATTATTATTAGTGTGCCCCATAGAAATCCACTATTGTTATTGTTTTGCCCTTATGTTATTACTATTAGGTCGACTTGATTATATTGTGGCCCCTTAGACTCCTATATATAGAAGGGAGGTTTATTCATTTGTATCATCTAAGAATTGTTCATTTGTGTAATGTAAAGGAGGTTGCCCCCTCGAAGAGGCTAAATTATAAGGTGTTGATCTATCTTTTCTGTCTTTTTGTGAGCTGGTTTCCTAACAAAGTATATATGCAAATTTCTCTCTCTGATAGCTACAAAAGGAGTCCAATAATAATAGAGCATATACATAAACCATTAGCTACATAAAAAGAAAATTAAGTTGAGAAAAAAGTAAAGTTTTAAATTACTGATTCTCCCTCGTCAGTAATTTCCAAAAATAAATATCAATTGGTATTAGAGCCAACAGTCTCGAGTTCAAATCACACCTCGATCATGCTAGGGGGAGATCGTTGGAAATTGAATAAAGCAACATTCCCCGTGTGTTTTGTGACATGTGATTTACCGCCTCTCATGGATCCATTAACTCTGGCGATGCATCTATTTACTAACACCTACAGGTTTTGGTGTAATGGAAATTGTGATTCCAGCAATTGGTACTAACTGCATCAATCACGATTCTTCCCTATTTATTATTGATATATCATTCTATCTTGATGGTTTGGAGTACTAATTCTAGCTATTGCATGGAAATATATTGTTGGGTTAGTCTCTTTTAGCTATAGTTCTTGTGACAATTCCAATTATTGATATGCTTCCTCTTCATAGTCTATGTAGAATAATTTATTCTTACTAGATTTATGCTCCTTACTATAATTTATCTCATAATTGAAACACAGTCCTTTTTCTCTTCTTTCATCTATTTTCTGAGGTGTCAATCTTGTTGGTTGATTGAGGTTAGGAGATGGAGCTTGATATTCTATTTAGTTGTTAGTGATTACTCTTCTAGTAGCCACATTTTTATTTTCAACTTTACTTGTCATACTAAAAACATGTTTTAGGTATTTAAGTTAAAATAGATGCACCTCATGTTGGATGCTTTCCTTTAAAGTCCCCATAAAGAGATATAACAAACTATCTTCTGTATTGTTATTTATTCTAAGAGTCAAATTTTAGAATTGTTGAATGTGTTGTATAATTGGACCTATTTGTTGAATATTTATTAATTGAATAAAAAACATATTTCTCTTAATATTCCATAATGAACTGTCATTATCCATGAAAATAGACCAAAGATACGATATAATCCCTTTTGCATTTCACAAAGCTAATGGTACGATACAAATTGGTCTTGTTCTAAATACAAGGATGCAATAGTTACCTTTTGTAAGGTTGACACTTGGTGTAGATAAAAGTATTTATCCATCTAAAATATCCATGTCATAAGACTTTTACCATCAAACTTATGCATATCAATCTTCAGAATAAAGTAGTTTCTTGGTGTCGAATTGAACCTTTAATGTTGCATATCTTGGAGTGATGAATGGTCATGATTTCGTGATTCAAAATTCATGCTCTAATTATTATAACATACTAATCCCTATATGTTGAGTCCGAACATAATTTTTTTCCTTGGATCCCCATATCCGTTTTAGGAAGCTTATCTAAGAGAGGATTTTCTATGGAATTCGTGAATTCTTGTATTTCTTCCTTGACAGTTTATGTATTTCTTACTTATTTTATATATTTGTTATTTTCATCCATATTATCCTTTTTTTTTCATTTCGTCTATCTTATTTTTCGTTTCCTTTTTAAGGATCTCGTGAGAATGACTCTCTCCATCATCTTACTTCTTTAATTAGGAGAACTTGTATTCCAAGTATTCACTTTCTTCTGATGTCATGTTTGAGTTTATATGAGGTGTAGTATTTATTGTATCAACTTTTTCCATATGATAAAATAATAATTGTACTCCTCTTTATCACAATTTGCAGTGATCCAAAAATGGATCTTGCAATTAAAAGTCATGCTAATTGTAAGTTTCATATCTTCAAAACCTTAATTTGGAGACTGCATGTATGGTTGACCTTTGTGTTGATATATATATTAAATTTGAGGCCTTCAGAGTCTGAAATTTTAGTCTATAGCATCCTAATATGATTTTTTAAAATTCTGAAAATTTCATAGTCTAATATTGGAAAAGTATCATATAAAAAAAGCTAAATTGACTTATTTAAAACCAATTTCAGGCTTAATTGTAAACCATAAATTCCACAAGATATATAACACAAGCTATAATGATTCGACATATGGAAAATTTTCCAAATATAATTAGCTATTTAGTATTATCCCCTAGGGGGAAGCTAAATTGGAAATGGATGTGAAAAAGAAGTGCTATGTGTGAGGAGGTTTGAGGTTCAAATCTCCCTGATTCTTCTATGCCTGTAGAAGGGGCTTACGTAGGAACCTAGAGGTTACAGTGGTAGCATTTGGAATCGACCTCCTATCATGTGAGAATGAGACTAGCCTACCTTCCAATTCCTCTAGATATAAATAATAATGATCTATTTAGTATTATGAACATTTTCGAGTTTGACACTTCCCAAAAAAGTTATAGCAAAAAATTCCAATATGAATATTTTAAAATTGTTGACCCTATCTAACATAGACCATATCTCCAAAATTATAATGAACCAAAATCTAAAATTTTGATCACGTGTACCATGATATGTCTCCTTAGTATCCACAAAATTTCGCTATATGAAAATTCTTAGAAAGTAAATGCTAGTGAAAAGAAGAGATTTTTTGTTCGATACTAATTTCTTGATTACTCACAAACCCTAAATTTCATAGGCTATATTTCCAAAAAAATATCATACTAGAACTTGATATTTTTTCCATATGTACTTTGATATTTATTGTCAATGTCTTCAAAATTTCACTATCAAAAGCTTCTGAGGAAAAAGTTATGGTGAAATTCCATGATGTCTTGATTGAAGAAGAAAAACCTTAGGATCATAGGCTTTGAAATCAATTGTAATGATCCAAGTGCCTAAAAATGATAAAAAGTAGTTCAATACAATCCATTTTAAGGGGGAACCCTCCTTTTACAATGAATCTAATACAAAAGACAATATAAGATGATATTGAGAATAGGTCTCCTTAGTGTGTATATATATATATATATATATATATATATATATATATATATATATATATATATATATATAGATATATGTATGTATAGATATATATGTATATATATATGTATATATATATGTATATATATATATATATATATATATATATATACATACATACATACATACATACATACACACACACACACACACACACACACACACACACACACACAGAGATATATATATATATATATATATATATATATAGGAAACAAAGGGTACAACTTTAATGAAAGGGTGTAATTAAAGGTTCTAGCCAACCTACTAATATAAAACTATACATGTAATAACTCAATATATAAGGCTTAATAAGGAATACTTAACACTTACTCGTGGGTCGTGTCCATGAAATATTACCTACGGTTGGGTGTAACATTGTTTTATCTCAGTGAGTTTCTCGGTGTTTAGTCTTCAAAACCTATAAGTTCATCATCTTTCTCTAGAATGTTCTCAATGATTTTTGAAAATGTTTCCATAGAAAGTTTCTTTTAGGGATCTTTGCATCATATATTTATTTTTCACAAGACAATCTTAGCTAGGGAAACGTTATAATTTAGATAATGAAAAAATGCATCATTCTTTATTGTGACCAAAGAAGTTAGGAAGTCTTTAACATGTTTGAATTGGGAACACCGTCAACATCCCATATTCAATCAACTTTAGTGAGAAAATTATTAAAATGTATAGTGATTGGATACAATAGGGAAACCCATATAAAATTTTGTTTGAAATATAGCTCACTGTTATGACATTAATTTTTGTGAGTCACACAACAATTAATCCAAATCATTGAACTCAGTGTAATGAATATGGACAACAAATTCCATCTGAATATAATATGTATAAATATTTATTAGTGGAGCCACAATAGTTAGCTCAAGTGGTATAGAGCTAGACATGGATTTCTTTGATTTTTCTTCTAGTTGTTGATCACAAGTTTGACTCTCTTTGATTCCCTTAGCCCTTTAATAAAGACTGAAAATTTACCTATTTTACCATCCATGAAATGTGGGGAAGTACTCCAGGTTTCCTGTGTTTTCATTCCAAGTATGATATATATATATATATATATATATATATATATATATATATATATATAGATATATATATATATCTGGAACATCTAAATTTGGCATTACTTTGCTTGTGTTTCTTTGTTGAAAATGCCTCCTATATGATTACTATTCTTTAATATAGTATGGTATCCCATGCACACTAGAATATGTTTACTATTGAGTATAATTACCAAGTGATTGTAACGATGTAATCACAAGAGTTTGGTCATATTTTAAAAGGACTAAGAACTATTGGTGACATAATTGTCATTTTTGGATTATAGTTTTCTATGAAGGGAGACCCTAAAGGTGCACATTATCTGCAGGAAAAATACTTCTATTAACAAGTCTGAGAAGGCAACATTGATTGAAATGTAGGATCTCATATCAATAACATTTTTTTTTATGATATATGAACTAATATTCATGTGAGGGCATTCCTAACCCTAGGATTTTGGTATATTTATATATTTTGTGGAAAATGTCTAGATAATATGTTTGGCGTGGCTTAGTGTGGGTTTGTGATAGAGAAAAATTTCATAAATTTCTACAAGAAGGATACATTATGATTAGGTAAATATACTTTGAGAACTCAAATCGTTTACTTATGAGATGGATCTTTAACTAAAATACCAAAATATGGTGTTTGGAAAATTACTCAATTCTCACAGATCCTAAATGACACGATAAAATCTTTTCATAAGATCCAAGAACCTCAACATATTTGTTTGAAACATTTCTAGATATTTATCATAGTTTATTTCTAACATGTGATTGCAATAATGAAACCATCACTATTGGAATACAAAGGCCATCGAGTTACTTATGAGACAAATGGAGACTTTATGCATGCATCATGTAAGCAATGATAGTTGAAGTTGAATAAGGAGTGTTTGAGATAATACTCCTACTTTATAAACCAACCAACCATGGAGATTAATATTGTTGCTATCTATTGTAGGCTCCTATAGACCCCACAATACGTCCAAGATGAAACATGGAAAAGAATGCAAATGTGTCCATGGCCACATCAAGAAACTAAGTTTGAGATGATGGAATTTAAAGGAAACAATATGCCACCATTTATTTCAAATGTGGGGCTTTGGTGGTTGTATGCCAATTGTTCAAAGAAATACTAAAATAATAAATGATTTCCTATAATGCCATGTTATTTGAGTATGATCACATTAGATTGAGAGAGGATGATTATCAACTATATAATCAAATGTAGGAGGCATTGGACTAGTCCAACCTTGCTAGTGTTATTAGTGCATGCATAAGCTTACTGGATGGATCTTAAGCAAGGGTACCGAATCCATGTCAACATTCTTAGAAGTTGAAGGTACATTAGAATCTTGGGTGGATAATATTGATTCCTGATCCACAAATCACATTATATACAAATTTATTTTGTGCTCTTTTGAGGTATCATGAAAGAATAATGATGATGGAATTTTTATGAATATGGGAACATTACACATTGGTATAAGAGCCAAGTTAACATCTACTATGGTTGTATGGAATCAAGTAATAATGGATGAACTTATTGTTTTAATAATTTAAAACACCAACTATGAGTATGAGTTGGAAAAATATATTGCAAATGATATTGTTACTTATGAAAAGGCTAGAACAGTTATTGTGAGAAATCATGATATCAATATAGAGGGAATTTTAATGGATTTAAAAATGTCTTTCCATGGATGGAGTTATATTTACTATATCCCTCAAATAATAAAATTCAATGGGTTTAATCCAATTAATGTCTCAGGCCATCTCCATCAAGGTTGTGTTGAGCTCTTGGATTAGTAATTTTCTTAATCAAACATTACCCATATGGTGTGGTTATGGAGGAAAGTTGAAACAGTTAGAAAGGATATCATATATAGATGCCATTGTTTATTCATTAACATCTTCATCCTTGATAGCTTATTGCACCCTGCTTGCTATATCATTTCTCATTAGAAAACTTATAGTTCTATATATTAGTGATTATGTTAGTTTGCAATTTTTTATTCTCTTTTTGTGGATCATCACAATTGGTGTTTTGGAGATGCAATAGAGTGGGGTTGGTATTGATGAATTGTGGAAACACAAGCAATTTAAGTCATTGGGACATGGATCCAGTGATGTTTAAGGCTATTTTTCATTTTACATATAGGGATAATCTTCATAATTAATAACCATTGTTACCCAATTCCTCTTCATATTTATCTTCTTCAAAAAATGATACTTTGATACAACATTTTTTTATTGTAGCATGTGTATGGTTTGTGTTGATTGAGGATACTTTTGTGAGTCAAAATTATGCAAAATAATATTTAGACATAGAATGTCTTCACTCTCGCCCTGGTTGAGACTTACCATACTACTCATTTGAAAGATGCATATCTTTAAATTCATCTAGAAAATATTGTAGGGGTTAGGTATTCAAAGGATTTTTAGTATTTGAAGAAAAAATCCCCTTTATTTAAGTCAAAATGTCTAATGAAAATTGTTGGCTTTGAGGATGGATATTTTTGTATGGAGGTTTGTTTCATGCTGATATGTAAAAATATTATAATTAATACTACACACATAGAGAATGTTCTTGGTGAAAAGAGGAAAAGGATTAGGGAGTTAACTTCTATTGTTCATCAATAGTTTCATTTTCTTAGGAGTGTCATTAAGATTTATGATTGCACATACCGAGTCTTTGAACCATAAACTACTTGGGGGTCTTGATGCCATAAGGCAATGAACTAATATTTAGAGGCTACTTGATATGTAAACTTCCTTGGATATTCCACTTGACAATTTTTCCCAAATGATCTACTAAAATATATTAGTATATATGAAATCTACACTATCAGAGTTAATTTTTCATTAGATTTCAAGATTCATTAACTACTACTTTATGCACGCAAAATAGAAAATTAGAAAAATAGAGAACAAACAAAAATACAATCACTCACAACCATAAAAAATATATGACCTATGAAACCCTTTTAGGAGAAAATCCAGATGGAAGATGAGATTGCTCAGTTCTATCTTTCTCTAAATAGAAATGGATGTAAGTATAAATGAGTAAGACCCGTGGCTTATGGGATGCTATAGTGCACAAATCCACTATGTTTTTTTATCTCCCTCAATTTCAAATACCCTATTAATATATGGAACAAAATGCACTCAAATAGAATGGAACCCCTTTTCCTCCTAGTGGCCCTATTATAACACAACTCGATATCCTACTAGCAATTAAGTTTGACTCCAACTCTTAACTAGAGTTACAATAATGGATCTTCTAGAGTCTTCTTCATCATGATCACATGGATATCCCTTGTTCCATGAATAATTGGGGTTGATGTGGCATATTCACAAATCATGGTGGTCAAACATGAAGATCAACTTCTGGGTGGCATAAATTTTGTATGCAGACTCTAATTGAGGTGATTATTATGCCATTGGAAAGGTAATTTTGTGTAGAATAAAAAGGGGTTGCATGCTTATGTAACAAAATTTTACTCCCAAAAATGCCACTCGATGCCTCAAATTTCTTCGATAAGGATTTAGACCCCAATTCTCCAAACTATGACCCACTAGTAAAAATGGTCATGTGACTGGATTCCTCCTTTTTTTATATGCTAAAAGGATCAATATGGATGAAAAATAATATAATGATACAATTTAGATCATACATTTACATTTTGGGAGGATTCGCGTCCCCAAAATCTTCTATGAACGAGCTGAGGAAATTTTCTATCTAGCTTCTCTTAGGTGACCATTTAGACTTGCATGGAAGTTTCCCTCTCATCCCAATCTCAAAAAGGTTCCTACTACCCATGTCTTGTAATTCTAGACAAGTATTTTGAAACATTGTATCCTCTATAACCTCTGCCTAAGCATATAGTGCCAAATCCTTTACAAAAGGTAGGATATTTTCCTCTTCCTAATCCAATATGGAAGGCTCATAGAGTTCAAATTCTCTACATTCACCACTAAGTAAATGGGCATGTATGTGGGTAAAATGAGTCTATATGTGTTATCTACCACCTTCGCTAACATCTCAAAGGGACCATATCATTCTTGATTTTGTTACTAGGACCCTATAGCCTCTCCTTGTTCAACTATAACCATGCTCTATCTCCCACCTTGAATGGATTATATGTTTTGTGCTAATAATGCATGGCCTTGTAATTTTCCTCTAACATATGTAGTGTCTCCTATACCTATAGGTGGATACCTAATCTTTTCAACAATTTTTTTACCCTTAAGGAATCCCCTGTAAGATCCTCCCCTCCTTCTTATTGTCCATATCCAATTTTCAAAGGTGAAGGTGGAAAATATCCAAAAAAAGATTCAAATGGGGACTGACTTGTAGAAGTCTGGAATGCTATGTTATATGAGTTTCGCATATAAATCAAATTTTCATCAAAAGTCTTCAGATGATTTAGATTTTAACCCCTCAAAATATACACCAAATTCCTGTTGACTACTTCTATTTTCCCATCCGTACAAGGATAGAATGTTCTAGACCTCTTCAACTTCATTTACATCTTCTCCCACAATGTAGTCTAAAATGCACCGAGAAATATTGTGCCCTTGTCTAGAACAATGAAGTGCACCCTAATCTGTCCAAAGAACAAGTTCACTTCTTCTTTCCCATTGATGATATTTTTACAAGGAATTGGATCAAAAATATTGTCGAATTTGTTAATTAGCATAAATAGGTTGTCATGTCCCTTCCTTCTTGTTGGAAAAACTCCCAAAATGTCCATGGAAATGCATTCTAGTGGGCCTCTAAATTAGACATAAATTAAGGCCCATACCTCTAAATTAAACATTAATTTAAGGCCTATGACCACCCTTGAGAAAATTAAACCTCTCTTTCTGCATTAGATAATTTATTTTTAACTTTAATATATTCATTAGGAAGGTTTATGAATAATTGGATATTTATGCCTAATATTATTTATTTTTGTGGAATATTATGAGAATATTGGGTAGATTATCAAGATTTGGAGGAGGAGATAATTTAGGGACTTGTTCCTTACTATAAGAGGATCAATAATAAATAATAAATCAAAAATATATTATGGAATTATGGCACAGATTGTGGAACTCCAATGATTGAGAAAATCTAGGAATGTGTTCCACTAATCAAGGGACTAGATCCACTAATCAAGGGACCGAATCCATTAATCAAGGGATTTTGGTGGGGAAAGCTTCCTCCATGTATGGGGAATGATTCCTAATCATTTTGTATAAGTACCAAGTTGAATTTTCCTCTAGGGATAGATTTTCATTAGTGTTGTTGTGGAGAGAACTCGTATTTCTACAACTCCATTGTATTTTCTTGCAAGGATGTAATTGTATTGATGAAATAATGAATATTGGTGTCATGTTCAACTTCTAAATCTTTTTCTCCTTGTTGTAGGGAAAAGTATCCGACTCGGATGACCCTATCCCACTCTAAGGGTGATAGTACCTCAGCAACAACTGTAAAGAAAACTACTTAAGGTTTACTTCTTTATGAAAGCAAGAGGGAATGAAGAAATGCACTAACCGTTGCCTTGCGCTTAATGTCGAATCCAAACTCTTCTCTTTGCTTGCTTGCTCCCAGCTCCTTGCTCTTTTGCTGGCCCAGCTACAATGAGATCCTGCAAAATAACAAAGAAGGAAACTACAAGAAGCATGCAATCATAACTGATTCAAGGATTAGCATAAATCAAATATACAATTATCACAATATATCATTGAAACAAGTGCATATAGAAGAACCTCAATAGCTTTTATTAATAGAAGAAGTAAAGTTCTGAGAGTGTTACAACCATTGAAGGCCCCAATCCAGCAACACCTCCCAGCAGAAAGAATTTCTCCTCTTCACCTCCTTCAAGCAATCACCCAATAGCTCTATAGTGAAACCAACAGCATATCATTACTTTGCCCAAAATTCCAGCCTCCTGAGCTCATAGGAGAGAGCTCAATATATAGATGAATTGAGAAAGGATGAGTCAGCTTGCAACTGATGTGTAGCTTCCTTGTGTCCTCTCTCTCTTCAGTTGATCTTCAGTTCTTGAGTCCACTTGGAGAACCTTGCTTCCACTTGGAGAAACAGAGCCTCTGACTCATCACAAGGCGAAATCCCTGATCTAAGTGTCATTTTTGGAAGATTCCAGAGCAATGACTCAGTGTGCCACTTGACCCATCTCGCTCAGCGCAGGTGGGCTTTGTTCTACCTGCTTTGCAACGCAGGTACACCATGGAGGAGTTGAGTTTCAGCGCAGAAGCCTAGTGGAGCACCTGCTTTGATTTCAGGATTGCTTGTTTTTGAGTGTTTTCAGGTGGAGAACTGATCTGAGAGCTGTTGGTTTGCTGACTTTGTTCCTCTAGGGGTAGGAACATCATGTTTAGGGACTTTGGATCCCTTTGATTATTGACAATTCATGCCTGATACTGCAAGGCACAAAATTGTCTATAACACTCCTCCATAGGTCTCTGAGTTTCCTTCGGCTTGGCCATACCAGGAATCTTAGATCCCTTTTCTATCATTTTATTTCCTTCTTTTCACTTCTTATTCACATGCATCTCTAGTTTTTATTTCTTTCTATTTTTGCATTTAGTATTATTGATTTCTTGTTGTAGGATTGAGTTAAATGGTTGATGTAAGTTATTTTGCAGGATAAAAAACAATATTTCATCCTTAGAAAAGCTTTGGAAGTTCATAGTAATCATTTAGATGCTTGGATTAGTCTTCTTATTCCCAAATTTAGATTGTTGGACCTCCTTTTTAGCAAAGAACAATAATTTTCTGCTATTTTTTAGAGCATGCTAACAAGCTTCAATTGAGTTGGTTCCACTTGCATTAAATAAAAAAAAAATTCTAGTTCATAACAAAAATTACCCCATTGCATTTTCACTTGATTTGGTTAGGAATTGTTTAGATTTACTAGCTCACTAGTTCTCAAATTTTTAGATTATTGACAAGTAATGTTTTTTATTTTTTTTGCATGGGTTAACAAATATATTTTTGAGTGGTTCCAATTAGAATAGGGACCTAAGACATCCTAGTTAATAAAAAAAATTTCCCATCCAATTTGGATTTTATTTTCTTGGTCATTAAACCCTCACCAATTTCATCATTTCATAAGGAAACTTCTCCAAGATTTTTGAGCAAATCCATCCATCTCCCAACTTTGGTTTTGAGTTCTGAAGTGGTCCTAGGCACTCCCTTGCCTCATTCCATCCACCAACCACCTTATCTAAGCTTTCCATCACCTTCAACCTCCATCCCTTTTCTCTTGGTTGTATCCTATAGGTTTTAAGGGGATCCTGTAGGGTTTTAGTACATCCTGTAGGTTTTCCTGTAGTGGTATGTTTTGAGGCTGAATTGAGGGAAAACCTCCAGGAAGCCACACAAGGTCACCTAAGAGTCTTCCAAACCTTCAAACCATCCACCATCATCTCTAAGCCATCTGCCACATCACCAAAAGAGATTATCTTTCACACTTTCACATGAAAAAAGACAAAAAGAAAAATAGATTTATTTTATTCATTTACATGCCCATCAATAGAAGGTTTGATGGTTTGAATCTACATGCTTAGGATAATAGGATTGTAACGTGTTAACTTAGCATTATTTTGAAGCGAATCCCCTTAGCAGTCAGTTAGAAAATGGTGTGTTTTAGCATTTGATTTCAATCTCTTTCCTTGTAGTTTCTTTCTTGCAATAGGTTAAGGTTCTATTTCAGACATTTCATTTTCTGCAATTAGTTTATGATTTGGCTTTAGTACATGCACTCCATTACATCATGACAGCAAGGGAAGGACACATTGTATGCCACACATAGAGTGCTACTACCCCTTAAGTTTGTACAAATCTTGAGTTTATAATTAAAGTCGATAGCCTTGGGAGTTGCAGCATTATTGTTGCAATACCGAGGTTCATCATTTTTTGGTGCCGTTGCCAGGGAGGTTTCAAAGTATGCATTGTTTTCTTCCCTAGTTGATTCATTTTCTTTTACTTTTTGCAAAAAAAAAAAATATTTTTATTAGGAATATGTCATTTCAAAAATAGAAAAGTACATTGCATTAGTGTTTTCATTCAATCATAAAAACAAAAAGATCTCCAACACCAACCCACTCTCCCATTTGATCACATGGTGCAGTAAGAGCCACATCACCATTCAATTTTGCAGGTAGAAGAAGAATATGACAAAGAATGTAGAAGAAATGGATGGAGATGAGGACAATGAGGAATATCCTCTCAGATTTCCCATTCAAGATACTGACAACAGTGTGCACATGAAGAACATCCCTCCATTTTTTATTCCAAAATTTCATGGTCTAAGGTCAGAGGATCCGGAAACCTTTCTCTTTGAATTTGAAATTGTTTGTAGATCTTATGGTTACTTATTAAAAAATCAAAAACTGAGATTGTTTCCGGTAACTTTGAAGGATAAAGCTCTTAAATGGTTCATGAGTTTAGGGATTAATTCAATAAGATCATGGAATGATATGAAAAATATATTTATAGAAAAATATAAAGACCATGACCTTAAAGAATAAATATTTAGAATGAGTCAAAGAGAAGATGAGAGCCTTGAGGATCTAATAGAGAGATTCATGTACTACATCATTTAAGATCCGACACACTAAAAACCATCTTACTTAGAACAATTAGGGATGAGTGGATTGATCTCCTTAATCTCATGAGTAGAGGTGATGTATATAAATTATCATTCGAGGAAAGTTGTGAAACATGCAAACACGTATCAAGAGGAAAAGAAAGAGTAGGTAAATCAAAACCAAGATCGGTAAGTCAAATTAAACTTGGAAATTTGTTTGATGACTTTAAAACAAAAATTCTTAGCAATCTAACTGAATAAGTAGAAATGTTAAGAATACAAAATGAGTAAAAATAATTTGTTTGTGTTGTCCATGTAGAATCACATGATGTTAAATGTTGCTCCTCATTACCAAGGTTGAATGAAGTTCACCAAGAGGATAATGGAGTAAGTCAATTTCCAATGCAACAATGTTATGTAGCTCCGAGAGGATCATGGCAACCTATTCCACCTGATATGATGCAAGAGCCTAATTCACAATTTCAAGGTTATGCATATCCACCTCAAAGTAATTGGAACACACCTTTTCCTTGGAAGCATAGGCCATCTCAACCCCAAAACCAATCTTGGCAACAAGGTTCAAAAGGAACTTATGGGAGCCATCCAAAATATCCTTAGTATTTTCCTCAATATCCTCCATACCCAACTCCATGTTATCCTTACCATTCATCTCCACCACAACCACAACCCCAACCACATCCATCTCAAATATACACTCCCACTCAACTACTTGTACCACCATTTCCAAACCCACACATTGAAGTAGCTCAACCCACTTACAATGCTGAGGTACAACACTTCCAAACATCTCCTCTTGAGCTCAATGGTATTCATCATAACTCAAGAAGAGTATTGCAAAAAAGAGATTATCTTGATATCATTGAAGGACCACATCTAGAAGAAGAAGATTCAAATGAGAATACCAAAGGATCATGGGCTGCATTTGATGAAGAGAAGACAACAAAATTAGAGATCGAGAAAGATCCCTCATGGTTACCATCAAATCCTCCATGTGTTCAAGAGAACAATCAACAAAAAGAGGAAGATTTGAAGGTCATGGAAGAAGAAGACATCCAAGATGATCCAAATCAACAAGTGGACTAGGGGAATTACAACTATATCGAAATATGCTTCCAGATAGTCACTAAGTTGTAGTAACACTCTCTTCTTAAATTGTGCATGATATCATCAAAGTCAAATAATTTGATCTTTCAAATTTAGGTACATGTCAAAGCATATATATTAAGCCTGCACATCATTTTTTCTGTCATCTTGATATGCACATGGCACCATTAGAAGTATTATTATTCTTGAAAGTGATTTGTTTTTCAAGTAGGGTAGGGTAGAAAAAAAAATGAAAAATAAGAGAAAAAAATTAAAAATCTCAGGTGAAAACCTCCTTTGAGGCGCCTCAGATTGGCTCATTGAATGAAAACCTCCATGAGGCTGTCAATGGATTGGGAAAAAAGAAAAAAGAGAAAAAAGGAAAAATCCTAGGTGAAAACCTCCTTTGATGCACCTAGAAAGACCTATTAGTTGAAAACATCCTTGAGGTGGCTAGTAGGCCTAGAAGAAAAAGAAAAAAAAATAAAAAATATTTGCTTCATGTATCTCTTTGATGAATGCAGTACTGTCCAACATCTACAAGCAACAAGAACAAGTTGGTACCAAAAGGAAAATTGGTCAATCCTAGTCAAATGAAGTCAAATTTTGACATTCTCCTCCTTTTCTAAAACGCTCCAACAAGGCCAAGGCCATGCCAATCCATCACCCTCATCTATTTCCACCATGCACCCATCATTCTCAAGCTTCTACCATTCAATTTGCTTGTTGTCCTAAAAAACTACAGGATGCTCTGTTTTACTACATGATACAAAATTACATAGAGCATAAATTTGTTTTTTCCATAACTTGAAGACCAGGCCTCCATTTTCCAAGCTATTTTGGGGGGAGATGCATATGGATGATGGTAACATGCTCAAGTAATTTCAGCAAATTCCAGGGCACAGTTCCTGAGAAATCAACCTCCATCACCTACAACCATTTTTGCATTTTCTCGATATTCATGCATCCATTTGAAAATTTGTTTCATGGGGAGGTGCATATGAATGATGGTAACATGCTCACGCATTTTCATAAAATTCCAGTGCACGATTTCCAAGAAATCAACCTCCATCACCTTTAGCCATTTTTAGTTTTTCTCGAGATCCATGCATATGTTGCCCAATTTTTTTTATGGGGAGGTGAATAATGATGATGGAAACATGCTCAAAAAGTTTCAGGTCAATCCATTCTACCGTTTGGGAGATATGGACAAAACAAGTCATTGTTTTGAAAACCTACAAGATTCCCTGAGATCCTACAAGATACAAAACATCAGCTATAGGATTGGCAATGAGTAGTTTTAAAAGGGAAAACTAGAGGTTGGCTTCATCAAGTAGTGTTAAGGAGGCAGGCTCTACATTTCCCCACATTTTTCCAATTGAAGGGAACATAAAAAACCCTTCTAGTTTGTTGAAAGTGATTGCAGCATAAGGGAATTGTATACACATAATTTTCAAATTTGGTATCGGACCTATACAAACCTCCATCCATCAGAGAAAAATGACAGGGGGGACCCATCAACACAGTGACGATTCATCAGCACCCTCCTATACTAAGAGATATTGATAAGACACAATTGGATAGGTTTCTTTGAAAAAATTGAGGGGATATGATGATGAAGTAGCCGGAGAATTGCAGTCAGCTTCAACATGAAGATCTAGAGGTAAAAGAAGATCCTCCAGAGCGTAGCAGCAACATCAAGATCATCAACATCACCATCCAACACCTGCACATCAACATCAACTCAGCAGCAGCATGCAAGTCTCTCCAACAACCATCAGGTAGGTACATGTATGCAATATTCTTGACCTCTTCTCTTGAGCATATTATAGTTAGAAATTTGTTTTCAATGCATGGGAGATGAGGTTTTATAAGCTAAGGATGGGTCAGTAGTCTCAACTACCTTCAACTAGTTAATTGTATCTTACTCATTCACTCATGCAAGGTTGAAAAGTCAAATTATCAAGGGTGATGATTTCAAGGAATGAGGACAATAGTTAAAAGAAGAAATTTTTGCAAAGGCCAAGTCACCACAACACTCCAAGCCCTCCATCCACTTCATATTCACTATCTATTCATCATTCATCAATCCCATTTCATTCTTGAAAAAAGAAAAAACAAACTGAGCATCCTCTCCATTGTCAATCCAAGAGGACTCCAATCTCTTTTCAGCATTTGTCTAAGGCCTAAGAATGGGAAAAAGGCATGGGAGTCAAGTTGAGGGCCTGCCCTAACCTTCAACTATTATTTATGCTCAAAAATGGTTTCTTGTAGTTTTAACAGGGTTTCCTATAGTTTTGACAGTAACTAGTATAGGATGTCCTAGTTCTCATCTAAATGCATTTTGAAGGTGTTTGAGGTGTCCAAATGGAGGAACAAGGTATCAGAAGGTTGATAAGGGTGTGGAAGACCTTGCCAAACTAAAAAATATTCAAGAATCCATCTTCCATAAGGGAAATAAAGCAAGCTAATGGTCTCAAGAAACAATGATTTTTCTTTGCACAAATATGTTTTTGGGCTTGTCCTTGCAAAACTTGCAACCATTTTTCTTAATGCACAAAAGAGAGGCCACCAGGGCCATGGATGAGGCACAATGAGGTCACTAAGTTTCTTAGAGGATGAAAAAAACTTTCAATAGGGGGTATGATGGGCCTCTAAATTAGACATAAATTAAGGCCCACACCTCTAAATTAAACATTAATTTAAGGCATATGACCATCCTTTAGCATGTTAGAAATAATACTAAGAGGGCGGGGGGGTGAATCAGTATTATCAGATCAAGAATTTTTCCTTTTCATAATCAGATTTATATACGCTACTTCAGAGAGGGAAACTAGTGTGTACACACAACTGTATTTAAGGCAACCAACATTTATGCAGTAAACTTATGATTTAATTAATTCATCATATGTTGATATTTAATCAATGCATCAATACTTCATCAATCATTAAATAGTAACCATGTGTAGTATAAACATAGTAAACCATTACACATAAGCAACACACATGAACACCAAGATTTAAGGTGGAAACCCAATGTGGGTGAAAACCACTTGCTACTGTCGTCTCTGTCTTCTTTTAATAATAATAAAATCGGTTCACAATCTTGTACTGGTACAGACTCATACTAGTATGCATGCTTCTACCTACAGAAGGTTACAACCTTCTCTCATTCTCCAGCTTCTACTGCAAGGGAGCTACAACCCCCTAGCTCTTGTACTAGCCAATATGTTTACTAGTACGTAGGTTCCAGCCTACAGAAAACTCCACTCTTCCACCAAGGACCACGTTTCATGAATTTTCAGATTGGATGCTCCTGACACATATCAAGACATATGAAGACCTTGACTTATCAATAACCCATCAGAAATTTAGAAACTCAAAATTCATCAACTAAGATGCAGTTAATCTAAAACAATCAGATCACTGTCATTAGAACACTGTGTTGAACCCAGAATCTTGTATCAACATTCAGAACCAACTGAAACCTCAAAAATTCATGTGTTAGACTGTATATGCTACTTCAATGAAGAAAATATGTGTGTATATGCTACTTCCTTCAGCCCATCCTACATATACCTCTAAATATTCTGAATCACAAACTGTGCCAACCAGTAGTGTACTGAACATCTACTGTCAACTTATAGAACTTTATACAGGCAGGCAACATAAAACACTTCTTCTCACTTATACAATCAATCAAATATCAACCTCCTTATGCATTTAGATTTACATTCAGATCTAAGAAGACCTCATTGACAGACAATAGTAAAATAGTAGCAGCAATAAATCAACAACACTGATATGATAGATTGGTCATCTCTGAACATCAAGCCTTTATTTTGTATACGCTACTTGAACGAACAAAACCTGTGTGTATACGCTCTTTTGTCGAGACAAACCTGCGTACAAATATGCAAATATTGACTCAAAACTTTGTTGCAATTCCAGACATTATACAAACCCAGATCATGATAGATAACGAAAAAAACAGACGCAAAACATCAGATCTAGCCTCAACCAATATTAGATCATTCAAGAATAAGTCATTTCAAGTCTCATGATCTTGATCCAATATTGAAATCAAGGTGCACATAAATATTTCAGATCTAGTCCCAAACATAACCCTGCAACATAAAATATACTTCAGATAGAAGTATTCTTTATAATCTTATTCACTTGCACATCTGGCCTTATGATCCTCTCTTCTTTATATAGTTTTTGGCCTTTCTCAATACCATGGACCGAATCCACTTAGGACTAATACCTTGGATCAAATGCCACGGATCAAATACCTCAGACTAAATACCTACGGTCAATATCATGGTACAAAGATATCTTGGACCAAATACCTCAGACCAAAACCATGGTTTTCAACATGTACGCACTTTACCTTCTGTGGGAGTGTGTTTGTATGTTATATGCTATTTTTGTTTTGAGTGCCTGCGTGTATACACTGCTTGGACTAAGTGAACCTGCGTGTATCTCTTAAACTGATCTTACATCATCTTCTTCCTTCAAATTCTTTATTCTGATCAATAGCCCTTAGTTCCATCTTCCTGATCCTCTGTACCACTGCCCTATTGCCTCTGAATATTCCTCTTAGCCTCTTATCAAAACTGAGTTGACTTGTAGAGTTTCCATCAGGGAAAATAGTTGTGTTATACTGCCAACAATCTCCCCCTTTGGACTTGACGGAAACCATGATGGTGTTGACTATTTCAAGCTATAAAGATTGTTAGAGATACCATACAACACCAAAATACCAAAATACTCCCCCCTTTGACATCAAGGGCAATGGTCGAACCACTCTACTCTCTTCCTTTTCATGATGCTATCCATACTCCCCCTAAGTACATGTCGAGTCTACAGAGAGATGATTCAATATAATAACATGACAATATAACTCAACAAAGTGAGTATGACCTCCCTATGACCATGAACTCATACATACATCAATCACACAACCAAGTGGGGATACACCATTTTGACTCATTTGCGCAACCAAGTGGGGATATACCAAAGTTTATACATGACAGAAATACAACAATTATTACGTCATCCATCCCAAGGATATTGGGGAAATAAATTACATCATTTGACCAATAGAACTCATTGAAATATAGACCATGACAAAAGAAGTTATATCACACTAATGACTGATGCAACTAAGAAATAACTGAGTTCAGAAACCATAATGCCAAAAATGTGGAATGTGAATGCTCCCCCTGAACCTATGCTACCACTATTTTCTTTTTTGTTAGAAAAACATATACGCGCTTTTAGCCAAGGCAACCCGCATGTACCTGCGCATATACTTCATGAAACCAGCGTGTAGTAAACTTCCTCTGAAAAACTAGATTTAACAGTAGGATGATGCAGCAACAACTCCCAATTTTTGTATGAGATATTCAAATGTTTCTCTAGGCAATGGTTTAGTGAATATAACAACAACCTCTTCTTTGGAGGGGACATAATCCAATTTGAACTTTTGTTTAAGCACTTGTTCTTGTAGAAAATGGTACTTGATGGGTATGTGCTTGGTCTTGGAGTGCATGACTGGATTCTTTGAAATACTGATGGCACTTGTATTATCACATAGAATGGAGATGGGTGGAGTACATGTGATCTGAATTTCTTGCAAAGTTTGCATCATCCAAAGTAGTTGTTTGCAGCAAGATGTATCAGCCACATATTCTGCTTCAGCTATAAATAAAGCAATTGAACTTTGTTTCTTGCTGAACCAAGACACTAACCTAGAACCCATATAGAATGCACCACCACTAGTGTTTTTTCTATCACCAACACTTCCTGCCCAATCTGCATTTGTATATGCATGAAGAGTAAGATCTGCATCTCTAGGATACCATAGTCCAAAGTCCTGAGTTCCTTGCTAAACGTGTAATTCCTTTGGATTTTCTTGGAGTCTTCCAACTATTCCTACTACATGCATGATGTCAGCTCGAGTACTTGTTAGATAAAGCACAATGCCAATCATGGATCTGTAAGTTGGTTGATGTACTGCTGCTGATTCATCATTTGAGTTGAGACTGCATCTTGTTACCATTGGAGTACATACAGGTTTAGAATCTTCCATTCCATACTTTTTTAAGATATTCTTGAGATATTTGGTTTGTGAAAGAAAAATACCATATTTAGTTTGCTGAACTTATAGACCAAGAAAATAGGTAAGTTCACCAAGCAAGGCAATTTCAAATTCTCGTTGCATTACTGAAGAAAAATTCTGACTCAGGGATTCTTCATTGCTACCAAAAATGATATCATCAACATAAGAAATACTAATTAGAAATTTATCATTTTCAATCTTTGCATATAAATTGCTATCTGCAGAACCTTTTGTAAAACCTTGTTGGTGTAGATATTTGTCAAGGTGGTAATACCAAGCCCTTGGAGCTTGTTTTAGATTATAGGGAGCCTTTTTGAGTCTGCATACAAGTTTTGCATCATTTCCAAGAATGAATCCTTTTGGATATTCAATATAAATTTCTTCTTCTAAATCTCCATTAAGGAAGGCTAATTTTTTACATCCATTTGGTATACTTTGAATTTCCGAAAACTGGAAAGAGCAAGAAACATTCTTATGGCTTCAAGTCTGGCAAGAGGTGCAAAATTTTCTTCAAAATCTATACCTTCTTTTTGAGCATACCCTTTACAAACAAGTCTAGCCTTGTTTCTAATGACTTCTCCATTTTCATTCAGCTTGTTCTTGAATATCCATTTAGTTCCTATAATATTTTTATCATGAGGTCTAGGAACTAATTCCCAAGTGTCATTTTTTCCAATTTGCTCAAGTTCTTCATCTATGGCCTTGACCCAACATTCATATTTTCATGATTCATTTACATTTTGAGGTTCAGTGGAGGATAGTAATGCTAGATAGCTTGAGGTCCCTGTAATAGTTCTTATTGTCTGTACACCAGCCTCCCTTTCTCCTAAAATTTGAGTTTCTGGATGATTTTTTTTGAACATACCTGGATGGAGTCTTTTCTTCTACCATTATGTCTTCTTCTGGTGCTTCATTGATTTCTTCTTCAATATAATTTTGATTTGATGTGGGAAAGTAATCCCCATCTTCCTCATTGTGATAATCATTAGTTGATTTTATCTATTTTGGATTTCTGCATGCTTCATCAACTACAACATCAATTCTTTCAACAATTTTCCCAAGTATTTTATTATAACATTTATATCCTTTACTTCTGGAAGAATAACCAAGAAGAATCCCTTCATCTTCTCTGGGTTAAAACTTACCAAGTTTTTCATCAGTCCTTTTGATAAAACATTTTCTTCCAAAAACTTTAAATTATTTTACAATAGGAGTCTCACCATACCAAGGTTCATGTGGAGTTTGAGTGCTATTTACCCGAACATTTTCTTTGTTGAGAATAGTCACGACAGCGAATGTAGCTTCACCCCAGAAGGTTGCAGGAGTTCCAAATTCATATAGCATGGCTCGAGCCATTTGTTGAACTATTTTGTTCATCATTTCTACTACACCATTTTACTGAGGTGTTCTTGCAGTGGAGAATTCCCTTTTTATTCCATGTTGTTCAAAAAAGTCAAAGAATTCATTTGATATAAATTCCCCTCCTCGATCAGATTTGAGGCATTTGATTTTTTGATCTGATTCATTTTCAACCAAATCTTTGAAGGCTTGGAACTTTTCAAATTCTTCATATTTATGCTTTGAAAGACCTATCCAACACATTCTGGAAAAATCATCAATGAACAAAATAAAGTATTCTTCTCCAGGAGGTGACTTTTTCCTTGTTGGTTCACATAAATCAATATGGATAAGTTCAAGAGGCTTACTAGCTGACCCTTCTTTTTCCATGAAGTGAACTTTGGTTTTCTTACCGATTTGACATGGTTTGTATATTGTATTTTCTAGGATATTGATATCTGGAAGATCACGAACAACCTTCAGTTTGCATGCTTTTATTATTTGAGAAAAGCTTAGATGTTCCAATTTTCTATGCCACAACCAGTTTTCATCATTTTTTCTTAGATAGAACTGTTGTTGTCCTCCTTTGAGTATGTGTAAGTTTTTTGGAGTACCTGTACCTTTGATCATGGTCACTCCTGTATTAAGCTCACGAACAACACATCTGTATGATCAAAACACCACTTCATTTCCTTGATCAAACATTTGACTGACACTCAACAAGTTATGCTTTAAACCATTACATACATAACATTTCCAGCTTTAACCTTTTCTTTCAATAAAACATAACCTTTACCTTTTATGATAGATGGAGTGTCATTTCCAAATGAGACATTCTTTTTCTTTTCTAAAGCATTATATGAGTGAAGTTTCTCTTTGTCACCTGTCATATGTTT
This sequence comes from Pinus tabuliformis, assembly GCA_031772625.1. Classification (NCBI taxonomy): domain Eukaryota; kingdom Viridiplantae; phylum Streptophyta; class Pinopsida; order Pinales; family Pinaceae; genus Pinus; species Pinus tabuliformis. The sequence goes on from CM062815.1 coordinate 43,700,885, forward strand.
GGAGCATCCACTGTCGATGTACCACTGATTTTCTTGTCCTTCTGCATATAAAGCTATACCACATCTTTCTGTTTGATATTATTTCCTTCTCCATATTTTGGGATTTAATGGCATTTGCTCCTTTTGAGGTGTTTGCCGAAATTTTCTCCTGCATTCAGATTCTTCATGACCAAAGTTGTTACAAATTGAGCATTCTATTTCATTTTCAAGAGGAGAAAAGTTATTATAGGAAATTCTCTTGATCCCTGTTACATTCCTTTGATTTCGTGCTTCTCTAGTCATGATGGTTTTGTAAGCAATGCATTGAGTAGCTTTGTGCCCAAAATTATGACATGAAAAACATTGCCCATTAAAGAAGTTTCTGCGACTATCAAATCTATTTACCTGTTGATTGTAGTTTCTATTGATATTCATCTTTGGAGAAAATTGAGTATGATTTTCCTGAGGTTGGTTGTGGCTTCTATTGATATTCATCCTTGGAGAAAATTGAGTATGATTTATCTGGTGATAAACTTTATGCCTTTGCTGATGATTGTCATACATTTCACAAGTCTTTGCTACATCAAGATAACTTTTGGTGAGGTTGACAACTTTTGTGATTGAGATGCTTCTTCAGTATATCCAAGACCTGTCTTTATCAAAGGAGAATGCTTAACTTTGATAATTTCATTTAAAGTTTCTAATCCTTTAGCAAATCTAAGATTGAGAGATTTTATTTTCTCAAGATATTTTCCTAGACCCACAATTTCACTTTCTAGTTTTTCATTGTGTTTTTCTTTTTTAGCAAGTTGGTATGTCAAGGTATCTATGATCATATTCTTTTCTTCTAAATAGATTTTGAGTTTAGAGATTTCTTCATGAAAGTTTTCCTCTTCTAAAGCATCCCAAAAGTCATCATTGTCATAAGCCATGAGAATTCTATAATCATCACTATTAGATAAACCATCACTATCCTCTTCTAAACAACCCCAAAAATCATCTCTATCATAAGGCATGAGAAGTTTGTAATCTTGACCAGTTTCATCTTCATCACTATTAGATAAACCATCGCTATCTTCATGAGTATAGTAACTCCTTCTATTCACAACTTGTTTCCAATTCCCTTTTGCATATTCCTTTCCTTTTTCATATTTATCTTTATGAAGACATCTGGCAGCATAATGACCAACTCTACCACAAGAAAAACATTTGAAAGGTAGCTTACCTCTGAACCTTCTAGAACCCCATTGAAGCTTCTTGACAAAATTTACCTTATCTTATTCTTCTAAAATGTGTCCTGATTCATTGTGTTCTTCCTTCTCTTTTCCTTTTGCTGAAGCTTTAAATGCGACTTCTCTCATATTTGATGGACCTCCTTTTCTCATCTCAAAAGTAGTTAGATTTCCATGAAGCTGTGTCATAATGATATTCTGCAGATCCTGTTTTTCTTCTATGGCAGACACTTTTGATTCAAATTTAGCAGACAAGGATCTCAAAATTTTCTCAACTAAGGTAATTTCCTTTATTACTTCACCCAGATTCTTCATACAATTAACAACCTCATCTATACATAAGAAGTAACTAGTTATACTCTCATCACTATGCATCTTAAGAGTTTCATACTGAATCCTGAGAGTTTGAAGCTTAGCACGTTTTACCTGAGAGTCTCCTTTGTATCTCTAAACGATTTTGTCCCATATCTCTTTGGTTGATTTGAGTTGCATGAATTTGAAAAACTCTGATTGTGACAAACTTCCCAATAAAGTATTGACAACTTTGGCATTGGATTCATATTGATTTATACCTGCCGTCTCTGTAGGAATCATTGTTGGAAATTTATATCCTCCTTCCACAATTTTCCAGACATCTGTTCCAAGAGATTGTAGATAGGTTGTGGTTCTTATTTTTTAATAAACAAAGTTTCTCCCATCGAAAATTGGCTGTCTGATGGATCCCATGCTTTTGTGATTATTCATCTTGATGGATCTTCCTTCAAGCGATCAAGCTTCTTTTGAAAGAATTGCTCTGATACCGATTGTTGGAAATAACACTAAGAGGTGGGGTGAATTAGTATTATCAGATCAAGAATTTTTCTTTTTCATAATCATATTTATATACGCTACTTCAGAGAGGGGAACTAGTGTGTGCACGCAACTGTATTTAAGGCAACCACCGTTTATGCAGTAAACTTATGATTCAGTTAATTCATCATATGTTGATATTTAATCAGTGTATCAGTACTTCATCAATCATTAAACAGTAACCATGTGTAATATAAACATAATAAGCCTTTACACATAAGAAACACACATGAACACCAAGATTTAAGGAGGAAACCCAATGTGGGTGAAAACCACCTACTGCTTTCGTCTCTGTCTTTTTTTAATAATAAGAAAATCTATTTACAATCTTGTACTGGTGCAGACTCATACTAGTACGCAGGTTTCTACCTACAAAAGGTTACAACATTCTCTCGTTCTCCAACATCTACTGCAAGGGAGCTACAACCCCCTAGATCTTGTACTAGCCAATATGTTTACTAGTACGTAGGTGCCAGCCTACAGAAAACTACACTCTTCCACCAGGGACCATGTTTCATGAATTTTCAGACTGGATTCTCCTGGCACATATCAAGACATATGAAGACCTTGACTCATCAATAACCCATCAAATATTTAGAAACTCAAACTTTATCAACTAACATGGAGTTAATCTGAAACAATCAGATCACTGTCATCAGAACACTATGCTGAACCCAGAAACCTGTATTAACATTCAGAACCAACTGAAACCTCAAAAATTCATGTGTCAGAATGTATATGATACTTCAATGAAGAAAACCTGCGTGTATATGCTACTTCCTTCAGCCCATCCTGCATATACCTCTAAATATTCTGAATCATAAAATCTCTGAATCATAAAATTGTACCAACCAACAGTGTATTGAACATCTACTGTCAACTTACAGAACTTTACATAGGTAGGCAACAAAAACCACTTCTTCTCACTTATACAATCAATCAAATATCAACCTCTTTATTCATTCAGATTTACATTCAGATCTAATAAGACTTCATTGACAGGCAATAGTAAAATAACAACAAAAATAAATCAACAACACTGATCTGATAGATTAGTCATCTCTGAACATCAAGCCTTTCTTTTGTATACGCTACTTGAAAGAACAGAACCTACGTGTATACGCTCTTTTGCTGAGATGAACCTACATACGGGTCTGCAATTATTGACTTAGAATTTTCTACAATCCAGGCTTCAGACAAACCCAGATCGGATAGATAACGAATAAAACAGACACAAAATATCAAATCTAGCCTCAACCAATATCAGATCATTCAAGAATAATTCATTTCAGGTCTCATGATCTTGATGCAATATTGAACTCAAGGTGAACATAAATATTTCAAATCTAGTCCCAAACATAACCCTGCAACATAAAATATACTTCAGATAGAAGTATTTCTTAGAATGTTATTCACTTGCATATCTGGCCTTATGATCCTCTCTTCTTTATATAGTTTTTGGCCTTTATATTCCAATACCTTGGATCAAATACCATAGACTGAATACCTAGAACTAAATACCTAGGGTCAAATCATGGTCCAAAGATATCTTGGACCAAATACCTCGGACCAAAACCATGGTTTTCAACATGTACACACTTTTCCTTCTGTGGGAGTGCGTGTGTATGTTATATGTTATTTCTGTCCTGAGTACCTGCGTGTATATGCTGCTTGGACTAAGTGAACCTACATGTATCTCTTAAAATTCTCTTACATCATCTTCTTCCTTCAACTTCTTTATTCTGATCAATAGACCTTAGTTCCGTCTTCCTGATCCTCTATACCACTACCCTATTGCCTCTGAATATTCCTATTAGCCTCTTATCAAAACTGAGTTGACTTATAGAGTTACCATCAAGGAAAATACTTGTGTCATAATGCCAACACAACACATTAAACCTCTCTTTCTGCATTAGATAATTTATTTTTAACTTTAATATATTCATTAGGAAGGTTTACGAATAATTGAATATTTGTGCCTAATATTATTTATTTTTGTGGAATATTATGAGAATATTGGGAAGATTATGAAGATTTGGAGGAGATAATTTAGGTACTTGTTCCCTACTATAGGAGAATCAATGATAAATACTAAATCAACAAGATATTATGGAATTATGACACAGATTGTGGAACTCCAATTATTGAGAAAATCTAGGAATGTGTTCCACTAATCAAGGGACCAGATCCACTAATGAAGGGATTTTGGTGGGGAAAGCTTCCTCCATTTATGGGAAATGATTACTAATCATTTTGTATAAGTACCAAGTTGAATTTTCCTCTAGGGATAGATTTTCATTAGTGTTCTTGTGGAGGGAACTCGTATTTCTACATCTCCATTGTATTTTCTTGTAGGTATGTAATTGTATTAATGAAATAATGAAGATTGGTGTCATGTTTAGCTTCTAAATATTGTTCTCATCGATAAGTCTCCGAGTTTCCTTGGGCTTGGCCATCCCATTAACTTCAAAGCCTTTTGTATTATTTTATTTCGTTCTTTTCACTTCTTATTCACATACATCTCTAGTTTTTATTTATTTCTATTTTTACATTTAGTATTAATGATTTCTTGTTGTAGGATTGAGTTAAATGGTTGATGTAAGTTATTTTGTAGGATCACAAGCACCATTTCATCCCTGGAAAATCTTTGGAAGTTCATAGTAATCATTGAGTTGCTTGGATTAATCTTCTTATTCCCAAATCTAGATTGTTGGACCTCCTTTTTAGCAAAGAACAATAAATTTTTGATATTTTTTAGTGCATGCTAACAAGCCTCAATAAAGTTGGTTCAAATTTCATTAGATAAAAAAAATTTATAGTTCATAAAAAAACTTACCCCATTGAATTTTCACTTGATTTGGTTAGGCATTTTTTAGATTTACTAGCTCACTAGTTCTTGAATTTCTAGATTTTCGAGTAGTAATTTCTTTTATTTTTTTTTGCATGGGTTAAAAAAGGTATTTTTGAGTGATTCCACTTGGAATAGAGACCTAAGACATCCTATTTAATAAAAAAAATTGTCCCATCCAATTTGGATTTGATTTTCCTTGTCATTAAACCCTCACCAATTTCATCATTTCACAAGGAAACTTCTCCAAGCTTTTTGAGCAAATTCATCCATCTCCCAACTTTGGTTTTGAGTTCTGAAGTGGTCCTAGGCACTCCCTTGCCTCATTCCATCCACCGAAAACATTCCCTAATAATTCCATCACCTTCAAAATCCATCCTTTACCTCTCAGTTGTATCTTGTAGGTTTTCAGGGGATCTTGTAGGTTTTTAGTGCATCCTGTAGGTTTTCCTGTAGTGGTCTGTTTTGAGCCCGAATTGAGGGAAAACCTCTAGGAGACCACACAAGGTAACCTAAGGGTCTTTGAAGCCTTCCAAACATCTACCATCATCTCCAAGCCACCTGCCACATCACCAAAAGAGATTAGATTTCACACTCTCACATGAACAAAGACAAAAATAAAAACAGATTTATTTATTCATTTACATGCACAATAGTAGAAGGTTTGATGGTTTGAATCTGCATGCTTAGGAAAGTAGGATTTAATACATGTTGACTTAGCATTATTTTGAAGCAAAGCCTCTTAGAATTTAGTTATAAAATGGTGTGTTTTAGCATTTGATTTTAGTCTCTTTCCTTGTATTTTTTTCATGCAATAGGTTGAGGTTCCATTTCAGACATTTCATTTTCTACAATTAGTTTAGGATTTGGCTTCAATACATGCACTCCATTACATCACGACAGCAAGGGAAGGACACATTGTATTTCACACATATATTGCTGATACCTCTTAAGTTTGTATGAGCACTAGGTTGATAATTAAACTTGGTAGCCTTGGGAGTTGCAACATTCTTGTTGCAATACCGAGGCTCATCACTTTCCATAGGATAAGTGGGTATAGGTAAGGGATTTGTAGATTCTGTTTCCTATTATTAATATTGTTGGTACAATAAATAATGCATCCTCTTATGACCTTAACTACCTCTTCTTGCATCCTAGGAAAATACACATACCTCTACAAGTTGGCCACTATCTTCCCTAAACCAAAATTCCCTGCAACCTTGGAGGTGTGAACTTCTTTGATCAATTGTAGTTTCTTACCTTTAGGAGAACATAACTTATCTAACCTATAGACTAACCCATTTTTGAGATGGTAGTGAATTGTGTAGTATACCTAGGGGGGATATTATGGGGTACAGAGGGAGGTAACCAAGGGAATAATGTAATAATGGGATGGGCCATAGGAATAAATAAAGTGGTTAACCTGCACCATGTAAGGTACCACAAGTAGTTAGCAATAATGTGATAAGCCCATGGTATTAATTATATGGTATTGAGCGACCCATGGTAATGGTCCATGGTATTGTATGTATGAAGCCTATATAGAGGCTAGAGACTCTCCATGGAGAGATGTCAAGGATTATTGTATCGAAAAGCATATGGCTTGCGAAGTGTTCTCCTTCCTTAAGGAGTGAATGTATGGTGTTACCCTACCTCAAAGGTTTGATTAATAAAGAGAAGCATTTCTGAAAAAGGCGCTGATTTTAAATCAATGATATCTCCCTCATCCAGACTTCGATTCGACCAATTGTTTTTTTGAAATTGGACAATTTTTTAAGAGGATTGTCGATCTGTAATTAGTTTCTCAAAATTCCCCACAAAACTGAAAAAAATTAACTGGAGATCCACCGTCCACGAATTTTTTTCAAAACATTTCTGCAATACAACTGATTTTTAAATCAGTGATATCTCCCTTATCTAGACTTCGATTCAGTCGATTTTTTTTTTTTTGAATTTGGGTATTTTTTTGCAAAGAATCCAAGTTTGTAATTTTTTCTGCAAATTTTTCATTAGAAGTTGTAGATCTGATCTGCAAACTCACAACACCAAAAAATTCCTGCAAAAAAAAAAAAAAACTCTTCACTTGTGCAAGAAATTGTTGTGATACCACTTGTAATAGATCTGACCTGAAAATATATAATAATAGAAATATACCCAGAAATAACAAAATAGAAATAGATAAACTTTAGATCTTTATTAATATCAAACTCTTGAGGTAAGGTAACACCATACAATCACTCCCTAAGGAAGGAGAACTCTCCATAAGCCATATTATTGCCAATATAATATTCCTTGACATCTCTCAATGGGGAGTCTCTAGCCTTTATATAGGCTTCATACATACAATACCATGGGTCATTACCATGGGTCTCTCAATACCATATAACTAATACCAATGGCTTATCACATTATTTCTAACTACTTGTGGTCCCTTACATGATGCAGGTTAACCACTTCATTTATTCCTATGGCCCATACCATTATTACATTATTCCATTGGGTACCTCCCTCTGTACCCCATAATATCCCCCTAGGTATACTACAAATTGTGCTAATAGGATTGTGCATATGACTTTGGCCTTACAACTATTAAAATACCTCCTTGAAGTCTTGTATACTAGTATATCATCCAAATAAAGAATCAAACATGAATCTATAAAAGGGTAGAATATATCATTCATTAACCTCATAAACATAATTGGTGCATTGCACAAGCCAAATGGAATGACAAAACACTCATAAAAATGTTTCTTTGTTTTGGGTAGTCTTTTAGGTATCTTCTTCTTTCACCCAAACCTGGTGACATCTGATTTTAAGTCTAGTTTGATGAAACTACTCTAACACATCATCTATCTTATACAGGGGGTACCTATTCTTCAGCATAATTTTTTTAACACCTTCTAATTAATACATATCCACCAAGACTTGTCCTTCTTTGGCACAATGATGATGGGTGACCCACATGGTGAGGTACTTGGTCAAATGAAAACATGTTCCAGTAGTTGTTGCAACTTCTAATTCACCTTGTTTTTCTCTACAACAAACTTCTTCTAAGATCAATTTTTGGAAAGAAAGAGCTTGACAAACAACTGGATGTCATGCTCCACTTCTCTCTTGGGTGGTAGCCCTTTAGGTTCCTAGAACACACCCCTATACACCTCTACAAACCCTTATATTTGTTGTTTATTTTCATTAATACATTCATTTAGGGATGAATTAGTACTAATGGACTCTTAGAAAAATTAATTTTCTCTTAAAAATAACAAAACATATTTCTGGCTAGAATTGATCAACTTTTTGGCTTGGTTGGAACTTACCAAAATGATTTTGAACTTGCCCATGTGTATGTTGACGATGAATGATTTTCCATCCTTGATTAGGTGGTATTCGTTAGCTATCTACATGAATATTGCATCTCAAATGTACATATAAGTACTCCCAAACACAACACCACATACATCTAATGGAACTACATCTAATTCTACTTCATCAATAAAGTCAACACTGATAACAAATTTGATTCTACCCTATTTGGTTCCCTTTATCTCTACTTCCTTGTTGAACCATCCTAATGGGTATGGGATAGGATGGTCATGAGTCTCCAATCCCAGTTTCTTCCCCAGATCTACAACTATGATATTCACTTGTGATCCTGAGTTTATTAGAGCATAAATTTTCATCTTTTTGACCTGTATCTTTATATATAAGAGTCTTGTCATTTCATTCTCTTCATATTGTTGAAGGATACACATATTTACCCCCTTCTATGTTGATGTACATAAAATATTCTCATTCAATTCTAATTTTCTTTCCACATAAGTACTAAAATCCATGGCCATTAGTTTTTTCTTCTTAGCATAGTTTTTTTTAGTTCTTCGGGTTGAGCTATGGATGCAACTTCGAACACTTCTCCTCTATATGACCATCAATGTTACATTGGTTGTAGTGGTTGCTAATATCTTTGTTCTAGTGTGTTGTGGCTATTATCTTTTTGTATTTACCCCTTTCCACTTCTTATTCCCCTCCTTGGAAACTTCATGATGTTCTTTCTTCTTTCACTCACTTGATTGCCCTGTTTTTTTGGCCTAGGTTCTTTAGGTATTGTGCCTATACACAAGCCTTTTCCATTGATTTGGGTTTGAATGACATCACTTGCTTTCATATATGGTTCTGTAGAGCTTTGAGATACTTGAGGTGTACATCAAGATTGTTTAGAGATATACCAAAAACTATCACCATATTTTTAAGTTATGTTGTGTACTCCTGTACACTCTACCCTTGCTTATGCCTAAAGTAATGTCATCAGATCCATTGGTCCTCTACATACCTAATATAATAAAATTGTGAATTTATGAGAGTTTTGAAATCCTCATACTTAGTCACTAGAGGATCTCCCTCCAACCTTAGGGTATCTTTGTGGATTTCCCACTTGGTTGGAGCATGGTCCTCTAGTTTCAGATGAGAAATCAAAATATTTTGTTCTTCCTCTATATGATTAACACTGAAATAAACTTCTAACTGATACAACAAATGATTTAAATTCAAATTGTCAACCTCACCTTAATATGGCTTGACATCTACCTTCACTTCCATATTTAACAGGGGTTGTGAATGGTTCACAACAATCAAACTGCGTTTTTCTTTTTAGGTTATTTATTAGAATCCCTCTTTTGTTCTTCCCAATGTGGAAATTTCCAATCTGATTTGACCTCTATGTTAGTGTTCAATTTTGTAGCTATAGTCCATCTTCATAATGTACATTTGTAATATAAATTATATTTGTGATAAAATAAAATTTTATTTAGCATGTTCTCCATGCTTGTGATACAAAAAAAATTATTATTTTATTTGTCAAAAGAAAAATTTATAAAGGAATGTTCTTCATGTCCATTGGAAAAAGAAAAATTTGAATTTTGAAATTATGATTTTCCCTCCAGAAGAAAACTAAGTCGTCCTTCCTCTTGCTCAAGTCAGCTCAACCCCTTATGAGACCCATTCAACTCTCAAGGAAGTCTATAAATATAATTTTCTCATATTCCCTCAAGGCACTTCACATATCTCATCTCTCAAGTATGATATCTCTCCAATACAAGGTGAAACAAAGGCTTAAAATTGTAGGAAAATAAAGTGATTGGTTATGTCCTCGTTCAAGCAAGGAAAGAAGGCTAATATCAAGTGTGAGTACATGGTATCAATATGAGGCAAGTATCAAAAATCTGTGGTATATATGAAACCTTTCCGTGGTACAATACTGAACTCTCATGATTGTGGCTGAATTTTGGCCCTTGGAGGAGACCTAGTTCAGTCTTGAATAAATTCTTCAAGAGGCATTTTGTGGACAAATGTTGAGGGTTGACTTGGTTTCTTGGTGAGAGGTTGATATTTTTATCTATGCTAGTTATTTTTCTATCATTTTGACTTTGATGTATCTCTTGTTGAATTGATTCTTTGAGAAGAAGGTTGTTGGGCTTTTCCCCAAGTGGGTTTTCCCAGGGTAAAACCTTATGTTCTTTGTTTGGATGTCTCTTAATGATCCTATTTTCATATATGATATAATGTTGATGTATTATGTGTTATTAATTAATGATGGAATCATGAATAATAAATTGTAAAAAAACTAAATCATTGGAAGTAATTATTGGTATAGAATATACCATAAAATTTCAATAGTTAGAACCTCCATATTCTCTAAATAGCCCAAGCTTATTGATTATGGATGCCATGAGGAGGCTCACATTATGGCTTATATTTTCAGCTTATGGGATCTTGAGGGTTATTAATAATTCTTCAGCCATGGTTGGGGTTCTATGAATTTCATCTTAACCAATATGAATCCCCTACAACTCCCTACAATATACCCAAAAAAGCCTACTTTGATGCAAATACGATCCATAAACTACCTTGGATATTCCATTGGAAAATTAATCGCAACTGATATACTAAAACATATTTGTAAATTAAAAATATACACTATGGGGGTTAGTTTTTCCTTATATTTCTAGATTCATTAATCATTGTTTTATGCACGTGATATGGAAAATGCAAAAAATAGAGAACAAAAACAAATATAATCACTCACAACCATAAAAACACAAGATATGACTTGGGAAACTCTTTCAGGAGAAAACCTAGATAGAAAGTGGGACTACTCTACTCTCTCTTTATCTAAATGTCCATGGATGTAAGTACAAATGAGTGAAACTTGTGGCCCATTAGTTGCTATAGTGTGCAAACCCCCTTAGTTTACTCTTTGTTAGGATACTTAGACACTTAGGAGTTAGTTAAGTTCAACTTGGTCTAATGTTTCGATTAGGTAAAAGTGTGTTTATTTGGAATGAATTAGTTATATCGTAATCTAATGGTCATGATATGTTTTAAACATAAGGTGGTCTGACGATTCATATTCTCCTCGATACTAAAAACCATTGATCACGGATTGACATTTGATTGGTCCATAATTTTTAATTAAAGAGCATGGAGGGTCATGGATGATGATCAATTGTGAGAAATATCTTATGTAAAATATTTTCTTTTGCATAAGTAAAATTGCCTCAAGTCGTTGTGTTGGCTAGGGCCATTGATGTTTCCCTCATAGAGAGTATTGACCATGTAAAAATATTGGTGTTGTGATATTTGATGTAGTTACGTGAGTTGTTACTAAAAGTGTTTGTCTTATATGGAATACAATATTTACCTAAACACTCTCTCTATCTACGCTCAACTACTCTGCTCATCTATGGAACAAAATGCACTCGAATAGAATGGAACTCCTTTTCCCTCTAATGGTCCAGTTATAACACAACTCGATAACTTACTAGTGGTTAAGTTTGACTCCTTCAACTCTTAACTAGAGTTAAAATATTGAGTGTTCTAGAGTATTATTCAACATGATCATGTGAATAGCCCCTTTTCCATGAATAATGGGGGCTAACATGGCATCCTCGAATCATGGTGGTCAAAAAAGGAATTTCAACTTTTGGTTGGCATAACTTTTGCATACATAATCCAATTGAGTCGATTCTTGAGTCGTTGGAAATATATCTATATGTATAATAAAACTAGGGGGAGTTGTACTTAAGCAATGATTTTTAACCCCCTAAATGTGCCATTTTATGTGTCAAACTCCTTGAAGGGTTCAGACCCCAACTGACCAAACTGGGACTTGTAAGTGAAAATGGTGCTATGAGATGATTCCTCCACTTTTTCCACTTTGAAAGCATACATATGCATGACAAATATAATACTCCAATTCATATCACTACTTCAATTTATGAAATATTTATTCTTATTGTGGCACAAACTATACATGACTCTCTCTCCGAGCATATGATAAATCTTTGAATAGATTACTTGGTGAGGTCTCATTTATTCTAGATATAACTTGAAGAATATCGGATGATTTGTGCTATTTTTGTGGATTTGACAATGGTGGAAAGGAATCTATAAGTGGTGATATCGTTACTCAAGGTCTAAGTGCCATATGAAACTTCCTATGACTAGAAACCTTTTGAAATGGATAAGAACAAGAGGATGCTTGTCAAGATGTTGTTGAAGCGATCATGTGAGTTCCCATGAGGTATCAAATAATTAGTCAACATCAAGATGTTGATGTAAACCATGTAAGTATGAAATTGGTCGTGCTAATATAGTATGTGACTTTAGAAGATTTGGATAAGAATTCCTTCATTCATATTTTATATCTTTATTGATATGTTTACGATGATGTTTGAATGCATGTGTTAATGGGGTGGGGTGGTATGTAAATATTGTTAGAATATTTGTGATGCATTTTGATTATTATGTTGTGATTGAGTTGGTTAACGATAATAACTAGAGTGAATAAGTAATTTCACTCATGTCCTAAATTTTTATACAATGTAAAATTGAATTCCATGTGAGATAACCATGTATAAGAAAAATGCGTGAGAATTGGAAAATATTATATCATTGAAAAGGTATCTAATGGTATATGTTATCACAAAATCTGATCCTGATAGGTTGCTGATCAAGGAGACTCTGAGTAACTCTTTCAAACCAATCTTTTCATTGAGGGTTAGCCTCCCCAACCTGAGAGGGCTCTCTCAATAGGTTTAAGATTTTTGATTAATGATTAGATGGCTAACTCTAGGAATAAAAATGAACAGAAATGTATATCTAGTTGAATCAAAGATTAGAAAACATCTATTGGGCTATGGAGTCAATATAGTCTTCAACAAAACATCATGATCAGCAAAACATGGAAGTCAAGGCACTTGGAGTTTAGGTTTATAAGTGAAATAGTAACACAGTGAATAAACACAGTTTACAAGCATGTGAAGGAAGTTAGAGCATTTACCAATGAATTCTAAGTAACACAAGCTCATACCACTGCAAATAAGTAATTGAAAAAGGCCATAGAAACATCAAACACATAAACCCCTTGTGAATCTTGAGTAGTAAAACTGATCTCTGTATTTAAGTTTGAAAAACACACAGTGTTTTACAATAGCACAGCTTTCTTTTGCTAATAAAATTGCCAACCTTGAGGGATTCAGATATCATGCATCATATAGAGTTTTTTACAACCTTGGATTCTATGATCCATCCTTAGGAGAATTCTAATTTCTAAAATTGACACATATCTACTCATAAAACAAAATTATTAATTACAAATTGACAACTAACTGTCTTTTAGGAGTCCTAATACAAATAGAAGTGAAATTCTAAAACCTGTTTCAACAACCTTATCTATGACTTAAATACATTCTTTGATAGCTTCTTATCCATATCTTCAACCATTATGATGCCTCCAACACTATTACAAGCCTTTCTGATCCATGACCTAACTGTCCCAAAAAACAAGGAAATAGAGTTCCTCCTTTTTAGCCCTTAATACTTTATGCTTATCTTCGAGTAGCTTTGCAGGCATTGTTGTTGTAGCTTCTCTTCAGATTTTGTTAATTGTATTTCTAAGTCTTCAACCTATCTCTTCAATCTCCTATTAGTAGCTCTCAACTGAACATTCATCATCCTTACAAATTTGGCTTCTTTAATTGCAGGTATAATCCAAGTAAGGTACTGAGCTTCACTGCTGACTATTTCTGGTTTGGAAACTTTTTCAACTTCCCAAAGAGCCTTTATCCTTTTGAAATCTATCTTCTCAACAACATGTCTTCTTGCTCTCTTCCTTAGTCTAGAAATTTCATTATTAGCTACTCTTAACCTTTCTTCCTATTCTGAAAATCACTCTTGAGTGATCTCAGTTAAAGAATTATTAAATGAAGGTATTACAAACTCATGTGCTAGTGTGTGTCTATGTTATTTTAGGAAATGGATCGATCAGATTGCAAAATACACAGACACTTGGAAAATGGAAAACAGTAAGAGAAACATAGTAAGAAAATGCAAGAACAAAACAGTTAATGAGGAGTTCACCCTATCCTCTACGGCTACGTCTCCGGTCCAACTTTTAGTGGTGGCCTTCTTTTATTGTGTCTTTAAAGCAAAGATTTACAATGAGGAGCTCAATATGAGTCTCCTGAAATAGATAATGCTTGGCAGAGTGGTTCTTGGATTCCCCAAGCCACTAGAGTGCACAGGCTCTTTCCCTTTCCAAGTCTTGACCTCTCTGGTCATTAATGGGAGGAGCCCAATGTGGTACTCAATTCCCGATAGATCCTCTTAGGGATTGCTTGAACGTCTCAAGCTTGTTGTCTGCTCGATGCTGCCTTATACTACAGGTCAATGATGCCCTCTATCTTCTTGCTTCTTTCTTCACTGTCTTTTCTTCACTCTCACTCTTTCTATCGTCATTTTCTTCTCTTCTCTGTGTTCTGTTTTGTGTCTGTTCATGGCTTAAAGCCAATCTATCCCTGACTGCTCACTTCCTCTTCTGCCCCCATCAGATCACTTGCTGCTGCTCACTTGGAGTTCCCTGTCTCTGCGTCATCATCAATGGCTCATAGGGAGTGGCCACTTGTCCTCTCGCAAACTGCGCCAACGCTTCCTTGTCAATTCGGTTTTCTAGTTACATTGTGGTATGACTCATCCGCCAACTCAGCTGTCAAATGAGACTTCAGAATTCTTTATGTTGCGGCTTAATACCCTGTCAAATCCGATTTCTCCATCAGGCGCAATCTCTGCCTTCAGATCTGGAACCCCCATATCCTACGACATTCACTCATTTCACGTGGTTGACTCGCTCGACTGTTAGCGTGCGACGAGTGGTGGTTTTCTCTCTCATTCTCCTGCCACGTGATGTGCGCTGAATGGAATCGCTCGTTTTTCTCTAAATCCGCTTACTTCCCAAGGGTGCCCCTGATATACCACCTGTTTTGGAGTGCAGGACCCACCTTTCATCGTAGCGCTTTCCCCACTGTTTTCTTGGCTTCCATGCGACCGAGTGTTTTGGGGCCTTTCCTTCTCTAGGGCTTTTTCCTAGCGATGCACGATTAGCACTAAGTGCTAATTGTGCATTAGAAATACCCTCTGTTTCCCGATCCAGGCTTCCTAACAGCTAGTTTTGCCTCCTACGTGGTCTCCATGGGCCTCGGTTAGTGTGCATTGACTGAGGTCCTCGTCATTCCTTGCTGGCTGCAAACTTTCACTATCCAGAGGTCTTCCTGATCACTCTGTGTTCACAAATTCGAAGTTTGTGCTGTTCTAATACAGTCTTGGCACTTTGATAATCTTCATGGATCCAATTCGGATCACGGCCTTCCCACTGAAAAAGCTTTTAGACCACCAAAAGTTGGTTTTCAAGCATCGTCTAAGTGAGGATACAATTATATCACTTGTCCAATCCCTATCCACTTTGCATTGCTCGACTTTGAACCCTTGAGCTCAATTCTGAGGTACTCAACATCTCCCCTGCATGTCGTCCTCACATTCCTGTCCAAAAATGTGTCTTCTTGCAATTCATTAAGATATTCAGGAAGTAGGTCATCAATAGAAGGCAATTGACTCTGCTCTTTAGGATCCTCAATTAGTGAGGGTTTAAACAATCTCAAGCAATCTGCATTGACGACTGAGTAGATGTGCATGTAAGCTAGTAGATCAATGTGAAAAGCATTCTCACCAATATTCTCAAGTATCTTGAAGGGTCCATACCTGATAGGCTTTAGCTTTCTACCTTCACCTTGCATCCTGTCCTTGCTGATATACATCCAGAATTGGTGTAATGCCCCACTTAAATCTTATCCTACAAATTTTGTTAATCTTTACATTATCTAAAAATATTGAGAAATATTGGTCTAATATAAAATTCATGATTTCCATTATTCAAATTCCCCACTTACCTTCTCAAATTGAATATTAGGTAGGATATGGTCTCCTTCCATTATTTTAAAATATATGTATTTATTTCACATTACCCAATGTACCCTCACATTTACTAAGGAGAAGACATGGTCCTCTCCATGTAATTACATCTCACATTCCCCAATGTACCCTCACATTTACTTGGGAGAAGACATAGTCCTCTCCATATTATTATCAATATATATATTCATTTCACATTCCCCAATGTACCCTCACATTTACTAAGGAGAAGACATGGTCCTCTCCATGTAATTACATCTCACATTCCCCAATGTACCCTCACATTTACTTGGGATAAGACATAGTCCTCTCCATTTAATTATCAATATATATATATATATATATATATATATATATATATATATATTCACCTCACATTCCCAAATGTACTTTTCAGATTTACTTGGGAGAAGACATGATCCTTTCCCATTAAATTCTCAATTTTATATTCATGTCACATTTCCAAATGTACCCCTAGCTTACTTGGGAGAAGAGAAGTCAATTGTAATGATGGATGAGAAGTTAATGAAATTAATGAGAGGTGGTTGAGATGGAGAAGGGAAGGAGGGTATAAAAAGGGAAGGGGGAAGGAAGAAAAGGGGGGTTGGAGTCTTGCTTAGGATTGTGGGGGTTGGTTGTGATTGTTTGGCCTTGTCATGATTTTGGGAGACCTTGGAAACCTGTGGAGGTTTCTTGGGTTTGATAGGAGGAAAGAATAATTATCTAGTTTTTCACATTCTTCTTGAGGACACACTATATTTGGTTGAACTTGGGCACAGAGGGCTAGGGAACCTGTGGAGGTTTCCTGGGCTAGGAATTTATTTCCTAGTTGGCTGGGAGGTAAATCCGGTTGGGTCGGTGAGAAGGAGCGTTCAGTAGGAGATATAAGACAAAGGTATCATCATCAACCGCCGGAACAGGTATTTTCCATGGACCACTCTTGTTAAGTTGATATCAATGGAATGCTCACCATAATTTATGTTGCTTATGATAAAGTGATAAGATGTTAAATGTTTAAATCTATGTAAGAAGGTCAGCAAGTTCTTTATTTTTTTTACTTTTAAAATAGTAGGAAAATAGATCTATTAGTGTATAATAGATTGAAGCTCTAATAATTGGAATTAGGCCCCTTACAATTGGTCACCAACTTGGAAACTATGCTCCATCTGATGCTTGTCATGCCTTGCCTTGTATTTGGCTTCACTCTTTTCCAGTTTTTCCTGTACTGACTGGTGAATCTCTTGGATTTTTTCAATGAACCTAGTTGTCCTGTCCACATCACTGTGTCCCTCAACTGTGGTATCTTTACCAAAGATAAAATCTAAAGGAGACCTTTGTGTGAAACCAAGACAGGTCTCAAAAGGAGATCTCTGTGTAGAAGAATGTTTTGCTCTGTTGTAAGAATGCTGCACATAGCATAAGTGTTCATCACAAAACTTAGGATGTTTACTGCAATATCCTCTAAGCAACTGGATCACTGTCCTGTTGACTACTTCTGTCTGGCCATTAGTTTGTGGATGGAAAGTTGTGCTTTTAGTCAATTTGGTGTCCATCAGTTCCCATAGACTTGACCAAAACTTCCCCACAAATCGGGTGTCTCGATCAGATACAATGGAAGTGGGTAATCCAAAATGAACTCATACATGTTCAAAGAATAGTTTTACAATTTGTTTAGCTGTAATCTATTTATTACAAGGTATCAAAATACACATTCTGTTGAACCTATCCAGAACAACATACAGATAATCATGACCTTCCCTAGATTTAGGTAGTCCTCCAACAAAATCCATGGAAACACTTTCCCAAGGGTGAGAAGGAACTAGTAATGGAGTGTACAAGCCTAGTTTTATTTTGCTGGGCTTGCTTTTAGCACACATAGTACACCCTCTTACATATCTAGAAACTGTCTCATTCATTTTTGGCCAATAACAAAATCTTTGTAGCTGTGCAACTGTTTTAGTTACCCAAAAGTGACCTGATATTAGAGAAGTGTGTGCTTCTCGAATAATCTTTACTCTCTCAATTTGTGGAATGCATAAGTTCCCACAATGATATAAGAGTTGGTCCTTCACATGATAATCCAATTCTTCTACTCATTTTCCTTGAATTAAAGTTGCATACACATCTTTAAAGTCTACATCTTGAGCATATTGTTCAATGTAGCTTTCATGTAGCACAAAATTATGCTCAAGTATAGTTGATGCATTTATAATGGGTCTAGATAACATATCTGCAACTTTATTATGCATGCCCTTTTTATATCTGATGACTAAATGAAATTGGTGTAGAAAACCCATCCATATATAGTGTCTTGATTGCTGCAACTTAGTTTGGGAGTGTAGATATTGAAGTGGTTGATGATCATTATGTATTACTGTCTCTTTTCCCATTAAGTAATGTTTCCACTTTTTCACACTCTAAACTAATGCATACAATTCTTTATCATATGTAGGATAGTTAACTAATGCAGGATTAAGAGTCTCACAATTATGACATATGGGTTTACCGTGATGTGTCAACACTGCTCCCATGGCATAGTCACTGACATCTGTTTGGATCTCAAATGGTCTTTGAAGATTAGGCAGTGCTAGTACAGGTTCTGTACTAATCTTTTCTTTCAAGGTGTCAAAGGCTTTCTGCTGTTTTCCTCCCCACTGAAACACCTTGTTCAATCTTGTTAAAGCATGTAAGGGAGATGCCATTGAAGAAAAGTTAGAAATGAACTTCCTCCAATATTGTGCCGCTCCTAAGAAGCTTCTAACTTTTGTAGCAGATTTGGGTTTTGGCCAGTTTACAATGACTGCCACCTTAGAGGGATCTATATTCAATTCACCACCCCCTACTATATGACCCAAATAATTCAAAGATGTTTTTCCAAATTCACATTTTGAGAGTTTAACATGAAGTTTTTCTCTTTTCAAAACATCAAGTGTCTCCTTAAGATGCCTTAAGTGTTCTTCCCATATATTGCTAAAAATCAGAATGTCATCCAGATACACAATAACAAAATCATCAAGAAAAGGTGTGAGTACATCATTCATTAATCTCATGAAAGTAGCTGGAGCATTAGTTAAGCTAAAAGGCATAACCAGCCACTCATACAATCCCTACTTTGTTTTGAAAGCAGTCTTCCATGCATCTTGTTCTGCAACTCTGACCTGATGGTATCCACTGTGCAAGTCTAGCTTGGAGAAATAAACAGCTTCCTTCAATTAATCTAAAAGATCATCTATGTGAGGAAGGGGATAACAATTTTTGATTGTTATCTTATTCAATGCTTGGTAATCAATTCACATTCTCCATGAGCCATCTTTCTTTCTCACCAAAACGATTGGTGACCCACATGGTGATGTGCTAGGTCTGATGAACCCTTTTCCGAGCAACTCCTACACCTGCTTCTTGATTTCAGAATTCTCTAAAGCAGACAACCTCTTATACCTATGGCTACAATGGCTGTTTCATATCCTGAGTCTACCCCAAATATTTCTGAATGGATGTAGCAGTCTTCTTCTTCTTGCCCTCGAATTTCTTAGGTCTCAACTCTGGATGCAGAATCCAACAATGCTCATCATCATGCCCATCCTTTTTACAGTGAGTGCATGAGCTTTGCTTTTCTGTGCAGTGTTAGACTTCCTTGCTTTCCATTTTTTCTTTCTTTTCTCCTTATTCTTGCTTGCAGTCGATTGGGATGATCCCCCAACTTCTGGACTTCCATTCTTTCCTCTAGCTTCTAGATGAGTAGCTTGTATAGATAACTCATCTATACTAGTGGGATTAAACATGAGGATGGTATGCCTCATGTAGCTGAGTAGACCACCAAAGTACTTCAACAGAGTCTCAGGTGAGTCTAATGAGATTCCTAGAATCAATGCTCTCTTTCTAAATTCTTGAGTGTACCCTTGCACACTTTTCCCTTTCAACTGACGAAGAGTTTGCCAACTCATGATGGCTTGTTGCATGTAGGCCAATGGATAGAACTGCTTTTTGATTGCAGAAACAAATCCGCTCTAGACAGAGATAGTCTTACCATGTCTTTTCATGTCAGCTTGGGTCCTTCCTTCCCACCTGTTGAGGCCCCGAAAATTGGGTCGACAATAAGGGGGATACCCACCCGGATCGGACCTTCTTTGGCAGCTCCTTATCTGTTTGGTATAGCGGGTCCGACTGGGGATAATGGGACCAGTTTCCCAATCTATGTGTGTGTGTGTAGAATTCATGTTGCTGATCTAACAATTCCTATCTAAGCTATTCTAATTTAAACTTTAATCTAATTCTATGCTATTGTAATCTAATAAACAACACATCTAAATCTATACTAACACGGGATGTAATTTTTCTATTATGCGATCTAAAGAGATTTCAAATAACAATTGGTAATAAAGATCATTTAGCGATTATAAGAAAGGAAATCAATCAAGATGAACCACTTCAAAAAGTTAGACGAAACAGTCGTGAACAACATATCGCATAATGAGCTATTCATACATTAAACATAAATAAATAGCTATCACCGTACAAAAGTGCCAAATGATAACTCAAGCATTCATGCAATAATACATAAATAACTAAAAACTGTATACCACTTTAACATATAAGCAGAAATGGTCAAGAGATAAAAGTACCATTTATGACTGGTCCTACTCATAAGCTTCAAGCAACAATGATTTATCTCTCCTTGCTTTAACATCCACTAAGAGTATAGAAGTGCAACATCAGTAGCAGATATCAAATGCAAACATCAACAAATATTGATCAATTCATTCACCAAAACCTCCTCTGAGGGTGCAAAAGTGCATGTTCTGAGGACAAGTTTTTGATAAATTTCTGGACCCTTCTCTAAATGCATGAGAAGGGTTTAAATACTACTAACTAAATAACTTAATTACACAGATTCAGGATACGATTTAAATGATCGCCCTTTTTCTAAGAAAAACTATTTCTAAAAATTAAATCTAATATCTAACTATTTCTGCATTTGTTCCTTAATGTTGCGAGTATTCAATATTTGCCTGGGTAGAGTCGGCTAACTGTCTTCCGCTTTTGGTTGAGCTAAGCAAACATAAATGGTAAGAGCTGGCACCATCTTTTCAGCAAAATCCATGATATTCTTGAGAATCATCCTCTGGCTATGTGGATTTACTGTGTATGCCCAGTAATAATCCAAGTTCCACTCAGTTAATCCTCGAATTGCTTCTGCCTTTTCTTTCTTGCGTTTTCTAGGCTTACAAGTGATTGAGCAGTTAGAGGCTTTGCTTTTTGAGCAATTTTCTCAGCGATGCGCGATTAGCGCTAGGCACTAATCGCGCATCGGAAACTGCCTCCGTTCTTTGATCCGGGCCTTTCTGATGCGTTTTTGCCTTTAGCGCCTTTTCCTTCACCAGGTATAAGCTTCCAAATTTTGTAAACATACTGCTTTCGTGAGCTTATGACCTTGAGCATTAAACTGCTTGTTGATATCAACATTGTTCAACTACTCATTCAACCATGGCTGTGAATGAAAGATCTGTAATGGATAGCTCAGCAACGTTCTGCGAATCTGCAACTCTGTTGCATGCGGTATCCGCTTATGAGGGCATCTTTTTTGTCTCTGAGCATTGGAGCTTTACCCTTTTCCTTCATGGCTACCTGCACGTTGCTTCATGTTGTTTTTGTTTTTCGTTCCTGCAGTTCACACATGAGGAGAGAGTAATGATAATAATAAAAATCGACAAGAAAGCTCTAAGCTCTACGGATGTACAAAAACATGCCATCTGACGTGAACTGACTCTTTGAAAAACACAAAACTGTCTTTCATCAACACTTGGCGTGTCATTCATTAATTATCATTAAAGCGCATATCCAATTCTTGGTTTATGGAAATCTTTTCTTGAATGTTGAGCCGAGGAAAATCTGTGATGGAATGTTTCTACGATTCGCATCGCAGTATCGCAGCATCGCAGTATCGTAGTATCACATTACCCCAAATTTCATTAAGATGTGTTATCGCAGATTGTAGATCACAATATCGCGCTATCGCAAGATCGCGGATCGCTACAATCGTTAAATGGTTATGTGTTTTTCATGCGATATTGCGATATGCGATATCGCATATCGGATATCGACGATTTTTTAAGGTTTTCCAATGTGAGCGTTTCTTAATGTATGCAATGCAATGGAATTCGTGTCACACTCTCATAGTTTATCATTTTTACTCATAAGGAAATGTCCTATCATTCTTCGCGCGATGAGATGTTTTCTTAAGGAGTAAAATACATGATTTTTAATTGAATTTTTTGAATTTTTACTAAGGGTCCCCACTTACCTAGTGTTATTGGTAATACTAAATAAGGAGGGGGGTTGTTGGTGGCCACAACAATTGGTGATTCACTTGGAAGAACCAATTATCTTTGTTTTTCTATTGAATTTTTCAAACTTCCAAAACAGAAAATTTTTCAGAAAATTAAACTTTGTTATGGAAAGATAGAGTACATTATGCTCTAAACTGTCAATGATATTTTGTTTCAACCTCTTTCTACTCTAATTATTTGCTTCCTCAGGCTAGTCCTTGTATTTACATCAGCCATTACTTGGTCTTGTAAAGATAAAACAAAGTCTTCTCTGTAAACCAGTTTTAAATATGCTCATTTGTCGTAGGTAGAGCCTTTGCTGCCAGCAGGCGTTTATAGCCTTGACAGGGTTACCTATTACCCAACAATGATCCTGTATCCTACTTAAGGTGACCTACAACTTTCAAAGAAAAATCCATATCCACACTTATTGCTTTGATTTTCTTTTTATTCTTAAAGAAAAATGTCTTGGTTTTGTAGCCAAATTATGACACAGTCATTCACTTGATTTATAACTTTGCTGAACAAGCTAGCTCGTGATGAGACCCCTTGTCTTTTGATTGCAAAAATCTTGAGTCATTGCCCTGTTGTGGTGTACAGTATTGGCAAAGTCAGCAAGTTATAATATCTGTGATAATGATAAGCCGACTCGTGATGAGACCTCTCATTCTTCAAGATAAAGTGTATCCTTGGATTATTCCTCTGAAATCTACGATTTCCTTAGTAGGGAGGAAGTCATTGTTTCCTTAAGATAGCTCTGGATGACAATAATAGAGTTTTTGGAAACAGCTGTTCTACAGAGAATCTTTATTTTGTTATTGATACCTTTCGTTGTACTGAGATAAAACAATTTCTTCACTAAAGGTTGCTTTCATCAAATTCTTTGAAGTTGAAACTAGTATCATATCTAGGTTAAAGTTTTTAACTGTATTTATCAATAATAAAGATACGTTTTCCAAAAGATTTGCTATTTATACAATCGAAAAATTCAAAATCTGAAAGAGAATTGGTGTGTTTTTTGTAAATTCCTAATGTAACCATTCACAACGGGTTTTATTATGAAAAAGAAAAACTATTCTACAAAAATAGAAGAATAATATTCTATGGAAAATATTTCTTGAGAATTTGTCCGTTAACAGGCAAAGGATCCCTCTTACCTGCTAAATCCTATAACACAAACGTTGATGGACTTACGACTTCAACAATTTGAGAAGGACCAAGCCACATCCTTTGAAATTTTGTATGTTTGCCCTTTTCTTCATGAGCCTTGTCCCACTTTAAAACTAAATCTCCCATCTGAAAATCTTTTCTGGTCATTATGTTTGAATCAAAAGAGGATTTTACTAGTGCTTGATGATGAGCATGCGTTTTTTTAGCTTGTTCTCATTGTTCTTCTAATTTAATTATTTCCATTTGTCTTAGCTGTAAGGAGGAAGTGGGTACTTCATCAATGTATTGTACTAAAGACAAAGAGGGAATGGCTAAGTGAGTCGGGAGAACCACTTCTTTCCCACAAACTAAATTAAAGGGAGAAGTGTCGATAGAAGCTTTTTGCGTTATCTGATCTGCCCATAAAGCATATATCAAAGCTTTGTGCCAATTCTTTTGATTTTGGTCAACTGTTCTTTTAATAATCATGATTAGGTTTTTATTTGTTGACTCAGCTAACCCATTACCTTGTGGGTAGTAATTGGCCGAATATTTAAGTTTGAATCCTCTTTTAAGTGCAAATTCAGTCATCGCATTTCCAGAAAAGTACGATGCATTATCAAACATTAAAGCGGATGGCAATCCAAACCTGGTGATTATAAATTGATCTATGAACTCAATGATATTTTCAGAATTAGCCGTTTTGAGCAGAACTGCTTCTACGTACTTATTAAAATAGTCTGTTGCTGTGAGGATGTCTCTATGCTGCTTAGAAGAGTGAGGAACGATCTCACCTATTATGTCCAAGCCCCACTGACTGAAAGGTTACTCGATGTTTACCGGCTGTAGTGGCAAGGACGGCTTCTTTTGTCTTCCAGCAGTAGTTTGGCAGACTTGACATCTTCTCACGTAACTGTGCGAGTATTTAAACAGTGTGGGCCAGTAATATCCCGCGCGTAAGATTTTATGTGCAGTAGCATTTCCAGCATAGTGTCCACCTGCCATCCCATCGTGGAGTTCCTGCAAAAAATTTTCAGCTTCAACTTTCTCAAGACACCTAAGAAGAACAGAATCATAATTTTTTCTAAAAAGAATATCATTTATGAGTTGATATTGTTTGGCTTTCAACCTTAGAGCTCTTTTCTTAGTATGGTCAAGGTGTGAAGGAGCATACCCATTCTTAAGATAATAAATGACATCAGCATATAAAGATTCTTCATTGTTTAGGCTTACCTCACACATTTGTACCTCTTCAGATGGAATTTCAGAAATTTGCGATGCTCCAACTAGCATTTTGCAGAAGCCTTGACCTCTTACAATGTTTGCTGGTTTGATCTCAATATCATATTCCTGTAAGGCAGTAACCCAATTGGCCCTTTTCTCACCCACATCCTTCTATACTAGAAGATTCCGTACCACTGGAAACAGTACTATGATCTTAGTATGGGTTTTAAGTAAGAAAGGTCTGAAATATTTGACCGATTTGAAAACAGCATAAGCCTGTTTCTCCACGTCTGAATAATTTAGTTCAGCACCCTGTAAATTTGAGCTAAAAAACGCAATTGGAGCTTCCGCTTTTTCTTGATTTCCTTGAGTTAGAATCGCATCATATGACTTATCTGAGGCAAATGTGTATAAAATAAAAGGCTCTGAAAAATTCGGGGTCACTAAAGATGGAGCATTAATAATAGCTTGTTTGATCAGGTTGAATGTTTCATGTTCATCTTGACCCCATTTAAAATTTGAATTCTTTTTAATCATGGTTTGCAAAGGAGATACGATTTGTGAAAATCTGGAACGAATCTGTTTACAAAATTGATTTGACCAAGGAAATATTGCATGGCTTTTTTGCTATGAGGTAGGGATATTTCATAAATTTCTTTGAATCTGTCGGGATCAATGTGAATTCTGGATTTTGACACTATGAATCCTAGAAGTTTCCCTTCACTTAGTGCGAAAAAAGATTTCTTTGGGTTAAGTGAAATTCCATACCTTAAACACCGTTGAAAGATTTGTTTCAGGTCTTTGAGATGGTCGCTTCGCTTCTTCGAGTACACTGTTATATCATCCAAATAAATTACTACAGATTTATTGACTAAACCTTTGAATGTGATGTCCATGGCTCTCTAAAATGTGGCACGAGCATTAATCAAACCAAATGGCATCTTTCAATATGCGTACGTGCCCCATTCAGTTCTGAATGTGGTTTTCAACTGATCATCAGGATGTACCAACACTTGATTGTATCCTAAAAATCCATCCAAGAAAGACATTAGTTTTGAGCCTGCCACTGCTTGTAGTATCTGTTCCATAGGTGGTAGAGGAAAATTGTCTTTTTGACAGGCTTTGTTAAGGTTCCGAAAGTCAATGCAAATCCTAATATCTCCATTTTTCTTTCTAACGGGTACCATATTGGAGACCCATTTGGAATGTCTAACGGGAAAGATTATCCTGCCTTTCAATAACTTATTGAGCTTAGTTTTTATCTGATTTTCTAAATTGGGGTGGATATTTCTCAGCTTTTGTTGGACAGGTTTTTCATTATCGATCATGGGAATAGTATGCTGGATGATGGAAGTGTCGTATGTTTTCAGATCCTCATAATTCCAGGCAAAAACATTTTTATATTGTCTCAAAAGACGAATATAAGCTAGTTTCTCTTCAAGGGCTAGGCCGAGGCCTAGATTAATGTGTTGTGGTTTAGCAGCGGTCCCTAGGTTTACTAATTCGTAGTTCAAGGTTGAAATTTGGAGTTTTGAATTGGTAGACCTCTTAAACCAATCTTTCAAATTGTACAAGTCTTCTAACTTGACCACCGACTTAGGTTTAGCATTATTAGTGCTATTTTGTTGCAATTGTTGATCGTGTTGGTCTTCATCATTCATTTGATTAGAGTAGGATCCTTTAGATGTGAGGAAATTTACGATATCAGGATCGTCATTGAATACTCTCCAATTTGTGATGCTGTCAGGAATGGATGGTCTAAAGATTAATTCTATTGAGAATCTATCTGGACTAAAATCTTCGGATGGAATAAGCTTAGAAGCTACGTTAGCCAAAAGGTCTGCACTTGTGTTTTGGAGTCTGGGGATTGAAGAAATATTAAATGATATGAAATGCTCAGTCAGATCTTGCACTAAGGATTGATAGTGTTTTAAATGACCTGATAATCAATGTATAGTGTTACGTACCTGTTTAACCACAATCTCAAAGTCTCCAAAAACTTGAAGATACTTGACGTCTAACCCGATTGCTTTGTACAGGCCTTGAACCAAAGCCTCGTATTCTGCTGTATTGTTTATGCAATCGAATTCGAGTTTGCATGTGAGCATGATTTTATCTCCTTCTGGACTAATAAGAACACATACTGCTCCTGCTCCTTCGTTAGATCTAGAGCCATCAAAAAATAATTTCCAAAACAAAGATTTATTTATAGGTTTATCTAAAAAATTAATACATTTCAAACTGTCAGTTCGAGAAAAATTTTTGACTTGGGACAAAACAAAGTGTTATAAATAGGGTGACGCATGAGAATTGAAATTGCCGAGGAAAGAATCTACCGAGTAATTCCCAATAATGCTGCTGTTATACGCTACTGGTTCATTTTCTCCCTCTAACTCCGTTACTATGTACTTCTGGTGTAGTTCTTGTTCAACTTTTATTTGGTTTGGTTTACTGTTGTAGGGCAGCCACACGTGCGACCAATCGGTTGCGAAGTATCCATGGAGTTTCTCTGACCAATCCTTGCTAAGAATCAAGCCATAGAATTCTGGGATATCGGAAACTAGAATGTCAATAACCTGGCATACCTTTGGGTTGGATGACAACCTTATGGTTACTTGATTTATTTTGCCAATCACTTCAATTTGAGATCGATCTAGCTGAACTATGTGCACTGCGGATTTTTGTGGTTGAACATTTAACTTGGCACATATAGATTTGGGTAAAATATTTGATGAAGCACCAGAATCTACCAAACAATTATGCACATTTTTATTGAAGATTTCATAAGTAAGGAGAAATGAGGGAGTGTGAGATCTTGATCTTCCTCCAATTAGGGTGATTTCATTTGGATCAATCTTATTTATCGCGTTAGTTGGAGGTCTTCCCATGTTATGGGAAGCTTGAGAACGTACAACAGCAGGCAAAGGTGCAACTAGCACGGCATGTAATTCTTTCATCATTATCTTCTGTTGATGTTTCAACTTGCTCAGTTTGTAAAGGGTGATATTAGCCCTAGTCTTCTTCATGTCTTCAATAATATTGTACTCCATTTCATCCGACATTATGAGTGTTTTAGATGGAGTCATTTCATCTGTTTGGACTGGGCTAGTTTGAGTCGCTTTAGATGTCGTTTTCTTTGTTGCGACTTTATCCTTTGTTGCAAAGCTTGCGCTCTTCGGCTTAGGGGTAGTTTGGGGAGGATCAAGCTGATTTTTGCTTCGTGTGCTAACTGGAAATACTTCTTGATCTTCTTCTTGTGGGAGGATGAAATCCCACATTCCTTGTAATTCCACAACTTCTTCGTCATCAGTCTGCCCTTCAATGGCAATTTCCTCTTCCTCTTCCTCGAATTCAGCATTTGAAATGGCGTTGGGTGGCTTTGCATCCGTTGAAGGACCTCTTTTAAAAGCTATGTAGGGCATTTTTGAAGAAGTTTCTACTACTTGCTTTTTTATGTCGACCATTTCATTGGACATGGTCTTTAGAACTTTCTGCAATCCTTCCAAATAAAATGGATCTTTTGCTTGTTTCTTCTTGGAGTCTTCCTTGAAGGTGAATTTTTTGGATTTACGTTCCTCTATCGCGGATCTCTTTTCCAGGGCTATTATTCTTTTCTCTACCGCTATCGCCTCTTTCATGTTATCAGCTAAGGTTATTTTATTTGCCCTGTCCACGAAGATTGCTATGTTCGATGGTAGAGCGGTGATATACCATTCACATCATATTTATTCGTTGGGATGGGAAGCAGTAGGGATTTTGTTGAAAATTTTGTTGAAACGTAAATTGAAATCCTTGATAGGCTCTCTAGTTTCGGCTTTAAGATTGGATAGGTCATTGATTAATGTTGTTGTCGACTTGTCATCGCCAAACTTGGTTAGGAATTGGTCCTGGAAGATGTCCCAACTTGTGATGGATCCGGAGGGTAATGAAAAGTACCATGACCCGGCTGTTCCTTGTAGTGTATAAGGAAAAAGCCGAACAACAACATCTTCATTAGTAACCCCATTGAGATTAATGGAAAGCATGAAGTTGTTTATGTGCTCTTCTGCTAGCATGCCTGCCTCGAGATTGAATTTAGGCAGCCATTTCTCAGGATGGGCCGGTATTTGACTCAAGGGTGCAGGCATTAAGACTGCCCCAGGGTTATTCCATGGAGACTAGGCCATTGCTGAGCTGCTAACAGAGGAAAGTGCAGAAGATGATCCTTGTGGCTGGGAGGATGAGGATACTACGATTGTAGATGATTGAAGAGGGGTTGTGGGGGTTCCAGTGGATGGATGGATGATGATCTGGAGTGGAGGAGTGGATGGTTGACTTCGCGGTGAAGTAGTTGAGATGGATGATGTTGACGAAAGAGTCTCACTGTCAGACTCTTGCGGTGATTTCCTTGATCTTTTCCTAGTGGGAAGAGGTAATTCGGTTGGCTGGACGCCAAACTTTTCACTCTTTAGCCTGGTCAGGGGATGAGCAGGGTTGTACTGCGAAGTCACGCTGCCTTGAGATTTATCAGACCTCTGAGGGGAAATGGAAAATCGCTAAAGTTTGTGAATTAGGGATTCAACTTCAGGAATTTCAACGGTAGATTGTTCTAAAATATCAAGGTGTGTAGCAGCAGTTGATACTTGAGCGACTTCTGACTCTAGATTTAAATGTAATGGAGAAGTCGGGAGAGATGATGAGGGCGATTTACTCTCAGAATGGTATTTAGATTTGGATTTACTTGCCATTCATAGTTTAGGCGCTCCTTCTAGTGCCAAATATGTTGAGGCCCCGAAAATCGGGTCGACAACAAGGGGGATACCTGCCCGGTCCGGACCTTGGTTGGCATCTCCTTATCCGTTTGGTATAGCGGGTCCGACTGGGGATAATGGGACCAGTTTCCCAATCTATGTGTGTGTGTGTAGAATTCGATGTTGCTGATCTAACAATTCCTATCTAAGTTATTCTAATTTAAACTTTAATCTAATTCTATGATATTGTAATCTAATAAAAAGCACATCTAATTCTATACTAACCCGGGATGTAATTTTTCTATTATGCAATCAAAAGAGATTTCAAATAACAACTGGTAATAAAGATCATTCAGCGATTATAAGAAAGGAAATCAATCAAGATGAACCACTTTGCATAAAAAGTTAGACGAAACAGTTGTGAACAACATATCACATAATGAGCTATTCATACATTAAACATAAATAAATAGCTATCACCATACAAAAGTGTCAAATGATAACTCAAGCGTTCATGCCATAATACATAAATAACTAAAAACTGTATATCACTTTAACATATAAGCAGAAATGGTCAAGAGATAAAAGTACCATTTATGACTGGTCCTACTCATAAGCTTCAAGCAACAATGATTTATCTCTCCTTGCTTTAACATCCACTAAGAGTACAAAAGTGCAACATCAGTAGCAGATATCAAATGCAAACATCAACAAATCTTGATCCATTCATTCACCAAAACCTCCTCTGAGGGTGCAAAAGTGCATGTTCTGAGGACAAGTTTTTAATAAATTTTTGGACCTTTCTCTAAATGCATGAGAAGGGTTTAAATACTACTAACTAAATAACTTAATTACACAGATTCAAGATACGGTTTAAATGACCGCCCTTTTTCTAAGAAAAACTATTTCTAAAAATTAAATCTAATATCTAACTATTTCTGCATTTGCTCCTTAATGTTGCGAGTATTCAATATTTTCCTGGGTAGAGTCGGCTGGCTGTCTTCCGCTTTTGGTTGAGCTAAGCAAACAGAAATGGTAAGAGCTGGCACCATCTTTTCAGCAAAATCCATGATATTCTTGAGAATCATCCTCTGGCTATGTGGATTTACTGTGTATGCCTAGTAATAATCCAAGTTCCACTTGGTTAATCCTTGAATTGCTTCAGCCTTTTCGTTCTTGCGTTTTCTGGGCTTACAAGTGACTGAGCAGTTAGAGGCTTTGCTTTTTGAGCAATTTTCTCAGCGATGCGTGATTAGCGATAGGCGCTAATCGCGCACCGGAAACTGCTTCCGTTCTTTGATCCGGGCCTTTCTGATGCGTTTTTTGCCTTTAGCACCTTTTCCTTCACCAGGTATAAGCTTCAAAATTTTGTAAACATACTGCTTTTGTGAGCTTCTGACCTTGAGCATTAAACTGCTTGCTGATATCAACATTGTTCAACTACTCATTCAACCGTGGCTGTGAATGAAAGATCTGTAATGGATAGCTCAGCAGCGTTCTGCGAATCTGCGGCTCTGTTGGATGCGGTATCCGCTTATGAGGGCATATTTTCTCTGTCTCTGAGCATTGGAGCTTTACCCTTTTCCTTCATGGCTACCTTCACATTTCTTTATGTTGTTTCTATTTTTTGTTCCTGCAGTTCACACATGAGGAGAGAGTAATGATAATAATAAAAATCAACAAGAAAGCTCTAAGCTCTACGGATGTACAAAAACATGCCATCTGACGTGAACTGACTCTTCGAAAAACACAAAACCATCTTTCATCAACACTTGGTGTATCATTCATTAATTATCATTAAAGCGCGTATCCAATTCTTGGTTTATGGAAAGCTTTTCTTGAATGTTGAGCCGGGAAAAATCTGCGATGGAACGTTTCTACGATTCACATCGCAGTATCGCAGTATCGCAGTACCCCAAATTTCATTAATATGTGTTATCGCAGGGTTGCTTGATCGCGCTTATCGCAAGATCGCAGATCGTAGTATCGCGCTATCACAAGATCGCAGATCGCAGTATCATGCTATCGCAAGATCGCGGATCGCTACAATCGTTAATGGTTATGTGTTTTTCATGCAATATTGCGATATGCGATATCGCATATCGGATATCGACGATTTTTTAAGGTTTTCGAATGTGAGCGTTTCTTAATGTATGCGATGCGATGGAATTCACGTCACACTCTCGCAGTTTATCATTTTTACTCATAATGAAATGTCCTATCATTCTTCGCGCGATGTGATGTTTTCTTAAAGAGTAAAATACATGAGTTTTAATTGAATTTTTTGAATTTTTACTAAGGGTCCCCACTTACCTAGTGTTATTGCTAATACTAAATAAGGAGGGAGGTTGTTGGTGGCCACAACACCACCAAACCAAGGCAATGCCTCCAAGGTGTAGGCTTGCCAGCTGAATCTTGCTCTTGTCTGAATCGAGGTTCTGTACTTTGCAATAAACATCAATTTGTCTAATCCAATTGTCCAACTTTTCTGCATTTAACTCTCCATCATATATAGGTAAATAAAATTTAACATCTAGTTTGATCAAAGATGCTTTCTTTTTGTGTTCAGGGCTGTTAGGAGATGTGAGAATGCTTTCCTCTTTCCCTTTTCCTTTTGAGTGATCATGGAAGTGAGACTCATCTTCTCCTTTGTCTTGTTTAGAGCCTGATGAATCTTCATCCTTATGTTTTCTAAAGTCCCTATACATTTCTTCCACCATGGACTTTATGGCTAGGAAGCTTTCTATGAATTGAGGGTTTGGCCCCATTGAATCTTCCTCTGACATTATCTTCTAAGGTTATACTCTCCCAATTTTAGGATTAGTTTTGACTAACTCTCCTTCTCCTAGTTTGAGCTTTGATCTAGTTAGCATTCAACAGCTAAACCAACACAAGCTTGTCTAACCTTAATAGCATAAAGCTCTGATACCACTTGATCTAAAGATCACTCTTGAGTGATCTCATTTAAAGAATTATTAAATGAAGTTATTACAGACTCATGTGCTGGTGTGTGTCTATGTTATTTTAGGCAACGGATTGATTAGATTGCAAAATACACAGACACTTGGAAAATGGAAAATAGTAAGAGAAACATAGTAAGCAAATGAAAAAACACAACAATTAATAAGGAGTTCACCCTATCCTCCAGGGCTATGTATCCGATACAGCTTTCAGTGGTGGCCTTCTTTTATTGTGTCTTTAAAGCAGAGATTTACAATGAGGAGCTCAATCTGAGTCTCTTGAAACAGATAATGCTTGGCAGGGTGGTTCTTGGATTCCCCAAGCCACTAGAGTGCACAAACTCTTTCCCTTTCTAAGTCTTAACCTCTCTGGTCATTAATGGGAGGAGCCCAATGTGGTACTCAATTCCCGACAGATCCTCTTAGGGATTGCTTGAACCTCTCAAGCTTCTTGTCTGCTCGACACTGCCTTATGCTGCAGGTCAGCTCGGCCCTCTGTCTTCCCGCTTCTTGCTTCACTGCCTTTTCTTCGCTCTCACTCTTTCTGCCTTCATTTTCTTCTCTTCTTTGTGTTCTATTCTATGTCTGTTCATGGCTTAAAGCCAATCTATCCCTGGTTGCTCGCTTCCTCTTCCACCCCTATCAAATCTCCTGCTGCTACTCGCTTGGAGTTCCCTGTCTCTGTGTCATCATCAATGGCTCATAGGGAGTGGCCACTTGTCCTCTCGCGAACTGCGCCAGCTCTTCCTCGTCGGTTTCGTTTTCTAGTTACACTGTGGTATGACTCATCTGCCAACTCAGCGGTCAAATTGGACTTCAGAATTCTTTATGTCACAGCTTAATCCCCTGTCAAATCTGGTTTCTCCATCGGGTGCAACCTCTGCTGTTAGATCTGGAGCCCCTAGATCCTACGACATTCTCTCATTTCACGTGGTTGACTCGCTCGACCGTTACCGCACGATGAGTGGTGGTTTTCTCTCTCATCCGCCTGCAACGTGCCGTGCGCTTAATGGAATCGCTCGTTTTTCTCCAAATCCGCTTACCGCCTAGGGTGCCCCCGATATATCATTGGTTTTGGAGCGTGGGACCCGCCTTTCGCCTTAGCGCTTTCCCCATTGTTTTCCCGGCTTCCATGCGATCGAGCACTTCGGGGCCTTTCCTTCTCGAGGGGTTTTTCCCAACGATGCATGATTAGCGCTAATCATGCATTAGAAATTCCCTCTATTTCCTAATCTGGGCTTCCCAATGGCTAGTTTTGCCTCCTACGCTGTGTCCATGGGCCTCGGTCAGCGCGCATTAACCAAGGTCCTCGTCGTTCCTTGCTGGCTGCAAATTACCACTGTCCAGAGGTCTTCCTGATCGCTTTGTGTTCACAAATTCGAAGTCTGTCCTATTCTGATACAGTCATGGTACTTTGATAATCTTCATGGATCCAATTGGGATCACTTCCATTTCTTCATAAATGGTTTTTTTTGTTTGAGTGGAAAAAACTATGTTTTTGTCAACTTCAGGTAGTTGTGATGAATGGTCTATCAAATCTTCCTGAATGATGGAAGATTCCTTTGTTTTCTTTAACTCAATGTTGGACTCTTGCATCTTTTTAGATTGCCTAGTTAAAGGCTTTCTAGGCTTGAACACAAATGCTGCAACCTCATCCTCAAATTCCAATTTCTTAGAAGATTTAATTTTTTTCGATTTTCCTTCATCAGATTTTATGAAATCTTCTTGCACCAAAGGGGATTCTTCAATGTCAATGGCTCATAGATTATCATTTAAATTACCTTTTAAGACTGGTTTTTCTCCTGGGATCATTGATTTACACTTTTCCTTTGCAATTTGACTTCTCGTGAATCTCCTTTGAACTGGTTTGTTAGCTGATTGTTCTTGTGTCATTTCTTTAACTTCAGCTATCTTTTCCTTTGTAGATTGAGGAGTCTCAAGGATAACCATTGATGTTTTACTCACTTGCTCTTTCACCTGCTTTCTAGGTTTCAACTTAATAAATCTTTTTGACCTGGTCATTACAGGCTTATGGATTTCTATTGGTGGAGTTTCTTTAACCTTAGGTTTAATGCCTGTATCTTGATTTTCCATCCCAAAACCACATAAAAACAAAAATGAAGACCAATCTTTGTTTATCCTTTTGAGTTCATGTAAAACTATCAGTTTAATTATACCATGATGAAAAAGGGAGGTTTCATATCCTTGAGATTTTATTTGCACTTTATCTTCCATCTTAGCTATGCTTCGATATAGGAAGTAAGGTAAATCTAAAGAAATCATAATAGTAAAATGCAACAGGAGTTTAAAATGATATGAATATACTTTATTATATCTTCCCTCACAGGTAAAATCCCTTGAATGTTGAAGAGCAGGTTGGCATAGATATATTTGATGTAGTTCCTTGGAATTGCATTGGTTAAGTCTATTGCTTCAAACTCTGGCTTCAGAAACACTTTACATGGTTCCATGTCAAATCTGAAGTTTTTGAACCATTAATCTTGCCCCCTAGGTATCTCTGTCACCAAAGCTATGACCTCAGGAGTAACTGGAAAGTTTAGGATTCCAATTCTTGTGTCCGAGCCAGTGAAATGTATGGCAAACTCCTTTGTCACCTGAGTGTGTCCACCCTGTAATTTTTCACAAAATTTCCAACATCCTGTTTTCTTGAAGGCTTCCATTATTGAGTTATCTCTAGCTAACACCTCAGTGATTTCAGGCTCTCTTCTGAAACAATGACCAGACTTGTGACTTTTCCTTTCTTCTGTCATCTTTGCCTTTGAATTCCTATAACAAGTCAGCCTTGCTTGAAATTCTGCTTATTAGCTCGCTTACTTATGGTGGTAAGCGTTGCTTGAATTATAGATGAGAGAAGCTTTGGTAAGAGATTACCATAATCTTACCATTCGAAAATGGTTTGTTTGAGCGTTTGTGTGCAAACTGTAATAAGAAACCAGCCAACCCTTTCGAATTTGAATTTACCTATCATAATGAACCCTACATTTGAAATGATGGATTTGGATGGTTGCATGCTTAAGAACTAACTCCTAGCTGACACCTAATAATGAAAAATTAATGGAATTTTAACGAATTGATGTTTTGACAAGGCTACCTACGAATCTACACTTTTGTAGCATGCAGGGAAAGGTGGTACAAAAAGAGCAGTGTTTTTGTAGCACAAAATAGACCTTTTACACTGTCTGCACTATGAAAACGTAGTTTCAGAAATAATTCCAAAAAAAATTTAAAAATGGTTTAAGATATGAGTTCCTAAACAGAATGTAAGACTTCTAAGACAAGGGAGAAGGTTGTTAAACTTTATTTGAATATGAAAAGGATACCTTTGAGACTCTTAACCCATCACCTACCCATTAAAACATAAAATGACTTAACACCTATCTAGGACCAATGACTAAGAACAATATAAACTGTTCAGGTTTAGACAAAAAAAAAACTTTTATGGTGATAACAGTGTCCATTTTTCTAATTGGTGTCCTAGAATGTAAATTTTTCTCCAACATTAAAGAGCACTAAATAAATATAGTCTCATTGTTGTGTTTGGAAAGAAGAAAAAGGAATCTACATGGTCATACGAGTAATATAGAGGTGTTTGGATGATGTGTAGAGATGTTGGTTGAGTCCTTTAAATTTTTTTGATAGAACCCGTTCTCTTGAAATATGAAATATTTTACATAATGTGAGCATGAATTGAGTGAACTTGCATAAATAAACTAAGAAATAATATAAATAATGATCCTACATTTATGAATGTTGGTACGTATGTTTTATGCATCGAGTGGGTACATGATTGTATGGAAAATGTATTTGTATAAATAAATTTTATTGAAGGGTTATTAAGGGAACGTGGATCGATGAAAGGAAAGACATTCCAGTACTCTTGAGGGATTGTTGAAAAGTGAAAAGAGTGGTATGAATCCCTCACTCCACAAAACAAAATAAAAATAATGAATAATGAATTCTAAATATGTATCCAAAGAAAAGAGTTATTATCTAAGCATGAGTATTGGTACATTATTTTATTTGTCTAAATATTTGATTGCATTATGTAATGTTTCATGTGTTGATAAGGCATACATAATGAATGATTGTTTTCTTTTAACCAGAATGAGTAGATTTTTTTATATAAATATTCCGCACCTGTTTGCAAACAAAACCGAGATTTTACATAGTTTTTTCCAAGCCTTCAAAGAGCTGATGATAATTCATTTTGTCTACAGACTTGCTATTTAAGCGATCTCTAACCTACTCACAAAAAATCCCCATTCCAGAGCTTTTCCAACTATAAATTCGACAAAATTGTCGCTGAAAATATTTACATTTACAATGTGTCATTTAGAATCTATGAGAAAAAAAACATATGAAAACTAAATATCCATTGGTTCTGGACTGTTAAGGTCCAGGCCAATGGATACTTCTTTGGAGCCTTTTTTCTAGTCCTACTCGGTATAGTCCTCTTCGTGCTCCTTGTTTCTCTCCTCCACTTTGAGCTTCGACTGCTCAATTTGATGCCACAGTGCATCAACTTCATCTTCCAGCTGACGTATATGCTTCCTTTTCTCCATCCCTCTCTCCTGCATAGAAATGTTCTCTTGTAGCTACTGATGTATGCTACATTGTAGTTCACTCCGAAATTCTCTTAACTCCAAGTGGTCCTTCACACAATTGATGCAGGATGGCCGATTTCTCCTACCCACCAGAAAATTTCTCGCCCGCAGGTCCCCTAACCTCGGCCAAGGACTACCCCAAGAGCTCAACCAGGAGATGTTCTTTGCACTATGCACACTCGAATCCACTTATTAACTACCCAAAATGTTCCAGAACCATCTGTCTCTCCCAATCAACTCGAGGGTTATCTTGACCCTTTCCACCTCACTGGTCTCTAATGAGGTGCCAGGGATATGATCTAGGACATCCTCACAGATCCAAGGATTATAATATTTCTCACAAATAGCCATGTTCAAACAAAAACCCCTCCATTGGGTGACTAACAAATCTACTCCAAGGTTCTCGATGTGAACCTTCTCCCAATTAAGCAAATTAATAACTCCTAACCCAGTAACAACATATAGACCCTCAAAAGAATGCATAACCATGGCCCCCTGAAGCTTCCTTCTTGTAAAGTTAGGTACATCAACCGAGGCCCAATTTTGTCTAGGTAAATCTTCTATGCATACATAGATGATCCATCTAGCCCAATGAGTGGGACTAGCAACCTACGTGACAATCTACTAGACACTTTCCTAAGTTACAATTGAAAAGAGAAATGAAGAAGATGGCCTACCTCATTCTGATGTTATCTCGATCTCCTTTGTTGAATACCTTGAATCAATTGTGTCACGGGCTCGTGGCTACTGCTCACAGCCTTTATGCACCTGCACAAGAGATAAAGACACAACAAGGCATGCAAATACAAATAGCATATTTAAAAGAAACCTACTTAATTGATCAAGGAATGTTAAGATAGATGATGCATGAGTATACACATCAAGGCAAAATGAACTGGAAGTTTTGTACTAATAGAAAAGAAGGGGAAGCATACAACCAAGCCTTGATGTTGATAGCCTCTCCTTGAATGAATATCCAAGTCCAAAATAAGCTCTCCAAGCACTCCTTCTCCAAGCTAAATGAGTAGCATATAGGCATAATCTTAAAATAAGGGTGCAAATAGACATAGACCAACCATTTTGGAATAGGAGAGGATGAATATATAGGTAGGGAAAGGGAGTTAGGATCTCATCTCAAGGAGGTAGCTCATATGGATAATACCAAGAGGCCAAGTTGGGAGAACTTGACCTCATCTACACCGAACAACCTCTAGCTCGCTGCTCTAGAAGCTTCTAGATCATGAAGCTTCTCATCCTCTTTGAGAAAATTTCCTTTTTGGGATCATCACAGGTCAAGTATAATGCAACAGGCGACCATCATGGTTTTCAATCTCATAAGAGAGATGACTCTCAAATTAGGGTTTAAGATCTATTTCCTTAAGGGGAAGCTCAAGGAATTTTCCAATCAATGTCTTAGGGATGATCTGAGCTACATATATGAATGAGTACACTACATAATGGTCATGTTTCAAGAACTTCATTGTATGTCACAGGGAAGTGCAAGAGGTGTGACAAAATACTATGTAATAGATGCCCTATTATGAAACCAGCTCAAGAAAAGATAGAAAACATAGATCAACGCCTTAGAATTCAGCCTCTTCGAGGGGGCAACCTCCTTTACATTACATAAATGAACAATTCTTGGCTAATACAAATGAAAAAACCTCCTTTCTATATATAGGAGTCTAAGGAGTCACAATATAATCCAGCTGACCTAACAATAATAATATAAAGCCACAAAAATAACAATAGATGGATTCTATGGGGCACAGAAATAACAATATGGGGGTAATAGGGGCACAACAATATAAATAAGGGGTATAACTACAATAGTAATGGGGTAATCACTAGTATTATAGGGACCCAACATGCCCCACTCCTTCAAAAAAGTGTTGTCCTCAACACTTGAGTAGTTCTGGATACTTCTGCATAAAATTCTAATCCTCCCATGTGGAATCTTCAGCGGATAAGTTCTTCCACTTGATAAGATACTCTGAAATTGATCGATTTCGTAGCTGTCGAGTTCTTGTTTCTGTGACTTCTTCCGGTTCCAATATAATTTTACCTTCCTCATCAAGTTCTGGCAATATTGTTTGAATTGGGAGCTTGTCACCTATAACCTTCTTTAAACATGAAACATGGAAAACTGGGTGCAATCGAGAAGCTGCAGGAAGCTCCAATTTGTATGCCATAGTACCAATCTTTTGCAACACCTTGTATGGACTATAATACTTTGGTGATAATTTATTATCCTTCTTAGCTTGCTTTAGGGACATTTGCTTATATGGTTGTAGCCATAGGAATACCCAATCACCTACATCAAAACTTCTTTCACTGCGATGTTGATCTACCTGTTGTTTCATTCTATTTTGTGCCAACACAAGGTTATCCTTTAAGAGTTGGAGGACTTGTTGTTGATGTTCGATGTGATGTTCCACTGCCTGAACCTTAGAATTTTCTCTTAAATATGATGTGATGGATGGTGGTTGATACCCATAAAGTGCCATAAATGGGGTCATTTTTGTTGTTGTATGGAAGGAAGTGTTATACCACCATTCAGCCAGAGCCAACCATTTAACCCATTGTGTCTGTTTATCAAATACAAAGCAACGAAGATATCCTTCCAAAAATTTGTTTACTATCTCAGTTTGCCCATCAGATTGAGGATGATAAGATGAGCTATGAGCTAATTGAGTACCAAGACAAGAAAATAATTCTGTCCAAAAATTTCCAGTGAAAATGGGATCTCTGTCACTTACAATAATCTTTGGGTTTCCATGTAGCTTTTGAACTGTGTCCATAAATGCAGTAGAAACTGTACTGGCTTTAAATGGATGTGATAATTCACAAAAGTGTGCATACTTGGTAAGTCTGTCAACTACCACCATGATGACACTCTTTCCCTCAGACTTGGGTAAACCTGTGATAAAATTCATTGAAACCTCCTCCCAACGTTGGCTTGGAATGGATAAAGGTTGTAATAGACCTGGTGTCTTAATTGTTTCAACTTTATTTTGCTGGAAAACCAAACATTCCGCCACAAACTTTTGAATATCTGATTTAAGGCCATCCTAAAAAAATTCCTTCTTAACCCTGTGGTAAGTTTTTAAAAATCTTGAGTGCCTTCCTAAGGGAGAAGTGTGCAATTCCATAAGAATCTTTTGTTTTAGCTGGGAATTCTTACAGAGGTATAAGCGATCTTTGTACCATAACAAATCATTTTTCCAGCTAAATATATCAGAAGTACTGGCATCTTGTTGTAGCTTTCGAATAAGTGCCCACACTTCTTCGTCATTCTTCCATTCATCCCTTGCTTCGTTTATCCAATCTGGTTGGATAATAGAAATGGCACACAACAATGCTTCCACATCCTCATCCTTTCTTCAGAGTGCATCTGCCACCACATTTTGCTTCCCTTTTTTGTAGATGATTTCAAAGTCATAACCCAACATCTTTGTGACCCACTTTTGTTGCTCTTCAGAGGATAATCTTTGTTCTAAAAAGTATTTAAGGCTATCATGATCCGTTTTTACCTTGAAGTGTCTTCCCATTAGGTAGGGTCGCCATTTCTTAAGTGCATGGAGTATTGCCAACATTTCCTTCTCATAAATAGCTTTGCTTAAAAACTTTCCCTTGATTGGATGACTTTCAAAAGCAAGGGTCTTTCATCTTGCATTAGAACAACACCAATTCCATTTCCTGAAGCATCACATTCCACAATAAAGGTTTATGTGAAGTCCGGTGTAGCTAAGACCGGTGCTTGGCACATTTCCTCTTTAAGATGTTCAAAGGCCTTTGTTGCTTCTGGAGTCCATGAAAATGAATCTTTCTTCAATAATGATGTTAGAGGTGCTGCTATTCTCCCATAATTCTTAACAAACTTGCGATAATACCCTGTCAACCCAAGAAATCCTCGCAGATGCTTTATGGATGTGGGGATTTTCCATTCCTTAATGGCTTTAATTTTGCTAGGGTCTACCTTAACTCCTTCATGAGATACAATATGACCCAAATATTCCACCTCCTGGACTCCAAAGAAACATTTGGATCTTTTTGCTTATAACTGTTTCTCCTCCAATAGTTGTAGCACCCTTTAAACATGTTCAACATGATCCTTCCAAGACTTGCTGTAGATTAGTATATCATCAAAAAATACTAACACAAATTTTCTAAGGAATGGTTTGAAAATTGAATTCATCAAACCTTGAAATGTTGAAGGTGCATTGGTAAGGCCAAAAGGCATGACCAAAAATTCATAATGACCCTCATGAGTTCTAAATGCCGTTTTCGGAATGTTTTCAATCTTCATTCTGATTTGATGATATCCTGAACGAAGATCCTACTTGGCTAAGTAAATTGATCCATGCAATTCATCCAGTAATTCATCAATAACAGGAATGGGGAACTTATCTTTAATAGTGAGCTTGTTGAGCTCCCTATAATCCGGACACATGCGCCATGATCCATCCTTCTTGTGCACCAATACTATTGGAGCTGAGAAAGAACTTAGACTCGGTTGAATTATACCAGCCTCTAGCATTTCTGCAACCATACGTTCAATTTCACTTTTTTGGATATAGGGATATCTGTACGGCCTGATGTTTGGAGGAACACTTCCTGGAATCAGATGAATAGCATGATCATGATCACGCATAGGTGGGAGACCTTTTGGAGTCCCAAATACCTTGGAATGATTGTCCAGGACTTTTTGGAGATCTGGAGAAATAGATGATTCCAATGTGGAAACATCTAGTGAACATAACTGTGCAATTACACCTCTTTGCTCCTTTTTTAGAAGCTTTGTCATGCCACTAGAGCTGATTATCTTTCCTAGTTTCCCTGCAATACCCCTCAACTCAACTTCCTTTCCTTCCGTAGAAAATTTGATGAAAAGTTCTTGAAAATTAAAAGCTATTGTACCCAAGGATTGTAGCCATTGGATTCCTAGTACAACATCAGCACCTCCCATTGGAATGGAAATCATTGGGCTAGTCAATACATATTCTACCATGGATAGCTTGATATTATGGCACTTTCCAAAGCAATTTATTGTTCCTCCATTTGCAATCATCACTTGACAATCTGGTGCTGGATATAGGAAGCAATTCAATTCTTTTGCTACCCTACAATGAATAAAATTGTGGGTGCTTCCTGAATCAATCAACACTATTACCTTTTTCTTCTTGATTTGTCCTTCTATCTTGATGGTTTGAGGAGTGGTAATTCCCGCCAATGCATTACAAGATATGGTCGGATTTATTTGTTCTTCATCTAGGCTTTGTTCCTGGAGTATATCTTCTTCTTTTGACCTTTCTTGCTCCTTTTCTTCTTCCTCTTCACAATCTATGTAGAATAATTTCTTCTCAGCACACTTATGACCTTTAGTGTATTTGCTATCATAGCTGTAACAAAGCCCTTTTGCTCTTTTTTCTTCCAATTGTTGTGGTGTCAACCTTATAGGTTTTGGAAGACTAGGGGCAACAACACTTTCGTCTTTATAGTTGTGAGTGGTATGCTTCCTAGTTGCCATAATTTTTCTTTCCATTTTTCTTGCTAACCTGAATGCCTTCTCTAATGAATCAGGTTCCCAAAGGCGAACATCATGTTGGATATTATCCTTTAAAGACCCTATGAACACATCAATCCTATGCTCTTCTGGAATATCTTTTACCCTTATGTTCAATTTTTTGAACTCCTCAATGTGCTCCATTACTGAACCCTTTTGTTTGAGACTTATCAATTGGCTAAAAAAAGTGTTGCTTTTTGTATCTTCATAATGTGCTATCAATTCTTCCGTAAAAATTGCCCAAGTGATAAATTGTTTACGAGAGCAAAGCCATTGATACCATACAAACTGATTTGGTTCCAAATATACAGTTTCCATACGTACCTTTTGTGCGTTTTGCACATTATTGAGATCGAAGAATTGCTCCATCTATAATATCCATGTGGCGGGATCCTTGCCATCAAACTTCCTCATATCAATTTTTGGAATATGGTGATTCTTCGGTCCAACATTGGCGTCTATGGAATCATGATTAACATTTCTTTTGTTCTCATCATGAGTTTCCTTTACTACCTTTTCACCATTAGTGACCCTTTCTTGTAGCAACTTCTTCAATTCTTCCATGT
The DNA here is from genome assembly GCA_031772625.1 of Pinus tabuliformis. NCBI lineage: Eukaryota > Viridiplantae > Streptophyta > Pinopsida > Pinales > Pinaceae > Pinus > Pinus tabuliformis. Next base: position 43,744,237 of record CM062815.1, read on the forward strand.
CTGTCTTCAAATCTATCTTCAAATCTGCCATGTCTCTCTTCAAATCTGTCTTCGAATCATCCATCTTAGCTTCCATGCCCTTTATCTTAGATTCCATGCCACTTATCTTAGCTTCTGTTAGCTTTTGTGAGCGTGACATTTGTTGCACTTGTTCTTGTAATTTTGATATATCATGTAGCATTTCTTCCTCTTCTTCATGAGTCATGCTAGAGCTTTCAGGTTCCTTACTAGGTGTTTGCATTTTCTTTCCTCGGGGCATCAGTTACCGATAATATTGCTTTACTATGCCCTTTGAATTACGTTAAACCAAGCTTACACAAAAATTAAAAAAAAAAACTACACACCTTTTTTCACTTTATAGAAGCCTGATATTGAATCTGATGTATCTCTGTAATTTCAGATCATCCAGTTCTAAAATTGCTACCTGTAGTAGCCTTCTACGTCCTCTTTCCAATGCCATAAGTCTGAGCCAAATTGGATTCTCCAAGGAAGAGTTATGTGAAATCTCCCACAGTGACTTGTTTTTAGACTGGTTCAGTAGATCGAACTTGTATGATGTGCCACGAGTCACTGTTTCAACCTTTGAATATGAAACACACATAAAATAAGCTACAGTCCGTCCTCTTTCTGCACCTTCTGACGAAATTTCAATCCGATCCCCAGAGAGAAAGTTATGACGATTTTCCCCAGGTCACCTGTTTTGAATGTAATTCAGGAGTCTGCAAAAAGACCAACTTCCTCAGATCATATCTCCGCAAATATCACGCGAAAAGCTCTGAAATTCGGACCCAAGGTTCAACGCAATTTCTTCTCAAACGGATTTTTTTTGCGACTTCTGAAACATCACAGAAAAAAAGTTATAGCGAAAATTCCATGATGACCTGTTTGGAGCAGCAAAACCCTAGAATCCAAAGCTCTGATACCAAATGTTATGAAACCAGCTCAAGAAAAGATAGAAAAGATAGATCAACGCCTTAGAATTCAGCCTCTTCGAGGGGGAAACCTCCTTTACATTACGTAAATGAACAGTTCTTGGCTAATACAAATGAAAAAACCTCCTTTCTATATATAGGAGTCTAAGGAGTCACAATATAATCCAGCCGACCTAACAATAATAATATAGAGCCACAAAAATAACAATAGAGGGATTCTATGGGGCACAGAAATAACAATATGGGGGTAATAGGGGCACAACAATATAAATAAGGGGTATAACTACAATAGTAATGGGGTAATCACTAGTATTATAGGGACCCAACATGCCCCTTAAAGCATGAGGGCAAAATGTGAAGTGATGGTTGAGATGCTTTACGAGATTTTGTAAGAATTAGAACAAACATTGTTAGGAGACCTGCAAATCAAGGACGCATATAAATATACATATCTGATATCAAAACATGAATCCACAGTATGGATGCAACCATCTGGATAATAAGAACTATATGAAAGGATCCATGGCATGGGCAGAGCCATCCAAATGAAAAGGATCATCTATAAATCTAAGATCCAAGGTATGGACACAACCATCTAGTATAGAAGGATCATCATAAATGTAAAGTCCCACATATGGTCACAACCATCTCCATAGTAGAAAAATGTGTACAATCATGAATAACCCATAACTCCACGCAACTTGAGTCATATCAAATAAGACTCGGGGTCTTTTGCTCCATCCCAACCTGATCAATGTACAAATTCTAACATGCAAATGAATGTGTCAAAGTCGAACATGCTATAAAAATGCCTGATTACCGACCAATGATATGGACCATGAATAGGCACGAGAGAAACCACTAATAATGATAATGGATCTCAAGGTACGCTAGTACAATTGGTGACTATGATAAAGAAGTTGAAGTCAAACACTCGTGGAATCACCTGATCAAAGGCCAATGATGAAAACCTGTCATCAGATGCGAAGAACTTGCCATTAAGGCATGCAAGCTCTAAGGTACTGAAAGGGAGTCTCTAAGTCATCTTCCTGGATAACAAGATGAAGTCGACAGGAAGTGACCCATTGAAGGAGGGTCATAATGATTCCCTCATCATCGACATGAAATGAGGAATAAAGTGAAATGAAATGAGTAGGATCCAAGACTTGTAGCAAAGAGTCAAACACTATATAAGTAATAGACTGCAGAAAGGACTTCTCTTGAACATATTGGTTACACGAATTCAGAGTGTGGAAACATTAGACTCAACATAGGATGAAGGATCATAACGACAAAGTGGAATAGTGAGATGAGAGGAAAAATGGATCACCCATACCCGGAAAGACAAGTGATTAAGCAAGGATATCCTAAACCTGACATGAGATATAGATGAGTGTCATGTTCACAACATGCTACCTATACAAGAGATGTTTCACTTTCACTTTTTCCCCACTATTTCTATGGAGTACCTCTTTATTTTTACACAAGATTGAAGAGGATACCATATGCTTGTTTTATAAGTTCACCTTTCTGATGAATCCATCCTAGTAAGTTTTACAAGTCATAGGAAGGAGAAACTTGATTTCATCATGGTGACGAGTATTTTGTCGTAAACTTTTAATGAGTCCGACATAAGAATAACTCGGTATATTTTTCATATTTAGAGAGTTTGAAAAAGAGAAAAAAAAGAAAACTCCATCATGTCCCTTTTCGTAATTTGTTTCTCAAACCCGAAAAGGTAGAAAATAATAATCAAGAGAACCTCTTGACTATGTCAACAAAGGTGTACCATTTTCGTAAATAGTCAATCTCAGCCATAAAAAGGGGTAAACGTATACTGAGACGACGTCAATTCATTGAATTTAATGAGTTCGAAATGACAAGTACTCGATGATCTTTTCATTTTTTGAGAATAAGAAAAGAGCTTAAAGATGACTCCTTTTGGAGGAATGAGTGGTATAAAAGGATAGAAACTAGTTTCGGTGATGATGGAACAGCTCAAAACATGTAAGGGTCAAGAGGCTAGCTAGATCATAGATGTCCCTTAGGAACAGGTAAAACAACCAAGGTAAAACAATCAACCGAAGAGATGGTGACAATGGAATGAAAGAACCAAGGCTCATCTGACAAAAATCGGCTGATAACAATGGCAATGACGAGATGTAAAATGGGAATGGTTTCATTTTTACACAAGCTTGAAACATGGGAAACTATGCTTGAGTATAATTGAAGATGGTTTCATTTTTTACAAGCTTTAAACATGGGAAAAAACTATGCTTGTGTTTGGTTTCATTTTTACACAAGCTTGAAAAAAAGATAAACTATGCTTGAGATAAGGTTGCATGGCCCCAACATAATGAATCAATTTGAGGTATATGCCCCTAAAGCTTCACTTCATTCACCTAAGTACACTACTGGTTACTAATAGGTGGATGGAATGAAGGTTCAGATACGAGATCAAGTGAAAGACTTGACTGGAATTTTATGAGATCTAAACAAAGACTAGAATTGGAAGGGGGAAGGGGATCTGTTTCATTTTTTAATGAGGCTGACATAGTAAAAGAACTATCCTCATGGGGACATATTTCATTTTTTAACGAATTTGACATAGTAAAAGAACTATCCTCATGGCACCTTGTTTCATTTTTTAACGACGTTGACACAAGTAAAGGAACCATCCTCATAACCTATTTCATTTTTTAATGAGGTTGACATAGTAAAATAATTATCCTCATAGTCCTTGTTTCATTTTTTAAGGAGCTTAACACAAGAAAAATAAATCTTCTCCATTCATTTGTTTCAGTTTTTTAGGAGCTTGACACAGGATAGGGAACTCTGCTCCAAAATTTGATCACAAACCAAAAGAGGCCATGGCTTCCAAGAGGTTCTCATTAGATGGGAGAACAACACTCTGGAAGGGATACATGTCCAGTGATCCAATGGAAAAATCAGGTTCTAATGCCCCCATTACATGATGTAGATGTGGGCATGGAACAAGTGGCCACGTAATTAACCTATGGTGGGGGTGATACCTCTAGCATATAAGAATCATTTAGGGATGATGGTTGATTGGAAGTTGATTCAGGACCAATGAATGTAAGCTGATCAATGATCACAATTCTTTCATCATGCGGGAAACACATCACTCGAACGAGGGAGGATACAAGGGCTCCCATGACATAAACATAGTCACAACCAAGGAGTAGATTAAAATCTAAAGGGCCTTGGACAACCATCACGTCTATATAGACAATATTTCCTCCCAAAGTAATAGGAAAATTAGGAAGTATCCCTAACGATTGACTGGTTCCTCTTTTAAAATATAACATATTATGGGTGATAGTGACAAGCTGAGGAGAACCTAAATCTTTCCAAGAAGTTGAGGAAAAAATGCTAACATATGCACCCTCATCTATGACTGTGCTAGGTACGACCATATTGTAAGCCTGTCCAATAATCTAGAAAGGCACATAAGATGGAAGATGATATCCTATCAGCCAAATCCAATCAAACAAAGTGACTAAAATAATTGGAGAGGGTGTCATAGGAACATGAGTGCTACCATATTTCTTTATGGGAATAGGAGAACTGCTCTCATGCACCTTGGGAACATGAGGATTTCCCTCAAATTAATTCAACACTGAAGAAAACAGAAGAACCTGAGTAGTGCGAGGTTCACTCTCTACCGGAAAGGTACGGTTAACTGAAGGTGAAGTCAAGTCTATAGTTTTATCAACCAATGGTTGGCCAAGAATGGACTCTCGAAACTCACTTTCAAAGAGAGCGATCTTTACCAAAGATAACTGTTGATCAATCACTGGATCAATTAGTGAAGGATTAGGGGAAAATTTTTGATACCCAGCCAGAATACGAGGTTGGGAAGCTGTAAGGTTTCCCAACTCTTTGGAAGCTTCATCCATAAGAGGACAAAGGTGAATGGGATGATTACCTTCACACAACTTACAGGGAAATTTGACTTTTCTCTTTTTCCCATGAGCTTTACTGTTACTAGTTGAAGGTTTATCACCAGCATGATTGCTAGAGGCTGATGGCAAAGGTCGATGTGAACCTGTAGACCACACTTCTAAGACCTTTGGAATACTAGGGCAATTCTGAAGAAGGTGGTCACCCTTACATAACATGCAAGGGAATTTTACTTTCTAGGCCTGGTTGGAAGATTTTTCTGCATCAGTTGCATCTATAGAAATGACTGCTTGGTTTTCCCTTTGCTTATTTTTATTCTTCTTCTTTATCCACTTCTTCTTCTTTTTAGCTTCATGGTTACTAGAATCTAGACTTTCAATAGGCCAAGAGAAATAGCGAGGTGAAGATATAGGCGAAGAAGGCGAGGGGTAAACATCAGGATCAACATGAGGTTGATATTGTTCAAGTGGAGGAGAACTTGGTTGAAAAGCAGTTTGGACACTCAAAATCACCGAGGTCAAAAATAACCAAACTGGTAGACCAATGGTCAATCCAGGAAGGGCCAATGTTTCCATATAGGGAGCAGCAGTATTTCCAAAAGAAGGAAATGGACTAGGATTCCCATGGGAGGGGTTTCCTTGACTAGTAAACTCAGGAAAATTTGCCATTACTATCAACATAAGATCTACTAAGGAGTATTTCCACAGGAAGGATGTTGTTCCGCGGTCAATTAATTGATTTTAGAAATTTAACAAAAATAAATAAAAAAAGGGGTAATCTAGGAAAAATGGTTTGCCAAGTATCTGTGAACCACAATATACACCCCAGCCGAAACCAAGGACTTAACATATGACAACCAATCTCCCCAAATGTTGTGTTCAGTGTATCATGTTTACAAGGTGGATGAATCGATTACCTGTGGCTAAAGGATAGCAACCTAATGGGGTCTCCCAATATATATGTGATGATATGGGGAGCACAAGTATGTGCTAGCATTATCTAATGCAAAACTGTTTGATGAGAGCATCCTTATATAATTTTCATACTAAAGTGTCTCTGATATACCCGAAAGTACTGGAGAACTTTCTATATACTTCCACACTAGGATGAGATTTCACCCCCGGGATACATTGTAGGAACTTAATGACAAATTCTATGTTTAAAAATGTCGGAACACGTCTCTAGCCTAGACCTCTATATATTTGCATTAAGTTCCACATTCTCCTTAGGCTAATTGAGGTAAATTTTAATGTTTATCTTCAATAAAGTTTTGGTTTTAAGGCTCAAAACGATGTCACTTGAACACCTATGATGCAACTATATGAGAAAAGGAAAAATTTTGATTTCAATGAAAGCTAGACTAATCAAGGGAAGAAATTTCAATCAATAATGCATCATGAAAAAATGCCTTCCACTAACTTTCATTTTCATCTTATAAATGCAATGCCAAAACTAAAAATGATTATGACTTTTCACTATCCTAAATGCAACTTTTTCGAAAGCAAAACAATTTTGACTTTACAAAGATGCATTTATATGAATTATGCTTTTCTTTTCATTTTGAATGATTTGATGCACCTAATACAGTTTTTAACTCTCAATCACTGAAAACGTGATCTTTTTTCAATGATGAATCTCAAAAAATAACTTTTCAATGTAACTAATATACTACATGTTCATGAAAAGTAAATTTCGAAATACAAAATAAAACAAATGCAAAATGATGTTTCCAATTATTTCCACATAAAAAACACTCAATCAATCAACAAAACAAATGTTGGCATTATGATTCAGGTGTTGTCCTTGATGGCAAACCCATTCAGGTGATAAATCAAGAAAGACGCAGGAAATATGTTCAGCAAGTGCGTCCCCGCAGGTATACCATACAGAACCCGCGTCCAGGGACGCAGGCCAGCCGTTCAGGAGGTGCGTCCGCCCAGTGCACACATTTCAAGGCAGAGAAAAGCACGTGGGGGTTTCTTGTGTGGTATCTAGCCGACGGTTTTGTGTTTCTATGGTGTCGGCTCGTGGTATTGTTCCACGCTTTGGGGAGAAGCTTGCCTATATAAAGCAAAGGAGTTCATTTGGATTGGGCATCATCTTGGTTGAACATCTCTTGGTGAGATCTAGTCCAAATCTATAAGGGCGAATCTTCTAATGGACTACGATCTATATGGCGCATGATCAGATCTGTGGATCTGAGTGTTTGGGTTGGTTCTGAAGTCCTCTTATCTTCTATATCTAAAGGGACGCAGATTCAGTGAAGGGAAAGTGCGCCGGGACGCAGTACAGTAAAGGCTCAGGTGCGTCTCTGAAGCGAAAGACGCGGCGCGATAGTGTTTCTGGGTGCGTCGGTCGCAGAAAAGCAAAGAGGAACAGTGCGTCTGCACGTAGAACAGCATAAGGTACACTGCGTCCAGTCGCAGGCCACAGAAAGAAAATATGCGTCCCTGTCTTAAGATGATCTGTTGACTGTATATTTCTGTCCATAAGGTGTTCTGGGTTGTTTCTGTAATTACTGATCTGATATCTGTAGTAGACTGTATCTGTTGTATACTTGTTGATCATTTGATTCTTCATGAAAAGAAGTAGGGGGTTGTAGCTCCCTTCCAGGAGAGACTGGAAAACGAGAGAGAGTTGTAGCTCTCTGCAGGTTGCAGCCTGCGTGCTGGTAAAGGACTGCACCAGTACAAAATCATTGTAAAAAGAATTTCTTGAAAGAAGATAGAGACATATTGCAGCAGGTGGTTTTTCTCCCGCATTGGGTTTCCACCTTACATCTTGTGTTCTTTGGTGTGACTGTCTATTTTCTTTATTCATGCTCATTGTTTTATGGTACTGATATGCAAGAATATTTCAAAAGATCAAATAAGGAAGATTTGGTAATTGCTAGATAATACTGATTCACCCCCCCTCTCAGTATTATTTCCAACAATTGGTATCAGAGCAGGTCCTTCAGAAAAGCTTGATCGCTTGAAGGTAGATCGTTCATCATGAGCAACTACGAGAGAGAAGCATCAATCAGGCCACCCGTCTTCGATGGGACAAACTTCAATTATTGGAAGGTAAGAGTTACTGCATATCTTCAATCTCTTGGTACAGAAGTTTGGAACATTGTAGAATCAGGCTATGCCTTTCCTTCAGCTACTCCTACAGATCCAGCTGAGAAAAAGCAGTATGAAACAAATGCAAAAGCAGTCAGTACTCTATTAGGAAGTATATCTCAAACAGAGTTCATGAAGGTCATGCACTTCAAATCAGCAAAAGAGATATGGGACAAAATGATCACTAGCTATGAAGGAGATGAACAGGTAAAAGAAGCTAAACTTCAAACTCTCAGGATTCAATATGAGACTCTCAAGATGTATAATGATGAAAGTGTGGCTAATTATTTTCTTCGGGTAGATGAGATTGTTAATTGTATGAAAAATTTGGGTGAAGAAATAAAAGAGACTATAGTAGTTCAAAAGATTCTAAGATCTTTATCCCCCAAGTTTGAATCTAAAGTATCTGCAGTAGAAGAAAAGGAAAATCTCCGTGTTCTCACTATGTCTCAGCTGCATGGAATTCTAACTGCTTATGAAATGAGAAAGGGAGGTCCATCAGACAGAAGGGAAGCTGCTTTTAAAGCATCAGGCAAAGAAGATCACTATGAAGCAAGTCATGTTCCAGAAGAAGAGGAAGAAGAATCAAATTTTGTCAGAAATCTTCAAAGGGGTTCTGGAAGGTTCAGAGGTAAGCTACCTTTCAAATGTTTTGCTTGTGGAAGAGTAGGTCATTATGCTGCAAAATGCTCTTATAAGGATAAAGGAAAGGAACCAGTTAGATGGAACAAGAAACAGAGTGCAAATAAGAAAAGCTACTACACCCATGAAGATAGTGATGGCTTATCAAACAGTGATGAAGATGAACAAGGTAACAAATATAGATTGTTAATGGCATTTGAAGATGATGATTATGAGGATGCTGTAGATGTGGATAACCTTTATGATGAAATTACTAGACTCAAGAGATGTATAGAAGAAAAGAACATGATTATTGATACTCTACAATTTCAAATTGATGAAAAGGAAAAACATCTTGAAAAATTAGAAGGTGAAATTGTTGGTCTTAGAAAAGAAATTGAGAAAACAAAAACTATTAATCTCAAGTTTGTCAAAGGATCTGAAACTTTGAATGAGATTATCAGTGTGCAGCGGTCTCCACTAAATAAGACAGGTCTGGGCTATAATGGAGAAACTTCTCAAGCATCCACTTCAAAAAGTTATCTTGATGCAGCAAGAAGAAATGAGCAAGAGCACAAGGAAGATCATCAGGTAAAGCAGGGACAAACGTCAAACAGAAACTATCAAGGGCAATCCAGCTTAAGGGTGAACAAAAGCCACAACCAGCCACAGGTAAAATCTTCCCAATTTGGTTCAAGAATAGATGAAAATAGAAATTACAATCAGTTGGCTGGTAGATTCAATAATCGCAGAAACTTCTTCAATGGACAATGCTTTTCTTGCCATAACTTTGGTCACAAAGCAGCTCAATGTGTTGCGTATAAAACAATCATGACTAGGGAAGCTCAAAAACAAAGAAGTATGACAGGGATTACAAAAAGGACCTATAACAACTTTTCAGCTCTTGAAAATGAAGTTGAATGCTCTATTTGCAATAATTTTGGACATGAAGACTTTGAATGCAGAAGCAGGTTTCCGGAAAGAAAGGTACAAGAACAAAAAAAGGAACAAGCCTCAGGCACCAAAACATGGAAAATAAAGGAACCTCAAACAGAAAGATGTGGGATAGCATTCTATGCAGAAGGACAAGAAAATCTATGGTACATTGACAGTGGATGTTCAAAGCATATGACAGGTGATAAAGAAAAACTTGAATCTTATTCTAATTTAGAAAAGGGAAAGAAAGTCTCTTTTGGAAATGATACTCCTGCAACTATAAAAGGAAAAGGTATTGCTCCTTTAAAAGAAGATGTTAAGGCTGGAAATGTTTTGTTTGTTGATGGACTAAAGCATAATCTTCTAAGTGTAAGCCAGATGTGTGATCAAAGAACCGAGGTTATATTCAGATCAAATGGATGTCTTGTTCGTGATCTTGATACAGGTAAAACAGTTCTCAAAGGAAAAAGAACTCCAAATAATCTATACATATTTGATGAAGGACAACAACAATGCTATCTAAGCAAGGAGGAAGAGCACTGGTTATGGCATCGAAGGTTGGGACATCTAAGCTTCTCACAAATAAGGAAAGCTTGCAAATATCAGGCAGTTCGCGATCTTCTAGATATCAAAATTCCTGACAACACCATATGCAGATCATGTCAGTTTGGAAAACAGACCAGAACTAACTTTCCAGAGAAAGAAGGATCAGCCAGCATGCCTCTTGAGCTAGTACATACAGATGTATGTGGACCATTCAGAAAAAGAACACCTAGAGGAGAGGAATACTTGATATTATTTATTGACGATTTCTCCAGGTTTGTTTGGTTAGGACTTATGAAGCACAAAGATGAAGCTTTCGAAAAATTCAAATCCTTCAAAGCTTTGGTTGAAAATGAATCAGGTCACAAAATTAAGTGCCTCAGATCCGACAGAGGTGGAGAATTTACTTCAAATGAATTTTTCGATTTCTGTGATGAACATGGGATAAGGAGAGAATTTTCTACAGCTAGAACTCCTCAGCAAAATGGAGTAGTGGAAAGAATGAACAGAACAATCCAGCAAATGGCTCGTGCTATGCTTGATGAATCAGGAACTCCTGCAACCTTCTGGGGTGAAGCTGCACATGCGGCAGTTATTATTCTCAACAAGACAAATGTCCGAGTGAACAGCACTCAAACTCCTCATGAGCTCTGGAGTGGTAAAACTCCTTCGGTAAAGCACTTCAAAATCTTTTGGAGCAAATGCTATATCAAGAATACTGAGGAGCAGCTTGGCAAACTTGATCCTAGAGCAGATGAAGGAATTCTTCTTGGCTACTCTCCACATAGCAAAGCATACAAATGCTACAATAAAAGACTTGGCAGAATTGTTGACAGCATTGATGTAGTGGTTGATGAGAAGGGATACATTCCTAGGCAAATATATCGTGAAGACATTGAAGAAGATGAAAGCTACCCTCAAAGACAGAATGATGAAGAAGAAGAACCGCAAGAACAATCTCAAGAAGGACCTCACGAAGAAGCAGAAGAAAGGACAAGAATAGAAGAAAAGACTCCATCCAGATATGTTCAAAAGAACCATCCAGAATCTCAGATCATGGGACAAAAAGAAGCAGGTATACAAACTAGAAGAACAGTTGCAGAAGCTTCAAGTTATTTGGCATTACTCTCCTCTACTGAACCACAAAATGTGAAAGAGGCATGCAAAGATGAATGTTGGGTGAAAGCAATGGATGAAGAACTTGAGCAAATCGAAAAGAACAACACTTGGGAGCTGGTTCCTAGACCAAAGGATAAGAATGTTATCGGAACAAAATGGGTTTTCAAAAATAAATTGAATGAAAATGGAGAAGTAATTAGAAACAAAGCCAGACTTGTTTGTAAAGGGTATGCACAGCAAGAAGGAATAGACTTTGAAGAAACTTTTGCTCCTGTTGCAAGACTTGAGGCCATCCGAATGTTTCTTGCTCTCTCAAGTTGTCAGAACTTCAAAGTATTTCAAATGGATGTGAAATCAGCCTTTCTGAATGGAGACTTGGATGAAGAAGTGTACATTGAACAGCCAGATGGTTTCATTCTTGGAAACGATCCAAATCTTGTATGCCGTTTAAAAAAGGCTCTCTATGGTCTCAAACAAGCTCCAAGGGCTTGGTACTACCGGTTGGACAAATATCTTCATCAACAAGGTTTTTCAAAAGGTTCAGCAGATAGCAATCTTTATATAAAAGTTGAAAATGACAAATTACTAATACTTGTTGTGTATGTAGATGACATTATTTTTGGCAGTAATGAAGAAGCTATGAGTCAAAGCTTTGCCTCGGTCATGCAGAAAGAATTTGAGATGTCCTTGCTAGGAGAACTGACATACTTCCTTGGTTTGCAAATCCAACAAAAGAAAGGAGGAATCTTTTTATTTCAAACCAAGTATCTCAAGCAGATTTTGAAGAAATATGGCATGGAAGATGAAAAACCAGTATGTACACCCATGGTCACAGGATGTAGTCTCAGTGCAAATGATGAATCTGCAACAGTACATCAACCAACCTACAGATCTATGATTGGAAGTTTACTATATTTGACAGGTACCCGACCAGACATCATGCATGCAGTTGGAATAGTTGGAAGGTTTCAGGCAAATCCAAAGGAGACTCATCTTCAAGCAGTGAAGAGAATCTTCAAATATCTTCAAGGGACTCAAAATTATGGCCTATGGTATCCTAGAGATACAGATCTCACTCTTCATGCTTATATAGATGCAGATTGGGCCGGAAGCGTGGATGACAGGAAAAGCACAAGTGGTGGTGCATTCTTTATGGGTCCCAGACTGGTATCTTGGTTCAGCAAGAAACAGAGTTCAATTGCCTTGTCTACAGCTGAAGCGGAATATGTTGCTGCTGCATCTTGTTGCACCCAACTTCTTTGGATGATGCAGACTTTGCAGGATTATCAAATCACTTGTACACCTCCTATTCCTATCTTATGTGACAACACAAGTGCAATCAGCATCTCAAAGAATCCGGTTATGCATTCAAAAACCAAGCACATACCAATCAAGTACCATTTTCTCCGGGAACAAGTACTTGAACAGAAGGTCAAGTTGGAGTATGTTCCTTCTAAGGAACAAGTTGCTGATATTTTCACCAAACCGTTGCCCAGGGACACTTTTGAATACCTCAGGCAAAAGCTGGGGGTTCTTGATGCATCATCTCACTATTGATCCTCTTCCTATTGATGGTATAGGCTCAGGGGGAGCACATAATGCATTGTTGGCATTATGGAGAAGGAGATCTTGGAAATAGCTGCAATATGTCTCTGTCTCCTTCATGATGGATTTCTGGTTACAGATCTGGAGAAGCATGAGCATAGGGGGAGCATACCCTTTGCCCTTGATGTCAAAGGGGGAGAATGAAGCTGAAGATTATGTGGTTGCCATCAAGTCCAAAGGGGGAGATTGTTGGCATTATGATTCAGGTGTTGTCCTTGATGGCAAACCCATTCAGGTGATAAATCAAGAAAGACGCAGGAAATATGTTCAGCAAGTGCGTCCCCGCAGGTATACCATACAGAACCCGCGTCCAGGGACGCAGGCCAGCCGTTCAGGAGGTGCGTCCGCCCAGTGCACACATTTCAAGGCAGAGAAAAGCACGTGGGGGTTTCTTGTGTGGTATCTAGCCGACGGTTTTGTGTTTCTATGGTGTCGGCTCGTGGTATTGTTCCACGCTTTGGGGAGAAGCTTGCCTATATAAAGCAAAGGAGTTCATTTGGATTGGGCATCATCTTGGTTGAACATCTCTTGGTGAGATCTAGTCCAAATCTATAAGGGCGAATCTTCTAATGGACTACGATCTATATGGCGCATGATCAGATCTGTGGATCTGAGTGTTTGGGTTGGTTCTGAAGTCCTCTTATCTTCTATATCTGAAGGGACGCAGATTCAGTGAAGGGAAAGTGCGCCGGGACGCAGTACAGTAAAGGCTCAGGTGCGTCTCTGAAGCGAAAGACGCGGCGCGATAGTGTTTCTGGGTGCGTCGGTCGCAGAAAAGCAAAGAGGAACAGTGCGTCTGCACGCAGAACAGCATAAGGTACACTGCGTCCAGTCGCAGGCCACAGAAAGAAAATATGCGTCCCTGTCTTAAGATGATCTGTTGACTGTATATTTCTGTCCATAAGGTGTTCTGGGTTGTTTCTGTAATTACTGATCTGATATCTGTAGTAGACTGTATCTGTTGTATACTTGTTGATCATTTGATTCTTCATGAAAAGAAGTAGGGGGTTGTAGCTCCCTTCCAGGAGAGACTGGAAAACGAGAGAGAGTTGTAGCTCTCTGCAGGTTGCAGCCTGCGTGCTGGTAAAGGACTGCACCAGTACAAAATCATTGTAAAAAGAATTTCTTGAAAGAAGATAGAGACATATTGCAGCAGGTGGTTTTTCTCCCGCATTGGGTTTCCACCTTACATCTTGTGTTCTTTGGTGTGACTGTCTATTTTCTTTATTCATGCTCATTGTTTTATGGTACTGATATGCAAGAATATTTCAAAAGATCAAATAAGGAAGATTTGGTAATTGCTAGATAATACTGATTCACCCCCCCTCTCAGTATTATTTCCAACAACAAACATCTCAACGACACCAACAAGAAGCAAGTGATGATCAATTGACTAGAAACCATAGAACTCAATCAGATTTCACTTCAAATATGATGAAACAAATTTTGCAAATTAATCAAGACAATCAATCAAAAACTGACAAATCTAAGGATATAGGATAGGAACGGACCTTAGGGGCCAAGACACACTGGATTCTAAGGAAGAAACCTTAAAAATTCACACATTCAAGGATCATTGCTACTTTATATACCCAAACCCATGATGATTGAGTTATCATCACTACTTTTAATAGCCAAACCTACGATGGTCGGGGTCATCATCACTACTTTGAATAGAAAAAGTAGTGATGATTTCAGCGCGACCAAACAATGAATATTTTTTTTTCATCGTGACTATGCAAGTAAAAACTCATGATTCCATCGTGAATGTTAGAGATGAACTCATGATGGGCGAGGAATATGGGAAAAAAATGATTCCAAGAAACAATCCAAAATTAGCACTCTAAGGTAATAATCAGTGATGGTATAAACCTAGATTGACGTAGAAAAGACGATAAATCGACGGTTGGTCTAACTAGTCATAGGATTTGATTGAAGGAATGGATGGAAAGGGTTATAACTTCCCTAGGGGATTCACCATTTTTTTACTAGGTAAATCCTCTCTGCAGACAAGGACGATCCCTCTAGCCCAATGAGTGGTGTTATCACCTAGATTGAACCTCAGGCTGAAGGAAGGCAATGCCAGGGTAACCACAAACCATGCTTAGTCAAGTAGCTAGCCCTACTAGACTGGAAGAGGGCTCTCTTCGTAAGGATCTCAACCAAGATGACTGGATCGGGAAAAGAATATTAGGCTAGGTATAGTAGCACAAGGTTTGATTTGATTTTGAAGGGGTTTTGCTGGATCAGGAGGAGCCAGACAGTTAAGGCTAGGGAATTAGGTCAAAATTGCAGGGTGTTCAATGGGGAAAAGTAGGCATAAGGTTTAGCACTCTAGGAATTGATGGGTGAGATGTTTTAAGACTGGTGAGAAGCTAGGAAGAACATGTGATTGCCATGGATCCTTCCTAATGATGCAGGAGCATCATCTCCAAAAAACACCTTGTATTTTACCTAAGCTAGGGGGTTTCATGTTTGAAGAAATATTAAGATTTCATGTAAATATTAATATTATTTTGAGTGATTAGTTAATTATTTGTGAGAAATTGTAAATGTGAGAGAAATTAGTTTCTAGATTATTAAGAATTAATGAGGGAGCCTAAGTTGGAATCAGTTTCTAAGTTTTAGGGATGAGAATCTATATTTTAGGGATGTTGAGAGATTTAGGGATTTGTTGAGATATTAAGGGGATTGAGCATTTAATTAGATCATTTTTTAAAATTGTATAAATAGTAAGGGGTTTGAGAGGAAAAGACATTTGAGATAGTTGGAGAGTGTGAGATTGAGAGGAGGCTTGAACAGCAGGGATGTAAGCCTTGAGCAATTGTAAAAGGCCAAATTATTGGAAATCAGGCCTAGGAAAGGATTTTACTGTAAGTATTTTGTGTGTCAATACAGCCTTTGATTTTTTACTGTATGTCCAGTATTGAGTTTGCGTGATATTGGATTCATGTGTTCAATGAATAAAATGAAATTAGGTTGAAATGAATTGGATGTATCTGTGGAATGGAGATTTGATTTTATATCTCACTCTCAAGTTTTATATTACAAATTAAATTCAGAAAGTGATGAAGATCGAATGCATTAATGAAAAGCCGACTAATGTTATTGACTGCGCTGGAAATGTCTAACATAAAATTAAGCTTGCATTCTCTGTGTGAAGAATTGTATTGAAAGCATTGTTCTATGTCAATTAGTGGACCCATATTATAATTTCTATCTACAGAAATCGATTAAGTATGTTGATGGAATTTATATCGAACTGCAATTTGTTGGAAGCGCTGAAAAAGGAACAGAGTTGTGGTTCAAACTCTGTTTGAAATCCAAATAAATACAATTTTAAATTGTTGTGAAATACTCTGATTAGAGTGGTAAATTGGCAAAGTAGTTTGTGCAGCAATGAACACAGAGCAAGCATTGAAACTGTGTTGATTAAATTGTGAATCGTTCTGGCTATGTACATGGATCGATATTCCGTGGGCACTCAGTTTTGAATTCTAATCTTACATGAATTGATTGTCACAGTAAAATATTGCTTGCAGAAGCCATAATAAAGTTTAATTATCCGGTCGATGTGGGAAAACGGGGGCGATAAGTCTTCAATTATGGAATCGATTTGTGAAGGGCATAGATCTGAGTTTAAAATGCAGTGATTCAAAAGCGAGTTGTAAGAGGAACAAAGGTAATTTTAATGTGATTTTAATCTATTGCAGAAGGTGTTAAACCCTAGCAGTGCAGGTGCAGAAGGCGTTAAACACTGGGCAGCGTGGAGAATTGATGCAATAATTTTCAATTGATATTGTGGAGATGTTGAAACGTGATGCAGATGACGTGAAAAAACTTAACGCAGGTAGAGCATTTAATTGGCAAATGTATTTATGCGTTGAGTTTTGAATTAAGGATCAGTGAAAATGTTAAAGGCAGGATGTGTTGTGAAACGGTAACAACACAGCGTTGATAACTCTCAACGCAAAGCACAAATTTATATGGGATTAACCAATTATGTTTAGATAGCATGAACATTGGAAAGGAGGACTTAAAGTATTCAGTTGATATTGGGGCAAGAATATTATGCCACATCGCTCTTGAGATAGCGTGTACAGGTATGAACAACATCACTCTTTGAATTAAATAAATACGTTAAGAATGTATGGAGACAAATTGAATTGCTTGGTAAAGTCCACTGTAAATATTGAAATTGAATTGAGACCGCTGGGTACACTGAAAGGGAAGAGGGTGCACATATATTTGGTGCTTTGATTAATTGAAACATGTAATTTTGTGCATTCAAATGATATTGGTGTTGTTTTCCATGTTCACTTGAGGTTGAAAGGCATAAGTTCATTTTCTTGATTGAATCCAGTCATATCTAAAGGATGATTTTAAATGGAAATAATGAATGAAGTTACTAAAACAAAGTTTGGGGTTGATGAGCATTTGAATGATTTGAGTCATTGGGTTTTAAATGGGAGGCTTCAAAGGTTATGAATTTGCATACTGATGAATATTGCATTTGAGATTATTCCATATATGATGGTGTTAATGAAAGTATGAGACCAATGGTGAATGGTTTTGAACCACATGAAAGATAAACTTCTGCATGTAAAATGGCGCAGTTGTGAGATTGCCAGTAATTGTAGTTTTTGATTAAAGTAAAAACTTAGATGCATACAGATATGCACAGAGATTAAAGATCCTGGGTAATGCAAGCCCTGCCTGAGTCATTTTTTGGTATCAGAGCTTGGCTCTGTTGAGTTGTAAAATGTTTATTTTCTGAATGAGGACGAGAAGGTTTTATTGAAAACTGAAATGTATTTTTGACTGTATGATGAATGATGAAAGGAAGATCAGAGTTTTAAATTTGATATGAAAACTACACATGTGAACATGATTGTAGGGAGGAAAAGATCATGCAAGATCTTAATAGGTGAGATGATTTTTCTAATTTGAAATTTGTGATGAGAGTTTATAGTTGCAGAG
The DNA here is from genome assembly GCA_031772625.1 of Pinus tabuliformis. Lineage (NCBI taxonomy): Eukaryota > Viridiplantae > Streptophyta > Pinopsida > Pinales > Pinaceae > Pinus > Pinus tabuliformis. Next base: position 43,762,001 of record CM062815.1, read on the forward strand.
AAGATGATGGCAGTGAACCTGGCATTCAGCTAAAGGCTGGATAAGGAGGACAATTGCAGTGTCCTGAAGAAGAAGGTGAGTTGAAGAGATAGCCCAGAGAGAGAGCAGAGGAAAGTGCTCAAAAGGTTCCAGAGGCAGTGAACCAAGTACTTACCAAAAGACTAAGTGAGGAGAGCTTGGTGAGGTAAGTGACAGCAGAAGAGATTGCTGTCGTAAAGGCTAGTACAACTCATGGTGAGTGAGAAACTCATGGAGAAGATGATCATGGAGGATCAGAGAAGAGGTTCAGAGGAATGCCACAGAGATGAGATGACTACAGAAGTTCGAGAAAGAGAGATTGCAGTAATAAAGGTACAATTGCAGGTACTAGAAGAATGGCTGCAAGAGCAGGAAAACCAGAATAGAGGATGGATCTTTCCACTGAAGGGAAAGAAAGTGAAGTGGCAGAAGCTACAACAGAAAAGAGATCGACAGATAAACATGCAGTTAATGGAAGAGCTGAAGAAGCTCGAGCAGATGATGGATGTACAGTTGAAGTGTACGCAACTCAGAGCAGCTGAGTTGGAAGAGGAGGTTTCCATTGATCAAATAGAGGAGGAGATCATTGATGATTTCTTGAATTATTGGGCAGATCCAGATCAGCTGGATAATGTGAACTCTTGTGTTTTTATAGCTGACAGTTGTGATGTGATTACAGGTTTTGTTGAAGAGGATGCGCAATCTTGTGAAACTGTCATAAGCATGGAAAAGAATCTCTCGGGAGATAAGTACTTTAAAGAAGAAAGCAGTGATGCTTTTGCTGTTACAGTACAAGAGGAAGTACATGTGAATGAAGAAGATGATCAGCTGGAAGAGCTGGTATATGAACCGACGATTAAAGTTGTTGAGACTTGTAGTTATCAAACTGACAAGTTGTGTATGAATGCAGGGACTGTAAGTGATGGTGATGTTATGCTTCAGCAATGTCACAGAGAAATTGCATTGCTAGAATATTTGTTGAAAAATTCGGAGTATGACAGGGAGATGGCAGAAGAAAGAGTTCAATACAGTGAACGAGTGCAGAAAGATATCATGGAAGCAGATGATGTGAGAGAAAGACTGGTTGACAATCTTGATAATTCTTCAGAGGATTCTTTGGGCAAAGAGAATCAACATATTGATGTGCTGACAGTGGAGGAGAATTCAGAACAACATCATGAATTGCTGGCAAAGGAGGACAAGGCACTGATGCCTTCTGATTTTTATTCTAATGAGTGTTTTGTGAATGCAGGTATTGTTGCAGAACATTTGACTCAGTTGAGTAGTCAAATGAAGGAAGAAGAAGTTTTCTGTTCCAGAAGACAAGAGGGAATGGATGATTGGGTGGCAGTGAGAACAGAAACAAACATAGAAGCAAGAAGTCAGCAAGTGACAGTGCAGATAGAGAAAGTAAAAACTGAGCAAGCCGTCTTAGCTCAGCAGGCAACAAGAAATCAACAGCTGGGAGATTATTTGGACCGAGAGATTGAAAGTATCAGAAGACTGATGACAAAAGAATCTCGGAAGAGACCAGTAGCAGCAAAAAAGAAAAGGAAAGACAACAAGAGAAGGACAGCGAAAGATTGCAAGAGTAGAGCAAGTGGGGCACTACAGCACAAAATATGGAAGCCTGGAGGACAACAACAGTTAACAACAGCAGTAAAGCAATTGACAAGCAAAGAAAGATTACAAATTAAAATTTGGGATCCAGGAGGAAATATCCAGACTTATGACTAGGTGGCCATGAATTTTCTTACATGGGGAGTTTGATGCAGGAGCATCATCTCCGAAAAACACCTTGTATTTTACCTAAGCTAGGGGGTTTCATGTTTGAAGAAATATTAAGATTTCATGTAAATATTAATATTATTCTGAGTGATTAATTAATTATTTGTGAGAAATTGTAAATGTGAGAGAAATTAGTTTCTAGATTATTTAGAATTAATGAGGGAGCCTAAGTTGGAATTAGTTTCTAAGTTTTAGGGATGAGAATCTATCTTTTAGGGATGTTGAGAGTTTAGGGATTTGTTGAGATATTAAGGGGATTGAGCATTTAATTAGATCAGTTTTTAAAATTGTATAAATAGGAAGGGGTTTGAGAGGAAAAGACATTTGAGATAGTTGGAGAGTGTGAGATTGAGAGAAGGCTTGAACATCAGGGCTGTAAGCCTTCAGCAATTGTAAAGGGCCAAATTATTGGAAATCAGGCCTAGGAAAGGATTGTATTGTAAGTATTTTGTGTGTCAATACAGCCTTTGATTTTTTACTGTATGTCCAGTATTGAGTTTGCGTGAGATTGGATTCATGTGTTCAATAAATAAAACGAAATTAGGTTGAAATGAATTGGATGTATCTGTGGAATAGAGATTCGATTTTATATCTCACTCTCAAGTTTTATATTACAAATTAAATTCAGAAAGTGATGAAGATCGAATGCGTTAATGAAAAGTCGACTAATGTTATTGACTGCGCTGGAAATGCAAATGATGGAAATGTCTAACATAAAATTAAGCCTGCATTCTCTGTGTGAAGAAATGTATTGAAAGCACTGTTCTATGTCAATTAGTGGACCCATATTATAATTGCTATCTACAGAAATCGATTAAGTATGTTGATGGAATTTATATCGATTTGCAATTTGTTGGAAGCACTGAAAAAGGCACAGAGTTGTGGTTTAAACTCTGTTTGAAATCCAAATAAATATAGTTTTAAATTGTTGTGAAATACTCTGATTAGAGTGGTAAATTGGCAAAGTAGTTTACGCAGCAATGAACACAGAGCAAGCATTGAAACTGTGTTGATTAAATTGTGAATCGTTCTGGCTATGTACATGGATCGATATTCCGTGGGCACTCGGTTTTGAATTCTAATCTTACATGAATTGATTGTCACAGAAAAAGATTGCTTGCAGAAGCCATAATAAAGTTTAATTATCCAGTCGATGTGGGAAAATGGGGGCGATAAGTCTTCAATTATGGAATCGATTTGTGAAGGGCGCAGATCTGAGTTTAAAATGCAGTGATTCAAAAGCGAGTTGTAAGAGGAACATAGGTAATTTTAATGTGATTTGAATCTGTTGCAGAAGGCGTTAAACACTAGAAGCGCAGGTGCAGAAGGCGTTAAACACTAGGCAGCGTGGAGAATTGATGCAATAATTTTCAATTGATATTGTGGAGATGTTGAAACGTGATGCAGATGACGTGAACAAACTTAACGCAAGTAGAGCATTTAATTGGCAAATGTATTTATGCGTTGAGTTTTGAATTAAGGATCAGTGAAAATGTTAAAGGAAGGATGTGTTGTGAAACGGTAACAACTCAACGTTGATAACTCTCAACGCAAAGCACAGATTTATATGGGATTAACCAATTATGTTTTGATAGCATGAAAGTTGGAAAGGAGGACTTAAAGTCTTCAGTTGATATTGGGGCAAGAATATTATGCCACATCGCTCTTGAGACAGCGTGTACAGGTATGAACAGCATCACTCTCTGAATTAAATAAATACGTTAAGAATGTATGGAGACAAATTGAATTTCTTGGTAAAGTCAATTGTAAATATTGAAATTGAATTGAGAACGCTGGGTACACTGAAAGGGAAGAGGGCGCACATATATTTGGTGCTTTGATTAATTGAAACATGTAATTTTGTGCATTCAAATGATATTGGTGTTGTTTGCCATGTTCACTTGAGGTTGAAAGGCATAAATTAATTTTCTTGATTGAATCCAGTCATATCTAAAGGATGATTTTAAATGGAAATAATGAATGAAGTTACTAAAACAAAGTTTGGGGTTGATGAGAATTTGAATGATTTGAGTCATTGGGTTTTAAATGGGAGGCTTCAAAGGTTATGAATTTGCATGCTGATGAATATTACATTTGAGATTATTCCATATATGATGGCGTTAATGAAAGTATGAGACCAATGGTGAATGGTTTTGAACCACATGAAAGATAAACTTCCGCATGTAAAATGGTGCAGTTGTGAGATTGCCAGTAATTGGAGTTTTTGATTAAAGTAAGAACTTAGATGCATACAGATATGTGTAGAGATTAAAGATCCTGGGTAATTCAGGCCCTGCCTACGTCACCTAAACTGTAGAAAACATATGATGGTGAATATTTCCCCAAAGCAGAGTAGTGATGTTATGAATTCTGCCTATCAACTTGAAAACATTCACTTAGAAGCAATGAAATGATTAATGAAATACACAAAACATATTAACATATGATCACAAGAGAAGAAACTGAACTAAACTCCATACCACATGGTTCCCAAAGAAATAACTTAAATTTTAATTAATCTCCTGCTAAACTGCTACAAAATGATGTACAATCAAGGCATAAGCATCCAGCTGAGTCCAACCCTTTACAATGAGAAAGAAGAAGAAGATATAGGCATTGTTTCAACCTCCTCCCATCCTTAGGGGTCGAATCCATAAGATGAGGAGCTAATATAACCAACAATGAAAAAGAAACTGGAACTTAGGCATCCTAACAACTTGCCTCTAAAGTGAGAAAACTAATTCATTTGTGCTCATATTGACTTTTAATCTAATGAATCTACCCTCTACTACTAATTATCCATCAGATTTACAAGCCAAGTCATCATTCACATCAATAAATAATTCTCCATGAGAGAAAAATCTGTGAACATAGTCAAAACATAGAGAAATGGCCATCCTGTGCAAAATTTGTCCTACGCGCAGCGCCACTGGTCCAACGCGCAACGCCACTTTCAGGTCCATTTTGTAGGCCTTCCCGGCTTCCAAATTGAGCTCATGATAGCTCATTGGAAATATCTTCAAGTATACCTTCCAAACACTTGGAATTTATTCATTTGAAGCTCATTTGACCCCTCCAAAGTTGATTCTCCCAAGACTGCTTCTGTGTGTCCAAAAAGTGGCAGAAAGGTCATTTTTAGCATGTTTTTTGACTTTTTGGTGAACCATTTTTCCCCCAAAACTTAGAAAATCCATAGGGTGCATGTACTCATCGCTTTGAATCCAAAAATGCAAGCCATTTTCCCATTGGGTGCCCCTAGGAAAAGCGCAGCACCATCGGTGCTACGCGTTGAGCCAAATTTTCTGTGTGTGCAATTTCGAAGATTTGCAAAAAACAAAATCTCCTCCAAACCTAACCAAAATTGGTGAGTAGCACAATCATCAAGCATCTTGATGAGCCAAGGAAGTTTCAACATGCAACCTAAGTCTATCCTCCTAAGTTTTCCTTGTTAGAGCCCGCCTTAGCCTAGCTTTCATCTGTTTGACCCTCATGTTGCAAATTTTGTTTCGGGTCCTGTAGTGGTAGGCCATGTGCTTGATCATCTGGTTGTCCCTATTGGCCTTCTGCAATAACTTCTCTAGGTGCATATTGACTCTTTCAAGCCAAATATATCTATCATCCTCATATTCCTTCTCAATAGGAGTCAAAGTGATTGGTGCCTCTTCCTTTTGCATAGCTGATTCACCCTTGTCACCTTGTCATTTTATCTTGAGAAGTTCCAGCTCCATGAGGACCTTCTTGTCACTCAACTGCTTGTTCTCTTGTTCCAGATATATGATGACATACTTCGCTCTCTCTAAAATGTCCATCAATTCTTGGACCTAAGCCTCCTTTTCCTATATGATGATGTCCTTTATTGTTTCTTCATCCTGGGCCTCTAAGTCAATTTTTTCCATGCCATGATGAGTATAATGCTGTTCCGGCTCATCATGCTCTGTCAAATCAAAGTCTCTCTCTTCCTCCTCATCATCAAAACATTCCTCCGGTATCTTTTCTTTCCCTTTTTGCGGGTGTTGCACCTATTCCTGCTGCGTTGATGAAAAAGGAAAATCCCCTTCCACACCTGTGGAGAAATCATTTGCCTATGATTTGATGAAGAAGACAAGGTCCCTTCCACATCCTGTGGAGAAAACCTTGCTTATCAACTACAAACAATCTTCTTGTGCCCCTCTAGTATGTCATGTAGGTCCCAGGCACCTCAGTATCTCTAGTCTCTTTTCCTTTCTCATCTGTCTTCACCTGAGCATTGCTAGAAGGTCCTCCTGATTCTTGTGACATTGGTGGAGGAATTTGAGGACCCTTGAAGATGTCATGAGAAATAAATGTCTCCCAAGAGATGTTGAGGAGGTTAAGATGATGAAGCATAATCATCTTGATCAGGGAATAATGGTAAAGACTACTCATCTGTTGAGGGTATGGCTTTTTCTGCACAAAGTGTGCCATATTTTCAATATTCCTGAACAAGAAATAAGGGAGGTTTAACATCCTCACCTTGGTAAAATGCATGAGAAGCCTGATGTGATAGGTGTACAGTCTGGAATATCTGCCCTCACAAGTGAAATATTTCATGATGATTTTCATCATGGGGGCATACTTGTCTTCAAGGAACCTGAAAGGAAAAAGCCTTTTTGCTTCATTTCTGTACTTGGGTTTGATATAAGGCTCATAATAGTGTTCATCCAAGTTTTGTGCCTTGTACCACTTCTCCCCTACATTTGGAATCCTAGTTGCATCCGCAATAATGGAGGGTGAAATTGTAAAGGTCACCCCAACAAGAGTCACCTTGTTGTCCCGAATATTGGTTACAAAAAGCCTGATGAGCTCAGGGTGGTGTTGAACTCTCTCTACCTGCTCACAGAACTCATAGCACCTTAGATGCCTGAAACAAGTGATAGCCAAATGAGAGCCCTGCAACTCTCTAAGGTTTGATGGCTCTTCTCTGATAATTCTACCTCCCTTGTGTGGTTTTCTCTGATGCCTAGGTCTATCTGTTGAACTGTCACTGCTAGTGTTTTCCTCCTCCTCATAGTCTTTGTCTTCTCTATCCATGTTTGCAAATGTTGAGGCTGTGCACTCCTAGAAAAGGGATGAGGGAAGTGAGCAAGAGTGATTAGGAATAAGGGAATGGGAGATGACCTTGTGAGGTATTTGGTGGCTAGAAAATGAATGGGAGGGTATGAATCATGAAAATGAGGGAGAGGGGCTTCGGTCCTTTTTTGAAGTATAGCCTGTGGGATGAAGGACAAGGGGGTATAGAATGTTATGGAGTGATATCGGGTAGAGTTTCAGGGCTTTAGTAATAGATGGTGGGAGGAATAATAGGGGTTATGGTTTTAGGCATAAATAAGGGAGAATCTATGGTTTTATAGTGCCATGGTAAATTACCTTCAAACACTTCAATTGAAAATCAATGATGAGGTATAGTGAGGGCACGCACTTGTTTGAGGGATGAGAGGGTGATTTTGGAAGTTTTATGAATCTGGAGGCTTTTTTTATCCTTGTTTCTCAACGTGCAACACCTGCTATAGGTGCGCAACGCCCTCCTGAACGCAAAGTGTAGTGTTATTTTACACTGCCAGAAATGCCCTATGTGCAGCACTTAGCTTGTATGCACAGCGCCACCTCCACTACTTGAAATGCGTAGCGCCAAAGTCCAGAAGCACAACATCACTTCTCCTTGGCCCAAAGCTCACTCAACTTCTCCTCTTTTCTTCACTTTTTGACTCCTTCTTTGCCAAATGAGAATGATGAACTTGAAAATGAAATGTGACACCTTATATAGGAGTAGATTTTGATTTTTCACTAGAAAAACCCACTTTCTAATGTTTCTTGACCTTTTTCAAATCTCTGTTTTTAATGCCTTTTCCTCTTTGTTCCTTTTTAGGTGGATGATGCTCCATTTGAACTGATTTTTGTAGTGTTTCTTTGTCTTGTAGCAAGGAGAGATGCATTGGTGCAGACGGGATCATTTATTACATAATGTGACTTAAATACATAAAAAAATATAAATTAACTCAAAATACTTTGTTTTCACCTCAAAACATGTTTTTTGAGGTGAAAATTACATTAGTTAAAAAGATAATTATATAGTGACTATGACTTACTAGCCATCATTCTTGAATTATTTATCATCCTCATCCCCTTGCTGCCTTTTATTTACACCTTTAAATCATGCCTTTGACCTTGGAAATGAAACCCTAAGACCTAATGAAAACATGCCCTATGACCTAATACCTAGTGACCAAATTTTACTTGAAGACTAACTGAAACGAAAAAAATTGGAATTTGACACCCCAAGACCACTTTATAAGAGCATATTTGATCACTAGTGGCAGTATACAAATACTGACTCTAACAAGTGGGACTAGCAACCTACGTGACAATCTATTGGACATTTTGATAAGTTACAATTGAAAAGAGAAACAAAGAAGATGGCCTACCTCATTCTGATGCTATATCGATTTGCTTTGTTGAAGACCTTGAATCACTTGCATCATAGGCTCGTTCCTACTGCTCACAACGTTTATGCATCTGCACAAGAGATCAAGACACAACAAGGCATGTAAATACAAATAGCATATCCAAAAGAAACCTACTTAACTGATCAATGAATGTTAAGATAGATGATACATGAGTATACACATCAATGGAAAATGAACCAGAAGTTGTATATTAATAGAAAAGAAGGGGACGCATACAACCAAGCCTTGATGTTGATAGGCTCTCCTTGAATGAATGTCCAAGTCCAAACTAAGCTCTCCAAGCACTCCTTCTACAAACCAAATGAGTAGCATATAGGCACAATCTTAACACAAGGGTGAAAATAGACGTAGACCAACCATTTTGGAATGGGGGAGGATGAATATATAGGCAGGGTAAGGGAGTTAGGATCTCATCTCAAGGAGGTAGCTCATAGGGATAATACCAAGAGGTCAAGTTGGGAGAACTCGACCTCATCTATGCTGAAAAACCTCCAGCTCGCCACTCTGGAAGCTTCTAGATCACAAAGCGTCTCATCCTCTTTGGGAAAATTAAATTTTTGGGATCATCATGGGTATACAAGTAAATAGAGTGATGCCATCATGGGTCAAGTATAATGCAATAGGAAACCATTGTAGTTTTTAGTCTCATAAGAGCGATGACTCTCAAATTAGGGTTTAAGAGCTATTTCCTTGAGGGGAAGCTGAAGGCATTTTCTAATCAATGTTTTAGGGAGGATCTGAGTTGCATATATGAATGGGTACACTAAATAATGGTCATGTTTTGGGAACTTTGCGGTATGTCACAGGGAAGTGCAGGAGGTGTGACAAAATATTGTGTATCACCCAATCAACCACTAGACCTTCGTAGAGGCCACCTTAGAAAAATATAACTTTAAACCATAAAAATTGAACATACCATTAGTCCATTTATTATAGTGGCCAAACTGTGTGATGATGTTGTATTGAGCGAAGAATTTGATGAAATTGAGATCCCAAGAAGTCTCCATTATTTCTATGTCGTCCTCCATTAGTTCTCCGCATTGGTCCTGGTCCATTCTTCCCAACCAAATTATCCTCCGATGAGCGAATAGGGCTGCTCTATGCACTAAAGTTAATTTTTTCTCTGAAATCCCCATAGTCCTACAATCTCCTGAGGAGGTGCGTTGTTAGGTCCCTATACTACTAGGGTAACCCCTTATTTTTATTAGTACAACCCCCTTATTATATTTTTGTGTCTATGTAGTCCCCATATTGTTATTATTATGCCCCATAGAAGCCCACTATTGTTATTATTGTGCCCTTACATTATTATTGTTATGCCGGCTCTGATTATATTATGACCCCTTAGACTCCTATATATATAAAGGAGGTCTTGTCATTTGTATCATCCAAGAATTGTTCATTTGTGTAATGTAAAGGAGTTTTCCCCCTTGAAGAGGCTAAATTATAAGGTGTTGATCTCTCTTTTCTATCTTTTTTGTGACCTGGTTTCATAACATTTGGTATTAGAGCTTTGGATTCTAGGGTTTCGCTGCTCCAAATAGGTCATCGTGACATTTTCACTATAACTATTTTTTTGTGCCATTTCAGATGCTAAAACCAAAACCCATTTGAGATGAAGTCACAGTGAACATCTGGTCTAAATTTTCGAGCTTGTTGTGATATATTTGCAGATATATGATCTGAGGAAGTTAGGGTTTTTGCAGACTCCCGAACTACATTCCAAACAAGTGACCTGGGGAAAAGCGTCATAACTATCTCTTTGAGCATCAGATTGAAACTTTGTAAGAATTTTTAGAAAGAGAATGGGCTGTATTTTCCTATATATAGGTTTCAGATTTGAAGGTCAAAACAATCACACATGGCACTTCATACAAGTTCAATCTTCTAAAAAGGTATATAATCAAGTGAACTTGGGAGATTGTGCATAACTCTTTCTCGGAGAATCCAATTTCAATCAAATTGGTGGAATTAGAAAGAGGACGTAGTAGCTACTGCAAGTCATGATTTCAGAACTGGAAGACCTGAAATTACAGAGTTACAGTTGTTTCAAGATCAAGCTCCTAAAATCAAGAAAAGGCGATATGAGGAAGTTTGATAGAAAAGATTTGATAAATTGGATACTACAGATGGAGAAATATTTTGATCTACATGGTGTACCACTATTACAAAAGGTATGTATTGCATCTTCATATTTAGAACCAGATCAATTTTTATAGTATAAAGGGCTTTGTTCTCGTAAACCACTTGTTACGTGGTCAATTTTCACAGAGGAAATGATAGCACATTATGAGGATACAAGGAGAAACACCTTCTTTAGCCAATTGATAAATCTCAGATAAAAGTGTTCAATGGAAAAGCACATTGAGGAATTTCAAAAATTGAATATAAGGGTAAATGATATTCCAGAGAAGCAAAGGATTGATGTCTTCATAAGTACTTTAAAGGATAACATTCAACATGAGGTTCGTCTTTGGGAACCTGATTCATTGGAGAAGGCATTCAGATAGGCAAGAAAAATTGAAATCAAAATTATTGAAACAAGGAATCCCACCACTCATGACTATAATTATGGAAGTGTTTTTTCTCCTAGCCTTCCACAACCTACGAGGTTTACACCACAACAATTGGAAGAAAAAAGAGAAAAAGGGCTTTGTTACAATTGTGATAGCAAATGCACTAAAGGTCATAAGTGTGCTGAGAAGAAATTATTTTACATAGATTATGAAGAGGAGGAAGAAAAGGATCAAGAAACATCAAAATAAGAGGATATACACTAGGAACCAACTCGAGAGAAATAAGAAATGAATCTGACCATATCTTGTAAAGAATTGGAAAGAATTACCACTCCTCAAACTCTCAAGATAGAAGGACATATCAGGAAGAAAAAGGTTCAAAAAGTGAAAGATAATATCGAGAAAGAAGAAATGAATCCTAGCATATCTTGTAATGCATTGGCTGGAATTACCACTCCTCAAACTATCAAGATAGAAGGACATATCAAGAAGAAAAATGTTCAAGTGAAAGGTCACGTCAAGCATCAAGAAATGAATCTGACCATATCTTGTAATGCATTGGAAAAAATTACTACTCAAACTTTCAAGATAGAAGGAAATATCAAGAAGAAAAAGGTTCAAGAAGTGAAAGATCACATTGAGAAAGAAGAAATGAATCCGACCATATCTTGTTATGCATTGGCCAGAATTACCACAACTCAAAATATCAATATAGGAGGACATATCAAGAAGAAAAATGTTCAAGAAGTGAAAGATCACATCAAGCATCACGAAATGAATCCAACCATATCTTGTAATGCATTGGAAGAAATTAAGACTCCTCAAACTCTCAAGATAAAAGGACATATCAAGAAGAAAAAGATTCAAGTAGTGAAAGATCACATCGAGCATCAACAACAAGTGCTCCAACTTTTAAAGGATAGTGCCACTTTGGTGCAGAATCAAATGAAACAACAGGCAGATCAACATGGCAGTGAAAGAAGTTTTGATGTAGGCGATTGGGTATTTTTATGGCTAAATCTCAAGCAAGCTATTTATGAGAATGAAATGTTGGTAATACTACACGCATTTAAGAAATGGCGACCTTACCTAATGGGAGGACACTTCAAGGTAAAAATGGATCATGATAGTCTTAAATAGTTTTTAGAACAAATATTATCTTTAGAAGAACAAAAAAAATGGGTCACAAACATGTTGGGTTATGAATTTGAAATCATCTACAAAAAAGGGAAGCAAAATGTTGTTGGATACGCACTCTCAAGAGAGGATGAGGATTGGAAGCATCGTTTTGTGCTATTTCTATTATCTGACCAGATTGGATAAACGAAGGAAGGGTTGAATGGAAGAATGAAGAAGTGTGGCCACTCATTCAAAAGTTGCAGAAGATCCCAATTCAAACAATATTGCCAGAACTTGACGAGGAAGGAAAAATCATATTGGCTCCTGGAGCAGTCACAGAAACAAGAACCCGACAGCTACGAAATCAAACAATTTCAGTGTATCTCATCAAGTGGAAGAACTTACCCGCCGAAGACTCCATGGGAGGACAATAATTTTATACAGAAGCATCAATAACTACTCAAGCATTGAGGACAACACTTTTTGAAGGACACGGGCATGTTAGGTCTCTATACTACTAGGGTAACCCCTTATTGTTATTAGTACAACCCCCTTATTATATTGTTGTGTCCATGTAGTCCCCATATTGTTATTATTGTGCCCCATAGAAGCCCACTACTGTTATTATTGTGCCCTTATATTATTATTGTTATGCTGGCTCTGATTATATTATGACCCCTTAGACTCCTATATATATAAAGGAGGTCTTTTCATTTGTATCATCCAAGAATTGTTCATTTGTGTAATGTAAAGGAGGTTGCCCCCTCGAAGAGGCTGAATTCTAAGGCGTTGATCTCTCTTTTCTATCTTTTTGTAACCTAGTTTCATAACATGCACCATCCTTTTCACCATGAATTGGGGCATGGGAGCTGAAAACTCACGCAAAAGTCTCATCTATAAGTAGGTGTAGTACCAAGGTGAAAATTTCGACACGTCACAAATGAAGGTATAGGAAAATCCTACAACAAGGCTCCATGACAAACCAGGGTTCACATGAAGTGATGTGACAAGGCCCAAGGGAAAGGGGATGTGATGGGAATGGGTGGAGAACATGGTTGGGGGGGGGGGGCAAGTGGGAGAGGGGGATGAAGGGGAAAATGAAAGAAGAAAGTAGGAGGGAAGCGGTGGCGGTGGAGGGGGTAAATATGGAGGAGGTAAAGCGAAAGGTAGGGGAGGGGATGGAAAGGAAATGGGGTGGGCTAATGGGGGGGGGGGGGGGGGGGGCACGGTTGGAAGTGCCAAATAACCACCTTATATAATATGAAAATAGTGCCTCCAGTATCCGAATTTATTAACTTCCTTGCAAGGCTTCGAACAACTTTCACAATCCAAAGTTTGTATCCCATCAACAACCTTATGGGATATTATTCATGCTCTCGACCTCATTCACTATGCATATTTCCTCTCTAAACTGGCATGCATGATTAGCTTGTTTGTCTGCTTCTTGGTTATTTCCTTTGATAATATGGAATAAAGACACCAATTCAAAGGAGGGGAGCAACGACTGGGATCTCTTCATAATTTGGTTCAGGGTAGTGTCTTTAGTTGATGAAGCATATATCATATGCCTAATAATTATCATGGAATCTCCTAAAACATGTATTGTTTTTATGCCCTTCTTTTGAGCCAAAGTGAGGCCCATGAACAAGCCATATGCTTCTGCTTGATTGTTGGTCTTCCATCTAAGCCCCCAAGCATATCTTAATTCTATGATTCCTTTGGGATTAGTGAGAATCCCTCCCCCTCCTACCACCCCATAATGAATGATTAATTAACAAATGAAAGTGATTGAATTATTAGTGTGTTATAATTATAGTATCATTTCATAGGTTGTTGTATGTTGCAATGAAAGGATTATATGCATAGACATTGGAAATTTGTTTGGTTGATTGAAAAGTTTAGATTATAGGTAGAAGTGTCTTGGAATATATGGAAAAGAATGTAAGATGATGGATATATCTAGTAAGGACAAATTATTTTTGATAAAGTTAAAAAGAACGGGGAGGATGCTATTGTCGTGCCATTCAAACCCTATGATATGTGATTCCTATAAAATAATAATTTGTAAGATTGTACTTTTCTTCTAAAAGAAAGCCTTGGATATTGATGGGTTACCTAAGGGATTGTTTAGTAAATAAGGGGATTATTGAGTCTAGATGGTAATTCACTAAAAAGAAGAGGAAATTTGAACGAATATATTATAAGATATTCATGTTAGATGCTAGTTGGGATATGTTGATGGCCAAAATTGACTGCATCAACATTTGGGAATCCACCCGGTCATAGCTGCAAATCATACCCTTTTTTGTTGAAACTGGTAGTTTCGAATAGTATTATGGGTGTTGTTACCTGTTAAAACTAATTACGTCTGGGAAAGAAATGGATGGTGATGATAAATGATAAACTAATGTGATTACTAATATAAAATAGAACTAATATAATCTAATTACTTTTACCCAGATATATTAAGTTATATGTGCTAGATTAATAACATTGTTTCATGACAATGAAGATACCCATGGGTTAACATTGTTAAAATCAACAAAATAATTGATTTGATTAAATAGTTAATCAAATCAATTATAAGCTCATCACATATAAAAAACAATTATGTTATTCACTATATGTTATGTACTTTAATCCACACACACAAAAAATGATAATGCTAGAATCAACAAAATCACAAACATGATTAATATACAAATATTTGAAACAATTCCTTTAAGAATAGAATGCATACAGAGCATATAAAAATACCTGTATTGTTGGAAATTTGTGCATGCTGGAATTGATATTGGTTCAGGTTATATTAAAGAAAAACTCGACTACAAAAGTGCAACAAATATTTGCTTTTTCCAAAATTCAAAAACTCTTGCAATGAGTTCGAGAGGGAAATTTATAGAGGTATTTATAATAGAGAGCGGAACTTCTCTCCCTAAAAATGCTCAACTAAAGCATAAAAAAATTAACCTTAAAATAAAATGGTTGTAACAAATCTCATTTGGTTGAAGATGATCCAATTGTTCTTTACAAAAACCTTTGAATATCTAGAAGTGTTTCCATCTGTAGAGGGGAACAAGGCTTGATGTGCGCTTGGAAGCTGAAGATAGATGCTCTCAATGGTGGCAAATTTTGAATGGAGGTGTTCATGAGTTACTTTAAAACCAACCAATGGCTATGGGATTTGACCAAAAATTTCCAATTGAGTTCAAGATTAACTTTAGTCAATTGATCAATTCTCTCAGTGAATTATGCCCTCTTTTGAAGCCAATTCTTGAGTAACTTTTCTACATCTGGTAGGGAATCTTCTAGACAACTGGAAATGAGATTTGATTCAAGTAAAGAATCAATAATTGATTCAACTAGGGAATTCGATAATTCATGAGCTTTTTATCCAAACAAATTCTAGCTTTCCATCCTTCAAAAATGATTGACTTTTGCATTCATCTATTTTAGGAAACTCATATTTTTTCCTTCGTCATTGTTTTTCCACTTTAACATCTCATTGAGATCATTTTTGGCTTCATCATAACATGTTATCATATCCACCAGCTCATCAGTAAAAGTATTACCCAATTTACATTGCTCCTGAATGAAATTCGGTTTCTCACAGAATAGTTGTTGCTGCTTTTGTAATTGTGCATTAAGATCATAGGTTTCCTATTTGAATTTCACTAGATCGGGAGTCCCATCTTGAAATTGATCCAACCTATGAGATTTATATCTTTTGTCTTAATATCCTCTTCATACTGAATTTTTAGTGCATTGAACTTCTTTTGTGGTTCTGTCAATGTAATTTCCTTTTGATCTGATTGAGTTTGCCATTGTGCTCTCAATTGTCATTTCTCATTAAAAAATTCTTGCTCCATAGTGGAAATCTTATCATCCTTATCCATTATAAATTATTTCACCACAATTATTTTATCCATGTTTTTTGAGGCATATGCAATATTAAATTGAGTTAATTTCCCAAGCTCTTCAACAGGGGCCGAAAACGATCATTTCCAAAGAACTTCAAGAGAAGTGGCTTGTGAGATTTTCTTTGGGTCTAGAGCCTAGGATTCATCAATATTCCTCTTCTTCTTTCCTCCTCTGACTATGTATTTGTGCATTGGTCTGTAAAAAATTTCCATTGGAGGGGTATCCTCAATATTGAGGAAGATCTCAGAGGTAGGATTAATAGGAATAATCTCTACCTTGGGCTAGGTGACCAATTGTGTCTTCTCAGCTGTTAATTGTTATGGTATGATATTTTCCTGGGAATAGAGATTTCTATGTGGAGTCTAATGTTGTGAAGTAGATTCTCCTTCTAGGATTACATTTTATTGTTCCCCTTGCCGGGGTTGGTTGAGGGCCTGATCAAACTGGTCCCAAAACTATTCCATCCTCAGGTCTACTGTATGAATTTCTCCTCCAGGGTTCGAATAACTAGTTGTTGATATTTTCTATTATTGAGGGGGAACTACTGGTTGAGAGGAAACTTATTTTTGATTATATACTATAGTGTCCTTTAGAGATGATTTTTTTTATAGGGTAAGCTGCAATAAATCTAATATTAGAGGAGCTAATATTGCATTTCTGAAAGCAAAAAAATTGTTCTTGCTCCTTCACTCACAATGTCTCATCTACATTAGCAACTTTTTTTGCTACTCCATTGGGGTCATAAGGCCTAGTTGGGATGGTGGCCAAGAGTTAATACCTCAATAGGTTGCAACTCTTTCTCAACATGTCCATAATTTTCTAGAGAGAAAATTCCAAAAGGTAGGGGGAACTGAGGCCAAACCTTCTTGTTGGAATATTTCAAGGCCTTGGTAATCCCATGACCAACTATCTGATAAGCTACTTGGATGCATAGAAGCTTGTATGGAATATAAAGGGGAAGTAGATGGTGTTGCACATAACTACCCAACACTTTGATATATGTAAATGACTCTTCACCAAACCAATTCCCAGTTTTCTTGAGATTCTTCATAACTTTCGGGGACATTTTGGAAGGTTTGGTTCCAAATATAATTTCATAAATAAGGATAATGACCGAGTGACATATCTAATAATAATGTCCAAAATAATTGGAATCCTATAGTATACTATGATAAATATGGATTGGTGAGGGGTTAGAGAGGGTCCACTTCCATCCCATGGCTGGGAAATCGAGAGAAAAATTGGGCCAGTCTATGATGTAGGCTGACATGTAAAATGGAGTGATTTTATTCTCAAAGGCACTACAGGAGGTTCATAAAGCCAAAATTTGTTTGGCTAGGTTATTAGATAATATAGTGGCCTAGTAAAAAAATTCACCCTCAGAAGCCCCATCAATTCAGGAAACCTAGCTATCAAGGAATTCAAACACATTGGGCTAGGCATGTAGTCTACAAAGCATAGAGGTAATTTGACTGAAAGGGGAAGACAATGAGTCTATTAAGTACTTGCCATCCTTCACATAATTATGTTTATTCCTTTATTTCCTCCATTCCTTGATAGAATCATATGGTTTCTTGTGCTTCTTCAGGAAGTCCTGCACATATTGCTTGTTGTAAATGCATTGTGGGTTTGGTAAATGGTATGGACTACATGACTTTCATTGTAAATTATCCAATAATGGTGCCTTTTTGCATGTGAAACTTTGTTTTAGTAATATTCACTATCTCAACTACCCATATAACCATATTAGTATATGGAAAAAACCGAGGCCTCACTTCAATTCTATCCAAGAAATAATTTATTGCATCCTGTGGAGTCATCTCTGAAGTTGTGGTTTCATTATCAACCACAATTGTTCTCACTATCAACCACAATTGTTCTCACTATCAACATAGGCTATTCATCCTCAAAATATTTGTAAATGGATTCCCATGAGGAGTGCCCTGAATCTTTGGTACGAACTATATCTAAGAACAACCATTCACTTGATAGTTCGTCATCTACTGTTTCCCTGAATGGATTGACAAATTCTTGTACAAGTGCCTTCTTATTTTCCTTAGCTTTATTAATTTCTTCTTGGCAAGAGGAGTCAAATATTTCCTGTAAAACACAAAGAGATTAATGGAACATAGCTATTACAAAGAAACAAAAAATAATAATGGCAAAATAACAATTTAAACTTTGTTAAATAAACTTACTCCTAACCATAAATATGCCAACACAGACCATGAATGAAGGAATTTAGTTGATTGGAAAAGGAAGAGGTGGGAGGCCACATGGAAAAAAATACAACATCATACCCCACGAGTGGAAATCCCATAAAGAATTATATTTTCTGTTTACTAAGGTTCTCAGGGTTCAAGGGTTTTTGGGTTCTAGAGGAACCTAGGTGGAGTGGAAGCCCAGAGGGGAAAATATCATAAGAAAATGTAATAAAGATATGGGGAAATATGAAATAGGATAGATCAAATATGAGAAAGGGATACCTGGAAGCCCAAATGCTTGTTATTATTATTAATTTAAATTTTTAAAAATGCTATGGGATTTCGGGTAGATGAGACTTAAAAGGAGAGGTGGTATATAGTATCAAATCAACATGAAAAAAAAGAATACAAAAATGTGGGCCATATGCGCGCTAAGGTGATGTGGAACCTGGGTACCCTGATGCCTATAAGTTTTTGGAAATAAAGATTTTAAAATATCATAGTTTTTCATGGAGTCGAACATAATAGAGTATAGTGGAAAAAGTGGGGCATTTTCCTTATAACGGGAAATCAACACAAAAATGAAAGTGTGGGTGCATTATTCGAGAATATGACGATGTGGAGCTCGGGAACCCATGTCCCCATAATTTTTATGCAATTCAATTGGATAAGAGATACATGGTTTTGAGGTTCCGAGGTACCCAAAATAACTTATGACTTGTGCATTTTCAATTGTTTTAAAAGTTTAAGTTTAGGCTATGGTGGTTCTTATATAAGCTAACTTTATTATGAAAATGAAAAATTAAGGCCCTAAGGTTTACTAAGGGTAAAATTATATACTCAACTCAAAATAAAGTGTCCCCATTATTATTATGAATAAAAATTAATTGGGAGGGGGGGTAATGGTTGTATGCTACAACAATTTACAATGCACTGGGTGAAACAATTATCTCTATAAGGAATACAAAATTTATAAAGATAAAGGAATAAGGATTAAATGATATGATAATGCTAGAATTGAAATTCCCCATGATAAGTTTCCTTAAACCAAACCAAGAAAAAGCATCATCATTATTTGTGAAACTTATAAGTATTTTCCACAAAATATATGTAGTAATAACAATCAATAAGTTAACAACAACAAATTCTTTTGACAACCAACTTTGAGAATACAAAGTAATAAGTAGAATTCAACATGAAAAGTAAACTTCAATGCCATAGGTAGAGCCATTGCTACCAGTAGGTGTCCATAGCCTTGATAGGGTTATCTTTTAACCCGGGAAATGATAGTGTCCTATCCATTAGTAGAAGTTTTAAGAGAAATTATATGTAAAGCAATTTTATTTTTTGAATTTGAATTAATTGAAAGCCATTGTCCTGGCTTGGTAACCAGATGTTGAAAATTCCATTCAAAAAACCTAACAGAGTTGAACAAGCTGACTCATGATGAGACGTATTGTCTTATATACATATGGCTACAAGCCATTACCCTGGCTTGGTGACGAGATGTGGTAATGTCACAATTATCAGACCCCATGATCATGGTAGGTCGGCTCATGATTATACCTCCCATGTTTCAATTAATTTATGTATTATTGAATTACACACTAAAAATATTTTGATTAATGGATGGGGAGGAAAATACACTCCTTAAGAGAAGGGATGGTGAAAGAATTTTTAGATGACTAAACTCTTACTTGATTAGATTTGCATCTTGTAGTCTAATTAATTTTTATGAACTCATGATAAGTATAATTTTCTATTATGAACCAAGAGTTAAGAATACCCACAACATAATGACAAATAAAACTCAATGAATAATAATTAGGGCCACTATTATCTAGGAAACATGAATAAAAGCATAGAAATATAATCTAAATGATGTTTCCATTCTTAAAACATAAAACTTCATATGTAAACAATAGAGAATTATGGATAGCCCAACTGCGTAGCCAAAAGCAATAACACTCAATTTGTAAAACCAAAATAAGAAAATAAGAGCATTAAAAGAAAAGAAAACATGAAAGCATAACACACTGAAAACATGTGATTATTTAAATATTTACATAAGTCATATTGACTTCTTGGGAAAAGTGTTTTTTTAGGATTAATCCATTTACAGGAAGACATTATTTTCTTCCTTGAAGATCTTGCAAAATAAAGGTGTATGGACTGAGTTGTTTTGCAAGCTAAAATTGACCTAGCCATAATTTTTGAAATTTAGTATGTTTTCCCTTTTCGTCATGGGCTTTGTCCCATTTAAGTACCAAGTCACCAACTTGAAAAGACTTGCTACCAACTAAACTAGAATCAAACCAAGATTTGATAGTCCTCTAATGCTTAGCATATGTTTGATTTTATTTTTCCCTTTCTTCCTATAGCTTATGTATTTGGGATAGTCTTTGTTGTAGGGATGAGCAAGGTTGTTCTTGAATTTCCTAGACTAAAGCTAGGGAACACAAAGCAAAAGTAGGGGAAAGGACTGCTTCTTTACCTTAAACCATGAAGTAAGCCTGAGGTGCCTAATGATGCTTTATGGTTATTCTATCAACCTAGATAGCAAAAATCAGGGCTTCAGGGAAAATTTTAAGGATGAAAAATTGTCTTTAATTTTAGAAACCTTGGCGAATCTTACGAGCCCCCAAATTGAAAATTATAAAATGTTAGTTGATATATTTGTAAAAACATTCAAATTTCTAATAGTTTTATATGTAGTCTTTATACAATTTTGGCATTTTTTAAGGTAAAATAATTTTATACCATAAAATTTAGGTGAATTATTTTTAGAAAAAAAATGGAAATTGGTGAATCTTGTTTTTTGGAAAGACCATGGAAAATTAGCCCACTTATGAATATTAGCCCCTAAATTTTCCATGGGATTTATTCCAACTCCTTTGGTTATCATCAATGGTTCATTTAATAATCCTTAAGAGGTTTTTATTGGTTGATTCTACTAATCCATTTCCCCGGGGGTGATAATTTGTAGAATCTTTAATCTTAAAGCCTCTTTTGAGTGAAAATTCAATTAGTAAATTCCCAGAAAAATACGAGGCATTGTCAAATATTAATGCGGTTGGAATACCAAACCTGGAAATGATATGTTTATCAATAATATCAATTACTTCTTCTAAATTGACAACTTTTAGAAGTATGGCCTCCACCCAATTTTTGAAGTAGTCTATGGCAATAAGAATTTAAATTTGTTGCTTAGAAAAGTGAAGAAAAACATCACCTATGATATCCAATCCCCATTGCTCAAAAAGGTTGTTCAATGTTTACTCGTTGTAATCATAGGGTGACTTTCCTCTCTTTTCCTGAAGCAGTTTGGCAGATATTACACTTTCGGACATAAGCCTGAGCATCTTTAAAAAATGTTGGTCAATAATATCCATCATGGAGGATTTTGTGTGCAGTTGTATCACCTTCATAATTGCTACCAACTAGACCATCAGACATTTCCGACAATACTTTATCAACTTCATATTTCTCTAGACATCTAAGCAAAACAAAGTTATATTTTTTTTCGAAATAAAATACAATTCACAAGTTGATTTTGTTTTTCTTTCAATCTCAAAGCTCTCTTATTTTTGGGTTGTAATTCAATAGGTGCGTAGCCATGAGTTAGCTAAAAAATAAGGTATGCATATTGAGAATCATAGTTAATCAAGCATACCTCTTGTACCTGATTTTGATCACTTGGAATGTATTGTGATGAAGAATTACTTGAGCCAAAAGCCAATTTTCACAAGCCTCAACCTTTGATGATATTGGTGTTGGATTGTTTGGGCCTGACCCAGGTTTGGAGTTAATTATCCAAACAAATCCCTGTACTACTGGCCCTTTTAGAAACAGTCTGCAGAGCGCGGACTAAGGTCTCACCCGAAGTAGTATGGGAGGGTGCTAGAACTAGGTTTTCACACCCTTGATATGTCTGAGAGGAAAGACTGGTCCTTTGTTTTGTTCCTGCGTGCAGGTCGCTTCGCGCACTTCCCGTTCCTTGAGGCCTGATATACTAGCTTCGCGCAACCCTAACCAGGGGCTATGCCGTGCTTTGTGCTACTACCCGATATCTTACTTATCTTCTAGTGTTAATTAATTACCTTCGCCTACTTGAATGTCTTAAGTTATAATTAGCAATACAAAACATTCATACATGATCGTGTAGTAAATAAACAATATACTTGCAAATTATATCCAAGCATGCATTAAACTAGGAAAATATACACATAATTATAGCAAAACTTCTCTTTGTTGATTCTCCCAATGGTCACAGACTAGACCTTCCCTATGCACTCAGATGCAGGGGTCCATGCACTCGAATGCGGACTACTAGGCCTCTGCGCACTCATATACAAAGCCTTCTCCTACTCTACGACCCACAAACACACTTCACACTTCGACTCAATTACTTAGACTTCTCATGCCTTTATTCTATTCATTATTCATTATCTTTTACACTTAGAGCCTCACTCTATTTATACAATCCCATGGTCCGCATACCATGGGTAGGTCTATCTAGCCGACATTACATTACAAAAACTAGGGTGGACAACCCTGTGACTCTATTACACTTTTGCACCCCACGCCCGCAATTCACGGAGCTTTTACAAAAATATTGAGTCAAAACTCGGGATTTAAGCCCCAAAACATGCCTTGGGGGGATTCCATGCCCAAAAAACCCCCAACACAAACATCGTGACTCACCATCGAGTCACTCTGTCGGTGCAGAGATCTTTGCGCAGAGTCCCTACAACTGTTCTCGAACTGTGGCAAGGTCAATAACACACTGAGCTGCTGCTTGCTGGATCTACTACATATGTTGTTCTGAGACCTCTGTGTCAGAAGTGCTTCTTTACATTAGTGTGTGCATCCCCTGCATGTGTGCAAGCTTGCCTTCAATTTCTGCTGTGATGGTGAAGGCCTCGTTGATCCAAGGTTGAACGCACGTCTTCAGGACTGCTTCCTTGTGTCATGCAGTGCCCACCTACTCTTTCAGCACTTTAGCCTGTTGCATCTGCATGAGCCTCTAAGTGAGGGCCATCGTCTATGAAGTTCCTCTGAATCTATCATATTTTTGTTGGAGTTCTCGCGCCTCTATCTCTAAGTGCTAGATGTTGGAGTCCTCCTGCAGATTTGTGAGGACATCAAATGATTCTTCCAACATGCTGGTGTAGTCTCGCATTGCACTGCCAATTTCGTCTAGTCTCATTTTGATAGCACTAGTGCCCTGTTCTCTGACTTTCGAAGGGGTGAACGGTTGTGCCTTTAATCGTAGCTCAATGATCTAAAGGTTCAACTCCAGCTGAACCTTTTTCATTTCCTCCCGCACCTCACGCACTGCTGATGCTAACCTGTGGATGTGCACCTCTGCTGGTATTTATGCTGGGATGGCCAATTCTGGGATGCTTTGGTAAGCTTCGCCTATTACCTATACTAGTTGTTGATTCTATGACACCACTTTGTCGTGCTACAAGCTCAGTTGTTCCATATTGATTTTCTGCTCACTGAGGACTTGTAGTGCTCGGATTTCCCTGGCTCAGAGCTCTGTAGTTATCCCATCCTACAAAACATACAAGGTGTCCCGTGGAAGTGCAGCGAGGTTGATGCCAAGACCCTTCAGCACGCTAATCGTAGGCCTGTCAGTCTCATTTGCTGTCACTCGTGCCCCTTCTAGTAGCACTACAGGTTTCATCACCCGATCGCGCATCATCTGTTCTGTTGTCATTGTTCCGACTGCGAGGCTGGTCGAAAGGGTACCAGCTTGAGGAGGGCACACCTACAACTCCTGTAACTACTCTTTGAGGGCCCCAAACACAATTTGGTTCTCTTGCATGAAATTTTGGAGGGCCTTAGAGGTGACATCACACACTGTATCGTAGATGTCGTGCAGATCACCCTCGGTTAGGGTGATTGGGTCAATAGGCAACTTTGATGCCTTGACCATCTTGCGTGACCCTGTCTGCTTGGCTGGGTGTTGCTGCTTCAACTATGTGGATGCCTGTTGTGGGGAAAAGTATCCAACACGGAATGACCCTATCCCACTCTAAGGGTGACAGTTCCTTAGCAACAGCTAAAAGCAAAGCTATCTAAAGTTTCTTCTTTATGACATGCAAGAGATAAAAGGAAGAGATCCACTTACCGATGTCTTGTGCAAGTGGTCGATCCAATCTCCTTTGATTGCCGCTTGCTCCCAGCTCCAAGTCTTTTCACGGGCCCAGCTACACGAGATCCTGCAAATAAGACAAGAAAAGGAAACTACAAGAAGCATGCATTCATAATCGATTCAAGGATTAGCATAAATCAAAGACGCAAGTAAGACCTCAAATGCTTTATTAATATATGGAAGTAAGGTTCAGGGGGTGATACAACCATGAGAGGTCCAATCCAGCATCACCTTCCCGACGGAGAGAAATCTCTTCTTCACCTCCCTCAAGCAATCACCCAATACCCTCAACTGTAAACCAACAGCAATTCTCTGCACAAAATTCCCGCCTCCAGATCCCATGGGATGAGATCCTTATATAGAGTTTTGGAGTGAAGATAAGTCAGCTTGATGTGTGACTTGTTGTGCTCTTCAACTCCAGTTGTTCTTCAGTCCTTCACTCAGAGTTTCTGCCTTCCACTTGGAGTTTTAGAACCTCTTAACTCATCATTAGGCGAATCTTCTGATCCAAGTGTCATTTTAGAAGCTTCCTGGGCACTGGCACATTGAGAAAAGATTCCTCCACATGTCCAAGTACGCCCAACGCAGGTAGCCTTTGTTCTACTTGCTATGCAACGCAGGTAGCCTTTGTTGTACCTGCTATGCAGCGCAGATGCCTAGTGGAGCAGCTGCTTTGATCCAAAATTGACCTGTTTTTGAGTGTTTTTCAGTGGAGAACTGATCTGTAGTGCTGTGGTTTGCTGACCTTGTTCCTCTAGGGGTAGGAACAACATGTTTAGGGACTTTGGATCCCTCAGATTATTGACATTTCATGCTCTATGCTGTAAGGCACAAAAATGTCTATAACAGTTGCCCCCTAAAGTATGAGGTCGTTTATCGGGTGAAATGCTTTATTAGGAGGATCCGAAGTTCATTCAATCGCCGGGAGGTGACCTGTAACAAAATACAATACAATACATTATCTTTTCATACTTTCTTTTCATGATCTAGCTGATGCGGGCATTTCCCATGCTCAGCTTTATAAATACATTTGTTGTACATAAACAGACGATCGTCTGATAATAGACCGATAATTCTCTGCTTTTAATTATCATCCTTTTAGTAGGATGATCATCTGCTGCACATGTCTATGTTTTTATCTCCTGAATATATATCGCAGCCCGGATGGATGAAACGAGATCCGGGGTCTTCAAACTTGTCCGATCTTCACTCTAGTACAAGTCGATCCATGTGAGAATTTCCTGAAGTCGAACATGGAAATACATCGCTTGATTACCAGTCAATAACATAAACCGTTAACAAGCGCGAGAGGAATCACCGATAATGATGATGACCCTCAAGGTACTGCAGCACAATTCACGTGGCGTGAATATAGGATCTGACGTCAAACACCACGCAAAGTCTTCCGGTCGAAGGTCATTAATGTATACCTATCGCCGGAAGTGAGAAACTTGCCATTGAGGCATGCAAGCTTCAAAGTACTGAGGGGGTGTTCCTAGATCAAATTCTTGGATAATGAGCTGATGTCGACAAGAAGTGATCCGTCAAAGGAGGGCCTTAACGAATCCCACATCAGTGACACGGAACGGAGCTAGTGATGATGGTGAAAACGATCTGTAAAATATGATTCAGGGTGGCGGTCATGGAAGGATGAAAGATGATGTATGGTAGTGGATGGGACCCGGTTGACACTTTCTGAATGACATCTCTTGAACATATAACGACACTGATGTGATGGATCGGTAGCATTACCCCATGTATGGATGGTATGGCGAGACCATGGTGAAGGGACCGGTGAATGATAATAACCCAACCCGATATTTACGGAGGCAAAAGTGTCATGTTCAAGAGCGACCTGCTACCATTAAGCTTTGAGGTTCTCCCAATTTTTCCCCAGTCATTTCTGACCAGTACCTCTTTATTTTTGTCAAGCTTGAGGAGGATAACATATGCTTGTTCTATAACCTGCCCTTCAGGCAAGCCCATCGCTATGTTTTTAACGAGCTTAACGATAGGGAAACTCGTTCTCGTCTAAAGACAAGTTTGTCGCTATCTAATATTTTTAACGAGCCCAGCGACAAAGACAACTCGGTCCTTTTCATTTTTAGAGAGTCTGAAAAGGGTACATAAAGTGGACTCCAGGGGTCCTTTTTCGTCATCTAATCCCTTAAGTCCGAAAAAGTATAAAACAATACAGAAGGGATGAATGTTCGATATCTTTATCGAGCCGAACTAGACAAGCGCTCGATCTTTTTGTGCAATAATCCCTCAGGTCCAAAAAGATTAAAATCTAGAGGAGGGATAGCTCTTCCGGTCCTTTTAACGAGCTGGAAGGCCAAAACTCGGCAAACTTTTCATATTTTACGAGTTATTGAAAAGAGCTCAAAGAAGACTCGTCTTTTGAGGAACGAGTGATAAACAGGGATAGCAGCAGATTCCAGGTACAGGTTGGAATTTTCCAATCACGGTAGTATTACAAGGATGGCTAAGTGAAATCACTCTTCGCAGCTGTTCCTCAAAATAGGTAAACAATCAAGTGGATGTGAATGATCGGCCAAATGAAAAGTGGAGGTGACGGTGCACAAACACGACCAAGGCTTTTATGGCTGATGAATTTACGGTCTCAAATGGTTATTTACTGGTTCATTTTTTCTGAATGAGCTTGAACTCTGGGGGGAAGCCTGCTCACAAGCTTATGTTTATTTTTTAACGAGCATGAATTTCCGCATTAAAACTGCTCGGATCTTGCGTTTATTTTTTAACGAGCATGAACTTTGCCAAAACTGCTCGTTTTTTACCAGTCATAAAGTAGGAAGGTCTCATGGAAGATCGCTATTTTTTAAAGAGCTTCATCTCCCTACGTATTGCTCCATATCCTCTCTTTGTGCAAGCCGGGTATCGGCCTATCCTACGGGTTAGAGGGGTTAGTCCTACCTAAAACTAAAAAGCCGCCCGCGCTTGCATTCCAAGAGGTTTGCATGCCCCCAGGTGTAAGTCTAATTTCAAGGTCGCCCCTACTTATCCGTCAAAAACCCTTGTTTTCAACTGGTGAGGCTTACCTCTTTCAGGTTATCCAAAGATTGTTCTGCTAATCTTTCAAACAGAACTTTCTTCGGCGACGCCGACTAGGCGACGGTGAATGACGTTGCTCCGCCACCCACTCATAACTTTAACAAAAGAATCTTTTTCCAGAACAACCCCATCCCTAACAGCCCCTTCTGAGAGTCCAACTCTCTCTTTGTCTTCTTGTCCTTCTTCTCCACGAAGATGGCTCAGAGGAAGATTCACAAAGATGAAGGAGGGGGACGGGGTACGGACTAGTCATATTCTTCCGCGGAAATTCTACTTTACACCCAAGGTTTTTTCTGCCTCCAGAGCAGACCGGGATGCATGCCCCCTGGGTTCTGGCCTTCCTTTCCCGAATCACTCGCATTCATCAGGAAGAAGAACCGGAGGTAGAGACCTTTCTTGACCGAAAATACCATTGAGGATAGGTATGTGACTACTTGCGATGTGTGATCCCGGAAGTGAAAGTTGGTCTACGAGCTTGACCATTCTTCCTTCGTATGGAAAACCCATTATTCGAAAGAGTGAGGAGACTATTGCTTCCATGCAATATATGTAGTCTCGTCCAAGGAGTAGGTTATAATCCAAGGGTCCTTGGACGACCATCAAATTCATCTTGACAGCCTTCCCTTTCAATGTAATAGGCACATTAGGTAGAATCCCTAATGGTCGACTGGTTCCTTTGTCAAAACCCGAGAGATTTCTTATCTCGGGCAAAAGCGCTGGGCAACCCAGTGCTTTCCAAGCAATAGAGGACAGGATACTCACAGATGCCCCTTCATCAATGATAGTTCCAGCCATTACCATTTTGTATATTTGGACTATAACTCTAAATGGTATACTGGCTGGTAACCGGGGTCTGCCTAGTTGGTTCCAATCAAAGGACACAACCAGGTTGCTTGGTGGTGGGACCGAATATACGGCCGGGTATGATCCTGACGATGCTCCTTCCTGCGATAAAGAAGTGGGCACATTGCCCTGATGTTCATCAGAATCGGTGTTAACGAAGAGAACCTGGACGGTGTCATCCTTACTCTCTTCGGTGAGGGTGTCAACTGAAGATGAATCCTCAGTGACCGTGGTATTTGAAGATGAAACTTCTGAAGGGAGAACCGGGTCAACTGTCGTTTCGAGCTTTGGACTTTCGTCCGGTCCGGATTCAGTAGGTTCACTTTCAGTGACTGACACTTCAGCTGGCCCTATGATCGGGGCAGCTGTATTTTCGACCAACGAAGGACTTGGCGCGAGTTTTTGATATCCAGGAGGAAGTAGCAACGGTGCAACCGGTTGATCTTCCAAAACTCTCTTTGTTTCGTCTAAAAAGGGACAACGGCGAAGGGTGTGATTGCCTTCACACAGTTCGCAGGGGAATCTCATTCCCCTTCGTCGTCTGCGACCTTCACTTTCGTTGGTCGACGGTAAGCATTCGACCTGGTTGTCAGAGGTTGACGCTTCCGACTCGTGCAAACGAGGGGACCAGTCCCTTAGTATCCGGGGAATACTGGGACAATCATGGTGGAGGTGGTCTCCTCTACATATGACACATGGCGATTTGGGCCCGGTCCGTGCTGTGTGTGGGTTTTCGTTAGATACCTTCTGCTTGCCCCCAGGCGCCTTTGGCTCCTTCTGCTTCTTTTCTTTCTTCTTCTTTTCCTTCTTCTTTTCTATGGGAGCCGCGCTTTTGGCGGCTTGAACTTTCGAAGAAGAAGGATCGGAGGAAGGCTCATAAGAAGTGGAAGGCTGGAGGGTAGTTCTAGACTGGTCTAACTGTTGACTCTACTGTTCAGGAACCGTGGTGGTCTGAACTACAGCGGTTGAGAATAGCCAAACTGGCAGGCCAATTGTCAGTCCTGGAAGCGACAATGTGGCCATGTGGGGAGCACCAACTTCTCCCCAAGAGGAGAAAGGGCTAGGGGTCCCATCATGTGGAATCCCTTTGTTGGTGTGTTCCATGTTCTCAACTTTAAGATCAACGTAGGAATCAGGGGTAATTATGTTCCGTTTAAGATGAATTTTATATGACGACGCTTTAGACACAACTTGCTTTTTCACTTTTTAAGAGTCGAGAAAAAGCTAAAGATGACTCTAGTCTCCTTCGATGTATTAACGAGCCCGAAGTGACAAATGCTTGGATGGACTTTTTCGGTTATAGAGTTTGAAAAAGGCCAAAAGAAACTACTCTGGAGTTCTAGGCAAGGGTGTGCCAAACCTTTCGCGAAACCACAGAATACGTTTTACGGTACGAGTGGTCGATCTTCGTGAATGCTGTGTTCACTGCATCGCGATCAGTAGGGCGGCCGACACGGCTTCCTATGGATAAAGGCTTTGTTCCTATAGGGGTCCCCCAATATACGCGACGGTACGCGGGGGCACAAATCTGTATTAGCGCTCTCGTCCCTCAGGAGGAATCACCCACCTTCGTAGAGATCGATAGTCACTATGTTTAACGACGCCGGTTCACGTCTCTACCTAGACCTCTACTGTGTTTCGTTATGTTTCAAAGCGTTGTTAGATAAATTCAGTTCTTTTTAGGTTGATCTTGCTTAGCAGTTTGCCTTTATGGATCACCACGTGATGTATGAGACAACTCCTAAATGCAGTCTAAGAATGATAAGCAAGCTTTTTCAATTCTTTCAACTTATGAAAACCTTAACTACTGAAGGAAAATAAAGAAATCATCTTTTCAAACAGATCATAGAGCACACACTGATGCACTTTTCCTAAATCGACATGCAAACTGTCAAAATGCACATGCACAATGCAAGTATTTCTTTTCTTCTCTCTTAATGTTTGGTGTATGACAAAAAGAAAGCTGTTGTACGATTTCGAATTCAACCTCAAGCGAAAGCAAACAATTATTTGTCCAATAATCAAAAGAACACCTTAAGATTCACTCGTTTCAACACAAGAAATACTGAAATTCGAACCATATAACGAAAGCAAATGCTCAAGCAGCTATGAACAGTAATAAACTAGCTCTTAGAATCACAACGACACTTTCTCACAGGTCTAGATCCAAGAGGTCACAGCAAGACTAGTTCACTTTCGATATGGGAAACTGTGAATGAAAGCAAGAAATACAATAAGAACAATCACGGTTTCTTCATACAACTGAGGCGGAATGATGGCAAAGAAAGATAGTTTCAGCTGGGTATACAGGTTGACAACAGGCTGCAAAAACAATACTGAAAATTGGGCAACAGAAAGCAGGGAACCCTAGTTGCACAAGGCAAAACTGGATCAGCGCAGGTACTGCACTGTCAATCTGACATGCAGCGCAGGTAGCCCCTTCGGGACCTGCGTTGCAGTGCAGGTAGCCTTTGTGGCAGCTGCACTGATGAGACAACTCTCATCTCACTCAGATTCCGAGTCACAGATTGCTCAAAAATCAGTGGTTTTTGGCCAAATCAGAAGCTATCAGACAAGTATACTCTAGAGGATGATTAAGGAAGGTGAACACTATCACAAAGAGCTAAAAAGAGTCCTTGTGGATCAGCTTTTTAAAACATGAACATGCCCAGCACTGGGCTAGAGTAGCTGCCCTCTACTTTGCATTCAAAGGATTCGAATGCAGTTCGATTCGGTACTCCCTTTGTTCAAGAGATAAATAGCAAGAATACACAAGCTACCAACAAGACACGCTCCCCAGTGGAGTCGCCAGTCTGTTGTGGGGAAAAGTATCCAACACGGAATGACCCTATCCCACTCTAAGGGTGACAGTTCCTTAGCAACAGCTGAAATCAAAGCTATCTAAAGTTTCTTCTTTATGACATGCAAGAGATAAAAGGAAGATATCCACTTACCGATGTCTTGCGCAAGTGGTCGATCCAATCTCCTTTGATTGCCGCTTGCTCCCAGCTCCAAGTCTTTTCACGGGCCCAGCTACACGAGATCCTGCAAATAAGACAAGAAAAGGAAACTACAAGAAGCATGCATTCATAATCGATTCAAGGATTAGCATAAATCAAAGACGCAAGTAAGACAATACACCATTGAAACACATGCGAATAGAAGAACCTCAAATGCTTTATTAATATATGGAAGTAAGGTTCAGGCGGTGATACAACCATGAGAGGTCCAATCCAGCATCACCTTCCCGACGGAGAGAAATCTCTTCTTCACCTCCCTCAAGCAATCACCCAATACCCTCAACTGTAAACCAACAACAATTCTCTGCACAAAATTCCCGCCTCCAGATCCCATGGGATGAGATCCTTATATAGAGTTTTGGAGTGAAGATAAGTCAGCTTGATGTGTGACTTGTTGTGCTCTTCAACTCCAGTTGTTCTTCAGTCCTTCACTCAGAGTTTCTGCCTTCCACTTGGAGTTTTAGAACCTCTTAACTCATCATTAGGCGAATCTTCTGATCCAAGTGTCATTTTAGAAGCTTCCTGGGCACTGGCACATTGAGAAAAGATTCCTCCACATGTCCAAGTACGCCCAACGCAGGTAGCCTTTGTTCTACTTGCTATGCAACGCAGGTAGCCTTTGTTGTACCTGCTATGCAGCGCAGATGCCTAGTGGAGCAGCTGCTTTGATCCAAAATTGACCTGTTTTTGAGTGTTTTTCAGTGGAGAACTGATCTGTAGTGCTGTGGTTTGCTGACCTTGTTCCTCTAGGGGTAGGAACAACATGTTTAGGGACTTTGGATCCCTCAGATTATTGACATTTCATGCTCTATGCTGTAAGGCACAAAAATGTCTATAACAATGCCGTTTGTGGGTCCATGCCCCCCTCTTCTTCCTATGCTTCCCGCCCATGCGAAGGAGAATTTTGGCCCTAGCTCGCCTTCATGGTTGCCTCCTGTGTTGCTGCTACTGTACTTTTTTCCTACTTAGTTACCATCTGTACAGCGTCTCGTGCCACTTGCACTTCTATTGCCATTGCCTCCTTCCTTCTCTTTTCTGCCAATTGTGCGATGTGCATATTGGCCTCACCTTTCTTCCTTTGGGCTGTCAACTTCTCTATCTCTGCGATGTCCAAAGCACGCCACTTCGACTGCCATGTCTCTAGGACATTAAAGATGACATTGTCTATGGCTACAAAGGGTAGCTTCCTCCATTGTTTGGTCGAGTCCTTGCGCGCTCTAATGTAAATGTTATGGATGTCCACTTTGAATTCCACAAAACTTGTGAGGCTATTATAGACAGTGGGCGATAACTGCAGCTTGCGGTTGATCCCCATTCTGAGGTTCATCTCCATGAACACCCAAAATATTTTACTGTCACAGATCCTCTTGGCATCCTTTGTGGCCCAGAGCAAAGCATACTTCATGGCCTCTTGCAGATCTCTGCCAATCGTGGGGAATTGACTATCCTTCGATAATTCCCCTACCACGAGCACTATGGACAATAATATACATGCATAGTGTAATGCTTTTCCCTATTCCTCAGCTTCAAAATAATTCTCTAAAAACTCCTTGCAGAGGAACTCAGACCAGCTAAACTGGGCCCCCTCTGCGCACTGCTCAGCCAGTGCTACCACCGATGTGGGTACCTCGTCTGCACAAAACTTGCACATAACCTTACCTGCCAGTATTTGGGTAGCCACTTTCACTACTTTGTCACTGATGCTAGATATGGCGTAGCCCCTTTTCTTCTTTGCCAGCTGGTATTTTTTCTTCATGGCCTCTGCGATGGCCAAGTCATTGCTTTTCCCTTCAGGTCTCGACAGCGGAACCATTTGTTGGCTTGTTGGGGCCTAACCCAGGTTCGAAGTTAATTAGCCAAACAAATCCCTGTACTAATGGCAACAGTCTGCGCAATAAATAAACAATATACTTACAAATTATATCCAATCATGCATTAAACCAGGAAAATATACACAGAACTATAACATAACTTCTCTTTATTGATTCTCCCAATGGTTACAGACTTAACCTGCCTACGCACTCAACTGCAAGGGTCCACGCACTCAGCTGTGAACTACTAGGCCTTTGTGCACTCAGCTGTAGAGCCTTCTCCTACTCTACGACCCATAAACACACTTCACACTTTGACTCAATTACTTAGACTTCTCATGCCTCAATTCTATTCATTATTTGTTATATTTCACTTAGAGCCTTGCTCTATTTATACAATCCCATGGTCCGCAGACCATGGGTAGGTCTATCCAGGCGACATTACATTACAAAAACTAGGGTGGACAACCTTGTGACTCTATTACACTTTCGTGCCCCGTGCCCGCAATTCACGGAGCTTTTACAAAAAGATTCGGTCAAAACTTGGGCTTTAAGCCGCAAAAAATGCCTTGGGGGGGTTCCATGCCCAGCAATAAGTGGGTCTAATCTCTAAGTTATACTATTGCATTACTGTGACCTAATTTTCTCTTTTTTCTCCAAGTTCTTTCTGGACAAGTAATTGACTTACTACTGGAAAAGGTACAATTAATTTTGTATGTGATTTTAGAAGAAAGGGTCTAAAGTGTTTGATTAACTTAAAGACAACAAAGAATTGTTTTTCTACTTATGAATAGTTTAATTCCACCCCCTGTAATGTTGAGTTATTGAATTCAATGGGGGATTATAATGCTTCATCATTCTTTTGAGTTAGCATAGTTGCATATGAATGATCATAAGCAAAAGTATAAAGAATAAATTATTTTGAAAAATCAGGTGAAGATAGGGAGGTAGCTTGAATGATGGCTTGCTTGATTGATTCAAAAGCATTTCTTTAATTGTTACCCACCTGTATGTTGCATTTTTTTGAATCATGTTATGTAGAGGCATGCCAATTTGAGAACAATCTAGAACAAAACACTTTACAAAGTTAATTTGTCCAAGAAAATATTGCATTTATTTCTTGTTATGAGATAAAGAAATTTCATAAATGGCCTTTATTCTATTAGGATCGATAGTGTTACCTTCTTTGGAAACAATGAATCCTAATAGCTTACCCTTAGTCCACACAAAGAATAATTTCTTAGGGTTTAGAGAGATATCATATTTTCTGCACCTTTTCAAGATTATCTTAAGTTCATATAGATGGTTACCTATTTTTTTAGATCAGACAGTAATATCATCGATGTAGATAACCACTAATTTTTTCATAAGACCTATAAATGCAATGTCCATATCTCTATAAAACATTTCTCCCCTGTTGATCGACCAAAGGGAATCTTTTGATATTCATATGTTCCCCATTTGGTTCTAAATGTATAAAGTATCCCAGTGGTGTGACACCGATTCACAGTCTTCAACCTGTCTACAAGGTGTACCAAAATTTGATTGTATCTAGAAAATCCATCTAAGAAGGACATCAATTCAGAGCTTGCTATAGATAGTAAAATTTGCTTCATGGGAGGTAGTGAAAAGTTGTCTTTCTCAAATGCTTTGTTCAAATTTCTAAAATCTATACAAATCCTGATATCACCATTCTTCTTTCTGATTGGAACTAAATTGGATACCCATTTAGAATTTCTAATAGGAATAATAATTTTAGCCTTGATTAGTTTGTTAAGTTTGACTTTGATTTGAGACTCAAGGTTTGGATGGATTTTCCTAAGTTTTTGTGGGACAAGTTTGACATCAAGTAACATGGGTATTGCATGTTGAATTATTGAAGTATCATATGTTTTTAGGTCATCATAGCTCCATGCAAATACACACACACACACACACACACACACACACATATATATTAAGAAGGTGACTGAAGCTAAGTATTTCATTTGGGGAGAGACCTAGTCCTAAATTAATGTTGTGAGGCTTTTCATTAGATCTGAATTTACAAATGCAAAACTTCAGAGTAAAAACCTAAACCTTGCAGTTAGTTGGGAATTTAAATATATCTTTCAAATCGTAAAGATCCTCCAACTTAACTATTAGCTTGGGAAATGAATTTTATATTTTATAACCTCCTGAGGATTTGTTAATATCTTTATCATGCATGTCCTCATTCATAAATTTCTCATCATAGGTCCCTTTTGTTGACGGTGTTGGACCCTCCAACATGTCAAAGGGATCTCCCCGGTAAGAAGTCCCAATTAGAACTCAGACTGTTTGGTGTAGGAGTCCCAGTAGTGGGTCGTAAGGTAATGCCTTGATCGCGATGTCACATAGAGGCAAGTAAGATAACTCTATCAGTAGCAAGGGTGTGACCACTGCACTGAGTTAGGGAAGATGCATGATAGGTTCTAACACAAAGGGGGTGAGATGAGTGCACCCCTTAACAACATGTATTAGTACTTAGCTGGGAAGGGAACACACGAGCGAAGATGCATCACAATCTGGAAAGAAGAACAATCGACAATCCAAAGTGATGGTTAAACCAACAACACATTTGCAACAAGATTCTTATAATTGCATATGAATCAGTTCATACACAAATATGTAAGTTAAAATAAAAATATCATTAAGGCAACTGGAACAATCCAACTACAATAACAACATATGCATGAAAATGTGTTGGCTCTTATTATATAAAGAAGCGTAAGTTCCAATCATACAATACATCCATTTAAACCTACTATCCCCATCAGTGAAATGTTACGGCCACATCCTCTTGCTCCTCCAAAGAGATGTACTAGCTTCGTGTAGTGGAGAAGCCAAGACGCGTTATAATACTGTCCAAGTTTTCTTCAATATAATCTTAATAGAATCTTGGCTGACCAAAAGCCTATACAATGAGTTATGAGGGAGTATTTATAGCGAAGGGTTGGGTGACCCTTGACATTCCCCTTTGTGACCATTCAACTACCCTCATGACTCTTCACATACTATATGACTGTTACATCCACTATTGAGACTTGACTTACACTTGATATGACTCAACAATACAATGCACATGTACCCATGTGAACAATGGCTTGTACAAGCCAAAATAGACATCATTCTGACTTAGACAACTATAGAAGTCAAATTTTCTTGACATCCTCATGCTGATCAACAATAACATATTGATGCCAAGATTGGTAGTCCTTGATAGTGTCTATGTGTTTTGCTGTGACATCTATCTAAAACCTAAACTTTACTTCCATACCATCTGGGTACACTGCTCGGGCTCCTATTTCCAAATTGTCTCAGAGCATGCACATCATTGTATTCAATGTGGCTAGACCAACAACGTACTTGTGCATGATCTCTACACTGATAAGCAAGTTTGGGCTAGTGTTATTGGGAAAACTAGTGTCTATATAGAGCTGATAGTCCCACTAAGGCTGGTAGCTACCTTAGAAACAAACAAACTAAAAACTACTTTCTTTTTCCTTTATGAGAAATAGATCAGAGAAGAATAAGGAGACCAACCTCTGTCTTGCGCTTGGTTCCTTGCTCGTTTCCTCTCTCTTATGATAGGTCTTTGCCATTCGCTTCCTTGTCTACCCAGCTTCAAAGAGTACCTGTAGAATCAAAGCAGCATAACACTATCCAAGAACATAGATCTATTATCACAAACAATATAGGACCAGATGTATATTGACCACACAAATGCATAAATCATCAATCATACAAGAATGTGGAGGAAAACTTGAATAGCTTTATTGATAATCAAGAAAGAGCAAAGAGGATTACAACCAATTGTTCTGACCTAGCATCATCCTCTCAGCAAGAAAGCCCTTCTTCACCTCATGAAAAGCTTAGATCACCCAAAACTATGATATTGCACCAATAAACCAGCAGCATTTCCTTACAAGATACAAAATTCTAGCCTCTAGATCTCTGGGATGAGGGATCCATATATAGATGTTTGCAAGGGGAATGAGTTAGCTTTTGAGATTTTGATTAGTGTCCTCTCTCTGATAGTTCTTGATTCCACTTGGATATTGATGATCTCTTACTCATCCCTGGTCGAATGCAGAGAGGCAAGTGTCACAGGAGAAGTTTCTGGAAGATTCCATGCTCCTCCACCTTGTGGATTGACCCTGCCATTTGTCAACTCTCGCCCATTGCACCCCATAGAAGGGATTTTCAACATGCATCGCACCTACTATGTGTATTTAGGTGGGATGCAACGCACTTTGACTATGGAGCAGGTGAAATGGTCCAGTTTTGACCAGTTCTGACTAGTTTTTCATGGAAAACTTCTGGGAGATGCTGTAATCAGTTGATATTGTTCTTTTAGGGGTTGGAACAACACCTTTAGGGACTTAGGAGCCCTTAGTTTATGGACATTTATGATTGGGGTTGTAGTGCCCAAAAATGTCTATAACAATTGCCCCCTAAAGCATGAGGTCGTTAATCTTTTGATGTCGGGTGAAATGCTTTATCATGAGGATCCGAAGTTTTTCAAGCTAGAAGGCGACCTGTAATAAGATACAATACAATAAATTATCTTCATAATATTTTCATGATCTAGCTGAGGTGGGCATTCCCATGCTCATCTTTATAAATTCATTTTCATGTACATAAGATAGACAATCATCTAAGTGGAGACTGATGATTCTGGCAGAGCCATCATCCCTTAGATTGGATGATTATCTGTGCAACAATGATGTACATTTGATGTCTTTATTTTCCTGAATATATATCACAGCCCGAATGGATGAAACTAGATCCGGGGTCTTCAATCTCGTTCGATCTTCATTCAAATTACAAGTCGATCCATGTGAGAGGTGTTCTGGAGTCGAACATGGAAAGACATCGCCTGATTACTAGATAATAATGTAAGCTGTTAACAGGCGCGAGAGGAATCACCGATAATGATGATGACCCTCAAGGTAATGCAGTACAATTCACGTGGTGTGAATAAGGGACTTGGTGTCGAACACCATGCAAAATCTTTCGGTCGAAGGCCATTGATGCAAACCTGTCACTGGAAGTGAGAAACTTGCCATTGAGGCATGCAAGCTTCAAAGTACTGAAAGGGATGTTCCTAGATCGACTTCTTGGATAATGAGCTGATGTCGACAAGAAGCGATCCATCATAGGAGGGCCTTAGTGAATCCCACATCAATGACATGGAACGGAGCAAATGATTTTAATGGAGGTGAAAATGATCTGGTGATATAAGGTTCAGGGTGGCGGTCATGAAGGAATGGAGCGAAAATGTATTGCAGTGGGTGATACACAGGTGAATTCTCTGAGCAACTTCTCTTGAACATATCGGCGACACTGACATGATGGATTGGTAGCATTAACCCCAAATGTGGATGGTATGATGGAACCATGGTGATGTGACCAGTGAATGAACAACCCAACCCCAACTCGGATGCGGAGTGAAAGTGTCATGTTCAAGAGCGAATTGCTACCAACAAAGTTTCTTCGAGTTTTATTCCCAATTTTTCCCCAGTCATTGCTGACCAATACCTCTTTATTTTTGTCAAGCTTGAGGAGGATAACATATGCTTGTTCTATAATTTTCCCTTCGGGCAAACCCATCGCTATGTTTTAACGAGCCTAGCGATAGTGAAACTCGTTCTTGTTTGTTATGGACAAGTTTGTCGCTATTAGGTTTTAACGAGTTTAACGACAAAGATAACTCGGTCCTTTTCAATTTTAGAGAGTCTAAAA
Source organism: Pinus tabuliformis (assembly GCA_031772625.1). Classification (NCBI taxonomy): domain Eukaryota; kingdom Viridiplantae; phylum Streptophyta; class Pinopsida; order Pinales; family Pinaceae; genus Pinus; species Pinus tabuliformis. The sequence goes on from CM062815.1 coordinate 43,800,724, forward strand.
AGGGACGTAAAGGAAACTCCAAAAATCCTTTTTCGTCATCTAATCCCTTAAGTCTGAAAAAGTATAAAATAATACAAAAGGGATGAATTTTCGATAATTTTAACGAGCCGAACAAAACAAGCGCTCGATATTTTTGTGTAATAATCCCTCAGGTCCAAAAAGATTAAAATCTAAAGGAAGGATAGCACTTCTGATCCCTTTAACGAGATGGAGAGGCCAATGGCTCGACAATATTTTCATATTTTACGAGTCAGTTGAAAAGAGCTTAAAGGAGACTCGTTTTTGAGGAACAAGTGATAGATTCGGGTAGCAGCTCATTCCAGGTAAGATTTGGAATTTTCCAATCACGGCAGTGTCACAAGGATGGCTAACAGGATCACTCTTCGCAGCTGTTCCTCAAAAGGGTAAACAATCAAGTGGAGGTGAATGATCGGCCAATACAGAGTGGAGGTGATGATGAGAACACGACCAAGGCTTCAAAGGCTGAAGTAATACATTCACGATGATTATTTACCAGAAATTGGTTCATTTTTTAATGAGCTTAAACGCTGGGGGAAACACTTGCTCATTGCTTATGTTTATTTTTTAACGAGCTTGAATTCTGCGTTAAAATTGCTCGATATAACAGTCATTTCTTGACTTTACCATTAATAACTTTGTTCCTTCAAAGATTGTGCTGCATGCTCAATTGCTTCATCAAACTAGTAAGAAATGAACAATACATGTTTGGAAAATGAGTTAAGACACTAATATTTTACTTGAATTAAGTAAAAATTAATTTAAAAGTGCTTTTACCCCTCATTTTACCATTTCCTTTGAACTTTGGTCTGTTGGAGCCTTGGAGGTGCTTTCCCCCCTTGATTTTCACCAGCTGATTCCGGGAGATTTTGTGGATGATTTTTGGCGCTGTCTGGACCAGGTAGGAGCTAAACCCGAGCTCTTTCATTTCATCCTTTCCATTTTGCATTCTAAGCCTGATTTCTGGTTTTTCTGAGCCTCTGGGGTTTGAAAAACTTGCCCTGGCTCCATCGCACCCTTTCTATATCGAAAGGTGTGTTGCATGTTGGCCTACCCACTGGATAGTTAGCATGCAACACACCCAGAACACTGTTGGGGGTGCGATGGGCGCAAGGAGGGAAATTTGTGCACAGTTTTCAATGGAAATTTTTGCCTGTTTTTCACCAAATTAGGATCTAACTCTTCTCTTGTTTGTTTTCAGAGATTCATTGGAGCAAAATCCCTGTTACATGGTGATAACGTGAGCATGAAGAAGAGGACATGCTTGCTTTACATGATCCGGTTATGGTAAATGCACTGCGGAACTGTGTCCTGTTCAAGTTTTTCCGCATCTCTAGCATGAGGCAACAAATCAACTTGTTGCAGTATTTGCTCAATGTTTGGGACCCTACCAGCCAGGTGTTCTAGATTAGGGGAAAATCCATCCCCTTGACTGTCGTGGACATCTATTTTTTGACCGACTTATCGAGGCGGGGTGCCCCTATCTCATTATCAGGTTCGGCCCGTGGGGTTGAATATTTGAGAGATTACATTCGCAGGTATTGCAGAGAGGGATCACAGCTGAGTAAAGACGGCAAGATCATCATCTGAGATGTCACTGACAGGTCCCTGAGGACCATTCTGTTCACCTTTTGTAGGATGGCTAGTAATGCGGCTCTTCATGTGGCCAACCGGTCTTATATGCAATATGCCTTAGAATGCCTCGAATCGAAGGTGTTCAAATGGTGTGATGCAGTACTCTTCGTGATGAAAGAACAATTGACCAAAGTGAAAAATGGAACATTGAAGAACTTTGGATATGGTTCTATTTTGACCGCCTTTGCCTTGGAAAAGATCCTGCTGATGCAGCGGCAGTACATTTCACTTGGTTTGCCTCCACCGACTAAGCCACGGATGCAGAGATGGGTCAACCATATGTCCAGACATGCTGGTTAGTCTCAGGTTTCCTTTCCTGATACCTTCTTCGGGTGGTTCGATCGTCAGGAGATGGTTTTTTCCGAGTATCCATATGCTGGTATGGACTTCCGGGGTGACCCGGATTTGGTACTGCCAGTTGGCGAGCAGTGGGGTGCCATTGGTAAATTCTTTGACCATATTTCTGTTTATCGTTTCTCTTTATAATGTCCTTGTGCTTTATTCTATCAAGACTAATCAGAACTCATGTGCTCATGCAGATGTTGGTCCCGTTCGGCCAGTAGTACGCTTGAGAGTGCCAGCTGCCGCTCTAGCAGGAGAGGCTGTGGGAAGGGCTATCCTTCGCGACCTTGATGTGGCTGAGACTCTTTCAGAAATACGAGATCAGGTTGAGGGCCTCACTCTCAGTATTCCATATGTGAGGACTGACAAGCTGCCTCTGAGGTTGCAGCGACATACTATTGGCATGCTAAGTCGATGGACTAGGCTTTTACGCATGATTGCACAGGTGGTGACTTGTTATCACCAGCATCATTAAACTAGGGTGCCCCCTAGAATTTTGAGTTTTGGGTCATTTGACCAATTTTGTCTTGGTTACAGAACATTATGTGTAAACCATAAACAGTTATATATATATATATATATATATATATATATATATATATATATATATTTTTTTTTTTTTTCAGAGTTTTATTTTGGTTAAGTTACATGATCCGAATGCAAATATTGATGAAATGCTTATTTTTATAAATGTTGCAAATGTCTATCTAACACATAATTTGCCAATGAGTCAGTTAATGTGTTTAAGCTTTTGGAAATATGGTGATATTGAATCAAATTGCCTTTCCAAAATCTTGACCCTTAGGAACATGCGATATATAGCTGGATTTCGGACGGAGTAGATACCAGTGAGTTGTAGTATGACGAGCTGTGAGTCTAGCCTAACGACAAGTCAACATATGCCATGTTGATGGCATCAGAGAGAAGTTCTATCAACGCGCTATATTCAGCAATGTTATTTGTTGATCGACCAATACATACCCCTCTGAAACTTACTAACTCGTCGCTTGGATCAAAAATGGCCCAGGCCATAGAAGATAGGTTCCGCGAACTACGACTTGCTCCGTCGGCATATCCAAAAAAAGATTCCAATAGGTTCGACATCTGTGACAAATGTAAAAAGTGGATTTACTTCACCAAAATGATTACCCTTAGCGAAAATAAAAATGTAACAAAAGCATATGGGTTACCACACTGAATCATGCATAGTAACGCTTAAGGTACAACACGTTATGGGGTTGCGCCAGTGGAATTCCGTCGTAATCCATTAACTCGTAGGCTCCTTTTTCTAATACATGTTTAACAATATAGGGGCCCATCCATAAAGACTTGAATTTACCTGCTCCCAATTTATCGGATTCTTGGTCATAAAGTAAGACCAAGTCACCTTCTGAGAAGACACGGGGTTTGACATTCTTGTCGAAATGTGCCTTGAATCATTTCTTATGGGCTTCGTTAGCCAAAGTGGCATCACGATGGGTTTCATCCAATTGGATTAATTCCAAGAAACGAGCCTCCTCTTCTGAAGTTCTAGGGAGAAGGTCGATTGCGAGTTTGAGGGACGAGATTTCACACTGAATTGGTAAGATTGCTTCTAGGCCATACACCAGTTGGAAGGGTGTAAACCCGGTTGCATTCCTTACCGATGTTCAGTATACCCACAAGGCCGAGTACAGGATCAGGTGCCAACTCCTTTTGTGGACTCGAATCATCCTTTGCAGCATGCGCTTCAGGACTTTGTTGATTGCTTCAACTTGTCTGTTGCCTGCCGGGTAGTATGGAGTAGAGCTGTCGTGAGACAACCCTAATTTGGCAGCTAATTCAGCCATCATGTGATTGCGAAAATGCGATCCATGATCTGTGACTATAGCCTGTGGAACACCGAATCTGACGACTACATGATTGAAAAAGAAAAGGGTAGGGGTTTCACCAGTGTTATCCAATGTAGGCATCGCCTAGGCCCATTTGGTAAAATATTCCACTGCAACTATGATATACCCATGCCCCTCGGTCTCGGTGGGGTTACATGTCATGAAATCAATGCCCCATTTGGCGAATGGCCCAACAACAATGATTGGCTACAGAGGTGTGGGTGGTCTTCTGGTTTTGCTATCGAAAATTTGACAGGCATGGCAACTTCTGACTGCGATTATGCAATCTTTGAACATTGTTGGCCAGAAGTATCCTGCTCGTAAAAAATTTTGCGCCGTAGCGAAACCAGATTGATGCCCCCCACACGCACCTGAATGGCAATCATTCAGGACTTTTTCGGCTTCCTCATGGGTGAGGCACCTCCTCAGAACTATATCGCCACTACGACGGTAAAGTGCATCACCGACGATCATGTAGCCTTTTGATTGGTATCGAATACGTTTTTGTTCGGAGCGGGTGGTATTGGGCATATATTTTTGGGTTTGGAGATAGATGATTATATCTCCATACCATGGATTGCTTGAATATATCAGAAACAAAGATTCATCCATGATTGTTTCATCTAATGTTTCATCGTTGGACGACGATGGGAGATCGCATAGTAATTCTGCGAAAACCAGGGCTTTCTTTGACTTGGATTTTACAAATTCCAGATCAAACTCTTGTAGAATTGCTATCCATTTTGAATATTTGCCCCCCAGCAACTGTCGCGACAATATAAAAGTCATGGGGTTGCAATCTGACAGAATGGTATTTTTTGAAAGAGGACATAGTGTATAATATATAGGATGTTCAATTCTGTTGTCTTCTTGAACTAAAACCATTGCAATGATTGTATCCGCTGCAGCCAGATACAGGTTAAAGTCTTTTTGATAATTAGGAGTGTACATTAATGATGATTTCATTAGGGATTCTTTTAAAGCATCAAAGGAGGCTTGCGTGACCTGATCCCAGATGAAGGGAACTTCCTTTTTCAATAGACGTGTATAACCTTTAGCAAGTTCGGCGTAATTTGGAATGAACCTCCTCAGAAAGTTTGCTTTCCCTTGGAGTTTCTGAATCTGAAGAAAATTTGAAGGTGGAGGCAAATTAATGATTTTCTGAAACTTACATGGGTCGAGACAAATCCCATCCTTTGAGACTACAAAGCCAAGTAAACGACCAGAACTGACACAGAACACACATTTGTGTGGATTGAGTCGTATTTTGTAGTGTCAGCAACGTAGAAATATCGCTCTCAAATGCTGCGGATGATTGGTCCACTTTCGCGAATGAGCCAGAAGGTCGTCGAGATATGGTTGAATGATGTTTTTGATGTCATGGAAGGCATAATTCATTGCCCTTTGAAATGTTGCCCCTATGTTCTTTAAAACAAAGGGTAATTTGCGATATGCAAATGTGCCCCACGGACAAATAAATGCAGTCTTTGACTGGTACTGTGGGCAGATATTTATTTGATTATACCCGGAGAATCCATCCATGAATGAAAAGATTTCGCATCCGGCGCATTCATCAATTATCTGGTCAATAAAGGGTGTAGGGTAGTTGTCTTTTGGACAAGCTTGATTTACATCCCTATAATCGATGCACACTCTAATCGTTCCTTGTTTTTTCATAACAGGAACAATGTTCGATACCCAATTGGTTAGAGGAACTGGGTAAATGAAACCAGCATGGAGAAGCTTCTCAACTTCTGCCTTGATGGCAGCGGATTTTTTGGGGTGCACCTGCCGTAGCCGTTGTCGTACTGGTTTGACATCTAGATACATCTTGATTTTGTGTTCAACTATACTCGAGTCAATGCCTGGCATTTCATCATATGACCAAGCAAAGACATCTCTGAATTCGCGAAAAAGAGCGTTGTATATTTCTATTTCTGAAGGAGAACAACATTTGCCAACATAAATATTCTCTACAACATCTGTTTTGGTCGAGATATTTATGGCGATAGTCTCTTCAATGTTGGACAAGTTTCACTCGGAATCCACCGTGTTTACAGTATTTGATAGGAAATCAAAAACTGAAGGATGATGAAGGTCATCAGGAGTATCTTCTTTACAATCCGGAAGATGGGAACGATGGTGGTAATATTTCCATGGCACCCCTTCAATTACCATTGATTGAACAATTCCTTCGTCGGTGTAATGCACTTGCGACCAAGGATTGAAGGGGTGCCATATTCCTTAGACCTATCTATCCAAACGCTTGATGAGTGTTGATTCGGGTCTGCCTCCCATGTTGAAAACATTGATTGCTACAATATTTCTATTGGACTTGGAGGCAATACCTGCGTATGATCCATGTTTATATCGTTTTCTGAGATCTTTTGAATCAAAGATATCATATTGCATGTTCCTACCATCGCTACTTCCACCAGATTGATTGGAGGCGGAAGGGAAAATGTCCTCATTAATATAGGGTCTTTTAGTAGTCCTACTCCGATATTTTGAAGCATATGGGGGCTTCCATGGATCATCGGAATGCTTCCGGTAACTTGGGAACTATTAGGGAGAAATGTTTTTTGGTCAACGATCATAATTCCTCCTTGAAAAGGAAATGCAATCTTTCTAAAGTAGGTCGACGCAACTGCAGCCATAGCATATATCCATGGTCTTCATAGTAGGATGTTGTAATTGAGGTTTCCGTCGATTACTTCGACATCTATTTCTATTGTTTTCCCTCCTAGTTCAACTTGCAAGTTACTTAGAATACCATATGGGGTATACGTTCGTCCGTCAAATGCTTTTAATGTTGTCAAAGATTGCGACAAGGTTAGAGATCCTAAATTTTTCCAGCAACTCATCGACATAATACATGTAGATGCCCTCTCATCAATAATTGTTCGATGAACAGTTTTGTTGAGGGCCTTCACTTGAATGAGGAAAGCTAGTTGAGCTGGTAACTGAGGATCGTATCCTTTATGATTAAAGGACACAATATTAAAATCCTTTGGGTCTATCCCACCGATAGCTGATAACAAAGCCTGCTTTTGGGATGGGCAATTTTGCAGTACCTCAAGTGTCAACATAGCGGATGGCGATTGGGCCAGATCTTCCACTATATTATAATGTTGTTCTGCTCTGGCATGAGGATTAAATGTCGAATTGTGTACTACTCCCTTTGGCGGTTTTATTGTTAGCTCTGGAATGATGGGAGGCACAACTTCTGTCGAAGTTGTTGTCGAACTACTAGGTTGATATTTATCCTTGTTGTGCGATAGCTGTGGATTCCCATAATCTTTGTTCCTTGTCGATATCAAAGCATCATTTTTCTATTTAGAAACTGACAACATCAGTACTTGGGACGGGGAAGCATTTTCACTAGCAACCAGATTTGTTCCTGGATTTGGAAACGTATTAGTCAATACGGCCGAGGTTTTTGAATTCTTGAAGAATCTTTTAAGCTCAGCCTTATGTGGACAATCTCTTGTCCAATGATCCTCATCACATATTATACATGGATTTTTTGGTTTCCAATCTCCTGGAGGGTTTGCAAAATATTTTTCAGGTGATGATTCCTTCTGTTTCTTCTTCTTCGCTTTGTTTTTCTTCTTGCCTCCCGGTTGCTTGGTTTCTTTGCCTTTATCTGTTGAGATGACATTTACTTCTGAGGCGAGAAGTTCTTATTTTGCATTTTGACTGGAAATATTACGGGCCTTTTTAGATGTAGCCTTTGTCGATTTTGTGTCTGTCGTACCAATCACACCATCGCCGGCATGAGAGTCATTGTTTGATTTAGGAGGAGGGGGGACGAAAAATTCTGGTCTGGGAGCGTCAGGGATTTTATTGTAGAGCGTGCCAGACTAAGTATAAATCAAGTCTAAATATTGCACACGAGAAATAACTTGCTCTTCAGTGATGACTCCTCCTTTTGCCACATCTTATGTAATGGAAGGTAATAAAGACTTAATAAACCATTCAGCTAAAAGCTGATCAAGAACATATGTTTTTACCATTCTACGACAATGTCGCCACTCATGAATATGATCGGATATGTGAATGGCCGTTGTTTTCTTGTAATTGGTAAGAGGTTCTGTTCCTGTTTCGTACCTTATCGGTCACTGAAAATGGGTTAAAAAGGTTGTGGCTAGGGTACTGAAGTTATCAAATGAAGCTCTGGGTAACTCGATATACCACTTTGCTGTCGGACTAGTTATCGTCCTCTGGAAAAGGCAAAGCCTAATCGAATCATCGTTTAGGGTGTTTGATGAACACCACAGATGAAATGTCATCACATGATTCAATGGGTCTTCACCCGGATTTCCATTAAATTTAGGAATATCTGACGGAAGTTTATGTGGAATCGCTGGCCACCAAGGGGCGTAAGCAATTGGATCGTTTGTTAACCTATTTAGATCCGGTAACTCCAAAGTTGCCACGAAGGGTAACTGTTGATTCAGGTTTGGTGAAGCATACCCAGGATAAGATGGGATTGCCTGAGCAGTTGGTCTCTGCATACCAACATAATGCATTTGATGCTGGTAACTTTGGTAAGGTTGATGGGCATAACCATTGTAGAATGGTTGATTTTGACTGTTTTGAATATACGACTGCCCACTATTTGCAAAGATGTGTTGCTCAGATCCTTGGTATACTTGTTGGAATTGCGGTTGTTGGTATTGCACCAGCCACGGTTGCGAAGCCATGTGGTGTTGTCCAATACTAACCATTTGACCAAGATGAGGGGTAATTGTACCTGTTTGGGCCTGTGTCATTCCACTAGTTGGCGATTGTGGTTGAGTCGCAAGGACAAGAGGCTATTGCATTACAACCTGAGAAACCTGAGGTTGGCATACAGTAGGCAACACTTGTACTTGTGACATTGTCACAATAGCCGACGTAGTTGGTATATTTGACATAGGTAAACATTGTTGCATTGAATACACAACTCTTGGTTGTTGAGGTAGTATCGGCACCCAACTGCTAGATGTAATTCCAGCATAACCTGAATTTTGTTGTGAACTCCCGTATGGTTGTCTTCCCGGAGGAGACAATGAAAGGGTATATTGCCCCCCATACGGCGGTAATCCGGTACTTAAAGGAATTGTTTGCCCTTGAGGACCAGACTGCCCAAATTGACACCCTGAAGGATCAATTTGCTGAGACTCAACATAAGAGTTCCCGATACTATTCCGGATGAAAAAACAGGAACGGACCATACTGTCGAAATAGCCCCTGAGTGGGCCCCGTCTAGCGATTGAGAGCTAGTTGGGACAGATGGTATGCCGACAAACATTGTTGGAGTGACAGCAGGAAGTTCTGCCATCGTTGTGTCGGATGACACAGTCCTAGATGTCGATGGTTGTTCAGACAGTTCTAGTCTATCCAAAAGATTGCCTAGCGATTCTACAGGAGCTTCCAATGGCGGTAGACTAATTTCTGAAGAAGAAGGATATAGAGTGATCCCGACTCCAAATCGCGATGGAGTACTAGATGGAGGATCCTCCACAATCTCTTCTATAGCAATCAGACCAGGTGGAAGAGGTATACCGTCAGGTCCGTAAAATATTTCTGGTGCCGAAGAAGGTATAGAATCTGTAGCGACAGGTGTTTGGGGAATAACACCTTCTGAATCAGCTGTAGATGGAGCTGGCTTAGTGACACAAGTGTTTACCTTCACACTAGGATTAGTTCTACTATCCTTTGGTCGCTGTTGAACTTCTTCTGTAAAGGTAGGGATACCAGAAATGTTTGGAGTAACCAGAGTCTCCGATGGTGTTAGAACACTTGTTCTAACTTTACCAGGGGATTTGGAACCGGTTAAACGAGTTCGCTTTTTCCGTAACAGTTTCGACTTTGGAGATAAAGATGATTGACTCGTAAGCCTCCGTGAACAACGGGGTTTCAATTGACTTTCTTCCACGATTGCAGATTACTCGATCAACTAAAAATCAAGGGGAAGTATGTTTCCAAATTAGATGAATTTTAGACGCTTTGACACAACTTGTTTTTTCAATTTTTAAGAGTCGAGAAAAAACAAAAGATGACTCTAGTCGCCTTCGATTTTTAATGAGCCTGAAGTGACAAGTTTTCAGATGAACCTTTTCCATTAAGGATTCTGGAAAGGAACGAAAGGGACTGCTCTGGAAATCTAGACAGAGGGATTACCAAACCAATCGCAAAACTGTAGAATACTTTTTACGGTACGGTAGTCAATCTTCCCGAATGCTGTGTTCAGTGCATTGCGATTGATAGGGCGGCAGACACGGCTTCCTATGGATAAAGGATAAAGCCTATTGTAGTCTCCCAAAATATACTCGATGGTACGTGGGAGCACAAGTCCGTACTGGAACTTATCATCTTAAAGTGGAGGAATCACCCAACCAACAGTGAAAACAACAATTACCAGGCTTTACGACGCCGGAATACGTCTCTAGCCTAGACTTCTAAATGTTGTGCGTTAGGTTCCAAAGCGTTTTTAGATTCATTAAATTTATTTTATGGTTGATCTTGCTTAAGAAATTTTCCTTTCAGGTTCACCACGTGATGTAGATGTACAATTCCTAAAATGCAATCTAAGATGATAAATAGTCATTTAATCTTCTTTTTGCAATGAAAATCCTAGCTACTAAGGAAAGAGAGATGGCGTTCTTTCAACAAAGAGCAGAGAGCACACACTATATGCACTGTCCTAAATCAAACCAACAAACAATATAAATGCAAATGCACATGCATGTATATGTTTTCAGCCTTCTTAATGTGTGAATGATAAAAATAAAGCTAAGCACAAATCTGAATTATTTTTCAAAGCGACAATTACTAATCAAGTTTCTTTTCAAAACAAACGAGGACAATGATGACACTTTGTTATTTTGAATTGAAAACTTGCTTTTGACACTTGAAAAACTACTAATTCAAATCAAATACAAGAGTAACAGTGTAATCGACTATCAAGAACAATCAAATTCTCTTCTATGACTGAAAACGACAATTGCGACACTTTCAAATCAAGAAACGACAGTACAATTATGCTACTTCTTTGTAAAGGAGAACTGAAAATGACTCAAAAATACATAAAAACATTTATAGTTCTTTGCACAATGGAGGCGGAATAATAGCAAGGAAAGGGGTTTCAACAGAGGTGTACTGACTACAGGCAGCAAAACTCTTGAATAGAGTTGAAAAGAGTGAACACAGAAACCAAAATTTAGGAACAAGGCCTTGTCTGATCAGCGCACCTGTAACACAGTGAAACTGAAATGCAACTCACCTACTACACTTGGGAAGTGCGATGCATTTGAAGTTCATAGAACATACAGTGCGCTGGACCAGGGATGAGACTTTGATTGGGTTCTTGGTCACAGTTTGCAGTTCAGTTCAGGGATTTAGGCCGAGCAAGTGGTAATCAGTAAATCAATCACAGGGGTAGATCTAAAGAGGTTACTAGAGCCACCACGAGGGCAATTAGAGAGCTTGTAAATCAATCGTTTAATTCATAAACAAAACCCGGAGATAGATTGAAGCAGCGTTGATCTACTTTGCACTTGCATAGCAAATGCAGTTCGAAGGCTAGCTGGCTTGACTTAAGGCTCTGTCTGTAAGTTTATAAAGTAAATAAATGTAGATGAACAAACAATCTATTCGTTCCCCAGCGGAGTCGCCATTTTGTTATCGGGAAAACTAGTATCTATGCAGAGCTACTAGTCCCACTAAGGCTGGTAGCTACCTTAGAAAAAAAAAACTAAAAACTACTTTCATTTTCCTTTATGAGAAATAGATGAGAGAAGAATAAGGAGACCAACCTCTGTCTTGCGCTTGGTTCCTTGCTCGTTTCCTCTCTCTTCTGATAGGTCTTTACCATTCGCTTCCTTGTCTACCTAGCTTCAAAGAGTACCTGTAGAATCAAAGCAGCATAACACTATCCAAGAACATAAATATATTATCACAAACAATATAGGACCAGATGTATATTGACCACACAAATGCATAAATCATCAATCATACAAGAATGTGGAGGAAAACTTGAATAACTTTATTGATAATCAAGAAAGAGCAAAGAGGATTACAACCAATTGTTCTGACCCAGCATCATCCTCTTAGCAAGAAAGCCCTTCTTCACCTCATGAAAAGCTTAGATCACCCAACACTATGATATTGCACCAAGAAACTAGCAGCATTTCCTTACAAGATACAAAATTCCAGCCTCTGGATCTCTGGGATGAGGGATCCATATATAGATGTTTGCAAGGGGAATGAGTCAGCTTTTGAGATTTATATTAGTGTCCTCTCTCTAATATTTCTTGATTCCACTTGGAGATTGATGATCTCTTACTCATCCCTGGTCGAATGCAGAGAGGCAAGTGTCACAGGAGAAGTTTCTGGAAGATTCCATGCTCCTCCACCCTGTGGATTGACCCTGCCATTTGTCCACTCTCACCCATTGCACCCCATAGAAGGGCTTTTCAACATGCATTGCACCTAATGTGTGTATTTAGGTGGGATGCAACGCACTTTGACTATGGAGCAGGTGAAATAGTCCAGTTTTGACCAGTTCTGAGTAGTTTTTCATGGAGAACTTCTGGGAGATGCTATAATCAGTTGACCTTGTTATTTTAGGGGTTGGAACAACACCTTTAGGGACTTAGGAGCCCTTAGTTTATGGACATTTATTATTGGGGTTGCAGTGCCCAAAAATTTCTATAACAGCTAGTGGTAGTGCGCATCAACTCATCGAAGTATGAGTCAATCTCCTGTTGGACTTGGTTCTTCATCTTCACCTGGGTGAGAGTCCCAAGTGATGGGATCGCATGAGTGTGCACTATAACATCCATGCTCTTAAATACTCATGCATGGGAAGCCCGGATTCTAGTGATGAGTTGTAGTAGGTCTTCATAGTTCCAAATCTGACTCTGGATACGTGCTTGTAGCTTGAACACATTGGCCCTCATCCTCTTTGGCAAGTGAGGTGGGGCTCCCTTGTACTTCATCGTCCATGCTTGCATGTTATAAAAAAAAACATATATGTTCTTCAATATGCATGCTCTTCTCGCACATCACTGGTACCATCCATGGAGATGGACGACTGCTTGGTGCATGGTACCAAACTTGGAGTACAATGCTCACATAACTGTATCAAGGGAAAATGCTTCATCTAGTATTGCTTTCTTTAGTTTAGCTCAAGTGAACATTGTCACCAAGTCTCCTCCTTGCTTGGCCTCTTGTAGTTCCTTCGACATTCACTCATTCTTAGCTATAAGGAAATGAACACCTGAGCTAGGGGCTTCAACATACACTCTAGTTGCATCAGCCAAAGAAACTGGATGATTGTGCATATCAGTCACGATCACTTGTTCATCAACTCGCTCAGGGGATGTTTGGTCGTTCGGAGTCAGTACTCTATGATACTGCACAAATTGGTGATGAGATTCATCAAAGGAGATGTTGTGCACCTCTGCTTTTGGCTGACCACCAAGGATCTCAGTGCCTCCTTGGTCATTCGGGACTTGCTCATCATATGGATGCATTGAAGTGGGTGAGTTGACCTCTTTGTGGTGAGGCATGAGGTCGGTGTCCTGTTCCAACTCCTGCTGCTCCATGTATGCATCCAACTGTTCAAGTGCCTGTTCTATCTCATGAGAAAAGTCTTTCCCCTGTGATGGTTCACCCTATTCACCTGATGCTAGTTGTTCAGTTGAATCAACTGCTTGTACGGGTGTTGCTTCGTCTATCTACACATGATGCGTCCCCTGCTGTATCTACTGCTACTGCGCTTCCTTCTCTTTTTGGTGCAGCTCTTGTTCTTCCCGGAGTTGCTCCCTTAGCTCATGCAACTCCTTCTCTGCTTCTTCCATTCTATTTTTATCCCTCTGCCTTCATGCGGTGTGCTTGTCATGCTGCTGCCTATTTGCCTAAATAGCCATAGCTTCTTGTTCTACAAGTGGATCTGCTCGAAACTTGCAGGATTTCTCCTCCTCCATGCGGTCGACAATCTTCCTCTTCCCTTTGTTGCGCACATGTATGCTTGGATTTGCTACTTCTACTGTTGCTGCTACTATTGGTGTGCTCTATGATGCTGCTTCATGATACTTTTATAACCACTCTACGGTGAAGCCGACCTGTTCATTGGGTCTGGAGGAATTCTAGAAATACCTCCATGAGTCTTCCTTAGCCCAATGAAATTCCCCATGGATCGAGTTGAACTAAACTCTCATACATTGATCCTTCATAATGCAATGTGGGTCATACGGGTTAAAGCTTCGGAGGTTGAATGGGTACTTCTTCATCTATTCTACTTCAACATTTGTTTGCTTAATACTCCATATCTCATTTAACCCAATCAACAATGGAAGAGTTGGCCAAGGTGCCTTCTTCTTTCACTACAATCTAGCTGTCAATCCTGCTGAGATGTGATATGCTACTTCCTGCATGACAATCACATCCAAGGAAAACTTTGGAAGAACATGCGGAGGCTTCTCTGCACTGAAAATTCATATGAAAGTGACGGACAGTGAGGCATACCAATCTAAAATGCCTAATAACACCTCCATTGCTTCCTTTGACATGCAGGATGGATCCTGTTCGAAAATCAACATGTACACTAGGGTGACAAAATGGTTGGACAACTATATGATTACTCCCTTGAAGCTGCATTTGGACAACAACTTGAAATATGTGTTCATAATAGTCTTCATCAGTGACCATGGCCACTCCAAGCCTGAGAACTCATGTTGGGCACAAACAGCATGTAGGTTATAGGCGAACATATAAATCTCTACATGCATACCCTCGGGTGACTATCGAGCATTCATGACTTGTTCCTTCAGCTGATGAGCTAGTATGTCAGACTAGTTGCATGGTCTTCCTTCTCTAGCCACTTGGTCCAATGCGATCATCCAACTCTAAGGAAAGGTTTCAGTGCTCACTTGGCCACTCAGTTGACATGCGAATATGACCAAGTATTGGTACGCCTTCCTCAATATCTTTGTCTTGTAGATCTGGCTGGCTGTCATCCTGAAATGAGCTGGCTCCTTTACCCAATCCTTCAAAATGTCTGTAGAGTTACCTCTGCTGCTAGGAAAGATGAATGGAGGACTCATGACAGTCATGGGCTCTGACATATGATTCATATCATCATAATATTGTGCCCAAAAGGTTGCATGCTTTTTCCCACTGACACTGCTCAAGTCCATCGTCTTAGGATCAATGTGAGAGAGAATCTAGTGAATCATGTCTGCGCATGGGAATGCAGGGTATCTACATGTAATCTGGTACAAGTCGGACTTGTGAATTTTTACATATACCTGATAGTTTTCAAGGTATTCCCCAAAAGTGCTTGCAAATGATTCATTAACCTCTTGCCACTTCAGTTTGGTGTCCTTGTCTAGATACAACTTCATATCTTCATAAACCGGTAGACTAGAGGACACCTGCTCAACTGTTGCTCCAGTTGCAACTCCATCAGTGTCCTGTGATCTTCTTCTCTTAGAATCCATGGAGATAGATGAACACTTGAAATATCTAGAAACAAGGAGCATGCATGGCAAGAAATATGTAAGTGGAAAGAAAGAAAATCCGGGGAAGGACACAACACATACCTGGGACACTGATGAGCAATATTGTGCAAATTTTACTGGGAGGCTCGGTGACTAGCTGCCAAAACAATGCAAAAGGCAATCTATGTTGTCTAGGAGGTAGAACTGGCTGTTGGATCTGCGAAATGCACAATCCAGTCAGGCAGCCGGCTGTTGGGATTACATAATGTGCCATTCTAGCTCGGAAGGATTATTGGCCCAGGGACAGATTTGCGCAATTTCTTGGGCCAAGAAGCCACTGTCCTATAGAAATGCGCAAAATAGTCCTATAGGCTGGTGCTGGGCAGGAATGCACCTTTCTGGAGAGGAAGGTGATCCTTCCTTAGGTGATCCTTCCTTTCCCAGATTGTTCAATGCAGCATTGTTGAAGGCAGAGCCCAGGCCAAGGTTGGCCTGGCTTGCCAATGGTCAATTGAAAGAAGCTAAGATAGTAAATGCATGGTGACACTAAGTGATAGCATAAGTGATTGACAGTGCATGAAAAACATGAATGAAAGATTCAACAAACAGATAAACATGCATGTGGGTGAGGTAGTTTGCTAGTTGGGCGAACGTTCGTGCAAAATAGTTTCATGCATGCGACAACAATGAGATAGCAACAAAAACTGAAACAGAGCTAGGACAAGATAGTATACATGTAAATGACAAGAAGTGATCAAAGAAGTCAAGAAAACAACATTCACACAAGAAAATATAAAAAATGAAACATAAATGCTGAAAAAGATAAGTTGAGGCCACCTACCCATGAATAGTTGAGCCTGATGTGTCGAAGAGTCTTGGATGTGCTGTGGGATGTCAAAGCTCCAAGATTGATGTGAATGAATGAGATTTGATGTGTCGAATAAATAAGTTTGGTCTCATGACGCGCATGCCACAAATCTAGGAAAATGTGACACTTGGAGGGAAAGTTCTAAAACAACTTTGCATGTAACCCCCAGCTACTAAAAAAAGCTCCTCGAATCATGGGATGCCTTTTGCATGTTGTCTCTTTCTATTCAGGGAAGAGCAAGTCATTCATGCATGCAAGTCAAGTTTCCTCGGTCCTGGGTGGAACTGGGCAACCAGAATATTCATGCATGTAGTTTCTCAAGTGCTGGGGAAAAATGCGCATTCCTGGCTGGGAGCTGGACTAATTGCCCAGGAGGATTGCGCAATTCCTGGGCAGAGTAGCTAACTGCTGCCCAGATTTGTACAAATCGTGGGGTGAGTAATCCTGCTGCGGAAATTTATGCAAATCCTGCTGGGAGTGTTGGCTGGGAGGATTGTGCAATCTTGGAACCCAGTATGTTGCCAGAGAGGATTGCTCAATTTCTAGGGGGAAGGTTAGTTACCCTCCAAAAATGTGAAATTTTCAAGGCGAAGTTGCTCAGCCTGCAGCTGGACTAAGTCTGGGTGAACAACCTGTGAGGGGAATGGACGAACTGTGATCAACATGCTACCTTTGTGCGAGGAAAACACTAAAGCTTGAGTACTTGATGAAGAAAGACAAGGTACTGCGAATGGTTGGTCGGGAGGCTCCAAAACAGGCTAAGGAAAAACTTTGGAGCGTGGTTGTAGCCTCTACAACACTTGGCGACACACTGGTAGAACTCTAACTCTCTAAATGGACCTTGTTCATGAAAAGCAAGTCTAACAGCTTTGGAAGTATTGTTCAACTCTCAACTCGTCTTGGATTCACACTAACTTGATTGTAAGATGTAGCATCTGCCAAACTCTTAGTCGAATGACACACATTCCAAGCCAAGACAACATAGTTGTTTCGATTGGGGTTGAGGGGTATATAAGTGCACAAGTAGTATAGTCTTCAGAATATTAGGTTCATCTATGGTGTTGTTGCACAACCAGCAGGCCTGGACAATACCCCGGGGGAGTCACATAGGAACACAAGCATGGATCCGCTACTAGTGAGCCTAGTCTATACCTCGGCGGAGTTACTTGCATCACCTCCCTGCATAGGAAGCCTTTCTCTTCTTTCGCCTTATTAATTTTTCATTTTTCATTTTTTCATTTTATTTTTCATTTTCACTGTGCATAGCACTTATTCATTTCAGAGGTGGAAGAGGGATCCTAAATTATTGATAGAAAAAGAGGTTGTTCCAACAGAGAATTAATTTATTGTATCTCTAACATGCATGCTAAGGCTTTCCCCCCACCTTACTCTACTTGACTCAGCTGACAAGGGTTAACCCAAAAAAAAATGACTAGATAAGGTGACACTAGTTAGCGTGCAAGCGTTGTGTTATCACCAAGGTTCACTTTGAACAATCCATATTTTATTTCGACGTATCATGGACTAAAAGTAACAATCTCATCATACAGAGATAAGATGATAGATAACCAAGTGGTGATAGTTGTACAGGCCCTCTTGTACTTTACCTAGCTTGCTTCAAGATTCATACATGGTTTCATGCAAAACTAACCTACGAATGAAACAAGTGACTAAAAAACAAAAAAGCAAAGCGAAAGTGAAAGCAAAGAAAATAAGCAAACAAGCAATCAAACAAACTAGAAAACAAAGCATGTAAGAAGAAAAGCATGCAAACAAATAACTGAAATAAAACACTACTCCTACTCCTACATTAACAGTGCATGGGCCTGATCACGTGAAGTGATACTTCCAATGTAGCCACTGACAGATTGGTAGACCCATGTTGATGAAGGCTTGGTCCGTGAGAAATCTGATTGTATGAACCAACAAGTAAGAAAGATATCACAATGAAGATAGCCACACTTCATGTTTTAAAGTGCCCACAGGACATAAGTGAGTGCACGTGCATGACAGGAAGTCCTTGGACTTACCATGGTGTTGCATGATAGTATGTGCAACTTTGAAGCATAAGTACACTCTTGATTGTTTCATGCAAGCAAATGAAAGAAACAAATATAACTTTCGTCGTGAATGAGTGCTTTCAATGTAAGACTTCTCCAATGCATGAGAAATGGGATCATGGAGTTTGAGTGGAGGAAGTGTGATCTGTGAGTGAGATGGATCTTTAATGCATGAGTGATGAGCAGTCTTGGGTGATTGAACAATTTACGATCAGAAGTTAGACTAACCCCAAGAGAGTCAGGACCTAACATAACTATCAGCTTAGGCTGCAGTGCCTCGACAGTCTTAGGAGTTTCAACTTCATCATCTGATAGATCATCATAAATGGGTGGCTTCGAAAGATCAACTATGATAGAGTCATGATCGTGATAAAAAATGGATGTAAATGGATCACAACCACCATGATTAGAAAAATCAATGAATTCTTCGGCATCCTCATGATTAGACAAATCAAATAGAGGGGCACATGAAAAGCGAACAAGCTCATCCTCTATGTCTCTGGAAAGGATAGGTGAAGGATCGAGTGGATCTTCAATGAGTAACTTATCTCCTCTATTGTCGAATGATGTGCTAACATTCGGTGAGTCCTGTGAGTGATCAACAATGGGTGCATCCTTGGATGAAGATACACATGCAAAATCATGGATGGTAGGTTCACCAAAGAGGTTAGGACAGAACGGAGGGGGCTCGGATGGAAGGGAGTCATCCTTCACCGAGTGTTGATGTTCAAGCTCCCACTCATACTCTTCATGAATGAGAACACATGTTGGTTGTGCAACACCAACTTTGTCAAAGGGTTTCTCCTTGTTCAGAAAAAGTGAAGAGTCTGGAATGGACAAACACAAGACAACATCATTTGGAGGAACAATCGAGTGCGAAGATGGTGGTCGTAGACAAGTATGCATATGAGAACTCGAAGGACTCAAAACCAAATCTGCATGAAAATTGAGTGAAGTGATAATGGGAGAGTGTGAAGGATGAAAAGGTGTGTGAGTATGCTCTTCAACATCACTTGGTAGTGGTGGAACTGTTGAATAAGAGGTAAGCAGATAGTCAATTGAGATGGTGTTCGCATCCACATGGGATTGCGTAGCTCCATCAATGAAGAATGTTGAGTGAGGCTTGATTTCAAGCTTTCTCTTGGGATGAGAAGATTTCTTAAGGCAATATTTGAACCCGTCCCAAAGATAATCACATTTCATTTGTCTCCTCTAAGCTTGAAAATGCAAGTCATGGAAGCGTTTCCAAAAATCAATAACTGATTCATGTGGAGCCCTCTATTGGTAATAGTTTCTGGTTAAGATGGTATGGATGAAAATGATAGAATGTGTCTTCAATAAGATCACATAAGTGCTCAAAAGAGTGCATGGTTTCAGCTGGTAGGGTGATCCCCCAAAAAAATGGATATTCACAGTGCGAATGCAAGCAACAAACTGGCCTATTCGTCAGAAAACTCATCTTCCTCATGAATCATGGAAATAAAGTTATGTAAGTTCTCAGGCCATGCCACTTCACCTCCACCATCATACATGTGAGTGGACAAGAGATTGAAAAGCTTCCCCGTGATGGAGTCATATTCACGATTCGAAAAACACCGCAGGGGAAGAGGAGTGCAAGACTGCATGAAAGATGTGCAAAGGTTCATAACTGGATGAGAGGACACAACTTGTCATCAGGCCCTCCATCTAGCGACATAAATGTTGACAGTGCTGGACCTGCCACCATGTCAAGGGGATCTCCCCAGTAAGAAGTCCCAATTAGAGCTTAGACCATTTGGTGTAAGAGTCCCAATAGTGGGTCGTAAGGTAATGCCTTGACCGTGATGTCGTACAAAGGCAAGTAAGCTAACTCTATCATTAGCAAGGGTGTGACTGCTGCAGTGAGTCAGGGAGGATGCGTGAAAGGTTCTAACGCAAAGGGGGTGAGATGAGTGTGCCCCTTGACAACCTATATCAATACTCAGCTGGGAAGGGAACACACGAGTGAAGATGCATCACAAGCTAGAAAGAAGAACAATAGACAATCCAAAGTGAAGGTTAAACCAACAACACATTTGCAACAAGATTCTCATAATTTCATATGAATCCATTCATACACAAATACATAATTTAAACGACATATATCATTAAGGAAACCGGAACTATCTAACTACAATAAAAACATATACATGAAAATGTGTTGGCTCTTATTATATAAATAAGTGTAAGTTCCAATCAAACAATACATCCATGTAAACCTACTAGCCCCATCAGTAAAACGTTATAACCACATCTGCCTGATCCTCCAAAGAGATGTACTAGCTTTGTGCAGTGGAGAAGCCAAGGCACGTTACAATACTATCCAAGCTTTCTTCAAGATAGTATTAATAGAAGCTTGTTTGACCAAAATCCTATACAATGAGTTATGAGGGACTATTTATAGAAAAGGGTGGGGTGACCCTTGGCATTCCCCTTTGTGACCATTCAACTACCCTCATTATTCTTCACCTACTCTATGATTGTTACGTCCACTACTGAGAATTGACTTACACTTGACATGACTCAACATTACAATGCACATGTACCCATGTGAACTTTGGCTTGAACAAGCCAAACTAGACATCATTCTGATTTAGACAACTATAGAATTCCAACTACCCGACATCCTCATGCTAATCAATAGTAACATATTGATGCCAAGATTGGTAGTCCTTGATAGTGTATGTGTGTTCTTCCGTGACATCTTTCTGAAACCTGAACCTTACCTCCATAGAATCTGGGTACACTGTTCAGGCTCCTTTATCCAACTCATCTGAGAGCATTCACATCATTGTCTTCAATGTGGCCGGACTAGCAACATACTTGTGCATGATGTTTGCACTGATAGGAAAGTTTGGGCTGGTAGTGGTGCGCATCAACTCGTCGAAGTACGAGTCAAGCTCCTGCCAAACCTACTTCTTCGACTTCGCCTGGGTGAGATTCCCAAGTGATGGGATCACATGAGTGTGCATTATAACATCCATGCTCTTTAATACTTAAGCATGGGAAGCCTATGTTGACTCCTAATCTTCATGATTGGGGAATTTGTAAAATAAATAAATCAGGAATGTGAACAATGATTGGAAGACGAACTGAACAATCACTCCTAATGTATAAAACAATAACCTACCTATGGAATAATCAGACGAATCAGTTTTTTCTGCCTTTGGAGAGTTACTGCCTGGCCTGACATGGTATCAGAGCCAACTCTTTTTTTAGCTCATGTTCCTTGTAACTCCCTTGTCTACTCTCATAATACCTGCGTTGCTCCTCCATACAATTAGCTGCGCCCTCTCTGTCTGCCATATTCCAGTTATAGAGACCTGCGCCATATTCCTTTACCTGCGCTCTCTGTCTGCCAGAAGGCGACTATCCATAAACGTTTGCTGTTCCACGTATTCTGATATGCAAACGTTCCTCTGCCATATTCTCTGCTAATGCGTTGATTTCTCTCTGGTGTCAAAGCGCTTCATACTGCGCTGCTCGTCTATCCTCTCGCTCTTCTTTCTTGTCTGCTGCGGCTCCCTTCTTGGGAGGAAGTCTTCTGAACGTTTCACAGTCTCTCACCATGAACGACTGGATTCTATCGTTCGAGAAAGCAAAGACCGAGGCGGAACCTTACATACAAATACTGCATCTGCTCCACAAGATCGTAGGTGCTTGTTGAGCGCTCGCTGGTCATCCGTCCTCCACCCCGGACCCGACCGTCACCCAACCTTGAAACTACAATCTGGATTGCTGATAATATTTCCAGTTTTGCTCCTTGGTGTCCTCTCGGCTCTCCACTGTTCCGCTTTTAACCAGCGCTTCCATCTGCCCTCTTCACATATATGTGCGTGCCCACATGGTATTTTATATTTTATTTCACAGGCTTTCAGCTGCGCGTCAAGAGGGGTCCAGTGTGGAATCTAAGCGCCAGTAAAAAGCGATTTCAAGTGTGTATTGTCACGACCCCATATTACATTTACGTTTTGCACTTTGCTGCCACACACAGGTTTGCCGAGTCTCAGTTCTGCAACACATACAATTGAACGCTGGACGCAGTTACATAGTTGAACGCTGGACGTTGTCACATGGTAATTAAGTTTTTTTTAAAAGGGGACGTATGCCATTTGAACGTTGTCACATGGTTTTTTTTTAAAAGGGGACGTATGCCATATGCATATATAATGGTGGATTTATATGGATTTATATAAAACTTATATGAGATTTATTTGGTGGATTTATATGAAGTTTATATGAGATTTATATGGTGGATTTATATAAAATTTATATGAGGTGAATTTATACAATGATGGATTTATAGGGGTCACATTGTGGATTTGAAATCTTTTGAGTTGCCCTTTTGAGTACAACTTCATTGTATATCAACAGAAAGTTTTTTATCAGCAGAAGTTTTTTTTATCAGCAATTTTTTTTTTTTAATTAGCAGAAGTATTTTTTACAGAATGCATTCAATCATCTCTATGGTAGGAATAGTTCTCACTGGCAAGGAGAACTATCCTGAATGCTCCTAGATGATAAAACACACTCTCATCTTCAATGAGTTGTGGAAAGGAGTGTGTGTCAGAGAAGGACACGATGACCCAGTGCAGCCTACATCAGACAAAGAGCTCGTCATTTGGGAAAACAAGAACAGCAAGGCCTATGCATTAATTGCAGCATCTATAAATGAAGAAGTAAGTCGCCATATTTCATCATATTCAACTGCCTTTGAAGCTTTACAAAAGCTGAAAGAACTCTATGACTCACATTCTGCACTTGAAGTTGTTCAACTCATTATTAAACTCTTCACTCCTGAACTGAAAAATAATGATCCTCTTGCTCTTGCATCTGAAGTAAAGTCTATAATGCATGATATTAAATCCACTAAGGTTGAGCTGGATATCCCTCTTATTGCTTTTCGCAAGGCACTCTATCCTACCTACTCCAATTATCTTGAGTCTTTACAAGCAAATGGAAATCTTAAAGATATAACCTTTGACTCTCTTGTGAAAAAGTTTGCTGAAAGAGAGAAAGCCTTTGGAAAGAAGACAACTCCAGAATCTTCTGAAGAGACTGTGTGCCTTGCTCATAAAGAAAAGGATCCTGCTCAAGATTCTACAAGAGGAAGAGGTGGACGAAGAGGAAGAGGAAGATACTTCAGAGGCAGGGGGGCAGACATTCTCAAGGAGAAAAGGCAGATCTGCATTGCATTCGCTACAAACGAAATGGATCACATGATGCTTCTACATGCAAGCTACCATGGGACAAAATTGAGCAGAAAAGAAACCAGCAGAAAGGTAAAACTGATGATACAGACAAAGGTAAAGCACCTGAATCCGCTCACTATATTGAGGCACAATGTAACATTGGAGTAAATGAAGATTTGTTTAATGCTTCACTTGCTTCTTCAAGTGATGAGTTGTGGTAGGTCTTCATATTTCTGGATTTGACTTCAGATACGTGCTTGCAGCTCGACCACATTGGCCCTCATCATATTTGGCAAGTAAAGTGGGGCTCCCTTGTACTTAATTTTCCATGCTTGCATGTTATCAACAAAATCTTGTATGTTATTCAAGATGCGTGCTCTTCTCACACATCATTGTTGCCATCCATGGAGATGGATGGATGCTTGGCGCATGGTACCAAACTTGGAGTACAATTCTCGCATAACTGAATCAAGGGACAATACTTCATCGATTATTTCCTTCTTCAGTTCAGCTTGGGTGGAAATTGTCACCAAATCTCATCCTTGCTTCGCCACATGTAGTTCCTTTGCCATTCGCTCATTCTCAGCTGAGGAAACGAACACTTGAGCTAGTGGCTTTGGCATACACTTTAGTTGCATCGACCAAAGCAGCTAGATGCTTGTGCACATCAGTCATGATCACTTGTTCTTCAACTTGCGCAAGGGATGTTTGGTCCTCCAAAGTTGGTACTCTGTGATACTGTATAACTCGATGATGAGATTCGTCAAAGGAGATGTTGTGCACCTCTGCTTCTGGCTGACCACTAAAGATCTCAATGCCTCCTTGCTCATTTGAGACTTGCTCATTATCTAGATGCATTGAAGTGGGTGAGTCAACCTCTTTGTGGCGAGGCATGAGGTCGGTGTCCTGTTCCAACTCTTGCTACTCCCTGTCTGCATCCAACTGTTCAAGCACCTGTTCTATCTTATGAGAAAAGTCTTGCCCTTGTGATGGTTCACCCTATTCACCTTATGCCAACTGTTCTAATGAATAAACTACTTGTACGGGTGTTGCTTCGTCTGTTTGCACATGATCCACCCCCTGATATATCTGCTACTGCTGTGCTTCGTTATCTTATTGGCGCAACTCTTGTTCTTTCCAGACTTTCTCCCTCAGCTCATGCAACTCCTTCTCTACTTCTTCCATTCTCTTCTTATCCCTCTACCTTCATGCGATGCGCTTGTCACACTGCTGCCTCTTTGCCCGATTAGCCATAGTTCCTTCTTCTACAAGTGGATATACTCGAATCTTGCATCTTTACTCCTCCTCCATGCAATTGACAATATTCCTCTTCCACTTGTCGCGCACATGTATGCTTGGCTATGCTGTTGCTACTACCGGTGCCCTCCATGACGCTTCTTCATGTTGCTTTGCTGACCACCCTACGGTGAAGCTGACCTGTTCATTGGGTCCATAGGAATTGTAGAAATAACTCCATGAGTCTTTCGCAGCCCAATGAAATTCACCATGGATCCAGTTGAACTGAACTCTCATTTAGTGATCCTTCAAAATGCAATGTGGGTCATGTGGGTTAAATATTCAGAGGTTGAACGGATACTACTTCATCTGTTCTACTTCAACATCTACTTGCTTGATACTTCGGATCTCATATAACCCAATCTGCAATGGAAGATTGGGCCAGGGTGCCTTCTTCTTCAGCTACATTCTGGTTGTCAATCCTACTAAGATGTGATACACTACTTCTTGCATGACAAGTATGTCCAGGGAAAACTTTGGCAGAACATGCAAAGGCTTCTCCGCATTGAACATTTGGATGAAGTGTTAGACAGTGAGGCATACCAATCTGCAATGCCTAACAAGTCCTCCATTACTTCCTTTGACATGCAGGGTGGATCCTATTTGGAAATCAACCTATACACTGGGGTGAAAAAATGGTTGGACAACCGTATGGTTACTCCCCTAATGCTACATTTGGACAACAACTTGAAATATGTGTTCACAACAGTCTTCGTCGGTGACCATGCCCACTCCAAGCCCAAGAACTCATGTTGGGCACAGATTGCATCTAGGATGTAGGTGGACATAAAAATCTCTGCATGCATACCCTTAGGTGACTATTAAGCCTTCGTGACTTGTTCCTTCAGCAGATGAGCTAATATGCCAGACCCATTGCATGGTCTTCCTTCTCTAGCCAGTTGGTCCAATGCGATTACCCAATCCTGAGGAAAGGTTTCAGTGCTGGCTTGGCCACTCAGTCGACATGCGAATATGACCAAGTATTGGTATGCCTTCCTTAATATTTTTGTCTTGTAGATCTGGTTGGGTGTCATTCTAAAAAACGTTTGGCTCCTTTACCCAATCCATCAGAATGTCTCTAGAGTTACCTCTACTGCTAGGAAAGCTAAATGTAGGACTCATGATAGTCATGGGCTCTAACATCTGATGCATGCATGCAGGCAAGTCAAGTTTTCTTGGTCCCAGGTGGAACTGGTCAAACAGAATGTTCATGCATGCAGTTACTCAATTTCTTGGGAAAAATGTGCATTCTTGGCTAGGAGCTAGGTTGATTGCCCAGGAGGTTTGGGAAATTTTTAGGCAGAGAAGTTGTTTGTTGCCCAGATTTTTGCAAATCCTGGGTTGAGCAGCCATGCTGGGGAAATTTGCACAAATCCTACTGGGAGTGTTAGCTGGTAGGATTGCGCAATCCTGGAGCCCAGCAGGCTGCCAGAGAGGATTGCACAATTTATTGAGGGAAGGTTGGTTACCCTCTAGAAATGTGCAATTTTCAAGGGGAAGCTACTCAACCTGTAGCTGGACAAAGTCTAGGTGAACAACCTATGAGGGGAATGGACCGACTATGATCAACAGGTTTCCTTTGTGAGCTTGGATGCAACATTGGCTAATAAGTTAGCACTTACATTCTGTAGCCTAGGAATAGGGGAGATAGTGAATGCCAAAAAGTTTGATGTTAATTTTAGAACTAAGGCTTGATAATGTTTAAGGTAATTAGAGAAAAAATGTATGTTATTACGTACTTGTTTTATTACTATCTCTAAATCTCCAAATACTTTCAAGAATTTGACATCAAGACTAACTGTGTTTTGCATTCCTTGAATGAGTGCTTCATATTCTGCCACATTTTTTGTGCATTCAAAATCTAGTCTGCAGGTAAGCATGGCTATTCTTTGGACTAACTAAAATTCAATCAGCTCCTGCACCGTCATTAGACTTTGATCCATCAAAATAAAGTGTCCAAAATAAATTATCTACAATATTTATACATCTGGATGAATCCGTTTGTGAGAAATTTTCAATTGGGGAAGAAATAGATTCAGAAGGATGGGGAGTAACCTTGGCAGGAAAATTACCAAAGAAGGATTCTGAAGAATAATTAACCAGAATATTGTTTACGAACAAAACATGTTCATTTCCTCATCAAGATCAGTCACTTAGTACTTCATATGTTTCTCTCTATCGACTGTATTTTGATTTGGTTTTCCATTATAGTGTAGTCAAAGAGGATACAAATCTATAGAAAAATAACCATTCAGCATTTGAGACCAATCCCTACTCAATATCATACCATAAAATTCTATAATTTCTGTAACCGAGATATCAATTAGTTCGAAAACCTTAGTATTAGATGAGAATCTAATTAAAACCTCATTCATTTCTCCTAAAACCTTGACCTTTGTTCTTTCTAGTTGGACTATTTGAGTAGTAGATTTTTGAGGCTTCAAATTTAATTTTAATCACATTTAATAGGGCATGATATTTGATGAAGCTCTTGAATCAATTAGACAATTATGAACATTTTTATTAAAATTTTGAAAGGTTAAGAGGAGTGGAGGTCTATTCGAGTTTAACCTATATCCAATGAGGATATCATTTGTTGGGTCAATATTGTCTGAAGATGAAGTAAGAGACTTAGATTTAGCCTTACTCTTAGGAGCCTTAGGTCTCACAACAATTGAAGGCAATGAAGAAGTAGGCACTTCATTAAAAGAATTTGATAATAATTTATGCTATTGCTTTAACTTGTTTCCTTCATAGGGTGAAATATTAGCTTTGGATTTCTTCATATCTTCAGCAATGATGTACTCAATATTATCAGATACTAATAGAGTTTTAGATGAAGGTGAAGTTCAGGAAGATGCTTTAAGTGTAGAAGGACCAATGGATTGACGAAAGGTTTTCTTAGGCATAACTGTTTTAGTTGAAGTATCACCTACACCTTTTTGGCCTTTTGAGGGTGCATCTACAGGTCCTTTGCTTCTGGTTGTAGTAGGTAGAGATTCTTCATCATATTCATCTAAAGTAGGTAAAATTAAATCCCAAAGTCCATGTGCTTCAACTACTTCTTCTTATTTAGTCTCTTCTTCAACAGATTGTGCTTCTTCTTCCTCTTCTTCTTCCTCATCATGATCAATAACTGATATTTGTGAAGGTAGATGAGCAAGGGATGGAACTTGCTGATTTCTTTGAAATGCCTAAAGGGTCATTTTGAGGAAGAAATTTCAAAAACTTGTTTCTTTAGTTCGACCATTTCATTTGAAAACATTTAAAGAAAATTTTGCAAGCCTTCCATGTCATAAGGATCTTTGGTAGTTTTCTTCTTGGGCTCTTCTTTGAATCCTACTTTATTTGTAGTCTTATTTACTTAGTATCAACTTTCTTTTCCAGTGCTAACAATATTTTCTTAACAACCAACGCTTCTTTCATGTTATCAGTGAGTGTTGTTTTTTGTGCTCTATCAACAAACATGGATATATTTAAAGGAAGAACATTAATATGCAAATCAACCTCAACTTCTTCACCTGTCCTGGATCTAGTTGGAATTTTATTCAAAATTTTATTGAATATGGAGTTAAAATCCTTAATTTTTTCATTAGGAGAGACCTTGAGATTAGATAAATCATTTATTAATGTGGCCGATGTTTTTTCTTCTCAACATTTCTCAATAATTGGCTCCTCAAATGTATCCTAGTTTTTTATTGATCTAGTAGGTAGAGAGAAATAACAAGAGCCAGCTGATCCTTTAAATATATAAGGGAAAAACCTACAAATTACATCCTCCTCGGAGACACCATTAATATTGATGGCATACATGAAATTACGAACATGTTCCTATGTTGGAAGACCATCATCCAGATTGAATTTTGGTAGCCATCTCTTTGGATGCTTGGGAAGAGGATGTAGAGGATGGTTCATGACTACAACTCCCGGGTTATTCCAAGGTCTATCTTCCATTTTACAATTTATAATATGAATTGTGGTGGATGATCTAGACCCATAAGTAGATGTACTTGATGAAGGGGGAGTTGAAATAATAATAGATGAGGATGCCCCGATGGAAACATACATAGTGGAAGAATCTGGTGAGGTTATGGATGTATGAGTGAAAGAGGAAAGAGCATGGTAGGAAGGTGGTAAGGAAGAAATTGGTACAAGTTGTGATGAAACTAATGGAATAGTAGGAGTAAGAGGAGGGGAAGACTCTGTGATAATCTCACTAGTGGCCGAATCAGAACCAACAATTGGTATTTTCCTACGTTGAGCCTGTAGAGGGAACTTAATAAGGTTTGATTTATAATTTTTTGCTCTGTACTTTGATTAGAAATCTAGAAGATTTTAAAGATGATGCGATGCTACCTTCATAAGGTTTGGGTTTATCATCTTGCTCTTAAGAAACTGAAAATTCTTTAAGTTTATGGATAATGGTTTGAATCTTATGGAGATGAGTATTTATTGAATGCTAACTAGAATATCTTCTTATAGGGCTCGGATATTTATGAGAAGGGTTTAAAAATTCCAATCCAGGAGGTGGATAATGAGAAGGGGATCTAGATGTTGATGGTGAGGGTTGGGAAGGAGATTGACTATTAATGGCTACTTGATTTAATATGTGACCTTTTTCCATTGAAATAATAATGGCCCTCCATCTAGTGCAAAAATGTTGATGGACAAAATTGACTGCATCGACATTTTGGAATCCACTCGGTCAGAGCCCCAAATCAAACTCTTTTCTATTGAAACTGGTAGTTCCGACTAGTATTATGGGTCTAGTTACTCGTGACAAATAATTGTGTATGGGAATGAAATGGATGGTGATTATAACTAATAAAATAGTGTTATTACATATGTAAAATAAAATAAATATAATCTAATTACTTTTACCCATGTATATTAAGTTATATGTGCTCGAATAATAATGATGTTTCATGACAATGAAGATTCCCACGAATTAACATTGTTAAAATTAATAAAAGAATTGATTTGATTAAATAGTTAATCAAATCAATTATAAGCTCATCAGCGATAAACAACAAATTTCATTATTAATTTCATGTTATGTAACTTAATCCACGCACATTAAAAGTGATAATTCTTGTAGAAATTGCAATAAATTTGCTATTGCTAATGAAATAAAATTGAAACCAAGAGACCTAAATTTATTCTAATATTCTATGGAAATGAAAAAAATCAATAGAAACACATGCGATAACATCTAATCATCAAACCCAAGGAACACAATCATTTTATAGGGGAACCCAACAGGGAAAAACTCCTCCACTGCTTTGCATTAATTAAGGTGAGAAAGAGAAATAATTGCAATGTCTTGCTTCAACTTTGAAGCACACCCTGCGTTGCAGAAATATTCTCCTTCTTTCTGACCTTCTCTAGCCAACACTTAGCTAATTCAAGCCTAATCCAACCTCCTATTTCCTTGCACAATGCTGGAGGGATTAACCTCCTAAAGAATATGGAAATTGTTGGAAATAATACTGAGGGGGGGGGGGGGGGATGAATTAGTATTATCAAATTCTTTTCACTATACCTTCCAGATTTATAATTTAATTTATTCTTCAGATGTCGACCATTAATTTGTATGTCAGTACCATATAATAATGAAAAAGAACAAGAAAAACAGATAGTCACACCAAAGAACACCAGATATAAGGTGGAAACCCAATGTGGGTGAAAACCGCCTGCTGCAATATGTCTCCATCTTCTTTCAATTAGAAACTTCTTTTTACAATGATTCTGTACCGGTGCAGTCCTTTACTAGTACGCAGGCTGTAACCTGTAGAGAGCTACAACCCTCTCTCATTTTCCAGACTCTCCTGGAAGGGAGCTACAACCCCCTTAGCTCTTCTACTAGCTGAGCTACAAGTACGTAGGCGCTGACCTACTTCTTTTCTTCCAGGGACCACGTTTCATAAATTTTCAAACTGGATCCATGAACTTCAAATAATCATCAAGTACATGTGAATAAACCAATCTCCTTTTACAATCAACTAATGAATCAACCAATAGCTTCTCAGAATGCACTAACCAGAAAAGAAATACCAGTAATCTAAACCCAGAACTCTGCAGTAATAAACAAAAGGTAGCCAAAAAATATTTCAAGAAAATTCCGCAACTTCACCAATAGAAACCTGTGAATATCCGCACTTCTGCTGTGTCTAGCCTGCGCAACTCCGCACCTACTCTGTCTACTCGATAGCGCACCTCTGCACCTAATCTGTCTGCTGGACTGTGCACCTCTGCACCTGCACCGTCTACTAGATTGCGGACCTCCGCACCTGCGCCATCTACTGGACTGCGCACCTCCACACCTGCGTCGTCTACTAGACTGCGGACCTCTGCACCTGTGCCGTCTACTGGACTGCGGACCTCCACACATGTGCCATCTACTGGACTGCGCACCTCCGCACCTGCGCCATCTACTGAACTGCGGACCTCCAGATATAAACACTTTATCAGTCCTCAATTGTACCCCAGTCTGTCGAATTCACAGATCTGATCATGCACCAAAGAGACCTCGACCTATTAGTAGATCTGCCTTATAATTCATAGTTTTCTCCTTAATTCAGATCTAGCTTCACAAACCAATCACCAAAATTTCAGGTCTTAAGATATTCAATAATCACAAGTGTCAAGGCCAAATGATCTCCTTCCCTTTTTATAGTCTAGGCCTTTCTCAAACCATGGACCAAAACCATTGAGAAACAATACCAAGGACTCAATATTTGGGTTCAACTCTTTTGAATGCAATACCATGGACCAAAACCATAGGATCAAAAATGTCGGACTAAATACCAAGGATCAATCATAAAAATTCCCACGTGCGCACGCTTCTCTGCATGAGAGTGAGTGAATTTGATGTCCAGACCTTTTGTTCGGAGAACCTACGGGTATGTCCACACTTCTTGTTCAGGGCACTTGCGGGTCCGCAACTTTTGTTAGGCACACCTGCGGGTATCTCATTTTCTATCATTTTGAGAGCCTGAATAGAGATTTGCCTCTTGAGTGAGTTGCCATCAAGGACAACACCTATGCCATAGTGCCAAACCTGAGTCATAATGCCAAAAATCTCCCCCTTTGGACTTGATAGCAACCCCAAGATCTTCAAAGTCATTCTCCCCCTTTGTCATCAAGGGCAAAGGGTTATGCTCCCCCTTAGAACATGCTGAAAACTCTATTCTGCTGTGCTGATCGTGCTCCCCCTGACTGTAGGCCAGATCTGCAAAAGAAATTTTCTTCAAGAAGAACCATAATCCACCATACACCATAAATGACCTTCTTATCACCAAAAGTCTCTATACATACATTCATCACCCAACCAAGTGGGGTTACATCAGAAATTTACATATGGAAACCAAGTACATTATATCATTCATCCCAAACATAGGTCATTTACATGACCTTGACAAAAGAAATATAGAGACAAAACATTAGCAACAATATTCTGATCAGCGTCCACGTTCTCCTTCTGTACTTTCTCCACCAAGATCTTCTACAATAATGCCAACAATGCATTATTAGAAGAATATATTCTCCCCCTGAACCTGTGCCATTTGGTCTTTGACCAATCCATAAACCAGCGAGTGTACACGTATACCCCATATGAAACTCGCGTACTACCAGACAAGATTCAATAGAAAGATGATGCATCAACTACCCCCAGCTTTTGCCTGAGGTATTCAAAGGTCTCCCTGGGCATCGGTTTGGTGAGTATATCAGCAACTTGTTCCTTAGAGGGAACATACTCCAACTTGACCTTTTGTTCAAGCACTTGTTACTGAAGAAAATGGTATTTGATAGGTATATGCTTGGTCTTTGAATGCATGACTGGGTTCTTTGAAATGCTGATAGCACTTGTATTATCACATAGGATGGAGATAGGTGGAGTACAATTGATTTGAAAGTCCTGCAAAGTTTACATCATCCAAAGAAGTTGTGTGCAACAAGATGCAGCAGCCACATACTCTGCTTTAGCTTGGGATAATGCTATTGAACTCTGTTTCTTGCTGAACCAAGATACTAATCTGGAACCCATGAAGAATGCACCACCACTAGTGCTTTTTCTGTCATCCATGCTTTTGGCCCAATCTGCATCTGTATAAGCATGAAGTGTGAGATCTGTATCTCTAGGATACCATAAGCCATAGTTTTTAGTTCCTTGAAGGTACTTGAAGATTCTCTTAACTCCCTGAAGATGAGTTTACTTTGGATTTGCCTGAAATCTTCCAACTATTCCCACTACATGCGTGATGTCTGGTCGGGTACTTGTCAAATAAAGCAGACTTCCATTCACAGATCTATAGGTTGGTTGATGCACTGCTGCTGATTCATCATTTGCACTAAGGCTGCATCCTGTAACCATAGGGGTACATACTGGTTTCGAATCTTCCATGCCATATTTCTTCAAGATCTGCTTGAGGTACTTGGTTTGAGATAAAAAGATACCGCCTTCATTTTCTTGGATTTGTAGACCAAGAAAATATGTCAGCTCTCCAAGCAATGACATTTCGAATTCTTTCTGCATCACCAAGGCAAAGTTTTGACTCATAGCTTCTTCATTACTGCGAAAGATAATATCATCTACATACACAACAAGTATTAGCAATTTGTCATTTTCAATTTTTATATAAAGAGTGTTATCTCCTGATCCTTTTGAGAAACCTTGTTGATGAAGGTATTTGTCCAAGCGATAGTACCAAGCCCTTGGAGCATGTTTAAGTCCATAGAGAGCCTTTTTTAGTCTACATACAATATTTGGATCATTCCCAAGGATGAAACCATCTGGTTGCTCAATGTACACTTCTTCTTCTAAGTCTCCATTCAGAAAGGCTGATTTCACATCCATTTGAAATACTTTGAACTTCTGAAAGCTAGAGAGAGCAAGGAACATTCTGATGGCCTCAAGTCTAGCAATGGGATCAAAAGTTTCTTCAAAGTATATTCCTTCTTGTTGAGCGTACCCTTTACAAACAAGTCTGGCCTTGTTTCTAATTACTTGCCGATTTTCATTCAACTTGTTTTTGAAGATCCATTTTGTCCCTATGGCATTCCTATCTTTTGGTCTAGGAACCAACTCCCAAGTGTTGTTCTTTTCGATCTGCTCAAGTTCTTCATCCATTGCCTTGAACCAGCATTCATCTTTGCATGCCTCTCTTACATTTTATGGTTCAGTGGAGGAGAGTAATGCCAAATAGCTTGAAGCTTATACAATTGTTCTTCTTGTTTGTATCCCTGCCTCCTTTTGCCCCAAAATTTGAGATTCTAGATGATTCTTTTGAACATACCTAGATGGAGTCTTTTCTTCTATCCTTATCTGTTCCTCTGGTGCCTCATGGGTTTCTTCTTCATCATGAATCTGATTTGATGTTGATGGATAGTCCTCATCATCTTCAAAGTCTTCAGATCTTACTTGCCTGGGAGTGTTTTCCTTTTCATCCACCACTACATCAATGTTGTCGACAATTCTTCCAAGCCTTTTATTGTAACTTTTGTATGCTTTGCTGTGAGGAGAATAACCAAGGAGAATTCCTTCATCTGCTCTAGGTTCAAACTTGCTAAGATTTTCATCATTATTTTTAATATAGCATTTGCTTCCAAAAATTTTGAAATGTTTTACCGAAGGAGTCTCACCATACCAGAGCTCATGAGGAGTTTGAGTGCTATTCACCCGGATATTTGTCTTGTTGAGAATAACAACTACGGAAAATGCGGCTTCACCCCAGAAGGTTGCGGGAGTTCCAGACTCATCAAGCATAGCACGGGCCATTTGTTGAACTGTTCTGTTCATCCTTTCCACTACTCCATTTTGTTGAGGATTCCTAGCTGTAGAGAATTCCCTTCTTATTCTATGTTCTTCACAAACGTTGAAAAATTCATTTGAGGTAAATTCCCCACCTCGATCAGACCTGAGGAATTTGATTCTGTGATCTGATTCGTTCTCCACCAAGGCTTTGAATGATTTGAAATTTTCAAAGGCTTCGTCTTTGTGCTTCATAAGTCCTATCCAACACATCTTGGAAAAGTCATCAATGAATAATATAAAGTATTATTCTCCTCGAGGTGACCTTTTCCTAGATGGACCACATACATCAGTATGGACAAGTTCAAGCGCCCTGCTAGCTGATCCTTCCTTCTCAGGGAAGTTAGTTCTGGTTTTCTTACCAAACTGACATGATTTGCATATTGTATTGTCTGGAATTCTGATGTCTAGAAGACCATGAACTGCCTGGTATTTGCAAGCTTTCCTTATCTGTGAGAAGCTAAGATGCCCCAATCTTCTGTGCCATAGCCAGTGTTCATCATTCTTGCTTAGATAGCATTGATGTTGCCCTTCTTTGAATATGTATAAATTATTTGGAGTTCTTATGCCTTTGATCACTATTTTTCCTGTATCAAGATCACGAACACTACATCCATTTGATCGAAATATTACCTCAATTCCTTGATCACACATCTGACTGACACTTAATAGATTATGCTTTAAGCCATCAACATACATGGCATTTCTAGCTTTGACCCTTTCTTTCAACTGAACAGAACCTTTACCGTTTATGAGAGCAGGGGTGTCATTTCCAAAAGAGACCTTCTTCTCTTTCTCTAAGGCACTATATGACTGAAGTTTTTCTTTATCACCTGTCATATGTTTCAAACATCCACTGTCGATGTACCATTTATTTTCTTTCCCTTCTGCATATAAGGCTATACCACATCTTTCTGGTTGTGGTTCTTTTATTCTCCATGATTTGGCACTTGAGGCTTGCTCCTTCTGAGTTGTCTGCTGGAACCTGCTCCTGCATTCATAATCTTCATGACCGAAAATGTTACAAATAGAACATTCTATTTCATTTTCAAGAGCAGAGAAGTTATTGTAGGTCATTTTCATGATCCCAGTCATACTCCTCTGTTTATGAGCTTCTCTAGTCATGATTGTCTTATATGCAACACATTGAGCTGCTTTGTGACCAAAGTTATGACAAGAAAAACATTGGCCATTGAAGAAACTCCTGTGATTATCAAATCTACCAGCCAAATATTGTAGTTCCTATTGACATCCATTCTTGAGGCAAATTGAGAAGGTTTTACCTGTCGCTGGTTGTAGCTTCTGTTTGTCCTTAAAGTAGATTTCCCCCGATTTACCTGGTAGTCTTTGTTCATTCTTGAGGCAAATTGTCCCTGAGTTACCAGGTGATTTCCATTGGGTCTTTGTTCACTTCTCCTTGCTGCATCAAGATAACTCTTGGAGGTAGATGGTTTCTGTGCTTGAGATGCTTCTTCATTATATCCCAGGCCCGTCTTGGTTAGTGGAGAACACTGCACATTGATAATCTCATCTAGAGTTTTAGATTCTTTAACAAATCTAAGATTAAGAGCTTTTGTTTTCTCAATCTCTTTTCTAAGACCAACAATTTCACATTCTAACTTTTCATGAAGTTTTTTCTTTTTAGTAAGTTGGAATTGAAGAGTATCTATGATCACATTCTTCTCTTCTAAACATATTTTCAGTCTAGAAATCTCTTCATAAAGACCTTCTTCATCTATAGCATCCACAAAATCATCATCTTCAAAAGCCATTAAAAGTTTATAATTATAACCTTGTTCATCTTCATCACTATTTGAAAGTCCATCACTGTATTCATGAGTGTAATAGCTTTTCTTATTTACATTCTATTTCTTGTTCCATCTGACAGGTTCCTTACCTTTATCAAGCTTATCATTATGAGGACACTTTGCAGCATAGTGACCGAATCTTCCACAAGCAAAGCATTTGAAAGGTAACTTACCTCTGAATCTTCCAGCACCCCGTTGAAAGTTCTTGACAAAATTTGATTCTTCGTCTTCTTTTGATAGATGTCCTGACTCATAGTAATCTCCTTTGCCTAAAGCCTTGAATGCAGCTTCTCTTCTGTCTGATGGTCCTACTTTCCTCATTTCGTAAGCAGTCAGAATTCCGTGCAGCTGTGACATGGTAAGGTTTCGTAGATTCTCTTTTTCTTCTATTTCAGAAACTTTAGATTCAAACTTAGGGGACAAAGATCTTAGAACCTTTTCAACCACAATAGCCTCTTGTATTTCTTCACCCAAGTTTTTCATACAATTAACAATCTCATCTGCATGAAGGAAATAGTTAGCCACACTTTCATCATTGTGCACTCTAAGATTTTCATACTGAATTCTGAGGGTTTGAAGTTTTGCTCGTTTTACCTGTTCATCTCCTTCATAGCTCAGAACAATCTTGTCCCATATTTCTTTTGCAGATTTGTACTGCATAACTTTGACGAATTCTGATTGAGATAGACATCCCAATAGAGTATTGACAGCCTTTGTGTTTGTTTCATATTGCTTCTTACCAGCCGAATCTGTAGGAGTTGTGGATGGAAAAGTGTACCCTGTATCTATGATATCCCAGACTTTTATACCAAGAGATTGAAGATATGTTGTGACTCTTACCTTCCAATAGACGAAGTTGGTCCCATCAAAAATTGGTGGCCTGATCGATGCTTCTCTCTCGTAGTTGCTCATGATGTTGGATCTTCCTTCAAGCGATCAAGCTTCTTTAGAAGGACCTGCTCTGATACCAATTTTTGGAAATAATACTGAGAGGGGGGGTGAATCAGTATTATCAAATTCTTTTCACTATACCTTCCAGATATATAATTTAATTTATTCTTCAGATGTTGACATTAACTTGTATGTCAGTACCATATAATAATGAACAAGAACAAGAAAAACAGATAGTCACACCAAAGAACACCAGATATAAGGTGGAAACCCAATGTGGGTGAAAACCACCTACTGCAATATGTCTCTTCTTTTTACAATGATTCTGTACTGGTGCAGTTCTTTACCAGTATGTAGGCTGCAACCTGTAGAGAGATACAATCCTCTCTCGTTTTCCAGACTCTCCTGGAAGGGAGCTACAACACACTTAGCTCTTGTACTAGCTGAGCTACTAGTATGTAGGTGCTGACCTACTTATTTTCTTCCAGGGACCACGTTTCATAAATTTTCAGAATGGATCCATGAACTTCAAATAATCATCAAGTACATGTGAATCAACCAATCTCCTTTTACAATCAACTAATGAATCAACCAATAGCTTCTCAGAATGCAGTAACCAGAAAAGCAATACCAGTAATCTAAACCCAGAACTCTGCAGCAATAGACAAAAGGCAGCCAACAAATATTTCAAGAAAAGTCCGCAACTTCACCAATAAAAACCTACGAATATCCGCACTTCTACTGTGTCTAGTTTGCGCAACTCCGCACTTGCTCTGTCTACTCGATAGCGCACCTCTGCACCTGATCCATCTGCTGGACTACACACCTCCGCACTTGCACCGTCTACTGGACTGCGGACCTTTGCACTTGCGCCGTCTACTAGACTGAGCACCTCCACACCTGCGCTGTCTACTGGACTGCGGACCTCCGCACCTGCGCCGTCTACTGGACTGCAGACCTCCTCACCCGCGCCGTCTACTAGACTATGCACCTACGCACCTGCACCGTCTACTGAACTGCAGACCTCCGGATATAAACACTTTATCAATCCTCAATTGTACCCCAGTCTGTCGAATTCACAGATCTGATCATGTGCGAAAGGGACCTCGACCTATCAGTAGATCCACCTTTTAATTCACGGTTTTCTCCTTGATTCAAATCTAACTTCACAAACCAATCACCAAAATTTCAGGTCTTAAGATATTCAATAATCACAAGTGTCAAGGCCAAATGATCTCCTTCCCTTTTTATAGTCTAGGCCTTCCTCAAACCATGGACCAAAACCATTGAGAAACAATACCAAGGACTCAATACTTGCGTTCAACTCTTTTGAATGCAATACCATGGACCAAAACCATAGGATCAAAAACGTCAGACTAAATACCAGGGATCAATTGTTGAGCTAATTTGTTTACCGAAATTAACACAAATATTCCTTATCAATACGGGTTGTTTATACTTTGAGGCAAGTTCACTATATGTGAATATCAGATGTAATCAAACCTTGAAAGATAAGTTATTCAAAAACTTAAAGCAATACATA
Organism: Pinus tabuliformis; assembly: GCA_031772625.1. Classification (NCBI taxonomy): domain Eukaryota; kingdom Viridiplantae; phylum Streptophyta; class Pinopsida; order Pinales; family Pinaceae; genus Pinus; species Pinus tabuliformis. Next base: position 43,839,569 of record CM062815.1, read on the forward strand.
CTACAACTCCAATTCAATTAGTTTGAAAAGAGGAAAAATATTGAAATGGTTCTTAACTCAAGAAGTCCACTTCTGCCTCAATTACTACTTAATGAATCAGAGATTGAAACTAAGAACTTAAGATGGATAAATTATTAATGAAAGAATGCTCCTAACTTAAGAGACACATAATGTGTTTCATCATAATTCATTCACCTCAATGCCAAAATCACATAAAGAAACTACTTGCATGCAATCAAAGGAAACTAGTTACAATTCACCATATTAGTAGAAGGGGTGCTCAACTTGAACACTTTGTTTTTCCAACTCAATAAAATGATGAATAAGCTAAGATCTAATGAAATCAATCACCATACATTAACCATAAATCAATCTGAAATAAAGCATGAAAAACCAGTTCTACAATAACCAGATTACAAGAAATAAAACTAGTTAACAAGGAAGTGTACTTAGCTTGGAATGGGGGCCCTCCACCCTTGCTTTGCACACTTGAAGAGTGATATCAGAAGCTCAAATTCAGTCACACATCCATAGCATTGAACAACAAAATAATAATAGCACAAGTCTTCAAATTAACTCTCCAATCCCAAAGTGTCTCAGCATAAAAGTATAATAAGTCAATACATAAGCCATCAAAGTCTTGGCTATTAAATAGAAGTCTCATGAAACAAACTGATCTATATTCACTCAAAAAAACCCATCTACTCTTATCCATATATCTAAGTCGAATTCATCACTCCCATCCCAGGAGATATGATCAATCCCATAGAATCTCAAAACTGCCCTATTTCTATGGGATTTCTGAATGACTAGTCATGATTGACTAGCACTAAATGGGCCTAATAAAGGTTGTTCTGTTTGAGATAAGCATAGCTGACTTAGTCCTAGTTCCCAAGTTGTCCATCCATACATTCAATTCATGCCCAAGTGTCCTGCAACCATATCAACCATAGAGCTATTACAGGAATTTCTGAATATGCCAATTTTTGCACTTAAAACCAGACTTTCATAAAAACTTTAGAAATTGAAAAATTAAAATTAAATACCTGAATGGATATAATATATATATCAAATTGGGATGAATAAAGGGAAAATGGATGGCAAATAGATGGATTAGTAAGTTTATTAGAGAAAAAACAAGACCAAAACTAAGGCCCAACATCTCCCCCTTGCTTATCATCAAGCATGTACCCATGCTTACTTATTCCTCTTTGATCTTCTTCTCTCTGTAGTAGATGTTGTAACTGTAGATGCTTCCTGTTGTGCTTCCCTGACCAAACAATCCAAACCTGAGTCATGTCCTTCCCTGAACAAAGCTGCTTTTACCTTCTGTTTTTCATACTTTGTCTGCCACATATTCTTTTCCTTTAACCATTTAAATGCTTGTTTAGAAAGTAGATCATTTTTCCGTTTTAGTCTCCCTAGCTTTTCATTTAGCTTTTCATTTGCCTTGACCAACTTAGTATTATCCTTCTTACTTGCCTTTTTTTCCTCTTTTAATTGTTTTTCCATGATTTTACTAATTTCTAGTTGGTCAGTTAAGTCCCTGATTCTTCCCAAATTGATTTCTTTTTCAAATTCTTGTGTTGTTTTGATTAGTGATGCTACTGCTACATCATCATATGAAGAATCCCTCTCAAATACCTCCTGTGCAATGTCATTTTCTACCTATTTTCTTGGAGAATATGTGTCTACTTCCTTTTCTAAGTCAATGGGACTTTTATTCCTAAATCTTCTAGGAATAGACATAACAGATGTTTCATTTTCCTGCATGGCCATGTTACTTTGCTGTTTAGCTCTTGTTCTGGGATACAAGGGTGAACTCATCAATCCTCTGTTTTCCTACTCTACTTTATCCTGCACTTCATTAACCTGTTCATTAAACTGGTTTCTAGACATGAACTCCCTCCAAACTATGCCTTGCGACCTTACTTGATACTCAACCAGGATTTTGATCAATCCCTGGTGGTAAATCTGTCCTGCTTTGGGCCTGTGTTCATGTCTCACTGTTTCAATCATTCTCAAGAGGCTCCTAAATAGGAAATATGGCAAGTTAATTCTATCTTCTCCCTTAATATGCTATAGAAGCCGGACATGATATAGGTGGGCAACACTATATCCTCTATCACAAGTCAAAAACTTCTGGATGACAAGAACCAACTCACCCTATGGTTCATTGAACCATTCCCTTGGTATCCCCTTGGTTCTATCAAAATTCCCTTTCCGGTTCTTTTCAAGGAATAAAGTCCATGCTTTCTCCTTGAAGTGCAGGCCTTTGTGATATTTTCACCTATCATTGGAAGATCTAGAGCTTGGGAAAGGTATTCCTGAGTCACAGGAATAATGACATCTCCTACATGTGTTTGGTTCTGACTATAGTTGTTTATGAAGTCCCTGGTTATCTCCTCACTGTGGCCATCAAACTTTTGCAAAAAACCTATCAATCCTGCCTGGTAAAGATTTTCTATGGTTTCCTTTTTCCAGCTCTCTATTTGAAATTTGGGCTCTATTCTGGCTGACATTGTTTCTGAAAACCAGTGGATATATGCTTCTGCTGTCATTAATTTCATCTTAACAATAATAATTTACAACTATTGTTCTGTCGAAAATTAGATTCCAAAATCAGAGAAGCTTACTTGCTCTTTCACAACAATTTTAATTCAATTTCCTTAGCCTCTGTTTACCCTTTCTCTGTAGCAACACTGTTTTAAATCCCTGTCCAAGCAATCAAACACCTGTATATCTCTGTTAACATGCTAAACTCTGTCTGGTAAACAAAATACATATGAAAACAACATATTCATGATGGACTTTTGGTTTTCTTAATGTATTTTTTTTTAGGCATCATCCTTATTTTGCTCCATATATGCCTAACATTCTGCATTGTGTATATATAAAGACATTAAAAACAAACATCGCATTTCCCTAAATGGCTCGGCCTTTATCTCTCTAAAAATCAACGCTCGGCCTCCCATATAAAAACTTGAACATCACACAACACATTTAAATGGAACAGGGTTTAAATGGCTCGGCCTTAAACAAACTTTACTATAGCATACCAATCCATTGTATTAACCAGAACAAATTTCACATTCTTCGTGTTTGTTCGCATTACAGGCCATTTCCATTCAAAGGCATGCAATATATCAGGCATACAAACAATAAAATCAACCAACAGCGCAAAATAAAATCAACTATACAAGCACATCAAAAAATTCACATCTTCGGCGCTAGTAACTATGACTCTGCCTCCTCTGTTTTATAAACTCTGTTTTGATTTGTAAAACTACACATGCGAGCCCATACTAATGACGTGTTATGCATGCAACAGGACAGAATTAGATTGCTGCGTTGTTTCCATAGTGTTTATGCTGTGATACATGCAATGAATCTTATCGCCAAGCCTCATATTTATTAAATTGATGTCATCTAACCCTTAGAATTATTGATTCTAGAGTTTTTCGGCGTTTTTACCTGGCTATTGACGAGCGCTGAGGAGTGTTAAATGGCGCTCCAAATCCCTGTGACTGTGTTTGGCTGACTGGTGGCAAGAGCAGGTGCATTAGTCATTAAATAACAACACTGTTTCAACACGACTCATGGTTTGCGAGCTAAGCAAATCACGCCATTACCTGAGTTATCCCGAGATTTCAGGATCACTTTGCATTGTATTCGGGACGTTTTACCTTCTTATATCTCCTCAGACCTGCTTCAGTTTCCTCTTTTCTTGCGACTATGCAGCTCTCAACACAACGCTCTGAGCTATTCGGCGATGATGAAGTTGTTTTACCAGGCGCAGGAGACTGCCAGTCAGTTTATGACCGTTTACGTGTTTTGGCCATGCGTTTGGCTGAGCTGAGCCATATGATTTCCTATTGGCGGTCATGGGCACGTAGGCATGTCGTGCAAGTCATGCGAGTCCTTTTGACTAGTCGCCTGACTGCGTCATTAGGATGGCCTGCCTATTCTCATAATTCAAATTTTAGCCTACCGTCCATGCAGGTCATGGCTGTCCTCCTATGCAGCTCACGGCATCATGCAAACGTTTGACGGTTTACATGTACCTCCATGCCACGTTGCTCAAGCCACATCTGCGCTTGAAGGTCTGTGCAATTCATGCATTGGGTTGGTGCGTGGGTGGACTGTCGTTGCACTCATAACCTTCGGCACTCACCGTATATGCAATAGTGTTTGATCATATGCAATAACCCGTATATGCAATAACCTTTGGCCACATATAAACTTAACTTTGTGTTGCATGCGGTCATGTCTCCTTGTTCCATATGCATATTGCCTTGTGCCTTATATCCTAAGTTTATTGCATATGCATATCATATATTCATTCGTCCACATTGCATATAGCGCATATATTGCATATTACATATTCGTTTGTGGCTTTTCATATTGCATATATTCAAATAGATTTACATATAGCGCATTACTTCCAAAGTTATATGCACACCCTTATTATAATTTTAAAATGACTATCTTGAGTCATATTTAAAATTATCACCATTGCTAATCATTGAATTGTATGTGCAGGTTGAAATGTTGTCCTCATTTGGTCCCTTTATGCTTCTAAAGAAAAATACTTAGGGGTTAATGAACATGAAATGGGATAGGATGTTTATGGATATGAAATGGAATAGAATGTGTAAGGGTTATAGGGTATGTACAAGGAATATAGGGTATGGAATGATAATTAATATCTTCAGGTACTAATTTCAACTTAATAAAGACTAAAAATTTCTAAGAAAAATTTGAATTTTCAAGCACAAATGACTATACATATACTCCCCTGGATGATGTCTATACAAGTGGGATGAAATCAGTTGATCAAATGTTGTAGATGGATTGAAAAGTAGAATTTATTGCTGCTCCTTGTTCTGCATGCTCTGGTTCTTGAATTGCTGACTGTTGTTCAGGTCCCTCTGTAATGATTTCTTGATTCAGGTCCCTCTGTTATGCACATGCTTATGAAATATGTACATGTTGCTTTGATATTTTCAGGTCCCTCTGATATTTTTTCAGGTCCCAGCTGTTGACAATACAAGTTCCATCTGTACTTCAGCTGCACAGCTAAAGTTCTTGTGCAATTCTCCCCCTTGCTTAAGATTTGACTTGTCCTCAAGTCAGATGTGTGTGGAGAATTTCCTGCATTGAATTTTTGTGAGAACAGTAGAACAAGAATAAGGAATTCATAGAGTCCAAGTTGCCTTGGTTTTCCCCTATGAATTCGTGTTTGCTTGGTGCCAGTTTCCTGGTTTTCACTAGCAAACAATTTATTTATTTATTTTTTATTATTTATTTATTATTATTTTTATTCTGCTACAAGACTGGAAGATTGCTGAGCCTGTTGTGCCATGATTTCCAGTTCTGTATCTTCTACCAATTGTTTCATAAATGCTTCCTTGCTGATAGGCCTATTATAAACTTTTAGCCTATGTCCATTTACTAAAAATGAGGTGGAGTCCTGGTTGATTGTCCTGATCTTGACTGCTCCATTGTCAAAGATTTCTTCGATTTCATATGGGCCTAGCTAGTGTGTTGTGAACTTTCCTTTGAAATCTTTGAATTTGGAGTCAAACAGTAATGCCCAGTCTCCCTTGTGAAATGTCTTGCTTTTGATAAATCTATCGTGCCACTTCGTTCTTTGCTGTTGCACCAATGTGGTATGTTCTATGGCTTGCTGACAATGCTCATCTAGTCGATTCAATTCCATGATCTGCTGTTGTTGTGCTTCAGACAGGTCTATTCCTAGTTCAGCTACCAGTTTGTATGTGTGTATCTGAAACTCTATAGGCAATAAGGCCTCTTTTCCATATACCAACTGGTATGGGCTAAAGCCAGTTGTATTCTTCCATGTGATTCTGTAGGCCCATAGTGCATCCTTTAATTTTTCAGACCAATCTTTTCTGTTCAGCTGTACTGTTTTAGTCATGATATTTTCTAGGATTTTATATGTTGATTCAACCTGCCCATTTGCTTGAGGGTGATATGGTGTAGACTTCCTGTGCTTGATCTTGTATTTCTCTGTTAGATCTTGTACCAGCTTTTTAAGTAAGCTGTGCTCCTTGATCTATTACAATTTTTCTGGGTACTCCGTATCTTACAAAGATTTCTTCAAAGAGAAAGGTGACCACTGTATCTTCTGTTGCTCTGGTGACTGCTTTGGCCTCCACCCATTTGGTGACATAATCTGTACATACTAGGATGTAACTTTTTCTATTTGATGGTGGATTAATAGGTCCAACAAAATCGAGCGCCCATTGCTTAAATGGTTCTATGAGGACTTGTGGCTTGAGCGGCATCTCATCTGATATGATTGGTCTCCCTGTTCTTTGGCAACTGTCACATTCCTTGACATATGCCTTGGAGCCTTTGAAGATGGATGGCTAGTATAGCCCAATTGCAGCATCTTGTAGGCTGTTCGTTTGTCTGCAAAATGACCACCACATGGTTCATCATGACATGCTTTCAGGATGTCTAATATTTCATCTTCTCGCACACATTTTCTAATTATCAAATCTGAACCAGTATAAAATAAATCACCATTTACCCAACTATACCTAGAGCTTTCTCTAACAATTTTTTGTTTTTGCTTTTTATAGAATTGTGTTGGAAACTTTCCAGAAGATAAATAATTTGCAATGTCTGCAAACCATGGTGTTTTTACTGTTATTGCAAACAGGTGTTCGTCTGGAAAGTTGTCTACAACTGGATTTGGATCGTTGGGTGAATGTATGCGGGACATAAAGTTAGCCACTTGATTTTCTTTGCCTGGTCAGTCTTGTATTGTAATATTAAACTCTTGCAATAACAGTAACCATCTTGTTATTCTCCCATTGGTGATGGGTTTATTCATCAAGTATTTTATTGTTGAATGATCTGTATGAATAAAAACTTGGTAACCTGTTATATAGTGCCTGAATTTGTTTACTGCATGTATTACGGATAACATTTCTTTTTCTGTGACTGTATAGTTCAATTCTGCAGGTGTTAAATTCTTGCTTATAAAGTATATTTCATAATTAAACAGGTTCGCTTTCTGCCCAAGAGAGGCACCTATCACGGTATCAAATGCATTAGTTGAAATATGAAATGGCAAAGATCAGTTTGGCCCACGGAGAATGGGTGCAGCTGATAATTTTTCTTTTAGTATTTGAAATGCATTTTGACAATCATTTTTCCAGTGAAATTCAATATCTTTTGCTAATAGTTTGAACAGAGGTTGGGCTATTTTACTAAAGTTTTCAATGAATCGTCTATAGTAGCCTGCATAGCCTAAGAAACTTCTTACCTCTTTTTTTGTTGTAGGAGGCATTATGTTAACTAGGACTTGGATTTTTGCTGGATCCACCTTAATTCCTAAAGCAGAAATATGGTGTTCCAAAACTATACCTTCTGTCAACATCATATAGCATTTCTCATTGCTCAATGACAAATTTGTTTCAATGCATCGTTTCAAGACTTTCTCAAGGTTGTTGAGGCAATCATTATATGTGTTTCCATAAACTGTGAAGTCATCCATATAAACCTATACACATTCGTGGATTAGATCAGCAAATATTGCAAGCACTGCTCTTTGGAAGGTTGCAGGTGCATTGCATAAACCAAATGGCAAAATATTATATGCATAGGTTCCCAATGGGCAAGTGAATGTTGTCTTGTCTTGGCCTTATGTTGCTATTCAAATCTGATTGTACCCGCTAAACCCATCTAGGAAGGAGAAAAATTTCTTTCCAACTAATGAGTCTAACACCTGGTCAATGAATGGTAGGGGAAAATGATCTTTTAATGTGGCTTTGTTTAATTCCTGATAGTCCACACATACCCTCCACTTTCCATTTTTCTTTGGTACTATAACTAATGGAAAAACCCATTGACTATCTGAAATAGGATAGATGAATCCAACATTTAACAATTTTTGCAGTTCCTCTTTCACTATTTCTTTCATCATGGGATTCATTCGTCTTTGAGGTTGCCTTACAGGTTTGAGTTGATCATCTGTATAGATGTGGTGGATACATGTGCTGGGATGGATACCTTGCATGTCAGTATAATCCCAAGCAAAAGCTTTTGAATATTTATGTAATAATGCAATTACCTCTTGTTCTTGTGCTAATTGCAACTGGTTTCCAATGTTCAAATGTTTTCCAGGATATACCTCAATTGTTTTTGTTGTTGGATTGGAGATTGTGCTTACAGGAAAGATGTCTATAAAAGAATTCTGCAAAGTTTGAACAGTACAAGTTTCCTGAAAAAATTGATTCAAAAGATTACTTGCAGCTTCATATTGAACCTCTCTAAGCTGCTCTAAAATATTTGGTTCTGAAATGAAAAGATCCATTAAGTCTTCATTCTCTTCTTCTTCTCTAAAGTCAAAGAATTGATTTATACTTAAAACTGATTTAGTTTGTTGTTTTACTTGAGTTTCAAGTACTGATTCTAAAGAAGAAGATTGTGCAGGTGAATAAAGAGCAATGTGTTTCCTTTCATCTCCATGTGAAATAATCATTCTTCCTGATCTGCATCCTATAAAGGCATCAACGGTAGCTAACCATGGTCTGCCTAAGATTAGAGGATGTCCTCCCAAATTTGTTTTTGGTTGCAAGATAAGGAAGTCAACAGGATACTCCCATGAATCCAAAGAGACTATGATATCTTCTAATATTCCTTCCGGAACAACTTTAGATCTATCTGCTAATTCTAAAATTGTAGAAGTTGACCTAATGTTGTTTAAATGCAGATTTTTCATTGTCTCCATTGTCATTACATTTATAGCTGCTCCCAAGTCTATTAATGTGTTTGGTACTGAGAAATTATTTATTAATATAGTAACCATAGGGATACTAGGATCAATATATTTCTCTACAATGATTTTTGTAGACATGAGGCTTGCTAATTTACCAATGACTTGGATTGTAGTAGGATCCTTCTTCTTTTTACCTATTTTCTTAATGCACAATTCCTTTATTGTTTTAGCATATATTGGTATTTCTTTAATTGCCTTCAACAAAGCAATTTTTACATAAGCATTTTTTAATTCATCTAAAATATCAAATTCAGGAAGGGTCATTTCTTCTTGTTGTCCTGCTAACCTTTCAGGATAAGGTGGTGTTTGAGTTGTAATGGTTTTTCCTTTCTAAATTTGTGTTTCAGTTTGTGATGTTTCAGGTGATTCTCCTTGTTCAATTGGCTCTTCTATGATTGGAGGAGAATCCTTTTTAAGCACTTTTCCAGACCTTAGATGGACATCATTTAGAGGAAGAATAGAATATGTGGGAAAACATGCTGCTTCCTCTACAGTGTATGCAGATTTGTCCACTTTATTATTCGGATTTGCCATTGGTTGGGCTAGTAATTGAGTTGGTCTGGGTTGATTTGAGGGTAGCTGTAACTATTGTGGTTGAGTCAACAATGGTGGTGGATTCTGCTGTGGAAATGGCATGGATTGTGGATATGCAGAATTTTGTTGCGGAAATGGCATGGACTGTGGATATTGTGGATATGAAAATGGTTGTTGGTATTGTTGTTGATACTATTGAGGTGGCTGGTTTCCATAACCATATCCTCTCCATCCTTGTGCAGGTTTTTGTGGATATTGTTGTGGAGGCCAAGCTTTCCATGGCATTGGAGGGTTCCAAAGATTTTGAGGTGGATAGAGGTAATTTTGTTGAGGGAATGGTTATGGATTTTGTTGAGGCATCCTAGGTTGCCATGGTCTTCGTGGTGCTACATAATGAAAACCTTCTATTCCTGGCACTTCTTCCATTGAGTTCATTTGTAATTCTTTCAATCTTAGACAGTTTTCTGTGGAATGATTTTCTATACAAGGACCACATACCTGAATACTATCCAAATGACATTCTCTTAATGGATGTTTCTTTCTACATTTGGAATAAAAGATTGCTAGAGCTTGTTCTTGTTCTTCCTTCTTCTTATTTGCCTTTAGAACATCTACTTGTGTTCCCAATGTACTTAAGAGGTCAGTTTTGAAGTTTTCCAATAAGCTTCCTATTTCCGCTCTTGTTATCCCTCCTGCAGCTGACTTTGCTGCTTTTGAACTTGCTTCTCTCTTTCCAGTTTTTGATCTTCCTCTAGAATATTTTTGACATAACTTAACAATTTCTTTGAATGGTAGGTTTGAAATGTCTCCTTTACCCATCACATTCAAAATGTCAAGGTATTCATCCCTTACACCCTTGAGAAAGAATGTTCGAAAGGTTTCTCGATTTAGAGAGTGTTGTTTAGATTTTTGTAGATTATATGCAAATCTTTCCAAATATTCTTCTAAACTTTCATCTTCTTGTTGTGTCATTCTGAAAAAATCTTCCTTTGAATATCTAGATCTACAATAAGCTTGATATTTTTTAAGGAAGACCGATCTCATATCATCTCAAGAAGCTATTGTTTTTTCTCCTAAACCCATGAACCATTTTAAAGCTGCTGCTTTTAACGTAGTAGGGAAAAGACGAAGTTTGTGAATGTCATCAGTGTATCCATATGTTCTACATAGAATATCAAATTCAGACATAAAAGCATCAGGATCTTCCGTTGACATTCCATAAAAATTTGGCAATACAGAAGGTGGAATATTTTTCATTTTCACCTCTTCTCCTAATATTGCACTTGTGTCTACTATTGGAAAGCCAAAGGTAGCTTCTTGATCATGACCATCTTCTTGTCTTTTCCGATCATTTTCTTGTTTTGCCTCCTCCTCTCTTTTTCTTCTCCATTCTCTTTGTTGTCTTTCATACTCAATTCGCTTTTCAGGAGTGAAAATAACAGATCCATGTCCCTCTTCTGCCATTGGTTTAGTTGTTTCAATTTTGAGTGGAGATTCAAGTTGTTGAAAGACAGGTTGATTTATAGATGGAAAGACAGGTTGTTTTTCTTTGATAATTTCTTTTTGTTTTCCTGAAGTTGAGGGTTGTTTTTGTTTTGCTTCCCAAGCTAACAAAGTTTTCCTCTCAATCAAAGTTAACCTTTGTCCAATTCTTTGTTTTTCCGCCAATTCCTCAATTATTGGATTACCAGTAACTGGGGTGTTTGATGATCCTATCTCTACTTGTGGGGGGTTTTTAACAAATCTACCTTGAGGATCTCTATATCTAGGCATAAAGAAACATAACTAAAAAGGAGTGTAACTAATGTTTTTGTTTTTTTTTAGAAAAGTTTGAAATTTATCTTCCTATTGACTATGCCGATATTTGCCTCCCCGGCAACGGCGCCAAAATGTTGAGCTAATTTGTTTACCGAAATTAACACAAATATTTCTTATCAATTCGGGTTGTTTATACTTTGAGGAAAGTTCACTATATGTGAATATCAAATGTAATAAAACCTTGAAAGATAATTTATTCAAAAACTTAAAGCAATACATACTACAACTCCAATTCAATTAGTTTGAAAAGAGGAAAAATATTGAAATGGTTCTTAACTCAAGAAGTCCACTTCTGCCTCAATTACTACTTAATAAATCAGAGATTGAAACTAAGAACTTAAGATGGATAAATTATTAATGAAATAATGCTCCTAACTTAAGAGACACATAATGTGTTTCATCATAATTCATTCACCTCAATGCCAAAATCACATAAAGAAACTACTTGCATGCAATCAAAGGAAACTAGTTACAATTCACCATATTAGTAGAAGGGGTGTTCAACTTGAACACTTTGTTTTTACAACTCAGTAAAATGATGAATAAGCTAAGATATAATGAAATCAACCACCATACATTAACCATAAATCAATCTGAAATAAAGCATGAAAAACCAGTTCTACAATAACCAGATTACAAGAAATAAAACTAGTTAACAAGGAAGTGTACTTAGCTTGGAATGGGGGCCCTCCACCCTTGCTTTGCACACTTGAAGAGTGATATCAGATGCTCAAATTTAGTCACACATCCATAGCATTGAATAGCAAAATAATAATAGCACAAGTCTTCAAATTAACTCTCCAATCCCAAAGTGTCTCAGCATAAAAGTATAATAAGTCAATACATAAGCCATCAAAGTCTTGGCTCTTAAATAGAAGTCTCATGAAACAAACTGATCTATATTCACTCAAACAAACCCATCTACTCTTATCCATCTATCTAAGTTGAATTAATCACTCCCATCCCAAGAGATATGATCAATCCCATAGAATCTCAAAACTACCCTATTTCTATGGGATTTCTGAATGACTAGTCATGATTGACTAGCACTAAATGGGCCTAATAAAGCTTGTTTTGTTCGAGCTAAGCATAGCTGGCTTAGTCATAGTTCCCAATCTATCCATCCATGCATTCAATTCATGCCCAAGTGTCCTAAAATCATATCAACCATAGAGCTATTACAGGGATTTCTGAATCTGCCAATTTTTTCACTTAAAACCAAACTTTCATAAAAACTTTAGAAATTGAAAAATTAAAATTAAATACCTGAATGGATATAAAATATATATCAAAATGGGATGAATAAAGGGAAAATGGATGGCAAATAGATGGATTAGTAAGTTTCTTAGAGCAAAAACAAGACCAAAACTAAGGCCCAACATCAATCATAAACATTCCCATGTGCGCACGCTTCTCTGCATGAAAATGAGTGAATTTGACGTCTACACCTTTTGTTCAGAGAACCTGCGGGTATGTCCGCACTTCTTGTTCGGGGCACTTGCGGGTCTGTAGCTTTTGTTAGGCGCACCTGCGGGTATCTCATTTTCTATCATTTTGAGAGCCTGAACAGAGATTTTCCACTTGAGTGAGTTGCCATCAAGGACAACACCTGTGCCATAGCGCCAAACCTGAGTCATAATGGCAACAGAAATTCCCTATTTCCTTGTGTAAATCCAACGGGAATTGATCACCTACTTAGTGTAAAATAACTATGCACTAAACATAATAAAATTATAAATACAAACTTTCCTTTTCCATCCACTCAACTAGGAAATTCGAATTCCATGCATGAATGGGTCTATTTTTAGCTAATTTAGTAGTTAACTAAGAGATCAATGAGCTAACAATAATCATAACTACTCAACTGATCTTCAACTAACCCAACTAATGATGATAGCTTAGTTAACTAAGTTAAACTAACAATAACTCAATGCGATCCAAGTGGATATTGGTAGCAACCCTTCTATTCCACTTGGACACTCACCATTGTTTTGTTAGTTTTTTTTTCCTTAATTGTAGCACAATTTACTATTTTTCACATTTTTTCAAGTTTGGAACTTCTGGAGCTGTTTTGAGGCCCTAAACAACATTTTTTTGGCAATATTCCTTTGGGCGATTTCATTTTAAATATCATTTTTATTCATATTCCTTAGAGATATCTTTCCAACGTGATATCATGCACATCAAAAGGAGATAATATGACAAAGTTACAACCTCGGGAAGTTGGCTACCCAACTAACCCCAACGGGGCCCATAAACCGCTTGGTGTTACATCTCCTCAGGTTAGGGTTTTGACTGTTTAGGGTTTTCTATTATTTTTAAATAATAAAAATTCCCTTGTGCCTCATTGTATCTCATTTCAGAGGTATGTATCCGACACATCTCTTCTCAGAGATAAGCTACAATCGCCCAAGCTAGTCTCATTTCCATTCTGTTTGTAAGCATATTTCATTATCTGATATTAATGAAAGGAAGTTTTACTTCTACTGCATCTCTGTATTTATGGTTATATCTGTAATTTGTTACATTCCTATCTAAATTTGGATCAGTGGTATCAGAGGGGTCTACTCTGTCTATGTTTTTATTTGCATGTCCCCAACGAGGTCAAGATATAAGGAGTTAGGGCTCGAACTGGTCAAACCTTTGCAAGACCAACCTCGTAAATCCCGACAACCTCCCATGGGGGAAGAAAAGAAAGGTGAGGGAGCGGTAGATCCCATCAAAATATTGCTTGAGGAGGCCCTTGAGAAACAAAGGAACGCGCTGATGGATAAGCTTGCCCACATCCTTCAACGTTGCCCACCGGTGACGCATCCAAATCCAACAACCACTCTGGAGGCTCCACACATTTTAAGGTACAAGTAAAATTTGACATTCCCATATTTGAGGGCCAAATAGATGCAGACACTATAGATAAATGGTTGATTATTCTAGAAGGATATTTTTCTGTTCATGATTTGTCCATCCGGGAAAAGTTTAATTTTTCTCTTCTCAAAGCCACTCCCCACGTCAAAGGCTCATGGGAAACCTATTGTGACCAGAAGGATGAAAGCATGACCTCACTATTTTCAGCTCCTCCCACTTGGAATTCATTTTGGGATGCCATCAAGGAGTAGTACTGTTATGTGGACTTTTTCATCTACGGATAAACACAATTTCCCTATGTGGGTAGCTACACCTAGAACAATAGATTTAAAGAGTTTAACCTTTTCCTATAGAAGATAAATAAGATAAGGGGCATACTTTTTATCTTTCGCTTCCCTTTGTCTCCTTTGAATAGCTCCCACCGCTCCTTCTCATACTGAATCCACTTGATAAGTACCTATAATCATAAACAGAGGAGAAAAACAAATCAAAGCAAGAGATCTATCTACTATAAGCAAATGGAATCGAAGAGTTTACACATATAATCATCATACATAAAGACAAGAATATGGGAAAAGGTGTGAATGACTTTATTAAGTAGAAGGAAGAGTTACAGCCAAAGAAGTTTGATCCCATGTCACTCATCCAGCTTGAGTTCCATCTTCATCACACCAAAATCACAATATTTCGGCAGCATAACAATACTTTCTTATGATCTCAAAACCTCAAACCAACAGTATCTCCTTACAAATTCTAAAAGTCCAACCCCTGATCACTATGATGAGTGTTCAATTTATAGGGAAATGGAGGTGGGTTTTCATAAATTGGGCATTGAATGGCTTTCCAATTTGGGAGTTAGTTTCCATGGAGGAAGGGATGAGATGATAAGAGGTTATTTGATTCATTCCCTATCCAATTTCGAGCTCATAGGAGAGGATAAGAGGTGGGAATCTTCTAGAATGATCTAGAATGAAAGAATATTCCCATACCCTATGAAGTTTTTACTCAATCTCACTCAACACAAGTCAAAGTGGGTATAGGTGCTCTGTAGAGCAGGCTTGAATGGGCCTAAGTGCTTTGCAGAGCACTTACCCATGTCCAAGGCTATGCTGGTCCCTTAAGGAGTCATTTTAGGATGTCTTTAGGCCAGGAAACTCTCATGAATGATGCCATTCAATGTGGTGACTTGACTAGGGCATGTAGCAATTGAATTAGGGTTTTGTGAGCCCTAATAGCACTGATCTGAATGTTGGGAGTGATGTGCCCAAATAGACCTGTAAAAACTGCCCCCTAAAGCATGAATTCGAAGATGATAATGTCAAGTGATATGCTTTATGATGTGATGAGGAGGTTCTAAAGCGAAGGGTGGCCTGCATCAATTACAATACATAATATCATGATATCTTTGAATTTTTTCATGAATCCCTGAGGTAAGGTATACCCATACTTAGCATATAAACTTTTCGTTTCATGTACATAAATCAAATAATCATCTAGAGATATAGATCCATGATAGGATGACCATCTGTGTAAATCCATTGTACAGATGATTTAGTACTCTCCTAAAATCGTAGCCCGAATGGTTAAAACTAGATCTAAGGTCTTCTATCTTATTCAATCGTTCACTCAAGTACGAGTTTAACCATGTGAATATTTGATCTGAAGTCAAACATGGGAAGACACCGTCTGATTACTAGCCATTGATGTAAGTTATTAATAGACGCGAGAGAAATCACTAATAATGATAATGATCCTCAAGGTACTGCAGTACATTATGCATGGTGTGAATGGATTTTTTGATGTCGAACACCATACAAAGTCTTTCAGTCGAAGGCCAATGATTTCAACTTATCATGGGAAGCGAGAAACTTGCCATTGATGTATGCAAGCTTCAAGGTACTGGAAGGGTGTTTCTAAGTCAACTTCTTGGATAATGTGTTGATCTCGACAAGAAGTGACCCATTGCAGCAAGGCCTTGATGTATCCCACATCAACGACATGAAATGAGTGTAATGATTTTGGAGGCAGAATTTAATTGATGACACATGGTTTAAGAATGGTGGTCATGAAAATGAAGGTTTATGAGTATTGCAAAGGATGAATTTAACTGAGTGACTTCTCTTGAGCATGTCGGCAAAACTGAATGAATTGGCAACATTGACCCAAAATAAAAGTAATGGATGGTATGATAGACCATAGGTATGATAACCATCAAGCAGATAACCCAATCCGAGTATCACAAAGTTGAAGTGAAAGTTTCATGTTCAAGAGTGACCTACTACCATAAAGTGATTTATCCTTTTTCCCACTTTCCACAGTCATTGCTGACCAATACCTCTTTATTTTTTATCAAGCTTGAGGAGGATAACAAATTCTTGTTGTAAAATTCCACCCTTGAGGTGAATCCATCGCTATGTGATGTTTTAGTGAGTCCAGCGAAGGTGAAACTCAGTCTTGTCATGATGGACAAGTTTGTTGCTATTTGATGTTTTAATGAGTTTAACGAGAATGATAACTCAGTCATTTTCAGGTTTAGAGAGTTTTAAAAGGGACAAAAAGAAAACTCCACAAGTTATTTTTTGTAGATTTGTCTCTCAAGTCTGAAAAAGCGTAAAATAATATGAGAGAGAACCTATTGACCATGTTCAATCAATGTCTTTTTCATAAATAATCTATCTCAGTTTGGAAAATGGTTAAATTTATACTAAGTAGATGTCATTTCCAATCTGTTAATGAGCTGAAAAGGACAAGCGCTCGACAATCTTTCCATATTTTGAGATTCTAAAAAGAGCTTAAAGAGGACTCCGCTTTGAGGAACGAGTGGCGTCAAGGATAGCAATTGGTTCTGGTGATGTGGGAACTTCTTGAAGCATGTTGATTTATGTGAATAGGCTGGCTAATAAGACCACTCATTGCAATTGTTCATAGAAAAGGGTAAAACAACCAAGTGAAAGCGTATGATCGGCCAAGGAGATGGTGGTGTTTGAAGGAGAAAAACCCAGGCTCATCTAATGAAAGAGGCTGATAGAATGGAAATCACGAGGGTTAAAATTGGGATGGGTTCATTTTTACACAAGCTTGAACCATAAGTAACTATGCTTGGATTCAGTTTCATGTTTACACAAGCTTGAAACAAAAAACTATGCCTGGATTTAGTTTCATGTTTACACAAGCTTGAAACAAAAATTATGCTTGGATTTAGTTTCATTTTTACACAAGCTTGAAATGGAAATTATGCTTGAGATTAGTTTACATGCCCCCAGCATGATGACTCGATTCTAGGTGCATGCCCCCCAAGCTTCATTGCATTCACCTAAGTAGACTACTCGTGACTATTAGGTGGATGGAATGAAGGTTCATTTACGATATCAAGTGAAAGACTCGATTGAGATTTTATGAGATCTAATCAAGGACTTGACTTAGAAATCCAAGGGATCTTGTTTAATTTTTAATGAGATTGACACAAGGCAAGGAACTCTGCTTAGATTCCTTGTTTCATTTTTTTCTGAGCTTGACATAAGATAATGAACTTTGCTTTGATTCCTTATTTTATTTTTTAATGAGCTTGACACAAGACAAGGAACTCTGCTTTGATTCCTTGTTTCATTTTCTAATGAGTTTGACACAAGACAAGGAACTTTGTTCTGATTCCTTGTTTCATTTTTTAATGAGCTTGACACAAGACAAGGAACTTTGCTCTAGGACCTGTTTCATTTTTTTTTTAAATGAGGTTGACACAGTGAAAGAACTATCCACATATTCCTTGTTTCATTTTTTAATGAGCTTGACACAAGACAAGGAACTATGCTCATACCCTTTGTTTCATTTTTTAGTGAGGTTGACACAAGACCAGGAATTGTCCTCATATTCCTTGTTTCATTTTTTAATGAGATTGGCACAAGACAAGGAACTATTCTTGTGCCCTTTGTTTCATTTTTTAACGAGGTTGACAAAAGACCAGGAACTGTCCTCATAACCTTTGTTTCATTTTTTAACAAGGTTGACACAAGACAAGGAACTATCCTCATGATTCCTTGATCACGACCCATAAGAGGTCATGACTTCCAAGAGGTTATCATCAGATGGGAGAACACTTCTCTAGAAGGGATACGTAGCAAGGAATCCATTAAAGAGATCTGGTTCCAATGCCCCCAACATATAATGTACAACATCACTAAATTGATTATCAGTTGATGTAGGCATGGAATGGGTTGCCACATAATTGACCCGTGGCAGGGAAGATACCATTGGTACAGAAGGAACATTTAGCAAAGATGGTTGATTGGAAGCCATATTTGGATTGGGAAATGAAAGCTAGTTAACAGTGAAAATTCTGCCTTCATGCGGGAAACACATCACTCGAAAGAGTGTTGAAACAATAACTCCCATGTCATAAACATAGTTGCGCCTAAGAAGTAAATTGTAATCTAAAGGACTTGGGACTACCATCACATTGAGATAAAAAAATTTCCCTCCCAAAGTAATAGGCAACTGAGGAAGGATCCCTAATGGTTGATTGGTTCCTCTGTTAAAATCCAACAGATTCATGGTAACAGGCACAAGTGGCAGTGAACCGATCACTTGCCAAGTAGTGGAGGAAAGGATACTCACTGATGCACCTTCATCTATAATAGTGCCAGGTACAACCATATTACAAACCTATACTATGATCTAGAAAGGCACATAAGAAGGAATATGACATCTTTCCAGCGGATTCCAATCAAAGGAGGTGACCAAACTACTTGGAGGGGGTACCATCGAAATGGGAGCATTACCCCCTTGAGTTACGAGAGTGGGAGGATTTTTCTCTTGTCTTGATGGAACATGAGGATTGCCCACAAGCTAATTGGAATCTAAAGAAATGGAAAGAACCTAAGTGGTACCATATTTACTCTCTTCGGGAAAGTTATGAATAATTGAAGGCGAAACCAGAGATTCTGAGTTCAATCCCTAGTAGAGTCGCCAATTTGTTATGTGGAATTTTGCATCTATGGATAAACACAATTTCCCTAGGTGGGTAGCTACACCTAGAACAATAGATTTAAAGAGTTTAACCTTTTCCTATAGAAGATAAATAAGACAAGTGACCTACCTGTTATCTTTCGCTTCCCTTTGTCTCCTTTGAATAGCTCCCACCACTCCTTCTCGAACTGAATCACCTCGATAAGTACCTATAATCATAAATAGAGGACAGAAACCAATCAAAGAAAGAAACCTATCTACTAAAAGAAAATGGAATCAAAAGCATTTACACATATAATCATCATACATAAAGACAATAATATGGGAAGAGGTGTAAAAAACTTTATTAAGTGGAAGGAAGAGTTACAACCAAAGAAGTCTGGTCCCATATTACTCATCCAGCTTAAGTTCCATCTTCATCACACCAAAATCACAACACTCCGGCAGCATAACAATACTTTCTTATGATCTCAAAACCTCAAACCAATAGTATCTCCTTACAAATTCTCAAATTCCAACCCCTGATCACTATGATGAGTGTTCAATTTATAGGGAAATGGAGGTGGTTTTGTCATAAATTGGGCATTGAATGAATTTCCAATTTTGGAGTTAGTTTCCATGGAGGAAGGGATGAGAGGATAGGATGCTATTTGCTTCATTCCCTATCCAATTTCAAGCTCATAGGAGAGGATAAGAGGTGGGAATCTTCTAGAATGATCTAGAATGAAAGGATATTCCTAAAACCCTATGAAGATTTCGCTCAATCTCACCCAGCGCAGGTCAAAGTGGGCCTAGGTGCTCTGCAGAGCAGGCTTGAATGGGTATAAGTGCTCTGCAGAGCACTTATCCCTGACCAAGGCTGCACTGGTCCCTCAAGGAGTCATTTTAGGATGTCTTCAGGTCAGGAAACTCTCAAGAAGGATGGCATTCAATGTGGTGACTTGTCTAGGGCATGTAGCAACTGAATTAGGGTTTGATGAGCCTAATAGTACTGATTTGAATGTTGGGAGTGATGTGCCTAAATAGACCTATAACAAGGACTACCCTGTTGTGAGATACGAGGAAAAATACATAAAGTGGATCATGTTGCGGAAGGGAAGGACCAAGATGTACCCGATTTTACCAATGTTTTTCATACCCTTCACACGAAGTTGGGTACCAAGGATTCTAAGAAACATTTGGTACTCAAGTACCATAGCTCACTCGGCACAGTGTATTGATATACCGTCAAGATCGAACAGAAATTTAAACAAAATAAGTGAGACTTTGGATTTGTGAATCCGAAGCAAGGGAAATGTACCCCCAAACTGTAGAACAAAGGATAAAGCCAAAGCGGGATGGCCCATGACAACTCACTAAGGCCATAAGCAAAGGACAACACGATGAAGCCAAAGAAGGACACGGAAAGTGGTGTGAGTTCCATAAGAGCTCCACCCACAACACATGTGAGTGTCAGGCTAAGAAGTCAATGGTGGCCAAGCTAAAGGCTTCAAAATCAAATGCATGTTCCAACTCTAAGTCAGAACCTGACGAGGGGAATGAAAAAGGGAAGAAGATTATTAATGCAGATCCCAATTCCGCTGTCACCACCACAAATATCCAGAAGGAGAAACCTGAAGTTCAAGAGGAGGAGGAGCATCTCTTCCACTCCCAAATGCGGGTAAAGCATTCCCCACTATAGTTCATTGTCGACAGCAAGAGCCAAAAGAACGTCATTGTAGTAGAGGTTATGAAGCGGCTGGGCTTACTGACCACAACACACCCACAATCATACAACATTGGGTGGATTCACCAAGGATGAGATCTGTGCATGAGCCAACAATGCCGCCTTCCATACAACATCAAGCCCTTCATGGATGAGGTATTATGTGAAGTTGCTCCCCTTGATGTTTGTGATGCATTATTAGGCCAACCATATTTGTGAAATTGAAATGCCATGTATGAGTCAAGGCCTTACATTGTTATTTTTACATTAGGAAATAAGTTTTACAGGATACCGGAGGTAGCACCGCCTACTGCCATATCTTTGGTTACTGCAAAAGAATGCAGTAAGCTCTTTTCCAAAACTGAGAAATTTGTTTTTTTGGTGATACAACCTCAAGGAAAGAAGAAGAAGATGGCCATGACCTCTAGACAAGGCCCCTTTGCACGACAACAATAGATGGACAAGGTCATGGAGGAGTACAAGACATCTTCACCTCCCCTGTAGGGGTGCCTCTACACTGTTAGGTCAAGCACTCCATCGATATGACTCTAGGTGCACTGTTACTGAATAAACCAATCTATCGATGCTTCATTATGGAGAATGATGAAACCAAGAGGCAAATTCAAGAGCTGTTGTAGAAAGGTCACATTTTCTCGAGTTCATCACCCTATGGGAGCTCATTCGTGTTGGTATAGAAGAAGGATGGGACTTGGAGACTTTGTATTGATTATTGGTCACAGAACAAGATCATTGTTTGGAATAGGTACTTGATCCCATAGATTGATGACCTTTTGGACCAACTCAAGGGGGAAATATTTTAGCAAGATCAACTTGAATTCTAGATATCACCAGGTACCAATCGAACCCTCTGAAGTGTGGAAGACTCCCTTCAAAGCCAAGGAGGGCCTTTTCGAATGGTTGGTTATGCCTTTCGGGTTGACGAATGCTCCGACAACCTTCATGAGGCTGATGGATGACATCTTGCAACCATTCAGAAACTCATTTGTAGTGGTATACTTGGATGACATCTTGATCTTTAGCCAGAGTTGGGAAGAGCACCTCCACCACATCCGACAGGTTGTCCAAACACTGCAGCAACACAAGATGTGTGCCAATTTGGAGAAATTCACTTTTGACATGACCCAGGTTCAATATCTGGGATACATTATTTATGAATGGGGGGTTAATGTGGATCTAGCCAAGATCCAAGTCATTTGGGATTGACCAACCCCAACAACTTTGACAGAGCTCTGCAACTTTCTAGGTCTTGCCAATTTCTACTGTAGGTTCATGTTGGGGTTCTCTCATATTACTTGGCCCTTGAGTCAAGTCACTAAAGGAAGAGTGAAAGAAAAATTATTTTGGTCTAAATCTCAAGAAAAGAAATTCATATAGTTGAAACATCTCCTTTGCTTTGCACCAGTACTCACATTAACAGACTTCCAACAACCATTTGAGAGCAAGACATATGCCTCTGACTATGCTATTGGGGCAATCCTTACTGAACAAGCGCATCCAATCGCAAATCACAGTGGGACACTTTTAGACACAATCTGGAAGTATCCCACTTATGACAAAGAGATGTATTCCATTCTGCAGGCTTGCTGACAATGGAAGCATTACATTTTTGGGGAAGGAAATGGTCATCCACACATACCACCGACCCCTGCAGTCCATAGAAATGCAAGCGAGGTTGTAGAATGATCACATAAGAAGTGGTCCACATACTTACAACAGTTCCATTCGAATATCAAGTACAAGAAGGGAGTCATAAATAATGTTGCAGGCTGCCTTAGCCAACCACTGATCATGGCGTTAACCACTGTGATCAAATATTATGGGCATAAGAATTCTGATTGGCCACTTCTCTTCAAAAGCAACCTAGAATTCAGCCCCACATACCATACACTCTTGGAGGTTCAACAAGTTCCATATTTTCACCTCCAGGATGCTCTATTATGCCACTTGGGGCACCTTTGTGTTCCTTCAAGTGAGCATGTGAAGATGATTTGGGAAGCGCACTACAGTCGGGCCGTTGGGTATTTTTATATCGAGCAAATAGTGGTAGTACTATAGAAGTATTTATATTGGTTGAATCTTCGACATGATGTTGGGAAGTACATAAGATCCTGCCCTACCTATGCCATTGCCAAACCGACCATCAAGATGCAAGTCTCTATACTCCACTGCCTACCCCTAGTCGACCTTGGGAATCCATCTCCATGGATTACATGTCAAACCTTCCTTCTACTAAGCATGGCAACAACTGTGTTTTTGTGGTCATCGATAGATTCTCTAAGATGATCATTATGGTGGCCTGCAAGAAGAGTATCACAACAGAAGCCACTGCTAAACTCTTCTTTGAACGAGTGTGGGTACAGTTTGGGATCCCACAGTATATTATCTCAGATCGGGACAATAGGTTCCTCGGTAAATTTTGTTCCAGTCTCTGGTCAATGTTGGACACAAGCCTCACTAAGTCCACAACTTTCCATCCCCAAATGGATGACCAGATAGAGATCATCAACAGGATGATCATATACATTCGACACATGTACAAATCAAATCATCCATGCATATGGCATGAAAGCCTCCCCTATGTCTAGCATAGCTACAACTAGACTCTCCACAGCTTGACTGGCCACAACCCTTTTTAGGTGGGCTTGGGATTCCAACCACTATGTCCCATTGACGTGGCCATACCATTTGCACTGACTCAAGTAGATTCGGCTTATGTCCAGTCCGAAGTCAATAAGGAAAATAAATTCATTGAACACATTCCATACATCCGCCAATAGGTCCATGACATATTGGAGCAAGACAATGCTAAGTAAAAGAAATGGCATGATCAACATTGGGTGCCACACAAGTTCCAGGTGGGCGACAAAGTTTGGCTACATTTATAGAAGGATCACCTCGCTAGGTCCCATCGCAATATTCACCCACTTCGATATGGGCCATACACTATAACCAAGGTTATGGGAGATAATGCTTTTGAGCTCAGCATTCCCCCATTCCTTGACCTGCAACCAGTGTTCAATGTGGATTTCCTTCGACCATACTTTCCACCATTACTAGACACATCCGACTTTGCAGAACAACTCACACCAACAGAGTTAAATCAAGACTGAATGGAACAAGCTGCAACTGATTGGATCATGGAAACACAGATCAAGAACACTCGCCATCAGAATATCCAACTGTATCAAGTTGTCAAAACTAGCCAACTCCTGGACCAAGGGAAATGGCTCACTAGGGACCAAGTTCAGCAGAAGTTTGCTCATCTCATGAACGAACTCAACGCAATTGAGACCATTGCTTCCTAAGGGGGGAGGAATGATCCAGGTGGATATTAGTGGCCACCCACCTATTCCACTTGGACCATCACCATTTTTCTGTCAATTTTTTTTTTTGATTTTATTTATTTATTTTTATTTGATTTTTTATTTTTATTTTTATTTATTTATTTATTTTTTAATTTTTAATTTTTAATTTATATATATATATATATATATATATATATATATATATATATATATATATATATATATATATATATATATATATATATATATATATATATATAGATATATATATATATATATATATATATATATATAATTTTATTTTTAGTTTCCTTAATTGTAGCACAATTTACTATTTTCGGCATTTTTTTAGGTTGGAACTTCCGGAGTTGTTTTGAAGCCCTAAAAAACATTTTTTTTTGGCAATATTCCTTTCGGAAATTTCATGAAAAACAAATTTTTATTCATATTCCTCGGAGATATATTTCCAACGAGGTATCATGTGTGTCAAATAGAGATAATATGACCAAGTTACGACCCCAGGAAGTTGGTTGCCCAACTAACCCCAAAGGGGCCCATAAACTCTTGTTGTTACATCTCCTCGGGTTAGGGCTTTGGTTGTTTAGGGTTTTCTCCTATTTTTCAATAATAAAAAGGCCCTTGAGCCTCATCATAACTCAGTTCAGAGGCATGTATCGCCACATCTCTTCTCAGAGATAAGATACCATCACCCAAGCTAGTCTCATTTCCATTCTATTTGTAAGCATATTTCATTATTTGATATTAATGAAAGGAAGTGTTATTTCTATTGCATCTCTATATTTATGGATATATCTTTAATTTTTTGTGTTCCTGTTTAAATTTGGATCACAACGAGATTGCTAGATCTTAGCAATCAACTCATACAAAACTCTACTTCTAGCCTACAAACTCAAATTTACTAAATTAAATAGTAGACAAGGCCATGTCACTCTAGCTAATTGCAATCCAAGTCATCTTGCTAATATGGAAAATCAAATTATCTCCTTTTGACTAAGGAACTGGCCAAATGAAGCCTTTCTACAATTTAAACACTCCCTCTTAGCAAGAAAAGGATTTCACATAATCCTAATCCTTCTCTAGTGGAATGTACTGTAGTACAAATAACACTACCTTTCAATATTGTTGTTGCTACTGCAACAAATGCAACTAAGAAGTGTATAAAATAATGAATTAACTATCTATGAGATGCAACTATCTCCTGAGCATATGGCTTCTACTAGTCTCTTCACTATCTACTAGGAAATATGTGCTATTGTCGACTCTTCTACTAAGCCTCCTACTCTACTATCAACACTGCTCCATGCTCCTTAGTATCTGATTGCTCCAATTGACACTGATCCTCCTGCTACTGAATAATGTGGGCACTTGTAACAATGGTCATGATCCATGAGAAGAGTATACTACAATTGTATTTTCTCTCCTTTGGATCCTGCCCAAATATTTGCAACTTTGGGACTAAGGCTCTACATCGCTCCACCTCACTCTTGGAGGTATAAATTCATGCATGGTGAAATATACCTCTAGCTTGTAGACATTTTTCACTCTAACTCTTATTTGTTTCACTTTCCCAGTGGAAACATGCTTTAGAAAAGCTTTGACCCTTCTAAACACAACATCATAACCTCTATCCTCCATTACAACTACAAAAATCAAATTTGTCTTCAATGCATGCACATACACTACATTTTCAAGTGAAGATGGGAGCCTAACTCCCTCTTAAAGGTGACAATAGCTATTCCTTTGGTACTATACCTCCCATCATCTGCAAATTCTATGTGAAATTGGATATCCTTCCCCTTTATGCTATTGAAGAATTCCTTGTTTCCTGTCAAATGATATGAGGCAACAAAATCTAGGTACTACTCACTCCCTCTTATTGTGCTTGCCATGCAAGCATAGAGGGTGAAATATAAATCAAATTGAGATGTGAGAGCATCTCCTCCTGCTCCTGCTACGGGCTCCTTGCTAGATTTTTTATGGAGACACTTGGTTGCATAGTGTCCATACTCATGACAGTGAAAGCATTTAATTTTATTGAGGTATTTCTTCTTGCCATGGATCTTGCTGGATTCTACATCGCCATGGGCATTCTTTGCTTTGGCATTCTTTCCTTTACCAATTAGAGAACAATATTATTCCTCATCTGTAATGGATATGGCATCATCTCTAGTGTTTATTTTGATCTCCTCTTGCACCAAATTAGACGAAAGTCTCTCCTAATTTGGTAGCTTGTCTCTTCCATTAATTGAATCCTGATAGCTATGCTGGGATTTTAGAAGGCTAAGGAGTGCTAAGCTCACAAGTTCATATGATGGCACATTTTATCATACTCCTCCAAGTTCATCTCAAACCTAAGTGAATATGGATAGGTATTGTGGAATTTTTTCATTTTTCTACATTCGAATGCTCCTGAGTTTATCTCTCAATGCCACTTTCCTAGCATCACTATTTATCTGGAATAGATCTATGATAGTTTTCCACATTGAAAAGGGAGTCTCCTTTCCATGAAAGTTGGAAACCACATGATCTCTGACACCCTCAAGAATAATTCTCCTAGCTCTTGTTGTGTCTTTCTTCCACTAATCAAGTTCTTAAGCATATGATGTTGCTTGTTTTGGAATATCAATTTGTGTATATTCCCATACTCCATTATCATCCAGGATAACTTCCATCATGTATTTCCAAGCACAAAAATTTGAGGTGCCCTCTAATGCATATGCTAACTTCAATCTGTCGAAAGGAATTTTTCTTGCATTGAAGAGAATCTGCAACAAAATCTTTGCAAATCAAAATTTCTCTGAGAGAAGATATGGAATGAGGTTTCTATGTAGTCTTCCAAGGCTTTGATACCATGTAGAAATTGCAAGAAGTTTTCTACTGCTAATGAAATCAAATTGAAATCAAGAGACATAAATTTCTTCTATTATTTTATGGAAAGGAAAACACTCGATAGAAACATATACAATAACATGCAACCATCAAAACACAAGGAACACAATGATTTTATAGAGGAACCCAACTAGGAAAAACCCCTTCACTACTTTTCATTAATTCATATGAGAAAGAGAAATAATTACAATGTCTTGCTTCAACTTTGAAGCAAACCCTACAATGCAAAACCATTCTCCTGCTTCTTGACCTGCTCTGGCCAACACTTAGCCAATTCAAGCCAAAGCCAATCTCTGCTCCTAAGGAATAAGGAAATACCCTATTTCCTTGCGCAAATACAAGAGGAATTGATCACGTGGTCAGTTAAAAGGAATTGTACACACAACAATATACAATTGTAAATACAAATTGCCTTTTTGATCCACTCAACTAGGTAATTCGAATTCCGTGCATGACTAGGTGTATTTTTAGTTGATTGACTAGTTAACTGAGAGATCAATGAGTTAAAAACAATCATAACTACTCAATTAACCTTCAAATTACTCAACTAATCACTCTAGCTCAATTAACTGAGTTCAACTAACAATAAATCAATGTTGATTTTTAATGTACCTTGGAGAAGTAGTTTCCCATGGGTTAGTCTCTACCTAGGGAAAAGTGTCTAAAATAATTCTTTTTCTAAGCGTGACTTTATAAAGTGAAAGTGACTTTAAAGTGGTAAATTCAATGCTAAATTATAAAGTGAAAAGCGACTTTAGACATAGAGTACAATGTGGGTACTTTATTTAATGGGTGAGTTAAAAAATAGAAAGTGAGAATTAAATGCACATTTATTCTCATCCCTTGATCTAAATGAATATGAACCATTAGATCTTAGGGTTGCCCAAAACTCATTTAGGGAAAAAAATGGGGAAAAGAAAAGAGAGACTACATTCATTCTTCATGAGCATATTGGAGAAAGGAGGCTGAGAGCTAGAGAAAATATCTAGAGGAAAAATTTCTTGCAGCAAGCTGAAGGAGTGATTTCTAGGCAAACTGGGCATGGAAATAAAGGTTTAGAAGACAACAGAAGGTATAGTATGAACAACATTGAACGTTTTGAGTTGCACGTTGTTCAAGAGAAGTTTAATAAAATAAAAATAAAAATCCATACAGTTTGTACAGTTGTATCCATACAATACATATTTTCAGCTTCAAGTGGGCACAAAAATCGAGGCAAAGTGGGCACAGTTTTCAAGGAGTTTTGGGCTGAAGAGGTAAGTTGTATTTTGATGTTTTGTTTTGTATGCAAATGTATTTTTCAAAGAGATAAATAAATTTGAAGAGATATCTAAGAGGTTTCCCCAAGAGAAGATTGAAGGGGTTTTGCCTGGGTCTAAGTTGACCAAAAATCTGTGTATTTTTATGTGTGTTTCTAGTTTGGTTATGTCCATATTTATTTTCAGCATGTGTTGATAGTCCCATGTGTTTTAATTTGAAAATTTCATTTCCAGAATTCTATATGTTTAAGGTATGTTTATGGGAAAGGGCATTTAACTGAATGGGAGTGATAAGGTGAAATTAAAACCGGGTTGGGATTGTTGGAAACTTTTTTTTTAGTCATCAAATTTCAACACTCAACTAGATTGCTAGATCTTAGAAATCAACTCATGCACAACTCTAATTCTAGCCTACAAACTTGAATTTACTAACTTAACTAGTAGACAGGCCTATGTCACTCTAGCTAACTACAATCCAAGTCATCTTGTTGATGTGGAAAATCAAATTTTCTACATTTGACTAAGACACTAGTCAAACATAGAGTTTGCTTGCTATAATTTCAACAATTCTAGAATCAACATAAACACATACATGAATAATATCGAAATATTTGGAACAAATCCTTTAAAAATAGAATGCATACAAAGTAGCTAATAGCACACGTACTATTGGAAATATGTGCATGCTATAATTGATATTGGTTCATATTATATTAAAGAAAAAATTGAGTACAAAAGTGCAACAAAAACTTTGCTTTTTCCAAAATTTTGAACCTCTTGCAATGAGGTTGAAAGGGGAATTTGTAGAGTTATTTACAATAAATAGTATAACTCCTCTCCCTAAAAATTCTCAACTAAAGAATAACAAAATTAACATAAAAATAAAATGGTTGTAACAAATTTTAGATGGTTGAAGATGAACCAATTTTCTTTGCCATAACCTTTGAATATCTAGAAGCGCTACCAACTCTAGAGGGGAATGAGGCTTTGAGGTGCACTGGACAATTGAAGATAGAAACCCTCAATGGTGGAAACATTTGAATGGAGGTGTTAGTGAGTTCCTTTTAAACCAGCCATTGGCTATGGGGTTTGACCAAAAATTTTCAATTGAGTTCAAGATTAACTTTAGTAAATTGGTCAATTCTCTTAGTGAATTCTATCCTCTATTCAAGCCAATTCTTGAGAAACCTTTCTACATTTGGTTTTGGGATGGGGTCCCACGGGTCACGTTTTGATAAAATATTGTAAAGCCTCCACATTTTGAGGAACGAAGCATGAGTACCACAGGTCACTAGGAGTCAAGGGGCTTAGGAAGGTCAAAGCCCCTTAGTTTTTGTATTGTTTAAGATCTGCAGATGGTTTTTAGACCATGGTATTGTAATGGGGAAAATCATATAAAAGGGTGTCTTAGCGAGTTTAAGTGAATCAATGATTAGAATGGGATTTTGATATGTTTTAATTTTGTATGATCTTTCTGTATTTTTGGTGAAGGGGAAGGCTCCTGTAGCTGAGTGTGTAGAGACCTTGGTAAGTTCGCAGTTGAGTGTACGAGACCCTGTAGCTGTGTGCATAGGATCTGGGAAGTTTGTATAAGGAATATTTGAAGTAATAAATAATATTTGAAGCAATTCTGTGTGTATTTTTATATACTTTTATGTTTTCTGTATTTACAAGAAATTGAATGACATTTATATGTTTCTTTTCCTAAGTTCTCCGTGAAGATATGGATCTATGATTATATCTTATTTTATGCATGATTAGACGTTTAACCGACGTTATAGCTATGTTTAGCTAAAAATCACTTTAAGTTCGGGGATTTTGAATAAGGATTCACGAAGTTTAGATCGGGCTTGCAACTAAAGAAACTCCATAACCCCACACCACATAGCCTTAAGGATTCAAAAGCTTGGTTCTAGCATCCCCCAATACTACCTCGGGTGAGACTGCAGCCTGCGCTAAGCGGGTTCTTACCGAAAGGGTTAGTAGTGTAGGGTTTTGTAGGTTAGTGCAACTAACTTTGAACCTGGATCCAAGCCCCCTCAAGCCAACAAATGGTTCCATTTCTAGGATTGGGATCTATCTGAGGGATGTCTGATATGGCATAAGTGGATGCCAACTAAGAATGAAATTGAGAAGTGGATAGATCAGAAGTCACATGATTTTTCAGCTCAGGAGAATAGGAATCTGCGCTTATGAAAAGAAAATTGGTTATAGAGGTATCTCTACATAAAATTACATGAAGTTTTCATTTCAACATTCCCTTTCGAATTGCATGAGTGGCTGCCTAAATTAGCAGATAAAGAACATACTTGGAAGCAAGAGGATCCCATTGTGTGGACTCTATAATTAGTCAAACGTCTTGAAGGATCTGATTATAAGGTTGCAAGGGCTATTGATTATTGGATCAATAGTATCTTGGGTGGTTTCATCACTGAATTTGAAATAGATGCATCCATTTCTTATAGTGAAGTTGAACAACGATTCTTGAAAGGTCCAAGAGATAAGTACCCAAAATCGCTAAAAACCTAGATTAAAATGCTTTTATGTGAAAAAGGGATTATGCCTTTACCTTAATGTTTAAGAGGGTTCATATTGGATCTACGAGAAGTGTAAATCAATTCAAGGTAGATCTAGACAAATTCGTCGATAATGAATACAATCCCTTATTGGGAGAGTCTGAAAGTGAGGAAGAAAGAAGTAGCCCTAGTATGTCCAAAGGTGATGTGTAGATGGTAGATCAGGGTACTTATGGAATTCCACATCCATTCACTCCACCTTCTTCTTCACCTCCACCTCATACACCTACCCCCACCTCCACCTCCACTTTTCAGTATGGAGAATACAGTGAAAATTCTTGTATTCAAGGGTCAGGGATCAGAGGATCCCAATCAGTTTTGGTTAGTTGTAGAGGTTATGTGGAAAGCATAGAAAATCAACGATGATGACATGAAGAAAGCACAACTAGTTACAACACTACAGGATAGAGAACTTACTTGGTACATCAAATACATTACAACTCATTCGATTGCTTCATTGGCCAACATAAAAGATGAGCTGAATGCAGAATTTACGAAGCTGAAGTCGCAAGCTCAGTGTATGACCAAAATCAAGGAGATCAAGTAGAAGATTGATGAGTCTACGTGGGATATATATCAACAACTAAAGTGCTTACTAAGTCAAGCTATCCTTCATATTTCATATGAGCAACATAGGGACTGGTATATATCTTCACTATTACCTCACTTAAGAATGTCGTTATCTCAGCAGAAGATTGGGTCTCAGGTTGAAGCATTGGAAATTGTGACATAGCTAGAAGCTTTGCAAATCCAGGATACAAATATAGGAGTTCAACAGATCTAGTAGTAGCTAGCAAGCCTGCATATGGAGTTGCAAGATTTGAAGAAGGGAAGGGAGGTTAAGTCAGAGACACATTTTGAAGTTTGGTGCACAAAATGCTATGCTGAAGGTCATCATAAGGATCAATGCCCTGTATTCCGGGACTATATAGCTGTAGGAGGTCCTAACTTGCTAAAACCAAAATCTTCTTCTAGATCAAGCACCAGTGCAAGTACCTGGTGTAGCATTTGCCAAGTATCAGGACAACATTTGATAGATAATTGTTCCCTATTACATAAGTTTATATAGTCTCCAAAGCAACTATTTTGTAACTTTTATAAATCAGTTGGTCATGATGAGAGGAATTGTCGAAGCTATGAACTAATGATGGACAAGAGTCCACTGTATATAATGTAGGTTGAAAACTACGTGCAAAATTATCAAGTCTCACCTAAAACTCACGGAGGATTCCACGTATGGTGAAGAGGATGAGGAGGAGGAGCTAGAAGAGGTCAAGGCCAGATTATTTGTTACAACTGCGGAGAACCAAGAGACTTTGCGCCTGACTCTTAGAATACAATGCAACCTTCTTATCAGTACTGTTGTCAATTTGGTCATGTTATAAAAGATTTCAAATTAATAACAAAGATGTAGGAGAAGAAGAACCAATAGCCAATGTAGAATATTCAAATGATGAGATCTGAGCTGCATGAAGATGACCCCAGTATCAACATAGTCACACGAAGTAGTGTAGACAATGGTGAAGGCAAGGTCAAAAGAAAACAACCAGTATTAGATTCATGGTTTCAAAAAGCTGGTGAGAAAAATGATGGGTTTGATTTACATATAGAAAAAGAGATGTTCATGGATACAAGAAAGAGTTTTATGGATCTAGGTGCCTCTATGTCTCAGAACAATATGTTGATATTATGATGAAAGGAGAAACCTGAAGAAGTTATTGCCGCATAGGATTCATATCCCATGGTGTTAAAATAATTTCTATAGACCTGCATGAAGTTATTATGATATCAAAAGGCAGTTGAAGGATTGCAAGAGCTGATAGATAACTTCACCAGCAAGGATAAGCCATCACAAGAAAAAAACACAGTTAATAAGGTGAACTGAAGTAATAAAAGAACTGGTATGGAGATGCCATTGATTGCACATATTGGTGATTTCGAAATCAATCAAGCAATACTAGACTTGAAATCTAATGCTAACATACTGCCGAAGAAAACTTGGGAACATATGGGAAAGCCTAAGTTACAATGGTCACCAATTCAGCTGCTCATGGTGAATCAACAAAAGATAATTCCAATGGGGCACCTGCATAGAGTAACTGTCGATATTGAAGGTGCAAGAGCATTGGATAATTTCGAAGTTATTGAGATTGTTGATGATAGTAATCCATACCCAATGTTTCTCAGGATTGTTTGGGCCTTTGACATGAATGAAATCATTAACTTAAAGAAGTGAAGCATGGTATCTGAAAAAAAATGAGCTTCGAGTAATTGTCCCATTGGATCTAGCTGAGGTGCATGGCACATAGGATCGAACTATGACTATTATGAAGATGAAGAAATTGAGCACATATATAAGTTAACTGTATGAAATGAAGATTGGATCAATCCCACTCCAGAAGGAAGGATCAACTTGGAGAAGGATACTTCCTGCCAATCAGATTCAGGCGAAGAGTTAGAAAACTGGTAGAATCAGTTACATGAGGTCTCTACACTACGATGTAATAAGCTTACAAATTCACTTTGCTTTGCTTCCGGATTTGGTGAAGCTGGTGGAACGAACTCTTGGTTATAAGGCATGAGGTATGTATCCTAATCTAACCCTTGCTACACCACATCCATATCCATTTTCTCTAGCATCTGTTCAATTTATTGAGTTAAGTCCTTCTCCTACGACTGTTCACCCTGTCCACTCTGTGCCAACTGCATGGATGAGTCTACAACTTGTATGGGTTAAATTTCATCAATTTGTGCATGCTGCGCCTCCTGTTGTGTTTGTCCCTATTGTGCTTCCTTCTCTCTTCTATGCAGCTCCTGTTCTTCCCAGAGTTGTTGCTTCAACTCTTGCAACTCCTTCTCTGTTTCCTCCATCCTCTGTTTATCTCTTTGCCTTTGTGCATTCCTCTTGTCATTTTGTCGCCTATTAGCCTCAATCTCCCAAGCTACTTTCATCATGAGTGGATCTTTTTTGAAGTTGTGGCTTTTTTCTGCCTCTGTGTTGTCATCAGCCTTTCTCTTTCCTTTTTCATGCATAGGTTTGTTACCCTATGCTACTAATGATGATGGTGCTCTCTAAGATGCTTCTTTGTGCCGCTTTTCTAACCATGCCACAACTATGTCGATCAGTTCATTGATCTTAGAGAAGTTGTGACAATATCTCAATGGGTCTTCCTCTGGCTAATGACATGCCCGTGGATCCACAGAAATAAAACTCTCGCACAGTGGTCCTTTACAAATCAATGCGGGTCATACGAGTTGAAACTTCTAGTGCCGAAAGTGAATCTTTTGAACTCCTTTGTCTTGACATCAACATGCTTGAGATTATGTATCTCATATAACCCGATATGAAAAGGAAGAGACAAAAAAGGTTCCCTCTTCTTCCTGTGAAGTCTAGCTAAAAACCCTATTGAGATGTTATACGACACTTCTTGCATGATGAGCTTGTCCATGGCAAAATTCAGTAAAACATGCGAAGGCTTCTCCGCATTGTACATCCGTATGAAGTTGCCTAGGTGAGAGGCATACCAATATTCTATGTCGATCAATGCCTCCATCATTTCCTATGACATGCAAGGTGGGTCATGCTCAAATATCATTTTGTACAGTAGGGTGACAAAGTGGTTTGACAACTGTGTGATGACTCCGCAGAAGCTGCATTCGAAGAACAATCTGCAATAAGTGTGTATAGAGGTTTCCAAAGGTGTCCATGCCCACTTCAAACTTGAGAACTACTGATGGGCATATAATGCATCCATAATATAAGAGGACATGTATATCTATACTTGTTGACCTTTGGACGGATTCCGGGCTCGTGTCACCTATTCCTTCAACCTAAGAGCCAACATGTCGGACTAGTTGCATGGCCTTCCTTCACTGACTAGTTGGTCCAATGCAATGACCAAGTTGTGTGGGAAGGTCTTTGTGCTCTCTTGACCATATAAGTGGCATGAAAAGATAACCAAGTATGGATAAGCCTTCCATAGTATCTTCATCTTGTAAACCAGACTGGGTGTTGTCCTGAACTTGGTTGTCTCTTTCACCCAAATCTTCAAAATATCTCTGGAGTTTGCGTTTTTACGTGTGTTGAAGGGTTTCTCCATTGTGATCACCTCTTGGGGAAAGTGATACATCTCCTAATAGTACTTTGCCCTGAAGGTAGCAAGCTCGGTCCCACTAACACTGCTCAACATCATCGTCTCAGGAT
The DNA here is from genome assembly GCA_031772625.1 of Pinus tabuliformis. Lineage (NCBI taxonomy): Eukaryota > Viridiplantae > Streptophyta > Pinopsida > Pinales > Pinaceae > Pinus > Pinus tabuliformis. The sequence goes on from CM062815.1 coordinate 43,874,543, forward strand.
CATTGTGTGAGACAATCCAATGTATCATGTCCACACATGGAAACACAGGATACCTACATGAAATCCGGTACAAGCCAGATTTGTGGATGTTGACATAGACCCTATAGTGTTCCAGATCTTCCTCCAATGTTCCTGAGAATGTATCAATGATGTCCTACCATTTCATCTTGATGTCTCTGTCTATGACCAACTTTTTTCTTCGTAAATGGGCAGGCCCATAGACACTTTTTCAACTGCACTTCCAGTTTCACTTCCAATGGTGTCCTTTGACCTTGCTCTCTTGGAGGCCATTGTAACTGTACTAACGAGAGATAGATGAACACCTACTATACCTGGAGACATAGCGACACTCATGGAAAGAAATATGTCAGTTAAAAACCAAAACAAATTTGAGGACTGACATGCAACATACCTGGGCGACTGGTAGTAAAGATTGTGCAATTTTCACTGGGAGGCTGAATACCAAAACTACACAAAGCATAGTCCTAGCTATCAAGAGGCTCACTAACTACCAGATTTTCACAATATGTAGTCTATTCTGCCTTCTGAGGTTTGAAACTACGTAATGCGCAATTCCAGTCAGCAAGGATATGCATGCCCAGATACTACATTGCGTAATTTTCTAGGTCAGCAGGGCACTGCCTCCCAGAATTATGCAATGCAAGCTTGGAGGTCAGTGCTGGCTAGGATTGCGCAATTTCTGGAGGGAAGGCAGAGCCTTCACTTCCAAAAATGTGCATTTTTGTCTGGGTGAGGCAAGGTCTGGGCCAAGGTAGCCAAGGTCCGCCGACGGGCGACTTAAAACATGAAGAGGTTTGTAAGCATGGCGAGAATGAGTGTAATCAAGAGTGAATGATCATGCATGTAAATAGTGAATGCAAGATTCAGAAAATGGGAACGCATGTATGTGTGTGAAACGAGTGACTCCAACAATGACTGTTAGTGCAAAACGATATCATGCATGCAACAACAATGAGATGCAATAAAAAACTAAAACAGTACATCTACAAGCTAATACAGATTAAAACGATAGTAGGCATTCAACAAAAACAAGCAAATAGCATTCGTAGAAAGAAAAATACGAAAAGCAACAGAAAATCAGCAAATAACATGAAAAGCAGACTTACCCAGAAAAAGTTGAGTTGAATGTGCTGAAGACTCCTAGATGTACCATGGGATGTCAGAGATCCAAGATTGATGTGAGGAATGAGCTCTGTAGTGTCGAATAAATAAGTTCGAGGATTATGATGCGCATGACACGAATCTAGGAGAAAGAAACACTTGGAGGGAAGTTTCTAAAATGATATTTGCATGTAACCTCCAACTGCTAAAAATATATCCCTAAAATTTAGGCATGTTTTTTTCATATTGGTTTTTGCTATTTCGGGAAAATGCAGGCCATGCATCTAAATCAGGATTGCTCAATATTAGAGGGAACCGGTCAAATTGAAGGCACATGTAATAGTCTGCAAGCCTGGGAGAGGGATTTGCACAATTTTTGGGCTAATTAGGGCTAGCTGTCCCACAAGCATTACACAATTTCTAGGGTCAACAGGTCACTGCTTGCCAGAATTGCGCAATTATTGGGCTGAAGGCCAGTAATTGGCTGGATTGTGTAGCTTCTGAGGGACGGTTGCCTGGATGGATTACATAATTCTGGAGCTCAGCAACTAACTTAGTAGGATTGTACAATTTCTTGAGGGAAGTTTGGTTCCCCTCTAGAATTGCACAATTTTCTGAGTGAACCTCTCAGCCAAAAAATGTCCTAAGTTTGGAATGGAAGCATGTGATGGGAGACAAGCAAGTTGACATGCATAGGTTGGCAAGATTTGGAACTCAGCTGACGCCTATGTACTTGACAGTGCAAGACATACTACTAAGGAGAAGTATGGAAGCAGCATGAGGATTTGCCATTAATGTGTAGAAGTGATGAGGTGTTGCCATCAATGCCAAAGGGGGATATTTTCAGATAATTGACATTTCCTGGATGGCTAGTGGAAGAAAGTGTGTTGGCATTGATGTCAACAGTCATGCTAGGTGATCCAAATTGGATCTTTATATTGTTTTTCATCCATCTCAATAAATTTAGAGTGGAAAAGGTGGAGGAATCAGCTCAAGGGACAATTTTTATTGATGGGACCTAGTTTGGGAAAACAGGGTCTAAAAACTTCCTGGAGTGTTTTGAGGCATCAAACACATTTTTTGGGTGTAAATTCTCCACTTTAGTGCAAAATCTTTTCATGCTTTTGTATACGAACACTATGCCACTCAAAAGTTGACCTTCCTGTTTTCACACCTATAGTTTGAGAGGATGGCATGTCAACCCCCATTATCCATGGAAAATGGGCTAGCCACTTGTTTTTTATGTAAAATATTGTATAAGAGTCTATTTGTAACTCTAGTTAAGAGTTGATGTAGTCGAACTTAACCACTAGTAGGCTATCGGGCTGTGATATAACTAGGCCACTAGGAGGAAGAGGCATGCCATTATTTCGAGAGAATTTTGTTCCATAGTTGAGCAAAGATATCTAGGAGAGATAGGAGGTAGAGCACAAAGAGAGGATCTATGCAATGTAGCAGCCCACGGGCCACATACATTACTTCTTTGTATCTCCAGCCATATTTCCAGATAGAGAAAGAGAGCGAAGAAACCTCACCTTCCAGCTGGGTTTTCTCTCGAAAGGGTTTCCCAGAGAGAATATCTTGTGTACTATGTTTGTGTGAGATTATTTTTTCATTCTCTACTTTTCTGCTTGATTTAATTTTAAATGCATGCACTAATAATAGTTAATTTTACATATCTAGAAATTAAATAAAACCGTAATAGTGTAGAATCTCATATTTTTAATATAATATTATCAGATATGTTTTGACGAACTGTCCAGTGGAATATCCATGACAGTTTACGGATCATTTAGTATTAGAGTGGGTTTCTTTGGGTATTTTATGGAGATTGCAGGGATCTATATTGGCGAGGCCAAAAATTATAAAACCCTAATCATGGGCGATGAATATGTAAATGAATCTCGTGATCCTGCAGAGGTGAGGGATTGGCGACTCAAAGAACAAGTCATGAATAAACCACAATGCCAACCTCCTCATGGTGGCCCTAAGAAATAAGCTGGGGATATTTGGAGAAGAAGGGCATTTGAATGTAGAGGACAAGTTAGAAGGGGGATTGGGAGATCAGGAAGATGTAAATAACCAGCCAGATAAAGAACCTAGAAAAGATCATACCAATTTGAGTGTTGTGAACCAATCGTTGTTTAAATTGGAAGAAAAAGTTGATATGAAGCCATACCATAGTGAGATCGACACTCTCAAGTTGAACAAGAGGTTTCAACAACTGGAAGTTTATTTCAGTGTCCCATAGATTAAGGAAGGGTAGAAGATCTCATTCACACGACTAAAATTGGAGGGCCATGCATTGACTTGGTGGGAGAGCCACATGGAAACCCTAAGGTTGGAGGGAGAACCTCCAATGACTAAGTGGGAGGATTTTAAAACCCTCATTAAGGCACAATTTTATCCCATTGGGTACATGGAAGACCAGTGGATCTGGTGGCATTACTTCAGGAAAAAGTGAGGCCAAAGCGTGTAGGAGTACACCACAGAATTCAAAAAGATGGGTATAATGTTGGGTATCTCTCCAAAGAACCTCGAATGTACTCCTCAAGTATTTGGGGGGTCTGCATTGCCATCTGCATGAGAAAATGATGTTTTTCAAGCCCAAAACGGTGGATGAGTCTTGTGTATAGGGACAGTACTTGGAGACCATAGGCCTGAAAAGGGCGCAATCAAGTGGATCAAAGAAAAAGGAGAAAAAAGGCACTTCTAAGGATAAGAAGAAGAAGAAAAAATGGGGAAAAGATAAAAATATGGCAACCACAACACACCAGTGCAAAGATCTTAGCAACTACTACAAGCACTGCAACATTCATGGCCATATAGAGGAGAAGTGCTAGAAATTACATCAAGAGATAAACCCAAAAAAGAAAAAAAGATAATAAGAAGAATCTCATAGCCACTGATTTGAGCAACCAAGTTGAAAGTAGCTTAGACGTGGATGAGAAGATCATATGTATGCCAGTCTAGAAGGAGGTGAATCTAGGTAGCCTTAGTACTAGGAAGAGAAAGAAATGAGTAAACTCTTCCATGTAAATATACATGTCAAGAAGACAAAAATTGATGCTCTGTTTGACTCAAGATTGCAGGCAAATCTCATTGCAATAGATATGGTCAAGGAGTTGGGGCTGGAAGTTCGTGATCATCGAAACCCATATTCACTAGGATGGGTACATAAGGATATAGATTTGAAGGTAACAAAATAGTGTAAAATTATATTTGTTATGAGTGCTCATTTTATTAATGAAGTAGATATGGATGTGGTTCTCCTTGATGTATGTGGATTTATGTTTGGGAGTCCATACATGTACATGTGTGATGCAATATTCATGAGGAGAGCTAACGAATACTAGCTCATCAAGGATGGAAAATACTTCATCATCAACGTGCACAAAGGCAAGTCAAAAATTTCATTGGTAAGTGCCAACCAAGCCAAGAAATTAATCAGTTCTACCAAGAAGTATGTTTTATTATTTTTAAGAGAAAATCAGTCTATAGAGGAGTCAATAAGAGGTAAGGCATACTAGAGGGGTGTACTAATAAACAAAAACAACAATTGGAGGAGTTGTTGCAAGCATACAAGGACGTGTTCTAAGAGCCTAAAGGGCTGCCCCTTTAAAGAGAAATGGAGCATGAGATCCAGATATTTCCAGACTCCCCATTGCCAAATATTGGGTTGTACAGTCATTCTGTTATAGAAGCAAGTGAGGTGAAAAAATAGCTACAACAGTTGTTGGAATAGGGTTCATTCGTCTGAGTACATCACCATGTGGGTTGCCCATCATCATTGTGCCAAAGAAGGATGAGAGCTTGCAAATGTGTATATATTACAAGGAATTGAATAAAATCAAACTCAAAAACATATACCCCTTGCTTAAGATAGATGATCTCCAAGATCAGTTGTAGCAAGCAAAGTATTTCACCAAGCTAGGCTTGAAGTATGGATATCACCAAGTTCGAGTCAAAGAAGAATATACATGGAAGATCGCCTTCAAAACTAGGAATGGTTTGTATGAGTGGTTAGTTATGCCATTTGGCCTATGTAATGCACCAACTACATTTATGAGATTAATGAATGATGTACTATGCCCTTTTATAGATTCATTTTTTATTTTGTATTTGGATGATATATTAGTATATAGTGCTACCTAGGAGGAGCATATTTCATATTTGATGTAGGTGCTGAAAACATTGAAGCACCAACTGCTAGAAAATCTCAAGAAGTGCGAGTTTGTGCAGTAGTCCTTGGTGTATTTGGGGTATGTGATTGGTGGAGGAGAATTGAAGATAGATCCCTCCCAGATGGAGGCCATCATGAAATGGTCAACACATACTAATGTTACTAAGGTTAGGAGTTTCATTGCAGTAGCATAGTAACTGAGGAAATTCATAGCCTCAATTTCGGTGGTGGCAACACTGCTCAACACTATAACAACAAGTGGCAAGATTTTCTAGTGGGGAAAAATGTAGCAAAAGGATTTCGATGAGTTAAAGAAGAAGATCAATGAAACGCCAGTTCTAGCATTACCAAACTTGCAACAGACCTTTGAAGTGGAGACAAATGTGAGTGGGTATGCTATGGGAGCTATCTTGATGCAAGGAGGAAGGCTCGTTTCCTACCATTTTGAAGTATTTCATGGGGAAGTTCTTAACTACCATACCTATGACAAGGAGCTCTATGCCATGGTGCAAGATGTGAAGAAGTGGAGAGACTATCTAATGGGAAAGGAGACAATAATGCACATGGATCACCAGCCGTAACAGTACCTACAGGTGCAAAATAACCTACAACATACCAAGCATTACAAGTGGATGGGGTTTTTACAACAGTTTCATTTGGTGATTAAGTATGAGAAGGGGAGCACAAACAAGTTGGTTGATATGCTTTCAAGGCCACCCACATTAAATATTACAACTTTCGGGACTCTTATGAACATGGATCCATTCTCCCATGGTGCATACAGAGAGGCATATTCAGAAGATGAAGACTTCAAGGAGGTGTATCAACAGTTTCAGAGTTAGGGTCATGTGCATGATGGTGAAAACATCGTTGACTACCATCTTTAGGATGGGTTACTCTACAAGTTGGATAAGCTATGTGTTCCTAAAGGTGAGTATTTTCAGTTGATTAGAGAGGCTCACACCTCGAAGGTTACATGGCACTTTGGTGTAGGGAAGACCACGCCTAACCCTTAGAGATATGTGTATTAGCCCAAGACACAAGAAAAGGTAGCAAGGTTCATAAGAGGATGCATGCTTTGCTGTACCATCAAGCCTAGTAATAGGCAACAAGGTTTGTATCATCCCTTACCTATACCTACTTGTCCTTGGGAAATTATTTCCATGGACTTTGTGGGAGGTTTACCGACAACCAAGAAGGGAAATGACTACTTATTCATGGTGGTTGACAAGTTCAACAAGATGTGTGTTTTGATGCCATGTAAAAAGACAATCAATGGACAAAAATAATCAAACTTGTTCTTTGGATAGGTCTGGGTACACTTTGGGATACCAAGGAGCATCATTTCAGGTAGCGATACAAGATTTCTCAGTGCATTATGGACAACATTATGGGAGAACATGGACATGAAGTTGAAGAGATCTACAACATTCCATCCACAGACAGATGGGCAGATAGAAGTAGTCAACATGAATTTGGTGCAACTTTTGAGGGGTTACAACTAAAAGCATACGAAGACCTGGGATGAAAATCTAGTATATATAAAACATTCTTATAACAGAGTGGTCCACACTTCTACAGGAAAGTCTCCATTTGAAACTTGTTTTGGATATTTTCCACCTTCACCTTTGGATATTGCATATGGGCAACAAGGAGGAGTGAAGGAAGACATTATAGGAGATGCTTTGAGGGTTAAAATTTTTATAGAGAAGATCAGGCAGATCCATCTACAGGTACAGGAAACACTGTAGAAAGCTCAAGTGAAGTATAAGGCAAGGCATGTTCAATGTAGAACATAGAAATCATTTAATGTGGGAGATAGAGTGTCGCTACAGTTGAACAAGGAGAGGTTGTAGGGGCTTTGTAAGAAAATCAAGGCTCTAAGGTATGGTCCCTTTGACATACTAGAAAAGGTGGGTGATAATGCCTATCAACTCAGTTTACCACCATATATGTGCATTTACTCAATTGTAAATGTAGATAATTTGAAACTCTATGAGCCTTCCATGCTAGATCAAGAAGAGGAATAGGTCCTACACTCCGTGGAAGATTTGGCACTAGATGCTCAGGAAGAGTTGACAAAAGCAACAATTTTTTAAAAGAGCTCTAGAACAACAAACCAAGGGCATAAAGACCTTTGGTAGATTAGGTTTAAGGGAAAACTTCCAAGCAATGCTAAATGGTACACCATAGAGAAGGTGGAGGAAACATTTCCTCACCTCATTCAGTAAAAGATTTTTGGGACCAAAAGCCTCCCAAAATGGGGAAGTGTGATCCAAATTGGATCATTATATTGTTTTTCATCCATATCGATACACTTAGAGTGGAAAAAGTGGAGGAATTAGATCATGGGACGATTTTCACTCGTGAGGCCCAGTTTGGAAAAATTGGGCCTAAAACCTTCCATAAGCATTTTCAGGCATCAAATGACGTTTTTCGGTGGTAAGACTTTGCCACTTGAGTGCAACAAATTTTCATGTTATTCTACACATAGAGAGCTTTCCAACGGTGAAAGAAGTGAAATGGAAAAGGGTCTAGCCACGTGTTTGTGATGTAAAATTCTCTAGAAGATTTTATCTTGTAACTCTAGTTAAGATTTGATGTAGTCAAAGTTAACCACTAGTAAGCTATCGGGGCTGTGATGTAACCACACCACTAGGAGGAAGAGGCATACCATTCTTTCAAGAGAATTTTGTTCCATGGTTTAGTAAATATAGCTAGGAGAGATAGGAAGTAGAGAAAATAGAGAGGATATGTGCACTTTAGTAGCCCACAGGCCATAGACATTACTTCTTTGTATCTATAGCCATATTTCTAGACAAAGAAAGAGAGTGAAGCGACGTCACCTTCCAACTGGGCTTTCTCCCGAAAGGGTTTCCCGAAGAGCATATCTTGTGTATTATGTGTGTGTGAGATTATTTTTTCATTCTCTATTTTTCTGCTTGATTTACTTTTACATGCATGCACTAATTACAGTTAATTTTATAGATCTAAAAATTAAATAAAATTGTAATAGTGTAGAATCTCATATTTTTAATATAATATTATCAGATATGTTGTAACGAACTATTGAGTGGAATATCCATGACAGTTTATGGATCATTTGGTATCAAAGTGGGTTTTTTTTGGGTATTTTGTGGAGATTGCATGGATCTAGATCGAAAAGGCTGAAAATCGCAAAACCCTAATCATGGGCGACAAATATGTAAACAAACCTCATGATCCTGCAGAGGTGGGGTTTTCATGGCTTGAAGACCAAGTTGCGGATATAAACCGCAATGTCAACCTCCTCATGATGGCCCTAAGAAATAGGCTGGGGATATTTGGAGAAGAAGGGGGTTTGAATGCATAGGAAAAATTAGAAGGGGGATCAGGAGATCGGGTAAATGCAGACAACTAGACAAAGAAAGAACTTGGAAAAGATCAACCCAGTTCACGTTTCATGAACTAACCCTTATTTAAAGTGGAAGAAAAAGTTGATATCATGCCATGACATGGTGATATCGACGCTCTGAAGCTGAACCACTAGTTGTAGCAACTAGAAGTTTATTTAAGTGTCCATCAAATCGAGGAAGGGCCGAAGATCTCATTTGCACGACTGAAATTGGAGGGTCATGCAATGACAATGGTGGGAGAGCCACATGGAAACCCCAATATTGGAGGGAGAACCTCCAGTGACTAAGTGGGAGGATTTCAAAACCATCATTAATTCACAGTTTTATCCCATTGGGTACGTGGAAGACCGGTGGATCAAGTGGAATTAATTTAGGCAAAAATTGGGCCAAAGCATGCAGGAGTACACCAAAAGATTAAAAAATATGGATATAATGTTGGGTATTTCTCCATATACCCCATATGTACTCCTCAAGCATTTGGGAGGTATTCACCACTATATGCATGAGCAAGTGACATTGTTCAAGCCCAAAATGGTGGACGAGGCTTGTGTACAGGCATAGTCCCTAGAGAACACAGGCCTGAAAAGAGTGCAATCAAGTGGATCAAAGAAAAAGGAGAAACAATATGCTTTTGAGGATGTGAAGAAGAAGAAAAAGGGGGGAAAAGATAAAAAGACGAAAGCCACAACACCCCAGTGCAAAGATCTTAGAAACCATTGCAAACACTACAACATTGGTGGTCATACAAAGGATAAGTTATGGAAATTGCATCCAGAGCTAAAACCAAAGAACAAGAAGAAAGATATTTAGAAGAAGCATCTCATGGCCACTAATTCGAGCTACCAAGTTGAAATCATCTTGGACGTGGATGAGAAGATCATTTGTATGTCAATACAGAAGGAGGTGAATTTGAGTATCCTTCAGCAATAGGAAGAGAAAGAAATGACCAAACTCTCCCATGTAAAGATACATGTCAAGGAGAGGAATATTGATGTTCTGTTTGACTTGTGATTGCAAGAAAATCTCATTATATCAGATCTGGTCAAGAAGTTGGGGCTGGAGTTTCATGATCATCCAAACCCATATCCACTAGGATGGGTACATAAGGATGTAGAGCTAAAGGTAAAAAAACAATGTACAATTAGACTTGCTATTAGTGTTAATTTTATTGATGAAGTAGATCTGGATGTGGTTCCCCTTGATGTATGCGAAGTCATGTTTTCGAGTCCATACATGTACATGAGTGATGCAATATTCATGAGGAGAGATAACCAATACCGTCTCATCAAGGATAGAAAATCATTCATCATCAATGCGCATAAAGGAAACTTGAAAATTTCACTAGTAAGTGCCAACCAAGCCAATAAATTGATCAGTTCCAACAACAAAAATGTTTTATTGTTTTTAAGAGAAAACCAGTATGTAGAGGATTCAATAAGAGGCAAGGCATCCCTAGAGAGGTGTACTATGAAACAAAAATAAAAATTGGAGGAGTTTCTACAAGAATACAAGGACGTGTTCCGAGAGCCTATAGGGCTACCCCCTAAAAGAGAAGTGGAGCATGAGATCTAGCTATTGCTAGACTCCCCAATTTCAAATATTGGGTTGTATAGGCCATTTGTTATAGAAGCAAGTGAGGTGAAGAAACAACTTTAGCAATTGCTAGAATAGGGTGTCATTCGACCGAGTACATCACCATGTGGGTCACCCATCATCATTGTGCCAAAGAAGGATGGGAGTTGGCAGATGTGTATAGATTAAGGTGCATTGAATAAAATCATGCTCAAGAACAGATACCCCCTACCCAGGATAAACGATCTGCTAGATTAGTTGTAGCAATAAAATTATTTCACCAAGCTAGACTTGAAGTCTGGATATCACCAGGTTCGAGTCAAAGAAGAAGATACATGGAAGATTGCCTTCAAAACCAGGAAAGGTTTGTATGAGTGGTCAGTTATGCCATTTGGCCTATGTGATGCACCAACTAAATTTATGAGGTTAATGAATGATGTATTATGCCCTTTTATAGATTCAATTTTTATTTTCTATTTGGATGATGTACTGGTATATAGTGCTACTGTTATAGGGAAAAGTGTCTATATAGAACTGCTCTATCCCACTAAGGTGTGACAGCTACCTTAGAAACAAACAGAGAAAAGCTACTTTCATTTTTTCTTTATGAATTATAGATAGAGAGGAACAGAAAGACCAACCTCTGTCTTGCGCTAATCTCCTGATTTGATTCCTCTCTTCTTTGATAGTCTTTAGCTACCTGCTCCCTTGCACACCCAGCTTCACAAAGTACCTGTAAGATCACAGTAGCATAGCACTATAGAATGACATGGATCTATAATCATAAATAATCTAGGATCAGATGTAAATTGACCATACAAATGTAGCAAACATCAATGACACAAAAGCATGGAGGAAAACTTGAATAGATTTTATTGATAAACAAGAAAGAGCCAAGAGGAGTTACAACCAGTTGTTCTGACCCAGCATCAACCTCTCAGCAAGGAAGCCCCTCTTCACCTCATACAAAGCTTAGATCACCCAACAATCTGATCTTTGTCTCAAGAAACCAACAACAATTCCTTACAATATGCAAAATTCCAACCTCTGGATCTCTGGGATGAGGGATCCGTATATAGATATCTGTAATGGAGATGAGTCAGCTTATGATTTGATTAGTGTCTTCCCTCTGATAGTTCTTGTTTCCACTTGGAGATTGATGATCTCTTACTCATCCTTTGTCGAATTCAGAGAGGCAAGTGTCACAGGAGAAGATTCTGGAAGCTTCCATTGCCTCTCCACCTCGCGGAATGACACTGTCATTTGTCCTTTCTCGCCCATCGCACCCCATAGAAGGGATTTTTGAAATGAAACGCACCCACACAATGTATTTAGGTGAGATGCAACGCACTTGGCCAGTAGAGCAGCTGAAATGATCCTGTTTTGACCAATTCTGAGCAGTTTTTCATGGAGAACTTCTGGGAGAAGCTGTAATTTGTTGACCTTGTTCCTTTAGGGGTTAGAACAACACTTTTAGGGACTTAGGAGCCCTTGGTTTATGGACATTTCATGCTTGGGGTTGTAGTGCCCAAAAATGTCTATAACAGTTGCCCCCTAAAGCATGAGGTCGTTAATCTTTTGATGTCGGGTGAAATGCTTTATTATGAGGATCCGAAGTTCTTTCAAGCTGGGAGGAGACCTGTAATAAGATACAATAAAATACATTATCTTCATAATATTTTCATGATCTAGTTGAGGCAGGTATTCCCATGCTCAGCTCTATAAATTCATTTTCATGTACATAGGACAGACAATCGTCTGAGTGTAGAGTGATGATTCTGATAGAGCCATCATCCTTTTGATTGGATGATTATCTGTGTAGCAATGATGTACATTTGATGTCTTTATTTCCCTGAATATATATCGCAGCCCGGATGGATGAAACTAGATCTGGGGTCTTGAATCTCGTTTGATCTTCACTCGAAGTACAAGTTGATCCATGTGAAAGTTGTTCTGGAGTCGAACATGGAAAGACATCGCCTGATTACCAGCCAATGATGTAAGCTGTTAACAGACGCGAGAGGAATCACCGAAAATGATAATGACCCTCAAGGTACTGCAGTACAATTCACGTGGTGTGAATAAAGGACTTGGCGTCGAACACCACGCGAAATCTTTCGGTCGAAGGCCATTGATGTGAACCTGTCGCCGGAAGTGAGAAACTTGCCATTGGGGCATGCAAGCTTCAAAGTACTGAATGGGGTATTCCTAGATCAACTTCTTGGATAATGAGCTGATGTCGACAAGAAGCGATCCGTCACAGGAGGGCCTTAATGAATCCCACATCAATGACACGGAATGGAGCAAATGATTTTAATGGAGGTGAAAACAATCTGGTGATATAAGGTTCAGGGTGGCGGTCATGAAAGAATGGAGTATAAATGTATGGTAGTGGGTGAGACACAGGTGAATTCCTTGAATGACTTCTCTTGAACATATCAGCGACACTGATGTGATGGATTGGTAGCATTAACCCCAAATGTGGATGGTATGGTGGGACCATGGTGATGTGACCGGTGAATGAAACAACCCAACCCGACTCGGACGCGGAGTGGAAGTGTCATGTTCAAGAGTGACTTGCTACCAACAAAGTTTCTTCAAGTTTTCTTCCCAATTTTCCCCAGTCATTGCTGATCAATACCTCTTTATTTTTGTCAAGCTTGAGGAGGATAACATATGCTTGTTCTATAATTTTCCCTTCGGGCAAACCCATCGCTATGTTTTAATGAGCCTAGCGATAGTGAAACTCGTTCTCGTCTATAGACAAGTTTGTCGCTATTACACTTTTTGTTGGAAATAATACTGAGAGGGGAGGGTGAATCAGTATTATCAAGTTCTTTTAATAAATCTTCCTTATTTATACTTTGAATTATTTTTGCATGTTAGTACCATAAAATAATGAGCATGAACAAGAAAAATAGATAGTCACACCAAAGAACACCAGATATAAGGTGGAAACCCAATGTGGGTGAAAACCACCTGCTGCAATATGTCTCTATCTTCTTTCAAATTAGAAACTCCTTTTACAATGGTTTTGTACTGGTGCAGTCCTTTACCAGTACGCAGGCTGCAACCTGCAGAGAGCTACAACTCTCTCTCGTTTTCCAGTCTCTCCTGGAAGGGAACTACAACCCCCTACTTCTTTTCTTTCAAGGACCACTTTTCATAAATTTGCAAATTACCCAAACTCCTTATACAATCAACCAAGAGTCACCCAACTTCTCAGAATGTTGCAAACAGAAAGACAGTACCAGAAATATAAATCCAGAACTCTGCAGCAATAGATAAAAGATAATCAACAAATGTTTTTAAGACAGATCTGAAGTTTTTCTTTATCTGGCTTGCGTGGCTCTGCACTTCACCTTCTGCTCCCCTGCGTATACCCGCAGAGAGCCTTCTGCTGCACTGCGTATCAACGCACCTGCACCTTCTGTTGCGCCGCGTACATATACTGTAGCTCCGCACCTGTGGCTTCTATCGCGCCGCGTACCTCTACTATAGCTCTGCACCTGCGGCTTCTGTCACGCCGCGTATCTTTACTGTGCCTCCGCACCTGAACCTTCTATCGCGCTGCGTACCCATGCACTACGCCTTCTTCTGCTGTGCGTACCCACGCACTACGCCTTCCTCTGCTGTGCGTACCCCCGCACTTGCACAGTTAATTACCTGCGAACCTCTAATTAGGGCAAAATTGGCAGTCCACTAGTGTACCACAGATAGTCAGATGCCCAGATCTGATCATGCGCCCGAGAGATCACACTTCATAGATTCACTTTCAACTTCACTTTTATATAGATCAAGCTTTTAAACTGATAACCCAATATTTCAGATCTTAAGATATTCAATTTGCAAAAGATACATTAGCCAAGTGATCTCCTTCCCTATTTGTAGTCAAGCCCTTATTCACACCATGGGACAAAACCATCAATAACCAATACAAGGGATCCAAACCGGGGCTAAAATAGATCCTATACCACGGGCCAAAACCATAGAATTAAGAATGGCGGGCTAAATACCATGGGCCAAATATAAGAAACCCCACGTGAGCACGCTTCTCTGCCTTGAAGTGAGTGGACTGGGGGTCCGCACCTCATGAACGGGTAACCTGCGGGTATGTACGCACTTTATCTATGATATTCCTGCGAGTCCGCAACTATTGTATGGTGTACCTGCGTACCTCTTATTTTCCAACATTTTGAGAGCCTGAACAGAGCATTGCCACTTTAAGAGAGTTACCATCAAGTACAACACCTGTAACATAGAGCCATACCAGAATCATAATGCCAACAATCTCCCCCTTTGGACTTGATGGCAACCTTAAGATCTTCACAATCTCCCTCTTTGACATCAAGGGCAAAGGGTTATGCTCCCCCTAAGAACATGCTCAGATCTGCAAAGAAGAACCATAATCCACCAAACACCATAAATGACCATGAAAGAGATAGAGACATATTGCAGCAATATTCAGACCAGCATCCATGATGTACTTCCTCCATAATGCCAACAATGCATTATATGCTCCCCCTGAACCTGTGCCATTCGATCTTTGACCAATTCGCAACCCAGCAAATGTACGCATATACCCCAGATGAACCTTGCATACAACCATCAATCAGAAGAGATTTAACAACATGATGATGCATCAACAACCCCCAGCTTTTGCCTGAGGTATTCAAAGGTCTCCCTGGGCAATGGTTTGGTGAGTATATCAGCAACTTGTTTCTTAGAAGGAACATACTCCAACTTGACCTTTTGTTCAAGTACTTGTTCCCGGAGAAAATGATACTTGATCGGTATGTGCTTGGTCTTTGAATGCCTGTCTGGGTTCTTTGAAATGCTGATTGCACTTGTGTTATCACATAAGATGGAGATAGGTGGTGTACAAGTGATTTGAAAATCTTGCAAGGTCTGCATCATCCAAAGGAGTTGAGTGCAGCAAGATGCAGCAACAACATATTCTGCTTCAGCTGTAGACAAGGCAATCGAACTCTGTTTCTTGCTGAACCAAGATACTAATCTGGAACCCATAAAGAACGCACCACCACTTGTGCTCTTCTTGTCATCCACGCTTCTTGCCCTATCTGCATCTGTATAAGCATGAAGTGTGAGATCTGTATCTCTAGGATACCATAAGCCATAATTTTGAGTCCCTTGAAGATAATTAAAGATTCTCTTCACTGCCTGAAGATGAGTTTCCTTTGGATTTTCTTGAAATCTTCCAACTATTCCCACTGCATGCATGATGTCTGGTCGGGTACCTGTCAAATAAAGTAGACTTCCAATCATAGATCTATAGGTTGGTTGATGCACTACTGCTGATTCATCATTTGCACTGAGGCTACATCCTGTGACCATGGGTGTACATACTAGTTTTGCATCTTCCATGCCATATTTCTTCAAAATCTGCTTGAGATACTTGGTTTGAGATAAAAGGATCCCTCCTTCTTTTTGTTGGATTTGCAAACCAAGAAAATATGTCAGTTCTCCCAGCAAGGACATTTCGAATTCTTTCTGCATTACCAAGGCAAAGCTTTGACTCATAGCTTCTTCATTGCTGCCAAAAATAATGTCATCTACATACACAACAAGTATTAGCAATTTGTCGTTTTCAACTTTTATATAAAGATTGCTATCTGCTGATCCTTTTGAAAAACCTTGTTCATGAAGGTATTTGTCCAAACGATAGTACCAAGCCCTTGGAGCTTGTTTGAGACCATAGAGAGCCTTTTTCAATCTGCATACAAGATTTGGATCATTTCCGAGAATGAAACCATCTGGCTGCTCAATGTATACTTCTTCTTCCAAGTCTCCATTCAGAAAGGCTGATTTCACGTCCATTTGAAATACTTTGAAGTTTTGAAAGCTTGAGAGAGAAAGGAACATTCGAATGGCCTCAAGTCTTGCAATAGGAGCAAAATTTTCTTCAAAATCTATTCCTTCTTGCTGCGCATACCCTTTACAAACAAGTCTGGCCTTGTTTCTAATTACTTCTCCATTTTCATTCAATTTATTTTTGAAGACCCATTTTGTCCCTATAACATTCTTATCCTTTGGTCTAGGAACTAACTCCCAAGTGTTGTTCTTTTCGATCTGCTCAAGTTCTTCATCCATTGCTTTGACCCAACATTCATCTTTGCATGCCTCTTTCACATTTTGTGGTTCAGTGGAAGAGAGTAATGCCAAATAGCTTGAAGCTTCTGCAATTGTTCTTCTTGTTTGTACACCTGCTTCTTTCTTCCCCAAAATCTGAGATTCTGGATGATTCTTCTGAACATATCTGGATGGAGTCTTCTCTTCTATCCTTATCTGCTCCTCTGGTTCTTCTTGAGGTTCTTCTTCTTCATCATTGTGTCTTTGAGGGTAGTCTTCATCTTCTTCGCTATCTTCATGATTTACTTGCCTAGGAATGTATCCCTTCTCATCAACCACTACATCAATGCTGTCAAAAATTCTTCCAAGTCTTTTATTGTAGCACTTTTATGCTTTGCTGTGTGGAGAATAACCAAGAAGAATGCCTTCATCTGCTCTAGGTTCAAGTTTGCCAAGTTTCTCATCAGTATTCTTAATATAGCATTTGCTCCCAAAGATTTTGAAGTGCTTTACCGAAGGAGTCTCACCATACCAGAGCTCATGAGAGGTTTGAGTGCTGTTCACCCGGACATTTGTTTTGTTGAGAATAACAACCGCAGCATATGCTGCTTCACCCAAGAAAGTTGCGGGAGTTCCAGACTCATCAAGCATAGCACGAGCCATTTGTTGGACTGTTCTGTTCATTCTTTCCACCACTCCATTTTGCTGAGGAGTTTTAGATGTAGAGAATTCTCTTCTTATCCCATGTTCTTCATAGAAATCGAAATATTCATTTGAGGTAAACTCCCCACCTCTGTCGGATCTGAGGCACTTAATTTTGTATCCTGATTCATTTTCAACCAAGGCTTTAAAGGATTTGAATTTTTCGAATGCTTCATCTTTGTGCTTCATAAGTCCTAACCAGACAAACCTAGAGAAATCGTCAATGAATAATATCAAGTATTCTTCTCCTCGAGGTGTCCTTTTCCTAAATGGACCACATACATCTGTATGTACTAGCTCAAGAGGCATGCTAGCTGATCCTTCCTTCTCCGGAAAGTTAGTTCTGGTTTGCTTTCCAAACTGACATGATTTGCATATGGTTTTGTCTGGAATTTTGATATCTGGAAGACCGCGAACTACCTGATATTTGCATGCTTTCCTTATTTGTGAAAATCTTAGATGCCCCAACCTCCGGTGCCATAACCAGTGTTCATCATCCTTGCTTAGATAGCATTGTTGTTGTCCTTCTTCAAATATGTATAGATTATTTGGAGTTCTTTCACCTTTGATCACTGTTTTACCTGTATCAAGATCACGAACAAGACATCCATTTGATCTAAATATCACCTCGGTTCCTTGATCACACATCTGGCTGACACTCAGAAGATTATTCTTCAATCCATCAACATACAAAACATTTCCAGCTTTGACCTTTTCTTTTAACTGAGCAGTGCCTTTTCCTTTTATAGCTGCAGGAGTATCATTTCCAAAAGAAACTTTCTTTCCCTTTTCTAAAGCAGAATATGATTCAAGTTTTTCTTTATCACCTATCATATGCTTCGAACATCCATTGTCAATGTACCATAGATTTTCCTGTCCCTCTGCATAAAATGCTATCCCACATCTTTCTGTTTGTGGTTCCTTTATTCTCCATGTTTTGGTGATTGAGGCTTGTTCCTTTGTCTGCTGAAACTTGCTCCTGCATTCATAATCTTCATGACCAAAGTTATTGCAAATAGAACATTCAACTTCATTTTCAAGAGCCGAAAAGTTGTTATAGGTCCTTTTTGTAATCCCGGTCATACTTCTTTGTTTTTGAGCTTCTCTAGTCATGATTGTTTTATATGCAACACATTGAGCTGCTTTGTGACCAAAGTTATGGCAAGAGAAACATTGTCCATTGAAGAAACTTCTGCGGTTATCAAATCTACCGGCCAATTGATTGTAATTTCTATTGTTATCCATTCTTGAACCAAATTGAGAAGATTTTACCTGTGGCTAGTTGCAGCTTTTGTTCACCCTTAAGACGGATTGCCCCTGATAGTCTTTGTTTGCAATTCGTCCCTGCTTTACCTGGTGATCTCCATTGTGCTTTTGCTCATTCCTTCTTGCTGCATCAAGATAACTTCTTGAGGTGGATGCTTGAGAAGTTTCTCCATTATAGCCCAAACCTGTCTTGTTTAGAGGAGAACGCTGTACATTGATGATCTCATCCAGAGTTTCAGATCCTTTGACAAACTTAAGATTAATAGCCTTTGTTTTCTCAATCTCTTTTCTAAGACCAACAATTTCACCTTCTAACTTTTCAAGATATTTTTCTTTTTCATCAATTTGAAGTTGTAGGGTATCAATGATCCTATTCTTTTCTTCTATACATGTCTTGAGTCTAGAAATTTCTTCATAAAAGCTATCCACATCTATAGAATCCATGTAATCATCATCTTCAAATGCCATTAAAAGTTTATAGTCATTACCTCGTTCATCTTCATCACTATTTGATAGACCATCACTATCTTCATGAGTGTAGTAGCTTTTCTTATTTGCATTCTCTTTCTTGTTCCATCTAGAAGGTTCCTTTTATTTGTCAATCTTATCCTTATGAGGACATTTCGCAGCATAATGACCTATTCTTCCACAAGAAAAACATTTAAAAGGTAACTTACCTCTGAACCTTCCAGTACCCCGTTGAAGATTTCTGACAAAATTTGATTCTTCTTCTTCTTCTGGCACGTGACTTGCTTCATAGTAGTCTCCTTTGCCTGAAGCCTTGAAGGTAGCTTCTCTCCTGTCTGATGGACCTCCCTTTCTCATTTCATAAGCAGTTAGAATTCCGTGTAGCTGAGACATAGTAAGATTTCGTAGATTTTCCTTTTCTTCTATTGCAGACACTTTAGATTCAAACTTGGGGGACAATGATCTTAGAACTTTTTCAACCACAATAGCCTCTTTTATTTCTTCACCTAAGTTTTTCATGCAATTAACAATCTCGTCTACCCGAAGGAAATAATTAGCCACACTTTCATCATTATACATTCTGAGATTCTCATACTAAATCCTGAGGGTTTGAAGTTTAGCACGCTTTACCTGTTCATCTCCTTCGTAGCTCAAGACAATATTGTCCCATATTTCTTTTGCGGATTTATATTGCATAACCTTCACGAATTCTGTTTGAGATAAGCATCCTAGCAGAGTATTGACTGCTTTAGCATTTGTTTCATATTTCTTCTTTTCGGCCGTATCTGTAGGAGTAGCTGAAGGAAAAGTGTAGCCTGTATCTATGATATCCCAAACTTCTGTACCAAGAGATTGAAGATAGGCAGTAACTCTTACCTTCCAATAATTGAAGTTTCTCCCATCAAAAATTGGTGGCCTGATTGATGCTTCCCTCTCGTAGTTGCTCATGATGAATGATCTTCCTTCAAGCGATCAAGCTTCTCTGAAGGACTTGCTCTGATACCAATTGTTGGAAATAATACTGAGAGGGGGGGTGAATTAGTATTATCAAGTTCTTTTAATAAATCTTCCTTATTTATACTTTGAATTATTTTTGCATGTCAGTACCATAAAATAATGAGCATGAACAAGAAAAACAGATAGTCACACCAAAGAACACCAGATATAAGATGGAAACCCAATGCGGGTGAAAATCACCTGCTGCAATATGTCTCTATCTTCTTTCAAATTAGAAACTCCTTTTACAATGGTTTTGTACTGGTGCAGTCCTTTACCAGTACGCAGGCTGCAACCTGCAGAGAGCTACAACTCTTTCTCGTTTTCCAGTCTCTCCTGGAAGGGAGCTACAACCCCGTACTTCTTTTCTTTCAAGGACCACTTTTCATAAATTTGCAAATTACCCAAACTCCTTATACAATCAACCAAGAGTCACCCAACTTCTCAGAATGCTGTAAACATAAAGACAGTACCAGAAATATAAACCCATAACTCTGCAGCAATAGATAAAAGATAATCAACAAATGTTTTTAAGACAGATCCGCAGTTTTTCTTTATCTGGCCTGCGTGGCTCCGCACATCACCTTCTGCTCCCCTGCGTATACCCGTAGAGAGCCTTCTGCTGCACTGCGTATCAACGCACCTGCACCTTCTGTCGCGCCGCGTACATATACTGTAGCTCCGCACCTGCGGCTTCTATCACGCCGCGTACCTCTACTGTAGCTCCGCACCTACGGCTTCTGTTGTGCCGCGTATCTTTACTGTGCCTCCGCACCTGAACCTTCTATTACGCTGCGTACCCACGCACTGCGCCTTCTTCTGCTGTGCATACCCATGCACTGCACCTTCCTCTGTTGTGCGTACCCCCGCACTTGCACAGTTAATTACCTGCGAACCTCTAATTAGGGCCAAATTGGCAGTCCACCAGTGTACCACAGATAGTCAGATGCCAAGATCTGATCATGCACCCGAGAGATCACACTTCATATATTCACTTTCAACTTCACTTTTATATAGATCAAGCTTTTAAACCGATAACCCAATATTTTAGATCTTAAGATATTCAATTTGCAAAAGATACATTAGCCAAGTGATCTCCTTCCCTATTTGTAGTCAAGCCCTTATTCACACCATGGGACAAAACTATCAATAACCAATACAAGGGATCCAAACCGGGGCTAAATTAGATCCTATACCACGGGCCAAAACCATAGAATTAAGAACGGCGGGCTAAATACCACGGGAAAAATATAAGAAACCCCACGTGAGCGCGCTTCTCTGCCTTGAAGTGAGTGAACTAGGGGTCCGCTCCACATGAACGGGTAACCTGCGAGTATGTACGCACTTTATCTTATGATATTCCTGTGGGTCCGCAGCTTTTGTACGGTGTACCTGTGTACCTCTTATTTTCCAACATTTTGAGAGCCTGAACAGAGCATTGCCACTTTAAGAGAGTTGCCATCAAGTACAACACCTGTAACATAGAGCCATACCAGAATCATAATGCCAACACTTTTAACAAGTTTAATGACAAAGATAACTTGGTCCTTTTCAATTTTAGAGAGTCTGAAAAGGAACGTAAGGGTAACTCCAAAATTCATTTTTCGTCATCTAATCCCTTAAGTTCGAAAAAGTATAAAACAATACAGAAGGGATGAATTTTCGATACTTTTAACGAGCCGAACAAAACAAGCCCTCGATCTTTTTGTGTAATAATCTCTCAGGTCCAAAAAGATTAAAATTTAGAGGAGAGATAGCACTTCTGGTCCCTTTAATGAGCTGGAGAGGCCAATGGCTCGGCAATATTTTCATATTTTACGAGTCAGTTGAAAAGAGCTTAAAGGAGACTTGTCATTTGAGGAACGAGTGATAAAATGGGTAGCAACTGATTCCAGGTAAGGTTTGGAATTTTCCAATCACAACAGTGTTACAAGGATGGCTAGTGAGATCACTCTTCGCAGCTATTCCTCAAAATGGGTAAACAATCAAATGGAGGTGAATGATCGGCTAATGAAAAAGTGGAGGTGATGGTGCAAACATGACCAAGGCTTTAATGGCTGAAGTACTACATTCATGATGGTTATTTACCGGTGAATAGTTCATTTTTTAATGAGCTTAAATGAGGGGGGAAACATTTTCTCATGTCTTATGTTTATTTTTTAACGAGCTTGAACTATGTGCTAAAACTGCTCGATTGATCCAGTCGTGTGATAAGAATGTCTCATATAAAAACGACAACTTTTAGATTTTTGCCCCACATCCTTTCTTTATGCAAGTTAGGAAACGACCAATCCAAAAAACAGATAAATGATCATTCTTTGCTTGCACTCCAAAAGGTTTGCATGCCCCCAGGTATAAAACAGAGTTTCAAGGTTACCCCTTCTTTCTTCCGTTAAAACATTTGTTTTACCGAGAGAGGCCTACCTCTTACAGGTTACCAAATATTGTTATATTTACGGCGTAAACAAAACACCTCTTCGGCGATGTCTACTGAGATAAACAAAGGTGAGCGGCGATGCCTGCCAACTCACATAACTTTGACAAGAGGATCTTATTCCAGTCCAACTCCCTCTTCCAATCACAGACGGGAGTATGGAGGTCATATACTCTCGCGGAAACCTACCCTATACCCGAAGTTTTCCTGCCGAAGCAAACCAGGGTGCATGCCCCCTGGGTTTCATTCATGTCCCCCGAATCACTCGCGCTCATCGGGTGGGCGGACTGGGGATTGAGACATTTCTTGCGTGAAAAGACCATTTAGGGATGGTATATGACTATTTGCTATGCGTGAACTAGGGAATGAAAGCTGGTCTACGAGCCTGACCACTCTTGCTTCGTGCGGAAAACACATTACTCTAAAGAGTGAGGAGACAATTGCTCCCATGCAATAAATATAGTCTCGTCCAAGGAGTAGATTGTAGTCCAGGGGTCCTTGAACTACCATCACGTTCATGTGAACGGTTTTCCCTCTCAATGTTATGGCTACATTGGGAAGGATCCCTAACGGTCGACTGGTTCCTTTTTCAAATCCTGTTAGATTTCTCATCTCAGGCAAAAGCGATGGCGAACCAAGCGCTTTCCAAGCAGTTGAGGAAAGGATACTCACAGAAGCCCCTTCATCTATGATGGTACCGGCCATAATCATTCTATATATTTGAACAATGATTCGGAATGATATACTAGCTGGTAAACGGGGTCTGCCTAGTTGATTCCAGTTGAAGGAGACAACTAGGTTGCTTGGAGGTGGGACTGAATAGACGGCCGGGTACGACTCTGATGAACTTCCTTCCTGCGGTAAAGGAACGGGTAAATTGCCCCCATGTTCGTTAGAGTCTGTGCTTATGAAAAGAATTTGGACGGTGTCATCCTTGTTCTTTTCGGTGACTATATCATCTGAAGATGGAACCTCTAAAGGCAAGATCGGGTCAACTGCCGCCTCAACCTTTTGACTTTCGTCTGGTATGGGTTTAGATGGTTTGTCTTCAATGATAGATGCTTCAGCTGACCACTTGAGCGGGCCAGCTGGATTTTCAACTAGTGACGGACTCGGCAAGAGTTTTTTATATCCAGGAGGAAGTCGTAATGGTGAAACCGGATGATCGTCCAAAACTCTTTTAGCCTCGTCTAAGAAGGGACAACGGTGGACGACATGAGTGCCTTCGCACAGTTTACAAGGAAATCTATATTTTCCTTTTTGTCCTATGGCTTCAATTTCACTAGTTGACGGTGTGTTTTCAACATGATCATCAGAGGTTGACGACACCGGGTTGTGCAAATGAGGAGACCAGTCCCTTAAGATCCGAGGGATACAAGGACAATCTCTATGATAGTGGTCTCCTTTGCAAATGACACATGATGATTTAGGCCTAGTCGGTGCAGTGTGTGGATTTTCGCTAGACGACACTCGTTTGCCCCCGTTCGCTTTTGCCTCCTTCTTCTTCTTCTCTTTCTTCTTCTTTTCCTTCTTCTTCTCAGGTACTTGACTTTTGGCTTTACCAGCCCCATCAAGTGAAGAGGAAGGAGGAGAGGAAGAATTAGAGGAGGTTGAAGGTTGGTGGGTAACTCTGGACTCGTCTAGTTGCTGATTCGATTTTTCAGGAATTGTGGTATTCTGAACGACAGAGGTTGAGAAGAGCCATACAGGCAAGCCGATTGTCAGTCCTGGAAGCGACAATGTGGCCATATGGGGTGCACCAACATCTCCCCAAGAGGAGAAGGGACTAGGATTTCCTCCAAGGGGAATTCCTTGGTTGGTGGATTCCATTTTCTCAACCCAAGATCAACGTAGGAAAGGGGTAATGAGTATTCCGTTTAAAATAAATTTTAGACGCTTTGACACAACTTGTTTTTTCAATTTTTAAGAGTCGAGAAAAAACAAAAGATGACTCTAGTCTCCTTCGATTTTTAATGAGCCTGAAGTGACAAGTGCTCAGATGGACCTTTTCTGTTAAGGAGTCTCAAAAGGAACGAAAGGGACTGCTCTGGAAATCTAGGTAGAGGGATTACCAAACCAATCGAAAAACGGCAGAATACTTTTTACGGTACGGCAGTCAATCTTCCCGAATGTTGTGTTCAGTGCATTGCGATCGATAGGGTGGCAGACATGGCTTCCTATGGATAAAGGATTAAGCCTATTGGGGTCTCCCAAAATATACTCGACGGTACGTGGGAGCACAAGTCCGTACTGGCACTTATCGCCTCAAAGTGGAGGAATCACCCAACCATCAGTGAGAACAACAGTTACCAGGCTTTACGATGTCGGAATACGTCTCTAGCCTAGACTTCTAAATGTTGTGCGTTAAGTTCCAAAGCATTGTTAGATTCATTGAATTTATTTTAAGTTGATATTGTTTATGAAGTTTTCCTTTTAGGTTCACCACGAAATGTGGATGTAATTCCTAAAATGCAATCTAAGATGATAAACAAACTTTTTATCTTCTTTGTGCAATGAAAATCCTAGCTACTAAGGAAAGAAAGACAGAATCTTTTTACAAAGAGCAAAGAGCACACTCTAAATGCACTTTCCTAAATCAAGGCAATCAGACTGTCTATATGCAAATGCACATGCATGTATTTGTTTTCGACTTTCTTAGTATATGAATGCTAAAAAGAAAGTTGATGCACAAATCTGAATTTCTTTTCAAGTGACAATTATCAACAAGTTTCTTTTCGAAATAAAAAATGGAGACGATCACAACACCTTACGATTTTGAAATGAATACTTGTTCTTGACACTAGAAAATTACAAATTCAGACCAAAGACAATAGTAACAGGATAATCGACCATCAATAGCAATCAAACTCTTTCCTACGATTGAAATCGACACTTGCGACAATTTCAAATCAAAGGACGACAGTACGATTATGCTACTTTTGCAAAGGAAAACTGAAAATGACTCAACAAACACACAAAAACATCTACAGTTCTTTTGTGCAAAGGAGGGGGAATAACAACAAGGAAAAGGGGTTTCAAACAGACATATACTGATCACAGGCAGCAAAATTCAGGAATAGAACTGGAAAAAATGAATCACAGAAACCAAAACTGTACAGAGCCTAGTCTGATCAGTGCACCTGTAACACAGAGAATTTGAAATGCAGCGCACCTTGTCCACTCAGGAACTGCGCTGAAGTTCAGATTCTCTGAACAGTACCTGCGCTGGGCCAGAAACGAGATTCTGTTTGGGTTCCGGGTCACAGTTTGCAGTTCAGTTCTTGGGTTTTGGCCTAGCAATAAGCAATCAGTAATGCAACAATTAGGGGTAGATCTAAGGAGGATCTAAGAGCTATCACAAGGGCAATAAGATAGTTTGTGAATCAGTTGTTTAAATCATAAACAGATCCAGTAGATGGATTGAAGTAGCATTTATCTACTTTGCATTTGTTATGGAAAATGCAGTTCGAATACTACCTATAAGTTTATGAAACAGACAACAAAGAATGATAAACAAACAAACTAATTCTTCCCCAGTGGAGTCGCCAATTTGTTACAGGGAAAAGTGTCTATATAGAACTGCTCTATCCCACTAAGGTGTGACAGCTGCCTTAGAAACAAATAGAGAAAAGCTACTTTAATTTTTCCTTTATGAATTATAGATAGAGAGGAACAGAAAGACCAACCTCTGTCTTGCGCTAATCTCCTGATTTGATTCCTCTCTTATTTGATAGTCTTTAGCTACCTGCTCCCTTGCACACCCAGCTTCACAAAGTACCTGTAAGATCACAGTAGCATAGCACTATAGAAATACATGGATCTATAATCATAAACAATCTAGGATCAG
The DNA here is from genome assembly GCA_031772625.1 of Pinus tabuliformis. Classification (NCBI taxonomy): domain Eukaryota; kingdom Viridiplantae; phylum Streptophyta; class Pinopsida; order Pinales; family Pinaceae; genus Pinus; species Pinus tabuliformis. The sequence continues at coordinate 43,900,618 of CM062815.1, forward strand.
ATGTAAATTAACCACACAAATGTAGCAAACATCAATGACACAAAAGCATGGAGGAAAACTTGAATAGCTTTTATTGATAAACAAGAAAGAGCCAAGAGGAGTTACAACCAGTTGTTCTAACCCAACATCAACCTCTCAGAAAGGAAGCCCCTCTTCACCTCATACAAATCTTAGATCACCCAACAATCTGATGTTTGTCTCAAGAAACCAACAACAATTCCTTACAATATGCAAAATTCTAGCCTCTGGATCTCTGGGATGAGGGATCCATATATAGATATCTGTAATGGAGATGAGTCAGCTTATGATTTGATTAGTGTCTTCCCTCTGATAGTTCTTGTTTCCACTTGGAGATTGATGATCTCTTACTCATCCTTGGTCGAATTCAGAGAGGCAAGTGTCACAGGAGAAGATTCTGGAAGCTCCCATTGCCTCTCCACCTCACGGAATGACACTGCCATTTGTCATTTCTCACCCATCGCACAGCATAGAAGGGCTTTTTGAAATGCAACGCACCCACACAGTGTATTTAGGTGAGATGCAACGCACTTGGCCAGTGGAGCAGCTGAAATGATCCTGTTTTGACCAATTCTGAGTAGTTTTTCATGGAGAACTTCTGGGAGAAGTTGTAATATGTTGACCTTGTTCCTTTAGGGGTTAGAACAACACTTTTAGGGACTTAAGAGCCCTTGGTTTATGGACATTTCATGCTTGGGGTTGTAGTGCCCAAAAATGTCTATAATATCTACCTAGGAGGATCATATTTCAAATTTTATGTAGTTTTTGGAAGCATTGAAGAGGCACTGGCTACTAGCAAATCTCAAGAAGTGAGAGTTTGCGCAGCAGTCCTTGGTGTATTTGGGATATGTGATTGGTGGAAGAGAACTGAAGAAATATCCTTCCAAGATAGAGGCCATCATGAAATGGTTAGTGCCTACTAATGTTATTGAGGTTAGGAGTTTCATTGGATCGGCACAATACTTGAGGAAATTCATAGCCTATTTTTCAGTGATAGCAACACTGCTCCATACCGTAACAACAAGTGGAAGGAGTTTCCAATGGAGAAAAGGGAAGAAGAAGGCTTTCTATGAGTTAATGAAGAATATTAGTGAAGCACCAATTCTGGTATTACCAAACTTGGAACAGAACTTTGAAGTGGAGATAGATGCAAGTGGGTAAGCGATGGGAGTTGTCTTGATGCAAGAGGGAAGGTTCATTTGCTACCATTCTAAAGTATTTCATGGGGCAATTATTAACTACCCTACCTAAGATAAGGAGCTCTATGTCATGGTGCAAGATGTGAAGAAGTGGAAGCACTATTTTATGGGAAAGGATAAAATAATCCACACGAATCACCAACTATTACAGTACTTGCAGGCCCAGATGATAAGCTACAATAGACGAAGCATTACAAGTGGATGGGGTTTTTACAATAGTTTCATTTGGTGATTAATTATAAGAAGGGAAGAACAAACAAGTTGGATGATATGCTTTCAAGGCCACCCACATCAAAGATTATAGCTTTGGGGACTCTTATGCACATGGAGCCATTCACCCATGATGCATACAGAGAGGCATATTCAAAAGATGAGGACTTCAAGGAGTGTTTCTGAGAAAAATAGTATTTCTAAGAAATGATAACCCTCTAGGTTTGGTAGCTAACCTAGAAACAACAGTCAAAGAAATTCACTATTTTTCCTATGAGTAACAGATAAGAGAAACATAATGAAATACCAACCTCTAACTTCCACTTGATTCCTCGCCTGATCTCCCTCTCCTTTGGCCAATCTCGTAAGTCCTCCCCATACTTAACACGTTTGGAGAGTACCTGCATAGTTACATAAACAAAGACCCGTCAAAGCATAATGATATATCATAGCATAAACATCATAGAATCAGAAATATGATAAACAAATGAATGCATTTATAGTTAACACAAAAAAATGGGGAAAATATTGAAGAACTTTATTGATAACAAGGAAAATTACAACCCATAAGTTTGATCCAATGCCATCCTCCCAACTTAAGCCTTCTTCACCTCATGAATCAGCAAGACCATGCCAACAATAACACAATACTCTCACCTCAATACTGAAACTAACAACACTTCCTTACAACTCAAAACAATTCAACCTTCAGATCTCTTGGATGAGGGATCCATTTATAGATGAATGCAAGAGGTTGAGTCATCAATGAGGATGATGAATGCCATTCTATTTTTAGGAATTGGTTCCATGAAAGAGGGGAATTGGAGGTGGTTTCCTAATTCCTTTAGTCATCCTTGGGCAAACTCAGAGGGGTAGGTGGCACAAGAGAAGTTTCTAGAAGTTTCCATGAGCAACTGATTCTCAAACTCTCCTGGAATTTTGTCCTACCTTACCCATCGCACCTCACATAGGGCCAAACTACAATGCATAGCACTTTAACAGTGTGGTACTTGCTATGCATAGCAACCTAACACAGGGCTTTCTGCGACAATCCCTTTCATGCACTTTTTGGATGAATTTTGTGATGGAACTTTTGGAGAATGAGGCTTCCAAATGACTAAGTCTCTTTAGGGCATAAAACAACTATATTAGCGGTTGATGAACCCTAATATCATCGACATGTGAGTTGGGGTTGATGTGTTGTAATATGTCTATAACAGTTGCCCCCTAAAGCATGAGGTCATAAATATCTATGTCGGGTGAAATGCTTTATCATGAGGATCAAAATTTTCAAACTTGAAGGTGACCTACATAAATTATAATACAATACATCATGATAATATAATTTTCTCATGAACTAGCTGAGGGAGGCATTCCCATGCTCAGCTTATAAACTCTCACTACATGTACATAGATCAGATAGTCATCTACAGATATAGACTTGTGATTCTACAGATATAAATTTGTGATCCATGATTAGGATGACCATCTGCGTAAAGCCTTTGTACATTTGCCGCTTTTGTAATCCTGAATATATCGTAGCCCAGATGGCTGAAACTAGATCTGGGGTCTTCAAACTCGTTCAATCTTCACTCAATGTACAAGTCAAACCATCTGAAAAGATGTTCTAAAGTCAAACATGAAGATACATCGCCTGATTACCAACGAATGATGTAAGTTGTTAACAAGCATGAGAGGGATCATCGATAATGATGTTTATCCTCAAGGTACTACAGTACATTTCGCATGGCGTGAATAGATGATTCGATGTCGAACACCATGCAAAATATTTTAGTTGAAGGCCATTGATGTCAACCTATCACCGGAAGGGAGAAACTTGTTATTGATGTATGCAAGCTTCAAAGCACTAAAAGGGTGTTTCTAAGTCAACTTCTTGGATGATGAGCTGATGTCGACAAGAAGCGACTCATTGTAAGAGGGCCTTGATGTATCCCACATCTATGACACAAAATGAAGTAAATGATTTTGGAGATGAAAACAAACTGACAACACAAGGTTTAGGAATGGCGGTCATGAAAATGAAGGTTTGTTGTATTCCAATGGATAAGACTTTAACTGGATGACTTCTCTTGAACATATCGGTGACACTAAGATGAATTGGTAGCATTGACCCAAAGCAAAAGTGATGGATGGTGTGATATACCAATGGTATGATAACCATCAAATGGAATGTCCCAACCTAGCTTAATCCCGGAGATGAAATGAAAGTGTCATGTTCAAGAGCGACTCGCTACCATAAGTTTTCAAGATTTTTCCCCATTTTCCCCAGTCATTGCTGACCAATACCTCTTTATTTTTTATCAAGCTTGAGGAGGATAACATATGCTTGTTGTATAATTTTCCCTTTGGGAAAACCCATCTCTATTTGATGTTTTAACAAGTCTAGCGACGGTGAAACTCGGTCTTCTCTAGATGGACAAGTTTTTCGCTATTATTTTAATGAGTTTAATGACAAGGATAACTTGGTCCTTTTCATGTTTAGAGAGTTTGAAAAGGGACGAAAAGAAAACTATGTAAGTTCTTTTTTGTAAAATAATCCCTCAGGTCTGGAAAAGGATAAAATAACACAAGAGAGATTTCGTTTCCAATACTTTAATGAGCTGGAATAGACAAGTTCTCGACAATATTTTCTTATTTAGAGAGTCTGAAAAGAGTTTAAATACAACTCCATTTTGAGAATGAGTGGTGTCTAGGGTATAAACTAGTTCTGGTGATGTTGGAACTTCTCAAAACATGTTGATTTATGTGAAGAGGCTGGCTAATAAGACCACTCATTGCAACAGTTCCTCAAAAAAGGGTAAAACAACCAAGTAAAAGCGTATGATCATCCAAAGAGATGGTGGTGATGGCATGATACCAAGGATCATCTGATAAAAGAGGTTGATAAAATGGAAATCACAAGGGTTAAAATGGAAATGGGTTCATTTTTAGACAAGCTTGAACCATAGGGAACTATGCTTGGATTTAGTTTCATGTTTACACAAGATTGAAATGAAAAAACTATGCTTGGATTCAGTTTCATTTTTACACAAGATTGAAACGAAAAAGTATGCTTGAAAATGGTTTGCATGCCCCCAGCATGATGAAAGGGAGAGTCTCCTGTAACTAGATGGAAGTTGTTGCGGTGAAGTAGGATGGTTATCCAACACCTTTTTGGCTTCGTCTAGATAGACAAAGGTGAATGGGGTGATTCCCTTCACATAACCTACAGGGAAACATAACTTTACCTCTAGGTGCATGTCCCCCCAAGCTTCATTACATTCACCTAAGTAGACTACTCATGGCTATCAGGTGGATGGAATGAAGGTTCTTTTACGAGAGCAAGTGAAAGACTCGATTGGGATTTTACAAGATCTAATCAAAGACTCGATTTGGAACTTAGGACCTTGTTTCATTTTTAAACGAGCTTGACACAAGACAAGAAACTCTGCTCAGATTCCTTGTTTCATTTTTTAATGAGCTTGACGCAAGACAAGTAACTATGCTCATTGGCCTATTTCATTTTTAAACAAGGTTGACACAGTAAAATAATTGTCCTCATGGATCCATTTCATTTTTTAACGAGGTTGACCCAGTAAAAGAACTATCCTTGGACCCTTGTTTCATTTTTTAATGAGGTTGACACAAGACAAAGAACTATCCTCGGGTATGTTTCATTTTTTAACGAGGTTGACATAGTAAAAGAACTATCCTCATACTCCTTGGTTTCATTTTTTAACGAGGTTGACACAAGACAAAGAACTATCCTCAGAGACCCTTGTTTCATTTTTTAACGAGGTTGACACAAGACAACGAACTATCCTCAGACCGCTTGTTTCATTTTTTAACAAGGTTGACACATGACAACGAACTATCCTTAGGGAAGCTGTTTTATTTTTTAACAAGTTGACACAGTAAAAGGACTATCCTCATATCCTTTATCACAAGCGTGAAGGAGAGATCTGGTTCCAATGCCCCCGGTACATGATGTACAACATCACTAAATTGATTGTCAGTTGATGTAGGTATGGAACAGGTTGCCACATAATTAACCCATGGCGGGGATGATACCATTGGTATAAATGGACCATTTAGGGACAATGGTTGACTAGGAGCTATATTTGGACTGGAAAATGAAAGCTAGTCAACAGTGACAATCTTTCCTTCATGCAGGAAACAAATAACTCAAAAGAGTGTTGAAACAATAGCTCCCATGTCATAAACATAGTCACACCCAACAAGTAAATTGTAATCTAAAGGGCCTAGGACTACCATCACATTCAGATAAACTATTACCCAAAGTAATAGGTAACTGAGGAAGGATCCCTAATGGTCGACTGGTTCCTCTATTAAAGCCCAACATATTCTATGTCATAGGCACAAGCGGTGGTGAACCAAGCGCTTTCCAAGCAATTGAGGAAAGGATACTCACTGATGCACCTTCATCTATAATAGTGCCAGATACAATCATATTACAAACCTGTACTATGATATGGAAAGGCACATAAGAAGGAAGGCGGAATCTTGCCAGTCGATTCCAATCAAAGGAAGTGACTAGACTACTTGGAGGGGGTATTGTAGAAGCGGAAGGATTAACTCTTTGAGTTACGAGAACTGGAGGATTTTCCTCCTTTCTTGATGGAACAGGTGGATTGCCCCCAAGTTCATTAGAATCTAAAGAAACAAAAAGAACCTGAGTGGTATCATTTTCACTCTCTTCAGGAAAGGTACGATTTAGAGAAGGTGATGTTAGGTCAACTTTTGCCTTGACCTGTTGATTTGGGTTGGGTATAGACTCAGAGGATTCACTTTCAAAGAGAGTGGTCTTGACCGACGGTTGATTTTGGTCAGTCAATTCATCAACTAGTGAGGGATTTAGGGATAGTTTCCTGTAACCAGATGGAAGTTGTTGCAGTGAAGCATGAAAGTTATCCAACACTCTTTTGGCTTCATCCAAATAGGGACAAAGGTGAATTGGGTGATTCCCTTCACATAACCTACATGGAAACTTGAATTTTCCCTTCTTTCCATGATCTTTACTATCACTAGTTCATGGTGTGTCACTAACATGATCTTGAGAAGTTGATGACATAGGATGATGTAAACGGGAAGACCATTCTTCTAAGATCTGAGGAATATCAGGAAAATTTCGAAGAAGATGGTCTCCTGCACAAAGTTTGCACAGATATCAAACTTTGTGAGGCTTGACGGGTGGTTTCCCATTAGATGTTGCATTCAAAGCAATGGTTGCTTGGTTGTCCCTTTTCTAAATTTTCTTCTTCTTCTTCTTCTTCCCTTTCTTCTTCTTCTTACCCACCTGGTTGCTAGTACAAACACTTCCACCAGGAAAAGAGGAAGAAGGGGAGGAAGAAACAAACGAGGAAGAAGGCAAAGGGTCAACTAGAGGTTGATTTTGTCCAATTGGAGGTATACTCAATTTCGGAGAAATCACGACATTTTGAACCAAGAAGGTTGAAAACAACGATACTGGAAAACCAATGGTAAATCCCGGAAGGGACAACGTAGCCATATATGGAGCACCAATATTTCAAAATGGAGGAAAAGGACTAGGATTCACATGAAAATGAATTCCTTGACTGGTGGACTCTAGATTTTTCGCCATATGTTTCAACCTAAGATAAACTAAAGAGCAAGCATGGAGGATGTTATCCGCGGTCAATTAATTTTTCAAGACTAGAACACAACTTCACTTTTTCAGTTTTAAAGATTAGAGAAAAAGCAAAAGATGACTCTAGTTGGTTTCGATTTTTAATGAGCTTAAAAGGACAAGTGCTCAGATGATCTTTTTACTTTTAAAGAGTTGAAAAGGAACGAAAGTGACTGCTCTAGATATTCTAGACAAGAGGGTTTACCAGACAAATCGCAAAACTGCAATATACACCTTGGTGATAAATGATAGAGAAATTACCAAGGACTTTACATATGACAGTCAATCTTCCTGAATGCTATGTTTAGTGCATTGTGTTTAGTGCATAATCGGCATCCTAGGGATAAAGGATTTAAGCCTATTGGGGTCTCCCACTATATACGCAATGGTACAAGGAGCACAAGTCTATACTATCACCTATCGTATCAAAGAGGAGGAATCAGCCAACCTTCAGTGAAAACGATAACCACTAGGTTTAAAGACATTGAAACATGTCTCTAGCCCAGACCTCTAGATGTGTTGCGTTAAATTCCAAAGCGTTGTTAAGTTAATTGAGGTTCATTTTAAGTTGATCTTTCTTAAAAATTTTCCTTTGAGGGTTCAACGCGTGATGTATGTTTGCAATTCCTAAAATGCAACTATCATGATAAACAAACTTTTGATCTAGTTTGAACGATGAAAACCTTAGCTACAAGGGATAGAGCATATTAAGTACTTTTGAGCAAACACCAAAGAGCACACACTAGTGCAATTCCCTAAGTCATTCTTTTGAGCACACAAACCAAAATTCTAGAATGCAAATGCATGTATTTGTTTTCAGCTTCCCTTAATGTGAATGAGACAACAAGGAAAACTAAATGCAGAAATGATTTAGAATACTTCATACAAAATGGCGATTTTCAACAATTTTTCTTCAAAGAGAGAAAGGAGGATTAAATGACACTTTCAAGTTTGAAGAAAAAAGAATTTTCGACACTTTTAATGAGATCAAATCAAATGCACAAAAAAGTTTAATCGATTAGCTATGAAGGAAGATTTTTATGACACTTCACTTTTTCGATGAAATTGAAGACTTTACGACACTTTTCTATCAAAACGAAAATCGATCAACACTACTTTTTGATAATGGATTGTAAATGACAAAACAAATACATAAAAACATTCACCAATCCTAGTCTAAATAAGGTTGAATTAAGTGATGAAATTTGGTTTCAGTGACGAGACATCATTCATGTTCAGCAAGCAATCAAACAAAGATGACAACTGGTCAAAAACCTCAATTCCTAGATGGAAAAATTGAGCTTCAGTCAATCATCACACTTGCTCTTTGAAGACAATTCTATGCATAGCACTTTCTCCATTTGGGAACTGCTATGCATAGTAGGTCATAGTTCAAGATAGTGCGATGGTCATAGGGAGCGATTTTGAAGTTGTTTTTGGCTCAAATTTGATGCAATTTTTAGTGGATTAAGTTTGATTTCAATGAACAATAGCAATTAAAGTGTAGTGGAATGTTCTAAGAGGCTACTAAACTACCAAAAGGGCATTCAGTTCCCCAATGGAGTCATGAATTTTTTTCCAGGAAAATTAGCATTTCTAAGAAATGCTAACCCTCTAGGTTTGGTAGCTAACCTAGAAACAACAGTCAAAGCAATTCACTATTTTTCCTATGAGTAACAGATAAGAGAAAGATAATGAAAGACCAACCTGTAACTTCCACTTGATTCCTCGCTTGATCTCCCTCTCCTTTGGCCAATCTTGTAACTCCTCCCTGTACTTAACACGCTTGGAGAGTACCTGCACAGTTACAGAAACAAAGACCCGTCAAAGCATAATGATCTATCACAACATAAACATCATAGAATCAGAAATATGATAAAAAAATGAATGCATTTATAGTTAACACAAACAAATGGGAAAAATATTGAAGAACTTTATTGATAACAAGGAGAATTACAACCCATAAGTCTGATCCAGTGCCATCCTCCTAGCTTCAAGCCTTCTTCACCTCATGAATTAGCAAGAACAGGCCAACAATAACACAATACTCTCACCTCAATACTAAAACTAACAACACTTCCTTACAACTCAGAACAATTTAGCCTTTATATCTCTTGGATGAGGGATCCATTTATAGATGAATGTAGGAGGTTGAGTCATCAATGAGGATGATGAATGCCATTCTATTTTTAGGAATTGGTTCCATGAAAGAGGGTAATTGGAGGTGGTTTCCTAATTCCTTTAGTCATCCTTGGGCGAACTCAGAGGGGTAGGTGGCACAAGAGAAGTTTCTAGAAGTTTCCATGACCAAATGATTCTCAAACTCTCCCAGAATTTTGTCCTACCTCACCCATCGCAACTCACAGAGGGCCAAACTGCGACACATAACACTTTGACAGTGTGGTACCTACTATGCATAGCACCCTAACACAGGGATTTCTACAATGATCCCTTTCATGCACTTTTTGGATGAATTTTGTGATGGAACTTTTGGAGAATGAGGCATCCATATGACTAAGTCTCTTTAGGGCATAAAACAACTATATTAGGGGTTGATGAACCCTAATATCATAAACATGTGAGTTGGGGTGATGTGCCCAAATATGTCTGTAACAAGGAGGTGTATCAACAATTGCAGAGTTAGATTCATGTGCATGATGGCAACAACATAGTTGACTACCATCTCAAGGATGGGTTACTCTACAGGCTGGATAAGCTATGTGTTCCTAAAGGTGAGCATTTACAAATGATGAAAGAGGCTCACACCTCCAAGGTTGCAAGGCACTTTAGTGTGGGGAAGACCATGGCTAACTTGGAGTGGCATGTGTATTGGCCAAAATACAATAACAAGTAGCTATGTTCATAAGAGGATGCATGCTTTGCTATACCAAAAAGCATAGAAATAGGAAACAATGCATGTATCATCCCTTACTTGTAACTACTCGTCCTGGGAAAAGCATTTTTGTGGACTTTGTGGGAGGTTTACAACAACTAGGAAGGGACATGACTACTTGTTCAAGGTAGTTGAGAGGTTCGAAAAGATGTGTGTTCTGATGCCATCTAAACATACCATCAACAGACAAGAAGCAACAAAGTTGTTCTTTGGAAAGGTCTGGGTAAACTTTGGGATACCAAGGAGCATCATTTTAGACAGAGATACAAGATTTCTCAGCGCATTCTAGACTACAATGTGGGAGAAGATGGACACAAAGTTGAAGTGATCCATAACATTCCATCCATAGCCAGATGGGCAGACAAAAGTAGTCAGCATGACTTTGGTGCAGCTTCTGAGGGGTTACAACTAGAACCATCCGAAGACCTGGGATGAAAATATGGGATATATACAACATTATTATAACATAGAAGTCCATACTTCTATAGGAAAGTACCCATCTGAAACTTGTTTTGGATATTTCCCACCATCACCTTTGGATATTTCATATAGGAAGCAAGGAGGAGTGAAGGAGGAAATTATAGGATATGCTTTAAGGGTTGAAAAATGTATAGAGAAGATCAGGAAGATCCATCTACAGGTACAGGAAACACTACAAAAGTCGCAGGTGAATTATATGTTAATTTTTGGTAGCATCGGATGTGCTCTAGCCATGAAAATTAGTGGAGAGGCTAAAGCACATGAGATATCCAAGACCTAGAAATGGTTTTGGGAAATTCCACCCGGTTAGAGAGATATTAAAATAATTAGTATTTTTAATAGAGTTCCTAAGTCTAAACTTATGAAAATTATAATATTAATGGGTATTAATATAAAACTAGGTGAGAATCTTCTAAATGACATTGATCAAGCCAAACCTAATCTTATCCATTGATTAGAGACTTAATTTTCGTCGTTGAAGACTGAACAGGAAAGGTATAAGAGGAGGCTTGAGGTTCGGTTGGAGATACACCAAGATTGATCAGTCAGTTCGATTTTCTGTAGCGGGGGTTGCTAAGAAAATTAGAACAAGTTATGAGTTGCAGCGAGGGGCAGTGAGTACATAACAGAGAGGTAGAGAGAGTGCCAGAGGGTCAGCGTAGTGATTGAGGAGGCTACGTAGAGGCAACAGGAGCTGCGTAGAGGCAACTAGATATTGTGCAAAGGCTGAGGGGTTTGCGTGGGTGATGCAGAGGGCCAGAGAGCTGATGCAGAGAGGTAGAAAGCTAACACAGAGGATTCCAGAGCTACGTAGAGGCTAGCGGGGCTGACGCAAAGCCTTGGAGAAGTGATAGAAGGATTTTCATGGGGAAAACTAATGCTGAGAAGATGAACATATGTATCCGAGAAGAGGTATTACTGGCATGCAAAATTTTTTGTTTGGTGAGCGAGTTTGACACCCTAGTTGTACTCAAGAAATATTCATAATAATAAAACCCTCAGAACTATATCATTGATTTTCCCGCATTGGGATTTTTCGAGGACAATTGTCCAAAAATAACGGTCTCCCTTGTGTGTTTGTCTACTATTTTAGTTGCTAATCTGTATATGAGTTAAGGATTCCTATGTGTTTATTTTCATTATTTATATGAATAAATAACTTGTTAAGGAATAAAAAAGTAGGTGAAATAAACCAGATAATGCTATAGGGATTTCTAATGGATAACATTTAGAAATTTCAACATGGTATCAGAGCATTACATATCACAGGAGGACTAAAGGCACCAGCATAATCGTAAGTATTTGTAGCAGTAGCATCTATCCCGAGAGATAAAGTTGATCCTAAGCAGAAGCCAACAAAGAACAAGTGACGCAGAGTGCCCACATCATCATTTCAATCCAGAGAGAGGGCTAGGAAAAAGGTAGATAGTGGCAGAAGAGGCTCATGAAGAGCCATGTCATCCTACTTAGTCATGTAGGCTTGACACAGTTGGATAGAGGAGTGATTCAGCCTTTATTGGGATTGCACAAAGCTGGAAGGATCAGTTTCTTCAGTTGATGGGGCATAGGGAGCTATGGGCAGATTGTGGATTGAGAAGTTAGTGGGATGTTGTTGCTGTCAAAGTAGAACAATACCTAATGGGACAAAACCAAGGTAGAGGGAGTCGCCACCTTGACAGATTTCTAGCTAAGAAATCCATATTCGAGTTGTTGTTGCAAAGAGGATCAGAGATTAGTGGATCAATAGTTGGCGGGAAGATTTCCAGCAGGGAAATGAAGACTCTTAGGGGGTCTAGGAGAGAACTTCCAAGAGGGAATTGGAGACTCAGAGGGAGTCTAGAAGAGGAGCGGAGGTGGCAATGAACAGATTTAGGGATCAGGACAGGTTGGACGGGGACTCCAATTTTGTCATCTGGAAGGCCAAGATCCTGTCTATTCTAGATATACATCACATAAAGGGCTTCTCCTTGAGAACCATGGCTATCCCAGTAGACCCAGTTGATAATGAGAAGTATGAGGATGCAATGGGGAAGGTAAAGTGCATAATCCTTGATGGGGTCAAGGATCATGTCGTACCACATATTGCCGAGAAGAACACTGCAAAGGAGATGTGGGATAATTTGATGACATTGTATCAGGGCACTTCCATGCAACAGAAGAAGCTATTAGAGAATCAACTACGGTCATATCAGATGTAGAAGGGGGAGGAGATAGATCTATACCTCCTCAGATTGTAGGAGATTCAATACCAATTTACTTCCATAAGGGCCACACCAGATCAGGAATTCATGGTGAGGACCACCCTAAATGCAATCTCCAAGGAGTGGAAGACATTTTTCCAAGGAATTTTGGGAAAAGATATTCTTCTAAGATGGGAAGAGATGTGGGTAGATCTTTCACAAGAAGAGATCAGATGGTTGACCAAGGCAGGAAGTAGCAGTAAAGGAGGTCAAATAAAGAAAGAGGAGGAGAAGGATGTGGCTCTGGCATCTGTGGGACAATAGGGGAAGATGAAGAAGAAGGATATATCCAAAGTGAACTGCTTCCATTGTGGGGAGCTGGGTCGCTATGCAACCCAGTGTTATAGGAAGAAGAATAAGGGAGAGGCTTCTGACTCCAAGGCATCTCTGACTAAGGTGGAGAAAGAAGTCAATATGGATGATGATTATGCCATGAGTGCTCATGGACCTCTAGACAAGATGTGGGGTAACATCGAGCTATAGTCAAGAGTATTATAGAAGATGAGGGGCAGTATCCTTGAGATACCCGAACTCTTGGATCATATCCAGCTACGGGAGCCCTGAATGATAGTAGCAAGATGACAGATGTCGGTAGAAGCAAGATCCGATGGAGCGACGAGGAAATTCTAGAGTGTAGAGGTCTATAGAAATTTAGTGCAGGTTGCAGCAGTGCGAGAGGCACAGAGATGGTTGCAGTAGTGCAGAGAGGCACAAAGGTGGTTGCAGCAGTGCGAGAGGCACAAAGGTGTTTGGAGTAGTGTAGAGACAACAAAGGGAGCACATGATAGCAGCGGAGGTATTTCATGATCAGGAGGCTTCTGGACTAACAAGGATGTTAGTAGTTGGGTAGATCAATTACTTAATTCTCGGTAACTGAGTTTGAGTGCAATAGCTAGCACTAGCAGTTCTATGTGCAGCATGATGCGGCATTTGAGAGAGAGTTGTAGTGCAGATGTAGTATTGGGAGGAAGGACCAACAACAACACTGATGTACAGGGAGCTATAATATAGACATGGTAGTGGTAGTGGCAGAGTGATGGGAAATAGTACAAGAAGGAACAATGTAGTGAATGTAGGGCAGAAGGCCCAACATCAACATAGGTACCGGTGCTGGAGGATCAGTGTGATGTTCAGTGGTGGAGCATTACTAGAGCACATTCCTCTCTAAGAGGGAGTGTTGATTTTTGGTAGCATCGGATGTGCTCTAGCCATGAAAATTGGTGGAGAGGCTAAAGAACATGAGATCTCCAAGACCTGGAAATGGCTTGGGGAAATTCCATCCGGTTAGAGAGATATTAAAAATATTAATATTTTTAATGGAGTTCCTAAGTCTAAACTTAGGAAAATTAAAATATTAATGGGTATTAATATAAAACCAGGTGAGAATGTTATAAATGACATGGATAAAGCCAAATATAATTATAGTCATTCATTAGATACTTAATCTCACCCATTGAAGACTCAACAAGAAAAGTATAAGAGGAGGCTTGATGGTCAATTGGAGATACACCAAGATTGATCAGTCAATTCGATTTTTTGTAGCGGGGTTCATTGAGAAAATTCGAACAAGTGATCAGAGTTACAGTGAAGGGAAGTGAGTACATAGCAGAGAGGTAGAGATAGTGCCAGAGGGTCAGCGGAGTGACTGAGGAGGGTACGCAGAGGTAGCAAGAGCCACGTAGAGGAAACTAGAGACTACGTAGAGGCTGAGGGGCCTGCATGGGAGCTGCAGAGGGCCAAAGAGCTAATGCAAAGAGGTAGAAGAGGCTTCTAGAGCTATGCAGAGGATAGCAGGGTTGACCCAAAGCCTTGGAGAAGTGTCAGAAGGATTTTTGTGCCGCAGAATAGTGCTGAGAAGCTGAATATCTGTCTCTGAGAAGAGGTATTAATGCCATGTAGAAATATCTATTGGGTGAGCCAGTTCGACACCGTAGTTCTACTCAAGAAATATGCATAATAATAAAACCCTTAGAACTACTGCACCAGTTTTCCCGCATTGGGTTTTTCTGGGGATGATTGTCCAAAAATAACGGTGTCCCTTGTGTGTTTGTCTAGTATTTCAGTTGGTGATTTGTATATGAGTTAAGGTTGTGTTGATGCCCTGAAAATTGTTGTATCAACATTGGGGGATAACCACCTGGTACGGACCTTAATACAGCTCCTTTTCCGTTTGGTATGGTGGCTCCGACTGGGGATAATGGGACCAGTTTCCCAGCAATGAATAAACGGGATGAATGAATGATTGATTGACTAATCTAATGATAGGCGAATAACTTAATTTATCAGTGAAATAAAAAGAATTACTACTAATCCCGGGAACTATTGTACTTTGAAGTGTAGCGCTTGATGATCTATGTTTATTAACAGACATGTAGATGACTCCATCTAATAAACATGGACATTTACTCATTCAAGGATTACTTTGCTTAAATAGTTAAACAAGGTGATTAATGCAGTATTGCTACACTCATCATTTATATCATCAATACATATATGATCAAAAGAAAAGCATTACCATAAACATCCAATAGTGGAGGGAATAAAGAAATGTTGTTAAAACACATACATATATTCGATAATAGCAAAGGCGATCAAATAACAATTCATATAAAAAGAATGGGTTCAGACATAGATAATAGTACCATATGAGCTGCGAGTCACTCTCCAATATCAATCGCTATTTGAAATTCTTCCTCTAACGCAGAAATACTTTCAAACAAAGACAGTAGTGCACATTTTCATAAAAGCTTCTTTGCCAAAATTAGAATGATTGGTCCAGTATTATAAAAGAATATGCCTGAAGTACAGTACTACAACTTCAGGTTTTAAGTCAAGTACAAAACTTTACGACCCTTTCCAAAACAATGAAAGGGTCTATAAATACTAAATTAAACTAACTATCTATGAAACTGAAATCCTACTTAATTGGTATCAAATGATCTTGAATATATCCTTGTTATAGACATTTTTGTGCCTTACAGCATGGAGCATGAAATGTCAATAATCTAAGGGATCCAAAGTCCCTAAACATGTTGTTCTTACCCTTAGAGGAACAAGGTCAGCAAACCACAGCACTGCAAATCAGTTCTCCACTGAAAAACACTCAAAAACAGGTCAATTTTGGATCATAGCAGCTGCTCCAAAGGCTACCTGCGCTGCATCGCAAGTGCAACAAAGGCTACCTGCGCTGCATCGCAAGTGCAACAAAGGCTACCTGCGCTGGGCGTACTTTGACATGTGGAGGAATCTTTTTCTCAATGTGCTAGTGCCCAGGAAGCTTCCAAAAAGACACTTGATCATAAGATTCACCTAATGATGAGTTAAGAGCTTCTAAAACTCCAAGTGGAAGGCAGAAACTCCAAGTGAAGAACTGAAGAACAATTGGAGTTGAAGAGGACAACAAGTCACACATCAAGCTGACTTATCTTCACTCCAAAACTCTATATAAGGATCTCATCCCATGGGATCTGGGAGGCCGGAATTTTGTGCAGAGAATCGCTGTTGGTTTACAGTTGAGAGTATTGGGTGATTGCTTGAGGGAGGTGAAGAAGAGATTTCTCTCCGTCGGGAAGGTGATGCTGGATTGGACCTCTCATGGTTGTATCACCGCCCGAACCTTACTTCCATATATTAATAAAGCATTTGAGGTTTCTTCTATTCGCATGTGTTTCAATGGTGTATTGTCTTACTTGCGTCTTTGATTTATGCTAATCCTTGAATCGATTATGAATGCATGCTTCTTGTAGTTTCCTTTTCTTGTCTTATCTGCAGGATCTCGTGTAGCTGGGCCCGTGAAAAGACTTGGAGCTGGGAGCAAGCGGCAATCAAAGGAGATTGGATCGACCATTTGCGCAAGACATCGGTAAGTGGATCTCTTCCTTTTATCTCTTGCATGTCATAAAGAAGAAACTTTAGATAGCTTTGCTTTCAGCTGTTGCTAAGGAACTGTCACCCTTAGAGTGGGATAGGGTCATTCCGTGTTGGATACTTTTCCCCACAACAGACTGGCGACTCCGCTGGGGAGCGTGTCTTGTTGGTAGCTTGTGTATTCTTGCTATTTATCTCTTGAACAAAGGGAGTACCGAATCGAACTGCATTCGAATCCTTCGAATGCAAAGTAGAGGGCAGCTACTCTAGCCCAGTGCTGGGCATGTTTATGATTTGAAGAGCTGATCCACAAGGACTCTTTTTAGCTCTTTGTGATAGTGTTCATCTTCCTTTAATCATCCTCTAGAGTATACTTGACTGATAGCAACTGATTTGGCCAAAAACCGTTGATTTTTGAGCAAACCGTGACCCGGAATCTGAGAGAGACGAGAGTTGTCTCATCAGTGCAGCTGCAACAAAGGCTACCTGCACTGCATCGCAGGTCCCGAAGGGGCTACCTGCACTGCATCGCAGATTGACAGTGCAGCACCTGCGCTGATCTAGTTTTGCCTTGTGCAACTGGGATTCCCCACTGTCTGTTGCACAGTTTTCAGTATTGTTTTTGCAGCCTGTTGTCAACCTGTATACCCAGCTGAAACCACTTCTCTTTGCCTTCATTCCGCCTCAGTTGTATGAAGAAACCGTGATTGTTCTTATTGTATTTCTTGCTGTCATTCACTGTTTCCCATAGCGAAAGTGAACTAGTCTTGTTATGACCTCTTGGATCTAGACCTATGAGAAAGTGTCGTTGTGATTCTAAGAGCTAGTTTATTGCTGTTCATAGCTGCTTGAGCATTTACTTTCGTTATATGGTTCGAATTTTAGTATTTCTTGTGTTGAAACGAGTGAATCTTAAGGTGTTCTTTTGATTATTGGACAATACTTGTTTGCTTTCGCTTGAAGTTGAATTCGAAATCGTACAACAGCTTTCTTTTTGTCATACACCAAACATTAAGAGAGAAGAAAAGAAATACTTGCATTGTGCATGTGCATTTTGACAGTTTGCATGTCGATTTAGGAAAGTGCATCAGTGTGTGCTCTATGATCTGTTTGAAAATATGATGTCTTTCTTTTCCTTCAGTAGTTAAGGTTTTCATAAGTTGAAAGAATTGAAAAAGCTTGCTTATCATTCTTAGACTGCATTTAGGAGTTGTCTCATACATCACGTGGTGATCCATAAAGGCAAACTGCTAAGCAAGATCAACCTAAAAAGAACTGAATTTATCTAACAACGCATTGAAATATAACGACACACATTAGAGGTCTAGGTAGAGACGTGAACCGGCGTCGTTAAACATAGTGACTATCGATCTCTACGAAGGTGGGTGATTCCTCCTGAGGGACGAGAGCACTAATACGGACTTGTGCCCCCGCGTACCGTCGCGTATATTGGGGGACCCCTATAGGAACAAAACCTTTATCCATAGGAAGCCGTGTCGGCCACCCTACTGATCGCGATGCAGTGAACACAGCATTCACGAAGATTGACCACTCGTACCGTAAAACGTATTCTGTGGTTTCGCGAAAGGTTTGGCACACCCTTGCCTAGAACTCCAGAGTAGTTTCTTTTGGCCTTTTACAAACTCTATAACTGAAAAAGTCCATCCGAGCATTTGTCACTTCGGGCTCGTTAATACATCGAAGGAGACTAGAGTCATCTTTAGCTTTTTCTCGACTCTTAAAAAGTGAAAAAGCAAGTTGTGTCTAAAGCGTCGTCATATAAAATTCATCTTAAACGTAACATAATTACCCTTGATTCCTATGTTGATATTTAAAGTTGAGAACATGGAACACACCAACCAAGGGATCCCACAGGGGGGGACCCCTAGCCCTTTCTCCTCTTGGGGAGAAGTTGGTGCGCCCCACATGGCCACATTGTCACTTCCAGGACTGACAATTGGCCTGCCAGTTTGGCTATTCTCAACTGCTGTAGTTCAGACCACCACGGTTCCTGAACAGTCGAGTCAACAGTTAGACCAGTCTAGAACTACCCTCCAGCCTTCCACTTCTTATGAGCCTTCCTCCGATCCTTCTTCTTCGAAAGGTCAAGCCGCCAAAAGCGCGGCTCCCATAGAAAAGAAGAAGGAAAAGAAGAAGAAAGAAAAGAAGCAGAAGGAGCCAAAGGCGCCTGGGGGCAAGCAGAAGGTATCTAACGAAAACCCACACACAGCACGGACCGGGCCCAAGTCGCCATGTGTCATATGTAGAGGGAACCACTTCCACAGTGATTGTCCCAGTATTCCCCGGATACTAAGGGACTGGTCCCCTCATTTGCACGATTCGGAAGCGTCAACCTCTGACAACCAGGTCAAATGCTTACCGTCGACCAACGAAAGTGAAGGTCGCAGACGACAAAGAGGATGGACATCCTCTTGCGAATTGTGTGAAGGCAATCACACCCTCCGCCGTTGTCCCTTTTTAGACGAAGCCAAGAGAGTTTTGGAAGATCAACCGGTTGCACCGTTGCTACTTCCTCTTGGATATCAAAAACTCGCGCCAACTCCTTCGTTGGTTGAAAATACAGCTGTCTTGCTCAGAGGGCCAGCTGAAGTGTCAATCACTGAAAGTGAACCTACTAAATCCGGACCGGACGAAAGTCCAAAGGTCGAAACGGCAGTTGACCCGGTTCTCCCTTCAGAAGTTTCATCTTCAAATACCACAGTCACTGAGGATTCATCTTCAGTTGACACCCCTACCGAAGAGAATAAAGATGACATCGTCCATATTCTTTTCGTCAACACCGATTCTGATGAACATCAGGGCAATGTGCCCACTCCTTTATCGCAGGAAGGAGCTTCATCAGGATCATACCCGGCCGCATATTCGGTCCCACCACCAAGCAACCTGGTTGTGTCCTTTGATTGGAACCAACTAGGCAGACCCCGGTTACCAGCCAGTATACCATTTAGAATTATAGTCCAAATATACAAAATGGTGATGGCTGGAACTATCATTGATGAAGGGGCATCTGTGAGTATCCTGTCCTCTATTGCTTGGAAAGCACTGGGTTGCCCGGCGCTTTTGCCCGAGACAAGGCGTCTCTCGGGTTTTGACAAAGGAACTAGTCGACCATTAGGGATTCTACCTAATGTGCCTATTACACTGAAAGGGAAGGCTGTCAAGATGAATTTGATGGTCGTCCAAGGACCCTTGGATTATAATCTACTCCTTGGACGAGACTACATATATTGCATGGAAGCAATAGTCTCCTCACTCTTTCGAATAATGTGTTTTCCATACGAAGGAAGAATGGTCAAGCTCATAGACCAACTTTCATTTCCGGGATCACGCATTGCCAATAGTCACATACGTACCCTAAATGATCTATTTGATCAAGAAAGGTCTCTTCCCCCGGTTCTTCTTCCTGATGAATGCGAGTGATTCGGGAAAGGAACGCAGGAGCCCAGGGGGCATGCATCCTGGTCTGCTATGGAGGCAGAAAAAACCTTAGGTGTAGAGTAGAATTTCCGCGGAAGAATATGACTAGTCCGTACCCCGTCCCCCTCCTTCATCTTTGTGAATCTTCCTCTGAGCCATCTTCGTGGAGAAGAAGGACAAGAAGACAAAGAGAGAGTTGGACTCTCAGAAGGGGCTGTTAGGGATGAGGTTGTTCTGGAATAAGATTCTTTTGTTAAAGTTAAGTGTCTGACGTTAGTCACGTCATTCACCTTTGTCTAAATAGGTAGGCTCTACCAAAGAAGGGGATCCATTTGTGGCAGCAAGTAGGTACCGGCTTTGGGTAAAAGGCCAGCCTCACCCATTAAAACAAATGTTTTAAAGGATAAGTAGGGGCAGCCCCCAAAGATAGAGACGCTGTTGTTGCCACAGATTGTAACCATCTTTGGATAACCTAATGATAGACATCGCCGAAGAAAGTTTCTGTTTGAAAGATTAGCAGAACAATCTTTGGGTAACCTGAAAGAGGTAAGCCTCACCTGTTGAAAACAAAGGTTTTTGACGGATAAGTAGGGGCGACCTTGAAGTTAGACTTACACCTGGGGGCATGCAAACCTCTTGGAATGCAAGCGCGGGCGGCTTTTTAGTTTTAGGTAGGACTAACCCCTCTAACCCGTAGGATGGGCCGATACCCAGCTTGCACAAAGAGAGGGTATGGAGCAATACGTAGGAAGATGAAGCTCCTTAAAAAATAGCGATCTTCCATGAGACCTTCCTACTTTATGACTGGTAAAAACAAGCAGTTTTTGGCAAGGTTCAGGCTCGTTAAAAAATAAACACAAGATATGAGTAGTTTTGGCAAAGTTCATGCTCGTTAAAAAAATAAACGCAAATCCGAGCAGTTTTAATGCGGAAGTTCATGCTCGTTAAAAAATAAATGTTAAGCATGTGAGCAAGCTTCCCCCAGAGTTCAAGCTCACTGGAAAAAATGAACCGGTAAATAACCATTTCAAACCTTGAAATCATTAGCCATAAAAACCTTGGTCGTTTTTGTGCACCGTCACCTCCACTTTTCATTTGGCCGATCATTCACATCCACTTGATTGTTTACCTATTTTGAGGAACAGCTGCGAAGAGTGATTTCACTTAGCCATCCTTGTAATACTGTCGTGATTGGAAAATTCCAACCTGTACCTGGAATCTACTGCTATCCCTGTTTATCACTCGTTCCTCAAAAGACGAGTCTTCTTTGAGCTCTTTTCACTGACTCGTAAAATATGAAAAGTTTGCCGAGTTTTGGCCTTCCAGCTCGTTAAAAGGACCGGAAGAGCTATCCCTCCTCTAGATTTTAATCTTTTTGGACCTGAGGTATTATTGCACAAAAAGATCGAGCGCTTGTTTAGTTCGGCTCGATAAAGATATCGAACATTCATCCCTTCTGTATTGTTTTATACTTTTTCGGACTTAAGGGATTAGATGACGAAAAAGGACCCCTGGAGTCCACTTTATGTACCCTTTTCAGACTCTCTAAAAATGAAAAGGACCGAGTTGTCGTTGTCGCTGGGCTCGTTAAAAATATTAGATAGCGACAAACTTGTCTTTAGACGAGAACGAGTTTCCCTATCGCTAAGCTCATTAAAAACATAGCGATGGGCTTGCCTGAAGGGCAGGTTATAGATCAAGCATATGTTATCCTCCTCAAGCTTGACAAAAATAAAGAGGTACTGGTCAGAAATGATTGGGGAAAAATTGGGAAGAACCTCAAAGCTTAATGGTAGCAAGTCGCTCTTGAACATGACACTTTTGCCTCTGTAAATATCGGGTTGGGTTATTATCATTCACCGGTCCCTTCGCCATGGTCTCGCCATACCATCCATACATGGGGTAATGCTACCGATCCATCACATCAGTGTCGTTATATGTTCAAGAGATGTCATTCAGAAAGTGTCAACCGGGTCCCATCCACTACCGTACATCATCTTTCATCCTTCCATGACCGCCACCCTGAATCATATTTCACAGATCGTTTTCACCATCATCACTAGCTCCGTTCCGTGTCACTGATGTGGGATTCATTAAGGCCCTCCTTTGACGGATCACTTCTTGTCGACATCAGCTCATTATCCAAGAAGTTGATCTAGGAACACCCCCTCAGTACTTTGAAGCTTGCATGCCTCAATGGCAAGTTTCTCACTCCCGGCGATAGGTATGCATTAATGACCTTCGACCAGGAGACTTTGCGTGGTGTTCGACGTCAGATCCTATATTCACACCACGTGAATTGTGCTGCAGTACCTTGAGGGTCATCATCATTATCGGTGATTCCTCTCGCGCTTGTTAACAGTTTACATAATTGACTGGTAATCAAGCGATGTCTTTCCATGTTCGACTTCAAGAAATTCTCACATGGATCGACTTGTACTAGAGTGAAGATCGGACAAGTTTGAAGACCCCGGATCTAGTTTCATCCATCCAGGTTGCGATATATATTCCGGAGATAAAAACATAGACATGTGCAGCAGATGATCATCCTACTAAAAAGGATGATAATTAAAAGCAGAGAATTATTAGTCTATTATCAGACGATCGTCTGTTTATGTACAGCAAATGTATTTATAAAGCTGAGCATGGGAAATGCCCGCATCAGCTAGATCATGAAAAGAAAGTATGAAAAGATAATGTATTGTATTGTATTTTGTTACAGGTCACCTCCCGACGATTGAATGAACTTCGGATCCTCCTAATAAAGCATTTCACCCGATAAACGACCTCATACTTTAGGGGGCAACTTTTATAGACATTTTTGTGCCTTACAGCATGGAGCATGAAATGTCAATAATCTAAGGGATCCAAAGTCCCTAAACATGTTGTTCTTACCCTTAGAGGAACAAGGTCAGCAAACCACAGCACTGCAAATCAGTTCTCCACTGAAAAACACTCAAAAACAGGTCAATTTTGGATCATAGCAGCTGCTCCAAAGGCTACCTGTGTTGCATCGCAAGTGCAACAAAGGCTACCTGCGCTGCATCGCAAGTGCAACAAAGGCTACCTGTGCTGGGCGTACTTTGACATGTGGAGGAATCTTTTTCTCAATGTGCTAGTGCCCAGGAAGCTTCCAAAAAGACACTTGATCATAAGATTCGCCTAATGATGAGTTAAGAGCTTCTAAAACTCCAAGTGGAAGGCAGAAACTCCAAGTGAAGAACTGAAGAACAATTGGAGTTGAAGAGGACAACAAGTCACACATCAAGCTGACTTATCTTCACTCCAAAACTCTATATAAGGATCTCATCCCATGGGATCTGGGAGGCCGGAATTTTGTGCAGAGAATTGCTGTTGGTTTACAGTTGAGAGTATTGGGTGATTGCTTGAGGGAGGTGAAGAAGAGATTTCTCTCCATCGGGAAGGTGATGCTGGATTGGACCTCTCATGGTTGTATCACCGCCCGAACCTTACTTCCATATATTAATAAAGCATTTGAGGTTTCTTCTATTCGCATGTGTTTCAATAGTGTATTGTCTTACTTGCGTCTTTGATTTATGCTAATCCTTGAATCGATTATGAATGCATGCTTCTTGTAGTTTCCTTTTCTTGTCTTATCTGCAGGATCTCGTGTAGCTGGGCCCGTGAAAAGACTTGGAGCTGGGAGCAAGCGGCAATCAAAGGAGATTGGATCGACCATTTGCGCAAGACATCGGTAAGTGGATCTCTTCCTTTTATCTCTTGCATGTCATAAAGAAGAAACTTTAGATAGCTTTGCTTTCAGCTGTTGCTAAGGAACTGTCACCCTTAGAGTGGGATAGGGTCATTCCGTGTTGGATACTTTTCCCCACAACAATCCTTCTCAGCAACCTGGCAGTCGGCGGCATGAATCATCAAGTAGGTTGTTTGCCTTTAAACTTGAGCTAACTTATCGCAAGCATTGGCTCCACTTCGGGCAGTCTGTTGAGGCGAGAGTTAAGCTGAGCGGCATAGGTGGCATCCTGAATATTGGGGATAATATACCCGATTGCATCTGTAAGGCATTTGAGGGCGGCTCTTTGACCGTGTGGTTTTACCAAGAAGAACCAATAGGTGTCCCATGTTAAACTGTTAATTCCAACAATTAATTTCCCCTTTTCCTTTAGATCTGGATAACATGACTGCTCCAATGTTTTCACCACTGTCAATTTACCTGGAGTGCATTGGGAAATCATGTTTGACAAGTAGAGAGTATTATAAACCAATTCAACCAAATTACTTGTGGTTGATTTGCATCTTGAAATTGCCCTCTCTGCTTTCATTAACTGGGACTGCCATTCTGTAAACAATATTTCTTTATGCGACTCTAAAATTCTTGGTAAATTTGCCGCTTGTCCCTGATCGGTATCTTGCCAGTCAAGAAATTCAGTTAATGTTTCTTCAACTTGATCCAATTCTGATCTAGTCTTTTCTGTTTGTTTACTTATTGATGCCATCAATTCGCATAGTGGTTCCGCCTGGGCGATTTGTTGACATAGAAGCTTGATTTGTGTTATTAATGCCTTATTTATCTGTAACACTTCTAATTTGAATTCGGCTATCTCTGGAACTCCCTTTGTCTTCTCAAGCTACGCTAATAGTTGAGCAATCTGCTCATCTTTTGTCTTCAGCATTTGTTCTTTTGCTGCCCTTAGTTGTGCCAAGGCCTCAGACAACTCTTTTTGCTTCTGGACTGCGCTGTGATCAATCCTCTGTTTCACTTCTCGCAATTTTTGAGTTAATTGATTATTTATTTGTTGTTGTGTTAACAATTATTGTTCTTCCTGCTCCGCTTTCTATTGTGCTTCTGTTAGTTGTGCTTGCAATAAAAAGATTTCCTGGTCTTTTGTTTTTAATAAAAGACTCACCTCTGATGCCTTGTCTATTGTTGCTGCTGAATAGGCTCCAGCATATTGTGATAGCTTTGTTAGGTCATCAGAGGGGTCGAATTCCTCCTTCCAAACCACATTTCCCATGACCGTCTGTTCTGGGAAAAGGGAAGGTTGATCAGTCCTTCTCCTCTTGCTCTGTCGTTTTACCACAACTTTGTGTCTTGGGCTATAGAAGACATCCAAAGGAGGAATTTCTTCTATCTGTAAAATAATTTGATCGGAGGGATCCTTTGGGATTATTTCTACTTCCTTTGAACTGGGTAGGCCGCTGGTTCCAGTTGGAACCTGTTTTGAAGTGGTCTCCTGTGTATCTGCCACTTTTGAAGTTTCGGTGTCTTTTGAGCACTCAAGATTACTGATAATTGAATCAAATTGCTGCCATTCCTGGAGCAATTTGGGATCAATTTGAGTATCCACATTTACCTCTATGTTGCTCTGTTCCTACCTTTTAGTCTGGGTTTCTTCCTGCACTTTCTCCTGTTCTTTTGTTGTAACCGGAGGTTCCTTAGTATGTCGTTGTTCAGGCTCGCTTGGTCTTGTTGCTGGGGCTGTTGCTAACAGATCTAGAGGCAGAGTTTGCAACCTCTGTTCTCTAAGTCTGTTGAATTCAACTAACCCTTCATCTTTGTATTCCATTATGGCCAGCGATCTAACTTGATACATTGATTCAGCCGAAGAGAACAGGTCATCAAATTTATCTTCTACATGATCAAACTTTGTCAATTTAGCCTGTTCAAGTGCATTATAGGCGACTTTGTTGGGATCAAATCGCCTATTTGGGAGAGTCGCTAGAGTTAATGATTTCATTTTCGTAGCTTCTTTTTCTGCATGTTTGAAATCATGCAAAGTGTAGACACCACATCTCAGAGGAAAGGAGGGCCAGACCTGCTTCTTATTTTTCTTCAGAGTTTGTGTAACTCCTTCGGCAATAATATGATAGGCTATCTCCCTTGCGAGCAGTTTGTCAAGTATGTACAAAGGAAGGAAATGAGGTTCGGCTTGGCTACCGAAAATTCTTACATAAGTAAATTTCTCCTCTCCGAACCATCTTCCTATTGATGTTAAATCAATCCCTGCTTGGTAAGAAATCTTGGGAGCAGGTTTATTAAAAATAGAATAATGAATGGGTAACATGAAGCCATTGCAGACTTGGTATAAATGGTGCTTATAGGAGGTCTTCCACAATTTCTGATGGTATATGTGAATAGGCGTGGGGTCTTGCACAGTCCACCTCCAGCCGAGTACAGGAAACTCAGAATTAAAACACAGGGTATCTAGTATATAAGCACTGTAGTAGAATGGGGGAATAAACCTTTCTGAGACAGAAGTTTTAGTTCTAAAACTAAGAACTGCTATCGCTAGCTTATCTGACAATATGGTTTCCCAATCCATAATCTCACTATTACATGCCGCTTCCATCAAGGGAACCATTTCTATGGTGAAATTAGCGGAATCGTGCAACCCCCACAATCTACACATCATTATCCCAGCATAACAATACGGAGAACATAGAGAATCAATAGAGTACTTACCGGAAGTTTCATGCTTGTTTTTCGCCGGATTTTGCCTCCATTCCTAAATGGGTTCGGATTCAGTTTCGTTCTCACTTCGGAATTTCTCCAGAAATTCCTTGTTGTAGTTCTTTTCTGGTTCAGGCAAATGATACATTTGCCTCAAATCATTAGCCTTGAATGAACCGAAGATCCTCCCATCTCTAGTGCAGAAGGTTATGTCTGTGATTCGGATTTCCTCAATTGCCCACTTTACTACATCTGTATATGGGAGAATTTGTTCCCGAGCCGCTATCTGATGTAGGAAAGAGTCGGCCAAGTCTTTCAAAGTACCATCAGATTTTCTACTGGAACCCGTTGTAGCTTGCACTACCGTCACCTTTGGTTCTTCGGCTTCGATCAAATTATAGGTACCTTGCCAAGTGGTCTTGCCAAGTCCTGAACATGTAGTATCAGATATTAATCCTTTCTTTTTAGTTGCTGGATCAGTGACGGCTTGTCCTGTGGCTGGTGCAGTGGAAGCGATTGCGGTTTTCTTAGACTTCTTCCCCATTCTGCTTGAATCTATTACTTCGGAAAAATTCTGCACAGTAGTGAAAATAAGCGTGACACAGAGAATTGGTAGCGAAAACCAAATACGAGTGAGATATATTGATCAATGCATGATGAGGGATTAACTTATAGTGGCCGCGGATACAATCTATGAGAATATTTGTTAAGCTTACTATTTCATTAAATGGCCATTAAAACTTGCCAATCCTTTAAATGCTCATCATATCTCTTATCGGCCGCATGATTTGTTTAAGCGTGCCTTGGACATTTTTGCGGTTGAGCGCAGGTGAATCACTGTTTGAAAGATAAGGCCTTAAATACGAATTAATCATAATACCTCTGCTTTAGCGGCTTTTTGAAGTTTGCGCTTTTGGCTTTATCGTAATTGGGTGTCGGGGAAAACTTAAATCTTTATATTGACACCTTTTGAAATCCCTGATCGCCGATAGCGATATCGCATCGCATCGCATTGGGAGTATGGGCACTTTAAAAAGCATGCATGGTATATCCCCGATCGCCGATAGCGATATCGCATCGCATTGGAGCGAAAGGGACGTGATCGCATCGCATCGGAGCGAAAAGCATTTAATCGCATCGCATCGGAGCGGGAGGCACTTTTGTTATGGGAACTTATTATTGCCGATATCCGATAGCCTACTGCATGTCATCGCATCGGAGAAAACCAACGGGCCTTTAAGTTATGCTTCCTTTGTCATTGCGATATGCGATCTTGCGATCGCTTTATCGCAATGATAAAAGATTAATTATTTATATTATAAGACCAAATAATTGGTTTGTCAAAAAGGTTTTTTATAATGCTTTCATTTTGTTTTTCGGACCTTTTTGAATAATACAAAGTTGATACCAATTAAAAACAAAAAGGGACCCATTTCATATTATAGTTTTATGATTAAAATGGTATGAAATGGGGGGTTGTTGTAGAGCACAACAATTGGCGATTCGCTGGAAGAAACAGTTATCTCTGAAAAGTATGGAAATATTTAAACTTTTTCAAAATAGAGTTCTCATCAAAGGGGAAAATTCTAATATAACTAGGTATATATGTATTCCAAATAAAATAAAACTATCTTTGCTAATTTCCTCTCTTGTTTAAAATTAGATACATTCTAAGTTCTAAATTGGCCTCTATTGGTTGATAATGATAAAACAGAAAACCTTTCCAAATCAGCTTTTAGAATTGACTCCTTTGTCATAGGTAGAGCCTCTGCTGCCAGCAAACGTTCATAGTTTCGACAGGGATACCTTTTTAACCATGCTATTGTCCATTGTCCTGCTCATTTCAGAGTATGATTATCAGAATGAATTCAAAACATACTTTTCATATTTTGCATTTCTTTTCCACTTTTCTGCTATTTTGTAAGATAAAAAGCCATTGTCCTGGTTTGGTGACCAGCTTAGTGACAATGCCATTGACTGGTAGTAATTTAACCGAACAATCTGGCTCGTGATCAGACCCCTTGTCTTATGATTCTAAGCCATTACCCTGTTTTGGTACGCAGTATTGGTAATGTCGGTTAAACTATTTCCCTATGATCATGGTAAGCAGGCTTGTAATAAGACCTCTTATCTTTTATATCAAATATTTTAGAATTACACTCTGAGTAATCATAAGCTTTGGTGAGTGGGATGGACAATTTTCTCCTTAAGAGTAAATGGATGACAAGGTAAGAGTTAAAGATGCTGAAGTTGGATCAGTTTCTATTCTGATATTGATAACCTTTTTGTGACCAATTTAAAATCATAAAATGATTTACAATAATTCTAAACTTTGAGAAGCATTCACAAAAATTGAAATGTAGTTTTCAGAATGCAATTACACCTAATTTCCCAGAAATTATCCCTTTTGTTTAAGATCTCTATTATTTTAAAAGTAAATATCAACCCTACTCTGTTTTGAGCCACTTTCAAGTACAGCAAAGGTCAATGGTAGATATCTCACAACTTTATTTTCTAATGATCCTACAAACTACAAAATTCTAAAAAAGGGGGAGAAGGGGTTACCTTCTCAATTGAAGAATTTCTTTAAGATAAGGCCATTAACAGGGAGAGCATCTCTCAAACCTGATAAATCTTGTAATATGAAGGATGAATGGCCTATCTTCTCACAGATCTGAAGTGGCCCAAGCCACATCTTTTGGAACTTGGTGTGTTTTCCCTTGTCCTCATGGGCTTTGTCCCATTTCAAGACCAAATCACCAACTTGAAATTGTTTTGAACCGGATGAGACTAAATCAAAGGATGAATTGATAATTTTCTGATGTTTTGCATGAATAACCTTGGCCTTTTCTCTTTCCTCTTCTAATTTTAAAATTTGGTCATGTCTAAGTTGAATAGAAGAAGAAGGGTTTTCCTCAATAAACTGCACTAGGGCTAGAGAAGGAAGAACAAGATTTGTTGGTAGTACTGCTTCTTTTCCATATACAAGGTTGAATGGGGAAGATCCTATGGAAGCCTTTTGCGTTATCCTATCAGCCCATAGTGCAAATATTAAGGATTTGTGCCATTTTTTATGATTTTGTTCGATGGTTCGCTTAATAATTTTAATCAGATTTTTATTTGTAGACTCTGCTAAACCATTACCTTGGGGATAGTAATTAGCAGAATATTTTAATTTAAATCCTCTTTTAATAGCGAAATCAAACATAGCATTGCTTGAAAAGTAAGATGCATTATAAAAAACAAGAGCATTTGGGACACCAAACCTGGTAATAATGAATTGATCTATGAATTCAATGATTGCCTCAGAATTTTTTGTCTTCAAAGGAATTGCTTCAACCCATTTAGTAAAATAATCAGTAGCAGTAAGGATATACTTATGCTGTTTGGAAGAATGAGGAGTAATTTCCCCAATGATATCTAATCCCCATTGCTCAAATGGTTGTTCAATGTTGACTGGTTGCAAAGGGAAAGCTGGTTTTCTTTGCCTTCCACTAGAAGTTTGACAATTTCGGCATTTCCTTACATATTCATGAGCATCTCTAAACAGAGTGGGCCATTAATATCCAGCATGAATGATTTTATGGGCTGTTGTATCAGCTCCAAAATGTCCTTATGCTGGTCCATCATGTAATTCCTGCAAGACCTTTTGTGCTTCAGGTTTTTCTAGGCATCTTAATAAGATTGAATCATAATTTTGCCTAAAAGGCACATCATTAATAATTGTGAATTTTTTTTCTTTTAATCTAATGGCCCTTTTGTTTTTGTAAGATAGGTTAGGAGGTGCATATCCATTTTTCAAATAAAAGATTAAGTCAGCATATTGTGATTCCGAATCAGTAATACTTATCTGGTTGATTTCTTCAGTTTGATCTGTATCACCTGATTCTGGAATGTTGGATGCTCCTGCCAATAACCTGCAAAAACCTTGGCCTCTAACAATCTTTGCTGGTTTAATTTCTAAATCATATTCTTGAAGTGCTATAACCCAGTTTGCCCTTTTTTCACCTAGTTCTCTTTGGATTAATAGTTGCCTTACTGCAGGGAAAGGAACTATAACTTTTGTGTGGGCTTTTAAAAGGAAGGGTCTGTAATGTTTGATAGATTTATATACAGCAAAGGCTTGTTTTTCTACCTCGGAGTAATTCAATTCAGCACCCTGAAGATTTGAACTATAGAATGAAATGGGTGCTTCTGAATTGTGATCATTAATCTGTGTAAGTACTGCTGCATAAGATAAATCGGATGCGATAGTATACAGTGTGAAATGATTAGAAAAATTGGGGGTATTTAAAGCGGGGGCATTAATTATTGATTGTTTGATTAAATCAAACGCTTCCTTTTCTGCTGATCCCCACTTAAAGACTAAATTTTTCTTAATCATAGTTTGAAGTGGCAAAATGATTTGTGAAAAGTCTGGAACAAATATTTTGACAAAATTGATTTGGCCTAAAAATGACTGCTTGGATTTTTTATTATGACGGAAAGGGATTTCAGAGATTTCTTTGATCCTATCGGGATCAATATAAATACCATCTTTAGACACAATAAAGCCTAAGAGCTTTCCTTGGTCAAGAGCGAAGAAAGATTTTTTAGGGTTAAGTGAAATACCATATCTTTTGCAGCATTGAAAGATTTGATTTAAATCATGCAAATGATTGGACTTCTCCTTAGAAAATACAGTAATATCGTCTAGGTAGACGACTACTGTTCTGTTAATCAACCCTTTAAAGGCTATATCCATCGCTCTTTGGAACGTCGCTCCTGCATTAATAAGTCCGAAAGGCATTTTCTGATATGCATATGTTCCCCATTTTGTTCTGAATGTGGTTTTGAGTTGGTCATCAGGATGGACCAAAACTTGGTTATATCCTGAGAAACCGTCTAGAAAGGACATTAACTCAGAGCCTGCTACTGATTGGAGTATCTGCTCCATAGTAGGTAATGGGAAATTATCTTTTAAGCTTTCCTTGTTCAAATTTCTGAAATCTATACAAATCCTAATGTCGCCGTTTTTCTTTCTGACTGGCACCATATTGGAGACCCAGTTTGAGTGCCGAATGGGAAAAATAATCTTAGCTTTTAAGAGTTTATTAAGTTTAGATTTTATTTGACTCTCTAAGTTCGGATGTATTTTTCTCAACTTCTGTTGAATCGGTTTCTGTTCGGGAAGCATTGGAGGTATGCTGGATGATGGATGTATCATATGTCTTTAAATCATCATATTTCCAAGCAAAAACCTGTTTATTTTTCCTTAACAGTCTAATGAATGCTTCCTTTTCTTCCAAGGAAAGTTTTAATCCTAAATTAATGTTTTGAGGAGTTTGCTCAGTGCCAAGGTTTATCAATTCAAACCTTAGGGTAGAACTTTGGAGCTTTGTATTAGTCACAGGTTTAAACCTGTCTTTAATATCATAAAGATCCTCAAGCTTCACCACAGGCTTAGGGATTGAATTCTCCTCGGGTTTACCTCTCATTTGATGGTCATGCTCATTTTCCTCGATGATTTGATCATCATAGGACTTTTCGGAAGTTAAAAACTGTAAAATGTCTTCATCATGGTTGAATACTCTCCAATTAGTGACATTGTCAGGAATTTATGGCCGAAAAAGTAATTCTACTGAGAATCTTTCTGGGCTGTAGTCTTCGGAAGGTAGGAGCTTGGAAGCAACATTGGCTAGTAGGTCGGCTGCCGAATTTTGAGACCTGGGAATAGAAGAAATATTGAATGCCGAAAAGTGGGAGGTGAGTTCCTGTACCAGTGATTGATAATGTTTGAGATGGCTGGAAAGACAATGAATTGTATTCCTTACCTGTTTGATAATAATTTCAGAATCTCCAAACACTTTCAAATATTGGACCTTGAGGCAAATAGCTTTATATAGTCCTTGGACTAAGGCTTCGTATTCTGCTGTGTTATTTGTGCATTCAAATTCTAACCTACAAGACAGCATTGTTTTTTCTCCTTGCAGGCTAATAAAAATGCATCCTGCTCCTGAGCCCTCACTAGATTTGGACCCATCGAAATATAACGACCAAAATAAAGAAGTATTAACAATTTTATTTACAGTTTTCTCAATATCATTGAAACATCTTGACCTATCTGTTTGTGAATAATTTTCGATCTGAGATGTAAAATGGTTTACTGAGAAAGGGGATGGTTGGGCAGCGAAGTTGCCAAAGAATGACTCTGATGAATAATTCCCCAAAATGTTGTTATTAAATGCTATTGGTTGGTTTTCTTGTTCAAATTCAGTAACTGTATGGGTCATATGCTTTTCTCGATCGATTCTTATTTGATTTGGCTTACCCTTATAGGGAAGCCACATATGTGACCAATCAGTAGAAATATACCCATGTAGTTTTTCAGACCAATCCCTACTTAAGATCAAACCATAAAATTCAGGTATATAGGCGATTAAGATATCAATCTTTGTACTATTCTGGGATCAGCAGATAACCTGATAGTTACGGAGTTGATCTCTCCCAAAACCTGTACTTTAGTCCTATCCAACTGTACAATATGAATAGCAAACTTCTGGGGTTCAATGTTCAGTTTGGAACAAACTGAAGCTGGCATTATGTTAGAGGATGCCCCTGAGTCAATCAAACAGTTATGCAGGTTTCTATTGTAGATCTCATAGGTTAGAAGGAAAGGTGGAGTATGAGAATTTGATCTATCTCCTATTAGGACTGTATCAGTAGCTTCGACCATACCAGAAGGTGGTTGACCTGTATCGTTTGCAGCTTTAGCACTAGGAAGAGGTGAAGTAGGAACAACATTTAATTCTTTGAGAAGCAATTTTTGCTGATGTTTCAATTTACTAAGTTAAAACATGGTAATGTTTGCATTGGTCTTTTTCATGTCATCAACAATATTGTAATCCATTGAATCAGATACTACCAATGTCTTAGATGTTGATGGAATTGTTGAGGTTGAAGGTTGGTTTTGTGGAATTGTTACAGGTGGCTTCTTCGAGGGTACCTTTTCTTTTGTTGTAGCAGCACTTGCACTTCTTTTCTTTGAAGTTGTTTGAACAGGTTCGGAGGTACCTTTACTCCTGGTAGTGACAGGAAACGCTTCTTCTTCGTTTTCTGTATTGGAGTTAGGTAATATAAAATCCCACATTCCATGACATTCAACAACTTCCTCTTCTTCATCAGTTGGTGTAGCTATTTCTTCTTCTCCTTCTTGAAGATCTGAATCTGCATTTGATATAACATTTGGTGGTTTTGATTCAGTTTTCTTATAATTTCTAAAGGGTATTTTGGTTGAGGTTTCAGCTACTTGTTTTTTGATTTCAACCATTTCATTTGACATAGTCTTGAGGACCTTTTGAAGACCTTCCATGTCACATGGATCTTTAGGGGTTTTCTTCTTTGAATCATCTTTAAAAGAAACTTTTTTGGCTTTTCTATCTTCAAGAGCAGCTTTCTTTTCTAGAGCATTAAAACGTTTCTCCACAGCAAGTGCTTCTTTCATGTTTTCAGCTAAAGTAGGTTTTCCAACCCTATCTACAAAAATAGCTATATTGGCAGGTAGGGCAGTTATATACCACTTGCTTCGGATTTGCTCACTTGGTTTGGAGGCCATTGGGATTTTATTCAAGAGTTTATTGAATCGCGCATTAAATTCCTTAATTGGTTCCCTATGCTCTATCCTAAGATTGGAGAGATCATTTATTAGTGTAGCCAAAGACCTATCATCACCATACTTAGTAAGAAATTGTTCTTGGCAAGTCGTCCAACTGGTAATGGAACCAGAAGGTAAAGAAAAATACCAGGATCCTGCTGATCCTTGCAAGGTATAAGGAAAAAGCCTAACGACAACATCTTGCTCCGTTACTCCTTTCAAATTAACTGCCAACATGAAGTTATTAATATGTTCCTCAGCTTGTGTTCCATCATCTGGGTTAAACTTGGGTAGCCATTTTTCAGGTGCATCAGGTAATGCATGCAATGGAGCAGGCATATTGACTGCACCAGGCCTGGTCCATGGATCTGCCATTGTAACTGCAGTAGTGGATAATATTACTGTTGAACTTACAGAAGTCTGGGAAGGAGTTGATATTAAGGATTGCGCAGTTTGGGATGTTGCAGTTGCTAATCCCTGATGAACAACAATGTGTGATGAGGGAGTGGATGGTTGACTTCGCACGGGGGAAGGTGAGATGGAGGATGTGGATGAAAGTTCTTCACTGTCAGATCCTTCAGTGTTTTTCTTCGCCTTTTTTCTTTTGGGTAAAGGGAACTCAGTAGGTTCAATACCGAGCTTTCCACTCTGAAGTCTGGTGCGAGGGTGAGGTAAATTGAACTGCGACGTCGCACTGCTTTGAGATAACTCAGATTTCTGTGGTGAAATCGAGAAGCTCTGAAGTTTGTGGATGAGAAACTAAACTTCAGGGGATTCAAGACTTCGCTGTTCTAGAGTATGATGGGTTTGAGCAGTGGTAGTTGACTCCTCTTCTTCTTGTTTGGATACTAGAGAACCAGCATGCAATTGGGAAGTATAAGGTGATGCGGAGGGAGAATTACTCTTAGAATGGCCTGCAGATTTGGGTTTGCTTGCCATGCACAGTTGATGGCCCTCCTTCTAGCGCCAAAAATGTTGATGCCCCAAAAATCATTGTATCAAAATTGGGGGATAACCACCCGGTCCAGACCTTAATACAGCTCCTTTTCCGTTTGGAATGGTGTCTCCGACTGGGGATAATGGGACCAGTTTCCCAGCAATGAATAAACTGGATGAATGAATGATTGATTGACTAATCTAATGATAGGCAAATAACTTAATTTATCAGCGAAATAAAAAGAATTACTACTAATCCCAGGAACTATTGTACTTTGAAGTGTAGCGCTTGATGATCTATGTTTATTAACAGGCATGTAGATGACTCCATCTAATAAACATGGACATCTCATTCAAGGATTACTTTGCTTAAATAGTTAAACAAGGTGATTAACGCAGTATTGCTACACTCATCATTTATATCATCAATACATATATGATCAAAAGAAAAGCATTACCATAAACATCCAATAGTGGAGGGAATAAAGAAATGCTGTTAAAACACATACATATATTCGATAATAGCAAAGGCGATCAAATAAAAATTCATATAAAAAGAATGGATTCAGACATAGATAATAGTACCATATGAGCTGCGAGTCACTCTCCAATATCAATCGCTATTTAAAATTCTTCCTCTAACGCAGAAATACTTTCAAAAAAAGACAATAGTGCACATTTTCATAAAAGCTTCTTTGCCAAAATCAGAATGATTGGTCCAGCTTTATAAAAGAATATGACTGAAGTACAGTAGATCAACTTCAGGTTTTAAGTCAAGTACAAAACCTTACGACCCTTTCCAAAACAATGAAAGGGTCTATAAATACTAAATTAAACTAACTATCTATGAAACTGAAATCCTACTTAATTGGTATCAAATGATCTTGAATATATCCTTCTCAGC
The DNA here is from genome assembly GCA_031772625.1 of Pinus tabuliformis. Classification (NCBI taxonomy): domain Eukaryota; kingdom Viridiplantae; phylum Streptophyta; class Pinopsida; order Pinales; family Pinaceae; genus Pinus; species Pinus tabuliformis. The sequence goes on from CM062815.1 coordinate 43,936,534, forward strand.
AACCTGGCAGTCGGCGGCATGAATCATCAAGTAGACTGTTTGCCTTTAAACTTGAGCTGACTTATCGCAAGCATTGGCTCCACTTTGGGCGGTCTGATGAGGCGAGAGTTAAGCTGGGCAGCATAGGTGGCATCCTGAATATCGGGGATAATATACCCGATTGCATCTGTAAGGCATTTGAGGGCGGCTCTTTGACTGTGTGGTTTTACCAAGAAGAACCAATAGGTGTCCCATGTTAAATTGTTAATTCCAGCAATTAATCTCCCCTTTTCCTCTAGATCTGGATAACATGACTGCTCCAATGTTTTCACTGCTGTCAATTTACCTGGAGTGCGTTGGGAAATCATGTTTGACAAGTAGAGAGTATTATTAACCAATTCAACCAAATTACTTGTGGTTGATTTGCATCTTGAAATTGCCCTCTCTGCTTTCATTAACTGGGACTGCCATTCTGTAAACAATATTTCTTTATGTGACTCTAAAATTCTTGGTAAATTTGTCGCTTGTCCCTGATCGGTATCTTGTCAGTCAAGAAATTCAGTTAATGTTTCTTCAGCTTGATCCAATTCAGTTCTAGCCTTTTCTGTTTGTTTACTTATTAATGTCGTCAATTCGCATAGTGGTTCCGCCTGGGCGATTTGTTGACATAGAAGCTTGATTTGTGTTATTAATGCCTTATTTATCTATAATTCTTCTAATTTGAATTCGGCTATCTGTGGAACGCCCTTTGTCTTCTCAAGCTGCGCTGATAGTTGAGAAATCCGCTCATCTTTTGTCTTCAACATTTGTTCATTTGCTGCCCTCAGTTTTGCCAAGGCCTCAGACAACTCTTTCTGCTTCTAGACTGCGCTGTGATCAATCTTCTGTTTCACTTCTCGCAATTGTTGAGTTAATTGATTATTTATTTACTATTGTGTTAACAATTACTGTTCTACCTGCTCCGCTTTCTACTATGCTTCTGTTAGCTGTGCTTGCAATAAAATGATTTCCTGGTCTTTTTTTTTAATAAAAGACTCACCTCTGATGCCTTGTCTATTGTTGCTGCCAAATAGGCTCTAGCATATTGTGATAGCTTTGTTAGGTCATCAGAGGGGTCAAATTCCTCCTTCCAAACCACATTGCCCGTGACCGTCTGTTCTGGGAAAAGGGAAGGTTGATCAGTCCTTCTCCTCTTCCTCTGTCGTTTTACCACAACTTTGTGTCTTGGGCTATAGAGGACATCGAAAGGAGGAATTTCTTCTATCTGCAAAATAATTTGATCGGAGGGATCCTTTGGGATTATTTCTACTTCCTTTGAACTGGGTAGGCCGCTGGTTCCAGTTGGAACCTATTTTGAAGTGGTCTCTTGTGTATCTACCACTTTTGAAGTTTCGGTGTCTTTTGAGCACTCAAAATTACTGATAATTGAATCAAATTGCTGCCATTCCTGGAGCAATTTGGGATCAATTTGAGTATCCACATTTACCTCTATGTTGCTCTGTTCCTGCCTTTTAGTCTAGGTTTCTTCCTGCACTTTCTCCTGTTCTTTTGTTGTAACTGCAGGTTCCTTAGTATGTCGTTGTTCAGGCTCGCTTGGTCTTGTTGTTGGGGCTGTTGCTAACAGATCTAGAGGCAAAGTTTGCAACCTCTGTTCTCTAAGTCTGTTCAATTCAACTAACCCTTCATCTTTGTATTCCATTATGGCCAGCGATCTAACTTGATGCGTTGATTCAGCCGAAGAGAACAGGTCATCAAATTTATCTTCTACATGATCAAACTTTGTCAATTTAGCCTATTCAAGTGCATTATAGGCGACTTTGTTGGGATCAAATCGCCTATTTGGGAGAGTTGCTAGAGTTAATGATTTCATTTTCGTAGCTTCTTTTTCTGCATGTTTGAAATCATGGAAAGTGTAGACACCACATCTCAGAGGAAAGGAGGGCCAGACCTGCTTCTTATTTTTCTTCAGAGTTTGTGTAACTCCTTCGGCAATAATCTGATAGGCTATCTCCCTTGCCAGCAGTTTGTCAGGTATGTACAAAGGAAGGACATGAGGTTCGGCTTGGCTACCGAAAATTCTTACATAAGTAAATTTCTCCTCTCCGAACCATCTTCCTATTGATGTTAAATCAATCCCTTCTTGGTAAGAAATCTTGGGAGCAGGTTTATTAAAAATATAATAATGAATGGATAACATGAAGCCACTGCAGACTTGGTATAAATGGTGCTTATAGGAGGTCTTCCACAATTTCTGATGGTATATGTGAATAGGCATGGGGTCTTGCACAGTCCACCTCCAGCCGAGTACAGGAAACTCAGAATTAAAACACAGGGTATCTAGTATATAAGCACTGTAGTAGAATGGGGGAATAAACCTTTCTGAGATGGAAGTTTTAGTTCTAAAACTAAGAACTGTTGTCACTAGCTTATCTAACAGTATGGTTTCCCAATCTATAATCTCACTATTACATGCCGCTTCCATCAAGGGAACCATTTCTATGGTGAAATTAGCGGAATCGTGCAACCCCCACAATCTACACATCATTATCCCAACATAACAATACGGAGAACATAGAGAATCAACAGAGTACTTACCGGAAGTTTCATGCTTGTGTTTCGCCGGATTTTGCCTCCATTCCTGAATGGGTTTGGATTCAGTTTCATTCTAACTTCGGAATTTCTCCAGAAATTCCTTGTTGTACTTCTTTTCTGGTTCAGGCAAATGATACATTTGCCTCAAATCATCAGCCTTGAATGAACCGAAGATCCTCCCATCTCTGGTGCAGAAGGTTCTATCTGTGATTGGGATTTCCTCAATTGCCCACTTTACTACATCCGTATATGGGAGAATTTGTTCTCGAGCCGCTATCCGATGCAGGAAAGAGACGACCAAGTCTTTCAAAGTACCATCAGATTTTCTACTGGAACCCGCTGTAGCTTGCACTGCCGTCACCTTTGGTTCTTCGGCTTCGATCAAATTATAGGTACTTTGCCAAGTGGTCTTGCCAAGTCCTGAACATGTAGTATCAGATATTAATCCTTTCTTTTTAGTTTCTGGATCAACGACGGCTTGTCCTATGGCTGGTGCAGTGGAAGCGATTGCGGTTTTCTTAGACTTCTTCCCCATTCTGCTTGAATCTATTACTTCGTAAAAATTCTGCACAGTAGTGAAAATAAGCGTAAAACAGAGAATTGGTAGTGAAAAACAAATACAAGTGAGATATATTGATCAATGCATGATGAGGGATTAACTTATAGTGGTCGCGGATACAATCTATGAGAAGATTTTTTAAGCTTACTATTTCATTAAATGGCCATTAAAACCTGCCAATCCTTTAAATGCTCATCATATCTCTTTTCGGCCGCATGATTTGTTTAAGTGTACCTTGGACATTTTGGCGGTTAAGCGCAGGAGAATCACTGTTTGAAAGATAAGGCCTTAAATACGAATTAATCGTAATACCTCTGCTTTAACTGCTTTTTGAAGTTTGCGCTTTTGGCTTTATCGTAATCGGGTGTCAGGGAAAACTTAAATCTTTATATTGACACCTTTTGAAATCCCCGATCGCCGATAGCGATATCGCATCTCATCGCATTGGAAGTATGGTCACTTTAAAAAGCATGCATGGTATATCCCCGATCGCCGATAGCGATATCGCATTGCATCGGAGAGAAAGGGACGTGATCGCATCGCATCGGAGCGAAAAGCATTTAATCGCATCGCATCGGAGCGGTAGGCACTTTTGTTATGGGAACTTATTATTGCTGATATTCGATAGCCTACTACATGTCATCGCATCGGAGAAAACCAACGGGCCTTTAAGTTATGCTTCCTTTTTCATTGCGATATGCGATCTTGCGATCGCTTTATCGCAATGATAAAAGATTAATTATTTATATTATAAGACCAAATAATTAGTTTGTCAAAAAGGTTTTTTATAATGCTTTCATTTTGTTTTTCGGACCTTTTTGAATAATACAAAGTTGATACCAATTAAAAACAAAAAGGGACCCATTTCATATTATAGTTTTATGATTAAAATGGTATGAAATGGGTGGTTGTTGTAGAGCACAACAGGTTGCATATGTGTTTATTTTCGGTATTTATATGAATAAATAGCTTGTTAAGGAATAATAAGTAGGTGAAAGAAACTAGATAATGCAGTAGGTATTTCTAATGGGTAACATTTATAAATTTCAATAGTATAAGGCCAGGCATGATCATTATAGAACAAATAAATCATTCAAGGTGGGAGATAGAATATAGCTACAATTGAAAAAGGAGAGGCTGCAAGGGCCTGGTAAGAAAATCAAGGCTCTAAGGTATGGTCCCTTTGAGATACTAGAAAAGGTGGGTGATAATGCCTATTGATTTAGTTTACCACCATATATGTGCATTTACTCAATTGTAAATGTAGAGAATTTGAAACTCTATGAGCCTTCCATGCTAGATCAGGAAGAGGAACATGTCCTACATTTGTGGAGGATTTGACACCAAATTATCATGCAGTGTTGACAAAAGATACAATTTTACAAAAGAAGTTTAGAACTATAAGACAAGGGAAACAAGACCTTTGGTAGACTAGGTTGAAGGGACAACTTCTAGGCAAAGTTAAATGGTACACCAGAGAGAAGGTGGAGGAAACATTTCCTCACCTCATTCAGTAAAATATTTTGGGGACCAAATGCCTCCAAAAATGTGGAGGTGTGATATGAATTGAATCATTATATTGTTTTTCATCCATCTTGATACATTTAGAGTGGAAAAAGTGGAGGAATCAACTCATGGGACTGTTTTTACTGGAGGGACCTAGTTTGGCAAAATGGGGTCTGAAACATTCTGTGAGAATTTTGAAGCATCAAGTGATGTTTTTAGGGGGTAAAAAGTTGCCTCTTAAGCACACCACCTTTCCATGCTATTCTACACACATATAGCTTTCCAACAGTGCAAGAATTGTGTCAACCAGAGTCCGTATGCAAATGTTATGTGACTCTCAAAAGTTGACCTTCCTATTTTCACACCTATAGTTCGGGAGGATTCCATGTCAGCCCCCATTATTCATGTAAAAAGGGCTAGCCATGTGTTTTTGATGTCTAAGACTCTAGAAGAGTATATTTTTAACTCTAGTTAAGAGTTGATGTAGTCAAACATAACCACTAGTAGGCTATCGGGTTGTGATATAACTGGGCCACTAGGAGGAAGAGGCATGCAATTCTTTTGAGAGAATTTTATTACATAGTTGAGAAAAGATAGCCAAGAGAGATATGTGGTTGAACACAAATAGATGATCTATGCACTATATAAGCCCATGGGCAAGAGACATTACTTCTTTGTATCTGTAGCCATATTTACAGACAGAGAAAGAGAGTGAAGCGGCCTCACCTTCCGTGTGGGTTTTATCCCGAAAGGGTTTCCCAAAGAGAATATCTTGTGTAATATGTGTGTGTGAGATTATTTTTTCATTCTCTACTTTTCTTCTTGATTTACTTTTACATGCATGAACTAATTACAATTAATTTTACAGATCTAGAAATTAAATAAAATTGTAATAGTGTACAACTTCAGATTTTTAATATAATATTATCAGATCTGTTGTGATGAGCTGTCCAGTGAAATATCCATGGAATTTTATGGATCACTTGGTATCAGAGAGGGTTTCTTTGGGTATTTTTTTGGATATTTCAGGGATCTAGATCACCGAGGCCAAAAATCATAAACCCTAATCATGGGCGATGAATTTGTAAACGAACCTCGTGATCCTGTAGAGGTGAGGTTTTCACGGCTCGAAGACCAAGTTGTGGATATAAACCGAAATTTCAACCTCCTCATGGTGGCCCTAAGTAATACGCTGGGGATATTTGGAGAAGAATGGGGTTTGAATGCAGAGGACAAATTATAAGGGGGATTGGGAGATCAAGAAGATGTAGATAACCACACGAAGAAAGAACTCCGAAAAGATTAATGCAGTTCAAGGTGTTGCGAACCAATCATTATTTAAAGTGGAAGAAAAAGTTTATATCGAGCCATAACATGGCAAGATCAACACTCTGAAACTGAACCAATAGTTGCAACAACTGGAAGTTTATTTTAGTGTCCATCAGATCTAGGAGGGGCAGAAGATCTCATTCGCGTGATTGAAATTGGAGGGTCATGCACTAACTTGGTGGGAGAGCCACACGAAAACCCTGAGATTGGACGAAGAACCTCCAGTGACTAAGTGGGAGGATTTAAAATCCCTCATTAGTTCATAGTTTTATCCCATTGGGTACGTGGAAGACCAGTGGATCAGGTGGCATTACTTTAGGGAAAATCTGGACCAAAGCGTGCAGGGGTTTACCACAGAATTTAAAAAGATGGATATAATGTTGGGTATCTCTCCAAAGAACCCAGATGTACTCCTCAAGTATTTGGGGGGTCTGCACTGCCATAGGCATGGGCAAGTGATGTTGTTCAAGCCCAAAACGATGGATGAGGCTTGTGTACAGGCACAACAACTAGAGAACATAGGCCTGAAAAGAGCGTAATAAAGTGGATTGAAGCAAAAGGAGAAACAAGACACTTCCAAGAATGGGAAGAAGAAGAAAAAAGGGGGAAAACATAAAGACATGGCAACCACAACACACCAGTGCAAAGATCCTAGAAACCATTTCAACATTTATGGTAATACACTAGAGAAGTGTTGGAAATTGCATACAGAGCTAAACCCAAAGAACAAGAAGAAAGATAATAAGAAGAAGAATCTCATGGCCACTGATTCAAGCAACCAAATTGAAATAAGCTCAGATATGGATTAGAAGGTCATCTGCACATAAGTGTAGAAGGAGGTGAATCTGAGTAGCCTTCAGCAACAAGAAGAGAAAGAAAAGACCAAACTCTTCCATGTAAAGATACAAGCCAAGAAGATGAAGATTGATGTTCTATATGACTCAAGATCACATGGAAATCTCATTGCAACAAATTTGGTCAAGAAGTTGGGGCTGGAAGTTTGTGATCATCCAAACCCATATCCACTGGGATGGGTACATAAGGATGCAAAGCTGAAGGAAATAAAACAATGTAAAATTAGAGTTTCTATTAGTGTTGATTTTATTGATGAAGTAGATATGGTTGTGGTTCCCCTTGATGTATGTGGAGTCATGTTTAGTAGCCCATACATGTACATGCATGATGAAATATTCATGAGGAGAGATAACCAGTACTGGCTCATCAAGGATGGAAAATAATTCATCATCAACGCGCATGAAGGCAAGTCGAAAATTTCACTGGCAAGTGCCAACCAAGCCAAGAAATTGATCAGTTCTAGCAAGAAATATGTTTTATTGTTTTTAAGAGAAAATCAATCTATAGAGGAGGCAATAAGAGGTAAGGCATCCTTGGATGGGTGTACTAAGAAACAAAAAAATAAAATTGGAGGAGTTATTATAGACATAGAAGGACGTGTTCAGATAGCCTAAAGGGCTACCCTCTAAGAGAGAAGTGGAGCACGAGATCCATCTATTGCTAGACTCCCCATTGCCAAATATTGGGCTATACAGGAAGTCAGTTATAGAAGCAAGTGAGGTGAAGAGACAATTAGAGCAACTACTAGAACATGGTGTCATTCAACCGAGTACATCACCATGTGGGTCACACATCATCATTGTGCCAAAGAAGGATGGGACTTGGTGGATGTGTATATATTACAGGGAATTGAATAAAATCACACCCAAGAACATATACCCCCTTCCCAAGATAGATGATATGCTATACAAGTTGCAACAAGCAAATTATTTCACCAAGCTAGACTTGAAGTCTGGATATCACCAGGTTCGAGTCAAAGAAGAAGATACATGGAAGACTACCTTCAAAACTAGGCAAGGTTTGTATGAGTGGTTAGTTATGCCATTTGGTCTATGTAATGCACCAACTAAATTTATGAGATTAATGAATGATGTACCGCACCCTTTTATAGATTCATTTTTTATTGTCTATTTTGAAGATATACTAGTAGATAGTGCTACCTTGAGGAGTATATTTCACATTTGATGTAGGTGCTAGAAGCATTGAAGAAGAACTAGTTGCTAGCAAATCTCGATAAGTGTGAGTTTACGTGGTAGTCCTTGGTGTATTTGGGATATGTGATTGGTGGAGGAGAATTGAAGATAGATCCTTCCAAGATGGAGGCCATCATGAAATGGCCAATGGCTACTAATGTTACTAAGGTTAGGAGTTTCTTTGGATCGACATAGTACCTGACGAAATTCATAGCCTCATTTTCAGTGGTAGTAGCACCGCTTCACGCCATAACATCAAGTGGCAAGAGTTTCTAGTGGGAAAAAGGGAAGTAGAAGGCTTTCGATGAGTTAAAGAAGAAGATCAGTGAAGCACCAATTTTGGCATTACCAAACATTCAATGAACCTTTGAAGTGGAGACCAAAGGTGAGTGAGTATTCTATGGGAGTTGTCTTGATGAAAGGAGGAAGCCCCGTTTGCTACCATTCTGAAGTATTTCATGGGGCATCCCTTAACTACCATACCTACGATAAGGAGCTCTATGCCATGGGGGTGATAATGCATATTGAATTAGTTTACCACCATATATGCACATTTACTCAATTATAAATGTAGAGAATTTGAAACTCTATGAGCATTCCATGCTAGATCAGGAAGAGGAACAAGTCCTACCCTCTGTGGAGGATTTGGCACTAGACGCTCAGGCAGAGTTGACAAAAGATACAATTTTGTAGAAGAGATACAAAACTACAAGATAAGGGAAATAAGACCTTTGGAAATTAGGTTGAAGGGAGAACTTCTAAGTAAAGCTAAATGGTACACTAGAGAATTAGGAGATTTTCGAGGCATAAAATGGACCTCCTAAGGAAATTGTAAAATAATAGTGGAAATAATAAAATAAGACTATATTACATCATCAAATTTTAGAGGAAAAAAAAAAACTATTTTTTCAACTCATATTTTCAACTTATCTCCCTGGTTTACTCAAATTTTGAGCAGAAACACTCGTTGGATGAAAATTTTGATTCCTCATCCAAGGAGTACCCATTGTACATATTTTCGATGGACCCTACTACACAAAAAATGGGAAATACATGAAAAATATGATTGCAATCACGTTTATTCAGGTATTTCTCATTTTTCATGTAGTAGGGTCCATAGAAAGTATGGAAAATGGGAATCTAGTGAGCACTTGTATTGCAGAAATAATGCTGCAACTCCTGGGGCTTCCTATTTTACTTTTATCAACCCGGTAGTTCGTAACAAACTTGGAAGCAACGGTACTGTATGCACAAGTACTAGTTCTTACTGCAAGTTGTCACTTGGTCAGCTGGCACAAGATCACTAGGAGCTCAAGCCAACTTATATGAATTCCAAAAGAAGCTTTAAATGTGACGAAAGAAAGGAAAGCTTACTCTATAGAGGCTATTCTACTTGCAAAAAGAGAAAGAAGACTGAAATGTGAGGTAAACCTAGCAAACTCTAATTTATCGACTAACCCTACTTTTACAAAAAGAGAGGTGAAAATCTAGGAAAGGAGTGCCATTACATACTAAAGAAGTAAACTACACCTATTCAAGTTGTTTCTAGAAGGAAATAAGAAAAAAAACATCTTTTTTGGATTTTTGTGTATTTTATGTGAAATTGTTATGCATCTAGTTTATTTGTTTATGGATGTGGCAGCGATTAGGTGGTGATCGAGGTGACTTTGGGATTTGAAGAGGTGTAGGAAGGTGTGGAGGGGTCCTAGGAGGCCTCTAGTAACCTTCTGGAGGCTTTCCCTACAATCGGACTTCAAAAAGCGACATACAGGAAATTCTGCAGTAGGCTACAGGGGATCTATAGGAGGATCTACACGAGGATGCCAAGGACTGTTTTAGAGGGTTTCAAGGTGGAAAAATGATGGGAAAGGGTAGCTGAAGACTAGAGGGATGTGTTAAGGTGTCTGAAGTTCATCAAGGATGATTAGGAAAGAAAATGATGGTTGGATTTGTTCAAGAGATGAGAGGAAAGCTTATGAGAAAAGTGCAAAAATTAGGGAAGATTTTTGAAGGGCTGTGAATGACCTGTGAAACATGTAGCAAAAGAGGTGGTGATGGCTATTTATGATGAGCAGAGATGTACTGTAAGAGAGCTGCAAATCAAAACACTGAATCTTAGTAAGAAAAGAACTAGCTGTACCGAAAAATAGAACTACATCTCATGTTAACCTAAATTTCATCTAGGAAAATAAAATGCCAAACAATGCTATATGGAAAGGAAACCATGGAAAGAGATTTATTGCAGAAACAGAAATGAGTATGGCAAAATGGATCTGAAGCAAAGCATTAACCTCTAAATCAAATTGTAACACTAGAAATTGCATGGAGGAAGCAAAACTGTGTTTTTATGGCAGCAAGTAGATCTTGACCTCAGTTCATGGTACCAAAGGGAAGAAAGGAGGTAAAGGCTCTTTTGATGGCCTTTTTGTATCTTTTTCCTATCACTACTTAACCTACTTTAGCAAACTGAAATGGAAACAACTATGTAAACCACCAAAAAGCAACCCATTTTACTAAGGAAGAAATCTATCTAACAGCAACTAATTCATGAACTGCAACAAAACATATAAATACAAAACAAGAGGTGTTGGGTAGCTTGGGTTGGGCCCTAACCCAAGAGCTTCATCCCCCTGGAAGAACTCGGTTTTGGCTTAGAAAATATTTCATCTCCATTATCAAAATAATAGTCACATTACATAAAACTGTTCACAAAACTAAGCTCGAAATGTGCTGAGCAAAAGCTACAAAAAAAGTGCGAATATTTGACTAACATCCAACAACCTAATGAGGCCCTAAGCCTCTCTATTTATACCACTGGAGCCCCCAAAAACTCTCCTAAAATCAAGGAGGCTTGGCTCCCAAGACTTGAGATCGATAACAGTTCCTCTTCACTTGCTCGACTGCGCCTTTGATACATTGATGTCGCTGCTTTTGCTCTAAGCCTTCGGAAGGAGGATTCGAAGCAGGGAGTCATAAACGAGGGGGACACCCTCCTACAAATCCTCTCCCTTTTTTTCCTCGAATATTGGCTGCCAAATGCTCATTAAACCTTTGATTTTGTCTCAAAATTGACCAAAAATCTACATAAAGCACACATTAGACTTGTTGGCATAATGACTAACCCAACTCACTCTATTAGCATAAATATAATAAAAAACATGCAATAAACTAATGAGAACAGTGGATTAAGCTAGTTAGGAGGCCAAATGAGCCCATATAATTACCCATTTATGGGGCTCATCATCACCACCCTACTGAATGTATTGCTCATCCTCTGAGCAACTAGTCTATCTCCTCATCCTTGATGGTCCTGATGGACTCCCTGACATCCCATGCTTCTGATGTGAGATCTTCTTCCTTATCATGGAATCCTACCTTTTTTCCACCTCTTCCCATTTTTGTTCTTCTTATTCTTCTTTTACACCTTCCAGCAGACCTAGTAGTAGTGGAGGACTCAATTGGAGGCCAATCCAATTGGCCTTCAAGCTCTTCATAGAGAGCTTGTATAGGGGCACTCTCCTTAATTCTTCTTTCATCCTGGTTGGTGAGTGATACTCCCTGATTTGCAGACTGTGTGGGAGATTGTTCCACCTCCTCATACAAGCATGAATACGGTCTTCCCCAAGTAATCTTTCCATGTCTTCAAAATGTGCAATAGCCTAGGCCTACTCGTTGATATACTTAGGGGCACTTTGAGGAATATTTGCAAGCATCTGGTGGACACTGATGAGAGCCATGGGGTCTTTTGGCTCAGCTCAGATCATTAAGGGTTCATTTTGCCCTTTTGCCATCAACTTTTTGATTTTTTCCACCCTTCTCTCCTCATGATTAATCCATGATGCCATGGCCATCAGATGCAAGTCCCCCAGCCTAGCATTGGGGTCTGATAGGTTTATATCTATGAGGGCCAAGTTATGTAAATAAAACTCTACTATCTTTGCCTTGTCTTCTACTGAAATTTGGTCACATAGGTCTGTAAACTGTTTGTAATCCTGAAAAGGCATGCTACCTGTCTATGCCAAGTTCTTGATTTGAAACTGTAGCCACTGGTCTTTGAGGTATACTCCATATGATTTGGCTGGTTTCCTGCACTGTAGTGCCTCCATAGACCAGTTGGCCATGCATGCTAAATGTGTGTCCTTTTCTTGTAGCTATTTTCTTAACATTTCATTTTCTGCTTCCAAGTGAGATCTTTTGTTTGCTTCTGTATGTTTTATAGTGCTCAACTCATGACCCATTTCTCTCAGCTTGTTCTCCATGTGGCCAATGTCTTCCACCCCTTTTGACTTGGAAATTTGCATCCATCTATGGCTCCTTACCCTTTCTTTTTCCAGTTCAAAGAAAAGTGGGACTACAAATTTCTGTGGAATAATTTTTCCCCCTTCAAGAAGGTTGTAATAAGAGCCTAAACTAGGCTAGAGGTTAGGTTCTAGAACCTTTGTTGTTTCATCCTTCCCTTTGGTCTGATCTTTTGCCCTTTTCTCAAGTTTCTCAGTCTCCTGTAGCTTTGTTAGGGTCTCCTGTAGAGCAGTTTGTGCCTCCTGTAGGACTGTTTTTAAGTCCTGCAGTGATCCAGGTGGATGTTGGTGGCCACCCACCTATCCCATTTGGACCCCCACAACTGTCTCTTTCAGTTTTTCTGTTTCCTTAATTATAGCACAGTTTACTATTTTTAGCAATTTTTCGGGTCCTAAACTTCCGGAGCCGTTTTGAGGCCCTAAACGACGTTTTTTGGGAAATCCACTGCCAACGATTTTTTTGACTAAAAATCGTCTTTTCCGTCGTAGTCCTCGGAGAGATCTTTCCAACGGGCTATCATGCGCGTCAAACGGAGATAGTACGACCAATTCGCGACCCCGGGAAGTTGATGTACCAACTTACCCAAAAACAGGGCCCACAATTTGGCGTTTCATCTTCTAGGGTTAGGTTTTGGAATGTGAAGGGTTTTCCATTGTTTCTCAACAATAAATAGGCTCTCGAGCCCCATTGTAACACAGTTTTTGGAGAACAGTTCAGAGGCATGTAGCCGACACATCTCTTCTCAGAGATAAGCTACCATCGCCCTAGCTGGGTTATTTCTATTTCTATTTGTAAGCATATCTCAGTATTTTACAGTAATGAAATGAAGTATTATTTCCGCTGCATCTCTGTTTTTATGGTTATCGCATCTCTGTATTTATGGTTATTGCTGTAATCTATTGCGTTCCTGTCTAAATCCGGATCAGTGGTATCAGAGCGGTCTGCTTTTTCTATGCTTTTCTTTGAATGTCCCCAACGAGGTCGGGATATAAGGAGTTAGGGCTTGAATTGGTCGAACCTTTGCAAGACCAGCCTCGCAAATCTCGACGACCTCCCATGGCGGATGAGAAGAAAGATGAGGGGGCAGGAGATCCTATTAGAATCTTGCTCGAAGAAGCCCTCGAGCGGCAAAGGAACGCGATGATGGATAGCTTTGTGCAGATCCTTCAGCGGCTACCCAGAGGCGACGCATCGGCTTCCAACAGCTACTCTGGAAACGCCACACCGTTTAAGGTACAAGTTAATTTTGAAATCCCCATCTTCGAGGGTCAAATAGACGCAGATGCCGTAGATAAATGGTTAAATCTGCTAGATGGGTATTTTTCTGTTCATGAATTTTCAAGTCGGGAAAAGATTGTTTTCGCTCTTCTCAAAGCAGCCCCCCACGTCAAGGACTGGTGGGAAACATACTGCGAGCAGAAGGATGAAAGTACAGGCTCACTGTTTTCAGCCGCCCCCACTTGGAATGACTTTCGGGATGCCATCAAGGTGCAGTACTACCCTGTCAAAATCTATGAGGACAAATACATCAAATGGACCACACTGCGGCAGGGACGAGACCAAGATGTGCCAGAGTTCACAAATATTTTTCATACCCTTCGCACAAAGTTGGGTATCAAAGATTCTGAGCTGCATCTGGTACTCAAATACCGCAGCTGCCTACACAAATACATCCAGGAAGAGATGGAGTTTTTGAACATCTCCTCACTCAGCACAGCATACCGATACGCTGTCAAAATCGAGCAAAAGTTCAAACAGAAGAAGCGAGACTTTGGATCTGCAAATCCGAAGTCCAAAGGACAAAGCCAAGGCGGGGTGACCCAATACAACCCGTTAAAGCCGCAAGAAAAGAACACCACCACGAAGCCGAAGAAGGACACAGGAAAGTGGTGTGAGTTCCACAAGAGTCCCACTCATAACACAAGTGAGTGTCGGACCAAGCAGTCGCTGGTGGCCGAGTTGAAGGCTTCCGAATCAGATGCATGTTCCGACTCTGAGTCAGAACCCGACAAGGGGAATGACAAAGGGAAGCAGATCATTGATGCGGATCCCAGTGCCACTGTTGCTACTGCCAATATCCAGAAAAATGAGCCCGAAGATCTAGAGTAGGGGGAACGTCTTTTCCACTCACAGATGTGGGTGAAGGGTTCGCCGCTACAATTCATTGTCGACAGTGGCAGCCAAAAGAACCTCATTTCAGCAGAGGTCGTGAAGCGGTTGGGCCTACCAACTACACCACACCCATAGCCATACAGTATCGGTTGGCTTCACGAAGGACGAGATCTCAAAGTTCGCCAGCAGTGTCACCTTCCCTACAGCATCAAGCCCTTCACAGACGAGGTATTGTGCATGGAAAATTTTAGGGGCTAATGTTCGCCCAGTGGGCTAATTTTCCATGATTTTTCCACAAAAAAGATTCGCCAATTTCCAATTTTATAAAAGACGATTCGCCCAAATTTTAGAATATAAAATTATTTTACCTTAAAAATCGCCAACATTATATAGAGACTATATATAAAATAATTATAAATTTGAATAATTTTACAAATATATCAATAAACATTTATAATTTGCATATTAGGGATTAGTGAGATTCGCCAATGTTTTAAACTTCAAGAAAATTTTCCATCCTTAAAATTTTCCTTGGTATTGTGTGATGTTACACCTCTGGATGTTTGTGATGTACTATTAGGCTAGCCATACTTGTGGAGGCGACATGTTGTGTATGAGTCAAGGCCTCGCGCTGTCATCATTTCTTTGGATAATTCATTATACAAGATACCGGAGGTAGCCCCACCTACCGCCACCTCTTTGATCACTGCTAAGAAAGGCAGCAAGCTCATCTCACAGACTAGGAAATTTATTTTCTGTCTGGTTCGCTCCCAAAGTAAGGGGAAGATCGTTGCTACATCCATGACCCCCGCGAAGGGTTCCTCCACACAACAGCAGCAACAGAGGGATACAGTCATGACAGAACACAGGAACAACTTCTCCTTACCCAGAGGGGTACCACACAAGTTTCAGGTGGGCGACAAAGTTTGGTTACATTTGCAGAGGGAGCGCCTTACCAGAACCCATCAGAAACTCAGACCACTTCGACATGTTCCTTACACCAGTAACAAGGCTACGGGAAACAATGCTTTGAAGCACAACATTCCTCCATTCCTTCGCTTGCACCGAGTGTTCAATGTGGACCGTCGCCGACCATGCTCCCCACCATTTCTGGACACATCAGAGATTGCAGAACAGCTCACCAGAGACCCAGCGCAGCAGAAGCTTCCTCATCTCAAGAAGGAACTCAATGCAATGGGGACCATTGCTTCCTAAGGGGGGAGGAATGATCCAGGTGGATGTTGGTGGTCACCCACCTATCCCATTTGGACCCCCACAACTATCTCTTTCAGTTTTTCTGTTTCCTTAATTATAGCACAGTTTACTATTTTTAGCAGTTTTTCGGGTCCTCAACTTCCGGAGCCGTTTTGAGGCCCTAAACGACGTTTTTTGGGAAATCCACCGCCAACGATTTTTTTGACTAGAAATCATCTTTTCCGTCATATTCCTCGGAGAGATCTTTCCAACGGGCTATCATGCGCGTCAAACGGAGATAGTACGACCAATTCGCGACCCCGGGAAGTTGATGTAACAACTTACCCAAAAACGGGGCCCACAATTTGGCGTTTCATCTTCTAGGGTTAGGTTTTGGAATGTGAAGGGTTTTCCATTGTTTCTCAACAATAAATAGGCCCTCGAGCACAGTTTTTGGAGAACAGTTCAGAGGCATGTAGCCGACACATCTCTTCTCAGAGATAAGCTACCATCGCCCTAGCTGGGTTATTTCCATTTCTATTTGTAAGCATATCTCAGTATTTTACAGTAATGAAATGAAGTATTATTTCCGCTGCATCTCTGTTTTTATGGTTATCGCATCTCTGTATTTATGGTTATTGTTGTAATCTATTGCATTCCTGTCTAAATCTGGATCAGTGGTATCAGAGCGGTCTGCTTTTTCTCTGCTTTTCTTTGAATGTCCCCAACGAGGTCGGGATATAAGGAGTTAGGGCTTGAATTGGTCGAACCTTTGCAAGACCAGCCTCGCAAATCTCGACGACCTCCCATGGCGGATGAGAAGAAAGACGAGGGGGTAGGAGATCCTATCAGAATCTTGCTCGAAGAAGCCCTCGAGCGGCAAAGGAACGCGATGATGGATAGCTTTGTGCAGATCCTTCAGCGGCTACCTAGAGGCGACGCATCGGCTTCCAACAGCTACTCTGGAAACGCCACACCGTTTAAGGTACAAGTTAATTTTGAAATCCCCATCTTCGAGGGTCAAATAGACGCAGATGCCGTAGATAAATGGTTAAATCTGCTAGATGGGTATTTTTCTGTTCATGAATTTTTAAGTCGGGAAAAGATTGTTTTCGCTCTTCTCAAAGAAGCCCCCCACGTCAAGGACTGGTGGGAAACATACTGCGAGCAGAAGGATGAAAGTACAGGCTTACTGTTTTCAGCCGCCCCCACTTGGAATGAATTTCGGGATGCCATCAAGGTGCAGTACTACCCTGTCAAAATCTATGAGGACAAATACATCAAATGGACCACACTGCGGCAGGGACGAGACCAAGATGTGCCAGAGTTCACAAATATTTTTCATACCCTTCGCACAAAGTTGGGTATCAAAGATTCTGAGCTGCATATGGTACTCAAATACCGCGGCTGCCTACACAGATACATCCAGGAAGAGATGGAGTTCTTGAACATCTCCTCACTCGGCACAGCATACCGATACGCTGTCAAAATCGAGCAAAAGTTCAAACAGAAGAAGCGAGACTTTGGATCTGCAAATCCGAAGTCCAAAGGACAAAGCCAAGGCGGGGTGACCCAAGACAACCCATCAAAGCCACAAGAAAAGAACACCACCACGAAGCCGAAGAAGGACACAGGAAAGTGGTGTGAGTTCCACAAGAGTCCCACTCATAACACAAGTGAGTGTCGGACCAAGCAGTCGCTGGTGGCCGAGTTGAAGGCTTCCGAATCAGATGCATGTTCCGACTCTGAGTCAGAACCCGACAAGGGGAATGACAAAGGGAAGCAGATCATTGATGCGGATCCCAGCGCCACTGTTGCTACTGCCAAGATCCAAAAAAATGAGCTCGAAGATCTAGAGGAGGGGGAACATCTTTTCCACTCACAGATGTGGGTGAAGGGTTCGCCGCTGCAATTCATTGTCGACAGTGGCAGCCAAAAGAACCTCATTTCAGCAGAGGTCGTGAAGCGGTTGGGCCTACCAACTACACCACACCCACAACCATACAATATCGGTTGGCTTCACGAAGGACGAGATCTCAAAGTTCGCCAGCAGTGTCGCCTTCCCTACAGCATCAAGCCCTTCACAGACGAGGTATTGTGTGATGTTACACCTCTGGATGTTTGTGATGTACTATTAGGCCAGCCATACTTGTGGAGGCGACATGCTGTGTATGAGTCAAGGCCTCGCGCTGTCATCATTTCTTTGGATAATTCATTATACAGGATACCGGAGGTAGCCCCACCTACCGCCACCTCTTTGATCACTGCTAAGAAAGGTAGCAAGCTCATCTCACAGACTAGGAAATTTATTTTCTGTCTGGTTCGCTCCCAAAGTAAGGGGAAGATCGTTGCTACATCCATGACCCCTGCGAAGGGTTCCTCCACACAACAGCAGCAACAGAGGGATACAGTCATGACAGAACATAGGAACAACTTCTCCTTACCCAGAGGGGTACCACACAAGTTTCAGGTGGGCGACAAAGTTTGGTTACATTTGCAGAGGGAGCGCCTTACTAGAACCCATCAGAAACTCAGACCACTTCAACATGTTCCTTACACCAGTAACAAGGCTACGGGAAACAATGCTTTGAAGCACAACATTCCTCCATTCCTTCGCTTGCACCGAGTGTTCAATGTGGACCGTCGCCGACCATGCTCCCCACCATTTCTAGACACATCAGAGATTGTAGAACAGCTCACCAGAGACCCAGCACAGCAAAAGCTTCCTCATCTCAAGGAGGAACTCAACGCAATGGGGACCATTGCTTCCTAAGGGGGGAGGAATGATCCAGGTGGATGTTGGTGGTCACCCACCTATCCCATTTGGACCCCCAAAACTGTCTCTTTCAGTTTTTCTGTTTCCTTAATTATAGCACAGTTTACTATTTTTAGCAGTTTTTTGGGTCCTCAACTTCCGGGGCTGTTTTGAGGCCCTAAACGACGTTTTTTTGGGAAATCCACCGCCAGTGATTTTTTTGATTAAAAATCGTCTTTTCCGTCGTAGTCCTCGGAGATATCTTTCCAACGGGCTATCATGCGCGTCAAACGGAGATAGTACGACCAATTCGCGACCCCGGGAAGTTGATGTACCAACTTACCCAAAAACGGGGCCGACAATTTGGCGTTTCATCTTCTAGGGTTAGGTTTTGGAATGTGAAGGGTTTTCCATTGTTTCTCAACAATAAATAGGCCCTCGAGCCCCATTGTAACACAGTTTTTGGAGAACAGTTCAGAGGCATGTAGCCGACACATCTCTTCTCAGAGATAAGCTACCATCACCCAGGCTGGGTTATTTCCATTTCTATTTGTAAGCATATCTCAATATTTTACAGTAATGAAATGAAGTATTATTTCCGCTGCATCTCTGTTTTTATGTTTATCGCATATCTTTATTTATGGTTATTGCTATAATCTATTGCGTTCCTGTCTAAATCCGGATCATGCTGTTTTACTCTTTCCTTCCAAGTGGAAGATCTAGGACCTCCTCTCTCATAAGTAATGGGGGTTTTGGATGGAGATTCTTCCCTTTTGATAGTAGGGGAATCTTCATTTATGATAGGCTCTTTTGAGGATGGCTGTGGCTTCCCTATTTTTATTCTTGTACTTTTTCGGGCCATGAAATACATTGATGGTGGCCTTTTCCTCTTTTGTTTAGGTTTAACAGGGGTGCTGAGGGCAACAAGAGCAGCTATTGCTTCCCTTTCTAGTGTCTTAGGAGACACTTCTGTCTTCTTTTCCCTCTTCTTTTGTCTTCTCTGCATCTGCTAGCTTTGTTTCCTCTAGCTCTATTTTGTTTTCCTTCTCATCTTGTTTAGTTTCTGCCTTCTCTGCTTTAGTCTTTTTCTTCTCTGGTTTATTCCTTTTCTTTTCTGTTTTAGTCTTTTTCTCTTCTGTCCTAGGTTCCTTCTTCTCTGCTTTGGCCTTTTTCTTCTCTATTTTAGGTTCTTCCTTCTCATCTTGTGTTTTGGTTTCCTCCTCTGTTTTAGGTTCTTCCTTCTCATCTTCTATGTCGGTTTCCTCCTCATCTTCCCCTTTTTGTTCTTCTCCCTCACTTTCAGAAGGACTAAGGTCATATGTGAGGGCTTTTATATCATCTTCTCTTGTCATATTTTTGAAGATCTCCTAATCTATGGGGATTGTGAAGGTGTGGAGGGCTTCTTCCACCAGCAGTTTAATTAGTCCAGGGTGAGCCAATTGATCTGGACCTCCTGCCTTCAATTTAATGCTGGAATCTATAAGGGATTGTAGGAGAAAATAGGGAATGCTGAGTTTTTGGGGTGTGGGAATATCCATGCCATATCTCAGCTCATGCAGAAGTCTAAAATGATAACCATAAACTATGATATACATCCCTTCACAGGAAATGTACTTGATAATTTGGTAAT
The DNA here is from genome assembly GCA_031772625.1 of Pinus tabuliformis. Taxonomy (NCBI): domain Eukaryota; kingdom Viridiplantae; phylum Streptophyta; class Pinopsida; order Pinales; family Pinaceae; genus Pinus; species Pinus tabuliformis. The sequence continues at coordinate 43,956,537 of CM062815.1, forward strand.
TGACCTCATCCCAAGGGTAAGGTATGCTTATTATTCTGATGCCATTTTTGTCATCTACATGATGCTCATTTGGTTGGAAGAGGGTTTTCTTGGCAACTTGACCCAGTGGCTTTTCTTCTTTGCTCCAGGGTAGTCCAAGTGGAAGACTGGAAACCCTACTGATAAACTCAGGGGTGATTTCCAAGGTGAGACCTATGAAATTAATAGTGGCATGGGTCTTTGAGTGGGGTACCAAGGAAAGGGCAAACTCCTGAGCCACTTCTTCATCATACCCTCGAAGTTTTTCAAAAAATGGCATCCAATTGGCTTTGGTAAAAATGGCTACTACCTCGGGATGTTCATGGAGCCTGGCTGAATTTAGGGGTTCCTTCATCATGAATCCCCCTGTCATTATGTTTATAATCTTTTGGAATACCTCATGTGGGGAAGGAGACAACAATTTTTTGCAAAAACAGGAAACAGAGAAAAAGACTGTGTTTTTCTTTAAGAAACATGCAGACTTTTTAATGCAATTCCTCTTATTTTTTAGGCTTAATTCTTCCCTAAAATTGCATCACTCCTTATATATATGAATATCCAAGGTGGTTTTTTACAGAGCCTACCTCTTCTGTAAAACTGCTTACTAGCCCTCTTGTAGAAATGGCTGTAGGCTCTCCTATAGAACCTGTTACAGCTCTTATAGAACTCGATAAGAGGAGGAGGACTGAAAACGACAGAGAACAATGGTTTCGAGGTTATGGAGGTGGTATGGAGCTTTCTGCAGCTGCGGGGACGATGATAAAATGGAAACAAAGGTGGTGAATGAGTTCGAGGTAGAGTACTTATGTTTACTGGAGATATTTCTGGTGATGATGTGAGGTGGAAAAAAGGGTGCGTTGTCATTATTCGGACTGTTGGTCCCCACTATTGTGTCATCATGAGTCTTCATGCCTTCTTCCCGCAATCACTTCCCATCATTTGCGTTGGAGTTTAAACATCCGCCACTACCTGTCTTTTGGATTTTCCATGAGTTGACTAGACACACATGTCTTTTGGATCTCTAGATGAGCGCAATTGAACTAGACGAGGGTGGCCAGTTAATTAGCCACATTTATGGTTTAATCCCAACCATCTCATTCATTCATGCAGTTTTCAAATTACACAGATGCAATAAAGGAGAGGGTTAGACACTTACATGCAGGTCGAATGCTCGTGCTACAGTGTTGCTAGATTCTGTTGCTGCTGCATGCTCGGATTTCAGTGTTGTATGCCTATATCCCTTCTACCATATGCTTTTTTCTTCTTGATATGTGCTTGGTTTCTTTGTACAGGTTCCCTTTAACTAGATCTTGCTTTTGACATCCCCTTCATTCCTGTGGCTGTACCTATTCTACTGTTGGAGCTTGATTTTAAGGGGATCAGTTGCTATAGGAAATCTTATAAGAGCTCCTGTAGCTGCTTCTCCCTCTAAAATTTTTAGCTGATGCTTGTGCTGGGAGTTGTGAGGATGCTAATAAGGATTCTGATGGCAATGGAGAGGGATTTGGTAAGCTGCAGGTGAGTTGCGGAGGTGTTGTTCTTTTTGTTTCCTTATTTTTTTTTTTTTAAACTGGTTTTTGTGTTTTTTATTTTTTGCAGGAAGGAAAGAAATCAAATGGAAATGAGGTGGTGCAGGTGTGGGATGGAGGGTTAGGATGGTGGATAGCTATAGGATGGCCTACATGCCTTCCAAGAAAATCCTTAGCTCCTCAAACTGTTTGTAAAAGCTATTTCGGGCTCTCTGTGATTTCTACAAGAGCCTCCTGTAGAACACACAGGGTCTACTATAGGATGCACAATCTTCAGAAAAAAAACACACAGAGGTGGAAAAAAAATTCATAAATGATGGAGAAGAGGATAGAGGATGTGTAATAGGCTTTGTGGCATGTCCCCTTGCTTCTTGTGGTCCATCTGTAACCTACAATGCATTTGAAAAGTGAATTTTCTCTTTTCTTTTTTCTCTATTTTTTTTTTTTTTGAAGAGACAACCAGGGCGCCTCCAAGAGGTTTTCAACCTACTTGCCTGCCCTGGGTGCCTCCAATGGAGGTATTAACCCAGGGATCTTATTCTCTCTTTTTTTTTTCTTTTTTTTTTTGTCATCACTGGGCTGCCTCCAAAGAGGTTTTCAACCCAATGATGGGACTCAAGTGCCTCATAGAGGTTTTCACTTGAGTCCTTATTATTATTATTATTATTATTATTTTATTTTTTTCTCAGTGAGTGGGTGGAGTGGAGGCTGAGACCTGTTCCACTACCAACACTATCTTATTCAGATCTTCAATGAACTCTTGCTTGGAGAGGGGCTTCTTGTAAATTTTCAATCTATGCCCATTGACAAGCATGGGGATGGCTTCCTCATCAATGGTTCTGATCAGAACTGAACCATTGTCATTGCATTTTTCTACAGTGTAGGGTCCTAGCCATCTTGTCCTCAGCTTGCCTTTGAAATCTTTATACCTTGAGTCATAGAGCAGTGCCCAATCTCCTTCTTGGAATTTCTTCTCCTTGATATTTTTGTCGTGCCATATCTTCCTCTGAAGCTGGATTACCTCTGTGTGAAGAAGGGCCTGCAATCTTTGTTCATCCAATCCATTGAGCTGGAGTAGCCTTTCCCTTTGTGCATGGCTGAGATCTAGGTCCAGCTGAGCTGCCATCCTTAGTGTATTGTATTCAAATTCTATTAACAACAAAGCCTTCTTCCCATAGACCAATTCATAGGGTGTGAACCCTGTGGTGGTCTTCCATGTGGTGTTGTAGGCCCAGGTGGCCTCAACCAATCTATCTACCCAATCTTTTATGTTGCTGCTCACTACCTTGGTCATAATTCCTTCCACAACTCTGTTAGTGACTTCCACCTATCCATTGACTTGTGGATGGTAAGGGGTGGAAATCCTATGCTTGATTCTATGATTTGTGAGCAGGTCTTCAATCAAATTGGAAGTGAACTGACTACCTTGATCTGTAACCAGTTCTCTTGGATACCTGAACTTATAGAAGATGTTCTCTCTTAAAAACTCAACTACTTTTTCTTCCATTGCTGCCTTGATTGCCTTTGTCTCTGCCCATTTTTTCAAATAATCGGTGCACACAATGATGTATTGTTTCTGTTTTGAATGATGGTTGATAGGATCCACAAAGTCCATGCCCCACTTCTCAAATGGCTCAAAAGTCACTTGAGGTTGCATGGGCATCTCATCCTTTGGAGTAGGTTTCCCCATCCTTTGGCACCGATCACATTGGTTGATATATCTCTTCACATCTTGATGAAGAGTGGGCCAATAGTAACCTACTTGCAAAATTTTAAAGGCAATCCTCTTTGCTGCAAAATGGCCTCCACAAGGCCCGTCATGACAGGTCAGGAGAATGTAAAAGACTTCCTCCTCCCTGAGACATCTTCTCAAGATTTGATCTGGGCCAAGTTTGAAGAGATTGCTCCCAATCCAGGTGAAAGGGATGCTTTTCCTCACAATCTTGCTCTTCTCTTTTGAGTACAGGTGTGGTGGGAACTGTGTTGAAACCAAGTAATTTTCTATAACAGTAAACCATGGAGAGAGTACTGAGATAGAAAATAGGTTTTCATCTGGCATTTGATCATCCACCATTCCTTCCTCACCTACAGGTAGATTTACTCTAGACAAAAAGTTAGCAACAACATTTTCCTTACCAGGCTTATCAACAATGGTTAAATCAAACTGTTGCATTAAAAGAAACCATCTAATAATGCGAGCATTTACATCTGGTTTATTCATTAAATACCTATTGTAGCATGATTGGTGTGCACAAAGGTTTGATAGCCTGTAATGTAATGTCTGAATTTATTTAAGGAATGTACTAGCTAGGAGTTCCTTCTCAGTTACTGTGTAGTTTAACTCTGCGTTGGGTAAATTCTTACTTATGAAGTATATGGCATAAGGTAACTTTTCATCAACTTTCCCTAAGGCTGCTCCTATTGCTTTTTTCGAGGCATCTATGTGAATGTGGAAAGGTAGGGCCCAGTTTGGGCCTCTCAAAATTGGGGCAGTCACAAGTTTACTTTTCAAGGTATCTAGGGCTTCTTGACAGTTGTCAGTCCATATGAACTCGACATCTCTTCCCAAAATACCAAACAATGGAGAGGCTAACTTACTAAAATCTTTAATGAATCTTCTGTAATATCCTGCTAAACCTAGGAAACTTCAGACATATCTCACCTTTTGAGGAGGTGGGACTCTTTGGCTGATGGAAATTTTGTTAGGGTCCACCTGCAATCCTTGTTGAGATATTGCATGACCTAGCACACTCCCTTCAATCATCAAGAATTCACATTTTTTCAGACTGAGGGATAGGTTCATTTCAATACACTTCTCAAAAACTTTTCCTAGGTTAGACAAAGCTTCCTGTAAGTCAAAACCATAAGGAGTAAAATCATCCATATATATTTCCACTGCATCATGAACCAGTTTAGAGAATATACTCAATACTGCTCTCTAGAAAGTGGCGGGAGCATTGCACAAACCAAAAGGAAGGACCCGATATGCAAAGGTACCCCAATGACAAGTAAAAGTGGTCTTATCTTGGTCTTCTGGGCTGATTTGAATCTAATTGTACCCGCTAAACCCATCCAGGAAGGAGAAAAACATTTTTCCCGCCAGACCATCTAACACTTGATCTATGAAAGGTAAAGGAAAATGGTCCTTTTTGGTGGCCTTGTTCAATTCCCGATAAGTGACACAGATTTTCCACTTACCATTTTTCTTTGGCGCTAGCACCAAAGGAGAGGCCCATTCACTGTCGGAGATGGGGTAGATGAATCCTGCATCCAATAACTTTTGCAATTCTTCCTTGACAATGTCTTTAAGAGCTGGATTCATCCTCCTTTGAGGCTGTCTGACTAGTTTGCAGTCTTCCTTAATGTAAATGTGATGAGTATAGATTGAAGGGTGCACTCCCTTCACCTTCTTATAGCTCCAAGCGAAGGCATCTAAATGTTTTCTCAATATGCTACATGGTTCCTTCTCTTGGGAGGTGGATAGGGATGAGTTGATTTTCAAGGTTCTTTCAGAGCCAAACTCTATATTATTGACACAGAGAGAGGTTGGGTCTGCCACATAGAGATTAGTTAAGGGATTGTCTTAGGTGTCTTTCACTGGATCTTCTAATGGAAAAATACTAGGGGGTGGATTCTGAATTAGATTTTCAATGATATCATCCTCATTTTATAGTTTCCCCCTCATAACAGTTTCTACTACACACAATGGTGTAGAATAGACTTCATCCTCATCCTCCTCCTCCAACCAAAGAGGTAGATCATGTTCTAGCAAGGGTTGGGCAGGAGGGTATAGGATTAGCTGCTTGGACATATGCCCATTCTTGATTGTCATGTTCCTAGCTCGACAGCTGATGTAGGCATCTGCAGTAGCCAACCAGGGTCTTCCGAGGATGAGAGGATACCCAGTGAGCTTTGATTTTGGCTAGAGAACTAGGGAATCAGCAGGGTACTCCCAAGAATCAATGGAGACAATCACATCCTCCACAATCCCCTCAGGAGTCATGGTGGAGCGGTTTGCTAGCTGCAGTACTGTCGTGGTCTTTCTCAAGGAGCCCTGGAGTTTGAGCTTGAGCATGGTGTCCTTGGTCATCACATTAATGGAAGCTCCCAGATCAATCAAGGTATGTGAGATCATGGTGCCATTGATGTGGACATCAACTACTAAGCTTCTAGGGTCTAGATGTTTCAGACAGATTACCTGCCCCAACATCAGGTCGGACAATTGTCCTATGACATTGATGGTTGGGGCATGTCTGTTACACCTGCTTGGACGCCTGAAGCACTTCTCTTTGATCATATTATTGTATATAGGCACATCCTTTATGGCTTGGAGAAGTGGTATCTTTTCACATAATTGTTTCAATTCTCCCAGAAGTTCAGTTTCTTCTGGGGTGGGCTATGTTATTCCATATAATCTCTTTGGAAAGGGTGGAATTGCCTTTGGTTCACTTTCCTATTTATCCTTCTCAACCTCCTGTGGGGGAGGCTGGCTATCTGGGAGGACCTTCCTGGATCATAGGTTAATCTCCTGAATTTCCACAACATAGATTAGGCATGATGGTTCCCCACTGTATACCTGCTTAGCCTATTTGTTGTTCGAGTTTGGGTTCAGTTGAGCATGCATTTGGGGTTGCCTTGGTGGAGCACGAGGTAATGGTTGCGGTTGAGCAAGTGGTCAAGGCAAAAGAGTGGGAGGAGAGTTGTATTAGGGTCTCCACCTTTGTTGAGATGCATTCCACTAAGGTTGTGGTTGAGTATAGGAGTGGAATGAATGAGTGGCTGGTTGGGCATGATATTGAGATGGATATGACCAAGGAGGTAGTGTGGACCAGGAAGGATGAGCAGGGGGACCTAAAGAAGGTATGGAAGTGGCTTGATTAGGGTTTTAGTATGTTTGAGATGTCCCTTGCATTCCCTGCTGGTATGGTCTAGGTCCATGTGGTCTCCTTTGGTTCATGAAATAGAGTGGTTCAGTGGCTCCTTTGGCCCCTTGGTATATAGCTTTAATTCTGGGCAAGGAAGGGCACTTATCTGTAGAATGATCTTCTTCACAGATTGAACAAACCTCTATAGATTTCAATGGAAATTCTTTCCTAGGATGCCTTCTGGTGCACCTAGGACAAAAAATGGCCAAAGCCATCTCTGCTTTCTCTTGTTTCCTTTTGATATGCAAGGTATCCATTTGCATGGCAAGAGTCTGCAACATCTCACTCTTGAAATCTTATAGCATGTTTCCAAGTTCACCTTTAAGGGATGAATTGGATGAGGAGGCACTAGCTATGGGTTGACTCCCCCTACCTCTATTCCCGGCTTCCCTAGAATGGTTTCTAAAAATAGTCATTATGTCTTCATAAGGTAGTTGGTAGATGTCTCCCCCCGCCAGTAAATGGAGGGTGTCTAGAAGGTCTTCCAGAATTCCTCTGAGTAGGACCAACTTCAGAGATTCTGGGTCAAGTGTGCACCTAGCCCTTTTATAAATAAGCCGAAACCTTTCTTCATAATCTTCCAAGGATTCATCACTTCCCATGGTCATTCGGAAGATTTCTTCCTTGGTATATTTTGACCTACAGTAGTCTCGATATTTGTTATTAAAGGCTTGCTGCATCTGAGCCCAAGTTGTGATGTTGTTGCCAGGTAACCCCATGAACCAGCGCAATGCTGCATCCTTGAGGGTAGAAGGAAACAGTTTCAACTTCTGCTCATCTTCTGCATAGTCATAGGTTCGCCAGAAAATAGAAAACTCAAACAGGAAGGTGTCAAGATGTTTTGTAGTCAACCCATGGAAGTGAGGAAGGGCTGAAGGGCTTATGTTCTTCATTTTAGTGTCCCCATTGGTCTCTCGGATGGGAAAGGTACCCTCTACTCTTTCTCCATTCCCCCTAGCATTTATGTTTTCAACCATTGTCTTAGGAGGGATATTTTCTTCCTCTTCTTCTCCTATAAGTTCTTCAAATATCTCAGGTTGTTATCCTAAAGGTTCTTCTAGATCACTGCCACCGAAGAAGAGAGAAGGGTGGATTTGTGATGTGGTGGGGGTGTTGGGTAAGAGTTTCCCTGAATTATCTCTGTTCCTACGAGGCATGAAAGGAAATCTCTTTTTTTTTTTTTTTTTTTTCTTTTTTTTTTTTTTTTCTGCTTGTACCTGCAAAACTGAAATTGATTAAACAACAAATTGCAACTACTAAAATGAACTTGCTAAAAGGAAATTGCAAAATTTAAATGAAAGCAAAGAAATGACTAATCTGGAATGAAAATTGCATAATTGAAATGATTAATCTACTTTTGCTAAAATGGAAATTGCAGAATTGAAAGGGCTAATCTACTTTTGCTAGAATGGAAATCATAGAATTGAAATGAAAGCAAGGAAATGTAGAAATTGAAAAAAACAACTACTCTACTTATGCTAAAATGAACTACTTAGCAGAATGTTGCAGTAGAAAATAGAAGAAAATCAGTAATCACAAAATACTCTGACACTTTCCCGGCAATGGCGCCAAAAAGTGGTGAGCACCAGTATGTAGCAATAATGCTGCAACTCCCGGGGCTTCCTACTTTACTTTTATCAACCCGGTAGTTCGTAACAAACTTGGAAGCGACGATGCTATATGCACAAGTACTAGTTCTTACTGCAGGCTGTCACTTGGTCAGCTGGCGCAAGACCACTAGGAGCTCAAGCCAACTTGTATGAATTCCAGAAGAAGCTTTAAATGTGATGAAAGAAAGGAAAGCTTACTCTACAGAGGCTATTCTACTTGCAGAAAGAGAAAGAAGACTGAAATGTGAGGTAAACCTAACAATTCGTAATTTACTGACTAACCTAATTTTGCAAAAGGAGAGGTGAAAATCTAGGAAAGGAGTGCCATTACCTACTGAGGAAGTAAACTACACCTATTCAAGCTATTTCTAGAAGGAAATAATAAAAAAAACATCTTTTTTGGATTTTTGCGTATTTTATGTGAAATTGTTATGCATGTAATTTATTTGTTTATGGATGTGGCAGCAATTAGGTGGGAATAGAGGGTGAATTTGGGATTTGAAGAGGTGTAGGAAGGTGTGGAGGGGTCCTAGGAGGCCTCTGGTAACCTTCTGGAGGCTTTCCCTGCAATCGAACTTCAAAAAGCCACGTACAGGAAATTCTACAGGAGGCTGCAGGGATCTATAGGAGGATGCCGAGGGTTGTTTTAGAGGGTTTCAAGGTGGAAAAATGGTGGGAAAGGGGAGCTGAAGACTAGAGGGATGTGTTAAGGTGTTTGAAGTTCATTAAGGATGATTAGGAAAGAAAATGATGGTTGGGTTTGTTCAAGAGACGAGAGGAAAGCTTATGAGAAAAGTGCAAAAATTAGGGCAGATTTTTGAAGGGCTGTGAATGACTTGTGAAAAATGTAGCAAAAGAGGTGGTGATGGCTACTTTATTGACTTATGATGAGTAGAGATATACTGTAAGAGAGATGCAAATCAAAACATTGAATCTAAGCAAGAAAAGAACTAGCTGTACCAAAAAACAGAACTACATCTCATGTTAACCTAAATTCTGATCTAGGAAAATAAAATGCCGAACAGTGCTATATGGAAAGGAAAGCATGGAAAGATATTTATTGAAGAAACATAAATAAGTATGGCAAAATGGATCTGAAGCAAAGCATTAACCTCTAAATCAAATTGTAACACTAGAAATTGCATGGAGGAAGCAAAACTGTGTTTTTATGGCAGCAAGCAGATCTTGACCTCAGTTCATGGTCCCAAAGGGAGGAAAGGAGGTCAAGGCTCTGTTGATGGCCTTTTTGTATCTTTTTCCTATCACTACTTAACCTACTTCAACAAACTAAAATGGAAATAGCTATACAAACCACCAAAAAGCAACCTATTTTACTAAGGAAGAAATCTATCTAACAACGACTAATTCATGAACTGCAACAAAACATATAAATACAAAAAAGAGGTGCTGGGAAGATTGGGTTGGGCCCTAACCCAAGAGCTTCAACCCACTAGAGGAACTCACTGCTGGCTCAGAAAATATTTCATCTCCATTATCAAAATAATAGTCACATTACATAAAATTGTTCACAAAAGTAAGCTCGAAATGAGCTGAGAAAAAGCTACAACAAAAGTGTGAAAATTTGAATAACATCCAAAAACCTAATGAGGCCCTAGCCCTCTCTATTTATACCAATAGAGGCCCCAACAGCTCTCCTAAAATCAAGGAGGCTTGGCTCCCAAGACTTGAGATAGACAATAGTTCCTCTTCACTTGCTCGGCTGCCCCTTTGATGCATTGATGTGGCTGCTTGTGGTCTGAGCCTTCGGAAGGACGATTCGAAGTAGGGAGTCATAAATGAGGGGTACACCCTCCTACAAATCCTTTCCCTTGTTTTCCTTGAATATTGACTGCCAAATGCTGATTAAACCTTTGATTTTGTCTCAAAATTGACCAAAAATCTGCATAAAGCACACATTAGACTTGTTGGCATAATGACTAACCCAACTCACTCTATTAGCATAAGTATAATAAAAAACATGCAATAAACTAATGAGAATGGTGGATTAAGCTAAGTTAGGAGGCCAAATGAGCCCATATAATTACCTATTTATGGGGCTCATCGGAATCCTTGGATGAAGAATTAAATTTTGCATCCAATGAGTATTCCCGCTTGAAATTTGAGTAAAACCTTAGGGAGATAAGTTGAAAATATGAGTTGAAAAAAATAGTTGTATTATTTATTATTTTTAAATATTTTTACTTTTTTACTCCAAAAATGGTGAATCTTCCCCCATGGTTGACATCATCATCTTGAATCCTAATGGTTCTTATAAATTTTATTTTGGTTGTACATTTTTCTTAGGAGGCCAATTTTAGACCTCAAAATTCCCCTAATGAGAAGGGGGAGGAAAAATTTCCTCACCTCATTTAGTAAACGATTTTGGGGACCAAAAGCCTCCCAATATGGGGAGGTGTGATCCAAATTGGATCATTATATTTTTTTTTTCATCCATCTCAATACATTTTAAGTGGAAAAGTGGAGGAATCAGCTCACGGGATCGTTTTTACTAGCGCGACCCAGTTTGGAAAAACGAGGTCTCAAATCTTCCAGGAACATTTTGAGGCATCAAATGACATTTTTTGGGGGTAAAGCTTTTCCATTTAAGTGCAACACCTTTTATTTTTATTCTACACACATAGAGATTTCCAACGATGCAACAATCGCGTCAATTAAAGTCCGTATGTAAAATTTATGCCACTTAGAAGTTGACCTTCCTATTTTCACACCTCTAGTTTGCGAGGATGCCACGTCAGCCCCCATTATTCATGGAAAATTTGCTAGCCACTTGTTTGTGATCTAAAATACCCCAAAAGAGTCTATTTTGTAACTCTAGTTAAGATTTGATGTAGTCAAACTTAACCACTAGTAGGCTATTGGGCTATGATATAACCAATATAATTGAGTCACTAGGAGGAAGAGGCATGCCATTCTTTCATGAGAATGTTGTTCCATAGTTGAAAAAAGATAACCAGGAGAGATAGGAGGTAAATAACGCATGGAGCATCTGTGAACTAGAGCAGCCCATGGGCCACAAACATTACTTCTTTGTATCTGTGGCCATATTTCTAGATAGAGAAAGAGAGCGAAGTGACCTCCCCTTCCAGTTGGTATTTCTCCGAAAGGGTTTCTCATAGAGAATATCTTGTGTATTATGTGTGTGTGAGCTTATTTTTCTATTCTTTACTTTTCTTCTTGATTTAGTTTTACATGCATGCACTAATTACAGTTTTTTTTACATATCTAGAAATTAAATAAAAATGTAATAGTGTAGAATCTCATATTTTTAATATAATATTATCATATTTGTTGTGACGAACTCTCTAGTGGAATATCTACAATATTTTATGGATCATTTGGTATCTAAGTGGGGTTTTTGGGTATTTTGTGGAGATTGTAGGGATATAGATCGGTGACGCTGGAAATCATAAAACCCTAATCATGGGTGATGAATTTGTAAATGAACCTCGTGATCCTGCAGAGATGAGGTTTTCACGGCTCGAAGAACAAGTCCATCAGATCAAGGAAGGGCATAATATATCATCAAGGAAGGGCATAATATCTCATTCGTGCAGATGACACTGGAGGGCCATGCACTAACTTGGTGGGAGATCCAAACAAAAACCATGAGGTTGGAGGGAGAACCGATAGTGACTAAGTGCAGGGATTTCAAAACCCTCATTAAGTCATAGTTTTATCCCATTGGTTACATGGAATACCAATGGATTTGGTGGCATTACTTTAGGCAAAAGTCAGGCCAAAGCATGCAGGAGATTACCACAGAATCCAAAAAGATGGTTATAATGTTGGGTATCTATCCAAAGAACCCAAATGTACTCCTCAAGTATTTGGGGGGTTTTCACCACCATCTAGGTGAGCAAGTGATGTTGTTGAAGCCAAAAATAGTGGACGAGGCTTGTGTATAGGCATATTACCTAGAGAACATAGGCCTTAAAAGAATGCAATCAAGTGGATCAAATCAAAAGGAGAAACAAGACATTTCTAAGGATGGGAAGAAAAAGAAAAAAGGGGGAAAAGATAAAAAGATGGCAACCACAACACACCAGTGCAAAGATCCTATGAACCACTTCAACATTGATGGCCATATAGAGGAGAAATGATGGAAGTGGCATCCAGATCTAAGCCTGAAGAACAAGAAGAAATATAAGAAGAAGAAGAATCAAATGGCCACTGAATCGATAAACCAAGTTAAAAGTAGCTCAAACATGGATGATAATATCGTTTGTACGTCAGTGCAAAAGGAGGTGAATCTGAGTAGCCTTTTGCAACATGAAGAGAAAGAAATGACCAAACTCTTCCATGTAAAGATAGTGTTGTAGGGAAAAGTATCCAATACGGAATGACCCTATCCCACTCTAAGGGTGATAGTACCTCAGCAACAACTGAATACAAAGCTATTCAAGATTACTTCTTTATGAGATGTAAGAGAGAGGAGAAAGGGATCCACTAACCGTTGTCTTCCGCTAATGGTTGATTCAATCTTCCCTCTTTGCCACTTGCTCCCAGCTCCTTGCTCTTTCACTGGCCCAGCTACACAAAGATCCTGCAAAAGCACAAGAAAGGGAAACTACAAGAAGCATACATCCATAATTGATTCAAGGATTAGAATAAATCAACTATACAAGCATCAATACACCATTAGGACACATGCATATAGAAGAACCTCAAATGCTTTATTAATGGAAGAAGTAAAGTTCTGAGAGTGTTACAACCATAAGAGGCCCAATCTAGCAACACCTCCCAGCAGAAAGAAATCTCCTCTTCACCTCCTTCAAAGCAATCACCCAATAGTTCTATGCACAAACCAACAACACTTCCTTACATTCACAAAATTCCAGCCTCCCAAGACCTCATGAGAGAGCTCTATATATAGGAGATTTGGAGAAAGGATGAGTCAGCTTGAGGCTGGCATGAAGCTAACTAGTGTCCTCTCCCACTTCAGTTATACTTCAGTTCTTGAGTCCACTTGGAGTTTCTTGCTTCCACTTGGAGATCTAGATCCTCTTACTCATCACAAGGCGAATTCCCTGATCCAAGTGTCATTTTGGAAGCTTCCTGGGCATTTGACACCTTGCAGAATGACTGTGCCACTTGGCCAATCTCGCCCAGCGCAGGTAGCCTTCATTGCTTTTGACATTCAGCGTAGGTACAGAGTGGAGCAGTTGACATTCAGCGCAGATGCTCAGTGGAGAAGTTGACATGATCCAGAAATAGCTTGTTTTTGAGTGTTTTCAGGTGGAGAACTAATTTTCAGTGCTGTGGTTTGCTGACCTTGTTCCTCTAGGGGTAGGAACAACATGTTTAGGGACTTTGGATCCCTTGGATTATTGACATTTCATGCTTCATGTTGTAAGGCACAAAAATGTCTATAACAGATAGAGGTCAAGAAAGCAAAGATTGATGCTCTGTTTGACTCAGGATTACAGGAAAATCTCATTGCAACAGATCCAGTCAATAAGTTGAGGTTGGATTTTCATGATCATCCAAACACATATCCACTAGGATGGGTACATAAGGATGAAAAGCTAAAGGTAACAAAACACTACAAATATAGATTTTCTATTTGATTTTATTGATGAAGTATATTTGGATGTGGTTCCCCTTGATGTATGTGGAGTCGTGTTTCGGAGTCCATACATGTACATGCATGATTCAATATTCATGAGGAAAGATAACCAGTATTGCATCATCAAGGATGGAAAATCATTCATCATCAACATGCACAAAGGCAAGTAAAAAATTTCACTGGTAAGTTCCAACCAAGCTAAGAAATTGATCAGTTCAAGCAAGAAGTATGTTTTATTGTTTTTAAGAGAAAACTAGTCTGTAAATGAGTCAATAAGAGGCAAGGAATCCCTAGAGGGATGTACTAAGAAAAAAAATAGCAATTGGAGGAGTTGTTATAGGCATATAAGGATGTGTTCCAAAAGCCTAAAGGGCTACCCCCTAATAGAGAAGTGGAGCACAAGATCCAACTATTTCCAAACTCCTGATTGCCAAATATTGGGATGTACAGGAAGTATATTATAGAAGCAAGTGAGGTGAAGAAAAATTTATAACAAATTCTAGAACAAGGTTTCATTTGACTGAGTACATCACCATGTGGGTCACCCATCATCATTACGCTAAATAAGGATGGGACTTGGTAGATGTGTATAGATTACAGGTCATTGAATAAAATCACGCTCAATAAAAGATAACCCTTGCCTATGATAGATGATATGATAGATCAGTTGCATCAAGAAAATTATTTCACCACACTGGACTTGAAGTCTAGATGTCACCAGTTTCGAGTCAAATAAGAAGATACATGGAAGATCACCTTCAAAACCAACAAGGTTTATATGGGTGGTTAGTTATGCCATTTTTCCTATGTAATGCACCAACTACATTTATGATATTAATGAATGATGTATTGTCCCATTTCATAGATTCATTTGTTATTGTCTATCTAGATGACATATTGGTATATAGTGATACCTAGGACGATCATATTTCACATTTGAAGCAGGTGCTAGAAACATTTAAGAAGCACTAGCTGCTAGAAAATCTCAAGAAGTGTGAGTTTGTGTAGTAGTCCTTGATGTATTTGGGATATGTGATTGGTGGAGGAGAATTTAAGATAGATCCTTCCAATATGGAGGCCATCATGAATTGGCCAGTGCCTAATAATGTTACTAAGGTTAGGAGTTTCAATGGAGCTGCACAGTACCTGAGGAAATTCATAACCTCATTTTCAACGATAGTGGCAATGCTCCATGCCATAATAACAGGTGGTAAGAGTTTCCAGTGGAGAAAAGGGCATAAGAAGGCTTTCGATGAGTTGAAGAAGAAGATCAATGAAGCACTAGTTCTGGCATTACCAATATTGCAATGGACCTTTGAAGTGGAGACAGATGCGAGTGGGTATGCTATGGGAGTTGTCTTGGTGCAAGGAGGAAGGCGTGTTTGCTACCATTCTGAAGTATTTCAAGTGGCAGTTCTTAACTACCCTACCTATGATAAGGAGATATATGCCATGGTGCAAGTTGTGAAGACGTTGAAGCACTATCTGATGGGAAAGGAGACAATAATCCACATGAATCACCAGTCGTTATAGTACCCGCAGGCCCAGAATAAGCTACAACTGACTAGGAATTACTAGTGGATGGGCTTTTTAAACAGTTTCATTTGGTGATCAACTATAAGAAGTTTATTACAAACAATTTGGTTGATATTCTTTCAAGGCCACCCACATCAATGATTACAGCTTTGGAGATTCCTATGCACATGGAGCCATTAAACCATGATGCATACAGAGAGGCATATTCAGAAGATGAGGACTTCAAGAGGTCTATCAGTAGTTTCAGAGTCAGAGTCATGTGCATGATGATGACAACACCATTGAATACTATCTCCATGATGGGTTACTCTACATGTTGGATAAGCTATGTGTTCCTAAAGATGAGTGTTTTTATTTTATTAGAGAGGCTCACACCTTCAAGGTTGTAGGGAACTTTGGTGTAGGGAAGATCATGGGTAAGTTGCAGAAGTATGTGTATTGGACCAAGATGTAAGAACAAGTAGCTACATTCATAAGAGGATGAATTCTTTGTTCTACCAACAAGCCTAGCAATAGGAAACATGATCGGTATCATCCCTTACCTATACCTACTCATCCTTGGGAAATAATTTCCATGGACTTTGTTGGAGGTTTACCGAAAACTAGGAAGGGACATGACCACTTGTTCATGGTAGTTGATAGGTTCAACAAGATGTGTGTTCACATGCAATGTAAAAAGACCATCAGTGGACAAGAAGCAACAAACTTGTTCTTTAGACAGGTTTGGGTACACTTTGGGATACTAAGGAGCATCATTTCAGATTGGGATACAAAATTTCTTAGTGCATTCTTGACTACATTGTGGGATAAGCTGGAAACGAAGTTGAAGAGATCTAAAACATTCCATCGACAGGCATATGTGAAGATAGAATTAGTCAATAGGACTTTGGTGCAGCTTCTGAGGGGTTACTACCAGAAGCATCTAAAGACCTGGATTGAAAATATTATATATATACAAAATTCTTATAACAGAGTGGTCTACACTTCTATAGGAAAGTCCCCATTAGAAACTTGTTTCGGATATTGCACATGGGCAGCAAGGAGGATTAAAGGAAGACATTCCAGGAGATGCTTTGAGGGTTGAAAATTTTATAGAGAAGATCAGGCAGACCCATCTACAGGTACAGGAAACACTACAGAAGTCATAGGTGAAGTATAATGCCAGGCATGATCAACAGAGAACAGAGAAATAATTCAAGGTGGGAGACAAAGTATGGCTACGATTGAACAAGGAGAGGTTGCAAGAGCTTGGTAAGAAAATCAAGGCTCTAAGGTATGGTCCCTTTGGGATACTGGAAAAGGTGGGTGATAATGCCTATCGACTCAGTTTACTACCATATATGCACATTTACTCAATTGTAAATGTAGAGAATTTGAAACTCTATGAGCCTTCCATGCTAGATTAGGAAGAGGAATAGGTTCTACCCTCTATGGAGGATTTGGCACTAGACGCTCAAGAAGAGTTGATAGAAGATACAATTTTGCAGAAGAAGTACAAAACTACAAGACAAGGGAAGTAATACCCTTGGCAGATTGGGTTCAAGGGAAAAATTCTAGGCAAAGCTAAATGGAACACCAGAGAGAAGATGGAGGAAACATTTCCTCACCTCATTTAGTAAACGATTTTGAGGACCAAAAGCCTCCCAAAATGGGGAGGTGTGATCTGAATTATATCATTATATTATTTGTCACCCATCTTGTTAGAGCCTATAAATCCCTAGGTCGAGGAGGAAATCGAAAAAGGTAACCTTGAACCACTTTAAGTTCAGTAGCTAGCCTTTCTGAACTAGAGAGGGAGCTCACTAAATATTTGTCAATGAATAACTGAAAATAAATACGGTTTAGGCTATATATACAAGCTTTGTTTGAATATTTGTGAATTTAGGGTTTTTTAGTTTCCTGGACTAGGGATTAGAGCAGGTAATTAGGTCAAGGCTTCAAGTATGCAATGAAGAGTATAAAAAGGAGCTAGATATCAGTGTATCGTGGTGAACTTAAAGTGTTTCTAATGTAGTATAGGTCTAAGAGTTTAAGACAATATAATGAGCATGTAAAAGCATGAATTCATTAATGTTAGAAGAAAAGAAACACAAACATGGTTTCCACATAAACAGAGCTTAAATCTAAGAATTTTTTCTATATAACTGCAAGGAAAACCATAGGAAGAAGATAAAACATGAAAGAGATTATTTTATCAATTAGAAGCTGATATGAAAGGAAACTAACACCATAGACTCACTGAACAAGCATTCCTAAAATATAGCAGCAACTACTCCTATATTAGCTGTAAGAGAACATAATGTACCAAGCTTGTCCACAAAAGTCCAACCATTTTCTCTGAATGATAAATGATACATATAGACTCAATCGAGCAGCTTCCCCATCTTCAGGAGTCAAATTCCTAAGTGGTGGTACTGTTTCCAAGATTCCCTCAACTAACAGGTGAGAGTGATAAGGTCAAATACAAACTCTTCTCTTAGACATTGTTTTGAATTTTGCTTCTTTTATGAGGCCTAATTAACCATAAAAAATCATATCATGTCTATTTATTCATGATTACATCATATAACCTTGAAATACCGCACTTACATCATGAGCTTTGACTTTGACCAAGTCAAACTATGAAACAAGGAAATTACAGAGTGAAATTTAAAATAAAAATTCAGAAATTTGCAGAAGCGCAGCGCCAAATTTCAGACCACGTTTAGGTGCCTTCATGAAGTCTAAATTTATATCTGAGAGAATGGTAAACTAGACTTGCCTATCTAGTTTCCATAACACCTTTAATTTTGGAAAATAACCCATGGGAAGGCCTTCAAAAGCTCATTCTTCCAAGGTGTCTCTAGAAGGGCAGCGCCTGTCAAAACGAATGGCAGAATGATGATTTTTGACCCCTTTTTCTTCTTTTTCTCAAAATTTTTTTGCCTATATAAGAAATATGATGAAATGGGTTTTGAGAGGAGGTAATTACTTTCCAAAAATGTAAGCCACTTGTCATTTGGAGCCCTAAGGAAAAAGTGTAGTGCCAAGGCACTGTGCTTCTGTGACTAGCCCAATTTCTCAATTTGGCACCAAAATTCTCAAAAACAAAATGCTCAGAAAACCTTCAAAATTGATCATGAAGTGAAAAACAATGTATTTCATGCCCTCATGGATGCTTCAGAAATAATATCCAAGTTATCCCTCTCATTTTTGTCCTTTAGGGTTTCCTTTAGCTTGTTTTTCAACTACTTGAGTGGTGAGCACCAGTATTGCCGCAATAATGCTACAACTTCTGGGGCTTCCTACTTAAATACTTTTATCAACCTAGTAGTTCATAACAAACTTGGAAGTGACGATGTTATATGCACAAGTACTAGTTCTTACTGCAGGCTGTCACTTGGTCATCTGGCTCAAGATCACTAGGAGCTCAAGCCAACTTCTATGATTTCTAGAAGAAACTTTATGTGTGATGAAAGAAAGGAAAGCTCACTCTACAGAGACTACTCTATTTGCAGAAAGTGAAAGAAGACTGAAATGTGAAGTAACCTTAGAAAACCCTAATTAACCAATTAACCCTACTTTTGCAGAAAGAGAGATGAAAAACCATAAAATGAATGCCATTACCTACTTAGGAAATAAACAACATCTATTCAAGCTATTTCTAGGAGGAAATGAGAAAAAAAATCTTTTTTGGATTTTTATGTATTTTATGTGAAATTGTTATGCATGTAATTTATTTGTTTGCGAATGTGGAAGTGATTAGGTGGCAATGGAGGGTGGCTTTGGAGTTTTCAGTGGTGGAGGAAGGTGTGGAGGGGTACTAGGAGGCCTCTGGTAGCCTTCTGGAGGCTTTCCCTGCAATCGGACTTCAAAAAGTCACCTACAGGAAATTCTACAGGAGGCTATAGGGGATCTATAGGAGGATATCAAGGGCTGTTTTAGAGGTTTTAAAGGTGGAAAATGGTGGGAAAGGGTAGCTGAAGACTACAGGGATGTGTTAAGGTGTCCAAGGTTCATCAAGAAGGATTGAGGAAAGAGAATGATGGTTGGATTTGTTCAAAGGGCGAGAGGAAAGTTTATGAGAACAACGCAGCAAATTAGGGCAGATTTATGAGGGGCTGTGAATGACCTATGGAGCATGTAGCAAAAGATATGGTGATGGATGATTTATTGACTTATTGTGAGAAGAGATGTACTGCAAAAGAGTTGCAAATCAAACACTGAAACTGAGCAAGAAAAGAAATTAGCTGCACCAAAAAAATAGAACTGTACCTCATATTAACCTAAAGTCTAATCTAGGAAAATAAAATTCTGAACAATGATACATGGAAAGGAAAGCATGAATGGAGATTTATTACAGAAATAGAAATGAGTATGGCGAAATGGATTTGAAGCAAGGCATTAAACACTAAATCAAACTATAACACTAGAAATTGCATGGAGAAGGCAAAACTGTGTTTTTGGTAGCAGCAAGAGGGTCTTGACCTCAGCTCATGGTCCCAAAGGAAGGAAAGGAGGTCAAGGCTCTATTGATGGCCATTTTGTATCTTTCTCTTACGACTATTTAACCTACTTCAGAAAACTGAAATGGAAACAACTACGCAAATCACCAAAAAGAAACCTATTCTACCAAGGAAGAAATCTATCTAACAACAACTAATTCATGAACTGCAACAAGACATATAAATACAAAACAAGAGGTGTTGGGCAGCTTGGGTTGAGCCCTAACCCAAGAGCTTCATCCCTCTAGAAGAACTTAGTGCTTGCTAAAAAAATATTTCATCTACATTATCAAAATAATAGTCACATTACATAAAACTGTCCACAAAAGTAAGCTCGAAATGAGCTGAGCAAAAGCTGCAACAAAAGTGCAAAAAATTGACTAATGTCCAACAACCTACTGATACCCTAGGCATCTTTATTTATACAACTGGATCTCCCAGCAACTCTCCTAAAATGAGGGAGGCTTGGTTCCCAGGACTTGAGATAGACAGCAATTAACATTCACTTGCTCGACTGCCTCTTTGATGCATTGATGTGGTTGATTGTGCTCCAAGCTTTCTGAAAGAGGATTTGAAGTAGGGAGTCATCAATGAGGTGGACACCCTCCTATAAATCCTCTCCATTGTCTTCCTCGAATATTGACTGCCAAATGCTCATTAAACCTTTGACTTTATCTCAAAATTGACCAAAAATCCGCATAAAGCACACATTAGACTTCATGGCATAATGACTAACCCAACTCACTCTATTAGCATAAATATAATAAAAAAAATGCAATAAAATAATGAGAATGGTGGATTAGGCTAAGTTAGGAGGCCAAATGAGCCCATATAATTACCCATTTATGGGGCTTATCATCAGCCCCCTACTGAATGTGTTGCTCATCCTCTGAGAAACTAGTCTATGTCCTCATCTTTGATAGCCCTAATGGTCTCCATGACATCCCATGCTTCTGATGTGAGATCCACTTCCTTATCATGGAATCCTGCCTTTCTATCCACCTCTTCCCATTATTATTGTTCTTCTTCCTCTTTTAAAACTTCCAGTAGGCCTAGCAGCAATGGAGGACTCAATTTGAGGCCAATCCAATTGGCCTTCAAACTCTGCATAGAGTGCTTGTACAGTGGCACTCTCCTTAATGCTTCTTTCATCCTTGTTGGGGAGTGATACTCCCTAATTAATTTTCCAGACTGTGTGGGAGAGTGTTCCACCTCCTCATACAAGCATGAATACAGTCTTCCCTAAGTAATATCTCCATGTCTTCAAAATGTGCAAAGGCCTGGGCCTACTCATTGATATACTTAAGGGCACTTTGAGAATTATTTGCAAGTAGCTGGTGGACACTGATGAGAGCCATGGGGTCTATTGGCTTAGCTCAGATCATTAAGGGTTTATTTTTCTCTTTGGCCATCAAATTTTTGATTTCTGCTACCCTTTTCTCCTCATGATTCATCCATGATGCCATGGCCATCAGCTGCAAGACCCTTAGCCTAGCATTGGGGTCCCATAGGTTCATATCAGTGAGGGAGAAGTTATGCAAATAAAACTCTGCTATCTTTGCCTTGTCTTCTGCTGAAGTTTGGTCACATAGGTTTGTAAACTATTTATAACCCTAAAAAGGCATGGTGCCTCTCTGTGCCAAGGTCTTGATATAAAACTGTAGCCATTGGTCTTTGAGGTGTACTCCATATGATTTTGCTGGTTTCCTACACTGTAGTGCCTCCATAGAGCAGCTAGCCATGCATGCCAATTATGTGTCCTTTTCTTGTAGCTATTTTCTTAACATTTCATTTTCTACTTCCAAGTGAGATCTTCTGATTGCTTCTGTATGTCTTACAGTGCTCAATTCCTTACCCATTTCTCTCAGCTTGTTCTCCAAGTGGCCAATGTCCTCCACCCCTTTGGACTTGATAATCTGCATACATCTATGGCTCCTTACCCTTTATTTTTCTAGTTCGAAGAAAAGTGGGACTACAAATTTCTGTGGAATAATTTCCCCCCTTCAAGAAGGTTGTAATAAGAGCCTAAAATAGGCTACGGGTTAGGTTCTTGTGTCTTTGTTGTTTCATCCTTCCCCTTGGTCTGTTCTTCTGTCCTTTTCTCAAGTTTCTCAGTCTCATGTAGCTTTGTTAGGGTCTCTTATAGAGCAGTTTGTTCCTCCTGTAGGACTGTTTTTGAGTCGTGTAGTTTTATTCTTTCTTTCCAAGTGGAAGATCTAGGACTTCCTCTTTCATACGTAATGGGGGTTTTGGATGGAGATTCTTCGCTTTTGACAATAGGGGATTCTTCAATTAGGATAGGCTCTATTGAGGATGGTTATGCCTTCCCTAATTTTATTCTTATACTTTTTGAGCCCTGAAATACATTGATGGTTGCCTTTTCCTCTTTTGTTTGGGTTTAGCTAGGGTGTTAAGGGCAGCAAGAGTAGCTACTGCTTCCTTTTCTAGTGTCTCAGGCGACACTTCTGTCTTCTTTGCCCCTTTCTCCTCTTCTTTTGTCTTTTCTGTCTCTGTTAGCTTTGTTTCCTCTAGCTTTGTTTTGGTTTCCTTCTCATCTTGTTTAGTTTCTACCTTCATTGCTTTAGTCTTTTTCTCTCTAGTTTAGTTTTTTTCTTTTCTATTTTAGTCTTTTAATCTTCTATCCTAGGTTCCTTCTTCTCTGCTTTGGTATTTTTCCTTCTCTGTTTTAGTCGCTTCTTTCCTTGTTTTAGGTTCTTCCTTCTCTGTTTTAGGTTCTTCCTTCTCTGTTTTGGTTTCCTCCTCATCTTCCCCTTTTTTTTCTTCCCCCTCACTTTCAGAAGGATTGAGGTCATATGTGAGGGCTTTTATATCATTTTCTCTTTTCATATTTCTAAAGATATGCCAGGCTATGGGGATTGTGAAGGTGTGGAGGGCTTCTTCCACTAGTAGTTTAATTATTCCATGGTGACCCAATTGATCTAGACCTCCTGCCTTCAAGTTAATGCTAGATTCTATAAGGTACTGTAGGAGAAAATAGGGAATGCTGAGTTTTTGGGGCGTGGGAATATCCATGCCATATCTCAGCTCATGCAGAAGTCTGATATGGTAACCATAAACTATGTTATACCTCCCTTCATAGGAAATGTACTTGATAATTTGGTAACTAACCTCATCTCAAGGCTAAGGTATGCTTGTTCTTCTGATGCCATTTTTTTCCTCTACAGGATGCTCATTTGGTTGGAAGAAGGTTTTCTTGGCAACTTGACCCAATGGCTTTTCATCTTTTCTCCAGGGTAGTCCGAGTGGAAGACTGGTAACCCTATTGATAAATTTTGGGGTGATTTCCATGGTGAGACCTTTGAAAGTAATAGTGGCATGGGTCTTTGAGTGGGGTACCAAGGAAAGGGCAAACCCCTGAGTCACTTCTTCAGCATACCCTCTAAATTTTTCGAAAAATGGCATCCAATTGGCTTTGTTAAAAATGGCTACTACCTCGGGATGTTCATGGAGCCTGAATGAATTTAGGGGTTCCTTCCTCATGAATCCCCCTATCATTATGTTTATAATCTTTTGGAACACCCCAGGTGGAGAAGGAGAGAACAATTTTTGTAGAAATAGGAAACAGAGAAAAAACTATGTTTTTTTGAAGAAACAGGCAGAATTTTTTTAATGTAATTCCTCTTTTTTTTTCAAGCTTAATTCTTCCTTAAAATTGCATCACTCCTTGCACATATGAATATCCAAGGTTGGTTTGTACAGAGCATACCTCTTCAAGTTTGAATTTGAGCGAAAACCCTGTGTTTTCTCCTATAAAACTGCTTGCTGCCCCTCATGTAGAAATGGTTGTAGGTTCTCCTGTAGAACCTGTTACTGCTCTTGTAGAACCTAATAATGCTCTTGTAGAACGCCGATAGGAGGAGGAGGACTGAAAATGACAGAGAACGATGGTCTCGAAGCTATGGAGGTGGTTTGGAGCTTGCTGTAGCCGCGGGGACGATGATAAAATGGAAACAAGGTGGTGAATAAGTTCGAGGAGGAGTACTTATGTTTACTCAAGATATTTCCAGTGATGATGTGAGGTGGAAAAAAGGGTATGTTGCCATTATTCGGACCGTTGGTCCCCACTGCTATGTCATCATGACTCCTCATGACTTATTCCCACAATCACTTCCCATCATTTGCATCAGAGTTTATACACTTGCCATTACCTGTCTTTTTGGATTTTCTATGAGTTGACTAGGCACACGTGTGTGGGATCTCTGGATGAGCACAATCGAACTGGATGTGGGTGGCTAGTTAACTAGCCACCTTTCTGGTTTAACCTTAACCATCTCATTTGTTCATGCAATTTTTTAATTATACAAATGCAATAGAGGATACGGTTAGACACTTCCTACAGGTCGAATGTTCATGTTGCGGTGCTGCATGGTTCTGTTGCTGCTGCATGCTCGGATTAAAGTGCTGCATGCCTGTATCCCTTCTTCTATATGCTTGTTGCTTCTTGATATGTGGCTTGTTTGTTTTGTACTGATTCCCTTTAGTTGAATCTTGCTTCCGACATCCTCTGCATTCTTGTGGTTGCACCTCTTTTGCTGCTGGAGCTTGATTTTAATGGGATCAGCTGCTACAGGAAATCCTACATGAGCTCCTATAACTACTTCTCCTTCTAAAATTTTTAGCTGATTCTTGTGCTGGGAGTTGTGAGGATGCTACTAAAGATATTGATGGTAATGGAGAGGTATTTGGTAAGATGCAGGTGAGTTGTGGAGGTGCTGCTCTTTTTATTTCATTTTTTTTAAACTGTTTTCTGTGTTTTTGCTGCAGGAAGGAAAGAAATAAATGGAAATGAGGTGGTGCAGGTGTGGGATTGGATAGTTAGGATGGTGGATAGCTGTTGGATGGCCTACATGCTCTCTAAAATTCCTAGCTCCTCAAACTATTTTTAAAAGCTATTACAGACTCTCTGTGATTTCTACAGGAGCCTCCTATAGAATACACATGGCCTCCTGTAGGATACATAGTCTTCAGAAAAAGACACAGATAGGTGGAAAAAAAGGCCAAAAATGACGGAGAAGAGGATAGAGGATCAGTAATAGGCCTTGTGGCATTTCCTCTTGCTTCCTGTGGTCCACTTGTAACCTGGAATGCATTTTAAAAGTCAATTTCTCTTCCTTTTTTCTCTATTTTTTTTTTTGAAAAGGAAACTAGGGTGCCTCCAGGAGGTTTTCACCCTACTTGCCTACCCTAGGCGCCTCTAAGGGAGGTTTTCACCCAGGGATCTTATTCTCTCTCTTTTTTTGTTTTTGTCATCACTAGGCTGCCTCAAAGGAGGTTTTCAACCCAATGATGGGACTCAAGCACCTTATAGAGGTTTTCACTTGAGTCCTTATTATTTTTTCTTTTTTTCTCAGTGGGTGGGTGGAGTGGAGGCTGAGACCTACACCACTACCAACACTATCTTATTCATATCTTCAATGAAATCTCACTTGGAGAGGGGATTCTTGTAAATTTTCAAGCTATGTCCATTGACAAGCATGGGGATGGCTTCCTCATCAATGGTTCTGATCAGAAATGAACCATTTTCATTGCATTTTTCTACAGTTTAGGGTCCCAACCATCTTGTCCTCAGCTTACCTTTGAAATCTTTATACCTTGAGTCATAGAGTAGTGCCCAATCTCCTTCTTGGAATTACTTCTCCTTGATATTTGTTTCGTGCCATACCTTCCTTTGAAGCTGGATTACCTCTGTGTGAAGAAGGGCTTGCAATCATTGCTCATCCAATCCATTGAGCTGGAGAAACCTTTCCCTTTGTGCATGGCTGAGGTCTAGGTCCAGCTAACCTGCCATCCTTAGTGCATTATATTCAAATTCTATTGACAGCAAAGCCTTCTTCCCATAGACCAGTTCATAGGGTGTGAACCGAGTGGTGGTCTTCCATGTGGTGTTGTAGGCCCAGGTGGCCTCAACCAATCTATTTGCCCAATCATTTCTGCTGCTGCTCACTACCTTGGTCAAAATTCCTTCCAAAGCTCTATTAGTGACTTCCACCTATCCATTGGCTTGTGGATGGTAAGGGGTTGAAGTCATGTGCTTGATTTTATGATGTGTGAACAGGTCTTCAATCAAATTGGAAGTGAACTGACTGCCTTGATCTGTAACCAATTCTCTTGGATACTCAAACTTATAGAATATATTCTCTCTTAAAAACTCAGCTACTTTTTCTTCTGTTGCTGCCTTGATTTCTTTTTTCTCTGCCCATTTTTCTCAGGTAATCAGTGCACACAATGATGTATTGCCTTTGTTTTGAAGGAGGGTTGATAGGACCCACAAAGTCCATGCCCCACTTCTCAAATGGCTCAAAAGTCACTTGAGGTTGCATGGGCATCTCATCCTTTGGAGTAGGTTTCCCCATCCTTTGGCACTGATCACATTCGCTGATATATCTCTTCACATATTGATGAAGAGTGGGCCAATAGTAACCTGCTTGCAGAATTTTGAAGGCAATCCTCTTTACTACAAAATGGCCCCCACAAGGCCCGTCATGACAGGTCAGGAGAATGTTAAAAACTTCTTCCTCCCTGACACATCTTCTCAAGATCTGATCTGGGCTAAGTTTGAATAGATTGCCTCCAATCCAGGTGAAAGGGGTGCTTTTCCTCATGATCTTGCTCTTCTCTTT
This sequence comes from Pinus tabuliformis, assembly GCA_031772625.1. Lineage (NCBI taxonomy): Eukaryota > Viridiplantae > Streptophyta > Pinopsida > Pinales > Pinaceae > Pinus > Pinus tabuliformis. Next base: position 43,982,867 of record CM062815.1, read on the forward strand.
CGAGGACAGGTGTGGTGGGAACTGTGCTAAAACCAAGTAATTTTCTATATCAGCAAACCATGGAGAGAGTAATATGATAGAAAATAGGTGTTCATCTGGCATTTGATCATCCATCATTCCTTCCTCACCTACAGGCAAATCTACTCTAGACAAAAAATCAGCAACAACATTTTCCTTACCAGGCTTATCAACAATGGTTAAATCAAACTACTGCAATAAAAGTAACCATCTAATAATGCGAGCATTTACATGTAGTTTATTCATTAAATACCTAATTGCAGCGTGATCTATGTGTACAAAGGTTTGATAGCATGTGATGTAATGTCTGAACTTATTTAAGGAACTACAGCTAGGAGTTCCTTCTCAGTGACCGTGTAGTTTAACTCTGCCTTGGACAAATTTTTACTTATAAAGTATATGGCATAAGGTAACTTTTCATCAATCTTCCCCAAGGATGCTCCTATTGCTTTGTTTGAGTCATCTATGTGAATGTGGAAAGGTAGGGCCCAGTTTGGGCCTCTCAAAATTGGGTCAATCACATGTTTTCTTTTCAAGGTATCTAGGGCTTCTTGACAGTTTTCAGTCCATATGAACTCGACATCTTTTTCCAAAAAACCAAACAATGGAGAGGCTAACTTACCGAAATCTCTAATGAATCTTCTATAATATCCCACCAAACGTAGGAAGCTTTGGACATCTCTCACCTTTTGAGGAGGTGGCACCCTTTTGATGATGGCAATTTTGTTGGGGTCCACCTGTAACCCTTGTTGAGATATTGCATGACCTAGCACAGTCCCTTCAGTCATTAAGAATTTGTATTTTTCTAGACTGAGGGATAGGTTCATTTCAATACAGTTGTCCAAAACTTTTCCTAGGTTAGATAAAGCTTTCTAGAAGTTAGAACCATAAGGAGTAAAATCATCCATATATATTTCCACTGCATCATGAACCAGTTCAGAAAATATACTCAATATTGTTCTCTGGAAAGTGGCAGGAGCATTGCACAAATAAAGGAAGGACCCGATATACAAAGGTACCAGAAGGAAAAGTGAAGGCGGTCTTACCTTGGTCCTCCAGGCTGATTTGGATCTGATTGTACCCGCTAAACCCATCTAGGAAGGAGAAAAACTTTTTCCCTGCCAGACCATCTAACACTTGATCTATGAAAGGCAAAGGAAAATTGTCCATTTTAGTGGCCTTGTTTAGTTCCTGATAATCAACACAGATCCTCCACTTACCATTTTTCTTTAGCACTAGCACTAAAGGAGAGACCCTTTCACTATCAGAGATGGGGTAGATGAATCCTGCATCTAGTAACTTTTGAAATTCTTCCTTGACAATGTCTTTGAGGGCTGGATTCATCCTCCTTTGAGGCTGTCTGACTAGTTTACAATCCTCCTTAATGTAAATGTGATGAGTACAAATTGAAGGGTGCACTCACTTCATCTCCTTATAGCTCCAAGCGAAGGCATCTAAATGTTTTCTCAATAAGCTGCACAATTCCTACTCATGGGAGGTGGATAGGGATGAGTTGATTTTCAAGGTTCTTTTTGGGCTGAACTCTATATTCTTAACATGGAGAGAGGTTGGGTCGGCCCCACAGATATCAGTTAAGGGATTTTCTTGGTTTTCTTTCACTAGATCTTCTAATGGCAACATACTAGGGGTGGATTCTGAATTAAAGTTTCAATGATATCATCCTCATTTTGCATTTTCCCCCTCGTGGAAGTTTCTACTGCACACAGTGGTGTAGAATAGACTTCATCCTCATCCTCCTCCTCCAACTAGAGAGGTATATAATGTTCTAGAAAGGTTTGGGCAGGAGGGTATATGATTAACTGCTTGGACATATGCCCATTCTTGATTGTCATGTTCCTAGCTCGATAGCTGAAGTAGGCATTCGCAGTAGCCAACCAGGGTCTTCCCAGGACGAGAGGATACCCAGTGAGCTTTTCCTTTGGCTGGAGAACTAGGAAATCAGCAGGGTACTCCCAAGAATCAATGGAGACCATCACATCCTCCACAATCCCTTCAGGGGTCATGGTGGAGCGGTCTGCTAACTACAGTACTGTCGTGGTCTTTCTCAAGGAGCCCTAAAGTTTGAGCTTGAGCATTGTGTCCTTTGTCATCACATTAATGGCAGCCCCTAGATCAATCATGGCATGGGAGATCATGGTGCCATTGATGTGGACATTAACTACTAGGCTTCCAGGGTCTAGATATTTCGGACAGATTACCTACCCTAACATCAGGTCGGATAGTTGTCCTATGACATTGATGGTTGGGGCATCTCTCTTGCACCTACCTATATGCTTGAAGCACTTCTCTTTGATCATCTTATTGTATATGGGCACATCCTTTATGGCTTGGAGAAGTGGTATCTTTACACATAACTGTTTCAATTCTCCCAGAAGTTTAGTTACTTCCAGGGTAGGCTGTGTTATTTTAGATAATCTCTAAGGAAAGGGTGGAATTGCTTTCGGTTCACTTTCCTCTTTATCTTTTATAACCTCTTGAGGGGGAGGCTGGATATCTGGGAGAACCTTCCCAGATCATAGGTTAATCTCTTGAATCTCCACAACATATGTTGGGCATGATGGTTCCCAACTATATACTTGTTACGCCTGTCTGTTGTTCGGGTTCGAGTTTGGTTGAGCAGGAATTTAGGGTTTCCTTGGTGGAGAAAGAGGCAATGGTTGCGGTTGAGCAGGTGGTGGAGGCAAAAGAGTGGGAGGGGAGTTGTACTGGGGCCTCCACCCCTGATGAGATGTATTCCACTGAGGTTGTGGTTGAGCATAGGAGTGAAATGAATGAGTGGCTAGTTGGGCATGATATTGAGATGGATATTTCCAAGGAGGAGGTGTGGACCAGGAAGGATGAGCAGAGGGACCCCAAGAAGGTATGGAAGTGCCTTGATTGGGGTTGTAGTATGCCTGAGATGTCCCTTGCATTCCTTGCTGGTATGGTCGAGGTCCATGCAGTCTCCTTTGGTTCATGAAATAGAGTGGTTCAGTGGCTCCTTCAGCCCCTTGGTATACAGCTTTAAGTTCGGGAAAGGAAGGGCACTTATCTATAGAATGATATTCTTCACAGATTAAACAAACCTATATAGATTTCGATGGAAATTCATTCCTAGGATGCCTTCTGGTGCACCTAAGACAAAAAATGGCCAAATCCCTCTCTGCTTCCTCTTGTTTCCTTTTGATATGCAAGGTATCCATTTGCATGGCAAGAGTCTGCAGCATCTCACTCTTGAAGTCTTCCAGCATGTTCCCAAGTTCACCTTTAAGGAATGAACTGGATGAGGAGGTACTAGCTATGGGTTGACTCCCCCTACCTCTCTTTCTGGCTACCCTAGAGTGGTTTCTAAAAATAGTCTTTATGTCTTCAAGGTAGTTGGTAGATTTCTCCCCCAGCTAGTAAATGGAGGGTGTCTAGAAGGTCTTCCAGAATTCCTCTGAGTAGGACCAACTTCAAAGATTTAGGATCAAGTGTGCACCTGGCCCTTTTATAACTAATCTGGAACCTTTCTTCACAATCTTCCAAGGATTCATCACTTCCCATGGTCATTCGGAAGATTTCTTCCTTGGTATCTTTTGACTTACAATAGTCTCGATATTTGTTATTAAAGGCTTGCTGCATCTGAGCCCAAGTTGTGATGCTATTTCTAGGTAACCCCATGAACCAGTGCAATGCTGCATCCTTGAGGATAGAAGGAAATAGCTTCAACTTCTACTCATATTCTACATAGTCATAGCTTCGACAGATAACAACAAACTCAAACAGGAAGGTGTCAGGATCTTTTGTAGTCAATCCATGGAAATGAGGTAGGGCTGAAGGGCTGATGTTCTTCATTTTAGTGTCCCCATTGGTCTCTCGGATGGGAAAGGTACCCTCTACTCTTTCTCCATTCCCCCTAGCATTTCTATTTTCAGCCATTGTCTTAGGAGGGATGTTTTCTTCCTCTTCTTCTCCTATAGGTTCTTCAAATATCTCTGGTTGTTACCCTAAAGGTTCTTCTGGATCACTGCGACCGAAGAAGAGAGAAGGGTGGCTTTGTGATGTGGTGGGGGTGTTGGGTAGGAATTTCCCTAAATTATCTCTGTTCCTACGAGGCATGAAAGGAAATCTCTTTTTGGGTGATTTTTTGTTTTTTCTTGCTTGTACCTGCAAAACTAAAATTGATTGAACAAACAAATTGCAACTACTGAAATGAACTTACTAAAAGGAAATTGCAGAATTGAAATGAAAGCAAGGAAATGACTAATCTGGAATGAAAATTGCAGAATTTAAAGGACTAATCTACTTTTGCTAAAATGGAAATCGCAGAATTGAAAGGGCTAATCTAATTTTGCTGAAGTGGAAATTGAAAAATTTAAAGGGCTAATCTACTTTTGCTGAAATGGAAATTGCAGAATTGAAATGAAAGCAAGGAAATGTAGAAATTGAAAGAAACAACTACTCTACTTTTGGTGAAATGAACTACTTAGCAGAATGTTGCAGTAGAAAATAGAAGAAAAGCAGTAATCACAAAATAATCTGATGCTTCCTCGGCAACGGAGCCAAAATGTGGTGAGCACCAGTATTGCAACAATAATGCTGCAACTCCTGGGGCTTCCTACTTTACTTTTATCAACCCGGTAGTTCATAACAAACTTGGAAGAGATGGTGCTGTATGCACAAGTACTAGTTCTTACTATAGGCTGTCACTTGGTCAGCTCGCACAAGATCACTAGGAGCACAAGCCAACTTCTATGATTTCCAGAAGAATCTTTATGTGTGATGAAAGAAAGGAAAGCTCACTCTACAGAGGCTACTCTATTTGCAGAAAGTGAAAGAACACTGAAATGTGAAGTAACCCCAGCAAACCCTAATTAACCAACTAACCCTACTTTTGCAGAAAGAGAGATGAAAAACCATAAAATGAATGCCATTACCTACTTAGGAAGTAAAAAACATCTATTGAAGCTATTTATAGGAGGAAATGAGAAAAAATATCTTTTTTGGATTTTTATGAATTTTATGTGAAATTGTTATGCATGTAATTTATTTGTTTGTGGATGTGGCAGCGATTAGGTGGTAATGGAGGGAGGATTTGGAGTTTTTATAGGTGTAGGAAGGTGTGGAGGGGTCCTAGGAGGCCTTTGGTAGCCTTCTGGAGGCTTTCCCTATAATCGGACTTCAAAAATTTCACCTACAGGAAATTCTACAGGAGGCTGTAGGGGATCTACAAGAGGATTTACAGGAGGATATATAGGAGGATGCCGAGGGATGTTTTAGAGGTTTTAAAGGTGGAAAAATGGTGGGAATGGGTAGCTAAAGACTAGAGGGATGTGTTAAGTTGTCCAAGGTTCATCAAGAAGGATTTAGGAAAGAGAATGATGGTTGGATTTGTTCAAGGGGCGAGAGGAAAGTTTATGAGAAAAACACAGCAAATTAGGGATGATTTATGAGGGGCTATGAATTACCTGTGGGGCATGTAGCAAAAGAGATGGTGATGGATGATTTATTGAATTATTATGAGCAGATATGTACTACAAAAGAGCTGCAAATAAAACATTAAAACTGAGCAAGAAAAGAAACTAGCTGCACCAAAAAAACAGAACTGTACCTTATATTAAACTAAATTCTAATCTAGGAAAATAAAATTCTGAACAATGCTACATGGAAAGGAAAGCATGAATGGAGATTTATTGTAGAAATATAAATGAGTATGGAAAAATGGATCTGAAGCAAAGCATTAACCTCTAAATCAAACTATAACACTAGAAATTGCATGGAGAAGGAAAAACTGTGTTTTTGGTGGCAGCAAGAGGGTCTTGACCTCAGCTCATGGTCCCAAAGGGAGGAAAGGAGGTCAAGGCTCTGTTGATGGCCATTTTGTATCTTTCTCTTACCACTATTTAACCTACTTCAGTAAACTGAAATGGAAATAGCTATGCAAATCACCAAAAAGCAACCTATTCTACGAAGGAAGAAATCTATCTAACAACAACTAATTCATGAACTGCAACAAGACATATAAATACAAAACAAGATGTGTTGGGAAGCTTGGGTTGGGCCCTAATCCAAGAGCTTCAGCCCTCTCGAAGAACTCAGTGCTGGGTCAGAAAATATTTCATCTTCATTATCAAAATAATAGTCACATTACATAAAATTGGCCACAAAAGTAAGCTCGAAATGAGTTGAGCAACTGGGGCCCTAGGCCTCTCTATTTATACAACTGGAGCTCCCAAAAGCTCTCCTAAAATCAGGGAGGCTTGGCTCCCAGGACTTGATATAGACAACAATTAACATTCACTTGCTCGGCTGCCTCTTTGATGCATTGATGTGGCTACTTGTGCTCCGAAGTTTCTAAAGGAGGATTCAAAGTAGGGAGTCATCAATGATGGGGACACCCTCCTATAAATCCTCTCCCTTGTCTTCCTCGAATATTGGCTGCAAAATGCTCATTAAACCTTTGAATTTGTCTCAAAATTGACCAAAAATCTGCATAAAGCACACATTAGACTTCACGGCATAATGACTAACCCAACTCACTCTATTAACATAAATATAAGAAAAAACATGCAATAAAATAATGAGAATGGTGGATTAAGCTAAGTTAGGAGGCCAAATGAGCCCATATAATTACCCATTTATGGGGCTCATCATTGAGCTTGATGTTGCAAATCATGTTTCTGGTCTGATAATGATGTGTTATGGGCCTGAATAGTTGATTATCCCTGTTGGCTTTGTCAAGAAGCTGTTATAAGTGGTCATTGACCTTACTTAGCCAATACTCTCTATCCTCATTGATCTCCAAGGAAATTTTGTCCTCCATGTCTAGGTCTTCATCTAGCAAATTATGTCTTATCTCCTCCTTCAATGCCCTTTTCAGTCCCTTGGTCCTTGGCCCATTTTTCCTAACTTGCTTTTTAGGATCCTCATGTTCACCATGTTTCAACACTGCTTTACGTTTGCCTTCTTGTTGCAACACCTTGGATTGCTCTTTCTCCATGATGCACTATTTAGCCTTAAGCTAACTATTTTCTTTCTCAAGGAAGGAGATGATGAAACTTTCTCTTGCCATATTATCCATGAGTTGTTTGATTTGAGAATCCTTCTCTTTGATAATCTATAGCATGTTTGAAGTTTCATTTTCTACTTCCAAGTCCACCAATTCAAAATCATGTTCAATTAGGTCTTCATCCTATACATGTGATCCCTGTTTTGCTGATGCCAAAGGCTTGGCCCTTTTCTCAACTTGAGAAGTAAACACAAGCCTTTTTTCTCTTTGATACATTCTGGTCACCTCAGGTTTAGGTGCCTTGGGAACCTCCACTGAATTTTTTGATGATCCTAGCTCCACCTATTGTGTTGATATGTCTTGATGATGAACTGAAAAGGTAGATTCATGCTACTACAAAGTTGTTTCTATGAATGAATCCCATGTCATGTTCCTTTCTGTTAACCGATGGAGAAATACAATCTTTATCAAATTGTGATGAAAAATACTAGGATGATGTTCTTTTCCTTTCACTTGTACCTTCTCAGAAATTTTAGTAAGGCTTATACATAGATAATTACACATGTTGAGAGGTTTTAGAGCCGTGAAATGCATTAGAATCCTGATGTGATATGCATACAATTTGGAAAATATTCCCTCACAGGTGAAAAATATCATTACAACCTTCATCAATGGCGCATACTTCCCCAATAGGTACCTAAATGGGATTATGTGTGTATGGGCCTCTTTGTAGGGTGATTTCAAGAAAGATCTGTAATGTTCAAGGTCCAAGCTCATGCCCTTAAACCAATACTCTCCATGATCAGGTGTCCCTATGGCAAGAGAAATGGAAACTACTGAAAATTTAAATTCAACCCCTGCAATGATGGCCCTTTACCCTTTCATATTGGTGGCAATCCAATCAGTTAGCTATTCATAGAAACCCACTTCACCTACCCTTCGACAAAACCCTAGAAAACTGACATCGTCAAAGCACTGCTTAATGAATGGTGATGAGCTGATTTCATTGTAATTGGTAGGCTCATATCTCAGGATTTTACCTCCTTTATGATGTTTTCTCCTTTCTGATGGTGAAGAATCTCCCTTCATTATGATAGAAACCCTAGATAATAGAAAAATGGAAAAACAATGAAGAATGAGTGAAATGATGAAATGACGGGGTTGGGGAAGGGAAATGATGGTAGGGGAATTTTGGGAAGTGAATAGGCGCTACAAGAAACTTAGGAAGTTTGGATTAAGTGAAATTAGAGAAAAGTATGATTAGGAGAAATTGAAAAACAGTCCTGCTAGGAAATTTGCCCAAAATGATAGGTATGAGCTAGGGTTTGTGTAAAGATAAGGTAATCTGAGGGTAGATGAGTTAATTAGTGAATTATACGGTGATTTAGACATTTACAAAGGTATGAGGTGACAAATTTACAAGTTTACAATGTCATAAATAACCAAACCCATCAATTACACTAGTCTTGCAGCATGAAATTTCACATAAACCCTAGATGAAGAAAACTCACATTTGCATTTATTTTGCCAAAGGAAAAAGGTGAGAAAAAGGATGATACTTACCTATGAATAAGCTTAGAAGAAAAATAAGTAGGAATGCAAGCTCAAATTTGAAATTTGGGTGAGTTTGGGCAATTTTCAGGCTACTCTGTCACAAGCGCAACACAGTTAGCAGAAGCGTGGCATAGCTCATCGAAGTGCAACACCACCTCCAGAAGGGCAGCGCCGGGATATTTTGTTCAAATATGGCTAGGAAACACATATTTTTTCACCAGTGGAAAGGGGATCTTGATGAAAAAATGAGTTTAGGATGTAAATGAAACAATTTTGGGACTTTTTGAGATTTTAAAGGCACAATATGATCCTCTTTTGAATAAAAATGGGCCCCACATATCTTTTCAAAACATGACTTTCCCCTTTTAAACTTGGTTACTATAGAGAGTTGAAACCTGAGCTTCTCTTTATCTTTTTGAACAATGAGACTTCTTCTTTAAGAACCTTGAGATTGTAACTATTAAGAACTTATGAAAATTCATAAAAACATATGCAAACAGTTGCTTATCACAACTCATCTAATGCCATATTTATGCATGGAATGAGAATGGACCTTGAAACCCTAATGAACTAATGAAGATATCCGACTGAATGAAATGGTAATGATGATGACTGATATGATGAAAAAATTATCTTTATTATGATTCCCTCATCTGAGTGAAGTAGGTGATCGACATGTGAAAAATTTCAAAAGAATAGGGACATTCCTAGACAAACTAGCTACTGACCAAATTTTACTCTGAAAACCTTGTGACATGATAAAATTTGACATTGATACCCCTAACGGACTTGGTAAAAGCATATTTTATTATTGGTGATAGGAAGACAAGCTTTACACTAACACATCTAAATACATTTAGAGTGGAAAAGTGGAGGAATTAGCTCATGGGACCATTTTTACTGGTGGGACCTAGTTTTGCAAAACGGGGTCTGAAACCTTCCAAGAGCGTTTTGAGGAATCAAATGACGTTTTTTTGGGTTAAAAATTTGGTAATAGGGAGTAGAATATTTTTATGCTATTATACACACATAGATCTTTCCAACGACGCAATAATCGCATCGATCAAAGTTCGTATGCAAAAGTTATGCCACTCAGAAGTTGACCTTCCTATTTTCACAACTATAGTTTGGGAGGATATCGTCTTAGACCCCATTATTCATGGAAAAGGGGCTAGCCACTTATTTTTGATGTAAAAGACTCTAGAAGAGTCTATTTTGTAACTTTATTTAAGAGTTGATGTAGTCAAACTTAACCACTAGTAGGCTATTGAGCTGTGATATAACAGGCCACTAGGAGGAAGAGGCATGCCATTCTTTAGAGTGAATTTTGTTCCATAGCTGAGAAAATATAGCCAGGAGAGACAGGAGGTAGAGCACACATAGATGATATGTGCACTATGGCAGTGCACAAGCCACATACATTACTTATTTGTATTTGCATCCATATTTCTAGACAAAGAAATAGAGCGAAGCGACCTCACCTTCTAGCTGGGTTTTCTCGAAAGGGTTTCCCAAAGAGCATATTTTTCGTATTATGTGTGTGTGAGATTATTTTTTCATTATCTACTTTTTTTCTTAATTTAATTCTACATGCATGCACTAATTACAGTTAATTTTACAGATCTAGAAATTAAATAAAACTGCAATAGTGTAGAATCTCAAATTTTTAATATAATATTATTAGATTTGTTGTGACAAACTGTCTAGTGGAATATCCACGTCAGTTTATAGATCACTACGAGATGTATTCGATAATTCTAGGAGATATATTGAACTGTTTCCATTACCTGATTGCTAGTGATAGCCAATGTGATGGCATTGATGTCAAACATACTAGCATGAATGTTGGTGGCAGCATAAGTGTTAACATTGATGTGCATGGTGTGTTAAGCTTAGGGGAAGTCCCATGGTTATTGTAATATCGTGTAGAGAATCATCAAAATAGTAGGATTATTAAAGAAGCCAAAAAAATATGACTATGATGGTTGGTAGTTCCAGATTTTAGAGCCATCTCTACATCAAAAGATTAACATAATGGTTGAAGGAAAAGTATAGTTGAAAAGTGTGTGGTGAGATATTTACAATGTTATGATGAAGTATATGAATGACCTTTTGGATAAAAAGTTATGGTTAAGAAATGTTAGGACATGAATTCCTTAGGAGTAGTCCCTGGAACCCTAGAACCTGGTAAGGTCAGAAGCTTAGAAACTGATTTTAAAATACTACAGGATTGTTGGGTTGTGTTATATTCTTTCCATGACTAGTGGGGGGGTCATAGGGGAGGGGAAGCCCCCTATCAGGGGGTATATAGGGGTCTCTCCTACATGAGATCCAGGGGGCAGCGCCCCAAGATTTTTTTTTTTCAGACCCTATATTACCTATGGTTTTGTGCATGGATTTCGCACATGGTTTTGGGTACGATGGTTTTCGGTCCATGGTATTATGTAGATCCGGTAAAGGGAACTACGATTATGTTCTAATCTAGGGTTAATGGATTAGGGTTTATGGATGCTTCGACATGTATATATATGTATTGTAGCATTGAAAGGAACATAATGAAAAATAAATCTTGTAGTTCCGGTTTTGGGATCCAGGGGAAAATCTCTATGTATATGTGTTTTATGTGTTATGCTCCTGGCATTGTTTATTTTTTGTTTTTGGAATTCGTATGTAGGTAATTTTTGTACGGGGTTAAAACCTACATGGATTACAGTGAGTTGGGGAAGTGAGAAGCCTAAAACCCCGGAAGGTTAGAATCTCCGAAGGTCAGAGCCTGGAGGTTTATTTAAAAGCTGTTACAAGATTTTAGTAAGCAAGGGTCACATGAAAAAATCCTAGAAGGTCGGAATCTCGTAGGATCGGAAGCCTGGAGGGTTGGAATCCCAGAAGGTCAGAACCCCATAACATTTTTTTAAGAGAAATTCTTAAAAGCATCAAGATTGAGGGCTTTAGGCATTAGAGTTGGCAGTAGGTCACACGAACATTGAACCATTACAATTGATATTACTTGGAAAACCAAGGATCAAGGAATCCTTTCTCTCTCCTACAACAATACAGGTGGCAGCGTATAATTGGTCGGAGATGACGTTAGAATGAAATAACCTTGGACACATGGAAAGTAATTTTGGCATTATTGAGTGCCCAAAAGGCCCATATATGGGTGACACATAGACCTCTCACAAGTCAACATATGGCATGGATGATATCACCCTAGAAGTGGGCATACCCCATAGGTTGGAAACTACATAACCCTTTGTTAAAATAATTTTATGGAAACATAAGGAGAGAGAACTTTAGGCCTTAGTTCCAAGGCGTGATTCTTGGAGTTAAAAAAGACCAAGGGCACAAAATTTTATAAAGGAAAATAAGCTCTCAGAGGCTTTAGAAGCAATGGCACCACATGTCATCCTGACGGGATGTTGATTGGCCAATGCATACAACAAGAATTCTCACCTTGAAATGTGATCTTGAAGGAGAAAGCTAAAGGCTAAGAATAATCCAGGATAGGTTTTTGTGTTGTTGTGTGACCAAGGGCATGTTGAAGGCTATAAAGGGAATTTATCCCTCGTATTGCACCAGAGAGGTCTAGCTCCTAGAGGCTTAGTCATAGGTCACACCACCTAGTCCTATGAAGGAGAACAAGTATAGGAGCTAGGGGAAAGATGATGAGGCAGCTGTGGGCCAGTGCCCAGATTCCCATAACACTTGTGGAATTATATCTAAAGAAACTTTACGAGTACCAGAGCTTCTGGGATCTAACTCATATAATGGAATATGTTTAACTTTCTAGATGCATCGAAATCTCTTTAACATTATGGGCTAGGCCTAGTACTTCTGCCATGTTTTAAGTCTACTACATCTTGGAGAAGAAGATTTGAATAGGTTGATATCTTTGGAGAGAGGTCCTCCAAGTTTGGTGCTTATGCCATATTTAAGGTCTATTATAGGTCTAAGGGCTTAGCACCTATGGATATGGTTGAGTCCGTAATTGTGGGAGAAGTTATCTATGTTTTGCAGATTCTCCAGTTTCTCTATTTTTTGTGAGGTGTTTATGCAGGCATGGATGAGTCGAAATCTAAGTAAATGAACACAGAAGAGTTAGTGTCTCTAGAATAATTACAAGTGTACAAACTATTTGTTCTAGGTGAATAAGACCATGATTGCACAAATGACTTAATGAAGTCATTGGTAATTGTTGAAGGTAGGAAAAAAAGATAGAGAGGATAGCGATTTGCAAAAGTAGCAGATGACTCGAAAACAACCATGCTTAAGCTTTCTTGCAAGCTACCAGGAATTAAATGAAAAATGGTTAAGTGCTATTGAAGCCCCGAAAATCAGGTCTACAACAAGGGGGATACCCACCCAGTCCAGACCTTGAAAGCAACTCCTTTTCCGTTTGGGATTGCGGGTCTGACTAGGGATAATGGGACCAGTTTCCCAATTTGTGTGTGTGTGATGAGAATTGATATTTCCTTGTTAATGATTTCTAAGTAAAATTCTTTTAATCTAAGTCTAATTTAAAACATGCAATTGTATTCTAATGAACAGAAATATCTATTCTAAAACTAACCAGGGATTTAAACTTTCAGTTATGCAATCTAAAATAATTTCTAACAGAAATTGGTAATTAAGATCATTCAATCACTACGAGAAAAGAATTTGATAAAAATAAATTGTTTCGTATAAAAAGTTGGCCGAAACAATTGTGATAAACATATCGCATAATAATTCATTCATACATTAAGCATAAATAGAGTAGTCATCACCGTACAAAAGTTCCAAATGATAACTCAAACATTCAAGCCTTCATATATAAATAATTGAACATAAATATCACTTTAACACAATAAACAAAAATCATTAAGAGATAAAAGTACCATTGATAACAAGTTTTACTCATGAGCTTCAACAATATAGATTTATCTCTTCCTAATTCAACATCTACTAAGAGTACAAAAGTGCATTTCAGTAGCAGATATTAAACACAAATATCAATAAATCTCATTCCATTCATTCGTCAAAACCTCCTCTGAGGGTGCAGAAGTGCTTGTTGAGGAAACATTTTTGACAAATTTCAGGGCCCCTCTCTAAATGCATGAGAGGGGTTAAAATATTACTAACTAAATAATAAAAATAGTTTATTAAAAAAATATAGGAGGAGGTTTAAATGACCGTCCCATCTAAGGCAAAGATAAATCAAAACTAAAACTAAAACTGAATTTGGAAATTAACTATCTATGTATCTGTTCTCTGAGATCACACACATTCAGCATCGGCTTGAGGAGCATCAGTTGGCTGACTTCTGATTTTAGTTGCCTTGCGAAAACAGAATCGGCAAGTGCTAGCGCTATCTTCTCGGCAGAGTTCGTAAGGCATTTGAGAGTCATGCATTGACTGTGTGGCTTAACCAAGTACTGCCAGTAAGAATCCCAATTCAACTTGGCTAACTTATTGATAGACTTTGCTCTTTCTTAAGCCTTTTGTCTCCAGCTTGTCTGTAGATGCTGTGCCTTTGGGAGAAATCCCGGAGCGGTCTCTGATATGAGGTTTGCTCTGTGCAAGTTTTCATGACACTGTCAATGATGTTTGCCACTATAACTGTTTCTTTCGCTGCCTGTTCTACCTTCCTAATCTGTGTGTACCACTTATTAAAGAGAATTTCTTTGTGGGCTTCATTGATTCTGAGCGTGTTGTGGGGAAAAATGCCTATGCAGGACGATCCTATCCTCCTAAGGTGTGACAGTGCCTTAGCAACAAACAGAGACAGCTATTCTAGTATTCTTCCTTTATGAATTAATAATGAAGAGAGATAGATGGACTAACCGGTGTCTTCCGTTTGTCCTTCGATCTGGTCTCTCTTCTCTTGGAGAGTTCCCAGCTACTTGCCTTCCCGATCGCCCAGCTTCAAGAGGTTTCTGCAAGATCACAAGAAGAGAACACTACACAAGACATGGATTCATATTCATAACTAGTTCAAGATTAGAAATAAACTAAACATACTAATGCAATCATACATCAAAGATACATCAGTATATAGGAGAAACCAAGATAGCTTTATTGATGAATAACAAGGTTCAGGAAGAGATACAACCCAAAGGGCTCTAATCCAGCATCTCCTTCCCAGCAAATGGAATTCCTATCTTCACCCCCTTCAAAGCATTAAGCACCCAATAGTTCCAGTCTCAAACCAACAGCAATTCTTTGCAATAACAAAATTCCAGTCTCCTAGATCTCATGGAGGAGAGATCCATATATAGATATTTGGAGAGAGGATGAGTCAGCTTGAGATCTGACTAGTGTCCTCTCCCTCTGTCAGTTCTTGATTCCACTTGGAGGTTCTTGCTTCCACTTGGAGATTAAGAGCCTCTTACTCATCACCAGTCGAATTCAATGAGGCAAGTGTCATTGAGGAAGATTCTGGAAGCTTCCTGGGTCTTGACACCTCTTGGAATGAACTTGCCATTTGGCAATTCTCGCTCAACGCACCCTGGTAGTGCTTCTACCTGCGTTGCAGTGCAGGTAGCCAGTGTTGGCTTTGACATTCAGCGCAGACAGCTAGTGGAGCCATTGAATTGATCCTGAATTGACTTGTTTTTGAGCAGTTTCTGGTGGAGAACTTCTGTGAATTGCTGTGGTTTGTTGGCCTTGTTCCTCTAGGGGTAGGAACAACATGTTTAGGGACTTTGGATCCCTTAGATTATGGACATTTCATGCTCAATGTTGCAAGGCACAAAAATGTCTATAACAGTTGCCCCCTAAAGTATGAGGCCGTTTATCGGGTGAAATGCTTTATCAGGAGGATCCAAAGTTCATCCAATGCTGGGAGGAGACCTGTAATAGGATACAATACAATACATTATTTTTCATACTACTTTCATGATCTAGCTGAGGCGGGCATTCCCATGCTCAGCTTTATAAATTCATTTTTCTGTACATAGAACAGACAATCGTCTGATGGTAGACTGATAATTTTGATGAAATTATCATCCTTTGGGTAGGATAATTATCTGCTGCAATGATGTACATGCCAATGTCTTTATCTTTCCTGAATATATATCGCAGTCCGGATGGATGAAACTAGATCCGGGGTCTTCAAACTCGTTCGATCTTCACTCTAAGTACAAGTCGATCCATGTGAGAATTGTTCTGAAGTCGAACATGGAAAGACATCGCTTGATTACCGGTCAATGAGGTAAACCGTTAACAAGCGCGAGAGGAATCACCGATAATGATAATGACCCTCAAGGTACTGCAGTACAATTCACGTGGTGTGAATAAAGGAGTTGGCGTCGAACACCACGCAAAATCTTTCGGTCGAAGGTCATTGATGTATACCTGTCGCCGGAAGTGAGAAACTTGCCATTGAGGCATGCAAGCTTCAAAGTACTGAAGGGGTTGTTCCTAGATCAATTTCTTGGATAATGAGCTGATGTCGACAAGAAGCGATCCGTCAAAGGAGGGCCTTAATGAATCCCACATCAATGACACGGAACGAAGCTAATGATTTTGATGGAGGTGAAAACGATCTGTGACATATGATTTAGGGTGGCGGTCATGAAAGGATGAAGGATAATGTACGGCAGTGGATGGGACACGGTTGACTTTTTCTGAACAACTTTTCATGAACATATGGCGAGACTGATGTGATGGATCGGTAGCATTACCCCAAATATGGATGGTATGGCAAGACCATGGATGTGACCGGTGAATGAAACAACCCAACCCGATTGTGGTACGGAGGAAAAGTGTCATGTTCAAGAGCGACTTGCTACCATCAAAGTTTTCTTGAGTTTCTCCCAATTTTTCCCCAGTCATTGCTGACCAGTACCTCTTTATTTTTGTCAAGCTTGAGGAGGATAACATATGCTTGTTCTATAACCTGCCCTTCGGGCAAGCCCATCGCTATGTTTTAACGAGCCTAGCGATAGTGAAACTCGTTCTCGTCTAAAGACAAGTTTGTTGCTATTTAATGATTTTAACGAGTCTAACGACAAGGATAACTCGGTCCTTTTCATTTTTAGAGAGTCTGAAAAGGTACATAAAGTTAAATCCAAAAGTCCTTTTTCGTCATCTAATCCCTTAAGTCTGAAAAAGTATAAAACAATACAGAAGGGATGAGTTTTCGATAGTTTTAACGAGCCGAACAAAACAAGCGCTCGATGTTTTTGTGCAATAATCCCTCAGGTCCAGAAAGATTAAAATCTAGAGGAGGGATAGCACTTCCTGTCCCTTTAACGAGCTGGAAGGCCAAGGACTCGGCAATCTTTTCATATTTTACGAGTCAGATGAAAAGAGCTTAAAGAAGACTCGTCTTTTGAGGAACGAGTGATAAAACGGGTTAGCAGCTGATTCCAGGTACAGGTTGGAATTTTCCAATCACGGCAGTGTCACAAGGATGGCTAGTGAAATCACTCTTCACAGCTGTTCCTCAAAATGGGTAAACAAACATATGGAGGTGAACGATCGGCCAATGGAAAAGTGGAGGTGATGGTGCAAACACGACCAAGGCTTTAATGGCTGATAAGGTTACATTCACAGTGGTTATTTACTGGGTGGGTTCATTTTTTATTTTAAAATGAGCTTAAACGCTGGTGGAAACACTTGCTCATTGCTTATGTTTATTTTTTAACGAGCATGAAGTCCGCGTTAAAACTGCTTGGATCTTGCGTTTATTTTTTAACGAGCATGAACTGTGTGCTAAAATTGCTCGATTTACCCAGTCATATGATAAGAGTGTCTCATCAAGATTTTTTTTTTTATGGAGCTTCATCTCACTAAGATTTGCTCCGCATCCTTTCGTTATGCAAGTTCGGAAACGACTAATCCAAAAAACAGATAAATAACCGCTCTTTGCTTGCACTCCAAAAGGTTTGCATTCCCCCAGGCATAAAGTATGATTTCAAGGTTACCCCTCAATTTGCAGACAAAACATTCGTTCTATCGGGAGAGGCCTACCTCTTTCAGGTTACCCAAAGATAGTTCTGTTATTCTTTCAACAAAACACTTCTTCGGCGGTGTCTACCGAAATAGACAAAGGTGAGAGATGATGCCCGCCAACTCACATAACTTTGACAAAAGAATCTTATTCTAGAACAAACCCTCTTCCACTCACAGACGCGGTACAGACTAGTCATATTCTCCCGCGGAAACCTACTCTATACCCAAAGTTTTCCTGCCGAAGCAGACCAGGACGCATGCCCCCTGGGTTCCAGTCATATCCTCCCGGATTACTCGCACTCATCAGGAGGACGGACCGTGGGTTGAGACACTTCTTGCGTGAAGAGACCATTTAGGGATGGTATATGACTATTTGCGATGCGTGATCCGGGAAATGAAAGCTGGTCCACGAGCTTGACCACTCTTCCTTCGTGCGGAAAACACATTACTCTAAAGAGTGAGGAGACGATGGCTCCCATGCGATATATATAGTCTCGTCCAAGGAGTAGGTTATAATCCAAGGGTCCTTGAATGACCATCACGTTCATTTGAATGGTCTTCCCTTTCAATGTAATGGGCACATTGGGGAGGATCCCTAAAGGTCGACTGGTTCCTTTATCAAAGCCTGTCAGATTTCTCATTTTAGGCAAAAGTGCTGGCGAACCAAGCGCTTTCCAAGCAATAGAGGAAAGGATACTCACAGATGCCCCCTCATCAATGATAGTGCAAGCCATTACCATTCTGTATATTTGAACGATAATTCTGAATGGTATGCTTGCTGGCAAACGGGGTCTGCCTAGTTGGTTCCAGTCGAACGAGACAACTAGGTTGCTTGGTAGTGGGACCGAATAGACAGCCGGGTATGACTCTGACGAAGTTCCTTCCTGCGACAAAGGAATGGGCAAATTGCCCCCTTGTTCGTCGGAGTCTGTGTTGATGAAGAGAATTTGGATGGTGTCGTCTTTATTCTCCTCTGTGATGGTATCATTCGAAGATAGAGCCTCTGAAGGCAAAACTGGGTCAACTGCCGCTTCAACCTTTTGACTTTCGTCAGGTATGGAATCAGACGGTTCATCTTCAATGATAGGTGCTTCGGCTGACCACCTGAGCGGGCCAGCCGTGTTCTCAACTGGTGAAGGACTTGGCAGGAGTTTTTGATATCCAGGAGGAAGTTGCACTCGTAAAATCGGGCGATCTTCCAAAACTCTTTTCGCCTCGTCTAAGAAGGGACAACAGTGGATGGCATGGTCGCCTTCACACAGTTTGCAGGGAAATCTAGCTTTCCCTCTCTGTCCTGTGACTTCACTTTCACTAGTTGACGGTGAGCTGTCAACATGGCTATCAGAGGTTGACGCCACCGAATTGTGCAAACGGGGAGACCAGTCCCTTAGTATCCGAGGGATGCAGGGAAAATCTCTATGGAAGTGGTCTCCCTTGCATATGACACATGGCGATTTAGGCCTAGTCAGTGCGGTGTGTGGATTTTTGTCAGACGACACTTGTTTGCCCCCAGTCGCTTTTGGCTCCTTCTTCTTCTTCTCTTTCTTCTTCTTTTCCTTCTTCTCCTTAGGAACTTGGTTTTTTGATTTACCAGCTCCGTCAAGTGAAGAGGAAGGAGGAGAGGAAGAATTAGATGAAGTAGAAGGCTGGTGGGCAACTCTGATCTGGTCTAACTGTTGATTCGACTGTTCAAGAATGGTGGTGTTCTGAACTACATTGGTTGAAAATAGCCAGACCGGCAGGCCAATTGTCAGTCCTGGAAGCGACAATGTGGCCATATGGGGCGCACCAACATCTCCCCAAGAGGAGAAGGGACTAGGATTTCCACCAAGGGGAATTCCTTGGTTGGTGTGCTCCATTTTTCAACCTAAAGATTAACGCAGGAATAAGGGGTGATTGTTCCGTTTAAAATAAATTTTAACGACGCTTAGACATAACTTGCTTTTTCAATTTTAAAGAGTCGAGAAAAAGCTAAAGATGACTCTAGTCTCCTTCGATGTTTTAACGAGCCCGAAGTGACAAATGCTCGGATGGACTTTTTCCGTTATAGAGTCTGAAAAAGGCCAAAAGGAACTGCTCCAGAGTTCTAGGCAGAGGGTGTGCCAAACTTTTCACAAAACCGCAGAATACTTTTTAGGGTACGGGCGGTAGATCTTCCTGAATGCTGTGTTCAGTGCATTGCGATCAGTAGGGCGGCCGACACGGCTTCCTAAGGATAAAGGTTTTATGCCTATAGGGGTCTCCCAATATATACGCGACGGTACGTGGGAGCACAATCCGTACTGGCGTTATCGTTCCTCAGGAGGAATCACCCACCATCAACGAGATCGACAGTCACCAGGCTTTACGACGCCGTAACACGTCTCTAGCCTAGACCTCTATGTTGTGCGTTATGTTGCAAAGCGTTGTTAAGTTCATTCAATTTATTTTAAGTTGATCTTTTTTAGAAGTTTTCCTTTCAAGGTTCACCACGAGATGTATGATACAATTCCTAAATGCAGTCTAAAGATGATAAGCAAGCTTTATATCTTTTCAACTTTGAAAATCCTAGCTACTAAGGGAAAAGAAAGACACCATCTTTTCTCAAAGAGAAATCAGCACACTCTAATGCACTTTTCCTAAATCAAGCATGCAAACTATCAAGATGCAAATGCACAATGCAGGTGTTTGTTTTCTGCTTTCTTAGTATTGATGCCTACAAAGAAAGCTTTTTGTACAACTTTGAATTTGCTTTTAAATGACAAAGACAAACAAGTTTGCTTTTTTCGAAATCAGAGAGGGTAGAAGAGATTACAACACTTAACGATTTTCGAAATGAAAACTTGTTTCGACACTTTAAAAGAGACAAACTCAAACCAATAAGTAAAAGCAAATGTATAATCAACTGTAAACAGCCAATGAACTCTCTCCTAAGATCACAATGAACAGATCTGAATCAAGGGCTACAGGATGACTATTTCACTCTTGCAAAGGAAAACTGTAAATGATGCCACAAACACATAAAAACACTCACAGTCTTTTTGTACAAAAGGAGGCAAAATTTAAGCAGAGCAAAGGAGCTATCAGACTGGTACCTATGCTGGTTACAGGCTGCAAAAATCAGAGATCAAAACAAGGCAAAACAGAGCAGAGAACCCCAGCTGCACAAGGCCTAACTGGTTCAGCGCAACCTCAACACAGAGGTTTTGACATTCAGCGCAGGTAGCCTTCACGGGACCTGCGTTGAAATGCAGAATCCCTTCACAGGGTCTGCGCTGAAGGAGAAACTCTCGTTTCTCACTGGGTTCTGGGTCACAGATTGCTATTTAATCTACTGTTTTAGGCCAAATAAAAGCAACAAGCAAGGTACAATCAAAGGGATGCTTTGAGGGAGTAGTAAGATCTATCACAAAGGATCATCAAATCATTTGTGATTCCATTGTTCAGATCATAGACAAGTCCAGTGGTTGGATCAAAGCAGCAACTGTCTACTTTGCATCTGAGAATAGCATATGCAGTTCGATTGTTGTTGTCGAGTCTATGAAACAAACAATGATGGAAACACAAATAAAATGACTAAACAGATCTCCCCAGCGCGTGGAGTCGCCAATTTTTTGTGGGGAAAAATGCCTATGCAGGACGATCCTATCCACCTAAGGTGTGACAGTGCCTTAGCAACAAACAGAGACAGTTATTCTAGTATTCTTCCTTTATGAATTAAGAATGAAGAGAGATAGATGGACTAACCGGTGTCTTCCGTTTGTCCTTCGATCCGGTCTCTCTTCTCTTGGAGAGTTCCCAGCTACTTGCCTTCCCGATCGCCCAGCTTCAAGAGGTTTCTGCAAGATCACAATAAGAGAACACTACACAAGACATGGATTCATATTCATAACTAGTTCAGGATTATAAATAAACTAAACATACTAATGCAATCATACATCAAAGATACATCAGTATATAGGAGAAACCAAGATAGCTTTATTGATGAATAACAAGGTTCAGGAAGAGATACAACCCAAAGGGATCCAATCCAGCATCTCCTTCCCAGCAAATGGAATTCCTATCTTCACCCCCTTCAAAGCATTAAGCACCCAATAGTTCCAGTCTCAAACCAACAACAATTCTTTGCAATAACAAAATTACAGCCTCCTAGATCTCATGGAGGAGAGATCCATATATAGATATTTGGAGAGAGGATGAGTCAACTTGAGATCTGACTAGTGTCCTCTCCCTCTGTCAGTTCTTAATTCCACTTGGAGGTTCTTGCTTCCACTTGGAGATTAAGAGCCTCTTACTCATCACCAGTCGAATTCACTGAGGCAAGTGTCATTGAGGAAGATTCTGGAAGCTTCCTGGGTCTTGACACCTCTTGGAATGAACTCGCCATTTGGCAATTCTCACTCAACACACCCTGGTAGTGCTTCTACCTACGTTGCAGTGCAGGTAGCCAGTGTTGGCTTTGACATTCAGCGCAGACAGCTAGTGGAGCCATTGAATTGATCCTGAATTGACTTTTTTTTGAGCAGTTTCTGGTGGAGAACTTCTGTGAATTGCTGTGGTTTGTTGGCCTTGTTCCTCTAGGGGTAGGAAAAACATGTTTAGGGACTTTGGATCCCTTAGATTATGGACATTTCATGCTCAATGCTGCAAGGCACAAAAATGTCTATAACAGAGCGCGCCTGCCTTCTTTCCTTCTTCTGATTCCTGCCAACCCAAATAATCAGATATCTGCATATCACCTAAGGATATACCCAATAAATACCGTTGGTTTTGGAGTGTGGGTCTCGCCTTTAGCCTTTAGCATTTTTCCCCATGGTTTTCCAGGCTTACATGTGACCAAGTGTTCCAGGGCTTTCCTTATCGAGGGGTCTTTCCTAGCGATGTGCGATTAGAGCTAAGCGCTAATTGCACATCAGAAACTGCCTCCTTTTCCTGATTTGGGCTTAAGTGCTAGTTTCACCTCTTGCACGGTTTTGGTAGATAATACATAAACCTTTAATCTTGTGGAGTGAATGACCCAATGAGGTCTTGGCCTCGATACTTGAATTTTCTGTCTGTTATATCAACACTGTCCAGTACCCACTTAACCATGTCTGTTTACGGAAGATTCTTAGGTCTTGCCGCTATCCTGTGCAAGAATGAACATGCAAGTTATGTGATTGATGTTTCATATGACCCGCGTGAGTTTGTTGTTGCTTTAACCTCCATAACTCTAGGACTTTCTTCTTCGAGCAGACTGTACATGCCTTCCCAAGTAGTTATGTTGACATCTCTGTTACAGGTGGTGTCTGTGTATAAGGGCGTCATCTCTTTGTCCTCAGCAACTAGAGCTTTTCCCTTCTTTCCCATTACGCTCTGAACACTACTGTGTATATTATTCTACTTTCCACTCCTGCAAATTTACAAGTAAGGAAAGAATAATGGTAAGAGATAAGGTGACAGGAAAGCTCATAATGCCGAAATCATATAAAATATATCACCCTACGTAAAATGTCCTTTCGATTAGATCTAAATCTTATCTCATTAATGACCATCAACTAGCCACTAAATTGACATTAATGCCCATAACTTGGTAGCGGATCACGAGAAAAACTTTATTGAACGATGAGCCCTGCAGATCTACTATAAAGCAATTTTGCGATTTTCTTCGCAATATCTTAGATCGCAATATCGCTAATATGTTTTGTTAACAATCATTTATCACCACATGTTTTTGCGAGATGCGATTTGTGAGATGCCTTATCGCATATCGCTGGGTCGAGATATTTTACCTTAAGTGATACTTGCGGCATATGAAAGGTGCGATGCGCGATGGGTCTTCAAGGCGTGAGATCTCGCATTGCGTTTTCGCAATTTCGATAGTTTTCTTATATGATGTCTACCATTACCCTTTGCGATGCAATGTTTTATTGTTGAGAGAATGATTTTATTGGGAACTTATCATATAACTTAAGTTCTTTTATGTTTTGCGGGTGTTTTCTTAAGTTTTATGATAGTATGTTTTATTCAAAGGGGAATATAAGTGCTACATTTTATTTTTTAGAAGGGTCCCCATTTATTTAGTATTAGTAATAAAACTAAATAAAAATGGGGTTGTTGCTAGCCACAACAATTGGCGATTGACTTGGAAGAACCAATTATCTCTGATTATCTTTTGAATTTTCTAAACTTCCAAAACAGAAAGGTTTTCTGAAAAATCAAACTTTATTATAGAAACATAAAGTGCATCATGTTTTCAGCCATTAATAGTAGTTTGTTTCTTCTGTGTTAACTCTCATTATCTACTTCCCAAAGCTAGTCATTGTATTTACATCAGCCACTACTTGGTTTATAAAGATAAAAACAAAGACTTCTCTGTAGATAAGTTTTAAGTATGCTCATTTGTTGTATGTAGAGCCTCTGCTGCCAGCAAGCGTTCATAACCTCGATAGGGTTACCTGTTACCCAACAATGATCCTGTATCCTACTTGGAGAAATATACAATTTCCAAAGATAAATCCATATCCACACTTATTGCTTTTTTTTCTTTTAATTAAAGAACAATCTCTTGGTTTGGTAGCCAAATTATGATAGTGCCATTCACTTGATTTATAACTTTGCTGAACAAGCTGGCTCGTGATGAGACCCCTTATCTTTTGATTGCAACAATCTTGAGTCATTTCCCTGTTTTGGTATGCAGTTTTGGCAATGTCAGCAAGTTATAATATCTATGATCATGATAAGTCGACTCATGATGAGACCTCTTATTCTTTAAGTTTATAGTGTATCATTGGATTATTCTTTGAAACTCATAATTCTCTAGGTGGAGAGGAAGTCATTGGTTCCTTAAGAATAGCTCTGGATGATAATTATAGAGTTTTTGGAAAGAGATTTTCTACAGAGAATCTTTGTTTTGTTATTGATGCTTTTCATTGACTGATATAAAACAAATTCCCACTAAAGGTTGCTTTTTATCAAAATTCGTAAGGATGAAACTAGTAACATTTCCAGGCTTATGGAATTTCACTGTATCTTTCAATACTAATGATCAATTTTAAAAATCAGTTCTATTTACACAAGCGAAAAAATTATATATAAAAGAAACACTAATGTTTTTTGTGAATTCCAAACGTAATCATTTACAACTTGTTTTATTATCAAAATAAAGCTATAAACAATTGTTTACAAAAATAGAAGAGTTCATCTCCTATGGAAAGTATTTATTTTGAGGATCTGCCCATTAACAGGTAAAGATTCTCTTTTCCCTGCTAAATCTTGCAACATGAAAGTGGATGGATCTATGATTTCCACAATTTGGAATGGGCCAAGCCATATTCGTTGGAATTTTGAATGTTTTCCTTTTTCTTCATGAGCCTTATCCCATTTTAAAACTAAATCTCCAATTTGAAAATCCTTCCTAGTTACCATGCTTGAATCAAAAGAGGCCTTTACTAATGCTTGATGATGAGCGTGTGTTATTCTAGCATGTTCTCATTGTTCTTCTAGTTTAAGGATCTGCAGTTGTCTTAGTTGTAAAGATGAAGTTGGTGTTTCATCAATAAATTGAACTAAGGCCAAAGAAGGAATTGTTAGATGAGTTGGCAGAAATTCTTCTTTCCCATAAACTAAATTAAAGGGAGAAGTGCCAATGGAGGCTTTCTGTGTTATTCGGTCTACCCAAAGAGCATACATCAAAGATTTGTGCCAATTTTTATGATTCTAATCAATGGTTCGCTTAATGATTCTGATTAAGTTTTTATTCATTGATTCGGCCAACCTGTTCCATTGTGGGTGATAATTGGTAGAATATTTAAGCTTAAAACCTCTTTTAAGCGTGAATTCAGTCATAGCATTGCCAAAAAAATATGATGCATTATCAAACATTAAAGCAGAGGGTAAACCGAACCTGGTGATTATGAATTGATCTATGAAATCAATTATGTGCTTAGCATTAGCTGTCTTGAGAGGTACTGCTTCTACCCATTTAGTAAATAATATATAGCTAAAAGGATATACCTATGTTGTTTAGAAGAGTGACGAACGATCTCACCTATTATATCCAATCCCCATTGATCAAAGGGTTGATCGATATTGACTGGTTGTAAAGGAAATGATGGTTTCTTTTGTCTCCCAGCAGTAGTTTGGCAAATTTGATATTTCCTTGCATAGCTATGTGCATGTTTAAATAGTGTAGGCCAATAGTATCCTACATGCAAAATTTTATGTGCTATAGCATCTCTCGCATAATGTCCACCTGCTGGTCCATCATGGAGTTCCTGCAACACCTTTTCAGCATCAGATTTCTCAAGACATCGAAGGAGAAAAGAATCATAATTCATCCTAAAAAGTACATCGTTTACGAGTTGATACTACTTAGCCTTCGATCTTAAAGCTCTTTTCTTTGTTTAATCCAAATTTGAAGGAGCATATCTGTTCTTTAGATAAAATATAATATCAACATATATTGATTCAATATCGTTTAGGCTTACCTCATACATTTGTACTTCTTGATTTGAAGATGGTATTTCGGAAATAAGTGATGCTCCAGCCAACATTTTTCAAAAGACTTGACCTTTTACAATATTTGTTGGCTTGATCTCAACGTCATATTCTTGTAAGGTAGTAACCCAATTTTCTCTCTTTTCACCCACCGTCTTTTTGCACTAAGAGATTTCTTACCACTGGAAACGATGCTATGATTTTTGTATGGGTTTTAAGAAGAAAGGGTCTGAAATTCTTGATCGCTTTGAAAATAGCATAAGCTTGTTTGTCAATGTCAGAATAATTTAATTTAGCCCCTTGTAGATTTGAACTAAAGAAGGCAATTGGGGCTTCCGCCTTGTCTTGATTATCTTGAGTGAGTATTGCAGCATATGATTTATTAGAGGCAAATGTATAGAAAATGAAAGGGTTCTGAAAAATTTGGAGTCACTAAGGATGGGGCATTAACAATCACTTACTTAATTAGATTGAACACTTCATATTCCTATTTGCCCCATTTGAAGAGTGAATTCTTCTTGATCATTGATTGTAATGGTGATACAATCATTGAGAAGTATGGAACAAATCTTTTAAAAAAATTAATCTGGCCAAGGAAGGATTGCATGGCTTTCTTGTTATGAGGCAAGGGTATTTCGAAAATCTCCTTAATTCTATTGGGATCAATATGGATTCCATATTTTGACACTATAAATCCAAGAAGTTTTCCTTCACTTAATGCAAAAAAGTACTTTTTTGGATTAAGTGAAATCCCATACCTTTGGCAATGTTGGAAGATCTGTTTTAAGTCTCTAAGGTGATTACCACATTTTTTAGAATATATAGTTATGTCATCCAAGTAAATCACCATTGATTTGTTTACTAATCCCTTACATGTGATGTCCATGGCCATCTGAAATGTGGCACCAGAATTAATCAGACCAAATGGAATCTTTTGATATGCGTAAGTACCCCATTCGGTTCCAAACATGGTTTTCAGTTGACTGTTGGGATGGACCAGAACCTGGTTGTAGCTGAAGAAACCATCTAAAAAGGACATTAATTCTGATCCTACAACGCTCGCAATGTTTGTTCCATGGGAGGTAGGGGAAAATTATCCTTTTGGCAGGCTTTGCTAAGATTTCGAAAGTCAATACAAATTCTAATGTCTCCGTTTTTCTTTCTGATGGGAACCAAGTTGGAAACTTGTCTAGAATGTCGAACGGGAAAAAAAATATTGGCTTTCAATAATTTATTGAGCTTAGATTTAATCTGGCTTTCCAGATTAGAATGGATCTTCCTCAGATTTTGCTAGACAGGTTTTTTATCAGCTATCATTGGGATAATATGCTGAATGATTGAAGTGTCATAAGTCTTAAGGTCATGTAGTTCTAGGCAAAGACACTTTTGTATTGCTTTAGGAGACGAACGTAGGCTAATTTTTGTTCAGGGGCTAGGCCAAGGCCTAGGTTGATATTCTGTGGCTTGGTATCAGTTCCTAGATTTACTAATTCATAGTTCAGAGTTGAACTCTAAAGTTTTGAATTGGTAGATAT
This sequence comes from Pinus tabuliformis, assembly GCA_031772625.1. Lineage (NCBI taxonomy): Eukaryota > Viridiplantae > Streptophyta > Pinopsida > Pinales > Pinaceae > Pinus > Pinus tabuliformis. Next base: position 44,010,359 of record CM062815.1, read on the forward strand.
CTTAAATGGTCTTTCAAATCATATAGGTTTTCCAACTTGACTACAGATTTTGGTATAGCATTATTAGTGCTTTCTTGTTGTAACTGTTTGTCATGTTCATCCTCATCAATTATCTGATTAGTGTAAGATCCTTTCGATGTCAAGAAACTTACAATATCAGGATCATCATTGAAAATTCTCCAGTTTGTAACATTATCAGCGATCGACGGCCTAAAGATCAATTTGATTGAGAATCTGTCTAGGCTATAGTCTTTTGAGGGATTGAGCTTGGAAGCTATGTTTTCCAGGAGGTCAGCACTAGCATTTTGGAGTCTAGGAATGGGTGAAATATTGAATGCTATAAAATGTTCAGTCAGATCTTGCACTAAAGATTGATAATGTTTTAAATGACCTGATAGACAATGTATAGTATTTCGAACCTGTTTAATAACAATCTCAGAGTCTCCAAAGACTTGTAGATACTTGATATCTAATCCGGTTGCCTTGTATAGTCCTTGGACTAGGGCTTCATATTCTACAGTGTTGTTTGTGCAATCAAACTTGAGTCTACATGTTAGCATAGTTTTGTTTCCCTCTGGACTAACTAATACACATCCTGCTCTTGCTCCATCGTCAGACTTAGAACCATAAAAAAATAATTTCCAAAATAAAGATTTATTTACAGGAATATCTATAAAATTAACACATTTACAACTATCTGTTTGAGAAAAGTTTTCTACTTGAGACAGAAAAAAATGTTCTAAGTAAGGCGAAGTATGAGAATTAAAATTTCCTAGGAAAGAGTCAACAGAATAGTTGCCAATTATATTATTTCTATATGCTACAGGTTCATTTTCTCCTTCCAATTCTGTCACTATTTATTTTTAGTATCTTTCTCACTCAACCTTTATCTGATTTGGTTTACCATTGTAAGGGAGCCACATATGTGACCGGTCGGTCGCAAAGTATCCATGAAGATTTTCAGACCAATCCCTACTAAGAATTAAGCCATAAAATTCGGGAATGTTTGTAACTAGAATATTAATAACTTGACATACATTTGGATTAGATGACAACATTATGGTAACTTGATTTAGTTCACTGATTACTTCAACCTGCGATCGGTCTAGCTGAACTATGCGTACTGCAGATTTTTGAGGTTGGATGTTTAACTTCGCACATATTGTTTTAGGTAAGATATTAGGTGAAGCTCCTGAATCTATCAAACCATTATGCAAGTTTTTATTGAAAATTTCATAAGTAAGGAGGAATGGAGGAGTATGAGATTTTGACCTACCTCCAATTAAAGTAATATCATTTGGATCAACTTTATTAGCCATATTAATTGGAGGTCTTCCCATCTCATGAGAAGCTTGCGAGATTACAACAGCAGGTAGAGGTGCAGCAGGTATTTCATATAACTCTTTCAAAAGTAGCCTTTGTTGATGTTTTAATTTGCTCAATTCATGAAAAGTAATGTTAGCCTGGTCTTCTTCATGTCTTCAATGATATTATACTCCATCTCATCAGAAACAATCAATGTTTTAGACGAAGTTGGTGAATCGGATTGGACTGGGCTTGTTTGAGTCGCTTTTGGTGATGATTTCTTACCTGCGACTTTATCTTTGGATGCTGAGCTTGCACTCTTCTGTTTAGGACTAGGTTGTGGAGAATCGAGTTGATTTCTACTTCTGGTACTGACTGGTGATACCTCTTTATCCTCTTTGTCTTGAAGGATGAAGTCCCACAGTCCTTGTACTTTTACAACTTCATCTTCATCAGTAATTTCCTCGTTAGAAACTTCCTCTTCTTCTCCTTCAGATTCTGCATTTGTTATAGCATTGGGAGGCTTTGAATCAGTTGAAGGATTTTTTCTATAAGGCTTGTAGGGCTTGTTAGAAGAAGTCTCTGCTACTTGCCTCTTAATGTCAACCATTTCATTAGACATGGTTATTAGGACTTTCTGCAATCCTTCTAAATCAAATGGGTCTTTTTATTGCTTTTTCTTATGATCATTTCTAAAAGTAACCTTCTTAGGTTTTCTTTCATCGATAGCATTTTTCTTTGCTAAAGCTAAGATACGTTTTTTTACTTCTAATGCTTCCTTCATGTTTTCAGCCAATGTTGTCTTGGCAGCCCTATCAACGAAGATTGCTATGTTTGATGGTAAAGCAGATATGTACCATTCACTTCGAACTTCTTCACTAGGCTTGGAAGCGGTCAGAATTTTATTCAAAAGCTTGTTGAAATGTGAGTTAAAATATTTGATAGGTTCTCTTGATTTAGTCTTTAGATTCGATAGATCATTGATCAATGTTGCTGTAGATCTATCATCACCGAACTTAGTCAAGAATTTCTCTTGGAAAATGTCCCAACTAGTGATGGATCTTGATGGTAATGAAAAATACCAGGATCTAGCTACTCCTTGTAAAGTGTAAGGGAAGAGCCGGACAACAACATCTTTGTTAGTAACCCCATTTAGATTTATAGAACATAAAGTTGTTTATGTGTTCTTCCGCTAGCATGCCTGCTTCAGGATTAAACTTAGGTAGCCATTTTTCAGGATGGGCCAGTAGTTGACTCAAGGGTACAGGCATTAAGACTGCCCCTAGATTATTCCATGGGGTTTGGGCCATTTCTAAAATACTAAAAGAGGAAAGCACAGAGGATGTTCCTTATGGTTGGGAAGATGAGGATATTAAAGTTCCAGATGATTGAGAAGTAGATGTTGAAGTTCTAGTACTCTGATGGACAACAATTTGAAGTGGAGGGGTGGATGGTTGACTTCGCAGTGGAGAAGTTGAAATGGATGATGATGATGAAAGAGTCTCACTATCAGACCCTTTAGGTGACTTTCTTGCTCTTTTCCTTCGAGGTAGAGGTAATTCAGTTGGTTCAATACCAAACTTTTCACTCTGCAATCTGGTAAGAGGATGATAAAGATTGTATTACAAAGTCACACTACCTTGAGATATTTCAGACTTTTGCAGTGATATGTAAAATCCTTGAAGTTTATGAATCAAAGACTCAACTTCAGGAGGTTCAACAGTAGGTTTCTCTAAAATGTTTGGGTTTATGGCAGTGGTTGTTATTTTATCGACTTCTCACTCAATATTCAAAGATTCGAAGTGCGATGGAGAATTCGGGGGAGATGTTGAGGGAAATTTACCCTCAAAATGGTATTTAGATTTGGATTTACCAGCCATTCACAGTTTGGGAACCTCCTTCTAGTGAAAAATATGTTGAAGCCTTGAAAATCGGGTCTACAACAAGGGGGATACCCACCCGGTTTGGACCTTGAAAGAAGCTCCTTTTTCGTTTGGGATGGTGGGTCCGACTGGGGATAATGGGACCAATTTTCCAATTTGTGTGTGTGTGATGAGAATTGATATTCCCTTTTAATGATTTCTAAGTAAAATGCTTTTAATCTAAGTCTAATTTAAAACATGCAATTGTATTCTAATGAAAATAAATATCTATTCTAAAACTAACTCAGGATTTAACTTTTTAGTTATGCGATCTCAAATAATTTCTAACAGAAATTGGTAATAAAGATCATTCAATTGCTACAAGAAAAGAATTCAACAAAAATAAATTGTTTCGTATAAAAAGTTAGCCGAAACAATTGTGAGAAACATATCGCATAATAAGTCATTCATACATTAAGCATAAACATAATAGTCATCACCATACAAAAGTGCCAAATGATAACTCAAACATTCAAGCCTTCATATATAGATAACTGAACATAAATATCACTTTAACACAATAAGCAAAAATCATTAAGGGATAAAATTACCATTGATAACAAGTTCTACTCATGAGCTTTAGAAATATAGATTTATCTCTTCCTAATTCAACATCTACTAAGAGTACAAAAGTGCATTTCAGTAGCAGACATTAAACACAAATATCAATAAATATCGTTCCATTCATTCATCAAAACCTCCTCTGAGGGTGCAGAAGTGCATGTTCTGAGGAAACACTTTTGACAAATTTCAGGACCCCTCTCTAAATGCATGAGAGGGGTTAAAATACTACTAAATAAATACTAAAAATAGTTTATTACAAAAATATAGGAGGAGGTTTAAATGAATGTCCTCATCTAAGGCAAAAATAAATGAAAAATAAAACTAAAACTGAATCTGGAAATTAAATATCTAGGTATTTGTTCTCTGAGATTGCAAGCATTTAGCATCGGCTTGAGGAGCGTCAATTGGATGACTTTTGATTTTAGTTGCCCTGTGAAAATAGAATTAGCAAGTGTTGGCACTATCTTCTCGGTAGAGTTCGTAAGGCATTTGAGAGTCATGCATTGATTGTGCGGTTTAACCAAGTACTGCAAGTAAGAATCCCAATTCAACTTGGTTAACTTCTTGATGGACTCTGCTCTTTCTTCAGCCTTTTGTCTCCAGCTTGTTTGTAGATGCTGTGCCTTTGGGAGAAATCCCAGAGAGGTCTCCGATATGCAGTTTTCTCTGTGCAGTTTTTCATTGACACAGTTAATGGCGTTGTTTGCCGCTATAGCTGCTTCATCCGCTGCCTGTTCTGCCTTCCTAATCTATGCGTCCCACTTATTAAAGAGCATTTCTTTGTGGGCTTCATTGATTCTAAGCGCACCTGCCTTCTTTCCTTCTTCTGATTCCTGCAAATCCAAATAATCAGAAATCTGCATATCACCTAAGGATATCCCCGATAAATACTGTTGTTTTTGGAGCGTGGGTCTCGCCTTTAGCCTTTAGCATTTTTCCCCACGGTTTTCCTGGCTTACATGCGACCAAGCGTTCCAGGGCTTTCCTTTTCCCGATCTGGGCTTCCCAGGTGCTTGTTTCACCTCTTGCATGGTTTTGGTAGATAATACATAAACCTTTAATCTTGTGGAGTGAATGACCCGATAAGGTCTTGGCCTCGAGACTTGAATTGTCTATCTGTTATATCAGCACTGTCCAGTACCTACTTAACCATGTCTATGTATGGAAGAATCTTAGGTCTTGCCGCTATCCGATGCAAGAATGAACATGCAAGTTCTGTGATTGATGCTTCAAATGACCTGCGTGAGTTTGTTGTTGCTTTAACCTCCATAACTCTGGGACTTTCTTCTTCGAGCAGACTGTACATGCCTTCCCAAGTAGTTATTCTGACATCTCTGTTACAGGTGGTGTCTATGTATAAGGGCGTCATCTCTTTGTCCTCAGCAACCCGAGCTTTTCCCTTCTTTCCCATCATGCTCTGAACTTTTAGGCCCCTATAATACTAGTGTAACCCCTTATTGTTATTATTACAACCCACTTATTATATTGATGTACCCATGTAGTGCCCATATTATTACTATTGTGCCCCATAGAAGCCCACTATTGTTATTATTGTGCCCTTACATTATTATTGTTATGTCGGCTCTGATTATGTTATGACCCCTTAGACTCCTATATATAGAAAGGAGGCCTTTTCATTTGTATCATCGAAGAATTTTTCATTTGTGTAATGTAAAGGAGGTTGCCCCCTTGAAGAGGCCGAATTCTAAGGCATTGATCTCTCTTTTCTATCTTCTTGTGTGCTGGTTTCATAACATTTGGTATCAGATCTTTGGATTCTAGGGTTTCGCTGCTCCAAATAAGTCATCGCGGAATTTTCGCTATAAATTGTTTTCTACAATGTTTCAGAAGTTGAAAAAAAAACCCATTTGAGAAGACATCGTGCTGAACCTAAGATCCAAATTTCAGAGCTTGTGGCACTATATATTCGGAGATATGATTTGAGGAAGCTGGTCTTTTTGCAGACTCATGAATTACATTCCAAATAGGTGACCTGGGGAAAATCGTCATAACTTTCTCTCTGAGCATCGGATTGAAATTTTGTAAGAAGGTATAGAAAGAGGACAAAATTTAGTTTCTTGTATATATTTTTTAGAGCCAAAGGTCGAAATAGTGACACGTGGAACTTCATACAAGTTCCCTCTTCTGGGAAGGTCTATAATCAAGTCATCTTGGGAGATTGTGCATAACGCTTTCTTGGAGAATCCAATTTGGATCAGACTGGTGGCATTGGAAAGAGGACACAAAGGGCTACTATAGGTGACAATTTCAGAACTTAAAGATTCAAAAGTACAGAGTTACAGTTGTTTCAATATCGAGCTCCTAAAATCAAGAAAAAGCAAGATGAGGAAGTTTGATGGCAAGGATCCGGTAAATTGGATACTTCAGATGGAGCAATATTTTGATCTACATGGTGTACCACTGTTAAAAAAGGTATGTATTTCATCTTCATATTTAGAACCAAATCATTTTTTATGGTATGAAGGGCTTTGTTCTTGTAAACAACTTGTTACATGGTCAGTTTTCACGGAGGAAATGGTAGCACATTATGAGGAGACAAAGAGCAACACCTTCTTGAGAGCAACACCACAACAATTGGAAAGAGTAAAAGGGCTTTGTGACATATTGGAAAGAAAAATTATGGAAACGAGGAAGAATACCCCTCACAACTATAAAGATGGAAGTGTTGTTTCTCCTAGCCTTCCACAACCTACAAGGGTTACACTACAACAATTGGAAGAAAAAAGAGAAAAGGGGCTTTGTTACAATTGTGATAGCAAATGCACTAAAGGTCATAAGTGTGCTGAGAATAAATTATTTTACATAGAATATGAAGAGGAGGAAGAAAAGGATCAAGAAACACCAAAAGAAGAGGATATATGCCAACACCCCACCCTAGAGAAAGAAGAAATGAATCATACCATATCTTGTAAAGCATTGGCAAGAATTACCACTCGTCAAACTCTCAAGATAGAAGGACATATCAAGAAGAAAAAGGTGCAAGAAGTGAAAGATCACATCAAGAAATAAGAAATGAATCCAACCATATCTTGTAATTCATTGGTTGAAATTACCACTCATCAAACTATCAAGATAGAAAGACATATCAAGAAGAAAAATGTTCAAGAAGTGAAAGATCACATCGAGCATCAAGAAATGAATCTGACCATATCTTGTAAGGGATTGGAAGAAATTGCCACTCCTCAAACTCTAGAGATAGAAGGACATATCAATAAGAAAAAGGTTCAAGCAGTGAAAGATCACATCGAGCATCAACAACAAGTTCTCCAACTTTTAAAGCATAACGCCACTTCGGTGCAAAATCAAATGAAACAACAGGTAGATAAACATCGTAGTGAAAAAGGTTTTGATGTAGGTGATTGGGTATTTTTGCTGCTACATCTCAAGCAAGCTATTTATGAGAAGGAAAAGTTGGTGCTATTTATTATCCAACCAGATTGGATAAACGAAGTAAGGGATGAATGGAAGAAGGATGAAGAAGTATGGCCACTTATTCAAAAGTTGCAAAAGATCCCAATTCAAACAATATTGCCAGAAATTGAAAATGAAGGAAAAATCATATTGGAACCTGGAGCAGTCATGGAAACAAGAACCTGACAGCTACGAAATCGATCAATTTCATAGTATCTCATCAAGTGGAAGAACTTACCTGCTGAAGATTCCACATGGGAGGACAAGAATTTTATACAGAAGCATCAAGAAATACTCAAGCATTGAGGACAACGCTTTTTGAAGGAGAGGGGCATGTTAGGCCTCTATACTACTAGTGTAACCCCTTATTGTTATTAGTACAACCCACTTATTATATTGATGTACCCATGTAGTGCCCATATTGTTACTATTATGCCCCATAGAAGCCCACTATTTTTATTATTGTGCCCTTACATTATTATTGTTATGTCGGCTCTGATTATGTTATGACCCCTTAGACTCCTATATATAGAAAGGAGGCCTTTTCATTTGTATCATCGAAGTATTGTTCATTTGTGTAATGTAAAGGAGGTTCCCCCCTCGAAGAGGCTGAATTCTAAGGCGTTGATCTCTCTTTTCTATATTCTTGTGAGCTGGTTTCATAACATGAACACTGCTGCGTATATTATTATGCTTTCCACTCCTGCAAATTTACAAGTAAGGAAAGAATAATGGTAAGAGAAAAGGTGATGGGAAAGCTCATAATGCCGAAATCATATAAAATATATCACCCTACATGAAACGACCTTTCGATCAGATCTAAATATTATCTCATTAATGACCATCAACTAACCATTAAATTGACATTAATGCCCATAACTTGGTATCAGATTACGAGAAAAACTTTATTGAACGATGAGCCCTGCAGATCTACGATAAAGCGATTTTGCGATTTGTTTTGCAATATCGTAGATCACAATATCTTAGATCGCAATATCGCTAATCCGTTTCGTTAACAATCATTTATCACCACATGTTTCTACGAGATGTGATTTGCGAGATGCCCTATCGCATATCGCTGGGTCAGGATATTTTACCTTAAGTGATACTTGCAACATATGAAAGCTTCGATGCGCAATGGGTCTTCAAGGCGTGCGATCTCGCATCACGTTTTCGCAATTTCAGTAGTTTGCTTATATGATGTCCTCCATTACCCTTTGCGATGCAATGTTTTATTGTTGAGAGAACAATTTTATTGGGAACTTATCATAAAACTTAAGTTCTTTTAGGTTTTGCAGGTGTTTTCATAAGTTTTATGATAGTATGTTTTATTCAAAGGGGAATATAAGTGCTACTTTTTATTTTTTAGAAGGGTCCCCATTTATTTAGTATTAGTAATAAAACTAAATAAAAAGGGGGTTGTTGCTGGCCACAACAAGTGCAGAAGATCTAATGGCATGTTGTGGGTTCTCCCTTGACTCTTATGTGCCTTAAAAATAAATAAAGAAAAATCCATCCCTGAGGTACATGCCAATCTCTATGAAGCAATTAAGAGATGTGAGATGGGATCAAATTCCCAATCATGCATTAGTATGATGTATGGGATAAATTTCAACATCAAAGATATATTGAACAAGATTTAGTTATGTTTTTCACCTGAATGCTCCTAGATGAATCACTCAGAATCAAAATGGCCATTTTATTTTTCACATTAAATGTGTGTGAAAGAAGAAAGTATTAACATGTTAAAAGTTAAATTTATATATTGTCTAGACTTGAACATGTTATCTATAAATCAAGAATGTGCCTCTACCATGTGAAGTAGAACCATAATAATTATGTCAACTCATTCCTGAAGCCCTGTCAAAAGATCTATATGCAAGTGTTGTAGAATTTACAAAAAAAATTCAATCACAAGTATGAGACACGTGCAATAAATTTTTGTGCATTAAACATCTCACTTCAATATTTATATTCATATTTTACCTTAACCAACTTTATCAGAAATTTGGTTGCTTCTCGAAGGAAAAGTACTCACATCATTACTGTCAACATCAAGAAAGACTCGTGCACCTATCAAAAATGATAATTTTTCACATTAAACATGCACCAAAGAAGATTATTCACATGTTAAACATTGAATTTATAGCATAGCATTGAACACATTTACACGAAATCAATTTTGTTCCTATAGTACACCCATAAGACCCTTCAAAATGTCGTCTAATGTGTCTGTTGGAACCTAACACAACTCCTCTTGACAAGGGGCCATTAGAGGGATTGTTTGATTCCATTGTTCCTATACAGAAGAGGGAAAATTAGTAATCTAATCTTGAAAATTGTCATTCGGAAAGAATTAATTATAGAAATTTTGAGGTCTAAAATCGGTCACCTAAGGAATATTATAAAATAATAATGGAAATAATAAAATAATATTGGATTACCTCATCAAATTTTGGAGGGAAGAAAGAAAAACCACTGTTTCAACTTAGCTCCCTACAATTTTACTCAAATTTCGAGCGGGCGCACTTGTTGGATGCAGAACATAATTCCTTGTCCAAGGAGTACCCATGTTGCTTACTTTTGATGGACTCTGCTACATGAAAAATGATAAATGCATGAAAAAATGTTATTGTAGTCATGCTTTTCATGTATTTCTCATTTTTTTGTGTAGAGGGGTCGTTCAAAAGTATGCAACATGGGTACTGCTTGGATGAGGAATTACTTTTTTCATCCAATGAGTCCTCCCACTTGAAATTTGAGAAAATTGTGGGGAGATAAGTAAAAAATATGAGTTGAAAAAGTGGTATTTTATTTTTTTACTATTTTATTTTTTTAACTTTTTACTCCAAAAATGGTGAATCATCCCCCATGGTTGACATCATAATCTTCAATCCTATTAAATCTTATAAAGTTGATTTTGGTTTTACATTTTTATTGAGGCCCATTTTTTACCTCAAAATTTCTCTAATGAAAGTTAACCATATTTAAATATTTTTATTATTTAATATGAAAGAATAACAGTGCTAGAAAGGGGTTGGTATCAAAGAAAAATGTATCATGACATGACCTAGCTTGGAGTTGGGAATGCTATGTTGTGTTATCAAAGCCTTAGTTTTAGCAAAAGATCTATATGGGTAGAGGCTACTGTGGATTTTCTTGAGTTCATTGTTATGGTGCATCTCACAAATCATTGATGGATTTCAATGACCAATGCCTTCATCATTTCAAAGATTTGTCTTATGTCTTCAATGGCCTCACCTTTTTGGTGCTTCACATGGTTGTTTCTAGGATATAAAAACAATGATATGGTAATATGTCCATGATGTAGCCTAGCCACATTGTAGGGTTGTATGGATGACATGGGAAGATATGCACAGCCTAGGCAACAAATATGGTATCCTAAGGCCAACAACCACATCAATTCATTTGCAACTAAAATGTACACGATTGTTAATTCAAGTGATGTTGGAGTTCCAACAAGTGATATTTACGCATGCAAATAGCCAAGTTGTGCAAGTGAAAACATGGAAATAAGCTATGAAGAAAACATAGCATTTGGAATATGACTCTTGGGATGGTGACGTATGAAATCAATACCAGGTATTTCAAAAAAAAAGGTTGACAATCAATTACATCTTATTTCTTCAACATTAAAATTCTTCTGTGTAACACCATGTGATAATATAATAAAGAACAAAACTACAAGATGTAAACATGCCATGGAATTGAATTTATTATCAAAGAGGCTTTCAGTTTCATCTCAAAATAAATTCTTCATGTGTAACTCATTCAGAGTCATGCCACTTATGCTATAGACTAGTCAGTACACTCTATTATATATATATATATATATATATATATATTCACTACATTCATTATGAATTGTTCTGGAAGTTTGAAACATTTTTTTTGAGAATCTATAATTTCAAAACTAGGTTATCACATATAAATGTTTCATAAATGGTTAGTTGGAGAAACAAATTTTTCACCAAACTAATCAAACTAACATTCTTGACTTTTAAATAATTTATACTTAAGATATATGAGTTAAACCATTCCAATAATTTGAATTCACTGATTTTATTGAGATTCCAAACTCAATGAGGACCATTCCAGTAATTTGGATCCATTGATTTTATTGCCAGATAGTCATGTGTCATCTGATTTGGTAAGGTTTTATTTAATGAGTTAAATATAGTTAGTGTTACACTGGGCTAGTCAAAAGTTCATATTGTTGGTTGTGTTATATTCTTTCCATCGCAGCCCCCACTATTTGGGGGGTTTGAGGGGGGTGCGTATCCCCCCTCTACGAGGTCTGGGGCAGCACCCTAGGAAATTTGTTTTTGGATCCTATATTAGGTTGGGTGGACCTACCTATGGTTTTGTGCATGGTTTTTCGCACATGGTTTTGGACACGATGGTTTTTGGTCCATGGTATTGGATGCTTCAGCATGTATAAATATGTATTGTAACATTGAAAGGAACATAATGAAAATTCAAGTTGGTAGTCCCAGTTTTTGGATCTAGGGGAAAATGTTTGTGTATATGTGTTTTTATGTGTTATGCTCTCACATTTTTTTTTTTTTTTTTGTGTTTTAGAATTCGTATGCAGGTAATTTTTGTACGGGGTTAAAAACTACATTTGGTATCATAGTTGTTTTGGCTTCAAGGGGATGCCTTTATTACTGAGGGGTTTCGCTCGAGCCTGTGGTAGACCCTATTCAGTGGGAGATCTGCGATATCGATTCTAGTGGTGAAAGAAGATGGTATGCAGTGAAAAGATAGATATCGAGAAATTTAATGGTCAAAGTTTTGAGTTGTGGAAACCCAAGATGGAGGATTTGTTGGTGGATAAAGATTAGTGGATCATGGTAGATCTGGATACTAAACCAACGGGAGTGTCCGATGAAGAATGGAAGAAGTTGGATTGGAAGGCAAAGAGAATAATACACTTGTGCATCTCAGATTCAGTATTGCTGAATGTATCAGGGGAAGCTACGGTGAAGGCTTTGTGGGAAAAGTTAGGGACTTTGTACCAATATAAGTCTCTGGTGAATAAATTGTTCCTGCAGAAAAGGCTGTATAACTTGAGGATGAAAAATGGAGATTCAGTGACAGAGCATCTGAACGCATTTAATATTGTGGTAAGTCAGTTGTTTTCAGTTGATATTAAAATTTTAGATGAAGATAAGTGCATTAGTTTGTTGTGTTCTCTACTAGATTCATGGGATAGTTTGGTTATTGCAATAGGTAGCAATGCAACGTCCTTGTTGTTTGATGAAATAGTCTCATCCTTGCTAATGGAGGAGATGAGATGGAAAAATATAGAGAGTCAGAATGGTGATGCCTTGTCTATACAAGGAATATCCCAGAATAGAAACAAAAATAAGTCATCAAGTGGGAGATATAAATCTAGAGGGAGATCTAAATCTCCAGGAAAACCTATAAAGGTGGTTTGCTGGAAATGCGGAAAGGAAGGGCAGTACAAAAGGGAATGTAAATCTAAAGCTCCTGACAAAGGAAAGGGATCTGATGATGTTCCTTCTGTAGAGGCAAAAGCCACCTCAGATGAAGGTGGGGATGTGTACTTGGCTTCTTCAAGTACACATGTAAATCATGAGGCATGGTTGATTGACTTAGGTGCATCCTTTCACTTCACTCCCCATGGAGAGTGGTTTTGCGAGTATGAGAAATATGATGGTGGTGATGTCTTCTTAGGGGATGATAGGAAGGCTAGAATCGTTGGTCATGGAAAGGTAAAGTTGAAGTTGCAAGGTGGAAGGGTTAGAACACTTTCAGGTGTTCTGCATAATCCTGCATTGGCTAGAAATCTTATTTCTATAAGCAAGTTGGATGATGCAGGTCTAAAAATAGTGTTCGAGAAAGATACCTACAAGATGGTTTGAGGAGCATTGGTATTAATGCAGGGAGTTTGGATTGGAACTCTGTACAAGCTACAAGGTAGCACTATTATTGATGGGTGAAATAATTCTGTGGTTCCTGAAAGTGGAGCAAAAAATCTAGTGGTCTCTGGAGAGAAGACCATGATGTGGCATAAAAGGCTTGGATATATTGGAGAGAAGGGCCTTCAAATACTTCATGGTAAAAGTATGGTAGAAGGTATGAGTAATAGCTCTCTGGATTTTGATTTCTATGAAAATTTTGTATATGGGAAGTAGAATCGGGTGAGTTTCCCCTTTGGTGGTAAGAGGGCGAAAAAAATATTAAAGCTTATGCACAGTGATGTGTTTGGACCTGTGAAGGTTCCATCACTAGGTAAGTCTGTGTACTATGTATCATTTATAGATGAATTCTCAAGGAATACATGGATATATTTCCTTAAGGAGAAATATGAAGTCTTTGATAGTTTTAAAGAATTTAAGGCTCTGGTGGAAAACTAGATATAGAAGAAGATAAAGGTGTTGAGGTCAGATAACGGTGGAGAGTTTTGCAGTAAGGAATTTCAAGAATTCTGTAAGAAGTGTGGTATAACATGGAAAAAGACTACTCCATATACACTTGAGAAAAATGGAGTTGCAGCAAGAATGAACAAGACGTTGATGGAAAGGGAAAGAAGCATGCTCAGTGATGTCGGGTTAGGACAGGAATTCTTCATAGAGGTGGTGGAGTGTTATAGACATTTTTGGGCACTACAACCCCAAGCATGAAATGTCCATAAACCAAGGGCTCCTAAGTCCCTAAAAGTGTTGTTCTAACCCCTAAAGGAACAAGGTCAACTGATTACAGCTTCTCCCAGAAGTTCTCCATGAAAAACTACTCAGAACTGGTCAAAACAGGATCATTTCAGCTGCTCCATAAGCAAAGTGCATTGCATCTCACCTAAATACACTGTGTGGGTGCGTTGCATTTCAAAAATCCCTTCTATGGGGTGTGATGGGCGAGAAGTGACAAATATCAGTGTCATTCCGCGAGGTGGAGAGGCATGGAAAACTTCCAGAAACTTATCTTGTGACACTTGCCTCTCTGAATTCGACCAAGGATGAGTAAGAGATCATCAATCTCCAAGTGGAAGCAAGAACTATCAGAGGGAAGACACTAATCAAATCACAAACTGACTCATCTCCCTTACAGATATCTATATATGGATCCCTCATCCCAGAGATCCAGAGGTTGGAATTTTACATATTGTAAGGAATTGTTGTTGGTTTCTTGAGACAACATCAGATTGTTGGGTGATCTAAGCTTTGTATGAGGTGAAGAGGGGCTTCCTTGCTGAGAGGATGATGCTGGGTCAGAACAACTGGTTGTAACTCTCTTAGCTCTTTCTTGTTTATCAATAAAAGCTATTAAAGTTTTCCTCCATACTCTTCTGTCATTTATGTTTGCTGCATTTGTATGGTCAATTTACATTTGATCCTAGATTGTTTATGATTATAGATCCATGTTCTTGTATAGTGCTATGCTACTATGATCTTACAGGTAATCTGTGAAGCTGGGCGTGCAAGGGAACAAGTAGCGAAAGACTATCAAGAGAGAGAGGAATCAAACTAGGAGATTAGCGCAAGACAGAGGTTGGTCTTCTTTGTTCTTATCTCATCTATACTTCATAAAGGAAAAACGAAAGTAGCTTTACTTTGTTTGTTTCTAAGGTAGCTATCACACCTTAGTGGGATAAGCAGTTCTGTGTAGACACTTTTCCATGTAACAAAATGGCGACTCCACTAGGGATGAATTAGTTTGTTTGTTTATCTTCCTTGTTGTCTATTTTATAAACTTACAGACAGAGCCTGAAGTCGAGCCAGGTAGCTTTCAAACTGCATTTTCTATGCAAATGCAAAGTAGATAAATGCCGCTTCAGTCAATCTTCGGGATTTGTTTATAAATTAAACAACTGATTTACAGACTCTCTGATTGCCCCTTGTGATAGCTCTTAGAGCCTCTTTAGATCTACCCCTGATTGTTGCATTACTGATTACCATTTTCTCGGCCAAAACCCATGAACTGAACTGCAAACCGTGACCTAGAACCCAAGCAAAGTCTCGTCTCTGGCCCAGCGCAGGTACTGTTCTGTGAATCTGAAATTCAACACACTTCCCGAGTGTAGTAGGTGTGCTGCATTTCAAATTCCCTGTGTTACATGTGCGCTGATCAGACTAGGCATTGTTCAGTTTTGGTTTCTGTGATGCATTCTTTCCAGTTCTATTCATGAATTTTGCTGCTTGTAATCAGTATATCTCTGTTTGAAACCCCTTTCCCTTGCTGTTATTCCGCCTCCGTTGTACAAAAGAACTGTAAATGTTTTTATGTATTTGTTGAGTCATTTTCAGTTCTCCTTTGCAAAAAGTGATGTAATCGTACTGTCGTCCTTTGATTTGAAAGTGTCGCAAGTATCGTTTTCAGTCATAGGAAAGAGTTTGGTTGCTGTAGATAGTCGATTATCCTGTTACTATTGTATTTGGTCTGAATTTGTAATTTTTCTAGTGTGAAAAGCAGGTATTCATTTCCAAATTGTAAAGTGTTGTGATTGTCTCCATTTTTTATTTCGAAAAGAAACTTGTTGGTAATTGTCGCTTGAAAAGTAATTCAGATTTGTGCATCAACTTTCTTTTTCCATTCACATAATAAGAAAGTCGAAAACAAATACATGCATGTGCATTTGCATTTAGACTGTTTGATTGGTTTGATTTAGGAGAATGCATTTAGAGTGTGCTCTTTGCTCTTTGTGAAAGAATACTGTCTTTCTTTCCTTAGTAGCTAGGATTTTCATTGCACAAAGAAGATAAAAGATTGTTTATCATCTTAGATTGCAATTTAGGAATTATAAATCTACATCTCGCGGTGAACCCAAAAGGAAAACTTCATAAACAAGATCAACTATAAAATAAATTCAATGAATCTAACAACACTTTGGAACCTAACGCACAACATTTAGAAGTCTAGGCTAGAGACGTATTTCGACGTCGTAAAGCCTGGTAACTGTTGTTCTCACTGATGGTTGGGTGATTCCTCCACTTTGAGATGATAAGTGCCAGTACGAACTTGTGCTCCCACGTACCGTCGAGTATATTTTGGGAGACCATAATAGGCTTAATCCTTTATCCATAGGAAGCCGTGTCTACCGCCCTATCGATCGCAATGCACTGAACACAGCATTCGGGAAGATTGACTGCCGTACCGTAAAAAGTATTCTGCAGTTTTGTGATTGGTTTGGTAATCCCTCTACCTAGATTTCCAGAGCAGTCCCTTTCGTTCCTTTTCAGACTCCTTAATGGAAAAGGTCCATCTTAGCACTTGTCACTTTAGGCTCATTAAAAATCGAACATGACTAGAGTCATCTTTTGTTTTTTCTCGACTCTTAAAAATTGAAAAAAAAAATTGTGTCAAAGCATCTAAAATTCATCTAGTTTGGAAACATACTTCCCCTTTATTTTTAGTTGGTCGAGTAATCAGCAATCGTGGAAGAAAGTCAATTGAAACCCCGTCGTTCGTGGAGGCTTACAAGTCAACCGTCTTTGTCTCCGGAATCGAAGCTAGTATGGACAAAGCGAACTCGTTTAACTGGTTCCAAATCTCCTGTTAAAGTTAGAACAAGTGTTCCAACAACATCAAAGACTCCGGTTACTCCAAACATTTCTGGTATCCATGCCTTTACAGAAGAAGTTCGGCAGCCATAGAAGGACAGTGGTACTGATCCTAGTCTGAGGGTAAACACTTGTATCACTGAACCAGTTCCATCTACAACCGGTTCGGAGAGTGTTGCTCCCCAAACATCTGTCGCTGTGGATTCCATACCTTCTTCGGCACCAGAAATATTCTACGGACCTGACGGTCTACCCCTTCCACCGGTCTGATTGCTATAGAAGAGATTGTGGAAGATCCTCCATTTAGTGCTCCATCGCAATTTGGAGTCGGGATCACTCTGTATCCTTCTTCATTAGAAGTTAGTCTACCGCCAGCGGAAGCTCCTGTAGAAACGCTAGGTAATCTTTTGGATAGACTAGAAATGTCTGAACAACCATCAACATCTAGGACTGTGTCATCTGACACAGCGACGACAGAACTCCCTGCTATCACTCCAACAATGTTCGCCGGTATACCATCTGTCCCAACTAGCTCTCAATCACTAGAAGGAGCCCACTTAGGGGCCATTTCGACGGTATGGTCTGTTCCTGTTTGTTCATCCGGAATAATATCCAGAAACTCTTATGTTGAGTCTCAACAAATTGATCTATTTGGAGGTCAATTTGGGCAGTCCGGCCCTCAAGGGAAAACCATTCCCTTAAGTACCAGATTACCACCGTATGGGGGGCAGTATGCACTTTCATTATCCCCTCCGGGAGGACAGCCATACGGGAGTTCACAACAAAATTCGGATTATGCTGGAATTACTTCAAGCGGTTGGGTACCGATACTACCTCAACGACCAAGAGTTGTATATTCGATGCAACAATGCTTACCTATGTCAAGTATACCAACTACGCCAGCTATTGTGACGGTGTCGCAAGTTCAAGCGCTCCCTGTTGTATGCCAACCTCAGGTTTCTCAAGTTGTAATGCAACAGCCCCTTGACCCTGCAACTCAACCACAATCGCCGACTAGTGGAATGACACAGGTTCAAACGGGTACAATTACCCCTCGTCTTGGTCAAACAGTTAGTATCGGGCAACAGCACATGGCTTCACAACCATGGCTAGTGCAATACCAACAACCGCAGTTCCAACAAGTATACCAAGGTTGTGAACAACAAATATTTGTGAATAGTGGGCAACCGTATATTCAAAATGGTCAAAATCAACCATTTTACAATGGTCATGCCCACCAACCTTACCAAAGTTACCAGCATCAAATGCATTATGCTGGTATGCAAAGACCAACTGCTCAGGCAATCCCATCTTATCTTGGGTATGCTTCACCTAACCTGAATCAACAGTTACCCTTCGTGGGAACTTTAGAGTTACCTGATTTAAATCGGTTAACAAACGATCCAATCGCTTACGCCCCTTGGTGGCCAACGATTCCAAATAAACTTCCATAAGATATTCCTAAATTTAATGGAAGTCTGGGTGAAGATCCGTCGAATCATGTGATGACCTTTCATCTGTGGTGTTCATCAAACACCCTAAATGATGATTCGATTAGGCTTTGCCATTTTCAGAGGATGTTAACTGGTCCGGCAGCAAAATGGTATATCGAATTTCCTAGAGCTTCATTTGACAACTTCAGTACCCTAGCCACAACCTTTTTAACCCATTTTCAGTTACCGATAAGGTACGAAATGGGAACGGAACTTCTTACCAACTTCAAAGAAATGACGGCCACTCACATATCTGATCATATACATGAGTGGCGACGTCGTCGTAGAATGGTAAAAACGTATGTTCCCGATCAGCTTTTAGCTAAATGGTTTATTAAGTCATTACTGCCTTCCAACACGGAAGATGTGGCAAAAGGGGGAGCCATCACCGAAGAGAAGGTTATCGCTCGTGCACAATATTTGGACTTGATTTACACTCAGTCCGGCACGCTCTATGATAAAATACCTGACGCTCCTAGACCGGAATTCTTAGTTCCTCCTCCTCCTAAATCAAACAATGACTCTCATGCTGGCGATGGCGTGATTGGCACAACAGACACGAAATCGACAAAGGCTACATCTAAAAAGGCCCGTAAGATTTCTGGTCAAAATGAAAATGAGGAACTTCTTGCCTCGGAAGTAAATGTCGTATCGATAGATAAAGGCAAAGAAACCAAGCGACCAGGGGGCAAGAAGAAAGGCAAAGGGAAGAAGAAGAAACAGGAAGAATCATCACCTAAAAAATCTTCTGCAAACCCTCCTGGAAATAGGAAACCAAAAAATCCATGCTTTATATGTGATGAAGATCATCAGATAGCAGATTGTCCACACAGAGCTGAGCTTAAAATATTCTTCAAGAATTCAAAAACCTCGACAGTATTAACTGATCCGTTTCCAAATCCAGGGACAAATCTGGTTGACAGTGGAAATGCTTCCCTGTCTCAAGTGCTAATGTTGTCAGTTTCCAAACAGCAAAATGATGCTTTGATATCGACAAGAAACAAATATTATGGGAATCCACAGCTGTCAAATAACAAGGATAAAGATCAACCTAGTAGTTCGTCAAAAACTTCGACGGAAGTTGCGCCACCCATCATTCCCATGTTGACAATAAAACCGCCAAAGGGAGTAGTACACAAGTCGACATTTAATCCCCGTGCTAGAGCGGCACAACATTATAATATAGTGGAAGATTTGGCCCACTCGCCATCCGCTATGTCGACTCTTGAGGTACTACAAAATTGCCCATCCCAAAAGCAAGCTTTATTATCAGCCATTGATTGGATAGACCCAAAGGATTCCAATCTTGTATCCTTCGATCATAAAGGATACGATCCTCAGTTACCAGCTAAACTAGCTTTCCTTGTTCAAGTGAAAGCCCTCAACAAAACTGTTCATCGAACAATTATTGATGAGGGGGCATCTACATGTATTATGTCGATGAGTTGCTAGAAAACTTTAGGATCTCCAACCTTGTCACGATCTTCAATGACATTAAAAGCATTTGACGAATGAACATATACCCTGTATGGTATTCTAAGTAACTTGAAGGTTGAACTAGGAGGGAAAATAGTAGAAATAGATGTTGAGGTAATCGACAGAAATCTCGATTACAACATCCTACTGGGAAGACCATGGATATATGCCATGGCTGCTGTTGTGTCGAGCTATTTTAGGAAGATTGCATTTCCCTTTCAAGGAGGGATTACAATCTTCGTTCAACAAAACTTCCTCCCCAATGGTTCTCAAGTTACGGGAAGCATTCCAATGATCCATGGAAGCCCCCATTCGCTTCAAAATATCGGAGTAGGCCTACTAAAAGATCTTATATTAATGGGAACTTTCGCCCTTCCACCTCCAATCAATTTGGTGGAAGTAGCGTCGGTAGGAATCTGCAACATGATATATTCTAAAAAGATTTCAAAAAATGATATCGACATGGATCATGCGCAGGTTTTGCCTCCAAGCACAATAGAAATATCATAGCAATCAATGTTCCTAGCATGGGAGGCAAACCCAAATCAACGCTCATCAAGCATTTGGATAGATAGGTCTGAGGAATATGGTACCCCTTCAGATCCTTGGTTGCGAGTGCATGTCACCGACGAAGGAATTGTTCAATCAATGATAGTTGAAGGGGCACCATGGGATGATTACCACCATCGTTCCCTTCTTCTGGATTGTGAAGAAAATACTCCTGATGACCTTTATCATCCTTCAGTTTTTGATTTCCTATCAAATACTGTAAACACGGTGGATCCGAGCGAAACTTGTCCAACATTGAAGAGACTATCGCCATAAATATCTCGACCAAAATAGATGTTGTAGAGAATATTTATGTTGGCAAATGTTGTTCTCCTTCAGAACTGGAAATATATAACGCTATTTTCCACGAATTTAGAGATGTCTTTGCTTGGTCATATAGTGAAATGCCAGGCATTGACTCGAGTATCGTTGAACACGAAATCAAGATGTATCCAGATGTCAAACTAGTACGACAACGGCTACGGTAGGTACACCCCAAGAAAGCCGCTGCCATTAAGGCAGAAGTTGAAAAACTTCTCCATGCTGGTTTCATTTACCTAGTTCCTCTGACCGATTAGGTACCAAATATTGTTCCTGTTATGAAAAAACAAGGAACAATTAGAGTGTGCGTCGATTATAGGGATGTAAATCAAGCTTGTCCAAAAGACAACTACCCTACACCCTTCATCGGGAAGATAATTGATGAATGCGCTGGATGCGAAATCTTTTCATTCATGGATGGATTCTCTGGGTATAATCAAATAAATATCCGCCCACAGGACCCGTCGAAGACTGCATTTATTTGTCCTTGGGGTACATTCGCATATCGAAAATTACCCTTTGGTTTAAAGAATGCAGGGGCAACTTTTCAGAGGGCAATGAATTATGCCTTCCATGACATCAAAAGCATCGTTCAACCATACCTTGACGACCTTCTGACTCATTCGCGAAAGTGGACTGATCATCCGCAACATTTAACAACGATATTTCTACGTTGTCGACACTACAAAATACGACTCAATCCACACAAATGTGTATTTTGTATCAGTTCTGGTCGTTTACTTGGCTTTGTAGTCTCGAAAGACAGGATTCGTCTCGACCCATGTAAGGTTCAGGCAATCATAAATTTGCCTCCACCTTCAAATTTTCTTAAGATTCAGAAACTCCAAGGGAAAGCAAACTTTCTGAGGAGGTTCATTCCAAATTACGCCGAACTTGCTAAAGGTTATACGTGTCTTTTGAAAAAGGAAGTACCCTTTGTCTGGGATCAGGTTGCGCAAGCTTCCTTTGATGCTTTAAAAGAATCCTTAATGAAAGCATCATTAATGTACACTCCTGATTATCAAAAAGACTTTAACCTGTATCTGGCTGCAGCGGATACAACCATCATAATGGTTTTAGTTCAAGAAGACAACGGAATTGAACATCCTATATATTATTTAAGTAAGAACTTAAATGATACAGAAAGCAGATATTCTTATGTTAAAAAGCTAGCGCTCGCAGCCGTTCAAGCGATACAGAGATTTTGACACTATGTCCTCTTTCGAAAAACTACCATTCTGTCAGATTGCAAACCCATGACTTATATATTGTCGCGACAGTTGCTGGGGGGAAAATATTCAAAATGGATAGCAATTCTACAAGAGTTTGATCTGGAATTTGTAAAATCCAAGTCAAAGAAAGTTCTGGTTTTCTCGAAATTATTATGCGATCTCCGATCGTCGTCCAACGATGAAACATCTGAAGAAACGATCGTGGACGAATTTTTTTTTTTGATATCTTCAAGCAATTTGTGGTATGGGGATATAATCATTTATCTCCAAACCCAAAAATATAGGCCAAATACCTCTCGCTTTGAACAAAAACGTATTCGATACCAAACAGAAGACTACATGATCGTCGGTGATACACTTTACCATCGTGGTATCGATACGGTTCTGAGAAGGTGCCTCACCCATGAGGAGGCCGAAAAAGTCCTGAATGATTGCCATTCATGCACGTGTGGGGGGCATCAATCCAGTTATGCTACAGTGTAAAACATTTTACGAGCAGGATACTTCTGGCCAACAATGTTCAAAGATTGCATAACCGCAGTCAGAAGTTTCCATGCTTGTCAAATTTTCGATAGCAAAACCAGGAGACCACCCGCACCTCTGCAGCCAATAGTTGCTATCGGGCCATTCGCTAAATGGGGCATCGATTTCATGACATGTAACCCCACCTCGACCGGGGGGCATGGGTATATCATAGTCACAGTTGACTATTTTACCAAATGGTCCAAGGCGATGCCTACATTAGATAATACTGGTGAAACAACTGCCCTCTTCTTTTTCAATCATGTAGTCGCCAGATTCGGCGTCCCACAAGCTATAGTCACAGATCATGGATCACATTTTCACAATCACATGATGGTCGAATTAGCTACCAAACTAGGGTTGTCTCACGACAGCTCTACTCCATATTACTGCAAGCCAACGGACAAGTTGAAGCAATCAATAAGGTCCTGAAGCGCATGCTTCAAAGGATGATTGGAGTTCACAAAAGAAGTTGGCACCTAATCATGTACTCAGCCTTGTGGGCTTACCGAACATCGGTAAGGAATGTGACCGGGTTTACACCTTTCCAACTGGTATATGGCCTGGAAGCAGTCTTACCAATCCAGTGTGAAATCTCATCCCTCAAACTCGCAATTGACCTTCTCCCTGAAACTTCAGAAGAGGAGGCTCGTTTCTTGGAACTAATCCAATTGGATGAAACCCATCGTGATGTTGCTTTGGCTAATGAAGCCCATAAGAAACGAGTCAAAGCACAGTTCGAAAAGAATGTCAAACCCCGTGTCTTCTCAGAAGGTGACTTGGTCTTGCTTTATGACCAAGAATCCGATAAATTGGGGGCAGGTAAATTCAAGTATTTATGGATGGGCCCCTATATTGTTAAGCATGTGTTAGCAAAAGGAGCCTACGCGTTAATGGATTATGATGGAATTCCACTGGCACAACCTCGTAACGGGTTGTACCTCAAGCGTTACTATGCGTGATTCAGTATAGTAACCTATATGCTTTTGTTATGTTTTTGTTTTCACTAAAGTGTTTGTTTTGGTCAAGTAATCCACTTTTTACATTTATTGCAGATGTCAAACCTATTGGAGTCATGTGTTGGATATGCCGACGGAGCGAGTCGTAGTTCGTGGAACCTATCTTCCGCGGCCTGGGCCATTTTTGATCCAAGCGGCGAGTTATTAAGTTTCAGAGGGGTATGTATTGGTCGATCAACGAATAACATCGCTGAATATAGTGCGTTGATAGAACTTCTCTCTGATGCCATCACACATGGTATATACGACTAATTGTCAGGCTAGACTCACAACTCATCATACTACAACTCACTAGTATCTACTCTGTCTGAAATCCAGCTATTTATCGCATGTTCCTAAGGGTTAAGATTTTGGAAAGACAATTTGATTTTATTCAATATCAGCATATTTCCAGAACCTTAAACACATTAACTGACTCATTGGCAAATTATGTGTTAGATAGAAATTTGCAACATTTATAAAAAGAAGCATACCATCAATATTTGCATTTGGATCATGTAACTTAACCAAAATAAAGCTTCAATAATAAAATATATATATATATATATATATATATATATATATATATATATATATATATATATATATATATATATATATATATATATATATATATATATATATATATATATATATATATATGGTTTACACATAATGTTCTGTAACCAAAAAAAATTGGTCAAATGACCAAAAACTCAAAACGCTAGGGGGCACCCTAGTCTAATGATGCTCGTGATAGCAAGTCACAGCCTGTGCGATCATGCGTAAGAGCCGGGTCCATCGCCTTGGCACACCAGTAGCATGCCTCTGCAACCTCAAGGGTAGCTCGTCAGTCCTCACATCTGGAATACCAAGAGTGAGGCCCTCAACCTATTCTTGTAATGCTGTGAAAGTCTGGGCCACATCGAGGTCGCGAAGGATAGCCCTTCCAATAGCCTCTCCTGCTGGGGCAGCAGCTGGCACTCTCAAGCATACTACTGGCCGAACAGGACCAACATCTGCATGAACACATGAGTTTGGTTAAGTCTTGACAGAATAAAGCACAAGGACATTATAAAAGAAAAATGATAAACAGGGATATGGTGAAAGAATTTACCAATGGCGCCCCACTATTCGCCAGCCGGCAGTACTAAATCTGGATCACCCCGAAAGTCCATACCGGCATATGGATACTCGAAATAAACCATCTCCTGATGATCAAACCATCCAAAGAAGGTATCAGAAAAGGAAATCTGAGACTGATCAGCATGCCTAGACATATGGTCGACCCATCTCTGCATACGTGGTTCAGTCGGTGAAGGTAAATCGAGTGCAATATACTGCGGCTGCATCAGTGGTATCTTTTCCAAGGCAAAGGCGGTCAAGATAGAATCATAAACAAAGTTCTTCAACCTCCCACTCTTCACCTTGGTCAACTGTTCTTTCATCACAAGAAGTACTGCGTCGCACCATTTGAACACCTTCGGTTGGAGACATTCCAAGGCATACTGCATATAAGATCGGTTGGCTACATGAAGAGCCACACCACCAGCCATCCTACCAAAAGTGAACAGAATAGTCCTGAGAGACCTGTCAGTAACATCATGGATGATGATCTTGCCATCCTTACTCGGCTAAGATCCCTCTCTGCAATACTGGTGAACATAATCTCTCACAGATTCACCTCCTCGGGCCGAACCTGATAAAGAGATGGGGCACCCCGCCTCGACAAGCCAGTCAAGAAATAGATGTCTACTATAGTCAAGGGGATGGATTTGCCCCTAATCTGGAACACCTAGTTGGTAGGATCCAAAGCATCGAGCAAATACTGCAGCAAGTTGATCTGTTGTCTCATGCTAGAAATGCGGAAAAACTTCAGCAAGCCACAGTTCCGCAGTGCGTTTACTGTAACCGAATCATGTAAAGCAAGCATGTCCTCTTCTTCATGCTCACGTTCTTGCCATGTAATAGTCATCTTGCTCCAAAGATCTCTGAAAACAAACAAGAGAAGAGTTAGATCCTAATTTTGGTAAGAAACAGGCAAAATTTCCATCAAAAACTGTGCATAAAATTCCTTCCTTGTGCCCATCGCACCTACAGTAGTGCTCTGGGTGCATTGCATGTCAGATGGCTAGTAGACAGGCCAACATCCAACGCACCTTTCGATACACAAAGGGTGCGCTGAAGCCAGGGTGAGTTTTTCAAACCCCAGAGGCTTAGAAAAACCAGGAATCAAGCTCAGAATGCAAAATGGAAAGCATGAAATGAAAGAGATCAAGTTTAACTCCTACCTGGTCCAGACGGTGCCGAGAATCATCCACAGAATCTCCCGAAATCAGCTAATGAAAATCAAGGGGGGAAAGCACCTCCAAAGCTCCAACAAACCAAAGTTCAAATGAAATGTTAAAATGAGAGGTAAAAGCACTTTTACATTACTTTTTACGTAATTCGAGTAAAATATTAGTGTTCTAACTCATTTTTCAAACATCTATTGCTCACTTCTAACTAGTTTGATGAAGCAATTGAAAATGCAGTACAATATTTGAAAGAACAAAGCCATTTATAGTAAAATCAAGAAGTGACCGTTGTATCGAGCAGTTTTAGCGCATAGTTCAAGCTCGTTAAAAAATAAACATAAGCCATGAGCAAATGTTTCCCCCCGCGTTTAAGCTCATTAAAAAATGAACCATTTCCCGGTAAATAACCATCGTGAATGTAGTACTTCAGCCTTTAAAAGCCTTGGTCGTGTTCTCATCATCACCTCCACTCTGTATTGGCCGATCATTCACCTCCATTTGATTGTTTACCCCTTTTGAGGAACAACTGTGAAGAGTGATCTCACTAGCCATCCTTGTAACACTACCGTGATTGGAACATTCCAAACCTTACCTGGAATCAGCTGCTACCCAATTTTATCACTCGTTCCTCAAAAGACGAGTCTCCTTTAAGCTCTTTTCAAATGACTCGTAAAATATGAAAAGATTGCCGAGCCATTGGCCTCTCCAGCTCATTAAAGGGACCGAAAGTGCTATCCCTCCTCTAAATTTTAATATTTTTGGACCTGAGGGATTATTACACAAAAAGATCGAGCGCTTGTTTTGTTCGGCTCATTAAAAGTATTGAAAATTCATCCCTTTTGTATTGTTTTATACTTTTTCGAACTTAAGGGATTAGATGACGAAAAAGGAATTTTGGAGTTTCCTTTAAGTTCCTTTTCAGACTCTCTAAAATTGAAAAGGACTGAGTTATCTTTGTCGTTAAACTCGTTAAAACTTAATATCGACAAACTTGTCCATAGCAGACAAGAACTAGTTTCACTATCGCTAGGCTCGTTAAAACATAGTGATGGGTTTGCCCGAAGGGAAAATTATAGAACAAGCATATGTTATCCTCCTCAAGCTTGAAAAAAATAAAGAGGTACTAGTCAGCAATGACTAGGCAAAATTGGGAAGAAAAATTGAAGAAACTTTGTTGGTAGCAAGTCGCTCTTGAACATGACACTTTCACTCCGCATCCAAGTCGGGTTGGGTTGTTTCATTCACCGGTCACATCACCATGGTCCCATCAAACCATCCACATTTGGGGTTAATGCTACCAATCCATCACTTCAGTGTTGCTGATATGTTCAAGAGAAGTCATTCAGAGAATTCACCTGTGTCTCACCCGCTACAATACATTTACACTCCATTCTTTCATGACCGCCACCCTGAACCGTATGTCATTAGATCGTTTTCAACTCCATTAAAATCATTTTCTCCATTCCGTGTCATTTATGTGGGATTCATTAAGGCCCTCCTGTGATGGATCGCTTCTTGTCGGCATTAGCTCATTATCCAAGAAGTCGATCTAGGAACACCCCATTCAGTACTTTGAAGCTTGCATGCCTCAATGGCAAGTTTCTCACTTCCAGCGACACGTTTACATCAATGGCCTTCGACCGAAAGATTTTTCATGGTGTTCGACGCCAAGTCCTTTATTCACACCACGTGAATTGTACTGCAGTACCTTGAGGGTCATTATCATTATCGGTGATTCCTCTCGCGCCTGTTAACAGCTTACATCATTGGCTGGTAATCAGGTGATGTCTTTCCATGTTCGACTCGAGAACATCTTTCACATGGATAGACTTGTACTTCGAGTGAAGATCGAATGAGATTGAAGACCCTGGATCTAGTTTCATCCATCCGGGCTGCGATATATATTCAGGGAAATAAAGACATCAAATGTACATCATTGCTGCACAGATAATCATCCAATCAAAGGGATGATGGGTCTACCAGAATCATCAGTCTACACTCAGACGATTGTCTGTCCTATGTACATGAAAATGAATTTATAAAGATGAGCATGGGAATGCCCGCCTCAGCTAGATCATGAAAATATTATGAAGATAATGTATTGTATTGTATCTTATTACAGGTCTCCTCCCAGCGTGAAAGAACTTCGGACCCTCATAATAAAGCATTTCACCCGACATCAAAAGATTAACGACCTCATGCTTTCGGGGGAAACTGTTATAGACATTTTTGGGCACTACAACCCCAAGCATGAAATTTCCATAAACCAAGGGCTCCTAAGTCCCTAAAAGTGTTGTTCTAACCCGTAAAGGAACAAGGTCAACTGATTACATCTTCTCCCAGAAGTTCTCCATGAAAAACTACTCAGAACTGGTCAAAACAGGATCATTTCAGCTGCTCCATAAGCAAAGTGCATTGCATCTCACCTAAATACACTGTGTGGCTGCGTTGCATTTCAAAAATCCCTTCTATGGGGTGCGATGGGTGAGAAGTGACAAATGGCAGTGTCATTCCGCGAGGTGGAGAGGCATGGAAAACTTCCAGAAACTTCTCCTATGACACTTGCCTCTCTGAATTCGACCAAGGATGAGTAAGAGATCATCAATCTCCAAGTGGAAGCAAGAACTATCAGAGGGAAGACACTAATCAAATCACAAGCTGACTCATCTCCCTTACAGATATCTATATATGGATCCCTCATCCCAGAGATCCAGAGGTTGGAATTTTGCATATTGTAAGGAATTGCTGTTGGTTTCTTGAGACAACATCAGATTGTTGGGTGATATAAGCTTTGTATGAGGTGAAGAGGGGCTTCCTTGTTGAGAGGATGATGCTGGGTCAGAACAACTGGTTGTAACTCTCTTGGCTCTTTCTTGTTTATCAATAAAAGCTATTCAAGTTTTCCTCCATACGATTGTGTCATTTATGTTTGCTGCATTTGCATGGTCAATTTACATCTGATCCTAGATTGTTTATTATTATAGATCCATGTTCTTGTATAGTGCTATGCTACTGTGATCTTATAGGTACTCTGTGAAGTTGGGCGTGCAAGGGAACAAGTAGCGAAAAACTATCAAGAGAGAGAGGAATCAAACTAGGAGATTAGCGCAAGACAGAGGTTGGTCTTCTTTGTTCTTCTCTCATCTATACTTCATAAAGGAAAAACGAAAGTAGCTTTACTTTGTTTGTTTCTAAGGTAGCTATCACACCTTAGTGGGATAAGCAGTTTTGTGTAGATACTTTTCCCTGTAACATGGAGACATCATGTTACCTGGTCAACAGATCACCTTCATCAGCATTGGAGGTGTTGTACCTCTGAGATAGTAGTAGGTCAGCTACCAATGCCAGAGCATCTAAAATAATTGTGTTGGGGTTTTTGGTTTTAGCTTTGGAAGACCAATGAATGAAGATAGATGTAGAATTGAAATACTTAATCCTTTGGGTTATATTAATATCTTAGTAAAGGGTTGTTAGAAAGCTTTACACAGTGATATAGATCATAGAAGACATAAAATAATATGATTATCACAGTTTCTAGACTATAAAACAGAACAATCATAAGTATGAAAACCTTCTGAACTACATTCCAAAGGTTCAAGGCAGTATACTTAAGCTTACACAAGATGTTGATGATTTATTTATTAGAGGGGATTAGCTAAACATACAGTTCATTAATCCATTCTCTTAATAGATGATCACTTCAGGAGATTATAGGAATAAATTGAGACACAATTATTCCTACCTAGATATCTCTATAAGTCATAAGCATATGAAGAAAAACATAATGATTGATAATTGGAAAAACTTACAGGATAAAAAAAACTGTGTAAAACCAAATTCAAAATCCTCTGCTTTGTATTAAGGTTCTAGAAATACTGAGTACATCAAGTGTCTACAAAGGCTTCCTTCAAAGGTGTAATAAGGTTCAAAGTAGATTGAATAGTCAAAACATTACAAGCAATGAATAATGAAACTCAAACTTCGAACCCTTAACAACTCAAGAAGAGAGTTATTTATACAATAATGAAACTAAGGAAATATCCTAAAACTGATTAAGATTTATTCTAGGAAAAGAAAGATCTTCATACAAGAAGATAGGGGCAGCTATTGAATTGCTTCTTTCTATCCCTTTTATTCAGGTTGTGCTGGCTTTGTTGTTTGATATTTTGCCCCTTTAAGCTGCTTGATTGTTTGTATCCTTTATGCTTGGTCAATTTCTTCATTTGATCTTTCATCTAATACTCTTTAAACTTTGTGAATATCCTTTGACCCTACTAAGTAACCTTTACTGTGGATTTCAGGTTTTTACTGTATTTTTCAATAGTAAATCCCTTTAGATTTATCTTCAAACTGTATGCATGCTTTTTCTTTGTAAGCCTGGAACAGAAGTTTTTCCTTGCAAAACACATAAATTGTTAACAAAAACATAGGTGATAGAGGAAATCAATGGCTTTAATGAGCTTGAAAGGACATTGGAAGGATTCCAGACCATATGGGAAGGTAAAACAATGGCTTTATTGGTCGCAGTGGCTTATGGACGGTTTACTGTGAAAATAGGCGAAACAAAGGCAAAATGTTAATTTTTGCATTTAAACTGAAAAATGACTTTCTTTTTGAAATATGGGGCAAAGTGAACAGTGGTCATTTTCTTGCTATGCGGGAGGTGGTTTTGGTTTTATTTACACTGCTTTATGAGGTGTAGGCGGTTTTGGGAGGGGTCACCTGAAATAATATGAGCCTGAGACATAGCAAAGGGAGGTCAGTGGAATACCGCTTTTCGGGTAGGTAATGCTTGTACAAAGAGCCAACTCGAAATCACTAAGGGTTGTTGGATTGGAATGCCTTAGATCAGAAAGTGGTGGAGTGAAAGAGTAGTGAAGAGGGTCCCAATGATTAATTATGGCGGAAAATGGATCTATTATGGGTTAAAACTTGGATTAACAAGGTTTTATGTTTAAACCATAAAAACATTTTAACGAAGAAATCCTTTGTAAAACAGATATGGCAGACTTGAAATAATATGAATGCAGGCAGATAAATGACGTTGGGTCTGGGTTCCCATCGCATATTGGAGATCGCAATGGTGGAGGGTAATACTTTAACTGGGACTTGCGATGGAGGTAGGTGCAAAATGACATTGAGGTATGATATACATTGCGTCGAGTCCATCGCACATCGCAATCGGAGATCGCAACAGCGGATGGTTATTGCTTCAGTTGGGACTTGCGATGAGGGGTGGATGCGATATGGCAATGGATTGTGATATATATTATGTCAGGTCTGGGCGCATCACAATCGCATATCGCAATGCGGGGAGAGTGGATGCACGCTGAAAGGCTTGTGATCCACCGATGCAATATTTTATTTAATTCATAGTTTTATAATAAAACTAAAGGTTTTGGGATATTTAAATAAAGGGAATTAATATATACGGGAAAGGGAAATTTTAGGGGTTTTAATACATTAAGTTAGTATTAATATGAAATATGAGCGGAAAGGGAAAAATAGACTAAGTATAATACTTTTTATGAGTTACTTGCTTTTCACATATATGCATGAATACTTAGGCTAAATACCTTTTTGTGGGCCTTTGAGTAAAAGGGGATTTGAAGGATATTCAAAAACAATAATTCAAGGTGATGAATAAGTCTTTAAGCTAAATGACAACATAAGGGAACAATGAACAGCGAACATCGGATGAATAGCTAGGGTTTCAGGTTTTTGAGCTCCATGGAGGTGTGCAAAGGGGGGAGCTCCACTCCCTCCTACAGGTAGGTAGTGGCCAGCCGCAGTAAGAAACCTTTAGAATCTTTCAGAGAGCCTATAGGAGAAAGGAAAAAGAATCTAGAAGAGGATCAAGATTTTACCAAACCAAGGAAGGTCAATAGCATGAAAGACAATGAGGAACAAGACAAGAAACAGGGAGTAGAAAACAAGGCATAGAAGGGGCCATGTAAACCCAAGATTGAGGTCACCCCCAAAGTAGTTTTAAATGATCCTAATCTACATGCGCATAGGGACCACATGCAGAGCTATGCTATCTTTTGTAAATTCATGGGATTATGGCCCACTGAAAAGGAATTACAAACATGGATTAAATACCATTGGAAACTGAAAGGAAGCATAGACCTACACCTTGGGTCAAAGGGATTCTTCACTATGGTCTTTACAAATATTGAGGACAAAGACAGGGTGTTTGAAGGAGGACCCTACTTCTATGCTACAGTAGGCCTCTACATGTAGCCGTGGATGATGAATTTTGTCCCGGAGCGAGAAACTTTTACTTCAATCCTAGTCTGGGTAAGACTCTACTCCCTACCTCTTGATTACTGGCAAACGGAATCATTATCTACCATAGGTAATAAACTATGGCGTTTTGTTAAAGCCTCTGAGGCCACTAGAAGGGGAAAATATACTTCCTTTGCACGAATATGTGTGTAGATGGACCTATTGGGAGCCCTACCAGATGAGGTTATCTTGGAAGTTTTTTATGAAGAATGGGTGCAAACAGTAGATTATGAACATATTCCTTTCAGATGTCGCAGATGCCATGAGCATGGGAACCTATTCAGAGACTACCCTCTCAGTAAAATAGAGAATAGAAGTAAAGAAACCGCAATGAAAGACACTGAAATCTTTCACAAAGTGGGACATAGAGGAAAAGGGGGAAAAAGGGGGCCAAAGTAATAGCAAACAGAATGGCAACAGGCTAGTTTGAACAGGTTCCAAGTTCTCGAAGAAGAGGAAGAAATACCAAAAGCAGATCAGGTAATGGAAGGAAGCTCAGTGGAGAAGGAGAAAGAAGAAGATAGGGAACAAGCACAGGATGTTACTAAACAGAAGGAAACAATGTTGAGCGATGGGGAACTTGAGATGGATCAAGAAATGACTCAGAGTGACATGGAAACAGAGGATAATGAACTGTAGGAGATTCTGGAAAGAGAAAACCTAGATCTAGAAGGATTCTTGAAATAGGGTACCATGGGAGGGGTAGACTTAGTACCTCAAGAAGTGTTCAATCGAGTACAACAACTGTTTCTATGGAAAACTCAAGATAAAGAGCTGGAAAGGCAAAGAAACAATGAAAGGTAGGGAAACGAAGGAGTGAAAACTTTGAAAACCACACCAGGATTAGCTCCTAGAAACCCAGGAAAGAAAAGAGGTAGGAAAAGCAGAATGAGCTATTGATGGAATGTGGAAAGCTAATAATATATTCAGGTAAGATGAAAGACCTATCCAGTTACTCGTTTACAAATCGTTAATAATGAAGTTCACAACTTGGAATATCAGAGGATTAGGTAGTAAAAGAAAACAAAGAATACTTAGCAATAGAATGAAACAAGAAGCTCCGGATACGATCTTTATCCAGGAAACTAAATGTTCCATTCAAAAAATCAAAGAAATTCATAGCAAATGGCTCAATAGATTTGAGTTTCTAGAAGTTAAAGCAGATAATACAACAGGAGGCATACTCACTCTTTGGAACCCCCAAAAGATTGGCATAATAGATGCTGAGGCATCTAGGAATTATTTATCAGTGATTATTCAGCCTGTGGGAGACAACGAGACTTATTTGGTCACAAATGTTTATGGCCCACAAAGACTGAATGACAAACTTAGATTTCTAGATTCTCTTGTAGAACTAAGAGATAGACATGCAAGTGTTCCATGGATCATGGGCGGGGACTTCAACATGATCAAATCACTTTCGGAAAAAAAGGGGGAACAAGAAGTTTAAGCAAAGATTCTACAACATTTCAAGCTTTCGTAGATAATATGAAGCTAGTTGACACTGAAATGAATAATGGCCTCTTTACCTGGAACAACAAGAGAGGAGGGGAGTCTCAAGTAGCCTCAAAGTTAGACAGATTCATAATTTCAGAGGACCTTATGCTCAAAGACAAGGAAATGATAGTGAGAATCCTCCCCTTTGGTGGCTCGGACCATTGGCCTGTTAAAATGGAGGTACAAGGTATTGGTTCCCCCAAGAATAGACCTTTCAGATTTGAGAATATCTAGCTTACCCACCCAGATTTTATCAGCAATATAGCAAGATGGTGGAATGAAGATCTACATATTCAGGGAATAAGAATGTTTATGCTCCACAAAAGACTAAAATACATCAAGCTCAGACTCAAAGACTGGAACAAGAATGAATTTGGCAATATTTTTTCACCGAAAAAAGAGGTTGAAGATAAAATGCAGACACTAAATCAAACTCTTTTACAGAGGGCTTTGATAGAGGCAGAGATGAACAAGTAACCAAAATTCATCAAGACTGGGAGAACTTATGTAAACAAAAGGAAATATACTGGAGACAAAAATCTAGAGTGCAATGGCTAAAAGAAAGGGAACGTAACACCAGTTTTTTTCCACAGATCCACCATGGTGAATAGATCCCACAATAGGATCTCTTCAATCAAGGACGAGGGAGGTCATCTTCACAATTCCCATGAAAATATTGAAACTGTGTTAATCCAGCACTTTCAAGGTATAGCAAAGGAGACCAATGCAAACAAAGATCATTTCATCAGAGACTTAACAGGGCATAAACCTAGACTAGTATCAGAGAGGATAATTTCAATCTCAACGAGCTAGTGACTGAAGAGGAGGTCAGTGAGGTAGTTAAGGAGATGCAAAATGGAAAAGCACTAGGACCTGATGGTTTTAATGTGGATTTCTTTAAAGCTTGTTGGAGCATTGTTAAACAAGATATTGTGAATGTAGTGGAGGATTCCAGGTTGAATAGAACCATTCTGAAGGTTCTGAATACTTCTTTCATCTCCTTAATCCCCAAACAGGATAATGCTCAGATTCCAGATAGGTTCAGACCCATATCTTTGTGCAATGTGGTGTATAAAATAATATCCAAAGTGGTTGCCAATAGACTTAAACCCATTCTTCCTACTCTAGCTTCTATGGAGCAATCAGGTTATGTGGAATGATTATACAATTGGACCTTGCCAAAGCTTATGATAAATTGAATTGGACCTATATTAGGAAGGTCCTTCTATCCTTTGGCTTTGATCATAACTAGGTGAGATGGGTTATGGCACTGGTCACTTCCTATAGCTTTTCAATTTTGGTCAATGGTTCTCCTTCCAAGACCTTTACTCCTTCAATAGGTCTCAAGCTAGGAGATCTGCTCTCTCCCTTTCTCTTTATCCTCATGATGGAAGGACTTGGGCAATCTATCAAGAATGCAAAAGAAGGGGGTCACATCAAGGGTATCCAACTTTCTGAAACTAGAAAGGCTTTGTCCCATCAACAATTTGTTGATGACACTATGTTGCAGGGAGTCCCCATAGTAAAAGAAGCTCTTGCTTATAAAGAAATCCTGCATGACTTTGCCATGGCCACAGGTATGGAGGTAAATCTGTCCAAATCTAAGATTTTTTTCTTTAATACTAATATTGCTACTCATAGAAATATCTCCAGAATTCTGGGCTTTCAAAGGGAGGTCCTTCCTTCCAAGTACTTGGGAGTTCCTCTAATTGATAAACCTTTGCACAAAAGCATCTGGGAGCCAGTAATTAATAAGATGCAGGATGAAATCAGAAAATTGACTATTAGATCTTTAAACTTGGTGGGTCAGTTGGTGCTTAAAAAAGCTATTTTGCAATCAATCCCCATCTTCATGCTTTCAGCACTTCTAGCTCCAAAGGGAGTTTTACATCAATTTAGAACCATTCAAAGAGACTTTCTTTTGGGTAAGGGGGAGGAGAGAAAGAAATGGGCCTTCGTAGCATGGGATAAGATACGCAAACTAAAAACCCATGGGGGTCTTGGACTGGATGATCCAGATGTACTCAGCAAGGTTCTAGGAGAAAAATTATGGTGGCATTGGGTGAAAGAACCAAAGGCTCAGTGGGCTAGTGTTTGGAAAGAAAAATATGCCATCACTTCGCAAGATAATGATCACATAAGGATTACGTGTATCATAAAAGGATCCCACATTTGGAATAAGGCCTGGGAGAATAGAGGCTTAGTGTAGAAAAACAGTTTCTAGGAAATCAGAGAAGGAGACCTGGCTCTGTTTTGGGAGAATAAATGGCAACAAGAAACTACAATGTTAAGAGAGGACTTTCTGGACCTTAAGAAAGAAACAGATACCAAAGGGCTTTTCAGGGTTAGAGATTTTTTGGAACAAACCAGTATAGAAGACAAATGGAGAACCTGGAAGAATATAGAATTTGGGGATGACAACCCCTTGAAAGCAAAAGCAGATGCACTACTGACTATTTTGGAACAAAGGAAGATTTTTGTTTCAGAGGGGCATGACCAACTTAGATGGGGCAACAATAAAGAAGGTACCTTCAATATTAAGGAAGCCAAAAAGATATTGCTTGAGCTGGATTACAATGTACTAGACAGAGTGTGGTAGAACCTTTGGAGGCATCAAGGCTGGATGAAAATTAAACTCTTCATGTGGTTGGTACATCATAAAAAAATTCTGACTTGGGATAATATTAGAAAGATGGGTGTTCTAGGACCTTCTAGATGCTAGCTTTGTCAAGCCCAAGAGGAGACACTGGAGCACCTTCTCAGTGGCTGCCTCTTTACCTCTAGGTTGTGGGACACCTTTGCCACAATTTTCCAATAGACAGACAGGGACAAAGCAAGCATTATCAACACCCTAAATAACTGGAGATGAAACTTCTCTGAGTATGAGTTTCTTTGCCTGGCTTGGGTTTTAATTCCAGGCTTCATAATTTGGAATGTTTGGAAAGAAAGGAATAATAGAATCTTCAAAAATGTTCACAGCACCACCCAACACATTTTTGAGCAGATCTTAAGACAGCTCAAGGAGACGGTTGGCACTATTGTGCAAAACTCCCCAAAAAATCCACCTTCTGAAAAAGAGATGCAGATACTATGTCAGCTGGGTATGTAGGGACTTATACCATAGGGGATGGTTAGGAAGGTTATGAATCCATCAAATAAGCCAGGTTATTGGCATCCTCCCCTCAAGGTTTTCTGAAATTCAACATTGATGGGGCCTCAAAAGGCAACCCAGGTCTTGCTGGTTTTGGAGGAGTGCTTCGAGATGATAATGGCTATATTCTCTTTATTTTCCATTTCCATCTGGGAATAGATACAAATAATATGGCTTAACTAATGGCTCTTGAACAATGTTTAGATTTCCTGAAGCAGGGTAATCTCTAGAATATTATTATTGAAGCCGATTCTGAGTTGACCATTAACTTGGTTAAAAGAATATGTTGTGGAACAGAGCTGGAAAAAGTCTCAAGTCATTGGAGGCTGATCTAGGTCCTTCAAAGGATCCAAATTTACCTCCTAGACTTACACACAGTGAGTTTTACTCATGTGCAAAGGACAACCAATAAATTGGCAGACATTATGGCCAATCAAGGAGTGGTCTGCACTAAAAACAGGGTCAAGTTGATATGGCGAGAGATGTATCAGAATAGATTAAGGGAGCAGTGTTGTAGTCAGGCGGAAGAGGACAATAAGATATTCCGAAACAGGGCCATAGAGACGAGATCTGATTGACTTTTATGTAGAATTATGACACAAGTAAAATAGCTTTTGGAATGAAGGTCTATGGTTGGCAACAACGAACCAGAAGTTTCAGGGGGATGCTTGGAAGAAGGGATCTTCATATTCCTTTGGCCCAAACACTAGAATCCAGTCATTCGGGGTAATCGCAAAACCCCGTTTTTTTGTTTGCGGTAGCTTTACCACCCTTGAAGTGGTTTCTGATGTATCGCACCACCTTCAGGCTAGAAGTGGTTTTTTTCATTTGGAAGTGATTCCATTCACCATGCAACACGTGGCTCAGAGTGGGGAGGCAATACTGCCCTCATCACACAGTAATCATCGGTGGGTTAAGGCCGCACGATATGATTCGTAACTGTTGGATCAATCGTGGTCAACCTATGGCTAGGATTAATCGAGCTTATTGGTGGGTCCGAAACGGAGGTTATAGCTTGAGTTGTTAGCATGAACCATCTAGAATCGTGTGCATATGACGGATTTCGGGAGGAGAAACTAAACAATTGTTATGTGAAAAATGGACCCGATGAAATTATCAATTACAATCTACTGAGTCCATCAGGTCTGTTTTTTTGTTAAATGGTGTGCTTGTTAGCCACCCGAAATTTCTCTCAACCGCTGGATCTTTAGCTCAGGATCTAACAGCTAGCTGTGGGTTAAAGCCTTTTGTACACTATTTCTTTTTTTTAAATTGAATAGAAGGATCCGCTCTTGCCTTAGCAAAAAAGAGTAAAAGGGGATTTAGCATGGGGTTTTCGTTTTTCCTAGGCAAAAAGGATTTTAACCTTAGGAAAAGGGGATTTTTATTGAAAATGAATGAATATGAAATGTATGAAGGTGGGAAGGGGAAATTAGTAAACATATGGATGAATGGGGATGAGGGAAGTTAATTAATTAATGTTCTGGACCTTCATTTGCTTTGTGTAATTGCCTCATGGATATAGAAACATATAGTAAAACATGATAAATGTACATTTTTTTCAATCAGTC
This sequence comes from Pinus tabuliformis, assembly GCA_031772625.1. NCBI lineage: Eukaryota > Viridiplantae > Streptophyta > Pinopsida > Pinales > Pinaceae > Pinus > Pinus tabuliformis. The sequence continues at coordinate 44,048,522 of CM062815.1, forward strand.
ATCATACTTCTGCAACCTTTTTCTACTTACCCTTTGCTTATCCTATCATTTTTTCTTCACATAATGGGTGAATTTAAGCTAGCAAACCTTTTTCCTTTCTTCTTATTTTTACAAAAGAAAACTATCTAATTATAACCTTATAACATCTAAGGGCTCAAATTAAATTGATGAGCACCTTATTATTCTCTACCTAACTACTAATCTTCTAAGATTAAACAGTTTGGCCAGATCTTTATTCTCTAACTATAACATCAAATTTAAAACATGAAGCAGTCAAGATTAAACAGTTTGACTATCATGAGTTGTGGCATTTATGACAAGCTACACACAACCATTATTTTGTTGAAAAGATAGTAGTGGCATTTAGACTTGCTCACTTTCAGAGTTTATTTGTTTTCTCTTCTTTCTAACCTACCATTTTCTTTTTGTCTTGATTTTTTAGGACATCTAACCTAACATTTTCTTCGATATGGACATAATCATCAAGATATTTTTTTCAAAAACATTCTATTCACTATTATTATGTCCATATCCTAACTTAACATTTTTTCAAAATATTCTATCTTATCAAAACCAAAAAATGCTACAACATTGGCTCCAACTGGGGACTGCTTTCTCCTGTAGAATGCAGAGAACCTGTAGATCCATGTGCCTTCTCCTCAGGCTATGGAGTCCTTGCTGTAAAATAAATCACACTGACATCTTGAAAATTAAAAGAAAACCAGAGTATTTACAATGAAAACTATTTCAACTTCTTAATACTGAATGTAATGTTTGAGAAACCTTCCATTTACAGGATAAGTGGAATATAGCCCCTCAAGGTTCTGCATCACAAAAGTGTTGTTACCCTTCACTTCAACAATTGCTAAAGGTCCAAACCATAGATTGTCAAATTTGCCATGCTTTCCTTTCTCTTCTCTCCTAGCATCCCATCTTAGAACTAGATCACCTTCCTTAGAGTCCCTCTCCGTGGCTCTTTTGTCAAACAGGGCTTTCATATTATTCTTATATTTCATCAATTTGTATTGAACTTCATCTTTGTTTTCATTAAGTTCAATACAAATTGGTAGAATCCTGCAAGAATTTTAAAACAGGGAAGGCCAAATTGGTAGGGAAAATTCCATTTTTCCCATAGAATAATTGAAATGGAGTTTTGCGAGTTGATCTCTTTGGAGTAATTCTTTTTTCCCATACTGCATAAATCAAATGTGAATTCTAGCTCTTCTTATGATCAACCAGAGTCTTTTTTATTACCTTTACCAGACTTTTGTTAGATGACTCTGCAAGGCCATTACCTTGAGGGTAGTATGGAGTTGAATGATGTAACAGAATCTAATATCTATGGAAAAAGTCAATCGTTTTAACACTAAAAAAAGTTGTTGCATTATCAGTGACAATTTAATTTGGGCAACTAAATCTAGATAAGATATTCTCCTCAACAAACTTAATTACTACTGAATCAATAGCATTTCTGACTGGGATTGCTTCCACCCATTTAGTAAAGTAGTCTGTTGCAGCGAGGATCCATCTATGATGATTACTTGAAGTGGGTTGAATCTCTCCAACAAAATCTAATCTCCATTGAGAAAAAGGTGTTGAAATTATTGATGGAACGAGTGGAAGAGCTACTAATTTTTGTTTACCAACAAACATTTGACAAGGAACACAACCTATGACTTTTGCCACTACTTGTAGGAACAATGTAAGCCAATAGAATCCTCCCCTCAGATCTTGTATGTTGTTGTTATCCAAGCATAATGTCCCCCACAAAATCCTGTATGAAACTGATCAATGATTCCTTCAGTTTCTGATTCTGTTAAACATAATAACAAAATATTCAGTGGATCTTTCCAGCATAAATTTGTACTTATAATGTAGTACTTGTTTGATTTTAACTTAAGGGTTTTACACTAGGTTTTGGAGAATGATGTTGGACACTCAAAATGGATCAAGAAATTTACAATATCTTGATACCAATTTGACAACAAGAATTTTTCATCAATGTGTATAGGAATGATCTGCTCTGAAGCTAGAGGTTCTTGTGGATTCTCCCCTTTAGGATGAATGGAAGGTTCTTGTGAATTCTCCCCTTCTGCAAGGAGAGAAGGTTGTTGTGCATTCTTCCCTTGTGCAAGGAGAGAAGGTTCTTGTGGATTCTTCCCTTGTGTAAGGAGAGAAGGTTCTTGTGTATTCTTCCCTTGTATTTCTAAAATGAAATTGATTACAAGTACTTTGCAGTTGGATTCAGCTAGAAGCTTGGCTAATCCTTGACCTTTCACTAGCTTGGTAGTATTGATAGTTAGATCAAAATCCATAATTTGAGTGATCCATCTACCTCTTTTCCCATCAGTTTTTGGTTGGGTTAGGACAATTTTCACAGCACTATTAGGGACATAAGCAGTAATAGGTGAATGTAACACAAACATTTTGAATTATTTCAGGGCTTGAATGAGGGCATAGGCTTGTTTCTCAATGATGTCATACTTAAGCTCAACATCTCTCATAACCTTGCTGAAAAAGGCTATGGGTTTGTCATGGGAATCTTCATTTTTTTGTAATAGAATGGTAGCAAGGGTTGTTTCAAAGGCAAAAGAGAAAATACTAAAAGGCTTAGTATAATTAGGGTTGGGTAAGGTGGGAGCTTCAGAGATTTCCCTTTTTATTTGTTCAAATCCATGCATATAAGAGGAAGTCCATTTGATTTCATGGTCCTTTCGGAGCATGTCAGTTATATCTTTTACAATCTCTACATAATTTGGAATAAACCTCCTTAGAAAATTGATCTTGCCTAGAAAAGCTTGAATCTCCTTCTTGTTTCTAGGTAAGGCCAATGTTTCAATGGAAGATACTCGTTTGGGGTCAATTACTACTCCCTCCTTTGAAATTATATGGCCCAACAATTTTCCTTCTTTGACAGTAAACAAGGAATTCTTAGGGTTCAATGATATTCCAAATTTTCTACACCTGTCAAAAACCTTGATCAAGCGCTTTAGATGTTTCTGATCAGATTTAGAAAAAAATGTTATGTCATCAAGATAAATAACCACAAATTTATTTACCTGACCCATAAAAGCTATGTCCATAGCTCTTTGAAATGTTGCTCTAGCATTGGTTAAGCCAAATGGCATCCTAGTGTACATGAATGTACCCCATTGTGTAGTAAAGGTTGTCTTCTCTCCATCTGCTATATCAACATTCACCTATTGTAACCTAAAAAACCATTAAGAATAGAAAGTCTTTGTGCTCCTAAAACCATTTCAAGTAACTAATCCATTTCGAGCAAAGGATAATTATCTTTTAATCAAGCCTTGTTCAAATTTCTAAAATCCACACAGAGTCTAATTTCTCCATTTTTCTTTCTAACATGAACTCTATTTGAAACCCAATTAGAATATCTAAGAGGGAGGATGATCTGAGCATCTAGGATTTTCTGAATCTTCCTTTCTACGGTTGGTAGAAGGGCTGGATTTATCCTTCTAAGTTTCAGTTGATAAGGTTTTGATTCTTGCTTCAAAGGAATCTTATGCTATATTAATGAAGTATAATAGGTCTTTAGATTAGTATAAGTCCATGAAAAAACATCCTTATAATTTTGCAATAACTTAAGATACTGAGCTTTGATCTTAGGGTCTAGAGATGCACATAATTTGATGTTTTTGATATCTTCATTAGTTCCAATGTTGATCTCTTCTATGTCATCTTCTGAAGAAATTGACTGAGGGTTTCAGAGCACATCATTTTGATGAAACAATTTTTCTAAAGGAATAAGTCCTTTTGGAATAAAATTGTTACATAATTGAATAATGTCATGATTAGCAATTTGGGTTTTAAAATTTTAACTATCATTTCCATCTACATTTTCATTCATTTCAGTTCTATGTTCATCAATTTGTGGAAATGAAAAATCATCTATTACTTGCAGAAATGATTTCAAATGTTCATCATCTTCAAATATTTGCCAATGTTTCAGATTATCTAGGATAGATGGTCTATATTTGACTTGTATCTAATAGACTACATCGATATGATCAGGAATTTTAAAGGAGCTAGCAGAGATAGCTAAGGCATCTGCATGAATATTTTGATCTCTAGGAATATGAGTCAAATAAAAAGCATCAAAGAAGTTTTCAAACGAATCCCATACTTAATTTCGGTAGGACCTAAGTCTAGGGTGCTTGGTCTGTCAAGCATTTCTTACTTTCTTAACAATAAGTTGCGAATCAGTAAAAACACTTAAGTTTTGAACTTTTAAGCTTTTGGCTAATTACAATCCTAAAAGGAAAGCTTCATATTTAGCCACATTATTTGTAACTTTGAAGTCTAATTTACATGATTGGGTTATATTTTTAAGGTGAAATTGAAACTACTCCAGCTCCTGCCCCATATTTCGTACAAGAGCCATCAAAGAACAGTTTCCAAATATTAGTTTGGTTTGGTTCAGGACTTTCAACTACCTCTTCAATTTTGACTTGCGTTTTATGTTGTTTTGAAGTGAGTTGAAAACAACCAAGTCTTGATCTATTGCATAAATTGGATGGTTCCTTGGCTGGTCAGTCTTACAAATAGTATGTACAAATCTTACCTCTCTATATAATCTTAATTTCTCTCCTTCATAAATAGGAATAGTAGCATATGACATATCCATCTGTAGAGTTTCCCCTAATTTGGCACAGGAAGACCTAGAAAGGAGAATTCTAAACTTGGGAGGGATATTTGTGACAACAATATCAAGTACTACACTTTTCACTAGAATTTGGGCAAGGGTAATCACTAGATCCTTGATCAATCCCAAACAAGGCACCCTTTTAGAATCAAAGTTGTATAGGTCATGGTAGGATCTAGTTATGTTGAGTTTCAAATGGTCCATGATAGATTTTGGCATAAGTTTGTGTGATGCTCTTGAATCAAGCATACAATTATACAACATGGAATCATTTGTTTTAAGAGTTACATAGAAAGGAGGCACTATCTCATCTATCATGTCTGAACTAGGGACAAAAACTACTTCTAGTTTTTCATCTTGTAGACTTATGACATCACCTTCAACATCAACTGAGGTATTTTGTATCCATTTTGTGACTTGGATTTTGTAACCAGGGTATTTAGAAAGTTGTGACAGTGGAATTGGGATCTTAACCCTCTCTAATTCTTTTTCAACATTAAATGTAGTCAAAATGTTTTTACCAGTTTGGGTAGTATCAATTGACTGATCTAAGGGTTGAATAAGAGTTGTTTGAGCTTCAATAGTTTTGGTACGTGGTTCAATTATTGGAGTTTCCTTTGGAGGTCTCCCAGGACCAGGCCTAGGCCTAAGATCATATCTCTTATTTAACTCTGCAATTAAAAATTCAGAGAAAGCATGATATTTAGAGACTTGTGAAGCTTCCTGATCTTCTTGAACCTGATTTTGTTGTGAGAGAGAAATGACGGCTATTGGATTGGAAGAAGAATCCATACTATTAATATCTTCAGTAATTGTAATAGTATTATCATCATGTTGTTGGTCATCTATAAATAGAGGAGTAGGAACCTTTTGATCATTGCTAGGTCTCTGAAGAATTTGTAGTGGTGGATTTCTTTTATACTGACCTTGATTTTGGTTTTGAGGTCTAGTAACTGTTTATCATATTGTCCTAGGTTTGGTCTCAATCTTTGAAATCCTATTTGATAGGTTTCTAAGAAGAGATCTCATTTCATCTATTTTTGAGTCTTCTGATTTAGTCTTAGAGGAACTAGAGGCTTCTTGAACAATTTTGAGTTTTCTTTGGGCCTCTTCTTCCTTAAGTTTTAAAGAAGTTGAGGCTGCCCTATTTGCTTCTACTTATATAGTGTTTGTTTGCATATCTTCAATAGTTCTTGAAGTTCTCTCTCGTATCATAACAGCAAAGTCATCATCAAAAGATTTAGAAAATATAGACATAGCTACTGCTACTGGGGGCTTACAATCAGTAGGCATTTTGTGTTAGAGTTTATTGAATCTTTTAATAAAATATGACACTGGTTCACCAAAGTTCCTTTTAAGCTCTTCAAATTCTGTGAGGAAGTAAAGAGGATCCTTTTTCACAACCCATTGATTTTTAAATATGGTTGTAATCTCTTCCCAATTTCTAATGGAAGCTGCTTGTAACTGTCGAAACCAAATCCTCATATTTCCTTCAAGTGATTGTACAAAAAATCTCATATAAACGTTTTCTTGTTCAATATTCATGTTGTATGCAAAGTCTAGGAAAGCTTGAAGATGGTCTTCAGCTGAGGGACCAATTTCTCCATTATACTTGGGAAGGTATTTTAAGTATCCAGCTGGGAATGCATCAAGGTTATTGGATAAGACTAAGGCAACATATCTAGCTTGTACAATAGGTTGGAAAGCCATGACAACAGGTGGTGTATGAGGTGTATGAGGTTGTCTAGGTGGAGTATGAGGTGTTTGTGTGGATGTAGAGGATGAAGAAGAAGTAGATGAAGAAGGTGGTGATTCAGGAGTTGATTAACTAGTTGGAGGTGAAGGAGGAGGAGATCTCCTGAAAGACTTCAAAGGAGTCCTAAGAACTAACTTTGGGACCTGTAAAGGGATACCTTCTTTTTCTTCAAAGAGAGGATTGGAATATATAGAGAAAGTCTCCTTAGTTTGTTTAGAAGAAGAAGCTTCAAGTTGGTCAAAAATGGAAGGAAAATGATAGGTGGTAGGGGATATGAAACCTGTGGGCTTATATTCTGGTAGATTAACACCCAAATTAGATTCAGGTTTAGGTGATCCTGGTGGTAGTTTGGGCATTGGATGAGATTCTAATGAATGAATAAGGTATGCTGACTTAAAATCAACTCCTTTGTCTAGAAGTTCAGCAACCCTAGGTGATAAATGGGAGTAATCAGGATCATATGGGATATTACTATAGGGGTCAAATGATTCTAATTATTCAAACTGTAGGACTGAATAAGAAGAAGAAGATGGATGTTGTCCCCTTTTAGAACTGAATTCTTTTAGAAGCCTTTTAGGATCTGACAGATGACTAACTATGTTAGCTTCTGAATGAGATCTAGTATGTTTAAAAGGTGCCAACTTGGGAATGTGGAGTCTCCTAGGTGAATGATTTTAACCTTCTAAATCATTTAATCACGTTAAAGGAAAATAATGAATGAATATTGTTGTCCCAAGGGAAACTTAAATGAAATTTGAATCCCTGGCAGCGGCGCCAGTCTGATGTTGTACCTCTAAGATAGTATTAGGTCAGCTACCAATGCCAAAGCATCTAAAATAATTGTTTTGAAGATTTTGGTTTTTGTTTTGGAAGACCAATGATTGAAGACAGATGTAGAATTTAAATACTTAATCCTTTGTGTTATATTAATATCTCAGCAAAGGGCTGCTATAAAAATTTACACAGTGATATAGAGAAAAAAATAGTGCTGAGAAAAAGACATATAATAATATGATTATCACAGTTTCCAGACTGTAAAACAGAACAATCATAAGCATGAAAACCTTCTGAATTGTGTTCTAAATATTCAAGGCAATAGACTTAAGCTTACACAAGATGCTGATGATTTATTGATTAGAGGGTATTAGCTAAACAGATAGTTCATTAATCCATTCTCTTAATAGATGATCACTTCAGGAGCTTATAGGAATAAATTGAGACACAATTATTCCTACCTAGATATCTCTATAAGTCATAAGCATATGAAGAAAAACATAATGATTGATAACTAGAAAAACTTACAGGATAACACAAACTATGTAAAACCAAATTCAAAATCCTTTGCTTTGTATTAAGGTTCCAGAAAGATTGAGTACATCAAGTGTCTACAAAGGCTTCCTTCAAAGGTGCAACCAGGTTCAAAGTATATTGAACAGTCAAAAATTTACAAGAAATGAATAATTAATCTCCAACTTCGAACCCTTAACAACTCGAGAAGAGAATTATTTATACAATAATGAAACTAAGGAAATATCCTAAAATTGATTAAGATTTATTCTAGGAAAAGAAAGATGTTCATACAAGAATATAGGAGAAGCTATTGAACTAATTCTTGTTGTCTCTTTTATTCAGGTTATGATGGCTTTGTTGTTTGATATTTTGCCCCTTTAAGCTGTTTAATTGTTTGTATGCTTTATGCTTGGTTGATGTATTCATGTTAGCTTTCATCTGATACTCTTTAAACTCTGTGAATATCCTTTGACCCTGCTAAGTAACCTTTACTATGGATTTTAGGTTTTTACTGTATTTTTTAACAGTAAACACCTTTAGATTTGTCTTCAAACTGTATGAAAGCTTTTTCTTTGTAAGCTTGGAATAGAAGCTTTTCCCTGCAAAACACAGAAATTGTTAAGAAAACATAGGTGATAGAGGAGGACATCAATGGCTTTATTGGGTTGAAAGGATGTTGGAAGGAGTCCAGAGTGTATGAGAAGGTAAAATAATGGCTTTATTGGTCGCAGAAGCTTATGGAGGTTTTACTATGAAAACAAGCGAAACAAATGCAAAATGGTGATTTTTGCGTTTAAACTGAAAAACAACTTTCTTTTTGAAATATGGGGCAAAGTGAACAGTGGTCATTTTGTTGTTATGTGGGAGGTGGTTTTGGTTTTCTTTGCACCGCTTTATGAGGCACGAGCAGTTTTGGGAGGGGTCACCCAAAATAATCTGAGCCTGACACGTAGCAAAGGGAGGTCATTGGAATACCACTTTTCAGGTGGGTAATACTCATACAGAGAGCCAACCCAAAATCACTGAGGGTCATTGGATTTGAATGCCTTAGATCAGACAATGGTGCAGCGCGGAGGGTCCCAATGATTAATTATGGCGATAGATGGCTTTATTATGGGTTAAAACTAGGATTAGTGGGGTTTTATGTTTAAACCGTAAGAACATTTTAATGAAGAAATCCTTCGCAAAATAGATATGGCGGACTTGAAATAATATGAATGTAGGCGGATAAATGACATCGGGTCTGGGCTTCCATCGCATATTGGAGATCACAATGGTGAAGGGTAATACTTTAACCGGGACTTGCAATGGAGGCAGATGAGAAATGGCATTGAGGTATGGTATATATTGCATCGGGTCTGTCGTGCATCGCAATCAGAGATCACAATGATGGATGGTTATTGCTTAAGTTGGGACTTGCGATGAGGGGTGGATGTGATATGGCAATGGATTGTGATATATATTGCATCGGGTCTGGGCCCATCACAATCGCATATCGTAATGCGGGGAGAGTGGATGCACGTTGAAAGGCTTCTGATCTGCAGATGCGATATTTTATTTAATTCATAGTTTTGTAATAAAACTAAAGGTTTGGGGATATTTAAATAAAGGGAATTAATATATATGGGAAAGGGAAATTTTAGGGGTTTCAATACATTAAGTTAGTATTAATATGAAATATGAGTGGAAAGGGAAAAATAGACTAAGTATAATGCTTTTTATGAGTTATTTGCTTTTCACATATATGCATGAATACTTAGGCTAAATAACTTTTTGTGGGTTTTTGAGTAAAAGGGGATTTAGCATGGGGTTTTCATTTTTCCTAGGCAAAAAAGATTTTAACCTTAGGAAAAGGTGCTTTTTAGGGAAAATGAATGAATATGAAATGTATGAAGGTGGTAAGGGGAAATTAGTAAACATAGCGATGAAGGGGGATGAGGGAAGTTAATTAATTGATCTTGTAGACCTTCATTTGCTTTGTGTAATGGCCTCATGGACATAGAAACATATAGTAAAACATGATAAATGTACATTTTTTCCAATCAGTCATCATATTTCTGCAGCCTTTCTCTGCTTACCCTTTGCTTATCCTATCATTTTTTCTTCACTTAATGGGTGCATTTAAGCTAGCAAACCCTTTTCCTTTCTTCTTATTTTTAGAAAAACAAACTATCTAATTCTAACCTTATAACATCCAAGGGTCCATATTAAACTGATGAGCACCTTATTATTCTCTACCTAGCTATTGATATGCCAAGATTAAATAGTTTGGCTATATATTTATTCTCTAACTATAACATCAAATTTAAAACATGAAGTAGTCAATATTAAATAGTTTGACTGTCATGGGTTGTGACATTTATGACAAGCTGCACACAACCATTATTTTGCACAAAAGATAGTAATGGCATTTAGACTTGCTCACTTTTAGAGTTTATTTGTTTTCTCTTCTTTCTAACCTAACATTTTCTTTTTGCCTTGATTTTTTAGGACATCTGACCTAACATTTTCTTTGATATGGACATCATCATCAAGATATTTTTTTTCAAAAACATTCTATTCACTATTATTATGGCCATATCCTAACTTAACATATTTTCAAAATATTCTATCTTATCAAAACCAAAAAATGCCACAACACAAGGATAAGACTCCACAAGAGGTATGGATTGGTAAGAAACCCTCTCTTTCACTTCTGAGGGTATTTGGATGTGATGCATATGTACATTTTCCAAAGGAGAAAAGAACAAAGTTGGGTAGTAAATCTGAAAAGTGCATCTTTATTGGGTATAAGGATGGTTTAAAGGGTTATAATCTTTGGAACCCAATAACAAGGAAGGTTGTGTACAACTGAGATGTGGTGTTCAGAGAGGTGAAATATGTTATTAAACATGAAGTCCAACCAAAGGAACCTGATAAGATAGAGTTTGAGCTTAAGGAGGAAGAATCAGACTCTACAACAGAAGAGGAATCAGAATATGAAGAGCCACAAACTCCGGGTGTGAGAAGATCATTTCGAGAAAGAAGGCAGCTAGAAAGGTATAGTCCATCTGCTTTCTGTTCAAGTTTTGCTTTATCTATTACTGATGATGATCCTAGAACTGTGAAGGAAGAAGTAGATTCAAAGGATGGAAAACTCTAGAAAGAGGCCATGGTTGATGAAATGGCATCTTTGCACAAAAATGAGGCTTAGGATTTGGTGGAGTTGTCGACTGGAAGGAAACCCATTGGCAGTACATGGGTGTTCAAGAAGAAGACAAATGCAGAAGGAAAGGTGGAGAAATACAAAACTCGGTTGGTAGTGAAAGGTTATTCCCAAGTGTCGGGAATTGATTTTGGTGATATCGTTTTTCCTGTTGCCAATGTAGCTTCTATTTGATTACTTTTATTTGTTTTTGTTGCTTTTGATTTTGAGGTAGAACGGATGGATGTGAAGACAACATTTCTTCATGGGGATTTGGAAGAGGAGATCTAGATGAAGAAACCTGAAGGCTTTGTGGTGAAGGGAAAGAAAGAACTGGTATGCAAGTTAAAGAAGTCCCTGTATGGGTCAAAATAGTCACCAAGGATGTGGAATCAGAAATTTTATACATTTATACGGGGACTTGGCTTCACGAGAAGCAAAGCAGATCACTGTGTGTTTTAAATTAATTGGTGACTGTGTTATTTATTTGGACTTGTATGTGGATGATACATTGCTGGTTGGAAATGACAAAGAAACTTTGAATACCTAATTGTCCTCCAAATTCGACATGAAAGTCCTTGGTGCTGCAAACCATATTTTGGTCATGGAAACTAAAAGAGATCAGGCAAAGAGGAAGCTCTGGTTAAACCAGAGGAAGTATGTCGAGACAATATTGCAGAGGTTTAATATGAAGTATAGTAAACTAGTGAAGGTTCCTATTCCTATAGGTGTAAAGTTATCTGTTCAACAATGTCCCAAGACACAAGAAGAGGAAGAGGATATCTCTTGTGTTCCATATGAAAGTGAAGTCAGTAGCCTGATGTATGTGATGGTCTGTACTAGACCAAACATTACACATGTAGTGGGAGTATTGAACAGGTTTATGTCAAAACTAGGGAAGGATCATTGTACAACACTGAAACAGCTTTTGAGGTATTTGCGTGGCACTAGTGATTATGGTTTGTGCTACCAAGGAAGACCAGGATTGGACAGAGTTTTGGATATCCATGGCTTTGTTGATGTGGAATGGGCTGGAGATTTGGATTAGAGAAGATCTACAAGTGGGTATGTGTTTAACCTATTTGGAGGTGCAGTTAGTTGGATAAGTAAGAAACAATCTATAGTGGCACTATCAACTACAGAGGAAGAATACATGACAGCCACTCATGCAAGTAAGGAAGCAGTTTGGTTGCAGAGCTTTTGTTCATGGGGTTAGTACAGGGAGCTATAAGGACAGATTGTGATAGCTAAAGTGCAATTTTCTTGTCAAAGAACCTTGCTTACCATTCAAAGACAAAGGACATTAATGTTCAATATCACTTTGTGAGGGATATGATAGAAGACAAAAAGATGTTGCTGGTAAAGGTGGAAACTTTGAAGAATATTGTAGATGCATTGACAAAATCTATGAGCTCTGAGAAGTTATCTTGGTGTACAGAAACAATGGGCATTACAGGGTTGGATAAATGGCTAAGCTCTCTTGTGGCCCCCTGTGGAAAGAAAACAACAAGTGGGAGAATTTTGGGTTGTGTTATATTCTTTCCACGACTAGCCCACATAGTTAACCAGAGGTTTAGAGGGGGGGAGGAGCCCCCCCTTTGTTGTGTTGTTTGCGCAGCAGGGGGGTCACAGGGGGGCAAGTAGTGCCCCTTTATGGGGTTTGGGGCAGCTCTCCGGGAAATATTTTTTTGGACCCTATATTAGGTTGAGTGGAACTACCTATGGTTTTGTGCATGGTTTTTCACACATGGTTTTGGACGTGATGGTTTTCAGTCCATGGTATTGGATGCTTCCACATGTATAAATATGTATTGTAACATTGAAAGGAACATAATGAAAATTCAAGCTGGTAGTCTTGGTTTTAGGATCCAGGGGAAAATATCTGTGTATATGTGTTTTTGTGTGTTATGCTCTTGCATTGTTTTTATTTTTTGTGTTTTAGAATTCGTATGTAGGTAATTTATGTATGGGGTTAAAATCTACATATTATACATCAATTTCATTATTAGATACATATTTTGTAAACCTGAGATTAACTCTTCTAAACTATCGGTTGAAATATTTTAAATCTCTCAGCCGAGAAACGATTAAAATCTCAACTGAGAAAATATTTAGACTTTTTTTCTTGGTTGAGAGTTTTCCGAACATAGCCAAATTATCTCCACATACCAAAGCAAGTTTTCTAATTTCGCGTTTCCACCCTTACCTTAGGATAGTTCCAAGAAAAATGTCCATATTTATGGCACACTTTGAGTTTAAAATGGATCTAATCATATTCAACTAGTTGGAGAAATGTATAGTGATTTGCATTGCCTTGGAAGACCTTTTTTCAAATCCACCTCAATGCAGATCCTATTACAGGAAAACATTCCATCACATGGTTCATTTTGATCAATATAATTTTCTAGAGCATTACAAATGTCCTATATAGTTTCCTCATTCCAACAATGCGAGGGAAGGTGAGTTATTTATAACAGATAAGAATTGTTGATGGTATATCATTTTATGAATTAAAATTTAACTTACATATGATGAAATACAACCACTGGGATGCCATAAAATACTGGCCACTTCTAAAGATCAAATCTTGGTCAAATTTATACTAAAAAAATAAAAAGTGAAAAAAACCTTTTCCACAAAAGGATATTGCAATATTCTCCTTAATTAATGAGCATTGTTTCTTTCCAATCTAGTTATTTAGGGATCTCACGGAGGGTCATATCCCTATGAACTATCCAATAAGCCTAGAACTTCAAATTTGAAGTGCCATTGAGAAATATTGGTTTGGATGCATTGGGAAATTGGTAATATAATCTATTTTTTTCACAAACCAAGTAGGGAAGGAATTTTGAGTCTAAGCGCATGCTGAGATGATCGCATTGAAAGCATCTATGTTAGGGGAAATCGGGTTAGAGGAGGAGCAAGTCCTTGTAATATTGATGCAATGGATGATTAATAGGAAGTGATTTCATTGTTGTTGGAAGTAGTATGTAGATATCATCCCCCCACTTTATAGAATAGCAAGTTGAGATATATATTAAGGACTATTGGGAATACTTTAGGAGCTTATATTATAAATCCAATTCAAGACATGGAATGATGTCATATAGAAAAATGGATATCATAAGAAATAAAACTAACATTAGATGACTAGAAGAATATCCAACACATGAAATATGAGAAAATTCCTTTTATGTATAAATAATTCCATGAATACAAACATTTCACTAAAAATTGTTTAAATAATGCAACATTAAAGCAAGGGCCCCAAAAAAGGATGAACAATGGAAACAAGTGAAATAAAATAGAGAACAACAAGCAAATAGGGAATGTTCTGTAGCCTTATAAATATATTTTATTTGCAATGGAAACTCATCTCTTTGAAGTAAGAAAATTATTATTGAAGATCATGTGGTTGACACTAAGTTGCCTCCTAAAATATCTCAAAAGGAAGAATAGGTGGCCCTAATAAAAAAAAGTATGAATTGCTTCCCATGGTGAAAATATTCCCTCCTTGGAAGTAGTACGAGTCCCTTTGTTTAGTTTTATATCTACCATAATCAATACAATTATGGAGGAAAACCCACTATATCCCAACACTGATTGTGGAAAGTTGTTGGGAACGAGTTCCCCCAAGGACAGTTTTGGGGCTAAAAGCCCATGTTTTGGGACAATTTTGTAATAAAGTTGTAAAGTCTCCGCATTTTGTGGTCACGAAGCACAAAGGTGTCAAGAGTCATAAAGGGTTGTCCACCCTTATTTTTTAAAGTGTAAAATCGACTGTAAAGATCCACCCATGGTCTGCGGACCATGGGATTGTATTAAAAGGAGATAAGTAAGTAAGCTCTAAGTAGTGGAGGGTGAAGAATGAAGTGAGGAGTTAAGCATTGGAGTCTAAGTGTTATCGGGTCTTAGCATAAGTAGAGGCTATACAGCTAAGTGTGCAGGGGCCTAGGGTGGAAGTCCGCAGATGAGTGTGCGGACCCTTGTAGCGGAGTGTGCAGGGCAGATAGAGTATGTATTAACTCAAATATATCAATAAACAAAAGTATCTCGCAATTACTATGTATTTAGTTCTTGTTAATACATTTTCTTATAGCGCGTTTTGAGTTTAATTTACAATGTTTATGTGATGCGCAGATATATGTGATTATATTGGTTAGTTGAATGCAAGTATGAATATCAATTTACGTGGTGCTAACTATGATTGATTAGTAAGATAAGTAGAACACTTAAGATAACTTGGGAACCTATACAGTATGATGTCATAGCTATGTGGAAGTACCTTTATCATGGGTTAAGGCTACATGAACGTCAATTGTACACCTTCGTGGAGGTACTGCATGGCAGAATAAAGGGGTAGACTGATAGAGCCCTAAGGCTTAGCGACCTACGCGAAAGTAGGGGATGAGGGTAAAAACTAACATCACGACCATCTTAGGGTGCAGAAACTTGGTTCTAGCATCCCCCCCATACTGCTTCGGGTGAGACTTTGGTCCACACTCCATGAGCTAATGCCGAAAGGGCCAGTAGTGTAGGGATTTGTTTGGCTAACTAACGCTGAACCTGGGTCAGGCCCCATAAAGCCAACAAATTGTTCCGTTGCTAGGATAGGAATCTGCATAAGAGATGTGTGATGTTGTATCACTGGAATCCAACTGAGAAAGAGATCGCAGACTGGTTGGATAGGAAGATCCACGAATTCGCGATGCAGGAGAACAGAAATCCACGACTAACAAATGAACAGTGGCTGGACAGGTACCTATATATAGAAATCCGTGAGATCTTTTTCTATTCCTTTCCAATTGAGCTATATGAGTGGATCGCGAAGCTAGCGGATAGCCAAGGAAGGTGGAGACTTGATGGTCCTATTGTCTGGACCATGGAGTTAGTACAAATATTGGAAGCCTCTGAGGATAAGATCACCCATGTAGTCGATCATTGGCTTGATCGCATCATAGGAGGATTTGTGACTGAATTCATAGTCAATACCTCAGTTAGTTACAGCAAGGCGAAGTAGCACTTTTTCAAAGGTCTGTGAGGTAAGTACTTGAAGTATTTAAATACCTGGATTAAGATGTTATTGAGCTAAAAATGGGTTATGAAACTACCTTGATGTTCATAGCTACGCGAAGTTGAAAGACTTACAGAAACAAAGGAGGAAAGGGTCTTGAATATAGCCCACTGATTTCACTGCTATTGGGTGATGAAGAGGGAGTAGCGTAGGCTTCTATGCAAGTGGAGTTCAGTTAATAAGACAAGGATTCCCCCAACTTCCACCTCCACCTACACCACCTCCAACTTCACCAAAGTCACTTCCGACTTCACCCATACCACCACCACCTCCACCGTAGTTCAACATGGAAAATTCAATGAAGCTACCTTTGCTTAAGGGCTTGGGGAATAAGGACCTGGACCAGTTTTGGTTCATTGTGAAAGCTATATGGGAAGCTCAGGGCATCACCGATAATAACATGAAGAAGGCAACATCGGTTAGTGATTTCCAGGATTGCGCGCTAACTTGGTACATCAAGTATGCTAATGATAACTCAAACGCTGGGTTGGTAAAGATCCAGGCCACACTGAATAAAGAGTTCAGTAGGCCTAAATTCGAGGCACAATCAATTGTGGGGTTCAAGGAAATCACGATGAAACTAGGTGAGACACCCTGGGAATTGGATTATAGATTGAAGTGTAAAATCCACAAAGCCAATATGAACTTAACAGATGGACAACACCGCGAATGGTTCGTGGCTTCACTCCTGCCTCACCTAAGGGTTGCACTGTCACAACAGAAGATTACAACTCAGGCAGAGGCCTTGGAGATTGCCATAAGAATGCATCAAACACTGATGCAATATCCGAATCTAGGGGTTCAATAGATCCATGCGCAGTTGCAAAATATTTGCCTTGAAATGCAAAGTTTGAAGCAAGACATAACAGTTCGACCAAAGGCGCGCAAAGAAATATGGTGCTTGAAATGTAAAGGTTAGGGCATGACAAAGATCACTATCTAGTCTTTGCAAACTATTTTGTAGGAGGGGGACCGATGCCTTTGAGGCCGGAAGCCCATGCAGGACCGAGTGTGGGGCTTGTGTTGTGGTGTGCTATATGTTAGGTAGCAGGGAAACATACAACTGATAATTGCCATTTGCTGCAAAAGTTTGTACAAACACCACAACAACTGTTCTGCAAATTCTATAGGTCGGTAGGGCATGATGAGTGCAACTGCCGAAGTTATGAATTAATGATGGATAGAACACCTATCTATAGAGTCCAGGCAGAAACGAGGCCTCCTGACCAAAGCGCTGGGATGACGCGAACAAGATTTCAGGGGTGTGGACGAGGCCGAGGTGGAGGAGGACCTGGTAGAGGTCAGGGACAACTGATTTGTTACAATTGTGGAGGACTAGGACACTATGCCCTTGAATGCACTTACCAAGCACGTCCATCATGCAAATATTGTACTCCATTTGATCATGAGACAGAGGACTGTCCTACATTGATAGCAAGGATACACGACAAAGGGGTGCTACCACCTCAGCTGACTCAGAACCTACAAATGATGAGGGCTGAGCCTCGCGAAGAGGATCTGAATGTGAATATAGTGCTCCGAAGTGGAATTGCAATAGGTGATGATAATGGGAAACAACCCAAAGATAGCACATGTGTTCGCAAAGCTCTAACGAAGGAGGTTGAATTTGATTTGGAGCACGCACGCGAAACGTTCATGGAAGCAAAGAAGAGCTTCATTGAGGCCTCTACCTCAGGGAGTAGGGATAAGCTTGATTAGGAAATGGACCCTTCTATGCTTATGACCTTTCTAGAGACTTGCATGAAGCTTCTACATGATAGAAAGGTTGTGAAGGGGTTACAGGAGCTTATAAATAGATGCGTCAGAAACACTCTAGGTGAATAATGTGTTGTACGGATGATTGGTAAGCATAAAGTAAGGACAGGACGATAGATGAGATTGACAATGCATATAGGAGAATATGAAATGGATCAGGTTATTCTGGACTTGCGGTCATACACAAACGTTTTACCAAGCAGACTTCAGAGCGGATGGGAAGACCTATGTTGCAGTGGTATCCGATTCAATTAAAGATGGAAAATCAATAGAAGATCATCCCCAAGGGATGGTTGCATGGAGTAACTGTAGATATTGAAGGTGCGAGTGCATTGGCTGAATTTGAAGTGATAGAAATTGTGGATGATAGCAACCCCTACCCTGCGCTCCTTGGCATTGATTGGGCTATTGACATGAACGGGGTAATCAACCTAAAGAAGCAAAATATGATATTTGAAAAGAAATCACTTCATGCAATAGCACCCCTAGATCTTGCTGAAGGAACTCGCTATATTGAACCCATACATGATTACGAAAGCGATGAAGATTTGGATTGCATATATAAAATAATAGCATGAGACCAAGATTGGGTAAATCTGACAGTGGATGGACGAATTACATGGGATTGCAAGAGTTATTGCACCTTAGATTCTGATGAAGAATTAGAGCATTGGAAGAATCGGCTACATGAAGTAACCACACTGAGTTGTAACATGATGACCTGGTCACTGCGCGGTGTACCATCAGAGATAAGAAATATGACTACTTACGATGGCTTGAATGATGTAGATGTATTTTTGGATGCATTTGAGAGGGAAGTACCAAAGAATTAGCGCTTCTAGGCTTTGGATTGGGCACTGCATGCTACACCTGCGAGATCATGGGGTATGCACAAGGGTAGCTTTGATGATTGGCGTGAGTGTAGGAGGATGATGCGAACACGCTTTGGGAAGATGAAGGTATGAGTGACAAGAAAATATGATGGGAAGGATGATCCATGCACACACTTGGCCAAATGGGCTAAGGCTTATGGAGCGAAGCCCCGACCTAAATGGGTGCACTAGTTCTGTCACACCTTGGATGTCATTTCGATGAACTGGTACTTGGAAACAGAGCTCCACAATGGTACAGGTGAATGGGATATTTTGCGTGAAGGATTCATAATGACATTCAGCTTCAAAGATGGGTTTGACTGTATTAACGAAGCACTACAAGAAGTAAAAGTATCTATCTCTAGATACCACAAAATCCTTTGGATCTGATTCAACCTGATTGGACTACTTAGTTGAGCCACACGGTGGAATGCTATAATGTGACTGTTGAAGAATAATATGAGGATCCACAAAAGATTAATATCCTTGAAAGAGAGGGTCACCACAAGGTCGAGGGACTGCAGATAGGTAAATATTGGTATGGAGGCAAAGCCCAAATTCATGAAGATTGGAGATTACTGGGATGATGTGACGATAGGTAAGCTCACCGAATTTCTCCGTGAATACTAGGATTTGTTCCCTAACAAGTTCACGGAGTTAAAGGGGATTATAGGAGACCTAGGAATTATGAAGATCATGTTAAAACTCAACGCAAAGCTGGTTAAGAAAATACCTTAATGTCCCAATCTGAAGTGTAAGGAGAAGGTCCTCTTAGAGCTATACAAGATGATCACGGTAGGCATCATTGAGCCCATAGAAGAATCTGATTGGGTGAGCCCAATGGTGGTACAGGAAAATAAGCAGAAGGATGAAATAAGGATATGCGTAGATCTCAAGAAGTTAAATGACTCTTGCGTACATGATCCCTGCCCGACTCCATTGAATAATGAGGTATTGGATAATGTAGGTGTCCAGGAAGCATACTCCTTCATTGATAGGTTCTTTGGGTACCATCATATCAAAATCGCACCTGAGGATAGAAACAAGATGACCTTCACGACTGAGTGGGGATGTTCTCAGTACTCTAAGGCCTTTCGGATTAAAGAATGCGCTTGTGATTTTTTTGCATGTAGTCATTGCTTCATTCAAAGAATACATTCATAAGTTTCTGGAGGTGTACTTTGATGACTAGACTGTGTTTGGGTTGGTAAAACGCCATGTGGCAAGTTTGTAGCTGATGCTAGACACTTGTCAAAGGTACCAGATTGTGCTCAATCTAAAGAAATGCTTGTTTTGTGTTCCTTTTGGGACTCTGTTGTGTCATGTGGTTTTTAGATAGGGAGTGATGGTAGATCCCATGAATATTGCAGTGATACTTAACTTGGAGGTGCCAAGGAGTGTGAAACAACTACATGCAACCTTAGGACATACTAGGAATTATAGGAAGTTTATCAAGGGCTATGCCCAGATCACTGTGCCTATGGAGAAGTTGTTGAAAAAGGATTCCATGTTCTGTTGGAATGAGGACTATCAAAAAAGCTTGGATGTATTGAAAGGAAAAATGGTCATCATGTTGATTTTAGTCTTCCTGAATTGGAAGACGAAGTTTCATGTACATGTAGATGCGTCACGTATAGCACTGGGAGCAGTATTGACATAGACTGGCAAAGGAGAATTGGACCATCCTATAACATTCACAAGAAGGAGGTTATCCAAGACCGAGAAGAACTATTCCACCACCGAGCGCGAAGGGTTAGCCATGGTATATGCTCCAAAAGTTTAGACACTATTTGTTGGGTGGACATTTTAAGATGTATATGGATCATTCTACATTGAAATACCTGGTCAATAAGGCTGTGTTTGGGGGAGGGGGGAATATATAGGTGGTCGTTATTGTTCCAGGAATATGATTTTGAAGTTATTGTGAAGCCTGGACAACTAAATGCGGGACCATACCATGTGTCACGCATCAAAACGGGGGGAGAGCCAACTAATTTGGAGGAGGGATTGCCTGACACGCAACTATTTGTAGTGCACATCGTGGATGGTCACTTTGAATACATCATACACTTCCTAATGACAAGAACCTCCCCGGAAGGCTACACCGTCCAACAGAAGGAGAAGTTAGTGGTGTGGGTGGCAGAATTTTCTATCATTACCAGACATCTATACAAAATGGGATCTGATGAAGTATTACGATGATATGTATCAGAGTTTGAAAGGAGCAGTATCCTCATGGATGCTCATGGGTGTACCATGGGAGGGCATTATGCAGGAAGGGTGACTGCACAGAATATTCTACATGCAGGGTTATGGTGGCCAACGCTCCATCCGGATTAAAAAGCATACTGCAAGGCGTGTGATGTGTGTCAAAGGATTGGTAGGCCATCACGGAGAGATGAGCTGCCTTTGAACCCACAGATGATGTTGCAACCTTTTGAGAAATTGGTGATAGATTTTGTGAGACCCATTCAGTGCCAAGGAAAGAAGACAGGAGCACGGTACATTATCACCGCGACAGAGTATTTGACTAATGGGTGGAGGCACAACCTGTGAAGGATTGCACAGGCACGACTGCTGTGAAGTTCCTCTCTGAGTATGTACTGACATGATTTGGGTGTCTAAAGATTTTGATGAGTGATCATGGTACAAACTTTCTGAACGAAACGATCAA
Organism: Pinus tabuliformis; assembly: GCA_031772625.1. NCBI lineage: Eukaryota > Viridiplantae > Streptophyta > Pinopsida > Pinales > Pinaceae > Pinus > Pinus tabuliformis. The sequence goes on from CM062815.1 coordinate 44,069,811, forward strand.
CGCGCTAATGGAGGAATTTCAGGTATATCACCAGAGAATCATGCCTTATCACCCATAGAATAATGGGACAGTGGAAGCATTCAATAAGGTGCTGGAAAATGTATTGACCAAGGTTTTCAATTCTCAACAAAGTGATTGGGACCTACGCATACCCACAGTACTACGGGCCTATCGGATGACATGAAAAAAGTTGACTGGATAGAAACCATTTAGGCTTGTATATGGTGTTAAAGAAGTGATGCCCATGGAAAACATTGTTCCTAGTCTATGCATAACAACATTCACAGGTATGACAGATCACAGAGCCTTAGAAGACAGGCTCGTGCAACTTGTTGAGCTTGAGGAAGAGAGATTTCTAGCTGGATTTCACCAATAGGTCCAAAAGCAGCGAGAAAAAGCATGGCATGATTGACACATTAAGTTGCACACCTTCAATGTAAATGATCTGGTTTTTTTATATGACAGTAACTTTGATAAATTTCCAGAGAAGTTCAGAATGCATTGGTTGGGGCGCTATGTCATTAAGGATATTATTGACAACGAAGCAGTTTAGTTGGTTAAATTGAATGGAGATCCCTTCCCAGGAAAGGTGAATGGCAGCTGATTGAATCCATACACCGCTGATCCACCTAGGTGACTATATGAAGGTAGCATAGTCTTAGTGCTTCAGGCAACTGAAAGGAGGTGCGAGACTATAAAATACACTGCCCAGGTTGGGGAACTATGAGATTGGAGGGTTGTGCGGGACGAGGAAATGTCACAGGGTTCGCAACAATGTGAAGAGAGCTATGCTACCCAGGGAGAAATCATGCAGGTCAGCCATACAGTGACTGTTAAAGTCATTGTTCATGATTTAACAGTAGGAATGCAGCCAAATGGATTGGGTGGCCAGAATTTAAGACAAACTTTATGGTTAAGATCCTTGGAAATCTACTGCCAATTCGTCATTAATGAATTGAATTTGGGGGGCATGGTCAGATTTGAATTTAAAATTCCCTATAAATTACAGGTGGAGGCCTATTGAAAAACACTTGGCATTTTGAACATTGCGTTGGTGAGCTCTTAGAAGTGCATGACCTGTGCATTCCTTGAAGCATTGCTCGACTGCCCAATGTTTGATCAATTCCAAGAATCCAACTGCAAATTCATCTGTGATTTTATCCCCAGATCTGAAGCTATGGACACTGAAACTATGACAACCGAGGGGTTTGTGCCGAAAGTTGTTAGGGAAGTAGAGGGAGATGCTCAAGAGGTTGCAAGAGGTATTAACTGATTTTCCCAAATCACCATGGATACCTAGACCGAAGCCGACCCCAACCAAGGAGAGTGCGAAGGATAAGAAGGGCAAGCAGGTTGCAATACTAGTGCGTGCATCACCGAGAATAAACCCACTGAAGGACAAGCCCACCACACAGGAAAAGGGCAAAGCCATTAAATTGGATCTGGAGGAGGAAGAAATTGAGGACATCTTGATGGATGATGAGGATTTGGGCATGGAAGTGGAGGAAGTTGAAGCCGAGGGTTCTGACCTTATCATTAAGTTTCCCAAATACGTCCCTCGGTCCAAGGGCAAGACCAAAGTGTCGAAGGACATTGACGAAAGCAAGGTCATATTGGACACACCTCTGATACAAGATAAAATTTTCTTTGAAGGACCGCGATTGGGGTAGATTCCTCTATTGAAGCTAGAAGATTAGGGCTTATCTGACCATGAGAAGTTCCCGCACTTGGTGATAGAGCAGCTAATGCGGCGCATTGTTGACACAACCAATGGGATGGCTGTATTGGAACTGTGAAGTGGCTCAGGAGAGTAGCCAAGGCAGGTCTTTTCAACTTGCTATGGGTGCCGCACTACAATCACACCACCATTACAGTATTGGTCATTAAATAGCTGCTATGTTTGGTGCATGATGGGTGTCTATGGCTGGAGGAGCCAATACCCATCACTGATAGATTGATCCATAGCATCACGCAACTTCCCTACACAAGGGAAAATCCAGCCATGATGTTTGGCTGAAAAGGTGGTAGCAAGCCCTCGCAGAGGGCATGAAGGATAAACTCAAGCTCTTAAAGAAGCCGCGAGGCTATGACATCTCATGTATCTATGACCCTACAGTCAAGGTGGCCACGTAGATTTTGGAAGGAAAGGTTATGAGGAAGTGTCACGCAGATGAAGTGCCAGCACCAATCGTTGCTCTTGCAGCTCAATGCACTGACTGAGTCCAATGGCGCGTTATCTCTGCGGTGAGTTCATTGCGAACTGCTGTGAGGCACAGGAGCTCAGCAAGACCTTCCACTATGCGTGGCTCATGATGTCTATTGTGCTGGTAGCCTGGGAGCTTCTGGAAGACAATCAATTCCCCTAGGTCACACTAGACCTGCTAGAAGTAGCAAAGTACACTTCATTGTGGGCGACCAAGGATGCTCAACTCATCAAGGATAGCAAGATCTTCTGGATCTTGATGGAAATGAACATTCGCATGACTATCAATTGCAAACCACGATTGTTGTCTACTGTGTTTACCAAACTGCAGGAGTACGCGGAGTTCAAGGCAGACTTTCATTGCGTATTGATCAGGGCACGAAAGGACCCTCAATAGACATGGTATGAATTACCTTACTTGGCAATGGATGATGCGATTGATGCAGTTCTTGATTGCTGGACAACAGAGTGGTGCACTACCTCAGACTTGACAGTGGGGTCGAGAAAGTCACCGCGTGGCACAAAAAGGAGGAGGCCAAGCTCAAGATGGTGCAGCTAGCTGAGAAAAGGAAGAAGGAGACTGCTGACAAGGCCCAGGTAGAGTGCGATGCTGACCAACAGATGGAAAGGAAGACAGGTGAAACAGAGCGTGTGTTTCTAGGAAAACTAGTATTCCTAAAGAATGCTAGCCCTCTAGGTTTGGAAACTACCCTAGAAACAACCTGGAACTTCCGCTTAATCCCTTGCTTGATCTCTCTCCCCTTTGACAGATCCTGCAACTCCTCCCCCTACTTAACATGCTTGGAGAGTACCTGCACAAGTATAGCAATAAAGAACTGTCAAAGCATCATGATCTATTACAACATAAACATTACAGAATTAGATATATAATGAACAAATGATAGCATTCACAAATGATAACATTCACAATTGCAGAATCATATGGAAGAAAACTTGAAGAGAATTATTAATAGAAAGGAGAATTACAACCCAGTTTTTTGATCCAGCATCATCCTCCCAGCTTCAATCCTTCTTCACCTCATGAAATAACAAGATCACTCCAACAATACAATGTTGTTTCCTCAATTACAAACTATCAACACTTGCAATTCACAACATTTCAGCCTCCAGATCTCTTGAATTAGAGATCCATTTATAGATGTGTGCAAGGGTGTGAGTCATCCATGGGGTTTGATTAGTGTCATTACACTTGTTACAATGGGTTCCACAAGAGAAGGGATTGGAGATTTCTTAGATCCCTTATTCATCCTTGGGCGAATTCAGAGAGGCAAGTGGCATAGGAGAAAGTTCTGGAAGATTCCATGAGCAGTCAACTGACAAATGTCCCGGAAATTTGTCCATCCTCACCCATCGCACCCTATAGAAGGCCTAAATAGTATGCATTGCACCTTGGCAGTGTACCACTCAATATGCATCGCGCTTTGCTAGTGGAGCAGTCAGTATGGTTCAATTTAGGCAATTTCTGGATGGTTTCTCAGATGGAACTTTTGGGGAATGATGTATTCAGATGACTATGTTCCTTTAGGGTATGAAACAAATCTTTTAGGGGTTGATGAGCCCTAACAAATCGACATATAATTTTGGGGTTGATGTGCCCAAATATGTCTGTAACAGTTGCCCCCTAAAGCATGAGGTCGTAAATATTCATGTCGGGTGAAATGCTTTATCATGAGGATCCAAAGTTTCGAATTGGAAGGTGACCTGTATAAGTTACAAGACAATACATTATCATAATATGATTTTCATGATCTAGCTAAGGGAGGCATTCCCATGATCTGCTTTATAAATTTCATTTCATGTACGTAGATCAGATAGTCGTCTGCAAATACAGATTGGTGATTCTTCAGATATAGAGTCATCATCCATGGTTAGGATGACTATCTTTGTAGAGCCTTTGTACATTTGATGTCTTTATATCCTTGAATATATCACAGCCCGGATGGATGAAACTAGATCCGGGGTCTTCAAACTCATTCAATCTTCGCCCGATGTACAAAAAAAACCATGTGAAGAGATGTTCTGAAGTCGAACATGGAAAGACATCGTCTGATTACCAGCAAATGATGTGAGCTATTAACAGATGTGAGAGGAATCACCGATAATGATAATGACCCTCAAGATACTACAATAAAATTCACGTGGTGTGAATATATGATCCAATGCGAACACCACGCAAAATCTTTCCGTCAAAGGCCATTGATGTCAACCTATCGCCGGAAGTGAGAAACTTGCCATTGATATATGCAAGCTTCAAAGCACTGAAAGGTGTGTTTCTAAGTCAAGTTCTTGGATAATGAACTGATGTCGACAAGAAGTGACTCATCGTAGGAGGGCCTTGATGTATCCCACATCTATGACACTAAATGGAGCAAATGATTTCTGGAGGTGAAAATGAACTGATGACACAAGGTTCAGGAATGGCGGTCATGAAAGAAATGAAAGTTGGAGGTATTGCAGTGGATGAGACAGTCACTAGATGGTTATTTATCAACTGAAATACTTCTCTTGAACATGTCAGCGACACTGAGATGAATTGGTAGCGTTAACTCCAAAAGATGGATGGTATGAAAGACCAATGGTGAGATGACCAGTGAACAGAATAACCCAACCCAACTCAATAATGGAGATGAAACGAAAGTGTCATGTTCAAGAGTGACTTGCTACCATAAATTCTTCAAGTTTTTTCCCTATTTCCCTAGTCATTGTTGACCAGTACCTCTTTACTTTTGTCAAGCTTGAGGAGGATAACATATGCTTGTTCTATACTTCGCCCTTTGGGAAAACCTCTAGCTATTAATGTTTTAACGAGTCTAGCGATAGTGAAACTCGGTCTCATCTAGATGGACAAGTTTGTCGCTATTGTTTTGATGAGTTTAAAGACAAGGACAACTTGGTCCTTTTCGTGTTTAGGGAGTTTGAAAAGGGACGAAAAGAAAACTCCATAAGTTTTTTTTCATAAAATAATCCCTCAGGTCCAAAAAAGGATAACATAATACAGGAGGGATGACATTTCCAATAATTTAACGAGTTGGAAAGACAAGTGCTCAACAATCTTTTCATTTTTAATGAGTCTGAAAAGGGTTTAAAGAGGACTCTATTTTGAGGAATGAGTGGTGTCTAGGGTAGAAATTGGTTCTGGTGATGTTGGAACTTCTCGAAACATGTTGATTTATGTGAAGAGGCTGGCTAATAAGACCACTCATTGCAACTGTTCCTCAAAAAGGGTAAAACAACCAAGTGAAAGTGTATGATCAACCAAAGGGATGGTGGTGATGAGATGAAAACAACTGAGGCTCAAAAGGCTGATAGAATGGCAATCACAAGGGTTAAAAATTTAAAATGGGTTCATTTTTAGACAAGCTTGAACCATCGGGAACTATTCTTGGATTCGGTTTCATGTTTACATAAGCTTGAAATGAACAAACTATGCTTAGATTCAATTTCATTTTTACACAAGCATGAAATGAAGAAAATGTTCTTGGTGGTCAAAAGATGTTCAATTCACTATTTATCACATCAAATTCTTTCATCAGTTGTTCAACCTTCTCAAAGCTCCATCAAATTGATTAGAAATACATATATATGGACAAAAAATGAACTAAAACTAACATTTCAATTTGAAGTAAATGAATAGTAAACATAAAAGTAGTTTTTACCTTTCACTTTCATCATTTCATTTCAAATTTGGGATTTGGAGCTCTGGAGTGGTTTTCCCCCTCAAATTTCACCAGTCAATTTTGGAAGATCTTGTGGACCATTCTCGATGCCGCCAGGACCAGGGAGGAGCTATCCTTAAGCTCTTCATTTTCGTTCCATCTTTTCTTGATTTTGAGCAAGTTTTTTCTCTTTTTTGGGTCCCTAGGGTTTAAAGACTTTGTTCCTCAATCATTTCACCTAGCTAGTATCGAAAGGTGCAATGCATACTGAGTTGCTAACAAGCCAGTCAGTATGCATCTCATCCTGCTCAAAGGCAGGGTGCGATGCGCGCAGAAAGGTAACTTTATACAATGTATTTTCATAAAATTTTTACCTATTTGTGCTCAAAATTGGATCCTAACTCATCTATTTTTTGCATTTCAGATATTTGTTGGATCGTGATGGTTGTCACATTGTGTGAACGAGAACATGAAGAGGAGGATATGACTTCTCTACATGACCAGGGCACAGTGGATGCATCAAGAAATTGTGGTTTACTAAAGTTCTTCCGCATATCCAACATGAGGCAATAGATTAGTTTGTTGTAGCATCTTATCAATGCCTGGGGTCCTGTTGGACATGTATTCTAGAGCAGAGGTAAATCTATTCCTTTCATGGTCGAGGATATTTATTTTATGACGAGATTGTCAAGGCGTGGTGCCCCTCTTTCACTATTAGGATTTGTTCGTGGGGGCGAATCTGTGAAAGATTACATTTATTAGTTCTACAGGGACGGATCTCAACCCATTAGAGATGGTAAGATTAATATCGAGGATGTCACTGATTGACCTTTGAGGACCATTTTATTTACCTTTTCTAGATTGGTTGGCAATGCGGCCTTACATTTAGCGAACAGATCTTACATGCAGTATGCCCTAGAATGCCTCGAACCGAAGGTGTTCAATTGGTGTGAGGCGATACTTCCTATCATAAAAGAAAACTATCCAAAGTGAAGAATGGAAGAACCAAGAACTTTGGTTATGGATCCATATTGACTGCTTTTTCTTTGGAAAGAATTCCACTGATGCAACCCCAAAACATTTCACTGGGATTGCCTACACCAAGGGAACCACAGATGCAGAGATGGGTGGACCTTATGGCTAGACATGCCGGCCAGTCACAGATCTCCTTCTCAGATGCCTTCTTCGAGTGGTTTGACCGCCAAGAGATGGTGTTTGTGGAGTATCCATATGTCAGGATGGATTTCCGAGGCAATTTGGATTTGGCATTACTAGCTAGTGAGCAGTGGAGTGCTATAGGTAAAATGATTCAACCACATCCTTGTTTTTTTATTTTTATAATGTTTTTGTGTTTTTGAAGTTACCAATACTAAACAAACTCATATGTGTGTGCAGATATTGGACCAGTGCGACCAGTGGCATGCCCACGGGAAGCAAATGACGCTCCAATAGGAGAGGCTATAGGAAGGGTCATCCTTCGGGATCTAGATATATCAGAGACCCTGGCAGTGTTGCAAGATCAAATCGAGGGCCTCACTCTCGGCATTCAGGATGTCGGGACCGATGAGTTACCTCTGAGGTTACAGCGCCATACTACATGTGTACCGAGTCGTTGGACTAGGCTCCTACATATGATAGCACAGACAGTGACATGTTATCACCAACATCACTAGTCTAGGATGTTTTTCTGCATTCATTTTGAGTAGGTAAAATGACTGATTTTGTCTTAGACACAAAACATTTTTTAAACTATAAACAGTTATCTACTTTTGATTTTTGGAGTTTTATTTTGGCTAAGTGATGAAATCCTAATGCAAATGTTGATGTGAAATGTTTTCTTTACAAATGGTGCAAATTTCTATTTAACACATAGTTTGCTAATGAACCAGTCAATGTGTTTAAGCTTTTGGAAATGTATTGATATTGAATGCAATCAAAACGTCTTTCCAAAATCCTAACTCTTAGGAATATTTGATAAATAGCCGGGTTCCGAATGGAATAAATGCCAATAAGCTGTAGAATGACGAGTTGTGAATCTAACCTGACAATGAGTCAAGGTATGCCATGTGAAATGGCATCAGAGAGAAGTTCAATCAATGCGTTATACTCAGCGATGTTGTTCGTCAATCGACCAATACATATCCCCCTAAATCTCACTAACTCACTACTTGGAGCGAAAAATGGCCTAGGCTGTAGAAGATAGATTCTGCGTACCACGACTAGCTCTGTTGGCATACCCAACAAATGGTTCCAAAAAGTCTGACATCTGCAACAAATGTGAAGTGGATTACCTAACCAAAATGACAACTTTAAAAGAAAAAACTCAAAAATGCAATAAAAGCATATGTACAATGAGCTTACTACACTTAATCAAGCATAGTAACGTTTAAGATACAACCCATTTCGGGGCTGTGACAGTGGAATCCCATCATAATCAACTAGCTCGTAGGCTCCTTTTGTCAATACAAATTTAACAATGTAAGGGCCCATCCATAATGGTTCAAATTTACCTGCTCCTAATTTATCACAATCCCGATCATAAAGCAAGACTAGGTCACCTTCTGAGAAGACACAAGGCTTAACATTTTTTTCATATTGCACCTTGATGTGTTTCTTATGTGATTTGTTAGCCAATGCGGCATCACAACGGGGTTTCATCCAGATGGATTAATTCCAAGAAATGAGCCTCTTCTTCAGAAGTTTCGAGAAGAAGATCAATTGCAATATTGAGGGATAAGGTTTCACATTGAATTGGTAAGACTGCCTCTAGACCATACACCAACTGAAAGGGCGTAAATCCAGTCACATTTCTCACCGAAGTCCTATATGCCCATAAAGCTGAGTACAAGATTAAATGCCAATTCCGTTTATGGACTCCAATCATTCTCTGCAGCATGCGCTTAAGGACTTTGTTGATTGCCTCAACTTGTCCATTAGCCTATGGATAATATGGAATAGAACTATCATGGGATAGTCCTAATTTGGTAGTTAATTCAATCATCATGTGATTGCGAAAATGCAACCCATGATCTGTGACTATAGCCCGTGGTACACCAAATCTAGAAACTGCATGATTGAAAAAGAAAATAGTAGTTGTTTTGCCACTATTGTTCAATGTAGGTATCACCTCGGCCCATTTTGTAAAATAGTCGACAGTGACTATAATATACCCATGTCCCCCGGCTGACGTGGGGTTACATGTCATGAAATCAATGCCCCATTTAGCGAATGGGGCAACAACAACGATTGGATGTAGTGGTGCAGGTGGTAATCTCTTTTTGCGATCAAAAATCTGACAAGCATGACAACTTCTGACTTCCATTAAGCAATCTTTGAATATGGTGGGCCAGAAGTAACTGGCTTGTAAGATCTTTTGTACAGTAGTGTAACCATATAGATGCCCCCCACAAGCACTTGAATGATAATCATTCAAAACTTTTTTGTCCTCCTCATGCGTGAGGCACCTTCGTAAAACCGTATCGACACTACGACGGTAAAGTGTATCACCAACGATAAGATAGTCTTTGGCTTGGTATCGAGTACATCACTGTTCAAAGCGAGAGGTGTTAGGCCTAAAATTTTGGGTTTGGAGATAGACCAATATATCCCCGTACCACGAATTGTTTGATGATATCAAAAGTAGAGTCTCATCCACGATTGATGCTTTTGATGTTAAATTGTTGGAGGATGAGGGAAGGTCGCAAAGTAACTCTGGAAAGAGGAGAGACTTCTCAGATTTGGATTTGGTGAATTTCAAGTAAAACTCCTACAAAATGGCTATCCATTTGGAATATTTGGCCCCCAACAATTGACGTGACAAAATGTATGTCATAGGGTTGCAATTTGACATAATGGTAGTTTTGCTAAAGAGTACATAGTATCGAAATATCTGTACTACTTGAACGGCTAATAAAGCCAACTTTTCAACATAAGAGTACTTGCTTTCTGTATCATTAAGATTAAGACTTAAATAATATATAATATATTCAATTCCGTCATGTTGTTACACTAAAACCATAGCGATGGTTTATCTGCAATGGCGAGATACAGGTTGAATTCTTTTTGATAGTGAGGAGTGTACATTATTGATGCTTTTATCAGGGAATCTTTTAAAGCATCAAAGGAAGCTTGTGCAACCTGATCCCAGTGGAAGGGTACCCATTTTTTCAAAAGACGTATATAACCTTTAGTGAGCTCAGCATAATGTGGAATGAAATCCTCAGAAAGTTAGCTTTCTGTTGGAGTCTCTGAATCTGAAGCAAATTTGAAGGTGGAGGCATGTCAAGAATTGCCTGAACCTTAAATGGGTCGAGTCAAATTCTATCCTTAGAAACTACAAAAATAAGTAGTCGACTAGAACCAACACAAAACACACATTTGTGTAGATTGAGTCGTATCTTGTAGTGTCAGCAACGTAAAAATATGGCTCTCAAATGCTGCAGATGATCAGTGCGTTTTCGTGAATGAGCAGGCAAATCGTCGAGATATGATTGAACTATGTGTTTGATGTCATGGAAGGCATAATTCATTTCCCTCTGAAAAGTTTCCCCTATGTTCTTCAAACCGAAAGGTAATCTATGATACGCGGATGTGTCCCACTGACATATAAATGCAGTTTTTGACTGGTCCTGTGGGCGAATATTGATTTGATTGTATCCGAAAAGTCCATCCACGAATGAAACGATTTTGCATCCGGCACATTCATCAATAATCTAGTCGATAAAGGGTGTAGGATAGTTGTCCTTTGGACATGCTTGATTTACATCCCTATAGTTGACGCACACTCTTATCATTCCTTGTTTCTTCATCACAAGAACAATATTCGATACCTAATTAGTGAGAGGTACAGGGTAAATGAAGCCAGCGCACAAAAGCTTTTCAACCCCTACTTTAATGGTAGTGGCTTTCTTCAGATGAAGAGGTCGAAGCCATTGTCATACTGGTTTGACATCTGGATACATCTTGATTTCATGTTCAACAATCCTCGAGTCAATGCTTGGAATTTCTTCATATGACCATGCAAAGACATCTCTAAATTCACGAAAAAGAGCACAGTAGTTATTTAGTTCTGATGGAGAACAAGATTTACCAATGTGAATATTCTCTACAATATTAGGTTTGGTCGAAATATTAATAGCGATAGTTTCTTCAATGTTTGACAGATTTCGCTCGGAATCTACTGTATTTTCAGAATTTAATAAAAAATCAACAATTGAGGGGTGATTAAGGTCATTTGAATAATCTTCATTGTCATCTCGAAGGTGGGAACGACGATGGTAATCTTCCCACGATGTCTCTCCTATCATCATTGATTGGATGATTCCTTTGTCTGTAGAATGTATACGAGACCAAGGATCAAAAGAGGTACCATATTCTAAAGACCTATCTACCCAAACACTCGTCGAGTGTTGATTCAAGTTTGTCGCCCAAGCCCAAAAAATTGATTGCTACAAAGATCTGATGGGGCTTGGTGGAAATTCCTCACGATGATCCTCATTATCAAAATAGTTGGAACTCTTCTTAAACTTAGCTAATGTATAAGAGATCATATGACAGGTTTCCACTATGGCCACTTCTGCGAAACTAGATGGAGACGGGAGGGAAAAAGTACCCATTAAGGAAGGGTCTTTTAGGAGACCTACTCCAACATTTTGAAACGATTGTGAACTTGCATGGATCAATGGAATGCTTCCAGTAATTTGTGAACTATTAGCAAAAAGGCTAGTTGGTCAACGATTATGATTCCACCTTAGAAGGGAAATGCAATCTTTCTAAAATATGTAGACACAATGACAACCATCGCATAAACCTAGGGCCTTCCTAGTAAAATATTGTAGTGAAGGAGTCCATCAATGACCTTGACTTCAATATCTATTTTCCTGCCCCCCAGTTCGACTTGCAAGGTACTTAAAATCCCATATGGAGTGTATGTTCTTCCATCGAGTGCTTTTAGTGTTGTTGGTGATCATTACAAGGGTGGTGAACCAAGAGTTTTCCAGCAACTCATCGACATAATATAGGTAGATGCCCCCTTGTCAATGATGGTTCGATGAACATTTTTTTTGAGGGATTTACCTGTATAAGGAAAGCGAGTTGGGCCGGTAACTGGGGTGTATATCCTTTATGATTAAAGGCCACAAGATCAGAATCCATTGGATCGATCCCACCTATTACTGATAACAAAGCTTGCTTTTGGGAGGGACAATTTTGCAATACCTCAAGTGTCAACATAGAAGATGGTGATTGAGCCAGATCCTCCACTATATTATAATTCTGAGCAGCTCGAGCATGAGGATTAAATGTTGATTTATGTATGACTCCCTTTGGTAGCTTAATGGTTAATTCAGGAATAATGGGTGGAACAACTTCGGGTGAAGTCATCGAAGCACCAGGTTGATTAGTAGCTTGGTTGTTCGATGACGATGGATTCCCATAATCTTTACTCCTTTTCGATACCAAAGCATCATTTTTCTTGTTTGCGATGGATAACATAAGCACTTGGGATGTGGAAGCATTATCGATAGCAACCATATTAGTTTATGGGATTGGAAACAGATCAGTCAACATCGCTGAGGTATTTGAAGCCTTCGAAATTTTTGAAACCTCAGATCAATGTGGACACACTCTCATAAAATGCTCCTAGTTACAGATCAAACATGGATAACGAGGAGGTTTCCTTGCCGTAGTAGGGTTTTCAGATGATTTTTCAAGAGTGGAATTCTCTTGTTTCTTCTTATTATTTTTCCCTTTCTTCTTGCCCCTTGGTTGCTTTGGATTTTTTCCTTTGTCAGATGACATGGCATTAATCTCTGAGGCAAGAGAATTGTCATTTGCATTTTGACTAGAAATAGCAAGAGCTTGACCAGATGGACCTCTTGTGGTTTGTGTGCTTGAGGCACTGATCACACCGTCACTGGCATGAGAGTCCCTACTCGATTTAGGAGGAGGTGGAATGGAAAAAGCTGGTCTAGGAGCATCAGGAATTTTGTCGTAGAGTGTGCCAGACTGAGTATAGATCAAATCTAAATATTGGGCACGAGCAATGACTTTCTCTTCAGTGACAACTCCTCCTTTCGCCACGTCCTTAGTGATAGATGGCAATAAGGACTTAATAAACCACTCAGCTAACAGCTGAACAGGAACATACATCTTTACCAATTGATGACAATGCTACCACTCATGAATATGATCATATATGTGAGTGGACGTGGTCTATTTAAAATTGATAAGGATTTCTGTTAAAGTTTCGTACCTAATGGGTAACTGAAAGTGGGTTAGAAAAGTAGTGGCAAGGATGGTGAATTTATCAAATGAAGCTCTGGGAAATTCAATATACCATTTCACTGTTGGACCAGTGAGCGTTCTCTGGAAAAGGTGATGTCTTATCGAATCATCATTCAGATTGTTAGATGAGCACCACAAATGAAAAGTTATTACGTGATTCAATGGATCTTCACCTGGATTTCCATTGAAATTATGAATATCAGAGGGGAGTTTATGAGGAATTGCTAGCCACCAAGGGGCATATGCAATTGGATCATTCGTTAGCTGGTTCAAATCTGGTAATTCTAGAGTTGCTACAAAAGGCAACTGCTGATTCAGGTTGGGTGGAGAATACCCAAGATAAGATGGAATCGCCTGAGCAGTAGGTTGTTGCATACCAGCATAATGTATCTGTTGCTGGTAACTTTGATAAGGTTGTTGGACATAACCAATATAGTGTGGTTGTTGATAACCAGTTTGAAAATGCGGTTGTCCATAATCTACAAAGCCTTGTTGCTCAAGTCCTTGGTAGGCTTGATATTGACCAAATCTAGTCTGAGCTTGTAAACCAAGTCCGAACTAAGGTTGGGTTTGTTGGAATTGCGGTTGTTGGTATTGTGCCATCCATGGTTGTTGGACCATTTGTTGTTGCCCAATACCGCAGGATTGACCAAGTTGCAGATTGACAATACCTGTTTGTGCCTGAGTCGTTCCGTATAAAGGAACACTAACTTGAGGTTGCGGTTGAGCCGTAGAGACAAGTGGCTGTTGTATCACAACTTGACAGACTTGAGTCTTTTGTCTCAAAATTTGAGGTTGCAAGGAAGAAGGAGTAGGTTGAGGTTGAGACACAATAGGTTGTGCTTGTGCTTGCGACATAGTTGTAATAGCAGGTGTAGTGGGAATATTTGACACAGGTCGGATCGGTTTTGTTGGATATACAACCCTTGGTTGTTCTAGTAGTATTGGTATCCAACCACTAGATGTAATTCTAGTTTGACCTTAACATTATTGGAAACTCGCATATGGTTGTCCCCCAGGAGGGAATAATGAAAAGGCATACTACTCTCCATATGGTGACAGTCTAGTGTTTAAAGGATATATCAGTCTTTGAAAACTGGTTTGCCCAAATTGATACTGGCATGCAGGATCAAATTGCTGAGTTTCAACATAAGAAGGACCAAATGGGACTTCGGATGAATAAATAGGAGCAGACCATGGTGCCGAAGCAGTCCTTGAGTGGACTCCAGCTAGTGATTGATAACTAGTTGCAACAGATGACGTACCATATAAATATGACTTAGGTGGACTAGAAAACATTGTAGGAATAACAACAGAAGGTTCCACCATAGTTGCATCAGATGAAACATTCTTAGATGTTGATGGTTGCTCAGACATGTTTAGTCCATCCAAAATCTCTCCAAGTGATTCGATAGGAACTCGCGATGAAGGAGGATTAAAAGAACCAACCTTAAGAGTAGAAGGACACAAATGAATCCCACTTCCAAATGTAACGGGGTACTAGATGGGGGATCCTCTATTATCTCCTCTATAGCAATCAGACCAAGTCGAAGAGGTAGATTGTCACGTCTGTAAAATATTTCTGGAGCCGAAGAAGGTCTAGCTTCTATAGTGACAGATACTGGAGGGATGACACCCTTTGAATACTGAAACTCAACGTCCAGATGTTCAAGTAAATGAACTTCAGTCTCAACGGGAGGTTCTTGAACAACTGTCGGTTAAAATGTAGCCTTGATTTGAACTGAGATGGGTTTTGGATCAACTCTAGATGGAGTTGTTTCAAGTACAAAAGTGTCTACCATTACACTAGGATTAGTTCTAGTGTCCTCTTGTAACTGCGGAACTTCTTCTCTAAAGGCAGATGTACCAGAAATAATCAGAATAACTGGAGTCTCTGACAATGTTGAAACAAAAGTTTCAAATAAACCAGATGAATTGGACTTAGTTAAACGAGACTGCTTTTCCCAGATTGGCTTTGCTTCCAGAGTCAAAGATGGTTGACTCACTAGTCTTCGCGAACGATGGGGTTTTGATTGGCTTTCTTCCACGATTGTGGATTACTTGATCAACTCAAAATTAAGGGGAAAAATGATGTTATTCCGAATTCAATTAATTTTAATGACGCTTGGACAAAAATTTTCTTTTTCAGTTTTTAAGAGTTGAGAAAAAGCTAAAGATGACTCTAGTATCCTTTGATTTTTAATGAGCTTGAAAGGACAAGTGCTCGAATGGACCTTTTCTTTTAAAGAGTTGAAAATGAATGAAAGTGACTACTCTGGAAAATCTAGATAGAGGGATTACCAAACCAATCGTAAAAATGCAATATACACCTTGGTGACAAATTAAAAGAAATTACCAAGGACTTATGCACGGTAGTCAATCTTCCCGAATGCTGTGTTCAGTGCATTGCGATCAATAAGGCAGCAGACTCGGTTTTCTATGGATAAAAGATTTAAGCCTATTGTGGTCTCCCAATATATACTCGATGGTACGGGGAGCACAAGTCCGTGCTAGCACTTGTCGTATTAAGGAGGAGGAATCACCCAACCTTCAATGAAAACGATAGCCACTAGTTTTAATGACGCCGGAACATGTCTCTAGCCTAGACCTCTAGATATGTTGCATTAAGTTCCAAAGCGTTGTTAGGTTCATTGAAATTTATTTTAAGGTTGATCTTATTTAGAGTTTTCCTTTCAGTGGTTCACTGCATGATGATGATGTGAAATTCCTAAGATGCAATCTACAATGATAAACAATCTTTGTTTATTTTGAGCAATGAAAATCCTAGCTACTAGGGGAAATAAAATTACAGTGCTTTTAAGCAAAGAGCAAAGAGCACCCACTAGTGCACTTCCCTAAATCATCTTTTTGCACACAAGTCTAAAAATGCTAAATGTAAATGCATTTATTTGTTTTCATTCTCCTTAATGTGAAAAATGCAAAAAAGGAAAACTAAATGCAGCAAATATCTGAAATATTTCACTCAAAATGACATTTTCGACAATTTCTTCTTCAAAAGAGAAAGGAATACTCAAAATGACACTTTTCAATTTTGAATAAAAATTCTTTCGACACTTCGAATATAAACAAATCAAACCAAATACACGAAGAAAAGTTCAATCAATTATCAAGGGAAGGAAGAATTCACATCACTTCTCTTTTTGATAAAAAACGACAATTACGACACTCTTTGTACCAAAACAACAAATTGATTTAAACAAATTTTCGACAAAGGATTGTAAATGATGAACAAATACACAAAAACATTCACTAATCCTAATGTAATTGAGGCTGATCTAAGTGATGCAAGTAAGTTTCAGTAAAGAGACATTGTTTATTTGCAACAAAACAACCAAACAAAATTGAAAACAAGGTCAAAAACCTTCAATTTCTAGATGGAAAAAGAGTTCAGTCAATCATCACACCTTGGCTTCACAGAAACAAAGATTCAACGCACTTACCACACTTGGTAGGTGCGATGCATACTGAGTTACAGTGGAAGACAATGCGATGGTCCAGGTAGTGCAACTGAAATGGTTTTTGGCTCAAATGTGCAGCTGCTTTCAATGAGTTAAGCTGTATTTTGATGAAGAATAAAGAGAAAAGTATGATGGAATATCTTGAGAGGTTTACTGAGCTACCAAAAGGGAATCTAGATGTGCTTTTAAGGCAAATGTTTAATTCATAAACTAAACCAGAGATTGACTGAAGCAGCATTCATCTACTATGTAGTTGCAGAGCAAGAGCAGTTCGAAGGCTACCTGGATAGCTTTAGACTATGTCTATAGTTTATAAAACAAACAATAACAACAAACAAACATCTGTTCATTCCCCAATGGAGTCGCCAATTTGTTTCTAGGAAAACTAGTATTCTTAAAGAATGCTAGTCCTCTAGGTTTGGCTGCTACCCTAGAAACAACAGTTTAAAGCAATTCAACGATTTCTTCTATGTCTAATAGATAAGAGAAAGATAATGGAATCAACCTGGAACTTCCACTTAATCCCTTGCTTGATCTCTCTCCCCTTTGACAAGTCCTGCAACTCCTCCCAGTACTTAACATGCTTGGAGAGTATCTGCACAAGTATAGCAACAAAGAACAGTCAAAGCATCGTGATCTATTAGAACATAAACATTACAGAATCAGATATATAATGTACAAATGATAGCATTCACAAATGATAACATCACAATCGCATAATCATATGGAAGAAAACTTGAAGAGATTTATTAATAGAAAGGAGAATTACAACCTAGTTTCCTGATCTAGCATCATCCTCCCAGCTTCAATACTTCTTCACCTCATGAAATAGCAAGACCACTCCAACAATACAATTCTCTTTCCTCAATTACAAACTATTAGCACTTCCTTGCAATTCACAATATTTCAGCCTCTTGATCTCCTGAATTGGAGATCCATTTATAGATGTGTGCAAGGGTGTGAGTCATCCATGGGGTTTGATTAGTGTCATTCCACTTGTTACAATGGGTTCCATAGGAGAAGGGATTGGATATATCTTAGATCCCTTATTCATCCTTGGGCGAATTCAGAGAGGAAAGTGACATTGGAGAAAGTTCTGGAAGATTCCATGAGCAATCAACTGACAAATGTCCTGGACATTTTTCCATCCTCACCCATCGCACCCTATAGAAGGCCTAAATAGTATGCATAGCACCTTGCCAGTGTACCACTTAGTATGCATCACACTTTTCCAGTGGAGCAGTCAGTATGGTTCAATTTAGGCAATTTCTAGATGGTTTCTCAGATGGAACTTTTGGGGAATGATGTATTTAGATGACTATGTTGCTTTAGGGTATGAAACAAATTGTTTAGGTGTTGATGAGCCCTAATAAATTGACATATAAGTTTGGGGTTGATGTGCCCAAATATGTTTGTAATAGTGTGGTTGTGATAAAGGTGCGATGTCACCTTCGCCCGAAACAGAGGAAGAAACGGATGAGAAAACAGAGCAGCATGGCACGGACCCATAGACAATGTCAGGCCGCATGAAGCATCCAAGGTAATAAGAAAAATTGGGGTTGAGGAAGAAATCCAAGGCCGGTAACGTGTCGTTGGACCCAATCACCCTCACAGAGGGAGATTTGCATGACATTGGAGACACAGTGCAAGATGTCATCGCGGAGGCACTGCAGTAGTTTGAGCAGTATAAATAGCTACTATTGGGGGCCATCCAATGGGTCTACAGGAGCTGTAGACCTTCACATCACAGGCTGGCATGGTGTCCACCAGCCCCACTATCGGTACTTTAGAAGCTGTCGAGATGCTGCATGCGATGGTCTCTCGAGCAATAGTGCTACCAGATGGCACACTAGCAACAAAAATTGAAGCTGAGAGGCTCACTATCAGCACCCTCAAGGGAGTAGGGTTGAACTTGGTAGCACTCCCTGGTGAGGCAATCCACCTACTACAGGATGGAGTGATCGTGAAGCTGAGGGCCTATGAATAGCACGCTGTGCAGGTAATCAATGAACAACAGATCAATAATGTGCAGCTGGCCCTACAATGAGGCTCTGCCATTGCTGTCATGACCAAGGTAACTGACTGAAACAAACGCATGGTTTAGGTCATGGAGGAGGCATACCGAATGGTCCTGAAGTTGGCCACTCCCATGGAAGAACCGATCGATTTGTGCATTCGCAAGCTTGCTATAGGGGTGCGTGATGCTCATGTAGATTTGGCTAAGGTTCAGTTGGAGTTGAACCTATATATTGTAGATTTACAGTTGAAGGCCCAGCCTTCAACTCCACCAGAAGTAAAGGAGCAACATGCAACCGCTGTCAGACAGGCGATAATGGTAGTAGATAGCGTAGTGGCAAACTAAACATGGTTGTTTGAATAGTCATTTGCAGTCTTGACGAGCCTACAGGAGGAACCTAATGTACAACGGCTGGAGAGAGAGGCATGAGAACTGCAGTAGCTCTATGACAAAGTAAAAGGTATAGCACACACCATCGCTCTCACGTAGAGACTAGTGATGCTATAGGAGGCCAAAGCAATGAAAGAACAGTTAGATGCAGCACAACACAAAGAGGTGGTGTTGAAGGCGTGCTTGAAGCCCTGATTGGATGAGGCTTATTTGGTCATGACCTTTGTTGAAGGTAAGCTTGCTAATTTTCAAGCAACTCAGCAGAAGCTCAGGCTGACAGTTCAGGACCATTAACAGAGCAGTTGGTTGAAGAAGTGAAGCAGGCAACTGCACAGTGCACTGCCAAGGTTGTTGTCATACAAGTCGAGCTCAAAGGTCTTCGCATCAAGATCTCCGTGTCCACAAAGTGACTTGAGGGCAAGTTACCATGTTTGTGTTGGGGGCCTGTTGGGAATGGGTTCCCCCAAGGATAGTTTTGGGGTTAAAAGCCTATGTTTTGGGACTATTTTGTAATAAAGTTGTAAAGTCTCCACATTTTGTGGTCGCGGAGCACGAAGGTGTCAAGAGTCATAAAGGGTTGTCCACCCTTATTTTGTAAAGTGTAAATTTGACTGTAAAGATCCATCCATGGTCCGCAAACCATAGGATTGTATAAAAAGGAGCTAAGTAAGTAAGCTCTAAGTAGTGGAAACTGAAGAATTAAGTGAGAAGTTAAGAATTAGAGTCTCAGTGTTCTCAAGTCTTAGCGTAGGTAGAGGCTCTGCAGCTGAGTGTGAGAGGCCTAGGGTGGAAGTCTGCAATTGAGTGTGCAGGGTAGATAGAGTTTGTATTAACTTAAATAGATCAATAAAGATAAGTATTCCGCAAGTACTATGTATTTAGTTCTTGTTAATGCATATGCTTATATTGCGTTTTGGGTTTAATTTACAATGTTTATGTGATGTGTGAATATATGTGATTATATTGGTTAATTGAATGCAAGTAAAAAAATTAGTTTACGTGGCGCTAACTATGATTGATTATTAAGATAAGTAGAACACTTAAGATAACTTGGGAACATATATAGTATGTTGTCATAGTTGCGCAAACATACCTAGATCATGGATTAAGGCTGCACGAAGGTTAATCGTACACCTTCGCAGAGGTACTAAAGGGCAGAGTAAAGGGGTAGACTAACAGATCCCTAAGGCTTAGTGACCTGCACAAAAATAGGGGCTGAGGGTAAAAACTAACATCACGACCATCTCAGGGTGCAGAAACTTGGTTCCAACATTGCCCCCATACTGCTTTGGGTGAGACTTCAGTCTATGCTTTGCGGGCTGATGCTGAAAGGGCCATTAGTGTAGGGATTTGTTTGGCTAACTAATGCTGAACCTGGTTCATGCCCCATAAAGCCAACAAAAGTAATATTCTTGATTATGGGGGACAATATTTTCCATCTCTAAATAAATACCATAATACAATAAACATTACCTCTAACCATCTGAAAGTTCTCATCATTAAAAGGAATAATGATCTAATGGTGATAGGGAATAAAAATCCAAACAAGTAAAATATTATGAGAGGGTTGATAGAAAACCTCACAAGGGAGAAGAAAATGAGGAAGAAAAAGAGATATGAACCAATGATCCAAGTGCTTTAAGTACATGTTATTATATCAAGAGAAATCAAAATATCCATTGGTCCATTTCCATGTGACTATGACGAAGAGGATATATATTTGGCTTGAGGCAAGGGATATTAACATGTCTTATTTTTACAAATAGGCCAGGGTGTGATGTTCCACAAAATTTAATGGTTATTTCACTAGACAATTCATCACAACAAATCAAATAAAAATATATTGAAAATTTGAAATATATACTATGAGGGTTAATTATCCTTAGATTTTCTAAATTTCCCTGCATATAATAGGAAATATACAAAATGTATAAAATAAAGAACATATATAACAATCACTCACAAACCACAATAATAACAATATATGTGGTGAGAAACCCTTTTAGGAGAAAACCCGGTTGGAAGGTGAGTTGCTATGTTATCTCTTTCTTTCAATGGAAATGGTTCAAATAAAAAGGAATGAGACCTACCACTCATGGGCTACTATAAGACACAATCCCCCTTTATTTTGGCCCCTCTCTATCCACTCTCAGCTACGCTTTTCTACTATGGAACAAAATGCACTCGAATAGAATGGAACCCCATTTCCTCCTAGTGGCCCAATCATTACACAACTCAATAGCCAACTAGTGGTTAAGTTTGATTCCTTCAACTCTTATCTAGAGTTACAATATTAACACTTCGAAATCCTCTTCATCATAGTCACATGGATATCCCCCATTCCATGAGTAATGGGGTTGTGTTGTTAGGACTACAACAACCTCCTCATTTTTCTTTTTGTTTGCTTGTTTAAATAAAATAAAAATGAGTACCTTATATATATATATATATATATATATATATATATATATATATATATATATATATATATATATATATATATATATAGATATATATATATATATATATATATATATATATATATATATATATATATATATGTTTATGTATTTATTAAATTAAATCCCTTTTTAAATAATAAAAAATAGGAAAACAAAGAAAAAATAATCTAAAATAAAATAAAATTTAGGAAGTCAGAGGTCGAACCTTTTTAGTTTTTTTAAAACATTAAAAGAATACATGACTATCTAACCTCTCGACTTCGTAACCATTCTGACCTATCATAGGTGTAATTCAGAACCATGTTAGGTGTGATTTATATATTTTTATGCCTAATTGTCTAACCCCCAACCTCTTGACTTCAATTGCATCCTGACCTAGTTTTAAGTCAGAGTCAAAGACAATAATGCTTAGCAAACTTGTGATGTACCCTTCAACCACCCGTCTCCCGACCGTTTCGACCATCAAAAATGTTATTATTATTATTATTATTTTTTTATTATTTCTCGATTAAATATCCTTTTTTTGTTTTTATTTGGTTTTCAATATATTTTAGTCTACATGTCTTTATTTTGGTTTTCAATATCCTTAGTCTACATATATGTAGACTAAGAGTTGAGTTTCCTGAGGATTGTGTCATGAAGTTGTTTATGGCTACTCTTGAAGATAAAGCTAGGGTATGGTATGAAGGGTTACCAGAAGGAAGCTTATGTTCTCTAAAATATTTCCATAATGTGTTATCCAACCATTATGTGAAGTCTTGTCTTTCTTTACAAAGCTTTTGTGATTATAGTGAAGGTTTCATTGCATATCTTGAAGGTATTGATGATATCAAACGTATGGATGATGAAGAAATCATTGAAGCCTTCTCTGATTTTTCCCTTCAACAAAAGTTTGAAGAAGCCAGTCACTTTGATACACAAGATCATAGTTAGCATACAGTAGCTTCCTCTTTGCTTGAAGATGAAGGAATTTTGCATCTTGATAATCAAAAGGAATCACATCAAATGAATCAATAGTTTGATAAAAAATTATATACTCCTTTGCTTGAAATTAATGAAGATATTCAACATCCTTGTCAAAATTTAGGAGGGAAAGAAGACAATTATTGTTTTAGCAAAAGAAAACAAAAAGTACTATCTCCTCTGTCTAAAGATGAGATAGATCAACTCCTGAAAAGTCATGTTACAGCCCAAGCTAATGCAGGTTTGCAGTGTTCACATAGTCAAGAAGGTGTTAGTGAAGCTTCTTCCACTTTTGAAAATTAGGACAGTCTTGAAATTAGATTTATAGATCAGTGAACAAATATTGTTTTCTTTCATGAAGATGATAAGGCTGTCATGTTTGATAATCTTGAAGAATGTTTCCTATTTAAGAATGACTTAGACTATGAATTTGAGGAGTATGAGCCTGAGAGAGACAGTATGCAAGAAATCGAGTCAAAATTTCTCATGCTCGAGGAATTTACAGCCAAAACTTAGATAGTAGAATCTTATGCCTCTCTATGCCTTCCTATCAATCAACAACCATTTGTTCTTTCAGATTAGAATGAAAGGAGTGCTTGTATTTTTGCTATTGGATCTCAAGACAAGGTAATGCTTCAGGATTTTCAAAATCCATTCGATAGTCTTTTGCAAGAATTGGAGAAGATGAATGTTGTATGGTTTGTTAGCATAAGCCTTGGTTTTAGTTGTTATTGTGAGTTGCCTACATGTACATCGTTATGCCTGCTCGGGGAAAGTGAGAGCAGGATTTCAGTAAGTAGCCATCTATTGGATTGGTACATTGGAAGGCTCACTTCACATGATTTTACATATTTCTTCAGTAGGCAGGTGGTTTTCATCAGTACTTGAAGTCCTCAAATCTCGATGGTCTGCTGCCATTAATAATATTTGTAAGTACTTGTGTCAGTTAAGTAAGTCAGTATTGAGTCATTTTTTAGTTTGTCACAAGTTAGTTTGTGTCATTTGAGTTGTCAACGTTTAGTCATGCATTCTAGTTTAAGTTTTTGACCGTATTGGCCCACATGGTTAAGCACTTGGTCTATGGTGTTCTTGACACCTCCAAGGAGCTGCCATCCCCAATAAGGCCGATGTTAGAGTCAGTATTTGCATACTACCATCAGTGATCAAAAATCCTCTTTTCATATCATTTTAAGGGTCCCACTCAGGTTTTTTGTATCATTCCACTAGGTGATGCAAAAAATTAGTCACTGATGGTAGTCCTAGTCCAAAAACATCACTCTTACCTAAATGTGATTACTTGCTGGCATAGTTTCATATCTTGTTGACTGTACATCATCCATAAATTTATTTTTATCATGCAATTTGTATCACTCATGAGGTCATTATGTCATCTCAAAATTCTTTTCTTGAAGGTCTCATTAGGTCTATTAGGGTTTTCAAGGTTCCATTCCATTTCATAAGACCAGAAAGTAAAGGGTGATCAAATAACATCCCTTCACCATGTGAAGATGATTTGTAAAGAGAAATGCTTATTTCATTATGTAACTGTATGTCTTTCAAATGTAATAATTTCACCATCCCAAGCTGTTAACTCAGTATTCCAAAGATGCCAGACCATCAAAAGATAAATTTGTCAAAGGAAATAGTCAAGTGAAAGGGTAAGGTTTCAAAGGGTTAAGTGAATTCCAAAGGGAGTTGTCTTTTCCCAAGGGTGTCCAAAGCATCATTTTCCACAAGCACTAAACCCTATTTTCCTCTCCCACTAAGCTAGGGTTGGATATGGAATCAGAGACATCTGAGTAGAGGAGGCATAAGGGAGGTTATTTCAAAAAGTATGAGGCCATTCCAACTCATAAACATCATGTCTCCATCATTTTTCAAGAAGTCATTCCAAGGGACAAATCATTTGCCACACATAGGGCCAGCGTTTCTTCAAACTATGTTTCTGACCAAACAGAGATGAAATTGACAAAAGTGAGAGAGGTTTTTGTCCCTCATAATCTAAGCATGAAATAGCTCCTTCAAGTTTTACACATGTGTCATGGTTTTAGATAAATGTCAAAAATACAGTTGCTACAAGAGAGTTGTTGCACTTCTGGAGTGACTTTGGGAAAATCAATGTTTCTCCTAGCTGGGTTGTCCAAATGAATTTCTTGATGAGTCAAATGATAACTAAAATAAAAATATTTCCAATGAGCTATGATTAGATCAATTTGGAGTTGAGGAAGACCTCCAAACGTTTCCTGCAAGAGAACACTTCGTTGTTTCAACCTCATTCTTCATTTTTTTACCAATCTTGTGAGATTGGCATGTTGATAGGGAAAATTACCTCCAAATTGAAAAATAAAGGTATATATGGAAGTTATACTTGAAGGGATTTCCAACAAGCTATCTTGGAGAAAATTGGGACACCGAGAAGGCCTCCAAAAGCATCCCTGAAGATGGTGTTGCGTGTTTGACACTAAAAGGGAGTGTTTAGCAGGGTCGCTGCACATTTACCCAGGTTGCTACAAGTTTGATTGGGGAGATGCACATTTTCTAGAGATTCCAGTGTTGTTTACAATGGTGCTATGCTCCTGTAGCTGAAGGGCACATTTTCCTGGGTTGCTGCGCCTTTGCCAGAGTCGCTACACATTCGCCTGGGAGGAGCCAAAATGTGCCAGAAACTATCCATCGCCACCAAGTTTCCAAGTTGATCATCATTCACTCTAGCAAATCAGGTTGGTGGAAGAATTAATCACTCCTTCCCTCCTTTGTTTTGCCTACATAGGGTTTAAATTGTTTGTTGTTTTTCCTAAGAGAAAACCCTAGCCATACATTCCTACCATCTCAAAATCACATTTCCTAGTTTTCATCGCTATTCCTACCTCACTTAACAACTATTCCCTATCATATCCCTCATTCCACATATCCCCATATCCTCTTCCTCATATCTCCTAACATCATTCCACATTTCCAATATCCACAGTCCATTCTACCATTCCCCTAGGGTTTTAAAAGCAACAAATCATGGTAGAAGAAGAACACACAAGTCATAGTGATGGAGAAAAACAACAGAGGAGGAAATATAAAAAGGAGGGAAAATCATTAGATATGAACCAACCAATACTAGAGAGATCATGGCATCTCCCATCACTGTCACAAGCTTTAAACATATGGGTTGTTTTGATTTTTATGAGAAGGTGGAAAGGACACAACATCATTCTGAATTGAAGAGACAGTTCATTATCAACTCCACGACAATCAAGCAACCTTTTCCAGTGTCACCTTTACCATATATTCTGCTATCATATCAGATACTACTGGGATCCCACATGTTGGGGAAAATTGGTTTAAACAGGCAGATCTAGATTATTGCTATTATGAGCCATATCTTAGACTCAGCCATAAGAATGAAAGAATGAGGATTTTTCCTTTCCCTTACCTCCTAGACATATATGTTCCTATGATGAAAATCATCATGAAGTACTTCACATGTGAGAGTAGGTTTTCTAGGCTCTATTCCTATCATATTCAATTACTCGTGCATTTTACAAGAGTAAGAATGCTCATGCAAAGCATATTTCACCATTCTCTCATCAAAATTATAGTCCTACACCTCCTTGATCAACTTAAAATTGCATGGGACACTTTCATATCCAATGAGGTTTTCACAGTCCCACCTATTCAGCATGGCCAAGAAGCACCTTCATCCTCTCATCCACCCACCTCCATTCCTCCACCTCAGTCTCTAAATCATTCATCTTCATCTAATGAGTCAGCCACACCATCACCTCCATTATCACCATTTCATGAGCCTATTCATTCACCTGGCAGAGATAAAGGAACTGAGCAACAACATATTGAGCATGGTGAGAGAAGCAAGACCAAAATGGTTGGTTTAGGTACCTTGGTACATACCTATCAAAGAGGGAATATGAAAGTGTTTTCCTCACTGATTGTGGGAAGGGCCTTGCCTTATTTTTCAACGAAGCAGGTACAAAAGTGTAAGGAAAAAGTTGTAGAGGCAGAGGTCCAGTAGCAGGAGGAAGACCTCCATGAGATAGAGCATGATTTTCAATTAGTTGAATCAGATGAATATGATGACAGTAAAAGCAAAACTATTGTCATCAAGGAGAAGAATTCACTCATAGGAGATCTTGAGGTCAACTTGCAAAGGGCCAAAAGGATCATTTCCTACTATGAGCAGGAAAATAGGCATTTTGAGGTCAAAAATGAGCTCATGGAGGTTCAGCTCAGAAAGGCAAAGAGAGAGGCCGGAAAGGAAAAAGCATTACTTGATGAGGCATATGGGTAGTATGGTGAGTCACTTGATGAACATTTTCCAAGAAGAAGGCCAAGGACTAGAGGCCTAAAAATATCCTTGGAGCGGGAAAGGAAAAGGGAGGAAGAACTGGCCATCAACTCACCTTGAATGAACAATTTTCCAAGATGGTAAATGAAAACCAAGAATATTGGCTTGAGAAGGTAAATGATCATCTAGAGAACCTCCTATAAAAGGCTAAGAAGGACAATGATATTCAAAGAAGGATGGTGAAGCACTATGCTATGAGAGACAAAATTGCAAGAGCCAAGATCAAAAGAGCTCACACAAAAATTGAGGCTTTGACCAAGCAAGAGGAGAAAAAGAGGTTGGATATCATTGTCGAGGAATCACTCCATGCCTCAAACATATATCCAACTATCAGCCCACCAATTCTGGCCATTTTTGAACAATTTTGGCAACATATGTTTTGTTGTGTTTTTTGAAGAAATTTTGGCACAGTCAGCATGGTCAAACGCACAACACCTAGGACATTGTGCTTTTGTTTGGAGCATCCAATGAGCAAATGGTTAGCATTTTGGATTCAAAATGATGAGGAAATTCACCCTGTACTCTTGCTAAGAATTTGGAGCAAAACGGGTAAGCCAAAAGGGTCAAAAACTACCAGAACATCACCTTTTTGCCTCTTTTCTAGCCTAGTCGCTGCGCGTTTGAGCAGTCTCGGGAGATTGACATTTTGGAGGGGTAAATGAAGCCCATTTTAAAAAACAAGGGAAGTTTTGGAAACTAGACAGGATAAGCTTTCCAATGAGCTATCCTAGGCTATATTTGGACATCGGGAAGGTGGTCAAAAGTTAGCTTGTAGAGAATGTTGCGCATTTGACCAGGGTCGCTGCACATTTAACCATGTCGCTGCGTGTTTGAGAGTTTTCCACAATTTTCATTGTTTCATTCCAGGTTGACTTTTATCTATGATAAATTCAAGTTTTACCTATGTAATTGATCTAGATTATGTAATTATCATTTTTTTACTTTTACTTAGGGTAGATACATCAGTTAGATAGCCTATGTGGCATGTAATGAATCAGTTTTCTAGAGTGAGGGATGAGTCACTTTGACCACCCTACACTCCAACTATCAGTTCATCCTTTCTTGCAACTACTCCTCCACTCATGGATTCAACCCTTGAGCCTAGGATGAGTTGGTTGTTGTAATATATTATGTATTTTCTCAGTCATTTTATAGGTTGGAATTAGTTGGATGTTTGGCTATTGATCAGAGACACTAGTGTAATCAATATTTGGAAGAATTTAATGAATGAGTTGCAACTATTTTGATGGAATACCTATGGTATGGAATTTTGACTTAGTTCCTTCTTATGTTTCATATGTTTGAATTTTTTGTACTCCCATATTTCACTTCACTTCTATGATATGTGTATTTTCAAGTTGATGAGCAGAATACATCTTATATGCTCTGTTTTGGGGAAATCTACATAGTTTATCCAGTTTCATTAGTTTAGAAAGAATACATGCTTGTCTTTCTCTTTCTATCACCTCACCAGTCTTCTCCATCTCACTTCATAACCTTAAAGTGTTTGAGTGCCTACCTACCTTGCTCCATCAGATGTCTACAATCATACCCTCATTTGCCCTAACCTAGTCTTTTTGACCTAATCCTCTTCTAACAACCCCACCAAATCAAATCAAACACCCTCTACAATTTACATCTAGCCTAAAACCCTAATCTATCCAACCCTTTTGGCTGTGATCCTTTGGAGAGAGCCCTCTCCGGCTTGGTAGAGCTAGCTACCAAGCTAAAAGATTGGTCTATGGTTACCTCAGCTGTACTCTTCCTCAGCCTTGGAGATCCAGAGGAGTGATAACACCTTCAACTTTTATCTAGAGTTACAATATTAACACTTTGAAATCCTCTTCATCATAGTCACATGGATATCCCCCATTCCATGAGTAATCGGGTTGTGTTGTTAGGACTACAACAACCTCCTCATTTTTATTTTTTTTGTTTGTGTAAATAAAAGAAAAATGATGACCTTATCTATATATATATATATATAAATGTTTATGTATTTATTAAATTAAATCCCTTTTTAAATAATAAAAACCAGGAAAACAAAGAAAAAATAATCTAAAATAAAAGAAAATTTAGGAAGTCGGAGGTTGAACCTTTTTAGTTTTTTTAAAACAATAAAAGAATACCTGGCTATCTAACCTCTCGACTTCGTAACCATTCCGACCTATCATAGGTGTAAGTCAGAACCATGTTAGGTGTGATTTATATCTTTTTATCCCTAATGTCTCACCCCTAACCTCCCAACTTCATTTCCATCCTGACCAGGTTTTAAGTTGAAGTCAGAGACAATAATGGTTAGAAAACTTGTGATATAACCTTCAACCACCCGTCTCCCAACTGTTGCGACCATCAAAAAGGTTTTTATTATTATTTTTATTTTTTATTATTTCTCGATTAAATATCCTTTTTTTGTTTTTATTTGGTTTTCAATATATTTTCATGAAATAAAGCATAGGTCATTGGTTGTGATTTAATTGAAGTTTTTTTTATTTGTGAATTAATTTCATCCC
The DNA here is from genome assembly GCA_031772625.1 of Pinus tabuliformis. Classification (NCBI taxonomy): domain Eukaryota; kingdom Viridiplantae; phylum Streptophyta; class Pinopsida; order Pinales; family Pinaceae; genus Pinus; species Pinus tabuliformis. Next base: position 44,099,153 of record CM062815.1, read on the forward strand.
CGACTACACCTCCCCAACCTTGCATCACTTTTTGACCAACAGTTATCGATCATTTTTCATTTATTTGAAATCTGCTCACTTGTCATAGAAATTAAGCCACATGTTTTGCGAGGATTTTTAAAGATTTCCCCTTCCCGCCTTCAATATTACATAAACTTCATTTACCTTGTGTCTTAATATTTCGCTAAATTGCAATTCGAGAATGTAAAATTCATCCAAGGGTAGTCAAATTTTGACTCAGAAGCTTTTCAATCTTGGTAAGTCTTTATAGTTTAAAAGCTCATGATCATTGAACTAATTGTTCTTTATGAAAGAAATCTTAATTTTTCTAGTAAATTATGCATGCGGGTCGCAAAATGGGTAAAAGGAGTAAAACTATTGCGTCTAGGCAAGTTGTTCAAGAAATTAAGGAGAAAATCAAAGAAGTAGATATTCCAAGACCCGATGAATATAATATAAACCCAACACTCATCTCAAACTCGAATTTCAAAGTGAAAGACGCAGGTAAGGCTAAATGGGAAGAAAATTTCAATTTCGTTGAAGAAATGGAGGGATTATAGTTGGATAGTTCAAATGGAGAGAATAGTACTCAATTTGAGAATATTAGAAAGAAAAAAATTGCATAAGATTGATGTTAGGGCCAAGATTTTCCCATATTATGATATGATTTCCTAGATTCTAGCACATGTGCACATTCCCACTTGTTAAATTTTAGATCACAATAAAAATTTAATAGCCTCGTAGAGACCTGAAGTCCTTATTGCAATTTATAAACTAAGTCCTCCAAAATTTTTCCTGGTAGCTGAATTCTTAGATAGTTTCAATAATATTGTTTTTATGAAGAAAAATAGAGATTATAACAAAGTCATTAAGATTTGGATGAATGATACAGATGGGAAAAAACTGAAAATAGCTAATGATTATCCAATTTCCTTCTTCAAAAGACTATTTAGGTTTATTATGAAGATGTTATCTAGGATATATGGGGAGAAAGACCCTAAGCACTACAAAATTCTGTGGGTGCCTTTGATTCATAGTATTCCTCATGAATAAAAAAATTTAATTTGGCTAGTATTCTATCCCAAAATTTGTTAAATGCCAATAAATTGTCAATATTATTCCCTCGAGGTTACAAAAAAATATTTTTCATGTCAATCTATCTCATGTATATGTTAATTGCTTCAGTTCCTTTCCCACTTATGAAATGGAACTATTCTTCTGGACATGAACAAGCTATTCAAAATTACTCAATTATTTGGGAGAGTGATTTCAAATTTCACTTTTATGATATATGCAATTATGTCATGATCCCTTTGCATGAGGTTATTTTTGGGAAAACTCCTCCAAGAGTTAACCAATATCTCAAGGAAGCACTAGATCAAATTGGTAACTAGTTTATCGAAGAACTTTTCACTTATTTTAGGCTATTTGGTAGCAAATTAGGTATTCATATTTTTCTAAGGTATATCCTTGAAATAATTGTTACAAGGGAAATAGAAAACCAAAACGAACTACATGGTCAATCTAGGAAGTTAAGTAGACTCCAAAATAAAATTTTGCCTAACTTTTCAATCAAAGTTAGTAAGATGATTTTGAAAGAGAGAGGAGATGCAAGTAAGGAAGCAAAAGAGATTCAGGATGCTTGCTTATATCAATTTCCTCATTATGATTATGATACTAGGAGTATAATTAATAACAATACAATCTTTTTAGTTATATTAAAACTTTTACGCATCTACGGTCTCCCTTTGAATATGTCTTTATGAATTTAATATTGATGATTTTGATAAGGAAATTAATAAATAATGAGGAGAAGGCTAGAATTCAAGTATTTAGATAGAATACTAATGAATTGACTAGGCTGGATGTTGATAAAGATGATAGTGCAAAAGACAAGGGTCAAGACAGTCAAACAGTGCAGCACAACCAGGAAATTGCAAAAGGTAAATATCTAAAGCATGCAACAACACAACAAGCAAAATAGATAGCAAAAAAAGACACACATACCAGACATAGAATTACTCTTGACTCTCATGAAGAAATCAATCAACAAGATTCACAGATTGATAAAGATATAGGAAAATTAAGAAGATGGATGTTGATGAAGATAAGGATGAGAAAGTAAATTCACAATCAATATTTCTAGACAACCTTGATAAAGGAAAGTAGTCTACAGTGAAAATAATGAAAGCTTATGAGGTTTCAACTCCAAAAATATATCCCAAAGCTTATATGATTCCTATTTCCAAACATTCCATTAAGATATTCTATTTTCAATCTTGTTTTTGAAGTTGAACTAGTATTTGAAATATTCCCCTCCTTGAATGAATATTATTTTAACTTACAAACAAAATCAGCTGTAAGAAAAATAAAGAAGAGGAAATTAGATAGTTTTGCAACGATTTCGGAATTTAGCTACCAAGCATCAGGTGATGTAAAAGATAGATTTGAAGAATCATCACAAGATCTTGGAGTTTTTGTGAATTACCAATAGCATTCTGTCAGTGAACTTTTAGTGGCATATCAGAACAAACTTTGAAGAGTCAAAGAATTGGAAGCAGAAGTGGGAAAAAGAAAAGTATTCAGTGAAGAATAGTGGTAGGCTCATTCTACAATCCTTGTAGGAGGTTTTTCTACTGAAATGGTTCATTTGCAAAACGAGTTTTAAAGAAAAATAAGTGACTTGGAAATAAAGGATGCCCAACAGGTTGAAGATATAAGGAAATCTCATGAAGATCAGATCCAAATTCTAAAAGAAGAAGTTGACAATAATATTGAGGTGATGACTATAACATTAAAACAAAAAAATGAAGTTCTTAAACTTCAATTAAAACACAATCATGATATTGATTATAGCATGAATATGTTGAAAAAACAAGCTTTGTGTATTAATCAAGTATTACAAAGAAATCATATTAAATTCTATAAACAACTAGATAAAATCTATAGATTTTACCAAGAAAATGTTAATTTGAATGATAGAGTTGAATCTCTAGTTGAGAAGAAAAAATATTAAGGAGGGATTCATATTGATTCTAGATTGGGAGAAACAACTACAACTTGAACATATTCCTAAAGCCTCCAAGATAGATAAAAGAGAAATGGTTGCCTCTTTAAATAAAAGAGAGTTTGATGCAAAAGAGATTAAGGAATGGACTAAAAGAGAAATTGAACATTGTCACTTAGTATGGGATGATAGATCTAATTTCATAGAGGAATTTGATTTTCCAAGCTCAAAACCTCTAATAGAAGATATACCAGGAATTCTAAATAAATAGGAAATTGGAGACAAAAAACAGAAGATGATAAAATAATAAAAGGAATAAAAATATGGAATATATAGGAATTTCATGAATTCCTTCAATTTACATTTGAACAAATAAAATTGATTTCCAAATTTGCTAATAAATATTCAAAAGTTAGTAGCCAACCGCCATTTTAATAAATATCATTTTCGACTAGTCCATTTCTCTACGATCACGCAATTGTTCACAGACAGGGTAAAATTTATCCAAGAAAATGCTCTGAATCTATAGCCCACTGAGTATGAAGATTTTGAAGACGAGGAAGAAGATTAGAATGACCTACCAGATCCCAAGGGAAAGATCTTTTTGATAAGGATAAGATCTGATTTTAGAATTATTATCTTTTGGATAAAATATTGGATATCTTCTATTGTTAAAGTTTTAAAAAACATATCTTATCTTGTTTAATTTTAGTCTTTATATGACCCTTTACGTTGGTGTAAGGGTCGAAAATGTTTAGACTCAAGACTTTAATTTTATATGTTGGGAAAAATTCTAAGAGGGGGGGTGAATTAGTATTTTAAAAACTCACAATAATTTTCTTTTTTGAGATATGTACACGAGTTTACTGAGCCCAACTCATATATGTACATGACTGTTGTAAAAGAAACTAGCGTATGCTTAGTAAACTTGTAAAACAACTAATTATTTATATGTTAAACTTAAACCAGAATGTAAGAGATTTATCAGGCATTTTATAAGAAGTAAGTAGGTGCAATAAGAACAGAATAAAGTATCACAGATAAGAAACACACATGAACACTAGGATTTAAGGTACAAACCCAATGTGGGAAGAAACCACCATTGTTGTCATCTCAGTCTTCAAACTTATTAATATAAAAAAATTCTTACATTCTTGTACTAGTGCAGACTCATGCCAGTACGTAGGCATCCACCTACTAAAGGCTACAACCTTCACTCATTCTCCAGCTCTGTTATCAGGAAATCTAGTGTCTATGTAAAGCTTCTAGTCCCACTAAGGCTGGTAGCTACCTTAGAAACAAACAAACTAAAATCACTTTCATTTTCCTCTATGAGAAGTAGATAAGAGGGGAAAGAAGGAGACCAACCTTTGTCTTGCGCTTGGTTCCTTACATGATTCCTCTCCCTTCTGATAGATCTTTGCCACTCGCTTTCTCATCTACCCAGCTTCAAAGAGCACCTATAGAATCAAAGCAGCATAACACTATCCAAGAACATAGATCTACTATCATAAACAATATAGGACCAGATATATATTGACCACACAAATGCATATATCATGAATCATACAAGAATGTGGAGGAAAACTTGAATAGCTTTATTAATAATCAAGAATAGCAAATAGGATTACAACCAATTGTTTTGACCCAGCATCATCCTCTCAGTAAGAAAGCCCTTCTTCACCTCATGAAAAGCTTAGATCACCCAACGCTATGATGTTGCACCAAGAAACCAACAACACTTCCTTACAAGATACAAAATTCCAGCCTCTGGATCTTTGGGATGAGGGATCCATATATAGATGTTTGCAAGGGGGGTGAGTTAGCTTTTGAGATTTGATTAGTGTCCTCTCTCTGATAGTTCTTGATTCCACTTGGAGATTGATGATCTCTTACTCATCCCTGGGTGAATGCAGAGAGGTAAGTGTCACAGGAGAAGTTTCTGGAAGATTCCATGATCCTTCACCTCACAGATTGACCCTGCCATTTGTCCATTCTTGCCCATCGCACCCCATGGAAGGGCTTTTCAGTATGCATTGCACCTCCCATGTGTATTTAGGTGGGATGCAGCGCACTTTGACCATGGAGCAGGTGAGATGGTCCAGTTTTGACCAATTCTGAGTAGTTTTTCATGGATAACTTCTGGGAGAAGACGTAATCAGTTAACCTTGTTATTTTAGAGGTCAGAACAACACTTTTAGCGACTTAAGAGCACTTGGTTTATGGACATTTATGATTGGGGTTACAGTGCTAAAAAATGTCTATAACAGTTGCCCCCTAAAACATGAGGTCATTAATCTGTTGATGTCAGGTGAAATGCTTTATCATGAGGATCTAAAGTTTTTTCGAGCTAGAAGGTGACCTGTAATAAGATACAATACAATACATTATCTTCATAATATTTTCATGATCTAGTTGAGGCAGGCATTCCCATGCTCAGCTTTATAAATTCATTTTCATGTACATAAGACAGACAATCGTCTGAGTGTAGACTGATGATTCTGGTAGAGCCATCATCCCTTAGGTTGGATGATTATCTGTGCAGTAATGATGTACATTTGATGTCTTTATTTTCCTAAATATATATCGCAGCCGGATGGATGAAACTAAATCTGGGGTCTTCAATCTCGTTCGATCTTCACTCAAAGTACAAGTCGATCCATGTGAGAGATGTTCTGGAGTCGAACATGGAAAGAAATCGCCTGATTACCAGCCAATGATGTAAGCTATTAACATGCGCGAGAGGAATCACCGATAATGATGATGACCCTCAAGGTACTATAGTACAATTCATGTGGTGTGAATAAAGGGACTTGGCGTCGAACACCACGCAAAATCTTTCGGTCGAAGGCCATTGATGTAAACCTGTCGCCGGAAGTGAGAAACTTGCCATTGAGGCATGCAAGCTTCAAAGTACTGAAAGTGTTGTTCCTAGATCGACTTCTTGTATAATGAGCTGATGTCGACAAGAAGTGATCCGTCATAGGAGGGCCTTAGTGAATCCCACATCAATGACACGGAACGGAGCAAATGATTTTAATGGATGTGAAAACGATCTGGTGATATAAGGTTCAGGGTGGCGGTCATGAAAGAATGGAGCGTAAATGTATTGCAGTGGGTGAGACACAGGTGAATTCTCTGAGCGACTTCTCCTGAACATATCGGTGACACTGACATGATGGATTGGTAGCGTTTTCACCTCCATTAAAATCATTTTCTCCGTTCCATGTCATTGATGTGGGATTTGCTAAGGCCCTCCTATGACGGATCGCTTCTTGTCGACATCAGCTCATTATACAAGAATTCGACCTAGGAACAACCCTTTTAGTACTTTGAAGCTTGCATGCCTCAATGGCAAGTTTCTCACTTCTGGCGACAGGTTTACATCAATGGCCTTCAACTGAAAGATTTTGCGTGGTGTTCGACGCCAAGTCCCTTTATTCACACCACGTGAATTGTACTGTAGTACCTTGAGGGTCATCATCATTATCGGTGATTCCTCTCGTGCATGTTAACAGATTACATCATTGGCTGGTAATCAGGCGATGTCTTTCCATGTTCGACTCCAGAACATCTCTCACATGGATCGACTTGTACTTTGAGTGAAGATCGAACAAAATTGAAGACCCCGGATCTAGTTTCATCCATCCGAGCTGCGATATATATTCAGGAAAATAAAGACATCAAATGTACACCATTACTGCATAGATAATCATCCAACCTAAGGGATGATGGCTCTACCAGAATCATCAATCTACACTCAGACGATTGTCTGTCTTATGTACATGAAAATGAATTTATAAAGTTGAGCATGGGAATGCCCGCCTCAGCTAGATCATGAAAATATTATGAAGATAATGTATTGTATTGTATCTTATTACAGGTCACCTTCCAGCATGAAAAAACTTCAGATCCTCATGATAAAGCATTTCACCCGACATCAACAGATTAACAACCCCATGCTTTAGGGGGCAACTGTTATAGACATTTTTGAGCATTGCAACCCCAATCGTAAATGTCCATAAACCAAGGGCTCTTAAGTCCCTAAAAGTGTTGTTCCAACCTCTAAAAGGACAACGTCAACTGATTACATCTTCTCCCAAAATTTCTCCATGAAAAACTACTCAGAACTGGTCAAAACTGGACCATCTCACCTGCTCCATGGTCAAAGTGCGCTGCATCCCATCTAAATACACATGGGAGGTGTGATGCATATTGAAAAGCCCTTCTATGGGGTGCGATGGGCGAGAGTGGACAAATGGCAGGGTCAATCTGCGAGGTGGAGGATCATGGAATCTTCCAGAAACTTCTCTTGTGACACTTGCCTCTCTGCATTCGCCCAGGGATGAGTAAGAGATCATCAATCTCCAAGTGGAGTCAGGAACTATCAGAGAGAGGACACTAATCAAATCTCAAAAGCTGACTCACCCCCCTTTCAAACATCTATATATGGATCCCTCATCCCAGAGATCCAGAGGCTGGAATTTTGTCCACTCTCGCCCATCGCACCCCATAGAAGGGATTTTCAGTATGCATCGCACCTCCCATGTGTATTTAGGTGGGATGCAGCGCACTTTCACCATGGAGCAAGTGAGATGGTCCAGTTTTGACCAGTTCTGAGTAGTTTTTCATGGAGAACTTTTGGGAGAAGATGTAATCAATTGACCTTGTTCTTTTAGAGGTTGGAACAAAACTTTTAGGGACTTAATAGACCTTGGTTTATGGACATTTATGATTGGGGTTACAGTGCTCAAAAATGTCTATAACAAGCTCCTTGTGGTGAAGTAAAATTATAAGTGTAGACACAAACAAATTCCTCTAGCCCGATAATGGGTCTAGCCACAACAAATACATTCTATGGAATATTTACTTAGGTTGGAACTAATTAAGAAGGCCTACTTCTTAGTACACTTATCCCGTTTGATGATTTCCTTGCTTTCTCTCTCCAGCTATCTCTCGCTTCCTTCTTCAAGCACCTAAAACAGGTGAACAATAAACAACAATAATGATAATAGACAAATTGTAATTCAACCTACTTAACAAGTCAAGAAACATTAAACCATGAATATTTAATATGACAAATCATGTAGGAAATAAATTATAGTTGCATATATATTGAATCAAAGAGAGATTACAACCATTGTCTTGACGTTGTGGTTCTCCTCTGACAAGACTAGGTTCCCACACATTTCTACTAGCATTCCATGATGGCCTCAATAAATAATAGTTTTAGGGCTCTTCCCTTTAGGCTTCTCTCCAAACCAAATCAAACTTATCCCTCACACAACTAGATAGCTACGACTATGAATAGCTTGTTGTCTTACTCTAAACTAAAATAGCACTAGCACACCCACATTAACACTTAACACTAGCTTGTGCTTGGGAAGAAAGGAGGTTTATATAGGATGTGTTGGCATTATGTTTCTGGTATGGCTATATATATGTTACAGATGTTGTACTTGATGGCAACCCCCATGGCAAGGCTCTCAATATATTGAAAATTAAGAAGTACACAGGAGATCAGTTCAGAAAGTGTGTACCCGCAGGTACACCGTGAAGGGACCGCGGCCTGATACGCAGATAAGCCGTCCAGGAGGTGCGTACCCCAGTGCACACATTTCAAGGCAAAGAAAAGCACACGTGGGGTTTCTTATGTTTAACTAGCCGACGGTATTTGTGTTATTATGGTGTCGGCCCGTGGTATTGATCCATGATTTAAGGAAGAGCTTTCCTATATAAAGCAAAGGAGATCATTTGGCTTGAGTATGTGCTTGGGTTGAACATCTTATGAGAGCTAGATCTGAAATATTATGATCTCTTGGGAGTAATATCTAGATCTAAAGAAGGCGAATCTACTGATGGATTGAGATCTCTTCGGCGCATGATCAGATCTGTAGATCTGACTGTCTGGGTTATTCTTGAAGTCTTGAAATCATCTATGCCTGAAGGTACGCAGGTACAATGAAAGAAAAGTGCGTATATACGCTGGAACGAAGAGTTTCAGGTGCGCCGGTACGCAGGCACAGAAGGGTTGCAGGTGCGGAGATCCGCAGGCAGATCAATGGACACAGAGCGTAGGTAAGCAGGTGAGCAGTTGAGTACAGTGTGTACGTAAGCAGGTGAGCAGTTGACTACAGTACATACGTAAGCAGGCAAACAGTTGAGCAGGGTGCTTACTGTAAGCAGGCAGTACATGGGTGAAGCTGCTTACTTCTCTTGAAATCTCTGTTTATCATTGCTGTGTTCTGGGTTTGGTTCAATTATTGTTGATCTGGTTACTACAGTTGACTGGGTGATTCTCTTATACTTGATGATCATTTGATGCTTATGGATCCAGTTTGAAAATTTATGAAAAGTGGTCCTTGTAAGAAAAGAAGTAGGGGGTTGTAGCTCCCTTCCAGGAGAGACTGGAAAACGAGAGAGAGTTGTAGCTCTCTACAGGTTGCAGCCTGCGTATTGGTAAAGGACTGCACCAGTACAAAACCATTGTAAAAGGAGTTTCTAATTTGAAAGAAGATAGAGACATATTGCAGCAGGTGGTTTTCACCCACATTGGGTTTCCACCTTACATCTTGTGTTATTTGGTGTGACTATCTGTTTTCTCTGTTCATGCTCATTATTTTATGGTACTGACATGCAAAAATAATTCAAAGAACAAATAAGGAAGATTTATTAAAAGAATTAGATAATACTGATTCACCCCCCCTCTCAGTATTATTTCCAACAATTGGTATCAGAGCAGGTCCTTCAGAGAAGCTTGATCGCTTGAAGGTAGATCGTTCATCATGAGCAACTACAAGAGAGAAGCATCAATCAGGCCACTGGTTTTTGATGGGACAAACTTCAATTATTGGAAGGTAAGAGTTACTGCCTATCTTCAATCTCTTGGTACAGAAGTTTGGGACATCGTAGAGACAGGCTACGCTTTTCCTTCAGCTACTCCTACAGATGTAGCCGAGAAAAATAAGTATGAAACAAATGCGAAAGCAGTCAGTACTCTATTAGGATGTATATCTCAATCAGAATTCATGAAGGTAATGCACTATAAATCCGCAAAAGAGATATGGGACAAAATTGTCACGAGCTATGAAGGAGATGAACAGGTAAAGCGTGCTAAACTTCAAACTCTCAGAATTCAGTATGAGACTCTCAAAATGTATAATGATGAAAGTGTGGCTAACTATTTTCTTCGGGTAGATGAGGTTGTTAATTGTATGAAAAATTTGGGTGAAGAAATAAAGGAGGCTATTGTGGTTGAAAAGGTTCTAAGATCATTGTCCCCCAAGTTTGAATCTAAAGTATCTGCAATAGAAGAAAAGGAAAATCTACGAATTCTTACTATGTCTCAGCTACATGGAATTCTAACTGCTTATGAAATGAGAAAGGGAGGTCCATCAGACAGAAGAGAAGCTGCTTTCAAGGCATCAGGCAAAGGAGATTATTATGAAGCAAGCCACGTCCCAGAAGAAGAGGAAGAAGAATCAAATTTTGTCAGAAATCTTCAAAGGGGTTCTGGAAGGTTCAGAGGTAAGTTACCTTTTAAATGCTTTGCTTGTGGAAGAGTAGGTCATTATGCTGCAAAATGTCCTTATAAGGATAAAGGAAAGGAACCTGCTAGATGGAACAAGAAACAGAACGCAAATAAGAAAAGCTACTACACTCATGAAGATAGTGATGGTCTATCAAACAATGATGAAGATGAACAAGGTAATGAATATAAGTTGTTAATGGCATTTGAAGATGATGATTATATGGATGCTATAGATGTGGATAACCTTTATGATGAAATTACTAGACTCAAGAGATGTATAGAAGAAAAGAACATGATCATTGATACTCTACAATTTCAAATTGATGAAAAGGAAAAACATCTTGAAAAATTAGAAGGTGAAATTGTTGGTTTTAGAAAAGAGATTGAGAAAACAAAAGCTATTAATCTCAAGTTTGTCAAAGGATCTGAAACTTTGGATGAGATTATCAATGTGCAGCGGTCTGCACTAAACAAGACAGGTCTGGGCTATAATGGAGAAACTTCTCAAGCATCCACCTCAAAAAGTTATCTTGATGCAGCAAGAAGAAATGAGCAAAAGCACAATGAAGATCATCAGGTAAAGCAGGGACGAATTAAAAATAGAAACTATCAGGGGCAATCCATCTTAAGGGTGAACAAAAGCTACAACCAGCCACAGGTAAAATCTTCTCAATTTGGCTCAAGAATAGATGACAATAGAAATTACAATCAATTGGCTGGTAGATTCGATAACCGCAGAAGTTTCTTCAATGGACAATGCTTTTCTTGCCATAACTTTGGTCACAAAGCAGCTCAATGTGTTGCATATAAAACAATCATGACTAGGGAAGCTCAAAAACAAAGAAGTATGACTGGGATTACAAAAAGGACCTATAACAACTTTTCGGTTCTTGAAAATGAAGTTGAATGTTCTATTTGCAATAACTTTGGTCATGAAGACTCTGAATGCAGGAGCAGGATTCAGCAGAAAAAGGAACAAGCCTCAAGCACAAAAACATGGAGAATAAAGGAACCACAAACAGAAAGATGTGGGATAGCATTTTATGCAGAGGGACGGGAAAATCTATGGTACATTGACAGTGGATGTTCGAAGCATATGACAGGTGATAAAGAAAAACTTGAGTCATATTCTACTCTTGAAAAAGGAAAGAAAGTCTCTTTTGGAAATGATACTCCTGCAACTATAAAAGGAAAAGGCATTGCTCAGTTAAAAGAAAAGGTCAACGCTGGAAATGTTTTGTATGTTGATGGATTGAAGCATAATCTTCTAAGTGTCAGCCAGATGTCTGATCAAAGAACCGAGGTTATATTCAGATCAAATGGATGTCTTGTTCGTGATCTTGATACAGGTAAAACAGTGATCAAAGGCAAAATAACTCCAAATAATCTGTACATATTTGAAGAAGGACAATAACAATGCTATCTGAGCAAGGATGATGAGCACTGGTTATGGCATCGAAGGTTGGGACATCTAAGCTTTTCACAAATAAGGAAAGCATGCAAATATCAGGCAGTTCGCGATCTTCCAGATATCAAAATTCCTGACAACACCATATGCAAATCATGTCAGTTTGGAAAACAAACCAGAACTAACTTTCCAGAGAAAGAAGGATCAACTAGCGTGCCTCTTGAGCTAGTACATACAGATACATGCGGTCCTTTCAGGAAAAGAACACCTCGAGGAGAAGAATACTTGATATTATTCATTGAAGATTTCTCCAGGTTTGTCTGGTTAGGACTTATGAAGCACAAAGATGAAGCATTCGAAAAATTCAAATCCTTCAAAGCCTTGGTTGAAAATGAATCAGGTCACAAAATTAAGTGCCTCAGATCCGACAGAGGTGGGGAATTTACTTCAAATGAATTTTTCGATTTCTGTGAAGAACATGGGATAAGAAGAGAATTCTCTACAGCAAGAACTCCTCAGCAAAATGGAGTTGTGGAAAGAATGAACAGAACAGTCCAACAAATGGCTCGTGCTATGCTTGATGAGTCAGGAACTCCCGCAACTTTCTGGGGTGAAGTTGCACATGCTGCGGTTGTTATTCTCAACAAAACAAATGTCCGGGTGAACAGCACTCAAACTCCTCATGAGCTCTGGAGTGGTAGGACTCCTTCGGTAAAGCACTTCAAAATCTTTGGGAGCAAATGCTATATCAGGAATACTGATGAGCAGCTTGGCAAACTTGAACCTAAAGCAGATGAAGGCATTCTTCTTGGTTACTCTCCACATAGCAAAGAATACAAATGCTACAATAAAAGACTTGGCAGAATTGTTGACAGCATTGATGTAGTGGTTGATGAGAAGGGATACATTCCTAGGCAAGTACATCATGAAGACATCGAAGAAGATGAAGGCTACCCCCAACAGAATGATGAAGAAGAAGAACCTCAAGAAGAAACTCAAGAAGAACCAGAGGAGAAAACAAGAATAGATGAAAAGACTCCATCCAGATATGTCCAGAAGAATCATCCAGAATCTCAGATTATGGGGCAGAAAGAAGCAGGTGTACAAACAAGAAGAACAGTTGCAGAAGCTTCAAGCTATTTGGCATTACTCTCCTCTACTGAACCACAAAATGTGAAAGAGGCATGCAAAGATGAATGTTGGGTGAAGGCAATGGATGAAGAACTTGAGCAGATTGAAAAGAACAACACTTGGGAGCTGGTTCCTGGACCAAAGGATAAGAATGTTATCGGAACAAAATGGGTCTTCAAAAATAAATTGAATGAAAATGGGGAAGTAATTAGAAACAAAGCCAAACTTGTTTGTAAAGGGTATGCGCAGCAAGAAGGAATAGACTTTGAAGAAACCTTTGCTCCTGTTGCAAGACTTGAGGCCATCCGAATGTTCCTTGCTCTCTCAAGTTTTCAAAACTTCAAAGTATTTCAAATGGACGTGAAATCAGCCTTTCTGAATGGAGACTTGGAAGAAGAAGCATACATTGAACAGCCAGATGGGTTCATTCTTGGAAATGATCCAAATCTTGTATGCAGATTGAAAAAGGCTCTCTATGGTCTCAAACAAGCTCCAAGGGCTTGGTACTACCGTTTGGACAAATATCTTCATCAACAAGGCTTTTCAAAAGGATCAGCAGATAGCAATCTTTATATAAAAGTTGAAAATGACAAATTGCTAATACTTGTTGTGTATGTAGATGACATTATTTTTGGTAGCAATGAAGAAGCTATGAGTCAAAGCTTTGCCTTGGTCATGCAGAAAGAATTGGAAATGTCCTTGCTAGGAGAACTGACATATTTCCTTGGTTTGCAAATCCAACAAAAAGAAGGAGGAATCTTTTTATCTCAAACCAAGTATCTCAAACAGATTTTGAAGAAATATGGTATGGAAGATGCAAAACCAGTATGTACACCCATGGTCACAGGATGTAGCCTCAGTGCAAATGATGAATCTGCAGCAGTACATCAACCAACCTACAGATCTATGATTGGAAGTTTACTTTATTTGACAGGTACCCGACTGGACATCATGCATGCAGTTGGAATAGTTGGAAGATTTCAGGCAAATCCGAAGGAGACTCATCTTCAGGCAGTGAAGAGAATTTTCAAATATCTTCAAGGGACTCAAAATTATGGCTTATGGTATCCTAGAGATACAGATCTTACACTTCATGCTTATACAGATGCAGATTGGGCCGGAAGCGTGGATGACAGGAAAAGCACAAGTGGTGGTGCATTCTTTATGGGTTCCAGACTGGTATCTTGGTTCAGCAAGAAACAGAGTTCGATTGCCTTGTCTACAGCTGAAGCGGAATATGTTGCTGCTGCATCTTGTTGCACCCAACTCCTTTGGATGATGCATACTTTGCAGGATTTTCAAATCACTTGTACACCACCAATCCCCATCTTATGTAATAACACAAGTGCAATCAGCATCTCAAAGAATCCTGTTATGCATTCAAAAACCAAGCACATACCAATCAATTATCATTTTCTCCGGGAACAAGTGCTTGAACAGAAGGTCAAGTTGGAGTATGTTCCTTCTAAGGAACAAGTTGCTGATATACTCACCAAACCATTGCCCAGGGACACTTTTGAATACCTCAGGCAAAAGCTGGGGGTTGTTGATGCATCATATTATTGCTGAACCTCTTCTGATTGATGGTACAGGTTCAGGGGGAGCATATAATGCATTGTTGGCATTATGGAGGATGTGCAGAAGGAGATCTTGGAAGTAGTTGCAATATGTCTCTATCTCTTTCATGGTGGTTTATGGTTCTTCGCTGTAGATCTGGTTCATATTCAGGGGGAGCATGTTCTTAGGGGGAGCATAACCCTTTGCCCTTGATGTCAAAGGGGGAGATTGTTGGCATTATGTTTCTGGTATGGCTATATATATGTTACAGATGTTGTACTTGATGGCAACCCCCATGGCAAGGCTCTCAATATATTGAAAATTAAGAAGTACGCAAGAGATCAGTTCAGAAAGTGTGTACCCACAGGTACACCGTGAAGGGACCGCGGCCTGATACGCAGATAAGCCATCCAGGAGGTGCGTACCCCAGTGCACACATTTCAAGGCAAAGAAAAGCACACGTGGGGTTTCTTATGTTTAACTAGCTGATGGTATTTGTGTTATTATGGTGTCGGCCCGTGGTATTGATCCATGATTTAAGGAAGAGATTTCCTATATAAAGCAAAGGAGATCATTTGGCTTGAGTATGTGCTTGGGTTGAACATCTTATGAGAGCTAGATCTGAAATATTATGATCTCTTGGGAGTAATATCTAGATCTAAAGAAGGCGAATCTACTGATGGATTGAGATCTCTTCGGCGCATGATCAGATCTGTAGATCTGACTGTCTGGGTTATTCTTGAAGTCTTGAAATCATCTATGCCCGAAGGTATGCAAGTACAGTGAAAGAAAAGTGCGTATATACGCTGGAACGAAGAGTTTCAGGTGCGCCGGTACGCAGGCACAGAAGGGTTGCAGGTGCGGAGATCCTCAGGCAGATCAATGGACACATAGCGTAGGTAAGCAGGTGAGCAGTTGAGTACAGTGCGTACGTAAGCAGGTGAGCAGTTGACTACAGTGCGTACGTAAGCATGCGAACAGTTGAGCATGGTGCTTACTGTAAGCATGCAGTACATGGGTGAAGCTGCTTACTTCTCTTGAAATCTCTGTTTATCATTGTTGTGTTCTGGGTTTGGTTCAATTATTGTTGATCTGGTTACTACAGTTGACTGGGTGATTCTCTTATACTTGATGATCATTTGATGCTTATGGATCCAGTTTGAAAATTTATGAAAAGTGGTCCTTGTAAGAAAAGAAGTAGGGGGTTGTAGCTCCCTTCCAGGAGAGACTGGAAAACGAGAGAGAGTTGTAGCTCTCTGCAGGTTGTAGCCTGCGTACTGGTAAAGGACTGCACCAGTACAAAACCATTGTAAAAGGAGTTTCTAATTTGAAAGAAGATAGAGACATATTGCAGCAGGTGGTTTTCACCCACATTGGGTTTCCACCTTACATCTTGTGTTATTTGGTGTGACTATCTGTTTTCTTTGTTCATGCTCATTATTTTATGGTACTGACATGCAAAAATAATTCAAAGAACAAATAAGGAAGATTTATTAAAAGAATTAGATAACACTGATTCACCCCCCCCCCCAGTATTATTTCCAACAGGATGAATGAATGGGAGATGGATCCCCTTCTCATGGGAGAAGGTCTTATCCCTTGAGGTAGTTCCATAATTATAGGGGAAAGGATCCCAAACTGACATCCTTGACCCCATCCATCCAAACCATTTACCAAACTTTTGTTACGAAGCTTCTAGAGTTGGAAGCTTCAACTCTTAATTTAAAAAACTTTCCATAACAGGACCGACGCGACTGGAAAACAGCTCAGTCGCTCTAGTCGGTGCTAGGGATAGTTCTAATCTATACACATAAGTGTGGAGAAGACAAAGGTCATTAGCACTAGTCTTGTAAACTAGGAAAAACAAGAGTTTTAGGGGAAATGGTGCAAAAGGGAATTGATTTGCTCACGAAGAGGGACACAATGGGATTTTATTCATGAAGTTAAAGAATGTGGGGTTCACTGTAGAGGTTCTCTAGGATCAAGGAACGAGGAGTATAGGGACAGTGACAAAATGTTGTGTAACATATGCCCCCTAAAGCATGAAGGAAAAACTAGAGTGAGGGATGAAACACTTTATAAATCAGTGTGGGGAATCGTAGTCTGCTGTCAGAAAACCTACAAGCAAGTACATATACATATACATAACTGAGAACTCTATCAAATGATATATGAATCATGGGATGGATGTAGCCATCTAGAGAAATATCGTTTAAAGGGATCCAGGTATGGGTGTAGACATCCGTCAAAGAGGACCATAATGAAACCAAGGTATGGTCGAAGCCATCCATTAATGAGAAGGATCACATATGATAACGGTATGGTTGCATCCATCCATCTAAAAGAGACATGCATATCAACATAATCATGTCATATCACTTCGCAACATGGACTTTTGTGATCTGATTCCAGGGATTTCCACTCCAACACGACCCGATCAAAGTACAAATTCTAACCTGTGAATAGATGTGTTGACATTAAACATGATAGAAAGTCGCTTGATTACCAGTCAAGGATATAAACTATTAACAAGCGCAAGAGAAACCACCAATAATGACAATGGTCCTCAAGGTATTATCAACACAATCCATTGAATGTGATTGATTGAAAACCAATGATGTGAACTTGTCATTGAGTGCAAAGAACTTGCCATTAAGGCACGTAAGATCTAAGGTACTGGAATGGAGTCCCTCAGTCAACTTCCTAGATAATAAGTTGAAGTCGATGGAAAACGACCATGTCGAAGGAGGGCCATAATGTTTCCCACATCATTGAGATGAGATGAAAGGATGAAAAATGATTTTGGATGATATAGAGAATCAAAGGTAAGTGTAACTGCAGAAGGACAACTCTTGAACATATTGGTGACACAATTCGAAGTTTGGTAGCTTTTGGATCCATGGGATCAGTGGTCATGATGATGTGGCAGAGATCAAATGGAAGGCAAAAATGAACAGCTCAACCCAAGAAGGTCAACGTTACAAAGGAGGATATCCCAACCTGACATGAAGTAAAAAGTGTCATGTTCAAGAGTGAGCTACCGACGCAATTGATAGATTTCCAAATTTCTCCCCACCATTCCTGGAAGGTACCCCAATTTTAATTGTATGCTTGAAGGGGATAACATATTCTTTCACTGTAAGTTCATCCTTCGGACGAATCCGACCTAGTAAGTTTAATGATACCTAGGAAGGAGAAGCTCATGTTTATCATGGTGATGAATCCGATGTCGTTTAATATATTTAATGAGTCCAACGAAGGTGTAACTTAATATCTTTTCATATTTAGAGAGTTTGAAAAAGACACTGAAAAGAAAAATCCACATGGCCCCTTTTCATATGTTTGTGTCTCTCAAGCCCGAAAGGGTAGAAAACGATACTTGAGAGAACCGCTTGACCATTTCATCCAAGGAGTACCTTTTTTTTAAATAGTGCCTCCCAGTCTGAAAAGGGGTAAATTTACACTGGGCGCATAATGTTTCTCATCCGTTAACAAGTTTGAAATGACAAGGGCTAGACCATCTTTTTATTTTTAAAGGGTCGGAAAAGAGCTTGAACTTGGACCCCCCATTTTACTTTCTTTTACAAGTCAAAAGGTAAAAACACTCGGCAATCTTTTCATATGAGCTTAACGAGTCAAGAAAAGAGCTGAAACATTACTCGTCATCATCGTCAAACATCCATCACCTACCGCTATACAAAAAGGTAAAGTGTATTATCTAGTTCTTGAGGAAAAATAGGTTAGAATATTTACAAAAACCTGATATTTTCATGAAAAAATGAATAAAAAGGAGAAAAGTAAATATATTTTTACCAGTTACCATTTTACTTTGTTGTGAAAACTTTTTACTCACTTTTTCCTTAATTATTCCAGAGTAGATTACGGGAGATTTGGGAGGTCAATCACCGAGCCACCAGTTACAGGTAAAACCCAAAGCCTTGAGCTCCATTTTCATGTCCTTTTTTTTATGTTTTTAACCATTTTTTTAGTTTTTTAGGGGGTTTTGTTAAAACAAATTCACCCTCGATCGGTGCGAATTTTGGGCACGGAATCCTACCAACCAAGGGTGATTAACAAAGCCAGTCACGCCATCAGTGCAACTATTTTTAAAACAGGTGCATCGACGTCATCATAAGGGAAACACCCTATTTCTTAAAAAATTCACTGTTAAAACTCAAATTTTATGGGCCAAGCATGAATGTTGACTCAAATTAATGGCTTTTGCAGGAAAGAATTGCCAAAAATGGTGGATTTGAAATAACAAGAACATGAGGACGTTGACACCCAGGCAATGAAT
Source organism: Pinus tabuliformis (assembly GCA_031772625.1). Classification (NCBI taxonomy): domain Eukaryota; kingdom Viridiplantae; phylum Streptophyta; class Pinopsida; order Pinales; family Pinaceae; genus Pinus; species Pinus tabuliformis. The sequence continues at coordinate 44,118,084 of CM062815.1, forward strand.
GACCCAAATTTCTTGGAAGCTTTGAGGTCTTGTGAGCTTAAATTCCTTCTCACGCTAGGGATGTGGGCCCAACCTGAGTTGCTTCGGTACCTGATTAGTCTTTGGGACATTAATTGGGAGATATTTGTCATTGGTGACCAAAAGCTCGAGTTGGAAACTTCAGATATATACTTCATTACTGGACTATCCCGTCGAGGCGAACCAATGAACTTGTATGGGTCACGACCGATTGGGGCAAGCATATCTTTATTGCTTGTTGAACACTGCCCTAAGACTCTAGAATCCAAAAGTGGGAAGATAGAGATTTCTAGTGTTTGGGATCTGACATTGAGAGTTATTCTATTGACCATCAATATAGTGGAGGGGTCTCAGGTAGAACATGAGACCAACAAGTCGAAGTTCCTTTATGCTATCGATTGTACAACTCCTACGATCTTCAACTGGGATAAGGCCATGAAGACCAATATCAAGCGCCAACTGTCCCAAGCTAAGATGGGGAATCTGAAGGAATTTTTCTTCGGATCTGTGCTTGCGACTGTCTTCTTGGAACAGGTACCACTATTCTAGTATCAACTGACTGAGGTAGATCTTGCTATGCCACGTGATCCGTGGATGGCCCACTGTAGTCGTTTGATGCCCAAGATCACTAGGGGTCAGCACATGTCATGCAGAACTACATTCTTTTGATGGATACAATGACATAAGATCATTGTGGAAACTGGCCATATAGTGGCACTGACTTCTATGGAGATCCAGATATGCCCTTACCAAATGGAGAGGATTTTGACGATGAAGGTAAAAAATTAACATTTTAATTTTGAGATTTTTTAATTGTTTTTGGTATATGTGTGCTTATAACATTTCTCTTGTTAATGCAAACGTTGGACCAGAGTGGCTTGCTGGGATGTCCCCAATAGCCAAGCACGTCCCTCATCCTATTGATGTTGTAACTTCTTACCAGGAAGGGAGTGACAATGAGGAGGAGATCATGAGGAACCTTGAGGGGTTGACTTGTGGCATCTTAGAGTATGCTCAGGTAGGAGACATTCCTCGTCAGTATCAGAGACACACGATGGGAGTCTCAGATCAGATTCGCCAATTGTTGACTCGTGTTGGATGAGCCGTATCATGCTACCATGATCACCATGCTGGTTAGCTCCTTGGTCCAGAACTTACATTTTTTTATGCCTACGTGCCACAGATATATGAGGCCTACAAGTTGCCGATGCTATTTTGGACACACATATTATTTTTTTGGGGTTCTAACGTATCAAACATTATCACCATATATATATATATATATATATGTTATATTTTCTTGTCTAATATGGTACAAATGGTTTGTTTTATCTTTTCACACGTTTCATAAATATCTATCCAACACATGATTAGCTAATGCATCTGTTAATGTATTCATGCATCTAGGAATATGATGATATGTAATGCAATCAAAATGACTTCCAATAGATGGATATGGAGATACATTCTCAATATTTGAGGGTTTCTAACAGAATATTTCCCGTTGAGTTGAAGGACGATAAGCTGTGAATCCAGGTTGACAACCAACTCTCTAATGTCAAGAGAAATGGCTTTTGACAACAGTTCGATGAGCGCACTGTATTCAACAATGTTGTTAGTTGTGCAACCTAGACATATACCTTGAAGGTGAATCAACTCATCATTATGGTCATAAATAGCCCATGTTGCAGATGTTAGGCTCCGGGTTACTACGACAAGCACCATAAACGAAACCAATGTGGGGAGTCACAGACATCTGCAAATCAAGAAAAACATAGTAAAAAGGAAATCTTGTTTGAAAACTACCACACAAAACCACACTACATAAAAATGAATGACACACTGATGTACACAAGTAACCATGCAAGATGACCCAGGCATAGTACTTCTTGAGAGAGTCCATGATGCGACTCAGGTAATCAATCAACACAGATGAAAACTATAGTTTTACTGTTGTCATGACGAGTAAGCATCGACTCGAACAATTAATAGATTAGAACTCATATAAGACTTTGTCCCCATACCCCTTGGGCGAGGGAGGGTTACGAGTTAGATGACAACCCCATTGTGATAATGGGAAAGTGGTAAACAATCGGGGAGGTAAAAAAATCCTAAATCCATGAAGAGATAAAGGTGGCCTCAGTTGAAATACCTTGATCACTTCAAGATAAACCGACACATCAATAGTTGGCAGACAGAAAAATTCTCAAGACACATAGAAATGACCGCTGGATGAGGCAGGAATGTGGAGCGATGATGAGTATCGATCCAAGGTGGTTCCTCGAGAGACATGAATTCCATGATACCTTCATTAGCAAGGAAGGTCTCGGCTAAGGGATCAGGTGATTACATGTTGGAAATAATACTGAGAGTGGGGGTGAATCAATATTATCAAGTCAATAATATTTCATTTTACAATTTTATTCATATATGCTACTTCAGTTAATGAAACTTGCGTATATACACAATTGTATTTAAGGCAACTAGAATATACCCTGCAAAATTATAATTTAGTTAATTCATCATATTTTGATCTTTAATCTGTGCATCAAAACCATATAAACAGTAACCACGTGCAGTAAAAACAAAGCGGACAATCACACACAAGAACACAAGATATAAGGTGGAAACCCAATGTGGGTGAAAACCACCTGCTACAATTGTCTCTATCTTCTTTTAATAAGAAACTTCTTTTTACAGTTTTTCTGTACTTGTGCAGTCTTATACTAGTACTAGGCTTCAACCTATAGAAGGCTACAACCTTCTCTCGTTCTCCAGCTTCTCTTGGAAGAGAGCTACAACCCCCTAGCTCTTGTACTAGCTAATGTGTTTACTTGTACATAGGTGCTGACCTACAGAAGGCTACAACCTTCTCTTTTCTTCTAGGGACCACGTTTCAAAAATTTTCCGACTAGATCCATCAACATCATCAATCAAACATCAAATATATCTACATCAATCAATCTCCTTTGTACCAACCAAAATTGAATCATTTCTCAAAATGCTATAACCAGAATACAGTAGCAGTAACCAGAACCCAAGCTAGAACCCAGAACACTGCAACAACAAACAGAAGTAGCTAAAGCATAGTTATTAGGTATACGCTACTTTAATATGTCGAACCTACGTACATATGTTTTTATCCCAAGGCGATCCTGCGTATACACTATTTGGATATGTAGAACTAGCGTGTATATGTGCATTTTCGAAAATGAACCTGCATATAGATCTGTAAATGATGATTTAAACTTTACAACAATTCCAGACAATAGTTATACCCAGATCATCGTATTTACAGATTATAACGGGTGTCGGTTATTTAGATAAAAGATCAAAACCACACACAAAGATACTTCTCTTCAAGCCTTAATATCTTTACCCATCAATAGAACTTATCCTTCATCAAGTGCTCAGGTTCATCCTTGATTCAAATCCAGCTATGCACCATAACCCAATAATATGTATTCTAGAACTTGCTCTTCATTAGATATTCAATTCATGAGTGCCTTTGCCTAATGATCTTCTTCTCCTTTTATAGTCTTAGGCCTTACTCAATACCATGGTTCAAAACCACTTAGAATCAATACCTTGGACCAAATACCTAGGGTCAAAACTTTGGACAAGATACCTTCGACCAATACCATGGACGAACTACCACGGACCAAAACTAAGTTTTCAAACATGTACGTGCCTTTCCTTGCATGAAAGTGCATATGTATGTTGTATGTGCCTTTTGTTATATGAACCCGCATGTACACACGACTTGGACAATGGGGAACCTACGTATACCTCTCTTTCTTCATTCTATGATCTTGAACTGTGATCTGTCATATGTGTGAGTTTCCATCAAGGACAATACCTGTGTCATAGTGAAAAATCTGAATCATAATGCCAATAATCTCCTCCTTTGGACTTGATGGAAACCCCAAGTCACTCTCCCCCTTTGTCATCAAGGGCAAAGGGTTATGCTCCCCCTAAGTACATGCTGAATTCTCTAATATGCTGAAGTGTGTTGTCCATGCTTTCCCTGAAAATAAGCAAGATTTGCAAAATGATGACTTTATACATTCATCATAAATGACCTTCCTATCACCAATGACTCATACATACATGCATCTCCCAACCAAGTGGGTACATACCAAATGTTTATACATGTCAAAACAAGAACATTACATCCACCATCCCATGCACAGTGGGGAAACAAAACAGGTCATTTCATGACCTTGACATTAAAAGATACACATGTCATAGAGACCAAATATCTAAAACAAGACCATGATAGTTATCAACAACTATCATTAGCAGCATTTGTCAAACACCACCAGCAACCATGATCTCCCCCTGAACCTGTTCCACCTGAATAAAAAAGAAGTGAGAATTTGTACCAAGATCTTCTAAGATAATGCCAACAATGCATTACTATAAGTATATGCTCCCCCTAAACCTGTGCCATATGATCACTGTTAGACCCATATCAGACTCCTTTCATCCATAGTTTTTCCTCAACCCAACATATACGTGACTGTATCCATAGAAACCAGCATATGTACACGGATACGCTTCATGAAACTCACGTACAACCACTTTTCTCTAAAATAGATAGGTTTCAATAGCATGATAATGCATCAACTACTCCCAGCTTCTGTATGAGATATTCAAATGTCTCTCTAGGAAGTGGTTTGGTGAATATATCAACAACCTGTTATTTGGAGGGAACATCCTCCAATTTGACCTTTTGTTCAAGCACTTGTTCACGTAAAAAATGATATTTGATGGGTATGTGCCTAGTCTTGGAATGCATGACTGGATTCTTTGAAATACTGATTGCACTTGTATTATCACATAGAATGGATATGGGTGGAGTACATTTGATTTGAATGTCTTGCAATGTTTGCATCATCCAAAGGAGTTGTGTGCAGCAAGATGCAGCAACCACAAATTCTGCTTTAGTTGTAGATAATGCAATTGAACTTTGTTTCTTGCTGAACCAAGACACTAATCTGCAATCCATGTAGAATGCACCACCACTAGTGCTTTTTGTGTCATCCACGCTTCCTGCCCAATCTGCATCTGTATATGCATGAAGTGTAAGATTTGTATCCCTAGGATATCATAAGCCAAAATTCTGAGTTCCTTAAAGATATTTGAAGGTCCTTTTAACTGCCTGAATGTGTCATTCCTTTGGATTTGTTTGGAATATTCCAACTATTCCTACTGCATGCATGATGTCTGGTCAAGTACCTATTAGATAAAGCAAACTGTCAATCATGGATCTGTAGGTTGGTTGATGTAATGCTGTTGATTCATCATTTGAGCTGAGACTGCATCTTGTTACCATGGGGGTACATACTGGTTTGGATTCTTCCATGCCATATTTTTTCAAGATCTGCTTGAGATACTTGGTTTGTGATAGAAAAATACCATATTTATTTTGTTGAACTTGTAGGCCGAGAAAATGTGTGAGCTTACTAAGCAAGGAAATTTCAAATTCTTGCTGCATTACGAAAGAAAAGTTTTGACTCATGGCTTCTTCATTGCTACCAAAAATGATATCATCAACATATACTACAAGTATTAGCAATTTATCATTATCAATATTTGTATATAGATTGCTATCAGTTGATCCTTTTGAAAACCCTTGTTGATGGAGGTATTTTTCAAGACGGTAATACCAAGCTCTTGGAGCTTGTTTTAGACCATAGAGAGCTTTTTTGAGTCTACATAAAAGTTTTGGATCATTTCCAAGGATGAATCCATCTGGTTGCTCAATATATACTTCTTCTTCTAAGTCTCCATTAAGAAAGGCAGATTTTACATCCATTTTTTATACTTTGAATTTCTGAAAACTAGAAAGAGCAAGGAACATTCTTATGGCTTCAAGTCTAGCAATATGTGCAAAATTTTCTTCAAAATCTATACCTTCTTGTTGAGCATATCCTTTACAAACAAGTCTGGCCTTGTTTCTGATAACTTCACCATTATCATTCAGCTTGTTTTTGAATATCCATTTGGTTCCTATGATACTCTTATCATGAGGTCTAGGAACTAATTCCCAAGTATTATTCTTTTTAATTTTCTCAAGTTCTTCATTCATGGCCTTGACCCAACATTCATCTTTGCATGCTTCATTTACATTTTGAGGTTCAATGGAGGAAAGCAATGCTAGATAGCTTGAAGCTTCTGTAATAGTTCTTCTTGTCTGCACCCCTGCCTCTTTCTGTGTCAAAATTTGAGTCTCTGGATGACTTTTCTGAACATATCTGGATGGAGTCTTTTCTTCTACCATCATTTGTTCTTCTAGTGCTTCATTGGTTTCTTCTTCTTCAGAATTAGTCTGATTTAATGTGGAAGAATAATCTGCATCTTCTCCACAATCTTCTGTTTTTACCTGCTTTGGAATTTTGCCTGCTTCATCAACCACAACATCAATACTTTCAATAATTTTCCGAAGTCTTTTATTATAACACTTATATCCTTTACTTCGGGAAGAGTAACCAAGGAGAATGCCTTCATCTGCTCTAGGTTCAAACTTGCCAAGTTTTTCATCAGTCCTTTTGATGTAACATTTGCTTCCAAAAACTTTGAAGTATTTTACAGCAGGCGTTTTACCATACCAAAGTTCATGTGGAGTTTGAGTGTTGTTTACCTGAATGTTTTCTTTGTTGAGGATAGTGATGACAACAAATGCAGCTTCACCCCAAAAGGTTGCAGTAGTTCTAGACTCATCTAGCATGGCATGAACCATTTGTTGAACAGTTCTGTTCATCCTTTCTACCACTCCATTTTGCTGAGGAGTCCTTGCGGTGGAGAATTCTCTTTTTATTCCATGTTCTTCACAAAAGTCGAAGAATTCATCCGAGATAAATTCCCCTCCTTGATCAGATCTAAGACATTTTATTTTGCGATCTGATTCATTTTCAACCAAAGTCTTGAAGGCTTTGAACTTTTCAAATGCTTCATCTTTATGCTTTAGGAGTCCTATCCAACAAATTCTAGAAAAATCGTCAATGAACAATATAAAGTATTCTTCTCCACAAGGTGACTTTTTCCTTGATTAACCACATAAATAAGTATGAACAAGTTCAAGAGGCTTACTAGCTGATCCTTCCTTCTCTGGGAAATGTGCTCTGGTTTGCTTACCAAATTGACATGACTTGCATATTGTATTTTCTGGAATGCTGATATCAAGAAGATCATGAACAGCTTGGAATTTACATGCTTTCCTTATTTGTGGGAAGATTAGATGCCCCAATCTATCCGTGCCATAGCCATTTTTATCATTTTTGCTAAGATAGCACTATTTTTGTCCTCCCTTGAGTATGTATAAGTTGTTTGGAGTTCTTATGCCTTTGATCACGGTTGCTCCCGTATCAAGCTCACGAACAACACATCCATTTAATGGAAATACTACTTCATTTCCTTGATCACACATTTGACTGACACTCAACAGGTTATGCTTTAGACCATCAACATACATAACATTCCCAGCTTTAACCTTTTCTTTTAAGATAACAGAACCTTTACCTTTAATGATAGTAGGAGTGTCATTTCCAAATGAGACCTTCTTTTCTTTTTCTAAGGCATTGTATGACTGAAGTCTATCTTTATCTCCTATCATGTGTTTCGAGCATCCACTGTCGATGTACCACTGATTCTCTTGTCCTTCTGCATACAAGGCTATACCACATCTTTCTGTTTGTGGTTCTTTCTTTCTCCATATTCTGGGACTCAATGAAGTTTGCTCCTTCTGAGATGTTTCCTGAAATTTACTCCTACATTCAAAATCTTCATGACCGAAGTTGTTATAGATAGAGAATTATTTTTCATTTTCAAGAATCGAGAAATTATTGTAGATCCTTTTCATGATCCCTGTCACATTCCTATGATTTCATGCTTCTCTAGTCATGATGGTTTTGTAGGCAACACATTGAGTAGCTTTGTGTCCAAAGCTATGACATGAAAAACATTGGCCATTAAAGAAGTTTATGTGATTATCGAATCTACTGACCTGGTGATCGTAGTTTCCATTCATTCTTGATGCACATTGAGTATGATTTACCTGAGGTTGGTTGTAACTTTTGTTCATCCTTGAAGTAGATTGAACCCGATTTACTTGGTGAACTGCTTTATGCCTTTGCTGACAATTGTCAAATTGTTCACTGCTCTTTGCTGCATCAAGATAGCTTTTAGTGGAGGTTGATGGTTTCTGTGCTTGAGATGCTTCTTTATTATATCCAAGACCTGTCTTTATCTGAGGGGAATGATGCACTTTGATAATTTCATCTAAAGTTTCTGATCCTTTAGCAAATCTTAGATTGAGAGCTTTTGTTTTCTCAATATCTTTCCTTGGACCCACAATTTCACATTCTAGTTTTTCATTGTGTTTTTCTCTTTTAGCAAGTTGGAATGTCAGAGTATCTATAATCATATTCTTTTCTTCTAAATAGATTTTGAGTTTAGAAATTTATTCATAAAGATTATCTTTATCTAAAGCATCCAAGAAATAATCATCTTCAAAAGCCATCAGAAGTCTATAGTCATTATTATCTTCATCACTATTTGATAAACCATCATTGTCTTCATGCGTATAGTAGCTCTTATTACTTACACTTTGTTTCCTATTCCATTTTCCTGATTCCTTACCTTTATCAAGCTTATCTTTATGAGGACATTTGGCAACATAGTGACTGAATCTTTCACAAGCAAAACATTTGAAAGGTAGTTTACCTCTGAATCTTCCAGAACCCCGTTGAAGATTTTTGACAAAGTTTGCTTCTTCCTATTCTTCTGAAACATGTCCTGATTCATTGATTTCTTCTCTTCCTGAAGCTTTGAATGCGACTTCCCCCGTGTCTGATGGACCTCCTTTTCTCTTTTCGAAATCAGTTAAGATTCTGTGTAGCTGTGTCATAGTGATACTCTGAAGATCCTGTTTTTCTTCTATGGCAGAAACTTTTGATTCAAACTTAGTAGACAAGGATCTTAAAACCTTTTCAACTAAAGTGACTTCTTTTATCTCTCACCCAAGTTCTTCATGCAATTAACAATCTCATCTATACGTAAGAAGTAATTAGCTATACTTTCATTATTGTGCATTTTGAGAGTTTCATATTGAATTCTGAGAGATTGCAGTTTTGCATGTTTTACCTGATCATCTCCTTCATATCTTAGAATGATCTTGTCCCATATTTCTTTGGCAGTCTTGAGCTGCATAACTTTGGAAAATTTTGATTGTGACAGACACCCCAATAATGTATTGACAGCCTTGGCATTGGTTTCATATTGCTTTTTACGTATCGTATCTGTAGGAATTGTTGATAGAAATGTATATCCTCCTTCTATGATTTCCCAAACATTTGTTCCAAGAGAATGAAGATAGGTTGTGGTTCTTACCTTCCAATAGATGCTCCCATCAAAGATTGGTGGTCTAATGGATCGCTCACTTTTGTAGTTACTCATGATGATAGATCTTCCTTCAAGCAATCAAGCTTCTTCTGAAGGACCTGCTCTGATACCAATTGTTGGAAATAATACTGAGAGGGGGGGTGAATCAGTATTATTAAGTCAATAATATTTCATTTCACAATCTGATTCATATACGCTACTTCAGTTAATGAAACTTGCGTATATACGCAACTGTATTTAAGGAAACTAGCGTATACCCTGCAAACTTATAATTTAGTTAATTCATCATATGTTGATCTTTAATCTGTGCATCAGAACCATATAAACAGTAACCAGGTGCAGTAAAAATAGAGCAAACAATCACACACAAGAACACAAGATATAAGGTGGAAACCCAATGTGGGTGAAAACCACCTGCTACAATCGTCTCTATCTTCTTTTAATAAGAAACTTCTTTTTACAGTTTTTATGTATTGGTGTAGTCTTATACCAGTACATAGGCTTCAACCTGCAGAAGGCTACAACCTTCTCTCATTCTCCAGCTTTTCCTCAAAGGGAGCTACAACCCCCTAGCTCTTGTACTAGCTGATGTGTTTACTAGTACATAGGTGTTGACCTACAGAAGGCTACAACCTTCTCTTTTCTTCCAAGGACCATGTTTCATAAATTTTTAGACTGGATCCATCAACATCATTAATCAAACATCAAATATATCTGCATCAATCAATCTCCTTTGTACCAAAGTGAAACTCGAAAAACCTTAAATGAAACTAAATGAGACAAGACCCTTTTAACTCGATGAAATGCCTACACTAGCGAGGGTAGAAACTACTCAATCAAATGCAAACAAACGAGCAACTGAAAGTGAAATGATCTTTCAGTACCTTACTTTTCAGAAAAGTAAACTAATGAAAAATGCATTCCAATTCCTAATTTCCTAACAAGCACATATCTAACAATCCTTTCGAAAGCAAAAAGAGTTCTTTTTCTTTTCCAAATGCCAATGCAATTCTAGTCTTTTAATGATGCAAGCTATTGTAGTACAATGATGTAACAAACTATAATTTCACTCTTTTTCATGAAACAACGAAATAAACGTTTCACATACAATTCTTCGATGAAAAAGTTTTTGAGACAATAATATCTTCACGAAGATGAAAACGTGAAAAGAGAAGCTCATTCAGATTAATGAAACATTGACTTTACCAACAACAAGACAAGCAACATAATCCATGCCAGAAAAGAAATGTTTAGACAAGCGAATGAAAACTTTTCAAACTTGTGTAATAGAGGTCAAAGTCATAAAAGGACTGAAAACGAAATGAAAGGAGCAAGTACACCTACAACTCGACTTATTGAGTTCACAAATAGTTGAATGGATGACAAACTAGATGTCCTAGTGTCTCTTACCACCCAATGACTCAAGAAATCAAGCAGAAGGATGACAAGCCAACAAGAAAACAAAACCAAATGAAAAGAAGCTTTCCATTCAGGGAGAAAACGGTCCAAAAGGCTTACGGGGTCAAAATCACAAGAGCAGAATGCACTGGCCAAGATTGGGGTCAAACCCTAATCTTCACTTATAGGCATCGACGTGACTTCCCAATTGACAACAAGCGCCAGAGGCTGGTTGATACGATTGTGCCTCAACATATCATGCTGATCGGTGCATCTGTCAGTGGATTAAGTGCACTGACCAAGGGAGCTAAGAAAAAAATTAAAAAAATTGAAACAGAGACCAGATCTGCTACTATGAATTTCAAACTTTGGCCAGTAAGTAGGAGAAATGAAACATAACCAAAGGGAAAAAGTGGAACTAGAAAAGTTCTCATGAAATCATGAAATCAAAGACAAATAAAAGGATTGGATCCACAATGGAGTCACCAATCTGTGGTGAAGTAAAATTATAAGTGCGGACACAAACAAATTCCTCTAGCTAGATAATGGGTCTAGCCATAACAGATACATTCTATAAACGATTTCCTTAGGTTAGAACCAATTAAAAGGGCCTACCTCTTAGTACACTTATCTCATTTGATGATCCTTTCTTGCTTGCTCCAGCTATCTCTCGCTTCCTTCTTCAAGAACCTGAAATAAGTAAATGATAACAAACAAAAACCGTGATAATAGACAAATTGTAATTCAACCTACTTAACAAGTTAAGAAACATTAATACATGAATATGTAAGATGAAAAATCATGTAGGCAATCAATCGATAGTTGCATATATATTGAATCAAAGAGAGATTACAGCCATTGTCATGACATCGCGGTTCTCCTTTGACAAGACCAAGTTCCCACACACTTCTGCTAGCATTCCATGCTGGCCTCAATCAATAATATTTTTAAGGTTATTCCCCTTAGGCTTCACTCCAAACCAAATAACACTTCTCCCTCACAAAACTAGATAGCTACAACTATGAATAGCTTGTTGTCTTACTCCAAACCAAAATAGCACTAGAACACCCACATTAACACTCAACACTAGCTTGTGCTTGGGAAGAAGGGAGGTTTATATAAGATGAATGGACGGGAGATGGATCCCCTTCTCATGGGAGAAGGTCTTATCCCTTGAGGTAGTTCCATCATTATAGGGGAAAGGAGCCCAAACTGACATCCTCGACCCCATCCACCAAACCACTTACCAAACTTCCGTTACGAAGCTTCTAGAGCTGGAAGCTTCAGCTCTTAATTTAAAACACTTTCCATAACAGCACTAGCACAACTAGAACATAGCTCAGTCTCTCCGGTCGGTGCTAGGGATAGTGCTAATCTTTGCACGTTGGCATGGGGAAGAGAAAGTTCATTAGTGCCGGTCTTGTAAACTAGGAAAAATAGAAGTTTCAGAGGAAATGGTGCAAAAGGCAATTGATCTTCTCATGAAGAGGGACACAATTGAGTTTCTTCATGAAGGCAAAACATGTGGGGTTCATTATAGAGGTCCTCCAGGATCAAGGAATGGGGAGTACATGGACAATGAGAAAATGCAGTGTAACACTCCTACTAGAAGGGAGATCCAACCCCCTGATCCGATTACCAGCTACCACTGTTAGTAATCTTCGAATTCCTCACTAAAGGCTCCAACACTCAGCAACGTCCGTGGACCACATTTCATAAATTTTCACAATGGATCCACCTACTTTAATACATAACAACTTGTAGATCAACTAAAGAAAAAAGCAACTTAATTCAAATAGAACAGTGAGACCACTATAACTAGAACACAAAACTGAACTCATAATATTGTATCAACACACAGAATCAACTGCAACCCTGATCATTCATATGCCAACATCTATACACTACTTCACTTAAGGGAACCCGCGTGTATACGCACTTTTCTGTAGAGAAACTTGTGTACAGATGTCAATATACAAAAAACTTGTAATTCTGAATCAGACACAGAGCTAACCAAAATTATTATGAATTATTATATTAGCTTACAAAACCCTCATAAAGTTAGAAACATTGATAATATTTTCAACCAATGAACATGTAACCAAATCAACTTCATTATTAATTCAATTATACTTCACACATTATCACTCAACCGAGATCAACATGAGGACATCATTGACAGATAACAAAGATATAGTAGCACTGATCAGGTTGATCAGTCATTTATGAACATAAACCCTTCCTTTATGTATGTGACTTTGAATAAACAAAATCGTGTGTATATGTGACTTAACCGAGACCAACCTATAGGCAAAGTTGAAAAGTTTGACCTCAATTTGGGCAACTCTTCAAAACTTTAGAAAGACCCAGATCATAATATTCAGAGATAAAAACATGTGTCAATACTTAGATCTAGTCAATCCATGAGAAGATCATACAATGGAAATTCATTTTAGGTCTCATGATCCTAATCCATCATTATATTCATCAGTGCATAATTATTTCATATCTATGTTTCAATTATAGCCCTTAAATTGCAAATATACTTCAGATTGAATTTTTCATAAAAAACCCTTTCACATGCACAGTTAGCACTTTGATCTTCACCTCCTTATATAGTTAGAGCCTTAGCCAATACCATGAGTCAAAACTACACTAGTGCCGATGGTAATATTGGATGGGATCAAGTAACTATTACTGTGCTCAATATTGTGGGCTAATACCATGGTAAGGATCCTTGGTATTCTTAAATTAATTTTCCAACATGTACATGAATTTGCTTCTTTGTACCTACGTGTAAACATGACTTGGCCTTGACAAACCCACGTATAGATATTAAAATATTCACCTTTATCAAACTTTTGATTATGATCTGTAAATCTTTGTTCCATCATTCTACTATTTTATTCCATTACTCGGTTACCTTTGAGTTGACCTTTGGATTCATATAGTTACGATATACTTGTTCTATTACAAGTGAGTTTCCATTAAGGAAAACACATGCATCATAATGCCAACAATCTCCTCCTTTGGACTTGATGGGAATAATGTTGGTGTTGATCACCTCAACTTGTAGAAACCTATTAGATACATCAAATAACTATTATTAAAACACCAAGATACTCTCCCCCTTTGACATCAAGGGCAAAGGGAGGACCAAAGCTCCCCCTTTGGATTTGATTTGCATTATATTGTCCATGCTCCCCCTGAGCACATGTTGAATCTTCATAAATATTTTCAAATGACGAACATGACTCTATAACTGTCACACGGAATAAGTCGATCTTGCGGACAAGATAGACCTTCCTAGAATCTAAAGAAGACATAATGACAAGCAAACCAATCACACACAATCTTTCTCTAAATATGCGTTTATAAAAAAACGCAAAAAAGTGTTTTAGGCCTACCTTAGGTCCAACGCAAGTTTGTGGAAGCCTTCGCTCCTTCGATCCAAATGAGCTCCCTTGTCACGAATCTGCAAACAAAAACAAACAAACAAATTAAATATCACCTAAAAAGCCAATATCATAAAACATATTTAACATGAAGGTCAAGGAATTCATGAAACAAATGACATGAGACAATTTGTTGAGAAAAATGAGTTTGATTGTATTAATTCAAATCAAGAATAACTTTACAACCTATGCCTTGACGTTGTACAAGCTCCTCCCAGGGTCCAGCAAGAAGTCTCCTCTACTTTGACAAGTTTTACTCTCTTCCCAATGAAGCCAAAAAGGTATGTGATCTCTCCTCTTAAGCTCAACTACGAAGTCTTAATTTCACCAGCATTTACCCTCAAAAATGTTCAGCTTCTAACCTCCCTAGCAACCAGCCCAATGCCTGAATTTATAGTGCAGTGGAGGGAAGTTACTAGGTCCTCCTTCAAAGAGATAAAGCCCTCCTTCAAAGGGATAGCTCCTCTCATCAAGGGATTAGCTCGGTCTCTTTTGGGATGCATGAACCACCTAAGAGCGGCCAATCCACGTCAAAATTCCTTCTAGAATCATCTAGAATTAACCCAAAGTGAGTTTTTTAGAATAAACTTGTGCCTTTTTGACTTTCACAGGGGTCCGCACCCACACCTTAGGGACAGAGCGGGCAGGTCCGCAGTTTTTGTAAAGAAAAGGTGCAGGACCGCAGGCAATAGTGAGAGAAAGTGAGGAACCAGAGTTTTATTGATTTTCAATGTCTTTCTCTCATTTTTAAAGCTTGACTTGAAGAGCTGAGGTCTGAGACTTGCTTAGGAGGACAGTACAAGTGATGATAGACCCATACTGACTGCAAATAATCATGGTGACGATATTTTTGTGTAACAGATTGCCCCCTAAAGTGAAAAGTTTGTAGTAGATGAGGATTTCATTTATCATTTAGGAACAGTGAAGTACTTTATCATTTTGAGGATCATCTTGTGGAGAGCCTGGTTGGAACCTGTAAAAACATTCAATGCAAGATATATATATGAGATCATGTCATCGCTGAGGTAGGCATTCCCATACTCCGATCAAAACTGACTTAGAAAACTAACTACCGCTCTGATAAAGGAATGATCTTGTAATACATCACAAGTATAGACTTATGTGGACACAGTATGGACGCAACCATCTGTTTATGAATAGTCCATTATATAATGAATACAAAATTCCTCGTAGCCTAGATTGTGGAAACTAGATCTAGGGTCTTCATTTCTACTTCCCGAAATAGTACGATTCTATCCATGCGAATGAATGTGTTGGAGTCGAACATGGTAGAAATCACTTGATTACCAGTCAATGATGTAAACTGTTAACAAGTGTGAGAGAAACCACCAGTGATGTCAATGGCTCTCAAAGTACCCAGTACAATCCATGAGATGTGAATTAATGTGTTGATGTCGAACATGTCATGGAATCCTTTGATCGAAGGTCAATGACACAACCTGTCGTCAAAGGCGAGAAACCTGCCATTGAGGCATGCAGATCCCAAGGTACTGATGATTTCTAGATCATCTTTCTAGGTAATGAGCTGAAGTCGATAGAAAGCGATCCGTCACAGGCAAGCCCATAACACGAAATCATAGATCACTTTGAAGAAATTTAGTTGCAAGGACTGACTCAGGGATGGTCAAGATGGATGACAGATATTTTGCAGATGAATGGATTATTGGTAGTGACCTCTTGAACACATAATGACACAACAGATGGCTTGGTGACAATTGACCCAAAGTTAATACCCAGAAACCGGCTGAAGACTTTCAATGTGGTTTGATCAATTGTTAGGCAAAGGATTTCCCAACCCAGGTGAATAAAAATGTCGTGTTCAAGAGTGGTTACAAAGTATGACAAATAGGCTCATTTTTCTCTCTTTTCCCCCACCATTTCTGCCAAGTACCTCTTTATTTTTGACAAGCTTGAGGAGGATAACGTTTGCCTGATTATAAGCTCATCCTTCAGATGAGTCCAACTTAGTTTAAATTCAAACCCTAATAAGGAGTGGTTTGTTCCTGTTTGTAATTGAACAGGTCCTTTACTGTGAAATTTTAACGAGTCCAGTATAGGAGAAACTCGACGTTTTTGAATTTTAGAGAGTCTGAAAAAACTTAAGAAGACTCCAAGGTTGATCTTTTTTGTAAATTTGTGTCTCCCAAGCCCGAAAAAGTATAAAATAATACTTGAGAGAACCTCTTGATCTCTACGACCAAGGAGTAATTTTTGTAATTAGTGCCCCTAATCCGAAAAAGAAAAAAAACGATCAACGACACGTCGTTTTATAACCAATATCGAATTTGAAACGACAAAAATCCGGCAATCTTTTTGTGTTTTTACGGTCAGTAAAGAGCTGTAAGTGGACCACCTTTTAATTCCATTTTAATGAGTTTAAAAGAAGAACTCAGAAATCTTTTCATGTTTCAGGAGTCAGAAAAGAGCTTAAAGATGACTCTAAATGTTTTCTCGTCGAAAATGATAGATTTCGCCTGAATAATCCGTTATCCTGAACAAAAACGAAAACATTACTCATACCTGTTTGAAATGGATAAAAATGTCGCAAAAATACCTTTCCAAAGTGAAACATAAACAAATTTGCAATTTATTTACTCAAAAAACTTATAAAAAGGGCCTTCGTCAATTCATTTTTACCGTTTGAGTTTTGGGTGAGAAAATAGTGCTTTTGTTCAGAAAACTTCCCGTGAAGATTGCGGAAAATAAAACCGTTGGAATCGAACGCCGTCTTCTCCAGGTAATCCACATCATCCTACTCTTCATTTTTAACCATTTCATTTCTTGTTTTAGGCTTTCATTTCATTTTTTGGAGGGTTTTTAGGCTTAAAACCTGCGCGCGGGGGCCCGCAGGTGTACCACTGCCAGCCCGCGGACCCCGACTTTTTCTCAATGGGGAAAAAGTCAAGGGTCCGCACCTTCCATGTAGGCAAGGTGCGGACCCATGCACTGTGTCTAACCCGGAGGGTGCGGTCCCCGCCACAAGGGTTTTTAACCGAAAAATTCTCAAATTTGTCCCAAACAAATTAATTCCTAGCATTTTAATTTGTCTTTTTACTTGATGCAAAGAGTACACCATGCTAGATTGGCGTGAACGAGAGCATGAGGACGTGGATGCTGCCGCATGGAATCACCAACCTTCGATTGATGCTTTGAAGGCGTGCGGCTTGTACAAATTTTGGGCCGTACCTGGCATGAGGGCCCAGGTGGATTTCTTACAGTGGCTGGTTGACAGATGGAGCATACAGGACCAGTGCTTCTTCATTGGTGGCCACCAGCTCAAAATCGAGCAGGAACATATATATTTCTTGACTGGTTTGCCTAAGAGAGGCGAAGACCTGACTCTATTCGGGGCTAGGCCAGGTGGCTAGTCTGTTGATAGCCTCCGGCTAGAGTTCTGCAACAGCCAGGATAGAGACAAAGGGATAGACATAAAAACCATATCCCTTCCTGAACTCATGTGATCGCGTTTACTGTCACCCGACTTTGCGGGAGTGCTACATTACATATTGCCACCAGATCCTAGATGCGTATGGCAGTTGATTGCTTTCTAGGCACCATCTTCAACTGGTGCGATGCTGTGTTGGCCAATGTGAAAGGCCAACTGACCAGAGCCAAGAACGGACAACTAAAGACCTTTGGTTATGGGGCTTTGGTTGTGACCTTTGGTCTGGAGAGGGTTCCCATGTTGATCCCGCAGCACCTTACCGTTGGAGTTGGGCTTCCTCGAGAGCCCAAATTGATGTGATGGGTCGCAGTTATGGCCCTTCATCCGGACGAGGGGACAGAGGTTGTTCGATTCAAACCTGAGTATTTCCAATGGTTGGAAAACCAGGATTTTTTTCTATTCAGGACTTCCCTTATGCTGGGGTAGATTTTCGTGGTGACCCAGACATGGCTCTTCCACCAGGAGAGCAATGGGATGACTCAGGTAAAATCATTTTCAACATTTTTCCTATTTAATTTTTTTTATTATTTTTCCATCGTCCCAAAACTGATAGTAAATGTTTCAAATGCAGATGTGGGTCCACAGCGACCAGTCGCTCTCTGGCCTTACGAGAGGAAACAACCAGTTGCAGCCGCGCCAGCCCCATAAGACGAATCAGTAGAGGTTTTGGCTGAGTTGGAGGGTCATCTAGAGCGCTTGACAGGAGATATTCTGGAGACCACCATAGATGACATTCCTCGTCGACTTCAGCGCTATGTGATTGGGTCCCAGGACCTTTTAGGAGGCTCCTTTGCAAGGTGGCCCATGCAGTGGTTTCTTATCGAGATCATCACCAGTGATAGGATGATCGCCTATTGTGGGCACATATGACACTTTTGTTTTTTGTACTTATCATTTTTGCCGATCATAAGGTGTTTTTCAACCTATGATCGAGGACGATGTATTTTTTGACACACTCCTATATATATATATATATATATATATATCACTATTACCGGCTTATCTTGTAAATCATGTTATGGAATGTTTTTAAATTTACATATATGATTATTACAAATTTCTACTTAACATTCGAGAAGCAATTGCATCTGCTAATGTATTTAAAGATCTTGGAATATGCTGATATTCAATATAATCAAATTCACGTTCCAAGAGACGCACTCTCAAAAATAATCTTAATAACACTGGATTTCTAATGGCATACACTCTATTAAGTTGTAATACAACGAGTTCAGAATCTAACCTCACTATCAAACTCCGAATCCCAAATGAAATAGATTTAGATAACAACTCAATCACTGCACTATACTCGGCAATGTTGTTCGTTGTTTGACTGAGGCTTACCCCATGCATAGATACTAACTCGTCAGAGGGCGAATAGATAACCCAAGCTGCGGAAGAAATGTTCCATGTATTACGACAAGCACCATCAGCGAAACCAATGTATGTTTGGAGAGGCATCGACATCTGCAATATCAAGAGTAAAACCAAGATAAGCAGGAATAATGACGAAAAAACACTCTCTAAGCTAAGCACACTGTTTAAACTAAAACACACCAGCTAGAAAGAAAAGCTATCCTAACTAAAAATCTCCATACCCATTCTTTAAGCATAATACCTCTTCAGGTAAAGACCATTTCTGGGTTTACCCAAAGGGTCCCCGTAAAAGTCTACCAATTCATAGGCCCCTTTTGCTAGCTTTCGCTTGACAACATAGGGACCATGCCACATAGGAACAAATTTTCCAGCGCCTAATTTATCATTAGCTTGATCGTAAACTAAGACTAGATCTCCTTCTGAAAAATTTCAAGGGGTCACATTTCGATCATACTGAGCTTTCATACATTTTGCGTGAGTCTCGATCGCCAATGCATCATCACGTCGATTCTCATCTAATTGAGCCAAGTATAACAAACGATTTTCCTCTTCGAAAGTGGCTGGAAGTAACTCGATGGCCATTTGCAATGACGGGATTTCGCATTCAATGGGTAACACAGCTTCTAGACCATAAACTAGTTGGAAAGGAGTAAACCCTGTTGATGTTTTTACTGAAGTTCGATATGCCCAAAGCGCTGAAAATATCATGTTATGCCAATTCGACCAATGAATCCCAATGATTCGTTGGATCATGATGACTAAATTTTTTTTGATGGATTCAACCAGACCATTATCTTGTGGATAATAAGGAGTTGAACTATCGTGACGCAAACCAAGCTAGCCTGTAAGTTCGGTCATCATAACGTTTCGAAAATGACACCCATGATCAGGGATTATCGCTTGTGGGATACCAAACCTAGCAATTATATGATTGAACACGAAAATTGCAACTGTCTTGCAGTCTACCTCAATATAGGCATCGCCTTGGCCCACTTGGTAAAATAATCTACCGCAAGGATGATATACGCATGCCCCCCGGCCGAGTGAGGGTTACATGTAATAAAATCGATACCCAATTTGGCAAAAGGACCAACGACAATTATGGGGTGGAGAGGAGCAAGTGGAGCGCGCATCTTCCGATCAAATATTTAGCAGTTGTGGCATTTTTGGACCACAGTAATACAATATTTAAACAAAGACGGCCAGAAGTAGCCAGTGCGCAATATCTTTTGGGTTGTGGCATGCCCAGACATATGACTACCACACGCTCCAGAGTGACAGTCATTTAGAACCCTTTCAGCTTCCTCGTGAGTTAAGCAACGTCGAAAAACAGAGTCCGCCACATGACGATAAAGAGTATTTCCAATAATCCTGAATTGTTGGGACTGGAATCGTATTTTCCGCCATTCTGACCTTGAAATTTCTGGACGAAAGGATTGGATCTGGAGATAAGCAATGATATCCCCATACCATGTATCTAAAGTGCTGGTCAGAAACAAGGATTCGTCTGCAATAGGCTCTTCTGCCATAGTCTTCGTGTCAGCACGTGGGAAGTCACACATTAACTCCGCAAAAACTAAAGATTTCTTAGACTTAGATTTTTCAAATTCCAAGTCGGACTCCTGCAGGATAACAATCCATTTAGATTACTTGCCCCCTAGCAATTTCTTGGTCAAAATTTATATCATAAGGTTGCAATTCGAAATTACTGTAGTTTTACGTAGTAAAATGTAGTGACGAAAACGTCGGACAGCTTGAACAGCTGCCAATGCCAATTTCTCCACATGTGAGTATTTTAGCTCAGTTGGATTTAAAGTTTGACTAAGGTAATATATCACATGCTCAGTTCTGAATTCATCTTTCTGAACTAAGACCATTCCAATGGTGGAATGAGAGGCGGCGAGATACAAGAAGTAATCCTGGTTGTAGTTGGGAGGATGCAATAACGGTGCATGGGTCAATGCGTGTTTTAGTGCATCAAAAGATTTCTGAGCTATCCCATCCCAATAGAATGGAGTATTCTGTTTCAATAATTGGGTAAAACCCTTTATAACTTCGGCATAGTTAGGAATGAATCGTCGTAAAAAGTTTGCTTTCCCTTGTAAACTTTGGAGTTGGCGAAGACTCGAAGGAGGAGGCAATTTGACAATAGCTTCGACCTTTGAGGGATCGACGTGAATGTCGGCTTTCGAAACTACAAACCCCAGCAATCAACCCGTCTCTATACAGAAGACGCATTTGTGTGGGTTCAACCGAATCCGATAATGCCTACACCTCATAAATATTGCTCGTAAATGGACGAGGTGATCAGCTCGATGTAGCAGGCAAATCATCGAGATAGGGTTGCACAATGTGCTTAATGTCATGAAATGCATAAGACATAGCCCTTTGAAAAGTTTCTCCGGCATTCTTGAGCCCAAAAAGTAACTTGCAATAAGCAAATGTCCCCCATGGACAAATGAAAGTCGTTTTTGGTTGATCGGCAGGTAGAATATTGATTTGATTGTATCTGGAAAAACCATCCATGACGGAGAATATCTCGTTGCCGGCACAATCATCAATGATTTGATCGATATAGGGAGTTGGGTAATTGTCCTTTGGATAGGCTCGATTAATGTCCATATAATCGATGCATATTCTTATTGTTCCTTGCTTTGTGTTAACCAGAACAATATTCGATACCCAATCCGTTAACAGGATCGGATAAATGAAACCTGCTTTGAGTAATTTTTCAACTTCTGCTTTAATTGCAACATCTTTTCTTGGGTGAATCTGACACAAACATTGCCGGATGGGTTTAGCATCCGGGTAAGTCTTGATCTCATGAACAACAATCGTGGGATCAATTCCTGGCATTTCCTCATAGGACCAGGCAAACACGTCGCAAAATTCTTGAAATAGGGCCTTATATATTTGAATTTCGTCATCTGTACATGAGGCACCTATATGAATGTTTTCAACAATTCCAGGCTTGACCGAAATATCAATAGGAATAGTTCAAGAGATGTTTCCCAAATTTAACTCTGAATCAAGATGTTTCATTGGATTCTGAGGTTCCTTGACATATTCAGTCGTAAAAATTGATGAAAAATCATTTCCAAAACGATCATTCTTAGGTAAAAACGAAGATCTGTGATGGAGATGTTCCCATGGTAAATCATCTACACATAGGATTTCACGAATTTTCTCATCAGAGTGAACAAGTTCAGAAAACGTGATTGAATCCAAGCTTGATGTGAAAAGTGATTCTTCACGGACCACATTCATTAAGTCAATTTCGGTTGAAGATGGGTCGGTAAATGATTGCACGGCCTCATACGCAATTTCATATCGACTCAAAGGCATGACATCACCAAATGAGTCTATCTCAAATTAAGAAGGAATGATCCAAGGATCATCATAAACAATGGTGTCTGATGTGATCATATGAATGGTTGCAAATGAAGACGATGCGTTGATCGGAGGAAAAGGAAAAGTTCCTAGTAAATCGGCATCTTTAACTAGTCCTACTCCAACATCCTTATACGGGATAGTGGTTTTACCGACATGCTGAATACTTTCAGAAGAGGCTGGGTCGGATGAAAAGTAAGCCAGCTGGTCTATTGTTACAATCTTTCCATTATAAGGAAACTTTATAACCCGAAAGACCGATGAAACGACCACTGTCATAGCGTAAGACCAACTTCGACCCAAGAGAAGGTTGTAATCTAGAGGGGCATCAACCACCTCCACATCTAGATTAACGGTTTTTCCTTCAACCCCTATAGGCAAATCCTGTAGAATGCCAAAAGGATGAAACCCACGGCCATCAAAGGCCTTTAGAATTGTCGGGGATTGATTTACGAAGGAGAACCAAGCGATCTCCAACACTGGATCGACATAATACACGTTGAGGCTCCCTCATCAATCTCAGCCTGATGAATAGGCCTATTTTTGACTATCACTGGAATCTGGAAAGCCATTTGATGAGGTAAGTGCGGTGTACTATTTTCTAGATCGAAAATTATTAGGTTCGAGTCCTGAACGTCAAAAGCTCCTATAGCCGACAAAAGTAATTTACGCTGTGCTGGACATGATTGCAGCACTTCCAAAGCCGACATTGCTGAGGGTGAAACAGCTAAATCCTCAACAATGTTATAGTTCTGAGCCGCTCTCGCATTTGGATTGAAAGCTGACTTTCGAAGTATACCCTTAGCGGGCAGTTTTATTACCAAGTCTGGATTAGGTTTCTCGATCTGTAGTGGATCGGAACCGGGAGCTGAGGTTGATGGATTAGAATGAGAAGATTCTGCTTCTTTACCATCAACAGGACTTTTACTACCATAATCATGCGATCGAGTCGCAATCCTAACATGGGACATCATCAGTATGGGTTCTTCATTGGCACTTGAGGAAGAACCTATCATCTTACTGTCTTGATATGGAAAATGATCCTTCAAAACAACAGGCATTTGGGAACCTTGGACAATCTTCGCAACCTCTTCATGATGAGGGCAGTCTCTTGTAAAATGTTCATCGTCACAAATGAGACAAGGATAACGAGGTTTGCATTTTTCATCATTGGATTCCGATTTTTCAAGTTTCTCCTTTGAATTTTTGTCCGTTTTATTCTTCTTCTTTCCTTTCTTCTTCCCACCGGATTTTGATTTGGTTGTAGATGACTCTACAACGTGAATATCGGCGGAAATCTCCGCGGAAGAATCTCCTGTCGGGGAATCAGGCAAGGTTATGATAGGAGAAGAATTCTTGGAAGACTTCTTCTTACTTTTAGTGTTAACCGTACCAATCATACCATTGGCAGCATGAGATCCCGAAGGAGCTGCAGCGATTTGATTTTTCTTGGGAAGATCGGGGATTTTCTCATGTAACGTACCTGACTGAGTATAGAACAAGTCAAGGTACTGTGCTTGAGCAATTACTTGCTCCTCAGTAACTACTCCGGCTTTAGCTACTTCTTCAGTGATCTTTGGCAACAAAGATTTTACGAACCATTCAGCCAAGATCTGATCCAGAATAAAAACCTTCACTAAACGCCGTCGATGTCTCCACTCATGAATATGATCTGAAATGTAAGTGGACGTGGATTGCTTTAACGAAGTTAACAATTCCGTGCCATTGTCATATCTGACCGGCAACTGAAAATGAGTTAAAAACGAGGTAGCTAACTGACTAAAATTATAAAAAGTGCCTCGCGGTAACTCAATGTACCACTTGGCCGCAAGACCAATTAGAGTGCACTGGAAAAGTCTTAGACGGATTGAATCATCTGAAATGGAGTTAGACGCACACCATAGGTGATAAGTCATCACATGGATCGAAGGGTCCTCTCCTGATTTACCTTCGAACTTAGGAATATCACTAGGCAACTTATTCGGCATTGGCGGCCAAAACGAAAGATAATTAATGGGATCATTCGTTAGGCGCGACAAGTTAGGCAAGTCCAAAGTTGCGATAAACGGTAACTGACGATTAGGATCCCTAAAACTCTGGGTCATGAGACTAGCGCCAGGAGGAGGATATCCGGGATAACAAGGAATAGGAATTCCGTTTGGAATATTGTATCCTCCTGGAAAACCAGGATTAACCAGACCGTACTGGGGTTGCTGAGGTTGTTGATATGTGTACCTAGGGTACGGTTGATATTGATAGACTGGCTGCTGTACAGCAGGACCAAATTGGTACTGTCCCTGGTACGGTTGATATGTAAATTGTGGTTGACTTGTGACAACTGTACTTGAACCAAGTTTTCCTACAGGCATCTGAACCGAAGTTTGAATCGTGGATCCAGACGGTGGTAAAGAGGTATGAGGAGTAGACACAGGAACAGTAGAAACCGGAGCTGTCGATACTCCAGAAGTAGGTGGGGTAGATTGAACAGATGTTGCGGCAGTTGTAACAGTTGTTTGAGGCGGAGTACGAGGCGTACTAGGCCCAGGCTGAGAAACTACCGAAGGTACAGAAGTTTGAATATTAGACTGGACAGGTTGCTGGGGTGTACCAGAAACTAAGGGTTGTCCAGTTTGAGATGACAACTGTACATTTGGCTGCAACAATTGTTGCGTTTGCGATGGATCCCACACTATATTCATTATGGGGTATGGACCCATAACAGGTTGAGGATATTGAGGACCATAACTGGGTTGAGGGTAGGATTGATAATTCAAAGGTACATTTCCCGTTCCTTGAACATATGATTAACCGGAGGGTGGTTGGAAACCTTGGTTCGAGTACTAACCTTGGGGTTGATACCCTTGAGGCACATACTGATACTGGGGTTGACCTTGAGGTATAAATTGATACTGGGGTTGACCTTGGGGTACATATTGAGTCTGGGGTTGACCTTGAGGAACGTACTATCTTGTAGGTATGTAGTGTCCTTGAGGTTGCCCCCCAGACGCAAATTGGGTACCTTGAGGTTGCCCCCCAGGCGATAATTGAGGCTGTCCCCCAGGCGGTAACTGGACACCTTGAGGTTGAGGATTGGGAATAGAACCTGACATCATGAGAATATCTTCTACACTCAATGGCTTAGTACCATTTCTTCCAGTTAATAACCCTTGCTCAATGGGTTGAGGAGATGCTCCCGAAAAAGTACCAAAAAGTGACTGATACCCAGAGGGAACAGAAGGACCGCCGTACAAAAAGGATTCGGGCGATTGAGTAAACATGGACGACTATCTTGACATATTTAACAGAGGATAATAACCTCTAGGTGTTGGGTGATAAGGAACACGAGGTGGTGGAAAACTTAACCCTGGGTTTTCTAAGAAATTAGTCAAAGAAAGATACCAAGCACTGCTCCTAGGTGGACTGTAAAAAATTGATTCACGCTCCCTTAGCTCAATAACAGGTTGATTTTCAGGGATAGGGATGCCTACTTCTTCTTCCGGAGTAGCAAGTTCTTCGATAGCTATAAGTCTAGAAGGAAGATCTTGGGTGATTATTCTTTCTACCCTAGGTGAACCAGGACCACTAGAAGCGGGAGAAGCAAACCCCAATGTCGGAGTAGCAGCAAATTCACTTTCAGGTTCAGATATTTCAGGTTCCTCACCTATATCACTAATAGATGAAAATCTACCAGTAACTTCGAAACAAACACTGATTGTGGATTATAATCTGCTACTAAAGCTTGAAAATCAGGATGTACCACCAAAGAAGACTCTCCTTCTTCAGGTGACCCAACTCTACTATCTCTAGGAGTTACGAGGACTTTCAACCCTTCAGGATGGTTCGGTGAAAACTCAGGAGGTTGGCCCCGAAGTCTACGGGACTTCCTCGGTAATTCAGCCACGGTTAAAAACTTTTAACTACTTCACACGCAAACAAAGTAAAATCTCAATGAAAACCACCTAAAGCGTCTAAAGAACCAAACAAATTTGAATCACATGCCTAAAGAATCTAGGAGATCAAACACACACAAACTGTAACTTTCCGTACTGAAAGCACTAGTTGGTGATGAAATCCAACGTCGCAGAGTTCAATACAGAAATGGCGGTTGGAATAGTTACCCCGACAACCTTCTTAATGAATAGACTGGCACAAGTTCCTCCACTTAACCGTCTCGAGTGAAAATAATCCCCCAGAAAATCCAAGTGAGTCTAGCCGACGTCTGCTCCAGGTACAGTGGGATCTTCCCACCACTGTCACCTTAGGAATAATCCTAAAGAATATGGCCACTAAGGTTACCAACTGAAACAAATATACATGGGGGAACAGTCTACGATATGATACACACGCAAGGTCAGAGTAGCAAGCTCAATCCCCTTGAAGGCTCCTTGACATAATCCAAGGTTTACCAACAAGTGACCCCAGGCTCCTCGACAATGGTTAATCCAAGGTTTACCGTTTTTAATACGTGAATATTTGGCGTCGTTCCCAATGAGGAAGGATTGATTCCCACACTGGTTCAGACATGATCTCGTGCTCCTCCTTTAAGAGGAGCTTTCCTAGAGCATAAATGCAACAATTGGATTTCTTCCCTACCACAAGATACAACTACTTGTTTGTTTTTACCATCTTGGAGAGTTAATTACTCTCCTACTCCAAGACACTAGCCTAAGCTAAGTTGGTGTATCAGAGCCCTAGAAATAAAAATGTTACTAGATGAATTTTACTTTAAGCATTATTTTTATTGGTTTTTATTTAAGTCAAAAGGTGCGGAGATGAAACTCGTGGTATGAAGACTCGACTCAAAATCACTAAAAATGCACCTAAGATGATTTAAACAATCTTTTCTCTTCGATGAACTTCTAGCTAGGAAAGAGTTTGAGAATGCAAAGTACTTTGTAAACACAAATATTTCTTAACACACAAATTAAAAGAAGAGCTTTTGTCCTTTCCAACGCACTCAAAACGAGACAACTAGTTATTTCACAAAAATTTCCCTTTTCTTTTCAAAGCACTCAACCACTACAAAAACAAACTTTTTTTCCAAAAGAGATTTTTTATTTTTTATAAAACACTCAAAACTATGCAAACAACTAACTTTGAGATCTATAAACTATAAAAACCTATTTGAAGTCAAAGCCTACAATATGTCTTTTTAAGGATGTTTTACTTAGCTAGATGTGAGCTAAGGACCGATTTATGCAGAATCACAAATCAGTCAAAAACAAACAATTTTGTTTTCTTTTTTAAAAATGAAAATCCAAACTTTGAAACACAAGCTTTTTGAAGTTTTGTAAAGAGAAAACACAAAGTGGATTCCTCAACAAGGGGAGATTTCATAAATGGTCAGACTCATAAGAACACTGGTAGAGACCAAGGTGATCTGAGGTTCCTACAGCTTCTAAGCTCAGAGCTACTACAAGACCAATATGAAAAACAAACCCAACAAGCAAAACTCCTAGGAATTTCAGCTAAAACCCTAACACCAATGAAATCAACCTAAGGAAAGCTTCTGACAGGTTATATGCAGGTCTGGGTAGTGGATAGTAACTTGTAATCAAAAACTAAGCTAACTAACAGAGGAAATCTTAGGTTTTTCAAAATTTTGACAGGGTCCGCAGGCCCACAGTTAACACAGGTGCAGTATCGCTCTGTGCTAAAAACAAAAGTGTGGATAAGTACGCATTGTGTCAAAAGGCTAGGGTGCGATCCTCTCCCAAAGCTATGAAAAATAAAAAATAACCCTAGATCTACAAACTCTACCCAATTCCACACACAACAAGCCAAAAACAGAAACAAAAACACAGTTTCTCAGGTCAAAGTAAAAACAAGGAAAAAATCAAGCTCCCCAGCGGAGTCACCATTTTGTCACACGGAATAAGTCGATCTTGTGGACAAGATAGACCTTCCTAGAATCTAAAGAAGACCTAATGACAAGCAAACCAATCACACACAATCTTTCTCTAAATATGCGTTTATAAACAAAGGAAAACAAATGTTTTAGGCCTACCTTAGGTCCAACGCAAGTTTGTGGAAGCCTTTGCTCCTTCGATCCAAATGAGCTCCCTTGTCGCGAATCTGCAAACACAAACAAGAAAACAAATTAAATAGCACCTGAAAAGCCAATATCATAAAACATATTTAACATGAAGGTCAAGAAATTCATGAAACACATGACATGAGACAATTTGTTGAGAAAAATGAGTTTGATTGTATTAATTCAAATCAAGAAGAACTTTACAACCTATGCCTTGACGTTGTACAAGCTCCTCCCAGGGTCCAGCAAGAAGTCTCCTCTACTTTGACAAGTTTCACTCTCTTCCCAATGAAGCCAAAAAGGTATGCGATCTCTCCTCTTAAGCTCAACTAGGAAGTCTTAATTTCACCAGCATTTACCCTCAAAAATGTTCATCTTCTAACCTCCCTAGCAACTAGCCCAATTCCTGAATTTATAGTGCAATGGAGGGAAGTTACTAGGTCCTACTTCAAAGGGATAAAGCCCTCCTTCAAAGGGATAACTCCTCTCATAAAGGTATTAGCTCCTTCTCTTTTTGGATGCATGAACCACCTAAGAGTAGCCAATCCACATCAAAATTCCTTCTAGAATCATCTATAATTAACCCAAAGTGAGTTTTTTAGAATAAACTTGCGCCTTTTTGACTTTCACAGGGGTCTGCACCCACACCTTTAGGGACAAAGCAGGCAGGTCCGCAGTTTTTGTAAACAGAAGGTGCGGGACCGTAGGCAATAGTGAGAGAAAGTGCGAAACCAGAGTTTTATTGATTTTCAATGTCTTTCTCTCATTTTCAAAGCTTGACTTGAAGAGCTGAGGTCTGAGACTTGCTTAGGAGGATAGTACAAGTGATGATAGACCCATACTGACTACAAATAATCATGGTGACGATATTTTTGTGTAACAATAACTTAACTGAGTATGAACTTCCTACCATCAAGGAATCATACTTACATCAATAACCCAACCAAATGGGGATACATATTTGACTCGACCACCTAACCAAGTGGGATTATATTTTTGACACTACCATCCGACCAAGTGGGATTACAAATTTGATATGACCTCAAAAGTCCATAAATGAATGAATATGATATGAGCTTTACATCAAATGAAAGATATGAGATTAATAATTGAGACCATGATTAATTGAAAGATATGACATTAATAATTGAAACCCAACCAAATGGGGATACATATTTGACTCGACCACCTAACCAAGTGGGATTATATTTTTGACACTACCATCCAACCAAGTGGGATTATTCTTGGTTTCAATTATTAATTGAGACCATTAATCTTAGGTGGTTCATGCATCCCAAAAGAGAAGGAGCTAATCCCTTGATGAGAGGAGTTATCCCTTTGAAGGAGGGCATTATCCCTTTGAAGGAGGACCTAGTAACTTCCCTCCATTGCACTATAAATTTAGGCATTGGGCTAGTTGCTAGGGAGGTTAGAAGCTGAACATTTTTTAGGGTAAATGCTAGTGAAATTAAGACTTCCTAGTTGAGCTTAAGAGGAGAGATCACATACCTTTTTGGCTTCATTGGGAAGAGAGTGAAACTTGTCAAAGTAGAGGAGACTTCTTGCTGGACCCTGGGAGGAGCTGTTGGGTCCCTATAATACTAGTGATTACCCCATTACTATTGTAGTTATACCCCTTATTTATATTGTTGTGCCCCTATTACCCCCATATTGTTATTTCTGTGCCCCATAGAATCCCTCTATTGTTATTTTTGTGGCTTTATATTATTATTGTTAGGTCGGTTGGATTATATTGTGACTCCTTAGACTCCTATATATAGAAAGGAGGTTTTGTCATTTGTATCATCCAAGAATTGTTCATTCATGTAATGTAAAGGAGGTTGCCCCCTCGAAGAGGCTGAATTCTAAGGCGTTGATCTATCTTTTCTATCTTTTCTATCTTTTCTTGAGTTGGTTTCATAACATTTGATATCAGAGCTTTGGATTCTGGGGTTTCGCTGCTCCAAACAGGTCATCGTGGCATTTTCGCTATAACTTTTTTTTTGTGATGTTTCAGAAGTCGCAAAAAAAAACCCATTTGAGAAGAAATCACGCTGAACCTTGGATCTGAATTTCAGAGCTTTTCGTGCGATATTTGCGGAGATATGATCTGAGGAAGTTGGTCTTTTTGCAGACTCCGGAATTACATTCAAAACAAGTAACCTGGGGAAAATCGTCATAACTTTCTCTCTGGGGATCGGATTGAAATTTCGTAAGAAGGTACAGAAAGAGGACAGACCATAGTTTCTTGTATGTGTATTTCAAATTCAAAGGTTGAAACAGTGACTCGTGGCACGTCGTACAAGTTCACTCTACTGAACCAGTATAAAAGCAAGTCACTGTGGGAGATTTCACATAACGCTTCCTTGGATAATCCAATTTTGCTCAGACTTGTGGCATTGGAAAGAGGACGTAGAAGGCTACTACAGGTAGCAATTTCAGAACTAGATGATCTGAAATTATAGAGATACATCAGATTCAATATCAGGCTTCTATAAAGTGAAAAAAGGTGTGTAGTTTTTTTTTTAATTTTTGTGTAAGCTTGGTTTAACGGAATTCAAAGGGCATAGTAAAGCATTATTATCGGTAACTGATGCCTCGAGGAAAGAAAATGCAAACACCTAGTAAGGAACCTGAAATCTCTAGCATGACTCATGAAGAAGAGGAAGAAATGCTACATGATATATCAAAATTACAAGAACAAGTGCAACAAATGTCACGCTCACAAAAGTTAACAGATGCTAAGATAAATGGCATGGAAGCTAAGATAAGTGGCATGGAATCTAAGGTAAATGGAGTGGAATCTAAGATAAAGGGCATGGAAGCTAAGATGGATGAGTCGAAGACAGATTTGAAGAGAGACATGGCAGATTTGAAGATAGATTTGAAGACAGACATGGAAGAATTGAAGAAGTTGCTACAAGAAAGGGTCACTAATGGTGACAAGGTAGTAAAGGAAAATCATGATGAGAAAAAAATAAATGTTAATCATGATTCCATAGACGCGAATGTTGGATCGAAGAATCACCATATTCCAAAGATCGATATGAGGAAGTTTGATGGCAAGGATCCCGCCACATGGATATTACAAATGGAGCAATTCTTCGATCTCAATAATGTGCAAAATGCACAAAAGGTACGTATGGCAACTGTATATTTGGAACCAAATCAGTTTGTATGGTATCAATGGCTTTGTTCTCGTAAACAATTTATTACTTGGGCAATTTTTACGGAAGAATTGATAGCACATTATGAAGATACAAAAAGCAACACTTTTTTTAGCCAATTGATAAGTCTCAAACAAAAGGGTTCAGTAATGGAGCACATTGAGGAGTTCCAAAAATTGAACATAAGGGTAAAAGATATTCCAGAGGAGCATAGGATTGATGTGTTCATAGGGTCTTTAAAGGATAATATCCAACATGACGTTCACCTTTGGGAACCTGATTCATTAGAGAAGGCATTCAGGTTAGCAAGAAAAATGGAAAGCAAAATTATGGCAACCAGGAAGCATACCACTCACAACTATAAAGATGGAAGTGTTGTTGCCCCTAGTATTCCACAACCTATAAGGTTGACACCACAACAATTGAAAGAAAAAAGAGCAAAAGGGCTTTGTTATAGTTGTGATAGCAAATACACTAAAGGTCATAAGTGTGCTAAGAAGAAATTATTTTACATAGATTGTGAAGAGGAAGAAGAAAATGAGAAAGAAAGGTCAAAAGAAGAAGATATACTCTAAGAACAAAGCCTAGATGAAGAAAAAATAAATCCGACCATATCTTGTAATGCATTGGCAGGAATTACCACTCCTCAAACCATCAAGATAGAAGGACAAATCAAGAAGAAAAAGGTAATAGTGTTGATTGATTCAGGAAGCACCCACAATTTTATTCATTGTAGGGTAGCAAAAGAATTGAATTGCTTCTTATATCCAGCACCAGAGTGTCAAGTGATGATTGCAAATGGAGGAACAATAAATTGCTCTAGAAAGTGCCATAATATCAAGCTATCCATGGGAGAATATGTATTGACTAGCCCAATGCTTTCCATTCCAATGGGAGGTGCAGATGTTGTACTAGGAGTCCAATGGCTACAATCCTTGGGTACAATAGCTTTTAATTTTCAAGAACTTTTCATCAAATTTTCTACGGAAGGAAAGGAAGTTGAATTAAGGGGTATTGTAGGGAAACCAGGAAAGATAATCAACTCTCATGGTATGACAAAGCTTCTAAAAAAGGAGCAAAGAGGTGTAATTGCACAATTATGCTCGCTAGATGTTTCCACATTGGAATCATCTATTTCTCTAGATCTCCAAAAAGTCCTGGACAATCATTCCAAGGTATTTGAGACTCCCAAGGGTCTCCTACCTATGTGTGATCATGATCATGCTATTCATCTGATTCCAGGAAGTGTTCCTCCAAACATCAGGCCGTACAGATATCCCTATGTCCAAAAAAGTGAAATTGAACGTATGGTTGCAGAAATGCTAGAGGCTGGTATAATTCAACCGAGTCAAAGTTCTTTCTCAGCTCCAGTAGTATTGGTGCACAAGAAGGATGGATCATGGCGCATGTGTCCAGATTATAGGGAGCTCAACAAGCTCACTATTAAAGATAAGTTCCCCATTCCTGTTATTGATGAATTACTGGATGAATTGCATGGATCAATTTACTTCACCAAGTTGGATCTTCATTCGGGATATCATCAAATCAGAATGAAGATTGAAGACATTCTGAAAACGGAATTTAGAACTCATGAGGGTCATTATGAATTTTTGGTCATGCCTTTTGGCCTTACCAATGCACCTTCAACATTTCAAGGTTTGATGAATTCAATTTTCAAACCATTCCTTAGAAAATTTGTGTTAGTATTTTTTGATGATATACTAATCTACAGCAAGTCTTGGAAGGATCATGTTGAACATGTTGATAGGGTGCTACAACTATTGGAGGAGAAACAATTATATGCAAAAAGATCCAAATGTTTCTTTTGAGTCCAGGAGGTGGAATATTTGGGTCATATTGTATCTCATGAGGGAGTTAAGGTAGACCCTAGCAAAATTAAAGCCATTAAGGAATGGAAAATCCCCACATCCATAAAGCATCTGCAAGGATTTCTTGGGTTGACAGGGTATTATCGCAAGTTTGTTAAGAATTATGGGAGAATAGCAGCACCTCTAACAACATTATTGAAGAAAGATTCATTTTCATGGACTCCGGAAGCAACAAAGGCCTTTGAACATCTTAAAGAGGCAATGTGCCAAGCACCGGTCTTAGCTACACCGGACTTCACAAAAACCTTTATTGTGGAATGTGATGCTTCAGGAAATGGAATTGGTGCTATTCTAATGCAAGATGAAAGACCCATTGCTTTTGAAAGTCGTCCAATCAAGGGAAAGTTTTTAAGAAAAGCTATTTATGAGAAGGAAATGTTGGCAATACTCCATGCACTTAAGAAATGGCAACCCTACCTAATGGGAAGACACTTCAAGGTAAAAATGGATCATGATAGCCTTAAATACTTTTTAGAACAAAGATTATCCTCTGAAGAGCAACAAAAGTGGGTCACAAAGATGTTGGGTTATGACTTTGAAATCATCTACAAAAAACGGAAGCAAAATGTGGTGGCAGATGCACTCTCAAGAAAGGATGAGGATGTGGAAGCATTGTTGTGTGCCATTTCTATTATCCAACCAGATTGGATAAACGAAGCAAGGGAGGAATGGAAGAATGACGAAGAAGTGTGGGCACTTATTCGAAAGCTACAACAATATTCCAATATTTCTGATACATTTAGCTGGCAAAATGATTCGTTATGGTACAAAGATCGCTTATACCTCTGTAAGAATTCCCAGCTAAAACAAAAGATTCTTATGGAACTGCACACTTCTCCCTTAGGAGGGCACTCCGGATTTTTAAAAACTTACCACAGGGTTAAGAAGGAATTTTTTTGGGATGGCCTTAAATCAGATATTCAAAAGTTTTTGGCGGAATGTTTGGTTTGCCAGCAAAATAAAGTTGAAACAATTAAGACACCGGGTATATTACAACCTTTATCCATTCCAAGCCAACGTTGGGAGGAGGTTTCAATGGATTTTATCAAAGGTTTACCCAAGTCTGAGGGAAAGAGTGTCATCATGGTGGTAGTTGACAGACTTACCAAGTATGCACACTTTTGTGCATTATCACATCTATGTAAAGCCACAGTTTCTACTGCATTTATGGAAACAGTTCAAAAGCTACATGGAAACCCAAAGATTATTGTAAGTGACAGAGATCCCATTTTCACTGGAAATTTTTGGACAGAATTATTTTCTTGTCTTGGTACTCAGTTAGCTCATAGCTCATCTTATCATCCTCAATCTGATGGAAAAACTGAGATAGTAAACAAATGTTTGGAAGGATATCTTCGTTTCTTTGTATCTGATAAACAGACACAATGGGTCAAATGGTTGCCTCTAGCTGAATGGTGGTATAACACTTCCTTCCATACAGCAACAAAAATGACCCCATTTATGGCACTTTATGGGTATCAACCACCATCCATCACATCATATTTAAGAGAAAATTCTAAGGTTTAGGCAGTGGAACATCACATCGAACATCAACAACAAGTCCTCCAACTCTTAAAGGATAACCTCGTGTTGGCACAAAATAGAATGAAACAACAGGCATATCAACATCGCAGTGAAAGAAGTTTTGATGTAGGTGATTGGGTATTCCTACGGCTACAACCATATAAGCAAATGTCCCTAAAGCAAGCTAAGAAGGATAATAAATTATCACCAAAGTATTATGGTCCATACCAGGTGTTGCAAAATATTGGTACTATGGCATACAAATTGGAGCTTCCTGCAGCTTCTCGATTGCACCCAGTTTTCCATGTTTCATGTTTAAAGAAGGTTATAGGTGACAAGCTCCCAATTCAAACAATATTGCCAGAACTTGACGAGGAAGGAAAAATTATATTGGAACCGGAAGCAATCACAGAAACAAGAACTCGACAGCTACGAAATCGATTAATTTCAGAGTATCTTATCAAGTGGAAGAACTTATCCGCTGAAGATTCCACATGGGAGGATGAGAATTTTATGCAGAAGTATCTAGAACTACTCAAGCGTTGAGGACAACACTTTTTTGAAGGATAGGGGCATGTTGGGTCCCTATAATACTAGTGATTACCCCATTACTATTGTAGTTATACCCCTTATTTATATTGTTGTGCCCCTATTACCCCCATATTGTTATTTCTGTGCCCCATAGAATCCATCTATTGTTATTTTTGTGGCTTTATATTATTATTGTTAGGTCGGCTGGATTATATTGTGACTCCTTAGACTCGTATATATAGAAAGGAGGTTTTTTCATTTTTATCATCCAAGAATTGTTCATTCATGTAATGTAAAGGAGGTTGCCCCCTCGAAGAGGCTGAATTCTAAGGCGTTGATCTATCTTTTCTATCTTTTCTTGAGCTAGTTTCATAACACCTTTACATCAAATGAAAGATATGACATTAATAATTGAGACCAAAGTATCTTAATAGTAGCCTAATTTATCAACCATAATGCCAACGATGCATTATATTCTGTAAGGCTAATTCTCCCCCTGAAGTTGTGCTACCTGTTCATTGTCAACAACTCATTCATCAAAGAATCTTCATCAATCAAATAAATATCAATGAGAAAAACGTAACTCAATACCATATCAGTAGATTGTACACATTAACACCAAACCAAGAAAAATCAAATCATAGTTGTCAGTAACATTTCAGAGGTTGATCTTGAGTATGTATCACTATTTTTCTATCAGAGAAAAACATACATGATTGTCTGCAAAGAAACTCGCATATATATGCAACTATACTTCATGAAACCTGCTTATAGAAAGAAACCTTCTAAATTTTCACATGTATACTGAGTATACTAGATGTTGGGAATGGGTCCCCTAGAGGCAATTTTGGGGTTAAAAGCCCAATTTTTGGGGTAGAAAGCCCAAGTTTTTGTGTAAAAATATAAAGTCTCCACATTTTGTGGCCGTGGAGCATGAAGATGTAAAGTGTCATAAAGGGTTTCCACCCTTCTTTTATGTAAGTCATGTCCTCCTTAGAAGATCCATCCATGGTCCACGGATCATGGGATTGTATAAAAAGGGAAGTCTTAGAAGAGTCTAAGACAGTTTTAGTTCAGTTCAGATTGGATTTTGGTAATTGATGTAATGGGTCAATAAGAGCTAAGAGAAAGAGTCCTAGCATAGGAAGGAGGCTCTGTAGCTGTGTGTGTAGAGGCCTAGGGTAGAAGTCCACAGCTGAGTGTGCAAGGTAGTTAGAGTCTGTAAGAAGATTTGGAGAATTAATAAAGAAGATTATTCTAGAATTTCTGTGTCTTGATCTATTTACTTTTGTTATGAATGCATGCGATTATGTTATGTTGAATATCATGTTTATGATTTAATGTTGTATTGATGTGAGAATCTATATGTTTTAATTTTTTATATGAATGCAAGTAATAATATCTGTTTACACGAAGGATATCTTAATGCATGTTGAAGTTATTAGATACTTAAGTTGATCAGGGTAAATAGAGAGGTAAGAGCATTTAGGGAAGGATGTAAGTAGATAAATAACTTGTTTAGGGTTTGCGAAGGACGATCGCAGACCTTCGTGAAGGTATAGACATTGGATAAAAGAAGTATACTGATAAGCCCTAAAAGGATTATCGGTTTGCATGAAGGCAGGTTTAGGGAACAAAACGACATCATTAACGTCTCTTGGTGTGGAAACTTGGTTCCTGCATCCCCCCATACTGCTTCGGGTGAGACTTCAGCCCCCGCTTTGCAGATTGATGCCGAAAGGGCTAGTAGTGTAGGGATTTTCTTTTCTAATTAACGTTGACCCTAGGTAAGGGCCCACTAAGCCAACA
This sequence comes from Pinus tabuliformis, assembly GCA_031772625.1. Taxonomy (NCBI): domain Eukaryota; kingdom Viridiplantae; phylum Streptophyta; class Pinopsida; order Pinales; family Pinaceae; genus Pinus; species Pinus tabuliformis. The sequence continues at coordinate 44,155,547 of CM062815.1, forward strand.
AATGGTTCTGTTTCCGAGACCGGGATCTGCATAAAGAGATGTGTGATGTCGCATCACTAGAATCCAACTAAGAAGGAAATTGATGATTGGTTGAATAGAAAGATCCACGAATACATGACACAAGAGAACATGAATCCATGATTGACGAAATAACAGTGGTTGGACATATAGTTGTACACAAAGATACACGAAATCTTCTTTTGTTCCTTCCCCGTTGAATTATACGAGTGGATTGCTAAATTGGCAGATGGCTAGGGAAGGAGGAGGATTGATGGTTCAATAGTGTGGACCCCAAAGTTAGTGCGGAGATTGGAAGCCTCAAAAGATAAGATTGCATGTGCAGTCGACCACTGGCTCAATCATATCATAGGAGGATTCGTGACAGAGTTTGCGGTCGATACTTCAGTCAGTTATAGTGAAGCAGAGCGCCGCTTCTTCAAGGGTCCGTGAGGTAAGTATTTAAGGTCACTAAATACTTGGATTAAGATGCTCTTGTGTGGAAAGTAGGTTATGTGGGTACCTTGATGTTTGGAGCTACGTGAAGTGGAAATATAGTCAGGGACAAAGGGAAAAAAAGCCCTGAATATAGCCTGTTGGTTAGACCTCCTCTGAGTGACGACAAGGAAGCAACACATGCTTCTCCATAGAGCGATGTTTAGTTGATAAGATAGGGGTTCCCATAAATAACCCACCCACCCACACTACCTCCATCTTCGCCTCTGCTGCATACACCTTCGCCCACACCACCGCCACCTCTGCCAACATGGAATATGGAGAATTCAGTCAAATTACCTACGTTCAAGGGGTCGGGAATTGAGGACCCGAACTAGTTTTTGTTTGTCGCAAGGGCCGTATGGGAGGCTCAAGTTATAATGGATGATCAGATGAAGAAAGAAATGTTGGTCACTGCTTTACAAGAACGTGCATTGACATGGTACATTAAGTAATACACTGATAACTAGATGGCTTCATTAGAAGATATTTAGACCACGTTGAACAAGGTGTTCAATAGGCCTAAGTTTGAAGACCAATCAATTGTGGGATTCAAGGAGACCATGATGAAGCCTGGTGAGACACCCTGGGATCTGGATCAAAGGTTGAAGTGCATGATCTGTGAAGCCAACCTGAATCTTACGGATGGGAAGCACCACAAATGGTTTGTGGCTTTTCTCTTGCCTCATCTGAGGGTTCCTTTATCACAGAAAAATATTGGGACCTAGGTGGAAGCCCTGGAGATTGCAATGATATTTCATGAAATAATGATGCAAGATGCTAATTTTGGGGTTCAACAGATTCATGCGTAGTTGGAGAACTTTTGCCTAGAGTTTCAAAGTTTGAAGAAGGATAGAGAAGTTCGGCTAGAGGTGCGCGAAGAAGTTTGGTGCTTGAAATGAAAAAGCCATGGGCATGACAAAGCTCACTACCCTATCTTCGTGAATTATGTTGTAGTAGGGGGGCCAATGCCTCTGAGGTCAGAATCTTAAGTAGGACCAAGCACAGGGTCTGCGCTATGGTGTGCTATCTATCAGGTGGTTGCAAGACATGTGACAACGAATTGTCACCTACTGCAGAAATTTGTATAGACACCGCAACAACTCTTCTACAAGTTTTGTCAATCAATGGGTCATGATGAGCGTAATTGTTGTAGTTATGAGCTAATGATGGATAAAACTCCCACATATAGAGTGCAGGCAGAAGCTTGACCTCCAGATCAAGGCATTGGGGGAGCACGAGGAGGATTTTAGGGGCGCGGGTGAGGCCGAGATCGAGGCAGACTTGGTAGAGGTCAAGGCGAGGTGATTTGCTACAACTATGCGGGACCAGGACACTAGGAATGAGATTGCACAAACCCAATGCACCTGTCGTGCAGATATTGCACACAATTTGACCATGCAACAGAAGATTGTCATATATTACTAGCTAAAATATGCGAAAAAGGGGCACAACCTCAGTAGCCTACCCAGAATCTGTAGATGATGAGGGCTGAACCTTGCGAAGAGGATCTTATTGTGAGCATTGTGCTATGAAGTGGAATGACGACTGACGAAGAAAAGGGGAAGAATTTTGAAGAAGGTGAATGGGTCCACAAAGCTCCAGAAAAGGAGGTTGGCTTTTATTTGGAGTGTGCAAAGGAAACCTTCATGGAAGCAAAGAAAAGATTTTTTGAGGCCTCTACCTCAGGAAGTCAGGATAAGCCGGTTGAAGTTTTTTCAAGCTTTTCCTGGGAGTATGGTGAAAGGGTTACAAGAGCTGATAAATAAGTGTGTCAGGAAAGAAAACGATTCTAATGGACTGAGTGTAGTCAGAAAGATTGGTAAGTATAAGGAAAGAATGGGGCGAGAGATGAGACTCACCATGCAAATAAGAGAGTATGAAATGGACCAAGTCATTCTGGATCTAGGGTCTGACGTGAATGTTTTGCCTAAATAAACATGGGAGGGTGTGGTGAAGTAAAACTATAAATGTAGACACAAACAAATTCCTCTAGCCCGATAATAGGTCTAGCCAAAATTGATACATTCTATGGAAGATTTCCTTAGGTTAGAACCAATTAAGAGGGCCTACCTCTTAGTACACTTACCCTATTTGAGGATGTCCTTGCTTGCTCGCTCCAACTATCTCGCACTTCCTTCTTCAAGAACCTGAAACAAGTAAACAACAACAAACAACAACCATGATAATAGATAAATTGTAATTCAACCTACTTAACAAGTCAAGAAACATTAAGCCATGAATACATGAGATGAAAAATAATGTAGGAAATCAATCGATAGTTTCATATATATTGAATCAAGAAGAGATTACAACCATTGTCTTGACCTTGTTGTTCTCTAATAAGACCAAGTTCCCACACACTTCTGCTACCATTCCGCGATGGCCTCAATCAATAATAGTTTCAAGGCTCTTCCCTTTAGGCTTCACTCCAAACCAAAATCACACTTCTCCCTCACACAACTAGAGAGCTACAACTATGAATAGCTTGTTTCTTACTCCAAACCAAAATAGCACTAGCACACCAAAAGTAACACTAGCTTGTGCTTCGGAAGAAGGGAGGTTTATATAAGATGAATGAAAGGGAGATGGATCCTCTTCTCATGGGAGAAGGTCTTATCCCTTGAGGTAGTTCCATCATTATAGGGGAAAGGAGCCCAAACTGAAATCCTCAACCCCATCCAGCCGAACCATTTACCAGACATCCGTTACGAAGCTTCTAGAGCTGGAAGCTTTGGTTCTTAATTTAAAAAACATTCCATAATAGGACCGACATGATTGGAACAAAACTCAGTCTTTTCGGTCGGCGCTAGGGATAGTGCTAATCTATGCACATTGGCATGAGGAAGATAAGGGCCATTAGCACCGATCTTGTATAGTTGGAAAAATAGAAGTTTTAGGGGAAATGGTGCAAAAGGGAATTGATCTGCTCATGAAGAGGGACACAATGGGGGTTTCTTCATGAAGGGATAGCATGTAGGGTTTATTGTATAGGTCCTCCAGGATCAAGAAATGGGGAGTAAGGGACAATGAAAAAATGTTGTGTAATAGATTCCCCCTAAAGCATGAAGGCCGAACTAGATTGAGGGATGAAATTCTTTATGAATCAGTGCGGTGAACCATAATCTGCCATCGAAAAACCTACAAGCAAGTATAGATACATATACATAACTGAGAACTCTATCAAATGATACATGAATCATGGCTTGGATGTATCCATCCAGAGAATGATCATGTGAATGGATCCAAGTCTGGGTGCATCCATTCATCAAAGAGGATCATAATGAAACCAAGGTATGGTCGCAACCATCCAGTAATAAGAAGGTTCACATATGACAACTCATGGTATGGTCGCAACCATCCATTTGAAAGAGACATGTATATTAACATAACCATGTCACATCACTTCGTAACTTGGACTTTTGTGATCTGAGTCCAGGGTCTTGCACTCCAACACGACCTGATCAAAGTACAGATTCTAACATGTGAATATATGTGTTGGCGTCGAACATACTAGAAAGTCGCTTGATTACCAATCAATGATGCAAACTGTTAACAAGCGCGAGAGAAACCACCAATAATGACAATGGTTCTCAAGGTACTATCAGCACAATCCATGGAATGTGAACATAGGAACGGAAGTTGAACTCTCGTGAAGTCACACGATCAAATGCCAATGATGTTAACTTGTCGTCGAGTGTGAAGAACTTTCCATTAGGGCATGCAAGCTCTAAGGTACTAGAAGGGAGTCTCTTGGTGAACTTCCCAGATAATGAGCTGAAGTCAACATGAAACGACCACGTCGAAGGACAACCATAATGTATCCCACATCATCGACATGAGACAAAAGGATGCAAAATGATTTGGGATGATATAGAGAATTAGGGGTAAGTGTATCTGCGAAAGGACAACTCTTGAACATATCGGTGACACAACTGGAAGTTTGGTAGCTTTTCGATCCATAGGATCGGTGGTCATGATGATGTGGTAGAGATTAAATGGAATGCAAAACTGAATGGCCCAACCCAAGAAGGTCAACGATACAAAGGATGATATCCCAACCTGACATGAAGCAGAAAGTGTCGTGTTCAAGAGTGAGTTGCTGACACAACTGATTAGATTTCCAAATTTTCCCCCACCATTTCTGGCAGGTACCCCAATTATTTTTAATAATAAGCTTGAAGGGGATAGCATATGCTTGCAATGTAAGTTCATCCTTCGGATGAATCCGACCTAGTAAGTTTAATGAGCCCTAGGAAGGAGAAGCTCATGTTTGTCATGGTGACGAATCTGATGTCATTTAATATTTCAACGAGTCCGACAAAGGTGTAACTCAGTATCTTCTTCATGTTTAGAGAGTTTGAAAAAGACACCTAAAAGAAAACTCCACATGGTCCCCTTTCATACATTTTTGTATTTCAAGCCCAAAAAGGTAGAAAATGATACTTGAGAGAACCGCTTGACCATTTCAGTCAAGGATTACCTTTTTCATAAACAATTCCTCCTAGCCTGAAAAAGGGGTAAACTTATACTGGGCACACGACGTTTTGCATCCGTTAATGAGTTCAAGACGACAATGGCTCGGCCATATTTTCGGTTTTAAAGGGTCGAAAAAGAGCTTGAAAGTGGACCCCCATTTTATTCTCTTTTACGAGTCAAAAGGGAAAAATACTCGGAAATATTTTCATATGAGATTAATGAGTTGAGAAAATAGTTGAAACATGAATCATCATCATCGTTGAACATCCATCACCTGTCACTGTGCAAAAAGGTAAAGTGTATTATCTAGTTCTTGAGGCAAAATAGGTTTAAATATTTACAAAAACGTGATATTTTCATCAAAAAATGAATAAAAAGGAGAAAAGTAAATATATTTTTACCATTTACCATTTTACATTGTTGTGAAAACTTTTTACTCAATTTTGTGCTAATTCTTCCATAGTAGATTGTGGGAGATTCGGGAGGTCATTTTTCGAGCTGCCGGTTACAGGTAAGAGCCAAAGCCCTGAGCTCCATTTTAATGTCCTTTATTCTTGTTTTTAACCATTTTTTTTTGGTTTTTTGAGGGGGTTTTGTAAAAGGGTTTTCACCCTCGGTCGACGTGACTTCTGGGCATGGAATCACACTGGCTAAGGATTATTAACAAAGCGAGTCACGTCGTCAGTGCAACTGTTTTTAAAAAAGGCATACTGGCGTTGTGAATAGGTAAAAAACCTTTTTCCTAAAAAATCATCGTTAAAAATTGAAATTTATGAGCCAAGAATGATTGTTGACTCAAATTAATGGCTTTTGCAAGAAAGAATTGCCAAAAATGGTGGAGTGGAAAGAATGAGAACACGAGGATGTGGACATCCAGACACTGAATTATCAAAATTTCCTGGAAGCTTTGAGGGCTTGTGGGCTCCTCAAATCTTTTCTTATCCCAGGGATGCGAGCCCAACCAGAGTTGCTTTGATACCTAATTAGTATTTGGGAAATAAATCAAGAAATATTTTTCATTGGTGACCAGGAGCTAGAGTTGGAAACTTTAGATATATATTTCATCACTGGACTGTCCCAAAGAGGGGAACCAGTTAACTTGTACAAGTCAAGACCGATTGGGGCAAGCATATATTCATTGCTTTTTGAACACTGCCCTAAGGCCTTGAAATCCAAGAGTGGTAAGGTTGAGATTTCCACTGTTCCAGATCCGACACTGAGAGTGCTTCTGTTGACCATCAACAAAGTGGTGGGGTCCCAGGCAGAACATGAGACCAGCAAGTCGAAGTTCCTGTATGCTATTGACAGTACAGCTCCTACGATCTTCAACTAGGCAGAGGCCATGAAGACCAACATAAATTTCCAGCTGTCCAAAGCTAAGGTTGGGAATCTAAAGAAATTTTGCTTCAGATCTATACTCGTGACCCTTTTCTTGGAATGGGCGCCACTGATCCAGTATCAGCTGATTGAGGTAGATCCTCCTATGCCACGTGATCCGTGAATGGCCTGCTGGGGTCATTTGATGCCCAAGATCACTAGGCATCGACACATGTCATATAGACCTACACTATTTCCATGGTTACGATGATAGAATATCGTCGTGGAGGACTGGCCATACAGTGGCACTGACTTCCGTGGAGATTGTGATATGCCCTTACCAGATGGAGAGGATTTTGATGATGAAGGTAAAAAATAAACATTTTAATTTTGAGATTCTTTTTAATTATTTTTGGTATATATGTGCTTATAACATTTCTCTTGTTAATGTAGAAATTGGACCAGAGTGACCTGCTAGGATGTCCCTAATAGCCAGGAGCGTCCCCCGCCCGATTGATGTTGTCACTCCTTATCATGAGGGAAGTGACAATGAGGAGGCGATTGCGAGGAACCTTGAGGGGTTGACTCATGGTATCCTAGAGTATGCTCAGGTAGGAGACATTCATCGTTAGTACCAGAGGCACATGGTGGGAGTCTCAGATCAGATCTGCCAATTGCTGACTTGTGTTGCATGAGCTGTATCATGCTACCAAGATCACTATGCTGATTAGTTCCTAGGTCCATCACTTACAGTTTTTTAGGCCTGTGTGCCACAGATATATGATGCCTGCAAGCCACTGATGTTATTTTGGACACACATATTATTTTTTAGGGTTCTGATATATCAAACATTATCACCATATATATATATATATATATATGCTGTATTTTCTTGCCTACAATGGTACAAATGGTTTATTTATCTTTTCACATGTTTCATAAATGTATATCCAACACATAATTAACTAATGCATCTGTTAATGTATACATGCATCTAGGAATATGATTATATGTAATGTAATCAAAATTTCTTTCCAGTAGATGAATACGGAGATACATTATCAATATTTGAGGGTTTCTGATGGAATATTTCCCGTTGAGTTGAAGGATGACAAGTTGTGAATCCAAGTTTACAACTAACTCTCTAATGTCAAGAGCAATGGCTTCTAACAATAGTTTGATAACCGCACTATATTCAATAATGTTGTTAGTTGTGTGACCTAGATAGGTACCTTGAAGGTCAATCAACTCACCATGAGGGTCATAAATAGCCCATGCCATGGATGATAGGTTCCGGGTACTACGAAAAGCACCATTAGCGAAACCAATGTGGGGACTCACAAACATCTGCAAAACAATAAAAGCATAGTAAAGAGGAAATCTGTTTGAAAACTAACACACAAAACCACACTACACAAAAATGAATGACACACCAATGTACACAAGTAACCATGCAAGATGACCTAAGCATAGTATTTCTTGAGGTAAAGCCTGTTTCTGGGCTTATCCAGAGGATTTCCTTCATAATCAATAAGCTCATAGGCTCCTTTCTGCAAAACACATTTCACAATGTAGGGCCCATGCCAAATGGGTTCGAACTTGCCTGCCCCCAGCTTATCATTAACTTGGTCATATAATAAGACCAAATCACCCTGAGAGAATGAGTGAGGGAATACCGACTGGTCGAAATGGGATTTTACCCATTTCTTTTGTGCTTCGATGACCAAGGCAAGGAGTTCAACAGCTAACTTGAGTGGAGGAATCTCACATTCGATCAGCAGTGTTGCTTCCAGACCATAGACCAGCTACAATGGTGTGAAACTAGTTGCATCATTGGTTGAGGTTCAGTAAGCCCATAGATTTGAAAAGAGAATGAGATTCCAATTTGGCTTGTGCATCCCAATAGTATGATGAAGAATTGTAACCAAAACCTTATTCATGGCTTCAACTTGGCCGTTGGATTGAGGGTAATATGGGGTTGAGCCATTGTGGCACAAGCTCAATGCGGATGTAAGCTCAGCCATCATGTAATCTATGAAATGGGAGCCATGGTCTGTGACAATGTCTTGAGGTACGTTGAACTTGGAAATAATATGGGTGAAAAGGAATTGAGCCGCCATCTTACCGTCTACAGAGTATGTGGGCATCGCTTTGGCCCATTTGGTGAAATAATCCACATCGACGATAATATAGCCATGCCCCTAGGCTGAATGAGGGTTACATGTCATGTAATCAATGCTCCATTTAGGAAAAGGATCAATGGTAATGACGAGGTGTAGGTGAGTGGGTGGGGCATGCATCTTGTGTTGGTAAATTTGGTATTCATGGCACTTGTGAGAAACAAGGATGCAGTTCTTGAAAATAGACGGCTAGAAATAACCAGCGCGAAGGATTTTTTAAGCGGTAGTGTAACCAGACATATGACCACCACATGCTCTGGAGAGGAAATCATTGAGGCATCGATGAATAACTGAATCAACACTGGCATGGTATAAAGTATCACCAATAATACGATAGGGTTGGGAGTGATGTCGAATCCTTTGGCGATCATTGTTAGTCAACGCGGACTGGAACGTGGATGTCTGGAGATACATAATGATATCACCATACCATGGATTAAGGGTGCTAATCAGGAAGAGAGTCTCGTCTGAAGGCTATTGATCTACACCAACAGGAAGAGACTTAGAGAGAAGGGAACAAATCAATTCAGTGAAAATGAATGACTTCTTAGATTTGGCAGTAGTAAATACCAAATAAAAATCTTGCAGGATCATGATCCATTTAGAATATTTGTCCCCTAGCATAATGACTCGATCGAGGTACATGCTCCCCAAGCTTCATTTTAGTCAACTAGGTAGATGGAATGAAGGTTCAGTTTTGAGATCTTGGAAAGACTCGACTGGGATTTTACGAGATCTTAATCAAAGACTTGATTTGGAAAAGGGATTTGTTTCAGTTTTTAATGAGGTTTGTGATGCAGGAAAGCGTTCCCTCTATGGACAAAGGCAACCCCTCTAGCCCTAGAGTGGGTCTAGTCATAGCAAGGACAGATCAACAATAGATTTCCTTAAATAGTCATAGTTGGAGGCCTACCTCAACCGGTAGTCGATGGAGTTTCGTTGTGCTGCTCCAGCTTTCGCTTCCTTCTCCTCAATGAGTGATCAACCTGAAACAATGCAAAGGAAATACAACAAAGCACGTAACCAGAAAACAACAATGATCTATTTACTCACAAAGTTAAGAAGTCATGAGCTATCAAGTAAATTACATACAAGACATAGGAAAACATCATTGATTGTATTAATAATGAAATAAGAGCAAGCTTACAACCAAAGTCTTGACGTCGCAAGCCTCCTTAGAGGGTCCAACTAGTGTATTTCTCATGCATTCACTCTTTGAAGATGGATCTCCCAAAATACAAAGTTTCTCTCTCACTCATAAGTTTTAGCACAAAGTTAAGGGCACTTCACAACCTTCCACAAGCTATCAACAATCCCACACTTGTCACACCCACACCAGCTATCTGTCAAATTTAAAAGCACTAACGGCACTGCTCAATCCAAAGAATTACCAACTATCTGATCATAGTAATGGTGAGTGTTTAAATAGGAGAAGGAGTCTCCATGAAAGGTGGAAGGGAGAGATTATCCCCAAGGAAGGTAGCACAAATGACGGAACTGCCATACCAGAGGAGAAAGGGTGACATAAACTATGCCAACAACCAGGCCTGGAAACATCCAGAAGGCCAACTGTTGGAACGAATTCACCCAATTTGGATCATTGTGAGTTTATAACTAAGCCTTAGCACTGACATCGCTAGTAGACAATGTAGCCAATCAGACTATCGCTAAAGATAGCAAGTAGCCTTGCACTGGAGCATGAAATCGGGCTATCACGAGAAACAGATGTACTTCCACGTTGGAAGCGTGGTTGGACTATTTACAACTGTTGTTCATCGCATATATTAAGTCCATTATCATGATGAGGTAGAAACTTAGGAAACATGGGTCACTTGGCAACATAAGAGAGAATTTGTTTAGTATGAGCAAGTTTCACTGGGACACATGACACAGTAGAAGGACTGGGGTGAAGGCTGTGACAAATTACTGTGTAACAAGGTTTGCACAAGAAGAAACTGTCCTCAGACCCTTGTTTCATTTTTTAACGAGTTTGACACAAGACAAAGAATTATGCTCATATCTCTTGTCTCATTTTTTAACGAGGTTGACATAAGTCGAGGAACTATCCTCATGACTCCTTGTTTCATTTTATAATGAGGTTGACACAAGATCAGGAACTATCCTCACAACACTTTCATGACCCATAAGAGAACATGGTTCCCAAAAGGTCTTCACTAGATAGAAGAACCACGCTCTAGGAGGAATACATGTCAATTGGTACCATAGATAGACTGGGTTCCAATGCCCCCAGTACATAATGTATTATACCACCTGTGTGATCATCAACAGAAGTGGAGATGAAACGGGTAGCCACATAATTGAACTGTGGTAGGGAAGGTATTGCTGGCAAACAACAGCCGATAGGGGATGATGATTGCATAGGAGGCATATGGCGACTAATAGATGACAATTAATCAATAGTCACAATTCTCCCTTCGTGCGGAAAAAAAACCACATGGAAAAGTGAAGAAACAAGATGAGGTTCCCACACACTTCTACTAGCATTCCATGATGGCCTCAATAAACAATAGTTTTAAGGCTCTTCCCTTTAGGCTTCATCCCAAACCAAAATCACACTTCTCCCTCACATAACTAGAGAGATACAACTATTAATAGCTTGTTGTTTACTGCAAACCAAAATAGCACTAGCACACCAACATTAACACTAGATTGTGCTTGGGAAGAAGGGAGGTTTATATAAGATGAATGGATGGGAGATGGATCCTCTTCTCATGGGAGAAGGTCTTATCCCTTGAGGTAGTTCCATCATTATAGAGGAAAGGAGACCAAACTAAAATCCTCAACCCCATCTGGCCAAACCATTTACCAGACTTCTGTTATGAAACTTCTAGAGCTGGAAGCTTCGACTCTTAATTTAAAAAACTTTCCATAATAGGAATGGCAACTTCACAGAAGAACAACAACGTCAAGGAAATGGTTGTAATATCTTCTTGAATCATTATATATGCAACTATCATTTGATTTCTTACATGATTTGTCATCTTACATATTCTTGGCTTAATGTTTCTTGACTTATTAAGTAGGTTGAATTACAATTTGTCTATTATCACAATTGTTTTTTGTTGTTTTCTTGATTCAGGTGCTTGAAGAAGGAAGCAAGAAATAGCTAGAGTGAGCAACCAAGGACATCATCAAGCGGGATAAGTGTACTAAGAGGTAGGCCCTCTTAATTGGTTCTAACCTAAGGAAATCCTCCATAGAATGTATCAGTTGTGGCTAGACCCATTATCGGTATAGAGGAATTTGTTTGTGTCCGCACTTATAGTTTTACTTCACCACAAATTGGCAACTCCACTAGGGAGAAGGGAGGTTTATATAAGATGAATGGATGGGAGATGGATCCTCTTCTCATGGGATAAGGTCTTATCCCTTGAGGTATTTCCATCATTATAGGGGAGAGAAGATCAAACTGACATCCTTGATCCCAACCAGCCAAACCATTTACCAGACTTTCGCTACGAAACTTCTAGAGCTGGAAGCTTCGGCTCTTAATTTAAAAAACTTTCCATAACAGGATTGACATGACTGGAACATAGCTTAGTCACTCCGGTCGATGCTAGGGATAGTGCTAATATATGCACATCGATGTGAGGAAGATAAGGGCCATTAGCACCGGTCTTGTAAACTGGGCAAAATAGAAGTTTTGGGGGAAATAGTGCAAAAGGGAATTGATCTTCTCATGAAGAGGGACACAATGGGGGTTTCTTCATGAAGGGATAACATGTAAGGTTCACTGTAGAGGTCCTCTAGGATCAAGGAATGGGGAGTACAAGGATAGTGACAAAATGTTGTGTAATAGAGAGAATGGGTAGACTTATGCTGCAGTGGTCTCCTATTCAATTACGGATGGAAATTCAGAGAAAGATTATCCCCATGGGGAGATTACAGGGAGTGACAGTTGATATCGAAGGCACAAGCGCGTTGGCCAATTTTGAAGTGATAGAGATTGTGGATGACAGAAATCCCTACCCTGCGCTCCTTAGGATTGACTGGGCTATCAACATGAATGGGGTGATTAATTTGAAGAAGTGGATGATGTCATTTGAAAGAAAATTGCTCCACGTAGTAGTACCGTTGGATCCTGCAGAAGGACCATGCTACACTGAACTAGTCTATGATTACAAAATTTATGATGATCTGGACCAAGTTTATAAGATAACGGAGTGAGATCAAGATTGGGTGAATGCGACAGCTGATGGGAGTCTTTCATGGCACCGCGAAAGCTCCTACACATCTGACTCAGACGAGGAATTGGAAAATTGGCATAATAGGTTGCATGAAGTATCTACGCTACGATGTAACATTACGACCAAATCACTACGTTGTGTATCATTAGAAATAAGAAGTTTGCCTTACTATGATGGGTTAATTGACGTTGATAAATTTCTGGTGCATTTGAAGGGGAAGTGTCAGAGAAGCATCACTTCCAAGCCTTGGACATGGCGTTGCGCACTACGCCTGTAAGATGGTAGGGTACACATAAATGCAACTTCGATGGATGGGGTGAATATAGAAGAATGATGAGCTTTGAAGATGGATTTGAGTGCATTGATGAAGCACTGTAGGAGTTCAAAGAAACAATCTTCAGAATACCACAGGGCCCTTGGATTTGATTCAACTAGATTGGACCACCCAGCTACACCACGCGCTGGAGTGCTACAATGTGACTACTGAAGAAGAATATGAGGATCCGAGGAACATTAATATCTTGAAAATAGAAGGAAACTGCGAAGTTGAGGGGCTATAGATAGAAAACCCATGTATCATCGTGCCGCTGAAAACAAGACAAGTGAACATCAGGACAGAGGTGGATCCAAAGTTTGCAAAAATTGGGGACTACTGGGATGATGCAACAGTAGATAAGGTCGTTGAATTGCTCTAGAAATACCAGGACTTGTTCCCAACAAAGTTCTCAGACTTAAAGGGGATAATAGGGGACCTGGGAGTTATGAAAATTACGTTGAAACCAGACATGAAGGTGATCAAGCAAGGCCTACTGCCTCAATCCAAAATATAAAGAAAGGGTCCACCTATAGTTGGATAAAATGCTTGTAGCAGGTATTATTGATTGAGTGGAAGAATCTGATTGGGTGATCACAAAAATAGTCGAGGAAAGGAAGTAGAAGGATGAAATAAGGATATGCATAGATCTCAGGAAGCTGAATGATTCCTGCGTACATGATCCTTTTTTGAATATGTTTACCGCTGAAGTATTGGATAATGTAGGAGGACAAGAAGCATGGTCCTTCACTAATGGGTTCTCAGGGTACCATCAAATCAAGATCACGTTGGAGGATAGAAGTAAAATGACCTTCAAAACTGAGTGGGGATGCCTCTAGCATATTGTAATGCCTTTTGGAATGAAGAACGTGTTGGCGATCTTTTCACGTGTAGTCATCGCGACATTTAAGGACTTCATTCACAAATTTTAGGAGGTATACTTTGATGATTGGATGGTTTTTGGGTTGGTGAAATGCCATGTAGCTAGCCTATGCTTGATGTTGTATACATGCCGAAGGTATCATATCACACTCCATTTGAAGAAATGTTTGTTTTGTGTTCCTTTTAGAATCTTGCTGGGCCATGTGGTGTTCAGACAAGGATTAATGGTCGACCTAGCCAAGATAGCAGTTATAATTAATCTGGAGGCACCAAGAAGTGTGAAACAGTTGCGCGCAACGTTGGGGCATAAGGGATACTATAGAAAGTTCATCAAGAGTTATGCCCAGATTACCGTGTTGATGGAGATGTTTCTAAAGAAGGATACTACATTCTGTTGGAATGAAGAATGTCAACAAATCTTAGATGTGTTAAAGGAAAAGATGGTCACCACACCGATCCTAGTCTTCTCGAATTGGAAGAAGGAATTTCATGTGCATGTGGATGCATCATGTATTGTGCTTGAAGCAGTACTGATATAGGACGATGAGGGAGAGTTGGATAACCCTATAGCATTTGCAAGTAGGAAGTTGTCTAAAGTTGAAAAGAACTATTCAATGACAGAGCATGAAGGTTTGGCTATGGTATACCTGCTCCAGAAGTTCAGACATTACTTGCTAGGTAGGAACTTTAAGATGTATATAGACCATTTTACATTGAAGTACTTGGTTAACAAGCCTATGTTTTGGGGGCAATATGTAGATGGATGTTGTTGTTTCAGGAATATGATTTCAAAGTCATTGTGAAGCCAGGACGATTGAGTGTAGGACCAAATCATCTATAACGCATTGAAACAGGGTAGGAGCCTATTAATTTGGAGGATGGGCTGCTTGATGCACAACTCTTTATGGTGCATGTAGCTGATAATCACTTTACAGATATCATACACTTCCTGACGACAGGGAAGGCTGCAGAAGGATATACTAGTCAACAAAAGAAGGAACTGGTGGTGCATGTGACAAACTTTTTTGTCATTGTAGGACATTTATATAAAATGGGCTTGGAAGAAATTTTGTGACATTATGTACCTGACTTTGAACGGAATAGCATCCTCACTGACACCCATGGAGGAGCTGCGAGAGGACATTATGAAGGAAAAGCAACAGTGCAGAAGATTTTACACGCTAGGTTGTGGTTGCTGAAACTACATAAGGATTCCAAGACTTACTATAAGGCATGCGATGGATGTCAGAGGATGGGCAGGCCATCCGAACAGAAGAGTTGCCTCTGAATACACAAGTGTTATTACATCCATTCGAGAAATGGGCCATTGATTTTGTAGGCCCGATCTAGCCTCTGGGAAAGAAGATGGTTGTGTGATATATCATCACCGTGATGGAGTATTTGACCAGATGGGTAGAGGTGTAGCCCCTGAAGGGCTGTATAGGAGCAACAATGCGAAGTTCCTCTTTGAAGATGTGTTGACTAGGTTTGGTTTCCTGAAGATTTTGATGAGCGATCGTGGTCCAAATTTCCTTGATGAATTCTAAGTTTATCATCAAAAGAGCACACCATATCACTCACAGGCTAATGGTATGGTTGAAGCATTTAATAGGGTATTGGAGAACTCACTGACAAAGGTTTGGAATGCACAAAGGGATGATTGGGACATGCGCGTACCAGTGGTGTTATGGACTTATAAGACTACTTGCAAAAAGCTGACTGGACAGACACCTTTCAGGCTGGTTTATGGCGTAGAAGCTATGATGCCGATGGAGTACATTATACCTAGTCTACACATTGCGGTGTTCACAAGAATGGTAGATCATGGAGCCCTAGTGGAGTGGCTTATGTAGCTGATAGAACTTGAAGAAGATAGGTTTTTGGCTAGATTCCATCAGCAAGTTTAGAAGGAGCGTGAAAAGGCCTGGCACGATTGGTGTATCAAACTGCACACCTTCAAGGTAAATGATTTGGTTTTATTATATGACAGCAAGTTTGAAAAATTTCTAGGAAATTTTTTTATGCATTGGTAGGGGCCCTATGTCATCAAGGAGATTATTGATGGTGGAACAGTTCAACTAGTGATAATGAATGGAGATCCATTCCCCGGAAAGGTAAATGGCAGCCGATTGAAGCCATACACTGGGGATCGGTGTTACAGGGAAAAGTGTCTATATAGAACTACTCTATCCCACTAAGGTGTGACAGCTTCCTTAGAAACAAATAAAGAAAAGCTACTTTTGTTTTTCCTTTATGAATTATAGATAGAGAGGAACAGAAAGACCAACCTCTGTCTTGCACTAATCTCCTGATTTGATTCATCTCTTCTTTGATAGTCTTTAGCTACCTGCTCCCTTGCACACCCAGCTTCACAAAGTACCTGTAAGATCACAGTAGCATAGCACTATACACAGACATGGATCTATAATCATAAACAATCTAGGATCAGATGTAAATTGACCATACAAGCGTAGCAAACATCAATGACACAAAAGCATGGAGGAAAACTTGAATAGCTTTTATTGATAAACAAGAAAGAGCCAAGAGGAGTTACAACTAGTTGTTCTGACCCAGCATCAACCTATCTGCAAGGAAGCCCCTCTTCACCTCATACAAAGCTTAGATCACCCAAAAATCTGATGTTTGTCTCAAGAAACCAACATCAATTCCTTACAATATGCAAAATTCCAGCCTCTGGATCTCTGGGATGAGGGATCCACATATAGATATCTGTAATGGAGATGAGTCAGCTTATGATTTGATTAGTGTCTTCCCTCTTATAGTTCTTTCTTCCACTTGGAGATTGATGATCTCTTACTCATCCTTGGTCGAATTCAGAGAGGCAAGTATCACAGGAGAAGATTCTGGAAGCTTCCATTACCTCTCCACCTCGCGAAATGACACTGACATTTGTCATTTCTCGCCCATCGCACCCCATAGAAGGGATTTTTGGAATGCAATGCACCCACACAGTGTATTTAGGTGAGATGCAACGCACTTGGCCAGTGGAGCAGCTGAAATGATCCTGTTTTGACCAATTCTGAGTAGTTTTTCATGGAGAACTTCTGGGAGAAGCTGTAATCTGTTGGCCTTGTTCCTTTAGGGGTTAGAACAACACTTTTAGGGACTTAGGAGCCCTTGGTTTATGGACATTTCATGCTTGGGGTTGTAGTGCCCAAAAATGTCTATAATAGTTGCCCCCTAAAGCATGAGGTCGTTAATCTTTTGATGTCGGGTGAAATGCTTTATTATGAGGATCTGAAGTTCTTTCAAGCTGGGAGGAGACCTGTAATAAGATACAATACAATACATTATATTGATAATATTTTCATGATCTAGCTGAGGTGGGCATTCCCATGCTCAGCTCTATAAATTCATTTTCATGTACATAGGACAAACAATCGTCTGAGTGTAGACTGATGATTCTGATAGAGTCATCATCCTTTTGATTGGATGATTATATGTGCAGCAATGATGTACGTTTGATGTCTTTATTTCCCTGAATATATATCGCAGCCCGGATGGATGAAACTAGATCCGGGGTCTTCAATCTCATTCGATCTTCACTCGAAGTACAAGTCGATCCATGTGAAAGTTGTTCTGGAGTCGAACATGGAAAGACATCGCTTGATTACTAGCCAATGATTTAAGCTGTTAACAGGCGCGAGAGGAATCACCGATAATGATAATGACCCTCAAGGTACTGCAGTACAATTCATGTGGTGTGAATAAAGGACTTGGCGTTGAACACCACGCGAAATCTTTTGGTCGAAGGCCATTGATGTGAACCTGTCGTCGGAAGTGAGAAACTTGCCATTGGGGCATGCAAGCTTCTAAGTACTGAATGGGGTGTTCCTAGATCAACTTCTTGGATAATGAGATGATGTCGACAAGAAGCGATCCGTCACAGGAGGGCCTTAATGAATCCCACATCAATGACACAGAACGGAGCAAATGATTTTAATGGAGGTGAAAACAATCTGGTCATATAAGGTTCAGGGTGGCGGTCATGAAAGAATGGAGTATAAATGTATGGTAGTGGGTGAGACACAGGTGAATTGTCTGAATGACTTCTCTTGAACATATTGGCGACACTGATGTGATGGATTGGTATCATTAACTCCAAATGTGGATGGTATGGTGGGACCATGATGATGTGACCGGTGAATGAAACAACCCAACCCGACTCGGACGCGGAGTGGAAGTGTCATGTTCAAGAGTGACTTGCTACCAACAAAGTTTCTTCAAGTTTTCTTCCCAATTTTCCCCAGTCATTGCTGACCAGTACCTCTTTATTTTTGTCAAGCTTGAGGAGGATAACATATGCTTGTTCTATAATTTGCCCTTCGGGCAAACCCATCGCTATGTTTTAACGAGCCTAGCGATAGTGAAACTTGTTCTCGTCTATATACAAGTTTGTCGCTATTACACTTTTAACGAGTTTAACGACAAAGATAACTCGGTCCTTTTCAATTTTAGAGAGTCTGAAAAGGAACGTAAAGGTAACTCCAAAATTCCTTTTCCGTCATCTAATCTCTTAAGTCCAAAAAAGTATAAAACAATACAGAAGGGATGAATTTTCGATGCTTTTAACGAGTCGAACAAAACAAGAGCTCAATCTTTTTGTGTAATAATCTCTCAAGTCCAAAAAGATTAAAATTTAGAGGAGAGATAGCACTTCCTGTCCCTTTAACAAGCTGGAGAGGCCAATGGCTGGGCAATCTTTTCATATTTTACGAGTCAGTTGAAAAGAGCTTAAAGGAGACTCGTCTTTTGAGGAACGAGTGATAAAATGGGTAGCAACTGATTCCAGGTAAGGTTTGGAATTTTCCAATCATGGCAGTGTTACAAGGATGGCTAGTGAGATCACTCTTCACAACTGTTCCTCAAAATGGGTAAACAATCAAATGGAGGTGATTGATCAGCTAATGCAAAAGTGGAGGTGATGGTGCAAACACGACCGAGGCTTTAATGGCTGAAGTACTACATTCACGATGGTTATTTACCGGTGAATAGTTCATTTTTTAATGAGCTTAAACGCGGGGGGAAACATTTGCTCATGTCTTATGTTTATTTTTTAACGAGCTTGAACTATGTGCTAAAACTGCTCGATTGAATGGTCTCTTTTTGACTTTACCATAAATAGCTTTGTTCTTTCAAAGATTGTACTGTATTTTCAAATGCTTCATCAAACTAGTCAAAAATGAACAATATATGCTTGAAAAACGAGTTAGAACACTAATATTTTACTTTGAACTACGTAAAAAGTAATGAAAAAGTGTTTTTACCTCTCATTTTACCATTTCATTTGAACTTTGGTTTGTTGGAGCTTTGGAGGTGCTTTCCCCCTTTGATTTTCATCAGCTGATTTTGGGAGATTCTGCGGACGATTCTCAGTACCGTCTGGACCAGGTAGGAGCTAAATTTGAGCTCTTTCATTTCATGCCTTCCATTTTACATTCTGAGCTTGATTCCTGGTTTTTCTGTGCCTCTGGGGTCTAAAAACTCGTTCTGCCTTCAGCGCACCCTCTGTGTATCAAAAGGTGCATTGGATGTTGGCCTGTCTAATGGCCATCTGACATGCAATGCACCCAGAGCACCACTGTAGGTGCGATGGGCGCAGAGAAGGAATTTTATGCACAGTTTTTGATTGAAATTTTGCCTGTTTCTTACCAAAATCAGGATCTAACTCTTCTCTTGTTTGTTTTTCAGAGATCTTTGGAGTAAGATGACCATTACATGGCGAGAACGTGAGCATGAAGAAGAGGACATGCTTGCCCAACATGATCCGGTTACAGTAAATGCACTGCGGAACTGTGGCTTGCTGAAGTTTTTCTGCATTTCTAGCATGAGACAACAGATCAACTTACTGCAGTATTTTCTCAATGCTTGGGATCCTACCAACCAGGTTTTCCAGATCAGGGGCAAATCCATCCCCTTGACTGTAGTAGACATCTATTTCTTGACTCGCTTGTCGAGGTGGGGTGCCCCCATCTCTTTATCAGGTTCGGCCCGAGGAGGTGAATCTGTGAGAGATTATGTTCGCCGGTATTGTAGAGAGGGATCTCAGCCGAGTAAAGACGACAATATCATCATCCGTGATGTCACTGATAGGTCCCTCAGGACTATTCTATTTACTTTTGGTAGGATGGTTGGTGGTGCGGCTCTTCATGTAGCTAACCGATCTTATATGCAGTATGCCTTGGAATGCCTCCAACCGAAGGTGTTCAACTGGTGCGATGCAGTACTTCTTGTGATGAAAGAACAGTTGTCCAAGGTAAAGAGTGGGAGGTTGAAGAACTTTGGGTATGGTTCTATTTTGACTGCCTTTGCCTTGGAAAAGATACCACTGATGCAACCACAGTATATTGCACTCGATTTACCTTCACCTACTGAACCATGTATGCAGAGATGGGTTGAACATATGTCTAGGCACACTGGTCAGTCTCATATTTCATTTTCTGATACCTTCTTCAGGTGGTTCGATCGTCAGGAGATGGTTTATTCCGAGTATCCATATGCTGGCATGGACTTCTGGGGTGATCCAGATTTAGTACTGCCGGATGGCGAACAGTGGGGCGCCATTGGTAAATTCTTTGACCATATTCCTGTTTATCGTTTTTCATTTATAATGTCCTTGTGCTTTATTCTATCAAGACTTTAATCAAACTCATGTGTACATGCAGATGTTGGTCCTGTTCGGCCCATAGCACGCCTGAGAGTGCCAGATGCCACCCCAGCAGGGGAGGCTGTGGGAAGGGCTACCCTTCACGACCTTGATGTGGCCGAGACTCTCACAACATTACAGGAGTAGGTTGAGGGCCTCACTCTTGGTATTCCAAATGTGAGGACTGACGAGCTACCTTTGAGGTTACAATGGAATAGGACTCGTCTCTTATGCATGATCGCACAGGCTGTGACTTGCTATCACGAGCATCATTAGACTAGGGTGCCCCCTAGCATTTTGAGTTTTTTGTTCATTTGACCAATTTTGTCTTGGTTACAGAACATTATGTGTAAACCATAAACAGTTATATATATTTTTGATTTTCGGAGTTTTATTTTGGTTAAGTTACATGATCCAAATGCAAACATTGACTGCATGTTTCTTTTTATAAATGTTACAAATGTCTATCTAACACATAATTTGCCAATGAGTCAGTTAATGTGTTTAAGTTTCTGGAAATATGTTGATATTGAATAAAATCAAATTGCCTTTCCAAAATCTTAACCCTAAGGAACATGCGATAAATAGTTGGATTTCGGACAGAATAGATACCAGTGAGTTGTAGTATTACGAGTTGTGAGTCTAGCCTGACAATTAGTCGGCGTATACCATGTGTGATGGCATCAGAGAGAAGTTCTATCAACGCGCTATATTCAGCGATGTTATTTGTTGATCGACCAATACATACCCCTTTGAAACTTACTAACTCGCCGCTTGGATAAAAAATGGCCTAGGCTGCGAAAGATAGGTTCCGCGAACTACGACTCGCTCCGTCGGCATATCCAACACATGACTCCAATAGGTTTGACATCTGCAACAAATGTAAAAATTGGATTACTTGACCAAAATAAACACTTTAGCGAAAACAAAAACATAACAAAAGCATACAGGTTACCATTACGCATAGTAACACTTGAGGTACAACCCGTTACGAGGTTGTGCCAGTGGAATTCCGTCATAATCCATTAACTCGTAGGCTCCTTTTGCTAACACCCGTTTAACAATATAGGGTCCCATCCATAAAGACTTAAATTTACCTGCTCCCAATTTATCGGATTCTAGGTCATAAAGCAAGACCAAGTCACCTTCTGAGAAGACACGGGGTTTGAAATTTTTGTCGAACTGTGCTTTAACTTGTTTCTTATGGGCTTCGTTAGCCAAAGCGGCATCACGACAGGTTTCATCCAATTGGATTAGTTCCAAGAAACGAGCTTCTTCTTCTGAAGTTCTGGGGAGGAGATCAATTGCGAGTTTGAGAGACGAGATTTCGCACTGGATTGGTAAGACTGCTTCCAGGCCATATACCAGTTGGAAAGGTGTAAACCCGGTTGCATTCCTTACCGATGTTTGGTAAGCCCACAAAACTGAGTACAGGATTAGGTGCCATCTTCTTTTGTGAACTCCAATCATCCTTTGCAGCATGCACTTCAGGACTTTGTTGATTGCTTCAACTTATCCGTTGGCTTGCGAATAATATGGAGTAGAGTTGTTGTGAGACAACCCTAGTTTGGTAGCTAATTCGACCATCATGTGATTGCGAAAATGTGATCCATGATCTGTGACTATAGCTTGTGGTATGCCGAATCTGGCGGCTACATGATTGAAAAAGAAGAGGGCAGCGATTTCACTAGTATTATCTAATGTAGGCATCGCCTCGGCCCATTTGGTAAAATAGTCAACTGCGACTATGATATACCCATGCCCCCCGGTCGAGGTGGGGTTACATGTCATGAAATCAATGCCCCATTTGGCGAATGGCCCAACAATAACTATTGGCTGCAGAGGCGCGGGTGGTCTTCTGGTTTTGCTATTGAAAATTTGACAAGCATGGCAACTTCTGACTGTGGTTATGCAATCTTTGAACATTGTTGGCCAGAAGTATCCTGCTCATAAGATTTTTTGCGCTGTAGCATAACCGGATTGATGCCCCCCACACGCGCCCGAATGACAATCATTCAGGACTTTTTCGGCCTCCTCATGGGTGAGGCACCTTCTCAGAACTATATGGATACCGCGACGGTAAAGTGTATCACCGACGATCATGTAGTCTTTTGCTTGGTATCGAATACATTTTTGTTTGGAGCGAGAGGTATTTGGCCTATATTTTTGGGTTTGGAGATAAATGATTATATCCCGATACCACTGATTGCTTGAAGATATCAGAAACAAACTTTCGTCCACGATTGTTTCATCGTTGGACGACAATGGGAGATCGCATAATAATTCTGCGAAAACCAGAGCTTTCTTTGACTTGAATTTTACAAATTCCAGATCAAACTCTTGCAGGATTTCTATCCATTTTGAATATTTTCCCCCCAGCAACTGTCGCGACAATATATAAGTCATGGGGTTGCAATATGATAGAATGGTAGTCTTTTGAAATAGGAGATAGTGTCGAAATCTCTGTATCGCTTGAACAGCTGCGAGCGCTAGCTTTTCAACATAAGAATATTTGCTTTCTATATCATTTAAGTTTTTACTTAAATAATATATAGGATGTTCAATTTCATTGACTTCTTGAACTAAAACCATTGCGATGGTCGTATCCGCTGCAGCCAGATACAGGTTAAAATCTTTTTGATAATCAAGAGCATACATTAATGATGCTTTCATTAGGGATTCTTTTAAAGCATCAAAGGAAGCTTGTGTAACCTGATCCCAGACAAAGGGTACTCCCTTTTTGAAAAGAGGCGTATAACCTTTAGCAATTTCGGCGTAATTTGGAATGAACCTCCTCAGAAAGTTTGCTTTCCCTTGGAGTTTCTGAATGTGAAGCAAATTCGAAGGTGGAGGCAAATTTATGATTGCCTGGACCTTACATGGGTCGAGATGAATCCCATCCTTTGAGACTATAAAGCCAAGCAAACGACCAGAACTGACGCAAAATACACATTTGTGTGGATTGAGTCGTATCTTGTAGTGTCGGCAATGTAGAAATATCGCTCTTAAATGCTGCGGGTGATCAGTCCGCTTTCGCGAATGAGCCGGAAGGTCGTCAAGGTATGGTTGAACGATGTTTTTGATGTCATGGAAAGCATAATTCATTGCCCTCTGAAACTTTGCCCTTGCGTTCTTTAAACCAAAGGGTAATTTTCGATATGCGAATGTGCCCCATGGACAAATAAATGCAGTCTTTGACTGGTTCTGTGGGCGGATATTTATTTGATTATACCCAGAGAATCCATCCATGAATGAAAAGATTTCGCATCCGGTGCATTCATCAATTATCTGGTCAATGAAGGGTGTAGAGTAGTTGTCTTTCGGACAAGCTTGATTTACATCCCTATAATTGACGCACACTCTAATTGTTCCTTGCTTTTTCATAACAGGGACAATATTCGATACCCAATCGGTTAGAGGAACCAGGTAGATGAAACCAGCATGGAGAAGTTTCTCAACTTCTGCCTTAATGGCAGCGGCTTTCTTGGGGTGCACCTTCCGTAGCCGTTGTCGTACTGGTTTGACATCTGGATACATCTTAATTTCGTGTTCAACAATACTTGAGTCAATGCCTGGCATTTCACTATATGACCAAGCAAAGACATCTCTGAATTCGCGAAAAAGAGCGTCATATATTTCCAGTTCTGAAGGAGAACAACATTTGCCAACATAAATATTCTCTACAACATCTGTTTTGGTCGAGATATTTATGGCGATAGTCTCTTCAATTTTGGACAAGTTTTGCTCGGAATCCACCGTGTTTACAGTATTTGATAGAAAATAAAAAACTGAAGGAAGATAAAGGTCATCAGGGGTATCTTCTCCACAATCCGGAAGAAGGGAACGATGGTGGGAATCATTCCATGGTGCTCCTTCAATTACCATTGATTGAACAATTCCTTCGTCGGTGACATGCACTCGCGACCAAGGATCTAAAGGGGTACCATATTCTTTAGACCTATCTATCCAAACGCTTGATGAGCGTTGATTTGGGTTTGCCATCTAGGCTAGGAACATTGATTGCTACAATATTTCCGTTGGGCTTGGGGACAAAACCATTGCATGATCCATGTCGATATCGTTTTCTGAGATCTTTTTAGAAGATATCATATTTCAGGTTCCTACCGACGCTACTTCTGCCAGATTGATTAGAGGTGGAAGGGCGAATGTTCCCATTAATATAGGGTCTTTTAGTAGGCCTACTCTGATATTTTGAAGCGAATGGAGGCTTCCATGGATCATAGGAATGCTTCCTGTAACTTGAGAACCATTGGGGAGGAAGTTTTGTTGATTGACGATTGTAATCCCTCCTTGAAAAGGAAATCAAATTTTCCTAAAATAGGTCGACACGACAATAGCCATAGCATATATCCATGGTCTTCCTAGTAGGATGTTGTAATCAAGATTTCCATCGATTACTTCAACATCTATTTCTATTGTTTTCCCTCCTAGTTCAACTTTCAAGTTACTTAGAATACCATATGGGGTATATGTCCTTCCGTCGAATGCTTTTAATGTCGTCGAAGATCGCGACAAGGTTGGAGATCCTAAAGTTTTCCAGCAACTCATCGACATAATGCATGTAGATGCCCCCTCATCAATAATTGTTCGATGAACAGTTTTGTTGAGGGCTTTCACTTGAACAAGGAAAGCTAGTTGAGTTGGTAATTGAGGATCGTACCCTTTATGATCAAAGGATACAAGATTGGAATCCTTTGGGTCTATCCCACCAATGGCTAATAATAAAGCCTGCTTTTGGGATGGGCAATTTTGTAGTACTTCAAGAGTCGACATAGCGGATGGCGATTGGGCCAAATCTTCCACTATATTATAATGCTGTGCCGCTCTAGTGCGGGGATTAAATGTCGACTTGTGTACTACTCCCTTCGGCGGTTTTATTGTCAATTTGGGAATGATGGGCGGTGCAACTTCTATCGAAGTTGTTGTCAAACTACTAGGTTGATCTTTATCCTTGTTGTTCGACAGCTGTGGATTCCCATAATATTTGTTCCTTATCGATATCAAAGCATCATTTTGCTGTTTTGAAACTGACAACATTAGCACTTGAGACGGGGAAGCATTTCCACTTTCAACCAGATTTGTTCCTGGATTTAGAAATGGATCAGTTAACACTGCGGAGGTTTTTGAATTCTTGAAGAATTTTTTAAGCTCAGCTCTATGTGGACAATTTGCGGTCCAATGATCCTCATCGCATATAAAGCATGGATTTTTTGGTTTCCTATCTCCAGGAGGGTTTGCAGAAGATTTTTCAGGTGATGATTCTTCATGTTTCTTCTTCTTTCCTTTTCCTTTCTTCTTGCCCCCTGGTTGTTTGGTTTCTTTGCCTTTATCTGTCGATACGTCATTTACTTCCGAGGCAAGAAGTTCATCTTTTGCATTTTGACCTGAAATATTACGGGTCTTTTTGGATGTAGCCTTTGTCGATTTCGTGTCTGTTGTGCCAATCACGCCATCACTGGCATGAGAGTCATTGTTTGATTTAGGAGGAGGAGGAACTGAGAATTCTGGTCTAGGGGCGTCAGGTATTTTATTGTAGAGCGTGCCGGACTAAGTGTAAATCAAGTCCAAATATTGTGCACGAGCGATAACTTGCTCTTCTGTTACAACTCCCCCCTTTGCCACATCTTCCGTGATGGAAGGTAGTAATGACTTGATAAACCATTCAGCTAAGAGCTGATCGTGAACATACATTTTTACCATTCTATGACGACGTCGCCACTGATGTATATGATCAGATATGTGAGTGGCCGTTGTCTGTTTGAAGTTGGTAAGGAGTTCTGTTCCCGTTTCGTACCTTATTGGTAATTGAAAATGGGTTAAAAAGGTTGTGGATAAGGTACTGAAGTTGTCGAATGAAGCTCTAGGAAATTCGATGTACCATTTTGCCGCTGGACCCGTTAACGTCCTCTGAAAAAGGTGAAGCCTTATCGAATCATCATTTATGGTGTTTGAAGAAAACCATAGATGAAAGGTAATCACATGATTCGATGGATCTTCACCCGGATTTCCATTAAATTTAGGAATATCCGATGGAAGTTTATGCGGAATCGCTAGCCACCAAGGGGCGTCAGCGATTGGATCGTTTGTTAACCAATTTAAATCAGGTAACTCTAAAGTTGCCACAAAGGGTAAATGCTGATTCAAGTTAGGTGAAGCATACCCAGGATAAGATGGGATTGCTTGAGTAGTTGGTCTTTGCATACCGGCATAATGCATTTGATGCTGGTAACTTTGGTAAGGTTGGTGGGAATGAGCATTGTAAAATGGTTGATTTTGACCATTTTGAATATACGGCTGTCCACTATTTGCAAAGATTTTTTGCTCAGAACCTTGGTATACTTGTTGGAATTGTGGTTGTTGGTATTGTACTAGCCATGGTTGTGAAGCCATGTGCTGTTGCCCGATACTAACAGTTTGACCAAGATGAGGGGTAATTGTACCCATCTGAACCTGTGTCATTCCACCAGTTGGCGATTGTGGTTGAGTTGCAGGGTCAAGGGGCTGTTGCATTACAACCTGAGAAACCTGAGGTTGGCATACAAGAGGCAGCGCTTGAACTTGCAACACCGTCACAATAGCTGGCGTAGTTGGTATATTTGACATAGGTAAGCATTGTTGCATCGAATATACGACTCTTGGTTGTTGAGGTAGTATCGGTACCCAACCGCTTGAGGTAATTCCAGTATAACCCGAATTTTTTTGTGAACTCCCGTATGGATATCCTCCTGAAGGGGATAATGAAAGGGTATACTGCCCCCCATACGGTGGTAATCCAGAACTCAAGGGAATGGTTTTCCCTTGAGGGCCAGACTGCCCAAATTGACTTCCAAATGGATCAATTTGTTGAGACTCAACATAAGAGTTTCTGGATATTATTCCGGATGAACAAACAGGAACAGACCATACTGTCGAAATGGCCCCTGAGTGGGCTCCTTCTAGCGGTTGAGAGCTAGTTGGGACAGATGGTATACCGGCAAAAATTGTTGGAGTGATAGCAGGGAGTTCTGCCGTCGCTGTGTCAGATGACACAGTCCTAGATGTTGACGGTTGTTCAGACATTTCTAGTCTATCCAAAAGATTACCTAGCGATTCTATAGGAGCTTTCGATGGCGGTAGACTAACTTCTGATGAAGAAGGATATAGAGTGATCCCGACTGCAAATTGTGATGGAGTACTAGTTGGAGGATCTTCCACAATCTCTTCTATGGCAATCAGACCAGGTGGAAGGGGAAGACCGTCAGGTCCGTAGAATATTTTTGGTGCCGAAGAAGGTATGGGATTAGCAGCGACAAATGTTTGAGGAGAAAGACTCTCCAAACAGGTTGTAAATGGAACTGGTTTGGTAACACAAGTGTTTACTCTCAGAGTAGGATCAGTACTACTGTCCTTCTGTGGATGCTGAACTTCTTCTGTAGAGGCAGGGATTCAAGAAATGTTTGGAGTAACCGGAGACTCTGATGTTGTTGGAACACTTGTTCTAACCTTAACAGGAGATTTGGAACCGGTTAAATGAGTTCGCTTTGTCCTACTATCTTCGATTCTGGAGACAAAGACGATTGACTCATAAGCCTCCGCGAACGACGGGGTTTCAATTGACTTTCTTCCACGATTGCGGATTACTCGATCAACTAAAATAAAGGGGAAGTATGTTTCCGAATTAAATGAATTTTAGACGCTTTGACACAACTTGTTTTTTCAATTTTTAAGAGTCAAGAAAAAATAAAAGATGACTCTAGTCTCCGTCGATTTTTAATGAGCCTGAAGTGACAAGTGCTCAGATGGACCTTTTCTGTTAAGGAGTCTGAAAAGGAACGAAAGGGACTGCTCTGGAAATCTAGGTAGAGGGATTACCAAACCAATCATAAAACTGCAGAATACTTTTTACGGTATGGCAGTCAATCTTCCCGAATGCTGTGTTCAGTGCATTGCGATTGATAGTGCGACAGACATGGCTTCTTATGGATAAAGGATTAAGCCTATTGGGGTCTCCAAAAATATACTCGACGGTACGTGGGAGCACAAGTCTGTACTGGCACTTATCGCCTCAAAGTGGAGGAATCACCCAATCATCAGTGAGAATAATAGTTACCAGGCTTTACGACGCCGGAATACGTCTCTAGGCTAGACTTCTAAATGTTGTGTGTTAAGTTCCAAAGCGTTGTTAGATTCATTGAATTTATTTTAATTTGATCTTGTTTATGAAGTTTTCCTTTCAGGTTCACCGCGAGATGTCGATGTAATTCCTAAAATGCAATCTAAGATGATAAACAAACTTTTTATCTTCTTTGTGCAATGAAAATCCTAGCTACTAAGGAAAGAAAGACAAAATCTTTTCACAAAGAGCAAACAGCACACTCTAAATGCACTTTCCTAAATCAAGCCAATCAGACTGTCTATATGCAAATGCACATGCATGTATTTGTTTTCGACTTTCTTAGTATATGAATGCTAAAAAGAAAGTTGATGCACAAATCTGAATTTCTTTTCAAGCGAAAAATATCAACAAGTTTCTTTTCGAAATAAAAAATGGAGACGATCACAACACCTTACGATAAATATCAACAAGTTTCTTTTCGAAATAAAAAATGGAGACGATCACAACACCTTACGATTTTGAAATGAATACTTGTTCTTGACACTAGAAAATTACAAATTCAAACCAAAAACAATAGTAATAGGATAATCGACCATCAACAGCAATAAAACTCTTTCCTACGATTGAAATCAACACTTGCGATAGTTTCAAATCAAAGGACGACAGTACAATTATCCTACTTTTGCAAAGGAGAACTAAAAATGACTCAACAAACACACAAAAACATCTACAGTTCTTTTGTACAAAGGAGGCAGAATAACAACAAGGAAAAGGGATTTCAAACAGACATATATTGATCACAACATCTACAATTCTTTTGTACAAAGGAGGCGGAATAACAACAAGGAAAAGGGGTTTCAAACAGACATATACTGATCACAGGCAGCAAAATTCAGGAATAGAACTAGAAAGAATGAATCACAGAAACCAAAACTATACAGAGCCTAGTCTGATCAGCGCACCTGTAACACCGAGAATTTAAAATGCAGCGCACCTTGTCCACTTGGGAAGTGTGCTGAAGTTCAGATTCTCTGAACAGTACCTGCGCTGGGCCAGAAACGAGATTCTGTTTGGGTTCCGAGTCACAGTTTGCAGTTCAGTTCTTGGGTTTTGGCCGAGCAAAAAGCAATCAGTAATGCAACAATAAGGGGTAGATCTAAGGAGGATCTAAGAGCTATCACAAGGGCAATCAGATAGTTTGTGAATCAGTTGTTTAAATCATAAACAGATCCAGTAGATGGATTGAAGTAGCATTTATCTACTTTGCATTTGTTATGGCAAATGCAGTTCGAATACTACATGTAAGTTTATGAAACAGACAACAAAGAATGATAAATAAACAAACTAATTCTTCCCCAGTGGAGTCGCCATTTTGTTACAGGGAAAAGTGTCTATATAGAACTGCTCTATCCCACTAAGGTGTGACAGCTGCCTTAGAAACAAACAGAGAAAATCTACTTTCATTTTTCCTTTATGAATTATAGATAGAGAGGAACAGAAAGACCAACCTCTGTCTTGCGCTAATCTCCTGATTTGATTCCTCTCTTCTTTGATAGTCTTTAGCTACCTGCTCCCTTGCACACCCAGCTTCACAAAAGTACCTGTAAGATCAAAGTAGGATAGCACTATAAAAAGACGTGGATCTATAATCATAAACAATCTAGGATCAGATGTAAATTGACCATACAAATGTAGCAAACATCAATGACACAAAAGCATGGAGGAAAACTTGAATAGCTTTTATTGATAAACAAGAAAGAGCCAAGAGGAGTTACAACCAGTTGTTCTGACCCAACACCAACCTCTCAGCAAGGAAGCTCCTCTTCACCTCATACAAAGCTTAGATCACCCAACAATCTGATGTTTGTCTCAAGAAACCAACAACAATTCCTTACAATATGCAAAATTCCAGCCTCTGGATCTCTAGGATGAGGGATCCATATATAGATATCTATAATGGAGATGAGTCAGCTTATGATTTCATTAGTGTATTCCCTCTAATAGTTCTTACTACCACTTGGAGATTGATGATCTCTTACTCATCCTTGGTTGAATTCAGAGAGGCAAGTGTCACAGGAGAAGATTCTGGAAGCTTCCATTGCCTCTCCACCTCGCGGAATGACACTGCCATTTGTCATTTCTCACCCATCGCACCCCATAGAAGGGCTTTTTGAAATGAAACGCATCCACACAGTGTATTTAGGTCAGATACAATGCACTTGTCCAGTGGAGCAACTGAAATGATCCTGTTTTGACCAATTCTGAGCAGTTT
Organism: Pinus tabuliformis; assembly: GCA_031772625.1. Taxonomy (NCBI): domain Eukaryota; kingdom Viridiplantae; phylum Streptophyta; class Pinopsida; order Pinales; family Pinaceae; genus Pinus; species Pinus tabuliformis. The sequence continues at coordinate 44,186,473 of CM062815.1, forward strand.
TTCATGGAGAACTTCTGGGAGAAGCTGTAATCTGTTGACCTTGTTCCTTTAGGGGTTAGAAAAACACTTTTAGGGACTTAGGAGCCCTTGGTTTATGGACATTTCATGCTTGGGGTTGTAGTGCCCAAAAATGTCTATAACAATCGGGCCAGATGACTATATGATGGAAGCAAAATCTTAGCGCTCCAGGCAGCTGAAAGGAGGCACGGGACTATGACCTACACTACCTGGGTTATAGGGATGTCAAACTGGGGGACTGTACGAGATGGAAGAATGTCACAACATCAGAGGAAATGTGAAGGGAGTTGCACTATAGGAGGAAAGAACATGCAGAGAATCTAGAAAGTGATCGTTACAGTCACTATTCGTGATTTGACAGTCAGAAAACGGCTAAGAGGAGTGTGGGGGTAGAATTTAAGACATAATTTAAATGCGAGATCTTCCAAAATCTACAGCCAATATAGTATTTATGAATGGATTTTGGGGGGAACGGTTGGATTTGAATTCAAGTTTTCTTATAAATTACAAATGGCTTCCCTACAAAAAACACTTTTCATTCTCAGAATTGATGTGTCGAGCTATCAGTTGTGCATGAACCTTGTGAATTTTGAGGCTTTGGTGGTTAGCTTAGTGTTTGATAGGTTTCCTAAGGAAACCTAGGAGCTCCTTAATAGGTTGATGTCGGAACCCATGGAAACTGCAAGTGTTGGAGGATCGATGGCCTCTGAGGGAGCTGCACTTGAGGTCATAAGTGTGGAGGTTCCCGCAGATGTTCCAAAGTCATCAAGGTTGCCCAGGTCGAGGTCTACGCTGAAAAGAGAGGGGCCATACATTAAGAAAGACAAAAAGAAAGCGACACAGTCGGTGTGCGAGTCGCCAAGGAAGCAACAGAAGAAAGAGAAGCCCACGTGCACGAGAAAGGCAAGGTGGTAAACCTAGAATTCAATGAGGGTGTAGATGGAGGTGCAGAGGACATTGACATTGAGGGTGTAGACCCTATCTCAAATCTACCTAAATACATACCTCTGCACTGGGGAAAGGTGAAGGTCCCAAAGGACCCAGATGAGGGAAAATTTTTGCTTAATACACCTCTGTTACCCGATCAAATCACATTTGAAGGTACGCAATTGGCACGTGTCCCACATCTGCAGTTAGAGGATTGGGACTTGGAAGATACTGAGTGATTCCACCACCTGGTTATTGACAGTTTCATGCAGAGGGTATTCTATAAGGATTCGGGTATCACCGCGTTGGAGCCAGTGAAGTGGATTCATGGGGTGGAGAAGATAGGATTGATGAACCTTCTATGGGTGCCACATTACCACCACGCACCCATAAACTTGATAGTTATCAAATAGTTGTTGTGGTTAGAGCACAATGGGTGCCTTTGGTTGGAGGAGCCAATCCTAATAACTGATATGCTGATCCATAAGATCACCTAGCTACCCCATTCAGGAAAAAATCTGGCCAAGGCATTTGGTGGAAAGGTGGGTGAGCATGACCTCACTGAGCGAATTAAGGAAAATTTTAAGCTTGTCAAAAAGCCACATGGATACTCAATTTCAAACATAACCGACCCTGGGGTCAAGGTAGCCACCTAGATCTTGGCTGGGAAGATAATGTGGAAGTGTCACACAGATGAGGTGTCGACACCAGTAGTCTCATTAGCAGCCCACTGCATGAAGGACATACAATTTAATTGGGTGCGGTACCTCTGCAGCGAATTCCTCGCGAACTACAGAGAAGTGCAGGATCAAAACAAGTCATTCCATTACCAATGGTTGTTGTTATCAATTGTGTTGGTCACATGGTAGTTGCTGAAGGACAGTCAGTTTCCTCCGATGGTGACCGATTTGCTAGAGGTTGTGAAGTTTTCTTCTCTATGGGCCACGAAGGATGCTGAGAGGGTCCACCATAGCAAGGTCTTCAGGGTTTTGATGGAGATGAACATCAATATGGCCATCAACCAAAAGCCAATATTGTCACCAATTGTTTATGAGCAGTTGTTAGGATACACAGAGTTCAAAGTGGACTTCCATTGTATCTCCATCCGGGCGCGGAAGGACCCAGAACATAAATGGTATGATCTCCCATACCTTGCAACAGATGATGCGATAGCAATGGTCCTTGATCGTTGGCTAGTAGAATGGTGCACAACCTCAGATTTATCTTTTGGATCCAGTAATTCCACATGAAAGCAGAAGGAGGAGGCTCAGTTGAAAATGTAGTAGATGGCTGAAATACATAAAAAAGAAGAAGAGGAAAAATCTAGAGATGAAGCAGAGTGCACCGTTAAGGAGTGTGCAGAAGTGAAGGAAGAGGAGGAAGATCGCAACTATGGCAGAAATCAAAAGTCTCCTTTTCCACAAATGGAGGATGAGCAACAATCTAAACAGGGTGGTGGAAACCTGGAGATCACCCCCTTCCTATAAAGCGAATTCGGGAACATGAGAAAGAAGGGTCGTGGAAGAAGTCCAAGGCAAGTAAATCATCGCTCGACCCGATCACCTTGACAAAAGGTGACTTAGATGAAATTGGTGATAAGGTCAAGGATGCGACCGCAGAACCACTACAACAGTTTGAGCAGCAACAATAACAAGCCTTGGTCACCATTCAGACGGGTCTACATGAGATGCAGATCCAAACTACTCAACTATAGATCGGTGTAGGGAAAAGTAGTGCGACATCGAGTAGTTTGGTGCCAAGTACCTCTGAAGAATCAGAGATGGTCGCTCTTTGGATCCCCAGGCTGTCGCGCTGCTGGATGGAGGTTTGAATGTAGAAGTGGAAGCTTACAGGGCTACTATCAGGACACTAAAACATATTGGGTTGAACTTGGCTGTGCTTCCAAGTGAAGCCCTTCACACCCTGTGTTGGCATGAAAGAGTCATTAGGGGAAGACCCCAGGTTCAAGCGTAGACAGTCAACAATGGTTCATTGTAGTTGTTGGGAATGAGTTCCCCCAAGAGAATTTTTGGGGCTAAAAGCCCATGCTTTGGGATAGCTTTGTAATAAAGTTGTAAAGTCTCCGCATTTTGTGGTCGTGGAGCGTGAAGGTGTCAAGAGTCATAAAGGGTTGTCCACCCTTATTTTTTAAAGTGTCAAGTCGACTGTAAAGATCCACTCATGGTCCACGGACCATGGGATTGTATAAAAAGGAGCTAAGTAAGTAAGCTCTAAGTTAGAGGAAGTTAGGGAAGTGAGGAAGAAAGTAGTGGAGTAGAGTGGAGAAGTCTAAGTGTTATCGGGTCTTAGTGTAGGTAGAGGCTTTGCAGCTAAGTGCGCAAAGGCCTAGGGTGGAAGTCCACAGCTAAGTGCGTAGACCCCTACAGTTGTGTGCGCAGGGTGGATAGAGTCTATATTAAACTGAAATATATCAATAAATAAAAGTATTCTGCAAATACTATGTATTTAGTTCTTGTTATGCATATTATTATATTGCATTTTGGGTTTAATTTACAATGTTTATTTGATTCGTGAATATATGTGAATGTATCAGTTCAATGAACGGAAGTAAGGATATCAGTTTACATGGTGCTAACTGTGATTAATTAGTAAGATAAATAAACACCTGAAATAACTTGGGAACCTATATAATACATTGTCATAGCTGCGCGAAAGTACCTAGACCACGGGTTAGGGCTATGTGAAGGTCGATCGTACACCTTCGCAGAGGTACTAAGGGGAGGAATGAAGGGTTACACTAACAGAACCCTAAGGCTTAGCGACCTGTACGAAAGTAGGAGAAGAGGTACAAACCGACATCACGACCATCTTAGGGTGCGGAAAATTGGTTCCAGCATCCCCCCATACTGCTTCAGGTGAGACTTCAGTCCACACTCCATGGGATGATGTCGAAAGGGCTAGTAGTGTGTGGATTTTTTTGGCTAACTAATGCTGAACCTGGGTCAGGGCCCACAAAGCCAAAAAATGGTTCTGTTGTCGAGACTGGGATCTGCATGAGAGATGTGTGATGTCATATCACTGGAATCCAACTAAGAAAGAGATCGAGGATTAGTTAGATAGAAAGATCCATGAATTCGTAGTGCAGGAGAACAAAAACCCATGATTGACAAAGGAACAGTGGTTAGAAAAATATTTGTATACAAAAATCTATGAATTTTTTTTTTGTTTCTTTCTAGTTTAGTTATATGAGTGGATCGCGAAGCTAGTAGGTAGCCAAGGAAGGTGGAGGCGTGATGGTCCTATTGTCTAGACCCCAAAGATAGTACAGAGACTGGAAGATTCTGAGGATAAGATCGCTTGCTCTTTCGATCATTGGCTTGATCATATCATAGGAAGATTTGTGACTAAATTCGTAGTCGATACCTCTGTCAGTTGCAGTGAGGTGGAGTGGCGCTTTTTCAAAAGGCCACGAGGTAAGTACTTGAAGTATTTAAATACTTGGATTAAGATGCTATTATGCAAAAAATGGGTTATGCAGCTACCTTAATGTTTGGAGCTACATGAAGTGGAAAGTCTTACATGAACGAAGGAAGAAAGGGCCCTGAATATAGCCCATTGATTTCACCTCCTTTGAGTAATGAAGAGGGAGTAGCGCAGGCTTCTCCATGAAGTGTAGTTTAGTTGATAAAACAAGGATTCCTGCAACTACCACTTCCACCTACACCACCTCCAAATTCACCACTGTCACCTGTGACTTCACCCACACCACCACCACCTCCAACATAGTTCAACATGGTGAATTTAGTGAAGCTTCCTTTTTTAAGGGCTTGGGAAATGAGGACCCGAACTAGTTCTGGTTTGTCATAAAAGCTGTATGGGAAGCTCAGGGCATCACATGTGATCACATGAAGAAGGCAATGTTGGTTAGTGCTTTAAAAGATTGCATGCTAACTTGGTACATCAAGTACTCTAATGATAACCTGAATGTTGGGTTGGCAGAGATCCTGACCACGCTGAATAAAGAGTTCAGTAGGCCTAAATCTGAGGCACAGTCGATTGTGGGGTTCAAGGAAATCGCGATGAAACCATGTGAGACACCTTGGGAATTGGATTAGAGATTGAAATGTAAAATCCGCGAAGCTAATATGAACTTAACAAACGGAAATCACTGTGAGTGGTTCGTGGCTTTGCTCCTGCCTCACCTAAGGGTTGCACTGTCACAATAGAAGATTATGATTCAGGCAGAGGCCTTATATATTGCAATAAGACAGCATGAAACACTGATGCAAGATCCAAATATGGGGGTTCAGCAAATCCATGTGCAGTTGCAAAATCATTGCCTCGAAATGAAAAGATTGAAGCAGGATAAAATAGTTTGATAGGAGGCATGCGAAGAGATATGGTGCCTGAAATGTAAGGGTCAAGGGCATGAAAAAGACCACTACCCGATCTTTGCAAACTATATTGAAGGAGGAGGACCGATGCCTTTGAGGCCAGACGCCCAAGCAGGACTAAGTGTGGGGCCCATTTTGTGGTGTGTTATATGTCAGGTAGTAGGAAAACATAGAACTGATAATTGCCATTCGCTGTAGAAGTTTTTACAAAAACCGAAACAACTATTATGCAACTTCTGCAGGTCGGTAGGCCATGATGAGTGCAATTGCCAAAGTTATGAATTAGTTATGGATAGAACACCCACCTATAGAGTTTAGGCAGAAACGCAACCTCCTAACGAAAGCACTGGGATTGCACAAATAGGATTTCAAGGGTGTAGACGAGGCCGAGGTGATGGAGGACCTGGCAGAGGTCGCGGACAACTAATATGTTACAATTGTGGAGGACCAAGACACTATGCCCATGAATGCACTAACCCAATGTGTCTGTCGTGCAAATATTGCATTCCATTTGATCATGAGACAAAGGACTGTCTTACACTGATAGCGAGGATATGTGACAAAGGGGTGCTACCACCGTAGTCAACTCAAAACATGCAGATGATGAAGGTCGAGCCTCACGAAGAGGATCCAAATGTGAATATAGTGCTCCAAATTTGAATGGAAATGGGTGACGATAAGGGGAAATAACCTGAAGATAGTGCATGGGTTCGTAAAGCTCTAGGAAAGAAAGATAAATTTGATTTGGAATGCGCATGCGAAACGTTCATGGAAGAAAAGAAGAGTTTCACTGAGGCCTCTACCTTGGGGAGCTGAGATAAGCCTATTCAGGAAATGGACCCCTCTATGCTTACGAACTTTCTAGAGACCTACATGAAGTTTTTACACGATAGCAAGGTTGTTAAGGGGTTACAGGAACTTATAAATAGATGCGCCGGATATGCTCCGGGAGAACCGTGCATGGTACAGAATATTGGTAAGCATAAGGCGAGGACAGGGTGTGAGATGAGACTCACTGCGCAGGTTGGAGAATATGAAATGGATCAGGTTATTCTGGATCTGGGGTCAGACACGAATGTTTTGCCGAAACAGACTTGGGAGTGGATGGGGAGACCCATACTGTAGTGGTTTCCGATTCAGTCAAGGATGGAAAATCAATAGAATATCATCCCCATGGGATAGGTACAGGGAGTAACTGTATATATTGAGGGTGCGAGCTCATTGGCTAACTTTGAAGTGATAGAAATTGTGGATGACAGCAACCCCTACCCTGCACTCCTCGGCATTGATTGGGCTACTAACATGAACAGGGTAATAAACCTAAAGAAGTGAAAGATGATATTTGAAAAGAAATCGCTTCGTGTACTAGTACCCCTAGATCCCGTTGAAGGACCATGCTATACTAAACTAGTCTGCCATTACGAAAGTGATGACGGTTTGGACTGCATATACAAAATAACTGCGCAAGACCAAGATTGGGTGAATCTAACAACGGATGGTCGAATTACATGGGATCATGAGAGTTCTTGTAACTCAGACTCAGATGAAGAATTAGAGTGCTAGCAGAATCGACTACATGAAGTAACTACGCTGAGCTGTAACATGATGGCCCAGTCACTGTGTTGTGTGTCATCACAGGTACAAAATCTGCCCACTTATGATGGCTTGAATGATGTGGATGTGTTTCTAGATACATTTGAGAGGGAAGTACCAGAGAGGTAATGCTTCAAGGCTTTGAATTGGGCGCTGTGCACTATGCCTACGAGATGGTGGGGTACACACAAGGGTAGTTTTGACGATTGGCGTGAGTGTAGGAGGATGATGAGAAAATGTTTTGGGAAGCCGAAGGTATGAATGATAGACGAGTATGACGGGAAGGGCGATCCGTGCACACACTTGGCCAAATGGGCTAAGGCTTATGGGGAAAAACCCTAACCTAAATGGGTGCACTTGTTTTGTCACACCTTGGATGTCATCCTGATGAACTGGTACTTGGAGACAGAGCTCCACCATGGCGCATGCGAATGGGATATTATGCATGAAGGGTTCATAATGATGTTCAGCTTTGAAGATGGGTTTGACTATATTGACGAAGTGCTACAAGAAGTTAAAGCAGCAATCTTTAGTATACCACAGGATCCTCTAGATTTGATTCAACCCGATTGGACTACTCAACTGAGTCACGCGATGGAATTCTATAACGTGACAATTGAAGAAGAATACGAGGACCCCTAAAAGATTGATATCCCTGAAACCGAGGGTCACCACAAGGTCGAGGGACTACAGATCAAGAATCTTGATATAACCAGACCATTGAAAAGGAAATAGGTAAATATTGGTACGGAGGCAGAGCCCAAATTCATGAAGATTGGAGATTACTGGGATCACGCGATGGTAGATAAGGTTGCCGAATTTCTCTACGAATACTAGGATTTGTTCCCTGCCAAGTTTATAGAGTTAAAGGGGATAATAGTAGACCTAGGAATTATGAGGATCATGTTAAAGCCCGACGCGAAGTCAGTTAAGAAAAGACCTTACCAACTCAATCTGAAGTATAAGGAGAAGGTCCACTTAGAGTAAGATAAGATGATCGCAGCAAGCATCATTGAGCTTGTAGAAGAATCTGAATGGGTGAGCTTGATGGTGGTATAGGAAAGAAGCAAAAGGATGAAATAAGGATATGTGTAAATCTCAGGAAGTTGAATGACGCTTGCATGCATGATCCTTTCCTGACTTCATACACTGATGAGGTATTGGATAATGTAGCTGGCTAGGAAGAGTACTCCTTCACTGATGGGTTTTTAGGTTACCATCAGATCAAAAGAACACTTGAATATAGAAGCAAGGTGACCTTCATGACTGAATGGGGATGTTTTCAGTACACTATAATGCCTTTCAGATTGAAGAATGTGCCTGCGATTTTTTCGTGCATTGTCATTGCTGCATTCAAAGACTTCCTTCATAAGTTTCTGGAGGTGTACTTTGATGACTAGAATATTTTTGGGTTGGTAAAATTCCATGTGGCCATTTGTGCTTAGTGTTAGATACTTGTCGAAGGTACCAAATTGTGCTCAATATAAAGAAATGTTTGTTTTGTGTTCCTTTTGGGACTCTGCTAGGTCATGTAGTTTGTAGATAGGGACCGATGGTAGCTATTGTGAAGATCACAGTGATACTTAACTTGGAGCACCGAGGAGTGTGAAACAACTGCGTGCAACCTTGGGACATACTGGGTACTATAGGAAGTTTAACAAGGGCTATGCACAGATCGAAGCACCTATGGAGAAGCTGTTGAAAAAGGATGTCACATTCTGTTAGAAAGAGGACTGTTAGGAAAGCTTGGATGTGCCGAAAGGAAAAATGGTCACTGCACCGATTTTAGTCTTCCCAGATTGGAAGAAGGAGTTTCATGTACATGTAGACACGTCATGCATAGCACTAGGAGCAGTACTGACACAGGCCAACGAAGGAGAATTGGGCCATCCTATAGCATTTGCAAGAAGGAGGTTATCCAAGGTTGAGAAGAACTATTCAATAACCAAGTGCAAAGGAATAGCCATGGTATATGCACTCCAAAAGTTTATACACTATTTGTTGGGTGGAAATTTTGAAATGTATACGGATCATTCTGTGTTGAAATACCTAGTCAATAAGCATGTGTAGGGGGGAGAATCTGTAGGTGGTTTTTATTGTTCTAGGAGTATGATTTTGAAGTTATTGTGAAGATTGGACGACTAAACGCGGGACCAAACCATCTGTTGTGCATCGAAAAGGGGGAAGAGCCAACTAATTTGGAGGAGGAATTGCCTGATGCATAGATCTTTGCAGTGAGTGTTATGGATGGTCACTTTGAAGACATAATACACTTCTTAATGACAGTAACTACCCCAAAAGGCTACACCATCTAGCAGAAAAAGGAGTTAGTGGTGCACACGTCAGAGTTTTCTGTCATTGCCGTACATCTGTACAAAATGGGGTCTGATGAAGTATTGTGATGATATGTACCAGATTTTAAAAGAAGCAGTATCCTCGTGGATGCTCATGGGGGTGTTGCAGGAGGCAATTATGCGGGAAGAGCGATCGTACAAAAGATCCTACCCACAGGGTTGTGGTGGCCAACCCTCCATCAGGATTCCAAAGCCTACTGCAGGGCATGCGATGTGTGTCAAAGGACTGGTAGGCCATCGCAGAGAGATAAGTTGCTCGTGAACCCACAGATGATGTTACAACCTTTCGAGAAATGGGCCATATATTTTGTGGGACCCATTCAGTGCCAAGGAAAGAAGCCATGAGCACGATACATTATCACCACGACTTAGTATTTGAATCAATGGGTGGAGGCACAGCCTCTGAAGGACTACACAAGCATGACCACTGCGAAGTTTCTCTTTGAGTATGTATTCATGCGATTTGTGTGTCCAAAGGTTTTAATGAGTGATCGTGGTGTGCATTTTCTAAACGATACGATCAACACGCTAACAGAGGAATTTCAGGTGTATTATCATAAACACATGCCTTATCACCCACAGGCTAATGGGACGGTGGAAGCATTCAATAAGGTACTAGAGAACATGCTGACCAAAGTTTGCAACACTCAGTGAAGTGATTGGGACCTGCACATATCGGTAGTACTATGGGCCTATCGAACAACATGCAAAAAATTGACTAGGCAGACACCCTTTAGGTTTGTTGTTACATAGTAATTTGTCATTGTCTTCACTCCAGTCTTCCTACTGTGTCATGTGTCCAAGCCAAACATGCTCATATTAGACAAATGCTCTCCGATGTTTCCAAATGACCCACTTTTCCTAAGTTATCTGCCTCATCGCGTCTGTTGGCTAAATAAACGCGTTGAAGGGCACTCCTAAACAGTCCAGAAGCACTGCATCACGGAAGTACACCTGATTCCCATGATGGTTCGATTTTATGTGCTAGCACAAGGTTGCTTGTAATCTTTAGTGATGACCTGAATAGCTACATTATTCAATAGCGATGTCAGTTCAAAAGATCAGTTATGTACCCGCGATGATCCAGATTGGGTGAATTTGTTCCAATAGTCGGCCTTCCAGATGACTCCAGACCTGGTTGTTGGCATAGTTTATGTTGCCCTCCTTTCTCTGGCTTGGTTGTTCTATCATTTGTGCTACCTTCATTGGAGATAAGCTCACTCTTCCACCTTTCATGGAGACTCCTTCTCTTATTTAAACTCTAACCATTGCTATGCACTACTAGTTTTTGGGATAGTTGATGATAGTTGGCTAGTGGAGTAGTGTTGTTAGTGTTTGTGAGTTTGTTAGATAGTTGGTGTGAGTGTGACAAGTGTGGGATTATTGATAGCTTGTGGAAGGTTGTGAAGTGCCCTTAATCTTGTGTAAAACTTGTGAGTGAGAGAGACTTGTGTGTTGGGAGATCCATCTTCAAAGAGTGAATGCTTGAGGAACATGCTGGCTGGATCCCTCTGAGAAGGCTTGTGACATCAAGACTTTAGTTGTAAGCTTACTCTTATTTCATTATTAATGCAATCAATGATGTTTTCCTATGTCTTGTATGTAATGTACTTGATAGCTCATGACTTCTTGACTTTGTAAGTAAATAGATCATTGTTGTTCCAGTTACGTGCTTTGTTGTATTTCCTTTGCATTGTTTCAGGTTGATTACTGATTAAGAAGTGGAAGCTGGAGCAGTACAACAGAACTCCATCGAACACCGGTTGAGGTAGGCCTCCAAATGTGACTGTTTAAGGAAAGCTATTGTTGATTTGTCCTTGTTTGTGACTAGACCCACTCTAGGGCTAGAGGGTTTGCGTCTGTCTGTAGAGGGAACACTTTCCTGCATCACACTTGTATATGGTGTTGAAGTAGTGATTCCCATGGAATACATTGTGCCTAATCTACACATAGCGGCACTCATGGGTATGGTGGATTGCAGAGCCTTGGAAGAGAGGTTCACGTAGCTTACTGAGCTTGAGGAAGAAATATTTATGGCTGGATTTCACCAACAGGTCCAAAAGAAACGCGAAAAATCATGGCATGATCGACACATTAAACTGCGCACCTTTAAGGTAAATTATTTGGTTTTGTTATATAACAACAATTTTGATAAATTTCCAGGGAAATTCAGAATGCAATGGCAAAGGCCCTATGCCATTAAGGAGATTACTGACGATGGAGCAGTTCAGTTGGTTAAATTGAATGGAGATTCATTCCTAAGAAAGGTGAATGGCAGTCGATTGAAGACATACACCAGTGATCCAACCAGGTGAGTATATGAAGGTAGCATAGTCTTAGCATTCTAGGCAGCTGAAAGGAGGCACAGGACTATAAACTACACTGCTCAGGTGTGGTGAAGTAAAATTATAAGTGCAGACATGAATGAATTCCTCTAGCCCGATAATGGGTCTAGCCACATCAAATACATTCTATGGAAGATTTCCTTAGGTTAGAATCAATCAAGAGGGCCTACCTCTTGGTCACTTATCCTTCTTGATGATGTCCTCGCTTTCTCGATCCAACAATCTCTCGCTTCCTTCTTCAAGTTCCTGAAACAAGTAAACAACAACATCACACAAACATAATAATAGACAAATTGCAATTCAACCTATTTAATGAGTCAAGAAGCATTAAGACACGAATATGTAATATTACAAAACATGTAGGAAATCAATTGATAGTTTCATATCTTAATATCAAAGGGAGATTACTACCATTCGTCTTGACGTTGCATTATTCCTCTGACCAGACCAGTTTCCCACACACTTATGCTAGCATTCCACGATAGCTTCAAACAACTATAGTTTTAAATATCATCCCCTTAGGCTTCACTCCAAACCAAAACACACTTCTACCTCACACAACTAGATAGCTACAACTCGTAATAGCTTGCTTGTCTACTCCAAAATAATATACTCACACTTAGCCAACAGTCTAACTGTGACTAGCACTAGCTCGTGCTTGGGATGAAGGAAGGTTTATATAGGAAATATGGATGGGAGATGGATCCTCTTCTCATGGGAGAAGAACTTATCCCTTGAGGTAATTCCATCATTATAGGGGAAAGGAGCCCAAATCATCATCCTCGACTCCATCTGGCCAAACCATTTACCGGACTTCCATTATGGAGATTCTAGAGTTGGAAGCTTCGGCTCTAATTTAAAGAACTTTCCATAAGAGGACCGACACAACTGTAACACAGCTCAGTCACTCCAGTCGGCATGAGGAGTAGTGCTAATCTCTACACATCGACATGGGAGAGACAAAGGCCATTAGCTCCAGTCTTGTAAACTAGGCAAAACAAACGTTTCAGGGGAAATGGTGCAAAAGGGAAATGGTCTACTCATGAAGAGCGACATAATGGGAGTTTCTCCATGAAGGCAAAGCATACAGGGTTCATTGTAGAGGTCCTCCTATTATAGACATTTTTGGGTACTGCGACCCCAATCAAACATGTCCATAAACCAAGGGATCCTAAGTCCCTAAAAGTGTTGTTTCATACCCTAAAGGAACAAGGTCAGCTGATTACATCATCTCCCAGAAGTTCTCCATAGGAAACTACTTAGAACTGGTCAAAACTGGACCATACAGGTTGCTCAGTGCTAAGGGTGTGATGCATCCCACCTACCCAGTGTAAAGGGTGCGATGCATACTAAAAAGCCCTTCTGTAGGGTGTGATGAGCGAGAATGGACAAATGGCAGAGATAGTTTGTGAGGTGGATGATCATAGAATCTTCCAGAAACTTCTCCTATGACACTTGCCTCTCTGAATTCACCCAGGAATGAGTAAGAGATTACCAATATCCAAGTGGAATCAAGAACTATCAGAGAGAGGACACTAATCAAAGTCCCAGAAGTTGACTCACCCCCATGCAATCATCTATATATGGATCCCTCATCCCAGAGATCCAGAGGCTAGAATTTTGTATCTTGTAAGGAAGTGTTGTTGGTTTTTTGGTGGAACATCATAGTGTTGGGTGATCTAAGCTTTTCATGAGGTGAAAGAAGAGATTTCATGTTGGAGGATGACGTTGGGTCAGAACAATTGGTTGTAATCCTCTTTGCTATTCTTGATTATTAATAAAGCTATTCAAGTTCTCCTCCACATTCTTGTATGTTTGATGATATATGCATTTGTGTGGTCAATATATATCTGGTCCTATATTGTTTATGATTTTAGATCTCTGTTCTTCGATACTATTATGCTGCTTTGATTCCATAGGTGCTCTTTGAAGCTAGGTAGACGAAGGAGAAGCGGCAAGGATCTGTCAGAAGGGAGAGGAACCGAGAAAGGAACCAAGTGCAAGACTGAGGTTGGTGTCCTTCATTCCCCTCTTATCTACTTCTCATAAAGGAAAACGAAAATGGTTTTAGTTTGTTTGTTTCTAAGATAGTTACCAGTCTTAGTGGGACTAGCAGCGCCAAGTGGACACTAGATTTCCCAATAACAAAAAGTTGACCATATTGGGGAGCGAATAGATTGCTTGTTTGTCTCTATTTGTTTGTTTTATAAACTTACAAATGGAGCCTAAAGTCAAGCCAGCTAGCCTTCGAACTACATTTGCTATGCAAGTGCAAAGTAGATCAATTCTGCTTCAGTCTATCTCTAGGTTTTCTTTATAAACTGAACAATCGATTTCAAACGTTCTAATTGCCCTAGTGGTGGCTCTAGTAACCTCATTAGATCAGCCCCTGTGATTTGTATTTACTGTACGTCACTTGCTCAGCCTAAATCCCTGAACTGAGCGGCAACTGTGACCCAGAACCCAGTTGAAGTCTTGTCCCTAGACCATCGCACCTTCTCCTCTTGGAAATCTGGATGCATCGCACCTCCGGTATGTAGTAGGTGCATTACATCGCACTTTCCCTGTGTTACAAGTGCATTGATCAGACAAGGCCTCTTCTGCCCTCAGATTTTGGTTTATGTGTTCACTCCCTTCAGCTCGATTCAGGAGTTTTGTTGTCTATGATCAGTATACCACTGTGGAAACCCCCTTCCTTTCCATCATTCTGCTTCCATTGTGCAAAGAACTATGAATGTTTTTATGTATTTTCCGCCATTTTCAGTTCTCTTTTACAAAGTAGTAGCATAGTCGAACTGTCGTCTTTTGATTTGAAAGTGTTGCAAGTTTCATTTTCAGTCAAAGAAAAGAATTCTATTGTTCTTGATGGTTGATTATACAGATACTCTTGTATTTGATTTGAATTAGTATTTTTTCAAGTGTGAAAAGGAGTTTTCAATTCAAAATAGTAAAGTGTCGTCATTATCTTCCTTTCGTTTTTGAAGAGAAATTTGTTAGTACTGTCGCTTTAAAAAGATAATTCATATTTGTACTTAGCATTCTTCTTGTCATTCACACATTAAGAAAGCTGAAAACAAATACATGCATGTGCATTTGCATTGATACTGCTTGTTGGTTTGATTTAGGACAGTGCATCTAGTGTGTGCTCTCTGCTCTATGTTGAAAGAATATCATCTCTCTTTCCTTAGTAGCTAGGATTTTCATTGCAAAAAGAATATTAAATGATGGTTTATCATCTTAGATTTCATTTTAGGAATTATACACCTACATCATGCGGTGAACCTGAAAGGAAAATTTCTTAAGAAAGATCAACTGTAAAATAAATTTAATGAACCTAAAAATGCTTTGAAACCTAGCGCACAACATCTGGAAGTCTTGGCTAGAGACGTATTCCGACGTCGTAAAGCCTGGTAATTGTCGCTTTCACTGTTCGTTGGGTGATTCCTCCTCTTTGAGATGAAAAGTGCTAGTATGGACTTGTGCTCCCACGTACCATCGATTATATATTGGGAGAGCACAATAAGCTATATCCTTTATCCATAGGAAGCCGTGTTTGCCACCCTATCGATCGCAATGCACTGAACACAACAATCGGGAAGATTGACTGCCGTACCGTAAAAAGTATTCTGTAGTTTTACGATTGGTTTGGTAATCCCTTTGTCTAGATTTCCAGAGTAGGCTCTTTCATTCCTTTCAGACTCCTTAAAGGAAAAGTTCCATCTGAGCACTTGTCACTTTAGGCTCATTAAAAATCGAAGGCGACTAGAGTCATCTTTTGTTTTTTCTCGAATCTTAAAAATTGAAAAAACAAGTTGTGTCAAGGCGTCTAAAATTTATTTTAATCGAAATATATCACCATTCCCATGTTGGTCTTAGGTTGAGGAAAATGGAATCCACCAACCAAGGATTTCCCCATGGGGGAAATCCTAGTCCTTTCTCCTCTTGAGGAGATGTTGGTGCACCTCATATGGCCACATTTTCATTTCCGGGATTGACGATTGGCTTGCCAATATGGCTCTTCTCGACCTCCATTGTTCAGAACACCGTGATTCTTGAGTAATCAAGTCAGCAACTAGATGATACTAAAGCTACCCCCAACCTTCTACTTCATCCAATTCTCCCTCCCCTCCTTCCTCTTCACTTGATAAAGCCGGTAAAGCTAAAAATCAAGTAACTGAGAAGAAGAAGAAAGGGAAGGAGAAGAAAGAGAAGAAGAAGAAGGAGCCGAAGGTGAAAAGGGGTAACCAGGCATCGTCTAGTGAAAATCCACACACTGCACCATCTAAGCCTAAATCTCCATGTTTCATTTGCAAAGGAGACCACTATCACCGAGATTGTCCCTACATCCCTCGGATCTTAAGGGACTAGTCTCCTCGTTTGCACAACCTGGTGTCATCAACCTTTGAAGACCATGTTGAAAGTACACCATCAACTAGTGAAAGCGAAGCATTTGGACAAAAAAGGAAATGTAAATTTCCTTGTAAATTGTGTGAAGGTGATCACGCCGTCCACCGTTGTCCCTTCCTAGATGAAGCTAAAAGAGTTTTGGATGACCGTCCGGCTTCACTGCTACAGCTTCCTCCTAGATATAAGAAACTCTTGCCGAGTCCGTCACTAGTTGAAAATCTGACTGACACACCATTGTGGTCGTTCGAAGCATCTATCATTGAAGATAAACCCGCTGAATCCATACCAGATGAAAGTCAAAAGGTTGAGGCGGCAGTTGACCCGCTCTTGTCTTCGGAAGGTCTATCTTCAGATGACACAATCACCGAAGAGAATGAGAATGACACCATTCAAATTATTTTCGTAAACACAGACTCCGATGAACATGGGGGCAGTCTACCCATTCCTTTACCATAGGAAGGAAGTTTGTCAGAGTCATATCCGTCCATCTATTTGGTCCCACCTCCAAGCAACCTAGTCGTTTCTTCGATTGGAATCTACTAGGCAGACCCCGGGTACTGACCAATGTACCATTCTGAATCATTGTACAAGCTTACAAAATGATCATGGTCGGTACCATCATAGATGAAGGGGCTTCTATGAGTGTCCTTTCGTCAATTGCTTGGGAAGCACTTGGTTCGCTATCGCTTCTGCCTGAGATTAGAAATCTGACAGGCTTCGACAAAGGAACCAATCGACCATTAGGAATCCTTCCCAATGTTCCCATAATGTTGAGAAGGAAAACCGTTTACATGAACGTAATGGTAGTCCGAGGACCTATAGATTATAATCTACTCCTTGGGTGTGACTATATTTATTGCATGGGAGCCATTATCTCCTCACTCTTTAGAGTAATCTATTTTCCGCATGAAGGTCAAGTGGTCAAGCTCGTAGACTAGCTTTCATTCCCTGGCTCACACATAGCAAATAATCATATGCCATCCCTAAATGGTCTTTTCACGCAAGGAATGTCTCATCAATCTCGAGTTGTTATAGACATTTTTTGGCACTGCAACCCCAATCAAACATATCCATAAACCAAGGGCTCCTAAGTACCTACAAGTGTTGTTCCATACCCTAAAAGAACAAGGTTAGCTGATTACATCATCTCCCAGAAGTTCTCCATGAACAACTACTCAGAACTGGTAAAAATTGGACCATCTCACCTGCTCCATGGTCAAAGTGCGATGCATCTCACCTAATGCACACAGAAGGTGTGATGCATACTGAAAAGCCCTTCTATGGGGTGCAATGGGTGACAGTGGACAAATGGCAGAGAGTTTGTGAGGTGGATGATCATGGAATCTTCTAGAAACTTCTCCTGTGACACTTTCCTCTCGGAATTCACCCAGGGATGAGTAAGAGATCATCAATCTCCAAGTGGAATAAAGAACTATCAGAGAGAGGACACTAATCAAAATCCTAGAAGCTAACTCACCCCCCTGCAATCATCTATATATGGACCCCTCATCCCAGAGATCCAGACGCTGGAATTTTGTATCTTGTAAGGAAGTGTTGTTGGTTTCTTGTTGGAATATCATAGTGTTGGGTGATCTAAGCTTTTCATGAGGTGAAAGAAGGGCTTTCATGCTGGAGGATGACGCTGGGTCAGAACAATTAGTTGTAATCCTCTTTACTATTCTTGATTATTAATAAAGCTATTCAAGTTTTCCTCCACATTCTTGTATGTTTGATGATATATGCATTTGTGTGGTAAATATATATCTGGTCCTATATTGTTTATGATTGTAGATCTCTGTTCTTTGATAGTATTATGCTGCTTTGATTCCACAGGTGTTCTTTGAAGCTGGGTAGATGAAGGAGAAGTGGCAAGGATCTGTCAAAAGGGAGAGGAACCGAGCAAGGAACCAAGCACAATACTGAGGTTGGTGTCCTTCATTCCCCTCTTATCTACTTCTCATAAAGGAAAACGAAAGTGGTTTTAATTTGTTTGTTTCTAAGATAGCTACCAGTCTTAGTGGGACTAGCAGCTCCAAGTGGACACTATATTTCACGATAAAAAAATGGTGACTCCACTGGGGAGCGAATATATTGTTTGTTTGTCTATATGTCTTTGTTTTATAAACTTGCAAACGGAGCCAGAAGTCAAGCCAGCTAGCCTTCGAACTGCATTTTCTATGCAAGTGCAAAGTAGATCAATGCTACTTCAGTCTATCTCTGGGTTTTGTTTATAAATTGAACAATCGATTCGCAAACTTTCTAATTTCCCTAGTGGTGGCTCTAGTAACCTCATTAGATCAGCCCCTGTGATTTGTATTTACTGTACATCATTTACCCGGCCTAAATCCCCGAACTGAGCTGCAAACTGTAACCCAGAACCCAGTTGAGGTCTCGTCCCTGGACCATCATACCTTTTACTCTTGGGAATCTGGATGCATCGCACTTCCTCTGTGCAGTAGGTGCACTGCATCGCACTTTCCCTGTGTTGCAGGTGCGTTGATCAGACAAGACCTCTTCTGCCCTCATATTTTGGTTTCTGTGTTCACTCTCTTCAGCTCTATTCAAGAGTTTTGTTTTCTGTGATCAGTATACCACTGTGGAAACTCCCTTCCTTTCCATCATTCCTCCTCCATTATGCAAAGAACTATGAATATTTTATGTATTTTCCGCCATTTTCAGTTCTATTTTACAAAGTAGTAGCATAGTCAAACTATCGTCTTTTGATTGGAAAGTGTCTCAAGTGTCATCTTCAGTCAAAGAAAAGAATTCTATTGTTCTTGATGGTCGATTATACAGTTACTCTTTTATTTGATTTGAAATAGTAGTTTTTCATGTGTCAAAAGCAGTTTTCAATTCAAAATAGTAAAGTTTCGTCATTATCTTCCTTTCATTTTTGAAGAGAAATTTGTTAGTACTGTCACTTTGAAAAGATAATTCAGATTTGTACTTAGCATTCTTCTTGTCATTCACACATTAAGAAAGCGGAAAAAAAATACATGCATGTGCATTTGCATTTAGACTGCTTATCGGTTTGATTTAGGACAATGCATCTAGTGTGTGCTCTCTGCTCTATGTTGAAAGAATATCATCTCTCTTTCTTTAGTAGCTAGGATTTTCATTGCAAAAATAAGATTAAATGATTGTTTATCATCTTAGATTGCATTTTAGGAATTGTACATCTACATCACGCGGTGAACTTGAAAGGCAAATATCTTAAGAAAGATAAACTGTAAAATAAATTTAATGAACCTAAAAACGCTTTGGAACCTAACGCACAACATCTAGAAGTCTAGGCTAGAGACGTATTCCGGCGTCGTAAAGCCTGGTAACTGTCGCTTTCACTGTTAGTTGGGTGATTCCTCCTCTTTGAGACGACAAGTGCTAGTACCGTCAAGTGTATGTTGGGAGACTATAATAGGCTATATCCTTTATCCATAGGAAGCCATGTCTGCCACCCTATCGATCGCAATGCACTGAACACAGCATTTGTGAAGATTGACTGCCGTACCATAAAAAGTATTATGCAGTTTTGCGACTGGTTTGGTAATCCCTTTGTCTAGATTTCCAAATTAGTCTCTTTCGTTCCTTTTCAGAATCCTTAAAGGAAAAGGTCCATCTGAGCACTTGTCACTTCAGGCTCATTAAAAATCAAAGGCGACTAGGGTCATCTTTTGTTTTTTCTCGACTCTTAAAAATTGAAAAAACAAGTTGTGTCAAAGCGTCTAAAATTTATTTTAATCGGAATAACACCACCTTTCCCGCGTTGGTCTTAGGTTGAGTAAAATGGAGTCCACCAACCAAGGATTTCCCCTTGGAGGAAATCCTAGTCCTTTCTCCTCTTGGGGAGATGTTGGTGCACCCCATATGGCCACATTGTCACATCCAGGATTGACAATCGGCTTGCCTATATGGCTCTTCTCGACCTCTATTGTTCAGAACACCGTGATTCCTGAGCAATCAAGTCAGCAACTAGATGATACTAAAGTTACCCCCCAACCTTCTACTTCATCCAATTCTCCCTCCCCTCCTTCCTCTTCACTTGATAAAGCCGGTAAAGCTAAAAATCAAGTAACTGAGAAGGAGAAGAAAGGGAAGGAGAAGAAAGAGAAGAAGAAGAAGGAGCCAAAGGTGGAAAGGGATAACCAAGCATCGTTTAGTGAAAATCCACACTGCACCATCTAAGCCTAAATCTCCATGTGTCATTTGCAAAGGAGACCACTATCACCGAGATTGTCCCTGTATCCCTTGGATCTTAAGGGACTGGTCTCCTCGTTTGCACAACCTAGTGTCATCAACCTTTGAAGACCATGTTGAAAGTACACCATAAACTGGCGAAAGCGAAGCATATAAACAAAAAAGGAAATGTAAATTTCCTTGTAAACTGTGTGAAGGCGATCACGTCGTCCACCATTGTCCCTTCCTAGATGAAGCTAAAAGAGTTTTGGATGACCGTCCGACTTCACCTCTACGGCTTCCTCCTAGATATAAGAAACTCTTACCGAGTCCATCACTAGTTCAAAATCTGACTGACACGCCATTGTGGTCGGTCGAAGCATTTTTCATTGAAGATAAACCCACTGAATCCATACCAAACGAAATTCAAAAGGTTGAGGCGGCAATCGACCTAGTCTTGACTTTGGAAGGTCCATCTTCAGATGACACAATCACCGAAGAGAATGAGAATGACACCGTTCAAATTCTTTTAGTAAACACAGACTCCGATGAACATGGGGGCAGTCTACCCGTTCCTTTACCACAGGAAGGAAGTTCGTCAGAGTCATATTCGGTCATCTATTCGGTCCCACCTCCAAGCAACCTAGTCATTTCTTTCGATTGGAATCTACTAGGTAGATCCTGGGTACTGGCCAATGTACCATTCTGAATCATTGTACAAGCTTACAAAATGATCATGGTTGGTACCATCATAGATGAAGGGGCTTCTGTGAGTATCCTTTCCTCAATTTCTTGGGAAGTGCTTGGTTTGCCATCGCTTTTGTCTGAGATGAGAAATCTAACAGGCTTTGACAAAGGAACCAGTCGACTGTTAGGGATCCTTCCCAATGTGCCAATAACATTGAGAAGGAAAACCATTCACATGAATGTAATGGTAGTCCAAGGACCTCTGGATTATAATCTAATCCTTGGGCGTGACTATATTTATTGCATGGGAGCCATTGTCTCCTCACTCTTTCGAGTAATGTGTTTTCCGCATGAAGGCAGAGGGGTCTAGCTCGTAGACCAGCTTTCATTCCCCAGCTCACACATAGAAAATAGTCAAATGACATCCCTAAATGGTCTTTTCATGTAAGGAATGTCTCATCAGTCTCCAATCCATCCACCTGAAGAGCGCGAGTGACTCGGGAGGACATGACTGAAACCCAGGGGGCATGCACCCTGGTCTGCTTTGGTAGGGAAACTCTGGGTATAGGGTAGGTTTCCACGAAGGATATATGACTGGTCCGATCCTCGTCTGTATAGGAAGAGGGGATTAGACCGGATAAGATACCTCCATTAAAAGGTAGGTCTTTCCGGACAGAACAAACATTCTGTCTGCAAATTGAGGGGTAACCTAGAAACTCTACTTCGCAATACCTGGGGCATGCTAACCTCTTGTGAGCAAGCGAGAAATGACCAACTAATGTTAACTCTATGATTTCACTGACTTCAACCGCCTAGGTTGGGTGAGTGGTCAAATCGACCATTCATCTTCGCAGGGGCCACCATGGCACCGACAAAGTAAAGGGAAAAGTTTCCTACCTTGCCTTGGTAGTGATCTTGGTAGTTAAGTAGAGGGGCGTAGTTGGTCGTTCCTAGCTTGCATGCGAGAGGCACCGGGGCAAAGCTTTGAAAGGTGCAAGCTCCATAAACAATGGCATATTAGATGAGATATCCTTATTATACGACTGGCATGAGCAGTTTTTATGTGGAGTTCAAGCTCGTTAAAAATTAAACATAAGCAATGAGCAAATGTTTCCCCCAGAGTTTAAGCTCATTAAAAAATGAACTGATTTCCGGTAAATAACCATTGTGAATGCATTATCATTAGCTTTTGAGCCCTGGTCATGTTCTCATCATCACCTCCACTCTGTTTTAGCCGATCATTCACTTCCATTTGATTGTTTACCCCTTTTGAGGAACAACTGCGAAGAGTGATCCTATTAGCCATCCTTGTGACACTGCCATGACTGGAAAATTCCAAACCTTACCTGGAACCAGCTGCTACCTGAAATTATCACTCGTTCCTAAAAAACGAGTCTCCTTTAAGCTCTTTTCACCTGACTCATAAAATATGAAAATATTTTCGAGCGATTGGCCTCTCCAGCTCGTTAAAGTGACTGAAAGTGCTATCCCTCCTCTAGATTTTAATCTTTTTGGACCTGAGGGATTATTACACAAACGATCGAGCGCTTGTCTTGTTTGGCTTATTAAAATTACCGAAAATTCATACCTTTCGTATTATTTTATACTTTTTCGGATTTAATGGATTAAATGACGAAAAAGGATTATTGGAGTTTCCTTTACGTCCCTTTCAAACTCTCTAAAATTGAAAAGGACTGAGTTATCTTTGTTGTTAAACTCGTTAAAACCGAATAGCGACAAACTTGTCCATATAGACAAGAACGAATTTCACTATCGCTAGGCTCGTTAAAATATAGCGACGGGTTTGCCCGAAAGGAAAATTATAGGAAAAGAATATGTTATCCTCCTCAAGCTTGAAAAAAATAAAGAGGTACTGGTCAGCAATGACTGGGGAAAAATTGGGAAGAAAACTTGAAGAAACTTTATTAGTAGCAAGTCTCTCTTGAACATGACACTTTCACTCCGCATCCGAGTCAGGTTGGGTTGTTCCGTTCATTGGTCATATCACCATTGGTCCATCACACCTTCCACATTTGGGGTTAACACTACCAATCCATGTCAGTGTCACTGATATATTTAAGAGAAGTCACTCAGAGAATTCACCTGTGTCTCATCCACTGCAATACATTCACGCTCCATTCTTTCATGACCGCCACCCTGAACCCTGTATCATCAGATCGTTTTCACCTCCAAAATCATTTACTCCATTCCATGTCGTAGATGTGGGATTCATTAAGTCCCTCCTACAGCGGGTCGCTTCTTGTCGACATCAGCTCATTATCCAAGAAGTCGACTTAGGAACAACCCTTTCAGTACTTTGAAGCTTGCATACCTCAATGGCAAGTTTCTCACTTTCGGCGACCGGTTTACATCAATGGCCTTCGACCGAAACATTTTGCACGGTGTTCGACGCCAAGTCCCTTATTCACACCATGCAAATTGTACTGTAGTGCCTTGAAGGTCATCATCATTATTGGTGATTACTCTCGCGCCTGTTAACAGCTTACATCATTGGCTGGTAATCAAGCGATGTCTTTCCTTGTTCGACTCCAGAACATCTTTCACATGGATCGACTTGTACTCAGAGTGAAGATTGAACAAGTTTGAAGACCCCGGATCTAGTTTCATCCATCTGGGCTGCGATATATTCAGGAAACAATGACATCAAATGTACATTGTTGCTGCACAAATGATCATCTGAATCAAAGGATGATGACTCTATTAGAATCATCAGTCTCCCTCACAGATGGTTGTTTGTCTTATGTACATGAAAATGAATTTATAAAGCTGAGCATGGGAATGCCTTCCTCAGCTAGATCATGAAAAATATTATGAATATAATGTATTGTATTGTATCTTATTATAGGTCACCTTCTAGCTCGAAAAAACTTTAGATCCTCATGATAAAGCATTTCACCCGACATCAAAAGATTAATGACCTCATGCTTTAGGGGGCAACTGTTATAGGCATTTTTGGGCACTGCAACCCCAATCAAACATGGCCATAAACCAAGGGCTCGTAAGTCCCTAAAAGTGTTGTTCCATACCCTAAAAGAACAAGGTTAGCTGATTATATCATCTCCCAGAAGTTCTCCATGAAAAACTACTCAAAACTGGTCAAAACTGGACCATCTCGCCTACTCCATGGTCAAAGTGCGATGCATCCCACCTAATGCACACGGGAGGTGTGATGCATACTGAAAATCCCTTCTATGGGGTGTGATGGGCGAGAGTGGTCAAATGGCAGAGATAGTTTGTGAGGTGGATGAACATGGAATCTTCCAGAACCTTCTCCCGTGACACTTGCCTCTCTGAATTTTCCCAGGGATGAGTAAGAGATCATCAATCTCCAAGTGGAATCAAGAACTATCAGATAGAGGACACTAATGAAAATCCCAGAAGCTAACTCAACCTGCTGCAATCATCTATATATGGATCCCTCATCCCAGAGATCCAGAGGCTGGAAGTTTGTATCTTGTAAGGAAGTGCTGTTGGTTTCTTGTTGGAATATCATAGTGTTGGGTAATCTATGCTTTTCATGAGGTGAAAGAAGGGCTTTCATGCTGGAGGATGACGTTGGGTCAGAACAATTGGTTGTAATCCTCTTTGCTATTCTTGATTATGAATAAAGCTATTCAAGTTTTCCTCCACATTCTTGTATGTTTGATGATATATGCATTTGTGTGGTCAATATATATCTGGTCCTATATTGTTTATGATTGTAGATCTCTATTCTTTGATAGTATTATGTTGTTTTGATTCCACAGGTGTTCTTTGAAGCTGTGTAGACGAATGAGAAGCGGCAAGGATCTGTCAGAAGGGAGAGGAACCGAGCAAGGAACCAAGTGCAAGACTGAGGTTGGTGTCCTTCATTCCCCTCTTATCTACTTCTCATAAAGGAAAACGAAAGTGGTTTTAGTTTGTTTGTTTCTAAGATAGCTACCAGTCTTAGTGGGACTAGCAGCTCTGAGTGGACACTAGAATTCCCTATAACACCAGTCCGTCCACCTGAAGAGCGCGAGTGATTCGAGAGGACATGACGGAAACCCAGGGGGCATGCACCCTGGTCTATTTTGGTAGGAAAACCTTGGGTATAGGGTAGGTTTCCGCAGAGGATATATGACTAGTCTGACACACCCGTCCATTTAGGAAAGTGGGATTAGACTGGAATAAGATTCCCTCGTCAAAGTTATGTGAGTGAAGGCAACCGCAACACTCACCTTTGTCTATTTTGGTAGACATCGCCAAGGAAGCATTTTGTCTGCAACGCGGATGAGGAGCTTTCATATGGTAACCTGGAAATTTTTCACTATACTTGGGGGCATGCAAACCTCTTGTGAACAAGCGAGAAGCGACCAACTAACATTAACTCTATGATTCTGCTGACTTCAACTGCCTAGGTCAGGTGAATGGTCAAATCGACCATTCATCTTCGCAGGGGCCACCATGGCACCGACAAAGTAAAGGAAAAGTTTCCTACCTAACCTTGGTAGTGATCTTGGTAGTTAAGTAGAGGGGCGTAGTTGTTCATTCCTAGCTTGCATGCAAGAGGTGCCAGAGCATAGTTTCGAATGGTGTAAGCTCCCTAAAAATTGAACCTATAGATGAGACATCCTTATTATATGACTGGCATGAGAAATTTTTATGTGGAGTTTAAGCTCGTTAAAAAATAAACATAAGCAATGAGCAAACATTCCCCCAGAGTTTAAGCTCATTAAAAAATGAACCAATTTCCAGTAAATAACCATTGTGAATGCATTATCATAAGCTTTTGATCCCTGGTGATGTTCTCATCATCACCTCCACTCTGTTTTAGCCGATCATTCACTTCCATTTGATTGTTTACCCCTTTTGAGGAACAGCTGCGAAGAGTGATCCTCTTAGCCATCCTTGTGACACTGCCATGACTGGAAAATTCCAAACCTTACCTGGAACCAGCTTCTGCCTGAAATTATCACTCGTTCCTCAAAAACGATTCTTCTTTAAGCTCTTTTCAACTGACTCGTAAAATATGAAAAGATTGCCGAGCGATTGGTGTCTCCAGCTCGTTAAAGCGACCATAAGTGTTATCCGTCCTCTAGATTTTAATCTTTTTGGACCTGAGGGATTATTACACAAAAATATCGAGCGCTTGTCTTATTCGGCTCGTTAAAATTACCAAAAATTCATCCCTTTCGTATTATTTTATACCTTTTCAGAATTAAGGGATTATATGATGAAAAATGATTTTTGGAGTTTCCTTGATGTCCCTTTCAGACTCTCTAAAATTGAAAAGGACCGAGTTATCTTTGTCGTTAAACTCGTTAAAACCGAATAGTGAAAAACTTGTCCATACAGACAAGAACGAGTTTCACTGTTGCTAGGCTCGTTAAAACATAGCGACGGGTTTGCCCGAAGGGAAAATTATAGAACAAGCATATGTTATCCTCCTCAAGCCTAACAAAAATAAAGAGGTACTGGTCAGCAATGACTGGGGAAAAATTGGGATGAAAACTTGAAGAAGATTTATTGGTAGCAAGTCGTTCTTGAACATGACACTTTCACTTTGCATCCGAGTCAGGTTGGGTTGTTCCATTCACTGGTCATATCACCATTGGTCCATCACACCATCCATATTTCGGGTTAACACTACCAATCCATGTTAGTGTCGCTGATATATTTAAGAGAAATCACTCAGAGAATTCACTTGCGTCTCATCCACTGCAATACATTCACGCTCCATTCTTTCATGGCTGCCACCCTGAACCCTGTATCATCAGATCGTTTTCACCTCCAAAATCATTTACTCCATTCCGTGTCGTAGATGTGGGATTCATTAAGGCCCTCCTACGGCGGGTCGCTTCTTGTCGACATCAGCTCATTATCCAAGAAGTCGACTTAGGAACAACCCTTTTAGTACTTTGAAGCTTGCATACCTCAATGACAAGTTTCTCACTTCCGGCGACAAGTTTACATCAATGGCCTTCGACCGAAACATTTTGCACGGTGTTCGACGCCAACTCCCTTATTCACACCACGCGAATTGTACTATAGTACCTTGAGGGTCATCATCATTATCAGTGATTCCTCTCACGCCTGTTAACCACTTACATCATTGGCTGGTAATCAGGCGATGTCTTTCCATGTTCGACTCCAGAACATCTTTCACATGGATCGACTTGTACTCCAAGTGAAGAATGAACAAATTTGAAGACCCCGGATCTAGTTTCATCCATCCGGGCTACGATATATTCAGGAAAATAAAAGCATCAAATGTACATTGTTGCTTCACAGATGATCATCCGAACCAAAGGATGATGACTCTATCATAATCATCAGTCTGCCTCACGGACGGTTTTCTGTCTTATGTACATGAGAATGAACTTATAAAGCTGAGCATGGGAATGCCCACCTCAGCTAGATCATGAAAAATATTATGAAGATAATGTAATGTATTGTATCTTATTACAGGTTGCCTTCTAGCTCGAAAAAACTTCGGATCCTCATGATAAAGCATTTCACCCGACATCAAAAGATTAATGACCTCATGCTTTAGGGGGCAACTGTTATAGACATTTTTGGGCACTGCAACCCCAATCAAACGTGTCCATAAACCAAGGGCTCGTAAGTCCCTAAAAGTGTTGTTTCATACTCTAAAGGAACAAGGTCAGCTGATTACATCATCTCCCAGAAGTTCTCCACAGGAAACTACTCAGAACTGGTCAAAACTGGACCATACAGGTTGCTCAGTGCTAAGGGTGTGATGCATCCCACCTGCCCAGTGTAAAGGGTGCAATGCATACTGAAACGTCCATCTGTATTGTGCGATGAGCGAGAGTGGACAAATGGCAGAGACAATTTGCGAGGTGGATGATCATGGAATCTTCTAGAAACTTCTTCTATGACACTTGCCTCTCTAAATTCGCCCAGGGATGAGTAAGAGATCATCAATCTCCAAGTGGAATCAAGAACTATCAGAGAGAGGACACTAATCAAAATCCCAGAAGCTGACTCACCCCCCTGCAATCATCTATATATGGATCCCTCATCCCAGAGATCCAGAGGCTGGAATTTTGTATCTTGTAGGGAAGTGTTGTTGGTTTTTTGGTGGAACATCATAGTGTTGGGTGATCTAAGCTTTTCATGAGGTGAAAGAATGGCTTTCATGCTAGAGGATGACGTTGGGTCAGAACAATTGGTTGTAATCCTCTTTGGTATTCTTGATTATTAATAAAGCTATTCAATTTTTCCTCCACATTCTTGTATGTTTGATGATATATGCATTTGTGCGGTCAATATATATCTAGTCCTATATTGTTTATGATTGTAGATCTCTGTTCTTCAAGAGTATTATGCTGCTTTGATTCCATAGGTGCTCTTTGAAGCTGGGTAGATGAAGGAGAAGCAACAAGGATCTATCAGAAGGGAGAGGAACTAAGAAAGGAACCAAGTGCAAGACTGAGTTTGGTGTCCTTCATTCCCCTCTTATCTACTTCTCATAAAGGAAAACGAAAGTGGTTTTAGCTTGTTTGTTTCTAAGATAGCTACCAGTCTTAGTGGGACTAGCGGCTCCGAGTGGACACTAGATTTTCCGATAACACCTACAGGATCAAGTAACGGGGAGTATAGGGATAGTGACAAATTTTTTTGTAATATATGCTCCCTAAAGCATGAAGGTTGAGCCAGAGTGAGGGATGAAATGCTTTATAAATCAGTGCAGGGAACCGGTCTGCCGTCAGAAAACCTGCAAACAAGTACAGATACATATACATAAACTAAGGTCTCTGTAAAATGATACATGAATTGTGGCATGGATGCAACCATCCAGAGAATGATCATGTAAACGGATCCAGGTATGGGCTCAGCCATCCATCAAAGAGGATCATAACGAAATGAAGGTATGGTTGAAGCCATCCAATAATGAAAAGGATCACATATGATAACCCATGGTCTGGTTTTAGCTAGCCATATGA
This sequence comes from Pinus tabuliformis, assembly GCA_031772625.1. Taxonomy (NCBI): domain Eukaryota; kingdom Viridiplantae; phylum Streptophyta; class Pinopsida; order Pinales; family Pinaceae; genus Pinus; species Pinus tabuliformis. Next base: position 44,215,284 of record CM062815.1, read on the forward strand.
AAGAGACATGCATATCATCATAACCATGTCACATCACTTCGCAACCTAGACTTTCATGATCTGAGTCTAGGTTATTGCACTCCAACATGACCTGATCAAAGTACAGATTCTAGCATGCGAATAGATGTGTTGATGTTGAACATGCTAGAAAGTCGCTTGATTACTAGTGAATGATGTAAACTGTTAACAAGTGCGAGAGAAACAACTAATAATGACAATGGCCCTCAAGGTACTATCAGAACAATTCACGGAATGTGAATACAGGAATTGAATTTGAACACCTGTGAAATCACTCGATCGAAAGCCAATGATGTGAACCTATCGTCGAGTGTGAAGAAGTTGCCATTAAAGCATGAAAGCTCTAAGGTACTTGAAGGAAGTCTCTCAGTCAACTTCCCAGATAATGAGTTGAAGTAGATGGAAAGTGACTGTGTCGAAGGAGGTCCATAATGAGTCCCACATCATTGACGCGAGACAAGAGGATGCAAAATTCCTTTGGATGATACAGAGAAACAAAGGTAAGTGTAATTGTAGAAGGACAACTCTTGAACATACCAATGACACAACTGGAAGTTTGACAACTTTTGGATCCATAGGATAGGTGGTCATAATGACATGGCAAAGATCAAATGGAAGGAAAAAGTGAATGGCCCAAACCCAGGAAGGTCAATGATACAAAGGAGGATGTCCCAACCCGACACGAAGCAAAAAAATGTCATGTTCAAGAGTAAGCTGCCGACACGACTCAATAGATTTCAATATTTTCCCCCATCATTTCTGGAAAGTATCCCAATTATTTTTTAATTGCAAGCTTGAAAGGGATAGCATATACTCGCACTGTAAGTTCATCCTTCGGACGAATCCAACCTAGTAAGTTTAACGAGCCCTAGAAAGGAGAAGCTCATGTTCGTCATGGTGACAAATCTGATGTAGTTTAATAGTTTAGCAAGTCTGAAAAAGGTGTAACTCAGTATCTTTTTCATGTTTAGAGAGTTTGAAAAAGACACGTAAAAGAAAACTCCACATGGTCCCTTTTCAAACATTTGTGTCTCTTGAGCTGGAAAAGGTAGAAAATGATAATTGAGAGAACCACTTGACCATTTCAATCAAGGAGTACCTTTTTCGTAAACAATGCATCCCAACCCAAAAAAGGGGTAAACTTATACTAGGCACATAACGTTTTGCATCCGTTAACAAGTTTGAAACAATAAGGGCTCAGCTATATTTTTGCTTTTAAAGGGTCGGAAAAGAGCTGAAAGCATATCCCCATTTTGATTCTCTTTAACGAGTCAAAAAGGGAAAAAATACCCGGCAATATTTTCATATGAGTTTAACGAATCAAGAAAAAAGCTTAAATGTGACTCATTGTCATTGCGTAACATCCATCACCTGTTGCTACACAATTAGGGCAAAGTATATTATCGAGTCCTTGGGGTAAAATAAGTCAAAAATATTTACAAAACCTAATATTTTCATGAAAAAATGCATAAAAAGGGGAAAAGTAAATATATTTTTGCCATTTACCCTTTTACCTTTACAGTGAAGACATTTTACCCACTTTTGCCCTAGTTTTTCCAAATTAGATTATGGGAGATCCAGGAGGTCAATTGACAAACCATCAATTCCAGGTAACAGTCAAAGCCCTGAGCTGCATTTTCATGCTATTCATTTCTGGTTTTAGCCATTTTTTTAGGATTTTAGGGAGGTTTTTTAGAAATGTTTTCGCCCTCGGTTGGCGTGATTTTCGGGCACGGGATCATGCTGGGCGATGGTGATTTGCATAACCATCTGCACCAACCCGTGCCATTGTTTCTAAAATAGGCACGCCGACACCATGGATAGGGAAAAACCATTTGTTCTTAAGAATTGATCGTTAAAACTTGAATTTTATGTGCCAAAATTGATGATTGACTCAAATAAATGGCTTTTGCAGGAGAGAAATTGCCAAAAATGGTGGATTGGAAGGAAAGAGAACATGAAGATGTTAACACCCAGGCATTGAATGATCCAAATTTCCTAGAGGCTTTGAGGGCTTATGGGCTCCTCAAATTTTTCTTTACACCAGGGATGCGGGCCCATCCCAAGTTGATTCAATACTTGATAAGCCTTTGGGACATCAATCGCGAGATTTTTGTCATTGGGAACCAGGAGCTAGAGTTGACAACTTTAGATATCTACTTCATCATTGGACACTCTCGTAGAGGTGAGCCAGTGAACTTGTATGGGTCACATCTGATCGGGGCAAGCATATCTTCACTTCTTGCCGAGCACTCTCCTGAGGCCCTGAAATCCAAGAGTGGGAAGATAGAGATTTTGAGTGTGCGAGATCTGACACTAAGGGTGCTTCTGTTGACTATCAATAGAGTGGTGGGGTCGTAGGTGGAACATGAGACTAACAAGTTGAAGTTCCTTTATGCTATTGACTGCACAGCTCCTACGATCTTCAACTGGGCAGAGGCCATGAAGATGAACATCAAGCACCAGCTGTCCAAGGCCAAGGCAGGGAATCTGAAGCAATTTGGCTTTGGATCAGTACTTGTGACATTCTTCCTGGAATGAGTGCCAATGTTCCAGTATCAGTTGACTGAGGTCGATCCTCCTGAACCATGCGATCCACAAATGGCTCGCTGGAGTTGTCTAATGCCCAGGATCACTGGGTGTCAACATATGTCATATCGATCGACATTCTTCTCATGGCTACGACGGCAGAAGATCATCGTGGAGGACTAGCCATACAACGACATTGATTTCCATGGAGATCCAGATATGCCCTTACTAGATGGAGAGGACTTTGATGATGAAGCTAAAAAACCAAAAAAAAAATATTTTGATGTTTTTTAATTGTTTTTGGTATATGCATGCTTATAACATTTCTCTTGTTTATGCAGATGTGGGACCAGAGCAGCCAGCTGGGATGTGCTTGATAGTCAGATGCATCCTCCGTCCTATTGATGTTGTCGCCCCTTATCAGGAAGGGAGTGATAACGAGGAGGATATCACAAGGAACCTTGAGGGGTTGACCCATGGTATCACGGAGTATGCTCGGATAGGAGACATGCCCCGGTGGTACCAGAGGCACACAGTGGGAGTCTTAGATCGGATCTACTGACTGCTGAGTTGGGTTTCATGAGCTATCTCATGCTACCATGACCACCATGCTGAGTAGTTCCTAGGTCCAACACTTACATATGTTTTGAGGCCTACTGTTGGGTGCTAAAATGTGTCTTTTAAAACTCCTAATTGCCTCACATTAATTATCAACCTGGGTAAGTATTTTTATTCCAAGAGTGTACACAATATGTGCAAGCTATAAATCCAGAGAGTAATTCTTTTAAATAAGTTATTAAATTCAATACAAGAGTAAACGGATGCAACCATCAATCTCAATATATAACTTTTAAGGGAAATAATACATATAAGTATCAAGAATTAATCTCAAGAAAAACCATAATCCAATCTTAAGCAAGCAATTCAAATGGGAATAACATCAACCGAGAGAAATCTAGCAGTAACTGAGCTCTTTCGGCTGGATCTATATTAATCAAGCAATTTGAATGGGAATAACATCAACTGAGAGCATTGTAGCAGTAACTGAGCTCTTTCAGTTGGATCTATACTAATCACACTCTGTCTTAATTAACGAGAAACAATTCCTTAACTGATAACTAATTCAATCCATGGTATGCATAAACGAATCAATTAACAGAGTTGCGAATTACTGAAATGAGTATACGAAATCAAAATTAAGGAAAGTAAACCAACTTCAAAGATATAAAATAGAATAAACTCGTAGGAAATGGAAAATTATAAAACAAGGAACAACAATAAGATCAACCAGAGGTCGGGCCCTAGCCATCAACGAATACTGCTTCGCTACTTCAAAATATCTTAATGACCAGCAACGCAAGTTATGTATTAATCATCAAAGTCACTTGTCATTACAATACGAACTCCTCCTTTAGAATCACGCTTCTGTAAATTAAAATTACAATTGAAGTAAAAGGCGATAAGTTTCCTCCTCTCTATTCTCTCCCCATATTATCCTTCATATTACCCCCCTGTCTTTGATCTCTGTTTTCATTTAAATACACAGAGAGAAAAGAGAAGTTACAACAGAGATGATTACAAAATGATTCCCATTACAAAATTGGATTGTTCCAAACAAATTGATCAGCAAGATCATATCTGAAATATCTCTCCACCAACATTTAATAAGAACAAGTTGAATTTGGCATTGCAACTGAAATAATTTGGAAAATGGCCGCAAAAGCAAATCTGAGAAAATTGTCTTCGGAGAACCTTTCGTTTCTCTTAATACAAACTGAATTTGGGAAAACTGCTAATTTTAAAACTAATTCGATCCATTCTAGATAAAAACCATGTTTTAGATTTTCCAGATTCTTCTTCATTTGCCCGAAATGTTCAATGTAAAACGGTCACTTCTTATTCAAATGAATTTATGAGTTAGAATATTTAATAATGAGCTGGACATCAAATTTGCAATCTGGAAAAGATCTTGGAGGCTAAAATGGTGAGTGTTGTTTTAACAAATTCATTAAACCATTATTGGTAAAATCATGCATAATAATCATTAATTTATTAAAAATAAAGGATAAGAAATAATATTTATTCATAAGAGCATAAATAATTATAAAATGGAATTATATGATAAGGTATGATAATTGATGTGATAATGAATGGTAGAAATGGATGAAATAGGCATTAAAGAGTGATAATAATAATGACAAACTAGCGGCCCAACATACACCCAAACTGAATATATTGCATTTCCTCATGCAACCCAAAGCCTTTGTATTAACCAAGTAATAATACAAAAATTGTTCATCCCAACTCATGAAATGGATGGAACAAATGACTTCTTCCTCAAATAGTGAATATTCAATTTTAGCAATGTTGATGAAGGCATAACAATTTTTACATTGATGTTCAACTATATGTATATGAAGTTGCAGCAAAATATGATATGAGTAACAACAAACCTCATTAACCACTTTCTCAAAAACTACAAACCATATTTTGATGAAACTTTGCAAATAGATTTCTACTATATTAATACTTCTCTTATCCAAAAATCAGATCGTTTTAATGCAGGGATCATCAGATATAAGAAAAATGGCTGTAGGTGATAGTACATGATATCTGAAATTTGACAAACTAATTTGACTTGAAATTTTCTGGGTTTGTGTATTTTAATGATACCTCTTTGTTATCCAAAAATCACAAGAATTCAGCTCATAGTTTTAAATATATACGCCAATCAATTTCTGCACTATATACAAATGAAATTGTATGCCTTAAATGAGAAATAAAGTGGAAAACATTCATCATGTGTAGCAATTCCTCCCCCAAACTGGAGAGTTAGCATGCCCTCATGCAATGCTAGAAAACAAATTGAGGTGGTTGCTACAATCTGTTGAAATCTATGCTTGGTGTAAAACAACATGGAATAAGGGAGGTGTTGAGAATGAATAAGAATATCAATGGATGATGAAGAATATTAATGGCATGGTCATAATAAATAAATAAATGAAAGGAACACTCCCCTAAATTGAAATATTTTGTCTCTGAAGAATGGGAAGTGGTAAAGATTTGGAATGAATGGTGATAAATAATGCTCAATGGATTTTGCATGAAATTCTCCTAAATTCGTAATAAATAAGAAAAGTATACTATTTTACCTCAAGTTTTACCTCCGAAAAAAATGTGGAATGACATGTATGGATCAGCATTTGTTGAAGCTGATGTACACTGAGTTTATTCTGAAAGTGATGCAAAAGGTGGAATCCAGGCAAGCACATCATGTCTAAACAATTGTTCGCGTTCATGAGTTTCTCGAGCCTCTTCTGTTACTTGCAATAGTGTGGCCTTGCTGCGAATAGAGTTCCCTCCCATACTTGTTGTTCTTCTATAAACAAGTCATTATTTTGCATGCAAATTTCTTGAATCCATAGTTTTAGTTTTGAACAGCAACAGATAAGCTGTATGCAAAAATTTCAATCAGAAAAAACTTTTGTATAAATGCAATACTAATATTTTGTCAAATCAACAAGTTATGACAGAGTGCAATAATTATATCGCATGTTATCCCATAATGCATACCTTCCCCCTCCAATTAGAAAAGGGCGTTCATGACCATAAAGCATAGGAAAAGTGTTGTTCTGATGGCAAGGCAAGGGAATGAACAATATGACAATAAATGAAGCAGAGTACACATATCAATGAAAGGAAGGCAAGAGGTATGGTTATAATGAGAGCATAGTGTGTAAAGATAGTTATGAATAAGAGATAGGACGTTTTGAATTGATGATAAGTTATGTGAAAAAGAAAAAGGACAGCAATATGCCAAAAATATGCTTTACTGACAGTATTCTAGCCAAGAATGATATGATTGATCAGAAAACAATTTCTCATGTGTAAAGGTTCAAAATAGGGAAAAATTAAGGAAATAACTTCTCCGATAAAAGGAGAGAATAAGAAGAGAGTATTATAGTAATAATTGATGATAAGATATAACTTCAATACCATAAGCAGAGCATCTGCTGCCAGCAGGCATCCATAGCGTTGGCAGGGTTTCTTTTTAACCCATATGAGCCAGGATCCTCAATTTATAAATAGAGAGTTCCAGTGTTGTTCTACAGAAGAGATCAGTGTGTTGGCGTGGTAACCAGATAACCACACTGCCATTCACTGGGATGTAGCAAAAGTGATCAGGCTGGCTCATGATGAGACCTCTTGTTCCAAGGATATTTTGGTTATCCAATGGATCATAACCTTGGTGTCGTGGCCATAGTGGGAATGTCACTTCGCTACATCCTTATGAACATGGTAGGTTGGCTCTTAATGAGACCCCCTATCTTCTTTCTGTAAGCAAAATTTTGCTATTATTACACATTTTTATGATAAATAGAGGGAGGCTTAGTACTCCTTAAGAGTAAGGATGGTGGAAGAAGTTGAACATGTCAATAGGAAAAAAATATACCCATAATCTCATTTATTACAGACAGAGAAGATTATAACCAGGAAGGGTGGAACCAACATGATATTAATATGATCAATCAGTATCATGTACAATAGAAAACAATGTAGTAAAGTAGTATATAAATAAATGGGTCCATTTTCTTAAAAAGAATCTCTCATCCAGAAGTTGTCCTGTTAAAGATCATAACGTTAAGGGTATTCACTTGCCTCAATAAACTCCATAATTCCTGTCCTCATAAAAGTATTGTACTTCATGCCATGAAAGAGAATCAGAAAAATGGGGCTGAGATGAGCTAGGAATAATCCCACAAGAGGAAAGAAGTGCTATTCACAAAACACAAAACTTCAGAAAAAACAAAAATGTTGTTTTAAATATGGAACAACAACTGTTCAAAAGTGGGAACAACAAGACACACTAAGAGAAAAAGGTGTTTTTTAAAAGGTTGATCAGTAAACAACAAAAAGTGATGTTCCAAAGTTGGAATAGTAAACACACAAAAAAGTGTTGTTCCAAAGTTGGAACAGAAAAAACACAGAAAAGTGTTGTTCCCAAAAGGGGACAGCAAAAACACACAAAAGTGTTGTTCCCAAAAGGGAACAACAAAAACACACAAAAGTGTTGTTCCCGAAAGAGAACAACAAAAACACATAAAAGTGTTGTTCACAAAAGGAAACAACAAAAATGCAGAAAAGTTTTGTTTGCAAGAGGGAACAACAAAAACCCAAAAAGTGTTGTTCCAAAGAGGGAACAAAAAAAAACTCAAAAAAGTGTTGTTCAAAGGTTGGAATAGCAAAAACATATAAAAATGTTGTTCAAAAGTTGGAACAACAAAGATGAAAAAAAGTGTTGTTCTAAAGTTGGAACAACAAAGACGCAGAAAAGTGTTGTTCCAAATTTGGAACAGCAAAGACGCAGAAAAGTGTTGTTCCAAAGTTGGAACAACAAAGACACAAAAGAAGTGTTGTTCCAAAGTTGGAACAACAAAGACACAGAAAAGTGTTGTTCCAAAGTTGGAACAGCAAAAACACAAAAAGTGTTGTTCCAAAGAGGGAACAACAAAAACTCAAAAAAGTGTTGTTCCCAAGAGGGAACAACAAAAACTCAAAAAGTGTTGTTCCAAAGAGGGAACAACAAAAACTTAAAAAAGTGTTGTCCCCAAGAGGGAACAACAAAAACTCAAAGAAGTGTTGTCCCCAAGAGGGAACAACAAAAACTCTAAAAAGGTGAACAACAAAAAACTCAAAAACTGTTGTCCCCAAGTGGGAACAACAAAAAACTCAAAAAAATTGTTCTCCCCAAGAATGAATAGCAAAAACATTCAAAAAGCGTTGTTCCTAAAAGGGAACAAAAAAAACTCAAAAAGTGTTGTCCCCGAGAGGGAACACTGAAAAACACTCAAAAAGTGTTGTTCGCAAAAAAAACTCAAAAAAATGTTGTTCCTTAGAGGGAATAGTGAAAATTCAAAAAAGTGTTGTTTCAAAGAGGGAACAACAAAAACTCAAAAAAGTGTTGTTCCAAAGAGGGAACAACAAAAACTCAAAAAAGTGATGTCCCCAAGAGGGAACAACAAAAACTCAAATAAGTGTCGTCGCTAAGAGGGAACAACAAAAACTCTAAAAAAGTGTCATTCCCTAAAGGGAACAACAAAAAACTAAAAATGTGTTGTTCAAAAGAGGGAACAACAAAAAAACTCAAAAAAAAGTTGTCCCTAAGAAGGAACAACAGAAACACTGAAAAGGTGATGTTCCCAAGAGAGAATAACAAAATAACTCAAAAAGTGTTGTTCCCAAGAGGGAACAACAAAAAAACTCAAAAAAGTGTTGTTCCCAAGAGGGAACAACAAAAAAACTCAAAAAAAGTGCTTTCCCCAAGAGGCAACAAAAAAAACACTCAAAAAGTGTTTTCCCCAAGAGGGAAAAACAAAAATGCAAAAAAGTGTTCCAAAGAAGGAACAACAAAAGCATGCAAAAAGTGTTGTTCCAAACTGGGAACAACAAAAATGCAAAAAATGTTGTTCCCAAGAGGGAACAGCAAAAATGGAAAAAAGTGTTTTTCCCAAGAGGGAACAACAGAAATACAACAAAGTGTTGTTCCCAAGAGGGAACAACAAACAAACAGAGAAAAAAACACATAAAAACAATCATATTTACAATTTTTACAAAAAGAAATAACTTTTTACAAAAATGAAGTTTTCGAAGGATTGCCTTCTGCAACTAAAACTTGCATGGTGGGGTCGTCATTGTTCAACCGCCAATGGAGTGGAAACTACAATTTGAAGGAAGCAACATCTGAAACACAAAAACATAAGAGAAATCAGAAAAGAAACAACACTTTATTTAAAAAAACACTATATAAATAAATAAATTAAGCTACAACAACTATGATGTTCTTTCCTAAGGGAATATCAATTTGTCAATGAAAAAAATGATCTCTTGGAAAAATGGTTTGGCAGTAATGACATGAATCTTAAAATGGAAATAAATTCTCCATTTCTTGTGTTATGAATCTGTTAGGTAATGAATTGGATGAGATGATCTTGTTTCATTAAAAATTCTTTCAAGAATCGCTCGTTCATAAATTGACCTTCTTCATTCTCCTAGGACCTGCAAAGAACGAGTGTCTACTTGTAGTAAAACATAAAATCATGGAAAAAAAAGGTGATCGGGCTCCCCTAATCCAAGAATTATGCAAAAAAACTAACAAGTAGTTACACTGTAAAACAAATCCACGGAAAAAAATAACGAAGTAAAATTAATTTATTACCTGCGGGAGAGCAGTGGCCAATCATGCTAACCTACAGTGTTTTAATCATAACTTCTTTCTTTTTCGTCCAATTTGAGTGATTCAAAAGCCAAATGAGATTTACTTTAAAGATATATGAATAGAAACTGGTTTTAAAAATTCAATGATATGATATGTCAATTTTAGTTAGAACAACTTGCATAACGGAGTCATTTTCGATTACCCATCTTAGACCAACAATGGATATCTTAAGAATAACGTTTTCATTTGATAATTGATTGAGCTGATTCAAATTGGAAATGAAGGTAGATTCATTTATTTATCTCGAATAAAAATATTTTTTGAAAATAAAAATAATTGATGGGTAAAATACACAAGTGAACAGCTAGAAAAACAGAGTTTTAAGAGTGCTGATTTACGATATATAGTCAATATTTTGGTCATAACTTTCTCATACGATATCGAAAATGAGTGATTCAAATTTTATTGTAAACTAGATTCATAGGGGAATATACCATAGAAATGTGTTTTCATAATATAGTCATTTAAGCCTCCAAAAACTGACTGTCCCAAATCTGTTCCTGAGCTACCCGCTAGACACCCTGTCAATTTGTTCGTTATAACATTTTCATTTCAAATCCAAATTGAGTGATTAAAATTGGGTTGAAAAGTAGACATCAAGGGATACATAGGATAGAAAACAATTTTAGAAATATTCACTTTTGGTCCCTCAAAACATGACTGTCCCCACTGTATTTTCAGAAATTTCATCAAGCCCGCGAGCAAAAAAATATGATATTCAAGAAATTTTTCCAAATTAGTGATAAAAATGAATATGGGTGTTTGTGTAAATATTATTTTCAATATAATACATCTACATACAAAAATAAATTAAAAAATTTATCACCGATGTTGATTTCACCAGCATGTTGCAACAAAAACAACTATTTTTACATAATAATAAAAATGTATTTATTTATGTCCTTATTTATTTATTTTCTACACTAACCTACTCTCATTTGAAAAATGAGTATGATTATGTATAAGAGTACTTCCAGTGGGACCATTTTCGAAATAAGGCATCTAGTATGTACATACCCAAATTTGAAAAATGCATGTTAATAAATAGTAGGGTATGAGAAGCCAACTTCCCTTGAAAATATGGTGCCAAAAATTGTTGAAGTATGGAGTGAGGCTAAAAACAAATGATGGAGTGAAACCAATCTTCAATATATCCCTTACTTTCTTGATTTCCCATAACCATCATATCATGAAGTTCTTGAGTTTTTAAAACGGCTTGTTGATGCAGGCTAGAAGAAACCTCATTTTCTTTCATAACTTCTACAATTTTTGGATTTGAAACATTTCCAATCTCAATATAAGTTTTCTGCAATGGTGCATGTGAGATAGAATGGGTGGGAAGGGTAGGTAAACTTTGTAGTTCACCACTATAAGCATGTTGTACTGGTTTATTATGATGAGCATGTGGAATGAGTTGAGCAGGAAATTGTGTAGGGCATGGAGCATTTTGGTGATGTAGTTGATTGGGTTGTGTGGATGGTTTTGATAGAAAAGCAAGATGTTGTGGAAGAGCTGGTGAAAAATATGGATGATGTGTTTGTGCTACAAGATGTGGGAGAGTATTCATGTAATCATAAGATGAACCATGCCAAACTTGTAAACAAGATTGGTGGTGGTTATATTGAGATTGACATGGATCATGCAAATAAGAAAATGGCGAGGAAGTGTTTTGAACCATACATGTAGGCCATGATTTCCATGGTTGTGAAATTGTTGCAGCTTCCCCATCTCTTTGATATGATGCTTCCATCCTAGATAAGGAAGAGTGAGTATCTATGGGATGCTTCTTTTGGCAATAAGGGAAAAACACTTCTTCAATTTCTTGATTTTTCTGAACCTGCAAAACATCCAATTGTGAATTTAGTGCTAATAAAATGATATTTAAAATTTTCAAATAAAACATTGATTTCAAGTCCTATATCTCTTGTTCTTGTAGTAGATTTGGAAAAGAAAAAAGAAACTTCTCTAGAATTCTTACCAGCCTTAAACATTCCTCTTGATACCTTATGCATAATTCACAAACATCATCATATGATAACTAAAAAACATCACCTTTTCCTATCAGATTTAAGAGTTCTAAAAATTCATCTTTGATTCCTTTGAGTAAGTGTTTTTAAGATCTATTTTTCCAAATACTTATGCTTTGATTTTTGAAGGTTGTAATGAAATCGCTCTACATAGTCCTCCAAGATTTCATCTTCCCCTTGTATCATACTGAAAATATATTCATTGGATTTGCGGTAGTCTTAGTACTTCTTTAAGAATATGTTCTTCATGTCCTCCCATGTTTGGATGAAGTTCCCACCAAGGCTCATGAACCATCAGAAAGCTGATCCTTTTAGAGTAAGAGGAAACACTTTCAACTTTTGATCATTAGTACAATAATCGTATCCTCTACAAAGTACTTCAAATTCAAATAAAAATGTATCTGGGTCTTCGTTTGGCAAACCATGAAAATTTGGTAGAGAATATGGGGGAATTATGTGCATTTGTGTCGCTCCTCCTAGATATTTAATAGGGAATTCAAAAGTAGAAATGTGAGGCATTTCTTGCCATAATAGAAGATGTTCTTCATGTGTTTCTTTGAGGCTCCTCCTTCAAATGGTCCTGTCAATTGGTTAATGAAATGGGTGGTGCTTACATCACCACTTAAGTGAAATCATGAGATTTGTTTTTCAAAATTTCTACCTTTTTTTTTCCTAGTCATTCACATAGAAATTCAAACATTTATTTCTACTTTAATTCCTATGCAATTCTGCTGAAAAGCGGGTGAAGGAGCAAGCACTTTACTTATTTTTTATGCAGGTTATTACCTTCCATTTTTAATACCCAATTCTTTCACAGTAGGCAAACATCAAACACCTACTTCAACTTCTATGCAATTGTGATGAAAAGCGGGCGGAGGAGCAAGCACTTTACTTTCCTGTTACGTAGGTTCCTACCTTCCATTTTTAATACCCAATTCTTTCCCAGCAGTAAATATCAAACATACATCATTCTTTGTGAAATGACAACACTCTCCCCAACAACGATGCAAAAATGTTGGGTTCTAAAAGGTGTCTTTTAAAACTCCTAATTGCCTCACATTAATTATCAACCTGGGTAAGTCATTTTATTCTAAGAGTGTACACAATATGTGCAAGCTATAAATCCAGAGAGTAATGCTTTAAAATAAGTTATTAAATTCAATACAAGAGTAAACAGATGCAATCAAAATCTCAAGCTGTAAATTTTAAAGGAAATAATACATCTAAGCATCAGGACTTAATCTCAAGCAAAACCACAATCCAATCTTAAGCAAGCAATTCAAATGGGAATAACATCAACTGAGATCACTGTAGCAATAACTGAGCTCTTTCAGCTGGATCTACATTAATCAAGCAATTCAAATGGGAATAACATCAACCGAGAGAACTGTAGCAGTAACTGAGCTCTTTCAGCTGGATCTATACTAATCACATTTTATATTAATTAACGAGAAACATTTCCTTAACTGATAACTAATTCAATCCACGGTATGCATAAATGAAATCAATTAACAGAGTTGCGAATTACTGAAATGAGTATACGAAATCATAATTAAGGAAAGTAAGCCAACTCCAAAGTTGTAAAACAGAATAAACACACAGGAAATGGAAAAGTATAAAACAAGGAAAAGCAGTAAGATCCACCAGAGGCTGCACCCTAGCCACCAACGAATACTGCTTAGCTACTTCAGAATATCCAAATGAACAACAACGCAAGTTATGTATTAATCATCAAAGTAACTTATCATTACAATACGATCTCCTTCTTCAGAATCATGCTTCTGTAAATTAAAATTACAATTGAAGTAAAAGGCGAGAAGTTTCCTGCTCTCTGTTCTCTCCCCATATTATCCTTCATATTACCCCCCTCTCTTTGATCTCTGTTTTCATTTAAATACACAGAGAGAAAAGAGAAGTTACAACAGAGATGATTACAAAATGATTCCCATTACAAAATTGCATTGTTCTAAATAAATTGATCAGCAAGATCATATCTGAAATATCTCTCCATCAACATTCAACAGGAACAGGTCGAATTTGGTATTACAACTGAAATAATTTGGAAAATGGATGCAACAACAAATCTTAGAAAATCATCTTCGGAGAACCTTCCATTTCTCTTAATACAGATTAAATTTGGGAAAACTGCTCATTATAAAACTAATTCGATCGGCTTTGGACAAAACCCATGTTTCAGATTTTCCAGATTCTTCTTCATTTTCCCGAAACGGTCAATGTAAAACTGTCAATTCTTATTCCAACGAATTTCTGAGTTGGAATATTTAATAATGAGCTGGAGATCAAATTTGCAATTTGGAAAAGATCTTGGAGGCTAAAATGGTGAGTTTTATTTCAACAAATTCATTAAACCATCATTGGTAAAATCATGCATAATAATCATTAATTTATTAAAAATAAAGGAGAATAAATAATATTTATCCATAAGAGAATAAATAATTATAAAATGGAATTATGTGATAAAGTATGATAAATGACGCGATAAATAATGGTAGAAATAGATGAAATAGGTGTTAAAGAGTGATAATAATAATGAAAAACTAACGGCTCAACACCTACGTGCCATGGATGTTATTATAGACACACATATTATTTTTTGGGGTTCTGATGTATCAAACGTTCTCACATATATATAGATATATGTGTGTGTGTGTGTGTGTGTGTTGTATTTTCCTATCTATTATGGTACAAAATGGTTTGTCTTATCTTTTACATGTTTCGTAATTGTCTATCCAATACGTAATTAGCTAATACATCTGTCAATGTATTCATGTGTCTAGGAATATGATGATATGTAATATAATCAAAATGTCTTTCCAATAGACAGATACAGAGATACATTTGTAATATTTGAGGGTTCTTGACGGAATATTTCCCGTTGAGTTGAAGGATGACAAGCTGTGAATCCAGGTTGACAACCAATTCTTTGATGCCTAGAGCGATGGCTTTTGACAATAGTTTGATGACCACACTTTACTGAACAATGTTGTTGGTTGTAGGACCTAGGCAGATACCTTGAATGTCAATCAACTCACCGTTATAGTCATAGATAGCCCATGTCGCAGAAGATAATTTTTGGGTACTATGGCAAGCACCATCGGTGAAACCAACGCAAGGAGTTGCATACATCTGCAAAGCAAGAAAATTATAGTAAACAAGAAAGTTGTTTGAAAACTATCACACAAAACCACACTGTACAAAATGAATCACACACTAATGTACATAAGTATCCATGCAAGATGACCTAAGCATAGTACTTTTTGAGGTAAATCCAGTTTTGGGGCTTATGGAGAGGATTTCCTTCATAATCAATAAGCTCGTAGGCTCCTTTCTACAAAACACATTTTACAATATAGGGCACACGCCACATAGGTTTAAACATGCCTTCCCCCAGCTTATCCTTAGCTTGTCGTATAGCAGGACCAAATCCCCTTAGAGAAAGCACAAGGGGAGAACGACTAATCGAAATGGGATTTGACCCGTTTCTTTTGTGCTTCGATGACCAAGGTAGCGAGATGGCGAGTCTCATATAGTAGTTCTAAATATAAGAGAAATTCCTCTTGAGGTGATGTTTTGGGGAGGAGTTCAATAGCTAGCTTGAGGGAAGGAATCTCACATTCGATTAGAAATGTTGCTTCCAGACCATAGACCAGCTAGAAAGGTCTGAAAGTAGTTGCGTCTTTGGTTGATGTTCAGTAGGTCCTGTTGAAGTGCTGAAAATCGGGTCTACAACAAGGGGGATACCCACCCGGTCCGGACGTTGAAAGCAGCTCCTTTTCCACTTGGGATAGTGGGTCCGACTGAGGATAATGGGACCAGTTTCCCAATTTGTGTGTGTGTGATGAGAATTGATATTTCCTTTCCAATGATTTCCAGGTAAGATGCTTTTAATATAAGTCGAATTTAAAACATGCAATCATATTCTAATGAACAGAAATATCTATTCTAAAACTAACTCAGGATTTAACTTTTCAGTTATGCGATCTAAAATAATTTCTAATAGCAATTGGTAATAAAGATCATTCAATCGCTATGAGAAAAGAATTCGATAAAAATAAATTGTTTCGTATAAAAAGTTAGCCGAAATAATTGTGAGAACCATATCACATAATAAGTCATTGATACATTAAGGATAAACCGAATAGTCATCACCATACAAAAGTGCCAAATGATAACTCAAACATTCAAGCCTTCATATATAAATAACTGAACATAAATATCACTTTAACATATAAGCAAAAATCATTAAGAGATAAAAGTACCATTGATAACAAGTTCTACCCATGAGCTTTAACAATATAGATTTATCTCTTCCTAATTCAACATCTACTAAGAGTACAAAAGTGCATTTCAGTAGTAGATATTAAACACAGATATCAATAAATCTCGTTCCTTTCATTCATCAAAACCTCCTCCAAGGGTGCAAAAGTGCATGTTCTGAGGAAACTTTTTTGACAAATTTCAGGACCCCTCTCTAAATGCATGAGAGGGGTTAAAATACTACTAACTAAATACTAAAAATAGTCTATTACAAAAATATAGGAGGAGGTTTAAATGACCGTCTTCGTCTAAGGAAAAAATAAATCAAAACTAAAACTAAAACTGAATCTGGAAATTAACTATCTATGTATCTGTTCTCTAAGATCGCAAGCATTCAACATCAGCTTGAGGAGCATTTGTTGGCGGACCTCTGATTTTAGTTGCCCTGCAAAAACAGAATCGACAAGTGCTGGCGCTATATTCTCGGCAGAGTTCGTAAGGCATTTGAGAGTCATGCATTGACTGTGCAGTTTAAACAAGTAGTACCAGTAAGAATCCCAATTCAACTTGGTTAACTTCTTGATGGACTCTACTCTTTCTTTAGCCTTTTGTCTCCATCTTGTCTGCAGATGCTAAGCCAAATAATCAGAAATTTGCATACCACCTAAGGATATCCTCGATAAATACCGCTAGTTTTAGAGCACAAGTCTCGCGTTTAGCCTTTAGCACTTTTTCCTATGGGTTTTTGGGAGTACATGCGATTGAGCGATCATAGGATTTCCTTCTCGAGGGGTTTTGGCTAGCAAAGCTCTAATCGCACATCAAAAATTGCCTCCTTTTCCCGATTTGGGCTTCCCTGATGCTTGTTTCGCCTCTTGCGTGATTTTGGTAGATGATACATAAACCATTAATCTTGTGGAGTGAATGACTTAGTGAGGTCTTGGCCTTGAGACTTGTATTGTCTGTTTGTTATATCAACACTGTCCAGTACCCCCTTAATCATGTCTGTGTATGGAATAATCTTGGGTCTTGCCACTATCTGGTGCAAGAACGAACATGCAAGTTTTGTGATTGATGCCTCAGACGACCCGCCTGAGTTTGTTGTTGCTTTAACCTCCATTACTCTGGTACTTTCTTCTTTGAGCAGACTATACATGCCTTCCCAAGTAGTTATGCTGCCATCTCTATTACAAGTGGTGTCTGTGTATAAGGGCGTCATTTCTTTGTCCTCAGCAACCGGGGCTTTTCCCTTCTTTGCCATTACGCTCTGAACACTACTACGTATATTTTCCTATTTTCCACTCCTGCGAATTTACAAGTAAGGAAAGAATAATGATAAGAGATAAGGTGGCAGGAAAGCTCTTAATGCCAAAATCATATAAAATATATCACCCTACGTGAAATGACCTTTCGATCAGATCTAAATCTTATCTCATTAATGACCATGAACTAACCCATTAAATTGACATTAATTCCCATAACTTCGTATCGGATTACGAGATAAACTTTATCAAATGATGAGCCCTGCAGATCTGCGATAAAGTGATTTTGCGGTTTGCTTCACAATATCGCAGATCGCAATATCGTTAATCCATTATGCTAACAATCATTTATCACCACATGTTTCTGCGAGATGTGATTTGCGATATGCCCTATCGCAAATCGCTTAGTCAGGATACTTTACCTTAAATGATACTTTGCAGCATAGGAAAGCTGCGACACACGATGGGTCTTCAAGGCGTGCGATCTCGCATTGCGTTTTCACAATTTTGGTAGTTTTCTTATATGATGCCTTCCATTACCCTTTGCGATGCGATTTCTTATTGTTAAGAGAATGATTTTATTGGGAACTTATGATAAAAATTAAGTTCTTTGGGTTTTGCAGGTGGTTTCCTAAGTTTATGATAGTATGTTTTATTCAAAGGGGAATATAAGTGCTACATTTTATTTTTTTAGAAGGGTCCCCATTTATTTAGTATTAGTAATAAAACTAAATAAAAGTGGGGTTTTTTTTGGCCACAACAATTGGTGATTCACTTGGAAGAACCAGTTATTTCTGATTATCTTTTGAATTTTCTAAACTTCCAAAACAGAAAAGTTTTCTGGAAAATGAAACTTTATTATAGAAACATAAAGTGCATCATGCTTTCAGCTATTAATGGTAGTTTGTTTCTCCTATGTTAACTCTGATTTATTTACTTCCCAAAGTTAGTCATTGTATTTACATCAACCACTTTTTGGTTTATAAAGATAAAAACAAAGACTTCTCCGTAGATCAGTTTTAAGTATTCTCATTTGTCATAGGTAGAGCCTTTGCTGCCAGCAGGCGTTCATAGCCTTGACACCTTGTACCTAGCAATGATCATGTATCCTACTTGGAGAAATATACTATTTTCAAAGATAAATCCATATCCACACTTATTGCTTTTGTTTTCTTTTAATTCTTAAAGAACAATGTGTTATAGAAATATTTGGGCACTACAACCCCAAACTCATATGTCCATAAACTAAGGGCTCTTTAGTCCCTAAAAGTGTTGTTTCATACCCTAAAGGATCATGGTCAACTGATTACATCATTTCCCAGAAGTTCCACCTGAAAAACTACTCAGAACAAACCAAAACCGGACCATACTAACTGCTCCATGGTCAAGGTGTGATGCATATTGGCTGCCAAACTAGCCAGGTGTGATGCATACTGAAATGGCCTTATATGGGGTGTGATGAGTGAGAATAGACAAATGGAAGAGACAATTTGCTAAGTGGATGATCATGGAATCTTCTAGAAACTTCTCCTGTGACACTTGCCTCTCTGAATTCGCCCAGTGATGAGTAAGAGATCAAAGAAATCTCCAAGTGGAACCAAGAACTATCAATGGAATGACACTAATCAAAAACCCAGAGTTGATTCACACCCTTGCAAGACGTCTATAAATGGATCCCCCATCTGAGAGATCTAGAGGCTGGAATTTTGTATTTTGTAAGGAAGTGCTGTTGGTTTATCTGTGAGAAGAGACATTGCATTGTTGGGTGATTTTCTTGTTCATGAGGTGAAGAGGGGTTCTACAACTGGGAGGATGATGCTGGATCAGATAGCTAGGTTTTAATCCTCTTTCACTATTAATAAATTTCTTTGAGTTTTCCTCCATATAATCGTGTGTTTATGAATATTATTGTTTATGAATGCAATTGTATGGTCAATGTGTTTATGATTCCGCATTGTTTATGATGTTTTATATGGAGATGCTTTGATGGTCTTCTGTTACTTTGTCTCTACTGGTACTCTTTGAAGTGGGACAAGTAAGAGAGGAGTGGAAAATTCTATCAAGGAAAGGAGAAATCAAGCTAGGATCAAAGCGAAAGATCGAGGTTGGTCCTCTTTTCTTCCCTCTAATCTATCACACCTAAAGGAACTCTTGAAAGGATTTCATTGTTTGTTTCTAAGTTAGCTACCCATCTTAGTGGGACTAGCAGTTCGAATCGACACTAGTTTTCCGTGAAACAAAATGGCAACTCTGTTGGGGAATGAATAGTTGGTTTTGTTTGTTTATTGTTTGCTTTATAAACTACAGATGGAGCCTGAAGTTAGCCAATTAGCCTTCGAAACGTCTTTGCTATAAAATTGCGAAGTAGATGAATGCTGCTTCAGTCAATGTCTGGGTTGGTTTATGAATTGAACATCTGACTTACAAAGCATTCTAAGTGCCCTTGTGGTAGCTCAGAACCTCATAAGATCTTACCCCTATGCTTTGTTTTTACTGTCCATCATTACTCAGCCTAAATCACTGAACTTAGCTGCAAATTTTGAGCAAAAACCAAGCTCAGTTTCGCTCCCTGGTCCATCGCACTGTCTGTAACTATGCAACCTGGATGCATCACACCTCCCATGTGTTGTAGGTGATATGCATCCCTGTTTCCCTATGTTGCAGGTGTAATGATTGATTGATACTTTTTTTCTCTGAGAGTTAGTTTTTTCTCCTTGTTTTCAGCTCTATTCAGTAGTTTTGTTGTTCATGATCAGTATCTTCTTGTTGTAACCTTCTTCCTTCACATATTTCAGCCTCCATCAATTAGGAACTGTAAATGTTTTTTTGTTTTTGTAAATCATTTACAATCTTCCGTTGTTGAAAGTAGCTTAATTGAACTATCGTTTTTGATGCAAGTGTCGTAATTGTCATTTTGAATCAAAAGAAGAGTGTCGTAAAGTCTTCCTCTTCTAGATAGTTGATTGTACTTTTGTCATTGTGCATGATTTGAGTTATTAGTATTTGAAGTGTCAAAAATAGTTTTCAATTCGAAATCGAAAAGTGTCATCTTAGTTTTCCTTTCATTTTGAAAAGATATTGTTAGACATGTCGCTTTGAAAGAAAATAGTTCAGATCTATACTTAGCTTTCCTTTTTGGCATTCACACATTAAGGAAGTAGAAAACAAATACATGCATGTGCATTTTCATTTGGAATGCATGCGAAATTTGATTTAGGAAAGTGCATTTAGTGTGTGCTCTATGCTCTCTGCTAAAAGAAAAATCATAATCTTCTTTCCTTTTTAGCTAGGATTTTCATTGCTAAAAGAACATAAACAACTGTTTTATCATTTTAGATTGCATATTTAGGAATTTTACATCTACATCACGCAGTGAACCTTGAAAGACAAACTTCTAAGCAAGATCAACTCTAAAATAAATCTCAATGAACATAAAAAATCTTTGGAACCTAACGCAACACATCTAGAAGTCTAGGTTAGAGACGTGTTCTGGTGTCGTAAAACTTGGTAACTATCGTTTTCATCGAAGGTTGGGTGAGTCCTCCTCTTTGATAAGACAAGTGCCAATACGGACTTGTGCTCCCCTACCATCGAGTATATATTTGGAGACCACAATAGGCTGATATCCTTTATCCTTAGGAAGCTATGTCTGTCACCCTATCGATCGCAATGCACTGAACACAACATTCGGGAAGATTGACTACCGTACATAAGTCCTTGGTAATTTCTCTATCATTTATCAGCAAGGTGTATTTTTCAGTTTTGTGATCAGTTTGGTAATCCCTCTGTCTAGATTTCCAGAGTAGTCAATTTTGTTCCTTTTCAAGTGTTTAAAAGAAAAGGTCCATCTGAGCACTTGTCACTTTAGGCTCATTAAGAATCAAAGGCGACTGGAGTCACCTTTAGCTTTTTCTTGACTCTTAGAAATTCAAAAAGAAAGTTGCGCCAAAGTGTCTTAAAATTTATTTAAATCAGAATAACATCCCTATTCCTTTGTTGATCTGAGGTTGAGATAATGGAGTCTACCAATCAATGAATCCCTCTTGGAGGGAATCCTAGTCCTTTCTCCTCTTGGGGAGATATTGGTTCTCCATATATGGCTACATTGTCCCTTCCAGGAATCACAATCGGCTTGCTAGTATGGCTTTTTTCGACCTCTGTCATTCAAAACACCGTAATTCCTTAACAATCTAATCAACAATAAGATGATACTAAAGTTACCCCTTCACCTTCTACCTCGTTTATTTCTCCTTCCCCTTCTTCCTCTTCGCTTGGTGAAACTAGTGACACTAAAAACCAAGTAGTTGAGAAGAAAAAGAAAGGGAATGAGAAGAAGAAGAAGCCAACTAAACAAGGGAACAACCGTGCATCATCCGGTGAAAATCTGCACACTAAACTTTCCAAACCAAAAACTCCATGTGCAATTTTCAAGGGGAGCCACTACCATTGAGATTTCCCTTGCATTCCGCGGATCTTGAAAGAATGGTCTCCCCATTTTCACCATTCAGTGTCATCAACCTCTAACAGTCAGGTTGATAGCACACCATCAACTAATGAAAACAAAGTCAATAGACAGAAAGGAAAAGTCAGATTTCCATGTAGGTTATGTGAAGGTGATCATACTCTTCACCGTTGTCCTTTTTTGGACGAAGCCAAAAGCATTTTAGATAACTGTCCTGCTTCTCCATAGTGACTTCCACCTGGATACAGGGAACTCTTATCAAGTCCTTCACTAGTTGAAAACCTATTTGACATAACTCAATTGTCGATCGAATCGCCTATCACTGAAAGTGAACCTTCTGAGTCCACACCGGACCAAAGTCAACTGGTTGAGATGGCAGTCGACCTAGTCTTGCCTTCAGAAGGCCCACCTTCGGATGATACAGTTCCCAAAGAGAATGAGAATGACACCGTTAAAATTCTTTTTGTCGATATAGAGTCTAATGAACTTGGGGGAAATCCACCCATTTCTTTACAACAGGAAGAGACCACCCTAGTTCATGATATTTATTTGGAAATTTATCAGGTACCCCCTTCGAGTAGTCTAGTCGTTTTCTTTGATTGAAATCAACTAGAAAAACCCCACCTTCCATCTAATGTACCATTCTGAATCATAGTACAAGTTTACAAAATGATCGTGTCTGGCATTATCATAGATGAAGGGGATTCAGTGATTATCCTTTCCTCAACTACTTGGAAAGCGCTTGGCTTGCCATCGGTTTTGCCTGAAAAACAAAATTTTTCCGGCTTCAACAAAGGAACCAGTAGACCGTTAGGGATCCTTCCAAAGTTACCAATAACTTTGAGAAAGAAAACCATTCATTTGAACGTGATGGAAGCTACCACTAGATTACAATATACTCCTTGGACATGACTATATATATAGCATGGAAGCTATTGTTTCCACATTCTTTCGAGTGATGTGTTTTCCACATGAAGGAAGACTAGTGCAACTTGTCGACCAGCTTTCATTTCCTAGTTCAAACACAGCTATGAATCAACCATCATCCCTAAATGGTCTCTTTGCATCAACAATGTCTCTTCAACCTTCATTCCATCCACCTAATTATAGTGAGTAGTTCGGTGAGTGTGATGAAGTTTAGGGGGCATGCACCCTGGTTTGCTTTGGCAGGTGAACCCAGAGGAAAAGAGAGATTTTCTTGAAAGGTTATAATGCTTGGACTGAAAAAAATTCTCATGTAGGTTATGTGATCAGTCTGAAACACCTATTTCCTTTGTACGATTGTGATTGGATGCTCACATCATTCACCTTCGTATGTTATGTGATTGGAAGCTCACACCAGTCACCTTCGTCTATTTCGATGGACAAAGCAAAGGAAGAGTTTTTGTCTGCCAATAGAAACAATCCTGCCTAACCGTAGGGACTTCCATTTGGTAACCTCGAAACTCTCCTTTTACTGAAACACCTAGGGGCATGCAAACCTTTGTATGCAAGTGAAAAGCAACCTTTGATTTTCTTAGTTTGTAGGTTCTTAACCCTTTAACCTCGTAGCTCGGTCGTTTCTAGCCTGCATAAAAAGGCAATGAGCACATGTTATAGTAGTGTTCAAGCTCGTTAAAAAAGAAATCTACCAAGAGACATTATCAAAAGACTGGTAAGAGAAATGTTCCCTCAAGGTTCAAGCTCGTTAAAAAATAAACCTGCACTAAGCATAGTTTCTCTTGATTCAAGCTCATTAAAAAATGAAACCAGCTTTGGTAAATAACCTTCGTGATCGCCTTGCTATCAATCGTTTTGAACCTTGGTTGTGTTCCTACCATCACCTCCATTTATTTGGTCAACCATATGCTTCCACTTGATGTTTTACTCTATTGAGGAACAATTGTGACGAGTGATTCTGATTTCCACCCTCTTCACACTGCCATGTTTTGAGAAGTCCCAAACTTACCTGGAACTGGTTGCTACCCGAAAATACCACTCGTTCCTTAAAAGACGAGTCACTTTTAAACTCTTTTTAGACTCGTTAAATATAAAAATATTGTTGAGCCATTGGCCTTTCCAGCTCGTTAAAGTAAAGGGAATTCCATCCCTCTCATATATTTTAATATTTTTGGACCTGAGTGATTATTAGAAAAAAAGATCGAGCGCTTTTATTTATCGGCTTGTTAAAACGATCGAATAGTCATCCCTTTCGTATTATTTTATACCTTTTTGGACTTAAGGGATTATGCAATGAAAAAGGATTGTTAGAGTTTCTTTTTCATCCCTTTTCAAACTCTCTAAACATGAAAAGGACCGAGTTATCTTTGTCGTTAAACTCATTAAAAAAATAGCGACAAACTTGTCCACCCAGATAAGAACGAGTCTCACTAATGCTAGGCTCACTAAACATAGAGCGACAGGTTTCCCCGAAGGGAAAATTATAGACCAAGCATATGTTATCCTCCTCAATCTTGACAAAAATAAAGAGGTACTGGTTAGCAATGATTGGGGAAAAAGGAAAGAAAACTTGAAGAAATTTATTGGTAGTGGGTCACTCTTAAACATGAAACTTTCACTCCATCACCATGATTGAGTTGGGTTGGGTTTTTTCCATTCATTATCACCATTGGTCCTCCATACCATCCATGGGGTTAAAATTATCAGTCCATATCAGTGTGACCGACATGTTCAAGAGAAGTCATTCAGATAATTCACCATCTAGCAAATGCCTTATCCACTGCAATACCTCCACCCTTCATTTTTCATGGCCGCCATTCCTAAACCTTATATTGTCAGATCGTTTTCACCTCTACAAAAATCATTTTCTCCATTTCACGTCGTAGATGTGGGATACATCAAGTCCCTCCTACGACAGGTCACTTCTTGTTGACATCATCTCATTATCCAATAAGTTGACCTAGAAACAACCCTTTCAGTACTTTGAAGCTTGCATACCTTAATGGCAAGTTTCTCACTTCTGGCGACAGGTTTACATCAATGACCTTTGACTAAAAGATTTTGCGTGGTGTTCAAAATCAGCTCATATATTCACACGACTTGAATTGTACTGTAGTACCTTGAGGGTCATCATCATTATCGGTGACTCCTCTCACACCTGTTAATAACTTACATTATTGGCTAGTAATCATGCGATGTCTTTCCATGTTCGACTTCAGAACATCTTTTCACATGGATCAACTTGTACATTAGGTGAAGATTGAACAAGTTTTGAAGACCCCAGATCTAGTTTCATCCATCCAGGTTGCGATATATTCAGGAAAATAAAGACATCAATTGTACACAGAAGCTCCATAGATAGTCATCTAAGCTAGGGAAGATGACTCTTCATGCGAAGAATCACCAGTCCGCAATAGCAGACGATTATCTGTCCTATGTACATGAAAATGAATTTATAAAGCTAAGCATGGGAATGCCCGCCTCAGCTAGATCATGAAAATAATATGGTGATGATGTATTGTATTGTATCTTATATAGGTCACCTTCCATTTCGAATACCTCAGATCCTCATGATAAAGCATTTCACCAGACATCAGACGATTTATGACCTCATGCTTTAGGGGGCAACTGTTATAGGCATATTTGGGCATTGCAAATCCAAACTCATATGTCCATAAACTAAGGGATCTTTAGTCCCTAAAAGTGTTGTTTAATACCCTAAAGGATCATGGTCAACTGATTACATCATTTCCTAGAAGTTCCACTTGAAAAACTACTCTGAATTGGCCAAAACTGGACCATACTGACTGCTGCATGGTCAAGGTGCGATGCATACTAGTTGCCAAACTAGCCAGGTGCAATGCATACTAAAATGGCCTTCTGTGGGGTGTGATGAGCAAGAATAGACAAATGGCAGAGACAGTTTACTAAGTGGATGATCATGGAATCTTCTAGAAACTTCTCCTATGACACTTGCCTCTCTAAATTTTCCCAGTGATGAGTAAGACATCAAAGAAATCTCCAAGTGGAACCAAGAACTATCAGTGGAATGACACTAATAAAAAAACCAGAGCTGACTTGCACCCTTGCAAGACATCTATAAATGGATCCCTCATCTGACAGATCTAGAGGCTGGAATTTTGTATTTTGTAAGGAAGTATTGTTGGTTTATCTGTGAGAAGAGACATTGCATTGTTGGGTGATTTGCTTGTTCATGAGGTGAAGACGGCTTCTACAACTGGGAGGATGATGCTAGATCAGACAGCTGGGTTGTAATCCTATCTTTCACTATTAATAGAGTTCTTTGAGTTTTCCTCCATATAATCGTGTGTTTATGAATCTTATTGTTTATGAATGCAATTGTATGGTCAATGTGTTTCTGATTCCGCATTGCTTATGATGTTTTAGATGGAGATGTTTTGATTGTTTTCTGTTACTTTGAATCTACAGGTACTCTTTGAAGCAGGACAAGTAGGAGAGGAGTGGCAAATTCTATCAAGGAAAGGAGAAATCAAGCTAGGATCAAAGCAGAAGATCCAGGTTGGTCCTCTTTTCTTCCCTGTAATCTATCACACTTAAAGGAACTCTCGAAAGTCTTTCATTGTTTGTTTCTAAGATAGCTACCCATATTAGTGGGACTAGCAGTTCGAATCGACACTAGTTTTCCCTAAAACATAATGTCTTGGTTTGGTAGCCAAATTATGACAGTGCCATTCACTTGATTTATAACTTCGCTGAATAAGCTGGCTCATGATGAGATACCTTGTCTTTTGATTGCGACAATCTAGAGTCATTGCCCTGTTTTGATATGTAGTTTTGGAAATTTCAGCAAGTTATAATATCTATGATCATGATAAGTCGGCTCGTGATGAGACCTCTTATTATTTAAGTTTATAGTGTATCGTTGGATTATTCTTTGAAACTCGTAATTATCTAGGTGGGGAGGAATTCATTGGTTCCTTAAGAATAGCTCTGGACGACAATTATAGATTTTTTGGAAAGACCTTTTCTACAGATAATTTTGTCTTGTTATTGATGCTTTTCATTGACTGATATAAAACAAATTCCCTCTAAAGGTTGCTTTTTATCAAAATTCGTAAGGCTGAAATTAGTAACATTTCTAGGCTTATAGCATTTGACTGTATCTTTCAATAATAATGACTAATTTTCCAAATCAGTTCTATTTATACAAGCAAAAAAACAAAATCTAAAAGAAACAATAGTCTTCTTTGTAAATTCCAAATGTAACCATTTACAACTTGTTTTATTATCAAAATAAAGCTATAAACAATAGTTTACAAAAATAGAAGAGGTTATCTCCTATGGAAAGTATTTTTTGAGGATCTGCCCATTAACAGGTCAAGATTCTCTTTTCCCTGCTAAATCTTGCAACATGAAAGTGGATAAGCCTATAATTTCCACAATTTGGAATGGGCCAAGCCACATTAGTTGGAATTTTGAATGTCTGCCTTTTTCTTCATGAGCCTTATCCCATTTTAAAACTAAATCTCCAATTTGAAAGTCCTTTCTAGATACCATGCTTGAATCAAAGGAGGCCTTTACTAATGCTTGATGATGAGCGTGTGTTATTTTAGCTTGTTCTCGCTTCTCTTCTAGCTTAATTATCTGTAGTTGTCTTAGTTTTAAAGATGAAGTTGGTGTTTCATCAATAAATTAAACTAAGGCCAAAGAAGGAATTGCTAGATGAGTTGGGAGAACCACTTCTTTCCCATAAACTAAATTAAAGGGAGAAGTGCTAATGGAGGCTTTCTGTGTTATTCAATCTGCCCAAATAGCATACATCAAATATTTATGCCAATTTTTATGATTCTAATCAATGGTTCGCTTAATGATTCTGATTAAGTTTTTATTCGTTGATTCAGCCAACCCGTTCTATTGTGGGTAATAATTGGTAGAATATTTAAGCTTAAAACCTCTTTTAAGTGCAAATTCAGTCATCACATTGCTAGAAAAATATGATGCATTATCAAACATTAAAGTAGAGGGTAAACCAAACTTGGTGATTATGAACTGATCTATGAAATCAATGATGTGCTCAGCATTAGTTGTCTTGAGAGGAACTGCTTCTACCCATTTAGTAAAATAATCTATAGCTATAAGGATTTACCTATGTTGTTGGGAAGAGTGAGGAATGATCTCACCTATTATATCCAATCCCCATTGATCAAAGGGTTGATTTATATTGACTAGTTGTAAAGGCAATGACGGTTTCTTTTGTCTCCCAATAACAGTTTGACAAATTTGACATTTCCTTACATAGCTATACGCATCTTTAAATAGTGTAGGCCAATAGTATCCTACGCGCAAAATTTTGTGTTGTAGCATCTCCCACATAATTTCCATTTGTTGGTCCATCATGGAGTTCCTGCAACACCTTTTCAGCTTCAGATTTCTCAAGACATCGAAGGAGAACAAAATCATAATTCATCCTAAAAAGTAAATCGTTTACAATTTGATACTGCTTAGCCTTCAATCTTAAAGATTTTTTCTTTGTATAATCCAGATTTGAAGGAGCATATCCGTTCTTTAGATAAAATATGATATCAACATATATTGATTCAATATCATTTAGGCTTACCTCATACATTTGTACTTCTTGATTTGAAGATGGTATTTCGGAAATAAGCGATGCTCCAGTCAACATTTTTCAAAAGCCTTGACCTTTTACAATATTTGTTGGCTTAATCTCAGCATCGTATTCTTGTAAGGTGGTAACCCAATTTGCTCTCTTTTCACCCACGTCTTTCTGTACTAAGATAATTCTTACCGCTGGAAAAGGTACTATGATTTTTGTATGGATTTTAAGAAGAAAGGATCTAAAATTCTTGATCACCTTGAAAACAGCGTAAGCTTGTTTCTCAACGTGGGAATAGTTTAATTCAGCACCTTGCAGATTTGAACTAAAGAAGGCAATTGGGGCTTCCACCTTCTCTTGATTGGCTTGAGTGAGTATCGCAGCATATGATTTATCAAAGGCAAATGTATACAGAATGAAAGGATCGGAAAAATTTGGAGTCACTAAGGATGGGGCATTAATAATCACTTGCTTAATAAGATTGAACGTTTCATATTCCTCTTGGACCCATTTGAAAAGTGTTGGCATTATGACACAGGTTTGGCACTATGACATAGGTGTTGTCCTTAATGGCAACTCACTCAAATTACAGATCACAGTTCAGGCTCTTAGAATGAAGGAAAAAGAGATATATGTAGGTTCCTCTTAACCAAGTCACGTATACACGCGGGATCGCCGATCAAAAGGTGCGTATGCATATGCACACACTTTTATGCAAGGAAAAGTGCGTACATGTGGGAAAACTTGCTTTTAGTCCATGGTATTTAGTCCCTAGTATTTGGACCTATGGTTTTGGACCATGGTATCTCATTCGAAGTGTTGAACCTAGGTATTAGGTCCCAAGTATTGGTTCTAGGTGGTTTTGGACCATGGTATTGAGTAAGGCCTAAGATTATAAAAGGGGAAGGAGATCATTAGGAAAAGACACACTCAAGGATTGGATATCTTTTGAAGAGCAAGATCTAGAATACTGGTCATTGGGTTATGGTGCATAGCTGGATCTGAATCAAGGAGGAACCTGAGTGCAAGGAAAAGGATAAGTTCTATTGATGGGTCAAGATCTTAAGGCTTGAAGAGAAGTATCTTTGTGTGATTTTGATCTGTTATATTTGGCACATGACTTGATCTATAAATTTTACGATCTAGGTATAACTAATGTCTGAATTACTGAAAAGGGTAGATTATCTTTTAAATATTTGTACGCATGTTCAGCATATCAAAGGCGCGCATACACGTAGGTTCGATAATTCAAAATAGTGTATACACAGGTTGGCCTTAATATAGAAGCATATGCACGTAGGTTCCACATATTGAAGTAGCGATACATCTCATAAAATGTGTTTTAGCTACTTCTTTTTATTGTTGTAGTGTTCTAGGTTCAGGATTGGTTTCTGGTTACTATTACTATATTCTAGTTACAACATTTAGAGAAGTGATTGTTTGATTCAGTTTTGTTTGGTGAAAAGGAGATTGGTTGATGCAGATACATTTGATGTTTGATTAATGTTATTGATGGATTCAGTATGAAAATTTATGAAGCATGGTCCCTGGAAGAAAAGAGAAGGTTGTAGCCTTCTGTAGGTCAACACCTACGTACTAGTACATCAGCTAGTACAAGAGCTAAGGGGGTTGTAGCTTCCTTGCAGAAGAAGATGGAGAATGAGAGAAGGTTGTAGCCTTCTACAGGTAGAAGCCTACGTACTGGTATAAGACTACACCAGTACAAAAATATTCTAAAAGAAGTTTCTTATTAAAAGAAGATAGAGACGAATTGCAGCAGTTGGTTTTCACCCACATTGGGTTTCCACCTTATATCTTGTGTTCATGTGTGTGATTGCCTGTACTTTTTACTACACTTTATTACTATTTTATGGTCCTGATACACAGATTAAGATCAGCCAACTAAATTAGAATTCTATAAGATATATGCGGTTTTCTCTAAGCATAGTTGTGTTTATACGCAGATTTAATTATCAGAAGTTGTGTATAACAATTTATTTATGAAAATAAAAAATTGTTAAATTGCTAATACTGATTCACCCCCCCTCAGTATTATTTCTAACAATGGGTATCAGAGCAAGGTCCTTCAAAAAAACCTTGATCGCTTGAAGGAAGATCTATCATCATGAGCAACTACGAAAAGGAGGCATCCATTAGGCCACCAATCTTTGATGGGAGTAGCTTCGTCTATTGGAAGGTAAGAACTACAGTCTATCTTCAATCTCTTGGTACAGAAGTTTTGGATATCGTGGAAGGAGGATACACATTTCCATCAACATCTCCTATAGATATGGCTGGTAAAAAGCAGTATGAAACAAATGCAAAGGATGTCAATACTCTATTGGGGAGTCTATCTCAATCAAAATTCGTCAAGTTTATGTAGCTCAAAACCGCCAAAGAAATATGGGACAATATCATTCTAAGATATGAAGGTGTCGATTAGGTAAAACGTGCAAAACTACAAGCTCTTAGAAATATGAAACTCTCAGAATGCATAATGATGAAAGTGTGGCTAATTATTTCTTAAGCATAGATGAGATTGTTAATTGCATGAAAAATTTGGGTGAAAAGGTTCTAAGATCCTTGTCTTCTAAGTTTGAATCAAAATTTTATGCCATAGAAGAAAAGCAAAATCTTCAGAGTATTACTATGTCACAGCTGCACCGAATCCTAACTACTTTTGAAATGAGAAAAGGGGGACCATCAGACAGGAGAGAAGCTACATTCAAAGCTTTAGGAAAAGGAGAATACAATGAGTTAGGGCATATGTTAGAGGGAGAGGAAGAATCAAACTTTGTCAAGAACCTTCAATGGAGTTCTGGAAGATTCAGAGGTAAGCTACCTTTCAAATGCTTTGTTTGTGGAAGAGTCGGTCACTATGCAGCCAAATGTCCTCATAAAGATAAGCTTGATAAAGGTAAGAAACCATTTAAATGGAACAGAAAACAAAATGTAAGTAAAAAGAGTTATTATACACATGAAGACAACGATGGACTTTCAAATAGTGATGAAGATGAACATGGTAATGATTACAGAATCTTGATGGCATTTGAAGATGATGATTTCTTGCATGCTATAGATGAAGATGATCTCTATGAATAAATTTCTAAACTTGAAATATGTTTAGAAGAAAAGAATATGATCATAGATACTCTGACATTCCAACTTGTTGAAAGGGAAAAACACAATGAAAAATTAGAATGTGAAATTGTGGGACTTAGAAAAGATATTGAGAAAACAAAAGCTCTTAATCTTAGATTTTCTAAAGGATCTAAAACACTAGATGAGATTATCAAAGTGCAGTGTTCTCCTCTAATCAAGAAAAGTATTGGATATACTGAAGAAGCATCTCAAGCATAGAATCCATCCACCTCCAAAAGTTATCTTGATGCAGCAAGGAGAAGTGAACAGGTTGACAATCGTTAGCAAAGGCCTAAAGCAGATCACCAGGTAAATCGAGGTCAATCTACTTCAAGGATGAACAGAAGCTACAACCAACCATAGGTAAATCATTCTCAAATTGCCTCAAGAATGAATGTCAATGGAAACTACAATCACCTGGACGGTAGATTTGATAGTCACAGGAATTTCTTTAATGGCCAATGTTTTTCATGTCATAACTTTGGACAAAAAGCTACTCAATGTGTTGCCTACAAGACCATTATGACTCGAGAAGCACGAAATCAAAGGAGCGTGATTGGGATCATGAAGAGGACCTACAATAACTTTTCTGCTCTTGAAAATGAAATAGAATGCTCTATTTGTAACAACTTCGGTCATGAAGATTCTGAATGTAGGAGTAAGCTCTAGCAAACATCTCAGAAGGAGCAACCTTCTTTGGGTCCCAAAACATGGAGAAAAAAATTACCAGAACTAGAAATATGTGGTATATCCTTGTATACAGAAGGACAGGAAAATCAGTGGTACATCGATAGTGGATGTTCGAAGCATATGACAGGTGATAAAGAAAAAATTCAGTCATATAGTACCTTAGAAAAGGAAAGGAAGGTCTCATTTGAAAATGACACCCCTGCACTCATAAAAGGTAAAGGTTATGTTCTTTTGAAAGAAAAGGTCAAAGCTAGAAATGTTATGTATGTTGATGGCTTAAATCATAATTTATTGAGTGTTAGTCAAATGTGTGATCAAGGAAATGAGGTAATATTTCGATCAAATGGATGTATTGTTTGTGAACTTGATATAGGAGAAACAGTGATCAAAGGCATAAGAACTCCAAATAATTTATACATACTCAAGGGAGGACAACAAAAATTCTATTTAAGCAAGAATGATGAACGCTAGCTATGGCACAAAAGATTGGGGCATCTAAGCTTCCCTCAGATAAGGAAATCATGCAAATATCAGGTTGTTCGCATTCTTCCTGACATCAAAATTCCAGACAATACAATATGCAAATCATGTCAGTTTGGTAAGAAAACCAGAACTCATTTCCTTGAGAAATATGGATCGGCTAGTAAGCCACTTGAACTTTTTCCATACTGATTTATGTGTTCCATCAAGGAAAAAGTCACCATGAGGAGAAGAATACTTTCTATTGTTCATTGACGAATTTTCCAGGATGTGTTGGATAGGATTTCTAAAGCATAAAGATGAAGCTTTCGAAAAGTTCAAAGATTTCAAAGCCTTGGTTGAAAATGAATCAGATCGTAGAATCAAATGTCTCCGGTCTAATCGAGGAGGGGAATTTACCTCAGATGAATTTCTTAACTTTTGTGAAGAACATGGAATAAGAAGGTAATTCTCTACTGCAAGGACTCCTCAGCAAAATGGAGTAGTGGAAAGAATGAACATAATAGTTCAACAAATGGCTCGTGCTATGCTTGATGAATCTGGAACTCCTGCAACCTTCTGGGGTGAAGCTACATTTTTTGCTATTACTATTCTCAACAAAACAAACGTCTGGGTAAAAAGCACTCAAACTCCTCATGAACTTTGGTATGCTAACACTCCTACGGTAAAATACTTCAAAGTTTTTAGAAGCAAATGTTACACCAAAAGGACTGATGAAACCTTGGCAAGTTTGAACGTAGAGTAGATGAAGGCATTCTCCTTGGTTACTCTTCCTGAAGTAAAGGATATAAGTGTTACAATAAAAGACTTGGAAAATTTGTTGAAAGTATTGATGTGGTGGTTAATGAAGCAGGCGACAATTCAAAACAGATAAAAAATGAAGATTTTGAGGATGAAGAGGACTTCCCTTCAACTTCAAATCAAATGAATGATGAAGAAGAAACCTATGAGGCACCAGAAGAATAGATAAGGGTAGAATAAAAGACTCCATCCAGGTACATATAGAAGAATCATCAAGAGACTCAAATTTTGGGGCAGAAAGAGGTAGGTGTTCAAACAAGAAGAACTATTACAGAAGCTTCAAGTTATCTAGCATTTCTCTCCTCCGTCGAACCATGAAATGTAAGAGAAGCATGCAAAGACGAATGATGGATCAAGGCCATGAATGAAGAACTTGAACAAATTGAAAAGAATAACACTTGGGAATTGGTTCCTAGACCTAATTATCAGAATGTTATGGGGACCAAATGGATATTCAAAAACAAGCTGAAGGAAAATGGAGATGTTGCTAGAAACAAGGCCAGACTTGTTTGTAAAGGGTATGCTTAACAAGAAAGTGTAGACTTTGAAGAAACCTTTGCACTGGTTGCTAGACTTGAAGCCATAAGAATTTTCCTTGCTCTTTCTAGCTTTTAGAAGTTCAAAGTATATCAAATGGATGTGAAATCTGCCTTTCTAAATGGAGACTTAGAAGAAGAAGTATACATTGAGCAACTAGATGGATTCATCCTTGGGAATGATCCAAAACTTGTATGCAGACTCAAAAAGGCTCTCTATGGCCTTAAATAGGCTCCAAGGGCTTGGTATTATCGTTTGGACAAATACCTTCATCAACAAGGTTTTTCAAAAGGATCAACAGAAAACAATCTATATATAAAAATTGACAATGATAAATTGCTAATACTTGTTGTGTATGTTGATGATATCATCTTTGGTAGCAATGAAGAAACCATGAGTCAAAACTTTGCTTTGGTGATGCAGAAAGAATTTGAAATGTCCCTGCTTGGTGAGCTCACATATTTTCTTGGTTTACAAGTCCAACAAAACAAAGATAGTATCTTTCTATAACGACCAAGTACCTCAAGCAGATCTTGAAGAAATATGGCATGGAAGATTCAAAACTAGTATGTACCTCTATGGTAATAGAATGCAGCCTCATCACAAATGATGAATCTGCAGCAGTACATCAATCAACCTATAGATCTATGATTGGCAGTCTGCTCTATCTGACAGGTACCTGACCAGACATCATGTAGGCAGTAGGAATAGTTGGAAGATTCCAGGCTAATCCAATAGAATCACATCTTCAGGCAGTTAAAAGGATCTTCAAATATCTTCAAGGAACACAAAACTATGGCTTATGGTATCCTAGAGATATAGATCTCACACTTAATGCATACACAGATGCATATTGGGCAAGAAGCGTGGAAGACAGAAAAAGCACTAGTGGTGGTGCATTCTTTATCGGGTCCAGATTAGTTTCTTGGTTCTACAAGAAACAAATTTCAATTGCATTATCTACAGCTGAAGCAGAATATGTGGTTGTTGCATCTTGCTGCACACAACTCCTTTGGATGATGCAAACTTTGCAAGACATTCAAATCAATTGTACTCCACTTATCTCCATTTTATGTGATAATACAAGTGCAGTCAGTATTTCAAAGAATCTAGTCATACATTCAAAGACCAAGCACATACCTATCAAATATCATTTTCTTCGGGAACAAGTGCTTGAAAAAAAGGTCAAATTGGAGTATGTTCCCTCCAAGGAACAGTTTGCTGATATATTCACCAAACCATTGCCCAAGGAGACATTTGAATACCTCAGGCAGAAGCTGGGAGTAGTTGATGCATCATCTTGATGTTGAAACTCATCTAAAAAGTGGTTGTACGTGAGTTTCATGAAGAGAATCTGCGTACATATGCATGTTTCTATGGATACAGTCGCGTATATGTTGATTTGAAGAAAAATAGTGGGCCAGGCTCAGGATAAAAGGAGTCTGATATGGGTCTGACAGAGACCATTTGGCACAGGTTCAGGGGGATCATTTACTTCTAATAATGCATTGTTGGCATTAGCTTAGAAGATCTTAGTCTACTTCACAATTATTTTTTGATTAAGGTGGAATAGGTGCAGAGGGAGATCATGGTTGCTGGTCTGGATATTTAGTCTCTATGTCATGTATTTCTTTTATTATCAAAGTCATGTAATGGGATATTTTAGTTTCCCCACTATGCCTGGGATGGAGGATGTAATATTCTTATTTATCATGTGTAAACTATTGGTATATCCCCACTTGGTTGGGAGATGGATGTATGTATGAGTCTTTGGTGATAGGAAGGTCATTTATGATGGATAGAGTCATGTTTCTTTTTGTAGAAAATCTTTTTGCATACCTTGCCTACAATCAAGGGGAGCATGGACAACACAGTAGAGCATATATTTCAGCATGTACTCGGGGGGAGCATAACCCTTTTCCCTTGATGACAAAGGGTGAGAATGACTTTGAGTGACTTGGGGTTGCCATCAAGTCTAAAGGGGGAGATTGTTGGCATTATGACACAGGTTTGGCACTATGACACAGGTGTTGTCCTTGATGGCAACTCACTCAAATTATAGATCACAGTTCAGGCTCTCAGAATGAAGGAAAAAGAGATATATGCAAGTTCCTCTTAACCAAGTCACGTATAGACATGGGATTGTCGATCAAAAGGCGCGTATGCATATGCACGCACTTTTATGCAAGGAAAAGCATGTACATGTGGGAAAACTTGTTTTTAGTCCATGGTATTTAGTCCTTGGTATTTGGACCTATGGTTTTGGACCATGGTATCTCGTCCGAAGTTTTGAACCCAGGTATTGGATCCCAAGTATTGGTTCTAAGTGGTTTTGGACCATGGTATTGAGTAAGGCCTAAGACTGTAAAAGGGGAAGGAGATCATTAGGCAAAGACACACTCAAGGATTGAATATATTTTGAAGAGAAAGATCTAGAATACTGGTCATTAGGTTATGGTGCATAGCTGGATTTGAATCAAGGAGGAACCTGAGCGTGAGGAAAAGGATAAGTTCTATTGTTGGGTCAAGATCTTAAGGCTTGAAGAGCATCTTTGTGTGATTTTGATCTATTATATTTGGCGCATGACTTGATCTATAAATCTGATTATACGGGTATAACTAATGTCTAAATTACTGAAAAGGGTAGATTATCTTTTATAGATCTGTATGCAGGTTCAACATAGCAAAGGCGTGTATACACGTAGGTTCGGTAATTCAAAATAGCGTATATGTAGGTTGGCCTTAATACAGCAACATATGCATGCAGGTTCAAAATATTGAAGTAGTGTACATCTCATAAAATATGTTTTAGCTACTTCTTTTTATTTCTGCAGTGTTCTAGGTTCAGGATTGGTTTCTGGTTACTGTTACTATATTCTAGTTACAAAATTCAGAGAAGTGATTGTTCGATTCAGTTTTTTTTGGTGAAAAGGAGATTGGTTGATGTAGATACATTTGATGTTTGATTACTGTTATTGATGGATTTATTATGAAATTTATGAAATGTGGTCCCTGGAAGAAAAGAGAAGGATGTAGCCTTTTGTAGGTCAGCACCTAGTACATCAGCTAGTACAAGAGCTAATGGGGTTGTAGCTCCCTTACAGGAGAAGCTGGAGAACGAGAGAAGGTTATAGCCTTCTGCAGGTAGAAGTCTGCGTACTGGTATAAGACTGCACCAGTACACAAATATTGTAAAAGAAGTTTCTTATTAAAATAAGATAGAGACGAATTGCAGTAGGTGGTTTTCACCCAAATTGGGTTTCCACCTTATATCTTATGTTCATGTGTGTGATTTCCTGTATTGTTTTATGGTCTTGATACATAGATTAAGATCAGCCAACTAAATTAGAAGTCTACAAGATATACACGGTTTTCTCTAAACACAGTTGCGTATATACGCAGGTTTAATTATCAGACGTTGCGTATAACAATTTGTTTATGAAAATAAAAAATTGTTAAATTGCTAACATTGATTCACACCACCCCCCCCCCCCCCCCCTCTTAGTATTATTTCCAACAAAAAGTGAATTCTTCTTGATCATTGCTTGTAACGGTAATACAATCCTTGAGAAGTCTGGAACAAATCTTTTAACAAAATTGATTTGGCCAAGGAAGGATTGCATGGCTTTCTTGTTATGAGGCAAGGGTATTTCAGAAATCTCCTTAATTCTATCAGGATCTATGTGGATTCCATATTTTGACACTGTAAATCCAAGAAGTTTTCCTTTACTTAATGCAAAAAAGGACTTTTTTGGATTAAGTGAAATCCCATACCTTTGGCAACTTTGGAAGATCTACTTTAAGTCTCTGAGGTGATTACCGCATTTTTTAGAATACATAGTTATGTCATCCAAGTAAATCACCACTGATTTATTTACTAATCCCTTAAATGCGATGTCCATGGCCCTTTGAAATGTGGCACTAGTGTTTATCAGACCAAACGACATCTTTTGATATGTGTAAGTACCTCATTTGGTTCTGAACGTGGTTTTCAGTTCATCGTCGGGATGGACAA
The DNA here is from genome assembly GCA_031772625.1 of Pinus tabuliformis. Classification (NCBI taxonomy): domain Eukaryota; kingdom Viridiplantae; phylum Streptophyta; class Pinopsida; order Pinales; family Pinaceae; genus Pinus; species Pinus tabuliformis. The sequence continues at coordinate 44,253,335 of CM062815.1, forward strand.
GAACTTGGTTGTAGCTGGAGAAACCATATAAAAAGGACATTAATTCTGATCCTGCAACTGCTTGCAATATTTTTTCCATAGGAGGCTGGGGAAAATTATCCTTTTGGTAGGCTTTGTTAAGATTTCGAAAGTCAATACAAATTCTAATGTCTCTATTTTTCTTTCTGACGGGAACCAAGTTGGAAACCCATCTAGAATGTCGAATGGGAAAAATGATATTGGCTTTCAACAATTTATTAAGCTCAGATTTAATCTGGCTTTCCAGATTAGGATAGATCTTCCTCAACTTTTGTGGACAGGTTTTTCATCAGCCATCATTGGGATAGTATGTTGAATGATTGAAGTGTCGTAAGTCTTAAGGTCATCATAGTTCTAGGTAAAGACACTTTTGTATTGTTTCAGGAGATGAACATAGGCTAATTTTTCTTCAGGGGCTAGGCCGAGACCTAGGTTGATATTCCGTGGCTTCGTATCAATTCCTAGATTTACTAATTCATAGTTTAGGGTTGAACTCTAAAGTTTTGAATTGGTAGATCTCTTAAATCGGTCTTTCAAATCATATAGGTCTTCCAATTTGACTACAGATTTTGGTGTAGCATTATTAGTGCTTTCTTTTTGCAACTGTTTGTCATGTTGGTCCTCATCAATTATCTAATTAGTGTAAGATCCTTTGGATGTCAAGAAACTTACAATATCAGGATCATCATTGAAAATTCTCCAGTTTGTAACGTTATCAAGGATTGAGGGCCTAAATATTAATTCGATTGAAAATCTGTCTGGGCTATAGTCTTCCAATGGAATGAGCTTGGAAGCTACATTTTCCAGGAGGTCAACACTAGCATTTTGGAGTCTGGGAATAGGTGAAATATTAAATGCTATAAAATGTTCAGTCAGATCTTGCACTAAGGATTGATGATCTTTTAAATGACCTGATAAACAATGTATAATATTTCGTACCTGTTTAATAACAATCTCAGAGTATCCGAAGACTTGTAGATACTTGATATCTAATCCAATTTCCTTGTACAATCCTTGGACTAGGGCTTCGTATTCTACAGTGTTGTTTGTGCAATCAAGCTCAATTCTACATGTTAGCATAGTTTTATTTCCCTCTGGACTAACTAATATGCATCCTACTATTGCTCCATCGTTAGACATAGAACCATCAAAAAACAATTTCCAAAATAAATATTTATTTACAGGAATATTTATAAAATTAACACACTTAGAACTATTTGTTTGAGAAAATATTTATGCTTGAGACAGAACATAATGTTCTAAAAAAGATGAAGTATAAGCATTAAAATTTCCTAGGAAAGAGTCAACAGAATAGTTGCCAATTATATTGTTGTTGTATGCTACAGGTTCATTTTCTCCTTCCAATTCCGTCACTATGTATTTTTGGTGTCTTTCTTGCTCAACCTTTATCTGATTCAGTTTACCATTGTAAGGGAGCCACATATGTGACCAGTTGGTTGCAAAGTATCCATGAAGCTTTTCAAACCAATCCCTACTAAGAATTAAGCCATAAAATATGGGAATGTCTACAACTAGAATATCAATGACTTGACATACCTTTGGATTAGATGACAACCTTATGGTAACTTGATTTAGTTTATCGATTACTTCCCCCTGCGATCGATCCAACTGAACTATGCGTACTGTAGATTTTTGAGGTTGAGCATTTAACTTTGCACATATTGTCTTAGGTAAGATATTAGATGAAGCTCCTAAATCTATCAAACAATTATGCAAGTTTTTATTGAAAATTTCGTAAGAAATAAGGAATGGAGGAGTATGAGATTTTGACCTACCACCAATTAAAGAAATATCATTGGAATCAACTTTATTTGTCATATTAGTTGTAGGTGTTCCCATATCATGAGAAGCTTGCGAGATTACAACAGCAAGAAGAGGTGCAACGAGAATTGCATGTAACTCTTTCAAAAGTAGCTTCTGTTGATGTTTTAGTTTGCTCAATACATGAAAAGTAATGTTAGCCCTAGTCTTCTTCATGTCCTCAATGATATTATACTCCATCTCATCAGAAATAACCAGTGTTTTAGACGGATTTGGTGAATCGGATTGGACTGGGCTTGTTTAAGTCGCTTTTGGTGATGATTTCTTACCTGCGATGTTATCTTTGGATGCCAAGCTTGCACTGTACAATTTAGGACTAGGTTGTGGAGGATTGAGCTGATTTCTACTTCTGGTACTAACTGGTGATGCCTCTTGATCCTCTTTGTCTGGAAGGATGAAGTCCCACATTCCTTGTACTTCTAAAACTTCATCTTCATCAATAGGTTCCTCGTTAGAAACTTCCTCTTCTTCTCCTTCAAATTCTAAATTTGTTATAGCATTGGGCGGCTTTGAATCAATTCAAGGATTTCTTCTATAAGGCTTGTAGGGATTTTTAGAAGAAGTCTCTACTACTTGTTTCTTAATGTCAACCATTTCGTTAGACATGGTTTTTATGACTTTCTGCAATCCTTCTAAATCAAATGGGTCTTTTGATTAGTTTTTCTTAGGATCATCTCTAAAAGTAACTTTCTTATATTTTCTTTCATCGACAACATTTTTCTTTTCTAAAGCTAAGATACATTTTTCTACAGCTATCGCTTCTTTCATGTTTTCAGCCAATGTTGTCTTGGCAGCCCTATCAATGAAGATCACTATGTTTGATGGTAAAGCAGATATGTACCATTCACTTTGAAATTCTTCACTAGGCTTGGAAGTGATCAGAATTTTATTCAAAAGCTTGTTGAAACGTGAGTTAAAATCTTTGATAGGTTCTCTCGACTCAGTTTTTAGATTCGATAGATCATTGATCAGTGTTCCTATATATCTATCATCACCGAACTTGGTCAAGAATTTCTCTTGGAAAATGTCCCAACTAGTGATGGATCCTAATGGTAATGAAAAATACCAGGATCCGGCTACTCCTTATAGAGTGTAAGGGAAGAGCTGGATAATAACATCTTCATTAGTAACCCCATTTAGATTTACAGATAGCATAAAGTTGTTTATGTGTTCTTCTACTAGAATTCCTGCTTCAGGATTAAACTTAGGCATCCATTTTTTAGGATGGGTCGGTATTTGACTAAAGGGCGCAGGAATTAAGACTACCCCTTGGTTATTCCATGGGGTTTGGGCCATCGCTGAACTACTAACAGAGGAAAGCACAGAGGATGTTCCTTGTGGTTGGGAAGATGAGGATATTAAAGTTCTAGATGATTGAGAAGTAGATGTTGAAGTTCCAGTACTCTAATGGACAACAATTTGAAGTGGAGGGGTGGATGGTTGACTTCGTAGTGGAGAAGTTGAAATGGATGATGATGAAAGAGTCTCACTATTAGACCCTTTAGGTGACTTCCTTGCTCTTTTCCTTTTAGGTAGAGGTAATTCAGTTGGTTCAATACCAAACTTTTCACTCTGCAATCTGGTAAGAGGATGAGAAGGATTGTATTGCGAAGTCACACTACCTTGAGATATTTCAGACTTTTGCGGTGATATGGAAAATCCTTGAAGTTTATGAATCAAAGACTCAACTTCAGGAGGTTCAACAATAGATTTCTCTGAAATGTTTGGGTTTGTGGCAGTGGTTGTTGTTTTATCGACTTCTCGCTCAAGATTTAAAGATTCGAAGTGCGATGGAGAAGTCGGGGGAGATGTTGAGGGAAATTTACTCTCAAAATGGTATTTAGATTTGGATTTACTAGCCATTCACAGTTCGAGGCCATCCTTCTAGTGCCAAATATGTTGAAGCCCCAAAAATCGGGTCTACAACAATGGGGATACCCACCCGGTCTAGACCTTGAAAGCAGCTCCTTTTCCGTTTGGTATAGTGGGTCCGACTGGGGATAATGGGACCAGTTTTTTGATTTGTGTGTGTGTGATGAGAATTGATATTTCCTTTCTAATGATTTCTAAGTAATATGATTTTAATCTAATTCTAATTTAAAACATGAAATCGTATTCTAATGAATAGAAATATCTATTCTAAAACTAACCCGGGATTTAAATTTTCAGTTATGTGATCTAAAATAATTTCTAACAACAATTGGTAATAAAGATCATTCAATCGCTATGAGAAAAGAATTCAATAAAAATAATTTGTTTTGTATAAAAATTTAGTCGAAACAATTGTGAGAAGCATATCACATAATAAGTCATTCATACATTAAGCAGAAACTGAATAGTCATCACCGTACAAAAGTGCCAAATGATAACTCAAACGTTCAAGCCTTCATATATAAATAACTGAACATAAATATCACTTTAACACATAAGCAGAAATCATTAAGAGATAAAAGTACCATTGATAACAAGTTCTACTCATGAGCTTCAACAATATAGATTTATCTATTCCTAATTCAACATCTACTAAGAGTACAAAAGTGCATTTCAGTAGCAAATATTAAACACAAATATCAATAAATCTCGTTCCTTTCACTCATCAAAACCACCTCCGAGGGTGCAGAAGTGCATGTTCTGAGGAAATGTTTTTGACAAATGTCATAACCCCTCTCTAAATGCATGAGAGGGGTTAAAATACTACTAACTAAATACTAAAAATAGTCTATTACAAAAATATAGGAGGAGGTTTAAATGATCGTCCTCATCTAAGGAAAAAATAAATCAAAACTAAAACTAAAACTGAATCTGGAAATTAACTATCTATGTATCTGTTCTCTAAGATCGCAAGCATTCAGCATTGGCTTGAGGAGTGTTGGTTGGCCGACCTTCGATTTTAGTTGCCCTGCGAAAACAGAATCGGCAAGTGCTGGCGCTATCTTCTCGGCAGAGTTCGTAAGGCATTTGAGAGTCATGCATTGACTGTGTGGTTTAACCAAGTACTGCCAGTAAGAATCCCAATTCAACTTGGTTAACTTCTTGATGGACTCTACTCTTTCTTCAGCCTTTTGCCTTGAGATTGTCTACAGATGCTAAGCCAAATAATAAAAAATTTGCATACCACCTAAGGATATCCCCGATAAATACCTGATAAATACCCCTAGTTTTAGAGCGCGAGTCTCGTCTTTAGCCTTTAGCGCTTTTTCCTACGATTTTCTGGGCTTACAGGCGACTGAGTGATCAAAGGCTTTCCTTCTCGAGGGGTTTTTCCCAGCGAAGTGCTAATCATGCATCGGAAATTGCCTCCTTTTCCTGATCCCGTCTTCCCTGATGCTTGTTTCGCCTCTTGCGCGATTTTGGTAGATGATACATAAACCGTTAATCTTGTGGAGTGAATGACTCAGTGAGGTCTTGGCCTCGAGACTTGTATTGTCTATCTGTTATATCAGCACTATCCAGTACCCCCTTAATCATGTCTGTGTATGGAAGAATCTTAGCTCTTGCCACTATCCGGTGCAAGGATGAATAAGCAAGTTCTATGATTGATGCCTCAGATGACCCATGTGAGTCTTCTATTGCTTTAACCTCCATTACTCTGGGACTTTCTTCTTCGAGCAGACTGTACATGCCTTCCCAAGTAGTTATGCCGGCATCTCTGTTACAGGTGGTGTCTGTGTATAAGGGCATCATTTCTTTTTCCTCAGTAACTAGAGCTTTTCCCTCCTTTCCCATTACACTCTAAACACTACTGCATATATTTTCTTGTTTTCCGCTACTGCAAATTTACAAGTAAGGAAAGAATAATGATAAGGGATGAGGTGACAGGAAAGTTCTTAACGCTGAAATCATATAAAATATATCACCCTACGTGAAATGACCTTTCGATCAGATCTAAATCTTATCTCATTAATGACCATCAACTAACCCATTAAATTAACATTAATGCCCATAACTTGGTATCGGATTACGAGATAAACTTTAATGAATGATGAGCCTTGCAGATCTACGATAAAGCGATTTTGTGATTTTCTTTGCAATATCGCAGATTGCAATATCACTAATCTGTTATGTTAACAATCATTTATCACAACATGTTTCTGCGAGATGCGATTTGCGATATGGCCTATCGCATATCGCTGGGTTGGGATACTTTACCTTAAGTGATACTTTGTGGCATAGGAAAGCTGCGACATGCGATGGGTATTCAAGGCATGCAATTTCGCATCACGTTTTCACAATTTTGGTAGTTTTTTTATATGTTGCCTTCCATTACCCTTGGCAATGCAATGTCTTATTGTTGAGAGAACGATTTTATTGGGAACGTATCATAAAACTTAAGTTCTTTGGGTTTTGCAGGTGGTTTCCTAAGTTTATGATACTATGTTTTATTCAAAGGGGAATATAAGTGCTACATTTTATTTTTTTAGAAGGGTCCCCATTTAGTTAGTATTAGTAATAAAACTAAATAAAATGGGGGTTGTTGGTGGCCACAACAATTGGCGATTCACTTGGAAGAACTAGCTATCTCTAATTATCTTTCAAATTTTCTAAACTTCCAAAATAGAAAAGTTTTCTGGAAAATCAAACTTTATTATAGAAACATAAAGTGCATCATGCTTTCAGCTGTTAATGGTAGTTTGTTTCTTCTGTGTTAACTCTGATTTATTTACTTCCCAAAGTTAGTCATTGTATTTACATTAGCCACTTTTTGGTTTATAAAGATAAAAACAAAGACTTCTCTGTAGATCAGTTTTAAGTATGCTCATTTTTTGTAGGTATAGCCTCAATAGGGTTACCTTGTACCCAACAATTATCCTATATCCTACTTGGAGAAATATACTATTTTCAAAGATAAATCCATATCCACACTTATTGCTTTTGTTTTCTTTTAATTCTTAAAGAAAAATGTCTTGGTTTGGTAGCCAAATTATGACAGTGCCATTCACTTGATTTATAACTTTGTTGAACAAGTTGGCTTGTGATGAGACCCCTTGTCTTTTGATTGTGACAATCTAGAGTCATTGCCCTGTTTTAGTTGCAGTTTTGGCAATGTGACCAAGTTATAATATCTATGATCATGATAAGTCAGCTTGTGATGGGACCTATTATTCTTTATGTTTACAGTGTATCGTTGGATTATTCCTTGAAACTCATAATTCTCTAGGTGGGGAGGAATTCATTGGTTCCTTAAGAATAGCTCTGGACGACAATAATAGAGTTTTTGGAAAGAGCTTTTCTACAGAGAATTTTGTTTTGTTATTGATGCTTTTCATTGACTGATATAAAACAAATTCCCTCTAAAGGTTTCTTTTAATCAAAATTTGTAAGGATGAAACTAGTAACATTTCCAGGCTTATAACATTTGACTGTATCCTTCAATAATAATGACTAATCTTCCAAATTAGTTCTATTTATACAAGCGAAAAAACAAAATCTAAGAGAAACACTAGTCTTTTTCGTAAATTCCAAACGTAACCATTTACAACTTGTTTTATTATCAAAATAAAGCTATACAAAATAGTTTACAAAAAGAGAAGAGGTTATCTCCTATGGAAAGTATTTTTTGAGGATCTGTCCATTAACAGGTAAAGATTCTCTTTTTCCTGCTAAATCATGCAACATGAAAGTGGATGGGCCTATGATTTCCACAATTTGGAATGGGCCAAGCCACATTCATTGGAATTTTGAATGTTTGCCTTTTTCTTCGTGAGCCTTATCCCATTTTAAACTAAATCTCCAATTTGAAAGTCCTTTCTAGATACCATGCTTGAATCAAAGGAGGCCTTTACTAATGCTTGATGATGAGCGTGTGGTATTGCAACTGAAATAATTTGGAGAACGACTGCAATAACAAATCTGAGAAAATTGTCTTTGGAGAACCTTCCCTTTCTCTTAATACAGACAGAATTTGAGAAAATTGCTTCTTATAAAACTAATTCAGTCAGCTTTGGACAAAACCCATGTTTCAGATTTTCTAGATTCTTCTTCATTTTCCCAAAACGTTCAATGTAAAACTATCAATTCTTATTCCAACGAATTTCTGAGTTGGAATATTTAATAATTAGTTGGAGATCAATTTTGCAATCCGGAAAAGATCTTGGAGGCTAAAATGGTGAGTGATGTTTCAAAAAATTTATTAAACCATCATTGTTAAAATCATGCATAATAATCATTAATTTATTAAAAATAAAGGAGAAGAAATAATATTTATCCATAAGAGCATAAATAATTATAAAATGGAATTATATGATAAAGTGTGATAAATGACGTGATAAATAATGGTAGAAATAGATGAATTAGGCGTTAAAGAGTAATAATAATAATGAAAAACTAGCGGCTCAACACCTACGTGCCACAGATGTTATTATAGACACACATATTATTTTTTGGGGTTCTGATGTATCAAACATTCTCACATATATGTGTGTGTGTGTGTGTGTGTGTGTGTGTGTTGTATTTTCCTGTCTATTATGGTACAAAATGGTTTGTCTTATCTTTAACTTGTTTCGTAATTGTCTTTCCAATACGTAATTAGCTAATACATCTGTCAATGTATTCATGCGTCTAGGAATATATGATATGTAATATAATCAAAATGTCTTTCCAATAGATGGATACGGAGATACATTTATAATATTTGAGGTTTCCTGATAGAATATTGCCCGTTGATTTGAAGGATGACAAGCTGTGAATCTAGGTTGACAACCAATTCTCTGATGCCCAGAGCGATGGCTTATGACAACATTTCGATGACCGCACTGTATTGAACAATGTTGTTGGTTGTAGGACCTAGGCAGATACCTTGAAGGTAAATCAACTCATCGTTAGGGTCACAGATAGTCCAATACACCTGTCAATGTATTCATGCGTCTAGGAATATATGATATGTAATATAATCAAAATGTCTTTCCAATAGATGGATACAGAGATACATTCATAATATTTGAGGTTTCCTGATGGAATATTGCCCGTTGAGTTGAAGGATGACAAGCTGTGAATCTAGGTTGACAACCAATTCTCTGATGCCCAGAGCGATGGATTCTGACAACATTTCGATGACCGCACTGTATTGAACAATGTTGTTGGTTGTAGGACCTAGGCAGATACCTTGAAGTTCAATCAACTCATCGTTAGGGTCACAAATAGCCCATACCACAGATGATAAGTTTTGGGTACTGTGGCAAGCACCATCAGTGAAACCAACGCAAGGAGTTGCATACATCTGCAAAGCAAGAAAATCATAGTAAACAAGAAAGTTGTTTGAAAACTATAACACAAAACCACACTGTACAAAACGAATCACACACTAATGTACATAAGTATCCATGCAAGATGACCTAAGCATAGTACTTTTTTAGGTAAAGCCCATTTCGGGGCTTATTGAGAGGATTTCCTTCATAATCAATAAGCTTGCAGGCTCCTTTCTACAAAACACATTTTACAATATAGGGCACATGCCACATAGGTTCGAACATGTATTCCCTCATCTTATCATTAGCTTGGTTGTATAGCAGGACCAGATCACCCTCAGAGAAAGCACGAGGGGAGATTGACTGATCAAAATGGGATTTGACCGTTTCTTTTGTGCTTCGATGACCAAGGCAGCGGGACGGCAAGTCTGGTCCAGTTGTTTTAAATATAAGAGACATTCCTCTTGAGGTGATGTTTCGGGGAGGAGTTCAATAGCTAGCTTGAGGGAAGGAATCTCACATTCGATCGGAAATGTTGCTTCCATACCGTAGACCAGCTGGAAAGGTGTGAAACTAGTTGCGTCTTTGGTTGAAGTTCAGTAGGCCCTGTTGAAGTGCCGAAAATCGGGTCTACAACAAGGGGGATACCCACCCAGTTTGGACCTTGAAAGCAGCTCCTTTTCTGTTTGGGATAGTGGGTCCGACTGGGGATAGTGGGAGTAGATTCCCAATTTGTGTGTGTGTGATGAGAATTGATATTTCCTTTCTAATGATTTCTTAGTAAGATGATTTTAATATAAGTCTAATTTAAAACATATAGTCGTATTCTAATGAACAGAAACATCTATTCTAAAACTAACTCGGAATTTAACTTTTCAGTTATGCGATCTAAAATAATTTCTAATAGCAATTGGTAATAAAGATCATTCAATCGCTATGAGAAAAGAATTCGATAAAAATAAATTGTTTTGTATAAAAAGTTAGTCGAAACAATTGTGAGAAGCATATCGCATAATAAGTCATTCATACATTAAGCATAAACTGAATAGTCATCACCGTAAAAAAGTGCCAAATGGTAACTCAAACATTCAAGCCTTCATATATAAATAAATGAACATAAATATCACTTTAACACATAAGCAGAAATCATTAAGAGATAAAAGTACCATTAATAACAAGTTCTACTCATGAGCTTCAACAATATAGATTTATCTCTTCCTAATTCAACATCTACTAAGAGTACAAAAGTGCATTTCAGTAGCAAATATTAAACACAGATATCAATGAATCTCATTCCTTTCATTCATCAAAACCTCCTCCGAGGGTGCAAAAGTGCATGTTCCGAGGAAACGTTTTTGACAAATTTCAGGACCCCTCTCTAAATGCATGAGATGGGTTAAAATACTACTAATTAAATACTAAAAATAGTCTATTACAAAAATATAGGAGGAGGTTTAAATGACCGTCCTCATCTAAGGCAAAAATAAATCAAAACTAAAACTAAAACTGAATCTGGAAATTAAGTACTATCTATGTATATGTTCTCTAAGATCGCAAGCATTCAGCATCACCTTGAGGAGCGTCAGTTGGATGACCTTTGATTTTAGTTGCCCTGCGAAAACAGAATTGGCAAGTGCTGGCGCTATCTTCTCAACAGAGTTCGTAAGGCATTTGAGATTCATGCATTGACTGTGCGGTTTAACCAAGTACTGCCAGTAAGAATCCCAATTCAACTTGGTTAACTTCTTGATGGAATCTACTCTTTCTTCAACCTTTTGTCTCTAGCTTGTCTGCAGATGCTAAGCCAAATAATCATAAATTTGCATATCACCTAAGGATATCCCTGATGAATACTCCACGAGTCTCGCCTTTAGCCTTTACTGCTTTTTCCTACGGTTTTTAGGGATTACAGGTGACTAAGCGATCAGAGGCTTTCCTTATCGAGGGGTTTTGCCTAGCAAAGCACTAATTGTGCATCAGAAACTGCCTCCTTTTCCTAACCCGGGCTTCCCTAATGGTTGTTTTTCCTCTTGCGTGGTTTTGGTAGAGGATACACAAAATGTTAATCTTGTGGAGTGAATGACTTAGTGAGGTCTTGGCCTCCAGACTTGTATTGTCTATCTGTTATATCAGCACTGTCCAGTACCCCTTTCATCATGTCTTTGTATGGAAGAATCTTGGGTCTTGCCGCTATCCAGTGCAAGAACGAATATGAAAGTTCTATGATTGATGCCTCAGATGACCCGCGTGAGTCCGCTATTGCTTTAACCTCCATTACTTTGGGACTTTCTTCTTCAAGCAGACTGTACCCAAGTAGTTATGCTGGCATCTCTGTTATAGGTGGTGTTTGTGTATAAGGGCGTCATTTCTTTGTCCTCAACAACCGGAGCTTTTCCCTTCTTTCCCATTTTGCTTTGAACACTGCTGCATATATTTTCTTGTTTTCCGCTCCTGCAAATTTACAGGTAAGGAAAGAATAATGATAAGAGATAGGGTGACGAGAAAGCTCTTAATGCCGAAATAATATAAAATATATCACCCTATGTGAAATGACATTTCGTTCTTATCTAAATATTATATCATTAATGACCATCAACTAACCCATTAAATTGACATTAATGCCCATAACTTGGTATTGGATTACGAGATAAACTTTATCGAACGATGAGCCCTGCAGATCTGCGATAAAGTGATTTTGCGATTTTCTTCACAATATCGCAGATCGCAATATCGCTAATCCGTTATGTTAACAATCATTTATCACCACATGTTTCTGCGAGATGCGATTTTTGATATGCCCTATCACATATTGCTGGGTCGGGATACTTTACCTTAAGTGATACTTTGCGGCATAGAAAAGCTGCGACGCGCGATGGGTCTTCAAGGCATGTGATCTCGCATCGCGTTTTCGCAATTTTGGTAGTTTGCTTATATGATGCCTTCCATTACCCTTTGCGATGCGATGTGTTATTGTTAAGAGAATGGTTTTATTGGGAACTTATCATAAAACTTATGTTTTTTGGGTTTTGCGGGTGGTTTCCTAAGTTTATGATAGTATGTTTTATTAAAAGGATAATATAAGTGCTACATTTTATTTTTTTAGAAGGGTCCCCATTTATTTAGTATTAGTAATAAAACTAAATAAAAGGGGAGCTGTTGCTAGCCACAACAGGCCCATAGAGCTAAAAAAAGAATGAGATGCCAATTTGACTTTTGCATCCCAATAGTATGCTGAAGCACGGTGACCAAAACCTTGTTCACGGCTTCAACTTGGCTGTTGGCCTAAGGGTAATATGGAGTTGAACCATCATGGCACAAGCCCAATGCAGATGTCAGTTATGCCATCATGTAATCTCTGAAATGGGATCCATGGTTTGTGACAATGGCTTGGGGTATGCCGAACCTAGAAATAACATGGTTAAAAATAAATTGAGTCGTTGTCTTACCATCTGCAGAATATGTAGGCATTGCTTCGGCCCATTTGGTGAAATAATCCATAGCGATGATAATATAGCTATGCCCCCAGCCGAATGAGAGTTACAATTCATATAATCGATGTCCCATTTGGAAAAGGGACCAATGGTAATGATAGGGTGTAGGTGAGTGGGTGGGGCGTGCATCCTGCGTTGGTAAATTTGGCATTCGTGACACATATGGACAGCAAGAATGTAGTCTCTGAAGATAGATAGCCAGAATTAACCAGCACGAAGGATTTTCTAAGTTGTATCATAACCAGACATATGATCACCACATGCCCCGAAGTGGCAATCATTGAGAGCTCTTTCAACTTCCTCGATCGTGAGGCATTGATGAAGAATAGAATCGACACCAACACAGTATAAAGTATTGCCAATAATACGGTATGGTTGGGAATGATGCAGAATCCTTCGACGATTAGACTGGAATGTGGAGGTTTGGAGATACACGATGATATCACTGTACCATGGATCAATGGTGTTAATCAAGAAAAGGGTCTCATCTGGAAGTTGTTCATCTGCATCAGCAAGGAGAGCTTTGGAGGGAAGGGAACAAATCAATTCAGCGAAAACAAGTGACTTCTTAGATTTGGTCGTAGTGAAGACCAAATTGAATTCTTGCAAGATAACGATCCATTTAGAATAATTGCCTCCCAGCAACTAACGATTCAAGATATAGGTCATAGGGTTGCATTGAGAAATCATTGTAGTTGTACGTAAAAGGATATAGTGTTGAAAGCATTAAGCAGCCTGAATAGCAACCAAAGCCAACTTCTCGACATGTGCATAACAAATTTCAGTGTCGATGAGATTCCAACTAAGGTAGTAGATCACATGTTTGTTGCCTTCATCATTGTCTTCGACCAACACCATAGAAATGGTGCTAGGGGCTGCGGCTAGGTAAAGGAAGTAATCTTGAGAATAGTCAAGTGGATGCAAGAGAGGAGCATTTATGAGGATAGCCTCAAGATCATCAAAAGATTTTTGGGCCACCTCATCCCATGCAAAGGGTGTTCCTTGTTTGAAGAACCGAGTAAATCTAGTGGCTAGCCTAGTGTAGTTGGGTATAAAATGACGGAGAAAGTTGGCCTTTCCTTGTAGGCTTTGGAGTTGGTGCATTGAAGATGGAGGGGGTAAAGTTACAATGGCCTCAACTTTTAGCAGATCGAGGCAAATCTCGTCCTTGGAAATGATGAAGCCAAGCAGTCATCCTAATTCCATGCAGAAAACACATTTGTGTGGATTTAACCAAATGTTATAGTGTCTACAGCATAGAAAAATCCACCGAAGATGGTGTGGGTGATCTTGGCACTTACAAGAATGGGCAGGAAGGTCATCCAAGTAAGGTTGGACAATGTTGCGAATATCATGAAATGCATAGGACATTTCCCGTTGAAACATGGCTGCAAAATTTTTGAGGCCAAAAGCGAGCTTCTTGTACGTGAACCTACCCCATGGGAAGATCAAGGTTGTCTTTTCTTAGTCGGCTGGTGCAGTATTAATCTAGTTATAACCAGAAAAACCATCCATAAATGAAAATATCTCACTCCCGGCACTTTCATCAATGATTTGATCAATGAAGGGAGTAGGATAGTTATCTTTAGGATAGGCACGATTAAGATCTCGATAGTACACGCAAACGTAGATCATGCCTTGTTTTCTAGTCACCGGGACAATACTGGACACCCAGTCTGTAAGGAGGATGCGATAAATGAACCCAGCTTTGAGAATCTTTTCGACTTCACCCTTAATAGTAGCAACCTCCCTAGGGTGCATCGAGTGAAGTCATTGGCAAACGGGCTTCGCGTGCGGATACATTGGTATTTCATGCACCACAATGCTAAGATCGATGCTAGGCATTTCTTTATAAGAGCATGCAAACACATCACGAAATTCCTGAAATAGATGAGAATATGTCTTGATCTCATTCAAAGAACAAGATACCCCAATATGAATGTGTTCAATGACAGCGGGTTTGATAGAAATGTCAATCAGTATCATTTGGATAATATTACCCAAATTTCCTTCTGACCATACTTCATGAGTAACAGGCAGTGGTGGAAATGGAGAAGAGAACTCTTCAAAAGCGATAGACATGACCACCGGGCGAGGCAGGAATGAGGATCGATGATGAGTATCTATCCATGGTGGTTCCTCAAGAGACATGATTTCCATGATACCTTCATCAGTGACAAACGTCTTAGCTAAGGGATAAGATGATTCCAAAGTGCCAAGCCAGGGGGATTGAGAGTACATATTGAGAGAGGTCTTTAACATATGAGAATCAGAGGATGCATAGTTCGAAGTCGAAACAATTTCCAAGTAATTGACTTCGGTAGGACTAAGCAGCATGACCTTGCCCCAAGCATCAACAAGATCTAGTGTAGGTATGATCCAGGGATCAAATTTGATCGAGACCATATTGACAGAGGCAACATGAGGAGGTGGGAGTGGAAAAAATCCCATTAAGGCAGAATCTTTGAAGAGACTTGCCCCTGCACTCTCATAGGGAGCACCAGAGTGCTTGATGTACAAAACATTGTCATCCAAGGAGGAAGAGGCAAAGAAAGACAGCTGATCGATGGTGACAATATTCCCTTGATGGGGAAAATGGATCACACGAAACAAAGAGGAGGCCATGACATGCATGGCATGAATCCAACTTCGGCCGAGTAGAAGATTATAATTGAGATTAGTGTCAACAATATCTACTTTGACTTGCACTATCTTGCCTTCCAGGATGATGGCAAGGTTAGGTAAGACACCAAAGGGTCATGAATCATGCCCATTGAAAGCTTGAAAAGTGTTCATGGATTGGTTCATTGCAGTGGAACCAATAGCCTTCCAACATGTAGTTGACATGATGCAGGTAAAAGCACCCTCATCGATGACAATGTGGTGGATAGTCTTCTCGTTAATGATTACCTGAATACGAAAGGAAATCTAATGAGGGAGTCATGGAACATGGTTCTCTAGATCGAAATAGGTCAAATTAGAATCGGTGGGATCGATGCCCCCAATAGCTGATAGCAAAGATTTCTGATGCGATGGGCAGCTTTGGAGTACCTTGAGAGCCGACATGGCTGACAGCGCTTGAGCCAAATCTTCAACAATATTGTAGTGCTGAGCGGTTCGTGCATTGGGATTATATGAGGATTTCTGTAGCACACCTCGAGAGGGTGGATACATAACAGAATTAGGGTTAGTGTGCTTGATTTGCAGAGGGCCAAAACTCTGGGTGTAAGAAGAAGGTGCAACTTCTATTTCTTTCCCAGCTGCTGGAGCTAGAGTTTGATAATATTTCGATCAGGTAGCCACATTAATGGGTGTGCTCATCATGAACACTTGAGATCTAGAGGAAGCAGATCAGGGTTGGTTTATCATTTGAGTCTGCTGAGACAGAAATGGCTCTTTAAGGACAACAGGGGTCCCTTTAAGCAGGCGACTAACTTCAGATCATCGTGGACAATCCTTAGTGTAGTGATCCTCCTCACAAATGAAGCAAGGATACTTAGGTTTCCATTTTGAAGATTCACCAGCAGATAATTTGGGAGGACCCTGTTTCGGGACATCGGACTTATCTTTTCCTTTTCCTTTATATTTTCCTTTTGAGGATTTGTCTACTGCGGTAGACTGGACAGCATGGACCTCTGAGGTTTTACCTGGGCCTGGTGGATTTTGAGATGAACTATTAGGAGCAGTATTCGAGACTATCTTCTATTTGAAAGAAGTTTTAGCATCAGTCTGGGATACTAAACCAAGAACTCTGTGAATGCGAGGAACAACTGGTGAATTTGATGCTACAGGATCGGATGATGGCCACGTAGCATTGGGTAACAACTCATATAAGGTGCCAAACTGAGAGTAGACCAGATCCAAGTACTAGGCACGGGTAATGGCTTCCTCTTTAGTTATGCATCCACCCATTGCTATATCGCGAGCAATTGGGGCTACGAATGATTTGGTAAACCGTTCAGTGAGCAACTGATCAGTTATCTTGAACTTGATCAGGTGATGTCTACATATCCATTCATGGATATGATAAGAGATGTGCATTGCAGTGTCTTGCTTAAGCGGTGTGAGAAAATAAGTGTCAGCTTCATGATGAACTAACAACTAAAAATGCATGAGGAAAGCCATGGCTAACGAATTGAAGTCATGTAAAGTACTTCAAGGTAGCTTGATGTACCATTTCGCTGCAGCACCCATGAGGGTACGTTGGAAAAGGTGAAGACGAATGGAATCATCCACGTATGAGTTTGATGGGCACCAGAGGTGATACGTCATCACATGGGCCTGAGGATCTTCTTTAGCTTTTCCATTGAACTTTGGGCAATCACTTGATATCTTGGATGACACCGAAGTCCAGTACGACAAATTAAGTATTAGATCATTCGTAAGGCATGATACATATGGAAACTCAAGTGTAGCCAAGAAAGGTAATTAAGTGTTAAAAGGCATGGGAGGTCGATAAGCGGGTCTATAGGGAGGAGCCCATCCTTGCTGGTAAGGATTTTGGCCCCATAGTGGGGGATTTTGGCCATATGGTATCTGAGGCTGCCCCCATTGTGGATTACCTTGACCAAAGGGAGGATTCTGACCTTGCATACCTTGAAACTATCCATGCACAGGTTGCTCATAGGCAACGTATGGGTTAAAAGGTTGTTGAGCCTGTTGACCTTGGACATATGGATATGGGACCTATTGTCATATAACATAGGGTTGTTGATCCCGTTCTCCCTAAACAAGAGGGTTCTAGACCTACAGTCCTTGGGCATAAGGTTGATACACTTGTTACTCTTGGATGTAGGGGTTTTGTACCTGGTGCCCTTGGTTAGCAGGATTCTAAACCTGTTGACCTAGGACAAGAGGATTCTATGCCTACCACTGTAGGACTTGACCTTGACCCTGTCCTTGCAAGGGTTGACCTTGATGATATGTATACAAGGGTTGTTACTGCCCCGGTTGGTTTTATTGTTGCAAGGGTTGACCTTGCAGTTGCAAACATTTTCCCTGGGTTTGCAGAGGTTGGCCCTTCAAGGGTATGGGTTGAGAGGTATGTGGAGCATATTGCATCTAGTGTTGTGCAGCCTACTACAACTGTTGGAAGGATTGGCCTTGCGGTTGTTACAAGAGACTTTGTTGTGGGATAATCTGCCCTTACTATTGCGCGAAAAGCCCTTGCTACAAAAAAGGTTTCCCTTATGGTAACAAAGGCTAGGCTGGTTGTTGTAAAGGTTGTCCTTGCTGTTGCAAGGGTACTTGAACAATGCCCAGGAAATTACTGAACTAAATCTAGCCATAGCCAGGCTAGATGTACTGCCCAGATTGGAGGGTGTAAGGTTGATTAACCAATCCTTGAGAACCATATGGAACGTAAGGATTTTGGTATTGGACCTGAGCCCCATAGGGCTGTTGATACTGAACATCGCTCGATCCAGGCAGACCACCAGGATTCTGAACCTGTTGGTACTGGACATTGATTGATCGAGTACGGTTAGTGGGGTTATAAATAATACCAGAAGAGGGCTAGTTTATACCAAGCATTTGAACTTGTGAGCCACTCACATTAGTGGCACCTAACACCATAGAGACATTCAGTTTTTTCCCCCCAGGTGGTGGCACAATTCACCATTGACTAATGGGACAAAAGAACTGGTAGAGACAATCTTTCAAACTACTGGTTGTGACTGACATGTAACTGGGATCGATGATACAAGAGTATTCGGGATGGTGGGTTGCACTGGGACTGAAATAACAGTTGGTTGGGAAGATGTGTTCATGATGAATGGACCTAACGTAGGCCTAACACCTTATGCCCAAATAGGATTATGGTAGAGTGATGAGGCACTAGGTGTGCCTGAAACTAAGTAACCCAAAGATGCATAGCCGGGTGGCAAACTGGCGGGAATACCTTCCGAATAAGGGAAACCCTCGGGAGGAAACTGCAATTGCAATTCTTCCCCCTCAACAGTGTGTGGAGTAGAAACTTCGGACTCATCTGGAGAAGTGATTGGAGCATCACCTTCGGGTTCCATGTTTGAAAATAAACAACGACGAATGATTGAACGTGTACTGGGGGATAGTTCCAAAGGAACACTTGATTGGTCGTACGGACTGTAAGGACGCTGTAGTGATATCTCAGCAACATTAAATAGAGGGTTTAGAGGATAGATAACCAGTCCAAGCTAACCATCAGTGGTCGGCGAGTTCTCTAGAGTTCGAACGGGGTTATCCGGAGATTCTGGGCCAAGATCAACAGATGACCCTGAATTGAAGGTAAGCAGAGGATGAGATGAAAAGGGTTGAACATTCAAAAAAATTGTGAGTTCAACATTTTGGTCCTCAAGTGACTCTGATAACTTAGGAAACAACTCCTCATACAATCTTTCAAACATAGGAGAGGAAGAGGAATTGGGTGAATCAAATGGTTCAACCACGATGACCTTGTCTTAGTCGATAGAACAAATAATGTCAAGGCTTTAAAATGTCCTTTTAAGGGAACTCACGATTTGGTCAAAAATACTAAAAAGATTTTTTGATCATGGGAAATCAATTATTAAGATGCATAAAAGAGTGATGTTCTTTCATTTTTTAAGAGTCAAGAAAGAAACAAAGATGACTCTATCACTTTCGATTGGAAATGAGCTCGAAAGGACAAGTTCTCGAATGATTTTTTAAGTTTAGTGAGTAAAAAATATCAAATGACTACTCTAGATGATCTAGGTAAACATGATTACCAGGCAACCGTGAACTGCATAATACCTCCTGGCGAACCAAGAAGTACGAGTATGCAATCTCCCCGAATGTTGTGTTCTGTATCACATTCACAAGGCGACTGACTCATCTTCCTAAGGATAAAATGATTGTAGCCTAGTGGGGTATCCCATTATATACTCGACGGTACGGCCAACAAAAATCTGTGCTAGCGATGTCTAATGCTCAAGATAATGACAATTTCTAGGTTTAAGGACGTTGGAACACATCTCTAGCCTAGACCTTCTAGATATGATCGTTAATGTCAAATGTGCCTTAGGTTAATTGAATTCATTTTAGAGTTAATCTTGAGTTAAGTTTTAGTTTTTAGGTCTTAGCAATGCTACTTGAAAAACCTAAAATTCAACTAAATGGGACAAGACCCTTTCAATTCGATGAAATGACTACACTAGAGAGGGTAGAAACTATTCAATTAAATGCAAACAATCAAGCAACTGAAAACAAAATGATCTTTCACTACTTCACTTTTTCAAAAAATAAACTAATGAAAAATGCATTCCAATTCCTAATTTCCTGACAAGCACTTATCTATCAGTCCTTTCAAAATGAAAAAAAAAAATTCTCTTCCTTTTTCAAATGTTGGTGCAATTCTAGTTTTTAAGAGATGCAAATCATAATGATGCAACAAGCTAGAATTTCATACTTTCTCATGAAACAACGAAACAAACTTTTCGCATACAATCTTTCAATGAAAAAGTTTTCGAGACTATGAGCTCTTCAAGCAGATGAAAACATGAAAACAGAACTTCATTTAGATTAATGAAACACTGACTTTACCAAACACAAGACCAACAATGTAATCTATGCCCGAAAAAGGTGTTCAAGCTAGTAAACGAAACCTTTTTCAAACTTGTGCAAAAAGAGGTCAAAGTCGTAAAAGGACCAAAAAACAAATGCAAGGAGCAAACACACCCACACTCAGACTTGATGAGTCCACAAGTTGCTGAATGGGCAACTAACTAGATGCCCTAGTGTTGCTGACCACTCAATGATTGAATCAATCAAATAACAAGATGACAAGCCAACAAGCAAGCAAAAACCAAATGAAAAGTAGTTGCCTAATCAGGGAGAAAATAGTCAAAAAGGCTCACGGTGTCAAAACACAAAAGCAGAACACACTGGCCAAGAATGGGGTCAAGCCCTAATCTTCACTCACAGGCATTGGCGCGACCGCCTAACTAACAACAAGCACTAGAGGCTAGTCGGCGCAACTATTCCTCTGTAATTCATGCTGGAGGGTGTGACTATTAGCAGATTAAATGCGGTGGCTGAGGAAACTAAGGAAAAATGAAAAAAATTTCAATACAGGGACCAGATATGCTACTATGAATTTTAGACTTAGGCCAGTAAGCAAGAGACAAGAAATAGAACCAAAGGGAAAATGTGAAACTATCAAAGTTCTCACAGAATCATGAAATCCAAAACAAACAAAAGATGGGATCTCCCCATCGGAGTTGCAAATTTGTAGTGAAGTAAAATTATAAGTGTGGTCACGAACAAATTCCTCTAGCTTGATAATGGATCTAGCCACAACAGATACAATCTATGGAAGATTTACTTAGGTTAGAATTAATCAAGAGGACCTACCTCTTGGTCGCTTTTCCTACTTGATGATGTCCTCGCTTGCTCGCTCCAACAATCTCTCGCTTCCTTCTTCAAGTTCCTGAAACAAGTAAACAAAAACAACACACAAACATAATAATAGACAAATTACAATTCAAACTACTTAATGAGTCAAGAAGCATTAATACATGAATATGTAATATTACAAAACATGTAGGAAATCAATCGATAATTGCATATATTAATATCAAAGAGAGATTCAACCATTCATCTTGACGTTGCAGTCTTCCTTTGACAAGACCAGGTTCCCACACACTTCTGCTAGCACTCCGTGATGGCTTCAAACAACAATAGTTTAAAGGCTATTCCATTTAGGCTTCACTCCAAACCAAACACACTTCTCCCTCACATAACTAGATAGCTACAACTAGTAATAGCTTGCTTGTCTACTCCAAAATAGTATACTCACACTCAGCCAACACTCTAACTGTGACTAGCACTAGGTTATGCTTGGGATGAAGGGAGGTTTATATAGGAAATATTGATGGGAGGTGGATCCTCTTCTCATGGGAGAAGGACTTATTCCTTGAGGTAGTTCCATCATTATAGGGGAAAGGAGCGCAAACTATAATCCTCGACCCCATCCAGCCAAACCATTTACCAGACTTCTGTTACAGATAATCTAGAGTTGGAAGCTTTGGCTCTAATTTAAAGAACATTCCATAACAGGACCAGCACGACTAGAACACAACTCAGTCACTCTGGTCGGCATGAGGAGTAGTGCTAATCTCTGCACATCAGCACGGGGGAGACAAAGGCCATTAGCATCGGTCTTATAAACTGGGAAAAATAGAAGTTTCAGGGGAAATGGTACAAAAGCAAAATGATCTACTCATGAAGAGGGACATAATGTAATTTTCTCCATGAAGGAAAAGCATGCATGGTTCACTGTAGAGGTCGTCTAGGATCAAGGAACATGGAGTACAGTGATGGTGACAAAATGTTGTGTAACACCAAGTTCGGGAACTGCGCGATTGGAGGATTATGTGGAATGAGGCGATGTCATAGGGTTCGCGACAACGTAGAGGGAGCTGCGCTACCCAAGGAGAAATCGTGTAGGTCAACTGGAAAGTGACCGTTAAAGTCACTCTTCATGATTTGACGATGAGAATGTGGCAAAATGGAGTGGGCGGCTGGCATTTAAGACAAAAATTTTGGGTAAGATCCTTCGAAATATATCGCTAATCTGGTATTAATGAATCGAATGTGGGGGGAATGGTCAGATTTGAATTCAAAATGGCCTTTAAATTACATGTTGAGTCCCAATTAAAAACACTTGGAATTTTGAACATTGAGTTGGTGATATCTCAAACGTGCATGATTCGTGCATTCTTTAAAGAATTGCTTGACTTCCTCATTTGTGATTTTATCCCAAGATATGATGCTATGGACGCCAAAGTAGTGATCGTTGAGGGGATTGTGCTAGAGGTTGTTATGGAGGTAGAAGGAGCTCTTCTAGAGGTTGGAGAGGTACTATCTGAAGTCCCCAAGTCACCACGGACGCCTAGACCGAAGCCTACCGTGACCAAAGAGAGTGTGAAGGATAAGAAGGGAAAGCAGGTTGCGATACTGGTGCACGCATCGCCTAGAAGAAAACCACAGAAGGACAAGCCCAATGCATTAGACAAGGGAAAAACCATTAACATGCAACCGAAGGAGGAAGAAATTGAGGACATCTTGATGGATGGTGAGGACTTAGGGATGGAAGTAGAGGACATTGGAGTTGAGGGTTCTGACCCTATCACTAAGTTTCCCAATTATGTCCCTCCGCGCAAAGGTAAGACCAAAGTGCCAAAGGATATCGATGAAATAAAGGTCACCCTGCACATATCTCTGTTACCAGATGAGATTGTCTTCGAAGGACTGCGCTTGGGGCAGGTTCTACTGTTGAAACTGGAGGATTGGGACTTAGATGACACTGAGAAGTTCCTACACTTGGCCACAGAACAACTAATGCACTGCGTTGTTCACACAGCCACCAGGATGACTGCATTGGAATTGCAGAAGTGGCTCAGAGAAGTAGACAAAGCAGGTTTTCTCAACCTGCTATGGGTTCCACATTACAATCACACACCCATTACAGTATTGGTCATCAAGAACTTGCTATGCTTGGTGCACAATGGGTGTCTGTGGCTGGAGGAGCCAATATCCATCATCGACAGGTTGATCCATAGGATCACACAACTGCCCTATACGGGGGAGAATCTGGCCATGATGTTTGGCGAAAAAGGTGGTGAACATCCCCTCCCGGAGGCCATGAAGGAGAAATTCAAGCTCGGGAAGAAGTCACGTAGCTATGCCATCTCGAGTATCTGTGATCCTGTGGTCAAGGTGGCCATGCAGAGCCTAGAAGGAAAAGTTATGTGGAAGTGTCGCGCAGATGAAGTGACAGCACCAGTCGTTGCTCTAGCAGCGCAATGTGCTGAAAGATTCTAGTTTAATTTGGCGTGTTATCTCTGCGGTGAGTTCCTTGTGAACTGCGGCGAGGCACAAGAGCTTAGCAAGACCTTCCACTATGCATGGCTCTTGTTGTCGATTGTGTTGGTAGCTTGGGAGCTGCCAGAAGACAGTCAATTCCCCTCAGTCGAGCTGGACCTGCTAGAAGCAGAGAAGTATGCTTCGCTATGAACGACCAAGGATGCTTAGTGCATCAAGGATAGAAAGATCTTCTGGACCTTGATGGAAATGAATATACACATGGCTATCAATCACAAATCGTGATTGTCGCCTACTATGTTTGCCAAACTGCAGGAGTATGTGGAGTTCAAGGAAAACTTTTAGTGTGTTGCGATTAGGGCATGGAAGGACCCTAAGTAGACGTGGCATGAATTACCTTACTTAGCAACGAATGACACGATTGATGCAGTTCTTGATCGGTGGTCGGCAGAGTGGTGCAATGCCTCAGACTCAGCGATGGGGTCGAGCAAGTCCAAGGCCAAGCTCAAGATGGCACAACTGGCCGAGAAGAGGAATAAGGGGGTCGTTGACAAGGCCCAGGCAGAGTGCGACGCTGCCTAGTAGGTAGAAAAGCAGATAGGTAGAACAAAGCATGGATATGACAAAGGTGTGAGGTCACCTTCGCCCGAAACAGAGGAAGAAATATATGAGCAAACATAGCAGCATGGACTGGACCCACAGACGACGTCATACCACATTAAATGTCCAAGAGAACAAGAAAAAGTGGGGCCGTGGAAGAAATCCAAGGCTAGTAAGATGTCGTTGGACTCAATCACCCTAACAGAGGGAGATTTGAATAACATTCGAGACAGGGTGTGGGATGTCACCACGGAGGTACTACAACAATTTGAGTAGTAGCAACAACAACTATTGGGGGCCATCTAGATGGGTCTGCATGAACTGCAGATCCACGCATCACAAGCTAGCACAATGTCCACCAAACTCACTAACAGTACTTCAGAAGCTACCATGATGTTGCGTGTGAAGGAATCCCAAGCGATAGTGTTGCTGGATGGAGCACCGACCACAAAAAATGAAGCTGATAGGCTCACTGTTAGCGCCCTCAAGGGATTGGGGTTGAACTTGGTAGTGCTTCCTGGTGAGGTGCTCCACCTACCGCAAGATGGGATGATCACGAAGCTGAGGACTCATGAACAATGAACTTTGCAATTAATTAGTGAGCAGAAGATTAATAATGTACATATGGCCCTGCAATGAGACACCGCCCTCTCTTCCATGGTGGAACTTACTAACACAAATATGTGCATGATTAAGGGCTTGAGGGAAGCCTGTCGAATGATCCCTGAATTGGCCATTCCTAAGGACACAGAGGTAGGTGAATAGGTCTACAAGCTTGCAATAGGGGTGTGTGATGATCATATAGAGTTGGCTAAGGTTCAACTGGAGCTGAACCTATAGATTTCATATTTGCAGTTGAAGGACCAGCCTTCAACTCCACCAGAAGTAAAGGAGCAGTGCACAGTTGTTGTCATAGAGGTGATAATAGTGGTAGACAGCACAGTAGCAAACTGCACACAACTATTTGAATAGTTTTTCTTGGTCCTGACCTATTTGGAGGAGGATCCTAATGTACAACCGCTAGAGACAGAGGTGCGAGAACTGCAGCAGCGCTATGACAAAGTAAAAGGTATGGCGTGCAGTGTCGCTCTCACAGAGAGACTGGTGAAGCTACAGGAGGCCAAAACATTGATGGAACAAGTAGATGCAGTGCAACACAGAGAGGTGGTACTGAAGGCGCACTTAAAGCCCTAGTTAGACGAAGCTTATTCGGTCAGGACCTCCATTAAAGGAAAGCTTGCTAATTTGCAAGCAATTCAATAGAAGCATCAAGGTGACAATTCAGGACTAGTGACAAAGTAGTTGGTTAAGGAAGTGAAGCAGGCAACCGCGTAGTGCACCACCGAATTGGTAATCATACAGGTCATGCTAGGAGGTCTTCACGCAAAGATCTCCATGCCCGCAGAGTGATTTGAGGGTGAGTCACCATGTTTGTGTTGGGGGTCTATTGCGAATGGGTTCCCCCAAGAGCAGTTTTGGGGCTAAAAGCCCATGTTTTGGGATAATTTTGTAATAAAGTTGTAAATTCCCCATATTTTTTGGTCGCAAAGCACAAAGGTGTCAAGAGTCATAAAGGGTTGTCCACCCTTATTTTGTAAAGTGTCAAGTCGGCTGTAAAGATCAACCCATGGTGCATACCATGGGATTGTATAAAAAGGAGCTAAGTGAGTAAGATCTATGTTAGAGGAAGTTAGGGAAGTAAGGAAGAAAGTAGTGAAGTAGAGTGGAGAAGTCTAAGTGTTCTCAGGTCTTAGTGTAGGTAGAGGCTCTACAGCTGAGTGCGCAGAGGCCTAGGGTGGAAGTCTGTGGCTGAGTGACAAACCCCTGCAGCTGTGTGCGTAGGGCAGGTAGATTCTATATTAAACTAAAATATGTTAATAAAGAAAATTATTCTACAATTACTATGTATTTAGTTCCTGTTACTGCATCTGATTATATTGCGTTTTGGGTTTAATTTACAATGTTTATTTGATGCGCAAATATATGTGAAGGTATCGGTTAAATGAAAACAAGTAAGGATATCAGTTTATGCGATGCTAACTGTGATTTATTAGTAAGATAAATAAACACTTGAGATAACTTGGGAACCTATACAATACATTGTCATAGCTACGCGAAAGTACTTGGACCACGAGTTAGGGTTGCGTGAAGGTTGATCCTATACCTTCGCAGGGGTACTGAAGGGAAAAATAAAGGGGTAGACTGACAGAACCCTAATTCTTAGTGACCTACGCGAAAGTAGGGGCAGAGGGTATAAACCAACATCACACCATCTTAGGCTGCAGAAACTTGGTTCCAACATCCCCCCATACTGCTTCAGGTGAGACGTCATTCCGCGCTCTGTGGGTTGATGCCGAAAGGGGCAGTAGTGTAGGGATTTGTTTGGCTGACTAGCATTGAACTTCGGTTAGGGCCCACAATGCCAATAGTAGTCTGGGTCAACATTGGCATTTTCACCTTACCCAAGGGGTAAGGAGTCTCACCCAAGGCATGCCACAACCAGAAGTAGTAAGGGTTCGTCATGGAGTCAAGGGAGAATCAAAGAAGCATCAACTAATAAAAGATATATAACATTACACACATGGTAAAGACAACATCATAACAACTAATACACATATACTACTAAATGCATGCATCTAACTGGGCGTTACAAAATTATAAATAGGTCGTCACATCATGTACGCTTATACACATTATACTTCACAACTAGTTTGGACTTTCCTTTCTATTAATTCAATAGTAAAATAGTAGAATACATCTCGGCAGTCACTGCAAGTAAATATAAGGAATACCCATTTACAGACTCATGGGCTTGTTCTTAGCCTCAAAAGTTATGCTCAACTAAACTCCTGCCTTCTAGTATCACACTACTGCAACCCACTATCCTCTCCACAATGCCAACCTCAATAGCCTCACCAACCAACCCCCCTTCCTTACTAGCCCTTTCTTTTTATATTTCTCTCTACCGCCTGGATTGCCAGTTCCTGCTCAATTGTTCTTTCCCTCGATTGCTACTCCTCTTTCCTCCTTGCTTGACTTCCTTTGTCTTCCGCTACCACCTTGATGCAATCCTTTCGAAACTACCTGTTCGTGCCTTGTTGCCCAACTAAATCCCCCACAACGTAACCGTTGCTGCCACCCATTTCCTCATCATTCTTTGGTCAGCTAAAATTGATCAAAACCCTTACAAAATTAAAATCAAAGCCCCAACAGGCCCCGATGACAATTATTTGACTTGTCCTTGAGTCAATTCATTTCAGCCTCAGTTGGTCCTGCTAGTATTTCCATGGGTTCTTCAGTTGGTGGATGCACTTTCAGTTGCACTGGTTATGCTAACTGTTGGGTTGGTGCTTCTTTTGATTGGGCCACTGCTCGCAAGGTGGTATTTGTCCCCACTACACTCTCATCCTTTTGAGGTTCCCCCATTCCAAATGAAGACTTCAACTCTAGAATAGCTACCGTGGTTTTCTGCCTAAATTCTCTGTACTTTTGAATGGCATTTTCCCACCTGGTGAGGGTTGAATCAACGCGTTGAGTGAATTCTTCAGCTGATTGTGATGTTAAATCTGTTAGCATTGGTTTTGCAGGCTCTCCCATTGTTGTCCACTGGATTCACAAACCTATTTTAGATTGAGGACCTGCATACGAATCAGTGGCCGCAGGTCTCTAATCACCTTCTTTGTTTTTGTGGACTCTACCTCAATTTGATCAACTTGGGCTTGGATTTTGTCAATCTAGTCATTGATTTACTGTAGGTGGGTAGTGTCTGTATAGTCCTTTGTGTTGGAGAATAATGTCTGTATTCACTCTCTCATTGGGTAGACCATGTTATTTGTCAGTGCTAGGCTTCCTAGCCAATCATGGACGTTGTTCATTAGTGCGTAGCCATCCGCGAGGGCATCGGCTAGTGTTTGCTTCTTTGCTTCCACTTCAGTGATTTTTCCCTCGATAGTCCTCATGTATATCTCTACTAGGTTTGGGAGTGCTAATCTTACCGTCTTGAGCTTCCTTTTCATGTCGGCATTAGTGGCTACTAGGTTCGAGCATGTCACCTAGATGTGGTTGCAACAATTGACTAGCGTGCAGGTCGTTGTTATAGACATTTTTGGGCACTACAACCCCAAGCATGAAATGTCCATAAACCAAAGGCTCCCAAGTCCCTAAAAGTTTTGTTCTAACCCCTAAAGGAACAAGGTCAACAGATTACAGCTTCTCCCAGAAGTTCTCCATGAAAAACTGCTCAGAATTGGTCAAAACAGGATCATTTCAGCTGCTCCACTGGCCAGGTGCATTGCATCTCACCTAAATACACTATGTGGGTGTGTTGCATATCAAAAATCCCTTCTATGGGGTGCGATGGGCGAGAAATGACAAATGGCAGTGTCATTCCACGAGGTGGAGAGGCAATGGAAGCTTCCAGAAACTTCTCCTGTGACACTTGCCTCTCTGAATTCGACCAAGGATGAGTAAGAGATCATCAATCTCCAAGTGGAAGCAAGAACTATCAAAGGGAAGACACTAATCAAATCATAAGCTGACTCATCTCCATTACAGATATCTATATATGGATCCCTCATCCCAGAGATCCAGAGGCTGGAATTTTGCATATTGTAAGGAATTGCTGTTGGTTTTTTGAGACA
Source organism: Pinus tabuliformis (assembly GCA_031772625.1). Taxonomy (NCBI): domain Eukaryota; kingdom Viridiplantae; phylum Streptophyta; class Pinopsida; order Pinales; family Pinaceae; genus Pinus; species Pinus tabuliformis. The sequence goes on from CM062815.1 coordinate 44,281,931, forward strand.
AACATCAGATAGTTGGGTGATCTAAGATTTGTATGAGGTGAATAGGGGATTCCTTGCTGAGAGGTTGATGCTGGGTCAGAACAACTAGTTGTAACTCCTCTTGGCTCTTTCTTATTTATCAATAAAAGCTATTCAAGTTTTCCTCCATACTTTTGTGTCATTCATGTTTGCTGCATTTGTATGGTCGATTTACATCTGATCCTAGATTGTTTATGATTATAGATCCATGTCTTTGTATAGTGCTATGCTACTGTGATCTTACAGGTACTTTGTGAAGCTGGGCGTGCAAGGGAAGAAGTAGCGAAAGACTATCAAGGAAGAGAGGAATCAAATCAGGAGATTAGCGCAAGACAGAGGTTGGTCTTTCTGTTCCTCTCTATCTATAATTCATAAAGGAAAAACAAAAGTAGCTTTACTCTGTTTGTTTCTAAGGCAGTTGTCACACCTTAGTGGGATAGAGCAGTTATGTATAGAAACTTTTCCCTGTAACAAAATGGCGAATCCACTCGGGACGAATTAGTTTGTTTGTTTATCTTCCTTGTTGTCTATTTCATAAACTTACAGGTAGCATTCGAACTGCATTTGCCATAGCAAATGAAAAGTAGCTAAATGCTACTTCAGTCCATCTACGGGATTTGTTTATGATTTAAACAACTAATTCACAAACTCTCTGATTTCCCTTGTGATAGCTCTTAGATCCTCCTTAGATCCACCCCTGATTGTTGCATTACTGATTACCTTTTGCTCGGCCAAAACCCATGAATTGAACTGCAAACTATGACTCGGAACCCAAACAGAGTCTCATTTCTGGCCCAACGCAGGTACTGTTCAGAGGATCTAAAATTTAGCACACTTCCCGAGTGGAGAAGGTGCGCTGCATTTCAAATTCCCTGTGTTACAGGTGCATTGATCAGACTAGGCTTTGAGGAGTGTTGGTTTCTGTGATTCATTCTTTCCAGTTCTATTCCTGAATTTTGCTGCCTATGATCAGTATATGTCTGTTTAAAACCCCTTTTCCTTGCTGTTATTCTGCCTCCTTTGTACAAAAGAACTGTAAATGTTTTTGTGTGTTTGTTGAGTCATTTTCAGTTCTCCTTTACAAAAGTAGCTTAATCGTACTATCGTCCTTTCATTTGAAACTGTCGCAAGTGTCGATTTCGATCATAGGAAAGAGTTTGATTGTTTTTGATGGTCGATTATCCTATTACTATTGTTTTTGGTCTGAATTTGTAAATTTTCTAGTGTCGAAAACAAGTATTCATTTCAAAATCGTAAGGTGTTGTAATCGTCTCCATTTTTGATTTCGAAAAGAAACTTGTTGATAGTTGTCGCTTGAAAAGAAATTCAGATTTGTGCATCAACTTTTTTTTTATCATTCATATACTAAGAAAGTCGAAAAAAAATACATGCATGTGCATTTGCATATAGACAGTCTGATTGGTTTGATTTATAAAAATGCATTTAGAGTGTGCTCTTTGCTCTTTGTGAAAATATTCTGTCTTTCTTTCCTTAGTAGCTAGGATTTTTATTGCACAAAGAAGATAAAAAGATTGTTTATCATCTTAGATTGCATTTTAGGAATTACATCTACATCTCGCGGTGAACCTGAAAGGCAAACTTCATAAACAAGATCAACCATAAAATAAATTCAATGAATCTAACAATGCTTTGGAACTTAACGCACAACATTTAGAAGTCTAGGCTAGAGACGTATTCCGGCGTCGTAAAGCCTGGTAACTGTTGTTCTCACTGATGGTTGGGTGATTCGTCCACTTCAAGACGATAAGTGCTAGTACGGACTTGTGCTCCCACGTACCATCGAGTATATTTTGGGAGACCCCAATAGGCTTAATCCTTTATCCATAGGAAGTCGTGTCTGCCGCCCTATCAATCGCAATGCACTGAACACAGCATTTCGGAAGATTGACTGCTGTACCGTAAAAAGTATTCTACAGTTTTGCGATTGGTTTGGTAATCCCTCTACCTAGATTTCCAGAGCAGTCCCTTTCGTTCCTTTTCAGAATCTTTAACAGAAAAGGTCCATCTGAGCACTTGTCACTTCAGGCTCATTAAAAATCGAAGGAGACTAGAGTCATCTTTTGTTTTTTCTCGACTCTTAAAAATTGAAAAAACAAGTTGTGTCAAAGTGTCTAAAATTCATTTAATTTGGAAACATACTTTCCCTTTATTTTAGTTGATCGAGTAATCCGCAATCGTGGAAGAAAGTCAATTGAAACCTCTTCGTTCGTGGAGGCTTACGAGTCAACCGTCTTTGTCTCCGGAATCGAAGCTAGTACGGACAAAGCGAACTCATTTAACCGGTTCCAAATCTCCTGTTAAAGTTAGAACAAGTGTTCCAACAACATCGGAGACTCCGGTTACTCCAAAAATTTCTGGAATCCATGCCTCTACTGAAGAAGTTCAGCAGCCACAGAAGGACAGAAGTACTGATCCTATTCTGAGGGTAAACACTTGTGTTACCGAACCGGTTTCATTTACAACCGGTTCAGAGAGTCTTGCTCCTCAAACATCTGTCGCTGCTGATTCCATACCTTCTTCGACACCAGAAATATTCTACGGACCTGACGGTCTACCCCTTCCACCTGGTCTGATTGCCACAGAAGAGATTGTGGAAGATCCTCCAACTAGTACTCCATTGCAATTTGGAGTTGGGATCACTTTGTATCCTTCTTCATCAGAAGTTAGTCTACCGCTAGCAGAAGCTCCTGTAGAATCGCTATGTAATCTTTTGGATAGACTAGAAATGTCTGAACAACTGTCAACATCTAAGACTGTGTCATCTGACACAGCGACGGCAGAACCCCCTGCTATCACTCCAACAATGTTCACCGGTATACCATCTGTCCCAACTAGCTCTCAATCGCTAGAAGGAGCCCACTCAGGGGCCATTTCGACAGTATGGTCTATTCCTGTTTGTTCATCCGGATTAATATCATGAAACTCTTATGTTGAGTCTTGACAAATTGATCCATTTGGAGGTCAATTTGGGCAGTCTGGCCCTCAAGGGCAAACCATTCCCTTGAGTTCTGGATTACCACCGTATGGGGGGAAGTATGCCCTTTCATTATCCCCTCCGGGAGGACAACAATACGGGAGTTCACAACAAAATTCGGGTTATGTTGGAATTACTTCTAGCGATTGGGTACCAATACTACCTCAACAACCAAGAGTTGTATACTCGATGCAACAGTGCTTAGCTATGTCAAATATACCAACTACGCCAGCTATTGTGACGGTGTCGCAAGTTCAAGCGCTGCCTGTTGTATGCCAACCTTAGGTTTCTCAGGTTGTAATGCAACAGCCCCTTGACCTTGCGACTCAACCACAGTCGCCGACTGGTGGAATGACACAGGTTCAGACGGGTACAATTACCCCTCATCTTGGTCAAACTGTTAGTATCGGGCAACAACACATGGCTTTGCAACCATGGCTAGTGCAGTACCAACAACTGCAATTCCAACAAGTATACCAAGGTTCTGAGCAACAAATCTTTACAAATAGTGGACAGCCGTATATCCAAAACGGTCAAAATCAACCATTTTACAATGGTCATGCCCACCAACCTTAGCAAAGTTACCAGCATCAAATGCATTATGCCGGTATGCAAAGACCAACTGCTTAGGCAATCCCATCTTATCCTGGGTATGCTTCACCTAACCTGAATCAACAGTTACCCTTTGTGGCAACTTTAGAGTTACCTGATTTAAACCGGTTAACAAACGATCCAATCGCTTACGCCCCTTGGTGGCCAGCGATTCCGCATAAACTTCCATCAGATATTCCTAAATTTAATGGAAATCCGGGTGAAGATCAGTCAAATCATGTGATGACCTTTCATCTGTGTTGTTCATCAAACACCCTAAATGATGATTCGATAAGGCTTCGCCTTTTTCAGAGGACGCTAACTGGTCCGGTGGCAAAATGGTACATAGAATTGCTTAGAGCTTCATTCGAAAACTTCAATACCTTAGCCACAACCTTTTTAACCCATTTTCAATTACCAATAAGGTACGAAACGGGAACGGAACTCCTTACCAACTTCAAGCAGATGACGGCCACTCACATATCTGATCATATACATGAGTGGCGACGTCGTCGTAGAATGGTAAAAACGTATGTTCCCGATCAACTCTTAGCTGAATGGTTTATCAAGTCATTACTACCTTCCATCATGGAAGATGTGGCAAAGGGGGGGGTCATAACAAAAGAGCAAGTTATCGCTCGTGCACAATATTTGGACTTGATCTACACTCAGTTCGGCATGCTCTACGATAAAATACCTGACGCCCCTAGATCGAAATTCTCGGTTCCTCCTCCTCCTAAATCAAACAATGACTCTCATGCTGGAGATGGCATGATTGGTACAACAGACACGAAATCGACAAAGGCTACATCCAAAAAGGCCCGTAAGATTTCAGGTCAAAATGCAAAAGATGAACTTCTTGCCTCGGAAGTAAATGTCGTATCGACAGATAAAGGCAAAGAAACCAATCAACCAGGGGGCAAGAAGAAAGGCAAAGGGAAAAAGAAGAAACAGGAAGAATCATCACCTGAAAAATCTTCTCCAAACCCTCCTGGAAATAGGAAACAAAAAAGTCCATGCTTTATATGCGATGAGGATCATTGGACCGCAGATTGTCCACACAGAGCTGAGCTTAAAAAATTCTTCAAGAATTCAAAAACCTTCGCAGTGTTAACTAATCCGTTTCCAAATCCAGGAACAAATCTGGTTGAGAGTGGAAATGCTTCCCCATCTCAAGTGCTAATGTTGTCGGTTTCAAAACAGCAAAATGATGCTTTGATATCGACGAGGAACAAAGATTATGGGAATCCACAACTGTCGAACAACAAGGATAAAGATCAGCCTAGTAGTTCGACAACAACTTCGACAGAAGTTGCGCCGCCCATCATTCCTGAATTGACAATAAAACCACCAAAGGGAGTAGTACATAATTCAACGTTTAATCCCTGTGCTAGAGCGGCACAGCATTATAATATAGTGGAAGATTTGGCCCAATCGCCATCCGCTATGTCGACTCTTGAAGTACTACAAAATTGCCCATCCCAGAAGCAAGCTTTATTATTAGCCATTGGTGGGATAGACCCAAAGGATTCCAATCTTGTATCCTTCAATCATAAAGGATACGATCCTCAATTACCAGCTCAACTAGCTTTCCTTGTTCAAGTGAAAGCCCTCAACAAAACTGTTCATCGAACAATTATTGATGAGGGGGCATCTACATGCATTATGTCGATGAGTTGCTGGAAAACTTTAGGATCTCCAACCTTGTCGAGGTCTTCGACGACATTAAAAGCATTTGACGGAAGAACATATACCCCATATGGTATTCTAAGTAACTTGAAGGTTGAACTAGGAGGAAAAACAGTAGAAATAGATGTTGAGGTAATCGATGGAAATCTCGATTACAACATCCTGCTGGGAAGACCATGGATATATGCTATGGTTGCCGTTGTGTCGACCTATTTTACGAAGATTGCATTTCCCTTCCAAGGAGGGATTACAATCGTCGATCAACAAAACTTCCTCCCCAATGGTTCTCAAGTTACAGGAAGCATTCCTATGATCCATGGAAGCCCCCACTCGCTTCAAAATATCGGAGTAGGCCTAATAAAAGATCCTATATTAATGGGAACTTTCGCCCTTCCACCTCCAATCAATCTGGCGGAAGTAGCGTCAGTAAGAACCTACAATATGATATCTTCTAAAAAGATCTTAGAAAATGATCTCGACATGGATCATGCAATGGTTTTGCCTCCAAGCCCGATGAAAATATTGTAGCAATCAATGTTCCTAGCCTGGATGGCAAACCCAATTCAACGCTCATCAAGCGTTTGGATAGATAGGTCTGAGGAATATGGTACCCCTTCAGATCCTTGGTCGCGAGTGCATATCACCGACGAAGGAATTGTCCAATCAATGGTAGTTGAAGGAGCACCATGGAATAATTCCCACCATCGTTCCCTTCTTCCAGATTGCGAAGAAGATACTCCTAATGACCTTTATCATCCTTCAGTTTTTGATTTTCTATCAAATACTGTAAACATGGTGGATTCCGAGTGAAACTTGTCCAACATTGAGGAGACTATCACCATAAATATCTTGACCAAAGTAGATGTTATAGAGAATATTTATGTTGGCACATGTTGTTCTCCTACAGAACTGGAAATATATGACGCTCTTTTTCGCGAATTCATAGATGCCTTTGCCTGGTCATATAGTGAAATGCCAGGCATTGACTCGAGTATCGTTGAACACGAAATTAAGATGTATCCAGATGTCAAACTAGTATGACAACGACTACGGCAGGTGCACCCCAAGAAAGCCCCTGCAATTAAGGCAGAAGTTGAGAAACTTCTCCATGTTGGTTTCATTTACCTGGTTCCTCTAACCGATTGGGTATTGAATATTGTCCCTGTTATGAAAAAACAAGGAACAGTTAGAGTGTGCGTCGATTATAGGGATGTAAATCAAGCCTGTCCAAAAGACAACTACCCTACACCCTTCATCAACTAGATAATTGATGAACGCACTGGATGCGAAATCTTTTCATTCATGGATGGATTCTCCAGGTATAATCAAATAAATATCCGCCCACAAGACCAGTCAAAGACTGCATTTTTTGGTCCATGGGGCACATTCGCATATCGAAAATTACCCTTTGGTTTAAAGAACGCAGGGGCGATGTTTCAGAGGGCAATCAATTATGCCTTCCATGACATCAAAAACATCGTTCAACCATACCTCAACGACCTTCCGGCTCATTTGCGAAAGCGGACTAATCACCCATAGCATTTAAGAGCAATATTTCTACGTTGCCGACACTACAAGATACGACTCAATCCACACAAATGTGTATTTTGCATCAGTTCTGGTCGTTTGCTTGGCTTTGTAGTCTCAAGGATGGGATTCGTCTCGACCCATGTAAGGTTTAGGCAATCATAAATTTGCCTCCACCTTCAAATTTGCTTCAGATTCAGAAACTCCAAGGGAAAGCAAACTTTCTAAGGAGGTTCATTCCAAATTACGCCGAACTTGCTAAAGGTTATACGCATCTTTTGAAAAAGGAAGAACCCTTTGACTGGGATCAGGTTGCGCAAGCTTCCTTTGATGCTTTAAAAGAATCCCTAATGAAAGCATCATTAATGTATGCCCCTGATTATCAAAAAGACTTTAACCTGTATCTGGCTGCAGCAGATACGACCATTGCAATGGTTTTAGTTCAAGAAGACGACGGAATCGAACATCCTATATATTATTTAAGTAAAAACTTAAATGATACAGAAAGCAAATATTCTTATGTTGAAAAGCTAGCGCTCGCAGCTGTTCAAGCGATACAGAGATTTCGACACTATGTCCTCTTTCGAAAAACTACCATTCTGTCACATTGCAACCCCATGACTTATATATTGTCGCGATAGTTTCTTGGGGGAAAATATTCAAAATGGATAGCAATCCTACAAGAGTTTGATCTGGAATTTGTAAAATCCAAGTCAAAGAAAGCTCTGGTTTTCGCATAATTATTATGCGATCTCCCATCATCGTCCAATGATGAAACATCTGAAGAAATAATCGTGGACGAAAGTTTGTTTCTGATATCTTCAAGCAATGAGTGGTATGGAGATATAATAATTTATCTCCAAACCCAAAAATATAGGCCAAACACCTCCCGCACCGAACAAAAACGTATTCGATACCAAGCAAAAGACTACATGATAGTCGGTGATACACTATACCGCCGCGGTATCGATACAGTTCTGAGAAGGTGTCTCGCGCATGAGGAGGCCGAAAAAGTCCTGAATTATTGCCATTCAGGCACGTGTGGGGGGCATCAATCCGGTTATGCTACAACGCAAAAAATCTTATGAGTAGGATACTTCTGGCCAACAATGTTTAAAGATTGCATAAACACAGTCAGAAGTTGCCATGCTTGTCAAATTTTTGATAGGAAAACCAGAAGACCACCCGCACCTCTGCAGCCAGTAGTTGCTGTCAGGCCATTCGCCAAATGGGGCATCAATTTCATGACATGTAACCCCACCTCGACCAGGGGGCATGGGTATATCATAGTCGCAGTTGACTATTTTACCAAATGGGCCGAGGCGATGCCTACATTAGATAATACTGGTGAAACAGCTGCCCTCTTCTTTTTCAATCATGTAGTTGCCAGATTCGACATACCACAAGCTATATTCACAGATCATGGATCGCATTTTCGCAATCACATGATGGTCGAATTAGCTACCAAACTAGGGTTGTCTCACGATAGCTCTACTCCGTATTATCCGCAAGCCAATGGACAAGTTGAAGCGATCAACAAGGTCCTGAAATGCATGCTGCAAAGGATGATTGGAGTTCACAAAAGAAGATGGCACCTAATCTTGTACTCAGCTTTGTGGGCTTACCAAACATCGGTAAGAAATGCAACTGGGTTTACACCTTTCCAAATGGTATATGGCTTGGAAGAAGTCTTACCAATCCAGTGCAAAATCTTGTCCCTCAAACTCGCAATTGATCTCCTCCCCAGAACTTTAGAAGAAGAAAATCGTTTCTTGGAACTAATCCAATTGGATGAAACCCGCCGTGATGCCGCTTTGGCTAATGAAGCCCATAAGAAACGAGTCAAAGCACAGTTCAACAAAAATGTCAAACCCCGTGTCTTCTCAGAAGGTGACTTGGTCTTGCTTTATGACCAAGAATCCCATAAATTAGGAGCAGGTAAATTTAAGTCTTTATGGATGGGCCCCTATATTGTTAAGTGAGTGTTAGCAAAAGGAGCCTACGAGTTAATGGATTATGACGGAATTCCACTGGCGCAACCTCGTAACGGGTTGTACCTCAAGCGTTACTATGCGTAATGGTAACCTGTATGCTTTTGTTATGTTTTTGTTTTCGCTAAAGTGTTTATTTTGGTCAAGTAATCCACTTTTGATATTTATTGTAGATGTCAAACCTATTGGAGTCATGTGTTGGATATGTCGACGGAGCGAGTCATAGTTTGCGGAACCTATCTTCCGCGGCCTGGGCCATTTTTGATCCATGCGGTGAGTTAGTAAGTTTCAGAGGGGTATGTATTGGTCGATCAACAAATAACATCGCTGAATATAGCGTGTTGATAGAACTTCTCTTTGATGCCATCACACATGGTATACGCCGACTGATTGTTAGGCTAGACTCACAACTCATCATACTACAACTCACTGGTATCTATTATGTCCAAAATCCAGCTATTTATCGCATGTTCCTAAGGGTTAAGAATTTGGAAAGACAATTTGATTTTATTCAATATCAACATATTTCCAGAAACTTAAACACATTAACTAACTCATTGGCAAATTATGTGTTAGATAGACATTTGCAACATTTATAAAAAGAAGCATACCATCAATGTTTGCATTTGGATCATGTAACTTAACCAAAATAAAACTCTGAAAATCAAAAATATATATAATTGTTTATGGTTTACACATAATGTTCTGTAACCAAGAAAAAATTGGTCAAATGACCAAAGAACTCAAAATGCTAGGGGGAACCCTAGTCTAATGATGCTCGTGATAGCAAGTCACAGCCTATGCGATCATGCGTAAGAGACGAGCCCATCGTCTTGGCACACCAATAGTATGCCGCTGCAACCTCAAGGGCAGCTCGTCAGTCCTCACATCTGGAATACCAAGAGTGAGGCCCTCAACCTGCTCCTGTAATGCTGTGAGAGTCTCGGCCACATCGAGGTCGCGAAGGATAGCCCTTCCAACAGCCTCTCCTACTGGGGCGACAGCTGGCACTCTCAGGCGTGCTACTGGCCAAACAGGACCAACATCTGCATGAACACATGAGTTTGATTAAGTCTTGATAGAATAAAGCACAAGGACATTATAAATGAAAAACGATAAACAAGAATATGGTCAAAGAATTTACCAATGGCGCCCCACTGTGCGCCAACCGGCAGTACTAAATCTGGATCACCCCGGAAGTCCATGCCAGTATATGGATACTTGGAATAAACCATCTCCTGACGATCAAACCACCTGAAGAAGGTATCAGAAAATGAAATCTGAGACTGACCAACGTGCCTAGACATATGGTCAACCCATCTCTGCATACGTGGTTCAGTAGGTGAAGGTAAATCGAGTGCAATATACTGCGGCTGCATCAGTGGTATCTTTTCCAAGGCAAAGGCATTCAAAATAGAACCATACCCAAAGTTCTTCAACCTCCCGCTCTTTACCTTGGACAACTGTTCTTTCATCACAAGAAGTACTGCATCGCACTAGTTGAACACCTTCGGTTGGAGGCATTCCAAGGCATACTACATATAAGATCGATTGGCTACATGAAGAGCCGCACCACCAACCATCCTACCAAAAGTAAACAGAATAGTCCTGAGGGACCTGTCAGTGACATCACGGATGATGATCTTGCCGTCTTTACTCGGCTGAGATCCCTCTCTGTAATACCGGCGAACATAATCTCTCACAGATTCACCTCCTCGGGCCGAACCTGATAAAGAGATGGGGGCACCCTGCCTCGACAAGCCAGTCAAGAAATAGATGTCTACTACAGTCAAGGGGATGGATTTGCCCCTGATCTGGAAAACCTAGTTGGTAGGATCCCAAGCATCGAGCAAATATTGCTGTAAGTTGATCTGTTGTCTCATGCTAGAAATGCGGAAAAACTTCAGCAAGCCACAGTTCTGCAATGCATTTATTGTAACCGGATCATGTAGAGCAAGCATGTCCTCTTCTTCATGCTCACGTTCTCGCCATGTAATAGTCATCTTACTCCAAAGATCTCTGAAAAACAAACAAGAGAAGAGTTAGATCCTGATTTTGGTAAGAAACAAGCAAAATTTCCATAAAAAACTGTGCATAAAATTCCTTCTCTGCGCCCATCACACCTACAGTAGTGCTCTGGGTGCGTTGCATGTCAGATGGCCAGTGAACAGGCCAACATCCAATGCACCTTTTGATACACAGAGGGTGCACTGAAGGTAGAACGAGTTTTTCAAACCCCAGAGGCTCAGAAAAACCAGGAATCAAGCTCAGAATGTAAAATGGAAAGCATGAAATGAAAGAGCTCAGGTTTAGCTCCTACGTGGTCCAGACGGCACCGAGAATCGTCCACAGAATCTCCTGAAATCAGCTGAAGAAAATCAAAGGGGGAAAGCACCTCCAAAGCTCCAACAAACCCAAGTTCAAATGAAATGGTAAAATGAGAGGTAAAAGCACTTTTCATTACTTTTTACATAGTTCAAAGTAAAATATTAGTGTTCTAACTCATTTTTCAAGAATATATTGTTCGTTTCTGACTAGTTTGATGAAACGAATGAGAATATAGTACAATCTTTGAAAGAACAAAGCTATTTATGGTAAAGTCAAAAAGAGACCATTTAATCAAGCAGATTTAGCGCATAGTTCAAGCTCGTTAAAAAATAAACATAAGCCATGAGCAAATGTTTCCCCCTGCGTTTAAGCTCATTAAAAAATGAACTATTCCTCGGTAAATAACCATTGTGAATGTAGTACTTTAGCCATTAAAGCCTTGGTCGTGTTTGCACTGTCACCTCCACTTTTGTATTGGCCGATCATTCACCTCAATTTGATTGTTTACCCATTTTGAGGAACAGCTGCGAAGAGTGATCTCACTAGCCATCCTTGTAACACTACCGTGATTGGAAAATACAAAACCTTACCTGAATTCAGTTGCTACCCATTTTATCACTCGTTCCTCAAAAGACGAGTCTCCTTTAAGCTCTTTTCAACTGACTCGTAAAATATGAAAAGATTGCCGAGCCATTGGCCTCTCTAGCTCGTTAAAGGGATCGGAAGTGCTATCCCTCCTCTAAATTTTAATCTTTTTCGACCTGAGGGGTTATTACACAAAAAGTTCGAGCGCTTGTTTTGTTTGGCTCGTTAAAAGTATCGAAAATTCATCCCTTCTGTATTGTTTTATACTTTTTTAGACTGAAGGGATTAGATGACGAAAAAGGAATTTTGGAGTTTCCTTTACGTTCCTTTTCAGACTCTCTAAAATTGAAAAGGACCGAGTTATCTTTGTCGTTAAACTCGTTAAAAATTTAATAGCGACAAACTTGTCTATAGACGAGAATGAGTTTCACTATCGCTAGGCTCATTAAAACATAGCGATGGGTTTGCCCGAAGGGAAAATTATAGAACAAGCATATGTTATCCTCCTCAAGCTTGACAAAAATAAAGAGGTACTGGTCAGCAATGACTGGGGAAAAATTGGGAAGAAAGCTTGAAGAAACTTTGTTGGTAGCAAGTCGCTCTTGAACATGACACTTTCACTCCGCATCCAAGTCGGGTTGGGTTGTTTCATTCATCGGCCACATCACCATGGTCCCATCATACCATCCACATTTGGGTTTAATGCTACCAATCCATCACATCAGTGTCGCCGATATGTTCAAGAGAAGTCATTCAGAGAATTCACCTGTGTCTCACCCACTACAATACATTTATACTCCATTCTTTCATGATCGCCACCCTGAACCTTATATCACCAGATCGTTTTCACCTCCATTAAAATAATTTTCTCCATTTCACGTCATTGATGTGGGATTCATTAAGGCCCTCCTGTGACGGATCGCTTCTTGTCGACATCAGCGCATTATCCAAGAAGTTGATCTAGGAACACCCCATTTAGTACTTTGAAGCTTGCATGCCTCAATGGCAAGTTTCTCACTTCCGGCGACAGGTTTACATCAATGACCTTTGACCGAAAGATTTTGCATGGTTTTCAACGCCAAGTCCTTTATTCACACCACGTGAATTATACTGCATTACCTTGACGGTCATTATCATTATCGGTGATTCCTCTCGCGCCTGTTAATAGCTTACATCATTGGCTGGTAATTAGGCGATGTCTTTCCATGTTCGACTCTAGAACATCTTTCACATGGATCGACTTGTACTTCGAGTGAAGATCGAATGAGATTGAAGACCCCCGATCTAGTTTCATCCATCTGGGCCGCGATATATATTCAGGGAAATAAAGACATCAAATGTACATCATTTCCGCACAGATAATCATCCAATCAAAGGGATGATGACTCTACCAGAATCATCAGTCTACACTCAGACGATTGTCTGTCCTATGTACATGAAAATGAATTTATAAAGCTAATCATGGGAATGCCCGCCTCAGCTAGATCATGAAAACATTGTGAAGATAATGTATTGTATGTATCTTATTACAGGTCTCCTCCCAGCTTGAAAGAACTTCGGATCCTCATAATAAATCATTTCACCCGACATCAAAAGATTAACGACCTCATGCTTTAGGGGGCAACTGTTATAGACATTTTTGGGCACTACAAACCCAAGCATGAAATGTCCATAAACCAAGGGCTCCTAAGTCCCTAAAAGTGTTGTTCTAACCCCTAAAGGAACAAGGTCAATAGATTATAGCTTCTCCCAGAAGTTCTCCATGAAAAACTACTCAGAATTGGTCAAAACAGGATCATTTCAGCTGCTCCACTGGCCAAGTGCGTTGCATCTCACCTAAATACACTGTGTGGGTGCGTTGCATTTCAAAAATCTCTTCTATGGGGTGAGATGGGCGAGAAATGACAAATGGAAGTGTCATTCCGCGAGGTGGAGAGGCAATGGAAGCTTCCAGAAACTTCTCCTGTGACACTTGCCTCTCTGAATTCGACCAAGGATGAGTAAGAGATCATCAATCTCCAAGTGGAAGCAAGAACTATCAGAGGGAAGACACTAATCAAATCATAAGCTGACTCATCTCCATTACAGATATCTATATATGGATCCTTCATCCCAAAGATCCAGAGGCTGGAATTTTTCATATTGTAAGGAATTGTTGTTGGTTTTTTGAGACAAACATCAGATAGTTGGGTGATCTAAGCTTTGTATGAGGTGAAGAGGGGCTTCCTTGCTGAGAGGTTGATGCTGGGTCAGAACAACTGGTTGTAACTCCTCTTGGCTCTTTCTTGTTTATCAATAAAAGCTATTCAAGTTTTCATCCATACTTTTGTGTCATTCATGTTTGCCGCATTTGTATGGTCGATTTACATCTGATCCTAGATTTTTTATGATTGTAGATCCATGTCTTTGTATAGCGCTATGCTACTGTGATCTTACAGGTACTTTGTGAAGCTGGGCGTGCAAGGGAACAAGTAGCGAAAGACTATCAAGGAAGAGAGGAATCAAATCAGGAGATTAGCGCAAGACAGAGGTTGGTCTTTCTGTTCCTCTCTATCTATAATTCATAAAGGAAAAACGAAAGTAGCTTTACTCTGTTTGTTTCTAAGGCGTCTGTCACACCTTAGTGGGATAGAGTAGTTCTGTATAGACACTTTTCCCTGTAACAGTCGTGATGTCTACCAGCGCTTCTGTGCTTGCATCGACGATTTTTGGCCATAATGACCTAAATCTTTGTGTGACATGATCAACTCGGGCTTGCAAATATGTATTTTCTTGCCTTAGGTGATCACGCTCTTCTATTACCTCATGTAGTTTCTTTGTTTTCTACTCATGCTCCTTGGTGAGATCCTCATGGATCTTCTCGGCCCTTTGTGTTGCTTGTTGTATAAATGTGAATAATTGTGCCAATGACCAGTGATGTAGTGTTTCAGCTTGCATTGTACTGGGTTCAGGGAAATTTTTCTATATGGGTAGGCCGCTGGTGATGTATTTTTCAAAGTGGAAGGCGGGTGAATGACTTTGTTGTGATTGTGGAGTGAACTCTGGAGTGGGTGGTACAATGCTAGGGTTCGGGACCAATGTGATATTTATAGGGAAAAGTGGCTGGTACGGATTTATCCTTTCTCCTTGCTGAACAATGTTGGAGCTTCTGCCCTGTGGTGGGTCTGTGCCCAACATTAATGATGCAAGTGATGGTGGTTGTGTACTGCTGGAAGAAGTGGTGCCCTCTTCATGCCCTGCTGACTCAACTTTTGTTTCCATAGTTCTTCGTTGTTGGCTAGACAGGAGGTTTTCTGACAGGGTCAGGGAGGTGGAGGCTATGTGTGAGGAGGATTCTTGCGGCTATTGTAAGGTGGTGGAAGTGGTGGTAGGAATCTCTTCGATTATGGTGGATGCTGAAACTGAGTGCTCGACCTCATTAGTAAGGTCGAAAATTGGGGGTGGTGGTGGTGGAGCAGTTTTCATATTTTTAACAACTGGACTGCGAACAACTCTTTTCTTCTTTGGCTTGGGACCATTGGCTGAGATGGTGTGTGGGCTACTCTAGTGGGGAGTTTTATGGTCAGTGGGGTTGTGATAATGGGTGAGAACATAGTAGAACCTTGAAATTTGGCGGGTAATTTCTCTCACCTGATTGTCCTTCAAAGCTTGTGATTTTTCACCTTAGCTCTAACATTTTCTCCTCCATCTAAAGCACCATCGGTTGGAGGAACCTCTGGTCTCATATTAAATGTCTCCTAGTGGATGCATCTTGGCCTAAGGTAGGTGTGCGCATGTGAAGCTCTGAACTAGATTTCTTTTGAATATTCATCCAATAGAGTCTTAGGTATGCTCTGCATCAAACTTATGGTGGCTAGCATCAATTCATACCAATCCTTGAAAGTTGTCTGATTTATCTCTTTTGTGTTGGGGTCCCCCAACACCCTCCATGGTTCATAACGGAGAGATATTGGTTGTCCTTTGATAATGGTTTCCATTTCCCTTTCTTTCGGTGACCTCCATTTCCACGCTGCCAAAGACATAAAAATGTACCCAAACATGAAATTGGTACTCTGCCTATACACATCTCCACAAGCTTCAAAACGTTTGTTAAGGAAAAATGCAGACCAGTTAAGTACCTCTCCTTGGTAGCAATGCTCTGCAACCGAAATTGCATCTAGTGTGCATTCGTTCTTCGTAAAATGTCTCATGGTTTTTCCTACTATGATTTAGTAGGTGAATCTAATGTCAACCTTGTTGATCATATCCACCTTTTATCCCCTTCCAGCCCGCTCAGTCTCATATCTTGCATAGTAGTTATCTTCGCTCTACTTCTTGGCTCTTTTAGCCCTTGCCTGAAATGTTATGCTAACTATGTTCCCTCATGCTGAAAACCTTGTTAGAAGATGCATATCATCTACATGAATGGGTTATTCCTTATCCAGCCATGGTGATCCTCCGTGCATCATTCTCACCAAAAGTCTATTACACTGCATTGAGGAAAATTGAGTGCTAAAAATAGTTAAGCTTCTCAAATGGAGTAAGGTCGACCTCTGTATTCCTTTGAAATCCTCCTTGAGTTTGGAGGTTTTTGTGCCATCCTCCCTTTGGATTTATTTTTTATAAATTTCCCTCTTCAGATTTGGGAATTGGAAGCAATCCGTAAGATCGTTGTCGACCAAAATCGCCTTATTGTATTTCCCATACAAATTTTCAACCACCTCAATTCGTTCATCTAATGGATCTTGTGGAATAGAGACAATCCCCTTGCCATCTCCCTTCATCTCTGGTATACAATTTTTATCTGAGGTTTCTCGCTTTTGTGCTTCTGCAGCTGTTCTTCAGAGCAAGCCTAGAATTCTTCTGCTATCTACAATTTAAACTCTATGATTTCCTTCATTGTTTTGTGAGTTAAGTAGTTGGGCTTGATGCGAAATTTCCTAACTGGATCTTAGCCAATAATTACTTCGGCAACTTTCCCCATTGTGTTCTAGCCATACTTTTCCACCATCGGCTGACTTGGACCTGACAACTATGACATGGACTTGGAAAGGACGAAGTGGGTTGCATGGCATAATAAATTTTCCGTGATGGGCTTATTTATTAACTAAATTTGTGCTTAATGGGAAAAGATTTTTTGGAAACTACTTTGATAGTTGCATTATTAGTTACTTATTATGGAAATGACTACTAGTACAATGGGAAGGATGGGTACAATGTGTGATCATAAGGGTTAGAAAAAGTGCTTGCCTACGTGTAATTTGTTGAACGTGTGATCATAAAGGCTGGAAAAAGTGTCTGCCTAAATGTAATTTGCTGACTGTGACTGATAATTCTATTTTTCCCTCCCCTTGACCACAAATGGATTACAGCATGATGACAATGTTGTTGCAACCTTATCGTCATTTCACTTATTTTTATGATAAAAAGCAGGATTCTAACTAGATGCTGAACATGACTCACTAACACTTATTACTTCCTACCTACTTGCAGGCTCATTTCCGAGACCCTATTTATTTTGAATTTTTTATTGGTGCATTGTGGAAGGGCTTTAGGCATGCACCATTCACCCATCCATGCAGCATGATTCCATCCAGTTGCACCAATCTTACTACTCTAGAATATCTGATCTCGGTAACTATAAATGGGCCCAACCATTGCATCTGCAGTTTCCTTGGGAATTTCTACAATTTGTTGTCATAAAGTAGTACCTGATCCCTAACTTCGAATGTCTTCTTCCTGATATGCCTATCATGCCACACTTTCTACTTTCTTTTCTCCACTCACTGATGAAACTCATCCAAGAACCTTGACTCATCGAGTTCCATTAGCTGATTTAGTCTTCTCTCAAAGCCATATTGTCTATCATTCCTGTTGCTTCAGATATGAGAATTCTTGGTATTATAAACTCTGTTGGCACCACTGTTTCCCTCCTTTATACTAGTTGAAATGGATTTTTTTTATGAAGTCTCTTTACCATTGTCCTGTACTCCCATAGAGTTGTGGGTATTCTTTCATCTCAGTCATCCTTGTTGGCTGATACTATCTTTGTTAGACCTTTCTCCCATATTTTGTTGAATTCTTCAACAATGCCATTGGCCTGTGGGTGATACAGACTACTATTATGATGCTGAATCATGAAATTATTCAAAAGAGTGTCAGTTGTTTCATTCAGAAAATGTGTTCCTTGGTCGCTTGTGAGACTCCTTGGGCATCCAAATTTGAGATTATGTTCTTGAAAATAAATCTTTTGGTTGTTTCTGTTGTACAGTCCTTGACAGGTGCTACTTTTGCCCACCTGGTGAGGTATTCCATTGCAGTTATTATTTATCTTGCACGTGAATGCCTCGTTGGTGGTGTAATGGGTCCAATGAAGTCTATTTCCCATTTTTCAAAAATTTTCACTGTGTGAATGGGATTTAAAGGCAACTCATCCTGTTGGGAAGGCTTCCCAACTCCTTGAGAGACATCGCAACTCTTAGAAAATTCTTTAGAATCTTTATGAATGGTTGGCCACCATAGTCCTGCTTGAAGTATCTTCCTTATGATGGCCTTGCCTCCCACATGGCCTCCTGCGACTCCTGCATGACATTCCCAAAGTACATATTTTCTTTCATGGTGAAGGACGCATTGCCTCAATACTTGATCTAAGACCATTTTGTAGAGGTGTCTTGCGATCAGTTGGTAATCCGTTGCCCTTGCTATTAGGTGTCGTTTATGTGCTGTCGTATATCATTCTAGGCAATGACCTCTTGTTAATAGTGTGGTGATCTCTTCTAGATGATCCAGGACTGCCTCTATTCTAAAAAAGTGGGCATCGGGAAATCGATCATCCACTTCTCCTTCATTTTCTCCTATCTACAGTCGTGACAAGTGGTTTGGTCCCACATTTAGTCTTTTGGGTTTTATGACCACCGCAAAAGTAAATTCTTGGAACAACAAAAACCATCAGCATATTCTACCTTTAAATACTAGTTTGTTTACCAAGTATTTCAGTGTTGAATGGTCTGTAAATAATTTGAATGGCGTGCCCAACAAGTAATGCCTAAAATTTTGGAGAGAGTAAACCATGGCCAAGGCTTCTCTCTCGGTTGTTGTATAGTTTATTTCCACAGTTGAGAGCTTTATGCTGGCGTAATTCATAGGGTGGTCTATATTTTTCTCCCCTGGTTACGCTAAGACCGCTCCCACTGCTATCCCTAATGCATCAATGTACACATGGAACATTTTGTTCCAATCTGGATAGATAAGGATAGGGGCGCTTACCAGCCTTTCTTTCAACATATTCAATGTTGTTTGACAATCCTCAGTCCAAATGAACTCTTCCATTCTCTTCAGTAACTTTTCCATTAGGGTTTTCATTGATGCATAATTCTTGATGAAATGCCAGTAGTACCCCGTATGGCCCAGGGTTGACCTTATTTGCTTCACATTGCATAGTAGTTCCATGTTGAAAATTATCACAACCTTCACTGGGTCTACACATACTCCATCCTTGCAAATGATATGGCCTAATAGTGTTCAAAATGGGACTGTGAAAATACATTTCTTGAGGTTTAATGAAATTTTCAGTTGTCGACACCTTTCAAACATAACCCTTAATAAGTTGGTGTGTTTCTTCAGCAGGCTATATATTGTCCAGTCATCCATGTACACCTCTAGGAACCTGTGAATGTAGTCTCAGAATGCAGCAATGACAATCCTTGAGAAAACTGTTGGTGCATTCTTTAATCTAAATGGAATTACATTGTATGCATATGACCCCCTCTCTATAGCCAATGTTGTTTTCCTTTTTTCCTCCTAGGCTATTTGAACTTGATGGTAGCCTGAGAATCCATCTGTAAACGAATATGCTTCATTCCCCACCACATTATCCAATACCTCATCACTAAAAGGTGTCGGGAACAAGTCATGCACACATGCATTGTTGAGACTTCTGTAATCAATGCATACTGTGATTTCAATCATATCCTTCTTGTTTTGTATGACTATCAGACTTATCCACTCTGCTTCATCTACTGAAAATATAATCCCTGCTTCTAACATTTTTTCAATTTCCTTCTTAACCTTTTCCTTTACCCTTGGGTTCAATCTATATGGTATGTGCTTTATCGGGTGGGCATCCGGCCTTAGAACAATATTCATCTCCCCTATGTCTCTCTTTATCCCCTTCAGCTCTGCTACTAAAGCTCGAAATAGGTCCTGGTATTCTTGTAATAGGTCAAAAATTTCTTTGGTGGTATGTTCATCCTATTAGTCTCCTACAGACACCATTTTGGGCTTATCCTCAGTCCCAACATTTTGTTTCTTCAGCTTCATTGGTAGAAGGTGAGCACCTTCTCTTGAGGGGTTCTCTTGAATGTCTCTTTCTCCTTTTGTTTCATCAAAGGCCAGGTTTCTCAGTCCATCTAACCCATCCTCTTCTAGCTTTGCATCCACCTTGTCGCAGGTCGCATATTCTGGATAATCCAGATCATACAAACACTACATAAAACTTTTATTAGGACATCCTTCAACTAATTGTCTTGGGGAAAACATAACCTTTTTGATTGTCTGGAGTGGCTCAGTCATGCATCCCTCATTACCTTTGAATGAAAAGTAGCTAACAAACTGTACCTCCAAAATATCCCAATCCTTTGTTTGCCGACGAAGTTCCTCCTGTACGTACCAAGATTGGGGAATAGTTCCCAGGGTATGTATAAATACATGTACCCATAGATCCTTTGGTATTCCCTAGTTTTTCCAACCCTTTACACAATCATCTACATGCCTCTCGAGACTTGAATTCCCTTTGTGTCTTATCTTATCCTGTGGTCGGTCTTCATCCTGGGTAAATGTTTCCCTCATGGCTTACTTGATGCTCGCCCATTCTCTTAGTGTACTGCAGTGCATTCTCCACCATCTTGTTAGTGTTTCCATGAGAGAAATATCAAGAAAGGGAATCTTTTGATCCTCTGTCATTTCCCTGTCTACCCTGTTCAAGAATGTTTCCACCAGTTCAATGTTGTAGTACTTGGGATAGTCGCTTATCTCCATTCCTATCCAATTTACTTGATTTATCATTGCACAATGTATAGTGTTTTGTTCATACCGTCTTGCTGCCATGCATCCCATGAAACTTCTGAACCGGTCTCTGAGTTTTGGATACTTCTCCAACTGATGAATCCTCCTTCGGTAGGATTTATGTAATCCTCCCCCTTTCCTGCCGTTAGGGTGTATAACTGGTCTAGAGTTCCTGGTTCATCCCTGTCATCTACTGGTTTTGTGAATCTGGGTCCTTGATATGAGTCCATTGGTTGGAACACTCTCATTCCTTCTGCTTCAAAAATAATCAACTCTCTCTTTAGGTTAATAACGACATAGTTTCATAGGCCTAATTGATCCTAAGGAGTGCTGGGTATGGGTCCTTATCTCTCATTATTTCAATTACCTCGAATTCAGTATGCATCTTCACCCCCGCCACATCTACTTCCACATTTTCTAACCTTCCAATGGGAAGTATAAAATACTGGTTCACCATTCTTAGTTGAATCGGTGAGTATTTCAATTATGCTTCCTCATTTCCTCCCATGTTTTCATAGGTAGGATGTTTACATTTGATCCCAAGTCTAGCATTGTGTCCCTTATCTCGAATCCCAAAACCTAAGCATTAATTTAGAATTCCTTCCCGCTTCTCTTCCTGTTTCATCTCACTCTTCTAGAATGCTTTTATGGTAAGTTGGCAAGTGGTTGTTCCACTTCCCCTTCTTCTACTGATAATGCATCTTTTAAGCTTTTCCACAATTCCCTCAACATGTATTCATCTTTGACAATATTTAGGAATAGTTTAAACCATTCTTCAATCGGTTGGTTACCCTCAAGCACGTGGCCATTCAATCTCTGATCTTTCCTCCTCTCAGTCATCCCCTCGAAAAACTTAGCTGCTTCATGATAATACTGCTTTTGGCACTCAAGCTGATACACTTTCTTTGGAGATGTTGCTTTAATAATCAAGGGTGGGTCCGTGGGGCTACGATCCTCCCCCATCCTCTTTCCTCCTCTTGTGACTATATTAATATTGGTTGTGGGAAGATCGTCGTTAGTACAAGTTTTGGCATAACCAAGTTAACCCCCCTCTGTCTAGTCCTTTTCTCCCACTTTGTAATGAGTTAAGGGCAATCCTCCTTAGCGTGGGTATTAATCCTGCATTGTGAGCACCAGGGTCTCCTAGGGAGCAGGCATTCCCTGGTGACATGTCCTTCATGGTCGCAGTTGTAACATCTTATGGGGCCTCTTCCTCTCGTTCTTCCTCCTCTCCCATTTCCTCCTCGTCCCCCCCTTTTGACTCATTCATTTTGAACGTATATCTGTCTAGCCATTCTGCTAGAGCATCTAGTGCTCGACACTAGTTAGTGTGATGTGTTGTAGATGCATAAAACTCACAGTAGTTGTTATTGGGGACTTTGGATTACTTCTGTAGTATCAGAAACATTCATGGTGGATGTCCATACATTCTATAGATCCTGCAATAGTCTTGGTTATTTTGTCCCAGAAAATCTCCTTGTGCCCTTATTGCCGCAACTCCTATGGTTGGTGGGGTCCCTAATGACCCCGAAACCTCCCTTGGATGATTTATTCCTTGCAACCTTTGGAATTCTGTCACAACATGTCCTTCCACCATGCAGTGGGGTGCACCATACATTGGGTCTGGCTAGTGATACTGGTTAAAGATCCTTCAACTTCTCCATTAAAGTTGTGATCTGATTCTGAAGGCCCATGACTGACAAATCTTGCAAACTTTTCCCTCCTCGATATTCATGAGGATATCCAACCATGGCCTCTATGCGTGATTCTTGCTCCAAAGCAACTTGGAGGGTTCCGATTTTCTATTGTTTTAGTGGCATCTTGGTTAGGGGAAAGAGTGCCTTGATAAACTGATCCCACTGGTGATTCGGGTTTAGAGTGTAGCTCAACTTAGCAATGGCATCCTTAAACCTTTGCACGAGTTCCCAAGTCATCTCATCCTCTTTCTACTTGACCTCCCATAGCTTCGATAGCCCTTTCTGATCTCTCTGGGGTACTTTGAATTCCTGCACAAATCCTTCCTTGATATCATCTATCATGGGATTCTGGTGTTTCTCCACCCATTTTATAAACCAACACAGAGCCCTCTCCCTCAGTGTGGTCTCGAACTCCACTATCCTAATGTTGTTTGGAGTCTAACGTGCTCTCCAAATAGCTTCATAGAGATACCAGTGTTGTTCCACATCCTTGTTTCCCCTCCCTGCAAACTCTAGATATTTGGGAAAAGATCTTGTTGATGCCCCGAAAATCGTTGTATCAACATTGGGCGATAACCACCCGGTCCGGACCTTAATACAGCTCCTTTTCCGTTTGGAATGGTGGCTCTGACTGGGGATAATGGGACCAGTTTCCCAGCAATGGATAAACGGGATGAATAAATGATTGATTGACTAATCTAATGATAGGCGAATAACTTAATTTATCATCGAAATAAAAGAACTACTACTAATCCCGGGAACTATTGTACATTTAAGTGTAGCGCTTGATGATCTATGTTTATAAACAGGCATGTAGATGACCCTATTTAATAAACATGGATTTTTATTCATTCAAGGATTACTTTTCTTAAATCGTTAAACAAAATGATTAGCGTAATATTGCTACACATATATCATCGATACATATATGATCAAAAGAAAAGCATCCCATAAACATCCAATAGTGGAGAGAATAAAGAAATGTTGTTAAAACACATATATATATTCGATAATAGTAAAGGCGATCAAATAACAATTCATATGAAAAGAATGAATTCAGACATAGATAATAGCACCATATGAGCTGCTAGTCACTCCCAATATCAATCGCTATTTGAGATTCTTCTTCCAATGCGGAAATACTTTCAAACAAAGACAATAGTGCTTATTTGCATAAAAGCTTCCTTGTCAAAATTAGAATAACTGGTCTAGTTTTATAAAAGAATATGGCTGAAGTACAATAGTGCAACTTCAGTCTTTAAGTCAGGTACAAAACTTTACGACCCTTTCCAAAACAACGAAAGGGTCTATAAATACTTAATTAAGCTAACTATCTATGAAACTGAAATCCCACTTAATTGGTATCAATTGATTTTGAAAATATTCTTCTCAGCAACCTGGCAGTCGGTGGCATGAATCATCAAGTAAGCTGTTTGCCTTTAAACCTGAGCTGACTTATCGCAAGCATCGGCTCCACTTTGGGCGGTCTGTTGAGGCGAGAGCTAAGCTGGGCGGCATAGGTGGCATCCTGAATATCGGGGATAATATACCCGATTTCATCTGTAAGGCATTTGAGGGTGGCTCTTTGACTATGTGGTTTTACCAAGAAGAACCAATAGGTGTCCCATGTTAAACTGTTAATTCCAGCAATTAATCTCCCCTTTTCCTCTAGATCTGGATAACATGACTGCTCCAATGTTTTCATCACTGTCGATTTACCTGGAGTGCATTGGGAAATCATGTTTGACAGGTAGAGAGTATTATTAACCAATTTAACCAAATTACTTGTAGTTGATTTGCACCTTGAAATTGCCCTCTCTACTTTCATTAACTGGGACTGCCATTCTGTAAACAATATATCTTTATGTGACTGTAAAATTCTTGGTAAATTTTCCGCTTGTCCCTGATCAGTATCTTGCCAGTCAAGAAATGTAGCTATCATTTCTTCAGCTTGATCCAATTCTGTTCTAGCCTTTTCTGTTTTTTCACTTATTGATGCCGTCAATTCGCATAATGGTTCTGCCTGGGCGATTTGTTGACATAGAAGCTTGATTTGGGCTATTAATGTCGTATTTATTTGTAATGCCTCTACTCTGAATTTAGTTATTTGTGGAACGCCCTTTGTCATCTCGAGCTGTGCTGATAGTTGAGAAATCTGCTCATCTTTTGTTTTCAACATTTGTTCATTTGCTGCTCTCAGTTGTGCCAAGGATTCAGACAACTCTTTCTGCTTCTAGATTGCGCTGTGATCAATCATTTGTTTTTCTGCCTGCAATTGTTGAGTTAGTTGATTATTTACTTGTTGTTGTGTCAACAATTGTTGTTCTGCCTGTTCCACTTTCTGATGTGCTTCTGTTAGTTGTGCCTGCAATAAAAAGATTTCCTGGTCTTTTGCTTTCAATAAAAGACTCAACTCTGATGATTTATCTATTGTTGCTGCCGAATAGGCTCCTGCATATTGTGATAGTTTTGTTAGGTCATCAGAGGGGTCAAATTCCTCCTTCCAAACCACATTGCCCATGACCGTCTGTTTTGGGAAAAGGGAAGGTTGATCAGTCCTTCTTCTCTTCCTCTGTCGTTTTACTACAGCTTTATGCCTTGGGCTATTGAAGACATCCAAGGGAGGAATCTCTTCTACCTGCAAAATGATTTGATCGGAGGGGTCCTTTGGTATTATTTCTACTTCCTTTGGACTGGGTAGGCCGCTAGTTCCACTTGGAACCTATTGTGAAGTGGTTTCCTATGTGTTTGATGCTTTCGAAGTTTTGGTGTCCTTTGAACATTCCAGCCTACTGATAATAGAATCAAATTGCTGCCATTCCTGGAGCAGTTTTGGATCAATATGAGTATCCACATTTACTTCTATGTTTCTCTATTTCTGCTCTTTATTCTGGGTCTCCTCCCGCACTTTCTCCTGCTCTTTAGTCTGAGTTTCCTCCTGTGCTTTCTCTTGTTCTTTTGTTGTAACCGGAGGTTCCTTTGAATGTTGATGTTCAGGCTTGCTTGGTTTTGTTGCTGGGGTTGTTGCTAACAGATCTAGAGGCAGAGTTTGCAACCTCTGTTCTCTAAGTCTGTTGAATTCAACCAACCCTTCATCCTGATATTTCATTTTGGCTAGTGACTTAACCTGAGATATTGACTCGGCTAAGGAGAACAGGTCATCGAACACATCTTCTTTATGATCAAACTTTGTCAATTTGGCCTGTTCAAGTGCATTATAGGCGACTTTGTTGGGATCAAATCGCCTATTAGGGAGAGTTGATAGAGTTAATGATTTTATCTTTGTAGCTTCTTTCTCTGCATGTTTGAAATCATGCAACGTGTAGACACCACATCTCAAAGGAAAAGAGGGCCAGACCTGCTTCTTATTTTTCTTGAGAGTCTGTGTAACTCCCTCGGCAATGATCTAATAGGCTATTTCCCTCGCCAGCAGTTTATCAGGTATGTACAAAGGAAGGACATGAGGTTCGGCTTGGCTACCGAAAACTCTTATATAAGTAAACTTTTCCTCCCCGAACCATCTTCCTATTGATGTTAAATCAATCCCTGCTTGGTAGGAAATCTTGGGAGAAGGTTTATCAAAAATAGAGTAATGAATGGGTAACATAAAGCCATTGCAGACTTGGTGTAAATGGTGCTTATAAGAAGTTTTCCACAATTTCTGATGGTATATGTGAATAGGCATGGGGTCTTGTGATGTCCACCTCCAGCTGAGCATGGGAAATTCAGAATTAAAATGCAGGGTGTCTAGTATATAAGCACTGTAGTAGAATGGGGGAATTAATCTTTCAGTAACGCGGGTCTTGTTTCTAAAATCAAGAATAGCTGTTGCTATTTTATCTGACAGTATAGTTGCCCAATCCATTATTTCACTGTTACACGCAGCTTCCATCAAGCGAACCATTTCTATATTGAAATTAGTAGAATCGTGCAACCCCCACAATCTACACATCATTATCCCACCATAACAATAAGGAGAACATAGAGAATCAACAGAGTACTTACCGGAAGATTCATGCTTGTGTTTTGCCGGATTTTGTCTCCAATCCCAGATGGGTTCGGATTCAATTTCGTTCTCTTTTCGGAATTTCTCCAAAAACGCCTTGTTGTACTTCTTCTCTGGCTCAGGCAAATGATACATTTGCCTTAAATCATCAGCCTTGAATGAACCAAAGATTCTCCCATCTCTGGTGCAGAAAGTTCTGTCTGTGATTGGGATTTCCTCAATTTCCCACCTCACTACATCCGTATATGGGAGAATTTGTTCCCGAGCTGCTATCCGATGAAGGAAGGAGTCGGCTAAGTCCTTTAAAGTACCATCAGATTTCCGAGTCGCATCTACCGTGGCTTGTACTGTTGTCACTTCAAGTTCTTCGGCCTCAATCAAATTATAGGTACTTTTCCAAGTAGTTTTGCCGAGACCAGAACTTGTAGTATCAGATATTAATCCTTTCTTTTTATTTGTTGGATCAGCGACGGCTTGTACTGTGGCTGGCACAGCGGAAGCGACTGTGGTTTTCTTAGACTTCTTCCCCATTCTGCTTGAGTTTTCTGGTTCGGAAGAATTCTGCACAGGAGTGAAAATAAGCGTAACACAGAGAATTGGTAGTGAAAACCAAATATGAGCGAGATATATTGATCAATGTGTGATGAGGGATTAACTTTAAAGTGGTCGCGGATACAATCTATGAGAATATTTTAGGACTTACTATTACATTAAATGGCTGTTAAAACCTGCCAATCCTTTAAATGCCCATCATATCATTAATCGGCTGAATGATTTG
This sequence comes from Pinus tabuliformis, assembly GCA_031772625.1. Lineage (NCBI taxonomy): Eukaryota > Viridiplantae > Streptophyta > Pinopsida > Pinales > Pinaceae > Pinus > Pinus tabuliformis. The sequence goes on from CM062815.1 coordinate 44,309,178, forward strand.
TTTAAGCGTGCCTTGGATGTTTTGGCGGTTGAGTGCAGGTAAATCACTGTTTGAAAGATAAGGCCTTTAATATGAATTAATCGTAATATCCTCTGTTTTAACAGCTTTTTTGAAGTTTGCGCTTCTGTCTTTACCGCAATCGGGCGTCGGGGAAAACTTAAATCCTTATATTGACACCTTTTGAAATCCCCGATCGCCGATAGCGATATCGCATCGCATCGGGTGTATTACCTGGGGTGATTTAAAAACATGCATGGTATATCGCAGATCGCCGATAGCGATATCGCATAGCATCGAAGCAAAAGGAACTTTATCGCATCGGAGAAAACCAATGGGCCTTAAAAGTATGCCTCCTATGTCATTGCGATATGCGATCTTACGATCGCTTTATCGCAATGATAAAAGATTGCTTATTTATATTATAAGACCAAAATTGGTTTGTCCAAAAGGTTTTTTATAATGTCTTCATTTTGTTTTCGAACCTTTTTGAATAATAAAATGTTGATACCAATCAAAACTAAAAGGGACCCATTTCATATGATAGTTTTTTGTGAATAACAATGATATGAAATGGGGGGTTGTTGTAGAGCACAACAGATCCCACCATACTGACTTGGGTATGAGCTAGCAGCACAAACCCTTTGTTCCCTGGATGCTAGGATCTGTGTAGTACAAAGTTACTAATACTACTGGTTCCCTTTTTGCTTCCAATATTAAAACTAGACTTGTATTTCTCGTGTGTGCTATGTACCCGTATTGCTAATAAGGAACCAAGGGAAGGTTGGGAGATACGCTACCTGCGTCTTAAGGGTATTTCTTTTGACTCCTAATGGATGCTTTTCCTTCATCAAATAACCTTCTCATGATGTCACCTATGTCCTCTTCTCTCTCTTCTCCATATCCACTCAGCATTTTCCCTTGCGATATCCCTCCCACAACTTGTAAGGAAGGGCCCTTTCCACCCTCCTGGCTTCTATACCTCCTACCTCTGATCTTGCTCTGTCCTACATCTTCCTTTTCTCCCCCTCCATCTTGGGGTTTTCCCAAAACTGCTCATACTTGGTGTGGTCCCATCTCTATTTTCTTTAGAGTCTGAACCACTCTTGCCTTCTAATTATCTGCTAGAAGCGCTCTCCTCTGTGCTCTACCATCTCTAGCTTTCTTCAACCCTTCCACATCCATCCCTTTAGCAACATCTCTATTCCCCAACCGAAAACATCCCACCCTTAGGTCCTTCCCTCGCTATTGGGGTTTTATGCTAGCATCTCTACGATGGGCGAGGGTAGTATTCCTTCTTCTACCATAAACATCTTAATCCACATTGGTACTTCCCTCATCAACCTTCCTCTTAATCCAGACCCAAATACCGCTTTTGCCTTTGAGAAGGATTGATAACTCTCAGCAAAAAAATCGACTATATATCCTTCCACCATGGTCTTTACCCAAAATTTGACTGCTCTGGTCAGATCATTGTGCAACTGTTGAAGCAGTACGAGATCTAAGGGAGTCCAGCTGTGGTGAACTATCATCGACCTCCTTGACCGATTCTACCCATTCAGTCTTCTTAACCAATTGTATAGGTCTTTTGATAACCTGCACCAGAATATCTCATATTGGTCATTGATACCATTGGCATATAAAATCCCTTCACTCACCTTGTCGATCGGTTGATTCCGGTGGATAGATTTCTCCACTACAAACTGATCTATCTTATGATTCCAACAATCCAAGATATCCTTTTTGAATATCCTCGACACCACGTTCCGAACCAGTTCTTGTAACTTCACATCCTAACAATGGAACCATTTGTTGGCACAAAAGAGTCATAAGGGGAAGAACCTGGGTTCAAGTGCGGAGAGCCAACAATGGTTTCTTATAGTTTAGGTCGATGCCAACATTTTCACCTTAGCCAAGGAGTAAGTAGTCTCACCCGAGGCGTGCCATGACCAGAAGTAAGAAGGGTTCATCATGGAGTCAAGGGAGCATCAATAGAAGCATCAACCGAATAAAAATATATAGCATTACACACATGGTAGAGACAAAAGCATAGCAACTAATACACAGACACTACTAAATGAGTGCATCTGGCAGGACATTACAAAATTTTAAATAGGTCATCACATCATGTACACTTATACTCATTATACTTTGCAACTAGTCTAGACTTTCCTTTATATTAATTCAATAGTAAAACAATACAATACATCTCGGGAGTTGCCGAAAGTAAATATAAGGAATACCCATTTACAGACTCACAGCTTGTTCTCAGTCTCAAAGGTCCTACTTAGCTAAACTCCTGCCTTCTAGTATCAGATTGCTGCAACCCGCTATCCTCTCCGCAATGCCAACCTCAACAACCTCACCAACCAACCCCCCTTCCTTACTGGACATCTCCTTTTATTTTCTCTCTACCACTTGGACTCCAAGTTCTTGCTCGATTATTCTTTCCCTCGACTGCTCCTCCTCCTTCCTGCCTGCTTGACTACCTTTGTCTTCCATTGCCACCTTGCCACAATCTGTCTACAACTGCATGTTCCTGCCTTGCTGTCCAACTGACTCCCCCACAAGCTAATCGTTGTTGCCACCTATTTCTTCCTTATTCTTTGGTCAGCCATAATTGATCAAAACCTTTACAAAATTAAAATGAAGGCCCCAATACCCTACAAGCAGGTGTGATTGCAGGACTTCGGGCTTGAGAGCAGCATGTGCTGAGTGTGATCAGTGAAAAAGATCAATAATGCACAAATGTTGATTGTGAAGACTTTAGCAATTGGCACATGGAATAAATTACAACAAAAGAATGAGCACACTGCGGTAATAGTCGTTGAAGCATCCAGAACCATTTTGGAGCTGCATATCCCAGAAGAAGCACCAATGGAAGCTAAGATTCAGAAGTTGGTTGTTGGTGTGCGCGATGCAAAGACCAAGCTAGCCAAGGTTAAGTTTGAGCTTAACCTTAAGATTACCGAGCTTGAGTTGAACGCCCAGCCTTCGACTCCACCAGAGGTCAAAGAATAGCGTGAGGCAGTTGTCAAGGATGCAATTGCTACAATAGATAATGCAGTGACGGATTGCATTATGCTCTTCGAGTAGTCACACGAGGTACTTACCAGTTTTTAGGAAGATCCCAACATGTAGAGGTTGGAAACAGAGGCGATGGAATTACAACAGCAGTATGACAAGGTCAGAGCGACGGTGCACACTGTCGCTATCACGTAGAGATTGAAAAAGTTGTAGGAAGCAAAGGATCTAAAGCAACAGACAGCCACATCACAACACAGAGAGGCGGTAATGAAGTCCATATTGGGGCCTTGGCTGGATGAAGCCTATGTGCTCACTACCACCATTGAGGGAAATTTTGCTACCCTACAGGCAACACAACAGAGAATCAAGGCAAATAGAGCAGGAGCAGCAATGGTGCAACTGGTAGAGTAGGTTAAGCAGGTGGTGATGTAGTGTACCACCGAAGTTGCAGTAGTTCAAGTCGAGTTGGGATGTCTTCGTCACAAGATCTCCGCACCAGCAGAGTGACTCGAGGGTGAGTTGCCATATTTTTTTTGGGGGCTTGTTGGGAATGGGTCCCCTAGTGTTATAGACATTTTTGTGCCTTACAACTATAAGCATGAAATTTCCATAATTCAAGGGATCCAAAGTCCCTAAAGATGTTGTTACAGCTCCTAAAGGAACAAGGTCAACCAATGACAGCTTCTCCCAGAAGTTCTCCACCAAAACCCACTCAGAAACAGTGAATTCAGGATCAATTCAGAGGCTCCACTAGCTGCCTGCGTTGAAATGCAGAAGTTACATTGGCTAGGTGCACTGCAACGCAGGTGGAAGCACTACCAGGGTGTGCTGAGTGAGAAATGACAAATGGCAAGCTCATTCAACGAGGTGGAAAGACCCTGGAAGCTTCCAGAATCTTCTCCAATGACACTTGCCTCAATGAATTCGACTAGTGATGAGTAAGAGGTTCTCAACCTCCAAGTGGAAGCAAGAACTGACAGAGAGAAGCCACAAGTCAAAACATAAGCTGACTCATCCTCTCTTCTTACATCTATATATGGATCTCTCACCCAGAGGTTCAGGAGGCAGGAATTTTGTACTTTGCAGAGAATTGCTGTTGGTTTGAGATTGAAATTAGTACATTGGGTGATTTATGCTTTGTTGGAGGAGAGGAAGGGATTCCTTTGTTGGGAGGTAGATGCTGGATCGGGCCTCACTTGGTTGTATCTCCTCTTGGACTTTATTACTCTATCAATAAACTATTTGAGTTTCTCCTACATGCTGTGTACAAATGATGTTTTGTTATGCTTACATGTTTAGCTTAATATGATCTTGAGCTTTTTATGAATGTATATCTGTATCTTCTTGTAGTTTCTCTCTCTTGTGATCTTGCAGGAATTCGGTGAAGCTGGGCCGGTGAGAGAGCTGGGAGCTGGGAGCTACTGAAGAGAGGAGCAATTGGATCAACAAACTAGCGAGAGACACAGGTTAGTTAGATCCTTTCTCCTCATTTACATTTCATAAAGAAGAATACTCAATTAGTTTACCTTGTTTGTTGCTAAGGCACTATCACCTCTTAGAGTGGGATAGGGGCATTCCGAATTGGATACTTTTCCCAACAACAAATTGGCGACTCCGCTGGGGAGAGTATCTTGTTAGTTTATTTTTGTTTCTATTGTTGTTCTTCTCATAAACTCAGGAGTGCCGAATCGAAATGCATTTGCCATTTTCAAATGCAAAGTAGAGATCTGCCACTCTAGTCCACTCACTGGGCCTGTTTTTATGATCTGAAAAAACTGATCCACAAGTACTCTAACAGCCCTTTGTGATAGATCTTAGTCCTCCTTTAAATCATCCTCCTAATTGTACCTAATTGATAGCTTTGATCCGGCCAAAAACTGTAGATTTAACTGCAAACCGTGACCCAGAACCTAGAAACAACTCTCGTTTCTGCTTCAGCACAGACTCTGTGAAGAGTTCTGCATTTCAACGCAGGTCCCATGAAGGATACCTGCGCTGAAGTTCAGTTTCTCTGTGCTGAGGGTGCGCTGATCAGCCCTTGCCTTGTGCAGCTATGGTTCCCTGCTTCTTTTTGCTTAGTTTTATCTTTGTTTTTTGCAGCCTGTTATCAGTCAGTGTACCTATCTGAAACCCCTTTTCTTTGCCTCAATTCCGCCTCAAGTTGTATAAAGAAACTGTATTTGTTCTTTGTGTATTTGTTACATCATTTACAGTTTCCCATTACAAAAGTAAGCTAGTCATACTGTCGCCCTTAGATCTAGACCTGTCGTAAGTGTCGTTTTGATCTTAGGAGTGAGTTTGTTTGCTGTTCACAGTTGATTAAGCTTTTACTTTTGTCGTTTGGTTTGAATTTATGCATTTCTAGTGTCGAAACAAGTAAATCATAAAGTGTCGTAATCGTCTTTTTGATTTTGAAAAAGGAACTTGTTTATGTTTTCACTTGAAATCGAATTCAAATTTGTACAACAGCTTTCTTTTTAGGCATCAATATTAAGAAAGCGAAAACAAATACATGCATTTGTGCATTTGCATATTGATAGTTTGCATGCTTTGATTTATGGAAAAGTGCATTACAGTATGCTCTATGCTCTTTGAGAAAAGTTTGTGTCTTCCTTTTCCCCTTGTAGCTAGGATTTTCATTGTTGAAAAGATATAAAAGCTTGCTTATAATCTTTAGACTGCATTTAGGAATTGTATCATACATCTCGTGGTGATCCAAAAAGGCAAACTTCTAAGAAAGATCAACCTAAAATAAATTGAATGAACTTAACAACGCTTTGTAACTTAACGCACAACATAGAGGTCTAGACTAGAGACGTGTTCCGGCGTCGTAAAACCTGGTGATTGTCGATCTCGCTGATGGTTGGGTGATTCCTCCTGAGGGACGATAGCGCCAGTACGGATTGTGCTCCCATGTACCGTCGAGTATATATTGGGAGACCCCTATAGGCATAAAACCTTTATCCTTAGGAAGCCGTGTCGGCCACCCTACTGATCGCAATGCACTGAACACAACATTCGGGAAGATTGACCGCCCGTACCTTAAAAAGTATTCTGCGGTTTTGCGAAAAGTTTGGCACACCCTCTACCTAGAACTCCAGAGTAGTTCCTTTTGGCCTTTTTCAGACTCTATAACGGAAAAAGTCCATCCGAGCATTTGTCACTTCGGGCTCGTTAAAACATCGAAGGAGACTAGAGTCATCTTTAGCTTTTTCTCGACTCTTTAAAATTGAAAAAGCAAGTTGTGTCTAAAGCGTCTAAAAAATTCATTTAATTCGGAAACACACTTTCCCCTTTTTGTATTTTGGTTGATCGAGTAATCCGCAATCGTGGAAGAAAGTCAATTGAAACCTCGTCATTCGTGGAGGCTTACGAGTCAACCGTCTTTGTCTCAGGGATCAAAAACAGTACGGACAAAGCGAACTCGTTTAACCGGTTCGAAATCTCCTATCAAAGTTAGAACAAGTTTTCCAACAACATCTGAGATTCCGGTTACTCCAAACATTTCTGGAAACCCTGCCTCTGCAGAAGAAGTTCAACAGCCACAGAGGGATAGTCATACTGATCCTAGTCTGAGATCAAACACTTGTGTTACTGAACCAGTTCCATCTGTAACCAGTTCAGAGAGTATTGTTCCTCAAACATCTTTCGCTGTTGATTCAACCCCTTCTTCGGCACCAGAAATATTTTACGGACCTGACGGTCTTCCCCTTCCACCTGGTTTGATTGCGATAGAGGAAATTATAGAAGATCCGCAAGCAAGTACTCCAACACATTTTGGAGTCGGGGTCACTCTATTTCCTTCGACATCAGAAGTTAGTCTACCACCAGTGGAAGTTCCTGTAGAATCGCTAGGTAATATTTTGGATAGACTCAAAATGTCTGAACAACCGTCAACATCTAGGACTGTGTCAAATGACACAGTGACAGCAGAACTCCCTGCCATCACTCCGATAATGTTTGCCGGCATACCATCTGTCCCGATTAGCTCACAACCGCTAGAAGGAGTCCACCCAGGGACTATTTCGACAGTGTGGTCCGTTCCTGTTTGTCCCTACGGAATAATATCCGGCAACTCTTATGTTGAGACTCGCCAAATTGATCCATTTGGAGGTCAATTTGGGCAATCCAGTCCCCAAGGGCAGACAATCCCCTTGAGTTCCGGATTGCCGCCGTATGGGGGGCAGTATGCCCTTTCATTACCCCCTCCAGGAGGATATCCATATGGGAGTTCACAACAGTATTCAGGTTATACTGGAGTTACATCAAGTGGTTGGGTACCTATACTACCCCAACAACCAAGGGTTGTGTATTCTATGCAACAATGTGTACCTATGTCGAACATCCCGACTACACCAGCTATTGTGACAGTGTCGCAAGTTCAAACGTTGCCTGTTGTATGTCAACCTCAGATTTCTCAGGTTGTAACGCAACAGCCCCTTGACCCTGTGACTCAACCAGAATCACCTACTGGTGGGGCGACACAGGTCCAAACGGGTACAATTACCCCACACCTTGGTCCAACGGTTAGTATAGTGCAACAGAACATGGCTTCGCAACCGTGGCTGGTTCAATATCAACAACCACAATTCCAACAAGTATACCAAGGTTCTGAACAACAGATATTTGCGAACAGTGGATAACCGTACATTCAAAATGGTCAAAATCAACCACTTTACGGTGGCCATGTCCACCAACCGTATCAGTCATACCAGCATCAATTACATTATGCTGGTATGCAAAGGCCAACTTCTCAGGCGATTCCATCGTATCCTGGGTATGCTTCACCTAACCCGAATCAACAGTTACCATTCGTGGCAACTTTAGAGTTACCCGATTTACACCGGTTAACAAACGATCTAATTGCTTACGCCCCTTGGTGGCCAACGATTCCTCACAAACTTCCTTCAGATATTCCTAAATTAAATGGAAATCCACATGAAGACCCATCGAATCACATGATGAAATTTCATCTATGGTGTTCATCAAACACCCTAAATGATGATTCGATAGGGCTTCGCCTTTTTTAGAGGACGTTAACGGGTCCAATGGAAAAATGGTATATTGAATTTCCTAGAGCTTCGTTCGACAATTTCAGCACCTTAGCCACGACTTTCTTAACCCATTTTCAATTACCGATAAGGTATGAAATGGGAACGGAAATCTTAACCAACTTCAAACAGACAATGGCCACTCACATATCTGATCATATACATGAGTGGCGACGTCATCGTAGGATGGTAAAACCGTACGTTCCCGATCAGCTATTAGCTGAATGGTTTATCAAGTCGTTACTTCCTGCCATAATGGAAGATGTGGCGAAGGGGGGAGTCGTAACAGAAGAGCAAGTTATCGCTCATGCGCAATATCTAGACTTGGTCTATACTCAGTCTGGCACGCTCTACGACAAAATACCTGACGCCCCTAGACCGGAATTCTCAATTCCTCCTCCTCCTAAATCAAACAATGACTCTCATGACGGTGATGGCGTGATTGGCATGACAAACATGAAATCAACAAAGGCCAACTCCAAGAAGGCCCGTAAGATTTCAGATCAAAATGCAAAAGACGAAATTCTTGCTTCGGAAGTAAATGCCGTATCAGCAGATAAAGGCAAAGAAACCAAACAACCAGGAAGCAAGAAGAAACAAAGCAAAGGGAAGAAGCAGAAATAGGGTGAGTCATCTCCTAAAAAAACTTCTTCAAACCCTCCTGGAAATAGGAAACCACCCCCCTCAGGGTGTCAGATATGTGATGAGGATCATTGGACAAAATAATGTCCATACAAAGCTGAGCTTAAAATATTCTTTAAGAGTTCGCAAACCTCAGCCGTGTTAACTGATCCGTTTCCAAATCCAGGAACAAATCTGGTTGAAAGTGGAAATGCTTCCCCATCGCAAGTGCTAATGTTGTCGATTTCGAAGCAACAAAATGATGCTTTGATTTCGACAAGGAACAAAGATTACGGGAATCTGCAGCTGTCGAACGGCAAGGAAAAAGATCAACCAAGAAGTTCGACAACAACTTCGACAGAAGTTGTACCACCCATCATTCCTGAATTAACAATAAAACCGCCAAAGGGAGTAGTACACAAGTCGACATTTAATCCTCGCACTAGAGCGGCGCAGCATTATAACATAGTGGAAGATTTGGCTCAATCGCCATCCGCTATGTCGACTCTTGAAGTACTACAAAATTGCCCATCCCAAAAGCAGGCTTTGTTATCAGCCATTGGTGGGGTTGATCCTAAGGATTCCAATCTTGTATCCTTTGACCACAAAGGATACGATCCTCAGTTACCAGCCCAACTAGCTTTCCTTATTCAAGTGAAAGCCCTCAACAAAACTGTTCATCGAACAATTATCGATGAAGGGGCATCTACATGTATTATGTCGATGAGTTGCTGGAAAACTTTAGGATCTCCAAACTTGTCGCGATCTTCGACGACATTAAAAGCATTTGATGGACGGACATATACCCCATATGGTATCCTAAACAATTTGAAAGTTGAACTAGGAGGGAAAACCATGGATTTATGCCATGGCAACTGTTGTGTCGACCTATTTTAGAAAGATTGCATTTCCCTTTCAAGGAGGAATTACAATCGTCGATCAACAAAACTTCCTCCCCAATGGTTCACAAGTTACTGGAAACATTCCCATGATCCATGGAAGGAATCATTCGCTCCAAAACATCGGAGTAGGTCTCCTAAAAGACCCTACCTTAATGGGTACTTTTGCCCTACTGCCTCCGAATAATCTGGCGGAAGTGGCCTCAGTGGAATATGAAACCTTCTATATCTAATGGATTCAGATTCTGAGGACGGTTCTTATCTCGTGTCAACCTCGTTAAAAAATGAAACAAAGAGTCATGAGGATAGTTCTTTTACTGCGTCAACCTCATTAAAAAATGAAACAATCCCCTTTCCAAATCTCAAAGGTAAACCTTCATTCCAACCACTGAGTTGAATGCAATGAAGCTTGGGGGGCATGCACCTCGATTTGCGTGGTTATGCTGGGGGCATGCAAACTTATCATGAGCAGTGTTACCGCAGGGTTCAAGCTCGTTAAAAAATAAACCCGCATCGAGCAGTTTTAGCACATAGTTCATGCTCGTTAAAAAATAAACATAAGACCGAGCAGTGTTTTTCCGCGTTTAAGCTCGTTAAAAAATGAACTACCCTCCGGTAAATAACCACCGTGAATGTAACATTATCAGCCATTAAAGCCTTGGTCGTGTTTGCACTGTCACCTCCACTTTTCCATTGGCCGATCGTTCACCTCCATATGATTGTTTACCCGTTTTGAGGAACGGCTGCGAAGAGTGATTTCACTAGCCATCCTTGTGACACTGCCGTGATTGGAAAATTCCAACCCTTACCTGGAATCAGCTGCTAACCCGTTTTATCACTCGTTCCTCAAAAGACGAGTCTTCTTTAAGCTCTTTTCATCTGACTCGTAAAATATGAAAAGATTTCTGAGTTTTGGCCTTCCAGCTCATTAAAGCGACCGAAAAGGCTATCCCTCCTCTAGATTTTAATCTTTTTGGACCTAAGGGATTATTGCACAAAAAGATCGAGCGCTTGTTTTGTTCGGCTCGTTAAAACTATCGAAAACTCATCCCTTCTGTATTTTTTTATACTTTTTCGGACTTGAGGGATTAGATGACAAAAAATGACTTCCGGAGTTGACTTTACGTACCTTTTCAGACTCTCTAAAAATGAAAAGGACCGAGTTATCTTTGTCGTTAGACGCGTTGAGAAAATGGAGCACACCAACCAAGGAATTCCCCTTGGTGGAAATCCTAGTCCCTTCTCCTCTTGGGGAGATGTTGGTGCGCCCCATATGGCCACATTGTCACTTCCAGGACTGACAATTGGCTTGCCGGTCTGGCTCTTGTCAACCGATGTCGTTCAGAACACCACTATTCCTGAACAGTCGAATCAACAGTTAGACCAGTCCAGAGTTGCCCACCAGCCTTCTACTTCCTCTAATTCTTCCTCTCCTCCTTCCTCTTCGCTTGACGGAACTGGTAAAACAAAAAACCAAGTTCCTAAGGAGAAGAAGGAAAAGAAGAAGAAAGAGAAGAAGAAGAAGGAGCCAAAAGCGACTGGGGGCAAACAAGTGTCGTCTAACAAAAATCCACACACAACATTGACTAGGCCTAAATCGCCATGTGTCATATGAAAGGGAGACCACTTCCACAGAGATTGTCCCTGCATCCCTCGGATATTAAGGGACTGGTCTCCCCGTTCGCACAATCCGGTAGCATCAACCTCTGATAGCCATGTTGAATGCATACCGTCAACTAGTGAAAGTGAAGTCCTTGGACAAAAAGGGAGAGCTAGATCCCCCTGTAGACTGTGCGAAGGCGACCATGCCATCCACCATTGTCCCTTCTTAGACGAAGCGAAAAGAGTTTTGGATGATCGTCCGGTTTCACCGTTACGACTTCCTCCTGGATATCTTGCCGAGTCCTTCGTTAGTTGAAAATCTAGCTGGCCCACTCAAGTGGTCAGCTGAAGCGCTGGTCATTGAAGATGAACCAGCTGAATCCATACCCGACGAAAGTCAAAAGGTCGAGATGGCAGTTGACCCGGTCTTGCCTTCAGAGGATTTATCTTCGAATGATACAGTCACTGAAGAGGATAAAGATGACACCATCCAAATTCTCTTCATCAGCACAGACTCCGACGAGCACAGGGGCACTCCCCCAATTCCTTTATCGCAGGAAGGAAGTTCGTCAGAGCGATACCCGGCCGTTTACTCGGTCCCACCACCAAGCAACCTAGTTGTCTCCTTTGACTTGAACCAACTAGGCAGACCCCGTTTGCCAGCAAGCGTACCATTCAGAATTATCGTCCAAATATACAGAATGGTCATGGCTGGCACCATCATTGATGAAGGGGCATCTGTGAGTATCCTTTCCTCCATTGCTTGGGAAGTTCTTGGTTCGCCAGCGCTTTTGCCTTAAATGAGAAATCTGACAGGCTTTGATAAAGGAACCAGTCGACCTTTAGGGATCCTCCCCAATGTGCCCATAACATTGAGAGGGAAGACCGTTCAAATGAACGTGATGGTCATCCAAGGACCCTTGGATTATAACCTACTCCTTGGACGAGACTATATATATTGCATGGGAGCCATCGTCTCCTCACTCTTTAGAGTAATGTGTTTTCCACACGAAGGAAGAGTGGTCAAGCTCGTGGACCAGCTTTCATTTCCTGGATCACGCATCGCAAATAGTCATATACCTTCCCTAAATGGTCTCTTCACGCAAGAAATGTCTCAACCCACGGTCCGTCCTCCCGATGAGCACGAGTGATTCGGAAGGATATGACTGGAACCCAGGGGGCATGTGTCCTGGTTTGCTTCGGCAGGAAAACTTTGGGTATAGGGTAGGTTTCCATGGGAGAATATGACTAGTCTATACCCCGCCCATGCTCGAAGAGGGTTATTCTAGAATAAGATTCTTTTGTCAAAGTTATGTCAATTGACAGACGGAGTCTCTCACCTTTGTCTATTTCGGTAGACATCGCCGAAGAAGTGTTTTGTTTGAAAGATTAATAGAACAATCTTTGGGTAACCTGAAAGAGGTAGGCCTCTCTCGGTAAAACAATTGTTTTGGCGGAAGTGGAGTAGAGGTAACCTTGAAATCGTACTTTATACCTGGGGGCATGCAAACCTTTTGGAGTGCAAGCAAGGGGCGGCTATTTATTTTTTAAATTTTTAGGTCCTTCCCTTTAAACCTGTAAGTCTAACCCTTTAAACTCGTAGGATTAGTCGTTTCCGAACTTGCATAAAGAAAGGATCCGGGGCATAGCTTTGGTAAGGCGCAAGCTCCATAAAAAATGGCATCTTACATGAGACATTCTTATCATATGACTGGATTATCGAGCAGTTTTAGCACATAGTTCATGCTCGTTAAAAAATAAACATAAGATCGAGCAGTTTTAGCACATAGTTCATGCTCGTTAAAAAATAAACATAAGACCGAGCAGTGTTTTTCCACGTTTAAGCTCGTTAAAAAATGAACTATCCTTCGGTAAATAACAACCGTGAATGTTACATTATCAGCCATTAAAGCCTTGGTCGTGTTTGCACCGTCACCTCCACTTTTCCATTTGGCCGATCATTCACCTCCATTTGATTGTTTACCCATTTTGAGGAACAAGTGCGAAGAGTGATTTCACTAGCCATCCTTGTGACACTGCCGTGATTGGAAAATTCCAACCCTTACCTAGAATCAGCTGCTAGCCCGTTTTATCACTCGTTCCTCAAAAGATGAGTCTTCTTTAAGCTCTTTTCATCTGACTCGTAAAATATGAAAAGATTGCCGAGTTTTGGCCTTCCAGCTCGTTAAAGCGACCGGAAGTGCTATCTCTCCTCTCGATTTTAATCTTTTTGGACCTGAGGGATTATTGCACAAAACGATCGAGCGCTTGTTTTGTTCGGCTCGTAAAAACTATCGAAAATTCATCCCTTCTGTATTGTTTTATACTTTTTCGGACTTAAGGGATTAGATGACGAAAAAGGACTTTCGGAGTTGACTTTACGTACCTTTTCAGACACTCTAAAAATGAAAAGGACCGAGTTATCTTTTTCGTTAGACTCGTTAAAAACATTAAATAGCAACAAACTTGTCTTTAGACGAGAACGAGTTTCACTATCACTAGGCTCGTTAAAACATAGCGATGGGTTTGCCCGAAGGGAAAATTAAAGAACAAGCATATGTTATCCTCCTCAAGCTTGACAAAAATAAAGAGGTACTGGTCAGCAATGACTGGGGAAAAATTGGGAAGAAACTCAAAGAACTTTATTGGTAGCAAGTCGCTCTTGAACATGACACTTCCACTCCGTGCCTGAGTCGGGTTGGGTTGTTTCATTCGCCGGTCACATCGCCATGGTCTCACCATACCATCCACCTTTGGGGTAAATGTTACCAATCCATCACACAAGTGTCACCGATATGTTCAAGAGAAGTCATCCAGAGCAGTCAACTGTGTCCCATCCACTACCATACGTTATCCTTCATCCTTTCATGACCGCCACCCTGAACCATATATCATCAGATCGTTTTCATCTCCATCAAAATCATTTGCTCCGTTCCGTGTCACTGATTCGGGATACATTAAGGCCCTCCTTTGATGGATCGCTTCTTGTCGACATTAGCTCATTATCCAAGAAGTTGATCTAGGAACAACCCCTTCAGTACTTTGAAGCTTGCATGCCTCAATGGCAAGTTTCTCACTTCTGGCGACAGGTATACATCAATGACCTTCGACCGAAAGATTTTGCGTGGTGTTCAACACCAAGTCCTTTATTCACACCACGTGAATTGTACTGCAGTACCTTGAGGGTCATTATCATTATCGGTGATTCCTCTCGCGCTTGTTAACAGTTTACCTCATTGACCGGTAATCAAGCGATGTCTTTCCATGTTCGACTTCAGAACATTTCTCACAAGGATCGACTTGTACTTAGAGTGAAGATCGAACGAGTTTGAAGACCCCGGATCTAGTTTCATCCACCCGGGCTGCGATATATATTCAGGGAAAATAAAGACATTGACATGTACAACATTGCAGCAGATAATCATCCTACCAAAAGGATGACGATTTCATAAAAAATCATCAGTCTACCATCAGACGATTGTCTGTTCTATGTACAGAAAAATGAATTTATAAAGCTGAGCATGGGAATGCCCGCCTCAGCTAGATCATGAAAGCAGTATGAAAAATAATGCATTGTATTGTATCTTATTACAGGTCTCCTCCCAGCATTGGAAGAACTTCGGATCCTCCTAGTAAATCATTTCACCCGATAAACGGCCTCATACTTTAGGGGGCAATTGTTATAGACATTTTTGTGCCTTACAGCTATAAGCATGAAATATCCATAATTCAAGGGATCCAAAGTCCCTAAAGATGTTGTTACAGCTCCTAAAGGAACAAGGTCAACCAATGACAGCTTCTCCCAGAAGTTCTCCGCCAAAAACCACTCAGAAATAGTCAATTCAGGATCAATTCAGAGGCTCCACTAGCTGCCTGCGTTGAAATGAAAAAGTTACACTGGCTAGGTGCACTGCAACGCAGGTGGAAGCACTACCAGGGTGCGCTGAGCGGGAAATGACAAATGGCAAGCTCATTCAACGAGGTGGAAAGACCCTGGAAGCTTCCAGAATCTTCTCCAATGACACTTGCCTCAATGAATTCGACTAGTGATGAGTAAGAGGTTCTCAACCTCCAAGTGGAATCAAGAACTGACAAAGAGAAGCCACAAGTCAAAACATAAGCTGACTCATCCTCTCTTCTTACATCTATATATGGATCTCTCACCCAGAGGTTCAAGATGTTGGAATTTTGTACTTTGCAGAGAATTGTTGTTGGTTTGAGATTGAGATTAGTACATTGGGTGATTTATGCTTTGTTGGAGGAGAGGAAGGGATTCCTTTGCTGGGAGGTAGATGCTGGATCGGGCCTCACTTGGTTGTATCTCCTCTTGGACTTTATTACTCTATCAATAAACTATTTGAGTTTCTCCTACATGCTGTATATCAATGATGTTTTGTTATGCTTACATGTTTAGCTTAATCTGATCTTGATCTTTTTATGAATGTATATCTGTATCTTCTTGTAGTTTCTCTCTCTTGTGATCTTGCAGGAATTCGGTGAAGCTGGGCCGGTGAGAGAGCTGGGAGCTGGGAGCTACTGAAGAGAGGAGCAATTGGATCAACAAAACTAGCGAAAGACACAGGTTAGTTATATCCTTTCTCCTCATTTACATTTCATAAATAAGAATACTCAGGTAGTTTACTTCGTTTGTTGCTAAGGCACTATCACCTCTTAGAGTGGGATAGGGGCATTCCGAGTTGGATACTTTTCCCAACAACAAATTGCTAAAACTACATGAACTATGTGCTAAAACTGCTCGATCTTATGTTTATTTTTTAACGAGCATGAACTATGTGCTAAAACTGTTGGCATTATGATACAAGTGTTGTCCTTGATGGCAACTCACTCAGAGACAGGTGCAGGTGATGGCAACTTAATCAGAGGATAGATCTTAGTACAGCAGGACAAGAAAGCGATATATGCAGGCTCAGTAAGGAAAATCATCGTGTACACGCAGGTTCGCTTCAGTAAAAGCGCGTACATGTGAAAACGTACCTTTGGTCTGTGGCGGTTAGTCCTTGGAAGTTGTGCCTATGGTTTTGGACCATGGTGTCTCGACAGGCGTGTCGATCCCTAGTTTTGAAGTTGATGGTGTTGTGTTACTATGGTTTTCGACCATGGTGTCTCGACAGGCGTGTCGATCCCTAGTTTTGAAGTTGATGGTGTTGTGTTACTATGGTTTTGGACCGTGGTATTGTGAAGGGCCTAAGGCTATATAAGGAGAAGATCATTAGGCAAAGGAAGGTAAGCAAGGAGTGAGAGTGTGTGAGTGACGAATATCTGATGAGGTGAGAGATCCAAATGCTGGTTATGGGTTGGTGATCTGAACCAAGGTTTCACTCATGTGGAGGATGATGATGAACGATGGAACGGGATCTCAAGGCTTGGAAAGATTATCTTCATATGGTTTGAATGAGAATAGACTAGATCTATTGACGCATGTTTATTGTTATGATCTGGGTATGTTTTGATGTCTGATATAGCTGCGGAGTTTTAAGTTTGAATTTACAGATCTGTACGCGGGTTGTCTTTGGTAAAAGAGCATATACACGCAGGTTGGGTTCGTCGAAGTAGCATATACAATGTGAAGTATGAAGATGGAGTTGGATCTGGTTGTTGTTATGTTGTCTGTGTTCTTGACAGGGTTTCAGTGATTCAGTATTGGGTGTTTCAGTGATTGATGATGCAGGTTGTACTACAATGGTGATTGTCTTATGGATCCAGTATGAAAATGTATGAAACGTGGTCCCAGGAATATCGTAGGATGGCACCTACGTACTGGTAAACATATCAGCCAGTACAAGAGCCAAGGGGTTGTAGCTCCCTTCCAGTAGCAGCTGGAAAATGAGTAAAGGTTGGAGCATTCTGTAGGTAGGCACCTACGTACTAGTAAATGGATCGGCTAGTATAAGAGCTATGAGGGTTGTAGCCCTCTGCAGGTTGTAGCCTGCGTGCTGGTAAAGGACTGCACCAGCACATTGTAAAAGAAGTTTCTTATTAAAGAAGAAAGAGATGAATTGCAGCAGGTGGTTTTCACCCACATTGGGTTTCCACCTTATATCATGGTGTTCATGTGTGTGGCTTTTATGTGATGATCTGTTCTGTTATACTGCACCTGTTTACTGTTAATGTGGTTAATAATGTTCTGATGCATTTACTAAAGATAATCTAACTAAATCATAAGATCTCTGGATATACGGTAGTTGCTTTAGACACAGTAGCGTGTACACGCGGGTTCACTTAACTGAAGTAGCGTATATGTTTCTAAGTATGAAATTGGAAAGGTTTTACTGATATGATAATACTGATTCACCCCCCCCCCTCTCAGTATTATTTCCAACAAAAACTGCTCGATAATCCAGTCATATGATAAGAATGTCTCATGTAAGATGCCATTTGTTATGGAGCTTGCGCCTTACCAAAGCTATGCCCCGGATCCTTTCTTTATGCAAGTTCGGAAACGACTAATCCTACGAGTTTAAAGGGTTAGACCTACAGGTTTAAAGGGAAGGACCTAAAAATTTAAAAAATAAATAGCCGCCCCTTGCTTGCACTCCAAAAGGTTTGCATGCCCCCAGGTATAAAGTACGATTTCAAGGTTACCTCTACTTCACTTCCGCCAAAACAATTGTTTTACCGAGAGAGGCCTACCTCTTTCAGGTTACCCAAAGATTGTTCTGTTAATCTTTCAAACAAAACACTTCTTCGGCGATGTCTACCGAAATAGACAAAGGTGAGAGACTCCATCTGTCAACTCACATAACTTTGAAAAAAGAATCTTATTCTAGAATAACCCTCTTCCAGCATGGGCGGGGTACAGACTAGTCATATTCTCCTGCGGAAACCTACCCTATACCCAAAGTTTTCCTGCCGAAGCAGACCAGGACGCATGCCCCCTGGGTTCCAGTCATATCCTTCCGAATCACTTGCGCTCATCGGGAGGACGGACCGTGGGTTGAGACATTTCTTGCGTGAAGAGACCATTTAGGGAAGGTATATGACTATTTGCGATGCGTGATCCGGGAAATGAAAGCTGGTCCACGAGCTTGACCACTCTTCCTTCGTGCGGAAAACACATTACTCTAAAGAGTGAGGAAACGATGGCTCCCATGCAATATATATAGTCTCGTCCAAGGAGTAGGTTATAATCCAAGGGTCCTTGGACGACCATCACGTTCATTTGAACGGTCTTCCCTCTCAATGTTATGGGCACATTGGGGAGGATCCCTAAAGGTCGACTGGTTCCTTTATCAAAGCCTGTCAGATTTCTCATTTCAGGCAAAAGCGCTGGCGAACCAAGCGCTTTCCAAGCAGTGGAGGAAAGGATACTCACAGATGCCCCTTCATCAATGATGGTGCCAGCCATGACCATTCTGTATATTTGGACGATAATTCTGAATGGTATGCTTGCTGGCAAACGGGGTCTGCCTAGTTGGTTCCAGTCGAAGGAGACAACTAGGTTGCTTGGTGGTGGGACCGAGTAAACGGCTAGGTATCGCTCTGACGAACTTCCTTCCTGCGATAAAGGAATGGGGGGAGTGCCCCCGTGCTCGTCGGAGTCTGTGCTGATGAAGAGAATTTGGATGGTGTCATCTTTATCCTCTTCAGTGACTGTATCATTCTAAGATAAATCCTCTGAAGGCAAGACCGGGTCAATTGTCGTCTCGACCTTTTGATTTTCATCGGGTATGGATTCAGCTGGTTCATCTTCAATGACCGGCGCTTCAACTGACCACTTGAGCGTGCCAGCTAGATTTTCAACTAACGAAGGACTCAGCAAGAGTTTTTTATATCCAGGAGGAAGTCGTAAACAAGGATCCCACTCTAGTAAATAACCACCGTGAATGTAACATTATCAGCCATTAAAGCCTTGGTCGTGTTTGCACCGTCACCTCCACTTTTCCATTGGCCGATCATTCACCTCCATATGATTGTTTACCCGTTTTGAGGAACAGCTGCGAAGAGTGATTTCACTAGCCATCCTTGTGACACTGCCGTGATTGGAAAATTCCAACCCTTACCTGGAATCAGCTGCTAACCCGTTTTATCACTCGTTCCTCAAAAGACGAGTCTTCTTTAAGCTCTTTTCATCTGACTCGTAAAATATGAAAAGATTGCCGAGTTTTGGCCTTCCAGCTCGTTAAAGCGACCGGAAGGGCTATCCCTCCTCTAGATTTTAATCTTTTTGGACCTGAGGGATTATTGCACAAAAAGATCAAGCGCTTGTTTTGTTCGGCTCGTTAAAACTATCGAAAACTCATCCCTTCTGTATTATTTTATACTTTTTCGGACTTGAGGGATTAGATGACGAAAAAGGACATCCGGAGTTGACTTTACGTACCTTTTCAGACTCTCTAAAAATGAAAAGGACCGAGTTATCTTTGTCGTTAGACTCGTTAAAAACATTAAATAGCGACAAACTTGTCTTTAGACGAGAACGAGTTTCACTATCGCTAGGCTCGTTAAAACATAGCGATGGGTTTGCCCGAAGGGAAAATTATAGAACAAGCATATGTTATTCTCCTCAAGCTTGACAAAAATAAAGAGGTACTGGTCAGCAATGACTGGGGAAAAATTGGGAAGAAACTCAAAGAACTTTATTGGTAGCAAGTCGCTCTTGAACATGACACTTCCACTCCGTGCCTGAGTCAGGTTGGGTTGTTTCATTCACTGGTCACATCGCCATGGTCTCGCCATACCATCCACCTTTGGGGTAAATGCTACCAATCCATCACACAAGTGTCGCCGATATGCTTAAGAGAAGTCATCCAGAGAAGTCAACCATGTCCCATCCACTACCATACATTATCTTTCATTCTTTCATGACTGCCACCCTGAACCATATATCATCAGATCGTTTTCACCTCCATCAAAATCATTTGCTCCGTTTCGTGTCACTGATGTGGGATACATTAAGGCCCTCCTTTGATGGATCGCTTCTTGTCGACCTCAGCTCATTATCCAAGAAGTTGATCTAGGGACACCCCCTTCAGTACTTTGAAGCTTGCATGCCTCAATGGCAAGTTTCTCACTTCTGGCGACAGGTATACATCAATGACCTTCGACCGAAAGATTTTGCGTGGTGTTCGATGCCAAGTCCTTTATTCACACCACGTGAATTGTACTGCAGTACCTTGAGGGTCATTATCATTATCGGTGATTCCTCTCGCGCTTGTTAACGGTTTACCTCATTGACCGGTAATCAAGCGATGTCTTTCCATGTTCGACTTCAGAACATTTCTCACATGGATCGACTTGTACTTAGAGTGAAGATTGAACGAGTTTGAAGACCCCGGATCTAGTTTCATCCATCCGGGCTGTGATATATATTCAGGAAAAATAAAGACATTGACATGTACAGACTTACAACAGATAATCATCCTACCAAAAGGATGATGATTTCATCAAAATCATCAGTCTACCATCAGACGATTGTCTGTTCTATGTACAGACAAATGAATTTATAAAGCTGAGCATGGGAATGCCCGCCTCAGCTAGATCATGAAAACAATATGAAAAATAATGTATTGTATTGTATCTTATTACAGGTCTCCTCCCAACATTGAATGAACTTCGGATCCTCCTAAAAAAGCATTTCACCCGATAAACGGCCTCATACTTTAGGGGGCAACTGTTATAGACATTTTTGTGCCTTACAGCTATAAGCATGAAATTTCCATAATTCAAGGGATCCAAAGTCCTTAAAGATGTTGTTACAGCTCCTAAAGGAACAAGTTCAACCAATGACAGCTTCTCCCAGAAGTTCTCCACCAAAAACCACTCAGAAACAGTCAATTCAGGATCAATTCAGAGGCTCCACTAGCTGCCTGCATTGAAATGCAGAAGTTACACTGGCTAGGTGCACTGCAATGCAGGTGGAAGCACTACCAGGGTACGCTGAGCGGGAAATGACAAATGGCAAGCTCATTCAACGAGGTGGAAAGACCCTGGAAGCTTCCAGAATCTTCTCCAATGACACTTGCCTCAATGAATTCGACTAGTGATGAGTAAGAGGTTCTCAACCTCCAAGTGGAAGCAAGAACTGACAGAGAGAAGCCACAAGTCAAAACATAAGCTGACTCATCCTCTCTGCTTACATCTATATATGGATCTCTCACCCAGAGGTTCAGGAGGCTGGAATTTTGTACTTTGCAGAGAATTGCTGTTGGTTTGAGATTGAGATTAGTACATTGGGTGATTTATGCTTTGTTGGAGGAGAGGAAGGGATTCCTTTGTTGGGAGGTAGATGCTGGATCGGGCCTCACTTGGTTGTATCTCCTCTTGGACTTTATTACTCTATCAATAAACTATTTGAGTTTCTCCTACATGCTGTGTACCATTGATGTTTTGTTATGCTTACATGTTTAGCTTAATCTGATCTTGAGATTTTTATGAATGTATATCTGTATCTTCTTGTAGTTTCTCTCTCTTGTGATCTTGCAGGAATTCGGTGAAGCTGGGCCGGTGAGAGAGCTGGGAGCTGGGAGCTACTGAAGAGAGGAGCAATTGGATCAACAAACTAGCGAGAGACATAGGTTAGTTAGATCCTTTCTCCTCATTTACATTTCATAAAGAAGAATACTCAATTAGTTTACCTTGTTTGTTGCTAAGTCACTATCACCTCTTAGAGTGGGATAGGGGCATTCCGAATTGGATACTTTTCCCAACAACGCCTAGACGCAATTTTTGGGTTAAAAGCCCAAGTTTTGGGGCAGAAAGCCCAATTTTTTGAGTAAAAATGTAAATTCTCCACATTTTGTGGTCACAGAGTGCGAATATGCAAAGTTTCATAAAGGTTTTCCACCCTGCTTTTATGTAAGTCATGTCGGCTTTAGGAGATCCACCCATGGTCCGTGGACCATGGGATTGTATAAAAAGGGAAGTCTTAGAAGAGTCTAAGGTAGTTTTAGTTCAATTCAGATTAGATTTTGGTAATTGATGTAATGGGTCAGTAAGAGCTAAGAGAAAGTGTCTTAGCATAGGAAGGAGGCTCTGCAGCTATGTGCACAAAGGCATAGGGTAGAAGTCCGCAGCTGAGTGCGTGGACCTTTGCAGCTGAGTGTGCAGGGTAGTTAGAATTTGTAAGAAGATCTAGAGCATTAATAAAGAAGATTATTATGGAATTATCTATGTTTTGATCTATTTAATTCTATTATGAATGCATGCGATTATGTTATGTTGAATATTAGGTTTATGATTTAATGTTGTATTGATGTGTGAGTCTATATGTTTTACTTTTTCATATGAGCATAAGTAGTAATATCTGTTTATGTAAAGAATATCTTAATGCATGTTGAAGTTATTAGATACTTAAATCAATCGGGGTAAATACAGAGGTAAGAGCATTTACAGAAGCGTGTAAGTAGATAAATCACCTATTTAGGGTCCGCGAAGAACGATTGCAAACCTTCGCGAAGGTCTAGAAGTTGGATAAAAGAAGTATATCAATAAGCCAAGCCCTAAAAGGCTTATCGATCTGCACAAAGGAAGTTTTAGGGCATAAAATGACATCAATACTGTCTCTAGGTGTGGAAAATTGGTTCCTGTATCCCCCCATACTGCTTCGGGTGAGACTTCAGTCCGTGTTCCACAGATTGATGCCAAAAGGGCCAGTAGTGTAGGGATTTTCTTGGCTAATTAACATTCAACCTGGGTTAGGGTCCACTAAGCCAACACTATATTAACAAAAGAATGAGGTAGAGACAACTCCCAGTTTTTGTCTGAGATATTCAAATGCTTCTGTGG
Organism: Pinus tabuliformis; assembly: GCA_031772625.1. Taxonomy (NCBI): domain Eukaryota; kingdom Viridiplantae; phylum Streptophyta; class Pinopsida; order Pinales; family Pinaceae; genus Pinus; species Pinus tabuliformis. Next base: position 44,332,120 of record CM062815.1, read on the forward strand.
GAAGAAGTTTAGTAAATATATCAACGACTTGTTCTTTGGAGGGAACATACTCCAATTTAACCTTTTTCTCAAGCAGTTGTTCTCGTAGAAAGCGATACTTAATTGGAATATGCTTGGTGTTGGAGTTCATAACAAGATTTCTCAAAATACTAATAGCACTTGTATTATCAAATAGGATGGATATGGTTGGAGAGAATTTGATTTGTATATCTTGTAATGTTTTCATCATCTAGAGAAGATATGTGCAACAAGATGCAACAACCACATATTCTGCTTCTACGGTAGATAATGTAATGGAACTTTGTTTCTTGTTGAACCAAGATACCAATCAGGGACCCATGTAAAATTCACATCAACTAGTGCTTTTCTGGTCATCAACATTTCATGTCCAATTTGCATTTGTGTATGCATGAAGGATAAGCTCTGCATCTTTAGGATACTTTGGTTCCTTAGAGGTATTTGTATATTCTCTTTACTTCCTAAAGATGTGCTTCCTTTGGATTGGCTTGGAAATGACCAACAATCCCAACTGCATGCATGATATATGATCTGGTACATGTTAGGTAAATTAGACTTCCAATCATAGACATGTACTCTGCTTGGTTTACTGCGGGAGAATCATCATTAGAACTGAGGCTACATCCTGTCATCATGGGAATACATACAGGTTTGCAATCTTTCATCCCATACTTCTTCAGACTCAGCTTGATATATTTTGTTTGTGAGAGAAAGATGTCATATTTTGCTTGTTTTACTTGTAGACCAAGAAAATAGTTTACTTCCCCAAGTAAAGACATTTCAAATTCTTGCTACAAAACAGAAGCAAAGTTTTGACTCATAGATTCTTCATTACTGCCAAAGATTATATCATCAACATAAACAACAATAATTAACAGTTTATCATCCTCAATCTGTGTGTACAAGTTGTTGTCTGTGGACCCTTTTGTGAAACCTTGTTGTTTAAGATATTTGTTAAGACGATAATACCATGCTCGTGGAGCTTGTTTTAGCCCATATAAATATTTTTGAGTTTGCATACAAGGTTTTCATCATTCGCAAAAATGAATCCTTCTGGTTGTTCAATATATACTTCTTCTTCTAGATCTCCATTAAGGAAAGTATATTTTACATCCATTTGATAAACTTTGAAATGTTGAAAACTTGATAGTTTAAGAAACATTCTTATGACTTTAAGTCTGGCTACTGGTGCAAATGTTTCTTCAAAGCCTATACCTTCTTGTTGAGCATAACCTTTACAAACAAGTCTAGCTTTGTTCCTAATGACCTCTCCATTTTCATTCAACTTATTTTTTAATATCCATTTTTTCCCAATAACATTTTTATCATGAGGCCTTGGAACCAATTCCTAACTATCATTCTTTTCATTTTGATCAAGTTCTTCATCCATGGCCTTAACCCAACATTCATCTTTACTAGATTTATTTACATTTTGTGGTTCAATGGTGGATAATAAAGCTAGATAACTAGGAGATCCTACAAGGGTTCTTCTTGTTTGTACCCTAGATTCATTTTCTCCTAAAATTTGAGTTTTTGGATGATTCTTTTCAACATACTTGGATGGAGCCTTTTCTTTGTCTGATGTGTCTTCTTCTACTTCTTCATTAGTTTCTTCTTCTATATCATTTGATGTGGGAAATCATTCATCGTCGTCATACTCTTTTGTTGATGTTACCTTTTTTGGATCTGTACATGCTTCATCAATCACAATATCAATGCGTTCAACAATTTTCCAAAGTCTCTTATTGTAACATTTGTATCCTTTACTTCTATATGAGTAACCAAGAAATATTCATTCATCGTCTCTAGCTTCAAAATTACCAAGTTTTTCATCATTATTTCTTATGATACATTTTCTTCCAAAAAATCTAAAATTATTTACAATGGGATGCTTACCATATCAAAGTTCATACAGAATTTTATCACTATTCACACAAACATGAGGCATGTTGAGAATATTTACTATGATATGTGTAGATTCACCCCAGAAGGTGTCAGGAGTTCCATACTCATCAATCATAGCTTGAGCCATTTGTTGAACAGTTCTATTCATTATTTCTGCCACTCCATTTTGTTGAGGAGTTTTAGCTACAAAAAATTGTCTTTTTATTCCATCTTGTTCACATATTTCAAAGAATTCATCTGATATGTATTCTCCTCCTTGGTCAGATTTGAGACATTTGATTTTTAGATCTAATTAATTTTCAACTATTACTTTGAAGATTTTAAATTTATCAAGTGCTTCATCTTTGTGTTTCAATAAACCGATCCAGCACATTCTAGAAAAGTCATTAATGAATAAGATATAGTATTGTTCTCCACGAGGTGACGTTTTCCTTATTGGTCCACACAAATCAATATGTATAATTTCAAGAGGCTTACTTACTGATCCTTCTTTGGCATTGAATTGAACATTGTTTTGCTTACTGAATTGACATGACTTACATATGGTACTTTCTGGTAGGGTGATGTTGGGTACATCATGAATAGCTTTGATTGTGCTTGATTTGCTTATTTGAAAGAAGTTTATATGTCCCAACCTTTTGTGCCATAACCAATTTTCCTATGCCTTGCCTAGGTAACATTTCTCTTGGCCACTTTTCAATATATACAGATTGCTTGGGGTTCTTGTTCCTTTTGTTATGGTCTTTCATGTGTCAAGTTCACGAACCACACATACTTTTGATCAGTATACCACCTCATTTCCTTGGTCACACATTTGGTTAACGCTCAACAAGTTATGATTTAATCCATCAACATACATAACATTACCAACTTTAACCTTTTCTTTTAGAAAAACATAAACTTTACTCTTAATGACAGCAGGTGAGTCATTTCCAAGAGTGGCGTTCTTTTCTTTCTCTAAAGCATTGTATGAAATAAGTTTATCTTTATCACCCATCATGTGTTTTGAGAATCTGCTATCAATGTACCATTGATTTTCTTATCCTTCTGCAAACAATATTATGCCACAACTTTCATACTATAACTCCTTCCTTTTCCATACCTTCGAATTTGTTGATATTTTCTCTTTTTGAGATATTGGCTATAATTTTCTCCTGCATTCAGATTCTTCATGTCCAAAGTTATTGCAAAATGAGAATTCAATTTCACCTTTAAGAGGTGAGAAGTTATTATAAATGTTCTTCTTGACTCCCGTCTCATTCCTTTGTTTTCTTGCTTCTCTATTCATGATGGTTTTGTATGCAACACATTGAGCAGCCTTATGACCTAAATTATGACATGAGAAACATTGTCCATTAAAGAAGAAATTTTTGTGATCATAGAATCTTCTGGTGTTGTTTACCTCTTGACTAGTGCTTCTGTTGTTTTTCATTCTTGGATTATAGTGAACATGATTTACCTATGGATTGCCTTTATTCATTTGCTGAGGACTGAAGCTTTGCTGACTAGTTTCTGTTGCAATTAGATAGATTTTGATGGTGTCTGAAGACTTTTTTGTTTGAGATGTTTCTTCAGTGTATCCAAGGCTTGTCTTCATAAGAGGAGAGTGTTGTACCTCGATAATTTCATCTAAGGTTTTAGATCCTTTAATAAATCTAAGATTTAGAGTTTTTATTTTCTCATGTTCCTTTCTTAGGCTTACTACTTCACATTCTAAATTCTCATTATACTTTTCCTTTTCTATGAGTTTATGCTTCAGTGTATCTATGGCTACTTTGTCTTCTTCCAAGCAAATTTTGAGTTGAGTAATTTCTTCAAAGAAATCTTTTTGCTCTAAAGCATCTACACATTTATCATTAGACTCATTAGTATTTTTCTCAAAAGCCATGTGTAATTTAAGACCTTGATCAAATTCTCCTTCTTCACTGTTTGACAAGCCATCACTATCTTCATGAGTATAATAACTTATTCTATTGTCAAATCGTATCCTATTACCTTTTGCAGTATCCTTCACTTTGTCATGTTTGTCTTCATTAGGACAGTTAGTAGCATAATGACCAACTCTACCACAAGAAAAACATTTGAATGGAAGCTTACCTCTGAACCTTCTAGTGCCCAGTTGAAGTTTCTTTACAAAGTTCACCTCATCTTCTTCTGATATATATCCTGATTCCTTGTGCTCTTCCTTTTGTTTTCCTTTTGCGGATGCTTTAAATTTAGATTCTCTGACTTCTCAGGGACCTCCTTTCCTCATTTCAAAGGAAGTCAAGATCCCGTGAAGTTGATCAACAGTAAGAGTCCACAGATCCTACTTCTCTTTAATGGCAGACACTTTTGACTCAAATTTAGGAGTTAGACATCTTAATATTTTCTCTACTAAAGTGGTGTCCTTTGTTTCTTCACCTAGATTTTTCATGTGATTTACAATATCATCTATACGTAGAAATAAACTAGCAATACTTTCATCATTATCCATTCTGAGAGTTTCATATTGAATTCTGAGAGTTTGGAGTTTAGCAATTTTTACGTTTGTATCACCTTCCTAGCTTTGAATGATTTTATCCCATATTTCTTTTGTTATGTTTAACTGCATAACTTTGAAAAATTTCGATTCTATCAGACTTCGCCATAATTCATTGACAACTTTGGCATTGGTTTCATACATCTTCTTTTCTACTGCATTTGTGGGAACTACAACTAGATATTGGTAACTTCCTTCCACAATTTCCCAATCAGCTGCTCCAAGGGACTGAATAGGATCTGGTTCTTGTCTTCCAATATATTAAATTATTTCCATTGAAGAGTGGTGGTCTGATAGATGTTTTTCTATCTTGATTGCTCATCTTTAGAGATCTTCCTTCAAGCGATCAAGATTCTTTTGAAGGACCTACTGTGATACTAATTGTTGGGAAAAATACTGAGGGGGGGCAGGTGAATCAGTATTTTAAAAACTCACAATAATTTTCTTTTCTGAAATATGTACGTTACTTTACTAAACCCAACTCGCATATGTATGTGATTGATGTAAAATAAACTAGTGTATTCTTAGTAAACTTGTAAAACAACTAATTCTTTATCTATTAAACTTAAACCAGAATGTAAGATATTTATCAGGAATTTGATAAGCAGTAAGCAGGTGTAGTAAGAAAATAATAAAGTATCACACATAAGAATCACATATGAACACCAAGATTTGAGGTGGAAACCCAATGTGGGAGAAAACCACCGCTGCTGTAGTCTCAGTCTTCAAAATTATTAATATCAAAAACTTATTACATTCTTGTATTGGTGCAGACTCATGCTAGTACGCAGGCACCCACCTGCTAAAGGCTACAACCTTAACTCGTTCTCTAGCTCCTACTAGAAGGAAGCTCCAACCCCCTGATCTAATAACAAGCTACTACTGGAAGGAATATTCAATTTCCTCACTAAATGATCCAATCCTCAGTAACATCCCTGGACCACATTTCATAAATTTTCAGACTGGATCCACCTGATTTAATACATCACAACTTGTAGATCAACTGAAGCAAAAAGGAACATAATTCAAATAGAACAGTGATATCACTGTAACCAGAACATAGAACTGAACTCAAAATGCTACATCATCACATAGAATCAACTGCAACCCTGATCATTCATATGCCAACATGTATACGCTATTTCACTTAAGGCAACCCACATGTATACATGCTTTTTTATATAGAAACCTGTGTACATATGTCAATATACTAAAAACTTGTAATTCTGAATCAGACACAAAGTTGACCAGAGTTATTCTAAAATATTATGTTACCTAACAGAACCCTCATACAACTGCAACATTAATAATATTTTCAACCAATTAACATGTATGTTGGGTGTGGGATCCCCCCAAGGCAAGTTTTGGGGCTTAAAGCCTAAGTTTTGACTAAGTCCATTGTAAAGACTTTGTGATTTGTGGGTGTGGAGCGCGAAGTTGTAATAGAGTCAGAGGGTTGTCCACCCTAATTTTTGTAAGGTAATGTCAGTTTGAGAGTTCTACCCATGGTCCGTGGACCATGGGATTGTATAAATAGAGTGAGGCGCTAAGTGTAAAAAGACATCTAAACAAGGAAATAAGGAAATCAATCAAGGAAGCATTGAGTCGAAGTGTAGAGCCGTGTTTTTGGGTCGTAGAGTAGGAGAAGGCTCTACAATTGAGTACGCAGAGGCCTAGTAGTCCGCAGCTGAGTGCGCAGACCCCTGCAGTTGAGTGCGTAGGGTAGTTTGAGTCTGTAACCATTGGAAGCATTAGTAAATAGAAGCTTTACCATATTTCTGTGTATCTTTTCTTTTTTTATGGATTGAAGTATATTGGGTATGAATTGTAAGTTTACTATTTATTTATTGTGCGAACTTATATGAAAGTGTTGAGTAAGCGAATATAATATAAGGTATCTGTTTATGCAAAGATAACTAACTGTTCTAAGAAGATAAGTAAGGTCCACGGTGTGACTTGGGGAAATAGTGCAGATCATTGCTCCAACAACATGAAAGATCCTCAGCCCCTGGTTAGGGTTGTGCGAAGATGAATATAATAGGGAGTGAAGGCCTCGCAGGCTAGGGAGGTGCGCGAAGGTATTCATAGTTGGAATAAATCAACCCCTTAGACATCTCAAGGGCGCAGAAACCTGGTTCCAGCATCCGCCTATACTTCTTCGGGTGAGACCTCAGTCCACGCTCCGTGGACTGTTACCAAAAGGGCCAATAGTAGATGGATTTATTTGGCTAACTAACTTTGAACCTAGGTTAGTCCCCAACAAGACAACAAATGTTTCTGTTGTCGGGACCAAAATCTACATAGAGATGTTTGATGTCATATAATTGGAATCCAACTAAGAAAGAAATTGAAGGTTGGTTGGACGAGAGAATTCATGAATTCGTGGCATAGGAGAACATGAATCCGCAACTATCAAAAGAAGAGTGGTTAGACTACTACCTATACACAGAGATCCACGAAATTCTCTTTGCATCTTTCCCTAATGAGTTGTACGAGTGGATCGTGAAGCTAGCAGATAGCCAAGGAAGGTGAAAACCTGATAGTCCTCTTGTGTGGACCCAAGAGTTGATGTGCGGATTGGAATCATTGGAGGATAAGATTATGTGCGCTATTGATCATTAGATCGATCGAATTATAGGAGGATTCATTACTGAGTTCAGAGTAGATACTTAGCTATAGCGAGGCAGAGCGATGCTTCCTCAAAGGACCGCGAGGTAAGTATGTTAAGTCTTTGAACACTAGGATTAAAATGCTACTGTGTGAAAAGCGGATTATGTGAATACATTTATGTTTGGGGTTACATGAAGTGAGAGAATTTACAGAAATGAAGGTAGTACAGAACTAGAAACTAGCCCGTTGATTTCACCTCCGCGAGGGGATGAGGAAGAGATCACGAAGGTCTCAACAAAAAGTGCTATCAATTTGATAAGGCAGAGGATTCTGTGCATACCACACCCACCCACACCATCACCAAATTCACTGCCTTCACCCCCATGTTCACCCATACCACCTCTGCCACCACCGTGAGTCAATGTGGCAAGCGCGATAAAGTTGCTGGTGTTCAAGGGAGTAGGAAATGAAGACTTGGACCAATTTTGGTTCGTGATAAAAGTTATATGGCAAGCGTAGGGAGTTACAGGTGACAATATAAAGAAAGCAACATTGTTCAGTGCTCTGCAGGATCGTACATTGTCCTGGTATTAAGCATTCTAATGACAATCCGAATGTAGGGATCACAGATATCCAAATTGCGCTGAACAGAGAATTTAGTAGGCCAAAGTCAGAGGCATAGTCGATCATTGGGTTCAAGAAGATCACAATGATACCAGGCGAGACTCCTTGGGAGTTGGATCAGAGACTGAAGTGCACAATTCGTGAAGCTAATATGACTTTGACAGATGGACAACACCGCAAATGGTTTTTAGCATCACTTGTTACACAGTAATTTGTCACTGTCTTCACTCCAGTCTTCCTACTGTGTCATGTGTCCAAGTCATACATGCTCATGTTAGACAAATTCTCTCTGATGTTGCTAAATGACCCACTTTTCCAAAGGTTTCTACCTCATCATGTCTGTTGGCTAAATAAATGCGCTGAAGGGCGCTCCAAGACAGTCTGGAAGCGCTGCCATTGTGGAAGTACACCTGATTCCCGCGATGGTCCAATTTTATGTGCCAGCCCGACTGTTGCTTGTAATCCTGAGCGATGACCTAACTAGCTACGTTATTCAATAGTGATGTCAACGTGGAAGAACAGTTATGTGCCCGCGATGATCCAGATTGGGCAAATTTGTTCCAATAGTCGGCCTTCTAGATCACTCCAGACCTGGTTGTTGGCCTAGTTTATGTCACCCTCCTTTCTCTGGCGTGGTTGTTCCGTCATTTGTGCTACCTTCCTTGGATATAAGCTCATTCTTCCACCTTTCATGGAGACTACTTCTCCTATTTAAACTCTCACCATTGCTTTGTGCTGCTAGTTCTTAGTCTTGGGAATGGGTGCTGAGTGCTGTTAGTGTTTGTGAGTTTGCTAGATAGCTGGTGTGAGTGTGACAAGTGTGGGATTGTTGATAGCTTGAGGAAGGTTGTGAAGTGCCCTCAATCTTGTGTAAAAATTGTGAGTGAGAGAGACTTGTATGTTGGGAGATCCATCTTTAAAGAGTGAATGCATGAGGAACATGTTGGCTAGATCCCTCTGAGAAGGCTTGTGACGTCAAGACTTTGGTTGTAAGCTTACTCTTATTTCATAATTAATGCAATCAATGATGTTTTCCTATGTCTTGTATGTAATGTACTTGAAAGCTCATGACTTCTTGACTTTGTGAGTAAATAGATCATTTTTGTTCTGGTTACATGCTTTGTTGTATTTCCTTTGCATTGTTTCAGGTTGATTACTCATTAGAAGAAGGAAGCGGAAGCTAGAGCTGCGCAACGGAACTCCATCAACCATTGGTTGAGGTAGGCCTCCAACTATGACTGTTTAAGGAAAGCTATTGTTGATTTGTCCTTGTTTGTGACTAGACCCACTCTAGGGCTAGAGGGGTTGCCTCTGTTCGCAGAGGGAACACTTTCCTACATCACAAATTGGCGACTCTGGCGGCAACGATGATATACCCATGCCCCTCGACTGAGCGAGGGTTACAGGTCGTATAATCAATGCCCCATTTTGCAAAAGGGCCGACGGTAACAACAGGGTGCAATGGAGCGGGAGGCACACGCATCTTCCGCTAGTATATCTAGCGCTCGTGATAGGAGCGGACGACAAGAATGAAATCCTTGAAGATGGAGGGCTAGAAATAACCGGCATGGAGGATCTTTTGAGTAGTAGCATATCTGGACATGTGATTGCCACAGGCGCCAGAATGGCAGTCATTCAAAACTCGCTCAGCTTCCTCGAATGTTAGGCATCGGCGATGAATGGAGTCAGCACCGAGACGATACAGGGTGTCCCCAATAATACGATAGCGCTGTGACTGATGACGAATCTGTCACCGAGCATCCTTAGACACATCGGGACGAAAAGAGGACGTCTGCAGATATACAATGATATCCCCGTACCAGGGATCGAGGGTGCTAATTAGGAACAGAGTTTCGTTCGGGATATGGTCCTTTAAAGGGTCTGAAGAAGCGTCATCTACAAGCCAAGGGGAATGAGCGTACGAGTTGAGAGCCCTGCTCGAGGGAGCAGGTTCAAAAGGTGGAGCCGATGTAGAAACAATTTCGACGTAATTGAGCTCGGTAAGACTCAGCCACATCTCATCACCCCAGGATTCTACCTGATCAGCAGGGTGAAGAATCCACGGATCAGAGCGAAGGGAAATCATATTGATAGGAGCGATGTTAGGAGGTGGGAGTGAAAAAACACCCATCAGGGTAGGATATTTAAAAAGTCCAGCTCCCACATTCTCATATGGGATGGAGGTATGCTCCACAAAGGGCACGTTGCCTTCGGAAGAGGAGGAAAAGAAGGACAACTGGTCTACTATGACGATCTTCCCTTGATGAGGGAAAAGAATGACACGAAATAGAGATGAAGCCACGGCTCACATGGCGTATGTCCAGCTACGTCCCAGAAGGAGGTTGTCGGTAAGATTATCATCAACAACTTCAACTTCCACTTCGACCGTCCTCCCTTCCAAAGTAATGGGCAAACATTGGAGTATACCATAAGGGCGAGACTCTCTCCCATCAAAGGCTTCCAAGGTTGTAGGAGGCTGGCTCAGAGTCGGAGAACCAATAGCCTTCCAATAGGCAACAGACATGATGCAAGTTGAAGTGACTTCATCAATGACTGTGCGATGAATTGTTTTGGAATTGATGATGACCTGAATGAGGAAGGAAATTTGGTGAGGCAGTCTCGGTATATGGATTTCCAGGTCAAAAGTAATAAGATCTAAGTCAGTCGGGTCTATGCCACCGATGGCCGATAACAAGGACTTCCTCTAAGAGGGGCAACTCTGGAGTGTTGAAAAGTGTGCAACAAGAAATTCTTGTTGAGATTGCAACAAGATGGTGGAGCTTAGTGAAAAGAGTCGCCTTCACTAAGTGGGCCCGCAGGCTATTTTTGGCGCAAGTCTATTTTTAGACTATGTCTATTTTTAGACATATGGATCATGTCTATGGATGATTGATCAAGTTGGGAAAAATAGATGGACTTCTATTTTTGATGAAAGTGTGAGTGATCACAGTGTGAGTGATTACAGTGTGAGTGATCACAGTGTGAGTGATCAAAGTCAAAAATAGAAAAGTCAAATATTATTATCTCACAATAATATTTGGACTATAAACTTAATCTTATTCTCTTGGAGCACTTCAGTTTGAGCTACGGAAGTGGCACATGCAGCTGTCAGAAGGAAATTCGTTTTTCTTATGAGTCAGTTGAGTTGTTGCATGCATGACTTCAGTTAGAACTCAAGTGAGTTGAGTTTAGTGGACTGGAGGTACAGTTGATGGAGTTGTGTTCAGTTTAGCTTTGTTAAACTGGTTGTATTTAGTCTAACTGATCAATAGACTAAAGATGAGTTGGGTGAATTAGTTATTAATTAATTCACAAGTTATTAACTCATAATGCAACTATAGAATACATCAGTTAACTCAGTTGCATGTCAGTGCATGTTCAGTTCAGCAGGGACAGGTGTTAGAGGATCAGATTGCTATCAGTTGTGACTATAGCTGTGCATGATGATTTGCAAAATCAAAGGATTGAGTATGCCAATGATTTTGCTCACGTATCTTCATGATATTATAGCTGTTGCTCACGTCCAACATAGTGTGGGTGACTATTTTGCAGTGTAAAATCGAGTTTGGGAAGTAATTCTCATCAGTTCTCGAGCAGGTTTGAGCAGTGGAGGCAGGCAAGCAGCGGGAGAGATTTGGAGATCAAATCTGAGCTGTATTGTGTGTAACAGGTGGAGATACTTGTGAGAAGTATTATGCTTTGTATTGTTACATGATTCAATCAATATAATATACAGATAGTGTGGGGTTTTTAGCGAGATGCTTTCCCCGGGATACATACTGTGTTTATGAGTTTGATTGATGCTTCTATGTGTGCCTGTGGATGTTTCTGCTTCTGTAATTTGATGATCAACGTAGAGGAGATTATGTATTATACATGTTCCGCTTAAATTGTATGATCAGGATAATATCTGTTGAATATGTGTCATATTATTCAAAATTTCTACATGGTATCAGAGCTAGATAATTGTAGAAAAAGTTTCTACATGGTATCGGAGCAGCTTGATTTGTAGAAGAGATTTTTACAGGATATCAAGCGAGGATTGATCATCAGATCTACTATTCAGGAAGTGTTTACATTCTATTTCTCTAGGTAGAGCCTGTAATCGGGCCAGGTAGCCTCTGGATTCATCCTTCCTTTGGAAGGTGAAATATCCGGTGAAAGCCCATACAGTCAATCTCTGTACGAGAAATATTGTGTTCTCACGAATTCTAGATCGGAAGCAGTTGAGTTTTGTGCTGGTGGAATTCGAATTTAATTCCAAAGCAAGAGATAAAACTCAGAAACATTTAGTTTGAGAATGGAGATAGTATGCCCCAGTATCTCACGAGGTTCACTCAGTGTCGAGATGAGCTGGGAAGTGTGGGGGTTACTGTTGATGATGAGGATGGTGAGTCTAGGACTCCTTGACCTTCCTAAGAGTTGGCATAGCTACCAGGACTCGGTGAATGGAAGGGAGAAACTGCCAAATTGGGAACGACCATGGTCGGATTTGATGCAGGAGGAGATTAGACGGAGCACCAGAGACGGTTCTTCATCCATGCAGGATGAGGAGAACTGTGCCTTAGCGAGTAAGGCGAAGAAGGGGAAGGAGAAGGTTTCTCTTTTCGAATCTTGTTCTTCCAGTGATGGGAAGAAGGTTGACAAGTCGAAGGTGAGATGCTTTCGTTGTCATGAGATTGGTTCACGGGTCAGGAACCTGTATGCTCTTGAGGTTCAAGATGCATGCAAAGCCTTGAGCAGCGAGGCAACTGATGGAGACTTGGTGGTTGAGAGGGAGCGTATATTACCTCTCAACATGCAGAGCCAGAAGAAGTCTCAGACGATTGTGGAGGAGCCACGATTGGTGCAGCAGCTTCAGGAGATTGTGGAGGAGCCACAACAGGGGAAGCTGAGAGGAGATCGAGTAGAGACATCTACTCATCCAGAGACCTCTAGTAGGGGGAAACTTCAAGCCAGGTGGGCTGAGGGATCGCATGCAGCCATACCTCCAGGTAGGAGGTGGGGTGATGTGGATTGATTGTCCCAAGGAGGAAGGGCAGGATCCTTGAGGTACCCAACCTCTTGGATGAGACCTTGCTACGGGAGCCCCGATGCGTAGTAGCAGGAACTGACTGATTGGGTAGAGACAAATGCGGATGGAGCGGCAGAGAGAGCGACAGTGCAGGGAATCCCAGGACAGCGCATAGCTAGCAGGCTGTAGCAATGCGAGAGGCACAAGTGTTTTGCACAGTGCTAGGTGGCACAGAGAGGTGTGCAATGGTGCGAGATGCATGGAGATGTTGCAGTAGCGCAGATGTCAGAGAGGGAGCACTTGTCAGCAGCAGGTAGAGCTTCAGCATCAGAGGGTGTTTCTATCCCAATAGGGAGGTCAGTTGGGAGGTGCAGTGCGGATGCAATGCTGGGAGATAGAACCAGCAGCAGCACGGATGCAGTCAGAGATCAAAGTGACAGAGGCTAGAGCAGTCAGATACTGAAGAGCACAGAGATGCAGAGTTTCAGTTGACAGAGGCAATAGCAGTCAGAGACTTTGATGACAGAGCAAGTGGACCGGCCAAATGTGTTGCATGGAGAACATTCCAGAGTTACAGGATCGGGTTTGAGAGGAAGCCTTTCTTGTTGAGAGGGAGTGTTGAAAAGTGTGCAACAAGAAATTCTTGTTGAGATTGCAACAAGATGGTGGAGCTTAGTGAAAAGAGTCGCCTTCACTAAGTGGGCCCGCAGGCTATTTTTGGCGCAAGTCTATTTTTAGACTATGTCTATTTTTAGACATATGGATCATGTCTATGGATGATTGATCAAGTTGGGAAAAATAGATGGACTTCTATTTTTGATGAAAGTGTGAGTGATCACAGTGTGAGTGATTACAGTGTGAGTGATCACAGTGTGAGTGATCAAAGTCAAAAATAGAAAAGTCAAATATTATTATCTCACAATAATATTTGGACTATAAACTTAATCTTATTCTCTTGGAGCACTTCAGTTTGAGCTACGGAAGTGGCACATGCAGCTGTCAGAAGGAAATTCATTTTTCTTATGAGTCAGTTGAGTTGTTGCATGCATGACTTCAGTTAGAACTCAAGTGAGTTGAGTTTAGTGGACTGGAGGTACAGTTGATGGAGTTGTGTTCAGTTTAGCTTTGTTAAACTGGTTGTATTTAGTCTAACTGATCAATAGACTAAAGATGAGTTGGGTGAATTAGTTATTAATTAATTCACAAGTTATTAACTCATAATGCAACTATAGAATACATCAGTTAACTCAGTTGCATGTCAGTGCATGTTCAGTTCAGCAGGGACAGGTGTTAGAGGATCAGATTGCTATCAGTTGTGACTATAGCTGTGCATGATGATTTGCACAATCAAAGGATTGAGTATGCCAATGAGTTTGCTCACGTATCTTCATGATATTATAGCTGTTGCTCACGTCCAACATAGTGTGGGTGACTATTTTGCAGTGTAAAATCGAGTTTGGGAAGTAATTCTCATCAGTTCTCGAGCAGGTTTGAGCAGTGGAGGCAGGCAAGCAGCGGAAGAGATTTGGAGATCAAATCTGAGTTGTATTGTGTGTAACAGGTGGAGATACTTGTGAGAAGTATTATGCTTTGTATTGTTACATGATTCAATCAATATAATATACAGATAGTGTGGGGTTTTTAGCGAGATGCTTTCCCCGGGATACATACTGTGTTTATGAGTTTGATTGATGCTTCTATGTGTGCCTGTGGATGTTTCTGCTTCTGTAATTTGATGATCAACGTAGAGGAGATTATGTATTATACATGTTCCGCTTAAATTGTATGATCAGGATAATCTCTGTTGAATATGTGTCATATTATTCAAAATTTCTACATGGAGTACTTCTAAGGCAGACATAGCTGACGGAGCGTAGGCTAAGTCCTCAACGATGCTGTAGTGCTGGGCAGCACGAGCATTAGGGTTGTAAGAAGATTTCCAGAGTACACCTTTAGGGGGGGGTTGGACAGGCGTCTCATTGCTAGGTCTCTCGATATGGAGGGGACCGGAACTAGATGGAGGAGCGCTAGAGGGGACCTCAAGCTCTTTCCCGGTAGGTGACGGATACTCTTTTGCCCAAGTATTGATGTGGATGGGAATTGTCCCAGCCATAAATACCTAAGAACCAAAGGGAGAAGAGGATTGGGATGGATCAGCCACCACTTGTGTTTCCTATGAGTGAAAAGGTTCTTTGAGCATAGCAGGAGTCCCTGGAGCACCTTTCAACAAACAACTAACTTTAGACCGCCTTGGGCAGTCTTTGGTATAGTGATCCTCGTCACAGATAAGACAAGGGTACTTGGGCTTGCGTTTGGTGCAATCCTTGGGTGGAGGCTTAGGCGAATCCTTCTTAGGTTGATCCGCTTTGTTCTTTCCTTTTCCCTTCTTCTTTCCTTTCAAGGCTTTGTCTGCCGTGGTGGAATGAATGACGTTAACCTCAGAAGTACTACCAGAATTAGATACAGCCTGAGAAGTATTTTCATTCGAAGCATTCGACTTTTTCTTCCCAGGATTCGTGGAATTTTTCTTTGAAGGTGGATTAATAGAACTGATGATACCATCAACAGATGGTGTTGGCGGGGCTTTGGAAGTTCCGGGTCTCGGGGCATCAGGAAAATAATCATATAGCATACTGGACTGGAAGTAAACCAAGTCAAGGTACTGAGCACACGCAATAGCCTGCTCTTTAGTTACACATGCCCCCATAGCAATGTCCCATGCTATCGGACCGACGAATGAGGTTGTGAACTAGTCGGTGAGAAGCTGATCGGGAATCCAAAACTTAATCAAATGACGATGCCATCTCCATTCATGGATATGATCAGAGATATGCGTAGTCATTGTCTGTTTTAAGGATTTTAGTAGGTGTGTGCCCGTTTCATATCGAATCAGCAACCGAAAATGAGTTAAAAATGCCATAGCCAACGAGTTAAAATCCTGAAAAGATCCACGAGATAACTCAATATACCATTTAGCAGTAGAGCCAGTGAGAGTCCTTTGAAAAAGGTGGATCCAGATTGAATCATCAAGCCATGAATTCAATGAACACCATAGATGATAAGTCATTACATGAGCTTGAGGATCTTCTCCAGCTTTACCATCGAATTTGGGACAATCACCGAGAATCTTAGTTGGAACCGGGGACCAATATGGATTATGAAGAATAGGATCATTTTTCAGTTTGGACACATTTGGTAATTCCAATGTTGCTAAAAAGGGTAATTGAGGGTTAAAGGACATCTGAGGCCGCGGGTAGGAGGTGGTACCAGAGTTCCAGCCAGCTGCTGGTTTCCCCCATTGATTTTGTCCAGACGGATTTGGCCCAGGAGGGTTTTGTCTGTAGGGATTTTGTCCACAGGGGTTGTGGGATGGCTAACCCTGGATTTTCCCCCTAGCATTCCATTGATTACCAACTTGGCTTGCAGGAGCAACATAAGGTTGCTGGTAATTCTGATAAGGACTCACCTGCAGTTGTTGATAATTTTGATATGGGGCAAATTGAGTTTGCCCTTGGGATTGTTGGAAACCATAAGGCAGTTGGGCTCCAAACTGAGCCTGGGAGGCAGGCTACATTTGATAGGCCAGTTGGGATTGAGGTCCAACCTGCATTTGAAGACCGGATTGGGTCTGGAGCCCAGCCTAGGGCTGAAAACTAGGTTGAGCTTGAGAAGCAACAATCATTTGAGTGCCCAGTTGAGTAGGCCCAGAAGGATGTCCTTGAGAGAATTGGGGCTGAGCCATCTGGCTAGAAGGTTGACCTAGTTGAGATTGAGATTGACCCATATGCCCAGAAGGTTGAACTTGCTGGGTGTTTGAATGTCCTTGCACAACTGAGGGTTGTCCTGATAGACTGGATGGCTGAGCAGACTGGACAGTTGGTTGACCTGATTGGATTTGGGGCTGACCGACTTATCCAGATGGTTGACCATACTAGACAGTGGGTTGGCCTTTCTGAACATAAGGTTGACTGACTTTCCCAGAAGGGTAGCCTATCTAGCTATTGAAGCACAGAAGAAGAGAGTGAAAACTCACTTCAATCATACTGTCCATCCTTGTTCTTTTGTTGAGGGAGATTTAGTCCTGCTCTACGATGAAGCGAATGATAAGCTGGGAGCAGGCAAAATCGAGGCCATATGGCACGGGCCTTATATTGTAAAGAGAGTTTTGCAGAAAGGGGACTACGAGCTAATTGATTATGAAGGGAATCCTCTCGATAAGCCCCGAAATGGGCTTTACTTGAAAAAGTACTATGCGTGAATTCTATGCACTCTAGTTTGTACATACATGTGTTTTTAGCAGGTGTGTTGTGTGTGTGTTTTCATGTTTTTGGCTTAGTGTGAAGGTGTGATTGCTGCTTATTGTGTCTTTTGCTTCTTGTGCAGATGTATGGTGCACCTTACGTTGGTTTCGCTGATGGTGCCTGCCATAGTAACTGCAACTTGTCTTCTGCGGCGTGGGTGATCTACGATCCTCATGGTGAGTTGATAGACATTCAAGGTGTTTGTTTAGGTTGTACCACAAACAATGTCACTGAATATAGTTCTGTGATTGAGTTACTGGCCGAGGCAATTAATCTCGGTATTCATACATTGATTATGAACCTGGATTCTCAACTTGTCGTCCACCAGCTCAATGGGCGATATTCCGTCAGAGACCATCGGATTTTAAGGTTGTATTTATGTGTTAAATTGTTAGAGAAGAATTTTGATTTCATTACATATCAGCATATTCCACAACGATTAAACACGTTATATGATGCATTGGCTAATCATGTATTAGATAGACATTTGCATAACATGTAATCAAAACAGCATACAAGAAGCATGTAAAACACAATAATAGACCATAGGAATATATATATATATATATATATATATATATATATATATATATATATATATATATATATATAGATATATATATATATATATATAGATATATATATATGTATATATATATATATATATATATATATATATATATATATATATATATATATATATATATATGTCGTGTGGCACACCGAGGTGCTCAAAAAACAAGTGTACATGTCCAAATAGAGTTTGTGTTCTCCGTACATCTGAGACACACGTCTCTCAAAAAATCACCAGCAGGAAATAAAAAACATAGGTGTCTATTGCGGTGGGTTATGCTCCCTATAGCATACCACCGCTTGTGTCACCCGCCTCAATAGGCAGTGCACCTTGGGTTCCACTCCTACTGTGTGGATCTGGAACGCTCTGGGGACCTCCTCGATCCCCATATAATCTGGAATTCCTGCTGTGAGGCCCTCAAGGTTTTGAGTCACTGTCTCCACCGTATCATCAGCTGGAGGAGCCAAGGCTAGTGCTGCAATGCCCCGTGCATCCCTCTGCACCTCTGGAGCCAGCTCGACGGGTCTCACCGGTCCTACATCTGCATACCATAGCATTTGTCATTAGGACATATACATGAAAAAATAAAAAAACATCATAAAAAAAAATAAAAATAAATGTGTGATCAAGTGTCTTACCACCATCATCCCACTGCTCTCCAGCGGGCAACTGCATGTCAGGATCTCCATGGAAGTCCATGCCGACATATGGCCATTCCTCCACAAATATCGTCTGGCACTCTAGCCACTCTCGGAACAATGTCCCCCATGCCACTGGTCGTCTGCCACCACCTCGTGGCATGGCGTGAGCCCATCGTGTGGCCCTTGTCTCACATGGCCTGGGTAAATCCAAATCCATGTCTTGTAACTGCAGTGCCGACACCCGCTCCAGCATGAGTGAGACTAAGATGGATCCATAACTAAACTACTTTGTCTCTCCTCAATGGTAGTTGGTGAGTTGCCTCTTCGTGGTCACCGTCACCGTCTCTGCCCAGTTAAACATGGTAGGATTGAGACACTCAAGAGCCAGCTGGAGATGGATCTTCGAAGCCTCATGTTGGGCTTGGGAGCCCGCTGCCCGTGTCACCATGAAAAGCATAGCATGAAGGACTACATTGTCCACTATTGGGATTGCCACCTTCCCACTCCTCATCTTGCGTGCCCATGGGCACACCTGAGCGATTAGCATCTTTAAGGAATCACCCCTGGGTCGCTGGCCCTCCAGAATGGGCCTCTCACCTCGACGAGACAGCCCAGTCAAAAAATATATGTCTGTAGCATCAAACATGATATCCTGGCCTTGGATGATGAATTTCCCATCTGTGGGATTCCAGGCCCGAATCAGTAGCTCCAGCAAGTCAGGTTGTGATCGAAGATGCGGAGTTAGGAAGAATTTGAGCAATCCGCATGCCCATAATGCGTTTTGGCACCCCACATCAGTGAAAGCTTCTATATCATTTTCATCATGCATCTGCTCTTGCCAAACAAACGCCATTGTCACCTACATGACGAAGAAAATTGAATTAGCACTTCATTTATCAAATTTCAACGCGTCATTTGTAAAAATCATAAGTTCGCATCGTCATCACGTCTGTTTTAAAAACAGACGCGATGACACGAGGTCTCTAGTTCATTTTTTTCGCGGTCATCGCGGAAGTACACCACTTTTCCACGATGACCGAAGTGTGCTATGTGTCAATTTTTTGGTCATCGTGGACCCGAAGGCCATAGCCACGATGACCGAGTGGCGGAGCTCGGTTCAAAAACCCGCCCAAAACAACACATATAACATTCAAAATGTGTGAAAAATGTATGGAATTGAAGCGCAAGACAATGACTACTTACCTATTACCAGTTTTGGGGTGAATGATGGACGATCAAAGCCGAATTTAGCTCGCCAAATTCGGTGCTCCAAAGTGCTCCACAGTGAAATGAATAGTAACTATGGTAAAAAGGGTTGGATTAACCCCTTTTTATAGTGATTTTTGGAAATTAAAAAATATTTTATAAATGTGGGTTTTTTCTTATTGCTTTACCACACGGATAGTCAAAATATGGTTTTTACCTATGTTGTTATGTATATTGTTCATTTTATCTCGAATGGGTTTACGTGTGATGTGTTTTTCTGCAGAGCTACAGGTAGCGGAGTTATGACAATCTCGTATACACTTGATCCATAAAGTCATCTTTAAGCTCTTTTTGACTTGAAAAATGAAAAGATAGTCGAGTTTTCCTCTTGACTCATTAAAAGAAACGAGAGGCGGTCGCCTTTAAGCTCTTTTCCGAACGTTTAAACACAAAAGGGTTGTCAGGCCTTTGTCATTTCAAGCTCATTATCAGTTGCGAAATGACGTGCTTCCAACTGCTTTTTTACTTTTTCGGTTCGAAGTCACTAGTTACGAAAACTACTCCTCAATTGTAATGGTCGGGCGGTTCTTTCGAGTACCATTTTATACTTTTTCGGGCTCGAGTGACACAAATCTATGAAAAAGGACCCCCTTGGAGTTTTCTTTTCCGTGTCTTTTTCAAACTCTCTAAATATGAAAAAGACTCCGAGTTTTACCTATGTCAGACTCGTTAAACCCTGACGACATTGGACTCATCACCATGACGAGACTCGAGCTTCTCCTTCCTAGGGCTCATTAAACTATTACTAGGTCGGACTCAATAGTAGGTTTATCATTGATTGTCTATGGCAGCTAGTCACTCTTGAAAATCGACACTTTTGCTTCTTGCTTGGTTGGGACATCCATACATCGTCATTTGGCCTTCCGCGGGTTTGGCTTACCATTCAGCCTAATTCCATCTGATCCACGCCATCCCCATTGTGCCTCTGATCCCTTGGTATCTGAATGCTACCCCCCCCTAGAGTCGTGTCGCTGACATGTTCAAGAGTATAATCCTTCTGCAGTTTACACCCTCGTCTTCCCTTCTGATACTCTGTTTTGCCATCTACCACTTGTTCCTTATCTCATGTCGTTGATGGGGAAAACATTATGTCCCTCTTGCGACGCGTCGTCTCCTGTCGACATCAGCTCATTATCCAAGAGATTGATCTAGAGATCCCCTTTGGTACCTGTTGAAGCCCCGAAAACCGGGTCGACAACAAGGGGGATACCCGCCCGGTCCAGACCTTGGTTGGCAACTCCTTATCTGTTTGGTATAGAGGGTCCGACTGGGGATAATGGGACTAGTTTCCCAATCTATGAGTGTGTGTGTGTAGAATTTGATGTTGTTGATCTAACAGTTCCTAATTAAGATTTTCTAATTCTAAATTTAATCTAATTCTATGCTATTGTAATCTAATAAACAACACATCTAAGCCTATACTAACGTGGGATGTAATTATTGTATTATGCGATCTAAAGAGATTTCAAATAACAACTGGTAATAAATATCATTCAGTGATTATAAGAAAGGAAATCAATAAAGATGAACCACTTCGCATAAAAAGTTAGACGAAACAGTTGTGAAAAACATATCGCATAATGAGCTATTCATACATTAAGCATAAATAAATAGCTATCACCATACAAAAGTGCCAAATGATAACTCAAGCATTCATGCAATAATACATAAACAACTAAAATTTGTATATCACTTTAACACATAAGCAACAATGGTCAAGAGATAAAAGTACCATTTATGACTAATCCTACTCATGAGCTTCAAGAGACAATGATTTATCTCTCCTTGCTTTAACATCCACTAAGAGTACATAAGTGCAACATCAGTAGCAGATATCAAATGCAAACATCAACAAATCTTGATCCATTTATTCACCAAAACCTCCTCTGAGGGTGAAAAAGTGCATGTTCTGAGGACAAGTTTTTGATAAATTTATGGACCCCTCTCTAAATGCATGAGAAGGGTTTAAATACTACTAACTAAATAACTTAATTACACAGATTCAGGATACGGTTTAAATGACCGCCCTTTTTCTAAGCAAAAATAAAACAAAACTATTTCTAAAAATTAAATCTAATATCTAACTATTTCTGCATTTGCTCCTTAATGTTGCAAGCATTCAGTATTTGCCTGGGTAGAGTCAGCTGACTGTCTTCTGCTTTTGGTTGAGCTAAGCAAACAGAAATGGTAAGAGCTGGCACCACCTTCTCAGCAAAGTCGATGATATACTCAAGAGTCATCCTCTGACTATGTGGATTTACTGCGTAGGCCCAGTAATAATCTTAGTTCACTTGGTTAACCTTTTGGATTGCTTTTGTCTTCTTTTTTTTAGCTTTCTATTTCCAGTTTGCTTTTTACCATTGCTTTCTTGCTCTTCTCCGGCTTAAAGGTGACTAAGCAGTTAGAGGCTTTCCTTCTCGCACAATTTTCTCAGTGATGAGCGATTAGCGCTAGGCACTAATCGCGCATCGAAAACTACCTCCGTTCTTTGATCCGGGCCTCTCTGATGCGTTTTTTCACGTTTTTCTTCACCAGGTATAAAGCTTCAAAACTTGTAAAAATAAGGCTTTCGTGAGCTCTTGACCCTGAGCATTAAACTGTCTGTCTCTGATATCAGCATCGCTCAGTACCCATTCAACCATGGCTGTATATGAAATATCTGTAATGGATGGCTCAGCAGCATTCTGTGAATCTGCGGCTCTGTTGCATGCGGTATCTGTTTATGAGGGCATATTTTCTCTATCTTTAGACATTGGAGCGTTACCCTTTTTCCTCATAGCTTCCTGCACATTGCTTTGTGTAACTTTTGTTTTTCGTTCCTGCAGTTCACAAGTGAGGAGAGAGTAATGACAATAAATAACGACAGGAAAGCTTTAAACGTTACGGATATGCAAAAACACGCCACCTGACGTGAACTGACTCTTCGAACAACACAAAACCATATTTCATTAACAACTGGCATATAATTCATTAATTATCATTAAAGCGCGTATCCAGTTCTTGGTTTATGGAAAACTTTTTCTTGAATATTGAGCCAGGAAAATCTGTGATGGAATGTTTCTGCGATTTGCATTGCAGTATCGCATTATCACAGTATCACATTATCGCTATTTCATTGTGTTGTGTTATCGTAAGGTTGGTTGATCGCGCTATCGCAAAATCGCGGATCACAGTATCGCATTATCGCAATATCGCAGATTGCTCTAATCATTAAATTGTTATGTATCTTGCATACAATTTTGCGAGATGCGAGATGCGATATCGCATATCGGAAATTCTTTAAGGTTTTCCAACTTGAGTTTTTATTAATGTATGCGATGCGATAGAGTTCGCATCACAATCTCGCAGTCTATCATTTTCACTCATAAGGAAATGCCCTATCATTCTTTGCGCGATGCGATGTTTCTTAAGGAGCAACATGTATGAGTACTAATTGAATTTTTGAATTTTTTAACTAAGGGTCCCCACTTACATAGTGCTATTGCTAATACTAAATAAGGAGGGGGGTTTTTGGTGGCTACAACAGTACCTTAGAGCTTGCATGCCTCAATGGCAAGTTCTTCACACCTGATGGTTGACTTTCATCATTGGTCGTCGATTGGGTGATTCCACGAGTGTTCGACTTCAGCTCCTTCTTCGCTTCGTGGATTGTGCTGGATAGTACCTTGAGAGCCATTGTCATTATTGGTGGTTTCTCTCACGCTTGTTAATGGTTTTCATCATTGACCGATAATCAAGCGACTTTCTATCATGCTCGACCTCAGCACATCTATTAACATGCTAGAATTTGTACTATGATCTGATGGGTTCAAGACCCTGAACTCAGATTATACATGTTCGGCCTGCGTGGATTGGTTTTATGATTACATGACTCATTGATGGATGGCTACGACCATACCTTTATCATCATCATGGTCTCATAAGCGAGATGGCTGCGTCCATACCACAGACTTATCTCATATGTCTTTTAGATGGCCACGCCCATGCCTAGATTACATGTAATTCATTATCAGAGATATCAGTTGTACTTGCATGCGGGTTCTTCTAGATGGTGTTCCAACTTAGTCAGTTTTGTAAAGCATTTCACCCCTCCCTCTCTCTCGAGCTTCATACTTTAGGGGGCATTTGTTACACAGTAATTTGTCATTGTCTTCACTCCAGTCTTCCTACTGTGTCATGTGTCCGAGTCATACATGCTCATGTTAGACAAATGCTCTCTGACGTTGCCAAACGACCCACTTTTCCAAAGGTTTTTGCTTCATTGCATCTGTTGGCTAAATAAATCCG
The DNA here is from genome assembly GCA_031772625.1 of Pinus tabuliformis. Taxonomy (NCBI): domain Eukaryota; kingdom Viridiplantae; phylum Streptophyta; class Pinopsida; order Pinales; family Pinaceae; genus Pinus; species Pinus tabuliformis. Next base: position 44,355,881 of record CM062815.1, read on the forward strand.
CTGAAGGGAGCTCCAAGACAGTCCGGAAGCACTACCATTGCGGAAGTACACCTGGTTCCCACGATGGTCTGATTTTATGTGCCAGCGCGATTGTTGCTTGTAATCCTGAGTGATGACCTGACTAGCTACGTTATTCAATAGCATTGTCAATGCAAAAGATCAGTTATGTGCCCGCGATGATCCAGATTGGGTGAATTTTTTCCAACGGTCAGCCTTCCAGATGACTCCAGACCTGGTTGTTGCCCTAGTTTATGTCGCCCTCCTTTCTCTGGCGTGGTTGTTCCATCATTTGTGCTACCTTCCTTGGAGATAAGCTTATTCTTCCACCTTTCATGGAGACTACTCCTATTTAAACTCTCACCATTGCTATGTGCTGCTAGTTCTTAGTATTGGGAATGGTTGTTGAGTGCTATTAGTGTTTGTGAGTTTGCTAGATAGCTGGTGTGAGTGTGACAAGTGTGGGATTGTTGATAGCTTAAGGAAGGTTGTGAAGTGCCCTTAATCTTGTGTAAAACTTGTGAGTGAGAGAGACTTGTATGTTGGGAGATCCATCTTCAAAGTGTGAATGCTTGAGGAACATGTTGGCTGGATCCCTCTGAGAAGGCTTGTGACGTCAAGACTTTGGTTGTAAGCTTACTCTTATTTCATAATTAATGAAATCAATGATGTTTTCCTATGTCTTGTATGTAATGTACTTGAAAGCTCATGACTTCTTGACTTTATGAGTAAATAGATCATTGTTGTTCCGGTTATGTGCTTTGTTGTATTTCCTTTGCATTGTTTCAGGTTGATTACTCATTAGAAGAAGGAAGCGGAAGCTAGAGTAGCACAATGGAACTCCATCGACCACCGGTTGAGGTAAGCCTCCAACTATGACTGTTTAAGGAAAGCTATTGTTGATTTGTCCTTGTTTGTGACTAGACCCACTATAGGGCTAGAGGGGTTGCCTTTGTCCGCAGAGGGAACACTTTCCTGCATCACATCACTAACACCACATTTAAGGAATGCGCTATCACAACAGAGGTTAACAACTCAGGCAGAGGCCTTGGAGATTGTGATGAGGCTGCATGAGACCCCGATACAGGATCCTAACCTGGGAGTTCAGCAGATCCACGTGCAGTTGAAAAACTTATGCCTTGAGATGTAGAGTTTGAAATAGGACAAGATAGCTCGCCAAAAAGTGCGTGAAGAGGTATGGTGTGTTAAATGTAAGGGTCAGAGTCATGACAAGGACCACTGCCCAGTATTCATGAATTACCTCACAGAAGGAGGACCAATGCTGTTAAGACTGGAGGCTGAAGCAAGACCTAACACATCATCTCCTTTATGGTGCGTGATTTGTCAAATAGGAGGAAAGCATGCTATGGACAACTGCCATTTGTTACAGAAGTACACGTAGAATTTGCAATAGTTGTTCTGTAATTTTTTAGATCAGTTGGACACGATAAACGCACCTGTAGAAGCTATGAGCTGATAATGGATAGGAATCCCACCTACAGAGTTCAGGCTGAAACATGACCCCTTGACCAGAATGCAGGAGTTGTGCGGACTGGATTCCAGGGGTGTGGACGAGGCCAAGGTGGAGGACCTAGAAGAGGTCATTGACAACTGATATGTTACAATTGCAGGGGGGCAGGACATTATGCCCATGATTGTAAGAATCCAACGTGTCCATCATGTTTGTATTGTACCTTGTTTGATCATGAGATGGAGGATTGTCCCACACTGATAGCAAGGTTGCGAGACAAGGGAGCGCTCCAGCCTCCCTCGACTCAGAACCTTCAAATGATGAGGTCTGAGCTATGCGAGGAAGACCCCAACTTTAACATTGTGCTCCGAAGTGGAATTACGATAGGGGATGATAAAGGCAAGCAACCTGAAGATAGTACTTGGGTTTGTAAGGATCCGATGAAAGAACCAGAGTTTGATTTGGAACGTGCTAAAGAAACCTTCATGAAAGCTAGGAATAACTTTGCTGATGCCTCCACTTAAGGAAGCAAAGATAGACCAGGGCTAGAAATGGACCCATCAATGCTTACGACATTCCTAGAAGCATGCATGAAGATAATGCACGACAGAAAGGCTGTAAAGGGATAGCAGGAACTCACAAATAGATGCGATGGGACCATGCCAAGAGAACTGCGCATAGTCCAGAAGATTGGAAAGCATGCAAAAAGGATGGGAAGAGAAATGAGATTGATGATGCAGATTGGAGAATATGAGATGGACCAAGTAATTCTAGACCTAGGGTCGGACGCAAACGTTCTTCCGAAGTAGACATGGGAGTGCATGGAAAGGCCTACACTGCAATGGTATCCTATCCAGCTGCAAATGGCAAAACAGAAAAATAGTGTACCTATGGGAAGGTTACAGAGAATGACCATGGATATTGAAGGGGAAAGCATGCTAGTAGACTTTGAAGTGATAGAGATTGTGGATGATAGCAATCCCTGCCCCGCACTATTAGGAATAGATTGGGCCAATGACATGAACAGGGTGATAAATCTAAAGAAGCACAAGATGATTTTTGAGAAAAAGTCTCTACGTGTAGTCGTACCTTTGGACCCTATAGAAGGATCGCACTACATGGAGATAGTGTGCAACTATGAAAGTGACTACAACTTAGACTGCATCTACAACATAACCACATGAGAGTAACAGTGGGTAAATCCCACCGAGGATGGACGAATCTCATGGGAGCAAGAAATCTCCTGTACATCGGATTCTGATGAGGGAATAAAGCGATGGTAGAACCAGTTGCACAAGGTGACCACACTGTACTGTAATATGATGACAATATTTTTGCACTACGTATCAACAAAAGTGAGGGATTTGCCTACTTATGATGGATTAAGTGAGGTAGATGCTTTCTTGAACAGATTTGAAAAAGAGGTGCCAAAAAAACAACGTTTCGACGCTTTGAAATGGGTGCTATGTGCTACACCTACGAGGTGGTGGGGTACACACCAAGGAAGCTTTGAGGACTGGTGCAAATGCAGGAGAATGATGCGCGTGCATTTTGGGAAGCCTCAGATGCGTTTAAAAGACAAGTATGACAGACAGGATGATCCACACCTGCACCTTGCCAAGTAGACAAAGATCTATGGGGAAGAGCCACAACCTGAGTGGGTGAACCTGTTTTGTCATGCCCTAGATGTTATACCCATGAATTGGTATATAGAGATGGAGCTCCACCATGGGACGAGTGAATGGGATATCTTGCACGAAGGGTTCCTGTCAACCTTCACGTTTAAGGATTGTTGGTGGGACATTGTTGATGAAGTGCTACAAGCAGTAAAAGAAGCTATCTTTAAGATACTTGAGGAGCTAATAGAATTGATTTAGTCTGAATGGGCTACTTAGCTGAGTTGTGCACTGGAGTGTTATAACAAAAATACTGAAGAAGACAACGAGGATCCACGAAAAGTTAACATTCCAGAAGCTGAAGGTTATTGTGAGGTTCAAGGACCACTGATTGAAGACCCTCACTTAACCACGTCGGTAAATACAAATCAAGTGAACATTGGTACGGAAGCTGAAACTAAGTATGCAACGTTCAACAATTACTAGGAATGACACGATGGTGGATAAGGTCACTGAGTTACTCTGCGAGTACTAGGACCTATTCCTGACCAAGAACACGAACTTAAAAGAAATCATCGAAGATTTAAGAATGATGTAGATGACATTAAAGCTAGACACAAAGCTTGTTAAGTAGAGGCCTTACTGCTTGACTCCCAAGTACAAGGAGAAGGTCCACATAGAACTAGACAAGATGCTTGTAGCTGGAATCATTGAGCCGGTGAAAGAATCTGATTGGGTAAGCCCTATGGTGGTGTAGGAAAAGAAGCAGAAGGGCGAGATAAGAATATGCGTGGACCTCATCAAATTGAATGACGCATGTCTGCATGACCCATTCCCAACTCCGTTCACAGATGAAGTATTGGAAAATGTCGGTGGGCAGGAAGCATATTCTTTCACTAACGGATTCTCAGGGTACCACCATATCAAAATCGCGCCAGAATATAGAAGCAAGGCAACCTTCACGACTGAATGGGGCTACTTTCAATACATTTTTATGTCGTTTGGACTGAAGAATGCACCGGCCATCTTTTCGCGCATAGTTGTTGCAGCATTCAAAGAATATATCCACAAGTTCATGGAGGTTTATATGGATGATTGGACTATATTTGGACTAGTTAATCACCATGTAGCGAGCTTATGCTTGATGTTGGATACCTGCCGAAGACACCAAATTGCATTGAACCTCAGTAAGTGTACGTTCCTCGTTCCTTTTGGGAACCTACTGGGACATGTGGTTTGCATATAGGGACTAATGGTAGACCCCGCGAAGATTGCAGTGATTCTGAATTTGGAAGCACCGTGAAGTGAAACAGCTGCATGCTACCCTGGGACATACGGGGTACTACAGGAAGTCCATCAAATGCTATGCCTAGATCATCATGCCAATGGAGAAGCTGCTGAAAAAATATGTCATGTTTTCCTGGAACGATGATTGCAAGAAAAGCCTGGATGTAGTAAAAGGAAAAATGGCCTCTGCACCGATCCTGGTCTTCTCGAAATTGGACGAGGAGTTTCATGTCCATGTTGACGCATCGTGTATAGTGTTGGGAGAAGTACTAACACAGGAGGGTGGAGAGGGCTTGGATCACCCTATCGCGTTCATGACTCACAGGTTGTCTAAAGCAAAAAAGAACTATTCCACAACTAAACGCAAGGGATTGGCTATGGTGTATGTGCTCCAAAAATATTGGCACTATTTTCTAGGGGGACACTTAAAGGTGTATACGAATCATTCCATGCTGAAATACTTGGTCAATAAGCCTGTGTTGGGAAGGCACATATGCAGGTGGCTTTTATTTTTCCAAGAATATGATTTTGAGGTCATTGTGAAGCTTGGGTGCCTGAACGTGGGACTGGATCACTTGTCGCGCATTGAAATAAGAGAGGAACCTACTAGTCTAGAGGAAGGATTACCTGACACACAACTCTTTACTATGTGCATAGTGGATGGACACTTTGAAGACATAATCCACTTTCTCATGATTGGAACTACGTCGAAAGAATACTTTGTCCAGCAGAAGAAGTAACATGTGGTGCCCATGATAGAATTTTCCGTCATCGCGAGGCACCTATATAAGATGGGCAATAATGAGATATTGCGAAGGTATATACCTGAATTTGAACAAAGTCATATCCTTGTGGACGTGCATGGGGGCACTGTGGGAGTGAATTATGCAGGGCGAGAGACCTCGCAAAAAATTCTCCACGCAAGGTTGTGGTGGTCAACCCTTCATTAGGATTCAAAAGAACATTGCAAGGCCTGTGATATATGTCAAAGAATAGGTAAACCATCATGGAGGGACGAGATGCCTTTGAATCCGCAAGTGATGCTGCAGCCCTTTGAAAAGTGGGTGATCAACTTTGTAGGACCTATCAAACCTCAGGGAAATATGGGTACAAGATACGTCATTACTGTGATAGAGTACCTGACTTGTTGGGTAGAAGCGCAACTGGTAAAAGATTGCACAGTCGCCACGGCCATGAAGTTTCTATTTGAACATGTATTGACATGATTTGGATGTCCAAAGATATTGATGATCAATCGCGGTACACATTTCTTGAGTGAAACAATTAGCACGCTAACAGAAGAGTTTCAGGTGTATCATTAGAAAAGCGCATTGTACCATGCACAAGCCAATGGAACAGTAGAAGCATTTAAAAAAATACTGGAGACTGCGCTGACCAAAGTATGCAATGCACAATGAAGTGATTGAGACTTGTGCGTACCTGCAGTATTATGGGCTTATAGGACAACCTGCAAGAAACTGATGGGACAAATACCTTTCTAGTTGATCTTTGGAGTGGAAGCCTTAATGCTAATGGAGCATATTGTGCCTAGTCTATGCATAACAGCATTCACAGGTATGATAGACCGTGGAGCCCTAGAGGAGAGGCTCGTGCAGTTGGAGGAACTCGAAGAGGAACGATTTTTGGTTGGATTCCATCAACAGGTACAAAAGTAGCGAGAAAATGCCTGGCACGATCGCCATATTAAGTTGTGCACCTTCAAGGTAAATTATCTAGTGTTACTTTATGATAGTAAGTTTGATAAATTCCTAGGAAATTTTAGAATGAATTGGCTGGGACCGTATGTTGTTAAGGAGGTCAGAGATGGAGGTGCGGCGCAGCTGGTAAAGCTAAATGGAGATCCTTCCCAGGAAAAGTGAATGGTAGTCGATTGAAGCCATACACGGGTGGCCCGACTATCTGACTAACTGAAAGTTGCACAGTCTTCATGCTCCTGATAGCTGAAAAAAAGAATGGGACTATAAATAGATCTAGGGGACATGGAAACATATGCGGGGGAGAAGTTATGACACGTGGTCTCAGAACAATGAATACAGGAGATTCAGTAGGAAGTTGCTCAGTGTGCATCCGACCTTGCAGTTGTCCGGGCAGAGTTGAAAGGCCTCCGCACCAACAGAGTGACTCGAGGGTGAGTCATGATGTTTGTGTTGGGAGCTTGTTAGGTGTGGGATCCCCCCAAGGCAAGTTTTGGGGCTTAAAAACCAATTTGTGACTAAGTCCATTGTAAAAACTCCGCGATTTGTGGGCGTGGAGCACGAAGTTGTAATAGAGTCATAGGGTTGTCCACCCTCATTTTTGTAAGGTAATGTTGGTTTGAAAGATCTACCCATGGTCCGCAGACCATGGGATTGTATAAATAGAGCAAGGCTCTAAGTTTAAAAAAAATATAAACAAGGAAATAAATCGAGGAATAATTAAGTCGAAGTGTAGAGTCATGTCCTTGGGTCATAGAGTACAAGAAGGCTCTGCAGTTGAGTGCACAAAGGCCTAGTAGTCCGCAACTGAGTGCGCGGACCCCTGCAGTTGAGTGCACAGGGTAGTTTGAGTCTGTAATCATTGGAAGCATTAACAAAGAGAATTTTTACCATATATTTTTGTATCTTTTCCTATTTTATGCACTGAAGTATATTGGGTATGAATTGCAAGTTTACTATTTATTTACTGCACGAACTGATATGACAGTGTTGAGTAAGTGAATATAATATAAGGTATCCATTTACACAAAGATAACTAACTATTCTAAGAAGATAAGTAAGATCCATGGTGTGACTTGGGGAAATAGTGTAGATCACTGCTCCAGTAGCGCAAAAGCTCCTTAGCCCCTGGTTAGGGATATGTGAAGACAAATATAATAGGGTGCGAAGGCCTCACAGGTCAGGGAGGTGCCTGAAGTAGCCTGCGCGAAGGTATTCACAATTGGACTAAATCAACCCCTGAGGCATCTCAAGGGTGCAGAAAAGTGTTTCTGGCATCCCCCCACACTACTTTGGATGAAACCTCAGTCTGTGCATCGTGTACTGTTTCCAAAGGGACAGTAGTACAGGGATTTGTTTGGCTAACTAACTTCGAACCTGGGTCAGGCCCCAAGAAGCCAACAATGTAACCAAATCCAACTTCATTATTCGATCAGTTCTACATGAAACATTATCACTCAACCCAGATCAACATGAGGGCATCACTAATAAAAAACAAAGATACAACAACACTGATAAGGTTGATCAGTCATTTATGAATGGAAACGCTTCCCTTATGTACCCGAATTTGAAGAAATGAACTCATGTGTATACATGACTTAACCAAGACCAAACTGCATACAAATATGCAAATTTTGACCTAAAATTGTGTACGTCTTCAAAACTTTAGAAAGACCGAGATCATGATATTTAGAGATAAGAACATAGGTCAATACTTAGATCTAGTCAATCCATGAGCATATCATACAATGGAAAGTAGTTTGATGTCTCATGATCCCAATCCATCATTTTATTCATCGGTGCATAATTATTTCAGATCTATGTGTCAACTATGGCCCTTACAATGCAAATATACTTTAGATTGAAGTATTCATCAAAAACCATTTCGCATGCACACTTAGCACTTTGATCTTCACCTCCTTATATATTTAGAGCCTTAGCCAATACCATGAGTCAAAACTACACTAGTTCCGATGGTAATCTTGGACAGGATCAAGTAATCATTACTGCACTCAATATTGTGTGCTAATACCATGGTAAGGACCCTTGGTATTCTTAAATTAGTGCACCATCATGTACACAGCTTTTCTTCTTTGCACCTACGTGTATACGCGACTTGGCCTTGACAAACTTGCGTATAGATCTTCAAATATTCACATTTATCAAACTTATGATTCTGATCTGTAAACCTTTGTCCCATCATTTTGTTATTATGTTCCATCACTCTATCACCTCTGAACTGACCTGTGGATTCATCTAGTTACCATATACTTGTTCTATTACAAGTGAGTTTCCATCAAGGACAACACATGCATCATAATGCCAACATTATAATCAAATTTTTTCTTATGAGATTTTCGAAGACCAAATTTCAAAATTTAATAAGTTCCTGAGTTATGTGTTTGATATCATGCAATCACTTTAATTATTAGATAGATATATATGGTAATTATCCTCTAACTTATTTACATATTTTCTTTTGTTGAATGTTAGGATATTTTGATTAACATTTCTTATGATATGTTATAGTTTATTTTTGCTATCAAAGGGAAATTATGATATATTCTAAGTTTATATATATATATATATACATACATACATACATACATACATAATGGTAAATTGTGATATTCAAGCAACAAAATTTTAGTTTTCTCTCGCTTTTGATATAGACTTCTTTTCAGTTTATTGATTCCAGTTATTGCATGCAAATAAAACAGAAAAATATTTAAAATATATATACTGAGATTTTGAAAAATATTTCTTTTCTAAATATTATGTTTGAATGAATTCCCTATGCCCCCATCTAGCTCGCTATTGTTTTATCATTCATGTCAAATATAAATTGCACACACAACATTCTGTATATTTTTTGGATTTAATTATAAATATTAATCTATGTCATATATTTTCCCTAATTTAGTTTAATTTTGTCATTTGTTCAGTTTAGTTTTAAGTTAGAATAGGCAACCGAGCCTTAGTTTTGGAGAATATACAACCACTTCAACGAAAAAGGGTCTAATTGGGACCCTCATTGGGCCAATACATAACTCGTTGTAGTTAGGAACTTTCCCCCTGTCAACAAGTTGACATCGCATCCTCACAAATGATGGTGGACAACATAGCAAGGTCAACTTTTGAGTGCCATAACTTTTGCATACATACCTCATTTGAGGTATTTCTTACATTGTTGGAAAGGTATATAAATTTAAAATATATCCAAGGAGTCTAGCATAAGTAAGAGATTTTGGACATCCAAAAAAATCTCTAAATTTCTCAAACTACCTCTGAAAGGTTTTAAACCCCAATTTTCCAAATTGGGTCCCATTGGTAGAAATTGTCCTATGAGTTGATTCCTCCAATATTTCCACTCTAAAAGAATAAATATGGATGAAAAATAATATAATGATCCAATTCAGATCATATCTCCCCATATTTGAAGGATTTTGGTCCCAAAAATCATTTACTAAATGAGGTGAGGAAATTCTTCCTCTACCTTCTCCCTGGAGTACCAATTATCCTTGCTTGGAAGTTGACATTTCAAGCCAATATGAAAAAGGTCATGTTGCCCTTTTCCTTGTATTTATGAACATATTATATAAAAATGTGTCCTCTATCAAATCTACCTGAGCATCTGGTGGTAAAACCTCTACAAAAGGTACAATATATTCCTTTCCTAATCTAGCATGGATGGCTCATAGAGTTTTAAATTTTCGAAATTCAGCACTAAGTATATGCATATGCATAAGGGTATACTGAATCTATAGGGTTTATCTCTCACATTTTCCAATATCTCAAAGAGAACATATTGTAGAGCCTTAATTTTCTTGCCAAGACCCTTTAGCATCTCCTTGTTCAATTGTAGCCGTACTCTATCTCCCACCTTGAATAAATTCTTTATTCTATGATGATCATGCTTCACCTTGTACTTTTCTTACGACTTTCTCAATGTCTCTTGTACTTAGAGATGGATTTTCTTGATCTTCTTAACAAATTTCTTTGCCCTTAAGGCATCCCCTATGAGTTCCTCCCTCACTACTCCTTATTGCAATATGTAATATCCAAAGGTGAAGGTGACAAATGTGCAAAACAAGTTTCAAGTGGGGACTTACTAGTAGAAGTGTGGGCAACTTTGTTATAAGAGTGTTGTACATATACCAAGTTTTCATCTGAATTCTTTGGATACTTCTTATTGTGACACCTCAAAGCTACACCAAAGTCCTCTTGACTACTTTTGACTACTTTCAACTTCATGCCCATCTTCTCCCATATTGTAGTCCAAAATGAACCAAGAAATCTTATGTCCCTATCCAAAATGATGTTCCTTCGGTACCTCGAAATTATCTAAGACCTATCCAAAGAACAAGTTTATTGCTTCTTTCCCATTGATGGTCTTCTTACATGGTATGAGAATGTACATCTTGGTGAACCTGTCAACTATGATGAAAAGTTAGTCATGTCCCTTCCTATTTGTTGGAAAACCTCCCATAAATTCCATGGAAATTCTTTACCAAGGATGAATGGGTATAGCTAAGGGATGGAATAGAACTTATTTCCTATTACTAGGCATGTTGGTACAACAAAGCATACGTCCCCTTATGAACCTAGCTACATTTTCTTACATTATAGGCTAATACACATACCTCTATAAATTGGCTATTATTTTCCCTAAACAAAAATGCACTACCACCTAGGATGTCTGAGTCTCTCTCATAGCTACAGTCTCTGACATTCAGGAACACGTAAATTTTCCATCATATAGAGTAACGCATTGTAGAGATGATAGTCAAGTGTGTTGTCACCATCGTGCACATGACTCTAGCACTACAATTGTCGAAACACCTCCTTGTATTCCTCATCATATGTATATGTCTCTTTATATGCCTCATGTGTGAAAATATCCATGTGGATCAGAGTTCTCAAAGTTGTGATATTTGAGTTGGGTGGCCTTGAAAGCATGTCAGCCAAATTGTTTGTGTTTCCCTTCTTGTACTTGATCACTAAATGAAATTTTTGAAAAAACCCCATCCACTTGTAATTTTTGGTTTGTTCTAATTCACTCTAGGGTTGTTGGTATTTTAGCAGTTGGTGATATGTGTTGATTACTATCTCCCTTCCCTAAGGTTTCAACTTTTTGACGTGTACCAGGGCATAGAGCTCCTTGTCATAAGTAGGGTAGTTGAGAAATGTCCCATGAAATACCTCATAATGGTAGAAAACAAGCTTTCCTCCATACATCAGCATCACTCCCATAGCCTACCCACTTCCATCTATCTCCAATTTAACTTTTTAAGGGTAATGCAAGAACTTGTGCTTGACTAATTTTGTTCTTTAACTCCTCAAAGGCCTTTTGCTAACCTTTCTCCACAATAAATTATTTCCACTCATTGTTATGATATGGACTGGTGCTACTAGTGCTAAAAATGAAGTTATTAATTTTCTTAGGTATTGTGTTGCCTCAACAAAACTCCTAACCTCAGAAACATTGGTAGGCACTGACCACTTCATCATGGTCTCCATCTTGGAAATATCTATCTCCAATGCTTCTCCACCAATCATATAGCCTAAATACAACAAATGTTACTATACAAACTGAAATTTATTGAGATCTTCTATCAATTTTTTCTTCTTCAATGTCTCTAGAACCTACATTAAATGTGAGATGTGCACCTTCCAAGTAGAACTATATACCAATATATCATCCAAGTACACAATAATAACTAAACCTACAAAAGGTCACAATATGACATTCATTAATCTCCGTTGACAAACAAAATCGTCAATGTTTCCTAATTCAAGCTCAATTATAATCTCTCACCTCACCACACAAAATTTTTCCCTCAATTCTGCAACTGACACTTCTACCACTTCCATGCCTATATTTCCATCTTATATTTATATATCATGCATTGCAAGTCTTTGTTGTGATTGAAGAAAAAAGAAAAGAAACTCCTTCCTCTTTCTTTTTAAGAAAAGTAAAATCCACCCACTTTCCCCTTTTCCAAAGAAAAAAGAAAAACTTAACACCTATTCTGAAATTCAAGTTCACAATGCCAATAGATTTTCTTAGTCATCATAAGAGACATTTAAAGCCTTTCTTTTACCCTAAAAAAATGCATAGGTATGCTCTCGAGCCTTTTGAGTCAGTGGTTATATGTTTAAAACATGCATATATCTTGTCCTTCGAGTCTTGTTGATCTCATTCATGTTTTAATTCTGAATTCCAAAGACTATAGCATCCACCCCTTTGGTGTTCTATCAATATTTACCTTAAAACTAATTATGCCCCCCTTTATCATTGTAAAATTTCTAAGAAATTGTTCCCTTAGCCCCTATGCTTATTATTATCAAATACAAGTGGCTTTTCTATAATAATAAAAAAAAATCATGCCATGAACTTCTTTGTTGTTGTCAAGGTCTAAAATGTTTCCCTATCCCCTCTTGGCTCTCCTATCATTATAGAAATTTAAATATATGTATGGTCTAAAAAGGATATTCAATGCATCTTCAAAGTCTACAAAAATTCCCAATCGACGCTTTAACAATTGAATGGTCTCATCACAGAACTTAATGAAAATTTCCCTGGGGCCACTTTTTTTTATGTCAATACTTACAATGTAGTTGCAGGAACCATTACAAACTACGACTCATATCGCTTTCAAGTTAAAGGTACTATATAACGTAGCAGAGGGTGTGGGTTCCATGTCATTGTGAAAGAAATAGTGTCCAGAGAAAGGAGCCCAGTTATCGCACTCAATAGATGACGATTCTATCAAATCTCGACATATTTGGCTTTACCATGTTCTTTGTCCTTCAGAATTTTCTAGCGAGACTAATAAATGAAGTGTTGGTCAAAAATGTTGTAGAGGAATTTGTTCATCTAATTATGGTTGAATTTTGATTTCAATACATGAGGATTTCTCTAATGTCGATGAGTTTCTTTGTCTTGTTTATAAATAGGGGCATTCAAATAATAAGAGCTTATGTGATAAAAATATGTTGTAGTGCTATACTAGTTCTTTGTCGATTGTTAAAGTGATGGGTGTCTGTGTGGTGATAGTTTTGAACTAGATTTAAAGGTGGAGGTCATGGAAAAAATCTTCTAAAATATTTTACTCAAGAGACTCGTGCTTTGTTGACAACGATGGCTATCCTTGGATCCAACAAAAGTCTCCCTTCAATAGAACAACTTGGATAAGTTGGCCACATGGAATCATTTCTTGTTATTGACGCACAACACTTTTTCATAGTCCTTGATAATATTTTTATTTAAACAAATGGAATTTTCTCTTCCTTCCCTCTAGATAAGTGTCAAAGCATTCATATGGCCAGATAGTGAAACACTTGTGAAATTTTTTAGCTTTTGTGGATTTTTTGCCATATTTACAATTTCGACAAGCAATTTTGAACTCCAAGACTCTATGGAAAATATTTATTTGAAGAAGTTATTTGAGGCTTAACTCTAATGTCAAATGCAATGATCCATGTCGATCTCATCCACCTTTATTATGATATCCCCAATTTTGATTTTTTATTTAATAGGATTAACTAATTTTATTGGGGAAGTGCTAAGCATAGCACAATTTTGTAATTTGAGCATTGGATACATTTTTTATACATGGGACTTAGGAGAAATCGAAACTTCAATATTAGTGGGATATGGGGGCCACCCCTCATGGAATATGCACCCCTAGGAGGAAAAATCAATTTTGTGGAAAGGAGGTCAAAATATTTGGATGAGGGGCACACAAGGAAAGGTGAGGCAACAATTATAAATAAAGGGTTGAAGGAAACATTGGTGACCTTTTGATAATTTCACATTTACACATTGTTTCTCTAGTTGTTCAGCTGAGTCACAAGTGTTGTTTAGCACCAGAAGTTTCAAGGGTAAATCTGACCCTCTTCTTTAGTGGAGCATAAGTGCCACCCTAGGGAGGTATTGTCACGACTTTGTGGAGACTTGGGGGACCAATTTTAGGTGGTACGACTTTCCTTAGCTTCAGCCTGGACGCAAAAGAAGAACCACATAGTTCTTGGGTGAAGTGGGTACTGAAATTAGAGGCTATACCATTATTGGGAAATTCCTTGTCCAAATTGTAGGTGAAGGAAGAGAATTTATGGGAGTTGAGAGTGCCCTTCTCAGCTAGACAAGTTTCTTTGGTTTGGCTACATAGACTTGTCCCAGGACTGCACAATCATTGGTGGAGCTAAGTTTCGGGAGGTTGAGAGAAGGCTTTAGGAGTTGAGTTGTTGGTTCATTTTGTGGGCCATTGGAGGAGGATTGTTGTAGTTTGGAGAGAAAAGATTGATAGGAGTAGCCACAGTAACAAAATTTGAATTTGGTGGAGGGCCAAGTTGTGAAGGGTCAAATTTTGGAGGTTGGAACCAAGGGAAACCCGTTCTATTTTTTTCTGGGTTTTTAATAAGGATCTCATATCTAAAATTGTAGAATTTTCTGGGTAGATTGGAGGGGTCAAACAGGGGTCCCAACTCAACCAGCAGTAAGAGGAGCTAGTGGAAATTTGGTGAAATTTCGAGGTCAAAATTTGGCCAATTTGTTCGTGGATTTTTGGTGGAGAGGTCGGGGTTAATTTTCCATAATTTTCTGAGCACCAGAGGAGGCCCTAGCAACAGTTCTTCATAGCCAGCAACATATTTCTTGGTAGTTTCAGTGCAAAGCTAGGAGAGAGTCGCATCAGATTTTGGAGGGACTTCTTATGGTTCATTTGGGGTTAGCTAGCTTGCCTTGAGCAAGCCCAGGTTCACTCTTTCCAGCACCTCATTTTACCATCTTCATATTATAATTAAATGACTCAACAAAGCAGTTTTTGGTGAAATTTCATGGACTGATTCATGTGTTTGTTTTTCATGGTTTTAATGTCTATGTTTGCTTTGCTATTTACTATAAAGATTACCTAGGAATATTACATTTATCGTGACACTAATAGATATGGGTAGAAAATCCTATGGGGGAATTTAACAAAGGGATAAAATCTGAAAAACTATGGGAAGTTAAATGTATTTTTTGTTTTTTATTTTTAAAATCCCTCTACCCTCGAGTCACTTCCACTGTTAATGACGATGTCTAATTTGGGACCACTTTATGTTGAGTTTAACTAATTATAATATATATAAATAAATTTGGTATAGTTTCTATAATACTAGCATAGATCCATCTTAAGTACAGATCTAACATGAGCCTAGAGGGATTAAATTTCTTCACATGCAAAAGTTTTTAGAGTGAAAAATACAATGTGTTATTTTTCATTGTTTAAATTATATTTTTGAATGCTAAATAGAGTATATATAGGAACAAATAAAAATTGTAACCATAATTTTTTTTTTTTCTATATATAGATATATATGAAGTTGATATCGATATAAATTAGTTAAAATAGATATTCAAATAGTTTATTTAAATATAATGTTGAAATATTTTTGAAAAATATAAGATTTAAGCATCTGATTCACACATTTATTTCACTTATAATTAATTTACAACATATTCATTTTTTTTAAATTAGAGCCTACATTATTTTTCTATTTAGGACACCATACTAGATCCATCTTAACCTCAGATCTATCAAGCGATGAGACGGATCCAATCTCTCGATTTGAAAACCTTGTTTTTGAGTGTAAAACTTGAGGAAAGGTTTGCACCTCAAGAGATTTGATCCCTCTCTGTGCTTGATACAAAGATAAGATGGAGGGATAACATGGATCTAGGCTGGTTATATAAAACTATATAATATCTATATTTTTGTCTATGTGTCTCTTTCTTATGCACTCTCTCTATCTCACCCCTAAACATATACACTCTCTTTCCATATCTCTCTCTCTCCACCTTTCTTCCTCTATGTCTTTCTTCCTCCTTCCCTCTCTCCCCCCCTACAACTTCATCTTTATCTACTTCTCTCTCCATTTCTCTCCCACCTCCCTCTCTCTCCCCCCATCTCTCTCTATCTCTCTCTCTTCCAAATCTATCACTATCTCCCTCCCTCTCCCCTCCATCATTGTCTCCCTCTCTCCCTTCCCTCCTCTCCTCTCTTTGTATCTATGTGTCTCTTCCTTATTCGCTCTCTCTATCTCACCCCTAAACATACACACTCTCTTTCCATATCTCTCTCTCTCTCCAGCTTTCTCCCTCTATGTCTTTCTTCTTCCTTCCCTCTCCCCCCCTGCAACTTCATATCTATCTCCTTCTCTCTCCCTTTCTCTCCCACCTCCCTTTGTCTCTCCCCCCATATCTCTCTATCTCTCTCCCCTCCAACTCTATCACTATCTCCCTCCTTCTCCCCTCCATCTCTTCCCTCTCTCTCTCTTCCCTCCTCTCCTCTCTCCCTCTCTCTCTCTACATCACTCCTTTGTTCTTTCCTCCCTCTCTCTCCCCCTCCAACCATCTCTCTCTCTCTACCCTAGCTTTGTCAGTATCTCCCTCCACTCCCCCCCACCCCCCTTCACTTTGCTTGTTGTCATCACTTAGATCCTTAGTTCAGATGGATCTATGTTTTTTCTTACTAATATTATCTATATTATATAAATTCCACATCTTTAAATATGAAATTATTCTCATTTTAAATTTTAGTAAAATCAAAAAAAAATTCCATGGGAATATTTTAGTAGTCATAAGTATAGAGGATTTATCTATATCTCAAAAGTAATTATAACATTTTTCCTTTTAGCTTCAATTAAAAAAATGTTATAAAATTAAATTGAAATAGAATATTTTTATTGTGAAATAAGTTATGATTTTTGGGCATGTGGTATTGATAAGCTATGGTATTGGCCCATGGTATTGTAACAAATATTATTTACAAGTTAATAATATCCATGGTAAAGTGGGGGTGAATATCCATGGTTATGATTTTTTGGCATGTGGTATTGATAAGCCATGGTATTAGTCCATGCTATTATAACGAAGCCTATTCACAAGTTTATAATATCAATGTCAAAATGGGGGTGAATATTCATGATTAAGAATCTTGTCATATTGTTATAAAATATTTTGATTGTGAAATAAGTTATATTTTTTGGGCATGTGGTATTGATAAGCTATGGTATTTGCCCATAGTATTATAAAAAATCTTATTTACAAGTTAATAATATCCATGGTAAAGTGAGGGTGAATATCCATGGTTATGATTTTTTGGCATGTGGTAATTATAAGCCATGGTATCAACCCATGCTATTATAACAAACCCTATTCACAAGTTCATAATATAATGTCAAAGTGGGGGTGAATATTCATGATTAAGAATCTTGTCCTATTGTTATAAAATATTTTGATTGTAAAATAAGTTATATTTTTTGGGCATGTGGTATTGGTAAGCTATGGTATTGGCACATGGTATTGTAACAAAGCTTATTTACAAGTTAATAATATCCATGGTAAAGTGTGGGTGAATATCCATAGTTATGATTTTTTGGCATGTGGTGTTGATAAGCCATGGTATTAGCCCATAGCCTATACAAAAGTTCATAATATCACTGGCAAAGTGGGGGTGAATATTCATGATTAAGAATCTTGTAAAATTGTTATAAAATATTTTGATTGTGAAATAAGTTATATTTTTTGGGCATGTGGTATTGATAAGTCATGGTATTGGCCCATGGTATTGTAACAAAGTCTATTTACAAGTTAATAATATCCATGGTAAAGTGGGGTGAATATCCATGGCTAAGAATATTTTCATATTGTTCTAAAATATTTTGATTGTGAAATAAGTTATGGTTTTTGGGCATGTGGTATTAATAAGCAATGGTATTGGCCCATGGTATTGTAACAAAGCCTATTAACAAAATCAAAATATAACAAATTGATTTTTATTATTTCTATTACTTTAACATTTTTATTATTAATTGAACCAACATTTAGTATTGTAACAAATCCTACTCAAAAAATTCAAATATAACAAATTGATTTTTATTATTTTTATTACTTTAATTTTTTATTATTAATTGAACCAACATTTAAGTGTTTGCACTCATTACGGATATCACTTTTAACTTTTAATTTTCTCTCCTCTCCCTCACTGTCTCTCCTTTGTTCTTTCCTCTCTCCCTCTCCCCCTCCAACTCTCTCTCTCTCTCTGCCTCCAGCTTTGTCACTATCTCCCTCCCCCTCTCTCTCCTTCACTTTGTTAGTCCTTACTAATATTATTTATATTATATAAATTCAGCATCTTTAAATATGAAAGTATTGTCATTTTCAATTTTAGTAAAACCTTAATTTAATTTCTATGGGAATATTGAAAATATTGTCATTTTCAATTTTAATAAAACCTTAATTTAATTTCTATGGGAATATTTTTAGTAGTCGTGAGGATAGAGGATTCAAAAATATCTCAAAAGTAATTATAATAGTTTTCCTTTTAACTTAAATTAAAAAAAATGTTATAAAATTAAATTAAAATAAAATATTTTTATTGTGAAATAAGTTATGGCTTTTGGGCATATGGTATTGATAAGTTGTAATTATACTATTTTTCCTTTTAGCTTCAATTAAAAAAATGTTACAAAACTAAATTAATATAAAATATTTTTATTACGAAATAAGTTATGGTTTTTGGGCATGTGGTATTGATAAGCTATGGTATTGGCCCATGGTATTGTAACAAATCTTATTTACAAGTTAATAATATCCATTGTAAAGTGGGGGTGAATATCCATGGTTATGATTTTTTGGCATGTGGTATTTATAAGTCATGGTATTAGGCCATGCTTTTATAATGAAGCCTATTCACAAGTTCATAATATCAATGGAAAAGTGGGGGTGAATATCAATGATTAAGAATCTTGCCATATTGTTATAAAATATTTTGATTGTGAAATAAGTTATGTTTTTTGGACATGCGGTATTGATAAGTCATGGTATTGGCCCATGGTATTGTAACAAAGTTTATTTACAAGTTATTAATATCCATGGTAAAATTATTAATTGTTTACATTCTTAGGTACACCTACACATTTACTCTATACTAGGCAATAGAGGGCCTTTAAACGCAGTAATTTTTATTTTTTATTTTTATTTTAGAGGGGCACAGATGGACGGACAAACTCACATGAGGCCAGAGGTATCTAATTTCTAGCTGTGCAAACTTCTCTAGAGCGTAAAACACAATGTGTTATTTTCATTGTTGAAATTGTATTTTTGAATGTTAAATAGACTATATATAAACCCAAATAAACCTTCTAACTATAAAATCTTAATTTTTTCATGATATATAAATAATATTTTTAAAATAATATATAATGTATAGGCAATTGACATTAAAATATTTTACATAACATGTACATCTAGACATTTATGACGCAAATTAAAATGACTTTTTATTATTAACATATTTTTAAGTATATGTCAATATTAATTTGTATTAAAATATTTTATCAATAACCAAATTATAAGATTTAAACTTTTTACTCACACATTTTTTTTACATCTAATTACTTTACAACATATTCTTTTTTTATTATAGCCGACATTATTTTTCTATTTAGAACATAAATTTTAACTTTTATTTTTATTTTAAAGGGAACAGATGGATGCACAAACTTACACATCCCTCTCATACTAAGATTGTTTTGAAAGATTATAGGTTTATTTTGAGGTTAATTTTTGAAGAAAATTATTACTGAAAGTTTGGTGAGTAAAAATGTCACATGACAGTCCTCAAGAAGGCTAAGGAGATGTGGGATTGACATAGAGGACTACGAAGGATTTAAAAGGTTATTTTCATTGTAAAATATGAAAGGGCTTGAATATAAGGAGACTTCTAATAAAAACAGTTAAAAAGAATTGTAGAGACTATGGACACGTCGAAGGCGAGCATGAATATCATCCTAAGTTGTTCATTATATGTCTTTGTATTATAGATTATTTTTGTAAATATCTATAAGTATATTGTATTTTAAATTGTATGTCTTTGTATTGTAAATTGTATTCCCTTTCTATTGTAAATGTTTATATTCTTTTGGGAGATATTTGACCTATGTTTTCATCTTTATGTAGAGAAATATTATTTGATTATTATGGTTATGGTCAATTAAGGGGTTAGAACAAGTTAGTGATTAATTAGTTTATGGGCTTAGGGATAAGGGGTTAGTTTAAGGGTTTAAGGGTTACAGGTTAAGGGCTTAGAGGTTAGGGATTTAAGGGCTTATGGAAATGGGGTTAATCTATGTTTAGGGGGTTAATTAGGATCTATAGGATTTAGAGGTTAATGTGTTTTTAGGGAGAATTATTAATAAATTTTGAAAGTATATTATGCACATTTAAAATATAGGCATTTAAAATGTTATGTTCTTAAACACAATGTTTTTCGTTCATAAAAGAGACTCTTTTTCATTTTTTAAGGTAAAAAGTATGGGACACAAGCCTTGCATTTCGTGTTTCAAAATGTTTTACTATGGGACAATGAACTTTTTAAGCCATGATATAGAGTGAAGAATTTTGTATATAAAGTCTCTCTTTTGTGATAAGTAAAGGGTCTCCTTTTCTCTAAATTGTGAGAAAACTTAATATCAAAGCTATAATAGTTCTAGGAAAATATTTGATAAGTCATTAATCGTTATTTTTTCTAAATTTATATTAGTTAATATCACTCATGAAATGTAGAACATTCCATTTTGAATGTCCTTTTAAGTAGGAGCAACTTTTTTATTCTATATATAACATTCACTTACCACGAAGTACAAAGGAGTGAGCTTATGACATTTTGGTCAAATTTACTAACTATTTATATATAACATTCACTTACCACTAATTACAAAGGAGTTATTTTTTGACATTTTGGTCAAATTTACTAAGTAGACAAAAAGAAAGAATGCCCCATTTTATGTAGAAGGATATACTGACGTCGTGCCTTAGTAAAAAACTGTTTCCTATGAATCTAATGCCTTTACTAGGTTCCCTACCACTTTTCTAAAGAAAAAATGGGATCCTATCTAATTTTCTTTCATAGGTTATTGATTTCAAAGTTTATAAGTGAAAACATATGATGAAAATACAAAATAAAATGCAACTAATAAATTAGATCAACAAACACATTATTGCCTTAATTTTGATAAGCTAACCTAGACAATATGAGACCTACCTATTTAGGATCAAGGATGAAAAAGATAGGAAATTAAGAATAATAGGGTATAGAAAGAGTAATTAGAGGAGACGAACACAAGACCAAATAGTGAAGAATAAAAAAGACTTATCTTCCTCTTGAACATTCCTAGACCTATCTAGCCACCAACTAATTTTAATAGTAACTTTCATTGTGAGAATACCTTTTATATAAGATTAAAAGTCAACATCCTCTTTAGAAATAATTTCCTTAATTAAAAAAATATAATACAAGATCCACTGTCCACTTTTCATAATCAAAGGATTGAGAGGATTTGGGGATAAAATATATTTTGTGTCCTTTCCCCTCTCATTCTCTTGTCTTATGGAAGCCATTATGAACAATATTGTAGTATTTACCTTGAGGTTTTACTACTTGAACTTAATTGGTATTTCTTGGATTCATTAGTATTATTTTTTTAGACTTGTACTTTGAGTACATTTGAAAATGTGATGGAATGAGAAGTGTTTGAAGATTGTCAGGAGATTGTTCCTAAAAATTTTCAACATAATCTTGAACATTTTTCTAAATTGCACAAGCTTCATGACTACATGGACTTGTTTTATTTGTTTCTTTCTCTCACCCAAGCTCATGTTTTCTCACCCGTCCTCTTAAAACTTTTGGTCTCTAAGTGAAATCAAGAAAAAATATGGCATTATAATGATGAATGAAAAATAAGATCAATATGTTTTTATATGGTTGTAACTATATATCTCAGAAAGTGTATCTCTTCCTACATGTCAAGAAAACTAACATCTTTCCTAGATTTTTTCAACATATTATTAAATATAATCTTGATAAATTTCACAATCTTCATTATTGATTTGTTGTCCTTGTTTCTTTCTCTCACCTAAGTTGTCTTTGTCTTTGTCTTTGTAGTCTTTGCTTTCCAATTTTATATTTGTAAATTTTTGTATCGAAGTTTTAATATTTTCTATATATAGTAATATTACTTTGTTGATTGTAATTACATAATATGGTCCCCTTGGGCATTGATCAATGAGGAAGAGGTGGTTGTAGTACAAGTGTTTATTCAAGAACCTAGAGGAAATATTGAGAATCAAGCTAATGATCCTATCGAAGAATATAATGATGTTGATAACACATTTGAAGAATAAGGGAAAAATAGATTGATACATGAGACATTTAATAATGTTGAAATAGATGATGATGGCACCATAATGATGGTCGTTCTTTTGATAGACTTGTACTTGAGAGAGAAATTGAACCTCTTTATGGAGGCTCAAAAACATCTCTTCTCTCTGTTGTATTGTTGTTGGTCAACTTAAAGGTGGTGAATGTTTTTTCAAACACATGCGTGACACAACTCCTAAGGTATCTAATATATTTTGTGACATTAATTAGTACTATCTACATGATAAAGAAATAAAATTTTCCTTTAGTTTTAATGTAATTAGTACAAATATCATCATTTAATTAATTTGTAATATTTGGATGCAATATGTATGACTAATATCGTTTAGTACATTAACTAGAAGTATTGTTTTTTTATGTTGTCTATTTTTAGGTGAATCTTTGTTACCACTATCAAATGTTTTACCTCGTATATACCAAGAGTTACATGCCATTATGAGAGATATTGGAATGGAGTATCAAGCAATTCATGCATGTCCTAATGATGATATTCTCTATTATAAAGAACATGCATTGAAAGACAAATGCCCAAAATTTGATGAGAGTATATATCAAACTGATAAGGTAACAACAAAGGTGTCTCACAAGGTTCTTCGTTATATTCCCATAATTCTGCATATGTGAAAATTTTTTAGGTGCAAAATCATAGCACAAATTATAGATTACCATGCAACGAATAGAAGTGAAGATGATGTTCTTCGAATGCCTGCAGATGGATCTGAATTTAGGAATATAGAGGAAAAGTGGCCAAAGTTTAAGACATAACCTCATAATATTATGTTTTCATTAGTAGCTGACGGTGTCAATCCATTTGGAGAGCTCAAATCTACTTACTCGGTGTGGTCCATTTTTGTTATAAAAAATAACATTCCTCCATCGAAGTCAATAAAGAGGGAGCACTTAATGTTGTAGATATTAATTTGTTTAGAATAATCTTTTTTAACACATGAATATGTTGTTCCAGGTATTAATTTGTTTACTCATATATGTTCAATTATGTCTTATATTTTTTTTATTTACTCATATATGTAGTAATTATGTATTGTATATTCAATCAAATATTAGGTAAGTACGAGGTCAAAAATATGAATGTATATATCAAACCTCTTATTGATGATGTAGTGGAGTTATGGAATGACATCACTATGTATTATATCTCTAGACCAGTAGATTCACAAAGCAAATTTGAATTCCATGCAATGCTTGTATGGACAATTCAGATGCCCCATGGCTAACACATTTTTGTGGCATGTTATAACATTACCCTGCACTTTAATAGTGTTTAATTTTGTTAATTTCATTTCATGTATTTTTTTAAATAGTATCTTCATTTTACATACTTGAAATAATTGATATAAAAATTATTCCATCTCTTGCAGGTCTTCAAATGAAGGGTAAATTTGCTTGTCCAGTTTGTGGTCCTTGTTAGCTACCTATACCAATAGGTTTCATTTTTCATGATTGGCAGGGGAAGTGCCAAATATGTTCTACTTTGGTGATGCAAAGATCTCATATTTTGTGGAAAACACCTATCTACAGTTGTTTGATGCTCTCCTACTTCTGAATGGGTGATCCAACAGTCTAAGCTGGGTCATGCCATATTTCAATTTTTGTTGTAGACTAGAGAAAGAAATCTGTCCAAACTGTTCATTCTTGGCAGATAAGTAGTTAGGTAGAGAATGAAGGTTCCCAACTGCTTAATCTGGGGCCTTGGAAGTAATAAGGCTAGCCTTAGATAGAAATCAAAAGGAAATGCCAAAAGAAAAGAAAAGGGCACATGAGGGTTTGCAAGTTTAAGTGCACCCTCCTTGAAGTAACAAAAAATGCTAGGCAATAGAATGGGTAGGTAGATGGGGTTGCAGAAGCATGATTTCTTTCATATCACTGGCCTAAGCAAAGGAAACACATGGTGGCCAGTGTAGATCTTCCTATTCAACAGTTTTGTAGCAACAAAGTGAAGCATGTCTAACTTCCCAATCATTCCCTATCAAACCCATTTCTAACATCCCACTATCACCTTTGTTCATAAGATAAGTCTAACCCTTTGTTGATTCTTGTTACATAAAGAGCCACATTTCTTGTGTAAAAATCTTTTCATTTTGATCTACTCTCCAAACTAAGTTTGTTTCCTAAAAAACTTAGTCTTTGCTTCATCTCTTCTATATCTCCCACCCAATAGTAACTACTAACTCCATTATTACTTAACTCCCTATACTTCCCATTTTCCCTACTACTATATCACTATTGTGAAAAGGCCCACTAAATATGTAAATTCCCCCTTTTTTTGGCATTATAGCCATATGTTCAAATATTTGGAAAATTAGGTGGAATCAAAGGTTTTGTTTGGTTTGCTTGAAGTTAGGGATTAAACTAACACTTGGTTAGTTTAATAACCTATTCCCAACCCTATCCCCTTCACAAACCCACTATGATGTCTAACCCGCGCTATTTGCATAAAACCCGGTTAAAACCCATTTCCTCCGCTTATCCTAAGTTTTTACATCTCGGCGCACTTACCACAAAAAACAAAGGAAAAATATTATTTAAATGCCGCCGGGTCCCGCTGTATCATGTTGGCAGTTTGCTCTCCCGTTGTCCGTCGGATCTGGGCCCTCCCATCCGACGGCTCACATCAATATTGGACCGCCTCCGATGCCCGGACGATAGCGCCCGAAATCTGTCAGACCATGACGTCAGGGCTCGAACGCGTGTCGTTCCGAGATTGTATCGGGAGGCCACCTGCCAAAACCGCTCCCGTACAATAAGCGGTCCGAAATTACCACTTACCGCCTTTGTTTCTCCGCCATACGTCACTTCCATGTCACGCGTACGTCATTGCCACCTCAGCGTCGCATCCCCACTCTATCCACTATCGCTCTGAGCTGTCCGCCATGTCACCTACCCACGTGGAGCCACTCACTGGCCGACACGTCATCACTTCGTACCTGACCCCACCCATGACATCATGCTGACGTCATTCGACAAAAATGCGCCAAAAGCCAATTTTTCACTATTTTGCCCAAAAAAACCTGTTTTTCGCATTATTTGCAATATTCATGCATTGTGCTTTTGCATGAGTTAGAACGTCGTTTACCTGCCAACTTCGAAGACTACTCCCGTGCTGCCAGCACCCCGAATTCACCTGCTCTTCCACCATTGCCCGAGTATACCAGGTATTTATCAAAATTTCCCCTCCGTGCTTGGTCTTTCACATAATTCACTGAACAAGCTAAGAGAAGAAAAACACAGTAAGTTCAAGAAATCCTCATGAACCAGTGCTCCTCTTCCACACTGAAAGCCCAATTTCACTCACAGAAGTTCCCATTGTGTCTGATTTCCACAAATTCACCGTTTTGTTTGCGCATTCGCAAATCTGAACCTCTGCTAGATGAATTCACCGGGAAAGCAAGTCCCAAATCCTGGCATTTGCTCTCTGAAACTATCCTAAGTGCATTTTGACTCAGTTTTACCCCAGTTTACCTCTTCCCCTCTGCAAATTTCCCTGCTCCTGCAAAATTCATTGCTCTGTGTTGTTGTGCCCAGAAAAACAAGTTCAAATACAATTCAAAGTATCAATTGACCATGGAGACGCCAATAGCTCTTAACATTCCACCTCTAAATGCCCCACAAAGAGAGCTAGAATGGTTGCCCTTGGCCGACAGAGACTACCAGATGGCAGAAGTAATCCCAGAGCACAACAGATACCATATTCATGTACTCAATGAGCTGAAAGCCGAACATCTCAGTGGAAATGATATTCTAGGGATTTGGGACTCCAATTTGCCCATTTTCAATCTTCCTCAAGTAAATGTCCTCCCAGATTTAATCCATAGATGCAGTGCCAACTATGACCCATGTCAGAGAGCTGTCCTCAGTCCCTCAGGCTCAGTTTTGTTCCATATCACCCATGAGGCTATAAGTCAAATGCTGCACTTTCACACTACAAAGCCATTGACTCCTCTATCTATTATGGACTTGTTAAAGCAAGGAGGCAAGCTGTCCAGTGCCCAAATCATAGAGATTAATCAACTATTCATTCAATCAGGCTCTCAAACTGTGAGGACTCCTCCTATTGGAAATGTATATCTCAATGACTTGGGAAAAATGCTTGTGGATATTATCAGTTATGTCCTGGGATACAGATCATCTGAGGATGTTGATGAAACTATTCTGGCCATGATGTCCATCTTATCCCCTGGAAAGCCTCCTTCTGTTCACTATGATTATGCTACATACATTGCCAATAAAATTCATGAGCAATTGATGAATTTAGAGAGGGAAAGGATATTTAGATACACTTCTTACATCTATCACTTGTTCCTATTTTATCACCCTGATAGCTTCCCTATTACTCTCAAGAGGTTTGATGCTCAGGGAAACCAAAGGTCTGTGGTATTTTGGTCTTCAATCTTTCATCACATATCTTTTTCACCATACAGCTACTGTGAATTCATAGACCTTTTTATCCATCCAGCCATGTCCTTTCTGTTGAGCTCTCCTCCTCCAAGATTGACAGATGAGATGTAAAGAATCCTTCAGCTCTAAAAGGCCTACAGCATTGGGGATTGGTACTTTTACCAACACCATACAGTGATCAGAATATATGGTTGTGAGTTAGCCCCATATAGGCTACCAAGATATGTCCCTATGAGACTTTTTGCTTTAGAATATTTCAGACAATTTGGAAATGTAGACATGGTCCATTTCCACAGCAAAAATAAGAAGGTACAACTCAAAGTCAGAAACCAGCTAGGCCCATTTATTTATAATAAAAGAGAAGAGGCATGGCAAGAAACAGATAAGATCCTGCAACGCCTCGGGTTGCAAACCAGTTTCCTCTGGATACCCTATGATCCCAATCATTTCATTAGTCTTAGAAGGGTCAAATATAAGTTGGCTAGCTATGATCATGTCAGGTTGCCTCATATTGAAAAATATGCAAATCTATTAAGATGGAAAGAGGGCACCCTAGAAGAGGCAAGTTCTAAAGAAGAAATAGCACAAAAAGAAGCAAAGAAACTTGAGAAGTAAGCTGACTTGGAATATTGTGGACATGTTTCTTCTTCTTATCATACTCAACTTGGAGCAGCTGCCTCATTTTCTACAGCTCCCCAGCAAGCAGCTCAAGCTACTCCTCAAGCAGCTAGCACAGATAAGGGAAAAGAAATGGAGAGGAGCAGACACTCCCAACAACGGAACAACAGAAAGAACAGACAGAACAGCAAGAGGAAATGGCTGAGGCCCTTGTATCCATAGAGCAACAGGCTCAAGAGAGTGTGCCTCCAAGGCAGGAAACAGCAATGGATACCTCAGTACTTCAAACCCCAATAAATGAAGAGAGAACTAGGAAGAGGGACAGACAGCAAGAAACTCCCCTCACTACATCAGCAAGTCAACAAGGGGAGAAAAGGCAAAGATTAAACCCTTTTTCTGAAGAAGAGATGCCTATTGGACCATCCATGGGTATGGGCCCCCCTAGCATGGAAGCATCAGCCAGTTCCTTCCAACAGGAACAAGAAAGACCACTTGGAAGAGAGGTCAGCTCCTCAAGCCAGCAAAGAAGGGCAGAGTCTGGAATCAAGAAGCAATTCATGGATATAAAAGATAGGAATGAGCCAGTCAGACTCCAGCTTTACAATCATTTACTCAAGATGGCTCCCACCAACCAACAGAGGCTCATGTCAGCATATGACATTGCAGAAGGGAAGATGACTATGAGCCATTTCATGCCTACCATGCTGCAGCCACAGTCAGCTGCAGATTATATCAGAACCAACCTAGAAGTGTTTGCAAAGGACATCCACCCAATGGACCAAATAGAGCTACATAAGCAAATGGGTGAGATGGTCTACTCTACTCTTGCAGATAAAACATTTCTAGCCCACAAACTGCAGAATTCTCTCCATAATACTACTGCCCAACTGGAATTGGAGAAAGCTTCTTCTCAAGCCAAAGACAACAGGATTAGGTCTTTGGAAGATATCATTATAGAGCTTGGGCATGACCCAAGTGATCCCAAAGCTGTGCAGGCACTAATGAAGAAAAAGGATGAAGATATAGCAGCTTTGAGGAAGATGGTCAAAATTCCAGCAACCCTTCACCCCCAAACAGAAGATGTTGCTCAGCAGAGAAAGGATCAAGATGTAGCAGCCATGCTACTGACACTACACAAACAATTGGTAGAAACAGAAGGACGATTGATAGCAATAGAGGGTGCATTACAGGCAGCCCTGAAACAGAAAGAAGGAGGGCAGATATCTCAGCCCCCTCAGCCAGTAATTAACCTTGAGGAAACTCCTCAAATTATAAGTCCTCCCACAGGACAAACACCAGAGGCAGGCCCTTCAGCAGCAGCACCAGCAACAACATCAGGACAGACACCCAGCCTTGATATGCAAAATATGATGAAAGAACTTCAAGCTCTGGAGGCCCAGATGGCAGAACTAAATGAGGCCAAGGAAAAATTGGCTACACTTAATGAAAAATATGATAAATCAGAGCAAAGTGTAGTTGAAAAAACAAGAGAGGTAAGGGCTCTTCAGAAGAAAATAAAAGAACTGGAGAAAGAGCTCTCTCTTGATAAAGTTGTAGCTGAGGTCAAGAAAGTCCTGTGGGCCAATATTGGTCAATCTATAACAGATCAATGGTAATATATTGAAACCATCCATGAGCATATAGATCTAATAGGCAGGGCCCAAAAAGAAAGTCAAAGAGCAAGGGCATCTCTAGGCAATATTCCTGAGATAGCCAATAGGATGATCAATGTCCTTAACAATTGTACAGGCCCCCAGCTGGCAGCAATGGGTATCTCTAACAGGACTGATACCATCTTACTAGTAAAAAGGGTGCTCACTTTGAGAAATCATGTGCAAACATTAGATAGAAGGTGCCAGGAAATGCAGAGAGAGGTAAACAAGTTCATGGAGAAATTTAAAACATTGCATAACAAAGGCCTTCCCAGCTTACTAAACAGTGCGGGAAGATTACTATCTCATGAAAACTATGCCAAGAGAGTAAATACATATGGTACAAATCAGATCACTGCAGCATCAAGTGCCCCAGAGGAAATAGGGCTTGCATCTGGGCAGAGTCTCTATGACAAAATAGAGAATTTGTTTTTCATCATGCATGAGATTAGACATCTGTTTGAAGTGCCTCCAAATTACTACAAATATACTGAGGCAGATGAAACCTTAGGCATAATTTTGAGACGTCAGTTGCCTACTCAGGAATGGTGGACAAGCATGATACATACATTGCTGTCAACAAACAGATTTTTCATCAAATTTTTGTACATCAATTATAAGTCATCATGTTCAGAAAATTGATATATTCATTATGACTGGAGAGGAGTGGACAGAGCCAACTCAGCGAACAAATTTAGCCACTAAAGCAACACCGACAGATGTAGATGACGAGGCTGAGATAGCTGCAGCACGACAAAGCAATAAAGGGCTTATTACTCAGAACCAATACGAAGCACCCGGCAGACCCAGTTGCCCCCAAAAGTCAAGAATTTCTGACAAACAGCAAGCAGCTGTTGTATATTCATTTAAGTAGCTTTTAATTTTGTAAGAAATATCTTTGAAAGTTGGTAAGAGCAGTTATTGTGCAGTAACTCACTGTTGAGATATTTCTATGATATTTTGTATATATGCACCCCTGCAGAGCTTATTGGGGGTTGTTGTTACTCATTTGTTCAAGAGAACTCGGCTGTCTATCCTCTGAAAGATATAATACAAAGGAGCTGTTGGTTTCCAGAAGATATGTTTGGCTTGGAAGTGCTGTGATGAAACTATTGACTGCTGCAGGATTCTCGTGTTATGGCGTGATACAATAAGTGTTCTCTAACTGTATTTGTGTTTCATTTCTTGTATAATCTGTCTGTGATGTATGGTGATTAATCTTAGTAGAAAGGTAAAAGACTAGTTCAGGATTTGTCCATTAAGGACACCCTAAACTCAATCCTTACTACTAAATATGTTTTCTTCAGGGTTAGCTGCAACTATGGAATTCTTAAATGCTCCTATTTTCTCTAATCACATGATAAGTCTTTATTCAGTAATTCTCTTCTGCTGCTGAGTAGGATTTGTTCTTCATTTCGTATTGAACTGTGAAAGAACTCTTGATTGCCTTTCCTGGTGTAATTTCTGCTGTCTCTTTTCTAAAAATCAAAGTTTGTATCATGAATACCCATCTAGCCTTGCAGTGAACCTCTCTTTATCACAAACATCAAATCCTATTCATTTCTGGACTCCACATGCCCAATGGCCTGAACTCTCTTTGATGTTTTCATGCCCTTCTTTGAACAATAGCCGACAACCAAAATTTAAACAAAACTACCACCTCATAACTAGCCTAAAATCTTCAAAAAACAAAATTAAAACTAAAAGAGAGAGCCCTCTCTGATTACAGGTAGGCTAGAACCTGTGATCCAAAGCTTGGTTAGTGGTTACCCCAGCCGTATTCCCTCAGGAGTCAAAGGGAACAACCTGGGTGTTAACATAAATGGTGACTCCACTGGGGACTTGAATGAAATTCATAAACCCCTCTCTGATTCTTAATACTGTAGATAAAGCCTGAGTGACAGCCAGAAAGCCTTAGAAACTGCCTCTGCTTTGCATTTGCAGGAGTATATAAAAGCTGCCTCAGTCAATCTTTATTCAGTCTTAAGTTCCATACAGTTGTGCTATACTTGATCAGTCCTTGTCAAATATTACTATCTCTTAGAAATTCTCCTAAAGAAAATCACAGAAACTGGCTCCTAAGAAGAAAACTCGTTATACAAGATCTAACCCAGATCCAGACCCATCACCTGAGTTTCAAAATCCAAACTTGATTTCAAGAATCCTTAAGAAACAAAAATCGGAAGGGACTTTATCAGATTCAAGTTCTGAAACAGGTCTATAAACTAATATTCCAAACCCTGCTAAGGTTTCTTTACATCCTCATACCACTGTTCCACACTCTCCTAGTCCTTCATCCACTTCACAAGGTGTCCTTTCAACCCCTCCACCAACTACACATACCCCTCTCATCCCCTTTCCTCCACTTGTCCCATTCGTTCCTGTTATCCCTATTGTCCCACCAAACATGGCTAATAGATACGCTCCACTATAGTTGCCTGCCAATCCAGGGCCTATGCCCCAAGATTATCAAACCAAAATATCATATTTTGATGGTACTGGCTCTCATTCAGCCCTTCAACATACTAAGAAAATGCAAGATTATTTTGAAAATTATGAGATAGATGATGATGGGGTTAGAATGAAATTTTTTGTGTAAAGTCTAACTGGAGATGTAAGATCATGGTTCAGGTCACTCCCAGCAAACTCTATAGCGACCCCGAAGCCCTGTATCAAACTTTTATTAACAGATGGGAGAAGAAAAAGGATCCACTCCATATTTTATCTGAATACAATGCTATCAAAAGAGGTCCCCAAGAAACTCTCTTGGACTATTGTGCTCGATTCAACAATTTCTACAATGCTATCCCCCAAAATCTCAGACCCCCACCTGATCTGGCCCTATACACCTTTCCTGATGGGTTTGATTCAGATATGGCATACCAATTGAGAGAGAGAGCTCCCCGAACTTTAGCTGAGATGCAAGATATAACAGTCAGTGTAGAAGCCAACCTGATAGCTAGGAGAAATAGGACCAGAATTGAAAGAAAGACTACCTTCGAAGAAGAGACTTCAGGTTGGGATCAAAAATTAGATGCAATAATCACTGGTATGCATAGATTAGGTGACAAAGTAGAATCAGTTGAGAGGAAATCATCATTGGAGGCACCACAGAACAATCCTATCAGGAATCCCAATTTTAGAAGAAATCAAAATCCTAATGTTGGCAAGGCCAGCCCTGAACCAGAGATTAGACCTCCGTTTCAAGAAAACTATGCTGAAGCATCCACTTCTAATGAGCAGATAGATGATACCCACATTAATTTGATGGGCCTGAACGATGATCAACAAGTTTTTCTGAGTCAAGAAGATCATAAGGATGATAACATTAGTCAGTTCCAAACTAAATCAGGTGAATCATTTGATTTCAAACAAGGCTATGACACAGCTGTTTTTGAAGTTCATAAGCAATACAAATTGAGAAGCAGAACTATAAATCTGACATAGCCTAAGAAAACAAAGGATAGCCAGCAGCCTAAGAAGGCTATTGTCACAGAGCCAATTGACAAAACTGATGCAATTACAAATGAAGTAACAGTTGAAGAGGTAACCGAAGTATTTCCCTCAAATCAACAACCAATGGCTACACCGCCTCTACAGCACAATCCAAGTAACACTTTTCAAAAAGTGAGCAAAAAGGACAAACCTCAAGATCAGATTGAAAGTCAAGAAGAAACCTCCAAAAACTCAATTGAGAAAGAAAAAGTTGTTAACCAGAACACCAAGATCCAATCTGAAAAACATTTTGACTTAGAAGCTGAAATTGGTAAATTAAAGATAGCCATTCCTATTTCAGAGCTAGCCAAGCATAACATTTATAAATAACAAATCAAAAAGTCCCTTCAACTGACCCATAATAAGGATGATGTCAATGTGTTGGATGATACCCCAGAATTACTCTTCGGGCCAGAAGTTGATGGGAAGACAGGAAGTACTGGAATCTTACCTTTTTATGTCAGCTTGCATATTCATGATAAGATATTACACAATGCAATGTTTGATTCAGGCGCCTCTCATAACCTTATGCCTAAGTCAGTAATGGAGAGATTGAATCTAGACATCACAAGACCATATAAGGACCTATTTTCATTTGACTCCAGCCAAGTTAAGTGTTTAGGCTTGATAAAAGATTTATGTGTTTCCCTTGTCCAGTACCCAAATAAAACAATCTTAATGGATGTTGTAGTTGCTGATATCCCACCCAAATATGGAATGTTGTTATCAAGATCATGGGGAGCTAAACTCCAAGGTTCCCTACAATTGGACATGTCATATGCCACCATCTCTGTCTTTGGGCAGCCAAAGAGGCTATACAGAGAATCACTCATGAAATACATGGTGAGCAGTGAAGAAAAACCTCAAAATTTCCCTATTTATGCAGTCCATTCTGACATGGATTCCTTCATTCTGTTCAATGATGATATAAGTCCAATATCTGATGACAAATCTGTCTTACTTGAACAAGACCTGCATATGAATGAGCAATCAAGTTCCCAAGAAATCCAGGTTAGGCAACCAATTGATGAGACCATTCTAGAAGACAAACCAGATGAAAAACAAGATCTCCAGCTTATAATTCCAAGTCATAAAGAGGCTGTTAAGCCTCCCCTAAATCAAGAAACCCTTTGGTTTCTTGAGTTTGATGGATCAGTCAACAAATTAGGGGCAGGAGCTGGAGTGTGGATTCATAACAAACAAAGCAATCATGCAGAAGGTCGAGCCTATAGGCTTAATTTCAGATGTACTAATAATATGGCAGAGTATGAGGCTCTTCTGCTAGGCCTCAAATTGGTAAGATCCTTACAGGCCACAAAAGTTTCAATCCTGGGAGACTCAGACCTCATTATTCAACAAGTGAAAAGGCAATTTTGTCACCAATGACAAAAGACTAAGGTCATACAGGTCTGCTGCTATTGAAATACTCAAGGCCTTCACTGAATTTCAAATGACCAAAATATCTAGGACCCACAACCTTCATGCACATAGTTTAGCTACATTTGCCAGTACATGCAAATTTCCTTTTGAACCCAACCACTGCTTTACGCCTGAGATTAAACACATACCTTCTATCCCAAACAATGTTAAAGATTGGCAAGTATTTGAGGATGACACATAGATAAATAGTTTCTTGACCTTGCAGCATGAATTTTCAGGTTTGAACATTGATGTTGATTCTGTAAAAGACACACAACCACTAAGTGAACAGGACCAAACAACTATATCACCCAAAACAGCAAATCAAATACTTTGTCCAACAACCTTTGACAAGGAAAATATACAAGAACTTAAACAATTGCATTTTGATGAAATAACTGGTGCAGAGGCTGAAGTCATACAACTAAAAGACAATTTTCTACCAACAGGCCTGACTCCGTTGGAGGACATTTTTTACTCAAATGATGTTCCTAGAAAACCAAAAATGCAACCCCTTAATGCTGCCATTGAAGAATGCAACATTGGAACTACTGAAAAACCCAAGATAATAAAATTGTCTGCATCTTTGCCTCCTGACCAGAAGCCCGAATACATTGACCTCTTTAAAGAGTTCCAAGATGTGTTTGCATGGAGTTATGAGGATTTGAAATCCTATGACACCTCTGTTATTCAACACACCATCCCTCTCAAGCCTAATCAAAAGCCATTCAAGAAAAAATTAAGAAGAATCAATCCCATGCTTCTCCCTTCCATTGAGAAAGAGGTACAAAAAATGTTTAAAGCCGGTATCATAGCACCAATCAGGTTTTCAGACTGGATTTCAAATTTGGTCCCCACAAGAAAGAAGACTGGTGAGATTAGGCTTTGTGTTGATCTAAGGAATTTGAATCAAGTGTCCCTCAAAGACAATTATCCCTTACCCAAAATGGATCACATTCTCCAAAGAGTGGTGGGGGCTTCAAGAATCTCATTTCTTGATGGATTTTCAGGCTTTAATCAGATCTTAGTCCACCCTGATGATCAGGATAAAACAGCATTCACAACCCCATGGGGAACTTTCAAGTATGTCAAAATGCCTTTTGGGTTGAAAAATGCAGGAGCTACATTTCAGAGAGCAATGGATATTGCTTTTGCTAAAGAGATTCGTGATTTCCTTGTTATTTACTTAGATGACCTCACACCTTTTTCAAAGTCTGACCAAGAACATCTGAAACACTTGAGACAAATATTCATAACATGTAGGAAATATGGAATTTCCTTAAATCCTAAGAAGTCTCTATTTGGTTTGGAAGAAGGTAAGCTATTGGGTCATATCATTTCAAAGGATGGCATTAGAATTGATCCAGATAGAATACAGGCCATTTTGCAAATGCCCCATCCAAGAAATATTAAAGAATTACAAGCCTTCTTGGGAAAGATCAACTTTTTAAGGAGATTTATCCCAAACTTAGCAGAATTGACCAGATTACTAAACAACATGCTAAAAAAGGATTCAAAAGTAAAGTGGACAGTAGAAGCAAATCAAGCTTTTGAAGGTATTAAATTGGCCCTTACCCAAACCCCAGTCTTAACAAATCCTCAATTTGACAGAGAATTTATCATTTTCTCTTTTGCCTCCCAGCATACCATTGCTGTTGTCTTATTGCAGAAAGATGACCAGGGAAATGAAAAACCAATTGCTTTCTTCAGTAGAGCCCTTACAGATGCACCTCTGAAATATCAGATCATGGAAAAGCAAGCTTATGCTTTGGTCAAGGCCATCAAAGACTTTAGGATTTACATCCTATACTCCCATGTTATTGCTTATGTACCAAATCCCATTGTGAAAGACATACTGACTCAAGAAAGCTTAGAGGGAAGAAGAGGAAAATGGATTGCTAACATCTTAGAATTTGACATTGAAATAAGGCCTACAAAACTGATAAAAGGGCAAGGTTTGGCTAAATTGATGTTAGAAGCAAACTTCCAAGCCTTGGATATTAACCAACTGGACAATGAACCGGAGCTGGTGACTCCAAAGATCAATACAGCCTTTGAACAATCCCTGTGGTATTCCGATATCTGTTATATATTGCAAAACCTGTGTGCTCCCCCAGGATTGTCCAGAACCAAATCTAGATTTCTAAAAATGAAAGCTTCAAGATTTTGTGTTATAGATGGTAATTTACTATGGAAAAATCATGAAGGTATACTGCTGAATTGCTTGAATATGGATGAGGCTAACAATGTTATGAAAGAATTCCATGCAGGTGATTGTGGTGGACATTTGTACTGGAAGTCCACTGTGGATAAGATATTAAGGGCAGGTTACTATTGGCCCACTCTGTTCTCTGATGTTAAAAATTTTACCACTTCATGTCACAAGTGTCAAGTGTTTGAGGGAAAAAGAAAGTTACTACCACTTCCCTTAAAGCCTATTGCAACAGAAAGGCCCTTTCAGCAATGGGGCTTGGACTTTATTGGGGAAATTCATCCTTCATCTTCAGGCCAACATAAATGGATCCTAACAGCCACAGATTATTTCACTAAATGGATTGAGGCTGTTCCATGTAGACAAGCAAATGATTCTACTATCATTCAGTTCCTTGAAACTAATAGTCTTTCCAGATTTGGTTGTCCTGACAAGATTATAACAGACAATGTTGTTGCTTTCAGATCCAGGAAGATGGTGAACTTTTGCCATAAATTCCATATTACATTGGGCCATTCTACTGCATACTACCCTCAGGGCAATGGTTTAGCTGAATCATCTAACAAAAGTCTTATCAACATCATTAAAAAGATATTGGAAGAGAATAAGAAAAATTGGCATAAGAAGCTGGTAAATGCCTTATGGGCAGATAGGCTAACAACTAAAAGATCTATTGGGGTCAGCCCATATGAGTTGGTTTATGGAATGGAAGCCAAATTCCCTTCATCATTAGGGGTCCCTGTCATGAAGCTACTTCAAGAAAGTCAAGCTGAACCAAATGACATGCAAAGAAGAATCAATCAGATTATTTGTTTACAGCAAACCAGAGATCAAGTGTATAGCAGAGTTCAAATCCTACAAGAGAAGCTGAAGAAAGCCTTTGACAAAAGAAACAAGGCTGAAGATTTCTTTATTGGTGATAAAGTGCTTAAATGGGATTCAAGAAGAGAATACAAGGGAAAGCATGGCAAATTTGACTCCCTTTGGAGGGGACCCTTTGTAATTCAAGCAGTACAAGGAAATAACACTTATTTCTTGAAGAATTTGGATGGCACTGAAGCTGAAGAGGGCCCTGTAAATGGCTGGATGTTAAAGCATTATTTTGACTACTTTCCATGTATATAGCATGGCCTTGCCCTGTACATTATCAGTTGTATATAGTATTTTCTTTCAGCATATAGATAGTTCAGCTTCAGAAGTTTTGTAAATAAGCAGGAAAAGGCTTTTAATTTCAGAAGTTCCACAACGGTGACAGATTCCAGTTTTGAAATACAAAGAGAAAGCTTTCAAGTTTTGATAAGAAGTCAAAAGCCAAGGTAGTCTGACCTGTTGTTCTTGGTCTTTCAGAGTAGAAAAACCATCCCCAAGTGGAGCCACTGTTAGCTACCTATACCAATAGGTTTCATTTTTCATGATTGGAAGGGGAAGTGCCAAATATGTTCTACTTTGGTGATGCAAAGATCTGATATTTTGTGGAAAACACCTATCTACAGTTGTTTGATGTTGTCCTACTTCTGAATGGGTGATCCAACAGTCTAAGCTGGGTCATGCCATGTTTCAATTTTTGTTGTAGACTAGAGAAAGAAATCTGTCCAAACTGTTCAATCTTGGCAGATAAGTAGTCAGGCAGAGAATGAAGGTTCCCAACTGCTTAATCTGGGGCCTTGGAAGTAATAAGGCTAGCCTTAGATAGAAATCAAAAGGAAATGTCAAAAGAAAAGAAAAGGGCACATGAGGGTTTGCAAGTCTAAGTGCACCCTCCTTGAAGTAACAAAAAATGCTAGGCAATAGAATGGGTAGGTAGATGGGGTTGCAGAAGCATGATTTCTTTCATATCACTAGCATAAGCAAAGGAAACACATGGTGGCCAGTGCAGATCTTCCTATTCAACAGTTTTGTAGCAACAAAGTGAAGCATGTCTAACTTCCCAATCATTCCCTATCAAATCCCTTTCTAACATCCCACTATCACCTTTGTTCATAAGAGAAGTCAAACCCTTTGTTGATTCTTTTTACATAAAGAGCCACATTTCTTGTGTAAAAATCTTTTCATTTTGATCTACTCTCCAAACTAAGTTTGTTTCCTAAAAAACTTAGTCTTTGCTTCCTCTCTTCTATATCTCCCACCCAATAGTAACTACTAACTCCATTATTACTTAACTCCCTATACTTCCCTTTTTCCCTACTACTATATCACTATTGTGAAAAGGCCCACTAAATATGTAAATTCCCCCTTTTTTTGGCATTATAGCCATATGTTCAAATATTTGGAAAATTAGGCAGAATCAAAGGTTTTGTTTGGTTTGCTTGAAGTTAGGGATTAAACTAACACTTGGTTAGTTTAATAACCTATTCCCAACCCTATCCCCTTCACAAACCCACTATGATGTCTAACCCGCGCTATTTGCATAAAACCCGGTTAAAACCCATTTCCTCCGCTTATCCTAAGTTTTTACCTCTCGGCGCACTTACCACAAAAAACAAAGGAAAAATATTATTTAAATGCCACCGGGTCCCGCCGTATCATGTTGGCAGTTTGCTCTCCCGTCGTCCGTCGGATCTGGGCCCTCCCATCCGACGGCTCACATCAATATCGGACCGCCTCCGATGCCCGGACGATAGCGCCCAAAATCTGTCAGACCATGACGTCAGGGATCGGACGCATGTCGTTCCTAGATTGTATCGGGAGGGCGCCTGCCAAAACTGCTCCCATACAATAAGCGGTCCGAAATTACCACTTACTGCCTTTGTTTCTCCGCCATACATCACTTCCATGTCACGCGTACGTCACATCCACCTCAGCGTCGCATCCCCGCTCTATCCACTATCACTCTGAGCTGTCCGCCATGTCACCTACCCACGTGGAGCCACTCACTGGCCGCCACATCATCACTTCGTACCTGACCCCACCCATGACGTCATGCTGACATCATTCGACAAAAACGCGCCAAAAGCCAAATTTTCACTATTTTGCCCAAAAAAACCGTTTTTTCGCGTTATTTGCAATATTCATGCACTGTGCTTTTGCATGAGTTAGAACGCCTTTTACCTGCCAACTTCAAAGACTACTCTCGTGCTGCCAGCGCCCAAATTCACCTGCTCTTCCACCATTGCCCGAGTATACCAGGTATTTATCAAAATTTCCCCTCCGCGCCTGGTCTTTCACATAATTCACTGAACAAGCTAAGAGAAGAAAAACACAGTAAGTTCAAGAAATCCTCATGAACCAGTGCTCCTCTTCCACACTGAAAGCCCAATTTCACTCACAGAAGTTCCCATTGTGTCCGATTTCCACAAATTCACCGTTTTGTTTGCGCATTCGTAAATCTGAACCTCTGCTAGATGAATTCACCGGCAAAGCAAGTCCCAAATCCTGGCATTTTCTCTCTGAATCTATCCTAAGTGCATTTTGACTCAGTTTTACCCCAGTTTACCTCTTCCCCTCTGCAAATTGCCCAGCTCCTGCAAAATTCATTGCTCTGTGTTGCTGTGCCCAGAAAAACAAGTTCAAATACAATTCAAAGTATTAATTGACCATGGAGACGCCAGTAGCTCTTAACATTCCACCTCTAAATGCCCCACAAAGAGAGCTAGAATGGCTGCCCTTGGCCGACAGAGACTACCAGATGGCAGAAGTAATCCCAGAGTACAGCAGATACCATATTCATGTACTCAATGAGCTGAAAGCCGAACATCTCAGTGGAAATGATATTCTAGGGATTTGGGACTCCAATTTTCCCATTTTCAATCTTCCTCAAGTCAATGTCCTCCCAGATTTAATCCATAGATGCAGTGCCAACTATGACCCATGTCAGAGAGTTGTCCTCAGTCCCTCAGGCTCAGTTTTGTTCCATATCACCCCTGAGGCTATAAGTCAAATGTTGCACTTTCACACTACAAAGCCATTGACTCCTCTATCTATGATGGACTTGATAAAGCAAGGAGGCAAGCTATCTAGTGCCCAAATCATAGAGATTAATCAACTATTCATTCAATCAGGCTCTCAAACTATGAGGACTCCTCCCATTGGAAATGTATATCTCAATGACTTGGGAAAAATGCTTGTGGATATGATCAGTTATGTCCTGGGATATAGATCATCTGAGGATGTTGATGAAACTATTCTGGCTATGATGTCCATCTTCTCCCCTAGAAAGCCTCCTTCTGTTCACTATGATTATGCTACATACATTGCCAATAAAATTCATGAGAAATTGATGAATTTAGAGAGGGAAAGGATATTTAGATACACTTCTTACATCTATCACTTGTTCCTATTTTATCAGCCTGATAGCTTCCCTATTACTCTCAAAAGGTTTGATGCTCAGGGAAACCAAAGGTCTGTGGTATTTTGGTCTTCAATCTTTCATCACATATCATTTTCACCATACAGCTACTGTGAATTCATAGACCTTTTTATCCATCCAGCCATGTCCTTGCTGTTGAGCTCTCCTCCTCCAAGATTGACAGATGAGATGCAAAGAATCCTTCAGCTCTCAAAGGCCTACAGCATTGGGGATTGGTACTTTTACCAACACCATACAGTGATCAGAATATATGGTTGTGAGTTAGCCCCATATAGGCCACCAAGATATGTCCCTATGAGACTTTTTGCTTTAGAATATTTCATACAATTTGGAAATGCAAACATGGTCCATTTCCACAGCAAAAATAAGAAGGTACAACTCAAAGTCAGAAACCAGCTAGGCCCATTTATTTATAATAAAAGAGAAGAGGCATGGCAAGAAGCAGATAAGATCCTGCAATGCCTCGGGTTGCAAACCAGTTTCCTCTGGATACCCTATGATCCCAATCATTTCATTAGTCTTAGAAGGGTCAAATATAAGTTGGCTAGCTATGATCATGTCAGGTTGCCTCATATTGAAAAATATGCAAATCTATTAAGATGGAAAGAGGGCACCCTAGAAGAGGCAAGTTCTAAAGAAGAAATAACACAAAAAGAAGCAAAGAAACTTGAGAAGGAAGCTGACTTGGAATATCATGGACAAGTTTCTTCTTCTTATCATACTCAACTTGGAGCAGCTGCCTCATCTTCTGCAGCTCCCCAGCAAGCAGCTCAAACTACTCCTCAAGCAGCTAGCACAGATAAGGGAAAAGAAATGGAGAGGAGCAGACACTCCCAACAATGGAACAACAGAAATAACAGACATAACAGCAAGAGGAGATGGATGAGGCCCCTGTATCCACAGAGCAACAGGCTCAAGAGAGTGTGCCTCCAACGCAGGAAACAACAATGGATACCTCAGTACTTCAAACCCCAATAAATGAAGAGAGAACTAGGAAGAGGGACAGACAGCAAGAAACTCCCCTCACTACATCAGCAAGTCAACAAGGGGAGAAAAGGCAAAGATTAAACCGTTTTTCTGAAGAAGAGATGCCTATTGGACCATCCATGGGTATGGGCCCCCCTAGCATGGAAGCATCAGCCAGTTCCTTCCAACAGGAACAAGAAAGACCACTTGGAGGAGAGGTCAGCTCCTCAAGCCAGCAAAGAAGGGCAGAGTCTGGAATCAAGAAGCAATTCATGGATATAAAAGCTAGGAATGAGCCAGTCAGACTCCAGCTTTACAATCATTTACTCAAGATGGCTCCCACCAACCAACAGAGGCTCATGTCGGCATATGACATTGCAGAAGGGAAGATGAATATGAGCCATTTCATGCCTACCATGCTGCAGCCACAGTCAGCTGCAGATTATATCAGAACCAACCTAGAAGTGTTTACAAAGGACATCCACCCAATGGAACAAATAGAGCTACATAAGCAAACGGGTGAGATGGTCTACTCTAATCTTGCAGATAAAACATTTCTAGCCCACAAACTGCAGAATTCTCTCCATAATACTACTGCCCAAATGGAATTGGAGAAAGCTTCTTCTCAAGCCAAAGACAACAGGATTAGGTCTTTGGAAGATATCATTATAGAGCTTGGGCATGACCCAAGTGATCCCAAAGCTGTGCAGGCTCTAATGAAGAAAAAGGATGAAGATATAGCAGCTTTGAGGAAGATGGTAAAAATTCCAGCAACCCTTCACCCCCAAACAGAAAATGTTGCTCAGCAGAGAAAGAATCAAGATGTAGCAGCCATGCTACTGACACTACATAAACAATTGGTAGAAACAGAAGGACGATTGATAGCAACAGAGGGTGCATTACAGGCAGCCCTGAAACAGAAAGAAGGAGGGCAGATATCTCAGCCCCCTCAGCCAGTAATTAACCTTGAGGAAACTCCTCAAATTATAAGTCCTCACACAGGACAAACACCAGAGGCAAGCCCTTCAACAGCAGGACCAACAACAACATTAGGACAGACACCCAGCCTTGATATGCAAAATATGATGAAAGAACTTCAAGCTCTGGAGGCCCAGATGGTAGAACTAAATGAGGCCAAGGAAAAATTGGATACACTTAATGAAAAATATGATAAATCAAATCAAAGTGTAGCTGAAAAAACAAGAGAGGTAAGGGCTCTTGAGAAGAAAATAAAAGAACTGGAGAAAGAGCTCTCTCTTGATAAAGTTGTAGCTGAGGTCAATAAAGTCCTGTGGGCCAATATTGGTCAGTCTATAATAGATCAATGGTAATATATTGAAACCATCCATGAGCATATAGATCTCATAGGCAGAGCCCAAAAAGAAAGTCAAAGCGCAAGGGCATCTCTAGGCAATATGCCTGAGATAGCCAATAGGATGATCAATGTCCTTAACAATCGTACAAGCCCCCAGCTGGCAGCAATGGGTATCTCTAACAGGATTGATACCATCTTAATAGTAAAAAGGGTGCTCGCTTTGAGAAATCATGTGCAAACATTGGATAGAAGGTGCCATGAAATGCAGACAGAGGTAAACAAGTTCATGGAGAAATTTACAGCATTGCATAACAGAGGCCTTCCCAGCTTACTAAACAGTGCGGGAAGATTACTATCTCATGAAAACTATGCCAAGAGAGTAAATACATATGCTACAAATCAGATCACTGCAGCATCAAGTGCCCCAGAGGAAACAGGGCCTGCATCTGGGCAGAGTCTCTATGACAAAATAGAGAATTTGTTTTTCATCATGCATGAGATTAGACATCTGTTTGAAGTGCCTCCAAATTACTACAAATATACTGAGGCAGATGAAACCTTAGGCATAATTTTGAGACATCAGTTGCCTACTCAGGAATGGTGGACAAGCATGATACAGACATTGCTGTGAACAAATAGGTTTTTCATCAAATTTTTGTACATCAATTATAAGTCATCATGTTCAGAAAATTGATATATTCATTATGACTGGAGAGGAGTGGACAGAGCCAACTCAGCAAACAAATTTAGCCACTAAAGCAACACCGATAGATGCAGATGACGGGGCTGAGATAGCTACAGCACGACAAAGCAATAAAGGGCTTATTACTCAGAATCAATACGAAGCACCCGGAAGACCCAGTTGCCCCCAAAAGTCAAGAATTTCTAACAAACAACAAGCAGCTGTTGTATATTCATTTAAGTAGCTTTTAATTTTGTAAGAAATATCTTTGAAAGTTGGTAAGAGCAGTTATTGTGCAATAACTCACTGTTGAGATATTTCTATGATATTTTGTATATATGCACCCCCGTAGAGCTTATTGGGGGTTGTTGTTACTCATTTGTTCAAGAGAACTCGACTGTATATCCTCTGAAAGATATAATACAAAGGAGCTGTTGGTTTCCAAAAGATATGTTTGGCTTGGAAGTGCTGTGATGAAACTATTGACTGCTGCAGGATTCTCGTGTTATGGCATGATACAATAAGTGTTCTCTAACTGTATTTGTGTTTCATTTCTTGTATAATCTGTCTATGATGTATGGTGATTAATCTTAGTAGAAAGGTAAAAGACTAGTTTAGGATTTG
The DNA here is from genome assembly GCA_031772625.1 of Pinus tabuliformis. Taxonomy (NCBI): domain Eukaryota; kingdom Viridiplantae; phylum Streptophyta; class Pinopsida; order Pinales; family Pinaceae; genus Pinus; species Pinus tabuliformis. The sequence goes on from CM062815.1 coordinate 44,399,940, forward strand.
TCCATTAAGGACACCCTAAACTCAATCCTTACTACTAAATATGTTTTCTTCAGGGTTAGCTGCAACTATGGAATTCTTAAATGCTCCTATTTTCTCTAATCACATGATAAGTCTTTATTCAGTAATTCTCTTCTGCTGTTGAGTAGGATTTGTTCTTCATTTCGTATTGCACTGTGAAAGAACTATTGATTGCCTTTCCTGGTGTAATTTCTGTTGTCTCTTTTCTAAAAATTAAAGTTTGTATCATGAATACCCATCTAGCCTTGCAGTGAACCTCTCTTTATCACAAACATCAAATCCTATTCATTTTTTGACTCCACATGCCCAATGACCTGAACTCTCTTTGATGTTTGCATGCCCTTCTTTGAACAATAGCCGAAAACCAAAATTTAAACAAAACTCCCACCTCATAACTAGCCTAAAATCTTCAAAAAACAAAATTAAAACTAAAAGAGAGAGCCCTCTCTGATTACAGGTAGGCTAGAACCTGTGATCCAAAGCTTGGTTAGTGGTTACCCCGGCCGTATTCCCTCAGGAGTCAAAGGGAACAACCTGGGTGTTAACAGTCCTAATATTAAATCTCGTCATTCAAGAAGCTTAGGAAAGGAGGTGTTTTATGAGGATAGGAACTTCATTTCTAAGAACCATAGGTATCAAAGTACAAAAAAACATATTTTCAATGGGAAATAAGAGACTAGATTAAGACCACAGAGTATTACACCTCGTGCATGGAAGTTGCAATCTCTCAAGGTATGGATTGAATTGTCTATGTATCAATATACATGATATGTTTGGAGTATTTTATCTATTTTATGGCATTTTCTTCATTTTACTAATTGATAGGTTATATTGTTGTTATAATATCTTTAACTATGATTCACCTTGTAGGATGTTAAGGCATTGATAATAGGGCACTTCCACGAGGAATGAAAAGTTATCCCAAGCAATTAATAGGATCCCCTACGATGGGAACCTATAAATTTTTCATCTATTTGATACAATGCACATTGGGAAGAATCTAATAGAGGCCTTATGGCGAATCTTAGATGGAATGAGAGATAAAGAAAAAATTGTTAAGATTTGCAATGACATTGAGGCCAAATATGCAATGAAAAGTGTGATTCATTCAAATAGTGATGGATATGGCTAAAATATAGGCACCCTTCCATGGTTATTGACATAGCAACAACGCAAGGATGTTGATGAGGTTATTGAAAAAATTAAATTTCCAAGTGGATTTTCTTAAACATAAAGAATATCCTCACAAGAAAAGGTGAATATTGTGTAGTAAAAACTCATGATTGACATATATTCATTAAGGTAATTATTTTGGTGTATGTATTTGGACATTCATGAAACATCTTGTTAGTTTCCTTTTTTTGTAATTTTGGAATAAATAATGGTTGATCATTATTTTTTTTACAATATGTTCTACCTCTATCTTTCCTAGACAATTTTGACAATAATGTCAAACAAGTTATATATGATTTGACAAATACATGACATAAGTGGAGATTTATGTGTAAAGTGTAATTTGTTAAATAATTTGTTGTACAACTTATATTTGAATTCATGTGTTTTACTACTCATCATGTACTATATACATTTCTGTTGAAACATGTGATTTTATTGCTTCATTTGTAGATGGTTGTGATTTTTGTGGCATGTTATAACATTACCCTGCACTTTAATAGTGTTTACTTTTGTTAATTTCATTTCATGTATTTTTTAAAATAGTATCTTCATTGTACATACTTGAAATAATTGATATAAAAATTATTCCATCTCTTGCAGGTCTTCAAATGAAGGGTAAATTTGCTTGTCCAGTTTGTGGTCCTAATATTAAATCTCGTCATTCAAGAAGCTTAGGAAAGGAGGTGTTTTATGAGGATAGGAACTTCATTTCTAAGAACCATAGGTATCAAAGTACAAAAAAACATATTTTCAATGGGAAATAAGAGACTAGATTAAGACCACAGAGTATTACACCTCGTGCATGGAAGTTGCAATCTCTCAAGGTATGGATTGAATTGTCTATGTATCAATATACATGATATGTTTGGAGTATTTTATCTATTTTATGGCATTTTCTTCATTTTACTAATTGATAGGTTATATTGTTGTTATAATATCTTTAACTATGATTCACCTTGTAGGATGTTAAGGCATTGATAATAGGGCACTTCCACGAGGAATGAAAAGTTATCCCAAGCAATTAATAGGATCCCCTACGATGGGAACCTATAAATTTTTCATCTATTTGATACAATGCACATTGGGAAGAATGTAATAGAGGCCTTATGGCGAATCTTAGATGGAATGAGAGATAAAGAAAAAATTGTTAAAATTTGCAATGACATTGAGGCCAAATATGCAATGAAAAGTGTGATTCATTCAAATAGTGATGGATATGGCTAAAATATATGCACCCTTCCATGGTTATTGACATAGCAACAACGCAAGGATGTTGATGAGGTTATTGAAAAAATTAAATTTCCAAGTGGATTTTCTTAAACATAAAGAATATCCTCACAAGAAAAGGTGAATATTGTGTAGTAAAAACTCATGATTGACATATATTCATTAAGGTAATTATTTTGGTGTATGTATTTGGACATTCATGAAACATCTTGTTAGTTTCTTTTTTTTGTAATTTTGGAATAAATAATGGTTGATCATTATTTTTGTTACAATATGTTCTACCTCTATCTTTCCTAGACAATTTTGACAATAATGTCAAACAAGTTATATATGATTTGACAAATACATGACATAAGTGGAGATTTATGTGTAAAGTGTAATTTGTTAAATAATTTGTTGTACAACTTATATTTGAATTCATGTGTTTTACTTCTCATCATGTACTATATACATTTATGTTGAAACATGTGATTTTATTGCTTCATTTGTAGATGGTTGTGATGTAGGGTTACCCCTACTTATATCCATAGTATGCATAAACCTATGCAATAACCCATTTTTCCAGGAATTAATATGACCTACTAGGTCAAACATTCATTAATGGTGATGGTTAAGGCCCCTTTCATTAGAACTCATGTGGAAACATATTAATAGACTAACCCAAAGTCTAAACCCTTGTTAACTTTTTCATCGGGACTTAATCACCTTCATAAACCTTCATTAAACTTTATGTCCCCACATATATAAACCAAATCCCACACTTGTATTTTGGTTATATCAGACTTAACTGTAAAACCCTCTGTTATCACTGAAAAGGTTTCAAAGAAAAAGGGTAAGGTAAGGAATAATTGGTCTTGGTAATTTTCATGTTCCTTTCATGCATAAGAAGCACTTGGCAAGCTCAGGGTCAGCATACATCAAATTTCTTTGAAGGCTCAAGCGAGGCAGTTCTCCATTTCAACTCAGGTAAGATAGTCATCTCTCAACAAGAGGAATGTAGTTTTGAAGATCTGAAGACACAACTAAGCCAACATGAAAAACATATGTAGCTAAGAGAAATCACATAAGCAAGTAAGGCTGAGTCCAAAGTTTTGATGAATTACCTTTTTGCTTACCTTGAAGAATGGTGTCCATATATTCAGTTTGAACAGCTTCATGACAGTTGAAAAAGCCATTGCATAAAAAAGAAAGACTCACGAAAGTAAAATTTTGATCCTAAGCTTTGTTTTTGAAATTACACAGCAATTTCGTAGCGTGCTACGAAACTGCTGTAGGTGATGCCTAATGCACAATAGTTTCGTAGCGCGCTACGAAACTGCTGTAGCTACATATTACCATTCGATGGGCTAATTTTGAGGGACAAAGGGAAGTATTTATGGAGCAAGGTACACATAGAATGGAAAACAAAATAATCAAATTAATTTTATTGCAATTAAGAGAAACAAAGGGGATAATTGATTTCGAAGATCCTTGTGGAGACCAAAAGCAAAAAAGGAGGAACTTTGTCTCCTTGTTTTTACCAGTCAACTTCTAGAAGAGTTTCTGAGTAGTTGAAAACTCATCTCTGAAAAGTAAAAGAGGTTTTCATTCCTAAGATACTGAAGTACAAAAACGTCTTCCACTTTCTTCAAATCTATTATGATCTGAGAGAAATGAATGACCAAACTTGCACTACGAAACTGTTGTAGGTGCAGTTTTTCACAAGCATATTTCTCATGTTTTACACCTGTTTTTCAAAGACACATTCTGGGTGGTAGGAAATATGTTTCAAAAAATAAGAAGAGGTTTTTGTTCATAATGGATTGTTTCACAAAAGCCTCCTTCATTTTTTCCAAATACATTTTTTATGAGAAGATATGAGCTCTGTCCCAAGACCTATTTTTTCAGCCAGAACAGAGCAAGGAAGAGTCTCCTAGTTTCTAGGAATAATAAAAGGATGAGTCATCAAGGGCCATCTGGAGGGTTATGAGCACTATCAAATTCGAATTCATGGAGTTATAGGTATCAAAAGGGGTGTTTAATTCCTAGATAAGGTTGTTTTAATCATAATAAGGAGTTACACTCCTAATTGTTTTAGGTCTCTAGGACTGCTAGTTAGCTGTCATTTGCATTTAATAGTTAGTTTTAAGTTTCAATAGGTGTTAGTTCAGGTAGAATTCAAATTTTCCTCATCCTAGAGGAGGAATCTAAGTCATGTAAAGAGCTCTATATATAGGAGAAGATCTAATGTACAAAGGGTTGGCAATTTTCAAAGAAACAAGCACATTGTACTATTGTATGTGACTGTATGTTTTCAGGTTAATACAAAGAATTGCTTTCACTACTCAGGAGTTAGAAAAGGTTTCAATGTTTGATTTTCCTCATGGATTCCTTCATATACTTACTTGGAGTGGTATAGACACATGTTACTTAGAAGTCATTTGATGATGCTCTAACTTCCTTCATGTGTTTGTAGGCTGTGTTCTCTATATTATATCTATGTTTTGCCTTTATGTTAAAACCCTCTATGCCCTGACTTCCATGTGAAATTGATCTTGCTGTTGTATTGAAACACACTTTGACTCCATAGCCCAATGGAAGTTTGTTAATTGGTATTTCAACCATTTATACATTGTTGTTCGAATTTTCCATAGAGTTAGCCATCTAATCTTAATCTTTATCAAAATCTTTAATCTAGTGAGAGAGCCCTCTCAGGTTGAGGAGGCTAAGCCTCAGCCAAAAGTTGGTTTGAAAGAGTTACACAAGGTCTACCTGATCAACAACCTATCAGGGTTGGATTTTGCTGATAACACCCTCTATCGCGCTTTAATCCATTATAAACCCTTTATAATAGATAACACATAAAACCACATAAATCATACCTTTTCTACCAATCCTTGGCCTTTGCATAGTTACCGATGTTACCTTTATCAGATCAATTTTCCACCTTTGATTTCATTGTTTAATCCAACGGCTGATGTTACATCTGATCCACAAAACCAATCATTGATCCTGCGCCATAGATCTTCACCTCATTCGATCCAATGCTTCACAACAATATCGGTCAGACAACTAGTACAAGGATTAACCACCCTATAAAGTGGTTTCCTATTTCTCCTTGTCTGCTATGTGTCAAACATTTAATGGAATCGGGTGCTTACCCTTTGATACCACTTATGATTTTGAGGCCACCCGAAATCCGCTTTCGCTTGTAAACCCACTTTCATTCTTTGGTTAACTCCCAGTCTATTTAACGCTCGATGACCATAGATTTTATATCATCGACAGATGCAATGGCTCTCCAGGTTCCTCATCTGTTAACTCTTGCATTGATCTTTGTCGTTCACTTATTTTACTTTACGCTACACGATTTAATCCTAGTCGCTTATCTCCTTCAATCCCATCCATTGATATCCAAGATCCAACGGTTGCAGTGCATCAACTCTTCACCTTCCCGCTCTTCTCTTTGCTTATGTTTTATACTATTTCTTCAGTGTTTTTGGGTTCTGGTTTTCCTTCAAGTTCTATTCCTTTGGTTGTTTCACTCCGGACTCCCTCCTGAGCTTCGACTATGATCCTCCTAATGGATTCAATGATCCAATATGATCCTCCTCTTCATGTATTTCTATGTGTAATAGCCGAACTTCACCTACAACTCTCTGTTACATAGAATATGCTAATTCATTCATTCATCATTCAATATTCGATAACACACTTATACAAATTGGAATTTGAATCTCTGTGCATATATATATATCAACAAACAATTACATATTGAGACTCTTTGCCTCTCCTTGGCCTGATCTTCTAATTAATGGTTTCTGTTACATCATATGCCCGTAGGCTTGCAAACGCCTCTATCTATCTAATTATTTAACTCTCTAACTCTATTTCTACCCCCTGTCTATGCCTTTTAGGCTTACATTTATACAAAAAGGGATTCTAAAACCAATTACTGGTTTAGACCCATAAGCTTCTCCTAAAATCTCTTCCTCATCCCTAAGGATTCTCTCAAATCCAAAAAATCATAACTAACTCCTAATCTGGATTTTACAATCAATTCTCAAATCCCTCAGTACTATCAACTATCCTAAATCTCTCATATTCTCCTACATTCAAGAATATTTACAAATATGCCTCACTATATTCAATTAAATTCTATTCTCACTTCTCTCATTAAAATAACTCAAAACTCCTAATAATTACATTAATTCAATACTTAGGAAACCAACTTCCTTGAAACATAAGAACCCCTATGTCTACTAAATATAATGATAATGTTGCGCTGAATGCTCCTGCATTAGACTCCCCAAGTAAGAAAATTTATGATCTTCTGGTCATAAGTCTGGATAATTGATTCCTTTTGGATCCCAAACTTCGTTTTGTAACTTGTCTTTTCTTGTCCATTGTTCTATTACTACTGTTGTCTACTTCTATTCTCCAGGTCTCCATACCTTGTGCTACAATGCTCCACTTGCCTTGCTTTCATAGTTTGTTGTTGTCTTCCTCTTATTGTTGTGCCTTTCCTTTCTTGTTGTTGTCTTCTTCTGAGACACTTTCATCATTGACCTTCTTATCAGTTCAATTTCTTTTTCCATTATATCCTCAGTTTTCTGACTATTTTCATCTCTTGATTGATGAACTCTCCTTTTTTCTTGTTCTTCACTTATCTTGATTGCTTCATTTTCATCCTTACCCTCTTCTTTACTGTTATTTTGCACCTTTTCTGCTGCTACTATATTGTCTTTAAGAATAATTTCCTGCTTCTTTTTCCTGCACCTATCAACTTCTTCTTGATTATTATTTATGACAACTTCTTTGTCATCCTTCTTCAGCAATTTATCTTGAACACTTATCCTTTGCTCTTCTAGCTTCCTCCTTTGAAATTCTAATTCTCTATATAACTTATTTATTTTACTTGGAGTAAACTTTGGAAATTTTACACAATCTCCCATTTCTTCATTTGCTATTGACCCATCATCACATGGTCCTTCTTCCTCTGCTAACTCTTTCTTAACATTCTTTAGTAGATGTCCTTCCTCTTCTTCTTTCATTTGGTTGTCCTCCTGTGCCAAATATTTTCCAGTTTCTACAACAAAACCTTCAATTATAAGACAATCATCATAATAAAAAATATAAGGATTTTGTACCTCTTCTTCCTTTGGAAAAACTTTAGTATGTTGCTCTGATCTCTCTTCGTCTGTCAGCGTATCAGTATGCTGATTCAAACTCAAAGAACTCTTGAGACTGTTAGCTAGTCTCTCCTTCTCATCATCTGTTTCAATGATGTCATTTAGCACTTGTCCACTGTAATGAACTGATTCTTTTCCAGTATCCTCATTATCTTCTACTTCATAACTTTCATCTTATGGAAGGTTTTCTTCTACATTTTTGACAGCTTTAAAATACTACCTATCTTCTTCCAAACCTGCAATCATACACAAATCATTAATTTTAAAAATGCAAGACCTTTCAGTCTCATTTGATTCTTCAGTCATCAAGTCTTTTGGCTGCTTTGAGTCATTCATATGATCAACCTCCTCCGTCTCTTCATCACTTTCAAAAAGTAATGGTCCAATCTCTAGTTCACATATCGAAACTTTAACATCTTCTTGAACATCTCCCTTTTTCTGTAGATCAACTCTTTCGAGCTTCTCTGTATTCAATTTGACATCTATAATCTGTTCAAGTTTTCTTAGCTCCTTTATTATCTGCATATTCACCTATTGTTCCTTCTTCTCTTGTAGCCTCTGCGACTTCACTTTCTTTCTCATGATATAACCATATTTCTGGTCCATATCATTTCTCTGCAACATTTTCGTTAATACTTCAAGTTGAACTACTATCTCAGCCTTCTCCCTCTCATATTCTTCTTTACTTAACTGTCTCTCTGTGCCATTTTCCTTGGCATATCTTTTCTTCTGTCCTTGGTTGTGGTTTCTTTCAGAACCTTTGTTATGACTGTCACTAGTCATCATCCTCTCCATCTCTATGAGTTCTTCACTCACTCATTATGAGCTACACTAAAGCCTCTACAATGGCAAGTCTGCCCTACTGCCACTTACCTCACCAAGCTCTCCTCTGTACTTGGTCTTTTGGCGAGCAATTGGTTCTCTATCTCTGGAACCTCATTTGAGCAATTCTCTTTGCTCCTTTTAGGCTTCAACTCATCTATACTTTCCAAGAACACAACTGTCCTCTTTTATCCAATCTCTATTGGAATTCCTCAAGGTTCTGCCACATTTCTTCTTTCACTTAGAAACTCTTACTAGCTTCCTTTATCTCTTAGCGATTCTACCCACATCCTCTGTGGAATTACCTTTATGAGCTACAACAATATCCTGCAGTAAAAAGTCTCCTTCTTGCTACATATGCCTCACTAAGCTTATCTGCTCTAAGCTCAATCTATTGGCATTTCTCTGGTTCTTTCCTTTGGAACCAATTGAGCACTCCTCACTCTAGGTTGCTACAATATTCTCACCTTCCTCTGTTGCTACCTATGCATCAATATAAAGACCACAACTCTCCAATATTCAATTCAAATTGAAATAAGAACATATCACCTCACTTTTAATATCTCTGTCTGATCTTGTCCTCCCATTCACCTATACTTTTGAATGGACTATCCTTTCCACTAGCCTTCAGCTGTATCTTCAAACTCTATTATTTCAAGAACTTACAAAGTCCCTCTTACAGTTTAACTACTATAATCCTGCTTTAAAATTTCATTCTTTCAATATCTGCTAATCATTAGACAAATTTGCATACCTTCACCTACCTTCAGGATCTTCCCATTTCTACAAATTTGTTTCAGTAGATCTTCATGCTTCCAATGCACAAATTCTCAATATTCAGCTACTGTCAATTAGATTTAGAATCTGATTCTTTTTTCCAATCTTCCAGCTTTATCTTGGCAAAGCTTAACTATTGGCAACAATTTCTCCTTTGCTGAGTTTTCTTCCACTCAGAAATCCTTAACAGTTTCTTCCATTACTGCTTCTTAAGACTTGGTCTTATTTTGCTAAGATACTTCATTAGCTACAACTATAAATCTTCAATCTATTTCTTTATCTAGCAAAACCCAAATCAGAGTTAAATAAAACAATAACTGCATGATTTCACAAGCAGTCTCCATTCACTCTTCACATTCGAGTGAATCTCCATTCTTCAAAACATCATTGCGGATTCTTTATGTTTCTGCAGTCTCTTCTCAATTCTTACTCACCTGCCTCTAAGAACTTAACTGTTCTTCTCCAATTTCAATTTCAAACATTTCACAATTCCAATTATATAGACTCATTGGCCATAAATCACTTGCTCTACTTTCCTCAAAATCTAAACATTTTATCAAAATGCATAAATATCAAGATTAGTATTCCTCTTACCAATCCCCCAACTTTACTCTGGTTGCTTCACTGTTAGATTAGAATCTGATCTCCCTTGCCTCTATACACATCTTTCCACATATCTCTGTTATAAATTATTTCAAAGAGACTTTCACACCTAATTTCTTTGTTTTACTCTGGTACCACTCTGACACAGGGTTACCCTTGCTTATGTCCATAGTATGCATAAACCTATGCAATAAACCATTTTCCCAGGAATTAATATGACCTACCAGGTCAAATCTTCATTAGTAGTGATGTTTAAGGCCCCTTTCATTAGAACTTATGCGGAAACATATTAATAGACTAACCCAAAGTCTAAACCCTCGTTAACTTTTTCATCAGGACTTAATCACGTTCATAAACCTTCATTAAACTTTATTTCCCCACATATATAAACTGAATCCCACACTTGTATTTTGGCTATATCAGACTTAACTGTAAAACCCTCTATCGCGCTTTAATCCATTATAAACCCTTTATAATACATAACACATAAAACCACATAAAGCATACCATTTCCACCAATCCTCGGCCTTTGCACAATTACCGATGTTACCTTTATTGGATCAATTCTCCACCATTGATTTCATTGTTTAATCCAACGGTTGACATTACATGTGATTGACGAAACCATTTGTTGATCCTGCACCATAGATATTCACCTCATTCGATCCAATGCTTCACAGCTAATCGGCCAGACAACTAGTACGAGGATTACCCGCCTGATAAAGTGGTTTCCTCTTTCTCCTTGGTTGCTATGTGTCGAACGTTTAATGGAATTGGGTGCTCACCCTTCGATACCACTTATGAATTTGAGGCCGCCCGAAATTCACTTTTTCTTGTAAACCCACTTTCATTCTTTGGTTAACTCCTGATCTATTTAACGCCCAATGACCATAGATGTTATATCATTGATGGCTGCGACAGCTCTATGAATTCCTCATCCGTTAACTCTTGCATTGATCTTTGCCATTCACTTCTTTGACTTTACGCTACATGATTTAATCCTAGCCGCTTATCTCCTTCAATCCTGTCCATTTATCTCCAAGATCCAATGGTTGTGGTGCATCAACTCTTCACCTTCCCGCTCTTCCCTTTGCTTATGTTTTACGCAATTTCTTCAGTGTTTCTGGGTTTTGGGTTTCCTTCAAGTTCTGGTCCTTCAGCTGTTTCACTACACACCCCCTCCTAAGCTTCGACTTTGATCCTTCTAATGGATGCAACAATCCATTATGATCCTCCTCTTCATGTATTTCTCTGTGTAATAGCCGAACTTCGCCTGCAACTCTTTGTTACACAGAATATGCTAATTCATTCATTCATCATTCAATATTCGATAACACAATTATACAAATTGGAATTTGAATCTCTTTGCATATATATATCAACAAAGAACTACATAATCAAACTCTTTGTCTCTCCTTGGTCTGATCTTCTAATTAATGTCCTCTGTAACATCATCTGCCCATAGGCTTACAAACACCTCTATCTATCTAATTATTTAACTCTCCAACTCTGTTTCTACCCCCTGTCTATGCCTTTTAGGTTTACATTTATACAAAAAGGGATTCTAAAACCAATTCCTGGCTTAGACCCATAAGCTTCTCCTAAAATCTCTTCCTCATCCCTAAGGATTCTCTCAAATCCACAAAATCATGAACTAACACCTAATCTGGATTTTACAATCAATTCTCAAATCCATCAGTACTCTCAACTATCCTAAGTCTCTCGTATTCTCCTATATTCGAGAATATTTACAAATATGCCTCACTATATTCAATAAAATCCTATTCTAACTTCTCTCATTAAAATCACTCAAAACTCCTAATAATTACATTAATTCAATACTCAAGAAACCAAATTCCTTGAAACACAAGACCCCCTATGTCTACCAAATACAATGATAATGTTGAGTTGAATGCTCCTGCATCAGGTTGTCAACTAAAGAAAACAATAAAGAAGATATAAAGTGTTGGAGGAAAGAAATTCCTCATTTATTGTGTGAAATGAAAAAGTATCTACCTCTGAAATTTTTCAATGCACAATCACACTCCCTCATACACCAAGTCAAGGAGATTGAAAAGTGTGGACCTGTACACACAAGATCAATGTGGATGGTTGAGAGGAACTTGAAATCACTGAAGGTTTTAGTCAGAAAAAGAGCATGCCCTGAGGGTTCTGTGGTAGAGGGATATATGGTACATCAAACAATGGTTTGTATTCGTCAATATATTTCACAATAGGAAAGATTATTAACATATTGGAACACATTTGGGATGTCAACTCCATGAAAAAATTTGAAGGGGATCACCTATTGAGGAAAGGTAGAATGAGGAAAGTGAGATGTAAGTAGATAGTGGGATTTATAGTACATTTGATTTTTTTTTTTTCATGTATGTATATCATACTTATTTAAGTTTTATTCTTCCTGCATAATCCATTATTATGAAGGTATAACATGTAACTAATTATATATATGTGGACTTTCTTATTTTAATGCGTTCGGTTGAGAGTGGGATGCAATACATTTACACATTGTGAACAATCTTGATTGGATGAATGTAAGTATTGAACTATGCAAACAAGTTAATAATGGTAGGTTATCATGGTATGGTGTGACTACATTGGTCAAAAAATCTCAACGTAGTGGAGATACGAATCGTTATACACACAAGGAAATTGATTTAGCATATGCTTTAAAAGATTATCAAGAAATCATATTCACCCATACTACTTCGTTTTTTTACAATTATATTGATGCATATCGTATTGATGCATATCGCATGTTTTTTCTTAATTGCAATTTTTCCACTTATAAATATGTTTATCAATTGACAATGCATTTTTTATGTGTTTGACATATTGGAGTTGAAGCACCACAACAAAATGTGGTGCGATGGCAACAAATTTCGCATCAAAAGGTTGGATGAAAAGATGAAAACTTCTGATAGTGGGATAATTGTATTATTTTAGGTTATCAATGTTGCCTCTAGAGGTGACAGACCCATAAGTCTCTAACAATCGATACTATGGGTATCTTTGTGATATACTTGAGTGTGACTTTAAATCCTTCAAAATATTTTTTTCGATGTCAAATGGTTTAAGATATGATTCCATAACCTTGACCCTGATAAAATTGTTATTGAACATGCTAATGGATTTACCATGGCTGATACAAGGAATTTTGAAGCAAGATCAAAGCCACATGTTCTTATAAGCCAATGTGAAAAGGTATTTTACATAGAGGTTCTAGGTAAAGCGGCTTGGTCATATGTTGTTAGATATAATCCAAGAGGAAGGTTGGTAAAGTATATTGTAGTTAATAACTAGATGAAATTAAAGAAGAAGAATATGTAGATGAGTAGTGGTTTCATGTGTCAGATGAAGATGTCAAAGAAGTTTAAGGATACTTTAATCATGACAATGTTAATTTGGATGAACTAGATGATATAGTTTACATTTTTTCAGATGAAGAACTTGAATAAGTCAAACCAAATGTAGAAGAGCATGTTCCAGATTATGATATAGACAATGATGATGATATTGATATAATGAATCCTTTGAACATGAAATATGAACTAGATGATCCAAGTGATGAGTTGGATGTCGAAAAATATCAATGATATCAAAATTTTGAGATAAATGAGGTATGTATTTATACGTCTTCAGTTGGTTTGTTCTCTTTCGTTCACCTTAAATTTTTATTTTCCTAGTTTTTGTGTTTGATTGTTACTATGTTTCTTTCAAATATATTATAGTAGAATGATGTGGGGGTGGGGGAGGAGGGGCATATGAGCTTCCACCTTCATGTGGTTGGCCTGAATATATTATTCTCGAAATGAAGAGAAACTCATTTAGGTTTATACCATCATCTCCAATTTTAACTTTGGTTCATCTAATCATTTCCTAGATTTTTCATTTACTAATTAGTGGAAATTATGCTTTGACCCTACATAGAGTGACCTGTGAATGGGGCCAAATAAAAACCTAATTTCAAATGACTAATTCGTAGATTTCATAAATGAATAACCTAATTTCAAATCAAAATGTCATGACAAACCTATATTGAAATCATCGTCATCATCATTGTCATCATCTTTTTCATCATCGTCATCATCATAGAATCATTAGAGAAATTTTTAGGTAAAAAATGGGCCTCAAAACAAAATTGTACAAAAAAAATTAACTTCATAAGAAACAATAGGATTCAATATGATGATGTCAATCATGGGGGATGATTCACCATTTTTGGAGTAAAAATGTAAAAAGATTAAAAAATAATTTCAACTAGTATTTTCAAATTATCTCCCACCTATTTTACTCAAATTTCAAGTAGAAGAACTCGTTGGATTCAAAATTTTAATTTTCATCTAAGGAGTACCCATATTGCATACTTTCGATGGACCCTACTACACAAAAAATGTGAAATACATGGAAAAGACAACACGTTTTTTCATGAATTTCGCATTTTTCATGTAGTATGGTCCATCAAAAGTATTTAACATGGGTACTCCTTGGATGAAAATTTAATTCTTACATCCAACTTATCCCGCTCGAAATTTGAGTAAATTTATAGGGAGATAAGTTGAAAATACAAGTTGAAAAGATAGTTTTTTCTTTTTTCCCTCCAAAACTTGATGAGGTAATATAATCTTATTGTATTATTTCTACTATTATTTTATAATATTTCTTGGGAGGCCCATTTTAGACCTAAAATTTTCTCTAAAAATAACGTAATAATGTGCTAAAAGGAATCTGAAAAATGCACTCAAATTGAAAGAAATATGTGACAATGAATATTGCTCAAACATAAGCCCCAATGGCTACATGGTCTTTGAGTATGTTGTACATTGTCCAAAATTCTAGATAGACTTCCAAAAACTTATGACTGTATTATTTGAATTCTACAATTATCATCTTAGAAAACATTTTAGGGGCATCCTTAAGTCCAAAATGCATGACATTGTCTAAACCCCATTTTGTAGCAAAAGTTGTCTTCTTCTACTACTTGATAATATCCTAATAACCCATTGATGAAAGAACAAGTTTCCTTCCTGCAACATGGTCAAGCACCTAAACATTGAATGTGATCAAGAAAGTGTCATGGACACAAGAACCATTTAATCCCTTGACATCCACATAGACACATATCCTTTCTCTTGTTTTCTTATCCATAATTACAATCAAGGTAATCCACTCTCAATCTTCTAGAAAAAAAATATTTCAATAAATAACATCTTGTCTATTTCCTCCTTTAAGTTCTTCCTCACTCGAGAATACATCTTGTAGGACCACTTCTTGATAAGTTTGACATTTGGTTCAACTTGATTTTCCTCTCCCCTAACTCTCTTTTGATTCCATTCATCTCTATAAACTCCATGGAAAAATCCTCATATTCTCTAAGCAAGGTTGCAACTTATGAAATGATATTAACATCCTAGTAATCTCCCATTGATACTATGTTCGGCTTCTCTATAGTCCCATATTGCATTTCTTATCTTTAGGGATGCTATATAGATTTACTCACCTTCATCATCCCCAACCTCCTTAACAACTGTATTTCAACCATTCCCTTAAATGTGATGTGGTGCAACTCCTCACACTATCCTATAAGGGCATGGCATTGTTCCTAATCACCTAATCATATATATTGATGAAATATTAATATTTAATATCCTTTAAAAAATAATTAATAATATATATATATATATATATATATATATATATATATCATATCTATATATATCTATATATATATATATATATATATATATATATATATATATATATATATATATATATATATATATATATATATATATATATATATATAATATCTCTTTTATATATAATATATATATAATATATATGGTATAATGTTGTCGAGTAATTTGTTATTAGAGCATTAATAAAAAAGGGTAGGCTTATAGCTAATCGAGCAGGGCAAAGCAGGGGCATTCAAGTAGGGCACAAGGGATCGAGGGAATTTGAGCACATGAGGTCATTCAAGTAGGTGGTGGCAAGTGTGGGAATGTGGTGGCATGGAAGGGCAACAAATATGCAGGTAAGCGACTAATTCGATTATTCTTTTTTTTGGCACCACATTGGTTCATACCTTTGTGGAAGCAAATGTCTCTTAGCCAAGGGTTGAAGAAAGTCGTCTTTCACTCTCAAATCTGAAACCTTTCTTTCTTAGAGAATTATCGAAATATTTAAGAGTCTAGGGATTATAATTCTTGTAGGTTAATTATAAAAAAATAATTAAATTTTTTTATTCTATCTTCTCTGCAAGGTCGTGAATTTTCAGAGGTCATATTTCATTTTCTAAGGGGTTCGTAAGATTTATTTGAACGATAAGACCGAGTCTACTTGGTTTCCGTCTACAAAAAAAATAAAGTTAAAACAAATTGTTTATTTCCTTCTCCCCTGAGTGTAAGCCATCTTGAATGTATTCCTATGCAAGGTTTAATCAGAGGTCAACTGTTGAATCAACCTTTCACCCAAGCAACACAAAATTGGGGCCTCAACTCTAAGATCACATATTCTCAAAATAATTGCACACCCTTATGGAAGAAAATTTCTCTTAGCCAAGGGCTCAAGAAATTTGTATTTCACTCTCAGATTTGAAATCTTTCTTTCTTGGATAATTATGAAAATATTTAACAGTCTAGGGCTTAGAATTTTCATAGGTTAATTATAAAAGTTTAATTAAATTTTTTGAACCTATCTTCTCTAAAATGTTGTGAATTTTCATAGGTGATATTTCATTTTCTGAGGGGGTCGTAAGATTTATCTAAAGGACAAGACTAAGTCTCCTTGGTTTCCATTTGCAAAAAAAATAAAAGTTAAAAAAAATCGTGTATTTCCTTCTCACCTGAGCATAAGGCAACTTGAACATATTCCTTTGAAGCATATTTGAAATCAAGAGAGCAGTCATTGAAAACCATTAATCAAATTTTTGAAGGGGAGATGTCTACATTTCTAAGCTATTTCCTTTTCTGCCACATTCACAAGTGAAATCCCTCCTTTTTCCATGAGCGAAGACCCCTCCTGCAAAGAAAACGAATAAACTTTTATGAGGGAGAATTGATAAAGGTCAGTAATTATATTCCTCATAAAGACTCTTATTTCATATATTCCTCTTTCAATTTATATTATGAACAAATTAAACTTTTGTGATTTGTGTGTGACAAATTTTATTATTTTTATGCCTATGATTATAAAGCTTCAATGTGATTAGCCTATGTATGCAACAATCTAGATATGATATGTTAGGATAGTTTGCAATATGTGACATTTAGAGAAGAATTAAGGACACAAGGCCTTGCAGCCTCACTCCAAGGATTTGTATGCATAGTTAAGTGCTCAAAAGACAATTTTTTACCTTCAAACAATAAATGTAACCCTTCCACTAGACAATGTTGGCCTGCAATCAACCACAATTATCCTATTAACTAAATAAAAATCCTTTCAATGAAGTGTTGGAAAGTTTCCATGTTAAAACAATGATAAACACTTGCAATAATTTTGATTGAGCCTGCAAAAAAAGTGGATTAGCATGAGTATTAAATGCCACAAGTTTGTGAGGCCTCCAAATCCTGTGGCTAAGGCTAGAGGCACCCTCCAAATGATATAGTCCAATACCAAAGAAAGAAACACCTATGATGATGGATGGAGACCTGCGAAAACCACAAAATGAGCTCTTAAAGCACCTACAATAATAGAAAACCCCTCACTTGGTCTGTGACCAAGGAAGAGAGGCTTATTTAGGCCTATGAATAAGTCAAACAAGGTTGTACAAAAGCCTTTAAAGACTTGTGGTTAGGGATCCAATGGATTAGACCCTGCAACTTGGTGCAAGGCTATAAAGAGACAACCTTAAGCTAATGGAAGATGTTAAGTATTACAAAAAAAAGTGTAGATAATCTCAATAACCAAGGATTATAGTACAAAGGGTCTAAGAACAATCTCTTGGAGATTGTTAGCTTCACTTGTGAGTAAGAAGAGAAACGTATTCCTAACCTCAAGTATTTCCTACACACCCCTTTATCCATGTAAGGAGTTTGCAACCATTATCTTAGAGGTCAACCAATAGTCAGAATAGTGAGTAGCATAAATAGGGAAGAAGAGGAAAAATTTAGATTAATTCATTAAAGGGAAAGAATAGTCCAAAACCCCCCTCGACAATTTCCATCCATTATATTAAGTGAAATAAATTGGAATTTAGCAAGCATCTGGCACATTAGTGACATTAGTCTAAAACCCTCCCCAAAAATTTCCATCCATTATATTCAAGTGAAATAAATTGAAATTTAGCAAGCATATGCCAAAGTTTTTTAAAGGGACTCGTATGATTGGCATTATAAATATATGGTTTGAAATCTAGAACCTTTTACATCTTGTGCCACAAAATCTCCATTTGTCCAAAATTCCTGCCCCTTTACATAATATATTTTTAAATTACAATGTAGTACTATTCTGAAAAATGCTTCTCCCATATACCCTCCAAAAAATTCCATTATAAGCTATATATTGGTAGTACATATGTCGATACTAAAATTAGATATAAATATTACGGCTCCTCCTTGGTTGGAGCTACCTGAAGTTCCTCGAATCCCACTACAAGATACTCTTGACTCTCGTCGATGTTGTTCATATTGTCATTGTGACTCTCAATGATATTCCCATTCATTGTGTCCTCCATATCATTGATGAAATCTTGATTGTGCATAGTTCCACCTTCATCCCCTATTATTATGATATGATTAACTCTAAACTCTAGCATATCAACAGCTAATTGCAGATGCTCCATTCTAATCTCTAACGACTCCAACCATCATGAAAGTAGTTCCTTACAGGCATGTTTATCTGCCAATTCCATCTTAGTAGTACTAGATATAAATTCAATCATGAATTCCACCATTCTTGCAAGCCTATGGCATTGAGCTCCTCACTAAATTCCCCCTCATTGTGATCCATTTCCACCTAAATTCTCTGAATTTGCTGGCTCAACACCCATAAAATTTGAATTTCCTTTGTAATCAGTCCTTCGCTACCCTACACTATATATATAATGACAACATTCCCTTCTTGCCCAAATGTCGAAGTCCTGCTACATTGAAAGTTGATGCTTTCACGAGAACCACTTGCATCAAATCCATTAAAATTTCATCTCTAAACCTTTAGTTTTCCAAACACTTCCTACGACTAAACTGATACTCTAGATTAGAAGATATGGGCTTGCACATTTTATACACCTTTCTATTCAATTCACATCTTGTCCATTTGTCCTTTGTTGATTTCATACTTGCGTCGATACTCCAGGTAGCCAAGAGGGCCTGATTCTCTACAATAATGGAATGCCTCCCATGCATGTACCTTATTTAATAAGGTTCTTAACTCAAAGGTGTCTGGCATGATTATTATAATAAAGCACCTATTCCCAATCTTAATAATCCTTGAGGCTTGAGAAATTCCCATCTGACTATTGTACATTATGGTGGAGGTTTGATGATTATATCCTCATTCTTTATCCTTGATTCCCCACACTTTAATTATACACCTTGATTTTCCATAGGATCATCTTGAACATTTAGATTTCATTTTATATGGTAAAAAACTATAATAACAAAATTCTTAATCAACAAATTAATTCGATGTGAGAAGGGAGGAAGCCAAGGATCATCATTCTCAGATATATATTTCTAATGAGGTATTGTGTGCATCAAATGAAGATCGTATGCCAAAGTTATGACCTTAGGAAGTTGATGTACCAATTTACCCAAATGGGGCCCATAGTTTTGGTGCTTCATCTCCTAGGGTTAGGTTTTTGGATGTTTAGGGTTTTCCATTGTTTCTCAATAATAAATACTGTAGGAAAAATTTAAGGGCTAATATTCGTAGGTGGGCTAATTTTCCATGATTTTTCCAAAAAAAAGATTTGCTAATTTCCATTTTTTATAAAAATGATTTGCCCAATTTTTATAGTATAAAATTATTTAACCTTAAAAATCACCAAAATTTTATATCTAGACTATATAAAATTATTATAAATTTGAATATTTTTACAAAACTATTGTCAAACATTTTATAAATTGTAGATGATGGACTACGAGATTTGCCAAGGTTTCTAAACTTCAAGATAAATTTCCATCCTTAAATTTTTCCCTAATAAATAGGCCTTTGAGCCTCATTATAACATAGTTCAGAGGCATGTAGCTGCCACATCTCTTCTCAGAGATAAGCTACCATCACCTAAGCTAGTTTATTTCCATTCTATTTGTAAGCATATTTAAGTACTTTGATATTAATGAAATGAAGTGTTATTTATGTTGTATCCCTGCATTTGTGGTTATATCTGTATTTTTTTTCATTCCTATCTAAGTGTGGATCAGTGGTATCAGAGTGGTCTGCTCTTTCTCTATTTCTCGCTCTTTCTCTATTTTTCTTTGCATATCCCCAACGAGGTCTGGGTATAAGGATTTAAGGATTGAACTGGTTGAACCCTTGCAATACGAACCTTGCAAACCCCAATGATCTCCCATGGTGGAACAAAATGAAGATGAGGGAGCAGGAGATCATTTCAAAATATTGATCGAAGAAGTCCTTGAGTGATAGAGGAACGCGATGATGGACAACTTTCCCCAATTCCTTCAACGACTACCCACATTTAGTGCATCTTCCTTTGAAAGCAACTCTTAGAGTGCCACTCCCTTTAAGTTACAAGTTAAATTTGAAATCCTAGTATTTGAAGGTCAAATAGATGTGTATGCCATAGATAAATGGTTAAATCTAATAGAAGGATATTTCTCAGTTTTGAATTTTCCAACTAGGAAAATATTACTTTTTAATTCCTTAAATTCACCCCCCATGACAAGAACTGGTGGGAAACCTACTACAAGAAGAGGGACAAGAGTGAACCCTTACTAATCTCAGTCACACCCACTTGGAATTATTTCCTAGATACCATCAAGGAGCAGTATTACCCTGTCAGGAGCTATGAAGATGAATACATAAAGTGGACCATGCTATGACAGGGAAGGGGCCATGATGTGTCAGAGTTCACAAATATTTTTCATACCTTTCGCATGAAGTTTGGTATCAAGGATTCTGAGCAGAATTTGGTACTCAAGTTTCATGGCTGTCTACATAAGTACATCTAGGACAAGATTGAAATTCTGGACATATCCTTGCTCGATGTTTCCTATCGATACATTGTCAAGATCGAGTAGAAATTTAAACAGAAGAAGGAAGACTTTGGATCTATGAATCTGAAGCAAGGCAAAGGTGCACCCAAGTGGAAGAACAAAGGAAAAGGATAAGGTGGGGCAACCCAAGACAACCTTCCAAATCTACAAGAAAAGAAAAACACAATGAATACAAAGAAGGACATGGGGAAATGGTGTTAGTACCATAAGCACTCCACTCACAACAAAAATGAGTGTCAGGCCAAGAAATCACTAGTGGCCGAGCTGAAGGCTTCCTAATCAGATGGATGTTCCAACTCTGAGTTATAACCTGACAAGAGGAATGACAAAGGGAAGAAGATTATTGATGCAGAGCTCAGTGCCACTGTTTCCACCACCAAGATCCAAAATAATGAGCCCGAAGATCTAGAGGACGGGGAGCACCTCTTCCACTCCCAGATGTGTATGAAGGGTTCTCCACTGCAGTTCATTTTCAACAATGAGATCCAAAAGAATCTCATTTCAGTAGAGGTCGTGAAGCGACTAGGCATACCAACTAAAACACACCCACAACCATACACCATCGGGTGGCTCCACCAAGGGCAAGATCTCTGCATCATCCAGTAGTGTCGTCTTCCCTACAACATCTATCCATTTGCGAATGAGGTATTGTGATGTTGCTCCTCTTGAATTTTGTGATGTATTATTAAGACAACCATACTTGTGGAAGTGACATGTTGCGTATGTGTCTAGACCCCGCACTGTTATTATTACTTTGGGTAATAAGTTGTACAGGATACCAAAGGTAGCGCCGCCTACCACAATTTCTTTAATCATTGTGAATAAATGTAGTATGATCATTTCCTATACTGGAAAATATTTTTTCCTTATGATTCTCCCTCAAGGTAAGAAGAATATTGTGGCCACAGCCTCCAAACAGGAGCATATGGAAAATTTCGTGGAGGAGTACATGGAAATATTCACCTCACCCATAGGGGTACCTCTATACTAGTAGGTCAAGCACTCCATTGATCTGACCCCAAGTGTGCCTCTACCCAATCCACCAATCTATCGATGCTCTTTTCTGGAGAACAATGAAATCAAGAGGTGGATTCAAGAGTTGTTGTAGAAAGGGAACATCAAACCAAGCTCATTACCTTGTGGGAGCTCAACTGTGTTGGTACAGAAGAAGGATGGGACATGGAGACTTTGTATTGACTATCGAGCATTGAACAAGATCACATTTTGGAACAGGTATCCAATCCCATGGATTGATGACCTTTTGGACCAGCTCAAGGGGGCCAAATATTTCTTCAAGATTGAATTTAAGTCTTAGTATCACATGGTACCAATTGAACCCTCTAATGTGTGGAAGACTACCTTCAAATCCAAGGAGGGCCTTTTGGAATGGATGGTCATGCCTTTCGGGTTGACAAATGCCCCCACAACCTTCATGAGGCTGATGGATGACATCTTGCGACCCTTCACCAGCACATTCATGGTGGTGTATTTGGATGACATCCTGATCTTCACCCAGAGTTGGGAAGAGAACCTACCCCATATTCAACAGGTCCTCCAAACTATACAACAACACAAGTTGTGTGCCAATTTGGAGAAATTCACTTTTGGTATGACCCAAGTTCAATATCTGGAGTACCTCATTGATGAATGGGGTGTGCATGTAGAGCCAACCAAGATATAATTTGTTCGAGATTGGCTAGTCCCAACCACTCTAATGGATCTTTGGAGTTTTCTGGGTCTTACCAATTTCTACTATAGGTTCGTGTTGGGGTTCTCTCATATCACTTTGCCTTTGAGTCAAGTCACCAAGGGTGGAGTGAAATCAACATTCTTATGGTGTGAATCCCAACAAAAGTCATTTTCTGAGTTGAAGCACCACCTCATCCCTGCACCAGTTCTCACATTACCATACCTACAACAACCATTTGAGATTGAGACACATGCCTCTGACTATGCTATTGGTGCAGTTCTTACTCAACAGGGGCATCCAATGGCATATCACAGTTTGAAAGTATCCCACCTATGACAAAGAGATGTATTCCATTGTGCAAGCCTTCTGACAATGGAAGCATTACATTCTGGGGAAGGAAATGGCCATCCACACATACCATTGACCCCCATAGTTCATACAAACACAAGGGAAGTTGCATAATGATCACCATCAGAAATGGCCCACGTACCTACAACATTTCCATTTGAACATTAAGCACAAAGAAGGGAAGAATCAATAATGTTGCAGAATGCCTCAGCCGACCACCGTTCATGATGTTGAGCACTGTGCTCAAATTTTGTGGCCACAAGAATTTGAGGTGGCTGCATCTGTACAAGAGCGATCCAGAATTCGGTAACACATACTAGTCGCTCCTGGAAGGAAATAAAGTTCCAAATTTTACCTCCAGGATACACTGTTATTTCACCGGGGACACCTCTGTGTTCCTTCAAGCGAGTGTGCCAAGATGATTTGGGAGATGCACTACAGTCAGGCCGTGGGACACTTTGGAGTAGAGAAAATAATGGCAGTGTTTCAGAAGTATTTTTATTGGCCGAACCTTTGACAGGATGTTGGGAAGTACATCAGGTCCTGCACTACCTGTGACATTTCTAAACCAACCATCAAGAAGTAAGGGTTATATACTCCTTTTCCTACTACTAGTCGACCTTTGGAATACATCGCCATGGATTACATGTCGGTCCTCCCTTCTACTAAGCATGGTAGTGACTGTGTTTTTGTGGTCGTTGACAGATTCTCTAAGATTGCCATTCTGGTAGCCTACAAGAGTATCACAGCAGAATCCATTGCTAAGCGCTTCTTTGAATGAGTATGGGTACACTTTGGGATACCACAATTCATTATCTCATATCAGGAAAATAGGCTCCTAAGTACATTTTGGTCAAGTCTCTGGTCAATGGTAGATACCAAGCTCACTAAGTCCATGACTTTCCACCCAAAAAATGATGACCAAATGGAGGTTGTCAACACGATGATCGTACACATTCTGTGCATGTACAACATGAAGCATCCATGCACATGGGATGAAAGCCTCACATATGTCCAGCACAACTACAATAGAACTCTCCATATCTCAACTAGACACAACCCCTTTTAGGTGGGGTTGGTATTCTAGCCACTATATCCCATTAATGTGACCATACCATTTGTAGTTACTCAAGAAGCTTTAGCCCATGTCCAGTCTGAAGCTAATAGAGCTAGAAACTTCATTGAGTGCATCTAGCACATCCTCCAGAAGGTCCATGACATATTTGACAAAGCCAAATCTAAGTACAAGCAGTGTCATGATCAACATCGGGTGCCACACAAGTTCCAGGTGGGCGACAAAGTTTGGCTACATTTGTAGAATGAGAACCTCACTAGGCCCCACCGCAAGCTTCACCTACTCTGATATGGGTGTTACATCATTAATAAGGTTTTAGGGGACAATTCTTTTGAGGTCAACATTCCACCATTCATGGGCCTGCACCCAGTGTTCAATGTGGACCATATTCGACAATACTTTCCACCGTTATTGGACACATCATACATTGCAAAATAGCTCAAACCAACAGATTTAAACCCATACTACATGAAACAGACCACAACTGATCAGATCATGGAAACACAGATCAAGAACTCTCACTAGCAGAAGATCCAACTATATCGGGTTTTAAAAGTTGGCCAACTCCTGCACTAAGGCAAGTGGCTCACCAGGGACCAACTTCAGCAAAAGTTTTTCCATCTCATGGAGGCACTCAACACAATGGGGACCATTGCTTCATAAGGGGAGAGGACTTATCTAGGTGGATATTGGTGACCACCCACCTATTCCACTTGCACCCCCACCACTGTTTCTTTTAGTTTTTCAGTTTCCATAATTATAACATAGTTTACTATTTTTGGTAGTTTTTCGGGTCTTGAACTTCCATAGCCATTTTGAGGACTTAAATGACATTTTTTTTGGGAAAAACCTGAGTCTTTGGCTCATGTTTGTAATCAAAAGTAGTAGTCCTCAGATAGATATTTCTAACAAGGTATTGTACGCATCAAGCAGAGATCGTATGCCAAAGTTACGACCCTGGAAAGTTGATGTACCAATTTACCCAAATGGGGCCCACACTTTTGGTGCTTCATCTCCTAGGGTTAGGTTTTTGATGTTTACAATTTTACATTATTTATTAATAATAAATAGCCCTTTCAGCCTCATTGTAACATATTTTAGAGGCATGTAGCTGCCACATCTCTTCTCAGAGATAAGCCACCATCGCCCAAGCTAGTTTATTTCCATTATGTTTGTAAGCATATTTTGATGTTTTGATATTAATTAAATGAAGTGTGATTTCCACTTCATCTCTAAATTTGTGTTTATATTTGTATTTTTTTGCATTCCCTTTTAAGTTTGGATCATCCTAGGGGAAAATGACTTATTTTCCTCTCTAAAATAGTCAACACACCTCTACCCATCCTCTTTATGCAAAACCACCAATTGAATCTTGGAATATCACTTGGAGATGAGACACCCCACATAGAAGAGATGACGTGACATGGTTGTAACTTGTAGGCCTTTTTCATAGTGCTTAAGGCCTAGAAGGTTAATTTTATTCCATAAGGCCCTTGTTTTTATTTTCAACCATGATCAAAGCCTCAAAACCCATTATTATTTCCTAAAACCAATAAATGGTGGCCATATTTCATTTAGAGGCCAAGAATCCCATATAAAGGTCCTATGTGGTGTTTTAATGCATATTTCAAAATGATTCAACTAGGAAGCTTTATTAAATTCCCAAGGTCTTTTTTATCCTTCCTTGATCATTGTTAAGACCAAAAGGCCCATTAGTGTTATTGATAATGTCATAATGTCCCCTAGTAAACCACTCATAATTGAAAGTTACTAAAGGGAGGGAATTTTTTGTGGATTGGATGTGTTTTTAATGGTGATTGAACCTAAGAAGCAACATTTAGGGCATAATTCCCTTAGTGCCTTCCCCTAACCTGGGTTAGAATTTGAGGCCCATTCTTGGAAAAAGTTATCTCATTCATGGCACCCACAGAATTATTGAAGGTGATCGATAACCAACAAAGCTTTAATGAACTTATTCCTTGTTATTTCTAGGGATTCTCCCTTTTTAGATGGGCTCTTCTATTCTCCTTGGACCTTCACATGGCTTCCCATAGGCATCATTAATGATTCTCCACCTCTCCTCCTTGGCTGTAAAAACATAAAACCCTTAGGTGACAGGTCCAAACACAAAATGGTGATGATTTTTATGCCACCTCATGCATTCATCATGATCCACTTAACTTTGGTCTTCATTGTTCCTTCCTGACAACCCATTTGACTGGTTAAAGTCATTAAAATACATGGCTTTTATTTTGGTAGCGCCACCTATTGAAACAAAATGTATTGTGAGGTGTCTGTTTATTTGGTAGTGCTTCTATTTTAATCATGGGTACCATTCAATGCATTTTGATATGGTATAACCCTCTTCTTATATCATTAAAATGAGCGTTTCCAAATTAAAAGGCAGTGTCAACTTCTTATATCATTAAAACAAGTGCTACCAAATTAAAAGGCAATGTTGGCTTAAATTAGCAGAATGTTGTTATTTAAGGAGCCCAATCTTGCTATCAACATGGCAAAAGCTAATTGGAAAGGGTAGTTACATGTGCTAACACCTTTATTAGTTAAATAACAAAGCTAACCACTTCTAATGGACCATCTCATCTCCCATGTAAGTAAAACCTAAAAATTAATAATAAAAAATTAATGTTTTTCCTTGGGTGATTTACCCTACTATATTATGCTTTGTTGATGATCTCTTCACATATTAGCTTGGTATTAGAGCTAATATTCAAGTTTCTATTATTCTGCTGATGATTTCCTCAAACATTAGCTTGGTATTAGAGCCAAGGATCAAATTCCCATTTGAGGCCTTGAAAGCCAAAAACGATATTTCTTAGACACGCTTACTGCTTGAGAAAATCGAGGGGTACAAATGTGTCTCTGAACGATATTTTTGCAAGTTTCAAATCCCCTATTTGCATATATTTATGGGTTTTTAGAAGTATTTTTTTATAGATAGCCACAACAAAATCATCAATTTCGTGGCAGCCATTTCTAGAAAACATTTTAGACAATTTGTGGATTGATTGAGGCGTATTTTGTAACATTTTCTATTGTAATTTTTTCACTCATTGCAGACATTTCCTTGAAACTCACTTGTAACTCATTGTAAATTCCTTGTAACTCACTTGTACTATTATAATGTTCTTGTGGTTTTTTCAAGGCATTTCTCAACATCCCTTATGACACTCATTAACAGTTTTTCCCATTTGATGGAGTGTTATAAGACTTTCAACCAAACAGATATTTGTCAGATCGATCTTCATCGAGTGACAAAAGTTCAAGTAGGATAGAATAATTGACCAAACATATGTTACATCGTCTAGTAGGAAAGGATCAATTAGAGGTGAAAAGATTAGAAGAAATTCCCATAGACAAATGGAATTTTTTCTGACTAAAGGGGGGTCGTGTTCTTATGATAATGAGAGCATAGATGACATGGAGGTTCCATTGAGGTACAAACATCTAGTGAAACAATGGGTAACAAAGTATATTCATGAAATAAACACTAATTTTTATATCAATGAAAGGATATACCACATTTACCCATTGTCATTACATGGTTTGGGGTTATTTCCATGGATGGCGTAAAGGTATGTTACGACAGATCAACTAAATTGATGGAGTATGTTGGACCCTGTTACATCTACAATGATTGGGTATGGATAGTCCAATATAAAAAAAGTATTCGAAGATATGGCCTAGCTACAAATTATATACAACTAAAATCCTATGATCAAAATAAAGGCGCAACTATGTATATTGATGGAACGCCAAAAGCAGTAGGGAATATTACATGGTTTATAAATAGTACACAACATGTGACCACAAATAAGAAACCCAATTACATATTCGAGGGGCGTGAAGGAATTTGCATGTGTCATAAAATCAATAACTGTAGGGGAAGAGTTACTCATTGATTACTATTTAAATCAAATAGATACAAATGTTGTTATTATGGGGACGATATATATTCTATTTTACCCAAATTGTGAGCAATGTATATTATATGTTATCATTTCCATTTACTACAATTTATTGTCACACATCCTGTAGGTTAAGGAAACATTTTAATATGTCATGATCAAAGGGCATCAACCTCACAATAGATAAACATCAATGTAATTGTATATAAAATTATGTAACCACGAGGTTTATTCTAGCGAGAAAGTATTAGCATGTTATCGATTCTAGGGTAAGTCAAATTTTTAGGAATAATATAACTAAATGAAATATCCACTATGCATATGACCAACCTTCCTTACAGGATTATATGAATCCTATTTTACAAAGGTTACTTTAAACATGCATTCTTAATCTTTCACACAATCATCTAATTATTTGTATCCTACAATGAGCTTTCAACTTCACTGAATGCAATCCTCTAACATAATGTTAGATAATATATGGATGAATATTTATGCAAAATGGTCCCCATGATTTTTATTCTTAAAAGATAAGATGATTTCAAGCAACTCAACCAAGTAGAATTTTAAACATGCTATTATCATATGATTCTATCCATGATGCCATAATAAATCAAGATGTTTCATGCTCTTTGGGTCTCTTCTAACCTTTCATCCTTTCTAAGACAACCAGAAACAATTACTATAATTTCGAACCTGAGGTAACCCTATAATTCCATATAAAAATATTTTTTCTTTCTTTGATACAAGTGCCCAAGGTATAACGTGAAGTTTCTGCATAAATTTAGATATATGTCAGTAGTGTTTTTCTTATTAATATAATGATGAATAATTGTGGATGAATTGCTTGATTGTTTTTTAAATGAGTCATAATGAAATTTCAAGATATCATAATATTACAAGCAAGTATTTAACTCGCCAAACATCCCCTCTTATGTAAAAAAATGGAAATTATTATTTATCTAAAAAATTTCATCACATTTAAATCTTTGAATATTTGTAGCTGAGGATGGTGGAACAAAATTACAATTTACACATATTTGATAAATAGGGTGGCAAGGGGAAGGCACCAACCTTAGAGAAGTCCACACATGATCCTAAAGAAGTTCTTAGTGAAGAAGAATATTTTTTTCCACCGATCCAATCCAAACAATAAAGGATCTTCAAATGATTAAACAAGAAACTTAGTTCTTTAATTTTTATTAAGCCACAGACAAAAAAAATAAGAGACCGAATCAAAACTGTGATGGGCCAAATTTGTCACTATGGGGTGAACAAATCATTTAATTATACTATTTATTTATTTATGATTTTAATTGTCTCGTCCTATATAATAATAATAAAAACTCGTTATTTTACAGCGGTTTTTTAGTGAGTACAATAGTCACGTTGTGACTATGGCAGCCGATGTTAGTAGTAGCGTCGATGCTCCGCGTATGAGTGATGCACCAGTCATTGAGATTAATACACTCGCTGAAACACACACACCAAGATCTGCACCCCCTAAACAACACATGCCAAAATTTGCACATGATGTTGTGGATGTAGAGAATGATCCCATCGCACAATTTGAAGTGAGATTTCCTAGATATTCGTATGTTACTAGCACGAGAACACTACCGATTATGTTTTTTGTAGATGATGACCATGTCCCCATGAAATTAGAGAAAAATCTAGGTATTTAAGGAGTGTTTTAAATATTAAGTACAATCTAATTGAAATTAACATATAGTCTTTGATTATTTTCAACTAATAATAATATATTTTTGCAAGAAACGATGTATTCTATATGCGATTATATGACCTAACCTTGGAAACATTTGGGCCCACCATTCGCAGAAACTAGAAATACCAAAGTTCCAAGTTGAAGGGTGAACTTATGAACAGGATGTTTGGCATTTTCAGTGAGCATACCTTCAACAAAATTAGAGTTATCTTGAAGGAAGGATTACATTTAAAACATCTATAGGACCAGTATAGGTGTCATTTGGAAAGGACGAGTTCCTATGAGCACCCTCCAGTATGATGATTTATCATCATTACGACATCTAATTAATTTTTTCAATATTTTCAATATAGGCTCTTGGATACATCCAAAGAAATAAAGGCTAGAATAACTAAACATGAAGGCTAGAATTATTGAAATAACCTAAGGTGAGATTGATTATTTTTTTAAATAATCGAAAAAACTTTTATTTTGTTGAAATATGTAGTTTGGGGGACATGACGACAATGATCCCGATTGGTTTGATGATGATGAGTTGTTCATTTCTCCCAACCTAATCGTAACAGTTAATAAGCTTATGGTTAGAACAAAAAAAGAACTTGTTTGCTTGATTCACATTAGAAATAAAAGTCCTGAGATTAAAGATAGGATCAACATGTTCAACCAAGATCTTCAGAGATATCAGGTAATAACCATATTTTAAAATGATTTTTTTAATATCATAATTTCAATTATGAATGTTTTTTTTTACTTTTACATTATCTAATCGAAAAAGCATTTTCATTCTTATCTAGGATTTTTTGGTAGAGATCACAACATATATATAGACACAATGAGCTAGCTTTGAATGGAAAAGAGTGTCATACATGAGGATCCTATAGCAGAAGAGGAGCACAGGGAAACCATTACAATAGTGTCGACTAGTGCACAAGGTAAAGAAAACTCTAATTCTCTTTTTATAAATGAAATACTTGTAATAATATTAACAAAAAATATCAATTTAACATTTCTTTCGTGTTACAGTCAATGATCCACCCCTCTTATGACAACCTCGACAATGTAATGAGTACACGACTAGGCCATCGGAAATAAAGAAAAAGGAAAAGAAATGATTTTACTAGTTATATCATTAGAAACATCACCTACCATATTATGAAAACATATTTTTTATGATAAAATTTATTGAAATGAAGTATTTTGTGTCTATGATTAATGAATGAATGTTATGTGTTAATGAATAATTGCTATATGTTTCTTTATGTACACAACCTTGTTTCATATTATGTCAACATATTTTTTATGATAAAATTTATTGAGATGAAATATTTTGTGGATCTACGAATGAATGAATGATTGAATGAATGTTTGCTATTTGTTTTTTAATGTATCTTAATTTCTTTAGCTATTTCATATATAGTAGATAGATTGGGTATTAAGGAATTGAGAGTGATGTGGGGGGGGAGGGGGCATGAGAGATTCCACCTTCAAGTGGTTGGCCATGCTTAGTAGAGAATAAATTAGGATTTGGATAATCTTGGAGGAAAAAATCCTTGATGTAACAAAGCAACAACAAAATCAATGTTGATTCCATTGCTACTTCATTAAGTGGAGGGAGGTTTTCTCCAAGATTAAACTAATCCAATAATTTATTATTGAAACCAAGAGGAGCTCATTCAAGTATTCATGCACTCAAGTCCTTTTAATTGTTATTTATTCATGCAATTAAATTTAATATTTGGTCAAATTTAATCCAATTTTTCCTCATTGTTCTCATGAATATGTGTAGGAAAACTAGTATCAATTTAGATGTTGAAGTGGAACAACTATCAAAAGAAAATAGCTAAAAATGGTAACATTACATTTAGCATTCAAGGTAAGTTACTTTCATGTTGATTCTTTTTTTCTTCTACATAATGCACTACACTACTTACTATATTTGTAGTCATATGAGTGGTATATATTTGAGTTGGCTTGACATTTATTCTTTATTTTAAAGGGAGTTGTGTACAACCTGGTAATCCCAATTTACAAATTTCTTCAGATTGGAAATAAACTAGCATTTGCACCAAATGTTGCAAAGGAAATGCCATAAGGCATAAATTGAGGAGCAATGGCAACATAGGAATAGGAAAATCTAAATAAGATGCAGAATTATGCATAAATTGAGGAGCAATAGTGACATAGAAATATGCAAATCTAAATAAGATGTAGAAATGTGCATAAATTAAAGAGCAATGGCGACATAGGGATAGGCAAATCTAAAAAAGATGCAGAAATGTAACAATCAACATCTGTGGACATTTGTCCCCACGTCACACCTCCTTTAATAAAAGCTCTGTCACGATGGTGCACATGCAAGCCTATACAACTTGTACCAAATTTTAGTTTAAGATTGCGTTGACAACAAAGAGCAACCTAGAAAATTTCTTTGGTCTTGTTAAACTGTTTTCATGGTGTACACCCAGTTTGGATACCAACTGTCCAGAAGAGCATGTTTCATTGTATTTTCCTTCATTTCCGGTATAACCAGAATCACCATTGGAATTCACATGGAAAAGCAATTCAGTCTCTATCAACGCCATTAAATGCAATACACATATTAGATATAGGTGCACAGTCTCTATCATCTCATGTTGGCAGAAGCAGTAAAAATGATTTCAACTATTGAGAAGTAAATCAGTCATCTAATCCAATCTAGCACAAAATTAACACTCATGCCATCCATCAACATCATGGATTGGTTAAATTTGCAGGTATGGATCCTCCCATATTTTGCGATTTCTTGCTATTTCATGACCCTTCACAGTTTAAAAAATTGATAGCTTCTGGAAGTTGTAATATTAGAATCCAATCAAATTTGAAATGAATTAATACAATCAAACAGAATATGTAACCCACATTCTATCCAAATACGATTTGCAGGCTCTGGATTCATAAACCAAAGAAATTTGTAGGTCCAAAGGAGGCTCTTTGAAAATGCTTCGATTGACTTTGTAAGAGTGTTGATATTCATTTGTTATTATATTAAAAATGGCTGATTCGAACATGTGAATCCTCACTTTGGGGTCATCATGTGTCTTACATATGCAAATGGCAACTGATCCCGAGGATAAAAGATTTCTAATTCATTGAATAACAGGCAAAAAAATAGCTTCATTGGAAGGGTGTGCTTTCTCAATATTAGTGCAGTGTCAGCCACATCTGTAATGTCAACAACAACACACAAAATCAAAAAATTAGTTATAGAGAGAACCAACCTCAAAAAAAATCTCAGATGCTATCACACTAAAACTTCACCATAATTGAGAAAAGCTCAGTTCTCATACCACTACTTGAGGGAAGATTTTCAGAGCTCCAAGGTTGCAAGCCGTCGGCACAGTAACTATCCATTTGATACCTCACAGCTTCTTTGCTCCACTTTCTCCATATGACTGTAAAAACAGCTTCCTCCATGTTATGAGTATTGTAAGGATGCTTCGAGACAATAATATCAACATTGGGAGTTACAAGGAGATTTTCCAAAATTAACAAAGGATCAAGAACAAGCTGTAGCTTGGCATCCATCCAAATGTTTTAAACACAGTTTGGGAAAAGCCAGTGGGAAAGATACTTGGGAATGAGGCCATTCATTACAGATTCCTTGTATGGCAACTCCCTGACCAAAACAATGTGCCAAATTCCAATTCTATGACACTCATTGGGCTTGATCTAGTATCTGGCAGGAAGTGTGAGAGTTGCATTGTCCATAAACACGAAGAAACAAATGTTCTGTTGTGATTTTCCTAACATACTTGGGTTTTTAATCTTTCTTAGGCTCCAAATATAGTTGAAATTACCACACCCCCCTTGCACTGTTCCATGACCTTCCTGTCTTCTTCAGACACAAGGAACCCTCGGGTACGGTAATTGGAAAAACCACAAGGCAAATCAGTCCCTTCAGAATAATTGAAATACCTTTTTCTTTCCTTCACATCCAGAGTTCCACCGAAGGTCACTGGACCTGCTGCTGAATAGGGGTATTCAGGTCCGTTCATGTACTGTAGCCGAGATTTACCAAATAAGTCTTCTTTCTAAATCTGATGAACAATAGCCGAGACTACCAACAACAACGAAACATACTTTTAGCCTGATTTCTTTAACATACATGCATTCCATAAGGTAATGTTTCTTGATAGATCTCTCAAATTGTTAAATATGAGGATCTCTGATTACCTGAAAACTCAGAATATAAGTGGCAAGACCGATTTGGCATGGCTGTAGCTTTCCTAAGAAAATACTTCTCCGCTTCATAATCTGAAGGGTATTCGAGCAACTGCATTGCAGAAGACAATAGAAATTGTAAATTAATACCCATCATGATTGAACCTTTCAGTACTCATATAAGCACAAGTGCCCACAAAGGAATTGCACGGGGGAAAAGTGTGAGCCAACACAGTTCTGACACCGAAATCAGGAATCTTGACTTCTCTTATTGATCAGTAAATTGGAGGGCTTTATATCGTGGTGAACAATTTTGTTCTGGTGCAAGTAATGCAAGCCCTTGAGCACCTGCCTGGCAACCTCAGCCAAATAGTGTTCTGGGATTTTCTTATGGGTTTGAAGAACCTACACAAGGGTTCCACTGTCCATGTAGTCCAACACAAAAGAGACTCATATATTTGTACCGTCTCAAATCAACATCTGTCCCCACATTACACCTCCTTCAATAAAAACTCTGTCACGATGGTGCACATGCAAGCCTATACAACTTGTACCAAATTTCAGTTCAAGATTGTGTTGACAATGAAGAGCCACCTGGAAAAATTCTTTGTTTCCGTTTGAGTTAAAAATGTTTTCATGGCATACACCGAGTTTGGATACCAACTGTCCAGAAGAGCATGTTTCATTCTATTTTCCTTCATTCTCGGTATAACCAGAATCACCACTAGAATTTACAATGGAAAACAATTCAGTCCTATCAACTCCATTAAATGCAATACACATATTAGATATAGGTGCACAGTCTCTATCATCTCATGTTGGCAGAGGCAGTAAAAATGACTACAATTATTGAGAAGTAAATCAGTCATCTAATCCAATATAGCACAAAATTAACACCCATGGCATCCATCAACATCATGTATTGGTTAAATTTGCAGTTATGGATCCCCCCATATTCTTCTCTTTCATGACCCTTCACATTTCAAAAAATTGATAGCTTTTGCAAGCTATAACCTTAGCATCCAATCAAATTTGAAATGAATTAATACAATCAAAAAGAATATGCAACCCACATTCTGTCCAAATACGATTTGCAAGCGCTGGATTCATAACCCAAAGAAATTTGCAGGTCCAAAGGAGGCTCTTTGAAAATGCTTCAATTGACTTTGTAAGAGTGTCAATATTCATTTGTTATTGTATTAAAAATGGCTGATTCGAACATGTGAATCCTCACTTTGGGTGTCATCATGTCTCTTACATATGCAAATGGCAACTGATCCTGAGGATTGAAGATTTCTAATTCATTGAATAACATGCAAGAAAATAGCTTCATTGGAAGGGTGTGATTTCTCAATATCAGTGCAGTATCAGGCACATCTGTAATCCCAACAACACACAAAATCAAAAAATCAGTTAAAGAGAGAACCAACCTCAAAACAAATCTCAGATGCTATCACACTAAAACTTCACTATAATTGAGCAAAGTTGAGTTCTCATACCACTGCTGTAGGAAGCTTTTCAGAGCTCCAAGGTTGCAAGGCATTGGCACAGTAATTGTCCATTTGATATCTCACAGCTATTTTGCTCCCCCCACTTTCTCCATCTGACTATAAAAATGGCTTCCTCCATGGTATGCGTATCACAGGGAAACGATAAAGAATACCAAATGTAACCAATTACCTGAAAAAAGCAATAAAGGCCTTGTGCGTTGGGGCGCTGAAGGAGAATTGTCAATATGTCAACTACAAAATATATCCATCCCATGTTATTAATTTATTTTTGCACACAACTTAGAAACTAATTAGAAGCATATGTTAACAATAACATAGACAAACTTTAATATACATTTTGCTGAATTTAACAATAGTATTGGCTTATTAGATTCTGTTTGGAACAACTTAGCAAATGAAACTAAAAATTTTGGGAGTTTTATATGCCATTTATGCTTTTTCTTTACCTTTGTTCTGCTTGTCCATTTCAAGTATTAGATCAAACTCTTTAAAGTCTATAGGTGATATAGACCTTGATATAGAAGTTATCTCTATTCCACGTTTCTTCGCTGCATTCTTCATCTTGGGATCTGCAAGGCTGCCCTTCAAATAATTTCAACATATTAATACATGATACCTATTTATTGCATTATAATAGACAAAAATACCGATTCAATTAGTCTTGACCCATGATAAGCTAGAACCTACCTCATGGTAGTCAATAGTTCCAGCGGAGTCAATTTTGAATGCTGATGTCAATCCCCTTTTCTACATAGCATCATGAAATACAGCCTCTGCAGTGGGACTCCGACAAATGTTGCCTTCCAAGAACAAGAATAAAAAGAGATTATTTTCCTGGAGAGATTAACTTTGAGATATCAACGGTAACTAGTTACTAGAATTTCTGCTTTGTAAAGGACTGAAGTAATGCATAACTCTACATGAAATATTTAGTTACCTTGAATTGGTAATTATTCTACAATGTTTTTATGAAGAAGTTTATAGTGGATATTCTCTCATGTGATTGTTCTTTTTGTTCCATTTTCCACTGGCAAGTTAAACTCATGATTAAATATTAAAAAATGTGTATCATTATAAACTCAACAACTTATGTAAACATGAAGCGGGCTCACGTATTTAAATGAAACTGAAATGCATCACTCAGCACTAAAAACAGAAAGATGGAAACCAAATCCTTGGCCCTGGATTCCACTGAAATGTTTCAGCTAGATTTAATGACTAAAGACAAACATTGAGTGCAGAGAGCATAATAAGCCACACTCCTTGGTGACCGGCTCTGTTTTGACATGAAACTGACAACCAGAAACACACAAAAATAATCTAGAAAATACATACTATGGAGAGACCTTATGGAAGCAGTAAATTGACCGTTGAACTTAGAAAGTTCAGGCAATTGGAAGTAGCAAACAAAGTGATCATGTCAAGAGTCGGACCCTTGTTTCAATGGCCCTCTACACACCACAGCCTTTGATTTTATTTCTTCCTTAGAAGCAGAAGGGCTTATTTGTTAAAGGATAAGCCCTAGTCCATTAAGATTGATCATTAAAGCATCTGCTTTCAGGGGTTGTATGATGGGGAAAATAGTTGAGACAAAGCCAAGGCCTTTCTGAGGTGAGATTTCCCTTCCTCTCTCTTACATATCCAAGGCTGGACCTTGATGTAATGCTCTGAGTTACCAGAAATAACTAGAGAAATACTAAAATACTAAAATACTAAATACACCAAATATAGAAAGGCAGTGTGGCTCAAAAGTATAATAATGATGAGACACATCTACATCTCTTAGAAACAGGAAAATATCTCTTAATAACCTGTTGTGCCCTACAACAACCGCCCATTTCATATCATGTTTATTTACAAAATTATCATATGAAATGGGTCCCTTTAGAGTTTAATTGGTATCAATATTGTATTGTTCAAAAAGGTCCGATAACCAAATGAAAACATTATTAAAAAGCCTTTTAAAAAACCCATTTGATCAAATAAAACAATCCTTTATCATTGCGATAAAGCGATTGCAAGATCGCATATCGCAATGACATAAGGTACATAAATAAGTGGCACATTGGTCTACGCCGATGCGATATCGCTATCGGCTATCGGCAATACTATATGCACATTTTAAAGCACCCCCATGCCATTAGCCCCGATGCGATGCGCAATCGGCGATCGGCGATCGGCGATACTCTATACACAGTCTTAAATTGCCCCAAGCCATTCACCTCGATGCGATGCGATATCGGCGATCGGCGATCGGCGACATATAATGCATGTCTTATATAATTCCTATGCTCCCAACGCGATGCGATATCGGCTATCGGCGATCGGGGGTTTTAAATGGTGCCAATACAAGAGGTTAAGCTCTCCCCGATCGCCTATTGCGATATAGCGCGGATTTCAAAAAGCCGTTAAGTGGAGGAATATTACGATTCATTCATATTTAAAGCTTGATCTGTTAAGCAATCATTCACCTGCGCTCAACCGCCAAAACATCCACAGCACGCTTAAACGGGTCATTCGGCCAAATAATGGTATAATGGGCATTTAAGGGGTGGCAGGTTTTAAACGGCCATTTAATGTAATTGTAAGATCTTCCCATGGATTGTATCCGTGGCCACTATTAAGAGTTAATCTCTTAGCACGCTTTGGTCAATATATCTTTCCCATATTGGATTTTCATTGGCATATCTCTATGTTACGTTTATTTTTGCCTCTGTGCAGAATTCATCCAAAGGAGAAAGCTCAAGCAAAATGGGGAAGAAATCCAAGAAGACCACAGGCGCTTCCGCTACACCAGCTGCAGGACAAGCTGTCGTGGACAAAAAGAATGGATTGATATCTAATACTACATGTACAGGTCTCGTTAGAGTTACTTGGCAAGGTACCTACAACCTGATTGAAGCCGAAGAACCAGCAGTGACAACAGTAGAAGCTACTGTGGATTTAACTCGAAAATCTGAGGGTACTCTCAAGGACTTAGCAGACTCTTTCCTTCACAGGATAGCAGCCAGGGAGCAAATTCTCCCATACACAGACGTAGTGCGATGGGCGATTGAAGAAATCCCAATCCTGGATAGAACCTTCAGCACCAGAGACGGGAGAATTTTCGGGTCATTCAGGGCGGATGATCTAAGGCCAATGTATCAGTTGCCCGAGCCAGAGAAGATATATAATAAGGCGTTCCTGGAGAAATTCGCAAAGGAAAATGAAGTTGAATCCGAATCCATCCGGGATTGGAGACAAAATCCGGCCAAGCACAAACATGAGTCATCTAGTAAGTACTCAGTTGATTCCCTGTCCTCTCCTTATTTCTATGCTGGGATAATGATGTGTAGATTGTGGGGATTGCATGACTCTGCTAATTTTACCATAGAAATGGTTCCCCTAATGGAAGCAACACGCAACAGTGTAATTATGGATTGGGCCACTATCCTCTCAGACAAATTAGCAACAGCTGTGCTTGAGTTTAGAAGCAAGACCCGTATTTCTGAAAGGGTGATTCCCCCATTCTACTACAGTGCCTATATTCTAGATACCTTGTGTTTTAACTCTGAATTCCCTGTACTCGGCTGGAGGTGGACTGCACAAGACCCCACGCCTATTCATATATATCATCAGAAATTGTGGAAATCCTCTTATAAACATCATCTATACCAAGTCTGTAATGGCTTTATGTTGCCTATTTATTATTCCATTTTCGATAAACCTACTCCCAAGATTTCTTATCAAGCCGAATTTGATTTAACCGCAATAGGTAGATGGTTTGGAGAGGAGAGATTTACCTACATAAGAGTTTTCGGTAGCCAAGTCGACCCCCATGTCCTCCCTTTATACATACCTGATAAACTGCTGGCAAGGGAAATCGCTTACCAGATTATGACTGAGAGTGTTACACAGACTCTAAAGAAGGAAAAGAAGAAGGGCTGGCCCTCTTTTCCCTTGAGGTGTGGTGTCTACAATCTGCATGATCTCAAACATGTAGAAAAGGAAGCCACAAAGATTCAATCCTTAACTCTGGCGACTATCCCAAATAGGCCATTTGATCCAAACAAAGTTGTCTATAATGCACTAGAACAGGCCAAATTGACAAGATTTGACCATAAGGAAGATATGTTTGATGACCTCTTCTCTTCAGCTGAGTCAATAAATCAGGTTAAAGAATTCACCAAAGTGAAATATAATGATGAAGGGTTGACTGAATTTAATAAACTTAGAGAATAGAGGTTGCAAACTCTGCCTCTAGATTTACTAGCAACAACCCCAGCGACATCATCAAGCGAGCCTGGTCGGCAACAGTCAAAGGAACCTCCGGTTATAACAAAGGATCATAAGAAAGAACAGGAGGAAAAGCAGAAGAGAGAACAAGAGGAAAGGTAGAGAAAAGAAAAAGAAGAAAAGAAGAAGAGAGCGCAGGAGGAAAAACAGAGAAGAGAGAAAGAGGAAAAGCAAAAGAAAGAGCATGAGGAAAGGCAAAAGAAAGAACAAGAGGAACAGCAGAAGAGAGAACAGGAAAAAGTGCGGAAGGAGTCCCAAGCCGAAAAGCAAAAACAAACCACCATTGATGTCAATATAGATACTCGTATTGACCCTAAATTGCTCCAGGAATGGAAGCAATTTGATTCCATCATCAGTGGGTTGGAATGTTCAAAAGATACAGACACTTCCAAGACAACAGACACACCGGAAATCACTTCACCTCAGGTTCTAAGTGGAACCAGCGGCCCACCCATTTCTAAAGACGTTGAGATAATACCAAAGGACCCCTCCGACCAAATCATTTTGCAGGTAGAAGATATTCCTCCCCTGGATGTCTTCTACAGCCCAAGGCATAAAGCAGTGGTTAAGCGACAAAGGAAAAGAAGAAGGACTGATCAACCTTCCCTTTTCCCAGAACAAACTGTTATGGGAAATGTGGTCTGGAAGGAGGAATTTGACCCCTCCGATGACCTGACAGAACTGTCGCAGTATGCGGGAGCCTATTCAGCAGCGACAATTGATAAGGCATCAGAGGTAAGTCTTCTACTGAAAACCAAGGATCAAGAGATTTTCTCATTACAGGCAGAGTTAGCTGAGACAAAGCAGAAGGCAGAGCAGGCAGAGCAGCAATTGTTGACACAACAGCAAGCGAACAGTCAACTAACTCAACAATTGCAGGCAGAAAAGCAAAGGGTCGACCAAAGCGCGATCCAGAAACAGAAGGAATTATCAGAGGCATTGGCACAATTAAAGGCCGTGAATGAATTAATGCTGAAAACAAAGGATGAGCAAATCGCTCAATTATTAGCACAGGTTGAAAAGACAAAGGGCATTCCACAAGTGGCTGAATTTAGAGCAGAAGCATTACAAATAAACACTGCATTAATATCTCAAATTAGGCTTCTGTGTCAACAAATTGCCCAGGCAGAGCCACTGTGTGAACTAACGGCATCCATAAATAAGCAAGTAGAAAAGGCCAGAACTGAATTGGATCAAGCCGAGGAAACCATAGCTGCATTTCTTGACTGGAAAGATTCCAATCAAGGACAAGCGGCGAATTTGCCCAGGATCCTAGAACCACATAAAGATATACTCTTCACAGAATGACAGTCCCAGTTAATGAAAGCAGAGAGAGCAGCTTCAAGATGTAAATCAACTTCTAGCAATTTAGTTGAGTTAGTTAATAACACTCTCTACTTATCAAACATGATCTCCCAATCCACACCAGGACAGTTGACAACAACGAACACATTGGAGCAATCATGTTATCCTGATTTAGAGGAAAAAGGGAGATTAATCGCTGGGATTAAAAGTTTAACCTGGGACACATATTGGTTCTTCCTGGTAAAGCCGCATACACAAAGATCCGCCCTTAAGTGCCTAACAGATGCGATCGGGTATATGATTCCCGATATTCAGGATGCCACCTATGCCGCCCAGCTCAGTTCGCACCTCAACAAACCTCCTGAAGTAGAGCCAATGCTTGCGATAAGTCAGCTCAGATTTAAAGGCAAGCAACCTACTTGATGAATCATGCCGCCGATTTCCAGATCGCTGAAGAAAATAAGATCAAAATTTATTGATACCGATTTAGTAGGATTTCAGTTTAGTAGATATTTAAATTAATTTAGTATTTATAGACCCTTTCATTGTTTTGGAAAGGGTCGTAAAGTTTTGTACCAGACTTAAAGGCTGAAGTTTGCACTATTGTGCTTCAGTCAATATTCTTTTATGAAACTTGACCAGTTGTTCTTAATTCAACAAGGAAGTTTTGATGCAATTGTGCACTATTGTCTTTGTTGAGAATGTTTCTGCGTTGAAGGAAGAATTACAAGTAGCGATTGATATTGGGAGTGTCAAGTAGCTCATATGGTATTTCTATCTATGTCTGAATTCATTCCTTTCATATGAATTGTTATGTGATTATTCTTGCTATTATTGATTATATGCATGCGCTGTAACAACAGATCTACATTCATTCCACTATTGGATGTTTTATGATGTGCATTTGTTTTTAATCATGCATATGTCAATGATATAAATGATAAGTGTGGTAATATCGCTTCAATCGCTTTGCTTAACTATTTAAGCATAGTAATCATGAATGAAATAATGTCTATGTCTGTTAAATAGAGTCATCTATATGCCTGTTTATAGACACAGATCATCAAGCGCTGCACTTTAAAGTTCAATAAGTTCCCGGGATAGATCATAGTTATTGTATTCTTGTTAATAGTTTTAGTTATTTTCTCATCGCTAGTTTAGTTTATAAATCATCCATTCATCCCGTTTATCCATTTTTGGGAAATTGGTCCCATTATCCCCAGTCGGAGCCACTATTCCAAATGAAAAAGGAGCTGTACTAAGGTCTGGACTGGGTGGTTATCCCCAATGTTGTTGCACCGATTTTCGAGGCATCAACATTTTTGGCGCTAGAAGGAGGGCTTGAACCTTCAAATCCCCTCGAACTTCTCATTCGCATGCTGGTTCTCTAGTATCCAAACAAGAAGAAGAAGAATCATCTACCACTGCTCAAACCCCTCATACTCTAGAACAATTAAGTCTTGAATCACCTGAAGTCCAGTCTCTTATCCACAAACTTCAGAGCTTCTTGATTTCACCACAGAAATCTGAGGTATCACAAAGCAGTGCGACTTCGCAGTTTAATTTATCTCATCCTCTCACCAGACTTTAGAGCGAAAAGCTCGGTATTGAACCCACTGAGTTCCCTTTACCCAAAAGGAAAAAGGCGAAGAAATATACCGAAGAATTTGACAGCGGAGAGCTTTCATCCACATCCTCCATTTCAACTTCCCATCTGCAAAGTCAACCATCCACTCCCCCATTACATATTGTTGTTCACCAGGGATTAGAAGCTTCAACATCCCAGCCTGCTCACTCCTCAACATTATTTCCTTCCCAGACATCTGGAGTTGCAGCAGTAGTATCAACCACTACTGCTATTATAATGGCAGATCCATGGACCAGACCTAGTGCAGTCAATATGCCTGCACCATTGCATCCATTACCAGATTATCCTGAAAAATGGCTACCCAAGTTTAATCCAGATGATGGAACCCAGGCTGAGGAACACATTAATAATTTCATGTTAGCAGTCAACTTGAAAGGAGTAACAGAACAAGATGTTGTTGTTAGAATTTTCCCTTACACCTTGCAAGGATCAGCAGGATCCTGGTATTTCTCTTTACCCTCTGGTTCCATTACCAGTTGGAACACTTACCAAGAGCAGTTTCTTACCAAATATGGAGATGATAGGTCTTTGGCTACCCTAATAAACGATCTCTCCAATCTGAGAATAGAGCATAGGGAACCAATTAAGGAATTTAATGCTTGCTTCAATAAACTCCTCAATAAAATCCCTACAGCTTCCAAACCAAGTGAACAAATTCGAAGTGAATGGTATATCACCGCCCTACCTGCCAATATAGCCATTTTTGTAGACAGGGCTAGGAAACCTACCTTAACTGAAAACATGAGAGAAGCACTTGCTGTGGAAAAACACATCAATGCTCTAGAGAAGAAAGATGCTCTGGAAGACAGAAAATCCAAGAGAGTCAAGGGATCTCTACTTGAATGGTTCATGAGGCACAATACTTGCTAAGGTTTTGCAAATGGGGTAGCAAGCTAAGTGGGCTTGATTGTGGGGAAAAACTCCACAGTTAAGCGCGCTTGAGCCAGAGGAGTTCTGGGATGGGTGACCTCCTGGGAAGTCCTGGTTACCGGGTGCAAGCCCCGGAAGTGATGATTGATGCTATGTGATTCGTTCTCCACATTTCACTAGTTTCAATCCCACTTCTTCACCCCTGTGAGCATCACCCGATGCAATGAGTGCTAAGTGAACTATTCAAAAATAATGAGAAATTAGTCAGTTACGACTACCTCTCATGGAAATGGTCATACGTTTGAATGACTTACTTAACGCAGTTGAATCCCAAAAATGATATCTAAGAAAGTCTCTTTTAAAGATGACTCAAGAAAGAAGACCCCAAAAGACCCATATGACATGGAAGGTTTGCAAAAAGTCCTAAAAACTTTATCGAATGAAATGGTTGAGATAAAGAAACAGGTAGCCGAAACCTCAACCAAAAGACCCTTTAGGACTTATAAAAGAAATGAATCAAAGCCACCAAATGTCATATCTAACGCAGATTCAAAGCAAGAAGAAGAAGAGGAAGAGGAAACGATTTTACCAACT
This sequence comes from Pinus tabuliformis, assembly GCA_031772625.1. Lineage (NCBI taxonomy): Eukaryota > Viridiplantae > Streptophyta > Pinopsida > Pinales > Pinaceae > Pinus > Pinus tabuliformis. The sequence goes on from CM062815.1 coordinate 44,444,106, forward strand.
GATGATGAAGAAGAAGTAGTGGAATGTCATGGAATGTGGGATTTTATACTCCCCAACTCTGATACCGATAATGAAGAGGAAGCGTTCCCGGTCACTACTAGGAGTAAAAGTACTCCCGAACCTGTTCAGGCAACATCAAAGAAAAGGAGTACTGGTGCCGCTACAACCAAAGAAAAAACACCTGCAAAGAAATCACCTGCAGCAGTTCCCCAAAACCAGCCTTCAACTTCCAAAACTCCTTCAACATCTAAAACATTAGTGGTATCCGATACAATGGAGTATAACATTGTTGATGACATGAAGAAGACTAAAGCAAACATTACTATGTTTGAACTTAGTAAATTAAAGCATCAGCAGAAATTACTTCTTAAAGAACTGAATGATGTTCCTTCTACACCTCTTCCCAGTGCTAAAGCTGCTAATGATTCAGGCCAACCTCCTCCAGGTATGGTTGAAGCTACCGATTCAGTTCTGATTGGAGATAGATCAAATTCTCATACTCCACCCTTCCTGCTAACCTATGAGATCTATAACAAAAACCTGCACAACTGTTTAATTGACTCAGGGGCATCGTCTAACATAATGCCAGCTTTAGTTTGTTCTAAACTGAACATTGAACCCCAGAAGTCTGCTATCAATATTGTACAGTTGGACAGGACCAAAGTGCAGGTTGTGGGAGAAATTAATTCCGTAACTATCAGGTTGTCTGCTGATCCCAGAGTAGTACAAAGGATTGACATCCTAATAGCTGATATACCTGAATTTTACGGTTTAATTTTGAGTAGGGATTGGTTCGAAAAATTGCATGGGTATATTTCCACTGATTGGTCACATATGTGGCTTCCCTATAAGGGTAAGCCAAATCAAATAAGGATCGATCGAGAGAAACATATGACCCATACAGTTACTGAATTTGAGCAAGAAAACCAACCCGTAGCGTTCAACAACAACATTCTGGGGAATTATTCATCAGAGTCATTCTTTGGCAACTTTGTTGCCCAACCATCTCCTTTCTCAGTCAATCATTTTACATCTCAGATTGAGAATTTTTCACAAACTAATAGGTCTAGATGTTTCAATGATGCTGAGAAAACTGTAAATACATTTGTTAATACCTCTTTATTTTGGTCTTTATATTTCGATGGGTCCAAGTCTAGCGAGGGCTTAGGAGCAGGATGTATTTTGGTTAGCCCACAAGGGGAAAAGACAATGCTGTCTTGTAGGCTATAATTTGAATGCACTAACAATACAGCCGAATATGAAGCCTTAGTTCAGGGATTATATAAAGCAATCGGCCTTAAAGTGCAATATCTAAAAGTATTTGGCGATTCTGAAATTATTGTTAAACAGGTGAGGAATGCAATTCATTGTCTTTCAAATCACCTCAAGCATTATCAATCGCTAGTACAAGAACTTACCTCGCACTTTTCCGCATTCAACATTTCCTCCATTCCCAGGTCTCAAAACTCGGCAGCCGATCTCCTGGCTAATGTAGCTTCCAAGCTCCTACCTTCTGAAGGCTACAGCCCAGATAGATTTTCCGTAGAATTTCTTTTTAGACATTTAGTTCCTAACAATGTCACTAATTGGAGAGTATTCAACCATGATGAGGATATTTTACAATTCTTAACTTATGAAAAGTCCTATGATAATCAAATCATTGAGGAAGATGAGCATGACTCCCAAATGAGAGAAACACCTCAGGAAAATGCAATTCCTAAGCCTGTGGTAAAGCTGGAAGATCTTTATGATATTAAAGACAGGTTTAAACTTGTAACTAATGCAAAACTCCAAAGCTCTACCCTAAGGTTTGAATTAATAAATCTAGGTACTGAGCAAGCTCCTCAAAATATTAATTTAGGATTAGGACTTTCCTTTGAAGAGAAAGAGGCATTCATTAAACTGTTAAGGAAAAATAAACAGGTTTTTGCTTGGAAATATGATGATTTGAAGACATATGATACATCTATTATCCAGCATACCATTCCAGTACTTCCCGATCAGAAACCGATTCAGCAGAAGTTAAGGAAAATACACCCAAACTTAGAGAGCTAGATAAAATCGGAACTTAACAAACTCTTGAAAGCCAAGATTATTTTTCCTGTCCGACACTCGAACTGGGTCTCTAATATTGTGCCAGTCAGAAAGAAAAATGGCGACATTCGAATTTGTATTGATTTCAGAAATTTGAACAAAGAAAGCTTGAAAGACAATTTCCCATTACCTACTATGGAGCAAATACTTCAATCAGTAGCAGGCTCTGAATTGATGTCCTTTCTAGATGGTTTCTCAGGATATAACCAAGTCCTGGTTCATCCTGATGATCAGCTTAAAACTACATTCAGAACAAAATGGGGAACATATGCATATCAGAAAATGCCTTTCAGACTTATAAATGCAGGAGCGACATTCCAAAGAGCTATGGATATAGCTTTTAGAGGGTTGATTAATAGAACAATAGTCGTCTATCTAGACGATATTACTGTATTCTCTAAGGAGAAGTATAATCATTTGCATGATCTAAATCAAATTTTTCAACGTTGCAAAAGATATGGTATTTCTCTTAACCCTAAAAAGTCTTTCTTTGCTCTTGATCAAGGGAATCTCTTGGATTTTATTGTGTCCAAAGATGGCATTTATATTGATCCTGATTGGATCAAAGAAATCTCTGAAATTCCTTTCCCACACAATAAAAAATCGATGCAGTCATTTTTAGGCCAGATCAATTTTGTTAAGAGATTTGTTCCAGATTTTTCTCAAATTATTTTGCCACTTCAAACAATGATTAAGAAAAATTCAGTTTTTAAGTGGGGATTAGCAGAAAAAGAAGCTTTTGATCTAATCAAGCAATCAATAATCAATGCCCCAACCTTAAATACTCCAAATTTTTCTAATCATTTTACATTGTATACCATCGCATCCAACTCGTCGTATGCTGCAGTACTCACGCAACTAAATGATCACAATTTGGAAGCACCCATTTCATTTTTTAGCTCAAATCTTCAGGGTGCTGAATTGAATTACTCCTTTTTAGAAAAACAAGCCTTTGCTGTATTTAAAGCAGTCAAGAATTATAGACCCTTCCTTTTGAAAACCCACACAAAAGTTATAGTTCATTTCCCTGCAGTTAGGCAACTATTAATCCAAAAAGAACTGGGTGAAAAAAGGGCAAATTGGGTCACAGCGCTTCAAGAGTATGACTTAGAAATTAGGCCAGCAAAGATTGTTAGGGGCCAAGGTTTTTGCAAGATATTGGCAGGAGCATCCAACATTCCAGAATCAAGCGATACAGATCAAACTGAAGAAATCAATCAGATAAGTGTTACTGATTCTGAATCCCAATATGTGGATTTAATCTTTTATTTAAAGAATGGTTATGCCCCTCCAAACCTATCTTACAAGAACAAAAGGTCCATTAGGTTGAAAGCAAAGAATTTTACAATTATTGATGATGTGCTTTTTAAGCAGAATTATGATTCTATCTTATTAAGATTCCTTGAGAAACCTGAAGCACAAAAGGTTTTGCAGGAGTTACATGATGGACTAGCAGGAGGACATTTTGGAGCTGACACAACAGCTCACAAAATTATTCATGCTGGATATTATTGGCCCACTCTGTTTAAAGATGCCCACGAGTATGTAAGGAAATGCCTCAATTGCCAAACTTCTAGTGGAAGATAACGTAAACCAGCTTTCCCTCTGCAACCAGTCAACATTGAACAACCATTTGAGCAATGGGGATTGGATATCATTGGGGAAATTACTCCACCGTCTTCCAAACAGCATAAGTATATCCTTACTGCTACCGATTATTTTACTAAGTGGGTTGAGGCCATTCCTTTGAAGACAGCAAATTCTGAAGCAATCATTGAATTCATAGATCAATTCATCATTACCAGGTTTGGTGTCCCAAATGCTCTTGTTTTTTATAATGCATCTTATTTCTAAGGCAATGCTATGTTTGATTTCGCTACTAAAAGAGGATTTAACTTAAATTATTCTGCTAATTACTATCCCCAGGGTAATGGTTTAGCAGAATCTACTAATAAGAATCTGATCAAAATCATTAAGCGAACTATCGAACAGAATCATAAAAACTGGCATAAATCCTTAATGTTTGCTTTATGGGCTGATAGGATAACACAGAAAGCTTCTATAGGATCTTCCCCATTCAATCTCGTGTATGGAAAAGAAGCAGTACTACCCACAAATCTTGTTCTTCCTTCTCTAGCCCTAGTTCAGTTCATTGAGGAAACTCCTTCTTCTTCTATTCAATTTAGACATGATCAAATTCTAAAATTAGAAGAGGAAAGAGAAAAAGCCAGGGTCATTCATGCCAAACATCAGCAAATCATCAAGGTAGCTTTTGATTCAGTATCATCCGGTTCAAAACAATTTCAAGTCGGTGATTTAGTTCTGAAATGGGACAAAGCCCATGAGGACAAGGGAAAACACACCAAGTTCCAGAAGATGTGGCTTGGACCATTTCAGATCTGTGAAAAGATAGGCCATTCGACCTTTATATTGCAAGACTTATCAGGGTTGAGAGATTCTCTCCCTGTTAATGGCCTTATCTTGAAGAAATTATTTAATTGAGGAGGTAACCCCTTCTCCTTTTAGTTTGATAGATTTTTGTAGTTTGTAGGATTCTATTTGGAAAATAATGTTGTAAGGTATCTTCTATTGACCTTTGCTGTGTTTGAAAATTTGATCTACAGAAGTAGTGTGATATTTGCTTTTAAAATAATAGAACTCTTAACCAAAAGGGATAATTTCTAGGAAATTAGGTATCATTGTATTTTGAAACCACATTTCAAGTTTTGTGAACTCCTCTCAAAGTTTAGAACTATTGTAAATCATTTTCTGTTTTCGAATTGGTCTCAAAAGGTTATCAATATCAAGATAGAAGCTAATCCAATTTCAGCATCTTCAACTCTTACCCTGTCATCCATTTACTCTTAAGGAGAAGATTGTTCATCCCATTCACTAAAGTTTATGATTACTCAGAGTGTAATTCTAAAATATCTGATATTAAAGATAAGAGGTCTTATTACAAGCCTGCTTACCATGTTCATAGGGAAATAGTTTAATCGACATTACCAATACTGCATACCAAAACAGGGTAATGGCTTAAAATTATAAGACAAGGGGTCTCATCACGAGCCAGCTTGTTCGGTTAGATTACTACCAGTGAATGGCATTGTCAATAGCTGGCCACCAAACCAGGACAATGGCTTTTTATCTTGTCAATGACAGAAAAAAGAAGAAATACAAAATATGAAAACATGTTTTGAATTCATTCTGTTAATCACACTCTTAATTGGATGGGACAATGGACAATAACATGGTTAAAAGGTATCCCTGTCGAAACTATGAACGTTTGCCGGCAGCAGAGGCTCTACCTATGACAGATGAGTTTACTATAAAAGCTGATTTGGAAAGGTTTTCTGTTTTATCATTATAAACCAATAAAGGCCTATTTAAAACTTAGAATGTATTTATTTTCTTAAAAAAGAAAGGAAGTTAGCAAAATAGTTTCATTTTACTCGGAATGCATATATACCTAGTTATATTAGAATTTTCCCCTTTGATTAGAACTCTATTTTGAAAAAGTTTAAGTATTTCTATGCTTTCCAGAGATAACTGGTTCTTCCAGCGAATCGCCAATTGTTGTGCCCTACAACAACCCCCCATTTCATATCATGTTTATTTACAAAATTATCATATGAAATGGGTCCCTTTAGAGTTTAATTGGTATCAATATTGTATTGTTCAAAAAGGTCCGATAACCAAATGAAAACATTATTAAAAAGCCTTTTGAAAAACCCATTTGATCAAATAAAACAATCCTTTATCATTGCGATAAAGCGATCGCAAGATCGCATATCGCAATGACATAAGGTACATAAATAAGTGGCACATTGGTCTCCGCCGATGCGATATCACTATCGGCTATTGGCAATACTATATGCACATTTTAAAGCGCCCCCATGCCATTAGCCCCGATGCGATGCGCAATCGGCGATCGGCGATACTCTATACACAGTCTTAAATTGCCCGAAGCCATTCACCCCGATGCGATGCGATATCGGTGATCGACGATCGGCGATATATAATGCATGTCTTATATAATTCCTATGCTCCCAACGCGATGCGATATCAGCTATCGACGATCGGGGGTTTTAAATGGTGCCAATACAAGAGGTTAAGCTCTCCCCGATCGCCTATTGCGATATAGCGCGGATTTCAAAAAGCCGTTAAGTGGAGGAATATTACGATTCATTCATATTTAAAGCTTGATCTGTTAAGCAATCATTCACCTGCGCTCAACCGCCAAAACATCCACAGCACGCTTAAATGGGTCATTCGGCCAAATGATGGTATAATGGGCATTTAAGGGGTGGCAGGTTTTAAATGGCCATTTAATGTAATTGTAAGATCTTCCCATGGATTGTATCCGCGACCACTGTTAAGAGTTAATCTCTCAGCACGCTTTGGTCAATATATCTTTCCCATATTGGATTTTCATTGGCATATCTCTGTGTTACGTTTATTTTTTCCTCTGTGCAGAATTCATCCAAAGGAGAAAGCTCAAGCAAAATCGGGAAGAAATCCAAGAAGACCACAGGCGCTTCCGCTACACCAGTTGCAGGACAAGCTGTCGTGGACAAAAAGAAGGGATTGATATCTGATACTACATGTACGGGTCTCGTTAGAGTTACTTGGCAAGGTACCTACAACCTGATTGAAGCCGAAGAACCAGCAGTGACAACAGTAGAGGCTACTGTGGATTTAACTCGAAAATCTGAGGGTACTCTCAAGGACTTATCAGACTCTTTCCTTCACAGGATAGCAGCCAGGGAGCAAATTCTCCCATACACAGACATAGTGCGATGGGCAATTGAAGAAATCCCAATCCTGGATAGAACCTTCAGCACCAGAGATGGGAGAATTTTCGGGTCATTCAGGGCGGATGATCTAAGGAAAATGTATCATTTGCCCGAGCCAGAGAAGATATATAATAAGGCGTTCCTGGAGAAATTCGCGAACGAAAATGAAGTTGAATCCGAACCCATCCGGGATTGGAGACAAAATCCGGCCAAGCACAAACATGAGTCGTCTGGTAAGTACTCAGTTGATTCCCTGTCCTCTCCTTATTGCTATGCTGGGATAATGATGTGTAGATTGTGGGGATTGCATGACTCTGCTAATTTTACCATAGAAATGGTTCCCCTAATGGAAGCAGCATGCAACAGTGTAATTATGGATTGGGCCACTATCCTCTCAGACAAATTAGCAACAGCTGTGCTTGAGTTTAGAAGCAAGACCCGTATTTCTGAAAGGGTGATTCCCCCATTCTACTACAGTGCCTATATTCTAGATACCCTGTGTTTTAACTCTGAATTCCCCGTACTCGGCTGGAGGTGGACTGCACAAGACCCCACGCCTATTCATATATATCATCAGAAATTGTGGAAATCCTCTTATAAACATCATCTATACCAAGTCTGTAATGGCTTTATGTTGCCTATTTATTATTCCATTTTCGATAAACCTGCTCCCAAGATTTCTTATCAAGCCGAATTTGATTTAACCGCAATAGGTATATGGTTTGGAGAGGAGAGATTTACCTACATAAGAGTTTTCGGTAGCCAAGCCGACCCCCATGTCCTCCCTTTATACATACCTGATAAACTGCTGGCAAGGGAAATCGCTTACCAGATTATGGCTGAGAATGTTACACAGACTCTCAAGAAGGAAAAGAAGAAGGGCTGGCCCTCTTTTCCCTTGAGGTGTGGTGTCTACACTCTGCATGATCTCAAACATGAAGAAAAGGAAGCCACAAAGATTCAATCCTTAACTCTGGCGACTATCCCAAATAGGCCATTTGATCCAAACAAAGTTGTCTTTAATGCACTAGAACAGGCCAAATTGACAAGATTTGACCATAAGAAAGATATGTTTGATGACCTGTTCTCTTCAGTTGAGTCAATAAATCAGGTTAAAGAATTCGCCAAAGCGAAATATAATGATGAAGGGTTGACTGAATTTAATAAACTTAGAGAACAGAGGTTGCAAACTCTGCCTCTAGATTTACTAGCAACAACCCTAGCGACATCATCAAGCGAGCCTGGTCGACAACAGTCAAAGGAACCTCCGGTTATAACAAAGGATCATAAGAAAGAACAGGAGGAAAAGCAGAGGAGAGAACAAGAGGAAAGGCAGAGAAAAGAAAAAGAAGAAAAGTAGAAGAGAGCGCAGGAGGAAAAACAGAGAAGAGAGAAAGAGGAAAAGCAAAAGAAAGAGCATGAAGAAAGGCAAAAGAAAGAACAAGAGGAACAACAGAAAAGAGAATAGGAAAAAGTGCGGAAGGAGTCCCAAGCCGAAAAGCAAAAACAAACCACCATTGATGTCAATATAGATACTCGTATTGACCCTAAATTGCTCTAGGAATGGAAGCAATTTGATTCCATCATCAGTGGGTTGGAATGCTCAAAAGATACAGACACTTCCAATACAACAGACACACCGGAAATCACTTCACCTCAGGTTCTAAGTGGAACCAGCGGCCCACCCATTTCTAAAGACGTTGAAATAATACCAAAGGACCCCTCCGACCAAATCATTTTGCAGGTAGAAGATATTCCTCCCCTGGATGTCTTCTACAGCCCAAGGCATAAAGCAGTGGTTAAGCGACAAAGGAAAAGAAGAAGGACTGATCAACCTTCCCTTTTCCCAGAACAAACTGTTACGGGCAATGTGGTTTGGAAGGAGGAATTTGACCCCTCCGATGACCTGACAAAACTGTCGCAGTATGCGGGAGCCTATTCAGCAGCGACAATTGATAAGGCATCAGAGGTAAGTCTTCTACTGAAAACCAAGGATCAAGAGATTTTCTCATTACAGGGAGAGTTAGCTGAGACAAAGCAGAAGGCAGAGCAGCAATTGTTGACACAACAGTAAGCGAACAGTCAACTAACTCAACAATTGCAGGCAGAAAAGCAAAGGGTCGACCAAAGCGTGATCCAGAAATAGAAGGAATTATCAGAGGCATTGGCACAATTAAAGGTCGCGAATGAATTAATGCTGAAAACAAAGGATGAGCAAATCGCTCAATTATCAGCACAGGTTGAAAAGACAAAGGGAATTCCACAAGTGGCTGAATTTAGAGTAGAAGCATTACAAATAAACACTGCATTAATATCTCAAATTAGGCTTCTATGTCAACAAATTGCCCAGGCAGAGCCACTGTGTGAACTAACGGCATCCATAAATAAGCAAGTAGAAAAGGTCAGAACTGAATTGGATCAAGCCAAGGAAACCATAGCTGCATTTCTTGACTGGCAAGATTCCGATCAAGGACAAGCGGCGAATTTGCCCAAGATCCTAGAACCACATAAAGATATACTCTTCACAGAATGGCAGTCCAAGTTAATGAAAGCAGAGAGAGCAACTTCAAGATGTAAATCAACTTCTAGCAATTTAGTTGAGTTAGTTAATAACACTCTCTACTTATCAAACATGATCTCCCAATGCACACCAGGACAGTTGACAACAAAGAACACATTGGAGCAATCATGTTATCCTGATTTAGAGGAAAAAGGGAGATTAATCGCTGGGATTAACAGTTTAACCTGGGACACATATTGGTTCTTCCTGGTAAAGCCGCATACACAAAGAGCCACCCTTAAGTGCCTAACAGATGCGATCAGGTATATGATTCCCGATATTCAGGATGCCACCTATGCCGCCCAGCTCAGTTCGCGCCTCAACAAACCTCCTGAAGTAGAGGCAATGCTTGCGATAAGTCAGCTCAGATTTAAAGGCAAGCAGCCTACTTGATGAATCATGCCGCCGATTGCTAGATCGCTGAAGAAAATAGGATCAAAATTTATTGATACCGATTTAGTAGGATTTCAGTTTAGTAGATATTTAAATTAATTTAGTATTTATAGACCCTTTCATTGTTTTGGAAAGGGTCGTAAAGTTTTGTACCAGACTTAAAGGCTGAAGTTTGCACTATTGTGCTTCAGTCAATATTCTTTTATGAAACTGGACCAGTTGTTCTTAATTCAACAAGGAAGTTTTGATGCAATTGTGCACTATTGTCTTTGTTGAGAATGTTTCTGCGTTGAAGGAAGAATTACAAGTAGCGATTGATATTGGGAGTGTCAAGCAGATCATATGGTATTTCTATCTATGTCTAAATTCATTCCTTTCATATGAATTATTATGTGATTATTCTTTCTATTATTGATTATATGCATGCGCTGTAACAACAGATCTACATTCATTCCACTATTGGATGTTTTATGATGTGCATTTCTTTTTAATCATGTATATGTCAATGATATAAATGATAAGTGTGGTAATATCACTTCAATCGCTTTGCTTAACTATTTAAGCATAGTAATCATGAATGAAATAATGTCTATGTCTGTTAAATAGAGTCATCTATATGCCTATTTATAGACACAGATCATCAAGCGCTGCACTTTAAAGTTCAATAAGTTCCCGGGATAGATCATAGTTATTGTATTCTTGTTAATAGTTTTAGTTATTTGCTCATCGCTAGTTTAGTTTATAAATCATCCATTCATCCCGTTTATCCATTTTTGGGAAACTGGTCCCATTATCCCCAGTCGGAGCCACTATTCCAAACGGAAAAGGAGCTGTACTAAGGTCCAGACCGGGTGGTTATCCCCAATGTTGTTGCAGCGATTTTCGAGGCATCAACATAACCAAAATATTGAAAAATCATACACAACTATGTGAGAATGGCTATAATAATCTCTTGTATATAGTAATTAGGCCCTCCTTATTCATGAGGACCCAGTTCCCCATTAATGTACCATTTCTTTATCTTGTGTCATCATGGCAAAGTTGTACCCTAACTAACAACCCCAGCTACCCCGCAGCTTCCACCCAATTAAGAGTTGGCATTTAGCCCCTATACTCCATACTAATTTCTCTAGCAATTTTACTCAGATCTAGTTTTATCGTAAAAACTGCCAGGATTTTGTCAACAGTTGGTCCTTAAACAGCAATGAAAATATTTAATGGTATTTTAGTGCTCGGTATAAATATTTAAGGCTGTTAAAAATATATTATCGTAGAGTTATTTTCTGTATAACTATTACTTACCTTGATGGGACTTTGAGAATCTGAAAATGTGTAGAGAACCGCAAACCGAAAGCTCTTGGATAAACCAAAAACATGTCATAGATGGAATGGCAATGGGCATGATAAGCAGTGTACCTATTGTGGCAATCAAAGCTATTCTACCTATTAGTTCCAAAATAAATCTAAGCATTGTTGTTTGATAAAGCTAACACCACTAATAGTCCCTGGGCAGCTCAATTGGTGGTGGATGTCCTATAAAGTCTTATGTAAAGTTTGTGGTCCAAAATCCTTAATTAACTTTGTGGACAGTGTGTGGGAGCGTGCATAAATTTGCCTAAAAGTTATAGTGGTAGTAGTCACAATTGACTCCATATCATGCGAATTCAAACCTGTACCTTTCTTAGTTGTTGATTCTTTTATTTATATATATATATATATATATATATATATATATATATATATATATATATATATATATATATATATATATATATATATATATATATATATATATATATAAGCAGCTGCTCAAACACTCTAATGATTTATCAGGGATCTAACAATGATAGGACAAGGGATAGCCATGCGGGTCTCTGCGTTGCAGACCTTCAATAGAATTTAGACAACGAGGCACATAAGGATAGTGCACAGCCTTTAGTGTATATGTCCTTTTGTATTTTTGACATTTGGTTGTCCGTAACTAGCTTAACAGGTTGTAAAGTTGTTCAGTGATATCCACTAATTCTGTAAGCTTCACAATAGCAAGGCAAGGATGACAGAATCCCCTTGCGGGCACCTTAGGATAGTTTGAAACTCGTCAGAGAGATGGTTGTCCAATTTTGGACAAACGATGATAAATATGTAGTCTATCGTAGTAGTATCATTTTGTACAAAAGTAGCCCAATGAGCTATCTTAATTTTGTTGCAGTTCCATAACGTTGGTTGTTACCCTGCATTAGACCAGTTTAGCCTAATTGGTGGATTCCATATATTTTTGTAGTAACCATGTACTAAATCTCATCGGATGTTCAGGAAACTGTACATCCTAAGTTTTAATAATCCTTAAATTAGAGGTATATATTGTAGTCATTTTTTTCATGTTTGAGTTCGACGGCTTTCAGCTCAAACTTAACTCTTTGATTATCAGGCACCCACCCTGGCTTGAGAGGTCACACCCATAGCATTAATAGCCTAAGGGGATATTGATTCACTAGTGAGGTTGGCGAAGTGTTAAGCTGTCCCCCAAGCTTTCTCACTGTGGGCTACCCCATCCATATGGCACCAAGGAATGAGGCTAGGTGTAGATCTCAGAGGATTTTAACAGAATAGTTATCCCTTAGACCCAGCACCTCAGTCAAAGGATGCAGTCCCTCACATCATGTTTCTTCTTGAAACGCTCAAAAGGGTAGAAGAAAATTTCTATGTCCTAACCGGACGTTCACTGGTATTTAGGCATTACTAAAATTTGCTCTCTCCAATCATTGGGTGGATTGTATGACTGTAAAAATCTCTAGTGCCAGTTTATTATGATTTGTTATAATAGAAACATAGATGAGAGATTGGGTCAGGGTTTTTAAGAATATAGAAGCTACGAAGAACCTAGCTCCTTTAGTTGAATTGAATAGAACTACAAAAATTTAGTTCGCTCAAGTCAGGCATGATACAGAGAATTGTGCTTGGCTTTAGGTTTTGGATCTATAGTGTACAATATACTATAATCTTCTACAATTGAATGGCTGACAATAATGGTAGACGCTATGGAAGCATCATCGCGAACAATGACTGATACCGAACGAACTCGTTGAATCATTGGATGGACGGTACTCACCAAGGCAAACAAAGAGAACTCCAAAAGGCTTAGAGGTTGCAGATGAATCAGACGCCATGGACCTCAATGCTTCTCTTCGTCCTCCTGGTGCTCCTCTTCGTCCTCCTGGTCTGCTGCATGTTCGGATTAAACCTGCAAACTTTTGGCCTGAAATGAGATGATAAGTTGTGCTAAAAATGGGTGAAGGTGCAACAATTTGGGAGGGAGAAGCTTTCAGAGAAAAGAATGAACTGCGAAAGAATGGGAAATGAATGAGGCTGCACACCATCAACTTCATCTACCACCCACAGATTGATAAATCCACGCAATTCTTGGAGCGAGAGTATTCCTTTGTCAATGTAGACCAGTATTTCGATTGCGCTGATTGGTCATTTTCATCAATAAATTGATTACAAGGAAGAACTATACTAGATTTCTCAGCGAACCCATATCTTCCATATACATTGCATTCAAATTCATGACGTTTATCATCATTTGCAATATCAAGATTCACATTAGAGCCTTGGGATTTGTAGTCCTTACCTCTTCCCGTATGTTCTTCCACACAATCCGAAGGTGTTAACTGTAGATTCTCCTTGCAAAACTCCTCCTGAGAAGCCCTCAATTCCTTGGAAGCCACACAAGCACATTTTCTAGATATATCTCCATCCGCTTTCCTTTCACTGTGTTTGCATTCAGCGGGTTCCTTCTCGGGCTGATCATGCCCCTTTGGAACAAGGAATTTGCGGGGTTGAGCCTTGACCGAACCTCTTCCTGACTTCTTCTTCCTATTGCGAGGACTCTTGAAATGAGCGCAGGAACTCCGCTGATTTGGGTTTCCGAGGAGGGGAATTGAGCAAGAAAGTTTCCTTCAGCACGGAAAGATTTCTCAGTAAACCCATATCTTCCATTTACATTGCATTCAAATTCATGAAGTTCATCAGCATTTGAAATCTCAAGATTCACATTAGAGCCATGGGTTTTGCAGTCCTTACCTCTTTCTATATGTTCTTCTTCTTCCGTACAATCTGAAGGTGTTAACTGTAGATTCTCCTTGCAAAACTCCTCCTGAGAAACCCTCATTTCCTTGGAAGCAACACAAACACATTTTCTAGATATATCTCCATCTGCTTTCCTTTCACTACATTTGCATTCAATGGGTTCCTTCTCAGGCCAATCATGCCTCTTTGCAACAAGGAATTTGCGGGGTTGAGCCTTGAAATTGACCAAACCCCAATCTGGGTAGTTAGCAGCACATCTCATAGATTTACATGAATGAATCCCAGAGGCATTAGCCAACGCAGGTGTTTATGAAATATTGGATTTCAGAGACCCACCAGAGATTTTCACACACCCATTAGATGTTTTCGCACTAAAATTACGATCACAGTTCTCTCCCACAGTGGCAACACAAGTAGGCTTGAGCCCATTGTTAATATCCTCTTCTTGAGACTTTTTCTTTCCTGTTGCGAGGACTCTTGAAACAAGGGCTGGTACTCCGTTGATTTGGGTTTCCGAGCAGGGCCATTGAGCAAGAATGTTTCCTTCAGCAGGGAAAGCACTGGGTTCCAAAGAAGGGCATCGAGCAGGGGAATCCATTGATTTCGGTTTTCCAGGAGTGCCATTGATTTGGGTTTCCAAAGAGTGGCATTTCAAGTCAGTATCGCTTCAATTATAACCATATGTTTAATCCAACGATGGCAATTGTTTGAATCGTCTAACATTTCAATCAAAGGGATTATAGCAAGACAGGCCACCAGAGCTTTTCACACAACCCATTAGATGTTTTTGCACTAAAATTACGATCACGGTTCTCTCCCGCAATGGCAGCACAAGCAGGCTTGAGCCCATTGTTAATATCCTCTTCTTGAGACTTTTTCTTTCTTGTTGCGAGGACTCTTGAAACAAGGGCTGGTACTCCACTGATTTGGGTTTCCAAGAAGGGGCATTGAGCAAGAATGTTTCCTTCAGCAGGGAAAGCGCTGGGTTCCAAATAAGGGCAACGAGCAGGGGAATCCACTGATTTCGGTTTTCCAGGAGTGCCATTGATTGGGGTTTCCAAAGAGTGGCATTTCAAGTCAGTATCGCTTCAGTTATAACCATATGTTTAATCCAGCAATGGCAATTGTTTGAATCATCTAACATTTCAATCAAAGGGATTATAGCAAGACAGACCACCAGAGCTTTTCACACAACCCATTAGATGTTTTTGCACTAAAATTATAATCACGGTTCTCTCCCGCAATGGCAGCACAAGCAGGTTTGAGCCCATTGTTAATATCCTCTTCTTGAGACTTTTTCTTTCCTGTTGCGAGGACTCTTGAAACAAGGGCTGGTACTCCGCTGATTTGGGTTTCCGAGCAGGGGCATTGAGCAAGAATGTTTCCCTCAGCAAGGAAAGCGCTAGGTTCCAAAGAAGGGCATCGAGCAGGGGAATCCATTGATTTCGGTTTTCCAGGAGTGCCATTGATTTGGGTTTCCAAAGAGTGGCATTTCAAGTCAGTATCGCTTTATTTATAACCATATGTTTAATCCAATGATGGAAATTGTTTGAATCATCTAACATTTCAATCAAAGGGAGTATAGCAAGACAGGCCACCAGAGCTTTTCACACAACCCATTAGATGTTTTCGCACTAAAATTACGATCACGGTTCTCTCCCACAATGGCAGTACAAGCAGGCTTGAGCCCATTGTTAATATCCTCTTCTTGAGACTTTTTCTTTCCTGTTGCGAGGACTCTTGAAACAAGGGCAGGTACTCCGCTGATTTGGGTTTCCGAGCAGGGGCATTGAGCAAGAATGTTTCCTTCAGTAGGGAAAGCGTTGGGTTCCAAAGAAGGGCATCGAGCAGGGGAATCCACTGATTTTAGTTTTCCAGGAGTGCCATTGATTTGGGTTTCCAAAGAGTGGCATTTCAAGTCAGTATCACTTCAGTTATAACCATATGTTTAATCGAACGATGGCAATTGTTTGAATCATATAACATTTCAATCAAAGGGATTATAGCAAGATAGATATGATAAGAGGGGAGTTAATTTCATAGGGAACGCCTTACGGCGTAAATATTGCTACGGATGGAAGAAGGTATGAGAAATGATAATTCAAAGGTGTATTATTTGTCTTCATTTGTCACTATCTAGTTAGAACATGGAATAGGGTTGATATCATGAGTAGCAAGATGAGGGATACATGTAGTTGTGACCTTGTGGTGTTGCCCATTGCTTACATGTTAAAATTCTACTTAGTTAATGCTTTCAACAGAAATACTACAAGCATTAAAATCATTTACAATTTTATATTACGCAACAAAGAACTTTTGTATCTAATACATTGGAAGCTTTTTGAACTTGCGCTAGGAAGAAATTTAACCTGTACATTCGAGTACCTGCTAATTCTACATTTTACAATACCTAAATTGAAATGGCACTTTTGAGTGAATTACAATATTTTGACCTTTTGCAGATATTAATTTAACAAGAAGACAAGGGAGTCCAGTTGGGAGAAGCGTTTAGAATTGACCACACCAATGTACGTGAGATAACACTATATTTTTGGATTATTTATATTAATATATGTAACTAAGGTAAAAAGATGTTTCATTTGTGAGATTTGGAACATTTATTTATTGTGATTTGCTGTTTACAAAAACAAACATTATTGGTTTCACTGACCTTAGCTAGCATTATAAAGAGCCTCGCATACCCCTCACCCCTTTTGACAGTTTTGCCTTTCCACATCCATAGGACATGAATTGTTCATGACTTATACCCATTTCTTCACCATACTATATCTCACCTTTGGACAATTGTATGTCCCTTCACTTGAAGAAATAGAGGAAATAAGTTTTCTTTAGACCGAACATAGACATATTTCTTCTTACAGGAAAATAATAATCAACGTGTTATCTTGGTGGGCCTATGGCAATTACTCACACCATTGTCCTAAGCTCCCTCAATTTAGAGATTCCCTCATGGCTTATCATGCAAACCCAATTACACCACCTGTCACACCTACATTAATACCTAGACCTACCTTCACCCTATAGCACTTTATCAAGGATGGTGGGAAGGAGAAAAGGAAAAATTCCATGTCATCGTCGGTCAAATATTACTATGTTTTCACTGAATAATTTGAAGAAGTAGATGAAAAAAATACATACATTTTGTTTAACAAGTCTATCTGTGAGGCACAATGCCTTTTTATCCATCTGCATACTGTTGCCAGTTTCAAGAAGTACATAGATTGGTTTACATTGATTCTTTAAAAAACCATTCCCTTTAGAGGTGATATCTTAGATGTAAATTATATCCCTGTGGCAGGTATACCATGTTTGGATGAGAATAAAAATCAGGTTTATGACTAGTAGAGAGCTTCTAATACATACTTATGGCACTAGATTTATATATGAAGATTTGACTTCACGATGCGTAAAAAATGTATTTGAAAGAAAACAATTAAGAAATCATATTTTAGAGGCATGCCTCTTTCTCATTCAATTTCATCTTTTCTATAATGGTTATGTAGTCAAAGGAATGCTTCTTGTTAATAGAATATTGTCATGTAAAATGATCCACTTTCGAGAGTTGATGATCAAAGTGGAAAGAGATGAAAATTATGTTTATTACCCAAGTATCAACTCCTTGGAAATCTTTGGAACTAGCTATAAGCCTAGCACAACATCCCTTTCAAGATGTCTGATCGGATTGCTTACTTATGGAGGGGTTCCAAAATATTTCTTCATTGAGCTTGTAATCAATGTTATAGAAAAAAATTTAGAATGAACTTAAAGATGAAACATAAGCTTGGAAAGTTGTAAAGAAATATAGATATTTAGAAGATGACCACATATGTCTTAGAATGTTATCATGTGGAATTATTTTGCATGAATGAATGCTTATTGGATTGGATGGAACCACCCCTATGGTACCAAGAGTGAAATGTGAAGAAATGACCTAAAAAAGGTATCTATCATAAGCACATGCTCCTAGGGGTGATGCGGGGGAAAATCTATGGCTAGATATAGACAGAGAACTGATTGGATTTTACCCAGAAATAGGTCGTTGGTTAGTCCCTTGATGTTGATAGGAAAGAGAGAGGAAAGGTGTATAAGCTCACCAACTACCAAAATATTCCCATGTTAATGGTAAGAATAATGGATACAGTAGGCACCTGTTGGGTCCCTATAATACTAGTGATTACCCCATTACTATTGTAGTTATACCCCTATTTATATTGTTGTGCCCCTATTACCCCCATATTGTTATTTCTGTGCCCCATAGAATCCCTCTATTGTTATTTTTGTGGCTTTATATTATTATTGTTAGGTCGGCTGGATTATATTGTGACTCCTTAGACTCCTATATATAGAAAGGAGGTTTTGTCATTTGTATCATCCAAGAATTGTTCATTTATGTAATGTAAAGGAGGTTGCCCCCTCGAAGAGGCTGAATTCTAAGGCGTGGATCTCTCTTTTCTATCTTTTTGTGAGCTGGTTTCATAACATTTGGTATCAGAGCTTTGGATTCTAGGGTTTCGCTGCTCCAAACAGGTCATCGTGGAATTTTCGCTATAACGTTTTTTCTGTGACGTTTAAGAAGTCGCAAAAAAAAACCCATTTGAGAAGAATTGGCGTTAAACCTTGGGTCTGAATTTCAGAGCTTTTCGCGTGATATTTTCGGAGATATGATCTGAGGAAGTTGGCCTTTTTGCAGACTCCTGAATTACATTCAAAACAGGTGACCTAGGGAAAATCGTCATAACTCTCTCTCTGAGGATCGGATTGAAATTTCGTAAAAAGGTATAGAAAGAAGACGAACTGTAGTTTCTTGTATGTGTGTTTCAGATTCAAAAGTTGAAACAGTGACTCGTGGCACGTCGTACAAATTCGCTCTACTGAACTAGTCTAAAAGCAAGTCACTGTGGGAGATTTCACATAACTCTTCCTTGGAGAATCCAATTTGGCTCAGACTTGTGGCATTGGAAAGAGGACGCATAATGCTACTGCAGGTAGCAATTTCAGAATTGGATGATCCGAAATTACAGAGATACATCAGATTCAGTATCAAGCTTCTACAAAGTAAAAAAAAAAAGGTGTGTAGTTTTTATTTTTTATTTTTGCATAAGCTTGGTTTGAAGGAATTCAAAGGGCATAGTAAAGCATTATTATCGGTAACTGATGCCCCGAGGAAAGAAAATGCAAACACCTAGTAAGGAACCTGAAAGCTCTAGCATGACTCATGAAGAAGAGGAAGAAATGCAACATGATATATCAAAATTACAAGACCAAGTGAAACAACTGTCCCTTGCACAAAAGGGAACAGAATCTAAGATGGATGGTCTAAAGAAAGATGTAGAAGCTAAGATGGATGGTTTAAAGAAAGGTGTGGAAGCTAAGATGGATGACTTGAAGATAGATTTGAAGACAGACATGGACGAATTGAAGATAAATATGAATAAGTTGCTACAAGAAATCGTCCCTAAGGGTGAAAGGGTACTAAATGAAACTCATGATGAGAATAAAAGAAATGTTAATCATAATTCCATAGACTCTAATGTTGGATCGAAGACTCACTGTGTTCCAAAAATCGATGTGAGGAAGTTTGATGGCAAGGATCCCGCCACATGGATATTACAGATGGAGCAATTCTTCGATCTCAATAATGTGCAAAACACACAAAAGGTACGTATGGCAACTTTATATTTGGAACCAAATCAGTTTGTATGGTATCAATGGCTTTGTTCTCGTAAACAATTTATCACTTGGGCAATTTTTACGGAAGAATTGGTCGCACATTATGAGGATACAAAAAGCAACACTTTTTTTAGCCAATTGATAAGTCTCAAACAAAAGGGTTCAATAATGGAGCACATTGATGAGTTCCAAAAGTTGAACATAAGGGTAAAAGATATTCCAGAGGAGCATAGGATTGATTTGTTCATAGGGTCTTTAAAGGATAATATCCAACATGATGTGCGCCTTTGGGAACCTGATTCATTAGAGAAGGCATTCAGGTTAGCAAGAAAAATGGAAAGCAAAATTATGGCAACTAGGAAGCATACCGTTCACAACTATAAAGACGAAAGTTTTGTTGCCCATAGTCTTCCACAACCTACAAGGTTGACACCACAACAATTGGAAGAAAAGAGAGCAAAAGGGCTTTGTTACAATTGTGATAGCAAATACACAAAAGGTCATAAGTGTGCTGAGAAGAAATTATTCTACATAGATTGTGAAGACGAAGAAGAAAAGGAGCAAGAAAGGTCAAAAGAAGAGGATATATTCCAGGAACAAAGCCTAGATGAAGAACAAATAAATCCGACCATATCTTATAATGCATTGGCAGGAATTACCACTCCTCAAACCATCAAGATAGTAGGACAAATGAAGAAGAAAAAGGTAATAGTGTTGATTGATTCAGGAAGCACCCACAATTTTATTCATTGTAGGGTAGCAAAAGAATTGAATTGCTTCCTATATCCAGCACCAGAGTGTCAAGTGATGATTGCAAATGGAGGAACAATAAATTGTTCTAGAAAGTGCCATAATATCAAGCTATCCATGGGAGAATATGTAATGACTAGCCCAATGCGTTCCATTCCAATGGGAGGTGCTGATGTTGTACTAGGAGTCCAATGGCTACAATCCTTGGGTACAATAGCTTTTAATTTTCAAGAACTTTTCATGAAATTTTCTGTGGAAGGAAAGGAAGTTGAATTAAGGGGTATTGCAGGGAAACCAGGAAAGATAATCAGCTCTAATGGCATGACAAAGCTTCTAAAAAAGGAGCAAAGAGGTGTAATTGCACAATTATGTTCGCTAGATGTTTCCACATTGGAATCATCTATTTCTCCAGATCTCCAAAAAGTCCTGGACAATCATTCCAAGGTATTTGAGACTCCCAAAGGTCTCCCACCTATGCGTGATCATGATCATGCTATTCATCTTATTCCAGGAAGTGTTCCGCCAAACATCAGGCCGTACAGATATCCATATGTCCAAAAAAGTGAAATTGAACGTATGGTTGCAGAAATGCTAGAGGCTGGTATAATTCAACCGAGTCAAAGTTCTTTCTCAGCTCCAGTAGTATTGGTGCACAAGAAGGATGGATCATGGCGCATGTGTCCAGATTATAGGGAGCTCAACAAGCTCACTATTAAAGATAAGTTCCCCATTCCTGTTATTGATGAATTACTGGATGAATTGCATGGATCAATTTACTTCACCAAGTTGGATCTTCGTTCGGGATATCATCAAATTAGAATGAAGATTGAAGACATTCCGAAAACAACATTTAGAACTCATGAGGGTCATTATGAATTTTTGGTCATGCCTTTTGGCCTTACCAATGCACCTTCAACATTTCAAGGTTTGATGAATTCAATTTTCAAACCATTCCTTAGAAAATTTGTGTTAGTATTTTTTGATGATATACTAATCTACAGCAAGTCTTGGAAGGATCATGTTGAACATGTTGACAGGGTGTTACAACTATTGGAGGAGAAGCAATTATATGCAAAAAGATCCAAATGTTTCTTTGGAGTCCAGGAGGTGGAATATTTTGGTCATATTGTATCTCATGAAGGAGTTAAGGTAGACCCTAGCAAAATTAAAGCCATTAAGGAATGGAAAATCCCCACATCCATAAAGCATCTGCGAGGATTTCTTGGGTTGACAGGGTATTATCGCAAGTTTGTTAAGAATTATGGGAGAATAGCAGCACCTCTAACAACATTATTGAAGAAAGATTCATTTTCATGGACTTCGGAAGCAACAAAGGCCTTTGAACATCTTAAAGAGGCAATGTGCCAAGCACCGGTCTTAGCTACGCCGGACTTCACAAAAACCTTTATTGTGGAATGTGATGCTTCAGGAAATGGAATTGGTGCTGTTCTAATGCAAGATGAAAGACCCATTGCTTTTGAAAGTCGTCCAATCAAGGGAAAGTTTTTAAACAAAGCTATTTATGAGAAGGAAATGTTGGCAATACTCCATGCACTTAATAAATGGCGACCCTACCTAATGGGAAGACACTTCAAGGTAAAAACGGATCATGATAGCCTTAAATACTTTTTAGAACAAAGATTATCCTCTGAAGAGCAACAAAAGTGGGTCACAAAGATGTTGGGTTATGACTTTGAAATCATCTACAAAAAAGGGAAGAAAAATGTGGTGGTAGATGCACTCTCAAGAAAGGATGAGGATGTGGAAGCATTGTTGTGTGCCATTTCTATTATCCAGCCAGATTGGATAAACGAAGCAAGGGAGGAATGGAAGAACGACGAAGAAGTGTGGGCACTTATTCAAAAGCTACAACAAGATTCCAGTACTTCTGATACATTTAGCTGGCAAAATTATTCGTTATGGTACAAAGATCGCTTATACCTCTGTAAGAATTCCAAGCTAAAACAAAAGATTCTTATGGAATTGCACACTTCTCCCTTAGGAGGGCACTCACGATTTTTAAAAACTTACCACAGGGTTAAGAAGGAATTTTTTTGGGATGGCCTTAAATCAGATATTCAAAAGTTTGTGGCGGAATGTTTGGTTTGCCAGCAAAATAAAGTTGAAACAATTAAGGCACCAGGTCTATTACAACCTTTATCCATTCCAAGCCAACGTTGGGAGGAGGTTTCAATGGATTTTATCACAGGTTTACCCAAGTCTGAGGGAAAGAGTGTCATCATGGTGGTAGTTGACAGAATTACCAAGTATGCACACTTTTGTGCATTATCACATCCATTTAAAGCTAGTGCAGTTTCTACTGCATTTATGGAAACAGTTCAAAAGCTACATGGAAACCCAAAGATTATTGTAAGTGACAGAGATCCCATTTTCACTGGAAATTTTTGGACAGAATTATTTTCTTGTCTTGGTACTCAGTTAGCTCATAGCTCATCTTATCATCCTCAATCTGATGGGCAAACTGAGATAGTAAACAAATGTTTGGAAGGATATCTTCGTTGCTTTGTATCTGATAAACAGACACAATGGGTCAAATGGTTGCCTCTAGCTGAATGGTGGTATAACACTTCCTTCCATACAGCAACAAAAATGACCCCATTTATGGCACTTTATGGGTATCAACCACCATCCATCACATCATATTTAAGAGAAAATTCTAAGGTTCAGGCAGTGGAACATCACATCGAACATCAACAACAAGTCCTCCAACTCTTAAAGGATAACCTCGTGTTGGCACAAAATAGAATGAAACAACAGGCAGATCAACATCGCAGTGAAAGAAGTTTTGATGTAGGTGATTGGGTATTCCTACGGCTACAACCATATAAGCAAATGTCCCTAAAGCAAGCTGAGAAGGATAACAAATTATCACCAAAGTATTATGGTCCGTACAAGGTGTTGGAAAAGATTGGTACTATGGCATACAAATTGGAGC
This sequence comes from Pinus tabuliformis, assembly GCA_031772625.1. Classification (NCBI taxonomy): domain Eukaryota; kingdom Viridiplantae; phylum Streptophyta; class Pinopsida; order Pinales; family Pinaceae; genus Pinus; species Pinus tabuliformis. The sequence continues at coordinate 44,467,435 of CM062815.1, forward strand.
TTCCTGCAGCTTCTCGATTGCACCCAGTTTTCCATGTTTCATGTTTAAAGAACGTTATAGGTGACAAGCTCCCAATTCAAACAATATTGCCAGAACTTGACGAGGAAGGAAAAATTATATTGGAACCGGAAGCAATCACAGAAACAAGAACTCGACAGCTACGAAATCGATCAATTTCAGAGTATCTTATCAAGTGGAAGAACTTATCCACTGAAGATTCCACATGGGAGGATGAGAATTTTATGCAGAAGTATCCAGAACTGCTCAAGCGTTGAGGACAACACTTTTTTGAAGGAGAGGGGCATGTTGGGTCCCTATAATACTAGTGATTACCCCATTACTATTGTAGTTATACCCCCTATTTATATTGTTGTGCCCCTATTACCCCCATATTGTTATTTCTGTGCCCCATAGAATCCCTCTATTGTTATTTTTGTGGCTTTATATTATTATTGTTAGGTCGGCTGGATTATATTGTGACTCCTTAGACTCCTATATATAGAAAGGAGGTTTTGTCATTTGTATCATCCAAGAATTGTTCATTTATGTAATGTAAAGGAGGTTGCCCCCTCGAAGAGGCTGAATTCTAAGGCGTGGATCTCTCTTTTCTATCTTTTTGTGAGCTGGTTTCATAACAGCACCAATGTCTCAAATATTTCCTAAAAGTTGAAAAATGTCCTAAGTTTAAAAGAGATCTAAAATATCGGGCTTTAGGGGTGCATCTTCTATTTATTCAAGGAACCAAAGATAATATTTCTAGGATCCTTAGGAAGCATAAGGTTCAGTAAACCTTTAGGGCCCTGAACACGATTCATAGTTTGCTTAGATCATTAAAAGACTGTGGACTCTAAGAATATGAAAGGTGTTTACGTAATCCCATGCTCTTGTGGGACACCCTACGTTGGTGAAATTGGCCACTCAATAAATAAAAGGATACATGAGCATGCAACTGACATAAAAAATGGGAGGATCCGCTCCTCAACATTGACAGAGCATGCAAAGAAGACAAAACACCACATCTACGTTGAAGAAGCTCAGGTCATTGATAGGATTGATAATTTTCATCACCACAAGTTTAGGGAAGCGATAGAGATTGAGAGGAGGCCAAATAATCTAAATAGAGATGATGGGTGGAAAATTAGTAGTTGTTGGGTCCCTACCCTTTCTTCCTAAGAAGTTTTTATTTCTCTTACTCCCCTTTGCGTTTTATTTTTATTTTTATTAATTTATTTATCTATTTATTCTAATTCATTACTTTTGTTTTTAATTTATTACTTTTATTTCCTCTCATTATTTTCTTATTTATTATTTATATTTTTTAGGTTATATATTTATATTTATGTGTTCAAGTTATCATCTATATTTCCTTTCTATTCTTTATTCATAATTTTTAAATTAGTGAAAAATATATATTATTATTATTAAAATTAACGAATTAATTTCTTATTCCCTTATTTATCAATTTTAACTTGGCTTTTGATTATTTCCAGATTATTGATTTGTTCATTAATTTTGACTTTAATTTATTTTTATTTGATTTTTCCATTTTTTCTAGATTTGTTTTTGTTAAATCTTGACCTACTTTATTCTTTTAATTTGTCCTCTCTTTATTATCCTTTAATTGGTTGGTCCTTCCTTTCCTATTTTAGTTTATTTTTTAGAATATAAAAATATATTAATACATTAAATAAATATATAAATAGATAATATAATAGGAATAATAATAATAGTTCTTTCCAAAAGAATTTTCCTTATTAATAAATATTCTTGGTCGAAAGTAACCATTCTAATAAAGTACTTAGAATTAATCTTCTTTGCATCATACTCTCATTTAATTTGATGCCATGATCTGATCTCCATCTCGTTCTGAAGGTGAACCACACTGGATGGTTCGAAATGCATCAACCAAACATTCCTGATGTGATTTCTACTAAAAATGTTTCTAAATATTCAAGACATGGATTAAGAAGCTTGAATTTGAATAATTAAATATAATATTAATCTATGTGTTTCATTTGTGGTGCCTTTATGTGCCACATTTGGAATCAAAGGTGAGGAAATTGTTTTTAAAATAAAACAAGGTTGCTTCCCTTGAATCTATCATGGCGATAGATAAAATTAAAGGAAGAGCTGTTCATTCCAGGAAAACCCTCAAATTTAACCATGTCACTCTATTATTCTTGACCATCAAATAAACTTCCCTTTGTATACTTGTAACTTTACCTCTCATGGTATTGTAAGGTAATGTGAATGCATCTTTATTTCTTTGACACCACAATTCATGGTTTTCCATAAATCTGTCATGGTGATTTCTTATGCAATAAATGGTCAAGTCAAGGTTCTTTTTTAATTCTATAGTTTCTTATTTATCATTTCTTTTTCATATTCAAATAAAGAGTTGGAAATAATAGCAGTAGCATCATCTTCTTCAAAAGTGAATCTAGGATCTTCTCCCTTCAAATCTAGGTCTGAAACTACTTCAATGTTATGCAACCAGCTCACAATAAGTTAGATCAATGACTTAAAAATTATCCTCTTCGAGGGGGAAACCTCCTTTACATTACAAAAATGAAAAATTCTTGGATGACACAAATGAAAATACCTCCTTTCCATATATAGGAGTCTAAGGGGTCACAATATAATCAGAGCCTACATAACAATAATAATGTAAGGGCATTGTTAGAGTCCTATAGTGATAGGATTCATAATTTTGAATGGGTGAGGATCAGTCTGGTAATATTCTACATCTTTTTTCCCTTCTGCAAAATGTTTTCCCATATTAGAAATAAAAAATGTAAAGAAGGGTGGGTAGAAAGAAGGTTCTACAAGGCATGGAAAAGCATCAAATTTGGTCAGTTTATGGCACTAATATTCTAAATCATTTTCCATTAAAAAAAAAACTCCTTCCCTATTTTTCCCTTATCCCAACTATTCTCCCTTGCTAAAATATTTTCCCCTTATGCTAAACCCTTTCCTTTTCCTATTACCATTTCCCGCGCTAACTCACCCCTTAAACCTTCCCCTTCATAGACCTTTTAAATATTGGGTATAAATATTATCCCCACTTCATGTTTTAACTTCCCCGCTATTATATAAACCTCTCCTATTTTATTAACACCATATTATTAAATCTCCCATCATATATTATATTAACTCTCTCATAACCATTGTTAAAACCTACTTTTTATTATAAGATACCCGAGTCCCACCCCAGCGAATCACTCCACAACTTCAACACCTTATAGCCCTTTGATCCAACTCTCCCACATCCAACGCCCATCACAGTTTTATATCTGATCTTTAACATTTCAAATTCACGTGAAATTGGTGGTTTTACCCAACCCACTCCCTGCTACGTGGCAACCACATTGTGTCACGTTCTTTCAAAATGCGCGATAAACTACTTACCTTGGAGTTTACCTACCCTAAATTTCCTTGTGATTTTCACCTATCCAAAAGTTTCTCCATTATATATTTAATATCCTAAGGTATGGTGGATAAGAAAATTATAAAATGTATGTTACAGGAATTGGGGTTAATTAAGTGAAATATCAGAGATATGAGAAAGCAGTAAATTACATTGCTACAGGAAAAACCACACTTGAGAGAAAATAATACAGGGATATAAGGTTAAGTTTGTGAAATGGAATTCAAATGTAAAATGTTTTTACATTTAAAAGCAGGTGTAAAATCATGTTGCAGGTAAAAGTAAAAAAGAAAGTGAAAACATTCTTCCAATCACACAAATCAACACATGGTTTTGCAAAAAACACATGATTTTTTGTTAATATATATATATATATATATATATATATATATATATATATATATATATATCCAAAATATTTTGTGACACTAATGGACATAAAATAGAGGAAGCGTAGTCACAGGATCAACCAGCAGTTAGGGAAATATCAGAGTTTTAGTTAGAGGATAAACAAGTAGTTTTGAGTCAGTTATTAGAAAAAGAGAGATACATTTGCATCTGTTAGTTTATTTGACAACACAACCACAAATTTGGGTCCATATCCTAAATGTTCCCACTTCTACAACAACAACATTTGTAGATCACTTCACCAAGTTTATAATTTTGCAGCAGTTAGAGTTTTTTTTAGTTTAGCTATAGTCTAAAAATGTCCTATCTGTTAGAGACAACATTTACGTAAATAATTTATAAATTTTTGTATAAATACTTCACATTTTGAAATACTCTAAGGGATGATTTTCTAAACAGTTTGATATTTGTAATTTTCTGGAACTTGAGGGTGATTGTACCAGTTTCAAGTTAACAGATTTGATTGAGAAATAAAGCATCATATTATAGGATTCTTGTGTTGAGCTACTTCAGTGAAGTATTTTCCAATGTTCAGTTATTTTCTGAAGTTTTCACTATCATATGTTTTCTAAATATGAATGGTATAACAAGAAGCATATTTCGGAACATGTCTAAAAGAACTATGTCTTAAACTGTTTTCCATTTTTATGTTTTCCTCTGATATCTAGATTAGGGAATTCTTAATTGCTCCTTGATTCTAATTTTTCATCATTCAACCTAAAGATCTGAAATGGCTCAGTTATTTGCCCTGTAAACATTTCCATTGGAAACTTGATTCTGCTCAGTTGCTTGACTTTTGACTCCATAGCCCAATGGTAAATAGATCGGCATTTGTCCATCTGAAGCAATAACCTCCCCACCAAACCAAAATCAATCAAAACCAATCAGTCCCACATAGCTAGCCTAAAACTTTTCAAACAAAGTTAAATCTGAAAGAGAGAGCCCTCTCTAAAGCTGGCAGGGCTAGATCCCAGCTTCCAAAGTAGGTTTTTAGTTACCTCGGTGATTTCTTTCTTCAACCTTGGGAAATTTCTGAGTGATGACATGCACAACAATAACAATAGTGGGTTTCTATGGGGCACAGTAATAAAAATATGGGGACTACATGAGCACAACAACAACATTAAGGGGGTTTCACTAGTATTATAGGGACCTAACATGCCCCTCTCCTTCAAAAGAGTTTAGTCCTCAATGCTTGATTATTTCTAGATGCTTCTATATAGAATTCTCATTTTCCCATTTCAAATCTTCAGCGGGTAAGTTCTTCCACTTGATGAGATACTCTAAAATTGATTGATTTCGTAGTTGTGGGGTTCTTGATTTCGTGACTACTTTAGGTTCCAATATGTTTTTTCCTTCTTAGTCAAGTTCTATCAATATTATTTGAACTACAAGCTTGTCTCCTATGTATATTTGTACTCATAGATTCAATAGCTTATGTGATATGCTAAAACACAGGACAAGGATCTACTCTACACTTCAGCAGAAACCAAAATTGATCGATGAAAACAATAAGTAGAAAAGGAATAATACCAATGGCACATAACATAATATTTCTCAGGGCAAAGAAAATTCTAAAAACTCCAACTATCTATATTTCATTAACCACAAGATCTGAGAAGAAAATACAATGTTTATTCGCCCTGAACAATTCCTACACTAGTACAATCTATCTCTCTACCTCACAAGATAACACTTAGCCAATTCAGCTACCTACCAAGTCCCTAATTCCTTACGCAATTCCTGAGAGAATTATGTCACATTTGATTGGGAAATCCACTCTCTGTAACTACGCAATCCATTCACAGGCCCTTAACTAATTGCATGCACCATCTATACAATTCGGAAAATTATACATTTGATAGTACATTGTCCTTGAACTCTAATCTCAATTGTGTCTTCCTTTGAACTGACATGCATGAGTTATTTATGAGTGAATATTCAGTTAAATTTGTGGTAATGAGGATGCACTCATGCACTTCCCCACTACTAGACTCCTACTAGTTCCTCCAACAGTTAGAACTAGTTTAACTGACTATAACTTAGTTAGACTGAGTTATCGAATTACTACTCAAAATAACTCAACCTGAGCCCCTAAAATTTAGGGATCACACTACATGAATCTAGATAGACTTCCAACTTGAATTTCCTAAGTCAATTAAGTTAATTTAGCTTAATTAACTATTACAAGTTACTATGAGAATAGAATTTCTGATTTATTTCACAATTTAATTCAAGGATAAATTAAATTGGAATTTCTTGTTGCCATTTTTAACACTCCCTCTCAACAAGAAAGGTATTATCAGCTAAGTTGATCCTTCCTATGAAACTCAAGTTTTCATCTTGACAATGCCTTTGTCAAAATATCTGTATCTTGCTTATGTGTGGGAATGTACTCCAACAACATAATTCTCCTCTACACACAATATTGAAGATGATGATACTAGATAACAATATGCTTGGACTGATCATGAAAAACTAGATTTTCAGAGAGTTAGATACAACTCTAATTATCACATAAATCACAACTGTATCAATCTGCTGACCAAACAAACCAACAAGAACCTTCCTCATCTAGATAGCCTCACAAGATGCTTGACTAACATCCATGTACTCTACTTCTGCTAAACTGAGTGCAATTGATCTTTGTTTCTTATCGTACCAATAAATAGTTGCTGGCCCAATGCTGAAGACCCCACCTAATGTGCTCTTCCTGTGGGATGGACTCCCTACCCAATTTGCATCGGTGAAGCCTTGAAGCTTCACTCCCTCTGTCTGTTTGTACCATACACCATAATGAGTAGTACCTCTAAGGTATCTCGACACATGTTTGGCCACCTTCCAATACATCTTAGTCGACTTAACCATCACTTTACTAAGATGGTTAACTACATAATGCATGTCTAGTTGTATGTTCACCAAATACATTAGTGAACCCATAAGCTGCCTGTAAATAGTAGCTTCCACTACTTCACTGGAAGTAGCATCCTCCTTCCTCTAGTTATATGTTAGAGGAGTTTCCATGGTTTTAATTCTCTCCATGTGAAACCTTTTGAGTATCTTGTTGGCATACTTTCCTTGAGAGACAAAAATTTCCTCATCACCTTACCATACTTCCATACCCAAAAAGTAGTGCATGAGCCCCAATTCCTTCATTTTGAACTCTCTTTCAATATCCTCTTTGCAAGACTTGATCAGCTTATCATCACCTATCATAATCAAATCGTCGACATATAAAACAATAATCAACAATTTACCTTTAACCACAATATGGTAAGAGTTCGCATATGCTTCACTTTTGGTGAATCCCAACCTAGTGATGTAGTTATCGATCCTGGTGTGCCAAGCATGGGGTGCTTGTTTCAGCCCATATAATGCTCACTTGATTTAGTGCACATGTGACTATCTGTTGGAGGTCTCAAATCCTTTAGGATGCTCAATATACACCTCTTCCTCAATCATACAATTAAGGAAGGTTGTCTTTACATCCATTTGATGTATCTTTCATCCCATCCACATTAACAATGCTATAATGGATTTGATTGATGAGTACCTTACAATAGGAAAAAGTATCATCGTAATCAATCCCCTCCACCTGAGAAAATCATCAAGCCATGAACCTAGCCTTATCTTTCTCCACACTACTATTTCTTGCTTGCTTCACCTTGTAAAGCCATTGGGAGCTAACCACTGAGTTGTCTTCCAGTCTTGGGATCACATCCCAAAAACTATTCCTGACAATGGAGTCATACTCCTCAACCATGACATCAACCCAAATGGGTTGCTTCACTTCTTCCTCAAAATAGAATGGCTTAGTCTCTACACATCCACTCATTAGATCCATGTAGCTAGTTTATCTCTCTGGTGACCTTCTCTGCTTCCGTGTGATGTGGGTGCTCCCACATTCTCTCTAGCATCATGCAATAACTTGTCAGCCTCTTTGGTGTGCTTTCTCCCATCGTTGGAAGACTCTACATGAGTGGGTGTCTCCAATCCCTCATCCTTTGAATGTGGCTACTCCACATCATTCTAAGGTTCCTCCTTTGGAACTAAAAGCTCCTCAATTGCATGTAGCTAAAGCTCCCTCTCAAGGGAACATCTATTGGCCTTCGCTTCATAAAATTTTACATCTCTAGAAACCACTATCATCCTGTTGGTTGGCAGGTACAACCAATAGTTGTGAGTTGTATTAGTGTACACCAAAAATATCCCCAACTCTCTTGTCATCTCAAAATTCTTCTATGCATCTTTGGTTACATGGTAGTATATTTATGAACCATAAATCTTGAAGTGTCCCACATGTCGTTTCTTCCTCGAAAAAACCTCTTCCCATGTACTCATCCCAACAATTCGATGAGGGCTTATGTTGTGCAAATAAGTAGTTGTGTTGCATTCCTTAGCCCACAATTGTAATGGTAGGCCCTGATCATGTAACAACGCTGGTGCTTCCCCTAAAATGCTTCTATTATTCCTTTCATCAGCCACCCCATTCTTATGTGGGTTATGAAGAGCTATCAACTCCCATTGAATGCCTTCTGATGTATATAAATATTTAAACGCATTCAACACATACTATCCATTGTTATCACTCCTGAGAGTTTTAACCTTCCTATTTGTATCTTTCTCAACCAGTGCTTTAAATTCACAAAAAATTGCAAAAGTCTAATCTTTATTCTACGTGAAGAATATTCAACACTTACGAGAAAAATCATCAACAAATATAACATAATACCTTTGCTTTGTCATGGATGTTGTTGATATGTCCACACACATATAAGAGGACCTGATTGAGGATCACTTATGCTAGACTGTCTTTGTCATAAAAGGAAGCCTTGGTGCACTTTCCCAATGTACACCCTTTGCATGTGTCTACCTGCTCAAGTATACCCTTGGGAAGACCGGTAGAAATTTGTTGCATGATCTACAAAGCACCATGATACAAGTGATCCAATCTCCTGTGCCACGACTGACCGATGTCTTGGATTTGCACCTTCTTTGCTTTCATGCTCAAGGAAGAACAATATTCTACCTCCAACTTGTAAAGATTCTTCACCCAAACCCCTATCCTATTCACCTATCCCATGGCTATGTGATGAAGGAACGCATTTTCCTTACTAAAGATCACATCATAGCCTCTATCATCCAACATGGCAACAAATACCAAGTTCTTCTTCAAACTAGGAACATACATAACATCTCACAAAGTGAGGGGAGAACCTGACTCCCTCTAAATGGTAATTGTACATAGCCCAGTAGCGCTATACCTCCTATCATCACCCATCTCGAGTATGCATATGGAGATCCTTCTCCTCCAATTTATTGAAGAGATATTTATTACCGGTCATTTGGAAGGAAGCTACATTGTCCAGGTACCATACACTACCCATCATCGATGAAACCATACATGAGATGAGGCTAAAGTCCAGTTTGAATTGTGAGGCAAGAGCCTCACCTTCCACTCCTCCTCAGGGCTTCTTACTGACCTTCTTAAGTGGATACTTTGTGGAAAACTTTCCCTACTCGTGACAGTGAAAGCACTTGACTTTCGACATGTCCTTCTTCTTGCTACCTTGACAAGAATCTGATTTGGAATGGGATGACTTCCCCTTCCATTTCTTTTCATTACCTACTAAGGTACAATTCTCATCATCATTAGGCTTTGATGAGGATCTATCTCTGGTGTTCCTCCAAATCTCCTCTTGTACCAAATCCAACCACAGTCGCTCTGAATCTGGTAGCTTCTCCTTACCATTAACTGAGTCCTGGTAATTGTGCTACTTCTTGGGAGTCCTAGAAGAGCTAGGCTCACCATATCGTCTTCGAAAAAAGTAATCCCGACACTTCCAAGCTCACCTTAACAATGGGTAAACTTGGTCAAGTACTTCAAAATTAACTTTCCCTTCTCCATATTGATCTTTCTGAGTTTGTCCTTCAGTGCCAACTTCCTATGGTCACTGCTATTTTGAAATAGGTATGTCAATGCCTTCCACATTGCGTATGGAGTGTCCTTTTTGTGGAGACTTGAGACAATGTGGTCTCAAACTCCTTCCAGGATAATCCTTCTTGATTTTTCCACACACTTTCTCCATTTAGATAGATCTTTAGCATCTGATGTTGGAGGCTTAGGAATGTCATGCTCTATGAATTCCTTGAGGCCATTTTCTTCCAACACTACCTCCATCCTGTCCTTCCAAGCTATGTAATTCAATCTACCCTCCAAGGGATACTCAAGTCACAAATTGTGGAATGACCTATTGCTGACTCTAAAGTATGAACTTGCAAATTTGATTTCACCCACACACCAAACTCGAATTATCATCTTATATATTGTCTTCATCTTTGATACCATGTATATTTTTACTTGTAGATTCAACAGTTTATGTGATATGCTAAAACACAAGACATGAATATAATCTACTCTTTAGTGAAAACCAAAATTGATCGATGAAAACAATAAGGACAAAAGTAAGAATATCAATAGCACATAATAAAATATTTCTCTAGGGAAAGAAACTATTGAAAACCCCAACTATCTATAATGCATTAACCAGACAATCTAAGAAGAAAATACAATGCTTGTTTGCCCTAAACAATTCCTGCAATAGTACAATCTATGTCTCTACTGTAGGTTTTAACCCCGTACAGAAATTACCTACATACGAATTCTAACAACAGAAAACAAACAATGTGAGAGCATAACACATAAAACACATATACACAGATATTTTCCACTGGATCCCAAAACTGGGACTTCCAACTTGATTTTTCATTATGTTCCTTTCAATGTTACAATACATATTTATACATGCGAAAGCATCCAATACCATGGATCTAAAATCGTTGCATACAAAACCATGAACCGAAAACCATCACGTCCAAAACCAAGGACTGAAAACCGTCTCGTCCAAAACCAAGGACCGAAAACCATCGCGTACAAAACCAAGGACCGAAAACCATCGCGTCCAGAACCATGTGCGAAAACCATGCACAAAACCATAGGTAGGTCCACCAAACTTAATATAGGGTCCAAAAACAATTTTCCTGGGGCACTACCCCAAACATCATAGAGGGGGGCTACCAACTCCCCTTAAACCCCTTGGACAGGGGGGTTTCCACCCCCCTGTGACCCCCCCGCTATGTAATCGATGCAATGAAGAGGGGGCTCCGCCCTCCCTCTAACCCCCCAGTTAGAATATAACACAACCCAACATCTACCTCACAGGCAAGCTCAAGCCAACACTTGGCTAATTTTGTTGCCTATCAAGACCCTACTTCCTTGCGTAATTCTAAGAGAATCAACCCATATTTAATTGGGAATCTACGTAACTATGAAATCCATCCATATGCCCTCATCTAGTTGCATGTGCCATCTGTACAACTAGAAAAATTATACAACTGATAGAACATTGTCCCTAAACTCTAATCTCAACTGGGTCTTCCTCTGAAATAACATGCATTATTTATTTATGAGTGAATCTTTAGTTAACTGGTGTGGTACTGAGGATGCACTGGCGCACCTCCCCAATACTACACTCCTACTAGTTCCTCTAACAATTAGAACTAGTTTATTTGTCTATAGCTCAATTAGACTGAGTAATCTAATTACAACTCAAAAAAACTCAACCTGCCCCCCCTAAAATTTAGGGATCACTCTACATGACTCTAGATAGACTTCTAAATCGAATTTCCTAAGTCAATTAAGTCAATTAAGTCAATTTAACTTCATTAACTATTACAAGTTTCTATGAGAATAGAATGTTGATTTAATTCACAATTTAATTCAAGGAAAAATTAAATTGGAATTTCTTGTTTCTATTTTTAACACTCCCTCTCAACAAGAAAACGATTATCACCTACCACAATCTTGCCTCTATGAAACATGAATTTTCATATTGTGAATGCCTTTGTCAAAATATCTACAACCTGCTCCTCTATGGGAATGTACTCCAACAACATAATTCTCCTTTGTACGCAATCTTGAAGATGATGATATCGGATATCAATATGCTTGGAACGATCATGAAAAACTGGATTTTCATATATTTTGATACAACTCTAATCGTCATAGTAAATCAAAGTTGGATCCATATGCTAACCAAATAAACCAACAAGAATCTTCCTCATCAAGATATCTTCACAAGCTCCTTGACTAGTAGCCATGTACTATGCTTCTGCTAAACTGAGTGAAACTGGCCTTTGTTTCTTGTTGTACCAAGAAACAACTGATGACCCAATACTAAAGATCCCACTTGATGAGCTCTTTCTGTCAGATGGAATCCCTACCCAATTTTCATCGGTGAAGCCTTGAAACTGCACTCCCTCTGTCTGTTTGTACCATAAACCATATTGAGTAGTACCTCTAAGGTATCTCGACACACGTTTGGCCACCTTCCAATAAATCTTGGTCGACTTAACCATCACTTGAATAAGATGGTTAACTACATAACACATGTCTTGTCGTACATTCACCAAATACATTAGTGAACCCACAGGCTGCCTGTAAATAGTAGCTTCCACTACTTCACCAGAAGCAGCATCCTCCTTCCTTGAGTTATATGCTAGAGGAGTCTCCATGGTTTTAATTCTCTCCATGTGAAACCTTTTGAGTATCTCATTGGCATACCTTCCTTGAGATACAGAAATTTCCTCATCACCTTACCGTACTTCGATACCCAAAAAGTAGTGCATGATCCCCAATTCCTTCATTTTGAACTCTCTTTCAATATCCTCTTTGAAAGACTTAATCAACTTATCATCACCTGTTAGAATCAAATCATCTACATATAAAACAATAATCAACAATTTACCTTCAACCACAATATGGTAAAGGTTTGCATCTTCTTCACTTTTCGTGAAGCCCAACCCAGTGAAGTAGTTATCAATCCTAGTGTACCAAGCATAGGGTGCTTGTTTCAGCCCATATAATTCTCGCTTGAGTTGTCACACATGTGACTTTCTATTGAAGGTCTGAAATCCTTCAAGATGCTCAATATACACCTCTTCCTCAATCATGTTGTTGAGGAAGGTTTTCTTTACATCCATTTGATGTATCTTCTATCCCATATGTGCTAACAGAGCCAGAATGGATATGACTCTTCAGCACCTTGCAACAATGTTATAGACATTTTTGTGCCTAACAACATAGAGCATGAAATGTCAATAATCTAAGGGATCCAAAGTCCCTAAACATGTTGTTCCTACCCCTAGAGGAACAAGGTCAGCAAACCATAGCACTACAGTTCAGTTCTCCACTAAAAACACTCAAAAACAGGTCAGTTTTGGATCATTGCAGCTGCTCCACTAGGCATCTGCGCTGCATAGCAGGTACAACAAAGGCTACCTGCGTTGCAGAGCAAGTAGGACAAAGGCTACCTGCGCTGAGCGTACTTGGACATGTGGAGGAATCTTTTCTCAATGTGCTAGTGCCCAGGAAGCTTCTAAATTGACACTTGGATCAGAAGATTCGCCTAATGATGAGTTAAGAGGTTCTAAAACTCCAAGTGGAAGGCAGAAACTCTGAGTGAAGGATTGAAGAACAACTGGAGTTGAAGAGGACAACAAGTCACACATCAAGCTGACTTATCTTCACTCCAAAACTCTATATAAGGATCTCATCCCATGGGATCTAGAGGCCGGAATTTTGTGCAAAGAATTGCTGTTGGTTTACAGTGAAGAGTATTGGGTGATTGCTTGAGGGAGGTGAAGAAGAGATTTTCTCTCCGTCAGGAAGGTGATGCTGGATTGGACCTCTCATGGTTGTATCACCGCCTGAACCTTACTTCCATATATTAATAAAGCATTTGAGGTTTCTTCTATTCGCATGTGTTTCAATGATGGTTTGTTTCATTTGCGTCTTTGATTTATGCTAATCCTTGAATCGATTATACATGCATGCTTCTTGTAGTTTCCTTTTCTCGTCTTATTTGCAGGATCTCATGTAGCTGGGCCCGTGAAAAGACTTGTATCTGGGAGCAAGCGGCAAACAAAGGAGATTGGATCGACCATTTGCGCAAGACATCGGTAAGTGGATCTCTTCCTTTTATCTCTTGCATGCTATAAAGAAGAAACTTTAGATTGCTTTGCTTTCAGCTGTTGCTAAGGAAACTGTCACCCTTAGAGTGGGTTAGGGTCATTCCGAGTTGGATACTTTTCCCCACAACAAACAAGAGAAAAAATCTCATCGTAATCAATCCCCTCTGCCTGAGAAAATCCTCAGGTCACAAACTTGGCCTTGTGTTTCTCCACATTGCCATATGTTTCTTGCTTCACCTTGTAAATCCTTTGGGAACTCACCACTGACTTTTCCGTCGGTCTTGGGACCACATCGCAAACACTATTCTTGGCAATGGAGTCATACTCTTCAACCATGGCATCAAACCAAACTAGTTACTACACTGCTTCCACAAAAGAGGATGGATTAATATCTACACAGTTGCTGATTAGAGTCGTGTAGCCAATGTATCTCTCCTATGACCTCCTCTGCCTACGTTGTGATGTGGGTGCTCCCACATTCTCTCTAGTATCATACAATAACCTGTTGGCCTCTTTGGTGCGATTTCTCCCATGCCTAGAAGACTTTACATGAGTTTGTGTCTCCACTCCCTGATCATTTGCATGTTGTTTCTCCACATCATCCTGAGGTTCCTCCTTTGGAGATAAAAGCTCCTTAACCACATGTATTTGAAGCTCCCTCTCAAGAGATCATTTCATGGCCCTCTCTTCATCAAACTTTACATCACTGCAAACCACTATCATCCTATTGGTTGGTAGGTAAACCCAATATTTATGAGGTGCATCATTGTACCCCACAAATATCCCCAACTCTACTGTTGGCTCAAGCTTCTTCTGTGCATATTTGGTTACATGGCAGTAGACTGATGAACCAAAAATCCTGAAGTATCCTACAATTGGTTTTTTCCTTGAAAAATCCTCTTCTCGTGTACTCATCCCAAGAATTCGATGAGGGATTATGTTATGCAAATAAATAGTTTTGTTGCATGCCTCAACCCACAAGTGTAATGGTAGGCCCTGATCATGCAAAATCACCCATGCTACCCCTACAATGCTTCTATTCTTCCTTTCAGCTACCGCATTCTACGATGGGTTATGAGGTGTTATCAATTCCCTTCGAATGCCTTTTGATGCACATAAGTTTTTAAAATCATTCAATACATACTCTCCACCATTATTACTCCTGAGAGGTTTAACCTTCCTACTAGTGTCTTTCTCGACCAGTGCTTTAAATTCAAAAGACTTTACAAAAGTCTAATATTTATTCTGCATTAAGAATATCCAACACATATGAGAAAAATCATCAACACATATAAAATAATACGTGTGCTTGATCATGGTTGTTGTTTAGAATGGTTGACACACATCTGAGTGGACTCGAATGAGGATCACCTATGATCGATTGTATTTGTCATGAAAGGAATCCTTGGTGTACTTTCCCAATGTACACCCTTTGCATGTGTCTACCTGCTAAGTGTACCCTTGGGAATATTGGTAGAAATTTGTTGCACGATCTTCAAAGCGCCATGATGCAAGTGACCCAATATCATATGCCACAACTCACTTATGTCTCAGATATGCACCTTCTCTTCTTTTGTGCTCAAGGCAGCACAATCTTCTATCTCCAACTTGTAGAGTTTCATCACTCAAACCGATATCCTCTTCACTTGTCCCATGGCTATGTGATGAAGGAACACCTTTCCCTTACTAAATATCGCATCATAGCCTCTATCCTCCAACATGCCGATAGATACCAATTTATATTTCAAACCAGGAACATACATAACATCTCACAAAGTGAGGGGAGAACCCGACTCCCTTTGAAAGGTAACTATACCCAGCTCGGGATTTCTATACCTCCCATTATCATCCATCTTGATATGCATCTGGAGATCCTTCTCCTCCAAGTTACTGAAGATCTCTTTGTTACAGTTCATGTGGAAAGAATATCCACTATCCAGGTACCATACACTACCCATCATCGGTGATACCATATATGCGATGAGGGTAAATTCTAGTTCAAATTTTGAGGCAAGAGCGTCACCTGCCACTCCTCCTAAGGGCTTCTTACTAACCTTCTTGAGAAAAAACTTTGTGGCAAAATCTCCCATCTCATGATAGTGAAAGCATTTGAATTTCGACATGTCCTCCTTCTTGTTGCCCTAACAAGAATATTATTTGGAATGGGATGACTTCCCCTTCCCTTTTTTTCCTTACTCACTAAGGCATAATTTTCCTCATCATCAACCTTTGACGAGGATCCATGTTTGGTGTTCCTATGAATCTCCTCTTGTACCAAATCCAACCACAATCACTCCCAATATGGTAGCTTATCCCTCCCATTAACTGAGTCCTAGTAACTGTGCTAGCACTGGGGAAGTCTAAGAAGAGCTAGGCTCACCATATCATCTTCGGAAATAGTAATCCTGACACTTCCAATCTCATCCTGACAATGGGTGAACTTGGTCAAGTACTTGGGAATTGAGTTAGCCTTCTCCATCTTGATATTTCTGAGTGTGTCCTTCAGTACCACCTTCCTATGGTCATTGCTATTTTGAAATAGGTCCATCAATATATTCCACATTGCATATGGAGTGTCCTTTCCATGGAGACTCAAGACAACGTGGTCTCGAAATCCTTCTAGGAAAATCCTTCTCGCTTTTTCCACACACTTCATCCATTCAACTAAAGCTTTAGCATTTGATGCTGGAGGCTTAGGAATTTCATGATTTATGAATTCCTTGAGGACATTTTCTTCCAGCACTGCATCCATCCTAGCCTTCCAATCTATGTAATTTGAGTTTCCCTCGAAGGCATACTTAAGTCATAAACCATAGAATCACATATTGCTGACTTTGAAGTATGAACTTGCAAATTCGATTTCTCCTCCACAGCAAAGTTGAATTCTCCTCTTCTATATTATCTTCAACTCCTATACCATGTATATTTTTACTTGTAGGTTCGACAACTTATGTGATATGCTAAAACACAAGACAAGAATCTACTCTACTCTTCAATGGAAACCAAAATTGATTGATGAAAACAATAAGCAGAAAATGAAGAATATCAATCACACTTAACACAATATCTCTCCAGGAAAGAAACTTCTAAAAGCCATGACAATCTATATTGCATTAACTAGAATATCTGAGAAGAAAATACAATGCTTGTTCACCCTAAACAATTCCTACACTAGTACAATCTATCTCTCTACCTCACAAGCTAAAACTTAGCGAATTCTGCTACATGCCAATCCCTTACTTCCTTGCACAATTCCTAAGATAATTAGCTTGTATTTAGTTGGGGGAATCCACTATCCATAACTGCGCAATCCATCCATAGGCCCTCAACTAATTGCATGCACCATTTGTATAGCTCAGAAATTATACAACTGATGGTACATTATCCTTAAACTCTAATGTCAATTGGGTCTTCCTTTGAACTATCATGCATGAGTTATTTATGAGTGAATATTCTATTAACTAGTGTGGAATTGAGGATGAATTGGTGCACTTTCCCGCTACTACACTCCTACTAGTTCCTCCAACAGTTAGAACTAGTTTAACTAACTATAACTCAATTAGACTGAGTTATCTAATTACAACTCAAAAGAACTCAACCTAAGCCCCTAAAATTTAGGGATCACTCTACATGACTCTACATAGACTTCCAACTCGAATTTCCTATCTCAATTAAGTAAATTTACTTAATTAACTATTACAAGTTGCTATGAGAATAGAATTTCTTATTTAATTCACAATTTAATTCAAGGACAAATTAAATTGGAATTTATTGCTGTTATTTTTAACACTCCCTCTCAACAAGAAAGGGATTATCATCTACCCCGATCCTGCCTTTGTGAAACTATAATTTTCATATTGAAAATGATTTGTCAAAATATCTGCATCCTGCTCCTTTGTGGGAATGTACTCCAACAACATAATTATCCTCTGCATATAATCTTAAAGATGATGATATTAGATATCAAGATGCTTGGATCGATCGTGGAAAACTGGATTTTCAAAGAGTTTGATACAACTCTAATTATCACACTAAATCCCAGTTGGGTCCATCTACTTACCAAACAACCCAACAAGAATCTTCCTCATCTAGATAGCCTCACAAGTTGCTTGACTAGCAGCCATGTACTCTGCTTCTGCTGAACTGAGTGCAATTTATCTTTGTTTGCTATTGTACCAAGAAACAACTACTGACCCAATACTAAGGGTCTCACCTAATGTGCTCTTCCTCTCGGATGGACTCCCTATCTAGTCTACATCGGTGAAGCCTTGAAGCTTCACTTCCTCTGTCTATCTATACCATAAAACATACTGTGCACTGCCTCTGAGGTATCTCAACACATGTTTGGCCACCTTCAAATACAACTTGTTCGGTTTAACCATCGCTTGACTAAGATGGTTAACTGCATAACACATGTCTGGTCATATGTTCACAAAATACATGACTTAACCCGCAAGCTTCCTATAAATAGTGGCTTCCACTACTTCGCCAGAAGTAGGATCCTCCTTCCTCCAATTCCCTTCTAGAGGAGTCTCCATTGGTTTACTAATCTCCATGTGAAACCTTTTGAATATCTTGTTGGCATACTTACCTTGAGAGAAAAAAATTCCTCGTCACCTTGCCATACTTCCATACCCATAAAGTAGTGCACGAGCCCCAAGTCCTTCATTTTGAACTCTCTTGCAACATCCTCTTTGCAAGACTTGATTAGCTTATCATCATTTGTCACAATCAAATCATCAACATATAAACAAATAATCAACAACTAACCTTCAACCACAATATGCTAAAGGTTTTCATCTACTTCACATTTGGTGAATCCTAACTTGGTGAAGTAGCTATTGGTCCTAGTGTACCATGCATAGGGTGCTTGTTTCAACCCATACAATTCTCGCTTGAGTCGGCACACATGTGACTCTCTGTCAAAGGTATCAAATCCTTTAGGATTCTCAATATACACCTCTTCCTCAATCATATTGTTGAGGAAGGTTGTCCTTACATCCATCTAATGTATCTTCCATCCCATATGCACTGACAGTGCTAGAATGGATATGATTGATAAGTACCTTGCAATAGGATAAAAAGTCTCATTGTAATCAATCCCCTCCACTGAAGAAAATCCTCGAGCCACAAATATGTCATTGTGTTTCTCCAAACTACCATATGTTACTTGCTTCAACTTGTAAAACCATTGGGTACTCACCAATGACTTGCCCATTGGTTTTGTGATCACATCCCAAACATTGTTCCTAACAATGGAGTCATACTCCTCAACCATGGCATCAAACCAAACTAGTTGTTGCACTGCTTCCTCAAAAGAGGATGGCTCTATCTCTACACATCTGCTCTTTAGAGCCATGTAGTTAGTGTATCTCTCTGGTGACCTCCTCTACATGTGTTAGGATGTGGATTCTCCCACATTCTCCCTAGAATCATGCAATAACTTGTTAGCCTCTCTGGTGTGTTTTCTCCCATCTCTGGAAGACTCTACATGAGTGGGTGTATCCACTCGATGATCCTCTACATGTGGTTTCTCCACATCATCCTGAGGCTCATCCTTTGGAGCTAAAAGCTCCTAAACTACATGTAGCTTAAGCTCCCTCTCAAGGGAACATCTCAGGTCATTCTATTCATCGAATATTACATCCCTGCGAACCATAATCATCTTGTTGGTTGGTAAGTACACCCGATAGTTGTGAGGTGTATCAATGTACCCCAAAAAGATCCCCACCTCTGATGTTAGCTCAAGCTTATTCCATGCATATTTGGTTACATGGTAGTAGACTGATGAACCAAAAATACTAAAGTGTCCCACATTTGGTTTCTTCCCTAAAAAATCCTCTTTCGATGTACTCATCTCGAGAATTTGATGAGGGCTTCTATTCTGCAAATAAACACTGGGGTTGCATGCCTCATCCCACAAGTGTAATGGTAGGCCCTAACCATGCAACATTGCATGTGCTACCCCTACAATGATTCCATTCTTACTTTCATCCACCCCATTCTACTATGGGTTATGAGGTGTTATCAATTCCCTTCGAATGCCTTTTGATGCACATAAGTTTTTAAAATCATTCAACACATACTCTCCACTATTATCACTCCTAAGAGCTTTAACCTTCCTGCCAGTATCTTTCGTGATGAGTGCTTTAAATTCAAAAAAAAATTCAAAATTCTAATCTTTATTTTGCATGAAGAAGATCCAACAATTACGAGAAAAATCATTAACGATCCACACATGTGGAATCGATTGAGGATCACCTGTGCTTGACTGTATTTGTCATGAAAGGAAACCTTTGTGTACTTTCCCTATGTACACCCTTTTCATTTGTCTACCTACTCAAGTGTACCCTTTGGAACACCAGTAGAAATTTTTTGCATGATCTTCAAAGTGCCATGATGCAAGTGACCTAATCTCTTCTGCCATGACTCATTGATGTTTCGGCTCTGCACCTTCTTTGCTTTCATGCTCAAGGCAGCACAATCTTCTACCTCAAACTTATAGAGATTATTCAATCGAGCCCCTATCCTCTTCACCTGTCTCGTGGCTATGTGACAAAGGAAGACCTTTCCCTTACTAAAGATCACATCATATCCTCTATCCTTCAACATGGCAATAGATACCAAGTTCCTCTTCAAACTAGGAACATACATAACATCTCACAAACTAAGGGGAGAACCTGACTCCCTCTAAAAGGTAACTGTACCGAGCCCGGTAGCGTTTTACCTCCCATCATCACCCATCTCGATATGCATCTGGAGATCCTTCTCCTCCAAGTTAGTGAAGAGCTCTTTGTTACAAGTCATGTGGAAGGAACCTCCACTGTCTAGGTAACATACACTACCCATCATCGATGACATCATACATGCGATAAGGGTAAAGTCCTCAATGTGCTCTATTGAACCCTTATGTTTGAGATTTATCACTTGGCTAAAAAAGGTGTTTCTCTTTGTATCCTCATAATGTGTAATCATTTCCTCTATAAAAATTGACCAAGTCACAAATGGTTTATGAAAAAAAAGCATCGATACCATACAAATTGATTGGGTTGTAAATATAAAGTTGCAATGTGTACCTTTTGTGTGTGTTGCATATTATGGATATCAAAATATTGCTCCATCTCTAGTATCCATGTTACTGGATCCTTGCCATCAAGCTTCCTCATATCGATATTTGGAATATGGTGGGTATTCATTCCAATTTTAGAGTATATGAAATCATAATTAACATTTATTTTGTTCTCGTCATGAGTTTCATCTAATATATTTTCGCCATTAGGAAGCATTCCTTGTAGAAACTTTGTCAAACCTTCTTTCAAACCTTCCATGTTTGCTTTTAAACCATCCTTAAAACCTTCCATGCATGCTTTTAATCCATCCTTCAAAATTTCCATGTGTCATTTTAAACCATTCTTCAAACCATACATCTTATCTTCCATTTTATTTTTGGTTGCTCTTTGCGAGAGCGAAATTTGTTGCACTTGGTCTCATAATTTTGATATATCAAGTTTCATTTCTTCCTCTTCTTCATGTGTCATAGAAGAGATTTCTGGTTGCTTACTAGGTGTATCAATTTTTTTTCAAGGAATTTTGAAATCAAACAATGATATCTATGCTTCACTATGCCCTTTCAATCACTTCAAACTGAGTTTTCAAACAAAAGTTATGTAAAATTTAGAAAACACACACCTTTTTTTTTTTTCAAGAGCTAGATATTGGAGTTGTTTTATCTCTGTCATTGTGAATCTCCAAGATCTGAAATTCCTTTTTGTAGTAACCCTATGAGTCTTATTTCCAACCCAATAAGTAAAACGGATGCAGCAACATTCAACCCAAGAGAAAATCATTGTAATTAAGTAGACATAGGGGGTCATGTATTTTTAGGAAGTTGGATTCCTAAGTAAAAAATTAATGTAATATTAGGCTTTTAAGTGAATTAATTAGATAATGGGAGGAAATTATAAGTGCTCTCAAATAAAAGAGAACATGAGTGGCAATAATGACAAAAGAGCCTAAAATCAATTAGGACTCTTAGAGCAATTCATGATTCAAGGAACTAAGGAGAGACTTTAGGAATTAATTAATTAGAAGTAGACATAATGGACAGAGGATTTAGGAGTCGTTCAGTAGATATACGAGTCAAACTAGGATAGTTCAATAGAACTCCTGGCATATATGTAAGCCTATGGGCAGAGTCAAAGGAGGAGGCCACGATATTGAAGAATAGGCCTGTGCGAGACTCAAAGTCTCAGATGTGTAATTGATTGTTTATATTTATATAGAGAGATGTTTATTCCTAACTGTGTCAGTGTATTGAAGAGTATTTCATGAATGATTTATTGTGAATTCGTAGGCTCTGTGACAAGTTGCAGGTAGAATTCTAAAGGACGAGGAGGAATGGAGTTGATTAAGAGGAATCGTAAAAAGGATCCTTGAATCAAATTGAGGAAAAGAATGAAGCTCTGGAGTGAAATCAAAATGATATTTCATAGAAGAGTAGAATCTTAGAGGTGGTTCAGCAGTGGAAGAAAAAGGCAGAGTTTTAAAAACTATACAGTGAAGAAGAGTGATTCAGAGGATCACAATGGATCATTGAATCCATTTGAGAAGATTAAAACCAAGCTCAGGACGAACCACACATTAAACCAGTAGAAAGGACAAAACATTCGAATAGGAGAAAACAACAAATTGAGGAAAACGTGTAAAAATTAAGTAAAAAGGGATGAGCGAATGAGTAAAGTGTCAGTGCTCAGTAGCCATTGGATCTTTAAGATCAACGACTGGGATTTAATCGCATCAGCGGAACCCTTTTTAAGTCATTGGGACAGGCCATTGTATTATAGCGATAGCGATCGTCTGATTAAGCATGGACCGTCTGATCAAGATTTAGATCAACAGTCCAGATCTAATTGCTAATTGCATTATCGGTGGTTTTAATTGAAAGGGCTAAGTGCTACGACCAAGTGATTGCGATCGTGCGATTAATCGTTGACCATCGGAACATGATCCTGATCGACGGTCATGATTTAATCAGTCATCACATATCAAGGAAGTGGAGATCAGAGAGATAGTGTGGGATGAATCGAAGGAATCGGACCTGACGATGATATGAACACGAATCCATAATATTTGAGATCCACTATATGTGATTTGGAGCGGTTTTCCTATGTGTTCCCTCTATTTGCGTAAAGTGTGGGGCCAAGTATTTTAAGACAAAAACATATATGTTATGTTCCGTTAGTCGCATATCGAAAAGGAAGGGGCGATGAGGACTCGTGGAGAACTCAATTATGATTGTGATGGAGGTAGCCTCGAAAATTGTGTAGAAATCCTACATGACAGAGGAAGGTATGTTTATGCGCTATTTTCTTTTGTAAAATGGTTTTAAGGAAAATAGTGTTGATAAAGGGTTTTTATGTGTTAAATATATATTAATCGAAGGTTAAGAGGGTGGTTATATATCTATATCGATATATATATATATATATATATATATATATATATATATATATATATATATATATATATATATATATATATATATATATATATATATCTATATATATAGATAGATATCCGACCGATGGGTTTACAAAAGGCTTAAGCTAAGGATTATGGGACTTTTTAATTCTCGATAGAAGGATTTAGAAAGAAGACTTTAATAAAGTCACAAAAAAAGGCTTGAGGGCTATTTAACAGTCTTGCTAGGAGGTTTTGGCGGGGTGATTGGTTTCGATAACAAAGGAATTATGGAAAAAAGGCCCTTAACCATTGATATTATGAAGATTTGACTAGTTTGAGAGTCAATTACCTAGGACAGATATATTTATGCACTGTTATGCATACTGTGGGTATGTTTAGGGGTAACCCTGTATCATTAGTGGTATCAGAGCATAATTGTAATCAAAACTAGAAAGATTTCTACCAAAAGAAAATTGCACACAGAGGAAGGTAATATGCATAAGGCTACAATAGAAGACTGTAAGGGAAGAACTTTTGAAGTTTTGGAAGACTATAGTAGCTCCAGCAGAGGCTTGGAGTAAACAGGAACAAAGGATTCCTTGAAGGAAAGAGAAAGCAAGATTGCTTAATGCAAGTTCTGAAGGAAAGAGGACTTAAAGACAAGATAGAGGAAATCCATTCAAGGAATAGGTGGAATGGTGAAACAAGATCATGCTGAGATCTTGAAGGTGAGGTAATATGCTCTGTTTTAAATTGAGAATGTGTGTTTTTACACTAATTCACAGGTCATAACAAGAGAAGTTGTGAGAGGAGAACTAGATGTGTTCTTGAAGGCAAAGTAACGAGAATACTCTAAAGGAAAAGTGGTAGTGAACCTGAAGAATCCAACAAGAGATTGGACAGAGAGAAAAACTGAAGTGTTTGTTAGGATTCCAAGAAACTCTCCTAGGTTGTAGCTTAGAGATGCCTGGTAACATATAAATTCAACTTATTGTGCAATGGATGAATGGGAGGAATGATGCTTGTCCAAGCCAGATAACCACTTCTACTTTGTTTCACTCCAGACATGCGTGAACACCCCCAGAATACAAGGATTTAGACCACCAACTACTCATAGTTTAAAGATTGGGTGAATATGAAGAATACTAACCACACCAGTAGACGCACAAGACCATGTGATGGCCAGCTGTAACCAATAAAGAAGCCTGCAAATCTAATCTGCTAATGCAAAGACAGGATGATAGCTCTCTTGCATTAGTCAAAAAGAAACCTAGACCACCTATTCAATGATACATACAAGACTCTAACACAGAGATAGGATGACAACTATCTAATGCTAAACATCAAGAAGTCAAGAACATAGCATATTAGGCGCAACTTAGAATAGAGGGAAATGGAAAGTGAGAAGTTTACAGCAAAAGAAGCTTGTATTAGCTAAAAATGAAGACGAGACGCTGCAAGTGACAAAATATCTACAGTCTCCAGAAGTTGAACCTTACATCAAATGCCAACCTATCAACCCTGATTACATCTTTCTCCTGGGTATTTATAGATTTTACATTACAAGGGCACTTGGCCATTAGGTAAGGAGGGGTCATAATTGACCACCTACTACATTTAACTGCCTGATGGAGTCTCTGATCATGCTTTCTTACTTCAGTGGATGAATCTGATCTGTTCATGTGCTATGCTATCCTCTTAGGCAGTTGGAGTGCTCGTACCAATGGGGTTACATAACTAATAAATTCGGTCGCAGGGTCATGATTTTTCCTTTTCTCCCTTGGCCATCCTGTTTGTTTAATATGGTTGTTGGAAGTCTAACAACGACTGGTAATGGCAAGCGGGTCATCTTCCTTCTTCGGGCAAGCGTAGTGGTCAGGGGATGTGGACTGCATGGGCGAGTGGACGAGCTGGATGAGAGGTGAGAATAGCCGTCGGATCGAGGGAATGGATGGAAGAGATGGCTCGGCAGAGGCTATCGGCCATGGTGAGAGCGGGGTCAATCGAGGCCATCATATGTCCAGCATATAGATCAAACGGTGATTGAGCAGTGGAGCTGCGTAGACATTAACAAGTGGGGGTGGATTAGTCGAGCAGTTTTGGTATTGATCGCACTGCTTTTGGGCATAAAGCAGTAAAAGGACAAGGGCGTGTGATGCCACTCAGCGGCCAATATGTAGCAGTGGATGAGAGAGAAAAAGTGCTCTCACCGAATGCTAACGTTCGGGTGAGTTGTAGGCGCGATAAGTGTGAAGGCTGTCGGATCTTGGCGGAGATGATCAGACGGTTGGGAAGGGTCGAGTGGGTCACTTTATCAGGCGCGACAGGAGCCATCGGATCTACGGTAGGAAATCAACGGCGTGGAAACGATGAACAGTTTTAGCGAGTGCATGAGGGCGTATGGAAGGGTTCTATGAGGGTTTGGTATTTTGGTGCTTGGGGCTAAAGCTAAAAGGGGCTATTTTTTGCAAGGTTTAGAGGAAAATCAGAGGAAATGGTGGTGAAGGATGGTAAGTGGGATGGAGAAAAGGGGGAAAATGACCACTATGAGCTCCTTTGGAGATGCCAACAAACGGACGAAGCCGTTTTTAGACCTTTAGAGAATCAGCATTGCATAACAGTGCTAATAGTGTTCTCAAGAGAGAGTGAGAGATTACAGAAGCCTAGAAGGAGCAAAGGTGTTGCTAAAGAGGAGGTTCTAGATAGAGGAACCGTGCTTATCAGAAGACTGAGTGAGGAGAGCTTAGTGAGTTAAGATTGCAGCAAGGAGGAATAGTTGTTGCAAAGGCTTGTTGCAGATGAGTGAGAAGCTCGTGAAGAAAGAGGAGAAGAAGATGACTACTGATAGTCATAGCAGAGGTTCAGAGAAAAGCCACAAGAGAAAAAAGATGAAGAAAGAGGATGCCAAAGAAAATGGCAAGAGGATGATTCAAGAGGAAATTGACCAGGAGATTGCAGAGTTAAAAGAAAAACTCAATGAATTAAGAAGAATACTATAGGAAAGCCAGAGCCTAGGTTGGGTCTTGAAGAAGAAGCTAGTGGAATGGCATGAGATGCAGAGAAGGCTACAGCAAAATCAAGTGAAGCGGCTGATGGAAAAACTCAAGGAAGTTGAGTTGGAAATGGAAGAGTTCATTTGTGAACCAGAATAGGGAGAAATTCTAGGAGAGAGTGAATATATGATGGCTAAAGCATCAAGTGAGACCATAGAGTATTATGTTTTTAAAACTGATAGTTTGTGTATGATGACAGGTATTGCAGGAGAAAAACAACCTTTTGAAGATATCTTCGTAGGAGATGAAGATTTGGAAATGGAAGGTGACAAAAAAAGCTTTTTAGAAGAAGAGGAATTTGACTACATACAGAAGGAAAGGTCTATGGATGAGTCTATAGAATCTTTCATAGAAATGAGGAATCAGGATCTTATTCTAATGAAGAGTGAATAAATATTGTCTCAGAAAGGTAATCAAATGAGTTTGATTAATATTATTGATGAAAAACAAATGCAGGAGAATGTTAATGAGGATGAGGAGACAAGGATAACTCTGGGATAAGAGATATTGAGGGACAGAAAGGCAAAATGTACTGAATAAGAAGGACATCTACTGAAAAATGTTATGGAAAAAGAATCCTATGCAAAAGACTTAGCAAAGGGAAAAAGGTCATCTGGTGATTTCTCAATAACAAAGGAAGGTATGGAGAACTATGTAAAATTTCCAAAATCTACTCCAAGTGAAATTATTGAGTTATATACGAAATTAGATTTTCAAAGAAGGGAGTTGGAAAGACAAAGGATAGATGTTCAAGATAGATTGCTGAAAAAGGAAGACAAAAGAATTTTCATGAAGGAAAATAATCAGAAAAAGGAAATGATAATGACATTTCAGCAGATTGACACTGAAGAAGAAAGAGTTCACTACAGTGTACAAAAGCAGAGATATATCATTAAAGAAGATGGTATGGAAGATAGACTAATGTACAGTCTCATGAATTCGTTTGAGAGTTCAAATCAGCACACTGATGTGCTGACAGAGGAGAAAGAAATAGTGTATCAAACTAAATTGTTGCCAAAGGAAAACAAGGCACAACAACCTTATGTTTTTAATTTTAACAAGTGTTTTGTGAGTGCAGGTTTTGTTGCAAATGTTGGAGGAGATTTGGCATAGCTAAGCCACTTAAAGATGAATGAAGGAGATTCTGTGGAAGAATTCAATCCATGGAGAAGAGATGTTAAATTCTTAGAGAGAGTGTTGAACAATCATGATTCAGTGCAAGAGGGTAAGGATGATAGGGAGGCAGCAAGCAAACCAAAAGTTGGAGGAAACAAAGCAAAAGTCAACATAAGAGACAACATAAAAGTCATCATAGAAGTTAGAAAAGCAAGCAAGGAAGAAGTTGGAGCAAGTAAAGGAAACCAACAACAGTTTGAAGAAATAGTGGACAACAACATCAACCTGAAGCAAATGGAAAGAGGAAGAAGTAAGAAATAGAATATGGAACAGTCCAAAGATGTACTGGAAACAGAGATTGAAGAGATGTGGCAATTGATGATGAAGCAAACCAAAAGGAGGAAAATGGTAGCAGAAGGAAGCAAGATCAATCAGAGTTTGAACCTGATTGACAAGAAGAAGAAGAAGGAGCAAAAGACAACAGAAGTACAGTAGCAACAAGGAAACAAAGCATGTTGAGAGTTACAAAACAAAGTGTGGGATCCAGGAAGACCAAGATCAGAAGACACATGATCAGGAGATCATGAATGTTTTCTACTTTGGGAGTCCGATGAAGGAGCATTCAAACCAAGAGAAAATCATTGTAATTAAGTAGACATAGGGGGTCATGTAATTTTAGGAAGTTGGATTCCTAAATGACAAATTAGTTTAATATTAGGCTTTTAAGTGAATTAATTAGATAATGGGAGGAAATTGTAAGTGCTCTCGAATAAATGAGAACATGAGTGGCAATAATGACAAAAGAGCCTAAAATAAATTAGGAATCTTAGAATAGTTCATGATTCGAGGAACTAAGGAGAGACTTTAGGAATTAATTAATTAGAAGTGGACATAATGGACAGAGGATTTAGGAGTCGTTTTAGTAGATATAAGAGTCGAACGAGGATAGTTCAACAGAAATCCTAGCATATATGTAAGCCTACGGGAAGAATCAAAGGAGGAGGCCATGATAGGAGGCCACGGTATTGAAGAATAGGTTTGTGCGAGACTCAAAGTCTCAGATATGTAATTGACTATTTATATTTATATATAGAGATGTTTATTCTTGACTGTGTTAGTGTATTAAAGAGTATTTCATGAATGATTTACTATGAATTCGTAGGCTCTGTAACAAGTTGTAGGTAGAATTCTGAAGGATGCAAAGGAACGAAGTTGACTCAGAGGAATCGTAAAAGGATTCTTGAATCAAATTGAGGAGAAGAGTGAAGCCCTGGAGTGAAATCGAAGTGAGATTTCACAGAAGAATAGAAGCTTAGAGGTAGCTGAGCAACAGAAGCAGAAGACAGAGTTTTAAGAACTATACAGTTGAGAAGAGTGATTCAAAGGGTCACAATGGATCGTTGAATCCATTTGAGAAGATTAAAACCAAGCTCAAGAGGAATTGCGCGTTAAACCAGTAGAAAGGCCGAAACATTCAATGAGGAGAAAACCACAAAATAATTAAGGAAAACGCGTAAAAAATAAGTAAAAATGGATGAGTGAAGGAGTGAAGTGTTAGTGCTCAGCAACCATTGGATCTTTAAGATCAACAGCTGGGATTTAATTACATCGATAGAACCCTTTTTAAGTCATCGAGACAGGCCATCGTATTATAGCGATAGAGATCATTCGATTAAGTGTGAACCGTCGAATCAAGATTTAGATCGACAGTCTAGATCTAATCGCTAATCGCATTATCAATGATTTTAAGAGGAAGGGCAAAGTGGTATGACCAAGATATTGTGATAATGCAATTAATCGTTTACCATTGGATCATGATCCTCAACAACGATCACGATTTAATTGGCCATCGCATATCGGGGAAGTAGAGATCGATGCGATAGTGCAGGAGGACTCAAACGAACTGGACCCAATGATGATATGAATGTGAATCCATAATATTTGAGATCCGCTATATGTCATTCAGAGAGAATTTCCTATGTATTCCATGTATTTGCGTAAAGTGTGGGGCTAAGTCTTTTAAGACAAAAACATATATGTGGGGCTAAGTCTTTTTAGAGGTAGCCTCAAAATTTGTGTAGAAGTCGTAGATGATGGAGGAAGTTATGTTTATGTGCTATTTTCCTTTGTAAAAAGGTTTTAAGGAAAATAGTGCAAGTAAAGGGTTTTTATGTGTTAAACATATATTAACTGAAGGTTAAGAGGGTGGTTATATATATATGCAACCAATGGGTTTAGAAAAGGCTTAAACTAAGGATTATGGGAGTTTTTAATTCCTGATAGAAGGATTTAGAAAGAATACTTTAATAAAGTCACAAACAAGGGCTTCAGGGTTGTTTAAAAGTCTCGGTAGGAGGTTTTGGCAGTGTGATTGGTTCCAATAACAAAGGAATTATGGCAAAAAGGCCCTTAACCATTGATATTATGAAGATTTGACTACTTTGAGAGTCAATTACCTAGGACAGATATATTTATGCATTGTTATGCATACTGTGGGTATGTGTAGGGGTAACCCTGCATTAAAAACCAAGATTGGATTCTTCAAGCAAGAGTTATGCCCAATCTCCCATGATGACTAGATTATAGACTATTTCAATAGAGTGAATTTGTGTGAAGTTCCATGTGTCATTTTTTCAAACTTATTCTCTAAACAATGATACCCCAAAAGCTACAGTCCATCCTCTTTCCATCACTTTTTGTGAAATTAAAATCTGATGCTCAAAGAGAAAATTATGACAATTTTCTCTACATCACCTATTTGAGATGGAATTATGGAGCCTGTAAAAACACTTACTACCTTGGATCATATCTACGAAAATATAGCAAGACAATATCTAAAATTCGTGCATGAAGTTCACCAAGCGTTTAGCTCTATGTGGTTGCAATTTTAGCTTCTAAAGTTTTGTAGAAAAAACATTGTAGCAAAAATTCCACGATGACATGTTTGAAGCAGGGAAATGCCAGAATCCAAAGCTCTAATACCAAATGTTATACAACCATCTCACAAAAATATAGATCAATGACTTAAAAATTATCCTCTTCGAGGGGGAAACTGCCTTTACATTACATAAATTAACAATTCTTGGATGATACAAATGACAAGACCTCCTTTCTATAAATAGGAGTCTAGGGAATCACAATATAATTAGAGCCTACATAACAATAATAATGTAAGGGTAAAAAAATTAAAATAGTGGGCTTCTATGGGGCACAATAATAACAATATGGGGACTACATGAGCACAACAATAACAATAAGGGGGGTACACTAGTATTATAGGGACCTAACATTCAAAATTGGTTTCATCATCTTTAAGAACTGTTCCTAGCTAGATCTTATTCAGTTAGCCTTTGTTCATCCAAAAATTCCCCAATCTCTTGAGTAATGTGAAGGCATTGTTGAGGAACACAATCCCAACATTTGCAGAATGCTTGAATAAAATTTGCAAAAGATGAAAACATTTCCTTTGTAAGTTTACTAGACCAATTACTTTCATTTCCCTTTAGACTCATAGAAAAAAAATTCACTAAAATATCTTCATGAAAGAATATGTTGTTGTTGTTAAATTCCCTAATTTTAAAGAGATGTTATGTGACTGAATCCATTTACCCATGGTGTAACCAATTCCTCCCACATTTACCCACTTTGACCATCTTTCCCGAGGTAAACATGAGTTCAGGGTCACTATGATAAGACTCAACTTCCTATATTACCTTAAGGAAATGGAGTCAACAACTTAAGACCTTACTGACTTCCCTAAGGTGATACAGGACCTTCAAGAGCAACGCAACACCTCCAAGTGTCCATTCCCTAAGATGGCTCTCCTTTTCATTGACTTAGAGCCCCATTCACTCCCTTTCCAATCCCTCCAAGAAACTAAGAGCCTCCATTCGCTCTCATGAGCCTGCCTGAGTGTGACTATAGCCCTTTTGTGTTAGGGATATGCCAATAACTATGGGATTTAAGGATATTTTCCATGATTATTACCCATTCTCTACCCATAACTCCATGAAACTTATATAACTCATAAAATACATAGACAAAATGTTTGTAAACCGAAATTGGAACCATGACTTGACCTGAACTTCCCCAATTGGGATTGGCATTTCGCTAAACACTTGGTAAACTTTCAACCTAGAGGTAATGAATGAAAACCTGAACATAATGATATGAAAACTTATTCATAGTTTAAAAAAAATGGTCACTGCCTTCTCACATTAGCTATCATAACATCAATTAGGTATTGCATTAATTATTCATTAAATTACAAGTAAATATATGAAAATAACCATGACTAAGAACTGTCAAATAATGATGCTTATAACCAGCATATAACCAGATAAATACCAATGAAAGAACAATCATTAAAGCCACATAATAAAATGTACATTTACTCATCAAAATAAGTGGAACTTAGATCTTATTAAACATGGGAAAAACCTAACTAGGTTCGGGACTTCCACGTATTACCTGACCATATATTGGCTGAACCAAACCATTATTTTAGACAATCGACCCCGTGCCATATTCCAAGCATGAATGTGGGATCTCATGGGATAAATCAATCCATAAACAACCAAGGGAATCCATAGGTTAAACCACCTCCACTCTCAACAGACCATGACCTCACCTAAACCAATGTTGAGATCATAGTACCAAATTGAGCTTATATGCCTTTGAATTTATTCTCCAATACCTTGAGGAATTTTCCCATCTACACCCTCAGACTTTATTGTGTATCCTGCCATTACCAGTCAAGGGATTCCTAGGCCTTTGGGAACTTTCCTGAGACCACCTCACCTAGATCCAAAATATTCTGGCAATCCAAAGCTCAAACTGAGAACAACCCCATCAAGCCATGGCTATCTGAAAACGGCAAGGCTAGGTTAAAATCCACTATCAAACCCAACAACACCCATGCCAATGACAACAAAAGAACCAAATACCAACATGCACATACCATGCATGTCAAAAGCAGCTAGGAAATAATACATGCAACTTGTTACTTGAAAGTATTCTTGTTGAATCTTTTTGATCCAAATTTTCCTTACTTGATCCTTGATTTCCATTGCTTTCCTTGCCCTTCCTTTACATTCCTTGTCATCTTGGTGCTCTTCTCCTCTCTAAGACTAATTCAAAAATTGAACGAACAAAAGGTTGTGAACTGGTCCTCAGAATCCTTTTTATCATTGATGCCTCTAATTTCTTCATTTTTCCTCTATTTTCCTTCAATTTCTTCCTCACATGAAAACTATGACCTTCCACCTCCCTTTTCTCCTTATTTCCTTTGTTCTCTTAAATAAAATGCCAAAAATACCTTTTTGCATTTTCAAATCCTTTTCCATTTCCTTTTCCAATTTCCCTTTAGCCATAAACACATTAAGTGATGCCCACTAGGATATTTTGCCCAACATTCAGCTTGGAATAAGTGTCCCATGATCGTGGTCTTATTTTACCTTTATTAACTTTTATTACATAAAATTTGAACTTGGGGTTGTTACAAACCCCTCCCCCTTAGGGGAACACGATCCTCAATGTTCTGTGACACTTACAACCAACAAAACCACTTAAAATCGTAAACATACTATGTGTGGAGATTTATAACTGAACTCGTTGCAATATTTACAATAACATCATGCTCAAAGAAAAGCCAACATGATAAACATGACAATATGACAACCATACTACTTATTGGAGCTTTATAACACATATAATTATGGTATTTACAATAACAACCACATATATTTATGCACATTTTCTTCATCTATGGATCTTTTTGATCTAGCTCGATACAATATTTACAATAACATACACATTTACATATATGCACATTTTCCCATATGAGAAATAAAAGGATACGATGCATATATTTGTAGAAAGGGAGTCCATAGGATCACACTTCTACCGTCAAAGTAATACCAAGATTCACCTCCCTCCCAGGAAGTCCAGAATCCACAGCCAAATTTGTTGGGTTGTGTTATATTCTATCCACGACTAGCCTACATAGTTTACAGGGGGGTTAGAGGGGGGGTGTTATGAAACCAACTCAAAAGAAGATAGAAAAGATAGTTTAACGCCTTAGAATTCAGCCTCTTCGAGGGGGAAACCTCCTTTACATTACACAAATGAATAATTCTTGGATGATTAAAATGACAAAACCTCCTTTCTATATATAGGAGTCTACGGGGTCACAATATAACCAAGTTGACCTAACAATAATAATATAAAGGCACAAAAATAACAATAGAGGGATTCTATGGGGCACAATAATAACAATATGGGGACAATATGGGCACAATAATAACAATAAGGGATACAATGACAATAGTAATGGGGGGATCACTAATATTATAGGGACCTAACATGCCCCTCTCCTTCAAAAAAGTGTTGTCCTCAATGCTTGAGTAGTTATGAATGCTTCTGTATAAAATTCTCATCCTCCCATGTGGAATATTTAGCGGATAAGTTCTTCCACTTGATGAGATACTCTGAAATGGATCGATTTCGTAGTTTTTGAGTTCTTGTTTCTATGACTGCTTCTGGTTCCAATATAAGTTTTCCTTCCTCCTCAAGTTCTAGCAATATCATTTGAATAGAGAGCTTGTCACTTATAACCTTCTTTAAACATGAAACATGGAAAACTGGGTGCACTCAAGAAGCTACAGGAAGATCCAATTTGTATGCCATAGTACCAATATTTTGCAACACCTTGTATGGACCATAATACTTTGGTGATAATTTATTATCCTTCTTAGCTTTCTTGAGGGACATTTGTTTATATGGTTGTAGCCGAAAGAATACCCAGTCACCTACATCAAAGCTTCTTTCGATGCGATGTTCATCTGCTTGTTGTTTCATTCTATTCTGCGCCAACACGAGGTTATCCTTTAAGAGTTGGTGAACTTGTTTCTGATGCTCGATGTGATGTTCCACTACTTGAACCTTAGAATTTTCTCTTAAATATGATGTGATGGATGGTGGCTGATATCCATAAAGTACCATAAATGGGGTCATTTTTGTTGTCGTATGGAAGGAAGTGTTATACCACCATTCAACCAGAGGCAACCATTTGACCCATTTTGTCTATTTATTAGATACAGAGCAACAAATATATCCTTCCAAACATTTGTTTACTATCCCAGTTTGCCCATTAGATTGAGGATGATAAGATGAGCTATGATCTAACTGAGTACTAAGACAAGAAAATAATTCTGTCCAAATATTCCACTAAAAATGGGATCTTTGTCACTTATAATAATCTTTGGGTTTCCATGTAGCTTTTGAATTGTTTCCATAAATGCTGTAGAAACTACAATGGCTTTAAATGGATGTGATAATGTACAAAAGTGTGCATACTTGGTAAGTCTGTCAATTACCACCATGATGACACTCTTTCCCTCATACTTGGGTAAACCTGTGATAAAATCCACTGAAACCTCCTCCCAATGTTGGCTTCGAATGGATAAAGGTTGTAATAGACCTGGTGTCTTAATTTTTTCAGATTTATTTTGTTGGCGTACCAAACATTCTGCCACAAACTTTTGAATATCTGATTTAAGGCTATCCCAAAAAAATTCCTTCCTAACCCTATGGTAAGTTTTTAAAAATCCTAAGTTCCCTCCTAAGGGAGAAGCGTGCAATTCCAGAAGAATCTTTTGTTTGAGTTTGGAATTCTTACAGAGGTATAAGCGATCTTTGTACCATAACGAATCATTTTTCCAGCTAAATGTATTAGATGTACTGGAATCTTGTTGTAACTTTTGAATAATTTCCCACACTTCTTTGTCATTCTTCCATTCCTCACTTGCTTCATTTATCCAATCTAGTTGGATAATAGAAATGGCACACAACAATGCTTCCACATTCTCATCCTTTCTTGAGAGTGCATCTGCCACAACATTTAGCTTCCCTTTTTTGTATATGATTTCAAAGTCATAACCCACATCTTTGTGACCCATTTTTTTTGTTCTCCAGAGGATAATCTTTGTTCTAAAAAGTATTTAAGGCTATCATGATCCATTTTTACCTTGAAGTGTCTTCCCATTAGGCAGGGTCGCCATTTCTTAAGTGCATGTAATATTGCCAACATTTTCTTCTCATAAATAGCTTTGTGTAAATACTCTCCCTTGATTGGATGACTTTCCAAAGCAATGTGTCTTTCATCGTGCATTAAAACATCACCAATTCCATTTTCAGAAGCATCACATTCCACAATAAAGGTTTTTGTGAAGTCTGGTGTAGCTAAGACTGGTGCTTGGTACACTGCCTCTTTAAGATGTTCAAAGGCCTTTGTTGCTTCTGGAGTCCATGAAAATGCATCTTTCTTCAACAATGTTGTTAGATGTGCTGCTATTTTCCCATAATTCTTAACAAACTTGCGATAATACCCTGTCAACCCGAGAAATCCTCGCAAACGCTTTATGGATGTGGGGATTTCCCATTCCTTAATGGATTTAATTTTGCTAGGGTCTACCTTAACTCCTTTATGAGATACAATATGACCCAGATATTCCACCTCTTGCACTCCAAAGAAATATTTGGATATTTTTGCATATAATTGTTTCTCCTCCAATAGTTGTAGCACCCTGTCAATGTGTTCAACATGGTCCTTTCAAGACTTGTTGTAGATTAGTATATCATCAAAAAATACTAACACAAATTTTCTGAGGAAGGGTTTGAAAATGGAATTCATCAAACCTTGAAATGTAGAAGGTGCATAGGTAAGGCCAAAAGGCATGACCAAAAACTCATAGTGACCCTCATGAGTTCTAAATGCTATTTTTGGAATGCCTTGAGTCTTCATTCTGATTTGATGATATCCTAAACGAAGATATAACTTGGTGCAGTAAATTGATCCATGCAATTCATACAAAAATTCATCAATGACAAAAATGGGAAACTTATATTTAATATTGAGCTTGTTGAGCTCCCTATAATCTGGACACATGTGCCATGATCCATCCTTCTTGTGCACCAATACTACTAGAGCAGAGAAAGAACTTTGGCTAGGTTGAATTATACCAGCCTCAAACATTTCTGCAACCATACGTTCAATTTCACTCTTTTGGGCATAGGGATATCTGTACGGCCTAATGTTTGGAGGAACACTTCCTGGAATCAAATGAATAGCATGATCATGATCATGAAAAGGTGGGAGACCTTTGGGAGTCTCAAATACCTTGGAATGATTGTCCAAGCCTTTTTGGAGATCTGGAGAAATAGATGATTTCGATGTGGAAACATCTAGCGAACATAATTGTGCCATTACACCTCGTTATTCCTTTTTTAGAAGATTTGTCATACCGTTAGAGCTTATTATCTTTCCTGTTTTCCCTGCAATACCCCTTAATTCAACTTCCTTTCCTTCGGCATAAAATTTCATGAAAAATTCTTGAAAGTTAAAAGCTATTGTACCCAAGGATTGTAGCCATTGGACTCTTAGTACAACATCAACACCTCCTATTGGAATGGAAAGCATTGGGCTATTCAATACATATTCTCCCATGGATAGCTTGATATTATGGCACTTTCTAGAGCAATTTATCATTCCTCCATCTGCAACCATCACTTGACACTCAGGTGATGGATATAGGAAGCAATTCAATTCTTTTGCTATCTTACAATGAATAAAATTGTGGGTACTTCCTGAATCGATCAACACTATTACCTTTTTCTTCTTGATATGTCCTTCTATCTTGATGGTTTGAGGAGTGGTAATTCTAGCCAATGCATTACAAGATATGGTTGAATTCATTTCTTCTTTATCTAGGATTTGTCCCTGGAGTATATCCTCTTCTTTTGACCTTTCTTGTTCCTTTTCTTCTTCCTCTTCACAATCTATGTAGAATAATTTATTCTTAGCATACTTATGACCTTTAGTGTATTTTCTATCACAACTGTAACAATGCCCTTTTGCTCTTTTTTCTTCCAATTGTTGTGGTGTCAACCTTATAGGTTGTGTAAGGCTAGGGGAAACAACACTTCCATATTTATAGTTGTGAGTGGTAGGCTTCCTGGTTGCCATAATTTTGCTGTCCATTTTTCTTGCTAACTTGAATGCCTTCTCTAATGAATCAGGTTCTCAAAGGTGAACATCATGTTGGATATTATCCTTGAAAATTCCTATGAACACATCAATCCTATGCTCCTTTGGAATACTTTTTACCCTTATGTTCAATTTTTGGAACTCCTCAATGTGCTCCATCATTGAACCCTTTTGTTTGAGACTTATCAATTGGCTAAAAAAAGTGTTGCTTTTTGTATCCTCATAATGTGTTGTCATTTCTTCTGTAAAAATTGCCCAAGTGATAATTTGTTTACGAGAGCAAAGCCATTGATACCATACAAACTGATTTGGTTCCAAATATAAAGTTGCAATACATACCTTTTGTGTGTTTTGCACATTATTGAGATCGAAAAATTGCTCCATCTGTAGTATCCATGTTGTGGGATCCTTGCCATCAAACTTCCTCGTATCTATTTTTGGAATATGGCGAGTCTTCGATCCAACATTAGAGTCTATGAACTCATGATTAACATTTATTTTGTCCACATCATGAATTTCCTTTACTACCCTTTCACCATTGGTGACCATTTCTTGTAGCAACTTATTCAAATTTATCTTCAATTGCTCCATCTTATCATCCATGCCAACCATTTTAGCGCCCATGCCATTCATCTTAGCTTCCATGCCATCCATCTTAGCTTCTATGCCTTTCTTTAAACAATCCATCTTAGCTTCTAAACCTTTCTTTAAACCACCCATCTTAGCTTCTACATCTCTTTTTAAACCATCCATCTTAGATTCTGTTACTTTTTGTGCAAGTGACATTTGTTGCACTTGGTCTCGTAATTTTGATATATCATGTTGCATTTCTTCCTCT
This sequence comes from Pinus tabuliformis, assembly GCA_031772625.1. NCBI lineage: Eukaryota > Viridiplantae > Streptophyta > Pinopsida > Pinales > Pinaceae > Pinus > Pinus tabuliformis. Next base: position 44,505,816 of record CM062815.1, read on the forward strand.
TCTTCATGAGTCATGCTATAAATTTCAGGTTGCTTACTAGGTGTTTGCATTTTCTTTCCTTGGGGCATAAAATACTGATAATAATGCTTTATTATGCCCTTTTAATTCCTTCAAACTAATTTTTCAAACCAAGCTTATGCAAAAATTAAAAAAAAACTACACACCTTTTTCACTTTGTAGGAGATTGATATTGAATTTGATGTATCTCTGTAATTTCGGATCATCCAGTTTTGAAATTATGAACTATAGTAGCCCTCTGTGTCCTCTTTCCAATGCCACCAATCTGATCGAATTTAGATTCTCCAAGGCAGAGTTACACACAATCTCCCAAGATGATCTGATTATAGACCTTTCTAGAAGAGCAAACTTGTATGAAGAGCCACGTGTCACTGTTTTGACCTTAGTATCTGAAAAATATACACAGGAAACTACAGTCCGTCCTCTTTCTATAACTTCTTATGAAATTTCAATCTGATGCATGAAACAAAAGTTATGACGATCTTCCCAAGGTCACCTGTTTGGTGGGTAATTCAGGAGTCTGCAAAAAGGCCAACTTCCTCATATAATATCTCCGCAAATATAGTGTGAAAAGCTCTGAAATTAAAATCTGAGCTTCAGTGTGATTTTGTTTCAAATGGGTTTTTTTTTTTGCTTCTGAAAGGTTGCAGAAAAAACATTATAGCGAAAATGCCACGATGATCTATTTGGAGTAGCGAAACCCTAGAATCCAATGCTCTGATACCAAATGTTATGAAACCAGCTCACAAATAGATAGAAAATATAGTTTAACACCTTAGAATTCAACCTCTTCGAGGGGGCAACCTCCTTTCTATATATAGGAGTCTACGGGGTCACAATATAACCAAGCCGACCTAACAATAATAATATAAAGGCACAAATAACAATAGAGGGATTCTATGGCACAATAATAACAATATGGGGACAATAGGGACACAATAATAACAATAAGGGATACAACGACAATAGTAATGGGGGGATCACTAATATTATAGGGACCTAACAAGGGGTGTCATCCCCCCTTGTATGGGGGGTTTGAGGGTAGTGGTTAGCCTCGCTCTACGGGTTCTGGCGCAGTGCCACGGGGAAATTTGTTTTCGACCGTATATTAGTTTGGGCAGACCTACCTATGGTTTTGTGCATGGTTTTCGCACATGGTTTTGGACTCAATGGTTTTCGGTCCATGGTATTGGATGCTTCGACATGTATAAATATGTATTGTAACATTGAAAGAAACATAATGAAAAATCAAGCTGGTAGTCCCGGTTTTGAGATCTAGGGGAAATCTCTGTGTATATGCGTTTTATCTGTTATGCTCTCACATTGTTTATTTTATGTTTTTTAGAATTCATATGCAGGTAATTTCTGTATAGGATTAAAACCTACATTTGGTATCAGAGTTGTTTTGGCTTCAAGGGGATGCCTTTGTTGTTGAGGGGTTTCGCTTGGGCCTGTGGTAGACCCTGTTTAGTGGGATATCTACAGGATCAATTATAATGGTGAAAGAAGATGGTGAGAAGTGGAAAGATAGAGATTGAGAAATTTAAAGGTTAGAGTTTTGAGTTGTGGAAACTCAAGATTGTTGATCTGTTGGTGGATAAAGATCAGTGGATCACGGTAGATCCAGATACTAAACCAACGGGAGTGTCTGATGAAGAATGGAAGAAGTTGGATCGGAAGGCAAACAATACAATATGATTGTGTGTCTCAGATTTAGTATTGTTGAATCTATTAGGGGAAGCTATGATGAAGGCTTTGTGGGACAAGTTAGGGACTTTGTACCAATCCAAGTCTCTGGTGAATAAATTGTTCCTACAAAAAAAGATGTATAACTTGAGGATAAAAGATGGAGACTCGGTGACAGAGCATCTGAACGAATTTAATACTATGGTAAGTCAGTTATTATCTGTTGATATTAAAATTTCATATGAAGATAAGTGCATTATTTTGTTGTGTTATCTACCAAATTCCTTGGATAGTCTAGTTATTGCAATAGGTAGCAATGCAATTGCCTTCCAGTTTGATGAAATAGTCTCATCCTTGCTGACATAGGATATGAGATAGAAAAATATGGAGAACCAGAATGGGGATGCCTTGTCTGTACAAGGACGGTCCTAGAACATAAACAAAAATAAGTCATGAAGTGGGAGATCTAAATCTAGAGGGAGATCTAAATCTCCAGGAAAGCCTATAAAGGTGGTGTGCTAGAAATGCAAAAAGGAAGAGAACTACAAAAGGGACTATAAATCTAAAGCTCCTGACAAAGGAAAAGGATCTGATGATGCTTCTTCTGCAGAGGCGAAAACCACCTCAGATGAAGGTGGGGATGTGTACTTGGCTTCTTCTAGTACACATGTAGATCATGAGGCATGGTTGATTGGCTTAGGTGCATCCTTTCTCTTTACTCCCCAGAGAGATTGGTTATGCAAGTATGAGAAATATGATGGTGGTGTTGTCTTATTAGGGGATGATAGGAAGGCTATAATCATTGGTCGCAGAAAAGTAAAGTTGAAGTTGCAAGGTGGAAGGGTTAGAACATTTTCGGGTGTTCTGTATATCCCTACATTGGCCAAAAATCTGATTTTTGTAAGCAAGATGGATGATGCAGGTGTAAAAACAGTGTTCGAGAATGATACTTGCAGGATGGTTTAGGGATCACTAGTATTGATGCAGGGAGTTCGAATTGGAACTTTGTACAAGTTGTAAGGTAGCATTGTTGTTGATGGGTGCAATAGTTCTGTGGTTCCTGAAAGTGAAGCAGAAAATCTAGTTGTTAGGTCCCTATAATACTAGTGATTCCCTCATTACTATTGTCATTATATCCCTTATTGTTATTATTGTGCCCCTATTGTCCCCATATTTTTATTACTGTGCCCCACATAAACCCACTATTATTATTATTGTGCCCTTATGTTATGACTGTTATGTCGACTTAATTATATTATGACCCCTTAGACTCCTATATATAGAAGGGAGGTTTAGTCATTTGTATCATCCATGAATTGTTCATTTTTGTAATGTAAAGGAGGTTTCCCCCTCGAAGAGGATAAATTCTAAGGCGTTGATCTATCTTTTCTATCTTTTTGTGAGCTAGTTTCCTAACATTTGGTATCAGAGCTTTGGATTCTAGGGTTTCACTGCCCCAAACAAGTCATCGTGTCATTTTCGCTATAATTTTTTATTTTTTATTTTATTTTATTTTATTTATTTATTTATTTGTGCGATGTTTTAAAAGCTAACAAAAAACCCATTTGAGTTGACATCATTCTAAACTTCGGGTCTGAATTTCAGAGCTTGTTGCGCTATATTTGCAGAGATATGATCTCAGGAAGTTAGGGTTTGTGCAAACTCCTGAATTACATTCCAAACATGTGACCTTGGGAAAATTTTCATCACTTTTGTTCCGAGAATCGGGTTGAACTTTTGTAAGAAGTTTTAGAAAGAGGATGGCCTATAGATTTCTATGTATCGTTGTAGGTACTAAGTTCGAAACCGTGACATGTGGAACTTCGCACAAGTTCACTCTACTGAACTAGGCTATAATCAGGTTAGCGTGGGAGATTTGGTTTAACTATTCCTTGGAGAATCCAATCTTGAGCAGACTTGTAAGGATAGAAAGAGGACTCAAATGGCTACTGTAGAACACAATTTTAGGTATTTTAGATCTGTAGTTACAGAGATACAACAGGTTCAATATCAAGCTCTTACAAAGTGAAAAAAAGGTGTTTATTTTTTATTTTTTATTTTTTAGAAGATTGGTTTGAAACATTAGTCTGAAGGAATTCAAAGGGAATAGTGAAGAATTATTCGCATTAATTGATGTCCTAAAAAATAAAATGGAAACACCTAGTAAGAAACCTAAAAGCTCTAGCATGACTCGTGAAGAATAAGAAGAAATGCAACATGATATATCAAAACTACAAGACCAAGTACAACAAATTTCACTCTCACAAAAGGGAATTGAATCTAAGATCGATGGCATGGAAGCTAAGATGAATGGAATAGATGCTAATATGGAAGAATTGAATATAAATTTGAATAAGTTGCTACAAGAAATGGTTACTAATGGTGAAGGGGTAGTAAAGGAAACTCATGATGAGAAAAAAAGAAATGTTAATCATCATTTCATACACTCGAATGTTGGATTGAAGACCCACCTTGTTCCAAAAATAGATATGAGGAAGTTTGATGGCAATGATCCCGGAACATGAATACTACAGATGGAGCAATTTTTCGATCTCCATAATGTGCAAAACACACAAAAGGTACATATTGTGACTTTATATCTGGAACCAAATCAGTTTGTATGGTATCGATGGCTTTGCTCTCATAAAAAAAATGTCACTTGGGTAATTTTTATGGAAGAAATAATAGCACATTATGAGGATACAAAAAGAAACACCTTTTTTAGCCAATTTATAAATCTCAAACAAAAGGGTTCAATGATGGAGCACATTGAGAACTTACAAAATTTGAATATAAGGGTAAAATATATTCCAGAGGAGCATAGGATTTATGTGTTCATAGGGAATTTAAAGGATAATATCCAACATGAGGTTCGCCTTTGGGAACCTCATTCATTGGAGAAGGCATTCAGGTTAGCAAGAAAAATGGAAAGCAAAATTATGGAAACCAGGAAGCCTACCACCCACAACTATAAAGATGGAAGTTTTGTTTCCCCTAGCCTTCCACAACCTACAAGGTTGACACCACAACAATTGGAAGAAAAAAGAGTGAAAGGGCTTTCTTTACAGTTGTGATAGCAAATACACTAAAGGTCATAAGTGTGCTAAGAAGAAATTATTCTACATAGATTGTGAAGACGAGGAAGAAAAGGAACAAGAAATGTTAAAAGAAGAGGATATACTCTAGGAACAAACCCTAGATAAAGAAGAAATGAATCCGACCATATCTTGTAATTCATTGGCTAGAATTACCACTCCTTAAACTATCTATATAGAAGGACATATCAAGAAGAAAAAGGTAATAGTGTTGATTGATTAAGGAAGTACCCATAATTTTATTCATTGTAAGATAGCCAAGGAATTGAATTTATTCGATATCTAGCATCAGAGTGTCAAGTGATGGTTGCAAGTGGAGGAGCCATAAATTTCTCTGGAAAGTGCCTAATATCAAGCTATCCATGGGAGAATATGTATTGAATAGCCCAATGCTTTCCATTCCAATGGGTGGTGCTGATGTTGTACTAGGAGTCCAATGGCTACAATCCTTTGGTATAATAGATTTTAATTTTCAAGAACTTTTCATGAAATTTTGTGCAGAAGGAAACGAAGCTGAATTAAGGGGTATTGCAGGGAAACTAGGAAAGATAATCAACTCTAATGGTATGACAAAGATTTTAAATAAGGAACAAAGAGGCGTAATTGAAAAATTATGTTCGCTAGAGGTTCCCACATCGAAATCATCTATTTCTCCAGATCTCCAAAAGGTCTTGGACAATCATTCCAAGTTATTTGAGACTCCCAAAGGCCTCCTACCTATTCATGATCATAATCATGCTATTCATTTAAATCTAGGAAGTGTTCCTCCAAACATCAGGCTGTACATGTATCCCTATGCCCAAAAGAGTGAAATTGAACATATGGTTGCAGAAATTCTAGAGGCTGGTATAATTCAACCTAGTTAAAGTTCTTTCTCTACTCCAGTAGTATTGGTGCACAAGAAGGATGGATCATGGTGCATGTGTCTAGATTATAGGGAGCTCAACAAGCTCACTATTAAAGATAAATTTCCCATTCCTGTCATTGATGAATTATTGGATGAATTGCATGGATCAATTTACTTCACCAAGTTGGATCTTCATTCAAGATATCATCAAATCAGAATGAAGACTGAATACATTCTGAAAACAGTGTTTAGAACTCATGATGGTCATTATGAATTTTTGGTCATGCCTTTTGGCCTTACCAATGCACCTTCTACATTTCAAGATTTGATGAATTCCATTTTCAAACCCTTCCTCAGAAAATTTTTGTTAGTATTTTTTGATGATATACTAATCTATAACAAGTCTGGGAAGGATCATGATGAACATGTTGACAGGGTGCTCGAACTATTAGAGGAGAAACAATTATATGCAAAAAGCTCCAAATGTTTCTTTGGAGTACAAGAGGTGGAATATCTGGGTCATATTGTATCTCATGAAGGTGTTAAGGTAGACCATAAAAAAATTAAAGCCATTAAAGAATGGAAAATCCCCACATCCATAAAGCATCTGCGAGGATTTCACGAGCTGAGAGGGTATTATCACATGTTTGTTAAGAATTATGGGAGAATGGCAGCACCTCTAATAACATTATTGAAGAAAGATGCATTTTCATGGACTCCAGAAGCAACAAAGGCCTTCGAACATCTTAAAGAGGAAATGTGCCAAGCACCAGTCTTAGCTATGTCGGACTTCACAAAAACCTTTATTGTGGAATGTGACGCTTCAGGAAATGGAATTGGTGTTGCTTTAATGCAAGATGAAAGACCCATTGCTTTTGAAAGTCATCAAATCAAAGGAAAGTATTTATACAAAGCTATTTATGAGAAGGAAATGTTGGAAATACTACATGCACTTAAGAAATGGTGACCCTACCTAATGGGAACACACTTCAAGGTAAAAACGGATCATGATAGTCTTAAATAATTTTTAGAAAAAATATTATCCTCTGATGAGAAACAAAAATGGGTCACAAATATGTTGGGTTATGACTTTGAAATCATCTACAAAAAAGGGAAGCAAAATGTTGTGGTAGATGCACTCTCAAGAATGGATGAGGATGTGGAAGCATTATTGTGCGCCATTTCTATTATCCAACCAGATTGGATAAATGAAGCAAGGGATGAATGGAATAATGGCGAAGAATTGTGGGAACTCATTCAAAAGTTACAATAAGATCTCAGTACATCTAATACATTTAGATGGAAAAATAATTCGTTATGGTACAAATATCGCTTATACCTATATAAGAATTCTCAACGCAAACAAAATATTCTTATGGAATTGCACACTTCTCCCTTAGGAGGGAACTCAGGATTTTTAAAAACTTACCTTCAGGGTTAAGAAGGAATTTTTTGGGATGGCCTTAAATCATATATTCAAAAGTTTGTGGCAGAATGTTTGGTTTTCCAACAAAATAAAGTTGAAACAATTAAGACCCTAGGTCTATTACAACCTTTACCCATTCCAAGCGAACGTTGGGAGGCGTTTTCAATGGATTTTATCACAAGTTTACCCAAGTTCAAAGGAAAGAGTGTCATCATTGTGGTAGTTGATAGACTTACCAATTACGCACACTTTTGTGCATTATCACATCCATTTAAAGCTAGTACAATTTCTACTGCATTTATGGAAACAATTCAAAAGCTACATGGAAACCCAAAGATTATTGTAAGTGACAGAGATCCCATTTTTACTGGAAATTTTTGGACATAATTATTTTATTGTCTCGGTACTTAGTTAGCTCATAACTCATCTTATCATCCTCAATATGATTGGAAAACTGAGATAGTAAACAAATTTTTGGAAGGATATCTTCATTTCTTTATATCTGATAAAAAGACATAATGGGTCAAATGGTTGCCTCTAGCTGAATAGTGGTATACATTTTCTTCCATACTACAGCAAAAATGACCCCATTTATGGCACTTTATGGATATCACCCACCATCCATCACATCATACTTAAGAGAAAATTCTAAGGTCCAAGCAGTGGAACATCACATCGAGAATCAACAACAAGTTCTCCAACTCTTAAAGGATAACCTCACATTGGCATAGAATAGAATGAAGCAATAGGCAGATCAACATCGCAGCGAAAGAAGTTTTGATGTAGGTGACTAGGTATTCCTACGACTACAACCATATAAACAAATGTCCATCAAGCAAGCTAAGAAGGATAATAAATTATCACCAAAATGTTATGGTCCATACAAGGTGTTGGAAAATATTAGTACTATGGCATACAAATTGGAACTTCTTGTAGCTTCCCGAGTGCACCCAATTTTCCATGTTTCATGTTTAAATAAGGTTATAGGTGACAAGCTCCCAATTCAAACAATATTATCAGAACTTGACGAGGAAGGAAAAATCATATTGGAACCAAAAGCAATCACAGAAAAAAGAACTCGACATCTACGAAATAGATCAATTTCAGAGTCTTATCAAGTGGAAGAACTTATCCGCTGAAGATTCCATATGGGAGGATAAGAATTTTATACAAAAGCATCCAGAACTACTCAAGCATTGAGGATAATGATTTTTGAAAGGAGAGGGGCATGTTAGGTCGCTATAATACTAGTGATTCCCCCATTACTATTGTCATTGTATCCCTTATTATTATTAGTGTGCCCCTATTGTCCCCATATTGTTATTAGTGTGCCCATAGAAACCCACTATTGTTATTATTGTGCCCTTATGTTATTACTGTTATGTCGGCTTGATTATATTATGACCCCTTAGACTCCTATATATAGAACGGAGGTTTAGACATTTGTATCATCCAAGAATTGTTCATTTGTGTAATGTAAGGAGGTTGCCCCCTCGAAGAGACTGAATTCTAAGGTGTTGATCTATCTTTTCTATCTTTTTGTGAGCTGGTTTCCTAACACTAGTGGTCTTTGGAAAGAATACCATGCTATGGCATCAAAGGCTTGGACATATTGGAGAGAAGGGTCTTCGAATAATTCATGGTAAAAGTATGGTAGAAGGTATGAATAATAGCTCTCTGGATTTTTGTTTTTTTGAAAATTGTGTATATGGGAAGCAGAATCGGGTGAGTTTCCCCTCTAGTGGTAAGACGTCGAAACAAATATTAGAGCTTGTGCACAGTGATGTGTTTGGACCGATGAAGGTTCCATCACTAAGTAATTCTATGTACTATGTATCATTTATAGATGACTTCTCAAGGAATACATGTATATATTTCCGTAAGAAGAAATATGAATTATTTGACAGGTTTAAATAATTTAAAGCTATGGTGGAAAACTAGACAGAGAACAAGATAAAGGTGCTGAAGTCAAATAACAGTGGAGAGTTTTGTAGCAAGGAATTTGAATAATTCTATAAGAAGTGTGGTATAGCATGGCAAAAGACTACTCCATACACAACTGAGAGAAATGGAGTTGCAGAAAGAATGAAAAAGACGTTGATGGAAATGGACGTGTGGTATAGCATGGAAAAAGACTACTCCATATCACTGTGTGTATTTTGAATTAATTGGTGACTGTCTTGTTTATCTAGTCTTGTATGTGGATGATATGTTGCTGGTTGGAAATAACAAAGAAATTATGTAGGATTTTAAGACCCAATTCTCCTCCAAATTCGACATGAAAGATTTTGGTGTTGCAAACTATATTTTGGAGATGGAAATTAAAAGAGATCAGAAAAAATGGAAGATCTTGTTAAACCAGAGGAATTATGTCAAGACAATACTGCAGAGGTTTAATATGCAAGATAGTAAACTGGTGAAGGTTCCTATTCCTATTGGTGTAAATTTATCTATTTAATAGTGCCTTAAGACACAAGAAGAGGTAAAGGACATGTACCATGTTCCATATGCAAGTGCATTCGGTAGCCTGATGTATGCAATGGTTTGTACTAGACTAGACATTACACATGCAGTGGGAGTATTGAGCAGGTTTATGTCAAAACCAGGAAAGGAGAACTGGACAACAGTGAAGCGGGTTTTCAGGTATTTGCATGGCACAGTGATTATGGTTTATGCTACCAAGGAAGACTAGGATTGGATAGAGTTTTAGATATTCGTGGCTTTGTTTATGCAGACTGGGCTAGAGATATGGATCAGAGAAGATATACAAGTGGGTATGTGTTTAACCTATTCGGAGGTGCAGTTAGTTGGATGAGTAAGAAACAATATGTATCGGCATTATCAACTACAGAGGTAGAATACATGGAAGCCACTCATGCAAGCAAGGAAGCAGTTTGGTTATAGATATTGTGTTCAAGTATGGGGTTAGTACAGGGAGCTATAAGGATAGACTGTGATAGCCAAGGTGCAATTTTCTTGGCAAAGAACCGTGCTTATCATTCAAAGACAAAGCACATTGATTTTCAGTATCAATTTCTGATGGATATGATAGAAGACAGAAAGGTGTTGTTGGTAAAGGTAGACACTTTGAAGAATACTACAGATACATTGATAAAAACTGTGAGCTATGAGAAGTTATCTTGGTTTAGAGAAACAATGGGCATTTCAAGGGTGGATAAATGACTAAGCTCTCATGTGGCCCCCTATGGAAAGAAAACAACAAGTGGGAGAATGTTGGGTTGTGTTATATTCTTTCCATGACTAGCCTACGTAGTTTATGGGGGAGTTAGAGGGGGGGTAGAGCCCCCCCTTCGTTGTGGCGATTGCATAGTTGAGGGGTTTGAGGGGGTAGTTAGGGGAAATTTTTTCTAGACCCTATATTAGGTTGTACAGACCCACCTATGGTTTGTGCATGGTTTTCGCACATGGTTTTGGATGCGATGGTTTTCGGTCCATGGTATTGGATGCTTCGGCATGTATAAATATGTATTGTAACATTGAAAGGAACATAATGAAAAATCGAGCTGGTAGTCTCGGTTTTGGGATCCAGGGGAAAATCTCTGTGTATATGTGTTTTATGTGTTATGTTCTCGCATTGTTTATTTTATGTGTTTTAGAATTTGTATGTAGGTAAATTCTTTATGGGGTTAAAACCTACAAAATTCAAAGGTTGCATCCAATGTCAGCGCTACAATCCTGTCCCACTTGTTCCCTTAGTGAACAGTTTCGAGCTCATTTTTCTAGAGCACACTCCCAATATGCATATCATTCCATCTGGAAATGCTAATGACCAAAATAAATCCATTCCTTAGCTTTCCCTTCTATGCTACATAGTCCCTCAGGAAATATGGTCGCCCCCTTCCATGCAGTCACTCAGCTTCCAAGTTCCCTGACATCCCCTTTCCTGAGAAATCCATCCCTTGGTAAGGCTTCCTTGCATTGGAAGGTCAAACAACCAAGGCATATATCGACCTCAAATCCATCATACTGAGCATATCATGCTCATGACAATGAATGGTCATTATTGGGTATCATTGTCCCACAATGGATGCTCCTGGAGTGCTTTACCATCATACTACTGCATATTTCAATTCCTTTTTGATGTTGCTTATAATTCTTGCAATTGGTTTCAACCACCCCAAATAGGGAACTTCCATGCTTTCCTATACCAAGCACATAATTTCCATTAGACTAAAAAGGAATTCAGATAAATTCAAATCATACCTCATTGGTGGCCTCTCAATAAGGTACACTTGCAATTATGTTTACTTCCTGTCACAACAAGTCAAACTATCTCTTTGATCAAATCATCAGGTATAAACATATCATATCTGGTTAGCTCAAAACACAACCATCATAAATCAAAATCATAGATCACAAGTAACCATCATAAATCAAGGTCATAGATCACATGCAAATATAAAACAAAAATAAAGTATTCATACTTATCTTTCAAATTATTCTTTTGCTATTGCCTTTGTTCTTTATCATTTTCATAAACACATTGAATCAGTTTCCAAACCCAATAAGCACCCAATTCCTTCTATTTAAACAACAAGGGAATACAGAGACTAAACCGCCTCCTCCTTGAATATCAGCAACAAGGGTATCCTGAGACTAACCTCCTCAACCCTCAATAGAAACAAGGGCATCCTAAGACTAAATCACCTCAACCCTTAATAGAAACAACAAGGGCATCCAAAGACTAAACCCCCTCAACCCTAAATAGAAACAACAAGGTCCAGACGATACCATACATGTTTGTCCCATCACATTGTACAACATATACACATACATAATATACAATGCAACACATACACCTACACCTGATGCACAACACGAAACATATACATATCCACCATATAATACCATCAATGCACATGTCATGATACAATGACTGCACAATACCCATAGCACCATACTAAATATACACAACATAGCATGTACGACGTGTACACAATACCACATGTACACAACGCCACCTGCATAACTTGTACACAACAGCCAATGTAAACAACAACACATGCACACAGAACCACATGTACAACATGTACACAACACCATATGTACATAACGCTACATATCCACATGCCCACATACCATATGTACACAACACTGCATATCCGACATGCAACGACACCATATGTATGCAACATTTCATATACAACATGTACATAGTACCATATGTACATAGCAGCGCATATACAACACATACACAAGACCATATGTACATAGCGCCACATATTGAACACATACACAACACCATAGGTACATAGCACAACATATAAAACACATACACAACACCAGATGTACATAGCACCACATATTTAACATGTACACAACACGATATGTACATAGTACCATATATGCAACATACACACAACACTATACGTACGCACTAACACATATGCAACAACCACATAACATTATGTATGCAATATGCACACGACAACATGGGTACATCATGTACAAAAGATAAAATGTAGTAGTATTTCACATCTATAAATCATATTGTCTCTACCATGAAGCCTTACTTCTAGTGTATTTCCACTATCCATGCTTGTCCCAACATGTCCCATATCACACTGCTTTCATTCTGCTAATATATTTCTCAACATTACCTTCTATAAACATAAACATAGGCATAGTATAAACATGTAATATCAATTCATATCCACATGATACTAAACTCATATATTTTTCTAGGATACTATGTCCACTTGATTCTAGGAACTTCTTCATGTCATTCATTTGCATAAACAATCATTCATCAATAATAATGATCCTTAACTAGTCTGTCAGACAACAACATACATATGTATACATACACATATAAACATCAACATAAAACAATCATGATCTCTGATGACCCTGTCAGAAAAATGGCATACATATATACATACATATCATCATTAGCATAAATAAATCATGATCCCTCATGACCCTGTCAGACAATGACATACATAGATACATAAATATATATACATAAATACACATTAGCATAATCATGATCACCACATAGTTACCAGATATCATAAGGTCTAGGTTAAGATAACTCCCTTTATTAGTGCAATGCATGCACAACATTGAGAACAATATTTCACAACATGTCCAAGGAATTTGACACCTAAAATCCATTCACATTACCTTTCATGTTACCTTTCTCATGATTGTCCTGTCATCATCCATTTACACCAATGGACTCAATCCATCCAACCAGTTGTCATACTCTTGCCTTCAGCTACCCTTTACTCATGCATCAAGCTTCGTCAAGGTCTTACATTACCTGATGGGTTTCATTCAAGCCCTCCCAAGCCCCATTAACTTTCCTCTTTCCCCAACCAATGCCCAAGACCCTGAAAACATAAAAGGAAAGAACCAAAAGAAACCAAGAAGAAACACATGGAAACCAATATAAATATGACACCATTAACAAAGTGGTATGGCCATACGCTAGACATAAACAAAGTCACAATCAAGCACAACAAATCACAAAAGACCAAAAGCACAAGACTAGCAACCAACACCATAACTCAATCCCCATGGATCCCCAATACTTCCAAAGGAAATCTCAACCTAAGCCTTCTCCAAGATTTAATGGAATTCTATTTTCCATGAAATTCCATGTATCATACTTCCGTAAACACATAACTATCATTGTATAAATAAATATGACAATATACCAATTATATTACCTTGTTGTGCCAACCACGATGCCTTGTAACTGGACACACATGTCAGCCACATGTTCCAAATATCAAGGCATCATATCTGTTAATTTGAATTCAACCTTTACCAATTCTAACAACCATATCATAATCAACAATCAACATAATGTTACAACTATCACCTACTTACACTTAAGTACATATCAGTTGTTCTTAGCACATATGTGTTAGTGCAGCCATCTCAAAACATGATCATTCCTTCATGCAATCTTATAGATATAAACTCATATCATGCAGCTGGTAAAACATGCAGACAATAGATAGACAACATAATCACACTCCTACCTCAATGTATCTTAGGGGAGGTTGATCCGAGTTGACTCAGCTCCCAGATTTAACCAAGATATTTTGCTTATGTGATGTAGTTAGAATTACATTTTATAAGATCATAAATGAACATACATGCATGCTTAAGAAAATGGAAACATAATGATGATTAGAAAATAATAAACAAGAGACATTGATAACAGAGTTCATCCAGTGTGGACTACGTCTCCGAGCCTAATGTCAAGATGGTGTTGGCCACTTCATTTAGTGTTGGAAATGGTGAAGATGTACATCGACTATGTTTTCTGTCATACAAGGACATGTGATCTCTACATGAGTGGCAAAGTCTCTCCACAAGACGTTCTGCTATAGGAACTATCACTCACAATAGACCTCCTATCAGCATGACATAATTTTACACATGGTGACAATGAGTATCCCACCATCATGGCATCAAAGGGATCTCAATAAAAACACCCATGGTGACAATAAGTATCCAGCCATTATGGAAACAAAGGGATCTCAATAAAAACATACATAACAATCCATAATGAATACATCTCACATGAAATAGACACAAAGATTTTGCATCATACATCAAGCAGGAACCAAAACAACATAGTACATCTCACAACAAATGATCAAATAAGTACATGAAAGCAACACTTCATATAACTCAAATTTGATGTTGGTTGAAGAATAAAATACTTAGCTCCTGGATCTGAATGCACCATCGAAATTTTCATAGCAAATGGAATAGATTCGACTGTCCATGCTTTGAAATTTGACACCATCACTCCAATCTGGAAAATGGCCGACATAAAAGGCTCATCTGCAAAACCTGATTGCACCAATAAATTTGTGTCATCAAGAGATGTCAAATCGACTATCCATTTGTCGAATTCTGACGTCGGAAAATATGGGCTTGTAGGAATCTTTTAGATTCCTTTGTGATTCTCCAAAGATTCCCTCCTCTGGATTGACTGGAGATCTACAACTCAAATCATAAAACTGATCTCACCATTGAGCTCCTTGCAAAATTCTAAGAAGAATGAGTATAAATTTGGCTGCATTCTAGATCTAGGAAATTTTGGCCTCCAAGGAATCTAGAAGATTCCCTCAAGATTCTTGAATATTCTTCTTTGTTGGGAATCTGCAAATCTGCTTCTAGAAAGGTGAATCCGACCTCACCATTTCATTCCCTGTGAAAATTTGAGAAAAATGATTGTAAAGTTGTTGGGGCCTGACCCAGGTTCGAAGTTAATTAGCCAAACAAATCCCTATACTATTGGCCCTTTTAGCAACAGTCTGCAAAGCGTGGATTGAGGTCTCACTCGAAGTGGAATGGGGGGGGGGGGGGGGGGTGTGCTAGAACCAGATTTCTGCACCCTTGAGATGTCTGAGGGGTTGATTTTGTCCAACTGTGAGTCCCTTCGTGCAGGTTACTTCACACATTTCCCTGGCCTTCACGCCTTGATATATTCATCTTTGCGCAGCCCTAACGAGGGGTTGTGGGGATTTCGTGCTATTGGAGCAACAATCTGCACTATTTCCCTAAGTCACACCCGAGATGTTACTTATCTTCTTATAATAATTAGTTATCTTCACGTAAACATATGCGTTATGTTATATTTACATATTCAGCACATTCATGTGAGTTTACGCAATAAATAAACAATAAACTTGCAATTCATACCTAATAATATATAAAATAGGAAAATATACACAGAAATATGGTAAAAATTCTCTTTTATTAATTCTTCCAATGACTACAAATTCGACTTGCCCTACACACTCAGCTGCAGGGGTTTGTGCACTCAACTGCAAACTACTAGGCCTATGCAAACTCAGCTGCAGAGCCTTCTCCTACTCTACAACCCAAAGACACGACTTACACTTCAACTCAATGCTTCATTCATTCCTTAGATTCATTATTCGATCCCTTCTACACTTAGAGACTCACTCTATTTATACAATTCCATGGTCCGCGAACCATTGATAGATCTTTCAAACCGACATTACATTACAAAACAAGGGCACTGTTACACCAAAATTTGTCACCATGACTATTTGCAGTTAGTATGGCTCCATCAATTGTCATACTATCCTCCTTGGCAAGTCTCATACCTCTGCTCTCCATGTCAAACTCCAAGAAAGAGAGAAAGTCTTTAAAAATCTATATATCTCTGGGTACGCAGTTTCTCTTAGCTTTACCTGCGTGTACGCTCCCCAAGTTCACATTACCTGCGTACTTGTACGCTCTGTCTGTAAAGGGGATGGTGTGTACTCCTGTAAAGGTCAAAAGGCGCAAGTTTCACTCTAAAAAAGTTACTTGTAGTCATTTCTAGAGCATTCTAGAAGCTTGTTTGACGTGTATGGAGCGCCTCCAGATGGTTCTTGTATCCCTATCAAAGAGGAACTTATCCCATCAAGAGGGGAGCTATCCCATCCAAAGAGGGGCTTATCCCATTGATGGTGGACCTGAATAACTTCCTCTAGAACACTATAAATACAGGCATTGCGCTAGAGGGAGGGGAGGTTGAAAGTTGAACATTCCTAAGGGTAGATGCTGCTGGAATTAGGACTCCCTTGTAAAGCTTGAGAGGAGAGATTCCCATCCTTTCCTAGCCTTATTTGGAAGTGGGTGAGCTGATCAAAGTAAAGGAAAACTCTTGCTAGACCCTAGGAGGGACCTGCACAACACCAAGGCACAGGTTGTAATGGTTTCTTTTGTTTCCACTTAATACAAATGAACTCATTTTTCTCAACAGATTGTTATTCATGATTTGTTTCATATACTCCTTGGTCTGTATGATGGATATGTATTATTTTATGAGTTTATCAGGTGCTATTTAATCTTTTGGCTTGTTAGTGAATGCAGGTTTCGAAGAGAAGGAGGAGCTCATCCGGATCGGCGAGGCTGGACTACTACAAAGCGTTGGACTAAAGGTATGTTAAAATCACCTGATTACTTGTATTCTAAATGCATGTTTAGAGAAAGCTAGTGTTTATTTGTCTTTTTTGTCACTAGAAAGACTTTGCTTCTAGGGAGGTCGGTTTTGTCCGCAAAATTGACTCTTTCCGCATGACAAAATGGTGACCATACTGGGGAATCCATTGATGTGAATGATTTTTCCTTTGTGTGAAACTTTGGTCTGAGAAAAGTCATTCGTTTTCTGGTTTTTGGCTGTCTGACTGTGTATTTGGGTGGACTAGCTTAGGGTTAAATTAGATTTTAATTTTTCTTAGTTTTGCTAGAAGTACGCAGCCTCTGCGTTGAGCACAGTGCGTACATGTACACACTGCAGCTTTGTGCACAGAGCGTACACGCACCTATGCAAACAGGTTGCCTGCGTACCTTGTCAAAATTGAGAAAATTTCAATTTTCTCCTTTTTTGCCTTTAAGATTTTGTTTCTAATTTGTTTTTTCTGCCCAGATCCACTGGTTTTCTGCCATCAATCTTCACCTAAGCTTGTTTCGTCAGTGTCGAGAGTTTTAGTGAAATTCATAGAGATTTTGCCCTAGGGTTTGATTTTTGCACTGGTCCTGTAGTGACTTTGACTTTAGAAGTTGTGCAACCTTGGATCTCCCTGGTTTTGTTCAGTCTTCTTAAGAGTCGGGCCTTTCATAGAATCCACCCTTGTGAGAAACCTACCTTTGTGTCTTCTCTTTGCCGAATCTCGAAAAAGTTTGTTTATTGAACTTTGAATTTTATTCTTGAGAAAAAGAACAAAAGATTTTGATTTTTGTTTTTGACTGGTTTTTGGTTCTGCATTAACTAGTCCTTAGTTACATTTTGACTGAGTAAAACATCCCAGAATCATCTTTAGTAGGCTTTTGCCTCATTAGATTTAGTTTTTAGGTGCATTTCTCTTGGATTTGCTTTTGAGTGAAATTGAGTTGATTTCGTTGCCATAGATTTTTTAACTTTGATTTCTGTTAAAGTAAGTTTTACATGCTTTGTTAATTAGGAAAAATACAAAAAATATCTTTTGAAGGAAAGTTTGCTTTGGTAGCATTTGAGCCTTTGAAAGGAAAAGGAATTTTCGTGAAGTAATTAGTGGTCATGTGTTGTATGTTTTGGAAAAGATAAAGAGTTTGTTTCTTTGATTTTCATTGCCAAGAAAGTTGTCTTTATATCAATTTTTGCATTCTCCAACTCTCTTAGCTAGGAAATTCATTGAAAAAGAAAATTAGTATAAATCATCCTAAGTGCATCTTTTTAGTGGATTTGTGTCGAGTCTACACACCATCAGTTTTCATCTCCACTACCTTTTGTCTTAAAGAAAAGCCATAAAATTAACGCTTAAAGTAAAATCAACTTAGTAACTTTTTATTTACTAGGGCTTTGAAACACCAATATAGATCAGGCTAGTGTCTTGGAGTAGGAGAGTAATTAACTCTCCAAGACAGTAAAACCAAACAAGTAGCTCATCTTGTGGTAGGATAAATCCAATTGTTTCATTTGTACTCTGGGAAAGCTCCTCTTAAAGGAGAAGCACGAGACCATGTCCGAACCAGTGAGGGGATCAATCCTCCTTCATTGGGAAAGATGCCAGATACGCACGTACTACAAACGGTAAACCTCAGATTATTGTCGAGGAGCCTGGGGTCACTTGTCGGTAAACCTTGGATTATTGTCAAGGAGCCGACAAGGGGATTGA
The DNA here is from genome assembly GCA_031772625.1 of Pinus tabuliformis. NCBI lineage: Eukaryota > Viridiplantae > Streptophyta > Pinopsida > Pinales > Pinaceae > Pinus > Pinus tabuliformis. The sequence goes on from CM062815.1 coordinate 44,524,548, forward strand.
GCTTGTTACTCTACCCTTGCGTGCTATCGGGTCGTAGACTGTTCCCCCAGGTATATTTGTTGCTGTTGGTAACCTTAGTGACCATTATCTTTAGGATTCTACTGAGGTGACGGTGGAGGGAAGATCCCACTGTACCTGGAGCAGACGTTGGCTAGACTCACTTGGATTTTCTGGGGGGTTCACTTCACTTGAGACGGTTAAAGTGGAGGAACTTGTGCCGGTCTATTCATTAAGCAGGTTTCCGGGGTAACTGTTCCACCCACCACTTCTGTACTGAATTCGATGATGTTGGGTTTCATCTCCAACTAGTGTTTTCGGTCCGGAAGGCTACTGTTTGTGTATGGTTTGACGCCCTAGATTCTTTAGGCGTGTGATTCGAATTTGTTTGGTTCTTTAGAGACTTTAGGTGGTTTGCTTTGAGATTTTACTTTTTTTGTGTGTGCAGTAGTTAAAAGTTTTTAACTGTGGCTGAATTACCGAGACAGCCCCGTAGACTTCGGGGCAAGTCTCCTGAGATTGTTACCATGGCCGATTTGTTGAGGAAGTCCCGTAGACTTCGGGGCGAACCTCCTGAAGAGGTCCCAGGTCATTACGAAGGTTTGAAAGTCCTTGTAACTCCTAGTGGCAGTAAAGTAGGTTCACCTAAAGAAGGAGAGTCATCATTGGTAGTCCATCCAGATTACCAAGGTCTAGAAACAGGTTGTAATCCCGAAGCTATTGCAGTTTCCGAGCTTGCTGGTAGTTTTTCATCTACTAGTGATATAGGCGAAGAACCTGAAATATCTGAACTTGTTACTCCAACTTCTAGTGCACCTGATTCACCTAGGGTAGAAAGAGTCATCACCAAAAATCTTCCTGCTGGTTTGATAGCTATTGAAGAACTTGCTCCAGAGGAAGAATTTGGCGTTTCTATCCTTGAAGATCAACCTACTATTGATCTAAGGGAGCGTGAATCCATCTTTTACAATCCTCCTAGAAGTACTACTTGGTACCTTTCGTTAGCCAATTATTTGGACAACTCAGGGTTAAGTTTTTCTCCACCTCGTACTCCTTATCCACCTGGAGGTATTTATACTCCTGTAAATGTGTCTGGTCAGTCGTCCGTGTTCACTCAATCTCTTGAATCTTTCTTGTATGGCGGTCCTTCTGTTCCCTCCGGGTATCAGTCACTTTCTGGTAATTTTGCGGGAGCATCTCCTCAACCCATTGAACATGGGTTATTAGCTGGAAACAATGGTAATAAACCGTTGGATGTAGGAGAAATTTACATGATGTCAGGTTCAGTTCCCGGTTCTCAACCTCAAGGTGGCCAATTACTGCCTAGGGGGCAGCCTCAATTAACGCCTGGGGGGCAACCTCAAGGTACACAAATTGCGTCTGGGGGGAAACCTCAAGGACAGTATGTACCCATAGTACAATACATTCCTCAAGGTCAACCCCAGCCTCAATATGTACCCCAAGGTCAACCTCAGTATCAATTCATAGCTCAAGGTCAACCCCAGTATCAGTAGTTACCTCAAGGGTATCTACCTCAAGGTCAGTACTCGAGTCAAGGTTGTCAACCACCTCAAGGTCAATCTTATCTTCAAGGTACGGGAAATGTACCTTTCAATTATCAATCCTACCCTCAATCCGGTTATGGATCTCAATATCCTCAACCTGTCATGGGTCAATACCCCGGAATGAACATCGTGTGGGATCCATCGCAAGTTCAACAGGTATTGCAGCCAAGATTACAGTTGTCATCTCAAGCTGGACAACCTTTAGTTGCTGGTTCACCCCAGCAACCAGTCCAGTCTAATGTTCAAACTTCTGTACCTTCGGTAGTTACTCAGTCGCCAATTGCACCTAGTACTCCAACTCAAACGACTGCTGCAACTACCGCAACATCTGTTCCTTCCACCACACTTACTTCTGGAGTATCGACCGCTCCGGTTTCTACTGTCTCTGCAACTACTCCTCAGACATCTTTACCATTGTCTGGATCTACGGTTCAAACTACGGTTCAGATGCCTGTAGGACAACCTGGTTTAAGTACGGTTGTCACTAGTCAACCACAATTCGCTTATCAACCGTACCAGGGACAGTACCAATACGGGCCTGCTGTCCAACAGCCAGTTTACCAGTATCAACCGTATCCTGGGTACACTTATCAGCAACCCCAGTACGGTCCGATTAATCCTAGTTTTCCAGGAGGATACAATATCACGAATGCGATTCCTATTCCAAGTTATCCTGGATATCCTCCTCCTGGGACTGGTCTTGTGACCCAGATTTTTCGGGATCCTAATCGGCAATTACCATTTATCGCAACTTTGGATTTACCGGACTTGTCGCGCCTAACGAACGATCCAGTTAATTATCTTCCATTCTGGCCGCCAATGCCAAATAAGTTGCTCATTGATATTCCCAAGTTTGAGGGTAAGTCTGGAGAAGATCCGTCAAATCATGTGATGACTTACCACCTCTGGTGTGCTTCAAATTCCATCTCGGATGATTCGATCCACTTACGTCTTTTCCAGCGTACGCTCATTGGTCTCGCGGCCAAGTGGTACATTGAGTTACCACGGGCCTCTTTTTACAATTTTAGTCAATTAGCTACCTCGTTCCTAACCCATTTTTAGTTGCCGGTCAGATATGATAATGGCATGGAGCTACTAACTTCACTAAAACAGTCGACGTCCACTTATATTTCCGATCATATACATGAATGGAGACGTCGAAGGCGATTAGTGAAAGTTTTTATCCCGGACCAAATCTTAGCTGAATGGTTTGTTAAATCATTATTACCAAAGATTACTGAAGACGTAGCTAAGGCCGGAGTAGTTACTGAGGAGCAAGTGATTGCTCAAGCGTAGTACCTTGACTTAGTTTACACTCAGTCAGGTACGTTACACGAAAAGATCCCAGATCTTCCAAAGTCAAATCAAATCGCTGCTGCTCCTTTGGGATCTCATGATGCTGATGGCATGATTGGTACGGTAAATACTAAAAGCAAGAAGAAGTCTTCAAAGAATTCTTTGCCTATTATAACCTTACTAGATTCCCTGACAGGAAAATCTTCACCTGAAATTTCCGCTGATATCCACGTTGTAGAGTCATCTACGACTAAATCAAAAAATGGTGGGAAGAAGAAAGGTAAGAAGAAGAGTAAAGCAGACAAGACTCCAAAGGAGAAAACAGAAAAGTCAGAAACCAATGACGAAAAGCGAAAACCTCGATATCCTTGTCTTATTTGTGAAGAGGATCATTTTACAAGAGATTGCCCCCATCGGGCCGAGGTTGTGAAAATCATCAAAGGTTCCCTAACTCCTGCTGTTTTGAAAGATCCATTTCCAAAGCAGGAGAGTAAGATGATAGGTTCTTCCTCAGGTGCCACTGAAGAACCCATATTGATGATGTCTCATGTAAGGATTGCGACTCGATCGCAAGATTATGGTAGTAAAAGTCCTGTTGATGGATCGAAAGAAGCAGAATCTTCTCATTCAAATCCATCAACCTCAGCTCCCGGTTCCAATCCACTATAGATCGAGAAACCTAACCCTGACTTAGTAATCAAACCTCCCGCCAAGGGTGTACTTCGAAGGTCTGCTTTCAATCCACATGCGAGAGCGGCCCAGAATTACAACATTGTTGAGGATTTAGCTGTTTCACCCTCAACAATGTCGGCTTTAGAAGTGCTGCAATCATGCCCAGCACAGCGAAAATTACTTTTGTCGGCTATAGGAGTTGTTGATGTTCAGGACCCGAACCTAATAATCTTTGATCTAGAAAATAGTACACCGCGTTTGCCTCATCAGATGGCTTTCCAGATCCCAGTGATAGTAAAAAACAGGCCTATTCATCGGACTGTAATTGATGAGGGAGATTCCACGTGTATTATGTCGATACAGTGTTGGAGATCGCTTGGTTCTCCTTCACTAAATCAATCCTCGACAATTCTTAAGGCCTTTGATGGCCGTGGGTTCCATCCGTTTGGAATTCTACAGGATTTGCCTATAGGGGTTGAAGGAAAAACCGTTAGTCTAGATGTGGAGGTGGTTGATGCCCCTCTAGACTACAACCTTCTTTTGGGTCGAAGTTGGTCTTACGCTATGACAGTGGTCGTTTCATCGGTCTTCAGAGTAATAAAGTTTCCACATAATGGCAAGATCGTAACCATAGACCAGCTGGCTTACTTTTCATCCGACCTAGCCTCTTCAGAGAGTATCCAACATGTCGGTAAAACGACTATCCCTTACAAGGATGTTGGCGTAGGATTAGTTAAAGATGCCGATTTACTGGGAACTTTTCCTTTTCCTCCAATCAACGCCGTGTCTTCATTTGCATCTATTCATATGATTACTTCAGACACCATTGTTTATGACGATCCTTGGATCGTTCCTTCTGAATCTGAGATCGACTCATTTGGTGATGCAATGCCTTTGAGTCCATATGAAATTGCCTATGAAGCCGTGCAGTCTTTTTCCAACCCGAGTTCAACCAAAATCGACCAAATGAATGTGGTCCGTGAGGAATCCCTTTTCGCGTCAACCTCAGAGTTAATAACGTTTCCCAAAGTTGTGTCATCTGACGAACAACTTTGTGAAGTCCTGTGCGTAGACGATTTACCATGGGAAGATCTCCATCATAGATCTTCGTTTTTACCTAAGGATGATCGTTTTGAAAACGATTTCTCATCAATCTTTACAGCTGAATATGTCAAAGACGCTCAGAGTCCAATGAAACATCCTGATTCAGAGCTGAATTTGCGAAACATTTCTCGCACTATTCCCATTGACATTTCAGTGAAGCCCGGAATTGTTGAACACATTCATATAGGTGCCTCGTGTTCAGATGAAGAAATTCAAACATACAAGGCCCTATTTCAAGAATTCCGCGACGTGTTTGCCTGGTCTTACGAGGAAATGCCAGGAATTGATCCCGCCATTGTTGTCCATGAGATCAAGACTTACCAGGACGCTAAACCCGTCCGACAACATTTGCGTTAGATTCACCCACGAAAAGCGGCTGCGATTAAAGCAGAAGTTGAGAAGCTGTTGAAAGCAGGTTTCATTTATCCGATCCCGTTAAAGGATTGGGTATCGAATATTGTTTCGGTTAATAAAAAACAGGGAACAATAAGAATATGTATCAACTATAGGGATATCAATCGTGCTTGTCCCAAGGACAACTATCCAACACACTATATCGATCAAATAATTGATGATTGTGCCGGCAGTGAAATATTTTCCTTTATGGACGATTTTTCCGGTTACAACCAAATCAATATTCTACCTGCCGATCAACCAAAAACGGCTTTCATTTGTCCATGGGGGACATTTGCTTACTGAAAATTACCTTTTGGGCTTAAGAATGCCAGAGCCACTTTTCAAAGGGCGATGTCTTATGCATTTCATGACATCAAGCACATTGTGCAACCGTATCTCGATGATTTTCCCGCTCACTCCTTACATCGAGTTGATCACCTTGTCCATTTACGAGCAATTTTTATGAGGTGTCGGCATTATCGTATACGGTTGAACCCACAAAAATGTGTCTTCTGTATAGAAGTGGGATGATTGCTAGGATTTGTAGTTTCAAAAGCCGGCATTCGCGTCGATCCCTCGAAGGTAGAAGCTATCATCAAATTGCCTCCTCCTTCGAGTCTTCGCCAACTCCAAAGTTTGCAGGGGAAAGCAAACTTTTTACGCCGATTCATTCCGAACTACGCCGAGATTACCAAAGGTTTTACCAGGTTGTTGAAACAAAACGCTCAATTCTCTTGGGATGAGATAGCTCAGAAATCTTTTGATGCGCTCAAGCACGCGTTGACCCATGCACCGTTGCTGCATCCTCCCAACTACAACCAGGATTACTTTTTGTACCTCGCCGCCGCTCATTCCACCATTGGAATGGTCTTAGTACATGAAGATGAATTCGGAACGGAACATGTGATCTATTATCTTAGTCGGACATTAAATCCCACTGAGCTCAAATATTCACATGTGGAGAAATTGGCCTTGGCAGTCGTTCAAGCTGTCCAGTGTTTCCGTCACTACATTCTTCTCCGTAAAACTACAGTTATTTCAGATTGCAACCCTATGATCTACATTTTAACTAAACAATTTCTAGGGGGCAAGTACTCTAAATGGATCGTTATCCTGCAGGAGTTCGACTTGGAATTTGAAAAGTCTAAGTCTAAGAAATCTTTAGTTTTTGCAGAGTTGGTGTGTGATTTCCCGCGTGCTAACATGGAAACTGTGGCAGAGGAACCCATTGCGGATGAATCTTTGTTTCTCATCAGCACTTTAGATTCGTGGTATGGGGATATAATTGTCTATCTCAAAACCCAATCCTTTCGGCCCGAAGTTTCAAAGTCGGAACGTCGGAAAATTCGATTCCAGTCCCAACCGTACAAAATTATTGGAGATACTCTTTATCACCGTGGGGCGGACTTGGTTTTTTGTCGTTACTTAACTCATGAGGAAGCTGAAAGGGTTTTGAATGACTGCCACTCTGGAGCGTGTGGCGGTCATATGTCTGGGTATGCCATAGCCCAAAAGATATTGCACGCTGGCTACTTCTGGCCGTCCTTGTTTAAAGACTGTATTATTGCGGTCCGGAAATGCCACAACTGTCAAGTGTTTGATCGCAAGATGCGCGCACCACCTGCTCCTCTCCACCCTATAATTGTCGTTGGTCCTTTTGCTAAATGGGGTATCGATTTTATTACATGTAACCCTCACTCGGTCGGGGGGCATGCGTATATCATCCTTGCGGTTGATTATTTTACTAAGTGGGCCGAGGCGATGCCTACATTCGAGGCAGATGGCAAGACAGCTGCGATTTTCGTATTCAATCACATTATTGCTAGGTTTGGTGTCCCACAAGCGATAATCACTGACCATGGGCGCCATTTTCGAAACGTTATGATGACAGAACTTACAAGCCAGCTTGGTTTGCGTCACGATAGCTCAACTCCTTATTATCCACAAGCCAATGGCCTGGTTGAGTCTATCAACAAATTTTTAGTTATCATGATTCGATGAATCATTGGTATTCATCGGTCGAATTGGCACAACATGTAATTTTCCGCGCTTTGGGCGTACCGAACCTCAATGAAAACATCAACAGGGTTCATTCCTTTTCAACTAGTTTATGGTTTGGAAGCAGTGTTGCCCATTGAATGCGAAATCTCGTCACTTCAAATGGCTGTCGAATTACTTCTAGCTACTTCCGAAGAGGAGAAGCGTCTATTATACTTAGCTCAATTAGATGAGACTCAACGTGACGCTGGATTGGCAATCGAGACTCACACAAAACGGATGAAAGCTCAGTATGATCGTAACATGACCCCTCGAAATTTTTCGGAAGGAGACCTAGTGCTATTATATGATCAAGCTAACGATAAATTAGGTGCTGGAAAATTCGTTCCTATGTGGCATGGGCCCTACATTGTCAAGCGAAAGCTAGCAAAAGGGGCCTATGAGCTGGTAGATTTTTATGGGGACTCTTTGGGTAAACCCAGAAATGGACTTTACCTAAAGAGGTATTATGCTTAAATGATGGGTATGGAGATTTAGTTAGGTTAGTTTTTTCTTTCTAGCTGGTGTGTTTGTTAGTATAGACAGTGTAATTAGCTTAGAGAGTGTGTTTTTCGTCGTTATTCTGGCTTATCTTGGTTTTACTCTTGATATTGCAGATGTCGACGCCTCTCCAAACGTACATTGGATTCGCTGATGGTGCTTGTCGTAGTACACGAAATATCTCTTCCGCAGCTTGGGTTATCTAGTCGCCCTCTGACGAGTTAGTTTCTATGCATGGGGTGAGCCTCGGTCAAACAACAAACAATATTGCAGAATACAGTGCAGTGATTGAATTATTGTCTGAATCTATTTCGTTTGGGATTCAGAGTTTGATAGTGAGGTTAGATTCTAAACTCGTTGTATTACAGCTTAATAGAGTATATGCCATTAGAAATCCAGTGTTATTAAGGTTATTTTTGAGAGTGTGCCTCTTGGAACGTGAATTTGATTACATTGAATATCAACATATTCCAAGGTCATTAAATACATTAGCAGATGAAATTGCTTCTCGAATGTTAGATAGACATTTGCGATAATCATACATGTAAATTTAAAAACATTTCATCACACATGTTTAACAAGATAAGCTGGTAATAATGATATATATAGATAGGAGTGTGTCAAAAAATACATCGTCTTCGATCATAGGTTGAAAAACACCTTATGATCGGCAAAAATGATAAGTACAAAAAACCAAAATGTCACTTGTGTCTACAAAAGTGACCAGCCAGTCACTGGTGGTGCTCTCTATACGACACCACTGCACGCGCTACCCTACACAGGAACCTCCTAAAAGGTCCTGGGACTGCGACCACATAGCGCTGAAGTCTGATAGGGATATCATCTATAGTCGTCTCTGGTATGTCTTCCGTGAGACGCTCTAGGTCCTGTTCCAACTCGGCTAAGGTCTCTGCGGCCGCATCCTGTGGGGCCGATGCTGGTGCAACTGGTACTCTCCTCTCGAAAGGCCGGAGATTGTCCGGACGCCGTGGACCTACATCTGCATTTTGAAAATTGTCACTGTCAGTTTTGAGACGATATAAAAATAAAAAAAAAAGTAAATAATTTAAAAACTTGTGGAAAATGAAGTACATGTGTCATCCCACTGTTCTCCCGGTGGAAGAATCATGTCCGGATCTCCACGAAAATCAACTCCGGCATACAGAAAATCCTGTATCGAGAAGACCTGGTTCTCTAACCAGTGAAAATACTCCGGTCTAAATCGGACAACCTCCGTGCCCTTGTCAGGATGACGGGCCATCACTGCAACCCATCGCATCAACTTAGGCTCTCAGGGAGGCCCAACCTCAACAGTGAGCTGCTGTGGGATCAGCATCGGAACCCTCTCTAGGGCAAAACTCATAACTAAGGGCCCATAACAAAAAGTCTTCAGTTGTCCGTTTTTGGTCCTAGTCAGTTGGCCCTTTAAGTTGGCCAACACAACATCGCACCAGTTGAAAATGGTGCCCTGATAGCAATCAATCACCATCCGCATCTGGGATCCAGTGGCAATGTGCAAAGCGGAAGCCCCGCAAAGTCTAGTAACTGTAAAGGCAATTACCATAAGTTCAGGTATGGATATCTTTTTGATATCTATCCCCTTGTCCTGGTTTTGGTTATTACACCACTCTAGTCGGAGGCTAGCAATGGACTGGCCACCTGGCCTAGTCCCGGACAGAGTCAATTGTTTGCCCCTCTTGGGCAAACCAGTGAGAAAGTAAATATCAAAGGGCTCTATCTCGAGCTGGTGCCCTCCAATGTAAAAGCACTGATCCTGAATGTTCCACCTTTCGACCAACCACTCTAGAAAGCACACCTGGGCCCTCATGCCAGGTATGGCCCAGTATTTGTAAAGACCGCATGCCTTCAAAGCATCAATGGAAGGTTGATGATTAATCACGGCCAAATCAACATCTTCGTGTTCCCTCTCGCGCCAATCAAGCATGGTGGGCAATCTACACACCATAAAACACCTGTTAGAGTCCATAAAATTGAAAGTTTTTGGTTCATTTTGGAGAAATTGGAGTTTAAAAATCCACTCTGTGGTGTACGCAGCCAGCCCTTTAGAGACAAGGCGTATGTACGCACCTTCTCTTAAGGCAAGCTGCGTATGCCCGGCATTGTCGGGGTACGCAGGTCACCCATGGGGCACCTGCGTACCCCGAAAAGCAGACCTTGAAACCCCCAAGGCCTCCAAAAAAATAAAATTAAAGCCTAAAAATGAATTCTAAACGGATGGAAATGCAAGGGAGGATGTTGTAGAATACCTGATGAGACGGCATTCGATTTCGACGGTCGGATTCTCCGCAATCTCCACGGGAAGTTTCTTGCCAAAAGCCCTTTTTCTCTCCTCAACAGTAAAATGGTAAAAGCCCTTTTTATAGGTTTTTTGAGTAAATAAATGTAAATTTTTTTTATTTTCCACCATGAAAAGGTATTTTTCAAGTATTTTTATCTATCTTTAAACAGGTATGAGTAATGTGTTGGTTTTTGCGCAGGATAAAAGGATTTTCAGGGAAAAGTCATTTTTTACAAACAAAAATATCAGAGTCATATTTTAAGCCCTTTTCTGACTCCTAAAATATGAAAGGATTGTCGAGCGTTTCTTTTTACACTCGTTAAAACGGAATTAAAAGACGGTCCCCTTATAGCCCTTTTCTGACCGTAAAAACAGGAAAAGATTGCCGGATTTTTGTCGTTTCAAATTCGATACTGGAAATAAAACGACGTGTCCTTGATCGCTTTTTACTTTTCAGGTCAAAGACACTAACCATGAAAGTACTCCTTGGTCTTAAGATCAAACGGTTCTCTCAAGTATTATTTTATAGTTTTTCGGGCTTGGGAGACACAACTTTATGAAAAAGTTCAACCTGGAGTCTTCTTAAGTTTTTTCAGACTCTCTAAAATTGAAAAACGCCGAGTTTCTCCTATACTGGACTCGTTAAAATTTCACAGTAAAGGACATGTTCGATTACAAACAGGAACGGACCACTCCTTCTTAGGGTTCGAATCAAAACTAAGTTGGACTCATCCGAAGGATGAGCTTATAATCAAGCATATGTTATCCTCCTCAAGCTTGTAAAAAATAAAGAGGTACTTGCCAGAAATGGTGGGGGAAAAGAGAGAAAAATGAGCCTATTTGTTATCCTTTGTCTCAGAAGAAGCCTTATCACCACTCTTGAACAAGACACTTTTTCATTCACCTGGGTTGGGAAATCCTTTGCCTCACAGTTGATCAAACCACATTGAAAGTCTTCAGCCGGGTATTAACTTTGGGTCAAATGTCACCAAGCCATCTGTTGTGTCGTTATGTGTTCAAGAGGTCACTGCAAATAAACCATTCATCTGCAAAATACCCGTCATCCATCTTGACCATCCCTGAGTCAGTCCTTACAGCTACATTTCTTCAACTTGATCTATGATTTCGTGTTGTGGGCTTGCCTGCAACGGGTCGCTTTCTATCGACATCAGCACATTATCTAGAAAGATGACCTAGGAATCGTCAGTACCTTGAAGTCTGCATGCATCAATGGCAGGTTTCTCGCCTTTGATGACGGTTTACATCATTGACTTTCGATCGAAGGATTTCGTGAAATGTTCGACATCAACTCATTCTTTCACATCTCATGGATTGTACTGGGTACTTTGAGAACCATTGACATCACTGGTGGTCTCTCTCACACTTGTTAATAGTTTACATCATTGACTGGTAATCAAGTGGTTTCTACCATGTTCGACATCAACTCATTTATTCGCATGGATAGAATCGTACCTGTTCGGGAAGTAGAAATGAAGACCCTGGATCTAGTTTCCACCATCCAGGCTGCGAGGAGTTTTGTATTCATTATACAGTAGACTAATCATAAATAGATGGCTGCGCCCATACTGTGTCTACAAAAGTCTATAATTATGATGTACTGCAAAATCATTCCTGTATCAGAGCAGTAGATAGTTTGTTAGTTGAAGTTTTCAATCTGAGTATGGGAATGCCAACCTCAGCGATGATATGATCTTATATATGTATTTTGTGTTGAATACTTGCAGGTTATGACTGGGCTCTCCACAAGATAATCCTTGAAATGATAAAGTAATTCACCCTTCCTAGATGATATGAAACCCTTATCTACTACAGGCTTCGCACTTTAGGGGGTAATATGTTACACTAAAATTTGTCACCATGACTATTTGCAGTTAGTATGGCTCCATCAACTGTCATACTATCCTCCTTGGCAAGTCTCATACCTCTGCTCTCCATGTCAAACTCCAAGAAAGAGAGAAAGTCTTTAAAAATCTATATATCTCTGGGTACGCAGTTTCTCTTAGCTTTACCTGCATGTACGCTCCCCAAGTTCACATTACCTGCGTACTTGTACGATCTGTCTGTAAAGGGGAGGGTGTGTACTCCTGTAAAGGTCAAAAGGCACAAGTTTCACTCTAAAAAAGTTACTTGTAGTCATTTCTAGAGCATTCTAGAAGCTTGTTTGACGTGTATGGAGCGCCTCCAGATGGTTCATGTATCCCTATCAAAGAGGAACTTATCCCATCAAGAGGGGAGCTATCCCATCCGAAGAGGGGCTTATCCCATTGATGGTGGACCTGAATAACTTCCTCTAGAACACTATAAATACAGGCATTGGGCCAGAGGGAGGGGAGGTTGAAAGCTGAACATTCCTAAGGGTAGATGCTGCTAGAATTAGGACTCCCTTGTAAAGCTTGAGAGGAGAGATTCCCATCCTTTCCTAGCCTTATTTGGAAGTGGGTGAGCTGATCAAAGTAAAGGAAAACTCTTGTTGGACCCTAGGAGGGACCTGCACAACACCAAGGCACAGGTTGTAATGGTTTCTTTTGTTTCCACTTAATACAAATGAACTCATTTTTCTCAACAGATTGTTATTCATGATTTGTTTCATATACTCCTTGGTCTGTACGATGGATATGTATTATTTTATGAGTTTATCAGGTGCTATTTAATCTTTTGGCTTGTTAGTGAATGCAGGTTTCAAAGAGAAGGAGGAGCTCATCCGGATCGGCGAGGCTGGACTACTACAAAGCGTTGGACTAAAGGTATGTTAAAATCACCTGATTACTTGTATTCTAAATGCATGTTTAGAGAAAGGTAGTGTTTAGTTGTCTTGTTTTTCACTAGAAAGCCTTTGCTTCTAGGGAGGTCGGTTTTGTCCGCAAAATCGACTCTTTCCGCATGATAGGCACACAACCCTATGACTCTATTATGACTTCGTGCTCCACACCCCACAAATTGTGGAGTCTTTACAATGGACTTAGTGAAAACTTGGGATTTAAGCCCCAAAACATGCCTTAGGGGGATTCCATGCCCAACATGCCCCCAACACAAACATTGTGACTCGCCCTCGAGTCACTCTGTCCATGCGGAGATCTTCGCGTGGAGTCCTTATAACTCTTCTTGAACAGCTGCAAGGTCGACAATGCACTGAGCAACTGCCTATTGAATCTTGTGTACTCGATCTTCTGAAACCGCGATGTTGGAACTGCTTCCCTACATATGATCCTGCATCCCCTACATCTGCGCAAGCTTGCCTTCAATTGTTGTTATGATGACGAAGGCCTTGTCGATCCAAGGCTGAACGTGTGCCTTCAAAATTGCTTCTCTATGTCGTGCTCTGTCTACTTGCTTTTTAAGCGCTTTGGCTTGTTGCATTCGTGCGAGCCTCTGAGTGAGGGCCAGTGTCTGCACGATCCCTTTAATGCTATCATACTGCTACTCGAGCTCACTCGCCTCTGTCTCTAAGCACTGGATGTTAGGGTCCTCCTGCAAATTGGTGAGGACCTCAAATGACTCTTCCAACATTCTAGTGCAGTCCCTTACTGCATTGCTGATCTCGTCCATCCTTGATGTAATAGTTTTGGTGTGTTGTTCCCTTACTTCTAGAGGAGTGAATGGTTGCGCCTTCAACCGCAGGTCTGCTATCTGAAGTTTCAGCTCCAGCTGAACCTTGGCCATTTCTTCTTGTGCTTCGCACACCCCTGCTATTAATCTTTGGTTGCATGCCTTTGTTGGTGCTTCTGCTAGGATGACCAACTCAGGGACCATCTGGCAGGCTTCTTCAAGTACCTACACCATTTTCCATTTCTGAGACATGACCTCGTCACGCTACAAGCTCAACTATTCCATGTTGATCTTCTGCTCACTCAGCATCTGCAATGTGTGGCTCTCCCTAGCCCGTAGTTCTGTAGTAATCCCATCCTACGAAACATAAAGTGTCTCCCGTGGGAGCATAGCCATGTTGATCCCAATGCCTTTCAAGGTACTGACCGTAGGCCTGTTGGCCTCATTTGTTGTAATCAGTGCCCCTTCTGGCAACACTATTGTGTTGGTTGTATGAGCGCGCAACATTTATTTGGCTGCAGTTGTCCCTACTATGAGGCTGGTCAAAAGAGTACCAGCCTGAGGAGTGCGCACCTGCAACTCCTAAATCTACGCTCAGAGGCCCCCCAACACAATCTGATTCTCCTCCACGAAGTTTTGGAGGGCGTCGATGGTGACGTAACACACCATCTCTCCTATGTCGTGCAAATCACCCTCAGTAAGGGTGATCAGGTCAATAGATAGCTTGGACACTTCTACCTTCCTGCACAACCCCATCCACTCGCTCGGGCGCTGGCACTTTAGTTGTGTTGTCACTATTTGTGGGTTTGTTCTACCCTCTTCTTCCTCTGTTTCCATCTCTTTCTCTTACTCAGGTGAAGGCGACTTCTGGCCCTTGCGTTCCTTCTGTGTTGCTACTGTTGCGGCCTTTTTCTGTTCTGTTGCTGCCTAAACAACATCCCGTGCCTCCAGCGCTTTTTCTATTGCTACTTCTTGCCTTCTCTTTTCTACCAATTGTGCCATGCGTAGTTTGGCCTCCTCCTTCTTCTTCTGTGCAATAGAATTTTCCACTACGCTGATGTCTAGGGCACACCATTCCGGTAGCCACGTCTCCAGTACATCAAAAATCACATCATCAGTGGCTAGGAAGGGTAACTCACTCCACTTCTTGGTAAGATCCTTGTGCACCCTGAAGTATATGTGATGAAAGTCTACCTTAAATTCTGCAGAACTTTGCAGGCTGTTATAGACAGTGGGTGATAACCGTGGCTTGGAGTTAATCCCCATTCTGATATTCATCTCCATGAACACCCAGAATATTTTACTTTTGTGGATCCGATTTACATCCTTAGTGGCCCATAGCGAAGCATACTTCGTGGCCTCCGGGAGATCCTTACAATCGTGGGGAACTGGTTGTCCTCTGACAATTCCCCCACCACCAGCACTATGGACAATAGAAGGCATGCATAGTGGAAAGTTTTTGCTTGTTCCTATGCCTCGCAGCAATTCTCCAGGAACTCTTTGCACAAGAATTCAGACCAGTTAAAATAGACCCCTTTTGCGCACTGTTCATCAAGTGACACCACCGATGCGGGTACCTCATTCACGCGACACTTCCACATGACCTTACCTACCAGTATCTGGGTTGCAACTTTGACTTCTTTGTTGTTGATTTTGGATATGGTGTAGCCCTTTTTCTTCTTCTCCAACTTTTATTTCCTTTTCATGGCCTCTGCGATGGCCAAATCGTTGCTCTTTCCTTCTGAAATGTCTGCGGGGTCCTCTCCTTTACATGGGAGCCAGGTAATGTGATGGATTAAGTGGTCCATGATGGGGATGGGATCCTCTAGCCACAAACACCTACCATGCACCAGGAAAAGGAGCTACCTGATGACGAAGATAGTCACTAGCATATGGTGGTAATGCGACACCCAGAGAAAGTTTAGTAACCTACCTTTTCAACCCCGCGTAACCACTTTCGTGGCTCCAATTCTATAACCCCTGCCACGGTGTTCTGCTTCGGCTTCATCAGCTGCACGGTCTCTAGGTGAGGGAATTTCTCGTGATCAGCGAGATGCCAATATTCAAACTTCACATTCGACACCCATCCCAGGTGAGTGCCCTCAAAGACGATATCGTCTAGAAGGAGTGGATTCGGGAGAGAGCTCTTGCTCTCATTGAGGTCTTTGGGCACTTTTGCCTTCCCCTTCCATGGGGGGGCATACACGAGCATCTTTGTTGGAGGGTGCGTAGCCTCGGTTTCTTCCTCCATGCCTTCGTCCTCATTTTATTCAATTATGAGGTCCTCCACATTTTCTTCCTCCTCGCCAGTTTCTAGGTAAACTGCTTTCCCTTTTTCCTGCATCATTAATCTGGTGCGCAGCGGGTTTCGCAGGGACACATGCACTAGAATCATTGGTTATTTATCTTTGTTTCATCTCGACATGCGCGATGATTTAGGGATTTCCACAACAATCTATGTGCCTTCAGGGACACCTTCTATGGTCAGGGCCTGTGCGGCCTCTTTGGCGGTCATCTCTGCAATTTCCCTAGCTTCTTCGGATGCTGCCATCTTGCTCATCTAGAAATCTCTCAATCGCTCAATCAGGGGCTCAGCAATGCTCTGCACATGGAAAATAGGTCTCAGCTCAGAATACGTGGGGAATATGATAGCTCAATTTGCAAATGACCAAGTGTTGTTTGTTGGGCAGCCCTTTGTAATTTATAGCGTCTTTTGAATTTGCATCAGACTTTTCCCCCCAAATTTAGTCCATTAATGCTCCCTTGGTGGCAGATTTTCCCAAATCTTGCCCTAAAAGTGCATCTTAAATGCCTTCCACCCGCTCCATTTGGTCTCAAGTCAAGCATCACATTGTGAATACTGACTAGAACGGTCACTTTCCATCCAACCTGCGTGGCAGCGCAATCCCCCTTGCACGGTCGCGGACCTTGTGATACTTTGCTCCTGCGCACAGCCTCGACATCATGCAGCTCTCGGGCATAGTAGTTTATAGTCTCACGCCTCCTTTCAACTACCTGGAGTGCTAAGGCTATACTTCCCACAACTATTCAGATGGTCGTGCCACCTATATAGGGTTTCAACCGGTCATCCATCTCTTTTCCTGGAAAACATCCACTTTTTATTGTTGCTAGCTACAACGCGCACTTTCTCATCTACAGCACACCACCATGGGTGATCCCTTTAGTAATATTCGGTCCAATCCAAGTTATCGAACTAATCAAATCTCGACGATAGTTCCAAAATTCATCAACGTGATCATGCGCACCCTGTTTTATCACCCTGGTTTTCTTATCGAGAAAATCCTTCTTTATTTCGGCCTCAAGCTTATTGACTTTCACTTCCACTAGAGCGCTTTTCTCCTTTAATCGCACCCTTTCTTTCACAAGTTCTTGGAGCTTAAGATGACCTTGTCAGATTTCTTCCTCAGGTCCCAAACATTCTGCTTCGTTCAGTTGCGCGATCCCTTCTTCTGAGGCTCAACGAGCCATCATATCTACCGGTGTTGCTATGCACGGGCTAGGAATTTTATACTCTATTAGGACTACAATGTTCGGTCCACACTCTAGCCATGGAGGTGCTTGCCCCATCAGTTTCTTGCATGTTTTCCTATAAGGCCATAGAACTATTGGTACATGTACGTACCAATCACTCCACTACGCATTATATACCTTGTTTAGTGTTTCGCACACTTTGTTAAAGGCTTTTGCATTGGTAGCCTTCTGCACACACGTTCCTTCCACACTTTATCGTCCCAATTGGAGGGACCGTTCACGCAAATTCCCTGCCAACACCTGCTTATTGACCGTGTTCATGAACATGAAGGCCATGTGCATCTGTAGAGGTTGTTTACCATATGCCTGTACCCATCTAGACAGATGCGTGCACAAATCATTGTGTCTATTAATCTTCTCTGTTAATCACATCTAAGGCTTCCCAAACCACATGCGCATCATTCTCCTACATTCGCGCCAGTCCTCAAAGCTTGCTTGGTGTGCACCCCACCACCTTGTCGGTGTAGCGTGCAATACCCATTTCAAAGACTCGAAGCATTGCCATTCTGACACCTTCCTAAGCATCTACCTCACTTAACCCATCATAAGTAGGCAGATCCCTTACTTCCATTGATACGCAGCACAACGATATTGTCATCATGTTGTAGTTCAGCGTGGTTACCTCGTGTAACTAGTTCGGCCATTGTTCTATCTCTTCGTCTAAATCTAATATAGAGGAGCTTTCACGCTCCCATGAGATTCGTCCATCTGTGGTAGGATTTACCCAATCTTGCTCTCACACAGTTATCTTGTAGATGCATTCTAAGTCATCGTCGATTTCATAGTCGTGCACTGGCTCCATGTAACATGATCCTTTTGCAAGGTCCAAAGGTATGACTACGCATAGAGACTTTTTCTCAAAAACCATCTTGCGGTTCTTCAGATTTATCACCTCATTCATCTCAGTTGCCAAATATATTCCTAAGAGTGTAGGGTAGGGATTGTTGTCATCCACAATCTCTATCACTTCAAAATATACCAGCGTGCTTGCTCCTTCGATATCCATGGTGATTCCTTGCAATATTCCCATAGGTAGGATATTTTGTTGGTTCACCATTCACAGTTGGATTAGAGACCATTGCACCGTAAGCCTTCCCATGCGCTCCACTGTCTGCTTTGGCAGAACATTCGCATTCGAACCTAAATCCAGAAACACTTAGTCAATCTCATATTCTCCAATTTGTGCGATCAACCTCATTTCTCTTCACGTACTCATCACATGCTTTTTGAGCTTCTAGACTATGTGTGATTCTCCTGGCGCGGTCCCATCGCATGTATTTATGAGTTCCTATAGTCCCTTTATAGCCTTGCTATCGCACAACAGCTTCATGCATGTTTCAAGGAATGTTGTGAGCATTGATGGATCCATTTCCAGCTCCAGCTTGTCTTTGCTTCCTAAAGTGGAGGCATCAGCGAAGCTCTTCCTAGCTTCCATGAAGGTTTCCTTAGCGCGCTCCAAATCAAACTCTGGTTATTTCGTTGAAGCCTTGCCAACCCAAGTACTATCTTCAGGTTGCTTACCTTTATCATCCCCTATCGTAATTCCACTTCGGAGAACAATGTTTATGTTAGGGTCTTCCTCGCACGGCTCAGACCTCATCATTTGTAGGTTCTGAGTCAGGGGAGGTTGAAGTGCTCCCTTGTCACGTAGCCTCGCTATCAGTGTGGGACAATCCTCCGTCTCATGATCAAACAATGTACAATATAGACATGAAAGATGCACTGGATTCGTACAATCATGTGCATAATGTCCTGTCCCTCCGCAATTGTAACATATCATCTGTCTACAACCTCTTCCATTTTCTCCTCCACCTTGGCCTCATCTGCGCCCCTAAAATCTAGTTTTCGCCATCCCTGCGTTCTGGTAAAGGGGTCGTGTTTCGACCTGAACTCTATAGGTGGGAGTCCTATCCATCATCAGCTCATAACTTCTATAGGTGCACTCATCGTGTCCTACTGACGTACAAAAATTGCAGAACAAATGTTGAGAATTCTGTGTGTACTTCTACAATAAATGGCAACTGTCCATAGCATGTTTTCCTCCTATTTGACAAATTGTGCACCACAAAGCAGGCACCGTGCTAGGTCCTGCTTGTGCTTCTAGTCTCAACGACATTGGTCCTCCTCCCACCAGGTAATTCATGAACACTGGGCAGTGGTCCTTGTCATGACCCTGACCCTTACATTTAACAAAACATACCTTGTTGCGCACTTCTAGTCGAGCTGTCCTGTCCTGTTTCAAACTCTGCATCTCAAGGCACAAGTTTTTCAACTACAAGTGGATCTGATGAACTCCAAGGTTAGGATCCTGTATTGGGGTTTCATGCATCCTCATTGTGATCTCCAAGTCCTCAGCCTGAGTTGTTAGCCTATGTTGTGACAACATATTCCTTAAATGCGGCATTAGCGATGCTACAAACCAATCGCGGCGCTTTCCATCCGTAAAAGTCATATTATCTTCTCAAATTGTGCACTTCAGTATTTGATCCAATTCCCAGGGGGTTTTTCCTGGTAGCATTGTGATCTCCTTGAACCCAATGATCGACTGTGCCTCTCACTTTAGCCTACTAAATTCTCTCTTCAGCGCAGTTTGGATGTCTACTATCCCTGCATTCGAATTGTCATTAGAATTATTAATATACCAGGTCAGCGCGTGATCCTAGAGGGAGTTGACCAATGTCACTTTCTTTGTATTGTCATCCGTAACTCCCTGTTCTTCCCATACAACTTTTATCACTAACCTGGTTTGGGTCTTCATTTCCTACTCCCTTGAACACTGATAGCTTTATCGCTCTTGCCATATTGAGTTGCGGCGGTGTTATCAGGAAATCTAGTGTCTATGCAGAGCTGCTAGTCCCACTAAGGCTGGTAGCTACCTTAGAAACAAACAAACTAAAACCACTTTCATTTTCCTTTATGAGAAGTAGATAAGAAGGGAAAGAAGGAGACCAACCTCTGTCTTGCGCTTGGTTCCTTACTTGATTCCTCTCCCTTCTGATAGATCTTTGCCACTCGCTTCCTTGTCTACCCAACTTCAAAGAGCACCTGTAGAATCAAAGAAACATAACACTATCCAAGAACATAGATCTACTATCATAAACAATATAGGACCAAATATATATTGACCACACAAATGCACATATCATCAATCATACAAGAATGTGGAGGAAAACTTGAATAGCTTTATTAATAATCAAGAATAGCAAAGAGGATTACAACCAATTGTTCGAACCCAGCATCATCCTCTCAGCAAGAAAGCCCTTCTTCACCTCATGAAAAGCTTAGATCACCCAACACTATGATGTTGCACCAAGAAACCAGCAGCACTTCCTTACAAGATACAAAATTCTAACCTTCGGATCTCTGGGATGAGGGATCCATATATAGATGTTTGCAAGGGGGGTGAGTCAGCTTTTGAGATTTTATTAGTGTCCTCTCTTTGATAGTTCTTGATTCCACTTGGAGATTGATGATCTCTTACTCATCCCTGGGCGAATGCAGAGAGGCAAGTGTCACAGGAGAAGTTTTTGGAAGATTCCATGATCCTCCACCTCGCAGATTGACCCTGCCATTTGTCCACTCTTGCCCATTGCACCCCATAGAAGGGATTTTCAGTATGAATCACACCTCCCATGTGTATTTAGGTGGGATTCAGCACACTTTGACCATGGAGGAGGTGAGATGGTCCAGTTTTGACCAGTTCTGAGTAGTTTTTCATGGAGAACTTATGGGAGAAGATGTAATCAGTTGACCTTGTTCTTTTAGAGGTTGGAACAACACTTTTAGGGACTTAAAGGCCCTTGGTTTATGGACATTTATGATTGGGGTTGCAGTGCTCAAAAATGTCTATAACAGTTGCCCCCTAAAGCATGAGGTCGTTAATCTGTTGATGTCGGGTGAAATGCTTTATCATGAGGATCTGAAGTTTTTTTGAGTTGGAAGGCGACCTGTAATAAGATACAATACAATACATTATCTTCATAATATTTTCATGATCTAGCTGAGGCCGGCATTACATGCTTAGCTTTATAAATTCATTTTCATGTACATAAGACATACAATCGTCTGAGTGTAGACTGATGATTCTGGTAGAGCCATCATCCCTTAGGTTGGATGATTATCTGTGCAATAATGATGTACATTTGATGTCTTTATTTTCCTGAATATATATCGCAGCCCGGATGGATGAAACTAGATCTGGGGTCTTCAATCTCATTCTATCTTCACTCAGAGTACAAGTCGATCCATGTGAGAGATGTTCTGGAGTCGAACATGGAAAGACATCGCCTGATTACCAGCCAATGATGTAAGCTGTTAACAGGCACGAGAGGAATCACCGATAATGACAATGACCCTCAAGGTACTATAGTACAATTCATGTGGTGTGAATAAAGGGACTTGGCATCGAACACCACGCAAAATCTTTCGGTCGAAGGCCATTGATGTAAACCTGTCGCCAGAAGTGAGAAACTTGCCATTTAGGCATGCAAGCTTCAAAGTACTGAAAGGGTTGTTCCTAGATCGACTTCTTGGATAATGAGCTGATGTCGACAAGAAGTGATCCGTCCTAGGACGGCCTTAGAGAATCTCACATCAATGACACGGAATGGAGCAAATGATTTTAATGGAGGTGAAAACGATCTGGTGATATAAGGTTTAGGGTGGCGGTCATGAAAGAATGGAGCATAAATGTATTGCAGTGGGTGAGACATAGGTGAATTCTCTGAGCGACTTCTCTTGAACATATCGACGACACTGACATGATGGATTGGTAGCGTTAACCCCAAATATGGATGGTGTGATGGACCCATGGTGATATGACCAGTGAACGGAACAACCCAACCCGGCTCAGATGCAGAGTGAAAGTGTCATGTTCAAGAGCGACTTGCTACCAATAAAGTTTCTTCAAGTTTTCTTCCCAATTTTTCCCTAGTCATTGCTGACCAGTACCTCTTTATTTTTGTCAAGCTTGAGGAGGATAACATATGTTTGTTCTATAATTTGCCCTTTGGGCAAACCCATCGCTATGTTTTAACGAGCCTAGCGATAGTGAAACTCCTTCTTGTCTGTATGGACAAGTTTGTCGTTATTCGATTTTAACGAGTTTAACGACAAGGATAACTCGGTCCTTTTCAATTTTAGAAAGTCTGAAAAAGGGACGTAAAGAAAACTCCAATAATCCTTTTTCGTCATATAATCCCTTGAGTCCAAAAAAGTATAAAACAATACAAAAGGGATGAATTTTCAGTACTTTTAACGAGCCGAACAAAACAAGTGCTCGATATTTTTGTGTAATAATCCCTCAAGTCCAAAAAGATTAAAATCTAAAGGAGGGACAACACTTCCGGTCACTTTAACGAGCTGGAGAGGCCAATTTCTGCACAATCTTTTCATACTTTACGAGTCAGTTGAAAAGAGCTTAAAGGAGACTCGTTTTTTGAGGAAGGAGTGATAAGTTCGGGTAGCAGCTAATTCCAGGTAAGATTTGGAATTTTCCAATCACGGCAGTGTCACAATGATGGCTAAAAGGATCACTCTTCGCAGTTGTTCCTCAAAAAGGGTAAATCAAATGGAGGTGAATGATCGGCCAATATAGAGTGGAGGTGATGATGAGAACATGACCAAGGCTTCAAAGGCTGATGATAATACATTCACGATGGTTATTTACCGGAAATTGGTTCATTTTTTAATGAGCTTAAACTTCAGGGGAACATTTGCTCATTGCTTATGTTTATTTTTTAACGAGCTTGAATTCCGCGTTAAAACTGCTCTATCTAATCGTATAATAAGGATGTCTCATTTAAAATTGGCATTTTTTCAAAGCTTTGCCCCACATCCTTTCTTTATGCAAGTTAGGAAACGACCAATCCTACGAGTTTAAAGGGTTAGAGGACCTACAAATATAAAAAAATAAATGGTTGCTCTTCGCTTGCACGCCAAAAGGTTTGCATGCCCCCAGGTATAGTGAAGTAGAGTTTCCAGGTTACCCCTCAATTTGCAGACAAAACATTTGTTTTATCGAGAAAGGCCTACCTTTAACAGAGGTATCTTATTCCGGTCTAACCCCATTTTACTAAATGGACGAGTGTGTCAACCAGTCATATATCCTTCGTGGAAACCTACCCTATACCCAAGGTTTTCCTGTCAAAACAGGCCAGGGTGCATGCCCGCTGGGTTTCAGTCATATCCTCCGAATCACTCACGCTCATTAGGAGGACGGACTGGGGATTGATGAGACATCCCTTACGTGAAGAGACCATTCAGGGATGGTATATGACTATTTGCTATGTGTGAACCAGGGAATGAAAGCTGGTATATGAGCTTGACCACTCTTCCTTCATGCGGAAAACACATTACTCTAAAGAATGAGGAGACAATGGCTCCCATCCAATAAATATAGTCACATACAAGGAGTAGATTATAATCCAGGGGTCCTTGGACTACCATTACGTTCATGTGAATGGTTTTCTTTCTCAATGTTGTCGGCACACTGGGAAGGATCCCTAACGGTCGACTGGTTCCTTTGTCAAAGCCTATTAGATTTCTCATTTCAGACAGAAGCGATGGTGAACCAAGCGCTTTCCAATCAGTTGAGGAAAGGATACTCAAAGAAGCCCCTTCATCTATGATGGTACCGGCCATGACCATTCTATATATTTGAGCAATGATTCGAAATGGCACACTAGCTGGTAAGCGGGGTCTGCCTAGTAGATTCCAATGAAAGGAAACAACTAGGTTGCTTGGATTTGGGACCGAATAGACGGCCAGATATGACTCTGATGAACTTCCTTCCTGCGGTAAAGGAACGGGTAGACTGCCCCTATGTTCATCGGAGTCTGTGCTTACAAAGAGAATTTGGACGGTGTCGTTCTTGTTCTCTTCGGTGACTGTATCATCTGAAGATGGATCCTTTGAAGGCAAGACTGGGTCAATTGCCGCCTCAACCTTTTGACTTTCGTCTGGTGTGGATTCAGATGGTTTATCTTCAATGGTAGATGCTTCGGCCAACCACAAGGGCGTGTCAGCCGGATTTTCAACTAGTGACGGACTCGGCAAGAGCTTCTTATATCTAGGAGGAAGCCGTAACGGTGAAACTGAACGGTCGTCCAAAACTCTTTTAGCCTCGGCTACGAAGGGACAATGGTGGACGGCGTGATTGCCTTCACATAGTTTACAAGGAAATTTACATCTTCCTTTTTGTCCAGGGGCTTCACTTTCACTAGTTGACGGTGTGCTTTCAACATGATCATCAGAGGTTGATGACACCGGATTGTGCAAACGAGGAGACCAGTCCCTTAAGATCTGAGGGATGCAAGGAAAATCTCGATGATAGTGGTCTCCTTTGCAAATGACACATGGTGATTTAGGCCTGGATGGTGCAGTGTGTGGATTTTCGCTAGACGATGCCTAGTCGCCCCTTTTCGCCTTTGGCTCCTTCTTCTTCTTCTCTTTCTTCTTCTTCTCCTTCTTCTTATGAGTTACTTGATTTTTGGCTTTACCAGCTTCATCAAGTGAAGAGGAAGGAGGAGAGGAAGAATTGGACGAAGTAGAGGGTTGGGGGTAACTCTGGTATCGTTTAGTTGCTGACTTGATTGTTCAGGAATCACGGTGTTCTAAACGACAGAGGTTGAGAAGAGCCACATGGGTAAGCCGATTGTCAATCCTAGAAGCGACAATGTGGCCATATGGGGCGCACCAACATCTCCCCAAGAGGAGAAAGGACTAGTATTTCCTCCAAGGGGAACTCCTTGGTTGGTGGACTCCATTTTTCTCAACCTAAGACCAACGTAGGAAAGGTGATGTTTATTCCGATTAAAATAAATTTTAGATGCTTTGAGACAACCTGTTTTTTCAATTTTTAAGAGTCGAGAAAAAACAAAAGATGACTCTAGTCACCTTCGATTTTAATGAGCCTGAAGTGACAAGTGCTCAGATGGACCTTTTCCTTTAAGGAGTCTGAAAAGGAATGAAAGAGACTGCTCTGGAAATCTAGATAGAGGAATTAACAAACCAATCACAAAACTGCAGAATACTTTTTATGGTACGGTAGTCAATCTTCCTGAATGTTGTGTTCAGTGCATTGCGATCGATAGGGCGACAGACACGGCTTCCTATGGATAAAGGATAAAGCCTATTGTGGTCCCCCAATATATACTTGACGGTACGTGGGAGCACAGGTCTGTACTAGCACTTGTTGTCTCAAAGTGGAGGAATCACCCAACCAGCAATGAAAACAATAGTTACCGGGCTTTACGACGTTGGAATACGTCTCTAGCCTAGACTTATAAATGTTGTGCGTTAGGTTCCAAAGCATTTTTAGATTCATTAAATTTATTTTACAGTTGATCTTGCTTAAGAAATTTTCCTTTCAGGTTCACCGCGTGATGTAGATGTACAATTCCTAAAATGCAATCTAAGATGATAAACAATCGTTTAATCTTCTTTTTTGCAATGAAAATCCTAGCTACTAAAGAAAGAGAGATGATATTCTTTCAACATAGAGCAGGGAGCACACACTATATGCACTATCCTAAATCAAACCAACAAACAGTCTAAATGCAAGTGCACATGCATGTTTTATGTTTTCAGCCTTCTTAATGTGTGAATGATAAAAAGAAATCTAAGCGCAAATCTGAATTATTTTTCAAAGCGACATTACTAACAAGTTTCTTTTCAAGACAAAATGAAGGAAATGATGACACTTTGCGATTTGGAATTGAGAACTTGCTTTCGACACTTGAAAAAATACTAATTCAAATCAAATACAAGAGTAACAATGTAATCGACTATCAAGAACAATCAGATTCTCTTCTATGATTAAAAATGACACTTGCGACACTTTCAAATCGAGAAATGACAGTTCAATTACGCTACTTCTTTTTAAAAGAGAACTGAAAATGGCTCAAAATACATAAAAACATTTACAGTTCTTTGCACAATGGAGGCAGAATAATGGCAAGGAAGGGGGTTTCAACAAATGTATACTGACTATAGACAGCAAAACTCCTGAATAGAGCTGAAAAGAGTGAACACAGAAACCAAAATCTAGGAGCAGAAGAGGTCTAGTCTGATCAGCGCACCTGTAACACAAGGAAAGTGAGATGCAGCGCACCTACTACACTCGGGAAGTGTGATGCATCCAGATTCCAAAGAAGAGACAGTGCGATGGTCCAAGGACGAGACTTCAACTGGGTTTCGGGTCACAGTTTGCAGCTCAGTTCAGGGATTTAGGCCGAGCAAGTGGTAATCAGTAAATAAATCACAGGGGTAGATCTAAGGAGGTTACTAGAGCCACCACAAGGGCAATTAGAGAGATTGTAAATTGATTGTTCAGTTTATAAGCAAAAACCCAGAGATAGACTAAAGCAACATTGATCTACTTTGCACTTGCATAGCAAATGCAGTTCGAAGGCTAGCTGGCTTGAATTCAGGCTCCGTCTATAAGTTTATAAAGTAAACAAATATAGACAAACAAACAATCTATTCTCTCCCCAGTGGAGTCGCCATTTTTTTATCGGGAAATATAGTGTCTATGCAGAGCTGCTAGTCCCACTAAGGCTAGTAGCTACCTTAGAAACAAAAAAACTAAAACCACTTTCGTTTTCATTTATGAGAAGTAGATAAGAGGGGAAAGAAGGAGACCAACCTCTATCTTGCGCTTGGTTCCTTACTTGATTCCTCTCCCTTCTGATAGATCTTTGCCACTCGCTTCCTCGTCTACCCAGCTTCAAAGAGAACTTGTAGAATCAAAGTAGCATAACACTATCCAAGAACATAGATCTACTATAATAAACAATATAGGACAAGATATATATTGACCACACAAATGCATATTTCATCAATCATACAAGAATGTGGAGGAAAACTTGAATAGCTTTATTAATAATCAAGAATAGCAAAGAGGATTACAACCAATTATTCTGACCTAGCATCATCCTCTCAGCAAGAAAGCCCTTCTTCACCTCATGAAAAGCTTAGATCACTCAACACTATGATGTTGCACCAAGAAACCAGTAGCACTTCCTTACAAGATACAAAATTCCAGCCTCTGGATCTCTGGGATGAGGGATCCATATATAGATGTTTGCAAGGGGGGTGAGTCAGCTTTTGAGATTTGATTAGTGTCCTCTCTCTGATAGTTATTGATTCCACTTGGAGATTGATGATCTCTTACTCATCCCTGGGCGACTGCAGAGAGGAAAGTGTCATAGGAAAAGTTTCTGGAAGATTCCATGATCCTCCACCTCGCAGATTGACCCTGCCATTTGTCCACTCTCACCCATCGCAACCCATAGAAGGGATTTTCAGTATGCATCACACCTCCCGTATGTATTTAGGTGGGATGTAGTGCACTTTAACCATGGAGTAGGTGAGATGGTCCAGTTTTGACTAGTTCTGAGTAGTTTTTCATGGAGAACTTCTGGGAGAAGATGTAATCAGTTGACCTTGTTCATTTAGAGGTTGGAACAACACTTTTAGGGACTTAAAAGCCCTTTGTTTATGGACATTTATGATTGGGGCTGCAGTGCTCAAAAATGTCTATAACAGGTGGTGGCGAAGGTGGTACGGGAAAAGATGGGGGTGAAGGCAATAAAGCTAGTGGTGGTGTGGGTGGGTGATGTATGCATGGAATCCTCTACCTTATCAAATTGATCGTACTTATTGGTTAGACCTTCGTTGTTAGGGTCCCACCCTAACCCCCTTATTTATGTCATGGGATCACGTCATAGTCAAGAGTCAATAAAGCCCATATTAATATTTGTAAGTGGTTAACCCGCAATTAATGACGGGACCACAGTTAGTTGCAAATGGGCGGTAGTATTAGATAGATGGTATTAATAAAACCCACGATATTGGCCCGTGGTATTGCATGTATGAGTCATATATAAAGGATAGAGACTCCCTGCGAGGAGCATCGTGTCTTTTTTTGTAATCGAGCTCTGCTCTATTGGAGGTTGCCCCCTTGAAGAGGCATGTGAACAGTTCTCTCTGAATAATAAAATCATTGCTATTTTGTGTTCTGGGTATATTTTCTTCGCATATTCTGTGTTCTCGGTATCTTTTCTTCGAAAATTCTATGTTGGGGTATTGCTTTGCAGGTTAAGAGCATAACAAGTGGTATCAGAGCACTTTCCAGGGCTCGGTGGGATCTCCAAATTTTAGCAAATTTTTTTTTGGCTAGAGACGTGTTCCGGCGTCTTTAAACCACGGGATCTGTCGTTAAGCGCATAAACCTGCGGATTTGGGGAGGCATGCATGCAGGAAATACAAGAGGTGGTCACGTCTGTTGGACTCCCTTGTAACCCCTGTGGGTACCCCTTCGAAGTAGTAGCGCATTAGATAGAACCGCGCACGGACTGTCTTCTACGTACCCTCTGGGTATATAGGAAGCCCCCTAGCTCCCTTGAAACCTCGCCATAGATAAACCTCCGGCTGTCTTGTGGCTACAGTACACCGAGAACAGCACTCGGAGAGATTACTCGCCCGTATGATAGGGTAGTCGGGTAGTAGGGAAGGAGTAAAACTCCGTTAGGAGTTTTCCAAAAAAAAAAAAAAAGGAGTCTGAGATCTTCCGGGGCGCTTATTGGTGACCTAGCCCATCAGTATCAGGACGACGAGCTGAGCACGGTGGTACCATTCAATTTCTTAGTAAAAATTTTTAGGCGGTCCAAATTTTTCATCAGGTTGGTGTATGGTAGAAACTCGCACTCAAGCGATGGCCAATGAAAGGATCGACAAAATTGAAAACCATGTGCACTCCCTCCAAACTGCGGTGAACAAGATCGAACTTGAGCTTCAAGGAATGAGTAACCACATACAACTTGAGCTTAAGGGAATAGGTAACCAGATACAAGAGGCACTTCTAAAGGGCAAGGAGCCAGCCCATGAGGAGGCATATAATGGCCATGAATACCATGAGGGTGAGTCTAGCCACTCTCCTCACGTTTGGCACTCCCATCCACCACCCAGTCAGCAACCTCCCAAGTTGGATATGCAGAAATTTGACGGTTCTCACACGTCCGCATGGCTAGCACAAATGGAGCAGTATTTCCAATTGAATCATATCACAGATGAGGGGACTAAGCTTATGGTGGGCACCATGTACTTGGACAATGAACGATGGCAATGGAAGGAATGGCATCAGCGTTGCAATGGACATTTTCAAAATTGGGCCCAATTTGCCAAAACTCTTCGCAGTCGCTTTGAACAGGAAGACTCTTTTTTGGGGCGTCTCACTAAGCTCCGACAGACGGGTACAGTGGAGGAATATATTACTGCTTTTGAAGCCTTAGCCTTCCGCACTAAGGGTCTCACAGATGAGTTCTACATGGAATGCTTTATCAGCGGTCTTAAAGAAGCCATCAAAGCTCAGGTTCTACTCCACCACCCTCCCACATGGACAGAGGCTTGCCAGGTAGCCCGTAAGGTGGAACGTGCATTAACAGCCCAATCCAACCGCCCCAACTTCCCCGCTAAAGGTCGTCCCTCACAGGCTCCCAATATGACTCAGACACTTAAGATTCAAAAGGTGTCACCTGCGGAAATGGCCGAAAGAAGGAAGCAAGGACTATGTTACTACTATGATGAAAAATATTCCCCGGGTCATAAATGCAAAGAGCACAAGTTTTTTCAAATAGATGCCACTGACTACAGCTCTACCGAGGAAGATCCACCACTTGAGGAACAGGAGGCGATCGAAGAAGATAACCAACAGGAGATTGTATCTGATGAACCAATTATTTCGCTAAATGCATTGGCAGGAATTTCTTCCCCTCAAACTCTCAAAATCAGGGGTTTTCTTAAACATCGCCCAGTAGTAGTCTTGATTGATAGTGGAAGTACCCATAATTTCATCAACCAAAAGATCACTGAAGCAGCACATTGTTTCGTCCGGGCAGTTTCTAACTTCCAAGTCCAGATTGCAGATAGGGGCACAATGAAATGTGAAGGTCGTTGTGAAAATGTCAAAATTCAAATGGGGGATTATCAATTGAAAACCCACATGTTTGCAATACACATGGGGGGTTGCGACATTGTCCTCGGCGCGGAATGGCTCCGCACTCTTGGGCCAATCACAATGGATTTCCAGGAGTTATATATGAGTTTTAAGCAGAACAACTCCACACATACCCTCCGTGGACTACAGGCGGGAGCCCCCTCTATCATCAGCTCGCATAGGATGGAAAAATTGTTAAAAAAGGGCCATCATGGAGTGGTAGCTCAATTTAATGCCATCCAGGTAGTAGACACCATGCCTCCGCCAATTCATCCGGAGATGCAACAGATTTTAAATAAACATCGGACAGTCTTTGACAAGCCTCATGAGCTTCCACCCTCGCGAGGGGAACATGATCATAGCATCACATTGGTTCCAGGGGCCCAACCCCCAAATGTGCGGCCATACAGATATCCGTTCACCCAAAAGAATGAAATAGAAAAAATCATCAAGGAATTGTTGGAAGCAGGTGGCATTCGTCCCAGCATTAGTCCTTATTCATCTCCAATGGTCATGGTCCTCAAGAAAGATGGGGAGTGGCGGATGTGTCCAGACTTTAGGGCCCTCAATAAGTTAACAGTCAAAGATAAATTTCCCATCCCAGTGGTTGATGATTTGCTGGACGAACTCAATGGGGCTCAATTCTTCACTAAGTTGGATCTTCGCTCATGCTACCACCAAATTCGCATGAAGGAAGTCAACATTCCCAAGATAGCTTTCAGAACTCATGAAGGCCATTATGAGTTCCTGGTCATGCCATTTGGTCTCTGTAATGCCCCCTCTACTTTTCAGAGCCTTATGAATCACCTCCTCAAACCATATCTCAGAAAATTTGTCCTTGTCTTCTTCGATGACATCCTCATCTATAGTGGCACTTGGGCGGCACATCTTCAGCATGTAGATCTACTCTTGCAACTGCTTCGCACGCATAAATTATTTGTCAAGATGTCTAAGTGTTCGTTTGGCATGGAAGAAATTGAGTATTTGGGCCACATTGTGGGGCGTGAAGGTGTCAAGGTGGACCCAAAAAAGATCCAGGCAATGCAAGAATGGCCTCAACCTAAGACCTTGAAAAGCTTGAGAGGATTTTTGGGTCTCACAGGCTATTATCGTAAATTTGTCCGCAACTATGGCCACATAGTGAAGCCCCTAACGCAAATCCTAAAGAAAAATTCCTTCTTCTGGAACGAAGAAGCACAACAGGTATTTACTGCTCTCAAAACCGCCATGTGTTCCACTCCTGTCTTAGCACTACCGGACTTCACCAAATCATTTGTCATTAAATCTGATGCTTCGGGAACAGGTATTGGAGCGGTCTTAATGCAGGAAGGGCGACCATTGGCCTTCACCAGCCAACAACTAAGTGGGAGGAATCTAGGCCAATCTACCTACGAGAAGGAAATGATGGCCATCTTACATGCAGTCGAGACCTGGCGACCTTACTTGTTGGGGCAACGTTTCCAAATCCGCACAGATCATCACAGTCTTAAATATTTTTGGAGCAACGCCTATCTTCCCCACAACAAAATAAATGGTTAGCCAAAATGCTGGGATATGATTATGAGATCATTTACAAGAAAGGGAAAGACAACATGGTAGCAGATGCATTGTCGCGCCAATTTGAGGAGGAAAGTACTCTGCTCGCAATTTCCCTCCCCATTCCAGACTAGATTGAAGAGGCTCGCAGGGAATGGTTTTTACATCCCGGGCTCTCCCAACTCATTTCTCAATTGCAGATAGATCCTAATTCCAGCAAGGGCTACTCATGGCAGAATGATATTCTTCGCTACAATGACAGAGTCGTAATAGCACCAACATCCACCCTCAAAAGTCGCATTTTGGCAGAATTGCACTCACCTCCCATTGCAGGACATTCGGGCTTTCAGAAGACATATGCTCGCACCAGAAGATCATTTTTTTGGGCCGGCATGAAACAGGACATCCTTACTTTCGTAGCAGAATGTGACGTCTGTCAACGCCACAAAGGGGAAACCGTCAACACACTAGGCACATTACAACCATTGCCCATTCCGGCGTCAATTTGGACGGAGGTCTCCATGGATTTCATTACAGGTCTTCCAAAGTCTGGGAACAAGTCAGTCATCATGGTGGTTGTGGACCGACTGTCGAAGTATGCTCATTTCTGTGCCCTACCCCAACCATTCACACCCACTTTGGTTGCTCAAACTTTCATGGATCAGATCTTCAAATTGCATGGCATGCCCACTTCTATTGTGTCCGACCGCGACCCAATCTTCACCAGTAATTTTTGGCAGGAGCTCTTCAGAATACAAGGCACTCAACTCAAACTCAGTACTTCATATCATCCGCAAACAGATGGTCAAACTGAAGCCATCAACAAATGTCTAGAAACCTACCTTAGGTGTTTCACTTCAGAAAAACAACACCTTTGGGTACAGTGGTTACCTCTCGCGGAATGGTGGTATAACACCAACTATCATGCCACCACCAAAATGACTCCCTATGAAGCAGTCTATGGACAACTTCCGCCTTCCCCTACTTCTTATCTCAAGGGGTGCTCCAAAGTACAAGCTGTGGATCAACTCCTTGTCAGGCGGAAAGAGTCGATTGTGCGGACACAACCAACCTCCCTAGGAGCCTAAGACTCTCTAGTGACAAACAAGACAAACAAGAGCAATCCTTCTCTAAACATGCATTTACTATATGGGAAATCAAGTGTTTAGATCCTACCTGTAATCCAACGCTGTTGTAGCAGTCCAGCTCCTCTGATCCGGATGAGCTCCTCCTTCACTTTGAAACCTGCATACACTAACAATCAAACGATTAAATAGCACTTGATAATCTCATAGAATAAAACATATTTAACACATAGACCAAGGAGTACATGAAACAACTCATAAATAACAAGTTATTGAGAAGAATGGACTCATTTGCATTAATAGGTAACAAAAGGAACAAATACAACCTGAGCCTTGGTGTTGTGCAAGTCCCTCCCAGGGTCCATCAAGAGTTCTCCTTTACTTTGACAAAGCTCACCCACTTCCAAATAGAACAAGCAAAGATGGCAATCTCTCCTCACAAGCTTCTAAATGGGAGTCCTAATTCTAGCAGCATCTACCCATAGAAATGTATAGCTTTCAACCTCTCTTCCTTCTGGCCCAATGCCTGTATTTATAGTGCTCAAGAGGAAGTTAATCAGGTCCACCATCAATGGGATAATCCCCTCTTTGGATGGGATAGCTCCCTTATTGATGGGATAAGTTCCTCTTTGGTAGGAGTGCATGAACCATCTGGAGGCGCTCAATACACGTCGAACAACCTTCTAGAATGCTCTAGAAATGACCACAAGTAACTTTTTAAAGATGAAACTTGCGCATTTTGACCTTTCCAGGGGGACGCACCTGCCCCTTTACATACAGAGCGTCCAAAGACGCAGCTTTTGTGAACATTGGGTGCGTCTCCGCCAGTAAGGTTGAGAAAACCTGCGTCCCCAGAGATAAATACATTTATAAAGACTTTCTCTCTTTTTGGAGTTTGACATGGAGAGCAGAGGCATAAGACTTGCCTAAGAGGATAGCATGACTGTTGATTGAGCCATACTAACCGTAAATAGTCATGGTGACATTTTTTAGTGTAACAGATTGCCCCCTAAAGTGCGAAGCCTGTAATAGATTAGGGTTTGTATTATCTAGGAAGGGTGAAGCGCTTTATCATTTCAAGGATTATCTCGTGGAGAGCCTGGTCAGAACCTGCAATTTTCAACACAAAATACATGTATAAGATTATATCATCACTGAGGTAGGAATTCCCATACTCAGATTAAAACTTTAACTAACAGACTAACTACTCTGATACAGGAATGATCTTGCAGTACATCATAATCATAGACTTTTGTAGACACAGTATGGGCGCAGCCATCTGTTTATGATTAGTCTACTTAGATAATGAATACAAAACTCCTCGCAGCCTGGATGGTGGAAACTAGATCCAGGGTCTTCATTTCTACTTCCCGAATTGGTACGATTCTAGCCATGCGAATAAATGAGTTGATGTCGAACATGGTAGAAACCACTTGATTACCAGTCGATGATGTAAACTGTTAACAAGCGTGAGAGAGACCACCAGTAATGTCAATGGTTCTCAAAGTACCCAGTACAATCCATGAGATGTGAATGGATGAGTTGATGTCGAACATTTCACGGAATCCTTCGATCGAAAGTCAATGATGTAAACTGACGTCAAAGGCGAGAAACCTGCCATTGATGCATGCAGACTTCAAGGTACTGACGATTTCTAAGTCATCTCTCTAGATAATGTGCTGATGTCGATAGAAAGTGACCCGTTGCAGGCAAGCCCGCAACACGAAATCATTGTTCAAGTTGAAGAAATGTTGCTGTAAGGACTGACTCAGGGATGGTCAAATGGATGACAAGTATTTTGCAGATGAAAGTTTTGCTTGCAGACCTCTTGAACACACAACGACACGACAGATGGCTTGGTGATGAATAACTCAAAGTTAATCCCCGGAACCCGGCTGAAGACTTTCAAAGTGGTTTGATCAACTGTGAGGTAAAAGATTTCCCAACCCAGGTGAATGAAAAGTGTCGTGTTCAAGAGTGGTTACAAAGTTTCTTCTGAGACAAAAGATAACAAACAGGCTCATTCTTCTCTCTTTTCCCCCACCATTTCTGGCAAGTACCTCTTTATTTTTAACAAGCTTGAGGAGGATAACATATGCTTGATTATAAGCTCATCCTTTGGATGAGTCCAACCTAGTTTTGATTCGAACCCTAGGAAGGAGTGGTTCGTTCCCGTTTGTAATTGAACAGGTCCTTTACTGTGAAATGTTTAACGAGCCCAGTATAGGAGAAACTCAGCGTTTTTCAATTTTAGAGAGTCTGAAAAACTTAAGAAGACTCCAAGTTGAACTTTTTCGTAGATTTGTGTCCCTCAAGCCCGAAAAAGTATAAAATAATACCTGGGGGAACCACTTGATCTTGCGACCAAGGAGTACTTTCATAATTAGTGCCATTGACCTGAAAAGTAAAAAGCGATCAAGGACACGTCGTTTTATTTTCGTATCGAGTTTGAAATGACAAAAACCCGGCAATCTTTTCCTGATTTTACGGTCAGAAAAGAGCTATAAGGGGACTGTCTTTTAATTCCGTTTTAACGAGTGTAAAAGAAACGCTCGGCAATCTTTTCATATTTTAGGAGTCAGAAAAGGGCTTAAAAGATGACTCTGATATTTTGGTTCGTGAAAAATGACAATTTTCCCTCTAAGTCCCTTTGTCCTGCACAAAAACGACACATTACTCATACCTGTTTAAGATAGGCAAAAATACATCGAAAAACATCCTTCCATGGTGAAAAATGAACAAATTCATCCAAAAAACCTATAAAAAGACTTTTTACCATGTCATTTTTACCATTTTACTGTTGAGGTTGAAAAAAGGGCTTTTGGCAAGAAACTTCCCGTGGTCGCTGCGGAAAATCCGACCGTCAGAATCGAACGCCATCTCTTCCAGGTATTTTACAACATCCTACTCTTCAATTTCATCCGATTAAAATTGTGTTTTAGGTTTTAGTTTTGATTTTTTGGGGGGTTTTGGGTTTCAAAGTGCACTTTGCGGTGGACGCAGGTGCCCTTCGGGTGACCTGCGTCCCCCGACTTTTTCCTGTACAGGAAAAAGGTCGGGGGACGCAGCCCACCTTTAGGCCAGCTGCGTCCCGACACCCTATGTGTCAAACGCGGGGTGCGTCCTCCGTAAAACGCGGAATTTGAAACCCCAAACTCCAAAATCAACCATGTAAAATTTCCCAAATCAATTCTAATCTCTGTTTCTTGGTGTGTAGGGTACTCACCATGTTGGATTGGAGAGAAAGAGAGCACAAGGACGTTGATTTAGCCGCAATTGAACATCAACCTTCCATTGATGCCCTAAAAGCATGCGGGTTATATAAATACTGGGCCATACCTGGCATGAGGGCTCAGGTAAGATTCTTGGAATGGCTGGTTGAGAGATGGAATGTTCAAGAGAAATGCTTTTACGTCGGAGGGCACCAGCTCGAGATAGAGCCCTCTGACATATACTTTCTCACTGGCTTGCCAAATAGAGGTGAGCAACTCAATCTAGCCGGGACTAGGCCGGGTGGCCAATCCCTTGCTAGTCTCCGGGCGGATTGGTGCACACCCAATGCACACCATGCGAAAGGCGTGGAAATCAAACACATCTCTTTGCGTGAACTCAAAGTTATAGCTTTCACGGTTACCAGAATTTGCGGCGCAACCGCTTTACATATTGCTTCCGGGTCCCAAATGCGGATGGCGATTGACTGTTACCAAGGCACCATTTTCAACTGGTGTGATGCTGTGTCGGCTAATATGAAGAGCCAACTGACTAGGGCAAAGAACGGACGACTGAAGACCTTTGGATATGGGCCTCTAGTCATGAGCTTTGCCTTAGAGAGAGTTCCGATGCTGATCCCTCAACAACTCACTGTTGATATCTTGGGTCCTCGGGAGCCAAAGCTGATACGATGGGTTACGGTGATGGCCCGGCATCCTGACGAGGGCGCGACGATTGTTCGATTCTCTGATAGTTATTTTCACTGGTTAGAGGACCAGGTTTTTTCGATCCAGGACTTTCCATATGCCGGAGTAGATTTTCGACATGATCCGGACATGGTTCTTCCACAGGGAGAACAATGGGATGACAGAGGTACTTTATTTTTCACAAGTTTTCAAATTATGTATTTTTTTGTTTTTTATATATATCGTCTCAAAACTGACAGTAAATTTTTTTAAAATGCAGATGTTGGTCCACAGCGCCCAGCCAACCTCCGGCCTTTTGAGAGGAGACATCCAGTTGCACCAGTACCGGCCCCACAGGACGCGGCTGCAGAGTCACTAGCTGAGTTGGAGCAGGATCTAGAGCGTCTGACGGCGGATATGCCTGAGACTACCATAGATGATATTCCTATCAGACTTCAGCGCTATGTAGTCGCAATCCCTGGACCGTTTAGGAGATTTTTGTGTAAGGTAGCCCATGCAGTGGTGTCGTATAGGGAGCACCACCAGTGATTGAATAGTCACTTTTGTAGACACATATGACATTTTTGGCTTTTTGTACTTATCATTTTGCCGATCATAAGGTGTTCTTCAACCTATGATCGAAGACGATGTATATTTTTTGACACACTCCTATCTATATATATATCACTATTACCGGCTTATCTTGTTTAACATATGTGATGAAATGTTTTTAAATTTACTTGCATGATTATCGTAAATGTCTGTCCAACATTCGAGAAGCAATTGCATCTGCTAATGTATTTAAAGACCTTGGAATATGCTGATATTCAATGTAATCAAATTCACGTTCCAAGAGACGCACTCTCAAAAACAACCTTAATAACATAGGATTTCTAATGGCATAAACTCTATTAAGCTGTAATACAACAAGTTCAGAATCTAACCTCACTATCAAACATCGAATTCCAAATGAAATAGATTCGGATAATAATTCAACCACTGCACTGTATTCTGCAATGTTGTTCGTTGTTTGACCGAGGCTTACCCCATGCATAGAGACTAACTCGTCAGAGGGCGAATAGATAACCCAAGCTGCGGAAGAGATATTCCGTGTACTACGACAAGCACCATCAGCAAATCCAATGTATGTTTGGAGAGGCGTCGACATCTGCAATATCAAGAGTAAAACCAAGATAAGCCAGAATAACGACGAAAAACACAATCTCTAAGCTAAGCACACTAACTAAACTAACAAACACGCTAGCTAGAAAGAAAATCTAACCTAACTAAAAATTCTCCATACCCACCTTTAAGCATAATACCTCTTTAGGTAAAGTCCATTTCTGGGTTTACCCAAAGAGTCCCCATCAAAATCAACCAGCTCATAAGCCCCTTTTGCTAGCTTTCGCTTTACAATGTAGGGTCCATGCCACATAGGAACGAATTTTCCAGCACCTTGCTTATCGTTAGCTTGATCATATAATAGCACTAGGTCTCCCTCCGAAAAACTTCAAGGGGTCACATTTCTATCATACTGAGCTTTCATTCGCTTCGCGTGAGTCTCGATTGCCAATGTAGCGTCACGTCGAGTCTCATCTAATTTAGCTAAGTACAATAAACTTTTCTCCTCTTCGGAAGTAGCTGGAAGTAATTCGATAGCCATTTGAAGTGATGGGATTTCACATTCAATGGGTAACACAGCTTCCAAGCCATAAACTAGCTGGAAAGGAGTGAACCCTGTTGAAGTTTTCACTGAGGTTCGGTATGCCCATAGCGCTGAAAATAACATGTTGTGCCAATTCGACCGATGAATACCAATGGTTCGTCAGATCATGATAACCAGAACTTTGTTGATAGACTCAACCAAACCGTTGGCTTGCGGATAATAAGGAGTAGAGCTATCATGGCACAAACCAAGCTGGCTTGTAAGCTCAGTCATCATGATGTTTCGAAAATGGCTCCCATGGTCAGTAATGATTGCTTGTGGGACACCAAACCTAGTTATAATATGATTGAATATGAAAACTGCAGCTGTTTTGCTGCTTGCGTCGAATGTAGGCATCGCCTCGGCCCATTTAGTAAAATAATCAACCGCGAGGATGATATACGCATGCCCCCCGGCCGAGTGAGGGTTACAAGTAATAAAATCGATACCCCATTTGGCGAATGGACCAACGGCAATTATAGGGTGGAGAGGAGCAGGTGGTGCGCGCATCTTGTGATCAAACACTTGACAGTTGTGGCACTTCCGGACTGCAATGATACAATCTTTAAACATAGACGGCTAGAAATAGCCAGCGCGCAACACCTTCTGAGCTGTGGCATACCCAGACATATGACCGCCACATGCTCCAGAGTGACAATCATTCAAAACCCTCTCAGCCTCTTCGTGAGTTAAACAACGTCGAAAAACTAAGTCTGCCCCCCGGCGATAAAGTGTATCTCCAATAATTTTGTATTGCTGGGATTGAAACCGAATTTTTCGACGTTCCGCCTTGGAAGATTCAGGCCGAAAGGTTTGGGTTTGGAGATAGATGATTATATCCCCGTACCACGGATCTACAGTACTGATAAGAAACAAAGATTCGTCCGCAATGGACTCCTCTGCCACAGTCTCTGTGTCAGCACGCGGGAAATCACACATCAATTCCGCAAAAACTAAGGATTTCTTAGACTTGGACTTCTCAAACTCCAAGTCGAACTCTTGCAGGATAACGATCCATTTAGAGTACTTGCCCCCTAGCAGTTGTTTTGTCAAAATATAAATCATAGGGTTGCAATCTGAAATAACTGTAGTTTTACGGAGAAGAATGTAGTGACGGAAACACTGGACAGCTTGAACGGCTGCCAGGGCCAATTTCTCCACATGCGAATATTTTAACTCAGTGGGATTTAAGGTCCTACTAAGATAATATATCACATGTTCCACTCCGAATTCATCTTCTTGAACTAACACCATTCCAATGGTGGAATGCGAAGCTGCGAGGTATAAGAGGTAGTCCTGGTTGTAGTTGGGAGGATGCAACAACGGTGCATGGGTCAACGCATGTTTAAGTGCATCAAAAGATTATTGGGCAATCTCGTCCCAAAAGAATTGAGCGTTCTGTTTCAACAACCGTGTAAAACCTTTAGTGACCTCGGCGTAGTTTGGGATGAATCGGCGTAAAAAGTTCGCTTTCCCTTGCAAACTTTGGAGTTGGCGCAAACTCGAAGGAGGAGGCAATTTGATGATAGCTTCAACCTTCGAGGGATCGACGCGAATGCCGGCTTTTGAAACAACAAATCCCAGCAATCGACCTGTTTCTATACAGAAAACACACTTGTGGGGATTCAACCAAATTCAATAATGCCTACACCTCATAAAGATTGCTCGTAGGTGGAAAAGGTGATTAGCTCGATGTAAAGAATGAGCAGGCAAATCATCGAGGTACGGTTGCACAATGTGCTTGATGTCATGAAATGCGTAAGACATCACCCGTTGAAAAGTGGCCCCGGCATTCTTAAGCCCAAAAGGTAATTTGCAATAAGCAAATGTCCCCCATGGACAAATGAATGTCGTTTTTGGTTGGTTGGCAGGTAGAATATTGATTTGATTATAGCCCGAAAAACCATCCATAAAGGAAAACATTTCACTTCCGGCACAATCATCAATAATTTGATCGATATAAGGCGTAGGATAGTTGTCTTTTGGACAAGCTCGATTTATATCCCTATAGTCGATACAGATTCTTATTGTTCCTTGTTTCTTGTTGACCGGAACAATATTCGACACCCAATCCGTTAATGGGATCGGATAAATGAAACCTGCTTTCAACAGCTTTTCGACTTCTGCTTTAATCGCAGCCGCTTTCCGAGGGTGAATCTGACACAACCATTGCCGGACGGGTTTAGCATCCGGGTAGGTCTTTATTTCATGAACAACAATGGCAGGATCGATTCCCGGCATTTCCTCGTAAGACCAGGCAAACACATCACGGAATTCTTGGAATAGGGCCTTGTAAGTTTGGATTTCATCTTCTGTACATGTGGCACCTATATGAATGTTCTCCTCAATTCCGGGCTTCACTGAAATATCAATGGGAATAGTGCGAGAAATATTCCCTAAATTCAACTCTGAATCAGAATGTTTCGTTGGATCCTGAGCGTCTTTGACATATTCAGCGTCTTAGGTAAAAACGAAGATCTGTGATGGAGATCTTCCCACGATAGATCGTCTACACTTAGGATTTCGCGAAGTTGCTCGTCAGATGACACGACTTCGGGAAACGCTATCCGTTCTAAGGTTGAGGTGAAAAGTGATTCTTCACTGACCACATTCATTTGGTCGACTTCGGTTGAACGCGAGTCGGTAAAAGACATGACAGCTTCATAAGCAATTTCATATGGACTCAAAGGCATAGCATCACCGAATGAGTCTATCTCAGATTCAGATGGGATAATCCAAGGATCATCATAAATAATGTTTTCTGATGTAATCATATGAATTGTTGTAAATGAAGGTTCTGCGTTGATTGGAGGGAAAGGAAAAGTTCCCAGTAAACCGGAATCTTTAACTAAACCTACGCCAACGTCCCTATACGGGATTGT
Source organism: Pinus tabuliformis (assembly GCA_031772625.1). NCBI lineage: Eukaryota > Viridiplantae > Streptophyta > Pinopsida > Pinales > Pinaceae > Pinus > Pinus tabuliformis. The sequence continues at coordinate 44,565,635 of CM062815.1, forward strand.
CGTCTTACCGACATGCTGGACACTCTCTGAAGAGGCTGGGTCGGATGAAAAGTATGTCAGCTGATCAATAGTCACGATCTTACCGTTATATGGAAACTTAATTATTCTGAAGACCGATGAAACGACCGCTGTCATAGCATATGACCAACTTCGACCCAAAAGAAGGTTGTAGTCTAGAGGAGCATCAACCACTTCCACATCCAGACTAACGGTTTTACCTTCTACCCCTATAGGCAATTCCTGTAGAATACCAAACGGACGGAACCCACGGCCATCAAAGGCCTTAAGGATGGTGGGGGATTGGTTCAACGAAGGAGAACCAAGCGATCTCCAACATTGAATCGACATAATACACGTAGAAGCTCCCTCATCAATTACAGTCCGATGAATAGGCCTGTTTTTGACTATCACTGGAATTTGGAAAGCCATTTGATGGGGGAGACGCGGTGTACTATTTTCTAGATCGAAGATTATCAGGTTCGGGTCCTGAACGTCAACAGCTCCGATAGCCGACAAAAGTAATTTTCGTTGTGCTGGGCATGATTGCAGCACTTCCAACGCCGACATTGCTGAGGGTGAAACAGCTAAGTCCTCAACAATGTTGTAATTCTGGGCTGCTCTCGCATGTGGATTGAAAGCAGACCTCCGAAGTACACCCTTGGCGGGCGGTTTAATTACTAAGTCCGGGTTAGGTTTTTCGATCTGTAGTGGATCGGAACCAGGAGCTAAGGTTGATGGGTTAGAGTGAGAAGATTCTGCTTCCTTACCATCAACAGGATTCTTACTACCATAATCTTGCGATCGAGTCGCAATCCTCACATGAGACATCATCAAAATGGGTTCTTCACTGGCATTCGAGGAAGAACCTATCATCTTATTCTCCTGCTCCGGAAATGGATTTTTTAACACAGCAGGAGTGGGAGAACCTTTGACTATTTTCACAACCTCGGCCCGATGAGGGCAATCTCTCGTAAAATGATCCTCTTCACAAATAAGACAAGGATATCGAGGTTTGCGCTTTTCGTCATTGGTTTCCGACTTTTCCGTTTTCTCCTTCGGAGCCTTGTCTGCTTTAGCCTTCTTCTTTCCTTTCTTCTTTCCACCATTTTTTGATTTGGCCGTAGATGACTCTACAGCGTGAATATCGGCGGTAAGTTCAGGAGAAGATTCTCCTGTCGGAGAATCAGGCAAAGTGATAATTGGAGTAGTTGAAGCCTTGGAAGACTTCTTCTTGCTCTTTGTATTCATGATACCAATCATACCATCAGCGGCATGAGATCCCGAAGGAGCAGCAGCGATTTGATTCGATTTTGGAAGATCTGGAATCTTCTCGTGTAACGTACCCGACTGAGTATAAACTAAGTCAAGGTATTGCGCCTGAGCAATGACTTGCTCCTCAGTAACTACTCCGGCCTTAGCTACATCTTCAGTAATCTTCGGTAATAATGATTTAACAATCCATTCAGCTAAGATTTGGTCCGGGATAAAAACTTTCACTAGCCTTCTTCAACGTCTCCACTCATGAATGTGATCAGAAATATACGTGGACGTCGATTGTTTTAGTGAAGTTAATAACTCCGTGCCGTTATCGTATCTGACCGGCAACTGAAAGTGAGTTAGGAACGAGGTAGCTAACTGGCTAAAATTGTAAAAAGAGGCCCGTGGTAACTCAATGTACCACTTGGCCGCGAGACCAATGAGTGTACGCTGGAAAATACGTAAGCAGATCGAATCATCCGAGATAGAATTTGAAGCACACCAGAGGTGGTAAGTCATCACGTGATTGGACGGATCCTCTCCAGACTTACCTTCGAACTTGGGTATATCACTGGGCAACTTATTTGGCATTGGCGGCCAGAACGGAAGATATTGAATTGGATCATTCGTTAGGCGCGTCAAGTCTGGTAAATCCAAAGTTGCGATAAACGGTAACTGCCGGTTAGGATCTCTAAATCTCTGGGTCACAAGACCAGTCCCAGGAGGAGGATATCCAGGATAACTAGGAACAGGAATCGCATTAGGGATATTATATCCTCCTGGAAAACCAGGATTAACCGGACCGTACTGGGGTTGTTGAGGTTGTTGATAAGTGTACCCAGGATACGGTTGATACTGGTAAACCGGCTGTTGGACAGCTTGCCCATGTTGGTACTGTCCCTGGTACGGAGGTTGAACAAATTGAGGTTGAGTAGTGACAACCGTACTTATACCAGGCTGACCTACAGGCATCTGGACCGTGGTTTGAATCGTAGATCCAGACAACGGTAAAGATGTCTGAGGCGTGGTTACAGAGACAGTAGAAACTGGAGCCGTCGATACTCCAGAAGTAAGTGTGGCAGATGTAGCGGTAGTTGCAGCAGCCATTTGAGATGGAGTACTAGGTGCAATTGGTGGTTGAGTAACTACCGAAGTTACAGAAGTTTGAACATTTGACTGGACAGGTTGCGGTTGCTGGGGTGGACCAGAAACTACGGGTTGTCCAGCTTGAGGTACCAACTGTATACTTGGCTGCAACACCTGTTGACCTTGTGATGGATCCCACACTAACATTCCAGGGTATTGACCCGTAACAGGTTGAGGATACTGAGATCCATAACCGGATTGAGGATAGGATTGATAATTGTAAGGTGCAGTTCCCATACTTGGAACATATGATTGACCTTGAGGCGGTTGATAACTTTGACTCGAGTATTGACCTTGAGGTTGATAACCTTGAGGTAAATACTGATACTGGGGTTGACCTTGACCTTGAGGTTGGTACCCTTGAGGTTGATACCCTTGGGGTTGATACCCTTGGGGTTCCCATCCTTGAGGTTGCCATCCTTGAGGTTGATATTGATACTGAGGTTGACCCTGAGGTACATATTGAGGCTGGGGTTGACCTTGAGGCATGTATTGCACCATAGGTGCATATTGACCTTGAGGTTGCCCCCCAGACACGATTTGTGTACCTTGAGGTTGCCCCCCAGGCGTTAACTGAGGCTGCCCCCCAGGCGGTAATTGGCCACCTTGAGGTTGGGAAACGGGAACTGAACCTGACATCATGTAAATGTCTCCTACACCCAATGGTATATTACCACTGTTTCCAGCTAATAACCCATGATCAACGGGTTGAGGAGATGCCCCCGCAAAGGTACCAGAAAGTGATTGATACCCGGTGGGAACAGAAGGACCGCCGTGCAAGAAAGATTCAGGACTTTGAGTAAACACGGACGACTGACCAGACATATTTACAGGAGTATAAATACCTCCAGGTGGAAAAGGAGTACGAGGTGTAGAAAAACCTACCCCTGAGTTGTCTAAATAATTGGTTAACGAAAGGTACCAAGTAGTACTTCTAGGAGGACTGTAAAAGATGGATTCACGCTCTCTTAGATCAATAGTAAGTTGTCCTTCAAGATTAGAGACGCCTATTTCTTCCTCTGGAGCAAGTTCTTCTATAGCAATCAACCCAGTAGGAAGATTTTCGGTGATAATTCTTTCTATTCTCGGTGAATCTGGAACACTAGAAGTTGGAGTAACAGGTTCAGATATTTCAGGTTCTTCGCCTGTATCAATAGTAGACGAAAAACTACCAACAAGCTCAGAAACTGTAACAGCTTCGGGATTATAACCTGTCTCTAAACTTTGGTAATCTGGATGGACTACCAAGGAAGATTCTCCTTCTTCAGGTGAACCTACTCTACTGCCACTAGGAGGAGTTACAAGGACCTTCAACCCTTCGTACTGACTCGGAACGTCTTCAGGAGATCCACCCCGCGATCTACGGAGTTTTCTTAACAAATCTGTTCCGGTAACAATCTCAGGAGACTTGCCCCGAAGTCTACGGGACTGTCTCGGTAATTCCGCCACAGCTAAAAACTTTTAACTACTACACACGAAAACAAAGTAAAATTTCAAATCAAACCACCTAAAGTCTCTAAAGAACCAAACAAATTTGAATCACACGCCTAAAGAATCTAGGGCGTCAAACCAAGCACAAACAGTAGCCTTCCAGACCGAAAGCGCTAGTTGGTGATGAAACCCAACATCGCCGGATTCAGTACAGAAGTGGCAGGTGGAACAGTTACCCCGACAACCTGCTTAATGAATAGACTGGACCAAGTTCCTCCACTTTAACCGTCTCGAGTGAAGTGAACCCCCCAGAAAATCCAAGTGAGTCTAGCCGACGTCTGCTCCAGGTACAGTGGGATCTTCCCTCCACCGTCACCTCGGTAGAATCCTAAAGATAATGGTCACTAAGGTTACCAACCGCAACAAATGCACCTGGGGGAACATTCTAAACTCCGACAGCACGCAAGGGCAGAGTATCAAGCTCAATCCCCTTGCCGGCTCCTTGACAATAATCCAAGGTTTACCGACAAGTGACCCCTGGCTCCTCGACAATGGTTAATCCGAGGTTTACCGTTTGTAATACGTGCGTGTCTGGCGTCGTTCCCAACGAGGGGGAATTGATCCCCTCACTGGTTCGGACACGAGCTCGTGCTTCTCCTTTAAGAGGAGCTTTCCCAGAGTACAAATGAGACAATTGGATTTATTCTATCACAAGATAAGCTACTTGTTTGGTTTTGTTGTCTTGGAGAGTTAATTACTCACCTACTCCAAGACACTAGCCTGATCTAAATTGGTGTTTCAGAGCCCTAGTAAATAAAAGTTACTACGTCGATTTTACTTTAAGCGTTAATTTTATGGTTTTTCTTAAAGACAAAAGGTAGCGGAAGTGAAACCAATGGTGTGTAGACTCGACTCAAACCACTACAAAGATGCACCTAAGATGATTTACGCTACTTTTCCTTTTTCAATGAAATTCTTAACTAAGAGAGTTGAGAGATGCAAATTTTATAGAAAACAACTTTCTTAATAAAGACAATCAAAGAAACAATTCTCTTTATTTTTTCAAGCATACAAACATGACCACTCCTTACGTGCACGAAAAACTCTTTTTCTTTCAAAACTCTTCAAAGCTACTTGAAACAAAACTTTTCAAAGGAGATGTTTTTGTATTTTGTCTTTTTAATAAAGCATATAAATCTATTGTAACGAAAATCAATCTTAAAAGCTATAAAAACTATGAAAACTTGACTCACAAGCAAATCAAAAAGGAAATTACTCTAAGCAAACCTAACGAGGCAAAAGCCTACAAAGATGATTCTAGGTTGTTTTACTTGACCAAAATCAAATCAAGGACCAGCTAATGCAGAATCAAAAGACTAGTCAAAACAAAATTCAAATCTTTTTGTTCTTTTTGTAAAATGGAATTCAAGACTTAATCAACAAGCACTTCGCAATTTGCCAAAGACACAACTCAATGGTAAGTCGCTCACACAGGTAGTCTTTATGACAGGTCTGACTTCTAAGAATGTTGACAAAACCAGAGAGATCTAAGGCTTGACAACTTCTACCGCCAAAGTCACTACAAGACCTACTCAAAAATCAAACCCTAGGGCTTAAACTTCTATGAAATCCACTAAAACACTCAATGCTATCGAAACAAGTTCAGGTGAAGATCTTTGACAAGAGACTAATGAATCTGGGCAGTAAAAACTAAGAAAAAGCAAAATCTAAGAGAAAAAATGCAAAAAATGGAATTTTCTCAAATTTTAGCAGGGGACGCAGGCAACCCGTTAGAACAGGTGTGGGCCCGCTCTGTGTACACAGTGACAGTGCGTCCAGGGACGCACTGTGCAATGCTCAGAGGGTGCGTCCTACTGGAAAATTCAAGAAAAACTAAAATGAATCTAACTCTAAGCTAACCCACCCAAAAACAATGTCACAGAGCCAAAAACCAGAAAAATAAACCAATTTTCTCAGAGCAAAGTTCATACAAAGGAAAAGACTTTCACATCAATGGAGTCCCCAGTGGAGTCGCCAATTTGTCAGGCGAAAAGAGTCGATTGTGCGGACACAACCAACCTCCCTAGGAGCCTAAGACTCTCTAGTGACAAACAAGACAAACAAGAGCAATCCTTCTCTAAACATGCATTTACTATATGGGAAATCAAGTGTTTAGATCCTACCTGTAATCCAACGCTGTTGTAGCAGTCCAGCTCCTCTGATCCGGATGAGCTCCTCCTTCACTTTGAAACCTGCATACACTAACAATCAAACGATTAAATAGCACTTGATAATCTCATAGAATAAAACATATTTAACACATAGACCAAGGAGTACATGAAACAACTCATAAATAACAAGTTATTGAGAAGAATAGACTCATTTGCATTAATAGGTAACAAAAGGAACAAATACAACCTGAGCCTTGGTGTTGTGCAAGTCCCTCCCAGGGTCCATCAAGAGTTCTCCTTTACTTTGACAAAGCTCACCCACTTCCAAATAGAACAAACAAAGATGGCAATCTCTCCTCACAAGCTTCTAAATGGGAGTCCTAATTCCAGCAGCATCTACCCATAGAAATGTATAGCTTTCAACCTCTCTTCCTTCTGGCCCAATGCCTGTATTTATAGTGCTCAAGAGGAAGTTAATCAGGTCCACCATCAATGGGATAATCCCCTCTTTGGATGGGATAGCTCCCTTATTGATGGGATAAGTTCCTCTTTGGTAGGAGTGCATGAACCATCTGGAGGCGCTCAATACACGTCGAACAACCTTCTAGAATGCTCTAGAAATGACCACAAGTAACTTTTTAAAGATGAAAATTACGCATTTTGACCTTTCCAGGGGGACGCACCTGCCCCTTTACATACAGAGCGTCCAAAGACGCAGCTTTTGTGAACATTGGGTGCTTCTCCGCAGGTAAGGTTGAGAGAACCTGCGTCCCCAGAGATAAATACATTTATAAAGACTTTCTCTCTTTTTCGAGTTTGACATGGAGAGCAGGGGCATAAGACTTGCCTAAGAGGATAGCATGACTGTTGATTGAGCCATACTAACCGTAAATAGTCATGGTGACATTTTTTAGTGTAACACTCCTACAACACCGCGCAACCATGCTTGCCCATCTGCGCGAGAATCTTCATCAAGCTCAGAACTGTATGAAGCAACAGGCTGACCAACATCGCTCAGAGCACCAATTTCAAGAAGGGGATCAGGTCTTTTTGAGGCTGCAACCATATAAGCAAACATCACTCAAAGACAAGGGTTGTCAAAAGCTCTCTCCAAAATTCTACGGACCATACCAAGTACTTCAGCGCATTGGAGAAGTGGCTTACAAGTTGGATTTGCCACCTACAGCAAAAATCTACCCAGTTTTCCATGTATCGTGCCTCAAGAAAGTGATTGGGAACAATTTCTGAGTTCAAACCAGTCTACCTGAATTGGACGAAGAAGGATCAATCTGGCTTCAACCGGAACAGGTTCTAGACACACGAGACAAGCACCTACACGGCCACATGCTTAAGGAGGTCCTCGTCAAATGGAAAGACACCTCTCCGGAAGATGCAACTTGGGAACCAGCCACTATTCTTCAGCAGTTTCCGCAGCTTCAGCCTTGAGGACAAGGCTAGTCTTAAGGGGGAGGGCATGTTAGGGTCCCACCCTAACCCCCTTATTTATGTCATGAGATCACGTCATAGTCAAGAGTCAATAAAGCCCATATTAATATTTGTAAGTGGTTAACCCGCAATTAATGACGGGACCACAGTTAGTTGCAAATGGGCGGTAGTATTAGATAGATGGTAAATGGGCGATAGTATTAGATAGATGGTATTAATAAAACCCACGATATTGGCCCGTGGTATTGCATGTATGAGTCATATATAAAGGATAGAGACTCCCTGCGAGGAGCATCGTGTCTTGTTTTGTAATCGAGCTCTGCTCTATTGGAGTTTGCCCCCTCGAAGAGGCCTGTGAACATTTCTCTCTGAATAATAAAATCATTGCTATTCTGTGTTCTGGGTATATTTTCTTTGCATACTCTGTGTTCTCGGTATCTTTTCTTCGCAAATTCTATGTTGGGGTATTGCTTTGCAGGTTAAGAGCATAACATTCATGAGCTCTTCCTCGTCCCCTCGTAGAGGTGAGATAAAGGGGTTGGTTTCTAGTTTTGCACTACCTTCGTTTTTGTAAATTCTCACACTTCGCATAGCCCCAAACATCAATGTATCCGCATTATCCGCTTTTCACATAGTAGAATTTTAATCCAAGTGTTCATAGACTTAACATACTTACCTCGCAGTCCTTTAAGGAAACGTTGCTCTGCTCGCTATAGCTGACTGAAGTATCTATTGCGAACTCAGTAATGAATCCTCCTATAATTCGGTCGAGCCAGTGATCAACAATGTGCGTGATCTTATCCTCTGATGCTTCCATTCTGTGCACCAATTCTGGATTCCACACAATAGGATTATCAAGTTTCTACCTTCCTTCGCTATTTGCTAGCTTCGTGATCCACTCGTATATCTCAGTAGGTGTTGTGGGGAAAAATGCCTATGCAGGACGATCCTATCCACCTAAGGTGTGACAGTGCCTTAGCAACAAACGAGTACAGCTATACTGGTTTCTTCCTTTATGAAATGTGAAAGAAGAGAGATCAATAGACTTATCGGTGTCTTCCGTTTGCCCCTCGATCCAATCTCCCTTCTCTTTGGGTGTTCATAGCTACTTGCCTTCTTGCTTATCCAGCTACAACTTCCTGCAAGATCACAAGAGAAAAGCTACTTGCGACAAGAGAACAACTACTTGAGACAAGAGAAGAACACTACGCAAAGACAGATGTTCACATTCATAACTAGTTTAGGATTAGAAATAAACCAAATACACTAATACATTCATACATCAAAATACATCAGCATATAGGAGAAACCAAGATAGCTTTATTGATGAATAACAAGGTTCAGGAAGAGATACAACCCAGAGGGCTCCAATCCAGCATCTCCTTCCCAGCAAATGGAATTCCTATCTTCAGCCCCTTCAAAGCATTAAACACCCAATGATTCTAGTTTCAAACCAACAGTAATTCTTTGCATTCACAAAATTCCAGCCTCTAGATCTCATGGAGGAGAGGTCTATATATAGTTATTTTGGAGAGAGGATGAGTAAGCTTGAGATCTGACTAGTGTCATCTCCCTCTCTCAGTTCTTGAGTCCACTTGGAGGTTCTTGCTTCCACTTGGAGATTTGGAACCTCTTACTCATCACCAGTCGAATTCCCTGAGGCAAGTGTCATTTTGGAAGCTTCCTGGCTTCTGACACCTTGAGGAATGAGTCTGCCACATGTCCAAACTCGCTCAGTGCAGGTAGCTAGTGTTGGAGTTGACATTCAACGCAGGTAGACAGTGGAGCCACTGACATTCAGCGCGGATGGTCAATGGAGCAGTTGACATGATCCTGAATTGACTTGTTTTTGAGCAGTTTCAAGTGGAGAACTTCTGTGAATTGCTGTGGTTTGTTAGCCTTGTTCCTCTAGGGGTAGGAACAACATGTTTAGGGACTTTGGATCCCTTAGATTATGGACATTTCATGCTCAATGCTGTAAGGCACAAAAATGTCTATAACAGTTGCCCCCTAAAGTATGAGGCTGTTTATCGGGCGAAATGCTTTATCAGGGGGATCCGAAGTTCATCCAATGCTGGGAGGAGACCTGTAATACAATACAATACATTATTTTTCATACTGCTTTCATGATCTAGCTGAGGCGGGCATTCCCATGCTCAGCTTTATAAATACATTTTTCTGTACATATAACAGATAATCGTCTGATGATAGACTGATAATTTTGATGAAATTATCATCCTTTGAGTAGGATGATTATCTGCTGCAATGATGTACATGTCAATGTCTTTATCTTTCCTGAATATATATCGCAGCCTGGATGGATGAAACTAGATCCGGGGTCTTCAAACTCGTTTGATCTTCACTCTAAGTACAAGTCGATCCATGTGAGAATTGTTCTGAAGTCGAACATGGAAAGACATCGCTTGATTACCGGTCAATGATGTAAACCGTTAACAAGTGCGAGAGGAATCACCGATAATGATAATGACCCTCAAGGTACTGCAGTACAATTCACGTGGTGTGAATAAAGGACTTGGCGTCGAACACCACGCAAAATCTTTCGGTCGAGGGTCATTGATGTATACCTGTCGCCGGAAGTGAGAAACTTGCCATTGTGGTATGCAAGCTTCAAAGTACTGAAGGGGTTGTTCCTAGATCAACTTCTGGGATAATGAGCTGATGTCGACAAGAAGCGATCCATCAAAGGAGGGCCTTAATGAATCCCACATCAGTGACACGGAATGGAGCTAATGATTTTAATGGAGGTGAAAATGATCTGTGACATATGATTCAGGGTGGCGGTCATGAATGGATGAAGGATAATGTATGGCAGTGGATGGGACACGGTTGACTCTTTCTGAACGACTTCTCTTGAACATATGGCGACACTGATGCGATGGATCGGTAGCATTACCCCAAATATGGATGGTATGGCGAGACCATGGTGATGTGACCGGTGAATGAAACAACCCAACCCGATTGTGGTATGGAGGAAAAGTGTCATGTTCAAGAGCAACTTGCTACCATCAAAGTTTTCTTTAGTTTCTCCCAATTTTTCCCCAGTCATTGCTGACTAGTACCTCTTTATTTTTGTCAAGCTTGAGGAGGATAACATATGCTTGTTCTATAACCTGCCCTTCGGGCAAGCCCATCGCTATGTTTTAACGAGCCTAGCGATAGGGAAACTCGTTCTCGTCTAAAGACAAGTTTGTCGCTATTTAATGATTTTAACGAGTCTAACGACAAGGATAACTCGGTTCTTTTCATTTTTAGAGAGTCTGAAAAGATACATAAAGTCAACTCCAAAATTCCTTTTTCGTCATCTAATCCCTTAAGTCCGAAAAAGTATAAAACAATACAGAAGGGATGAGTTTTCGATAGTTTTAACGAGCCGAACAAAACAAGCGCTCGATCTTTTTGTGCAATAATCCCTCAGGTACAAAAAGATTAAAATCTAGAGGAGGGATAGCTCTTCCGGTCGCTTTAACGAGCTGGAAGGCCAAAACTCGGCAATCTTTTCATATTTTACGAGTCAGTTGAAAAGAGCTTAAAGAAGACTTGTCTTTTGAGGAACGAGTGATAAACAAGGATAGCAGCTGATTCCAGGTACAGGTTGGAATTTTCCAATCACGGCAGTGTCACAAGGATGGCTAGGTGAAATCACTCTTCGCAGCTGTTCCTCAAAATGGGTAAACAATCATATGGAGGTGAACGATCGGCCAAATGAAAAGTGGAGGTGATGGTGCAAACACGACCAAGGCTTTTATGGTAGATAAGGTTACATACACAATGGTTATTTACCGGAATAGGTTCATTTTTTAATGAGCTTGAATGTGCCAAAATACTGCTCAATCTTATGTTTATTTTTTAACGAGCATGAACTATGTGCTAAAACTGCTCGGATCTTGCGTTTATTTTTTAACGAGCATGAACTTTATGCTAAAACTGCTCGATATTATATGGTCAAATTTTTTATTTTTACCATGACTAGCTTTGCCCTTTTCAAGGATAGCACTATATCTTCAATTGCTGCATCAAACTTAGTTAGAAATGAATAATATTTGCATGAAAATGAGATTATAACCTTAATTTTTCGCTTTGAACTACGTAAAAAGCCATTAAAAAGTGTTTTTACCTCTCATTTTACCATTTCATTTGAACTTGGCTTGTTGGAGCTTTGGAGGTGCCTCTCCCCCCTTGATTTTCACCAGCTAATTTCGGGAGATTCTGTGGACGATTCTCGGCGCCGTCTAGACCAGGTAGGAGCTAAACCCTAGCTCTTTCTTTTCATGGTTTCATTTTTCCATTCTGTGCATGTTTCCTTGTCTTTCTGAGCACCTGGGGTTTTGCCAGGGCGCCCTGCCATCAGCGCAGGTGGTCCATTCGAAACCTGCGTTGAATGTCAATCTGCCTTAAGGCAGTTTTACCTTCAACATAGGTGGGACACTGGTTACTTGCGTTGGACACAAAAACTGGTCTTCTTGCACAGTTTTTTGATGAGATTTTGCCAGTTTCTCATCAAATCCAGGAACTTACTCTTTCTCTTGTTTGTTTTGCAGGGATCTTTGAGCAAAATGTCCCTTACATGGCGAGAACGAGAACATGAAGAAGAAGATATGATCACTCTCCATGACCCTGTCATGGTGAATGCGCTGCGGAACTGTGGCCTGCTGAAGTTTTTCCGTATCTCTAGCATGAGAGCACAGATCTCTTTACTGCAGTTTATGCTTGATGCTTGGGATCCCATCAACCAAGTATTCCAGATTAGGGGAAAATCCATCCCCTTGACCATAGTGGACATTTACTTCTTGACTGGGTTGTCAAGGCGGGGTGCCCCCATTTCTTTGTCAGGTTCGGCCCAGGGGAATGACTCCGTGAGAGATTATGTCTGCCAGTATTGCAGGGAAGGTTCCCAGCCGAGCAGAGACGGAAAGGTTGTTATCCGTGAGATTACTGACAGGTCTCTCCGGTCCATTCTGTATACTATTGGAAGGATGGCCGGTAGTGCATCTCTTCATGTTGCCAACAGATCTTATGTGCAGCACGCCTTGGAGTGTCTCCAACCGAAAGTATTCAACTGGTGTGATGCAGTACTTGTTCAGATGAAAAGTCAATTGACCAAGGTAAAGGACGGGAAGCTGAAGAACTTTGGATTTGGTTCTGTTTTGACTGCCTTTGCCTTAGAGAAAATACCACTGATGCAGCCTCAGTATATTGCACTCGACCTGCCTTCTCCTACCGAGCCACACATGCAGAGATGGGTTGACCACATGTCTAGGCATGCTGGTCAATCTCAGATTACTTTCACTGATACCTTCTTCAGGTGGTTCGAGTGCCAGGAGATGGTCTATTCCGAGTATCCATATGTTGGTATGGATTTCCGAGGTGATCCGGACTTGGTACTGCCGGATGGCGAACAGTGGGGCGCTATGGGTAAAAAACTTTGACCATATTACTGTTTACTGTTCTTATTTATAATGTCCTTGTGCTTTATTCTATCAAGACTTTAATCAAACTCATGTGTGCATGCAGATGTTGGTCCTGTTCGTCCAGTAGTTCACCTGAAAGCGCCAGTTGCTGCCCCAGCAGGGGAGACTGTTGGGAGGGTTATTCTCTGTGACCTTGATGTGGCAGAGACTCTTACAGTTGTGCAGGAGCAGGTTGAGAGCCTTACTCTCGGCATCCCCGATGTGAGGATTGATGAGTTACCTTTACAGTTGCAGCGACATACTACTGGTGTGCCTAGACGATGGACTCGTCTCTTGCGCATGATTGCACAGGCCGTGACATGCTATCATGAGCATCACTAGGCTAGGGTGCCCCCTAGCGTTTTTGATTTTTTGGGTCATATGACCGATTTTGTCTTGGTTACAGAACATTATGTATGAACGATAAACAGCTTACATATATATATTTTGATTTTCGAGTTTTATTCTGGTTGAGTTATATGATCCATATGTACAACATTGATGATGTGTCTCTTTTTATAAATGTCGCAAATGTCTATCTAACACATAGTTTGCTAATGAGTCGATTAATGTGTTTAAGTTTCTGGAAATATGCTGGTATTGAATTGAATCAAATTGTCTTTCCAAAATCTTGACCCTTAGGAACATGAGATAAATAGCTGGATTGCGAACGGAATATATACCATTGAGTTGTAGTATTACGAGTTGTGAGTCTAGCCTGACAATTAGTCGGCGTATACCATGGGTGATGGCATCAGAGAGTATTTCTATCAACGCGCTATACTCAGCGATGTTATTCGTTGATTGCCCAATACACACACCTTTGAAACTTACTAGCTCGCCGCTTGGATCAAAAATGGCCCAGGCTGCGGAGGATAGGTTCCGCGAACTACGACTCGCTCCGTCGGCATATCCAACACATGTCTCCAGAAGGTTTGACATCTGCAATAAATATAAAGAGGTGGATCACTCGACCAAAACAAATACTTTAGCGAAAACAAAATACAACAAAAGCATACAGGTTACTATTTAAGCATAGTAATGCTTGAGGTACAACCCATTACGGGGTTGCGCCAGTGGGATTCCATCATAATCCATTAACTTGTAAGCTCCTTTTGCTAACACTCGTTTAACAATATAGGGGCCCATCCATAAAGAATTAAATTTACCTGCTCCCAATTTATCGGATTCTTGGTCATAAAGCAAGACCAAGTCACCTTCTGAGAAGACACGGGGTTTGACATTATTGTCGAACTGCGCCTTGACTCGTTTCTTATGGGCTTCGTTAGCTAAAGTGGCGTCACGATGGGTTTCATCCAATTGGATTAATTCCAAGAAACGTGCCTCTTCTTCTGAAGTTTCGGGGAGGAGATCAATTGCGAGTTTAAGAGACGAAATTTCACACTGGACTGGTAAGATTGCTTCCAAGCCATACACCAGTTGGAAAGGTGTGAACCCGGTCGCGTTCTTTACCGATGTTCAGTAGGCCCACAAGGTTGAGTACAGGATTAGGTGTCACCTTCTTTTGTGAACCCCGATCATCCTTTGCAACATACGCTTCAGGACCTTGTTGATTGCTTCAACTTGTCCGTTGGCTTGCGGATAGTACGGGGTAAAGCTGTCGTGAGATAGCCCTAGCTTGGCAGCTAATTCAACCATCATGTGATTGTGAAAATGCGACCCATGATCTGTAACTATAGCCTGTGGTACGCTGAACCTGGCAACTACATGATTGAAAAAGAAAAGGGCAGCTGTTTCACCAGTGTTATCTAATGTAGGCATCGCCTCGGTCCATTTGGTAAAATAGTCAACAGCGACTATAATATACCCATGCCCCCCGGTCGAGGTGGGGTTACATTGCATGAAATCGATGCCCCACTTGGCGAAAGGCCCAACAGCAACTATTGGCTGTAAAGGTGTGGGTGGTCTTCTGGTTTTGCTATCGAAAATTTGACAAGCATGGCAACTTCTGACTGCAGTTATGCAATCTTTGAACATGGTTGGCCAGAAGTATCCTGCTCGTAAGATTTTCTGTGTTGTAGCATATCTAGATTGATGCCCCCCACACGCGCCTGAATGACATTCATTCAGGGCTTTTTCGGCCTCTTTATGGGTGAGACACCTCCTCAGAACTATATCGATACCACGACGGTAAAGTGTATCACCGACAATCATGTAGTCTTTCGCTTGGTATCGTATACATTTTTGTTCTGAGTGAGTGGTGTCAGGCCTGAATTTTTGGGTTTGGAGATATATTATTATATCTCCGTACCACTCATCGCTTGCAGATATCAGAAACAAACTTTCATCCACGATTGACTCTTCCGATGTTTCATCGTTGGACGACGATGGGAGATTGCACAATAATTCTGCGAAAACTAAAGCTTTCTTTGATTTGGATTTTACAAATTCCAGATCAAACTCTTGAAGGATTGCTATCCATTTTGAATATTTGCCCCCCAGCAACTGTCGCGACAATATGTAAGTCATGGGGTTGCAATATGATAGAATGGTAGTTTTCCGAAAGAGGACATAATGTCGAAATCTTTGTATCGCTTGAACAGCAGCGAGTGCTAGCTTTTCAACATAAGAATATTTGCTTTCCGTATCATTCAAGTTTTTACTTAAATAATATATAGGATGTTCAATTCCATCGACCTCTTGAACTAAAACCATCGCAATGGTCGTATCTGCTGCAGCCAGATACATGTTAAAATCTCTTTGATAGTCCGAGGCATACGTTAATGATGCTTTTACTAGAGAATCTTTCAGAGCATCAAAAGAAGCTTGCGCCACCTGATCCCAGACAAAAGGTACATCCTTTTTCAAAAGACGAGTATAACCTTTAGCAAGTTCTGCGTAATTTGGAATGAACCTCCTCAGAAAGTTTGCTTTCCCTTGGAGTTTCTGAATCTGAAGCAAATTTGAAGGTGGAGGCAAGTTAATGATTGCCTGAACCTTGCAAGGGTCAAGACGAATCCCATCCTTAGAGACTACAAAGCCAAGTAAACGACCAGAACCGACGCAAAATACACATTTGTGCGGATTGAGTCTTATCTTATAGTGTCGGCAACGTAGAAATATCACTCTTAAATGCTGCGGATGATCAGTCCGTTTTCGCGAATGAGCCGGAAGGTCGTCGAGATATGGTGGAACTATGTTCCTGATGTCATGGAAGGCATAATTCATTGCCCTCTGAAACGTCGCCCCTGCGTTCTTTAAACAAAAGGGTAATTTTCGATAAGCGAATGTGCCCAATGGACAAATAAATGCAGTCTTTGACTGGTCCTGTGGGCGGATATTTATTTGATTATACCCGGAAAAACCATCCATAAATGAAAAGATTTCACATCCGGTGCATTCATCAATTATTTGGTCGATGAAGGGTGTAGGGTAGTTGTCCTTCGGACAAGCTTGGTTTACATCCCTATAATCGACACACACTCTAATTTTCCCTTGTTTCTTCATGACAGGGACAATATTCGATACCCAATCGGTTAGAGGAACCGGGTAGATGAATCCAGCATGGAGAAGTTTTTCAACTTCTGCCTTAATGGCAGCGGCTTTCTTGTGGTGCACCTGCCGAAGCCGTTGTCTTACTGGTTTGACATCAGGATACATTTTAATTTCATGTTCAACGATACTTGAGTCAATGCCTGGCATTTCATCATATGACCAAGCAAAGACATCTCTGAACTCGCGAAAAAGAGCGTTATATATTTCCAGTTCTGAAGGGGAACAACCTTTGCCGACATAAATATTCTCTACAACATTTGTTTTAGTCGAGATATTTATGGCTATAGTCTCTTCAATATTGGATAAGTTTCGCTCGGAATCCACCGTATTTACAGTATTTGATAGGAATTCAAAAACTGAAGGGTGATAAAGGTCATGTTGAGTATCTTCTTCATATTCCGGAAGAAGGGAACGATGGTGGCAATCATTCCATGGTGCCCCCTCAATCAACATTGATTGTAGAATTCCTTCGTCAGTCCCATGTACTTTCGACCAAGGATCTAATGGGGTACCATATTCTCTAGACCTATCTACCCAAACGCTTGACGAGCGTTGATTTGGGTTCGCCTCCCATGCTCGAAACATTGATTGCTACAATATTTCTATAGGGCTTGGGGGCAAAACCATTGCATGATCCTTTTCGACATCGTCTTCTGAGATCTTCGTGGAAGATATCATGTTGCAGGCTCTTACAAATGCTACTTCTCCTATGTAGAATGGAGGTGGAAGTGCGAAAGTTCCCATTAATGTGGGGTCTTTCAGTAGGCCTACTCTGATGTCTTGAAGCGAATGGTTGCTTCCATGGATCATGGGAATGCTTCCTGTAACTTGTGAACCATTAGGGAGGAAGTTTTGTTGGTCGACGATCGTAATCCCTCCTTCAAATGGGAATGCGATCTTCCTAAAATAAGTCGACACAACAGCTGCCATGGCATAGATCCACGGTCTTCCCAGTAGGATGTTGTAGTCAAGATTCCCATCGATGACTTCAACATCTATTTCTATTGTTTTTCCTCCCAGTTCAACCTTCCAGTTATTAAGGATACCATACGGGGTATAAGTCCTTCCGTCGAATGCTTTCAATGTCGTCGAAGATCACGACAAGGTCGGAGATCCTAAAGTTTTCCAGCAACTCATCGACATAATACATGTAGATGCCCCCTCATCAATGATTGTTCGGTGAACAGTTTTGTTGAGGGCTTTCACTTGAATAAGGAAAGCTAGTTGAGCTGGTAACTGAGGATCGTATCCTTTGTGGTCGAAGGATACAAGATTGGAATCCTTAGGATCAACCCCACCAATAGCCGATAACAAAGCCTGCCTTTGGGATGGGCAATTCTGTAGTACTTCAAGAGTCGACATAGCGGATGGCGATTGGGCCAAATCTTCCACTATGTTATAATGTTGCGCCGCTCTGGCGCGAGGATTAAATGTCGACTTGTGTACTACTCCCTTTGGCGGTTTTATTGTTAATTCAGGAATGATGGGCGGTACAACTTCTGTCGAAGTTGTTGTCGAACTACTTGGTTGATCTTTACCTTTGTCGTTCGACAGCTGCGGATTCCCGTAATCTTTGTTCCTCGTCGAAATCAAAGCATCATTCTGCTATTTTGAAACCGACAACATAAGCACTTGCGACGGGGAAGAATTTCCACTATCAACCAGATTTTGACCTGGATTAGGAAATGGATCAGTTAACACAGCTGGATTTTTCGGACTCTTAAAGAATCTTTTTAACTCAGCTTTGTACGGACAATTTCCTGTCTGATGATCCTCCTCATCACATATTTGACATGGATATTTCCTATTTCCAGGAGGGTTTGAAGAATTTTTTCCAGGAGATGACTCACCTTGTTTCTTCTTCTTCCCTTTGTTTTGTTTCTTCTTGCTCCCTGGTTGTTTGGTTTCTTTGCCTTTATCTACTGATACGGCATTTACTTCCGAAGCAAGAATTTCTTCTTTTGCATTTTGATCTGAATTCTTACGGGCTTTCTTAGACGAAGCCTTTGTCGATTTCGCGTTTGCCGTGCCAATCACGCCATCGCCGGCATGAGAGTCACTATTGGATTTAGGAGGAGGAGGAATTGAAAATTCCGGTCTAGGGGCGTCAGGTATTTTGTCGTAGAGCGTGCCAGACTGAGTATAAACTAAGTCTAGATATTGTGCACGAGCAATAACTTGCTCCTCCGTTATGACTCCCCCCTTTGCCACATCTTCTGTTATAGCAGGAAGTAACGACTTAATAAACCATTCAGCTAACAGTTGATCGGGAACGTATGTTTTCACCATCCTACGACGACGACGCCACTCATGTATATGATCGGATATATGAGTGGCAGTTGTCTGCTTGAAGTTGGTTAATATTTTTGTTCCCGTTTCGTACCTTATCGGTAATTGAAAATGGGTTAAGAAATTTGTGGCTAGGGAGCTAAAATTGTCGAACGAGGCTCTAGGTAACTCAATATACCATTTTGCCGCTGGACCCGTTAACGTCCTCTGGAAAAGGCGAAGCCTTATCGAATCATCATTCAGGGTGTTTGAAGAACACCACAGATGAAAAGTCATCACATGATTCAATGGGCCTTCACCTGGATTTCCATTGAATTTAGGAATGTCAGATGGAAGTTTGTGAGGAATCGTTGGCCACTAAGGGGTGTAAGCAATCAGATCGTTGGTTAACCGGTGTAAATCGGGTAACTCTAAAGTTGCCACGAATGGTAACTGTTGATTTAGGTTAGGTGAAGCATACCCAGGGTACGATGGAATCTCTTGAGCAGTGGGTCTTTGCATACCAGCATAATGTAATTGATGTTGGTATGACTAATACGGTTGGTGAACTTGACCACTGTAAAGCGGTTGGTTTTGACCGTTTTGAATATATGGTTGTCCACTGTTCGCAAAGATCTGCTGCTCAGAACCTTGGTACACTTGTTGGAATTGTGGTTGTTGGTATTGCACTAGCCACGGTTGTGAAGCCATGTTCTGTTGCGCTATACTAACCGTTGGACCAAGGTGAGGGGTAATTGTACCTATTTGGACTTGTGTCGCCCCACCAGTTGGCGATTGCGGTTGTGACCTAGGGTCAAGGGACTGTTGCATTATAACCTGAGAAATCTGAGGTTGACATACAGCAGGCATCGCTTGAACCTGTGACACTGTTACAATAGCTGATGTGGTCGGGATGTTCGACATAGGTACACACTGTTGCATAGAATATACAACCCTTGGTTGCTGAGGTAGCATAGGTACCCAACCACTTGATGTAATTCCAGTATAACCTGAATACTGTTGTGAACTCCCGTACGGATACCCACGCGGAGGGGGTAATGAAAGGGCATACTGCCCCCCATACGGTAGCAATCCGGAACTCAAGGGGATGATTTGTCCTTGGGGACTGGATTGCCCAAATTGACCTCCAAATGGATCAATCTGGCAAGTCTCAACATAAGAGTTGCCGGATATTATTCCGGATGAACAAACTGGAACAGACCACACTGTCGAAATAGTCCCTTGGTGGACTCCTTCTAGCTGTTGTGAGCTAGTCGGGACAGATGGTATGCCGGCAAACATTGTCGGAGTGACGACAGGGGCCTCTGCTGTCGCTGTGTCATTCGACATAGTCCTAGATGTTGACGGTTGTTCAGACATTTTGAGTCTATCCAATAGATTGCCTAGCGATTCTACAGGAACTTCCACTTGTGGTGGATTAACTTCTGATGAAGGAAATAGAGTGACCCCGACTCCAAAATGGGTTGGAGTACTTGCTTGTGGATCCTCTGCAATTTCCTCTATCGCAATCAAACCCGGTGGAAGAGGAAGACCGTCAGGTCCGTAAAATATTTCTGGTGCCGAAGAAGGGGTTGAATCTATAGCGACAGTTGTTTGAGGAGCAAGGCTCTCTGAACCGGTTACAGATGGAACTGGTTCAGTAGCACAAGTATTTGCCCCCAGACTAGGATTAGTGTTACTGTCCCTCTGTGGCTATTGAACTTCTTCTATAGAGGAAGGGTTTCCAGAAATGTATGGAGTAACCGGAATCTCAGATGTGGTTGGAACACTTGTTCTAACTTTGATAGGAGATTTTGAACCAGTTAAATGAGTTCGCTTTGTCCGTACTGTTTTCGACTCCGGAGACAAAGACAGTTGAATCGTAAGCCTCCGCGAACGACGGGGTTTCAATTGACTTTCTTCCACGATTGCGGATTACTCGATCAACCAAAATACAAAAGGGGAAATTGGTGTTTCCAAATTGAATGAATTTTATTAGACGCTTTAGACACAACCTACTTTTTCACTTTTAAAGAGTCGAGAAAAAGCTAAAGATGACTCTAGTCCCCTTCGATGTTTTAACGAGCCCGAAGTGACAAATGCTCGGATGGAATTTTTCTGTTATAGAGTCTGAAAAAGGCCAAAAGGAACTGCTCTAGAGTTCTAGGCAGAGGGTGTGCCAAACTTTTCGCAAAACTGCAGAATACTTTTTAAGGTACGGGCGGTCGATCTTCGTGAATGCTGTGTTCACTGCATTGCGATCAGTAGGGCGGTCGACACGGCTTCCTAAGGATAAAGGATATATGCCTATAGGGGTCTCCCAATATATACGCGACGGTACGTGGGAGCACAATCTGTACTAGCGCTATCGTCCCTCAGGAGGAATCACCCACCTTCCACGAGATCGACAGTCACTAGGCTTAACGACGCCAGAACACGTCTCTAGCCTAGACCTCTATGTTGTGCGTTATGTTACAAAGCGTTGTTAGGTTCATTCAGTTTATTTTAAGTTGATATTTTTAAAGTTTGCCTTTCAAGGTTCACCACGAGATGTATGATACAAATTCCTAAATGCAGTCTAAAGATGATAAGCAAGCTTTATATCTTTTCAACTTTGAAAATCCTAGCTACTAAGGGAAAAGAAAGACACCATCTTTTCTCAAAGAGCAATCAGCACACTCTAATGCACTTTTCCTAAATCCAACATGCAAACTATCAAATGCAAAATGCACAATGTAGGTGTTTGTTTTCCACTTTCTTAGTATTGATGCCTACAAAGAAAGCTTTTTGTACAACTTTGAATTTGCTTTTAAATGATCAATACAAACAAGCTCACTTTCTCGAAATCGGAGAAGATAGAAGAGATTGCAACACTTAACGATTTTCGAAATAAAGACTTGTTTTGACACCTAAAAGAGACAAATTCAAACGAATAAGCAAAAGTAAATGTATAATCAATCTGCAAACAGCCAATGAACTCTCTTCTAAGATCACAATCAATCAGATCTGAATCAAAGGCTACAGGATGACTATTTTACTCATGCAAAGGAAAACTGTAAATGACGCCATAAACACATAAAAACACTCACAGTCTTTTTGTACAAAAGGAGGTGGAATCTAAGCAAAGAAAAGGAGTTATCTGACTGGCACCTATGCTGGTTAAAGGCTGCAAAAACCAGAGATCTAAACAGGGCAACAGAGAGCAGAGAACCCCAGCTGCACAAGGCCAAACTGGTTCAGCGCAACCTCAACACTGAGGATTTGACATTTAGCGCAGGTAGCCCTCACGGGACCTGCGTTGAAATGCAGACTGCCTTCACAGCAGTTGCGCTGAAGGAGAAACTCTCGTTTCTCCTGGGTTCTAGGTCACAAATTGCTCAAAAATCAACAGTTTCAGGCCAAATCAGAAACACAAGCAAGGTATAATCAAAGGGATGCTTTGAAAGCCACTAAGATCTATCACAAGGATCATCAAATCATTTGTGAATCTATTGTTCAGATCATAGACAAGTCCAGCAATTGGATCAAAGCAGCAACTTTCTACTTTGCATCCGGGAAAGATGCAGTTCGACTGTTGCTGTCAAGTCTATGATGCAAACAAATGATAGAAACTCAAATGAAATGAATAAACAAGTCTTCCCCAGTGGAGTCGCCAATTTGTTGTGGGGAAAAATGCCTATGCAGGACGATCCTATCCACCTAAGGTGTGACAGTGCCTTAGCAACAAACGAGTACAGCTATACTGGTTTCTTCCTTTATGAAATGTGAAAGAAGAGAGATCAATAGACTTACCGGTGTCTTCTGTTTGTCCCTCGATCCAATCTCCCTTCTCTTTGGGTGTTCACAGCTACTTGCCTTCTTGCTTGTCCAGCTACAACTTCCTGCAAGATCACAAGAGAACAGCTACTTGCGACAAGAGAACAACTACTTGAGACAAGAGAAGAACACTACGCAAAGACAGATGTTCACATTCATAACTAGTTTAGGATTAGAAATAAACCCAATACACTAATACATTCATACATCAAAATACATCAGCATATAGGAGAAACCAAGATAGCTTTATTGATGAATAACAAGGTTCAGGAAGAGATACAACCCAGAGGGCTCCAATCCAGCATCTCCTTCCCAGCAAATGGAATTCCTATCTTCAGCCCCTTCAAAGCATTAAACACCCAATGATTCGAGTTTCAAACCAACAACAATTCTTTGCATTCACAAAATTCTAGCCTCTAGATCTCATGGAGGAGAGATCTATATATAGTTATTTTGGAGAGAGGATGAGTCAGCTTGAGATCTGACTAGTGTCCTCTCCCTCTCTCAGTTCTTGAGTCCACTTGGAGGTTCTTGCTTCCACTTGGAGATTTGGAACCTCTTACTCATCACCAGTCGAATTCCCTGAGGCAAGTGTCATTTTGGAAGCTTCCTGGCTTCTGACACCTTGAGGAATGAGTCTGCCACATGTCCAAACTTGCTCAGCGCAGGTAGCTAGTGTTGGAGTTGACATTCAACGCAGGTAGACAGTGGAGCCACTGACATTCAGCGCAGATGGTCAATGGAGCAGTTGACATCATCCTGAATTGACTTGTTTTTGAGCAGTTTCAAGTGGAGAACTTCTGTGAATTGCTGTAGTTTGTTAGCCTTATTCCTCTAGGGGTAGGAACAACATGTTTAGGGACTTTGGATCCCTTAGATTATGGACATTTCATGCTCAATGCTGTAAGGCACAAAAATGTCTATAACAGTAGGGAAAGATGTGAAGAAAATTTCATGGATTTCCATGTAAAAGTAGTAGTCTAACCACTTTTCCTTTGATAGTCGCGGATTCCTGTTCTCCTGCGATGCGAACTTGTGAATCTTCCTATCCAACCAATCGTCAATTTCTTTCTTAGTTGGATTCTAGTGATACAACATCAAACATCTCTATGCAGATCTCGGTCCTGAAAACGGAACCATTTGTTGGCTTGTTGGGGCCTGACCCAGGTTCGAAGTTAATTAGCCAAACAAATTCTTGTACTATTGGCCCTTTCGGCAACAGTCCACGGAGCGTGGACTGAGGTCTCACCCGAAGTAGTATCGTTGGGTGTTGGAACCAAGTTTCTACACCCTTTAGATGTCTGATGGGTTGATTTCGTCCAACTGTGAGTCCCTTTGTGTAGGTTACTTCGTGCACTTCCCTGGCCTTCACGCCCTAATATATTCATCTTTACGTAGCCCTAACCAAGGGTTGTAGGGCTTTCGCACTGCTGGAGCAATGATCTGCACTATTTCCCTAAGTCAAACCTGAGGTCTTACTTATCTTCTTATAACGGTTAGTTATCTTCACGTAAACAGATGCCTTATATTATATTTACTTATTCAACATATTCATATGAGTTCGTGCG
Source organism: Pinus tabuliformis (assembly GCA_031772625.1). Classification (NCBI taxonomy): domain Eukaryota; kingdom Viridiplantae; phylum Streptophyta; class Pinopsida; order Pinales; family Pinaceae; genus Pinus; species Pinus tabuliformis. The sequence continues at coordinate 44,589,722 of CM062815.1, forward strand.
GTAAATAAACAGTAAACTTGCAATTCATACCCAATAATACATAAAACATGAAAAGATACATAGAAATATTGTAAAACTTCTCTTCTATTAATTCTTCCAACAGTTACAGACTCGATCTGCCCTGCGCACTCAGCTGTGGACTACTAGGCCTTTGCGCACTCTACTGTAGAGCCTTCTCCTACTCTATGACCCAAAGACACGATTTACACTTTGACTCAATGCTTCATTCATTCCTTAGATTCATTATTCGATCCCTTCTACACTTAGAGCCTCGCTCTATTTATACAATTCCATGGTTTGTGGACCATGGGTAGATCTTTCAAACCGACATTACATTACAAAAATAAGGGTGGAAAACCCTATGACTATATTATGATTTTGCACTCCATGCCTGAAAATTGCAGAGCCTTTATAATGGACTTAGTAAAAACTTGAGCTTTAAGCCCCAAAACATGCCTTGGGGGAATTCCACAGCCAAAAAAAGTTGATTATATTCTGATTAAATGAAATTTTACCTTCCCAGGCATCTTAGGCATCAAAAGAATATTTTGTCTCGAAAAAAGTGCCATCATTCTACCTCTTGGAACTGCATCATGATTCAACTTGGCTCATGGTTTCGCCTTTGAGTTCCACCCTAGGCCTCCATTTCATGCTTCTCCATTCTGTTGGTCTCTCCATTCGGTGTCACCCCCTTGCAAATGAGTGAGGAAGGCTTTTAATGTGTGGGTGGCATAATTTTCATAGAAGCCACATGTGGCGAAGCGGTTGGACGGAGGCGTCAAATGTGGGATGTCACGGGTTCCAACCCTGCTAAGCTCCCAACCTTGGCATTTGTTTTAACCATTAGTTTAAAATGGTGCATATTTGTTTTAGAGTTTAATATGGAATTGCGGTTGGATAACTATCGGTATTAGTCAAGAACAAAGGTTTGGTTCGGTTTGTTGTAACCGTAATTTGGTGGTTGGTGAGACCACTCGGTGGGGGCCAGCCACATGGGCCAGGCGGGTTCGAGCCCTACCAGTCTCGGCTATCATTTTTTTGTTTTAGTGTTTCATGGTTCCACCGGCTTTGGGTCAAGTTCGTCGGGGTTGGCCCTCCCACCCCAATCAATAGTATGGTGGTTGGGGCTGGCAGGAGTCATGGCCTGCCGACCTATATTTAAAATAAACAAAAAATAAAATATGGTTTGGGGGGGTTGGTGGGGGTCATGGCCAGCCACCTCATTATATATATATATATATATCTATATATATATATATATATATATATATATATATATATATATATATATATATATATATATATTTTCGTTTTATTAAAAAAATTGATCATTTTTAATTTTAACGAAAATAAGGGTTATTAGGCAAATTAGCCATGTAACGAATTCTTCCACTTTCAGGAGCCAGGTTTCATGCCCCAATGTCGGTCAAACTGTAGGGCACTTAAACCTGGCCCACTACCCAACTTTGACCGCAAGTTTGACTGTCTCTATCTCCTCCATACTAGCTCAGGTTTGAGTGTTGTTCACACCGTTCGAATCAGGGTGACGAGCACTTCAACCTGGTGTTGGTTTGGGAGCAATCTGACCACTTTTAATTTTAACCCTTTCTAAGTCCTCTAGGACTTCTACATGTGTCTGTAGCCACCTAGATCAATCCTTCCCACTAAGGAGCTTTTGGTCTTCCAAAATCATGGAAAAAATAATTTGCAACTTCTCTGTACATTGTCTGCAGCATAAGTGTTTGATTCACCCTTCCTTCTCCTTCACATTTTTCCTTCGGAGCCATAAGCGATGAGCCAACACCTGAAACCTTTGCAAACTTGTAGTAAATTTTTTTGCAAATTACATGCTTAATTTACAATACCAACTAATCACCCAAGCATCCCATACTTTCCACGAGTTTATAACACATACTCGGTGGTCAAGTTTACATCGTAATGGAAACAATACCCCAGCTATGAAAACAAGGCCAAAATATCATTGTTTCTTAACAAGTGATGGAAAACACATCATCACTTTTACATTCTAAATTGAAACAAATGATTTTCAAAAACATGTCCATGACAAGCTAACATATCTAGAAACCCTTTTTCACTTATCAATGTGAATGGGTCATCCCCCTGTAGTGGTTTTTCTTGTCAAATGACTTTTTCAACTAGTTCGTGCACCGATGCTTTGTCTTTAAGGTGCTGCTCTAGATGGAGCCTCCAAAACATGGCTCTTTGATGGCCACATTTGTTGCAATGACTACAATAAGTATTCTTCCTCCAGATTTGCTTAACCCACTTCTTTCTCTATTGTGGAGAATTCCTTTCACACCTCATCCTCTTTCATGTTGCCCTTCTCTTCTAGCACTCATCAAATACAGGGTTATGTAAACCAAAAAAAGTAAATGTTTTTTGATTGCATGATTAACTTTCATGATTAACAACATGATTATAATCGAAATGAACATTTGAATATTGAGACTTGCTATACCTTTCCTTGTTGTCTCTAGTGTAGTTATGACAATGAGAGCTTGCCTCAACTCTTTCCTTGAAATGGGCACTGCCATGGGATGATGATGATGTGTTCCCATCATTCTCTTTCCTCGATGATTTCAACAATGTCTTAGAAGCATATGACACCCTTGAGCATTCTTATTTAGTGTATCCCAAGCCTGCAAATCTAGTTCTATGCTCAACCTCCAATGGCTGAGTTATGCCTTGGCTATTAACACCAAGTCCTTATTTTTCCTTGTACCTCATCCTCTTAAGGAGCCTCATGTTTGTCCTTGTAATTGGTATCTCCACATTTCCAATAGAAATTATACTATTTGAAGATGAAACTGAAGGGAAATCAACATCTTTTACATCCACTGTCGAGTTGGAAAGAATTGAAGAGGGCTTCTCATCATCTGTTGTTGGTGGTTCGCTGGCTATCTTGGTGCATTCCCCAACTTCCTTCCTGACATACCCAAGTCCTGTCTGATGAGGTAATTCCTCTATTTTGATGGGGTTGATAATGCCTTGGCCATTAATGCCCAAGTATTTTCCTTCATACCCCATTCTCTTCATCAATTTGGAGCCAGTTCCTCTGGTATGATTTTCAAAAGCGGAAAAATCATAATCAGGAAATGTACATGAAGTCGTAGAATTACATTTTACCTCACAGGGATCACGCTGCAGCTTTGCCAAGAGCTCGTCCTTAGTTTTTAGTTGTCGTAGCAACCTCTATTTCTCCTCTTTCTCTTCTCATAGAAGCATATTCAATTCAATGTTATCTACTTGAAGACTCTAGTTGTTGTGCTTCAGTTCTTCTAGGGCCTCTTCTGTGGCTCGCAACTAAAGTTGCAATTGTTGCTTTTCCTCTGTCTCTTCTTGTAGAGCTTCATACATTATGTCCATCTTTTTGGACACTCTGAGAATGGCCTCGTACATCTATTTTTAATCTCCCAATTGCTACATGTTCCATTGTTCACGCTTCTAATTCACATCCACGTGAAGACCACTCTGATACCAAACTTAATCCGAGTTGACTCAACTTCTAGATTTAACCAAGATATTTTGTTTCTGTGATTTAGTTATAATTTCATTTTTTAAGAGCATAAATGAACATACATGGATTCTTAGGAAAATGGAAACATAATGATGATCAACAAATCATAAACAAGAGACATTGATAAGGAGTTTGTCCAGTGTGGACTACATCTCCGGGCCCGGTGTCAAGATGGTGCAGGTTGCTCCATTAAGTTTTGGAAATGGTGAAGATGTACATGGACTATGCTTTATATCATACAAGTATATGTGCCCTCTACATGAGTGGGAAAGTGTCTCCACAAGACATTCCGCTACATGAACTATCACTAACAATAGACCTCCTATCAGCATGACATAATTTTAGACATGTTGAAAATGAGTATCTTGCCATCATGGCATCAAAGTAATCTCAACCAAAACACCCATGGTGACAATGATTATCCCTCCATTATAGCAACGAAGGGATATCAATCAAATCATACATAACAATCCATGATGAATACATCTCACATGAAATAGACACAAAGATTATGCATCATACATCAAGCAGGAATTGAAACAACATAGTACATCTCACAACAAATGATCAAAGAAGTAAATGGAAACAACACTTCATATACCTCAACTCTAATTCTGGATGAAGAATAGAATACTCAACTACTGGATTTGAATGTACCATTGAAATTGTGGCATCGAATGGCATAGAATCGACTATCCATGCTTTGAAATCTAACACCATCGCTCCAATTTGGAAAATGGCCAAAAAATATAAGGCTTAGCTACAAACCCTGACTGTGCCACTGAATTTCTGTTGTCGAGAGGTGTCAAATTGACTATCCATTTGTCATGTTCTGACATTGATAAAATTTGGGCCTGTAGGAATATTTTAGATTGCCCCGTGATTCTCCAAAGATTCCCTAGATCTGCAAATCAAATCATAAAAATGATCTTGCCATTGAGATCCTTGTGAAATTCTAAGAAGAATGAGTATAAAGTTGGTTGCATTCTGGATCTGGGAAATTTCAGCCTCCAAGGAATTTGGAAGATTCCCTCAAGATTCTCAAAGATTCTCCTCTGTTGTGTTCCCTGCAAAAAATCCGAGAAAAATGACTGTAAACTTGATTACATTATGATCAAATAAAATTTTACCTCCCAAGGCGTCTTCGACATAAAAAGAATATTATGTCTCGAAATACGTGCCATCATTCTGCCTCCTATAACTATGTCATGGTTCCACCCCTGTGTTCCACCTTGGACCTTCATTTCACTCTTCTCCATTCCATTAGTCTATCCGTTCAACGCCGTGCCCTTGCAAATGAGTGAGGAAGGCTTTTAAATGTGTGGGTGGCAGAATTTTCATAGAAGCCACACGCGGAAGAATGGTTGGGCGGAGGCATCGAATGTGGGATGTTGGGGGTTCCAACCCCACTAAGCTCCCAGCCTTAGCATTTGTTTTAATCATTGTTTTAAAATGGCACATATATGTTTTAGAGTTTAAAATGGAATTGCAGTTTAATAACCATCAGCAGCAGTCACGAACAAAGGTTTGGTGCGTTTGTTGTAACCGTTGTTTGGTGGTTGGTGTGATCGCCCGGTGGGGGCTAGCCACGTGGGTTAGGTGGGTTCAAGCCCCACAAGTCTCGACTATCATTTTTTTGTTTTAGTGTTCGTAGTTCCACCGGGGTTGGGCTGGGTCTATCTGGGGTGGCCTGCCCACCCCAATCAATAGTATGGTGGTTGGGGTCAACAGGGGTCATGGCCTTCCAGCATATATTTAATAAAATTCATTTGTTAACATATAATTGGGGGATGGGGAGGGGGGGGGGGGGTTTGTAGGGGTCATGGCCTGCCACCTCATTATATATATATATATATTATTTTTAATTTTTTCATTTTATTGAAAAAATTGATCATTTTTAATTTTAATAAAAATAAGGGTTATTGGTAAAATTAAGCATGCAACAAATTCGTTTTCTTTCAAGAGCTATGTTTCATGCCCTAGTGTCGGTAAAATTGTAGGACACTCAAACTTGGCCCACTGCCCAACTTTGAACGCAAATTTGACTGGCTCTATATCCTCCATACAAGCTTGGATTTGAATGTCATTTGCACAGTTGGAATGAGGGCGACTAGCACTGCGATCTGGTGTTGGTTTGGAAGCAATCTGAAGACTTTGAATTTTGACCCTTTTTGAGTCCTCTGGGACTTCTGCATGTGTATGGAGCAAGCTCGATCATAGGCTATCTTGTCTGCATAATCAATATAGATTAGCATGATATAACTTCACAAAATATCAACCCAAACATAATTAAGGTCATGATATCCATAACAGTAACAAGCTGACATGTTCACATCATATCATAAACAATTGTCATGCATGCATAACAATCACATATGTATAGTGAGTCTAGATTATTATGACACAATATCACAAGCATATCAACTCATACCTAAATTTCATAAACCTAACCATCCACATACGTCAATCCAAATTAGCATGATACATATAACATAAAGATCATAAGTACAATGGCCATAACCATCATGCATATGGCTACAATGCATATAAAAACAAGTTACTATTCTTCATGACTAATGACATAGGTACATATGATCACATTGATTAACTAACATATATTATACATGTAACCGAAACAGCCATAGACTAATAGACATGTACAAAACCCTAATGCTTATAATAATCATTAACCATCATACTTGCATTCCAAACGTACAATACATGTATGAAGATCTGCTCGTACCTCAATGTCTAATGCTACAACCTTGCTCTGATGATCTACATCTCCTTCTCTATCTCGGAAAAATGTCAGTGTCATATCATACCAATGGCATCGTTATGACATAAACTACATGCAATGACCTCATGCACGAAAAAAATAACCATGACAATGCATGAATAATAGCATGCATCTAGCTCATTCATTTCAAGTGTTGAACTTGGCTCTGATACCACCCTATAACTACCTCGTCCCACATTTACCCACTTTCACCGGCTTTCCCAAGGTAAACATGAGCTGAGGGTCACTTTGATAATACTCAACCTCCTATATGACCTTAAGGAAATGGAGTTGACAACTAGAGACCTTACTGACCCCTCAGGTGATATGAGACCTTCATAAGGAACCCAACCCTCCATATGTCAATTCCCTAAGATGAGTCTCCTTTTCACTAACGTAGAGCCCTAGTAGCTCCCTTTCCAAGCCCTCCAAGCAACTGAAATACTCCAGTCTCTCTCATGAGTTAGCCTGAGTGCGACTATAGCCTTTTTCTTCTAGTGTTGTGCTAGTGACTGTCATATTTAAGACTATTTTCGAGGACTAGGACCTAGTATCTACCTAGAATTCCATGAAACTTCCAGAACTCATAAAAGACATAGAAACATGCTTGTAAACCAAAACTAAAACCAAGACTTGACCTAACCTTCCCTAACTGGGACTGACATTCCGTCAAACACTTGGTAAACTTGCAACCTAGAGGTCATGAATGCAAACCTGGACATAATGATTTGAAAAATTATCTGAGGTTTTACAAGAAGGGTCATTACCTTCTCACATTATCTTTCATAATATCAATTAGGCCTTGCATTCATTATTTATTCAATTACAAGTAAAAACATGAAAATATCCATGACTAAGAACTCTCAAATAACCATGCTTATAACCAGCATATAACCAGATAAATAACAATGGGAGAACAACCATTAAAGCCACATAACAACAAGTACATTTACTCATCAAAAGTAAGAGGAACTTATCTCTTATTAAAAAGGAAAAATCCAACCAGGTTCAAGGCTTCCCTATACCACCTGACCATAGATTGGTTGAACCAAATCTTTCTTTTATCCAATCACCCTCGTGCCATTTTCTAAGAATGAATGTGGGATATCATGGGATAAGCCAATCCATAAACAACCAAGGGAATCCAAAGGTTAAACCATCTCCACCCTCATCATATTGTTACATCACCTAAACCAGTGTTAAAATCCCAAAACCAAACCGAGCTTGCATGCCTCAAAATTTTTTTTCCAATACCTTGAGGGATTTTCTTGTCTCCACCCTCATACTTTACCATGTATCCCACCATTACTGATCAAGGGATTCCTAGGCCTTAGGGAATTTTCCTCAAACTACATCACCCAGATTCAAAATCTTCCAAAATTCCAAATCTCAAATCGATAACAACCCCATCACACCATGGTTATCCATAAATGGCAAGGCTAGGCTAAAATCCACTGTCAACCCCAGTTTAACCCATGCTAATGACAACAGAAGAACCAAATACCAACATGCACATACCATATATGTCAAAACCAACTAGGAAATCATACATGCAATTTGTTACCTGCAAGTATTCCTACTGAATCTGCTTGGTCCAACTTTTCCTTACGTGATCCTTGCTTTCCTTTGCTTTCCTTATCTTTCATTTTCTTTCCTTGTCCTCTTGGTGCTCTTCCCATCTCTAAGACTAATTCCAAAACTAAACTTATAAAACATTGTGCACTGATCCTCAGAATCCATTTTCTCATTGGTGCCTCTAATTTCTTCATTTTCCCTCTATTTTCCTTCAATTTCCTCCTCACATGAAACCTATGACCTTTCACCACCATTTTATCCTATTTTCCTTTGTTTTCATAAATAAAATGCCAAAAATACCTTTTTTCCCTTTTAAATCCTTTGCCATTACCTTTTCCAATTTCCCTTTAGCCATGAACACATCAAGTGATGCCCAGTAGGATATTTTTTTCAACATTTAGCTTGGAATAAGTGTCCCATGACCTTGGTATTATTTTTCCTTTATTAACTTTTATTACATTAACTTTTAACCCCAGGTTATTACACATGGACTTTTGAAATTTCCTCTACATCTATCCTAGGATGTTCATGAGGAAATCCTTGGGTCTTTGAGAAATCAATCAAAGCATACCATTGTCATATCCATGGGGGGGAATTCCATGGTGGAAGACAATGGTGAATGATAAATCATTACCTAATCATGATCAATAATAAATTCAAGGTGTACAATAAGGGGCTTCAATGGAAGACAATCCTTCATCCTCTAAAACCAACTATGACTTGATAAAATCACTTAATACTTCAGCCAAGGAAGCATAAGGAAAATCAAAGCATGGTATCAAATACACACCAAATCAACAAAGGAAGAATGAGGAGAAACCCTAATCTTCTCCCTTCCATGTGATATTTTCTATCCCTCAATGGATCAATTTGAAAGGCTTGTAAATAACTTGAACATTCCACCATTAATATTTATGCACCAAAATAAAACCAAGTAAGACGAGCTTCAAAAATTGATACATTCACCAAAAAGAAAGAACTCTTAATACCGTAAATGTTCCAAAAAAGATATATTGATTGGGATCCAAAAAGAGAGAACTTTCAACTACCTAACCATAAGTTCAAATGAAAAGGTGCATCACATAACATAGATGATTCATCTCTTCCTTTCACAATAAAACTAAATTTTTCATGTGATTCATTAGATCTAGCCTAGGAAAAGTAACTAAATAATTGTAAAAAAATATTAAAAAAAAGTGGTCAAGCCACATTTACAATGAATAGGATGAAGTAAATGAGAGGTCCTCTCCTCCAAATAAGGGTGAATTATGCCCATCTAGGCTCCAAAGGCTCTCCAACATGTGTATATGCTCCATGAATATCTCCAAGTTTCAAATTGATCCTCCCAAGATACCTCCAAAGTGGTTAAATGTGCTTCCAAGGTCAAAAAATTACTTTGTCAAAATAGAGAAAATTGTTCAATATAATTCTCTAATACCTCCAACTAATGTATCAAATGAATACCCAAGGTCATAACTTGGGTTAAGGGACCTCCATGAAGCATTGGAATAACTTCCCAAGCACAAAAATAAGTCATAAACCCCTAAAAATCCACATTAACGTCAAAATACATGGGGTTGACCCCTCAAGTTTAGCTCATTGGTCTTCAAATGATGTCTTTTAAGTCACCTCCACGTCTTTGAAATTGTATGTTTTGTCAAATTTGCATTAATTCCAATGAAGAGATGGGTTCAAAAATGTCCCTATATATATCCATTAGAGGAATGTGTGTAGTTGACACAAATAGATCAACTTTCCTTTCCATTTTAGCAGTTTTCCTTTTAATTAAAAGTAAAGGATATAGAGGATTTTATTACCGATATGATTTGGAGGAGGACGTTGCAATTTTGAGTCGAGAGAAAGAGTGAAGTGCATCTACAGTGATAAAGATAGAATGGAGAGGAGTAGAGTTTTATTTAACGGTAAAGAAGGATAATGAAAATGATGAGGATATGGATGAAAGAGTGTGGAACGATTGTGGTGGATGAGTTGGCTCACTTGCTACATGCTCACTTGCATCATGAATGGTTTCAAGAGAAAACCTTTTCCACCCTATGGGGCTTGTGCGCTAGTAAGTCATTTTCCCTTGACTAGTAGAGGGTAGGATTTGAGTTTTAGATCTCCAAAACAGTTCTTCCTGGAGACATGCACACATTTTAATCCTCAACTAGTGTGGGGTGGCCCACCCTTCAATTTATCCATATAACAATGCTCCACTTTATAGGCCTGTAATTCTAGGCTACTTTGAATATATAGCATAACAATTTTGTGAAGGATTTTATCCATAATTTGGCTATGTGAGCCCCTATATATATATATATATATAATTTTATTTTCGAAAGACAAAAATAAAAGTGACTACAACAAATTATTAGATCACAATTGTACTTTGTTATCACATGAAAATATTTCATTAAATTCAACTCTCATGGGATCCTAAAATTTAAAATCTATCAAATTTAATTCACATTTCCTTTTGATTTGGAAACTCTCTCTGTAGCGATATAAGCAAAGTGCACTGCCAAATCAAAAGGGCAGTGAATGGCCAATTTGACAAAGACAAGCAAATTCCTCCCCAACCAATCACTCCCCAGATCAATTTTTTTTTTTTAATATTCTCAGGCATCCATCATATGTTTGACATTAAGATAAAACGTTGAATATTCGATGCCATTCCGATGGAATAGACCATCGGATATCCGACTTTGCATTGACGAACGAATGAGTCAATTTCATAACACTCCCATTGCATTAAACTAAACTATTGTAGTGTCCCTCATCTGATGCCACAACATAGAACATATGATTCCATGCCAACAGAAAAAACCATCGAATCCCATCAGACTGATGGGATAATATGACGCCAAATATCTAACATCCAAGAGTGAGACGTTTTGCCTCTATTGCGATGGATATCCTGATTATGTTTAGCCCGTTGCTTAAACTTATTGTAACATCAATTATTCGACACTAGTAACACCATCGAACAACCGATGAAAAAAAACAAACGTCGGATCTCATTGCACTAGAATAATACGGTGTCACATAATATCCAATATCCAAGAATCACATTTTTTGGCATTTATGGCAGCGGATATCGGATGTTTATCCCATCACAAATCCGACCGCAAAGCATTAGACGATCAAAGACATTTTTGGCCAACTTTTGTGCTAGGTATTCAATGCCTGTCACAACGAATATCTGACGCTTAAAAAAGTGTCGACTATTTAATACAATCCCACCAACGAAAATTATATCTTGAATGGTTCTTATATCTAACAACTATGAGTTGAATAAGTGATGAATAAATGTAAGATTTTCACCCCATTTCTACCGGTGTGAAATTTGTATTCACCTCTCCAATAGATCAGAGATGCATTGGGCACAATTTTACATCAAATACTGATGTTGGGAACCAATTGAAAGAAGTAATGGCTTAGAATAATACAAACATTATAACAATTGTATCAACAATGTGATCTTTTCAATGCATAAATAACTCGAGGGAACCCACCGCGGCCACTATATTCATGTGGAATTTGTTAGAAAATTGAGATGTACTAGTCAGTGAAAACAAAACTAAATGCAAGAATATGTATAGCCCTTGGGAGCAAGAAAAAAGAAAAAAATATCAAACAATTCCCAAGCAGTTAGACTACTACAATTTCCCAGAACCATATGACAATCGAACTGGTTTCTCAAGAAAGATCCATACCATCTATAAAATTTAAAGAGATCTATAAAGGATTTGAATTTCCCTGTGCAAAGGATTCCCACTCTTGATATCCAGATGTTGTTTGAACAGTTTCCTTTCAAGAAAACCAGGGACGTTGAGATAGATTTCCATGGATTAGGTTACAGTGAAGGAAATTGGTTCTCCTTCTGGCCATTTACCCATTTAAACATGACTTTGTATGCTTTCCTTCATATATTTATGCCATATCATGTAAAGCTTTGTATTGAAAGATTAAATAAATGAAAGAAAACATCTTTCTATTGGTCTAGACTCTCGCTGCCAACATCTTCTCGACATCTTGGTTTTATATTTCTTGTTTATAATTCCTTGCGTTTGAGTTTTCAATTCTCTACATTTTCATGGTCTGTCATACACTATTAATCATATTTATTTGGTATATTTTTTCCACATGTACATAACACTCCATTATTTTTATTTGTTTAATATGTGGTAACTCTTATTCACGATTAGGTTTTCCATTGTATATAACAATTTTCTTTTAATTGTATATTTCAACTTAAATAGGAGGTGTTCCAATTTAAATTTTCTTACTTAATAAATATTATAATATAATTTTGTACAATGATTAGGGTTATATTAGTTAATTAGTATTTTGTCTTATTTTCTTTCCTTTGGTCAACGTTGTAAGATTTAGTATTGTTACTTGAGGGATACAATTTTGGCAAAGATGATATTGTGTGCTCAAGACTTTTCCTTGTGAGCCATGACACTCTCAACAAAGGTGATAGGATTGGGTTGCACTAGCTTTGGTGTGGACCCTACCTCACTCAAGTGACTTAAAACAATATGGCAAGTGATCCTAATGCTTCTCATTGCCCACTAAGAAGTTCAAGGATGTTGGTGTTCCGAGAAACCCATTTCAAAACATCAACATTCTCATGAAAGTGGTTGGTGCATTACATAAACTAAATGGCATGACTAATCTTTGATATAAACATTATCTATTTTTGAAGGTGGTTTTCCAAGTACCTTCTTCCCTAACTCGAACCTCGTGATATCCTAATTTTAAGTCTAGGTTGGTGAATTATTTTTATTATTGAAACTATTCCAATATATCATTTATTCTTGCCAAGCGGTACATTCTCTTGAGAGTAATTTTTTCAAATCCCTGTAATCAAATAACATTCACCAAGTTCCATATTTCTTAAGCACAATGATGATGGGTGACCCACATGGTGAAATACTTGGTAGAATAACACCCTACTCTGGGAGTTGTAGCAACTACTTCTTCACCTCATTTTCTTCTATAATAGATTTCCTATATGACCTAATGTTTATTAATGGAGACTACTCCACTTCCATCTTGGGTGTTAACCCTTTGGGCTCCTAGAACACTCCCTTGTATGCCTATAACATCTCTTTCGTTTTTTGCCTTTGTTCACTAGTGCAAGCATCTAGGGATACCTTTACTTCATTAACTCTTCTACAAACTGATTTTCTCCTAAAAATAATAAAACATACTCCTTACTTGAATCGATTCATTTCTTGGATTGATTAGAATTTAAAAATGAAATTTTAAAATTTCCCTTGTGAGTGTTGTCGGTGAAGGATTTTTCATCCTCAATGAGGTGGTATTGGTTGGATCTTCACATGAATATTGCATCCCCATATATATATATAGGCTCTCCTAAACACAATTCCACATACATCAAGTGGAACTACATTTAATTCTACTTCATCAATAAAATCAACATGGATAGAAAATCTAATTTCACATACCATTATTTCTACATCCTTATCAACCCATCCTAGTGTATATTAGATAAGATTACATTGAACCTATAATCCTTGTTTTTTTACCAAATCTACTATAATGATATTCTCCTATGATCCTAAGTTAAATAGAGCACCAATTTCCATCCTCTTGACATGTATCTTTTTATGGAAGAGTTTGGTCATCTCCTCTTCCTGTTGATGAAGGCTACTAAGATTCACCCCAGTGTGTGTTGATGTAAGTATGATCTTCTCATCCACTTCTTAGTTGTGTTACACTTGATTCCTCTAATATGTGTCTATGACATTTTCCTTCTTCACATATTTCCTTTGGTTATTTCGATTTAGTTCTAGATGTAATTTCCAACACATCTCCTTTATGTGATGATCAATGTTATAGTGGTTGCTAGGATATTTTCATTGGTGTTTTGTGGCTATTATCTTCTGTGATTTCCACATTTTCATTTATTCTTCCCTTATTTGGAAGCTTCCTAGTGTTCCTTTTACTTTGAACCACTTGATTTCCCTTTCTATTGGCCTATTCTTTCTAGGTAATATGCCTATACTCAAACCCCCAGCCATTGTTCTACATTTGGAAAAAATCACTTAGTTTTGTATATGATTTTGTAAACCCCTTAGGCCTTTAGGAGTAAACTTATGTTCTTGGGAGATATTCCTAGCAATATTTCCATCCTAAATTCTTTAGTGTACTTCTCTACACTCTACCTCCATCCCTGCCTGAAGTAATGCAATTGGATCCAGTGGTCCTCTATCTACCTAATAGGGTAGAATTGAGACTTTATGAGAGTTTTGGAATCCTCCCACTTAGTTATTGGGGGATTTTAGGAAAAATACTGAGACGAGGGTGAAGGGGGGGGCGGGGGGGGGGGGGTTGAATTAGTATTTTACACACTCCCAATCTTAATTTCTTATTCTGATTGTTATACATGGTTGTTGTAAAGGAAACTAGCATATGTATGTGATTGTTACTATAGAAACCTATGTATATCTAGATAACTTACCTTATCATTATTGGTCACTAAGATGACTCTTTAAAATCAACTTAATCCTACCTTCATTAATCTTATCAACTTGTGATTCATCTCTTATTTCAAGGCTATCAACATAATATATGCAAGAATAGATTCTTAGATTATGAAAGAGTGTAAAATGATTGTTACAGAAAAGTTACATTAAACATTATCCTAATTCAATTGGTGCAGAGAAAAATGATGACAACAAATAATTACTCCTACAATTACAATCTTATGAAGAAAGGTTATTTTAATTCATCAACCATTTTATTTATCCTTCAACAAATCCTACGCATAAGGAAGACTAGTAAATCACACAAATGCTTAAAAGTCTTACTTCTTAAAGATAACATACAGAATTCAAAAGCTCAAACCTTTAATTCATGTAACACAATCCAATTAGCAATTTCAAGAAATGCATAACAAAATTACAAGATACAAAATTCAATTGATTATCTACCACGAAATTAATGACAAGTGAATAGAAACACAACTAATGCAAATGTGGAAAAGTAACTAACTAATAATGACACATAACAGACATTAGAACCTCCAGTGACTGGATCCACAATCTCCAGGATTACTGTCTTAGATATATTCAATATTAGGGACTAAGGTAAGATCTTGCGCAAATTCATTAACTTCAAAGAGTTTTACAGAATGACCTTGAGAAAGTTCAAATTCAGATTGTTGTGTGCAATATATAGTGAAAAAGTAATAATAAAAAATCTCCTTTGTCTTTTCACTTGTTGTCTTATATATTACATTGATGACTTAATATGGAGCTATCCTAAGAATCGAGAGATTCTTAGGTTTTCCCTTTTAACCGTAAGATCCTCGAATAGTAATGATCAGTTTCCTTTGACTTCATTCTTCGATCACGCTTAGGCATCAAGTTGTAATTTTCCACAATAAGGCATCGACTGATCCAAAATATAGCTCCACTATCTCGATGGAACAACAATTGTTTGATTGGACTAATCTACATAACAATTTACTCAAATTATAACCTTCTCCTTATCCTTTTCCTCTTAAATCATTACAAATTAAAGGAAAACTACTTAAAAACATAATGTTTATTTAAGGAAATAGTGAGAAGAATTATAGCACTTTCATGGCCCAACATTCCCCACAGCTTACCTTATTTCATCTCCTCATGCAAAAATATGATTAACATGTAGTGAGGTAAACAAATAATCTGGGTAAGAATGTTCACCATAATTCTGAAATCCATTCTTGTTTTGAAGAACCGTGAAAGTTTCATTTTGTTGGGTTGTGTTATATTCTTTCCACGACTAACCACCCTAGTTAACTAGGGGATCAGAAGGGGGGTAAAGCCCCCCCTTCGTTGCACCTATTTTGCAGTGGGGGCGTCAAAGGGGATTTGAGGGGGCGAGTAGCCCCCCTCTACAGGTCTGGGGCAACACCCCAGGGAAATGTTTTTGGACCCTATATTAGGTGGGGCGAACCTACCTATGGTTTTGTGCATGGTTTTCGCACATGGTTTTGGGCGCAATGGTTTTTGGTCCATGGTATTGAATACTTCGACATGTATATATATGTATTGTAACATTGAAAGGAACATAATGAAAAATCAATCTGGTAGTCCCAGTTTTGGGATCGAGGGGAAAATCTCTGTGTATGTGTGTTTTATGTGTTATGCTCTCGCATTGTTTATTTTCTGTGTTTTAGAATTCATATGTAGGTAATTTCTATATGGGGTTAAAACCTACATTTGGTATCAGAGGTGTTTTGGCTTCAAGGGGATGCCTTTGTTGCTGAGGGGTTTCACTCGTGCCTATGGTAGACACTATTCAGTGGGAGATCTGCGGGATAGATTCTGATGGTGAAAGAGGATGGCGAGCAGTGGAAAGATAAAGATCGAGAAATTTAATGGCCAAAGTTTTGAGTTATGGAAACTCAATATGGAAGATCTGTTGGTAGATAAAGATTAGTGGATTGTAGTAAATCTAGGTACTAAACCAACGAGAGTGTCCCGTGAAGAATGAAAAAAGTTGGATCGAAAGGAAAAGAGCACAATACGATTGTGTGTCTCAGATTCAGTATTGTTGAATGTATCAAGGGAAGCTGCAACTAAGGCGTTGTGGGTCAAGTTAGGGACTTTGTACCAATCTAAGTATCTGGTGAACAAACTGTTCCTACAAAAAAAGTTGTATAACCTAAGGACGAAAGATGGAGACTTGGTGACAGAGCATCTGAATGCATTTAATACAGTGGTAAGTTACTTACTATCAGTTGATATTAAAATTTCAGATGAAGATAAGTGCATTAGTTTGTTGTGTTCTCTACCAGATTCATGGGATATTCTGGTTATTGCAATAGGTAGAAATGCAACTAACTTGCAGTTTGATGAAATAGTCTCATCCTTACTCACGGAGGAGATGAGACGGAAAAATATGGAGAGCGAGAATGGTGATGCCTTGTCTGTACAAGGACAATCCCAAAATAGAAAAAAAAAATAAGTCATTGAGTGGGATATATAAATCTAGAGGGATATCTAAATATCCAGGAAAACCTGTAAAGGTGTGCTAGAAATGCGAAAAGGAAGGGCACTACGAAAAGGACTGTAAATCTTAATCTCCTGACAAAGGAAAGGGATCTGATGATGCTCCTTCTGTAGAGGAAAAAACCACCTGAGATGAAGGTGGGGATGTATACTTAGATTCTTCAAGTACACATGTATATCATGAGGCATGGTTGATTGACTCAGGTGCATCCTTTTACTTCACTCCCAATAGAGAGTGGTTTTGCGAGTATGAGAAATATGATGGTGATGATGTCTTCTTAGGGGATGATAGGAAGGCTAGAATCATTGGTCGTGGAAAAGTAAAGTTGAAGTTGCAAGGTGGAAGGGTTAGAACACTTCTAGGTGTTCTTCATATTCCTGCATTGGCCAGAAATATGACTTCTATAAACAAGCTAGATGATGCATGTGTAAAAGTAGTGTTTGAGAAAGATACCTGTAATATGGTTCAGGGAGCACTGGTATTGATGCGGGGAGTTCAGAATGGAACTCTGTGCAAGCTACAAGGTAGCATTGTTATTAATGGGTGCAATAGTTCTGTGGTTCCTGAAAGTGGAGTAGAAAATCTAGTGGTCTCTAGAGAAAAGACCATGCTATGGAATCAAAGGCTTGGACATATTGGAGAGAAGGACCTTCGAATACTTCATGGTAAAGGTATGGTATAAGGTATGACTAATAGATCTCTGGATTTTGATTTTTGTGAAAATGGTGTATATGGGAAGCAAAATAGGGTGAGCTTCCCCTCTGGTTGTAAGAGAGTGAAATAGATATTAGAGCTTGTGCACAGTGATTTGTTTGGACCTATGAAGGTTTCATAATTGGGTAGGTCTATGTACTATGTATCATTTATAGATGAATTCTCAAGGAATACATGGATATATTTCCTAAAGAATAAATCTGAAGTCTTTGACAGGTTTAAAGAATTTAAGGCTCTAGTGGAAAACCAGACAGAGAAGAAGATAAAGGTGTTGAGGACAAAAAATGGTGGAGATTTTTACAGCAAGGAATTTGAAGAATTCTATAAGAAGTGTGGTATAACACGACATAAGACTACTCCATACACACCTGAGAATAATGGAGTTGTAGAAATAATGAACTAGACATTGATGGAAAGGGAAAGAAGCATGCTCAGTGGTACCGAGTTAGCACAAGAATTCTGAGCAAAGGCGGTGGAGATCACATGTTACTTGGTCAACAGATCACCTTCATCAGTGTTGGAGGATAAGACTCCACAAGAGGTATGGACTGGTAAGAAACCATCTCTTTCACATCTGAGGGTATTTGGATGTGATGCATATGTACATGTTCCAAATGAGAAAAGAAAAAAGTTGGATAGTAAATCTGAAAAGTGCATCTTTATTGGGTATAAGGATGGTTTAAAGGGTTATAAGCTTTAGAACCTAGTAACAAAGAAGGTTTTTTACAATTGAGATGTGGTTTTCAGAGAGGTGAAAAATGTTATTAAACATGAAGTCCTATCAAAGGAATGTGAGAAGGTAGAGCTTGAGCTAAAGGAGGAAGAATCAGAGTCTACAACAGAAGAGGAATCAAAAGATGATGAGCCATAAACTCTGGTTGTGAGAAGATCAGTTTGAGAAAGAAGGAAGCTAAAAAATTATAGTCCATCTCCTTTCTATTCAAATTTTTCTTAATCTATTACTGATGATGATCCCATAATTGTGAAGAAAGCAATAGATTCAGAGGATGGAAAACTCTAGAAAGAGGCCATTGTTGATGAAATGACATCTTTGCAGAAAAATGAGGCTTGGGATCTAGTGGAGTTGTCGACCAGAAGGAAACCCATTGGTAGCAAATGGGTGTTCAAGAAGAAGAAAAATGCAGAAGGAAAGGTGGAGAAATATAAAGCTCAGTTGGTAGAAAAAGGTTATTCCGAGGTGCCAGGAATTGATTTTGGTGATATTTTTTCTCCTGTTGCTAAGGTAGCTTCTATTAGATTACTTTAATCTGTTGTTACTGCTTTTGATTTTGAAGTAGAATATATGGATTTGAAGACAAAATTTCTCCATGAGGATTAGGAAGAGGGGATCTACATGAAGCAACATGAAGCCTTTGTGTTGAAAGGTAAGAAAGAACTGGTATGCAAGTTAAAGAAGTCTTTGTATGGGCTAAAACAGTCACCAAGGATGTGGTATTAGAAATTTGATACATTTATATGGGGACTTGGATTCACCAAAAGCAAAGTAGATCACTGTGTGTATTTTAAATTAATTGGTGACCATGTTATTTATATGGTCTTGTATGTGGATGGCATGTTACTAGTTGGGAATGACAAATAAATTATCTAGGATTTGAAGACCCAATTGTCCTCCAAATTCAACATGAAAGATATTGGTGTTGCAAACTATATTTTGGGCATTGAAATTAAAAGAGATAGGGCAAAGAGGAAGATCTTGTTAAACTAGAGGAAGTATGTTGAGACATAATTTTAGAGGTTAAATATGTAGGATAGTAAATCGGTGAAGGTTCTTATTCTTGTAGGTGTAAAGTTATCCACTGAACAGTGTCCCAAGACACAAGAAGAGGAAGAGGACATGTCCCGTGTTCCATATGAAAGTGCAGTCAGTAGCTTGATATATGTGATGGTCTGTACTAGAACAGACTTTGCACTTCAAGTGGGAGTATTGAGAAGGTTTACAACAAAACCAGGTAAGGCGCATTGGACAACAGTAAAGTGGGTTTTTAGGTATTTGCATGACACTAGTGATTATGGTTTGTGCTACCAAGGAAGACTAGGATTGGACAGAGTTTTGGATATTCGTGGCTTTGTTGATGCAGACTGGGTTGGAGATATGGATCAGAGAAGATCTGCAAGTGGGTATGTGTTTAACCTATTTGGAGGTGCAGTCAGTTGGATGAGTAAGAAACAATCTGTAGTGGCACTATCAACTACAGAGGCAGAATACATGGCAGCCACTCATGCAAGCAAGGAAGCAGTTTGGTTGCAGAGATTGTGTTCAAGTATGGTGTTAGTAAAGGGAGTTATAAGGATAGAATGTGACAAAAAAAGTGCAATTTTCTTCGCAGAGAACCCTTCTTACCATTTAAAGACAAAGCACACTGATGTTCAGTATCACTTTGTGGGGGATATGATAAAAGACAAAAAGGCATTGTTGGTAAAGGTGGAAACTTTGAAGAATACTGTACATGCATTGACAAAATTTGTGAGCTGTGAGAATTTCTCTTGGTGTAGAGAAACAATGGGCATTGCAAGTCTCGATAAATGACTAAGCTCTCCTGTGGCCCCTTGTTGAAAGAAAAAAACAAGTGTGAGAATGTTGGGTTGTGTTATATTATTTCTAGGACTAGTCACTGTAGTTAACTGGGGGGTTAGGGGGGCCAGAGCTCCCCCTTCATTGCGCCAATTGCGCAGTGGGGGGTCACAGGGGGTTTGAGGGGGGCAGGTTGCACCCCTCTACGGGGTCTGGGGCAGTGCCTCGGGGAAATGTTTTTTGGACCCTATATTAGGTGGGGCGAACCTACCTATGATTTTGTGCATGGTTTTCGCACATGGTTTTGGGCACGATGGTTTTCATTCCATGGTATTGGATGCTTCGGCATGTATATATATCGATAGTAACATTGAAAGGAACATAATGAAAAATCAATCTGTTAGTCCTGGTTTTGGGATCGAGGGGAAAATCTCTGTGTATATGTGTTTTATGTGTTATGATCTCGCATTATTTATTTTTTGTGTTTTAGAATTTGTATGCAGGTAATTTCTTTATGGGGTTAAAACCTACACATTTTCCTCTCTCTTAGAAATTTCATATTTAACACTATAATCATTTGGAGGATACCAAATAATAGGGCATATTTACCGACACCCAATTCAAGGCAGTCTTTCAAGCAGAACCATACGATTATAATGTTGCATCTGATTGGCTGCTACCTAGAAATTTCTATAATTAAAAGGCTCTATGTTCTTGATCTCATTAGGAGATGCCTTCCATCGATGTTGTGTCGCCCACAGGGCCTCCTTTTTAATGTCTTTGAAATACTCTAGACCTACTATAAGAACATATTTATGCATGGGGGCTAAAGAGGAAACAACCCCAGGTCGTTCCATGAACCTTTTATGCTTTATAAAAGTTCGCAGTGGAATGTTAGGTTCCCCTCTAACCCAGAGGTCTAAACCATTCTCTCTTCTTTGAAATATGCTATAGGCCTTATATCAATTGATTTGATTCCTATCAAAGGATATGAAAGCTTGGAATTACACATCCCTAATAAAAGTACTAGGGTTCTCATTCGTCTGTTCTTCTAGAAAAAAGTTATGCATGTAAAGTTCACATAAGAAATATCTGACATTATCCTTCTGCTCTCAAAAACACTTAATAAAATAAGAAACAATAGTGAACTCAAAATGCTTTCTAGACTGTATGGCTCATACTTTCAGTAATAAATATTGTTCAAGTAGAAATAGGGCATAGGTTTTACCTGGAGATCTACAAGACAGTGCATTAGAGTAGAGAGAGCATATTTCCTTGGTTTGTTCCAAAGCTTTTTGGAGCTGCCCTCGTAATTTCTCTATTTTGTTTTCTTCCATTCTATGTTCGACATGGGTTTTGTCTTTAGCAATAGTCAGTGCTTTTTACTTTTGTAGCAACTCTTAGTGTTCTGCCTGAGGTATTACTTGCTCTCAGTATTGTGTCAAAAATTGTTTATGCTTTTCCAATTCCCTGTTTAGTACTTGGATAGCGGTCTCCTTGATCAAGGGAGAATAGGGAAGCACTAATTCAGTTTGTGTAGCCCTATTAATAGTCATCAATAGGTTTGTCTATATTGCTACTTCTAATGTAACCATGAAAGAGTTGATATCTATTTGAATTCCCATAGAATTAGTGGGAATATCCTCATATAGAATTTCTCTGTGTTTAATGGGAATTCCTTCAGTCTGAGTTTCTGCATGATTAATGGGAGTTTCCTCTGTCTGAGTTTCTAAATGATTCATGGGAGTTCCCTTAGTCTGGGTTTCTACATGATTCATGGGATTTCCCTCACATTGGACTCCAATTTTCACAGTTTGTATTTTATTTCTACAACATCCCCCAGAGTTTCTAAGACATTTTCTGAGTTGTTCCATCATTTTTCTCAATTTTTTATTTTCTTGCTTTAATAGATTTATTCTCTACCTATTCCTTTCTTTCAATCCTTCAGTAGGTTTTAAAATCAGTGTTGTAGATAAATATGGAGCAATAGTGACATTTTTTTTAACAGGAGGTACTTCAATTTTTTCATAATTTTTATGAATCAAAACTGTAGCAATTGAGTTATCTTCAGAATTCTGATTATCAGGGGTCAATGCAATGGTCCCTTCTCTAGAAAAGTAATTTTTTTCATAGCTCTGGCTAATATTTCTGAATGTTCCTGGCTATGCATGCTTGGTGAAGATGGTAAGATCTCACTATTATCAGAATTAGGGGTAGAGGGAAAAAATTAGCAGTTGGTTGAGATAGGTTCTCAAAACAGTATTCATTCCCTTCAGAAGGAAAGAGGGTTCCCATATTTTCCAAGACATGGCTATTTCCTCTTCACAAATTCAGGGTGAATTAACCTGTTGTTCCATAGGATATTCTTGAGACAAATCATTCTCCAATGCATGCTCAACATACCCTATAGGCTGCTTTTCCCTAACCAATATTTCAGACCTTCTACGCTTCGTTGGCAACAAAACTAGGACAAAGGCCACCCTCTTCTTAGCTCTAGTCAAATTCTGCAAAACTAGGGTTTGACTATCACTTCCCTCTCTTGGCTGAATATGTACTAGTTCAAGGGGAGCATTTTCCATGTCTGGCTGAATGCTTTTCATATCAGCCTGAGTATTTTCTTCCTCACAGATTTGTTCCATGGATGGTGAGTCACTAGATCCAAACAAATTGTCCCAAATTAATTGTGATAATTCCAATTCCCTACTGACTATAAATTTTATTAAACAATGGTGAATAGCTATAGAACTTGGGTCCTTAGCTCTACCAAATCTACCAACAGCTTCATGTAAAAGGAAATTTAGAAAGAAAGGCATGTTTAAGACTATTTTCTGTTTTAAAGTTGTCAATAGTTTGAGATGGCATGGTCTTACCACATCATGGTGGTCATCACATGTAATGTACCTCTGGATTATGTCTGCAATATCCTGCCATGGTTCTCCAAATGAAGCGGGGTGGAATCCTTTTCCTTTGTGGACCAATTCTTCACCAGGGTCTGTAAACAATTCCATTGCACTTTGGAGTCTGGTATGCTTGTCTATCCATTTCTCTCCTTCTGTGGAGAGACCTATAACTTCCTCCAAGATCATTTCATTGACTGGTATTCGCTTACCTTTAACCGTTGTGACTTCATTACACAAATTCTGTAAAAATTCTAAAGCCACAACGTTATCAAATCCCTACAATCGGGTGAAATATTCAAGCCAACCTGCCCTCTCTAAGATTATTTAGTCTTGCTCAATCACCCGTAGTGAAGCAAGCTCATTTCAGATGGATTTACCCCCCATCGTTGTTGTTTTGCAAGATATTGTTTCCAAGGAACTATATTCAAAGTTGTTTTGATCCAGAATTCTTTTGATGGAATAAGCAATATGGTAGAGTAACGTCGTTCAATGTTCTTTTATGTGACAGAACTTGCCATATTTCTTAATTGTGCTTAGTCACGTCATGCACATGTTATGCCTTATCCCCTCCTAATAGGTGTTTGGTCAATTTAGTGTTGTCTAAATTGCTATCATTAATTGTCAACCCGGGGCTCGTAAGCTGATGAAGTGAGATGTACAGTATGTACTTAAGTAACCTTTCCTAGTTCTTTTTGTCGTTTTTGGATGATGTTTGTGGTTGATTTAACTTCTTAAGATGGAGTGATGGATTTATAAACAAATGAGTGCATGTGTGTTCATATGGTGGTTTCTAAATGCTTCTAGAACTTTTTAAAGAGAAAGCTTGAAAAGTGACTTGCAATGGAATTAAAACTTCAAATGAAAGCAAAGCATTAAACAAAGTGACTAATGGCACTAGTCCACTATCTATGCTGCTGATAAGAACAAAAATAGCATCTATGTTAACTCAATGGAAAGTGAAAAACACTACTTTAACTGCAAAACTTAAATGACAAATCATAACACTTCATTCTTTCTTAACACTCTGCCTCTAGCTGCAATTGTTCATGTGAAAAACAGTTAAGAAGGAATCAGTAATATGAGTCAAAAAGCTAATCAAACCAAGCTGCCACTCAATGATATTTTGGTCCAATAAAGGTTAGACAATTATGATGAGAAGACCATCAAAAGCTTAGTAATCAACTTGTCAAAAACTTGATAAAGTAAACTAGCAATGAAACTAAGTAAGCAAGGTAAAAATCAGCAGCTAAGACAAGACAACTTCAAATACCATCAGTGATAGAAAGAAATAAAAACACACTATCCCGGGCTCCTAACACACCTGCATAAACAAACTGATCAGTTCTGAAAAGTGCTGGAAATGTAAAGGCATGAAATCAAACTGTACATTATTATACATGTTCAAAGAAATGAAAAACTGCAGAAATCAAACTATACATTATTGTACATGTGAAAATGAAAACAAAGAAATGCAGGAAAATAAAGTTAAATGCTACTGTACATAGGTTGTGGCAGATGGGGGCCCTCCATCCACTCAACCAGCTAAAGATCAGCTACGCAGAGATGAGCAGAAACAGTCTTCTTATATTAAATCAGCATGTCAAAATACAGTCAAAAAGTGCTGTAGAAACAGTCTTCTAAAACAGAGTTTGATAACCAAAACAATTACAGCAATTACAATATCAAAAAGCTAATCTTTAAGCATTCACAAATGCTTTATTTATAGGCACAGGGACAAACTGTCCTCTGCGTAAACTAAGCAACTACAGTCTTAACTAATTAACTACGCAGCAACACGCAGGCAACTCCGTGCACGTTTGGAGGAAACGGTCATCATGGGGAGTAAATCTATGGTTAGATCTTGTCCCTTGATGTCTTTGTGGGGTGGAGGAAGTGCCAGCTGTGGTTCCGTGTCTCAGTTGCTCACGCAGAGCCATGCCACCATCTGGAACTTAATTGTTTGACCGTGGGTACTCCTGCGTTGACCGGGGGCATACGTGACTGATTTGGCCCAACCAATAGCATACGAACCATGTATACATCCATACCAACGTGCCCATGTGGCCCGTTCCTGGAGAAGACACGTGGAGTATAGCAAACAACAAAAAGGCTGCGGAATCTCTGAACAGCTGCGGAATTGCTGAGTAGCTGCGGAATTGCAGAACATGTACCAAAATTCTAAACAAACAATCAATCATTAGCACAGTCAACAAATCATGTTAAAAAGACATATAATGCAATGAATTGAACAAGTTGATGGAGGAAATGATGTCAGAAAAGAGAAGTGAATAGGGAAAAGCTGTTGGGAGGACAGGTAAATGAGTGCAAGGTTGAGGCTCAACATACCCCCACTGCGAGGGTGTTGCATGTCCTCATGCAACCAAAATTTTGTCATAATCTTTCAGTTCACATGTTCAGATGCCTCTGCCAAGACATCCAACCTTCTCCTTTTCCTTCCTTTTGCCAAATTTGTTCTTGGTTTCCTAACCAAGCACCTGAATTTCAAGTTGACCAAGGCCCTGCTTAATTTCTTGCATTTCCTCTTGAATTTCCTGTTCTTTCTTTGCCAAAGACCCAAATGAAGCATTGTGTTATCGTGGATCATTTTGTCCACGTTTCTCTGTTCTTTCAATGCTTCGTTTTCCTGTTTGATGTGGCGATTTAGGACCTCTAGCTCAAATACTTCTTGCTTCAGAGATTGAACTTGTTGTTCAAGGGGCAAGACAGTACTAGGACCAGCAACATATTGCTCTAATGTTTCCAAATAATCATATGCCTCCTGCTGGACAGGGTCAATGTCAGGTGTTTGTCTTGGCCTAAATTCAAATCCTTGAAAACTGCTTTCTCTCTCTTGCTGGAAAGGACTTTCTTCTCTTGGAGAACTTAGCTCAATATCTAGCTGCATTGGAGTCTTCTCAGGTGTGCCCAAATCAATGAAATGGGACTGTTTCTCTTTAGTCACACTCTTCTTCTCTATAAGTCTACTTCTTCTTCTTACTTGTAGGCTAGTACTTTTTGGTTCTTGCTGTTTTTGCTTTTGTTTCTTTTTGAAGATGGCAGTTTCATGAAGCTGAGCAAGCCTATGAGCTAATGTTTGGGTATCTTCTTCACTTGAGGGTTCAGGTGAAGGGTATGATTCTTGCAAAATGGCTTTCCCTTTATCCCCCTTTTGTCTTTTTGTTCTGCTTCCCTTTTTCTTTTCCTTTTGAATAGTTTCTTGAACAGTTTCTTGGGCAATTTCTTGAAGAGTTTTTGTAACAATTTCTTGGGCAGTTTCTTCAACTTCTACAGCAGTGTCTTGGGCAGCAGTCTCTTCTTGGGTAACCATTTCTTTCCCTTTTCTTCTACTTCTTTTTGGCACCCTAGGAGAGCTACTAGAGGCTTCTGCTGCCTCTTGAAAATGGTTTCTAACAAGGAATTTCTCCCATGTATCCTTTCTAATTTTTAACTGCTCCTCAATCAAGATTTTAATGAGTCCATGGTGATATAGGTGGGGCTCAATGTTTCCCACGTGTTTCTGAACAGTGGCACTCATTTTTCTTAGACTAGCTAGCAAGAAATAAGGAAGATTGATGGTATGTTCACCCATAAAATGCATCATTATCTTTGTATGATAAACATACATTATACCAAATCTGCCTTCACATGTTAAAAATTTCTGAACTAGCAAAAGTAAGGCAGTCCATTCCTTTTTAATGACACTTACAGGTATTCCTTTGGTGAAGATAGTGGTATCCATACCTGGATTTTTCAACATGTTCTTCCACTCTTGGCCTTCAACAGCTCGATTTTTGAACCAACGTTCCCCA
The DNA here is from genome assembly GCA_031772625.1 of Pinus tabuliformis. Lineage (NCBI taxonomy): Eukaryota > Viridiplantae > Streptophyta > Pinopsida > Pinales > Pinaceae > Pinus > Pinus tabuliformis. Next base: position 44,616,603 of record CM062815.1, read on the forward strand.
GTACGAGGCAAAGCAGTTGCTTGAGCCAAGCTGCTCTCTGTGACAGTGAATTGTAGGTCTCCAATCTCCACAGTATTTGTTTTTCCATCAAACGACCGAGCAAAGGCCTTGGTAACTTCCTTGTGATATCCTTTGAACTTCTGAATAAATTTTAACCACTTGGCCTTCTGCAGGGCATTCTTCGTTTGTGGGTAACCGTCTAAAAACTTAGAACCTTCCGGCTCTGCTCTTAATAACTTGCCCATTTCGGTTACCAGCTCTCTTGCTGCTCTGACAGCGTTGTTTGAATACTGGAGAGAGAGCTATACGGGAAAAACAGTGCTCAGTAGTGGGTATTACGGCTACAACAGAATTCTCAGCAGTGGGTATTACAGCTACAACAGAATGGCCGTGATGCAATTACACGACTGGTGGTCAGGGTTTTGAGCGGAGAGGTAAGGAAAATAGAACAGAGTATGTTTACGGTGAAACAGAGTAGTGAATGAAACCGAGAGTGAAATCGATGGAATCGAGGGAGTGAACAGCAATAGAAATGGGGTTATGCATGCGTAGAAGGGTGTTAAAGGATGAAACGGCCGAATCCCATGGACGTCGGGTGGCTGTGTACATCTGGCTGCGGAATGATTAATTGGAGAGCCGTGGTACAATAGTACACGTCACTCTGGTACGAAGAATTAATGAGAGAGAGCAGGCCGTATTAAGTTCAAATCAACAGCAATTAGAGAACCGTTAGGAAGGTGGTGAGGTGGATTATGCAGAATAATGGATGAGGAGTGGACGGGCATCTTGTCAATCATTACATTAAGTGCCTCCTACCATAATCTGAAAACCATACATAAATGATATAATTGTTAGTTAGAAATTTAGAACATACCTTCGTGTATTTGCATTTTGATCCCTTTGCTGATTATGATGCTAACCATTGATTGATTACTGCCTTTGTATATGCCATGTGTCCTTGCTCTTTAATGATGCTGGTGCTTTTGACTGCAGATTGCAGATTTTTTTCTTTTTGAAACAGAGTTTGTTTTTGTTGCAGGAACAGAGTGTATTAGCTGCGGAATCTTGATATCAGCTGCGGAATTGGCTCCTACCTGTGGAAATTGCAGCAACACTTTTCTGCCTGCACAAAGAGGATTAAAACAACTTGACTGAATGGAATAGTACTGAGAGGGACTTTATTTGGTGATAATGAGATGGAATGAATGGACTGGAAGAAAATGAAGCGGAATGAAAATGATGAGATGGATGAGATGGACAGAAAAAGAGAGAGATTTTTTTTATTTTTTTTTTGGAAAATATAAAGTGTCAGGTGACCCTGATTTTCACTTCATATTTTTTGCATAAGACTGCCAATCCAAGATTGGTTTTCAGGCTTATACAAGAGATTTTTTTTTTTTTTTTTTTCGACTGAAAGGAACAAAAACTAGGCTGATGGAGGAGAAGAATTCTTCTCCACCAGCCTCATTGCAGAATCTTCTTGGAACATTTTAACAAATTCCTCCCTTGAGAGTGGCTTGTGGTAGACTTTCAATCTATGGTCATTCACAATGAGAGGAGTCTGAAGCTCATCAATGGTCTTCACTCGAACTGCTCCATTTTTAAAGACTTCATCAATCTCATATGGCCCAAGCCAATGAGTTTGAAATTTTCCTTTGAAGTCCTTAAACTTGGAATCAAACAATAGTGCCCAATCTCCCTTCTGAAACTTTCTTTCTTTGATGTGTCGATCATGCCATTTAGTTCTTTGGTGCTGAACTAGATCAGTCCTTAGAATTGCATCTTGTCTTATTTCATCTAGCTCATTTAGTTGGTCCATTCTGTGTTTTTGAGCTTCTGATAGGCTCATCCCCAATTGAACTGCCATCTTGAAGGTCTTGATTTGGAACTCAATGGGGAGCAGGACTTCTTTTCCATAAACAAGTTCATAGGGAGAATGTCCTGTTGTGTTCCTCCATGTAGTTCTATAGGCCCATAAGGCTTCAGGAAGCCTTTCCGCCCAATCTCTTCTATGAAGATGAACAGTCTTGGTGATAATGCCTTCAAGGACTTTATTTGTAGATTCCACTTGACCATTTGATTGCGGATGGTATGGAGTAGATGTTTTGTGCTTGATTTTGTATTCCTCCATCAGCTTCTCCATCAATTTAGATGTAAATTGGCTTCCCTGATCTGTCACAATTTCTCTTGGGACACCAAAACGAGTAAAAATATCCTCAAAAAGAAATTGAACAACTGAATTTTCAGTGGCAGAAGGCAATGCCTTGGCTTCTACCCACTTAGTAACATAATCAGTGCAAACCAATATGTACTTCTTTTGCTTAGATGGTGGATTAATAGGTCCAACGAAATATAGAGCCCATTTCTCAAAGGGTTCGATGCATACCTGTGGCTGTAGTGGCATTTCATTTGAAGGAGTTGGTCTCCCAACTCTTTGGCAGCTGTCACACCTTCTAACATACTGCTTTGCATCTTTAAAGAGAGAAGGCCAATAATATCCTAAAGAAAGGATTTTATAGGCTGTCCTCTTGTCAGCAAAGTGTTCGCCACATGGTTCATCATGACATGCCTTAAGGATGTCAGGCATTTCATCTTCCCGAACACATCTTCTAATCATACAATCTGGCCCTGTTTTGAACAATTCATTAGAAATCCAAGAATAATGTGAACTCTCCTGAATGATTTTCCTTTTCTCATTAGGAAATAAGTGTGGAGGTAGCTTCCCTGTAACTAGATAATTAGCAATATCTGCATACCAAGGAGTCTTGGTAGTTACTGCAAACAAGTATTCATCTGGAAACTTATCCTCTACAGGAGAATCTTCGTCAGTGTTTTGGATTCTAGACAAGAAATCAGCTACTGTGTTTTGTTTCCCTGGTCTATCTAACACAGTAATGTTGAATTCTTGTAAAAGTAAAAGCCATCTTGAATTAGTAAAAGGTTTGTTCATGAGATATCTAATTGCAGAGTGATCAGTATGGACAAAAGTTTCATAGCCGGTTATATAATGTCTAAACTTGTTGATTGCATGAACAACGGCTAAGAATTCTTTTTCAGTCACAGTGTAATTTAACTCAGTGGGAGTCAAATTTTTACTGGTGTAATAAATGGCATAAGGGACAAAATCCTTTTGTCCCAAAACAGCTCCTAGAGTTGTATCTGAAGCATCAGTAGAAATGTGGAAAGGGAGTTTCCAATTTGGCCCTCTCAAAATGGGTGCTTCAGATATTCTAGTCTTTAAAGTTTCAAAGGTAGACTGACATTCAGGATCCCATTTGAACTCACAGTCTTTGGTAAGTAATTTGAAAAGAGGAGATGCTATCTTAGTGAAGTTTTCAATAAATCTTCTATAATATCCAGTAAACCCAAGAAAACTTCTAACATCTTTCTGGCAATTTGGAACAGGTAACTTGGAGATGACTTCAACTTTGGATCTATCAACTTTAATTCCATCTCCTGAAATATGATTTCCTAAAACAATTCCTTCAGTAAACATCATAAAACACATTTCATGACTTAATGAAAGATTTGTTTCTTTACATCTAATTAGGACTTTTTCCAAATTTTCTAATGCTTCTTCAAATGTGTTACCATAAACTGTGAAATCATCCATGTAGACCTCTACACAATCATGAATTAGATCTGAAAAGATTCCTAGTATAGCCCTTTGAAATGTAGCGGGTGCATTGCATAATCCAAAAGGAAGTACTCGGTAAGCAAAAGTTCCCCAAGGACAAGTAAATGTGGTTTTGTCTTGATCTTCAGGTGCTACCTGAATTTGATTGTAACTACTAAAACCATCCAAAAATGAGAAAAGCTTTTTACCTGCTAAAGTATCTAATACTTGATCAATAAATGGCAAAGGAAAGTGATCCTTCAAGGTTGCTTTGTTTAATTCTCTGTAATCAATGCAAACCCTCCATTTACCATTCTTTTTAGGTACTATAACCAAGGGAGAAACCCATTGGCTATCTGAAATAGGGTAAATGAAGTTTACGTTGAGTAACTTCTGGAGCTCTTCTTTCACTATCTCCCTAAGATTTGGATTCATCCTTCTTTGAGGTTGTCTGATTGGTCTACTTTTTTCCTCAATGTAGATGTGATGAATGCAAGTCTTAGGGTCAATACCTTTCATGTCGGTATACTCCCATGCAAAAGTAGTAGAATGTCTTTGCAAAACTTTGGTTAGCTCTTCCTGTTGGGATTTTTCCAAGTTTTTGTTAATGTTTAATGTTTTTCCTGGAAAGATCTCAATGGCAGAACTACCAAATTCTTCCATAGAGAAAAGAGACATTTGTCTAGATGATAGACACTCTATGTCAGAATCCAACTGAAATTGTGTAGAGTCATATTCTGAAGATGGTTCAAAATTTTCTAATGTATTCAGAATTTGACTATCTTCACTAATCTCAAAAATGGTAAAGACAGGTTGTATAGTATCTTCATCATCAACCCACTCATTATCTCCTATTTCTGTAATTGCTTTCGCTGGAGGATACAGATTGAACTTCTTTGTTGAATTTCCATCAGAAATATACATATCCCCAGACCTACAACTTATGAAAGCATCAGCTGTGGCCAGCCAAGGTCTTCCTAAAATAAGAGGATGTCCTCCTAGATTGTTCTTGGGAGTTAAAATCATAAAATCAACTGGATATTCACAAGAGTCTAGGGAGACTGGAATGTCTTCCAATACACCATCAGGTTTAATGATTGATCTATCTGCAAGCTGTAGTAAAGTAGGTGTAAAGAGAAGGTTAGGAAGTTTTAACTGGTCCATGGTCTGTCTACTCATAATGTTGATAGCAGCCCCTAAATCAATCAGAGTGTTTGGTATTTCTACCCCATTGATATGTGTTTTGACAATTGGACTACCGGGATCTACATATTTCTGCATGGTAATCTTTCCCATCATAATGTCTGCAATTTTTCCTACCAGGTGGATCCTTCTGGTATCTCTTGGTTTCCTTCCTGGTCTTTTAAGGCTCAACTCCTTTATTGTTTTTGCTAGAATGGGAATCTCTTTAATGGCTTGTAACAAGGGAATCTTGATACAGACATTCTTCAATTCATCTAGAAAATTATAGTCAGGCAACCAAATTTGCTTTTCCACTCCTTTGTCGATTTGTAACCTTTCAGGAAAAGGAGGTGTGGCCACAGATGTAGGTTGCTCAACTATGGGAGTTGTGGGGGTTGATTCTTTTTCTTTTTCTTTTTGAGTGTTTGGGTTTTGAAGGGATGCTTCAGAACCCTTATTAGCTCTAAGAGATTCTTCCTCAGAAATGCTTGGTTGTTGAACATTTATAGAAGGTTGATCTAAGATTCTACCTGATCTGAGTTGTACTTCATTGAGAGGAACAATCATATAGGTAGGGAATGGTTGACTTTCCATCATGTAAGCATTTTGAGGGTTCCTATTCTTGGGGTTTGGCAATGGCTGAGAAGGAAGTTGATTTGACTTTTGTTGGGATTGGAGCAAGAGTTGAGAATTTTGATTTTGTGGAGAAGGTTGTTGTTGTTGAGGGAATGGCAATGATAGTTGTTGACTTTGATTTGGAAGTTGTGGAGCTTGCTGATTCTGAAAAGATGGAGGATATCGATAGAATTGAGCAAATCTCCCATAAGGATTTTGCATGCTTTGCATCCATGATTGAAAAGGATTTTGAGGTTGAGGCCAAGGTTGTTGCCAAGGATTCCAATTTGGTTGGGGTTGAAAATTCATAGAGTTGTTAAACCCTTGATTTTGTTGCCCCTGCCAAGGTCTCCTTGCAACAAAACAGAGAGATTCAAGTGTATTTGGATCTTCTTGAAAGACTGCTTTGAGCCCAGGGATTGAAGGACAATCCTTGGTCTCATGGTTTTCTGAGCAAATTACACATGTTTCCACAACTTGTGCTTCCAAGGGACATTCCCTTAAAGCATGTTTCTTCCTACATTTCGGGCAAAAGATGGCCAAGGCCTCGGCTTCTGCTTTCTGTTTATTGTGGATCTTAAGGGTGTCTAATTATTCACTCAGACTCCCTAAGATGTTAGTTTTGAATTCATCAAGCATATTGCCGATCTCAGCCCTACTTACTGATCCAGTTGCAGATTTATTTGCTCTGAGGAGAGAAGGATCTCTAGGCCCTTTTTGAGTTTTTGATTTGCCCCTTGAGAGATGGACACATAATTCTGCTATATCAGAAAGTGGAAGCTGAGATATATCTCCCTTCCCCATCATATTCAAAAGATCTATCCATTCATCTCTAATGGCTTTTAGTAATAGGGCTTTCAAGGTCTCTTCATCCAAGTTACTCATTTTTTCTCTTTTCAAATTATACTGAAATCTTTCAATCAATTCCTCCAAATTCTCATCTTCTCTTTGTACCATTTTAAATACCTCATCCTTGTGATTGGTGGGCATACAATAGTCCAGGTACCTATCCAAAAATGTCTGTTTCATATCATTCCAAGACCTAATGGATTGAGTGACTAACCCCATGAACCATTTTAAAGCTTGTCCTTTCAATGTGGAAGGGAACAATTTGAGTTTTTGAGTGTCATCCAAATAGTCATAAGTTCTACATACGACTTCAAACTCAAATAAGAATGTTTCAGGGTCCTCATTCCTTGATCCATGAAAGTTCGGGAGGACAGATGGTGAGATGTTCTTCATGGTGGCTCGGGAATCCTCATCGACTATAGGGAACCCGAATGAGTTATCCCCATCCCTATTTCCTCCAATATTACCTCTACCTCCTCCACTGTTTCCTCCTCCTCCTCTACCTCTACCTCTACCAAATCCAGGTGCTTCTTCCTCTGCCATGGTAGTTTCCCCAGAGACTTCAGAGTCTTCTAGTTCTTCTACTAAGGGTGTATGAGAAGGATTCCCTCCTTCTTCTTCAGGTGTTTCTACTTCTTCAATTATAATTTGCCTCTCTGGAGAAAGAAGGAAAGGATCTCTTTCAGACTCGATGGAAGGTATGGGAGAGTCGACTCCTGCTTCTTGAATTCCGGGAACCCTAGGGCTAGGAGTGTCAGTTGGAGATAAGGGAGGTGTCTCTTGTCTATCCCTTGAAGTAGATGGACTTGTAAAAATCGAACTCTTGGCTCTAGCTAAAAACCTTCCCCTAGAATCTCTAACTCTATGCATGTCATTTTTTATTTTTTCTTCAAGTCAGGCTAATAATTCTTTTTCTGATCTTCCAGGTCACTCTAGGTGCAAGAAGAGAACATACTTAAGAAACTATTAAACCAATAACTTTCTCTTTTCTGATCCTCCAGATCACTTTAGGTGCAAGAGGAGAGCATACTTTGAGAAGTTATCAATTTCCCTTTCTTGAAATTTTCTTAATTTTTTTTTTTTTTTTTAGAATTGGCTACCTAATTTCACTTCCTCGGCAACGGCGCCAAAATGTTTGGTCAATTTAGGGTTGTCTAAATTGCTATCATTAATTGTCAACCCGGGCCTCGTAAGCTGATGAAGTGAGATGTACAGTATGTACTTAAGTAACCTTTCCTAGTTCTTTTTGTCGTTTTTGGATGATGTTTGTGGTTGATTTAACTTCTTAAGATGGAGTGATGGATTTATAAACAAATGAGTGTGTGTGTGTGTGCATATGGTGGTTTCTAAATGCTTCTATAACTTTTTAAAGAGAAAGCTTGAAAAGTGACTTGCAATGGAATTGAAACTTCAAATGAAAGCAAAGCATTAAACAAAGTGACTAATGGCACTAGTCCACTATCTATGCTGCTGATAAGAACAAAAATAGCATCTATGTTAACTCAATGGAAAGTGAAAAACACTACTTTAACTGCAAAACTTAAATGACAAATCATAACACTTCATTCTTTCTTAACACTCTGCCTCTAGCTGCAATTGTTCATGTGAAAAACAGTTAAGAAGGAATCAGTAATATGAGTCAAAAAGCTAATCAAACCAAGCTGCCACTCAATGATATTTTGGTCCAATAAAGGTTAGACAATTATGATGAGAAGACCATCAAAAGGTTAGTAATCAACTTGTCAAAAACTTGATAAAGTAAACTAGCAATGAAACTAAGTAAGCAAGGTAAAAATCAGTAGCTAAGACAAGACAACTTCAAATACCATCAGTGATAAAAAGAAATAAAAACACACTATCCTGGGCTCCTAACACACCTGCATAAACAAACTGATCAGTTCTGAAAAGTGCTGGAAATGTAAAGGCATGAAATCAAACTGTACATTATTATATATGTTCAAAGAAATGAAAAACTGCAGAAATCAAACTATACATTATTGTACATGTGAAAATGAAAACAAAGAAAGGCAGGAAAATAAAGTTAAATGCTACTGTACATAGGTTGTGGCAGATGGGGGCCCTCCATCCACTCAACCAGCTAAAGATCAGCTACGCAGAGATGAGCAGAAACAGTCTTCTTATATTAAATCAGCATGTCAAAATACAGTCAAAAAGTGCTGTAGAAACAGTCTTCTAAAATAGAGTTTGATAACCAAAACAATTACAGCAATTACAATATCAAAAAGCTAATCTCTAAGCGTTGGCAAACGCTTTATTTATAGGCACAGGGACAAATTGTCCTCTGCGTAAACTAAGCAACTACAGTCTTAACTAATTAACTACGCAGCAACACGCAGGCAACTCCGTGCATGTTTGGAGGAAACAGTCATCATGGGGAGTAAATCTATGGTTAGATCCTGTCCCTTGCTGTCTTCGTGGCGTGGAGGAAGTGCCAGCTGTGGTTCCGTGTCTCAGTTGCTCACACAGAGCCATGCCACCGTCTGGAACTTAACTGTTTGACCGTGGGTACTCTTGCGTTGACCGGGGGCATACGTGACTGATTTGGCCCAACCAATAGCATACGAACCATGTATACATCCATACCAATGTGCCCATGTGGCCCGTTCCTAGAGAAGACACGTGGAGTATAGCAAACAACAAAAAGGCTGCGGAATCTCTGAACAGCTATGGAATTGCTGAGTAGCTGCGGAATTGCAGAACATGTACCAAAATTCTAAACAAACAATCAATCATTAGCACAGTCAACAAATCATGTTAAAAAGACATATAATGCAATGAATTGAACAAGTTGATGGAGGAAATGATGTCAGAAAAGAGAAGTGAATAGGGAAAAGCTATTGGGAGGACAGGTAAATGAGTGCAAGGTTGAGGCTCAACAATAGGAAAGGTCGACCACAACCAGAGAAGTTATGGAAATTAAGTGTTCATGCGAAAGTAGTCATTATCGCGAAGGGGAATGGTCAAATCGGGCACAACCAGATGGAAGAAGTAATTAACTGTCATAAATGCGTGGATTGATGACATACAGTAATCCTTAGGAACTTTTAGAAAGCATAATTATGACAATATACCATTTGTAAAAAAATTGCCTTAATAATTAACCTTTGAAGATCATAAAGGCATATATTGGGTGACATTCCTTTATAATTAAAATGCATATTATAGAGGTCCAAAAGTTTAGAATTTGTTCATGTCATAGTTAATATACCACCTTTAGTTGTTTTCTAAAAATATAGTTGTAGATATTAATGATGGTCATCTCTTTATTAAGAAAAAGGAGGTCTAATGACATAATCGTGATAAGGAAATTCAAGATATATTCCAATGCCACAAGAAGAGCCATTGCTGCTAGCATGTGTCCATAGCCTTGACACAGCTTCCTTTTTAACTTGTAGATGAGCCAGTGTCCTATGAATGATAGATTGTATTATTATTTTGAATGTTTTTTTCTCAAAATGTCATTGTTCAGGCATGGTGACCGGATAACAACAATTCCACTCACTGGATCATAACAAAGTGAACAAATCGGCTCATGATGAGACCTCTTGTCCCTTTGACACTAGCATCAAAGGCCATTACCCTGGTTTGGTAGCCATAATGGTAATGTCACTTATGTTATTTTCCTATGATCATGGTAGGCCAAATCATGATGAGATTCCCTTTCCTTTGAGAGTCTAACTTTAAGTGTCATGTTTTTGAAAAATGATCTATTTATCATCAAGGGTGGCTCATCATCTCCTTAAGAGTTTAAGGATGGTGAAAGGAAGAAAGAAGATGCCAAATAAAGTATGTATCAGTCCTTTGTTGTGTTAAAAGAGAATCACCATTTAAACATGTACACAAAAGGTGAAACTACTATGGTGGTAATAGATGACGAATAGTTTATGATTCTTTCATAAAACTCAAAAAAAACAAACATTTAAATTGATAGGATGTTCTAGAGGAAAATTTTCTTCATAGGATGTTAGATAAGACATTATTATTGAAACCATGATACAATAAAGATCAATTCTTTTTAAGTTCACTTTTAAATATTTCCGTCAATTGTGTGAAAAATAGAGACATCTTGGTGCAAAGGGAACGACAATTGTTTCAGAAGGAATCAACGATCAAAGGGAACAAAACAATAGTTAAAGGAACAAAAAAATGTGCCAAAGGGAACAACAATTGTGATAAAGGGAACGTGTTGGGTGTGGGACCCCCCCAAGACACGTTTTGGGGCTTAAAACCCAAGTTTTGACTAAGTGTGATGTAAAGACTCCGCGATTTGTGGGCGCAGAGTGCGAAGATGGTAAATGAGTCAGAGGGTTGTCTGCCCTCATTTTTGTAATGTAATTTCAGTTTGAGAGTTCTACTCATGGTCCGCAGACCATGGGATTGTATAAATAGAGTGAGGCTCTAAGTGTAAAAGGAAGGAATCATAGAGAAGAATATCTAATGATGAAGCATTGAGTCTAGTGTAGAGTTGTGTCTTTGGGTCGTAGAGTAGGAGAAGGCTCTGCAGCTGAGTGCGCAGACCCCTGCAGTTGAGCACACAGGGCAGGTTGAGTCTGTAATGGATTGAAGAATTAATAAAGAGAAGTTTTAAAATATTCATGTGTATCTTTTCCTATTTTGTGCATTGAAGTATATTGGGTATGAATTGCAAGTTTACTATTTGTTTGTTGCGCGGACTTATATGAATGTGATGAATAAGTGAATATAATATAAGGTATCTGTTTACGTGAAGGTAACTAATTGTTGGAAGAATATAAGTAAGATCTGTAGTGTGACTTGGGGAAATAGCGCAGATCACTGCTCTAGCACCAGGAAAACTCCACAACCCATGGTCAGGGCTGCGTGAAGGAAAATATAACAAGGGCACAAAGGCCTCGCAGGTCAGGAAAGTGTGTGAAGTAACCTGAGTGAAGGTATTCATAATTGGACTAAATCGACCCCTCAGACATCTCAATGGTGTGGAAACCTAGTTCCAGCAACCCCCCATACTGCTTTGGGTGAGACCTTAGTCTGACCTCCGCAAACTGTTGCCGAAAGGTCTAGTAGTATAGGGATTTGTTTGGCTAATTAACTCTAAACCTGGGTCAAGCCCCTACAAGCCAACAAATGGTTCCGTTACCAGGACCATAATCTACATACAGATGTCTGATGTCGTATCATTGGAATCCAACTAAGAAAGAAATTGAAGTTTGGCTAGACAAGAAAATTCACAAGTTCGCGATGCAGGAGAACAAAAATCCATGACTATCAAAATAAGAGTGGTTAGACTGCTACCTGTACATAGAGATCCACGAAATTTTCTTCGCATCTTTCCCTATTGAGTTGTACGAGTGGATCGCGAAGCTAGCAGATAGCCAAGGAAGGTGAAAGCTCGACAGTCCTATTATGTGGACCTCAGAGTTGGTGCACATATTGGAAGCATTGGAGGATAAGATCACGCGCGCTGTTGACCACTGGCTCGATCGGATTATAGGAGGATTCATTACTGAGTTTGCGGTAGATACTTCAGTCAGCTATAGCAAGGCAGAGCAATGCTTTCTCAAAGGACCGTGAGGTAAGTACGTTAAGTCTTTGAACACTTGGATTAAAATGCTACTGTGTGAAAAGTGGATTATGAGAATACATTGATGTCCGGAGCTACGCGAAGTGGAAAAACCCACAGAAATGAAGTAAGTAAGGGACTTGAGAATAGCTCTTGATTTCGCCTCTGCAAAGGGACGAGGAAGAGCTCGCGAAGGTCTCAACAAGAAGTGCGATCAGTTTTATAAGGCAGAGGATCCAAAAATACCACCCCGACCCATGCCATCACCAGCTTCACCCCCTTCACCCCCATCTTCGCCCATACCACCTCCGCCACCATGGCGAGTCAATATGGCAAGCGTGATAAAATTTCCTGTGTTCAAGGGAATAGGAAATGAAGATCTGGAGCAGTTTTGGTTCGTGATAAGGGCTGTATGAGAAGTGTAGGGAGTCACAGATGATAATATAAAGAAAGGGATGCTGGTCAACACCCTGCAGGATTGCACATTGACCTGGTATATTAAGCATTCAAATGATAATCAGAATGCGGCAATCGCGGATATCCAAATTGCAATGAATAGATAATTTAGCAGGCTGAAGTAAGAGGCACAGTCGATCATTGGGTTCAATGAGATCACAATGCTACCAGGCAAGACTCCTTGGGAGTTGGATCAAAGACTAAAGTGCACAATTTGTGAAGCTAATATGACTATGACGGATGGACAACACTGTGAATGGTTTGTAGCATCACTAACGCCACATTTGAGGAACGCGTTGTCGCAACAGAGGTTAACAACTTAGGCAGAGGCCTTGGAGATTGTGATGAGGCTGCATGAGACCCTATTATAGTATCCTAACCTCAGAGTTTAGTAGATCCACGCACAGTTTAAAATCTTATGCCTTGAGATGTAGAGTCTGAAACAAGACAGGACAACTCGACTAGAAGTGCATGAAGAAGTATGGTGTGTTAAATGTAAGGATCAGGGTCACACCAAGGACCATTTCCCAGTATTCATGAATTACCTCGTGGGAGGAGGAATGATGCTATTAAGACCAGAGGCAGAAGTAGGACCTAGCGCGGCACCTTCTTTGTCGTGCACAATTTGTCAAATAGGAGGAAAGCATGCTACGAACAACTGCCATTTGTTACAGAAGTACACACAAAATTCGCAACAGTTGCTCTGTAACTTTTGTAGATCGCTTGGACACGATGAGAACACCTGTAGAAGCTATGTGTTGATGATGGATAGGACTCCCACCTATAGAGTTCAGGATGAAATGCGGCTCCTTGACCAAAACGTAGGTGTGGCGTGAACCGGATTTTAGCGGCGCAGACGAGGCCGAGGTGGAGGAGGACCTGGAAGAGGTCGCAGATAGCTGATATCTTACAATTGTGGGGGGCCAGGACATTATGCCCATGATTTTATGAATCCAATGAGTCCATCATGTCTATATTGTACCTTATTTGATCATGAGATGGAGGATTGTCCCACACTGATAGCTAGGATGCGCGACAAAGGAGCGCTCCAACCTCCTTCGACTCAGAACCTACAGATGATGAGGTCTGTACTGCAATGTTAACATTGTGCTATGAAGTGGAATTATTATAGGAGATGATAAACACAAACAACCTAAAGATAGTACTTGGGTTTGCAAGGCTTCGATGAAAGAACCAGAGTTTGATTTGGAGCGCGCTAAGGAAACCTTCATGGAAGCTAGGAAGAGCTTCGTTGATGCCTCCACTTTAGGAACCAAAGATAGATCGGAGCTAGAAATGGACCCATCCATGCTTACGATGTTCCTAGAAACATGAATGAAGCTACTGCGTGATAGTAAGGTTGTAAAGGGATTGCAGGAATTCATTAATAGATGCGCTGGGACTACGCTAGGAGAACCGAACATATTCCAGAAGATTGGAAAACATGTGACAAGGATGAGAAGAGAAATGAGGTTATCTGCATAGATTGGAGAATATGAGATGGACCAAGTACTTCTGGACCTTGGGTTGGATGTGACTGTTCTACTGAAGCAGACATGGGAGCGCATGGGAAGGCCTATGCTACAATGGTCTCCTATCTAGCTGCAAATGGCAAACCCAACAAAAGATAATACCCATAGGGAGATTGCAGGGAATCACTGTGGATATCGAAGGAGAAAATGCGCTAGTAGACTTTTAAGTGATAGAGATTGTTGATGACGATAATCCCTACCCCGCACTCTTAGGAATCGATTAGGCCATTGACATGAATGGCATGATTAATCTAAAGAAGCGTAAGATCTTTTTTGAGAAAAAATCTCTACGTTTAGTCGTACCTTTAGACCCCGCGGAAGGATCACGCTACACATAGAGCTGGTGCGTGACTATGAAAGTGGTGATGATTTGGACTACATCCACAAGATAACCACATGAGAGAAAGACTGAGTAAATCCCACCATGGATGAACGAATCTCATGGGAGCATGAAAGCTCCTGTACATCGAATTCTGATGAGGAAATAGAGCGATGGAAGAACCGCTTGCAGGAGGTGACCACACTTAACTATATATGATGACAAGACCATTGCGCTGCATATCGACAGAAGCAAGGGATCTGCCTACTTACGATGGGTTAAGTGAGGTTGATGCTTTCTTGAATAGATTTGAAAGGGAGGTGCCATAACAACAACATTTTGAGGCTTTGAAGGGGTGCTATGCGCTATGCCCGCGAGGTGGTGGGGTACGCACAAAGGAAGCTTTAAGGACTAGTGAGAATGCAGGAGAATGATGCACATGCATTTTTTGAAGCCTCAAATTTGACTAATAGATAAATATAGTGTACGGGATGGTCCGCGCATGCATCTATCCAGGTGGGTACAGACATATGGTAAACAACCTGTGCGGATGCACATGGACTCTGCGTTTGGGAACACGATCAATAAGCATGTGTTGGCAAGGCAATTGCACAAATGGTACCTCCAGTTAGGAAGACAGAGTGTGGAAAGAATGAGTGTGCAGAAGGTTACCCATTGAGAAGCCTTTAACGAAGTGTGCAAAGCACTGAATAAGGTATATAATTCGCAACGAAGTGATTGGGACCTACACGTACCAACAGTTTTGTGGGCTTATAGGACAACGTACAAGAAACTGACAGGATAGACACTGTCTAGGCTGGCCTATGGAACAAACGATGTAGTCCCAATAGAGTATAATATTCCTAGTCCACTTATAGCAGTGCCGGTGGATATGACAGTTTGTGTAGCCTTGGAAGAAGGGGTTGCGTAGCTAAATGAAGAAGAATGTTTGGGACCTAAGGAAGAAATCTGATAGGGTGATCTTAGGCTCCAAGAACTCATGAAATAAAGAGTGTGGTTAAGGGAGAAAATCGCTTTGGTGGAAGTGGAAGTTAGGAAGCTTGAGGAAGAAATAAAGAAGGATATTCTCGATAAGAAAACTAGGGTGATAAAACATGGTGCACATGATTACTTTAACCAATTTGGGGACTACCATTGAGAGTTTGTTACAAAAATATCATCACCATGATTATTTGCAGTTATTATGGGTCTATCATCACTTGTACTATCCTCCTAAGCAAGTCTCAGACCTCAGCTCTTCAAGTCAAGCTTTGAAAATGAGAGAAAGACATTAAAAATCAATGTAACTCTGGTTTCGCACTTTCTGTCACTGTCACCTGCGGTCCCGCACCTTTTGTGTACAAAAACTGCGAACCTGCCCGCTCTGTCCCTAACGGTGTAGGTACGGACCCCTGTGAAAGTCAAAAGGCACAAGTTTTATCTTAAAAAACTCACTTTGGGTTAATTCTAGAGGTTTCTAGAAGGAATTTTGACGTGGATTGTTCGCTCTGAGGTGGTTCATGCATCCCAAAAGAGAAGGAGCTAATCCCTTGATGAGAGGAGCTATCCCTTTGAAGGAGGGCTTTATCCCTTTGAAGGAGGACCTAGTAACCTCCCTCCATTGCACTATAAATACAGGCATTGGGCTGGTTGCTAGAGAGGTTAGAAGCTGAACATTTTTTAGGGTAAATGCTGGTGAAATCAAGACTTCCTAGTTGAGCATAAGAGGAGATCACATACCTTTTTGGCTTCATTGGGGAGTGAGTGAAACTTGTCAAAGTAGAGGAGACTTCTTGCTAGACCCTGGGAGGAGCTTGTACAACGTCAAGGCAAAGGTTGTAAAGTTCTTCTTCTTTTGAATTAATACAATCAAACTCATTTTTCTCAACAAGTATCTTATGTTATTTGTTTCATGGACTCCTTGACTTTCATGTTAAATATGTTTTATGCAATTGGCTTTTCAGGTGCTATTTAATTTGTTTTCCTTGTTTGTGTTTGCAGATTCGTGACAAAGGAGCTCATTTGGATCGAAGGAGCGAGGGCATCCACAAGCTTGCGTTGGACCTAAGGTAGGCCCTAAAAACACTTGTTTGCTATTGTTTATCAAAGCATATTTAGAGAAAGATAGTGTTTGGTTGGTTTGCTTGTCATTAGTTCTTCTTTAGATTCTAGGAAGGTCTATCTTGTCCGCAAGATCGACTTATTCCGTGTGACAAAATGGCGACTCCGCTGGGGACTTGATTGTTTTCCTTGTTTTTACTTTGACCTGAGAAACCGTGTTTTTGTTTCTGTTTTTCGCTTGTTGTGTGTAAAATTGGGTAGAGTTTGTAGATCTAGGGTTATTTTTTGTTTTTCATAGCTTTGGGAGAGGACCGCACCCTAGCCGTTTGACACAGTGCGTACCTACCCGCAACTTGGCTTTTAGAACAGAGCGGGACTGCACCTGTGTCAACTGTGGGCCTGCGGACCCTGTCAAAATTTTGAAAAACCCTAAGATTTCCTCTGTTAGTCAACTTAGTGTTTGTTTAGAAATTGTTATCCACTGCCCAGACCTGCATATAACTTGTCAGAGGCTTTCCTTAGATTGATTTCGCTAGTGTTAGGGTTTTAAGTGAAATTCCTAGGAGTTTTGCTTGTTGGGTTTGTTTTTCATTTTGGTTGTGTAGTAGCTCTGAGCTTAGAAGTTGTAGGGACGTCAGATCAACTTAGTGTCTACCAACCTTCTTATGAGTCTAACCATTTATGAAATCTCCCCTTGTTGAGGAATCTGCTTTGAGTTTTCTCTTTACAAAACTTCGAAAGGCTTGTGGTTGAGAGTTTGGATTTTCATTTTCAAAAAGAAAACAAAATTGGTTGTTCTTGACTTATTTGTGATTCTGCATAAATTAGTCCTTAGCTTACATCTAGCTAAGTAAAACATCCTTAAAAAAGACTTTTAGTAGGCTTTGACTTCAAATAGGTTTTTATAATTTGTAGATCTGAAAGTTAGTCATTTTCATAATTTTGAGTAGTTTCTTAAAAAATATAAAAATCTCTTTTGGAAAAAGCTTGTTTTGTAGTGATTAAGTGCTTTGAAACGAAAAAGGGAAATTTTTGTGAAATAACTAGTTGTCTTGTTTTGAGTGCATTGGAAAAGGACAAAAAACTCTTCTTTTAATTTGTTGAATTGAGAAAGATTTGTGTTTACAAATTATTTGCATTCTCAAACTCTTTCTTAGTTAGAAGTTCATCGAAGAGAAAAAGATTGTTTAGATCATCTTAGGTGCATTTTTAGTGATTTTGAGTCGAATCTTCATACCACGAGTTTCATCTCCGCACCATTGGACTTAAACGAAAACCACTAAAATTAACGCTTAAAGTAAAATTCACCTAGTAACATTTTTATTTCTAGGGCTCTGATACACCAACTTAGCTTAGGCTAGTGTCTTGGAGTAGGAGAGTAATTAACTCTCCAAGACAGTAAAAACAAACAAGTAGCTATATCTTGTGGTAGGGAAGAAATCCAATTGTTGCATTTATGCTCTGGGAAAGCTCCTCTTAAAGGAGAAGCACGAGATCATGTCCGAACCAATGTGGGAATCAATACTTCCTCATTGGGAATGACGCCAGATATTCACGTATTAAAAACGGTAAACCTAGGATTAACCATTGTCGAGGAGCCTGGGGTCACTTGTTGGTAAACCTTGGATTATGTCAAGGAGCCTTCAAGGGGATTGAGCTTGCTACTTTGCCCTTGCGTGCGTATCAGATCATAGACTTTTCCCCCAGGTATATTTGTCTCAGTTGCTAACATTAGTGGCCATATTCTTTAGGACTCTTCCTAAGGTGAAAGTGATGGGAAGATCCCACTGTACCTGGAGCAGACGTCGGCTAGACTCACTTGGAGTTTCTGGGGGGTTCTCTTCACTCGAGACGGTTAAGTGGAGAAACTTGTGCCAGTCTATTCATTAAGCAGGTTGCCAGGGTAACTGTTCCAACCGCCATTTCTATATTGAACTCTGCGACGTTGGATTTCATCACCAACTAGTGTTTTCAGTACGGAAAGTTACTGTTTGTGTGTGTTTGATCTCCTAGATTCTTTAGATGTGTGATTCAAATTTGTTTCGTTCTTTAGAGACTTTAGGTGCTTTTCATTGAGATTTTACTTTGTTTGCGTGTGAAGTAGTTAAAAGTTTTCAACTGTGGCTGAATTACCAAGGCAGTCCCGTAGACTTCGGGGCTAGTCTCCTGAGTTTGTAAACGTGGCTGAGTTACTAAGGAAGTCCCGTAAACTTTGGGGCCAACCTCCTGAGGAAGTACCGAGCCAGCTTGAAGGCTTGAAAGTCCTCGTAACTCCCAGAGACAGTAGAGTTGGGTCACCTGAGGAAGGAGAATCTTCTTTGATAGTCCATCCTGATTTTCAACCGTTAGTAGCAGATTATAATCCACAGTCAGTGTCTTTTTTCGAAATTGCTGGTAGATTTTCATCTACTAGTGATATAGGTGAGGAACCTGAAATATCCAAGCCTGAAAGTGAATTTGCTACTACTCCAACATCGGGGTTTGTTTCTCCAACTTCTAGTGGTCCTGGTTCACCTAGGGTAGAAAGAGTAATCACCCAAGATCTTCCTTCTGGACTTATTGCTATTGAAGAACTTGCTATGGAAGAAGAAGTAGGCATCCCTATCCCTGAAAATCAACCTGTTATTGAGCTAAGGGAGCGTGAATCAAGTTTTTACAGTCCACCTAGGAGCAGTTCTTGGTATCTTTCTTTGACTAATTTTTTAGAAAACTCAGGGTTAAGTTTTTCACCACCTCGTGCTCCTTATCACCCAACACCTAGAGGTTTTTATACTCCCGTCAATATGTCAGGACAGTCATCCATGTTTACTCAATCACCCGAATCTTTTTTGTATGGCGGTCCTTCTGTTCCCTCTGTGTATCAGTCACTTTCTGGTACTTTTTCGGGAGCATCTCCTCAACCCATTGAGTAAGGGTTATTAACTGGAAACAATGGTACTAAGCCATTGAGCGTAGAAGACATTCTTATGATGTCAGGTTCTATTCCCAATCCTCAACCTCAAGGTGGCCAGTTACTGCCTAGAGGGCAGCCTCAATTAACGCCTGGGGGGCAACCTCAAGGTACACAGTCTGCATCTGGGGGGAAACCTCAAGGACAGTACATACCTATGGGACAGTACGTTCCTCAAGGTCAACCCCAAACTCAATATGTACCCCAAGGTCAACCCCAGTATCAATTTATACCTCAAGGTCAACCCCAGTATCAGTGTGTGCCTCAAGGGTATCAACCCCAAGGTCAATACTCGAACGAAGGTTTCCAACCACCCTCCGGTCAAACGTATGTTCAAGGAACGGGAAATGTACCTTTCAATTATCAATCCTACCCTCAACCCGGTTATGGTCCTCAGTATTCTCAACCAGTTATGGGTCAATACCCCAGAATGAATATAGTGTGGGATCCATCGCAAGCTCAACAGGTGTTGCAGCCAAGTGTGCAGTTGTCATCTCAAACTGGACAACCCTTAGTTTCTGGTTCACCCCAGCGACCAGTCCAATCTAACATTCAAACTTCTGTACCTTCGGTAGTTTCCCAACTTGGGCCTAGTACACCTCGTACTCCGCCTCAAACGACTGCTACAACTGCCGCAACATCTATTCAATCTACCCCACCTACTTCTAGAGTATCGACAGCTCTGGTTTCTACTGTTCTTGTATCTACTCCTCGGACATCTTTACCACCGTCTGGATCTACGATTCAAACTTCAGTTCAGATACCTGTAGGACAACCTAGTTCAAGTATGGTTATCACAAGTCAACCACAATTTACTTATCAACCGTACCAGGGACAGTACCAATTCGGTCCTTCTGTGCAGCAGCCAATCTATCAGTATCAACCGTACCCTGGGTACACTTATCAAAAACCTCAACAACCCCAGTATGGTCCGGTTAATCTTGGTTTTCCGGGAGGATACAATATCCCGAACGCGATTCCTATTCCTAGTTATCCTGGATATCCTCCTCCTGGGGCTGGTCTTATGACCCAGAGTTTTAGGGATCCTAATCGGCAGTTACCGTTTATTGCAACTTTAGATTTACTTGACTTGTCGCGCCTAACGAATGATCCCATTAATTATCTTCCGTTTTGGCCGCCAATGCCGAATAAGTTGCCCAGTGACATTCCCAAGTTCGAAGGTAAATCAGGAGAGGACTCGTCAAACCATGTGATGACTTACCACCTCTGGTGTGCATCTAACTCCATTACAGATGATTCAATCCATCTTAGACTTTTCTAGCGCACTCTAATTGGTCTCGCGGCCAAGTGGTACATTGAGTTACCGCGAGGCACTTTTTATAATTTTAGTCAATTAGCTACCTCCTTTTTAACTCATTTTCAGTTTCCAGTCCAATATGACAGTGGCACGGAATTGTTAACTTCGCTAAAACAATCGACATCCACTTACATTTCAGATCATATTCATGAGTGGAGACGTCGACGACGTTTAGTGAAGGTATTTATTCCGGATCAGATCTTAGCCGAGTGGTTTGTAAAATCTTTGTTGCCAAAGATCACTGAAGATGTTGCTAAAGCCGGAGTTGTTACTGAGGAGCAAGTAATTGCTCAAGCACAGTAACTTGACTTGGTCTATACTCAGTCAGGTACGTTACACGATAAAATCCTCGATCTTCCCAAGCAAAATCAAATCACTGCAACTCCCTCGGGATCTCATGCCGCCGATGGTATGATTGGCACGGTTAACACTAAAAGTAAGAAGAAGTCTTCCAAGAATTCTTCCCCTATCATAAACTTGCCTGATTCCCCAACAGGAGATTCTTCTGCAGATATTTCCACCGATATTCACGTTGTAGAGTCGTCTACAGCCAAATCAAAATCCGGTGGGAAGAAGAAAGGAAAGAAGAAGAATAAAACGGATAAAAGTTCAAAGGAGAAACCTGAAAAGGTAGAATCCAATGACGAAAAGCGCAAACCTCGTTATCCTTGTCTCATTTGTGACAATGAACATTTTACAAGAGACTGCCCTCATCATGCAGAGGTTGCAAAGATTGTCAAGGGTTCCCAAACTCCTACTGTTTTGAAGGATCCTTTTCTGGCTCAAGACAGTAAGATGATAGGTTCATCCTCGAATGCCAATGAAGAACCCATACTGATGATGTCCCATGTTAGGATTGCGACTCAATCGCAAGATTATGGTATTAAAAGTCCTGTTGATGGTAAAGAAGCAGAATCTTCTCATTCTAATCCATCAACCTCAGCTTCCGGTTCTGATCCACTACAGATCGAGAAACCTAATCCAGACATGGTAATCAAACCGCCCGCCAAGGGTATACTTCGAAAGTGAGCTTTCAATCCACATCCGAGAGCGGCTCAGAATTATAACATTGTTGAGGATTTAGATGTTTCACCCTCAGCAATGTCGGTTTTGGAAGTGCTGTAATCATGTCCAGCACAACGTAAATTACTTTTGTCGGCTATAGGAGTTGTTGATGTTCAGGACCCGAACCTAATAATTTTCGATCTAGAAAATAGTACACCGTGTTTTCCTCATCAAATGGCTTTCTAGATACGAGTGATAGTCAAAAACAGGCCTATTCATCGGACTGTAATTGATGAGGGAGCCTCAACGTGTATTATGTCGATACAGTGTTGGAGATTGCTTGGTTCTCCTTCACTAAATCAATTCCCGACGATTCTAAAGGCCTTTGATGGCCATGGGTTTCATCCTTTTGGCATTCTACAGGATTTGCCTATAGGGGTTGAAGGAAAAACCGTTAGTCTAGATGTGGAGGTGGTTGATGCCCCTCTAGATTACAACCTTCTCTTGGGTCAAAGTTGGTCTTACGCTATGACAGCGGTCGTTTCATCGGTCTTTCGAGTAATAAAGTTTCCACATAATGGAAAGATCGTAACAATAGACCAGCTGGCTTACTTTTCATCCGACCCAGCCTCTTCGGAGAGTATTCAGCATGTTAGTAAAACGACTATCCCATATAAGGATGTTGGAGTAGGACTAGTTAAAGAGGTCGGTTTACTGGGAACTTTTCCTTTTCCTCCAATCAACGCATCATCTTCATTTGCATCTATTCATATGATTACATCAGACACCATTGTTTATGATGATCCTTGGATCGTTCCTTCTGAATCTGAGATAGACTCATTTGGTAATGTCATGCCTTTGAGTCCATATGAAATTGCCTATGAAGTCGTACAGTCGTTTACCGACCCATGTTCAACCGAAAATGACTTAATGAATGTGGTCCGTGAGGAATCACTTTTCACATCAACCTTAGATTTAACCACGTTTTCTGAACTTGTTCACTCTGATGAGAAAATTCGTGAAATCCTATGTGTAGATGATTTACCATGAGAAGATCTCCATCACAGATCTTCGTTTTTACCTGAGGATGATCATTTTGAAAATGATTTCTTATCAATTTTTACAACTGAATATGTCAAGGAACCTCAGAATCCAATGAAACATCCCAATTCAGAGTTAAATTTGGGAAACATCTCTCGAACTATTCCTATTGACATTTTGGTTAAGCCCGGAATTGTTGAGAACATTCATATAGGTGCCTTGTGTACAGATGACGAAATTCAAATATATAAGGCCCTATTTCAAGAATTCCGCGACGTGTTTGCCTAGTCCTATGAGGAAATGCCAGGAATTGATACCGCGATTGTTGTTCATGAGATCAAGACTTACCCGGACGCTAAACCCGTCCGGCAACGTTTGCGTCAGATTCACCCACGAAAAGCTGTTGCAATTAAAGCAGAGGTTGAAAAATTATTGAAAGCAGGTTTCATTTATTCGATCCCGTTAACGGATTGGGTATCAAATATTGTTTCGGTTAACAAAAAGCAGGGAACAATAAGAATATGCATCGACTATAGGGACATTAATCGAGCCTGTCCAAAGGACAATTACCCAACTCCCTATATCGATCAAATCATTGATGATTGTGCCGGCAGTGAAATATTCTCCTTCATGGACGATTTTTCCGGATATAATCAAATCAATATTCTACCTGCCAATCAACCAAAAACGGCTTTCATTTGTCCATGGGGGACATTTGCTTATTGCAAGTTACCTTTTGGGCTTAAGAATTCCGGAGCAAATTTTCAAAGGGCGATGTCTTATGCGTTTCATGACATCAAGCACATTGTGCAACCCTATCTCGATGACTTGCCTACTCATTCATTACATCGAGCTGATCACCTCGTCCATTTACGAGCAATCTTTATGAGGTGTAGGCATTATCTTATTCGGTTGAACCCACACAAATGTGTCTTCTATATAGAAGCGGGTCGATTGCTGGGGTTTGTAGTTTCGAAAGCCGACATTCGCGTTGATCCCTCGAAGGTCAAAGCTATCATCAAATTGCCTCCTCCTTCGAGTCTTCGCCAACTCCAAAGTTTCCAAGGGAAAGCAAACTTTTTACGGCGATTCATTCCTAACTACGCCGAGGTTACAAAGGGTTTCACCCGGTTGTTGAAGCAAAATACTCCATTCTATTGGGATGAGATAGCTTAGAAATCTTTTGATGCACTAAAACACTCATTGACCCATGCACCGTTGTTGCATCCTCCCAACTACAACCAGGATTACTTCTTGTATCTCGCCGCCTCTCATTCCACCATTGGAATGGTCTTAGTTCAGGAATATGAATTCGGAACTGAACATGTGATATATTACCTTAGTCAAACTTTAAATCCAACTAAGCTAAAATACTCACATGTGGAGAAATTGGCATTCGCAGCTGTTCAAGCTGTCCAACGTTTTCGTCACTACATTCTACTACGTAAAACTACAGTAATTTCGGATTGCAACCCTATGATCTACATTTTGACCAAGCAACTGCTAAGGGGCAAGTACTCTAAATGGATCGTTATCTTGCAGGAGTTCGACTTGGAATTTGAGAAATCTAAGTCTAAGAAATCTTTAGTTTTTGCGGAGTTAATGTGTGACTTCCCGCGTGCTGACACGGAAACTGTGGCGGAGGAGCCCATCGCGGATGAATCCTTCTTTCTAATCAGCACTTTAGATCCGTGGTATGGGGATATCATCATTTATCTCCAGACCCAATCCTTTCGGCCAGAAATTTCAAGGTCAGAACATCGAAAAATTCGATTCCAGTCCCAACAATTCAGGATTATTGGAGATACTCTTTATCGTCGTGGGGCGGACTCTGTCTTTCGACGTTGATTAACTCATGAGGAATATGAAAGGGTTCTAAATGAATGTCACTCTGGAGCGTGTGGCAGTCATATGTCTGGGTTTGCCACAGCCCAAAAGATATTGCGCGCTGGCTACTTCTGGCCGTCTTTATTTAAAGATTGGATTACGGCGGTCTGAAAATGCCACAACTGCCAAATTTTTTATCGTAAGATGCTCCACCTACTCCTCTCCACCCTATAATTTCCGTTGGTCCTTTCTCCAAATGGGGTATCGATTTTATTACATGTAACCCTCACTCGGCCGGGGGGCATGCGTATATCATCCTTGCGGTAGATTATTTTACTAAGTGGGCCGAGGCGATGCCTACATTTGAGGCAGACGGCAAGACAACTGCAATTTTCATGTTCAATCATATAATTGCCAGGTTTGGTGTCCCGCAAGCAATAATCACTAATCATGGGCGTCATTTTCGAAACGTTATGATGACCGAACTTACAGGCCAGCTTGGTTTACGTCATGATAGTTCAACCCCTTATTATCCACAAGCAAATGGTCTGGTTGAATCCATCAAAAAAGTTTTAGTTATCATGATCCGACGAATCATTGGGATTCATCGGTCGAATTGGCACAACATGTTATTTTCAGCGCTTTGGGCGTACCAAACTTCAGTGAAAACATCAACAGGGTTCACTCCTTTCCAACTATTCTATGGTTTGGAAGATGTGTTACCCATTGAATGCGAAATCCCGTCACTGCAAATGGCCATCGAGTTACTTCCAGCCACTTCCGAAGAGGAAAAGAGTTTGTTATACTTGGCTCAATTAGATGAGAATCGACGTGATGCTGCATTGGCGATCGAGACTCACGCAAAACGAATGAAAGCTCAGTATAATCGAAATGTGACCCCTTGAAATTTTTCGGAAGGAGATCTAGTCTTAGTTTATGATCAAGCTAATGATAAATTAGGTGCTGGAAAATTCGTTCCTATGTGGCATGGTCCCTATGTTGTCAAGCGAAAGCTAGCCAAAGGGGCCTATGAATTGGTAGACTTTGATGGGGACTCTTTGGGTAAACCCAGAAATGGCCTTTACTTGAAGAGGTATTATGCTTAAAAGAATGGGTACGGAGATTTTTAGTTAGGATAGTTTTTCTTTCTAGCTGGTGTGTTTTAGTTTAAACAGTGTGCTTAGCTTAGAGAGTGTTTTTCGTCATTATTCCTGCTTATCTTGGTTTTACTCTTGATATTGCAGATGTCGATGCCTCTCCAAACATACATTGGTTTCGCTGATGGTGCTTGTCGTAATACACGGAACATCTCTTCCGCAGCTTGGGTTATCTATTCGCCCTTTGACGAGTTAGTATCTATGCATGGGGTAAGCCTCGATCAAACAACGAACAACATTGCCGAGTATAGTGCAGTGATTGAGTTATTATCTGAATCTATTTCATTTGGGATTCGGAGTTTGATAGTGAGGTTAGATTCTGAACTCGTTGTATTACAGCTTAATAGAGTGTATGCCATTAGAAATCCAGTGTTATTATGATTATTTTTGAGAGTGCGTCTCTTGGAACATGAATTTGATTATATTGAATATCAGCATATTCCAAGATCTTTAAATACATTAGCAGATGCAATTGCTTCTCGAATGTTAAATAGACATTTGCAATGATCATACATGTAAATTTAAAACCATTCCATAACATGATTTACAAGATAAGCCGGTAATAGTGATATATATATATATATATATATATATATATATATATATATATAT
This sequence comes from Pinus tabuliformis, assembly GCA_031772625.1. NCBI lineage: Eukaryota > Viridiplantae > Streptophyta > Pinopsida > Pinales > Pinaceae > Pinus > Pinus tabuliformis. Next base: position 44,642,703 of record CM062815.1, read on the forward strand.
ATATATATATATATATATATATATATATAGGAGTGTGTCAAAAAATACATCGTCCTCAATCATAGGTTGAAAAACACCTTATGATCAGCAAAAATGATAAGTAAAAAAAACAAAATGTCACATGTGCTCACAATAGGCGATCATCCTATCACTGGTGATGATCTCTATAAGAAACCACTACACGGGCCACCTTGCAAAGGAACCTCCTAAAAGGTCCCGGGACCCCAATCACATAGCGCTGAAGTCGATGAGGAATGTCATCTATAGTGGTCTCAGGAATATCTTCTGTCAAGCGCTCGAGATGACCCTCCAACACGGCCAAAACCTCTGCTGATTCATCCTGTGGGGCTGGCACGGGTGCAACTGGTTGCTTCCTCTTGTAAGGCCGGAGAGTGGCTGGTCGTTGTGGACACACATCTGCATTTGAATTTTTTACTATCAGTTTTGAGACGATGGAAAAAAAAAAATTAAAATAGAAAAATGTCGAAAAGTATTTTACCTGACTCATCCCACTGCTCTCCTGGTGGAAGAACCATGTCTGGATCACCATGAAAATCTATCCCAGCGTAAGGGAAGTCCTGAATAGAAAAGACATGGTTTTCCAGCCATTGGAAATACTTAGGTTTGAATCGAGCAACCTCTGTCCTCTCGTCCGGGTGACGGGCCATAACTACGACCCATCGCATCAGTTTGGGCTCTCGAGGAAGCCTAGCTCCAACAGTAAGGTGTTGTGGGATCAGTATAGGAACCCTCTCCAGGCCAAAACTCATGACCAAAGCCCCATAACCAAAGGTCTTTAGTCGTTCGTTCTTGGCCCTGGTCAGTTGGCCTTTCACATTGGCCAACACAGCATCGCACCAGTTGAAGATGGTGCCTCGAAAGCAATCAACTGCCATACGCATCTGGGATCCGGTGGCAATATGTAATGCGGCAGCTCCGTAGAGTCTGGTGACAGTGAACGCAATCACCATGAGCTCAGGACGGGATATGGACTTTATGTCTATCCCTTTGTCTCTAGCCTGGCTGTTGCAGTACTCTAGCCTGAGGCTATCGACAGACTGGCCACCTGCCCTAGCCCCAAACAGAGTCAAGTCTTCGCCTCTCTTAGGCAAACCAGTCAAGAAATATATGTCTGCCAACTCGATTTCGAGCTGGTGGCCGCCAATGAAAAAGCACTGGTCCTGTACGCTCCATCTGTCAACCATCCACTGTAAGAAATCCACCTGAGCCCTCATGCCAAGAATGGCCCAGAATTTGTACAAGCCGCACGCCCTCAAAGCATCAAGTGAAGGTTGATGATTCCATGCGGTAGCATCCACGTCCTCATGCTCTCGTTCGCGCCAATCTAGCATGATGTACTCTCTGCATCAAGTATAAGGATAAATTAAATTGCTAGAAATTATTTTGATTGGTCCATTTTTGAGAATTTTTGGGTTAAAAACCCTTGCGACGGGGACTGCACCCTCCAGGTTAGATACAGTGCGTGGGACCGCACTTTGTCTACATGGAAGGTGCAGACCCCGAGATTTTTCCCAATGGAGAAAAAGTTGGGGTCCGCAGGCCAATAGTGGTAAACCTGCGGGCCCCCGCGCGCGGGTTTTATGCCTAAAACCCCTCCCAAAAATGAAATAAATGACTAAAACAAAAACTCAAATGGTTAAAAATGAAGAGTGGGATGATGTGGATTACCTAGAGAAGACGGCGTTCGATTCCAACGGTTGGATTTTCCGTAATCTTCACGGGAATTTTTCTGAGCAAAAGCACTATTTTCTCACCCAAACTCAAACGGTAAAAATGAATTGACAAAGGCCCTTTTTATAAGTTTTTTGAGTAAATAAATTGCAAATTTGTTTATGTTTCACTTTCAAAAGGTATTTTTGCAACATTTTTATCTATTTCAAACAGGTATGAGTATTGTTTGTGTTTTTGTGCAGGATAATGGATTATTCAGGCGAAATCTATCATTTTCGACGAAAAAACATTTAGAGTCACCGTTAAGCTCTTTTCTGACTCCTGAAACATGAAAAGATTGCCGAGTGTTTCTTTTAAACTCGTTAAAACGGAATTAAAAGACGGTCCACTTACAGCTCTTTTCTGACCGTAAAAACATGAAATGATTGTCGGATTTTTGTCGTTTCAAATTCGATATCAGTTATAAAACGACGTGTCATTGATCGCTTTTTTATGTTTTCGGGTCAAAGGCACTAATGACGAAAAGTACTCCTTGGTTGTAAAAGATCAAGCGGTTCTCTCAAGTATTATTTTATACTTTTTCGGGCTTGGGAGACACAAATTTATGAAAAAGTTCAACCCTCGAGTCTTCTTAAGTTTTTCAGACTCTCTAAAATTGAAAAATGCTGAGTTTCTCCTAAACTGGACTCGTTAAAATTTCATAGTGAAGGACCTATTCAATTACAAACAGGAACGAACCACTCCTTCTTAGGGTTCGAATTTAAACTAAGTTGGACTCATCCAAAGGATGAGCTTATAATCAAGAAAATGTTATCCTCCTCAAGCTTATCAAAAATAAAGAGGTACTTGCTAGAAATGGTGGGGGAAAGAGAGGAAAATGAGCCTGTTTGTCATACTTTGTAACCACTCTTGAACACGACACTTTTATTCACCTGGGTTGGGAAATACTTTGCCTAACAGTTGATCAAACCACATTGAAAGTCTTCAGCCAGTTTCTGGGTATTAACTTTGGGTCAATTGTCACCAAACCATCTGCCATGTCATTATGTGTTCAAGAGGTCACTGCCAATAAGCCATTTATCTGCAAAATATCTATCATCCATCTTGACCATCCCTGATTCAGTCCTTGCAACTAAATTTCTCCAACTTGATCTATGATTTCGTGTTGTGGGCTTACCTATGACGGATCGCTTTCTATCGACATCAGCTCATTATCTAGAAAGATGATCTAGAAATCGTCAGTACCTTGAGATCTGCATGCCTCAATGGCAGGTTTCTCGCCTTTGACGATAGTTTACATCATTGACTTTTGATCAAAGGATTCCGTGACATGTTCGACATCAACACATTTATTCTCATCTCATGGATTGTACTGGGTACTTTGAGAGTCATTGACATCACTGGTGGTTTCTCTCACACTTGTTAATATTTTACATCATTGACTGGTAATCAAGTGGTTTCTACCATGTTCGACATCAACAAATTCATTTGCATGGATAGAATCGTACTATTTCGGGAAGTAGAAATGAAGACCCTGGATCTAGTTTCCACAATCCAGGCTGCGAGGAATTTTGTATTCATTATATAATGGACTATTCATAAACAGATGGCTGCATCCATACTGTGTCCACATGACTCTTTACTTGTGATGTTTTACAAGATCATTCCTATATCAGAGCAGTAGTTAGTTTTTCTAGTCAGTTTTGATCTGAGTATGGGAATGCCTACCTCAGTGATGATATGATCTCATATATATATCTTGCATTGAATGTTTTTATAGGTCCCAACCAGGCTCTCCACAAGATGATCCTCAAAATGATCAAGTACTTCACTCTTCCTAAATGATCAATGAAATCCTCATCTACTACAAACTTCGCACTTTAGGGGGCAATCTATTACACAAAAATATCGTCACCGTGATTATTTGCAGTCAGTATGGGTCTATCATCACTTGTACTGTCCTCCTAAGCAAGTCTCAGACCTCAGCTCTTCAAGTCAAGCTTTGAAAATGAGAGAAAGACATTAAAAATCAATGTAACTCTGGTTCCACACTTTCTCTCACTGTCACCTGCGGTCCCGCACCTTCTGTGTACAAAAATTGCGGACCTGCCCGCTCTGTCCCTGACAGTGTAGGTGCGGACCCCTGTGAAAGTCAAAAGGCGCAAGTTTTATCTTTAAAAACTCACTTTGGGTTAATTCTAGAGGTTTCTAGAAGGAAATTTTACGTGGATTGTTCGCTCTGAGGTGGTTCATGCATCCCAAAATAGAAGGAGCTAATCCCTTGATGAGAGGAGCTATCCCTTTGAAGGAGGGCTTTATCCCTTTGAAGGAGGACCTAGTAACCTCCCTCCATTGCACTATAAATACAGGCATTGGGCTGGTTGCTAGAGAGGTTAGAAGCTAAACATTTTTGAGGGTAAATGCTGGTGAAATCAAGACTTCCTAGTTGAGCTTAAGAGGAGAGATCACATACCTTTTTGGCTTCATTGGGGAGTGAGTGAAACTTGTCAAAGTAGAGGAGACTTCTTGCTAGACCCTGGGAGGAGCTTATACAGCGTCAAGGAAAAGGTTGTAAAGTTCTTCTTCTTTTGAATTAATACAATCAAACTCATTTTTCTCAACAAGTATCTTATGTTATTTGTTTCATGGACTCCTTGAATTTCATGTTAAATATGTTTTATGCAATTGGCTTTTCAGGTCCTATTTAATTTGTTTTCCTTGTTTGTGTTTGCAGATCCGCGACAAAGGAGCTCATTTGGATCGAAGGAGCAAGGGCATCCACAAGCTTGCGTTGGACCTAAGGTAGGCCCTAAAAACACTTGTTTGCTATTGTTTATCAAAGCATATTTAGAGAAAGATAGTGTCTGGTTGGTTTGCTTGTCATTAGGTATTCTTTAGATTCTAGGAAGGTCTATCTTGTCCGGAAGATCGACTTATTCTGTGTGACAGAGTTGATCAGCTTGATGCCTTGGATTGGACCGTATATTACTAGAGAGATCACAAATGATGGCACAATGCAGATGGTAAAATGAACGACGCATACAATAAAAATAAAAGGTGGATTTTTTCCAGGAGAAGTGATGGATGGCTGGTTGAAACCCCATACAGGTGGCTTGGCCACTTAACTAGCCATAAGAAGCATAGTCTTAGCGCTCCAGGTAGTTGGAAGGAGGCATGGGACTATAAACTAATATTCCCAAGAGCTGCACGATGTTAGGGCTACGCGCAGGTGCGAAGTGTCATAGGGTTCACGACAACGCAAGGGTAGTTGCGCTGCCACACAGGTCGGTTGGAAATTGGCCATTGTAGTCACCATTCATGATGTGATGCTTGACTTGAGACCAAATGGAGCAGGCTACAAGCATTTGAGACGAGATTTATGGGAAATATTTGAGGAAATCTACCGCCAAGGGAGCATTAATGGACTAGATTTGGGGGGAACGGTCAAATTCAAATTCAAAAGGCACTATAAATTGCAAAGGGCTACCTAGCAAACAACACTTGGTCATTTGAGAATTGAGCTATTGCGCACCCTGAGTATTCTGAACTGAGACCTGTTTGTCTTATGGAGAGCATTGTTTGAGAACTTGATTGAACAATTAAGAGATTTCTGGATGAACAAGATGGCAGTGTCTGAAGAAGACAAGGAAATCGCCGAAATGACTGCTGAAGAAGCCGCGCAGTCTATGACCATAGAAGATGCCACTAAGAGCATCGATATTGTTGCAAAAATCCCTAAATCACCATGCACACAGAGACCAAAGAAATATAAATAGCCCATGATTTCAGTGCGTGTGTCCCATCAAAACCTGTTGCAAACTAGATCAACAATGGAGGAAAAAGCGAAAGTGGTTAACCTGGAAATCGATGAGGAGGAAGAAGAACTTGAGGATATCATAATAGAAGAGAACAAGGATGAGGGAATTGAGGAAGAAAATAAGGGCTTGGTACCTCTAACCAAGCTGCCCGCATATGTTCCTCCATAGAAGGGGAAGGAAGAGGTGCCAAAGAACCTAGACGACAGTAAACGCCCTCTATAGTCTTTGTTGTTACCTGATGATATCATTTTCGAAGGAGTGCACTTGGGAAGGGTGTCAAGCCTAAAGTTTGAATATTGGGATCTCGCGAACCACAAGAAATTCCCTCACTTAGAGACTACACATCTCAGGAAGCCAAAGAAACACACCGCGACAAGAGTTATAGAGTTGGAGCCATGCAAATGGTTGTGTGGGGTCGAAAAGGCAGGGTTGTTAAAACTGCTCTGGGTGCCGCATTACCATCGCACCCCAATAACTATCTTCATCATTAGGCAGCTACTCTACCTAGTGCATGGTGGGTATTTGTGGCTGGAGGAGCCCATCCCCATCACAAATCACCTAATCCACCGAATTACCCGACTCCCATGTAAAGGAGAATACCCCACAGACATTTCGGAGGGTAAAAGTAGTGATTTGGCCATTGCAGAGGCCATGTAAACGAAATACAAGATCGAGAAGGAAAAGAGGGCCTATGCAATCCCCAGTGTCAACAACAAGGCAGTCAGAGTTGCAACTCAAATACTGGGAAGTAAGGTCATGTGGAAGTGTCACATGGATCTTAGTGTAGTAATAGACTACACCAAAATGTTGGAAGAATCGTTCGAGGTCCTCACTACTTTGCAGGAGGACTCAAACATATAGCACTTAGAAATGGAGGCACATGAGCTACAGTGACAGTATGACAACATCAAAGGGACTGCGTAGATGGTGGCCCTCACACAGAGGCTCGCGTGAATGTAACAGGCCAAAGCACTTAAGGAGCAAGTAGACGTAGTACGACATAAAGAAGCGGTTTTGAAGGTCCGCGTTCAGCCTTGGATTGACGAGGTCTTCGTAATCGCATCAACAATTGAAGGCAAGCTGGCGTAGATGTAGGGGACATAGGAATAAATACAGGGGAGCAATTCCAACACTGTGGTCTTGGAACAATGCATACAAGAGATACAACAGGCAGCCGCTCAGTGTGCTGCTGACCTTGTAGTAGTTAGAGTAGAGTTGGGAGGTCTTCGCGTGAAGATCTTCACACTGACAGAGTGACTCGAGGGCGAGTCATGATGTTCAAGTTAGGGATCAGTTGGGCATGGGATCCCCCCAAGACAAGATTTTTGTCTTAAATCCTAGGTTTTGACTAAGTCTGATGTAAAGACTCTGTGATTTGTGGGCGTGGAGCGTGAAGATGGTAAATGAGTCAGAGGGTTGTCTGCAATGTAATGTCCATTTGAAAAATCTACCCATGGTCTGTGGACCATGGGATTGTATAAATAGAGTGAGGCTCTAAGTGTAAAAGGAAGGAATCAGAGAGAAGACGATCTAATGATGAAGAATTGAGGCTAGTGTAGAGTCGTGTCTTTGGGTCGTAGAGTAGGAGAAGTCTCTGTAGCTGAGTGCACAGAGGCCTAGTAGTCAGCAGGGCAGGTTGAGTTTGTAACTGATTGAAGCATTAATAAAGAGAAGTTTTAGAATATTCTTATGTATCTTTTCTTGTTTATGCATTGAAGTATATTAGGTATGAATTCCAAGTTTACTATTTATTTGCTGTGCGAACTTATATGAATGTGTTGAAGAAGTGAATATAATATAAGGTATTTGTTTACGCGAAGATAACTAACTGTTGTAAGAAGATAAGTAAGATCTGTGGTGCGACTTAGGGAAATAGCACAGATTGTTGCTCTAGCAGCGTGGAAGCTCCACAACCCTTGGTTAGGGCTACGCGAAGGCAAATATAACAATGGCACGAAGGTCTCAAAGGTTAGGAAAGTGCGCGAAGTAACCTATGTGAAGGTATTAACAGTTGTACTAAATCGGCCCCTCAGACATCTCAAGGGTGCGGAAACCTGGTTCCAACATCCCCCCATACTGCTTCGAGTGAGACCTCAGTCTGTGCTCCATGGACTATTGCTGAAAGGGCCAGTAGTACAGGGATTTGTTTGGCTAATTAAATCCGAACATGGGTCAGGCCCCAATAGGCCAACATAACAATAGTCAAAATAAAGGGAACAATGGTTGCGTGTTGGCTTGTTGGGGCCTGACCTAGGTTCGGAGTTAATTAGCTAAACAAATCCCTATACTACTGGCCCTTTCGGCTACATTTCGTGAAGCACAGACTGAGGTCTCACCTGAAGTAGTATGGGGGGGTGTTGGAACCATGTTTATACACCCTTGAGATGTGTGACGGTTTGATTCGGTCCAAGTGCTCGTCCCTGCGTGCAGGTTGCTTCACATAATTCCCTGGCCTTCGCACCCTGATATACTTGCCTTTGCATAGCCCTAGGGGATATAGGGCTTCTGCGCTACTGGAGCAATGCTCTGCACTATTTCCCTAAGTCACACCTGAGATCCTACCTATCTTCCTACACTAGTTAGTTACCTTCACATAAATAGAAGCCTTGTGTTATATTTATTTATACAACACACAAATATAAGTCCGCACAACAAATAAACAATACACTTGCAATTTATACCCAATAATACATTAAAAATGAAAAGATACATAGAAATATGGTAAACTTCTCTTTATTAATTCTTACAACGGTTACAGATTTGACCTGCCCAGCGTACTTACCTGCAGGGGTTCGCACACTCAGGTGCAAACTACTAGGCCTCTACACACTCAACTGCAGAGCCTTATTGTACTCTACAACCCAAAGACAGACTTTACACTTCGACTCAATCTCTTAGACTCATCGTGCTTCTATTCTTTTTCCTTTTCTTTACACTTAGAGCCTTGCTCTATTTATACAATCCCATGGTCCACGAACGATGGGTAGATCTTTCAAGCTGACATTACATTACAAAAACAAGAGCAGACAACCTTATGACTCTACTATGATTTCATGCTCCACACCCACAGATCGTAGAGCCTTTACAAAGGACTTGATCAAAACATGGACTTTAAGCCCCAAAACATGCCTTGGGGGGATTCCATGCCCAATAGGCCCCCAAAACAAACATCGTGACTCACCCTCGAGTCACTCTGTCGGTGTGGAGATCTTCACGTGTAGTCCCTCCAACTCTTTCTAAACCATTGCAAGGTCGAAAACACACTAAGCGACTGCCTGATGGATTTCCTGTACATGTTGTTTCGAGACCGCGGTGTTGGAACTGCTTCCCTGCATCTATTCCTATGTCCCTACATTTTTTCGAGCTTGCCTTCAATTGTTGTCATGATGGTGAAGGCCTTGTCGATCCAAGGTTGAACGCGTGCTTTCAGGATTGCTTCTTTGTGTCGTGTTGTGTCCACTTGTTCTTTCAGCGCTTTGGTCTATTGCATCAGTGCGAGCCTTTGGGTGAGGGCCACTATTTGGGCAATTCCTTTGACACTATCATACTATAGCTGGAGTTCATGCGCCTCTGTTTGTAAGTGCTAGATGTTGGGGTCCTCTTGTAGATTCATGAGGACCTCAAATGACTCCTCCAACATTCTGGTGCAGTCCTTCACTACACTGTCGATCGCATCCAGTCCTATTGTAATAGTGTTGGTGCGCTATTCTCTTACTTCCAGAGGGGTGGATGGTTGTGCCTTCAACCGCAGCTCTACAATCTAAAGGTTCAGCTCCAACTGAACCTTAGTCATTTCTTCTCATGCCTCACGCACCCCTGCTTCTAGCCTGCGGATTTGTGCCTCTGCTGGTGTGTCTGCTGGGATGGCCAGCTCAAGGATGCTTTGACAAGCTTCATCTAGTACCTATACTAGCTATCGATTTTGTGCCACCAATTTGTCATGCTACGAGCTCAACTACTCCACGTTGATCTTTTTCTCACTTAGTACTTGTAGCACGCAGCTCTCCCTAGCTTGTAGTTCTGCAGTAATCCCATCCAAGCAGAACGTATAACTTTCCCCCGAGCAGCCATGTCGATCCCAATACCTTTCAGTGCACTAATTGTAGGCCTATTAGCCTCATTTGTTGTGACCAGTGCCCCTTCCAACAACACTATTGTATTTTTCATCCAAGCGTGTAGCATCTGATCTGCTACAGTTGTCCCTACCGCGAGGCTGGTCGAAAGGGTACCAGCCTGAGGAGTACGCACCTGCAACTCATGTAGCTATGCTCTGAGGGCCCCCAACATAGTTTGGTTCTCTTGCACAAAATTCTGGATGGCCTCTAGGTGACATCACACACTGTCTTGTCGATATCATGTAGATCTTCCTCAGTAAGGGTGATCAGGTCAATAGACAACTTTGATGCCTTGACCTTCTCGCGTGGCCCTATCCGCTTGCTCAAGCACTGGAACTTCAGTTGTGTTGATGTGGTTTGTGGGTCTGCGCCCCCCTCCTCTTCCTTTGCTTCCTGCCCATGCGAAGGTGACTTTTGGCCCTCGTGCACCTTCTCGGCTTCCTCCTGTGTTGTTGTTGTTGCTACGACCTTTTTCTGTTTTGTTTTTGTCTGTGCAGTGTTGCACGGCTCCTGCACTTTTGATGCTGCTGCCTTCTTGTTTTAGACATTTTTGTGCCTTACAGCATAGAGCATGAAATGTCAATAATCTGAGGGATCCAAAGTCCCTAAACATGTTGTTCCTACCCCTAGAGGAACAAGGTCAGCAAACCACAGCACTTCAGATCAGTTCTCCACTGAAAAACACTCAAAAACAGGTCAATTTTGGATCAAAGCAGCTGCTCCACTGAGCATCTGCGCTGAATGTCAACTGCTCCATAGTGTACCTGCGCTGAATGTCAACTCCATCAAAGGCTACCTGCGCTGAGCGAGTTTGGACATGTGGAGGAATCTTTCCTCAATGTGTCAGTGCCCAGGAAGCTTCCAAATTGACACTTGGATCAGAAGATTCGCCTAATGATGAGTAAAGAGGTTCTAACACTCCAAGTGGAAGGTAGAATCTCTGAGTAGACTCAAGAACTAAAGAACAACTGGGGTTGAAGAGGACAACAGTCACACATCAAGTTGACTTATCTTCACTCCAAAACTCTATATAAGGATCTCATCCCATGGGATTTGGAGGCCGGAATTTTGTGCAAAGAATTGCTGTTGGTTTACAGTTGAGAGTATTGGGTGATTGCTTGAGGGAGGTGAAGAGGAGATTTCTTTCCGTCGGGAAGGTGATGCTGGATTGGACCTCTTATGGTTGTATCACCACCTGAACCTTACTTCCTTCCATTAATAAAGCATTTGAGGTTCTTCTATTCGCATGTGTTTCAATGATGTGTTGTCTTACTTGCGTATTTGATTTATGCTAATCCTTGAATCAATTATGAATGCATGCTTCTTGTAGTTTCCTTTTCTTGTCTTGTTTGCAGGATCTTGTGTAGCTGGGCCCGTGAGAAGACAAGGAGCTGGGAGCAAGCAATAAAGAGAGAAGATTGGATCGACCATTTGCGCAAGACATCGGTAAGTGGATCTCTTCCTTTCCTCTTTTGCATGTCATAAAGAAGTAATCTTAAATAGCTTTGCTTCGGCTGTTGCTAAGGAACTATCACCCTTAGAGTGGGATAGGGTCATTCCGTGTTGGATACTTTTCCCCACAACAGACTGGCGACTCTGCTGGGGAGCGTGTCTTGTTGGTAGCTTGTGTTTCTTGCTATTCATTTCCTAAACAAAGGGAGTACCGAATCGAACTGCATTCGAATCCTTCGAATGCAAAGTAGAGGGCAGCTACTCTGGCTCAGTGCTGGGCATGTTTATGATTTGAAGAGCTGATCCACAAGGACTCTTTTTAGCTCTTTGTGATAGTGTTCATCTTCCTTAATCATCCTCTAGTGTATACTTGGCTGATAGCCTCTGATTTGGCCAAAAACCATTGATTTTTGAGCAAACTGTGACCCGGAATCTGAGAGAGACGAGAGTTGTCTCTTCAGTGCAGCTGCAGCAAAGGCTACCTGCGCTGCAACGTAGGTCCCGAAGGGGCTACCTGCGCTGCATGTCAGATTGACAGTGCAGTACCTACACTGATCCAGTTTTGCCTTGTGCAACTGGGGTTCCCTACTGTCTGTTGCCCAGTTTTCAATATTGTTTTTGCAGCCTGTTGTCAACCTGTATACCCAGCTGAAACTATCTTTCTTTGCCTTCATTCCGCCTCAGTTGTATGAAGAAACCGTGATTGTTCTTATTGTATTTCTTGCTTTCATTCACAGTTTCCCGTAGCGAAAGTGAACTAGTATTGCTGTGACCTCTTGGATCTAGACCTGTGAGAAAGTGTTGTTGTGATTCTAAGAGCTAGTTTATTGCTGTTCATAGCTGCTTGAGCATTTGCTTTCGTTGTATGGTTCGAATTTCAGTATTTCTTGTGTTTGAAACGAGTGAATCTTAAGGTGTTCTTTTGATTATTGGACAAAAACTTGTTTGCTTTCGCTTGAAATTGAATTCGAAATTATACAACAACTTTCTTTTTGTAATACATCAACATTAAGGAAGAAGAAAAGAAATACTTGCATTGTGCATGTGCATTTTGACAGTTTGCATGTCGATTTAGGAAAAGTGCATCAGTGTGTGCTCTATGATCTGTTTGAAAAGATGATGTCTTTCTTTTCCCTCAGTAGTTAAGATTTTCATAAGTTGAAAGAATTGAAAAAGCTTGCTTATCATTCTTAGACTGCATTCAGGAGTTGTATCATACATCACGTGGTGATCCATAAAGGCAAACTGCTAAGCAAGATCAACCTAAAACGAACTGAATTTACATAACAACGCTTTGAAACATAACGAAACACAGTAGAGGTCTAGGTAGAGACGTGTTCCGGCGTCGTTAAACATAGTGACTGTCGATCTCTACGAAGGTGGGTGATTCCTCCTGAGGGACGATAGCACTAATACGGATTTGTGCTCCCGCGTACCGTCGCGTATATTGGGAGACCCCTATAGGAACAAAGCCTTTATCCATAGGAAGCCGTGTCGGCCGCCCTACTGATCGCGATGCAGTGAACACAGCATTCACGAAGATCGACCACTCGTACCGTAAAACGTATTCTGTGGTTTCGCGAAAGGTTTGGCACACCCTCTGCCTAGAACTCCAGAGTAGTTTCTTTTGGCCTTTTTCAAACTCTATAACTGAAAAATTCCATCCGAGCATTTGTCACTTCGGGCTCGTTAATACATCGAAGGAGACTAGAGTCATCTTTAGCTTTTTCTCGACTCTTAAAAAGTGAAAAAGCAAGTTGTGTCTTAAAAGCGTCTAAAATTAATTCAATTCGAAAATACATTTTACCCTGTGTATTGTTGGTTGATCAAGTAATCCAAAATCGTGGAAGAAAGTCAATCGATGACCCGTCATTCGCGGAGGCTTACGAGTCGACCTTCTTTGTCTCCGGAATCAAAAACAACCCGGGCAAAACGGACTCGTTCAACTGGTTCCAAATCTCCTGTCAAAGTTATAGCAAGTGTTCCAACGACATCTGAGGTTCCGGTGACTCCAAACATTTCTGGAAACCCTGCCCCTATTAAAGAAGTTCAACAGCCCCAGAAGGACAGTAGCACTGATCCTAGTCTGAGAGCGCATACTTGTGTTACTGAATCAGTTCCATCAGTGATCGGTTCAGAGAGTCTTGCTCCTCAAACAACTGTCGCTGTCGAGACGACCCCTTCTTCGGCACCAGAAATATTTTACGGACCTGACGGTCTTCCTCTTCCACCTGGTCTGATCGCAATAGAGGAAATTGTAGAAGATCCGCAAGCAACTACTCCAACACATTTTGGAGCAGGGATCACTCTATTTCCTACTGCATCAGAAGCTAGCCTATCACCCAGAGAAGTTCCTGGAGAATCACTAGGCAATCTACTGGATAGACTCAAAATGTCTGAACAACCGTCAACATCTAGGACTGTGCCAAATGACACAGCGACGGCGGAACCCCCTGCAGTCATTCCGACAATGTTCGCCGGCGTACCATCTGTCCCTAGCTCTCAACAGATAGAGAGAACCCCTTCGGGGGCCATGACGACAGTATGGTCTGTTCCTGTTTGTTCTCCCGGGATAATACCCGGTAACTCCTATGTTGGAACTCAACAAATTGATCCTTTCGGAAATCAGTTTGGGCAATCCGGTCCTCAAGGTGTGATAAACCCTTTCGGTTCCGGACCACCACCGTATGGGGGGCAATATGCCTTTTCGTTACCCCCTCCGGGAGGTTACCCATACGGGAGTTCACAACCGTATTCAGGTTATACTGGAATAACTACAAGTGGTTGGATACCTATGCTACCCCAGCAACCAAGAGTTGTGTATTCTATGCAACAACAAATGCCTGTGACGAACATCCCAACGACACCAGCGATTGTAACCGTGTCGCAAGTTCAAACGATGCATGTTGTATGTCAACCTCAGTTTCCTCAGGTTGTAATGCAACAGCCCTTTGACCCTGCGACTCAACCACAATCGCCGACTGGCGGGGCAGCACAAGCACAAACGGGTACCATTACCCCTCATCTTGGTCCAGTGGTTAGTATAGCACAACAACCCATGGCGTCACAACCATGGTTGGTGCAGTATCAACAACCGCAATTCCAGCAAGTGTACCAAGGTACCGAGCAGCAGATTTTTGCGAACAGTGGGCAACCGTACATACAAAACGGTCTAAACCAACCACTTTACAGTGGGGTAGTCCACCAACCGTATCAATCATACCAGCATCAAATACATTATGCCGGTATGCAAAGACCAACTGCTCAGGCGATCCCTTCGTATCCTGGGTACGCTTCGCCTAATCTGAGTCAACAGCTGCCATTCGTGGCAACTCTAGAGTTACCTGATTTACATCGGTTGACGAACGATCTGATTGCTTATGCCCCTTGGTGGCCAGCGATTCCTCACAAACTTCCCTCCGACATTCCTAAATTCAATGGAAATCCAGGTGAAGACCCGTCGAATCACGTCATGACTTTTCATCTGTGGTGTTCGTCGAACACTCTAAACGATGATTCGATAAGACTTCGCCTCTTCCAGAGGACATTGACAGGTCCGGCGGCCAAATGGTATATAGAATTGCCAAGAGCCTCTTTCGACAATTTCAGCTCCTTAGCCACGACTTTCTTAACCCATTTTCAATTACCAATCAGGTACGAAACAGGAACCGAGATACTGACCAACTTCAAACAGACGACAGCTACTCACATATCCGATCATATACATGAGTGGTGTCGCCGTCGTAGGATGGTGAAAACATACGTTCCTGATCAGCTATTAGCTGAATGGTTTATAAAGTCATTACTTCCGGCTATAACGAAAGATGTGGCCAAGGGGGGAGTCGTAACAGAGGAGCAAGTCATCGCTCGCGCTCAATATTTAGACTTGGTATATACTCAGTCTGGCATGCTCTACGACAAAATACCCGACGCCCCTAGACCTGAATTTTCAATTCCTCCCCCTCCTAAATCGAATATTGACTCTCATGCCGGAGATGGCGTGATTGGCACTGCAAGCGCGAAATTGAAAAAGGCTTCATCTCAGAAAGCCCGTAAGACTTTAGATCAAAACGCCCATGAAGAGATTCTTGCTTCGGAAGTAAATGCCATATCAGCAGATAAAGGCAAAGAAACCAATCAACCAGGAAGCAAGAAGAAGCAAAACAAAGGGAAGAAGAAGAAACAGGATGATCCGTCACCTGAAAAAACTTCTTCAAACTCTCCTAGGAAAGGGAAGCCAAAAAGTCCATGTTTTATATGTGACGAGGATCATTGGACACAAGATTGTCCGTTCAGATCTGAGCTCAGGAGATTCTTTAAGAGTCCAAAGAACCCAGCTGTGTTAACTGATCCATTTCCTAATCCAGGTCAAAATATGGTTGATAGTGGAAATGCTTCCCCGTCGCAAGTGCTAATGTTGTCGATCTCTAAGCAGCAAAATGATGCTTTGATCTCGACAAGAAACAAAGATTACGGGAATCCGCAACTGTCAAACGAAAAAGGTAAAGATCAACCTAGTAGTTCGACAACGACTTCGACAGAAGTTGTCCCACCCATAACGCCAGAGTTAACTATAAAACCGCCTAAGGGTGTAGTGCACAAGTCGACCTTTAATCCTCGCGCTAGAGCGGCGCAGCATTATAACATAGTAGAAGATTTGGCCCAATCGCCATCCGCTATGTCGACTCTAGAGGTACTACAAAATTGTCCATCCCAAAGGCAAGCGTTGTTATCGGCAATAGGGGGGGTTGATCCTAAGGATTCCAATCTTGTGTCCTTTGATCACAAAGGATATGACCCTCAGTTACCAGCTCAACTAGCTTTCCTTATTCAAGTGAAAGCCCTCAACAAAACTGTTCATCGAACAATTATTGATGAGGGGGCATCTACATGTATTATGTCGATGAGTTGCTGGAAAACATTAGGGTCGCCAACCTTGTCAAGATCGTCGACAACACTAAAAGCATTCGACGGTAGGACATATACCCCTTATGGTATTCTAAGTAACTTGAAGGTTGAACTAGGTGGAAAAACAGTAGAGATTGATGTTGAAGTCATAGATGGAAATCTGGATTACAACATCCTACTAGGAAGACCATGGATATATGCCATGGCAGCTGTCGTGTCGACTTATTTTAGGAAGATCGCATTCCTGTTTGAAGGAGGGATTACGGTTGTCGACCAACAGAACTTCCTCCTTAATGGTTCACAAGTTACGGGAAGCATTCCCATGATCCATGAGAACGACCATTCAATCCAAGATATCGGAGTAGGCCTGTTGAAGGACCCCACGATGATGGGGACTTTCTCGCTACCGAATCCTATGTACATAGGAAATGTACCATTGGTAGCAACCTGCAACATGATATCTTCCATGAAAGTCGCAGAAGACAAGGTCGTCATGGATCGTGCAATGGTATTGCACCCGAGCCCAGTCGAAATATTGTAGCAATCAATGTTTCAGGCATGGGAGGCGAGCCCAAATCAACGCTCGTCAAGCGTTTGGGTAGACAGGTCAGGAGAATGTGGTACCCCTTTGGATCCTTGGTCACGAGTGCATGCAAGTGACGAAGGAATCCTGCAGTCAATGTTGATTGAGGGGGCACCATGGGATGATAACCACCATCGTTCCCTTCCTCAGGAAGATACTCAAGGCGACCTATATCACCCTTCAGTATTTGAATTCCTAACAAATACTGTAAATACGGTGGATTCTGAGAGAAACCTATCCAATATAGAAGAGACTATAGCCATAAATATCTCGACCAAAACAGACATTGTAGAGAATATTTATGTCGGCAAAGGTTGTTCCCCTTCAGAACAGGAAATATATAAAGCTCTTTTCCGCGAATTTAGAGATGTCTTTGCTTGGTCGTACGATGAAATGCCAGGCATTGACTCGAGTATCGTTGAACATGAAATTAAGATGTATCCTGATGTCAAACCAGTAAGACAACGGCTTCGGAAGGTGCACCCCAAGAAAGCCGCTGCCATTAAGGCAGAAGTTGAAAAACTCCTCCATGCTGGTTTTGTCTATCCGGTTCCTCTAACTGATTGGGTATCGAATATTGTCCCCGTGATGAAAAAACAGGGAACAATACGAGTGTGCGTCGACTATAGGGATGTGAATCAAGCTTGTCCAAAGGACAACTACCCTACACCCTTCATCGACCAGATAATTGATGAATGCGCCGGATGTGAAATCTTTTCTTTTATGGACGGATTTTCCGGGTATAATCAGATAAATATCCACCCACAGGACCAGTCAAAGACTGCATTTATTTGTCCGTGGGGCACATTCGCTTATCGAAAATTACCCTTTGGTTTAAAGAACGCAGGAGCGACGTTTCAGAGAGCAATGAATTATGCTTTCCATGACATCAAGAACATCGTTCAACCTTATCTCGACGATCTTCCGGCTCATTCGCAGAAGCGGACTGATCATCCGCAACATTTAAGAGCGATATTTCTACGTTTCCGACACTACAAGATAAGACTCAATCCACACAAATGTGTGTTTTGCGTCGGTTCTGGTCGTTTACTTGGCTTTATAGTCTCCAAGGATGGGATTCGTCTCGACCCTTGCAAGGTGCAGGCAATCATTAATTTGCCTCCACCTTCGAACTTGCTTCAGATTCAGAAACTCCAAGGGAAAGCAAACTTTCTGAGGAGGTTCATTCCAAATTACGCAGAACTTGCTAAAGGTTATACCCGTCTCTTGAAAAAGGATGTACCTTTCATCTGGGACCAGGTTGCGCAAGCTTCCTTTGATGCTCTGAAAGAAGCGCTAGTAAAAGCATCATTAATGTACGCCCCGGACTATCAAAGAGACTTTAACCTGTATCTGGCTGCAGCAGATACGACCATTGCAATGGTTTTAGTTCAAGAAGTCGACGGAATTGAACACCCTATATATTATTTAAGTAAAAACTTAAATGACATAGAAAGTAAATATTCTCATGTTGAAAAGCTAGCACTTGTTGTTGTTCAAGCGATACAAATATTTCGGCATTATGTCCTCTTCAGGAAGACCACCATATTGTCAGATTGCAACCCCATGACTTATATACTGTCGCGATAGTTGCTTGGGGGCAAATATTCAAAGTGGATAGCTATCCTTCAAGAGTTTGATCTGGAATTTGTGAAATCCAAATCAAAGAAAGCTTTAGTTTTCGCAGAATTATTATGCGATCTCCCATCATCGTCCAACGATGAAACGTCCAAAGAATCGATCGTGGACGAAAGTTTGTTTCTGATATCAGCAAGTGATGAGTGGTATGGAGATATAATAGTTTATCTCCAAACCCAAAAGTTTCAGCCAGACACCTCTCACTCAGAACAAAAACGCATTCGATACCAAGCAAAAGACTACATGATTGTCGGTGATACGCTTTACCGTCGTGGTGTCGATATGGTCCTGAGAAGGTGTCTAACCCATGAGGAGGCCGAAAAAGCCCTGAATGAATGTCATTCAGGCACCTGTGGGGGGCATCAATCTGGATATGCTACAGCACAAAGAATCTTACGAGCAGGATACTTCTGGCCAACCATGTTCAAAGATTGCATAACCGCAGTTAGAAGTTGCCATGCATGTCAGATTTTTATAGCAAAACCAGAAGACCCCCCGCTCCTTTACAGCCAATAATAGCTGTGGGGCCTTTCGCCAAGTGGGGCATCGATTTCATGCAATGTAACCCCACCTTGACCGGGGGGCATGGGTATATTATAGTCGCAGTTGACTATTTTACCAAATGGGCCGAGGCGATGCCTACATTGGATAACACTGGTGAAACAACAGCCCTATTCTTTTTTAATCATGTAGTCGCTAGATTCGGCATACCACAAGCCATAGTAACAGATCATGGATCTTATTTTCGCAATCACATGATGGTTGAATTAACTGCCAAACTAGGATTGTCTCACGACAGCTCTACTCCGTAGTATCCGCAAGCTAACGGACAAGTTGAAGCGATCAACAAGGTCCTGAAGCGCATGCTGCAAAGGATGGTGGGGGTTCACAAAAGAAGATGGCATTTGATCCTGTACTCGGCTTTGTGGGCCTACCGAACATCGGTAAGGAATGCCACTGGATTCACACCGTTTCAACTGGTGTATGGCCTGGAGGCGATCCTACCAATCCAGTGTGAAATTTCGTCCCTTAAACTCGCAATTGATCTCCTCCCCGGAACTTCGGAAGAAGAGGCTCGTTTCTTGGAATTAATCCAGTTGGACGAAACCCGTCGTGATGCCGCTTTGGCTAATGAAGCCCATAAGAAACAAGTCAAGGCGTAGTTCGACAAAAATGTCAAACCTCGTGTCTTCTCAGAAGGTGATTTGGTCTTGCTCTATGACCAAGAATCCGATAAATTGGGAGCTGGGAAATTTAAGTCCTTATGGATGGGCCCTTATATTGTTAAGAATGTATTAGCAAAAGGAGCCTACGAGTTGGTAGATTATGACGGGATTCCACTGGCACAACCCCGCAACGGGTTGTACCTTAAGCGTTACTATGCCTAATAGTAACCTGTATGCTTTTGTTACATTTTTGTTTTCGCTAAAGCGTTTGTTTCGGTAAGTAATCCGCTTTTTACACTTATTGCAGATGTCAAATCCATTGGAACCATGGGTTGGATATGCCGACGGAGCGAGTCGTAGTTCGAGGAACCTATCCTCTGCAGCATGGGCCATTTTTGACCCAAGCGGCGAGTTAGTGAGTTTCAGGGGGGTATGTATTGGTCAATCAACGAATAACATCGCTGAGTATAGCGCGTTGATAGAGCTCCTCTCTGATGCCATCACCCATGGCATACGTCGGCTAGTTGTCAGATTAGACTCACAGCTCGTGGTACTACAACTCAATGGTACCTACTCTGTCCGAAATCCAGCTATTTATCGCAAGTTCCTAAGAGTTAAAATCTTGGAAAGACAGTTTGATTTTATCCAATATCAACACATTTCCAGAAACTTAAACACATTAACCGAATCATTAGCAAACTATGTGTTAGATAGACATTTGCAAAATTGATAAAAAGAGAAGCATCGTCGATGTTTCATACATGGATCACATAAAAACTGGAATAAACCCCGAAAATCAAAAATATATATAATTGTTTAAGGTTTACATATAATGTTCTGTAACCAAGACAAAATCGGTCATATGACCCCAAAACTCAAAAATGGCTGGGGGGCACCCTAGCCTAGTGATGCTCATGATAACATGCCACGGCCTGTGCAATCATGCGCAGAAGACGAGACCATCGTCTAGGAACACCAGCAGTATGTCGCTGCAATCGTAGAGGCAGCTCGTCGATCCGTACATCCGAAATCCCAAGGGTAAGACCCTCGACCTGTTCCTGCACAGCTGCGAGAGTCTCGGCCAAGTCAAGGTCACGGAGAATAGCTCTCCCAGGAGCCTCCCCTGCTGGGGCAGCGGCCGGAGCTCTCGGACGAACTGCTGGACGGACGGGACCAACATCTGCATGCACACATGAGTTTGATTAGAGTCTTGATAGAGTAAAGCACAAGGACATTATAAATAAAAAACAGTAAACAGTGATAAGGTCAAAATATTTACCAAGATCACCCCACTGCTCGCCATCCGGTAGTACCAAATCCGGATCACCTCGGAAATCCATGCCAATATATGGATACTCGGAAAAAGCCATATCCTGCCACTCGAACCACCTAAAGAAGGCATCAGTAAAAGTAATCTGAGATTGACCTACATGTCTAGACATGTGATCGACCCACCTTTGCATGCGTGGCTCAGTAGGAGATGGCAAGTCGAGAACAATGTACTGAGGTTGCATCAGGGGTATCTTCTCCAAAGCGAAGGCAGTCAAAACTGAACCGAAGCCAAAATTCTTCAGTTTCCCGTCCTTTACTTTGGTCAACTGGTTTTTCATCTGAACCAGTACTACATCACACCAGTTAAAAACTTTGGGCTGAAGACACTCCAGGGCGTGCTGCACATAAGACCTGTTGGCAACATGAGGGGATGCGCTGCCGGCCATCCTACAAATCGTGTACAGAATAGACCTGAGAGACCTGTCAGTGATATCACGGATAGAAACCTTGCCATCTCTGCTCGGCTGGGATCCTTCCCTACAATACTGACGGATATAATCTTTCACGGAATCGCTCCCTCGGGCCGAACCGGACAAGGAAATGGGGGCACCCCGCCTTGACAACCCAGTCAAGAAGTAAACGTCCACTATGGTCAAAGGGATGGACTTGCCCCTAATCTGGAACACTTGGTTAACAGGATCCCAAGCATCAAGTAGGTACTGCAGTAAACGTATCTGTGCCCTCATGCTAGATATGCGGAAGAATTTTAGCAAGCCACAGTTCCGCAATGCGTTCACGGTAACAGGATCATGGAGGGAAATCATGTCCTCCTCTTCATGCTCTCGTTCTTGCCACGTAAGAGTCATTCTGCTCCTATAAACTCTGCAAAACAAACAAGAGGAGGAGTA
Organism: Pinus tabuliformis; assembly: GCA_031772625.1. NCBI lineage: Eukaryota > Viridiplantae > Streptophyta > Pinopsida > Pinales > Pinaceae > Pinus > Pinus tabuliformis. Next base: position 44,664,255 of record CM062815.1, read on the forward strand.
AGATCCCTGACTTGGTAAAGAAAATGGCAAAATTCTCATAAAAAGTGTGCAACCAAGAAGTTTTCTGCGCCCAACGCAGGTGGGGAAGGGTCTCACCTGCGTTGGGAGACAAACTGCCTTTGAAAATGAGAACCCCCAACGCAGGTTTCGAATGGGGCACCTGCGCTGATGGCAGAGCGCCCTAGAGAAACCCTAGGGGCTCATGGGGGCAAGAAAACAAGCATAAAACTGAGAAATAAGACCATGAAAAGATAGAGCTAGGGTTTAGCTCCTACCTGGTTGAAACAGCGCTAAAAATCGTCCACAGAATCTCCCGAAATCAGCTGGTGAAAAATCGAGGGGAAGAGGCACCTCCAAAGCTCCAACAAACCAAATGCACATGAAATGGTAAAATGAGAGGTAAAAACACCTTTTAATTGCTTTTTACGTAGTCCAAAGTGAAATATTAGCATTTTTTTTACTTTATGTTATCCGTTTCTAACAAGTTTGTTGCAGCAATTGATGAAAACAGTACTATCTCTAGAAAAGAAAAACTAGTCATGATAAAATATGAGTTTGACCTTATCAAACGAGCAGTTTTGGCATAGTTCATGCTCGTTAAAAAATAAACGCAAAACCGAGCAGTTTTAACGCGGACTTCATGCTCGTTAAAAAATAAACATAAGCATGTGAGCAGGCTTCCCCCCCAGAGTTCAAGCTCATCCAGAAAAAATGAACTGGTAAATAACCATTTGAGACCGTAAATTCATCAGCCATAAAAGCCTTGGTCGTGTTTGTGCACCGTCACCTCCACTTTTCATTTGGCCGATCATTCACATCCACTTGATTGTTTACCTATTTTGAGGAACAGCTGCGAAGAGTGATCCCACCTAGCCATCCTTGTAATACTGCCATGATTGGAAAATTCCAACCTGTACCTGGAATCTGTTGCTATCCCTGTTTATCACTCGTTCCTCAAAAGACGAGTCTTCTTTGAGCTCTTTTCACTGACTCGTAAAATATGAAAAGTTTGCCGAGTTTTGGCCTTCCAGCTCGTTAAAAGGACCGGAAGAGCTATCCTTCCTCTAGATTTTAATCTTTTTGGACCTGAGGGATTATTGCACAAAAAGATCGAGCGCTTGTCTAGTTCGGCTCGATAAAACTATCGAACATTCATCCCTTCTGTATTGTTTTATACTTTTTCGGACTTAAGGGATTAGATGACGAAAAAGGACCTCTGGAGTCCACTTTATGTACCCTTTTCAGACTCTCTAAAAATGAAAAGGACAGAGTTGTCTTTGTCGCTGGGCTCGTTAAAAATATTAGATAGCGACAAACTTGTCTTTAGACGAGAACGAGTTTCCCTATCGTTAGGCTCGTTAAAACATAGCGATGGGCTTGCCCGAAGGGCAGGTTATAGAACAAGCACATGTTATCCTCCTCAAGCTTGACAAAAATAAAGAGGTACTGGTCAGAAATGACTGGGGAAAAATTGGGAGAACCTCAAAGCTTAATGGTAGCAAGTCGCTCTTGAACATGACACTTTTGCCTCCGTAAAAACATCGGGTTGGGTTGTTTTCATTCACCGGTCCCTTCACCATGGTCTCGCCATACCATCCACGTTTGGGGTAATGCTACCAATCCATCACATCAGTGTCGTTATATGTTCAAGAGATGTCATTCAGAGAGTGTCAACTGGGTCCCATCCACTGCCATACATCATCTTTCATCCTTTCATGACCGCCACCCTGAATCATATTTCACAGATCGTTTTCACCATCATCACAATTACTAGCTCCGTTCTGTGTCACTGATGTGGGATTCATTAAGGCCCTCCTTTGACAGATCGCTTCTTGTCGACATCAGCTCATCATCCAAGAAGTTGATCTAGGAACACCCCCTCAGTACTTTGAAGCTTGCATGCCTCAATGGCAAGTTTCTCACTCCCGGCGACAGGTATACATTAATGACCTTCGACCGGGAGACTTTGCGTGGTGTTCGACGCCAAATCCTATATTCATGCCACGTGAATTGTGTTGTAGTACCTTGAGGGTCATCATCATTATCGGTGATTCCTCTCGCGCTTGTTAACAGTTTACATTATTGACTGGTAATCAAGCGATGTCTTTCCATGTTCGACTCCAAGAAATTCTCACATGGATCGACCTGTACTTAGAGTGAAGATCGGACAAGTTTGAAGACCCCGGATCTAGTTTCATCCATCCGGGCTGCGATATATATTTAGGAGATAAAAGACATTGACATGTGCAGCAGATGATCATCCTACTAAAAGGATGATAATTTAAGCAGAGAATTATCAGTCTACTATCAGACGATCGTCTGTTTATGTACAGAAAATGTATTTATAAAGCCGAGCATGGGAAATGCCCGCATCAGCTAGATCATGAAAGCAGTATGAAAAGATAATGTATTGTATTGTATTTTGTTACAGGTCACCTCCCGACGATTGAATGAACTTCGGATCCTCCTAATAAAGCATTTCACCCGATAAACGACCTCATACTTTAGGGGGCAACTGTTATAGACATTTTTGTGCCTTACAGCATAGAGCATGAAATGTCAATAATCTGAGGGATCCAAAGTCCCTAAACATGTTGTTCCTACCCCTAGAGGAACAAGGTCAGCAAACCACAACACTTCAGATCAGTTCTCCACTGAAAAACACTCAAAAACAGGTCAATTTTGGATCAAAGCAGCTGCTCCACTGAGCATCTGCGCTGAATGTCAACTGCTCCATAGTGTACCTGCGCTGAATGTCAACTCCATCAAAGGCTACTTGCGCTGAGCGAGTTTGGACATGTGGAGGAATCTTTCCTCAATGTGTCAGTGCCCAGGAAGCTTCCAAATTGACACTTGGATCAGAAGATTCGCCTAATGATGAGTAAAGAGGTTCTAAAACTCCAAGTGGAAGGTAGAATCTCTGAGTGGACTCAAGAACTAAAGAACAACTGGGGTTGAAGAGGACAACAGTCACACATCAAGCTGACTTATCTTCACTCCAAAACTCTATATAAGGATCTCATCCCATGGGATCTGGAGGCCGGAATTTTGTGCAAAGAATTGCTGTTGGTTTACAGTTGAGAGTATTGGGTGATTGCTTGAGGGAGGTGAAGAGGAGATTTCTTTCCGTCGGGAAGGTGATGCTGGATTGGACCTCTTATGGTTGTATCACCACCTGAACCTTACTTCCTTCCATTAATAAAGCATTTGAGGTTCTTCTATTTGCATGTGTTTCAATGATGTGTTGTCTTACTTGCGTATTTGATTTATGCTAATCCTTGAATCAATTATGAATGCATGCTTCTTGTAGTTTCCTTTTCTTGTCTTGTTTGCAGGATCTTGTGTAGCTGGGCCCGTGAGAAGACAAGGAGCTGGGAGCAAGCAGCAAAGAGAGAAGACTGGATCGACCATTTGCACAAGACATCGGTAAGTGGATCTCTTCCTTTCCTCTTTTGCATGTCATAAAGAAGTAATCTTAAATAGCTTTGCTTCGGCTGTTGCTAAGGAACTATCACCCTTAGAGTGGGATAGGGTCATTCCGTGTTGGATACTTTTCCCCACAACACTTCTACCTTCTCTTCTCTGCCAACTGCGCCATGCGCAGTTTAGCCTCCTCTTTCCTCTTTTTTGCCACAGACTTCTCCATTGTTGCGATGTTTGGGGTGCGCCACTCCAGTGACCATGTCTCCAATACATCAAAAATTACATCGTCCATGGCTACGAAGGGTATCTCACTCCATTTCTTAGCCAAGTCCTTGCGTGCTTTGATGTATATGTTATGGAGGTCCGCTTTAAACTCTGCCAGACTTTGCAGGCTGTTGTAGGTAGTGGGTGATAACCACAGCTTGTAATTAATCCCCAGTCTAAGGTTCATTTCCATGAAAACCCAGAATATCTTACTATCACAGATCTGGTTGGCATCCTTTGTGGCCCAGAGCAAAGTGTACTTCGCGGCCTCCAACAGATCCCTATAAATTGTGGGGAACTGACTACCCTCCAACAATTCCCCTGTCATGAGCACTATGGATAGCAGAAGCCATGCATAGTGGAACGTTTTTCCTTGTTCCTGAGCCTCACAGAAATTTTCCAGGAACTTGGACTAGTTAAACTAGACCCCCTCTGTGTACTGCTTCGCAAGTTCTACCACTGACATGGGTACCTCATCCATGTGGTACTTGCGCATAACCTTACTTGCCATTATTTAGGTCGCCACTCTTACTGCTTTGTTGTTGATGCTGGATATGGCATAGCCCCTCTTCTTCTTCTCCAATTTATATTTCTTCTTCACTGCCTCCGCGATGGCCAGGTCACTACTTTTCCCATAGAGATATCTATGGGCTCCTCTCCTTTACATGGAAGTTGGGTAATGCGGTGAATGAAGGGGTCCGTGATGGGGATGGGCTCCTCCAGCCACAAACACCCACCATGCACTAGGCAGAGCAGCTACCTGATGACAAAAATTGTTATTGGGGTGCGGTGGAAATGCAGCACCCAAAGTAGGTTTAGTAGCCCTGCCTTTTCCACTATGCACAACCACTTTCGCAACTCTAATTCAGTAACCCCCACCATGGTCTTCTACTTAGGCTTCATCAGCTACGCGGTCTCTAGGTGAGGGAACTTCTCATGGTCATCGAGATCCCAATCTTCAAATTTCAAGCTAGGCACCCATCCCAGGTGTGTTCCCTCAAAAATGATGTCGTCTAGGAGGAGGGGGGTCTAGAGAGAGCTCTTACTCTTGTCAAGATCCTTGGGCACTTTAGCCTTCCCCTTCTGCGGGGGGATATAGGCAGGAAGCCTTGTTGGAGAGTGCGTAGGCTCAGTTTCTTCCTCCATGCCTTCGATCTCATCTTCTTTGATGATAAGGTCCTCCAGGTCTTCCTCCTCCTCGACGGTTTCTATGTTAACGACTTTCCCTTTCTCCTCCTTTGTTAGCCTGGTGCATAGTGGATTTCACAGGGACACGCATATAAGAACCATCGACTGTTTGCCTTTCTACAGCCTTAGTGTTCACGGTGATTTAAGGATTTCTTCGACAATCCCAACACCTTCAGGGGCATCCCCCATAGTCAGGGCCTGCGCGGCCTATTCGGCGGTCATCTCTGTAATTTCCATAACTTCCTCAGATGCTGGCATCATGTCTGACCCAAAATCTATCACTCGCGTACTCAGGGGCTCAATCAACATTTTGCATAGGTCAAACAGGGCTCTGTTAAAGCTATGCAGGGTATACAACAACTCAATTCACAAATGACCAAGTGTTGTTTTCTGGGCAGCCCTTTGTAATTTATAGCACCTTTTGAATTTGAATTCGATCGTTTCCCCCCAAATCCGGTTCACTAATGCTCTCTTGGTGGCAGATTTTCCCAAATCTTGCCAATAAATCACGTCTTAAATTCCTTCTACCTACTCCATTTGGTCTCAAGTCAAGCATCACATCATGAATAGTGACTTCAACAGTCACTTTCTGACCAATTCACACGGCAGCGTAACCCCCTTTTGCCTTCGCAGACCTTGTGGATATTTGCTTCTATGTGTAGCTCCAAGATTGCATAACTCCCATGAAAAGTAGTTTATTATCCTGTGCCTCCTTTCAACTTCCAGGAGCATTAATATTGTACTTCCCATGGCTAGTTAGGTGGTTGCGCTACCTGTATAGGGCTTCATCCAGTCATCCATCACTTTTCTTGGAAAATACCCACCTTTTATTGTTACTAGCGGCGTCGCGCACTTTATCATTTGCAGTGCGCCATCATGGCTGATTCATTTAGTAATATGTGGTCCAAGCCAAGGCAACAGACTGATCAATTCATGGTGATAGTCCCCAAACTTGTTAGCGTGATAGTGCACGCCTTGTTTTATCACCCTGGTCTTCTTATCGAGAAAATATTCCTTTATCTCGTCCTCCGGCTTCTTGACTTCGCTTCCACCAGAGCATTTTTTTCCTTAAATCACACCCTTTCTTTCTCAAGTTCTTGGAGCCTAGAATTACCTTGTTGGATTTCTTCCTTAGGTACCAAACATTCTCCTTCATTCAATTGTGCAATCCCTTCTTTCAAGGCTCTGCGAATCATTGTATCAGCCGGTGCTTCCATGCACGGACTAGGAATTTCATGCTCTATGGGGATTATAGCATTCCTTCATACTCTAGCCTCGGAGGTGCCTACGTCGTCAGTTTCTTGAATGCAGTCCTATAAGCCGATAGAACTACTGGTACATGCAGGTCCCAATCAGTCCTTTGTGCATTGTGGACCTTGTTCAACACTTCACATACTTCATTAAAGGCTTCTGCGTGGATAACCTTCTGCGCACTTGGTCTTTCCATACTTCATGGTTTCAACCGAAGGGGTCGTTTATGCCACTGCATTGCCCGTACTTACTTATTGACCATGTCTCATAACGTGAAGACTGTGTGAATTCGTGCAAGTTTCGTACCATATGCCTGTATCCATTTGAACAGGTGGCCGCACAGACCATTTCATGCGATAATCTTGTCTGTTAATCACATGTGAGGCTTCTCAAACCTCATGCACATCATCCTCCTACATTCGCGCTAGTCCTCAAAACTTCTTTGGTGCATACCCCACCACCACGCAGGCGTAGCGCGTAGTACCCATTTCAAAGATTCGAAACATTATTGTTCCGACACTTCTCTTTCAAATCTATTCACGAAGTCATCCACCTCACTTAACCCATCATACATAGGTAGCTCCCTTACCTCTGTTGATACGCAGCACAACGATCTCATCATCATGTTATAGTTTAGCGTGGTTACCTCGTGTAACTGGTTTTTCCATCATTCTATCTCTTCGTCAGAATCCGATGTGCAGGAGATTTTACGCTCCCATGAGATTCCTCCATCCGTGGTTGGATTCACCCAGTCTTTTTCTCGCGCTTGTTTAGATTGATCACCCCATTCATGTTAGTGGCCCAATCTATTCCTAATAGCACAGTGTAGGTATTTCCATCATCAAAAATCTCTATTACTTCCAAATATACTAGCGCACTTGCTCATTCGATATCTACTATGATTCCTTGCAATCTCCCCATACATAGGATCTTTTTCAGGTTCTCCATTTGCAGTTGGATAGGAGACCATTGTAGCATAGGCCTTCCCATGTGCTCCCATGTTTTCTTCGGCAGGACGATCACGTCCAATCCTAGATCTAGAATCACTTGGTCCATCTCATATTCTCCCATCTACGCAATCAATCATCTCCCTTCCCATTCACGTTGTGTTCTTTCTGAGCTTCCAGAATATGCGCGGTTCTCCTGGCATGGTCCCAACGCATCTATTTATGAGTTCCTGTAGCCCCTTTACAGTCTTACTATCATGCAGCAGCTTCATGCATGTTTCCAAGAATGTTGTGAACATTGATGGGTCCATTTCGGGCTCTAGTCTATCTTTAGTTACTGAAGTGGAGGCATCAGCAAAGCTCCTCTTTGCTTCCATGAAGGTTGCCTTAGTGAACTCCAAATCAAACTCTAGTTCCTTTGTTGGAGCCTTGTGAACCCAAGTACTTTCCTCAGGCTGCTTGCCTTTGTCATCCCCTGTTGTAATTCCACTTCGGAGCACAATATTCACATTAGGGTCTTCCTCGTGCCTCAGACCTCATCATTTACTGGTTCTGATTCGGGGGAGGTTGGAGTGCTCCTTTATCATGAAACCGCACTATTAGGGTGGGACAATCCTCCTTCTCATGATCAAACAATGCATAATACAAGAATGATGCCCGCATTGGATTTGTACAATCACAAGCATAATTTCTTGGCTCTCCATAATTGTAACATATCAGTTGTCCATGACCTCTTCCTCATCCTCCTCCACCTCGACCTCATCCGTGCCCCTAAAATCTAGTTCGCACGATCCCTGTGTTCTGGTCAAGGGCTTGCATTTCATCCTGAACTCTATAGGTAGGAGTCTGATCCATCATCAGCTCATAACTTCTATAGGTGCGCTTATCATGTCCCACTGATCTACAAAAATTACAGAACAACTGCTATGAATTCTGCATGTACTTTTGTAATAAATGGAAGTTATGTGTATAATGCTTTCCTCCTATCTAACAAATTGCACACCATAATGTAGGTGTTGTGCTCGGTCCTGCTTGTACCTCCGATCTCAATGGAATTGGTCCTCCTCCCACGAGGTAATTCACAAACACCAGGCAATGGTCCTTGTCATGTCCCTGACCCTTGCACTTTACGCACCATACCTCATTGCACACTCCTGGGCGAGCTATCCTGTCTTGTTTCAAACTCTACATCTTAAGGCACAAGCTTTTCAACTGCGCGTGAATCTTCTAAACTCCCAGGTTGGGATCCTATATCAGGGTCTCGTGTAATCTCATCGCGACCTCCAAGGCCCCAACATGAGTTGTTAGCCTCTGTTGTGATAACGCATTCCTTATATGTGGCATTAACGATGCTACAAACCATTCGTGGTGTTTTCCATCCGTCAACGTCATGTTAACTTCACGAATTGTGCTCTTTAGTCTCTGATCCAACTCCCAAAGGGTCTCGCCTAGTAGCATTATGATTTCCTTGAATCCAATGATCGACTGCTCCTCTGACTTAAGCCTGCTAAATTCCTTTTTTAGCGCAGTTTGAATATATACGATCCCCGCATTCAGATTGTCATTGAAATTTTTAATGTACCAGGTGAGTGCACGATCCTGTGGAGCATTGACCAACTTCTCTTTCTTTATATTGTCATCCGTGACTCCCTGCGCTTCCTATACAACTTTTATCATGAACCAAAATTGGTCTGGATCTTCATTCCCTACTCCCTTGAACACTAGCAACTTTATCGCGCTCACCATATTGATTCATGGTGGTGGAACAAGTGGTATGGGTGAAGATGGGGGTGAAGATGGTGAAACTGGTGGTGGTGTGGGTGGGGGTGGTATGCACAGAATCCTTTGTCTTATCAAATTGATCGCATTTCTCAGTGAGACCTTCGCAAGCTGTTCTTTGCCCCCATGCGGAGGTGAAATCAAGGGGCTAGTTTCTAGTTCTTTACTACCTTCATTTCTGTAGATTCTCCCACTTCGTGTAGCCCCAAACATCAATTTATTCACATAATCTGTTTTTCGCAGTAGCATTTTAATCCAAGTGTTCAAAGATTTAACGTACTTACCTCACAGCCCTTTGAGGAAGTGATGTTCTTCCTCGATATAGCTAATTGAAGTATCTACCACAAACTCCCTGATGAATCCTCCTATAATTTGATCGAGCTAGTGATCAAAAACACGCATGATATTATCCTCTAATGCTTCTAATATGCGCACCAATTCTGGAGTCCGCACAATAGATCTGTCGAGCTTACACCTTCCTTGTCTATCTGCTAGCTTCATGATCCACTCATATAGCTCAGTAGGGAAAGATGCAAAGAAAATTTCATGGATCTTTTTGTATATGTAGCAGTCTGACCACTCTTCCCTTGATAGTCATGGATTCTTGTTTTCTTGCACCGCGAACTTGTGAATATTTCTATCCAACCAATCTTCGATTCCTTTCTTTGTTGGATTCCAGTGATATGACATCAGACATGTCTATGCAGATCCCAGTCCTGGAAATAGAACCATTTGTTGGTTTGTTGGCACCTGACCCATGTTTAGAGTTAATTAGTCAAACAAATCCCTATACTACTGGCCCTTTCAGCAACATTCTACAGAGCGTGGACTGATGTCTCACCTGAAATAGTATGGGGGGGGTGCTGGAACTAGGTTTTATCACCCTTGAGATGTTTGAGGGTTTGATTCAGTCCAACTGCTCATCTTTTCACACAGGTTGCTTCGCGTACTTCCCCGGCCTTCACGCAGCCCTAGGGGCTATGGGGCTTCTGTGATACTGGAGCAGCGCTCTGCACTATTTCCCAAAGTCACACTTGAGATCTTACACAAGTTAGTTATCTTAACATAAATAGAAGCCTTGTGTTATATTTATTTATACAACACACGCATATACGTTCACGCAGCAAATAAATAGTACAATTTCAATTGATACCCAATATTAAATTAAACAAGAAAATATACACATAAATATGGTAAACTTCTCTTTATTAATTCTTCCAACAATTACAGAATCAACTTGCCCAATGCACTCAGCTGCAAGGGTCTGCGCACTTAGGTGCGGACTACTAGGTGTCTGTGCACTTAGCTGCAGAGCCTTCTCCTACTCTATGACCCAAAGACACACTTTAGACTTCGACTCAATCTCTTAGACTCATCCTGCTTCTATTCATTTTCCTTTCCTTTACACTTAGAGCCTTGCTCTATTTATACAATCCCATGGTTCACAAACCATGGGTGGATCTTTCAAGCCAACATTACATTACAAAAAAAAGGGTGGACAACCCTGTGACTCTACTATGAGTTCATGCTCCACGCCCATAAATCACGGAGCCTTTACAAAGGGCTTTAAGCCCCAAAACATGCCTGGGGGCATTTCCATGCCCAACACTGTGATAAAGGGAACATCAGTCGTGATAAAGGAAACATCATTCGTGATAAAGAGAATAGAAATTGCGATAAAGTATTTTATCCCCTTTTATTATAAGGAAAAGTAAAAGGAAAGAAAAGAGAAAGAGAGAGAAGGAAAGAGAAGAAAAACTTAATCGACTCTAAAAGAAGAAAATATATATATACAAGATGATAAAGAAAACCAGATTTTTAAAGAGATGGAGCTGTTGGGTTGCCACCCCAGTTAGCTATAATCTGGAAAGTAGGAGCATTACTTACCTCATGATAGAAATACTCCTTCATGAATGGTTGATGTAAGAGGCATAATCAATGTCCATTTACTAAAAAAGAGGTACTAGATTCGTCAATAGTGTTTAGAGTTATGGTACCATTATTGTGGACTTATTTGATTTCATATGGCCCGAGCCACCTTGTCTGTAATTTCCCTAGGAAATACTAAAACCTAGAATCATATAGTAATGCCCAATTGCCTTTTCGGAATGATTTCTTTTTATCAGTCGATCATGCCATTTATCTCTTTGTTGTTGTATAATAGTAGTGTGTTTGAAAGAAAATAGGCGTGCTTCATCTAACTCATTAAGTTGTTTTAATCGTTGGGTTTATGCTTCTCTCAAATCTATTCCAATTTCCCTTGCAGTCTTGAGAGTTTTTATTTCAAATTCTATTGGAAAAATCGATTGTTTGCGGAAGGCAAGGTGATATGGAAAGTGACCAGTAGTGTTTCGCCATGTTGTCCAATAATCCCAAAGGGCTTCTGGAAGCTTGTCTGCCCAATTTAAATGATTTGTGGATATGGTTTTGGTTAGAATTAACTCTAGGTCTTTGTTAGTGTTTTCCACTTGTCCGTTTTCTTGGGGGTGATATGGAGAAGTAACTCTATGTTTAATATGATATTTTTGGAGGGTGGCCAAAATTTTATGTCCTGTAAATTGTGGCCCTCTGTTTATTATTACTTCCCTTGGTAATATGTATTGCAAAAATAGTTCGAACAGGAAATTAATTACAACCTTCTCCATGGCTCTTGGCAAAGCTACTGCTTCGACCCATTTAGTTACGTAATCCATGCAAACCAATATGTAAACTTTCTAATTTGATGGTGGGCTGAAGGTGCCGACAAAATACAATGCCCATCATTCAAATGGTTCCACCACCACTTGCCGTTGTAAGGGAATTTCGTCAGCTTGGCTAGGACAACCCATTTGTTGATAACTATCACATGCTTGAACATACATTTTTGCATCCTTAAATATTTTGGGCCAATAATAGCCCATTTGAAGAAATTTATGTCCATTCCAGTGGTATGCTAAGTGTCCTCCATGGGGTTCGTCATGGAAAGCCCTTAGAATGTCATAAACTTCATCCTTTCTAATGGACCTTTGGATTTGAAAATGAGAAGCAGTGTGGAAAATATAAGCACTAATCCAGGACAAGCATGCATTGCACTGTATGATCAATTTCCATTCTCGTGGTCACATATGTGTTGGAAATTTCCCTACTGCCAAGTACTTTTCCACATCATCCTAGCATGGTGTTTTTATTGTTACTGGAAATAGGTGTTCATCTAGAAATTGGTCATTTACCGGCTGATAGTCGTCTACCTTAGATACTCGAGATAGGAAATCTGCCACAAAATTTTCTTTTTCTAGTCGATCCTTAATGGTGTGAATTCTTGCAACAACAATAACCATCGAGTCACCCGGCCATTAGTAATGGGTTTATTAGCTAAATATCCAATAGCAAAGTGGTCAGTGTACAAAAAAATTGGATAGTCTATTATATAATGTCAGAATTTATTGATAGGATGTATAACAGATAAAAAATATTTTTCTGTTACTATATAGTTTATTTTGGTAGGAGTGACGTTTTTTTTTATATAATAGATAGCATAAGGTTTCTTGTCTTCCTATTGTCTAAGAAAAATGCCTATGGTTGTGTTTGATGCATCTGTGGAGATGTGAAAAGGTAGCTCCCAGTTTGTTCCTCTTAACACTGGTGTTGTCGAAACAATTTTCTTGAGATCTACGAATGCAACATCACAATTGTCAAACCATTCAAATTTGAAATTGCTTGTTAAAGTATATAAAGCTGCAACAATCTTTGAAAATTGTTCTATAAATATTTAATAGTACCCTGCATAATCGAGAAAACTCCATGCCTCAGTTTGTGTGAGGGGTGTAGGTAACTTAAGGATTACCTCAATTTTAGTTGGATCCACCTGAATCCCTGCAGCATAAATATAGTGCCCTAAAACAACACCTTCAGTCATCATGATATGGAAATTTTCATTGTTTAAACAAAATATGGTAGAAATACATCATTTAAGGACCTTTTCTAAATTTTTCATAGCTTGATCAAAGTCATACCAAAATGGGGTAAAATCATCCATATACAACTCAAGTCCTTCATTGATTAGGTCGGAGAAAATACTCACGATTTCTCTTTCGAACGTCGCTGGAGAATTACATAGTCCAAAGGGTAAAGCATTGTATGCGAATGTACCCCATGGGCAGGTAAACGTGGTTTTATCTTGATCTTAGTTTGAATTTGATTGTAACCACAAAAACTGTCTAGAAAAGAAATGAATTTCTTCCTAGCTAAAGTATCAAGGACTTGGTCTATGAAGGGAAGGGGAAAATGGTATTTTTGGGTGGCTTTGTTGAGTTCCCTATAATATGCAAAAATTCTCCATTTTTTGTTTTTCTTACGGACGACTGCTAAGAGGGAAATCCACTCGCTATCTAAAATTGGGTATATGACAATTTATGCAGTTCTCTTTTTACAATATCCCTGAGGTGTGGATTCAATCTCCTCTAGGGTTGTCCATACGATGAGAATATTTTTTGATATAGATATGATGGGTTCACAGCTGCGGTTCAAGACCTTTCATGTCTCAATAGTCCCAGGCAAAAGCTTGCTTGTACTTATAGAGAACTTGAATTATTTTTTGTTGTTGATGTTAGTCCAGATCAACATTAATATTAAGGGTTTTTCTTGGTTCTATTTCAATTGGAATCTTGTTATGGACTACAGTTGTGGGAATATGATTGTTGGGTGTGGGATCCCCCAAGGATAGTTTTGGGGCTAAAAGCCCATGTTTAAGTCAAATCTTTGTAAAATTATTGTAAAGACTCTGTATTTTGTGGTCACAAAGTGTGAATGTGTTATGTGTCACAAAGGGTAGTACGCCCTTAGTTTTGTAAAGTAAAGTTAGCTGTAAGAGATCTACGCATGGTTCGCAGACCATGGGATTGTATAAAAAGAGCTAAGCTCTAAGTAGTTTAGGCATCTATGGATAGAATGGCAGATCATGTAATAGAGTGATAGCTCTGAAAAAGAAGTCTAAGTCATGGGCTGTAGTGTAGATAGAGGCTCTGTAGCTGAGTGCACAGAGGCCTAGGGTAGAATTCCGCAGCTGTGTGCGCAAACCCCTGCAGTTGTGTGCGCAGGGTGAACATAGTCTATAACACTTGGAAGATATTAATAAATGGAGTTATTCTACAATTTTTGTGTATTTGTTCTGTTGATGGGTTTGGATATTTTGTGCATAAATTTCCTTTATTATGCTTCTATTATGCGCGATTGAATATAGTTACATTGAATAATTAAACACAATTACGAATATCTGATTACGCGGTGATAACTTTAAGTATTTGACAAGATAAGAAAATCACTTAGGGTAATTGAGGAATCTACCCAACACATTAACATAACAGTGCAAAAGTACCTGAGTCCTAGGTTAGGGCTACGCAAAGGTCGATTGTATACTTTCACGAAAATATTGAAAGTTAGAATAGAGGGTTTGTCTTACAAGTCCTAGAGCAAGATCACATGCACGAAGTTAGGGATAGAAGGGATCAAACAACATTACAACCATCTTAGGGTGCAGAAACATGGTTCCAACATCCTCCCATACAACTTCGAGTGAGACTTCCATCCTCGCTTTGCGGGCTGATGCCAAAAGGGCCAGTAGTGTAGGGATTTGTTTGGCTAATTAACGCTGAACCTAGGCCGGGCCCCCTCAAGCCAACAAATGGTTCCATTGTTGGGACCAGAATAGGCATAAGAGATGTGCGATTTCATCTCACTAGAATCCAACTAAGAAGGAGATTAGAGATTGGTTGGATAGAAATATCCATGAATTCATGACATAGGAGAACAGAAACCCGCACTTGACAAAGGAACAGTGGTTGGACCGATACCTGTATATAGAGATCCACGAGATCTTTTTTTTCTTTTTCCCTATTGAGCTATACGAGTGGATCACGAAGCTAGCAGATAACCAAGGAAGGTGGAAACTTGACGGTCCTATTGTGTGGACCCTAGAACTAGTGCAAAGGTTGGAAGCATCGGAGGATAAGATCACTCGTGTTGTCGATCATTAGCTCGATCGCGTCATCGAAGGCTTTGTGACTGAATTTGCAGTCGACACCTCAATCAGCTATAGCGAGGTGGAGTGATGCTTTTTCAAAGGACTGTGAGGTAAGTACATAAAATATTTGAATACTTGGATTAAAATATTGTTGTGCGAAGAATGGGTTATGCATCTACCTTGATGTTCAGGACTACGCGAAGCAAAAAAACTTATAGGAATGAAGGAAAAAAGGGTCCAGAGTATAGTCCCTTGATTTCACCTCCGCGAAGGGACGAAGAAGGGATAGCGAAGGTTTCTCCATGAAGTGATATTTAGTTAATAAGACAAGGATTCCCACGAATACCACCTCCACCCACACCACCTCCGACTTCACCACCATCGCCTCCAACTTCACCCATACAACCTCCGCCTCCACCGCAGTTCAGTATGGCAAATATAATGAAGTTACCTTTGTTCAAAGGCTTGGGAAATGAGGACCCGGACCAATTTTGGTTCGTTGTGAGGGTTGTATGGGAAGTTCAAGGTGTTACAAATGATCATATAAAGAAGGCAACACTAGTTAGTGCTCTGCAAGATTGCACGCTAACCTGGTATATTAAGTACTCTAATGATAACCCAAATGCTAGAGTAGCAGACATCCAGGCAACACTAAATAGGGAATTTAGTAGGCCTAAATCTGAGACACAGTTGATTGTGGGATTCAAAGAGACCATAATGCAACTATGCGAGATGCCTTGGGAACTAGATCAAAGGCTAAAATGTACAATCCACAAAGCCAACATGAATTTGAAAGATGGACAGTATCGCAAGTGGTTTGTAGCTTCGCTACTACCATACTTAAGGAGTGCATTGTCATAGTAGAAGACAACAACTCAGGGAGAGGCCTTGGAGATTCCCATGAGACTACATGAGACTCCGATGCAAGATATTAATCTAGGAGTTCAACAGATCCATGCACATTTGAAGAATCTATGCCTTGAGATGCAAAGTAGAATCAAGACAGGACGGTTTGACTAGAGGTATGCAAGGAGGTATGGTGCTTGACTAGGTCCTGCTTGAGCTTCTGGCCTTAAAGAAATTGGTCCTCAAGCAGGACCTAGTGCGGGGCTTGCATTATGGTGCGCTATCTGTCAGATAGTTGGAAAACATACCATGGATAACCATAACTTTCTACAAAAGTATGTACAAGCACCGCAACAACTGTTCTGAAACTTTTGTAGGTCGGTAGGACATAATGGGCATACTTGAAGGAGATATGAATCGATGATGGATAGAACTCCCACCTATAGGGTTCAAGCCAAAACATAGGCCCTTGAACAGAATGCAAGGATGGTGTAGACATGATTTCAAGGGTGCAGATGAGGCCAAGGTGGAGGAGGACCTAGTATAGGTCAAGGAAAGTTGATTTGCTACAATTGCAGGGGACTAGGACACTATGCCCGTGATTTTACTAATCCAACACATCCACCATGCAAGTATTGCATGATGTTTGATCATGAAACATAATACTGTGCTACGATGATAGATAGGATAGGTGACAAAGGGGCTCTACCACCTTCGTCGACTCAGAACCTACAGATGACAAGGTCTGAGCTGCGCGAGGAATATCTAAATGTAAATTTAGTGCTAAGGAGTGGAATCATGACAGGAGATGACAAGGGGAAACAGCCAGAAGACAATACATGGGTTTGGAAAGCCCTAGCAAAAGAGGTTGAGTTCAATTTGGAGCACGCTCATGAAGCCTTCATGGAAGCTAAGAAGATCTTTGTTGAGGCCTCCATCTTAGGAGGTAAGGATAAGCCTAAGCCGGAGATGGACCCCTCTATGCTCACAACTTTCCTGGAAACCTGTATGAAGTTACTACGCGATAGTAAGGTTGTGAAAGGGTTACAAGAACTCATCAATAGATGTGCTAGAACCATGCCAGGTGAGCCACACATAGTACAAAAGATTGGAAAGCATAAAAAAGGATGGAACAGGAGATGAGACTGACCACACACTTGGCGATGGGTGGAAGAAATTCTGCCACACAAAAGAAGAAGGATGAGGCTAAGTTGAAGATGGCGGAGCTGGTCGAAAAGAGGAAGAAGGAGGCTGCTAAGAATCCCAAGGTAGAATAAACAGGAAAGGAGGCAGGGAAACAAACAAGTAGCACAGAGTGGGGCTTTGACAAAGGCATGTGGGTGCCTTCACCTGAAACCAAAGAAGATGACACAGAGCAGCATGACGTAGACCCTCAAGAGATGTTTGGCCGTATTAAGTGCCTAAGAGAGCTGGAAAAGGGAGGGTCCAAAAAGAAATCCAAGGCGACCAAGACCTCGCTAGACCCTATCACACTAACGAAGGGAGATTTATATGACATCGGTGACACAGTCAGAGATGTCACCACGGAGGCCCTGCAGCAATTTGAAAAGCAGTAGTAGATCATCCTAGGGGTCATCCAGACTAGATTGCAGGAGTTGCAGACCTGTGCATCTCAAGTTGGTACGGTGTCTACTAGCCTAACTATTGGCACATCAGAATCTATAGATATGCTGTGCATGAATGCTTCCAGTGTGATAGTGCTGCTAGATAGAGCACTAACAATAGAAAATGAGGCTGACAGGCCCACTATCAGTGCCTTGAAGGGAGTGGGATTGAACCTGGCAGTTCTCCTGCACGAAGCACTCCACCTCTTGAAGGATGGAGTAATTGCAGAGCTAAGGGCCCGTGAGCACCGTGCCCTCCAAGTGATTAGTGAACAAAAAATAAACAATGATCAGATGGCCTTACAAAGGAATGTTGCCATCCGCACCGAGGCCGAGGCAACCAGCCAGAGCAAGAAGATCATCTAGGTCGTGGAGGAGGCCTGTAGAATGGTTCCAAAACTTGCCATTCCATAGGAGGAGCCAGTTGAGGTCCGCATCCATAAATTGGCCACAGGGGTGTGCGACACTTGGACGAAGATGGTGTGGGTTCAGTTGGAGCTAAACCTACAGATTATAGAGCTCCAATAGAGGGCTTAACTTTCAACACCACCAGAGGTAAGGGAACAATGGGTGACCACTATAACGGAAGTAGTTGCGGTAGTGGAGAGTGCAGTATCAGAATGCACACAGTTGTCTGAACAATTGTTTGAGGTCCTAACCAGCTTGGAAGAGGGCCCAGACATCTGAAGGGTAGAGACAAAAGCGCGCGAGCTCCAACATTGCTATGACGAAGTTAAGGGCACAGCATGAACCATCGTGCTGACACAGAGATTAGCCAAGTTGCAGGAAGGCAAGTAGTTGAAGGAACATGTGGACGCAGAATTTGACAAGGAAGCAGTGCTGAAGGCACGACTAAAGCCCTAGCTATAGGAAGCTTGTACAGTCGCGGGAAACATTGAAGGCAAGCTTGCGACTCTGCGAGTGATGCAATAATAGCTTCAGGCTGATAGCGTAGGGGTAGTAACTGAGAAGACAGTCGAAGATGTGAAGTAGGTAGCAGCTCAGTGCACAGCTAAAGTTGGAGTCATCAAGGTCAAGCTGTACATGCTTCGCACAAAAATCTCGACACCTATTGAGTGACTCGAGGGTGAGTCACAATGTTTGTGTTGGGGGATTGTTGGGAGCGGGATCCCCCAACGACATTTTTGGGGCTAAAAGCCCATGTTTAAGTCAAATCTTTGTAATATTATTGTGAAGACTTTGCATTTTTTGGTCACGAAGCACGAAGGTGTTATGTGTCACAAAGGGTGGTCTACCCTTAGTTTTGTAAAGTAAAGTCGACTGTAAGAGATCTACCCATGGTCCACGGACCATGGGATTGTATAAAAGGAGATAAGATCTAAGTATTTTAGGCATTGATGGATAGAATGGAAGATCATGTAATAGATTGATAGCTCTGAAGAAGAAGTCTAAGTCATGGGTTGTAGTGTAGATAGAGGCTCTACAGCTAAGTGCACAGAGGCCTAGGGTAGAAGCCTGCAGCTGAATGCATGGACCCTAGCAACTGTGTGCGCAAGTCAAACAGAGTCTGTAACACTTGGAAGATATTAATAAAAGGAGTTATTCTGCAATTTCTATGTATTTGTTCAATTGATGGGTTTGGATATTTTGTGTATAAATTTTCTTTATTATGCTTCTATGATGCGTGAATGAATATAGTTACATTGAATAATTAAATGAAACTACAAATATCTGATTACGCGGTGATAACTTTTAGTATTCAGCAAGATAAGCAAATCACTTAGGGTAATTGAGGAATATGCACGTCATGCTACCATAACAACCCAAAAGTACCTAAGCCCTAGGTTAGGGCTACGCGAAGTTCAATCGTATACTTTCGTGAAGGTATTGAAAGTCGGAATAGAGGGTTTTTATTACAAGCCCTAGAGCGAGATCACCTACGCGAAGGCGGGGATAGAAGAGATCAAACGACATCACAACCATATCATGGTGCGGAAACTTGGTTCTAGCATCCCCCTTACTGCTTGGGGTGAGACTTCGGTCCATACTCCACAGGCTGATGCTGATAGGGCTAGTAGTGTAGGGATTTATTTGGCTAATTAATGCTGAACTTGGGTCAAGCCCCCTCAAGCCAACAATGATTTTCATTTAAATTCTTTAAGGGGTCTCCTTGTGGATCATTATCAAGCAGATCTTTTAGCATTTGGCATGATGGTTTTCTGATAAAAACAGGTTTATTAATGAAGTTGTTGATTACATCATCTTCCAATTGATTTTTAAGTCCTAGAGCTTCATCTAGAGAAAGGGTAGAGTGTATATTTTCTTCTTGAAATCTAGGTGGGTGTAACTGAAGATTTTTGGAAGGCAGACTTGGTTGAGCAGGAGGATACAGAATAAGATTTTTGACAACATTTCCTTTCGCAATCATCATGTTACCAGCTTGACATCCTATATATGCATTTGTCATTGCTAACCATGGTCTTCCTAGTATTAATGAATGTCCGTCTAGTCTACTTCTCGGTTGATGACCAGGAAATCTACAAGATATTCCCAGGAGTCTACAGAGATATTAGTGTCTTCCAAAGTTCCTTTTGCCTTGATCACCGACCTATTAGCTAATTCTTGTAGGGTGGAGGTTGGTTTTAAAGTTGTAATACCCAAGACATTATAGGTTTCGTAGGCCATAAGGTTAATAATTGCTCCCAGGTATACCAATGTGTTTGGAAAAGTTCAGCCTTGTATTTGGACAGTCACGACCAGACTTCCTGGGTTTTCATATTTAACAGGAACATCTTTTCCTAAAATAAGGTCAAATAATGTTCCTACAACGTGAATTGTGGGTGGATATTTTTGTTTTCTCCCTAGGTTTTTCCCACATAATTCCTCGTTTTGGCATAAATTGGTATATCTCGTATAGCCTTCAGGAGTGGAATTTTTATACACATTTTTCTCAACTCCCCTAAAATATAAAACTCAAGGTACATGGTTGGGTTTAGTTATTGTGTGTCTTTCAGGTAATGGAGGGGATGTAGTTGTGATCTTCTCAGATTCCTATTGCTTGACTGTGTTTCCTATTGGTTCAGTTTCTGAAATAACCACAATCGAAGGATTTATCATAATTTTCTCTTATTTATTGTTTTCTTGTTCTTGATCACTCTGATTCTCTTTAGGAGACATAATGCATCCAGATCTCATCTAGAGCTCATTACATCCTAAGGGATTTATTTCATAGAGTGGATTCTCAATGGGTAGCATGTATTTGACAGGTCTATTATTGGGGTTAGGATTTGGTTGACCCTGCAGTAGAGGATGCACCGAAGTTTGAAGATTAGGAGGAAACTGAAATGGATCCTGAAGTGTCGGTTGAGGTCAAGGGATTGTCACTATGGGTGGATTTAACAATCCCATAGGGTGCTGCCAAGTTTGAGGCCATATTGGATTCTATACAGGTGTATTCGACCATTGCGAGGGATAGGAATTGGTAACTAGATTCAGCCATAATGGGGTAGGATATTACAAATTTGGACATCTTGATCTAGCAAAATATTGATTCGGCCATGGTGATTTAGGATATGATTGGGATTTCCAAGTGCAATTGAGGGGTATGATATTACAATCTGTGAATGTGATAATAGAACTAAATTCAAACACTTGTGGACTCATCTGATTGAAGGCCAATAGTGAAAACCTGTAGGATGCGAAGAGCTTGCCATTAACGCATATAAGGTGTAAGGTACTGAAAGGGAGCTTCTAAGTCCTCTTCCTGGATAATGAGCTAAAGTCAACAGGAAGTGACCTATCAAAGGAGGGCCATGATGAATCCCCCATAATCGACATGAAACAGGGAATATAGTGGAAAGAAATGAATAATATCCAAGACTGTAACAATGGGTTAGACAATGTATAGGTAAATAACTATAGATATAACTTCCCTTGAACATTGGTGACATGAATTCGAAGTGTGGTAGCATTTGAATCAACATAGGACTAAAGGTCATGATGAAAAAATAGAAAATTCAGATGAGAGGAAAAAATGGCTCACCCAAACTCGGGAGGACAAGTGACTGAGTGAGGATATCGCAAACCCGACATGAAAGAAAAAGAGTGTCATGTTCAAGAGTGACATGCTGCCTATACAAAGATTATTTCATTTTCATTTTTCCCAGCTATTTATAGCTGTTGGGTTGTGTTATATTCTTTCGATGACTAACCTACGTAGTGAACCGGAGGGTTAGAGAGGGGGCGGAGCCCCCCCTTCATTGCACTGATTGCATAGTGGGGGGGACAAAGGGGGGGTCGGCAGACCCCCTATCCGAGGGGTTTAAGGGGGGTGGGTAGCCGCCCTCTACGGGGCCCCGGGCAATGCTCTGAGAAAATTTCTTTTTGGACCCTATATTAGGTTGGGCGAACCTACCTATGGTTTTTTCAGTCCATGGTTTTGGACGCAATGGTTTTTGGTCCATGGTATTGGATGCTTCGGCATGTATACATATGTATTGTAACATTGAAAGGAACATAATGAAAAATCAAGCTGGTTGTCTTAGTTTTGGGATCCAGGGGAAAATCTTTGTGTATATGTGTTTTATGTGTTATGCTCTCGTATTGTTTATTTTCAGTGTTCTAGAATTCATATGCAGGTAATTTCTGTACAGGTTTAAAACCTACATTTGGTATCAGAGTTGTTTTGGCTTCAAGGGGACACCTTTATTACTGAGGGGTTTTACTCAGGTCTGTGGTAGAACTTGTTCAATGGGAGATCTTCGAGATTGATTCTACTGGTAAAAGAAGATGGCAAGTAGTGGAAAGATAGAGATCGAGAAATTTAATGGTGAAAGTTTTGAGTTGTGGAAACTCAAGATGGAGGATCTGTTGGTGGATAAAGATCAGTGGATCACGGTAGAACTGGGTACTAAACCAATGGGAGTGTCCGATGAAGAATGGAAGAAGTTGGATCGGATGGAAAATAGCACAATATAATTGTGTGTCTCAGATTCAGTATTGTTGAATGTATCAGGGGAAGCTACATTGAAGGCTTTGTGGGACAAGTTAGGGACTTCATACCAATCTAAGTCTCTGGTGAATAAACTGTTCCTGCGGAAAAAGCTGTATAACCTGAGGATGAAATATGAAGACTCGGTGATAGAGAATCTAAATGCATTTAATACTATGGTAATTCAGTTAGAATTTGTTGATATTAAAATTTTAGGTGAAGATAAGTGCATTAGTTTGTTGTGTTCTCTACCAGATTCGTGGGATAGTCTAGTTGTTGCAAAGGTAGCAATTCAACTGCCTCGCAGTTTGATGAAATAGTCTCATCCTTTCTCACAGAGGAGATGAGACGGAAAAATATGGAGAGATAGAATGGTGATGCCCTGTCTGTATGAGGATGTTCCCAGAATAGAAACAAAAATAAGTCATCGAGTGGGAGATCTAAATCTAGAGGGAGATCTAAATCTCCAGGAAAACTTGTAAAGTTGGTGTGCTGGAAATGTAGAAAGGAAGGGCACTACAAAAGTGACTGTAAATCTAAAGCTCCTGACAAAGGAAAGGGATCTGATGATGCTTCTTCCACAGAGGCAAAAACCACCTCAGATGAAGGTGGGGATGTGTACTTGGCTTCTTCAAGTACAGATGTAGATCATGAGGCATGGTTGATTGACTCAGGTGCATCCTTTCACTTCACTCTCCATAGAGAGTGGTTTTGTGAGTATGAGAAATACGATGGTGGTGATGTCTTCTTGGGGGATGATAGGAAGGCTAGAATCATTGGTCATGGAAAAGTAAAGTTGAAGCTGCAAGGTGGAAGGGTTAGAACACTTCTGGGTGTTCTACATATTCCTGCATGAGCCAAAAATGTGATTTTTGTTAGCAAGCTAGATGACGCAAGTGTAAAAACAGTGTTCAAGAAGGATACCTGCAAGATGGTTCGAGGAGCACTGGTATTGATGTGGGGAGTTCGGACTAGAACTCTGTAACAAGATGCAAGGTAGCACTGTTGTTGATGGGTGCAACAATTCTTTGGTTTTTAAAAGTGGAGCAGAAAATCTAGTGGTCTCTAGAGAGAAGACCATGTTGTGGCATCAAAGGCCTGGACATATTGGAGAGAAGGGCCTTCGAATACTTCATGGTAAAGGTATAATACAAGTTATGAGTAATAGCTCTCTGGATTTTGATTTCTATGAAAATTGTGTATATGGGAAGCAGAATCGGGTGAGTTTCCCCTCTGGTGGTAAGAAGGCGAAACAGATATTAGAGCTTGTGCACAGTGATGTGTTTGGACCTATGAAGGTTCCATCACTCGGTAAGTCTGTGTACTATGTATCATTTATAGATGACTTCTCAAGGAATACATGGATATATTTCCTTAAGGAGAAATCTGAAGTCTTCAATAGGTTTAAAGAATTTAATGCTTTGGTGGAAAACTAGACAGAGAAGAATATAAAGGTGCTAAGGGCAGATAACAGTGGAGAGTTTTGCAGTAAGGAATTTGAAGAATTCTGTAAGAAGTGTGGTATAGCACGGCAGAAGACTACTCCATATACACCTCAGAAAAATGGAGTTGCAGAAAGAATGAACAAGATGTTGATGGAAAGGGAAAGAAGCATGCTCAGTGGTGCCGGGTTAGTACAAGAATTCTGGGTAGAGGCGGTGGAGACAGCATGTTACCTAGTCAATAGATCACCTTCATCAGCGTTGGAGGATAAAACTCCACAAGAGGTATGGACTAGTAAGAAACCCTCTCTTTCACATCTAAGGGTATTTGGATGTGATGCATATGTACATGTTCCAAAGAAGAAACGAACCAAGTTGGATAGTAAATCTGAAAAGTGCATATTTATTGGGTATAAGGATGGTTTAAAGGGTTATAAGCTTTGGAACATAGTAGCAGGGAAGGTTGTGTATAGTCGATATGTGGTATTCAGAGAGGTGAAATATGTTATTAAACATGAAGTCCAACCAAAGGAACCTAAGAAGATAGAGTTTGATCTAAAGGAGGAAGAATCAGACTCTACAGCAGAGGAGGAATCAAAAGATGAAGAGCCACAAACTCCAGCTGTGAGAAGATTAGTTCAAGAAAGAAGGTAGCCACTAAGGTATAGTCCACCTACTTTCTGTTCAAACTTTGCTTTGACTTTTACTGATGATGATCCCAGAACTGTGAAGGAAGCAATGGATTCAGAGGATGGAAAACTCTAGAAAGAGGCCATGGTTGATGAAATGGCATCATTGCACAAAAATGAGGCTTGGGATCTGGTGGAGTTACCGTTTGGAAGGAAACCCATTGGCAGCAAATGGGTGTTCAATAAGAAGACAAATGCAAAAGGAGAGGTGGAGAAATACAAAGCTTGGTTGGTAGCAAAAGGTTATTCCCAGGTGCCGGGAATTGATT
Source organism: Pinus tabuliformis (assembly GCA_031772625.1). Classification (NCBI taxonomy): domain Eukaryota; kingdom Viridiplantae; phylum Streptophyta; class Pinopsida; order Pinales; family Pinaceae; genus Pinus; species Pinus tabuliformis. Next base: position 44,688,927 of record CM062815.1, read on the forward strand.
TTGGTGATATTTTTTCTCCTGTTGCCAAGGTAACTTCTATTAGGTTACTTTTATCTTTTGCTGCTACTTTTGATTTTGAGGTAGAACAGATGGATGTGAAGACAAAATTTCTTCATAGGGATATAGAAGAGGAGATCTACATGAAGCAACCTAAAGGCTTTGCAGTGAAGGGTAAGAAAGAACTAGTATGCAAGTTAATGAAGTATTTATATGGGTTAAAACAATTACCAATGATGTGGTATTAGAAATTGGATACATTTATATGGGGACTTGGCTTCACTAGAAGCAAAGAAGATCACTATGTGTATTTTAAATTAATTGGTGACTGTGTTATTTATCTGGTCTTATATGTGGATGATATGTTGCTGGTTGGAAATGACAAAGAAATTATCCAGGATTTGAAGACCCAATTGTCCTCCAAATTTGACATGAAAGATCTTGGTGCTACAAACTATATTTTGGGCATGGAAATTAAAAGAGATCATGCAAAGAGGAAGCTCTGGTTAAACCAGAGGAAGTATGTCGAGACAATATTGCAGAGGTTTAATATGCAGGATAGTAAACCGGTGAAGGTTCCTATTCCTGTAGGTGTAAAGTTATTTGATGAACAGTGCCCCAAGACATAAGAAGAGGAAGAGGATATGTCTCATGTTCCATATGCAAGTGCAGTCGATAACCTAATGTATGCAATGATCTGTACTAGACCAGACATTGCACATGCAGTGGAAGTATTGAGAAAGTTTATTTCAAAACCAGGGAAGGAGCATTCGACAGCAGTGAAGATGGTTTTTAGGTATTTGCGTGGCACTAGTGATTATGGTTTATGCTACCAAGGAATACCAGGATTGGATAGAGTTTTGGATATTTGTGGTTTTGCTGATGCATACTGGGCTAGAGATTTGGATCAGAAAAGATCTACAAGTGGGTATGTGTTTAACCTATTTGGAGGTGCAGTCATTTGGATGAGCAAGAAGTAATATGTAGTGGCACTATCAACTATAGAGGCAAAGTACATGGCAGCCACTCATGCAAGCAAGGAAGCAGTTTGGTTGCAGAGATTATGTTCAAGTATGGGGTTAGTACATGGTGCTATGAGGACAGACTGTGACAGCCAAAGTGCAATTTTCTTGGCAAAGAACCCTACTTATCATTCAAAGACAAAGCACATTGATGTTCAGTATCACTTTGTAAGGGATATGATAGAAGACAAAAAGTTGTTGCTGGTAAAGGTGGACACTTTGAAGAATACCGCAGATGCATTGACAAAATCTGTGAGCTTTGAGAATTTCTCTTGGGGCAGAGAAATAATGGGCATTTCAAGGTTGGAAAAATGACTAGGCTCTCCTGTGGCCCCTTGTGGAAAGAAAACAACAAGTGGGATAATGTTGGGTTGTGTTATATTCTTTCCATGACTAACATATGTAGTGAATTGGGGGGTTAGAGGTGGGGCAGAGCTCCCCCTTCATTGCCCCGATTGCGCAGTGGGGGGGTCATAGGGGGGCGGCAGGCCCCCCTATCCAGGGGGTTTGAGGAGGGTGGGTAGCCCCCCTCTATGGGGTCCAAGGCAACGCCCAGGGAATTTTTTTTTTTGGACCCTATATTAGGTTGGGTGAACCTACCTATTGTTTTTTTGGTCCATGGTTTTGGACCCGATAATTTTCGATCCATGGTATTGGATGCTTCGGCATATATAAATATGTATTGTAACATTGAAAGGAACATAATGAAAAATCATGCTGGTAGTCTCGGTTTTGCGATCCAAGGGAAAATATCTATGTATATGTGTTTTATGTGTTATGCTTTTGCATTTTTTATTTTCTGTGTTTTAGAATTCGTATGCAGGTAATTTCTGTACAGGGTTAAAACCTACAATAGCGAGTACGAGATGTAAATTGGGAATGGTTTTAGTTTTACACAAGCTTGAAACATGAGAAAATATGCTTGAGTATACTTTAGGATGGTTTCATTTTTTCACAAGCTTGAAATAGAAACAAACTATGCTTAGGTTTGGTTTCATTTTTACACAAGCTTGAAATGGAAACAAACTATGTTGGGGTTTGGTTTCATTTTTACACAAGCTTGAAATGGAAGAAAGCTATGTTGGGGTTTGGTTTCATTTTTACACAAGCTTGAAACAAAGATAAACTATGCTTGAGATAAGTTTGCATGCCCTCAGCATAATGACTCAATTTGAGGAATATGACCCCCAAGCCTCATATCATTCACCTAAGTGGATGGAATGAAGGTTCATTTACGAGATCAAGTGAAAGACTTGACTGGGATTTTACGATATCTAATCAAAGATTCAAATTGTAAGGGGAATTTCTTCATTTTTTAATGAGATTGACACAGGAAGGGAACCAGGCTCATAAACTATTTCATTTTTTAACGAGGTTGACATAGTAAAAGAACTATCCTCATGGGGACCTCTTTCATTTTTTTAATGACGTTGACATAGCAAAAGAACTATCCTCATGGCCCTTGTTTATTTTTTTAAGTAGCTTGACACAAGACAAGGAACTCTGCTCCAGCCCTTGTTTTAGTTTTTAAGGAGCTTCGCATAAGACAAGGAACTCTGCTCCAATATCCTTATTTCATTTTTAACGAGCTTGACACAAGACAAGGAACTCTGCTCCCAGACCTATTTCATTTTTTAATGAGGTTGACATAGTAAAAGAACTATCCTCATAACCCTTGTTTCATTTTTTAAGGAGCTTGACACAAGACACGTAACTCTGCTCCATATCCCTTGATCACAGACCAAAAGATGCCATGGATTCCAAGAGGTTCTCATTAGATGGGAGAACAACACTCTAGAAGGGATACATGTCCAAGGATCCAATGGGAAAATTGGGCTCCAATTCCCCCAGTACATGGTGTGCTACATCACCTACTAGATAATTCGTAGATGTGAGCATGGAACAAGTGGCCATGTAATTAACTTGTGGTGGGGGTGATACCGCTTGCACATAATAACCATTTAAGGATGATGGTTTAGTGGGAGCTGATTCAAGACCAATGAATGTAAGATGATCAATGATTGCAATGCTTCCTTCATGTGGGAAACACATCACCCAAAAGAGAGAAGAACTCCCATGACATAAACATAGTCACAGCCAAGGATTAGATTAAAATCTAAAGGGACCTGGAAAACCATCACATCTATATAGATAGACTTTCCTCCCAAAGTAATAGGTAACTTAGGAAGGATCCATAACAGTTGACTAGTTCCTCTGTTAAAAGATAATAGATTCTAGGTGACAAGGACAAGCTGAGGAGAACATAAATCTTTCCAAGAAGTTGAGGACATAATTGTAACAGATGCACCCTTTTCTATGACTATGTTAGGTACGACCATATGGTAAGCCTATACTGTAATCTGGAAAGTCACATAAGATGGAACGATATCCTACCAGTCGACTCCAAGTCAAAAGAAGTGACCAAACTACCTGGAAACGGTGTCGTAGGAACGTGAGAGTTTCCCTCTTTCTCTATGGGAACAAGAAAAATGTTCTCATGCATCTCGAGAATAAGAGGATTTACCTCTAGTTCATTCGAAACTAAAGAAACTAGAAGAACCTCAGAAGCATGAGGTTCATTCTCTACCAAAAAGGTATAGTTAACTGAACGTGGAGTCAAGTCTACCATTTTCTCAACCAATGGTTCGTTAAGAACGAACTCACGAGACTCACTTTCAGAGAGAGTAGGTTGGACTAAAGATGACTTTTGATCAATCACCAGATCAACTAGTGAAGATCAAGGGAAAGCTTCAGATACCCGGCCAGAAGACGAGGTCAGGAAGCTATAAGGTTTTCCAATTCTTTGGGAGCTTCATCCATAAGAGGACAAAGGTGAATGGGATGATTACCTTCACAAAACTTACAAGTAAATTTGACTTTTCCCTTTTTCCCATGAGCTTTACTGTTACTAGTTGAGGGTTTGTCACCACCATGATTTCCAGAGGTTGTTGACAAAGGTCAATGTGAACTCGTAGACCATACTTCTAAGACCTTAGGAATACGAGGACAATTCCAAAGAAGGTGGTCACACCTACATAACATGCAGGGGAATTTTAATTTATGGGGCTGGTTGGAATATTTTTCTACATCAGTTGCATCCATAGCAATTATTGCTTGGTCTTCCTCTTGCTTCTTTTGCTTCTTCTTCTTCGCCCTCTTCTTCTTATTCCTAGCTTCCTGGTTACTAGAATCTAGACTTTCACTAGGTGAAGAGGAGGAACGAGGTGAAGAAATAGGCGAAGAAGGCAAGGGGTCAACTTTAGGATCAACATGAGGTTGATGTTGTTCAAAGAAATCGGTTGAAAAGAATTTTGGACACTCAAAAACATGGAGGCTGAAAATAGCCAAACTGGAAGACCAATGGTCAATCGAGGAAGGGACAATGTCGCCATATAGGGAGCACCAGTATTTCCAAAAGAAGGAAAAGGACTAGGATTCATGTAAGAGGGGTTTCCTTGACTGGTAGACTTAGGAAATGTTTCCATTGGTATCAACCTAAGATCTACTAAGGATTATTCCCATAGGAAGGATGTTGTTCTGCAATCAATTAATTGATTTTGGAACTTTAGCAAAAATAAATAAAAAAAGGGGTAATATAGGCAAGAGGGTTTACCAAGTACCCGTGAACTACAATTTAAACCCTAGTCGAAACCAAGGACTTAACATACAAAGGCCAATCTCCCCAAATTTTGTGTTCGGTGTATCATTTTTACAAGGCGGCTAACATGGTTACCTGTGGCTAAAATATATAAACCTAGTGGGGCCTCCCAATATATACTCGACAGTATGGGAAGCACAAATCCGTGTTATCATTGTCTAATGTAGAATTTTTTGATGAGATTTTCCCTATATACTTATCATACTGAAGTGCCTCTGAAATACCCGAAAGTAGAAGACAACCTTCTATATACCTCCATAAGGGGATGGGATTTCACCCCTGAGATACACTCCAGGCAGTTAGCGAGAGCTGTTATGTTTAAATATGTTGAAACACATCTCTAGCCTAGACCTCTAGATATTTATGTTAAGTTCCAAATGTTCCTTAGGTTAATTGAGGTAAATTTTAATGTTTATCTTCGATTAAGTTTTGGTTTTAAGGCTCAAAATGATGTCACCTAAGCACCTAAGATGCAACTATATGAGAAAATGAAAAAAAATTGTTTCTATGAAAGCTACACCAATCAAGGGAATAAATTTCAATCAATAATGCATCAAACAAAATGCATCATGCAAAATGCCTTTCTATTGACAGTTCTAGACCCACCAACATGTCAAGGGATCTCCCCAGTAAGAAGTCCCAATTAGACCTTAGAGCATTTGGTGTAGGAGTCCTAGCAGTGGGTCGTACGATAATTCCTTGACCGTGATTTCACAGAGAGGAAAGTAAGATAACTCTATTGGTAGCAAGGGTGTGACATATGCAGTGAGCCAAGGAAGGTGCATGAGAGGTTCTAACACACGGGGGTTGAGATGAGTGTGCCCCTTGGAAACCTGTGATAGCATGGATATAAGAAGGGAACACATGAGCAAAGATGCATCACAACATGGAAGGAAAGTTAGATAGAAATCCAAAGTGATGGTTAAACCAATAGCACATTTCGGAAAGATTCATACATACATACACAGAAATAGCTATACATGCATGCATACGTAAACAAATACATATATCATTTAGAGTAAATAGATAGCTGAAATACAATACAACATATGCATGAAATGTGCTGGCTCTTATTATATTAAAAACTGTAAGTTCCAGTCATACAATACATCCATGTCCAACCACTAGTTCCGACAGTGGAACGTTACAACCACAACCACCTGCTCCTCCAAAGCGATGTACTAGCTCTACGCAGCGGAGAATCCAAGGCTTGTTATAATACTGCCCAATCTATCTCTAAGGGTGGGGTGACCCTTGACATTCCCTTTTGTGACAGTTCATCTACCATCATGACTCTTCATCTACTCTATGATGGTTATATCCAGCTATCGACACTTGAAATTCCACTTGAAAAGATGTTACATTACAATGCACGTGCCCATGTGAGACAATATGGCTTGAGCCAATCATGCAAGACATCACTAACACTCAGTCAGTTGTGTTGAGACCAGGTCTTTGACATGCTTGTGATAGTGAAGGTGGTGAGTTGATGCCAAGATTGGTCATCTATGATGGTGTGCAAGAGCTCAATGGTGACGTCTTGCTGAAGCGAAATCTTACCTCTGTTGCATCCAGGTGCATTGGTATGGCTCCTTTGTCCAACTCGTCTGCTAGCATGCACATGGTCATCTTGGTGTGACCAGATTAGAAACATGTTGATGCATAGTGTCTAAGCTACTCTCCAAGCAGGTGTTGGTAGCCGTGCACATCCACTTGTTGAAGTACAGGTTCATCTCCAATCAGACTTGCTTCTTGTCTTTGTCTCAGTGAGTGTGTTGAATGGGTGGGATCGCATGCATGTGCATAATTACATGCATGCTACTGCATTTCCTTGCATGTGATCAACAATACTACTCATCTTGTCTACTTCGTGCCAGCTGCTGGGATGGATCTATAACATGTACGAGCACAGTTTCATTCGTGAGTGCATGTTACGCCCCCTGCTATACTTGTTCCTGTTACAACTCATTCTCTCGTCTATGTAGCTCTGGTTCTTCCTTGAGTTGCTGCTTCAACACATATAATTCCTTCTCTATTTCATTCTCTTCCTTCGCATGATCTTCATGTCACGCCATCACCTCATAGCTTGAGTCTCCAAAGTTGCTTTCATCACAAGTGGATCTGCCTAAGCTTGCAACTTTGTTCTTCCTTGGTGTTTTCAATAACCTTACTCTTGCATTCATTGCATCCGATATGCTTCCTTCAGATGTTATTGATGGTGCTGCTTGTTGTGATGCTGCTTCTGTCATATCTCTACGTCCTTGTCTATGAACAACTTGATGTCTTCATGGGTAGGCAAGTTCATAGACATTTGATCGACTGCATCCCCAAGTGTGCTCTGAATGGTGTCCTTGACTCTGCTCTCCTGAAACCATTATACCTGTGCTGCTGAGAGGAAGATGAACACCTGCAATACCTAGGGACATGGAAACACTCATGGCAAGCAATCTATCAGACGAAAACCAAAATGAACTTGAGAACTGAATTAAAACGTACCTGTATGACTAATCATGAAGGTTGTGTAATTTCTGCCCTGGAGGTCAGGAGATTGACTGTCAAAACTGCGCAAGGCACATTTTGAGATGTCAAAAGGCTGACTGACTGCTAGAGCTATGCAATTCATAGTCCATCCTGGCCTGCTGAGGACTGAAACTGTGCAATGCACAATTTCAGTCAGTAGTGACATGAAACCAGCAAACTACATTGTGCAGTTTCTGGGGCCAACGGGACACTGCCTCCAAGAATTGTGCAATGCAAGCCCGGAGGTCAGTGCCTAGCTAGGCTTGTGTAGTTTTTGGAGGGAAGGTAGAGCCTTTGATTCCGAAAATGCGCAATGCTAGTTGGGCAAGGCACAGTCCGAACCAAGGAAACCAAGTCCGACCGACAGACGACTGGAAACATGAGAAGTCTGAATGCATGGTGAGATGAGTGAAAACAAGAGTGAATGATTATTTATGCAAATAGCAAGTGTAGGATTTAGAAAACAAGAAGGCATTCATGTGTGTGAAGTGAGTCACCGCAAGGACGACTGTTTGTGCAAAAAAGGTTCCATGCATGTGACAGTAGTGAGATGCAAACGAAAACTGAAACAGTGATAGTAAAATCTAGTATGCATGTAAACAACATCAAGCGCTCACTGAAATCTAGAAAACAACAATCACACAAAGACAGACACAAAAAGTGATAGAAACACAGTGCAAGTCACGAATAGTGAGCTTACCCCAAGACAACTGAGCTAAATGTGCTGACGATTCCTAGATGAAATTTGGGATGCCAAAGCTGTAAGTTCGATGTGAGGAATGAGCTCTATAATATCTAGGTGATGAGTTTTGATAAGATCGAGGTTGTGACGTGCATGCCACAAATATAGGAAAAGCGACACTTGGTGGGAGGTTTCTGAGATCATCCTTGCATATAACCTCCAATGTAAAAAAACTGATCCCTGAATCAAGGGATGCCTTTACGTGTTACCTTGGGAGGAGCAGCCCATGCATGCAAATCAGTTTTGCTCGATCTTGAAGGGAACCAGTCAACTCAACTGCACATGCAAGAGCCTACTCAACTACTAGGATAAAATTCACATTTCTGGGAGGAAGATGGGCTAGTCGCCTCGGAGATTTGCACAATTTAGGTAGAGCAACTAACTGCTGCCCAGGATTGCTCAATTCCCGGGCTGAGCAGCCCTGCTGGGAAGAATTTCACAATTTTCTCATTGAAGCTTGATTGGAAGATTTACACAATTCTAGAGCCCAGCATGCTGCCAGATAGAATTGCGCAATTTCTAGAGGGAAGGTTGGTTGCCTTCCAAAATTACACAATTTCTTGAGGGAGATTCTCAGCCTGCATCTGGATGTCTAGAAGAACAACTTGTGAGAGGAATGGAACAAGCTCTAATGGACAGGCTATCATTCTGTAAGAAAATCAATGAATCTTGTGTACTTGACAAAGAAAGACATGCTTCTATGAAAGGTTGGTAGGGAGGCTACAAAACGAAGCTAAGGAAAAGTTTTGGAGGGTGGTTGTAGCTGCTACAATGCTTGGCGACACACTAGTAGAAATCCATCTCTATGAATGGACCTTCTTCGTGAAACACAAGTCTAACACCTCCGGAAGTATTGTTCAATTCTTAGTTCATCTTGGTTTCACACTAGCCTAACTATAAGATGTAGCATCTACCTAGCTCTTGGTCGATTGACACACATTCCCAGCCAAGGAAACATAGTTGTTTTGATTGGGGTTGATGGGTATATTGGTGCACAATCAGTATAGTTGTCATAGTGTTAGTTTCATCTCAGGTGTTGCTCTACTGCCAGCAAGCCTGGACAGTACCCTAGCAGAGTCACATAGGAAGAAAAACATGGCTCCACTACCAGCAAGCTTGGTCATTACCTTGAAGGAGTTACTTTCATCACCTCTCTACATAGGGAGCCTTTCTCTACTTTCACCTTATTCATTTTTCATTTTTTGAAATTTTCACTTTTCAATTATTATTTTTTTTCATTTTCACAATTATACATAACATTTATTCTTTTGAGAGGTAGAAGAGGGATCCTGACTTATTGAGAGCAGAAGAGGTTGTTCCTGCAGAGAAGTATCTTATTGTACCTCTGACATGCTTGTTAAGGCTTTCCTCATCACCTTACTTTACTTGATTGAGTTGACAAGGGTTAACCCAAAAACAACCAACTAGAGTAGGTGACACTAGTTAGCGTGCAAGCGTTGTGTTTTCACCAAGGTTCACTTTGAACAATACATATTTTCCATCAACGTAACATGGACTAAAAGTAAAAAGTTCTTCACATAGAGGCAAGATGACATATAACCAAGTAGTGATAAGTGTACAAGGCCTATTTTACTTTACCCAACTTGTTTCAAGAGTCATACATGGTTTCATGATAAACTAACCTACAAACAAAACAAGGAAACAAACAATGAAGAAAAGTAGAAGAAGAAGCAAAAGCGAAAGAAAAGTGAATAAGAAAACAAGCAAGCAGACAAACAAACAAACAAAACAAGTAAGCAAACAAGCATGCAGGCAAACCAACTGAAAGAAAACACTACTCCTACTCCTAAGCTAATGATGCATGGGCCTGATCACGTGAAGTGATATTTCCAATGCATCCACTAACGCATTGGTTGACCCATGTTGGTGAAGGCTTGGTTTGTGAGCAACCTAGTTGTGCAGACCAGTAAGAAAGAAAGATATAACAATGAAGACAAACACACTTCATGTTTAAAAGTGCCCACAGGACATAAGTGAGTGAAAGTACATGACAAGCAGTATGTGGACTTTGTTATCACTCCTTCGAATCTCCAAGGCTGAGGAAGAGTCCAACTGAGGTAACCACAGACCGACCTTTTGACTTGGTAGCTAGCCCTACCAAGCTGGAGAGGGCTCTCTCCATAGGATCACAACCAAGAGGGCTAGATGGATTAGGGTTTTAGGTTAGATATAGTCACTCAGGGTTTGTTTGATTTGATTTTATTGGGATAGTCACTGGATGAGTGAATTAGGTCCGAGAGTGAACTAGGTCAGGGAAAAAGAGAATCAGAATTGCAGACATTTGATGGGGAAAGGTAGGAAAGTTAATTTAACACGTTGTAGTATAGTGATGAAATGGTTTAGACTAGTGAGGTGCTAAAACGATCATGAAAATCATGAATTCTTTTTAAACTGTAAAACAAATTATGATGATTTTCCCAAAACAGAGCATAGAAGATGAATTGTGCCTATCACACCTTGAAAATAAAACATGTTTAGATGTGAAATGGATCATGGAATATAAAAAACATTCACACACATGTAACTGAAGAAGAAACAATATCAAAATACCATGTCGCAGGAATCCCACCAAAATAACTGCAACTCATCCAATATATTTCATGCCAAAGTCTAAAACACTAGTACAACATCCAATTGAGTCCAACCTATAGAATGACTAGAAGATTACATGATCCTCATACTAGCCTCAGGGGTCGAATCCATGAAATGAGGAGCTGTTACAACAAAAATTGAACTGATAGCTAGAGTGCAAGGTGGTCAAAGTGACTCATCCCTAACTTAAGTGAACTAATTCGTTACAAGCCATGGAGGTCATTTACCTAATGTAATTACCCTAGGTAACAGTAAAAACATAATAATTACATCAACCACATTAATTAGATCAGTAAAACATCGATTTCCCATAGGTAAAAATCAAATTTGGAGAGAAACAATGAAAATTTGGGCTAACTGTCAAATGCACAGCACGAGTGTCAGACACACAACACCATTTTCAGATCCACTTTTACCTCCCTTCCCGATGTCCAAATTGAGCTTAGGATAGCTCATTGGAAATATTATCCTATCTAGTTTCTACAAATTCCCTTATATTTTAAAATGGGTGTCATTTTACCCTCCACAACTCAATTCTCCCTATACTACTCAAACGTGCAGCGCCTGGTCTAGAAATGAGGCAGAAACTTGATTTTTTGGTAGTTTTTTTCCTTTTTCACCTGCCAGTTTTGCATTCCAGGGCTGGAAACATGGTTTTCCTATATTTATTGGTCCTTCTAAATCCAGTGGTGGCTTCCATTCTATTGCACAAAAAATTGTCACCATGACATTCAGCAATCTGTGTGAGTCCATCATCACTCATACTTTCTTCCTTTGCAAGTCTTAAGCCTCAGTTATTCATATCAAGCCTTGAAAATAAGAGAAAGCCCTCAAAAGTCTATAAAACTCTGGTTCCACACTTTCTCTTAGCATTACTTGCGGTCCTGAACCTAAAGGTCATGTCCCCTACGCACCAGACCACTCTTTCTCTGTGTAATGGGTACGGACCCCTGTAAAAGTAAAAAAGGTGCAAGTATATTCCCAAAAACTCACTTTGAGTCATTTCTAGAAGCTTCTGGAAGGAATATTGAGGTGGCAAGTTCGCTCCTTTAATGTTCATGCATCCCATACCTTAAGGAGCTAACCCCTTGATGTGAGGAGCTTATCCCTTTGAAGGAGGACTCTATGCCTTCATAGGTGGACCTGTAACCTCCTTCCTTTGCACTATAAAATGAAGCATTGGGCTGGTTACTTGGGAACTTGAAAACTGAATATTTTTGAGGTGAAATGGTGCTAGGAATTAGTCTTCCTAATTGAGCTTTTGTGAGGAAAGATTACATACCTCTTTGATCTCATTTGGAAGAGTGTGAGGCTTGTCAAAGTAGACGAGATTCTTGTTTCAGACCCTGGGAAGAGCTTGTACAACATCAAGGCACCAAATGTTGTAAAGTTCTTCTATTTCAAAGTTAATACAATCAAGTTTATTTTTCTCAATAAGTTGTGTTTTATGGTTTATTTTATGGATTCCTTGATCACCATGATGGACATGATTTATTATATTAGCTATGCAGGTGTTATTTGATGTGTTCTTGTTTGTGATTGCGGGTTCTCAAAAGGAAACTCTTTTGGATGATTGAAGGATGGCTGCTACAAACTAGCATTAGACTTAAGGTAGGGTCTAAACACCTCTATAGTTTTTATTAATGAATCACAATATGTTTAGAGAAAGGTATATTTTCTTGTCCTTCTTATTGCTAGATATCTTTTGATACTAAGGAGATTGGCCTTGTCTGCAAGATCAATTTATCCGGCCAACAAATTGGTGACTCCAAGGAATCAGTGAGGATAGTTTTCTCCTGTCTCAACCTCATTAAAAAATGAAACTGGATGTCATGAGCATAGTTCCTTGTCTTGTGTCAAGCTCATTAAAAAATGAAACAAGGAATCTGTGAGGATAGTTTTTTCCTGTCTCAACCTCATTAAAAAATGAAACTAGATGTCATGAGCATAGTTCCTTGTCTTGTGTCAAGCTCGTTAAAAGATGAAACAAGGGGTGATGAGCATGGTTTTTTGTCTTGTGTCAAGCTCGTTAAAAGATGAAACAAGGGTTTTGAGGATAGTTCTTTTCCTGTTTCAACCTCACTAAAAAATGAAACAACTCACATTTCGAGTCGAGTCTTTACAAGATATCGAAAGTGAACCTTCATTCCATCCACCTGGTTGAATGCAATGAAGCTTGGGGGGAATGTACCTCATTTTGGGTCATTATGATGGGGGCATGCGAACTTATAACAAGCATAGTTTTTCAATTCAAGCTTGCGTAAACATGAAACCGAATCCAAGCAGAGTTCTCTATGGTTCAAGCTTGTGTAAAAATGAACCCATACCCGTTTTACATCTCGTGATTGCCATTTTTATCCACTAGATTCTGTTAGATGAGCCTTGGTTGTTTCCATTCCATCGCCACCATCTCTTTGGCTGATCATATTCTTTCACTTGGTTGTTACCCTTCCTGAGGGACTGCAGCGATGAGTGGTTTTATTAGCTAGCCTCTTAACCAGTACATGTTTTGAGCAGTTCCTCCATTACTGGAATTAGTTGCTATCCTTTATACCACTCATTCCTCTAGGACAAGTCTTCTTTAAGCTCTTTTCTGACTCGTAAAATATGAAAATATTGTCGAGTTTTTCTTTTTAAACTCGTTAAAACAGAATTAAAAGGATGGTCCACTTACAGCTCTTTTCTAACCGTATAAACATGAAAATATCGCCGGACTTTTGTCATTTCAAGTTCGATATTGGTTATAAAATGACATGTCTTTGATCGCTTTTTTACTTTTTCAGATCAAGGCCACTAATTATGAAAAGTACTCCTTGATTGTAATGGTCAAGTAGTTCTCTCAAGTATTATTTTATACTTTTTCGGGCTTGGGAGACACAAATTTACGAAAAAGGACACCCATGGAGTTTCCTTAAGTTTTTCTTCTGACTCCCTAAAATTGAAAAACACTGAATTTTTCCTATACTGGACTCGTTAAAATTTAACATTAAAGGACCTGTTCAATTTTAAACAGGAACGAACCACTCATTCTTAGGGTTTGAATCTTAAACTATGTTGGACTCATCCAAAGGATGAGATTATAACCAAGCAAATGTTATCCTCCTCAAGCTTGTCAAAAATAAAGAGGTACTTGCTAGAAATGGTGGGGGAAAGAGAGAAAAATGAACCTGTTTGTTACACTCTGTGTTTTAGAAAAGTAGTTAACCACTCTTGAACACGACACTTTTTGTTCACCTGGGTTGGGAAATCCTTTTCATAATACTTAATCAAACCATATTGAAAGTCTTCAGCCGATTTCTAGGTATTAGCTTTGGGGCAATTGTCACCAAACCATTTGCAGTGTCGCTATGTGTTCAAGAGGTTAGTTCAAATAAGCCATTCATCTGCAAAATATCTGTCATCCATTTTAACCATAACTAAGTTAGTCCTTTCCAAATACATTTCTTCGAAACTTGATCTATGATTTCGTGTTGTGGGCTTGCCTACAACAGATCGCTTTTTATTTTTTAAAATGCAACAAGATGATGGAGCTTAGTGGAAAGGAGTCCCCTTCACTAAGTGGGCCCGCAAGCTATTTTTGGCGCAAAGTCTATTTTTAGACTATGTCTATTTTTAGACATATGGATCATGGTCTATGAGTTGCAGGATGTTGTTTATGGATGATTGGTCATGTTGGGAAAAATAGATGGACTTCTATTCTTGGTTCACAGTGGAGTGATCAGAGTCTATTTTTAGACTACTAGGCTAAAAATAGAAATAGTCAAATATTATTAGCCCTTAGTAATATTTGGACTTTAGACATTATCTTATTCTCTTGGAGCACTTCAGTTCGAGCTACGGATGTGGCACATGCAGCTGACAGAAGGAATCGCGTGGTTTCTTATGTGTTAGTTGAGCTATTGCATAGAGGACTTCAGTTAGAACTCATGCATGTGAGTTCTGTGGAGTTGGATGTGGAGTTGATGGAGTTGTGTTCAATTTAACTTAGTTAAACTAGTTGTATTTAGTCTAACTAAGGAATACACTAGTGATGAGTTTTGTGAGTTGATTGTTAGTTAATTCACTAATTATTAACTCATAAAGAAACTAAAGAATACATCAGTTAACTCAGTGCATGGATAGTTCAACAGAGACAGGTGTTAGAGGTAAGTGAAAGGGTGAGTTATGACTATCAGTTGTGCATGAGATTTTGCACATGCATGGATTGAGTTATGCCAATGAGGTTTGCATAGTGTGCACATATAGCAAGGAAATTGTAGCTTGTGCTCACGTGATTCTCTTGCAGGATTGTGCAGTGGAGGCAGGCAAAGCAGTGGAGGAGATTTGAACCTGTGACTTGTTCGGATCTGAGCTAGTTTTGTGTGTAACAGGTGGAGATAGTACTAAGTACTTGTGAGGAGTATTGTACTATGTATTGTTACATGTTCTCAATCATTATAATATATAGATAGTGTGGGGTTTTCAGTTGTATGCTTTCCTCGGGTTACATAGTGTGTTAATGTGCGCATGCGATTGATGTTTCATTGTTTTTTAATGCTGCTAAATTGATGATCAACGTAGAGGAGGTTATGTATTATGCATGTATTTTGCAATAGTGTATAATCAGGATAATCTCTGTGAATAAGTTTTTATTATTCAAAATTTCTACATGGTATCAGAGCTGGTTGATTTGTAGAAAAAGCTCTACAAGATATCAAAGCGAGGATTGATCATCAGATCTATTATTCAGAAAGTGTTTACATTTTATTTCTTCAGGCAGAGTCTGTAATCGGGCCAGGTAGCTTCTATATTCATCCTTATTTTGGAAGGTGAGATATCCGTTGAATGCCCATACAATCAATCTCTGTATGAGAAATACTTTTTTCTCACGAATTTTAGATCAGAGGCGATTGAGTTTTTGAGTTGGTGGAATTCGAATTTGCAGCAGTGTTTTCTTAGTATCAACATGGCAATGTCTTTCAACAGATTATGATTGGAGTATGCTCTTGAGGGCAGCTCAAACTATATTGCATGGAAGGACAAGATGGAGGCAGTGTTAGATGATAATGGGCTAAAGGAGTTCATAGAGGCTGAGGTCCCAAAGCCTACTGATACTGCGCAAGTTGATGCTTGGAAAAAAAAGACAGCAAAGTGTCAAAGGATTCTGTTGGAGGGCGTGAAGGATCACATTGTGTCCAGCCTGCATGGAAAGGCTTCTCCATACTTGATGTGGAAAGCGTTGACAGATCTATTCCAAAGTAAGAGCGACCAGAGGAAGTTGGTGCTCAAAGATAAACTTAGAAACATCAAGTGTGAGAATGGAGACAGTATGCCCAAGTATCTAATGAAGTTCACTCAGTGCAGGGATGAGCTGGGAAGTGTGGGGGTAACTGTCGATGATGAGGATTTGGTGAGCTTGGCTCTCCTTGGTCTTCCGAAGAGTTGGCATTCCTATCAGGACTTTGTCAATGGTTGGGAGAAATTTCCAGGATGGGAGAGACTTTGGTCAGATATTGTGCAAGAGGAGATCAGATGGAGCACCAGAGATAGTTCTTCATGCATGCATGATGAGGAGAACTATGCCTTAGCGAGTAAGGTGAAGAAGGGGAAGGAGAAGGGTTCTATTTTCGAATCCAGTTCTTCCAATGATGGGAAGAAGGTTGACAAGTCGAAGGTGAGACGCTTTCATTGTCATGAGTTGGGTCATTATGCTACTAATTGCCCAAAGAAGAAATCCAAGAAGGGATCTAGGGAAGGATCTAAAGGTGAGGCACTTGCTTCACAATTTGAGTTGGATTTTACACTCTTCGCATGCATGGTTTCATCCATGGTGGGAAGTGGTTGGTTTCTTGACAGTGGAGCTTCTTTCCACTTGACTGGTGACAAAAGTTTGTACAGTACTTTGGAGGAGAAAGCTCTCCAGATACTCTTAGTGATGGGTAATGATGAGAAGTATAATGTCTCAGGTGTAGGCACGGTTATTTTTCAGAGGGAGCATGGAACTCGGCTTACCTTGACCGATGTCAAGTATGTACCAAGACTGAAGAGAAACTTGTTGTCGATCGCGATGCTGGAAGACAGAGGCTATGATGTAGTCTTCACTAAGGGAAAGGTTTTCCTTGGACACATCATCACTAGACAGGTGAAGCAGATTGGTTCACGGGTCAAGAACCTGTATGCTTTTGAGGTTCAAGATGCATGCAAAGCCTTGAGCAGCAAGGCAATTGATGGAGACTTGGTGGTTGAGAGGGAGCGTATATTATCTCTCAACATGAAGAGCTAGAAGAAGTCTCAGACAATTGTGGAGGAGCCACGATTGGTGCAGCAGCTTCAGGAGGTTGTGGAGTAGGCACAATAATGGAAGCTGAGAGGAGATCGAGTAAAGACATCTACTCATGCAGAGACCTCCAGTAGGGGTAAACTTCGAGCTAGGTGGGCTGAGGGATCACATGCAGCCATATCTCCATGTAGGAGGTGGGGCGATATAGAGTGATCGTCCCAAGGAGGAGGGGCAGGATCCTTGAGGTACCCAACCTCTTGGATGATACCTTGCTATGGGAGCCCCGATGTGGAGTAGCAAGAACTGAATGATTGCGTAGAGACAGATGCGGATGGAGCGGCAGAGAGAGCGACATTGTAGGGAATCCCTGGACAGCGCATAGCTAGTAGGCTGCAGCAATGCGAGAGGCACAAGTGTTTTGCACAGTGCTAGGTGGCACAGAGAAGTGTGAAATGGTGCGAGATGCATGGAGATGTTGCAGTAGCATAGATTTCAGAGAGGGAGCACTTTTTAGCAGTAGGTAGAGCTTCAACATCAGAGTATGTTCCTAGCCCAACAGAGTGGTCAGTTGGGAGTGATTTTGTTCCAAGTGTTATTGGAGCAAGTGGACCGAGCAAAGGTGTGGCATGCAGAACATTCCAGAGTTACAGGATAGGGGTTGCTGATAATCCATATTTTGTTGAGAGGGAGTGTTGAAAATGCAACAAGATGATGGAGCTTAGTGGAAAGGAGTCGCCTTCACTAAGTGGGCCCGCGGGCTATTTTTGGCGAAAAGTATATTTTTAGACATATGGATCATGGTCTATGAGTTGCAGGATGTTGTTTATGGATGATTGGTCATGTTGGGAAAAACATATGGACTTCTACTCTTGGTTAACAGCGGAGTGATCAGAGTCTATTTTTAGACTGCCAGGCTAAAAATAGAAACAGTCAAATATTATTAGCACTTAGTAATATTTGGACTCTAAACATTATCTTATTCTCTTGGAGCACTTTAGTTCGAGCTACGGATGTGGAACATGAAGCTGAAAGAAGGAATCATGTGGTTTCTTATGTGTTCATTGAGCTATTGCATGGAGGACTTCAGTTAGAACTCATGCATGTGAGTTCTATGGAGTTGGATGTGGAGTTGATGGAGTTGTGTTCAGTTTGACTTAGTTAAACTAGTTGTATTTAGTCTAACTAAAGAATACACTAGTGATGAGTTGTGTGAATTGATTTTTAATTAATTCACTAATTATTTACTCATAAAGAAACTAAAGAATACATCAGTTAACTCAATGCATGGACAGTTCAACAAAGGCAGGTGTTAGAGGTAAGTGAAAGGGTGAGTTGTGACTATCAGTTGTGCATGAGATTTTTCACATGCATGGATTGAGTTATGCCAATGAGGTTTGTGTAGTGTGAGCATATAGCAAGGCAATTGTAGCTTGTTCTCACGTGATTCTCTTGCAGGATTGTGCAGTGGAGGCAGGCAAAGCAGCGGAGGAGATTTGAACCTGTGACTTGTTCGGATCTGAGCTAGTTTTGTGTGTAACAGGTGGAGATAGTACTGAGTACATGTGAGGAGTATTGTACTATGTATTGTTACATGTACTCAATCATTATAATATACAGATAGTGTGGGGTTTTCAGCTGTATGCTTTCCCCAGGTTACATACAGTGTTAATGTGCACATGCGATTGATGTTTCATTGTTTTTTAATGCTGCTAAATTGATGATCAAGGTAGAGGAGGTTATGTATTATGCATGTATTCTGCAATAGTGTATAATCAGGATAATCTCTGTGAATAAGTGTTTATTATTCAAAATTTCTACATTTATTGACTTCAGCTCATTATCTAGAAAGATGATCTAGAAATCGTCAGTACCTTGGAATCTGCATGCCCTAATGGCAGGTTTCTCACCTTCGATGACAAGTTGCATCATTGACCTTCGATCAAAGGATTCGATGACATGTTCAACATTAGCTCATCTATCCGCATTTCATGGATTGTACTAAGTACTTTGAGAGCCATCGACATTACTGGTGGTTTCTCCCACACTTGTTAATAGTTCACATCATTGACTGGTAATCAAGTGGTTTCTACCATGTTCGATTTTGACACATTCATTCACATGGATAGAATCGTACTAGTTCAGGAAGCAGAAATCAAGACCCTGGATCTAGTTTCCACCATCCAGGCTACGAGGAATTTTTCTATTCATTATACAGTGGACTATTCATAAACAGATGGTTGCACCCATACTGTGTCTACATATGTCTATACTCATGATGTATTACAAAATCATTCCTGTATCAGAGCAGTTTAGTTAGTTTTCTAGTTAGTATTTCAGTATGGGAATGCCTACCTCAGCGATGATATGTTCACATATATATATTTTGCATTGAATGTTTTTACAGGTTCCGACTGGGGTATCTACAAGATGATCCTTGAAATGATAAATTACTTCACTCTTCATACATGGAAGACTTCATCTTCAATTATTATAGACTTCACACTTTAGGGGGCAATCTGTTGCACAAAAAAAGTCACCATGACATTCTGCAATCTATGTGAGTCCATTATCACTCATACTTTCCTCCTTTGCAAGTCTTAAGCCTCAGTTCTTCATATCAAGCCTTGAAAATAAGAGAAAGCCCTCAAAAGTCTATAAAACTCTGGTTCCACACTTTCTCTTAGCATTACTTGCAGTCCCGAACCTAAAGGTCGTGTCCCCTACGCACCAGACCACTCTGTCTCTGTGTAATGGGTACGGACCCCTGTAAAAGTCAAAAAGGTGCAAGTATATTCCCAAAAACTCACTTTGAGTCATTTCTAGAAGCTTCTGGAAGGAATATTGAGGTGGCAAGTTCACTCCTTTAATGTTCGTGCATCCCATACCTTAAGGAGCTAACCCCTTGATGTGAGGAGCTTATCCCTTTGAAGGAGGACTCTATCCCTTCATAGGTGGACCTGTAACCTCCTTCCTTTGCACTATAAAATGAAGCATTGGGCTGGTTACTTGGGAACTTGAAAACTGAATATTTTTGAGGTGAAATGGTGCTAGAACTTAGTCTTCCTAATTGAGCTTTTGTGAGGAAAGATTACATACCTCTTTGATCTCATTTGGAAGAGTGTGAGGCTTGTCAAAGTAGAGGAGATTCTTGTTTCAGACCGTGGGAAAAGCTTGTACAACATCAAGGCACCAAAGGTTGTAAAGTTCTTCTATTTCAAAGTTAATACAATCAAGTTTATTTTTCTCAATAAGCTGTGTTTTATGGTTTATTTTATGGATTCCTTGATCACCATGATGAACATCATTTATTATATTAGCTATGTAGGTGTTATTTGATGTGTGCTTGTTTGTGATTGTAGGTTCTCAAAAGGAAACTCTTTTGGACGATTGAAGGATGGCTACTAAAAACTAGCATTGGACTTAAGGTAGGGTCTAAACACCTCTATAGTTTTTATTAATGAATCACAATATGTTTAGAGAAAGGTAGATTTGCTTGTCCTTCTTGTTGCTAGATATCTTTTGATACTAGGGAGATCGGCCTTGTCTGTAAGATCAATTTATCTGGCCAACAAATTGACGACTCCAAGGAGTCAACGAGGATAGATTGCTCCTGTCTCAACCTCGTTAAAAAATGAAACTAGATGTCATGAGCATAGTTCCTTGTCTTGTGTCAAGCTCATTTAAAAATGAAACAAGGAATCCGCGAGGATAGTTTTTTCCTGTCTCAACCTCGTTAAAAAATGAAACTAGATGTCATGAGCATAGTTCCTTGTCTTGTGTCAAGCTCATTAAAAAATGAAACAAGGAGTGATAAGCATGGTTCTTTGTCTTGTGTCAAGCTTGTTAAAAGATGAAACAAGGGTTTTGAGGATAGTTCTTTTCCTGTGTCAACCTCACTAAAAAACGAAACAACTCCCATTTCGAGTCGAGTCTTTACAAGATCTCAAAAGTGAACCTTCATTCCATCCACCTGGTTGAATGCAATGAAGCTTGGAGGGCATGTACCTCGTTTTGTGTCATTATGCTGGGTGCATGCGAACTTATAATAAGCATAGCTTTTGTTTCAAGCTTGCGTAAACATGAAACCGAATCCAAGCAGAGTTCTCTATGGTTCAAGCTTGTGTAAAAATGAACCCATACCTGTTTTACATCTCGTGATTGCCATTTTTATCCATTAAATTCTGTTAGATGAGCCTTTGTTGTTTTCATTCCATCACCACCATCTCTTTGGTTGATCATATGCTTTCACTTGGTTATTTACCCTTCCTAAGGGACCGCAACGATGAGTGGTTTTATTAGCCAGCCTCTTAACCAGTACATGTTTTGACTAGTTCCTCCATTACCGAAACCAGTTGCTACCCTTTATACCACTCATTCCTCTAGGACGAGTCTTCTTTAAGCTCTTTTCTGACTCGTAAAATATGAAAAGATTGCCAAGTTTTTCTTTTTAAACTCGTTAAAACATAATTAAAAGGATGGTCCACTTACAACTCTTTTCTGACTGTATAAACATGAAAATATTGCCGGACTTTTGTCGTTTCAAGTTCAATATTGGTTATAAAACGACGTGTCTTTGATCACTTTTTTTACTTTTTCAGATCAGGGCCACTAATTATGAAAAGTACTCCTTGATCGTAATGGTCAAGCGGTTCTCTCAAGTATTATTTTATACTTTTTTGGGCTTGGGAAACACAAATTTACGAAAAAGGACACCCATGGAGTTTCCTTAAGTTTTTCTTCTGACTCCCTAAAATTGAAAAACACTGAGTTTTTCCTATACTGGACTCGTTAAAATTAACAGTAAAGGACCTGTTTAATTTTAAACAGGAACGAACCACTCCTTCTTAGGGTTCGAATCTTAAACTAAGTTGGACTCATCTGAAGGATGAGCTTATAACCAAGCAAATGTTATCCTCCTCAAGCTTGTCAAAAATAAAGAGGTACTTGCCAGAAATGGTGGGGGAAAAGAGAGAAAAATGAACATGTTTGTTACACTTTGTGTTTTAGAAAAGCAGTTAACCACTCTTGAACACGACACTTTTTGTTCACCTGGGTTGGGAAATCCTTTGCCTTACAGTTAATCAAACCATATTGAAAGTCTTTAGCCAGTTTTTGGGTATTAGCTTTGGGTCAATTGTCACGAAACCATTTGCAGTGTTGTTATGTGTTCAAGAGGTCAGTTCAAATAAACCATTCATCTGAAAAAATATCTGTCATCCATTTTGACCATCCCTAAGTTAGTCCTTGCCAAATACATTTCTTCAAAACTTGATCTATGATTTCGTGTTGTGGTCTTGCCTACGACATATCGCTTTCTATCAAGTTCAGCTCATTATCTAGAGAGATGATCTAGAAATCATCAGTACCTTGGAATTTGCATGCCCTAATGGCAAGTTTCTCGCCTTCGATGACAGGTTGCATCATTGACCTTCGATCAAAGGATTCTATGACATGTTCAACATCACATCTATTCGCATTTCATGGATTGTACTAAGTACTTTAAGATCCATTGACATTACTGGTGGTTTCTCTCACACTTAATAACAGTTCACATCATTGACTGGTAATCAAGTGGTTTCTACCATGTTCGACTTCGACACATTCATTCACATGGATAGAATCGTACTAGTTCGGGAAGCAGAAATCAAGACCCTGGATATAGTTTCCACCATCTAGGCTAGGAGGAATTTTTTTATTCATTATATAGTGGACTATTCATAAACATATGGATGTGCCCATACTGTGTCTACATATGTCTATACTCGTGATGTATTACAAAATCATTCCTGTATCAGAGCAGTTTAGTTAGTTTTCTAGTCAGTATCTGAGTATGGGAATGCCTACCTCAGTGATGATATGTTCACATATATATATATTGCATTGAATGTTTTTACAGGTTCTGACTGGGGTGTCCACAAGATGATCCTTGAAATGATAAAGTACTTCACTCTTCATACATGGAAGACTTCATCTTCATTTATTACAGACTTCACACTTTAGGGGGCAATCTGTTGCACAAAAAATTGTCACCATAACATTTTGCAATCTGTGTGAGTTCATTATCACTCATACTTTCCTCCTTTGCAAGTCTTAAGCCTCATTTCTTCACATCAAGCCTTGAAAATAAGAGAAAGCCCTCAAAAGTCTATAGAACTCTGGTTTTGCACTTTCTCTTAGCATTACCTACGGTCTCGCACCTAAATCATGTCCCCTGCACACCAGACTGCTCTGTCTCTGTGTAATGGGTGCAGACCCCTGTAAAAGTAAAAAAGGCACAAGCATATTCCTAAAAACTCACTTTGAGTCATTTCTAGAAGCTTCTAGAAGGAATCTTGAGGTGGAAAGTTCGCTCCTTTAAGGTTCATGCATTCCATACCTTAAGGAGCTAACCCCTTGATGTGAGGAGCTTATCCCTTTGAAGGAGGAATCTATCCCTTCATAGGTGGACCTGTAACCTCCTTCCTTTGCGCTATAAAATGAAGCATTGGGCTGGTTACTTGGGAGGTTGAAAGCTAAATATTTTTGATGTGAAATGCTGCTAGAACTTAGTCTTCCTAATTGAGCTTTTGTGAGGAAATATTACGTACCTCTTTGATATCATTTGGAAGAGTGTGAGGCTTGTCATAGTAGAGGAGATTCCTGTTTTGGACCCTGGGAAGAGCTTGTACAACATCAAGGCA
Organism: Pinus tabuliformis; assembly: GCA_031772625.1. Classification (NCBI taxonomy): domain Eukaryota; kingdom Viridiplantae; phylum Streptophyta; class Pinopsida; order Pinales; family Pinaceae; genus Pinus; species Pinus tabuliformis. The sequence continues at coordinate 44,712,418 of CM062815.1, forward strand.
CCAAAGGTTGTAAAGTTCTTCTATTTCAAAGTTAATACAATCAAGTTTATTTTTCTCAATAAGCTGTGTTTTATGGTTTATTTTATGGATTCCTTGATCACCATGATGAACATGATTTATTATATTAGCTACGCAGGTGTTATTTGATGTGTGCTTGTTTGTGATTGCAGGTTCTCAAAAGGAAACTCTTTTGGACGATTGAAGGATGGCTGCTACAAACTAGCGTTGGACTTAAGGTAGGGTCTAAACACCTCTATAGTTTTTATTAATGAATCACAATATGTTTAGACGAAGGTAGATTTGCTTGTCCTGCTTGTTGCTAGATATATTTTGATACTAGGGAGATCGGCCTTGTCCGCAAGATCGATTTATCTGGCCAACACATTCCTCCAAAAATTGTCTCAAAAAAGTGCATAATGCCTAAGGCACTGCACATTTGACCAAGGAGTTGATATGAAATTGCCTCCAAAAAGATAGGAAACAAAATATTACAAAAAATGAGCCAAGAGTCTTAAAAATTGGTCAAGGATCTAATGTTTGGTGTGGCTAAGCATGGAGTGAAGCCTCTGCAAGTATATCAATCTTCTTCTTTTCTTCTTGGTGAGTTAGGGCTTCAATTCTTTCCCTAGCAGCCTTGAGCTTTTCCCTTGCTATTTGGTTTATTCGGCAATAGTACTTTGCCATATTTCTCTGAATGTCAATGCCTCTTTTGGCCTTGTCTAGGATATTTTCAAGATGGTTTTCACCCTCTCAAGTGAATGCTCCCGAGTCTCATTGATCATTTTGGAAAATTGTTCATTTAGGGTGAGTTCATTAGCTAGTTCAGCCTCTTTCGGTTTTTCTAGCTCCAATGCTCTTTTTAGGCCTCTGGTCCTTGTCCTTCTTCTTGGCACCTATTCCTCTAACTGGTCACTATATTCTCCATATGGTTCATCAATTAAAGCCTTAGCATTTTCATCCTCCCTCTTTACCTTGATGAGCTGAATCTCCATGAGCTCATGTTTAGTCTCAAACTTCTTATTTTCCTGCTCATAATATGAAATGATATATTTTTCCCTCTACATGTTGACCTGGAGCTCCCTGATGAGTGCATCCTTTTCTTTGATGACAATTCTTGTTCTCTCATTGTCATCATGCTCACTTAGGTCAACTAAGTCAAAATCCTGCTCTATCTCATGGAAGTCCACCTCCTGCTATTGGATCTCTGTCTCTGTCATCTTTTCCTTTCCCTTTTGTACCTGCTTTTCTAATGAAGAAGGAAAGGCCCCTCCCACAATCTTTGTGGAAAACACTTGCCTATGTCCTCTATGATAAGTATGTGTCAAAGTTCCCAAATCATCCCCTTTATTCTTGATGATCTCACCTTGTTCAATGTGCTCTTGCTCTCTGATTTCATCTCTTTTAGGTGAATGAATATGCTCATGGAATGGTGATGATGGAGGTGATGGTGAGGCTGAGTCATCAGATGAGGATGAATGACCTATGGGTTGATATGGAGGAATGGAGGTGGAAGGATGAGATGATGAAGGGATGCTTTGAACATTCTGAGTAGATGAATGAATGAATATGGGATTATCTATGAAGGTAATCCATGCAATTTTGAGTTCCTTGAGATGATAAAGGACTATGATTTTAATGAGGGAATGATGAAATAGACTCTTCATTTTATCTTTATACTCCCTCTTTTGGGAAATGTAGGCCATCTTATCAACACTCTGGGAAAGATAGTAGGGTAAATTGAGCATGTTTACCCTAGTGAAATGAATTAAAAGCCGGATATGATAAGAATAGAGCCTAGAAAATCTACATTCACCTGAAAAATGTTTCATAATAATATTCATCATTGGGGAAGATCTGTCAACGAGGTGTGAAAAAGGAAAATAACCCCTTCTTTCTTTTTGGTACCTTGGTTTCATGTAAGGCTCATAATAATGTCTCTCCAACATCTGAGATTCCGGTGGTAGTTGATATAATGGCAGTAGATAAGGTAAAAGTGGTACCTGCTAGAGTGACTTTGTTGTCATGGAGTTTAGATGTGAAGAGCCTAGTCAACTCAAGATGATGTTGGACTCCCTGAAATTGCTCACAAAAATCTTAACAACCTAGATATTTGAAGGATGTCACAGTCATAGGATATGCCAAGAGTTCCCTGAGATATGTGGGCTCAAATCTGTGTATTTTTCCTCCTTTGCGTATTTTCTTTACCTATATTTCTTCTCTATCCTTTTCCTCTTCCTCACTGTGTGGTTTGTATTCCTCTTCTGCAATGGTGTTTAATATCAAACCCTAGGAGGTATAAGGTAGTGGGAATGTGGTTTCTTGGGAATAAGAAATGGGGAAGGGTAAATATGAAGGAGGTGGGTGAAGAGATATATGTAATGGAGCAAGATATAAGGGATTAGTATGATAGCTTTTGGGATGGGTGAAATTTTTGCAATGTAGGGGGTTTGGGAGCCTAGGTAGTTGTGGCACCTAGGACTTAGGGTTTTGGGACAAAGGGTTTAGAGGGTATTTGGGATAAAAATGTTTAGGGAAAAGGAAGGAAGGTGCAGGGGAGTGTATAGAGGAATTGAGAGTGCAAGGGTAGTTTCAGGGAAGATCTAGGGTTTAGATATAGGATAAACACCAAATCTCTAATTAAACATTTAAACACTTTGGGAGTGACTTAAGGAGGAAGAAACACAAATTCCTTAGCTGATACTTACTTGTTTGGAGGTTGAATGCACTTTGGAGGAGCTAAGGAGGTGATTGTAAACCTCTTGGACAAATGCACAACACTAATTGAGAGTGCACAACACCTCAGGCAAACACGCAATGCCTTAAGGGAACGTGCAGCGCTAGAAGAGAATGCACAGTGCCAGAAGAGAATGTGCAGCGCCTACTCTGTTTTGTTGATTTTCTCCCAGAACTGTAAAAAGGGTCTCTTTGGGTTTGCTCAATCAGTGGTAAGAGGAAAATGAAGCTGAGTTTGAAGCCAAAAAGTCCTTTATATCTAAGTGAATTTGATCTTTTAACTTTAAAACCCAATTTTTAATGTTTCATTTCACATTTTTGACCTCTTTGCTAATTTCCTTTCTGACTTTTTCCTTTGCAGGTGGATGATGCTGGAGTTTTGGAAATATTTAATTTTTAATTTTTCTTGGATGATATTGGAAATATAGTTTGAGTAAACATCTAGGAATAGTAACTTATTACATATGATAAACATAAAATTACATAAATAAATAAAATTATTACATCTCTCTTTTTGAAATAAAATTACAATGTGAAACAAAAATTATACTTTTGGAATGAAAATTAGAGCTCTGGAAACCATAGTTACATGTTCTCAAATCCTCTTTGAATGAAAAAGGGATATTATTTCTTTCACTCTCATGATTTTGCTGGCCTTAAGCAGTGAATGGTGTTTTTATTGGTCCTTGGAGGAATGAAACCTAGTGACCTAATGGGACTTTGAATAACCATACTTCATGTAGACTTGAATGACACAAGACATGATGAAATGAGCTTTTAAAATGAATGTATGCTCAGTAAGACACAGGAAGGTGGGTCAGCAAATATTGATTTTTTGAGGGAGAGTGGGATTTTGACTTGGTCTACCATTAGTGAGTAAAGTTTTGCATGAGTACCTAGGTGGAATGATAAAAATTTCAACACGGGACACTAATATGATATAAAAGAGGCGTTTTTATCACTAATGGAAGCATGAAAATATTGACTCTAACATCGGCCTTATTTGGGGATGGCAGCTCCTTGGAGGTATCAAGAACACCATAGAGCAAGTGCCTGACAATATGGGCCAATACAGTAAAAAAACTTAAACTGAAATGCATGAGTAAATAACTAAAATAACTCAAACTGACTCAAAACTGACTTACTTAACTGAAAACTAAATACTAAAAATTGAAGAAAATCAATGAAGCTCCATGGCCTTCACTTCAGGCTCTGAACTCCAGTGATATTATACTTCACACTCGCTGAAAAATTAAATTGTACGTACAATGAAACCAAGACAATTTAGAAAAGATATTGCTTCAAGAGCCTACCATTGACTAGTACTCCTAAGTGTGGGTCTCCATTCATCTCATCTAACAAGAAACCATTTTGTCCTCAGAAAGCTAAAATCGGACAAGGGCCTTACCATATATTTTCAAATTTACCATGCTTACCCTTCTCTTCATTTTTGGCATCCCAGTAAAGCACCACATCTCCAATTTTGAAGGCATCTTCCTTTGTTTTCCAGTCGTAGGTTCTCTTTATCGTCTCATGAAGCTTGGAGGTGTTCTGAAATACCTCATCTCGTGTTTGTGTAGGTGAATAATTTGATTGATCCGACACTGAATATCATTCTCTTCACTTCCCACTTCTTGTAACATTTCATGACCGATACTGCTAATGATGAAGGAAAAACAATATCTACTCCATACACAATCAGAAAAGGAGAAATCCCAAGAGATTTCTTACTACTCACTCAATCTTTCCATAATGCATTGATTAGATTTTTGTGCCAACTCTTTTTGTTGGCCTCCAACATTTTCTTGATGATGTTGATTAAGGATTTATTGGAGGACTTCGCCAGACCATTTCCTTACGAACAATATGTGGTAGAATGTCCCAACTTAATGTTATATTTTCAAAAGACTTAGTCATATTTTTGGACTTGAATGCTACCATGTTGCCTATGATAATCCTATTAGGAAAACCAAAATGGGACAAGATATTAGTTTCTAAAAACTGAATGATAATTGAATCTGTTGCTTACCAGGTGTTGGGTGTGGAGCCTGAATATCTTCTGTATTCAAAGGTTTCATCTGGATGTATACCCCAGGAAGACTGTACACCCCTCCACACGGGGGGGACTTGTCCCCCTCGTGGGGTTCTGGGGGCCAGTGGTCCCCCGACAGGGGTTAAAATAGATGTAAAATTTCCTTGTAAAAGTCTAGTAATTTCTAGTCAATCTGAGCCATTCATTAGGCAGATGATTTGACGGTAGAAGTTATGTTTAATTTAGGGTTTTTTATTATGCTTATGGATATCTGTATTATGAGTGAGGAAGAGAGAGGAGATTGAGAACGAAGAGGGTGTTACAGCGAATCTACTGTAGGTTGTATCTCTTCAGTTTGCTGGATAATATAATAAAGGAAGGACTGGCTGTTTCTCCGTGGATGTAGCCCAAAATGGGTGAACCACGTATATCTGTGTCTCTCTTATTTTATGCATTTTCTGTTTTTATATTTTTGCAATATTTTATGTGTTCCATTGTTCCGTAATATATAATTTTCTAACACTAGGTCGAGATCACTTCGATCCACTTAGTAAAGTAATCTGTAGCTGTCAATATCAACTTGTGTTGTGCGGATGATGATGGATTGATCTCACCTATGAAATATAGGGCTCGCTACTAAAAAGGTGCATCATCTAGAGGACCAAACGTGAATGAGAAATAGTCGTACACCCATGGAAAATGAACCTTTTGTTCCCCAACAACGTCGCCACTATGTTATCACTCCTTTAGATCTTCGAGGCTGGGGAAGAGTCCAGCTGAGGTAACCACAGACACACCTTTTGACTTGGTAGCTATCCCTACCAAGTTGAAGAGGGATCTCTCCAAAGGATCACAGCCAAGAGGGATGGATGGATTAGGGTTTTAGGCTAGATATAGTAACTCAGGGTTTGTTTGATTTGATTTGATTGGGTTAGTCACTGGATGAGTGAATTAGGTCAGAGAGTGAACTATGTCGGGGCAAAAGAGAATCAGAATTGCAGACATTTGATGGGGCAGGGTATACAAGTTACTTTAACACTGTAGTATAGTGATGAAATGGTTTATAATGGTGAGGTGCTAAGAAGAGCATGAAATTCATGAATTCCTTTTAAACTAAAGAAATAAAACAAATTATGATGATTTTCCCAAAACAGAGCATAGAAGATGAATTCTTCCTATCACACCTTGAAAATCAAACATATTTAGAAGTGAAATGAATCATGGAAGATACAAAGCATTCACACACATGTGAATGAAGAAGAAACAATATCAAAATACCATGCCACATGAATCCCACCAAAATAGCTGCAACTCATCCAATATATTTCATGCCAAAGTCTGAAACACTAGTAAAACATCCAGTTGAGTCCAACCTATAGAATGACTAAAATATTACATGATATAGGCCTCAACAGTAACTCATCCTAGCCTCAGGGGTTGAATCCATGAGAGGAGGAGTAGTTACAAAAAAAACTGAACTGATAGCTAGAGTGTAGGGTGATCAAAGTGACTCATCCCTAACTTAAGTGAACTCATTCATTACAAGTCATGGAGGCCATTTACCTAATGTACTTACCATAGGTAACAATAAAAACATAATAATTAAATCAACCACATTAATTACATCAGTAAAAAATTGATTTTTCATAGGTAAAAATCAAATTTGGAGAGAAACAGTGAAAAACTGGGCCAACTGTCAAACGCGCAGCGCTAGTGTCAAACACATAGTGCCAGTGTCAAATGCATAGCACCATATTCAAACCCGCTTTTTCCTACCTTCCCAGTGTCAAAATTGAGCACAAGATAGCTCAATGGAAATCTTATCCTGTCTAGTTTCTAAAAATACCCTTGGTTTTCAAAATGGGCTTTATTTGACCATCCAAAACTCCATTCTCCCAAGACTACTCAAACACGTAGCGCCTGGTCCAGAAATGAGGCAAAAACATGATTTTTAGGTAGTATTTTTCCTTTTTAACCTACCAGTTTTGAATTCCAGGGCTGCAAACATGGTTTTCCTAGATTTCTTGGTCCTTATGAATCAACTGGTGGCTTCCATTCCTCCAAAAAGTGCGTTAACAAATTGTGTAATGCCTACACGTTTGACCAAGGAGATGATATGAAATTGCCTCAAAAAATACGGGAAAGACAATATTACAAAAAATGACTAAAGAGTCTTCAAAATTGGTCAAGGAGCTGATGTTTGGTGTGGCTAGGAATGGAGTGAAGCCTCTGCAAGTATATAAAGTTTCTTCTTTTCTTCTTGGTGAGTTAAGGCTTCAATTCTTGCCCTAACAACCTTGAGCTTTGTTATTTGGTTTCTTTGGCAATAATACTTTGCCATATTTCTCTGAATTTCAGTGTCTCTTTGGCCTTGTCTAGGAGCTTTTCAATATGGTTGTTCACCCTCTCAAGCCAATTCTCCCGGATCTTATTGATCATTTATACAAAATGTTCATTTAGGGTGAGCTCATTAGCTAGTTCAACCTCTTTCTATTTTTCTATCTCCAATGCTCTTTTTAGGCCTCTAGTCCTTGGCCTTCTTCTTGGAACATGTTCCTCCCACTAGTCACTATAGTCTCCATATGCTTCATCAATTAAAGCCTTAGCATTTTCATCCTTCCTCTTTACCTTGATGAGCTGAATCTCCATGAGCTCATGTTTGTTCTCAAATTGATTTTTTTCCTGCTGATAATATGAGATGATGCATTTTTCCCTCTACAAGTTGACTTGGAGCTCCCTGATGAGTGCATCCTTTTCTTTGATGACAATGCTTTTTCTCTAATTGTGATCATGCTCACTTAGGCCAACTAAGTCAAAATCCTCCTCTATCTCATGGAGGTCCTCCTCCTGCTGTTGGATCTTTGTCTCTGTCATCCTTTCCTTGCCCTTTTGTACCTGCTTTACTGATGAAGAAGGAAAGGACCCTCCCAAAATCTGTGTGGAAAACAGTTTCCTATGTCCTATCTGATAAGTATGCATCAAAGTGCCCAAATCAGCCCCTTTAGGCTTGATGACCTCACCTTGTTCAATGTGCTCTTGCTCTTTGATTTCATCTCTTTTAGTTGAATGAATATGCTCATGGAATGGTGATGATGGAGGTGATGGTGAGGCTGACTCATTAGATGAGGATGAATGATATATGGGATAATATGGAGGAATGGAGGTGGAAGGATGAGATGATGAAGGTATGCTTTGAACATTCTGAGTAGATGAATGAGTGAATGTGCGATTAGCTATGAAGGTACTCCATGAAATGTTGAGTTCCTTGAGATGATAAAGGACTATGATTTTAATGAGGGAATGATGAAAGAGACTCTTCATTTGATCTTTATACTCCCTCTTTTTTGGCAATGTAAGCCATCTTCTCAATACTCTGGAAAAGATAGTAGGGTATATCGAGCATTTTTACCCTAGTGAAATGCATTAAAAGCCAGATTTGATACGAATAGAGCCTAGAAAATGTACCTTCAAATGAAAAATGTTTCATAATAATTTTCATCATTGGGGCATATCTATGAAGGAGGTGTGAAAAAGGAAAATAGCCCCTTCTCTTTTTTCGGTACCTTGGTTTCATGTAAAGCTCATGATAATGTCTCTCCAAATGACCTTGTTTAAACCATTTTTCCCAAACATCTAGGATTCTGGTGGTAGCTAATATAATGGCAGTAGATAAAGTAAAAGTGATACCTGGTAGAGTGAATTGGTGGTCTTGGAGTTTAGATATGAAGAGCCCAGTCAACTCAAGATGATGTTGGATTGCCTAAAATTGCTCATAGAAATCATAATAGCCTAGATATTTGAAGTATGTCACAGTCATAGGAGATGCCAAGAGTTCCTTGAGATCTGTGGGATAAAATCTGTGTATTTTTCCTCCTTTGTGTATTTTCTTAGCCTCTGTTTCTTCTCTATCTGTTTACTCTTCCTCACTGTGTGGTTTGTATTCCTCTTCTACCATGGTGTTTAATGTCAAACCCTAGGAGGTATAAGGTAGTTGGAATGTGGTTTTTCTGGAATAAGAAATGGGGAAGCATAAATATGAGAGGTGGGTGAAGGGGTATATGTAATGGAGGAGGATATAAGGGATTTGTATGATAGCTTATGGGATGGGGGAAATTGTTGCAATGTAGGGGGTGTGTGAGCCTAGGTAGTTGTGGCACCTAGGACTTATGGTCTTGGGACAAAGGGTTTAGAGGGTATTTGGGAAAAAGGTTTAGGGAAAAGGAAGGAAGGTGCAGGGGAGTGTGTAAAGGAATTGAGAGTGCAAGGGTAGTTTTGGGGAAGATCTAGGGTTTAGATATAGGATAAACACCAAATATGAAATTAAACCTTTAAACACTTTGGGAGTGACTTAAGGAGGAAGAAACACACATTCCTTAGTCGGTACTTACTTGTTTGGAGGTTGAATGCACTTTAGAGGAGCTGAGGAGGTGATTGTAGCCTTCCTGGACAAACATGCAGTGTCAATGGAGAGTGCACAATGCCTCAGGAAAATGCAGAACACCTTAAGGGAATGTGCAACGTCGAGTAAAAACGCAGCGCCAAAAGAGAACGCACAATGCCTGCTCCGTTCTATTGATTTTTGCCCAGAACTGAAAAAGGGTCTCATGGGTTTGCTGAATCAGTGGTAGGAGAAAAATGAAGCTGAGTTTGAAGCCAAGAAGTCCTTTACAGCTGAGTGAATTTGATATTTTAACTTTAAAACCCACTTTCTGATGTTTCTTTTCACCTTTTTGAACTCTTTGCTAATTTCCATTCTGACTTTTTCTTTTGCAGGTGGATGATGCTGGAGTTTTCGCAATATTTACTTTTGAATTTTTCTTAAATGATATTGGAAACAGACTTTGAGTAAACAACTAGGAATAATAGCTTATTAAATATGATAAATGAGAACAAAAGAAGGGGAGCGAATCAGGCAATGGCGGCCATGGCAAACAGCCCCAGCTCTGTGACAGTCCATAATGGTTGCAGGAAGACTGCATTCGGTTCAATGGCATCTTCATCGGTTCGATTTGAGTTGGCTGGATTGCGTCGCCTGGATCCCGTGTTCAATAAGGGTACCAGACATTGTTTATTTGCCCAAATTCAGAGAACTGCTCAAGCCGAGGGCAATGGCTGCCGCGGAGCTGTCACTATGGCGGGCACTGGGAAGTTCTTAGTTGCAAAGCTTGTTACTGAATTGAACAATGCAAAACTTGAAGAAGTTGTTGGTTTTCCCACTGGATCCAGCACTGAAATCAACAGAGGATGGTTGCATGCAGCGGATCTGCCACCCCGTGTTGTGAACAGATACAAACATTCCAGATCTGGACTGGATCTACCCAAAAAACAAAGGAAATGCCTAGATCCAAGTACCCAGGAACTCTGGCCAGCGAAATCCCATCCGATCTGGGATGCGAAACAGTTCAGCCACCCGTTACACTGCGCATTCAAGAAACCTGTTTCGGTAACGGTGACTGCCAAGGCAGCACCCGGAAAACGGCTGTTTGGAGGCAGCGGGTTCTCGTATACAGTGGGACGAGGGTTAAACCCTGGATATGCCTACCTCACGCCAGATCCGACTTACAAACCAGCGAACCAGGATTTGGATAGGGTAGATCCATCTGGATTCAAAGAGGAACAGCCAGATACAACAAAACGAGGTCTCCTCAGGACTGATCTACTCCGCAAGGACGCAGGCCCGATCCAGATATTCATCAAATGGATTGGGGGCAAACACTTCTACATGCAGCTCAGTAAAGGAACGTGCATCCATGAACTAAAAAAAGAGATCCAGAGTCACCTTGGAACCCCAGCACAACATCAAAACCTCATATATTCAGGCTACAGTCTGCAGGACAACCAAACCCTACAGCACTACGGCATTGCCAAGGATTCAACCATTATTCTTAATCTCCGACTGAGAGGTGGAAGCACCGGAACCAGCTCAAAAAATGCAAGCTCCTTTCGGGATGCAGTGAGAGGGGGGGAGAAAATGAAGAACAAAGCAGCTCCACCATCAGAGCTACCAGGACCCTACATTGTTGAACAAAAACTAGATCCACCAACGCTACTAGTCTCCATGCCAGAGGTAACCAGTCTATACTCTGATTTGTCTAAAACTGCAGTCATTTGTAGATTTAATGGTTTCTGGCCAAAATCAGATGCCCTGCACTAGTGGATCTATACAACATGGACCACAAACTGTGAAATTTACCTATGTCCCAAAGGGTACTTCATAGTTAGATTCAACACAGAACAAGAACGAGACAGCATCATCAAACAAGGGCCTTGGTTCTGGGGCAGTGCTGGCCTATTTCTCACCCCCTGGTTTTCTGATTTCGACGCCAACACAATGAAAGTCTCAACGATGCCTGTGTGGGTAAGGCTACATGGCCTTCCTCTACACTTTTGGCATCAAAAAGTATTAGCTGCAATCGGGAATACCCTGGGGAAATACCTAAAAATGGACGAAGACAGAGCTATCAGGGGAATATTCACATTCGCCAGAATATGTGTAGAAGTGGATTTGAGTCAGGGACTACCTGACCACATCACACTGAACTTCAATAATTCACAATGGATACAACAACTAGACTATGAAAACACAACGTTCCGGTGCAGGGGATGCATGCAAATAGGGCACCTCCAGTATGATTTCCCAGCTGCTCGAAAGGACCCCAGGAGAACTAAGAAACAATAGAAAAAGCCTAAGGGCTGGCAGCACACTGAACCATTGGAAGAAGAAGATATAAATGAGGAACCTACAGAGACCCAGACAGAACCTGAATATCAAATGGGACAGACATATACACAGGGAGAGATTCCCCCAACTACTCACTTGGGAACACACAATACAAATCTGCAACAAGAGCCATAAATGGAAATAAGCGCCATCAAAAGAACCCATGGATCAGAGGGCTCAGAATCGGACAAAGAACTTCAACTGATCCCAATGGAAAATCAGCTAACCATTATTACTTCCACTCCGGACACTGGTGGTTGGCGACGTGTGGAGAAGAAGAAGGGTAGGAAAATTTAGTCATGCTGGATCAGCTTTCATATTCTCTTTTATTTTCTCTATTTCTATAGCTTCTTGTCATTACAGGAACAGTCACTTGTTATTTTGTGTTTTTTTCTTTGCTCGCTGCCTGTTAATACAAGAACATCCATCTGAATATGCCCCAGGCATCTACAAAATGTAATTTTATCATTTTTGAATAAAATTACGATTTTTTCTTACGGGAAAAAAAATTAAATATGATAAACATAAAATTACATAAATAAATAAAATTATTACATCTCTTTTTTTGAGATATTAAAATTACAATCTGAAACAAAACTTATACTTTTGGAATGAAAATTAGAGCTGTAGAAACCATAGTTACATGTTTGCAAATCCTCTTTGAATGAAAAAGGGATATTATTTCTTTCACTCTCATGCTTTTGCTGGCCTTATGCAATGAATGGTGTTTTTATTGGACCTCAGAGGAATAAAACCTAGTGACCTAATGGGACCTTGAATAACCAAACTTCATGTAGACTTGATTGACATGAGACATGATGAAATGAGATTTTAAAATGAATGTATGCTCAGTAAGACACAAGAAGGTGGCCCAGAAAATACTGATTTTTTAAAGGAGGGTTGGATTTTGACTTGGGCTACCATCAATGAGTAAATTTTTGCATGAGGACCTAGGTGGAATGATAAAAAATTCAACATGGGACACTAATATGATATAAAAGAGGAGTTTTGTTCATTGATGGCAGTATGCAAATACTGACTCTAACAGACTTATCATGGTGTTGTGTGACACTGGAACACAAGAATTTAGCTATTGACAACCATGATAAATATTTTTATTAATAAATGAATAGATGATGTTTACATTTGTGAGAGGCCCTGGCTATATACTGCCTTGAGTGCCTCTTGGTGAATGGGCATGATCTTTGATCATGCCCTTTACCTAATAAACTATAAACTAACTAATTTTTTATATAACATTTCCTTCCTCTCAAAATAATGTTTTGTCGTCAAAGCATACGTAATGATGGATCTTATGATGAAACGCTTATGAGATCGAAGCTTCCTTTCTCTAGTAGATAAGATAACTTTTGGTTGTAAAATGACCCTTCCTTCATCATCTAGGGATGGAAGCATTGTTTACACTGATTGATGGTCACCAAGTGCCCTTTTAAGGTAGGAGACATGGAAGACGATGTGAACACAACTTTTCTCTGGAAGGCTTAAACTATATGCAACTTGACTCATCTTTTTATTGATTTGATATGGTCCATAGAACTTTGATGCCAATTTATTTTTTCCTTTTTGTTTCAAGTATAGTTGTTTGTATGGCTAGAGCCTGAAAAATATCCATTCTGTGACTTCAAATTCTCTTTCAGTTTTGTTTCGGTCGGCTTGTTGCTTCATAGAGTTCCTTGCATTATTCAATTTATCTTTTAGTGTTTGGACAATTTATTGGGTTTCTTTTAGTTGGTTTTTAACAATAGGAAGATTTTTCTGGACAATAGCTAGATCCTTCCATTTTGGGTGTTCATATCCATACAAATCTTGGAATGTCATCATTTTTGCTGACGTATCATAAGTAGCATTATACCACCACTCAGCTAGATGCAACCATTGAGCCCACTTATTTTGTTTTTCTGTAGCGTAACGATGTAGGTAGGCTTCCAAACATTTATTGACAACCTCTATTTGACCATCTATTTGAGGGTGATAAGTGGAACTCATATTTATGTAGGTTCCCATGTGGTTGAACAATTCCTTTGAGAAATTACCCTTGAATTTGGCATCTCTATCACTCACAATGACTTTCAGAAAACTATGTAATATATATATATATATATATATATATATATATATATATATATATATATATATATATATATATATATATATATATATATATATATATATATATATATATATATATATATATTTGCAAAATATTTCAACGATTTGTTTAGTTGAGTTTGATTTATTTATTTCCATAAAGTGAGAACATTTGGTGAGTTTTTCGACCACTACGAAAATCTTGTCCTTTCCTTCAAATACAGGTAATCCCTCAATAAAGTCCATTGATATTTCTTCCCATTTTTGATTTGGAATGTCTAAGGGGTGAAGCAATCTAGGTGTCATAATATTTTCACTTTTGTTTCTTTGGCATGTGTCACATTCTACCACATAATTCTGAATATCACAACTCATCCCCTTCCAAAAGAATGATTGATGTGCATTGTAGTAAGTTTTAAATAATCCTACATGTCTAGCTGACAGTGAATCATGTGACTCCTTGAGTATCTTGGATTTAAACTTGGAGTTTTCATTTAGATAGATTCTTCCTTTTTACCATATAATATCATTCTTCCATTCGAATTTTGAGTTGTTTGGAAGGTTATTGATTATCACAGTTATTTCTGGATCCTTGGCATACTCACTTCAATCTCATTAAGCCATTCAGGAACAACAATCGAGACTGCAGGTAGTGTTGGTTCTTTGTCTTTCCTAGATAGGGCATCTACTACTACATTGTGTTTTCCCCTTTTATGTAGTATATCCATGTCAAAGGTGGAAATCTTTTCAATCCATTCTTTTTGTTCTTCAAAAAGTGTTTTTTTTTAAGGTGCTGGAGACTGTTATGGTTTGTTCGAATGGAGAACTCACTTCCAAAAGGATATTGTCTCCCCTTAGCCAGTGCATGCAGAATAGCAAGCATTTCCTTGTTGTATGTGGAATTGATTAGTTATCTTTTATTGAGCTTCCTACTTTCAAAAGTTATCGGATTCCATTCTTGCATTAACACTACGCCTATATCGAATTCGGAAACATCACACTCGATGATAAATGGTTTAGAGAAATCTGTAGTTGCCAATACTGGGGAATTATACATAACTTCCTCCAATTCTTCAAAACACCTTCCTGCTTCCTCATCCCATTGAAATCAATTCTTCTTTAAAAGGTTTGTCAGAGGTGCAGTTATATGTGCATAGTTTTTAATAAATCATCGGTAATATCTAGTCAATCCTAAGAACCCTCTTAGCTTGAATACATTAACTGGTCTGGTCCATTCCTTTATATCTTTAATTTTATTAGGGTCCACTTTTACACCTTCATGGGATATAATGTGTTCGAGGTATTCTACATCTTCCTCTAGAAAGGTACATTTGGATTTTTTTGCGTAGAACTAATGTGTTGGAAATAAGAGGCGGGGGTGAACCAGTATTATCAAATCAATAAAAAAATTTCATCTCCATACTTAGATACATATACGCTACTTCAATTAAGGGAACCTGCGTGTATACGCAACTGTGTCTAATGCAACTAGCGTATATCCAGAATACTTATGATTTAGTTAATCCATTAAATGTTGATCTTTAGTTAGTGCATCAGAAATTTATTAACCATATGTACAGTAAGTAGGTGCAATAAAACATAACAGATCATCACACACAAGAAGCACACATGAACACCATGATATAAGGTGGAAACCCAATGTGGGTGAAAACCACCTACTGCAAGTCGTCTCTATCTTCTTTTAATAAGAAACTTCATTTTACAATATTTTTGTACTGGTGCAGCCTTAGACCAGTACTCAAGATTCTACCTACAGAAGGCTACAACCTTCTCTCATTCTCCAAACTCTCCTGGAAGGGAGCTACAACCCCCTTAGCTCTTGTACTAGCCAATCCATTTACTAGTACGTAGGTGCCGGCCTACTGAAATGCTCCAAACTTTACTCGTTCTCTGGCTAGTACTAGAAGGGAGCTACCACCCCCTTTGCTCTTGTACTAGCTGATGTACTAGTACATAGGTGCCAACCTATAGAAGGCTACCACCTTCTCTTTCTTCCTCCAGGTACCACGTCTCACAACACAATAATCTGAAGGCCATGTTTCATCCAATTTTCATAGTAGACCCATCAATATCATTGAAGCACAAAACAATCAATACTAGCATCATCAATTTTTGAATCACTGAAACACTGAAACCCTGTCAACAACACAGTCACCGGAACACAGAGCAGACAACAGAACTTTGCAATAACAATCAGACCCAACTACAACTTCAAACATCATACTTCATTATGTATATGCTACTAAGATGAATCAAACCCGCGTACATACGCACTTTCACCAAAGCCAACCCGCATAAAGATCTATAAATATTCAATCATGACTTGCAGCTATTTCAAACTTAAATTATACCCAGTTTAGAACATTACATGCGTCAGAATATAGATCTAGAATAAGCATAATCAACCATATAGAGATAGTTCATTTCAAACCATTTGATCCCGATCTATGCTTAGATCTTGTTCTCCATCAACCGATGAGATCCCTCCTTAGCTCAGATCAAGCAATGCATCATAAACCCATATCTTGCATACTGGATCTCATACTTCATCAGATATTCAAGACTTTTTCCATCGCACTTGCCTAATTATCTTCTTCTCCTTTTGTAGTCTTAGGCCTTTCTCAATACCATGGTTGAAAACCATAACAAAACAATACCATGGACCCAATACTTGGGATCAACACTTCTGATGAGATACCATGGTCCAAAACCATAGGTTCAAATACCAAGGACTAAATACCATGGACCAAACATAAGTTCTCCGACATGTACGTGCTTTTCCTTGCGTGAAAGTGCGTGTATATGCATACGCATCTTTTCAACGACTAACCTGCGTATATATATTTTCTCTTCATTCTTGTAGTCTGATCATCAAATCCTTGCTGCTGACATGCTGCACTATGATCTGTCATCTATGTGATTTGCCATCAAGGACAACACTTTTCTCATAATGCCAACAATCTCCCCCTTTGGACTTGATGGAAAAGCTAACTTGTCACACTTAGAACTATCATCTGATTCCTTTGAGCTATCCTGCATCCCATGCATTCAGTCACATATGATATCTCTTCTGAAGATTCATCTAGTTATAAATAAGTGAGATTTTCTTCTATGAGTGGGTTGCCATCAAGTACAACACATGCATCATAATGCCAACAATCTCCCCCTTTGGACTTGATGGCAACAACACCAAATCACTCTCCCCCTTTGACATCAAGGGCAAAGGGCAGACCAAGATATTCACTTTCCTTGATAAACATCCCGCTGACCATACTCCCCCTGAGTACCTGCTGAAATTTCTGAATGAGCTCCCCCTTTGTATATGCCAAGGTGTACTAATATGTCCATGCTCCTTTTGAGTACATGGTGAAGTCTCTGGTCTGCTGAAGTGCGTTGTTCATGCTCCCCGTGACTGTAAGCAAGGTCTGTAAAAATATGTTCTACAGGAAAGAACATGACTCTATCATAAATGACCTTCCTATCACCAAAGACTCATACATACATCCATCTCCCATCCTAGTGGGGATATACCAATATTGATTCATCCATCCAACCAAGTGGGGATACATCAAAATTTTACACATGATAAAACAATAACATTACGTCATCCATCCCAGGCATAGTGGGGAAACCAACATAGGCCGTTCCATGACCTTGATAATAAAAGAAATACATGACTAAAATATTTCAACATCCTTCCTTTTGCATAGAGGGGGTATAGATTACATTATATGACCAGAAGAGATTTCATCAAATGAATACAATAGATAGAGACACACTATTACATCATGAGTCTTGATATGACCTTTACATGAGACCAAACATGTATGATCTACTCCATAAGCATATTTCAACAACATCTAGACCAGCAATCATGTTCTCCCTCTGTACCTATTCCATCTGCGTCAGATGGTTTCTGTCAGGCCCATATCAGACTCTTTTCATTTTGAGTTTGGCCCACTGATTTCCTTCAAATTAACATATACGTGACTGTGTCCACATAAACAAGCATATATACGCGGATACTCCTTATGAAACTCTCGTACAACCATTTCCAGATCAGCAACCTGTAAATGTCCTATGACAGGGCATGTCTGCATATAGATATCAACTCATCATCATAAAATCATTCACAATATATCATATGTGTAAAACACCATAGCCACCTTATCAACAAGATCATCCATGTATCATACTTGGGAATATTTGCATCAATCAACATATGTAAGTATCGACATATAGGTAAGAACTCATCATCATCATGTCTCCAACAATGCAACTTTGAGTAATCATTCATGTATCTAGTGCTATGTATCTTGAGCTCAAGATCTTTTGTCAAGGATTCTTTATATCATCAACTTCAACAATCCTCATCCACATGAGCACCAAGAACTATAGGAATCCTGCATCATAACTGTATTATATGATCTTTATGCATATGACGGCAGCAACATATGAGTGACTCATCATCAAGTAATGAAGTTGTGTATTCAAGATTTGTACTTCTCCTTATCCTTATGAAGATCACCATGTAAGCATCATATATGCACCATCTAAGAATCAATCCACAAATACGATTTGAACATCAACTATGTAACCCCAAGAATCATATGAGATTTTATCATGGACAACTCATAACCACATCATAGCAAGATATATCATTTAGCCATATAAGCATCATCACCAAGGACTATTAACCATAATGCCAATAATGCAATATTAAAGGCATATGCTCCCCCTCAACCTGTGACATTTGTTTACTGTTAGATCTTATCATGCATATATCAGCAATAAGCATCAAGTTAGGATCAAAACACTTCTAAACATCTTACAAGTATCAAGACATTTCCACACATCCTCAGCGTACTATAACTATTAACTAATAGAGCAAATAATGGACTGAATCATATCAGACCCTTTTTTGAGCCTGTCCCCACTGCTTTTCCTCAGACTGACATATACGCGACTTCACAGTGTCTAACTCACGTATATACACGACTTCCCTTTATGAAACTTGCGTATGAGATTTAGGACATTGAATTTTTACACTTTCAGCTCCCCCTGAGTCTGTGATGTCTGTGTTGTGCTGTGTCTGTGCGGTGCCACATCTTTCTGATGGAACTTCCTTCTTTTTCCATATCTTCAAGCATGATGAGGTTTTCTCCTTTTGGTATGGTGCTCGTACTTTGATCCTACATTCCTTTGCTATATGTCCAAGCTTGTTACAGGCATAACGTCTTACCTATTTCATATTCCTTCTGTAGCAATCAATCGCTTTGTGACCAAACATATTGCAAGAGAAGCAATATCCCTTAAAGTACCTAGCACCATGATGATCTTTCTGTGTGTTGGTCCTGAACCATTATTCTTCTGCATCTGGCTGCAACATGTCCAAGATTATGACATACATAACATTCAACATTATTCATTGGAGGAGTAAAAGATTTTCTTTGAAGAATTTCTTTCCTTGGTTGTTGATGGGGTCGACGTTTCATCTCCTTGTTGATCATTTCA
The DNA here is from genome assembly GCA_031772625.1 of Pinus tabuliformis. Taxonomy (NCBI): domain Eukaryota; kingdom Viridiplantae; phylum Streptophyta; class Pinopsida; order Pinales; family Pinaceae; genus Pinus; species Pinus tabuliformis. The sequence goes on from CM062815.1 coordinate 44,731,548, forward strand.
GATTTTGCATTAGATTTCCTTATCTTATTTCCTGAACTAGATTCACCTTCAATAGATTCATGAAAACCAAGACCAGTTTTGATAGCAGAAGAACTTTGACTACTAAGAATATCATCCAAGATCTTAGTACTATCTTGAAATCGTAAGAGCTTATCCTTTTCTTCTAATTTATCATTTAGAATATTTACCTCAACCTGAAGTTGCTCTTCCCTTTCAAGATGCTGCTTCTTCATGTTTTCTTCAACTTTTCTTTCTTCTTCCAACTGATGTCTTAGTTCAAGAACTACGTTTTCTTGTTTTTCAAGAGCTTGGAGTAGTTCTTTATTCTTCTTCTTTGATTCTTCAAGATCTTCCTTTAGCGAGAGGATCGTAGCTTCAAGTCTTTCATAGTAACTGGATCTATCTCTGAGTTTCTTGATAGTTGTGCTTCTTTCATTTACTTCATTTCTTAATGATGTCACTTCATCCTACAACTTTTGAAATTGATTTTCCTTGTCCTTGAGTAACTTCCTTACCTTGTTTCCTTCCTCTAGTTGAGCTTTTAGTTTGGTAACTTCTTATTTGAAAGCACATTCCCTTTTGTTCAATAGATCTTGTTTTTCTCTAATTTTGTCTGTAAGTCTTCTAAATACTGCCTCTATTTGATATCTTTCTTGCTCACCCATAAGAGCAAATTCAGTTGCTTCGCTATCACTTTCATCATCTTCACATGGATGGATACCAGAGGATAACAAATTCATACCTGATAGATCTTATTCATCTTCATTCTGAAGTGATTCTGAACCTGAAGTGCTTCTTCCACATAATCCCTAATCGATGCTCCCACTATGATATACTTTCTTAGATGTCTTCTTCTTCTTAGGTGCTTTTTTCTTAAGCTTCTTTCCCATTGTTCCACGGATCTCCTTCAAGCGATCAAGCTTCTACCAAAGGACCTACTCTGATACCAATTATTGGAAATAATACTGAGAGGGGGGGGTGAATCAGTATTATCAAATCAATAAAACTTTTTCATTTCCATACTTAGATACATATACGCTACTTCAATTAAGGGAACCCCCGTGTATACGCAACTGTGTCTAATGCAACTAGCATATATTCAGAATATTTATGATTTAGTTAATCCATTAAATGTTGATCTTTAGTTAGTGCATCAGAACTTTATTAACCATATGTACAGTAAGCAGGTGCAGTAAAACAGAATAGATCATCACACACATGAACACCATGATATAAGGTGGAAACCCAATGTGTGTGAAAGCCACCTGCTGCAAGTCGTCTCTATCTTCTTTTAATAAGAAACTTCATTTTACAATATTTTTGTACTGGTGCAGCCTTATACCAGTACTCAGGCTTCTACCTGCAGAAGGCTACAACCTTCTCTCGTTCTCCAGACTCTCCTGGAAGGGAGCTACAACCCCCTTAGCTCTTGTACTAGTCGATCCATTTACTAGTACATAGGTGCCGGCCTACTGAAATGCTCCAACCTTTACTCGTTCTCCAGCTGGTACTGGAAGGGAGCTACCACCCCCTTTGCTCTTGTACTAGCTGATGTACTAGTACGTAGGTGCCAACCTATAGAAGACTACCACCTTCTCTTTCTTCCTCCAGGTACCACATCTCATAAATTTTCATACTGGACCCATCAATATCATTGAAGCACAAAACAATCAATACTAGCATCATCAATTTTTGAATCACTGAAACACTGAAACCCTGTCAACAACACAGTCACCAGAACACAGAGCAGACAACAGAACTCTGCAATAACAATCAGACCCAACTGCAACTTCAAACATCATACTTCATTATGTATATGCTACTACGATGAATCAAACCCACGTACATACGCGCTTTCACCAAAGCCAACCCACGTACAGATCTATAAATATTCAATCATGACTTGCAACTATTTCAAACTTAAATTATACCCAGTTCAGAACATTACATGCATCAGAATACAGATCTAGAATAAGCATAATCAACCATATAGAGATAGTTCATTTCAAACCATTTGATCCCGATCTATGCTTAGATCTTGTTCTCCATCAACCGATGAGATCCCTCCTTAGCTCAAATCAAGAAATGCATCATAAACTCATATCCTGCATACTAGATTTCATGCTTCATCAGATATTCAAGACTTTTTCCATCGCACTTGCCTAATGATCTTCTTCTCATTTTATAGTCTCAGGCCATTCTCAATACCATGGTCGAAAACCAGAACAAAACAATACCATGGACCCAATACTTGGGATCAACACTTCTGACGAGATATCATGGTCCAAAACCATAGGCTCAAATACCAAGGACTAAATACCATGGACCAAACATAATTTCTCCGATATGTATGCATTTTTCCTTGCATGAAAGTGCGTGTATACGCATATGCGTCTTTTCAATGACTAACCCGCGTGTATACGTAGCTCGGTCACGATGAATCTGTGTATATATAATTTCTCTTCATTCTTGTAGTCTGATCATCAAATCCTTACTGCTGACCTGCTGCACTATGATCTGTCATCTGTGTGATTTGCCATCAAGGACAACACTTGTCTCATAATGCCAACATAATGCTCTTTCAGTAGTGTAAGAACTTTATGTAGATGTTGTAAGTGCTCCTTCCAAGTTTTACTGTAAATTAAAATATCAACAAAGAATACTAATACGAACTTCCTAAGATATGGATGAAATAATTCATTCATAGTGGCTTGGAACGTTGCTAGTGCATTGGTTAACCGAAATGGAATTAATTTAAATTCATAGGGACCTTCATGTGTTCAGAATGTTGTTTTTGGTATGTCTTCCAACCTGATTCTGCTTTGGTAATAGCCTGACCTTAAGTCCAATTTTGAGAAGTATTTTTCTCCATGTAGTTCATCCAACATTTTATCGATAAAGGGAATTTGGAATTTGTTTTTAATGGTTATTTTTTTTAATCCTTTATAGTCAATGCATAGCCTGATTGAAACATCCTTCTTCCTTGTCGATACCACTAGAGTAGCATATAGACTTTTACTTTTCGAGATGATCCCACACTTTAAAAGGTCTTTGATTAATATCTCAATTTCCATATTTTGGTGATGTGGATATCAGTACAGCTTGATGTTGACAGCCTGACCCTGCTTTAACTTTTATTGTATGCTCAATTTCCCTGTTAGGAGGCATTTTCATAGGCAGGTCTCGAAATGCCTTTTCATGCTTCTAAATTAGATCTTGTACCTTTGATGACTCTTCAGTGATCATATTTTCATATAACATTTCTAATTGGTGACATTGTACTACATAATTTGGTGCTCCTTTTCAAATCATCTTCATGATCTGAGATGATGATAAAATTTGACTCTCTGGTGCTTGGAATCCATATAATTTGTACCTCTACCCTCCCCAGTTAAATCTTATGAACTGTACCTAATGGTTGGTAGCACAAGTGCCTAGAGTTCGTAGCCATTGGATATCTAAGACCACATCTACTCCACCTAATGGTACAGTGAATAACAGGGATTCTAAATTAAAGTCTTGTATTTGCAATTTGACCTTATGGAATTTCCCTACCTTTTCAATCTTCTTACTATCAGCTACCATCGCCTTCATGTTAGGTAAGGGAAATGAGAAAATGTTGAGTCTCTTTGCCACAATTACATCTAAACAATTATGGGTTCTACCAGAGTCGATGAGAACCACTATGTTGTTCTTCTTTATATGTCCTTTTAATTTTAGAGTCTGAGGTTGTGATATACCTGTCATAGCTGATATTGAGACTTGCGGAATACTTCTGTCATCTAATTCTGGAGAGAATTCTTGGGCATCTTCTGTTTCTTCTATTTCAGAATCATCACTGTTTGAATCATTAGTTGCTTCATAGTTATATAAGTTCTTTGATTCTTTTCCTTTTTCACACCTATGTTTAGGGTCCCACTTCTTGCCACAGTGTTTGCGTTTGCCTTCTTTTATCCTTTGTATTTCCACGTTAGATTTTTCACCTTCATGATGATGTGGTGGAACATATATTGTATTATTCATATCCACAGACTGGGGCATTCTTCATCTTGAATATACTTTTTCTGGTTTTGACCACAATATCTGTTCAAATTTCTTTTCAGTAGTTTTTGCTTTTTGTCTTGCTACTTCTATTGACGTAATGTCATGAAGCTCAAGTTCTACTTGTAGATGAGTTTTAAGTCCAGAGATGTATGATTGAATTAGATGAGATTTTGATAACCCAGGTACTCGTGTTGCTAAGGTATCCCATTCCCGAGTGTACTCATCCACACTTCCTTTTTGTCGTAATCTGGTGAGTGTTGAAAAGAACTCTTATTCCTTTACACCTTGGAATCTTTTAAATAATGCATCCTTAAATTTTCTCCAACTGATGGCGATTGTCGTCTTCTTCCACCACATATACCAATTATATTCTTCTCCTTCCATTTTCATGGAAGTGTGCCTAATATTCTCGTCATCATTGTCGATGTCGTAAATCTCGAAGTATTCTTCTGCTTTATTCAACCACGCAACATTGCATTTTTCATTCCCATTGAATTTGGGCAGCTCGATTTTTGCCTTTCACTAATACATTGCTGATGGTGGAGTGACAAGAGGGTGTTGATTCATGAATGTATCCCAGAGTTTCTTATTTGAAAAAGTCGTGTTATTATTTCCTTTATGGGACGTGGCTAATTTTTTTGGAGATTCTTCTTTTTCGGGAGAATCTGCTGACTTTGTTGAATCTAATGAATTGTGCTCTTAATTTCTTCCATCATCCTAGAGTAGTTGTTCGGGTGTAACCTTCATCCTTCCACACAAGGTGTTCAACAACACTATTGTCTTATTATAACTCATTTAGGATTGGATATGGTTCTGCCTGAGCTGTATTTCTATCCGATTTGTCGTATCTTGAAGCTTCTTGATATTGTTTAGATAATCTTCGGCAAAATCACATAACCAATCTTTTGTCGACGCGTTTCGAACCAATCAGTGTGGTTCATCGTCAAGACAAGTTGAAGAACCAATCCGGTTTAGCTGATTAAATAGAGTGTGCAGAGACTCCAACGGTTATCTTGCCAACGGCTAATTTGACCTAATGATCCTAGTCAAACCATTAATTTAATTATTAACATTTCTATAAATAGCTAAAACAGGTAAATTTGTTAATTATATTTAAGATTAAAATCATTTAATAATATGAGTATTGAATAATCTACTATCCATGTTTATTATTTAAATATAATGGTCATATATTTATTAAATAATGTATAATTATTATTATTCTAATATTATTAAAGTATAAATAAATGTTACTCTTAGAATTTAGTTATCTTAGGTAAAAATATACCATTTTATTATTTATTATTTAAATATAATGGTCCATTCGAAAAACGTTAATAAATCCATATTTATTTAATAATTCATAATTCCAATACTATTAAAAACAAACAAATAGAATTCTTAATAAAATATTATTATTATTAGAATAAAGTAATGTTCATGTTTATTAATACTAGAATAACTAATAAATCCATATTTATTTAATAATTCATAATTTCAATACTATTAAAAACAAACAAATAGAATTCTTAATAAAATATTATTATTATTAGACTAAAGTAATGTTCATGTTTATTAATACTAGAATAACTAATATTCTTGTTAAATCATATATATATTTATTTATACTACTAACTAATTAACTTTTAAACCTAATGGTCATTTGGTAAACTAGGTCTCCTTTAATATTTAAATAATTGATCTATATATATTAAATACTCAATATATAAAATTAATTATGTCATTAGGTAAATATAATATTACTATAAGGTTTAAAAGGGTTTTTTAGACATTAGCATATTTAATCAAATTAATGGAACCAAAAAATCTAATCTCATAATAATATATCCAATAGAATCATACCCGGGACAAGGTTAATACCCTGAAACTCACTAGGACTAATCCGCCAAAAACGAAACTTAAGGAGGGGGAAGACGGAAACCCTAAGGCTAAACACAAGGGGAATGAGGAGGCTAGGAAGACAAGGCTGGGACCCAACAACTACTAATCTTCCAGCCATCATCCCTATTAAGATTATTCGGCCTTTTTTCAATCTCCAGGGCCTCTCTAAATTTGCGATGGTGAAACTGCGCAACTTTGGCAATGACTTGAGCCTCTTCTATACACACATGATGCATAGTCTTCCCCGCATGTTCAGCCAGGGCGGAGGACTTGGTCCTACCATGTCTCAAGTCAGCCGAATGCTCACTAATCCGTTGATTGATAGAGCGACCAGTCTCACCAATATAAGGGGTCCCACAGGAACAGGGAATGACATAGACGCCCTTCATGTCCTTAGGGTCAATCGGGTCTTTCACAGACCTGAGGGAGCCACGGATAGTGTTGAGAGGTCTAAAACTAGCGGGCACATCGTATTTCCTCAGAATTCTCGCAATCCTGTCCGTGGTCCCCTGGATGTAAGGAAGGTTCACACCCATGATATGATCTTTAGGAACCTTTCGGATTGAAGGCTCCTTCTTGGCCCTGAGGAAGGCTCTACGACCGAGGTGCCTACTGTAACCATTCTTCTCAAAGACATCTAGGAGATGAGCCTTCTCTGTTTCCAAGCTCTCCTCATTCGAAATTCTTACAGCATGGGTGGCGAGCGTGCTAAGAACCCCTAACTTCTGAGCGGGGAAATGATGCGAAGAAGCATGCAAATATTGCTCAGTATGCGTCTTCTTTCTAAACACCTGATGAGAAAAGGAACCATCCACCTTCTTAGAGATGAGAACATCCAAGAACGGAAGACAACCATTATCTTCTTTTTCCATCATGAATTTAATGGCGGCAGATTGGTTATTGAGGTGACTAAAGAAACGATCCAGCTCGTCGGGACCATGGGACCAGACAACACCAGTGTCATCAAGAATGCCCGATAAACTTACTCTCAAGATTGACTAATTTTTTGTTGAAATCATTGGAGTGACTAGTGATCCTATTCTCCAAATCAATCAATTTTTTGTTGAAATCGGCCATGACATCGGCAACATTGAATGAGTTTGTGGGGGTGTATATTTGTCCACCAGCTTAATTCCTTTTTTTTAATAATATAAAATATATAACGAATTGATAGTTCGAATTAATACGAGGAAACGGGGTCGGAGGCTAGACAAGATGTTAACAGTGCCTACGAAGTGCTGGAGTTGGTGTGGAATTTTGACTAGACAGTGGCTCATTGAACGGAAGCTCGATGGCAGATGTCGACATCAGGATAGGGATAGTTTGAATGGATGGGTGGCGGAACACTTTGGTGTGGATGGTCATGGTTTAGTGAACAATATATAGGGACATCGATGGTGAAGGTGTGAAAGCATTATATGGACAACAAGAAGCCACCAATCGACTCGCTCTGATACCAGATGGAACACAACAATTTAGCTATTGACAACCATGATAAATATTTTCATTAATAAATGAATATATGATGTTTACATTTGTGAGAGGCCCTGGCTATATACTGCCTTGGGTGCCTCTTGGTGTTGGGCATGATCTTTGATCCTCTTTGCAATGTAAGATTCCTCCAATGCATGAGTAATGGGATCATGTAGTTCGAGTGGAGGAAGCATGATCTGTGTGTGAGATTGATCTTCAATGCATACAAATGAGTGATGAGGAGTCTTGGCTGATTGAACAATTTCCTGATCGAAAGTGAAACTAACCCCAAGAGAGCAAGGGCCTAACATTACCATCAGCTTAAGCTGAAGTGCCTTGACAATCTTGGGTGTTTCGACTTCATCATTAGATAGATAATCATAAATTGGTGGCTTTGATGAATCAACTGCGATATAATCATGATCATGATCAAATATGGAAGTAAATGGATCATGATAGCCACGATCAGAAAAATCAGTGTTTTCTTCGGTAGCCTCATGATCTGATGAATCAAACAGAGGGTAGATGAGAAGAAAAAAAATTAATCCTCTTTGTTTCCGGAAAAGGAAGATGAAAAATTAAGTGGATTTTCAATGAATAACTTATCCTCTCCATTGTCAGATGATGGACTGACATCTGGTGTGTCCTGTGAGTGATCAAAAATGGGTGCATCCGTAGATGAAGATACACATGCGAAACCATGGATGACAGGTTCACCAAACATGTTAGGGAAGAAGGAAGGAGGCTCAGATGGGAGGGAGTCATCCTTCATTGAGTGTTGATGCTCAAGCTCCCACTCATACTCTTCATGAATGACAATGCATGTTGGTTGTACAACACCAACTTCGTTAATGTCTTGATCTTCGTTCACAACAAGTGTAGAGTCTAGAATGGAAGAACACAAGATAGTATCATCCATAGGATTAGCCGAGTACGAAAATGGAGGTTTTGGTACAAAATGTGTATGACAGCTCAATGGACTCACAACCAAATCTGCGTGAAAATTAAGCGAAGTGATGTTGGGAGAATGTGACAGCTAAACTGGTGTGTGAACATGATCTCCCACATCACTCTACAGTGGTGGAGTTGTTTGATGAGGGGACGATGAAAAGTCAATTGTGACAGTAACCATATCAGTTTGAGATTGCACAACTCCATCACTGAAGAATGCTAAACGAGGCTTGATTTCAAACTTCTTCTTGGGATGAGCAGATTTCTTAAGATAGTACTCGAATCAGTCCTAAAGATAGAAAAAATTCATCTTGCTCTTTGGAGCTTGAAATTGCAAATCACAGAAGCACTGCCAAAAATCCATAGGTGATTCATGTGGAACCTTCCATTGTTGTAACAGTTTTTGGTCAATATGTTCTGGATCAAAATGAGAGAAAGTATCTTCAATGAGATCACAAAAGTGCTCAAGTAGGTGCATGCTGCCAGCCGGTAGGTTACACAACCACTGATGTGGAGATTCGTGAAGTGTGTATGTAAGCAATAAACTAGCATGTTCGTCATAACATCCATCTTCCTCATGAAGCATGGAAAGAAAGACATGTAAGAACTTAGGCCAAGCCACTTTGCCTTCACCATCATACGTGTAAGTGGAAAAGTGATCGAAAAACTCCCTCGTGAAGGTGACATCTTCGGGATTCGAAAAACATCATTGAGGGAGAAGAGTGCAAGATTCCATGATAAATATGAAAAGGTTCAAAACAGGATGAGAGGACAAATCTTGTCACCTGGCCCTCCTTCTAGTGCTAGAAAATGTTGACAGTGTTGGACCCGCCAACATGTTAGGGGATCTCCCTGGTAAGAAGTCCCCATTAGAACTCAGACCGTTTGGTGTAGGAGTCCTAGCAATGGGTCGTACGGTAATGCCTTGACCGCGATTTCACACAAAGGAAAGTAAGATAACTCTGTTGGTAGAAAGGGTGTGACATATGCAATGAGCCAAGGAAGGTGAATGAGAGGTTCTAACGCACGGGGGTTGAGATGAGTGCACCCCTTAGAAACCTATGATAACACGGAGTTAAGAAGGGAACACATGAGCAAAGATGCATCACAACATGGAAGGCAAGTTAGCTAGAAATCCAAATTCATGGTTAATCCAACAACACATTTCAGAAAGATCCATACATACATACACAGAAATAGCTATACATGCATGCATAAGTAAAAGAATACATATATCATTTAGTGTAAACAGATAGTTGAAATGCAATACAACATATGAATTAAATGTGCTGGCTCTTGTTATATTAAGAAGTGTAAGTTCCAGTCATACAATACATCCATGTCGAACCACTAGTTCTGACACTGGAATGTTACAGCCACAACCGCTTGCTCCTCCAAAGAGATATACTGGCTCTGCGCATTGGAGAAGCCAAGGTTTGTTACAATACTATCCAAGGTCTCTTTAAGATAGTCCTATTGGAAGCTTGGCTGACCAAAACTCTTTATAATGAGTTATAAGGTTTTATTTATATCAAAGGGCGGGGTAACCCTTGACATTCCCCTTTGTGACAATTCATCTACCCTCATGACTCTTCATCTACTCTATGACTGTTACATCCAACTATCAACACTTGAAACTTCCACTTGAAAATTTTAGGGGCTAATGTTCGCCCAGTGGGCTAATTTTCCTTGATTTTTCCAAAAAACGATTCGCCAATTACCAATTTTTATAAAAGACGATTCGCCCAAATTTTAGAATATAAAATTATTTTACCTCAAAAATCGCCAATATTATATAGAGACTATATATAAAATCATTATAGATTTGAATAATTTTAAAAATATATCAATACACATTTTATAGTTTGCATATTAGGGATTAGTGAGATTCGCCAATGTTTTAAACTTCAAAAAAAAATTCTATCCTTAAAATTTTCCTTGTGTTACACTACAATTCACATGTGCCCATGTGAGACAATATGGCTTGAGAAAGTCATTCAAGACATCACCGACACTCGGCCCGTTGTGGTGAGACCAAGTCTTTGACATGCTTGTGATGGTGAAGGTGGTGAGTTGATGCCAAGCTTGGTCTTTCGTGATGGTGTTCAGGCACTCAATCGTGACGTCTTCCTGAAGCGAACTCTTGCCTCTATTGCATCCAGGTGCATTGGTATGGCTCCTTTGTCCAACTCTTCTGCTAGCATGCACATGGTCTTCTTAGTGTGACCAGACCAGCAACATGTTGATGCATAGTTTCTACGTTACTCTACAAGCATGTGCTAGTGGCCATGTGCATCAATTTGTTGAAGTACATGTTCAACTCTAGTCTGACTTGCTTGTTGTCTTTGCCTCAGTGAGTGTGCTAAATGGGTGGGATCGCATGCATGCACACAATGACATGCATGTTGTTGCATTCCCTTACATGTGATCAACAACACTTCTCACCTTTTTTGCTCCATGCCAGCTCCTGGGATGGATATATAACTTGTATGGGCATAGTTTCATACGTGAGTGCATGTTGCAGCCCCTACTATACCTGTTCCTATTGCAACTCATTATCTCATCTATGCAGCTCTGGTTCTTCCTTAAGTGTATGTTTCAACACATGCAACTCCTTCTCTATTTCATTCTCTACCTTCATGTGATCTTCATGTCACACCATCACATCATAGCCTAAGTCTCCAAAGTTGTTGTCATCACAAGTGGATCCACTTGATCTTGCAACATTGTTCCACCTCGGTGTTGTCAACAACTTTTCTCTTGGGTTTGTTGCATCTGATATGCTACCTTTAGCTACTCTTGATGGTGTTTCTTGTTTTGATGTTGTTGCCATCATATCTTGATTCCCTTCTCTACGAACAACTTGATGTCTTCGTGGGTAGGAAAGTTCATAGACACTTGATCGACTGCATCCCCAAGTGTGCTCTGAATGGTGTCTTTGACTCTTCTCTCCTGAAACCATTCTACCTATGCTAGTGAGAGTTATATGAACACTTGTGATACCTGGAGACATGGAAACACTCATGGAAAAAAATTTGTCATTCGAAAACCAAAATGAACTTGAGAACTAACTTGCAACATACCTTTGTGACTGATCATGAACGTTACACAATTTCCGCCGGGAGTTTGGGAGACTAACTTGCAAAACTGTGCAAGGCATAGCCTGAGCTGTGAGGAGGCTAACTAATTGTTGGAACTTGGAAATGCACAGTTCAGCCTGGCCTACTCAAGATTGAAACTATGTAATGTGCAATTTCAGTCAGCTGTGACATGCAACTAGCAAATTGCACTGTGCAGTTTCTAGTGCTAACAAGACACTTCCTCCAAGAATTGAACAATGCAAGCCTGGAGGTCAGTGCTTGGCTAGGCTTGCATAGTTTCTTGAGGGAAGGCAGAGCCTTCACTTCCGGAAATGCAGAGCGCTAATCGAGGAAGGCACGATCTGGGCCAAGGCAACCCAGCCTAGTCGATGGGCTACTGGAAACATGAGAAGTTTGAATGTATGGTGAGATGAGTGCAAACAAGAGTGAATGATCATGCATGCAAATGAAAAGTGCAACATTCAGGAAGCAGGAAGGCATGCATGTCTGTGAAGAAAGTCACCGCAATGATGACAGTCTATGAAAAAATAGTTTCATGCATGTGATAACAATGAGATGCAAATGAAAACTAAAATGGTGCTAGTACAAGCTAGCATGCATGTAAACGACAGTAAGACCTCACTAAAATTAAGTAGAAAGCACTCACACAAAGCAAAGCACAAAAAGCGACAGAAACACAACACAAGTCATGAACGACGGGTTTACCCCAAGACAACTAAGTTGAATATGTCGATGACTTCTACATGTAATGTGGGATGCCAGAGCTGCAAGGTCGATGTGAGGAATGAGCTCTACAACTTCAAGCTAATGAGTTTTGATAAGATCGAGGTTGTGACGCGCATGCCACAAATCTAGGAAAAGCGACACTTGGTGGAGGTTTCTGAGATGATCCTTGTATGTAACCTCTAGGTGCCAAAAATAGATCCCTGAATCAAGGGATGCCTTTGCATGTTTCATTGGGAAGAGCAGCCCATTGTTGGGCAGTACATAGGGTCTTTTTCACCTCTATTTACCCTACATTAATTATCAATCTAGGTATGATTTGTTATCTCAAAGAGTGTAATCATTTTGAGGCGGTCAATTTTCAAGAGTAATGCTAGTAGTACAGTGCTTTTGCAAAAGTAAATAAATGTTGGAAACAAACTCTAAATGTAATGGCAAGAACTTGAAATGCTTGTAACTAAATCATTCATTTAAGAAACTACAACACTTCATCAGTCAAGGGTGCAGTAATGATAACTCTTCCCTTTGTAAACTGATGTAATTGTAAAGAAATCAAATAAAAGATCATCAATTTGGGAACCAGACAACAATATTCAATGTTCACTACAATTTCAGATCGTTCTGTTCAAACCAAAACAATTACTTGAAATGATAATTGAAATGATAGGAAAGGGAACAACAACTAATCTATTTAAAAGATTGAACAACAAAGCTTTAACCTACAGGAATGAATGAAGCAATAGTCATAATCTACAGGAATTAAGCAACAATATTTACCTTGGAAATGATTTGAACAGCAACCCGGAAGTGGAACAACAAACTAAAGTGAGTTATGAAATATTGAACAACAACCTGAATCAAATGTAAACACACAACAAACTAAATCGAACGTTACACACACAACATATCTATACTGAGGGAAGCAGTAATCTGAGTCTCGGTATAACAGTTGTTGATTACGGTTATGAAGAAACAACAATTGAGGTTACCATGGAACAACAATCCCAATGAACAACAATTACTCTTAGAGGTAAACTATCGATGAATAGGCAATAGTACTGATATATAAATACACAGCACTATTATTCTGTCAACAAACAGTAATGGTAATCTGTAAGGCACAAAAATGTTATATAATGATATCAATCTGGAAAGGAATGAAAATGCGATATAAATTCAGAATGAGCAGCATGACATTCCAGTTGCAGAGGATAACCTTACTATTAAAATATGAGTGAAATATAACAGAGCCAATACATAAAATAATAAGGAACAACAGATTACTGAACAAAGCAAATAAAAGAAATCAAATCACACATGACTAGGAATTGGAAAATAATGGTATAGGGAGCAAGTGGTCCACCAGGGTCGGGCCCTTAGCCTTCAGGGACACACTATTGCAGTTACTCCAGAATCAAGGATGGAACAACAACGAAGTTTATATATTAACCATCAAAACAAAGTTACAGCAATCGCTCTTTAAAGAAAGTCGATGATCAAAGTTTAAGTTACAACAGCGAATTTCATAAAACAACAATAATTGTCTACCCCTTGGGCTAGCAACATTGTCCCTTTTTATAGCAGTCAGGCGGAAATATCAAAGATAGAGATATTATTTAAGGTAGCAATCCCTCAAGATCAAGAGATCTTGAGGGATTTGCCATATCGTTATTTCTTAGTTATCTCTTCATTCTCTTGTGCCGATTTGATATCTCCTCTTCCTTTTCCTGGCCTACGTGCTCCGATTTGGATTGCCTCGTTTGGATGTGGTTCCCTATCAAAGGGACAGCAGTTGATTTCATCTCGTCTTTTTCTTTGGAATGGCGATCTTCTAATTTCTTTCTTTTCTACATAGAAAAAGGTAATAATTAGTCACTTTACGTTACTCACAAATCTTGTAAACTTTATCATAATCTTCCACCATATGCCCATTTCATAATGTAAAGAAGTTATGAATTAAAGGAAAAGATAATGAAATAAGTGGAAATTACATACCTTTTCTACTGCTCAACACACCCCTGCTTACCCTTTTCCATGCCCTCATGAAAACATTGTAATTGGCATGCAAGGCAATTAGGGAATAGGCTGGAGAAGGGTTCTCAGTAGGTGGTCTACAACCATGATTCCTAGCTAAGAATTCAAAAATATGCCTTGTCTTACCTTCAAGCAATTCATATAGGGCTCTATATCCTGGTGTAGAATACCAAATGAGTGGACTTCGAAACCTATAGCCTAACCAAGATGAGCCTTCTCTCAAAATGATGTCACCATAGATACCCAAGCGGTCAGCAGCTAGCTTAAAATTCTCATAATTGAAAGGTTCTCTATTTTGGATATTCCAATTAGAAGTCTGATATCGGAATTTGGCTGCTGCTATGGCAAGGTCTTTGATGGTAAAGAAGTATTCTACCCCTTGTCAGATGACTGCTGTGTGAATAGGTCCCAATGTGTAGATCACACCCTCAGTTCTCACTAGGCTCCTATGTTTATTCCATAATTGCAATGGGTCTCTAGGTTAACCCTTCACCCATAGATCTAATCCATTCTCCTGTCTTTGAAAGACATTGTAGGCTTTAACCCATTTTATTTGATTAACACCAACAGAAATAAATGCCTGCAGTTGGCAATCACCCATGAAAGGGCTAGGGTTCTATTCTGTTTCTCCACCTAACACAAGATTGTGCAAATAAAATTCACATAACAATCACTGAACTTTCACCCCGTAATGCTTACAATAGTTTATGAAGTCATCAATGGTTTTTATCTCTATAGGCACTCCTGCCTTGACAACTTTAATTTTCAATTGTAAATATCTTTCCATTAAAAACAAAGCATAGCTTCTGGCAGGTGCCCTACACGCTAGAACGTCAGTATACAGAGAGCATAAGGTATCCATTTGTTTTATGACTATGTCTAGTCTATGGGTTACCTTTTTGACTCTTTCTTCTACCTTTCACCATCCTTCAAAGGCCTGGCTTTCTGATGCATTAACGTTTTTCAACTGCTGTTGTAATTTCTGGTATTTTTCTTGCAAAATAGTCTGCTTTGTGAGTTTCACTATTTTTTTCTGGGGTTGTGCCAAATATTTTCACAGAGTTACTATCGTCAGGTCATTATCCAACATGATTATTTTGGGCTAGAGATCTACTTGGATCCCCATTTTCAAGACTCTTATCTGTTTTCGAAGTTGCTTAATATTGTCAAGTAATCTCTGCTGTTCCTTTTGCAATCTTCTAATTTCCTCTATTTTCTTGGAAGGAATAGCCAATTGTTTACTCAGGCTTGGGCTTTGTACTTCAGGTATTGTACCTTTGCCTTGGCCAATTTCCTTATTTTCTTCTTGGGGTACTTCTTATGTGTTCTACTGATCAGGTTGTTCAGGGGTAGAAACCCTAGTTTGCTCTGTTGTTTCTTGAGTAGCTGCTTCTTCTACCTCTTCTTCATCGTGGAATTCTTTGGGTGTATTCTGACTAGGAACGATTGTTCCTCTTCTCCATCCTCGTCACTCTTTTCATCATGAGCAGAGTGATCCTCCTCTTCTTCCTCCTCATCACATAGTTCCTTGGATGCACTTTTATCATGAGTAGAGTGCTCCTACAGTTCTTCTTCGATATGGGGGTTGAGTGGGCTGTGAGGTTGGACATATTCACTCATATTGGCAAAAATTCACACCAATTGATCTTCTTGCAGAGGGTTTTGTGGTGAACTTTCACTATGCTGCCCTGTTTCCTCCCCTTCTTCCTGACCGGACTGTTTAGTCTCCTCCTCCGGTTCTTCTTCTTCATTTCCTTCCAATTCTTCTTCATTCTCCCCACCTTCCAATTGTGGGGGTTTCTCATCTCCTGAATCAGGTATTTCCACCAGTTGACTAATATTTCCCCGGGAATTTCCTAGCATTCCTCTGATCCTTGCCAGTCTAATAGATTTTCTTCGTTTCAGTGGTCTACTCGATGTGCTCGCACTGTGTTTTCGTTTCGGGGCTGGCAAAGCCAGTCCCCCGTCTATGGAGAAAATTAATTCTTCCCAACTACTCTACTGTTGGGCAAGACTGTAGCTGACTATCGGTCATATTAACCCATGGTGCCTTACTACTGACTCTACATGGCAATATTTCTTCATGCTTCGAGCAACATCATGTAATAAACAATTTAAGAACGCAGGAAAATTCACAATACATTTTTGCTTTAACACAGCTAAAAGTTTGAGATGGCGTGGTCTTACCACGTCTTTTCTACCATCGCAAATGATGTAGCTCTAAATAATTCTCACCAATTTTGCCCACGGCTCTCCTAGGGTTGCCGGTAGAACTCCTTTCCCTTTTACAATAAGGTTTTGCGCTTCATCCTGGAAGGTGGTCATGGCGTCTAGCAGTCTCACCTTTTACAGAGTCCACGTAGGTCTAGTGGCTAGTAGTCTTGAAACTTCTACAATTATGTCGTCAGTGACTACTATTTATTTCCCTCTCACCATGGAGTAATTTTCTTGCAAGTTCTGCAAAAAATCAATTGCCACTGTCTCATTGGATTGCTGCAGACGGTTAAGATAAGCTATCCATCTTGGCCTTGCTAGGATTTCCTGTGTAGCATCGGACATGATCAACACCTGTGGCTCACTGCGAATTGATCTTCCTCCCATCTTATTCATGCTCAGCACACTGTAAAAACACAGAAACGACAATGGAACAACAGGTTGTTCAAATCTTTAGCTCACTATTAGGAAAGCACAGAGAAGGTGATAGAACAGCAAGCTGTTCAAATTTCTAACTTACTGCTAATTTTGCAAAGCAGAACACAGAAATGGTTTCGGAACAGCAAGCCATGCATATTGGGAAAAAAAATACCGTTGAGTCTTGCTATTCCTGAGTCATAATTATTCTGAATGATGAGCTGACACGTATGGCAGCGAATTATGAGATCACCTGCGCCCCCCTGTAATGTGATAGACCATCCTCGGCCATCAAATAAAGGAGCAACATGTTGAACTGCCATAGTACAGAGTAATAAAGGAACAACGTATAAGGATATGCCATGTTTACAAAAATGAACAGATTACCGAAATCGAGGCATATGATAGAATCAATAATAAATACAGAAATGTTGTGATATGATGTGAGAAATGGAGGATAGGACAACTGACGTGAATAAAAGTTTTTATGCGATCATTATCGACTTTTACCGTCATAATTGATTTGTAAATGATTTTCATGTTCAAAGGTTCGAAAGGGTTATATACATAATCTCATTTGAAATCATTTCTAAAGATATAAGAAGAAGGGTTTTATGATGACTATTGGTGTATAAGAAATATGACTTCAATACCATCCACAGAGCTCTGTTGCCCACAGATGTCCATAACCTTGACAAAGTTGTTTATTTCACCCTTGGAACCATAATCCTTTGTGTATGCCTAGGAAAGTGTTGTGCAATGTCAGAATGGAGGCCATTGTGTTGGCTTGGTAACTAGATGAATCACAATCCCATTCACCAGGAAGGAGTGAAAGGTGGGCAGGCTATCTCATGATGAGACTTCTTGTTCCAAGGACATTTCATTTTTTTTATGTGCCTCTTGGATCATATCCCTAGTGTGGTGGCCATAGTGGGAATGCCACTTCACTTTCTTCCTTAAGATCATGGTAGGTTGGCTCTTGATGAGAACCCCTATCCTTCATCTGACAAATCATGTTAGTCATATACATAAACATTTTTCTTTTTCTTCTTCTCTTTTATATAACACTTTTCCTATTTATATACAGAGGGTGGTTCAAAACTCCTTAAGAGTAGGGATGGTGGAATGAGTCTAAACATATCAATATAAAAAATATGCACTTATTCTTATTCAATAATAATGGTCAAAGAGAATTATGGGGATTTAGAAAGAACCATCATGATAAAAATAATCAATAATATTGGTATTAGTAAAATAATGACAGCAAGGTGATAAATAGTTGTGTCCTTTCCTCTTTTCTCTTATCAATTCAAAGCAATTTCTTCTAAAGATGACGATTTTTATGATTTGCTGATTTCAGTATCCTCTAGTTTTTGTATTCTTGCATAAATGTATAGTTGTGCCTTAAATGACCATCACTCACAAAAATTCTCTAAATGGTAAAACACACATAAAGAAGAAAAATGCACTCCAAAAAATGTTGTTCTTAAGATGGAACATCTGCTGTCTCTTTAGAGGGACGGCAAAAGAATATGTGTACACAAAAACGCAAGCAAAAAGGAAAAAAACATGCTTGAAGTTGTTGTTCCTTGAGAGGAACAATAGCTTTTCCTTAATCGGAACAACAAATAAAGCAAGCGCAAACAAAATGTGAAAATGATGTTCCTTCGAAAAGGAACAACAAAAAAATGAAAGTGTTGTTCCTTCGAAAAGGAACAACAGAAATCAAAAGTGTTGTTCCTTCAGAAAGGAACAACAGAAAATAAAAGTGTTGTTCCTTCAGAAAGGAACAGCAAAAAATGCAAGTGCTGTTTGTTGTTCCTTCGGAAAGGAACAACAAAAAATGAAAGTGTTGTTCCTTCGAAAAGGAACAACAAAAAATGCAAGTGCTATTCCTTCGGAAAGGAACAACAAAAACTGAAAGCACTGTTCCTTCAGAAAGGAACAATAGAAAATGAAAGTGTTGTTCCTTCAGAAAGGAATAGTAGAAAACGAAAGTGTTGTTTCTTCGGAAAGGAACAACAAAAAACGAAAGTGTTGTTCCTTCAGAAAGGAACAACAAAAATGAAGTTGTGTTGTTCCTTCAGAAAGGAATAGCAAAAAGGCGGAAATGTTGTTCCTTCAAAAAGGAACAACAAAAAGGCAGAAATTTTGTTCCTTCCGAAAGGAACAACAAAATGCAAAAAGTGTTGTTCCTTCGGAAAGGAACAGTAAACGGCGAAAATGTTGTTCCTTCGGAAAGGAAAAAAAAATGCAAAAGTGTTGTTCCTTCAAAAAGGAACAGCAAAACGGTGTAAATGCTGCTCCTTCAGAAAGGAACAGTAGAATGCAAAAGTGTTGTTCCTTCGAAAAGGAACAGCAAAACGGTAAAAATGTTGTTCCTTCCGAAAGGAACAACAAACTGCGATAGTGTTATCCCTTCGAAAAGGAACATAAAAGTGGTGAAAATGATGTTCCTTCGAAAAGGAACAGCAGAATGCAAAAATTTGCAGAAATGCAGAAATCTGTACAAAAAGAAATTTACACAAACAGAACAGAAAAAGTTATGTACAAAATTTAAAAGAAATCAAATTTCTTAGTGAACCAAATGTGAGGAAGAGTTCTCTTCCTCAGCCAGAATCTGCATGTCAGAGTCTTCCCGGAGTTGCTGGTAGAAGGATTCCCGAGTAAGTGGTTTGTGATACAATCAAACTCGATGGCCATTTTCTTTGAAGGTGTGTCCAGATCCGTCAATGGCGGTTAAAGTAATGGAGCCATTATCATGCACCTTTTAGATTTCATATGGTCCCAGCCAGTGAGTTTGAAGTTTCCCCAGAAAATCCTGAAGCCTCAAATCGTATAGGAGCGCCTAATCTCCTTCGCGAAAGACTTTATTTTTGATGAGGGAGTCGTGCCATTTTTCTCTCTGTTGTTGGATTAATGCAATATGTTGAAGAGCAGAGAGCCTGATTTCATCCAGCTCGTTGATTTTTTGTAGTCTATTGATTTGGACCTCGTCTAAATCTAGACTGACTTCTTGTGTTGTTCTCAAAGTTTGTATTTCGAATTCTATTGGAAATATGGGTTCCTTTCCAAATACTAGCTAATATGGTGAATAACTGGTAGTGTTTCTCCATGGTGTTCTGTATGCCCACAAGGCTTCCGGCAATCTTGTAGCCCAATCACGTCTATGTGATGCAATGGATTTTGTTAATATTGCTTCTATTACTTTATTCGTGCTTTCTACTTGGCCGTTTGCCTGTGGGTGATATGGAGTGGTAATTTTATGTTGAATATGATAGTTTTTTAATGTTGCAGCAATTTTATTACCAGGAAATTTCGGTCCTCCACCCGTGATTATGTCTCTTGGGAGGCCATATCACACAAATATCTAAAATAGGAAATGAATGACGGAATCCTTTGTAGCTCTTGGCAGTGCCTCTACTTCAACCCATTTAGTCACATATTCCGTTGCTACCAAAATATATGTTTTCTGGTTTGATGATGAGTTGATCAGACCAACAAAATTGATTGTCCAATGCTCAAATGGTTCAATAACTAGATGTGGGTTTAACGACATTTCGTTGGACTATCTAGGGCATCATGCTATTTGGAAACTGTCATAAGATTGAAGAAATTTCTTTGTGTCTTTGAAAATTGTGGGCCAATAATACCTTGTTTGCAGAACTTTGTGACCAGTTATTCAATCTGCGAAATGTCCACCACACGGTCCATTGTGATAGGCTTTCAGAATGTCAAAAATTTCATCTCCACGGACACATTTTCTGATGTGCATATCTGCCCCTGTATGGAATAGGTATACCCCAATCTAAGAAAATAGGGTACTACACTACACAATCTATTTTTGTTCATTGGGGGTCAGATGTTTTGGTAATTTTCCTACGGCTAAATAATTCGCAACATCAGCATACTAGGGTGTTTTGACAGTGATAGCGAATAAATGTTCATCTGGAAATTGATCTTCAACTGTCGTTGCGTCCACTGGTTTCGGCATTCGTAAGAGAAAGTCAGCTATAGGATTCTCTTTCCCAGGTCGATCTTTTATTGTGATGTCAAATTCCTGCAATAAAATCAACCATCTTGTTACTCTACCGTTTGTGATAGGTTTATTTGCTAAATATTTTATGGCAGAGTGATCTGTATATAAAACAACAGGATATCCAGTGATATAATGCCTAAATTTATTTACAACATGAATTACAGCTAAAAATTCTTTTTCAGTAATAGTATAGTTTAGCTCAACAGGAGACAAATTCTTGCTAATGTAATAGATTGCATATGGTTTTTTGTCTTCTTCCTACCCAAGAACTGCTCCAATAGCTGTGTCTGAAGCATCTGATGAAATTTGAAATGGCAGGTCCCAATTTGGAGCTCTGAGAAGATTTTTCAGATCCTCAAAAGAATGTTCACATTTATATGTCCAAACAAAATCAACATTCCCTGTTAGTGCATATAGATATGCAGCTATTTGAGAAAAATGTTCTATAAATCTCCTATAATAACCAGAAAATCCAAGAAAACTGTGTACCTCTGTCTGTGTGGTAGGAGTGGGTATTAACAAAATTATTTGAATTTTGGCCGGATCTACCTATATTCCAGCTGCTGAGATATAATGACCAAGTATGAGCCCTTCGGTCATCATCATATAGCACTTTTCATGGCTCAAGCAGAGCCTGGTGGAAATACATCGTTGCAGCACCTTTTCCAATGTGTCTAGTGCTAGGTCAAAGTCATCTCCAAATGGTATGAAATCATCCATGTATACTTCGAGCCCTTCATTTATTAAATCCAAAAAGATGTTGAGGATAGCCCTTTGAAATGTGGCAGGGGCATTGCATAGGCCAAAGGGTAAAACTCTATAGGAAAACGTTCCCCAATGATAGGTAAAAGTAGTTTTATCTTGGTTTTCAGGGGCAATCTGAATCTGATTGTAGCCACTGAAGCCATGCAAGAAATAAAAGAATTTCTTTCCTACTAATGTATCTAATACCTGATCAACAAATAGAAGGGGGAAGTGGTATTTCTGGGTGGCTTTGTTTAATTCTCTATAATCTAGATAAATCCTCCACTTTCATATTGTCTTTTAGGTGAGGGTTGAGTCTTCGTTGGGGTTGGTGAATAGGTCTCGCATCCTTTTCTGTATAAATGTTGTGTGTACAAAGCTGGGGATCAATTCCTTTCATGTCCGGATAATCCCATGCAAAAGCTTCCTTATATTTTCTCAGTAGTTGGATCAACTTTTCTTCTTGTTCAGGAGTCAGGTTATTATTGATGTTTAAGGTTTTTCCTGGCTCAATCTCTATTATTTTTCTGTTTGAAACGGAGGTAGTGGGTATTTTCTGATCATGGGTGTCTTTGAGAGGATCTTCTTCTAGTTCATTGTCAAATGTTGCCTCTATCATGTGACATTGTACGTGGGATTTGGATTTATCTTGGTTAATAAAATTTTTAATAACATCATCCTCTGTTTGATCTTTGAAATCGAGGGCATCTTCTATGGTTAATGGGGATCTAATGTTTTCGGTGAGGTATGATACGGGATGTTTGTTAGTTTTTATTATTGTTACACTTGGCTGGGATAGAGGGTATAGGGCTAGATTCTTGATGTTACTTCCTCTAGTTATGGTCATACTGCCTTGTCAGTAGCCAATGTAAGCATCAACAGTCGCAAGCCAAGGTCTGCCTAAAATCAATGGGTGTCCGTCAAGTCGGTTTTTGGGGTTTATTATCAGAAAGTCAACAAGATATTCCCACGAAGCAACAGATACCATGGCATCATGTAGTGTACCTTCTCGCCTAACTACTGATCGGTCGGCCAGTTCTAATGAAGTGGAGGTTGTTCTACTAATGTAATGCCTAGTTTTTGACAAGTGGCAGTTGTTAAAATGTTAATTGCAGCCCCTAAATCAAATAAGGCATTTGAAAAGGTTTGTCCATTGATTTGCACTTTCACTATTGGATTTCCTGGCTCTTCTTATTTAACAGGTGCTTCTCTCCCTGATAATAGATCAGATAGGGTGCCGACTACTTGGACTGTTGGGTTATTTGTTATTATCCTCCTTGGTTTTTCTATATAGAGTTCTCTAATGGTTTTTCATATATTGGGATATCTTGGATAGCTTGGAGAAGTGGGATTTTTATGTACAAATTTTTTAGTTCTCCCAAAATATCAAAGTCAAAATGTTCTATAGGGTTCAGTATAATTAATGTTTCTGGGAATGGGGGAGAAGATGTGGTTGTTTGATTATGAGTCTATTGTCTGATCACATCTTCTTCTTATAATGGTTGTTCTATAGGTAATTGATTTTCAACTTGAACAATTTTATCTCCCTCACTTTCTACAATACGCCCAGATCTTAATTGAAGGTCATTACACTCCCTTAGATCGGTTTCTAGCTCTAGTGTTTCAATTATTTGAATAGATTGGACCGGTATGTTATTTGGGTTTGGGTTGGGAGTTGCGGTCTTAAATTGGATTGGGGGTTTTGTTGTAGTGCTGGCAGTGTAGGTTGAGGGAGTGGAATGGTTACTACTGGCTGATTCATTGGTCTTTGCCAGTTTGTCTGCCGGGCTTGGCTCTGTGAAGTGGGAGGGGACCATTGTGTTGGATATGCATTGTTTTTCCAATATGGTGGAGCGTAGGGAAAATTAGGCCAATTAGATTGACTTGTTTGGTTCATCCATGGAGATGTTGAAGAAAATGGTTGTTGTGACCAATTTGAGAAGGGAGGTTGATTTTTCCACATTGTATTATATTGTTGAGCATGATATTGCAGAGGCTGGAAAGAAGAAGCTGGATTGGAGAACATACTTGATTGTCGCGGCTGCCATTGACGACACTGATTAAGTAGGTACACTGGTTCTAGTTCTTCTTTCACTTCCTTGTATATCACTTTCAAACCAGGAAGTGAGGGACAACATTCTGTAGAGTGGTCTTTTACACAAATGGCGCAAACTTGAACTACATCTAATGGGAACTCTTTGTGGCTATGTTTCTTCCTGCATCTAGGACAAAATATTGCCAGATTTTGCTCTACTTCTACTTGTTTTTGCTTTGCTTGCATAATATTGAGCTACGTTGTTAGAGTCCCCAATATATCAGTTTTGAAATTCTCCAATAAATTTCCAATTTCTGGTAAGTTACTCCTTCTCCAGAGATCTTGTTGTCCCTTATAAACTTGTCATGTTCTACTAGTTTTAGTCTTGTGCTGCCTCGCGAGCTCCTGATACATAAATTAATAATGTTAGTAAATTTTTCTTGATAAATATCTCCTTTTCCCATAATATTTAGTGTTTCAACCCATTGTCTTTCATGCCTTTAATTAGTGTTGTTTTTAATACATTGTCAGGTAAGGGTAATGATGCATAAGGAGATCTTTGAAGATTATACTGAAAACGTTCAACATGTTGTTCTAATGTCTCATTAGGCCTAGCTACCATCTAAAATATTTCATCTTTTAGCTCTCTAGACCTACAATAGTCCTGATATTTCTTCAGGAAATCACCCTTCATCTAATCCCAGTCATTTATAACACCTCCACCCAATCCCATAAACCATCATAAAGCAGCCCTTTTCAATGTAGAGGGAAATAGTTTCAGCTTTTGGGGATTGGTGGTATAGTCATATCCTCTACACAGCACATCAAATTCAAATAAAAATGCGTCTGGATCTTTCGATGTTAGGCCATGGAATGTAGGGATGTGCTGGAGATGAATGGCCTTCATAGGTGCATTAACTGTAGTATCTATAATGGGATATTGCAGTGTGGAGGTTTGGGGGGTTTGCTGGTTGTGGGCCATTTGGTCAAATATGTGTCAATAACCTTCTAGGATGTCTAGGAGGGTATTCCTAGGCTGGCTAGAAGGAGCAAGAATGGCCTTGATATCACTTCCTTGGTTTGGGATGATGAGAGTTCCTTGCTGAATTAATGTTTGGGGGGATTCTTGCTCTTCGTTCTAGATGCTCTTTACAGAACTTCCCTTATCTGGGTTGCTTAATCGCTGAACTATTCCAAGAGGAGGTTTTAGCTCTTCAGTTTCCCTTGTTTCTCCTCTTCCCTTGTAGAGATTACTATGGTTCCCTTCCTGCAATGATTTTGGGCTAGAATTCTCAATTTCTAGAAAATATTGCTCCTTTGTTTAGCTGTGCACCTCAACAAAGGCTACAGATGGTAATCCTGTGGCGTAAAGGGAACTAGTAGGTTGTCTAGAAGCAGCTTTTCTAGGTCCTATTAAAGGCTGAGATTCTGCTTTTTTAAGGATTTCGTCTATGAAGGTTGACTAGCCAAGGGTCACCGGCCGCTTAGCTTTACTAGGTTTGGGTAGTGGTTTAGGATTCTTTTCAGGCTTTTTCTGCTTAGTCATGCACACAAATCAAATGCTGATTTCTACCCAAAACAACAGCAAATCTGCAGGAAATCAGGCAGGGGAGTAGGGTTGTTACATGCTTTGTACGCAGGTTCTTACCTTCCATTTTTAAAACCCAACTCTCTCCTAGCAGGTACTTAAACTACTCTCAAAAGAAACAAATGCCTACACTCTTCCCCAACAATGGAGCCAAAATGTTGGGCAGTAAACAAGGTCTTTTTCACCTCTATTTACCCTACATTAATTATCAATCTAGGTACGATTTGTTATCTCAAAGAGTGTACTCAGTTTGAGGTGGTCAATTTTCAAGAGTAATGCTAGTAGTATAGTGCTTTTGCAAAAGTAAATAAATGCTAGAAGCAAACTCTAATGTAATGGAAAGAACTTGAAATGCTTGTAACTAAATCATTCATTTAAGAAACTACAACACTTCATCAGTCAAGGGTGCAGTAATGATAACTCTTCCCTTTGTAAACTAATGTAATTGAAAAGCAATCAAATAAAAGATCATCAATCTAGGAACCAGACAACAATAGTTAATGTTCACTACAGTTTCAAATTGTTTTGTTCACACCAAAACAATTACTTGAAATGATAATTCAAATGGTAGGAAAGGGAGCAACAACTAATCTATTTAAAATATTGAACAACAAAGCTTTAACCTATAGGAATGAATGAAGCAATAGTAGTAATCTACAAGAATTAAGCAACAATATTTACCTTGGAAATGATTTGAACAGCAACCTGGAAGTTGAACAACAAACTAAAGTGAGTTACGAAATATTGAACAACAACTTGAATCAAATGTAAACACACAAAAAAGTAAATCAAATGTTACACACACAACATATATATACTGAGGGAAGCAGTAATCTGAGTCTCGGCTAACAGTTGTTGATTACGGTTATGAAGAAACAACAATTGAGGTTACCATGGAACAACAATCCCAATGAATAGTAATTACTCTTAGAGGTAAACCATAGATGAATAGGCAATAGTATCGATCTATAAATACACAACACTATTATTCTGTCAACGAACAATAATGGTAATCTGTAAGGAACATCAATGTTATATAATGATATCAATTTGTAAAGGAACGACATTGCAATATAAAGTTAGAATGAGTAGCATAACATTCCAGTTGCGGAGGATAACCTTACTATTAAAATATGAATGAAATATAATAGAGCTAATACATAAAATAATAAGGAAGATTAGATTACTGAACAAAGCAAATAAAAGAAATCAAATCACACACGACTTGGAATTGGAAAATAATGGTATAGGAAGCAAGTGATCCACCAGGGTCGGGCCCTTAGCCTCCAGGGATGCACTGCTGTGGTTACTCCAGAATCAAGGATGGAACAACAACGAAGTTTATATATTAACCATCAAAACAGAGTTACAACAATTGCTCTTTAAAGAGAGTCGATGATCAAAGTTTAAGTTACAATAGTGAATTTCATAAAACAACAATAATAGTCCACCCCTTGGGCTAGCAACATTGTCCCTTTTTATAGTAGTCAGGCAGAAATATCAAAGATAGAGATATTCTTTAAGGTAGCGATCCCTCGGGATCAAGAGATCTTAAGGGATTCACCATATCGATATTTCTCAGCAATCTCTTCATTCTCTTGTGCCGATTTGGTATCTCCTCTTCCTTTTCCTGGCCTACGCACTCTGATTTGGATTTCCTCATTTGGATGTGGTTCCCTGTCAAAGGGATAATAGTTGATTTCGTCTTGTCTTTTTCCTTGGAATGGCGATCTTCCAATTTCTTCCTTTTTTGCATAGAAAAAGGTAATAATTAGTCACTTCAGGTTAGTCACAAATCTTCTAAACTTTATCATAATCTTTCATCATATGCCCATTTCTTAATGTAAAGAAGTTATGAATTAAAGTAAAAGATAACAAAATAAGTGGCAATTACATACCTTTTCTACTGCTCAACACCCATGCATACAAATCAGTTTTTCTCGGTCCCGGAGGGAATTGGTCAACTCAACTGCACATGAAAGGGGATGATCAACTACTGGGAGCTGGGCTAGTTCCCTAGGAGATTTGCACAATTTCAGGGCAGAGTAGCTCACTGTTGCCCAGGATTGCTCAATTCCTAGACTAAGTAGCCCTGTTGGGAAGAATTGGACAATTTTCTCAGTGAAGCTTGACTAGAAGATTTTCGCAATTATGGAGCCCAATAGACTACCAGATAGAATTGTGCAATTTTTGGAGGGAAGGCTAGATTCCCTCTGGAATTGTGTAATTTCTTGAGGGAGCTGCTCAGCTTGTAGTTGGACCAATTCTAAAAGAACAACTTGTGAGGGTAATGGAACAAGCTCTGATGGACAGGCTATCATTCTGCAAGAAAATCACTGAAGCTTATGTACTTGGTGAATAAAGACATGTTGTTGTGAAAGGTTGGTAGGGAGGCTCCAAAATGAAGCTAAGGAAAAATTTTAGAGGGTGGTTGTAGCTGCTACAACACTTCCATTAACTTTCACAATGCAAAATGTAAAAACAAAATCGAATATTTCATTTCACTAAATACAATGCCAAGATGTGATCCTATAAGAAACGAGAATCACTTTCCTTTCACTAAGATGCAATAATGATTTTTCTTTTCACTTTGATTCAATCAATGCAATCTAATGCAATGAGCAAAGGAAAATGCAATCAACTCAATGAAAATGAAAATTTCTTTCACTTTCATCTTCCAAACACAATGCCAAAAGAAAAAATGAATTTCACTTTTCACTATCCTAAATGCAACTTTTTGAAATAAAAATAATTTTGACTTTACTAAGATTCACTTAAATTAATTATTCTTTTCTTTTCATTTTCAATTACTTGATGCACCAAATACAGTTTTTAGCTTTCAATCACTGGAAAATGTGATCTATTTTCATTGATGAATCTCAAAAAATAACTTTTCAATGCAACTAATCTAATGCATTTCATGAAAAGTAAATTTCGAAATACAAGATAAAACAAATGCAAAACGATGTTTTCAATGATTTCCACAGAAAATAGCATTCAATCAATAAACAAAATAAGCATCTCAATGACACCAACAAGAAGCAAGTGATGATCAAATGACTAGTAACCCTAGAACTCAATCATATTTCACCTCAAAGCCAATGAGACAAATTTTCTAAATTAATCAGGAAAAATAATCAAAAACACCATAGACACTTTGGAAAATCATTGATAAAGGACACAAAGACTGAAAACAAGAAGAAAACCCTTATTTCCTCTTACACCCTGGGATCACCGCGCTTGTTAAAGGAAAAACAATGATGAAAGCGTGATAATCGTGAATGTAATTAAAGGATCCATGGTGATATCGTGACTGTGAGAGGAGAACTCACAATGGGTGAAAAAAATGAAGAAAAAATAAAAAATCTTCAAGACCAGACAAAAATCAATGTCCTCAAGCAATCGCTAGCAATTGAAAATAGTTACAGAAAACCAAACAAACTAGAAAATGGATGATTGGTCAAAATCATCACAAATTCAAGGTGAAGGATTGAATGGAAAGGGTTATAGCTTCCCCAGTGGAGTCACCATTTTGTTGTCTAGGTAAATCCTCTCTATGGATAGAGATGATCCCTCTAGCCCAATGAGTGGGACTAGCAACCTAAGTGACAATCTACTAGACACTTTCTTAAGTTACAATTGAAATGAGAGACGAAGAAGATGGCCTACCTCGTTCTAATGTTATCATGTTCTCCTTCATTGAAGACCTTGAATCACTTGAGTCACGGGCTCGTTCCTCCTACTCATGACATTTATTCACCTACACAAGAGATCAAGAAACAACAAGACATGCAAATACGAATAACATATTTAAAAGTAACCTACTTAACAGATCAAGAAGTGTTAAGCTAGATGATACATGAGCATACACATTTAGGGAAAATGAACAAGCAATTTTATATTAATAGAATAAATGAGGAAGCATACAACCAAGCCTTGATGTCAATAGGCTCTCCTTGAATGAATGTCCAAGTCCAAGCTAAGATCTCCAACCACTCCTTCTCCAAGACAAATGAGTAGCATATAGGCACAATCTTAGCATACGGGTGAAAATAGACAAAGACCAACCATTTTGGAATGGGAGAGGATGAATATATAGGCAGGGAAAGGGAGTTAGGATATCTCCAAAGATAGGAGTAGGCCCTCATCTCAAGGAGGTAGCTCACAAGGATAATACCAAGAGGCCAAGTTGGGATAACTCGACCTCATCTATGTTGAACAACCTCCAGCTGGCTGCTCTAAAAGCTTCTAGATCACGATGTTTCTCATCCTCTTTAGGAAAATTGCCTTTTTGGGATCATCTTGGGTATACAAGTAAATAGAGTGATGCCATCGTGGGTTTGGTATAATGAAACAAGCGATCATCACGATTTCTAGTCTCATAAGAGCGATGATTCTCAAATCATGGTTTTAGAGCTATTTCCTTCAGGGGAAGCTCAAGGAATTTTCCACTAAATGTCTTAGGGAGGATTTGAGCTTCACATATGAATGAGTATATTGCATGATGGTCATGTTTCAGACACTTCAGGGTATGTCATAGGGAAGTGTAGAAGGTGTGACAAAATACTGTGTAGCAGACTCTTATAAAGAACTCCTACATATGTGCGTGTCTTTCATACTTGACACCTGCGCATAGATCTGTCCATACTACAGAGAATATACATGACTATTTAGAAGACGATCTGCATATGTACATGATCTTTCAGAGGAAACCCAACGTATATATCGGAAAACACTAAGTCATGTTTTTGCTGCAACCACAAAGTATACTTCACACCCCTTACTATCTCATATTCATGTCAAAATATTTTTAACACCACATATCTACCACATTTAGATATTTTAACAAGAAAATCAAACAAGTGCACATGATACCATACTTCAGATTTTTTCAAATCTGTGTATTTTCCCTGCTCCTTGGTGCATACCTATTTCATATCAAATCATTCATAGAAAACACAAAACTTGCACACATAACACTTTGATCTCCATCTCCTTATATAGATTAGGCCTTTTTCAATACATTAGGCTAATACCTTAGTAATGTCAATAGTATTCTTTTATGGGATCCAATATCCATTGCCATGCTCATTGCTATGGGCCAATACCATGGTAAAGGCCCCTAATATTGACAATACCATGGTGCAGAAACTATACGTGACTTTTCTTTACCATACATGTGTATGTACATGGACTTTATTCACAAGACCCATGTATACTCTCCATACTTAACCTTTATCATTCCTTTTTTGGTGAAATGGTATTCCTTTTTCTATTTCACCTGTAGCATCTGCATAACCATCATGTTGACATCTTTATCAAGTAGGTTTCCATCAAGGACAACACATTAGTCATAATGCCAACAATCTCCCCCTTGGGACTTGATGGCAACCACTTTGGTGTTTTTTCATCACTGCTTGTAGATAGCTGTAAACATTTGTAGACATAGCAAGCTTCTCCCCAAACATTTAAACACACCACTACTTGTAGATACATGTAAACACATATGTAAGCATACCAAGTTTTTTTCCAAGCATTCAAACACCAAGCTACTCTCCCAATTTGACATCAAGAGAAAAGGGTTGATCAATGTTCAATGAAGACTTCTTGCTCCCTTTGTAGTGAGGATAAATGTAGGGCTTATATGTTGTGTTAGTGCCTGCCAGTCATGTCAGTCACCACTTCTCAAATATGCTCTTACAAGGTTTGTTAGGGTCTCGAAGTCGAATTTTATCATTTCATTAGGTTTCAAATTAAAATTTGGTCAATAGATGTTGTGTATAGGTCACTGTTGCTCCCCTCACTTACTCATGGTCTTCATCACTCATCATGGTCATTGTCTTCTTCAAGGTGTCATATATCTATTTAAGTATCTTGGGTCATGAAATGGTTAAAACCCTCATTTTAGGTCATGTTTGTTATAGACATTTTTGTGCCTTAAAGCTCTAAGCATGAAATGTACATAAACCAAGGGATCCTAAGTCCCTAAAAGTGTTGTTCCGACCCCTAAAGGAACAAGGTCAACAAATTACAGCTTCTCCCAGAAGTTCTCCACCAGAAACTGCTCAGAATCAGTCAAATCAGGATCATTTCAGTTGCTCCACTGGCTAGCTACGTTGCATAGCACCCAAATACACTAGCTAGGTGTGTTGCAATGCACCTAAATGCACTACCAGGGTGCGCTGAGCGGGAAATGACAAATGGCAGTGCCATTCCGCGAGGTGGAAAGACAATGGAAGCCTCCAGAATCTTCTCCAATGACACTTGCCTCACTGAGTTCGACCAAGGATGAGTAAGAGGCTCTCAATCTCCAAGTGGAAGCAAGAACTGACAGAGAGAAGCCACTAGTCAAATCATAAGCTGACTCATCCTCCTTGCATACATCTATATGGATCCCTCATCCCAGAGATCCAGAGGCTGGAATTTTGTACATTGCAAAGAATTGTTGTTGGTTTTGAGATAGATATCAGAGTATTGGGTGATTTATGCTTTGTTGGAGGTGAAGAGGGGCTTCTTTGCTGGGAGGTTGATGCTGGATCAGGAATCATCGGTTGTAACTCCTCCTGGATCTTCTTGTTATATCAATAAAACTATTTGAGTTTCTCCTACATGCTTGTGTATCATTGATGTTTGTTACATTTGTATGTTTAGCTTAAATCTGATCCTAAGCTTTTTATGAATATAAACCCATGTCTTTGTATAGTTTCCTTCTTCTGTGATCTTGCAGGTACTTGGTGAAGCTGGGCAAGTAAGGGAGCAGGTAGCTGGAAGCTGTCAAAGAGGAGAGAGATTGGATCAAAGGACTAGCGCAAGACACAGGTTGGTTCATCCTATTCCTCTTTGTTTATAGTTCATAAAGAAGAATACAAAAGTAGTTTTCTCTGTTTGTTTCTAAGGTCACTGTCACACCTTAGTGGGATAGGGTCGTTCTGAATAGACACTTTTCCCGGTAACAAAATGGCGACTCCGCTGGGGACGATTGTCTAATTAGTTTGTTTGTGTTTCTCTTGTTGTTTGTTTCATAAACTTAGAAGTAGCAATCGAACTACATTTGCCATTAACAAATGCAAAGTAGACATCTGCTACTTCAATCCATTCACTGGATCTGTTTATGATATGAACAGCTGATTCAAAAATGATCTGATTTCCCTTTGTGATAGCTCTTAGACGTCCTTTAAATCTATCCTCTGATTGTGCATTACTGATTGCTTTTACTCGGCCAAAAACCATAGATTAAACTGCAAACCATGACCCAGAACCCGGATAGAATTCTCGTTTCTGCCCCAGCGCAGGCTCTGTGAAGAGGTTCTGCATTTCAACGCACTTCCCAAGAGGGCTACCTGCGTTGCAATGCAGTTTCTCTATGTAACAGGTGCGCTGATCAGCCTAGCCCTGTGCAACTGAGGTTCTTTGCTTCATTTTTTCAGTTTTATCTCTGATTTTTGCAGCCTGTGATCAGTGTATGTGTCTGTTTAAAAACGCCTTTTCTTTGCCGTAATTTCGCCTCATTTGTGCAAAAGAACTGTAGGTGTTTTTGTGTGTTTGTTGCGTCATTTACAGTTTTCCATTGCAAAAGTAGAATAGTCATACTGTCGTCCTTTGATTTAGATCTGTCGCAAGTGTCGATTTTGATCATAGGAGAAAGTTTATTTGTTGTTGACAGTCGATTATGCTTTTACTTTTGCCTTTGGTTTGAATTTGTGACTTTCTAGTGTCGAAACAAGTATTTATTTCAAAATCATAAAGTGTCGTAATCATCTGTACCTTTTGATTTCGAAAAGAAGCTTGTTTGTGTTGGTCACTTGAAAGCAAGTTCAGATTTGTACATCAACTTTCTTTTTAGGCATCAATATTAAGAAAGTGAAAAACAAATGCATGCACTTGTGCATTTGCATATTGACAGTCTGTTTGGCTTGATTTAGGAAAGTGCATTTACAGTGTGCTCTTTGCTCTTTGTGAAAAGATTGTGTCTTTCTTTTCCCCTTGTAGCTAGGATTTTCATTGCTGAAAAGAGATAAAAGTTTGCTTATCATCTTTAGATTGCATTTTAGGAATTACATCTACATCTCGTGGTGAACCCAAAAGGCAAACTTCATAAGAAAGATCAACTTAAAATAAATTCAATGAATCTAACAACGCTTTGGAACTTAACGCACAACATTTAAAGGTCTAGGCTAGAGACATATTCCGGCGTCGTAAAGCCTGGTAACTGTTGTCCTCACTGATGGTTGGGTGATTCCTCCACTTTGAGACGATAGGTGCCAGTACGGACTTGTGCTCCCACGTACCGTCGAGTATATATTGGGAGACCCCTATAGGCTTAAATCCTTTTATCCATAGGAAGCCGTGTCGGCCGCCCTACTGATCGCAATGCACCAAACACAGCATTCGGGAAGATTGACTGCTGTACTGTAAAAAGTATTCTGCAGTTTTACGATTTGTTTGGTACTCCCTCTACCTAGATCTCCAGAGCAGTCCCTTTCGTTCCTTTTCAGACTCCTTAACGGAAAAGGTCCATCTGAGCACTTGTCACTTCAGGCTCATTAAAAATCGAAGGAGACTAGAGTCATCTTTTGTTTTTTCTCGACTCTTAAAAATTGAAAAAACAAGTTGTGTCAAAAGCGTCTAAAATTCATTTAATTCGGAAACATACTTCCCTTTTTTATTTTAGTTGATTGAATAATCCACAATCGTGGAAGAAAGTCAATTGAAACCCCGTCGTTCGCGGAGGCTTACGAGTCAACCGTCTTTGTCTCCGGAATCGAAACCAGTACGGACAAAGCGAACTCGTTTAACCGGTTCCAAATCTCCTATTAAAGTTAGAACAAGTGTTCCAACGACATCAGAGACTCCGGTTACTCCAAACATTTCTGGAATCCCTGCCTCTATAGAAGAAGTTCAACAGCCACAGAGGGATAGTGATACTGATCATAGTCTGAGAGTAAACACTTGTGTTACTGAACCAGTTCCATCTACAATCGGTTCGGAGAGTCTTGCTCTTCAAACATCTGTCGCTGTCGATTCCACACCTTCTTCGGCACCAGAAATATTTTACGGACCTTACGGTCTTCCCCTTCCACCTGGTCTGATTGCAATTGAAGAAATTGTAGAAGATCCTCAAACAAGTACTCCAACACACTTTGGAGTCGGGATCACTCTATATCCTTCTTCATCAGAAGTTAGTCTACCACCAACGGAAGCTCCTGTAGAATCGCTAGGTAATCTTTTGGATAGACTACAAATGTCTAAACAACCGTCAACATCTAGGACTGTGTCATCTGACACAGCGACAACAGAACTCCCTGCTGTCACTACGACAATGTTCACCGGCATACCATCTGTCCCGACTAGCTCTCAACCGCTAGAAGGAGCCCACTCAGGGGCTATTTCGACAGTCTGGTCCGTTCCTGTTTGTTCATTCGGAATAATATCCGGAAACTCTTATGTTGAGTCTCAACAAATTGATCCGTTTGGAGGTCAATTTGGGCAGTCCGGTCCCCAAGGGAAAACAATTCCCTTGAGTTCTGGATTACCACCGTATGGGGGGCAGTATGCCCTTTCATTATCCCCTCCGGGAGGATATCCATACGGGAGTTCACAACAATATTCAGGTTATACTGGAATTACCTCAAGTGGTTGGGTACCTATACTACCTCAACAACCAAGAGTTGTGTATTCGATGCAACAATGTGTACCTATGTCGAATATCCCGACTACACTAGCTATTGTGACAGTGTCACAAGTTCAAACGCTTCCTGTTGTATGCCAACCTCAGGTTTCTCATGTTGTAATGCAACAGCCCCTTGACCCTGCGACTCAACCAAAATTGCCAACTAGTGGGGCGACACAGGTCCAGATGGGTACAATTACCCCACACCTTGGTCCAACGGTTAGTATAGCGCAACAGCACATGGCTTCACAACCATGGCTGGTGCAATACCAACAACCACAATTCCAACAAGTATACCAAGGTTCTGAGCAGCAAATCTTTGCGAACAGTGGACAGCCGTACATTCAAAATGGTCAGAATCAACCATTTTAAAATGGTCATGTCCACCAACCTTATCAGTCATACCAGCATCAAATGCATTATGCTGGCATGCAAAGTCCAACTGCTCAGGCAATCCCATCTTACCCTGGGTATGCTTCACCTAATCTGAATCAGCAGTTACCATTCGTGGCAACTTTAGAGTTACCTGATTTAAACCGGTTAACAAACGATCCAATTGCTTATGCCCCTTGGTGGCCAGCGATTCCGCATAAACTTCCATCAGATATTCCTATATTTAATGGAAATCCGGGTGAAGATCCATCGAATCACGTGATGACATTTCATCTATGGTGTTCATTAAACACCCTAAATGATGATTCGATAAGACTTCGCCTCTTTCAGAGGACGTTAATGGGTCCAGCGGCAAAATGGTACATTGAATTGCCTAGAGCTTCGTTCGACAACTTCAGTACCTTAGCCACAACCTTTTTAACCCATTTTCAATTACCGATAAGGTACGAAACGGGAACAGAACTCCTTACCAACTTCAAACAGACAATGACCACTCACATATCTGATCATATACATGAGTGGCGAAATCGTCGTAGGATGGTAAAAACGTACGTCCCCGATCATCTATTAGCTGAATGGTTTATCAAGTCATTACTACCTTCCATCACGGAAGATGTGGAAAAGGGGGGAGTCATAACGGAAGAGCAAGTTATCGCTCGTGCACAATATCTGGACTTGATCTATACTCAGTCCGGCACGCTCTACGAAAAAATACCTGACGCCCCTAGACCGGAATTCTCAATTCCTCCTCCTCCTAAATCAAACAATGACTCTCATGCCGACGATGGCGTGATTGGCACAACAGACATG
Organism: Pinus tabuliformis; assembly: GCA_031772625.1. Taxonomy (NCBI): domain Eukaryota; kingdom Viridiplantae; phylum Streptophyta; class Pinopsida; order Pinales; family Pinaceae; genus Pinus; species Pinus tabuliformis. Next base: position 44,767,686 of record CM062815.1, read on the forward strand.
AAATCAACAAAGGCTACATACAAGAAGGCCCGTAAGATTTCAGGTCAAAATGCAAAAGACGAACTTCTTTCTTCGGAAGTAAATGCCGTATCGACAGATAAGCGCAAAGAAACCAAACAACCAGGAAGCAAGAAGAAATGCAAAGGGAAGAAGAAGAAACAGGATGAGTCATCTCCTGAAAAACCTTCTACAAACCCTTCTGGGCAAAGGAAACCCCCTGTGGGGTGTCATATATGTGATGAGGATCATTGGACAAAAGAGTGTCCATACAAAGCTGAGCTTAAGAAATTATTTAAAAGTTCGAAAACCTCAGCAGTGTTAACTGATCCGTTTCCAAACCCAGGAACGAATCTGGTTGAAAGTGGAAATCCTTCCCCGTCTCAAGTGCTGATGTTGTCGATTTCAAAACAGCAGAATGATGCTTTGATTTCGACAAGGAACAAAGATTATGGGAATCCGCAGCTGTCGAACAACAAGGATAAAGATCAACCAAGTAGTTCGACAACAACTTCGACAGAAGTTGTACCACCCACCATCCCTGAATTGACGATAAAACTGCCGAAGGGAGTAGTACACAAGTCGACATTTAATCCCCGCGCTAGAGCGGCGCAACATTATAACATAGTGGAAGATTTGGCCCAATCGCCATCCGCTATGTCGACTCTTGAAGTACTACAAAATTGCCCATCCCAAAGGCAGGCTTTGTTATCAGCCATTGGTGGGATTGATCCAAATGATTCCAATCTTGTATCCTTTGACCACAAAGGATACGATCCTCAGTTACCGGCTCAACTAGCTTTCCTTGTTTAAGTGAAAGCCCTCAACAAAACTGTTCATCGAACAATTATTGATGAGGGGGCATCTACATGTATTACGTCGATGAGTTGCTGGAAAAATTTAGGATCTCCAACCTTGTCGCAGTCTGCGACGACGTTAAAAGCATTCGACGGAAGGACATATACCCCATATGGTATCCTAAATAACTTGAAAATTGAACTAGGAGGGAAAACAGTAGAAATAGATGTTGAAGTCATCGATGGGAATCTTGATTACAACATCCTACTAAGAATACCATGGATTTATGCCATGGCAGCTGTTGTGTCGACCTATTTTAGAAAGATTGCATTTCCCTTTCAAGGAGGGATTACAATCGTCGATCAACAAAACTTCCTCCCCAATGGTTCTCAAGTTACAGGAAGCATTCCCATGATCCATGGAAGCCCCCATTCGCTTCAGAATATTAGAGTAGGCCTACTAAAAGATCCTATACTAATGGGAACTTTCGCTCTTCCACCTCCAATCGATCGGGCGGAAGTAGCCTCGATAGGAACCTGCCACATGATATCTTCTACAAAGATATCAGAAAACGATATCAACATGGATCATGCAGTGGTTTTGCCCCCAAGCCCAATAGAAATATTATAGCAATCAACGTTTCTAGCATGGGAGGCAAACCCAAATCAACACTCATCAAGCATTTGGATAGATAGGTCTAGAGAGTATGGTACTCCTTCAGATCCTTGGTCGCGAGTGCATGTCACCGACAAAGGAATTCTCCAAGCTATGGTAATTGAAGGAGCACCATGGAATGATTCCCACCATCGTTCTCTTCTTCCGGATTGTGAAGAAGATACTCAAAATGACCTTTACCATCCTTCAGTAGTGGATTTTCTAACAAGTACTATAAATACGGTAGATTTCGAGCGAAACTTGTCCAACATTGAAGAGACTATAGCCATAAATATCTCAACCAAAACAGATATTGTAGAGAATATTTATGTTGGCAAATGTTGTTCTCCTTCAGAACTGGAAATATATAACGCTCTTTTTCGCGAATTCAGAGATGTCTTTGCTTGGTCATACAGTGAAATGCCAGGCATCGACTCGAGTATTGTTGAACACGAAATTAAGATGTATCCATATGTCAAACCAGTACGACAACGGCTAAGGCAGGTGCACCCCAAGAAAGCCGCTGCCATCAAGGCAGAAGTTGAAAAACTTCTCCATGCTAGTTTCATCTACCCGGTTCCTCTAACCGATTGGGTATCGAATATTGTCCCTGTTATGAAGAAACAGGGGACAATTAGAGTGTGTGTCGATTATAGGGATGTAAATCAAGCTTGTCCAAAAGACAACTACCCTACACCCTTCATTGACCAGATAATTGATAAATGCGCCAGATGCCTAATCTTTTCATTCATGGATGGATTCTCCGGGTATAATCAAATAAATATTCGCCCACGGGACCAGTCAAAGACTGCATTCATTTGTCCGTGGGGCACATTCGCATAACGAAAATTACCCCTTGGCTTAAAGAACGCAGGGGCGACATTTCAGAGGGCAATGAACTATGCCTTCCATGACATCAAAAACATCGTTCAACCATACCTCGACGACCTTCCGGCTCATTCGCGAAAGCGGACTGATCATCCACAACATTTAAGAGCGATATTTCTACGTTGCCGACACTACAAGATACGACTCAATCCACACAAATGTGTATTTTAAATCAATTCTGGTCATTTACTTGGCTTTTTAGTCTCCAAGGATGGGATTCGTCTTGACCCGTGTAAGGTCCAGGCAATCATAAATTTGCCTCCACCTTCAAATTTGCTTCAGATTCAGAAACTCCAAGGGAAAGCAAACTTTCTGAGGAGGTTCATTCCAAATTACGCCGAACTTGCTAAAGGTTATACACGTCTTTTGAAAAAGGAGGTATCCTTTGTCTGGGATCAGGTTGCACAAGCTTCCTTTGATGCTTTAAAAGATTCCCTAATGAAAGCATCATTAATGTATGCCCCCGATTATCAAAGAGATTTTAACCTGTATCTGGCTGCAGCAGATACGACCATCACAATGGTTTTAGTTCAAGAAGTCGATGGAATTGAACATCCTATATATTATTTAAGTAAGAACTTAAATGATACAGAAAGCAAATATTATTATGTTGAATAACTAGCGCTTGCAGCTGTTCAAACGATACAAAGATTTCGACACTATGTCCTCCGAAAAACTACCATTCTGTCAAATTGCAACCCATGACTTATATATTGTCGCGACAGTTGCTGGGGGGGAAATATTCAAAATGGATAGCGATCTAGTTTTTGCAGAATTATTATGCGATCTCCCATCGTCGTCCAACGATGAAACATCCGAAGAATCAATCATGGATGAGAATTTGTTTCTGATATCTATAAGCAATGAGTGGTATGGAGATATAATCATTTATCTCCAAACCCAAAAATTTAGGCAAAACACCTCACACTCTGATCAAAAACGTATTCGATACCAAGCAAAAGACTACATGATCGTCGGTGATACACTTTACCATCGTGGTATAGATACAGTTCTGAGAAGGTGCCTCACCCATGAGGAGGCCGAAAAAGCCCTGAATGAGTGTCATTCAGGCGCCTGTGGGGGGCATCAATCTGGATATGCTACAGCACAAAAAATATTACGAGCAGGATACTTCTGGCCAACAATGTTCAAAGATTGCATAACCGCAGTTAGAAGTTGCCATGCTTGTCAAATTTTTGATAGAAAAACCAGAAGACCACCCGCACCTCTACAGCCAATAGTTTTTGTTGGGCCGTTCGCCAAATGGGGCATCGATTTCATGACATGTAACCCCACCTTGACCGGGGGGCATGGGTATATCATAGTCGCAGTTGACTATTTTACCAAATGGGCCGAGGCAATGTCTACATTAGATAATACTGGTGAAACAGCTGCCCTTTTCTTTTTCAATCATGTAGTCGCTAGATTCGGCGTACCACAGGCTATAGTCACGGATCATGGATCGCATTTTCGCAATCACATGATGGTTGAATTAGCTGCCAAACTAGGGTTGTCTCACGACATCTCTACTCCGTATTATCCGCAAGCCAACGGACAAGTTGAAGCGATCAACAAGGTCCTGAAGCGCATGCTGCAAAGGATGATCAGAGTTCACAAAAGAAGGTGGCACCTAATCCTGTACTCAGCCTTGTGGGCTTACCGAACATCGGTAAGAAATGCAACCGGGTTCACACCCTTCCAACTGGTATATGGCCTGGAAGCAGTCTTACCAGTCCAGTGTGAAATCTCATCTCTCAAACTCGCAATTGATCTCCTCCCCGGAACTTCAGAAGGAGAGGCTCGTTTCTTGGAATTAATCCAATTGGATGAAACCCGTCATGACGCCGCTCTGGCTAACGAAGCCCATAAGAAACGAGTCAAGGCACAATTCGACAAAAATGTCAAACCCCGTGTCTTCTCGGAAGGTGACTTGGTCTTGCTTTACGACCAAGAATCCGATAAATTGGGAGCAGGTAAATTTATGTCTTTATGGATGGGTCCCTATATTGTTAAACGAGTGTTAGCGAAAGGAGCCTACGAGTTAATGGATTATGACGGAATTCCACTGGCGCAACCTCGTAATGGGTTGTACCTCAAGCGTTACTATGCATAAATAGTAACCAATATGCATTTGTTATATTTTTGTTTTCGCTAAAGGGTTTGTTTTGGTCAAGTAATCCACTTTTTATACTTATTGCAGATGTCAAACCTATTGGAGCCATGTGTTATATATGCCGACGGAGCGAGTCGTAGTTCGCGGAACCTGTCCTCCACAACCTGGGCCATTTTTGATCCAAGCGGCGAGTTAGTATGTTTCAAAGGTGTATGTATTGGTCAATCAACGAATAACATCGCTGAGTATAGCACGTTGATAGAACTTCTCTCTGATGCCATCACCCATGGTATACGCCGACTAATTGTCAGGCTAGACTCACAACTCGTAATACTACAACTCAATGGTATATATTCCGTCTGAAACCCAGCTATTTATCGCATGTTCCTAAGGGTTAAGATTTTGGAAAGACAATTTGATCTTATTCAATACCAACATATTTCCAGAAACTTAAACACATTAACCGAATCATTAGCAAACTATGTGTTAGATAGACATTTGCAACATTTATAAAAAGAAACACATCATCAATGTTTGACATGTGGATCATATAGCTCAACCAAAATAAAACCCCGAAAATCAAAAATATATATAGCTGTTTATGGTTTACACATAATGTTCTGTAACCAAGACAAAATCGGTCACACGACCCAAAAACTCAAAATGCTAGGAGGCACCCTAGTCTAATGATGCTCGTGATAGCAAGTCATAGCCTGTGCGATCATGCGTAGGAGACGAGTCCATCGTCTGGGCACACCAGTAATATGCCGTTGTAACCGCAAAGGTAGCTCGTCAGTCCTCACATCTGGTATACCAAGGGTGAGGCCCTCAACCTGCTCTTGTAAAGCTGAGAGAGTCTCGGCCACATCGAGGTCGCGAAGAATAGCCCTTCCGGCGGCCTCTCCTGCTGGGGCAACAGCTGGTACTCTCAGGCGAACTACTGGACGAACAGGACCAACATCTGCATGTACACATGAGTTTGATTAAAGTCTTGATAGAATAAAGCACAAGAACATTACAAGCAAAAAACGATAAACAACAATATGGTCAAGAATTTTACCAATAGCACCCCACTGCTCACCATCTGGCAGTACTAAATCTGGATCACCCCGGAAGTCCATGCCATCATATGGATACTCGGAATAAACCATCTCCTGACGATCAAACCACCTGAGGAAGGTATCAGAAAATGAAATCTGAGACTGGCCAGCATGCCTAGACATATGGTCAACCCATCTCTACATACGTGGTTCAGTAGGAGAAGGTAAATCGAGTGCAATGTACTGTGACTGCATCAATGGTATCTTCTCCAAGAAAAAGGCAGTCAAAATAGAACCGAACCCAAAGTTATTCAACCTCCCATTCTTTATCTTGGTCAACTATTCTTTCATCACAAGAAGTACTGCGTCGCACCAGTTGAACACCTTCGGTTGGAGGCATTCCAAGGCATGCTGCATATAGGATCTGTTGGCTACATGAAGAGACGCACTACCGGCCATCCTACCAAAAGTAAACAAGATAGTCCTAAGGGACCTGTCAGTGACATCACGGATGATTATCTTGTTGTCTTTACTCGGCTGAGATCCTTCTCTGCAATACTGGCGGACATAATCTCTCATAGAATCGCCTCCTCGGGCCGAACCTGACAAAGAGATGGGGGCACCTCGCCTCAACAAGCCAGTCAAGAAATAGATGTCTACTACAGTCAAGGGGATAGATTTTCCCCTAGTCTAGAAAACTTGATTGATAGGATCCCAAGCATCGAGCAAATACTGCAGTAAGTTGATCTGTTGACTCATGCTAGAAATGTGGAAGAACTTTAGCAAGCCACAATTCCGCAGCGCGTTCACTGTAATTCGATCATGTAGGGCAATCATGTCCTCCTCTTCATGCTCACGTTCTTGCCATGTAAGGGTCATCTTGCTCCCAAATCTCTGAAAAAACAAACAAGAGAGGAGTTAGATCCTGATTTTGGTGAGAAACAGCCAAAAATTCCATCAAAAATTGTGCAACAAATTCCCTTTCTACGCCCAATGCACCTGCAGCAGTGTTCTAGGTGCATTGAATGTCAAACTGCCTTCATACAGGCCAGCATTCAACACAGGTTTCGATGCACTGGGGGTGCGTTGATGGCAGAACGAATCCCTCAAACCCCAGGGGCTCAGAAAAGCAGGGAATCAGGGTCAAAAAGCAAAATGGAAACCATGAAATGAAAGAGCTCAGGTTTAGCTCCTACCTGCTCCAGACGGCACCGAGAATCGTCCATAGGATCTCCTGAAATCAACTGATGAAAATCAAGGGGGAAAAGCACCTCCAAAGCTCCAACAAACCAAGTTCAAATGAAATGGTAAAATGAGAGGTAAAAACACTTTTTGATTACTTTTACGTAGTTCAGAGTAAAATATTAGCGTTTTAATCTCGTTTTCAAGCAAATATTGTTCATTTCTGACTAGTTTGATAAAGCAATTGAAAATACAGTACGATCTTTGGAAGGACAAAGATATTTATGGTAAAAAATCAAAACAAGACCATCTGATCGAGCAGTTTTAGCACATAGTTCAAGCTCGTTAAAAATAAACATAAGACATGATCAAATGTTTCCACCCGCGTTTAAGCTCATTAAAAAATGAACTATTCCCCAGTAAATAACCACCGTGAATGTAGCATTTCCGCCATTAAAGCCTTGGTTGTGTTTGCACCGTCACCTCCACTTTTCCATTGGCTGATCATTCACCTCCATTTGATTGTTTACCCATTTTGAGGAATAGCTGCGAAGAGTGATTACACTAGCCATCCTTGTGACACTGCCGTGATTGGAAAATTCCAACCCTTACCTGGAATCAGCTGCTACCCATTTTATCACTCGTTCCTCAAAAGACGAGTCTTCTTTAAGCTCTTTTCAACTGACTCGTAAAATATGAAAAGATTGCCGAGTTTTGGCCTTCCAGCTCGTTAAAGCGACGGGAAGTGCTATCCCTCCTCTAGATTTTAATCTTTTTGGACCTGAGGGATTATTGCACAAAAAGATCGAGCGCTTGTTTTTTTCGGCTCGTTAAAACTATTGAAAATTCATCCCTTCTGTATTGTTTTATATTTTTTCGGACTTAACGGATTAGATGATGAAAAAGGAATTTTGGAGTTACCTTTACGTACCTTTTTAGACTCTCTAAAAATGAAAAGGACCGAGTTATCTTTTTCGTTAAACTCGTTAAAAAGATTAATAGCGACAAACTTGTCTTTAGACGAGAACGAGTTTCACTATCGTTAGACTCGTCAAAACATAGCGATGGGTTTTCCCGAAGGGAAAATTATATAACAAGCATATGTTAACCTCCTCAAGCTTGACAAAAATAAAGAGGTACTGGTCAGCAATGACTGGGGAAAAATTGGGAAGAAAACTCAAAGAATCTTTGTTGGTAGCAAGTTGCTCTTGAACATGACACTTCCACTCCGTGTCTGAGTCGGGTTGGGTTGTTTCATTCACCGGTCACATCACCATGGTCACGCCATACCATCCACATTTGGGGTAAATGCTACCAATCCATCACATAAGTGTCGCCGACATGTTCAAGAGAAGTCATCCAGAGAAGTCACCTGTGTCCCATCCACTACCATACATTATACTTCATTCCTTCATGACCGCCATCCTGAACCGTATATCATCAGATTGTTTTCACCTCCATCAAAATCATTTGCTCCGTTCCGTGTCATTGATGTGGGATTCATTAAGGCCCTCCTTTGACGGATCGCTTCTTGTCGACATCAGCTCATTATCCAAGAAGTTGATCTAGGAACACCCCGTTCAGTAATTTGAAGCTTGCATGCCTCAATGGCAAGTTTCTCACTTCCGGCGACAGGTATACATCAATGACCTTCGACCGAAATATTTTGCGTGGTGTTCGACACCAAGTCCTTTATTCACACCACGTGAATTGTACTGCAGTACCTTGAGGGTCATCATCATTATCGGTGATTCCTCTCGCGCTTGTTAACAGTTTACATAATTGACTGGTAATCAAGTGATGTCTTTCCATGTTCGACTTCAAAACATCTCTCACATGGATCGACTTGTACTTCGCGTGAAGATCAGATGAGATTGAAGACCCCGAATCTAGTTTCATCCATCCGGGCTACAATATATATTCAGGAAAATAAAGACATTGAAATGTACAGCATTGTAGCACAGACAATCATCCTACCAAAAGGATGATGGCTCTATCAGAATCATCAGTCTACCATAAGACGATTGTCTGTCCTATGTACATGAAAATGAATTTATAAATCTGAGCATGGGAATGCCCGCCTCAGCTAGATCATGAAAACAGTATGAAGATAATGTATTGCATTGTATCTTATTACAGGTCTCCTCCCAGCATTGAAAGAACTTTGGATCCTCCTAATAAAGCATTTCACCCGATAAACGGCCTCATGCTTTAGGGGGCAACTGTTATAGACATTTTTGTGCCTTATAGCTCTAAGCATGAAATGTCCATAAACCAAGGGATCCTAAGTCCCTAAAAGTGTTGTTCTGACCCCTAAAGGAACAAGGTCAACAAATTACAGCTTCTCCTAGAAGTTCTCCACCAGAAACTGCTCAGAATCAGTCAAATCAGGATCATTTCAGCTGCTCCACTGGCTAGCTGCGTTGCATAGCACCCAAATACACTAGCTAGGTGCATTACAATGTGCCTAAATGCACTACCAGGGTGCGTTGAGTAGGAAATGACAAATGGAAGTGCCATTCCGCGAGGTGGAAAGACAATGGAAGCTTCCAGAATCTTCTCCAATGACACTTGCCTCACTGAGTTCGACCAAGGATGAGTAAGAGGCTCTCAGTCTCCAAGTGGAAGCAAGAACTGACAGAGGGAAGCCACTAGTCAAATCATAAGCTGACTCATCCTCCTTGCATACATCTATATATGGATCCTTCATCCCAGAGATCCAGAGGCTGGACTTTTGTACATTGCAAAGAATTGTTGTTGGTTTTGAGATAGATATCAGAGTATTGGGTGATTTATGCTTTTTTGGAGGTGAAGAGGGGCTTCTTTGCTGGGAGGTTGATGCTGGATCAGGAATCATCAGTTGTAACTCCTCCTGGATCTTCTTGTTATATCAATAAAACTATTTGAGTTTCTCCTACATTTTTGTGTATCATTGATGTTTGTAGCACGTGTATGTTTAGCTTAAATCTGATCCTAAGATTTTTATGAATATAAACCCATGTCTTTGTATAGTTTCCTTCTTCTGTGATCTTGCAGGTACTTGGTGAAGCTGGGAAAGTAAGGGAGCAGGTAGCTGGAAGCTGTCAAAGAGGAGAGAGATTAGATCAAAGGACTAGCGCAAGACACAGGTTGGTTCATCCTATTCCTCTTTGTTTATAGTTCGTAAAGAAGAATACAAAAGTAGTTTTCTCTCTTTGTTTCTAAGGTCACTGTCACACCTTAGTGGGATAGGGTCATTATGAATAGACACTTTTCTCGGTAACAATGGTCTAGGGTTTCACTCCATGTGTCATCATGATACCATATGTCAAAACAAAAACATGTCCATCATGTGAGTTAGTGGATAAAGGGAGTTTTAATCTTAAGGAAATCAAAATAAAGGTAAAATTAATGTTTTATTTCAAATAACACAATGCTGGAGTACACTACCTTGTCTCATCATTTCTCAGAGGCACATATGATGTCATGCCGCTACCAAAGAAAAAATAAACTTTCAAGCTACAAAGGACCATCCAAAGAATCAAAAGGGTTTCATTTCAACATTAAAAACTTTAAGCATCTCCTCGGCAAGTAAATAAACATCTGGCACCTCTTATGCATCCTTCATTTTGAAGAACTTAGTGAAAATCCCTCTCCTAGGGCTTCACTGTGCTTTTCATCTCCAAATGCTTTTGATTCATTGCATTGAGAAAAAACCTAGTTTTTATGTTCCATAACCCCCACACATACCTTATATACCCCTCCCAACCATTTCCCATACCCATTGCCTTCATTTTCCCTCATTTTCACTAAACCCTAGCTCAATGCTGCGATTTTGCAAATTTCTAGGCTAGGACTATGTTTTGGACTTTTTCACACCTTTACCTCACTCTTTTCAAGAAATTCCACCTCTATACACTCCCTAAAACCTACCCCTACCCGCAAAATTTCCCCAAGAATTTAGAAATCACCTAACCCCTTCATTCCCCTCCATCTACAAGGTTGTCTCAAATCCCCTATTTTCCCAAAACTAAACCCTAATTCTTCCTCCTAGTGAGCTAGGGTTTCACCTTGGAAGAAGAGGCCACACACATAGAAAATAAGAAGTACAATAACGGAGTACATGTCTAAAGATTTGAGCCATCTAATGCCAAAGAAATTAGTGCCTCACAAACTCATCAAGAGGTCATTTGTGGCACATAGGGATGGTTTTGCTTCAAAGTGTGTTTCTGACCAAATGGAGATGAAATTGACAAAATTGGAAGAGGTATTTGTCAATAATATACCAAGGGAAATAGACCTCCTTTAGTTTTTACACAGGTATCATATATTGTGATATATGCAACTTTCTTGGAGGCCTATGTCAGAAAATAAAAAAAAGTTCAAGTTAATTTCCTGTTTTAGTCATGATTTTGTGGCACAGATTCCGAGAAAATGAAAATGAATTTCTCAAAAATGAGAGGTTTTTCTTCATAACATTATTCTCTACGACAAAATCTCTCACTTTTCCAAATATATATATATATATATATATTTGAGGCATCTTTTCGTGAAAAACCCAGGATTTTGACCCTGCCAAAAACACAACGTCTTGGCGCTGCGCCTTTTCCTTAGAGCTCTAAATGACAAGTGGCTTGAATTTATAGAAATATTATGGCCTCCTATCAAAACCCATTTCCACATATTTTTCAAACAGGGCTCAAATTTTGAGAAAATGAGAAAAATGGGTCAAAAATCAACATTCTGCCCTCTTTTTGACAAGCACTGCACTTCTAGAGGCACCTTGGGAGGATGCATTTTTGAAGGCGTTCCCATGGGTAATTTTTAAAAATTAAATGTGTTATAGAAACTATACAAGCAAGGCTAGTCGACTGTTCTCTCAAATTTCAATTTGGACTTCAAGAAGACACCTAAAAGTGGGCTCAACTTTGGCACTGTGCTTCTGCAAATTTCTGAGTTTTTATTTTAAATTTCACTGTGTAATTTCCTAGTTTTCAGTTTGACTTGGTCAAAGTCAATAATCATGATGTAATTGTTGTAGTTTGAGGTTAGATGATGTAATAATGAATAAATATACATCATAGTTTTTTTTTTTGTTTATTGTTAATTAGGCCTCATTAAGGAAACAAAAGTCAAAACAAGGTCGAAGAGAAGATTTTGTATTCGACCTTCTCACTCTCACCTGTTGGTTGAGAGAATCTTGGAAATAATTCCACCACCTAGAAATTTGAATCCTGAAGGTGGGGAAGTTGTTTAATTGAGTCTATATGTACTCATTCATAGAGACGGGTTGGAATTTTGTGGAGAAGCTTATACCTTATGTTCTTTTATAGTTAATACTGGAGCAGTTGTAGCTATATTTCAGGAATTCTTGTTCAGTGAGTCTATGGTGTTGTTTTATTTTCCTATTATTTTATAATGGATAAATCATCTTCTTTTCTCGATTTATCTTCTTCCTATGAACATCCTTGCAGTTATATAGACAAAAATGTTAGATCTAAGCTTTGTTTATCTAAAAATCATGTTTGTGTTTCTTTTCTTCTAAAACTAATAAATTCATGCTTTTATAGGCTCATTATGTTTTCTTAAAACTCTCAGACCTATACTACATTGAAAACACTTTAATTTCACCATAACGCACTGATATCTAGCTCCTTTTTATATTTGTCACAACTTACTTTAAGCCTTGACCTAATTACATGCTCTAATCCCTAGTCTAGCAGACCAAAAACCCTAAATTCACAAATACTCAAACAAGACTTGTATATCTAGCCTAAAACCTATTTCTTTCTAGTTATTCATTGGCAAATCCTTAGAGAGATACCTCTCTGGTTCATTAGGGCTAGCCACTGAGTTGAAAGTGGTTCGAGGTTACCTCTTTCGATCTCCTCCTCAGCCTAGGATATTGTAGGGGATAATATGTTGAATATGAATATGGACCATGCTTCCCCTCATCATATGTTGAATCTTATGGAAGTTTTTTGAGGAAGTTCATGACTCTATGACTCAACCAAATATTATTGTTCCTATCACCAAGGACTCACTTACATTAATCACCCAACGTAGTGGGGTTACATATTTGACTCAACATTACATAAAATGCCCAAAATAATGAGATTACATACATAATTGACTTGACCCCAATAGTCCAAACATGATTAAGTATTACAATGATTACATCATGGGTCTTTATGTGACCTTTACATCAAGAGACATATATGACATTTATGACCAAAATCAAAGCAATAACATGAGAGTATTCAATCACCATCATATACAATATAGGATATTGCATCATCATCTTGTATCATCATCATAAATTAGCATAACATCATCGACTTCTTAAGCAACATATAGTCATCATGCAAAACTTCAGCAACAAAAGTGTCATCAACATCATAAACAATAATAAGCATCATTATGTAACAAGGAAATGCCAATAAATCATAATTCCAACAATGTACCCCCTGAACTTGTGCCAACTTATTCACTATTAGGTCTGTTCACATCCAACTCATCAATTAGTAAAGTCAAAATAGCAACAACAACTCATAACCATCATTAGCCAATATCACTTCTAAGTAGAATTTGAATATCAACATACTATAACCAACCAATACTAGAACCAGAGGGAAAATGAACAATTGACTAAAATATGCTAGAACCTCTCCTTGAGACTGTCCCACCGTTTCTTCATCATAGAGAAACATGCGCTATTTTCTATAACCAAACTCACATATATACGTGACTGCCCTTCATGAGATTCGCATACAAACAATGATACAAAAGCAAATAGTTTATCAAGGCCTTAACTAGACCCCTACTAGCTATGACAGGAACTTCATCAAACATATCATCGACATAAAACCTGCAGGTGTTAATAACATAGTTAAGTGTAGGAGACTCTTACTTATCTGAGAATTACCATGAACCATTGTTTCCTCGTGTCATTTGTTGCCTTATCAATTATTAGTTCATAGATACAATATCCATTCAAATACAAGTAAAAACATGTTGAGAGCCAAACATAGTTGCTGCCATAAACTGAACATGTAACCAACATAATAGGAACATAATTACTGTAATAATTTTCAATCTCAACTCCCCCTAAACATGAAATATATGTCAAAATAATTAACAAAGTGATGAGGAAGATACCACTCCTAGTTTCTTTCTAGGATATTCAAATGATTCATGTGGAAGTGGATTTGTAAATATATCTACAACTTATTCCTTTGAAGGAACATATTCCATTTTGACCTTTTGTTCAAGCACCTGTTCTCTCATAAAGTGATATTTGATGGGAATATGCTTGGGTTTTTAGTGCATGACAGGATTTTTCAAAATGCTTATGGCACTAGTATTATCACACATAATAGGTATAGGTTGAGGACAAGTGATTTGAATGTCTTGCAATTTTTGCATCATCCATAGAAGTTGAGTACAACAAGATGCAGCAAAAACATATTTTGCCTCAATTGTAGATAAAGAAATGGATCTTTGTTTTTTGTTGAACCATGATACCAAGCAAGGTCCCAGATAAAATTCTCCTCCACTAGTACTCTTTTGATCATCAATATTACTTGCCCAATATGTGTCTGTGTAAGAATGAAGTGTGAATTTGCATCTTTTGGATACCATAGACCGAAATCTTGAGTTCCTTATAAATAATTGAATATCCTCTTGACTGTACACATATGAGTTTCTTTAGGATTTGCTTGAAATTGTCCAACAATCCCAACTACATGCATAATATTTGGTCTTGAGCCTGTAAGGTAGAGCAAGATTTGGATAATATGTCTTTATTTTGTTCGATTCGCTTAAGGATAATCATCATGTGAACTAAGATTGCATCTTGTTACCATTAGTGTGCATTAAATATTGCAGTCTTCCATTCCATATTTCTTTAAAATCTACTTAAGGTACTTGGTTTGTGACAAAAAGATATCATTCTTTGTTTGTTGAACTTGAAGACCAAGAAATTATGTTAGTTCACCAAGTAGAGACATCTCAAATTCTTGCTTCATAACCGAACCAAATTCTTGACTCATAGTTTATACATTACTTCCAAATATGATGTCATCTACATAAACAACAACTATTAAGAGTTTATCTGTATCAAATTTTATATATAGGTTTTTGTCTGTTGGCCCCTTTTTGAAACCTTGTTGTTGAATATACATGTCAAGACGAGAATACCATGCATGAGAAGCTTATTTTAATCCATACAAAACCTTCTTAAGATTTAAAACAATATGTTTATAGTTCCAAGAATAAATCCTTCAGGTTGTTCAATATAAACTTCTTCTTATAGCGACCCATTTAAAAATGAAAATTTAACATCCATTTGAAATATTTTGAAGTTATGAAATATTGAAAGTGTAAGAAACATTCTTATGGCTTCAAGTCTAGCTACAGGTGAAAATGTTTCTTCAAAGTCTATTCCTTCCTGTTGAGTGTAGTCTTTGCAAACAAGTCTTGCTTTATTTCTAATCACTTCTCCATTTTCATTTAGTCTGTTTTTTAGCACCCATTTTATCCTAATAATATTTTTGTCATGAGGTCTTGGCACTAACTCCCATGTATGGCTCTTTTCTATTTGATCAAGTTCTTCATCCATTGCCTTAACCCAAAATTCATCTTTTCTTGCTTGATTTACATTTTGAGGTTCAATTGTGGATATTAAGTCTAGGTAACTGAGAGTTCCAACAAGAGTTCTTTTATTTTGTACTCATGCTTCCTTTTCACCTAGAATTTTAGATTCCAAATGATTTTTATGAACATACCTTGACAGAGTATTTTCTGATGCTTCTATGATTTCAATTCCTTCTTCCAGTGCTTCATTAATTCCCTCTCCTACAACATCGTGGCTTGTTGTAGAAACAAGTTTGTCATCTGTTGGTTCTTCCCTTTTAGTACCTGTGGATGCTTCATCAATTACAACATCAATGCATTCAACAACATTTTGAAGTCTTCTATTGTATCATTTATATCCTTTCCTTCTAGAGGAGTATCCAAGGAGAATTCCTTCATCGGCTCTATATTCAAACTTTCCAAGCTTATCATCATTATTCTTTATGTAACATTTTCTTCCAAACACTCTAAAATGTATGACATTTGGAGGCTTTCCAAACAATAGTTCATAAGGATTTTTATCACTATTTACTTGAGTATGTACTTTGTTGAGGGTATTCATAGTTGTATGTGTTGCTTCCCCCGAGAAGGTATGAGGTGCTCTGGACTCATGGAGCATGGCATGTGCCATTTGTTGGATTATTTTTTTCATTCTTTCTGCCACTCCATTTTGTTGAGGAGTTTTAGCTATAGAAAATTGCCTCTTAATACCATGTTGTTCAAAAAAGTCGAAAAACTCATCTGAGATAAACTATCCTCCTCTATCAGATCTAAGACATTCGATTTTTAAATATAAATCATTTTATACTAAAGCTTTGAAGACTTTAAATTTATCAAATGTTTCATCTTCATGTTTCAATAAGACAATCCAACACATTCTAGTAAAATCATCAATGAATAATATGAAGTATTGTTCACCTTTAGGAGAATTGTTTCTCATAGGACCACACAAATCAATATGGATAAGTTCAAGTGGCTTATTTTAAGTACCTTCTTTAACATTAAACTGAACTCTGGTTTTCTTATTGAATTGACATGATTTGCATATTTTTTTTTTTTGGCAGAGCGATGTTAGGAAAGTCATGTACTGGTCCCATTCTGCTTGACTTGTGTAATTGAGTGAAGCTTAGATCTCCCAATATTCTGTGCGAAAGCCATATTTCTTCTGATTTTCTCAAGTAACAATGCTCTTGGTCACCTTCCAAGACATAGAAATTACTTGTAGTTCTTTTTCCCTTTATTATGATCTTACCTGTATCAAGATTCTGTACTACACAATTCTTTGGTCTAAAAACAACCTCATGCCCTTGGTCACACATTTGACTAACACTCAACAAGTTATGTCTGAATCCATCAACAAACAAAATATTTCTATCTTTAACCTTATCCTTTAGCAAAATAGTTACTTTCCATTTACTAGTAGTGGGTGAGTTATTTCCAAAGGTTACATTCTTTTCATTCTTTATTTCATTAAAGGAAATGAACTTATATTTATCACTTGTCATATGCTTTGAGCATACACTGTCAATGTACCATAGATTTTCTTGATCTCCTGTCAATGTACCACAACATTTCAGGATATTCCAATTTTGATTTGTCCTTGAATTAAAATTCGAATTTAGTCTCACCAGTTGTTTGAAAAATAATTAATTAATTCATCTTGTATTAATTAGTTGGAGAAATTCAAACATGAAGTCTTTGTGAAGTCATGCAACAGTTATCCCTTTGATTGAGGAAGTTATCCCTTAATTAAGGATATAAGGATTAGTTATAATTAGTTAGCTCAGTTAACTGAGTTAAGTCCAGTTAAATTAGTTCCAAACAGTTTGTGGAACTGATTGTGAGTTCAGTCAGTTAATGCATGCATGCATGAAACTAGCATACTCTGTAGAAATTCTCACTGCAGATCACCTAATAATGCAATATACTAAAGCAAAATATTTGATCTATTTCTACAAACAAACTTGTGGAAGCTTAATCGATTTTGAGCAAGATCAAATAGAAAACATATGACAGATGAAGTAGAAACAATCACACATGAACACAAAAGAATACTCTAGGGAAAGCCTCAACTAAAAACCTTGATCTCTGTATTATCATACAAGTGGAAATATCTCCAGATTACACAAAGCTTTAGCTCACAAGTTATCCAGCTCTCAGTACAATCCCTCAATGTTGCTCATAGACAGAATAGACAACACATATGCCTTCCTTCAATCCTCCAAGCCTCCTATTTCCTGGGGCAGTTTCTCCTGGGTCCTCAAGCTGCCCCCTGTGTGTAATTACCTCATGCACTCCTCACCAAACTTAGAAATAACTACCAATCCTCAAGGAATGAATTCCTTTTGCATGAAAAAGATATCCTCATGGGAATATTCCTACAACTGATAGTACATTGTCCCTTTCTCTGATCTCAACTAGGTCTGTGACTTAACTAACATGCATGAGTTATTTATGAGATAATATTAAGTTATTTGAAGTACACTAGTTACATGCATGCATGAATTAACTAACTGAATTCACAATCAATTCCACAAACTGTTGGAACTAATCTAACTAGAATTAACTCAGTTAACTGAGCTAACTAATTACAACTGAATGTACAACTAATCCTGATCTCCTTAATTAAGGGACAACTTCCTCAATCAAAGGGATAACTATTGCATGTCTTCACATAGACTTTATGTTTGATTTTCTCTAACTAATTAGCTCAAGATGAATTAATTAATTATTTTACAAACAACTGTTGAGCTGAAATTCAAATTTTAATTCACAATTTTAATTTAGGGAATAATTAAAATTGGAATGTATCTCAAAATGCTATTTATAGCAATGCTATTTTTAGCACTTCTATATTTATCATTTCTTGTTGCTATTTTCAACACTCCCTCTCAACAAGAAAGGGATTATCTTTCACCCCAATCCTCTCTCTGTGGAACTCAAATTTTCATTTTGACAATGCCTTAGTCAAAATGTCTGCATCCTACTCCTTGGTCAAAACATACTGCATAACATGATCCTCTTCACCACATAGTCTCGAAGATGATGATACCAGATATCGATGTGCTTGGACTTGTTAGCTTTACTGACACTAGGCCCACAAATAGATCCATGTAGGCTTTTGAATCCATTTGCTTAGAAAAATGCTAATGGATCCATTAATGCCCTTGAAATCTTCGATTTTTGCTCAAAGATCATCTAATGATCAAAATCAGCACAAGAGGAAAGCCCTTAGAAGGCCAGAAATGCACTATCAGGAGGCTAAAATGCTTAAAGAACCGTGAAAATCCCACAAACACAGGCTTAAATAGAGGAATGAACAACCGTCACTAGATTTGGCCAATCAACGGCCCAGATCTAGGTGGCTAATCACAATCGGTTGGGCAGAGGTGACAGTCTAAAGGCGAGTCACATCGGCGGGGAGCATATGCTATATATATAAATGCCCGTGGAGTGAATGACTCGCGATTGCGATTTATCGCATCAGCGCTATACCAAGGGTCGAGACTTATGCACATATGTATTTGTGATGCGATAAAACCCACACCCGAGAGGGTTTCAGGAAGAAAAATGCATATATTTTCAAGTCCGCGAAAGGCCCATTTTTAATGTATTTCATGTATTTTCATTGTATAATGAAAATATGAAGGGAGCATTGGCTAGTGTGATTGCGATGAGCCCCATACCCGAAAGGGTCTGGGAAGTGGAATAGATGAAATTTGAAGTCCACCCAAAGCATTTTTCATGCTTTTTTTAGTGTTTTCGCATATTTCATTATATAAGGGAAATATACAAGCCAGGCTGAATGTGACTTGCGATGGCAACAAGGCTGGATCCAATAGATAATTAAACCATATTTTAGGAATTTTGATGTCTAGAATGAACAATATGGGCAGGATTTATCAATGTTGCAGTGTTTTCGCTGATTGTAACCAAAACAGTCACTGTTTGTAGTTTAAAGGGAGACACAAAGGCCCCAAGACTCATTTCACCATATAACAGTGCCCGGGAGATAGTTTCCTAGGAAACAGAGCCTGAAAAGGGAAAGAGAAGGGCCACAACACGCTGTAGTCTAAAATAGAAAGATCGGGAAGCTTAGATAGTGCAACAGCCACACCAACAAACGTTATGGAGCATCTTTGGTGTAGGAGAACCCCTAGATAGCGCAACAAGCCACCAAAAATATCTGAAATTGGTTACTCTACTGTCAGAAGAAGAAAACTCTGATCCAATGCCTGCCTAGAGCGCACCAAATCAATTAACAATGCATATCAGGTAGATTAAGACCCCGATGCTCTTAGAGCTCACGAGCATTGTAAAAAGGCTATAAAGAGTTTAAAGTAAGATGTAATAGGGGTTCAACTTTTGGAGATTATTCCTCCTTTGTTCATTCAATCTTCTCATCTTCATTATAGCAATATAAGCTTCTTTTGCCATTATATGTTCAATGTCCATTCTCTTTGTTGTTCTATGCTTGCACTTGAACAGTTTGTTCATGTTTTCTTTGTGTTTGAGGCCAGATAATTGTCATCTTATCTCTGCCTTGATATATTAGATTTGCAAGCTTCTTTACTACCTGTAGCTAGCCATCCATATGTGGTTATATATGCATCTATTGGTATAGTCAGTATTCTCCATCTATCCATTAAATTTATAACTTATTGAGCATTAGTGGTCTAAAGCCTTGTATTGGTGAGAGTGTTCATGCATGTCTTGAGTGAGAATAGAGCTTAAATGGTTATCTAACTTGATCCAAGCCATCATTTATTCCAGTAGTTCAGAGAAAAATATTGAAGATTATATGTTACCAAGCATCTCTGAGCTACAACCTAGGATAGTTTCTTGGAGTGCTCACATAATTGACTCCACTGTCGGGGAGAGGAAACAGAAGCTCAGCTTCCCTGGGAAATGACATAGATCCAGCTTTGATGATAGACAAATTCTGGGCACTTTTTTTGTTGTAATCATCTATCTGGCGACTCTACTACGGGCTGAACCTCTTGGAGATTCCACTTCATAATTCTGGCTCAGTTTGTGAGGCATACTCGGAGAAATCCTCAAAAGCTACATGTTGACCATGTACCTGACCCTGATAAAATCATCAAAGAGAGAAAGGTATTGCAGAAAGGAGCATCAAGTTCAGGTAAACCTAAAAAATCTTCTATATCTCTCAAGAAAGGCTTGTAATAGAACAAATACAAGTTGATAGTATATCATCTAATACTAGCAGTGAAGAAAAACTCTCAGAGATTCATAAAGCTCATTATTCATTAGGTTCTCCTTTTGCTTTAAGCCTAAAGGAAACCTCACCTCCTATCCATCATACTCCTTTAGTCCTGCCAGTCACTCCTCAACCCTCTATCATTTAGACTTCCAGTACACTTTTAACCACCACATCCATGGCTAGTCCACAAGCACCTACCAAAATGGAAAGAATCGTAGCTGCTAGGTATGGACCTCTAATACTGCCCACTCCTTTGAATTCCATGCATACTGGAGAATATCATAAATATAGGCCTAAGTTCACTGGGACTGAAGGTGTTACTGATGAAGAACATCTTGAGTCATTCTATAGCTATGCTAATAATTTGGACATTAGTGAAGATGATGTGTGGATGAGAGTCTTTGTCCAAAGCCTAGATGGAGAGGCTACAAAATGGTTCAGATAACTAAACCAAATATCTATAGCAGATATTGAAGCTCTAGATGATGAATTCCTAAAGCATTGGGGGGATAAGAAGGATCTCCTCTGCTATCAAACTAAGTTTTGGAACTTAAAGAGGGAAAATGATGAGTTTCTATCTAATTTTAATAAGAGGTTTAACCATATGTACAACAAGATACCAGTTGAAGTAAAACCCACTACTACCTCTACTAAACTCACCTATGCCATTTCTTTTGACTCCGACTTCTACCTACTATTGAGAGAGAGGCAATGTGCTACTTTGGCTGACATGCAGGATGCAACCTTGGAAGTAGAATCAAACATCAGGGCTGTAGAAAAGATCAAGGTAAATGTTGATAGAAGAAGACAGAGGGGCAAGTCATCATCCTTTGATCCCAAGATAGATAAAATGACAAAAATAATCAAGTCATTAACCTCTGAAATCTCCAAATTGAAGGTTGAGCAACACCTGTGGAAAGGAAGAGTGCCTAATACCTTTGCTCCTATAAATCCAAATCCAAATCCATAAAGGAGAACAAATGAGCAGTTGCAGATCTTACAAAGAAACAAAGATTCCAATGAAGACCTAAGGGTGAAGACCCCTTTTCAAAATGCAGTCATGGAAGAAGAGAAGTTTTAAGAAGAGGATGAGCTCCATTGTATGGAAGACAAAGGCAACGCCCTTTTTTTAACCAAAGTTGCCTATGAGAAGTCATTATTCAATGACCAGATCAGCCAAGAATGGGATGGTGAAGCTGTTCTACAAACTGAAGATCAACACCAATATAATCTGAGGTCAATGATGAATAATGTCAAGGAAACTCTTGTTCATAAAGTAGCTATCCCTGCAGAACAACAAGCTAATAAGCAGAAGCAACCAGCAGTTGATCCTATCATCCTCAAAGCTCCATCCATAGAGATTTAGTCCTTCAAGACATCTATCCTTGAGGTTTTTGAGCCTAAAGCCATCCAAGCCTCTACTCAGCTTAAGAAACCAGTTTTCCAGATCACAGAGGAAGAAGGCCCATAGATTTGGGACATGTTCTTTGTTGGGGCTTGCTCTAAGGAAGCTGCAGGAACAAGTGAATTCCTTGTGTCCCCCACACAAGAATTCATTGATTCATCTTTTATATTAAATTTTCAGGTCACAAATGACACAGCAGAGTATGAAGCAGACCTTATTATTCAGTAGGTGTACAAAACCTTCCAAGCAAAAAATCCAAGGCTGAAAGCATATAGATAAGAGGTGAAATATAGACCATCTCCACCTGATAATATCAAATGTTGGAAAGTTTTTGAAGTAGATGATCAAATTAATAGGCTTTTGCAAGTCTTTGATGAATTTGCTGATATTCACATTAACCAAGAGAAAGAAACCTTTGATAGAATGGTAAAAAGGGTCAATTTTTAGTTTGGTGACTATTTTCTCAAAAGGGATGCATCAAAGGAAGGATATGTTTTTGGTAGCCCAATAAATGGGTGGTTCTTGAAACTTTATTTCGTTTAATGCCTTAAAGCCTTGTCATTGTAAATATGTTTTTCCAGTTTTTATTTCATTTGCAAAATAGACTCCATGCCCAATGGAACACTAGATGGAAGATTTGAATTTGTTTTTTCAGGAAAGGCATTGATCTGTGATCCTCGAAACCTCACAGGGAGGATTTCATCCCCAGAAGGAGCCAATGTTAGCCTTGCTGGCACTAGTCCCACAAATGGATCCATGTAGACTCTTGAATACATTTGCTTAGAAACATGCCAATGGATCCATTAAAGCCCTTGAAATCTTCGATTTTTTCTCAAAGATCATCTAATGATCAAAATCAGCGCAAGAGGAAAGCCCTTGGAAGGGCAGAAATGCACTATTGGGAGGCTAGTATGCTTAAAGAACCATGAAATACCCACAAATGCAGGCTTAAATAGAGGCATGAATAGTCATTGCTAAATCTGGTTGATCAACGACCCAGATCTAGGCAACTAATCACAATCGGCCGAGCAGAGGGGACAGTCTAAAGGCGGGTCGCATTAGCGGGCAACATATGTTATATATATATATAAAGGCTCAGGGAATTAACGCCTTGCGATTGCAATTTATTTCATCGCCGCTATACCAAGGGTCGGGGCCTATGCACATACGTATTTATGATGCAATAAAAGCTGGACCTGAAAGGGTTTTTGGAAGTAAAAGGGATATATTTTCAAGTCTGCGAAAGGCCCATTTTTAATGTATTTCATGTATTTTCATTGTATAATGAAAATACGAAGGGAGCATTGGCCAGTGCGATTGCGATGAGCCCCATTCGGGAAGTGGATTAGATGAAATTTGAAGTCCACCCAAAGCATTTTTCATGCATTTTTTAGTGTTTTTGCATATTTCATTATATAAAAGAAATACACAGGCCAGGCCAAATGCGACTTGCGATGTCGACAAGGCCAGACCCAATAGATAATTAAACCATATTTTAGGACTTTTGAAGTCTGGAATGAACAGTGATGGGCGGGATTTATCAATGTTGTAACATTTTCACTGTTTGTAGTTTAAAGGGAAACACAAAGGCCCCAAGACCCATTTCACCATATAACAACACCGAGGAGATAGTTTGCTAGGAAACAGAGCTCGAAAAGGGAAAGAGAAGGGCCATAGCATGCTGCAGTCCAAAACAGAAAGATCATGGACCTCAGATAGTGCAACAACCACACCAACAAACGTTATGGAGCATCTCTTACACAGGAGAAGCCCCAGACAGTGCAATAAGCCACCAAAAATATCTGAAAGCGGTTACTTTGCTGTCAGAAGTAGAAAAATCCAATCCCATACTTGCCTAGAGGGCATCAAATCATTTAACAATGCATATCAGGCAGATTAAGACTTCGAGCCTCTTAGAGCTCAGGAGCATTGTAAAAAGGTTATAAATAGTTTAAAGTAAGATGTAATAGGGTTTCAACTTTTGGAGATTATTACTACTCTGTTCATTCTAGCTTCTCATCTTCATTCTAGTAATATAAGCTTTTGTTGCCATTTTATGTTCAATGTCCATTCTCTTTGTTGTTCTATGCTTGCACTTGAACAGTTTGTTCATATTTTCTTTATGTCTAAGGCCAGATAACTCTCACCTTATCTCTGCTTTGATATATTAGATTTGCAAGCTTCTTTACTGCCTGTAGCTAGCCATCCGTATGTGGTTATATATGCATATGTTGGTATAGCCATTATTCTCCATCTATCCATTGAATTTATAACTTATTGAGAATTAGTGGTATAAAGCCTTGTATTGGTGAGAGTGTTCATGCATGTCTTCAGTGAGAATAGAGCTGAAATGGTTATCTAATTTGATCCAAACCATCATTTATTCCAATATTTCAAAGAACAATATTGAATATTATATGTTACCAGGCATCTCTGAGCTACAACCTAGGAGAGTTACTTAGAGTGCTAACAGGACCTGTCATGAAATACTAGATTCTCAAAGAGTTTGATACAACTCTAATTATCGCAATAGATCGCAGTTGGATCCATCCTTTGATCAAACAATCCAACTAGAATTTTCTACATCGAAATGGCCTGACATGCTGCCTGACTGGCAACCATGTATTCAGCCTCTGTTGAGCTAAGTGAAACTATCAGCTGAATAAATCGTTCTTGCGGACAAGACTGATCTCTTTAGTATCAACTGATATCTAGCGACAAGCAGAACAAGCAAATATATCTTTCTCTAAATATTGCGATTTATAAATAAAAACCAAGAGGTATTTTAGACCCTACCTCAAGTCCAACGCTAGTTTATGGCAGCCACGCTTCGACCGTCCGAATTAGTTTCCTTTTAAGAACCTGAAAACACAAACAAGCACACATCAAATAACACTTGCATAGCCAATATAATAAATCATACTAATCATGGTGATCAAGGAATCCATGAAATAAACCATAAAAGATAGCTTATTGAGAAAAATAAACTTGATTGTATTAACTTTGAACAAAGAAGAACTTTACAACCTTTGGTGCCTTGATGTTGTACAAGCTCCTCCTAGGGTCCAAGCAAGAATCTCCTCTACTTTGGCAAGCCTCACACTCTTCCCAATGAGATCAAAAAAGGTATGTGTTAGGTTCTTATACCAATAGGTTTCATTTTTCATGATTGACGGTGGAAGTACCAAATATGTTCATCTTTGATACTGCAAAGGTTCCATATTTTCTATGCAGATAGACAGAATTAAAAAATGTGAAGAGGATATGCCCTAAAAGGATTACCAAAGGGAAAAAGAGTAGATTGGTCATAAAGAAAAATAAAAATGAGCCTCAAATCAGAAGACCAGGAAAGTGGCTAGCCAAAATGCCATTGCTAGCTTGATGGATGGCCCAACAGTGCAATCTGGACCAGCCCATGTTTTAAATTGCTTGTTCTAGACTAGAGAATGAATACCTATCCAAACATTTCAAGCTTGGCAGAAGAGTAGATAGGCAGAGAAATGAAGGAACCCAACTGCTTAATCTGGGCCCTTGGAAGAGATAAGGGTAGATTTAGATAGGAGGGTAGTCAAAAGAAAATAGGATAATCAGAGTTTGCAAGTATAAGTGCACCCATTCAAAAGGAAGAAAAAATGTTAGGTGTTCTAGGCTGGGTACGTAGATTGAGGTTGCAGAAGCAAGGTTTTGATCACCTCATGTATTATCAATCAGAGCTCATCTCATCAATCACAAAAAGGTAAAAGCAGTTGTCTAATGGCAGAACTATGGAAGCATGTCTAATTCCCTTTCACCTCCCCCTCAAAGTTTCTTACTAACACCCCCTTGAGGACTTTGGGATCTTCCCATCAAGTCCTACTTTCAGTTCATGTTTGTAAAATATCAAGTCAAGTTTTGACTTCCTTCAATTAAAAGAAGCCACATTTCTTGTGTAAAATCACTCCTCCACACTCCATTCTATTCTTATGTCTAAGTTTTAGTCCATAAACTTAGCCTCTGCCCTACTCCTTCACCTCACAAACTCATATTAACTTTTAATTCTATTGTATAGCTCCCTAACTACTTCCCATCCCTATTACTACAAAAACTCTATAAAATTCCAAAAAATATTACATATCCTACCCTATAGCATTATAGCTATGTAAGCATAGTTTGGGAAATAATAGTCCATCTGGGGCTACTATTAACCCATCCGCGTCCTAAACTTGGGATTAATCTAACCTCTGGTTAGGCTAATAGCCTATACCTACTCCTACCCATCAAAACCTTATAATCTACCCCTCTGCAGTCATTTTCCCAAGGTTTAATGTTTAAATGTTTTAATTAAACATTAAATTATCGTTTCCCCCCACATAAACCCAACCCACAAAACCCGCATTTCCAAAGTTTTTGAAACCCCTTGGCACGTAATTATATTAATATATTGGGCGGGTCCCGTCCCTAACCCCCTATCACCTCGCCTACCCCGTACGCCGTCCGATTCCTCACACCTCAGATCAATGGTGGGCGGTCATTATCGTATGCCGATATGCCAGAGGATAATGTCCGGGGGATGGGCGGTTTCCCTGCCGTACCCCCACCACGTGTCATCCTCCCAGCATGATCAGAGGCCCCTCCCCCAATACTGCCTATGCTGAAAAGCGGTGTGGGAGGAAATCGGATACCGCTCCCCTGCCTCTGATGTCAGCTCCACGTCTTCGTGACAACATCAACCTGCATCCCCGCCGCTGCTCCACGTCATTGCCACTTCATCCGCCCACGTCCCCACCTTGCCACCGTGTCCTATGCCACGTCGCCATCCTCGTCAGATGCCACGTCATCCTGCCGTACCTGGGACTCGCTGATGATGTCATGCTGACGTAATCGAGCAAAAGCGCCAAAAGCGCAAATATGCCAAATTTTTATAAAAATATGCATTTTTGACAGTTCTGTTAGTCATTTTCATTGGTCATAGTGGATAGCTGCTAGTGCCGTTTTTTCCTGTTTGCCTCCGAAGTTCAAAATTCGACCAATTGAGCTGCTGCCACCTTCGAATTCAACTCCACTGTTCGCTATTAGACCAGTCCAGTTGCCCTCGACACTATTTTAACCAGGTATTTGCCAAATTTCACCCATTAGCCCTGTTTTTCACCATTTTCTCCAATTTAGCTGCTTGAATACCTGCAAGTACCCAAACTAAAGAGGCCTCTTGCACCTAAATTCTGCCTAAATTCATTGATATAACCCCTTTCTTAAAAGAAAACCTTGCAAACCCCCGTCCATTCACAATTTCACCGTGGAAAACAGTTTTGAAGATCAGGCTCCCGACAAAATTCCACAGCGGCCCGGCATTATCCTTTTATGCCACATTCCATTAAAAAACTAAAGTAATTGGGCTGAAAATTATCCCCTTTCCCCTCTGCATTTTCCCCACAGTCCTTTAATCCAAAGAATTCATCAAGGAGAAGAGAAACTGGTCTAACAACTCTACAAAATTTGTCTCTTTCATCATAGTTTCAGACAGTCAAGACTATTGTCACATTTAAGCTTAGTCCCTAGTTCCTTGCTAATCCTTGCAAGAAAGTTTGTTCAACAGTTGTTGCCTTAATCTTTATTTCAAGCATAAGCTCAGAGAATTTCAGAATGGCCACCCCAACAGCTCTAAACATCACTCCTATGAATCCACCAAACAGAGAGCTTGAAGCCATGCCCCTAGCTGATAAAGATTACCTCATTCAAGATTTGGTTGGGGACAGGAATCACTTGCAAACCTTCTGCCATTTGAGAAATAGTTTTTTGAGCAACTGTGACATGTATGGCATATGGGAGTCTAATATGCCTCTTTACTTCCTCCCCTCTGTTAATATCCTTCCTGAGATTATCCGTCTGTGTGCTGAGAATTATGAGCCAACTCAGAGAGCTGTCAAGTCTCCATCTGGGAGCATACTCTTCCATATTACCCCTGACTTTATCAACCAGATGTTAAACTTCAAACCGACTCAGCTTTGAGATTGCAAGGATTGCCAAGACATTCATGAGGGCAGAACGCCAACCTACTGAGCCAACTCCATTCCTATATGTTAACTTCAATGAGGTGGGCAAGCTGCTTGTAGATATGATCTCTTATGTGCTGGGTTTCAAAACAAGTGAGAACGTTGATGAAACAGTGCTGGTTTTGTTGTCTGCATACAGACCAGGACAACCCCCTGCTGTCAAGTATAACTATGCCAAGTTCATAGCCAATAAAATGCATGACCAACTAATGAAGCTGGATAGGGAGGGAATCTTTAAATATTCATCATATATCTATCATTTTTTCATGTTTTACCAGTCTGAATGATTCCAGTGCCCCATCAAGAAGTTGGATTCTAAGGGTGAAAGAAGGTCTGTCATCTTTTGGTCATCAGTTTTCCATGAGGTTCAAAACTCTCCATTTTCCTACTGTGAGTTCATTGACCAATTTGTATACCCAGTCTCTTGTCTCCTAATGAGAACTACTCCTCCTAGATTATCATATGACATGCAGAAGATCTTGTAGCTGTCTAAGAATTACAAAATAGGTGATTGGTATCTCTACCAAAATCACACTGTCATCAGAATCTATGGCTGTGAGATTTGTCCTTACAGGCTCCCAAGATATGTACCAATGAGAATTTTTGCCTTAGAATATTATAGGCAACTCATCAATTCAGACCTCACTCATTTCCATAGTGCCAAGAAGAAAGCTCGCCTAAAATTTAGATATCATATAGGCCCCTTCATTATGAACAAGAAAGAGGGTTGGCAAGATGCTTACCAAATATTGGGGCAGAAACTCAAGATGAAGAGAAGTTTTTGGTGGGTTCCTTATGACTCGGATGGCTTTATCAGTGCCAGAAGAGTTAAATATAGGCTGACAGCATATGAGCACTGTAGATTCCCACAAATTGAACAATATGCCAACCAAGATGAGTGGCTGGAAGGGACACTAGCTGAGGAGTTTACTCAAGAAGAAATTATGGAGCAAAATGTCAAAGATCTAGAAAAAACTCTTGACTTGGATTCTTTTGACCAGTTAACTTTCAAACTACCACAGCAAGTCAGAGAAGGTCCATATATAGCTGTAACTTCACAAGCTTCCCAACAACGGTCTACACCAACAACAGGTACATCAAAAGGAAAAGAGTCAATGGATGCAGAGCAAGAAATGGTTGCAGAACAACCTACCACCTCAAAGGAGAAAACTCAAGAACAAGCTCCTCCATAGCAAACAGAGGCACTACAAGTGCCAATATTGCAAACTCCTGCAAATGAAGAAAGAGGTAAGAAGTGAGACCGAGAGGACTCCACACCTGCTAGTGGGTCTGCACAGCAACCTGAAGCCAAGAGGCAAAGAGTTGATTCTCCAGTTGAGGAGGAAATTAGTGAGGACATCCTAGAAAGTCCAAGAAGAGAAAGGGAAGAAAGCCAACACACACCTACTAGTTCTTTCCAGCAAGAGCAAGAGAGGCAGCATGGCATTAAGGTATCCTCCTCAACACAACAGAGCAAGCAGCCACCTAGTATCAAAATTGCTTTCATGGAAATCAAGGATCAAAATGAGCTGTTAAGAGTATAGTTGTATGATCAGTTTCTTAAGGCAACACCTGCCAAACAGCAGAGGTTGATGGCAGCATATAACCTCAAGAAGGAAAAGATGATTCTAATTCATTTTAAGCCCAAGATATTGTAGCCACAGTCGACTGCAAATTATGTAAAGACTAATCTAGAGGTCCTTGCCAAGGACATTCACCCGATGGATCAAATAGAGCTGCATAAACAAACGAGTGATATGGTCTGTGCTACTTTAGCAGATAAGGCCATGCTGGCCCATGAATTGAAGGAGTCTTTAAAGAACACAAATACTCAGCTAGATTTGGAAAGATTGTCCTCCTCGGCCAAAGATAACAGAATTAAAACATTGGAGGACATTATTGTGGATCTAGGACATGATCCCAAGGACTCTAAGGGTGTTAGAGCTCTTATGAAGAAAAAAGAAGATGATATTGCTGCCCTTAGAAAACAATTGGGGTTGACTCCTACTATGCACCCGCAAACTGCAGAGCTGGCGCAAGAAAACGATGCTGAGGATACAATGGATCTACTGATGAGAATGAATGAAAGAATAATTCAGATGGAGAAAGAATTGGAAAGAGCAGTGCAAGGAAAGCAGGGAGAGTCGACCTCCCAACCGCCTCAAATAGTTCCAACTGATGTCCCTGTTTCTCTTACACATGCAGCAATGATCCCCCCTATCATCCCAACATCTACAACAGCTTCATCCACCATAGATGCTACAGCAACAACAACAACAACATCACCTGAATCTAGCATGAGCATGGATGAAATGATGAAAGTTGTCAAAGAGATAGAACTTCAGGCAACAGAGATAAAAGAGGCCAAGGAAAAGCTGGCCAAACTAGAAGTGAGCTACGATAAGTCCAAGGTGACAGTAGCTGAAAAAACAAGGGAGATTAAGGCCTTCAATGAAAAAATAAAGGCCTTGGAGAAGGAGCTGAATTTGGAAAAGACCCTGGCTGAAATAAAAAAGATTTTGTGGGCCAACATTGGCCAATCAATCACTAGACAATGGAAGTCAATCCAAACCATGCATGAACAGATGCAATTAATAGGCCTAGCTCAATTTGAGAATCAAAGGGCTAGGGAAGCATTGGGAAATATGCCTGAGCAGGCTACTAGAATGATTCATTTCCTGAACACTCACACCAAAGAAGAGTTGGCAGCATTAGACATCAGCAATAGGACAGATACTGTTCTGACAGCAAAAAAGGTGCTGAATTTAGAAATTTTATCCAAAGTCTAGAAAGAAAATGTCAGGAAATGCAGGCAGAGATAGATGAATTTAAACTAAAGCTTGAAGCATTGCATAGCAGAGGATTGCCCAGCCTATTGACCAGTGCTGGAAGACTGCTGACCCAGGAACAATATGCCACCAGGATGAATAATTTTATTACAAACCAGATTACAGCATCTTCAAGTTCCCTAGAGGAAACATGACCTCCATCAGGACAGAGCCTTTATGACAAGCTGGAGAACTTATTTTACATGGAGCATGAAATCAATCATCTTTTTGAGGTCCCACCCAATTTTTACAGATATACTGAGGCAGATGAGACATTGATAAAGATACAGAGACATCAGCTGCTTAGAGAAGATTGGTGGCAAGCAATGCTAGAAATTTTTCCCAAGTAATCTCGGTCTTTTTCCTCTTCGTTCAGCTTCAAATTTTGGTCATCTACAGGTCAGCAGAATGGAGTACACAGACACCACACAGGGCAGTTGGACAATAGGTGGAGCAGGTCAAACTAATGACTTATCAAAGTGCTGGGACAGCAAGCCCGAAAAATGAAAATTTGAAAGCGCAGCCCCAGCCGACTTAGTTGGTCCCAAAAGTCAAAATTCTCTGATAGAATGGACAGCTAATCCACTAATATTTATTGCAGAATTTACTCTCTTCATTTACTTCCTTGGACGAGTTGGTGATGTAATTTATTACATGAAGACTCATCATCTAGATATTTTCTATCTTATCTTTGTATATATACCCCCCCATAGAATGTATTTGGGGTTGGTTGATGATTCTCGCTCTAAGAGCTGCGTTGTAACTTTCAGATTTTCTAATACAAAGAGCTGATGGATTTTATGATTTTTGCACTGTCTGGATGTGAATGTGATGAGCTGCACTCTGCTACAGAATTCTTGTGTTGTTTAATGAAACAATAAGTTTTTCTAAACCATGTTTTGTCTTTTCTATGTTTGCTAAATTCACATATATGTTTCATGATCTCAGCAACAGAGAAAAAGAATAGCTCAGGACTTGTTTGAATGCACCGTCTGCTCCATCTTTGTTTCTAACTATGTTTTCTGCAGAATTGGTCATAAATATGAATTCTTAATTGCTCATGTTTGCATTATTATGAACGCTGTTTAGGAATTCTTAATTGCTCCTAGATAATATTCTCACATTTTCCCTCTATCAGCATAGTCAAAGATCCTTGACTACCATTTCCTGATTCCATGCCATCGATTCCCAGATTTGAAGATTTGTTTCATGGATACCTGTCTGGCTCTTTAGCATTACCTCCCCCCCAACAAACACTTTCAGCAGTATACAATCATTGACTCCATTGCCCAATGGTCTAAGTTATTCTAAAAACTGCATATCAGTTCTATTTGAAATTATCTTCCAACCAGATTTAAAATAAAACCCTGTACATCATAACTAGCCTAAAATTACTTCAAAACAAAGCTAAAACATAAAGAGAGAGCCCTCTCTGGTTGCAGGTAGGCTAGGACCTGTAGCTAAAAGATTGGTTAGTGGTTACCTCAGCCGTATTCCCTTAGGAGCCAGGAAACAACCTGAGTGATAACATTATTGGCGACTCCGCTGGGGATCGAACTTTTCCAATTGCTGTCTATTCCTTAAAACTACAGATGAAGCCTGAATGTCAGCCAGGAAGCCTTTGAAACT
This sequence comes from Pinus tabuliformis, assembly GCA_031772625.1. NCBI lineage: Eukaryota > Viridiplantae > Streptophyta > Pinopsida > Pinales > Pinaceae > Pinus > Pinus tabuliformis. The sequence goes on from CM062815.1 coordinate 44,800,086, forward strand.
ATTCTTGCTTTGCATTTACAGGATTAAATAAAAGTTGCTTCAATCAATCTTCATTCTAGTTTTAAGATCTAAACAGTTGTTCCAAAAATTTGATCAGTCCCTTCCTAAACTAGAAATATTCCCAGAAAAATACCAAAAACAAATTTGGAAGCTAGCTCCAAAGAAGAAAACTCGTTATACCAGGTCAAATCCTAACCCAGATCCTCCAACTATTTTTGACAATCCCAACTTAATCCCAAAGATCCTTAGGAAACAAGAGGAATATGAAGATTTTGCTGATTCAAGCCCTGAACCAATTCAGCAAAGTTATATTCCAACCCTTGCTAAACCTTTAGTCTGTCCTCACATTACTCCTTCTTCTCCTTCTTCCTCATCCACTTCTCAAAGCACCTTCTCTACACCACCATCTACTACCCATATTTCTACCACCGTTACTGCTGTTCCAGCTGTCCCATTTCTTCCTATTGTTCCATTCGTTCCTGTAAATATGGCAAATAGATATGCCCCTTTATAGCTACCTGGAAATCCTAGGGCTATGCCTCAGGATTATCAAAGTAAGATCACTTATTTTTATGGTACAGGTACATATACTGCGCTACAGCATACAAAGAAAATGCAAGACTACTTTGAGAATTATGATATAGACGATGATGATGTGAGAATGAAAATTTTTGTCTAAAGTTTAACAGGTGAAGTAAGAACTTGGTTCAGAGAACTTGCTGCAAATTCAATATCCAATTTGTATGCTCTTTACCAAACATTTCTCAACAGATGGGAAAAGAAAAAAGATCCACTACAAATATTATCTGAGTATGACACTATAAAAAGAGGCCCACAAGAAACTGTCCTAGATTATTGTGCAAGATTCAACAATGTTTACAATGTTATTCCTCAAAACCTTAGACCTCCACCTGACTTAGCCTTAATCAAATTCCCTAATGGATTTGACTCTGACATGGCATATCAACTGAGGGAAAGATCCCCTCCGACCTTAGCAGACATGCAGAATATAGCTGTTAGTGTAGAGGAAAACCTAATTGCTAAAAGAAATATGGCAAGAGCTGAAAGAATAACTACTTTTAAAGAAGAACCTTCAGCATTTGAAAAAAAATTGGATGTAATCATCAAAGGCATGGACAGACCTTGGGATAGGGTGGAAACCATCAAAAGAAAGTCATCATGGGAAGGTCAACCAAGTACTGCTAGAAACCCAAACTTTAGAAAGAATCAAAATCCAAATGTTGGAAGGGCTAGTCTTGACTAGAACATTAGACCTCCTTTTCAAGAAAATTATGCCGAGGCCTCAACATCTAGTGAACCAACCGAGGACCCTCACATCAACTTGATGGGTTTGGACAATGAACATCAAGTCTTTTTAACACAAGAGGATCAAAAGGCCCATAATTGCAATCAATTTCAAACCAAATCAGTAGATTCATTTGATTTTAGAGAAGGCTATGATGCAGCAGTCTATGAAGTCCATAAACAGTACAAGTTGAGGAGCAGAACTATAGATGTGCCTGAAACTATCAAACCAAAGTGTTAAAATTGGCAACCAGGGAAAAACTTCATGTGGGTCATCTTATTCATGGCTAATAATATTTTTATTAGATTCCTCTCGTCGAGAGGTGTAGGATTGATATAAAGATCATCCAATTCCGATAAGTATTCATGGAGATATGAATTTATTTTGATTATGGAATTATTATCAGGCCGACCTACAACTCATGTAGGCTCAGAAGCCCAACAGTCGCATCTATTCACCCACCAACGTTGTGTATAAATATAAGAGGACTTTTCCTCATTTGGACTCACTCATCTCATCACATCTCTCTCTCTCTACTACGCATATATGAGTCTCTTCTCTACTGCGCTGAAATGGGTCTCTCTCTCTCACACATGTGAAGCCGGAAGCTGTTGAATTTGAAGCTGCAACTGCAGAAGTAAAGATTGACTTGCGTGGCCTAGAAGATCTCCTCTTTGGAACTATGTTGTAGGTTCATCTGAACCTCCTTTGAAAGCCGGAACTTTTGGTGGTGGAATGAATTCAATCCGACGAACGGTTTGCAGGATATCGACTGCCCTAGTTTGAAGCCGGAAACTGCTGAAACTGAAGCTGCAACTGCAGAAGTAAACAATGAATTGTATGGCCTAGAAGATCTCATCTTTAGAACTGCACTGTAGGTTCATCTGAACCTCCTTTTAAAGCCGAAACTTTTGGTGGTGGAATGAAGTCAATCCGACGAACGGTTTGCAAGATATCGACTGCCCTAGTTTGAAGCCGGAAACTGCTGAAACTGAAGCTGCAACTACAGAAGTAAAGATTGATTTGCGTGGCCTAGAAGATCTCCTCTTTGGAACTGTGCTGTAGGTTCATATGAACCTCCTTTGAAAGCCGCAACTTTTGGTGGTGGAATGAAGTCAATCCGACTGTCGGTTTTTGAGATATGGTCTGCCCTAGTTTGATAATGAAGCCGCTAATGCTGATGCTATTGATCTAGGGTTTGCTACTGCTGATATGAATCAGATTTATTGTACTATTTCTCTCTTCTGAATTATTGAAGATAAAAGAAGATTTGATCAAAGGGTTTCCCCACACATTGTGGGGTTTTTCCCTGGCTAGCCGCCACATCTTGTGTCTCTTGTCTTGGCTTTTTTTCTATTGATCGTTTAATGTTCTATCTGCACTTTAATTTATGTACATGTGATTGCTAATCGGTGGAATATAATAAGAAAAAGAAGTAAACTGTTATAAGCATAGAACATACCATAACTTAACATGGTATCAGAGCTGAGGTGAAGACAAAACCCGAGCAAGAGCAAGAGCAATCATTGAAGAGAAGATTGGCAAGGCTATCCTAAAAGAACTATGGGGTCCTCAACACTCTTTCCTGCCGAAGACAAGCTCCATGAGAAAGCTGACTATCACAGATGGAAGATGTCTATCGATCTAACCCTTGAAGATCAAGGAGTGCTGGACCATGTAAGAGGCAATATTGTTGAGCCTTCATCAAATGCATTTGCTGCTGCCTGGAACAAATGGAAAAATGGAGAAGTCAAAACAAGGAAGATCATCTGGGACTCTATCGACAAGCGCTTGGTGGCCTACATCTCTGATCTAGACACCTCCAAGGAAATCTACGACAGACTGGTGAGTTTATTTAAAGTTAATGATGCAAATCAAGTTTTGTTTCTTAGAAATAAGTTGAGGGAAATCAAGAAGGGTAAAGATGAAAGTATGCAAGCATACTTCTTAAGAATCATTGAGATCAAGAACGATCTCCTATCTATTGGGGAAACCATTACTGACAGAGAAATGACACTCACAACTCTCGGAGGATTACCATCTGAATGGTATGTGTTCAAGACTACTCTTCTGAACAATAATGTAATTCCTAGTTTCGAGGAATTAATGGCTAGATGCATTCAAGAACAAACAAGGGTAGAAGAGGAGGAAATGCCCTTGCCTAAAGGTCCTCCTGCTGCTTTTTCTTCTCATGCTAAGAAAAGGAATAATTCTGGGTCTAAATCGAAAAGAAAGGCTGGATTTAAGGGTGGAAGAAAAGGACGATGTTTCATTTGCAATAAAGCAGGTCACTATGCAAGGGAATGCCCTGATAGAAAGGACTCTCACCGTGACGATGATCAAAATCCCTCTCATGGTAATCGAAGGAATGGAAAATTCAACAACAAAGGAAAAAGGAATGCGAGAAATCAGGGAAGAGGGCAACCATTCAAGAAGGCTAGAAATTCCAGGTATGAATCTAACACTGTTGACGATAAGCATGTTGAATATTATCTACCAGCTGCTCTATCTACCTCCGCTCCTTCGGACTCAATGGGAATTTGGCTCATTGATAGTGGTGCCTCAAGACACTTCACTGGTTACAAAGAAGTACTCTATAATCTGGTAGAGAAAGAAACTAACCTGGAAATTTTCCTAGGAGATGACATGAAATACCCAGTGAAAGGTGTAGGCAATGTTTCTCTTAAACTGAATCAAGGTAATACGATTCACTTACAAGATGTATTATATGTACTTGATCTCAAAAAGAACCTGGTATCCATCTCGGCAATGGAAGACAAAGGCTATAAGGTAACCTTCAGCGATGGTAAGGTACACATATGGAAAAATAATGTTAAAGATGCTTTCACTCTTGGGTTTCGAGTTGATTCTTTATATCAAGTCGGTGGAAGTCCACTAGGTGTTATGTCTTGTGACACAAAGCTTCAGTCCGAACTTTGGCATCGGAGGTTTTCCCACCTTCATTACAAAGCTCTACCCAATGTAAGACAGATGGTAACAGGGATGCCCGAATTCCAAGTAGAGAAAGAAGGTGTATGTCCAGGATGTGCCGAAGAAAAGCTCAAAAGGGGACCATTCCCCTCAAGCCAAAGCAAGACCTTCGATATATTACAGTTGGTTCACTCAGGCATACCTGAGGTTGGCATTAAGAGGGAGACTACTACACCACATACTCCTGAGCAAAATGGTGTGGTGGGAAGGAAGAACTGCACGATGATGGAAGCTTTCTGGGCCATGCTACATGATCAAAGACTTCTGAAGTTTCTATGGGCTGAAACTACAATCACCACCGTATATGTACAAAATCTATGCCCTCATCAAGCATTGGGTTCCAAGACTCCTGAAGAAAAATTCACCGGTAAGAAACCTGATGTTTCTCATTTTAAAATTTTTGGAAGCCCTGTATACTTTCATGTGCCGAAAGAGAAAAGAAATAAATTGGGAGCATCTGGAAAGAAGGGAATTTTCGTGGGCTATGGTGAAAATACTAAAGGCTATAGAATCTATGTAACCGGTCAAAGGGAAGTCATAATTAGTCATGATGTCACCTTTGACGAAGATATGGCTCTCAGCAAGGTGATCAATCTTCCGACTTTGAGGAGCTCTCAAGAAGCCGACACCAGGGAACCAAAAGAAAAGGATGATGAATCAATGCCTGATGTAGAAGAACCCATGGATCCAATTGATCCTCCTCCATATGAGCCTTCCTCTTCTAGGAAGAGGCCTTCATGGCTTAAGAGGTTACTTGATGATGCTGAAGGAGATGTTGCACCCCGAGGAACCTTTCGTGAAAGTAAGAAACCTAATAGGTATCAAGGATACCTGACCATCATGAGCACGATCATACAAAATGAGCCTTCGTCATTCTCAGATGCCGTCAAGCATCAAGTATGGAAGGATGCTATGACCGAAGAATATGAGTCTATCATAAAGAATGATGTTTGGGAAGTAGTTCCCAGACCCTAGGACAATACTGTTGTTACTTCCAAATGGCTTTACAAGATAAAGCATGCAGCAGATGGAAGCACAGAAAAGTATAAGGCTCGAGGAAGGTATAGACTATGATGAGATATTTGCACCTGTTGCCAGATATACAACCATCCGCTCGATCATAGCCCTTACCGCTTCACAAGGATGGAACCTCCATCAGATGGATGTCAAGATTGCGTTCTTACACGGTTTGATCAAAGAAAAGGTCTACGTGGAGCAACCCGAAGGATTTGAGATTTATGATTGAAAATCTCATGTATGCAGGTTGAAGAAGGCTCTCTATGGGCTGAAGCAAGCACCCTGAGCATGGTATGAGAGGATCGATAGCTACTTGATGAAGTTGGGATTCACTAGGAGTGAAGCCGATCCTAACCTTTACTTTAAGGTTGAAGATGAAAAGCCTATCATACTGGTGTTGCATGTGGATGACCTCTTTCTACAAGTGCAAACCCTCTCATTCACAAATGTAAGAGGGAGATGGCTTCTGAATTTGAAATGAAGGACCAAGGACTTGAAGTGTGGAAAAATCCAGGAGAAATTTTCCTATCTCAAGGAAAATATGTAGTGAAGATATTGGAAAGATTCAGAATGGTGGACTACAAGCCTGTAACTACTCCGATGGAGCTTGACTTCAAGAAGTTAAGTGGTAGTGCTGCTGGACCTGTTTTACGAAATGCTACTGAGTATCGGCAACTCGTCGGAGCATTAATGTTCTTAGTGAACTCCCGTCCAGATATATGCTTTACAGTCAACATGTTGAGCCAGCATATGGTTGAACCCCACCACATACATTGGATTGGTGCCAAGAATCTTCTGAGATATCTTCATGGCACAATGGGTTAAGATACACTGTCGAAGATGTGAGACTACTTGGATATACTAATGCTGATTGGGCAGGCAGTGTGGTGGACTATAAGAGCACTTCTGAGTGTTGTTTCACCTTGGGATCTGCTTCGATATCCTGGATGAGCAGGAAGCAGAAGTCGGTGACTTTGAGCACCGCTGAAGCAGGATATACTATTGCTAGCATGACCTCGTGTGAGGCAGTCTGGTTGCGAAAGCTCTTTAGTGAGCTGTTTGGATACCATTGTGATTCTCTATAACAACCAGAGGTGGGATTCAATTATTGAGGATTCCTGTATTCGTCGATTGCTCCAGCAGATAGACATCATCTGGGATATGGTAAGTTGATGAGCAAGGAGGCTCCATCGCATTAAGATGATGTACAGGTTGATACACCTTGTCAAAGCCCTGAGGAAAGATCTAATTTGTGATTTTCCCAAACGACTTGGAGTCATCAAGAAACCCTTGTACAAGGGTCTTGCATGTTGCATACATTGAGCTCTGGGAGCTCTGAGGGCTTGTGGTTCTTACTGGAGCAACATATGACCACAGGGTGACTCACCCTCCCCTGGTGGTGCGCACTGGAACAAGATGATTCGCTCTCTTGTGGAACAAGATGATTCACTCTCTTGTGGAACAAGATGATTCGCTCTCTTGTGGGATAAGATGATTTTATCTCTTGTGGAACAGGATGATTCGCTCTCCTATGTAGCAGGATGATTAGTTCTCCTGTGAGGCCTGGATTGATGTGTTCTCCATGGCGATTGTAGCAAGATTGATGTGTTCTCCTGTGAGGCCTGGATTGATGTGTTCTCCATGGCGGCTTGGATTGATGTGTTCTCCATGGCGATTGTAGCAGGATTGATGTGTTCTCCTGTGAGGACAGGATTGATTAGTTCTCCTTTCGAGGCATCCTACCCATGCAGTCTAGGACTCATGGGAAGTACCTCTCATCTGATCAATGAGCAGGGAAATGAAGTTAGGGACCATAGTAGTAGCGATGGACGCATCGTTGTAACTACCATACTCCCTACGCTAGGATGACCTCCATTGATCTGGGATCAATGATACTGGTCTGGGACCAGTGGTAGGAGTTGTACCATACTATGATGCTGACTTCGGGTCGGTTGGGACTGGTCTGGGATCAGTGGTACATACTCTGAGACTGACTTTAAGTCAGTGGAGGATGATATTGGTCTGGGACCATTGGAGTTGTACTCACTATGACGCTGACTTTGGGTTGGTTGAGACTGGTCTGGGACCAGTAGTACATACTCTGAGACTGACTTTGAGTCATTATGATACATCCTTGATCATTTCTTCTTCTTCATAATTCGGACAAAAGCAGAGTAGAACAGAACAATGCAAGAGTAGAGCAGAACAAAACGAAATAGTACAGATCAATGCAGGGCAGAACAAGACAAAGCAGAACAGGCAAAATAGAGCAGAGCAGGGCAAGGGTCAGGCTGTACAAGGCAGTGCATTTGATGGATGAATAGTAATGACCGATAGACAGATTGCAGATGAAGTTCTCCATGGTTGAGAGGGAGTGTTAAAATTGGAAACCAGGGCAAAACTTCATGTGGGTCATCTTATTCATGGCTAATAATATTTTTATTAGATTCCTCTCGTCGAGAGGTGTAGGATTGATATAAAGATCATCCAATTCTAATAAGTATTCATGGAGATATGAATTTATTTTGATTATGGAATTATTATCAAGCCGACCTACAACTCATGTAGGCTCAGAAACCCAACAGTCGCATCTATTCACCCACCAACGTTGTGTATAAATATAAGAGGACTTTTCCTCATTTGGACTCACTCATCTCATCACATCTCTCTCTCTCTCTACTGCGCATGTATGAGTCTCTTTTCTACTGCGCTGAAATGGGTCTCTCTCTCTCACACATGTGAAGCCAGAAGCTGTTGAATTTGAAGCTGCAACTGTAGAAGTAAAGATTGACTTGCGTGGCCTAGAAGATCTCCTCTTTGGAACTACGTTGTAGGTTCATCTGAACCTCCTTTGAAATCCGCAACTTTTGGTGGTGGAATGAAGTCAATCCGACGAACGGTTTGCAAGATATCGACTACCCTAGTTTGAAGCCGGAAACTGCTGAAACTGAAGCTGCAACTGCAGAAGTAAAGATTGACTTGCGTGGCCTAGAATATCTCCTCTTTGGAACTGCGTTGTAGGTTCATCTGAACCTCCTTTGAAAGCCGAAACTTTTGGTGGTGGAATGAAGTCAATCCGACGAACGGTTTGCAAGATATCGACTGCCCTAGTTTGAAGCCGGAAACTGCTGAAAATGAAGCTGCAACTGCAGAAGTAAAGATTGACTTTCGTGGCCTAGAAGATCTCCTCTTTGGAACTGCGCTGTAGGTTCATCTAAACTTCCTTTGAAAGCCGAAACGTTTGGTGGTGGAATGAAGTCAATCCGGCTGTCGGTTTGTGAGATATGGTTTGCCCTAGTTTGATAATGAAGCCGCTAATGCTGATGCTACTGATCTAGGGTTTTCTACTGCTGATATAAATTAGATTTATTGTACTATTTCTCTCTGTTGAATTATTGAAGATAAAGGAAGATTTGATCAAAGGGTTTCCCCACACATTGTGGGGTTTGTCCCTGGCTAGCCGCCACATCTTGTGTCTCTTGTCTTGGCTTGTTTTCTGTCGATCGTTTAATGTTCTATCTGCACTTTACTTTATGTACATGTGATTGCTAATCAGTGGAATATAATAAGAAAAAGAAGTAAATTGTTATAAGCATAGAACATACCATAAGTTAACACAAAGGATGCTAAACAACCAAAGAAAGTAAAATATAAAGTTTCTCTCATAGAATTCTCTGATAAAACAGACCCAAACCCAAGAGAAGTTACTGTGGAAGACATATCAGATGTACAACCCTCTAAAAATCAGCCATTCTCATCTGTCCCCTCAAAAGCAAATTCAAACAGTGTTCCTGAAAATATTTCTAAAAAAGAGGTACTTCAAAACAACAATCAAAATCAAGAGAGGGTCATTGAAGATCCAGCTGAAAAAGAAAAGCTTGTTGTCCCTAACACAAAGCTGCAGACAGAAAAACCCGTTAACTTGGAAAAAAAATAGGTAAGCTAAAAATAGCTATTCCTCTTTCTGAATCGGCCAAACATGAAGTGTATAGACAACAAATCAATAGGTCACTCCAAATATCAGACAATAAGGATGTTGTAAATGTTCTAGATGATCAACCTGAATTACTTTTTGGTCCTGAAGTTAATGGAAAGACAACAAATGGAGGAGTTCCACCTTTTTATGTTAGTTTAAACATTCATGACAAGGTGTTACACAATGCAATGTTTGATTCAGGAGCTTCACATAACCTAATGCTTAAATCTGTGATGGAAAAACTAGACCTAGATATCACAAGACCATACAAATATTTTTTCTCATTTGATTCCAGCCAAGTCAAGTGTCTAGGCCTAATTAAAGATTTGTGTGTTTCCCTGGTCTAGTACCCAACCAAAACAATCCTGATGGATGTAGTGGTAGCTGAAATTCCACCCAAATACGGTATACTTTTATCAAGATCTTGGGGTGCAAAACTCCAAGGATCTTTGCAATTAGACATGTCTTATGCCACTATTTCAGTCTTTGGACAGCCAAAGAGATTGTACCGTGAAACACTAATGAAATATGTGGTGAGTAGTCAAGAAAAGCCCCAGAACTTCCCCATCTATTCAATACATTCCGACATGGACTCATTCATTTTATATAATGCTGATATGTGTCCCGAAACCGATGTCAAACTCTTAGAAGCAGCACAAACACAAGGCATAGTTGAACAATCTAGTGGCTAAGAGCAAAAAATCCTTCATATGGTTAATGCAAAAAATGGAAAGGACATAACAAATGACTCACAAGAACCCAATCTGCCCATGGTGCCACTTTCTAAAAATCTCAATACTAACCTTGACCATGAAATCTTCTGGTACTTAGATTTTGATGGCTTAGTAAACAAATTAGGAGCAGGGGCAGGGGTCTGGGTGCACAACATGCAAAATGACCATGCTGAAGGTCATGCATACAGATTAAAATTCAGATGCACAAATAATATGGCCGAATATGAAGCCCTTTTGCTAGGACTCAAGCTCATCAAAAACCTGGGGGCAACCAAAGTCTCAATTTTAGGGGATTCAGACCTGATCATACAGCAGATGAAGGGAAATTTTGTCACAAATGATTTTAGATTGAGGGCTTATAGAGGTGTAGCCATTGAAATACTTAACACTTTCTTAGAATTTCAGCTCACCAAAATCTCAAGAAAGCATAATTTACATGCACATAGCTTGGCAAATTTTGCCAGCACATGCAAACTACCTTTTGAGCCTAACCACCATTTCACAGCTGAAATCAAGCATAGACCTGCAATCCCGGATAATGTCAAAACTTGGCAAGTCTTTGAAAGTGACACACAAATAAATAACTTCCTAAACTTGAAGGAGGAATTTTCCAGCATGAACATTGATACTAGCACTATGGATGATCGACAACAGACAGACAGAATTGAGCAGAATATATCAGCTGAAACAACAAGTCTGATTTTGCATCCAACTACTTTTTATGACAAGAATGTACAACAACTAAAGCAAACAGATTTTGATGAAATAGCTGAGGGAGAAGCTAAAGTAATTGAACTAAAAGACAATTTTTTGCCTATAGGTTTAACCCCTTTGGAGGATCTATTCGATTCAAATGACATCTCAAGGAAGCCAAAAATGCAACCACTGAATGCTAAAATTGAGGACTGCAACATTGGAACCACACAAAATCCCAGAATGGTAAAACTATCCAAAGCATTGCCTGCTGATCAGAAACTGTAATACATTGACTTGCTTAAGGAGTTCCAAGATGTGTTTTCTTGTGGTTATGAAGACCTCAAATCTTATGATACCTCAGTAATCCAACATACTATACCCTTGAAAGAGAATCAAAAGCCTTTTAAACAGAAGCGTAGAAGAGTGAATCTTGTCCTTCTCCCTCTGATTGAAAAAGAAGTTCAACAAATGTATGAGGCAGGAATCATTGCTCCAATTAGGTTCTGAGAGTGGATTTCAAATCTAGTGCCTACTAGAAAGAAAACGGGAGAGATAAGATTGTGTGTTGAGTTAAGGAATTTGAACAAAGTCTCTCTCAAAGACCATTACCCCTTACCAAATATGGACCATATCTTGCAAAGGGTAGTAGGAGCCTCTAGGATTTCATTGTTAGATGGTTTCTCAGGATTCAATCAGATTTTAGTACACCCGGATGATCAATACAAAACTGCCTTCACAACACCTTAGGGAACCTACAAATATGTGAAAATGCCTTTTGGGCTTAAAAATGTATGGGCCACTTTTCAAAGAGCTATGGATATAGCCTTTTCCAAAGAGATCCATGATTTCCTAGTAGTCTACCTTGATGATCTCACTGCCTTTTCAAAATCAGACCAAGAACACTTAGAACATTTAAGACAAGTGTTCCTAATTTGTAGAAAATATGGCATATCTTTAAACCCAAAGAAATCATTGTTTGGCCTAGAATAGGGCAAGCTCCTAGGTCATATCATCTCAAAAGATGGCATTAGGATTGACACAGACAGAATTCAAGCTATCCTTCAAGTGCCTCATCCAAGAAACATCAAAGAATTACAAGCTTTTCTAGGGAAGATTAACTTTTTGAGAAGATTCATTCCTAATTTGGTTGAGATCATAAGACTGTTAAAAAATATGTTGAAGAAAGATTCTAAAGTCAAGTGGACCATGGGATCCAAACAAGCCTTTGAGGACATCAAAAGAGCTTTGGCAAATACACCAGTCCTCACAAGTCCCAGGTTTGATAGAGATTTCATCATTTTTTCCTTTGCTTCCGAACACACAATTGCTGCTGTCCTATTGCAAAAAGATGACCAAGGGTGTGAGAAGCCCATTTCCTTCTTCAGCAAAGCTCTTAGAGATTCTCCCTTAAAATATTAGATCATGGAAAAGCAAGCTTACACCCTTGTAAAGGCCATCAAAGATTTCAGAATTTACATTTTATACTCACATGTGATTACCTATGTCTCAAATGCTGTGGTTAAAGACATTTTAAATCAAGAAGGAATTGAAGGCAAAGGGGCAAATGGATAACCAATATTTTAGAATATGACATTGAAATCAAGCCTACAAAACTGATAAAAGGACAAGGGCTAGCCAAACTGATGACTGAAACCAATTTCCAAGCCCTTGATATCAATGAAATGGACAACGAACAGGAGATGGCGACTCCACGGATCAATCAAGCCTTTTTACAATCCCCTTGGTATGCTGATAAATGTTTTGTATTGTTAAACCTGCAAGCTCCTCCAGGGTTGTCCAGAACCAAGAAGAGATTCTTGAAAATGAAAGCATCAAAGTTTTGTATTATAGACAGTGCCTTGTTTTGGAAAAATCATGAAGGAATTTTACTTAATTGCCTAACATTGGATGAAACTGACAATGTCCTCAAGGAATTTCATGTAGGTGACTATGGAGGACACTTATACTGGAAATCAACAGGCTATAAAATCCTAAGGGCTAGATTTTATTGGCCCTCCTTGTTTTTTGATGTAAAAAAATTTGTAATGTGTTGCCACAAGTGCCAAATCTTTGAAGGCAAAAGAAAGTTGTTACCTTTACCCCTCAAACCTATCTCAACTAAAATACCATTTTAGCAATGGGGTTTAGACTTCATTGGTGAAATCCACCCTTCATCCTCTGGCCAACATAGGTGGATTTTGATTGCAACAGTCTACTTCACCAAATGGATAGAAGCCATCCCTTGTAGACAAGCCAATGACTCCATTATTATGCAATTTTTAGAAACCAACATCTTGTCTATATTTGGCTATCCAGATAAAATTATTACAGACAATGCTGCTGCTTTCAAATCCAAAAAAATGATCAAATTTTGCCACAAATACCACATGACCTTGGGCCATTCCACAGCCTATTACCCTCAAGGAAATGGCCTAGCTGAGTCCTCCAACAAAAGCCTCATCAACATCATCAAAAAGGTCTTGGAGGAGAACAAAAAGAATTGGCATAAGAAGCTGGTAAATGCACTATGGGCAGACAGATTGACCACTAAAAGATCCATTGGTACAAGTCCATATGAACTAGTTTATGGAATGGAGGCAAGATTCCCTTCATCTTTGGGAATCCCTGTAATCAAGTTGCCGCAAGAAACACAAGCAGAGCCTAATGATATTCAAAGAAGGATCAATCAGACTATACACTCGCAGCAAACAAGAGAAGTATATCAGAGAACCCAGGTCCTACAAGATAAACTCAAGAAGATCTTTGACAAAACAACCAAGGCTGAAGATTTCTTCATATGAAACAAAGTGTTGAGGTGGGATTCTAGAAGAGAGGACAAAGGGAAACATGGGAAATTTGATTTTCTATGGAAAGGACCTTATGTCATTCATGTTGTACAAGGTAATAACACATATTTTCTGAAGAGTTTGGATGGCACAAATACTGAAGAAGGCCTAGTCAATGGGCGAATTCTCAAGCACTATTTTTATTCCCCATAATCAGCATAACACCACTGTGTATTGTACATAAATATTTGTATTTCCAGCAGTTTTGATTCACGGCAATTAGATAAGAAACCAAATGCAGCAAGTTTTGAGGAAAATCAGGGAACTGCACCATTTTTGATATATATCTTGAGTCTATCATAAGAAATCAAGAACAACACTTGGGAAGTATACAGATGATGATTAATACTCAGAGAAACCAGTAAAGACAGAGCTGTCATTTTGCACAGATCAGCTCAAGAGGTACGACATACAGGTTAGAAAGATTCAGATCAATGGTCTCCAAGACAAAGAAGTTTCAGACTGCAGCAAGAATGGAAAAATAAGGCAATCTGACCTGCTGTTATTGGCTTTTCATCGGGAAAAGCCATCCCCATGTGGAGCCACTATTAGGTTCCTATACCAATAGGTTTTATTTTTCATGATTGACAGTGGAAGTACCAAATATGTTCATCTTTGATACTGCAAAGGTTCCATATTTTCTATCCAGATAGACAGAATTAAAAAATGTGAAGAGGATATGCCCTAAAAGGATTACCAAAGGGCAAAAAGAGTAAATTGGTCATAAAGAAAAATAAAAATGAGCATCAAATCAGAAGACCAGTAAAGTGGCTAGCCAAAATGCCATTGCTAGCTTGATGGATGGCCCAAAAGTGCAATCTGGACCAGCCCATGTTTTAAATTGCTTGTCCTAGACTAGAGAATGAATACCTATCCAAACAGTTCAAGCTTGGTAGAAGAGTAGATAGGCATAGAAATGAAGGAACCCAACTGCTTAATCTGGGCCCTTGGAAGAGATAAGGGTAGATTTATATAGGAGGGCAGTCAAAAGAAAAGAGGATAATCAGGGTTTGCAAGTCTAAGTGCACCCATTCAAAAGGAAGAAAAAATGTTAGGTGTATTAGGCTGTGTAGGTAGTTTGAAGTTGCAGAAGCAAGGTTTTGATCACCTCATGTATTATCAATCAGAGCTCATCTCATCAATCATAGAAAGGTCAAAGCAGTTGTCTAATGGCAGAACTATGGAAGCATGTCTAACTCCCTTTCACCTCCCCCTCAAAGTTTCTTACTAACACCCCCTTGAGGACTTTGGGATCTTCCCATCAAGTCCTGCTTTCAGTTCATTTTTGTAAAATATCAAGTCAAGTTTTGACTTCCTTCAATGAAAAGAAGCCACATTTCTTGTGTAAAATCACTCCTCCACACTCCATTCTATTCTTATGTCTAAGTTTCAGTCCATAAACTTAGCCTCTGCCCTACTCCTTCACCTCACAAACTCATATTAACTTCTAATTCTATTGTATAGCTCCCTAACTACTTCCCATCCCTATTACTACAAAAACTATATAGAATTCCAAAAAATATTACATATCCTACCCTATAGCATTATAGCTATCTAAGCATTGTTTGGGAAATAATAGTCCATCTGGGGCTACTATTAACCCATCTGCGTCCTAAACCTGGGATTAATCTAACCTCTGGTTAGGTTAATAGCCTATACCTACTCCTCTACCCATCAAAACCTTATAATTCTACCCCTCCGTAGTCATTTTCCCAAGGTTTAATGTTTAAATGTTTTAATTAAACATTAAATTATCGTTTCCCCCCGGATAAACCCAACCCATAAAACCCACATTTCCAAAGTTTTTGAAACCCCTTGGCACGTAATTATTTTAATATATTGGGCGGGTCTCGTCCCTAACCCCCTACCACCTCGCCTGCCCTGTCTGCCGTCCGATTCCTCACACCTCAGTTCAATGGTGGGCGATCATTACCGTATGCCGATATGCCGGAGGATAACGTCCGGGGGATGGGCGGTTTCCCTGCCGTACCCCCGCCATGTGTCGTCCTCCCAGCATGATCGGAGGCCCCTCCCCCAATACCTCCTATGCTAAAAAAGGGTGCGGGAGGAAACCGGATACCGCTCCCCCACCTCTGATGTCAGCGCCACATCTTCATGACGTCATCAACCTGTGTCCCTGTCGTTGCTCCACGTCATTGCCACTTCATCCGCCCGCGTCCCCACCTTGCCACCGTGTCCTATGCCACGTCGCCATCCTCGTCAGATGCCATGTCATCCTGTTGTACCCAGGACCCACCGATGACGTCATGCTGCCGTCATCGCAGAAAATCACCAAAAGCGCAAATATGCCAATTTTTTATAAAAATATGTGTTTTTGACCGTTTTGTTAGTCATTTTCATTGGTCATAGTGGAGAGCTGTTGGTGCCGTTTTCGCCCATTTGCCTCCAAAGTTCAAAATTCGACCAATTAAGCTACTGCCACCTTCAAATTCATCTCCACCGTTCACCATTGGACCAGTTCAGTTGCCCTCGGCGCTATTTTAACCAAGTATTTTCCAAATTTCACCCATTAGCCCTGTTTTTCACCATTTTCTCCAATTCAGCTGCTTGAATACCTGTAAGTACCCAAACTAAAGACACCTCTTGCACCTAAATTCTGCCTAAATTCACTGATACACCCCCTGCTTAAAATAAAACCTTGCAAACCCCCATCCATTCACAATTTCACCATGGAAAACCGTTTTCAAGCTCGGGCTCTCGACAAAATTCCACAGCGGCCCGGCATTATCCTTTTCTGCCACATTCCATTCAAAAACTAAAGTAATTGGGTTGAAAATTATCCCCTTTCCCCTCTGCATTTTGCCCACAGTCCTTTAATCCATAGAATTCATCAAGGAGAAGATAAACTGGTCTAACAACTCCGAAAAATTTGTCTCTTTCATCTTAGTTTCAGACAGTCAATACTATTGTCACATTTAAGCTCAGTCCCCAGTTCCTTGCTAATCCTCACAAGCAAGTTTGTTCAACAGTTGTTGCCTTAACCTTTATTTCAAGCATAAGCTCAGAAAATTTTAGAATGGCCACCCCAATAGCTCTAAACATCACTCCTATGAATCCACCAAATAGAGAGCTTGAAGCCATGCCCCTAGCTGATAAAGATTACCTCATTCAAGATTTGGTTGGGGACGGGAATCACTTGCAAACCTTCTGCCAGTTGAGAAATAGTTTTTTGAGCAACTGTGACATGTATGGAATATGGGAGTCTAATGCGCCTCTTTACTTCCTCCCCTCTGTTAATATCTTTCCTGAGATTATCCATCTGCGTGCTGAGAACTATGAGCCAACTCAGAGAGCTGTTAAGTCTCCATCTGGGAGCATACTCTTTCATATTACCCCTGACTCTATCAGCTAGATGTTAAAATTCAAACCGACTCAGCTATTGTTTCCCTTCGCTATGAACTACTTGCTGGATGAAGGCTCCAAACTCTCCAGCTCTGAGATTGCAAGGATTGCCAAGAAATTCATGAGGGCAGACCGCCAACCTACTGAGCCACCTCCATTCCTATATGTTAACTTCAATGAGGTGGGCAAGCTGCTTGTAGATATGATCTCTTATGTGCTGGGTTTCAAAACAAGTGAGCACGTTGATGAAACAGTGTTGGTTTTGTTGTCTTCATATAGCCCAGGACAACCCCCTGTTGTCAATTATAACTATGCCAAGTTCATAGCTAATAAAATGCATGACCAACTAGTGAAGCTAGATAGGGAGGGAATCTTTAAATATCCGTCATATATATATCATTTGTTCATGTTTTACCAATCTGAATGCTTCCAGAGCCCCATCAAGAAGTTGGATTCTAAGGGTGAAAGAAGCTCTGTCATCTTTTGGTCATCAGTTTTCCATGAGGTTCAAAACTCTCCATTTTCCTACTGTGAGTTCATTGACCAATTTGTATACCCAGTCTCTTGTCTCCTAATGAGAACTCCTCCTCCTAGATTATCATATGACATGCAGAAGATCTTGGAGCTGTCCAAGACTTACAAAATAGGTGATTGGTATCTCTACCAAAATCACATTGTCATCAGAATCTATGGCTATGAGCTCTGTCCTTACAGGCTCCCAAGATATGTACCAATGAGACTTTTTGCCTTAGAATATTACAGGCAACTCATCAATTCAGACCTCACTCATTTCCATAGTGCCAAGAAGAAAGCTCGCCTTAAATTTAGAGACCATCTAGGCCCCTTCATTATGAACAAGAAAGAGGGTTGGCAAGATGCTGACCAAATATTGGGGCAGAAACTCAAGCTGAAGAGAAGTTTCTGGTGGGTTCCTTATGACCCGGATGGCTTTATCAGTGCCAGAAGAGTTAAATATAGGCTGATAGCATATGAGCATTGTAGATTCCCACAAATTGAACAATATGCCAACCAAGATGAGTGGCTGGCAGGGACACTAACTGAGGAGTTTACTCAAGAAGAAATTATGGAGCAAAATGTCAAAGATCTAGAAAAAAATCTTGACTTGGATTCTTTTGACCTGGTAACGTTCAAACTACCACAACAAGTTGGAGAAGGTCCATATATAGTTGCAGCTTCACAAGCTGCCCAACAATGGTCTACACCAGCAACAGGTACATCAAAAGGAAAAGAGCCAATGGATGCAGAGCAAGAAATGGTTGCAGAACAACCTACCACCTCAAAGGAGCAAACTCAAGAACAAGCTCCTCCACAGCAAACAGAGGCACTACTTGTGCCAATATTGCAAACTCCTGCTAATGAAGAAGGAGGTAAGAAGTGAGACCAAGAGGACTCCACACCTGCTAGTGGGTCTGCACAGCAACCTGAAGCCAAGAGGCAAAGAGTTGATTCTCCAGTTGAGGAGGAAATTAGTGAGGACATCCTAGAAAGTTCAAGAAGAGAAAGGGAAGCAAGCCAACACACACCTACTAGTTCTTTCCAACAAGAGCAAGAGAGGCATCATGGCATGGAGGTATCCTCCTCAACACAACAAAGCAAGTGGCCACCTAGTATCAAAACTTCTTTCATGGAAATCAAGGCTCAAAATGAGTTGTTAAGAGTATAGTTGTATGATCAGTTTCTTAAGGCAACACCTGCCAAACAGCAGAGGTTGATGGTAGCATATGACCTCAAGGAGGAAAAGATGATTCTAAGTCATTTTAAGCCCAAGATACCACAGCCACAGTCGGCTGTAGATTATGTAAAGACTAATCTAGAGGTCCTTGCCAAGGACATTCACCCGATGGATCAAATAGAGCTGCATAAACAAATGGGTGAGATGGTCTATGCTACTTTAGCATATAAGGCCATGCTGGCCCATGAATTGAAGGAGTCTTTAAAGAACACAAATACTCAGCTAGATTTAGAAAGATTGTCCTCCTCAGCCAAAGATAACAGAATTAATACATTGGAGGACATTATTGTGGATCTAGGACATGATCCCAAGGACCCTAAGGGTGTTAGAGCTCTTATGAAGAAAAAAGAAGATGATATTGCTGCCCTTAGAAAACAATTGGGGTTGATTCCTACTATGCACCCGCAAACTGCAGAGCTGGCGTAAAAAAAAGATGCTGAGGATACAATGGATCTACTGATGAGAATGAACGAAAGATTAATTCAGATGGAGAAAGAATTGGAAAGAGCAGTGTAAGGCAAGCAGGGAGAGTCGACCTCCCAGCTGCCTCAAACAGTTCCAACTGATGTGCCTGTTTCTCTTAGACAAGCAGCAATGATCCCCCCTATCATCCCAGCATCTACAATAGCTTCATCCACCAAAGATGCTACAGCAGCAGCAACAACAACAGCACCTGAATCTAGCATGAGCATGGATGAAATGATGAAAGCTATCAAGGAGCTATAACTTCAGGCAACAGAGATAAAAGATGCCAAGGAAAAGCTGGCCAAACTAGAAGTGAGCTACGATAAGTCCAAGGTGACAGTAACTAAAAAAACAAGGGAGATTAAGGCCCTCAATGACAAAATAAAGGCCTTGGAGAAGGAGCTGAATTTGGAAAAGACCCTCGCTGAAATAAAAAAGATTTTGTGGGCCAACATTGGCCAATCAATCACTAAACAATGGAAGTCAATCCAAACCATGCATGAACAGATGCAATTAATAGGCCTAGCTCAATTTGAGAATCAAAGGGCTAGGGAAGCATTGGGAAATATGCCTGAGCAGGCTACTAGAATGATTCATTTCCTGAACGCTCACACCAAAGAAGAGTTGGCAGCATTAGACATCAGCAATAGGACAGATACTGTTCTGACAGCAAAAATGGTGTTGACTTTAAGAAATTTTATCCAAAGTCTAGAAAGAAAATGTCAGGAAATGCAGGCAGAGGTAGATGAACTTAAACTAAAGCTTGAAGCATTGCATAGCAGAGGATTGCCCAGCCTATTGACCAGTGTTGGAAGACTGCTGACCCGGGAACAATATGCCACCAGGATGAATAATTTTATTACAAATCAGATTACAGCATCTTCAAGTTCCTAAGAGGAAACATGACCTCCATCAGGACAAAGCCTTTATGACAAGTTGGAGAACTTATTTTACATGGAGCATGAAATCAATCATATTTTTGAGGTCCCACCCAATTTTTATATATATACTGAGGTAGATGAGACATTGATAAAGATACAGAGACATCAGCTGCCTAGAGAAGATTGGTGGCAAGCAATGCTGGAAATTTTGCCCAAGTAATCTCGGTCTTTTCCCTCTTCATTCAGCTTCAAATTTTGGTCAGATTTTGGTCATCTACATGTCAGCAGAATGGAGTACGCAGGCACCACACAGAGAAGTTGGACAACAGGTGGAGTAGGTCAAACTAATGACTCATCAAAGTGCTGGGACAGCAAGCCTGAAAAATGCAAATTTGAAAGCGCAGCCCCAGCCGACTCAGTTGGTCCCAAAAGTAAAAATTCTCTGACAGAATGGACAGCTAATCCACTAATATTTATTGCAGCATTTACTCTCTTCATTTACTTCCTTGGACGAGTTGGTGATGTAATTTATTACATGAAGACTCATCATCTAGATATTTTCTATCTTATTTTTGTATATATACCCCCCATAGAATGTATTTGGGGTTGGTTGATGATTCTCACTCTAAGAGCTTTGCTGTAACTTTCAAATTTTCTAATACAAAGAGCTAATGGAGTTTATGGTTTCTACACTGTCTAGATGTGAATGTGATGAGCTGCGCTCTACTACAGAATTCTTGTGTTGTTTAGTGAAACAATAAGTTTTTCTAAACCATGTTTTTTCTTTTCTATGTTTGCTAAATTCACATATATGTTTCATGATCTCAACAACAGAGAAAAAGAATAGCTCAGGACTTTTTTGAATGCACCCTCTGCTCAATCTCTATTTCTAACTGTGTTTTCTGCAGAATTGGTCATAAATATGAATTCTTAATTGCTCATGTTTGCACTGATTCTCTCATTATGAATGTTGTTTAGGAATTCTTAATTGCTCCTAGATAATATTCTCACATTTTCCCTCTATCATCATAGTGAAAGATCCTTGACTGCCTTTCATTTCCTGATTCCATGCCATCGATTCTCAGATTTGAAGATTTGTTTCATGGATACCTGTCTGGCTCTGTAGCATTACCTCCTCCCCAACAAAGTCTTTCAGCAGTATACAACCATTGACTCCATTGCCCAATGGTCTAAGTTATTCTGAAAACTGCATATCAGTTCTATTTGAAATTATCTTCCAACTAGATTTAAAATAAAACCCTGTACATCATAACTAGCCTAAAATTACTTTAAAACAAAGCTAAAACATAAAGAGAGAGCCCTCTCTGGTTGCAGGTAGGCTAGGACCTGTAGCTAAAATATTGGTTAGTGGTTACCTCGGCCGTATTCCCTTAGGAGCCAAGGAACAACCTGAGTGATAACAGTATGTAATCTCTCCTCTTCAAGCTCAATTAGGAAGACTAAATTTCAACAGCATTTACCCTCAAAAATATTCATCTTTCAACCTCTCTAGTAACCAAACCAATGCCTCATTTTATAGTGCAGAGGAAGGAAGTTACAGGTCCACCTATGAAGGGATAGAGTCCTCCTTCAAAGGTATAAGCTCCTCACATCAAGGGGTTAGCTCCTTAAGGTATGGGATGCATGAAACTTAAAGGAGCAAACTTGCCACCTCAAGATTCCCTCTAGAAGCTTCCAGAAATAACCCAAGGTGAGTTTTTAAGAATTTACTTGCGCCTTTTTTACTTTTATAGGGGTCCACACCCATTACACAGAGACAGAGTAGTCAGGTACACAGGGGACATGACCAATAGGTGCGGGACCATAGGTAATACTAAGAGAAAGAGAGGAACCAGAGTTTTAGAGATTTTTAAGGAATTTCTCTCATTTTTCAAGGCTTGACATGAAGAACTGAGGTTTAAGACTTGCAAAGGATGAAAGTATGAGTGGTGATAGACTCACACAGATTGCAGAATGTCATGGCGACAATATTTTGTGCAACAAATTTCCCCCTCAAGTGCGAAGTCTATAATAGATGAGGATAGTATTTGTCATCTAAGAAGAGTGAAGTACTTTATCATTTCAAGGATCATCCTATGGACAATCTGGTTGGAACCTGTAAAAACATTCAATACAATATATATATATATATATATATATATGTGTGTGTGTGTGTGTGTGTGTGTGTGTGTGTGTGTGTGTGATCATATCATCGTTGATGTAGGCATTCCCATACTCAGATCAAAACTAACTAGAGAACTAACTAAACTGCTCTGATATAAGAATGATCTTGTAATACATCACAAGTATAGACATATGTAGACACATTATGGGCGTAGCCATCTGTTTATGAATAGTCCACTATATAATGAATAACAAAATTCCTCGCAACTTGGATTATGGAAACTAGATCCAGGGTCTTGATTTCTGCTTCCCGAACTAGTACAATTCTATCCATGTAAATGAACGTATCGAAGTCGAAAATGGTAGAAACCACTTGATTACAAGTCAATGATGTAAATTGTTAACAAGTGTGAGAGAAACCACCACTAATGTCAATGGCTCTCAAAGTACTCAGTACAATCCATGAAATGTGAATAAATGAGCTGATGTCGAACATGTCACAGAATCCTTTGATCTAAGGTCAATGATGCAACCTATCGTCGAAGGCGAGAAACCTGCCATTGAGGCATGCAGATTCCAAGGTACTGATGATTTCTATATCATCTTTCTAGATAATGAGCTGAAGTCGATAGAAAGTGATCCATCGTAGGCAAGCCCACAACACGAAATCATAGATCAAGTTTGAAGAAATATATTTGGCAAGGACTAACTCAAGAATGGTCAAGATGGATGATAGATATTTTGCAAATGAATGATTTATTTGAGCTGACCTCTTGAACACATAATGACACTACAGATGGTTTGGTGACAATTGACCCAAATCTAATACCCAGAAACCAGCTGAAGACTTTCAATATGGTTTGATTAACTGTTAGGAAAAGGATTTCCCAACCCAGGTGAACAAAAAGTGTCATGTTCAAGAGTGGTTGAATGATTTTCTAAAACAAAAAGTATAACAAACAGGTTCATTTTTCTCTCTTTTCCCCCACCATTTCTAGCAAGTACCTCTTTATTTTTGACAAACTTGAGGAGGATAACATTTTCTTTGTTATAAGCTCACCCTTCGGATGAGTCCAACTTAGTTTAAAATTCGAACACTAAGAAGGAGTGGTCCGTTCTTGTTTGAAATTGAAAAGGTCCTTTACTGTTTCATTTTAACGAGTCTAGTATAGGAGAAACTCAACGTTTTTCAATTTTAGGGAGTCAGAAGAAAAACTTAAGAAAACTCCATGCTTGTCCTTTTTCGTAAATTTGTGTCTTCCAAGCCCGAAAAAGTATAAAATAATACTTGAGAGAATCGCTTGACCATTATGATCAAGGAGTACTTTTCATAATTAGTGTCTCTGATCCGAAAAAGTAAAAAAGCGATCAATGACACGTCGTTTTATTACCAATATCGAACTTGAAACAACAAAATCCCGACAATCTTTTCATGTTTATATGGTCAGAAAAAGCACTGTAAGTGGATCATCCTTTTAATTCCATTTTAACGAGCTTAAAAAGAAAAACTCGACAATCTTTTCATATTTTACGAGTCAGAAAAGAGCTTAAATAGGACTCTAATGTTTTTTGTTGAAAATGATCAATTTTTCCTGAAAAATCCAATATTTTTCACAAAAACTCAAATATTACTCATATCTGTTTAAAATAAATAAAAATGCATCAAAAAGTTACCTTTTTAAAGTGAAAAATGAACAAATTAAAAATTCATTTACTCAAAAAAGCTTATAAAAAGGGCTTTTGTAAATTCATTTTTACCGTTTGACTTTAGAGTGAGAAAAGAGAGCTTTTGGGTAAGAAACTTCCTGTAAATATTGCGGAAAATCATCTGTTGGAAACGAAAACCATCACCTCTCGGTAATCCACATCACTTTAATCTTCAATTTCAACCGTTTGAATTTCGTTTTTAGGCTTCCACTTTGATTTTTTAGAGAAAAATTGGTTGAAAAGACCGCTCACGGGGGTCCGCAGGCGCAACACGCAAAACCTGCAGACCTCGACTTTTTCCTACAAAGGAAAGAGCCAAGGGCCCGCACCTGTTGCTTGGGCAGGGTGCAGACCTACGTACTGTCCCTAACTGGAGAGTATGGACCCCGCGAAATAGGTTTTAAAACTTCAATTTTTCATTTCCGCCCAAAAATTTTGAACTAAAATGTTCTAATCCGTCGTTTTTGCAATGTAGGATATACACAATGCTTATTTGGTAGAAACAGGAGCATGAAGATGTGGACCTTACCGCAATTAATCATCAACCCTCAATAGATGCATTGAGGTCATGCGAACTATTTAAATTCTGGGCCATACCTGGCGTGAGGGCCCAAGTAGACTTTTTGCAGTGGTTGGTGGACAGATGGAATATACAAGAACAGTGTTTCATTATTGGTGGCCACCAGCTTGAAATGGAGCTAGAGGACATTTAATTTTTGACTAGTTTGCCCAAGAGAGGTGAACGATTATCTCTATTCAGGACTAGGCCAGGTGGCCAGTTTGTCGATAGTCTACGACTAGAGTTTTGTAATGACCAAACAAAGGACAAAGGGATTGATATCAAAACTATCTCCCATCCTGAACTTAAAGTAGTTTCATTTACTGTCACCAGACTCTACAGAAGCAGAGCACTGCATGTAGCTACCAGATCCCAAATGCGAATGGCTGTAGACTATTATCGAGGCACCATCTTCAACTTGTGTAAAGCTGTGTTGGCAAATATAAAAGGCAAACTAATTAGAGCAAATAACGGACAACTAAAAAAATTTGGATATGGTTTCTTAGTTGTGAGCTTTGGTCTAGAGAGAGTTCCGATGTTGGTCCCACAGCAGCTTTCCGTTGGAGCTGGACTTCCCCGAGAACCTAAGCTAATGCGTTGGGTTACAGTTATGGCTCGTCATCCTTAGGAGGGTTCAGAGGTTGTTCGATTTCCTCTTGAGTATTTTCACTGATTGGAGAACCAACTTTTCGCAATTCAGGATTTTCCTTATGCTGGGATGGATTATCGTGGTGATTCAGACATGACTCTTCCAGCAGGAGAGCAATGGGATGATCCAGGTAAAACCATTCTCAACATTTTCTAAGTTTTTATTTTATTCTTTTGTTTTTGTTTTTAAATCGTCCAAAACTGATACTAAAAATTTTCAAATGCAGATGTGTGTCCACGGTGACCAGCCACTCTCTGGCCCTATGAGAGGAGACACCCAGTTGCAGTAGTACCGGCCCCATGGGACGAATCTACAGAGACCTGACTGAATTGGAAAATCATCTAGAGTGTTTGACAGCAGATATTACAGAGACTAGCATAGATGATATTCCTCTTAGGTTACAGCGCTATGTAATTGGGGCCTCAAGACCTTTCAGGAGTTTCCTTTGTAGGGTGGCCCGAGAAGTGGATTCTTATCGTGATCATCACCAGTGATAGGATGATTGCCTTTGTAGACTCATACGACTTTTTACTTTTTGTACTATCATTTTTGCTGATCATAAGGTGTTTTTCAACCTATGATCGAAGACAATGTATATTTGACACACTTCTATGCTATGCTATATCACTATTACTGGTTATCTTGTAAAACATGTTATGGAATGTTTTTAAATTTATTGTTTGATTATTACAAATGTCTATTTAACATTCGAGAAGCAATTGCATCTGCTAATGTATTTAAATATCATGGGATATGCTGATATTCAATGTAGTCAAATTCACGTTCCAAGAGATGAACTCTAAAAAATAATCTTAATAACACTGGATTTCTAATGGCATAAACTCTATTAAGATGCAATATAGCGAGTTCAGAATCTAACCTAACAATCAAACTCTGAATCCTGAATGAGATGGATTCAGATAATAACTCAATCACTACACTATACTCTGCAATGTTGTTCATTGTTTGACTGAGGCTTACCCCATGCATAGATACCAACTCATCAAAGGGTGAATAGATAACCCAAGTTGCAGAAGAAATGTTTCGTGTATTACGACAAGCACCATCAGCGAAACCAATGTATGTTTGAAGATATGTCGACATCTGCAATATCAAGAGTAAAATCAAGATAAGTAGGAATAATGATAAAAACACTCTCTAAACTAAGCACACTTTTCTAATCTAAAATACACCAGCTAGAAAGAAAAACTAATCTAACTAAAATCTCCACCCCTAGATTTAAGCATAATATCTCTTCATATAAAGACCATTTCTGGGTTTACCCAAAGAGACACCGTCAAAATCAACCAATTCATAGGCCCCTTTCACTAGCTTTTGCTTAACAACATAAGGACCATGCCACATAGGTACAAATTTTCCAACCCCTAGCTTATTGTTTGCTTGATCGTATAGTAAGACTAGGTATCCTTTTGAAAAATTACGAGGTGTAACATTTCAATCGTACTGAGCTTTAATTCATTTGGCATGAGTTTCGATTGCTAACGCAACATCACACCAATTCTCATCTAGCTGAGCTAAGTACAAGAAATTTTTCTCCTCTTTGGAAGTGGCTGGTAGTAACTCTATCGCTATTTGCAATGACGAAATTTCACATTCAATGGGTAACACAGCTTCCAAACCGTAAACCAGTTGAAAAGGAGTGAAACCAGTTTATGTTTTTACTGAGGTTCGATACGCCCAAAGTGCTGAAAATAACATGTTATGCCAATTCGACCTATGAATACCAATTATTCGTCGGATCATAATGACTAGAACATTGTTGACGGCTTCAACCAGACCATTAGCCTGTGGGTATATGGGGTAGAACTATCGTGACGCAGGCCAAGTTGATCTGTTAGTTCAGTCATCATGATGTTTCAAAAATGACTCCCATGATCAGTAATAATTGCTTAGGAACACTGAACCTAGTAATTATATGATTGAAAATGAAAATTGCAATAGTATTTCCGTCTGCTGAAAATGTAGGCATCCCCTCGGCCCACTTAGTAAAATAATCTACCATAAGGATGATATATGCATGCCCCCCGGCCAAGTGAGGGTTACATGTAATAAAGTCGATACCCCACTTGCAAAAGGGCTGACGACAATTATAGGGTGGAGAGGATCAGGTGGAGCACACATCTTTCGATCAAAAATTTGACAATTGTGGCATTTTCAGACTGCATAGATACAATCTTTAAATAAAGATAGCCAGAAATAACCAGCGTGCAATATCTTTTGGGCTGTGGCATACCCAGACATATGATCGCCACATGCTCCAGAGTGACAGTCATTTAGAACCTTTTCAACTTCTTCATGAGTTAAACAACACCAGAAAATAGAATCTACCCCACGACGATAGAGTGTATCTCCAATAATTTTGTATTGTTGGGATTGGAATCGTATTTTCCACCGCTGAGATCGTGAAATTTCAGGCCAAAAAGATTTGGTTTGGAGATAAACAATGATATCTCAATACCATGGATCAAGAGTACTGATAAGAAACAAGGGTTCGTTTGCAATGGGCTCTTCCATCACAGTTGCAGTATCAGCACGCTGGAAGTCACACATCAGTTCCGCAAATACCAAAGATTTCTTTGACTTGGATTTTTCAAATTCCAAGTCAAATTCCTATAGGATAACAATCCATTTGGAATACTTGCCCCCTTAGCAATTGTTTGGTAAAAATATAGATCATAGGGTTACAATCAGAAATTAAGGTAGTTTTGTGTAGTAAGATGTAATGACAAAATCTTTGGACATCTTGAACAGCTACCAAGACCAATTTCTCCACATGCGAATATTTAAGCTCAGTTGGATTCAGAGTTCGACTAAGATAGTAAATCACATGTTCAATACTGAATTCATCTTCCTAAACTAAAACCATCCTGATGTTGGAATGAGAAGTGGCAAGGTACAAGAAGTAATCCTGGTTGTAGTTGGGAGGATGCAATAATGGTGCATGGGTCAATGTGTGTTTAAGTGCATCAAAAGATTTGTGAGCTATCTCATCCCAAAAGAATGGAGTATTCTGTTTCAAAAACCTGGTAAAACCCTTTGTTATCTCGGCATAGTAAGGAATGAAACGACGTAAAAAGTTTGCTTTCGCTTGCAAACTGTGGAGTTGGTGAAGAGTTGGAGGAGGCAATTTGACAATTGCTTCAACCTTTGAGGGATCGACACGAATGCCGACTTTTGAAACAATGAATCCTAGTAAACGTCCTGTTTCTATACAGAAAACACATTTGTGTGGATTCAGCCTAATTCGATAATGCCTACATCTTATAAAGATTGCTCGGAAATGAGTAAGATGATCGGCTCTGCGTAATGAATGGGCAGGTAAATCATCGAGATAGGGTTGCACAATGTGCTTGATGTCATGAAATGCGTAAGACATAGCTCTTTGAAAAGTTGCTCTGGCATTCTTTAATCCAAAAGGTAGTTTGCAATAAGAAAATGTCCCCCATGGGAAAATGAAAGCTGTTTTTGGTTGATCAGCAGGGAGTATGTTAATTTGATTGTAACCGAAAAAAACATCCATAAAGGAGAAAATTTCACTGCAGGCACAATCATCAACGATTTGATTTATATAGGGAGTTGGGTAATTCTCTTTAGGACAAACTCGATTAATATCCCTATAATCGATACATATTCTTATCGTTCCTTGCTTTTTGTTAATAGGAACAATATTCGATACCCAATCCGTTAAGGGAATTGGATATATGAAACCTTCTTTAAGTAATTTCTAAACTTCTGCTTTAATAGTAGCAGCTTTTCGTGGATGTATCTGACGCAAATGTTGCCAGACAGGTTTAGCATCCGGGTAAGTTTTAATTTCATGAACAATAATTGTTGGATCGATTCCTGGCATCTATTTGTATGACCAGGCAAACACGTCACGAAATTCTTGAAATAGGGCTTTATAATTTTGGAATTCATTGTCCGTATAGGAAGCACCTATATGAATGTTTTCAACAATTCCAAGCTTAACTAAAATGTCAATAGGAACCGTTCGAGAAATATTTCCAAAATTTAATTCAGAATCAAGATTTTGCAATGGATTATGTGGTTCTTTGACATAATCAATAGTAAAAATAGATGAAAAATCATTTTCAAAATGATCAAGCTCAGGTAGAAGCAAAGATCGATGATGAAGATCTTCCCATGGTAAATCATCAACAGACAAAATTTCATGAATCTGCTCGTCCGTATGAACAAGCTCGGAAAAAGTTGTTGAATCTGAGGTTGACATTGAAAGTGATTCTCCATGGGCCACATTCATTATATCAATTTTGGTTGAATAAGGGTCGGAAAACAACTGTACAGCCTGATATATGATTTCATAGGGACTCAAAGGAATTGCATCACCAAATGAATCCACCTCAGACTCAGAAGGCACGATCCAAAGATCATCAATAACAATAGTGTTGGATGAAATCATATGAATGATTGCAGTAGAAGGCGATACGTTAGGAGGAGGAAAGGAAAAAGTTCCTAGTAAACTTAGAATCTTTAACTAATCCTACCCCAACATCCTTATAAGGGATAGTTGTTTTGCCAACATGCTGGATACTTTCAGAAGAGGCTGGGTCGGATGAAAAATAAGTCAGCTGGTCTATGGTTACGATCTTTCCATTATGAGGAAACTTTATAAGCCAAAAACCAATGAAACAACAACAATCATAGCGTAAGACCAGCTGTGACCCGAGAGAAGGTTGTAATCTAGAGGGGCATCAACCACTTCCACATCTAGATTAACAGTTTTGCCTTCAACCCTTATAGGTAAATCCTGTAGAATGCCAAAAGGATGGAACCCATGGCCATCAAAAGCCTTTAGAATCATCGGGGATTGATTGAGTGTAGGAGAACCAAGCGATCTCCAACACTGGATCGACATAATACATGTAGAAGCTCCCTAATCAATTACAGTCCTAAAGCAAGGTCTGTTTTTTACTAACACTAGAATCTGGAAAGCCATTTGATGAGGTAAGTGAGGTGTACTATTCTCTAAATCAAATATTATAAGGTTTGAGTCCTGAATATTAACAGCTCCTATAGCCGACAATAGCAATTTACGCAGTGCTGGGCATGATTGCATCACCTCCAAAGCTGACATTGCTGAAGGGGAAATAGCTAAGTCTTCAAAAATGTTATAATTCTGAGCATCTCTCGCATGCGGATTGAAAACTGACTTTCGAAGTATATCTTTAGTAGGTTGTTTGATTACTAAGTCTAGATTAGGTTTCTCGATCTGTAGCGGATCAGAAACAGAAGGAGTTGAAGTTGATGGGTTTGAATTAGAAGATTCTTCTTCCTTACCACCAATAGGACTTTTACTGCCATAATCTTGAGATTGCGTCACAATCTTGACATGAGACATCATCATTATGGGTTCTTCTGAGGCATTTGAGGAAGAACCGATCATCTTACTATCTTGACTAGGAAAAGGATCCTTTAAGACAACAGGCGTTTTAGAACCTTTGACGATTTTCGCAACCTCAACGCGATGTGGGCAGTCTCTTGTAAAATGCTCTTCATCACAAATGAGACAAGGATAGCGAGGTTTACGTTTCTCGTTAGTAGATTCAGTTTTATATGATTTCTCTTTCGAATTTTGTTTATTTTTCTTCTTCCCTTTCTTTTTACCGGTGGATTTTGATTTGGCCGTAGATGATTCTACGACATGAATATCAGTAGGACTTTTAGTGGAAGAGTCTCCTATCGAGGAATCTGGTAAACTTATAATAGGAGAAGATTTCTTTGAAGATTTCTTCTTACTTTTCGTGTTAACTGAACCAATCATACCGTCAGCGGCATGAGACCCTGAAGGAGTTACAGTTATTTGATTTTGTTTTAGAAGGTCGGGGATTTTTTCATGTAAAGTACCCGACTGCGTATAAACGAGGTTTAGGTACTGAGCTTGAGCAATTACTTGTTCTTTAGTAACAAATCCTGCCTTAGCTACATCCTCAGTGATTTTGGGTAACAACGATTTAACAAACCATTCTGCTAAAATTTGATCCAGAATATAAACTTTCACTAAACCACATTGATGTCGCCATTCATGAATATGGTTTGAAATATATGTGGATGTTGACTATTTTAATGAAGTTAATAATTCTGTGCCATTGTCATATCTGACAAGAAACTGAGAATGAGTTAAGAACGAAGTGGCTAACTGACTAAAATGATAAAAACAGGCTCATGGTAACTCAATGTACCACTTGGCAGTAAGACCAATCAGAGTGCGTTGAAAAAAATGTAAGCGAATTGAATCATCTATAATGGAATTAGACGCGCACCAGAGGTGATAACTCATCACATGGTTTGACAAATCCTCTCCTGATTTACCTTCAAACTTTGGGATATCATTGGGAAACTTATTCGGCATTAGCGGCCAAAACGGAAGATAATTAATTGGATCATTCGTAAGGCGTGACAAATCAAGCAAGTCCAAAGTTGCAATAAAAGGTAACTGATGGTTCGGGTCACAAAAACCCTGGGTCATTAGACCAGCCCCGGGAGGAGGATATCTAGGATAACTTGGAATTGGAATTGCATTTGGGATATTATATCCTCCTAGAAAACTAGGATTAACCGGACCGTATTGGGGTTGTTGAGGTTGTTGATAAGTATATCCAGGGTATGGTTGATACTGGTAAACTGGGCTTTGTACAGTAGGACATAATTGGTACTGTCCCTAGTATGGTTGATAAGTGAATTGTGGTTGACTTGCGACAACCGTACTTGGACCAGGTTTTCCTACAGGCATCTGAACCGAAGTCTAAATTGTAGGTTCAAACTGAGGTAAAGATGTTAAAGAGAGATTCCATACAGGCTGGCAGAATTTTTTTATGTTAATGGAAAAAACCTGTGAGCAATTTAAATATGCTTGAGGAGTTGATGCAGGAACAGTAGCAATCGAAGCCGTCGATACTCTAGAAGTAGGTGGGGTAGATTAAACAGAAGCTGCAGTAGTTGCAGCAGTCGTTTGAGGTGGATTTCGAGGCGAACTATGCCCAGACTGATGAGCTACACCAGGTGCAGAAGTTTGAATAGTAGGATGGACAAGTTGCTGGGTTGAACCAGAAAACAAAGGTTGTCTAGATTGAGATGACAACTGCGCATTAGGTTGTAAAATCTGTTGAGATTGAGACGGATCCCACACCATGTTCATTCTGGGGTATGGACCCATAGAAGGTTGAGCATATTGAGGACCATAACCGGGTTGAGCATAGGGCTGATAATTCAAAGGTACATTTCCAGATCCTTGAACAAATGATTGACCTGAAGGTGGTTGGAAACCTTGGGTTGGGTACTGACCTTGAGGTTGATAGCCTTGAGGCACATACTGAAACTGGGGTTGACCTTGAGGTATATATTGTTACTGGGGTTGACCTTGAGGTATATACTGAGTCTGGGGTTGACCTTGAGGAATGTACTGTCCCGAAGGTATGTACTGTCCTTGAGGTTTCCCCCCAGGTATTTATTGACTACCTTGAGGTTGCCCCCTAGGCGATAACTGAGCACCTTGAGGCTGTCCCCCAAGCGGTAACTGACTACCTTGAGGTTGCCCCCCAGGCGATAACTGAGCACCTTGAGGTTGCCCCCCAAGTGGTAACTGACTACCTTGAGGTTGCGGATTTGGAATAGTACCAGACATCATAAGAATATCTTCTACACTCAACGGTTGAGTACCATTATTACCAGTTGATATCCCATGTTCAATGGGTTGAGGATATGCCCCTGAAAAGGTACCAGTGAGTGATTGATACCCAGAAGGAATAGAAGGACCACCATATAAAAATGCTTTCGGTGATTGGGAAAACATGGATGACTATCTCGACATATTCAAAGGAGGATAATAACCTCTAGGTGTTGGATGAAAAGGAATTCGAGGTGGTGAAAAACTAAGACCCAGATTTTCTAAAAAGTTGGTCAATGAGAGATACCAAGCGTCCCTCTTAGGTTGACTGTAGAAAATTGATTCACACTCCCTAAGTTATAAAGTTGGTTGATTTTCAGGGAGACTTATATCTTCTTCTGGACTAACAAGTTATTCAATAGAAATAGGTCCCGAAGGAAGATTTTGGGTAATGATCCTTCCTACCCTGGGTGAACCAGGGCCACTGGAAGTTGGAGAAGCAAATCCTAAGGATGGAGTAGCAGCAGGTTCAGTTTCAGGCTCAGAAATTTCAGGCTCTTCAGCCAATTCACTAGTAGAAGAAATACTACCAATAACTTCAGAAAATGAAATTGGTTTAGAAATATACTCTGTTTCTTGAACTTGATAATCAAGATGAACAACTAAATAATATTCTCTATCTTCTGATGACCCAACTCTACTATCACTAGGAGTTATAAGAGCTCGTAGCCCTTCAAGATGGCTTGGTGAATATTCGAGAGGTTGCCCCCGAAGTCTACGATATTGTCTCGGTAATTCGGCCACGATTAAATATTTTAATTACTTCACACGCAAACAAAGAAAATCTCAATAAAACCACCTAAAGTATCTAAAGAAACAAACAATTGAATCACACGCCTAAAAAATCTAAGAGATAAAACCACACAGAAACAGTAACTTTCCGTACCAAAAACACTAGTTGGTGATGAAATCCAAAGTCACAGAATTCAATACAAAAAGGGCGGTTGGAACAGTTACCCCGACAACCTTCTTAATGAAACAGATTAGCACAAGTTTCTTCACAAAACCATCTTAAGTGAAGAGAACCCCCCAGAGAGTCCAAGTGAGTCTAGTCGACGTCTGCTCCAGGTACAGTGGGATCTTCCCTCCACCATCACCTTAGGAAAGAATCCTATAGATTATGGTCACTATGGTTCAACATAAACAAACATACCCGGGGGAAAAGTCTACAATCCAATACACACGCAAGGGAAAAGTAACAAAGCTCAATCCCCTTGAAGGCTCCTTGACATAATCCAAGGTTTACCAACAAGTGACCCCAGGCTCCTCAACAATGATCAATCCGAGGTTTAATGTTTTTAATACGTGTATATCTGTTATCGTTCTCAATGAGGAAGGATTGATTACCCCACTGGTTCAAATATGATCTCGTGGTTGACTCCTTTAAGAGGAGCTTCCTAGAGCATAGATGTAACAATTGGAATTTATTTCCTACCGCAAGATATAGCTACTTGTTTGTTTTAACTATCTTGGAGAGTTAATTACTCCCTACTCCAAGATACTAGCCTAAGCTATGTTGGTGATAAGAGCCCTAGAAATAAAAAGATTGCTAGATCAATTTTACTTTAAGCATTATTTTTATAGGTTGTTTCTTAAGTCAATAGGAATGGAAATGAAAATTTATGGTGTGAAGACTCGACTCCAAAACACTAAAAATGCACCTAAGATGATAAACAATTATTTTTCTTCAATGAATTTCTAGCTAAAGAAAGAGTTGAGAATGCAGCTGCTTGAAAATCAAATCTTTTCTTCAACATATAAATGAAAAGAATTTTTTTTTGTCTTTTTCAATAAACTCAAAACGAGACTACAAATTATGCTCACGAAAAATCCCTTTCTTTTTCAACACTCAAAAACTATAGAAAACAATTTCTTTCAAAAGGGATTCTAAAATTTCTAGAAAACACTCAAAACTATAAAAAACTATGCTTGAGATCTAAAAATTTCTAAAAACCTAATTGAAGTAAAAGCTTTAAAAAAATTATTTTTGAGGTCGTTTTACTTAGTTATTCATCAAACTAAGGACTAATTCATTCAGAATAACAAATTAATCAAAAAACACCCAGCTATGTTTTCTTTTTTTTAAAATGAAATTCAAAACTTTCAAGCAAGTTCTTTCAAAGCTTTGCAAAGAGAAAAACAAGATCTATTTCTCAACAAGGGCAGATTTCACAAATCAGTCAGACTCATCAAGAAGACCAAAAATACCAGGGTAATCTGAGGTTTCTTAGACTTCTAATCTCTGAGTTACTACAAAGACCAAGCGAAAATCAAACCAGGCATGCAAAACTTCTAGAAAATCACCTAAAACCAAAATGCCCATGGAATTCACTTACAAGGAAATTTTGATAGGACACATGTAGATCTGGGTAGAGGCTAAAAAACGTAAATAAATCCTAAGCTTAACTAGACAAAAATATTTTAGGTTTTTTCAAAAATTTGACAGGGTCCGCAGGCCTCCAGTATAACCAAATGCGGTACCACTTTGTGTGGTAAAGTAATAGTGCGGGGATGTACGCACTGTGTTACAAATAGAACGTGCAGTCCTCTTTCAAAAGCATGAAAAAACAAAAAACAATTTAGAATCTAAAACCTACCCAACCCACACACATCAAGCAAAAAACTAGAAACAAGAAAAAGTTTCTCAAGTCAAAGTAAAAGTAAAGGCAAAAAACCAAAATTCAAGTCCCTAGTGGGGTCGCCATTTTGTCGGCCAGATAAATTGTTCTTGCAGACAAGACCGATCTCTCTAGTATCAACTAATATCTAGCAACAAGCAGAACAAGCAAATCTATCTCTCTCTAAATATTGCAATTTATAAATAAAAACCAAGAGTTGTTTTAGAACCTACCTCAAGTCCAACGCTAGTTTATGGCAGCCACGCTTCGACCATCTGAATGAGTTTCCTTTTAAGAACCTGGAAACAAAAACAAGCGCACATCAAATAACACCTGCATAGCCAATATAATAAATCACATTCATCATGGTGATCAAGGAATCCATGAAATAAACATAAAAGATAGCTTATTGAGAAAAATAAACTTGATTGTATTAACTTTGAACAAAGAATAACTTTACAACCTTTGGTGCCTTGATGTTGTACAAGCTCCTCCCAGGGTCCAAGCAAGAATCTCCTATATTTTGACGAGCGTCACACTCTTCCCAATGAGATCAAAAAAGGTATGTAATCTCTCCTCTTCAAGCTCAATTAGGAAGACTAAATTCCAACAGCATTTACCCTAAAAAATATTCATCTTTCAACCTCTCTAGTAACCAACCCAATGCCTCATTTTATACTGCAGAGGAAGGAAGTTACAGGTCCGCCTATGAAGGGATAGAGTCCTCCTTCAAAGGGATAAGCTCCTCACATCAAGGGGTTAGCTCCTTAAGGTATGGGATGCATGAACCTTAAAGAAGAAAACTTGCCACCTCAATATTCCCTCTACAAGCTTCCAGAAATAACCCAAGGTGAGTTTTTAAGAATTTACTTGCGCCTTTTTGACTTTTACAGGGGTCCGCACCCATTACACAGAGACAGAGCAGTCAGGTACGCAGGGGACATGACCAATAGGTGCGGTACCACAGGTAATGCTAAGAGAAAGAGCAGAACCAGAGTTTTAGAGATTTTAAGGGCTTTCTCTCATTTTTCATGGCTTGACCTGAAGAACTAAGGTTTAAGACTTGCAAAGGAGGAAAGTATGAATGGTGATAGACTCACACAGATTGTAGAATGTCATGGTGACAATATTTTGAGCAACAACAACTAACATTTTTTTCCTGCTGTACCAATAAATTGCAGCTGAACCAAGGTTGAAAATTCCTCCTGAAGTGCTCTTCCAATTTGATGAACTCCCTGCCCAATCTGCATATGTGAAGCCTTGAAGCTTCACTCCCTCTCTCCATATGTACTATAATCCATACTAATATGTGCCTCTAAGGTATCTCAGCACATGCTTCGCTGCCTTCCAAAATAGTTTGGTAGGCTAAACCATAGCTTGACTCAGCTGGTTCACTGTAAAGCACAAATCTGGTTATGTGTTCACTAAATACGTCAATGAACCCACAAGCTGATGATAAATAGTAGCAGCTACTACTTCACTTGAAGTATCATCCTCCTTCCTCCAATTACCTGCTAGAGGAGTCTACATGGGCTTGCACTTCTCCATGTGGAATCTCCTGAG
The DNA here is from genome assembly GCA_031772625.1 of Pinus tabuliformis. Lineage (NCBI taxonomy): Eukaryota > Viridiplantae > Streptophyta > Pinopsida > Pinales > Pinaceae > Pinus > Pinus tabuliformis. The sequence continues at coordinate 44,837,039 of CM062815.1, forward strand.
TATCTCATTGGCATACTTGCCTTGAGACACAAATACTTCCCCATCCTTCTACCATACTTCCATGCCTAGAAAGTAGTGCATGAGACCCATGTCTTTCATCTCAAACTCTCTTGCAAGGTCCTCCTTGCAAGACTTGATCAATTGATTATCACCTGTCAATATTAGATCATCAACATAAAGAACAATGATCAATGGCTTACCTTCTACCATGATGTGGTATAGGTTCACATTCGCTTCACTCATTGTGAAGCCCAACCCAATGAAATAGCTGTCGATCCTGGTGTATCAAGCACGAGGTGCTTGCTTCAGCCCGTACAAAGCTCTCTTGAGTCAGCACACATGCAACTCATGATCAAAGGTCTCAAATCCTTCTAGCTGCTCTATGTACACCTCTTCCTTAATCTTGCCATTTAGGAATGCAGTCTTCACATCCTTCTAATGGATCTTCCAACCCATCTGTGCTGAGAGTTCCAACATCAATCTGATAGATGAGTACCTTGCTATAGGAGCAAAAGTCTCATCATAGTCGATCCCTTCGACCTGTAAGAAACCACGGGCAACAAACCTTGCTTTATGTTTCTCCACACTACCACCAACTGCTTGCTTTACCTTGTAAATCCATCGGGAACTCACCACTGACTTGTTCTCCGGTCTTGGAACAACATCCCAAACATTTTTCCAAACTATGGAGTCATGCTTCTCCACCATAGCATCAACCTAGACTAGCTGCTGCACTTCTTCCTCAAAGGAAGATGGTTCGGTCTCTATACATTCCCCAGTAAGGGCCATGTAACTAGTGTACCGCTCAGGTGAACTCCTCTATCTGCACTGAGAAGATGGTTGTTCCACATTCTCTCTCGCATCCATCAACAATCTGTCAGCTTCCCTTGAGCATTTTCACCCATCTCTGGAAGAATTTTCATGAGTGGATGTCTCCACTCCTAGATCCTCTGCATGTGGCTACTTTGCATCAGTCTGAGGCTCCTCCTTAGAAACCAAAAGTTCCTCCTCTGCATGCAACTTGAGCTCCCTCTCAAGGGAAGGTTTCATGGCCTTTTGCTCATTGAACTTGAGATCTCTACGTACCACTATCCTCTGACTGTAGGCAAGAACACCTAATAGTTGTGGGGTGTATCAATGTACCCCACAATTATCCCCAACTCAACTGTTGGCTCTAGCTTTTTCTAGGAATGTTTGGTCACATGGCAAAATACCGATGAGCCAAAGATCCTGAAGTGACTCACATCTGGTCTCTTCCTGAAGAAAGCCTCCTCTGGTGTCTTCATCCCGAGTATACAATGTGCACTTCTATTCTGTAAGTATACTGATATATTGCATGCCTCAGCTGACAAATGAAGTGGTAGGCCTTGGTCATGCAGCATCACCCGAGCTGCTCCCACAATCGCTCTATTCTTCCTTTCGGCCACCTCATTCTACTATGGGTTATGGGGTGTCGTCAACTCCCGTTTAATTCCTTATGCTACACAGAAGTCCTTAAACTATTAAGAGACATATTGTCCACCATTATCGCTTCACAAGGCCCTTATCTTCTTTCCTGATTCTTTCTCAACCAAGGCTTTGAACTCACAAAACCTTGAGAAGGTTTGATCCTTCTTCTGCATGAAGTAGATCCAATATCTACGAGAAAAATCACCAATGAAAATAACATAGTAGCTTTGTTTAGCAGTGGAGGCTGTCGAGAATGGTCCACACACATCTGTATGGACTTGCTCCAAGATTGCTCTAGCTCAACTGTCTCAATCTTGAAAGGAAGATTTTGCATACTTACCCAACGTACAACCTTTGCATGTATCCACTTGCTCAAGTTTACCCTTGGGAAGTCTAGTAGAAATATGTTGCATGATCTTCAAGGCTCCATGGTGCAAGTGGCCCAATCTTCTATGCCATAGCTCACCAATATCTTGGCTTTGCACCAACTCTGCTTTGGAACTCAATGCAACACAGTCATCTACCTCCAACTTGTAGATATTCTTCACTCGAATCCCAATCCTCTTGGTATGTCCCATGTTGATGTGTCTCAGGAATGCCTTTCCTTTACTAAAGACTACATCATAGCCTTTGTCCTCTAGCATTGCGACAGATAAAAGGTTCTTCTTCAGTCCATGCACATACTTTACATTAGTCAGGGTGAGAGGAGCTCCATGCTCCCTTTGAAACACAACTGTGCCTTCACCCGAAACATGGTACTTTCCATCATCGTCCATCTCTATGTGCATTTGGAGGTCCTTCTCCTCCAAGGTACTAAATAAACTCTTATCGCTGGTCATGTGGAATGAGGATCCACTGTCCATGTACCAAACACAACCCACCATCAATGAAACCATGCAAGCAATGAGGGTGAAATCCAATTCGAACTGTGAGGCCAGTGCCTCATCATCTAATCCTTTCGAGGACTCCTTCTTGGATTTCTTCTGTGGACAATTTGTAGCATAATGGCCCACCTCATGATAATTAAATCAACACACTTTAGATTTGTCAATATTCTTCCCACCATGGGAAGAGCTTGATTTGGAATGGGAAGCCTTCCCTTTCCCTTTCCTCGCCTCATTCGTTAAGGCTAGATTTTCTTCATCATCATGATTTGATGAAGATCCATCTTTGGTGCTTCTCTTGATATCCTCCTGCATCAGATCCAACCACAGTCATTCTCAATCTGGCAGTTTCTCTCTTCAATTTACTAAGTCTTGGTAACTATGCCAGCTCTTAGGAAGACCGAGGAGAGCAAGACTCACCATGTCATCATCGACTGTCATGATTCCTACACTTCCAAGCTCATCCCTGCAAGTGGTGAGCTTGTTCAGATATGTAGAGATTGTGTCGCCCTTTTCACACTTGATTTTCTGAAGCTTGTCTTTCAGCGCCAGCTTCCTTTGATCATTGTTGTTCTAATATACATCCTTCAATGTTTTCCACATTGAAAATGGTGTCTCCTTCCCATGGAGACTTGAGACAATGTGGTCTCGAACTCTCTCTAGAAGAAACCTCCTCGCTCTAGCCACACATTTCTTCCATTCCGCCAATTCTTGGGCATTAGTAGCTGCTAGCTTGGGGACTTCTTGATCAATGAATTCCTTCAAACTGTTGTCCTCTAATATCGCTTCCATGTGATCCTTCCAGGCTATATAATTCGAGTTGCCATCCATGGCATACTCGAGTCTCAAAATGTTGAACGCCATTGGTGAAATTTGAGATGTGATAAGAATTCTATTTCTATAATCAAGAACTTCAAACTTCGAACTTCTCCCTTCTTTGTATACTGTTCTCCACTTTGATCACCTTTTCTCTGATACCATGTAGAAATTCTCACTATAGATCACCTGATAATGCAATATACTAAAGCAAAATACTTGATCTACTTCTACAATGAAACTTGTGGAAGCTTAATCAATTTTGAGCAAGATCAAATAGAACACATATAACGGACGAAGTAGAAACAATCACACATGAACACAGAAGAAGACTCTGGGGAAAGGCCTAACTAAAAACCCTGATCTCTGTATTATCATACAAGTGGAAATATATCCGGATTACACAAAGCTTTAGCTCACAAGCTATCCAGCTCTCAGTACAATCCCTCAATGCTACTCATAGATAGAATATACAACACATATGCCTTCCTTCAATCCTCCAAGCCTCCTATTTCTGCAGTTTCTCCTGGGTCCTCAAGCTGCCACCTATGTGTAATTACCTCATGCACTAATCACCAAACTTAGAAATAATTGTGCAATCCTCAAGGAATGAATTCCTTCTGCATGCAAGAGATATCCTCATGGGAATATTCCTGCAACTGATAGTAGACTGTCCCTTCCTTTGATATCAACTGGGTCTCTGACTGAACTGACATGCATGAGTTATTTATGAGAGAATATTCAGTTATCTAAAGTACACTAGTTACATGCATGCAGCATTAACTAACTGAACTCACAATAAGTTCCACAAACTGTTGGAACTAATCTAACTAGACTTAACTCAGTTAACTGAGCTAACTAATTACAACTCAAAGTACAACTCATCCTGATCTCTTTAATTAAGGGATAACTTTCTCAATCAAAGGGATAACTATTGCATGTTTTCACTTAAACTTCATGTTTGATTTTGTCTAACTAATTAAATCAAGATGAATTAATTAATTATTTTACAAACAACTGCTGACTTAAAATTCGAATTTTAATTCACAATTGTAATTTAGGGTCTAATTAAAATTGAAATGTATCCCGAAATGCTATTTATAGCAATGCTATTTTTAGCACTTATATATTTAGCATTTCTTGTTTCTATTTTCAACATACTCCAGATAACTGAATATTCTCTCATAAATAACTCATGCATGTCAGTTCAGACAAAGACCTAGTTGAGGTTAAAAACAGGGACATTGTACTATCAGTGGGAGGAATTTTCCTATAAAGGAAACTCATCCATGCAGAAGGAACAAGGTTCCTTGAGGATTTCACAGTTTTTACAATGTGTTGGATCAATGTGTGAGACCAGTGTCACAGAAGGTTACAGCAGGAACACCCAGGAGAAATAGTGCAAGGAAATATGATGCTTGGAGGGCAGAGGAGAAGGCTTGTGAGAAGCTTTGTTTGCCTGTGAGCATCCAGGAGGATTGTGCTAAGAGTTGGCTAGCTGTGATAGCTAAGGATTTGTGTAATATTGATGTATTTCCACCTTGTATGATAATATAAATAGTGGGGTTTTTAGCTGAGGCTTTCCCCGGAGTATTCTTCTGTGTTTCATTTGTGATTGATTCTTATTCTCTATTATATGGTTTATGTTTGATCTTGCTCAAATCGATTAAGCTTCCGCAAGTTTGATAGTAGAAGTAGATAAAGTATTTTGTTTTAGTTACATTACATTATCAAGGGATCTACAGTGATAATTTCTACATGGTATCAGAGCAAAGGTGATCGAAGCTGTGAACAGTATACTGAGAAGGGAAATTCGAAGTTTGAAGTTCATGATTGAAGGTATAAATCGAATTCATCTCATACTTCAGGTTGGTCAATGGCGTTCTATGGCTTGAGACTCAAGTATGCCTTGGATGGCTGCTCAAATTACATAGCATGGAAAGATCACATGGAAGCTATATTAGAAGACAATGGTTTGAATGATTTCATTGATCAAGAAATCCCAAAGACAGGTTCATCTAATGCACAAGAGTTGGTTGAATGGAAGAACTATGTGGCGACAGTGAGATAGATCATCCTTGAGGGAGTTCGAGACCATATTGCCTTGAGTCTCCATGGGAAGGAGTCTCCATTTTCAATGTGGAAGACATTGAAGGACTTATATCAGAACAACAGTGACCAGAGGAAGCTGGCGCTGAAGTACAAGCTTCAGAAAACCAAGTGTGAAAAGGGTGACATTATTTCTACATATCTGAAAAAGCTCACCACTTGCAGAGATGAGCTTGGAAGTCTAGGAATAATGACATTTGATGATGATATGGTGAGTATTACTCTCCTCGGTATCCTAAGAGCTATCATACCTACCAGGACTCAGTGAATGGAAGAAAGAAACTACTGGATTGGGAACCACTGTGGTCAGATCTCATGCAGGAGGAGATCAGGAGGAACACATGAGATGGTTCTTCATCCAAAGAGGATGAAGAAAATATAGCCTTAGTGAGTAAGGCAAGGAAAGGGAAGGAGAAGGATTCTCATCCAAAATTGAGTTCTTCTCATGGAGGGAAGAAGGGTGACAAATCTAAAGTGAGATGCTTTAATTGTCATGAGATGGGTTATTATGCGACTAATTTCCCATCGAAGAAGTCCAAGAAGGGATCCTCGGAAGGATTTGAAGGTGAGGAATTGGCCTCTCAGTTCAAAATGGACTTCACCCTTATCGCATGCATGGTGTCTTCGATGATGGGTTGTGGTTGGTTTCTTTACAGTGGAGCCTCATTCAACATGACTGGCGATAAAATTTTATTTAGTACCTTGGAGGAGAAAGACCTCAAGATACTCATAGATATGGGTGATGATGAAAGGTATAGTGTTTTAGGAGTGGGCATGGTTACTTTTCAGAGGGATCATGGAGCTTCTATCACCTTGAAAGATGTGAAGTATGTGCCTAGACTGAAGAAGAACTTGGTATCGATCAGGATGTTGGAGGACAAAGGCTACGGTGTTGTCTTCAGTAAGGGAAAGGTTTTCCTTAGACACATCACCACAAGACAGGTGAAACAGATCGATTCATGGGTACAAAACCTATATGCTCTTAAGGTTCAAGATGCATGCAAAACCTTGAGGAGCAAGGCCAATGTTACAGATTTGGTAGTTGAGAGGGAGAGTAAATTACCTCTCAACATGCAGTGCCAGAAGAAGTTTGAAACAATTGTGGAGGAGCCACAATTGGAGAAGTCAGCAGAGGGATCACATGTAGCCATACCTCCAGGTGTGAGGTGGGGTGATGTGAAGTGATAGTCCCATGAAAGCTGAAATAGGGGCAGGATCCTTGAGGTACCCAGCCTCTTTGGTTAGACCTTGCTACGGGAGCCTCGGCGAGGAGTAGAAGGACTGGCTAAGTGGGTAGAGACAGATGTGGATGGAGCGGTAGAGGGAGCTTCAACATCAGAGGGTGTTTCTAGCCCAACTGGGAGGTCAGTTGGGAGAGCAGTTACTTACTTCTCAGTAACTGAGTTGTAGTGTAGCAGTGGGTAGCACAATGCAACATGATGAGAGGAGGTGTAGTGCAGATGCAGTGTTAGGAGATAGGACCAGATGCAACACGGATTCAACAGGAGGAATCAGTGTGATTCATGCAGTCAGAGATCAAAGTGACAGAGGCTAGAGTAGTTAGATACTGAAGAGCATAGAGGTGCAGAGTTTTTCAGTTGACAGAGGCACTAGCAGTTAGAGACTTTGATGATAGAGGCATCATTCTGATTTAGGTTGTGTATTTTTTGTTTCTGGAGTTGCTAAAGAAACAACACTAGAAGAAGTGTTGCATGCAGAACATTCCAAAGGTTCAGGATTGAGATCGTGTTGAATTCCTTTCTTGTTGAGAGGGAGTGTTGAAAATAGCAACAAGAAATGATAAAAATAACATTTCTAAGGATAGAATTTCAGGATATTCCAATTTTGATTTGTCCTTGAATTAAAATTAAGAATTAAAATTCGAATTTAGTCTCACCATCTGTTTGAAAAATAATTAATTAATTCATCTTGGATTAATTAGCTGGAGAAATTCAAACATGAAGTCTTTGTGAATTCATGCAACAGTTATCCCTTTGATTGAGGAAGTTATCCCTTAATTAAGGAGATAAGGATGAGTTGTAATTAGTTAGCTCAGTTAACTAAGTTATGTTCAATTAGATTAGTTCCAAATAGTTTATGGAATTGATTGTGAGTTTAGTCAATTAATGCATGCATGCATGAAACTAGTGTACTCTAGATAGTTGAATATTCTCTCACATGCATGTCAGTTCAGACAAAGACCCAGTTGAGATTAAAGACAGGGACATTGTACTATTAGTTGGAGGAATTTTCCTATAAAGGAAACTCATCCATGCAGAAGGAACAAGGCTCCTTGAGGATTGTGCAATTTTACAGTGTGTTGGAGCAGTGTGTGAGACCAATGTCACACAAGGTTACAGCAGGAACACCTAGGAGAAACAACGAAAGGAAATAGGAGGCTTGGAGGGTAGAGGAGAAGGCTTGTGAGAAGCTTTGTTTGCCTGTGAGCATCTAGGAGGATTGTACTAAGAGCTAGCTAGCTATGAGAGCTAAGGCTTTGTGTAATCTTGATGTATTTCCAGTTTGCATGCTAATACAAATAGTGGGGTTTTAGCTGAGGCTTTCCCCAGAGTATTCTTCTGTGTTTCATGTGTGATTGATTCTTCTTCTCTGTTATATGTGTTCTGTTTGATCTTGCTCAAATTGATTAAGCTTCCACAAGTTTGATATTAGAAGTAGATCAAGTATTTTTCTTTAGTTACATTGCATTATCAAGTGATCTACATGATAATTTCTACACTGCATACAAAGTGTTAGGGTCCTATAATTTATAGGATCTCAATGTAATTTAGTTATGTATCTCAGGAATCCCATTTTGTAAATACTTGTCAATCTGCCAATGATTTTCAAATAAAAAGAAAAAAATGAAAATAGGGTATAGAGAAGAATAATAAAGAGAAAAACAAAAATATTGAAAAAGTAAAATGATTGAACCCCAACAAAAAAAGAAATAAAATAAAAAAGAGAATAATACTGAAAGCGTTGCAAGTCTAAATGCCACTATTCATACATAGATTTTTGTCCATTTCTATAAAATAAAGTTGTGTGTAGCTTGTTCAAAATGCCACAGTCAATTTCTCTAGTTTAATCATATTGTTTAATCATGATTAGACTTCTTTAAATTTCTGTAAATTAGCTAGAGAATGAAGGTTTATCCAACAATTTAATCTGGATAAATCATTAGTTAGGTAGAAAATGACATTGACCCAATAGTTTAATCTAGGTCAATAGGAGAAATAAGGGATAGGTTAGATAGTTTTTCCCGTCTGCATAAAAGAAAATGAAAATGGGTTTCCTAGTATAAGTGCACCCTATAGATTAAAATAAAAAAATGCTAGGCTAACTAATGGTAGGTTGATTTGGTGGTTTTCTTACATGTCAACGTGCATGTATTTTATCCTAAATTCAAGGATAGCGAAAGAGGAGAAAAGTGAATGTTATGCATTATGTATTTCAAAAACTTTATTGTTCATCTCTTATCCTATGTTTAGAGGATAAATATGCATAGGGATAAAGTATTTCATTTCCTTATCTTTTTCCCCTATCCTAAGTTTGAAAGAAAAATGATGTGAGCACAAGCTGACAAAGCATTTTGTCATTTGTGGTTAAATTTTTGTTGCCTTCGATGCCTCGAGATTCGTTCCCCCTTTCATCCATGGTCATCATCCCTTTTCGCGCCCCCTACGCATTCTCCCTTTACCACCAAGGGGGTCTAGAAGGCGGTTTCTTTCGCCAGGCCCTACTCCCTATGTGGCGCATCCTCGCAATTCCACCCCCCCTACCTCCCAATGATACCAATTACCTCCCTTCACCCCCTCTAGAAACCACTCTTCCTCTACCACTCTCTACCTGCCACCTGTCCTGACCATTGTCCCAATTAAATGTTTCCCCACCTCATACCCATTATGCATTTAATTTTCCTGGGTAACCGTTCAGTAACAGCCTCGTGCCATCTCCAATGGGACTGGGCCTTTGCTTTTAAAATGATCCAGAGCTCGTCAATGCCAATATTTCACTCCTCATTCTCTTTCTACTATTTGTAATTTCTTGTTGCAGTCCCTATCAGAGCTTCTTCGCAACCAACTTCCTAACATTCGTGGACGTCTCTAATCTTTTTCACCTGACAGACTATTGTTTTAGAGCTTGGTAATCCTCCTTTCTGTATATTTTGTTTTCAAACTGCTACAACCATTCCCCCTAAAGCCAAGACCTAGGACCAAGCCCTTAACCCATTGATTCAGCCTTCTATAGACTTGGATCATACACCATTGGCTGACAGAGATTACTGGATAACTGAGACACTTTGCGACTATGATTTCCTCTAGCTATATTGTTGGTTAGAGGAGAAACACACTGATAAAACTAATGAGATAGGACTTTGGGAGTCAAACCAGCCCCACTATATCTTTCTCGTCACCTTTCAAGCCCCATAATTCATCAAAAGATTCCAAGATTTCTATGTCTCTACTCAAAGAGATATAATTGCACCTACAAGTGACATACTTTTCACCATCACTACCAAATCAATTGACCAAATGATGGTGGCCCCTTCTGTGGAAAATGCTGCCCTTTTTTCCCTAGAAGCCCTCACCCAAATTTATCAAAAGATGGATTTTTCCACCAGAGCTAGGATTTTCGAGATTTTCCTACTAGAGAATGCCAAATTGCCTAAGAAAAGTCCTCCTTATCCTTCTTCCATTTTCCCTAATCAGGCCAAACAACTTATTTCTATCCTTTCTCATATCCTAGGTTACCATTCTGATCAGTGGGTGGATGAGCCTATTTTAGGATTCCTTTCCACATTTTCCATAGATAGTAAGCCCTCTATAATTTTTTGTTTCAGTCAATTCTTGGCTAACAATATCCATGAGCAGTTCATCAAGTTTCCTACAGAGCAAGTCTTCAGTTACACCTTTATTTTAGTGTACATGTTCATCTATTACCAATCAAAAAAATTCAGTTTTACCTTGGAGAAATTGGATGATGCAGGTGATTAACAACCAATGATCTTTTGGACATCACTGATCATGAAGGAACAACAAGAATTCACATACAAACAATTGATATAAGACTTTGTTCATCCATATATGAACATTCTCTATAATATAGTCTATCCTAGGATTAGTGAAGAGATCAAAATAATAATACATCTACCAGACCAAGCCAAGACTGGAGATTGGTACATGTACCAAAATTACATAGAGATCAGTGTCTACGGATGTGAGTTGGACCCCTACAAGCACCCTAAGTACCTCCCAATGAGGATATTTGCATTAGAATATATCAGGAAAATGTTGAACTCAGATGAGATCCACTTTCTAGAAGCAAAGTAGTAGGCACAATTCAATATTAAAACATAGGTAGGCCCATTTATATGCAACAAAAGAACTACAGGGGAGGAGGAAGACAAGATATTGAAGGAAATGAAGTTCACCTTGAGCTTCACATGGTCTTATGACCCTTGTGGCATCATTTCAAAACTCAGAGTGGACAACAAGAATACTCCCTACATTCATACTTCTAGGCCAGAGATAGAACAATATGCTAGTTAGTTGGAGTGGGTAGAAAATACCCTATCGGAAGCTAAAGAGGAGATGGTTTCCACTTCTAGTTTACAAACTAATGTTCCTCAGGAAAAATCCAAAAAAAGGCAGAGGGAGGAAGGGTCATCATCTACAACTGGGAGTGGAGCCAGAGAATTTAGAATAAATTATAGAAAGAGGCCCAATATGACTCACAAAATAGAAGGGGATAAAGAAATTGAAGAACAGGCAACTATCATCATTGTGGATTCACCACTAGCCACTATAAAATTCACTACTTCTCCTTCTGAACCTTCATCTTCACAGGGTCATAAGGAGACTGAGATAGAAACTCACACTATCTAGATAGAAAAAGAAAAAACAATGTTTGACAGGTACAGGGAAATAAAGCTCAGAAATGAGATTTTGAAGAATAACACCTACAACCAATTCTGGAAGTAGACTTCCAGTTCACAAAGTAGACTTCTGTTAGTATATGATACTGAACATGGCAGAATGAAAATGTCCTTCCATGAGGCCCAGACTTCACAAACTAAATCAACAACTGCCTACAAGAGCACCACCTTTGATTTCAGCTCAAAGGAAATACATCCCATTGATCAAATGGAGATGCACAAAAAAACTGGTGAGATGATATCCTCCACTCTCACTAATACTGCCATGTCTCTATCCAAACTGCAGGTTTCTTTTGCAAATGTAAAGTCATAATTGAAGATGGAGAAGGTCTCCTCCTTAGCCAAAGAAAACAGGATCAAGTCTTTGGAATACTTGGTTACTAAGATAGGGTATGACCCTAAGGATGTTATTGTTGCTAAAGAGAATATTAAGAAGAAAAACTTGGACATTGCAGCTATTATGAAACCAGCTCAAGAAAAAGATAGAAAAGATAGATCAACACCTTAGAATTTAGCCTCTTCGAGGGAGCAACCTCATTTACATTACATAAATGAACAATTCTTGGTTCATTCAAATGACAAAACCTCCTTTCTATATATAGGAGTCTAAGGAGTCACAATATAACCCAGTCGACCTAACAATAATAATATAAAGCCACAAAAATAACAATAGAGGGATTCTATGGGGCACAGTAATAACAATATGGGGATAATAGGGGCACAAAAATATTAATAAGGGGTACAACTACAATAGTAATGGGGTAATCACTAGTATTATAGGGACCCAACATGCCCCTTTCCTTCAAAAAATTGTTGTCCTCAATGCTTGAGAAGTTCTGGATGCTTCTGTATAAAATTCTCATCCTCCCATGTGGAATCTTCAGCGGATAAGTTCTTCCACTTGATAAGATACTTTGAAATTGGTCGATTTCGTAGCTGTTGAGTTCTTGTTTTTGTGACTGCTTTCGGTTCCAATATAATTTTTCCTTCCTTGTCAAGTTCTGGCAATATTGTTTGAACTGGGAGCTTGTTGCTTATAACCTTCTTTAAACATGAAACATGGAAAACTGGGTGCAATCGAGAAGCTGCAGGAAGCTCCAATTTGTATGCCATAGTACCAATCTTTTACAACACCTTGTATGGACCATAATACTTTGGTGATAATTTATTATCCTTCTTAGCTTGCTTGAGGGACATTTGCTTATATGGTTGTAGCCGTAGGAATACCCAATCACCTATATCAAAACTTCTTTCGCTACGATGTTGATCTGCCTGTTGTTTCATTCTATTATGTGCCAACACGAGGTTATCCTTTAAGAGTTGGAGGACTTGTTGTTGATGTTCAATGTGATGTTCCATTGCTTGAACCTTAGAATTTTCTCTTAAATATGATGTGATGGATGGTGGCTGATACCCATAAAGTGCCATAAATGGGGTCATTTTTGTTGCTGTATGGAAGGAATTGTTATACCACCATTCAGCTAGAGGTAACCATTTGACCCATTGTGTCTGTTTATCAGATACAAAGCAACGAAGATATCCTTCCAAACATTTGTTTACTATATCAGTTTGCCCATAAAATTAAGGATGATAAGATGAGCTATGAGCTAACTAAGTACCAAGACAAGAAAATAATTCTGTCCAAAAATTTCGAGTGAAAATGGGATCTCTGTCACTTACAATAATCTTTGGGTTTCCATGTAGCTTTTGAATTGTTTCCATAAATGCAGTAGAAACTGTACTGGCTATAAATGGATGTGATAATGCACAAAAGTGTGCATACATGGTAAGTCTGTCAACTACCACCATGATGACACTCTTTCCCTCAGGCTTGGTTAAACCTGTGATAAAATCCATTGAAACCTCCTCCCAACGTTGGCTTGGAATGGATAAAGGTTGTAATAGACCCGATGTCTTAATTGTTTCAACTTTATTTTGTTGGCAAACCAAACATTCTAACACAAAATTTTGAATATTTGATTTAAGGCCATCCCAAAAAAATTCCTTCTTAACCCTGTGGTAAGTTTTTAAAAATCCTGAGTTCCCTCCTAAGGGAGAAGTGTGCAATTCCATAAGAATCTTTTGTTTTAGCTGGGAATTCTTATAGAGGTATAAGCGATCTTTGTACCATAATGAATCATTTTTCCAGCTAAATGTATCAGACATACTGGAATCTTGTTGTAACTTTCGAATAAGTGTCCACACTTCTTCGTCATTCTTCCATTCATCCCTTGCTTCGTTTATACAATTTGGTTGGATAATAGAAATGGCGCACAACAATGCTTCCACATCCTCATCCTTTCTTGAGAGTGCATCTGCCACCACATTTTGCTTCCCTTTTTTGTAGATGATTTCAAAGTCATAACCCAACATTTGTGTGACCCACTTTTGTTGCTCTTCAGAGGATAATCTTTGTTCTAAAAAGTATTTAAGGCTATCATGATCCGTTTTTACCTTGAAGTGTCTTCCCATTAGGTAGGGTCGCCATCTCTTAAGTGCATGGAGTATTGCCAACATTTCCTTCTCACAAATAGCTTTGTGTAAAAACTTCCCCTTGATTGGACGACTTTCAAAAGCAATGTGTCTTTCATCTTGCATTAAAACAACACCAATTCCATTTCCTGAAGCATCACATTACACAATAAAGGTTTTTGTGAAGTCCGGTGTAGCTAAGACCGATGCTTGGCACATTGCCTCTTTAAGATGTTCGAATGCTTTTGTTGCTTCTGGAGTCCATGAAAATGCATCTTTATTCAATAATGTTGTTAGAGGTGCTACTATTCTCCCATAATTCTTAACAAACTTGCGATAATACCCTGTCAGCCCGAGAAATCCTCGCAGATGCTTTATGGATGTGGGGATTTTCCATTCCTTAATGGCTTTAATTTTGCTAGGGTCTACCTTAACTCCTTCATGAGATACAATATGCCCCAGATATTCCACCTCTTGTACTCCAAAGAAACATTTGGATCTTTTTGCATATAATTGTTTCTCCTCCAATAGTTGTAGCACCCTGTCAACATGTTCAACATGATCCTTCCAAGACTTGTTGTAGATAAGTATATCATCAAAAAATACTAACACAAATTTTCTAAGGAATGGTTTGAAAATTGAATTCTTCAAACCTTGAAATGTTGAAGGTGCATTGGTAAGGCCAAAAGGCATGACCAAAAACTCATAATGACCCTCATGAGTTCTAAATGATGTTTTCGGAATGTCTTCAATCTTCATTCTGATTTGATGATATCCTGAACGAAGATCCAACTTGGTGAAGTAAATTGATCCATGCAATTCATCTAGTAATTCATCAATGACAGGAATGGGAAACGTATATTTAATAGTGAGCTTTTTGAGCTCCCTATAATCTAGACACATGCGCCATGATCCATCCTTCTTGTGCACTAATATGACTGGAGCAGAGAAAGAACTTTGACTTGGTTGAATTATACCAGCCTCTAGCATTTCTGCAACGATACATTCAATTTCACTCTTTTGGGCATAGGGATATCTGTACGACCTGATGTTTGGACGAACACTTCCTGGAACCAGATGAATAGCATGATCATGATCACGAATATGTGGGAGACCTTTGGGAGTCTCAAATACCTTGGAATGATTGTCCAAGATTTTTTGGAGATCTGGAGAAATAGATGATTCCACTGTGGACACATCTAGCGAACATAATTGTGCAATTACACCTCTTTGTTCCTTTTTTAGAAGCTTTTTCATATTGTTAGCGCTGATTATCTTTCTCGGTTTCCCTGCAATACCCCTTAATTCAACTTCCTTTCCTTCCACAGATAATTTCATGAAAAGTTCTTGAAACTTAATAGCTATTGTACCCAAGGATTGTAGCCATTAGACTCCTAGTACAACATCAGCACCTCCCATTGGAATGGAAAGCATTGGGCTAGACAATACATATTCTCCCATGGATAGCCGAGCAATTTATTGTTCCTCCATTTCCAACCATCACTTGACACTCTGGTGCTGGATATAAGAAGCAATTCAATTCTATTGCTACCTTACAATGAATAAAATTGTGGGTACTTCCTGAATCAATCAACACTATTACCTTTTTCTTCTTGATTTGTCCTTCTATCTTGATGGTTTGAGGAGTAGTAATTCCCACCAATGCATTACAAGATATGGTCGGATTCATTTCTTCTTTATCTAGGCTTTGTTCCTGGAGTATATCCTCTTCTTTTGACCTTTCTTGCTCCTTTTCTTCTTCCTCTTCACAATCTATGTAGAATAATTTCTTCTCAGCACACTTATGACCTTTAGTGTATTTGCTATCACAACTGTAACAAAGCCCTTTTGCTCTTTTTTCTTCCAATTGTTGTGGTGTCAACCTTATAGGTTGTGGAAGACTAGTGGCAACAACACTTCCATCTTTATAGTTGTGAGTGGTATGCTTCCTGGTTGCCATAATTTTGCTTTCCATTTTTCTTGCTAACCTGAATGCCTTCTCTAATGAATCAGGTTCCCAAAGGCGAACATCATGTTGGATATTATCCTTTAAAGAACCTATGAACACATCAATCCTATGCTCCTCTGGAATATCTTTTACCCTTATGTTCAATTTTTGGAACTCCTCAATGTGCTCCATTATTGAACCCTTTTGTTTGAGACTTATCAATTGGCTAAAAAAAGTGTTGCTTTTTGTATCCTCATAATGTGCTATCAATTCTTCCGTAAACATTTCCCAAGTGATAAATTGTTTACGAGAGCAAAGCCATTGATACCATACAAACTGATTTGGTTCCAAATATAAAGTTGCAATACGTACCTTTTGTGTGTTTTGCACATTATTGAGATCGAAAAATTGCTCCATCTGTAATATTCATGTTGCGGGATCCTTGCCATCAAACTTCCTCATATCGATTTTTGGAATACGGTGGGTCTTTGATCCAACATTAGAGTCTATGGAATCATGATTAACATTTCTTTTGTTCTCATCATGAGTTTCCTTTACTACCCTTTCACCATTAGTGACCCTTTCTTGTAGCAACTTATTCATATTTATCTTCAATTCTTCCATATCTGTCTTCAAATCTATCCTCAAATCATCCATCTTAGCTTCCACGTCATTCATCTTAGCTTCTACACCTTTCTTTAAACAATCCATCTTAGCTTCTACGCCTTTCTTTAAACCATCCATCTTAGATTTTGTTCCTTTTTGTGCAAGGGACAGTTGTTGCACTTGGTCTTGTAATTTTGATATATCATGTTGCATTTCTTCCTCTTCTTCATGAGTCATGTTAGAGATTTCAGGTTCCTTACTAGGTGTTTGCATTTTCTTTCCTCGGGGCATCATTCACCGATAATAATGCTCTGCTATGCCCTTTGAATTCCTTCAAAACAAATTTAAGCAAAAATTTAAGAAAATCTACACACCTTTTTTCACTTTGTAGGAGCTCGATATTGCCTCTGATGTATCTCTGTACTTTCCAATCATCTAGATCTGAATTTGTGACCTGGAGTAACCCTCTGTGTCCTCTCTCCAATGCCACAAGTCTGACCCAAATTGGATTCTCCAAGGAAGAGTTATGCGAAATCTCCCACAGTGACTTGATTATAGGTTAGTTCAGTAGAGCGAACTTGTATGACATGCCACGAGTAACTGTTTCGACCTTTGGATCCCAAAAATGCAGAAAAGAAGCTACAGTCCGTCCTCTTTCTGTACCTTCTTACGAAATTTCAATCCGATCCCCAGAGTGAAAGTTATGATGCTTTTCCCTAGGTCCCCTATTTGGAATGTAATTAAGGAGTCTGCAAAAAGACCAACTTCCTCAAATCATATCTCCGCAAATATAGCGCGAACAGCTCTGAAATTCAGACTCAAGGTTTAGCATGATTTCTTCTCAAATGGGTTTTTTTGCAACTTCTGAAACATCGCAGAAAAAAAGTTATAGAAAAAATGCCACGATGACCTATTTGGAGCAGCGAAACCCTAGAATCCAAAGCTCTGATACCAAATGTTATGAAACGAGCTCAAGAAAAAGATAGAAAAGATAGATCAACGCCTTAGAATTTAGCCTCTTCGAGAGGCAACCTCCTTTACATTACATAAATGAACAATTCTTGGATCATTCAAATGACAAAACCTCCTTTCTATATATAGGAGTCTAAGGAGTCACAATATAACCCAGCCGACCTAACAATAATAATATAAAGCCACAAAAATAACAATAGAGGGATTCTATGGGGCACAGTAATAACAATATGGGGATAGTAGGGGCACAACAATATTAATAAGGGGTACAACTACAATAGTATTGGGGTAATCACTAGTATTACAGGGACCCAATAGCAACATTGAGGAAATAGCTCAAGCTGCCAACTATAGAATATCCAATGACCAAGGACATTGCAGAAGGTGAAGCTCATAAAACAAATATGATGAATCTCATTATTGACCAAAACATACAGATTAGGCAGATGGAAGAAGAGCTAGAGAAGTTGATAAAGGAGAAAGAATACAACTTGAAGATGGTCATTGTTCCCTTGGATGTTGTGTGTCTTTCTCAACTACCTTCCATAGGAATAACTATTGTACCTTCTACTTCTACTCATACTCCCAGTGCTGAAAAAATAGCACAGACACTGCAAAACATGTCCTTGCAATCAAAGGAGATTGAGACCTTACAGAGCCAACTTAAAGCCATGGAAGTCCAGAAGGACAAAGCTGAAGCTGCTCGGGTTGTTGAATTGGAAAAGAATTAGAGACTTTTGGAAAAGTTGCGCCAGGTAGAAAGAGACACATCTATTGGCCGGACATTTTCCAAAGCTAAGGAAACAAATTGGATGAACATACTTGACTCAATGAATGATATTTTACCTTCTATTCATATTATATTTGAACATAAAGAGTTAATAGAGAAGGACACTCAAACTATTGTGCAAGGAAGAGAAAATTTGGGAGAAACGCCAACTAAAGCTGCCAATATTATCAAGTTCATAAATTGAAAATCTAGATATCAGATGGAGGAAGTGGGAATCATTGAAAGAACTACTACCATTCTGGAAGTAAATAAAGTATTGACCAAAAGAAATCTTATTGACCAGTTGGAGGAAATGTATGAGACCTTGGAGCTACAGGTGAACAAATTTACCAACAGGATTGAAACTTTAATGCAGAAGGGGCTACCTAGTATTTATGTTATCAATGACAAGTTGATCACTATGAGGACTACATCCAAAAGATGAAAGAGGTAGCCAAAAGCAGCACCAAGTTCAATGGGATAAGAGGAATTATGATAGAAAAATGGTTTCTGGAGGCTATGTCAAAGGATTTCCATGTGCAGAATGAGGTAAAACATATTTTTACTGTGAAACCAACTTTTGCTAAATATACAAAGGTAAATGAAATCTACCGCAGGGTGACAAAGTTAACAGCGCCAGATGAAAAGATATGGGAATAATTACTTGATTTACTAGATTGAGCAGTAACTCAGCAACAGTGAAAGGTTTTGCCATCACAACAACCAACACAAGTTTCAGTTCAACATTGCATTCTATTTTGAATGACTCAGCAACAGAAACCACCCAAACATGGCCACTGTTTCCCTCAACAACCTACGTGGTCTATTTTTCTGCCAGATTAGATGATATTAGTCTGTAACTAGGCTAATAATACACTATCAGTTTGACAATGATTTTGTAAAGCATTGATGTAATTTTTATTATAAATACTTCATTGTTTGAAGTCTTAGTGTTGATTTTTGAATGTAATTTCTGCTACACATTGTAATTTTGAAGTACTGGAGCATCAATAATATAGGGACCTTTTACAGGATTCATGTGGTGTCCTGAATGGTGATGTGTTTCTTGTCTTTATCTATTTAAACATTGTTATTTCCTTCCTCTATTTTTCTAAATGTGAATTAATCAACAAAACTATGATAAAAAGGATTCGTTATCAAGAACGCCATATTTTAGTTGTTTTTAATTTTAATGTTTTCCATTGAAGTTAGGATAAATAATTATTAATTTCTCTTTATTCTCTACTGAAACCTTACACTTCTACTTTTCTACCATCCATTTAAACTCTGAAAAGATCCATTTACTGCAACCTAGCTTTCCCTGTGAGAACTCCTTTAACAATTGATGAACAAACTCCAGTTTAGTTTATATACTCCATAGCCCAATGGGATTCTAACACTCAAATAAACTAGACCTTTTAAACAAAACAAAAAAATACAATCATAGCTAGCCTGAAATTTTATATAAAGTAAAGATAAATTAAATAGAAAGATTCCACTCTGAAGTTGGCAGGGCTAGATCCCAGCTTCCAAAGTGGTTTTGATGTTGTCCTATGTGTTTACTCCCTCAACCTCAAAAATACAAAATGACAACACAAAGCTAAGCCACAATTTTCAGATTCTATTGTTTTATTTTTCTATACCTTGGATGTTGTTGTCTTTTGTTCATTTCTTTAATCCAATATCATTCTTTTGTTTTCTTGCTTCTCTAGTCATGATAGTTTTATAAGCAACACATTGAGCAGCCTTATGACCAAAATTATGACAAGTGAAGCAATGACCATTGAAGTAGAAATTCCTGGGAGTATAATATTTGTTGTAGCTATTTCTTAAACCAAAGAAGGCTACAATTTTTTTTATATATATAATTGCCAATTTGTCTCCTAGCTAAGCCTCAAACATATACAAATTCATGTGGTGAAATGATCATTATGAAATGTGTTGGTTAATTTTAATAATAATTTTATATTATTTAAATGATTTTAATTTTATAGAAATACAATGTTATATTTTTATAAAGTTAATTATTTACAATATAGAATTATTGTTTAAAAAAAATAAATAGAAAATTAAGACCAACCCTTATCTCAAAATACGAAAACCACATTTGTTACTATGTATTACGGGGGGTTGAAAATGAAAATCCATAAGTCAAATTAATAAAAAAATTATTTATGTCCATTCAAACCTTGTCCCCACCCTACGTTTCACACATTAAAACATTGTTATATACATTACCTCAAGATGTGTGGAATATTAAATCAATGGATTGCGGAGGGGCTAGCCTATCTAACTTTTAACCTACCTCCCCCACCCCACAAGACCGTTATAAAACCACTTTTTTACATTGATTCAAATTTATAAATGTCAGGTAGGAATTTAAGTATTAGGGGTTTTACGCAGTGCATTAAACTAATTTAAGTAAGTCATTAACGTATGATCATTTCCATGAGAGGTAGTCGTAATTGACTAATTTCTCATGATTTTTGAATTGTTCACTTAGCACTCATTGCATCGGGTGATGCTCACAGGGGTGAAGAAGTGGGATTGAAAATAGTGAAATGAATCACATAGCATCAATCGTCACTTCCGGGACTTGCACCCGGTAACTAGGACTTCTCAGGAGGTCACCCATCCCAGATCTCCTCTGGCTCAAGCGCGCTTAACTGTGGAGTTTTCCCCACAATCAAGCCCACTTAACTTGCTACCCCATTTGCAAAGCCTTAGTAAGTATTGTGCCTCATGAACCATTCAAGTAGAGATCCCTTCACTCTTTTTGAATTTAAGTATTAGGGGTTTTACGCAGTGCATTATATTAGATATCATTTTTGGGATTCAACTGCGTTAAGTAAGTCATTAACGTATGACCATTTCCATGAGAGGTAGTCGTAACTGACTAATTTCTCATGATTTTTGAAATGTTCACTTAGCACTCATTGCATCGGGTGATGCTCACAGGGGTGAAGAAGTGGGATTGAAACTAGTGAAATGAATCACATAGCATCAATCATCACTTCCGGGACTTGCACCCGGTAACCAGGACTTCCTGGGAGGTCACCCATCCCAGATCTCCTCTGGCTCAAGCACGCTTAACTGTGGAGTTTTCCCTACAATCAAGCCCACTTAGCTTGCTACCCCATTTGCAAAACCTTAGCAAGTATTGTGCCTCATGAACCATTCAAGTAGAGATCCCTTCACTCTTTTTGAATTTAAGTATTAGGGGTTTTACGCAGTGCATTATATTAGATATCGTTTTTGGGATTCAACTGCGTTAAGTAAGTCATTAACGTATGACCATTTCCATGAGAGGTAGTCGTAACTGACTAATTTCTCATGATTTTTGAATTGTTCACTTAGCACTCATTGCATCGAGTGATGCTCACAGGGGTGAAGAAGTGGGATTGAAACTAGTGAAATGAATCACATAGCATCAATCGTCACTTCCGGGACTTGCACCCGGTAACTAGGACTTCCCGGGAGGTCACCCATCCCAAATCTCCTCTGGCTCAAGCGCGCTTAACTGTGGAGTTTTCCCCACAATAAAGCCCACTTAGCTTGCTACCCCATTTACAAAACCTTAGCAAGTATTGTGCCTCATGAACCATTCAAGTAGAGATCCCTTCACTCTTTTTGAATTTAAGTATTAGGGGTTTTACGCAGTGCATTATATTAGATATCGTTTTTGGGATTCAACTACGTTAAGTAAGTCATTAACGTATGACCATTTCCATGAGAGGTAGTCGTAACTGACTAATTTCTCATGATTTTTGAATTGTTCACTTAGCACTCATTGCATCGGGTGATGCTCACAGGGGTGAAGAAGTGCTATGTGAAATGAATCACATAGCATCAATCGTCACTTCCAGGACTTGCACCCGGTAACCAGGACTTCCCGGGAGGTCACCCATCCCAGATCTCCTCTGGCTCAAGCGCGCTTAACTGTGGAGTTTTCCCCACAATCAAGCCCACTCAGCTTGATACCCCATTTGCAAAACCTTAGCAAGTATTGTGCCTCATGAACCATTCAAGTAGAGATCCCTTCACTCTTTTTGAATTTAAGTATTAGGGGTTTTACGCAGTGCATGAGGCATGCAAGAAAATTTAAAAATTATAAAGTGTGTATCAAGGGCAATAATGGAGGTAGCATTTTTATTTTACTGTAATGACATTATGGGCGAAAGCTTGAGGTAAGAGGAGGCTGACTAAAATGAGGTCAAATGAAGATAAATGTTCCAAAAATAAAAGTTATAAAGTGTGTATCAAGGGAAATAATGGAGGGAGCATTTTTATTTTTACTGTAATGATACTATGGGCGAAAGCTTGAGGTAAGAGGAGGCTGAGTAAAATGAGGTAAAATGAAGATACATGTTCCAATTTGGATAAATTCTTATCTAAATTTTTTACATAAGTAAAAAGGGAAACTAAAAGATATTTTACCAATCATGGAAAAACAAGACATATTTTTCGAATCTATGGGAAAGAAATCAATCGATGGTTTTATGAAATATGTTTATGAATCTTATTTATTCATAAATATATAAATTCATGGAAAAACAAGACATGGATTTCAAACAATGGATGGTTTTACAGGATTAAATCAATTGAGGAAATCTTTCACAATTTTATTTTTGAAATTCATGAGGAAAGGAATAGTAAAACAAGACATGGTTTTTCAAAACCACAGAATGGAATTCATGGAAATATGGAAATATGGTTTCATAAATTTTTGGGAAATATTTTTATCAAAATATTGTATTCCCAAAGATTTAAGATTTATATTTTTAAAAATTAACGCATGACTAAAAATCGATAGTTTCCAAATCATTTTCAAATTTCTCGACAATGGTTAAGCACTTAAATTATCAAAGGATAGGGGATTAATCAATTCTATAAAAAGGGATCAATTGACCAAATTATGGGCATATTAACTGCGTTTTAGGGAGAAACTTCAACAACCTCCAGATCTCGAGGTAAAATATCGACATGCAGAAGATTAAGGCAAATTTGTGACAAAAAATGGGCAACCAATTTCAAGAATAAAGGCAATCAATCAGCAATCAGTGAGCCAATTTCCAGATTTGGAACAAAATCAAAAAGCAAGCAATACTTTCCAAATTTACAAGGCATAATCTTAAACAACTTCGTATTTCTTAGCAGAAGAATCAGAAACTAAAGGATTGCTCCTAGATTTAAAGGCAAAATACTTTTTGCCATTTCCAGATTTTTTGCAGCATATTATATTTTTAGTTTATTTGATATGATTTGTTTCTTATAGACTAGTGACAGTTTGAGGAATATGTTTTCTTATATATTTTTTCATTTTCATAGTAAAAGGGTTGGATTTTGATGCCAAAACCCTGTCACTTTTGTAAAGACTTTTATTATGGGAATTTTAATTGAAGTATTTTGGCTTTAGTTTCTTGACATAAATTTTTTCTCATGTATGTATTTCCCTGTTATTTCATAATATATTTTTTCATATGTTCAAGGTAACATAGGAGTTAGGGAAAGGCTATGTTTGAATATAAACCTCCCTAACAGCTCGCTACAAAATTATCATCTACATGGAGATTAGCTAATTGAACAGTATGTTTAAATTAGCTCCTCTGCACCATTTAATTGTTTCCTTCTATCATATCTTGAATGTATATACGTTTGTATGTAAAATTCTTCTACACATGTCTACTATATTTGATTGATTAAATACTCATTATGAATACTTAATTATCTTATTTATCTTATTTTCCTCCACCAAAATCTTTAAGCTATGTTTTCCTTTCGGAACTAGATGTTGGCACTTTGATCATTTTCAGCAAGAGAGGGATTTATTTTTGAGCAAAGATTAGATAATCATCTGCAACCACATAAAAAAAATAATAGATATGTCCATTGTGCTTCAAAGGTTGTTATCCAGTGACAGTGAACAACATTAAAAAAAAACCTCATAACACTTGAGGGAGCCCCCTCTAGTTTGAGGACCATCTTGAACCTAAATTTTGGTTGAGTTAGTTTCTCGATGTAGTTGTGCATCCGAGACCTGCCTTCAAGAAACAAATACAACATTTGGCATGGTTTTTCGGGAGTGAAGTAATGAAGAAATATTTCCCTAGAGGACGATCAAGACTATATCTACTCTTTGTTGGTGAAAAAGGAGTATGCATTTGATATTGTTTTCAATTCCTTCACCTAGAGGCCCCACTTTGTCTAATGGCGATTCCACTAGGTTCCAGATGTTGCTGGTTCAAAATGAGAAGTGCATCTCTTTCTATGATAATGACATCCAGCAACATGTTTTTCTTCTTTATGACAATGATCAGAAATTTCAAACATCAGGAAAGGATGCAACCTTCAAAAATTAGTTGTAAGTATCAACTACTCAAGGAATTTGAGTTTTATATTATAAATATTTTTCAAGTTTTCAACTATATGCAAGGTGATCTGCAAGTTAATCAACTTCCTACATGGTTACACTGGAAATTTGACTACACCTAACAACACATATTTTCATCTCAGTTAGATAGAGGTGTGTGGGATTGAATTAGTAGATCATTTAGTTTCAGTGTGCAGTAGATGAGTCATTTATGGCATGTTGTAAATGAATGGGTCTTATTGTTAGAAGTTTATCAATTGATTTAGTTTAGATCAGCAGTACTTTCAGTTTGGATTTTAGATTTCACTATGAGTTAGTCTCTTGATTAGTGCAAACAGTAGCATTTCATATTTGCAAGTTATTGATAGTTTTATGACAAGGCTCCATGCCAAATAGATATAAGGTAGTTGGTCTACTAGTTCTTTGCATCCCACAAGGGGAAGCAGTCCCTAGTTGGAGCTGATGTTGTAGCTATTTCTTACAACAAATAAGGCTACAAATTGTGTTTTATATAATTTCCAATTTGTCCCCTAGCTAAGCCTCAGACATATGAAATGTCAAATGGTCATCATGAAATGTGCTAGTTAATTTTAATAATAATTTTATATTATAGAAATCAGTCTTTTGGATTAATCACATCAGTAGGATTGGGTTGACGTTTCGAACCAACTAATGTGCTTTTCTTGAGGATGAACCACATTAGTTGGTTCGAAACATCGACCCAATCCTATCAATGTGATTAATATGAAAGGCTGATTTCTACATTATGGATCACAAAAGTCTTAGATCTAACAATTTTATATAATCTAAATGATTTTAATTCTATAGAATTATAATTTTATATTTTTATAAAGTTAATTATTTACAATATAGAATTGTTATTAAAAATTTAAAAAAAAAAATTGAGACCAACTCTTACCTCACAGTACAAAAACCACATTTGTTACCATGTATTATGGGGGGATGAAAATAAGAATCCATAAGTCAAATTAATTAAAATATTATTTTTTTCATTCAAAACTTGTCCCCACCCTGCATTTCACACATTAAAACATTGTTATATACATTACCTCGAGATGTGTGAAATATTAAATCAATGGATTATGGGGGGACTAACCTATCTAACTTTTAACCTATCCCACCCCCTTTGCAAAGTTATTTCAGTCTTACCACTTTTTAAAGTTTTCTTCATCTCATGCATTGGGGGACCCCCTTTACCATCTACTATTCCCCCTACAAGACCATTGTAAAACCACCTTTTTACGTTGATTGAAATTTATAAATGTGAGGTAGGAATGTTTATAAGGTATATAAAGTGTGTATAGAGGGCAATAATGGAACGATATTATGGGCGAAAGATTGAGGTAAGAGAAGGCTAATGAAAAAGAGGTAAAATGAGGATAAATGTTCCAAATACACTTTAATATAATACTTGGAGTTACCAATGCTAGAAAGAGAGGTTTCCTCCTCATGGAATAATTTTACGGAGGTAAAAATGAAATTTTACAGAGGAGAGAAATAATGTTTAATACTATGGATGTAAGAAGGAAAATAATTATAAAAAAAAAATGTCGGTGAAGAGAAAAATTGGATAAATTCTTATCTAAATATTTTATAAAAGTAAAAAGGGAAATTAAAAGATATTTTACCAAACATGGAAAAATAAGACATAGTTTTCAAAACCATGGGAAAGAAACCAGTGGATGGTTTTATGAAATATGTTTAAGAATCTTATTTATTCATAAATATATAAATTCATGGAAAAAAAACATGGATTTCAAACAATGGATGGTTTTACTAGATAAAATCATTTGAGGAAATATTTCAATATTTTATTTATGAAATTCATGAGGAAAAGAATAGTAAAACAAGACATGGTTTTATATTGAAGACATGGTTTTTCAAAACCACAAGATGGAATTCATGGAAATATGGAAATACGAATTTATAAATTTTTGGGAAATATTTTTATCAAAATATATTATTCCAAAAAATTTAAGATTTATATTTTTGAAAATTAAAGAGTGACAAAAAATAAATGATTTTCAAATTTCTCGGTAATGGTTAATCACCTGAATTATCAAAGGACAAGGGATTAATCAATTCTATAAAAAGGGATTAATCGGCTAGATTATGGGCATATTAAATGATTTTTAGGGAGAAAGTTCAACAACCTCCATATTCTAAGGTAAAATATCAACAGGAAAAAGATTAAGGCAAATTTGTGACAAAAAATGGGCAACTAGTTTCAAGAATAAAGGCAATCAATCAGCAACCAGTGAGGCATTTTCCATATTTGAGCGAACAAAATCAATAGTCAAACAATTATTTCCAAATTTACACGATAGAATCTTAAACAAATTCAGATTTCTTAGCATAAGAATCAAAAACTAAACGATAACTCCCATATTTAAAGGTAGAAGATTGTTCTACCATTTCCATATTTTCTACAACATATTATATTTTTACTTTATTTGATAGGATTTGTTTCCTATATACTAGTGATAGTTTGAGGAATATTTTCCCTATATGTTGTTTCAATTTCATTGTAAAAGGGTTTGCTTGTGATTCCAAAACCTTTCCATTTTTTTAAGGACTTTTATTACAGGTGTTTTTAATTGAAGTATTATGGCTTTAGTTTCATGACAGAAATTGTTTCTCATGTATGTGTTTCCCTATTATTTCATAATTTGTTTCTACATATGTTCAAGGTAACATAGGAGTTAGGGAAAGGCTAGTTTTGATTATCAATCTCCCTGACATCCCACTGCAAAGTTATCATCTACACTGAGATTAGTTAATTGAATAGTTTGTTTAAATTAGCTCCTCTGCATCATTTAATTGTTTCATTTTATTATCTCTTGAATATATGTATGATTGGATGTAGAATTATTCTACAATAATCTACTATATTTGATTGATTAGGTATTCAATATGAATACTTAATTATATGATTGATCTTATTTTCCTCCACCAAACTCTTTAAGCTATGTTTTTCTGTTGGAACTAGACGTTGGCACTTTGATCAAGTTTCATCAAGAGAGGGATTTATTTGCTAGCAAAGATTGGATATTCATCAGCAACCTATTGGCATTATGACATAGGTGTTGTCCTTGATAGCAACTCACTCAGATGATAGATCACAGTACAACAGGTTAACAACAGAGTGTTACAGATCAGACTTCACAAAATGAAGAAAGAGAGGTATATGCAGGTTCACCATTGGCCAAGCTACGTATACACGTAGGTTCACTGTATACAAGTCATGTATACGTACATAGGAATTTTCGCAAAAGGAAAGCGCATATACCTTAGAAAACTAAGTTTTTGGACAGAAGTATTTGGTCCATGGTATTTTGATCCATGGTATTGGTCCAAGGTATTGGGTCCGAGGTATTGACCCTAGGTATTTGGTCCAAGGTATTTGTCCTAAGTGGTTTTGGTCCATGGTATTGAGAAAGGCCTACAAACTATAAAAGGAGGAGAATATCATTACGCCAAGGCGTGCAAGTATCAAATATATGATGAAGTGTGAGATCTAATATGCAGGTTATTGGATTATGGTGTTGTGCTTGATCTGAACCAAGGATGAACCTTAGCATTTGATGAAGGATAAAATCTAATGATGTATCAGGATCTTAAGGCTTGAAGTGAATTATCTTTATGTGGTTTGATCATATATCTAAACAACTAGCATATGTTGTAGTCTGTAAATATGATGATCTGAGTATGACTGAAGTCTGAAATGGTTGTAATGTTTAAATCATCATTTATAGATCTGTATGTAGGCTCACTTTAGAAAAGGAGTGTATACATGCTAGTTCTGCATATCAAAGCAACACATATGTCATAAATTTGATTTGCAATTTTGTACACTGGTTCGCTTTGAGGATAGCGTGTATGCATGAAGGTTCGACAAATGGAAGTTGTGTATACCTTATAAAATATGTTTAGTTTCTTTTGTTTGTTGTTGCAATGTTCTGGGTTTTAGCTTGGGTTCTAGTTACTATATTCTAGTGATATCATTCTGAAAGATCGGATTGATGGGTTTTCAAACTAATTGATTGATTTGGTTGTGGTTGGTTCAAAAGGAGATTGGTTGATGTAGATATATTTGATGATTGAATGATGTTGTTAACGGATCCAGTCTAAAATTTTATGAAATGTGGTCCCTGGAAGAAAAGAGAAGGTTGTAGCCTTTTGTACGTCGGCACCTATGTACTAGTAAAGATATTAGCTAGTATAAGAGCTATGTGGTTGTAGCTCCCTTCCAGTAGAAGTTGGAGAATGAGAGAAGGTTATAGCCTTCTATAGGTAGAAGCCTACGTACTGGTATAAGACTGCACCAGTACAAAAATTGTAAACAGATTTTTCTTATTATTAAAAGAACACAGAGACTATAGCAGCAGGTGGTTTTCACCCACATTGGGTTTCCACCTTATATCTTGGTGTTCATGTGTGTTCCTTATGTGTGATGCTTTATTATGATTTTTTTGCACTGTCTAATGAATTCCTGATATACTAGTTAAAGTTCAATGCATGATGATTTGGGTAAATCAAAAGATCTCTACATATACGCTGGTTGCATTAAGTATAGTTGTGTATACATGCTAGTTCACTAAGCTAAAGTAGCGTATACAAATCAGTTTTGAAAATTATATTGTTTATCTGATAATACTAATTCACCCCCCCTCTTAGTATTATTTCCAAAAATTGGTATCGAATCAGGTCCTTTAGAAGAAGCTTAATTGCTTGAAGCAAGATCCATCATCATGAGTAATCAAGAAAGTGGGGGATCCATCAGACCGCCAATCTTTGATGGGAGAAGCTTTGTTTACTGGAAGATAAGAACCACAACCTATCTTCAATCACTTGGAACAAATGTTTGGGAAATCATGGAAGGAGGATATACATTTCCATGAGCAATTCCTATAGATATGGCAAGTAAAAAGAAATATGAAACCAATGCCAAGGCTGTCAATACATTGTTGGGAAGTCTGTCACAATCAGAGTTTGTCAATGTTATGCAACTCAAATCCACCAAATAAATATGTGACAAAATCATTCTAAGTTACGAAGGAGACTCTTAGGTACAATGTGTTAAACTACAAACTCTCAGAATTCAATATGAAATTCTCAAGATGCACAATGATGAAAGTATAGCTAGTTACTTCTTACGTATAGATGAGGTTGTTAATTGCATGAAGAATCTGGGTTAAGAGATAAAGGAAGTTTCCTTAGTTGAAAAAGTTTTAAGATCCTTTTCTAATAAGTTTGAATCAAAAGTATCTGCCATAGAAGAAAAGCAGGATCTACAGACGATTACTATGACACAGCTGCATGGAATCTTAACTGCCTTTGATATGAGAAAAGGAGGTCCATCAGATATGAGAGAAGCGTCATTTAAAGCTTCAGCAAAAGGAAAAGAAGAACTCAATGAATCAGGACATCTTTCAGAAGAAGAAGAGGAAGTAAACTTTGTCAAGAAGCTTCAACGGGGTTACGGAAGATTTAGAGGTAAACTACCTTTCACATGTTTTTCCTCTGGTAGAGTCGGTCATTATGATACCAAATGTCCTCATAAAGATAAATATGATAAAGGGAAAGAATCTGAAAAATGGAATAGAAAACAAAGTGTAAGTAAAAAGAGCTACTATACTCATGAAGATAGTGATGGTTTATCAAATAGTGATGAAGATGAAAATAGTAATGACTATAGACCTGTGATGGCTTATGAAGATGATGATTTTTTGGATGCTTTAGATGAAGATGACCTTTATGAAGAAGTCTCTAAAGTCAAAACATATTTACAAGAAAAGAATATGATTATAGATACCTTGACATACCAACTTTCTGAAAGAGAAAAACACAATGAAAAAGTAGAATGTGAAATTGTGGGTCTAAGAAAGGATTACAAAAGCTCTCAATCTTGGATTTGCTAAAGGATCAGAAACCTTAAATGAAATTATCAAAGTGTAACGTTCTCCTCTGATAAATACAGGTTTTCGATATACTGAAGAAGAATCTCAAGCACGGAAGTCGTCAACCTCCACTAAAAGCTATCTTGATGTAGCAAAAAGAAGTGAACAGTTTTACAACCATCAGCAAAGGCATAAAGCAGTCCACCAGGTAAATCAGGCTCAATTTACTTCAAGGATGAACATAAGCCACAACCAACCTTAGGTAAATCGTACTCAATTTGCTTCAAGGATGAATATCAATAGAAACTATAATCACCAAGTCAGTAGATTCAACAATCACAGGAACTTCTTTAATGGTCAATGCTTCTCATGTCATAATTTTGGACACAAAGTTGCTCAATGTGTTGCTTACAAAACCATCATGACTAGAGAAGCATGAAATCAAAGGAATGTGACAGGGATTAAGAAAAGTTCCTATAATAAATTTTCTCTTCTTGAAAATGAAATAGAATGCTCAATCTGTAACAACTTTGGCCTTGAAGAATCTGAATGTAGAAGTAAATTTTGAAAAATGTCTCAAAAGGAGCAAACTCCATTAAATTCCAAAATATGGAGAAAGAAAGAACTGCAATCAGAAATATGTGGTATAGCATTGTATGCAGAAGGACAAGAAAACCAGTGGTACATTAACAGTGGATGCTCAAAACACATGACAGGTGACAAATAAAAACAAGCTGAATGAAAATGGAGAAGTTATTAGAAACAAGGCCAGACTTGTGTGCAAAAGATATGCTCAACAAGAAGGTATAGATTTTTAAGAAACTTTTGCACCTGTTGCTAGACTTGAAGCCATAAGAATGTTTCTAGCTCTTTATAGTTTTCAGAAATTCAAAGTATATCAAATGGATG
Source organism: Pinus tabuliformis (assembly GCA_031772625.1). Taxonomy (NCBI): domain Eukaryota; kingdom Viridiplantae; phylum Streptophyta; class Pinopsida; order Pinales; family Pinaceae; genus Pinus; species Pinus tabuliformis. The sequence goes on from CM062815.1 coordinate 44,868,202, forward strand.
TAAAATCTGCCTTTCTTAATGGAGACTTAGAAGAAGAAGTCTATATTGAACAACCAGAAGGATTCATTTTTGGAAATGATGAAAAACTTGTATGAAAACTCAGAAAGGCTCTCTATGGTCTAAAACCGGCTCGAAGGGCCTGGTATTACCTTCTTGACAAATATCTCCACCAATAGGGTTTTTCAAAGGGGTTAGCGGATAACAATCTATATACAAATATTGACACTGGTAAATTGCTAATAATTGTTGTTTATGTTGATGATATCATTTTTGGTAGCAATGAAGAATCCCTGAGTCAGAATTTTTCTTCAGTAATGTATCAAGAATTTGAAATGTTCTTGCTTGGTGAGCTTACCTACTTTCTTGGTCTACAAGTTCAGCAAAATAAAGATGGTATTTTTCTCTCACAAACCAAATATCTCAAATAGATCTTGAAAAAGTATGGCATGGAAGATTCGAAACCAGTATGTACCCCAATGGTAACAAGATGTAGTCTTAGCTCAAATGATGAATCGACAGTAGTACATCAACCAACTTACAGATCCATGATTGGCAGTTTGCTTTATCTAACAGGTACCCAATCTGACCTCATGCATGCAGTAGGAATAGTTGGAAGATTTCAATCAAACCCAAAGGAATCACACCTTTAGGCAGTCAAAAGGATTTTCAAATATCTTCAACGAACAAAAAACTTTGGTTTATGGTACCCTAGAGATACATATCTTACACTTCATGCATATACAGATGCAGATTGGTTAGGAAATGTTGATGACAGAAAAAGCACTAGTGGTATATGGGTTCCAGGTTAGTGTCTTGGTTCAGCGAGAAACAAAGTTCAATTGCATTATCTACAACTGAAGCAGAATATGTGGCTGTTGCATCTTGCTACACACAACTACTTTGGATGATACAAACCTTGCAAGACATTCAGATCACATGTACTCCACCCATCTCCATTCTATGTGATAATGCAAGTGCCATCAGTATTTCAAAGAATCCAATCATGCACTCCAAGACCAAGCATATACCCATCAAGTACCATTTTCTATGAGAACAAGTGCTTGAAAAAAAGGTCAAATTGGACTATGTTCCCTCCAAGAACAAGTTGTTTATATATTCACTAAACCACTGCCCAGAGAGACATTTGAATATCTCAGACAAAAGCTAGGAGTAGTTTCTGCATCATCCTGCTGTTAAATCCTATTTTCTTCATAGAAATGTGGTTATACATGAGTTGCATGAAGCGTAGTCACGTACATACACGTGTTTCTGAGGACACAATAACGTATATGTTGGTTTGAAGAAAATCAGTGGGCCAGACTCAGGAAAAAAGGGTCTGCTATCAATTATCTACTTTGTTTGATGATGGTCACAATCCGCTGATAACATATGGAAATATCTTGATGCTCATAAATTTGTTGATAACCTGATGTATATTTGATTGATGATGATGCTTTGATATCTCTTACTAACACATGCAATGATCAGATCTAACAATGAACAGGTGGAACAGGTTCAGGGGGAGAACATGGTTGCTGGTCTGGATGCTGATTGACAGATGCTATTGATGATAGTTGCTAATGACTATCATGGTCTTGTTTAAGATATTTGGTCTCTGTTATATATGTCATGTATATCATTTAATGTAAAGGTCATGAAAAGACCTAATTTGTAACCCCACTATGCATGGGATGGATGATGTAATGTTTCTTGTATAAACAATTGGTATATCCCCACTTGGTTGGGTGGATGAGTCAAATTTGGTATATCCCCATTTGATTGGGAGATGGATGTATGTATGAGTCTTTGGTGATAGGAAGGTCATTGGTGATGTATGTATAGAGTCATGTTATCTTTTTGCAGACCTTGCTTGTGCTCAGGGGGAGCATGGACTCGATCATAGGAGCTCAATCAGCATACTTTAGCATATCAGAGAATTCATCATGTATTCAGGGGGAGCATGACCCTTTTCCCTTGATGACAAAGGGGGAGAGTGACTTGGTGTTGCCATCAACTCCAAAGGGGGATATTTTTGGCATTAGGACATAGGAGATGTCCTTGATGGCAACTCACTCAGATGACAGATCACAGTACAGTAGGTTAACAGCACAGTGTTACAGATCAGACTTCACAAAATGAGGTAAGAGAGGTATACACGGGTTCACCATTGGCCAAGCCGCGTATACATGCAGGTTCACTATATACAAGTTGCATATACGTACACATGCATTTTCACAAAAGGAAAAGCGCATATACCTTGGAAAACTAAGTTTTTGGTCTGAAGTATTTGGTCCATGGTATTTTGATCCATGGTATTGGTCCAAGGTATCGGGTCTGAGGTATTGACCCTAGGTATCTGGTCCAAGGTATTGGTCCTAACTGGTTTTGGTCCATGGTATTGAGAAATGCCTACAAACTATAAAATAAGGAGAAGATCATTAGGCCAAGGTGTGCAAGTATCGAATATCTAATGAAGTGTGAGATCTAATATGCAGGTTATTGGATTATGGTGTTGTGCTTGATCTGAACCAAGGATGACCCTTAGCGTTTGATGAAAGATAAAATCTAATGATGTATCAGGATCTTAAGGCTTGAAGTGAATTATCTTTGTGGTTTGATCATATATCTAAATAATTGGTGCATGTTGTAGTATGTAAATATGATGATCTAGGTATGTCTGAAGTTTGGAATGGTTGTAATTTTTAAATCATCATTTACAAATCTATACGCAAATTTTATTTTAGAAAGGAGCATATACACATTGGTTCTGCATATCAAAGCAGTGCATATATCATAAATTTGATTTGAAATTCTATATGTTGGTTCACTTTGAGGAAAGCGCCTATGCACACAGGTTCGACACATGGAAGTTGCATATACCTTATAAAATATGTTTTAGTTGCTTTTGTTTGCTATTGCAGTGTTCTGGGTTCTGGCTTGGGTTCTGGATACTGTATTCTGGTGACATCATTCTGAAAGATCAAATTGATGGGTTGTCAAAGTGATTGATTGATTCGGTTGTGGTTGGTTCAAAAGGAGATTGGTTGATGCAGATATATTTTATGATTGAATGATGTTGTTGATGGATCCAATTTGAAAATTTATGAAATGTGGTCCCTGGAAGAAAAGAGAAGGTTGTAGCCTTATATAAGTTGGCACCTACATACTAGTAAACATATCGGCTAGTACAAGAGCTAGGGCATTGTAGCTCCCTTCCAGTAGAAGCTGGAGAACGAGAGAAGGTTGTAGCCTTCTGCAAGTAGAAGCCTGTGTACTGGTATAAGACTACATCAGTACAAAAATTGTAAACAGATTTTTCTTATTAATAAAAGAAGACAGAGATGACAGTAGTAGGTGGTTTTCACCCACATTGGGTTTCCACCTTATATCTTGGTGTTCATGTCTGTTGTTTATGTGTGATGCTTTATTCTAATTTTACTACACTATCTAATGAATTCCGGATATACTGGTTAAAGTTAAATGCATGATAATTTGAGTAAATCACAAGATCTCTGCATATACGCTGGTTGCATTAAGTATAGTTGTGTATACACACTATTTCACTAAGCTGAAGTAGCGAATACACATCAGTTTTGAAAATTATATTATTGATCTAATAATACTGATTCACCCCCCCTCTCAGTGTTATTTCCAACACAACCACCTACAAAAAACAATAGATCGGCTATTGTGGTTCAAATCATGTTGTCCAGTGAAAGTGAACAATGTTAAAAAAATCCTTGTAACACTTGAGGGGGGCCCCTCTAGTTTGAGGGCCAACTTGAAACTAAATTTTGGTCGATTTGGTTTCTCAGTTTCGTTGCGCAACCAAAAACTTCCTTCAAGAATCAAATACAATAATACATTTTTGTGTAGTTTTTCTTTTGAGTGTGGTAAGGACGATTTACCTGAGAGACATTTGATCCCTCATTCTTTTATTGAGAGCTGGAATTTTGTTGACTACTTCCCTCTACTACATTAAGATATCTTCGTGTACCTATTTCAGAAGATTCTACAATCTTTGTTGATTCTCCATTGTATCCAAAACCTCTATTTTTATTAGAGGAGAGTGTTGTACTTTGATGTTTTTTTAGGGTGTCAGATCCTTTAGAAAATCTAAGGTTTATACCTTTTGTTTTCTCAAGTTCCTTTATTAGATTTACTATTTCTAGTTCTAACTTTTCATTATGCCTCTCCCTTTCTAGAATTTGTTTTTTCAGTGTCTCTTCTGCTAATTTAGCTTCTTTTAGATGAATTTTAAGCTGGGTTATTTCTTCAATGATATTATCCTTTTCTTCTAAGTCATCCATAAAAACATAATTAGACTCATCAATACATTTATCTTCAAATACCATAAGTAATTGATATTATCAATCAGTCTCACATTCTTTACCATTTGAAATACCATCACTATCTTCGTGTGTGTAGAAACGTTTCTTGTTTTCAAACATTCCTCTAAAAGTTGCTTTTTCATAATTCTTCCCTTTTTCATGGTTTCCATTATAAGGGAATTTAGTAGCATAATGACCAACCCTTCCACAAAAAATAACATTTGAATGGAAGCTTACCTCTAAATATGCCAGTTCCTACTTGGAGTTTCTTTACAAAATTCACCTCTTCTCCATTCGATACATAACTTGATTCCTTAAGATCCTCCTTTTCTTTTCCTTTAGAAGTAGTTTTGAATGTTTCTTCTTTGATATTTGAGGGAACCCCTTTTCTCATTTCATAAGTTGTTAAGATATCATGAAGGTATTCAACAACAAAGTTCTTCAAATCCTTAGTGTCACCATCATAAATTTGGATGATCTTGTCCCATATAACCTTTGTTGTATTCAGCTACATAACCTTTAAAAATTCTGATTCTGCCAAGATTCCCATTAGAGCATTGACATCCTTCCCAATGGTTTTATATTTTATATTTTTTGCTTCATCTGTACGAATGGAGAACAGATATTGATAGCCTGCTTCAATGATTTCCCAAACATTAGCTCAAAGTGACTCTAGATAAGCTCTTGTTTTGACTTCCGAGAAAACCAAGTTGATTCCATTAAATAATGGTGGCCTGATAGATGCTACTCCATCTTGATTTTTCATCTTGATGAATCTTCCTTGAAGTGATCAAGCTTCTTCTAAAGGACATGCTATGATACCAATTGTTAGGAAAAATACTGAGAGGGGGAGGGGGGATGGAGAATCAGTATTTTACACACTTTTAATTTCAATTTCTTATTATGATTATTATACGTGATTTTTTTAAAGGAAACTAGCATATGTACGTGATTGTTACTACAGAAACCCAGGTATATCTAGATAACTTATCTAAAGATTTGTATAGCATTAATCAGTGCATTATTATTCCATTATTCATCAACTAAATAGTAACTATGAGAAATTAAGAAGAATATAGAACATGAACACATATAACCATATGAACACCAGGATTTTTAGGTGGAAACCCAATGTGGGAGAAAACCACCACTGCTATCGTCTTTGTCTTCTTCTTTTATTAAAAATAATATTCTTATAATCTTGTACTAGCGCAGACTTTAACCAGTACGTAGGCTCCTACCCGTAGAAGGATGAGCCCTTATCTCTCCTACTGGAAGGGAGATACAAACCCCTTTTTGAATGTTGTTATCCTAGGCTCTTTGTGGATCACTTTTTAGAATGTCTCAAACTAGATCCAATCTCAACAATTTTGAAATCAACTACTCAGATATTGGATCATCAAATATTCTAATGTAACAAATGCCACTTGATCAATTCAGAATAAATCATACCAATCTATTGCCACTTATCAATAAGCTAAGTCAAACATTGTTATCCATCACAAAAACCAATTATTGCCACTGCAAACCCTGATCAAACATGAATCATATTGTATACACTATTGTTATTGATCATACCTATGTAAGTATGTGATTCTCTTAAAGAATACCCACGTACATATCTCTAAATATTGATAATTGAATACGAATCACTATGCCACTAAATCAATCATCCAAGCAGATATTGAAGCCAACATAAATCACTAAACAAAATATAGATTACCACATAGTAGTATCATCACTTATTCAACTTCTTATTCATAATCAATTCATCCCAATCAGTACTGTCAAACACAGATTATTATAAGAGAGACTTCATCGATAGACAACAGTAAACATAACAAAATAGATCAACCATTATCATCATCTCATACTGCAAAACCCTAGTATATGTGCGCGACTCTTATAAATCACTCATGTGTATGTACACATCTTTCATACTTGACACCTGCATATGGATCTGTCCATACTATAGGAAATATACACAACTATTCAGAAGAAGATTCATGCACATGCGTGATCTTTCAGAGGAAAACCAACGTATAAATATGAAAACACTGAGTCATGACTTTGCTGCAACCACAAAATATACTTTTCACCCATTATTTTCACATATTCATGTCAGAGTATCATTAACACCCTAGATATATCACAATTAGATATTTTCACAAGAAAATTAAACAAGTACATATGATACCATACTTCAGATTTTTCAGATCTATGTATTTTCCCTGCTCCTTGGTGCATACCTATTTCAGATCAAATCATTCATAGAAAACACAAAATTTTCACACACAACACTTTGATCTCCATCTCCTTATATAGCTTAGGCCTTAGTAAATACCTTAGGCCAATCCCATAGAAATGCCAATGGTATTCTTTTACGGGATCAAATATTCGATGTCACGCTCATTACTATGGGCCAATACCATGGTAAAGACCCCTGGTATTGACAATACCATGGTGCAAAAAATGTACGTTAATTTTCTTCACCATCTCGCATATGTATGTAGCCTCTATTCATAGGACCCACATATACTTTCCAAACTTCACCTTTATCATTCCTCTATCAATGAACTGATATTCCTTTGTCTATCTCATCTGTAGCATCTGCATAACCATCATGTTGACATATTTATCAAGTAGGTTTCCATCAAGTAAAACACATTAGTAATATTTCCAGAAAGGGATCCCTCTCCATACTTATGGTTTCCTTGTTGATGTCCCACTAGGTCAGGCCACAGCCTTCAGGTTTCAAATGGGAAAGAAACTTTTTGTTCTTCCCCTATGTGATGAAAAGTAAAATAAACCTCTAAGTGTTGCAACCAGTGGTTTAATTCTAAAGTGTCAATCTCATATTGATATAGCTTTATGTTGACCTTCGTTTCTATCTTGAACATGGACTATGATTGGTTCATGAAACTTGAACTAGGTTTTTATTTTTCAGGTTCTTTCTTAGAATCCTCCTATGGTTCTTCTTGAGCCCTTAATTTTCTCTCTGATCTAACCTTTGAGATAGAACCTTTGTCTTCTTTGATCAAATATTTTTTACTAGAGATCCCATAAGGAGGTTCATATTATAGTTGATGTTTGCAACCTTCTCTTTCAGCCTTGTGAATCTCTCCTTCGTCGGATCTCAAGGGTTATTAAAACTAGATTCCTCAAGCATGGTTGAGGTCTTATATCATTTTCTTTAAAATGATTTTATGCCTTGAAACTCCCTACAATATACCCAAAGAAACCTATTTTGAAACATGGTTAAATATTGGTTGTTCAAAAGGTATTTTTGGGTCTGATAGGAGATGATAGGTTGACTAAGGCATATAAAGGGTTGGTTGGGAGCTGAAGGGACATGTCAGTTGGGATACTCACACCCCTTCACATCCCTCATGTCTTGTATATATATGTGCAAAGGCATGGTTAAAAAGGATATAAGGATTAGCCACATGTCAAAGGAAATCCAACCGCAAGAGCAAGAGAGAGGATAAAGTATTCTCCTAAGCTTGCTAAAAGAGGATACATCCAAGGAGGAAAAAGGTCGAGTTTTGTGGTTGTAAAGGATGATGAAATAGTGCATGTTTGGAGAGATAGGAAGGAGGCCATATACCTATTTATGTTCATCCATAGTGTAGAAAATCCTGTAGATTCACAAGCTAATGCAATTTGCTAAAGCAAGAGACAGGAATCTACTTCAAATATTTACAACGGAAGCCCATAAACATTGAGCAAACAATAATCAATAGAGGAAGAGAATCAAAGGCACATAACACAATAAATATCCTAGGAAAGCCACAGCTCAAAACCCCACTATCTGTTTTGTATTAATCCAGAAAATCAAGATGAAATTACAATGTGTATTCTCTCTAGAATAATCCCAACACTCAGCAAATTCAATCTCCAACTCATAAGCAATCTCAAGGCCAAATCTTAGCCAATTCACAAGCTCTCTAAGTCTCTATTCCAATGTGTAATTCCTATGAAGAATAGATTGTATTTAAAGGGAAATAAATCTCTAAAAATAGTGCAATCCCTTAAGTATCAGTTCCTGATTGCATGCACTATCAGTGCAAAAAATCTAAAACAAATAGTACACTATCCTTGCACTCTAGTCTCAAATGGGTCTTTATCAGAATCAACATGCATGAGTTTTTGATGAGTAAATATTCAGTTAACTAGAGTAGCACTAATTAGGTCATTAATTTCCCAACTGACTGTTTAATCACAATTAGTTCCTGAAACTAATTGGAATTAATTTAACTGGACTTAACTCAATAAATTGAGTTAACTAATTACAATGCATTTAACTCATCCTGAACTCCTATAAGTTAGGGAGAACATATACATGTCTTCTAAAAGACTTCCAATTCGAATTTCCTAAATTAATTAAGTTAATTAAACTTAATTAATTATTTTCAAATTGCTATGATAAAATAATTCTATTTTAATTCACATTTTAATTCAAGGAAAAATTAAAAATGAATTTCTTGTTGCCATTTCTCAACACTCCCTCTCAACAAGAAAGTGATTATCCACTACCCCGATGTTGTCTCTGTGAAACCTGAATTTACATCTTGGAAATGCCTTTTTCAAGATGTGATCTAGGTGGATATTGGTGGCCACCCACCAATTCTACTTGGACCCCCACCATTGTTTCTTTCAGCTTTTCAGTTTCCCTAGTTGTGGCATAGTTTACTATTTTTAGCAGTTTTTCAGGTCCTAAAATTATGGAGCCATTTTGAGGCCTTAAATGACTTTCTTTTGGCAATCTACCACCAACAATTTTCTGTCTAAATTCATCTTTTTCGTCGTATTCCTCGGAGACATCTTTCCAGCAGGGTATCATGTGCGTCAAATAGAGATAATATGACCAAGTCGTGACCACGGGAAGTTGGATGTCCAACTAACCCAACAGGGCCTAGAAACACTTGGTGTTACATCTCCTCGGGTTAGGGTTTTGGTTGTTTAGGGTTTTCTCTTATTGTCCAATAATAAAAAAGCCCTTGAGCCTCATTGTAACGTAGTCCAGAGGCATGTAGCCACCACATCTCTTCTCAGAGATAAGCTACCATCGCCCGATGTAGTCTTATTTCCATTCTGTTTGTAAGCATATTTTAGTATTTGATATTAATGAAATGAAGTGTTATTTCTACTGCATATGTATATTTATGGTTATATCTGTAATTTGTTGAGTTCCTATTTAAATTTGGATCAGTGGTATCGTAGCGGCCTACTCTTTCTCTATTTTTCTTTACATGTCCCCAATGAGGCCAGGATATAAGGAGTTAGGGCTGGAACTGGTCAAACCTTTGCAAGACCAAAATCGTAAATCCAACGGCTTCCCATGCCGGATGAAAAGAAAGATGAGGGGGAAGGATATTCTATCAAAATCTTGCTCGAAGAAGCCCTTGAGCAACAAAGGAATGCGATGATGGACAACTTTGCCCAGATCCTTCAGCGACTACACAAGGGCGACACATCTACTTTTGGTAGCTACTTTGGAAGTGCCACACCCTTTAAGGTACAAGTTAACTTTGGAATTCCCATATTTGAGGGTTAGATAGATGAAGATGCTGTAGATAAATGGTTCAATCTGCTAGAAGGATATTTTTCCGTCCATTATTTTTCCAGCTGGGAAAAGATCACGTCTTCACTTCTCAAAGCAGCCCCCCATGTCAAGGACTGGTGGGAAACCTACTATGAGCATAAGGATGAAAGTACGAACTCATTGTTTTCAGTTGCACCCACTTGGAACTCATTCTGGGATGCCGTCAAGGAGAAGTACTACCCTATCGGGAGCTATGAGGATAAATACATAAAGTGGACAATGTTGCAATAGGGAAGGGACCAAGATGTGTCAGAGTTTACCAATTTTTTTCAGACCCTTTGCACAAAGTTGGGTATCAAGGATTCTGAGAAGCATTTGGTTCTCAAGTACCGCAGCTACCTACACAGGTACATCCAAGACGAGATGGAATTCCTCGACATCTCCTTGCTTGGCACGACATACCGATATGTCATCAAGATCGAGCAAAAGTTTAAAGAAAAGAAGTGAGAGTTTTGATCTGCGAATCTGAAGCAAGGGAAAGGGCCCCCCAAACCGCAGAAAAAAGGATAAAGCCAAGGCAGGGTGGCCCAAGACAACCCACTAAAGCTACAAGCAAATAACAATGCCGTGAAGTTAAAGAAGGACACAAGAAAGTGGTGTGAGTTCCATAAGGGCTCCACTCACAACACAAGTGAGTGTCAGGCGAAGCAATCACTGGTGGCAGAGCTAAAGGCTTCAAAATCAAATGCATGTTCCAACCCTGAGTCAGAACCTAACAAGGCGAATGAAAAAGGGAAGCAAATTATTGATGATGAGCCCAACGCCACCATTGCCACCATGAATTTTTAGAAGGAGGAACCCGAAGATCCATAGGAGGAGGAGCACCTCTTCCCCAGATGTGGGTACAAGGTTCCCTGCTACAGTTCATTGTCGACCGCGGGAGCCAAAAGAACCTCATTTCGGAAGAGGTCATTAAGCGGCTGGGCTTACCAACCACATCACATCCACAACCGTACACCATCGGGTCGCTTCACCAAGGACGTGATCTTCGCGTGAGCCAACAATGCTGCCTTCCATACACGTCAAGCCCTTCATGGATGAGGTATTATGTGACGTTGCTCCTCTTGATGTTTGTGATGTATTATTAGGACAAACATACTTATGGAAGTGACATGTTGTGTATGAGTCAAGCCCTCATGTTGTTATTGTTACTTTAGGAAATAAGTTGTACAGGATACTGGAGGTAGCACTGCCTACCACTATCTCTTTGGTCACTACAAAACAATGCAGTAAGCTCATTTCCAAAACTGGGAAATTTTTTTTCCTGATGATACGCCCTCATGGAAAGAAGAAGACGGTGGCCATGACCTCTAGAAAGGTCCCCTCTGCACGACAATAATAGATGGAAAAGGTCATGGAGGAGTATGAGGACATCTTCACCTCCCCCACAGGGGTGCCTCTGGACTGTCAGGTCGAGCACTCCATTAATCAGACCCTAGGTGTGCCATTGCCCAATGGACCAATCTATCAACACTCCATTTTGGAGAATGATGAAATCAAGAGGCATATTCAGGAGATGTTGCAGAAAGGTCACATCCATCTGAGTTCATCACCCTGTGGGAGCCCGATCATGTTGGTAGAGAAGAAGGATGGAACTTGGAGACTTTGTATTGACTATCAGGCACTAAAAGATATCGCTGTCCAGAATAGGTATCTGATCCCACAAATTGATCACGTTTTGGACCAACTGAAGGGGGTAAATTATTTCAGAAATATCGACTTGAAATCGGGATATCACCAAGTACCAATTGAACCCTTCGATGTGTGGAAGATTGCCTTCAAAGACAAGGAGGCTTTTCGAATGGTTTTGAATAATTCTCTTGCAACCTTCGTGAGGCTGATGGATGAAATCTTATGGCCATTCACCAATTCATTCGTAGTGGTATACTTGGATGACATCTTGATCTTCAGCTAGAGTTTGGAAGAGAACCTTCACCACATCCGACATGTTCTCCAAACACTACGGCAACATAAGCTATGTGCCAATGTGGAGAAATGCATTTTTGGCATGACCCAGGTTCAATACCTGGGATAAATTATTAATGAACAGGGGGTGCATGTGGATCCAGCGAAGATCCAAGTCACTTGGGATTGGCCAGCTCCAACCACTCTGACAGAGCTCCGTAGCTTTCTGGGTCTTGCCAATTTCTACCACAGGTTCGTGTTGGAATTCTCTCATATCACTTGGCCCTTGAGTCAAGTCACCAAGGGACGAGCGAAAGAAAAAATCTTTTGGTCTGAATCTCAACAGAAGGTATTCATAGAGTTGAAACATTGCCTCTGCTCTGCTCCAGTTCTCGCATTACCAGACTTGCAACAACCATTTGAGATCGAGACAGATGCCTCTAACTATGCTATTGGGGAAGTCCTTAATCAACAGGTGCATCTAGTGGCATATCACAGTGAGACACTTTCAGACATAGTCTATAAGTATCCCACTTATGACAAGGAGATGTATTCCGTTGTGCAGGCCTTTCGACAATGGAAACATTACATTTTGGGGAAGGAAACGGTCATCCACACAGACCATTGGCCCCTGCAATTCATATAGAAGCAAGGGAAGTTGTAGAATGATCGCCATCAGAAGTGGTCCACATACCTGCAACAGTTCCATTCAAATATCAAGTATAAGAAGGGCAACACCAATAATATTGCAAATTTCCTCAGTCGACCATTGATCATGGCGTTAACCACCGTGCTCAACTCTTGTGGGTACGAGACTTCTGATTGGCCACTTCTCTACAAAAGTGACCCCGAATTTAGCCACACATACCAGACGCTCTTGGAGGGTCAGCATGTTCCATATTTTCACCTCCAAGATGCCCTATTATATCACCTGGCACAACTTTGTGTTCCTTTAAGCGAGCGGGCCAAGATGATTTGGGAAGCACACTTGATCCAGGTCCGGGTGTGACGAAGGACCTTTCCAAGACCTTTTACTTTCATGATGTGTTAAATTTAATTTTAAAAGAACATTAATGAATACATCTGCATGCAGAAAAGAAGAGGAACATAACAATCATCAACACATGAAAACATAAGTCGTCGATAACAGAGTTCGTCCAGGAGGGACTACGTGTCTGGGCCCCGGTGTCAAGATGGTGTATGCCACTGCATTATGTGTTGTCAATAATGGTGATGTACACAAGAGATGATGTTGCGATCATACAAGGAAAAATTCCCTCACGTAGGAGTGGCTCTAAGAGATATTCCACTACTAGAATTCTCAATCAAAAGACTCCTATTAGTATGACACAAAAACATGCATGATGAGCATCGCGCCAACATGGCACAAAAGGGATCTCAGTGTAAAACACATGCATGATGACAACAAGAGTATCCCAACAACATACAACAAGGGATCATAACATGAAGCGTTATGATAGCAAGTAAATCGCATATAAGATTCCACATCAAATCAAATAAGGAATCATGACAACATGTAATAAACAAGATCCTGCATCAACATCAATCAAGGATCTGTGCAACATAATGCATAAAGAAGAAGTACATGAACACATCACATACCTCACAACTAAGGGCCATATGAAGAAGTGGATGTCACATTGTTGAAGCTGCTCGGACCATCGATCTCAAGGCATCAATTGTATGAAGATGGCTGCTCGCACAAGAATGTGGACATCTGCACTAGCACTTAGAAAAGTGATGAGAAGAAGAAATGAGAGAATGACAAATCTGAGTGTACCATTAGATTTGTGGCATCGAGTAGTGTTGAATCGACTGTCCAAAATCTGAATTCTGTGAAGTTGAGAATTCTGGGCTCAAGGAATCTTTTAGATTCCCCTGGGATTCCTCAAAGATTCTGCTCCATGGATGGACTGTAAATATGCAATTTAGATGGTGAATTCAATCTCTCCATTATGATCCCTATGGAAAACCATGAGAAACAAGTATAAACTTGATTATATTCTAAAATGTCAAAATTTTACCTCATTTGGAAAATTTCATGGGTCATGGTTCTGCTCCCTATTTTTGTTGAAATCATGGTTGCATGTGCATTCTGAAAATGACCAAAAAATGCAAACTCTAATGGAGAAACAAGAAACACTGTTGTGCTCATGGCAACAAGAGGTGTAAAATCCATATAAAATTTGTCAATTTCTGACAAAGTGAAAATTTTTCCCTCTTGCAAAATTCATGGTTCCTGCATTAAAATATTAATTAATTGTCTCGAAAAGCATGCCCACCTTCTGCCTCGAAATATATGCCCTAAAATCTCTCTCCTCTGTCTTGAGCTATGTGCAGAGGTAAAACTATAAGTTTAAATAAAATACCTTCAGTGGATTTACCAAGGTGAGCAGTTATGGCTCAATGGTAAAAATACACATTGGTTGAGGAGAGGTCGAGGGATCAAATCCCGCCCCTCCTGAAATAATACACAACGGTTTCTTTTATAAGTCGAAATGATACATTAATGGGGTTGGGTCCACATTAGGCGGCCTGCCCCTTTAACCCCACAATAAAACTTTAATCCCCTTAATTGTTGTCGGCACAGTAATATCAGCGCATATACATATGTGTCGACGGATTAATCACAATTAGCGATTGACACTTCAGTGGTGTTGCCATCGGCGCATTAAAATTGGGGTTTCACCAATATATATATCGGTGATCGGCCTGATCAGCACTGATTAAATCAGTGTGATTTAAGGTGTTTCACTGATATCTATATCGGCGATCGGATATGGCACTATCAGCGATCGACGCCAAGATCGGCACGTATTAATCGGCGCATATTAAAGAGGTCAGAGCGATTAGGTGTGGGCTAGGTCCACTGTTGGTGGCTCGCCCGCCCTGATATATATATATATATATATATATATATATATATATATATATATATATATATATATATATATATATATATATATATATATATATATATGTATGTATATATATGTATGTATATATATGTATGTATATATATATATGTATATATATGTATATGTATATATATGTATATGTATATATGTATATATATATATATATATATATGTATATATATACATATATGTAGATATATACATATATATACATATATATACATATATATACCTATACATATACATACATATATATATATATATATATATTGTTGATGGTTTGCGATTTGATTGTTTAAAGGGTTCGGCGGGGGCTATGGCCACTGATCTTGTAACCATATATATTTTGTTTTTATATAGTTATTAATAGCTATATATTAAAATGAATTTTGTTACATGGTTATTTAATAACCATTTTCCATATTTTAAAAATGACTTTTGTCTCTTATCCAAGTTTAGGAGACCAATGAAAGAATGCCAAGTGTCAATGCTTGATGGGCTACCATGTCGGTCCCACGTGCTTATTGGGATGCCATGTGGCACATTGTGGGCCCCCCTTTTCCCCTGAAATATCAAACTTTGAAGAGATCTATATTTCGCATATGAGCTTGGTTTGATGAACCATTTGCACGTCTGCAATCAGGACAACGAGATCTATGCTCTGGTCCTAGTTTGAAGTCATTTTGAGCACTTTGATTTTTAAGCCCTCTTTGTCCTTTGTGTCTCTCTGGAGCCACTTGGATCAATCTTCCCCACTGAGGAGCTTTTGGTCCTCCAAAAGCATGAAAAATAATCTGCAACTTTCTCTATACCCTGTCTGCATCACAAGCATCCTGAAAAGGTCTAACTTCTATCCCCTTCACCTTTGTTCTTCAGAGCCTTAAGTGAAAAGCCGACACCTGCTACCTCTAAAACCTGTAGTGCATTGTTTTTCAAATTACATGCTAGAATGACATGACCAACTAATGACCCAAACATCCCACACTTTCCATGAGTTTATAACACATACTCGATGGTCAAGTTTACAACAAGATGGACATAATACTCTAGCTATGACGACAAGTCCAACTTATCATTGTTGCTTCAAAAGGTGATGGAAGACACATCAACACTGCAACCCATGGTTTACATACATAAGGCTAAACACTATTGTTTTGACAAGTGATGGAAACATAACATCACTTTCAGAGTGTTAACATGAAACTCAAAATATGACTCAAACATGACCAGACATCATTGTTGTTGACCAAGTGATGCAAAACACATCAACACTTTTACGCTTTAAAATGTAACAAATGATTTACAAAAGAATGACCATGAAATGAAAACATGTATAAAAACCATTTTTCACTTATCAATGTGAATGGGTCACCTCCTTGAGGTGGTTTTCTTGTCGAACAACTGCTTTTCCTGATTCACGCACCGATGCTTTGCCTTTAAGGTGCTACTCTGGATGGAGCCTCCAACAAGTGGCTCTTTTATGGCCATTTCTATCACAATGACTGCAGTGGGCTTTCTTCATCCATATCTTCTCAACCTGTTTCCTTTCATGTTGTTGAGAGGGTCTTTCATGCCTCATGAGTGCTGCCATTCTTTTCCAACACTTAGAAAAGGTATGGCTAGGTAAACCACAAAAGGTACATGTTTTTCGATGCTTGGATATTCTTTCATTATTAACAACATGATCATAATAAAAATGAACATTCGAAGATCGGAAATGGTTATACCTTCCTTTGCTGCTTCTAATGTCACTATGGCGATGAGAGCTTGCCTCAACTCTCTCCCTGCAATGGGAACTGCCATGGGATGATGGGGATGCTTTCCCATTATTCTCTTTCCTCGATGATGTCTCGGATGAATCTAACACCTTTGAGCACTCTCCTTTAGTGTACCTCGAGCCTACATATCGATGTTCATGCACAACCTCCAAAGGTTGAGTCATGTCTTGGTTATTAACACCAAGTTCTTCTTTCTCCTCGTGCCTCATCCTTGTAAAGAGCCTCATGTTTGTCCCTGTAATTGGTATCTCCAAATCGCCAACAGACATCATACTATGAGAAGATGAAACCAAAAGGAAATCAACATCTTTTACCTCCTCTTTCGATTTGGAAATATTTGATGAGGGTTTTCATCATCCGTTGTTGGTGGTTCACTAACTGTCGTGGCGCATTCCCCAACTTCCTTTCTGACATACCCAAGTCCTACTTGATGGGGTAATTCCTCCACTTTGATGGGGTTGAAAATGCCTTGGCCATTAATGCCCAAGCCTTTTCCTTCATGCCCCATTTTCTTCAACAGTTTGGAGCCAATTCATGTGGTATGATTTTCGAAAATAGTGAAATCATTATCAGGAAACATACATGAAGATGGATAACTACCTTTAACTCACATGGGTCTCGCTGCAGCTTTTCCAAGGCCTCGTCCTTTGCTTTCATTTTTCGTACAATTTTTTTTCCTCCTTCTCTTCATGTAGGCGCATCTTCAATTCATCATTTTCTGTTTGAAGATTTTTTTGTTTTTCTTCAGTTCTTCCATGGCCTCTTCTGTGGCTTGCAACTAAACCTGTAATCGCTCCTTTTCCTCTATCTCTTTCGGTAGAGTTTCATACATGATCTCCACTTTCTTGGAAATGTTGACCATGGTCTCGTACATCACTCTTTCATTCTCTATCACTACACATTCCATTCTTCACGCTGCAATTCACATCTATGCAAATACCACTCTGATACCACTTGATCCAGGTTCGGGTGTGACAAAGGACCCTTCCAAGACCTTTTACTTTCTTGATGTGTTAAATTTCATTTTAAAAGAACATTAATGAATACATCTGCATGCGGAAAAGAAGAGGAACATAACAATCATCAACACATGAAAACATAAGCCATTGATAATGCAGTTCGTCCAGGAGGGACTACGTCTTCGGGCCTCGGTGTCAAGATGGTGTAGGCCATTGCATTAAGTGTTGTCAATAATGGTGATGTACACATGAGATGATGTTGCGATCATACAAGGAAAAATTCCCTCATGCAAGAGTGGCTCTAAGAGATATTCCACTACTGGAATTCTCAATCAAAAGACTCCTATTAGTATGACACAAAAACATGATGATGAGCATCCCGCCAACATGGCACAAAAGGGATCTCAATGCAAAACACATGCATGATGAAAACAAGAGTATCCCAGCAACATAAAACAAGAGATCATAACATGAAGCATTATGACAACAAGTACATCACATAGAAGATTCCACATCAAATCAAGCAAGTAATCGTGACAACATGTAATAAAGAAGATCTTGCATCAACATCAATCAAGGATCTGTGTAGCATAATGCATAAAGAAGAAGTACATGAACACATCATATACCTCACAACCAAGGGCCATCTGAAGAAGTGGATGTCACACTACTGAAGCTTCTTGGACCATCGATCTTAAGGCATCGATCGTATGAAGATGGTTGCTCGCACAAGAATGTGGACATCTGCACTGGCACTTAGAAAAGTGACGAGAAGAAGAAATGAGAGAATGACAAATCTGAGTGTACCATCAGATTTGTGGCGTCGAGTAGTGTTGAATCGACTGTCCAAAATCTGAATTCTGAGAAGTTGAGAATTCTGGGTTCAAGGAATTTTTTAGATTCCCTCAGGATTCCTCAAAGATTTTGCTCCATGGATGGACTGTAAATCTGCAACTCAGATGGTGAATCTGATCTCTCCATTGTGATCCCTATAGAAACCCATGAAAAACAAGTATAAACTTGACTATATTTTGAAATGTCAAAATTTTACCTCCTTGGGAGAATTTCATGGCTCATGGTTCTACTCCCTGTTTTTTCTGAAATCATGGTTCCACGTCCATTTTGAAAATGACCGAAAAATGCAGAACTCTGATGGAGAAACAAACAACATCATTTCTCTCGTGGTGATGAGAGGTGTAAAATCCATATAAAATTTGTCAATTTCTGACAAAGTGAAAATTTTGCCCTCTTGCAAAATTCATGGTTCCTGCATTAAAATATTAATTACTTGTCTCGAAAAGTGTGCCTGCCTTCTACCTCAAAATCCATGCCCTATAGTCTCTCTCCTCTATCTCGAACTATGTGCAGAGGTAAAACTCTGAGTTTAAATAAAATACCTTCGGTGGATTTACCAAGGTGAGCAGTGATGGCTCAATGGTAAAAATACACGTTGGTTGAGGAGAGTTCGGGGGGATCAAATCCCGCCCCTCACGAAATAATACATAATAGTTTCTTTTATAATCTGAAATGATACATCAATGGGGGTTAGGCCCGCATTGGGCGGCCCATCCCTTTAACCCCACACTAACACTATAATCCCATTAACTATTGTCGGCGCAGTAATATCGGTGCATATACATATGTGTCGATGGATTAATCACAATCGATGATTGGTGCTTCGGTGATGCTGCTATCAGCATGTTAAAATCGGGGTTTCGCCAATATATATATATATCAGTGATTGGCTTGATTGGTGCTGATTAAATCGATGTGATTTAAGGTGTTTCACCGATATCTATATCGGCGATCGGATATGGCGCTGTCAGCGATTGGCGCCTATAAAATAGGCTGGGGCGATAGGGTGTGGGCCGTGTCCACCGTCGGTGGCCCGCCCACCTTGATATACCATATATATATCTATATATATATATATATATATATATATATATATATATATATATATATATATATATATATATATATATATATATATATATATACATATACATATACATATACATATACATATACATATACATATACATATACATACGGCAGGCCTTCAGAGGGTTCGGCAGAGGTTATGGCCGCCGACGACAATATATATATATATATATATATATATATATATATATATATATATATATATGGTTTTCGATTTGATTGTTTAAAGGGTTAGACGGAGGTTATGGTTGCCGATCCCGAAACCATATATATTTTGTTTCTATATAGTTATTAATAACTATATATTAAAATGATTTGTGTTACAAGGTTATTTAATAACCATTTTTCATATTTTAAAAATGATTTTTGTCTCTTATGCAGGTTTAGGAGACCAATGAAAGAATGCCAAGTGTCAATGCTTTATGGGCTACCATGTGGGTACCACATGCTTATTGGGATGCCATGTGGCACCTCTTTTCCCCTATCATATCAAACTTTTAAGAGCTCTATCTTTTGCATACGAGCTCGGTTTGATGAACCATTTTCACCTCCGTGATCAGGACGACAAGATCTACGCTCTGGTCCTAGTTCGAAGTCATTCTGAGCACTATGCTTTTTAAGCCCTCTTTGTCTTGTGTGTCTCTCTAAAGCCACCTGGATCAACACTACAGTTAAGCCACTTGGCATTTTACGGTGGAGAAAATGGTGGCAATACTTTAGAAGTATTTCTATTGGCCAAATCTTGGATAGGATGTTGGGAAGTACATCAGATCCTGCAATGCCTGTGCCATTGCCAAACCAACCATCAAGAAGTAAGGCCTCTATACTCCACTACCTACCCTTAGTTGACCTTGGGAATACATATCCATGGATTACATGTCAGGCCTTCCTTCTACTAAGCATGGAAACAACTATGTTTTTGTAGTCATCGACATATTCTCGAAGATGGCCATTATGGTTGCCTGCAAGAAGAATATCACAGTGGAAGCCACTGCTAAACTCTTCTTTGAATGAGTGTGGGTACACTTTGGGATCCCATAGTCTATCATCTCAGATCGGGATAGAAGGTTCCTTAGTACATTTTGGTCAAGTCTCTGGTCAATGCTAGACACCAAGCTCACTAAGTCCACAACTTTCCATCCCTAAACTGATGGTCAAACAGAGGTCATCAACAGGATGATCTTACACATTCTACGCATGTACAACTCAAAGCATCCATGTACATGGGATGAGAGCCTCCCCTATGTCTATCACAGCTATAACCGAGCTCTCCATAGCTCGACTGGAAATAGCCCTTTTCAAGTGGGCTTGGGATTCTAGCCACTATGTCCCATTGATGCGGCCATGCCATTTGCAGCTACTCAGGCAGATTTGGCTAATGTCCAGTCCGAAATCGATAAGGAAAATAGCTTCACTGAGCACATCCAACATATTTTCCATTAGGTCCATGACATTCTTTTGAAATCAAATGCCAAGTACAAGAAGTGACATGATCAACATCGGGTGCCACACAAGTTTTAGGTGGCCGACAAAGTCTAGTTGTATTTGCAAACGGAACACCTTACCGAATCATATCAGAAACTTAGACCACTCCGATATGGTCCTTACACAATTACCAAGGCTGTGGGAGACAATGCATTTGAACTCAACATTCCTCCATTCCTTGGACTGCACCCAGTGTTCAATGTGGACTGCCTTCGACCATACTTCCCACCATTGCTAGACACATCAGACATTGCAGAAAAACTCACACCTACACATTTAAATCGAGATTGCACGGAAAACGCCACAATTGATCAGATCATGGACACGTAGATCAAGCACACTCACCAGCAGATGATCATACTATATCAAGTTATCAAAGCAAGCCAACTCCTTCACTAGGGAAAGTGGCTCACCAGGGACCAAGTTCAACAAAATTTTCCTCATCTCATGGAGGAACTCAACACAATGGGGACCATTGCTTCCCAAGGGGGGAGGAATGATCTAGGTGGATATTGGTGGCCACCCACCAATTCCTCTTGGACCCCCACCATTGCTTCTTTCATTTTTTCAGTTTCCTTAATTGTAGCATAGTTTACTATTTTTAGCATTTTTTCGGGTCCTAAACTTCTGGAGCCATTTTGAGGCCCTAAACGATGTTTTTTTGGCAATCTACTGCTAGAATTTTTTTATTTAAAGTCATATTTTCCGTCGCAATCCTCAGAGAGATATTTCCAATGGGGTATCATGTGCGTCAAACAGAGATAATATGACCAAGTTGCAACCCTGGGAAGTTGGCTATCCAACTAACCCCAACGGGGCCCATAAACTCTTGGTGTTACAACACCTCCAGTTAGGGTTTTTGTTGTTTATGGTTTTCTATGATATTCCAATAATAAAAAGGCTCTTGAGCGTCTTTGTAACATAGTTTAGAGGCATGTAGCCGCCACATCTCTTCTCAGAGATAAGCTACCATCGCCTGAGCTAGTCTTATTTCCATTTTGTTTGTAAGCATATTTCAGTATTTGATATTAATGAAATAAAGTGTTATTTCTAATTCATCTTTGTATTTATGGTTATATATGTAATTTTTTGTGTTCCTGTTTAAATCTAGATCAAGACGTCAGCATCTTGCTCCTCTGTGGGAATGTAATCTAACAACATGATCCACCTCAATACACAATCTTTGAGGTGATGATACTGGATATCTATATGCTTGGACCCATCATGAAAAATTGGATTTTCAGAGAGTTTGATACAACTTTGATGATCATAGTAAATCATTTTCAGATCCATCTTCTAACCAAAGAAACTAGTTAGGATCTTCCTCATCAAGATAGCCTCACATGCTGCTTGACTTGTAGCCATGTAATCTTCCTCTGTCGAATTGAGTGCAACCGATCTTTGTTTCCTATTGTACCAAGAAACTGCAGCTGACCCAATAATAAAGATCCCTCCTGATGTGCTCTTCCTGTCAGATGGACTCCCCGCCTAATATCATTGGTGAAGCCTTGAAGCTTCACTCCCTCTGTCTGTCTGTACCACAACCCAAACTAAGTAGTGCCTTTGACGTATCTCAATACATGCTTTGCCACCTTCCAATACAACTTGGTAGGCCTAGCCATCACTTGACTAAGCTGGTTAACTGCATAACACATTTGGCCGTGTGTTCACCAAGTACACGAGTGAACCCACATGCTGCCTATAAATAGTAGCTTCCACTACTTCTCCTGAAGTAGAATCCTCCTTCCTCTAGTTACCAGCTAGAGGAGTCTCCATGGCTTTACTACTCTCCATGTGGAATCACCTGAGTATCTAGTTGGCATAATTTCCTTGAGAAATAAAAAACTCCCCATCTCCATGCCATACCTCCATGCCAAAAAAGTAATGCATGAGCCCCATGTCCTTCATCTCAAACTCTCTTGCAAGGTCCTCACAATATTTGATGAGCTTCTCATCACCTGTCAGTATGAGATCATCTACATAAAGTACAATGATCAACAGCTTACCTTCCACCACTATGTGATATAGGTTTTCATTTGCTGCACTCTTCGTGAAGCCCAACCCAGTGAAGTAGCTATCTATCCTGGTGTACCAAGCACGAGGTGCTTACTTTAGCCCATACAACGCTCTCTTGAGTTGGCGCACATGCGACTCGTGGTCCAAGGTTTAAAAACCTTTGGGTTGCTCTATGTACACCTCTTCCTCAATCATGCCATTGAGGAAGGCAGTCTTCAGATCCACTTGATGGATCTTCCAACCCATCTGTGTAGATAGTGCCAAAATATATTTGATAGATGAGTACCTTGCAACATGAGCAAAAGTCTCATCATAGTCAATCTCCTCTATCTGTGAAAATCCATGGCCACAAATTTGGTCTTATTCTTCTCCACACTACCATTTGCAGCTTTCTTTATCTTGTAAATCCAATGGGAGCTCACGACTTACTTGTCCTTTGGTCTCGTGACCACATCCCAAACACTATTTTGAACTATAGAGTCATACTCCTCCACCATCGCATCAACCCAAACTGGTTGTTGCACTGCTTCCTAAAAGGAAGATGGCTCTATCACAACACATGCACCCATAAGTGTGATGCATCCATTGTACCTCTCTGGTGACCTCCTCTATCTCTGCTAAGAAGAGGGTGCTCCC
The DNA here is from genome assembly GCA_031772625.1 of Pinus tabuliformis. NCBI lineage: Eukaryota > Viridiplantae > Streptophyta > Pinopsida > Pinales > Pinaceae > Pinus > Pinus tabuliformis. Next base: position 44,891,800 of record CM062815.1, read on the forward strand.
GCATTCACCCGTGCATCATCCAACACTCTGTCAGCCTCTTTAGTGCGCTTTCTTCCCTCTTTGTAAGACTCTTCCTAAATGAATATCTCCACTCCTGAAACCTCTGCATGTGGCTGCTCCACATCAATATGAGGCTCCTCAAGCCTAGGAACTAAAATTTCCTCCTCCGCATGTATCTCAAGCTCCCTCTCAAGGGATACTCGTATGGCCTTCTCCTCATCAAACTTGACATCCCTATGAACCACTTTCATCTGACTGGTTTTCATGTACACCAGATAGTTGTGGGGAGTGTTATAGAAATTTTTGGGCACTGAAACCCCAATCAAACATGTCCGTAAACCAAGGGCTCCTATGTCCCCAAAAGCATTGTTCCATCCTCTAAAAGAACAAGGTCAGCTGATTACATCATCTCCTAGAAGTTCTCCATGAAAAACTGCTCAGAACTGGTCAGAACTAGACCATCTCACCTACTCCATGGTCAAAGTGCGATGCATCCCACCTAAATGCACATGGGAGGTGCGATGCATACTGAAAAGCCCTTCTATTGGGTGCGATGGGCGAGAGTGGACAAATGGTAGAGATAGTTTGCGAGGTGGATGATCATGGAATCTTCCAGAAACTTATCCTGTGACACTTGCCTCTCTGAATTCACCTAGGAATGAGTAAGATATCATCAATCTCCAAGTGGAATCAAGAACTATTAGAGAGAGGACAATAATCAAATCCTAGAAGCTGACTCACCCCCCTGCAATCATCTATATATGGATCCCTCATCCCAGAGATCTAGAGGCTGCAATTGTGTATCTTGTAAGGAAGTGTTGTTGGTTTCTTGTTGGAATATCATAGTGTTGGGTGATCTAAGCTTTTCATGAGGTGAAAGAAGGGCTTTCACGCTGGAGGATGACCCTGGATCAAAACAATTGATTGTAATCCTCTTTGCTATTCTTGATTATTAATAAAGCTATTCAAGTTTTCCTCCACATTCTTGTATGTTTGATGATATGTGCATTTGTGTGGTCAATATATATCTGGTCCTATACTGTTTATGATTGTAGATCTCTGTCCTTCGATAGTATTATGCTACTTTGATTCCACAGGTGTTCTTTGAAGCTAGGTAGACGAAGGAGAAGTGGCAAGGATCTGTCAGAAAGGAGAAGAATCAAGTAAGGAACCAAGCGCAAGACTGAGGTTGGTGTCCTTCATTCCACTCTTATCTACTTTTGATAAAGGAAAACGAAAGTGGTTTTAGTTTGTTTGTTTCTAGGATGGATACCAGTCTTAGTGAGACTTCCTGATCTGAGTGGACACTAGATTTCCCGATAACAAAATGGCGACTCCACTGGGGAGCGAATAGATTGTTTGTTTGTCTATATTTGTTTGCTTTATAAACTTACAGACGGAGCCTGAAGTCAAGCCAGCTAGCCTTTGAACTGCATTTCCTATGAAAGTGAAAAGTAAATCAATGCTGCTTCAGTCTATCTTCGGGTTTGTTGATAAATTGAACAATTGATTTGCAAACCTTCTAATTGCCCTAGTGGTGACTCTAGTAACCTCACTAGATCAGCCCCTGTGATTTCTATTTACTGTACATCATTTGCTCTGCCTAAATCTCTGAACTGAGTTGCAAGCTGTGACCAAGAGCCAAGTAAAGTCTCGTCCTGGTACCATCGCACCCTCTCTTCAAGGAAATCTGGATGCATCGCACTTCCCGTGTGTAGTATGTGGGATGCATCCTTGTTTCCCTGTGTTATAGGTGCGATGATCAAAAAAGGCTATTTTTGCCTCCAAGTCTTGATTTTTCTTCATTCTTTTTAGCTCTATTCTAGGGTTTTGCTATCTATGATCAGTATACCACTGTCGAAACCCCCTTCCTTTCCATCATTCCACCTCCATTTTGCAAAGAACTGTGAATGTTTTATGTATTTTCTGCCATTTTTAGTTCTCTTTTGCAAAGTAGTAGCATAGTCGAACTGTCGTCTTTTGATTTGAAAGTGTTGCAAGTGTCATTTTCAGTCAAAGAAAGGAATTCTATTGTTCTTGATGGTCAATTATACAGTTACTTTTGTATTCGATTTGAATTAGTAGTTTTTCAAGTGTTGAAAGCATTTTTCAATTCGAAATAGTAAAGTGTCGTCATTATCTTCCTTTCGTTTTGAAGAGAAATCCGTTAGTACTGTCGCTTAGAAAAGATAATTTAGATTTGTACTTAGCATTCTTCTTGTCATTCACACATTAAGAAAGTTGAAAAAAATACATGCATGTGCATTTGCATTTAGACTGCTTGTTGGTTTGATTTAGGACAGTGCATCTAGTGTGTCCTCTCTGCTCTATGTTGAAAGAATATAGTCTCTCTTTCTTTAGTAGCTAGGGTTTTCATAACAAAAAGAAGGTTAAATGATTTTTTATCATCTTAGATTGCATTTTAGGAATTGTACATCTACAACACGCGGTGAACCTGAAAGGAAAATTTCTTAAGAAAGATCAACTATAAAATAAATTTAATGAACCTAAAAACGCTTTGGAACCTAACACACAACATCTAGAAGTCTAGGCTAGAGAAGTATTCCGGCGTCGTAAAGCCTGGTAACTATTGCTTTCACTGTTGGTTGGGTGATTCCTCCTCTTTGAGACGACAAGTGCCAGTATGGACTTGTGCTCCCACGTACCGTCGAGTATATATTGGGAGACCACAATAGGCTATATCCTTTATCCATAGGAAGCCGTGTCTGCCGCCCTATCGATTGCAATGCACTGAACACAGCATTCGGGAAGATTGACTGCCGTACTGTCAAAAGTATTCTGCAGTTTTCCGATTGGTTTGGTAATCCCTCTGTCTAGATTTCCAGAGCAGTCTCTTTCATTCCTTTTCAGACTCCTTAAAGGAAAAGGTCCATCTGAGCACTTGTCACTTCAGGCTCATTAAAAATCAAAGGCGACTAGAGTCATCTTTTGTTTTTTCTCGACTCTTAAAAATTGAAAAAACAAGTTGTGTCAAAGCATCTAAAATTCATTTAATTCGGAAACATTTTCCCCTTTATTTTTAGTTGATCGAGTAATCCGCAATCGTGGAAGAAATTCAATTGAAACCCCATCATTCGCAGAGGCTTACAAGTCAACCGTCTTTGTCCCCAGAATCAAAACTTTTCCGGACAAAGCGAACTCGTTTAACCGGTTCGAAGTCCCCTGGCCGGGTTGGAACAAGTGTTCCGACACCCTCGGAGACTCTGGTTACTCCAAACATTTCTGGTACCCCTGCCTTTACAGAAGAAGTTCCGCAGCAACAAGAGGATAGTAGAACTAATCCTAGTGTGAGGGTAAACACTTCTACATCTGAACCGACTCCATCCATAGCTGATTCGGAAGGTGTTGTTCCCCAAACATCAGTCGCTACAGAATCTATACCTTCTTCGGCACCGGAAATATTTTACAGACCTGACGGTCTACCTCTTCCACCTAGTTTGATTGCTATAGAAGAGATTGTGGAGGATCCACCACCTAATACTCCATCACAATTTGGAGTAGGGGTCACTCTATATCCTTCTTCATCAGAAATTAGTCTACCGTTATCAAAAGTTCCTGTAGAATCGCTAGGAAACCTTTTGGATAGACTAGATATGTCTGAACAACCGTCGACATCTAGGACTGTGTCATCTGACACAGCAGCGGCAGAACTCCCTGCCGCTACTCTGACATTGTTCACTAGCATACCTTTTGTCGCAACTAGCTCACAATAACTGGATGGGATCCATCCAGGGGCTGTTTCGACGGTATGTTCTATTCCCATTTGTTCGTCCGGAATAATATCTAGAATCTCTTATGTTGAGTCTCAGCAAATTGATCCTTCGCAATGTCAATTTGGGCAGTCTGGTCCTCAAAGGAAAATAATTCCCTTAAGCATCGGATTACCCCTGTATGGGGGGTAATATGCCCTTTCGTTTCTCCTCTAGGAGGTCAAACATACGTGAGTTCCCAACATAATTCAGGTTACGCTGGAATTACATCCAGGTTGGATGCCAATACTTCCTCAGCAACCAGGAGTTGTATACTCAATGCAACAAAGTTTTCCTATGTCAAATATCCCCACTACACCAGCTATTGTGACGGTGTTGCAAGTACAAGTGTTACATGTTGTATGCCAACCTCAAGTCTCTCAGGTCGCAATCCAAGAGCCCCTTGTCCTTGTGACTCCACCACAATCATCGTTTAGTGTCTCCTTAACTGGAATGACCCAGGCTCAAACGGGTACCATTACCACTCATCTTGGTCAAACAGCCAGTATTGGAAAATAGCACATGGTCTCACAACCATGGCTGGTGCAATACCAACAACCATAATTCCAACAAGTTTACCAAGGATTTGAGCCCCAAGTCTTTGCAAGTAATGGGCAGCCGTATATTCAAAACGGTCAACATCAACCATTTCATAATGGTTATGCCCATCAACCTTATCAAAGTTATCATCATCAAATGCACTATGTTGGCATGCAAAGACCCACTGCTCAGGCAATCCCATCTTATCCTGGGTATGGTTCGCCGAACCTAAATCAACAGTTGCCCTTCGTGGCGACTTTAGAGTTACCAGATCTAAATCGGCTAACAAATGATCCAATCGCTTACACCCCTTGGTGGCCAATGATTCCTCATAAACTTCCATCAGATATTCCTAAATTTAATGGAAATCCAGGTGAAGACCCATCGAATCATGTGATGACCTTTCACTTGTGGTCTTCGTCTAACACTCTAAATGATGATTCGATCAGGCTTCATCTCTTTCAGTGAACATTAACTGGTCTGGCGGCAAAATGGTATATCGAATTGCCTAAATCTTCGTTTGATAACTTCACAGCCCTAGCCACAACCTTTTTAACCCATTTTCAGTTACCCATAAGGTATGAAATGGGAACAGAACTTTTTACCAATTTCAAGCAAACAACGGCCACTCACATATCCGATCATATTCATGAGTGGCGACGTCGTCGTAGAATGCTAAAAACATATGTTCCTGATCAGCTATTGTCTAAATGGTTTATTAAGTCATTGTTACCTTCTATTACAGAAGATGTGGCAAAGGGAGGAGTCATCACTGAAGAGCAAGTAATTTGTCGTGCGCAATATCTAGACTTGATCTATACTCAGTCTGGCACGCTCTACGATAAAATCCCTGATGCTCCTAGGCTGGAATTTTCCATTCCTCCATCTCCTAAATCAAACAAAGACTCTCATGCTGGGGATAGCGTGATAGGAACTGTTAACACCCAGGTTGTTCCCTTTGACTCCTGAGGGAATACGGCCGGGGTAACCACTAACCAAGCTTTGGATCACAGGTTCTAGCCAACCTGTAATCAGAGAGGGCTCTCTCTTTGATTGTTTAACTTTTTTCTTAAGAATCTTAGGCTAGATATGAGGTGAGGGTTTGGTTTGAAAGTTTTGGTTGAATGATGTCTCTTAGTACCTAAGGTGATATCTTCATACAATTTTTTAGACCATTGGGCAATGGAGTCTGTGGTTACAGGTTGTTTGAAGTGTTGAGTGGGATTGTCTAAACTACAGGGCCATTTAAATATTCCATGAAACAAACTTTAAATCGTGGTGATGAAATATGATTAGCCAGTGGAAGGCAATTAAGAGTTTTCCACTAAACTGGTGGTGTGAGAAAGAGATGTATTGACCAGGAGCAGGTTTGAATTCCTGAACGATAATCACTGTGAAAGGTATAGTTTGGAAGTGCAGCAATTAAGAATTACACTTTTATAACTATAACTGAGGAGAACATACATAATAGCTTAGACTGAGCTCAGGGTATTCCATGAATAAATCCTGGAGCTATTCTTTTTCTTTGCCATTAAACTTGTGAAACAGAACATGAATGGATTATGAAGAAAATAACAAACATAACGAACAGGTTAAAGAAACTTATTGTTCCATGAAATACGCAGGAATCCTGTAGCATTCAGCAAGCACATCAAAACGCATCAGACAACACAGAACTTTGGAAATTCCATCAGCTTTGTTGTATTAAAACTCTGAATATTTACAGCATAGTATCTCCTGAAGAGAAAATCAACAACCCCCGCAAGCTTATGCGAGGGGGAATATATACAATCGGTTATACAAAAATATCTGAACTGCTGAGTCACTTGATAAATAAATGCGCTCACCAACTTTACAAAATAGCAGATAAGGAAGTTATTACTGCTCTAAACACAAAATGAATACTCTTTAATGTTGTCAGAACCTTTTTTTTTTACCTTTGGAGGCCACTGAGTCGGTTGAGCGTTCTGTATTAATGCTGAATGATGTGTCTTTATGGCTTTGTCATGTTGTAGCTTTCTCGGCCCTGTCATTTGCAGCTGTCAGTATTGCTTTAGTGGCCGAATTGGTTTGCTGAGTTGGCTCAGTCCATTCTTCTCCAGACATACTGAATGCATCAAATTTTCCTGCACATGATGACTTATGTTTTTTGATGAAAAAACTTGATGAAAGCCTTTTGTTTACAGTAACAACTGTATCATTTTGGTCCACCATTCCTGTGTAGGCAGTTGATGCCTCAAAATTGCATCTAAGGTTTCATCTGCCTCTGTATATTTGTAGAAGTTTGGAGGCACTTCAAACAAATGTTTGATCTCATTCATAATAAAAAATAAGTTCTCTACTCTGTCATAGAGACTTTGCCCTGATGTTGGCCCTGTTTCCTCTGAGGTGCTTGATCCTGCAGTGATCTGATTGGTAGCAAAAGTATTTACCCTTTTGGCATAATTTTCATGTGAAAGTAGCCTCCCTGCGCTGTTCAGCAAGCCAGGAAGGCCTCTGCTCTGTAATGCTGCAAACTTATCCATGAATTTGTTTACTTCTTATTGCATGTCCTGGCTTCTTCTATCCAATGTTTGTACCAGGCTTCTCTGTGTGAGGACCCTCTTTATCAGCAGGATGGTTTCAGTTCTATTGGGGATCCCAATTGCTGCCAGCTGAGGACCTGTGCGGTTATTTAGCACCTTGATCATTCTGTTGGCTATCTCAGGCATATTGCCTAGAGATGCTCTTGCTCTTTGGACTTCCCTGTGTGCTTTGCCTATGAGCTCCATTTGCTCATGAATAGTCTCTATATACTGCCACTGATCTGTTATGGATTGGCCAATGTTGGCCCATAAAACTGTCTTGACCTCGGCTACAACTTTGTCAAGGGTGAGCTCTTTCTCCAGCTCCTTTATCTTCTCCTTGAGAGCCTTCACTTCTCTGCCTTTTTCAGCTACATTTTGTTTGGATTTGTCATATTTTTCATTCAGCTTAGCTAAATTCTCCTTGGCCTCATTTAGCTCTGCCATTTGGGCTTCCAGGGCTTGAATTTCATTCATCAGCTTCTGCATGTCAAGGCTTGGAGCCTGCTCTGATGTTGTTGCCGTTGTTGATGTTGATGGAGCTGTCTCAACCGTTTGCACTGCAGGAGGAGTGAAAATTTGAGGGGGTTCCTCAAGGTTGATTACTTGTGGAGGGGGCTGAACTGTTTGGCCTCCTTCTTTCTGCTGTAGGGCTGCCTGCAATGCAGCCTCTGTTTCTATTAATTTTTCTTCAGTCTGCACCAACTGTTTGTGCAGTGTTACCAGCAATGTTGCTGCATCCTGGTCCTTCCTTTGCTGGGCAACCTCCTCTGTTTGAGGGTGAAGAGTTGCTGGGACCTTTATCATCTTCCTTAGAGCTGCAATGTCTGCATCTCTTATCTTTAGCAGCTCCTTTATAGCTTTAGGGTCCTTTGGGTCATGCCCAAGCTCTATGATTATATCCTCCAAAGACCTTATCCTGTTGTCTTTAGCCTAGGAGGATGCCTTTTCTAACTCCAATTGTGCAGTGGTATTATTCAAAGAATTCTGCAATCTATAATTTGTCAATGTATTATCTGCTAGGGTAGCATACACCATCTCACCCATTTGTTTATGCAATTCAATTTGATCCATTGGGTGGATTTCCTTGGACAAGATTTCCAAGTTTGTTCTTATATAATCAGCTGCAGACTGTGGCTGCAGCGCTGTAGGCTTGAAATGGCTCATTATCATTTTGCCCTCTTGCACATCATATGCAGACATCAACCTCGGCTAGTTTGTAGGAGCCATTTTCAACAAGTGGTTGTATAGCTGTAACCTCAATGGCTCATTTCTGGTCTTGATGTCTATGAATTGTTTCTTAATGCTAGACTCACCCTTTCTTTGTTGCCCTGAGGAGCTGACCTCTCCTCCAAGTGTTCTTTGCTGCTCTTGCTGTAATGAGCTAGCTGATACCTCTGTGCTGGGGGGACCCATCTGCGTTTGACCAAAAGGCATCTCCTCCTCTGAGAAAGGATCGAGCCTTTGTCTCTTTTCCCCTTGCTGTGATGCTGCGGTGCTAAAGGGTGTCTGTTCCTCTCTATCTCTCTTCTTACCCCTCTCTTCATTTGTAGGGGTTTGGAGCACCGAAGTCTCCACTGTAACATTCTACACTGAGGCCTCCTTTTCTTGCGTTTGCTCATCATTAGGACCAAGAGCCTCTGCCATTTATTCCTGTTGTTCAGGATGATTTTCAGGTTGTTGATCTTGGGCTGATTGCTGCTCTTCAGGGGCCTCTTGTTGTTCTATTTCCTTGCCTTTATCCTTGGTTGAAGTTTCTGCTATGATTGGGGCTTGGACTGTCTTTTGTGGAGCTATAGATGATGAGGCAGATCCTCCCACTTGAGTGCCTGGAAGAGAAAATACCTGTGAACAAAGCTCCAAGTCAGCCAACTTTTGGAGATTTCTTATTCCTCTTTGAGCTAGTTCTTCTTGTGTTGTAGCTTCTTCTAAGGTGCCTTCCCTCCATTCTAGTTGATTTGCATATTTTTCTATGTGAGGCAACCTTAAGTGACCATAACTGGCCAGCCTATATCTGATCCTTCTTAAGCTTATGAAATGAGTTGGGTCGTATGGTTTCCAAAGGAAACTGGTTTGTAAGCCAAGGCTTTCTAGCATTCTATCTGCCTCTTGCCAACCTTCCTCCCTTTTATTGTAAATGAAGTGGCCTAATTGATTTCTAACTTTAATCTATGCTTTCTTGCCCCTGCTTGAGAAATGGAGCACATCAGCATTCCCAAATTGCCTGAAGTATTCGAGGGCAAACAATCTCATGGGCACATATCTGGGCAATCTGTATGGGGGCAACTCACACCCATATATTCTGATAACTGTGTGGTTTTGGTAAAAATACCAATCCCCAATGATGTATACCTTGGAAAACTGAAGAATCCTCTGCATCTCATCAGTTAGTCTTGGAGGAGGCGAGCTCAGAAGCAGAGACATGGCTGGGTGGATGAAGAGGTCTATAAACTCAGAATAAGTGTATGGGGAATAAGATCTGCAGTGGAAAGCAGAGGACCAATAGACCACTGACCTTGGATTGCCTTGTGCATCCACTCTTCTCACAGGGAAAGGAAATTTCTCATGCTGATAGTATAGGATTAAATGGTAGATATAGGAGGTGTATCTGAACAGCCTTTCTCTCGCCAAGTTTATCAATTGATCATGTATTTTATTGGAGATGTAAGTGGCATAGTCATAACAGATTGGGGGCTTACCAGGGGAAAACATGGCCATCATTACCAGCACAGTTTCATCAACAAATTCTATTGAATTATAGCCCAGTATGGGACTAATCATATCTGCAAGGTCTCTGCCCAATTGATTCAGGTATACATGAGAAATGGGAGGGTACTTCATGGTCTTAGAGGTTGAATCAATGAACAATTGATTTATCTTAGTGATTTGAGCATCTGTCAGTTTAGCTCCTTGTTTTATCAGATCCAATAGTGACAAAGGGACTAATTTCTTATCAGTCTTGAAGTTCAGCATCTCTCTGATGGCTTCAGGGGTGACATAAAAAACAACTGAGCCTGAAGGGTCAAGCACAGCCCTCTGAGTGGGGTCATAGTAGTCAGCACATCGGTGGATTAGGTCAAGGAACTGGTTGACTTGAGGGAGCTTGAAGATGGGGAGGAAAGAGTCCCAAATGCCCAATATATCCATTCCACTATCATGCTTGAGTTTCAATTCATTTAGCAAGTGAATGTGATACTTGCTATGCATCAGCATTTCCTCTGATATTTGGTAATCTTGATCTGCTAATGGTTTCCACTCCAACTCTCTCTGAGGGGCATTCAATGGGGCAACATTCAGGGCAACAGGTGCTACTGGTGTATCCATGTTTTACCAGTGAATTTGGTTTGAATTTCGACTATTTCTGGGAGAAATACCGTCCTGCGCGGTAGGTTAGGTAATTTGCTGAATTACAGTCTATTTCAGAGCAACAGGGGTGTAATTGGGCACAATTGGCCGGTTTAAAAAGGATTTAACTTAGTTTCAAGGTGTAGCAGGCCTATTTCTCAGGTGAAAATGGTCAATTTCTTGGTTTTTAAATCAATGCAGGACGTAACAGAGTGCGCAGTCGGAGAATTGGTAAATACCTGGTGTTATAACGATGGAGGAGCTTGGTTGCAGTCAAACGCTGAGTGGCAGCAGCTCTAGAATGGTCTTGGTAGGTTGGCGGTAGCAAAGGACGTGAAAATGCATGCAGGAGGCAGAGCAGAAAAACATATGAAAATGTGCAAAAACGACAAAATTCGGCCAAATATGGACTTTTGGGCGTTGGCGCGAAAATTTGGATGACGTCAGCATGACGTCATCAGGTGGGGTCAGGGTCGGGTGACGTCAGCATGACGTCATCGGGTGACATGGCGGCCTGTGATTGGTCCACGGGGACTGCGTAGGTGGTGTGACAGCTCGGAGCGAAGGCGGGCGGGGGTGCTGATGCAGCGGTGAAGTGGCGTTACGTTGGCATGACAGGATAGCGGAAAACCGGGAGTGGTAACCGGTATGATATCGCACCGCTATTCATACGGAAGCGGGATTGTCAGAGGGCGGCCCGATAAGATTTGGGGGCGACGCGTGGCAGAGGCCTGACGTCACCCTCTGACAAATTTCGGGAGGTAACGTCCGGTCTTGGGGGCCCGTCCGATATGGATGTGGGCCGTCGGATGGGAAAGCCCAGATCTGACGGTCGAGGGGTTGATAAGGTGCCAGGACAATACGGCAGTGGGCTAGGCATATTTTAATATATTTTTTGAAACGCGCGCCCGGGCGGAACTTTGGGTTTTGGCGGATTTACGGGTTTTTTCACTGTTTTTTCGTAAAAGAGCGCATTTACAAATAAACTTTGGATAAAGGGTAAAAGTGGGTTTTTACAGGGCTTCTTTGCAAATAGAGTGGGTAAATGATTTCAAAGGTTTGTGAAGGGGAAAGGGGTGTAGCTTAGGTTATCAAACTGACCAGAGGTCAATTTAATCCCTGTTGTTGGGCATATGGCTATAATTGCCAGGGAGAGGGAATATTTATACATTGCTTGGGGTTTATACACCATAGTGTTTATAATAGTAGGGAAAAAGGGGAACATAGGGGATTTAGATAATAAGAAGTTAGGAGTCAATATGAGTGGAGGAGGTGGATGAAGGGGAAAAAACACTAAGTTTTACATGGAATCAACCTAGTTTAGGAAGTAGATCAAAATGAAAAGAATTTTACACAAGAAATGTGGCTTTTTAAAGAGATAAGAATCAACAAAAAAGTTTGACTTTCTTTCATGAACATAGGTAGTATTGGGATGTTAGTAATGAGTATAATGGGGGGTAATCAGGGAGTTAGACATGCTTCATAGTACTGTTGCAAAACTACTGAATAAGAGACCTGCACTGGCACCATGTTTTTCCTTTGCTTGAGCTAGTGACAAAGGAATCATGCTTCTGCAACCCCATCTACCTACCCATCTACTGCCTAGCATTTTTTGTTACTCCAAAGAGGGTGCACTTAGACTTGCAGACCCTCATGTGCCTTTTCTTTTCCTTTGGCTTTTCTTTTGATTTTTCTATCTAGGACTAGCCTTATTGCTTCCAAGGCCCCAGATTAAACAGTTGGGACCCTTAATTCTCTACCTAACTACTAGCCTGCCAAGATTAAACAGTTTGGACAGGCTTCTTTCTCTGATCTACAACACAAAATTGAAATATGGCATGATCCAGATTAGGCTGTTGGACCATCCATCGAAATTCAGTTAACATCAAGCTATGTACACATATTGCATTCCCTTGGAAATATGGGATCTTTGCATCACCAAAGCAGAGCATATTTGGAACTTCCTTTGCCAATCATGAAATATGAAACCTATTGGTATAGGTATCTAACAGGAATGACCAGCACGAAAAGGCTAAGTCGAAAAAGGCCCGTACGGTTTTAGGTTAAAATGCAAATGAAGAACTTCTCGCCTAGGAAGTAAATGCCGTATCGATAGACAAAGGCAAAGAAACCAAGAAACCAGGAGGCAAGAAGAAACAGAAAGGGAAGAAGAATAAACAAGGAGAGTCGTCCCCTGAAAAATCTTTTGCAAACCCTTCTGGAGATAGGAAACCCAAAAGTCCATGCCTAATATGTGATGAGGATCATTGGACAAGAGAGTGTCCGTATAAAGCTGAGATTAGAAAATTCTTCAAGAATTCAAAAACCTTGGCAGTATTGACTGATCTGTTTCCAAATCCAAGAACAAATCTGGTTGCTAGTGACAATGCTTCCCGGTCCCAAGTGCTAATGTTGTCAGTTTCAAAGTAGCAAAATGATGCTTTGATATTGACAAGGAATAAAGATTACGGATCCATAGCTGTCGAACAACAAGGCCAGTGATCAACCTAGTAGTTCGACAACAACTTCGACCGAAGTTGTGCCACCCATCATTCCTGAACTAACGATAAAGCCACCAAAGGGAGTAGTAGACAAATCGACATTTAATCCTTTTGCCAGAGCAGAACAACAATATAATATAGTGGAGGATCTAGCCCAATCGCCATCCGATATGTCGACACTTGAGGTACTACAAAATTGCCCCTCGCAAAAGCAGGCTTTATTATCAGCAATAGGTGGGATTGACCCAATGGATTCCAATCTTGTGCCCTTTAATCACAAAGGATATGACCCTCAGTTACCAGCTCAACTAGCTTTCCTCATTCAAGTGAAAGCCCTCAACAAAACTGTTCATCGAACAATTATTGATGGGGGGCATCTACATGTATTATGTCGATGAGTTGCTGGAAAACTTTAGGATCTTTACCCTTATCACGATCTTCGACAACATTAAAAGCATTTGACTGATGAACATACACCCCATACGGGATTTTAAGTAACTTGCAAGTCAAACTGTGGGGAAAAATAGTAGAAATAGATGTTGAAGTAATTGACGGAAACCTCGATTACAACATCCTACTGGGAAGGCCCTAGATATATGCTATGGCAGCCGTTGTGTTGACCTACTTCAGAAAGATTACATTTCCCTTTCAAGGAGGAATTACAATCGTTGACCAACAAACATTTCTCCCCAACAGTTCACAAGTTACAGGAAGCATTCCGATGATCCACAGAAGCCCTCACTCACTTCAAAATATCGGAGTAGGCCTACTAAAAGACCCTATATTAATGGGGACTTTTTCCCTACCGCCTCTAATCAATCTAGCAGAAGTGGCAACAGCGGGAACCTGCAATATGATATCTTCTATTCAAAATATCTCTGAAAATGATATTAAAATGGATCATCTGTAGGTATTGCCCCTAAGCCTAACAGAAATCTTGTAGCAATCAATGTTTTTGGCATGGGAGGAAAACCCAAATAAATGCTCATCAAGAATTTGGATAGATAGGTCTAAGGAATATGGCACCTCTTCAGATCCTTGGTCACATGTACATTCTACAGACGAAGGAATCATTCAGTCAAAGATCATAGGAGAGGCACCATGGGAAGATTACCACCATTGTTCCCATCTTCCGGAATACCACGAAGATTATTCTGGCAACCTTAATCATCCTTCAGTTTTTGATTTTCTATCAAACACTGTAAATATGGTGGATTCTGAGGACAGTTCCTAACTTGTGTCAACCTCATTAAAAAATGAAACAACTCCCTTTCCAAATCGAGTCTTTGATTACGATCTCGTAAAATCCAACTTGAGTATTTCAAAGATCTCGAAGGTAAACCTTCATTCCAACCACCGCAATGAATGCAATGAAGCTTGGAGGGCATGCACCTCGATTTACAATATTATGCTGGGGGCATGCAAACTTATCATGAGCAATGTTTCTGCAAAGTTCAAGCTCATTAAAAGAGAAACCTAGCCACGAGCAGTTTTAACGCGGAATTCAAGATCGTTAAAAATTAAACATAAGCAATGAGCAAACATTCCCTAGAGTTTAAGCTCATTAAAAAATGAACCAATTTCTGGTAAATAATCATTGTGAATGCATTATCATTAGATTTTGAGCCTTGGTCGGGTTCTCATCATCACCTCCACTCTGTTTTAACCGATCATTCACCTCCATTTGATTGTTTACCCCTTTTGAGGAACAGCTGCAAAGAGTGATCCTGTTAGCCATCCTTGTGACACTGCCATGACTGGAAAATTCCAAACCTTACCTGGAATCAGCTACTACCCGAAGTTATCAGTCATTCCTAAAAAACGAGTCTCCTTTAAGCTCTTTTCAACTGACTCGTAAAATATGAAAAGATTGCTGAGCAATTGGCCTCTCCAGCTCGTTAAAGCGACCAAAAGTGCTATCCCTCCTCTAGATTTTAATCTTTTTGGACCTGAGGGATTATTACACAAAAATATCGAGCACTTGTCTTGTTCGGCTCGTTAAAATTACCGAAAATTCATCCCTTTCGTTTTATTTTATACTTTTTCGGGCTTAAGGGATTATATGACGAAAAATGATCATTGGAGTTTCCTTTATGTCCCTTTTCAAACTCTCTAAAATTGAAAAGGACAGAGTTATCTTTGTCGTTAAACTCATTAAAACCGAATAGCGACAAACTTGTCTGTACAGACAAGAACAAGTTTCATTGTCGCTAGGCTCGTTAAAATATAGCGACGGGTTTGCCCGAAGGGAAAATTATAAAACAAGCATATGTTATCCTCCTCAAGCTTGACAAAAATAAAGAGGTACTGGTCAACAATGACTGGGGAAAATTTGGGAAGAAAACTTGAAGAAACTTTATTGGTAGCAAGTCGCTCTTGAACATGACACTTTCACTTCACATTCGAGTCGGGTTGGGTTGTTCTGTTCACTGGTCATATCACCATTGGTCCATCACACCATCTACATTTTGGGTTAACGCTACCAATCCATCATGTTAGTGTCGTCAGTATGTTCAAGAGAAGTCGCTCAAAGAATTCACCTGTGTCTCATCCGCTACAATACATTCACACTCCATTCTTTCATGACCGCCACCCTAAACCTTGTATCATCAGACCGTTTTCACCTCCAAAATCATTTACTTCGTTCTGTGTCGTAGATGTGGGATTCATTAATGCCCTCCTATGACAGGTCACTTTTTGTCGACATCAGCTCATTATCCAAGAAGTCGACTTAGGAACAACCCTTTCAGTACTTTGAAGCTTGCATGCCTCAATGGCAAGTTTCTCACTTCCAGCGATAGGTTTACATCAATGGCCTTCGACCGAATGATTTTTCGTGGTGTTCGACGCCAAGTCCCTTATTCACACCCCGCGAATTGTACTGTAGTACCTTGAGGGTCATCATCATTATCGGTGATTCCTCTCGTGCCTGTTAACAGCTTACGTCATTGGCTGGTAATCAGGCGATGTCTTTCCATGTTCTACTCCAGAACATATTTCACAGGGATCAATTTGTACTCTAAGTGAAGATTGAACAAGTTTGAAGACCCCGGATCTAGTTTCATCCATCCAGGCTACGATATATTCAGGAAAATAAAGACATCAAATGTATATTGTTGCTTCACAGATGATCATCCGAATCAAAGGATGATGACTCTATCAGAATCATCAGTCTCCTACGCAGACGGTTGTCTGTCTTATGTACATGCAAATGAATTTATAATGTTGAGCAAGGGAATGCCCGCCTCAACTAGATCATGAAAAATATTATGAAGATAATGTATTGTATTGTATCTTATTACAGGTCGCCTTCCAACTCGAAAAAACTTTAGATCCTCATGATAAAGCATTTCACCCGACATCAAAAGATTAATGACCACATGCTTTAGGGGGCAACTGTTATAGACATTTTTGGGCACTGCAACCCCAATCAAACATTTCCATAAACCAAGGACTCCTATGTCCCTAAATTTTTTTTTCCATCCCCTAAAATAACAAGGTCAGCTGATTACATCATCTCCCAGAAGTTCTCCATGAAAAACTGCTTAGAACTTGTCAAAACTAGACCATCTCACCTGCTCCATGGTCAAAGTGTGATGCATCCCACCTAAATGCACACGGGAGGTGCGATGCATACTGAAAAGCCCTTCTATGAGGTGCGATGGGTGAGAGTGGAAAAATGGCAGAGACAGTTTGCGAGGTGGATGATCATGGAATCTTCCAGAAACTTCTCCTGTGACACTTGCCTCTCTGAATTCGCCCAAGGATGAGTAAGAGATCAGCAATCTCCAAGTGGAATCAAGAACTATCAGAGAGAGGACACTAATCAAATCCTAGAAGCTGACTCACCCCCCTGCAATCATCTATATATGGATCCCTCATCCCAGAGATCCAGAGGCTAGAATTTTGTATCTTGTATGGAAGTGTTGTTGGTTTCTTGTTGGAATATCATAGTGTTGGGTGATCTAAGCTTTTCATGAGGTGAAAGAAGGGCTTTCATGCTGGAGGATGATGCTGGGTTAGAATAATTAGTTGTAATCCTCTTTGCTATTCTTGATTATTAATAAAACTATTCAAGTTTTCCTCCACATTCTTGTATGTTTGATGATATATGCATTTGTGTGGTCAATATATATCTGGTCCTATATTGTTTATGATTGTAGATCTCTGTCCTACGATAGTATTATGCTTCTTTGATTCCACAGGTGTTCTTTGAAGCTGGGTAGACGAAGGAGAAGTGGCAAGGATCTGTCAGAAAGGAGAAGAAGCAAGGAACGAAGCGCAAGACTGAGGTTGGTGTCCTTCATTCCACTCTTATCTACTTTTCATAAAGGAAAACAAAAGTGGTTTTAGTTTGTTTGTTTCTAAGATAGCTACCAGTCTTAGTGGGACTAGCAGATCTGAGTGGACACTAGATTTCCTGATAACGAGGAGTATCAGTGTACCTCACAAAGATACCCAACTCTGCTATTGGCTCAAGCTTCTTCTATGCATCTTTGGTCACATGGCAATAAACTGATGACCCAAAAATCCTGAAGTGATCGACATTTGGTCTCTTATCAGAATAAGATTCCTCTAGTGTTTTACTCTCAAGTATCCGATGTGGGCTATGGTTCTGAACATAAAACATTGTGTTACATGCCTCAACCCACAAGTGTAGTGGTAGGCCTTGATCATGCAACATCGTCCTTTCTTCCCCTACTATGCTCTTGTTCTTCCTCTCAGCAACCCCATTGTGTTGAGGGTTATGAGGTGCCGTCAACTCTTGTTTAATATCTCCCATTTCACAAAATTTCTTAAACTCATTGGAGACATATTCTATACCATTATCACTCTGTAGATCTTTAACCTTATTGCCTGACTCTTTCTCAACCAATTCTTTGAATTCA
This sequence comes from Pinus tabuliformis, assembly GCA_031772625.1. NCBI lineage: Eukaryota > Viridiplantae > Streptophyta > Pinopsida > Pinales > Pinaceae > Pinus > Pinus tabuliformis. The sequence goes on from CM062815.1 coordinate 44,909,409, forward strand.
CAAAACTTTGTGAATGTTTGATCCTTTCTTTACATGAAAAATATCCAACATTTATGAGAATAGTCATCTACAAATATAACATAATACATGTGCTTGGTGGTGGATACTGTTGAGAATGGTCCACACACATCTGAATGGACTCTCTCCAGAATAGACTCTTCTCGACTGTCTCTATCTCCAAAGGAAGACTTGGTGGATTTTTCCAAAGTACAACCCTTGCATGTATCAAATTTATCAAGCGTACCTTTGGGAAGACCAGTAGAGATTTGCTGCAATATCTTCAAAGCCCCATGATGCAAGTGGCCCAATCACCTGTGCCATAACTCATCGACGTCTCGACTCAACATCTTTTCCACTTTGAACTCAAAGCTGCACAATCCTCTACCTCTATCTTATAGATATTCTGAACTCAAATCCATATCTTCTTTACTTGACCTGTGGCTATGTGTCAAAGGAATGCCTTTCCTTTCAAAAAGCTCACATCATAGCTTCTATCCTCAAGCATGGCGATGGATACCAAGTTCTTCTTTAGTTTGGGTACATGAATAACATTCTTCAAGGTGAGTGGAGCTACATGCTCCCTCTGAAAAGAAATAATGCCCACACCAGTAACACTATACTTAACATCATCATCCATCTCGATATGCGTTTTGAGATCTTTCTCCTCTAGTTCACTAAATAATACTTTATCGCCAGTCATGTGGAACGAAGCTCCACTTTCTAAGTACCAAACACTTCCCATCATTGAAGACACCATGCATGCAATGAGGGAAAAGTCTAATTTGAATTGGGAGGCCAAAACCTCACTCACCGCAACTGTGATTCCAACACTTCCAAGTTCATCTTGACATTGATTGAACTTGGTGAAGTATTTTTGCATCGTCTCGCCTTTCTCCATCTTGATTTTACAAAGTTTATCCTTCAATTCCAACTTCCTATGATCACTGCTATTCTAATACAAGTCCGTTAATGTTTTCCACATAGCATGCAGAGTTTCCTTGCCATGGAGACTCAAGAAAATGTGGTCGCAAACTCCCTCAAGGATTATCTGCCTTGCCTTTGCCACACACTTCTTCCACTCGACCAAGTTCTATGCATCCGTAGTTGCTGGCTTGGGGACTTCTTGATCAATGAACTCCTTCAAGCCGTTATCTTCTATTACAGCCTCCATCATGTCCCTCTAGGCTATAAAATTCAAGCTAACTTCCAAGGCATACTCAAGCCTCAACCCATGGAATGCCATCTACCTATCCTGAAGTATGTATGAAAATTTGACTTTCACCTGTAACCTAGAAACTCAAAACTTCGAAACCTCCTCTAGAGAGCTGATTTTAAATCAGTGATATATCCCTCATCCGAACTTTGATTCAACCGATTTTGTTTTTGAATTTGGGTATATTTTCCCAAGAAATCCAAATATGTAATTTTTTTCTAAAAATTTTGCACATAAACTCTCATAAATTATCTGAAAACTCTCGGCCCAAAAAAACAATCTTGCTCTGATACCATGTAGAAAATCCTATAAATTCACAAGCTAATGAAATTTGCTAAAGCAAGAGACAAGAATATACTTCTACTCTTTACAACAAAAGCCCATAAACATCGAGAAAACAATAATCAATAGAGGAATAGAATCAAAGGCACGTAACACAACAAATATTCGTGGAAAGCCACAGGTCAAAACCCCACTATCTATTTTGTATTAATCCGAAAAATCAAGATTAAATTATAGTGCTTGTTCTCTCTAGAACAATTCTAGCACTCAACAATTCAATCTCCAAACTCATAAGAAATATCAAGGCCAAAGCTTATCCAATTCACAAGCTCTCCAAGTATCTATTCCAATGTGTAATTCCTATGAAGAATAGTTTGTATTTGAAGGGAAATAAAGCCTCTAAAAATAGCGGAATCCCTCAAGTATCAGTTCCTGATTGCATGCACTATCAGTGCAACTCAAAAAAATCTAAAACATATAGGACATTGAGTGGTGGGTTGTTGATATCATTGATGGACTTCCATTGATTTGTCAAAGTCAGTTGCAACAACTTAGGTGCCTCGGTAGGGAGTTCTTTTGCATGGGTGAGGTAGCTTCGTGTGGATGGAAAGTTGATCATGAGAACGTATCTTCACTGGGTTGCAGAGTTGCACTTATAGTAGTGGAGCCATGTGGATATGAGGTGTTTGACCTAGTAGGATGAGGAAACTTTCATAGTTGAGTTGCGATGGCCTAGAATGGACTAAGCCAAGTGTTTAACCATAACTCAGGATTGGCCTTGAAAAGACAAAAGTTTAGTTTACTTTTTGGGAGGGAAAGTAGAGTGATCCAAGGGAAATTTTTGTAGTATCAAAGGGATTTTGGATTCAAATGGAGAGTCGGTCACCTAGGGGAAGTCTAACCTTCAATTTTAAGCGAGAGAGTGGATTCTTCCAGGCCATGGAAGGAAAGTCACAGACCATGCAATGAAAGTCATGGTGCGTGCAAGGAAAGTCATAAACCATGCAAGGATGTCATCGTGCATGGAAGGAAATTCAAGGTAATTTCAAGGAAGTCATTGACCACACAAGGAAATTCATGATCATAGAAGGAAACTCATGGAACATGTAAAGGAGTCATATCCATGCAAAGAAAATTCATTGAGTTAGAGATTTCTAGGAACACGGAAAGTCATGGTTTGGATGACAATGCAGGCTACTCTGAAGGAGGAGGCTTCTAAAAAGATGGTGTCTAAAAATATGTAGGCCTTCCAAGAGGATGTGATTATGGATCAAATTTAAAGGAAGGAGGAAATACCTTCATCACTAAGAGGGAGTGTTGAAATATTGGTAATTCAGAAGGTATTTTTGGGTCAGCTAGGAGATGATAGTTCGACTTAGGAATATGAGGATTGATAGGGAGTTGAAGAGATGCATCAGTTGGGATACTTGCACCCCTTCACATCCCTAATTTCTTGTATATATATGTGGAAAGGTGTGGTGGAAGAGGCTACAAGGATTTGGCCACAAGTCAAAGGAAAAACAATTGCATGAGCAAGAGAGAGGATGAAGGATTATCTTAATCTTGCTAAAAGAGGTTGCATCCAAGAAGGAAGTAAGGTTGAGTTAGGCATTGTTTGGAGATCTAGAAAGGAGGCAACAGGCCTACTTAATATTGGCCATAGGACTAAAATAGGCCACAGGGGTAAAATGTAAGGTTGAATTCTAGTTAAATGGGTCTCAAGGCTAGGAATAGAGTCAAGGCTTGATCAAAAGGTGATTATGTGCTAACGAAAGATAGTTGAAGGGGTTGAATATTATCTATATAGGACGTATTCCTAGTTAGGTAGGCTAAGGATGAAACAATCCGTCAAGAAGTTGGTTGAGGGTAAGACAGGGCAACCATAGTTATAAAAGAGAGGAATATATCCTTATACATTGTTGTGCCACAAGACCAAGGGTAGAAAAGAAGATAGAAGAAGCCAAAATAAATATTTGATTGATCCAAAATGGATCTTGTATAAAAACCTCTAAGTCTAAAGTCTTCATTTGATTTAATAGCACAAGTGAAAGAATGGCGGAAAAACCCAAAATCCAAAGGAAATGAAGAAGTGCAGCGTGAATTCCCCAGAGCCATTAGATCCATGGGATCAACGGATGAGATCAAATCACATTGGAGGAAGCCAACAACATATCAACCTCAGCCTCGAGTGATTTGTGATCAATGATGACATATGAACCATTGATTGAGCATGCAGATCAACGATGGAGTGAGATTGTATCGCATCGCAAATATGTCGAAGGGAGGACTTACTGTAGGCCGAAGACTATGTGATATGCACGGGCCCGAAAGGGTTTATAAATGCAACTTTATGTTATTTGAGTTCTGAGGTAAACGTATTTCAGGCAGGCTACCAGCAGTAAGTAGTATTGGAGAGGCTCTGCCCGATTCCATACACTAGCCGACACATAGCACGATGTAGGAGAGAGAAAACCTCTTTTTTTCGGGTGGGTAATCTCTGTGCAAGTAGGCCACCCAAAATGGCTGTCAGCCGTTGGATTGGAGATCATGGATAAACGGTGGAGATTAAGCAGACTACTTGATGTTTCGAGTTGGATACGAACCGTTGCATCAAAGGCAGATCAATGGTGTGGAATAGAAAGGGATTATACGACTTGTGATTGTGATCAAGACAGACCCGAGAGGATTATAGGGCAGAATTTATATCATTTAAAGTTCGGCTTTGGCATTTCAATCAGATTTTCCACTGTTTCAGTGTATTTCCATGTATTCCCTGCGTAAATGGAAAAGTGTGTCCTCAGGGATTTTCACCCGCACCCGGTCCTTTTCGTTTTTAAACAGGTGGCCTCAATTCCTTGAGCGTTATTATTATGATTGTTTAACGCTCAACAGGGAGATGAAGGGACATCGATTGGGAGCCAGAGAGCCCAAAATGGAGGCGAACAGACAGCACTGAAAGGCTTAAAATCCATCCAATGGCAGAACAGAGGAGAGAGAAGTCAGTTGAAGATAGTCACAGAAAGACAGTTAGTTAGTCAGATTGAGGCAGATTGAATAGAGGAGCAAGACAGAGGGAGAGTCCGTGCACTCTTTAGACTCGAGGTTTTTGAGCAAATCCCTCTTTGATGTCACTGTTGGTTGAGACTCTGTTTTTGAGCTCACTCTTGTAATAATATGTTCTTGAAGACTTAATATAGAGGTCGACACTGAAATCTAGACTAGGAGACGTAGCCAGGAAGTATGGTGAACTCCATGATTATTTGTTGTGTTGATGTGTGTGTCTGTTATGTTTTCTAACTGTTAATTGTCTATATTATTTGCAATATTTTCGATCCGTTGCACTAAGTAATATAGGCATTTTCCTGCACGAGTCTGTAATACCTTCTCTTCATGATTTAGTATATGTTTCAAATCAAGTGATGTCAGAGCTTTCGGTTTTGGTTTTGTTAAGGTTAGACAAGCTTGTGCTGGATTTTGGATGCTAACTAGATTAAAGCTCAGACTAGGAGAAGGAGAACATGTTGAGGCTAATCCAGAGATTGGAAGAGTATTTTCTCAGAGGAGAATGATAGAAGAAGCTCCATTTGGATTAGAATCTCAATTTATAGAAAGTTTTAAGACACTCCAAGACATGGTGGAAGAGATGTATCTGGAGTTTAAGAAGGGTCGAGGTGAAAGCACTACAACACCCAAACCAGACAAAGGAGCAGAGGAACCTTTTCTAGTTGCCCCTCTAGAAGGCAAAAGGAAAGGAGAAATGCCTCCTCCACCATCTCCTCCATCATCACCTTCATCATCCTCATCATCTTCTTCACATAACACTAGCTCTTCTAAGAAGAAGAAGAAAACTTCCTTAATCAAATTAGATGTGAAGTTTGATTTTCCAATTTATGATGGTGAACTCAATGCAGAAAAGCTAGATAATTGGATAATACAAATTGATGTATATTGCAGGGTACACAATTTTGATTCAAAAAGGAAAAATATTTAGCTGGCTAGCCTTCAACTTGGAGGAACTGCACTAGAATGGTGGGAAGGCAAGACACAAGCTAATCTGCAAAAACATGGGAAAATCATTTCTACCTAGAATGATTTTGTTTCTTCTATCGAAGAGAAATTATATCCCTTAGCTTACATGCATTAGGAAATGATGAGTTGGCAAACTCTTCATCAATTGAAGGGTCAAAGTGTACAGAGTTATACTCAGGAATTCAGAAAGAAAGCTTTAACTCTAGGTATATTATTAGATTCACCTGAGTCTTTATTGAAGTATATAGGTGGTCTTCATAGCTATTTAAAGCATACTATTCTCATGTTTAATCCCACTAGCTTAGATGATGTATCATTTCAAGCCACACCTATAAAAGCTAGAGGTAAGAATGTAAACCCAGAGGTTGGGAAATCATCTAAATATTCTGTAAGCAAGAATAAGGAAAAGAAGAAATTGAAATGGAAGGAGAGGAAAGAAGACACTGTAAAGAAGGAAAAACCTTCATGCAGTCATTGTTAGAAAGAAGGACATGATGAGGCACACTGCTAGTCTTTGCATCCAGAATGGAAACCTAAGAAGTTCGGTGGAAAGGAGAGAAAGAATGCTACTAATATTCAGTGGGACTTAGGATCAGATTCAGCGATGAAACAACAGTTACAACCACAGGTATTAAAGGTAAAGATTTTGAAGCATCCACAAGTAATTCTTCACAATCTGTTGATAATGAAAATAATGAGAGGGAAAGAAATGAGCTTTTTCGTATTAGAGTAATTTCCAAGCACAATAAGATTGATACTTTATTTGATAGTGGATCACAAGTAAATTTGATTTCTGAAACAATTGTAAAGAAGTTGGGATTACAAACAAAACCTCATGAGAAGCCATATCCATTAGGTTGGGTGTGTGATAAAACAAAGCTACAAGTAACAAGACAATGTAAACTTAGGTTTTCTATTGGATCAACATTTGTAGATGAGGTTGAGTTAGATATAGTTCCATTGGATATATGTCGTATTGTTTTGGGAAGTCCATAGTTTTTTTCCTGTGGAAAAAGTCGTAATTTTATTCATAAGACAAAATTACATTTTGTAGATGCTAAGAGCATATGCAAATGGTTCGTTCTTATTTTCACAGAAACCAAAAAAATAAAAAAGGAAAAATTATATTCTTTTCTCCCTTTATTTTTCTCCACCTTTCACCGTCCTCCAGTGTTGGGGGTAGCAGTTACAATGGATAACTAGTTTTCAGTTATATTTATGGGAGAGTCATTGCCCGACTCAGATCCTTCTGATCCATGAGTTCTCTTGTTTCCAGATATTTCCTTTCCTGTTGGCTGGGAGACTTGTTTCTACAAAGGGTTACTGGGGGCTTCCTCTTTTGTTAGTTTGATGTTTTGGAATTTTTGTTCATCCATTTCTGCTTTGAAATCTACAATCTCTTTTGTGTCTTCTTCTTCATCCACTGGATCTGTATATTGCCATCCTTTGGGCTTCCTCTGTTTGGGAAGTCCATACTTGTATGAAAGGAAATATATTTTCTATAGAGCTAAGAATAAGTATCAAATCACTAAAAATGGAATAGAATACATTGTAAGAGATCATAAACTCAAAGGTAACTATTCTCTCATAAACTCAGGGAAAATGAAAAGAATTGTGAATTCAAGTAAGAAATTTTTACTAATGGTTGTAAAGGCAAAGGATCCTGAAAAATCCAATGCATTTGAAGGTTGTGATTCTAAACAGAAAGCTGATTTAGTTAAAGTTGTTTCAGAGTATGATGTTCTATTTCAAGAACCTAAAGGTCTACCACCCAATCCAGAAATAGTACATGATATTTATTTACAACAATATGCTCCATTACCTAACATTGGAATGTACAGGTTATCAGATTTAGAGAATGTAGAGATAAAGAAGCAGGTACAGGAGTTACTCGATAAAGGGATTATATGACCAAGCACATCACCATGTGGATCTCCAATCGTGCGGGTGAGAAATAAAGATGGTTCATGGAGAATGTGCACTGATTATAGAGCACTAAATAAAATAATGATCAAGAATCGTTATCCTCTTCCTTGTATTGATGATTTATTAGATCAATTGAAAGAAGCAGTTTACTTTTCTAAGTTAGACTTGCGAAGTGGTTATCATTAGGTCAGAGTTACAGAATAGGATGCATGGAATACTGCTTTCAAGACAAAGCAAGGACTTTATGAATGGTTGTTTATGTCTTTTGGCTTAACTAATTCTCCTGCTACATTTATGAGAGTTATGAATGATGTACTCAGACCATTTATTGATGACTTTGTAATTGTTTATTTAGATGACATTCTTGTTTTTAGTAAGACATCGGAAGACCATGTAAAGCATGTGAAGCAGACTTTAGATGTTTTAAAAAGAGAAAATCTCTATGTAAAACTGTCAAAATGTGAATTTGGCAGAACATCTTTAAATTATTTGGGTTATATTGTAGGGGTGGTGAATTGAAGATAGATTCCTCTAAGGTTGAAGTCATTGTGAACTGTCCTAAACCCAAATCTGCTACATAGGTTAGGAGTTTCCTAGGGGCAGCACAATACTGGAGAAATTATGTTGCTAGATTTTCTTTGATTGCAACTCCATTACATGCATTAACCAGATTGAAACAAGTGTTTAAGTGGGGAGGCAAACAACAAAAAGCCTTCGACACCTTAAAGAAAAAAATTAGTACAACACCAGTACTAGCACTCCCAAATCTTCAACATTCATTTGAGATTGAGACAAACGCCAGTGACTATGCCATGGGGGCAGTGTTGATGTAACACAAAAAACCCATATGCTATCATTTTGAGACATTTACTTATGTAGTAGCTAATTATCCCACATATGATAAAGAATTGTATGCATTAATAAAAAGTGTGAAAAATTGGAAACATTACCTAATGGGTAAAGAAACAATCATACATACAGATCATCAACCACTTCAATATTTGCACTCACAAACTAAATTGCAGCAATTAAGACATTATAGGTGGATTGGTTTTCTACAACAATTTCATCTTGTCATTAGATATAAGAAGGGCATACACAATAAGGTTGCAGACATGTTATCAAGACCAATCATAAATGAATCTACTATACTTAAGCATAACTTAGTAATGTATGAAAGTTACATTGAACAATATGCTCAAGACGTAGATTTTAAAGATGTATATGCAACTTTAAGTCATGGCAATCCAATAGAAGAATTGGATTATTATGTAAAGGACCAACTCTTATATCATTTGGGAAAGTTATGCATTCCACAAACTGAAAGAGTTAACACAATCTGAGAAGCACGTACTTCTATCATATCAAGTCATTTTGGTGTAAGTAAAACAGTTTCACAATTGCAAAGGTTTTGTTATTGGCTAAGAATGCATGAGGAAGTTTCTAGATATATCGAAGGATGTACAATGCATGCTACAAGCAATCCCAATAATAGGAAATTAGGCTTGTGCACTCCACTTCCAATTCTTTCTCGTCCTTGGGAAAGTGTTTCCATGGATTTTGTTGGGGGATTTCCAAAATCTAGGAAAGGTCATGATTATTTGTATGTTGTTATGGATAGGTTCAATAGAATGTGTATTTTGATACCATGTAACAAGCAAGTTACAACTGAACAAACAACAAAGAGATTGTTTCAGAATGTATGGGTTCATTTTGGGTTACCCACTTCTATTATATCCGATTGAGATTCTCAATTTGTTGGGAAGTTTTGGTCAAACCTATGGGATTTAATGGACAGTAGATTGAAGAAAAGCACAACATTTGATCCACAAATAGATGGTCAGATAGAAGTGATCAACAGGACAATGATCTAGTTTCTCAAAGGCTATTGCAGCAAGCATCCCAAGCTTTGGGATGAGCATTTGTGTTATGTGCATCATGCTTACAACCGTGCCAAGAACTCTTCTACTTAGATATCTCCTTTTGAGACTTGTTTTGGTTTTATACCAAAGTCTCCCTTGGATTTTGTCTTTGGTAAAGACATAGCAGTTGATGGACACAGTGATGTGACAAAGAAACCAAGTTCATTGAACAAATCCAAGAAATTCACCAGGCAGTATAGGAACAACTGGAAAGAAGTTAAGCCAAGTACAAGGCAAGACATGAAAAGCATCGAGCTGAACATAGTTTTCAAGTTGGTGATCAAGTCTGGCTATACATCAGCAAAGACAGAATGCAAGGTGAAGGTAAGAAGTTAAAACCAATAAGGTATGGACCTTTTAAGATACTTGATAAAATTGGTGAAAATTCTTTTCGCCTTGATTTGCCAACTTATATGCAAATCTATTCAGTCATTAATGCATAAAACTTTAGAGTGTATGAACCTTAATTGATTGAAGATCCTGAAGAGAAAATTCAGTTGCCTTCTATTGGGGATTTGTTGCCTGAGTATCTCAATGAGTTACAGGAGGACACAGTTCTGGACAGGAAGGTAAGAACTATGCGTCAAGGGGATGTTGAGTACCTGGGAGTGGGACTCAAAGGGTCAAATCCAAGCAAATCATAATGGATAGAAGTTAGAGAGGTGAAGGAGAAGTATTCTCACTTGATCGATGCCTAAAACTAAATTTTGGTGGTCCAAAAGCTTTTCAATGGGAAGGCGTGATCCAAAATGGATCTTGTATAAAAAACTCTAATTCTAAAGTCTTCATTTGATTTAATAGTGCAAGTGAAAGAATGGCGGTAAAACCCAAAATCCAAAGGAAATGGAGAAGCACAGCGTGAATTCCCGAGAGCTATTGGATCCATGGGATCAACGAATGAGATCAAATCGCATCGAATGAAGCCAGTGCAATATCAACCTCAGCCTTGAGCAATTTGTGATCAGAGATGACATATGAACCATTGATCGAGTGCGTAGCTCAACGGTGGAGCGAGATTGTATCGCATCGCAAATATGCCGAAGGGACGACTTACCACAGGCCGAAGACTATGCGATATGCGTGGACCCAAAAGGGTTTATGAATGGGGATTTATGTTATTTGAGTTCTGAGGTAAATGGTATTTTAGGCAGGCTACAAGCGGTAAGCAGTATTAGAGAGGCTTCGCCCGATTCCATACACTGGCTAACACGTAGCACGCAGCAGGAGAGAGAAAACCGCTTTTTCAAGTGGGTAAACTCCGTGAAAGTGGGCCACCTGAAATGGTTGTTAGCTGTTGGATTGGAGATCATGGATCAACTGTGGAGATGGAATAGACTACTTGATGTTTCGGGTTGGATGCAAACCGTCAGATCGAATGTAGATCAACGGTGTGGAATACAAATGGATTATGACCCGTAGCCAATACGACTTGCGATTGCCATCAAGGCGGACCTGAGAGGATTATAGTGTGGACTTTATATCATTTTAAGTATAGCTTTGGCATTTTGGTCAGATTTTCCACTGTTTTAGTATATTTCTGTGTATTCCCTGTGTAAACAGAAAAGTGTGTCCTCAAGGATCTTCAGCTGTGTCCAGTCCTTTCTGTTTATAAATAGGTGGCCTCAATTCCTTGAGCGTTATTATTATGATTGTTTAACACTCAACAAGGAGATGAAGGGACAGTGACTAGGAGCCATAGAGCCCGAAATGGAGGTGAATAGACAACGCCGAAAGGCTTAAAAGCCATCCAATGGCAGAACATAGGAGAGAGAAGTCAGTTGAAGAAAATCACAAAAAGATAGTCAATCAATCAAATTGAAGCAGATTGAATAGAGGAACAGGACAGAGGTAGATTCCGTCCACTCTTTAGACTCGAGGTTTTTGAGTAGATCCCTCTTTGATGTCATTGTTGGTTGAGACTATGTTTTTGAGCTCACTCTTGTAATAATCTGTTCTTGAAGACTTAATATAGAGGTCGACACTGAAAGCTAGACCAAGAGACGTAGCCAGGAAGTCTGGTGAACTCCTTGATTATTTGGTGTGTTGATGTGTGCGTCTGTTATGTTTTCTGACTGTTAATTGTCTATATTATTTGAAATCTTTTTGATCCATTGCACTAAGTAATATAGGCATTTTATTGCACATGAGTCTGTAATACCTTTTCTTCTTGATTTAGTATCTGTTTTAGATCATTGATGGCAAAACATTAGGCCATGGTTAAAATTAGGAAGAATGTTGAGGATGCTAAGGATTGGAAGAAGGATAAAGGAGTAAGAAAAGGGCCTAAGGGAGTAGGCTAAGTCTACATGAAGGCTAAATAGGTTGATTGCAAAGGATAATAAGTTGTCCATGTAAGTTTATTGGTATTTGTATGATTTATGAAATGAAAGTAATGCCCTAGCTTGCTACAACTAAGTATTTAAAGTGTTGTAAGTGTTGTTTGGGAAGGAAATTTTTAGAGGACAAAGCCTCATCTCTAGGTTTTGGTCAGAAGGATTTGAGTTTACAATTTGGCTTTGTGCTATGATATAAAGGACCATTATCCCTGATCAAGAGACTTGTGATTTTTCTTATTAATGGAAAAATAATAAACAAGTGTGGGCATCAATTATTGTCTACTATCATTAATCTAGTTTCTAGCATAATTTTCGTTGCGAAAAATGTTTTGAAGTTAGACATTTTCAGTGTGTTTATGTTTTCTTGCTAAGGCATAGACCAAACCTAGGTTGTGTGGAATCATATCATGGCATCAAAGCATTGGTTTGGAGAGAAGACAAATTGGTTCTGGGATATGCATAGATGCCATCTCTAGGAGAGAGTTGTGAGACTGTTGCAGGAAGTAGCAGTGTTTCCAATATATTTGGCTAGGTATGCCCTGTGAGACATGGAGAAAAATGTATAGACATGGAGTTGTGGATTATTGCAGCTTGGGGTGGTAGGATGAGAGTTTTTGTGGATTAGTGGAGAACTCGATACACAATAGTATGTTGAGTGGTGGATTGTCAATACCATTGATGGAATTTAATTGACTTATCAAAGTAAGTTGCAACAACTCAAGTTCCTTCATAGGGAGTGCTTAGGCATGGACAAGGTAGCTTTGTATGGTTGGCTGGCTGATTATGAGATAGTATCCTCACTGTGCTGCAGAGTTTCACATCTGACGGTGGAGCCATGTTAATATGAGATGTTTGACCTAAGAGGATGAGGACACTTGCAGAGTTGATTTGTGGTGGTTTAGGGTGGACTAGACCAAATGTTCAATTGCATCTCAAGACTGACCTTGAAAGGAAACAAATTTAGTTGCATCATGTGCACAGGTTTGCATGAGGTTAATTTCTAGGAGGGAAAGGAAAGTAATCCAAGGTAAGGTCGTGTAGCCTCAGAGGGAGTCTAACTTTAGAGGGAGACTATGGACTCAATGGGATAGTTAGCCACCCAGGTTAAGTCTAACCTTCAAGTTCCAACAAGAGAGTGGAGTGTTCTGGGCCATGCAAGGAAAGTCAAATACCATGCAAAGAAAGTCATTTTATGTGCAAGGAAATTCATTGACCATGCAAGGAAGTCATGGTGCATGCAAGAAAAGTCATGGTACATGCAGGGAAGTCATAGACCATGTAAGGAAAATCATGATCATGTAAAGAAATACATGGAACATGTAAGTACTTCATGGCTATGCAAGCAAAATTCATGGAGTTGGAGATTTCTAAGAACAAGGAAAGTCATGGTTTGTATGGGCATGCAAGATGCTTTGAAGCAAGAAGCTTCTAGAAGCATGTAGTTGAATATCCATGGAATTTAACAAATTAATCAACTTTGGAAAAATAATGTTAACGATATATGTACCCATTGTCAGAAAATTATTCATTCCTTTGACAAAATAAAATAGGTTTCCTTGAATCACTTTAGTGATCTTAACATAGAAAAGGATGGTGTTGAGACTGGAGTTACAATGAATACACTGGAAACAAATTCATCTATTGTCTCTCTTAAGGATATTCTTATGTATAACATGTTCGAAAAGGAATTTCATGAGGCTATTTGGGATCTTTCCCTTGGTAAGGCTCATAGTTGTAAAGGATCCATCATTAATTTCTATATGATATATTTGAACACAAACAAGTATGATCTTATAAGGATGATTCAATATGTGAAAAAATATTTTTGCATGTGAGCAGCATCAAATTCTTCCTTCCTCGCTCTTATCCCAAAATAGGAGAACCCATCCTTGTTACTGGGAAAAGTGTCTATTCAGAATGACCTTATCCCACTAAGGTGTGACAGTGACCTTAGAAACAAACAGAGAAAACTACTTTTGTATTCTTCTTTATGAACTATAAACGAAGAGGAATAGGATGAACCAACCTGTGTCTTGCGCTAGTCCTTTGATCCAATCTCTCTCCTCTTTGACAACTTCCAGCTACCTGCTCCCTTACTTGCCCAGCTTCACCAAGTACCTGCAAGATCACAGAAGAAGGAAACTATACAAAGACATGGGTTTATATTCATAAAAAGCTTAGGATCAGATTTAAGCTAAACATACAAATGTAACAAACATCAATGATACACAAGCATGTAGGAGAAACTCAAATAGTTTTATTGATATAACAAGAAGATCTAGGAGGAGTTACAACCGATGATTCCTGATCCAACATCAACCTCCCAGCAAAGAAGCCCCTCTTCACCTCCAACAAAGCATAAATCACCCAATACTCTGATATCTATCTCAAAACCAACAACAATTCTTTGCAATGTACAAAATTCCAGCCTCTGGATCTCTGGGATGAGAGATCCATATATATATGTATGCAACGAAGATGAGTCAGCTTATGATTTGACTAGTGTCTTCTCTCTGTTAGTTCTTGCTTCCACTTGGAGACTAAGAGCCTCTTACTCATCCTTGGTCGAACTCAGTGAGGCAAGTGTCATTGGGGAAGATTCTGGAAGCTTCCATTGTCTTTCCACCTCGTGGAATGACACTGCCATTTGTCATTTTCCGCTCAACACACCCTGGAAGTGCATTTAGGTGCGTTGCAATACACCTAGCTAGTGTACTTGGGTGCTATGCAACGCAGCTAGTCAGTGGAGCAGCTGAAATGATCCTGATTTGACTGATTCTGAGCAGTTTCTGGTGGAGAACTTCTGGGAGAAGCTATAATTTGTTGACCTTGTTCCTTTAGGGGTCGGAACAACACTTTTAGGGACTTAGGATCCCTTGGTTTATGGACATTTCATGCTTAGAGTTGTAAGGCACAAAAATGTCTATAACAATCCTCTTTCTCAATGTTAAAACCTATCTCAGTATGTAACACCTCATAAAAATTTATGTCCAAAATAATAACAAATAGACTTAACCATATACTTCCTAAAATCATCTCCAAGAATCAATGGGTTTATGGAAAAAATAGAAAATAATATATATATATCTATCTATATATATATATATATATATATATATATATATATATATATTTTGGTATAGTAAGTGATTCCCTTAAGACTAAAGGAGACCAATTTATGATTGTTGAGATATATATGGAAAATTCTTTTGATTGGGTGTGACACTCATTATTCTTCAATCTTCTTCATAGGTTTGTCTTCTATGTCAATTTTATCCATTGGGTTTCTTCTTATATGAACAACCACTGGATTTGTCCGTTACTAAATGCATGTCGCTAGGGATTCTTCAAGGAAAGTAGGGGGCTAAGGAAAAAATTTCCTCTATCCCCCTTACCATACATTATTAAGGGGAAATGACTGAGTGGATTATTAGAAGCCAAATTTAATAGTGGAAATATTGCAAGTATACAAATCATGAGAGGAATTAATAGCATTTACCATTCTTAGTTTGTTGATTTCATCCTTCTTTTAGGAGGGGCTTCCACCATTCTTTCAAGGAGGTTCAATAATATCCTATATTTTATCACTTAAGCATCTAGAGGTCTCATAAATCACAACAAAATCCAAATTTATGCTTGGAATGTGAACCAAAATATTCTTGTTGTTCTTTCTAGCATATTTTAATTTCCTTATAAGGATGCTTGGTCTTCTTTAAAATGTCTTAATATGCATATTTGTTTGTGCTCCTCTTCCTTTAATTTAGAATTTTCTGCAAATTTCTCTACAAATCTACCTCTGAAATCTATGTAGAAAATCTGACTGTAGATTAACTCGATAATGCAATATACCAAAGAAAAATACTATAATATACTTCTACTATCAAACTTGCGGAAACTTAGAGATCGAGCTGAATCAGAGATGAACACATATAACCAAAAGAAGAAGAATCAATACACATGGAACACCGAAAATACTTAGGGGAAAGCCTTAGCTAAAAACCCCACTATCTGTATTATCATACAAGGTGGAAATACATCAAGATTACACAAAGCCTTAGCTCTCATAGCTAACCATCTCTCAGTACAATCCTCCTGGATGCTCACAGGAAAACAAGGCTTCTCACAAACCTTCTCCTCTACCCTCCAAGCCTCCTATTTCCTTGTGTTGTTTCTCCTGGGTGATCCTATTGTTACCAAGTGTAACACTGATCACTCACACTGATCTCACATCCTGTAAAATTGCGCAATCCTCAAGGAACCTTCCCTTGAATGCATGGATGAGTTTCCTTTATAGGAAAACACATGCAACTAATAGTACACTATCCTTGACATTTAGCTCAATTGGGTCTTTCTCAGAAGAGACATGCATGAGTTTTTGATGAGAGAATCTTCAGTGACCTGGAGTACACTAGTTGAGTGCATGCATGCATCAACGAATTGATAACTCACAATCAGTTCCTTAAACAATTTGGAACTAATTTAATTGGACTTAATTCGGTAAACTAACCTAACTAGTTACAACTAAAATATAACTCAATCTTATCTCCTTAATTAAGGGATAATCTCCTTAATTTAAGGGATAACTGTTGCATGATTTCAGAAAGACTTCTAACTTGAATTTCTCCAACTAATTAATCCATAATGAATTAATTAATTAATTCCAAGCAGCTATTGAGACTAAATTCAATTTTAATTCACAATTTTAATTCAAGGACAAATTAGAATTGGAATATTATGCATTCTATTTTTATCATTTCTTGTTGCTATTTTCAACACTCCCTCTCAACAAGAAAGGAATTCAACTCGATCCCGATCCTAAAGCTCTGGAATGTTCTGCATGCAACACTTCTCTCTAGTGTTGTTGCTCCAACAATCTCTAGAAACAAAAAAACCATCCAACCTAAATCAATATGATGCATTTGTCATCAAAGTCTCTGACTACTATTGTCTATGTCAACTAAAAACTTTGTGCTTCTGCTGACTCAGCCTTTCTACACTGTTTTCAATCCTTCTCTGTGCTCTTCAGTATCTGACTGCTCTAGCTTTTGTCTCTTTGATCTATGACTACATAAATCCAACTAATTCCTCTTGCTCTTATGTACTTTGGGCTCCCGTAGCAAGGTACGATCCATGAGATAAAACCTCTCAATGAACCCAACCCAATTTCAGCCTTCTTGGGACTATCACTTCACATCGCCCCACCTCACACCTGGAGGTATGGTTGCATGTGATCCCTCAGCCCACTTGGCTCGAAGTTTCCCCCTACTAGAGGTCTCTGCATGAGTGGATTACTCTACTTGGTCTACTTTCAACATCTCTAGTTGAGGCTCCTCCACAATTGTCTGAGATTTCTTATGGGGCTACATGTTGAGAGGTAATTTACTCTCCCTCTCAACCACCAAGTCTCTAACATTTGCCTTTCTCCTCAAGGCTTTTCATGCATCTTGAACCTCAAGAGCATACAGGTTCTTAACTAGTGAACTGATCTGTTTCACTTGTCCCATGGTGATGTGTCTAAGGAAAACCTTTCACTTACTGAAGACAACATCATAGACTTTGTCCTCCAACATCACTATCAATACCAAATTATTCTTTAGTCTAGGCACATACTTCACATCTGTCAAGGTGCTAAGATCTTCATGCTCCCTTTGAAAAGCAACCGTGCCCACTCCTGAAACACTATACCTTTCATCGTCACCCATCTCTATGCGCATCTTGAGGTCTTTCTCCTCCAAGGTACTGAATAAACTTTTATCGCTGGCCATGTGGAATGAGGCTCCACTGCCAAGAAACCAACCACAACCTATCATCGATGACACCATGCATGCAATGAGGGTGAAGTCCATCTCGAACTGAGAGGCTAATGCTTGACCTTCAGATCCTTCCGAGGATCCCTTATTTGACTTCTTCGATGGGAAATTAGTTGCATAATGACCCATCTCATGAAAATTAAAGCATCTCACTTTAGATTTGTCACCTTTCTTCCCTCCATGAGAAGAATTCAATTTGGGATGAGAATCCTTCTCCTTCCATTTCCTTTCCTTACTCGCTAAGGCCAGATTCTCTTCATCCTCCTTGGATGAAGAACCATCTCATGTGCTCCTCCTGATCTCCTCTTGCATGAGATCTGACCATAGTCGTTCCAAATCTGGCAGTTTCTCCCTTCCATTCATAGAGTCTTGGTAGCTATGCTAGCTCTTTGGAAGACCGAGGAGAGCAAGGATTGCCATATCATCATTGGTAGTAGTTATTACAACACTACCAAGCTCATATCTACAGGTGGTGAGCTTGTTTAGATATGTGGAAATAGTATCACCATTCTCCATCTTGATTCTTTGAAGCTTGTCCTTGAGTGCCAATTTCCTCTGGTTGTTACTGTTCTGGCAGAGGTCCTTCAATGTCTTCCACATTGAATATGGAGTATCCGTCCCATGGAGACTCGAGAAAATATGGTCTCGAAATCCCTCAAGGATGATTCGTCTCGCCCTCACCACACACTTCTTCCATTCATCCAACTCTTGTGCATTAGTTGAACCTGGCTTTGGAATTTCTTGATCAATGAAATCCTTCAAGTCGTTATGTTCTAATGCAACCTCCATGTGATATTTCCATGCTATGTAATTCGAGCTGCCATCCAAGGCATACTCGAGTCTCAAGCCATAGAACGCCATTGACCAACCTGAAGTATGAGATGAATTCAATTTGTACCTACAACCCCAAACTTTAAACTTCAAATTCTCTTCTCCGTATACTATTTACAACTCCGATAAACTTGGCTCCGATACCATGTAGAATTTCCTGCAAATTTCTCTACAGATCTACCTCTGAGATCTATGTAGAAAATCTGATTGTAGATTAACTCGATAATGCAATATACCAAAGCAAAATACCACAATCTACTTCTACTATCAAACTTGCATAATTTTAAATATCGATTTGAATTAGAGCTGAACACATATAACCAGCAGAAGAAGAATCAATACACATGAAACACATAAAATACTTAGGGGAAAACCTCAGCTAAAAACCCCACTATCTGTATTATCATACAATGTGGAAATACATCAAGATTACACAAAATCCTTACCTCTCACATCTAGCCAGCTCTCAGTATAATCCTCCTGAATGCTCACAGGAAAGAAAGACTTCTCACAAACATTCTCCTCTGCCCTCCAAGCCTCCTATTTCCTTGTGATATTTCTCCTAGGGATCCTATTGTTACCAAGTGTAACACTGATCACTCACACTGATCTCACACCCTGTAAAACTGTGCAATCCTCAAGGAACCTTCCCTTGACTGCATGGATGAGTTTCCTTTATAGGAAAACACATGCAACTGATAGTACACTGTCCTTGACATTTAGCTCAACTGGGTCTTTCTCAGAATAGACACACATGAGTTTCTGATGAGAGAATATTCAGTTATATGGAGTACACTAGTTGATGGCAGGCATGCATCAACTGACTAATAACTCACAGTTAGTTCCTCAAACAATTTGGAACTAATTTAATAGGACTTAACTCAACAAACTGAGCTAACTAATTACAACTCAAATATAGCTAAATCTTATCTCCTTAATTTAAGAGATAATTGTTGCATGACTTCATAAATACTTCTAACTTGAATTTCTCCAACTAATTAATCCATAATGAATTAATTAATTAATTCCAAGCAGCTGGTGAGACTAAATTCGATTTTAATTCACAATTTTAATTCAAGGAAAAACTAAAATTGGAATATTCTAGATTCTATTTTCATCATTTCTTGTTGCTATTTTCAACATTTAACACGTGGCCATTTGATATAAATAAAATAAAGACTATTTTTTTTCGGTGAGGAGCACAGTGGCTAAACCCTATAAGATGTATAATTCTCATAAAATAGGTGTTATTAGCCTTGCCATCTTTTAAATATTTAGTACTCTTAGTTCTCATATGTATAAAGTTACAAATAGCTCATGAGATATGAAAATTCTTATGGAAAGGAGGAAAAAATGACAACAAGAGGTTTCATCTAGTTAGTTGGTCAATTGTTAGAGTGCCAAAGGCACATGGTGGATTAGGAATTAAGGATCAAAATTTGATGAATCTTGCAATGTGAGTTGTATTTATGTGGCAATATATTACAAGAAAATGTGAATGGTAGAAAAAAGTTATAGTTAAATAATATTTTATAGGTACAAGGAAAAGATCCCTAGACGTATCCTTATCTTCTAAAAATGGCTCTCCTATTTGGAAATTAGTCAAAGTTGGTATCCCAATAATTTGATCTCAATTGTCTTAGTTCCATAGGAATGGGAGAACTATTAATCTACAGAGTGAATATTAAAGGAAACCAAACTCTAATACAAACACTTTGAAATACTAGCTAAATTCTCAAAGGAAAAAGTATCTTTATGAAATTTCATCACCACTTTTTCATGGCTTGTGGAATGGTTGGATTTTTGGATATGTTCCTTTTGAACTCCAACCCCCCCCCCCAAAACTAGTTTAGCAATTTTTGGCAAAAGGGTGTAATCCTATTGTGGCAAACAACGACCCCCATTCATATTAAACAAAATGGGGACCCTTTGAATTTTTAGACTTAAATTTACCTTAATGTTTATTTAAAAACTCATAAAAGTCTTTTGATTTTATGTTTGATTAATTTACTTAGCCTACATTTTATTTCATGAATTATTAAATAATTAAAAAATATATAATAAGGTCATAGGCTAAAACAAACATGACCGAATGTAATTCAAATAAATTAAAATTTTGGCCTTATGAGTGTTAATAAAACCTTCATTTCATAACCCTCGCGTGCTTTGTTTCACTACTTTACACATATCCTGGAAAGCCTTCCTTGGAGCTTTCACAAACTTCGCATGCCTATTCTTTTGAGGATCACATTGCAGGTTGAAAAAACCATACAATGTGGCTTATAGGTCCCCCTTTTACCACCCGGATTTCATTTTAAAGCTTTATTATTTGCACTCTTCAATCTATCATTATTCCACATCATCATGTCCCATGTTCCTCAGAAGTTTCCAATTCACATCCATTCGAAAGAGACGAGACAACATAGCACCGAGGCAGATCAACTCCTCTCTTCTTCTTGTAGGCCCCATATATACTCATACTCATGCTATCTTATTGGGCCTCAATTCCTACATAGTCCACGTACTCCTACTCCATGTCACCTTGGTACTTTGCAATGCACTTACCCTTCACTCCTTTCGGGCTTCTCATTCTGGGATGACCCAACTCATCCATGCAGTGTCAATATAACTTCCCATTGGAACATGCATACCTACTCTCCTCATCACCCCACATTCTAGTCATCCTGATGATTCCTAAAGCACGTTACCTTTGTTATGTCCAGGCTCTAAACTCTGAGATGATGTAAATAGCCATGATGTATACCAACTCATTGTCCTTTTCAATCAATTCATGCCACCTTTCATCCTTGAATAGTTGTTGTGATGAAATAAAAACTCGAAAAAATTGCTCATATTTAATTTTGTGTACTTACCACCTTTTATGATATTCATTCTTTCATGTGAATTGTTACGTTATATAGTTGCTTCCAAGTTATATTAATTTACAAGTTTTAATGATAATAACTCATTGAAAGCATCATAACCCTATATTTTCCTTCTTAATAGGATAATGCCTCCATAAGGTTTGTATCCACAACCAGGATGTTAAAACCAGAGAAGAAACACTCATGCAACAACCAATTAGGCCATTTTGAGAGATTAATGATGAGAAATTGTTGGACTCTTTTCTTTCTTATGATACTATATGTACGAGGGATTTCGATGTTTCATACTAGAACACTATGTATGAGTTACTTGAGGAGGAATTGCTAGTTGAATACCACGAAAGGTCGAAAATGGCGAATTTAGAGCAAGGCGACAATAAAACATCTAAGGCCATAAAAAAATATTTTGCTAAATTGCATTTGCACAAAATTTCCATGCGACCCAGACTTCTTCCCTACACATACATGAGTCACTGAGTGGTGGACAATGTAGACATCTCAGACAAGAAATTCATCACTTCGTGGGGAAAAATCATTGGTTCATTCAAGCCTCAACATATACAGGGTATGTATCATTTACCTGAGCCATATTTGGTATATAAATCTTAGTTTCTTGGTAGCTTCATAAAAGAGGAACGTAACAGTAAAGACAAAGAGCTCCCTTGTTTAATTAAAGACTAGGAAAGAAACCCGAACAAGCATAAGGAGGAGTTGTTCGGCATGTATTATAGTCAATCCTTAAGCCCTCCTTTTTGTTATGTCGCAACTATGTTATGTAGGTTTTTTTCCTATCAAAACATCTCACAGTTCCCTAAGGACTGGGTCCCTCTCATCCACAGGGCTGCTAATGTATTTTCCTTTAATTGGGCCCATATTTTATCTAATAATTTAGCCAAACATATTCTTCATTTTCGCTCCAAACAAATAGTCACTCATAACCCTCCTTTTTATATGTATGCATATATAATGGATTCCATGTGTTTCTCTTCAAAAGTTCCAGCTATGGGTTGGAAATTGACACTTGTTGACCCTCTCCCCATTCACATTTACCATAACATATTGTGGGGGGGAAATAATTTTAATCACTTTTACCGCATTTGTCACCTCATCATGATTCCCATTTACCAAGTCATATTCAATTCCAAGCTTCAAAGAATGTTTGCAACTATTATGGTTTATCTGTTGTGAGTTGGGGATTGGTTCACGTAAGAACCTTTTACCTATATTATGGAAGAAGAACCACATGTTTTCCCCTTTATGTTTTAGACAAAGTTTTATGTAGAGAAGTTTCCTATGAAATAGTCGAAACAGGTATAACCCTTGCATTAAAGAGATCTCTGAAGAAGCTCTAGTCCCAGTTCCCTTTGCAGATTGGTTTTTTTACCCTTCATAATTACACACATGTTGAAAAGGAACTCTACTCTATATACGAGTTGAAGCTAGCTACTATTCCTGCAAATACACATGATCCTTGCAAGGTGGTAGATAATTTAGCCACGGATGCAATTATCAATAAATGTGTTCATGAATCCAATCATTATGATGAGTTGTTTTGTGGAGCTCTTTCTGATTTATCTACTAGTAATAAATACAAGCAATTATCGCCAAACAACTATTTTCATTTCATAGTCTTCATGTACACCAAAATCTCCACCTTACCTTTACACTCGCTTAAGTAAGGCGATGATATATTAGAAAAAGCTATAAATTCTTCTTCACAACATATCGCTACACATATTTCCACTCCTATTCAGGCTTTTCCAGTGGATTTTGGAAAGAAAACTACTTTGAAGAATCGATTGGTTAATGATATCGTCAAAAATTGGAAACATTTGTAGAAATTAGTTCAATGTCTATTCAACTAAGGAAAGAAGCAACAATATTTGAAACAAATTCTTCTGCCATTGTTAGACAACAACCAATGGAGGTCTCTCCTAATTCTTCAAAGACTCTTGTTACACAACCAAGTGTCATTGCTAAAACACCTATTAGCGCTCGTCCTAGTGTGGATACAATTCCAACATCTCTAAATACTGTAATTCAATTGAACATTGAATAAATTCCACCAATAGAGGTATTCTACAATCCTTGGCATAAGGCCGTTTTCAAGAAGAGTGCGAAGAAAAGGAAAGTTACCGATACACAAATCTTAAAAACAAGCGCTTCTTTGCAGCCAGCCTCATTGGAAATAGTTTGGAAAGGAACATCAATAGCTCCTGATGAATAGCTTTGGGAACTAAATCAGTATGTAGGAGATTATACTTTTTCTAGTGTAGATAAAGTAACCTGATTCAAATAGTTTATTAAGGAAAAAGATGAAAGAATTCAACAGCTGGAACAGGAACCTTCAAAATTCCAAGCATAATTGTAGGTAAATTTAACCTTGGATAGAAATCAATATGAGTTTGAGATTAAGTAGAGAGATGACATGATAAACTGAGGCAAGTGCTTCAGATATTGTCAAATTCAAGCGTGAAGCTAATGAATTAAATCAATAGCTTGAACACTAGGAACAACTCCTCTGCAATAAGTTAAGCATGATATAGGCTAAAGAAAATTTGGTTAATTCTTTTGTTGATGAATTTATTGTTATTGAAATCCAATAGGATGAAAGTAAATGTAAATTAAATGATATTTTTCAATGGCAAGAAGATCTTAAAATATTCTATCCAAACATGACCAGAATTAACAATGAAAATGTATATAGCACTCCAGGAAGCATAAGATATGCCTGGTTAGAATACTGGTGAATGATGATGAAAGTATTTCTAATTCAGTTATTCAGTCTGTCAGCCAGTCACTCGGGGAAGAAAAAATGTTATCAATTGAAGAATAGGAGGTTCTCTCGGAGGTGGATATATTAAAAGAGAATTGGAAAATAATAGGACAAAGTTTAGTAAAAAGATTGAGCAATTGTCAAAGGTAGATTTTGAATTGACCTGGTAATTTCTAATCTATCTACATGATTACCTTCAAGTAACCAAGGTTATTATCGAACAAGAAACTCAACTACTCCCATTTTTGCAAGCTCAAGAATTTAGTTGTCAAATGAACATAAAGCCTCATTCTCCTCCCGAGATGGAACCTTTTCTAGAATTTTATCAACATCATATATTTCCTATTGGATCCTCATCTGAAATCATTTTCTTAATTTAAACATTTTATTATAAATTGTAACTAATAGCTATTTTTTCCAGTTTGTTTTACTTTAGTTGAGAGAATATTAGACTTGTAAATTCTCTCTCTTTTGTTTTCAAAAACTATTGATATGACTCTTGAGCGCAAGCTTAGGGGTTCTAAAATTTTGCAAGAAAAAGCTTCAATACACTTTTGTACTTGGCCATTTCTTTAATATAAGCTTTGAACCACTTGTTGATTCCATGCCCATGAGGAGTAAAGCATAATTGGTACTTTTATAAGCTCTATTTTCTTTCAATTTATAATTGGAATCTTATCTTATACTTTATTGCTTATGCTTATGATTAATTGATTGAGATATTGTCACTTTTGATATATCTCTAAGCATAAGAGAAATGAAACCATATGTAAATGTTTTATAAAATTAATTCAATTAACTATATAAATGAATTAATTTATCTTCAAATCCTTTTAATTAAGGATATATCTTGGAAATATATATTTTTGACTATAAGTTTTATTTTATTTTCACATATAAGTATCATCACCTAGGTTACTAAGTGTTTATTATAGTTTAGTTAAAAGTTCTAAACTTTTTTTCATTAAGCATTATCAATCCATTCCCATCCTTTCCTTGTAGATCTCACACCTCCTAAGTCACCATCCACTGGAGCAATTTTTTTACGAGTAACTAGACCCAATTTAAAACCAGTTAAAACCACTAGCCCAAATGAAAAAGATTCTATCTTGGGGCCCTGATTGGATTGTTTCCTAAATGTTGATGAGGACAATTTTGGTCATCGGCATTTCTGGAGCTAGAAGGAGGGCCATTAAACTAGGAATGGAAAGAAGATATCATCAGAATATTTCATGCCATTCAAAGAGTTCATCTTCGACCTTGATCTCTCCTCCAACTTCTAGATATTCTTCATGATCACCTACCCATGATTTGAAGTTTTTGATCCTTCTCACACTCTTCCTAGTATTGTTCAAAGATCTTCTAGTGAACCTTCTTGCAATACAACTTTACCTCAAGATCCACCTATTTTCCCTGAAATATAAAATATTATTCATAAGTTTGAAGAATTATAAATTTTAGGGGATTGAACTAAGTGTTTGAATCCTATGAAGGGTGTTACCTCATCACTAAAGAGTTTTGGCTTTTGGACCAAAGCTCAAAGTAAGAAACTAGGAGTTAAACATTTTTAGTTTCTTCTACACACTACAGATGAAAGAAACTTGCGACAGGCTCTGATTCAACAGCTAGTGAAATCATAACTCCTAGTTCACCTCTACCTACACCCACTATACCATCATCATCCACTGCCACTACATCTGCTTTTGTAACCGGTACAACTTCTACTACTACCAAATGGCTCAAATTTCATGGGAAACTACATGGGCTCTCAATCTCCAAGCTCCATTACATTCTCTCCCCAAACATCATGAATAATGGCTACCAAAATTTAATCATGATAATGGTCTTCCTCCTAAAGTACATATTCATAACTTTATGCTAGCTATTAATCTGAATGGTGTTTCTGAAGAAGATGTAGTTTGTATATTTTTTCCATATAATTTTTAAGGTAAAGTTGTATCTTGGTACTTCTCTTTAACAACTAAATCCATTGTTAATTGGGATACTTTTGAAGAAATATTTCTAAAGAAATTTGATGATGACAAGGCTTCAACTTCCTTAATAATTGAATTATCTAATATAAAGATGGCTCCTAATGAGAGAATCAAAATTTTCAATTCAATATTTATTAAAACTTTAAATAAGATACCAAGTACATCTAAACTAGGAGAAGGTGTGTAATTTTATTGGCGTATTGGAGCTCTTCCCTCTTAAATGGTTATTTTTGTAGGAAGAGCTAGAAAGTAAACTCTTGCAGATAATATGAAAGAAGCATTAAGTGTAGAGAAATGAATGCACAATCTTGCTAAAAATGTATATGTTGAAGAGAAGAAACCTACTTTGACTAAAAAAATCACATTAAAGGATGATGAGAAGAAGAAAAAATCTACAAAATACCCATTTGATATGCTAGGGCTTCAGAAGGTGGTCAAAACTCTATCAAATGAAGTCATTGATCTTACGAAACAAGTTGTAGAAGAATCATCTTCTACAAGACTTTTCAGAAGGACATAGTAAACCCCCCCGTAGCTCAAATTCTCGTTGCAGAAGAAGAAGAAGAACAAGAGGAGGAGGAGGAGGCAAACAAGTTGAAGAAGGAGAAGAAGAGGAAATAGCAAATGTAAATTCTTCATAGTTTTCTTGGTTCTCTTTCAAAATATGAAGAAGAAGAATTCCTTCTTGTTACCACCAAAAGTAAAATCTCTACTAATATGTCCTCTACAAACCAAATTCTTATTGTAAATTCTCCTTCATCAAATAAGGGTTCCCCTGCAAGTTCCTCTTCTACTCCAACAAAGAAACATTCGACTCCAACTCCTAGTTCTCCACCTCCTTCCACCAAAAGTGTCACTCCATATAAGTCTACTCCTAAAACTCTTGTAATTTATATGGAATACAACATCATATAAGATATGAAGAATATCAAGGCTAATATTTCACTATATGAGGTCAGTAAACTTAAATAACAACAGAATATTTTATTGAATCATTTAAACACCACTTCAAAATATCCTCTACCAACTATTGTTTTGACTACTAAGATCACAAAGACTCAAAGTAAGCCAAATCCTTTGATATTTTTTAATAAAAATGTACATAATTGTTTGGTTGATTTTGGTGCCTCTTCAAACATCACGCCATATTTTTTATGCTTAAAATTAAATGTTAGGCCCCAAGAATCATTTACTTAAATTATGCAGCTTGATAGAACAAAATTTGGGGTTTTAGGTGAAATAAAAGAGGTTTTGATTAGGTTAGCTTATCAACGTAAAGTCTTTTAGATCATTGATGTCATAATCATTGATATTCCTGATTCATGTGGTTTGATTTGAGTAGAGACCAGTCAGAAAAGTTAAAAGGTTATTTTGCAAGTGACTAGTCACACCTTTGGTTTCCATAAAATGGTAAGCCAAATCAGATCAGAGCCAATTGGGAAAAACATATGAAGAACATTGCTGCTGAACTAGAAGAATAAAATGAATTTATTGCCTTTTTTTTCCAAAGGAAAAATTATAACTTTCCATTAATTTGAAAAATTACATATAGTAGATGCCATTGGCATATGAATAAATGTTGGGTGTAGCCATTAAAGTAGTGTTAAAAAACAATAAGTTATGGCTGAGGCCATTTCCAAAAAGAGTTGTACATATTCACCACACAGGGTGTGCTCAATGTGTCTAGTGAACATACATATAAACATAAATATATACATAAAGTGACACTATGCATTAGCTGAAAATATAAACAAAACTTCGGGCCCATCCGCCCTAGGATATGCCCTATCAATGTAGGGTCGGTGATAGTATTGATATTGTTCTACACCAAACTGTTCTTGTATCATCCACAGGCCTCTGGGATGTGTCGTAGCCTCATTGGATAGATTGTCAGCAGCCTCGTTGGGTTCCCTGTAAATGTGTTTATAGGTAACAGAGTTAAATTGAGTCTTGAAATCCAAAATTTCATCCAATATGTTTCGAAGTGAATGTGCATGGACATTATTGATGTTATTGAACCAATTTATGATGATTTTGGAGTCACCAAAGATATGTAATTTATTGCAAGTGTTCCAGTGTAAAATGCAAAAGGTGCTTGAGTGTGATCAGTTTAGAATAATTGTTTGTTCCCTCTCCCAATCCCAGTTGAATCTTCAAATGTTGTTTATATATATGTAGAATAATTCCATGCCCACATCCTTGTGCTTTGGAAGCACCGTCGAAGTATGCCCATGGTATGGTGTGATCCATCACCTCAATGGTGCAAGTGCGGTTTGTAGGAGAGTGTGTTTCATTTGGGATATCATGGTAGGAAACAACAATTTTCACTATAGCATGTGGCCATCGGGCCTCTGTTTCCTTGAAAATGATTGTGTTCCTAGTCAGCCAAATTGACCAGTAGGTGAGGAGAGGGAGGTAGTGGGTTTTAGGAAGATTGTTCACAGTAGTCTAGTTGTCCCAGGCCTCAAGAATCGATTGCCCCTGCCAATATCCAGGTTTGGAGAGTAGTTTTAATACTTGTAGCCATAGTTGTGCACTCATCAGGCAATGGAGAAACATGTGATCATTTGTCTCCTCAGCATGTTTACAAATTACAGACCAATGTGGACCGCAATGAGATCGATGCATAAGGTTTGCTCCAGTTGGGATTTTGTTTCTAAGCATGTTTCACATGAAGAGTTTTGTTCTCAGTGGTGCTTTAAGCTTCCATATCTTGCTCCACCAGTCAAGAAGTGCAAGTGGCCTGCGTGTTGTGAGTAGGATGGGATAGCTGATTTTTGGGGAGTATATACCATGATTATCCAAGGTTCAGATAAGCTCATAGTGGCCTTATTTGATGCGCACATGGGCTTCTTTTAGGGTGTTAATATACCCCTCCCAAACCTGCCACCATTTTTTGGGGATGCCCAGGTGTGGAGCAGATAACCAAGCTTATTCGAAGATGGAGTTGTTCTCCAAATCAACAATCTAAAAAATTACCTTAATATGCCTCTCATTGATAAAAAGGATGAGGCCTGGTGGTAATTTATACATATTCCCCCCTCTTGTCCATGAGTCCATGCCTATATGAGCCGATGTGCCATCATTTATTCTCCATGCTAGGCCCTCTCTAATAAAAGGCAAGGTATCTAGTATTTCTTTCCAAACCATAGATACCCCTATTTGAGGCTAGGAGGGTAAACAAATATAATCTATGAGATGATGAGGCCAAATGTATCTATAGTAGGAGATTTCAGTCCAGAGGTTTTGCGATGTGAGCAGGATCCATCCCATCTTGGTAGCAAGGGCATGTGCAAAGACTGATAAGTCTTTTAGCCCCCATCCTCCCCACTTCTTGGGGAGGGAAATGTGTTTCCATCCCATCCAAGCAAATGGTTTTCCCTCTTTATATCTGTTCCAAAGGAATCTACAAATTATCTTCTGAATTTGAGCAAGTATTCCTTTAGGAATCAAAGCCAATGACATCCAATAAACTAGGGTAGCCTCCAAAATAGATTTGATGAGGACTAATCGGCCAACTTGGGAAAGGAATCTATGGTTCCAATTTAATAGGCGCTTTTCAATTTTAATTACAAGCCATATCCAATCAGGTATTTTGTAACAATGAGGCTTAATCTAGAACCCTAGGTACTTGAGGCCATCCTCCAGATGATGTCTCTGAAAAGGAAATTTTTGATGAGTGTAACTAGGTTCTGGGGGTGAAGTATTAGAAAGGATGATGGTAGAATTTGAGTGATTTTCTTCCATGCTAGTAGCCAGGGCAAAGAGTGAGAGAATTTCATGGAAGGTAGAGGAGTCCCGTATGCTTCCATTTAGGAAGATGATGACATCATCTACGAAAAGTAGATGAGTGAGGTAGTAGATGTCACTCATTTTAATCCCTTGTAGTTGTTCTTCCCTCTTGGCCGATGCAATGGGTCTGTTGAGCCCTTCCATGAAAATTAGAGATAGGAGTAGGGAGAGTGGGCATCCTTGTCGAAGACCCCTCTCAGCATGGAAGAAGTGTGATGCAGAGCTATTAATGAGAACACTGAAAGTTTCCGAGGTGATACAGCACATGATCTAGTCAATGAAGGGGGGGGGGGGGAATCTTAGATGGGTGAGGATCATCTTAATGTAAAGCTAGCTAACCCAGATGAAGGCTTTAGCTAGGTCAATTTTGAGAATTTTCCCTTTTAGCTTTTTAGTTTTAAGGGAGTGGAGTGCTTCTTAGGTTGTGACGATTGCTTCATGGCTTTGTCAATTATGGAGGAAAGCAAATTACTCAGGGGAGATGTGGCAGGATAGGATGGGCCTGAGTCTATTAGCAACAATCTTGCAAATGATTTTATATAGACAATTACATAGGAAGATAGGATGAAAATAATTGAAATGTGAGGGAGAGTTAGATTTAGGGATTAAGACTATGAAAGTGGTGTTAATGGCCTCATACAAGTACCCAGTAGTCCTAAATTCCTCCACCACCTTAAGCAGGTCGTGTCGAATGATCTCACAAAAATCAAGGTTGAATTCAATTGTCCAGCCGTCCAGCCCTAGACTCTTATCTTTTTTGAACCATTTCAAAGTACCTTCTAGTTCCGCCTGAGTGACAGGGGATGTGAGATCCTTAGCCATATCCATGTCCACAAATCTAGGGAAATGTCCCGCAATTCTAAAAAATTTAGCAAGAGAGGAATCAAGAGGTGCCTTAAAGATTTTTCGGAAATGAGAATTCCCAAGGTGGGAGAGACGATTAAAGGTTGTTTCCATTCCCCCGTCCTCCATGGGCATATTCCAGATAGTATTGGTGACCTTCCTTCCCTTGGAAAAGTTTTGGAAGAACTTGGTGTTCTCATCTCTTGCTTTTAACCAGACAACTCGACTCTGGAGCTGCCAAGTTTCTTCCCTCTCCTTCAAAATTTTTGATCTCTGGTTTTCCAAATTTATAAGATGAGTCTTTGCCTCTGTAGAAGTGAACCCCCAACCCTGATCATCCAGAAGAGTGGCCAATGTCTATTCAATTTCACCGAGGGTTTGGTCATCCCTCTTAGATTTTTCCTTAGCCCAATTAATGGAGAGTCTCTTGAGTTTAGTGAGATTGGAGCATAAGCCTTCTGCCAGAGTTCTCCCCATGGATGGAGGGTTTGATAACCAGAAATTAGAAACCTTTGTATGTAGGATGGGTCTAATAGCTAGGTGGAATTGAATTTATACGGTGCCCTTGGTTTCTGAGAGGGGCCAATGATCTCCATATAAATGGGGGAGTGGTCCGATAAACCTCTTGAACCAACCCATTGTCTATATAAGGAAAGTTTTTGAATTAGAGAGTCCTTTATGAGAAATCGATCCAGTCTCCTGGCTAGAGCTGTCTCACTAACTCTCTGGTTTCACTAGGTGGGGAGAGGTTTTACCATTGGAATATCTGTCAGATGGTGTTGTTCAAGAAACATCTCCATAGTCTTCGATAGCGGATCCACCTGTGAATTTGTCCCCCGTGATTCTCCAAATCCTATGGAGAAGTTTAGGTCACCGCCTAATATGAGATTATCTAGGATAGTGAGGGATAGATTGAGGAGGTGGTTCTGGAAGGCCTCTCTATTTTGACATGGGCCATATATGTTGATTAAATGAAGATTCATCCCCAATTCTGATGAAAAAATTCCATGCCAATAAAACCAGCTCCACCCCAAGAGGCCTTGAGGTTAATAGAACGAGGGTAATATCCAAGGTCCAGTCCTCCAAATCTCCCTATGACATCAAGCGATTGAAATATCAATCCAGGCTTCAAGGAACATAGAATACAAAAGGTAAGATCAACCTCACCCAAATTTTCTTGTAGGAAAATTATGTCTACAATCTCAGATTCAAAAAGTCGTTTGAGGGCTAGCTTTTTGGACGAGCTAGCCAAGCCCCTACAATTAAAGGAGAGCCACTTCATGGGGGCAATTTAGGAAGGCTGTTCAAAGACATAAGAACCCGATCAAGTGATGACTGTTTGCCCGAAGCCACTTTCACCCCAGCTAATAGGATGGCTTTAGATAGATGGGATTTACGGCCTCTGATGGATTTGGGGGGATGAGATGGGGGGGTCAGACCCAAACCAGAGGATACAAAGTAGGCATCAGAGAGGGGAAGGTGGGGCCTGAGGTTGTAGGGGTGGGGGGACCATTGTGGGAAGAAGGTAATGCAGTGGAGGAGGGAGGGGGATCAGTAGGAAAGGATGGGGGAGAGGTTGAGAGGACCAATGATGTGAGTTGAGGGGATAGGGGATGGATGAGGGGATTAAATATTGATCTGATATAGATGCAGAGTGCATATGCAGTGTAGAACATGTATGAGATAAAACAAATATAGAGTTAGGGAGAGGAAGAGTACCTGAGGAGCGAGTAGCCTCAGCAACAGCCCTCGATTGGGTCATCGCGGGGAGGGAGGACAAGGAGCACTTGTAATCAGTAGATGATTTGGAGACCCCTTCATATTCATTGATGAGGCAGTCGAAGGAGTCGAACCTGGAATAGATGCAGGAGCCTTAGCAGTCTCACCTTCTGGTCCCTTTAGAGAGTCTGAGACCCTTCGCACAAATGGCCATTCCTTGAATAAGTGTCCAGCTTTGTGGCACCTGTGACATTTGAAAGGGACTCCTTCATAGTCTAGGATTTGAATCCTGGTGAAATTATTCCATCGCAGAGTAACTTTTTCCTCTAATCCTTCTCTCGTATCCAGGTGTACCAGTATTCGAGCCAGATATCTATTCCTGGATTGGTTATAGGACCTATCGTAGTCCAAATAGGTTCTCAGTGCGTTCCCGATACGAACAAACACATCCTAATGGTCCAGCCCCAACCTGTTCTCTTTCAAGGTAAAAAAGTGGGCTCCATTGCTTCAGCATGACTAGGGCCATTTTGATGTGCCAATATCTTGCAATTGCCCAGTTGGTGTATTCCTCTTGCAGGAAATGGAGTGCAAACTAAACGCCGGGTATAGTCTACACTTCTGTAAGATCTTTAAATATGTTGCCCCAAATATCCTTGACCCAAAGGTTAATTCGCTCCATGGAGTAGGCACGACCCCGAACCCTACCCACCAGAACCTTACTATCCGTAGTGAAAACCTCTCCCATGTTCAAATATTCACCAAATTTGAGGGTGAGGTCCTTTCCTGAGGCCTTCACACACTTAATCTTTTGCTTTCCCGATCTAGGTGCGGTCGGGTGATCTTGCAAAGGGTCCGGAGAGCCTTGATTCTCTTGGTGATTCTACGCAGGGTTCCAGACCTTGATGATCAGGGTCTCAAAACAACCATATGCGATTGTGGAGGAAGATATGTCTATAGTGGAGGAGGCGATACCAGGCTCAGATAAGATATGCTCGAGCACGGTGGCTTGGCTGACCCCAGATGCAGGTGCGAAGGGCGGCGAGTGCAATAGATCCCCCGAAGGTGAGGGTTCGAAGGGAGGGGATGATGGAGAGCAAGAAACACGCAGATGGAGGGTCGTTGATGAGAGCGGAGGGTAGTCAAGCTCTGGGGAGTCAATGGAGAAGGTGGCAAAGGGGAGGCTGGTTGATGATGGTCTGGGCAGGGTAACGATGGGAGGAGAGATGGAGAGAAACGTAACAAATGATTCCGGGTGAGTAGATATAGTTGACATAGGGTTAGGGATATGAAATATATAGATATTGGGGTTAGGATCAGCAGAATTATCTACCTCCTCTGATTCCATATCCTCCATGATGCAGCAGGTCTGGAGATAATTGAAAGTGACATCGACAACAAGAGGCACAAAGGGTAGCTAGCAGGTAGCAGAGAATGACAACACGTCTATAGGGATCTGATAGTTGTAGAGGAATAGGGGTAGCAATTAACCATAACCCTTCCTTGGAATGGTTGCCATCACACATCCCCAACATTGATTCACCATCAACGAAATTATTGCCCTTACCAATAATATTCTTGGAAATTCTTTCACAAAATAATTCTTTGGTAATTTTACTGCTCAATTATCTCCATATTCATCTTCTTTTATCTATTCATAAATTGAGAACTTTTCTCACACTGATACTTCTCGTTGTATAAATATTGTAGATTCTCATGTAAATAAACTTGTTGATAATATTTTTGGAATTTGTATTTTTATGGCTCAAACTCTAATGATGGTGCAGGAGTAGGGTAAATTTTGATTAACCTTGATGTGGGAATACTATGCTCACCTACATAATAGAATTTAAATGCACAAATAACGTTATTGAATATGAAGCACTTGTGCAGGGACTAATAAAAGTAATAAGCCTAGATGTTAAAAATTTAAATGCTTTTGGTGACTTAGAGATAGTTATTAAATAGGTAAGAAACAATATTCATTGTGTTTCTACTCACATAAAGCATTGTTAATCACTTTTTCAATAATTAACTTCCCATTTTCTTGCAATAAATATTAATCCCATCCCAATGATGAAAAATGTAGGTGCAAATGTCTTAGTAAGCGTTTCTTCTAAGACTCATAACACCTGAGGAATTTAGCCCAGATCACTTTTGAATTGAGTGAATATTCAACTATCCATTCTTGATAATGTCTCTAACTAGAGGGTTTTTAATGATGACAGAGACATCATAAGTTTACTCACTTATGAGGGAACATATGACGATCAAATCATTGATAAATACTCTCATGATAGAGAATTGGATAAATCATATAATGAAAGCAAAGTTGAAAACTCAATCACAAAATATGTAATCAAGATATAGGACTTTTATTGTCTCGAGTATAGATTTAAGAGACCCACCAAGTGCAAAACTTCTAGTTCTTCCTTAAGATTTGAAATTATGAATCTTGGCTTAGAGGAAAATCCTAAAAAGGTAAATCTAGGTCTTGGATTTTCACCAGATGAAAGACTTGGTTTTATTCATCTTCTTAGAAGATATAAGGATGCCTTTTCCTAGAATTATGATGACTTCAAGACCTATGGTACCTCAATTACCCAGCATACCATTCCAATGTTACCTAACGAAAAGTGTATCCAACAGAAATGAAGGAAAATCCATCCCAATATTGAGCCTCAAATTAAATTTGAATTGAATAAATTGTTGAAATCCAAGATTATCTTTCTAGTCATGCATTCTATGTGGGTATCCAATCTCCTTCTAGTTAAAAAAAATAATGGTGATATAAGAATACTTATAAGTCTTAGAAACCTTAACAAATCTTATGAAAAAAATAATTTCCCCTTGCCTCCCATGGAACAGATTTTGCAATTTGTTGTTGGATCAAAATTGATGTCGTTTGATGGATTTTCAGGATACAATCAAAGCCTCTGTCATCCCAGTTGTTAGAGTCCTATGTTATATTAATCATAGTCAACTGTGGTATTTTTATTATTCTGGTCAAATTGTAAAATGTTGCTATGATCTCATAAATATCAAGTCTTAGGGTCAATTTAGCATAGGATATACTAAATTTTTTAGTGGTGAAAGAAATCAAGTTATTTTATTTTTAAAAGGTTTAGGTTTAATAAGTTTAGGGTTAACGTGTTATCCAAGTTGTGAATAAAGATAATAGTGGGTTTTAGTTTTTCATCATTGAGTCAAGTTGGTGGTGTATTTTTAGTCAGTTGCAAGGTCAAATCAAATAACACATCACACCCTTGTCACCACAAGTTGTTGTTGTGTTTCTCTTTTGCGTTGCACTTGAACATTTTAAGCTTAAAGAGTCATCATTACACTTGAAGGAAGTTTGGGACCATGTGGAGGAGTATAGAGGCATATTTTGGCTTTCAAAAAAATCATTCATCACGTTTCTAATCCCCCTCAGATGCTCTAAAAATCAAACAATAGTTGCTGCATTTTAGCTATAGGGGATTTGTTGCGCTATTGTCAAAGGCATTAAGATTTGGTAAAAGATTAGGATTTTTGGAAATATTCCCTATGTATTGATGTTGAAGAAGGTATTTGAGATTGTAAAAATAATCCCTCAACTATTTTACTTGGTTATAGACTTCAACATTTGGTCAAACTCATGCAAGTGAAATTTGTTGCGCTTAGTCACTGTGCTTTTGCAACAGGTGATGATTTTCAAGAAGGGAGTTTTCCAATTTGGATAGATGTTTTCTAATAGGAATTTAATGTTTAGGTTGTTTTATTCCACCTTTATGACACATTCAAAAGTACGGGTGATGACTAGAAGCATGAAAATAATGATTTTGTTGCATTTTATTGTTGTGCTTTTTCTAGAGAAAGAAGTAATGTAGCAAATGTTTTGCACTTCTACACAGTGAGTAATTTAACCTTTCAATCAGAATCCAGACCTATTGAACTTAGTTTATATGGTTATGAAAAGCATTCTTAAGTTTATTTTAGATTAACATCCACATGTTTTATATTTTCCTTTCAATATGTGCAAGTTTAGTCACAGGTGTATGAAAAGGAAGTTCGTTGCGCATAGACTATTTTTGTCATCATTTTAAAAATCAGACTTTGAACAATTGGAAATAGATTTTGAAAAAAAAGAGGTTTTTTTTTAAGTCTAGCTAACTATAAAAACCTCCTTCACTTTATACATGTGGCATATATTGGAATATTAGAATGAATCTTTACAACCTATTTTTTAGATTTCATCATTTCCTCTTTTAGTCATGATTGTTGGGTGTTGATTATAAGGAGATGGAAATGAATTTTTTAAAACTGAGAGATATTTATCTCAACAAAAAGCTAA
Organism: Pinus tabuliformis; assembly: GCA_031772625.1. Taxonomy (NCBI): domain Eukaryota; kingdom Viridiplantae; phylum Streptophyta; class Pinopsida; order Pinales; family Pinaceae; genus Pinus; species Pinus tabuliformis. Next base: position 44,946,097 of record CM062815.1, read on the forward strand.
TATACAGAAACCTCCTTCAATTTTTTAACAGTTGTCAATATTCAAGAGATATGATATAATCTTTGACCCCTATTTTCCATAAATTTTATCCCTATTTCCTAGCAGGGAGTTCTAGATTTTAGTGTAATTGAATCTATCTTTAGGGAAATGGTTGAACTCGACCTCCTTAGCTTTGGAAAGAGTTTTTCCTTTATATATTTGTAACTTTATATGAAAGATACTTGGTCATCATGCGATAGAGATAGACATTATGCATTGTACAGTTTCATTTAAAAAATTTAGTGAGTGATGAATGTTGAAGTCTACTTGTTTAGGGATTCTTGTGTCAATCATTTATGGTGATGTTTATCTCTTGTTTATGTTTCTTTATATTATGTTATAACCATGCTTAAATGTTATATATTCAGTTTTTAGTTGTTCAGGGATTCCTATGTCAATCATTTATGTTGATTTTTATCTCTTGTTTATGTTCCTTTATCTTTTGCTATAACCATGCTTAAATATTATATCTTCATTGTTTAGTTAAAAGAGATTATTTCAGAATTCACTTTCAAATGATTTATTATAAGTAACTAATTGTTTCAATGTTTTTCTTCCATTAAAATATCTAAAATTCATCCTCAGCTAGATGATTTAGATATCATCAATTTCGTTGTTCGTCTACTCACCTGTTTGCAACAAATTTCAAAAATACACCATATCGATTGCCTGCCTTGCCTTTGTCTAAGGATCCTTCATTTTCCCACATGTTCACTGAAAATCATTAGCTTGAGTTGACTCCATGTTGAATGGATTTTCCCTCTCCCCTGTCATCAAAATGTTGAAATTATTCTACCTTAATCTATAGACCTAGCCTAAGATATAGAATATTTCATAAGGGAGGTCCCTCTCTGAGTTTGAAAGGGTTAGCTTCCAACCCTAAATTTTGGTTTGTGGTTATCTTTGGGTTCCTCTCCTTGGCCTAGAGGAATTACAAAGTTATAACACTAGTGATAGGTTAAAATCAAATTTTAGGACTAAATGGGGAACCTACTCTTACCAAAATATGTCATTTGGTCTTATCAATGTTGGGGAAACATTTCAAAGAGTGATGGATATTGCATTGATAGGATTAATAAATAAATTTTATGTTGTCTATCTTGACGATATTACTATATTTTCTAAAAAATGAAAAGATCATATTCATGACTTAAAACAAATTTTTGAATGTTTTGGGAAATATGGTATCTCCTTAAATCCTAAGAAGTCATTTTTTTGGTTTATCATAAGGATAAACTTTAGGATTTATTGTTTCTAGAAATGGGATAATAATAGACCCTGATTGATTTACAGCCATGTCAGAAATTGCAAACACTCATAACAAGAAATCAATGTAGTCATTTTTAGGAAAAATAAATTTTGTGAGGCATTCTATTCCTGATCTTAAACAAATAGTATTGCCTTTGCAAAATATGATTAAAATTAATTTAATTTTCAAATGGAGTGTGATAGAAAAGCATCCATTTAAATCTATTGTAAAATCCATTATGAAATTTCCCTCCTTGTTCTCACCGAATTAGGATAAATAATTTTTTGTATATACCTTCTCTTCTAATCAATATTTTGTAGTTGTTTTGACATAGAAAAATGATCAAGATGCAAAAGTACCTATAGAATTAAATAATTTGGAATTACAAGGAGCACAATTAAAATATTCAAACGTTGAAAAGCGGGCATATGTAGTACAAATCAATTAAGCATTTCATACCCTTTCTAATTAAGTCACACACCAAGGTGATTTTGCCCAATTTTGTTGTTAGAAATATTTTAGTTCAAAAATACCTTGGTAAAAAGAGAGATAATTGGGTTGTTGCATTAAAAGAATACGATTTAGAAATTAAGCCTACCAAGATTGTTTAAGTCCAAGGATTGTGTAAGTTGGCCACACAAACGATACATCCAAAATAAAAAATTAGTATAGAAAATCAGGAACCAAAAAGTTTACTTCAGGTATGCATTACTCCTAACACTTCTAATTATCAATATGACGACCTCATATATTTTTTTACTCATGGAATAGCCCCTCTACATTTATAATCTAAGAAAAAGTGTGCTTTGAGATCAAAATAAAATCAATACTAACTTATCAAAGGCATTTTGTTTAGAAAAAATTATGATTCCATGCTTTTAAGGTGCTTTTGAATCTAGCAAAGTTTTGTAGGAATTAAATGATGATCTAGCTGGTGGTTATTTTGGAGGTGATATGATAGCTCATAAAATCCTCCATGTGGGATATTACTAGCCTATGCTTTTCAAGGATGCTCATGTGTATCTATGAATATGCGATATTTTCTATACTTTTGTTGGAAGAGAGAAAAAAGAAACGTTTCATTTGGAGCTTATTATTATCGATCAATCCTTTGAGCAATGGGGCATTGACGTAATCAGTGCAATCATTCCTAATTATTCCAAACAACATAGATTTATTCTCACCACAACTGAGTACTTCACCAAATGGGTGGAGGTCATTCCTCTTAAAAATGTTACTACTGAGCAAGTGATTTGTTTTATTGATTCATTTATAATCACTAGGTTTGGTATCTCAAGCACATTAATTTGCGATAATGCCAGTTATTTTTCTGCCAATTCACTAACTGAATTTGTTGTTTTAAAGGGTTTTAAACTAAAATATCCACCTAACCATTATCCTCAGGGTAATGGCTTAGTTGAATCAACCAATAAAAATATTTTAAGGATAATTAAAAGAACCATTGAGGAAAACTAGAAAAGTTGGCATAAAGCTCCCTTATATGCTTTATGGGCTAACAAAATTATGTACAAGGCATCCATAGGCACTTCCCCTTACTTCTTAGTATACCGAAAAGATGCAATCTTACCACCAAATATTGTGCTTCCTTCATTAGCCCTAGTACAATCTTTTCAAGAACGACCCTGCTCTAGCCTACAAGAACACTTAGCACCAATATTTAAGCTAGAGGAAATGAGATAAAAGGACAAACAAACCTTTAATAATCATAATAAAATCATCAAACAATGGTTTGATAACAGTTCAGTAGGTGATAAAGATTTTAATTTTGGTGACTTGGTTTTGAAATAGGACAAGGCATAAGAAGATAAGGGAAAACACACCAAATTCCAGAAACTTTGGCTTGGTCCATTTAAAATACCAAGAAAATCAGTCCATCCACATTTGTTTTGCAAACCCTAGAAGGGGTTGTAGAAAATCTTCTAGTGAATGGAAATATTTTGAAAAAATATTTTTCATGGAAATTCATTTTTTCTTTTTAAACATGTAAATAATCATTTGTAAATCTAGTTTTCGTATTATTTGTTTGTTAACAATAGTTTGCAACATGTTGCATTTTTTTTCTTGTTTATTTAATCATAGAGAAATATCATTTCAAGTATTACAAGTCTAAAACTTATGTTGGGTGTGTGTTATATTCTTTCCACGAAAAGCCCGACACGTGAAGTCGGGGGGGTGGGTTAGAGGGGGCATGGGTAGTTCACCCTTTGTTGTGTAGAGCGTAGTGGGGAGGTCAGAGGAGGGGCGGCAGCCCCCCCGTCTGGGGGTTTGAGGGAAGCGAAAGCCCTCCTCTATGGGGTCTAGAAAAACACCCCAGGAAAAAAAAATGGACCCTATATTATGTGAGCAGACCTGCCTATGGTTTGTGCATGGGTTTTGCACATGGTTTTCTGCCCATGGAATCTTGTAGATCCATTCAAGGGAACTATGATTATGTTCTAATCCATGGTTAATGGATTGGGGTGTATGGATGCTTCAACATGTATATATATGTATTGTAACATTGAAAGGAATATAATGAAAAATCAATTTGGTAGTCCCAGTTTTGGGATCGAGGGGAAAATCTTTATCTATATTTGTTTTATGTTTTATGCTCTCGGCATTGTTTATTTTTTGTTTTTCTTTAGAATTCATTTGCAAGTAATTTATGTACATGGTTAAAACTTACAACTTATACTACACTTAACATTCTAACTAAGTTTTATGGTTAATTCATCCTATATGAGAAAGTGTTCCTTGGAAAATACATTGTATTCTATTCTTTTCCAAAAGTATAAACTTCCCTTTACACACTTAAAATGAAATAAGAATGGAAAATCAAAAGATGAATAACTAATTGAATTCCATGATATGCATTATTTCTAAATAACTTTCTTTACCACCCAGTTTCTTAATGCACCATTGATAAATATGCAATATCTAACTATGTGATCTAAAAGTAATTAACAAATAAAATATAAGAATCGATGGGTAATGTATGTATACCTATAAGGGTACTAAAGAGGCTTGATGGAAGTGGGTAAATGCATACATGATACTAAGGTAACTTTGTTAGGGTACTGAATAGGCTCGCTAGAAGCGAATCAATTTTGAGTATAGAAAGATAGAAAAGCATAGATAAATTGGTACTAAGTTATGCTTAGTATTCAAATCATAAGCCTATTTTCTTATTTAATAAGAAAAAGACGATGTCCCTTTCCCTTCTAGATAAAGGTAAGATGAAAAGGTATTATTACAAATTCTCTTTTCTTATCATGTAATTGACCATAAATTTTTTGTCATAAATTTTTATTAAGTCATGAGTTTATTTCTTATGTAATCTTATCTTTCTTTCTCTTTACGAATGTAAATAGAGATAGCGGATTCATCCAATATTTTGCCAATTTTTGTCGCAAACAACAACCCCCATTTTATGTTAATATCATAATAAAAAATATGGGGACCCTTTAAATTTGTAGACTTAAATTTTCCTTAATGTTTCTTTAAAACTCATAAAATTCCTTTGATTTTATGTTTGATTAATGTACTTAGCCTACATTTTATCTCATGCATTATTAAAAATATATATATATATATATATATATATATAATACATCCATAGGCTAGAACCACCATGGTTGAGAATAATTTAAATAAATTAAATTATAGGGCTTATGAGCATTAATAAAACCTTCCTTTCAAAACCCTTGTGCACCTTTTTTCACTGCTTGACACGTATCCCGACAAGCCTCCCTCATAGATTTCATAAAATTTGTATGCCCATTCTTTCGAGGATCACCTTGCAGGGTGATGCAACCATACAATGTGTCTTATGGGTCCCCCTTTTCCAACTCATCTTTTGATTTAAAGATTTTTTTTCATGCTCTTCAATCCACCACTATTCCATGTCATCGGCACCGCCTCTTCCCTGGAAATTAACAATACACATCTAGTTGAAAGATTCAGGATAGTTCAACTCCTCTTTTCCACTTGTCGGCCAAACGTATACTCATATTCATGCTATATTTTTGGTCCTCGAGTACTTTGTCAACCACGTACTCCTGCTTCATGTCACCCTGGTCCTTTACAATGTGCCTACCCTTCACTCCTTCTGGGCTTCCATTTCCAGGATGACTTAGCTCATACATGTGATGTCAATATAACCTCCCATGAAACATGCATACTTGCTCTCCACATCAGCCCAAAATGCATTCATCCCAACGATTCCTTAAGCATGTTACCTTTGTTCCATCTGGGCTCTAAACTGCGTGATGATGTAATTAGCCACAATATCTACCAACTCATTTTCCTTTTCAATCAAATCGCACCAATTATTATCCTTGAACAGTTGTTGTGATAATTTAATGACTTGAATTTCGCGTAATTACCACCTTTTATGATATTCATTCTCGCATGCTAAATGTTAAGTTATATAGCTACTTCCAAGTTATATGGATTTACAAGTTTTAATGATAATAACTCAGTGAAAGTAGTGTAACCCTTTTCTTTCCTTTGTAATAGGAGGATACCTTCATAATCTTTGTATCAGTGGTTAGGATGGTCAAATCATAGAAGAAAATGCTCGTGAAGCAACCAACTAGCCCATTTTAAGAGATTATCAATGAGAAGTTACTGGAATCTTTTTATTTTTTCTAATACTGTATGTATGAGGGATTCTAGAATTTCATCTTGGAATGCTATGTATTAGTTTCATGAGGAGGAATTGCTAGTTGAATACTATGAAAGGCTGACAGTGGAAAATAGAGAGAAAGGAAGAAACAAAACATCTGAGGCAACAAACAAAGATGCTACCAAATCTTGTTTGCACATTTGTGATGCAACCCAAAATTCTCCCATACATAGACATGATTCGTTGGGTGGTGGAGAATGTAGAAATCTTAGATAAGAAATTCATCACCTCATGGGGAACAATAATTGGTTCATTCAAGCCTTGGCATATATAAGGTATGTATCATTTACCTTAGAAATATTTGGTGTATAAGTCCCAGTTTCTTGATAGCTTCATGAAAGATTAATGTAATATCAAGGAAAAGAGGTCACTAGTTTAAGTACTAGACAAGCGACCCTAACAAGCATAAGGAGGAGGAGTCTGGCATGTATTCCATTCAATACTTAAGTCCTCATTTTTTTTTTGTCCTAACTATGTTATGTAGGTCATTTTCCTATCAAACCATCTCAGAATTCCCTAGGGATTGCATCCCTCTGATACACAGGGTTGCTAATAGGTTTTCCTTCGATTGGGCCCAGATTTTATCAGGTAATTTAGCCAAACATATTCTTCATTTCCACTCCAAACAAATAGTCACTCATAACCCCACTTTTTATATGCATGCCTATATAATGGATGCCATATGTTTCTCTTTAGACTTTTGAGCTATGGGTTAGAAATGGACACTTGCTAACCCTCTCCCCATTCACATTTACCATAGCATATTGTGCGAGGAAAACTATTGTATTCATGTTTGCCGCATTTGTTACCTTGTCATGATTCCCATTTACCAAGCCATATTCAATTCCAAGCTTCCTAGAATGTCCACAATTTCTATGGATTGTTTATCAAGAATTGGGGATTAGTTTGTGGAAGAAATTTTTACCTATTTTAGGGTTTTTGGAATCAATGGTAAACCGCATATTTTTCCACATTATGTTCCAGACATGATTTTATGTAGAGAATTTTCCTATCAAATGGTTGGAAAAAGTATAACCCTTGAATTAAAGAGATAGTCCAAGAAGCTCTGGCCCTAATTCCCTTTGCATATTGGTTTGTTTACCCTTCAAAATTATAGTCATGCCAAAAAGGAACTCCAACCTTTATATGAATTGAAGCTAGATACTATTCTTGAAAAGTCGCATGATTTTTCCAAGGTGTTCGAGAATTTATCCACTAATGAAAAATATCAAGAAATATGTTAATGAATTCAATCATTATGATGATTTATTTTGTGGATATTTTTCTAATTTATTTGTCTGTAATAAAGCCAAGTAGTTTCTGCCACACAACTATCATCATTTTGTATCCTTTGGGGACACTATAAGTTCCACCTTACCTTTACACTTACTTAAGCTGCTAGAAGGCAATGGTATATCAAAAAAAGATACAAATTCTTCTTCACAACAAATAACTCCTCATATGTCAACTCTTGTTTAGGTTTATTCAGTAGATTCCTGAGAGAAAACTACTTCGGAGAATCCATCTATTAATGACATTGTCAAAGATTGGAAAACATTTATGGAAATTACTTCAGTGCCATTTCAACCAGGGAAAGAAGTAACAAATTCTTCTACCATCATTAGACAAAAATCAATGGAGGTCTCTCTTGATTCTTCAAAGGTTTCTCTTACACAACCAGGTTTCATTGCTAAAATATCTATTAGCTCTCAACCTAGTGTGGTGATAAATCCAAGATCTCCAACTACTACAATTTAGTTGAACATGGAGGAAATTCCACCAATAGAGGTATTCTACCGTCCTTAGCATAAGGTCAATCTAAATATGAGTAGGAAGAAAAGGAAGTTTTTTGATACACAAGTCTTAACAACAAGCACTTATTTTCATCCACACTCATTGGAAGTAGTTTGAAAAGGAACATCAACATCCCTTGATGAAGAGATTGAGGAATTAACTTAGTACATAGTAGCTTTTGCTTCTACTAGTGTAGATAAAGCAGTGTGAGTCCGAGAGTTTATTAAGGAAAATTATGGGAATTCAATAGTTGGAACAGGAACCTTCACATTTCAAAGCACAATTTGAATCATAGATAACCTTGATTAGAGGTCAAAATGAGTTTGAGATTAAGAAAAAAATATGACATGGAAATTGTGTTACAAGGAAACAATAATCGAATTGAGGCAAGTGCTTTACATCTTGCAAATTCAAGCATGAAGATAATGAACCAAATCAACAACTTCAATGCCATCAATAACTCCTTTGTAATAAGTTAAGCATGATACAAGCTTAAGAAAATTTGGATGATTCTTTTGTTGATGAATTGATTGATATTAAAATCCAATATGATGAAACTACACATAAATTAAATGAACTTTTGCAATGACAAGAAGATCCTAAAATATTCTATCCAAATTTGACTAGAATTAATGAAATGAAAAAGTCTACAGCACTCCACACTTGGAAGGATAATATGTGCTTAGTTAGAATACTGGTGAATGATGTTGAAAGGATTTCTAATTCAGTTATTTAGATTGTCACTTAGCCACTCAAAGAAGCAAAAATGTTTTCAAGTGAAGAAGAGGAGGTTCTCCTAGACTTCGATATATTAAAAAAGAATTGACAAAATAACAAGACAGAGTTTAGTAAAAGGATTGAGAAACTGTCATATGTAGATTTTGAATTGACCTGGGAATTTATAATCAAACCACATGGTTACTTTAAGTAACCAAGGTTATTATCGAATAAGAAATGCAAATACTACCATCTTTACAAGATCAAGCATTTAATTGTCAAATGAACATAAGGCTTGATTCTCCTCCCAAGTTGGCACCTCTTCAATAAGTTTATCAGAATTGATAATTACCTACAAGATCTTCATCTATAGTTGTTCTCCCTTGTTAAACATTTTATTTTAAATTGTAATTAATAGTTATTTAATTACAGTTTCTTTTGGTTTAGTTGAGAGAATATTAGACTTGTAACTCCTCTCTCTTTTGCTTTGAAAATTTTTTTAAGGACTCTCGAGCTTAGGCTTAGGGGTTCTAAAATTTTGCAAGAAAAATATTTGCTACAGTTTGTACTCTTCCATTTCTTTAATATAACATCTAAACCACTTAATGATTCCATGTCCATGAGGAGTAAAGAGTAATTGGTACTTTTATTAGCTCTGTTTTCTTTCAATTTATAATTGGAGTCTTATCTTATAATTTATTGCTTATGCTTACGACTAATTGATTTAGTATTGTCACTTTTGATATATTTCTATATGTTGATTATAAGTATAAGAGAAATGAAATAATATGTGAATGATTTATTAAATTAATTCAATTAACTATTTAATTGAATTAATTTATCTTTAGAATGTTTTAATTAACTATTGGGTGTGAAGCCTGATTATCTTCTTTATTTAGAGGTATTGTCGCATTGGACTCGAGTTCATATTGTTGTGGCAATGCCACCCATTTATGTGTGCCACCAGGGGGGTCCAAGGGGGGGGGGGGGCGCGTGTTCATTAGGAAAAGATCTTATGATAGAATTTATGTTTAATTTAGGGTTCTTTTCCCTAGAAGGAAACCCCTCACTATATATGAGGGAATCGTATTGCGCCTATGTAGATGTCTATTCTAAGGGAGAAAGAGAGAGGAGATTGTGTGAGAGTGAACAGGGAATTACAGTGGATCTGTTGTAGGTTGTGTTTGTGCAGTTTGTTGGATAATATAAAAGGAAGGATTGGTTGTTTCTCCATGGACATAACCCAAATTGGGTGAACCACGTATATCTGTGTCTCTCTTGATTTATGTGTTTTCTGTGTTTATATTTTTGCAACATTTTATGTGTTCCATTGCTCTGTAATATATACTTTCCTAATATTAACAATATAGCTTGGAAATCTATATTGTCATTTATAAGTTATATTTATTTTTCACATATAAGTATCAGCACCCAGGTTACTAAGTATTTATTATAGTTTAGCACAAATTTTTATTTATTGTTTTCATTAAGAATTACCGATCCATTTCTATCCTTTCCTTATAGATTTCACACCTTCCAAGTCTCCATCTACTACAACAATTTTTGTATGGGTAATTGGACCCAATTTAAAATAAATCGGAACCACTAGCCCAAACGGAAAAGAGACTAACTTGGGGCTCTAACTAGGTGGTCCCCTAAATGTTAATGAGGATAATTTTGGCCATCAATAGCTCCAAGAAGTTGCTGCTATATTTATCAATGGGTGGGGAGTATTGAATTTTCTAGTAAAGAAGGGCTATGAGAACGAACTAGCAAAATTTTCACATCTTCCCATATTGGGCTCGTGGAGTAAGATATTGCATCTGGATAGAATCCCTAAAATTCATATCTTTTGTGAGAACTTGATACATGGGAAAATTATAACTACAAATAACTTGGAAAAGGGAGGGGTACTTTGTCCTTCTAGATATGCTTTATGTTTGGATAATGTTGAGATTCTCTTTCATTTATTCTTTCACTCTCACTTCACATGTCAAGTCGAGTAGCATGCATTGAAGAGGATTGAGCATCGATTTTGTAAGCCAAATTCTTTGAGGTCTTTATTCAGAAAATGAGAGTCCATGTATAGGGGGAGGGGGCTAAAAAATAGACCACTTTTTAAGTGATTATTAGATTTTCTTATAAAAGATATTTGCTATAGATTACGGTTGGAAAGAAATCTAGCAATCTTCGAACAAGAGTATTCCAAGGCTAAATTCATGGAAAATAGAGTGATTACACTAATAGTCAAATACGTCATCTCTAAAGGCTTCCATATCTCCTCTCTACAATTGCTATAACTTGATGAAGATAATTGTTTGGCATAACTTAGTATTAGCACTCATCCTCTCAAATTCACGAGGAGATCAATCCCCCCAAGATCAAGTTGATGGCTTCACATGAACGAGAAAGAATTCAAAGCTTGGAGAGCTACCCATACTACTTATCTTCTATTATTTGATGTACTTGATGAGTCCCATCAATAGGTCTATCTTGAATTTCATTATGTTGTCCTCCAGCCTTAAAACTGTCCTTTTCTCACATTTATTCACATTTTTCTTTATAATATGCTTAGTAAGAAGAGTAAAAAGTGCTTTTCATAGTATGTGGTCTAATGTGATTAAATTGCAGGAAATTATTAATTTTTGAGGCATTTACTATGCAGGGGCTTGATGAAGATAATCAGGAGGGGATCTAAGGAGGGTTTACTACCTCCTTAACTCTCTAACTTAGTTTGAGATCACCAAATCCTAACTCATAAGCTTGAATTCACTTACAACTGAGTAACTTCAAGTGCATGAGAAGCTATGGGAGAACAAGATCCACAATTTTCGAGATCAAGGAGGAAACAACTCCTATTTGTATGAATAAATGAGTTGAAAGGCTCATTAGGATTCAAATTTTTTATTCAACTAGGACTAGTTATTGATCCTAGGGCTTGACATTGTCACTTTTAACTTTCATATGATGTATGAGACTACTATTTTATGATAATGAGAAGTTGTTTATTAAGTTGCATTTGAGCTAGTGTTAGTGGATGTTGGATTAAGGGGGCCTGAACTAGGTTCAGAGTTGTTCGCGTCAACCAACAAAACCCTACCTGTTGGCCCTTTCAACAACAACCTACATAGTGTAGGCTATAGTCTCACCTGAAGTAGTATTAGGGGATGTTAGAACTAGGTTTTTGCATCCAGAGACAGTGTGATAAATGGTCTTAAGCTCTTGTAGCTCAGATCTTCCTTCACACAGATCGGTATCCCTATAGTGCTCGCTACTAAAACTCTAAGGAAATGACTTCTAGACCTTCGTGAAGGTCTGCGATCAGGCTTTATAGACCCTAAGGAAGCAGTCTATCTACTTTCGCACACTAATTAATAACCCTAGATCTACTTTCGCCCAAATCTATCCAATTTGTCAGAAATCATAGTAGATTGAACATTTATCTTCACGAAAACATATAATCACTTAATTCATGCATAAATATTATAGATTCAATAGATTCATGTATAAATTACACATTATTTCGTAGAAAACACATTATTAAGTGACAAAACATAACATAAATAGAGTTGACAATAATACTTAGATGCAAAATATTCCTCCAAAATTTGTCTTTATTCACTTCCAACATTCAATTTACAGACTTCTCTGCCCTGCGCACTCAGTTGCATGGGTATGCACACTTATTTGCAGACTTACCAAGGCCTCCTATGCACTCAGCTGCAGGAGCCTTCCCCTTTCTCCTAAGTACAAGAAATAGAGATTTCCTACCTTAGCACTTTTTCAAAAAAATAATATTCCTTCAAGGTTACTAAATACTACCTCTTGACTCGCTATGACTCAACTATATATAGCATTTTCCAATACAATACCATGGTTTTTGGACCATGGGTGAGTCTCAAAACTGACCTATTATTTACCCAAACAAGGGACTAAAACCCATTTGACTCCTATCTAGTTTCACGCTCTGCATCCACATTTTGCGGAGACTTTACATCTTTTACAAAACTTTTACAAAAATTGGGTTAACTAACCCCAAAACTGACCCTGGGGACCCTATCCCAACAGAGGGTTGAAACCCTTAGGTTTGGGCCCAACCCATAGGCTTTGGTCCCTCTTTTATATATATCTTGTTCTTAGTTTAAATAATTTCATGTCTTTCTTTCATTATAGTATATGTCAAGCTATAAAAACCTATGATTGCAAGCTTCTCTATCACCTCTCTTATGGGAGAATGGTTGGAAAGATTTACAATCCCAGTCCAAAAATATTTTGTTTATGATTTCTTGGAAACAAATAGATATTAATTTTCCTTTTTCATATTTACTTTCTACAACTTAAAAGTTATTTAATAATGTTGTGGCATAAAATATATGTTATTCAAATTCAACTCATCTTTTCCATCATAGTTTATATCACTATGTTAATGATCAATTTATGCATGCATGTGGCTAGTTGCAGGGTTACGCTTATTTGTAAGGGAGAGAACATATTTCGTCTCCACTTAGACTTCTCCATCTTCTCCTTCCACCCTTCAATTCTTCTCCCAAAAATCTGTTTCCACATTTACTCTCTTTAAACAATTCAGGACACCGTGGGCATTCATCTTGGTGCAAGGAAAACCTTTGAGAGGTCTTGGGCTTGGCTAGGAGGCTTCCCCAACCTTCATTCACTCTCTCTTACCTTCATCCACCTCTTAATGCCCTCAAGACATCATCTCCATCTAAAAAGGCTCTCAAACCCTATCTTATAGCAATATAGGTCCTCTTGTAGCAATACATCACCTCCTGTAGTAGCACCTATAGTCAGCCTATAACACCACTTTGTTCCACCTATTTGTCTCCCCACTTCAATATTAGCTCATTCAAGATGAATAATGACCAAAAGTTGTGATTTGATGATCAAGAGAAGCTCGTAACCACTCCAACCACCTATTTTTCTCACTGCAAAACATGGTACAATTAGTGTTTTTTTCATCCACAAGCATGATACAAGTTAGAATTTTGATTTTCAAGCAAATGTGAAGTAGATCAATGATACATGAAAATAGGTTATTAATTTGATGAATTATTTAAGATAGAGTAGATTTACTTCTGTAGGTAGATTATACCTTTCTCTTTCATGTAATGTTAGTTAGCATCTACAAGTTGAATAAATGGAATTTTTATTTTCTTAGTTGAGAATCAGTTTTCAATTATGTTTTCATTATATTTGAATCAGAGGAATGGTCTCTGAACACCTTGATATGATGTCATGACTAAGGGTGGTATGAGTAGAATCTGACCTAATGTGCATATATCATTCTCACCTCTAAGTTTGCACGAACCCCAAGTTGATAATTTGAGTTGAGGAGCCCCTAAGAGTTGTAACACTTTTGGTTCAATACCAAGGATCACCACTTTTTGGCATCATTGTTAGGGAGGTGTCCAAGTAAGATTTGTTTCTTCTTGAGCATTTTTTTCTCTATTTTTCATAAGTCTTATTTCTTTGAAAAAGTGAAAAATTCAAAAAATTTATTCTTTCATGCCTCGTAGGAGTAGCGATAATCAAGGAAAATTCTTACCAAAAACCCCCACACCCTCAAGTAGTTAGCCTTCATTCTCATTTGGTGACTATGAGCTTCCTTCTCTGACTACAGGGGAGTTAGAAGAACCTGTAGGTGAGAAACCTGAAATTTTTGAAGAACCTATTGGGGAAGAAGAATACCCCATATCACCTACCCAAACCATGGTTGAATACTAGAACAATGAGATCTTCTCTATCAGAGAAACCAATGGAGAGGCTAGGATTAAAAATATACACTCGGCTTCCCTTCCACATTTCCATAGCCTAACCTTTGAAGATCCTGACACCTTCATGTTTGAGTTTGTTGTTGTCTGTAGGACCTATGACCATGCCTTTAATGAGAAGAAGCTAAAGTTATTCCGTTCTACCCTCAAAGATGTAGCCTTGCATTGGTTTATGAGTCTACCTGGAGGCATCATCATCACTTGGGCCCAAATGCAACAAACCTTCAATGATAAATATAGGTATTACTTTAGGTCCAAAGAAACAAAGAAGGAAATATTTAGGATGACTCTTGGACCCGAGAAATATTTGGAAGACAATGAGGAAAGGTTTCAACTTAATTATAGGAGGGCCAATTGTACCCTTGATGTTGAGTCACTCAACATATTTATTCTCCTAAGGATCAGGGAAGATGTAATGAAAACCCTAAACATGCTATGAAGAAGGATAGGTCTAGCCAAAACTTGGTCAGTTCGTCTCCCTCTACAACATCCATCAAGAATGAAATAGGGAATATGTTGGAGGATTTCAAGAGTGAAATTTTTAAAACCTTTTCCTTCAAAATGGATATTGTGAAAATCTAAAGGAAACAAGAGGAAGTAGAAAGGGAACTAACTATGTTCTACCCTAGATGTACTAAAAGATATCTTAGGAATGAATTCCCATTGAATAGAAGTCTTCCTAGTATGTCAAGAGAATCATTGTTATAGACATTTTTGTGCCTTACAGCATTGAGCATGAAATGTCCATAATCTAAGGGATCCAAAGTCCCTAAACATGTTGTTCCTACCCCTAGAGGAACAAGGCTAACAAACCACAGCAATTCACAGAAGTTCTCCACCAGAAACTGCTCAAAAACAAGTCAATTCAGGATCAATTCAGTGGCTCCACTAGCTGTCTGCGCTGAAATGCAAAGTCAACACTGGCTACCTGCACTGCAACGCAGGTAGAAGCACTACCAGGGTGCGCTGAGTGGGAATTGACAAATGGAAAGTTCATTCCAAGAGGTGTCAAGACCCAGGAAGCTTCCAGAATCTTCCTCAATGACACTTGCCTCAGTGAATTCGACTAGTGATGAGTAAGAGGTTCCCAATCTCCAAGTGGAAGCAAGAACCTCCAAGTGGAATCAAGAACTGACAGAGGGAGAGGACACTAGTCAAATCCCAAGCTGACTCATCCTCTCTCCAAACATCTATATATGGATCTCTCCTCCATGAGATCTGGGAGGCTAGAATTTTGTTATTGCAAAGAATTGTTGTTGGTTTGAGACTGGAATTATTGGGTGCTTAATGCTTTGAGGGAAGGTGAAGATAGGAATTTCATTTGCTTGGAAGGAGATGCTGGATTGGATCCCTCTGGGTTGTATCTCTTCCTGAACCTTGTTATTCATCAATAAAGCTATCTTGGTTTCTCCTATATGCTGATGTGTCTTTGATGTATGATTGCATTAGTATGTTTAGTTTATTTCTAATCCTGAACTAGTTATGAATATGAATCTATGTCTTTGCGTAGTGTTCTCTTCTTGTGATCTTGCAGAAACCTCTTGAAGCTGGGCGAGCGAGAAGGCAAGTAGCTGGGAACTCTCAAAGAGAAGAGAAACCGGATCGAGGGACAAACGGAAGACACCGGTTAGTCCATCTATCTCTCTTCATTCTTAATTCATAAAGGAAGAATACTAGAATAGTTGTCTCTGTTTGTTTCTAAGGCACTGTCACACCTTAGGTGGATAGGATTGTCCTGCATAGGCATTTTTCCCCACAACAAATTGGCGACTCCACTGGGGAAATCTGTTTAGTCATTTTATTTGTGTCTCTATCATTGTTTGTTTCATAGACTCAACAGCAACAATCGAACTGCATCTGCTATTCTCAGATGCAAAGTAGACAGCTGCTGCTTTGATCCAATCACTGGATTTGTCTATGATCTAAACAATGGACTCACAAATGATTTGATGATCCTTTGTGATAGATCTTAGCCCTTCCTCAAAGCATCCCTTTGATTGTACCTTGCTTGTTGCTTTGATTTGGCCTGAAACTGTAGATTAAATAGCAAACTGTGACCTAGAACCCAGTGAGAAACTCTCGTTTCTCCTTCACCGCAGACCCTGTGAAGAGGTTCTGCATTTCAACGTAGGTCCCGTGAAGGCTACCTGCGCTGAATGTCAAAACCCTTGTGTTGAGGGTGCGCTGATCCAGTTAGACCTTGTGCAGCTGGGGTTCTCTGCTCTGTTTTGCCTTGTTTTAATCTCTGATTTTTGCAGCCTGTAACCAGCATAGGTACCTGTATGATAACTCCTTTTCTCTGCTTAAATTCCGCCTCCTTTTGTACAAAAAGACTGTGAGTGTTTTTATGTGTTTGTGGCGTCATTTACAGTCTTCCTTTGCAAGAGTGAAATAGTCATCCTGTAGCCCTTGATTCAAATCTGTTGATTGTGATCTTAGGAGAGAGTTCATTGGCTGTTTACAGTTGATTATACATTTACTTTTGCTTTTGGTTTGAGTTTGTCTCTTTTAAGTGTCGAAACAATTGTTCATTTCGAAAGTCGTAAAGTGTTGTAATCTCTTCTACCCTCTTTGATTTCGAAAAAGTAAACTTGTTTGTATTTTTCATTTAAAAGCAAATTCAAAGTTGTACAAAAAGCTTTCTTTGTAGGCATCAATACTAAGAAAGCAGAAAACAAGCACCTGCATTGTGCATTTGCATCTTGATAGTTTTCATGCTTGATTTAGGGAAAGTGCATTAGAGTGTGCTGATTGCTCTTTGAGAAAAGATGGTGTCTTTCTTTTCCCTTTGTAGCTAGGATTTTCATAAGTTGAAAAGATATAAAGCTTGCTTATCATCTTTAGACTGCATTTAGGAATTGTATCATACATCTCGTGGTGAACCTCAAAAGGCAAACTTCTAAAAAGATCAACCTAAAATAAATTGAATGAACTTAACAACGCTTTGCAACATAACGCACAACATAGAGGTCTAGGCTAGAGACGTGTTCCGGCGTCGTAAAGCCTGGTGACTGTCGATCTCGTTGATGGTGGGTGATTCCTCCTGAGGGACGATAGCGCCAGTACGGATTGTGCTCCCACGTACCATCGCGTATATATTGGGAGACCCCTATAGGCATAAAACCTTTATCCTTAGGAAGCCGTGTCGGCCGCCCTACTGATCGCGATGCACTGAACACAACATTCAGGAAGATCGACCGCCCGTACCTTAAAAAGTATTCTACGGTTTTGCGAAAAGTTTGGCACACCCTCTACCTAGAACTCCAGAGCAGTTCCTTTTGGCCTTTTTCAGACTCTATAACGGGAAAAGTCCATCCGAGCATTTGTCACTTCGGGCTCGTTAAAACATCGAAGGAGACAAGAGTCGTCTTTAGCTTTTTCTCGACTCTTTAAAATTGAAAAAGCAAGTTGTGTCTAAAGCGTCGTTAAAATTTATTTTAAACGGAATAATCATCGCCTTTCCCTCGTTGATCTTCGAAGATAGTCTCCCTTCATCACAAGTTCTTGTAGAATCGCTAAGAAATCTTTTGGATAGACTAGATATGTCTGAACAACCGTCGACATCTAGGACTGTGTCATCTGACACAACAGCAGCAGAACCTCCTGCTGCTACTCCAACAATGTACGCCGGTATACCATCTGTCCCGACAAGTTATCAACAACAATCCGGAGTCCATTCAGGGACGACGACATGGTTAGTTCCTATTTCCTCATCCGGATTATCATCTGGTATTTTTTATGTTGAAACTCAACAAATTGATCCAATGTGTCTTCAAAGGCCAATCTACCCTTTAAGTACTGGATTGCCGCCATATGGAGGGCAGTATGCCTTTTCATTGTTCCCTCCCAGAGAACAACCATATGAGATTTTACAACAAAGTTCAGGTCAAACTGGAATTACATCCAGCGGTTGGGTACCAATACTGCCTCAGCAACCAAGGGTTGTATATTCAACGCAACCAGTCCACCCTGTGTCGAATATTCCCACTATACCTGCTATGGTGACTGCGTCACAAGTACAAGCGCTACCTGTTGTATGTCAACCCCAAGTTTCTCAGGTTGCAATACAACAGCCTCTTGTCTCAACGACTCAATCACAACCTCAGGTTAGTGCCTCCTTATCTGGAGCGACTCAGGCTCAAACAAGTACTATGACTCCTCATCTTGGTCAATCATCCAGTATTGGACAACATCAAATGGTCCAACAACCAGGGCTGGTTCAATCTCAACAACCGCCATTCCAGTAATCATATCAAGGACCTGAGCAACAAGTCTTTGTAAGTAATGGGAAACCATATTATAGTGGTTATGCCCATCAACCTTGTCAAAGTTGCCAGCATTATGCTGGTATGCAAAGACCCACTGCTCAGGCAATTCCATCGTATCCTGGGTATGCTTCGCCTAACTTGAATCAACAGTTGCCCTTTGTAGCAACTCTAGAATTACCAGATCTAAACAGGCTGACGAATGATCCAATTGCTTATGCCCCTTGGTGGCCAGCGATTCCGCATAAACTTCCGTCAGATATTCCTAAATTTAATGGAAATCCAGGTGAAGATCCATCGAATCACGTGATGACATTTCATCTATGGTGTTCATCAAACACCCTAAACGATGATTCGATAAGGCTTCGCCTTTTTCAGAGGACATTAACGGGTCCAGGGGCAAAATGGTATATTGAGTTGCCTAGAGCTTCGTTCGACAACTTCAGTACCTTAGCCACGACTTTCTTAACCCATTTTCAATTACCGATAAGGTATGAAACGGGAATGGAACTCCTAACCAACTTCAAACAGACAACGGCCACTCACATATCTGATCATATACATGAGTGGCGACGTCGTCGTAGGATGGTGAAAACGTACGTTCCCGATCAGCTATTAGCTGAATGGTTTATCAAATCCTTACTTCCTACAATCACGGAAGATGTGGCAAAAGGGGGAGTCGTAACGGAAGAGCAAGTTATCACTCGTGCGCAATATCTGGACTTGGTCTATACCCAGTCTGGCACGCTCTACGACAAAATACCTGACGCCCCTAGACCGGAATTCTCAATTCCTCCTCCTCCTAAATCAAACAATGACTCTCACGCCGGCGATGGCGTGATTGGCACGACAAACGCGAAATCGATAAAGGCTACTTCCAAGGAAGCCCGTAAGATTTCAGATCAAAATGCAAAAGATGAACTTCTTGCCTCGGAAGTAAATGCCGCGTCGATTGACAAGGGCAAACAACTGAAGCAACCAGGGGGCAAGAAGAAAAAGAAAGGGAGAAAAAGGAAACCCCCTGCAGGGTGTCATATATGCGATGAGGATCATTGGATGAGAGATTTTCCACATATAGCTGAAGTTAAGAAACTCTTTAAGAGTTCAAAAACCCCAGCGGTATTGACTGATCCGTTTCCAAGCCCGGGAACCAAACTGGTTGCTAATCAAAATGCTTCCCGATCCCAAGTGCTTATGTTGTCTGTCTCAAGGCAGCAAAATGATGCTTTGACAAGGGATAAAGATTACGGGAATCCACGGCTGTCGAATAACAAGGCTAATAAACAACCTAGTAGTTCGACGACAACTTTAACCAAAGTTGTGCCACCCATCATTCCTGAACCAATGATAAAGTCGCCAAAGGGAGTAGTACACAAATCGACATTTAATCCTCGTGCCAAAGTAGCACAGAATTATAATATAGTAGAGGACCTGGCCCAATCGCCATCCGCTATGTCGACACTTGAGGTACCGCAAAATTGCCCCTCCCAAGAGCAAGCTTTATTATCAACAATAGGTGGGATTGGCCCAATGGATTCCAATCTTGTGGCCTTTGATCATAAAGAATATGACCCTCAATTACCAGCTCAACTAGCTTTCCTTATTCAAGTGAAAGCCCTCAACAAAACTGTTCATCGAACAATTATTGATGAGGGGGAATCTACATGTCTTATGTCGATGAGTTGCTAGAAAAATTTAGGCTCACCACCCTTGTCGAAATTGTCAACGACGTTAAAAGCATTTGATGGACGATCATACACTCCATACGGGATTTTAAGTAACTTGCAAGTTGAACTGGGGGGCAAAACAGTAGAAGTTGATGTTGAAGTAATCGATGGAAATCTCGATTACAACATCCTACTGGGAAGGCCCTGGATATATGCCATGGCCGCAGTTGTGTCGACCTACTTTAGGAAGATTGCATTTTCCTTTCAAGGAGGAATTACAGTCGTCGACCAACAAACTTTCCTCCCCGACAGTTCACAAGTTACGGGAAGCACTCCAACGATCCATGGAAGCAATCATTCGCTTCAAAACATTGGAGTAGGTCTCCTAAAAGACCCTGCCTTAATGGGTACTTTTTCCCTTAGGGATTTTAACGAGTCTAACGAGGGATTATTGCACAAAAAGATCGAGCGCTTGTTTTATTCGGCTCGTTAAAACTATCGAAAACTCATCCCTTTTGTATTGTTTTATACTTTTTCGGACCTAAGGGATTAGATGACGAAAAAGGACTTTTGGAGTTAACTTTATGTACCTTTTCAGACTCTCTAAAAATGAAAAGGACCGAGTTATCTTTGTCGTTAGACTCGTTAAAATCATTAAATAGCAACAAACTTGTCTTTAGACGAGAACGAGTTTCACTATCGCTAGGCTCGTTAAAACATAGCGATGGGCTTGCCCGAAGGGCAAGTTATAGAACAAGCATATGTTATCCTCCTCAAGCTTGACAAAAATAAAGAGGTACTAGTCAGCAATGACTGGAGAAAATTGGGAGAAACTCAAGAAAACTTTGATGGTAGCAAGTCGCTCTTGAACATGACACTTTTCCTCCGTACCACAATCGGGTTGGGTTATTTCATTCACCGGTCACATCACCATGGTCTCGCCATACCATCCATATTTGGGGTAATGCTACCAATCCATCGCATTAGTGTCGCCATATGTTCAAGAGAAGTCGTTCAGAAAAGTCAACCGTGTCCCATCCACTGCCGTACATTATCCTTCATCCTTCCATGACTGCCACCCTGAATCATATGTCACAGATCGTTTTCACCTCCATCAAAATCATTAGCTCCGTTCCGTGTCATTGATGTGGGATTCATTAAGGCCCTCCTTTGACGGATCACTTCTTGTCGACATCAGCTCATTATCCAAGAAGTTGATCTAGGAACAACCCCTTCAGTACTTTGAAGCTTGCATGCCTCAATGGCAAGTTTCTCACTTCCGGCGACAGGTATACATCAATGACCTTCGACCGAAAGATTTTGCGTGGTGTTCGACGCCAAGTCCTTTATTCACACCACGTGAATTGTACTGCAGTACCTTGAGGGTCATTATCATTATCGGTGATTCCTCTCGTGCTTGTTAACGGTTTACCTCATTGACCGGTAATCAAGCAATGTCTTTCCATGTTCGACTTCAGAACATTTCTCACATGGATCGACTTGTACTTAGAGTGAAGATCGAACGAGTTTGAAGACCCCGGATCTAGTTTCATCCATCCGGGCTGCAATATATATTCAGAAAAGATAAAGACATTGACATGTACATCATTGCAGTAGATAATCATCCTATCCAAAGGATGATAATTTCATCAAAATTATCAGTCTACCATTAGACGATTGTCTGTTCTATGTACAGAAAAATGAATTTATAAAGCTGAGCATGGGAATGCCCGCCTCAGCTAGATCATGAAAGAATTATGAAAAATAATGTATTGTATTGTATCTCATTACAGGTCTCCTCCCAGCATTGGATGAACTTCGGATCCTCCTGATAAAGCATTTCACCCGATAAACGGCCTCATACTTTAGGGGGCAACTGTTATAGACATTTTTGTGCCTTACAGCATTGAGCATGAAATGTCCATAATCTAAGGGATCCAAAGTCCCTAAACATGTTGTCCCTACCCCTAGAGGAACAAGGCTAACAAACCACAGCAATTCACAGAAGTTCTCCACCAGAAACTGCTCAAAAACAAGTCAATTCAGGATCAATTCAGTGGCTCCACTAGCTGTCTGCGCTGAAATGCAAAGTCAACACTAGCTACCTGCACTGCAATGCAGGTAGAAGCACTACCAGGGTGCGCTGAGCGGGAATTGACAAATGGAAAGTTCATTCCAAGAGGTGTCAAGACCCAGGAAGCTTCCAGAATCTTCCTCAATGACACTTGCCTCAGTGAATTCGACTAGTGATGAGTAAGAGGTTCCCAATCTCCAAGTGGAAGCAAGAACCTCCAAGTGGAATCAAGAACTGATAGAGGGAGAGGACACTAGTCAGATCCCAAGCTGACTCATCCTCTCTCCAAACATCTATATATGGATCTCTCCTCCATGAGATCTGGGAGGCTAGAATTTTGTTATTGCAAAGAATTGCTGTTGGTTTGAGACTGGAATTATTGGGTGCTTAATGCTTTGAGGGAAGGTGAAGATAGGAATTTCATTTGCTGGGAAGGAGATGCTGGATTGGAGCCCTCTGGGTTGTATCTCTTCCTGAACCTTGTTATTCATCAATAAAGCTATCTTTGTTTCTCCTATATGCTGATGTGTCTTTGATGTATGATTGCATTAGTATGTTTAGTTTATTTCTAATCCTGAACTAGTTATGAATATGAATCTATGTCTTTGCGTAGTGTTCTCTTCTTGTGATCTTGCAGAAACCTCTTGAAGCTGGGCGAGCGAGAAGGCAAGTAGCTGGGAACTCTCAAAGAGAAGAGAAACTGGATCGAGGGACAAACGGAAGACACCGGTTAGTCCATCTATCTCTCTTCATTCTTAATTCATAAAGGAAGAATACTAGAATAGTTGTTTCTGTTTGTTGCTAAGGCACTGTCACACCTTAGGTGGATAGGATCGTCCTGCATAGGAATTTTTCCCCACAACAATCATGCAATATAAAAATGTCCCTCACTTCCAAGCCTACAATTTGTATACCGAGGAGGAGTAGAGAGTGGGTCAAAACAATTGTGTTACATTAACCAAAGGAGGCCACCAGGACCTCGGTCATATCAAGAAGGAATGCAAGGTGCACATTATTCTCACTACAATTCAAATCAAAATGTAAATTTTCATCCTTGGTACCCTTCCACTCATTCATCATGGTTCACACCTCCTCCTTGGCCTTATGCTCCCCCATACCCTCCTCAACCTGTCAACCATCCTTTACAGCCATATCTACCCCAGTCTTCCCAATGGGGTAACCCCTCACAAGGGTGGAGGCCTCAACCAAACCAGCCTCCTACTTTAATGCCTCCACCCCAACCTCGACCACAACTAACTCATCCTACTCCACCTAAGAAACCTCAATTTCCTTCTCAAACTAATTTGAACCCGAACAATAAGCAAGAAAATACTGCCTATGTTGTTCAAATACAAGAGCTCAACAATAAGTGGGGAAACATCTTATCCTACCTATGTTGTGGAAATCCAAGAACTCAACCTTTGGTCTAGGAGGGTGCTCTTAGATAATCACCCACCTTCTCCACCTGAAAATATTTAAGGAGAGAAGTAAGATAGTGTCCCTCAAGTTAATGCACCCCCTTATCTTGAAAGTTTTGTTGGAAATAATACTGAGAGGGGGAGGGGGTGAATCAGTATTATCAAATCAATAAAACTTTTTCATCTCCATACTTAGATACATATACGCTACTTCAATTAAGGGAACCTGCGTGCAACTGTGTCTAATGCAACTAGCGTATATCCAGAATACTTATCAGGGAAAATTTTAAGAACCCCCCCTAAATTTATAAATATAATAAATGGGCGAATCTCCATGGTATATAGGAAAAATGGAAGGCGATTTTATCAATAATATAATATGTATATATAATTTTTTGGCGAATCTCTCACCAGGCATGGCGAATATTTTACTCAATTATAAAATCTTGTAAGATCTTGGCGAGTCTTTCACTAAATAATAAAACTTTGTAAAGTCCTAGTGAATCTTAGCATAGGCTACATGCTGGTTTAATTCCCCCATTTAAATAGGCTACGTTCCAGGTGAATACCATGGGTCAATACCATGTGCCATTTTGGTGAATACCATAGGTCAATACCATGTGCCATTTTTATTTTTATTAATTCTAATATTAGGGTTAATAATGGTTTTTTGCATGGTATTAATAACAATCTAGTCCATGGTATTTGTCCCATAGTATTTTGGCCATAGGTTTCACCTAAATATAACCCATTTTTTGAGTGTTCGTAAATATAAGGTGACTTATGGAGTAAATATAAAAAAATGTTTTATTTGTTTACCATACCTCTCGTTTATTTATATTTTTGTTAATTTACCATACCTCTTTTACAAATATGGTATTTGGCCCATAGGATTCACTTAAATAAAGCCTCTTTCTTGAGCCTTTATAAATAGAACGAGGGTTATGGACTAAATATAAAAAGAGGTTTTATTTATTTACGATACGTCTAGTTTATTTATATTTATATTTATTTACCATACCTTTTGAGTAAGTATAAAAAAACGTTTTATTTATTCACCATACCTCCACTTTACTTATATTTTTATTTGTTTACACCCTTACATGTATATAAGGTGACTTATGGTGTAAATATAAAAAATGTTTTATTTATTTACCATACCTCTCATTTATTTATATTTTTATTAATTTACCATACCTCTTTTATAAATATGGTATTTGGCCCATAGGATTCACTTAAATAAAACCTATTCTTGAAAATGGGCGAATGGATTCACTTAAATAAAACCTATTCTTGAAAATGGGCGAATGGAAGGTTGTAAGTCCTAATTTCAAGGGCTAAATTTACCTTTTTTACCCTCTCCCTTAAAATAAGGTGGGCTATTTGAGGTGATTTGTAAAAATGTACTTTGATACAAAATATTCGCCCACTAAAAATTTAAAACCCCTTAATTTCGCGAAAGGGCGAACATTCGCCCCTAAAATTATCCTTGATACTTATGATTCAATTAATCCAATAAATGTTGATCTTTAGTTAGTGCATCAAAACTTTATTAACTATATGTACAGTAAGCAGGTGCAATAAAACAGAACAGATCATCACACACAAGAAGCACACATGAACACCATGATATAAGGTGGAAAACCCAATGTGGGTGAAAACCACCTGCTGCAAGTCGTCTCTATCTTCTTTTAATAAGAAAGTTCATTTTACAATAGTTCTGTACTGGTGCAATCTTATACCAGTATGCAGGCTTCTACCTGTAGAGGGCTACAACCCTCTCTCATTTTCCAGACTCTCCTATATGGGAGCTACAACCCCCTTAGCTCTTGTACTAGCTGATCCATTTACTAGTACGTAGGTGCTTGCCTACTAAATGCTCCAATCTTCACTCTTTCTTTAGCTGCTACTGGAAGGGAGCTACCACCCCCTTTGCTCTTGTACTAGCTGATGTACTAGTACGTAGGAACCGGCCTACAATCTCCTTTCATCCTCCAGGGACCACATTTCCTAGATTTTCAGACTGGATACTCCTGAAGCACAACACTATAATCTGAAGGCCACGTTTCATCCAATTTTCATACTGGACCCATCAATATCATTGAAGCACAAAACAATCAATACTAGCATCATCAATTTCTGAATCACTGAAACATTGAAACCCTGTCAACAACACAGTCACCAGAACACAGAGCAGACAACAAAACTATGGAATAACAATCAGACCCAACTACAACTTCAAACATCATACTTCATAATGTATATGCTACTACGATGAATCAAACCCGCGTACATACGCACTTTCACCAAAGCCAACCCGCGTACAGATCTATAAATATTCAATCATGACTTGCAGCTATTTCAAACTTAAATTATACTCAGTTCAGAACATTACATGCGTCAGTATGTAGATCTATAATAAGCATAATCAACCATATATAGATAGTTCATTTCAAACCATTTGATCCCAATCTATCCTTAGATCTTGTTCTTTATCAACTGATGAGATTCCTCCTTAGCTCAGATCAAGCAATGCATCATCAACCCATAACCTGCATACTGGATCTCATACTTCATCAGATATTCAAGACTTTCTGAATGCCTTTGCCTAATGATCTTCCTCTCCTTTTATAGTCTTAGGCCTTACTCAATACCATGGTCCAAAACCATTGAGAACCCATACTAGGGACCCAATACCTGGGTTCAACACTTCGGACGTAATACCAAGGACCAAAACCATAGGTCTAAATAACACAGACCCAAAAATAAGCTTTCCCACATGTATGCGCTTTTCCGTGCATGAAAGTGCATGCATACGCATACGCGACTTTTGATCAAAAATCCCGCGTGTATACACTCCTTTGTATATATGAACCTGCGTGTATAACCTGTGTGTATACCATACTTGGTATATAGTGAACCTGTGTATATCCTATGTGTATACCCTACTTGGTATATAGTGAACCTGCATATATACTCTGAGCCTGCATATATACTCTTCTTCTTCATTCTTTGTAGTCTGATCATCAATTCTTTGCTACTGACCTGCTGCACTATGATCTGTCATCTGTGTGATTTGCCATCAAGGACAACACTTGTCTCATAATGCCAACAATCTCCCCCTTTGGACTTGATGGCAAAGCTAACTTGTCACACTTAGAACTATCATCTGATTCCTTTGATCTGTCCTGCATCCCATGCATTCAATCACATCTGATATCTCTTCTGAAGATTCATCTAGTTATAAATAAGTGAGATGTTCTTCTATGAGTGGGTTGTCATCAAGTACAACACATGCATCATAATGCCAACAAGTTTGATCCACCCTAAATAGCACACCCTGAAGAGGTTGAACTTCTAGGAGAATTGAAGAATTTATGCATCAAGATACCCATTCTCCCGACCATTAAATATGTTCCCATCTACAACAATGTTATTAAAGGAAAATGTTTCAAAATGCCTAGGAGAAGAAGAAGAGATACCCCCACCATCAATGTTGTTGGACAATTATTTGATCTGATGCTTGGGAGGATGATCCCCCAAAAATACCTAGACCTTGGTAGCCCAGTAGTGGATGTGCACATTGATGACATTATATTCCCTAATACCCTAATTGATCATGGGGTTGTAACCAATATGATGACTAGGGAAACCATGTTGAAGCTCAATCTCCAAGGGGCTTTGAGAAAGACCACCACAATGTTGTAGCTTTCAAATAGATCCACAATAGCTCTTGAGGGAATTATTGACGATTTCATGGTATCTAATGACTCCTGAGAGTACCCTACTGACTTCCTGGTTCTCCAACCCAAAACTGAGTTTAATGACTACCCTCTCATCTTAGGAAGACCTTGGTTGGCCACTATTGATGCCTACATTAGTTGTAGGGATGGGAACATGACTATCAAGAATAGACATTTATCCAAACAGCTTGTGTTTTATCCTCCTACTCAACCTTATATTCAACATGATTTACCCATATGGTTAAAGGACGAGGAAGAGGATGAATTTCATCATACAACCCCCTACCTAGTCTGCACTCTATATACTATTATAGGAGGGGACAACTTGATGAAGATGACCTTATTGATCATATCCTTCAGAATCAACCTTCCACTCCCATAACAATTGATGAGTTGATGAAATAATCTAGGAGTAGTCCTTGGAATGACTTATGCTTTGTTGACTCAAGTCCAGAACATGTCAATATTGTAGATTTTGGCCCATCTAGAACTTTAAATATCAACCCCTTTCTCTCGCCCAAATAGGAAGAACAGTTGTCTGGTGTATTGAGGCAACACCCAAATGATTTTTCTTGGTATTATAAGGAAATTATAGATGTTCATCCCTCAGTTTGTACTCATCATATTTACATCAAGGAGGGATGCAAGCCTATGCACCAACCCCAAAGAAGGATGAACCCAGCTCTTAAGGACATTGTGAAAGAATAATTACAAAAGCTACTGAATGTAGGGTTCATATACCCCATTTTAGATAGTGAGTGGGTGTCACCTCTTGTTTTAGTTACCAAAAAGAATAGGAAGAGGAGAATCTATATTGATTACTGGGAAAATAGCAAGGCTACAAAGAAGGACCATTTTCCTTTTCCCTTCATCGACTAAGTCCTAGATGGCCTTGCAGAGAAGAAATTATTCTCCTTCATGGATGGATTTAGCGGATACAACCAAATTAAGATCAGCCCTGAAGACCAAGATAAGACCACATTTGCATGTCCTTGGGATACCTTTTCCTATGGAGTTCTTCCATTCAGTCTATGCAATGCCCCTGCTACTTTTTAGAGGGCAGTTCTTAGCAATTTTGTTGAACTTGTTCATGACTTTGTCGAAATATACATGGATGATTTCACTCCTTATGGATGTTACTTACATGAATTTCTCTTCAATATGTGCAAAGTATTGAATAAATGTATTGAAATGAATCTCTCATTGAGCCCTGAGAAATGTGATTTTTTTATGAATGCAAGGATTGTCCTTGGTCATTCTATATCCAAGGAGGGAATACATGTTGACCCAAACAATATTTCCATCATCAAAAGGGTCCCTATCCCTCAAAAGCAAAGAGATGTTAGGAGTTTCCTTGGATTATTTGGGTATTATAGAAGGTTCATTAAAGATTTTAGCAAACTGGCTTCACCCTTGTTTGGTCTGCTGGCTAAAGATTCAGATTTTTGTTGGACAAGCAACTGTCAAGAAGCCTTTGAAATACTAAAAGAAAATTTGACCATTGCACCCATCCTTAGGGGTCCCAACTGGGAATTACCTTTCCATATACACATAGATGCCTCAGACAAAGTTGTAGGGGTTGCCTTAGGAAAAGTGGAAGAAAAATTGCCTTATGCTATCTATTTCATTAGTAAGAATTTGTCTAAAGTTGAGTTGAATTATATTGTCACTGAAAAAGAACTCTTGGTTGTAGTACATTCTCTAAACAAGTTTAGGCATTATATCACTAGTTATCAAACTTTTATTCACACTGATCGTGCAACCATTATGTATTTAATGAATAAAACTTATGTTAATGTTAGGATAATTATATGGTTGTTACGATTCTGGGCTCGAATATTCCACAATATGCATTTTTATGTTGTCTATGTTTTGAGTCTAGAACAAGACTCATCCTCAGGACTGATTCTACAAAGAAGAGAAATGGGCATTATAAATATGATATGGAGTGTTGTCAAAGTGGGAAGCCGACCAGTTCAAGGTGAATAATCACTTCTTCTTCTTCTTCTTCTTCTTCTTCTTATTATTATTATTATTATTATTATTATTATTATTATTATTATTATTATTATATATTCTATTTTATTTTTATAATGGTTTTTATAAATTAATGCTTTAATTTTTTGTTAATATATATTTTTTATCTAAGTTATATTATACTCACTTAATATGACCCTTCGCATTATTTAATTTATTACAAATTTTTAATTAAATTTTATGTTTTCAATGTATTGTAATAAATTTATTTTTAGTCTTTTTTAATAAATTTCATTTTAATGAAATTTTAATTCTTTTGATTTTTATTTGTTGAAGAGTAATATTAATACTACCTTATTAATTTGAATAGTAAAGTGATTTATGTTTACAATGTATTGTAATAAATTTTTCTCCTTTGTTATGCTGGCTTCATTCCAGAAACATCAACACCATACAGATTTTTGGAGACTCACAAAATGTCATAAATTGGGTCAATGGAAATGCAAATTGTCAAAACCAGATTTTGAAAACTATTGTTGAAGAAATTACTTATCTGAAGACTTTTTTTAACAGGTTGTCAATTTGCCATATATACAGGGACAGGAACGAGGAGGCAGATCAGCTATCTAAGGCTGGTCTACAACAGGATCCGGGCAACTGGGCGATAGAAGAGACCAGACAGGGGCAGTCTTTCAGAACAGATCAGCCCCCTTATGCACAGGATCTTTGATCTCAGTATAGATCTTCATTTTTGACAGCCTTATTTTCTCAGTTTTTGTATAGCGGCTTTGGTCATTGTATATATTTTTTCCTTTTCAGCTTTCAGTACCGGCTTATAGCATGTAGATTTCAGACTATATACAAAACTCTTTGTTTATATTAGCTTTGGATGACAGACATTTACAGTTTTTGGTTTTTCTGGGGTTGTTTATCCTTCTGAGAAGGTGACCCCAGGTTTACTTATGTTCATGCTATTATATTGTTTTTACATCCTCTGGGAGGAAGACTCCAACAGCTTTACAAATGTCAGCAGAATAGCTCCCTTTGGGTTGAGCAGAATGTGTTCTTATTAAGCCTCCTCATGGCTTTTGAACTATATGTACAAAAACTTTTTACAGTATTAATAAAAAGTTGTGCTTTTTTCCTTGGAAAAAATAAATTTTTCTCCTTTTTAAATTTCATTTTAATAAAATTAGAAGTTCTTTTTCAGTTTTATTTGTTTGAAGAGTAGTATTAATATTATTTTAATAATAATTTGATTTTAGATTTTTTAGGCATATGTTATTAGGTTATTGATATTATGTTTTAATCTTAATCTAACTATACCTAAGACCAAATCATGTTCTGAGATTGTATAAGTAATATTACTTAGTATTATTATTAGGGGTGAGAGAGGTAGAGATGGGTTGACAAAGGATTAGGTCCGAGAAAGGAGGGTTCAAAAGGGGAATTTGACTTGATTTGACTATTGTTGATAAACCAGGGAAGGAGAATCTGGTTGCAGATTTCTTGTCAAGACTAATTCTGACTGTAGGAAAGGAAGAAATGATAGATTATCAACTTCTAGATGAACATCTCTTTGCCATATCGTTGTTTTCTCCTTGGTGTACTGATATAGACAACTATTTGGTTGTTGGGAGGTTCCCTCCTAACCTATCATCCAGGGATAAAAGCAATATTGTCAGGAAGAGTTCCCCATTCACCTGTATTGGGGGAAAACTTTTCATATTCGAGTCAAATCAGATCCTAAGAATATGTGTGAGCGAGGAAGAGGTCTTTGACATCCTCTCAGCATGCCATGATGAGCCCTGTGGGGGCCACTTTGTTGCTAAGACGAAAACATTCAAAGTTCTACAATCAATTTATTATTGGCCCACTTTACATCAAGATGCAAGGATATACACCACCAGGTGTGATCAATGTCAAAGGATTGGTAAGACAACGCCCAAGGATGAGATTCCCTTACAACCTTAAGTGATTCTAGAGACATTTGAAACGTGGGCGTTATAGACATATTTGGGCACTGCAACCCCAATCACATATGTCCATAAAACAAGGGCTTCTAAACCCCTAAAAGTGTTGTTTCAAACCCTAAAGGATCAAAGTCAACTGATTACATCATTTCCCAGAAGTTTTCCCTGAAAAACTGGTCAAAACTGAACCATACAGACTGCTTAGTGCTAAGGGTGCAATGCATACTGGCTGTAACACTAGCCAAGTGTGATGAATACTGAAAGAGCCTTCTGTAGGGTGCGATGGGTGAGAGTAGACAAATGGCAGAGGCAGGTTGCTAAGTGGAAACCCAGGGAATCTTCTAGAAACTTCCCTGTGACACTTGCCTCTCTAAATTTGCCCAGGGATGAGTAAGAGATCATGAAATCTCCAAGTGGAACCAAGAAATATTAGTGAAATGACACTAATCAAAATCTCAGAAGCTAACTCACCCACCTACAAACATCTATATATGGATCCCTCATCCTAGAGATCCAGAGGTTGGAATTTTGTAATTTGCAAGGAAGTGTTGTTGGTTTCTCTTTAAAGACATTGTTGGGTGATCTTGCTTTGTGTGAGGTGAAGAGGGATTTCATGCTGGGAGGATGATGCTGGATCAGACAGCTTGGTTGTAATCCCCTCTTCTACTACTTCTATCAATAAAGCTATTTGAGTTTTCCTCCATATGATTGTATATCTTTGAATCTTGTATTTTTATATGCATTTATATGGTTAATGTACATTTGATCCTACATTGTTTATGGTTATAGATCTCTATGCT
The DNA here is from genome assembly GCA_031772625.1 of Pinus tabuliformis. Classification (NCBI taxonomy): domain Eukaryota; kingdom Viridiplantae; phylum Streptophyta; class Pinopsida; order Pinales; family Pinaceae; genus Pinus; species Pinus tabuliformis. The sequence continues at coordinate 44,978,289 of CM062815.1, forward strand.
TTGATGGTATTTTGCTGCCTTGACTCTACAAGTGTTCTTTGAAGTGGGACAAGTGAGAAAGGAGTGGCGAAAACTCTATCAAAGGAGAGAGGAAACAAGCAAGGAGACTAGTGAAAGACTGAGGTTGGTACTCTCTACTTCTCTCTCATCTATCTCTCATAAAGGAAAACACAAGTAACATTGGTTTGTTTGTTTCTAAGATAGTTATCCGTCTTAGTGGGACTAGCAGCTCTGAATGGACACTAGTTTTCCCGATAACAAAATGGTGGCTCCACTGGGGAGTTAATAGTTTGTCTGTTCTGTTACTCTTGTTTGCTTTATAAACCACAGACAGAGCCTGAAGTTAAGCCAGCTAGCCTTCGAACTACTTTTGCTATGCAACTGCAAAGTAGATCAATGCTGCTTCAATCAATCTCGAGGTTGGTTTATGAACTAAACATCTGACTTGCAAACATCCTAAGTGCCCTGGTGGTAGCTCAAATAACCTCATTATATCAACCCCTATACTTTGTGTTTACTGAAAATCATTAGCTCAGCCTAAATCCCTGAACTTAGTTGCAAACTGTGATTGAAAACCAAGCTCAGTCTCGTCCCTAGACCATCGCACTATCTCTCATTGGAAATCTGGATGCATCACACCTCCCATGTGTTGCAAATGAGATGCATCCTTGTTTCCTTGTGTTACAGGTGCGATGATTGACTAAGACTGTTTCTGCCTCCAGATTTTGGTTTTTTCTTCATTGTCTTCAGCTTTATTCAGTAGTTTTTTTGTCTGTGATATAGTACATCACTGTTGAAACCTTCTTCCTTTGCATTATCTAGCCTCCACTGATAAGGAATTGTGAATGTTTTTTAATGTATTTTTCATCATTTACAATTCTCCTTTGCAAACAATAGCTTAATCAAACTATCGTCTTTTGATTTGAAAGTGTCGCAAGTGTTGTTTTCAGTCAAGAAAAAGAGGGTTATAAAGTCTTCCTCTTTTAGATAGTCGATTACACTTTTTCCATTGCATTTTATTTGATTTATTAAGTATTTAGAAGTGTCAAAAGTAATTTTAAATTCAAAATCGCAAAGTGTCATATTAGTCTTCCTTTCATTTTTTTAATTCGAAGTCGCAAAGTGTCATATTAATCTTCCTTTTGTTCTTTGAATTCAAAATTGCAGAGTGTCGTCTTAGCCTTCCTTTCGTTTTTTGAAGAGAAAATTGTTAGTATTGTCACTTTGAAAGAAGGTAGTTCAGATCTGTGCTTATTTTTCTTTTTGTCATTCTCACATTAAGGAAACTGAAAAACAATACATGCATATGCATTTGCATTTAGACTGCATGCTGAAATTGATTTAGGAAAAGTGCATCTAGTGTGTGCTCTCTGCTCTATGTTGAAAGAATTTCATTTCTCTTTCCTTAGTAGCTAGGATTTTCATTGCAAAAAGAAAGTAAACGATTGTTTATCATCTTAGATTGCATATTTAAGAATTGTATATCAACATCATGCAGTGAACCTTAAAGGAAAACTTCTTAAGAAAGATCAACTGTAAAATAAACCTCAATGAACATAAAAACGCTTTAGAACCTAATGCACAACATTTAGAAGTCTAGGATAGAGACGTATTCCGGTGTCGTAAAGCCTGGTAACTATCACTTTCATCATAGATTGGGTGATTCCTTCTCTTTGAGATGATAAGTGTCAGTATGGACTTGTGCTCCCACGTACCATCGAGTATATATTGGGAGACCAAAATAGGCTACAGCCTTTATCCTTAGGAAGCCATGTCTGCCGCCTTATCGATCGCAATGCACTGAACACAGCATTCGGAAAGATTGACTACCATACCATAAAAAGTATTTTTCAATTTTGTGATTGGTTTGGTAATTCCTCTGTCTATATTTCCAGAGTAGTCACTTTCATTCCTTTTCAGACTCCTTAAAAGAAAAGGTCCATCTGAGCACTTGTCACTTCAGGCTCATTAAAAATCGAAGGTGACTAGAGTCATCTTTAGCTTTTTCTCGACTCTTAAAAATTGAAAAAGCAAGTTCTATCAAAGCATCATAAAGTTTATTTTAATCGGAATAATGTCACTGTTCCCTCGTTGATCTTAGGTTGAGGAAATGGAGTCTACCGATCGATGATTTCCCCCTTGCGGGAAATCCTAGTCCCTTCTCCTCTTGGGGGGATGTTGGTGCTCGAACATGGCCACATTGTCCCTTCCAGGACTCACAATTGGCCTACCAGTATGGCTTTTCTTGACCTCTGTCATTCAAAACACCGCAATTCCTCAGCAATCAAATCAGTAACCAGATGATCCTGAAGTCACTCCCCCAACTTCTACTTCGTTTGTTTCTCCCTCTCCTTCTTCCTCTTCGCTTGGTGAAACTAGTAACACTAAAAACCAAGTAACTGAGAAGAAGAGAAATGGAAGGAGAAGAAGAAGAAGAAGCCAATGGCGAAAGGGGGCAACCATGCATCGTCTGGCAAAAATCCACACACTACACCATCCAAGCCTAAATCTCCATGTGTCATTTGCAAGGGAGACCACTATCATCGAGATTGTCCCTGTATCCCACGGATCCTAAAGGACTGGTCTCCCCACTTGCACAATTCGGTGTCTTCAACTTCTGACGATCATGTTGAGAGCACATCATCAACTAGTGAAAACAAAGTCAATGGACAAAAAGGAAGATCTAAATTTCCTTGTAGACTGTGTGAAGGCGATCATGCCCTCCACCGTTGTCCTTTCCTAGACGAAGCTAAAAGAGTCTTGGATAACTGTCCTACTTCACTGCATTGATTTCCTCCCGAATACAAGAAACTCTTGCCGAGTCCATCACTAGTTGAAAATCTAACTGACACACCGTTGTTGTCAGTCGAATCACCTATCATTGAATATAGACCCTGTGAGTCCACACCAGACCAAAGTCAATAGGTCGAGACGACAGTCGACCCAATCTTGTCTTCAGAAGGTCCACCTTCAGATGATACTGTCACCAAAGAGGATGAGAACGACACTGTTCAAATTATTTTCATCATTACAGCATCCAATGAACATGGGAGCAATCTACTCATTCCTTTACCGCAAGAAGGAAGTTCATCAGAGATTTATCCAGTCGTTTATTCAGTCCCTCCTCTAAGCAATCTAGTTATTTCCATCGATTGGAATCTACTAGGGAGACCCTGCCTACCATCTATTGTACCATTCTGAATCATAGTACAAGCTTATACAATGATCATGGTTGGTACTATCATAGATGAAGGGGCTTTTGTGAGTATCCTTTCCTCAACTGCTTGGAAAGCGCTTGGTTCGCCATTGCTTTTGCCTAATATTCGAAATCTGATAGGCTTCAACAAAGGAACCAGTCGACCATTGGGGATCCTTCCGAATTTGCCTATAACTTTGAGAAGGAAAACCATTCATATAAATGTGATGGTAGTCCAAGGGCCTCTAGATTACAATCTACTCCTTGGGCGTGACTACATTTATATCATGGGAGCTATTGTTTCCTCACTCTTTCGAGTGATGTATTTTCGGCATGAAGGCAGAATGGTCAAGCTTGTAGACCAGCTTTCATTCCCCGGTTCAAACACATCTACTAGTCAAATACCATCCCTAACTAATCTTTTTGCACAAGGAATGTCTCATCAATCTCTAGTCCATCCACCTGATGAGCACGAGTGATTCGGTGATTATGACTAAAACCCAGGAGGCATGCGCCCTGGTCTTCTTCGGCAAGAAAACCCCAGATATAAGGTAGGTTTCCGCGTAGTAATATGACTAGTTTGACAATCCTATCCATTTAGGAAAATGGATCAGACTGAAAAAGGATTACCTCATCAAAGGTTATGTGATTGGCACTGGCAACAGTCACCTTTGTCCATTTCAATGGAAATTGCCAAGGAAGTGTTTTGTCTACTACGTGGATGGAACAATCTTGCTAATGCAAGAACTTCTATATGGTAACCTAGAAACTCTATTTATACCTGGGGGCATGCAAGTGAAAAGAAACCTTTTATTTTCTTAGTTTGTAGGCTCTTAACCCTTTAAACTCGTAGGTTGGTCGTTCCTAGCTTGCATAACAAAAGGCTCCAGAGTGAAGTTTCGAATGGGGCAAGCTCCCTAAAAAATGAACCTATTGAGGAGACATCCTTATTATATGACTGGCATGAGCAGTTTTAAGCGAAGTTCAAGCTCGTTAAAAAATAAACCTAGCAATGAGAAAATGTTCCCTCAGAGTTTAAGCTCATTAAAAAATGAAACCACCTTCGGTAAATAATTTTTGTGATCGCATAATTATCAGCTTTTGGACCTTGGCCATGTTCTTACCATCACCTCCACTCTTTTTTAGCCAATCATATGCCTCCATTTGATTGTTTACCCTTTTGAGGAATAGCTGCGACGAGTGATTCTATTAGCCACCTTCTTTACACTACCATGATTGAAAAGTTCCAAACCTTACCTGGAACCAGTTGCTATCCAAAAACATCACTCGTTCCTAAAAAAATGAGTCTCCTTTAAGCGCTTTTCATCTGACTCGTAAAATATGAAAATATTGCCGAGCAATTGGCCTCTCTAGCTTGTTAAAGAAATTGGAAGTGCCATCCCTCCTCTAGATTTTAATCTTTTTGGACTCGAGGGATCATTACACAAAAAGATCAAGTGCTTGTCTTGTTCGGCTCATTAAAACTATCGAAAAGTCATCCCTTTCATATTATTTTATACTTTTTTGAAGTTAAGGGATTATATTACGAAAAAGGACTACTAGAGTTGCCTTTACGTCTCTTTTTAGACTCTTTAAAATTGAAAAGGACCTAGTTATCTTTGTCGTTAAACTCGTTAAAACAATAGTGAAAAACTTGTCCATGCATACAAGAGCGAGTTTCATTGTCGCTAGGCTCGTTAAAACATAGCGACAGATTTTCCCAAAGGGAAAATTATAGAACAAGCATATGTTATCCTCCTCAAGCTTGAAAAAAATAAAGAGGTACTGGTCAGCAATGACTGGGGAAAAAGGGAAGAAAACTTGAATAACTTCATTGGTAGCAGGTCGCTCTTGAACATGACACTTTCACTCCGTCACCATGATTAAGTTGGGTTGGGTTATTTTGTTCACTGGTGATATCACCATTGGTCTGTTGTACCATCCATTTTTGGGGTTAATGCTACCAATCTATTTCAGTGTCGTCGATATGTTCAAGAGAAGTCGCTCAGAGAATTCACCAACCTAGCTAATGCCTCATTCGCTACAATACCTTCACTCTCCATTTTTCATGACCACCACCTTGAACCTTGTATCAACAGATCGTTTTCACCTCCACAAAATCATTTGCTCCATTCCATGTCGTATATGTGGGATTCATTAAGGCCCTCCTACGCTTCTTGTTGACATCAACTCTTTGTCCAAGAAGGTGACTCGGGAGCAACCCTTTCAGTACTTTGAAGCTTGCATGCCTCAATGGCAATTTTCTCACTTCCGACGATAGGTTTACATCAATGACCTTTGACCAAAAGATTTTGCGTGGTGTTCGACGTCGACTCATGTATTCACACCATGTGAATTGTACTGTAGTACCTTGAGGGTCATTATCATTATCGTTGATTCTTCTCGCACCTGTTAATAGCTTACATCATTGGCTGGTAATCAGGCGATGTCTTTCCATGTTCAACATCAGAACATCTTTTCACATGGATCGACTTGTACATCGGGTGAATATTGAATGAGTTTGAAGACCTAGATCTAGTTTCATCCATCTGGGCTGCAATATATATTCATGAAAATAAAAACATCAAATGTACATCGTAGCTACACAGATAATCATCCAAACTAAGGGATGATGGCTGTACCAGAATCATCAGTCTGCCACACAGACAATTGTCTGTCTTATGTACATGAAAATGAATTTATAAAGCTGAGCATGGGAATTCCTGCCTCAGCTAGATCATGAAAATATTATGAAGATAATTTATTGTATTGTATCTTATTACAGGTCACCTTCTAGTTCGAAAAACCTCGGATCCTCATGATGAAGCATTTCACCCGACATCAGAAGATTTACGACCTCATGCTTTAGGGGGCAACTGTTATAGACATATTTGGCCACTGTAACCCAAATCACATATGTCCATAAACCAAGGGCTTCTAAACCCCTAAAAGTTTTGTTTCAAACCCTAAAGTATCAAGGTCAATTGATTACATCATTTCCTAGAAGTTCTCCCTAAAAAACTACTTAGAACTGGTCAAAACTGAACCATATAGACTGCTTAGTGCTAAGGGTGCGATGCATACTAACTATAACACTGGCCAGGTGTGATGCATACTGAAAGAGCCTTCTGTAGGGTGCGATGGGCGAGAGTAGACAAATGGCAGAGGCAATTTGCTAAGTGGAAACCCAGGGAATCTTCTAGAAACTTCCCCTGTGACACTTGCCTCTCTGAATTCACCCAGGGATGAGTAAGAGATCATGAAATCTCCAAGTGGAACCAAGAACTATTAGTGAAATGACACTAATCAAAATCCCAGAAGCTGACTCACCCACCTGCAAACATCTATATATGGATCCCTCATCCTAGAGATCCAGAGGCTGGAATTTTGTAATTTGCAAGGAAGTGTTGTTGGTTTCTCTTTGAAGACATTGTTGGGTGATCTTGCTTTGTATGAGGTGAAGAGGGCTTTCATGCTGGGAGGATGATGTTGGATCAGACAACTTGGTTGTAATCCTCTCTTCTACTACTTCTATCAATAAAGCTATTTGTGTTTTCCTCCACATGCTTGTATATCTCTGAATCTTGTATTTGTATATGCATTTATATGGTTAATGTACATCTGATCCTACATTGTTTATGGTTATATATCTCTATGGTTTGATGGTATTTTATTGCCTTGACTATACAGGTGTTCTTTGAAGTGGGACAAGTGAGAAAGGAGTGGTGAAATCTCTATCAAAGGAGAGAGGAAACAAGCAAGGAGACTAGCGAAAGACTGAGGTTGGTACTCTCTGATTCTCTCTCATCTATCTCTCATAAAGGAAAACACAAGTAACTTTGGTTTGTTTGTTTCTAAGATAGCTACCCATCTTAGTGGGACTAGCAACTCTGAATGGACACTAGTTTTCTCGATAACAATGGGGCATGGATTTCATTGGGCCTATTGATCCCCCATCATAACAGAAAAGTTATATCATTTTGTGCACTAATTACTTAACCAAAAGGGCTGAAACAAAAGAAGTAAAGCAGCAACTGAGTAGAAGGTGGTTGAATTTATGAGGGAGAATATCTTCTACAAATTTTTTTTTGAGGGAATTAGTCACTCATCAAGGAGCAAAATTTACATCAAGTTTGATTGAATACCTTATGAAGAAACACCACATCAAGGACATGAAATCTACTTCCTATCACCCTTAAGAAAATGGGCAGGTGGAGGTCACTAATAGAGCATTGGAGAACACTATTACCAAGGTTGTTAGCAGCAATAGAAAATATTGGGCAAACAGACTTGTTGAAGCTACTTGGGCCTAGAACACCACTTGTAAGACCACCACTATATTCATTCCCTTTGAGTTGGTATATGGTAAGAAGGCCCTATTGTCTATTGAAATTGAGTACAATACCTTGTGGATGCAAGCTGAGTTAGACTTGGATCTCACTTCACCACAATGGGAAAGGTTGCTCCAACTCAATGGTATAGATGAATTTAGAATGTAATATCTCCTACACATTGAGGTAATCCAACTGTAGAGGAATATTTGGCATGACAAGCACGTCAAAGAAAGGATTTTCCAAGAAGGACATTGGGCCATGTTCTATGATTCCAGATTTAAGGATTTCAAGGGGAAGTTGATGGAGAGATGGTTGGGTCCCTATCTAGTAGAGAAGTTTCATGAGAATGGGTCTATCCAAATCAAAACCATTTATGAGGAAGGGATTCCATTACTTTTCGATGGCCATAGGTTGAAATTGTGCAAGGAACCTCTATCTAAGGAAGAATGTGTCAGTTCATTCTGTGGAGAGATAAATGTGATTGGGAGGCTCATATCCCTAAGTCCACCAAAATTCGATAAAAAAATACAAAAAAGGGGAAAAAATAATAAGAGGGCATATATCAAAATCTCCATGAGGCATATGAGGCCCACTCCTGAGTTGAAAACCCCTCTGAGGCAACCCAGGAGAAAAAAAAGGGAAAAAGAAAAATAAAATATCCCTAGGTGAAAACCTCCTCTAAGATGCCTAGAGAAGGCATGCAATGTGAAAAACTCTACAGAGGCAACCTGCTTGTATAAAAAAAAAAAGTGAAAATAGAAACACATAGAAGGAGCTCTTGCACCATATATGTTGACATTCTTCTTCTTTTGCAGGACTACACACAGTTGGCATATTCTATGGCCATGGCAAAAAACCTGCAAGTTTCCATCCATCCTTCCATCTATACACCTCATCTCCACACTCTCCACTCACATGCCCATCTCTCTCTATCATCCAATCAACTAGACACTCCAATTTTACCTCCTCGTTGTGATGCTACAGGAGGGACTTGTATTGCTACATGAGGTCTTGTAATGCTACAGGAGGATCCTCTGAGGCTATAGGAGGGGGAATCCAATGGGAAAAATAGACTATAAGGCCATGCTTCCTCTATGAAATGATAAAGGGGGATCCTCTAACGATTCCTTCATCACCCATCCATTCCATTTAGCCAAAACTTGCTCAAATTTTTCACTTTGTCCTACCTCTAAAAAAACACAGAAACACCTACTTTCTATTCCTCCAACATCTACACCACTTCCCCGTGACTCTAAAAATATCCTCATGACTTGTAATCACTTCCCCTCAACACCAACATGCAAGATGAAGACTTCAAGGGAGGATTAAATCACTACTACAGGGAGAAAACTCATCATGTAGTAGCTTGTGCAGTCACAACAGAAATCCCTAAGATCTTTTCTTTCACCCACATAAAGCATGATGGAGCCATGTATGCAACCAAGAAGGGACACATCATCCTCATGGAGGAATTCCACCAGTAGCAACAACAACTTAGATATCAGGGAGGCACCTATACACACACACATAAAAGTTATTAATCATGGTATCATCAAGTTATGAAGACATGCACAAGAAACAAGCAAAAGAGTCAACTCCCTCTGAGTTCATGATGTTATATGGCCCATCTACAGCATGAAACCATCTTCAGCAACTCAATCCATAGGTAGGATCATGTATGGTAACACTCACCTCTTCCCTATGCATAAAATGACTAAAATGTGTAATGGTCGAGAAAGGAGTTTTAATAGGCTAGAGGTGGCCAGTGAACTTGGCCACCCTCAACTAGTAAAATTAAGTTTGTGTTAGTCACCCATGTAACATGGACATGTCAACTCAAATTCATGCAGTGTTCATGAAGAGTGGTGCGAAAATCACGAGGAGAGGGGAAATTATTGCAAGGAGTGGGGACAACAGTCCAAAAAAGGAAACTCGTGTATATTCCATGTCACCAAAGTGCTTCGAGCCTTTTCCACAAAGAGAATATTATGTATTGGGCTCAACTTCATTTTCTCATTTCAAAAAATTAGTTAGAGGAAGGATGAGCTATTGTTATCAGACCACCTAGGGTGCCACCGAGAAGTTTTGAACCCTCTATAGGTGCTACAGAAAGAATCTATAGGGAGGGATCAGATGCTATAGGAGGGTCGAGAAGGAGCTATAGGAGGCCAGAGTGACCCAAAATTGTCTCCAAACCCTCATGCACACATATAACTATTTTGAAAAGAAGTAAGTGACATCCCCCTTCCTTGTTTTCCATCTACTTACATGAGAATTTTTCTTGAAATTGATAACCTATAGTAGACAATTGAGTAGTAGGAGGTCTTTTTGGAAATTGTTGTGGGTAGAAGCAAAGAAAAATAGTTTGTTTGATATTAATTCTAGCATCCTTCTCCTTCACTGATACAAAGGATATTAACATTGTTTCCACGACTGAGAGTGCTTTAAAAAAAATTGAATTCCACACCTGAGTAACACCAAGGAGGGGCAGTAGAAGAAATGGGGGGAGGATTTAATAGAAGAGAACCCATAGACATCAAGAGGGTTCACCAACACCCCCTGTATTGAACATCTTCAGAAGACATCAATGGTTCGGTTACTTTGAACTTCTAAAAGGATATGATGATGATATCACTCATGAATTTTCCATGGCACTACATCCTCAAGGGAAAGATAGTGCCATTATTGTTGTTAGAGGATTGGCCATCTCCTTAAGTCCTGAAACCATAAGTAAAGTGACACCTTACCCTTGGGGGTTTGATCGATAAAAGAGAAGAAGACAGTAAGTGTGACAGCCAGGAATAACTTACTCATTTAGAAATAGAAGCCCATAAAATTTAAGAATGGAGTAAGAGGAGAAAGCCTACAATACTCTTGGGATGAGGTGGCTTATCGCATCCTCAAATATATACCTTATGAAGGGATATTGAGAGTTCTATATATCTATCATTTTAGGTTACTTCATGAGTTAATATTCAAAGTGAAATTTCCTCTCCCTCAAAGACTTAGTGTTCCCCATTTCCTCCTGCACTCAATCATTGAAATGATCCAGAAGGTGAGGGAAGGAAAGCATCAACACTTAGCCCACCATGGCCTCATCAAGTTAATTGTGATGGATGATTTCAGCCACTTAAGGAACCTTGTCCTATGGACTGGTTTTGTGGACAGGGACAGGGAGATATTCATTGAAAACAAAACCATCACACTTGGAAAAACACCAACCTCTAGCAATTGAGGTATGGGAGGAAAAGTAGAAGAAGAAGAGGTCGGCAGAATAAAGGAAGAAGAAGAAGGAGGAGGAAAAAAGGGAGAAGAATTAGAGCTTAAGGAAGAAGAAGCAGTAGGAACAAAGGGAGAAGAAGTAGATCTTAAGGAAGAAAAATAAGGGAAACAAGTTGAAGAAAAAGGAATCCTTGAGAAGACTTCTAAATCCCAAGGAAAAGAGAAGCAAGGAAAATAAACAAGTCTTTCTCTATGGAATTCAGAACAAGAAGTGGCTACCACATTGGCCACATTGAGAACTCCTGTCAAACTGATCCAAGTGGATCTCTAGACACCAGTGGCATGAAAAAATCTCAAAATTTAAAGTGGCGGAAAGACGATTAACTTGACATCAGATCGAAGTGTTCATCACCCTAATTCCAATGGTGCAAATGGCACTCCACTCCGAGTCTGGATGAAGATGATATAGGCAGTCAAAGTTGGGTTGAATTTTGATGACTGGGAAAGATTAATGAAGGCACAATTTGAACTTTTCCGGCAAATGGAATCTAGCCAACTCTGGCCAGATTCCTGGTGAAATCGTTGCTTGTTTAAAATGACCCCTTCGATCAAAAATTGAATTTCCAAAAATTGCATATTTTGTTTTATTATATATCTATATATATATATATATATATATATATATATATATATATATATATATATAAAAGATAAAGGGGGTGGCGGTCCACCAACCCCGCCACCCCAGCTCATAACCAATTCAACATAATTACGGAGGGGTGAGCCATGACCCCGCCACCCCACAAATCACACCCAATGAGCATGGTTTAATAAACATAATGGGTGGTGGGCTACCCCTTGGGGCATGGACCCAACCACACCCAAACGAAACAAGCCAACCACCACTTATTACAAGAGAGCCGGTTGGAGGTGGGTACGGTGGGCGGGCCATCCAAGGCGGGCCCGACCAAACCAATAATATAAAAAAAGGGGTTCGTTTAAATAAAGAGATTTCATGTATGAAAAAAGAAGGCGGGTTTTTACCACCACCCAACTCCATGTTATCCATACCATTTACCTCCACCACAACCACAACCCAAAACACATTCATCTTAAATATCCACTCCCACTTAACTACTTGTACCATAATTTTCAAACCCACACATTGAAGTAGCTCAACCCACTTACAATACTAAGGTACAACACTTTTAAACATATCCTCTTGAGTTAAATGGTATTCACCATAGCTCAGGAAGAGTATTGAAAAAAAGAGATTCTCTTGATATCATATATGGACCACATCTAGAAGAAGAATATTCAAATGAGAATACCAAAGGACCATGCGCTGCATTTGATGAAGAGCAGATAGAAAAAACAGAGACTGAGAAAAGCTCCCTCATGGTTACCATCAAATCCTCCATGTGTTCAAGAGAACAATCATCAAAAATAGGAATAATTGAAGGTCATGGTAGAAAAAGACATCCAAGATGATCCAAATCAACAAGTGGACCAGAGACATCACAACTATATTGAAATATGGTTCAAGACAGTCACTAAGTTGCAGCAATACTCTCTTCTTCAATTATGCTTGATATCATCAAAGTCAAAGCATTTGATCACTCAAATTTAGGTACATGTCAAAGCATACATTTCAAGCCTGCACATCAGCTTTTCTGTCATCCTGATGTGCACATGGTTCCATTGGAAATATTCTTATACTTGAAAGTGATTTTTCTTTTTAAGTAGAGTAGGGTAGAAAAAAATGAAAAATAAGAGAAAATTATAAAAATCTCAGGTGAAAACCTCCTTTGAGGCACCTCAAATTGGCTCATTGATTGAAAACCTTCATGAGGCGGTCAATGGGTTGGAAAAAAGAAAAAAAGAGAAAAAAGAAAAGATCCTAGGTGAAAACCTCCTTTGAGGCACCTATGCAGACCTACTAGTTGAAAACCTCCTTGAGGTGACTAATAGGCCTAGAAAAAAAAACTATTTGCTCCATCTATCTCTCTGATGAATGCATGTACTCTCCAACATCTACAAGCAACAAGAACAAGTTGGTAACAAAAGAAAAATTAGTCAAGCCTAGTCAAAAGAAGTCAAATTTTGACTTTATCTTTCTTTTTTCAAATGCTTCAACAAGGCCAATGCCATGCCAATCCATCTCCCTCATCTATTTCCACCATCCACCCATCATTCTCAAGCTTTTCCCATTTAGTTTCCTTGTTGTCCTAAAAAACTATAGGAAACAAAATTACATAGAGAAGAAATTTATTTTTTCCATAACTTGAAAACCATGCATCCATTTGCCAAGTTGTTTCATGGGGAGATGCATATGGATTATGGTAACATGCTCAAACAATTTCAGCAAATTCCAAGACACAATTTCCAAGCAATTAGCCTCCATAACCTACCACCGTTTTTTAATTTTTTCGATATCCATGCATCCATTTAGAAATATATTTCATGGGGAGATGCATATGGATTATGGTAACATGCCCAAGAAATTTCATCAAATTCTGGTGCATGGTTTCCAAGAAATTATTCTCCATCACCTTCAACCATTTTTAGTTTTTCTCAATATTAGTGCATCCATTGGAAAAGTTGTTTTATGGGGAGGTGCATAATGATGATGGAAACATGCTCAGAAAATTTCAGGTCAATCCATTCTACTGTTTGGGAGATATGGAAAAAACAATTTTGCTACAAGAGGTTGTCTTAAATTACTACAGGGTCTCTAGAGGAAGTTCTAAATCACTACAGGATCTCTATAGGAAGGCCGAGAAGAAGCTACAAGAGGTAATATGATGAAGAAATGGGTCAAAAGGTTAGGTATTCTTTATGGAAGGTTGATATTGGTCCCCCAACGCTTGCACATCAATAAGAAGACAACCCATCAGCAAAATGAGATTAAAAAAAAAAAAAGACGGTCAAGAAGATGTACCTGAGTCATTAATAGCACAACAACATCAACTCAGTAGTAGCATGCATGTCTCTCCAACAACCATCAGGTAGGTATAAGTATGCAATATTCTTGACCTCTTCTCTTTAGCATATTATAGTTAGAAATGTGTTTTCAATGCATGATAGATGAGGTTTTATAAGCTAAGGGTGGGTCAGTAGTCTCAGCCTCCTTCAACTAGTTAATTATAGCTCACTCCTTCACTCATGCAATGTTGAAAAGTCAAATTATAAAGGGTAATGATTTCAAGGAATGAGGATAGTAGTTAAAAGAAGAAATTTTTTCAAATGCCAAGTCACCACATCACTCCAAGCCCTCCATCCACTTCATATTCACTATCTATCCATCGTTCATCCATCCCATTTCATAATTTCAAGAATAAACACTACACTCTGTCTCACCCTAAAAACTTCTTGAAAAAAACAAACAAAGCATCCTCTTTATTTTAACAAACCTACACTACTCCCTCTAAGCCCTAACATCATCCTCCAAACCCTCTACATCATTTCTCATCACTACCATACAGTTAAAATACTATGAAAGAGAAGGAATGGATGCTACAAAAAGACAGAATGTTGCTACAAGAAGGAAGAAAGGAACAGATAGTGTTAAAACCAAAAAAGGTAGTGTTTAACACAAACCTAATCAAAATATAAAAATCCAAGGTCATTAGGCAATCATCTATGCCACAAGAGAGAAGAAGAAGGCAACAAAATGAAATGAGGCATTCACCATCAAAATAGAACTCAAAATGCGGTGATAAAAAGAGGCTTTCCAAGAGGTATCTAATCTCTTTCTAGCTTTTGTCCAAGGCCTAAAAGATGTTATAGAAATGGGAGAAAGGCATGGAAGTCAAGTTAAGGGCTTTCCCTAACCTCAGACTATCATTTATGTTCAAAATGAGTTTCATGTAGTTTTAATAGGGTTTCCTGTAGGTTTCCTATAATTTTGACAAGAATTACTACAGGATGCCCTAGTTCTCATCTAAAAGAATTTTGAAGGTTTTAGAGGTGTCCAAATGGTGGAACGAGGTAGAAGAAGGTTGATAAGGATGTGGAAGACCTTGGCAAACTAAAAAATATTCATGAACCCATCTTGAATAAGGGGAATAAAGCAAGCTAATGGTCTCAAGAAACAATGATTTTTCTATGCACAAATGGATTTTTGGGCTTGTCCTTGTAGAACTTACAGCCAATATTCTTAAGAGAAAGGACTAAAGGATGCACAAGAGAGAGGCCACCAGGGCCATGAATAAGGCACAATGAGGTTATTAATTTTCTCAGAGGATGAGCAACACTTTCAGCAAGGGGGTATGATGGGCCTCTGAATTAGACATAAATCAAAGCCCATGTCTCTAAATTAAACATAAATTAATGCCTATGACCATCCTTCAACACAATAAACCTCTCTTTTTTCATTAGATAATGTACTTTTAACTCTAATATATTAATTAGGAAAGTTTATGAATAATTTCATATTTGTGCCTAATACTATTTATTTTTGTGGAATATTATGAGAACATTGGGCAGGTTATGAAGATTTGGAGGAGGAGATAATTTAGGGACTTGCTCCCTACCATAAGAGGATCAATATTAAATAATAAATCAATGATATATTATGGAATTATGGCACAGATTGTGGAACTCCAATGATTGAGAAAATCTAGGAATGTGTTCTCTGTCATTTAATGCAGATTGATAATATTGGGAACTAGATCCACTAATCAAGGAATTTTGGTGGGGAAAGCTTCATCCTTTCATGGGGAATAATTCCTAATCATTTTTTAGAAGTACCAAGTCAAATTTTCCTCTAGGGAGAGATTTTTATTAGTCTTCTTGTGGAGAAAACTCATATTTTTACAGCTCCATTGTATTTTCTTGCAGGGATGTAATTGTATTGATGAAAATAATGAATATTGGTGTCATGTTCAGTTTCTAAATATTGTTATCCTCCATAGGAATCTGAGCTTCCTTGGGCTTGTCCATCCTAGGAGCCTCAAAGCCCTTTTTGTATCATTTTTTTCCTTCTTTTCACTTCTTATTCACATGCATCTCTTGTTTTTGGTTTGTTTCTATTTCCACATTTAGTATTAATTATTTCTTATTGTAGGATTGGGTTAAATGGTTTATGTAAGTTCTTTTGTAGGATAAAAAGCATTATTTCATCCTTGCAAAAGATTTGAAAGGTCATAGTAATCATTGAGCTACTTGGATTAGCCTTCTTATTCCCAAATCTAGATTTCTAGAACTCCTTTGTAGCGAAGAACAATAAATTTATGCTATTTTTTAGAGCATGCTAAAGAGATTCAATCGAGTTGGTTCCACTAGAATTAGATCACAAAAACATTATATTTAATAAAAAAATTCACCCCATTGCATTTGCACTTTATTATGTTAGGAATTTGATAGATTTACTAGCTCCCTAGTTCTCAAATTTTTTATTTTTAGACTAGTAATTTTCCATTATTTAATAAATCTTTCCCATGTATATATAAATTTGTGGATAGATGTATAGATTAATGTGTGTTGTTTCAAGGAGACCTCACCTCTTTCGCCTCATCCAAGGCTCATCCACCCATGTCGCCAAAATCTACTAAAATCTCAATCTGAATTCTTATTTTATAAGCAAAAATTTCCATTTCCAATGAGAAAATCTACCCATCTTGAAGCCCTTGCTTAAGCTCTGGGTAGTGTACACCACCTCCATGCCTTACTCTTCCATTTTCCACCTTTTCCAAGCTCCATTCCACCTTCTAGACCACTTCCTAAGCTTTCGACCTGTTTTTTCTAATAAAACAGGGGATCCTGTAGACATTCTATAGGAACTAGTACTCCTTGTAGACATCTTGTAGGAAAACCTGTAGTGGTCTGTTTGGAGCCCGAATTGAGAAAAATCATCACGAGAAGCTAGGATTAGGCCCCTACTTGCCCTCCAAGTCATATGAACCATTGTACTCATTTTCCTCCACACTTGTCTCCCCTGCTAAGGAACCAAGCAAGATTAGCATTTACATTTTTCAAACAAAAAAAAAAAGATGAAAAGGAAAAGTTATTTTATATTTATTCATGCACACAACAATTAGCACTCTCTAGATCATATTCCATGCTCAGTTAGTTTAAATCATAACATGTGATAAATAGTGTTAAGTTAGGGTTCTTTTACATTTAGTTCATGATCTTTATGCAATTAGAATATGTTTCTCTCCTTGTACTTTATTTCTTGTAATAGGTTAGGGTTTCCATTTCAATTCATATTTTGCAATTGGTTTAGGGTTTGATTTCAGTACATACACTCCATCACATCATGACAACAAATGAAGGACACATTTTATGCTACACATATAGTGTCGATACCTCTTAAGTTTGTATGAATCCCTGGTTGATAATTAAAAGCAATAACTTTGGGAGTTGCAACATTATTGTTGCAATACCGAGGCTCATCCACATTCCCATGACTCCAAAGATGAGAAATAATGTGACAGAAAAAGAGTTTTATGGGTCTCTAGATAGGTGAAGGATTTGATTTTCTGAGTTTTTGTGGTCAAGTCTAAGTCAAGGGTGTATTGCTTGGTTATTTGAATTGGTTTTTTGTGGTTGGAAAGTTAGTGTTGGGGACACCCTTTTGGTCAGATGGAGATTTTACTATTGTTCTATTTTGTTGCCTAACTAGAGTTGATGACATAATGCATGCTTGTTTGAATTGGATTCACTGTGATTGAAAGGCATATGTTGGTCTAACTTTAGGACATAAACCTTGTTCTGAGAAACATAAGTTTTGTGCTAGAATGAGCTGAGGAAACATTACCTAGCCTGAGCCAAGGGTATATTACATGGTTTGAACTGAGGATGTATTGCATAGATATTTGAATTGGTTCCATTGTAGTCGATTGGCCTGATCCAAGGGAACAGTGCATGGTTATTTGAATTGGTTGGTAGGCCTGAGCCAAGGGCACAATACATGGTTATTTAAATTAGAATTCATTATGGTTTGTAGGCCTGAGATGAGGGCACAGTGTGTGGGTATATGAATATTTTTGTTGTAGTTGGAAAGATTGAGCCAAGGGAATAGTGTGTGATTATTTGAATTTGTTTTCGTTGTGGTTGGCATGTTTGATTCAATGACAAATTATATAGCTTTTTGAGTTGGCACGTGTTGGGTTGATCTTAGGGTATATTGTCTGGCCTAAGTTGAGGGTGTTTTGCATGCCTTGACTTCAGGGCATATTTCATAGTTATTTGAATTGGTCACATTGTGGATTTATATCATTGGGAGGCTTGTGCCAAGGGCATATTACATTGTTATTGAATTTGTTTTGGTCGTGAGCCTATGTTGGTGACACTCTTTTTCTAGTTGATCTAACTAACATGAATTTAGCATATTGATCCGAGCAAGGAACATGAGCAGCTGAGTTGGTACATCATGCGACTAGTATGCTCATCGGTGGTTTGAGCTTAATCTATATAACCAAATTTTATTTTTACATGGTATTGGCACATCGATTTGTACATTTGTAGAACCGTAAAGAGGAATCTTGTAGAACCCATAAAGGGTCATTTTGTATAATGTGCCCTATTTCTATTGTTTTATCGAATAAATCATTTTTATATAGTTCCATATGGGTTTTTGGAATGATTTTTTAGAGAAATTAAATCTAAAATAAGGGAAATTATCATAATTCAGTGGTGATTAATACAAAGGTTATGAAGAGCTATGAAGTGTGTCTTTTATATGGTAAAATTGTACTTCTTGTTCTTGATGGTTATGAATAGGTTTCAGGGTTTTTAGCAGGTGTTGCATGTATGAACAAATCATGATCAGGGAAAAGTGTCATAATACGAGATTGATGAATAGATTGTTGTGATGAGCTAAGGAGGTTATTAGGAGGTTATGATAAAATTATGATTACAACGACATGATTAGTTTTTGAAGACTTATATTGTTTGTAGAGCATGTGGATCCGTTTTGAAATATTGTGAAAAGTGGTCCACACTGAGTTGAATAAGGAAGTGGGTGCCTCCACCAAGGTTGGTGCCTCAATCAAATTGTAGCCTATTGCAAGTGGGTGTTTGAAAAATTTTGAGTTTGGTGCCTCAATCAGGTTGTAGCCTATTGCAAGTGTTTGTTTGCACATTTTCAAGGTTGTTACATCAATCAGGTCATAGCCTATTGCAAGTGGGTGCTTTCATGTTTTCAAGGTTGGTACCTTAATAAAGTTGTAGCCTATTCCAAGTGGGTGCTTGCACATTTTGGGGTTGGTGCCTCTAGTATGTTAATTCTAGCAATTCTATGTAAATAAATTGAAGAAGAAAAAAAAAAGAATGTGTGATTGTCTCTCGTAAGGGTTTCCACATAAAACCTTGTGGTGTTTTATGTTGATGTTGTTGGGAGAATTAACTATATTTTAATTAGGATCAATTAATTTCACTCATACATACATTATCAACCAAGGTAGGTCTTTTTGTTTCAAGGTTTTTATGCAAAGTATAAGAAAGTAACAATGCTAACTAACACTATCTAATTCTAAAAACACTATGAATGACACACAATCAAAATCAAGTCGTTGTAAATGCTCACTCTCAACATAACAAAATCATCGCTATCACACTTCAACATCCAAAGCACTTTTCACATAGTAATGAAATGAAAGCACTCTTACAGAATAAAATCACTCAATCACTCGAGATCACTGTTACAGAAAAAGAAACAACACTTCTAGAAAAAATTACATAAACTTGGTATTCAACCAAAACCTCACCCAATCAAGAAACTCACTACAATCACCACTTCATCAATATGTGGAATCACAATGTAACAAACACACAACAATGAAGCTAACAAAACCTAAAGCCTGTAGCAATAAAATAATAAGTAGCACACATTAATAAATGGATCGATCCATATCAAAATCAACTATTATACAAACCCATAAATTAGTAAATTGCAATATATTAATAGAAATATCTAACAGTCATGGTGAAATAACAAAAAATATAACTGAGAGGAAATTAAGCATGTTGCTACACTACCTTGTTGTCATAGTGATCCATACTAAAGAGGAGGGCCCTTCCTCCTTAGCAACGAGCTAGTAATGCACAACTCACAATCTAAGTAAGTGAAATATTATAGAGCCACAAACCATAAGAGTTTGCATTAATATCAGAAAAAAGTTGCAGATTCATAGTCTCTCCCAAAAATGCAATATTGTCGTCACCCCTACCCTGGGTAGAGGGATTCTTGTCTTATATATTACATCATGTTTATTCTTGAAACCACAATCATCTATGAGAATCTATGGATTCTCATGTTTTCCAAATTGAGAGACTTACATAATAAATTACAACTAGTTTACTAAGAATAAAATAATGTTATAACAGTATCTCCAAATAGTGAGAGGCCTATTGATTTTTATGTAACATCGAGCAGTATTCTCGAATGAATAGAGGCCCCCTAATTCGGCCTAGAAGAATTATGGAAATTAAAATAAATAAAATTTATTTTTGGCATCATGTAGGCTCAAGAAGTCAAGTCAGCCCCGCCATGAAAGGGTGTGTCACTTGGTCAAAATTCACCCATTCAACTTTAGATATATATATATATATATATATATATCTATATATATATATATATATATATATATATATATATATATATATATATATATATATATATATGTGAAACTTCATTTGATCACCCTCTCATTATCATCTCTCTTCTATATTAGCCACACATGGGAACAGATAAAGGAAGAATTTGACTGAAGTTTGGAGTTGGAGTTTTGGCCCAGATTTCTAGAGAGTTTGGATTTGTAAACCTTGTTGAAGAAAATTTCTCCTAGAAGAAGAGTTGTTGGGCTCTCTCTCAAATTTGGGTTTCCCAAGGAAAAAATTGTTGTCTCTATTGAGCATTGTTATCTCTTAATGATCTTGTAGGAATTTACAGGGTAAGTTCCTCAGAAAGAATACCAAAAGGACACCGCTCACAACCAGATCTCAAATCAATACACCAGTATTTTTGACGTGGTTAAAACCCTCAGAGTGCAAGGAGGGAAACAGTCCACGGCCTGTCCCAACGTGGGTACTACAGGCAATTTATTAATCAAAGAATGAAAATTTACATAAGCTTCTCTCATGCACGGATTACCCGAACAATGACCCTCCATGCGCTTTAAATAGAACTCATGGACCAATCGGGTGTCAAGCCACGGATCAAGTGTCGATAATACCGAGGTGAGAGTGAACCGTCGGATCACTACATATCGTGACCGTCGGATTGTAAGTTACAATATGTACAACGGTAAAGAAACACACTTTACCTAACTCTATACCTAACTCTAAACTAGACCAAGTTGAACTTAACTATATCCTATGTGTCGGAATATCCTAACATCCCCCCTTAAGAACAACTTGGGATAGGATTGAAGGATTTACAAATATGACACAATAGGAGAAGGAAGGAGGCACTAGAGCCTATCCCCCCTTAGTGACAACTTCCTGAACTCCAAGCATATATCGAAGTTTAGTGAACTTCGCCTCTGTGAGAGCCTTTGTGAAGATGTCTGCAACCTGATCATCTGTTGGACAATATTGCACTTCAAGAACATGGTCATGAATGAGCTTTCTGATGAAGTGCATGTGTAGTTCGATGTGTTTGCTGCGCTGATGCTGAACTGGATCTTTGCATAGCTGAATGGCACTTTGATTATCACACCAAAGTGTGGTTGGATGCTGCTGCTCAAAGCCAAACTCTGATAGGATCTGACGAAGCCACAAGGCTTCCTTACTAGCTTCCACGGCACCACGATACTCTGCTTCGGCTGACGAAAGAGAAATGGCAGCCTGTTTCTTACAAGCCCATGTAATAGGTCCTGAACCAAGAGTGAAGACATAACCGGCAGTAGACTTCCGATCATCAGGGTCACCAGCCCAATCAGAATCAGTGAAACCAACTAACAGAGGAGCTGCTTTGGCACTGTAATGAATCCCAAACTGTACTGTACCTCGAACATAACGAAGTATTCTTTTGGCTGCTTTCCAATGACTTTCACGGGGGTTTTGCATAAAACGAGCAACAAGGCCAACAGCAAAGGAAAGATCAGGACGAGTATGGGTTAAGTACAAGAGTTTTCCTACAAGTTGACGGTATAAGGTAGCATCAACTTCAGGAGAAGTACAAGAGACTGAAAGTTTGACTCCAGACTGAAAGGGAGAAGGGGCTGGCTTACAGTCTTCCATGTGAAAATGACGAAGAATATCACAAGCATACTTGGACTGGGAAAGGGAAATACCTTCCTTGGATTGCAAGACTTGAAGACCGAGAAAATAGTGTAAGTGTCCTAAGTCTGTCATTTCAAATTTCTTTTTAAGGATAGACTTCACATGGTTTATAAGGTTGGGATCACTACCAGTAAGGATAAGATCATCAACATAAAGAACAAGGATGATAAGAGAGTCACCCACTTTCTTGGTGTAGACAGTATTGTCAGAATGACACCTAGAAAAGCCAGATTCTAAAAGAAAGCTATCCATTTTGGCATACCAAGCCCGAGGAGCTTGCTTGAGACCATAAAGGGATTTCTTAAGTCGACACACAAGGCTGGAGTCTGTTTGTATGAAGCCAATGGGTTGTTCCATATAGATTTCTTCCTGCAAGTCCCCATGCAAGAAGGCAGATTTAACATCCATCTGATGGACTTCCCATTTTAAAGAGGCAGCAAGGGAAAGAACAAGGCGGATAGAGTTCATTTTGGCAACAGGGGCGAAGGTTTCAGTGTAGTCAATGCCTTCAACCTGTGAAAAGCCCTTAGCAACAAGACGAGCTTTATGTTTATCAATTTTGCCATCTGGTCCATACTTGGTTCTGTAAACCCATTTACATCTTACAAGTTTTCGTCCCTTTGGTAGAGGAACAAGATCCCATGTATCATTTGTCATCAATGAGTGATATTCTTCATTCATAGCTGCTTCCCAATGTGGATGGCCTGAAGCTTCTGCAAAAGTGTCAGGATCATGATTTACTGGAGCTTGAGCCAGTAAAGAAGAGGCTCTTTCAAACTGAGAACGTGTACGTCGCTGATCTGTAGGATCACCGGCAAGATCACCTGCTGCATCTCGAGTAGCACGGACCCATCTTGGAAGTTGAGGATCCTGAGAAGGAGGGGGAGGAATGTCATCCTCACTTTCATCATCTGAAGAAGAAATGTTTTCAAAAGTAGAAGAGATAGGAAGAGGTGGCACATCCGCCGGACTAGGCTCGCAGGCCGATTTATTTTCATCAAATTTTACATCTCTTCTAATGATAACATTTTTGGACTTAAATGGAATAAGTCTATAACCTTTTACATCTTCAGAATATCCAACAAAAGTGCATTTCTCACTCTTAGGTTCTAAAGCTTTATGCTTTTCATCTGGAATATGGGCCCATGCTTCACTTCCAAATACACGAAAGTGACTTACATCTGGTTTAATGGAACTCCAAGCTTCTTCTGGAGTGATATTCTCTAGAACCTTAGTAGGAGTGCGATTGATTATATAATTTGCACAATTAATTGCTTCGGCCCAAAAACTAAGACTGAGTCCTTTAGATTGCAGCATACAATTAGCCATTTCCTTTAAGGTGCGATTTTTCCTTTCAGCTACACCATTTTGTTGTGGAGTGTATGGAACAGTATGTTGCATTTGAATTCCATTTTCAGTGCAAAAGTTGATGAATGTGTTTTTAACATATTCTCCACCATTATCAGTTCGTAGCTTAAGAATTTGATGTCCAGATTGTTTTTCAACAAAGGCTTTGAAGGCCAAAAAAGTGTTAAATACTTCGCTCTTGAGTTTTAAGAAGTATACCCAAGTGCATCTGGAGAAATCATCAATGAAAGTTAAGAAGTACTTGCAGCCAGAGAATGAAGCAACAGGAAGAGGACCACATAAATCACTGTGCACAAGCTGTAAAGGGGCTGAGGCGTGCCAAGAGGCACGTTTGTCAAAACTGTCCCGATGATGTTTTCCGAGTACACATCCGGAACAAACACCATCTCTGCAAGATACCATAGGAAGACCTGTCACCATATTTTCTTTACATAGATGCTGAAGGGAGCGATAGTTTAAGTGACCAAATCGCTCATGCCAAAGTTTGCTCACTTCATCATTATGAGCAACAAATACTGAGGGAAGATTTGATGACCCAAAGGTGTGAAACTTATACAACCTTTTGGAATCATCAGCAAGACCAGTAGCTAGAATCTGTTTAGGATCTTTTAGATCCTTGATTACAACATCATGAGGTGAAAATTCAACAATTTTACCTTCACCTGAATGAGTTATCTGATAGACAGATAGAAGGTTGCAGGATAAGGTTGGAACACATAATACATCATTAAACTGACCATTGTCTAGATGAACAGTTCCAGTCCCTACAACATTAAGAGATCTATCATCACCAATATATATATTTTTGGTGTTACAATCATTTAAAGAAGAAAACATGGCTTGATTTTTGGCCATGTGACAAGAGGCTCCAGAATCAATGAGCCACTCATGAGAATGAGAAGAAGAAGAAGATACATTTAATGCATAACCAGACTGAGATGATTGATAATGACATGCAGAAAGTGCCATTCCGGAAGTTGAAGTTGAAGTAGGCTCCACATGGATGTTATGTTTCTTCATTGCGGCTTCCAAGGCTTCCATCTTCTTAAAGCATTTAGATTCTAAGTGGCCATCTCGATTACAAAAGTTACAATGTCTATCAGACTTCTTCCATTTGTTTTTATTGGTCTTATCATTTTGCTGAAATGATCTTTCATTTTGAGGCTGAGATGGTTTAGGACCATTCTTTTGAGGATATGACTTCTTAGGATTCTTTGAATTTGGTTGCTGCTGGGCGGCTAATGCTTTCGTGGAAGAGTTTCCAAGATTAAGAAGACCAAGGTGTAAGAGTTTTTCTTGTTCTCTTATTAAGGAATCACAAAAGGAGTCAAAGGAAGGGGCCTTGTATTCTTGTCCTTGACAAATGAAAGCTTCCCTTGTAGAATGGAAAGTGGAAACAAATACAGAGTAGGCTGGTCTCAACTTAGTAAGGATGGAATAAATAAGGTTACCATCTTCTTTCTTAACTTTAACACCTTCCAAGAGATATCTAAGGGTCTTGAATTTGGACAAGAAATCTTCAATGCAAGAAAAATTATTAGGATCCAAAGTAAGCAGCTCATTTTCAAGTTGATGGGCTCTAATTTCATTTTTAATTCCAAAAACTTTCGCAAGTTTTTCTAATGCTTCATGAGGAGTCTCAAGTTCTGCAATGTGGAATCTAAGATCAGGAGAAACAGACATCCCTATCAAACCACGTGCTTGATCTTGTCTATTTTCCCATTTTGCCGCCTTGTCTTCATCTTTTGGTTTCTTCTCTTGGTCTGTGGCTATTCTGTAGAGACCTTTACTTCTAAGTAAATCTCCCATGTAGGCTACCCATTGGAAGTAGTTAGTGCTGTCAAGAATGACTTGGCATGGACTTTCCATTTTTTGAAGAAAAACTGAAGCTGAAGATGCTGAAAGTAAGTGGTCCAATGGATAGATCTCGAAAACATAGGCGGTTTTAAAAAAAACGGCTCTGAAAAAGGCTTCCGGATGAAGAAGTTATGGCTTTTTAAAAAAAAATTGTTGACGATGCCGGCAAAGTGCGCGAATGTGCGAGAATGAAAAAATCCGCCCCCACAAAATGGAGACTTGAACCCAAGACCTCTACTCTCTTAAAATAGCTTTGAACCAATTGATCTATACAAAAAATTTGAGAGAGAGAGAGAGAGAGAGAGAGGGGGGGGGGGGGGGGGGGGGGGCCTTGATTTGCGTGCTTGCCTTGAGAAAGCTCTTTTTCCCTACAAAACACAAAACACAAAACCCAACACGAATATGCAAAGAAAAACGAACCTTGCGGCTCAAAGTTAGCTTTAGCCGAAAAACTAGAAATTTTTTAAAAAAATTTCAAAGTTAGCTTTAGCCGAAAAACTAAATATTTTTCTCAATGTTTCTGATTTTCCGAGATCACACTAAGGTGCAGGGAAAAGAGCATACGCATGAGAAAAATCCTTCCTTTCTGTTTCTGATTTGCCCAGATCGCACAAAGTCGCAGGGCAAAGAGCATACGCAGAAATGAAAGGTATAGATCCGGTTAAAAAAAAGGCTAAATAAACCGAAACCGAAATAAGCAGAGAGAAAATAACAGTAAACTGCAAAAAACACTGTATACCTCCCGATCTGAAAAATGACGCAGCTAGGGCTACCGGAAACCTTTTCGCATGAAACAAAAGGGGTTCCTCACTGAAACAGATGCTCCGAACGCAACAGAGCAGTCCTCTCGGCCCGAAAGCAGTCAGAAACAGCAGATCTAGGAAACAACAGCCGCATGCAGTTCTACCGGCTTCAGATTTGGATCACCAATGGACGCGGCCCTCAAATAGCTCTGATACCATGTAGGAATTTACAGGGTAAGTTCCTCAGAAAGAATACCAAAAGGACACCGCTCACAACCAGATCTCAAATCAATACACCAGTATTTTTGACGTGGTTAAAACCCTCAGAGTGTAAGGAGGGAAACAGTCCACGGCCTGTCCCAACGTGGGTACTACAGGCAATTTATTAATCAAAGAATGAAAATTTACATAAGCTTCTCTCATGCACGGATTACCCGAACAATGACCCTCCATGCGCTTTAAATAGAACTCATGGACCAATCGGGTGTCAAGCCACGGATCAAGTGTCGATAATACCGAGGTGAGAGTGAACCGTCGGATCACTACATATCGTGACCGTCGGATTGTAAGTTACAATATGTACAACGGTAAAGAAACACACTTTACCTAACTCTATACCTAACTCTAAACTAGACCAAGTTGAACTTAACTATATCCTATGTGTCGGAATATCCTAACAGATCTTACTATTTTCGCTATATTACTATTGATATTTTCTGTGGATAATTTCTCAATGATATCAGTGGCATAATGATAAGTTGTTAAAGATAATTAGGTAGTAATTATCAAATCATAAAATTTTGTTTCTAGTCCTCATCCTATAAAAAAGTCAACATGGTATCAAAGCTTGTTAAAAGAGTAGTCATTGAAGTCAACCTAGAATACAATATGGATGGACTGATTTGTGCAAAAAAGAGAAAACTTAAGAGAATTGTAGCCTTAGAGTAAAATAAGAACCATAGGAAGCATGAGTAGGAAGAATGAGTCGTTTTTTTTCAATTGAAGAAGACTGAAAGGACAACCCTAGAGAAGGTTGAATTTATTTTATGGTTTGATCAAAAGCTTGTCTCATTTTAATGTAACTATCCTTAGAAGAGGCATGGAGTGTGCCCTAGTCTGAGCTACAACAAGGAGGAGACCTATGTAAGTCTATTTGAGATAAACTGAGTTTGAAGGATTTGACTGTCCTAGAGAAGCCAAGGGTTCTGTGGGAAAAAGAAGACATGGTCGTAGGATAAATAAAGGCAATGCTACAATCTTCCCTATCCCTAGGAGTAGAGTCGCATGGAAAGCAAGGTAGATTGAGGGCCTTAGACATTAAGATTAGGCTATCGAGGAATACTTGTGGAAGGATGACGGTCTATATTGTATGGGTTAAGGATATATTTGGTAGAATTGAGTGTTTTAGATAGGTTGAGGCTTGAACAAGCCTAAAATACCTTTCCCATAGTTGTAACATAGTTTTGTTCAAGGGTTGAGTCAAATATTTGGAGGATGAAGATAGTAGAGATTGTTATCACCTAAAAGGTGATCACCTAGACATTTTCTACTAGGATGATCAAAATACGCCATGTAGTATGGGTTTTTACACATTAAACCCCACTTTCACCTTAGGAAAACCATTTTTCCGAAATTATTTAATAAAGTAAGCCAAAAACCCATAGGAATAACTAAATAAATCATTATTTATTTATTATTCCCTTGAAATAATTATTAAATCACTATTTATTAATTATTCATAAACACATTACCGAGGAATAATTTATTACTCCTTAATCACCACACATGCCTCTCATGAAATAATTATTAATCATTATTTAGAAATTAGTTCTAGCTCACTTTTTTTTTTTTTCTCAGTAAAACTAGCTAAGCATTTATATTATATACAGGAAACAGTACATGCAGAAAAACAGTTTGTCCAGGGCCAACTGTGGCACCTTGGAAGACTTTGCTCGACACTGAATTTGCCCACGCAGGGGCATTCCTTCCATGATGATCCAAAACATCTGACACGGACTTGAGTTTAGACAATAGTTTAGCAGCCCGCGCAGGGGCATTCAGCAAAAAGACTCATAACAGATGGACACAGAAGATGAACCTTGCCATGACACAGAACAGATGGACATAGAGTTTGAAAAAGAACTAGAAACATAGAAACAAAACGAGGGAAAAAAACCAGAGAGTGCCTCTGAGGATTAGTCTTCAGGCTTTTCCTCCACGATATAGCACCATCCTTGGCCTTCAGGAGCACCAGCCCACATTGCCCAGGGATCCTTCTCAGTGGCTGACGGAGTCTGCTCTGGAGGCAGAGGAGGGGCTTGTTGCGGCTCCTTTCCTGAATTGCCTTGTTCAATTGGAGGCTGCAGCACTGGACTGTCCTCGCTAGTGCCTTCAGGAGGCATCTCAGCCGAGACCGGTTGCTTTCCCTTGTCGTTCTCCTCCGGAATCTTCGTGAAAAGGACTGATATATGCGCGTTGATGCCTGTGTTTCCCTGCGAGCTTCCCAGTGTGAAAACAACTGAGCCGAAGGCTGGGAGCATAGGCGCACCTTCACTGGAGCTGCCCACCTCCAAGAACTGATTGGCTGGGACTGGTAAGGCGCCCGCCCTCCTATAGCAGTAGCAACAGCAGCAGTGATGGTGTTCATCTGCTGCCGGGGTGCGAGAAGAAGTTCCGCGTCCAGTTCCCCTCCTGCACGGCTGTCTCTCCCGCAGTCGCGCCATAATTTCCCCAAATCCCTCAAATTGCTCCAGGTATGAACTTGTGGGCTTGAAATCCCAACTCTTTCTGCTGCCTGAGTGCCGTCCCCGACTCCAAACAAAGCCGAGTTCAATTGCCCAGGTACTACGCTCAGGATGATCCAACACGAAGCATACGTCGCCCAGGTGAACGCCCTCGCCTCCCGTGGGCTTGAAATCCCAATTCTTTCTGCAGCTTGTAGGCCGTCCCCCGTCCCAAACAAAGCCTGGTTCAATTGCCCAGGTACCCCGCGCAGGATGAACCAGCCAGAAGTAAACGTCTCCCAGGTAAACGCCTTCACCTTCCTCCTCAGATGTGGACCTTCTACCCTCAGAGCACAGTGCTGCTGGCTTGGCTCTCTGAGCCCTGAGCAGCAACATTCTTTCATCTTTAACCACGCGATCATTCTCTTGGGATTTGCAGGCATTGAATTCCCACTGCAATCTCCCCATCGTTCCCAGCGTCGCCATAACTGCCTTTGTCCCGCCTCCCTCTTCTTAACGTTTCGGCGGCCCCTGTCATTAAATTCCTTCGCTCTTCACGTGGCTGCACATGCTGGGCATGTGGCACGTCATGCCCGGTGACACCCGCATCCGGGGAGTTCTAGCTCACTTTGACCATATCTCCTAAAAATAATTAACAAATCATTTTTATTTACTAATTACTTTAACCGTTTTTCTTAATTAACTCAATTAATCATTATTTTTTTAGTTAGGTCACTAAATAAATATTTTTTCAAGAATTTTTCCTCTCTCAAATATAATAAAATACTCCTAATGGTCAGATCTTGATTTGGTCTAATAATTGCACAAACATTATAGAACTTTTAAGGTATAAAATTGACCACCTAAGACAAATGTACAACCAAAATAAGCTTTATAAGAATCAATAGGATTCAAGATGATGATGTGAACCATGTGGGATCATTCACCATTTTTGGGGTAAGCAAGTAAAAAGATTAAAAAATAATAAAATAATAGAACTATTTTTTCAACTTGTATTTTCAACTTATCTCCTTAAGTTTTTACTCAAATTAAGAGTGGGAGTACTCGTTGGATGTAAAATTTAATTCATCATCCAAGGAATACCCATGTTGCATACTTTCAATGGACCCTACTACACGAAAAATGAGAAATACATGAAAAATTGTGATTGCAATCATGTTTTTCATGTATTTCTCATTTTTCGTGTAGCATGGTCCACCAAAAGTATGCAACATGGGTACTCCTTGGATGAGGAACAAAATTATGCATCCAACGAATGTTCCCCTTGAAGACATGAAAAATTGTGATTGCAATCATATTTTTCACGTATTTCTCATTTTTCGTGTAGCATGGTCCACCAAAAGTATGCAACATGGGTACTCCTTGGATAAGGAACAAAATTATGCATCCAACAAATGTTCCCATTGAAGTTTGAGTAAATCCATAGGGAGATAACTTGAAAACACAAGTTGAAAAGGTAGTTTTTTTCCTCTAAAATTTGATGATGTAATGCAATCTTATTTTATTATTTCCACTATTATTTTATATTTTCCTTAGGAGGCCCATATTAGACCTCAAAATGTCCCTAATGGAGGCACTTTACAACCCAACATAGGGTAGATGTGTAAGTGCAATGTAAGTATGTAAACAATTTTAAATGTCGGCTCAATTAAAAAAAAAAAGTGATATTGGGGATGAGTGTAAACATTTAAATGTTGATCATTTTTTAACTTTTTATTAAAATGTTAAAATTAATAAATAAAAAGTTAAAAGTAATATAAAAAAAAGTGATATTGGGGATGACTGTAAACATTTAAATGTTGATCATTTTTTAACTTTTTATTAAAATGTTAAAATTAATAAATAAAAAGTTAAAAGTAATATAAACCTAGTACCCGGACGAGTGTAAATATTTGAATGTGGGCTCAATTAATATTAAAAAGTTAAAAATAATAACAAAATAAAATTCAATTTGTTATATTTTTATTTTTTTATTAACTTGTGAATTTTTACAATACCATGGTCCAATACCATGGCTTATCAATACCACAAGCTCAAAACCCTAATTTATTTCACAATCAAAACATTTTATATCAATATGATATTCACCTCCACTTTATTGTGGATTATTAACTTGTAAATAGGCTTTGTTACAATACCATGGGCCAATACCATGGCTTATCAATACTACACTCCCAAAAAAACATAATTCATTTCACAATCAAAATATTTTATAACAATATGACAATATTCTTAACCATGGATATTCACCCCCACTTTTTCATGGATATTATTAACTTGTAAATAAGCTTTGTTACAATACCATGGGCCACTATCATGGCTTATCAATACCACATGCCGAAAAAACATAACCTATTTCAAAGTCAAAATATTTTATAACAATATGACAATGTTTTTAACCATGGATATTCACCCCCACTTTGCCATTGATATTATGAACTTGTGAATAGGCTATGTTACAATACCATGGCTTATTAATACCACATGTCAAAAAATCATAACTTATTTCACAATCAAGATATTTTATAACAATATGAGAATATTCTTAACCATGAATATCCACCTCCACTTTACCATGGATATTATTAACTTGTAATACGTTTTGTTACAATACCATGGGCCAATCATGGCTAATAAATACCACATGCTCAAAAACCATTACTTATTTCACAATCAAAATAATTTATTTTAATTTAATTTTATACCATTTTTAAATTAAATCTAAAAGTAAAAAGGTTATAATTACTTTTGAGATATATCTAAACCCTCTATCCTCATGACTACTAAAAATATTCCCATAGAAATTAAATCAAGGTTTTAATAAAAATAAAATGAGAATACTTTTATAGATAAAGATGTGAAATTTATATAATATAAATAATATTATAAAGAACTAACATAGATCCATCTTAACTAAGGATCCAAGTGATGAGAGAAAGCAAAGTGACTAACAATAATATAGGAAAGATACTGCATGATTCTTTTAAGTTTTTCATTATTGTATTTTCTTTGACATGATTGATCCAAAATATAGGTTTAATATTTTACAACCAATTGAGTTTTTTTAATTTAGACACTTTCTTAAACACGATACAATGGGATCAAATTTAAGAGAGGGGGAGTGGAGAGAGAGAGGGAGGGAGATAGTGACATAGTTGGAGGTTGGAGAGAGAGAGAGTGAAAGAGAGAGTGTGTGCTGGGAGGAGAGATAGGGAGAGAGAGGAAGGAAGATACAAAGGAGAGAGGGAGAGAGAGAGAGAGATGGATTTGGAAGGTGTGAGAGAGGGAGGAAAGAAAAAAGACATAGAGAGATAGAGTTATAGAGAGAGAGGGAGTGACAAGTGAGATATGGAGAGAAAGTGAGGAAGAGAGGAGAGGAGGGGAGAGAGGAAAGAGGAATGGAGTGAGATAGGGAGAAAAGGTGAATAGAGAGAGACAGATGGATGGGAGAGAGACAAGAAGAGAGGGAGGGGGTAGTGATATATTTGGAGAGAGAGAGAGAGATATTGGGGGGAAGATAAAGGGAGGTGGGAGAGATGAAGGAAGAGAGGGAGGTCTCAAGAGAGATAATGGGAGAGATAGGGAGAGATGGAGTTGGATGGGTAGAGAAAGGGAACAAAGAAGAAATACATATAGTGATAAAGGTGGAGAGAGAGAGGGAGTGACAAGGGAGAGATAGAGAGGGAGTGGCAAGGGAGAGATAGAGAGAGAGTGAGGAAGAGAGGAGAGTGGAGGGAAGAGAGAGAGAGCGAGAGTGAGAGAAGGAGAAGAGAGAGAGAGAGAGAGAGAGGCAGAAGGAGATGGAGGGAGAGAGATAGATAGATATGGAGAGAGATTGTGTATGTTTGAGGGTGAGATAGAGAGAGGGAATATGAATGAAACATAGATACAAATATAGATATTATATAGTATTATACAACCATACTAGATCCATAATAATCCATATCTGGCAAGCGCTAAGAGGGATTAAATCTCTCGAGGTGAAAACCTCTTTTTTAGTGCACAACTTGAGGAAAAGTTTGCACCTCAAGATATTTTATCCCTCTCAATACTTGATAGATCTGAGGTTAAGATGGATCTAGGTTGGTTATATAATATATATATTTTTATCTATGTGTCTCTTTTCTATTCCATCTCTCTATCTTATTAGGTTCCTATACCAATGAGTCATAATGTTTGAATGGATGAGATTAAACCTATAATATGTACATACCTTTGCTTTCTGCAAATGTTTTCCATATTCAAAAAATTAAAAAATGTAAAGAGGGTATGTCATAAAATAATAATCAAAGGACAAAAAGAATAAAAAGGTCAAAAAGATTAAAAAAATATGAACCCCAAGAAAAGGAAAAGACCATGAAAGTGAGCAAGCCAAAATGCCACTACTATTTACTTTTTGTGCAAAATAAATGATTATGTGCAGTTTTTAGTCTTTGCCACAATCCATGATAGTCAAAATGTTTAAACTTGGCTATTTCATGTTTCAATTTCATGTCTATAGATAGACAATAAAAATCTAACCAAACTATTTAATCTTGGCAGATGAGTAGATAGGTAGAGTAAATAATAGGAGCTCAACTATTTAATCTGAGCCCTTGGATGTAATAAGGTTATATTTAGTTAGTTTAATATTGTAAAGAAAAATAAAATGTTTGATAAGGGTTTTCTAGCTCAATTTCACCCTAATAAAGAGAAGTAAAAATGGTAGGATGAGTAGATGGGTATGTAGTAAAAAGGTTGCATAATTTTGATGATTGATTAGACAAAAGCATGTGTATCATCTTTTTCATCATAAAATTTCCAAATGTGAATGGGCACTCAAGTATGCAAATGGATATCAAAGTCAATTAATTAATTTCCCTCATTCATTTCACCTTTTACTTAACTAATTTCCCACAATAAAGCTCAAAGTACTTAAAAACCATAAGTCAAAGAGGCTCAGAGCATTTCTCTTACTTTTGGAGGGACCGGACCCTCGGCTCAATGAATTATAGGCAGTAAGTACTAAAATCCCCTCATAAACATTCATTCCCCCCTTCAGTTCATTCATTTTCCCCAAATAATACTTTTTCTTAAGGTTAAATTACTTTTACCTAGGAAAAGGTGTTTCTTTTTCACATAACTCATTTTCATATCAAAAAACCACAAAAGCACTATATCCTAAGTTTTAATGTTATTTTAAGAAAAGCATTGAAACATGAAATACCAAATACTTAGGGTATTGTGCCCCTTCCTATTCATTTTTATTAATTACTAATTAATTTATTAAATCCTAAATGAAATCTCATTTCTCGTATATATTTAACTCCTGAAATATTAATTAACCCCACCCTATTTTAATTATATAAACTATAATTTTCTACCTAAACCCACTAACTAATCGATTTGCGATTAATTTAGTCTAAAAACCCAATTAAATCCCACCACTAATCACCCCAATACCTTAACCCCACCTTAATCCCTCATTAAATAAAAAACCACCACACTTAATTACCCACCGGGCCCCCCCACTAACCCTCCATGCAACTCCACTACCCGATCGCCACACAATTGCCCCCCTCCACATCTGACATTCCTCATCCATTTTGGAAGGGACCGATGTCCAAATGTTACCCACTAAAAAAGGGTTGTTTTCCACTAGGCCCCTGAGACCACGTGTTGAACAATGAATGGAATCGAGCAACCTCCTCCTAATACCACCAAGCACCCAAAAGCAGTGCGATGGAAACCACTTACCGCCCACCCACTATGTGCCAAAATAACTACTTTTCACTCCGCTTCACGACAAACGACTACTGTTTACCCATACCCGCCAATTTTGACTTTCCCACATAAAGGCGAGAAGCCCTAAATCATTTGTTTTTATCATTTTTTAAACTATAAACCTCCATGCACGCACATGCGAATGTTGAAGCTATCAACCCACGTACAATTGCACCATGAAGACACCACAAAGCTCCAAGATTGCCTTCTAGCCTATTCAGAACCTTTTCAACCATTCACAGTTTCCAACAGACCTGTTCAGAGCTAGTTCTCCCTAATTCTAGGTATTTAAGCCATAATTCACTAGAAAACCTCTCAAATTTCAGAACCAGTTACTGAGTTTGTTAGTTAAAATAAAAATTAATTAAAGCAACTCAAGTAACTTTACCTTACACTGTACTCAACCACCATTTCCCTAAAAAAATGAAAATCACCTCCCCCATTCTCAAATCCACAAGAACTCAGAATGGCTTCCCCAATGGATGTGAGACCTATTTCCACTCCTCACTTAGACCTAGACCACCTCCCCCTGGCTGATAAAGATTTCCAAATCAAGGACACCTCTGTCCTTGAATCCCCTCTCAAACTATACTGCCGATATAGAGATCAATACCTGAACCATGCTGATAAAATTGGTCTTTGGGAGTCCAATTTGCCTAAGTACCAATTCCCTGAAGTTCACATTTTCCCAGAAATTGTCCATTACTGCCATGCAAATTATATCCCCAGTCAAAGAGCAGTGATGTCCCCTAACCAAACTGTACATTTCACCATCACTGCTGAATCAATAAATGAGATGTTGTAGCTTCAACCTAGCCAAAACCTAACCCCTATCTCAATTGGAGACCTATTAGACTAATTCCCCAAGATTACCACTACAAAAATTGCTGAGATGTTCCAAACCTTCATTAGGGAGGAAAATTATATCCCAAAAGATCTTCCTCCATATGTGGCTACCATATTTTCCCCATTTGGTCAAGACATTGTAAAAATGATATCTAGTGTCCTAGGTTACACCACTAGTGAGTATATAGATGAAATCATCCTCGCTATCATGTCCATCTTCACTCTGCTATCATTTATGATTATGCCAAGTTTATATCTGATAGGACGCATGACCAATTTATAAGGATGAGTAATGAGAGAGTCTTTAAGTATTCCTCTATCTTGTATCACCTTTTTCTATATTACTAAGCAAATAAGTTCCCCTTTGCTCTCCAGAAACTTAACACAAAAGGTCACCCTAGATTAGTAATTTTTTGGACTCCATTGGTCCATAAATGTGATTCTCCATATTGATATACAGACTTCATATACCTATTTTTATATCCCATTGTAACAATGCTGCTAGGAAGCCCTCCTCTAAGAATCAGTTTAGATATAAGGAGGATCTTGCAACTCTCAAAGCAGCACAAAGTGGGGGATTGGTACTTGTACCAAAACCACACTGAGATTAGAATTTATGGTTGTGAGATGGCCCCATATAAACTACCCAGATACCTCCTAATGAGGTTATTTGTTGTAGAGTACTACAAGAAGATAATCGATTCAGATGAGGTGCACTTTGTTAGAGCCAAAAAGAAGGCCCAACTCAAGATCAGAGACCAATTAGGCCCCTTTATTTGTAATAGCAGAGAAGTTGGAAAGGAGGTAGACCAAATCCTTCAAATACTAAATCTAAAACAAAGTTTCATGTGGAGATATGATCCCTTGGACTTCATCTGCAATAGAAGATTGAAAAACAAGATGGCTCCCTACATTCACCACCGAATCCCTGAAATAGAAAAATATGCCGTCAATTGCAATGGGTGGAGAATACTTTAGAAGATAGAGATAACAATGAAGTTTTTGTGGAAAATACTTTAATTCATCTAGAGAAATAGCTTGATGAGTGTTATTTCTTGCAGGTGCTAGGAGAATCACAAGCCCAAGAAGAATCATAGGTACAGCAAGAATCAGAAGCACCAGAAGAACCAGAACAATCAAAGAAAATAGACAGGCCAGAGGCCACCATGAGTAACCCCCCAGTCTTACAGACTCCTCTAAATGAGGAGAAAGGCCTCAAAAGAAACATGGAAGGGGCCACTACCTCAGGAAGAGTAGAATCACAGGCCTATGTAGAGACAAGCCAGGCAAAGAGACAAAGAATAAATCATGTTTCTGGACAAGAATATACAAAGGAAACAACTGATGATATAAGCACCAATAGAGAAGGGAGCAGACATGCCACTCCCTCTGGGGGTATCCTCTTTCAGGATGCCAGTAGACAAGGACCAGGACATCAAAGAAAGATACAAAGAGATAAAGGCCATAAATGAGAGGCTGAAAGCCCATACCTATGCACAGTATTTGAAGATGACCCCTACCAATCAAATAAGGCTTATGTCAGCTTATGATGTAAAAGAGGGGAAAATACAGATAACATTCATGACGCCCAATACTCAGGAACCGAGAATAGTAGCAGACTTCAAAAAGATAGACTTCAAAGTACTGGCAAAGGACATTCATCCTATTAACCAGATTGAGCTACATAAGAAGACAGGGGAGATGATTTACTCCACCTTGATAGGGAAAGCCATCACTGCCCACCAATTGCAAAACTCCCTGAATAATATATCATCACAGTTCTAGTTGGAGAAAGCCTCTTCACAAGCCAAAGATACTAGAATCAAGTCCTTAGAGGACTTAGTCATTGAGTTGGAACACAATATCAAAGATGTAAAGGCCACAAAAAAATTAATAAAGAAGAAGAATGATGATATAGCTACTCTCAAGAAATAGCTCAAGATTCCCTAATTGCATCATCCACAAATAGTAGAAGTCCTGGAGGCACAAAAAAGACATGAAGAGCTCATGGACTTGGTCCTAAAGCTAAATGACCAACTAAAAGAGACAGAGAAGGAGTTGGAGATTTTGATTCAGTCCAAGCAAAGTGTCCTAGAAACAAATTCCCACAGTGAGAACAATAGTTCCTTCTACATTGGCAGCGTCATTGGCAGCTACAACTCCACCTGCCACAACACTGCCAATCACAACTGAATCTACAACAGCAAGCACACCAACAGAGAAAATAACGGATCTAGTAAAAGCTCTGGAGGAGATGTCAATCCAGGCAGCAGAGATCAAAAGGCTAAAGGAGAAAGTGGCAAGCTTAGAAACTGACTGTAAGCTTTCCCAAATTCAACAAAGAGAAGAAACACAGAAATACTTAAAAATGGGTGATAAAATCAAAGTCCTAGAGAAAAATTTAATACTGTAGAAGCCACTAGGACAGACCAAAGAGATGCTCTGGGCCAATATCATTAACTCTATCAATGATATTTGGCCATAAATTCAAGTTATATTTGGGAAAACTAAATTGGTGAAGGTAGCCACTGAGGCTATCTAGAGGATGCTTAGAAATCAAAAAGGTTTTTTCCAAAAGAAACCTTATGCTCAACTTGGAAGAAAAGTGCCACAACATGTAGGTTGCCATTGACAGGTTTATGGCAAAATTCCAAATTTTGAGGGACAAAGGCCTTCCCAGTCCTATGGTCATCCATGATAAACTCATGGCCCAATTGGACTACACTGACAGACTTAGGAAATTGGCTAAGGAACAAGCTAGTACTTTAGGTATAAAAGCCCTGCCAACTGGAACAATATTGTATCATACTTTGAATAATATATTTTTACAAGAACATGAAGTGGAAAATTTGTTTGTCACCAAGCCCAATTTTGCTAAATACACAGAGGCAAACAAAATTTACAAAATAATGTTGAAAATAAAGTTACCTGAGGATGAATGGTGGGAAAAAATTACAGATTTACTATGAAAAGTTTTACATCAGAAGTTACCATAGTAAATCTGAAGGCAGCCAAATGAAACAGGTAAAAGACAGATTAGCAGGGTCAAATAGTAACATAGTCAAAGAGTATTAGTGAAATATCAAAGTGAAGAAGGTTCCAACGTACAAATATCAACCAGCTTAAAGGGATCCAACTCAACTGCAACAACCAGCACTACCACAATAAAAGGGACAACATGATGCAATTTTCCATCTGTCCCTATCTTCATGCTTGAAGATATTTTGATTCCCTATATTAAATCTCATATTGTTATGAGATATCTTGTAAATGTTTTTTGTATAAATAATTCACATTTTGAAGTATTTGGTGTGGATTCCAAGACATTTCTATAGATTTTTTCTCTCAATTCTAAGTTCTATTGTATCAATCACTGGATTGGCTTGCTGGATTAAGGAATAAAGCTCAGATATTTTACAAGATTCTTGTGTAAAGATATATAAAAATAAGTATTCTCTCATGTTTACTATTATTTCTCTTATGTGTCTCCATAATCTCATTTGTTTGTCTAAAATCTAAATGTATAACATGGAATGATATTTCAGAAATTGCTTGAATGTACTTTGTCTTGACTATTTACTTTTTAAATGTTTTCTACTAAACCATCGTAGTTAGGGAATTCTTAACTACTCCCTAGCTTCTGTAGTTTCTCCCCCTGGTCTATAACAAAGGATTATTAATTGTCCTTTGTTCATGATCACCCTCTTTTCTTCATTCTGATCCCGATCGAATGATTATTCACCACCCTTTCACCTTGGTCAGGACCATTTCATCCATTAGACCTAAAGATTTGCCTTTTGCTTTGCTAGCCTACCCTGTGAACATTCCCTTTAATGATCTGGTCCAGTTATGTTATCCATTGATTGACTCCATAGCCCAATGGCTTGAAGACCTAGCTCTATCCATCTGTTCCAAGAATTCCACCACCCAACCTTCAATATAAAATCAAAATCCTCAGGAACACTAAGAACTAGCCTAAAATCTAATAAAAACAAACCTAAATCATAAAGAGAGAACCCTATCTAGACTTAGGTTGGCTAGAACCTGAGCCTAAAAGATTGGTTTGTGGTTATCTTAGATGATTCTTTCTTTTTATAGCTTCTATGGAAAACTTTTGAGTGATAACATAGTGGCGACTCTGCTAGGGACTCAAATCCTCAGTCTTAATAAACCTTTGAGACAATTTCAAATCTCTATTTCAAGTAGCTTGAAGGGTTTATTAGAAGTTATTTATAAAATTTCATAAAAAGAAAGTAATAAGAAAAGTTTGAAACTCTGGCTTCAAGGAGAACCCAGTATACTAGGGCCAATCCAGATCCAAATCTCGCCCCAATAGTGGATAATCCCAACTTGATTTTGAGAAGATCCATAAGACAAGAGAGTTTAGTAAGTCCAACACCTTCAATCAAAGTAGATTCATGCCCTGATGAGTGGTTGCTTTTAGAAGACCTCCCCTTTGATGAGTCATTTGACCTTTCCCTATTTTGAAACAAGTCTGAAAGTACACTTGATGACATAGTTCTAGACCCAGAGTTTATTGCAAATCTTGAAGTCCAAAAGGTAAACCAGTCAATTAATGAGTATATTCTAAATTCCCCTCAGTCATCCCTTACTACTGCTAAGATCCCCAAGCTCTCTAAAGCAGTGTCAACTACCCTTAGTTCACCATTATTTCCTTCCACCTCCGAAGTTAATTCCTCACCTCCACTTATACCCTCACTTCCTTACCAACCTCTCATTACACATCAATCACCTATTACTCCCAGTTCTCCATCAACTACTGTATCATCTCCTGGTACCCCAACCCCACTTCATAGCCCTTTCCAACTTAGAGCCATGGCAAATAGATATGCTCCTCTTGTGTTACCCACCCCACTTGGTCCCATGCCACAAGATTACTAGAACAAAATTGTCCAATTTGATGGAAAATTACCTTATACAGCACAACATCATGTAAACAAAATGACAGACTACTTTGAATTACATGAAATTGATATTGGGGATGTTAAAATGATTCTTTTTTCTCAGATTGTAGATGGTGATGTAAGGAGATGGTTTAGAGATTTACTGGATAATAGCATAGATACTTTAGAAATATTTTATCATCAATTTTTAAATAGATGGGAAAAGAAATAGAACCCTCTGCAAATCCTTTACAAATATGAAAACATCAGGAGAGGACCCAATGAAATAGTCCAGTATTAATGTACCAGATTTAACAATATATACAATGCAATACCAGTCGATCTTAGACCCCCACATGGCTTAGATCTGATAAAGTTTCCTGATGGGTTTGATACTTATATGGCCTTCGAACTCAGAGAGAGAAATCCTCCAACTTTAGAAGATATGCAGAGTGTAGCAGTTAGTGTAGAAGCTAACTTGCTAGCAAAAAGAGCTAGGGTTAGGAATGAGAGGAGAGGATCTGCCAAAGATGAAGCCTCACCCTTTGACCTTAAAATAAATGTTCTAACCAAGGGTATGGAAAAACTAATGGATAGAGTAGAGAACATTTAGAGGAAGCCTCACTAGGATAATCAATAGGCACCTCCAGTGAGAAATCCAAACTTTAGAAAGAATCAAAATCAAAATATTGGAAAGAATGGACCTAATCAGAATATTAGGCCTCCTTTTCAAGAAAACTATGTTGAAACATCCCATTCAGAAGACCCTGAACAAGACACACAAATTAACTTGATGGGATTAGATGATGAGGAAACTGTCTTTTTGACCCAAGATGAGCAGGAACTACATATGTTGCAGCAATTGCAGACCCAATCTGGAGAATCATTTGATTATAAGCAAGGGTATGATTCTGCCATTTTTGAAGTACATAAACAATACAATCTAAGGAGTAAAAAGATTCTGATACTCCTGACCAGTCCAAGAAAACAATGCCAAATCAACCTAATAAAATCAAAACAGCTCTAATTACTAAGATTCTCCAAATCCTCCCTAGACCAAATCAGAACCCTTCTGGTCCCACCATTTTAGATATAACCAATGACCAACCCCCTGATGATCAATCATCCACTTCAATCCCCTCCAAGGACACAGTGGAGAAATCTCCAAACACCATATTAGAAAATTCACAGAAAAAGGCTTCAAATGTAGAAAAAGAAGAGCAACCTACTCCAAATCCTGCTATAAAAATTCCAACCACTCAAACAGAGAAATCCCCTTTACCTTTCAATTTGGGAGCAGAGGTGGCTAAACTAAAAATTCCAGTCCCATTAATAGAGCTGATTAAAAATGAATCCTACAAGTCTCAAATAAATAAAACCTTAAACTTTGTTGAGAATGAAGACTCTGTCAACTTGTTTGATGATCAGATTGAGCTTATATTTGATCCTGATGTTAATGGAAAACCAATAGAAGGAGGGATGCCACCCTTTTATATTAGCCTTAGCATTCATGATAAAATCTTACACAATGCAATGTTACATTCAGGAGCTTCACACAAATTAATGCCTAAATCAATTATGGAAAAGTTAAACATGGATATCACTAGACCTTACAAAGACCTATTTTCATTTGATTCAAGTCAAGTAAAGTGTCTATGGTTAATCAAAGACCTGTGTGTTTCCTTAGTACAATACCCTGCTAAGAATATTCTCATGGATATAGTAGTAGCTGATATCCCACCTAAATATGGCATGCTATTGTCTAGATCATGGGGGACTAAACTCCAAGGATCTTTGCAACTTGACATGTCATATGCCACAATATCAGTCTTTGGACAATCTAAAAAGATGCACAAAGAGACCCTAATGAAATATGTGGTGAGTAGCCGAGATAGACCCCAAAACTTCCCTATCTACTCCATGCATTCTGACATTGATCCTTTCATTTTGTATAATGTTGAACAAACACAACAAACCACTTCAAACAATATTATTTCAGAACTAGAAGAAATTGAAGTTACAACTAAAAAAGAAACTGTCCAAACTCAAGAGATTTCCAATAAACGAGATGATCAAAATACCTCAAACAAGGAAAATTTTCTTCCCCCTGACAGTGAAAATTATGAACATGAGATATTATGGCACCTAAATTTGACAGATCAGTGAATAAGTTAGGATCAGGGGTAGGAGTGTGGATATATAATCTAGAGAATGATCACTCAGAAGGCCATGCCTACCGACTAAATTTTAAATTCACTAACAACATAGTTGAGTATGAAGCACTTCTTTTAGGTCTTAAATTAGTTAGAAAGTTAAGAGCTATAAGATTTTCTATTATGGGAGACTCTAAATTAGTGATAAATCATATTAAAGTTGTATATATGACCAAAGGCCCTATATTAAGTTGTTACAGAGGAGCCATTATAGAAATACTAAACACTTTCCTAAAAACCAAAGTTGTTGTAATTCCTAGGAAGCATAATATGCAGGCTCATAGTTTAGCAATGTTTGCCAGCACTTGTAAGTTACCATTCCAACCTAACCATCAGTACACTGTTGAGGTCAGGAATAGACCTGCTATCCCAAATAACTTGAAAAACTAGAAAGTATTTTCTAATGACCAACAAATAAACAATTTTTTAACCTTCGAGGAGGAATTTGTAAATAGTAATATAGATATTGATGTGACATTATATCTTGATTTTAAAGATAAAATAGAAATTAATAAAATAGAAGATGAAGAGATAGATAGATTCCATCCCACGAAATTTACAAAATTTGATGTACAAAACCTAAAGCAAGTCAAAATTGATGAGATAATTAATGAAGATTATGAAATCATTAATCTCAAAGACAACTTTTTGCCCAAATTATTAACCCCTTTGGAATACTTGTTTGATTCAAATGATGTCCCTAGAAAACCAAAGATGGAACCCTTAAAATATGATATAGAGGAGTGTAATATAGGCACTAAGGAAAATCCAAAATTAATCAAGTTTTCAAAGTCCTTACCTCCTATAGAAAAAGTGAAATACATTGAACTATTCAACGAATTCCAAGATGTCTTTGCTTGGAGTTATGAGGACCTCAAGTCCTATGACACCAGCATAATACAACACACCATCCCCATAAAAGAAAACCAGAAACCTTTCAAACAGAAGCTTAGGAGGATCAATCCCATTCTATTGCCTTCTATTGAAAAGGAAATCAAAAGGATGTATGAAGCCAAGATAATAGCACCAATTAGATTCTCTGATTGAGTTTCAAATTTGGTGCCAACAAGGAATAAAACTAATGAGATCAGACTGTGTGTTGATATCAAGAATCTCAATAAAATTTCACTCAAACATAATTACCCTCTCCCTAAAATGGATCATATATTACAAACGGTAGTAGGGTCAACTAGAATCTCATTATTGGATGGGTTTTCTGGTTATAATCAGATTTTAGTTCACCCAGATGACCAGGCTAAAACTGCATTTACTACTCCTTGGGGCACATTCATGTATGTGAAGATGCCTTTTAGATTAAAGAATGCAAGGGCCACTTTCCAAAGAGCCATGGATATAGCATTTACTAAAGAAATTCATGACTTCCTAGTAATATACTTGGATGATATCACTGTATTCTCAAAATCTAATAAACAACACTTAGATCATCTAAGGCAGGTCTTCATCAAATGTAGGAAGTATGGAATTTCTTTGAATCCTAAAAAATCTTTATTTGGGTTAGAAGAGGGAAAGTTGTTAGGCCACATAATCTCTAAAGATGGTATCCGAATAGATCCTGCAAGAATTGAAGCCATCTTACAAATACAACATCCTAGGAGCATTAGGGAATTACAAGCCTTTTTAGGGAAAATCAACTTTCTTAGGAGATTTATTTCTAACTTAGCAGAATTAATTAGGTCATTAAACAATATGTTGAAAAAAGATTCGACCATAAAATGGATTGTTGAGGCTAAGAAGTCCTTTGAATATATTAAGCTAACCTTAACAAAAACACCAATTTTGATTTTCCTTTGCTTCAAAACACACAATCACTGCAGTCCTACTGCAAAAGAATGATCAGGGTTATGAACAACCTTTGCCTTTTTTAGCAAAGCCCAGAGAGATGCCCCTTTAAAATACAATATAATGGAAAAGAAATCTTTTTCTTTGGTAAAAGCTATCAAAGATTTTAGGGTTTACATTTTATATTCTCATATAATAGCCTATGTCCCTAATTCAGTAGTCAAGGATATCCTAACTCAAGATGGTCCAGATGGAAAGAGAGGGAAATGGATTGCTACTATATTAGAATATGACCTAGAAATCAAGCCAACAAAGTTAATCAAAGGCCAAGGTTTAGCCAAACTCATGGCTGAATCGAAGTTTCAGGCCTTAGATATAAATTTTATTATAGAAATGGATAATGGAGAGGAGATGGTGACTCCACCAATTATCCAGGCCTTTATTGAATCACCATGGTATGCTGATA
Organism: Pinus tabuliformis; assembly: GCA_031772625.1. Lineage (NCBI taxonomy): Eukaryota > Viridiplantae > Streptophyta > Pinopsida > Pinales > Pinaceae > Pinus > Pinus tabuliformis. The sequence continues at coordinate 45,022,977 of CM062815.1, forward strand.
TCATATATGTTTTACAAAATCTACAAGCTCCTCCTGAATTATCCAGGACGAAAGCAGATTTTTAAAAATGAAATCTTTGAAATTTTGCATAATTGACAATGCTTTGTTTTGGAGGAATCATGAAGGTATCCTTCTTAACTGTTTATTGAAAGAAGAATCTGAAAAGGTGTTACAGGAGTTTCATGCAGGTGACTGTGGAGGACATCTTTACTGGAAAACCACTATTGACAAGATTCTTAGAGCCGGTTTCTATTGGCTTACTTTGTTTTCTGATGTAAATAAATTTGTAACCTCATGCCATAAATTTCAAATTTTTGAAGGAAAGAAAAAGCTTTTACCCCTGCCCCTAAAACCAATCTCTGCTGAAGCACCGTTTCAACAATGGGGTCTTGACTTCATTGGTGAAATCCACCCACCTTCCTTTGCCCAACACAAATGGATCCTCACTGCTACATATTATTTTACCAAATGGATAGAAGCCATACCATCAAGGCAAGCCACTGACACTGTTATAATAACCTTCCTTGAATCCAACATCCTATCCAGGTTTGGGTGCCCAACCAAGATCATCACTGATAATGCAGCAGCCTTCAAATATAGGAGAATGATTGATTTCTGTAATAAGTATCATATAACCTTGGGCCACTCCATAACTTATTACCCCCAAGGAAATGGACTAGCAGAGTCCTCAAATAAAATTCTAGTAAATATCATCAAGAAATTGTTAGAGGATAACAAGAAAACATGGAATAAGAAGCTAGTAAATGCCTTATGGGTAGACAGGCTAACCACAAAGAAATCCATTGGTACTAGTCCTTATCAACTAGTTTATGGGATGGAAGCTGTTTTGCCATCTTCCTTGGGAACACTAGTGATGAAGCTACTCCAAGAGCTGTAAGTTGAACTAAATGACATCCAAAGAAGAATAAACCAAACAATTCACTTACAACAGACCAAGGAAGAAGTGTACATCAAATCTCAAGTTGTGCAGGAAAGGATCAAAAACAATTTTGATAAAAGGACCAAGGCAAAAGATTTTTACCTAGGAGACAAAGTTCTAAAATGGGATTCAAGGAGAGAAGATAAAGGTAAACATGGGAAATTTCATTTCCTATGGAAAGGCCCAAATATCATTTATGCTTTCAGAGGTAATATTGTTTTTTTCCTCAAAGAAATGGATGGCACAGAAGAAGAAGGGGGACCAGTTAATGGTTGAATGCTCAAACACTATATTGAGCCTAGTTACTGATTTCACTAATCATCTATACATACTTTAATTTCAAATTCTACAGTTGATTGGATGGTAAAGTTTGAAGTTGAAGCTCGGAGAGAAGGTCCTGAGCTTCAAAAGTTTTACTATCATAAATAGCAATAATGCAGAAATGTGAAAAGGAAAAAGTTACAGGATAACATCATAGCAATTCAGAAGGCCATTGGTCTACAAAGTTCTTGACATTTCACCAAGAAATGCCATCCCCAAGTGGAGCCACTATTAGGTTCCTATACCAATAGGAGTCATAATTTTTGACTGGCTAAGATTAAACCTATAATATGTACATACCTTTTCTTTATGCAAATGTTTTCCATATTCAAAAAATTACAAAATGTAAAGAGGGTATGTCATAAAAGAATAATCAATTGACAAAAAGAATAAAAAGGTCAAAAAAGAAAAAAATATGAACCCTAAGAAAAAGAAAATACCATGAAAGTGAGCAAGTCAAAATTCCACTACTATTTACTTTTTGTGCAAAATAAATGATTGTGCGCAGTTTTTAGTCTTTGTCACAATCCATGATAGTAAAAATGTTTAAACTTGGCTATTTCATGTTTCAATTTCATGTCTATAGATAGACAATAAAGATCTGACCAAACTGTTTAATCTTGGTAGATGAGTAGATAGGTAGAGTAAATAATAGGAGATCAACTGTTTAATCTGAGCCATTGGATGTAATAAGGTTAGATTTAGTTAGTTTACTATTGTAAAGAAAAAGTAAATTTTTGATAAGGGTTTGCTAGTTCAAGTGCACCCTAATAAAGAGAATTAAAAATGGTAGGATGAGTAGATGGGTAAGTAGCAGAAAGGTTGTAGAATTTTGATGATTGATTAGACAAAAGCATGTGTATCATCTTTTTCATCATAAAATTTTCAAATTTGAATGGGAACTCAAGTATGCAGATGGATATCAAAGTCAATTAATTAATTTCCCTCATTCATTTCACCTTTTACTTAACTAATTTCCCACAATAAAGTTCAAAGTACTTAAAAACCCTAAGTCAAAGAGGCTCAGAGCATTTCTCTGACTTTTGGAGGGATTGAACCCTCGGTTCAATGACTTATAGGCAATAAGTACTAAAATCCCCTCATAAACATTCATTCCCCCCTTCAGTTCATTCATTTTCCCTAAATAATACTCTTTCCTAAGGTTAAATTACTTTTACCTAGGAAAAGGTGTTTCTTTTTCACATAACTCATTTTCATATAAAAAACCCACAAAAACACTATATCCTAAGTTTTTATGTTATTTTAAGAAAAGCATTGAAACATGAAATATCAAATACTTAGGGTATTGTGCCCCTTCCCATTCATTTTTATTAATTACTAATTAATTTATTAAATCCTAAATGAAATCTCGTTTCCCGTATATATTTAACTCTCTAAATATTAGTTAACCCCACCCTAGTTTAATTATATAAACTATAATTTTCTACCCAAACCCACTAACTAATTGATCTACAATTAAGTTAGTATAAAAACGCAATTAAATCCCTCTGCTAATCACCCCGATACCTTAACCCCGCCTTAATCCCTCATTAAATCAAAAACCACTGCACTTAATTGTCCACCAGGCCACCGCACTACCCTTCATGCAATTCCACTACCTGATTGCCGCATGATCACCCCCCTCCACATCTGACGATCCTCGTCCATTTCGGAAGGGCCCAACATCCGAATGTTACGTGCCCTAAAAGGTTTGTTTTCCACTAGGCCCCTCAGGCTACATGTCAATCAATGAATGGAATCGGGCAGCCTCCCTCCAATACCACCAAGTGCCCAAAAGCGGTGTGATGGAAACCACTTACCGCCCACCTGCTATGCTCCAAAATAGCTACTTTTGACCTCACTACATGAAAATGACTACTATTCACCCATACCCGCCAATTTTGACTTGCCCGCATAAAGCCAAAAAGCCCCAAATCATTTGTTTTTATCATTTTTTCAACTGTAAACCTCCATGCACGCACTTGCAGACGTTGAATCTGTCAACCAACGTACAATTGCACCCTGAATATGCCACAAAGCTCCTAGATTGCCTTCTAGCCTACTCAAAACCTTTTCAACCATTCAGAGTTTCTAACCGACCTGTTCAGAGCTAGTTCTCCCTAATTCCAGGTATTTAAGCCATAATTCACTGGAAAACCTCTCAAATTTCATAACCAGTTACCGAGTTTTTTAGTTAAAGTAAAAATTAATTAAAGCAACTCAAGTAACTTGAGTTTACACTGTACTCAACCACCTTTTCCCTAAAAAACTAAAAATCACCTCCCCCATTCTCAAATCCACAAGAACTGAGAATGGCTGCCCCAATTGCCATGGATGTGAGACCTATTTCCACTCCTCACCTAGACCTAGACCACCTCCCCCTAGCTAATAAAGATTTCCAAATCAAGGACACCTTTGTCCTTGAATCCCCTCTCAAAATATATTGCCAATATAGAGATCAATACCTGAACCATGCTGATAAAATTGGTCTTTGAGAGTCCAATTTGCCTAAGTACCAATTCCTTGGAAATCACATTTTCCTAGAAATTGTCCATTACTGCCATGCAAATTATATTCCTAGTCAAAGAGTAGTGATGTCCCCTAACCGGACTGTACTTTTCACCATCACTGCTGAATCAATAAATGAGATGATGCAACTTCAACCTGGCCAAAACCTAACCCCTATCTCAATTGGAGACCTATTAGACTGATTCCCCAAGCTTACCACTGCAAAAATTGCTGAGATGTTCCAAACCGGGGATTCAATAATAGAGTTCAGGCTTCTGTGATCCATATCAATTTAGAGAGATTTTTCGGCGAAAATCACATGGAATACCATTTGTCGACGCGTTTCGAACCAACAAGTGTGGTTCATCGTCAGGACAAGTTGAAGAAACAGATCCAGATAAGCAAGTTAAATAGGCAAAACGGAGCCTCCTGACCAACAGCTAGTTTGACTCTAGGACCGGGGTCAAAATTTTTTTATTAGCTTAGTTAGTAAGAATTAGGACTAAAACATATTATTGAAGGGTACTTAGTTCACAAATATTAATAAAAATTAGAAATTAGTTAAATAAAGGACCCTAAAAGCAATATATAAAATAATCTTATTTAAAAATATTATTGAAAATTATAAAATAATAATAAATAGATGCATCAAAGACCTAACACATGTCAAAACGAGGTTAGGTTAGTTAGGAAAAAATTAGTTAAAAATATTCAAAATAAAACTAATAAATAGATAAATGTAAATTAAATTAAAAATAAATAAGCAAATAAATCAATAAATAAATTAGTTACTACGAAAAACATAATAATAATAATAATAATAAATAAATAAAATAACAATAAAGATAAAATACTCAAAATAAATTAAAATGAATAAAAATAAAATAATCAAATCAAAAAACAAAGGACCTAAAATTAAAAGCCTATAAATATTATTAAAAAGTATCAAATAATTAATAATAAAATGGAAGAAAACCACAGAGGTTAGGTTAGTTAGAAAAATAAGTCAAAATAAAATAAAAATAAAAATAAAAATTAGTTAAAAATGGTAATAAGAATAAAAAAAAAAAAAATAGGTTAGTTAGAAAAAATTAGTTAAAAAGTCTCAGAAAATAAAAATAATAAAACGAATAAATAAATAAAATAAAAACAAAATAAATAAATAAAATTAATAATTAAGAGGTTAGGTTAGGTTAGGTTAATAATCAACTTGTCCTGACGATGAACCACACTGGTTGGTTCGAAACGCGTCGACAAAAGATTGATTATGTGATTTTGCCGAAGATTTCTAAACAAGGTTAGGTTAGATAGAAAATTAGTTAAAAATGGTAATAATAGAACGAATAAATAAATAAAATAAGAATTAAAAATAATAAATTAGTTAAAAAGACTCAAAAAATATAAAGGAATAATAGAACGAATCAATAAAAATAAATCAATAAAACAGAAATCAGTTAAAATAAATAAGTTAATATTAAATAAATAATAATAAAAAGTAAATAAATAAAAATAATAAATAAAATAATAAATAAAAGAAATTAACCCTAAGGAGGAGGGCGGAAACCAACTAGGAAGAGAAAGCAGGGATCCAACATCTACTAACTTTCCAGCCATCGTCTCTATTAAGATTGCAAGGCCTTTTTTCAATCTCAAGCGCTTCCCTAAATTTACGATGATGGAAATGCAAAACCCTAGCAATAACACTAGCCTCCTCAATACACACATGATGATTGGTTTTCTCAGCATGTTCAGCTAAAGCGGAAGACTTAGCTCTCCTGACACGGCCAAGTTGGTTGAGATCTGTCTCACTTCCACCTTTTTCAGTTTTGAAGGTGAGTTCTTCGAGCAAACCTGTGGGGTTGCGATGGGCTCCCCCCTTTCCCCTGTTGTTGCTAATCTGTTTATGGAAGATTTTGAGTCCAAGGCTCTTAGCTCTTCTCAGCTCTTGCCTAAGCTATGGAGAAGGTATGTGGATGACACCAATGTCATATGGCCTCATGGGCAGGTTGAGCTTGATCTCTTCTTTGATCATCTCAACAATCAATCCTCAGCCATTAAGTTCACTAAGGAGCATGAAGTTGATGGATGTCTTCCATTCCTTGATATTCTTTTTTCTAAGAATAGTGATGGTTCCCTCGCCCTTCGAGTTTTTCGTAAGAAAACTCATACGGAGCAGTATCTTCATGCCAATTCCCACCATTTCCCGGCTCAAAAGATGGGTGTCCTCAATACCCTTGCTACTCGGGCCCTAAGAATCTCTGACAAAAAGAGCTTTGAGAAAGAAAAATCCCATCTGCTTGATGTCTTTGTTGAGAATGGTTATAGTAGATTCTTGGGTCAGAGGGCTTTTCTTAAGGCTTCCAAGAATTCTCTGACTAAAAGGGAACCGAAGGAACGAATTCCAGGTGTCCTTCTTCCGTATGTTCAAGGGACCACTGATAGAATTGGAAGGATTCTCAGGAAGCATAGTATCCCTGTGACCTTCAGGCCCCTGAACACCATTCGTGGGTCCCTAAGATCTGCAAAGGATCCTATCGACCCTAAGGATATGAAAGGTGTTTATTTGATCCCTTGTTCCTGTGGGACCCCCTATATTAGAGAGACTAGTCGCTCCATTAACCAAAGGATTAGCGAACACGCTGCGGACCTTAAACATAGGAGAGCTAAGTCTTCCGCTTTAGCTGAACATGCTGAGAAAACCAATCATCATGTTTGTATTGAGGAGGCTAGTGTTATTGCTAGGGTTTCGCATTTCCATCATCGTAAATTTAGGGAAGCGCTTGAGATTGAAAAAAGGCCTTGTAATCTTAATAGAGACGATGGCTGGAAAGTTAGTAGATGTCGGGTCCCTGCTCTCTCTTCCTAGTTGGTTTCCGCCCTCCTCCTTAGGGTTAATTTCTTTTATTTATTATTTTTATTTATTTACTTTTTATTATTATTTATTTATTATTTATTTAATATTAACTTATTTATTTTAACTGATTTATGTTTTATTGATTTATTTTTATTGATTCGTTCTATTATTCCTTTATATTTTTTGAGTATTTTTAACTAATTTATTATTTTTTATTCTTATTTTATTTATTTATTCGTTTTATTATTTCTATTTTCTGAGACTTTTTAACTAATTTTTTCTAACTAACCTATTTTTTTTTTTATTCTTATTACCATTTTTAACTAATTTTTATTTTTATTTTTATTTTATTTTGACTTATTTTTCTAACTAACCTAACCTCTGTGGTTTTCTTCCATTTTATTATTAATTAATTGATAATTTTTAATAATATTTATAGGCTTTTAATTTTTAGGTCCTTTGTTTTTTGATTTGATTATTTTATTTTTATTCATTTTAATTTATTTTGAGTATTTTATCTTTATTGTTATTTTATTTATTTATTTATTTATTATTATTATTATTATTATTATTATTATTATTATTATTATTATTTTCGTAGTAACTAATTTATTTATTGATTTATTTACTTATTTATTTTTAATTTAATTTTAATTTATCTATTTATTAGTTTTATTTTGAATATTTTTAACTAATTTTTTCCTAACTAACCTAACCTCGTTTTGACATTTGTTAGGTCTTTGATGCATCTATTTATTATTATTTTATAATTTTTAATAATATTTTTAAATAAGATTATTTTATATATTGCTTTTAGGGTCCTTTATTTAACTAATTTCTAATTTTTATTAATATTTGTGAACTAAGTACCCTTCAATAATATGTTTTAGTCCTAATTCTTACTAACTAAGCTAATAAAATATTTTTGACCCCGGTCCTAGAGTCAAACTAGCCGTTGGTCAGGAGGCTCCATTCTGCCTATTTAACTTGCTTAGCTGGATCTGTTTCTTCAACTTGTCCTGACGATGAACCACACTTGTTGGTTCGAAACGCGTCGACAAATGGTATTCCATGTGATTTTCATCGAAAAATCTCTCTAAAATGTTCCAAACCTTCATCAGGGAGGAAAAGTATATTCCAGAAGATCCTCCTCCATATGTGGCTACCATATTTTCCCCATTTGGTCAAGACATTGTAACAATGATATCTAGTGTCTTAGGTTACACCACCAGTGAGTATATAGATGAAATCATCTTGGATTTCATGTCCATCTTCACTCCAGGACAACCTCCTGCTATCATTTATGATTATGCCAAGTTTATAGCTGATAGGATGCATGACCAATTTCTAAGGATGAATAATGAGAGACTCTTGAACTATTCCCCTATCTTGTATCACATTTTTCTATACTACCAAGCAAATAAGTTACACTTTGCTCTCTAGAAACTTGACACAAATGGTCACCCTAGATCAGTAATTTTCTGGACTCCATTGGTCCATAAATGTGATTCTCCATATTCATATACAGACTTCATAAACCTATTTGTACATCCCATTGTGACAATGCTGCAAGGAAGCCCTCCTTCAAGAATCAGTTCAGATATAAGGAGGATCCTGCAACTCTCAAAGCAGCACAAAGTGGGGGATTGGTACTTGTACCAAAACCACACTGAGATTAGAATTTATGGATGTGAGATGGCCCCATATAAACTACCCAGATACCTCCCAATGAGGTTATTTTCTCTGGAGTACTATAGGCATATAATCAATTCATATGAGGTGCACTTTGTCAGAGCTAAAAAGAAGGCCTAGTTGAGGATCAGAGACCAATTAGGCCCCTTTATTTGTAATAACAGAGAAGCTGGAAAGGAGGTACACCAAATTCTTCAAAGGCTAAATCTGAAACAGAGCTTCATGTAGAGATATGATCCCTTGGACTTCATCTACAACAGAAGAAATAAAAACAAGATGGCTCCCTACATTCACCAATGAATCCTTGAAATAGAATAAGATGCCAATCCAATGGAATGGGTGGAGAATACTTTAGAAAATAGGGATAGCACTGAAGTTGTTGTGGACAATAATGTAATTAATCTAAAGAAACAACTTGATGAGGGTTTTTCATGCAGGTGCCGGGAGAATCATAAGCCCAAGAAGAATCACAGGTACAACAAGAATCAGAAGCACCAGAAGAACTAGAACAATCAGAGAAAATAAAATGGTTGGAGGCCACCATGAGTAACCCCCCAATCTACAGACTCCTCTAAATGAGGAGAAAATCCTCAAAAGAAATAGGGAAGGGGCTACTACCTCAGGAAGAGCAACATCACAGGCATAGAGACAAGCCAGACAAAGAAACAAATAATAAATCTTGTTTCTGAACATGAATATACAGAGGAGATAGCTGATGTTACAAGCATTGATAGAGAAGAGAGTAGGCATGCCACTCCATCTGGAGGAATCCTAGAACCTTACACTTCACATACCTAGATATTGGAAAGAAAGAAAAGTGTGGATGTATCCTCCTTTAGGATGCCATCAGACAAGGACCAGGACATCAAAGAAAGATACAAAGAGATAAAGGCCATAAAGGAAAGGCTGAAATCCCAGACCTATGCATAGTATTTGAAGATGATCCCTACCAATCAGACAAGGCTTATGTCAGCCTATGATGTAAAAGAGGGGAAAATACAGATGATATTCATGAAGCCCACTACTCAGTAATCGAGAACAACAAAAAACTTTAAAAAGATATGCTTTGAAGTACTGGCAAATGACATTCATCCTATTGACTAGATTGAGCTGCACAAGTAGACAGGGGAGATGATTTACTCCACCTTGATAGGAAAATCCATCGCTGCCCACCAATTGCAAAACTTCCTGAATAATATATCAGCACAGTTCTAGTTGGAGAAGGCCTCTTCACAAGCCAAAGGTACCTGAATCAAGTACTTAGAGGACTTAGCCATTGAGTTGGGACACGATCCCAAAGATGTAAAGGCCACATAAAAATTAATAAAGAATAAGAATGATGATATAACTGCTCTAATGAAATAGCTCAAGATTCCCTAGTTGTGTCAACCACAAACAGTAGATGTCCTGAAGGCATAAAAAGGACATGAAGAGCTCATGTATTTGGTCCTAAAGCTAAATGACCAACTAAAAGAGACAGAGAAGCAGTTGGACATTTAGATTTAGTCCAAGCAAAGTGACCTGACAACAACTTCCACAACTGCCATTTCCATAGTGACAACAATATTTCCTTCTACATTGGTAGCATTGGTGAGCTCCAGTATTGTAGCAATGATGCTACAACTCCTGGGACTCCCTACATTACTTTTACCAACCCGGTAGTTCGTAACGAACTTGGAAGCGATGGTGCTATATGCACAAGTACTAGCTCTTACTGCAGGCTGTCACTTGATTAGCTGGCACAAGTTCGCTAGGAGCTTAAGCCAACTTCTATGAGTTCTCAGAAGAAGCTTTTAATTTTGATGGAATAAATCTAACTCAAAAGAGGTTATTCTACTTGCAGAAAGATAATGAAAACTGAAAGGAAACGCAAACCCTAGCAAACCCTAGTTTTACCCACTAACCCTACTTTTGCAAGAAAAGAGATGGAAACTACTGAAATGGATGCCATTGACTATTGACAAGGTAAAATGCATGTATTCAAGCTACTTCTAAAGGAAAATGAGAAGAAATCATCTTTTTGTACTTTTGAGCAATTTTATGCAGAATTATTATGCCTGTGTTTTAACTATTTGTGATTGTGGAAAGGTTTGGTGGCGAAGGGAGATGGAGTTGGCATTTCCAGGATGTTTGGAAGGAGTGGAGAGGTCCTAAGAAGTCCCTAGTACCCTTCTGGAGACTTCCATTATGATCAGACTTCGAAAAATCACTCGCATGAACTTCTACAGGAGGCTGTAGGGGATCTACAAGAGGTTCTACAGGAGGATCTACAGGGGTAGGCCGAACGTGGTTGTTGGAGGTTTGAAGGTAAAAAAGAATGATAGAAAAAGGGAAATGAAGGATGGATAGAGGTGTTAAAGGGTCTAGGAATCTATCAATGAAGATCAGAAATGAAAGAGATGGTTGGATTTGTTCAAAGGTCAAGAAAACAATTTTGCACAAAAATGTAGAAATTAGGGCAGCTTGGAGAAGTATGGCGAATGAGTGGGGCAAATCTTGAGAGATGGACTGGAGTAGGTTGTGTGATGGAAGAATGATAAGCTGGAGTGTTCTACAAGTGAGCTGCACACTTACTTTTTGAAACTAACCCAAGCAAGAACTAAAAAAAACAGAGTTTTTCATATTTAACCTAATTCTGACCTAAAAACCAGAAAATTGCTTAACAAAACTCTATGGATAGAAAATTATGCGAGAAATCCATGGGAAATGAACATGAAATGATCTAAGCATGTAAATCCAACTGATATCAACTTCTCCAACTCGAAATCTCACACTAGCAGTTGCATTGGAAAGCAAAACAGTGTTTTGGTGGCAGCAAGAGTGCCCTGGTCTCAAGTCATGGTCCCAAAGAGGGAGAAAGGAGATCAAGGCCTACTTGGTAGCCTTTTTGGATCTTTTTTTATTATTGCAGCAAACTATCTAATCAACCTGAAGCAAGAACAACTATTCTAATCATCAAAAGCAACCTAAGTAACAAAGCAAGATTTAACCTAAACAATAGAAATTATTTCATGAATACTAGAAAAAAAAATATAAATACAAAAAGGAGGTGTTGGGCACTTGGGTTGGGCCCAATCCCAAGAGCTACAACCCCTAGGAAAGATCAGTGCTGGTTCAAAGATAGATTCATCTTCATTGATCAAAAAAATAATAATTACATCAACAAATTGTTTGCAAAAAGAGCTCGAAAATGAGCTGAGTACAAGACGACACTAAAGTGCGAAAATAGACTATTAAATGGCTAACATACTAAGGCTTGAAGCCTTTTTATTTATACAAGTGAGGACTCCCAATACTCCTCCTAAAATTTAGGAACTCGGCTGCCTAAAACTGTAGATAACAACAACTTCACTAGACCTGCTCGGCTGCCCCTTGGAATCATCATTTGTGGGCTATTATACTCCGAGATGTTGATGGAGAACTAAAGGAAGGGGTAATTAATGAAGGAGACACCCCTCCTATAATTCCTCAGCCCTATTTCTTCGAGTTTGGCTACCAATCTACTCATAAATGCCTAGTCTTTGTTCAAAAATGTCCAAAAATATGCAATAAACACTCATTAGACTATGTGGCAAAGTGACTATCCCCATTCACTCTATTGACATAAATATATTCAAAGACATGCACAAAACTATGGAGAATGGTGAGTTAAATGAAAATAATAGGCAAAATGAGCCCATATAGTTACCCATTTCTGGGGCTCATCATCACCCCCCTGCTGAATGTGTTGCTCATCCTCTGAGCAACTAATCCAGTTCTTCATCTTTGATAGCTTTAACAGCTTCCCTGACATCCCAGGCCTCTGAGGTGATGTCCTCTTCTCTGTCATGAAAACCTGCTTTCCTGTCCACTTCCTCCCATTGCTTCTGTTCTTCTTCCTCCTTAATTCCTTCCAACAATCCTAGCAACAGTGGAGGACTATATTTTAGACCAATCCAGTTGGCTTTCAAGTTTTGCATTGATTGTTTATATAAGGGCACTCTCCTCATAGCTTCCCTCATTCTGGTTGGGGAGTGATACTCCCTGATCTTTAGGCTATGGGACAAGGTATTCCATCTTCTTGTGCAAGCATGAAGGCAGTTATCACCAAACAGTCTCTCCATATCTTCAAAGTGAGCAATAGCCTATGCTTGCCTTTCAACATAGTCAGGGGCAACCTGAGGATTGTTTACAAGGTTCTGATGGGCATATATGAGAGTTGAGGGATCTTCTAGTTCTGTCGTTATCATGAGGGGCTCACTTAGTTCCCTAGTCATAATCTTCTGAATTTCTAATGCTCTCTTTTCCTCATGTCTCAACTAAGAAGCCATAGCCATGAGTTGTAGGTCTCCTAATGCAGCATTTGGATCCCATAAATTCATATCAAGGAGTGCCATATTGTGTAGGTAAAATTATGCTAATTTGGCTTTATCCTGTGCTGAAATACTATCCCATAAATGCATAAACTGATCATAATTTTGGAATGGGGTTCTGCCCCTTTGGGCCAATGTTTTAATTTGTAATTGGAGCCATTTATCTTTAAGATACAATGCATAATATCTAGCTAGCTGTCTACATTGCAAGGCTTTCATTTCCTAGCTGGCCATGCAGGCCATTTGGGCTTCTTTTTCCTGCAACTGCTGTTTCAAAATTTGCACTTTAGCTACTGCCTGAGACTCTTTTTCTTATAGCTGTTTCATTAGCATTTCAACATCAGTCTGTGGCTCTCCCTCTTGCCGCTGTTTCTCTATTGCTTCATTTTCTGTTAGGGGACCTTCTTGCTATTGTTGCCCTCCCAAGATTAGCAACCTGTCTCCCTTTAGAATTTCCCATTGTTGTAACTGCTTTTTCAACAATTCATTTTCTTCCTGTAGTTGGGCTCTTTTACTGCTCTCTATGTGCCTTACCATGGTCAACTCCCCTCTCAATTCTTTCAACTTGTCCTCCATGTGCCCTATATCTTCAACTCCTTTAGATTTAGCAATTTGCATCCAGGTGTGGGTTCTAACCCTTTCTTTTTCTAATTAAAGAAAAGAGGCACGGCGAATTTTTGTGGGATTATCTTCCCACCTTATAGCAGATTGTAATAGGAGCCTAAATTAGGTTGAGGGCTTGGTTCAGATATTTCCTTGGCATTGCCTTCCCCTTGTTACTGTTCTATTGCCTTCTCTTCTAACTTTTCAGTTTCTTTCAACTTGGCTAGTGTTTCCTATAGAGATGTTCTAGCTTCCTGTATGACTGCTTTGGAGTCCATCAACTTGATTCTTTCCTTCCAGGTGGATGTTTTGGGACTTCCTCTCTCATAGGTGATAGAGATCTTGGAGGGATATTTTGCCTTCTTTTCAGTAAGTGTATTCTCAATGACAATTGGTTCCTTTGATGGTGGCTGGGGCTTGACCACCTTAATCCTGGTGCTCCTTCTAGCTTTAAAATACATAGAGGTTTGCCTTTTTACTTTTCCCTTTTGTTTTGCTGGAGTGCTTAATGCAGCAAGCACAGCTGCTGCTTCCCTTACCAATGTTTCAGGGGATGTTTCTTTCTGCTATTCTTTTCCTTCAACTCTTGTAGTCTTTCCTATGTCTGTTGTTTTTGCTTGTGTCTCTACTATCCCTGGTGGTGTCTTCTCTTTTTCTTACTGGGTCCTTGCCTTGCTTGTGGCAGTCTTCTTTTGGGCTTTTTCTCCTCAACCTTTGTCCTTTTTCTCTTCTCTGTTTTTGAGGCTGTTTTCTTTTCTACCTTAGGCTTCGCAGTAGTTTTGTCAAGTTTCCCTTCTTCTTTCTATTCCTCCTCTATTTTTCCTTCTATTTGAATGTCTTGTGTTTCCTCATTACTTTTCTTCTCAAGCTCCTCAGTTTTCTCCTCCTCTTTGCTGCTAGATGGGCTAATGTCCTTAGTCAAAGTTTTGATGTCATCTTCTCTGGACATATTCCTGAAAATTTCCCAAGCTATGGGGATGGCATATGTGTGTAGGGAATTTTCTACCAATAGTTTTATGAGCCCATGGTGGTCCAACTGGTCTGGGACCCCTGCATTTAGCTTGGTGCCACATTCTATCAAAGACTGGAGGAGGAAATATGGGAGACTGAGTTTCCTAGCTAGAGGCAGGTCCATCCCATATCTCAATTCATGCAACAACCTGAAGTGATAACCATAAATTATGTTGAACCTCCCTTCACATGTGATATACTTCATTATTTGGTCGCTGACTTCACTCCATGGAAGAGGCAAGCTTGTCCTTCTGACCCCAGTTTTATCCTCTACAAGATGCTCCTCAAGCTGAAAAAATGTCTTCTTAGCAACCTGTTTTCTCCAACTTGCTCCAAGGGAGCCCAAGTGGAAGACCTGTGATTCTATTGATAAAATCATGTGTAATCTCTAGGGTCATACCCCTAAAAATGACTATAGCATGTGTTTTTGAATGGGGTCTTAGGGACATCAAAAATTCTTCGGTCACCTCCTCATCATATCCATGAATTCTTTTAAAGAAGGGTATCCAGTTTGCCTTGGTGAAGAGGGCCACAACCTCAAAGTGCTCATACAATTTGTTGGAGTTCAAAGGTTCTTTTCTCATGAAACCTCTTGGAATGGTGTTGAGTGATTTCTAAAAATGCTCAAGTGAGAAAGCAGGAAAAACTGAAAACAGAAGGACAACTGAATTTTTTCTTTTTCTGGAACCAGATAGGGAATTTTCCCATGTGCTTTCTCCTTAGAACATCAAATGACAATATTTCGCTTGTTTCAAGTTGCTTTCATCTTGAATTTGATTCTCTTCTTTTGGAAAGAAAATTTTTTGACAGAACAAAGGATAAATAACATAGGGTTTTTTAGAGAGTAGACAAATATGCAAATTCAGTTTTTTTTTTCTTCACAGGCCGGTCTCTACAGTTACATTTGGTTTCTTTTACAGTAGAATGTGAGAAAGAAGAAGATAGACTTTGAATGCAGAGAAGAAAACAGAGAACTATGTAGAACTCAGAGAAAATATGCAGGCAGACTTTTAAGCTTCACTCTCCTTTCTTTCAACCCAATGTTGTGTTTTTAATCCACCACCTTATACAAATAGGTCATGTGCAGAGAGTTTTCCCAAGCCTACCTCGTTTCAAGCTCAAATTTTGACAAAAATCTCGAGTTTTCCTTCTACAGAGCTGCTCTCTGCCCTTTCTGTAGAAATCTTCTGATTCCTCTAGAATGTAGTAGTGCTCCTGTAGAGCCCGATAGGTGGGAGGGTTTTGAAAAACTGGCAGAAAAATGGCAGAAGACGACTGGTTTGCTATTCTGGAAGTGGTAGGTGAGTACTGCAGATGAGAACGTCGTGAATGAAGAATGAAACAAAGGGCGGTGGAGGCTTAGACCGCACTGTCCTTTAACTGTTGGCGTAATCCGTGGTGAGGAGGTGAGGTGGCTGGATGGGTACGTTATCCCCATCCAGACCGTTGGTCCTATGTCATGGTCATAATGGCTATGCATGTCGCCTGACCACCATCACCTCCCTTACTCCTGTTATACGCTACCACCACTACCAGTCCCGGATGTTTTCTTCTTGAGTTGACATACCACACGTGCTAGCTATGTATCTGATCGGCAGTTTGAATTTGATGGGGCTCATTTGAATTCCATGAGGGTGTGTAACTAAACGAGGGTGGCCAGTTAGCTAGCCACTGATTCCATTTAATCGTGACCATTCCCATAGTTCATGCAGTTTTGAAATAATATTCATGCAATCAAGGAATAGGTTTAGGCACTTACCTACTTAGTCGCTACTGTGTTATGCATGCTTCGGACTTTGGCACTTCATTTCCTCATTGTTGTTACTGTTGGCTCTCTGCATGCTCAGCCTTAAGCTTATGCTGATGATCTCTTATTCAAACATTGCTCCTTGCATGTTTCATACATCTTGCTATGTTGACCCTGTCTCTGGAGTATGTTTTTCTAAGGGATCAATTGCTACAGGAATCCTGTAGGATTTCTTGTAGCCGCTTCTTCTTCTAAAATTCAAGCTAATATTTGAGTAGGGCTAAAAATGTTGAATAAGATCTCGACTAAAAAGAAATAATAGTTGGAAGGTATCAGGTAGGAATGAGTAAAAATGCTGCTGCTTTTATTTGTCATCATTTTTTGGGTTTTCAGAATGAAAGAAACAAAATTTCTGTATGTGGTTGTGAAGGGACAAAAAATGAGTGGAAATGTGGGTGTACAGGGATGGAATGGTGAAATAGGAAGATGGATGGTGGTAGGGAGGTTCACAGGCCTCATAGACAAATTTCCAACCCTCGGGTCCTTCTCTGAGATTGATTTTGGCCTTTTTGTAGTTTCTACAGGATCCTCCTATAGAATACACAGAGTTTCCTGTAGGATGTGAAATTTCAGAACAAATGAGACCAAAACTTGGGAAACGATAACGGTGATGGGGGATGGACTGTGAAGGGTGCATGCAGCCTGGCCATGTATTTTTCCTCTTGTGCGACCCTCCTACAACCTGCAATGACCTTCCTGCAACTTGCAATTTATTCAAAAGAAGTTATGTTTTCCTTTTCATTTTTCTTTTTTCTTTTTTGAGACAGCTGGGGTCCCTCCAGGAGGTTTTCACCCTCACTGCCTACCCTGGGCACCTCCAAAAGGTTTTCACCGAGGGATATTTTATTCCATTTTCTTTTTTTCTCTATTTTTTCTATTTTTTTTTCTTTTTTTTGTTTTTTTCATTTATTTTTTTTGTTGCTCAGGGTGTGGGTGGAGTGGAGACAGGGACCTGCTCCACTACCAACACTGATTTACTCAGATTCTCAATGGACTTCTACTTGGAAAGGGGATTCCTGTAGATCTTCAATATATGCCCATTGACGACATGGGGATGGCTTCTTCACCAATGGTCTAGATAAGGACTGAACCATTGTCATTGCATTTTTCTACTATATATGGTCCTAGCTATCTTGTCCTCGACTTTCCCTTGAAATCCTTGTATCTCGAATCATACAGTAGCGCCCAATTTCCTGGCTGAATTTTTTTTTCTTTGAGGGGTCGTCATCCCATACTTTTCTTTGAAGTTGGACTACCTCTGAGTGGAGAAGGGACTGCATTCTCTATTCATCTAATCCATTTAGCTGAAGCAATCTTTCCTTTTGTGCATGGCTGAGATCTAGGTCTAGCTGGGCTACCATCCTTAATGTGTTATATTCAAATTCTATGGACAGAAAATCCCTCTTCCCATAGACCAACTCATAGGGTGTGAAACCTATGGTGGTTTTCCAAGTAGTGCTATAGGCCCAGGTGGCCTCAACCAATCGGTCTGCCCAATCTTTTCTACTACTGCTCACTACCTTAGTCAAAATCCTTTCCAAAGCTCTGTTAGTGACTTCCACCTGTCCATTTGCTTGTGGATGATAAGGGGTGGAAGTCCTGTGCTTAATCTTGTGATGTGTGAGCATGTCTTCAATAAGATTGGAGGTAAACTGATTTCCTTGATCTGTGACTAATTTTCTTGGATAGCCAAACTTGTAGAAGATATTTTCCCTCAAAAAATCAGCTACTTTTTCTTCTGTTGCTGCTTTGATTACCTTTGTTTCTGCCCATTTTGTCAGGTAATCCATACACACAATGATGTAAGACTTCTGTTTTGAAGGAGGATTGATCGGACCCACAAAGTCCATGCCCCACTTGTCAAATGGCTCGAAAGTCACTTGAGGTTGCAGGGGCATCTCATCCTTTGGAGTAGGTTTCCCCATCCTTTGACATCGGTCACATTGGCTCATGTATCTCCTGACATCTTGATGAAGAGTGGTCCAATAGTAACCTGCCTTCATAATTTTGAAGGCAGTTCTATTTGCTGCAAAGTGGCCCCCACAGGGCCCATCATGATAGGTTAGGAGGATGTCAAAAACTTCCTCCTCCCTGACACATCATCTCAAAATCTGATCTAGGTCAAGTTTAAAAGGATTTCCCCTAATCCAAGTGAATGGGGCACTTTTCCTCATGATCTTGCTCTTCTCTTTTGAGAACAGGTGTGGCAGAAACTGTAATGAAACTAAATAATTTGCTATATGAGCAAACCATGGAGAGAGTACTGAAATAGAAAATAGGTGTTCATCTGGCATTTGATAATCCACCATTCCTTCTTCACCTGCAGGCAGATATAGTCTAGATAGAAAATCAACAACAACATTTTCCTTACGTGGCTTATCAACAATGGTCAAATCAAATTTCTGCAATAAAATTAACCATCTAATGATACAAGCATTTACATCAGGTTTATTCATCAAATACCTAATTGCAGCATGATCAGTGTGTACAAATGTTTGATAGCCAGTGATGTAGTTTCTAAACTTGTTTAGGGAATGGACTACAGCGAGGAGATCTTTTTCAGTTACAGTGTAGTTGAATTCTGCCTTGGACATGTTTTTACTGACAAAATATATGGCATACGGTAGTTGTTGGGCCTCAAAATAGTCCTTATTCTCACTCCATTATTCACCGATCCCTTCACATTACTTCCATATTACCTTCATGTCACCTCCATTCCACCTCCACATCATTACATTTACCTCATCATTGGCTTATATCTATGCTTTTCCAAAGTTTATTAATTCTTAACATTTTAAAGTGGATTTATGGTTAAAACTTAGAAAATAATATGCTTATACTTATACCTAACAATTAGAATGAGTTTGTTGACATGTGTAGGTACAAAGGAAGCTTCCAAGGCATCCTTATGTGGCACTCTATGTTCAAATTCGAATTTGAGAAGATCATGAACCTCATGGAGAAGATCATGGACCTCATGGAGGAGATCATGGAGGATAGGGTTATGTGTCACCATTGGTTGAGAAATATGTGGGTCAAAGGAGGGAATAGTGGGTCTACATTTATGAGTTGTTATCATAGTTTTTGTATAAATAGGAGTACCTCCTCCATTCCAAAGAGGAGGACTCTTGGAGCATGTATCCAACTTATGATGGAATAGAATAAAGCTTCATTTTACATAAATTTCCATACTATAGTTTTAGATATAAATTGTCTTAATGTAGTATATGAATTTATGGAATAGTTTGTCACTTTGTTCTTAAGAGAATTGAGCTCACTCTAAAAGGATCAAAGAAACATTTTATTTCATAATAGATCTTATTTCAATGCTTAGATGTTTGAGGATTTGTTTGTGATTGGTGAATGAGTTTTAAATTAAAATCTTATCAGCATATGAGGGAACAACCAAGGGTCTAAGTTAGGCTCTCCCTCTATTTGATTTGCATGATAATTGAAATTCATTCTTTTGCTTTTAAGTTTCAAGTTATTTCATTTCTTATGCTTATGAATGAATCTTAGTTTAGTTTGGATCAGTATATGAGGGGACAATCAAGGGACTAAGTTAGTCTCTCTCTCTATTTGAATCTGAACAACAATTAAATTCATTCTCTTTTTCTTTATTTCAAGTTTCTAGTTTTATGTAATCAATGATTTCTTTTCAATCTATAATACTGTCGGGAAGGACAACCAGGACCTCCTCAATTAGGAGCCTCTTCCCTTGCATATTATATTGAATCATAAATCATTTAGTTAGACATAGAGTTAGTTTCCTACTCCTGCATATATTTTGCTGGCATCATCACAAGCTTACGAGTTTCCCTGGTTGATAATTTAATGAAATCAATTTAAGCAATTAAATTTCCCAACAGTAGCTTCTCTTCAACTTGTCCTAGGGCTACTCCTATAGCTTGGTTTGAGGCATTTGTGTGAATGTGGAAAGGTAGGGCCCAGTTTGGACCTCTCAAGATTGGGGCAGTTATCAGCTTACCTTTCAAGGCATCCAGAGCCTCTTGACAGTTTTCAGTCCATATGAACTCAGCATCTTTTCCCAAAAGAGAAAACAATGGAGAGGCTAGCTTACTAAAATCCTTAATGAATCTTCTATAGTACCCTGCTAAGCCTAGAAAATTCTGAACATCTCTTACCTTTTGAGGAGGTGGGACCCTTTGGATGATAGCAATCTTGTTTGGATCCACTTGTAATCCTTGCTGAGAAATTGTATGACCTAGCATGGTCCCTTTAGTCATTAGGAATTCAAATTTATCAGGACTGAGGGATAAGTTCTTTTCAATACACTTGGCCAAAACTTTCCTCGGGTTAGTCAAAGCTTCTTGGAAGTTAGAACCATAAGGGGTAAAGTCATCCATATAGATTTCCACTTAATCATGAACCAGTTCAGCAAATATGCTCAGTACTGCTCTCTGGAAAGTGGCAGGAGCATTGCACGACCCAAAGGGAAGGACTCGGTAGGCAAAGGTACCCCATGGACAAGTGAAAGTGGTCTTATATTGATCTTCCGGACTGATTTCGATCTGGTTGTACCCACTAAACACATCTAGGAAGGAAATAATTTCTTCCCTGCCAAGCCATCTAACACTTGATCAATGAAAGGCAAAGGAAAATGGTCCTTCTTGGCGGCCTTATTGAGTTCTCGATAATCTACACAGATTCTCCACTTCTCGTTTTTCTTTGTCACTAACACCAAAGGAGAAACATTCACTATCAGAGATGGGGTAGATGTATCCTGCATCCAACAACTTTTGTAGTTCTTCTTTGAAAATGTCCTTAAGGGTTGGATTCGTCCTCCTTTGAGGTTACCTGACTGGTTTACAATCTTCTTTAATGTAAATGTGATGAGTACAAATTGAATGGTGGACTCCCTTCATCTCCTTATAGCTCCAAGCAAAAGCATCCAAATGGTTGTTCAATAAGCTACACAGTTCTTTCTCCTGAGAGGTGGAGAAGGATGAGTTGATCTTCAAGGCTCTTTCTGGGCCAAATTCCACATTCTTAACTTAGAGAGAGGTCGGATCAGCCACACAAAGATCAACTAAAGCATTGGCTTGGGTTTCTTCCACCAACTCTTCTAATGGCAACACACTGGGGGGTGGATTTTGAATCAAATTCTAAATAAGATCATCCTCGGTTTGAGGACCCCCCTTAGTAGCTTCCACTGTGTGCAATGGTGTGGAGTAGACTTCATCCTCATCTTCCTCCTCCAACCAGAGAGGTAAGTCATTTTCTAGCAGAGGTTGGGTAGGAGGATATAGGACTAGCTGTTTGGACATATGCTCATTCTTAATGGTCATGCTCCAAGCTCGACAACTAATGTAAGCATCTGCAGTAGCTAACCAAGGTCTTACCAGGATGAGAGGATAACCAGTGAGCTTTGCCTTTGGCTGAAGAACAAAAAGTTAGCAGGGTACTCTAAGGAATCAATGGAGACCATGAAATATTCCACAATCCCCTCAGAAGTCACGCTGGAGTGGTCTGCCAACTGCAGTACTGTTGAGTTCTTTCTTAGGGAACCCTAAAGGTTGAGTTTGATCATATTGTCCCTGGTCATTACGTTAATGGCAGCCCCTAGATCAATCAAGGTGTGGGGGCTTATGGTGCCCTTGATGTGGACATCGACTATAGGACTCCCAGGGTCCAGATATTTTGGATAGATTACTTGTCCCAACATCAGGTCGAATAGTTATCCTATGACATTGATAGTTGAGGCATCTCTCTTCTGCTTGACTTGGTGCCTGAAACACTTCTCTTTGATCAACTTGTTGTAGATTGGTACATATTTTATGGCTTGGAGAAGTGGTATTTTTACACATAACTATTTTAGTTCTCCCAAAAGTTCAGTTTCTTCTGGGGTCGATTGTGTGGTTCCAGTTAGTCTCTCAGGAAAGGGTGGAATGGCTTTTGGTTCATTTTCCTGTTTCTCTTCCTCATCCCCCTTAGGAGGAGGTTGGCTATCTGGGAGGATCTTCCCAGATCGTAGGTTGATCTCTTGAATTTCCACGACATTGGTAGGGCATGTTGTTTCACCAGTATATACCTGCTGGGCCTGTCTCTTATTGGTGTTCGGGTTCGGTTGAGCAGGTATTTGGGGTTGTCTTGGAGGAGCAGGAGGTAATGGTTATGGTTGAGCAGGTGGTGGAGGCAAAAGAGACGAAGGATATTTGTATTGGGGCCTCCACCCTTAATGAGGTGTATTCCAATGAGGTTGTGGCTGAGTGTGAGAATGAAACAAATGAGAAGCCGGTTGAGTATGGTATTGAGATGGTTACAACCAAGGAGCGGGTGTGGACCAGGAAGGATGAGAAGGGGGACCCTAAGAAGGCATGGAAGTGGCTTGATTGGGGTTGTAATAAGTCTGGGATTGTGGTTCAATGGCTACTTCATCCCCTTGGTACATAGCTTTAAATCTGGGTAAGGAAGGGCACTCATTTGTAGGATGGTCTTCTTCATAGACAAACACACTTCTATGGAGTGCAATGGACATTCATTCCTAGGATGCTTTCTAGTGCCCCTGGGACAAAATATGGCCAAAGCCCTCTCGGCTTCCTCTTGCTTCTTTTGGATTCGCAAGGTATCCTTTTGCATGGAAATAGTCTATCTCATCTCGCTTTTGAAATCTTCCATCTAATTTGCAAATTTGTTTTAAGGAATGAACTAGATAAGGGGGTACTGGCTAAAGGTTGACTTCCCCTACCTCTATTTTTGGCTGCCCTAGAATGGTTTCTAAACAGAGCCTTTATGTCATCATAAGGTAGCTGGTAGATGTCTCCCCCAACTAGCAAATGGAGGGT
The DNA here is from genome assembly GCA_031772625.1 of Pinus tabuliformis. Lineage (NCBI taxonomy): Eukaryota > Viridiplantae > Streptophyta > Pinopsida > Pinales > Pinaceae > Pinus > Pinus tabuliformis. Next base: position 45,045,871 of record CM062815.1, read on the forward strand.
ATCTAGAAGGTCTTCAGGGACTCCTCTGAGTAGAACCAAATTCAGAGATTCGGGGTCAAGTGTGCACCTAGCCCTTTTATAACTGAGTTGAAACCTCTCTTCATATTCTTCTAAAGATTCATCACTTCCCGTGGTCATTCGAAAGATTTCTTCCTTTGTATCCTTTGACCTACAATAGTCCCAGTATTTGTTGTTAAAGGCTTGCCGCATCTGAGCCCAAGTTGTGATACTGTTTCTAGGTAACCCCATGTGTAATATCCCTAACCCGGAATATTCCTCAAACCCCAGAAAAATCTCCAACCAGATATGTGCAAATGATATAATAACCCAGAAGTGATAAAATAATAGTGGAACAACATATAATAATATAAGCCGGAAATATAAGCAGATACACAAGAAATGCAGTGAGGAATGCTAAGCCATTTTATTATACAGAGCAATAAATGATTACAAGAGGTGATTAGACAGATGGCACCTTGACTTGCACAAGGCAAGTGAAGAAATACTCTCAGAATGACAAGAATGGCCTCTCTGCGTGGATGTTGCTGTTGTGCTAGTGTTGCTGCTAGAAAACAAATGATGATTTGGGGCTACTCCCCTCCTCGGAAAAAACTAAAACTCTGGATACGGGCTCTACTCAAGAAACCCAAAAAAACCTAGAAATCTTTCCTGGAATGGCCTCACATTGATCTACGTCCCAGCTACTGGGAAACTGTTGTGCTACTGCTGGTACTGGAAATCGAATGAGGATTTGGGGCTGCTCCCCTCCTCAGAAAAGGCTGAAATTCTAGAATCGAACTCAACTCAAAAAATAAAGAAAAACCCAGAAAGATTTTCTGAAATGGTTGACCCCTGAAAATCACCCCCTTGGGGTTCTACGCAGTTCCTCAAAGACGCTGATGAAACTGCAGCTAAAATGATGATGAAACTGTTGCTGAAATGCTGATGAATCTACTGCTGGAATGCCAATGGAAATACCTTGCTCAAGCAAGCACTCGAAGTCCCCTTGGGCTAAGGGTGAGATCTCTGAATGGAGACACTCAATGCACTAAACAGTGTTGCGGACTAGCTAAATAACCAGCGTGCTCTAAGTCAAAATGACTATCACAAATGTTCATAACTAGAATGATCCCAAATGAGGGGGTTCCTCTCTATTTTATAGCTTTTTCCTCTCATAATCCCTAGGCTCACTTTCCCCTGCGTGATCCCCTTCTTGTCATGTGTTCTTTCCCTCCTGCATAGTCCCTCCATGTGTCTGCATGGGCCCCATTTCTACGTCCCCCTTTGGCCCCCTTGGTTCCTCCTTAAGTCACAACATTGTGCTACCTAGGAAGTGACATTTTATTCTAAAGTGAGTTATGTTCCCCCTTCCTCACTTTTTATTTACAAATAACTATAGAAGACAAAAATAGAACAAAATCAAATATTCCAATTAGCCATAGCTAATTAGGAATATTACATTCTCCCCCGGTAAAATGTTGCTTGTCCTCAGGCAACTAAAGTGATGGATGCTGTAAGATCTCCTCACTCATCCAAGTGGCATCTTCATCCGGCAAATCCTTCCACCTCACCAAGAATTCCCTGACCATCCTGCTCAGCAACTTTCTCCCCCTAGAGTCAATGATAGCCTCCAGCTGCAATACCAAATGCCCCTCATCATCCATGGGTGGTAGCTCACCCGTCACGGTCACCTGCTGCCCCAATGCCTTCTTTAGGCATGATACATGAAAAATGTTATGAATCTTGCTGCCTTGGGGCAGCTCCAACTCATATGCAACCTATCCAATCCTGCGTATCACCCTGTATGGCCCATAAAAGTGGGGCTTGAGCTTCTTAGCCCCCTTCTACTTCAGCAATGACTATTGGTATGGCTGTAATCATAGATAGACCATGTCCCCTACCTCGAACTGCCTCTCCACCCAACCCCTGTCGGCATACAGCTTCTACTGGTTCTACACTGTAGTCATTTTATCTTTGAGAGCTCAGAGGATATCCTGACTCTCTTGGATCCAAATCTTGGTTCTAGAAGGCCTGCTATCACCAAACATCACGTCAAAAAAAGATAAAGGATGATACCCATATAAGGCATAGAATGGTGACATACCAATGGACATGTGATGCGAAGTATTGTAGCAGTACTCCCCCAGATGCAGCTGCTTCAGCCATGCTCATTGCTGCCCACTGACTTAGTTACGCAAGTAGCCCTCCAGCCACTTGTTAACTATCACTGTCTGTCCATCCATCTGTGGGCGATAGCTGGTACTGGGTGTCAACTCCGTCCCCACCAATTGGAAAAGCTCTTGCCAAAACCCACCCATGAAATGGCTGTCCCTATCACTAACGATGGTCCTAGGAAGACCATGTAGCCTCAAGATCTCCCTGAAGAACAGCTCGGCCACCTGTGCTGTTGTATAGTGTGCGGATATGGCAAAGAAATGTGTGTACTTTGTCAATTGATCAATGACGACAAAGATACAATCCTTGCCCTGTACCACGGGCAACCCTGTGATGAAATCCATCGAAATACTCTTCCATTTCCCCTCTGGAATGGGAAGAGGTTGCAATAATCCTGCGGGATGGCTCATCTCTCCCTTGATCCTCTAGGAAACATTGCACTCCCGGATGTGTTGGAGTACGTCCTCCTTGAGGCCCTTCCATGAGAACCTCTCTCTAATGGCCCTGTAGGTTTTGGTAAAACTCTGATGTCCTGCCAATGGGGAATCATGTGATTCTTGGAGTATCTTCTTCTTGAACTGAGACCCCTCAGTCAAGAAGATCTGGTCCCTGTAGTAGATGATCTCATCGACCACCCTGTACCTGTCATCTACCACCTGACCATCCAAAACCTCACATGCAAATCTGTCCTTGGATTACTCTACTAAGAGTCGAGCCCTCCAATCTGTATCCAAGCTCATAAGAGATGATGTGGCTGGTCTACATGAAAGGGCATCTGCTACCACGTTGTTCTTACCTTTGACATACTCAATGTCAAATTCATATGCTTAGATCTTACTGATCCACTTCTGTTGCCTCCCATGTAGTTGCTTCTGCTCCAAAAAGAAATTGAGGCTGTTGTGATCAGTCCTTACCCTGAACCTGTTGCCTACCAAATACTGTCGGTACTTAGCTAATGCATGCATGATGGCCAGCATCTCCTTGTCTTATATGGAATACAACCTCTCATGCAAAAGGAGCTTCCAGCTCTCAAATACTATAGGGTGACCTCCCTACATCAATACTGTGCCGCTCCCCTCTCCCGACGCATCACACTCCAAAACAAATGGCTGCGTGAAATATGGCAATGCAAGCAAATCTTGGATAGCTCGCTCAATCTCATCCCAATAGGCCTTGGGGTGCCTATAGGTGGTGGTAATCACGACCTGTATGCCCTGCGCAAGCTCGATGGTGTGCTCAAACCCCCGATCTGGTGGCTGTCCTGGTGGAATCTCCCCAAACACTATGGCATACCGATCAAGGATAGACTGTATCTCTGGGTGTACCGTTTGCCCTATAGTTCCTGCCTCTGATGCATGCAGCTCCACTGCCCACTCTATGTCTCCCTTTCAGAAGACTACCTCCATCCGATGAGCCGAGAAAATCTGAGGTGGATATGTGTGCTGTCCTCGTATCTTCTCATGCCTCCCTGTCTTCTCATCATCCCACTCCATCTCCAGGGTCTTCCAATCTGTCATGGCCTTCCCTAGAGTGATAAGCCACTAAAAACCCGGTGTCATGTTGGTGTCCGGAATATCGACCACGAAAAAGTGGTCAGTCAAAGTGTAGGTTCCCATCGTCACTGAAAGCTCTGGAACATAACAAGCACACATCATGGTTTGATCTCCTGGGACCAAGACTGAAAACCCATTGAAGTTCTCTATTTGTATACCTCTCCGCTCAACCATCTGGGCATCAATGAAGTTGTGGGTTGCCCCACTGTCAACCAAAATTGATACGCGCTGACCACGTACTGTCCCTCTTATGTGTAGCGTCAGATACTTGGGAACTCCCCGCATTACTGCAAGGGCCCCTCTGGTGGGTGCAAAAGATGCACCACCTGCTACTGGTGATGGAGGTGGCAAAGGTCCCTATATGGCATGGCTATCTCCTGCCTCCACATCCTCCTCATCATCCTCTTTTCCACTGCTCTTGGAGAAGACCTCAATAAAATGTGCTTTACCAGTAGCACATCTACGTCCTGGTGCCCATGGCTCCTGACAAGTGAAACACAACTGCTTCTTCTTCAGCTCTCTCCTGGCATCATCGTCATGCTATACTTGTCCTAGATTCCCCTTTGGAGGTGGAATCCTCACATCCTTCCCCTTAGACTTGAAAGTTTGTCTCTGGGGTTAAGGTGTCTGGGTCCTGGGTAAGACATCCTGTAAGTCCCAGGTCCTGCTGATAGCATCCTGGAGCGTAGCTGGTCTAGTGGATCAGACTATACCCCAAAGTGGCTCTGCTAACCCCTCAACATACATATAGACCCTCTGTGCCATGGAGAGGTCTGGCACCATCATGGAGACCCTCAAGAAATCTGCAATGTAGGTCTCTGGGCTCCCTGTCTGTTTGAGCCTCGTCAGCTCAACGAAATGTTGCTGTGGATCCCTTCGATCAAATCACTCTATTAGTGTCTTGGTAAACTCGACATATGACATCACTATGGAGTGCCCCAATGTAACCATCCCATGAAACCACCAATCCTGGGCCTCGCCATCCAAATGCAATGTTTCCACCTTGATGGCCTCTGCCTCCAACATGTGGTTAAGCTAGAAATAAATGTCTAGCTTCTCCACCCAAGAATTTGCCAAACTATTTGATGAGCCATCAAATGTAGGCAAGTGGAATCTGCTCGCTACATGGTGGGTGTCGCCATCATGGTAATTTCGGTACTCTCTATGATGATCGCAGAACCTTCTATCCCGTTGGAGCTGAACAAAATCTCTGAATGAGAGGGCTTTTCTGAACTCCTGCCCATCGGCCTGGTACTCTGAAAAATAATTTCCCATATGCCTGGGCTCTGCCTCCTGCTAGGCTGCGGCCCTAGTGTCTACTCCTAAGAAGGTGGGCATGGTAGAGCGTGTAGGGGCATGTGAGCCCCCCTGCTGCGCAGTATCACGCTGCTCTGGCAAGTGATGGGATGCACCTAATCCCTCACCGATCTAAAAAACTCGTGGACTCTCTTGCTGTCTGGCCTCTACTGCCGTGAATCTCTGCCCCATCACCTCAATTTGCCTCGACAGATCCTGCATTGATTGAGAAGCATATCCACAAATCTCTTCCCATCCTCGTCTTCCATTTTCTCTGCGTCCACTACTGGCTCTCTCTGTTCTACGTCTACCATAGGTTCCTCTTGTTCTGTGTCTACCACAGGAACACAATCTCCCTCTCCGTAGGTATTCTCCAACCTATGCCCAGTGTCTCTATATCTCTGACCTCTGTAACAGATATAGGGTTTTCCCCCTAGTGTCATAGATTGCTAGCTCCATAGGCTAAGCCATATCTATGCTTTGATACCACTGTAATATCCCTAACCTGAAATATTCCTCAAACCCCAACAAAATCTCCAACCAAATATGTGCAAATGATATAATAACCCAGAAGTGATAAAATAATAGTGGAACAACATATAATAATGTAAACCAGAAATATAAGAAGATACACAAGAAATGCAGCGAGGAATGCTAATCCATTTTATTATACTGAGCAATAAATGAGTACAAGAGGTGATTAGACAGATGGCACCTCGACTTGCACAAGGAAAGTGAATAAATACTCTCAGAATGACAAGAATGGCCTCTCTGCGTGGATGTTGTTGTTGTGCCGATGTTGCTACTAGGAAACAAATGATGATTTGGGGCTGCTCCCCTCCTCGGAAAAAGCTGAAACTCTGGATACAGGCTCTACTCAAGAAACCTAGAAAGCTTTCCTGGAATGGCTTCACACTGATCTGCGTCCCGGCTACTGGGAAACTGCCATGCTACTGTTGCTGCTGGAAATCGAATGAGGATTTGGGGTTGCTCCCCCCCTCAAAAAAGGCTAAAACTCTGGAATCAGACTCTACTCAAAAAACCCAGCAAAACCCAGAAAGATTTTCTGAAATGGCCGACCCCTGAAAATCACCCCCTTGGGGTTCTGCACAGTTCCTCAAAGACGTTGATGAAACTACTGTTGAAATGCTGATGAAACTACTACTAAAATGCTGATGAATCTACTGTTGGAATGCCAATGGAAATACCTTGCCTGAGCAGGCACTCGAAGTCCCTCGGGGCTAAGGGTGAGATCTCCGAACGAAGACACTCAATGCACTAAACAGTGTTGTAGACTAGCTAAATAGCCAGCATGCTCTAAGTCGAAATGACTATCGCAAATGCTCATAACCAGAATGATCCATGAGGGGGTTCCTCTCTATTTTATAGCCTCTGCCTCTCACAATCCCTAGGCTCACTTTCTTCTGCGTGATCTCCTTCTTGCCATGTGTTCCTTCCCTCCTGCGTAGTCCCTCCATGTGTCAGCGTGGGCCTCATTTCTGCGTCCCCCTTTGGCCCCCTTGGTTCCCCCTTAACTCACAATGTTGTGCTACCTAGGAAGTGACTTTTTATTCTAAAGTGAGTTTTGTTCCCCCTTCCTCACTTTTTATTTATAAATAATTATAGAAGGTAAAAATCGAACAAAATCTAATATTCCAATTAGCCATAGCTAATTAGGAATATTACACCATGAACCAGCGTAATGCTGCATCCTTGAGGGTGGAGGGAAAGAGTTTCAACTTTTTCTCGTCTTTTGCATAGTCATAGGTTCGACAAAGAACAACAAACTCAGACAAGAAGGTATCAGGGTCTTCAATAGTTAATCCATGGAAGTGAGGTAAGGCTAAGGGACTTATGTTTTTCATCTCTATGTCCCCATTGGTCTCTCGGATAGGAAAGACACCTTCTATTCTCTTCCCATTTCCTCTAACATTTTTGTTTTCAACGATGGTCTCAAGAGGAATGGTTTCTTGCTCTTCTTCTGTTATAAGATATTTGTATAGCTCTGGAGGTTCACCTATAGGTTCTTCTGGATCACTACCACCAAAGAAGAGAGAAGGGTGACTTAGTGATGTGGTGGGGCTGTTGGGTAGGAATTTTCCTAAATTGTCTCTGTTCCTATGAGACATGAAAGGAAATCTCTTTTTGGGTAATTTTTGTGTTTTTTTTTTTTTTTTCTGCTTATACCTGCAAAAACTGAAATGGATTAAACAACAAATTACAACTAACTAAAATAAGCCTTGCTGAAATGAAAATTACAGAATTGAAAGGAAAGCATGAAAGGACTAATCTATCTTGCTGAAGTGAAAATGAAAAATTGAAATGAAAGTAGGAAAGGACTAATCTATTTTTCTGAAATGAAATTGCGGAATTGAAATGAAAGCAGGAAATGTCTAATTTACACTTGCTAAAATGAAATTGCGGAATTGAAATGAAACAACTACTCTACTCTTGCTAAAATAAACTACTTAGCAGAAGGTTGCAGTAGAAAATAGAAGAAAAGCAGTAATCACAAAATACTCTGATGCTTTCCGGCAACGACACCAAAAAGATGGTGAGCTCCAGTATTGCAACAATGATGCTGCAACTCCTGGAACTCCCTACTTTACTTTTATCAACCCGGTAGTTTGTAACAAACTTGGAAGCGATGGTGCTATATGCACAAGTACTAGCTCTTATTGCAGGCTGTCACTTGATCAGTTGGCACAAGTTCACTAGGAGCTTAAGCCAACTTCTATGATTTCTCAAAAGAAGCTTTTAACTGTGATGGAAGAAAGCTAACTCAAAAGAGGCTATTCTACTTGCAGAAAGATAATGAAAACTAAAAGGAAACACAAACCCTAGCAAACCCTAGTTTTACTTACTAACCCTACTTTAGCAAGAAAAGAGATGGAAACTATTGAAATGGATACCATTGACTATTGAGAAGATAAAATGCATGTATTCAAGCTACTTCTAAAGGAAAATGAGAAGAAATCATCTTTTTATACTTTTGAGCAATTTTATGCAGAATTATTATGGTTGTGTTTTAACTATTTGTGACTGTGCAAAGGTTTGGTGGCGAAGGGAGATGGAGTTGGTGTTTTCAGGATGTGTGGAAGGTGTAGAGAGGTCCTAAGAAGTCCCTAGTACCCTTCTGGAGACTTCCATTGTGATCAAACTTCGAAAAATCACTCTCATGAAATTCTACAGGAGGCTGTAGGGGATCTACAAGAGGTTCTACAGGAGGATCTACAGGAGGAGGCCGAAAGTGGTTTTTGGAGGTTTGAAGGTAAAAAAACGATGGGAAAAAGGAAATGAAGGCTGTATGGAGGTGTCAAAGGGTCCAGAACTCTATAAATGAATATCAGAAATGAAAGAGATGGTTGGATTTGTTCAAAGGTCAAGAAAGAAATTTTTCACAAAAACGTAGAAATTAGGGCAGCTTGGAGAAGTACGGTGAATGAGTGGGGGAAATATTGAGAGATGGACTGGAGCGGGTTGTGTGATGGAAGAATGATAAGCTAGAGTGTTCTACAAGTGAGCTGCACACTTACTTTTCAAAACTGACCCAAGCAAGAACTAGAAAAACAGAGTTTTGCCTAAATCAGAAAAGTGCTGAACAGAACTCTATGGACAGAAAATTATGCAAGAAAGCCATGGGAAATGAACATGAAATGATCTAAGCATGTAAATCCAACTGATATCAACTTCTCCAACTCCAAATATCACATTAGCAATTGCATTGGAAAGCAAAAATAGTGTTTGGTGGCAGCATGAGTGCTTTGGTGTCAAATCATGGTCCCAAGGAGGGAGAAAGGAGATCAAGGCCTATTTGGTAGCCTTTTTGGATCTTTTTCTGTTATTGTAGTAATCTAAACAACCCGAAGCAAGAACAACTATTTTAATCATCAAAAGCAACCTAAGTAACAAAGCAAGATTTAACTTAAACAACATAAACTATTTCATGAATGCAAGAAAAGAATATATAAATACACAAAGGAGGTGTTGGGCACTTGGGTTAGGCCCAACCCCAAGAGCTACAGCCCCCTAGGAAAGATCAGTGTTGGTTCAAAGCTAGATTCATCTTCATTGTTAAAAAAAAAAAAATAGTTACATCACTAAACTGTCTGCAAAAAGAGCTCGAAAATGAGCTAAGTACAATATTGTACTAAAGTGCGAAAATAGACTATCAAATGGCTAACCTACTGAGGCTTGAAGCCTTCTTATTTATACAAGTGAGGACTCCCAACAGTCCTCCTAAACATTAGGAACTCGACTGCCTAAAACTGCAGATAACAACAACTTCACTAGACCTGCTCAGCTGCCCCTTGGAATCATCATTTGTGGGTTGTTGTACTCTGAGTTGTTGATGGAGAACTCGATGAAGGGGTAATTAATGAAGGAGACACCCCTCCTATAAGTTCTCAGCCTTGTTTCTTCAAGTTTGGCTTCCAATCTGCTCATAAATGCCTGGTCTTTGTCCAAAAAGTCCAAAAATCTGCAATAAACACTCATTAGACTATGTGGCAAAGTGACTATCCCCATTCACTCTATTGACATAAATATATTCAAAACACTACACAAAACTATGGAGAATGGTGGATTAAATGAAAATAATAAGTAGAATGAGCCCATATAGTTACCCATTTCTGGGGCTCATCAAGCATCATTGGCACCTACAGCTCCGCCTGCCACAGCACTGCCAATCACAACTGAATCTACAGTAGCAGGCACACCAACAGAGAAAAAAAAAAGAGCTAATAAAAGCCATGGAGGAGATGTCAATCCAGGAAAAAGAGCTCAAAAGGCTAAAGGAGAAACTGACTATAAGCTTGCCCAAATTCAGCAAAGAGAAGAAACACAGAAAGCCCTAAGAATGGGTGAGAAAATCAAAGTCCTAGAGAAAGATTTAACACTGCAGAAGCCACTAGGATAGACCAAAGAGATGCTCTGGGCCAATATCATTGACTCTATTAATGATATTTGGCCATCAATTCAAGTTATATTTGAGCAAACTGAATTGGCGAAGGTAGCCACTGAGGCTATCCAAAAAGTAAGGGAAGAGTTAGGAGACCAACCTGAAGATGCTAATAGACTCATCGACCTCCTAAACAGTAAGAACAGGCATGAGCTCCATGAGCTTGGTGTAGAAGATAGGAGTAAAGCCATCTTAGAAATCAAAAATGTTCTTTCTAAAAGAAACCTTATGCTCAACTTGGAAGAAAAGTGCCACAACATACAGGTGGCCATTGACAGGCTTATGGCCAAATTCCAAATTTTGAGGGACAAAGGTCTTCCCAGTCCTTTGGTCATCTATGATAAACTCTATTGGACTACACTGATAGACTTAGAAAATTGGCTAAGGAAGAAGCCAATACCTCAGGTATAAAAGCCCTACCAACTGGAAAAGTATTGTATGATACTTTGGAAAATCTATTTTTCCTAGAACATGAGGTGAAACATTTGTTTGTCACCAAGCCCAAGTTTGCTAAATACACAAAGGCAAATGAAAATTTACAAAAGAATGTTGAAATTAAACTTACCTAAGGATGAATGGCGGGAAAAAACTACAGATTTACTATGAAATGTTTTACATCAGGAAGTTAGCACAGTAAATCTTAAGGCAGACTGATGAAACAGGTAAAAGATAGATCAAAAGGGTCAAAGAGTAATAGAGTCAAAGAGTATCAATGAAATATCAAAGTGAAGAAGATTCCAGCATACAAATATCAGCCAGCTTAAAGGGCTACAACTCAACTGCAACAACCAGCACTACCACAATAAAAGGGACAACATGATGCAGTTTTCCATCTGTCCCTATCTTCATGCTTGAAGATATTTTGATTCCCTAGATTAAACCTCCGATCGTTATGATATTTTTGTAAATATTTTTTGTATAAATACTTCACATTTCGAAGTATTTGGTGTGGATTCCAAGACATTTATATAGACTTTTTCTCTCAATTCTAAGTTCTATTGTATCAATGACTGGATTAGCTTGGTGGATCAAGGAATAAAGCTCAGATATTTTACATGATTCTTTTGTAAAGCGATATACAAATAAGTATTCTCTCATGTTTATTGTTATTTCTCTTATGTGTCTCCATAATCTTGTGTGTTTTCCTAAAATCTAAATGTATAACATGGAATGATATTTTAGAAATTGCTTGAATGCACTTTGTCTTAACTGTTTACATTTTAAATGTTTTCTACTAAACTATCTTAGATAGGGAATTATTAACTGCTCCCTAGCTTCTGTAATTTCTCCCCCTAGTCTATAACAAAGGATTCTTAATTGCCCTTTGTTCATGATCACCCTCTTTTCTTCATTTTGATCCCGGTCCAAGGATTCTTCATTGCCCTTTCACCCTAGTCAGGACCATTTCATCCATTAGGCCTGAAGATTTGCTTTTTGCTTTGCTAGCCTGCCCTGTGAACATTCCCTTTAATGATATGGTTCAATTATGCTATCTATTGATTGACTCCATAGCCCAATGGCTTGAAGACCTAGATCTATCCATATGTTCCAAGAATTCCACCACCCAACCTTCAATTTAAAATCAAAATCCTCATGAACACTAAGAACTAGCCTAAAATCTAATGAAAACAAAGTGAAATCATAAAGAGAGATCCCTCTCTGGACTTAGGTTAGCTAGAACTTGAGCCTAAAATATTGGTTTGTGGTTACCTTGGATGGTTCTTTCTTTTTATAACTTCTAGGGAAAACTTATGAGTGATAAAATATCTCACACCCCAAACATGCACACTCTATCTCCATATATTTACCTATGTATTTGTTATTTCCTCCCACTCTCTCTCTCCTTCTCTCTCTTGCCTCATCTCTCTCTCTCTTCCTCTCTCTCCCTCTCCATCTCACCCCTCTCTCTCCTTCTCTCCCCCCTCTTATCTCTCTTCCTTCCTCTCTTTCCCTCTCTCTCACCTTCCTCTCTCTCCCCCCATCACTCTCTCTCTATCTTTATATCTCTTTATCTCCACCCTCCAACTCTGTCACTCTCTACTCACTTCTTCCTCTCTTAAATTTGATCCCATTGTATTGTGTTTAAGAAAGGATCTAAATTGAAAAAACACAATTGGTTGTAAAACATTAAATCTATATTTTGTATCAATCATGTCAAAGAAAAAAGAAAAATGAAAATATTAAAAGAATCATGCACTATCTTTCCTCTATTATTGTTAGTCACTTTGTTTTCTCTAATTACTTGGCTCCTTAGTAGCTTAAAATAAGTTCCTCTATTATTTTTAGTCACTTTGTTTGCTCTGATTTCTTGGATCCTTAGTGTTGGAGAGGTAAATCCCCTCTACGGATAGAGGCGATCCCTACTAGCCCAGAATGGGTCTAGCAACAATCAGTCAATGCTACCATGCAAGTTCCTAATTGCAAATAAAAGGTAGGCAATGAAAACCTACTTGGATTCCAATGCTAATGTTTGATGAAGAGACGTCGCTCTCGCTCCTTCGCTTTGGCCGGTCACAATCCTCCACGATCCTCATGAATAGACACCCGCACACACGAAGAGAAACACAAACACAAGCGTGAAATCTAACAAATGCAATTATACATCAGTCAAAAAGGACATAACTCACATTAACCATTACAAAGACAAATGAGAGTGGAACCATAATAGTAGTCATCTATTATTAATAAAAAATAGAGAGGGGTACAACCAAAGTTCTGACGTCGAATCCTTCTCAAGAGGGTCCAGCCAGCAAGTCTCTTAAGCATTCACCCTTGGAGGTAGATCTCCCAAGAAAAAAACTCTCTCTCACACAAGTTTACACAAGAAAGCAACACTTCACAACCTTCCTTAAGCTCTCTAGCAATCCCACACTTGTCACACCAACTACCTATCAAATTCACACACTAGCAGCAACACTCTAAGCACTATCAATTCCACACTGTCCAAACTAGCTACTCATGGGAATGGTAGAGGCTTAAATAGGAGAAGGAGTCTCCATGAATGGTGGGAGGATGAGCTTATCTCCAAGGAAGGTGGCTCAAATGACAAAACAGACATGCCATAGAAGGGAGGGTGACATTTACAAGGCCAACAACTAGGTCTGGAGTCATCTGGAAGGCCGGCTGTTAGAACAAACTCGCCCAAACAAAATCAGCGCAGGTGTATAACTGCACTAGAGCGCTGACATCGCATCTGAATAACAGGGAAGGTTATGTCAGCGCGACCCAATATGAATAGAAGATGCGCTGGTTCATGAAATTCGACCAGCGCGGGAAACACGTGTGCTTCCGCGCTGGCAGCGCATTCGTTGTATTATGAGGCGCCAGTCAGCGCGGTTATTTTAATAACAGTCGCGATGATGGGAAAAACTTTGGCAAAGTGGGTCATTTGGCAACATTAGAGAGCATGAGCATGATTAATTTGAACTCATGACACAGTAGGGAGACTGACAGGGAGACAGTGACAAATTACTGTGTAACAGATGCCCCCTAAAGCATGAAGCCCGAGAGAGTGAGAGGGGTGAAATGCTTTACAAAACTCGCTGAACTGGAACACCACCAGGAAGAATCTGCACGTATGTACAACTGATATCTCTGAGAATCTATTACATGTAGTCTAGGCATGGGCGCAGCCATCCAAAAGACATACGAAGAAGGTCTGTGGTATGGACGCAGCCACCCAGCTGAAGAGACCATGATGATAATAAGGTATGGTCGCAGCCATCCCAAAAGACTCAGGTATGGGCGTAGCCATCCATCAATGAGTCATGTAATAATAATCCACAAAATCACAACCTGGATTGCAACAGACAAAAATCCAGGGTCTTGCGCTCCATCCTGACCCGAACAAAGTACAAGTCCAAGCATGTGAATACATGAGCTGAAGTCGAACATGCATGAACATCGTCCGATTACCAGTCAATAATGAAAACTGTTAACAGACGCGAGAGGTACCACCAATAATGACAATGGTCCTCAAGGTACTTATAGGTACAATCCGCGGTGTGTGAATCAATGAGTTGGTGTCGAACACCCGCAGAATCATTCGATCGGAGGCCAATGATGAAAACCTCACGTCGAACATGAAGAACCTGCCATTGAGGCATGTAGGCTCTAAGGCACCTGAAGGGAGTCTCTAAGTCACCTTCCTGGATAATGAGCTGAAGTCGACAGGAAGTAACCTTGATCGAAGGTGGGTCGTAATGCTTCCCACATCATCGACACGAGACAGAGAAGGATAAGATATTTTGTGTGAGGTATCCGAGGGAGGTTGTAATTTTGCAGAGGTCAACTTCTCTTGAACATATTGGCGGCACGACAGTGGATTTGGCAGTATCTGACATCAAATGAGCAGAGGTCATGGTGACAAGGCAATGAGCAGATGAGAGGCCAAATAGGATAACCCAAACCCACGGAGGCTAGTGTAAAACAAGATGAGAAATCCCCACCCAGACACGAATGCAGACTAGTGCCATGTTCAAGAGCGACATACTGCCGACACGACAATTATTACAGTTCCATTTTCCCCACCATTTCTGGCAGGTACCCCGATTATTTTTGGACGACAAGCTTGACGGGTATAGCATATGCTTGGAAAGCGTCATTTCGACGGTGTCCGATGTCATTAAGTTTTAACGAGTCTGACAAAGGAAGAACTCGGCGTCTTTTCCTGTTTAGAGAGTCTGAAAAGACAGCGGAAAAGAAAACTCCAGGGGGGCCCTTTTTCGTAAAGTTGTGTCTCTCGAGCCTGAAAAAGTATAAAACAATGCTCGAAAGAACCGCCCGACTAGTATGATCGAGGAGTACTTTTCGTAAGTAGTGACTTTGACTCGAAAAAGTAGAAAAGCGGTCAGAAGTACGTCGTTTTGGAGCCAATAACGAGTTCGAAACGACAAACACCCAGCAATCTTTTTAGTTTAAACGGTCGAAAAAAGAGCTTTAAAGGCGACCGCCTCTCATTCCTTTTAATGAGTCAAGAGGGAACTCGACAATCTTTTCGTCTTTAAATGGTCGGAAAAGAGCTGAAAGCAGACCTCCATTTTTATTCTCTTTAACGAGTCAAAAAGGGAAAAATACTCGGCAATCTTTTCACATTTTACGAGTCAGAAAAGAGCTTAAAGGTGACTCGTCCTAGAGGAACGAGTGGTATAAAAGGTAGCAACTGGTTCCGGGAATGGTGGAACTTCTCAAAACATGTAATGGTCAAGAGGCTGGCTAATAAAATCACTCATCACTGCGGTTCCTCAGGAAAGGATAAACAACCAAGTGAGAGCATATGATCGGCCAAAGAGATGGTAGCAATGGAATGAAACAACCAAGGCTCATCTAACAGAATTCAGCGGATAAAAATGGAAATCACAAGATGTAAATCAGGTATGGGTTCATTTTTACACAAGCTTGAACCATGGAGAACTTTGCTTGGATTCGGTTTCTTGTTTACACAAGCTTGAAACGAAAAACTATGCTTGTTATAAGCTCGCATGCCCCCAGCATAATGACGCAAATCAAGGTACATGCCCCCCAAGCTTCATTGCATTCAACAAAGTGGATGGAATGAAGGTTCACTCTCGAGATCAATGAAAGACTCGACTTGTAGTTTACGAGATCTTAATCAAAAGACTCGATTTAGAAAGGGAGTTGTTTCATTTTTTAATGAGGTTGACATAGTAAAAGAACTATCCTCATAACCCTTGTTTCGTTTTTTAACGAGCTTGACACAAGATCAGGAACTATGCTCTGACCAAGCCTAGTTTCATTTTTTAAGGAGCTTGACATAGGAAAGGAACTATGCTCCGACACCGTGATTCGTTTTTTAACGAGGTTGACACAAGATCAAAACTATCCTCGGACACCTAGTTTCATTTTTTAAGGAGCTTGACACAGGATCAAGAACTATGCTCCGGACTCTTTGTCTCATTTTTTAACGAGCTTGACACAAGACAAGGAACTATGCTCCGACTAAACCCAATTTCATTTTTTAGGGAGCTTGACATAGGAAAGTGAACTATGCTCCGACCGAACTGCATCATAATGAACAGGAAGTCGGTGCTTCCAAGAGTGTTACTCCCGGTGAAAGGACCACATCTTGGAAGTCAGGACCTAATGCCCCCAGGACCCTATGCACGACGGCGGCATCACTGGATCCAGGCACGGGATAGGTGGCCACGTAGTTGATCCGTGGTGGGGTAGATGCAACTGGTGGATGAAAACTAGGAGGGGATGACAACGGCGTAGGAGGCATCGGGGGACTAACGAATGACACTTGATCGATAGCCACAATTCTTCCATCGTGTGGAAAGCAAACCACATCGAAAAGTGAAGAAACGAGGGCCCCCATGGCGTAAACATAGTCGCGAGCAAGGAGAAGACTAAATTCTAAAACACCTTGGGTAACCAAGACGTCTATATAGACGGTTTTGCCTCCCAAAGTAATAGGGCACTTCGGGAGAACTCCTAGAGATGGACAGGCTCCTCCGTCGAAGGCCAACAGATTCTGAGTGACTGGCCCAAGCTGCGGGGAACCTAAGGCTTGCCAAGTAGTGTACAGCATAAGACTAACAGATGCCCCTTCATCCAAGACAGTGCCAGGTACTGCCTTAGCACAGGCATGTACTGTGATCTGGAAAGGCATATGGGATGGAAGGCGACCGAAGATCAGGCGATTCCAATCAAAGGAAGCGACCAGACTACTTGGTGGGGGAATCGTATGATTGCCCCCATGTGCTAAAGGAACCGAAGGAGAACCTTCGGGAGCAGCTGGGTTAGGAGAGTCATTTCGGGACTCAGGAGAATCTGAAGAGACGAGAAGAACATGGGCGTGATGCTCATCCGAAACAGAGTGATCGACGGGCGGACTCGAGTCGACACTCTTTCCGACTAATGGTTGGTCTGGAACAGGCTGGGGACAGCCGGGTTCGGGAAGAGGAGGTTGGACAAGAGAAGAATATGAATCAATCTCTTTGTCAGCAGGGGAACGATCTGCGGCTACAGAGAGACATTGATAACCAACGGGAAGTTGGGGTGAAGGAGCTGTAAGACTTTCCAAGACACCGGAGGCTTTATCCATGAGTGGACAAAGGTGAAGGGGATGATTGCCTTCACAAAGTCTACAGGGGATTCGAATCTTCCCTTTTCCCTTACCATTCCCAACTGATAAGGTAGCATCGCTGTGAGCTTCAGAGGACGATGAGAGGCGGGCCGGATCGTGTGACCATACTTCTAGTACCCTGGGAATGCCAGGACAATCGCGAAGAAGATGGTCCTCCTTGCATAATCGACAAGGAAATTTGACCTTCCGCGGAGGAGCAGAAGGTGGCCCGACTTCAGGTGTACTCGGAGTAAGAGCTGTACTTCTAAACTCTCCCTTGGGAGCCTTCTTCTTCTTCGTCTTCTTCTTCTTCTTCTTAGCCACCGGGTTACTCGAATCGAGACTTTCACCAGGCGAAGTAGAAGATGAGGACGTAGAAGTAGGCGTAGAAGGGGAGAGGTCCACCTTAGAATCAACATGATGTTGTTCAGGTGGAGGGACTGATGGATCAGTAGGTGATATGGCAGGGACCAAAGAGGTTGAGAACAACCAAACCGGCAACCCAACAGTTAACTCTGGGAGGGACAACGTTGCCATATAAGGAGCACCAACATTTCCAAAAGAAACGAAATGAGCAGGGTTCCCGTCAGAGGGGATCCCTGGGTTGGTGAACCCTGGAAAATTTGCCATCGAGAACGAAAAGAAGCCTACTCAAGCTAACGCAAACAAGATCTAACCGGGTAATGTTAATCGCGGCCAAATAAATTTTAAGACGCAAGGACACAACTTGACCTTTTCATGTTTTAAGAGTCGAGAAAAGGACAAAAAGGTGACTCTAGTCGCCTTTGAATGTTTTGTGAGCCCGAAGTGACAAACTGCTCAAGTGAGCCTTTTCTTTTAAGGAGTCTGAAAAGGATCAAAAGTGACTACTCTAGAGATACTAGGCAAAGGGTTTACCAAACAAATCCGTAAAACTGCATATACACCTTGGCAGTCATATGAAAACCAAGGACTTCCTGTACGGCAGTCAATCTTCCCGAATGCTGTGTTCGGTGCGTTACGGCTCGTAAGGCGGTAGACACGGCTTCCTGTGGATAAAGGATGATAACCTAGTGGGGTCTCCCCTATATACGAGATGGTACGTGGGAGCACAATCCGTGTTAGACCACTATCAAGTCACAAAAGGAGGAATCACCCAACCGTAATGTGAAACAATAGTGACTATGTTTAAAGACGTCGGAACACGTCTCTAGCCTAGAACTCTAAATTTTTTCGTTAAGTTCCAATGCGTTTTTAAGTTCATTCAGTTCATTTTATGGTTGATCTTGAATTAGGTTTCAGTTTTTAGGCCTTACCGTATGTAAACTCTCAAAATTTCCTAGATGCAAACTACATGCCAAAGAATACCATTTCGTTCGATGAATTCTAACTATGAGAGGGTTAAGAATTTTCAATCAAACAAAATGAACACAATCAATCAAACAATCTAATGCAGCTAATGGCAAGGAAATGAAACTTTTCTTTGTTTTAAATCACTTAATCAATGAAAAGCTTCTAATTTCAATTAACTAATTCAACGCAAAAGAGATTGTTTGTTTTCTTTTCAATGGCAAAGTGCACTAAACAAACTTTCAAGAAATAATAACAAACAAATGTGAAAAGAACTGGTTGACCCCAAACAACTGTAATCCGTGTCCGGGTAGTGAGAAGTAATCGAAACAATACGAAGACTGGTTCAATAACAATCACCTAAACAACCAAGCAAAGCAAGCAAAGAGGAAGGTTTTCGCAAAAGCAAAAGGCAAGTAGTAAACGAATCTTTGTGAACGAGTAACGAAACAAAGCCAATCCAACGAAATCGGGATGATAACACCAGGTCACAAGACACAAAAACAAGATTCGCCCAACAAGACTTCCCAAGCAAGTGCTTCAATGTTCAGACAATAGAAATCAAGTCATAAACCAGGTGGAAAGAGCAGGGGATAGTCAAACCAACAGGCTCAGGAGGCAGAATTGAAAAAAATTCAATTCTACAGGTATCAGCGCGGGTGATACACAGCAACAAAGCGCTGATCAGAAACCACGCGTAGCAACAAAGCGCTGTCAGCGCGGAAGTACACGGCTTAACCGCGCTGGTTCGATTTTCAGAACCGTCGCGACTGTTAAATGTACAAACGCGATGACCACGAAGTCAAAGAAACAACTATGCGATGTCAGTGCGACTGTTTTATTATAAACCACGCTGAAGCTAAAAAACAGGCACAATCAAGCCAAAAGCTCCCAAACCAAGGCAATGACTCTTTAAACAATCAAGGCACCTCCCAGACTGAACCAGGAAATCCAAAAGCAGAGAACTAATCCCCAATCTTTGAAAAGAGAGCAACAATCAAACTCAAAGCAAGAATGAACAAAAAGGGACAAAGGCCAGCTCCCCAGCGGAGTCGCCAAATTGTTGGAGAGGTAAATCCCCTCTACGGATAGAGGCGATCCCTACTAGCCCAGAACGGGTCTAGCAACAATCATTCAATGCTACCATGCAAGTTCCTAATTGCAAATAAAAGGTAGGCAATGAAAACCTACTTGGATTCCAACGCTAATGTTTGATGAAGAGACGTCGTTCTCGCTCCTTTGCTTTGGCCGGTCACAATCCTCCACGATCCTCGTGAATAGACACCCGCACACACAAAGAGAAACACAAACACAAGCATGAAATCTAATAAATGCAATTATACATCAGTCAGAAAGGACATAACTCACATTAACCATTACAAAGACAAATGAGAGTGGAACCATAATAGTAGTCATCTATTATTAATCAAAAACAGAGAGGGGTACAACCAAAGTTCTGACGTCGAATCCTTCTCAAGAGGGTCCAGCCAGCAAGTCTCTTAACCATTCACCCTTGGAGGTAGATCTCCCAAGACAAAAACTCTCTCTCACACAAGTTTACACAAGAAAGCAACACTTCACAACCTTCCTTAAGCTCTCTAGCAATCCCACACTTGTCACACCAACTACCTATCAAATTCACACACTAGCAGCAGCACTCTAAGCACTATCAATTCCACACTGTCCAAACTAGCTGCTCATGGGAATGGTAGAGGCTTAAATAGGAGAAGGAGTCTCCATGAATGGTGGGAGGATGAGCTTATCTCCAAGGAAGGTGGCTCAAATGATGTAACAGACATGCCAGAGAAGGGAGGGCGACATTTACAAGGCCAACAACCAGGTCTGGAGTCATCTGGAAGGCCGGCTGTTAGAACAAACTTGCCCAAACAAGATCAGCGTGGGTGTATAACTGCACTGGAGCGCTGACATCGCATCTGAATAACAGGGAAGGTTATGTCAGCACGACCCAATATGAATAGAAGATTCGCTGGTTGATGAAATTCGACCAGTGCAGGAAATACGTGTGCTTCCGCGCTGGCAGCGCATTCGTTGTATTATGAGGCGCCAGTCAGCGCGGTTATTTTAATAACAGTTGCGATGATGGGAAAAACTTTGGCAAAGTGGGTCATTTGGAAACATTAGAGAGCATGAGCATGATTAATTTGAACTCATGAAACAGTAGGGAGACTGACAGGGAGACAGTGACAAATTACTGTGTAACACTTAGTTAAGAGGGATCTATGTTGGTTCTTAGTAATATTATTTATATTATATAAATTTCACATCTTTTTATATATAAAAGTATTCTCATTTTTAATTTTATTGAAACTTTGATTTAATTTCTATTGGAATATTTTTAGTAGTTATGAGGATATAGGGTTTAAATATATATCAAAAGTAATTATAACCTTTTCCGTTTTCTATTTAATTAAAAAATGTTATAAAATAAAATTAAAATAAAATATTTTATTTTTATTATGAAATAAGTTATGGTTTTTGAGCATGTGGTATCTATAAGCCATGGTATTGGCCCATGGTAGTGTAACAAAACCTATTTACAAGTTATGAATATCCATGGTAAAGTGGGGCGAATATACACGGTAAAGAATCTTGCCATATTGTTATAAAATATTTTAATTGTCAAATAATTTATAATTTTTGGGAATGTGGTATTGATAAACCATGGTATTGGTCCATGGTATTGTAACAAAGCCTATTCACAAGTTCATAATACCAATGGAAAATTAAGGTCAATATCCATGGTTAAGAATTGTGTCATATTGTTATAAAATATTTTGATTGTGAAATAAGTTATCGTTTTTGGGCATGTGGTATTAGTAAGCCATGGTATTGTAACAAAGCCTATTTGTGAGTTAATAACAAAATAAAAATACAACAATTTGAATTTTATTATTTTTATTATTAATTGAACCAACATTTAAATGTTTACAGTCATCCCCAATACTAGGGTTTATATAACTTTTAACCTTTTATTTATTACTTTTAACTTTTTATTAATTGAGTCAACATTTAAATGTTTACCCATCTCCCATATCACTTTTAACTTTTAATTATTTTCTCATTGAGATGACAGTTAAAATTGTTTACATACTTACATTACACCTACACATCTACCCTATACAGGGTTGTTTTATTTATTAATTACTTCAACCATTTTTCTTAGTTAACCCAATTAATCATTATTTTTTGAGTTAGTTCCCTAAATAAATATTTTTTCAAGAATATTTTCCTCTCAAATATAATAAAATACTCCTAATGGTTAGATATTGATTTGGTCTATTAATATCTTATTATTTGTGTAAAACTAGATCTATCCCATCATTTTGTAATAGATAGAGAGGTTTTTTCCTCACTCTACACACATCATCACATCATCATCGTTATCATATAAAACATTTTGAGCTCCAATTTTTTAGTTGGGGAAACTTCTTTTGTTTTTTCCCATTTGCAAAGGAGAAGAGAGAAACTAGTCTACAACAACGAAGGGAACACAAAGGACCCTCCCACAGTGAAGGACTTATGAGCCCAAAGTCTTGCTAGTCTTGCTCCACGACGTGTAATAATTTTCTTACTACTAAAATTAATCTTTTCCCTTGAGTATATTCGTGGTTTTTATCTTGCATTTTAGTTTTTGTGAAAATTTTTGCATATTTGAAGTTCTGAGTTGAAGACTATAGAATTTACTTTCCTTTTTTTATTGTTAGGGCTATCTGTCACTAATAGCTAAAGTGGGCATTTTTGGTACACCTTCCAAAAATTTCCATACTAACAAATGAAAAATCAATTGGGCCTTTAGTCATCACCAAATGGAGACTTCACTGTGTTGAATCAGATCCATGGTAATTTCATTGTTGTGTCAATGCTTTTTGTCTTCCTTTATTATATTTTTAGATCTAATGGTTTTTGGGAAAAAAATTATGTTTATGTGCTTTCACTTCTTTTTTGCAGGTCATAGGTACCATCTAAGAAGGAGATGGAAATTTTTGTTGCAAATCTATTGAGCAGGAGTCACAGGAGCATAACACACTTTTATGGGGATTAACTATGCTAGACAACACAGGTTTTAGGCTAGAACCTGTGTTATAATTGTTATGCAGAATTTTCACAATTGCAGACAAAGGTAAATTCCCTAGATCTAGTGGTCTAGTCTAGAACAAAAGAAGACAAAAAGCATGAAGTTTTTCTTAGATAAATTCGAGTATGGGAAAGAAACCTATTTGGAATTTGTAGCAAGCCTTCCTTTCCTCCTTTCTTGTAAGCTCTAACTCTAGCTCCAAATGCTATAAATAGAACCTGCACACACCACTAAAACAAGCAAAGGATCCACAACATCACCATAACATAATCTAAAATATATATTCAGTGAATCAACATGGCATTGAAATACAAGAGTGAAAACACAACACAACAGATATAGGAAAATAACATACTCTTTTTATTGATAAATATAGGAGAGAGTTCACAACCATAAATAGAAATTGACTTTGTATATGCCTCCTGAAGTTGACTTGTCCTTCCTTATCACAAAGCAAACCTCAACGCCAACACTAATGCATGAATGTGATGACTCCTTTAGGTTCCAATTAGTAGCATGAGGGCACTAGCAATCTCCAAAAGCCAACCCAAACCTTATGGGAGGTGGTAAATTTAGGAATTCTTATCCAATTACCAATCTAGGCTTGAGATCCACATATGATGGGAGGATGAGCTCAAGGGATAAGATATGGGGTCTCCAAGATAGGATCATATAGGAATTCAAGCTCTATATTTGTGGTAAATAGTTAAAACTACCTTGGAATCTTTTAGAAGAGGAAGCTTCAGAGATTTTTTTTATTTTCCCAAATTTTTAGAATCAGCACACCTACAGAAGGGAGCAACATGTGCTAACGAGTGCTGGTGAATAAGCATGAAACATGTGCTGAACACAAGTGACCAAACAGACAATGTGCATTGGGGCTAAAAACAATGTTTTTGAGCACTTCCTCCCAACAATTCATAATTTTTGGAGAAGTGATGCTTAGGGATTTGTGAAGGGATGACGAAAAAATGTTTAAGGATGTTGATTGATCTGGTTTGTAGGCCTATTGACCAGATGTGACAAAATGGCCTGTAAAATATTTCCCCTTAAAGTACAAAGTCAAAAGGAGTAGTTTATGATTGAATTGATTTACCTTGTGACAAGTATGGATCAAGGACAATTGGTCGAGATCGTCATTTGTTACAATAAATTTTCATCATGATATCATTATTGAGGGAGGCATAACCATGCTTAGCATATAATCCAATATTACATGTACAATGATCAAGAACTCTCATCCACTGATGACAAAGTGTGGACCCATGCTTGGATAATATTTTGTATGATCATAGACATCATACCTTTGTGATCCTGTATTAATCCTAAAAACACAACCTAGATGGATGAAACTAGATTTGGGGTCTTCTATCTCATTTACTCAATCTCTTGATGTACGAGTCTAACCATCTGAATAAATGAGTTGAAGCCAAACATGGTAGACATCATCTTATTACTGTCCAATGATGTAATCCATTAACAAATGTGAGAGAAATCATTAATGATGTTAATGGATCTCAAGGTATAACATTACAATCTATGTGCTATTGATGAATGAGCTGAAGTCAAACACCACACAAAATATTCGAGACAAAGGATAATGATGAGGAATTATCACTGAGAGTGAGGAAACTTGTCATTGATGTATGCAAGATCAAAGGTACCTGTTGTTGCCTACTGCAAAATTTGTTTTCAACTTCCCAAAAAGGAAAGAGAAAATTTGCAGTCATCTTCCAAGCCACAAAAGGACTTAAAGTCTAAATTGGACCACCTCCACTGGATAGTGTTCAGAATAATTTTCCAATGGTATGCGGAAGTCCAAAAATGGAGTTATGGATCGGAAGATATGACCTATGGAAGTTTAATGGTCCTTTTTCCTTTGAAATGAAGGAGAAGAGCATATCAGAGGTCCTGCAATATTAGCAGACGGTGGGTCTAGTCCATATCGCATATCGGTGATCAACATTTTCAAAATGTCAACCTTAACAAAGTTGTGATCGACAAATGCCGATAGTGTTAAATTGTCAAGATTATGCCTTTAGTGTTGAAGCGTCAGCAAAGACCGAAGATGAATTAACAAAGGATTTTAGAGAAAAAACAAAGCAGGTTCAGGCCTTTTCTCTCTCCTCTAACGGGATGCGTGGAAATCTGATAAGGGACACATGGTGAACAAAGATTAGTTATGATATGCCACATGGTGGCTGACGTCATCATGGCATGACAGTACGGTGGACACATGGCAGGGAGATTCATCGTTTTCAGGGGTCATAAGAGGCCAAAATAGGGTGACAAGTGTCACCACTCCTGGGGTGCCATGTGGAAAAGGATGACATCAGATTGCAAATCAGTGTTTGTAGGCTAAGGCATGTTATTGTATCAAAGTAAAACCTCTGATTGAAATCCTTCAATTGAGGGTCTCTGATATGAGGGCAGGCACACGGTCAAGAGTGACTTAAAGAACCAGGGGTGGAGAATAGCTTACAAAGGAACAACAACCCCCAACAAGAGTCTAAATTCTTTAGCGCCTTAAGGCTAAGCATCTATTCACTGCCCCTGGTCATATAATGAAGAAAGTATAAAGGGGCTAACTAAAAGGGGTCTGGGACCACTATTGGGACAAGGTACCCTAGGGTCAATTTTGGGGCAAAAGCCCAAGTTTTAGGGCAGAAAACCCAAGTTTTAGTATGTAAAATGTAAATTCTCCACAAGATTTGGTAGAGGTACGTGTAGATAGTAAAATGTCGTAAAGGGTTTTACCCTTATTTTATGTAAGTTGTGTTGGCTTTAGTAGATCTACCCATGGTCCATGGACCATGGGAATGTATAAAAAAGAGGGTCTTAGAGAGTCTAAGGCAGTTCATAAGTTCATGATAATGATGAAGATGAATGTAATGGACTAGTCAAAGTGAAGAGTGAAGATTCTCAGAGTAGAAGAGAGGCTCTACAGCTGAGTGCACAGAGGCCTAGAGTAGAATCCGCAGCTGAGTGCGCAAGGAAGTGTTGAGTTTGTAAGAAGAACTGAAGTATCTATAAAGAAGATTATTCTGGAAATATCTGTGTTTTGTCTATTTTCTCTTATTATGACTTAATATGCTATTGTGTTATGATGAATGGTGGGTTTATGATTTAATATTGTATTGATGCACGATTATGCATGGTTTAACTTATTATATGAATGCAAGTACTAATATTTGTTTACGTGGAGAATATCTTAATGCATGTTAAATATATCAGATAATTAAGTTGATCTGGGTTAATACAGAAGTAGGAATAATCACAGAGGTGTGTAAGTAGTTGATTCACCTGTTTAGGGTCCACAAAAGACAGTCATAAACCTTCGTGAAGGTCTGGAAATCGACTAAAGGAGGTATATCGGTAAGACCTAAAAGGCTTATCGATTTTTGGAAGGAAAAATTAGGGCATAAAATGACATTACACTAATCTCTGGGTGTGGAAACTTGGTTCCAGCATCCCCCCATACTGTTATGGGTGAGAATTCAGTCCAGGCTCCTCAGATTGATGCTGAAAGGGCCAGTAGTGTAGGGATTTGTTTGGCAAACTTAACTCTGAACTTGGGTCAAGACCCACTAAGGCAAAAACCACAGTTAATTTTTGTTTGTAATGCCTTTTAGAGTAAAATACTCGATGAAGCAAAAATTTCGATATAATAGTATGGTTATATTACTAGGAATATAACACTCCAATAGTGAAAGGCAGGTAGTTATGTGATGGATGAGTCGGCAGCTGTGATTCCATGATACCACTAAGGCTATCGGAACTGGTGGATCCCAGCTCTAAAAGGTGGGAATTCAAGTGGTTAAGGTGAAAGAAATAGGAACTAGTCGAGCAACGAAAGGGGCACATTGAGGAAGAGACGTGACCTGAGCAAAGGCCATAATAGGAATGACGTGGAGATATTTTCCTCTTATCATCATTCATATTTCCCTTTTTCTTTTATTATTCAATTTCTATATTCAAGAAAGGAATCAAATTTGTTGTAATCATTTGGGTAACCAAGTTATCACACACTTAGATGGCTAGTTGATTAGATAGCTGGAGCTCTAGCTGAGATATTTTGTAACTAATTTTCAAAGCTCTCCTTCTCCTTCTAAAAAGAGGGTAGAAACACTTAACAGAGGTTTTGGAATTCTGCACCCAAGTGGTCCTAATTCTGTGATTCCACTTTTGGTTCTATTTTCCTATTCATGAGGGACATGAGCGATACTCTGCTAAATATAATGGACTGGTGATTTGGACTCTTAAAGGATTAATGAAACTATTGTGTTGATTCCTATTAGAGCAATGAGCAGTAAGTTTTCCTCTTTGTATTTCAATTCATGTATGTTTCTCTTCTACTAAAATTGTGTAATGAAGTTGTCGATTTCACTCTCTCATGGTTATATGTATGCTGTTGAGTAGTAATAGTACCTGTGTAGTTACATATTTACTTGTGTACTTGTAATCAACACATATTTACTTATGTTGATTAGTGACAAGTGTGTCCATGAGGTATAGAGTATGAAACCTTAATTTTCACTCCACAATTCCTACCATTTCACCTCCTCATTCTTTCATACTTTTGTTGTAGCTTGATGCTCAGGATTCCGCGTTATATCTAGCCCTCTAAATTGAATTCCATTCTTTCTTTCCTCCTCTTCATTTTTCTACAATGCCAATGTTAAAGCTACCTATTGTAGTGTGTCAGCCACCGTAACTAAAAATTTGTCTTTGAAATTGGTGTTTGGTCAATTTAGTGTGTCCTAAATTGCTATTTAAAATGTCAATCTGGGAGTCGTAAACTACTGAAGTGAAGTGCACTGTATATGCAAGATAACTGATTTCTTAGTCTTTTGTCGTTTTTGAGTTTTTTTAGTTTGTTTTTGGGTTTATCTTCTGTGGATTCCCTAGTGTGAGATGGCGAAATTGAAAGTCAAGTATGGATGGTAATGGTGATTTCTACAATGATTCAAGTATGGATGGTAATGGTGATTTCTACAATGATTTTCCAAACTTTAAAGTTCTCAAAAAGAAGGTTTCAAACTGACTGTGATGAAATCAATTCTCAAAAGGAAATAAATGTACCAAAACAGTGAACTAGTGACAATGGCCCAGTATCCTTACTACTGTATGAAAAGAAAATAAAAACTGAACTCAAAGCAACTCAAAGACTGAAAGCAAAGCAAACTAAATCACACTACTTCAACCCACATTCTAACCCTTCACCTTTCGACTCGCTCCGGCTATAGGAAGTAATCATAAACAAGCTGAGTAATATGATATCTAAATTGCAGGAAATCAAATTGCATAAAAGGAAACTAAGATTTAACTACTCATTCATATTTCACTTCTTGAAAATGACATAAGTAATTTAATCTCTAACTTGCAGGAAAGAAAACTAAATCATACTACATCAAGTAATATTCTGATTCCTCACTAATTGAGTCGCTTGGCTATAGGAAGGAAATCATAAACAGATGAGTAATATGATATCTAAGTGGCAGAAAAGTAAATAAGCAAAGAAAAATTAAAAGAAGTGACAATGCTGGAATTAAAACTCAGTAAATGAAAATCAACATAAAGGACAAGATGATCTCATCTCAGTAGTCATTAAAAATATGTAAATTTGCCCAGGCTGCCTACAAAAACCTGTAAGAAAAGCACTGATCAGCTAACAATCATGAGAAAACATAAAAGAAACTATGGACAGTAGTTAACATGATTATCAGAACAGCGTAATATATACAAGCTAATGATTATAAAAGCAGTAAATGAAAGCAAGTAAGAAACTATACAATAGATACAGAGCCTTGGTGTACAGGGGCCCTCTGCAACCTCAGCCAATCAATACTCAGTCACAAATCAAATTCAATAATGTTGTCTTCTCATATATAAAAGTGCAGTAATAAGACAAAAGTAAAGCACGGTACAGTGGGCTTATAACAACAGTCAAAATTACATCTGAAAAGCTAACTATCCAACGTATACCAACGCGTTATTTATAAGTGAAAATGCTGCAACTAATTCCTAGATTCTACGCTACCAAACAGACACGTAAATCTCCATGGCCTTAGATCTAGCGGTATGGTAATTATGACAGTTAAATCCATGGAGTGGTCGCTGCTCGATTCAGTTCGCGGGTTGATCCACAGGTGTGCCAACACCTTCGGAAATTGAGGATCGTGCCACGCAAACCTTCACGTGGGCAAAACAGAGTCGTGCCACCGCAAAACTCTTAGTTTGACCACTCCTTTGACTGTCTTTGACCATGGCTGTTTGTGAGTGATTCGGCTAAACTGAGGGGTCACGCTCCATGTACATGTCACTTGGAGCTTGCCCATGTGGCCGGTTCCTCCATTGGACACCTGTAACATAGTCTTTAAAAAAACGGCTGCAGAAACTTGAGCTGGTTGCGGAAAGTGACAAGTTTCCATAGCTGCTTGAACAAAAATCTAAATCAAACAGCAGTCATAAACATAGTTAGGAAACCATTTCATAAGCTCTTTTTAGACTAATATGCAATGATTTGACAACTTGGTGGATCAAGTAAATGGAAAAGAAGGCTGAAAAGGTATATAGGGAAGATGCAGGTTTGGGACTCAACATACCCCCACTATGAAGGTGTTGCATGTCCTCATGCAACCAAAATTCAGTCATTCCCCTTTACTCCATATGTTATGAAGCCTCTGCTAGGACATCTAGCCCTCTTTTCTTCTTCTTTGGTGCTACCACCATCCTGGGTTTCCTTATTAGGCATCTGAATTTGAGATTGATCAATTCTCTGCTCAATTTTCTGCACTTTTTCTTCAGTTTGTTGTTTTTCTTTTGCCATAGTCCCTAATGAAGCATAGTGTTATCATGAATAATTTTATCTACTTTGCTCTACTCCTTAAGTGCTTCATTTTCTTGCTTGATATGCCTGTTTAGAACCTCTAATTCAAATACCTCCTACTTTAAGGACTGAAATTGTGCATCTGGTGTCATGTGGGGTAGAGTGGTACTCGGACCTGCAACTGATTTTTCTAAAGATTCCAAGTAGTCATATACCTCCTGTTGATTGGGATCTATTTCAGGTGTATTTCTTGGACTGAGTTCAAAATTTTGTGGAGGAGGAGGACTGCTCTCTAGCTCTGGCCGAGAAGGGCTTTCATCAATATATGGAGGACTAGTTTCAATACTTGGCTGAGGACGAGGTGGACTACGGCCAGCGGGAGGTTTCTCGGGTGTCTCACCACCCAAGTCAATGAAGTGGGGCCATTTTACTTGTGTTTTACTCCCCTTTCCTCTTAGCCTGGTGCTTCTCCTTAAGTATGGTGGACTAGTACTCCCTTCTTGTATGATATGTTTCCCTTTTTCCTTTTTCTTTGCTATAGCAGCTTGTTCTTGAAGATGCACTAATCTCTCTGACAGTGGTTGATAATCCTCCTCTATGGATGGCTCAGGTGATTGGTAGACTTCTTGGATGGTTCTTTTGCCTTTCACTTTTTTCTGTTTCTTGTCCTTAGTTCTGTTTTCTTTTTCTTTTTGACCAACTTCTTGAGTTTCTGTAGTAGGAGAGTCTTCGACTATGGCACTCTTTTCTTTTCTCCTACTTTTTCTTGGTGTCTTTGGTGTACTACTTTCAGATGCCTCAGATGGCTCTTGAAAGTAGTTTCTTATCAAGAATTGTTCCCAAGTATCTTTGTTTTTCTTTAGTTGGTCCTCAATGAGAATTTTTATGAGTCCATGATGATATAGATGAGGTTCTATATTGCCTATGTGTTTTTGGACTGTAATACTCATCTTTTTCAAACTCAACAGTAAGAAATAAGGCAAATTAAGAGTTTGACTCTCTAATAAATTCATCAACAGTCTAGCATGGTACATGTACATTGAACCAAAGCGTCCTTCGCAATTGATAAATTTTTGGATAACTAACAGTAGACTGGCCCATTCTTCTTTCAATGCATGAACAGGAATTCCTTTAGTAAAAATAGTAGTGTCCATACTTGGGTTTCTTAGGATAATTCTCCATGCCTATTCATCCACGCTTTTGTTTTTGAACCATCGCTCACCTTCCTGGGGTAAGCCTGTGGCAGCTGCTACTGTTGTTTCAGTCACCGTGAGCTTCAAGTCTCCAATCTCCACCATTTGGGCATCGAAAGACCGTGCAAAAAATTTGGTTACCTCTTTATTATAGCCCTTAAACTTTTGGATGAAGCGTAACCATTTGGCTTTCTTTAGCAAATCTTTTGCTTGAGGGTAACCTTCTAAATATTTTGGTCCTTCTGGTTCTACCCTTAGTAATTTTCCCATTCCTTCCTCTGTTTTGAATTTCAACTGAGAATTCAATTGCATGTGAGGGTTTAGCAAAGGGAAGGTGGCTCGATTGCAGGGTTTATGGTAAAATGAAGTGGCTGCAATCGGTAGTAGGTAACGGGAATGCTTCGGATTACAGGCAGAACAGAGGATGAGCAACCGCAAATGAGTTCACAAGTTGAAATGCGTGTATGTGAAGAGGATCATCTTAATAGAATGGTAAGTGAACGAAGTGAAGTCGAGATTTTTGAATTAACCGCTGCATATGAAATATTACACGTTTTAATGGATGGCTGCGAGAAATGAGGTGGAGAGGAGCCATAATGGGATAGGTCACATCTCATGAGTACAGGTGGTAAATGAAAGTGAAGTCGACTTGAGTTTAAACCCGAAAATCAATCATGCGACCGTTAAGAAATGAATGCATGGTGTGTGGAATAATATCGTGGAATAGGAGTGGGTAATGGAGCTATCGTACCAAATCAGTGCACATAGTAGAGCTTTTATGGTTTGATAACTATGCATAATCATGACTTTAATTACTATTTGATAAAAAAATTTGCTCATACCTTTGGAAACCTTGTCATTTCTTGCTCATAGCTTTTAACCAACTACTCTTCCTTGATGTCTTGGAGATGGTCCATGTCTTCATAGCATTTGCTCAATTACACCTGCATTTTCATGATTATTGCACTAACATTTTGACTGTGAATTTGAAAAACAGAGTGTTGGTGGCTGCGGAAATTATTTCTAGCTGCGGAAACTGTTTTCGGCTGCGGAAACTGCTTCCAGCTGCGGAAACTGAGATAGCACCCACTTAGCTGAACAAAGATAGTTAGAAAAGAACTAACTGAGTGAAAATAGTCCTAAAAGGGACTTTTATTGATGAAATGAAAATGAAATGAGTGGAATGAAGTGAAAGTGAAGCGAAGTGAAGTGAAATGAAAATGAGAATGAGATGGAGATGGAGTGAAATGGAAAATGAGGTGGAGTGAAGATGGAAAAAGAAGGAGAGGAGAGATTTTTTTTTTTGGAAAATATAGTGTCAAGTGTCCCTGATTTTCACTCTATATTTTCTGTATAATACCGCCAATCTATGATTGGTTTTCAGGCTTATACAATTATTATTGTTATTATTATTATTATTATTATTATTATTATTATTTATTATTATTTTTTTAACTGAAAGAAACAAAGGCTAGGCTGGTGGGCAAGAAGGATTCTTCTTCACCAGCCTTATTGCAGAATTCTCTTGAAACATTTTGACAAATTCCTCTTTTGAGAGTGGATTATCATAAATTTTCAATCGGTGGCCATTCAAAATGAGAGGAGTTTGAAATTCATCAATGGTCTTGATTCTTACCGTTCCATTGTTAAAGACTTTGTCAATCTCATATGGCCCAAGCCAATGGGTCTGAAATTTACCTTTGAAGTCTTTAAACTTGGAATCAAACAGTAGCGCCCAATCTCCCTCTTGAAACTTTTTCTCTTTGATATATCTAATACCTGATCGATAAAGGGTAAAGTAAAGTGATCCTTGAAAGTTGCTTTGTTCAATTCCCTGTAATCAATGCATACCCTCCATTTACCATTCTTTTTAGGTACTATAACCAAAGGAGAAACCCATCGGCTATCTGAAATTGGATAAATGAAGTTTACATTGAGTAGTTTTTGGAGCTCTTCTTTCACTATCTCCCTAAGGTTTGGATTCATCCTTCTCTGAGGTTGTCTGATTGGTCTACCATTTTCCTCGATGTAGATGTAATGAATGCAAGTTTTAGGGTCAATACCTTTCATATCAGTACACTCCCATGCAAATGCAGTAGAATGTTTTTGCAAGATTTTGGTTAGCTCTCCCTGTTGTGATCTTTCCAAGTTTTTGTTGATATTCAATGTTTTACCTGGAAAGATCTCAATGGCGGAACTACCAAACTCTTCCATAGAGAAAAGATACATTTGTCTAGATGATAGATACTCAATGTTAGAATCTAACTGAAATTGTGTGTGGTCATATTCTGAAGATGTTTCAAAGTTTTCTAGTGTGTTCAGAATTTGACTATCTTCACTGATTTCAGAAATGGTAAAGACAGGTTGTATAGTATCCTCATCATCAACCCACTCATTATCTCCTATTTCTTTAATTGCTTTTGTTGGAGGATACAGATTGAATTTCTTTGTCGAATTACAATCAGAAATATACATATCCTCAGACCTACAACTGATAAAAGCATCAGTTGTGGCTAGCCAAGGTCTTCCTAAGATGAGAGGGTGTCCTCCTAAATTACTCTTTGGTGTTAAAATCATGAAATATACTGGATATTCCCAATAGTCTAAGGAGACCGAAATGTCTTCTAATACACCATTTGGTTTGATAATTAATCGATCTGCAAGTTGCAGTAAAGTAGGTGTAAAAAGAAGATTAGGAAGTTTCAGTTGTTCCATAGTCTGTCTACTCATAATGTTGATAGCGACCCCTAAATCAATCAAAGTATTTGGAATTTCTACCCCATTGATATGTGTTTTGACAATTGGACTACCGGGATCTACATACTTCTGCATAGTAATTTTTCCCTTCATGATATCTGCAATTTTTCCTACCAGGTGGATTCTTCTTGTATCTGTTGGTTTCCTTCCTGGTCTTTTAAGACTCAACTCCTTTATTGTTTTTGCTAGAATAAGAATCTCTCTAATGGCTTGTAACAAGGGAATCTTGATACAGACATTCTTTAATTCATCTAGGAAATCATAGTCAGGCAACATGATTTGTTTTTCCACCCCTTTGTCAATTTGTAGTCTTTCAGGAAAAGGAGGCGTGGATAAAGATACAAGTTTCTCAACTATAGGAGTTGTGGGGGTTGATTCTTTTTCTTTTTGAATGCTTGGGTTTTGAAGAGATGCTTTAAAACCTTTATTGGCTTCAAGAGAATCTTCCTTAGAAATGCTTTGCTTTTGAGCATCTATAGAAGGCTTATCTAAAACTCTACCAGATCTAAGTTGTACATCATTGAGAGGAACAATCATATAGGTAGGAAATTGTTGTCCTTCTACCATGTAAGCATTTTGAGGGTTTTTATTGTTGGGGTTTGGCAATGGCTAGGAAGGTAGATGATTTGGATAATGTTGGAATGGAAGCAAGAGTTGAGAGTTTGGATTCTATTGAGAAGGTTGTTGTTGTTGTGAAAATGGCAATGATAGTTGTGGATTTTGATTTGGAAGTTGTGGAGCTTGTTGGTTTTGAAAAGATGGAGGATATTGATAAAATTGAGCAAATCTCCCATAAGGATTTTTCATACCTTGTACCCATGATTGAAAAGGATTTTGAGGTTGGGACCAAGGTTGTTGCCAAGGATTCCAATTTGGTGGGGGTTGAAAGTTCATAGAGTTATTAAACCCTTGGTTTTGTTGCCCCTACCAAGGTCTTCTTGCAACAAAACAGAGAGACTCAATTGTATTTGGATCTTCTTGAAAGACAGCTTTGAGCCCAGGAATTGAAGGACAATCCTTGGTCTCATGGTTTTCTGAACAAATAAAACATGTTTCTACAACTTTTGCATCCAAGGGACATTCCCTTAGAGCATGTTTCTTTCTACATTTTGGGCAAAAGATGGCCAAAGCTTCAGCTTCTGCTTTCTGCTTGTTTTGTATTTTAAGGGTGTTTAGTTGCTCACTAAGACTCCCTAAGATATTAGTTTTGAATTCATCAAGCATGTTGCCAATCTCAGCCCTACTTACTGATCCAGTTGTAGATTTGTTTGCTCTAATGGGAGAAGGATCTCTAGGCCCTTTTCCAGTTTTAGATTTTCCCCTTGAGAGATGAACACATAGCTCTGCTATATCATGAAGTGGAAGTTGAGATATATCTCCTTTTCCCATCATGTTCAAAATATCTATCCATTCATCTCTAATGGCTTTTAATAGAATGGATTTCAAGGTTTCCTCATCTAAGTTACTCATTTTTTCTCTTTTCAGGTTGTATTGGAATCTTTCTAGTAAAGCCTCCAAGTTTTCATCTTCTCTTTGCACCATTTTGAATACCTCATCCTTGTGATTGGTGGGCATACAATAGTCCAGGTATCTATCCAAAAAAAATTATTTCATATCATTCCAATTCCTAATGGATTGAGTGAGTAATCCCATGAACCATTTCAAAGCAGCCCCTTTCAATGTTGAAGGAAACAGTTTGAGTTTTTGAGAGTCTTCCAGATAATCATAAGTTTGACACACGACTTCAAACTCAAATAGAAATGTTTCAGGATCCTCATTTCTTAACCCATGAAAGTTTGGGAGGACAGATGGTGAGATGTTTTTCATTGTTGCTCGAGAATCCTCATCAACTATAGGAAATCCGAATGAATTATCTCCATACCTATTTCCCCCATTATTACCTCTACCCCCTCCATTGTTTCCTCCTCCTCCTCCTCTACCTCTACCTCTACCAAATCCATTTACTAATTCCTCTGTCATGATAGTTTCCTCAGAGACTTCAGAGTCCTCTGGTTCCTCTACTAATGGAGAACGAGGAGGAATTTCTCCCTCTTCTTCCTCAGGTGATTCTACTTCTTCAATTACAATGTGTCTCCCTGTAGAAGGAAAGAAAGGATCTTTTCCTAATTCAGATTCGATGGATGGTGTGGGAGAGTCTCCTAATTCAACTACTGCCTCTTGAATTCCAGGAATCCTAAGGCTAGGAGTGTGAGTTGGAGATGATGGAGGTGTCTCTTGTCTATTCCTTGAAGTAGATGGAGTTGTAAAAATCGAACTCTTGGCCCTAGCTAAAAACCTTCCCCTAGAATCTCTTGCTCTATGCATGTCATTTTTTTATTTTTCTTCAAGTCGGGCTAATAATTCTCTTTCTGATCTTCCAGGTCACTCTAGGTGCAAGAAGAGAGCATACTCAAGAAATTATTAAACCAATAACTTTCTCTTTTCCGATCCTCCAGTTCACACTAAGTGCAAAAGGAGAGCATACTTTGAGAGGTTATCAATTTTCCTTCCTTGAAATTTTCTTGTTTCTTTTTTTTAAGAAATTGGCTACCTAGTTTCACTTCCCTGGCAACGGCACCAAAATGTTTGGTCAATTTAGTGATTCCTAAATTGCTATTGAAAATGTCAATCCGGGAGTTGTAAACTGCTGAAGTGAAGTGCACTGTATATGCAAGATAACCGATTTCTGAGTCTTTTGTCGTTTTTGAGTTTTTTTAGTTTGTTTCTGGGTTTATCTTCTGTGGATTCCCTAGTGTGATATGGCGAAATTGAAGTCAAGTATGGATGGTAATGGTGATTTCTACAATGATTCAAGTATGGATGGTAATGGTGATTTCTACAATGATTTTCAAAACTTTAAAGTTCTCAAAAAGAAGGTTTCAAACTGACTGTGATAAAATCAATTCTCAAAAGGAAATAAATGTACCAAAACATTGAACTAGTGATAATGGCCCAGTATCCTTACTACTGTATGAAAAGAAAATAAAAACTGAACTCAAAGCAACTCAAAGACTGAAAGAAAAGCAAACTAAATCACACTACTTCAACCCACATTTTGACCCTTCACCTTTTGACTCGCTCCGGCTATAGGAAGTAATCATAAGCAAGCTGAGTAATATGATATATAAATTGTAGGAAATCAAATTGCATAAAAGGAAACTAAGATTTAACTACTCATTCATATTTCACTTCTGGAAAATGACATAATTAATTTAATCTCTAACTTGCAGGAAAGCAAACTAAATCATACTACATCAAGTAATATTCTGATTCCTCACTAATTGAGTCGCTTGGCTATAGGAAGGAAATCATAAACAGATGAGTAATATGATATCTAAGTGGCAAAAAAGTAAATAAGCAAAGAAAAATTGAAAGAAGTGACAATGCTGGAATTAAAACTCAGTAAATGAAAATCAGCAGAAAGGACAAGATGATCTCATGTCAGTAGTCATTAAAAATATGTAAATTTTCCCGGGCTGCCTACAAAAACCTGTAAGAAAAGCACTGATCAGCTAACAGTCATGAGAAAACATAAAAGAAAATATGGACAGCAGTTAACATGATTATCAGAACAGCGTAATATATACAAGCTAATGATTATAAAAGCAGTAAATGAAAGCAAGTAAGAAACTATACAATAGATACAAAGCCTTGGTGTACAGGGGCCCTCTGCAACCTCAACTAGTCAATACTCAGTCACAAATCGAATTCAAGAATGTTGTCTTCTCATATATAAAAGTGCAGTAATAAGACAAAAGTAAAGCATGGTACAGTGGGCTTATAACAACAGTCAAAATTACATCTGAAAAGATAATTATCCAGCATATACCAACGCGTTATTTATAAGTGAAAATGCTGCAACTAATTCCTAGATTCTACACTGCCAAACATATATGTGAATCTCCATGGCCTGAGATCGAGTGGTATGGTAATTATGAAAGTTAAATACATGGAGTGGTGGCTGCTCGATTCAGTTCGCGAGTTGATCCACAGGTGTGCCAACACCTCCGGAAATTGAGGATCGTGCCACGCAAACCTTCACGTGGGAAAAACAGAGCCGTGCCACCACAAAACTCTTGGTTTGACCCCTCCTTTGACTGTCTTTGACCATGGTTGTTTGTGAGTGATTCGGCTGAACTGAGGGGACACGCTCCATGTACATGTCACTTGCAGCTTGCCCATCTGGCCGGTTCCTCCATTGGACACCTGTAACATAGTTTTTAAAAAAATGGCTGCGGAAACTTGAGCTGGCTGTGGAAAGTGACAAGTTTCCACAGCTGCTTGAACAAAAATCTAAATCAAACAACAATCATAAACATAGTTAGGAAACCATTTCATAAGCTCTTTTTAGACTAATATGCAATGATTTGACAGCTTGGTGGATCAAGTAAATGGAAAAGAAGGCTGAAAAGGTATATAGGGAAGATGTAGGTTTGGGACTCAACAATTGGCCCGATTTACCCCCTGTGCATTTAGATCCATGTATTGTCTTGAGCTTACCTTAATGAAGGACTATTAAACCAAAATACTTTCATTATATTTTTCCAACTACATGACAATTGGAGTGAAGCAGAAAACCCTACTCATAATATCCAAAATCACTTCTCTCTTTAAGATGTCTTAGGTATTGGTCTATAATCAACCAGAAGACTATCTCTAGGAAGCTTTCTATCTCCTGAAGCAATTGTGCTACAGGTGCTAGAAAAGGTGACAACAGTACCAAAGTGACTTTCTAAGTCAACTTCCTAGATAATCAGATGATGTTGACAACAAGTGACTCATCATAGGAGGACCTTGATGTATCCCCCCATTAATGACATGAAACAAGTGTAAATATTTGAGACAGAATATTGTTGATGTATAGCTGGTTTAGGAATAGAAGACGTGAATGAAGGCTCAAGAGTATTGTATCAGATATCAACTGAAGGACTTCTCTTGAACATATCGATGACACTTTATGGAGTTGGTAGCATTGACCCAAAAATGATTATGGAGGCTTTTAATATTGTGTAATTAACCAAATACACAAGCATGTTTCCCAACCCAACAGTGACAGAGATGAGGTGAAAGAGTTTCATGTTCAAGAGTGAATCACTTTCATTAATAGGTAAAGTACTCTCTTTTCCCAATTTCCCCAACCATTTATGTTCAATACCTCTTTATTTTTGACAAGCTTGAGGAGGATAACATATGCTTGATCTATAAATTCACCCTTCGGATGAATCCTTCTGCGTATTTTTAACGGACCCTGAGAAGGAGGTTTGGTCCCATCATGTTTGATGAGTCCATCATTGTTTGATGTTTTTACAGGTTCACTGAAGGTATAACTTGACTTCCTTTTCATGTTACAGAGTTCAAAAAAGAGGCAAAAATTAAAACTCCAAAGGTTCCTTTTCATAAAATTATCTCTTGGGTCCTAGAAGGTAGAAAAACGACACTCAGAGGAACCACTTAGCCATGTTTGACTAAGGTATTCATTTTCCGTAAACAGTCTATCCCTGTCTAGAAAAGGGTTAAACGTATACTAGATAGATGTATTTTCATTTACTTTAACAAGTTCGAAAAGACAAGTGCTCAGAAACATTTTCATGTTTAGGGAGTCTAAAAAGAGTTGAAAGAGGACTCCTCCTAGATGAACAAGTAGTATAAAGGGTAACAAATAGTTCCGATCATGATGAAAATACTCAAAACAAGTAGGGGCCAAGAGGATAGATAATAATACCACTCATCGCAGTGGTTCCCCAAGGAAGGGTAAAAGAACCAAGTGAAAGTGCATGATCGGCCAAGTAGATGGTGATGATGGCATGAGAAAACTAAGGCTTATCTATATAAAAAAATAGGCTAGTAAAATGGAAATCTTGGGAAATAGGATGAGAATGGTTTCATTTTTACACAAGCTTGAAACATGGGAACTATGCTTGAAGTCGGTTTCATTTTTACACAAGCTCGAA
The DNA here is from genome assembly GCA_031772625.1 of Pinus tabuliformis. NCBI lineage: Eukaryota > Viridiplantae > Streptophyta > Pinopsida > Pinales > Pinaceae > Pinus > Pinus tabuliformis. The sequence goes on from CM062815.1 coordinate 45,085,097, forward strand.
ATAAGGAAAAAATATGCTTGAGATTACTTGAAGATGGTTTCATTTTTACACAATCTTGAAACGAAGAAAAATTATGCTTGAAAGTGGTTGGCTTCATTATTACACAAGCTTGAAACATGGGAAAATTATGCTTGAGATTGATTTTCATGCCCCTAGCATAATCACTAAAAATCTAGGCACATATCATTTAATTAAACTAAGTAGATACTCATTATTAATAGGTGGATGGAATGAAGGTTAATTTATGAGATCAAGTGAAAGACTTGACTATGAATTTACGAGATCTAATAAAAGACTCAAACTGAAGGGGATTTGTTTCATTTTTTAACAATCTTGACACAAGAAAAGGAATTATGCTCAGGGAACTTTGGTTATATTAATCATGGATCCATAGAGACCATGGCTTCCAATAAACTCTCATTATATGGGAGAACAATGTTCTAGAAGGGATACAAATTAAAGGATCCAATGGAAAGATTAGGCGCTAGTGTTCCCAGTACATGATGCATTACATCACTTACTATATCATCAGTAGGCCCAAGCATGGAATAAGTTGCCACATAATTACTCTATGGCGGGGAAGACACCACTTTCATATAAGGACCATTTAGGGAAGCTGGTTGATTGGGAATCAAATTAGGACCAACAAACGAAATTTGGTCAATGGTCATGATTCTTCCTTCATGCAGGAAACACATCACAAGAAAGAGTGAAGGGATAAGAGCTCCCATGTCATAAGCATAGTCACGCCCAAGGAGTAAATTAAAATCCAAATGGCCTTGGACTACCATCAAATCGATATAGATAGTATTTCCTCCCAAAGTAATAGGAAATTGAGGAAGGATCCCAAATGCTTGACTGCTTCCTCTGTTAAAATCCAACAAATTCTAGGTAACAGGCACAAGTTGTAGAGAACCTAAAGCTTTCCAAGCAGTTGAGGATATAGAATAATAATAGAAATGTATTTGTCTATGACTGTGCTAGGTATAGCCATATTCTAAGCCCATATTATGATCTGAAAGGACACTTAATTAGGAGGAAGATGATATACTTCCAATCAACTCTAATCAAAGGAAGTGACCATACTACTTGGAGTGGGTGTCGTGGGAATGAGAGAACTACCCCCTTGTGCTATGGGAACATGATAAATTCTCCCCTGTGCTACCAAAATGGGAGGATTTCCCCCCTATGCCAAGGGAATGGGAGGATTGTCCCCATGTGCCTTTGGAATAGAGGATTTCCCCCCCAGTTCATTGGAACCTAGAGAAACAGGAAGAACCTGAGCAATATGAGACTCACTCTCTACGGGAAAAGTGTGATCAATGGAAGGTGGAATCGATTCAACCATTTTCTCAACCAATGGTTGGATGGGAATGGACTCATGGGATTCACATTCATAGAGAGTGGGATTTACTAGAGAAAAATTCTAATCAATCACTTCACCAACTAGTGGAGGATTAGTGGAAAGTTTTCGGTAACCAGCCGAAAATAGTGGCTGAGAAGTTGTAAGGTTTTTCCAACATGTTTGAGGCTTCATCCATATAAGTAAAAAGGTGAATAACATGATTCCCTTCACATAAACTACAGGGAAACTTACCTTTACCCTTTTTCCCATGGACCTTATTGTCAATAGGTGATGTTTTATCACCAACATGATATCCAAAGGCCGATGTGTTAGCGCTTGAAATTTCACCTCAGGCTGAAAAAGGTAAACTCCAAGGCAACATCAAACCACTTAGCCTCGTAGCTAGCCCTACGGGGCAGGAGAGGGCTCTCTCCGGTCTATCTCGATAAAGATATTCAAAGGGTGAGATAACCAATAAGGAAACACTGATTTTAGGCTAGTAAACTGATAAAAGGTTTGAATTGGGAAGTTTTAAGATTTTGGTGGAAAATCGGGGAAAGGCAATTTTGGGTGCGGGGATTGGACACAGTTTTTGCAGGGGGTTCTTTGGGGCAAGGTAGGAGTCTGTATTGATGCCTTTGAATTAAGTGAATGGATAGGAATGACTGGTGAGGGGCTAAAGAGAGAAAGAAACCTTCAAAAGTTCTCTTTAGACAGACGAAAACATAAATATTAAGCAAACTTAAAAGCAGAGCATGGCAATCATGAATTCTACTTTAACACTTCATTTGCCTAATTTGTAGAAGGAAAAGTGAGAATATGAATCACATAACAAACTTACAAGTACAAAGAGAAACACACCATCAATACATGTAACAACAGGAATCCCAAAAAGGACTGCAAAACCCTGGTCTTTCTTCCTTTGCCAAAATTGCAGAGATACAATGAGTAATACAATAGAGCTTTCTCCCTCAAGAGTCCAACCATGAAAATGACCAAGAAAGTACATAATATAGGCAATCTAACATCTTTCCTTGCCTCTAGGGGTCGAGCTCACTATCCTAGGAGCTGTTTCAACCAATTCTAAACTGAATACTAAAAACTAGGCAGTCAAAACAACTTGCCTCTACAAACTAGGAAACCAATTCATTCATTAAATTTTTACCTATCACATGAATGAATCTTCTAGAATAGGTAAATAAGTGTCATTTTATCATGAAAATACCTTAATTACATCAAAAAGGGTGAAAAATCCCATCACAAGTCAAAACTGGTCAAAGCTGGGCGAATTCCTGAGCTGTAGATGAATTCTTGTGAAAACTGCCCAACAGGTCGCGCCCTCTTTCTGAACGGGTTGTGCTACTTTGGAGCCGATGTTTAGGTACTTCCAGGTGTCCAAATGAGCCAAAAGAGGGCTTGTTGGAAAGGTCTGGATGTCTACTTTCCAACACAAGTGGAATCTCTGAATTTGGTGATCATTTTCCCCTCCAAAATTGCAATCTCCCAATACTGCTTCCTGTGTGTCAAAAATGTGGCAGAAAGTCATTTTTTGCTTGTTTTTTGACTTTCTGGAGGCCGAAAACTTGGTGAAATTTCTTGGCAATGGTTGAGCAAGTGTAACTTTCCATGAAAAATCCAGAAATGCTGAGGTTTCCCAAAATGGAGTTGCCCAACGAAAGGGTCGCGCGTGGCGCACGACCCATTGGTGGAGAAAACCTGTTTTTTGCACAAAAAATCACAAATGACCCAAAACGCTCAAATTTTTTTGAAATTTGTGCTGGAGTTGAGTTATTTAGCATCATGCTCCTTCAAGGAAGCCTCAGCCAAGATATGGAGGGGATCGGACCTTTTCCTTCGTTTTTGTGCTTTGGCCAGCCGTCTTTAGAGCACCTTCATTCTTGCCTTGCATACATGCATTCGGGCCCAATAGTGGTTTTTCATGTTCCTGAGCAAGTCCTCATCTTGGTTGGCCTTGGCCAGCAACCTCTCCAAATGAGCATTGACCCGGAGAAGCATAGCCTCTCGCTCAACGGGTACCAAATCGCCGGGTCTCTTTCAAGCCAAGTTGCGGTCCTCATGGATCCTCCGCAACTCATCAAGAGTGTGCTCCTCCTCAAGTTGCTTGTTGCGCTGCCCTAAGTAGGTGATTGTCCAATTCGCCCTTTCCAATCTTTGCTGCAATGAATCATTTTCAGCTCTTAGGTGTTGAATGATCTCCTTTGACTCTAGGCTAGGAGAACTGATGTCAAGATCAACCACCTCTATGCCTGGAACACCTGATGGCCCCTCATCAATCTTGGGCTGTTTTCCTCTCTCTAGTACCTGTGCTACTGTCGGAGACGAGGCCCCTTCCACCTAGTGTGGAGATAACACTCGTGGTGCTGATGAAGAAGGCGAGACCCCTTCCACCTGGTGTGGAGAAAATACTTGCCTAGCTGCTGCAAATAAGGCCCTGTGGCCTCTCTGATATGTGACCAATGGAGGAGAGCTGACATGTCTAGTCTCAGGAATATCATGCTACTGTGAAGGCCCTCCCTCCTCATGAACAACCTCAGGGGGTGATGATGCTGATGCTGTGAAAAAATCCCGAGAGATAAAATCCTCCCATGGGATACCCTGCTGAGCCAACTGATGTATGACCACAAGCTGGATCAAACCATAATGATAGATGCTCCTGTGCTGTTGTGCTGGACTCCTTTTCTGCACCAAGTGCACCATCCTCTCAATATTCCGGCATATGAAAACTGGTATGTTCATCATCCGTACCCGTGTGAAATGCATCAACAAGCGAATATGGTACGAATACAAAGATGCAAATCTGCCCTCACAGGTGAAATAGCGCATGATAAGCCTCATCAAGGGAACATACTCATCCCTCAAAAATCTGAAAGGAACTACACCAGTCATGTGTCTCATAAAGGCAGGTTTAATGTAGGGCTCATACTGAAATCTATCCAACAGTTTGCGCTTATTCCACACTTCTCCAGCATTAGGTATCCCTGTTGCTTGGGCAATCATCTCAGGTGTCAATGTAAAATCCACCCCTGCAAGGTTCACATGCCCATCATGCAAATTCAAAACAAACAAGTGGGCCAATTCCCTGTGATGCTGGATTTGAGAGATCCTCTCACAAAATTCATAACATGACAGATAGCGGAAACATGTGACTGCAATTGGACAAGCCTGCAAATCGGTCAAAGAGGTGGGCTCCTCTTTCTTATGGTGACCACTCTTACGACCCCTGTGAGGCCTCCTTTGTACCTCAACCTCCGGAGTTGACTCACGGTCATCACTTTGCTCATATTCGGTCTCGGTTTCTGACGTGGTTTTGAGAGCAAAGAGGCTGGAATGTACTGCTGCTTCTGCTAAAAAATCTGCTATGTAATTATTGAAATGCTGTTTCAAGGGGACAAATAGCATAAGGGAAATGTTAGGGAAGGGAAACTTTTAAGGGAAATTGGGAAAAATATATGAAATAGGGAGTTTAAGGGAAGGAATGATGATATATCCCATCACACAATTATCATTTGCAAAGTTTTTATGAGAAGCAGGGTTTAGGATTAGATTCTTGATTTTTTAGGAATAGGGGTAGGGTTTTAGGGCTTTTGGTATTTTTGGTAGAGAGATTGAGTAAAAATGATGAGGGAGGTGGAAATAGGATGTAGGGAAAAAGTGGGGGTGAAAAGGATAACCTTGAAAACAACAAGACAAACCCTAGCTCAACCAACACTTTGACCTTCTTGAGCAAATATGCATTGGATTCATTATTTCAAAATGATGACTTTAAAATACATTCTCATGCTTTTCAAGCTTTGTCAAACAATGTATTTTAATGATGAGAGGCCTACCTGCAACCTTGAAGCAATCCAGGGTTATTTATCAGCTTACTGGCGAAATTTGGCAGAGGAATTCCCAAAAGGTCGCGCGCACTGCCCAAAGGGTCGCGCGCCCTCAACGGGTCACGCCTGTGTAATTTTTGAGCTGGAATGGGCAGCCTGATGGGTCGCGCTCGCCCAATGGGTTGCGCGCCAGTCTCAATGGGTCGCGCGCAGGCAGACTAGACAAACTCGCCCAAATTTTCTTCAAAGCGGTTCTCTCTATTGCTTTGAGGCACAATGAAGACTAAATGGAGGGAGAAAGGGGCTTTATAGTCTTGTTTTAAATTAATTTCATTTCAAACCCTCTTTCTAATGTTTATCATGACACTTTTTCAAACTTTGAATGCTGCTGACTTTATGGTTTCCTTTTGTCCTGAAATTGGTTGAATTGATGTTTTTCTTGAAAATTTTTGCAGGGATAGCTTTTGAGGAATCTTGGCAAAGGGGACCAGGGCTGCATGCTGACTTTCAAAGAATTTTGAATTTTTACAACTTTTTACAAAACTTTGAGAAAATGACCTTGGGCTTTAAAAACAGGGTTTTTAAATCCAAGGTAAAAATTAGTTGTACAAGATGAAATCTTTTGAAGAAACACTTCGATAGTCATCCCTCTGGCCTGTTGGGCATTTATTGACTTTTAAAGACCTGACCTTAAAGACAAATTGGACCCAAACCCTAGACCTAGGACTTTTGACCTCAAGACAAGACAATCAACCTTAAAAGAGTTTATTGACTGAAACAACTTGATCCAGCAGTGCCAAGAGGGGAATAAAGACACCAGCTCCTCCATCAGGGTTATGGCATGCCTAATGGAATGCAAATGAGATGACACTTATGAGACACATACTTATGCAAATGCAAAGAGCTTTGATCGCTGATGGAGGGCTTCTAGACCGACTCTAACATTGGCTCCAATGGGGATGGTAGCTCCTTGGAGGTACCAAGAACCTTAGACCTCTGGGAGAGCAGACCAGTGCTTTATAATCATTGGGCAATGGAGTCATTATTTACACATACGACCCAAATTGGGAGAGCTTTATTGACTTTGACAACTGACTAAAAATTGGACTAACTTTGACCCAAACTAACTCAACTTTTTGGACAGAAAATGGACTGATAAAAACAACATAAAAACCCACACCAACTAATCTCCATCTTCAGAATTATAGCCTTCATTACGGGCCCCAGACTAAAGATGAAAGATCAGTTCACACTTGCAGTGAAACAAAAGTAAAATGGTAATTACAATGACAATGGCTAGAGCAGAAAATGCTCAGACATGATACCTTTTGAGCAGCCGGCCATTAACCGACCCTCCAAGACAATCATCATCGTTCATTTCTTTGAGAAGAAAGGCATTTGGACCACGGTAGGCTGCAATTTTGTAAGGACCTTTCCATAAGTTATCAAACTTTCCATGTTTCCCTTTGTCTTCATTTCGGGCACCCCACCTCAAAACAACATCATCTATCTGGAAATCATCCGGCTTTTCTTTTCTGTCATAGATTTTCTTTATGTGCTCTTGCAACTTAAGAGTATTTTGAAGAACCTCCTCCCGAGTCTGCTGTAAATGAATCATTTGACTAATTCGCCTTTGCATTGAATCCTCATCACCACCAGCTTCTTGAAGCAACTTTGCTACCGGAATACTAAGTGAAGTAGGAAACATCGCATCTGTCCCATAAACTAGTTCAAAAGGTGACATACCAATTGAATTTTTCTGACTTACACGATCAGCCCATAATGCATTCACTAACTGTTTGTGCCAGCTCTTCTTATTGTTTTCCAACAATTTCTTTATGATGTTTACCAATGATTTATTCGAAGATTCAGCCAGCCCATTTCCTTGCGGATGATAGGCGGTTGAATGCCCCAAGCTGATGTTATATTTGTAGCAAAAGTCAACCATCTTCTTTGATTTAAACGCTGCTGCATTATCTGTGATCAACTTATGTGGACAGCCGAAACGCGACAATATGTTATTTTCAAGGAAAGAAATAATTACCAAGTCCGTGGCCTGCCAGGTGGGAATGGCTTCAATCCATTTCGTGAAGTAATCAATGGTTGTGAATATCCATCGATGCTGCCCGGAAGATGCTGGATGAATTTCACCAATGAAATCTAAGCCCTACTGCTGAAACGGTGCACTGAGTTCAATGGGCTTGAGGGGCAAGGGCTGTAATTTCTGCTTTCCTTGGAAAATTTGACATTCATGGCAACTCTTGACTGCTTTATATACATCTGAAAACAACGAAGGCCAACAGAAACCAGCCCTTAAGATCTTGTTTGTCGTGGTCTTCCAAAACAAGTGACCCCCGCAGTCACCTTTGTGAAAATCTTCTACAGCTCTCTTAGCTTCCTCCTCGACCAAACAATTCAGCAATATGCCACCGGGGTCTTTCCAATATAGTGCAGATTTGAGGATGCAAAATTTTGCAGCCTTTAATTTCAATGTCCTAGCTTTGTTTCGAGGCATCTCGGGAGGTGAAGACAAATTTTGAAGCACATATACAATATCAGCATACCAAGGAGAAGAAATAAAGATATCAGATACCTGTAGTGCTGAATTTTCTTCATCTTCGTCAGATAATGCGGCAATCAAATTAATGTCTAGGACATGGAGATTTGTTTCAGCCATCAATTTAGCGAGACCTTGGCCCTTGATCAGCTTGGTAGGCTTGATTTCCACATCATACTCCAACAATGTAGCAATCCACTTACCCCACTTTCCTTCCGGTTCCGCTTGTACCAAAACATCTTTAACAGTCGCATTAGGAACATATGCCAAAATGTGAGAATTCAGTATGTACACACGGAAATCTTTCAAGGCTTTTACCAACGCCAATGCTTGTTTTTCAATGATATTATACTTCAGCGCTCCGTCCCTTATAATACGACTGAAAAAAGCAATAGGATTCTCAACTCCATTTCTCTTTTGCATCAGCACAGATGCCAATGTATGCTCAGATGCAAATGAAAATAAAATAAAATCTTGTGTATAATCTGGGTTGATTAGAGTTGGGGCTGAAGATAAAATTAACTTTACCAAATTGAAAGACTTTACCGCCTCTTCGGTCCACTTGAGCTGGCTGTCCGTTTTAAGCATGTTAGTGATTTCTCTAAGGTGCTCGGCAAGATTCGGAATAAAGCGGCACAGAAAATTCAACTTGCCATTGAAAGACTGAATCTCTTTCTTGTTTCGGGGCTGCTCTAATTGCTGAATAGCTTCCATACGTGCAGGATCTATACGAATGTCATCTTTGGAAATGATGTGGCCCAACAACTTGCCTTCACTCATGGCGAAAAGACTCTTCTTTGGATTCAATGAGATACCATATTTTCTGCACTTTTGAAACACCATTATCAAATGATACAAATGTTCTTCATCAGATTTAGAAAACACAGTTAAATCATCAAGATAAACGACCAAAAAGACATCCTTCTCATTAGCAAAGGCCATGTCCATCGCCCGCTGAAAGGTGGCACCTACATTTTTCAATCCAAATGGCATCTTGGCATAATGAAATGTTCCCCATGGAGTAGTGAATGCAGTCTTGTCGCGGTCATCCTCATGCACCAAAATCTGATTGTAGCCGGAATAGCCATCAAGTAGTGACATCCTTGATGCCCCAACTACCCGCTGTAATATAATGTCCATCTTGGGCAGCGGATAATTGTCCTTTAACGATACCTTGTTCAGATTTTTGAAGTCTATACACAAGCGGATCTCACTGGTCTTCTTTCTCACGGGCACCAAGTTGGAAATCCAATCGGAAAATCTGATTGGAACTATAATTCCTGATTTGTACAACCTGTTAACTTCCTTCTCGATCAATGGCAGCAACTTAGGATTAATTCTTCTCAACTTTTGTCGGAAAGGCTTTTGATTTGGCTTTATGGGGATGGTATGCTGAATGATACTTGTGTCATAAGTTTTCAAATCTGAATAATCCCATGCAAAAACATTAGAAAATGAAGACAACAATCTGATATACTCTTTCTTTACCTTTGGCGACAATGCTTTTGATAGTTTCACCATCTTTGGATTTTCAGTTGTTCCAAGATTCACTTCTTCGACACCTTCTTCTGTTGGCCTCAAGGTTGGTTTGCGAGCCACATCATCTTGATCGAACAGCTCTTCCAAAGGAATTAATCCTTTAGGAATGAAATTGTCTTTAAGCTGCAATACATCCATTTGATTTACTTCCTCAGCTTCTGTGTCTATGGAGATGTCTTTGAAATCACCCTCAACTTGCAGAAAATCCTTGATTTCCTCATCATCTTGGAAAACTTGCCAACACCTTTGATTGTCTGGAACTGTAGGACGGTGCTTCACATAAATTTCAAACTTATTGCTGGAATTCATGGGAATTTTTAGATTACTTGCTGCCTTAGCCAATGCATCCGCAACACCATTTTGGATACGGGGCACACATGTCAAAGTATGTTCAGAAAACAGTTTTAAGATATCTAGGACAGCATTTCGATATGCTCGCATACGAGGATGCTTGTCTTGAAATTCACCTTTCACTTGCTTTATAACCAGCTCGGAGTCGCCATATACTGCTATCTTCTTTGCCTTCAACTTCCGGAGGATTTTCAGACCAGCAATGAGAGCCTCATATTCCGCCTCATTATTTGAACAATCAAATGCCAATTTGTATGAACATACCCGTACCTTGTTGGGGACTTGGTTTTGGACTGAAAATGGGCTTCGAATCCACACACCTATACCAGCACCGTCGCTGCCCACAGCGCCATCAAAATCCATGGTCCAAAGACCATCCTCATCATCTTCTAAATGCTGAAATTGTGATGTCTCTGCATTTTCTATTTGCTGCTCGTTCATTTCAGCTGTTGGCTTCATGACAGCGGACCTTTCTTCACTTTCTTTTCTCAAAACTTCTCTAAAATTTTCTGTAATGTCTGGTATATCTTCTGCTTGAACCAACTGACTATCTATCTCATTAAAATTATCAGCAAACAAAACAAACGATTCCAAATCTGTATGTACATAATTTACAGGATGATTCACTGGCTTTTCCTTACTAGTGATCATGTATTTCATCTTTTGCTCCCTATATAACTTCCTCATCTGACCAAAGACCGGGATTGTAGCATAAGAAAAATCAAGCTGAAGTGTACCTTTGAGCTTGGCTCCCTAAGATCTCGAAAGCAACATGCCGAACCGCGGAGGAATATCCGCCACCACCACATCCATCAAAACATTCTTTGCTAGGATTTGATCTAGGCCCACCACCAAGTCCTTGATCAAACCAATACATTTTACCCGGATGAAATCAAATGAATACAAATCATGATATTTCCTTGTGATGTCTAGCCCCAGCTTTTCCATAATTGCTTTTGGCATCAAATTATGCGAAGCTCCCGAGTCAAACATAGCATTATGTAAACCATACTCATGCAATCGCAAACTGATATAGAATGGAGGAACATCGCTTTCGGGAGACTCACCATTTAAAGCAGGCCCAAAAATCAATTCCGGCTGATCGTCTTCTACATTAACCGTGTCTAGCATTGGATCAAAATTCAACATCTTGGAGATTTGGCCTCCGTAAGTGCTGTTCTTCATGATTTCCATCAAAGGAATGGACACTTTCAACTTTGAAATTTCATTCTCCAAACTGAAAGCTGAAACCTTCTCACTTTCTTTAGCCAGAACTTCTCTTCTTTCAACTTTATCTCTCGGTGTACTTGATGGCTGATCTAACTTGCTTGCTGATGATGATTGACTTGCCGAAGGATCAATTATGTCTTTTCCTTTTGTCTGTGGGGAAGCTGAATCATTCTTTGCTGAAGTATCTTTCCTTTTCTGAATGGGATTTATAGGAACAGCTCGGTTTCTTAATTGCCTCTGCTGAGCGGACAAAGCATTGAGATATCCCCTTTGGTATTCCTCCGATTCTTCCTCAAGTACTGCCTCATTTGATAAGATATAATGCTCATCCTGATGTATGACTGAATTTCTCACAAATTCTTCTTCTTCTGTAATATAGGTAGGCAGATCATCAGGAGTGAAAAAGTGATTTTCCTCTCCCACCGTATCACCTTCATCCTCTGATTCTTGACTAACAAAATTCTGCTGAAAAGGAGGTTTAATTTATTGCTGAACTGCTGCCTCTTGTGCTCTTGTTTCACGCTGTTTGATCCTATATTGCGGCTGCTGCAGACCTCGGAAATTAGGATTACAGATCTATGGTTCCGGCTTGCTGAGATGAGTATGTTCAAGTGCCCTTTCAATCTTTTCAACCTTACGGAGGAGCTGATCTGATGTAGAAGCTTCTTCTTTGATTGTGACTCGCTTTTCTGCCTTCATCCTTGCTCTTTTATCATTCAAATTTGCTTCAACACTAACAACAATTTTCTGCATATCCTCCAACGTAGGCGGATCTCTATCTCGCAATGAATAAGCCATCTCCGGATCAAAACCATCCGGGAATTTGAGAAGTACTGATTTTCTTGACTGTCTCAAATCATCGGGAATAACATTGTAAACTGTATTAAATCTGATTATATAATCTTGAACGGACTCACCATGATTACGCTTGAGGTTGTTGTATTTGGCATTAATATGAAGCGGATCCTTTTTGATTTCCCATCGATCTAAAAATTGCCTTTGAAGTGCTTCTAAAGTAGCGATGCTCCGGGCTGTCAAACCTCTGAACCACTTTCTTACTTCGCCATCAAATGTTTGTACAAACAAACGCATAGTTACATCCTCTTCATCTATCTCATATAGATCAAAGAAAGTCGTCATTTTATCTATATGTTGCTGAGCAGAAATACTCTGTGGAGTGCCATCAAACATGGGAATTTTACTTTGATAATCGGCTGGCATATCATGCAGATTTTGGGGAAGAGAAAGAGGAGCAAATCGGGCAGCCATTGCTTTAGGTGGATTGGGTCTAGGAGTAGCAGGTGGAGTAAGTGTAGCTGTAGTATGAGGAGTATGAGGAGGAGAAGTGGTATGGGATGTAGAGGGTGAACCAACTATAGATTCCGGATAAGTGATTATAGGAGAAACGGAAATAAAAGGAGGATTAGACTGCTCATGTTCCATGATAGTGGATCCGATATGAACAGATATAGTTTCAAAGAACTCAGCAAGATTTGTAGCGTGAATATCTGACTGAAGAGATCTTAGGATGAAATTGTCAACCAATCTATTGTGTCTCTCAATTTCAAGAGCGGCTGCAAAATCAGGGTTGGGAACTAGAGAATCAAGTGCACTTTCAGATTTAGTTTTGAATAAGGACAACTCAAAACTCTCGTCAAAATCAATGTCTTCAAGATACTCAAAAACAACTGGACATGAATGAGATTTGAATATATGACCAAAATCTGAAGCCAGTTTGGATATCAAGGAACAAATAGCCAATCAGCCTGTGAAAACTCTTAACCAATCATCCAAAAGTTTAGAGTTTACAAATATACTGGGGTGAAATATGATCGAGGTGGCTGTATTCACAAGCTCACGGAGATTGACTGAAGCAACGTTTATCTACTTCCGCTAATGCAAAGCAAAAGCATTTCGAAGGCTACCTGGCATAACTTCAGGCTCCGTCTAAGACTTATGAAACCAACACATCAATCAACAAGCAATTTTTTCTCCCCAGTATGGTCGCCAATATGTTAGCGCTTGAAATTTCACCTCAGGCTGAAAAAGGTAAACTCCAAGGCAACATCAAACCACTTAGCCTCGTAGCTAGCCCTACGGGGCAGGAGAGGGCTCTCTCCGGTCTATCTCGATAAAGATCTTCAAAGGGCGAGATAACCAATAAGGAAACACTGATTTTAGGCTAGTAAACTAATAAAAGGTTTGAATTGGGAACTTTTAAGATTTTGGTGGAAAATCAGGGAAAGGCAATTTTGGGTGCGGGGATTGGACACAGTTTTTGCAGGGGGTTCTTTGGGGCAAGGTAGGAGACTGTATTGATGCCTTTGAATTAAGTGAATGGATAGGAATGACCGGTGAGGGGCTAAAGAGAGCAAGAAACCTTCAAGAGTTCTCTTTAGACAGATGAAAACATAAATATTAAGCAAACTTAAAAGCAGAGCATGGCAATCATGAATTCTACTTTAACACTTCATTTGCCTAATTTGCAGAAGGAAAAGTGAGAATATGAATCACATAACAAACTTACAAGTACAAAGAGAAACACACCATCAATACATGTAACCATAGGAATCCCAAAAAGGACTGCAAAACCCTGGTCTTTCTTCCTTTGCCAAAATTGCAGAGATACAATGAGTAATACAATAGAGCTTTCTCCCTCAAGAGTCCAACCATGAAAATGACCAAGAAAGTACATAATATAGGCAATATAACATCTTTCCTTGCCTCTAGGGGTAGAGCTCACTATCGTAGGAGCTGTTTCAACCAATTCTAAACTGAGTACTAAAAACTAGGCAGTCAAAACAACTTGCCTCTACAAACTAGGAAACCAATTCATTCATTAAATTTTTACCTATCACATGAATGAATCTTCTAGAATAGGTAAATAAGTGTCATTTCATCATGAAAATACATTAATTACATCAAAAAGGGTGAAAAATCCCATCACAAGTCAAAACTGGTCAAAGCTGGGCGAATTCCTGAGCTGTAGATGAATTCCTGTGAAAACTGCCCAACGGGTCGCGCCCTCTTTCTGAACGGGTCGCGCTACGTTGGAGCTGATTTTGAGGTACTTCCAGGTGTCCAAATGAGGCAAAAGTGGGCTTGTTGGAAAGGTCTGGATGTCTAATTTCCAACCCAAGTGGAATCTCTGAATGTGGTGATCATTTGCCCCTCCAAAATTGCAATCTCCCAAGACTGCTTCCTGTGTGTCAAAAATGTGGCAGAAAGTCATTTTTTGCTTGTTTTTTGACTTTCTGGAGGCCCAAAACTTAGTGAAATTTCTTGGCAATGGCTGAGAAAGTGTAACTTTCCATGACAAATCCAGAAATGCTGAGGTTTCCCAAAATGGAGTTTCCCAACGAAAGGGTCGCGCGCGGCGCGCGACCCATTGGTGGAGAAAACCTGTTTTTTGCCCAAAAAATCACAAATGACCCAAAATGGTCAAATTTTTTTGAAATTTGTGCTGGAGTTGAGTTATTTAGCATCATTCTCCTTCAAGGAAGCCTCAGCCAAGATATGGAGGGGATCGGACCTTTTCCTTCGTTTTTTGTGCTTTCGCCAGCCGTCTTTGGAGCACCTTCATTCTTGCCTTGCATACATGCATTCAGGCCCAATAGTGGTTTTTCATGTTCCTGAGCAAGTCCTCATCTTGGTTGGCCTTGGTCAGCAACCTCTCCAAATGAGCATTGACCCGGAGAAGCATAGCCTCTCGCTCAACGGGTACCAAATCGCCGGGTCTCTTTCAAGCCAAGTTGCGGTCCTCATGGATCCTCCGCAACTCATCAAGAGTGTGCTCCTCCTCAAGTTGCTTGTTGCGTTTCTCTAAGTAGGTGATTGTCCAATTTGCCCTTTCCAATATTTGCTGCAATGAATCATTTTTAGCTCTTAGGTGCTGAATGATCTCCTTTGACTCTAGGCTAGGAGAACTGATGTCAAGATCAACCACCTCTATGCCTGGAACACTGATGGCCCCTCATCAATCTTGGGTTGTTTGCCTCTCTCTGGTACCTGTGCTGCTGTCGAAGACAAGGCCCCTTCCACCTGGTGTGGAGATAACACTCGTGGTGCTGATGAAGAAGGCGAGACCCCTTCCACCTAGTGTGGAGAAAATACTCGCCTAGCTGCTGCAAATAAGGCCCTGTGGCCTCTCTGATATGTGACCAATGGAGGAGAGCTGACATGTCTGGTCTCAGGAATATCATGCTACTGTGAAGGCCCTCCCTCCTCATGAACAACCTCAGGGGGTGATGATGCTGATGCTGTGAAAAAATCCCGAGAGATAAAATCCTCCCATGGGATACCCTGCTGAGCCAACTGATGTATGACCACAAGCTGGATCAAACCATAATGATAGATGCTCCTGTGCTACTGTGCTGGACTCCTTCTCTGCACCAAGGGCACCATCCTCTCAATATTCCGGCATATGAAAACTGGTATGTTCATCATCCGTACCCGTGTGAAATGCATCAACAAGCGAATATGGTACGAATACAAAGATGCAAATCTGCCCTCACAGGTGAAATAGCGCATGATAAGCCTCATCAAGGGAACATACTCATCCCTCAAAAATCTAAAAGGAACTACACCAGTCATGTGTCTCATAAAGGCAGGTTTAATGTAGGGCTCATACTGAAATCTATCCAACAGTTTGCGCTTATTCCACACTTCTCCAGCATTAGGTATCCCTGTTGCTTGGGCAATCATCTCAGGTGTCAATGTAAAATCCACCCCTGAAAGGTTCACATGCCCATCATGAAAATACAAAACAAACAAGCGAGCCAATTCCCTGTGATGCTGGATTTGAGAGATCCTCTCACAAAATTCATAACATGATAGATAGCGGAAACATGTGACTGCAATTGGACAAGCCTGCAAATCGGTCAAAGAGGTGGGCTCCTCTCTCTTATGGTGACCACTCTTACCACCCTTTTGAGGCCTCCTTTGTACCTCAACCTCCGGAGTTGACTCACGGTCATCACTTTGCTCATATTCGGTCTCGGTTTCTGACATGGTTTTGAGAGCAAAGAGGCTGGAATGTACTGCTGCTTCTGCTCAAAAATCTGTTGTTTAATTATTGAAATGGTGTTTCAAGGGGACAAATAGCACAAGGGAAATGTTAGGGAAGGGAAACTTTTAAGGGAAATTGGGAAAAATATATGAAATAGGGAGTTTAAGGGAAGGAGTGATGATATATCCCATCACACAATTATCATTTACAAAGTTTTTATGAGAAGCAGGGTTTAGGATTAAATTCTTGATTTTTTAGGAATAGGGGTAGGGTTTTAGGGCTTTTGGTATTTTTGGTAGAGAGATTGAGTAAAAATGATGAGGGAGGTGGAAATAGGATGTAGGGAAAAAGTGGGGGTGAAAAGGATAACCTTGAAAACAACAAGACAAACCCTAGCTCAACCAACACTTTGACCTTCTTGAGCAAATATGCATTGGATTCATTATTTCAAAATGATGACTTTAAAATACATTCTCATGCTTTTCAAGCTTTGGAAAACAATGTATTTTAATGATGAGAGGCCTACCTGCAACCTTGAAGCAATCCGGGGTTCTTTAGCAGCTTACTGGCGAAATTTGGCAGAGGAATTCCCAACAGGTCGCGCGCACTGCCCAACGGGTCGCGTGCCCTCAACGGGACGCGCCTGTGTAATTTCTGAACTGGAATGGGCAGCCTGACGGGTCGTGCTCGCCCAACGGGTCACGCGCCAGTCTCAATGGGTCGCGCGCAGGCAGACTAGACAAACTCGCCCAAATTTTCTTCAAAACGATTCTCTCTATTGCTTTGAGGCACAATGAAGACTAAATGGAGGGAGAAAGGGGCTTTATAGTCTTGTTTTAAATTAATTTCATTTCAAACCCTCTTTCTAATGTTTATCATGACACTTTTTCAAATTTTGAATGCTGCTGACTTTATGGTTTCCTTTTGTCCTGAAATTGGTTGAATTGATGTTTTTCTTGAAAAATTTTGCAGGGACAGCTTCTGAGGAATCTTGGCAAAGGGGACCAGGGCTGCATGCTGACTTTCAAAGAATTTTGAATTTTTACAACTTTTTACAAAACTTTGAGAAAATGACCTTGGGCTTTAAAAGCAGGGTTTTTAAATCCAAGGTAAAAATTAGCTGTACAAGATGAAATCTTTTGAAGAAACACTTCGATAGTCATCCCTCTGGCCTGCTGGGCATTTATTGAATTTTAAAGACCTGACCTTAAAGACAAATTGGACCCAAACCCTAGACCTAGGACTTTTGACCTCAAGACAAGACAATCAACCTTAAAAGAGTTTATTGACTGAAACAACTTGATCCAGCAGTGCCAAGAGGGGAATAAAGACACCAGCTCCTCCATCAGGGTTATGGCATGCCTAATGGAATGCAAATGAGATGACACTGATGAGACACCTACTTATGCAAATGCAAAGAGCTTTGATCGCTGATGGAGGGCTTCTAGACCGACTCTAACACGATGAAAAAGGTTGATGTGATCCTGTCACCTCTAATACCAGAACAATATCTAAGAAGGTGGTCACCCTTACATAACTTGCAAGGGAATTTAACATTAAGGGGTTGATTGGAAGGTTTCTCCATACTAGTTGCATTGGTAGCAATGGTTACTTAGTAGCCTGTTATAGACATTTTTGGGCACTGCAACCCCAATCATAAATGTCCATAAACCAAGGGCTCTTAAGTCCCTAAAAGTGTTGTTCCAACCTCTAAAAGAACAAGGTCAAATGACTACATCTTCTCCCAGAAGTTCTCCATGAAAAACTACTCAGAACTGGTCAAAACTGGACCATCTCACCTGCTCCATGGTCAAAGTGCGCTACATCCCATCTAAATACACACGGGAGGTGCGATGCATACTAAAAAGCCCTTCTATGGGGTACAATGGGCGAGAGTGGACAAATGGCAGGGTCAATCTGCGAGGTGGAGGATCATGGAATCTTCCAGAAACTTCTCCTCTGACACTTGCCTCTCTACGTTCGCCCAGGGATGAGTAAGAGATCATCAATCTCCAAGTGGAATCAAGAACTATCAGAGAGGGGACACTAATCAAATCTCAAAAGCTGACTCACCCCCCTTGCAAACATCTATATATGGATCCCTCATCCCAGAGATCCAGAGGCCAGAATTTTGTATCTTGTAAGGAAGTGTTGTTGGTTTCTTGGTGCAACATCATAGTGTTGGGTGATATAAGCTTTTCATGAGGTGAAGAAGGGCTTTCTTACTGAGAGGATGATGCTGGGTCAGTAATTGGTTGTAATCCTCTTTGCTATTCTTGATTATTAATAAAGCTATTCAAGTTTTCCTCCACATTCTTGTATGATTGATGATATATGCATTTGTGTGGTCAATATATATCTGGTCCTATATTGTTTATGATAGTAGATCTATGTTCTTGGATATTGTTATGCTGCTTTGATTCTACAGGTGCTCTTTGAAGCTACGTAGACGAGGAAGCGAGTGGCAAAGATCTATTAGAAGGGAGAGGAATCAAGTAAGGAACCAAGCGTAAGATAGAGGTTGGTCTCCTTCTTTCCCCTCTTATCTACTTCTCATAAAGGAAAACGAAAGTGGTTTTAGTTTGTTTGTTTCTAAGGTAGCTACCAACCTTAGTGGGACTAGCAACTCTGCATAAACACTAGATTTCCCGATAACAAAATGGCGACTTCGTTGGGGAACCAGTCGACCGCTTGGAAAGCGCTTGGTTCACCATCGCTTTTGCCTGAAATGAGAAATGTAACAAGCTTTGACAAAGGAACCAGTTGATCGTTAGGGATCCTTCCTGGTGTGCCGATAACATTGAGAAAGAAAACCGTTCACATGAACGTAATGGTAGTCCAAGGACCCCTCGATTATAATCTACTCCTTGGACATGACTATATTTATTACATGGGAGCCATTGTCTCCTCACTCTTTAGAGTAATGTGTTTTCCGCATGAAGGAAGAGTGGTCAAGCTCGTAGACCATCTTTCTTTCCCTGGTTCACACATAGCAAATAGTCATATACCATCCCTGAATGGTCTCTTCACACAAGGAATGTCTAATCAATCCCCAGTCCGTCCTCTTGATGAGTGCGAGTGATTCAGAGGATATGACTGGAACCCAGGGGGCATGCACCCTGGCCTGTTTCGACAGGAAAACCTTGGGTATAGGGTAGGTTTCCTCGAAGTATATATGACTGGTTGACACACCGGTCCATTTAGGAAAATGGGGTTAGACCGGAATATGATACCTCTGTTAAAGGTAGGCCTCTCCCGATAAAACAAATGTTTTGTCTGCAAATTGAGGGGTAACCTGGAAACTCTACTTCACTATACCTGGGGGCATGCAAACCTTTTGGCATGCAAGCAAAGAGCGACCATTTATTTTTTTAAATTTTTAGTTCCTCTAACCCTTTAAACTCGTAGGATTGGTCGTTTCCTAACTTGCATAAAGAAAGGATGTGGGGAAAAGCTTTGAAAAAATGCCATTTTTAAATGAGACATCCTTATTATACAACTGGATCGAGCAGTTTTAACGCAAAATTCAAGCTCGTTAAAAAAATAAACATAAGCAGTGAGCAAATGTTCCCCCGAAGTTTAAGCTCATTAAAAAATGAACCAATTTCCGGTAAATAACCATCGTGAATGTATTATCATCAGCCTTTGAAGCCTTGGTCATGTTCTCATCATCACCTCCACTATGTATTGGCCGATCATTCACCTCCATTTGATTGTTTACCCTTTTTGAGGAACAGCTGTGAAGAGTGATCTGTTAGCCATCCTTTTGACACTACCGTGATTGGAAAATTCCAAACCTTACCTGGAATTAGCTGCTACCCGAACTTATCACTCGTTCCTCAAAAAACGAGTCTCCTTTAAGCTCTTTTCAACTAAATCGTAAAATATGAAAATATTGCCGAGCAATTGGCCTCTCCAGCTCATTAAAGTGACCAAAAGTGCTATCCATCCTTTATATTTTAATCTTTTTAGACTTGAGGGATTATTACACAAAAATATTGAGCGCTTGTTTTGTTCGGCTCGTTAAAAGTACCGAAAATTCATCCCTTTTGTATCATTTTATACTTTTTCGGACTCAAGGGATTATATGACGAAAAATGATTATTGGAGTTTTCTTTACGTCCCTTTTTCAGACTCTCTAAAATTGAAAAGGACCGAGTTATCCTTGTCGTTAAACTCGTTAAAGCCGAATAGCGAAAAACTTGTCCATACAGACAAGAACGAGTTTCACTATCGCTAGGCTCATTAAAACATAGCGATGGGTTTGCCTGAAGGGAAAATTATAGAACAAGCATATGTTATCCTCCTCAAGCTTGAAAAAAATAAAGAGGTACTGGTCAGCAATGACTGGGGAAAAATTTGGAAGAAAACTTGAAGAAATTTTATTGGTAGCAAGTCGCTCTTCAACATGACACTTTCACTCCGCATCCGAGCCGGGTTGGGTTGTTCTGTTCACTGGTCATATCACCATGGGTCCATCACACCATCCATATTTGGGGTTAACGCTACCAATCCATCATGTCAGTGTCGTCGATATGTTCAAGAGAAGTCGCTTAGAGAATTCACCTATGTCTCACCCACTGCAATACATTTACGCTCCATTCTTTCATGACCGCCACCCTGAACCTTATATCACCAGATCGTTTTCACCTCCATTAAAATCATTTGCTCCGTTCCGTGTCATTGATGTGGGATTCTCTAAGGCCCTCCTATGACGGATCACTTCTTGTCAACATCAGCTCATTATCCAAGAAGTCAATCTAGGAACAACCCTTTCAGTACTTTGAAGCTTGCATGCCTCAATGGCAAGTTTCTCACTTCCGACGACAGGTTTACATCAATGGCCTTCGACCGAAAGAATTTGCATGGTGTTCGATGCCAAGTCCCTTTATTCACACCATGTGAATTGTACTGTAGTACCTTGAGGGTCATCATCATTATCGGTGATTCCTCTCGTGCCTGTTAACATCTTACATCATTGGTTGGTAATCAGGCAATGTCTTTCCATGTTCAACTCCAGAACATCTCTCACATGGATCGACTTGTACTTTGAGTGAAGATCGAATGAGATTGAAGACCCCGGATCTAGTTTCATCCATCCAGGCTGCGATATATATTCAGGAAAATAAAGACATCAAATGTACATCATTACTGCATAGATAATCATCCAACCTAAGGGATGATGGCTCTACCAGAATCATCAGTCTACACTCAGACGATTGTCTGTATTATGTACATGAAAATGAATTTATAAAGCTGAGCATGGGAATGCCCGCATCAGCTAGATCATGAAAATATTATGAAGATAATGTATTGTATTGTATCTTATTACAGGTCACTTTCTAGCTCGAAAAAACTTCAGATCCTCATGATAAAGCATTTCACCCGACATCAACAGATTAACGACCTCATGCTTTAGGGGACAACTGTTATAGACATTTTTGGGCACTACAACCCCAATAATAAATTTCCATAAACCAAGGGCTCTTAAGTCCCTAAAAGTGTTGTTCCAACCTCTAAAAGAACAAGGTCAACTGATTACATCTTCTCCCAGAAGTTCTCCATGAAAAACTACTCAGAACTGGTCAAAACTGGACCATCTCACCTACTCCATGGTCAAAGTGCACTGCATCCCACCTAAATACACACGAGAGGTGCGATGCATACTAAAAATCCCTTCTATGGGGTGCGATGGGTGAGAGTGGACAAATGGCAGGGTCAATCTGCGAGGTGGAGGATCATGGAATCTTCCAAAAACTTCTCCTGTGACACTTGCCTCTCTGCATTCGCCCAGGGATGAGTAAGAGATCATCAATCTCCAAGTGGAATAAAGAAATATCAGAGAGAGGACACTAATCAAATCTCAAAAGCTGACTCACCCCCCTTGCAAACATCTATATATGGATCCCTCATCCCAGAGATCCAGAGGCTGGAATTTTGTATCTTGTAAGGAAGTGCTGCTGGTTTCTTGGTGCAACATCATAGTGTTGGGTGATCTAAGCTTTTCATGAGGTGAAGAAGGGATTTCTTGTTGAGGGGATGATGTTGGATTAGAAAAATTGGTTGTAATCCTCTTTGCTATTCTTGATTATTAATAAAGCTATTCAAGTTTTCCACCACATTCTTGTATGATTGATGATATATGAATTTGTGTGGTCAATATATATCTATTGTTTATGATAGTAGATCTATGTTCTTGGATAGTGTTATGATGCTTTGATTCTATAGGTGATCTTTGAAGCTGGGTAGACGAGGAAGCGAGTGGCAATGATCTATCAGAAGGGAGAGGAATCAAGTAAGGAAACAAGCGCAAGACAGAGGTTGGTCTCCTTCTTTCCCCTCTTATCTACTTCTCATAAAGGAAAACGAAAGTGGTTTTAGTTTGTTTGTTTCTAAGGTAGCTACTAGCCTTAGTGGGACTAGCAGCTCTGCATAGACACTAGATTTCCCGATAACATAGCCCCTCGCTTATTTTTCTTCTTCTTCTTCGTCCATTTCTTCTTCCTCTTAGCCTCTTGCTTACTATAATCAAGACTTTCACCATGTGAGGAGGAATAAAAGGATGAAGAAACAATAGACGAAGAAGGAAAAGGGTCAACTTGGGACTGATGTTCTTTAGGTGGAGGATAACTTGGTTGAGAAATAGTTTGGGCATTTGGAAACAAGGAAGTCAAAATCAACCTAAATGTTAAATGAATGGTAAATCTGACAAGGGACAATGTTGCCATATAAGGAGCACCAATATTTCCAAAAGAAGGAAAAGGACCAAGATTCCCATCAGAGGGGTTTCCTTGATTGTTACACTCGGGAACTGTTGTCATTAGTCTCAACCTAAGATCCACTAAGGATTTATTCCTGGGTGAGGAGGTTGTTCCATGGTCAATTAATTTATTTTATAAATTAAAGACACAAATAAAACAAAAAAGGGGTAAACTAGGAAAAAAGGATTACTAGGTCACTGTGAATTGAGATATACCACCTTGGTAAATCAAGGATTTATGTACATAAAGGAAATCTCCCTGAATGTTGTGTTCGGTGTATCACAAGTGACAAGGCATTTGACTTAGTTACCTATGGAAGGATAGCAACCGATTGGGGACTTCAAAAATATACCCCAAGGTATGTGGAAGTGAAATCCGTAGTAGTCTTGTCTAATGCATAACCATTTGATGAGAGTGTTCCCATATACTTATCATGCATGGAGGGCCATCCAATATACCTGAAGGTAAGTGGAGAACGATCATATACACTTTCATACGTGGAACAAGATATCGACCCCATAATGTAACACTGACAAATAACGACAACTCCTACATTTAAAGATGTCAGAACACATCTCTAGCTTAAACCTCTATATGTTTGCATTAAAGATCCAATTTCTCCTTAGGTTAATTGAGTGAATTTTAGAGTTTATCTTGAATTATGTTTCGTTTTTAAGGCTCAAAACTCGATGTCACCTGAACACACCTATGATGCAATTAATATGATAAAAATAACTCTTTTCATTTTCCTTTTAATAATGAAAGGCCTAACTAAGTAGGGGAATAAGAAATCAATCAACAATGAAACAACCAAGTGATGCAACAATCTATCTCCTCAACTCCATTATTCCATTCAAAATCAAAGCCCTATATGCAATGAAAATAATGGTTTTTCTTATATTTTCTTTTAATTTTTCAAATGCAAAGAAAGATATGAATGCAAATTGATTGATGATGAAAAGAAACCACAGAGACTTTAACTATAATGTAAAAGTTACTTTTCAAATTCAACAATCAATCTATGCATACAAACCCTAATTGAAAAGATGAAATAAAAAACGAAACAAAATATTAGCAAAAAGGTGATGACACTCAAAGGTGATTAACACTCATACACAGTTCACCCCCCGCGATTGGGTGGGGGGGGCGGGGGGGGGCTGGAATTTGAAAAAATGAAAGCAAAAACACACAATTTCACATGAGGGATTGGATTTATAAACACAATGAAAAACTTGGAGACTCAAAAAAACTTTTTGGACTAAAGAAGAAAGAAGAGACAGGTCAAGTAATTCAATTTTTTCATCCTACATGAATCAACACAAGTGTAGAATAAACACCAATGAACTACAACGTAGTCAGTGAGAAGAAACAGGTGCACTAAAGCACTATGTCTTAAAATAGGGAATGCATTGGGGCAGTTTTGGTCAAAACACGGCACAAGAAACCAAACCAAACTCAAAAAGGTGTTTTCCTAAGGTCAATCAATGTCTAAATGAGTCATTTAAGGTCGCTTTGAGAGGTGAAAAATGTTAAGGTCAAGGAAGCCACTAAGGGAAAATATCGATATCCATTGGAGTCACCAATTTGTTATGTGTAAAGTTTCATGGTTCCAGAAAAAGGTGAATTACCTAGATTTAGTGATCTAATCTAGAACACTAGAAGACAAAAAGCATGAATTTTTCCTTAGAGAAATAGAGTATGGGAAAGAATTTGACCTAGAATCTATAGCAAGCCTTCATTTCCTCCTTGCTTGTAAGTTCTAACTCTAGCTCCAAGTGCATAATTAGAGCATGCACACATGACTAAAACAAGCAAAGGATCCAAAACATCCATGTAGCATGATCTAAAATCCATATTCAATGAATCAGCATGGCATTGAAATGCATGAGTGCAAACATAACACAACAAATATAGGAAAAGAATATACTCTTTGTATTGAAAAATATAGGAGAGAGTTTACAATAATAAATAGAAGTTGACTTTGTAGATGTCCCCCCAAGCTGACTTGTTCTTCCTTGTCACAAAGAAAACCTCAACACAAACCCTAATGCATGAATTTTATGACTCCTTTAGGTTAAAATTAATAGCATGAGGGCACTAGAAATCTCCGAAAACCAACCCAGACCTTATGCAAGGTAGTAAATTTATAGGATTAATGTGGTAGTTTAGGAATTCTTATCCAATTACCAATCTATGCTTGAGATACACATATTATCGAAGGATAAGCTTAAGGGATAAGATATGGGTCTACAAGATAGGATCATATAGGAATCAGAGCTATGTATCCATGATAAATAGTTAAAACTATCTTAGAATCTTCTGGAAGAGGAAGCTTTGGAGATATTTTTTATTTTCCATATTTTCTATAATAAGCACACTTGTAGAAGGGAGCAACCTATGTTGACCAATTTTGATGAACAAGCATGCAACATGTGTTGAACGTAGGTGACCAAGCAAGAAATTTGCATTGGGGCTAAAAACAATGTTTTTGAGCACTTTGTCCCAAAAATTCAAACTTTTTGGAGAAGTGATTCTTAGGGATTTGTGAAGGAATGATGACAAAATGTTTAAGGATGTTGATTGATCTGGTTTGTAGGCCTATTGACCAGATGTGACAAAATGTCCTATAAAGATAATGCAAGAACTATGTCAGTTTCTATGTTATCCATTTTTTCTTCCTTCTGCATTTTCTTTCTAGGATTTTTCAAGTCTAGGTATTGGTTATCTATGGAGGGGGTTGTTCCTCTATTCCTTTCTAGTTCATTAGGCCTTGATACTCTTGGTTTATCTCTCTCTAGGAGGAAGGAAAAAACCCACTTGGGGTTTGAAGTACACCTTTTCCACTTGATAGAGGTTTTCTAAGTTGCGAAGTCTAGTGTTTAGAGAATGTATCCATTGTTTTTCCAACATAATAAACCTTTTTCTTATGTTCCTTTTAAGCCTTATAAGGATCACTTTGGATTCCCTTTAAACCATGTGTTGCATCGTTCTTCTAGGGTCTACCTAGGTGTCCTCCTATATTAATTTTATTTTTTTTATTTTCCAATGTTAGCCTGTCTTATTTGTTGGTATTTGTTGCATAAATCCAATAGCATAGACCTTAGATCCCAACCCCACTTGGTTTTAGATCTCTTGGTTTATTATTTATTTGTGTTACTTATCTTTTCATAGTTTTTTGTTTTGTTTTAATAACATCTTGGGTGGGAAATAGTGTGTCCAATTCAATTGTTTTCTTATCGTTCATTTTTCAGTATAGTTTACAATTTCATGCTTTATTTTCTAGAAGCACATGCCATTTGAAAACATGCTCTAAGTAACCCATTTGAAACACACTCTTACACACACATTTTCACACCTAAAGCAAAATTTCACATTGTTTTTGTCTCCAAGCCAAGACTCTTAAATATTCACATTAATAACTTAAAAACACACATAGATTTAATCCCACTTGTGATCTGAATGGAAAATGGCATCAACCCATGGTATTCATCCACCCATGTTATTCATCCACCCTTGGTATTGTAAGTGGCATCCACCCATGGTATTAATCCACCCATGGTATTGTAAGTGGCATCCACCCATGCTATTCATTCACCCATGGAATTGACCCGTGGTATTGTAACTAAAAAATACTATAAGTAACAAGTCACATTCTGTAAAAGGACAGATTGTCCACCACAATGTAGCTTTTACAACTATTCTCCGCTTTAATAAAACATTTATTTGTGGTTTTGTTTATTGGGAATTCTCATCTTTTTATTCTGGAAATTCAATTTTTCAGATCTTGGGGGTCTCCCCCCCAAGATCCATTTCAATATTTTAGATCTTGCGGGTTGCCCTCCAATTTCAAATTTCAAATTTCAAATTTTTGCAGCAATATTCAACAAACCTCAGGAACGTGCTGCAACCTCCACAAACAACTTTCTTGGGCCAAGCAGGAATACTTTTTCTATTTTCATTTTTTACAGGAATTGTTTTTGGGCGACGATTTTTCAGATCAGATCTGAAACATTTGATGAAAATTTTACAAAAACAAATAACAGATCTGTATTCCTTTGGAAAAAATACCAAAATTCAAAAAACAAATCAGTGGAATTGGAGTCTGGATGAGGGAGATATCACTGATTTAAAATCAGCTATGTTTTAGATTTTTTTATTTTATTTAATTTACTTATTTATTTATTTTTTATTTTTTAATTTTTTTATTTCTGATGACAACTGGTGGACGGCGACTTTCCTATATTTTTTTGAAGTTTTGTGTAGAATTTCAGAAAATGGATTGCAAATCTGAGCCCCTCTTGAAAAATCACCCAATTTCAACAAAAAAATGGGTCGAATCAAAGTTCGTATGTGGGGGAGATATCGCTTCTTTAAAATCAACTATTTTTTCATAACTTTTGTGACGAAAGAAAAATTGCAGTGTGAATCTGAGATTCTAAAGTGTCCAGATAAGGATGTCCAACACATGGGAAGATGCAGAATGGTCCTTTTGCTTCCAAAAAGAGGTTATAATAAATAGTCTGAGTTATATTGACCAAGTTATGTCCATTTTAATTCTGGAGCAACATTCGAAGTGGGTTCCCATTGGAGATGTGCCGTGCCACCCCACTTTAGTAGGCATCTGCTTCACATTCATTAATTTCAGCATATTAGCATTCGGCTTGGGGTATTTGAAGACATTCCTTCCCATCCTAGGCTATGTAGGCACCTGCTACTTCATTAACAACCAACATCATGGTTATGGGTCAACCACACAAAATCCTTATCATCGAACTCCATTTGCTAGGTCGCAGAGAGAAACCCAGATCTACTAGATTATTGAAGTCAACTGAATCCAAGATGTCAAATCCTAGATTTGAACTCTAGTCGCCCTCATCACGACTGACTATGTGTGACTGAAATTCCTTGGTCGATCTCTCTGTCACTATATGCGAGCGACTGTGACTACGGGGTCACTCTCAGGAGGCCTTGATGTGAGTGACTGTGGAACTAAATAGATGAAGAACAAAGTCTCTCCCTTACCATTTTTATGTGAGCATCTAAGATGGTAGGGTCGCTCCCAAGGCTACCTTGTGCGAGCGACTGGGGACCAAAACCTTCTGATCTGCCTCTGAACCCATAGTCGCTCTCACTAAACTATCTGTGAGTGACCAGAGAGCTAGAGTCACTCTCTTGCCTACCTTGTGCCTACGATTAGGGATGAAAAACTTATGTTCTATGACAGCAACCAAGATCCAGAAAACCCTAACCTAGAGCAAACCTTTCACCTATAATTTTGGACCCTGTGCGAACTCCCTTTGACGAACTTATGCGAGCCAAAACAAAATATAAAAATAGAAAAATGTCTTGATCAACTGTGCTGAAATGAACTTGAGGTATATTCCTTTTATAGGTTTTCTTTAGGGTTTACTTGGGGTTGATATTGACCCAAGCAGTTACCCAAGTGGTTAGGGTCAACCTACTCCATAATGAATGAATAAATAAAATAATTCAAAACTTAACTTCTTCTTAACCAAATTAGGTGATATTTGGGTCAATTTTGGTCCTCTTGAAAAGAGGAATTTAATGCAAGAATAAACTTGGTCATTTGAGTTGTTTAATGTGTAATTTTACCCTAGTTTCAAAAATTAATTCTCCCTCTCAACTAGGAAGAATTCCACCTACCAATATCTGTCAGTTGATCTTCGCATTATCCTTAAATGGTTTGACTGTCTCTGCTCAACTCTATCTACTAAAACTTTCTTATATCTAGGAGAAGAAGAATCAGAGAGAAATAGCTTCCACCCATACTGAGCAATATGATTATATATCATACAGGGGAGCACATCTCCAACCCAATCCTATTTCCTACAGATCTTCCCAACAATGATTTTCAGTAGTCATGTGGTAGAACACCTACATCATAATTGACTTGGGTTGTACACCCCAAGTACACCCTCAACTTGTTGGCCAAAACGAGAAGCAGTAGTCCCATTAACCTGGATTTCTTGAGGGTATGATGCCAACTGGGGTATGTTGTAACATCCTTTATTTTTGATAAGTTAGTTCTTACTTATAAAAGAGGGTATGAAAAAATAAATAATAAAAACTGAAAACTGAAAATGGAAAATAAAATAAAAAAATATTAAATTAAACCCCATCAAAAGAAAATCAAAATTTGTATAAGTGAGCCAATTTAAATTCCACTTCAAAGAAATAAATTACATTGTAATAAATTAAGGTTTTGTGTGCAGCTTGTCTAAATGCCACAACCTATTGTTTTGATTTGAATCATATTGTTTAATCATGATCAAATAATTTAAATTTATGTTTTATATTAGTGAATAAGTTCACCAAATTATTTAATATTGGTAGAACATTATTAGATAGGATAGAATAGAATAAAATGTGGCCTAACATTCTCAAAATTTGATGAAATGATATATTAGATTAGGGTTACAAGCAAATTAGGCAAAGGATTTGTTGTTAATTCAAATGTTCCAAACTTAGATTAAGGTTGGATTGATTAGTACTTAATTACCTCTTAAGAGTGATTAATTTTTTTGTATTAATTTAAATTTTATTATGCTTTTAACCAAATTCATAAACGAAAAGGAAAGTTTGTCGTGAAGTGCTAAGAAGCTGACACCTTTGGACAGTGATCCTCTTCCCCAACAATATCAATGGTCGGGAAGCCATTTCACACCCCCTTCCACCGTTTTGTGATAATGGCAAGGGGGTGGATCGAAAAGTGGCTTTCCTCAAGGTGGGCCCCTCACAACATGTAACTGCCTCCTCACTTCGCACCCCCCCCGCTCATTATCACTTACTGCTACCCCCCCCCCCCAAGAAATCCACTTATATACTTCACCCATACATCATCCTATCAACAGCCACTCCCTTTCTCGTGCCTTCCATCCCCCAACCATTTCATTCCACGTGTCCATATCCATTGTATTCTATCTTCCTATCTGTTTCTTCCATCCGTTACATTCTCCCATTGGCCATAAATGAAAATCCTCCCATTCAGTAATGGTTTCCCTTTAACGGTAATGCATTCTCTGTTATAAATAAGCCCCTCATCACTGTTATGTGATTTTCCATTTCTTTTTATTTTATTCAAGTTTCCTAAGTTCGACTCCTCCTTGCTTCCGCTTTGCGGCATAACTGAATTTACCATCAGAACGAAACCTTCTTTTTGTTAGGTATTTTCATCCCTAACCTTCTGTTACTTCCTCCTTCTAGTTCTACAAATAATGGATTCTAAAAGAAAAGACCATTTCTCTGGTAGTCAAACCTCATCACATGAAAATCACAAAGTCTCTAATACCCTATAACTTGATCACATTCCCTTAGCTGACCAGTTATTCAAAATTACAAACACGGAGTGTGAATTCGATATATTCGAATTGCACCGTTGGTTAAAGTAGACTTACCATGACTTTGAAGATGAAATCAACTTATGGGAATCTTTATTGCCTATGTACATGTTTTCTCAGATCCATCCTTTTCCTGACTTAGTCATGTGGTGTCAAGCTAAGTAGAATCCCTTATAGAGAACTGTCATATCTCAAAATTGGGACATTCTGATATTGATCACCCCTTAAACTATCAATATGATGCTTATCCCTCAAAATAGTTCCCTTAGCTTTTTCTCCACTGTTGTCTTAATGGATTTATACCATAAGCTCACTTTCCCCCAAAGAGCTCAAAATTTTGAGATCTTTCTCCCATAATATGTTGAACTTCCTAAAAAGAACCCTCCATACCCAGCATCCATGTTCCCTGAGAGAGCTAAACACATCCTTTCCTTAGTTTCTTCCTGGTTAGGTTACCAAACAAATCAATGGGTAGACAAATCTATTCTAGGCTTTCTATTCATCTTCTCCAAAGAAAAAAAACCTGCTTTCATGTATAACTATAGTCAATTTTTGGCTGAAAGTATGCATGAATAATTGATGAAAATTACTACTGAAGAAGTATTTAGATATTCCTCTATACTAGTGCTTATGATCCTTTTCAATAGGGAGATAGGTTGCCTATAACTTTACACAAGCAGGATGACTAGCGAGTGATTCAATTAGTCACATAGTGGACTTCATTGATCAGGAGGAACTCAATTGAGTTCAATTTTTGAGATTTCATTGACTGTTTTATTCATCCAGTTACACAGGTTCTCAGCAACCAGAGCCTAGGATCAGTCCAAAAATCAAAAGGATCCTGCATCTAAGTGACCAAGCCAAGATAGGGACTGGTATCTTTACTAGAATTATACAGAGATTAGTGTATGGCTATGAACTAGCTCCATACAGATTTCCCAAATATGTTCCAATGATAATTTTCTCTCTAGAATATATTAGGAAAATGATAAGTATGGATGAACTACATTTCATTGCAGGGAAGAGGAAATCTCAGTTCAAAATCAAGTAATAAGTAGGATCATTTATTGGCAATACTAGATTAGTAGGTATTGAAGCATATTCAATCCTCAAACAAATGGGATTCCAACCAAGTTTCACCTAGTCTTATGACCCATTCAGTATAATCGCCAACTCAAGGGTGGAACTCAAAACCCCACCTTACAATCATACTCTAAGACCAGAGGTTGAAAAGTAAAGAAATCAATAACAGAGGGAGGAGAATACACTTCAGGAAGAAAAAGAACATACTTTACCTCCTTCTACCCTCGAGACTCCCACTTCTCAAAGTAGGTAGGACAAGAGTCCGAGAGAAGAATCTTCATCATCAACAAAAGGTTAAAAAGAATTCATTATCTATCAGAAGAAACCAAGGACTGACTCCAAAGGCACTACTACTCAAAGTTAGAAAGAGCCTATAATTGTCAATTTGGATGATTCATAGGTTTCTACAAGGACAGAAGAAACTGTAATCACCACTCCATCCTCTTCTTTAGTTTCACAGAATTTGTTGGAGATCACCCAGTCTGTAGGAGTAAGTGAGCAAGAGGAGCCAAACATATTCACTAATTACCTTGAAATTAAACAGAAGAATGAACCTTTGAAGGAAAATGTCTATGCTTAGTTTTTGAAATAGACATCAACTTCACAACACAGGTTATTGACAGCTTTTTACACTAAAAAAGGTAGATTGCAAATGGAATTCCTACAAGCCCAAGTGTGTTTTCCAAAGGCTTCTTCAGATTATAAGAAGACTATATTTTCCTTTGATGCCAACCAGATACATCTAATCGACTAGATGGACATACATAACCAGTCTGGTGAGATGCTTTTCTATACCATGACTAACATTGCTATGGAATTATCAAAACTAAGGACATCTCTTTCAAATGTACACTCACAATTAAAGATAGAAAATATATTCTATTTGGAAAAGGATAATAGGGTAAAATCATTAGAAGACTTAGTGATCAAAGTTGGGTATGAACCCACTGCTATTAAAGATGTAGAGGAAATCATTAAAAATAATTATGCAGACATTGCATCATTAAGGAAGAAGATCAAAATACCTTCTACAAAGGATCCTCAAACCAAGGAGATAGCAGAAAATGAGTAGCACAGAGAAGAAATGCTCAAGTTGATCACTGAGAAAAATGTATAGATAAACACAATGGAAGAGCAAATTGAGAAATTACTTAAAGAAAAGGAAGAATCTTCTCAAGTAGCGATAGCTCCAATTACAGTTATAACTATTATAGTGTCAAGGACAGTAGGGGAGTCAACATCGGCAACAACAGAGTCTACATCAACAACGGGTGATTTAAATAAATTCATACATGAGTTGTCTCTCCAAAGACACGAGAATGAAAGGCTTCACAAGAAATTTAAGAATCTAGAGACTCGAAAGATTAAAAATGACACTCTTTATGTTGAAGAGATGCATAAGTCCCATTGATTAACCAGAATAATAGAAGGGTTGGAAAATGAACCATTAATAGCTCAGAACTTGGCCCAAGCCAAGGAAAATATTTGGACAGACATCAATCATGCTATAACTAAAGTTTGGCCCTCCATACATATTATTTTTGAACATGAAGAGCTGATAAATAGGTGCCAAACAATTATTGAAGAAGTTAGAGAACTTCTTAAGGATAAGCCAAGTGAAGCCTTAGACATGATTAAAATTATCAATTAAAAAATGAGAGCCGAGTTGGAGAAGATTTAGATTTTGGACAGGACAAAAACTATTATGGAGATTAAGAAGGTTTTGTAGAAAAAGAATCTCATGACTCAGTTGGAGGCCAAGTGCCAAGCTTAGAAAATTGTTGTCCAAAGGTTTCATTTCAAGTTCAACTTAATCAACTAGAGAAGACTACCAGGATTCGTGGCACCAAATGATAGGTTGATCAGTTTGGAGGAATATTGTTAAAATATTTATGCAATTACAACTGATAAAGCTAGATTTGCAAGTTTATAGGGCCACCTTATAGGGAAGGAAATATTAGAAGCTTAGGATTTTGATTTAATAATCAAGCATGAAATCAAACACGTCTTTGTTAATAAGCCTACTTTTGAAAAATATACCAAGATTGATGAAGTCTACAAAAAATTGGTTAATATTTCTATACCAAGTGACGATAGGTGGGATCAATTATGTGAAATTATCGAGTAACTTTCATCACCAACTGACAGACATCTAGGCAAAACTTTTTGGGGACCAGATCATCAACAAATTCCTTGAAGATAGTGCCAATCATTAGTTTTAGGATTCCTACAATTTTGTACTATTTTTGTATTTTTTGTTAAAAATGTCTTTAGAAGATCTTTAATTTTGTATAAATAACTCTTCCTTTGAGTTATTAAGGTTTGAAGACTTGGATGAGCTTTCAAAGCAGAATTGTAATCAAGCTAGAGATTTGCTTCAAATTAATGAAAGGATTCTGGATTTTCCTCAAATAATTTGTCTCCTCGTGAGTTTTTCTTATGTGTTCATTTCATTATGTTTTTCTTCATGTATTTAAGTCTTTATGGAGAAATATAAGTAAGATCAAACTGAATATCAGTCCATATTAAATCCACTGTGAAGTTATAAATAATAATTAGAGATTAGTTTATAAAATTGTGTGTTATTATTAACTCCTCTATATCAATAAATTGTGACACCCATATGCATTAGATTAAATACATTTTGTTGACCAAGAAAACATTGTTTACCTGCATTCCTTCTTATAACCAATTAAATATTCTATTTGAATATTTAGTAAGTGGTAGTTCCTTAAGACTCTATTATTCACTCAATTAAAATTAATTAACTATTTTTAGACAAATAAACAGCCCTTTCATTCTATTTGGCAAGTGTTAAATTTTAAGCACATGTTTTCAAACTGTTCATAACATTGGTCATCCAAAAAAATTTAAAACAAACAAAACATTTTAGATGCTCTAGCATGATTAATTAACCTAGAATCATCTTAGAGGACAATGGGGTATACTCTACAAAGACCAAGAGGGGAGCAGCATTCTCCGACACTATAAATATAGGGGAGTAGCATTCTTCTACCATGGGTAACATATAGAGTAGCTCCCTATTGTCCATATTTCCATCAACCCCAGGAGCCCTCTATCTCAATTCCTCACCCTGGGAGGTCAATCAAGGTGGGAAGAGTATGCTCAATGTCCTTGATTAGCAGTGCCCCTTATCAGAGGGGCTACATCCATCACTCTAAGTTGTTCTATGAAATCTAGAACTTTCTCTTTGGTAATGCTTTAGTGAGAATATCTTCAATCTATTCATCTGTCATATGTGATGGAGCTTGACAAATCCCCTCTGAACCATGTCTCAAATGAAGTGATACCAAATCTAATTATGCTTGGACTTGTCATGAAACATGGTATTTTCTGCCAAACGGATTCCACCCTTGTTGTCACAGTATAACATTGTTGTATCTAGGACCTGCTCAAATAGCTCTAAAAATATATTTCTTAACCATGTTGCCTCGTAGCTAGCCATGCTAGCAGCCATATATTCTGCTTTGGTTGTGCTCAATGCTACTGAATTTTGTTTCCTGCTCATCCAGGATATCATGGCAGATCCAAGGCTAAAACAACATCCATATGTACTTTTCTTGTCGATAACATTTACAACCCAATCAACATCAGTGTATCCATGAAGTTGAACATTTCCTGCAGAATATCTCAGGCCAAGTGTGATTGACCCATGCAGATATCTCAATATGTGTCTAGAAGCTATCCAATGTGTGTGGCGGGGCTCGGTCATGAATTGAATCAATGTGTTTACTACATAGCATGTTTCTGGATGAGAGTTCACAAGGAGCATCAAAGCCCTAATAAGTTGTCTATAGTGGTATGGATTTTCTAGGTCTAGTCCTGTAGCATCTCCACATAACCTCTTAAATTTCATTTCCATCGGAGTAACCATGTATTTACATTCATTCATTCCAATTCTTTCCAACAACCTTCCAATGTATTTTACTTGTGAGAGGAAAATCTCACCAGACATTTTCCATACTTCAAGGCCCAAAAAGTAGTGCATGAGACCAAGGTCTTTCATATCAAACTCAAAGGCTATCTTCTTATTACATTCATTCATTAGGTACTCACTATCTATCAAAATTAGATCATCAACATATAAAACCAAAATCAGTAGCATAAAGCATATCTTGGACTACCTTGAAGTAGAGGTTGGGATCGACATTGGTTCTTGTGAATCCTAACTTTACTAAGTAATTGTCAATATGTGCATACCAAGCTCAAGGAGCTTGCTTCAATCCATACAATTCCTTCTTCAACTTGCAAACATGTGTTCTTTGATCTTCAGCTTTGAATCCTTATGGTTGTTCAACATATACCTCTTCCTGTAACATACCATGAAGGAATGTGGTCCTCACATCCATATGATGAAGATTCCATCCCTGACTCGCAGCAAGGGAAACTATAGAATGTATGGTTGTATATCGAGCTACAGGATCAAATATGCCATCATAATATTCTCCCTCTTTCTGAGAGAAGCCTCGAGCTATGAACCTTGCTCTATATTTATCAATGCTACCATCAATGCCATGTTTGATTTTAAATAGCCATTTTGAAGTCACAACAAGCTTCCCTTTCAGTCTAGGTACAATATCCCATACTTCAGTTTGCATAATAGATTTGTATTCTTCAGCCATAAAATTCTTCCAAACTTGTTCTTTTATTGTTTCTTCCAATGTGGATCGTTTGGCGTGAATCATAGTACTCATAGTAGCAACATATCCCTGATACATACATGGTTGTTTCCTTTCTCTAAACAATCTGTGAATGGGGTATTTCTTTCAAAATCTTGTAAAGTATTGCAAAGCCAAAGTGGTCTCTTCTTAGAGGGAGGATCACTTGGAGGAGGATCTAACGAATCCATAGGTTCTATTGGATCATTAACCATATCAGACTCAAGTACAAATGGACCATCCAGAATATCCCAGTCATCATTCTCTTAATTGGGAGGAGGAGGTGGAGGAAGATATATTTCTTTTTCAAGAGTTTCACCTTCATCAAATGTTACATCCCTACTAATTTCGACCTTCATCTGAGCTAGAATATAAACTCTATATGCTTTAGAATTTTCACAATAGCCCACAAATGTACCTTTTCTACCAGTAGCTTCCAATTTTTTCCTTTTGTCTTTCAGCACATGAAAATATATTGGGCATCCAAATACATGAAGATGGTTGATATTAGGCTTAGTTCCTATGAATATTTCTTCAGGAGTCTTGTTTTCTAATGCTTGATGAGGCACCATGTTATGAACGTATATAATAGTAGATGTAGCTTCAGAACAAAGGAACTTTGGCACCTTTTGATCATGGAGCATAGCATGGGAAACTTATAATATATACCTGATCTTTCTTTTAGCTAGACCATTCTGTTCATGAGTATATCGCATAATCATTTCCTTCTTGATTCCATATTTCCTGCAAAATTATATGTATTCTTTTGACATGTATTCTCCTCCATTGTCGGACCTGAAGACTTTGATTCTCTTTCCTAATTGATTTTCAATCAAGGCTTTGAATTCCTTGAATGTTTCAAAGGCTTCATCCTTGTGCTTAGGATAGTATATATTTAGGTTTTAACCCCGTACAGAAATTACCTACATTACAAATTCTAAAAAACAGAAAATAAACAATGGTGAGAGCATAGAACATAAAACAAATATACACAGAGATTTTCCCCTGGATCCCAAAACCGGGACTACCAGATTGATTTTTCATTATGTTCCTTTCAATCTTACAATAGATATATATACATGTCGAAGCATCCATAAGCCCCAATCCATTAACCCTGGACTAGAACATAACCATAGTTCCCTTGGCCGAATCTACAAAATACCATGGACTGAAAACCATCACACCCAAAACCATGTGTGAAATCCATGCACAAAACCATGGGTAGGTCCGCCCACCTAATATAGGGCCCAAAAAAAAAAAGAATTCCTGAGGCGCTGCCCCAAACCTCGGAGAGGGGGGCTACCACGAGCCCCTAACCCCATGGCTTAACTACTCAGGCTAGTCATTGAAAGAATATAACACAACCCAAAATTCTCCCACTTGTTGTTTTCTTTCCACAAGAGAGCTTAGTCATTTATCCAACCCTGCATTGCCCATTGTTTCTCTACACCAAGAGAACTTCTTAGTGCTCACATACTTTGTCAATGCATCTACAGTATGCTTCAAAGTGTCCACCTTTACCAACAACACCTTTTTGTCTTCTACCATATCCCTCACAAAGTGATATTGAACATCAATGTGCTTTGTATTTGAATGATAAGCAGGGTTCTTTTCCAAGAAAATTACACTTTGGCTGTCACAGTCTATCCTTATATCTCGTTGTACTAACCCATACTTGAGCATAATCTCTACAACCAAATTGCTTCTTACTTGCATGAGTGGCTACCATCTATTCTACCTCTGTAGTTGACAGTGCCACTACAAATTGTATCTTACTCATCCAACTAACTACACCTCCAAATAGGTTAAACACATACCCACTTATAGATCTTCTTTGATCCAGATCTCCTATCCAATATACATCAACAAAGCCACGAATGTCCAAAACTATGTCCAATCTTGGTCTTCCTTGGTAGCACAAAGCATAATCACTAGTGCCATGCAAATACCTGAAAACCTACTTCACTGATGTCCAATGCTCCTTCCCTAGTTTTGACATAAACCTACTCAATACTCCCACTACATGTGCAATGTATGGTCTAGTACAGACCATTTCATACATCAAACTACCGACTGCACTTTCATATGGAACATGGGATATGTCCTCTTCCCCTTCTTGTGTCTTGGGATATTGTTCAACAGATAACTTTACACCTACAGGAATAGGAACCTTCATCAGTTTACTATACTGCATATTAAACCTCTGTAACATTGTCTCGACATACTTCCTCTGGTTTAACCAGATCTTCCTCTTTTCTTGATCTCATTTAATTTCCATGCCCAAAATATAGTTTGCAGCACCAAGATCGTTCATGTCGAATTTGGAGGACAATTGGGTCTTCAAATCTTGGATAATTTCTTTGTCATTTCCAACCAGCAACATATCATCCACATACAAGACTAGATAAATAACATAGTCACTAACTAATTTAATATATACACAGTGATCTTCTTTGCTTCTAGTGAAGCCAAGTCCCCGTATAAATGTATCAAATTTTTGATACCACATCCTTGGTGACTTTTTTAACTGGGGCGAGTCATGGAAAGAATATACCACAACCCAACAATATCCTTGTCTTTCTTGAGAATTCGTCAATAAATGTAATGTAGTATAGATGACTACCAACATAATGTATAGGCATCAAACCACATATATCAGAATGAATGAGATGGAGGATGTCATGAGCTTTGTTCTTACTAGAGGGAAATGGTCCCCTTGTTCTTTTTCCACTTGCACAACCTAGACAAACTCCATCATGATGAGCCTTAACATCAGGAATACCACAGACCAATTTATTCAATTTCAGAAGTGCATCATAATGAATATGAGCCAACCTGCGTGCCATAATTTGCTGAAATGATTGGTATTATGGGCCAGTGCTGGGAGAGGTCTTCTAGTGACCCTATAGATTCCTCCAAATCTTGATCCTAGTGTGAAGGCATCTCTGATAGGTGAATCAATAGAATAGGTTATAAATTTACCCTTGATGAAGGCAACCCTCATCCCTTTAGCTTCCAAAGAAGATATAGATACCATGTTCTTCAGTAATCCTGGTACATACATAACATCACACAGCGGAATTGATTTCCCAGAATTCAACTGAAATTTGACGGACCCAAAGCCTTTCACAGGATGATTAGAGTTGTCTCCAAGAATGATATTTATATTAGTCTCCCTCTCTACCATATTAGAGAGGACTTCCTTATAACTAGAGAAATGATGAGTGGCCCCACTATCAACCAACCAACTATCCCATGAATCTAGTGGAGAAGAACTAGTAAGAGAAGAAATGAGAATGTATTCTAATTTATTTACAACATTACTTTCATACCTAGTATCCCTTGACTTCTTCTAAGGATGATGATCTTCTTCACGGTCGCTTGAGGAGTCTCCCTTTCTTCTATCGCAGTTTTTTTTACGATTATTCCCTTGATAGCTTTTCTTCTTTTGTTATTGTAGTAGCCTCTAGTGTTGTAGCATGGCCTCTTTCCTATCTCGGGATAGTCTCATGCATAATGGACCTTTAGTGACAACTGAAAGGAAACGCAAACCCTAGCAAACCCTAGTTTTACCCACTAACCCTACTTTTGCAAGAAAAGAGATGGAAACTACTGAAAGGGATGCCATTGACTATTCACAAGGTAAAATGCATGTATTCAAGCTACTTCTAAAGGAAAATGAGAAGAAATCATCTTTTTGTACTTTTGAGCAATTTTATGCAGAATTATTATGCTTGTGTTTTAACTATTTGTGATTGTGGAAAGGTTTGGTGGCGAAGGGAGATGGAGTTGGCATTTGCAGGATGTTTGGAAGGAGTGGAGAGGTCCTAAGAAGTCCCTCGTACCCTTCTGGAGACTTCCATTATGATCAGACTTCGAAAAATCACTCGCATGAACTTCTACAGGAGGCTGTAGGGGATCTACAAGAGGTTCTACAGGAGGATCTACAGGAGGAGGCCGAACGTGGTTGTTGGAGGTTTGAAGGTAAAAAAAATGATGGAAAAAGGGAAATGAAGGATGGATAGAGGTGTTAAAGGGTCTAGGAATCTATCAATGAAGATCAGAAATGAAAGAGATGGTTGGATTTGTTCAAAGGTCAAGAAAGCAATTTTGCACAAAAATGTAGAAATTAGGGCAGCTTGGAGAAGTATGGCGAATGAGTGGGGCAAATCTTGAGATATGGACTAGAGTAGGTTGTGTGATGGAAGAATGATAAGCTGGAGTGTTCTACAAGTGAGCTGCACACTTACTTTTTGAAACTGACCCAAGCAAGAACTAAAAAAAACAGAGTTTTTCCTATTTAACCTAATTCTGACCTAAAAACCAGAAAATTGCTTAACAAAACTCTACGGATAGAAAATTATGCGAGAAATCCATGAGAAATGAACATGAAATGATCTAAGCATGTAAATCCAACTGATATCAACTTCTCCAACTCGAAATCTCACACTAGCAGTTGCATTGGAAAACAAAACAGTGTTTTGGTGGCAGCAAGAGTGCCCTGGTCTCAAATCATGGTCCCAAGGAGGGAGAAAGGAGATCAAGGCCTACTTGGTATCCTTTTTGGATCTTTTTTTATTATTGCAGCAAACTATCTAATCAACCTGAAGCAAGAACAGATATTCTAATCATCAAAAGCAACCTAAGTAACAAAGCAAGATTTAACCTAAACAATAGAAATTATTTCATGAATGCCAGAAAAAACATATAAATACAAAAAGGAGGTGTTGGGCACTTGGGTTGGGCCCAACCCCAAGAGCTACAGCCCCCTAGGAAAGATCAGTGATGGTTCAAAGATAGATTCATCTTCATTGATCAAAAAAATAATAATTACATCAACAAATTGTCTGCAAAAAGAGCTCGAAAATGAGCTAAGTACAAGACTACACTAAAGTGCGAAAATAGACTATTAAATGGCTAACCTACTAAGGCTTGAAGCCTTTTTATTTATACAAGTGAGGACTCCCAATACTCCTCCTGAACTTTAGGAACTCGGCTGCCTAAAACTGTAGATAACAACAACTTCACTAGACCTGCTCGGCTGCCCCTTGGAATCATCATTTGTGGGCTATTATACTCCGAGATGTTGATGGAGAACTAAAGGAAGGGGTAATTAATG
Source organism: Pinus tabuliformis (assembly GCA_031772625.1). NCBI lineage: Eukaryota > Viridiplantae > Streptophyta > Pinopsida > Pinales > Pinaceae > Pinus > Pinus tabuliformis. Next base: position 45,125,966 of record CM062815.1, read on the forward strand.
AAGGAGACACCCCTCCTATAATTCCTCAGCCCTATTTCTTCGAGTTTGGCTGCCAATCTACTCATAAATGCCTAGTCTTTGTTCAAAAATGTCCAAAAATATGCAATAAACACTCATTAGACTATGTGGCAAAGTGACTATCCCCATTCACTCTATTGACATAAATATATTCAAAGACATGCACAAAACTATGGATAATGGTGAATTAAATGAAAATAATAGGCAAAATGAGCCCATATAGTTACCCATTTCTGGGGCTCATCATCACCCCCCTGTTGAATGTGTTGCTCATCCTCTGAGCAACTAATCCAGTTCTTCATCTTTGATAGCTTTAACGGCTTCCCTGACATCCTAGGCCTCTGAGGTGATGTCCTCTTCTCTGTCATGAAAACCTGCTTTCCTGTCCACTTCCTCCCATTGCTTCTGTTCTTCGTCCTCCTTAATTCCTTCCAACAGTCCTAGCAACATCGGAGGACTATATTTTAGACCAATCCAGTTGGCTTTCAAGTTTTGCATTGATTGTTTATATAAGGGCACTCTCCTCATAGCTTCCCTCATTATGGTTGGGGAGTGATACTCTCCGATCTTTAGGCTATGGGACAAGGTATTCCATCTTCTTGTGCAAGCATGAAGGCAGTTATCACCAAACAGTCTCTCCATATCTTCAAAGTGAGCAATAGCCTATGCTTGCCTTTCAACATAGTCAGGGGCAACCTGAGGATTGTTTGCAAGATTCTGATGGGCATATATGAGAGTTGAGGGATCTTCTAGTTCTGTCGTTATCATGAGGGGCTCACTTAGTTCCCTAGTCATAATCTTCTGAATTTCTAATGCTCTCTTTTCCTCATGGCTCAACTAAGAAGCCATAGCCATGAGTTGTAGGTCTCCTAATGCAGCGTTTGGATTCCATAAATTCATATAAGGGAGTGCCATATTGTGTAGGTAAAATTATGCTAATTTGGCTTTATCCTGTGTTGAAATACTATCACATAAATGCATAAACTGATCATAATTTTGGAATGGGGTTCTGCCCCTTTGGGCCAATGTTTTAATTTTTAATTGGAGCCATTTATCTTTAAGATACAATGCATAAGATCTAGCTGGCTGTCTACATTGCAAGGCTTTCATTTCCTAGCTAGCCATGCAGGCCATTTGGGCTTCTTTTTCCTGCAACTGCTGTTTCAAAATTTGCACTTTAGCTACTGCCTGAGACTCTTTTTCTTATAGCTGTTTCATTAGCATTTCAACATCAGTCTGTGGCTCTCCCTCTTGCCGTTGTTTCTCTATTGCTTCATTTTCTGTTAGGGGACCTTCTTGCTATTGTTGCCCTCCCAAGATTAGCAACCTGTCTCCCTTTAGAATTTCCCATTGCTGTAACTGCTTTTTCAACAGTTCATTTTCTTCCTGTAGTTGGGCTCTTTTACTACTCTCTATGTGCCTTACCATGGTCAACTCCCCTCTCAATTCTTTCAACTTGTCCTCCATGTGCCCTATATCTTCAACTCCTTTAGATTTAGCAATTTGCATCCAGGTGTGGGTTCTAACCCTTTCTTTTTCTAATTAAAGAAAAGAGGCACGGTGAATTTTTGTGGGATGATCTTCCCACCGTATAGAAGATTGTAATAGGAGCCTAAATTAGGTTGAGGGCTTGGTTCAGATATTTCCTTGGCATTGCCTTCCCCTTGTGACTGTTCTACTGCCTTCTCTTCTAACTTTTCAGTTTCTTTCAACTTGGCTAGTGTTTCCTATAGAGATGTTCTAGCTTCATGTAGGACTGCTTTGGAGTCCATCAACTTGATTCTTTCCTTCCAGGTGGATGTTTTGGGACTTCCTCTCTCATAGGTGATAGAGATCTTGGAGGGAGATTTTGCCTTCTTTTCAGTAAGTGTATTCTCAATGACAATTGGTTCCTTTGATGGTGGTTGGGGCTTGCCCACCTTAATCCTGGTGCTCCTTCTAGCTTTAAAATACATAGAGGTTTGCCTTTTTCCTTTTCCCTTTTGTTTTGTTGGAGTGCTTAATGCAGCAAGCACAGCTGCTGCTTCCCTTGCCAATGTTTCAGGGGATGTTTCTTTCTGCTATTCTTTTCCTTCAACTCCTGTAGCCTTTCCTATGTCTGTTGTTTTTGCTTGTGTCTCTGCTATCCCTGTTGGTGTCTTCTCTTTTTCTTACTGGGTCCCTGCCTTGCTTGTGGCAATCTTCTTTTGGGCTTTTTCTCCTCAACCTTTGTCCTTTTTCTCTTCTCTGTTTTTGAGACTGTTTTCTTTTCTACCTTAGGCTTAGCAGTAGTTTTGTCAAGTTTCCCTTCTTCTTTCTATTCCTCCTCTATTTTTCCTTCTATTTGAATGTCTTGTGTTTCCTCATTAATTTTCTTCTCAAGTTCCTCGGTTTTCTCCTCCTCCTTGCTGCTAGATGGGCTAATGTCCTTAGTCAAAGTTTTGATGTCATCTTCTCTGGACATATTCCTGAAAATTTCCCAAGCTAAGGGGATGGCATATGTGTGTATGGAATTTTCTACCAATAGTTTTATGAGCCCATGGTGGTACAACTAGTCTGGGACCCCTGCATTTAGCTTGGTGCCACATTCTATCAAAGACTGGAGGAGGAAATATGGGAGACTGAGTTTCCTAGCTAGAGGCAGGTCCATCCCATATCTCAATTCATGCAACAACCTGAAGTGATAGCCATAAATTATGTTGAACCTCCCTTCACATGTGATATACTTCATTATTTGGTCACTGACTTCACTCCATGGAAGAGGCAAGCTTGTCCTTCTGACCCCAGTTTTATCCTCTACAAGATGCTCCTCAGGCTGAAAAAATGTCTTCTTAGCAACCTGTCCCAATGTTTTCTCCAACTTGCTCCAAGGGAGCCCAAGTGGAAGACCTGTGATTCTGTTGATAAAACCATGTGTAATCTCTAGGGTCAGACCCCTAAAACTGACTGTAGCATGTTTTTTCGAATGGGGTCTTAGGGACATCAAAAATTCTTCGGTCACCTCCTCATCATATCCATGAATTATTTCAAAGAAGGGTATCCAGTTTGCCTTGGTGAAGAGGGCCACAACCTCAAAGTGCTCATACAATTTGTTGGAGTTCAAAGGTTCTTTTCTCATGAAACCTATTGGCATGGTGTTGAGTGATTTCTAAAAATGCTCAAGTGAGAAAGTAGGAAAAACTGAAAACAGAAGGACAACTGAATTTTTTCTTTTTCTGGAACCAGATAGGGAATTTTCCCATGTGCTTTCTCCTTAGAACATCAAATGAAAATATTTCCCTTGTTTCAAGTTGCTTTTATCTTGAATTTGATTCTCTTCTTTTGGAAAGAAAATTTTTTGACAGAACAAAGGATAAATAACATAGGGTTTTTTAGAGAGTAGACAAATATGCAAATTCAGTTTTTTTTTTCTTCACAAGCCAGTCTCTACAGTTACATTTGGTTTCTTTTACAGTAGAATGTGAGAAAGAAGAATACAGACTTTGAATGCAGAGAAGAAAACAGAGAAGTATGTAGAACTCAGAGAAAATATGCAGGCAGACTTTTAAGCTTCACTCTCCTTTTTTTCAACCCAATGTTGTGTTTTTAATCCACCACCTTATACAAATAGGTCATGTGCAGAGAGGTTTCCCAAGCCTACCTCGTTTCAAGCTCAAATTTTAACAAAAATCTCGAGTTTTCCTTCTACAGAGCTGCTCTCTGCCCTTTCTGTAGAAATCTTCCAATTCATGTAGAATGTAGTAGTGCTCCTGTAGAGCCCGATAGGTGGGAGGGTTTTGAAAAACTGGCAGAAAACTAGCAGAAGACGACTGGTTTGCTATTCTGGAAGTGGTAGGTGAGTACTGCAGATGAGAACGTCGTGAATGAAGAATGAAACAAAGGGCGGTGGAGGCTTAAACCGCACTGTCCTTTAACTATTGGCGTAATATGTGGTGAGGAGGTGAGGTTGCTGGATGGGTACGTTATCCCCATCCAGACCGTTGGTCCTATGTCATGGTCATAATGGTTATGCATGCCGCCTGACCACCATCACCTCCCTTACTCCTATTATACGCTGCCACCACTACCAGTCCCGAATGTTTTCTTCCTGAGTTGACATACCACACATGCTAGCTATGTATCTGATCGACAGTTTGAATTTGATGGGGCTCATTTGAATTCCACGAGGGTGTGTAACTAAATGAGGGTGGCCAGTTAGCTAGCCACTGATTCCATTTAATCGTGACCATTCCCACAGTTCATGAAGTTTTGAAATAATATTCATTCAATCAAGGAATAGGTTTAGGCACTTACCTACTTAGTCGCTACTGTGTTATGCATGCTTCGGACTTTGGCACTTCATTTCCTCATTGTTGTTACTGTTGGCTCTCTACATGCTCAGCCTTAGGCTTATGCTGATGATCTCTTATTCAAACATTGCTCCTTGCATGTTTCATACGTTTTTCTATGTTGACCCTGTCTCTGGAGTATGTTTTTCAAAGGGATCAATTGCTACAGGAATCCTGTAGGATTTCTTGTAGCTGCTTCTTCTTCTAAAATTCAAGCTAATATTTGAGTAGGGCTAAAAATGTTGAATAATATCTCGACTAAAAAGAAATAATAGTTGGAAGGTATCAGGTAGGAATGAGTAAAAATGCTGCTGCTTTTATTTGTCATCATTTTTTGGGTTTTTAGAATGAAAGAAACAAAATTTCTGTATGTGGTTGTGAAGGGACAAAAAATGAGTGGAAATGTGGGTGTACAGGGATGGAATGGTGAAATAGGAAGATGGATGGTGGTAGGGAGGTTCATAGGCCTCATAGACAAATTTCCAACCCTCGGGTTCTTCTCTGAGATTGATTTTGGCCTTTTTGTAGTTTCTACAGGATCCTCCTATAGAATACACAGAGTTTCCTGTAGGATGTGAAATTTCAGAACAAATGAGACCAAAACTTGGGAAACGATAACGGTGATGGGGGATGGACTGTGAAGGGTGCATGCAGCCTGGCCATGTATTTTTCCTCTTGTGCGACCCTCCTACAACCTGCAATGACCTTCCTGCAACTTGCAATTTATTCAAAAGAAGTTATGTTTTCCTTTTCTTTTCTTTTTTTTCTTTTTTGAGACAGCTAGGGTCCCTCCAGGAGGTTTTCACCCTCACTGCCTACCCTGGGCACCTCCAAGAGGTTTTCACCCAGGGATCTTTTATTCCATTTTCTTTTTTTCTCTGTTTTTTCTATTTTTTTTCTATTTTTTTTCATTTATTTTTTTTGTTGCTCAGGGTGTGGGTGGAGTGGAGACAAGGACCTGCTCCACTACCAACACTGGTTTACTCAAATTCTCAATGGACTTCTACTTGGAAAGGGGATTCCTGTAGATATTCAATATATGCCCATTGACGACATGGGGATGGCTTCTTCACCAATGGTCCAGATAAGGACTGAACCATTGTCATTGCATTTTTCTACTATATATGGTCCTAGCTATCATGTCCTCGACTTTCCCTTGAAATCTTTGTATCTCGAATCATACAGTAGCGCCCAATTTCCTGGCTGAAATTTTTTTTCTTTGAGGTGTCGGTCATCCCATATTTTTCTTTGAAGTTGGACTACCTCTGAGTGGAGAAGGGACTGCATTCTCTGTTCATCTAATCCATTTAGCTGAAGCAATCTTTCCTTTTGTGCATGGCTGAGATCTAGGTCTAGCTGGGCTACCATCCTTAATGTGTTATATTCAAATTCTATGGACAGCAAAGCCCTCTTCCCATAGACCAACTCATAGGGTGTGAAACCTATGGTGGTTTTCCAAGTAGTGCTATAGGCCCAGGTGGCCTCAACCAATCGGTCTGCCCAATCTTTTCTACTACTGCTCACTACCTTAGTCAAAATCCTTTCCAAAGCTCTGTTAGTGACTTCCACCTGTCCATTTGCTTGTGGATGATAAGGGGTGGAAGTCCTGTGCTTAATCTTGTGATGTGTGAGCAAGTCTTCAATCAGATTGGAGGTAAACTGATTTCCTTGATCTGTGACTAATTCTCTTGGATAGCCAAACTTGTAGAAGATATTTTCCCTCAAAAACTCAGCTACTTTTTCTTCTGTTGCTACATTGATTACCTTTGTTTCTACCCATTTTGTCAGGTAATCCATACACACAATGATGTAAGACTTCTGTCTTGAAGGAGGATTGATCGGACCCACAAAGTCCATGCCCCACTTGTCAAATGGCTCGAAAGTCACTTGAGGTTGCAGGGGCATCTCATCCTTTGGAGTAGGTTTCCCCATCCTTTGACATCGGTCACATTGGCTGATGTATCTCCTGACATCTTGATGAAGAGTGGTCCAATAGTAACCTACTTGCAAAATTTTGAAGGCAGTTCTCTTTGCTGCAAAGTGGCCCCCACAGGGCCCATCATGATAGGTTAGGAGGATGTCAAAAACTTCCTCCTCCCTGACACATCATCTCAAAATCTGATCTAGGTCAACTTTAAAAGGATTGCCCCTAATCCAAGTGAATGGGTCACTTTTCCTCATGATCTTTCTCTTCTCTTTTGAGAACAGGTGTGGCGGAAACTGTGCTGAAACTAAATAATTTTCTATATGAGCAAACCATGGAGAGAGTACTGAAATAGAAAATAGGTGTTCATCTGGCATTTGATAATCTACCATTCCTTCTTCACCTGCAGGCAGATATAGTCTAGATAGAAAATCAACAACAACATTTTCCTTACGTGGCTTATCAACAATGGTCAAATCAAATTTCTGCAATAAAATTAACCATGTAATGATACAAGCATTTACATCAGGTTTATTCATCAAATACCTAATTGCAGCATGATCAGTGTGTACAAATGTTTGATAGCTAGTGATGTAGTTTCTGAACTTGTCTAGGGAATGGACTAGAGCGAGGAGATCTTTTTCAGTTACAGTGTAGTTGAATTCTACCTTGGACATGTTTTTACTGACAAAATATATGGCATACGGTAGTTGTTGGGCCTCAAAATAGTCCTTATTCTCACTCCATTATTCACCGATCCCTTCACATTACTTCCATATTACCTTCATGTCACCTCCATTCCACCTCCACATCATTACATTTACCTCATCATTGGCTTATATCTATGCTTTTCCAAAGTTGATTAATTCTTAACATTTTAAAGTGGATTTATGGTTAAAATTTAGAAAATAATATGCTTATACTTATACCTAACAATTAGAATGAGTTTGTTGACATGTGTAGGTACAAAGGAAGCTTCCAAGGCATCCCTATGTGGCACTCTATGTTCAAATTCGAATTTGAGAAGATCATGAACCTCATGGAGAAGATCATGGACCTCATGGAGGAGATCATGGAGGATAGGGTTATGTGTCACCATTGGTTGAGAAATATGTGGGTCAAAGGAGGGAATAGTGGGTCTACATTTATGAGTTGTTATCATAGTTTTTGTATAAATAGGAGTACCTCCTCCATTCCAAAGAGGAGGACTCTTGGAGCATGTATCCAACTTATTATGGAATAGAATAAAGCTTCATTTTACATAAATTTCCATACTATAGTTTTAGATATAAATTGTCTTAATGTAGTATATGAATTTATGGAATAGTTTGTCACTTTGTCCTTAATAGAATTGAGCTCACTCTAAAAGGATCAAAGAAACATTTTATTTCATAATAGATATTATTTCATTGCTTAGATGTTTGAGGATTTGTTTGTGATTGGTGAATGAGTTTTAAATTAAAATCTTATCATCATATGAGGGAACAACCAAGGGTCTAAGTTAGGCTCTCCCTATATTTGATTTGCATGATAATTGAAATTCATTCTTTTGCTTTTAAGTTTCAAGTTATTTCATTTCTTATGCTTATGAATGAATCTTAGTTTAGTTTGGATCAATATATGAGGGGACAATCAAGGGACTAAGTTAGTCTCTCTCTCTATTTGAATCTGAACAACAATTAAATTCATTCTCTTTTTCTTTATTTCAAGTTTCTAGTTTTATGTAATCAATGATTTTTTTTCAATCTATAATACTGTAGGGAAGGACAACCAGGACCTCCTCAATTAGGAGCCCCTTCCCTTGCATATTATATTGAATCATAAATCATTTAGTTAGACATAGAGTTAGTTGCCTACTCCTGCATATATTTTGCTGGCATCATCACAAGCTTACGAGTTTCCCTGGTTGATAATTTAATGAAATCAATTTAAGCAATTAAATTTCCCAACAGTAGCTTCTATTCAACTTGTCCTAAGGCTACTCCTATAGCTTGGTTTGAGGCATTTGTGTGAATGTGGAAAGGTAGGGCCCAGTTTGGACCTCTCAAGATTGGGGCAGTTATCAGCTTACCTTTCAAGGCATCCAGAGCCTCTTGACAGTTTTCAGTCCATATGAACTCAGCATATTTTCCCAAAAGAGCAAACAATGGAGAGGCTAGCTTACTAAAATCCTTAATGAATCTTCTATAGTACCCTGCTAAGCCTAGAAAATTCCGAACATCTCTTACCTTTTGAGGAGGTGGGACCCTTTGGATGATAGCAATCTTGTTTGGATCCAATTGTAATCCTTGCTGAGAAATTGTATGACCTAGCATGGTCCCTTCAGTCATTAGGAATTCAAATTTATCAGGACTGAGGGATAAGTTCATTTCAATACACTTGGCCAAAACTTTCCTCAGGTTAGTCAAAGCTTCTTGGAAGTTAGAACCATAAGGGGTAAAGTCATCCATATAGATTTCCACTGAATCATGAACTAGTTCAACAAATATGCTCAGTAATGCTCTCTGGAAAGTGGCAGGAGCATTGCACGACCCAAAGGGAAGGACTCGGTAGGCAAAGGTACCCCATGGACAAGTGAAAGTGGTCTTATATTGATCTTCCGGACTGATTTCGATCTGGTTGTACCAACTAAACACATCTAGGAAGGAAATAATTTCTTCCCTGCCAAGCCATCTAACACTTGATCTATGAAAGGCAAAGGAAAATGGTCCTTCTTGGCGGCCTTATTGAGTTCTCGATAATCTACACAGATTCTCCACTTCTCGTTTTTGTTTGGCACTAACACCAAAGGAGAAACATTCACTATCAGAGATGGGGTAGATGTATCTTGCATCCAACAACTTTTGTAGTTCTTCTTTGAAAATGTCCTTAAGGGTTGGATTCGTCCTCCTTTGAGGTTGCCTGACTGGTTTACAATCTTCTTTAATGTAAATGAGATGAGTACAAACTGAATGGTGGACTCCCTTCATCTCCTTATAGCTCCAAGCAAAAGCATCCAAATGGTTGTTCAATAAGCTACACAGTTCTTTCTCCTGAGAGGTGGAGAAGGATGAGTTGATCTTCAAGGCTCTTTCTGGGCCAAATTCCACATTCTTAACTTAGAGAGAGGTCGGATCAGCCACACAAAGATCAACTAAAGCATTGGCTTGGGTTTCTTCCACCAACTCTTCTAATGGCAACACACTGGGGGGTGGATTTTGAATCAAATTCTAAATAATATCATCCTCGGTTTGAGGACCCCCCTTAGTAGCTTCCACTGTGTGCAATGGTGTGGAGTAGACTTCATCCTCATCTTCCTCCTCCAACCAGAGAGGTAAGTCATTTTCTAGCAGAGGTTGGGTAGGAGGATATAGGACTAGTGTTATAGACATTTTTGTGCCTTACAGCATAGAGCATGAAATGTCAATAATCTGAGGGATCCAAAGTCCCTAAACATGTTGTTCCTACCCCTAGAGGAACAAGGTCAGCAAACCACAGCACTTCAGATCAGTTCTCCACTGAAAAACACTCAAAAACAGGTCAGTTTTGGATCAAAGCAGCTGCTCCACTGAGCATCTGCGCTGAATGTCAACTCCATCAAAGGCTACCTACGCTGAGCGAGTTTGGACATGTGGAGGAATCTTTCCTCAATGTGTCAGTGCCCAGGAAGCTTCCAAATTGACACTTGGATCAGAAGATTCGCCTAATGATGAGTAAAGAGGTTCTAAAACTCCAAGTGGAAGGCATAATCTTTGAGTGGACTCAAGAACTAAAGAACAACTGGGGTTGAAGAGGACAACAGTCACACATCAAGCTGACTTATCTTCACTCCAAAACTCTATATAAGGATCTCATCCCATGGGATCGAAAGGCGGGAATTTTGTGCAAAGAATTGCTATTGGTTTACAGTTGAGAGTATTGGGTGATTGCTTGACGGAGGTGAAGAGGAGATTTCTTTCCGTCGGGAAGGTGATGCTGGATTGGACCTCTTATGGTTGTATCACCGCCTGAACCTTACTTTCTTCCATTAATAAAGCATTTGAGGTTCTTCTATTCGCATGTGTTTCAATGATGTGTTGTCTTACTTGCGTATTTGATTTATGCTAATCCTTGAATCAATTATGAATGCATGCTTCTTGTAGTTTCCTTTTCTCGTCTTGTTTGCAGGATCTCGTGTAGCTGGGCCTGTGAGAAGACTTGGAGCTGGGAGCAAGTGGCAAAGAAAGAAGATTGGATCGACCATTTGCGCAAGACATCAGTAAGTGGATCTCTTCCTTTCCTCTTTTGCATGTCATAAAGAAGTAATCTTAGATAGCTTTGCTTCGGCTGTTGCTAAGGAACTATCACCCTTAGAGTGGGATAGGGTCATTCCGTGTTGGATACTTTTCCCCACAACAGACTGGCGACTCCGCTGGGGATCGTGTCTTGTTGGTAGCTTGTGTTTCTTGCTATTCATTTCCTAAACAAAGGGAGTACCGAATCGAACTGCATTCGAATCCTTCGAATGCAAAGTAGAGGGCAGCTACTCTAGCTCAGTGCTGGGCATGTTTATGATTTGAAGAGCTGATCCACAAGGACTCTTTTTAGCTCTTTTTGATAGTGTTCATCTTCCTTAATCATCCTCTAGTGTATACTTGACTGATAGCCTCTGATTTGGCCAAAACCCATTGATTTTTGAGCAATCTGTGACCCGGAACCAAAGAGAGACGAGAGTTTTCTCTTCAGTGCAGCTGCAGTGAAGGCTACCTACACTGCAACGCAGGTCCCGAAGGGGCTACCTGCGCTGAATGTCAAACTGACAGTGTCCTACCTGCGCTGAACCAGTTTTGCATTGTGCAACTGGGGTTCCCTGCTTTCTGTTGCCCAGTTTTCAGTATTGTTTTTGCAGCCTGTTGTCAACCTGTATACCCATCTGAAACTATCTTTCTTTGCCATCATTCCGCCTCAGTTGTGTGAAGAAACCGTGATTGTTCTTATTGTATTTCTTACTTTCATTCACAGTTTCCCATAGCGAAAGTGAACTAGTCTTGCTGTGGCCTCTTGGATCTAGACCTGTGATAAAGTGTCGTTGTGATTCTAAGAGCTAGTTTATTACTGTTCACAGCTGCTTGAGCATTTGCTTTCGTTATATGGTTCGAATTTCAGTATTTCTTGTGTTGAAACGAGTGAATCTTAAGGTGATCTTTTGATTATTGGACAAAAGCTTGTTTGCTTTCGCTTGAAATTGAATTCGAAATCATACAACAGCTTTCTTTTTGTAATACATCAACATTAAGGAAGAAGAAAAGAAATACTTGCATTGTGCATGTGCATTTTGACAGTTTGCATGTCGATTTAGGAAAAGTGCATCAGTGTGTGCTCTATGATTTGTTTGAAAAGATGATGTCTTTCTTTTCCCTCAGTAGTTAAGATTTTCATAAGTTGAAAGAATTTAAAAAGCTTGCTTATCATTCTTAGACTGCATTTAGGAGTTGTATCATACATCACGTGGTGATCCATAAAGGCAAACTGCTAAGCAAGATCAACCTAAAACGAACTGAATTTACATAACAACACTTTGAAACATAACGAAACACAGTAGAGGTCTAGGTAGAGACGTGTTCCGACGTCGTTAAACATAGTGACTGTCGATCTCTACGAAGGTGGGTGATTCCTCCTGAGGGACGATAGCACTAATACGGACTTGTGCTCCCACGTACCGTCGCGTATATTGGGAGACCCCTATAGGAACAAAGCCTTTATCCATAGGAAGCCGTGTCGGCTGCCCTACTGATCGCGATGCAGTGAACACAGCATTCACGAAGATCGACCACTCGTACCGTAAAACGTATTCTGTGGTTTCGCGAAAGGTTTGGCACACCCTCTGCCTAGAACTCCAGAGTAGTTTCTTTTGGCCTTTTTCAAACTCTATAACTGAAAAAGTCCATCCGAGCATTTGTCACTTCGGGCTCGTTAATACATCGAAGGAGACTAGAGTCATCTTTAGCTTTTTCTCGACTCTTAAAAAGTGAAAAAGCAAGTTGTGTCTAAAGCGTCGTCATATAAAATTCATTTTAAACGGAACATAATCACCTCCTATTCCTGCGTTGATCTTCGAAGTTAGTCTTTTGGCATCGTAAGTTCTTGTAGAATCGCTAAGAAATCTTTTGGGTAGACTAGATATGTCTGAACAACCGTCGACATCTAGGACTGTGTCGTCTGACACAGCAGCAGCAGAACCTCCTGCTGCTACTCCAACGATGTTCGCCGGTATACCATCTGTCCCAGCAAATTGTCAACAACAAGCCGGAGTCCAATCAGGGACGACAATATGGTTAGTTCCTATTTCTTCATCCGGATTATCATCTGGTACTTCTTATGTTGAAACTCGACAAATTGATCCAATGTGTCTTCAAAGGCCAATTTACCCTTTAAGTACTGGATTTCCACCATGTGGAGGGCAGTATGCTCTTTCATTGTTCCCTCCTAGAGAACAACCATATGAGAGTTTACAACGAGGATCAGGTCCAACTGGAATTACATCCAGCGGTTGGGTACCAATACTGCCTCAACGATCAGGAGTTGCATATTCAATGCAACCAGTACACCCTGAGTCGAATATTCCCACCACACCTGCTATGGCAAATGCGTCGCAAGTACAAGTGCTACCTGTTGTAATACAACAACCTCTTGTCTCAGCGGCTCAATCACAATCTCAGGATAGTGCCTCCTTATCTGGAGCGACTCAGGCTCAAACAAGTACTGTGACTCCTAATCTTGGTCAATCATCCAGTATTGGTCAACAGCAAATGGTCCAACAACCAGAGCTGTTTCAATCTCAACAACCTCCATTCCAGCAATCATATCAAGGACCTGAGCAACAAGTCTTTGTAAGTAATGGGCAACCATGCTATAATGGTTTTTCCCATCAACCTTGTCAAAGTTGTCAGCATTATGCTGGTCTGCAAAGACCCATTGCTCAGGCGATACCATCTTATCCTGGGTATGCTTCGCCTAATCTGAACCAACAATTGCCTTTTGTAGCAACTCTAGAATTACCAAATCTAAACCGGCTGACTAATGATCCAATTGCTTATGCCCCTTGGTGGCCAGCGATTCCGCATAAACTTCCATCAGACATTCCTAAATTCAATGGAAATCCAGGTGAAGACCCGTCAAATCATGTGATGACATTTCATCTGTGGTGTTCATCGAACACTCTAAACGATGAATCGATAAGACTTCACCTCTTCCAGAGGACATTGACAGGTCCAGCGGCTAAATGGTATATTGAATTGCCAAGAGCCTCTTTCGACAATTTCAGCTCCTTAGCCACGACTTTCTTAACCCATTTTCAATTACCAATCAAGTATGAAACAGGAACCGAAATACTGACCAACTTCAAACAAACGACAGCTACTCACATATCTGATCATATACATGAGTGGCGTCATCGTCGTAGGATGGTGAAAACTTACGTTCCCGATCAGCTGTTAGCTGAATGGTTTATAAAGTCATTACTTCCGGCTATAACGGAAGATGTGGCCAAGGGAGGAGTCGTAACAGAGGAGCAAGTCATTGCTCGCGCTCAATATTTAGACTTAGTATATACTCAGTCTGGCACACTCTATGACAAAATACCTGACGCCCCCAGACCTGAATTTTCAATTCCTCCCCCGCCTAAATCGAATACTGACTCTCACGCCAGTAATGGCGTGACTGGAAAACGCAAAATTTCTAGTCAAAATGCAAATGAGGAACTTCTTGCCTCAGAAGTAAATGCCATGTCGACCGACAAGGGCAAACAACTGAAGCAACCAGGGGGCAAGAAGAAAAAGAAAAGGAAAGGGAAACCCCCGACAGGGTGTCATATATGCGATGAGGATCATTGGACGAAAGATTGTCCACATATAGCTGAAGTTAAGAAGCTCTTTAAGAGTTCGAAAACCCCAGCAATATTGACTGATCCGTTTCCTAACCCAGGCCAAAATCTGGTTGCTAATCGAAATGCTTCCCGATCCCAAGTGCTTATGTTGTCCACCTCAAAGCAGCAAAATAATGCTTTGACAAGGAATAAAGATTACAGGAATCCAAAGCAGTTGAACAACAAGGCAAATAAACAACCTAGTAGTTCAACAACAACTTTGACCAAAGTCGTGCCACCCATCATTCCTGAACCAATGATAAAGTCGCCAAAGGGAGTAGTACACAAATCGACATTTAATCCTCGTGCAAAAATAGTACAGAATTATAATATAGTAGAGGACCTGGCCCACTCGCCATCCGCTATGTCGACACTTGAGGTACCGCAAAATTTCCCCTCCCAAGAGCAAGCTTTACTATCAGCGATAAGTGGGATTGGCCCAATGGATTCCAATCTTGTGGCCTTTGATCATAAAGGATATGACCCTCAGATACCAGCTCAACTAGCTTTCCTTATTCAAGTGAAAGCCCTCAACAAAACTGTTCATCGAACAATTATTGATGAGGGGGCATCTACATGTCTTATGTCGATGAGTTGCTGGAAAAATTTAGGCTCACCACCCTTGTCAAAATCGTCAACGACATTAAAAGCATTTGATGGACGATCATACACTCCATACGGGATTTTAAGTAACTTGCAAGTTGAACTGGGGGGCAAAACAGTAGAAGTTGATGTTGAAGTAATCGACGGAAACCTCGATTACAACATCCTACTAGGAAGGCCTTGGATATATGCCATGGCTGCAGTTGTGTCGACCTACTTCAGGAGGATTGTATTTCCTTTTCAAGGAAAAATTACAATCGTCGACCAACAAACATTTCTCCCCAACAGTTCTCAAGTTACGGGAAGCAGCACAATGATCCATGAAAGTAATCAATCGCTCCAAAATATTGGAGTAGGTCTCCTAAAAGACCCTGCCTTAATGGGTACTTTTGCCCTACCGCCGGCAGGTAATCTGGCGGAAGTAGCCACAGTGGAAACCTACAATATGAAATCTTCTATATCCAACGGATTCGGAAGATTCCTAAATATTTTGTCAGCATGGATCATCGCCCTAATGGAAATACTGTAAATACAGTGGGCCCCGAGGACGGTTCTTATCTCGTGTCAACCTCGTTAAAAAATGAAACAAGGAATCATGAGGATAGTTCTTCTACTATGTCAACCTCATTAAAAAATGAAACAAATCCCCTTTTCAAAATTCAAAGGTAAACCTTCATTCCAACCACCAAGTTGAATGCAATGAAGCTTGGGGGGCACCCTCCTTTGACATGCGTTATTATGATGCTGGGGGCATGCAAAAGAACAAGCAGTTTTGGCAAAGTTCATGCTCGTTAAAAAATAAACGCAACACGAGCAGTTTTGGCAAAGTTCATGCTCGTTAAAAAATAAACGCAAAACCGAGCAATTTTGGCAAGAGTTCATGCTCGTTAAAAAATAAATGCACATGTGAGCAAACTTCCCCCAGAGTTCAAGCTCATCAAGAAAAAATGAACCGGTAAATAACCTTTTGAGACCGTAAATTCATCAGCCATAAAAACCTTGGTCGTGTTTGCACCGTCACCTCCACTCGTCATTTGGCCGATCATTCACATCCACTTGATTGTTTACCTATTTTGAGGAACAGCTGCGAAGAGTGATTTCACCTAGCCATCCTTGTAACACTGCCATGATTGGAAAATTCCAACCTGTACCTGGAATCTGCTGCTATCCCTGTTTATCACTCGTTCCTCAAAATACGAGTCTTCTTTGAGCTCTTTTCACTGACTCATAAAAAATGAAAAGTTTGCCGAGTTTTGGCCTTCCAGCTCGTTAAAAGGACCGGAAGAGCTATCCCTCCTCTAGATTTTAATCTTTTTGGACCTGAGGGATTATTGCACAAAAAGATCGAGCGCTTGTCTAGTTCGGCTCGATAAAGATATCGAACATTCACCCCTTCTGTATTGTTTTATACTTTTTCGGACTTAAGGGATTAGATGACGAAAAAGGACCTCTGGAGTTAACTTTATGTACCCTTTTCCGACTCTCTAAAAATGAAAAGGACCGAGTTGTCTTTGTCGCTAGGCTCGTTAAAAATATTGAATAGCGACAAACTTGTCTTTAGACGAGAATGAGTTTCCCTATCGCTAGGCTCATTAAAACATAGCGATGGGCTTGCCCGAAGGGCAGGTTATAGAACAAGCATATGTTATCCTCCTCAAGCTTGACAAAAATAAAGAGGTACTGGTCAGAAATGACTAGGGAAAAAATGGGAGAACCTCAAAGCTTAATGGTAGCAAGTCGCTCTTGAACATGACACTTTTGCCTCCGTAAAAACATCGGGTTGGGTTGTTTTCATTCACCGGTCCCTTCACCATGGTCTCGCCATACCATCCACATTTGGGGTAATGCTACCGATCCATCACATCAGTGTCGTTATATGTTCAAGAGATGTCATTCAGAGAGTGTCAACCGGGTCCCATCCACTGCCATACATCATCTTTCATCCTTTCATGACCGCCACCCTGAATCATATTTCACAGATCGTTTTCACCATCATCACAATTACTAGCTCCATTCCGTGTCACTGATGTGGGATTCATTAAGGCCCTCCTTTGACAGATCGCTTCTTTTCGACATCAGCTCATCATCCAAGAAGTTGATCTAGGAACACCCCCTCAGTACTTTGAAGCTTGCATGCCTCAATGGCAAGTTTCTCACTTCCGGCGACAGGTATACATTAATGACCTTCGACCGAAAGACTTTGCGTGGTGTTCGACGCCAAATCCTATATTCATGCCACGTGAATTGTGCTGCAGTACCTTGAGGGTCATCATCATTATCGGTGATTCCTCTCGCGCTTGTTAACAGTTTACATTATTGACTGGTAATCAAGCGATGTCTTTCCATGTTCGACTCCAAGAAATTCTCACATGGATCGACCTATACTTAGAGTGAAGATCGGACAAGTTTGAAGACCCCGGATCTAGTTTCATCCATCCGGGCTGCGATATATATTCAGGAGATAAAAGACATTGACATGTGCAGCAGATGATCATCCTACTAAAAGGATGATAATTTAAGCAGAGAATTATCAGTCTACTATCAGACGATCGTCTGTTTATGTACAGAAAATGCATTTGTAAAGCTAAGCATGGGAAATGCCCGCATCAGCTAGATCATGAAAGCAGTATGAAAAATAATGTATTGTATTGTATTTTGTTACAGGTCACCTCCCGACGATTGAATGAACTTCGGATCCTCCTAATAAAGCATTTCACCCGATAAACGACCTCATACTTTAGGGGGCAACTGTTATAGACATTTTTGTGCCTTACAGCATAGAGCATGAAATGTTAATAATCTGAGGGATCCAAAGTCCCTAAACATGTTGTTCCTACCCCTAGAGGAACAAGGTCAGCAAACCACAGCACTTCAGATCAGTTCTCCACTGAAAAACACTCAAAAACAGGTCAGTTTTGGATCAAAGCAGCTGCTCCACTGAGCATCTGCGCTGAATGTCAACTGCTCCATGGTGTACCTGCGCTGAATGTCAACTCCATCAAAGGCTACCTGCGCTGAGCGAGTTTGGACATGTGGAGGAATCTTTCCTCAATGTGTCAGTGCCCAGGAAGCTTCCAAATTGACACTTGGATCAGAAGATTCGCCTAATGATGAGTAAAGAGGTTCTAAAACTCCAAGTGGAAGGCAGAATCTCTGAGTGGACTCAAGAACTAAAGAACAACTGGGGTTGAAGAGGACAACAGTCACACATCAAGCTGACTTATCTTCACTCCAAAACTCTATATAAGGATCTCATCCCATGGGATCGAAAGGCGGGAATTTTGTGCAAAGAATTGCTGTTGGTTTACAGTTGAGAGTATTGGGTGATTGATTGAGGGAGGTGAAGAGGAGATTTCTTTCTGTCGGGAAGGTGATGCTGGGTTGGACCTCTTATGGTTGTATCACCGCCTGAACCTTACTTTCTTCCATTAATAAAGCATTTGAGTTTCTTCTATTCGCATGTGTTTCAATGATGTGTTGTCTTACTTGTGTATTTGATTTATGCTAATCCTTGAATCAATTATGAATGCATGCTTCTTGTAGTTTCCTTTTCTCGTCTTGTTTGTAGGATCTCGTGTAGCTGGGCCCGTGAGAAGACTTGGAGCTGGGAGCAAGCGGCAAAGAAAGAAGATTGGATCGACCATTTGCGCAAGACATCGGTAAGTGGATCTCTTCCTTTCCTCTTTTGCATGTCATAAAGAAGTAATCTTAGATAGCTTTGCTTCGGCTGTTGCTAAGGAACTATCACCCTTAGAGTGGGATAGGGTCATTCCGTGTTGGATACTTTTCCCCACAACAACTAGCTGTTTGGACATATGCCCATTCTTAATGGTCATGCTCCAAGCTCGACAACTAATGTAAGCATCTGCAGTAGCTAACCAAGGCCTTACCAGGATGAGAGGATAACCAGTGAGCTTTGCCTTTGGCTGAAGAACCAAAAAGTTAGCAGGGTAATCTCAGGAATCAATGGAGACCATGACATATTCCACAATCCCCTCAGAAGTCACGCTGGAGTGATCTGCCAACTGCAGTACCGTTGAGTTCTTTCTTAGGGAACCCTAAAGGTTGAGTTTGATCATAGTTTCCCTGGTCATTACGTTAATGCCAGCCCCTAGATCAATCAAGGTGTGGGGGCTTATGGTGCCCTTGATGTGGACATCGACTACAGGACTCCCAGGGTCCATATATTTTGGACAGATTACTTGTCCCAACATCAGTTCAGATAGTTATCCTATGACATTGATAGTTGATGCATCTCTCTTCTGCTTGACTTGGTGCCTGAAACACTTCTCTTTGATCAACTTGTTGTAGATTGGTACATATTTTATGGCTTGGAGAAGTGGTATTTTTACACATAACTATTTTAGTTCTCCCAAAAGTTCAGTTTCTTCTGGGGTCGATTGTGTGGTTCCAGTTAGTCTCTCAGGAAAGGGTGGAATGGCTTTTGGTTCATTTTCCTGTTTCTCTTCCTCATCCCCCTTAGGAGGAGGTTGGCTATCTGGGAGGACCTTCCCAGATCGTAGGTTGATCTCCTGAATTTCCACGGCATTGGTAGGGCATGTTGTTTCACCAGTATATACCTATTGGGCCTGTCTCTTATTGGTGTTAGGGTTCGGTTGAGCAGGTATTTGGGGTTGTCTTGGAGGAGCAGGAGGTAATGGTTATGGTTGAGCAGGTGGTGGAGGCAAAAGAGACGAAGGAGATTTGTATTGGGGCCTCCACCCTTAATGAGGTGTATTCCATTGAGGTTGTGGCTGAGCGTGAGAATGAAACAAATGAGAAGCTGGTTGAGTATGGTATTGAGATGGTTACAACCAAGGAGCGGGTGTGGACCAAGAAGGATGAGCAGGGGGACCCCAAGAAGGCATGGAAGTGGCTTGATTGGGGTTGTAATAAGTCTGGGATTGTGGTTCAATGGCTGCTTCAGCCCCTTGGTACATAGCTTTAAATCTGGGTAAGGAAGGGCACTGATTTGTAGGATGGTCTTCTTCATAGACAAACACACTTCTACGGAGTGCAATGGAAATTCATTCCTAGGATGATTTCTAGTGCCCCTGGGACAAAATATGGCCAAATCCCTCTCGGCCTCCTCTTGCTTCTTTTGGATTCGCAAGGTATCCTTTTGCATGGCAATAGTCTATCTCATCTCGCTTTTGAAATCTTCCATCTAATTTGCAAATTTGTTTTAAGGAATGAACTAGATAAGGGGGTACTGGCTAAAGGTTGACTTCCCCTACCTCTATTTTTCGCTGCCCTAGCATGGTTTCTAAACAGAGTCTTTATGTCATCATAAGGTAGCTGGTAGATGTCTCCCCCAACTAGCAAATGGAGGGTATCTAGAAGGTCTTCAGGGACTCCTCTGAGTAGAACCAAATTCAGAGATTCGGGGTCAAGTGTGCACCTGGCCCTTTTATAACTGAGTTGAAACCTCTCTTCATATTCTTCTAAAGATTCATCACTTCCTGTGGTCATTCGAAAGATTTCTTCCTTTGTATCCTTTGACCTACAATAGTCCTAGTATTTTTTGTTAAAGGCTTGCCGCATCTAAGCCCAAGTTGTGATATTGTTTCTAGGTAACCCCATGTGTAATATCCCTAACCTGGAATATTCCTCAAACCCCAGAAAAATCTCCAACCAGATATGTGCAAATGATATAATAACCCAGAAGTGATAAAATAACAGTGGAACAACATATAATAATATAAGCCGGAAATATAAGCAGATACACAAGAAATGCAGTGAGGAATGCTAAGCCATTTTATTATACTGAGCAATAAATGATTACAAGAGGTGATTAGACAGATGGCACCTTGACTTGCACAAGGAAAGTGAGCAAATACTCTCAGAATGACAAGAATGGCCTCTCTGCATGGATGTTGTTGTTGTGCTAGTGTTGCTGCTAGAAAACAAATGATGATTTGGGGCTACTCCCCTCGGAAAAAACTAAAACTCTGGATACAGGCTCTACTCAAGAAACCCAAAAAAACCTAGAAATCTTTCCTGGAATGGCCTCACATTGATCTACGTCCCAGCTACTGGGAAACTGTTGTGCTACTGCTGGTACTGGAAATCAAATGAGGATTTGGGGCTGCTCCCCTCCTCAAAAAAGGCTGAAATTCTAGAATCTAACTCAACTCAAAAAATAAAGAAAAACCCAGAAAGCTTTTCTGAAATGGCTGACCCCTGAAAATCACCCCCTTGGGGTTCTGCGCAGTTCCTTAAAGACACTGATGAAACTGCTGCTGAAATGCTGATGAAACTGTTGCTGAAATGCTGATGAATCTACTACTAGAATGCCAATGGAAATACCTTGCTCGAGCAAGCACTCGAAGTCCCCTTGGGCTAAGGGTGAGATCTCTGAATGGAGACACTCAATGCACTAAACAGTGCTGCGGACTAGCTAAATAACCAGCGTGCTCTAAGTCAAAATGACTATCACAAATGTTCATAACTAGAATGATCCCAAATGAGGGGGTTCCTCTCTATTTTATAGCCTTTGCCTCTCACAATCCCTAGGCTCACTTTCCCCTGCGTGATCCCCTTCTTGCCATGTGTTCTTTCCCTCCTGCATAGTCCCTCCATGTGTCTGCGTGGGCCCCATTTCTGCGTCCCCCTTTGGCCCCCTTGGTTCCTCCTTAAGTCACAACATTGTGCTACCTAGGAAGTGACTTTTTATTCTAAAGTGAGTTATGTTACCCCTTCCTCACTTTTTATTTACAAATAACTATAGAAGACAAAAATCGAACAAAATCAAATATTCCAATTAGCCATAGCTAATTAGGAATATTACATTCTCCCCCGGTAAAATGTTGCTTGTCCTCAGGCAACTAAATTGATGGATGCTGTAAGATCTCCTCACTCATCCAAGTGGCATCGTCATCCGGCAAATCCTTCCACCTCACCAAGAATTCCCTGACGTCTTGCTCCGCAACTGTCTCCCCCTAGAGTCAATGATAGCCTCCAGCTACAATACCAAATGCCCCTCATCATCCATGGGTGGTAGCTCATCCGTCATGGTCACCTGCTGCCCCAATACCTTCTTTAGGCATGATACATGAAAAATGTTATGAATCTTGCTACCTTGGGGCAGCTCCAACTCATATGCAACCTATCCAATCCTGCGTATCACCCTGTATGGCCCATAAAAGTGGGGCTTGAGCTTCTTAGCCCCCTTCTGCTTCAGCAATGACTATTGGTATGGCTGTAATCATAGATAGACCATGTCCCCTACCTCGAACTTCCTCTCCACCCAACCCCTGTCGGCATACAGCTTCTACTAGTTCTACGCTGTAGTCATGTTATCTTTGAGAGCTCAGAGGATATCCTGACTCTCTTAGATCCCAATCTTGGTTCTAGAAGGCCTACTATCACCAAACATCACGTGAAAAAAAGATAAAGGATGATACCCATATAAGGCATAGAATGGTGACATACCAATGGACATGTGATGCGAAGTATTGTAGCAGTACTCCCCCAGATGCAGCTACTTCAGCCATGCTCATTGTTGCCCACTAACTTAGTTACGCAAGTAGCCCTCCAGCCACTTGTTAACTATCTCTGTCTGTCCATCCATCTGTGGGCGATAGCTGGTACTGGGTGTCAACTCCATCCCCACCAATTGGAAAAGCTCTTGCCAAAACCCACCCATGAAATGGCTGTCCCTATCACTAACGATGGTCTTAGGAAGACCATGTAGCCTGAAGATCTCCCTGAAGAATAGCTCGGCCACCTGTGCTGTTGTATAGTGTGCGGATATGGCAAAGAAATGTGTGTACTTTGTCAATTGATCAATGACGATAAAGATACAATCCTTGCCCTATACCATGGGCAACCCTGTGATGAAATCCATCGAAATACTCTTCCATTTCCCCTCCGGAATGGGAAGAGGTTTCAATAATCATGCGGGATGGCTCATCTCTCCCTTGACCCTCTAGGAAACATTGCACTCTCGGATGTGTTGGAGTACGTCCTCCTTGAGGCCCTTCCATGAGAACCTCTCTCTAATGGCCCTGTAGGTTTTGGTAAAACTCTGATGTCCTGCCAATGGGGAATCATGTGATTCCTGGAGTATCTTCTTCTTGAACTGAGACCCTTCAGTCAAGAAGATCTGGTCCCTGTAGTAGATGATCTCATCGACCACCCTGTACCTGTCATCTACCACCTGACCATCCAAAACCTCACATGCAAATCCGTCCTTGGATTACTCTACTAAGAGTCGAGCCCTCCAATATGTATCCAAGCTCATAAGAGATGATGTGGTTGGTATACATGAAAGGGAATCTGCTACCACGTTGTTCTTACCTTTGACATACTCAATGTCAAAGTCATATGCTTAGATCTTACTGATCCACTTCTGCTACCTCCCCTGTAGCTGCTTCTGCTCCAAAAAGAACTTGAGGCTGTTGTGATCAGTCCTTACCCTGAACCTATTGCCTACCAAATACTGTCGGTACTTAGCCAATGCATGCATGATGGCCATCATCTCCTTGTCTTATATGGAATACAACCTCTCATGCGAAAGGAGCTTCCAGCTCTCAAATACTATAGGGTGACCTCCCTACATCAATACTGTGTCGCTCCCCTCTCCCGATGCATCACACTCCAAAACAAATGGCTGCGTGAAATATGGCAATGCAAGCAACTCCTGGATAGCTCGCTCAATCTCATCCCAATAGGCCTTGGGGTGCCTATAGGGGGTGATAATCACGACCTGTATGCCCTGCTCAAGCTCGATGGTGTGCTCAAACCCCCGATCTGGTGGCTGTCCTGGTGGAATCTCCCCAAACACTATGGCATACCGATCAAGGATAGACTGTATCTCTGGGTGTACCGTCTGCCCTATAGTTCCTACCTCTGATGCATGCAGCTCCACTGCCCACTCTATGTCTCCCTTTCGGAAGACTACCTCCATCCGATGAGCCGAGAAAATCTGAGGTGGATATGTGTGCTGTCCTCGTATCTTCTCATGCCTCCCTGTCTTCTCATCATCCCACTCCATCTCCAGGGTCTTCCAATCTGTCGTGGCCTTCCCTAGAGTGATAAGCCACTAAACACCCGGTGTCATGTTGGTGTCCGGAATATCGACCACGAAAAAGTGGTCAGTCAATGTGTAAGTTCCCATCATCACTGAAATCTCTGGAACATAACAAGCACACATCATGGTTTGATCTCCTGGGACCAAGACTGAAAACCCATTGAAGTTCTCTATTTGTATACCTCTCCGCTCAACCATCTAGGCATCAATGAAGTTGTGGGTTGCCCCACTGTCAACCAAAATTGATACGCGCTGACCACGTACTGTCCCTCTTACGTGTAGCGTCAGATACTTGGGAACTCCCCGCAATGCTGCAAGGGCCCCTCTGGTGGGTGCAAAAGATGCACCACCTGCTACTGGTGATGGAGGTGGCAAAGGTCCCTGTATGGCATGGCTATCTCCTGCCTCCACATCCTCCTCGTCATCCTCTTTTCCACTGCTCTCGGAGAAGACCTCAATAAAATGTGCTTTACCAGCAACACATCTATGTCCTGGTGCCCATGGCTCCTGACAAGTGAAACACAACTGCTTCTTCTTCAGCTCCCTCCTGGCATCATCGTCATGCTGTACTTGTCCTAGATTCCCCTTTGGAGGTGGAATCCTCACATCCTTCCCCTTAGACTTGAAAGTCTGTCTCTGGGGTTAAGGTGTCTGGGTCCTGGGTAAGACATCCTGTAAGTCCCAGGTCCTGCTGATAGCATCCTGGAGCGTAGCTGGTCTAGTGGATCAGACTATACCCCAAAGTGGCTCTGCTAACCCCTCAACATACATATAGACCCTCTGTGCCGTGGAGAGGTCTGGCACCATCATGGAGACCCTCAATAAATCTGCAATGTAGGTCTTTGGGCTCCCTATCTGTTTGAGCCTCGTCAGCTCAATGAAATGCTGCTATGGATCCCTCCGATCAAATCACTCTATTAGTGTCCTGGTAAACTCGACATATGATGTCACTATGGAGTGCCCCAATGTAACCATCCCATGAAACCACCAATCCTGGGCCTCGCCATCCAAATGCAATGTTTCCACCTTGATGGCCTCTGCCTCCAACATGTGGTTAAGCTAGAAATAAATGTCTAGCTTCTCCACCCAAGACTTTTCCAAACTATTTGATGAGCCATCAAATGTAGGCAAGTGGAATCTGCTCGCTGCATGGTGGGTGTCGCCATCATGGTAATTTCGGTACTCTCTATGATGATCGCAGAGTCTTCTATCCCGTTGGAGCTGAACAAAATCTCTGAATGAGAGGGCTTTTCTGAACTCCTGCCCATCAACCTGGTACTCTGCAAAATAATTTCCCATATGCCTGGGCTCTGCCTCCTGCTGGGCTGTGGCCCTAGTGTCTACTCCTAAGAAGGTGGGCATGGTAGAGCATGTAGGGGCATGTGAGGCCCCCTGCTGCGCAGTATCACGCTGCTCTGGCAAGTGATGGGATGCACCTAATCCCTCACCGATCTAAAAAACTCGTGGACTCTCTCGCTGTCTGGCCTCTACTATCATGAATCTCTGCCCCATCACCTCAATTTGCCTCGACAGATCCTGCATTGATTGAGAAGCATATCTGCAAATCTCTTCCCATCCTCGTCTTCCATTTTCTCTGCGTCCACTACTGGCTCTCTCTGTTCTACGTGTACCACAGGTTCCTCTTGTTCTGTGTCTACCATAGGAACACAATCTCCCTCTCCGTAGGTATTCTCCAACCTATGCCCAGTGTCTCTATATCTCTGACCTCTGTAATAGATATAGGGTTTTCCCCCCGGTGTCATAGATTTCTAGCTCCATAGGCTAAGCCATATCTATGCTTTGATACCACTGTAATATCCCTAACCTGAAATATTCCTCAAACCCCAATAAAATCTCCAACCAAATATGTGCAAATGATATAATAACCCAGAAGTGATAAAATAATAGTGGAACAAGATATAATAATGTAAACCAGAAATATAAGCAGATACACAAGAAATGCAGCGAGGAATGCTAATCCATTTTATTATACTGAGCAATAAATGAGTACAAAAGGTGATTAGACAGATGGCACCTCGACTTGCACAAGGAAAGTGAATAAATACTCTCAGAATGACAAGAATGGCCTCTCTGCGTGGATGTTGTTGTTGTGCCGCTGTTGCTACTAGGAAACAAATGATGATTTGGGGCTGCTCCCCTCCTCGGAAAAAGCTGAAACTCTGGATATAGGCTCTACTCAAGAAACCTAGAAAGCTTTCCTGGAATGGCTTCACACTGATCTGTGTCCCAGCTACTAGGAAACTTCCATGCTACTGTTGCTACTGGAAATCGAATGAGGATTTGGGGTTGCTCCCCCCCCTCAAAAAAGGCTAAAACTCTAGAATCAAACTCTACTCAAAAAACCCAGCAAAACCCAGAAAGATTTTCTGAAATGGCCGACCCCTGAAAATCACCCCCTTGGGGTTCTGCGAAGTTCCTCAAAGGCGTTGATGAAACTACTGCTGAAATGCTGATGAAACTACTACTAAAATGCTGATGAATATACTATTGGAATGCCAATGGAAATACCTTGCCCGAGTAGGCACTCGAAGTCCCTCGGGGCTAAGGGTGAGATCTCCGAACGAAGACACTCAATGCACTAAATAGTGCTGTAGACTAGCTAAATAGCCAGCATGCTCTAAGTCGAAATGACTATCGCAAATGCTCATAACCAGAATGATCCATGAGGGGGTTCCTCTCTATTTTATAGCCTCTGCCTCTCACAATCCCTAGGCTCACTTTCTCCTGCGTTATCTCCTTCTTGCCATGTGTTCCTTCCCTCCTGCGTAGTCCCTCCATGTGTCAGCGTGGGCCTCATTTCTGCGTCCCCCTTTGGCCCCCTTGGTTCCCCCTTAACTCACAATGTTGTGCTACCTAGGAAGTGACTTTTTATTCTAAAGTGAGTTATGTTCCCCCTTCCTCACTTTTTACTTATAAATAATTATAGAAGGCAAAAATCGAACAAAATCTAATATTCCAATTAGCCATAGCTAATTAGGAATATTACACCATGAACCAGCGTAATGCTGCATCCTTGAGGGTGGAGGGAAAGAGTTTCAACTTTTTCTCGTCTTTTGCATAGTCATAGGTTCGACAAAGAACAACAAACTCGAACAAGAAGGTATCAGGGTCTTCAATAGTTAATCCATGGAAGTGAGGTAAGGCTAAGGGACTTATGTTTTTCATCTATATGTCCCCATTGGTCTCTCGGATAGGAAAGACACCTTCTATTCTCTTCCCATTTCCTCTAACATTTTTGTTTTCAGCGATGGTCTCAAGAGGAATGGTTTCTTGCTCTTCTTCTGTTATAAGATATTTGTATAGCTTTGGAGGTTCACCTATAGGTTCTTCTGGATCACTGCCACCAAAGAAGAGAGAAGGGTGACTTAGTGATGTGGTGGGGGTGTTGGGTAGGAATTTTCTTGAATTGTCTCTGTTCCTATGAGGCATGAAAGGAAATCTCTTTTTGGGTAATTTTTGTGTTTTTTTTTTCTGCTTGTACCTGCAAAAACTGAAATGGATTGAACAACAAATTACAACTAACTAAAATAAGCCTTGCTGAAATGAAAATTACATAATTGAAAGGAAAGCACGAAAGGACTAATCTATCTTGCTGAAATGAAAATGGAAAATTGAAATGAAAGTAGGAAAGGACTAATCTATTTTTCTGAAATGAAATTGCGGAATTGAAATGAAAGCAGGAAATGTCTAATTTACACTTGCTAAAATGAAATTGCGGAATTGAAATGAAACAACTACTCTACTCTTGCTAAAATAAACTACTTAGCAGAAGGTTGCAGTAGAAAATAGAAGAAAAGCAGTAATCACAAAATACTCTGATGCTTTCCGGCAATGACACCAAAAAGATGGTGAGCTCCAGTATTGCAACAATAATGTTGCAACTCTTGGAACTCCCTACTTTACTTTTATCAACCCGGTAGTTTGTAACAAACTTGGAAGCGATGGTGCTATATTCACAAGTACTAGCTCTTATTGCAGGCTGTCACTTGATCAGCTGGCACAAGTTCACTAGGAGCTTAAGCCAACTTCTATGATTTCTCAAAAGAAGCTTATAACTGTGATGGAAGAAAGCTAACTCAAAAGAGGCTATTCTACTTGCAGAAAGATAATGAAAACTAAAAGGAAACACAAACCTTAGCAAACCCTAGTTTTACTTACTAACCCTACTTTAGCAAGAAAAGAGATGGAAACTATTGAAATGGATACCATTGACTATTGAGAAAATAAAATGCATGTATTCAAGCTACTTCTAAAGGAAAATGAGAAGAAATCATCTTTTTATACTTTTGAGCAATTTTATGTAGAATTATTATGGTTGTGTTTTAACTATTTGTGACTGTGAAAAGGTTTGGTGGCGAAGGGAGATGGAGTTGGTGTTTTCAGGATGTGTGGAAGGTGTAGAGAGGCCCTAAGAAGTCCCTAGTACCCTTCTGGAGACTTCCAT
The DNA here is from genome assembly GCA_031772625.1 of Pinus tabuliformis. NCBI lineage: Eukaryota > Viridiplantae > Streptophyta > Pinopsida > Pinales > Pinaceae > Pinus > Pinus tabuliformis. The sequence goes on from CM062815.1 coordinate 45,154,199, forward strand.
TGTGATCAAACTTCGAAAAATCACTCTCATGAACTTCTACAGGAGGCTGTAGGGGATCTACAAGAGGTTCTACAGGAGGATCTACAAGAGGAGGCCGAAAGTGGTTTTTGGAGGTTTGAAGGTAAAAAAACGATGGGAAAAAGGAAATGAAGGCTGTATGGAGGTGTCAAAGGGTCCAAAACTCTATAAATGAATATCAGAAATGAAAGAGATGGTTGGATTTGTTCAAAGGTCAAGAAAGCAATTTTTCACAAAAACGTAGAAATTACGGCAGCTTGGAGAAGTACGGTGAATGAGTGGGGGAAATATTGAGAGATGGACTAGAGCGGGTTGTGTGATGGAAGAATGATAAGCTAGAGTGTTCTACAAGTGAGCTGCACACTTACTTTTCAAAACTGACCCAAGCAAGAACTAAAAAAACAGAGTTTTGCCTAAATCAGAAAAGTGTTGAACAGAACTCTATGGACAGAAAATTATGCAAGAAAGCCATGGGAAATGAACATGAAATGATCTAAGCATGTAAATCCAACTGATATCAACTTCTCCAACTCCAAATATCACACTAGCAATTGCATTGGAAAGCAAAAATAGTGTTTGGTGGCAGCATGAGTGCTTTGGTGTCAAATCATGGTCTCAAGGAGGGAGAAAGGAGATCAAGGCCTATTTGGTAGCCTTTTTGGATCTTTTTCTGTTATTGTAGTAATCTAAACAACCTGAAGCAAGAACAACTATTTTAATCATCAAAAGAAACCTAAGTAACAAAGCAAGATTTAACTTAAACAACATAAATTGTTTCATGAATGCAAGAAAAGAATATATAAATACACAAAGGAGGTGTTGTGCACTTAGGTTAGGCCCAACCCCAAGAGCTACAGCCCCCTAGGAAAGATCAGTGTTGGTTCAAAGCTACATTCATCTTCATTGATAAAAAAAAAATAGTTACATCACTAAACTGTCTGCAAAAAGAGCTCGAAAATGAGCTAAGTACAATACTGTACTAAAGTGCGAAAATAGACTATCAAATGGCTAACCTAATGAGGCTTGAAGCCTTCTTATTTATACAAGTGAGGACTCCCAACAGTCCTCCTAAACATTAGGAACTCGGCTGCCTAAAACTGCAGATAACAACAACTTCACTAGACCTGCTCAGCTGCCCCTTGGAATCATCATTTGTGGGTTGTTGTACTCTGAGTTGTTGATGGAGAACTCGATGAAGGGGTAATTAATGAAGTAGACACCCCTCCTATAAGTTCTCAGCCCTGTTTCTTCAAGTTTGGCTGCCAATCTGCTCATAAATGCCTGGTCTTTGTCCAAAAATGTCCAAAAATCTGCAATAAACACTCATTAGACTATGTGGCAAAGTGACTATCCCCATTCACTCTATTGACATAAATATATTCAAAAAACTACACAAAACTATGGAGAATGGTGGATTAAATGAAAATAATAAGTAGAATGAGCCCATATAGTTACCCATTTCTAGGACTCATCAAGCATCATTGGCACCTACAGCTCCACCTGCCACAACACTGCCAATCACAACTGAATCTACAGTAGCAGGCACACCAACAGAGAAAAAAACAGAGCTAGTAAAAGCCATGGAGGAGATGTCAATCCAGGAAAAAGAGCTCAAAAGGCTAAAGGAGAAACTGACTATAAGCTTGCCCAAATTCAGCAAAGAGAAGAAACACAGAAAGCCCTAAGAATGGGTGAGAAAATCAAAGTCCTAGAGAAAGATTTAACACTGCAGAAGCCACTAGGATATACCAAAGAGATGCTCTGGGCCAATATCATTGACTCTATTAATGATATTTGGCCATCAATTCAAGTTATATTTGAGCAAACTGAATTGGTGAAGGTAGCCACTGAGGCTATCCAAAAAGTAAGGGAAGAGTTAGGAGACCAACCTGAAGATGCTAATAGATTCATCCACCTCCTAAACAGTAAGAACATGCATGAGCTCCATGAGCTTGGTGTAGAAGATAGGACTAAAGCCATCTTAGAAATCAAAAATGTTCTTTCTAAAAGAAACCTTATGCTCAACTTGGAAGAAAAGTGCCACAACATACAGGTGGCCATTGACAGGCTTATGGCCAAATTCCAAATTTTGAGGGACAAAGGTCTTCCCAGTGCTTTGGTCATCTATGATAAACTCTATTGGACTACACTGATAGAATTAGAAAATTGGCTAAGGAACAAGCCAATACTTCAGGTATAAAAGCCCTACCAACTAGAAAAGTATTGTATGATACTTTGGAAAATCTATTTTTCCTAGAACATGAGGTGAAACATTTGTTTGTCACCAAGCCCAAGTTTGCTAAATACACAAAGGCAAATGAAATTTACAAAAGAATGTTGAAAGTAAAGTTACCTAAGGATGAATGGCGGGAAAAAACTACAGATTTACTATGAAATGTTTTACATCAGGAAGTTACCACAGTAAATCTTAAGGCATCCTGATGAAACAGGTAAAAGATAGATCAATAGGGTCAAAGAGTAATAGAGTCAAAGAGTATCAATGAAATATCAAAGTGAAGAAGATTCCAGCATACAAATATCAGCCAGCTTAAAGGGCTACAACTCAACTGCAACAACCAGCACTACCACAATAAAAGGGACAACATGATGCAGTTTTCCATCTGTCCCTATCTTCATGCTTGAAGATATTTTGATTCCCTAGATTAAACCTACGATCGTTATGATATTTTTGTAAATATTTTTTGTATAAATACTTCACATTTCGAAGTATTTGGTGTGGATTCCAAGACATTTATATAGACTTTTTCTCTCAATTCTAAGTTCTATTGTATCAATGACTAGATTAGCTTGGTGGATCAAGGAATAAAGCTCAGATATTTTACATGATTCTTTTGTAAAGCGATATACAAATAAGTATTCTCTCATGTTTATTGTTATTTCTCTTATGTGTCTCCATAATCTTGTGTGTTTTCCTAAAATCTAAATGTATAACACGGAATGATATTTTAGAAATTGCTTGAATGCACTTTGTCTTAACTGTTTACATTTTAAATGTTTTCTACTAAACTATCTTAGTTAGGGAATTCTTAACTGCTCCCTAGCTTCTGTAATTTCTCCCCCTAGTATATAACAAAGGATTCTTAATTGCCCTTTGTTCATGATCACCCTCTTTTCTTCATTTTGATCCCGGTCCAAGGATTCTTCATTGCCCTTTCACCCTAGTCAGGACCATTTCATCCATTAGGCCTGAAGATTTGCTTTTTGCTTTGCTAGCCTGCCCTGTGAACATTCCCTTTAATGATATGGTTCAGTTATGCTATCTATTGATTGACTCCATAGCCCAATGGCTTGAAGACCTAGATCTATCCATATGTTCCAAGAATTCCACCACCCAAACTTCAATTTAAAATCAAAATCCTCATGAACACTAAGAACTAGCCTAAAATCTAATAAAAACAAAGCAAAATCATAAAGAGAGATCCCTCTCTGGACTTAGGTTAGCTAGAACTTGAGCCTAAAATATTGGTTTGTGGTTACCTTGGATGGTTCTTTCTTTTTATAACTTCTAGGGAAAACTTATGAGTGATAAAATATCTCACACCCCAAACATGCACACTCTATCTCCATATATTTACCTATGTATTTGTTATTTCCTCCCACTCTCTCTCTCCTTCTCTCTCTTGCCTCATCTCTCTCTCTCTTCCTCTCTCTCCCTCTCCATCTCACCCCTCTCTCTCCTTCTCTCTCCCCCCTCTTATCTCTCTTCCTTCCTCTCTTTCCCTCTCTCTCACCTTCCTCTCTCTCCCCCCATCACTCTCTCTCTATATTTATATCTCTTTATCTCCACCCTCCAACTCTGTCACTCTCTACTCACTTCTTCCTCTCTTAAATTTGATCCCATTGTATTGTGTTTAAGAAAGGATCTAAATTGAAAAAACTCAATTGGTTGTAAAACATTAAATCTATATTTTGGATCAATCATGTCAAAGAAAAAAGAAAAATGAAAATATTAAAAGAATCATGCACTATCTTTCCTCTATTATTGTTAGTCACTTTGTTTTCTCTAATTACTTGGCTCCTTAGTAGTTTAAAATAATCATGCATTATCGTTCCTCTATTATTTTTAGTCACTTTGTTTGCTCTGATTTCTTGGATCCTTAGTGTTGGAGAGGTAAATCCCCTCTACGGAAAGAGGCGATCCCTACTAGCCCAGAACGGGTCTAGCAACAATCAGTCAATGCTACCATGCAAGTTCCTAATTGCAAATAAAAGGTAGGCAATGAAAACCTACTTGGATTCCAACGCTAATGTTTGACGAAGAGACGTCGCTCTCGCTCCTTCGCTTTGGCCGGTCATAATCCTCCACGATCCTCGTGAATAGACACCCGCACACACAAAGAGAAACACAAACACAAGCGTGAAATCTAATAAATGCAATTATACATCAGTCAGAAAGGACATAACTCACATTAACCATTACAAAGACAAATGAGAGTGGAACCATAATAGTAGTCATCTATTATTAATCAAAAATAGAGAGGGGTACAACCAAAGTTCTGATGTCGAATCCTTCTCAAGAGGGTCCAGCCAGCAAGTCTCTTAAGCATTCACCCTTGGAGGTAGATCTCCCAAGACAAAAACTCTCTCTCACACAAGTTTACACAAGAAAGCAACACTTCACAACCTTCCTTAAGCTCTCTAGCAATCCCACACTTGTCACACCAACTGCCTATCAAATTCACACACTAGCAGCAGCACTCTAAGCACTATCAATTCCACACTGTCCAAACTAGCTGCTCATGGGAATGGTAGAGGCTTAAATAGGAGAAGGAGTCTCCATGAATGGTGGGAGGATGAGCTTATCTCCAAGGAAGGTGGCTCAAATGACGAAACAGACATGCCAGAGAAGGGAGTGCGACATTTACAAGGCCAACAACCAGGTCTGGAGTCATCTAGAAGGGCGACTGTTAGAACAAACTCGCCCAAACAAGATCAGCGCGGGTGTATAACTGTACTGGAGCGCTGACATCGCATCTGAATAACAGGGAAGGTTATGTCAACGCGACCCAATATGAATAGAAGATGCGCTGGTTGATGAAATTCGACCAGCGCGGGAAACACGTGTGCTTCCGTGCTGGCAGCGCATTCGTTGTATTATGAGGCGCCAGTCAGCGCGGTTATTTTAATAACAGTCGCGATGATGGGAAAAACTTTGGCAAAGTGGGTCATTTGGCAACATTAGAGAGCATGAGCATGATTAATTTGAACTCATGACACAGTAGGGAGACTAACAGGGAGACAGTGACAAATTAGTGTATAACTACACTGGAGCACTGACGTCGCATCTGAATAACAGGGAATGTTATGTCAGCGCGACCCAATATGAATAGAATATGCGCTGGTCTTGTTTGGGCGAGTTTGTTCTAACAGCCGGCCTTCTAGATGACTCCAGACCTGGTTGTTGGCCTTGTAAATGTCGCCCTCCCTTCTCTGGCATGTCTGTTTCGTCATTTGAGCCACCTTCCTTGGAGATAAGCTCATCCTCCCACCATTCATGGAGACTCCTTCTCCTATTTAAGCCTCTACCATTTCCATGAGCAGCTAGTTTGGATAGTTTGGAATTGATAGTGCTTGGAGTGTTGCTGCTAGTGTGTGAACTTGATAGGTAGTTGGTGTGACAAGTGTGGATTGCTAGAGAGCTTAAGGAAGGTTGTGAAGTGTTTCTTTCTTGTGTAAAACTTGTGTGAGAGAGAGTTTTTGTCTTAGGAGATCTACCTCCAAGGGTGAATGCTTGAGAGACTTGCTGGTTGGACCCTCTTGAGAAGGATTCGACGTCAAAACTTTGGTTGTACTCTTCTTTGTTATTTATTAATAATAGATGACTATCATTATGGTTCCACTCTCATTGTTTCATGTTTGATGTTGAGTTATATCTTTTCTGAATGATATATAATTGCATCTACTAGATTTTACGCTTGTTTTCGTGTTGTTCTTTGCATGCGCAGGTATCTAATCACGGAGATCGTGTGGATCGTGACCAGCCGAAGCAAAGGAACGAAGGCGACATCTCTTCGACGAACACTAGCATTGGAATCCAAGTAAGTTCTCACCATCTACTTCTTATTTGCAATTAGGAACTTGCGTGATAGCATTGTGTGATTGTTGCTAGACCCAGTCTGGGCTAGTAGGGATTGTCTCTATCCGTAAAGAGGATTTACCTCCACAACAATTTGGCGACTCCACTGGGGAAGTGGAACCATAATAGTAGTCATCTATTATTAATCAAAAACAGAGAGGGGTACAACCAAAGTTCTGACGTCGAATCCTTCTCAAGAGGGTCCAGCCAGCAAGTCTCTTAAGCATTCACCCTTGGAGGTAGATCTCCCAAGACAAAAACTCTCTCTCACACAAGTTTACACAAGAAAGCAACACTTCACAACCTTCCTTAAGCTCTCTAGCAATCCCACACTTGTCACACCAACTACCTATCAAATTCACACACTAGCAGCAGCACTCTAAGCACTATCAATTCCACACTGTCCAAACTAGCTGCTCATGGGAATGGTAGAGGCTTAAATAGGAGAAGGAGTCTCCATGAATGGTGGTAGGATGAGCTTATCTCCAAGGAAGGTGGCTCAAATGATGAAACAGACATGCCAGAGAAGGGAGTGCGACATTTACACTGGAGTAATCTGGAAGGCCGACTGTTAGAACAAACTCGCCCAAACAAGATCAGCACGGGTGTATAACTGCACTGGAGCGCTGACATCGCATCTGAATAACAGGGAAGGTTATGTCAGCGCGACCCAATATGAATAGAAGATGCACTGGTTGATGAAATTCGACTAGTGCGGAAAACACATGTGCTTCCGCGCTGGCAGCGCATTCGTTGTATTATGAGGCGCCAGTCAGCACGGTTATTTTAATAACAGTCGTGATGATGGGAAAAACTTTGGCAAAGTGGGTCATTTGGCAACATTAGAGAGCATGAGCATTATTAATTTGAACTCATGACACAGTAGGGAAACTGACAGGGAGACAGTGACAAATTACTGTGTAACAGATGCCCCCTAAAGCATGAAGCCCGAGAGAGTGAGAGGGGTGAAATGCTTTACAAAACTCGCTGAACTGGAACACCACCAGGAAGAATCTGCACGTATGTACAACTGATATCTTTGAGAATCTATTACATGTAGTCTAGGCATAGGCGCAGCCATCCAAAAGACATACGAAGAAGGTCTGTGGTATGGACGCAGCCACCCAGCTGAAGAGACCATGATGATAATAAGGTATGGTCGTAGCCATCCCAAAAGACTCAGGTATGGGCGCAGCCATCCATCAACGAGTCATGTAATAATAATCCACAAAATCGCAACCTGGATTGCAACAGACAAAAATCCAGGGTCTTGCACTCTATCCCGACCCGAACAAAGTACAAGTCCAAGCATGTGAATACATGAGCTGAAGTCGAACATGCATGAACATCGTCCGATTACCAGTCAATAATGAAAACTGTTAACAGACGCGAGAGGTACCACCAATAATGACAATGGTCCTCAAGGTACTTATAGGTACAATCCGCGGCGTGTGAATCAATGAGCTGGTGTCGAACACCCGCAGAATCATTCGATTGGAGGCCAATGATGAAAACCTCACGTCGAACACGAAGAACCTGCCATTGAGGCATGCAGGCTCTAAGGCACCTGAAGGGAGTCTCTAAGTCACCTTCCTGGATAATGAGCTGAAGTCGACAGGAAGTAACCTTGATCGAAGGTGGGCCATAATGCTTCCCACATCATCGACACGAGACAGAGAAGGATAAGATATTTTGTGTGAGGTATCAGAGGGAGGTTGTAATTTTGCAGAGATCAACTTCTCTTGAACATATTGGCGGCACGACAATGGATTTGGCAGTATCTGACATCAAATGAGCAGAGGTCATGGTGACAAGGCAATGAGCAGATGAGAGGCCAAATAGGATAACCCAAACCCATGGAGGCTAGTGTAAAACAAGATGAGAAATCCCCACCCAGACACGAATGCAGACTAGTGCCATGTTCAAGAGCGACATACTGCGGACACGACAATTATTACAGTTCCATTTTTCCCACCATTTCTGGCAGGTACCCCGATTATTTTTGGACGACAAGCTTGACGGGTATAGCATATGCTTGGAAAGCGTCATTTCGACGGTGTCCGATGTCATTAAGTTTTAATGAGTCTGACAAAGGAAGAACTCGGCGTCTTTTCCTGTTTAGAGAGTCTAAAAAGACAGCGGAAAAGAAAACTCCAGGGGGGCCCTTTTTCATAAAGTTGTGTCTCTCGAGCCTGAAAAAGTATAAAACAATGCTCGAAAGAACCGCCCGACCAGTATGATCGAGGAGTACTTTTGGTAAGTAGTGATTTCGACCCGGAAAAGTAGAAAAGCGGTCAGAAGTACGTCGTTTTGGAGCCAATAATGAGTTCGAAATGACAAACACTCGACAATATTTTTAGTTTAAACGGTCGAAAAAAGAGCTTTAAAGGCGACTGCCTCTCATTCCTTTTAATGAGTCAAGAGGGAACTTGGCAATCTTTTCATCTTTAAACGGTCGGAAAAGAGCTGAAAGCAGACCTCCATTTTTATTCTCTTTAACGAGTCAAAAAGGGAAAAATACTCGGCAATCTTTTCACATTTTACGAGTCAGAAAAGAGCTTAAAGGTGACTCGTCCTAGAGGAACGAGTGGTATAAAAGGTAGAAAATAGTTCCGGGAATGGTGGAACTGCTCAAAACATGTAATGGTCAAGAGGCTGGCTAATAAAACCACTCATCGCTGCGGTTCCTCAGGAAAGGATAAACAACCAAGTGAGAGCATATGATCGGCCAAAGAGATGGTAGCAATGGAATGAAACAACCAAGGCTCATCTAACAGAATTCAGCGGATAAAAATGGCAATCACAAGATGTAAATCGGGTATGGGTTCATTTTTACACAAGCTTGAACCATGGAGAACTTTGCTTGGATTCGGTTTCATGTTTACACAAGCTTGAAACGAAAAACTATGCTTGTTATAAGCTCGCATGCCCCCAGCATAATGACGCAAATCAAGGTACATGCCCCCCAAGCTTCATTGCATTCAACAAAGTGGATGGAATGAAGGTTCACTCTCGAGATCGATGAAAGACTTGACTTGTAGTTTACGAGATCTTAATCAAAAGACTCGATTTAGAAAGGGAGTTGTTTCATTTTTTAATGAGGTTGACACAGTAAAAGAACTATCCTCATAACCCTTGTTTCATTTTTTAACGAGCTTGACACAAGATCAAGAACTATGCTCTGACCAAGCCTAGTTTCATTTTTTAAGGAGCTTGACATAGGAAAGGAACTATGCTCTGACACCGTGATTCGTTTTTTAACGAGGTCGACACAAGATCAAAACTATCCTCGGACACCTAGTTTCATTTTTTAAGGAGCTTGACACAGGATCAGGAACTATGCTCCGGACTCTTTGTTTCATTTTTTAACGAGCTTGACACAAGACAAGGAACTATGCTCCGACCAAACCCAATTTCATTTTTTAGGGAGCTTGACATAGGAAAGTGAACTATGCTCCGACCGAACTGCATCATAATGAACAGGAAGTCGTTGCTTCCAAGAGTGTTACTCCCGGTGAAAGGACCACATCTTGGAAGTCAGGACCTAATGCCCCCAGGACACTATGCACGATGGCGGCATCACTGGATCCAAGCACGGGATAGGTGGCCACGTAGTTGATCCATGGTGGGGTAGATGCAACTGGTGGATGAAAACTAGGAGGGGATGACAACGGCACAGGAGGCATCGGGGGACTAACGAATGACACTTGATCGATAGTCACAATTCTTCCATTGTGTGGAAAGCAAACCACACGAAAAAGCGAAGAAACGAGGGCCCCCATGACGTAAACATAGTCGTGACCAAGGAGAAGACTAAAGTCTAAAACACCTTGGGTAACCAAGACGTCTATATAGACGGTTTTGCCTCCCAAAGTAATAGTGAACTTCGGGAGAACTCCTAAAGATAGACAGGCTCCTCCGTCTAAGGCCAACAGATTCTGAGTGACTGGCCCAAGCTGCGGGGAACCTAAGGCTTGCCAAGTAGTGTACGACATAAGACTGATAGACGCCCATTCATCCAAGACAGTGCCAGGTACTGCCTTAGCACAGGCATGTACTGTGATCTGGAAAGGAATATGGGATGGAAGGCGACCGACGATCAGGCGATTCCAATCAAAGGAAGCGACCAGACTACTTGGTGGGGGAATCATATGATTGCCCCCATGTGCTAAAGGAACCAAAGGAGAACCTTCGGGAGTAGCTGGGTTAGGAGAGTCATTTCGGGACTCAGGAGAATCTGAAGAGACGAGAATAACATGGGCATGATGCTCATCCGAAACAGAGTGATCGACGGGCGGACTCGAGTCGACACTCTTTCCGACCAATGGTTGGTCTGGAACAGGCTGGGGACAGCCGGGTTCGGGAAGAGGAGGTTGGACAAGAGAAGAATATGAATCAATCTCTTTGTCAGCAGGGGAACGATCTGTGGCTACAGAGAGACATTGATAACCAACGGGAAGTTGGGGTGAAGGAGCTGTAAGACTTTCCAAGACACCGGAGGCTTTATCCATGAGTGGACAAAGGTGAAGGGGATGATTGCCTTCACAAAGTCTACAGGGGATTCGAATCTTCCCTTTTCCCTTACCATTCCCAACTGATAAGGTAGCATCGCCGTGAGCTTCAGAGGACGATGAGAGGTGGGCCGGATCGTGTGACCATACTTCTAGTACCCTGGGAATGCTAGGACAATCGCGAAGAAGATGGTCCTCCTTGCATAATCGACAAGGAAATTTGACCTTCCGCGGAGGAGTAGAAGGTGGCCCGACTTCAGGTGTACTCGGAGTAAGAGCTGTACTTCTAGACTTTCCCTTGGGAGCCTTCTTTTTCTTCGTCTTCTTCTTCTTCTTCTTAGCCACCAGGTTACTCGAATCGAGACTTTCACTGGGCGAAGTAGAAGATGAGGACGTAGAAGTAGGTGTAGATGGGGAGGGGTCCACCTTAGAATCAACATGATGTTGTTCAGGTGGAGGGACTAATGGATCAGTAGGTGAGATGGCAGGGACCAAAGAGGTTGAGAACAACCAAACCAGCAACCCAACAGTTAACCCTGGGAGGGACAACGTTGCCATATAAGGAGCACCAACATTTCCAAAAGGAGCGAAATGAGCAGGGTTCCCGTCAGAGGGGATCCCTGGGTTGGTGAACCCTGGAAAAGTTGCCATCAAGAACGAAAAGAAGCCTACTCAAGCTAATGCAAACAAGATCTAGCCGGGTAATGTTAATCGCAGCCAAATAAATTTTAAGACGCAAGGACACAACTTGACCTTTTCATGTTTTAAGAGTCGAGAAAAGGACAAAAAGGTGACTCTAGTCGCCTTCGAATGTTTTGTGAGCCCGAAGTGACAAACTGCTCAAGTGAGCCTTTTCTTTTAAGGAGTTTGAAAAGGATCAAAAGTGACTACTCTAGAGATACTAGGCAAAGGGTTTACCAAACAAATCCGTAAAATTGCATATACACCTTGGCAGTCATATGAAAACCAAGGACTTCCCGTACGGCAGTCAATCTTCCCGAATGCTGTGTTCGGTGCGTTACGGCTCATAAGGTGGCAGACACGGCTTCCTGTGGATAAAGGATGATAACCTAGTGGGGTCTCCACTATATACGCGACGGTACGTGGGAGCACAATCCGTGTTAGACCACTATTGAGTCACAGAAGGAGGAATCACCCAACCGTAATGTGAAACAATAGTGACTATGTTTAAAGGTGTCGGAACACGTCTCTAGCCTAGACCTCTAAATGTGTGCGTTAAGTTCCAATGCGTTTTTAAGTTCATTCAGTTCATTTTATGGTTGATCTTGAATGAGGTTTCAGTTTTCAGGCCTTACCGTATGTAAACTATCAAAATTGCCTAGATGCAAACTACATGCCAAAGAATACCATTTCGTTCGATGAATTCTAACTATGAGAGGGTTAAGAATTTTCAATCAAACAAAATGAACACAATCAATCAAACAATCTAATGCAGCTAATGGCAAGGAAATGAAACTTTTCTTTGTTTTAAATCACTTAATCAATGAAAAGCTTCTAATTTCAATTAACTAATTCAACGCAAAAGAGATTGTTTGTTTTATTTTCAATGGCAAAGTGCACTAAAAAAACTTTCGAGAAATAATAAAAAACAAATGTGAAAAGAACCGGTTGACCCCAAACAACTGTAATTCGTGTCCGGGTAGTGAGAAGTAATCGAAACAATACGAAGACTGGTTCAATAACAATCACCTAAACAACCAAGCGAAGCAAGCAAAGAGGAAGGTTTTCGCAAAAGCAAAAGGAAAGTAGTAAACGAATCTTTGTGAACGAGTAACGAAACAAAGCCAATCCAACGAAATCAGGATGATAACACCAGGTCACAAGACACAAAAACAAGATCCGACCAACAACACTTCCCAAGCAAGTGCTTCAATGTTCAGACAATAGAAATCAAGTCATAAACCAGGTGGAGAGAGCAGGGGATAGTCAAACCAACAGGCTCAGGAGGCAGAATTGAAAAAAAAAATCAATTCTACAGGTATCAGCGCGAGTGATACACAACAACAAAGCGCTTATCGGAAACCACGCGTAGAAACAAAGCGCTGTCAGCGCGGAAGTACGTGGCTTAACCGTGCTGGTTCATTTTCAGAACCGTCGCAACTGTTAAATGTACAAACGCGATGACCACGAAGTCAAAGAAACAACTATGCGATGTCAGCGCAACTGTTTTATTATAAACCGCGCTGAAGCTAAAAAACAGGCACAATCAAGCCAAAAGCTCCCAAACCAAGGCAATGACTCTTTAAACAATCAAGGCACCTCCCAGACTAAACCAGGAAATCCAAAAGCAGAGAACTAATCCCCAATCTTTGAAAAGAGAGCAACAATCAAACTCAAAGCAAGAATGAACAAAAAGGGACAAAGGCCATCTCCCCAGCGGAGTCGCCAAATTGTTGGAGAGGTAAATCCCCTCTACGGATAGAGGCGATCCCTACTAGCCCAGAACAGGTCTAGCAAAAATCAGTCAATGCTACCATGCAAGTTCCTAATTGCAAATAAAAGGTAGGCAATGAAAACCTACTTGGATTCCAACGCTAATGTTTGATGAAGAGACGTCGCTCTCGCTCCTTCGCTTTGGCCGGTCACAATCCTCCACGATCCTCGTGAATAGACACCCACACACACAAAGAGAAACACAAACACAAGCGTGAAATCTAATAAATGCAATTATACATCAGTCAGAAAGGACATAACTCACATTAACCATTACAAAGACAAATGAGAGTGGAACCATAATAGTAGTCATCTATTATTAATCAAAAACAAAGAGGGGTACAACCAAAGTTTTGACGTTGAATCCTTCTCAAGAGGGTCCAGCCAGCAAGTCTCTTAAGCATTCACCCTTGGAGGTAGATCTCCCAAGACAAAAACTCTCTCTCACACAAGTTTACACAAGAAAGCAACACTTCACAACCTTCCTTAAGCTCTCTAGCAATCCCACACTTGTCACACCAACTACCTATCAAATTCACACACTAGCAGCATCACTCTAAGCACTATCAATTCCACACTGTCCAAACTAGCTGCTCATGGGAATGGTAGAGGCTTAAATAGGAGAAGGAGTCTCCATGAATGGTGGGAGGATGAGCTTATCTCCAAGGAAGGTGGCTCAAATGACGAAACAGACATGCCAAAGAAGGGAGGGCAACATTTACAAGGCCAACAACCAGGTCTGGAGTCATCTGGAAGGTCGGCTGTTAGAACAAACTCGCCCAAACAAGATCAGCGCGGGTGTATAACTGCACTGGAGTGCTGACATCGCATCTGAATAACAGGGAAGGTTATGTCAGTGTGACCCAATATGAATAGAAGATGCGCTGGTTGATGAAATTCGACCAGTGCGGGAAACACGTGTGCTTCCGCGCTGGCAGTGCATTTGTTGTATTATGAGGCACCAGTCAGCGCGGTTATTTTAATAACAGTCGCGATGATGGGAAAAAATTTGGCAAAGTGGGTCATTTGGCAACATTAGAGAGCATGAGCATGATTAATTTGAACTCATGACACAGTAGGGAGACTGACAGGGAGACAGTGACAAATTACTGTGTAACACTTAGTTAAGAGGGATCTATGTTGGTTCTTAATAATATTATTTATATTATATAAATTTTACATCTTTTTATATATAAAAATATTCTCATTTTTAATTTTATTGAAACTTTGATTTAATTTCTATTGGAATATTTTTAGTAGTTATGAGGATATAGGGTTTAAATATATATCAAAAGTAATTATAACCTTTTCCGTTTTATATTTAATTAAAAAATGTTATAAAATAAAATTAAAATAAAATATTTTATTTTTATTATGAAATAAGTTATGGTTTTTGAGCATGTGGTATCTATAAGCCATGGTATTGGCCCATGGTAGTGTAACAAAACCTATTTACAAGTTATGAATATCCATGGTAAAGTGGGGCGAATATACACGGTAAAGAATCTTGCCATATTGTTATAAAATATTTTAATTGTCAAATAATTTATAATTTTTGGGAATGTGGTATTGATAAACCATGGTATTGGTCCATGGTATTGTAACAAAGCCTATTCACAAGTTCATAATACCAATGGCAAAGTAAGGTCAATATCCATGGTTAAGAATTGTGTCATATTGTTATAAAATATTTTGATTGTGAAATAAGTTATCGTTTTTGGGCATGTGGTATTAGTAAGCCATGTTATTGTAACAAAGCCTATTTGTGAGTTAATAACAAAATAAAAATATAACAATTTGAATTTTATTATTTTTATTATTAATTGAACCAACATTTAAATGTTTACAGTCATCCCCAATACTAGGGTTTATATAACTTCTAACCTTTTATTTATTACTTTTAACTTTTTATTAATTGAGTCAACATTTAAATGTTTACCCATCTCCCATATCACTTTTAACTTTTAATTATTTTCTCATTGAGATGACAGTTAAAATTGTTTACATACTTACATTACACCTACACATCTACCCTATACAGGGTTGTTTTATTTATTAATTACTTCAACCATTTTTCTTAGTTAACCCAATTAATCATTATTTTTTGAGTTAGTTCCCTAAATAAATATTTTTTCAAGAATATTTTCCTCTCAAATATAATAAAATACTCCTAATGGTAAGATATTGATTTTGTCTATTAATATCTTATTATTTGTGTAAAACTAGATCTATCCCATCATTTTGTAATAGATAGAGAGGTTTTTTCCTCACTCTACACACATCATCATCGCATCATCATCGTTATCATCTAAAACATTTTGAGCTGCAATTTTTTAGTTGGGGAAACTTCTTTTGTTTTTTCCCATTTGCAAAGGAGAAGAGAGAAACTAGTCTGCAACAACGAAGGGAACACGAAGGACCCTCCCACAATGAAGGACTTATGAGCCCAAAGTCTTGCTAGTCTTTCTCCACGACGTGTAATAATTTTCTTACTACTAAAATTAATCTTTTCCCTTGAGTATATTCGTGGTTTTTATCTTGCATTTTAGTTTTTGTGAAAAATTTTGCATATTTGAAGTTCTGAGTTGAAGACTATGGAATTTACTTTCCTTTTTTTATTGTTAGGGCTATCTGTCACTAATAGCTAAAGTGGGGATTTTTGGTACACCTTCCAAAAATTTCCATACTAACAAATGAAAACTCAATTGGGCCTTTAGTCATCACCAAATGGAGACTTCACTGTGTTGAATCAGATCCATGGTGATTTCATTGTTGTGTCAATGCTTTTTGTCTTCCTTTATTATATTTTTAGATCTAATGGTTTTTGGGAAAAAAATTATGTTTATGTGCTTTCACTTCTTTTTTGCAGGTCATAGGTACCATCTAAGAAGGAGATGGAAATTTTTGTTGCAAATCTATTGAGTAGGAGTCACAGGAGCATAACACACTTTATGGGGATTAACTATGCTAGACAACACAGGTTTTAGGCTAGAACCTGTGTTATAATTGTTATGTAGAATTTTCACAATTGCAGACAAAGGTAAATTCCCTAGATCTAGTGGTCTAGTCTAGAACAAAAGAAGACAAAAAGCATGAAGTTTTTCTTAGATAAATTCGAGTATGGGAAAGAAACATATCTGGAATTTGTAGCAAGCCTTCCTTTCCTCCTTTCTTGTAAGCTCTAACTCTAGCTCCAAACGCTATAAATAGAACCTGCACACACCACTAAAACAAGCAAAGGATCCACAACATCACCATAACATAATCTAAAATATATATTCAGTGAATCAACATGGCATTGAAATACAAGAGTGAAAACACAACACAACAGATATAGGAAAATAACATACTCTTTTTATTGATAAATATAGGAGAGAGTTCACAACCATAAATAGAAATTGACTTTGTAGATGCCTCCTGAAGTTGACTTGTCCTTCCTTATCACAAATCAAACCTCAACACCAACACTAATGCATGAATGTGATGAATCCTTTAGGTTCAAATTAGTAGCATGAGGGCACTAGCAATCTCCAAAAGCCAACCCAAACCTTATGGGAGGTGGTAAATTTAGGAATTCTTATCCAATTACCAATCTAGGCTTGAGATCCACATATGATGGGAGGATGAGCTCAAGGGATAAGATATGGGGTCTCCAAGATAGGATCATATAGGAATTCAAGCTCTATATTTGTGGTAAATAGTTAAAACTACCTTGGAATCTTTTAGAAGAGGAAGCTTCAGAGATTTTTTTTATTTTCCCAAATTTTTAGAATCAGCACACCTGCAGAAGGGAGCAACATGTGCTAACGAGTGCTGGTGAATAAGCATGAAACATGTGCTGAACACAAGTGACCAAACAGACAATGTGCATTGGGGCTAAAAACAATGTTTTTGAGCACTTCCTCCCAACAATTCATAATTTTTGGAGAAGTGATGCTTAGGGATTTGTGAAGGGATGATGAAAAAATGTTTAAGGATGTTGATTGATCTAGTTTGTAGGCCTATTGACCAGATGTGACAAAATGGCCTGTAAAATATTTCCCCTAAAGTACAAAGTCAAAAGGAGTAGTTTATGATTGAATTGATTTACCTTGTGAAAAGTATGGATCAAGGACAATTGGTCGAGATCTTCATTTGTTACAATAAATTTTCATCATGATATCATTGTTGAGGGAGGCATACCCATGCTTAGCATATAATCCAATATTACATGTACAATGATCAAGAACTCTCGTCCACTGATGACAAAGTGTGGACCCATGCTTGGATAATATTTTGTATGATCATAGACATCATACCTTTGTGATCCTGTATTAATCCTAAAAACACAACCTGGATGGATGAAACTAGATTTGGGGTCTTCTATCTCATTTACTCAATCTCTTGATGTACGAGTCTAACCATCTGAATAAATGAGTTGAAGCCAAACATGGTAGACATCATCTGATTACTGTCCAATGATGTAATCCATTAACAAATGTGAGAGAAATCATTAATGATGTTAATGGATCTCAAGGTATAACATTACAATCTATGTTCTATTGATGAATGAGCTGAAGTCAAACACCACACAAAATATTCGAGACAAAGGCTAATGATGAGGAATTATCACTGAGAGTGAGGAAACTTGTCATTGATGTATGCAAGATCAAAGGTACCTATTGTTGCCTACTGCAAAATTTGTTTTCAACTTCCCAAAAAGGAAAGAGAAAAATTGCAGTCATCTTCCAAGCCACAAAAGGACTTAAAGTCTAAATTGGACCACCTCCACTGGATAGTGTTCAGAATAATTTTCCAATGGTATGCGGAAGTCCAAAAATGGAGTTATGGATCGGAAGATATGCCCTATGGAAGTTTAATGGTCCTTTTTCCTTTGAAATGAAGGAGAAGAGCATATCAGAGGTCCTGCAATATCAGCAGATGGTGGGTCTAGTCCATATTGCATATCGGTGATCAACATTTTCAAAATGTCAACCTTAACAAAGTTGTGATCGACAAATGCCGATAGTGTTAAATTGTAAAGATTATGCCTTTAGTGTTGAAGCGTCAGCAAAGACCGAAGATGAATTAACAAAGGATTTTAGAGAAAAAACAAAGCAGGTTCAGGCTTTTCTCTCTCCTCTAGCGGGATGCATGGAAATCTGATAAGGGACACATGGTGAACAGAGATTAGTTATGATATGCCACATGGTGGCTGACGTCATCATGGCATGACAGTACGGTGGACACATGGCAGGGAGATTCATCGTTTTCGGGGGTCATAAGAGGCCAAAATAGGGTGACAAGTGTCACCACTCCTGGGGTGCCATGTGGAAAGGGATGACATCAGATTGCAAATCAGTGTTTGTAGGCTAAGGCATGTTATTGTATCAAAGTAAAACCTCTGATTGAAATCCTTCAATTGAGGGTCTCTGATATGAGGGCAGGCACACGGTCAAGAGTGACTTAAAGAACCAGGGGTGAAGAATAGCTTACAAAGGAACAACAACCCCCAACAAGAGTCTAAATTCTTTAGCGCCTTAAGGCTAAGCATCTATTCACTGCCCCTGGTCATATAATGAAGAAAGTATAAAGGGGCTAACTAAAAGGGGCCTGGGACCACTATTGGGACAAGGTACCCTAGGGTCAATTTTGGGGCAAACGCCCAAGTTTTAGGGCAGAAAACCCAAGTTTTAGTATGTAAAATGTAAATTCTCCACAAGATTTGGTAGAGGCACGTGTAGATAGTAAAGTGTCGTAAAGGGTTTTACCCTTATTTTATGTAAGTTGTGTTGGCTTTAGTAGATCTACCCATGGTCCATGGACCATGGGATTGTATAAAAAAGAGGGTCTTAGAGAGTCTAAGGCAGTTCATAAGTTCATGATAATGATGAAGATGAATGTAATGGACTAGTCATAGTGAAGAGCGAAGATTCTCAGAGTAGAAGAGAGGCTCTACAGCTGAGTGCACAGAGGCCTAGAGTAGAATCCGCAGCTGAGTGCGCAAGGAAGTGTTGAGTTTGTAAGAAGAACTGAAGTATCAATAAAGAAGATTATTCTGGAAATATCTGTGTTTTGTCTATTTTCTCTTATTATGACTTAATGTGCTATTATGTTATGATGAATGGTGGGTTTATGATTTAATATTGTATTGATGCACGATTATGCATGGTTTAAATTATTATATGAATGCAAGTACTAATATTTGTTTACGTGGCGAATATCTTAATGCATGTTAAATATATCAGATAATTAAGTTGATATGGGTTAATACAGAAGTAGGAATAATCACAGAGGTGTGTAAGTAGTTGATTCACCTATTTAGGGTCCACAAAAGACAGTCATAAACCTTCGCGAAGGTCTGGAAATCGACTAAAGGAGGTATATTGGTAAGACCTAAAAGGCTTATCGATTTGTGGAAGGAAAAGTTAGGGCATAAAATGACATTACACTAATCTCTGGGTGTGGAAACTTGGTTCCAACATCCCCCCATACTGTTATGGGTGAGAATTTAGTCCAGGCTCCTCAGATTGATTCTAAAAGGGCCAGTAGTGTAGGGATTTGTTTGGCAAACTTAACTCTGAACTTGGGTCAAGACCCACTAAGCAAAAAACCACAGTTAATTTTTGTTTGTAATGCCTTTTAGAGTAAAATACTCGATGAAGCAAAAATTTCGATATAGCAGTATGGTTATATTACTAGGAATATAACACTCCAATAGTGAAAGGCAGGTAGTTATGTGATGGATGAGTCGGCATCTGTGATTCCATGATACCACTAAGGCTATCGGAACTGGTGGATCCCAGCTCTAAAAGGTGGGAATTCAAGTGGTTAAGGTGAAAGAAATAGGAACTAGCCGAGCAACGAAAGGGGCACATTAAGGAAGAGACGTGACCTGAGCAAAGGCCATAATAGGTATGACGTGGAGATATTTTCCTCTTATCATCATTCATATTTTCCTTTTCCTTTTATTCTTCAATTTCTATATTCAAGAAAGGAATCAAATTTGTTGTAATCATTTGGGTAACCAAGTTATCACACACTTAGATGGCTAGTTGATTAGATAGCTGGAGCTCTAGCTGAGATATTTTGTAACTAATTTTCAAAGCTCTCCTTCTCCTTCTAAAAAGAGGGTAGAAACACTTAATAGAGGTTTTGGAATTCTGCACCCAAGTGGTCCTAATTCTGTGATTCCACTTTTGGTTCTATTTTCCTATTCATGAGGGACATGAGCGATACTCTACTAAATATAATGGACTGGTGATTTGGACTCTTAAAGGATTAATGAAACTATTGTGTTTATTCCTATTAGAGCAATGAGCAGTAAGTTTTCCTCTTTGTATTTCAATTCATGTATGTTTCTCTTCTACTAAAATTGTGTAATGAAGTTGTCGATTTCACTCTCTCATGGTTATATGTATGCTATTGAGTAGTAATAGTATATGCATAGTTATAGATTTACTTGTGTACTTGTAATCAACACATATTTACTTATGTCGATTAGTGGCAAGTGTGTCCACGAGGTATAGAGTATGAAACCTTAATTTTCACTCCACAATTCCTACCATTTCACCTCCTCATTCTTTCATACTTTTGTTGTAGCTTGATGCTAAGGATTCCGTGTTATATCTAGCCCTCTACATTGAATTCCATTCTTTCTTTCCTCCTCTTCATTTTTCTACAATGCCAATGTTAAAGCTACCTATTGTAGTGTGTCAGCCACCGTAACTAGACATTTGTCTTTGAAATTGGTGTTTGGTCAATTTAGTGTGTCCTAAATTGCTATTTAAAATGTTAATCTGGGAGTCGTAAACTACTGAAGTGAAGTGCACTGTATATGCAAGATAACTGATTTCTTAGTCTTTTGTCGTTTTTGAGTTTTTTTAGTTTGTTTTTGGGTTTATCTTCTGTGGATTCCCTAGTGTGAGATGGAGAAATTGAAGTCAAGTATGGATGGTAATGGTGATTTCTACAATGATACAAGTATGGATGGTAATGGTGATTTCTACAATGATTTTCCAAACTTTAAAGTTCTCAAAAAGAAGGTTTCAAACTGACTGTGATGAAATCAATTCTCAAAAGGAAATAAATGTACCAAAACAGTGAACTAGTGACAATGGCCCAGTATCCTTACTGCTGTATGAAAAGAAAATAAAAACTGAACTCAAAGCAACTCAAAGACTGAAAGCAAAGCAAACTAAATCACACTACTTCAACCCACATTCTAACCCTTCACCTTTCGACTCTCTCAGGCTATAGGAAGTAATCATAAACAAGCTGAGTAATATGATATCTAAATTGCAGGAAATCAAATTGCATAAAAGGAAACTAAGATTTAACTACTCATTCATATTTCACTTCTTGAAAATGACATAAGTAATTTAATCTCTAACTTGCAGGAAAGAAAACTAAATCATACTACATTAAGTAATATTATTATTCATCACTAATTGAGTCGCTTGGCTATAGGAAGGAAATCATAAACAGATGAGTAATAAGATATCTAAGTGGCAGAAAAGTAAATAAGCAAAGAAAAATTAAAAGAAGTGACAATGCTGGAATTAAAACTCAGTAAATGAAAATCAGCATAAAGGACAAGATGATCTCATGTCAGTAGTCATTAAAAATATGTAAATTTGCCCGGGTTTCCTACAAAAACCTGTAAGAAAAGCACTGATCAGCTAACAATCATGAGAAAACATAAAAGAAAATATGGACAGTATTTAACATGATTATCAGAACAGCGTAATATATACAAGCTAATGATTATAAAAGCAGTAAATGAAAGCAAGTAAGAAACTATACAATAGATACAGAGCCTTGGTGTACAGGGTCCCTCTGCAACCTCAGCCAGTCAATACTCAGTCACAAATCAAATTCAAGAATGTTGTCTTCTCATATATAAAAGTGCAGTAATAAGACAAAAGTAAAGCACAGTACATTGGGCTTATAACAACAGTCAAAATTACATCTGAAAAGCTAACTATCCAGCATATACCAACGCGTTATTTATAAGTGAAAATGCTGCAACTAATTCCTAGATTCTACAATGCCAAACAGACACGTAAATCTCCACGGCCTTAGATCTAGCGGTATGGTAATTATGACAATTAAATCCATGGAGTGGTCGCTGCTCAATTCAGTTCGCGGGTTGATCCACAGGTGTGCCAACACCTCCGGAAATTGAGGATCGTGCCACGCAAACCTTCACGTGGGAAAAACAGAGCCGTGCCACCGCAAAACTCTTAGTTTGACCACTCCTTTGACCGTCTTTGACCATGGTTGTTTGTGAGTGATTCGGCTGAACTGAGGGGTCATGCTCCATGTACATGTCACTTGCAGCTTGCCCATGTGGCCGGTTCCTCCATTGGACACCTGTAACATAGTCTTTAACAAAACGGCTGCAGAAACTTGAGCTGGCTGCGGAAAGTGACAAGTTTCCATAGCTGCTTGAACAAAAATCTAAATCAAACAGCAGTCATAAACATAGTTAGGAAACCATTTCATAAGCTCTTTTTAGACTAATATGCAATGATTTGACAACTTGGTGGATCAAGTAAATGGAAAAGGAGGCTGAAAAGGTATATAGGGAAGATGCAGGTTTGGGACTCAACATACCCCTACTATGAAGGTGTTGCATGTCCTCATGCAACCAAAATTCAGTCATTCCCCTCTACTCCATATGTTCTGAAGCCTCTGCTAGGACATCTAGCCCTCTTTTCTTCTTCTTTGGTGCTACCACCACCCTGGGTTTCCTTATTAGACATCTGAATTTGAGATCGATTAATTCTCTGCTCAATTTTCTGCACTTTTTCTTCAGTTTGTTGTTTTTCTTTTGCCATAGTCCCAAATGAAGCATAGTGTTATCATGAATAATTTTATCTACTTTGCTCTACTCCTTAAGTGCTTCATTTTCTTGCTTGATATGCCTGTTTAGAACCTCTAATACAAATACCTCCTACTTTAAGGACTGAACTTGTGCATCTGGTGTCATGTGGGGCAGAGTGGTACTCGGACCTGCAACTGATTTTTCTAAAGATTCCAAGTAGTCATATACCTCCTGTTGATTGGGATCTATTTCAGGTGTCTTTCTTGGACTGAGTTCAAAATTTTGTGGAGGAGGAGGACTGCTCTCTAGCTCTGGCCGAGAAGGGCTTTCATCAATATATGGAGGACTAGTTTCAATACTTGGCTGAGGACGAGGTGGACTACGGCCAGCTGGAGGTTTCTCGGGTGTCTCACCACCCCAGTCAATGAAGTGGGGCCATTTTACTTGTGTTTTACTCCCCTTTCCTCTTAGCCTGGTGCTTCTCCTTAAGTATGGTGGACTAGTACTCCCTTCTTGTATGCTTTGTTTCCCTTTTTCCTTTTTCTTTGCTATAGCAGCTTGTTCTTGAAGATGCACTAATCTCTCCGATAGTGGTTGATAATCCTCCTCTATGGATGGCTCAGGTGATTGGTAGACTTCTTGGATGGTTCTTTTGCCTTTCACTTTTTTCTGTTTCTTGTCCTTAGTTCTGTTTTCTTTTTCTTTTTGACCAACTTCTTGAGTTTCTGTAGTAGGAGAGTCTTGGACTATGGCACTCTTTTCTTTTCTCCTACTTTTTCTTGTTGTCTTTGGTGTACTAATTTCAGATGCCTTAGATGGCTCTTGAAATTAGTTTCTTATCAAGAATTGTTCCCAAGTATCTTTGTTTTTCTTTAGTTGGTCCTCAATGAGAATTTTTATGAGTCCATGATGATATAGATGAGGTTCTATATTGCCTATGTGTTTTTGGACTGTAATACTCATCTTTTTCAAACTCAACAGTAAGAAATAAGGCAAATTAAGAGTTTGACTCTCTAATAAATTCATCAACATTCTAGCATGGTACATGTACATTGAACCAAAGCGTCCTTCGCAATTGATAAATTTTTGGATAACTAACAGCAGACTGGCCCATTCTTCTTTCAATGCATGAATAGGAATTCCTTTAGTAAAAATAGTAGTGTCCATACTTGGGTTTCTTAGCATAATTCTCCATGCTTGTTCATCCACGCTTTTGTTTTTGAACCATTTCTCACCTTCCTGGGGTAAGCCTGTGGCAGCTGCTACTGTTGTTTCAGTCACTGTGAGCTTCAAGTCTCCAATCTCCACCATTTGGCCATCGAACGACAGTGCAAAAGCTTTGGTTACCTCTTTATTATAGCCCTTAAACTTTTGGATGAAGCGTAACCATTTGGCTTTCTTCAACAAATCTTTTGCTTGAGGGTAACCTTCTAAATATTTTGGTCCTTCTGGTTCTACCCTTAGTAATTTTCCCATTCCTTCCTATGTTTTGAATTTCAACTGAGAATTCAATTGCGTGTGAGGGTTTAGCAAAGGGAAGGTGGCTCGGTTGCAGGGTTTATGGTAAAATGAAGTGGCTGCAATCGGTAGTAGGTAACGGGAATGCTTCGGATTACAGGTAGAACAGAGGATGAGCAACCACAAATGAGTTCACAAGTTGAAATGCGTGTATGTGAAGAGGATGATCTTAATAGAATGGTAAGTGAACGGAGTGAAGTCGAGATTTTTGAATTAACGGCTGCATACGAAATATTACACATTTTAATGGATGGCTGCGGGAAATGCGGTGGAGAGGAGCCGTAATGGGATAGGTCACATCTCATGAGTATAGGTGGTAAATGAAAGTGCAGTCGACTTGAGTTTAAACCCGAAAATCAATCATGAGACCGTTAAGAAATGAATGCATGGTGTGTGGAATAATATCGTGGAATAGGAGTGGGTAATGGAGCTATCGTACCAAATCATTGCACATAGTAGAGCTTTTATGGTTTGATAACTATGCATAATCATGACTTTAATTACTATTTGATAAAAAAATTTGCTCATACCTTTGGAAACCTTGTCATTTCTTGCTCATAGCTTTTAACCAACTACTCTTCCTTGATGTCTTGGAGATGCTCCATGTCTTCATAGCATTTGCTCAATTATACCTGCATTTTCATGATTATTGCACTAACATTTTGACTGTGAATTTGAAAAACAGAGTGTTGGTGGCTGCGGAAATCATTTCTAGCTGCGGAAACTATTTTCGGCTGTGGAAACTGCTTCCAGCTGCGGAACCTGAGATAGCACCCACTTAGCTGAACAAAGATAGTTAGAAAAGAACTAACTGAGTGAAAATAGTCCTAAAAGGGACTTTTATTGATGAAATGAAAATGAAATGAGTGGAATGGAGTGAAAGTGAAGCGGAGTGAAGTGAAATGAAAATGAGAATGAGATGGAGATGGAGTGAAATGGAAAATGAGGTGGAGTGAAGATGGAAAGAGGAGAGGAGAGATTTTTTTTTTGGAAAATATAGTGTCAGGTGTCCCTGATTTTCACTCTATATTTTCTGTATAAGACCGTCAATCTATGATTGGTTTTCAGGCTTATACAATTATTATTATTATTATTATTATTATTATTATTATTATTTATTTTTTATTTTTAACTGAAAGAAACAAAGGCTAGGCTGGTGGGGAAGAAGGATTCTTCTTCACCAGCCTTATTGCAGAATTCTTTTGAAACATTTTGACAAATTCCTCTTTTGAGAGTGGCTTATGATAAATTTTCAATCGGTGGCCATTCACAATGAGAGGAGTTTGAAATTCATCAATGGTCTTGATTCTTACCGTTCCATTGTTAAAGACTTTGTCAATCTCATATGGCCCAAGCCAATGGGTCTGAAATTTACCTTTGAAGTCTTTAAACTTGGAATCAAACAGTAGTGCCCAATCTCCCTCTTGAAACTTTTTCTCTTTCATATATCTGTCATGCCACTTAGCTCTTTGATGTTGAACTAGATCAGTCCTTAAAATTGCTTCTTGTCTGATCTCATCTAGCTCATTCAACTGCTCCATTCTGTGCTTTTGGGCTTCTGATAGATTCATCCCCAACTGAACTGCCATCTTGAAAGTCTTGACTTGAAACTCAATGGGGAGCAGGACTTCTTTCCCATAAACAAGTTCATAGGGAGAATGCCCTGTTGTATTCCTCCATGTAGTTTTGTAGGCACATAAGGCTTCAGGAAGCCTCTCGGCCCAATCTCTTATGTGTAGATGGACATTTTTGGTCATGATGCTCTCAAGAACTTTATTTGTAGACTCCACTTGGCCATTTGCTTGCGGATGGTAAGGAGTAGATTTTCTGTGCTTGATTTTGTATTCTTCCATCAGCTTCTCCATCAAGTTAGATGTAAATTGACTTCCCTGATCTATCACAATTTCTCTTGGGACACAAAAACAAGTAAAAATATCCTCATAAAGAAAATGAACAACTGAATTTTCAATGGTAGAAGGCAATGCTTTGGCTTCTACCCATTGAGTGACATACCAATATATATTTCTTCTGTTTAGATGGTGGATTAATGGGTTCAATGAAATCTAAAGCCCATTTTTCAAAGGGTTCAATGAGTACCTGTGGTTGTAATGGCATTTCATTTAAAAGAGTCAGTCTCCCAACTCTTTGGCAGCCGTCACACCTTCTGACATATTGTTTTGCATCTTTGAAGAGGGAAGGCCAATAATATCCTAAAGAAAGGATTTTATAGGCCGTCCTTTTGTCAGCAAAGTGTCCACCGCATGGTTCATCATGACATGCCTTAAGGATGTCAAGCATTTCATCTTCTCGAACACATCTTCTGATCACACATTCTAGCCCTGTTTTAAACAATTCATTAGAAATCCATGAATAATTCGAACTCTCCTGAATAATTCTTCTTTTTTCACTAGGAAATAAATGTGGAGGTAGCTTCCCTGTAACCAAATAGTTAGCAATATCTGCATACCAAGGAGTCTTAGTAGTTACTGCAAATAAATATTCATCTAGAAACTTATCCTCTACAGGAGAATCTTCATTAGTATTTTGGATTCTAGACAAGAAATTAGCTACTGTATTTTGTTTCCCTGGTCTATCTAACACAGTAAGATTGAATTCTTGCAAAAGTAAGAACCATCTTGTAACTCTGCCATTAGTAACAGTTTTTTTCATTAGATATCTAATTGCAGAATGATCAGTATGGACAAAAGTTTCATAGCCTGTTATATAATGTCTAAACTTATTGATTGCATGAACAACAACTAAGAACTCTTTTTCAGTCACAGTATAGTTTAACTCGGTGGGAGTCAAATTTTTACTAGTGTAATACATGGCATAAGGAACTAAATCCTTTTGACCCAACACAACTCCTAGAGCTGTATCTGAAGCATCTGTAGAAATATGGAAAGGAAGTTTCCAATTTGGCCCTCTCAAGAAGGGTGCTTCAGATATTCTTGTTTTCAAAGTTTCAAATGCAGATTGACAATCAGGATCCCATTTGAATTCACAGTCGTTTGTAAGTAATTTGAAGAGTGGAGATGCTATCTTGGTGAGGTTTTCGATAAATCTTCTATAGTATCCAGTAAAACCAAGAAAACTTCTAACATTTTTTTTACAATTTGGAATAGGCAACTTGGAAATGACTTCAACTTTTGATCTATCAACTTTAATCCCATCCCCTGAAATATGATGTCCCAAAACAATGCCTTCAGTAAACATCATAAAGCATTTTTCATGACTCAATGAAAAGTTTGTTTCTTTACACCTTATAAGGACCTTTTCCAAATTCTCTAATGCCTCTTCAAATGAATTACCATAAACTGTAAAATCATCCATATAAACTTCTACACAATCATGGATTAGATCAGAAAAGATTCCTAGTACTGCCCTTTGAAATGTTGCGGGTGCATTGCATAATCCAAAAGGAAGTACTCGATAAGCAAAAGTTCCCCATGGTTAGGTAAATGTGGTCTTATCCTGATCTTCAGGTGCTACCTGAATCTGATTATAGCCACTAAAACCATCCAAGAATGAAAAATACTTTTTGCCTGCTAAAGTATCTAATACCTGATCAATAAAAGGTAAAGTAAAGTGATCCTTCAAAGTTGCTTTGTTCAATTCCCTATAATCAATGCATACCCTCCATTTACCATTATTTTTAGGTACTATAACCAAAGGAGAAACCCATCAGCTATCTGAAATTGGATAAATGAAGTTTACATTGAGTAGTTTTTGGAGCTCTTCTTTCACTATCTCCCTAAGGTTTGGATTCATCCTTCTTTGAGGTTGTCTAATTGGTCTACTATTTTCCTCGATGTAGATGTGATGAATGCAAGTTTTAGGGTCAATACCTTTCATATCAGTATATTCCCATGCAAATGCAGTAGAATGTTTTTGCAAGATTTTGGTTAGCTCTCCCTGTTGTGATCTTTCCAAGTTTTTGTTGATATTCAATGTTTTACCTGGAAAGATCTCAATGGCGGAACTACCAAACTCTTCCATAGAGAAAAGATACATTTGTCTAGATGATAGATACTCAATGTCAGAATCTAACTAAAATTGTGTGTGGTCATGTTCTGAAGATGTTTCAAAGTTTTCTAATGTGTTCAGAATTTGACTATCTTCACTGATTTCAGAAATGGTAAAGACAGGTTGTATAGTATCCTCATCATCAACCCACTCATTATCTCCTATTTCTGTAATTGCTTTTGCTGGAGGATACAGATTGAATTTCTTTGTCGAATTACAATCAGGAATATACATATCCTCAGACCTACAACTGATAAAAGCATCAGCTGTGGCTATCCAAGGTCTTCCTAAGATGAGAGGGTGTCCTCCTAAATTACTCTTTGGTGTTAAAATCATGAAATCTACTGGATATTCCCAATAGTCTAAGGAGACCGAAATGTCTTCTAATACACCATCTGGTTTGGTAATTGATCGATCTGCAAGTTGCAGTAAAGTAGGTGTAAAAAGAAGATTAGGAAGTTTCAGTTGTTCCATAGTCTGTCTACTCATAATGTTGATAGCAGCCCCTAAATCAATCAAAGTATTTGGAATTTCTACCCCATTGATATGTGTTTTGACAATTGGACTACCGGGATCTACATACTTTTGCATAGTAATTTTTCCCATCATGATATCTGCAATTTTTCCTACCAGGTGGATTCTTCTTGTATCTGTTGGTTTCCTTGCTGGTCTTTTAAGACTCAACTCCTTTATTGTTTTTGCTAGAATAAGAATCTCTCTAATGGCTTGTAACAAGGGAATCTTGATACAGACATTCTTTAATTCATCTAGGAAATCATAGTTAGGCAACATGATTTGTTTTTCCACCCCTTTGTCAATTTGTAGTCTTTCAGGAAAAGGAGGCGTGGATAAAGATACAAGTTGCTCAACTATAGGAGTTGTGGGGGTTGATTCTTTTTCTTTTTGAATGCTTGGGTTTTGAAGAGATGCTTCAGAACCTTTATTGGCTTCAAGAGAATCTTCCTTAGAAATGCTTTTCTTTTGAGCATCTATAGAAGGCTTATCTAAAACTCTACCAGATCTAAGTTGTACATCATTGAGAGGAACAATCATATAGG
Source organism: Pinus tabuliformis (assembly GCA_031772625.1). Taxonomy (NCBI): domain Eukaryota; kingdom Viridiplantae; phylum Streptophyta; class Pinopsida; order Pinales; family Pinaceae; genus Pinus; species Pinus tabuliformis. The sequence goes on from CM062815.1 coordinate 45,183,689, forward strand.
TAGGAAATTGTTGTCCTTCTACCATGTAAGCATTTTGAGGGTTTTTATTGTTGGGGTTTGGCAATGGCTAGGAAGGTAGTTGATCTGGCTTCTGTTGGAATGGAAGCAAGAGTTGAGAGTTTGGATTCTATTGAGAAGGTTGTTGTTGTTGTGAAAATGGCAATGATAGTTGTGGATTTTGATTTGGAAGTTGTGGAGCTTGTTGGTTTTGAAAAGATGGAGGATATTGATAAAATTGAGCAAATCTCCCATAAGGATTTTTCATACCTTGTACCCATGATTGAAAAGGATTTTGAGGTTGGGACCAAGGTTGTTGCCAAGGATTCCAATTTGGTGGGGGTTGAAAGTTCATAGAGTTATTAAACCCTTGGTTTTGTTGCCCCTGCCAAGGTCTTCTTGCAACAAAACAGAGAGACTCAATTATATTTGGATCTTCTTGAAAGACAGCTTTGAGCCCAGGAATTGAAGGACAATCCTTGGTCTCATGGTTTTCTGAACAAATCAAACATTTTTCTACAAATTTTGCATCCAAGGGACATTCCCTTAGAGCATGTTTCTTTCTACATTTTGGGCAAAAGATGGCCAAAGCTTCAGCTTCTGCTTTCTGCTTGTTTTGTATTTTAAGGGTGTCTAGTTGCTCACTAAGACTCCCTAAGATATCAGTTTTGAATTCATCAAGCATGTTGCCAATCTCAACCCTACTTACTGATCCAGTTGCAGATTTGTTTGCTCTAATGGGAGAAGGATCTCTAGGCCCTTTTCCAGTTTTAGATTTTCCCCTTGAGACATGAACACATAGCTCTGCTATATCATGAAGTGGAAGTTGAGATATATCTCCTTTTCCCATCATGTTCAAAATATCTATCCATTCATCTCTAATGGCTTTTAATAGAAGGGATTTCAAGGTTTCCTCATCTAAGTTACTCATTTTTTCTCTTTTCAGGTTGTATTGGAATCTTTCAAGTAAAGCCTCCAAGTTTTCATCTTCTCTTTGCACCATTTTGAATACCCCATCCTTGTGATTGGTGGGCATACAATAGTCAAGGTATCTATCCAAAAATGTTTGTTTCATATCATTCCAAGTCCTAATGGATTGAGTGAGTAATCCCATGAACCATTTCAAAGTAGCTCCTTTCAATGTTGAAGGAAACAGTTTGAGTTTTTGAGAGTCTTCCAGATAATCATAAGTTCGACACACGACTTCAAACTCAAATAGAAATGTTTCAGGATCCTCATTTCTTAACCCATGAAAGTTTGGGAGGACAGATGGTGAGATGTTTTTCATTGTTGCTCGAGAATCCTCATCAACTATAGGAAATCTGAATGAATTATCTCCATACCTATTTCCCCCATTGTTACCTCTGCCTCCTCCATTGTTTCCTCCTCCTCCTCCTCTACCTCTACCTCTACCAAATCCATTTACTAATTCCTCTGTCATGATAGTTTCCTCAGAGACTTCAGAGTCCTATGGTTCCTCTACTAATGGAGAACGAGGAGGAATTTATCCCTCTTCTTCCTCAGGTGATTCTACTTCTTCAATTACAATGTGTCTCCCTGTAGAAAGAAAGAAAGGATATTTTCCTAATTCAGATTCGATGGATGGTGTGGGAGAGTCTCCTAATTCAACTACTGCCTCTTGAATTCCAGGAATCCTAAGGCTAGGAGTGTGAGTTGGAGATGATGGAGGTGTCTCTTGTCTATTCCTTGAAGTAGATGGAGTTGTAAAAATCGAACTCTTGGCCCTAGCTAAAAACCTTCCCCTAGAATCTCTTGCTCTATGCATGTCATTTTTTTATTTTTCTTCAAGTCAGGCTAATAATTCTCTTTCTGATCTTCCAGGTCACTTTAGGTGCAAGAAGAGAGCATACTCAAGAAATTATTAAACCAATAACTTTCTCTTTTCTGATCCTCCAGTTCACACTAAGTGCAAGAGGAGAGCATACTTTGAGAGGTTATCAATTTTCCTTCCTTGAAATTTTCTTGTTTCTTTTTTTTAAGAAATTGGCTACCTAGTTTCACTTCCCCGGCAACGGCGCCAAAATGTTTGGTCAATTTAGTGTGTCCTAAATTGCTATTTAAAATGTCAATCTGGGAGTTGTAAACTGCTGAAGTGAAGTGCACTGTATATGCAAGATAACCGATTTCTTAGTCTTTTGTCGTTTTTGAGTTTTTTTAGTTTGTTTTTGGGTTTATCTTCTGTGGATTCCCTAGTGTGAGATGGCGAAATTGAAAGTCAAGTATGGATGGTAATGGTGATTTCTACAATGATTCAAGTATGGATGGTAATGGTGATTTCTACAATGATTTTCAAAACTTTAAATTTCTCAAAAAGAAGGTTTCAAACTGACTGTGATGAAATCAATTCTCAAAAGGAAATAAATGTACCAAAACAGTGAACTAGTGATAATGGCCCAGTATCCTTACTACTGTATGAAAAGAAAATAAAAACTGAACTCAAAGCAACTCAAAGACTGAAAGAAAAGCAAACTAAATCACACTACTTCAACCCACATTTTGACCCTTCACCTTTCGACTCGCTCCGGCTATAGGAAGTAATCATAAGCAAGCTGAGTAATATGATATCTAAATTGCAGGAAATCAAATTGCATAAAAGGAAACTAAGATTTAACTACTCATTCATATTTCACTTCTTGAAAATGACATAATTAATTTAATCTCTAACTTGCAGGAAAGCAAACTAAATCATACTACATCAAGTAATATTCTGATTCCTCACTAATTGAGTCGCTTGGCTATAGGAAGGAAATCATAAACAGATGAGTAATATGATATCTAAGTGGCAAAAAAGTAAATAAGCAAAGCAAAATTGAAAGAAGTGACAATGCTGGAATTAAAACTCAGTAAATGAAAATCAGCAGAAAGGACAAGATGATCTCATGTCAGTAGTCATTAAAAATATGTAAATTTGCCCGGGCTGCCTACAAAAACCTGTAAGAAAAGCACTGATCAACTAACAATCATGAGAAAACATAAAAGAAAATATGGACAACAGTTAACATGATTATCAGAACAGCGTAATATATACAAGCTAATGATTATAAAAGCAATAAATGAAAGCAAGTAAGAAACTATACAATAGATACAAAGCCTTGGTGTACAGGGGCCCTCTGCAACCCAACACGTTATTTATAAGTGAAAATGCTGCAACTAATTCCTAGATTCTACACTGCCAAACATACATGTAAATCTCCATGGCCTGAGATCTAGTGGTATGGTAATTATGACAGTTAAATCCATGGAGTGGTGGCTGCTCGATTCAGTTCGCGAGTTGATCCACAGGTGTGCCAACACCTCCGGAAATTGAGGATCGTGCCATGCAAACCTTCACGTGGGAAAAATAGAGCCGTGCCACCGCAAAACTCTTGGTTTGACCCCTCCTTTGACCGTCTTTGACCATGGTTGTTTGTGAGTGATTCGGCTGAACCGAGGGGACACCCTCCATGTACATGTCACTTGCAGCTTGCTCATCTGGCCGGTTCCTCCATTGGACACATGTAACATAGTTTTAAAAAAAATGGCTGCGGAAACTTGAGCTGGCTGTGGAAAGTGACAATTTTCCACAGTTGCTTGAACAAAAATCTAAATCAAACAACAGTCATAAACATAGTTAGGAAACCATTTCATAAGCTCTTTTTAGACTAATATGCAATGATTTGACAGCTTGGTGGATCAAGTAAATGGAAAAGAAGGCTGAAAAGGTATATAGGGAAGATGTAGGTTTGGGACTCAACAATTGGCTTGATTTACCCCATGTGAATTTAGATCCATGTATTGTCTTGAGCTTACCTTAATGAAGGACTATTGAACCAAAATACTTTCATTATATTTTTCCAACTACATGACAATTGGAGTGAAGCAGAAAACCCTACTCATAATATCCAAAATCACTTCTCTCTTTAAGATGTCTTAGGTATTGGTCTATAATCAACCAAAAGACTATCTCTAGGAAGCTTTCTATCTCCTGAAGCAATTGTGCTACAGGTGCTAGAAAAGGTGACAACAGTACCAAAGTGACTTTCTAAGTCAACTTCCTAGATAATCAGATGATGTTGACAACAAGTGACTCATCGTAGGAGGACCTTCATGTATCCCCCATTAATGACATGAAACAAGTGTAAATATTTGAGACAGAATATTGTTGATGTATAGTTGGTTTAGGAATAGAAGACGTGAATGAAGGCTCAAGAGTATTGTATCAGATATCAACTGAAGGAATTCTCTTGAACATATCGACGACACTTTATGGAGTTGGTAGCATTGACCCAAAAATGATTATGGAGGCTTTTAATATTGTGTAATTAACCAAATACACAAGCATATTTCCCAACCCAACAGTCACAGAGATGAGGTGAAATAGTTTCATGTTCAAGAGTGAATCACTTTCATTAATAGGTAAAGTACTCTCTTTTCCCAATTTCCCCAACCATTTATGTTCAATACCTCTTTATTTTTGACAAGCTTGAGGAGGATAACATATGCTTGATCTTTAAATTCACCCTTCGCATGAATCCTTCTGAGTATTTTTAACGGACCCTGAGAAGGAGGTTTGGTCCCATCATGTTTGATGAGTCCATCATTGTTTGATGTTTTTACAGGTTCATTGAAGGTATAACTTGACTTCTTTTTCATGTTACAGAGTTCAAAAAAGAGGCAAAAATTAAAACTCCAAAGGTTCCTTTTCGTAAAATTATCTCTTGGGTCCCAGAAGGTAGAAAAACGACACTCAGAGGAACCACTTAGCCATGTTTGACTAAGGTATTCATTTTCCGTAAACAGTCTATCCCTGTCTAGAAAAGGGTTAAACTTATACTAGATAGATGTATTTTCATTTACTTTAACAAGTTCGAAAAGACAAGTGCTCAGAAACATTTTCATGTTTAGAGAGTCTAAAAAGAGTTGAAATAGGACTCCTCCTAGATGAACAAGTAGTATAAAGGGTAACAAATAGTTCCGGTCATGATGAAATTACTCAAAACAAGTAGGGGCCAAGAGGATAGATAATAATACCACTCATCGCAGTGGTTCCCCAAGGAAGTGTAAAAGAACCAAGTGAAAGTGTATGATCAGCCAAGTAGATGGTGATGATGGCATGAGAAAACTAAGGCTTATCTATATAAAAAAACATGGGAACTATGCTTGAAGTCGGTTTCATTTTTACACAAGCTCAAAATAAGGAAAAAATATGATTGAGATTACTTGAAGATGGTTTCATTTTTACACAATCTTGAAACGAAGAAAAATTATGCTTGAAAGTGGTTGGCTTCATTATTACAGAAGCTTGAAACATGGGAAAATTATGCTTGAGATTGATTTTCATGCCCCTAGCATAATCACTAAAAATCTAGGCACATATCATTTAATTAAACTAAGTAGATACTCATTATTAATAGGTGGATGGAATGAAGGTTAATTTATGAGATCAAGTGAAAGACTTGACTATGAATTTACGAGATCTAATAAAAGACTCAAACTGAAGGGGATTTGTTTCATTTTTTAACAATCTTGACACAAGAAAAGGAATTATGCTCAGGGAACTTTGGTTATATTAATCATGGATCCATAGAGACCATGGCTTCCAATAAACTCTCATTATATGGGAGAACAATGTTCTAGAAGGGATACAAATTAAAGGATCCAATGGAAAGATTAGGCGCTAGTGTTCCCAGTACATGATGCATTACATCACTTACTATATCATTAGTAGGCACAAGCATGGAATAAGTTGCCACATAATTACTCTATGGTGGGGAAGACACCACTTTCATATAAGGACCATTTAGGGAAGCTGGTTGATTGGGAATCAAATTAGGACCAACGAACGAAAGTTGGTCAATGGTCATGATTCTTCCTTCATGCAGGAAACACATCACAAGAAAGAGTGAAGGGATAAGAGCTCCCATGTCATAAGCATAGTCACGCCCAAGGAGTAAATTAAAATCCAAATGGCCTTGGACTACCATCAAATCAATATAGATAGTATTTCCTCCCAAAGTAATAGGAAATTGAGGAAGGATCCCAAATGCTTGACTGCTTCCTCTGTTAAAATCCAACAAATTCTAGGTAACAGGCACAAGTTGCAGAGAACCTAAAGCTTTCCAAGCAGTTGAGGATATAGAATAATAATAGACATGTATTTGTCTATGACTGTGCTAGGTATAGCCATATTCTAAGCCCATATTATGATCTGAAAGGACACTTAATTAGGAGGAAGATGATATACTTCCAATCAACTCTAATCAAAGGAAGTGACCATACTACTTGGAGTGGGTGTCATGGGAACGAGAGAACTACCCCCTTGTGCTATGGGAACATGATAAATTCTCCCCTGTGCTATCAAAATGGAAGGATTTCCCCCCTATGCCAAGGGAATGGGAGGATTATCCCCATGTGCCTTTGAAATAGAGGATTTCCCCCCCAGTTCATTGGAACCTAGAGAAACAAGAAGAACCTGAGCAATATGAGACTCACTCTCTACGGGAAAAGTGTGATCAATGGAAGGTGGAATCGATTCAACCATTTTCTCAACCAATGGTTGGATGGGAATGGACTCATGGGATTCACATTCATAGAGAGTGGGATTTACTAGAGACAAATTCTAATCAATCACTTCACCAACTAGTGGAGGATTAGTGGAAAGTTTTCGGTAACCAGCCGAAAATAGTGGCTGAGAAGTTGTAAGGTTTTTCCAACACGTTTGAGGCTTCATCCATATAAGTACAAAGGTGAATAACATGATTCCCTTCACATAAACTACAGGGAAACTTACCTTTACCCTTTTTCCCATGGACCTTATTGTCAATAGGTGATGTTTTATCACCAACATGATATCCAGAGGCCGATGAAAAAGGTTGATGTGATCTTGTCACCTCTAATACCAGAACAATATCTAAGAAGGTGGTCACCCTTACATAACTTGCAAGGGAATTTAACATTAAGGGGTTGATTGGAAGGTTTCTCCATACTAGTTGCATTGGTAGCAATGGTTACTTAGTAGCCTGTTATAGACATTTTTGGGCACTGCAACCCCAATCATAAATGTCCATAAACCAAGGGCTCTTAAGTCCCTAAAAGTGTTGTTCCAACCTCTAAAAGAACAAGGTCAAATGACTACATCTTCTCCCAGAAGTTCTCCATGAAAAACTACTCAGAACTGGTCAAAACTGGACCATCTCACCTGCTCCATGGTCAAAGTGTGCTACATCCCATCTAAATACACACGGGAGGTGCGATGCATACTAAAAAGCCCTTCTATCGGGTACAATGGGCGAGAGTGGACAAATGGCAGGGTCAATCTGCGAAGTGGAGGATCATGGAATCTTCCAGAAACTTCTCCTGTGACACTTTCCTCTCTGCATTTGCCCAGGGATGAGTAAGAGATCATCAATCTCCAAGTGGAATCAAGAACTATCAGAGAGAGGACACTAATCAAATCTCAAAAGCTGACTCACCCCCCTTGCAAACATCTATATATGGATCCCTCATCCCAGAGATCCAGAGGCCGGAATTTTGTATCTTGTAAGGAAGTGTTGTTGGTTTCTTGGTGCAACATCATAGTGTTGGGTGATCTAAGCTTTTCATGAGGTGAAGAAGGGCTTTCTTGCTGAGAGGATGATGCTGGGTCAGCAATTGGTTGTAATCCTCTTTGCTATTCTTGATTATTAATAAAGCTATTCAAGTCTTCCTCCACATTCTTGTATGATTGATGATATATTCATTTGTGTGGTCAATATATATCTGGTCCTATATTGTTTATGATAGTAGATCTATGTTCTTGGATAGTGTTATGCTGCTTTGGTTCTACAGGTGCTCTTTGAAGCTAGGTAGACGAGGAAGCGAGTGGCAAAGATCTATTAGAAGGGAGAGGAATCAAGTAAGGAACCAAGCATAAGATAGAGGTTGGTCTCCTTCTTTCCCCTCTTATCTACTTCTCATAAAGGAAAACGAAAGTGGTTTTAGTTTGTTTGTTTCCAAGGTAGCTACCAACCTTAGTGGGACTATCAACTCTGCATAAACACTAGATTTCCCGATAACAAAATGGCGACTTCGCTGGGGAACCAGTCGACCGCTTGGAAAGCGCTTGGTTCGCCATCGATTTTGCCTGAAATGAGAAATGTAACAAGCTTTGACAAAGGAACCAGTTGACCGTTAGGGATCCTTCCCGGTGTGCCGATAACATTGAGAAAGAAAACCGTTCACATGAACGTAATGGTAGTCCAAGGACCCCTGGATTATAATCTACTCCTTGGACATGACTATATTTATTACATGGGAGCCATTGTCTCCTCACTCTTTAGAGTAATGTGTTTTCCGCATGAAGGAAGAGTGGTCAATCTCGTAGACCAGCTTTCTTTCCCCGGTTCACACATAGCAAATAGTCATATACCATCCCTGAATGGTCTCTTCACACAAGGAATGTCTCATCAATCCCCAGTCCGTCCTCTTGATGAGTGCAAGTGATTCAGAGGATATGACTGGAACCCAGGGGGCATGCACCCTGGCCTGTTTCGACAGGAAAACCTTGGGTATAGGGTAGGTTTCCTCGAAGTATATATGACTGGTTGACACACCCGTCCATTTAGGAAAATGGGGTTAGACTGGAATATGATACCTCTGTTAAAGGTAGGCCTCTCCCGATAAAACAAATGTTTTGTCTGCAAATTGAGGGGTAACCTGGAAACTCTACTTCACTATACCTGAGGGCATGCAAACCTTTTGGCGTGCAAGCAAAGAGCGACCATTTATTTTTTTAAATTTGTAGTTCCTCTAACCCTTTAAACTCGTAGGATTGGTCGTTTCCTAACTTGCATAAAGAAAGGATGTGGGGCAAAGCTTTGAAAAAATGCCATTTTTAAATGAGACATCCTTATTATACGACTGGATCGAGCAGTTTTAACGCGGAATTCAAGATCGTTAAAAAAATAAACATAAGCAGTGAGCAAATGTCCCCTCGAAGTTTAAGCTCATTAAAAAATGAACCAATTTCCGGTAAATAACCATCATGAATGTATTATCATCAGCCTTTGAAGCCTTGGTCATGTTCTCATCATCACCTCCACTATGTATTGGCCAATCATTCACCTCCATTTGATTGTTTACCCTTTTTGAGGAACAGCTGTGAAGAGTGATCCTGTTAGCCATCCTTTTGACACTGCCGTGATTGGAAAATTCCAAACCTTACTTGGAATTAGCTGCTACCCGAACTTATCACTCGTTCCTCAAAAAACGAGTCTCCTTTAAGCTCTTTTCAACTAACTCGTAAAATATGAAAATATTGTCGAGCAATTGGCCTCTCCAGCTCATTAAAGTGACCGAAAGTGCTATCCATCCTTTAGATTTTAATCTTTTTAGACTTGATGGATTATTACACAAAAATATTGAGCGCTTGTTTTGTTTGGCTCGTTAAAAGTACCAAAAATTCATCCCTTTTGTATCATTTTATACTTTTTCGGACTCAAGGGATTATATGACGAAAAAGGATTATTGGAGTTTTCTTTACGTCCCTTTTTCAAACTCTCTAAAATTGAAAAGGACCGAGTTATCCTTGTCGTTAAACTCGTTAAAGCCGAATAGCGAAAAACTTGTCCATACAGACAAGAACAAGTTTCATTATCGCTAGGCTCATTAAAACATAGCGATGGGTTTGCCTGAAGGGAAAATTATAGAAAAAGCATATGTTATCCTCCTCAAGCTTGACAAAAAGAAAGAGGTACTGGTCAGCAATGACTGGGGAAAAATTCGGAAGAAAACTTGAAGAAATTTTATTGATAGCAAGTCGCTCTTCAACATGACACTTTCACTCCGCATCCGAGCCGGGTTGGGTTGTTCCGTTCACTGGTCATATCACCATGGGTCCATCACACCATCCATATTTGGGGTTAACGCTACCAATCCATCATGTCAGTGTCTTCGATATGTTCAAGAGAAGTCGCTCAGAGAATTCACCTATGTCTCACCCACTGCAATACATTTACACTCCATTCTTTCATGACTGCCACCCTGAACCTTATATCACCAGATCGTTTTCACCTCCATTAAAATCATTTGCTCCATTCCGTGTCATTGATGTGGGATTCTCTAAGGCCCTCCTATGATGGATCACTTCTTGTCAACATCAGCTCATTATCCAAGAAGTCAATCTAGGAACAACCCTTTCAGTACTTTGAAGCTTGCATGTCTCAATGGCAAGTTTCTCACTTCCAACGACAGGTTTACATCAATGGCCTTCGACCGAAAGATTTTTCATGGTGTTCGACGCCAAGTCCCTTTATTCACACCATGTGAATTGTACTGTAGTACCTTGAGGGTCATCATCATTATCGGTGATTCCTCTCGCGCCTGTTAACATCTTACATCATTGGTTGGTAATCAGGCAATGTCTTTCCATGTTCAACTCCAGAACATCTCTCACATGGATCGACTTGTACTTTGAGTGAAGATCAAATGAGATTGACGACCCTGGATCTAGTTTCATCCATTCGGGCTGCGATATATATTCAGGAAAATAAAGACATCAAATGTACATCATTACTGCATAGATAATCATCCAACCTAAGGGATGATGGCTCTACCAGAATCATCAGTCTACACTCAGACGATTGTCTGTCTTATGTACATGAAAATGAATTTATAAAGGTGAGCATGGGAATGCCCGCATCAGCTAGATCATGCAAATATTATGAAGATAATGTATTGTATTGTATCTTATTACAGGTCGCTTTCTAGCTCGAAAAAACTTCAGATCCTCATGATAAAGCATTTCACCCGACATCAACAGATTAACGACCTCATGCTTTAGGGGACAACTGTTATAGACATTTTTGGGCACTACAACCCCAATAATAAATTTCCATAAACCAAGGGCTCTTAAGTCCCTAAAAGTGTTGTTCCAACCTCTAAAAGAACAAGGTCAACTGATTACATCTTCTCCTAGAAGTTCTCCATGAAAAAATACTCAGAACTGGTCAAAACTGGACCATCTCACCTGCTCCATGGTCAAAGTGCACTGCATCCCACCTAAATACACACGAGAGGTGCGATGCATACTAAAAATCCCTTCTATGGGGTGCGATGGGTGAGAGTGGACAAATGGCAGGGTCAATCTGCGAGGTGGAGGATCATGGAATCTTCCAAAAACTTCTCCTGTGACACTTGCCTCTCTGCATTCGCCCAGGGATGAGTAAGAGATCATCAATCTCCAAGTGGAATAAAGAAATATCAGAGAGAGGAAACTAATCAAATCTCAAAAGCTGACTCACCCCCCTTGCAAACATCTATATATGGATCCCTCATCCCAGAGATCCAGAGGCTGGAATTTTGTATCTTGTAAGGAAGTGCTGCTGGTTTCTTGGTGCGACATCATAGTGTTGGGTGATCTAAGATTTTCATGAGGTGAAGAAGGGCTTTCTTGTTGAGAGGATGATGCTGGGTCAGAAAAATTGGTTGTAATCCTCTTTGCTATTCTTGATTATTAATAAAGCTATTCAAGTTTTCCACCACATTCTTGTACGATTGATGATATATGCATTTGTGTGGTCAATATATATCTGGTCCTATATTGTTTATGATAGTAGATCTATGTTCTTGGATAGTGTTATGCTACTTTGATTCTATAGGTGCTCTTTGAAGCTGGGTAGACGAGGAAGCGAGTGGCAATGATCTATCAGAAGGGAGAGGAATCAAGTAAGGAACCAAGCACAAGACAGAGGTTGGTCTCCTTCTTTCCCCTCTTATCTACTTCTCATAAAGGAAAACGAAAGTGGTTTTAGTTTGTTTGTTTCTAAGGTAGCTACTAGCCTTAGTGGGACTAGCAGCTCTGCATAGACACTAGATTTCCCGATAACATAGCCCCTCGCTTATTTTTCTTCTTCTTCTTCGTCCATTTCTTCTTCCTCTTAGCCTCTTGCTTACTATAATCAAGACTTTCACCATGTGAGGAGGAATAAAAGGATGAAGAAACAATAGGCGAAGAAGGAAAAGGGTCAACTTGGGACTGATGTTCTTTAGGTGGAGGATAACTTGGTTGAGAAATAGTTTTGGCATTTGGAAACAAGGAAGTCAAAATCAACCTAAATGTTAAATGAATGGTAAATCTAACAAGGGACAATGTTGCCATATAAGGAGCACCAATATTTCCAAAAGAAGGAAAAGGACCAAGATTCCCATCAGAGGGGTTTCCTTGATTGGTACACTTGGGAACTGTTGTCATTAGTCTCAACCTAAGATCCACTAAGGATTTATTCCTGGGTGAGGATGTTGTTCCATGGTCAATTAATTTATTTTATAAATTAAAGACACAAATAAAACTAAAAAGGGGTAAACTAGGCAAAAAGGATTACTAGGTCACTGTGAATTGAGATATACCAACTTGGTAAATCAAGGATTTATGTACATATAGGAAATCTCCCTGAATGTTGTGTTCGGTGTATCACAAGTGACAAGGCATTTGACTTAGTTACCTATGGAAGGATAGCAACCTATTGGGGACTTCAAAAATATACCCCAAGGTATGTGGAAGTGAAATCCGTAGTAGTCTTGTCTAATGCATAACCATTTGATGAGAGTGTTCCCATATACTTATCATGCATGGAGGGCCATCCAATATACCTGAAGGTAAGTGGAGAACGATCCTATACACTTTCATACGTGGAACAAGATATCGACCCCATAATGTAACACTGACAAATAATGACAACTCCTACATTTAAAGATGTCAGAACACATCTCTAGCTTAAACCTCTATATGTTTGCATTAAAGATCCAATTTCTCCTTAGGTTAATTGAGTGAATTTTAGAGTTTATCTTGAATTATGTTTCGATTTTAAGGCTCAAAACTCGATGTCACCTGAACACACCTATGATGCAATTAATATGATAAAAATAACTCTTTTCATTTTCCTTTTAATAATGAAAGGCCTAACTAAGTAGGGGAATAAGAAATCAATCAACAATGAAACGACCAAGTGATGCAACAATCTATCTCCTCAACTCCATTATTCCATTCAAAATCAAAGCCCTATATGCAATGAAAATAATGGTTTTTCTTATATTTTCTTTTAATTTTTCAAATGCAAAGAAAGATATGAATACAACTTGATTGATGATGAAAAGAAACCACAGAGACTTTAACTATAATGTAAAATTTACTTTTCAAATTCAACAATAAATCTATGCATACAAACCCTAATTGAAAAGATGAAATAAAAAACGAAACAAAATATTAGCAAAAAGGTGATGACACTCAAAGGTGATTAACACTCATACACATTTCACCCCCCGCGATTGGGTGGGGGGGCGGGGGGGGGGGTGGAATTTGAAAAAATGAAAGCAAAAACACACAATTTCACATGAGGGATTGGATTTATAAACACAATGAAAAACTTAGAGACTCAAAAAAACTTTTTGGACTAAAGAAGAAAGAAGAGACAGGTCAAGTAATTCAATTTTTTCATCCTACATGAATCAACACAAGTGTAGAATAAACACTAATGAACTACAACGTAGGCAATGAGAAGAAACAGGTGCACTAAAGCACTATGTCTTAAAATAGGGAATGCATTGGGGCAGTTTTGGTCAAAACACAGCACAAGAAACCAAACCAAACTCAAAAAGGTGTTTCCCTAAGGTCAATCAATGTCTAAATGAGTCATTTAAGGTCGCTTTGAGAGGTGAAAAATGTTAAGGTCAAGGAAGCCACTAAGGGAAAATATCGATATCCATTAGAGTCACCAATTTGTTATGTGTAAAGTTTCATGGTTCCAGAAAAAGGTGAATTACCTAGATTTAGTGGTCTAATCTAGAACACTAGAAGACAAAAAACATGAATTTTTCCTTAGAGAAATAGAGTATGGGAAAGAATTTGACCTAGAATCTATAGCAAGCCTTCATTTCCTCCTTGCTTGTAAGTTCTAACTCTAGCTCCAAGTGCATAATTAGAGCATGCACACATGACTAAAACAAGCAAAGGATCCACAACATCCATGTAGCATGATCTAAAATCCATATTCAATGAATCAGCATGGCATTGAAATGCGTGAGTGCAAACATAACACAACAGATATAGGAAAACAATATACTCTTTGTATTGAAAAATATAGGAGAGAGTTTACAATAATAAATAGAAGTTGACTTTGTAGATGTCCCCCCAAGCTAACTTGTCCTTCCATGTCACAAAGAAAACCTCAACACAAACCCTAATGCATGAATTTTATGACTCCTTTAGGTTAAAATTAACAGCATGAGGGCACTAGAAATCTCCGAAAACCAACCCAGACCTTGTGCAAGGTAGTAAATTTATAGGATTAATGTGGTAGTTTAGGAATTCTTATCCAATTACCAATCTATGCTTGAGATCCACATATTATCGAAGGATAAGCTTAAGGGATAAGAGATGGGTCTACAAGCTAGGATCATATAGGAATCGGAGCTCTGTATCCATGATAAATAGTTAAAACTATCTTCGAATCTTCTGGAAGAGGAAGCTTGGAGATATTTTTTATTTTCCATATTTTCTAGAATAAGCACACCTGTAGAAGGGAGCAACCTATGTTGACCAATGTTGATGAACAAGCATGCAACATGTGTTGAACGTAGGTGACCAAGCAAGAAATTTGCATTGGGGCTAAAAACGATGTTTTTGAGCACTTTGTCCCAAAAATTCAAACTTTTTGGAGAAGTGATTCTTAGGGATTTGTGAAGGAATGATGACAAAATGTTTAAGGATGTTGATTGATCTAGTTTGTAGGCCTATTGACCAGATGTGACAAAATGTCCTATAAAGATAATGCAAGAACTATGTCAGTTTCTATGTTATCCATTTTTTCTTCCTTCTGCATTTTCTTTCTAGGATTTTTCAAGTCTAGGTATTGGTTATCTATGGAGGGGGTTGTTCCTCTATTCCTTTCCAGTTCATTAGGCCTTGATACTCTTGGTTTATCTCTCTCTAGGAGGAAGGAAAAAACCCACTTGGGGTTTGAAGTACACCTTTCCACTTGATAGAGGTTTTCTAAGTTGCGAAGTCTAGTGTTTAGAGAATGTATCCATTGTTTTTCCAACATAATCAACCTTTTTCTTATGTTCCTTTTAAGCCTTATAAGGATCACTTTGGATTCCCTTTAAACCATGTGTTGCATCGTTCTTCTAGGGTCTGCCTAGGTGTCCTCCTATATTAATTTTTTTATTTTTATTTTCCAATGTTAGTCCGTCTTATTTGTTGGTATTTGTTGCATAAATCCAATAGCATAGACCTTAGATCCCAGCCTCACTTGGTTTTAGATCTCTTGGTTTATTATTTATTTGTGTTACTTATCTTTTCATAGTTTTTTGTTTTGTTTTAATAACATCTTGGGTGGGAAATAGTGTGTCCAATTGAATTGTTTTCTTATCGTTCATTTTTTAGTATAGTTTACAATTTCATGCTTTATTTTCTAGAAGCACATGGCATTTGAAAACATGCTCTAAGTAACCCATTTGAAACACACTCTTACACACACATTTTCACACCTAAAGCAAAATTTCACATTGTTTTTGTCTCCAAGCCAAGACTCTTAAATATTCACATTAATAACTTAAAAACACACATAGATTTAATCCCACTTGTGATCTGAATGGAAAATGGCATCAACCCATGGTATTCATCCACCCTTGGTATTGTAAGTGGCATCCACCCATGGTATTGTAAGTGGCATCCACCCATGGTATTTTCCAATGGTGTTGTGACATCCACCCATGGTATTCATTCACCCATGGAATTGACCCGTGGTATTGTAACTAAAAAATACTATAAGTAACAAGTCACATTCTGTAAAAGGACAGATTGTCCACCACAATGTAGCTTTTACAGCTATTCTCCGCTTTAATAAAACATTTCTTTGTGGTTTTGTTTATTGGGAATTCTCATCTTTTTATTCTGGAAATTCAATTTTTCAGATCTTGGGGGTCTCCCCCCCAAGATCCATTTCAATATTTTAGATCTTGTGGGTTGCCCTCCAATTTCAAATTTCAAATTTCAAATTTTTGCAGCAATATTCAACAAACCTCAGGAACGTGCTGCAACCTCCACAAACAACTTTCTTGGGCCAAGCAGGAATACTTTTTCTATTTTCATTTTTTGCAGGAATTGTTTTTGGGCGACAATTTTTTAGATCAGATCTGAAACATTTGATGAAAATTTTACAAAAACAAATAACAGATCTGTATTCCTTTGGAAAAAATACCAAAATTCAAAAAACAAATCAGTGGAATTGGAGTCTGGATGAGGGAGATATCACTGATTTAAAATCAGCTATGTTTTAGATTTTTTTATTTTATTTAATTTACTTATTTATTTATTTTTTATTTTTTATTTTTTATTTTTATTTTTTTTTCTGATGACAACTGGTGGACGGCGACTTTCCTATATTTTTTTTAAGTTTTGTGTAGAATTTCAGAAAATGGATTGCAAATCTGAGCCCCTCTTGAAAAATCACCCAATTTCAACAAAAAAATGGGTCGAATCAAAGTTCGGATGTGGGAGAGATATCGCTTCTTTAAAATCAACTATTTTTTCATAACTTTTGTGAAAAAAGAAAAATTGCAGTGTGAATCTGAGATTCTAAAGTGTCCAGATAAGGATGTCCAACACATGGGAAGATGCAGAATGGTCCTTTTGCTTCCAAAAAGAGGTTATAATAAATAGTCTGAGTTATATTGACCAAGTTATGTCCATTTTAATTCTGGAGCAACATTCGAAGTGGGTTCCCATTGGAGATGTGCCGTCCCACCCCACTTTAGTAGGCACCTACTTCACATTCATTAATTTCAGCATATTAGCATTCGGCTTGGGGTATTTGAATACATTCCTTCCCACCCTAGGCTATGTAGGCACCTGCTACCTCATTAACAACCAACATCATGGTTATGGGTCAACCACACAAAATCCTTATCATTGAATTCCATTTGCTAGGTCGCAGAGAGAAACCCAGATCTACTAGATTATTGAAGTCAACTGAATCCAAGATGTCAAATCTTAGATTTGAACTCTAGTCACCCTCATCACGACTGACTATGTGTAACTGAAATTCCTTGGTCGCTCTCTCTGTCACTATATGCGAGCGACTGTGACTACAGGGTCACTCTCAGGAGGCCTTGATGCAAGTGACTGTGGAACTAAATAGATGAAAAACAAAGTCTCTCCCTTACCATTTTTGTGTGAGCATCTAAGATGGTAGGGTCGCTCCCAAGGCTACCTTATGCGAGCGACTGGGGACCAAAACCTTCTGATCTGCCTCTGAACCCATAGTCGCTCTCACTAAACTATCTGTGAGTGACCAGAGAGCTAGAGTCACTCTCTTGCCTACCTTGTGCCTACGATTAGGGATGAAAAACTTATGTTCTATGACAGCAACCAAGATCCAGAAAACCCTAACCTAGAGCAAACCTTTCACCTATAATTTTGGACCCTGTGCGAACTCCCTTTGACGAACTTATGCGAGCCAAAACAAAATATAAAAATAGAAAAATGTCTTGATCAACTGTGCTGAAATGAACTTGAGGTATATTCCTTTTATAGGTTTTCTTTAGGGTTTACTTGGGGTTGATATTGACCCAAGCAGTTACCCAAGTGGTTAGGGTCAACCTACTCCATGATGAATGAATAAAATAAATAATTCAAAACTTAACTTCTTCTTAACCAAATTAGGTGATATTTGGGTCGATTTTCGTCCTCTTGAAAAGAGGAATTTAATGCAAGAATAAACTTGGTCATTTGAGTTGTTTAATGTGTAATTTTACCCTAGTTTCAAAAATTAATTCTCCCTCTCAACTAGGAAGAATTCCACCTACCAATATCTGTCAGTTGATCTTCGCATTATCCTTAAATGGTTTGACTGTCTCTGCTCAACTCTATCTGCTAAAACTTTCTTATATCTAGGAGAAGAAGAATCAGAGAGAAATAGCTTCCACCCATACTGAGCAATATGATTATATATCATACAGGGGAGCACATCTCCAACCCAATCCTATTTCCTACAGATCTTCCCAACAATGACTTTCAGTAGTCATGTGGTAGAACACCTACATCATAATTGACTTGGGTTGTACACCCCAAGTACACCCTCAACTTGTTGGCCAAAACGAGAAGCAGTATTCCCATTAGCCTGGATTTCTTGAGGGTATGATGCCAACTGGAGTATGTTGTAACATCATTTATTTTTGATAAGTTAGTTCTTACTTATAAAAGAGGGTATGAAAAAATAAATAATAAAAACTGAAAACTGAAAATGGAAAATAAAATAAAAAAAATATTAAATTAAACCCCATCAAAAGAAAATCAAAATTTGTATAAGTGAGCCAATTTAAATTCCACTTCAAAGAAATAAATTACATTGTAATAAATTAAGGTTTTGTGTGCAGCTTATTTAAATGCCACAACCTATTGTTTTGATTTGAATCATATTGTTTAATCATGATCAAATCATTTAAATTTATGTTTTATATTAGTGAATAAGTTCACCAAATTATTTAATATTTTTTTGTCTTAATTTAAATTTTATTATGCTTTTAACCAAATTCATAAACGAAAAGGAAAGTTTGTCGTGAAGTGCTAAGAAGCTGACACCTTTGGACAGTGATCCTCTTCCCCAACAATATCAATGGTCGGGAAGCCATTTCACACCCCCTTCCACCGTTGTGTGATAATGGCAAGGGGGTGGATCAAAAAGTGGCTTTCCTCAAGGTGGGCCCCTCACAACATGTAACTACCTCCTCACTTCGCACCCCCCCCCCCGCTCATTATCACTTACCGCTACCCCCCCCCAGAAATCCACTTATATACTCCACCCATACATCATCCTGCCAACGGCCACTCCCTTTCTCGTGCCTTCCATCCCCCAACCATTTCATTCCACGTGTCCATATCCATTGTATTCTATCTTCCTATCTGTTTCTTCCATCCGTTACATTCTCCCATTGGCCATAAATGAAAATCCTCCCATTCAGTAATGGTTTCTCTTTAACGGTAATGCATTCTATGTTATAAATAAGCCCCTCATCATTGTTACGCGATTTTCCATTTCTTTTTATTTAATTCAAGTTTCCTAAGTTCGACTCCTCCTTGCTTCCGCTTTGCGGCATAACTGAATTTACCATCAGAACGAAACCTTCTTTTTGTTAGGTATTTTCATCCCTAACCTTCTGTTATTTCCTCCTTCTAATTCTACAAATAATGGATTCTAAAATAAAAGACCATTTCTTTGGTAGTCAAACCTCATCACATGAAAATCACAAAGTCTCTAATACCCTATAACTTGATCACATTCCCTTAGCTGACCAGTTATTCAAAATTACAAACACGGAGTGTGAATTCGATATATTCGAATTGCACCGTTGGTTAAAGTAGACTTACCATGACTTTGAAGATGAAATCAACTTATGGGAATCTTTATTGCCTATGTACATGTTTTCTCAGATCCATCCTTTTCCTGACTTAGTCATGTGGTGTCAAGCTAAGTACAATCCCTTATAGAGAACTGTCATATCTCAAAATTGGGACATTCTGATATTGATCACCCCTTAAACTATCAATATGATGCTTCTTATCCCTCAAAATAGTTCCCTTAGATTTTTCTCCACTGTTGTCTTAATGGATTTATACCATAAGCTCACATTCCCCCAAAGAGCTCAAAATTTTGAGATCTTTCTCCCATAATATGTTGAAATTCCTAAAAATAACCCTCCATACCCAGCATCCATGTTCCCTAAGAGAGCTAAACACATCCTTTCCTTAGTTTCTTCCTGGTTAGGTTACCAAACAAATCAATGGGTAGACAAATCTATTCTAGGCTTTCTATTCATCTTCTCCAAAGAAAACAAACCTGCTTTCATGTATAACTATAGTCAATTTTTGGCTGAAAGTATGCATGAATAATTGATGAAAATTACTACTGAAGAAGTATTTAGATATTCCTCTATACTAGTGCTTATGATCCTTTTTCAATAAGGAGATAGGTTTCCTATAACTTTACACAAGCAAGATGACCAGCGAGTGATTCAATTAGTCACATAGTGGACTTCATTGATCAGGAGGAACTCAATTGAGTTCAATTTTTGAGATTTCATTGACTGTTTTATTCATCCAGTTACACAGGTTCTCAACAACTAGAGCCTAGGATCAGTCCAAAAATCAAAAGGATCCTGCATCTAAGTGACCAAGCCAAGATAGGGACTGGTATCTTTACTAGAATTATACAGAGATTAGTGTATGGCTATGAACTAGCTCCATACAGATTTCCCAAATATGTTCCAATGATAATTTTCTCTCTAGAATATATTAGCAAAATGATAAGTATGGATGAACTACATTTCATTGCAGGGAAGAGGAAATCTCAGTTCAAAATCAAGTAATAAGTAGGATCATTTATTGGCAATACTAGATTAGTAGGTATTGAAGCATATTCAATCCTCAAACAAATGGGATTCCAACCAAGTTTCACCTGGTCTTATGACCCATTCAGTATAATCTCCAACTTAAGGGTGGAACTCAAAACCACACCTTACAATCATACTCTAAGACCAGAGATTGAAAAGTAAAGAAATCAATAACAGAGGGAGGAGAATACACTTCAGGAAGCAAAAGAACATACTTTACCTCCTTCTACCCTCCAGACTCCCACTTCTCAAAGTAGGTAGGACAAGAGTCCGAGAGAAGAATCTTCATCATCAACAAAAGGTTAAAAATAATTCATTATCTATCAGAAGAAACCAAGGACTGACTCCAAAGGCACTACTACTCAAAGTTAGAAAGAGCCTATAATCGTCAATTTGGATGATTCATAGGTTTCTACAAGGACAGAAGAAACTGTAATCACCACTCCATCCTCTTCTTTAGTTTCACAGAATTTGTTGGAGATCACCCAGTCTGTAGGAGTAAGTGAGCAAGAGGAGCCAAACATATTCACTAATTACCTTGAAATTAAACAGAAGAATGAACCTTTGAAGGAAAATGTCTATGCTTAGTTTTTGAAATAGACATCAACTTCACAACACAGGTTATTGACAGCTTTTTACCCTAAAACAGGTAGATTGCAAATGGAATTCCTACAAGCCCAAGTGTGTTTTCCAAAGGCTTCTTCAGATTATAAGAAGACTATATTTTCCTTTGATGCCAACCAGATACATCTAATCGACCAGATGGACATGCATAACCAGTCTGGTGAGATGCTTTTCTATACCATGACTAACATTGCTATGGAATTATCAAAACTAAGGACATCTCTTTCAAATGTACACTCACAATTAAAGATAGAAAATATATTCTATTTGGAAAAGGATAATAGGGTAAAATCATTAGAAGACTTAGTGATCAAAGTTGGGTATGAACCCACTGCTATTAAAGCTGTAGAGGAAATCATTAAAAAGAATTATGCAGACATTGCATCATTAAGGAAGAAGATCAAAATACCTTCTACAGAGGATCCTCAAACCAAGGAGATAGCAGAAATTGAGTAGCACAGAGAAGAAATGCTCAAGTTGATCACTGAGAAAAATGTATAGATAAACACAATGGAAGAGCAAATTAAGAAATTACTTAAAGAAAAGGAAGAATCTTCTTAAGTAGCCATAGCTCCAATTACAGTTATAACTATTATAGTGTCAAGGACAGTAGGGGAGTCAACATCGGCAACAACAGAGTCTACATCAACAACGGGTGATTTAAACAAATTCATACATGAGTTGTCTCTCCAAAGACACGAGAATGAAAGGCTTCACAAGAAATTTAAGAATCTAGAGACTCAAAAGATTAAAAATGACACTCTTTATGTTGAAGAGATGCATAAGTCCCATTGATTAACCAGAATAATAGAAGGGTTGGAAAATGAATCATTAATAGCTCAGAACTTGGCCCAAGCCAAGGAAAATATTTGGACAGACATCAATCATGCTATAACTAATGTTTGGACCTCCATACATATTATTTTTGAACATGAAGAGCTGATAAATAGGTGCCAAACAATTATTGAAGAAGTTAGAGAACTTCTTAAGGATAAGCCAAGTGAAGCCTTAGACATGATTAAAATTATCAATTAAAAAATGAGAGCCGAGTTGGAGAAGATTTAGATTTTGGACAGGACAAAAACTATTATGGAGATTAAGAAGGTTTTGTAGAAAAAGAATCTCATGACTCAGTTGGAGGCCAAGTGCCAAGCCTAGAAAATTGTTGTCCAAAGGTTTCATTTCAAGTTCAACTTAATCAACTAGAGAAGACTACCAAGATTCGTGGCACCAAATGATAGGTTGATCAGTTTGGAGGAATATTGTTAAAATATTTATGCAATTACAACTGATAAAGCTAGATTTGCAAGCTTAGAGGGCCACCTTATAGGGAAGGAAATATTAGAAGCTTAGGATTCTGATTTAATAATCAAGCATGAAATCAAACACGTCTTTGTTAATAAGCCTACTTTTGAAAAATATACCAAGATTGATGAAGTCTACAAAAAATTGGTTAATCTTTCTATACCAAGTGAAGATAGGTGGGATCAATTATGTGAAATTATCGAGTAACTTTCATCACCAACTGATAGACATCTAGGCAAAACATTTTGGGGACCAGATCATCAACAAATTCCTTGAAGATAGTGCCAATCATTAGTTTTAGGATTCCTACAATTTTGTACTATTTTTGTATTTTTTGTTAAAAATGTCTTTAGAAGATCTTTAATTTTGTATAAATAACTCTTCCTTTGAGTTATTAAGGTTTGAAGCCTTGGATGAGCTTTCAAAGCAGAATTGTAATCAAGCTAGAGATTTGCTTCAAATTAATGAAAGGATTCTGGATTTTCCTCAAATAATTTGTCTCCTCGTGAGTTTTTCTTATGTGTTCATTTCATTATGTTTTTCTTCATGTATTTAAGTCTTTATGGAGAAACATAAGTAAGATCAAACTGAATATCAGTGCATATTAAATCCACTGTGAAGTTATAAATAATAATTAGAGATTAGTTTATAAAATTGTGTGTTATTATAAACTCCTCTATATCAATAAATTGTCACACCCATCTGCATTAGATTAAATACATTTTGTTGACCAAGAAAACATTGTTTACCTGCATTCCTTCTTATAATCAATTAAATATTCTGTTTGAATATTTAGTAAGTTGTAATTCCTTAAGACTCTATTATTCACTCAATTAAAATCAATTAACTATTTTTAGACAAATAAACAACCCTTTCATTCTATTTGGCAAGTGTTAAAGTTTAAGCACATGTTTTCAAACTGTTCATAACATTGGTCATCCAAAAAAATTTAAAACAAACAAAACATTTTAGATGCTCTAGCATGATTAATTAACCTAGAATCATCTTAGAGGACAATGGGGTATACTCTACAAAGACCAAGAGGGGAGCAGCATTCTCCGACACTATAAAGATAGGGGAGTAGCATTCTTCTACCATGGGTAACATATAGAGTAGCTCCCTATTTTCCATATTTCCATCAACCCCAGGAGCCCTCTATCTCAATTCCTCACCCTGGGAGGTCAATCAAGGTGGGAAGAGTATGCTCAATGTCCTTGATTAGCAGTGCCCCTTATCAGAGGGGCTACATCCATCACTCTAAGTTGTTCTATGAAATCTAGAACTTTCTCTTTGGTAATGCTTTAGTGAGAATATCTTCAATCTATTCATCTGTCATATGTGATGGAGCTTGACAGATCCCCTCTGAACCATGTCTCAAATGAAGTGATACCAAATCTAATTATGCTTGGACTTGTCATGAAACATGGTATTTTCTGCCAAACGGATTCCACCCTTGTTGTCACAGTATATCATTGTTGTATCTAGGACCTGCTCAAATAGCTCTAAAAATATATTTCTTAACCATGTTGCCTCGCGGCTAGCCATGCTAGCAGAAATATATTCTGCTTTGGTTGTTCTCAATGCTACTGAATTTTGTTTCCTGCTCATCCAGGATATCATGGTAGATCCAAGGCTAAAACAACATCCATATGTACTTTTCTTGTCGATAACATTTACAACCCAATCAACATCAGTGTATCCATGAAGTTGAACATTTCCTGCAGAATATCTCAGGCCAAGTGTGATTGACCCATGCAGATATCTCAATATGTGTCTAGAAGCTATCCAATGTGTGTGGCGGGGCTCGGTCATGAATTGAATCAATGTGTTTACTACATAGCATGTGTCTGGATGAGTGTTCACAAGGAGCATCAAAGCCCCAATAAGTTGTCTATAGTGGTATGGATTTTCTAGGTCTAGTCCTGTAGCATCTCCACATAACCTCTTAAAGTTCATTTCCATCGGAGTAACCATGTATTTACATTCATTCATTCCAATTCTTTCCAACAACCTTCCAATGTATTTTCCTTGTGAGAGGAAAATCTCACCAGACATTTTCCATACTTCAAGGCCCAAAAAGTAGTGCATGAGACCAAGGTCTTTCATATCAAACTCAAAAGCTATCTTCTTATTACATTCATTCATCAGGGACTCACTATCTATCAAAATTAGATCATCAACATATAAAACCAAAATTAGTAGCATAAAGCATATCTTGGACTACCTTGAAGTAGAGGTTGGGATCGACATTGCTTCTTGTGAATCCTAACTTTACTAAGTAATTTTCAATATGTGCATACCAAGCTCGAGGAGCTTGCTTCAATCCATACAATTCCTTCTTCAACTTGCAAACATGTGTTCTTTGATCTTCAGCTTTGAATCCTTATGGTTGTTCAACATATACCTCTTCCTGTAACATACCATGAAGGAATGTGGTCCTCACATCCATATGATGAAGAGTCCATCCCTGACTCGCAGCAAGGGAAACTATAGAATGTATGGTTGTATATCGAGCTACAGGATCAAATATGCCATCATAATATTCTCCCTCTTTCTGAGAGAAGCCTCGAGCTATGAACCTTGCTCTATATTTATCAATGCTACCATCAATGCCATGTTTGATTTTAAATAGCCATTTTGAAGTCACAACAAACTTCCCTTTCAGTCTAGGTACAATATCCCATACTTCAGTTTGCATAATAGATTTGTATTCTTCAGCCATAAAATTCTTCCAAACTTGTTCTTTTATTGTTTCTTCCAATGTGGATCGTTTGGCGTGAATCATAGTACTCATAGTAGCAACATATCCCTGATACATGCATGGTTGTTTCCTTTCTCTAAACAATTTGTGAATAGGGTATTTCTTTTAAAATCTTGTAAAGTATTGCAAAGCCAAAGTTGTCTCTTCTTAGAGGGAGGATCACTTGGAGGAGGATCTAACGAATCCATAGGTTCTATTGGATCATTAACCATATCAGACTCAAGTACAAATGGACCATCCAGAATATCCCAGTCATCATTCTCTTACTTGGGAGGAGGAGGTGGAGGAAGATATATTTCTTTTTCAAGAGTTTCACCTTCATCAAATGTTACATCCCTACTAATTTCGACCTTCATCTGAGCTAGAATATAAACTCTATATGCTTTAGAATTTTCACAATAGCCCACAAATGTACCTTTTCTACCAGTAGCTTCCAATTTTTTCCTTTTGTCTTTCAGCACATGAAAATATATTGGGCATCCAAATACATGAAGATGGTTGATATTAGGCTTAGTTCCTGTGAATATTTCTTCAGGAGTCTTGTTTTCTAATGCTTGATGAGGCACCATGTTCTGAACGTATATAACAGTAGATGTAGCTTCAGCACAAAGGAACTTTGGCACCTTTTGATCATGGAGCATAGCATGGGAAACTTATAATATATACCTGGTCTTTCTTTTAGCTAGACCATTCTGTTCATGAGTACATCGCATAATCATTTCCTTCTTGATTCCATATTTCTTGCAAAATTATATGTATTCTTTTGACATGTATTCTCCTCCAGTGTCGGACCTAAAGACTTTGATTCTCTTTCCTGATTGATTTTCAATCAAGGCTTTGAATTCCTTGAATGTTTCAAAGGCTTCATCCTTGTGCTTAGGATAGTATATATTTAGGTTTTAACCCCATACAGAAATTACCTACATTACAAATTCTAAAAAACAGAAAATAAACAATGGTGAGAGCATAACACATAAAACAAATATACACAGAGATTTTCCCCTGGATCCCAAAACCGGGACTACCAGATTGATTTTTCATTATGTTCCTTTCAATGTTACAATAGATATATATACATGTCGAAGCATCCATAAGCCCCAATCCATTAACCCTGGACTAGAACATAACCATAGTTCCCTTGGCCGAATCTACAAAATACCATGGACTGAAAACCATCACACCCAAAACCATGGGTAGGTCCGCCCACCTAATATAGGGCCCAAAAAAAAAAAGAATTCCTGAGGCGCTGCCCCAGACCTCGGAGAGGGGGGCTACCACGAGCCCCTAACCCCATGGCTTAACTACTCAGGCTAGTCATTGAAAGAATATAACACAACCCAAAATTCTCCCACTTGTTGTTTTCTTTCCACAAGAGAGCTTAGTCATTTATCCAACCCTGCAATGCCCATTGTTTCTCTACACCAAGAGAACTTCTTAGTGCTCACATACTTTGTCAATGCATCTACAGTATGCTTCAAAGTGTCCACCTTTACCAACAACACCTTTTTGTCTTCTACCATATCCCTCACAAAGTGATATTAAACATCAATGTGCTTTGTCTTTGAATGATAAGCAGGGTTCTTTTCCAAGAAAATTGCACTTTGGCTGTCACAGTCTATCCTTATATCTCGTTGTACTAACCCATACTTGAGCATAATCTCTACAACCAAACTGCTTCCTTACTTGCATGAGTGGCTACCATCTATTCTACCTCTGTAGTTGACAGTGCCACTACAAATTGTATCTTACTCATCCAACTAACTACACCTCCAAATAGGTTAAACACATACCCACTTATAGATCTTCTCTGATCCAGATCTCCTATCCAATATACATCAACAAAGCCACGAATGTCCAAAACTATGTCCAATCCTGGTCGTCCTTGGTAGCACAAACCATAATCACTAGTGCCATGCAAATACCTGAAAACCTATTTCACTAATGTCCAATGCTCCTTCCCTAGTTTTGACATAAACCTACTCAATACTCCCACTACATGTGCAATGTATGGTCTAGTACAGACCATTTATACATCAAACTACCGACTGCACTTTCATATGGAACATGGGATATGTCCTCTTCCCCTTCTTGTGTCTTGGGATATTGTTCAACAGATAACTTTACACCTATAGGAATAGGAACCTTCATCAGTTTACTATATTGCATATTAAACCTAGGTAACATTGTCTCGACATACTTCCTCTGGTTTAACCAGATCTTCCTCTTTTCTTGATCTCATTTAATTTCCATGCCCAAAATATAGTTTGCAGCACCAAGATCGTTCATGTCGAATTTGGAGGACAATTGGGTCTTCAAATCTTGGATAATTTCTTTGTCATTTCCAACCAGCAACATATCATCCACATACAAGACTAGATAAATAACATAGTCACCAACTAATTTAATATATACACAGTGATCTTCTTTGCTTCTAGTGAAGCCAAGTCCCCGTATAAATGTATCAAATTTTTGATACCACATCCTTGGTGACTTTTTTAACTGGGGCGAGTCATGGAAAGAATATAACACAACCCAACAATATCCTTGTCTTTCTTGAGAATTCGTCAATAAAGGTAATGTAGTATAGATGACTACCAACATAATGTATAGGCATCAAACCACATATATCAGAATGAATGAGATGGAGGATGTCATGAGCTTTGTTCTTACTAGAGGGAAATGGTCCCCTTGTTCTTTTTCCACTTGCACAACCTAGACAAACTCCATCATGATGAGCCTTAACATCAGGAATACCACAGGCCAATTTATTCAATTTCAGAAGTGCATCATAATGAATATGAGCCAACCTGCGTGCCATAATTTGCTGAAATGATTGGTATTATGGGCCAGTGCTGGGAGAGGTCTTCCAGTGACCCTATAGATTCCTTCAAATCTTGATCCTAGTGTGAAGGCATCTCTGATAGGTGAATCAATAGAATAGGTTATAAATTTACCCTTGATGAAGGAAACCCTCATCCCTTTAGCTTCAAAAGAAGATATAGATACCATGTTCTTCAGTAATCCTGGTACATACATAACATCACGCAGCGGAATTGATTTCCCAGAATTCAACTGAAATTTGACGGACCCAAAGCCTTTCACAGGATGATTAGAGTTGTCTCCAAGAATGATATTTATATTAGTCTCCCTCTCTACCATATTAGAGAGGACTTCCTTATAACTAGAGAAATGATGAGTGGCCCCACTATCAACCAACCAACTATCCCATGAATCTAGTGGAGAAGAACTAGTAAGAGAAGAAATGAGAATGTATTCTGATTTATTTACAACATTACTTTCATACCTAGTATCCCTTGACTTCTTCTAAGGATGATGATCTTCTTCACGGTCGCTTGAGGAGTCTCCCTTTCTTCTATCACAGTTTTTTTTATGATTATTCCCTTGATAGCTTTTCTTCTTTTGTTATTGTAGTAGCCTCTAGTGTTGTAGCATGGCCTCTTTCCTATCTCGGGATAGTCTCATGCATAATGGACCTTTAGTGACAACTGAATAATTTAACATGAGATGTTGATCTGTCATTCCTTCTTTTTGTACTTTGAGAATGAGGATTCCTTGATAAACCTCTTCTAGTCTTCTTTCTTTTACCATGAGTGATGTATGTAGCGGGCACTCCCTCTTCATCCTTTCAAATCCTTCCTCTTGCTATCATCCTATATTCTTCTTGAGTTATTTTTCCAACTATCTCATCATATGACAAAAGGACATTATTGTTTCTAATAGTAGTAATGAAGGTTTCCCAAATAGGAGGGAGACCTATAAGAGTCACAACTACTAGCTCTCTATTAGGTACATTTTCTCCAACCCTCTGAAATTGATGTCTAAGATGAGAGATCCTCATAATGTAGGATTGGAAAACTTCTCCTTTGTTCATTTTAACTTCCTTGAGTTGATATTTCAAGGTGATGATTTCATTCAGGTTGTTGACTTCATACATGTCGATTATCTTGTCATACATATCTTTATACTTTCTTAAATTCCCAACATAAGTAGCTAAATGATTTTGTAAACCATCGCCTATAATTCACTTTTCTTTAGACTCACCTTTCTTATACCTATTCTTGAGAGAAGAGGAAGTGTTTTCTGGATGCTCAGGCATCCTTGAATGTATTCTAGCACATCATTATTGTCTGCTATGATTTCCAATATGACTTTCCATGCAACAAAATTTGATGCATCACCCAACTTTTCATGCTCCTTGAAGGTGGAGGACGACATTTTGACCTTGACTAGGAAGTATTCTTTTTGAAGTAGAGGGCTTCAAAGCTTGTCTTCCCTTGGGATTTTATTTCACCTTAGCTCTGATTCCATGTTAATTTTTCTGATTGTTCTATGTTGTATCAGTTACTTTAACCCAATTATCCTTTCATTAACAATGCATCCAATTATTAGCAATATAATCAATCATAAACATAACTAAATAAAGAAAAATATATGTAGTGATAGTGAAGACAACAACAAAAACATAAGAGACAACAGATTGGTCCAAGACCAAGGAAAAAAACCATAAGGGGAAAACCATTTCAAATCTTCTTCTTTAGTAGATCATCATAAAAATATTTCAGCAATGATTACAATGAGCTTAATACATATGATTTGCAGCGGATAAATAAATCATATCTACAAATATGTTATAATAGTAGAGATAAGCCTAGATCTACCATATCACTGAAGTTGATTGAATCCAAGATGTCAAATCTTAGATCTGAACTCTAATCGCCCTCATCATGACTAATTGTGTGCGATCGAAACTCCTTGGTCACTCTCTTTGTCAATGTATGTGAGCGAGTGTGACTGTAGGGTTGCACTCTCTGTCACTTATGCGAGTAAGTGTGATTGTAGGGTCACTCTCAGAAGTTCTTGATGCAAGCAATTGTGGCACTAGACAACTAAAACTCAAATTCTCTCCCTTATCATTGTTGTGCGAGTGATTGAGATGGTAGGGTCGCTCTCAGGGCTACCTTGTGTGAGTGACCAGGGACCAGAAACTTTCGATCTACCTATCAACCCAAATTCACTCTTACTGAACTGTCTTTGAGGGACCAAAGAGACAAATTTTCTATCGTGTGTACTTTATGCCTCCGACCGAGGACCAAAAACTTATGTTCTTTTCTAGTGACCAAGATCCAAAAAACCCTAACCCAGAGTGAACCTTTCACTTGTAATTTTGGACCCTGTGCAAACTCCTTATGATGAACTTGTGCGAACCAAAACAAGAAGAAGAATAGAAACATGTCTTGATCAAGTTTGTTGAAATTAACTTGAGGTTGCTTCCTTTTATAGGCTTTATTGAGGATTTACTTGGGGTTGAGATTGACCCAAGCAGTTACCCAAGTGGTTAGGGTCGACCTGCTCCATAATGTATGAATGAATAAAATAATTAAAAACTTAACTTCCACTTAACCAAATTAGGTGATATTTGGGTTGATTTTGGTCGTCTCAAAAAGAGTAATTTAATGCAAGCATAATATTGGTCATGTGAGTTTTTTAATGTGGAATTTGACCCTACTTGCAAAAATTAACATCCATTGTCCGCAAATAGACTCTAGTCTTCCTAATTCTTCTAGTTCATCATTTTATTTTGAGTCCTCTTATCACCCAGCCACTACCATGTCTAGTGACAACATTGGCGGCAACATTGTTCCTAATGCAAACACTAATAGTGGAGGAAATGTTAATAGTAACACTAGTAATACTTAGGGTTCCCGCATGGAGGTAACATTGAAACCTCACAATGAATGGCTCCTTCTCAGCCATTGCTCCTTTACATGGATGGTTTGAGTCTCCTTCATTTGAACCAACTTATAAAGGATCATCTTCACCATGACCTAAATTAGCCACCCATGCCAACTAAGCTTCCTTCTGACATACCCAAATTTGAAAGGAGCTCGAGAGAGGATCCCACAAACCATATTCATTCATTTTATATGTGGTATTCTTCTAATTCTATCATAGATAATTCTAGTTGTCTACGCCTTTTTCAATGCACCCTCACCAAATTTCTTGCAAAATGGTACGTAGACCAACCCCATGCATCTCATTCGATGTTTACGACTCTATCCAATGCATTTGTATCCTACTTCCAATTACCTCTCCTCTACGACACTATAACCAAACTCTTGATTTCATTCTATCAAAATTTTTCCACTTTTCTTTTTGATCATGTACAGGAATGGCACAGAAGGTAGAGCATATGTGAAGCTCTATAATTTGAGGACCGTATCTATATGGATTGATTCTTGCAAACATTCCTCACCCCATTAGTAAAGATTTCGCGTCACATTTCCTTCAAACTGAGGAAGAATCTTTCCAAATAGATTTGAAGTTTGATCTGGTCTATACCTTGCTAGGTTACGTCTATAGTGTCCTCCCGGACTTCCCTCGACCTGTTGCTTCTTTTGCACCAGGGGAATCTCACGCTGATGATGGTGTCATTGGATCTTTGTCTTATCCTCAACCTTTCCCATATCTACAAGGATCTATGGTTCATGGCCAACCTTGGGGCGGGGGGGGCGCAATTCCACCTACGCTTATCCCCCTCCTGATCCTTTGCAAAGTTTCCACATCAATCTATTTCAGGGCTAGTTGTTACTCAGCCTAGTTATTAAAATGTTGTCATGAATCCACATCATCCACTTACACCACCTAGTGCTCCAACCTTAATGGCACTAGCACCCCAACTCCCATGCCTTAATCTCCTATGTCGCATTAACCACCACCTCCACAAGGTTAGTTTTATGCGCAACATAATTTTCCTCCTAACCCCAAGAGAAGGAACCAGGGGAAAGGTAACCAAAATTATCAATTTTAGGTAACCAAGATAATCATTCTAATGCCAGTGAAGGGGATCCATTTCTAACTGCAACCCAGCAACGGGGCAGACAATCCATGCAAAACAAGGCCCTTCGAACCAATAAGCCTTGTGCTTGTTGCAATAAATATGGAAATTATACTCATGACTATCCCCATCTCCCTTAGACGTACAAAACATGGAAAGATCAAGTAGTTTCCTCTAGAGGGAAGCATCCTATGGCTCCATTTGCACCTCTTTCAATGCAATCGACAATGCTTACCAACCCCTTCCCTCACCAAGGATATGTGGCCTCCTAAGTTGGCCAAAATCCTTCACATCCCCCCTCTCAACAGCCAGGGAATGGGCCATACCAAATTCTTATGATTAATTCTGAAGAAGTTAACCTCTAGACCCATCACACCAATATGAAAAACCTCTTGAAAATTCAGCCATCTATGAACAATCTAATGTTTCTATAGAGCCTCTTTCCTCACCCAACAGTACCTTACAGATCCCTCCACCTAAGGTAGATGTTCCATCAAACATCATCAAAGTTCTGTCACATTTAAATGTTACAGATTATCATTTTTTCCATACCTATAACATAGTAGATGACTTAGCACAATCTCATGTTGATATGTTAGCGTTGGAAGTTCTCCAGATGTGCCCATCTTAAAGAAAAGATATATTATCCACTTTATGCATTGTGGACCCTTCCCATGATCACATGATCATCTTTGATGTTAACAACATGGATCATCCTCGCCTTCCTCCCTCTATCACTTTTTAGATACATCTCTCCATTAAGAATGTCATTTTTCGGCGGTGTATCATCGATGAAGGCACATCCACTTGTATGATGTTCACTACTAATTGGAAATGACTTGGTTCCCCTGACCTCTCACCATAAATTATCACTCTTCATGCACACAATGGCCGCTCCTTGCAACCCCTTGGTTTCTACTAGAATTGTCTCATCGTTGTTGTTGGCAAGCAGGTCATGATCAATGTTGAAGTTATTGATGAACCTCTCAATTATAACCTCTTGCTTGTTCGTAGTTTCATGTATGCTATGAAAGTAGTTTAATCTTGTGTCTTTCATACCATGAGCTTCCCTCAACATGGGAAGATATTCAACATCAATAAATTGACTTACTACGATCCTCAATCTCATAAATCCCCCCCAAATTTTTATTTCCTCGATGGTGGGTAACAATTCAATTCCTTCTTTAACCGAGAACATCCTCGGAGTCTATAAAGATTCATCATTGCTTGGGGATTATTATGGCCCATCACCTATTTCTACTAAGCCCAGCTCATCCAATGTTTGTATGTCCCAAACATCATGGATGTCCAAAACATAGTCTGGTATGTCTTCCCAACAACCATCTCAACAAAAACCTCCTTCTCAAGACACGACTGGTCCCTCTTGGACATTACCCATTTTACCATATTCCTTTCTTACTTCCACCAACAAGAATATTCTCCACCCTTGTGATGGCTATGTTGAGTCTCCTGAACCTTATTTTCGAGATCCCAGTTTGGTATATTGGTCCCCTTGTCAATATTCCACATGATTAGCTCGAAACTTATGTGGCTTTCACACTAGTTCAACCAGTTCCCACCACCCCAACCTCTATTTTAGTTCCACCACAACCTCAGTAGGAAACTAATCCTATTGCGAAAGCATCGAATGAGGGTGGAAATATTGGAAAAAGAGGGGAAAAGATAAGGAATCCCAAGTGACATCATGTTGACGATGTTGTACCCACCAACATTCAGGGGATCACCTTGGTATGAAGTCTCAACTAGACCTCACACCGTTTGTTGTGGGAGTCCCATCTGGTATGATGGCCCGGTTGCCATTGTCTTAAGGATTTTCCTCAAGTCTTGCTTGTTAGCACAACAGAGTGGTATGCTTTGCCTTCGAGAAGTAAGGTTCACGTGCCTGGTGAATGCTAGTGCACTTGTGTCAATGGTTCTTTCACTATAAAGGGAGAGGGTGAGAGTGAGTTCCAAGTTGGATGGGATGAATTCCCAACTCGGCTAGGAACACACAACACAATAGGATGTGCACTACTTCCAGAGGAGCAGTCCACATGGATGCAACAATCACAACACACAAGGTAAGATAACATGTACAACACTCAATGGATGAGTCCGAAGGAGTGCAACAGATGTTACAGCAAGAGTTAAGCGAAAGGTCTGTGTGGTGTTTGGGGAGATAGCTACCAAAGGCGAGACAAAATAAACAACTTATACAACACATTTCCATTAATAGATTATGTATTACAACAAGTGAAGTAGTTCAAGTGTTCAACACAGGTTAAAGAAACATGCATTATAAGTGTTCAAGATTAGTCTTACAACAATTAAAATACATGTGTGAAAATTTGCTGGCTTGTTAGCAGTCTTTTGAAATAAGCGAAAGTTCCAAGACACATCGTTACATCATACATCACTAACCCCAAGTTCAGGCCATTGGAGCCACTACTTAATCCTCAAAGAAAATATTATAGACTCTCTTGGCTATGTGGGAGGAGCTGAGATGAAAAGTACTTTGCATGTACAAATGAGGGGGTATTTATAGCCAAGGGTGAAACTGAACCTTGTGGTTGTTCGACTACCCTCATGATTGTTTTACTTCCATGACTTTTTGACTTTACATGACTCTTTATACAACAAGTGGGTCTCTTGAACTTCCACGTTACATTACATTGATTGACAACATAGCCCACAGTGGAGATGTGGGTGGCATGACGCATGAAATGATTTGACGTGACAATGCTGGTACATTTGTGTTGTTGCTAGAGTACATGTCGAGCTATAGTGCTGCCAGGTGATGGATGTCTTCATCGTGTATCACAACTTCACCTCCGCATGGCAAAGTGTGTGGATTCTTCGATGGTCTTTGGTTCTCTTGATGATGCTTAGGAACGTTGCCTTTTTCTTGCATGTTGGAAGGCTTGACAGGCTCATCTATTCCTGAAAGGTGCACATTCATCCGTTCATCCATTCGTGAGCACATCTTACATGTTTGCTCATCCATCTGTACACAAGCATATCTTTTCATGATCATCTGTTCACAAGCACATCTCTTTGCATGCATCATTTGTTCATCTGTTGGTGAACCTATACTTCTACATATGCTCCCTTCGTTCATCCCATTCGTCATCGCACCATGTTTGTTGGTGTACCATTACCTGCAAACACAAATGACGAGATGACATCAAATCCAAAACCTCGTAGTCTACCATGAAACATGATCATTTTAGATGCAGGTTACTGGGAGAGGCAGCAAGGTTGTGAAGCGGGATGATGGCTCTGGGCACTGCTGATGAAAACTGCGCAAGAGTCATTGAGTGATGGAGATGGGAAATCCAAGTTGATAATGATTGTCTACGAGGTTTGGCTCAGCTGGAAGGAAAAATTGAACAAATTTTTGGAGGGATAGTCTAGGCTACAAGAAGGCAAGGTAGGAAGGATCTGCACAGTTTCCAAAACGAGCAAGAAACAGGGGCTGGAAGGAAAAAATTGCATAATTTTTTGGAGGAACGGGTTGGGCTACAAGGAGGGTCAATAGGCAGAGATTGTGTAGTTTTTGGGAGGAATTGCCCGGGATCCTGGCAGCCAAAACTTCACAATTCCCAGAGGTAACTGGCAGTTGGCTGTTGGATCACTGGTAGCCAAAACTACACAATTCCCAGAGGTAATTGGCAATTGGCTTCTTGGTCACTGGCAGTAGAAACTGCACAATTCTTGGAGGGAGCTGGAAATCTGTTGCTAGGAGCTATTGGCAGGGGAAACTACATTGATACCAGGAGGTCAGCCTTTTGATCATCTCTGCGCAATTTCTGAGCTAAGCGGACTGTTGGGTAATAGAAGGCCTGCTCATGAAAAATGTGCAATTTCTTGGATGAACAGTCGGTCGGCTGTCAGGATGACTAACTAGGAAAATTATGCAATTTTCTAAGGGAGACAGGGATAGGCACTTGGTGTCTGTCTGACCTATCTGTACAATTCCCTCAGTCAGCCGAGCAGGTAAGGTCAGTGGCCTCTACGCAATTTTTTAGGGGAGTCACTCCTGGGGTGATTTTCGAGTTCGACTATTTGGGTGGTGAGCATGAAAGTTGATTGAATTTCTTGCGGGCAAAGAAAATTGAAAAGACTTGCTTGGTGCTTTAGCATTTTTCTGGGTGACAGTCGATCGAGTCAATGGCTGGGTGATGGTTCGACTATCAGAGGGGAGTTCGGTCATCAAAACTTTCTATAAAATGAATAAGTGTGTGAACGAGCTAAAGATGAATATGTGATCATGCAAACACACACTCACATGACTCAACGATGAGATGACTCAAACCACCCAGAAACACATGTTCAACATGATTGATCGACAGTGTAAGCGACAAGTGCGACACTCATGATTAACCATTCATTGATCGAGATGATTCTTGTGGGATAGTGAAAGTGTCTCCTTGTGTGAGTATGACAAATGCTTTCATAGCAAACACAACAAGCACATACGAAGCGAAGAATTCGAGCATAACTAGAACATGGTCACAAGCATGAATTAGACACCAGTATGTAGAAACATGAATGAAATGAACAAGCAAGGTAGATGCAAGAACTCGCTCAAATCATGGAGTGAACCCGAGTGTGTGCAATCATCAAGTGAAACTCTCAAGGGAGGCTCCGAAATTGGGTGCAAGCCAAAATTTTGGAGGGTGGTTGTAGCTGCTACAACACTTGGAGACACACTGGTAGAACTCTAGCTTCTCTGTTTCAATTCATTGCTAGCACAGGGCCTTCGTCTTTTGGGGAGTATTAAATCATTGTGCGGGTTACTTCATATTCCCCACTTACCCCATGGATGTACATGGTTTACCCATTGCCAACTCAGTCAAACACAATCAATAGTTCAACCTGATCTCAGTGTTTCGAATTCAAGAAGGGTAGTTTAGCTCGCGAGTTGTAGATTTTCAAAGTATAAGTTTTCATCTCTAGTGTTACTCCACTACCAGCAGGCCTGGACAGTACCCTGGCAGAGTCACATAATAATGCACACATTTCTCCACTGCCAACAAGCCTGGTCAATACCCCAATGGAGTTACATGCTTCACCTCTCTATGCAAGAAGCCTTTCTCTTCTTTTGCCTTTGTATTTTTCAAGAGGAATGTGCATAGGCACTTATTTATTTTTGGGGCAAAAGAGGGATCTCGACTTATTGAGAGTAGAAGAGGTTTTTCCTTTAGAGAAGCATGTAATACCTTTGACATAGGTTTGCGCATTTATATTTTCCCCTTCTCCATTTCTACTAGTTGGATGAGCTCGAACACATAGAGCAGAAGGCTAAGTATAGGTGTGGGGCTTCCCAGTGTGGACACAGGTTCATGGTTGGACCAAAAATTCCCTTGCAGAAGGTTCGTATTTTCCATCAAGACTTCATCGGCCAAAGGTTACAACCAAGCATAGAGAATATAGACATAATATTGGCCAAGTGCTATAGTGTCACAAGTTCCTTCAAATTTCAGCCACATACTCTATTCAAAATCCAGAACATAGTAGTTGGCAACACTTATTTCTGGAAACAAAAAGAGTAATATATCAAACAACAAAACGAATGTGAAAAAAAATAGTAAGCAACATCAGACAAAGAAAGAACAAAGATAATAAGTAAAACAAACAAGATGAAAACAAAAAGTAGCAAGCAAGCTATGTACATGGCACGGGAATGGTCTAGCCTATTGAAAATAATGCTTGAGATCTTGGTCATTGACAGGAAGGTTGTCAATCCTCCCGTCAAATGATTGCAAAAGATACGTGTGTGGGCCAAGCTTCTCGTGGACTATGTATGGGCCAATCCACAGGGACTGGAACTTCGTATGTTTGCCTTTATCTTCATAGGGCTTATCCCATTTGAGAACTAAGTCACCCACATCGAAGTTAGCTTTCCCTAGAGACTGCTTATCGAACCATATCTTGATAAAGTTCTGGTGGAGTGTGAATTTTTCCTTTTCTTTCATCCTT
Organism: Pinus tabuliformis; assembly: GCA_031772625.1. Classification (NCBI taxonomy): domain Eukaryota; kingdom Viridiplantae; phylum Streptophyta; class Pinopsida; order Pinales; family Pinaceae; genus Pinus; species Pinus tabuliformis. The sequence continues at coordinate 45,221,638 of CM062815.1, forward strand.
TCTTCTTGAAGCTTATGGAGAGCATCCATACTACGTTGAACTAGTTGGCAAGGCTTGCATTGTGATTCTTACGAAAGCTGAAGTGCAGGAAAGTAGATATTTGGTGAAAGGATGGATTCTTTTCCATAAACCAGGAAGTATGGTGAGGTATTTAGAGAGGGCTTAGGTGTTACAAAATCAGCCCGTAATGCATTTGTTAGGGCGGTATGCTAGTTACGCTGCTCAAAGAAAATAATCTTCTTGATTATACGGATGAGGTTTTTATTAGTGGACTTTGCTAGATCATTTCCTTGCGAGTAGTAGTTCGATGAATGCTTGAGCACAATCCCACTCTCTAATGGAAAGTCATAGAGTTTCAAAGGAGAAAAATAATTTTCATTATAAAAGACAAGTGATACCAGAACGCCGAAGCGTGAGATGATCATCTGCTAGAGGACGCTGATGACCTCCTGGTCGTTCACTTATTTGAGAGGAACTGCTTCTGTCCACCGCATGAAGTAGTCATTTTCTGTAGGGATATAGTGGTGTTGTTTTGACGAATGAGAGAAAATTTCCCCAATGATTTCTAGGCCCCACTGTTGGAATGGTTCGGTCATTGCAATAGGGTGTAGTGGGGTTGCTGATCTTTGTGCTCTATCGGCACAGATCTGATAGATCAGGCATTTGCAGGCATAAGCATTTGCATCCTTGAATAGTGTGGGCTAGTAAAAACTAGCTCGCATAACTTTGTATGCAATTGTATTTCCCGCAAAGTGACACCTAGTGGGTCCTTCATGTAGATCTTGCAGTACCTTCCTTGATTCATGTGCCTCGAGGAACCTTGGAAAAACTCAATTACTGTTCTTTATGTAAAGAACTTCGTGCACTGACTAATATGCTAAGGCTTTCAAGTGTAATGCCCTCTTTTGTCTGATAGAAACGTGAGAGGGTATGGTGTCGTGCTCAAGGTACTAGCACACATCTGCATACCAAGAGGTTCCGTCTCCAGTGGGTTTCGCTCACCTTATGTCATACATCTCAATCTCCTGCTCCCAACCGGCGAGCTCTTCTTCGTTCTCCAGAGAGTGCACTACTTTAGCTGCAAGTCTAGAGAGCCCATGTCTTTTGATCGTGTGGACTGGTTTCATTTCAAGATAATATTCTTGCAAGCTCATCATCTAGTTTGCACGCCATTCACCCAGTTCTTGTTGTACAAGTAATGTGTGGACTGTTGGATGGGGGACAAAGACTATGTAGTGGTTCTTTAGCAAGTAGGGCCTAAAGCGTTTTATCGCCTTGCGAACTACATAATCTTGCTTGTCAACGGTGAGGTAGTTGAGCTTTGGTCCCTACATGCTTGCACTCATGAAGGAGATGGGATGTTGATCATTAGCTTCATCCTTCTGAGTGAGTACAACAACTAGTGAGTTATCGGAAGTGAAGGTGTATAGCCAGAAATATTTCTTGAAATCTAGGCTATAGAGCGCAGGAACTTTTGCAATGTCTTGCTTTATTCGAGTGAATGCATACTTTTCCTTCTTGCCCCAGCTGTAGACTACATCTTTCTTAATCATGTCTTGCATGGGCTTAACTATCTGCACATAATCCGAGACGAACTTCCAGAGGAAGTCTATTTTGCCCAAGAAGGATTGCATGGATTTCTTGTTGAGTGGGTAAGGAATCTGTGTAATGGCTTGGACCCAGTCTAGATCCACCTTAATCCCACTTTTGGCAACAATGTGTCTGAGGAGGTTCCCCTCCGACAGTTGGTGAACACTAGTATTGCAACAATAATGCTGCAACTACTGGGCTGCCTACTTTACTCTTATCAACCCAGTAGTTCGTAACAAACTTGGAAGCAACGATGCTGTATGCAAAAGTACTAGTTCTTACTGCAAGCTGTCACTTGGTCAGTTGGCGCAAGATCACTAGGATCTCAATCCAACTTCTATGGATTCCAGAAGAAGCTCCATATGTGATGAAATAAAGGAAAACTTACTCTACAGAGGCTACTCTACTTGCAGAAAGGAAAAAGAATGAAAGGTAAAGTAAACCTAACAAACCCTACTTAACCGACTATTCCTACTTTTGTAGAAAGAAATATGAAAACCATGAAATGAATTCCATTATCTACTCAAGGAATTAAACAACATCTACTCAAGCTATTTCTAGAAGGAAATGACGAAAAAACATCTTCTTCTTTTTTTTTATGTATTTTTATGTGAATTTGTCATGCATGTAATTTATTTGTTTGTGAATGTGGCAACGAATACGTGGTGATGGAGGGTGGTTCTAGGACTTGAGAGGGTGTAGGATGGTGTGGATGGGTCCCAGGAGGTCTCATGTGGCCTTCTGGAGGCTTTTCCTGCAATCAGCCTTCAAAAGGAAGCCTACAGGAAAATCTATAGGAGGACACAAAGGATCTTCAGGAGGTCTATATGAGGATGCGGAGAGCAGTTTTGAAGGTTTTAAAGGTGTGAGAGTGGGTGGAAAGGGTAGATGAAGGATGGGATGATGTGTTAGGGAACCTAGGGTTCACCAAGGATCACTAGGAGAGGAAAAGATGGTCGGGAGAGAGGAAGAAGTCTTATGGAACATGCAGAAAACTAAGGAATATTTGAGGTGAACTTTGGGCGAACTGTAGGGCATAGATTAGGGAGAGAATTTGATGGCTGATAGGCTAACCTGCTATGACGAGAAATCTGCTGCAAAAGATCTGCCAGTCAAACAATGAAACCAAGCAAGCAAGGAAATTAAGTATATCAAAAAAACAGAATTTTTCATCAAGCTAATCTAAAGTATGAGCTATGGAAAGAAATTCTGAAAAATGCTAAAATGAGAGAAATCATGGAAGAAGACTTATTTCAAAGACATAAATGAGCATGGTGAAAGAGAGCTAAAGCAAAGCATTAACCTTCTAACAAACTGCAACACTAGAAATTCTATGGAGAAGGAAAATCTGTGTTTTTGTGGCAGCAAGAGGGTATTGGCCTCAATTCATGGTCCAAAAGGGTGGAAAGGAGCCCAAGGCACTATTACTGGCCTTCTGTATCTTCTTTCTATCACTATTTATCTTGCTATAGAAAACATAAATGGAAACACCCTTCTAAATCACCAAAAGTAACCTATTCTTAACCAAGAAAGAAATTCATCTAACAACAACTAATCCATAAACTGAAACAAAGCATATAAATACAAAGAAGTGGAGCTTGGCTACTTGGATTGGGCCCTAACCCAAGAGCTTAGCCCTCTGAGGTAACTCAATGCTAGCTCAAGAAGAATCTCATCTTTATTAACAAAATAGTAATAGGATTGCATGAAATTGTCACCGAAAGTAAGCTCGAAGTTGTGCAAAGAAAAACTGCAACAAAAATTCAACAAAAATTCGACCCTAGTGAGGCCCTAGGCCTCTCTACTTATACAACTAAAGCTCCCAACATCTTCCTTAAAATCAGGGAGGCTTGGGTCCCAAAACTTGAGATAAACATAAGTTATCCTCCACTTGCTCGGCTGACTCCTAGTGCATTGATTTGGCTATTTGTGCTCCGAGCTGCATGAAGGAGAATTCGAAGTGGGGAGTAATAAATGAGGGGGATTCCCTCCTATAAATCCTCTCCTTTGTCCACTTCGAATTATTGCTGCCAATTGTCCATTGAATCTTTGACTTTGTCTTCAAAATTCAACAAAAATATGCATTAAACACATATTAGACCTCATGGCATCATAACTAACCCAACTCACTCCATAAGCATAAATATAATCAAAAAAATGCAATAAGCTAAGAGAATGGTTGATTTAGCTATGTTCAGAGGCAAAATGAGCTCATATAATTACCCATTTATGGGGCTCATCATCAACCCCTACTAAAGGTGTTGCTCATCCTCTGAGAAACTTAGTCCATCTCCTCATCTTTGATGGCCCTAGTGGCCTCCCTAAAATCTCATGCTTCTGATGTGATCTCCTCTTCTTTGTCATGGAATCCTACCTTTCTTTCTACCTCTTCCCAATGTTGTTGCTCTTCTTCCTCTTTTCTGCCTTCTAGCATGCCTAGCAGCAGTGGAGGACTGAATTTGAGGCCAATCCGATTGACCTTCAAACTCTACATGGAGCACTTGTACAGTGGCACTCTCCTTAATGCCTCTTTAATCCTTGTTGGGGAGTGATACTCCCTGATCTGCAAACGGTGTGGTAAGGTGTTCCACCTCCTCATACAATCATGTACACTGTCATCCCCAAGTAACCTTTCCATGTCCTAAAAATGTGAAATGGCTTGTGCTTGATCACTTATATATCTAGGGGAAATTTGAGGATTATTTGCAAGTAGCTGGTGTGCGCTGATGAGAGCGATGGGATATGATGGCTCAGTTCTGATCATTAAGGGCTCATTCTGCTCCTTTATCATCAACATCCTTATTTCTGCTGCCCTTAACTCCTCATTATTCATCCACGATGCCATGGCCATTAGTTGCAAGTCCCATAGCTTAGCATTGGGATCCCACACACTCATGTCTATGAGGGCCATGTTATGCAGATAGAATTCTACTATTTTTGCCTTGTCTTCTGATGAGCTTTGGTAACGCAGGTCCATAAATTGTCTATAATCTTGAAAAGGCATTGTGCCTCTCTATGCCAAAGTCTTTATCTGAAACTATAGCCAGTGGTTCTTGAGGTATAATCCATAAGATTTTGTTGGTGTTCTACATTACACTGCCTCCATGGACTATCTGGCCATGCATGCCAGTTGTGTCTCCTTCTCTTGCAGCTATCTTCTTAGCAATTCATTTTTTGTTTCAAGGTGAGTTCTTGTGATTGCCTCTCTATGTCTGACAGAACTTATTTCTCTGCCCATTTCTCTAAGTTGATTCTCCATACAACCAATATCCTCAACCCCCTTGGATTTGGCAATTTGCATCCACTTATGGGTCCTTATTCTTTCTTTCTCCCACTCAAAGAATAGTGGGATTGAAAATTTTTGTGGAATGATTCTTTCCCCCTCAAGAAGATTGTAGTAAGAGCCAAGACTAGGTTGGGGGTCAGGTTCTTGTGCCTCTGTTGCTTCCTCCTTCCCCTGTGGCTATCCTTCTATCCTTTTTCAAGTTTTTTCAATCTCCTGTAGTCTTGACAGGGTCTCCGGTAGAACAGTCTGTGCCTCCTGTAGAACTGTTTTTGAGTCCTGTAGTTCTACTTTTTCCTTCCATGTGGGAGATCTATGAGTCCCATTTTCATAAGTGATAGGTGCCTTGGAAGGGGATTCCTTTCCTTGGGTATAGAGTGAATCTTCAATAACAATAGGCACTTTAGAAGAAGGCTAGGGTTTCCCTGTTTTGATCCTTGTGCTCTTGCTAACCCTAAAATACATTGAGGTCTGCCTCTTCCTCTTTTGTTTTGGTTTAATTGGGGTGTTGAGGGCAATGAGAGTAGCTGCTACCTCTCTTTCTATGGTCTTAGGAGACACTTCTGTCTTTTCTACCCCTTTTTCTCCTCCTTCTGTCTTTTTCTCTGTCTCTATTTGTTTCATTTCTTCTTGCTCTGTTTTGGTTTCTTCCTTCTTTGTTTCGGTTTCTTCCTTCTCCCCTTCTTATTCCTCAGTTTCTTCCCCTTCTCCCCCTTTCTGCCCCTCCTCCTCACTATCAGAAGAACTGATATCATAGGTGAGGGCCTTTATTTCATCTTCTGTTGTCATGTTTCGGAAAATTTCCCATGCTATGGGGATTGTGAATATATGGAGGGCTTCTTCCACTAAAAGTTTAATTTACCCATGCTGAGCTAGCTGATCTGGACTCCCTTCCTTGAACTTAATGCTGGAGTCTATGAGGGACTGGAGGAGGAAATAGGGGATGCTGAGTTTCTGGGGTGTTAAAGTGTCCATGCCATATCTCAACTCATGAAGGGTTATAAAATGGTAGCCATAGACTATGCTATACCTCCCTTCACAGGAAATATATTTGATGATTTTATAACTGAACTCATCCCAAGGGTAGTGTATGCTTGCCCTTCTAATTCCATTTTTATCTTCTACAGGATGTTAATTGTTTTGGAAGAAGTTTTTCTTGGCAGCCTGTCCAATTGGTTTTTCATCTTTGCTCCAAGGTAATCCAAGGGGAAGGGTAGTAACCCTACTGATAAATACTGGGGTTATTTCCATGGAAAGACCTATAAAAGTGACAGTGGCATGGGTTCTTGAGTGAGGGAGTAAAGGAAGGGCAAATTCCTGAGCAACTTCCTCATCAAACCCTCAGAATTTCTCAAAAGATGTCATCCAATTTGCCCTAGTGAATATGGCTAGTACTTGGGGACGTTCGTGGAGCCTGGTTGAATTAGTGGGCTCCTTCATCATGAATCCTCCTATCATTGTGCTTATACCCCTTTTGAACACCAAATGTAGAGATGGAGAGAAGAATTTTGAAGAAAACAAGAAACCAGAGGAAAACTGTGGTTTTTTTAAGAAAACATGCAATTTTTTTTTTATGTAATTCCTCTTCTTCTATGGACTCAATTCCTCCTTAAAATGATATCATTCCTTGCACATATTGATAATCAAGGTGGGTATGCATGGAACCTACCTCCTCAAGCCAGGAATCGAGCAAAACACCTGTGTTTTCTCCTTAAAAACAACTCACTAGCCCTCCTATAGAACTGCTTGTAGGTGCTCCTGTAGAACCTATAAGTGCTCCTGTAGAACGCCGGCAGTAGGAGGATGGATGAGAGTAATGGAGAATGATGGTTTTGAGGCTGTGGGGTGACAAGGAGCTTGCTTCAACTAAGTGGACGAGGATAGAATGAAAGAAAATGTAGTGAGATTGTTTGGTTGAGGAGTACTTATTCCTTCTTTTAGATATTTATGATGATGGGGTGAGCTGGCAAATAGGTACATTGGCCATATTTGGACCGTTGGTCCCGACTTGCCTTGTCATCATGGTTTCTTCCCGCAATCACCTCTCATCATTGCATCAGAGTTTGCAAACCCTCCACTACCTGTCCTTTGGATCTTTCTCTGAGTTGACAATGCACACGTGTGGTGACATCTTCAGATGAGTGCAGTCAACTGGGTAAAGGTGGGCAAGTTAACTGACCACCTATTCTCATTCAACCCCAAACATCTTATTCGCTTATGCATATTTTTCAATTACACAAATGCAACAGAGGAGCGTGTTAGTCACTTACCTATGAGTCGAATGTATGTGTTGTAGAGTATTTTGGCTCCTTTTACTGCTTCATGCTTGTATTTCCTTTGTTGCATGCTCTCTGATTTCTGATGTGTGGTAGTTTGTCTTGTGCAGGTATCCTCTGGCTTGATCTAAGCTTCAAATGTCTCCTTTAGTCCATGATTGCACTTCTTTTGCTGTTGTGGCTTGATTTTAATGGGATCAGATGCTACAGGAATTCCTATAGGAGCTCCTGTAGTGATCTGAAAATCACCCTTGAGTGACCTCAGTTAATTTATTAATGAATGAAGGTATTACAGACTCATGTGCTGGTGGGTGTCTATGTTATTTTAGGCAATGGATCGATCAGATTGCAAAATACACAGACACTGGAAAATGGAAAACAGTAGAGAAACACACTAAGCAAATACAAGAACACAACAATTAATAAGGAGTTCACCCTATCCTCCAGGGCTACATCTCCAGTCCAGCTTTTAGTGGTGGCCTTCTTTTATTGTGTCTTTAAAGCAAAGATTTACAATGAGGAGCTCAAATGAGTCTCCTGAAATAGATAATTCTTGGTAGGGTGGTTCTTGGATTCCCTAAGCCATTAGAGTGCCCAGACTCTTTTCCTTACCAGATCTTGACCTTTCTGGTCTTTAATGGGAGGAGCCCAATGTGGTACTTGATTCCCGACAGATCCTTTTAGGGATTTCTTGAACCTCTCAAGCTTGTTGTCTGCTCGATGTTGCCTTAGGTCAGCTTGGCTCTCTATTTTCTGCTTCTTGCTTCACTGTCTTTTCTTCACTTTCACTCTCTCTGTCTTTGTTCTCTTCTCTTCCTCTGCGTTCTGTTCTCTATTTGTTCATAGCTTAAAGCCAATCTATCCCTGACTGCTCCCTTCCTCTTCTGCCCCCGTCGAATTTCCTGCTGCTACTCGCTTAGAGTTCCTTGTCTCTACGTCATCGTCAATGACTCACAGGGAGTGGCCACTTGTCCTCTCACGAACTGCACCAGATCTTCCTCATCAGTTTGGTTTTCCAGTTACACTGTGGTATGAATCATCTGCCAACTCAAAGGTCAAATCAGACGTCAGAATTTATTTATGTCACGTCTTAATCCCCTAACAAATCTGGTTTCTCCATTGGGTGCAATTTCAACCGTCAGATCTGGAGCCCCTAGATCCTATGACATTCGCTCATTTCGGGTAGTTGAATTGTTGGACCATTAGTGTGTGATGAGCGACGGTTTTCTCTCTCATCTGCGAGACACGCGTTGTGTGCTGAATGGAATCGCTCGATTTCAGCCAAATCCGCTTACCGCCCAAGGATGCCCCCAATATACTGTCGGTTTTGGAGCACGGGACCTGCCTTTCACCTTAGTGCTTTCCCCACAGTTTTCTGGCTTCCATGTAACTAACTGCTTCGGGGCTCTTTCCTTCTCAAGGGGTTTTGCCTAGCGATGTGTGATTAGCGCTAATCGCGCATCAGAAATGCCCTCTATTTCCCTATCTGGGCTTCCCAAGTGCCATTTTTCCTCCTGCGCAGTCTCCATGGGCCTCGGTCAGCACGCTTAGACCGAGGTCCTCGTCGTTCCTTGCTGGCTGCAAACTGCCACTGTCCAGAGGTCTTCCTGATCACTCTGTGTTCATAAATTCGAATTCTGTCATGATCTGATACAATCATGGTAGTTTGATTATTTTTCATGGATCCAATTCGGATCATGGCCTTCCCACTGAAAAAGCTTTGGGACCACCAAAAGTTGGTTTTCAAGCATCGACTAAGTGAGGGTAAAATTGTCTCACTTGTCCAATCTCTATCCACTTTGCACTGCTCAGCTTTGAACCCTTGAGCCCAATTCTGAGGTACTCAACATATCCTCTGCGTGTCGTCCTCACCTTCCTGTCCAGAACTATGTCTTCCTGCAATTCATTAAGATATTAAGGTAGCAAGTCATCAATAGAAGGCAATTGACTCTGCTCTTCGAGATCCTCAATTAATGAGGGTTCAAACAATCTCAAGCAATTTGCATTGACCACTGAGTAGATGTGCATGTAAGCTGGTAGATCAAGGAAAAAAGCATTCTCACCAATCTTCTCAAGTATCCTAAAAGGTCCATACCTAATAGGCTTTAGCTTTTTACCTTCACCTTGCATCCTGTCCTTGCTGATATACAACCAGATTTGGTCACCAACTTGGAAACTATGCTCCATCCGATGCTTGTCATGCCTTGCCTTGTATTTGTCTTGGCTCTTTTCCAGCTGTTCCTATACTATGTGGTGGATCTCCTGGATTTGTTCAATGAACCTAGTTGCCCTGTCCACATCACTATGTCCCTCAACTGTGGTGTCTTTACCAAAGACAAAATCAAAAGGAGACCTTGGGGTGAAACCAAAACAGGTCTCAAAAGGAGATCTCTGTGTAGAAGAATGTTTTGCTCTATTGTAAGCATGTTGCACATAACACAAATGTTCATCCCAAGGCCTAGGATGTTTACTGTAATATCCTCAGAGTAACTAGATCACTGTCTTGTTAACTGCTCATGTCTGGCCATTAGTTTGTGGATGAAAAGATGTGATTTTTTTCAGTTTGGTGTCCATCAATTCTCACAAACTTGACCAAAACTTCCCCACAAATCGGGTGTCTCGATCAGATACAATGGAAGTGGGTAATCCAAAATGAACACATAAATGTGCAAATAATAGTTTTTCTATTTTTTCAGCTGTAATCTGTTTATTACAAGGTATCAAAATACACATTTTGCTGAACCTATCCACAACAACATACAGGTAATCATGACCTTCCCTAGATTTAGGCAGTCCTCCAACAAAATCCATGGAAACACTTTCCCAAGGGTGAGAAGGAACTGGTAAGGGAGTGTACAAGCCTAGTTTTCTATTGTTGGGCTTGCTTTTAGCACACATAGTACACCCTCTTACATATCTAGAAACTGTCTCATTCATTTTTGGCCAATAACAAAATCTTTGTAGTTGTGCAACTGTTTTACTTATCCCAAAGTGACTTGATATTAGAGAAGTGTGTGCTTCTCGAATTATCTTTACTCTCTCAGTTTGTGGAATGCATAACTTCCCACAATGGTATAAGAGTCAGTCCATTACATGATAATCTAATTCTTCTACTCGTTTGCCTTGACTTAAAGTTGCATGTACATCTTTAAAGCCTATATCTTAAGAATATTGTTCAATGTAGTTCTCATGTAACACAGAATTATGCTAAAGTATAGTAGATGCATTTATAATGGGCCTAGATAACATATATGCAACTTTATTATGTATGCCCTTTTTATATCTGATGACTAAATGAAACTGTTGTAGAAAACCCATCCATCTGTAGTGTCTTGATTGCTGCAACTTAGTTTGGGAGTGTAGATATTGAAGTGGTTGATGATCAGTATGTATTACTGTCTCTTTGCCCATTAAGTAATGTTTCCACTTTTTCACACTCTGTACTAATGCATACAATTCTTTATCATATGTAGGATAGTTAACTACTGCAGGATTAAAAGTCTCAGAATGATAACATATGGGTTTACTTTGTTGTGTCAACACTTCTCCCATGGCATAGTCACTGGCATCCGTTTGGATCTCAAATGGTCTCTGAAGATCAAGCAGTGCTAGTACAGGTGCTATACTAATATTTTGTTTCAAGGAGTCGAAGGCTTTTTGTTATTTTCATCCCCAATGAAACACCTTGTTCAATCCTATTAAAGCATGTAAGGGAGTTGCAATTGATGAAAAGTTAGAAATGAATTTCCTCCAATATTGTGCTGCTCCTAAGAAGCTTCTAACTTCTGTAGTAGATTTGGGTTTAGGCCAATTTACAATGACTGCAACCTTAGAGGGATCTATCTTCAATTCACCACCCCATACTATATGACCCAAATAATTCAGAGATGTTTTGCAAAATTCAAATTTTGAGAGTTTAACATGAATTTTTTCTCTTTTCGAAACATCTAGTGTCTGCTTAACATGCTTTAAGTTTTCTTCCCACGTTTTGCTAAAAATCAGAATGTCATCCAGATACACAATAACAAAATCATCAAGAAAAGGTCTGAGTACATCATCCATCAATCTCATGAAAGTAGCAGGAGCATTGGTTAAGCCAAAAGGCATAACCAGCCACTCATACAATCCCTGCTTTGTTTTGAAAGCAGTCGTCCATGCATCTTGTTCTGCAACTCTGACCTGATGGTATCCACGGTGCAAGTCTATCTTGGAGAAATAAACAAATTCCTTCAATTGATCTAAAAGATCATCTATGAGAGAAAGGGGATAACGATTTTTCATTCTTATCTTATTCAGTGCTCGATAATCAATGCACATTCTCCACGAGCCATCTTTCTTTCTCACCAAAACGATTGGTGACCCACATGGTGGTGTGCTAGGTCTGATGAACCCTTTCTTGAGAAACTCCTGCACCTGCTTTTTGATTTCAACATTCTCTAAAGCAGACAACTTGTACATTCCAATGTTAGGCAAAGGAGCATCTTGCTACAAAATAATATCACGCACTATTTCCTTTTTGGGTGGTAGACCTTTAGGTTCTTGAAACAAGATATCATACTCTGAAACAACATTTTCTAAATCAGCTTGTTGTTTAGAATTACAGCCCTCAAATACGTTGGTTTTATCACGTTCCTTTTCCTTTACAACCATCATTAAGAATTTCTTGCATGAATTTATCATTCTTTTCATTTGCCCTTAGTTTATGAGAGTATAATCATTCTTGAGCTTATGAGCTCTTACAAAGTATTCGATTCCATCTTTAACAAGTAGACACTTGTTCTCAGCTCTATAGAAAATAGCTTTTCTATCATACAATTAAGGACTTCCTAAAACAATTCCACATATATCCAAAGGAATTATGTCCAACTCAACCTCATCTAAAAATGTTGGCCCAAAAGAAAACTTGAGTTTGCATTGTCTAGTCACTTGTAGTTGTGCTTTATCATTCAACCATCCTAATGGTTATGGTTTCTTGTGAGGTGTAGTTGCTAATCCCAACTTCTTTACAATTGCTTCAAAAATTAAATTTACTTGTGAGCCACTATCAAACAAAGTATCAATCTTTTGATGTTTGGAAATAACTCGAATATGGAAAATCTCATGTCTTTTTCTCTCATTTTCTTCATCAATAATAGATTGTGCAGAATTACTAGTAGATGCTTCATAATTCTTACTTTTTATACCTGTGGCTACAATGGTTGTTTCATCTCCTGAGTCTGACCCCAAATCTTTCTGAATAGCTGCAGCAGTCTTCTTCTTCTTGCCCTCGAACTTCTTAGGTCTTAGCTTTGGATGCAGAATCCAATAATGCTCATCATCATGCCCATCCTTTTTACAGTGAGTGCATGAAGCTTTGCTTTTCTGTGTAGTGTTAGCCTTCCTTGCTTTCCATTTCTGCTTTCTTTTCTGTGTAGGGATTACTTGAACCTCTCAAGCTTACTGTTTGCTCCATGATGCCTTAGGTCAGCTCGGCTCTCTGTTTTCTTCTTCTTGCTTCACTGTCTTTTCTTCACTTTTTCTCTCTCTGTCTTCATTCTCTTCTCTTCCTCTGTGTTCTTTTCTCTTTCTATTCATGGCTTAAAGCTAATCTATCCCTGACTACTCACTTCCTCTTCCGCCCCCATCGGATCGCCTGCTGCTGCTCGCTTGGAGTTCCTTGTCTCTGTGTTATCGTTAATGGTTCACATGGAGTGGCCACTTATCCTCTCATGAACTGTGCTAGCTCTTCCTCGTCGGTTCAGTTTTCCAATTACACTGTGGTATGACTCATCTACCAACTCATCGGTCAAATCGGACGTCTAAATTTCTTTATACCGCGGCTTAATGCCCTGTCAAATCTGGTTTCTCCGTCGGGCACAATCTCAACGATCAGATCTGTAGCCCCTAGATCCTACGACATTCACTCATTTTGCGTAGTTGGCTTGCTTAACTGTTAGCATGCAATGAGCGGTGGTTTTCTCTCTCATCCACCAGACACATGTCGTGCGCTGAATGGAATCACTTTTTTTCAGCCAAATCCACTTAACACCCAAGGATGCCCCCAATATACTACCAGTTTTGGAGCGTGGGACCCACCTTTCGCCTTAGCACTTTCCCCATGGTTCCCTAGCTTCCATGTGACTGAGCACTTTGGGGCTCTTTCCTTTTCAAGGGGTTTTTCCTAGCAGCGCTAATCGCGCATAAGAAATTCCCTATGTTTCCCGATCCGGAATTCCCAAGTGCCAATTTTGCCTCCTGCGTGGTCTCCATGGGCCTCGGTTAGTGCACTTTGACCGAGGTCCTTGTCATTCCTTGTTGCCTGCAAACTACCACTGTCCAGAAGTCTTCCTGATCGCTCTGTGTTCATAAATTCGAAGTCTTTCCTGATCTGATACAGTCATGGTACTTTGATTATTTTTCATGGATATAATTCGGATCATGTAGCTACTTCTCCCTTTAAAATTTCAGCTTATTTCTATACTGGAAGCTATGAGGATGATGCCAGGGATGTTGATGGAGATGGAGAGGCACTAGGTAAGCTACAAGTGAGATTTGAGGTGTTTCTTCCTTTATTTTTTGTTGTTTCTTTCTAAAAACTGGTTTTCTGTGTTTTTTTGTGGTAGGAAGGGGAAAAATGATGATGATGATGTGATACAGGTGTGGAATGGATGGCAAGGAGGGTTGATAGTTGTATGAGGGTTTACATGTTCTTCATAATGCTTCCTAGCCCCTCAAACTTCTTTTTGGAACCATTTTTGGCTCTTTGTGATTCTTACAGGAGCCCCTCCTATAGAAAACATAGGGCCTCTCGTAGAACACACAGTTTCCGGAAAAAAAAAACACAGTGGGGTGGAAGAAAGGGCAGAAATGATGGAGAAGAGTACGGAGGAGTTGAAATAGACTCTTTGGCATCTTCTCGTGCTCCCTGTGGTCCTCCTACAACCTGCAATACACATTAAAATTAAATTTCCCTTTTCTTCCTTTTCTCTCTTTTTTTTTTTGAAAACAACTAGGGCACCTCAAGGGGGTTTTCACCCTAATTTCCTGCCCTGGGTGCCTCCAAGGGAGGTTTTCACCCAGGGATCTTATTCTCTTTTTCTTTTCTCTTTTTTTTTTCCATCACTGAGCTGCCTCAAAAGAGGTTTTCAACTCAATGATGGGACTCAAGCGCCTCATGGAGGTTTTCACTTGAGTCCTTATTTTTTATTTCTCTTTTTTGTTTCTTCGGTGAGTGGGTGAGGTGGAGGATAAGACATGCTCCACTACCATCACTGTCTTATTTAGTTCTTCAGTGAACTCTAGCTTAGAAATGGGCTTCTTGTAAATTTTCAACCTATGTCCATTGACAAGCATGGGGATGGCTTCCTCATCAATGGTTCTGATCAGAAGTGAACCATTGTCATTGCATTTTTCCACAGTGTAGGGCCCCATCCATCTTGTCCTCAGCTTGCCTTTGAATTCTTTATACCTTGAATCATAGAGCAGTGCCCAATCTCCCTCTTGGAATTTCTTCTCCTTGATATTTTTGTCATGCCATATCTTCCTCTGAAGCTGAACTACCTCTATGTGGAGAAGGGCCTACAATATTTGTTCATCCAATCCATTGAGTTGGAGCAGTCTTTCCTTCTATGCATGGATGAGGTCTAGGTCCAGCTGAGCTGCCATCCTTAGTGTATTTAATTAAAATTCTATTGACAGCAAAGCCTTCTTCACATAGAACAGTTCATAGGGTGTGAACCCTCTGGTGGTCTTCCATGTTGTGTTGTAGGCCCAGGTGGCCTCAACTAATTTGTCCGCCCAATCTTTTCTGTTGCTACTCACTACCTTGGTCAGAATTCCTTCCTAAGCTCTATTAGTGACTTCCACTTACCCATTGGCTTGTGGATGGTAAGGGGTGGAAGTCCTGTGTTTGATTTTATCCTGTGTGAGTAGGTCTTTAATCAAATTGGAAGTGAACTAACTGCCTTGATCTGTGACCAATCCTCTTGGATACCCGAACTTGTAGAATATGTTTTCTCTCAAAAACTCAACTACTTTTTCCTCTATTTCTGCTTTGATTGCTTTTGTTTCTGCCCACTTTATCAGGTAATTGGTGCACACAATGATGTATTGCTTATGTTTTGAAGGAGGGTTGATAGGACCCACGAAGTCTATGCCCCACTTCTCAAATGGCTCAAAAGTCACTTGAGGTTGCATGGGCATCTCATCCTTTGGAGTAGGTTTCCCAAAACTTTGACACTGATCACATTGGCTGGTGTATCTCCTCACATCTTGATGAAGAGTGGGCCAGTAGTAGCCTGCTTGCATGATTTTGATGGCAGATCTCTTTGCTGCAAAATGACCTCCACAAGGCCCGTCATGACAAGTCAGGAGGATGTCAAAAACTTCCTCCTCCCTGACACATCTTCTCAAGATCTGATCGAGGCCAAGTTTGAAGAGATTACCCCAAATCCAGGTGAATGGGGCACTTTTCCTCACTATCTTGCTCTTCTCCTTCGAGGAAAGGTGTGGTGGGAACTGTGCTGAAACCAAGTAGTTTTTTGTATCAGCAAACTATGGAGAGAGTACTGAGATAGCAAATAGGTGTTCATCTAGCATTTGATCATCCACCCTTCCTTCTTCACTTGCAAGCAAATTTACCCTAGACAAGAGGTCAGCAACAACATTTTCTTTACCAGGCTTATCAACAATGGTCAAATCAAACTGCTGTAGTAAAAGAAACCATCTAATAATGCAAGCATTCACATCCGGTTTGTTCATTAAATATCTAATTGTGGCATGATCAGTGTGCACGAAGGTCTAATAGCCTGTGATATAATGTCTGAATTTGTTTAAAGAATTCACAATAGCTAGGAGTTCCTTCTCGATCACTGTGTAGTTTAACTCTGCCTTTGACAAAAATTTTCTTATAAAGTATATGACATAAGGTAAATTTTCTTGTCCTAAGGCTGCTCCTATTTCTTTGTTCGAGGCATCTGTGTGAATGTGGAAAGGTAGGGCCTAGTTTTGGCCTCTCAAAATTGGGGCAGTCACGAGTTTACTCTTCAAGGTATCTAAGGCTTCTTAATAGTTTTTCGACCATAAAAATTCAACATCTTTGCCTAGAAGACCAAAAAATGGAGAGGCTAGCTTACTGAAATCTTTCATGAATCTTTGGTAATACCCATCTAAGCCTAGGAAACTTCTGACATCTCTCACCTTTTGAGGAGGTGGAACCCTTTAGATGATGGCAATTTTGTTGGGGTACACCTGCAATCCTTGATGAGATATTGCATGACCTAACACGGTCCCTTCAGTCATCAAAAATTCACATTTTTCCAGACTAAGGGACATGTTCATCTCAATACACTTGTCCAAGACTTTTCCTAGGTTAGATAAAGCTTCCTGAAAGTCAGAACCATAAGGAGTGAAACCATCCATATATATTTCCACTGCATCATGAAACAGTTCAGAAAATATACTCAATACCGCTCTCTGGAAAGTGGCTGGAGCATTGCACAAACCAAAAGGAAGGACCCAGTATGCAAAGGTACCCCAAGGACAAGTGAAAGTGGCCTTATCTTGGTCTTCCAAGGTGATTTGAATCTGATTGTACCCGCTAAACCCATCTAGGAAGGAGAAAAACTTTTTCCTTACTAGACCATCTAACACTTGATCTATGAAAGGCAAAGGAAAATGGTCCTTTTTAGTGGCTTTGTCCAATTCCCGATAGTCGACGCAAATTCTCCACTTACCATTTTTCTTTGGCACTAGCACCAAAGGAGAGACCCATTCACTGTCAGAGATGGAGTAGATGAATCCTGCATCAAGTAATTTTTGCAACTCTTCCTTAAAAATGTCTTTAAGTGCTGGATTCATCCTCCTTTGAGGCTGCCTGACTGGTTTGAAATCTTCATTAATGTATATATGATGAGTACATACTAAAGGGTGCACTCCCTTCATCTCCTTATAACTCCAGGCGAAGGCATCTAAATGTTTTCTCAATAAACTATATAGCTCCTTTTCCTGGGAAGTAGATATGGATGGATTGATTTTCAAGGTTCTTCCTCGACCGAACTCTATATTCTTAACACGGAGAGAAGTCGGGTCGACCACATAGAGATCAATTAACGAGTTGTTTTGGGTTTCTTTCACTATGTCCTCTAATGGTAAGATATTGGGGGGTGGATTCTGAATTAAATTTTCAATGATGTCATCCTCGTCTTGTGGTTTCCCCCCATGGTAGTTTCTAATGCACAAAGTGGTGTAGAATAGACTTCATCCTCATCCTCCTCCCCAACCAAAGAGGTAGATCATGTTCTAGAAAGGGTTGGGTAGGAGGGTATAGGATTAAATGTTTGGACATATGCCCATTCTTGATGGTCATGTTCCCAGCTTGACAGCTGATCTAGGCATCGGCAGTAGCCAACCAGGGTCTTCCCAGGATGAGAGGATACCCAGTGAGCTTTGCCTTTGGCTGGAGAACTAAGAAATCAGCAGGGTACTCCCAAGAATCAATGGAGACCATCACATCTTTCACAATCCCTTCAGGGGTCATGGTGGAGTGGTTTGCTAGCTGTAGTACTGTCGTGGTTTTCCTCAAGGAGCCCTAGAGGTTAAGTTTGAGCATTGTGGCCTCTGTCATCACATTAATGGAAGCTCCAGATCAATCAAGGTATGTGGGATCAAGGTGCCACTGATGTGGACATCAACTATTGTGCTTCTAGGGTCCAGATATTTCGGACATATTACCTGTCACAAAATCAGGTTGGACAATTGTCCTATGACATTGATGGTTGGGGCATCTCTCTTGCACATTCCTGGATGCTTAAAGCACTTCTCTTTGATCATCCTACTGTATATAGGCACATCTTTTATGGCTTGGAGAAGTGGTATCTTCACACATAACTGTTTCAATTCTCCCAGAAGTTTAGTTTCTTCTGGGGTAGGCTGTGTTGTCCCGGATAGCCTCTCAGGAAAGGGTGGAATTGATTTAGGTTCAATTTCCTCTTTATCTTCCTCAACCTCCCTAGGTGGAGGCTAGCTATCTGGGAGAACCTTCCTAGATCATAGGTTAATCTCCTGAATCTCGATAGCATAAGTTGGGCATGATGGTTCCCCACTATATACTTGTTGACCCTGTCTGTTGTTCGGGTTTGGGTTCAGCTAGGTAGGCATTTGGGGTTTCCTTGGTGGAGTAGGAGGCAATGGTTGTGGTTGAGTAGGTGGTGGAGGCAAAAGAGTGGGAGGAGAGTTGTACTGGGGCCTCCACCCCTGATGAGATTCATTCCATTGAGGTTGCAGCTAAGCATAGGATTGAAATGAATGAGTGGCTGGTTGGGCATGATATTGAGATGGAAAGGACCAAGGAGGAGGCGTGGACCAAGAAGGATGAGCAGGGGGTCCCCAAGAAGGTATGGAAGTGACTTGATTGGGATTGTTGTATGATTGAGATGTCCCTTGCATCCCCTACTGGTATGGTCTAGGTCCATGCAGTCTCCTTTGGTTCATGAAATAGAGTGGTTCAGTGGCTCCTTCGGCCCCCTAGTATACAGCTTTAAGTCTAGGGAAGGAAGGGCACTTATCTGTATAATGATCTTCTTCACAGACTGAACAAACCTCTATAGAGTTCAATGGACATTCATTCCTAGTATGCCTCCTAGTGCATCTAGGACAAAAGATGGCCAAAGCCCTCTCTACTTCCTCTTGTTTCCTTTTGATATGAAAGGTATCCATTTGCATGGCAAGAGTCTACAACATCTCACTTTTGAAGTCTTCCAGCATGTTTCCAAGTTCACCTTTGATGGATGAATTGGAAGAGGAGGAACTGGATATGGGTTGACTCCCCCTACCTCTCTTTCTGGCTGCTCTAGAATGGTTTCTAAGGACAGTATTTATGTCCTCATAAGATAGTTGGTAGATGTCTCCCCAACTAGTAGATGGAGTGTGTCTAGAAGGTCTTCCAAAATTCCCATGAGCAGGACTAACTTCAGAGATTCAAGGTCAAATGTGCTCCTGGCCTGTTTGTAACTGAGCTGGAACCTCTCTTCATAATCTTCCAAGGATTCATCACTTCCCATGGTCATTCGAAATATTTCTTCTTTGGTATCTTTTGCTCTATAGTAGTCTCGATATTTATTATTGAAGGCCTGCTGCATCTGAGCCCAAGTTGTGATGATATTGCCAGGTAACCCCATGAATTAGCGCAATGCTACATCCTTGAGAGTATAAGGGAATAGTTTCAACCTTTTCTCATCTTCTGCATAGTCATAGTTTTGACAGATGACAACAAACTCAAACAGGAAGGTGTCAGGATCTTCTATGGTCAAACCATGGAAGTGAGGTAGGGCTGAAGGATTTATATTCTTCATTTTGGTGTCCCCATTGGTCTCCTGAATGGGAAATGTACCCTCTATTCTTTCTCCATTTCCACTAGAATTTTTGTTTTTAGCCATTGGCTCAAGAGGGACGTTTTCTTCTTCTTCTTCCCCTATAAGTTCTTCAAATGTCTCTGGTTATCCACCTAAAGGTTCTTCCTGATCACTGCCATCAAAGAAGAGAGAAGGTTGGCTGTGTGATGTAGTGGGGGTGTTGGGCAAGAATTTTCCTGAATTATCTCTATTCCTACGAGGCATGAAAGGAAATCTTTTTGGTTGGTTTTTGTTTTTTTTCACTGATTGTACCTGCAAAACTGAAATGCATTGAACAATACAAATTGCAACTAACTATATGAACTTAGCTGAAATGAAATTTGCAGAATTAAAAAGGAAAGCAAGGAAATGCAAAAACTGAAAGAAACAACTATTCTAATTTTGCTGAAATGAAATTTGCAGAATTGAAAAGAAAAGCAAGGAAATGCAGAAACTGAAAGAAACAACTATTCTAATTTTGTTGAAATAAACTACTTAGTAGAATGTTGTGATAGAAAATAGAAGAAAGAAGTAATCACAAAATACTCTGACGCTTCCCCAGCAATGGTGCCAAAAAGTGGTGAGCACCAGTATTGCAACAATAATACTGCAACTCTTGGGCTGCCTACTTTACTCTTATCAACCCAGTAGTTCGTAACAAACTTAGAAGCGACGATGTTGTATGCACAAGTACTAGTTCTTACTACAGGCTGTCACTTGGTCAGCTGGCACAAGATCACTAGGAGCTCAAGCCGACTTCTATGGATTCTAGAAGAAGCTCTATATGCGATGAAAGAAAGGAAAACTTACTCTACAGATGCTACTCTACTTGCAGAAAGGAAAAAGACTGAAAGGTAAAGTAAACCTAGCAAACCCTACTTAACCAACTATTCCTACTTTTGCAAAAAGAAATATGAAAACCATGAAATGAATGCCATTACCTACTCAAGGAAGTAAACAACATCTACTCAAGCTATTTCTAGAAGGAAATGAGGAAAAAAACATCTTTTTGGATTTTTATGTATTTTTATGTGAATTTGTCATGCATGTAATTTATTTTTTTGTGAATGTGGCAGCGAATAGGTGTCGATGGAGGGCAGTTCTGGACTTGAGAGGGTGTAGGATGGTGTGGATGGGTCCTAGGAGGTCTCAGGTGGCCTTCTGGAGGCTTTTCCTTCAATCGTCCTTCAAAAGGAAGCCTACATGAAAATCTATAGGAGGACACAGGGGATCTATAGTTGGTCTACAAGAGGTCTACAGGAGGATGCCGAGAGTAGTTTTGAAGGTTTTAAATGTGTGAGGGTTGGTGGAAAGGGTAGATGAAGGCTGGGATGATGTGATAGGGTGCCTAGAGTTCACCAAGGATCACTAGGAGAGGGAAAGATGGTCAGGAGAGAGGAAGAAGTCTTATGGAAAAACACAGAAAACTAAGGCAGATTTGAGGTGAACTTTGGGCGACCTGTAGGGTATAAATCAGGGAGAGAATGTGATGGCTAATAGGCTGACCTGCTGCGAGGAGAAATATACTACAAAATATCTACCAATCAAACAATGAAACCAAGCAAGCAAGGAAATTAAGTATATCAAAAAAACAGAATTTTGCATCAAGCTAATCTAAAGTATGAGCTATGGAAAGAAATGCTGAAAAATGCTAAAATGAGAGAAAGCGTGGAAGAAGACTTATTGCAAAGATAGAAATGAGCATGGTGAAAGAGAGCTAGTGCAAAGCAGTGACCTTCTAACAAACTGCAACACTAGAAATCCTATGGAGAAGGAAAATCTGTGTTTTTGTGGCAGCAAGAGGGTTTTGGCCTCAATTCATGGTCCCAAAGGGAGGAAAGGAGGCCAAGGCACTATTACTAGCCTTTTTTATCTTCTTTCTATCATTGTTTATCCTGCTATAGAAAACATAAATGGAAACACCCTTCTAAATCACCAAAAGCAACCTATTCTTAACCAAGAAAGAAATTCATCTAATGGCAACTAATCCATAAACTAAAACAAAGCATATAAATACAAACAAGAGGAGCTTGGCTGCTTAGATTGGCCCTAAACCAAGAGCTTCAGCCCTCTGAGGTAACTCAGTGCTAGCGCAAGAAGAATCTCATCTTTATTATCAAAATAGTAATAGGATTACATGAAACTGTCATCGAAAGTAAGCTCGAAGTTGAGCAGACCAAAACTGCAACAAAAATTCAATGAAAATTTGACCCTAGTGAGGCCCTAGGCCTCTCTACTTACACAACTAAAGCTCCCAACATCTTCCTTAAAATCAGGGAGGCTTGGCTCCCAAAACTCGAGATAAACATAAGTTATCCTCCACTTGCTCGGTTGCCTACTAGTGCATTGATTTGGCTGTTTGTGCTCCAAGCTGCATGAAGGAGAATTCGAAGTGGGGAGTAATAAATGAGGGGGATTCCCTCCTATAAATCCTCTCCTTTTTCCACTTCGAATTATTTCTGACAATTGTCCATTGAATCTTTGACTTTTTCTTCAAAATTCAACAAAAATCTGCATTAAACACATATTAGACCTCATGGCATCATAACTAACCCAACTCACTCCATAAGCATAAATATAATAAAAAAACATGCAATAAGCTAAGAGAATGGTTGATTTAGCCATTTTAGGAGGCAAAATGAGCCCATATAATTACCCATTTATGGGACTCATCAACAATACAAATACGCTATTTTTGGGATTCAAGGAAATCTCGTATCTTTGGCATCGCTCAAATATTTTCTTAAGATGACGTATGTGGTCTTCTCATCTTCTTGAGAACATAGTCACATCATCGAGGTATACCACCACACTCTGTCCAATGAGTCAACGAAAGGCGATGTCCATGGCGCGCTCAAATGTTGCACTTGCATTTACAATCTCAAACAACATTCGTCTATAAGTGAATGTACCCCACTTGGTACGAAAAGTAGTTTTGAGTCTTTCAGGTTCTACTACCAGAGCCTAATTTTATCTTAAGAAGCCATCAAGAAGAGAAAACATTTGTGCCTAATCTAGGTGGCTCCAGAGATTCATATAGGAGAAAGAGGGTTTATGGAAGCTCAAAAATCAAAGTGATCAGAATGTGTTCGAACTAGAACCAGAGCGTAAATCCCGTCGTCATGATCATAGCACTGCAAACAGTTTGTCAATCTGAGCTCGTATGAGGTAGAACGCGTCAGTCAACATTTTAGTCAAAGTTGGGCTATGGGCCAAGTTTAAGTGTCCTACAATTCGACCAAACCCGGGGCATGAAATCTAGCTCCTGAAAGTGGGTAAATTGTGGCCTCGTTAAATTGCCCAATATCCCTTATTTTCAAAAGATTTGAAAATAGACCCCTATTTTAATAAAAATCAAAATAAATATAAATGAGGTGGTGGGCCACCACCCCTACCACCCCCAAACTATGAAAGGAAATTTAATTATTAAAGGGCCGATGGGCCATGACCCCTGCCGGTCCAACCGCAACCATATAAGAATTTATATTAAGGACCAACAGGCCATGACCCCTACCGGTCCAACCGAATCCACACCAACCATATACATTAAAAAAAGTTACAAAGGGGTGAGCGGGCCACCTCCGGTGGAACCGACCCACAAACAAACCCTCTTAACAAAAACGTCATATATATCTGGGCTGGCGAGAATCGAACCCACCTGGCCACGTGGCTGGCCTGCACCACGGGCAGCCCAACAAACCTTAAATGCGCCCACAGTGTCCCCCACCGGCGCCCCCCCCCCCCCCCCCCCCCCCCCCCCCCCCCCATTTAATACATGTGCTACGGAGGATTATAGGGCGGGCCACCCAATGTGGACTCGACTCCCCAAATCAAAACATTTGCGGTTTTTTTTTTTAAAACGTAGGATGTATTGAAGAGTCAAGGTTCGACCACCCACCTCCTCCATCAAATTCAGGATTTTTACCATAATGCCTAAACTACATTTTTGAAAAATCCACCCATAGAATCTTATACAAGCCTATCATTTTTTCAATGCTCCCAACATGGAGGAGTCAGGAGCGAGCACGGAAATTGAGCCATACATTTTTAATTAATTTAATTGCAGGTGGAACCATGATCCCAGAGAAGAGGCGGATAGAACCATGATTGGGCGAAATTCTCAAGAGGGTGAAATTTTTGCATTGTCCAAATTGGACAAATTTTATGTCAATCTTACACCTCTCAACGATACAAACCTGATGGCGCAATGAGTTTCTTGATCTGAGCAACAGATTTTTTGAGGACCTAGAGGAGGGAATCTTTGAGGAATCTAGGGGGAATCTAAAATATTACTTAAGCCCCAGATTTCCACTTTCTCATAATTCAAAAATTTGACAGTCGATTTTGCACTATTCGACGCCACAAATCTGATGGTGTATATAGATTTCCCATTTGATCATTAAATTTTTTGGCCATTTTTCAAATTGGAGTGCAGGTGTCAACATTCAATGTGCGAGTAGTCATTCCATGAGATTCGACACAGCGAGATTGATGGTACGACCAGATTTAGCAGTTTGAAATTCTTTTCTTCAGATGGCCCCAATATGTGAGGTATATGCAGTATGTTCATGTACTTCTTTTGCTATGAGATGCATTGTGTTGTATAGATCCCTGTTTGAAGTTCGATGTTGGATCTTGTTTCTTACTTTTTTCATGATTCCTGCTTGATGTGATGGGGAATCATTTGTGGGATGTACTTGTTGTCATGATTTGTCATGTTTTGTTTGTGATCCCTTTGTCGTCATGTCGATGGGATACTCATGTTATCGCCATGTATGTTTGCATTGAGATCCCTTTTATGGCATGTTGGCGAGATACCTATCATCATCATGCATGAGTTTAGGTCATACTAATAGGAGTCCTTTTTGAATGAGGATTCCTGTAGCGGAACATCTCTTGGAGCCACCCCTACATGAGGGAATTTTCCTTGTATGATAGTGACATCACCATCTCCGTACATCATCACTATTGATAGCACTTAATGTAGTGGCCAAAACCATCTTGACAACGAGGCCCAGAGACGTAGTCCCTCCTGGATGAACTCCATTATCAATGTCTTGTTATTTTATGTTGTTGATGATTTTCATGTTCCTTCTTCTTTACAACATGCATCTATGTTCATTTATGCTATTTTGAATGCAATTCTAATCACACCACGAAATTAAAAGATCTTGGTTAAATCTGGGAGTTGAGTCAACTCAGATCAAGTTTGGTATTGGAGTGGTCTTTGCGTGGATGTGAATTGCAAGGTGAACAATGGAACGTGTAGCGACATAGGATGAAAAAGCGATGTACGAGACCATGCTCAAAATTTCCTAAAGGGTGGAAATAATGTATGAAACTCTATAGAAAGAGACAGAGGAAAAGAATCAATTGCAACTTCAGTTGCAAGCCACAGAAGAGGCCATGGAAGAAATTAAGCACAAAAAAAATAATCTTCAAACAAAGAACATTGAATTGAAGATGCTTCTACATGAAGAGAAAGAGGAGAAACATAGTTTGCTACGACAGCTGCAAGAAAAGGACGTGGCCTTGGAAAAGCTACAGCATGACCCATGTGAGGTAAAAAGTAATTCTCAGAATTCATGTATGTTTCCTGATGATGATTTTGCTGTTGTTGAAAATCATACCACAGAAATTGGCTCCAAACTGTTGAAGAAAATGGGTTATGAAGGAAAAGGATTGGGCATTAATTGCCAAGGCATTGTCAATCCCATCAAAGTAGAAGAATTACCCCATCAGGAAGGACTAGGGTATGTTAGAAAGGAAGTTGGGGAATGCGTCGAGATAGCTAGTAAACCACCAACAATAGATGATGAGAAGCCCTCATCAGTTCTTTCCAAATTGACAAAGGAGGTAAAATATGTTGATTTCCTTTCAGTTTCGTCTTCACATAGTATGATTTATGTTGGATATTTAGAGATCCCAATTACAGGGAAAAACATGAGGCTCCTTACTAGGATGAGGCACAAGGAGGAAGAGGAACTTGGTATTAATAACCAAGGCATAACTCAACCATTAGAGGTTGTGCAAAGACCTCAATTTGCAGGCTTGAGATACACCAAGGGAGAATGTTCGAAGGTGTTAGATGCTTCTGAGATATCGTTGAAATCATCAAGGAAAGAGAATGATGGGAACACATCCCCATCATCCCATGGCAATTTTTGTCAAAGGGAAGGAGTTGAGGCAAGCTCTCATCACCATACTTACACCCTAGGTAGCAAGGAAAGGTATAACCAGTCTCAACATTTGAATGTTCATTTCGATTATAATCATGTTTTTAATGATAAATGTAAAACATGGCATCGAAAACATGTACCTTTTGTGGATTACATAATCATACATTTTCTAAGTGTTGGAAAAGAATAGCAGCACACAAAAGGAGGAGGCATGAAAAACCCTCTCAACAGTAGGAAAAGAAACCTGTTAAATAGATCTGGAGGAAGATTGTAGTCACTACAACAAATGTGGCCATCAAAGAGCCACTTGTTGGAGGCTCCGTCTAGAGCAACACCTTAAAGACAAAGTGTCAGTGCATGAACCAGGCGAAGCAATTATTAAACAAGAAAAAGCACCACAGGGGAATGACCCATTCACAGCGATACGTGAAAAATTGTTTCTAGATATGTTAGCTTTACATGGTCGTGCTTTCGTAAATCATTTGTTGCATTTTAAAATGTAAAAGTGATGACGTGTTTCCATCACATGTTAAGCAACAATGATGTCTGGTCTTATTTTGAGTTGCATGATAAACTATGAAAGTGATGTCATGTTTCCATCACTTGTTAAAGAAAAATAGTGTTTGGCCTTACCTTTGTAAATCATGTGATTTAGTGATGATGTGTTTTCCATCACTTGTTGGAGCAACAATGATATGTTGGCCTTGTTTTCGTAGCTGGGGTATTGTGTCCATCTTGATGTAAACTTGACCATTGAGTATGTGTTATAAACTCGTGGCAAGTGTGGGATGCTTGGGTCATTAGTTGGTCATGAAAGTCAAGAAACAATGTACTAGAGGTTGCAGGTGTTGGCTCATCGCTTAAGGCTCCAAAGAACAAAGGTGAAGTAGATGGAAGCGAGACATTTTCAGGACACTTGCGATGCGGACAAGGTACATAAAAGTTGTAGATTACTTTTAATGGTTTTGGAGGACCAAAAGCTCCTCAATGGGGAGGATTAATCCAGGTGGCTCCAGAGGCACACATAGGACAAAGAGGGCTTACAGAAGCTCAAAAATCAAAGTGATCAAAATGATTTTGAACTAGAACTAGAGCGTAGATCTCGTCGTCCTAATTGTAGCAGTGTGAACCATTCGTCAATCTGAGTTCGTATGAGGGAGAATGAGCCAGTCAAAGTTTTGGTGAAAGTTGGGTTGTCGACTAGGTTTAAGTGTCCTACAATTTGACTAACCTCAGGGCATTAAATCTAGTTCCCGAAAGTGGGAAAAATTGTGGCCCCGTTAAATTTCCCAATATCCCTTATTTCTGAAAGATTTGACAAAAGACCCTTATTTTAATAAAAATAAAAATAAATATAAATGAGGTGGCAGGCCACCACCCTCACCATCCACAAACTATGAAAGAAAATTTAATTATTAAAGGGTCGATGGGCCATGAACCCCATCGACCCAATCGCAACCATATAACAATTTATATTAAGGACTGACGGGCCATGACCCCCGCCAGTTGAACTGAACCCACACCAACCATATACATTAAACAAAGGTACAAAGGGGTGGGCGGGCCACCTCCAGTGGACTCGACCCACACCCTAACCCTCTTAAAAAACACATTCCATATATATCTGGGCCGGCAGGAATGAAACCCACCTGGCCACGTGACCGGCCCGCACCACGGGTGGCCCAACAAACCTTAAATGCGAAAATAGTTCCTCCCCCAATTTAATACACGTGCTACGGAGGATTATGGTGTGGGCCACCCAATGCCAACCTGACCCCCCAAATCAAAACATTTACGATTTTTTTTTTTTTAAAGAAGGGTGTATTAAGGAGTTGGGGTTTGACCACCTGACCTCCTCCATCAAATTCAGGATTTTTACCACAATTCCTAAATGACATTTTTGAAAAATCCGCCAATAAAATCTTATATAAACGTATCATTTGTTCAGTGCACCCGACATGGAGGAGCCAAGAGTGCACTCAGAAATCGAGGAATAAATTTTTAATTAATTTATTTACAAGTGGAACCATAAGCCCAGAGAAGAGGCAGGGGGAACCATGATTGGGTGAAATTCGCAGGAGGGTGAAATTTTTGCAGTGTCCAAATTGGGAAAATTTTATGTTGATCTTACACTTCTCAGGGACATGAACTTGATGGCGCAGTCAGTTTCCTGATCTAAGCAGAAGATTTTTAGAGGACCTAGAGGAGGGAAAATTTGATGAATCTAGGGGGAATCTAAAATATTCCTTAAGCCCCATATTTCCATTTTCTCAGAATTCAGAAATTTAACAGTCGATTTTGCACTGTTCGATGCCAAAAATCTGATGGTGTATTCAGATTTGCAATTTGATCATTTAATTTTTTGGCCACTTTTCAAAGTGGAGTGTAGGTGTCAGCATTCAACGTGCGAGCAGTCATTCCATGAGATTCGACGTAGTGAGATTGATGGTATAACCAGATTCAGCAGTTTGACATTATTTTCTTTAGATAGACCCAAGATGTGAGGTATATGTAGTATGTTCATGTACTTCTTTTGCTATGAGATGCATTTTGTTGTATAAATCCTTGTTTGATGTTCGATGTGGGATCTTGCTTCTTACTTGTTTCATGATTCCTACTTGATGTGACGCGGAATCATTTGTGGGATGTACTTGTTGTCATGATTCGTCATGTTTTATTTGAGATCCCTTTGTCGTCATGTCAATGAGATATGCATGTTGTCACCATGTATGTTTTCATTGAGATCCCTTTTATGTCATGTTGGTGGGATGCTTATCATCATCATGCATGATTTTAGGTCATACTGATAGGAGTCCTTTTCGAATGAGAGTTCTTGCAGCGGAACATGTCTTGGAGCCACTCCTCTATGAGGGAATTTTCCTTGTATGATAGCGATGTCACCATCTATGTACATCATCACAACTGACAACACTTAATGCAGTAGCCTAAACCATCTTGACACCGAGGCCTGAAGATGTAGTCCACCTTGGATGAACTCTGTTATCAACATCTTTTTATTTTATGTTGTTGATGATTGTCATGTTCCTTCTTCTTTACAACATGCATCTATGTTCATTTATGCTATTTTAAATGAAATTCTAATCACACCACGAAAGTAAAATATCTTGGTTAAATCCAGGAGTTGAGTCAACTCAGATCAATGCCCCAGATACTGTTTGCAAAATATGGTCCATAGACAGCATGGGGTAGTTGTCTTTGTCTGAGGCACGGTTTACGTTCCAGAAATTGACACACAAGCAGATTTCCCCAAACTTCTTTCATACAGGAACAAGGTTGGAGACCCATGTGGAATGTCAAACTTTGTATATGATCTGTGCATCCAACAACTTAGTAAGCTCTTTCTGTATGAGGGGTTCAAGTGATGGATGTACTTTCCTCAGCTTCTATTGATATGGCTTGACCCCTTCTTTGATTGGGATGATATGTTGGATGATCCACATGTCATAAGTTTTCAGATCATTATACGTCCACGTGAACAAAAATCGATACTGTTTGAACAAGAGGATAAAGGCTTGTTGCTCTTGCTATGTACAACATGTACCAAGATTGACAAACTTCGGATCTTGTTATGTTCCCATGTTTATCAATTCGTGCCTCATGGTGGAACTATGGGTCTTGTTGTTCCTTCACCCCTAAAAAGGTTCTTGCAATTCATATATATTTTCCAATGTTTCCACACCTTTTGTGATAATGTGACCTTTCATGTTACTAGCTTCTGCTTGCAAAGAGCACTCGTGCTCGTCATTGTCTATCACCGCATCTTTGAAGACGTCGAAATTCAGTATCTATTTATCATCATTAAACACGTGTAAGTTAGTTATGTTGTTTGGGATAGATGGTTTGTACAAAATTTCAATAGTAAATCTATCCCTAATTGGTGACATTCTCAAAGCTCCATTTGCCAGTGCATTGGCAGTTGCATTACGTGTACGTGTAACAACAATGATATTAAATGCTTGGAATTTTGAGCTTAGTTGCCATACCTCTTGTTTATAACTTTTGAGATGTGGTGATAAACAGTGGTTGGTTTTACGTACCTGTCATACCACTATATCTAAATCACCTACCACTTTGAGTATGGTCACATTCAGGCTGATAGATTTCTGGAAGCCCAACATGAGTGCTTCATATTTTTCCACGTTGTTCATGCACTTGAAATCCAAGTGAATTGAAACCATATGCTTCATGTTGCAAGGATTGATTAGAACACACCTAGCTCCTGAGCCGTCCAGTGTCTTGGATTTGTTAAAGTACATGGTCCACAACTCATCTATACACTGACCACTTGATGTGCTAGTACTACTGTTAATATTATTGCTGCTACTACTACTACTATTGGTACAATATGTCGTACAATTTTCATTACCATCAGTTGGGAAAGGAAGGAGTCCCAACTGCGTGTATGGAGGGGGTTGGAGCTAGCCATGTAGGATAACACCCCAATGTTGTCTCAAGGAAGTAGTTGCCACACATGAGTTCTGCGAAGGCCAACGGTTCATTGTCACTGTTGAGGGGAGTGGCATTATGTTTCATGTACCTCTCGGATTCTACCCAGATTTGGTTTCAATTTCCCTTGTGTGGAAGCCACATGTGAGACCATTTTGTAGCAAAATATCCATATATCTTGATGGACTAGTCTCTGTTGAGTAATAGACCATATTCTTCTAGTATGTTCACAACAACTATGTTGATGGATTGGTGGACTCCACTGTCATGGGATAGTTGGATGATTACGTCTCATAGTTCACCAGTGGTTGGTACCAATGTTCAATCAAGTTGGATGATTCACGTGGATGTCTCGCTCCATTTTGCATTGATCTTCTTAGCAATGG
The DNA here is from genome assembly GCA_031772625.1 of Pinus tabuliformis. Taxonomy (NCBI): domain Eukaryota; kingdom Viridiplantae; phylum Streptophyta; class Pinopsida; order Pinales; family Pinaceae; genus Pinus; species Pinus tabuliformis. Next base: position 45,252,187 of record CM062815.1, read on the forward strand.
AGAGCGGCATGACGTTGGCTGCCATGTCGGAATCAACCAAACAGTTGTGAACATTATAGTTGAAAACTTCAAATGAAAGTAGGAACGGAGGGAAACCTAAATTTTCTTCTTCCATCCAGAGTGTCTTGAGCACAATGGAAAGTGATACGGGAGGTGTGCTCGCTCCCTTGCTGGTAGAAGTTGCGTTGTCTATCGTGGTCTATCCTAATGTACGTAGCAGGATATCTCGTTGACTTTCGATCTTAGCCAACTTGAAAAAACTGATGTTTGCCCGAATTTTATTCATGTCATTAACAATGTTGTAATCCAGAGGTGGTAGACTCATCGAGGTGTCTGGGATAAGATGAGTGCTCATGTTGTCTAGCTGAGTGTTTTGTAGCTTTCTGCTCATGGATGTCCTTTTGTCTGCCACTGTCTTCCCAGACTTGCTTTGTGTTTTCTGCTTTGGGGTGGATGGTGGATCATTCTTCCTTATCAGTTGTCTGATCTTTTCTTGCATCTCCCCAAGTGTGGGGGGAGCCCCTTTACTCCTAAGATTGTAATGGTCAGTTTTCTTTTGGGCTTCTTCTCGGTGTTCATCTTTGACATCGTTTGCGAGCACCAATACACGTGCCCCACATGCCCAGAGCTCGATGGCTCACTAGGTGCAACCTCTTCATCATTGTCAGTGTCTTCCAATTTCTTCTACATATTGCTTCCCGCATCGAGTGTATGACTATATAAAGCATTTGTGACTTGCTTCCAGCCTAATAAGAGTTCTCGGGATGATGTTCTTCATGGAAAGAACACAATTTTAGATCTGCACACTGTTCCAGCTAGAACACAGGCTTCTGCACAATTTCTAAAATGAGTCAGCTGATGCTTGATGAGTTGCTTTCTTGTCTCTGCCTAGGTGGGTGACTACTTGAAAATGTGTCCATTTTATGTTATTTGAGTTTGGACATTTCAGTGGTCAATCTCTTGACAAGACGAGTGAGGGTCTCAATATCGGTTGCTTCCTTATCTCTACCCTTGCTCGTCATTGCTTGGGACTTCCTACTTGCATTCTTGGAGTCGTTTATCGATTCATCATCCTTGATAACTCCAATTGCACGCAGGTCTTTCTCAACAGTGATAGCCTCTTCACAGTTTTCTAATAGTGTTGGTTTCGCAACTCACTTGATGAACTACACAATGTTGGTTGCTAATGCAGATGTGTAGTAATTGTTAGATCTGCTATGTTCTTCAGCATTTGATGGATAAAAATAGGTTGGGTAGTGCTGGTTTTGGTTGTAAAAGGCTCACAGCAGTTTTCCCCTCTTTTCCTTCATTTTCCCTATAACTCCATAAAACCCCGTTATCACTGTTTTACACCCACATTTAGCTTTAAAACCGTGTTTCATTAGCTCCCGGGTGCTGGGTTTAAATGTCATAAAACCCCGATAACTTGATGGTGCACCATAACTCTCCTTTTCCTTATCACTCCGCTTACACTCTTTAACTCCCCATTCCTCCGTTTTCCGCTAAAATTTCTCCATAAACCCTATTTATATCCTTTTCCCTCGGGTCCCGGGTGCAATGTTAACCCATAAGACTATGGTTATCTAACCCTGTGCATATTAAAAAAGCGCTACCGCCGTGGACCTACTGTGTCATGTCAATCGATAAACATATATGTTAGCCCCCTACCGTCTGATCGTGCCTGCCATATGATCCGACAGCATTCGTTGATCCTCATCCCGCAAGCAGCGCACACGATAACCCATGGGGAGAACGGTTTCGTGCCCATCACATCTGCCACACGTCGTTGTTGTATTCGATCACGTTGTCACGTATGAAAACTTCCCTCCTCCCGTGAGCGCTGCGGGGAAACCGCTTACCGCCCACATGTACGTCCCCTGCCTGTTAACACCCGCACACCTTTCTCATGCAATGACCGTTGGATCCGCCGCACCCTGATCTAACGGCTATCGCTTGTTTGCTTCTGTTCTTTTCTGATATCGCCCGCGAACCGTTCCCCGCTGTCGATTCATGCAATCCAACAGCTGAGTTTTGTCCCTGTTTTAGTCGTACCTCTGCCATACTATCCGTGCCACACTTAAATGCTCTACGCTACCGAAGGACAAAGGCAATCTTCCACTAGTACTCTGCGCAGTTAACCATCAACAACCACATTTAAAAGAAAGCATGGCCAAGGAGAAAAAGGGACAACTTCAAGCAGATTTGAGCATTTACTAGTTATGGAAATTCTTCCATATGACGCTCCGCCTGCTCAAGAAGGACAACCGAATATCTAAAAAGGCCAATTTCGTTCATTAAAGCATGCAGTTTGCAGCAGAGACTCATATTAGATTGTAAATATGGTTGGTGGTCCATTATAACCCCTCCACGCATAGGATAGCAGATATTTTTGTAATCAACCTCCATATATACCCAGAATCAAGATGTAATGAGGGTTGATGAATGTTATTTTTGATGTAAAGTTCAACTTCTGGAGACTGTAACTACTGTGATACCTACAGCTTCTGGTCTTTATTTTCAGCTAATACAAGCTTCTTTTGTTGTTAATTGCTCACTTTCCACTTATTCTTTGTTCCAGGTTGTGCCCGTTATGCATTTTTCATGTGCTCTTGATGTTTAGCATTAGAGGGGCTGTCATCCCACCTCTCTGTTAGAATCTAGTTAGTATTATTGAATGTGTATGCAGGTTTCTTTTGTTTTAATTCCAGAGAGCTGTCATCCTGTCTGTGCATTAAGAAATAGATTTATAGACCTTTTAACTGGTTGTAGCTGGCCATCACAGGGTCCTGTGCATCTACTGGTGTGATCAGTATTCTCCATTTCCACTTAATCCTCAAACTGTGAGTAATTGGTGGTCTAAAGCCTTGTAGTCTGGGGGTGTTCACCCATGTTTGGGGTTAAGCATAGTAGAAGTGGTCATCTGGCTTGAATATGCATCATTTCTTCCATTCATCCACCATTTTCCAACTTTTTTGTTGAGTTTGTAATGTTCCCGAGCATCTCTGATATACAACCTAGGAGAGTTTCTTGGGGTGATAACATTAATTAGCGCTGTTGTCGGGGATCGAGATTGAAGCTCAGCTTCCCTAGGAGAATGACACAGTTCTAGATTTTGATGATAGACAAGGTCTGGGCACATTTCTGGTTGTAATCATCTATCTGGTGACTCCATTGGAGGAAGACCAACCTTTGGCGAATCCACATTGAAGTTCTGGCTCAGTTTGTGAGACATACTCGAAGTAATCCTCAGAAATCACCAGCTGAACCAATGCTTGACCCTGAGAAGACTGTCAAATCGAAGAAAGCTTCATAGAAAGGGGCATCAGGATCAGGTAAGCCTAAGAAATCTCATTCATCTTTGAAAGATAAAGTTATAGCTAAAGGTATTTAGTTTGAAGATTTAGAGCCTAGCACTGTTAATAAGGAAATTCCCTTAGAGATTAATTTAGTCCCTTCTATAGTTGGTTCCCCTTTGAATCTCAGTCCAAAGAAAGGTTCCCATTCAGCCCAAAACATCCCTTTGTCTCTGCCAACCATTACATTACTTCCTACCATTCAATCTGCTAGTATCCTTCCACATATCCCAATCATGGCAGGCCAGTAAGCACCTACGAAGATAGAAAGAATTGTAGCTTCTAGATATGGACCCTTGGTCATGCCTATTCCTTTAAATCCCATCCCTATGGGAGAATATCAGAAATATATGCCTAAGTTCATTGGCACAGAGGGAGTTACAGCAGAAGAACACCTAGAAGCTTTTTATATTATGTTGATAACTTAGATATAAGTGAAAATGATGTGTGGATGAGACTTTTTGTCCAGAGCCTTGATGGAGAGGCTAGGAAGTGGTTTATAGAATTACCCCAGAGATCTATAACAGATATTGAAGCCTTAAATGATGCATTTTTGAAGCACCGGGGAGATAAAAAGGACTTGTTGTATTATCATACCGAGTTTGGTAACCTAGAGAGGGAAAATGGGGAATCATTGCCTAATTTTAATAAAATATTCAATCGTATGTATAGTAAGATACTAGCTGAAGTAAATCCTACTCCCACCTTTGCCAAACTCACTTATGCCAATGCTTTCGACTCTGATTTCTGCCTGTTGTTGAGAGAAAGGAGATGTGCTACTTTGGCAGATATGCAGGATGCAACCCTAGAAGTAGAATCGAATATTATGCCTGTAGAAAAGCTCAAAATTCAAGCTGACAGAAGGAGGCAGAGAGGTCAGGCTGTTGCCTCCTCTACATCATCTTTAGAGCCTAAATTAGATAAAATGACTAAGATGATATAGTCATTGGCTGCTGAAATATCTAAGCTGAAGGTTGAGCAAAATTCAGGAAAAACAAGGCAGTAGAACATATTTGCTCCAAGAAATCCCAATCCATTCAGAAGAGCAAATGAACAGTTACAAATTATGCAGAGGGGTGAAGAATCAAAAGAAGAATAGAAAGTTAAAGCTCCTTTCCAAAATGTAGTCATGGAGGAGAAAAAATTTGAAGATGAGGATGAAATTCACTACATGGAAGATAAAGGTAGCACTGCATTTTTGACATTGGCTGCTTATGAAGAATCTTTTCTGAAGGAACAAGACAGTCAGGAGTGGGACAGAGAGGCTGTCCTACAAACTGAGGAGTAGCGAAGATATAATATGAGGTCTAATGCAAGAAATGTCAAGGAGAATCTTGCCCAAAGAACTGTTGTCCAAACAGAGTCACAGAATATCAGACAGAGAAGACCAACAACTGACCCAACCATCCTCAAAGCACCAGTTCAAGAGGTAAAATGTTCTGATAAGTTATCTTCTTCTTTCAGCTTTGAGTCAGAAGTCTAGAAATTGAAAATATATGTGCCTCTGATAGAGTTGGTGAAGAGTGAAGTGTTTAGAAAGCCTATCCTTGAAGCTCTTGAACTGGAAATCACACAAACCTCCACTGACTCTGTCAATTTGCAAGATGAAAAACATGCCATTGTGCTTAGCCCCATGATTGAACCTGCTGATAATAATTCTCCATATTTTTATGTCTCCTTGACCATTCATGACAAAATCCTCCACAATTGCCTACTAGACATAGGGGTCAGCCACAATCTAATGCCTAAAGCTGTCATGGAAGAGTTAGGCCTTGATATCACCAGACCCTATCGTGATTTATTCTCTTTTGATTCAAGGAAAGTGAAATGCCTAGGATTAATCAAAGACCTGGCCATTACCTTAACTCAGCTGCCCATGAAGAGTATGATGATGGATATTATGGTAGTAGATGTCCCTCCTAAGTTTGGCATGCTGCTGTCCAGAGGGTGGATTAAGAGATTAGGTGGGACATTAAAAAATGACCTATATTATGCCACTGTCCCAGTTTTTGGATGAGAGAGCAGGAGATTGCACAAGGAAGAACAGTTGGCATACATCATCAGTGATGAGAAGAATCCTACCAATCATCCCATATATGCAGTGGACACTGATTTTGGAGCATGTATTCTTCAAATAGAAGAATCCCATAAGGCTTCATTGCAGATTAGGAAACCAACAGTTCAGGCCAAGAAAGAGCAAGGAAGTCAGGTTTGGGATATGTTATTTGATGGATCATGTTCCAGGGAGACTGCAGGAACAGGGGTGGTGCTAGTATCTCCAGAGAAAGAAAGCTCATAGCTGTCTTTTAAGCTGGCTTTTCAAGTCACAAACAATATAGCAGAATATGAGGCTCTACTATTAGGTCTCAATGCAACAAAAAACAGAGGAATCAAGAATTTGAAGGTGTTTGGAGATGCTGATTTGATCATTCAACAAGTAAATAAAACATTTCAGGCAAAGCACCCATGGCTAAAAGCATACAGAGATGAGGTATGGATACTAAAAGGTGCCTTTGAAAATTTCCATATTTCATATATTCCTAGAACCAAAAATCAGCTTGCTGATTCCCTTGTTGTTTCTGCTAGTCTATTTGTCCCTCCCCTGCCTCCCAGACTAGTTTATGAAGTGCAAATGAAATACAAACCATCCTTGCCTGATAATGTCTAGCATTGGAAAGTTTTTGATGATGATGATGAGATAAATAGGTTCCTTCAAGTCATTGATGAGTTTTCTAAAATGAAAATTGAGCAAGAAAGTGAAGCCTTGCAAGAAATCCCCCAGTCCCAGCTTAGAAATAAGATTGGTAAAGATAGCATTGTCCAGCTTCCTAGTAATCATATTCCTAAGAGTCTAATTCCTCTTGAAAACCTGTTTGACCAAAATGATGTGCCTTACAAGGCTGCCCAAAAAGAAGATCAATCTGCAGTCTGTAAGCATGATATAGGAAGTCCAGGTCAGACTAGATACATAACTCTGTCCACTCATCTGTCTGCTGGTCAAAGTGCTGAATACTGCAATTTAATGAGGAAATTTGTTGATGTGTTTGCCTGGGAGTATAGTGACTTGAAAACATATGATAAGAGCATAATCCAACATAAAATCCCTCTGGAGAAAGACACTATTCCTTTCAAACAGAAGATGAGACCAATAAATCCTATGCTTCTTCCTCTAATTGGAAAAGAAATTAAAAATTTATTATCTGCCAAGATCATAGTCCCTCTCAGATATTCCAAATGGGTGGACAATTTGGTGGTGTTGAGGAAGAAAAGTGGAGAAATTAGACTGTGTTAATTTCATAAACTTAAATAAATGCTCTAAGAAAGATAATTATCCCCTACTGAACATGGATCATTTGCTGCAGAAGATTTCAGGAGCCAAAGTTATGTCTTTCTTGGATGGATTTTCAGGCTTTAATCAAATTTTTGTGCACTCAGATGACCAAGAGAAGACTGCATTTACCACTCCTTGGGGCACTTTTATGTATGCCAAAATGCCTTTTGGATTGATGAATGTTGGAGAAACTTTTCAGAGAGCAACGGATATAGCATTTTTGGGAGAGAAGGATAAATTTGTCCTTATCTACCTTGATGACATAACAGTTTACTCCAACAGCCATCAAAACCATTTGCAACGTTTGAAATAAGTGTTTTGGAAGTGCAGAAGGTTTGGGATTTCAGTCAATCCCAAAATTCACAATTTGCTTTAGAAGAAGGTAATCTGTTGGGACACATTGTCTCTGTTGCAGGTGTCCGAATTGATCCAGAAAGAGTAAAAGAAATATAGACTTTGTCTGTCCTAAGATCAAAGAGAGATATCCAATCCTTTTTGGGAAAATTTAATTTTGTTAAGAGGTTTATACCAAATTTTGTAGAGTTGGTGAAGCATGTTACCTCCATGTTGAAGAAAGGAGCAGAGGTCAGATGGACTGATGCAACAAGAAAATCATTTGATTCCATCAAGAAAGCTATTATGGAGGCTCTCACTTTAATAAGTCCAGATTACAGCAAGGAGTTCCATATGTTTTCATTTGCCTCTGAAGACACCATTGCAGTTGTTTTATTGCAGGCAGATGAAGGAGGTTCAGAACATCCAATAGCATTTTTCAGCAAGAACTTAAGGGATGCAGAACTGAGGTATGATATTATTGAAAAACAAGCATATGCTCTTATCAAATCCTTGAAAGCTTTCAGAGTTTACATTCTGCATTCCAAAATAATTGCATATGTGCCCTCTGCTACAATTAAAGATGTCTTAACACAACCTGATGCTGATGAAAGAAGGACTAAATGGATTGCAAAGATGATAGAATTTAATATAGAATCGAAGCCCACCAAGCTGGTCAGAGGTCAGGGTCTTGCCATGCTGTTAGCTGAGGAGAATTGCAGATCATTGGATATTGATTTCCTGTGCACAATTGCAGAAAGTGGTCAGATAGATGAAGAAGAGGAAGCAGTTGAACCAGACAGAAAGCAGTAAGTGGCTGAAAATCTAGCTTCTTGTGATTGATATTCTGCAATAATTAATTTCTTGCTGAAGTTAGAAATCCCTTCAGGATTTACTCAAAGTCAAGAGATAACTATCAAGCTTAGGGCAGCTAAATATTGCATTAATGGAAATCTACTCTACTGGAGGGATCCTTCTAGAGTACTTTGAGGTGTCTGGACAAATAATAGTCAGTAGAAGTTATGCAGCAATTTCGTTCCAACGTATGTGGGGGGCGCCATTATTGGAAGACTACAGCCTACAAGATCCTCAGAGCTGGGTATTACTGGCCCTCCTTATTTTATGATGTATTTTTATTTGTTAAATCTTGTGACAGGTGCCAAAGATTTGAAGGAAAACAACAGTTGAAGTCCCTGCCCTTAAAACCAATACAAGCAAAAGGACCTTTTTAGCAGTGGGGTTTGGATATTATTGGAGAAATCAATCCACATTCCAGTAGCCAGCACAGATGGATATTAGTAGCTACTGATTATTTCACTAAGTGGATTGAAGCAGTCCCTACAAGGAAGGTTGATCATGATGTGGTCATGAAGTTTTTGACAGAGAATACCTTCAGCAGATTTGGTTGTCCACATAAACTAGTCACAGATAATGCAGTAGCCTTCAGGGCAAAAGAATTGGTGGAAATGTGTGATTCAATGGGTATTAAATTGGTTCATTCCACCTCATATTATCCACAAGGAAATGGTCTGGCAGAATCCTCTAATAAAACCCTGATAAGGATAATTAAGAAGCTGTTAGAGGAAAATAAAAAGTATTGGGATTCTAAGCTCAAGTATGCACTGTAGGTTGACAGAGTGACCATTAAAAAATCCACAGGGAATTCTCCTTTCAAGCTGGTATATGGTACTGAAGTTGTATTCCAATTCAATTAACTCTCCCTGTGGCAAAATTCCTTCAAGAAGAACAGAATGAGGAAGAAGAAATGGAAAAGAGGATCACCGATTTAGCAGAAGTACATCAGGTTAGAGAACAACTAGTTGAAAAGGCTGCAGCACGTCAGAAAAAGATCAAGGATGCTTTTAACAAGGACACAAAAACAGATAACTTTCAAGTTGGAGACTTGGTTCTAAAAGGGGATGCATTAAAAGAAAAGAAAGGCAATCATGGGAAGTTTGATGCTTTCTGGACATGCCCTTTCATCATTTCACAGATTCAAGGGAACAACACCTTCATACTGAAAAGTATGGGAGGAGAAGCAGTTTTTGATGGCCCAGTTAATGGACGTTTTCTGAAAATTTATGTGATTTAAGGTCTTTTGGCCTTAAAGGTTGTAAATATTTGGTTTTATCAGTTTTAATCAGACTCCATGCCCAATGGAACACTAGGAATTTTTCTAATTTGTTTTCATCAGGAAGGCATTGATCTACAGGTTCTTGAGACCTCACTGGGAGGCTATCATCCCCAGAAGGAGCCAGTGTTAGCTCTGTTATGTTCTTCATTGTTTGATGGATAAAAGCAGGTTAGGTAGTGCTAGTTTTGGTTGCAAAGGACTCGCAGAAGTTTTCTCCTCTTTTCCTTCATTTTCCCTATAACTCCACAAAACCCTGTTATCATTGTTTTACACCCACATTTAGCTTTAAAGCCGTGTTTCCTTAGCTCCCGGGTGCTGGGTTTAAATGTCATAAAACCTCGATAACGTGATCGCACACCATAAATCTCCTTTTCCTTATCACTCTGCTTACACTCTTTAACTCCCCATTCCTCTGTTTTCCACTAAAATTTCTCCATAAACCCTGTTTATATCCTTTTCCCTCGAGTCCTAGGTACAAATTTAACCCATAAGACTGTGGTCATCTAACCCCGCGCATATTGAAAAATCGCTACCGTCGGGGCCCTCCCCTATCACGTCAATCGATAAACGTATATGTTAGCCCCCCGTCGTCCGATCGTGCCTACCATATGATCCGACGGCATTTGCTGATCCTCATCCCACAAGCCGCGCACGCGATAACTCATGAGGAGAACAGTTTCGCGCCCATCACACCTGCCACGCGTCATTGTTGTATTCGATCGCGCGGTCGTGTACAAAAACCGACCTCCTCCCGTGAGCGGTGCAGGAAAACCACTTAACACCCACATGTATGTCCCCTGCCCGTTGACGACCGCACACCTTTCTCGTGCGATGACCATTGGATCTACTGTGCCCTGATCTGACGGCTATCACTGTTTTACACCCACATTTAGCTTTAAAGATGTGTTTCCTTAGCTCCCGGGTGCTGGGTTTAAATGTCATAAAACCTCGATAACGTGACTGCACAACATAACTCTCCTTTTCCTTATCACTCTGCTTACATTCTTTAACTCCCCATTCCTCCGTTTTCCACTAAAATTTCTCCATAAACCCTGTTTATATCGTTTTCCCTCGAGTCCCGGGCGCAAAGTTAACCCATAAGACTATGGTCATCTAACCCCGCGCATATTAAAAAAGCGCTACCACCGGGGCCCTCCCCTGTCATGTCAATCGATAAATGTATATGTTAGCCCCCCGCCATCCGATCGTGCCTACCATATGATCCGACGGCATTCGCTGATCCTCATCCCACAAGCTGTGGACGCGATAACCCGTGAGAAGGGTTTCGCGCCCATCACATCTGCCACGCATCGTTGTTGTATTCGATCACGTGGTCACGTAAGAAAATCGCCCTCCTCCCGTGAGCGGTGTGGGGAAACCACTTACCACCCACATGTATGTCCCTCGCCCGTTAACGCCCACACACCTTTCTCGTGCGATGACCGCTGGATCCGTCGTGCCGTGATCTGACGGCTATCACTGTTTTACACCCACATTTAGGTTTAAAGCCGTGATTCCTTAGCTCCCGGGTGCTGGGTTTAAATGTCATAAAACCTCAATAACGTGACCGCACACCATAACTCTCCTTTTCCTTATCACTCTGCTTACACTCTTTAACTCCCCATTCCTCCGTTTTCCACTAAAATTTCTCCATAAACCCTATTTATATCCTTTTCCCTCGAGTCCCGGGTGCAAAGTTAACCCACAAGACTGTGGTCATCTAACCCCGTGCATATTAAAAAGGCGCTACCGTCGGGGCCCTCCCCTGTCACGTTAATCGATAAACATATATGTTAGCCCCCTGTCGTCCGATCGTGCCTACCATATGATCCGACGGCATTCGCTGATCCTCATCCCAGAAGCCGTGCACGTGATAACCCGTGAGGAGAATGGTTTCGCACCCATCACATCTGCCACGCGTCATTGTTTTATTTGATCGCGCGATCGTGTATGAAAACTGCCCTCCTCTTGTGAGCGGTGTGGGGAAACCACTTACCACCCACATGTATGTCCCTCACCCATTAGTGCCCGCACACCTTTCTCGTGCGATGACCGTTGGATCCACCGTGCCCTGATCTGACAGCTATCACTTGTTTGCTTCCATTCTTTCCCGATATTGCCCGTGAACCATTCCTTGCCGTCGATTCATGCAATCCAATGACTTTTTTTTGTCCCTATTTTAGTCGTACCTCCGCCATACTGTCCATGCCACCCTTGAATGCTCTACGTTGCCGAAGGACAAAGGCGATCTTCCACCAATACTCTGTGCAGTTAACCATCAACAACCGCATTTAAAAGAAAGCATGGCCAAGGAGAAAAAGGGATAGCTTCGATTAGATGTGAGCATTTACTAGTTATGGAAATTCTTCCATATGGCGCTCTGCCTGCTCAAGAAGGACAACAGAATATCTAAAAGGGCCAATTTTGTTCATTAAAGCATGCAATTTGCAGCAGAGACTCATATTAGATTGTAAATGTGGTTGGTGGTCCATTATGACCCCTCCATGCATAGGTTAGTAGATATTTTTGTAATCAACCTCCATATATACCCAGAATCAAGATGTAATGAGGGTTGATGAATGTTATTTTTGATGTAAAGTTCAACTTCTGGAGATTGTAACTACTGTGATACCTGCAGCTTCTGGTCTTCATTTTCAGCTAATATAAGCTTCTTTTGTTGTTAATTTTTCACTTTCCACTTCTTCTTTGTTCCAGGTTGTGCCTGTTATGCATTTTTCATGTGCTCTTGATGTTTAGCATTAGAGAGGCTGTCATCCACCTCCATGTTAGAATCTAGTTAGTATTATTGAATGTGTATGCATGTTTCTGTTGTTTTAATGCCAGATAGTTGTCATCCTATCTGTGCATTAGGAAATAGATTTACAGACCTTTTAACTGGTTGCAACTGGCCATCACATGGTTCTGTGCATTTGCTGGTGTGATCAGTATTCTCCATTTCCACGGAATCCTCAAACTGTGAGTAATTGGTCGTCTAAAGCCTTGTATTCTGGGGGTGTTCACCCATGTCTAGGGTTAAGCATAGTAGAAGTGGTTATCTGGCTTGAATATGCATCATTTCTTCCATTCATCCACCATTTTCCAACTTTTTTGTTGAGCTTGTAATGTTCCCGAGCATCTCTGATATACAACCTAGGAGAGTTTCTTGGGGTGATAACAGTAATCAGTGGTGATGGAGTCATGAGGCTTAGCGTCTACTGCAAACTTGTTCAATATACATGTAAACCTCTTATTGAAATATTTAACTTTATCTTTTCCCTCCATCCTGAGGCTTCCCAATTCTTTGAGTAGCATGGTTGGGGTCTTGTTATCAACAAACTTCTCAAGGAACATGCATTTGAATGCAACCCAGTTTTGTATAGAGTTCAGTGGAAGGCTATGATACTAAGCAGCTGCGTGCCCATCCAAGGTACATGGGAACAATCTACATGCTACACCATCATAACATACCTCAAGGGTCTGCAGATGTAGGTAGAAGTTGTCTAAGTGGTCTTCTTCCTTCATCATGTTGTCAAGGTCGAACTTGATGTTCATTCTCTCTACTCACCTCAGCATCTTGTGCAAAACAGTTGGGAGAGCTAATGGTCCTTGAGTCATCCATTCAAGATTTGGGTCAGCCATCTCTTCTTCTTCTTCGTCCTCTTCCTCTCTTTCGGAGTCTCATGGTTCTAGCTCAAAGTCTGTTGGTTCGTCTCTGCCTCCACCTCCTCCACTACCTTCCCCTTCGCCTCCTGTACCGAAGTTCGATCCCAAGATCACAAGAGTTTCTCATTCACCTTACTGAAATATTGAAGGTTCCTCCCCATCTTCAATAGCTTCTTCCAGACCTTCAACTGTGGCAAGGACTGCTTCTTCCACCGATGATACAACGACTCATGTGGTAGTGGCTTTTTGATCAGGTGCTCATGTCCTAAGTGTCGTAAAATGCTCAAAATTTAAAGTGCTCAAAACTGGTTCAAAGTTGAATGAATAGAAATTGCTCATCTTCCCGATTCCGGCACCGTAAACGGTTCGAAAAACGGTCGCCATATGAGGAAGATATGGCAAAAAGAAGAATTTGTCAATAACATTGGAAATTTCAATTTTTGAAAAAAAAATTAAAAAAGGAATATTCCGTAGAATATTCCTTGGAATATTCTACGGAATATTCCTTAAAATATTCCAAGGAATATTCCCTTTTCAGAAACCAATCACAAGTTGCCACGTGGTAGGCTCGGAGGCTGCCACGTGGCCCCCATATGACATCAGCAAGTTCATGGGCGGATATAATCAAAATTTTTTGGTCAGATTGTGAATCGAACCCGAGACCTCATAAATAACAGTCCAGCACTTTACTGTTAGACCACGGGGGCATGTGTTGAAAAAAGGGTGGAAAAATTCTTATTTAATGTTTAACGTTCTGTTGGGCGGTGCCCGAAGAGGGCCAGCCCCCCTTTCATATGACCGTGGGCCCAGAACCAAGGGCTTAAGCCCCAACCACCAGCCCAAACCACCAGCACGACCTCCGAGATAAACCACAACATTAAATGTAACTACAGTCTTTTGGCGGAAAATCTGGCAGGAGTGCCAAAATTGGCGGGCCCGCCATATTTGGCGGGCCTAACTGGACATTAACTAAAGTTAGCTGGAGTTCTTTTAGGCTAAACTGGAGGGGATCATTAAATGGCCATAACTTTGGCTAGGAAAGGTGGTTTTGGACGAATTTTTTTTTTTATTTTGGGTATTTTCAACCTTCTGAAGCCATTTGTGTAGGTCTTACAGCTATCTGAGGTCATTTGTAGAGGTTTTGGAGCCGTGAAAGTTCTAGGAGCCACTAGGGCCCAGTTTTGTTAAGACTGTATAGGGTTGCAGGTATCCATTAGAGGTGATCCAATAGTCAATCCTGAAGGATTCAAGTGTTATGAATCCATTTTTACCATCTATTTCACCTGTAGATGCTTCTATTCAGCTGTATTTTCAATTTGAGCATTTAATGAAAACAAGGACAAGCCCATTTGGGAGCTTTGGACCCAGCAGACATAGCCCAGGAGGGGTGAACTGCTTTATCAACTTCTTTTGCATCTGTGGTTGAGTTATTTTGCAGAAAAAATTCGTTTTAGTGTGTTAAACAGTAAAAGGAAATAAATCTGCTATGCTTAAATGGGTCATGAACAGTTGAAAATTTCATTTGTTTTCTTTCTGCAAGACATGGAAATCTTTTAAACATGTATAATTCTGAATTGAATACCTTGCAAACAAATTACAAGTAGTTTCAAATTCAGATAAAGTTGGTATCAGAGCTTAGGGTTTTGTGCAAAGATCTTCTAACTATCTTGCAAGTATTGATGCTTACCAGGTTGAAACTTAAAAGTGGGGAAGGACAGTTGACTAGAGAACGAGAGAATCCTCAGTCAAGGAAGGCCAGAGAGCCATCACCTCCACCTTCAATTTCACCCTCAAGAGTCTCAGCAGAAGCTTCAAGGATGTCCGTACATGAAGGAGAAATTCCTACAGAGACAGATCCAAGAGAAGAAGAAAGAGTCTTCAGAAAGGCTTTCTTAGACCTCACTGAAATGGTGAGGATATTGTACCAAGAAAGAAATGAGAAATTGGCTGGAGAAGGGTCCAAACATCCACATGAAGGAGAGGGCTCTTTAGGAGGTAAGAAGGATGAGGATCATTCCAAGAAAGGACATGGAGGAAATGGTGATCCACCACCCCCATCTTCACCTTCTTCCTCTTCATCCTCGTCTTCTTCTGTTCATAAGCATAGATCCTCTGGAAAAAGTCCTTTTTTGAAGCTTGATGTAAAATTCGAATTACCTATGTTTAATGGTGAAGTGAATGAAGAAAATCTTGACAACTGGATTAGGCAGTTGGAAGTTTACTTGAGGATCCAAAATATGCATGATGATGCCACAAAGATTCAGTTGGCTTCTTTGAGAATGGATGGAGCAGCATTGGTCTGGTGGGAGGCCAAGACTAAAGAGGAGATCAAGAAATTTGGTAAGGTTACCTTAACCTGGCCTGAATTTCTGTTAGCCATTAAAAAACAGTTTTATCCTCTTGCTCACATGCAGAAAACCATTATGAATTGGCAAAATTTCAGACAACTTAAGGGTCAGAGTGTCCAAGACTACACCCAAGAATTCAGGAGAAGATCTCTCTTGTTAGGGGTATATTTACAGACCCAAGAAACCTTGCTGAAATACATTGGTGGCTTGCATAGCTACCTTAGACACACCATCTTGATGTTTAAACCTACTAGCCTGGACGAGGTTTGTGTCCAAGCTACCCATTTAGAGGCAAGGGGAAAAAACACATTTGAAGAGGGTAGAAACAAGCCCCCCAAGGGGAAAAACAAATAGAAAACCTCCAAGGGAAAGAGCAAAAAGAATGCATCTGTCAAACAGGAGAGTGAGAAAGTGATCTGTAAACACTGTTCTAAACTAGGCCATGAGGAGAAAAATTGTTGCAAATTATATCCTGAAAAAACACCTCAATTTAACAAATCCAAAGGGAAACAGAAAACTGTTGCTACTACATCTACCCCACAGGATTTAGGGGATGATTCAGGTGATGAAACCAAAATTGCAGCCATGGGTTTGAAAAACTTGAAGGGGAAAGAAATTGAAACTCAAGCCAGCACTAGTACCTCAAACTGCCATGTACAAGCTCCTAATGAGGAAGAAATAATTGAACTGTTTCATGTGAGGGTGATTTCAAAACATACTAAAATTGACACACTTTTTGATAGTGGGTCACAAGCAAACCTTATATCAGAGGACTTGGTCAAGCAGCTTAAACTTGAGACCGTTCCACATCCGAAGCCATATCCACTTGGATGGATTTGCAAGGATGCAAATTTACAAGTTTCAAGAAAGTGCACATTGCGCTTTGCAATTACTGCACATTTTATTGACACAGTTGAACTTGATGTGGTACCTTTTGATATAGCAGGAATTGTTTTGGGAAGTCCTTACTTGTTTGACAGGAAAGCTATCTTTCATCGCCATGAAAACAAATATCATCTTTTCAAAGATGGCAAGGAGTTCATTGTTAGAGCTCATCGCAAGAAGACAAATATAGCGATGGTGAATGCAGGACAGGTAAAAAGGCTAGTCAATTCAAGTAAGAATTTTGTTCTTCTTATCATTAAGCCCAAGGTTGATGTGAATCATGAGTCATTTGACAATTGTGATCCAAAACTTAAATCAGATCTGTATGATGTAGTTGATGCATATCATGAGATGTTTCAGGAGCCAACAGGTTTGCCTCCTAAGAGGGAGATTCAGCATGAAATCCATTTGCATCCAGATTGTCCTCTTCCAAACATAGGCATGTACTGCATGTCTATTATGGAGAATGCTGAAATAAAGAAGCAAATCAAGGACTTGTTGGACAATGGTTTCATAAGGCCAAGTACTTCGCCATGTGGGTCATCGATTGTATTGATTCCAAAGAAAGATGGCACTTGGCGTATGTGTGTTGATTTCAGGGCCTTGAACAAGATAACGGTAAAGAATCGTTACCCACTCCCAAGGATAGATGATTTGCTAGACCAGCTGAAAGATGCTCGATACTTCACTAAGCTAGACTTGCGCAGTGGATATCATCAAGTAAGAATTGAAGAAAGTGACATTTGGAAGACAACATTTAAAACCAAACAAGGACTCTTTGAGTGGCTTGTGATGCCGTTTGGTTTGTGCAATGCACCTGCAACTTTCATGCGAGTAATGGATGATGTCTTGCGTCCTTTTCTTGATGATTTCGTTATTGTCTACTTAGATGACATCTTAATTTTCAGCAAGTCTAGAGAAGATCATGTCATGCATGTTAGGAAAGTACTTGATGTTTTGAAGAAGAATCAGTTATTTCTTAAAATGTCAAAGTGTGAATTTGGAAAGACTTCTTTGGTTTATTTGGGACACATAGTAGGAGGAGGTGCTTTGAGAATTGATCCTGCTAAGATTGAGGCTATTGTGAAGTGGCCTACTCCTAAATCCATAACAGAGGTAAGAAGTTTTTTGGGTGCAGCTCAATATTGGAGGAAGTTTATCTCTAACTTCTCTTCTATAACAGCTCCTATGCATGCAGTGACAAGTGTGAAGCATGCTTTCCAATGGGGAGGCAAGCAACAAAGAGCTTTCGAATCTTTGAAAGAGAAGATTAGTTCAGCTCCAGTCCTTGCATTACTGGATTTGAGATAGCCATTTGAGATACAAACTGATGCTAGTGATTATGCTATGGGTGCAGTTCTTCTACAGCATGGTAAGCCTATTGCTTTTCATTCTAAAACTTTTAATGGTGTTGTTGTAAATTATCCTACATATGATAAGGAGTTGTATGTGTTGGTACAAAGCGTCAAAAAGTGGAAACACTATTTGATGGGCAAAGAAACTGTTATACATACCGACCATCAACCCTTACAGTACTTGCAATCACAAAGCAAGTTACAACAGTCACGACACTTCAGATGGATGGGCTTCTTGCAACAGTTCCATTTGGTAATAAGGTACAAGAAAGGTACTTTGAATAAGGTTGTTGATATGCTTTCAAGGCCTATTATTGGTGTTTTTACTTTACTTAAGAATGCTTCCATTGTACATGATAGTTACATAGAACAATATGCATCTGATGAAGACTTTAAAGATGTGTATGCTAACTTGAGTAAAGGGAATCATGTAGAGGAAAATGACTATCACATGCATAACAATTTGCTGTTTCATTTGGGCAAGTTGTGTATACCACAGGGGGAGAGAATAAATGTCATAAGAGAAGCTCATTCTTCTCTTATTACTGGCCATTTTGGTGTGAGCAAAACAGTTGCACATCTATAGAGGTATTGCTATTGGCCTTGCATGGTAGATTCTGTTTCAAGGTTCATAAGAGGATGTTCATTATGTGCTACAAGAAAGCCTAGCAATAGGAAGCTTGGCTTGTATACTCCTTTGCCGGTACCTTTTAGACCATGGGAGAGCATCTCTATGGATTTTGTAGGAGGTTTGCCAAAATCTAGAAAGCAGCATGATTATTTATATGTAGTAGTTGATCATTTTAGCAAAATGTGTATACTTATGCCTTGTAAGAAAACTATAACTGCAAAACAAAATGCTGAATTATTTTTTACATCATGTATGGATTCACTTTGGTTTGCCTACTTCCATTATTAGTGACAGGGATTCCAGATTTGTGGGGAATTTTTGGTCCAACCTATGGGAGATGATGGACACAAAGTTGAAGAAAAGTATTGCTTTCCATCCGCAAACAGATGGACAACCCGAAGTTGTGAACAGAACCATTGTGCACCTCTTGAGAGGTTATTGCAGCAAGCATCCCAAGCTTTGGGATGAACATTTGCACTACATACAGCATGCTTACAATCATGCCAAGCACTCTTCCACAAACACCTCACCGTTTGAAGCTTGTTTTGGTTACTTGCCAAAATCACCTCTTGATTTCATTCTTGAGTTGCCATTGAGGGACATAGTGATATTGACAAAGCTCGTTCATTCATTGAAAGAATTCAGCAAATACATCAGCAAATTCAAGAACAGCTTGAGAAGAGTCAAGGCGAGTACAAGGAAAGACACGACAAGCATAGAGTCGATCACAAGTTTCAAGAAGGGGATGAGGTATGGCTGTACATTAGTAAGGAAAGGATGCAAGGAGAAGGTAAAAAGCTGAAGCCTATTCGTTATGGTCCATTCAAAATCCTCAAGAAGGTTGGAAATAATGCTTTTCAATTAGATTTGCCTTCCTACATGCAAATGTATTCTGTTGTCAATGTGGAGAACTTACATTTGTATGAACCTCCTTTGATTGCTTATCATGAAAATACTATTCAGCTGCCATCTATAGAAGATTTCTCACCAGAATCTTAGATGAGCTGAAAGAAGATACAATCCTTGACAGAAGGACACGCACTTCAAGGAGGGGCAGTGTAGATTATGTTCGGGTTGGTTTCAAAGGCAAAAAACCGAACAAGGCAAAGCGGATGGAGGTGGACAGAGTGAGGGAGTTGTACCCTCACCTCTTTAACAGGTAGTTGAAGGCTTTTGGGGTCCAAAAGCTTCCCAATGGGGAGGCGTGATCAGGTGCTCATGTCCTAAGTGTCGTAAAATGCTCAAAATTTAAAGTGCTCAGAACTGGTTCAAAGTTAAACAGCTAGAAATTTCTCGTCTTCCCGATTCCGGTGCCACAAACGGTTCGAAAAACGGTCGCCGTAGGAGGAAGATATGGCAAAAAGAAGAATTTGTCAATAACATTGGAAATTTTAATTTTTGAAAAAAATAAATTAAAAAAGGAATATTCCTTGGAATATTCCAGGGAATATTCCCTTTTCAGCAAACAATCACAAGCTACCACGTGGCAGGCTCGGAGGATGCCACGTGGCCCCCAGATGACGTCAGCAAGCTCATGGGCGGATATAATCAAAAAAATTTGGTCGGATTGTGAATCGAACCCGCGACCTCATCAATAACAGTCCAGCGCTTTACCGTTAGGCCACGGGGGCATGTGTTGATAAAAGGGTGGAAAAAGTCTTATTTAATGTTTAACGTTCTGTTGGGCGGGGCCCGAAGGGGGCCAGCCCCCCTTTCATATGACCGCGGGCCCAGAACCAAGGGCTTAAGCCCCAACCGCCAGCCCAAACCACCAGCACGAACTCCGAGATAAACCACAACATTAAATGTAACTACAGTCTTTTGGCGGAAAATTTGGAAGGAGCGCCAAAATGGGCGGGCCCGCCATATTTGGTGGGCCTAACTAGACATTAACTAAAGTTAACTGGAGTTCTTTTAGGCTAAACTGGAGGGGATCATTAAATGGCCATAACTTTGGCTAGGAAAGGCGGTTTTGGACGAATTTTTTTATTTTTTTTATTTTTTTTTTTTTTTTTTTCAGTATTTTCGACCCTCTGAAGCCATTGGTGTAGGTCTTACAGCCATCTGAGGTCATTTGCAGAGGTTTTGGAGCCGTGAAAGTTCTAGGAGCCACCAAGGCCCAGTTTTGTGAAAATTGTATAGGGTTGCAGGTATCCATTGGAGGTGATCCAATAGTCAATCCTGAAGGATTCAAGTGTTCTGAAGCCATTTTTACCATCTATTTCACCTGTAGATGCTTCTATTCAGTTGTATTTTCAGTTTGAGCATTTAATGAAAACAAGGACAAGCCCATTTGGGAGCTTTGGACCCAGCAGACGTAGCCCAGGAGGGGTGAACTGCTTTATCAACTTTTTTTGCATCTGTGGTTGAGTTATTTTACAGAACAAATTCTTTTTAGTGTGTTAAACAGTAAAAGGAAATAAATCTGCTATGCTTAAATGGGTCATGAACAGTTGAAAATTTCATTTGTTTTCTTTCTGCAAGACATGGAAATCTTTTAAACATGTATAATTCTGAATTGAATACCTTGCAAACAAATTACAAGTAGTTTCAAATTCAGATCACTTTTGGCTTCCTAGATGTGCGTGGAATATGTTGTTTGTCTGGTATTAGTTCGACTGCTTTCACGAACTAGAAAGTGATGGGACAGGCGGAGTGAAGTTGATGATACAGAATCTCGTGTTCAATCCTAGGAGGTGAGGAGTAACCAACTATAGAGTTGCGAGTAGGTGAGAGGGAGTGTGAGTTACTACCTTGACTATATGCTTGATGAATGAGTGTGAGGGGAATTTCAGCCATATACAACTGGCTGCCCTCCTTCTAATGCCAGAAATGTTGATGGTACTGGACCCGCCAACATTCAGGAGATCACCCTGGTATGAAGTCCCAACTAGACCTCACACTGTTTGGTGTGGCAGTCTCATCCGGTATGATGGCCCAGTTGCCATTGTCTTAAGGATTTGCTTCAACTCTTGCTTGTCAGCATAGGAGAGTGGTCTAAGTTGCCTTCAAGAAGTGAGGTTTGCGTGCCTGGTGAATGCTAGTGTACCTGTGTCAATGGTTCTTTCACTATAAAGGGAGAGAGTGAGAGTGATTTCCAAGTTGGATGGGATGAAGTCCCTACTCAGCTAGGAACACACAACACAACAGGATGTAAACAGCTTCTGGAGGAGCAGTCCACATGGATGCTATAGTCACAACACACAACGTAAGATAACACACATAAAACTCAACAGATGATTCTGAACAAGTGCAACAGATGTTGCAACAAGCTTTAAGAGAAAGGTTTGTCTGGTGTCCGGGGATATAGCTACCACAAGTGAGACAACGTTAACAACATATGAAGCACATTTCCATTAATAGATTATGTATTACAACAAGTGAAATAGTTCAAGTGTTCAACACAGGTTAAAGAAACATGAATTACAAGTGTTCAAGATTAGTCTTACAACAATTACAATATATGTGTGAAAACGTGCTGGGCTATTAGCAGGCTTTTAAATTAAGAGAAAGTTCCAAGACACAGCGTTACACCATACATCACTAACCCTGAGTGTGGGACATTGGAGCCACTTCTTACTCAAAGAAATGATTACAAACTCTCTTGGCTATGTGGGAGGAGATGAAGTGAAAAGTCCTTTACATGTACAAATGAGGAGGTATTTATAGCCAAGGGTGAAACTGACCCTTGTGGTTGTTCAACTACCCTCATGATTGTTTGAGTTACATGACATTTCGACTTTACATGACTATTTGTACAACAAGTGGGTCTCTTGGACTTCCAAGTTACATTACATTGATTAACAACATAGCGCACAGTGGAGATGTAGGCGACATGACTCGACATGACAGTGCTAGTACATTTTTGCTGCTGTTGGAGTGCATGTTGAGCTACAATGCTGTTGGAGTGCATGTCAAGCTACAATGCTGCTGGGTGATGGATGTCATCATGATGTATCACAACATCACCTCCACATGGAAAAATGTGCGAAGTCTTCGATGGTCTTTGGTTTGCTTGATGATTCTTAGACATGTTCCTTCTTGCTTGCATGTTGGAAGGTTTGATAGGCTCATATGTTCACAAAAGGTGCATGTCCGTTCATTCGCCCATTCATGAGCACATCGTGCATGTTTTCTCATCCGTCCATTCGCAAACATATCTTTTCATGATCATCTATTCGTGAGAACATCTATTTACATGCATCATTCATTTGTCCATTGGTGAACCTGTCCTTCTACATGTCCTCCCTTTGTTCATCCCATTCATCATCGCACCATGTTTTTTGGCATACCTGTACCTGCAGTCACTCATGACAAGATGAAACCAAATCCAAAACCTCCTAGTCTACCATGATACATGATCATTTCAGATGCAGGTGACTAGGAGAGGCAGCAAGGTTGTGAAGTGGGATGATGGCTCCGGGCACTGCTGATGAAAACTATGCAAGATTCACTGAGTGATGGAGATGGGAAATCAAAGTTGACAGTGACAGTCTGTGAGCTCTAGCTCGACTGGAAGGAAAACTTGTGCAAATTTTGGGAGGGAAAGTTCGGGCTTCAAGAAAGCAAGGTAGGAAAGATTTGCACAGTTTCCAAGACGAGCAGGCTACAGGGGTTGGAAGGCCAAATTTGCGCAATTTTCTGGAGGATCATGTGAGGTTGCAAGGAGGGTTAGTAGGCAGAGATTGCATAGTTTTTGGGAGGAATTTCCTGGGAGCCTAGCAGCCAAGGTTGCGCAATTCCCAAAGGGAACTAGCAATTGACTGCTGGGTCACTAGAAGCCAAAACTACACAATTCCTAGAGGGAATTGGCAGTTGGCTACTGGGTCACTAGAAGCCAAAACTATACAATTCCAATCGGGAACTAGTAGTTGCCTTCTTGGCTACTAGTAACAAAAACTGCGCATTCCTAGAGGGAACTCGTAGTCTCCTGCTAGGAGTTGCTAGTGAGGGAAACTACACTGAGGCTGGGATGCTGACCTGTTGATCATATCTACGCAATTTTTGAGTTGAGCAGACTATTGGACAGTAGAAGGCCTGCTCATGAAAATTGCACAATTTCTTGGATGAACAATCAGTCGACTATCGGGATGACTGACTGGGAAAACTACGCAATTTTTTGAGGGAGACAGGAACGGGAACTTGGTGTCTAACTGGTCTGCCTATGCAATTCCCTCAGTTAGTCGAGTGAGTAAGGTCAATGGCTTCTGCGCAATTTTTTAGGGGAATTAGTCCCGGGGTGACTGTCAAGTCTGACTGTCGGGGTGGTCAACATGAAAGTTGATTGAATTTCTTGTGGGCAACACAACTTGAAAATACTTGCTTGGTGCTTCTGCACTATTCTGGGTGGCAGTGGATCAAGTCAATGGTGGGGTGACGGTCCGACTATCAGAGGGAAGTTTGGTCGTCAGAAATTTCAGCAAAATGACTACATGTGTGAATGAACAAAATGTGCATATGTGATCATGAAAACACACACTCACATGACTCGATGATGAGACAACTCAAACCATCCAGACACATATGTTCAACATGACTGACTGACCGTGCAAGCGACAAATGTGACACTTGTGATTAGTCGTTCATTGATTGTGACGATGCTTGCGGGACAATGAAAGTGACTCCATGTGTGAGTGCAACAGAGGCTTTCATAACGAACACAACAAGCACATAAAAAGAAAATACTTTGAGCATAACCAAAACATGGTCACAAGCATGAATTAGACACCAGTGTGTAGAATCTTGAATGAAATGAACAAGCAAGGAGGATGAAAGAACTCACATGAGCTCACAAAGTGAACCCGAGTGTGTGCTATCATCAAATGAAACTCTCAATGGAGGCTCTGAAATTAGGTGCAGGCCAAAAGTTTGGAGGGTGGTGGTAGGTGCTACAACACATCCACTCCATATAAAGCTCCTAATCCTACTCCTCCATGCACTTTGTGCAATGTTCATGGCCATGCCATTAAAAAATTTCCCTAATCTTACCCATCTCAAGAGCACAATTTCAGAAGTTGGATATTAGCCAAACCCTATTGTCCCCAAGGTGCATGTCACTTTACTTGAGTCCACCAAAAAAAATAATTATGCACAAATCACCCATGTTCTTTGTGTGATGCATATGGACATTATTCCCATGATTTTCCTTAGCTTGACTATTTCTACAATACCCTCTCATTTCTTCACAAAATGGATGCCACTCATAGTGATCCTCCTCCTTCTCTACCTACGGACTTTGGCACCAATTCGTTGCTAACACAAGAGACTACTCAATCCACCATCATGATTCCTCCTCCTATTTTCAAAATGATGGACACTTCCGTACCCATTCTTTACCCATCGTCATCCATGGGATTGACTTCTGCAAACTCATTCGGAGCTTTTGAATATTTTTCTTTAGATCCATCTTTTGAGGCACTTCGGTCTCAAAATTAATGGATCTTGACTCCACTTGTCATAAATATCCCATTGAAAAATTTGTGTATGTGAACAATTTCTCCCATGATGATGATTGATTCAGTAACCCCTTATTTCAAACCCACAAATTTGAACCATATCCACCTTGGGCCCATAACATTTCCACACAATGTTTGGGTAATGGGGCATCCACTTTTAAGGGTCTCGAAAAATAAATTATCACCAACCCTTCTATTGCATCTAGTAGTGTTGACTCTAGTACCATTACTCTTCCCCATTTAGAAGAACCTCTAGAGTCCCATATCACTCTAGATCACCGTGGGGATGATCCACTTAATCATTCCTACATATTATCTCAACAACTTAGTCCCTTAGACATTGTTGTTGTTCAACCCTTGTGTTTTCTAAGTTTGTGTTGGCTTGATGGGGCCTGACACAGGTTCAACTTTAATTGCACCAACCAACAAAACCCTAACTGTTAGCCCTTTCGGAAACAACCTGCATAGCGCAAGTTGCAGTCTCACCCTAAGCAGTAATGGGGGATGCTAGAACCAGGTTTCTACATCTAGAGGCCTGTGTAATGGTTTCTTGATACCCTTGGGGCTTAGATCTGCCTTCATGCAACTCTAATCCTTTCGACATATAACAACTACAAATATATCTAAACGGCTTCCAGATCTTCAAGAGGGTACTTAGTTGTACTTATTATGCATAAATATTATCGATCTACCAGGTTCGTGTAGTAAATAAACATCCATTCATATAAAACACATTACAAAGAGAAAGTGTATAAACTCAACAAAAGTAAATAAAAGAACATAGATGCGTCATTTATGGCCCAAAACCTTCTTTATTAAGTATAAGCATTCAGATACAAACTCTTTAACCTTGTGCACTCAACTGCAGAGCCCCACACACTCAACTTGCAGACTTGCCAAGGTCTTCATGCACTCAGCTGTAGAAGCCCTCCCCTTTCACCTAAGTACAAAAAACAGGCCTTTCCTACCTTAGCACCTTGCCCTTACAATGATTCTTCACAAAACTTTATATTGAAGACTCGCTATGACTCAACTTTATATAGCATTTTCTTTAAAATACCATGGTCATGAACCATGGGTGGGTCTCAAAACAACTCTATCACCTACCCAACTAAGGGACTAAATCCCCTTTTGAATTCTACTAGCTTCATGCTCCACTTTCCACATTTCGCAGAGACTTTAAATTTACTACAAAAGATAATACAAAATTGACTCAAAACTTAACAAAATTGACCCGAGGGATCCCATCCCAACAGGGCCCCAACACAAAATAGGTGACTCACCCTCGAGTCACTCAGTTGGCACCTCTATCTTATTGTGGAGGTCGCTAAACTCCATCTTCAACATAGCTATGTTAACAGAACCTTGCACTGTGGCTTGATGCACTTCCTCTACCAGATTTTCTGTAGTCGGCCCCTCCATCGCAGGGTGCATCATCCTTTGATTATGTTGGAGTGTCTTGAATCTTTCCTCGACTGACAAAGTAAGCTGACCTTCTTCCTTTGTCCATGGTTGTATTTTGGCCTTTAAGATAACCTCTTTCCTACTCGACCCCTTCCTTGTCCCCAATATGTTGAGAAGCTGACTCCTCAACTTCTATTGTGGCCTCCTTCATGGCGTGCTCCTTATCAGTGGCTGCCTTAGCAGCATCTTCCTTCTTTTCCTGTGCTTCTTTTTCTTGGGCTACAACCTGCTTCACCTCTTTCTTTTTCTGCGCTGATTTATCTTGAGTAGTAACATGCGCATATTCATTTTTCTTATGCACTTTTGTGGCCTGCACGGAGGAACTTTCCCCGATCGTGCTGGTTCCTACGCCGCGATCTGATGGTTGCCGCCAATCACTTGGCAATTTTCCCACGACTTCCTGTACATATACCTTAGTGACTAGGTATGGAAACTTGTACCATAATTTATTAGGATCGCACCTTATCTGGATAGATACGTTATGAAAATTCACTTTAAACTCCCCGTAGGCCTCTAATTGCCCAAACAATGTTGGTGATAGCCTTGTCCTCTGGTTGATCATAGTGCGAAGGTCCATCTCGAATAGCTCCCGGAATAATTTTGTCTCCATGACCCTCTTTAGGTCCTTTGTTTCCCACAGCGAAGTGAACTTCGTGACCTCTGGTAAATCATCGTCTTGAGGAGGGAACTAGCTATCCTCTAGGAGCCTCCACGCGACGAGGGAAATCAACAATAGCAACCAGGCATAGTGGAATGCCTTGTTGTCATCATGTGCTTCACAACAATTCAACAAAAACTCTTTGCAGAGATATTGCACCCAATTGTACTGCACCCCCTTCGCGCATTGTGCAGCCAAGGAAATGACTGGCGCTGACACCTCATCCATGCAACACTTTCTCATAATCTTGCAAGCCAATATCTGGGTGTCAAACTGCATGATCCTATCAATGATGGAACAGATAGTGTATCCACACGACTTCTTCACTAATCCATACTTGCACTTCATTTTTTCCGCAATTTGTTTCTCTTTACTCTTGCCTCAAAACTCCTCAGGCGGATCCACCCCTTGGTAAGGAAACCTTGCAATATGGTGGATAAACATATCTGTGATGTGGATGGGATCTCCCAAACAGAGA
Organism: Pinus tabuliformis; assembly: GCA_031772625.1. Classification (NCBI taxonomy): domain Eukaryota; kingdom Viridiplantae; phylum Streptophyta; class Pinopsida; order Pinales; family Pinaceae; genus Pinus; species Pinus tabuliformis. Next base: position 45,279,275 of record CM062815.1, read on the forward strand.
CACCCATCATGAACCAGTGTAAGAAATTTGCATACACACACCATGTTGATAGTGGTTCGGCTAAAGTGTGGAACCCACAACATATTCAGTAACTCGCTTTTTCAACCCTTGTGACCCACTTCATAGTGTCCAGTCACATGAATCTAGTCTCCTCATAGTAAATCTTTGCCAAATATTTATTTGTCTCCAAGTTCAAGAATTTATCATGGTCAACTAGGTCCCAATCCTCCATTTTTAGTGTGGGAATGCACCCTAATAGCACGCCTTCAAATGGAACTTTCTTCGGTAATAACGGTGTAGAGACAATAAACTTTCCAGAATCATGATATTCCGAGACCTTTGTTTTCCCTTTCGCGAGGGGATATATTTGGGAGAGTAGTGATAGGCTCGCCCTCCTCAACATACAACTCTTCAACCCCATCGCAAATCTCCTCTGCGTTAAGATTCAAGGTTTCATATGGTTGATTCAATTTTTCTATCTTCCCTTTCTACCAAACCTCCATAGGGTTCTTCCTCGGTGACTGCCTCACCGATACAGCCTGTGGTTTCTTTTGTTTCTACTTACCAGTGGATGGCTTAGGCCTAAGCAACCTCAACATTGTAGGCACATAATGTGTAGCTTCCACTGCCGATGCAATTTTATAGGTTGCGACATTAGAGATAGCGGATTCTGCGGGATCAGTCATTTTCTCAAGGAAGAGCTTACAGCTCCACTCAAGCAAGTTTGCAAACTCCGGCTGTGACAGAAGTTCCTCCAAATCATTCTTAGACATACAGGGAGGGAAGAAAATTTTCTAAAAGCAAAGTGTTCGACTATAGGTCAGCATGCTAGATTTATAGGGAATTTCAAATTCAAATCCAACCATTCCCTCCAATTTTTTCTCATAAATGCGTCTTTTGTGACAGATTACTAAAGATTTGTGCCATAAATGCAGCCTACCCACTCCTTCTAATGGGATTTTCGCCATCCAATTAGCTACAATGCATCTAACGGCTATTTGTAGACTCATTTGTGTGGCACCATCCTCCATGGCATAGCCCTCTTGGCACAACTCCTCCTGGAGCACTTCTAGCTCCCCTCGCATAGCCCCATTACTTCATTTTTTCAGTCTTCGGGCAATGTATTTTATAGTCCCATACTCCCTCGCAGTTTCCTGGAGTACTAAGATTGTCTTTCTATCATGTAGTCATTGCATAGAGGCACCATCCCCTTGATATAACTTCAGTCGAATCGCATTGACTCTTCTTGGAAATGTTTCCCCATTCAGCTTCGCGAGTAGAATTGCGCCATCATCTGTAATTTCCTTGACTACATAGGGCCCCAACTAGTGCATTTGAAACTTCCCATGGAACTTCGTGAACTTGCTATCATAATGATTTACCTTGAAGGTGCACAACCTAATATGTCAATTATGCCAGGTCTTCTCGTGCTCCTTTTGCACCTGCTGGTGAAATCCTACTAAAAGTTGGTCTTCTTATGATTCCATCAACTGCGTGACACATTCCTCCATAGTTTCAAGGTCTTCCATATCAGTTAATGCTGTAATTCACAAGCTCAGCACAATATACTCCATATGCATTGTTGTTCACTTTAATTTCTTATTAATTTAAACAACCAAGTGTTACATGAATTGTCAACCCAGGGAAGTTTGTTTGTTTCAAAGGAAATAACACACTATTTATGCTCAATCCTAAAAGCAATGAAAAGTTGTAGTCACAATTACACTAATCACACCTTGATTTAAACAAAATGAAGTTCTACTTTGAGTTACAGTAGGAACAATCTCTCTATTGTAGACAATTATCAAAAGAATCCTAGATTGCATTAAAAGGAACAATCTAGGAGAGGAAATCAATCTGTAGAGGAAAAGACTAGTTGTGCTATAACAGAGAACAAGACCCTATTCCCCAAGCAGGAATCTTCAGCACCTATTTCTGATTACTACGCTTCACAAACTCACTCTGTAAACCTAATTACCAATTAAAATAGTCACTGATTACCTATGAATGAATTTATGAAAACAATGCAATAGTCAAATAGAAATAGAGTTTTAGCAATAAATACATAGTTCCAATAACACATAAGTAATTTTAGCAAAGAGAGTTTAACAAGGTATGAATGAAAAATAATACTTAACACACTACAGGAATTAATGGGTGAATCTTATGAGGAAGGTGGGCCCTTTCCTTCTCACAAGATTCCCCAGAAAAAGGAACTAAGAAGGAATGCTTAGAACAATATTTTATTCATCTGTCAATGTATCATATTACAAAAAGATTCAAGTTCCTTTACTTCCAGCTAGACCTTCTCGTAGTCTGTCCGCCCCCCTAATGCTGATGTCTCCTCTATTTAAAGAGGAGAAATCTATTATACGTTTGATTACATTATAAATCCTATTCTTAACCCGATATGCTAAAATAGGATAATCGATTCTTCCATTAACAAAATGCTATTACAATGGTTGTGACAATGCCAACTTTGGAATGTAGTTATTGCGGCCAATGTAACAGCTCCTTCGATGATCTCTTCTTGTTGCTGCTGAATCTGAAATGCAAATCATGGGTTGCTTCAGCAACGGGATTTGCGAACTGTTCTAACTGTTTCAGCAACGTAGACCGCAATGATAAATTTGCAGTCTTCAGACTATTTCAGCAACTATATATTTTTGATCAATGGTTAATTATGAAAGTAATGTAAAATTATATGTAAAACAAATTAAACATATAGTAACGAGAAGAAACGTTATATACCTTTGGAAAATGGATTAAAGTAATAACATAGGCTTTAAATATGGATTGAAAAAAGGTGGAATGATAGCAAAATATGTGAACAAAAAGGTACAATGTAGGGTCCTAACATCCCCCCCAACTGAAAGGGTTGCATGTCCTCATGCAACTTCACTCTAAATCCAAGTCGAAGTACTAGGCCTTATAGTGCAAATTACTTAAGCAGTAACTGTAGAAGGTATTGTCAGTTAGATCTCTGAACCCATGCACATTTTGCAGCCTCTACCATGTTGTTGCTTCTTCATTTTTAGTCAACTTGTAATGAGCCTTATATTCTTGTGCATGAATCCATAGAAGAGGAAAACGAAAATGATACCATATCCACTTTTCAACACATTGCTAAACACATCTGATCTAATTGGGTACCCTTGAGATTGTTGCTTCAAAATTTGGGGGACTAAAGGGGTTATACTCCTGCCTTTCCTTAGAGGACTGCTGCCAGAATAAGTTGTTTGCTTTTAAGGCAACACTTTCCTTGGTCTTAACAAAGTGTTGGAAGTCTTGTAGCACTGTTGCTTGTAGTTGCCTGATGTGTTCAACCATCCCTGGTTCTTTCAAAAATTGACGATACTCCCAAATAAAAATGACAGGATTTTGTGGCTCTGGTCGATTCCACAGGAGACGGTTTTCCTCATTATGCCTTACTGCAAGAAAGGCAGTCTGCCATGTGATCTGATTAGCAAAGGAAGGAGGCAAATGCCCTGATCTAAACATCACCAACCAAAGGGTTAAGATTGATCTTCCTATTTTCAGGGATATCTTCCTTGTGGAGATACAACTCACAGAGAAAATGTTGATCATTGGTGGATGCTTCTGTGGGTTGTATCTCCACAAAAATTACAGTAGGTCGAGGTATATTCTGAGTAGAAATAGTTACAATAGGCCGAGGTACATTTTGAGTAGAAACAGTTACAGTAGGCCGAGGTACTTTTGGTTTAGATTCTTTTTTAGAAATTTTTGAAGGCCCTAATGGTTCTTGTGTGACAGTAGGGCGTTCCTCTTTGATTGCAGAACACGTGGATTCAGATACTTTTGAAGGCCCTACTAGTTCTTGTGTGACAGTAGGGTGTTTCTCTTTGATTGCAGAAGACGTGGATGTAGGGGAGGCTCTAGGCAGTGGGATTTTGACTATTTTATACCCTGCTTGATGATAAATGTTACCGCATTGGCTGCACATATATTCCTTATACTGATCTTTCTCTGTATTTTTCTCTATAAGTGTACAAATTAAGCTCTTTGTCATAGGTTTCCCTTGCCATTATTAATTCCTGCTTATAAGCTTCAAGTTCTGATTTTAGAAACTCGTTTTCCTATAAAAAGGAAGCCAAGGTGACTGGGCTTTGTGTAACAGTCACGGTCTTAATGGCTGGTTCTTGTGTGACAGCTACTGAATGAGTAGTTGGTTCTTGTGTAACAGCTACGTGATGTGCAACATCCTGGGCATCTAGATTTTGTATATCAGCAGCTGGTTCTTGTGTTATAGTCGTAGCTGGTTCTTGTGTGGCAGCTATAGCTGGTTCTTGTGTGGCAGCTACTGAATGAGTAGCTGGTTCTTGTGTGATAGCTACTTGTTCTGAAAGAAATGATGTCGTAAAATCCTGGGCATCTGGTTCTTGTGTTTCAGTGCCCGAGGGTGAGACAGGTAAAGATTTCGGGACTTGGGACTGTGGTGGGGTATGGGATTTTAGACGAATAGGTTGAAAATTTAGGATAGTGGCAACAGTTGCCACTTCAGTTGACGCCCTTATTCGTCTTCGGGGTAAAAAGGTAGGGAAAGTTGTAATTTTCCTTTTATGAGTGGGTTTTTCTAAGGCGAAGGGCTATCAGAAATGGTAGCTACTTTTGTTGAGGCCCTCGTTCACTTTTTTGATAGGAAAACAGTCTTAGCTTGCCTTTTTCTTTTTAGAATAGAGAGGGGAAGGTTATCTTCAGAATCATCACTAGGGATATGAACAGTAGGATTAAATGATTTTGCAAAATTTTGGGATGGATTTGATATGGTGGGAGGGTTATTGGATCAATTGACTCTGCTGGTGGAATTTCTAGAGGGTCAGGGATGTTCTCTGGTTGCTCCTCGTGGGGATATTCAAAGATTTATTAAGGATTTTTAACAACTTGCTGAGGGATTTCAATAGTTCTTGAGGGATTTCAGCAGCTTGCACAGGGTCTAGGGGTGGATTGTTCAAAGGAAGGTTTTTCTGAGCAAAACCCCTCTGAATCAGTAGCTGAATAAGACGGTGATGGGTGAGGGAAAGGAGTGGGAATTTTACCTGTCTAGAGTAATGTGACATATTTCTTAGACACACAAGTAAATAATAAGGAATATTTAACAGTCGACCATGTCTCAAATGATTTAATAAGACAAAATCATGCTGATAGACTACCTAGTAGTGACCTTCACAAGTAAGGTAATGTTTAACGAATTCATCCACCTTCGACCATGAAGGCGGTAATGAGTGAATTCGAACACCCCGGCCTTTGGGCTCCACCTGTTCTCCTGGAAGAAGAAAATCCTATTGTGCATTTAGAATAATATGCTTGTGATTAAACCATCAACTTCCAGTGACCGACAGACCTGAAACCTGTGGTATGTCACCCTCTGAGACTGGAATTCAAACTCCCTGGATAGTAGAATGATCTTCCTGTAGATTTCGTGCAAATTCAAGAACTTATTGTGGATCAAATTCCTAAAGCCTCTGAAAACATCCTATCGAGCCTGCCTGCTAAAAAATCTGATACACCTCTGGATATAATTCAAGAAAAGCTATCAATTCGGGCTCGTGTCGAATAACAGGTCCTCCCATAGTTAACCAACTTTGGTAAAATGCACAGTCAAAAACCAAGTTACCGCACTTCGAAAAGAGTAAATTTTGCAAATGAGAACATGAAGTAACAGTGAAGAGGCGAGGTAATAAGACAAAATAATGGTAAGAAAAATGATGGTAATTGACTTGGTGTGAAATGATGGTGTATAGTTTTGGTATTCCCCCCAACTACAGTTGAAATAATGACTTTAAATGTACAGGGATTGTGGTAATGATGAATGTAATCTTATCATTTAACCATAGTTTAAATGTACTTACACATAATATTTACATACCTCATGTTTACCTTTAATTCATATTTCGAAAAATATAGTGCTCGTTCATAATAGATCAACAATAGTCATGGAAGAAGCTTTTGAAATATGAGGGAGATTATATTAGAGGTCTATATAATCATAGGAGAAGGCAGTGAAAGGACGGACTTAGCATAAAAATAATGGAAGAAAGTGATTTTCATGACAGAAAGTGTTGTATGGTGATGTCTTTTAAAATAAATGGTGTTTCAACAACAGGAAAATGGGTAAAGGGTGGTGTTTCAGCAACAGGAAAATGGGTAAAGGGTGGTGTTTCACCAATAGGAAAGATAGGGAAAATGTTGCTGAAGAGTGATGGGAAAAATGGGGAAAATAAATAAGGGGAATTAATGATGGAAATGCCACTGGAGGATGGGGAAATGAACTATGGATGGATTGAAATGAGATGAACAATTCTTCACAAGATGAAGCTTGGATCTGCTTGTAGTAGGATTGTCCTTCCAATAAGCCTTTCCTAAATCTAGAATCTGCAAACTAATCAATTGTAACATGCCAACCCTTGACATGGATTATTAGTTAAGAAATCTAATATAATGCTAAAAATACAATGCAGAAAAGCTAAATGCAATGAAGGGCAGAAGGCTCGCCCAAAAAGAGATAATGTGAATCTGCCATGCAAGTGGCCTTAAAATCCTCTTTGGAAATGGGTCACTGGTACAGATGGAGCCAATGACCATTTACTAATAATGGTGTTCTAGAGTCATCAATTGTCAGGAGCCTTACTGTTCCATTGGGAAAAACAACATCTATTTCGTAAGGTCCCAGCCATCTTGTACATAGTTTCCCTTGAAAATTTTCAAATCAAGAATCATACAATAAAGCCCAATTACCTTTTTGGAACTGTTTATGATTGATGATTTTATCATGCCATTTTGTTCTTTGTTGTTGGATCATAGTTGTTTGATGAATGACATCTAACCTCTTTTAATCCAATTCCTGAAGCTGCTGCAACCTGGTTGTTTGTGCATCAGTCAAATCAAGGTTAATAGCTAAAGCAGTTCTTAAGGTTTTAATTTCAAATTCCACAGGAAAAACAACACTTTTACCATAAACTAATTCATAGGGAGAAAATCTTGTAGTATTTCTCCAGGTAGTTCTGTAAGCCCATAGTGCTTTTGGGAGCCTTTGAGACCAATCCTTCCTGTTTTCCTTCACTATTTTCATTAGAATGGCTTCTATAACTTTGTTTGTACTCTCCACCTATCCATTGGCTTAGGGGTGGTATGGTGTAGTCATTCTATGATGAATATTATATTTTTGAAGGGTGGTTTTAAAACCATGAGAATTGAAAGGAGGTCCTCCATCTGTAACTAGCTCTCTAGGCACTCCAAATATAACAAATATTTCTTCAAATAGGAAAGCTAAAACAATTTCTTCATTATCTCTGAGGAGTGCTTTAGCCTCCATCCATTTAGTCATATAATCTGTGCAAACTGATATATAAACTCTTTGATTGGATAGAGGATTAATGGGCCCCACAAAGTCTAAGGCCCATCTTTCAAATGGTTCAAGTATTACCTAGGGATTCAATGGAATTTCATCTCTATGATTAGGTTGACCCATTCTCTGACAGCTATCACAAGCCCAAATATATTTTTTTGCATCCTTGAAGAGTGATGGCCAATAATAACCCATCCCGAGAATTTTATGTGTCATTCTCTTATCAACAAAATGCCCTCCACAAGGGCCATCATGACAAGATTTCAGTGTATCATAAACCTCATCTTATATAATGCATCCTCAAATTTGATGATCAAGTCCTGTGTAGAAAAGACACCCACTTATCTAGCTATACCGAGCACTTTGTTGAATGATCTTTCTTTTCTCTCGATGTGATAGGTGTGATGGTAACTTCCCTGCAACTAGATAATTGGCAATGTCTGCATACCAAGGTGATTGAGAAGATACTGTAAATAAATATTCATCAGGAAAGGAATCATCTACTAGAGTATTATCATCAGCCTTTAACCAAGAAAGGAAGTCAACAACTACATTTTCTTTACCTAGTTGGTCTACAATTGTAATATCAAACTCTTGTAATAACACTAACCACCTAGTAACTCGAGCATTTGTGACAGATTTTTTCATTAAATACTTAATAGCCAAGTGGTCAGTATGGACAAAAGTAGAGTAACCAATAATGTAATTTCAAAATTTATTAATGGCATAAATGACTGCTAAAAATTCCTTTTCAGTAACTGTGTAAATAAGCTCAGCAGGAGTCATATTCTTACTAATGAAGTAGATAGCATAAGGAAGATGGTTTACCTCTTGTCCAAAGACAGCTCCAATTGCAGTATTCGAAGCATCAGAGGATATATGGAAGGGAAGTGCCCAATCAGGTCCTCTTAAAATAGGAGTTGTAGATAACTGATGCTTGAGTTCAACAAATGCTTCCTGGAAAAGATTAGTCCAATTGAATTTAGAATTTTTCATAAGTAACACAAACAAAGGAGAAGCTATTTTGGAAATTTTTTTGATAAATCTTCCGTAGTATCATGCATGTCCTAAAAAATTTCTCACATCAGTTTGTGTTCTAGGAATAGGAAGGTTCTGAATTTCCTATATTTTGGATGGATCTACCTGAATTCCTTGAGATGAAATAAAGTGTCCAAGTACAATTCCTTCATTCATCATCATATGACATTTTTCAGTACTTAAGGAAAGGTGAGCTTGTACACAGCGTTTAAGTAATTTCTCAAGGTTTTGTAATGCATCCTCAAAAGACACACCATAAGGGGTGAAGTCATCCATAAATATCTCCATAGATTCTTTAAGCATATCAGAAAATATTCTTATAACTGCTCTTTGAAAGGTTGCTAGTGCATTACATAGTCCAAATGGGAGAACTCGATAGGCAAAAGTTCCCCAAGGACTAGTAAAAGTGGTCTTATCTTGGTCTTGGGGTGCAATTTTGATTTTATTATACCCACTAACCCATCTAAAAAAGAGAAGAATTTCTTCCCTGACAAACTATCTAACATTTGATCAATGAATGGCAAGGGAAAGTGATCCTTTTGAGTGGCTTTATTTAAGGCTCTATAATCTACACACACTCTCCATTTCCCGTTTTTCTTAGGGACTATTACCAACAGAGAAACCCATTCACTGTCAGATATGGGATATATAAACCCTGCATTAAGAAATTTTTGAAGTTCCTCTTTAACAATTTCCCTTAAATTAGGATTCATTCATTGCTGGGGTTGACAAATTGGTTGGCAATCCTCCTTGATATAGATGCAAGGATAATTTTAGGGGCAAATGTTCGCCCTTTGGCGAAATTAAGGGGTTTTAAATTTTTAGTGGGCGAATATTTTGTATCATAGTACATTTTTACAAATCACCTCAAATAGCCCACCTTATTTTAAGGGAGAGGGTAAAAAAGGTAAATTTAGCCCTTGAAATTAGGACTTACAACCTTCCATTCGCCCATTTTCAAGAATAGGTTTTATTTAAGTGAATCCATTCGCCCATTTTCAAGAATAGGTTTTATTTAAGTGAATCCTATGGGCCAAATACCATATTTATAAAAGAGGTATGGTAAATTAATAAAAATAGAAATAAATGAGAGGTATGGTAAATAAATAAAACATTTTTTATATTTACTCCATAAGTCACCTTACATACATGTAAGGGTGTAAACAAATAAAAATATAAGTAAAGTGGAGGTATGGTAAATAAATAAAACGTCTTTTTATAGTTACTCAAAAGGTATGGTAAATAAATAAAAATATAAATAAACTAGACCTATCGTAAATAAATAAAACCTCTTTTTATATTTACTCCATAACCCTCATTCTATTTATGAAGGCTCAAGAAAGAGGTTTTATTTAAGTGAATCCTATGGGCCAAATACCATATTTGTAAAAAAGGTATGGTAAATTAATAAAAATATAAATAAACTAGAGGTATGGTAAACAAATTAAACATTTTTTTATATTTACTCCATAAGTCACCTTATATTTACGAACACTCAAAAAATGGGTTATATTTAGGTGAAACCTATGGCCAAAATACTATGGGACAAATACCATGGACTAGATTGTTATTAATACCATGCAAAAAACCATTATTAACCATAATATTAGAATTAATAAAAATAAAAATGGCACATGGTATTGACCCATGGTATTCACCAAAATGGCACATGGTATTGACCCATGGTATTCACCTGGAATGTAGCCTATTTAAATGGGGGAATTAAACGAGCATGTAGCCTATGCTAAGATTCACTAGGACTTTACAATTTTTTATTATTTAGTGAAAGACTCGCCAAGATCTTACAATATTTTATAATTGAGTAAAATATTCGCCATGCCTGGTGATAGATTCGCCAAAAAATTATATATACATATTATATTATTGATAAAATCGCCTTCCATTTTTCCTATATACCATGGAGATTCGCCCATTTATTATATTTATAAATTTAGAGGGGATTCTTAAAATTTTCCCTGTATAGATGCGATGAGTACATAATTCAAGAGAGATTCCCTTCATATCCTTATAGTCCCATGTGAATGCTTCCTTATTTTCAAGAAGTAACTTCATTAGCTGTTGTGTTTCAACATTTGTCAAGTTAGGGTTTATGTTCAATGTCTTGCCAAGTTCAATTTCTATTGTTATTATTTTATAGGAGATGGTATTTGATGTTTGAGGTAGATCTTCAGATTTAAGCTTTTCCTAGGTATCAGATTTCAAAATTGCAGCCAATTGATTATGTGTTTCAGGAGTCACCGAGGAGGGTTAACAAACAAAATTATTAATTATTTCATCCTCAGTGGTATCTTTAAGGCTTAGAGCTTGTCCAATAGTCAAAATAGGTTGAGTAGCATTATCATCATAGTCCAACCATACGAAATTATCATTATTAATCATGGGTGTGGCATGAGGGTAGAAAGTAAGCTACTTGGTTTCATATCCATTAGAAATTGTCATTCAACCAGATCTATAGCTGATAAAGGCATCGGTTGTGGCCAACCAGGGCCTTTCCAAAATTATAGGATGTCCCCCCAACTTTGTTTTAGTCTGTAATACCACAAAGTTGGTTGGGTAATTCCAGGATTCAACTGAGATGATTAGGTCTTCAATGACTCCTTCCAGTTTGATTGTAGAATAGTCAGCTAACTCTAGAATGGTTGGTGTCTCTCTGATTACATTCTTTATTTGTAACAGTTTTGAAGTTTCACGAGTCATAATATTTATAGCGACACCTAAATCTATCAGAACTCGCGGAATGAATATTTTTCCAATTTGAACTGTAATAGTAGGATGGTCGGGATCACCATATTTAACAGGAGGGGCTTTACCAGACATTAAGACAGATAGATCACCCATAACATGAACTGTAAGGTGATCTTTAGCTTTCCTACCAAGTTTCTTAACACAAATATCTCTCATAGTTCTGGTATAAATTGGTACATCTCTTAGTGCTTGCAAAAGTGGAATTTTAACATAAAGATTCTGTAATTCCCCTAAAATATTGGAAGTAGGTGGCTCAGGTTTTTCAGTCAAAGCCAAATGCTCAGGAAATGGTGGCTCTATTGTTTCAGCACACTTATTAGAGGGTGGTTGTACCTCCTTACGTGAATCATTTTTCTCTAACTCTTCTTTATCAGAATTAGAAGAGGTAACATCATCAATAATGGGTTCAACTATTTTCCGAGATCGTAAATGAATATCATTACACTGCGTAGGGAAAACAGGAAGTATAGGCTGGTTCTGAATATCAATAACTTGCATAGCTTTATTATTGGGGTTAGGGTTTGGTTGTATAGGTAGCTGGGGTCTCATCATTTGATTATTTGGTCGAGAACCTAATGGTAGAGGGAGTGGTTGCTGAAACTGAGGAAATTGATTTGGAAACGAGAGTTGTTGACCCCTCCAATTTGGATTCCATTGGTTAAATTAAGATTGTTGTTGTGGAGGCCAAGGAGTCCACATTGCTGGGTCTACAAAGGGAGGGTTTTTTTTGTTGCATGGGTGGGTAATTCATTTGATTGAAGGACGGGTATTGCATCTGGTTAAAGGGAGGGTAATTTGCTTGATTAAAAGAAGGATAATTTTTCCAACGACTAGAAGATGTAAATGTCATATTAGAGTTCATACCTTGTCCTCGTGGTTGCCATTGCCTTCTCTGTGTCAACAGATAGACTACTTCAGCTTCTTCTTCGGTTGGTTGCAATACTACTTTTATTCTTAGTAAAGAAGGGCATTGTTGTGTTTCATGATCCTTCTCACAAAGGGTGCAAATTGGCACTTTTTCCAATGGGTATTCCCTTAGTGGCTGTTTATCTCTGCATTTGGGACAAAATATAGCCAAATCGGCTTCTGCTTCTTCTTGTTTCTTCTTAACCTGCAAGGTGTCAATCTGTGAAGCAAAAGAACTTAACATTTCAGTTTTAAATTCCTCAAGTAAATTACCTATTTCAGCTCTTGTTGCTCCTCTACTGGCTGATTTTTGAACTCTTGAATATGTATTATCCCTGTTGTTTGATCTATTCCTTGTAGCTCCTCTTGAACATCTTTTACAAAGGTTAATAATTTCATCATATGATTCTTTAGATATGTCCCCTTTACCAAGCATATTTAGCATGTCTAGACAATCATCCCTCACCCCTTTCAATAATATTGTTTTAAGAATATCTTTACTTACATCAGGATGATTGGATCTCTGCAGATTATATTGTAGCCTTTCCACAAAGTCCTCCAGATTTTCGTCCTCCTTTTGTACCATATTAAATATTTCCTCTCTTTTTTCTCTCGTTTGGCAGTAGTCTTGATATTTGAGAAAAAACTTATGTTTCATCTGTTCCCATGTTGTGATTACATGGTCTCCTAGAATCATGAACCATCTTAGTGCATTTCCTTTTAATGTTGTTGGAAGTAGCTTCATTTTTTGAGCATTAGTAACATAATCATAGCTTCTGCATAATATATCAAACTCAAAAAGAAACTCATCAGGATCTTCAAAAGATGAACCATGTAATTTAGGTAAGGTCGAAAGTGGGATATTCTTCATGGGAGTTGCTCCTCTAGCAGGATCACCAATAGGAAATCCCAAGGTAGTGAGAGAATTCTCATCTCTTCCTTCAGGTTCTACCTATCCTCCACCAAAGAATCATTCATTGTTCCCTTCCATTGCTTGTTCTCCTACTGCACTTGCTCTGTCTTCAATGTTTTCTATTGGCTCCTCAATGTCTTCGACTGGTTCCTCAATGTCTTCTACCAGTTCCTCAAATATTTCAAGGCTTACAACTTCCTCGGTTTTGTAGTTTATTTGAAGGAAGAGCTGAGGCTTTCGCTTTCGAGAGCTTAGCCTCTGAGAAGTTTCAGCCTTTGATATAATCTCGTCAATAAATGTCTTCCTTCCTCCTTTCCTTGTGCCCTTGCCACCTATAGGGTTAGTTTTCTTGCGTCCTCTCATGCATCCTGCACAACTGAAAGAAAAACATCAATGTGTTTGAAATCTACAATTACCTTCCCTAGCAATGGTGCCAAAATGTTGGTTACTTTAATTGCTTATTAATTTAAACAACCAAGTGTTACATGAATTGTCAACCCAGGGAAGTCTATTTATTTCAAAGGCAATCACACACTGTATATGCTCAATCCCAAAAGCAATGAAAAGTTGTAGTAACAATTACACTAATCACACCTTGATTTAAACAAACCGAAGTTCTACTTTGAGTTACAGCAGGAACAATCTCTCTATTGCAGACAATTATCAAAAGAATCCTGGATTACATTAAAAAATAAAAATCTAGGAAAGGAAATCAAACTGCAAAGGAAAAGACTAGTTGTGCTATAATAGAGAACAAGACCCTATTCCCCAAGTAGGAATCTTCAACACCTATTCTGATTGCCATGCTTCACAAACTCACTTTGTAAATCCAATTACCAATTAAAATAGTCACTGATTACCTATGAATGAATTTATGAAAACAATGCAATAATCAAATAGAAATAGAGTTTCAACAACAAATACAGAGTTCTAATAATGCATAAGTAATTTCAGCGAACAGAGTTTAACAAGGTATGAATGAAAAATAATACTTAACGCACTACAGGAATTAATGGGTGAATCTTGTGAGGAAGGTGGGCCCTTTCCTTCTCACAAGATTCTCCAGAAAAAGGAACTAAGAAGGAATGCTCAGAACAATATTGTATTCATCTGTCAATGTATCATATTACAAAATGATTCTAGTTCCTTTACTTCCAGCTAGACCTTCCCGTAGTCTGTCCGTCCCCCCTCTAATGCTGATGTCTCCTCTATTTAAAGAGGATACATCTATTATACGTTTGATTACATTATAAATCCTATTCTTAACTCGATATGCTAAAATAGGATAATTGGTTCTTCCATTAACAAAATGTTGTTACAATGGTTGTGACAATGCCGACTTTGGAATGTAGTTGTTGAGGCCAATGTAACAGCTCCTTCGATGATCTCTTCTTGTTTCTTCCGAATCTGAAATGTAAATCATGGGCTGTTTCAGCAACGAGATTTGCGCACTGTTCTAACTGTTTCAGCAACGTAGACCGCAATGATAAATCTGCAGTCTTCAGACTGTTTCAGCAACTATATATTTCCAATCAATGGGTAATTATGAAAGTAATGTAAAATTATATGTAAAACAAATTAAACATACAATAATGAGAAGAAATGTTATATACCTTTGGAAAATGGATTGAAGTAATAACATAGGCTTTAATTATGGATTGAGAAATGGTGGAATGATAGCAAAATATGTGAGAAAAAAGGTACAATGTAGGGTCCTAACAGGCATCACAACCTCTATCCCATAAACTAGTCTGAATGGGGTTGTCTAGTCAACTTCTTACACGTCATCCTATATTCCCATAGGGATGCTGGTATGCACACATCCTATTCATTTCTCTGTGCGTTGCAGACCTTCGTCAACGCATTCTCCAAGATTTTATTGAATGCTTCAACCATACCATTTTCCTAAGGATGATAGGACGTACTCTTTTGATGACAACCCTGAAACTCTTTGAGCATCACGACAATAGTTTCATTCATAATGTGCATACCCATGTCACTCATCAGTATCTTAGGACACCCAAACCTTTTCAAGACATACTCAAATAGGAACTTCATGGTTGTAGCGGTGCTACAGTCCTTCATCGGTTGTGATTTTTCCCACCTCGTGAAGTATTTAGTCGCAGTAATAATATATAACACACCAGTGTTCTTCCTTGGGGGTTGTATCGTACCCACAAATTTAATAGCCCATTTGTCAAACACCTGTAATGAAATCTGAGGATTCAAAGAAAATTCATCCCTTCATGATGGTTATCTTGTCCTTTGACATGCATCACATGCCTTGCAATATTCCTTACAATCCTTATGTGGCATTGGCTACCATAATCATGCACACAGAATATTCTTTGCAGTTTCTCTACCTACATAGTGCCCTCATGCCACTCCTCCATGTGCTTCAATGAGGATACTATATCATTCAAACTCCAGAACATATCGCTATAGTATTTCATCAGTACCTATCTTATACAAGTGTCCCGCAACCACAAAAAAGTTGGCAGTGCGAACCACCAATTCCTTCTTCTACTTAGTATAATATCCTTATGAGGTTGTGCCAATAGTTAGAAACTAAATTATATCAGCAAAGTGATCATCTTCAACCCATATAACAAAGATTTTTACATCCAGCAACCCTTCTTCCAAACTATTTGGTTCTTCGCCTATCTCAATCCGGGATAAATAATTTGGTCCCGCATTCAACCATCCCGACTTTACAATCACTTCAAAATCATATTCTTGAAACAATAATAAGCATCCACAGATCTTCCCCCACAACACAGACTTGTTGACCAGGTACTTGAGAGTGGAGTGATCTGTATACATTTTGAAATGTGCGCTCAATAAATAATGTCGAAACTTCTATAATGCGTAGACCATTGCCAATCCTCCATGCTCAGTAGTCGAATAGTTCTTCATGGCCTTTGACAATTTCCTGCTCACGAAGGCTATAAGGTGATCTATCTCACCTTCGCCCGGTTGGGTCAATACCGCACCCAATGCAATACAATGGGCATCCACATGCACATGAAATTCTTTCTTCCAGTCAAGAAACAAAAGAATAGGCATAGTCACCATCTTTTCCTTTAAAACATCCAAACTCCCTTGACACTCTTCATCCCAGCAGAAGGTCGCGTCCTTCTTCAGTAATTTCTCCATTGGTGCAGTTATATGTGCATAAGCTTTGATGAACTTTCTATAGTAACCAGTGTGCCCCAACATTGCGTGTAACTACTTTACATTCTTCGGAGCTTCTAAATTGACAATCACTATTATCTTCGTATGATCTGCCATTAGTACTTGCTTGCAAACCACATGACCTAACAATATCCAACAAGGCACACAAAAGATACACTTCTTCAAATTTAGAGCAATTTGGTATCTGCGACAAGTATCCAACATGAGGCGCAAACTTGCAACATGGAATTTTACCAACCCAAACACAGTCCAGTCATGAAAATACACTTCTAAGAATTTATGGATGAATTCCTTGAATGTTGCAATTACAACTCTTGAAAAAATAATGGGTGCATTATTTAGTCTGAATGGCATCACTATGTATTAGGAGCATCCCCACTCCATCGCAAAGGTCATCTTGCTACGATCCTCTAGCACCATCTTAATTTGATGATACCTTGAGAACCCATCAGTGAACAAATAAGCTTCCTACCCTCCAACATTCTCCAAAAATTTGTTCATAAATGGTGTTGAAATGGGTCATGAACGCATGCATCATTGAGCTTCCTTAGGTCTACGCATATTGTGATTTCACCCTACTGCTTCTTCTCTTGAACTACCATAGAGCTCACCAATCAGATTATTCTACTGGATCAATAATTCTTGCTTCCAACATTCTGTTTAGCTCTTTGGGCACCTTTTCCTTATATTTGGGATTCAGCCGGTAAGGTCTCTATTTCACGAGATTTGCATCAGGCTTTAAATTGATCTTCATCACTCCCATAACCCCCGTTATTCCCTTTAGATCTAGGAACTTGGTAGGAAACAAGTCCTGGTATTCACGCAGTAGCTCCACAACTTTATCAATTGTATCTTCATCCCAATAATATCCTATATTTGCAAACTTAGGTTGTGAGTTGGATCCAATGTTTACTTGCCTGGTCAAAGGTTATGATATATCATGGTTCTCTGCTTTAAGTCCTTCAACCTCGCATTTTCCTTCAGTCTCTGGAATATTGATTTTTTTTTTATCATCTTCTTCTTCTTTTGTAGTCACATTGTAGCATTCCAGCACATGAAGCAGCAGTGTACTCTAGTCCGGTTGAACCCACTCTACCAGATATTCAACTGTTATAAAGATATCGGCCTTAATTTCCTAGAGCGCTTCATCAATGCACTCGAATCCATCCTCAAAGCTGAAAGTTAATAAGAAGCTCTCCCTCAAGATGTCCCATTCGACCATCCCATGGCATAAAGTTGTTTCCAAATACCAATTCATTGGGACAGTATTGATGGTATGACAAAAGATATGCACCCATTCTGGTTGTGGCTCTTTACCCCAAGCTTTAGTCCACCATGCCAAATTCTCATGCAGAACATCCTTTTCACTATATTTCTCAGTCATCTAGGTATTAGCGTATCCAAACCTAAACTTCATCATCTGCTTGTATTCCCTCCAATCAGTGAAGCTTTCCTTGTGCATACCCCACCAACAGGGAGGCGTAGCATGCAATACCAATTCAAGTGCTTGGAATCTATGTTCCTCGGAAAATTGCCTTTCAAACTCATCCAAAAATATATTAACACCATTCAAACTGTCATAATGTGGGAGATTTCGTACCTCCATAGATACGCACCACAATGATTTTTTCATCATATTGCAATGTAGCATAGAGACTTCATGCAACCAATTATGCCAGTGTTCAAGCTCTTCATCTGAGTCTAAGGTATAGGAGTTGTCTCTATCCCACGTGATCTACCCATCTGTAGTGGGATTGATCCAATCGTAGTTATCTTGTATATCTGATCTACATCATCATCTTCCACATAAGCATGGATAGGTTCAGTGTAGTGTGCTCCTTCGGCAGGGTCCAATGGCACAACAACTCTGAGCACCTTCTTCTCAAATTTCATCCTTCACTTCTTCAGATTAATCACCACATCCATGTCAAAGGCCCAATCAATCCCTAGTAGCTCAAGGTAAGGATTGTTTTCATCCACTATTTCAATTACCTCAAAGTAACCCAAAGCACTCGCTCCATTAATGTCCATTGTTACCCCATATAGTCATCCCATAGGAATGATATTATACTAATTGGACATGCGTAGCTATATAGGATACCATTTTAGTGTAGGTCTTCCAATCCTTTCCCATGTCTGCTTAGGTAGTACATTCACATTAGAACCCAAATCCAGGATGACTTGGTCCATTTCATTCTCCTCAATATGTGTGGTTAACCTCATCTCACACCCAGTTCACTTCTTATGTTTACTTAGTTTCCTCACAACACGTTGTTCTGAAGGAATCTTAATTTTTCCCGTACAATTGTCAATCAGCTCCTAGAACCCTTCTACCACCTTCTGATCCCTCAAAAACTTCATTCAAGTTTTGAGAAAAGTGGCTAACAGTGAAGGATCCACATCTTGCACTTCACTCTTCCCAGTTGATTTCTCTTGACTCTTAGACGTAGAAGCTTCAGTAAAATTCTTCTTGGCTTCCATAAGAGTTTCTTCAGCTTGGTTGATGTCAAACTTGACTTCCTTTTAAGCAGCCTTGTGCACCTATCCTTTAGTTTTTGGCTACCTTCCCTTATCTTCTCTGTAGCCATACCACTGCACGTTACGATATTGATGCTATGATCCTCTTCACAAGGCTCTGCCCTCATCATTGAGATATTATACGTAGGTCATTGTGTCTTTTTCTCATACATCTTGGTAATCAGCACCGAGAACTCTTCTATTACATAATCAAACTATCAGAAATATTGAAAATATGGATGCGCTAGGTTCTGACAGTCACATGCAAAATGTTTAGCTTCGCACAATTATACCAAGTAACTTTTCCACAACCTCTGCTAGCCCCTCCTCCTCTTCCTCTTCCATGGCCTTGGAATCCTCCATGCGCTGCACCTGTGCCTTGATCCTGAGGCTGATTTTCCACTTCATACTTTAGGATGACTTGGTCTATTTCATACTCCTCAATATGTGTGGTTAACCTCATCTCACACCCAATTCACTTCTTATGTTTACTTAGTTTCCTCACAACATGTTGTTCTGAAGGAATCTTAATTTTTCCTGTACAATTGTCAATCAGCTCCTAGAGCCCTTCTACCGCCTTCTGATCCCTCAACAACTTCATTCAAGTTTTGAGAAAAGTGGCTAACAGTGAAGGATCCACATCTTGCACTTCACTCTTCCCAATTGATTTCTCTTGACTCCTAGAAGTAGAAGCTTCAGTAAAATTCTTCTTGGCTTCCATAAGAGTTTCTTCAGCTTGGTTGATGTCAAACTTGACTTCCTTTTAAGCAGCCTTGTGCACCTATCCTTTAGTTTTTGGCTACCTTCCCTTATCTTCTCTGTAGCCATACCACTGCACGTTATGATATTGATGCTATGATCCTCTTCACGAGGCTCTGCCCTCATCATTGAGATATTATACGTAGGTCATTGTGTCTTTTTCTCATACATCTTGGTAATCAGCACCGAGAAGTCTTCTATTACATAATCAAACTATCAAAAATATTGAAAATATGGATGCGCTAGGTTCTGACAGTCACATGAAAAATGTTTAGCTTCGCACAGTTATACCAAGTAACTTTTCCACAACCTCTGCTAGCCCCTCCTCCTCTTCCTCTTCCATGGCCTTGGAATCCTCCATGCGCTGCACCTGCGCCCTGATCCTGAGTCTGATTTTCCACCTACATTCGATAGGTAGGTGTCCTTTCCATCATCAATTCATAACTTTAACAGTTTCTCTCACCGTGTCCAACCGATTTATAGAAGGTACAAAACAATTGTTTTAGTGTCTAGACAAACTTTTACAAGAGATGACAATTATTGGTTGCATGTGTCCCAACTATCCGGCAGATAACACACCATAATGGTACTCCCGTGCTCAATCCCGCGATATTTTTAAGCTTCAGAGGCACATGACCTTCTCTAATCAAGTAATTCTGATAAACATGGCAATGATCCTTATCATATCCCTTGTCCTTGCATTTTATACACTAGACTTCAGCGTGCGCCTCTAGTTGAGCTTCCTTTCCTATTTTCAAGATCTACAATTCCATGTGCAAAATTTTCAACTGCAACTGAATCTATTGTAATAGAACATTTGTGTCTTGTACTAGCGAGGCTTCCAACCTCATCACGATATCCACAGCCTCTGCTTGTGTTCCTATATTCTAATGTGATAATGGTAATCTTAGGTGAGGCAACAACAAAGCAATGTACCATTCTCTGTCTTAATCATCTATGATGTTCATATTAGCCTGACAGATCAGGAATTTTAGTCTGTGATCAAAATCCCATGAGGATTCATTTACCCTTTGTTGTATTTCATTAAACTCTGTGAAAGACTGCCCCTGAGACTTAGGCTTATTGAACTCATTGTTTAATGCTTGCTAAGTCTCTGCCAATGTCACGCTAGGTCTGTCTTGACAAAAAATGATATACCATGTCAGTGTCCTATCCTACAACACTGTTGCCAACTGCGCTTTCTTTATATTATCATCAGTGATATGTTGCATTTTCCACATAGCATTTGCAACAAACCATAAATTCTCAGGGCCTTCACTCCCTACCCCTTTAAAGATCAGCATCTTCATTGCATTTTCCATGTTGAATGGTTTAGGCGCAGGTGGAGGTGGGGGTGAAGGTCTACATGCATGCAGCGGAGGTGGGGGTGGAGTGGATGGATGAGGTATCCTTAGGATACCCTGACTTAGCAACTACAACGTACTTCATCTTATATTCAAAATAGTTCCTTCACCATCACTTAAGGAGGATCCCAATAGCAGACTATATTCAGAGCCCGATTCTCCATTCCTTCTAAAAGGTTTTCCACTTTGCGTAGTCCCAAACATCAAGATAATGGCATAACCCATTTTTCACACAATAGCATCTTAATCCAAGTTTTTAGAGATTTTAACTACTTATGTCATGGTCCCTTGAAGAGCCTGCGCTCTTCTTCACTATAATTGATGGTCATATTAATCGCGAACTCAGTGACAAATCGTCTTATGATACAATCAATCCAGTGATCAACAACCCACGTGATGTCATTTTATGAAGCTTCCAAGCACCTCACTAGCTTTGGAGTCCACACAATAGGGCCATCAAGTCTCCACGTACCATGAATATCCACTAATATAGATAGTCACTCATGCAATTAGCAGGGGAAGAAACAGAAAAAGGCTACGGTGTCATCTGTGTACAGGTATCTCTCCAACCACTATTCCTTGGATAATTGTAGATTTATGTTCTCCTGAGCTACAAAAGGGTGAAACTTCCTATCGATCCACTTCTAAATTTCCTTCTTAGTAGGAAACCACTTATTCAATATCACACATTCCTCATATAGATCCCAGTCTCGACAATAGAACCATTTGATGGCTTGATGGGGCTTGACTCAGGTTTAGCTTTAACTACACCAACTAACAAAACCTTAATTGCTAACCTTTTCGGCAACAACCTCCATAGCGCAAGCTTTAGTCTCACCTGAAGCAATATTAGGGGATGATAGAACCAGGTTTCTACATATAGAGGCCTGTGAGATGGTTTCCTGATACCCTTGCGGCTTAGATCTGCCTTCACACAAATCTAATCCTTTTGACAAATAACTACTACAAATCTATCTAAATGACTTCTAGATCTTTGCAAAGGTACTTAGTTGTACTTATTATGCATAAATATTATAGATCTACTACATTCCCGTAGTAAATAAATATTCATTCATATAAAACACATTACAAAGCGAAAGTATATAAACTTAGAAGAAGTAAATAAAAGAACACATATGCATCATTTCTAGCCCAAAACAGTCTTTAATAAGTATGAGCATTTAGATACAGACTATTTATCACTACACACTCAACTATAGGGCTTATGCACTCAGTTTGTAGACTTGCCAAGGTCTTCGTGCACTCAGCTGTAGAAGACTTCCCCTTTCACTTAAGTACAGGAAACAAACCTTTCATGCCTTAACACCTTGCCCTTACAATGATTCTTCACAAAAAGTAATATCTAAGACTTGTTATGACTCAACTTTATATAGCATTTTCTTTGTAATACCATGGTCCCCGGACCATGGGCTGGTCTCAAAACAACTTTATCACCTACCCAACTAAGGGACTAAAGCCCCTTTTGACTTCTGTTAGCTTCACACTCTTCTTTCCACATTTCGCGGAGACTTTACATTTTCTACAAAAGATATTACAAAATTGACCCCGAGGACCCCATCCCAACTGTGAGCATCATTTCATTATATTTTAAGCCACTCTTTGGTATGGTTACACCATGTAACCCAGAAATTTATTCCATTTGACTTATATGTGCAATTTCCATTGACATTGGCATTCCACAATTGCTTTTATCTTACTGCATCCTCTTATTCTTCCCATACAAAGACCACCATCACAATAAATGGTAGAAAAACACAAAATTCATAATCACATTATGTATCAAACATCCATACAAGTGTTTGGAATCCATTATTCTAAATACACCCGGCATTTTCATCGCATGCTACATACACATCCAGCCAAGGGCATTAAGTTTTCATACTTGATCACCCCCCTCCATCATCATATGATAGGGGGTAGTATCTCATGCTTAGGGGCATGATGACCCCCACAACCACCTTATCACTTGATTAAAATCAGCCTCAGCCTAGGCCCCAATGATCTAGGTAAGGTCAATTATCCTTTCACTTCATGGATTATTTTTTCTACCAGTCTATGCGGCAATTCATCTACACACAGCATATTGTAGATGATTGATACCATATATTCCAACATTTTTCTCTATGTGATGCCACATTTACCACCCAATCCCCCTTATTTGACTTGGTGGGTGGGGATGATCCTATAACTTCTCTAATAGATCATTCTTTTATTATTCATTACCTTGATTCTTCACTAGGAACCATCCTTCTAAGAAAAATTAAGGTCGTTTTTAGACAAGTAAGGATACCAACCTGAAAGTCATTAATCCCAAATCCATTGTTCAGTTTTTCTACTACGAGCTAGCCAAGTTTTATGGCTCTCTCCTCCTCTCCACATTCACCAAAAGAGAAATGCACAAATGAATTTGAATTGGGGGTAGGAATCCATTTTATAGGAAAACTCTAATTTTTCCCTTGGCCATTATGATCTCATTGTAGCTCTATTTGACAAATCATCTACACCACTAGCAAGATCTCATAGAGCTCTATAATGGGTCTCTCTT
Source organism: Pinus tabuliformis (assembly GCA_031772625.1). Taxonomy (NCBI): domain Eukaryota; kingdom Viridiplantae; phylum Streptophyta; class Pinopsida; order Pinales; family Pinaceae; genus Pinus; species Pinus tabuliformis. The sequence goes on from CM062815.1 coordinate 45,302,665, forward strand.
TGTTTTTGGTAATTTGATACTTCACTAGGAAGCCATTTTTCCATGAGGTTTCACTTTGTCGCTTACTAAAACCAAATCTCTTCGTATGAGTCGCTCGTACTCTAGAACCACTTTTTCTTTGTGCCTATCAACTTATGCATCAATTTTCATCGTGAGTAACCATTTTTTACTCATGTTGTCTATGTCCCCTTTGGGCCTCTCCCTTCTGGCAGCATCATTGAGTCACCTTTGTTCATAGCATTAGAGTGAGTCACCCTTATCTCTCATGGAGTCTGCTCAGAGTCCTATTTAGTCTCATTATAGTATATGTATTGGCATTATGGGTAATATGTTGTCCTTGATGCCAACCTACTTGATAAAGATGTCAAAATTGTGATAACACGATGATTATGCAGATTGATACTGTTAAGATTAGGTATGTTCTATGCTAGAGCAATTTATTGAAATTTTCACAGTTAGCAATCACATCAGCATTACGATAAACTGCAGATAGAACATAAATATAAAACGCAGAAGACAAGACAAGACAAGAGGACACAAGATATGGCGCGAGCCAGGGACAAACCCCACAATGTGTGGGGAAACCCTTTGGTCAAATCTTCTTTTATCTTCAAAGTTCAGCAGAGAAGGAGAGAGAGATAGAGAGTACATTTACAGCAGAAGTCAATACTTTGACTTATCTAGATCTAGCATAGATCATTTTGTATCATGATGAGATCAGTTGAAGACATTCTGCTTCAACTGATTCTCAAGGTGACTCCTTCACCTATCATCGTGCTGCATCTCGTCCATTTGCTACACCACTGCATGCTACACTAATCATGATTATCATCATGTTACCCATGTCCATGATCTTATCCATCATCATGCTTCATGTTGCCCATGCTGCCCATGATCTAATCATGCTTCATGCTGCCCATGCATCATCATGCTCCATGCTACCCATGCATCAAATCAAGCTTCATGTTGCCCATGCATCATATCAAGCTTCATGTTGCCCATGCATCATATCAACACTACTCAGCGAATATATACCCATGATTGCCCAGCGTGACTGCCCAACGTATATACAGTCATGAAGTCCACCTGTGTATATATATTCATGAAGTCCCCTGTGTGTATATATATCCATGAATCCACCTGCGTATATATATATTCATGAAGTCATCTGCGTGTATATATTCATGAATCTGCGTGTATATATTCATGAATCCACCTGTGTATGTATATTCATGAAGTCACCTAGTTGTCCACCTGCGTATATATATACATGAAGTCCACCTGCGTATATATATTCATGAAGTCACCTGCGTGTATATATATATATATATATATATCTATATATATATATATATATATATATATATATATATATATATATATATATATATCCAAGAATCCACATGCGTATATATATTCATGAAGTCTACCTGCGTATATATATTCATGAAGTTACCTGCGTGTATATGAATCCACCTACATATATATATATATATATATATATTCCTGAAGTCCACCTGCGTATATATATTCATGAAGTCACCTGTGTATATATATTCATGAAGTTGCTGCGTATGATTCCATGTACGTGTTGGGGACAACGTATGAGTATTCTACCTGCGTGTTGGGACAGCGTACGAGAGCTCATAACTTTTCCACTGCATGTTAGGTTTTCTGCTTTCTAGCCTGCGGTTCCCCTAACCTTGACAGCGGTTTCATTAACCTTACTGCGGCTCCATTCACCTCAGGACTGTGACTGCAGCTACCATGCGTTGATGGTGGCTACACCTCAGGACAGCAGGATTATGACTGCGGCTTGACAGTGTCCTTTTATTACTGCAACCACCATTTATGTTACAGCATGTAAGTGCCTCAAGAACAATGTTTGCCATGACTTGCGTATATATGTCTCCATGATCTGCATTGGTAGGTTTTCATGATCTGCATTGGTAGGTTTTCATGACAGCATTGGTAGGGCATCATCTTTGGGCCAGCGTGTGTTTCTCTTGGTGTCTCACTCCTTCTCCAAAAACCCAAGACGTGGAGAGGAGGAGATCACTCAAGAATTGTGTCCAAATGAGATCGAATCCTATTTTATTTATACTAATGCGTAGATGATGAATAGACATGATGGTTGGGCTTCTAGAGCCTACATAAGAGCTGGTCGGCTTGATAATAATTACATAAACAAAATAAATTCATATCTCCATAAATACTTATCGGAATCGGATGATCTTTGGATCAATCCTATACCTCTCGATGAGAGGGATCCAATAAAAATATCAGTTGCCGTAAATAAGCCGACCCACATGGAGTTTGGCCCTAGTTTCCAATTTAACAGATACAGATGTTACAGATGGTATGGATAGAGAAATGATAAGAGACAGATGAATGTCAAAGGTGAAATTTTGAGAAAGTATGCACAAGCCCTGAGAATAAAGGTTGCATACATACATAGGTAGTTTGATGAAAAGTCACATATAAAATCCACAACATGATAAACTAGATACCATGGGTCTTTACCATGGTATTGGCCCATAGTAATCGGAGCAACAATGATTATTTGATCCCGTCGAAGAATAATAATGACATTACCAAGGGACTTACCTAAGGTATTGGCTAAGGATAAAGCTATATAAGGAGATGGGGATCAAAGTGTTATGTGTGCGAGTAATGGGTTATATATGTGTGATATGATTTTGAATAGATGTGCACCAGGGAGCAAGGAGAAGACTCAGATCTAAAATATTTGAAGTATGTTGACATATATGCTTGATTGATTTACTTGTTCCAAATGTATAAGTAGCTAACATTGATGAATCTATGACAATGGTAATCTTGTGGTCCAAATGAATTATTCAAAATTTTGTAGCTAGCTCCCTTCCAGTGGGTGCTGGAGAATGAGAGAAGGTTGTAGCCTTTTGTAAGTCGGTGTCTATGTATTGGTAAGATTTTGTGCCAATACAATATTGTAAAAGGTTTTCTTAATAATAAAAGAAGAAGACAAAGACAATGGAAGTGGTGTTTTTCTCCCACATTGGGTTTCCACCTAAAAATCCTAGTGTTCTCATGTTTTTTTATGTTTCCTATGTGTTATGGTTTATTATGATCTTATTGCTCATGGTTATTATTTAATAAATGAATAGTGAAGTAATGATGCATTGGTTAGCATATAGAAATCAGAATATGAAATGAAAAGTTTTAATTAAATTAAAATACTGATTCAACCCCCCCCCCCCCCCCCCCCGCCTCAGTATTTTTCCCAACAATATCATCCACTTTGTGTGTCACATTCATCCTATCTTGCCCAGATTTTTCCTTCAGCTATCCTGATTTGTCTTTGAAAAGGCATTGTTTGAGAAATTCTCCAGATTCATATCAGTCACTGATAGGTCAACTTTTCATATCATGCTCTAACAAGGGAAGTCATAAGTCTAGCCCTCATTCCCCATCATCCTCCCTAGTGTCAGCCTCCACCAATCACATTGATATGTTCCTTGTGCTTTTGTTTATGACTCCTTATTACCTCAGCTCTATCGAGCTCTCCCCTGTCAACTTCAAAACACTTATTCTATGAGATTGGCCTTGAGGTTGGTGTACCTTGGATCCAACTTATTCATTCAAGGGTGCCTTGGATCAAGAATTGGGAACCCTTATTGCCCTTTGACTTGCTCGACTCCAACTCATTATCGCTTGATCAAGAATCGTACACTTGATAGTCTATAATTTCAGTAGATTGTTCAAACATTCATCAAGTGTGTAAGAGATGTTATGGATCTCATGAGGGGGTGTGGTGAAGTAAAATTATGAGTGTGGACACAAACAATTCCTCTAGCCCGATAATGGGTCTAGCCACAATTGATACATTCTATGGAAGATTTCCCTAGGTTAGAACCAATTAAGAGGGTCTACCTCTTAGTACACTTATCCCATTTGATGATGTCCTTACTTTATCACTCCAGCTATCTCTCATTTCCTTCTTCAAACACCTAAAACAAGTAAACAACAACCGTGGTAATAGACAAATTGTAATTCAACCTACTTAACAAGTCAAGAAACATTAAGCCATGAACATGTAAGATGACACATCATGTAGGAAATCAATCAATAGTTGCATATATATTGAATCAAGAAGAGATTACAACCATTGTCTTGATGTTTGCATTCTCGTATGAAAAAACCAGGTTCCCACACTCTTCTGCTAGCATTCCATGATGGCCTCAACAATAATAGTTTTAAGGATCTTCCCTTTAGGCTTCACACTAAACCAAATTCACACTTCTCCCTCACAAAACTAGAGAGCTACAACTATGAATAGCTTGTTGTTTACTCCAAACTTAATTAGCACTAGCACACCAACATTAACACTTCAACACTAGCTTGTGCTTGGGAAAAAGGGAGGTTTATATAGCATGAATGGATGGGAGATGGATCCTCTTCTCATGGGAGAAGGTCTTATATCTTGAAGTAGTAACATCATTATAGGGGAAGGGATCCCAAACTAACATCCTGGACCCCATTCGACCAGACCATTTACCAGACTTCCGTTACGAAGTGTTGGCTACATGGGGCCTGACCTAGGTTCAGCATTAGTTAGCCAAACAAATCCGTACACTACTGGCCTTTTCAGCATCAGCCTGCGGAGCGCAGACTGAAGTCTCACCCAAAGTAGTATGGGGGATGCTAGAAGCAAGTTTCCATACCCTGATATGGTCGTGATGTCGATTTCTTCTACTCCTGCTTTTGCACAGGTCACTTAAGTTCTAGGGCTTTATCAGACTAGCCCTTTATTCTACTCTTCAGTACCTCCACGAAGGGGTATGATTGACCTTCGCGCAGCCCTAACTGGTGCTTCAGTTACCTTCGCACTGCTAGGGTAGCGTATTGTGTAGATTCCCTAATTATCTTAAGTGTATGTACATCAAGCTACATCATATTACATCATGAATTTTACCATGAGAGAAGAAAAAGTCAAACTGGTAGAAAACTAGGTGAAATTCTGAGTTTCTGAGAAAAATTGGCAAAATTTTGCCTGATGCGCAACGCCAACTGCCTGATGAATAGCGCCACTTCAAGCCTGAGTTTGAAGGCCTTCCCTTTCACCAAATTAGCTCCAAAATAGCTTGTTGGAAATATCTGTCTGTCTACTTTCTAGGACAACTAGAATTTTTGGATTTGGAGTCCATTTGCCCTTAAAAAGTCACTTCTCCCAAGACTGCTTCTTGTGGGTCCAAAAAGTGGTAGAGAGAGCATTTTTTAGGTGTTTTTTGCCCTTTAGGTGACCCAGATCTCCTCCAAATTTCATGAAAATTTCTAGGTTTTAGTATTTTTCCACGAGGAATACAAAAATGTAAGCCATTTGTCAAAATTCAAAGCTAGCTCGCATCTGAGGAAAATTCCTGTGTTTTGCAATTAAAATTTATGAAATGAAAAAAATTTCTCCAAACTACTTCAAAATTGGCAAGAGACAAGCTTATCAATTGCTTTGCTAAGCCAACGAAGCTTCAGCCAAGATTTTAAGTTTATCTTGCTCCTTTTTGGCTTTTAAGGCTCTCTTTAACTTAGCTTTTAGGCACCTTATCCTTGTGTTGCAAATTTAATTCTGGGCCAAGTAGTGATAAGCCATGTGGTGCATCATGTTCTTCTCCTTGTTAGCCTTATCAAGCATCTTCTCCAAATGCATATTCACCTTATCCAACAAATATTCCTGGTCACTTTCTTGTTCAATGGATGTCAACTTGCCCTTTGCCCTCTTGGACTTTTTCCAGTTTTCTTTGATGATCTGTAGCTCCAGGAGTTCTTGTTTGTCAATAAGCTGTTTGTTTTCTTGCTCAAGGAAGTTAATGATCCCCTTATCCCTCTCAAGGTCAAGTGATAAGGCTTGGATCTCAACTTCTTTCTCTTTTATGACTATATCTTTGAGTCTTGAGATTTGGGAGCCCAAATTAGTGTCATCTTCTTCTACCAAAACAAAATCCCTGTCTTGCCCTTCATAAGGGCCTTCATCATGCAATGGTTGCTTTCCTTTGTCCTGTAACTATTTTGTTGGAGAAGAAGGAAAAGCCCCTTTCACCCTAGGTGAAGATAGAATTTTCATGTGATCTAGTGAAGATAAAGATACCCATTCCACCCATGGTGGAGATAATACTCGTTTGGAAGCTGAAAAAAAAGTCTTCTTGTACCCTTTCCATAAGTTATAAACACAGGAATGTGAGCCTCTTCAGTTTTGCTTTCATGCTCAATTTGTTTCTCGGAAGGTCCACCTTCCTCTGGAAGATCTGTAAAAAATTGAGGCCCCTTGAAGATTTCATGGGCAATGAAGGTTTCCCATGGAACTCCCAACTAAGTGAGCCGATGCACAACAATAATCTTGATGACAGAAAAGTTGTGGGTATGGTTTTCTCTTTGCAATCACAATCATCCTCTCTATGCTTTTGCAAATGAAATATGGAATACTCATCATTCTAACCCTGGCGAAATGCATAAGCAATCTGATATGATAGGCATAGAGTCTAGAGAACCTTCCCTCACATGTGAAGTATTTAATGATGAGTTTCATAAGTGGAACATACCAGTCCTCCAAGAATTTGAAAGGGAACACCCTGCCCAATTTACTATGATATTTGGCTTGAATGTATGGTTCATAGTGTTGTTTGCTGATATTTTATCTTTTGTTCCACCTTTCCCCTACATCTGGCATTCGAGTTGCTTCTGTAATAATGGCTGGTGAAAGAGTGAAATTGATGCTAGCAAGGTTTACCATATTGTCCTCCATGTTGATGACAAATTGCCTTGCCAATTCATGATGATACTTAACCCTCTCAACCATCTCACAAAACTTAAAGCAAGATTGGTATCTGAAGCAAGTGGTAGCAAGGGGGCAAGCAAGGAGTTCAACAATGCTAATAGGTTCCTCGCTGATACTTTTCCCACCCTTGTGAGGTCTCCTAGGCTGTATATTCCTTTCTCTTGAACTGTCACTTTATGTCTCCTCTCCATAGCTTGACTCATTGTTTCTTGCCATGGTGTTGCTGCTTATCTTAGGAAAGTGATATGATGATGATATGGTGAAAAATGGTAATGATGGAGGACAACAATGATGAGTATTAAGAGATTTTACTCTTGGGAAATGGAGTTGGGGGATGAAGGGATTAGTTTTGAGAATCTAGGGTTTAGTGAGGGATTTAGCGTTTGGTGAAGGGAATTATTTGTTTTTGGGGAGTAGGATATGGAGAATGGGATAAATGGAGTGATTTAGGGTAATGGAAGAGGGAAAAGGGTTTTAATGATATGGATTATGATTATGGAGTGAAAATTGACAATGAAATGGAAAACAGTGAAGACAAGCTAGGGGTTCACTTTCAACATGGAAAATTCATGAAGAACACAGGTATGACCTCAAATTCAGCTTTAGGATGATGATCACTTACTTGTAGAATGAAAATGCAGTGTTTTTGAGGGCTGTTGAGCAATATGGAACGATTTGGCAGCTTATAAACTGATGCAAAGCACACTGGGCCCAATGCGCAATGCCCCTCTGATGTGCAACACCCATGCAAATTTACACTGCAAGACAACCACTGATGTGCACCGCACTGCCTCTGATGCATAGCGATCAGCAAGCTTGCTTGGAAAACAAGGTTTTTGATCTCCTTTTCTCCAAAGCGCAATTTTTTTCTCTCCAATGGTATTTTGCACAATAAAATGATAAATGGCTCCTCTTTCACTTTATCTATGGATGACCTTTAATTTTTACTTATTCCAAACCCACTTTTCTAAAGCGAAAGTCACTTTTGGTCATAAGCTCTGTTTTTCATTTGAATTGACTTTTCTTAGTCACTTGGTAAACTTGATGCTTTGATGCTTGTGTTTTTGTCTACAGTGGCTGGAGTTGGCAAGGTGACCAAGGGTAGCAGATTTAAACTTATTACATATAGAAAATATTGAAATTACATAAAAAAATTGTACATAAAAATAAAAACTCTGTTTTCACCTCAAAACAGAGTTTTGAGGTAAAAACCATTTATTGAGCAAATATTTAGTGAAATTTTGATCTGATGGACTTATTAGACCTCCTCATGTGTGTGCTGACCATTTATTGAGTTTTTGCATGACCATGGTGGAAAACCCTAGACCTAATTAGACCTAAAACCCTAAAAATGATTTTGGTGGATGGAATAATATAAAATAACAGTAAATGACTTGAACATGTGAAAACATGCCAGCATGTAAATGCCATGAGGGAAATTTGACAATGAACCACTACCATCAGTTGATCCATGACCTAATGGAATGCAGTTGATCGAATGGGTGACCTAATATTCATGAAGAAAGAGATATTTGATCACTGATGGAGGGATGAAGATACCAACACTAACTTTGGTTCAAATGGGGATGGTAGCTCCTGGTAGGTGCCAAGAACCATAGTTCTCTGGAAAAGCAGACCAGTGCCTCTTCCATTGGGCAAAAAATGGTTTCAATAACTTTAGCAAACTAAAACCAATATGTTGACTCAAAACTGACTCAATTATAAAGATAGAAAACAGACTCGAAACAACTCAAACAACTGAAAATAAACAACCCAAAAACTGAAGCTAGAAATTCAGCTTTATAGCCTTCACTTCGGGCCCCAAACTAAATAAATGACGACAATACAAAATTTGCAATGATGGAAATAAAATGGTATGTACAAATGACAAATGCAACAGCAGAAAACTTCTCAAAGATAATACTGTTTCAGAAGCCGACCATTGACTGGCCCTCCTGGACAATCTTCCCCATTCATTTCTTTGAGGAGAAAAGCATTTTGGCCCTGATATGCAACAATTCAGTATGGTCCCTTCCACAGATCCTCGAACTTGCCGTGCTTGCCTTTATCCTCATTTCTAGCATCCCACTTTAGCACTATGTCTTCAATCTGAAATTTATCTGCCTTTGCCTTCCAATCATAAATCTTCTTAATTCTCTCTTGCAATGTGAAGGTATTCTGAAAAACTTCCTCTCTCGTATGCTGTAAATGGATCATTTGGCTTATTCTTCGATGTAAATGATCTTCCTCGCTGGTAGCTTCTTGCAGAAGTTTTACAACTGGGACTACGAGAGATGTCGGGAACACCGTGTCAATACCATATACAATCTCGAACAGAGACATGCCGATTGATTTCTTCTGACTTACTCTATCCTCCCATAGTGCATTAACCAATTTCTTATGCTAGCTCTTTTTGTTTGTTTCAAGCAGCTTTTTAATGATGTTAACCAATGATTTGTTTCAAGATTCAGCCAATCTATTACCTTGCGGATAATATGCAATAGAATTTCCCAAGGTAATTTTGTATTTGTTACAAAAGTCAATCATCTTTTTGGACTTGAAAGCTGCTGCGTTATATGTAATCAATTTGTTAGGACAACCAAAACATGACAAAATATTATTTTCAAGAAACTGAATTATTACCGAGTCCATGGCCTGCTGAGTGGCCTCAATCCATTTTGTGAAATAATCCGTCGCTGTTACATCCACTTGTGTTGAGCTGAAGATGTGGGATGAATCTCTCCAATAAAATCTAGGCCCCACTGCTGAAACATAGCAACTAACTTTGACTGGCTTGAGAGGTAGAGGCTACAACTTTCTCCTTCCCTAAAAAATCTGGCATTCATGATAGCTTGTGATAGTTTTATACACATCAGCAAAGAGGGTAGGCCAATAATACCTTGCTCTCGAAATTTTATTAGCCGCCGTCTTCCAGAATAGGTGACCTCCACAGTCTCCTTTGTGAAAATCATCCATGAGCTGTTTTTCTTCCTCCTCAACCAAACAATTTAGCAAAATGCCTCTGAGATCTTTCCAATAAAGTGCATTGTTCATAATACAAAATCTAGCAGCCTTCAGTTTCAGAGTTCTACCTTTATTTTTAGCCATCCCCAGTGGCGGTGAAAGGTTTTGGAGCACATATACAATATCTGAATACCAAGGAGAATGGAGAAATAATTCAGATATCTGAACAAGCGAACTATCTTCATCTTCTTCAGATATAGCAACAATCATATTTATGTCCAAGGCATGCAAATTACACTCGACCATCAATTTTGCTAGACCCTGCCCCTTGATTAGCTTTGTTGGCTTTATCTCCAAGTCATATTCTAATAAAGCTACAATCCATTTGCCTCGTCTCCCTTCCGGATCTGTTTGTACCAAAACATCTTTGACGACTACATTAGGACATAAGCAAGAATATGAGAGTGCAGAATATATACTTGGAAATCTTTCAAAGCTTTTCCAAGGCAAGAGCTTGCTTCTCAATAATGTTATATTTTAATGTTGCATCCCTTATTGTCCTGCTAAAAAAGGAAATTGGCTTTTCAAGCTAGTCTCTTTTCTGCATTAGAACTGCTGCCATAGTATGTTCAGAAGCGAATGAAAATAATATGAAATGCTAGGAATAATCCGGGCTGATTAAAATCGGAGCTAAAGAAAGAGCCAAATTTACCAAGTTGAAAGACTTCATGGCTTCTTCAGTCCACTTGATCACACTATCTTTCTTCAACATATTTGTAACTTCCCTCAAGTGTTCAGCTAGATTTGGCACAAAACGACATACGAAGTTCATCTTACCGTTAAATGCTTGGATCTCTTTCTTACTATGAGGAAAATCAATTTTCTGAATGGCTTCCACTCAAGCAGGATTGATGCGGATGCCCTCCTTTGATATTATGTGACCAAGAAGCTTCCCCTTGTCCATGGCAAACAAGCTCTTTTTGGGATTGAGATATATTCCATATTTTCTACGTCGCTGAAAAACAATTTTCAAATGGTAAAGATGCTCCTCATTTGAATTTGAAAAGACAGTCAAATCATCAAGATACACTACTAGAAACACATCTTTTTCATTTATGAAGGTGATTTCCATGGCCCGCTGAAATGTTGCACCAGCATTCTTTAAACCAAATGGCATCTTGGCATAGTGAAATGTCCCCCATGGAGTGGTGAATGTTGTCTTGTCCCTGTCATCCTCATGGACCAAAATTTGATTGTAGCTGGAATACCCATTGAGCAGTTACATACGAGATGCCCCAACTACTCTTTGGAGTATGTGGTCCATTTTCGGCAACGGATAATTATCTTTCAATGACACCTTATTCAAATTTCTGAAATTAATGCATAATCTAATCTCACCAGTCTTCTTCCACATTGGCACCAAATTGGAGATCCACTCTGAAAATCTTATCAAAACGATTATACCACCCTTGTACAATCGATTCTCCTCTTTTTCTATTGATGGCAGCAACTTCAGATTTATCCTTATCAACTTCTGGCGAAATGGCTTCTGATTTAGCTTGATTGGAATGATATGCTGAATTACACTTGCATCGTACTGCTTCAAATTTGTATAGTCCCATGCAAATACATCAGAAAATGAAGACAGTAAACTAATGTATTTTTCTTTTACCTGAGGAGGTAATGCCTTTGACAACTTCACCATCTTTGGATTTTCTGTTGTTATGATATTCACATCTTCAACTCTCTTCTCGGTCGGCACTAAGCTTGGTTTGCGAACTACATCATCTTGATCAAATAACTCCTCTAAAGGTATAAGGCCTTTAGGGATGACATTGTCCTTCAGTTGTAAGACTTCCATCTGATTTACCTCTATTTCTGGTTCGCCATCATCTTGCTCACCATCCATAGAAGTGTCTTTATATTTGCCTTCATTTTGCAAAAAATCTTCAATCTCTTTATCATCTTGAAACACATACCAATATCTTATATTATCAAGGATAGCTGGGATATGCTTCACATGAATTTCAAACTTATTGTTTGAATTCATTGGGATCTTTAAATTACTTGCAACTGTAGCAATGGAATCTGAAATAACATTTTGTGCACGAGGAACACATGTCAAAGTATGATCTGGAAACAATCTCAAAATATCTAAAACTGCATTATGGTAAGCCCTCATTCGAGGATGTTTGGCTTGGTATTCACCCTTGACTTGTTTGATTACTAATTCAGAGTCACCATAAACTAAAATTCTCTTTGCATTCAACTTCTAAAGGATTTTCAAGCTTGCAATCAGTGCCTCATATTCGGCTTCGTTATTGGAACAATCAAAAGCTAATTTATATGAACAAACTCTTACATTACTCGGGACTTTATTTGGTAGGAAAACTGGGCTCCATATCCAAATACCAATTCCCACACCATCCTTACTTACTACTCCATCAAAATCCATACTCCACAAACCGGCTTCTTCCTCCAGGTGCTGGAATTCTGCCCGCTCTTCTACCTTTGGCTATTGTCCATCAATTTTCTGTTGTTGGCTTAATGTTGACTATTCAGTAGTACTTTCAAACCTTTTTTTCTCTTGATCAATTACTGCTCTGAAATTTTCTGTTATCTCTGGAATATCTTCCACTTCAACTAATTAACTATTCACATCAATAAAACCATTGTCAGAATAAAGAACAAAATATTCCAAATCTGTATGTACATAATTAATTGGATGATTCAAAGGTTTCTCCTTGCCTATGATCATATACTTCATCTTTTTCTCCCTATATAATTTCCTCAACTGACCAAACACGGGAATTGTGGCATAGGAGAAATCTAACTGCAATGTCCCTTTGAGTTTTGCACCCCACGACCTAGATAAAAGCATTCCGAATCTAGAGGGAATATCGGCCACAACCACATCCATGAGAACATTCTTTGCTAGAATCTGATATAAAGTCACAACCAAATCCTTAATGAGACCAATACATTTGACCCTACCAGAATCAAAGTAATAAATACCATGATACTTGCGAGTGATGTCTAAACCCAATTTTTCCATAATTTCCTTTGGCATCAGGTTGTGAGATGCTTTTGAATCAAACATGGCATTGTGCAAGACATAATCATGCAATTTAAAGCTGATGTAAAACGGGGCTACATCACTATCCTCAGATTGACCTTCTAATGTCGGACCAAAAATAAGCTCGGGTTGGTCATCTTCCACATTAACAATATCAGACAAGGGATCTATATTCAAAATCTTTGACACTTGACCTTTATAGCTATTATTGTTCATTAATTCAGTCAAAGGTATTGACACTTTTAACTTAGCAATCTCATTCTCTAAGCTAAAGGCTGAAGTTTTCTCTACCACTTTGAGTGGAGCATCCTTCTTTTCAGACTTCTTCTTTGCTGCACTTGGCTGATTTGACTTTTCATTTACTGATTATGCTTTGTTGGAAGTAGGGTCTACTGGCTCCTTTCCTTTATTCTGAAAATTTGGAGAATCATTCTTAGGTGGTGCTGCTTCCTTCTTCTTTTGAATCGGGTTTGTTGGTACATCCCTGCTCTTGAGTGAATATTGTCTTTGCTGCACTGTCAATGCATTCATATATCCCCTCTGATATTCATATGATTCTTCTTCTAGGACTGTTTCATTTGCTAGTATAAAATCTTCATCTTTCTGTACAGCTGGGCTTTCTGAATACTCCTCATCCTCCATGATATAAATTGGCAAACCATCTGGTGTAAAAAAGTGATTCTCCTCTCCTATTGGATTCTCATCATCATCTGATTCCATGCCATGAACATAGTTCTGCTGTAATGGTGTTTTGACTTGCTGCTGTGCTGCTTGGTCTTGCGCTCTTTGCTCCCATTGTTTAATCCTGAACTGTGGTTGCTGCTGACCATGGAAATTTGGATTTCTGATCTGTGTCTCGGGCTTATCTGAAATGGTTAATTTATCAAACATATTCTCAATTTTGTGAAGCAAATGATCTAAGGAAGAAGCTTCTTCCTTTATGGTCACCTTCTTCTTGGTCTTTGTCCTAGCTCTCTTAGCTAGCAGATTTGCCTCCACACTCACTGCAATTTTCTGCATATCCTCCAATGTAGCAGGGTCTCTTTCTCTCAATTGATATTCCATGTCGGGATCAAAGCCATCGAGAAATTTTATCAAAGCCAGCCCCATTGGTGGCTTGATATCAGCTGGAATAGCATTATAAACAGTATTGAATCTAACACAGTAATCATAGACACTTTCACCAACATTCCTCTTTATGTTTTCATACTCAGAAAGAATTTGGAGTGGGTTTTTCTTTACCTCCCAACGATCCAAAAATTGTCTATGAAGAACCGCCAATGTATTGATAGTCCCAACAGGCAATGCTCTGAACCACTTTCGCACTTCGCCTCCAAAATTTTGCACAAATAACCTCATAGTCACATTTTCTTCATCTATCTCATGAAGGTCAAAGAAATCGCTCATCCTATCAACATGCTACTGCACTGTGATACCTTGGGTAGCATATAACGATGGAATTTTACTTTGGTAATGAGCAGGCATAACATCCAAGTTCTGTGGCAAAACGATATGTGCATATCGGGCAGCCATTGCTCTTGGTGGATTGGAAATCGGCCTTGGGGATGTAGGAGGAGTTGGAACAACAATAGCAATCGATGTAATAGGTGTATGAGGTGTAGAAGGAGGGGAAGAAATGTTAGATGTTTGAGGTGTTGAAGGGGTTGATGGGGGAGAAGAGACAGCAAATCTTTGATCAGATATGGTAGGTTGCACGGGAATGGTGGGGATAAAAGGAGTTTCAGTAGGAATTTTTGAACTAGACACAACAATAGATGAACCAAGAGTAGCGGATGCAGATTCTAAGAACTCGGGAATATTGGTAGCCACAATGGAAGTTTGAAGATTCAAAATATAAGCATCAATTGATCTATTTTCCCTTTCAGTTTCAAGATATTTGACAAACTCTGTATTTAGAACAGTAGCAGCAACTGCACTTTCATATTTAGTTTTAGACAAAGATAAATCAAAATGTTCATCAAACTGGAGATATTCAAGATATTCAATAACAACTGGGCATGAATGATATCTGAAAACTGGTATCACAAAACTCTCTTGCTAGAGAATTCTTGGAATGAGATTTGGGTTTTCATACACGGGAGGAGGATCAGGATCAGGATTGGCCCTGGTGTATCTTCTGGAAGCCAGTGTGTTGAATTGTTCCCAAAATTCAGATTGAGATTACAATCTTGTCAGCCTATTGAATTATAAACTCATAATCTATAAGTCTAGAATTGTTTAATGTACTGGGGTAATAGTTTTCCGTTCTTCCCCGGTATGGTCGCCACTATGTAATGGCCTAAATCTACCTCAGGCTGAGAAAGGCAGGTCTAGGGTAACATCAAACCATGCTTAACCTGGTAGCTAGCCCTACCAGGTCGAGAGATGGCTCTCTCCTTGTCAATCTCAAAGAAAATATGGCAAACAAGGCTTGATTGATTGATATGAATACTAATTTTAGGCTAGGTATATGCTCAGAGGAATTTGATTGATTTTAATGGTTGTTTGCTAGATCAGATGACGAAGGTAGCTTTGGGTTCAGGAAATCAACACAGATTTGCAGAGGTTTCTGTGGGGCGAGGTAGGCAAGTGTTTTAGCACTTTGAAATAAGTGTAATGGTGAGTCTAAAGACTGGTGAGGAGTTGGATAGGGCATGCAAATGTCATGAGTCCTCTTTAAACAACAGAAAACTTTTAAAACTAAATATATCCCAAGGCAGAGCACTGAAACACCAATGGATTGCACCTTTTAAACTTGATTCATTTAGTTACGTAGAAAGAGAGAGATGATTGCACATATAAACATAAGATAAACTAAATAATAGAGAAGAAAACAATGCTAATTCACATGACCACAAGAATCCCACAAAATGCTGCAAAACCCTGGTTTATTTCCTTGCCAAACTACAGAAGTGATGTACAATAGTGCTCAATGCATCCACAAGAGTCCTACCTTTACAAATGAATAAGAAATTACATGATATAGGTATCAAACCACCTGTGCTAGCCATCAGGGGTCGAGTCCATGAGTCAAGGAGCTATTTCAACAAGATCTAAACTAGGAACTGAAAATTAGGCAGTGGAACAACTTGCCTCTAAAACTATGGAAACTGATTCATTCAGCTCAAAACCACCTATAACTGATGCATCTACCTCCTTAAGTGATTTTTCATCATTTTTACATCATATCACATCAAGTTACATCATATTACATCATGAATTTTACCATGAGAGAAGAAAAAGTCAAACTGGTAGAAAACTAGGCAAAATTTTGAGTTTCTGAGCAAAATTAGCAAAATTTTTCCTGATGCACAGCTCCACTTCAAGGCTGAGTTTGAAGGCCTTCCCTTTCACCAAATTAGCTCCAAAATGGCTTGTTGGAAATCTCTATCTATCTACTTTATAGGACAACTAGAATTTTTGGATTTGGAGTCCATTTTCCCCTTCAAAAATCACTTCTCCCAAGACTGCTTCTTGTGGGTCCAAAAAGTGGCAGAGAGGGCATTTTTTAGGTGTTTTTTTCCCTTTAGGTGACCCAGATCTCCTCCAAATTTCATGAAACTTTCTGGGTTTTAGTATTTTTCCATGAGGAATCCAAAAATGTAAGCCATTTGTCAAAATTCCAAGCCAGCTCAATGCGCAATGTTGGTGGCACTGCGCATCAAAGGAAAATTCCTATGTTTTGAAATTAAAATTTATGAAATGACAAAAATTTCTCCAAACTACTTCAAAATTGGCAAGAAACAAGCTTATCAATTGCTTTGCTGAGCCAAGGAAGCTTTAGCCAATATTTTAAGTTTATCTTACTCCTTTTTGGCTTTTAAGGCTCTCTTTAACTTGGATTTTAGGCACCTTATCCTTGTGTTACAAATTTTATTCTGGGCCAAGTAGTGATAAGCAATGTGGCGCATCATGTTCTTCTCCTTTTTAGCCTTATCAAGCAGCTTCTCCAAATGCATATTCACCTTCTCCAACAAATATTCCTGGTCATTTTCTTGCTTAATGGATATCAACTTTCCCTTTGCCCTCTTGGACTTTTGCCAGTTTTCTTTGATGATCTGTAGCTCCAGGAGTTCTTGTTTGTTAGTAAGTTGCTTGTTTTCTTGCTCAAGGAAGTTAATGATCCACTTAGCCCTCTCAAGGTCAAGTGATAAGGCTTGGACTTCTTTCTCTTTGATGACCATATCCTTGAGTCTTGAGCTTTGGGACCCCAAATCAGTGTCATCTTCTTCTACCAAAAAAAAATCCCTGTCTTGCCCTTTAGAAGGGTCTTGATCATGAAATGGTTGCTTTCCTTTGTCCTGTACCTATTTTTCTAGAGAATAAGGCAAAGCCCCTTTCACCCCAGGTGAAGATAGCATTTTCATGTGATCAGGTGAAGATAACGAGACCCCTTCCACCCCTGGTGGAGATAATACTCGTTTGGCAGCTACAAAAAGTCTTCTTGTACCCTTTTCATAAGTTATAAACACAGGAATGTGAGCCTCTTTTGTTTTGCTTTCATTCTTAGTTTGTTGCTCGGAAGGTCCACCTTCCTCTTGAAGATCTGCAAAAAAAAGAGGCCCCTTGAAGATTTCATGGGCAATGAAGTTTTCCCATGGCACTCCCAACCGAGTGAGCTGATGCACAACAGTGATAAATGCTATTGAGCTGATGTGGGTATGGTTTTCTCTTTGCAATCACAGTCATCCTCTCTATGTTTTTGCAAATGAAATATGGAATACTCATCATTCTAACCCTGGTGAAATGCATAAGCAATATGATATGATAGGAATAGAGTCTGGAGAACCTTTCGTCACTTGTGAAGTATTTAATGATGAGTTTCATAAGTGGAACATACCAGTCCTCCAAGAATTTAAAAGGGAACACCCTACCCAATTTACTATGATATTTGGCTTTAATGTATGGTTCATAGTGCTATTTGCTGATATTTTGTCTTTTGTTCCACCTTTCCCCTACATCTGGCATTCTAGTTGCTTCTGCAATAATGGCTGGTGAAAGAGTGAAATTGATGCCAGCAAGGTTTACCATATTGTCCTCCATGTTGATGACAAATTGCCTTGCCAATTCATGATGATACTTAACCCTCTCAACCATCTCACAAAACTCAAAGCAAGATTGGTATCTGAAGCAAGTGGTAGCAAGGGGGAAAGCAAGGAGTTTAGCAATGCTAATAGGTTCCTCTCTGATAATTTTCCCACCCTTGTGAGGTCTCCTAGGTTGTACATTCCTTTCTCTTGAACTGTCACTTTGTGTCTCCTCTTCATAGCTTGACTCACTGTTTCTTGCCATGGTGTTGGTGCTTATCTTAGGAAAGTGATATGATGATGATGTGGTGAAAAATGGTAATGAGGGAGGACAACAATGATGAGTATGAAGAGATTTTACTCTTGGGAAATGGAGTTGGGGGATGAATGGATTAGTTTTGAGAAACTAAGGTTTAGTGAGGGATTTAGGGTTCGGTGAAGGGAATTATTTGTTTTTGGGGAGCGGGATATGGAGAATGGGATAAATGGAGTGATTTAGGGTAATGGAAGAAGGAAAAGGGTTTTAATGATATGGGTTATGATTATGGAGTGAAAATTGACAATGAAATGGAAAACAATGAAGACAAGCTAGGGTTTCACTTTCAACATGAAAAATTCATTAAGAACACAAGTATGACCTCAAATTCAGCTTTAATATGATGATCACTTACTTGTAGAATTAAAATGTAGTGTTTTTGAGGGTTGTTGAGCAATTTGGAATGATTTGATAGCTTATAGACTGATGCACAGTGCACTGGGCCCAATGCGCAAGCGCCCGTGAAAATTTACACTGCAAGACAGCCACTAATGCGCAACGCCAACTTGATGTGTAGCGCACTGCCTCTGATGTGCAGCGCCATGCAAGTTTGCTTGGAAAGCAGGGTTTTTGATCTCCTTTGCTCCAAATCGCAATTTTTTTCTCTCCAAGGGTATTTTGCACAATAAAATGATAAATGGCTCCTCTTTCACTTTATATATGGATGACCTTTAATTTTTACTTATTCCAAACCCACTTTTCTAATGTCAAAGTCACTTTTGGTCATAAGCTCTATTTTTCATTTGAATTGACTTTTCTTAGTCACTTGGTAAACTTGATGCTTTGATGCTTGTGTTGTTGTCTGTAGTGGCTGGAGTTGGCAAGGTGACCAAGGGCAACAACTTTAAACTTATTGCATATAGAAAATATTGAAATTACATAAAAATTTTGTACATAGAAATAAAAACTCTGTTTTCACCTCAAAATAGAGTTTTGAGGTAAAAACCATTTATTGAGAAAATCTTTAGTGAAATTTTGATCTAATGAACTTATTAGACCTCCTCATGTGCCTGCTGACTGTTTATTGAGTTTTTGCATGACCATGGTGGCAAACCCTAAACCTAGTGAGACCTAAAACCCTAAAATTGATTTTGGTGAATGGAATAAGATAAAATAACAGTAAATGACCTGAACATGTGAAAATAGGCTAGCAGGTAAATGCCATGAGGGAAATTTGATAATGAACCACTACCATCAGTTGATCCATGACCTAATGGAATGTAGTTGATTAGATGGGGCACCTAATATTCATGCAAAAAGTGAAATTTGATCACTAATGGAGGGTTGAAGATACCGACACTAACACCTTCAATAAAGGTTGTGATTGTGTAAGCCTCATGCAGCCAGGGCTTCAGTCACGCCTTCAACATTGCTTCCTTGTGTAGTGTTGCATCCACTCGTTCTTTCAGCTGCTTGGCCTCCTACAACTTTGCCAGTCTCTGTGTGAGCACAATGGTTCGCGTTGTGCCTTTGACTTAATCATAGCATTGCTGCATCTCACGCGCTTCTGTCTCCAGGCACCGTACATTAGGGTCCTCCTGCAAGCTTGTCAGGATGTCGAACAACTACTCAAAAAGTTTCATGCAGTCTGCTATTGCACTGTCAACCACCGGTATTGCTTTTGTGACAGTGGTTGCACGCTGCTCCTTTACTTCTGGCCGAGTTGAAGGCTAGGCCTTGAACTATAACTCTGTGATCTATATGTTCAACTCCAACTGAATCCTCTCCATTTCTCTATGAGCGTCGTGCACACCTGTAGCAAGCATGCGGACGTGCACCTTGACTGGTTTTTTCTCAGGAATGGCCAATTCTGGTACCATTCGGCATGCCTCCTCCACAACCTAAAGTATACGCTTGTTTTAATCGGTCGCCTCGGTCATGGCGGCAATGGTGGAGTCTCGTTGTAGTGCCATTTGCTCTTTTTTAATTCATTGACCGCTGATCACCTGTAGGGCATGGTGCTCACGGGCCCTCAACTCCACAATCACTCCATCCTGCAATAGGTGGAGCACCTCGCCAGGGAGTGCTGCCAGATTCAACCCTACTCCCTTGAGGGCACTGACAATGGGCCTGTCAACTTCATTCTCAATGGTCAATGCTCTAGCGGGCGGCACTATCATGCTGGAGACCTTCCCATGAAGCATCATGGCAACTTTTGACGTGCCAATAACAAGGCTGGTGGACACTCTGCCAGCCTATGACACACAGGTCTATAGCTCCTGCAGACCTATCAGGATAGCCCCCAATACTAGTTGTTGTTGTTGCTCAAACTATTGTAAGGCCTCCGCAGTGACATCTCACACCATGTCTCCAATGTCAGGCAAGTCGCCCTCAGTGAGGGTGATGGGGTCCAACGATGTCTTAGTGGCCTTGGACTTCTTCCTCGACCCTCCTTTCTCTTGCTCCCTTGGATGTTCGATATGGGCAGACATCGCCTGTGCGTCCACGTCATGCTGCTCTGTTTGCTCGTCTGTCTCTTCCTCTATCGTAGGTGAAGGCGACCTCAAGCCTTTGTCAGAGCCTTGCTCTGTTCCACCTGTTTCCTTCTACGTCTGCTGAGTGGCATCGTGCTTCGCCTAGGCCTTGTCATCAGCCTCCTTCTTTCTCTTTTCAGCCAACTACGTCATCTTGAGCTTGGCCTCATACTTATTGCAATGCACAGTAGACTTGCTCCCTCCCACCACCAAGTCTGTTGTAGTGTGCCATTATATCGGTCAATGATCAAGTACTGCATCAATGGCATCATACGTCTCCAAGTAAGGCAAGTCATACCATGTCTGCGTAGGGTCCTTCCGCGGCTTGATGGACACATGGTGAAAATCTGCTTTAAACTACACATAGCCCTACAGGTTGGCACACATCATATGCAACAACCACGGTTTGTGATTAATGGCCATGTGGATGTCTATCTCCATCAAGATCTAGAATATCTTGTTGTCCTTCATGCGCTGTGCATCCTTGGTCATGCACAGCGAATCGTACTTTGTTGCTTCTAGCAGATCTGGTGCCACCTAAGGGAATTGGTTGTCCTTTGGCAGCTCCCATGCTACCAGCACAATAGACAGCAAGATCCATGCGTAGTGGAATGTCTTGCTAAGCTCATGTACCTTGCAGTAGTTTGCAATGAACTCACCGTGGAGATAGCCCACCCAATTGAACTAAACTCCTTCGGTGCACTGGGTTGTTAGCATAATGACAGGTGCCGACACCTCATCGGCATGACACTTCCTCATCGCCTTCCCTGTTAAAATCTACGTAGCCACCTTTATAGTAGGGTCACAGATGTTGGATATGGCATATCCATGTGGCTTCTTGACCAGCTTAAACTTCTCTTTCATGGTGTCCACGAGGGCCTATTCACTACCTTTTCCACCAAATATCATGGCCGGATTTTCTCCTATGTAGGGCAACCGCATGATCCTGTGGATCAATCTGTTAGTGTTGGGTATTGACTCCTCTAGCCACAGATACCCATCATGCACCAGGCATAGCAGATGCTTGATCACCAAGAGTATAATAGGGGTGCAGTTGAAGTGTGGCACCCATAGCAGGTTGAGTAGACCTACCTTTTCTACTCCTCTGAGCCACATCTGCAGCTCCAATGTGGTCATTCCAGTGGTTGTATTGATAATGTGGTGCATCAGTTTCTCAGTCGCAAAGTGTGGGAACTTCTCATGGTCAGCCAAGTCCTATTCTTTGAGTTTTAACAGAGGAACCCACCCGAAGCACAGTCCTTCAAAATCAATTTCATCCGGCAGTAGGGGGGTTTGCAAGGGAACCTTGCATTCATCGATATCTTTCAGTGCCTTGGTCTTTCCCTTGCACAGAGGGATGTACTCAAGCAACCAAGTGATAGGGTCAGTACCCTGGACTTCAACTTCCTCCATGTCTATTCCCACATCCTCATCATCCATCGATATTTCTTCAATTTCTTCCTCCTCTGGCTCTAGATTGATGGCTTTACCCTTTTCTTGTGTGGTGAGCTTGTCCTTCAATGGATTTCTTCTCAGTGATGTGCGCACTAGTATTGCAGGCTTCTTTCCCTTCTTATCTTTGGAGATCTCCTTGGTTGGGTTGGGATTTGGTATTAGCATCCTTGGTAATTTGGGGACTTCCGCTAATACTTCAACAACCTATGGAGTAGCTTCTTTAGCTGCCATAACAATTTCCGGCATATCCTCCTCAATTTTCACTACTTCGGTTTCCATAGCTGTGGTAGGTGTCGACATAACGCTAATAAGCAATGCTCGTGACGTCTCTGGTAAGTCAAACGTTGAACTCGCTATCAGAGCCTCGAAGAATTCTCGGTTCATGTGTGCCTGATAGCTCAACAACTCAATTCTCAAAATGCCAAGTGTTTTTTGCTAGGAAACCATCTGTAATTTAAAGGGAATTTTGAATTCAAATCCAGCTGTTCCCCCCAAATTCAGTTCATTAATGCTATATTGGTGGTAGATTTTCAAGGATCTGACCCATAAATTTCATCTTAAATGTCAGCTGCCCTCTCCATTTGGCCACATTTCTTCTATCAAATCATGACAATGACTTTAACGGTCACTTTCCATCCATCCTGCACGATTTCTCTCTTGGTAGAACAACTCCCTTCACGCTATCATGAACCTTATGACACTTCCTTGCTTCAAGCAATCCTCCAATTACGCAGCTTCCCAACCCAGCCAGTGTAGTTTATAGTCTCACACCTCCTTTCAGCTTCCTGGAGTGCTAAGATTGTGCTACCTTCATATAGTCACATGGCTGGACCACTGGTGTATGGCTTCAATCGATTGCTATTCACCTTTCCTAGGAAGGCATATCCATTTAATTTAACAAGTTGAACCGCTCCTCCATCGGTAATCTCCTTAATGACATAGGGCCCTAAGCAGTGCATTCTGAATTTCCCAGGAAATTTATCAAACTTGTTGTAATATAACAAAACCAAGTCATTTACCTTAAAGGTGCGTAGCTTAATGTGTTGATAATGGGTCTAGCCACAACTGATACATTCTATGGAAGATTTCCTTAGGTTAGAACCAATTAAGAGCGCCTACCTCTTAGTACGCTTATCCCATTTAATGATGTCCTTGCTTGCTCACTCCAGCTATCTCTCGCTTCCTTCTTCAAACACCTGAAACAAGTAAACAATAACAAACAAAACCCATGATAATAGACAAATTGCAATTCAACCTACTTAACAAGTAAAGAAACATTAATCCATCAATATGTAAGATGACAAATCATGTAGGAAATCAATCGATAGTTGCATATATATTGAAGCAAGAAGAGATTACAACCATTGTCATGACGTTGTTGTTCTCCTCTGACAAGACCAGGTTCCCACCCACTTCTAATAGCATCCATGATGGCCTCAATCAACAATATTTTCAAGGCTCTTCCCTTTAGGCTTCACTCCAAACCAAAATCACACTTCTCCCTCACAAATCTAGAGAGCTACAACAATGAATAGTTTGTTGTTTATTCCAAACCAAAATAGCACTAGCACACCAACCTTAACACTAGCTTGTGCTTGGGAAGAAGGGAGGTTTATATAAGAAAAATGGATGGAAAATGGATCCTCTTCTCATGGGAGAAGGTCTTATCCCTTGAGGTAGTTCCATCATTAAAGGGGAAAGGAGCCCAAATTGACATCCTCAACCCCATCTGGCCAAACCATTTACTAGACTTCCGTTACGAAGCTTCTAGAGATGGAAGCTTTGGCTCTTAATTTAAAATCCTTTCCATAATAGGATTGGCATGACTGGAACACAACTCAGTTACTCTAGTCGGTGCTAGTGACAGTGCTAATCTTTGCACATCTGCGTGAGAAAGCGAAGAGCCATTAATGCAGGTCTTGTAAACTAGGAAAAACAGAAGTTTTAGGGGAAATCGTGCAAAAGGGAATTGATTTGCTCATGAAGAGGGACACAATGGGGGTTTCTTCATGAAGGGAAAGCATGTAGGGTTCACTGTAGAGATCCTCCAGGATCAAGGAACGAGGAGTATAGGGATGGTGACAAAATGTTCTGTAACAGATGCCCCCTAAAGCATGAAGGCTGAACTAGAGTAAGAGATGAAATGCTTTATGAATCAGTGTGGGGAACCATAGTCTTCCGTTGAAAAGCCTGCAAGAAAGTATAGATACATATACATAACTGAGAACTCTGTCAAATGATACATGAATCGTGGCATGGACACAACCATCCACAGAATGATCATGTAAATGGATCCAGGTATGGGCACAACCATCTGTCAAAGAGGATCATAATGAAACCAACGTATGGTTGCAACCATCCAATAGAGAGAAGGACCAAATATTATACCTCATGGTATGGTTGTAGCCATCCATCTGAAACAGACATGTATTATAACCATGTCATATCACTTCACAACCTGGACTTTTGTGATTTGAGTCCAGGGTCTTGCACTCCAAGATGACCCGATCAAAGTACAGATTCTAACATGTGAATAGATGTGTTGACCTCAAACATGCTAGAAATTCGATTGATTACCAGTCAATGATGTAAACTATTAACAAGTGCGAGAGGAACCACCAACAATGACAATGGTCCTCAAGGTACTATCAGCACAATCCACGAAATGTGAATAGAGGAACTGAAGTCAAACACTCGTGAAATCACTTGATTGAAATCCAATGATGTGAACTTGTTGTCGAGTGCGAAGAACTTGCCATTATGGCATGCAAGCTCTAAGGTACTCCAAGGGAGTCTTTCGGTCAACTTCTCGGATAATGAGTTGAATTCAATGGGAAACAACCATGTCGAAGGAGGGCCATAATTATTCCCACATCATCGACACGAGATGAAAGGATGCAAATTTATTTTGGACGATATAGAGAATCAAAGGTAAGTGTAACTGTAGAAGGACAACTCTTGAACATATCGGTGACACAACTGGAAGTTTGGCAGCTTTTGGATCCATAGGATTGGTGGTCATGATGTCATGGAAGAGATCAGATGGAAGGCAAAAATGAATGGCCCAACCCAGGAAGGTCAACGATACAAAGGAGGATATCCCAACCCAACACAAAGCAGAAAGTTTCATGTTCAAGAGTGAGCTGCCGACACAACTGATTAGATCTCTAAATTTTCCCCCACCATTTCTAGCAAGTACCCCAATTATTTTTAATCGCAATCTTGAAGGGGATAGCATATGCTTGCACTGTAAGTTCATCCTTCGGATGAATTCGACCTAGTAATTTTAACGAGCCTTAGGAAGGAGAAGCTCATGTTCGTCATGGTGACGAATCTGATGTCGTTTAATATTTTAACGAGTCGAACAAAGGTGTAACTCAGTATCTTTTTCATGTTTAGAGAGTTTGAAAAAGACACATAAAATAAAACTCCACATGGTCCCTTTTCGTAAATTTGTGTCTCTCAAGCTTGAAAAGGTAGAAAATGATACATGAGAGAACTTCTTGACCATTTTAGTTGAGTACCTTTTTCGTAAATAGTGCCTCCCAGCCCAAAAAGGGGGTAAACTTATACTAGGTGCACGACGTTTCACATCCTTTAATGAGTTAAATAAGGGCTTGACCATCTTTTCGCTTTCAAGGGGTTGGAAAAGAGCTTGAAAGCGGACCCCCCATTTTATTCTCTTTTACGAGTCAAAAGGGAAAAATACTCAAAAATATTTTCATATGAGCTTAATGAGTCAAGAAAAGAGCTGAAACATGACTCGTCATCATCGTCAAACATCTATCACCTATCGCTACACAAAAAGTTAAAGTGTATTATCCAGTTCTTCAGGAAAATAGGTTAAAATATTTACAAAACCCTGATATTTTCATGAAAAAATGAATAAAAATGAGAAAGTAAATATATTTTTACCATTTTACAATTTTACATCGCTGTGAATACATTTTACTCACATTTTCCCTAATTGTTCTGAAGCAGATTGCGGGAGATCCAAGTGGTCATTGGCTGAGCTACAAGTAAGAGCTAAAGCCCTGAGCTCCATTGTCATGTCCTTTATTCCTTTTTTTAACCATTTTTTGGTTTTTTGAGGGGGTTCTACAAAACGTTTTTCACCCTCGATCCGTGTGACTTCTAGGCACAAAATCACACTGACCGAGGAAGATCAACAAAGCATATCACACCGTTGGCACAACGGTTTTTAAAATAGGTAAGGAAAAACCCTATTTCCTCAAGAAATCACTATTAAAACTTAAAATTTATGGGACAAACATGATTGTTGACTCAAATTAATGGCTTTTGCAGGAAAGAATCACCAAAAATGGTGGACTAGAAAGAACGAGAACATGAGGATGTGGACACCTAGGCAATGAAGGATCCAAATTGCCTAGAAGCTTTGAGGGCTTGTGGTCTCCTCAAATTCTTTCTTATGCCAGGGATGTGGGCCCAACCCGAGTTGCTTCGGTACCTAATTAGTCTTTGGGACATAAATCGGGAAATATTTGTCATTGGCGACCAAGAGCTGGAGTTGGAAACTTCAGATATATATTTCATCACTGGACTATCCCGAAGATGGGAACCACTCAACTTGTATGGGTCACGACTGATTAGGGCAAGCATATCTTCATTGTGTGCTGAACACTGCCCTAAGGCCCTAAAATACAAGAGTGGGAAGATTGAGATTTCCAGTGTTTGGGATCTGACACTTAGAGTGCTTCTGTTGACTATCAACAGAGTGGTTAGGTCCCAGGCAGAACATGAGACCAACAAATCAAAGTTCTTATATGCTATCGATTGTACAACACCTACGATCTTCAACTCGGCAGAGGCCATGAATACCAACATAAAGCGGCAACTGTCTAAAGCTAAGGCGAGGAATCTGAAGCCATTTTTCTTTGGATCTGTGCTCGTGACCTTTTTCTTGGAATAGATGCTACTGTTCGAGTATCAACTGACTGAGGTAGATCCTCCTATGCCACATGATCTATGAATGGCCCAATGGAGTCGTTTGATGCCCAATATCACTGGGGGTCGGCACATGTCATACAGACCTGCATTCTTTTCATGGATACGACAACAAAAGATCATCGTGGAGGATTGGCCATATAATGGCACCGACTTCTATGGGGATCCAGATATGCCCTTACCATATGGAGTGGATTTTGATGATGAAGGTAAAAAATCAACTTTTTAATTTTGAGATTTTTTAATTGTTTTTGGTATATATGTGCTTATAACATTTCTCTAGTTAATGCAAATGTTGGAACAATGTGGCTTGCTAGGATGTCCCCAATAGCTAGGTGTGTCACCAGCCCGACTGATTCTTTTACTCCTTATCAGGAGGAGAGTGACAACAAGGATGAGATCGTGAGGAACCTTGACCAGTTGACTCGTGGCATCCTGGAGTATGCTCAGGTAGGAGACGTTCCTCGTCAGTACTAGAGACACATGGTGGGAGTCTCGGATCGGATCCATTGATTGTTGAATCGTGTTTCACGAGTTGTATCATGCTACCATGATCACCATGCTGATTAGTTCCTAGGTCTAGCACTTACATTTTTTTAGGTCTGCGTGCCATGGATATATGAGGCCTACGAACCGCCGATGTTATTTTTGACACACATATTATTTTTTGGAGTTCTGATGTATCAAACATTATCACCATATATGCTATATTTTCTTTCCTACTATGGTACAAATGGTTTGTTTTATCTTTTCACATGTTTCGTAAATGTCTATCCAACACATAACTAGCTAATGCATCTGTCAATGTATTAATGCATCTAGTAATATGATGATATGTAATGTAGTCAAAATGTCTTTATAGTAGAAGAATACAGAGATACATTCTCAATATTTGAGGTTTTCTGATGGAATATTGCCTGTTGAGTTGAAGGACGACATGTTGTTAATCCAAGTTGATAACCAACTCTCTAATGTCAAGAGCAATGGCTTTTGACAACAGTCTGATGACCACACTGTATTTAGCAATGTTGTTAGTTATACGACCTAGACAGATAACTTGAAGGTCAATCAACTCACTGTTAGGGTCCTAAATATCCCATGCGACAGATGATAGCTTCTAGGTACTACGGCAAGCACCATTAGCGAAGTTTATGTGGGGAGTCGTAGACATCTGCAAAGCAAGAAAAGCATAGTAAATAGGAAAGTTGCTTGAAAACTAACACACAAAACCACACTGTACAAAAATGAATGACACACTAATGTACATAAGTGATAATGCAAGATGACCTAAGCATAGTACTTCTTGAGGTAAATCCCATTTCGGGGCTTATCCAGAGGATTTCCTTCATAACCAATAAGCTCATATGCTCCTTTCTGCAAAACATGTTTCACAATGTATGGCCCATACCACATGGGTTCGAACTTGCCTGCCCCCAGCTTATCATTAGCCTGGTCATATAATAAGACCAAATCACCCTCAGAGAATGCGCGAGGGGAAACCGACTGATCAAAATGGGATTTGACCCATTTCTTTTTCACTTCGATGACCAAGGTAGTGAGACGGCGTGTCTCGTCGAGTCGTTATAAATATAAGAGGCATTCCTCCTAAGGTGATATTTTGAGAAGGATTTCAATAGCTAACTTGAGTGGAGGAATCTCGCATTCGATCGACAATGTTGCTTCCAGACCATAGACCTGCTAGAATGGTGTGAAACTAGTTGGATCTTTGATTGAGGTTCAATAAGCCCACAAAGCTGAAACAAGCATGAGATGCCAATTTGACTTGTGTATCCCAATAGTGCATTGAAGCATTGTAACCAAAACCTTGTTCACGGCTTCAACTTGGCCATTGGCATGACAGTAATATGGGGTTGAGCCATCGTGGTGCAAGCCCAATGCAAATGTTAGCTCAGCCATCATGTAATCTTTGAAATGGAAGCCATGGTCTATGATAATGGCTTGAGGTACGCCGAACCTAGAAATAACATGGTTGAAAAGGAATTGAGTCATCTTCTTACCATATATAGAGTATGTAGGCATCGCTTCATGCCATTTGGTGAAATAATCCATAGTGACGATAATATAGGCATGCCTACCGGACAAACGAGGGTTATATGTCATATAATCGATGCCCCATTTGGCAAAAGGACCAACAGTAATGACGGGGTATAGGTGAGCGGGTGGGGCACGCATCTTACGTTGGTAAATTTGGCATTCATGACACTTGCGAACAGCAAGGATGTAGTCCTTAAAAATAGACGGCCAGAAATAACCAGCGCGAAGGATTTTTTTAGTGGTAGCATAACCACACATATGACCACCACATGCCTTGGAGTGGAAATCATTGATAACTCTTTCAGCTTCCTTGATCATAAGGCATCAAAAAATAACTGAATCAACACCGACATGGTATAAAGTATTGTCAATAATATGGTAGGGTTGGGAGTGATGTTGAATCCTTCGGCAGTCATCCTTAGTTAACGTGGACCAGAACGTGGACATCTGGAGATACATGATGATATCACCATACCATGGATCAAGGGTGCTAATCAGGAATAGAGTCTCATCTGGAAGTTGTTCATCTGCACCAGCTGGAAAAGATTTAGAGGGAAGGGAACAAATCAATTCAGCGAAAATGAGTGACTTCTTAGATTTGGCAGTAGTAAATACCAAGTCAAATTCTTGCAAGATCATGATCCATTTAGAATATTTTCCCCCCAGCAATCGACAAGTCAGGATATAGGTCATGGGGTTTCATTCAGATATCATTGTAGTCATGCGTAGAAGGATGTAGTGCCGAAAGTGTTGAACAGCCTGGACGATATCCAAAGCCAACTTCTCGATGTGTGCATAATGCATTTCAGTGTCGAGGAGATTACGACTAAGGTAGTAGATAACATGTTCGTTGCCTTCGTCGTCATCTTAGACTAGGACCATAACAATGGTGCTAGGGGCCACGGCTAGGTAAAGGAAGTAATCTCAATAATAATCTGACGGGTACAATAGAGAAGAATTTATGAAGATGACCTTGAGATCATTAAAATATTTTTGGGCCACCTCATCCCATACAAAGTGCGTTCCTTGTTTTAGCAACCAGGTAAATCCAGTAGCTAGCCCAACATGATTGTGTATAAAATGACAGTGAAAATTGGCCTTTCCTTGTAGGCTCTGGAGTTGGTGCAGTGAAGATGGAGGGGGTAAATTTATAATATCCTCGAATTTTAGCGGATGAAGGCGAATACCATCCTTGGAAATGATGAAGCAGATGAGTCATCCAAATTCTATGCAAAAAATACATTTATGCATGTTTAACCAGATGTTATAGTGTCTACAAGATAGAAAAATTTACCGAAGATGGTCCGGTGATCTTGGCACTTACGAGAATGAGCGAGAAGGTCATCCAAGTAAGGCTCGAAAATGTTGCGAATATCATGAAATTCATAGGACATTTCCCACTGAAACATAGCCCCAACTTTTTTGAGGCCGAATGAGAGCTTTTTGTACGTGAATGTACCCCACGGGCAGATAAAAGCCATCTTTTCTTGATTGGCCGGTGCAATTTTAATCTGGTTGTAACCAGAAAAACTGTCCATAAAGGAAAAGATCTCACTCCTGGCACATTTATCAATGATTTGATCAATGGATGGAGTAGGATAGTTATCTTTAAGACAAGAACGATTAAGATCTCGATAATCAATGCAAAAGCAGATCGTGCCCTATTTTTTAGTCACCGAGACAATATTGGACACCCAATCTGTAAGAGGGATGGGATAGATGAACCCATCTTTGAAAAGTTTTTCAACTTCACCCTTGATAGCAGCACACTTCCTAGGGTGCACCAGGTGAAGCTATTGGCGAACGGGCTTTGTGTGCAGATAATTTGGTATTTCATGCACAACGATGCTAGGATCAATGTCAAGCATTTCTTCGTAGGACCACACAAACACATCACAAAATTCCTTAAACAGATGAGTATAAGTCTTGATCTCATGCGAAGAACAAGATACCCCAATGTGCATGCGTTCAAAGATACCAGGCTTGATATAAATATCAATCGACATTGTTTGGGTAATATTACCCAAATTTCCTTTCGACCATACTTCATGAGTCATGATTGGTGGTGGAAACGAAGAAAATGACTCTTCGAAAGTTGTACACATGACTGTCGGATGAGGCAGGAATGAGGAGCATTTATGAGTATCAATCCAAGGTGGTTCATCAAGAGACATGACTTCCATGACACCTTCATTAGCAAGGAAAGTCTCGGCTAAGGGATCAGGTAATTCCAAAGTGCCAAGCCACAGGGGTTGAGAGTACGTATGGAGAAAGTTCTTTGACATAAAAGAATTAGAGGATGCAGAACTTCAAGATAAGAAAATTTCCACGTAATTGATTTTGGTGGGACTAAGTGGCATAACCTCACCCCAAGTATCGACAAGATCTGGTGAAGGTATGACCCAAGGATTGGATTTGATAGAGACCATGTTGACAGAGGCAACATGAGGAGGTGGGAGCAGAAAAATTCCCATTAAGGCATAATCTTTAAAAAGACCTGCCCCCACACTCTCATAGGGAGAACCAGTGTGCTTGACATATGGAACATTGCCATCTGAGGAAGAGGCAATGAAAGACAGCTGGTTGATAGTGACAATATTCCCTTGATGGGGAAATGAATCATGTGAAATAGGGAGGAGGCTACGACATGCATAGGATGGTTTGAGCTCTGGCTAAGTAGAAGATTATAATTGAGATTGTCGTCAATAATTTCTACTTCGGCTTGCACTGTCTTGCCTTCCAAATTGATGGAATGGTTAGGTAAGACACCAAAGGGTCACGAATCACGCCCATCGAAAGATTCCAAAATGTTCGGAGATTGGTTCAAAGTAGGAGAACCAATAGCCTTCCAACATGCAGTTGACATGATGCAAGTGGAAGCACCTTCATCGATGATAGTCCGGTGGATGGTATTCTCATTGATGATTACCTAAATGAGAAAGGCAATCTAATGAGGGAGGTGCGGAACATGGTTCTCTAGATCAAAACATATCAAATTGGAATCGGTGGGATTGATACCGCTGATGGATGACAAAAAATATTTCCACTGCAATGGGCAGCTTTGGAGTACCTCGAGAGCTCACATAGCTGACAGCACCTAAGACAAATCCTCAACAACATTATAGTGTTGAGTAGCTCAGGTGTTAGGATTGTATGAGGATTTCCATAGCACACCTTGAGAGAGTGGCCGTATAGCGGAATCAGGGTTAGGGTGCTCAATATGAAGAGGGTCAGAACTTGGAGTAGAAGAAGAAGGTGTGGCTTCTTTCTCTTTCCCAGTTTTTGAAGCAGGAGTTTGATAATATTTCGATCTAGTAGCCATGTTAATAGGTGTACTCATCATGAACACTTGAGATCCTAAGGAAGTAGATGATTGGGGTTGGTCTACCATTTGGGTCTGCTGAGATGGAAATGGCTCTTTGAGGATAGTGGGGGTACCTTTGAGCAAGTGACTAACTTCGGATCGTCAAGGACAATCCTTAATGTAGTGATCTTCCTCACAAATGAGGCAGGGATACTTGGGTTTCCATTGCGAAGATTCACGAACAGATGATTTGGGAGGACCCTATTTTGGGGCATCATCTTTACCCTTGCCTTTGCCTTTCTTTTTACCTTTCAAGGATTTTTCTACTGTGGTAGACTGGATGGCATGGACCTCTAAGGTTTTACCAGGGCCAGGTGGATTCTCGGAAGAACTATTAGGAACAACATTTGAGACTAACTTCTGTTTGGAAGAAGATTTAGCAAGGGTCTGGGATACTGAACTAATAACTCCATCAACAGGAGATACAACTTGTGACTTTGATGTTGTGGGATTGGATGATGGTCGCAGCACATCAGGTAATAACTCATACAAAGTGCGAGACTAAGAATAAACTAGATCCAAGTTCTAGGCACGAACGATGGCTTGCCCTTCAGTGACACATCCAACCATAGCTATATCATGAGAAATTGGGGCCACAAATGATTTAATGAACCATTCAGTGAGCAACTAATCAACAATCTCAAATTTGATTAGGGGACGTCTACGTCTCCATTCATGGATGTGATCGGAGATGTGCATCAAAGTATCTTTCTTAAGCGATGTGAGAAAATAGGTGCCAATTTCATAGCGAACCGGCAGCTGAAAATGCGTGAGGAAAGCCATGGCTAAAGAGTTAAAGTCATGGTAAGTACTTTGAGGTAGCTCGATGTATCACTTGGCTGTAGCACTCGTGAGGGTTGGTTGGAAAAAACGGAGATGAATGGAATCGTCAACGTATGAGTTTGATGAGCAGCAGAGGTGATATGACATCACATGGGCCTGAGGATCTTCTTTTGCTTTCCCATCGAAATCTGGACAATCACTCGATATCTTGGATGGCACCGGAGGCCAGTATGGCGAATGAAATATTGGATCATTTGTAAGGAGAGATACATCTAGCAACTCGAGTGTGGCCAAGAATGGCAATTGGGTGTTAAAATGCATAGGAGGTCGATAAGCAGGTTCGAATGGAGGAGCCCACCCCTGCTAGTAAGGATTTTGGCCCCACAATGGGGGATTTGGGCCATATGGCATCTGAGGCTGCCCCCATTGCAGATTACCTTGACCACAGGGAGCATTTCGACCTTGAATACCTTGGAACTGTCCGATCATAGTTTGTTGATAAGCAACATACAGGTTACAATTCTATTGAGCTTGCTAACCTTGGACATATGGATATTGGACATGTTGTTCTTAAACATACGGGTGATGAGCTTGTTGTCCCTGAATAAGAGGATTTTGGACCTAATTTCCTTGGGCATAAGGTTGATACACTTGTTGCCCTTGGACATAGGGATTTTGTACCTACTACCCTTTACCAAAAGGATTTTAAACCTGGTGACCTAGGGTGTTAGGGTTTTGTACTTGGTCCCTTGGCCAAAAGGATTCTGGACCTATTGACCTAGGAAATTAGTATTTTGGGCCTGCTACTACAGGACTTGACCTTGGCCCTGCCCTTGCAAGGGTTGACCCTGCTGATATGTATACAAGGGTTTCTCCTGCCTGAGTTGATTTTGTTGTTGCAAGGGTTGACCTTTCGGTTGAAAATTTTGTCCCTGAGGCTATTGAGGTTAAACCTATAAGGACGTGGGCTAGGAGGTGTGCGAAGCATATTGCATCTGCTGCTACATAGTTTGTTGCAACTGTTGCAAGGGTTGACTTTGCGGTTGTTGCAATTGACTTTGCTGTGGGATCGTTTTCCCTTGCTATTGAGCAGGTAGCCCTTGTTGCAACAGAGGCTTCCCTTGTGGAAACAAAGGTTTCCCATGTTGTTGTAGAGGTTGCCCTTGTTGTTTTGGAGGTTCTCCTTATTGTTGCAAGGGTACTTGAATAGTGCCCGGAAAATTGCCGAACTGAATCTGGCCATAAGCACCCTGAAAGGTGGACGAGCTAGGCTAAATGTACTACCCAAACTAAAGGGTGTAAGGTTGATTAACCATTCCTTGAGAACCATATGGAATGTAAGGAGTTTGGTATTATACCTGAACCTCGTAGGGCTACTGAAACTGAACATTGCTCAACCCAGATGGACCAACGAGATTTTGAACCTGTTGGTACTGAACATTTCTTGATCCAGTAGGATCAGTAGGGTTATGAATGACATCGGAAGAAGGCTGGTTCATAACAACCATGTGAGCTTATGAGCCACTCACATTGGTGGCACCTGACACCATAGAAGCATTCAAGTTTCCCTCCCCAGTTGGTGGCACAGCTTGGCCACTAACTAGAGGGATGGAGGAATTGATAGAGACATTCTTCGAAACTATAAATTATGCCTAATGGGTAACTGGGATTGATGATACAAGGGTATTCAGAATGATGGGTTGCAATGGGACTAAGGTAACATCCTGTTGGGAAGTCATGTTTGCAATGAACGGACTTGAAGTAGGCATGGCACCTGATGCCCAAAAAGGTTTATGGTAAATTGATGAGGCACTAGGTTTACCTGAAACCAACTGTGCCAAAGACACATATTTAGGTGGAAAACTAACGGGAATACTCCTCGTATAGGGGAAAACCTCAGGAGGAAAAGGCTTCTCTTCCTCCTTAACACTATGTGGAGTGGAAACTTCGAACTCTTCCAGAGAGGTGACTAGAACATTGCCTTCAAGTTCCATATCCGAGAACAAACGATGACAAAAGGCCGAATAAGTATGAGGGGATAGTTCCAAAGGAACACCCGGCTGGTCGTACGGACTATAAGGATGCTGCGATGATATCACAACATGTTCAAATAGAGGATTCAAAGGGTGGATAACCAGTCCAAGCTTATCGTCAGTGGTCGGTGAGTTCTCAGGAGTTAAAACGGGATTGTCTGGAGATTCTGGGCCAAGACTAGCGGATGATCTAGTATCGAAAGTAGGTGGCGGATGAGATGACAAAGGTTGAATTCTCAGAATGATTCTGAGTTCAACACTTTGGTCCTTGAGTGATTCTAGTAACTCAGGAAATGACTTCTTAGACAATCTTTTAGACGGAGGAGAGGAAGAGGAATTGGGTGAACCAAATGGTTCAGCCACAATGACCTTGTCTTAGCCGATGGAAAAAATTAACTTCAAGGCTTTAAAATTTTCTTTAAGGGAAACTCATAATTTGGTCTCAGAAAAGAATAACAGGGTGTTATCGGATCATGGGCAATCAATTATTAAGACATATAAAAGATTGGTGCTCTTTCATTTTTTAAGAGTCGAGAAAGAAAAAGAGATGAATCTATCGCTTTCGATTGGAAACAAGCTCGAAAGGTAAAGTGCTCGAATGATATTTTAAGTTTCATGAGTCAAAAAGATCAAATGGCTGCTCTGGATGATCTAGGTAAACAGGATTACCAAGCAATCGTGAACTGCGGAATACCTCCCAGCGAACCGAGAAGTATGAGCAAGCAATCTCCACGAATGTTGTGTTCGGTGTATCACATTTTCAAGGCGACCAACTCGACTTCCTAAGGATAAAGGATTTGCAGCCTAGAGGGGTCTCTCATTATATACTCAATGGTACAAGGAGCACAAATCCATACGAGCACTATCTAATGCCGAAGCTAACGACAATTGCTAGGTTTTAAGATGTCAGAACACATCTCTAGCCTAGACCTTCTAGATATGATCGTTAAGTGTCAAATGTGCCTTAGGTTAATTGAATTCATTTTAAAGTTTATATTGAGTTATGTTTCATTTTTCAGGTCTTAGCGATGTGACTCAAAAAACCTTAAATGCAATTAAATGAGACAAGAACCTTTCAATTCAATGAAATTCCTACACTAGAGAGGGTAGAAACTACACAATCAAAATGTAAACAACCAAACAACTGAAAGAGAAATGATCTTTCACTACTTTACTTTTTCAAAAAATAACTAATGAAAAATGCATTCTAATTCCTAATTTCCTAACAAGCACATATCTAACAGTCCTTTCGAAAGCAAAAAGAATTATTTTCCTTTTTAAAATGCCAATGCAATTCTAGTCTTTTAGTGATGCAAGGTATCATATCACAATGATGCAACAAACTAGAAGTTCATATTTTTCATGAAACAACGAAATAAAATTTTCATATACAACACTTCAATGAAAAAGTTTTTGAGAAAATCAGCTCTTCAAGCAAATGAAAACATGAAAAGAGAGGTTCATTCAGACTAATGAAGCACTGACTTTACCAACAACAAGACAAGCAATGTAATCCATGCTGGAAAAGAAAATTTTAGACAAGCAAATGAAAACTTTTCAAACTTGTGTAATAGAGGTGATAGTCACAAAAGGCCCGCAAATGAAATGCAAGGAGTAAGTACACTTACAACGTGACTCACTGAGTTCACAAACAACGGAATGGATAAAAACCTAGATTCCCTAGTGTCACTGACCACCCAATGACTCAAGAAATCAAGCAGAAAGATGATAAGCCAACAAGCAAACAAAACCAAATGAAAAGAAGCTTTCTAGTCAGGGAGAAAATGGTCTAAAAGGCTTATGGGATCAAAATCATAAGAGAAAAACACACTAGCCAAGATTGGGTACAAACCATAATCTTCACTTACAGGCATTAATGCAACTTCCTAACTAACAACAAGTGCCAAAGGCTAGTCGACACGACTATTTCTCAGCAAATCACATTGATCGACACAACTGTCAGCGAATTAAGTGCACTGATCGAGGGAGCCAAGAAAAAAATGAAACAAAGACCAGATATGCTACTATGAATTTCAAACTCAGGCCAGTAAGTAGGAGAAAATAAATAGAACCAAAGGGAAAAAGTGGAACTAGAAAAGTTCACATGAAATCATGAAATCCAAGACGAACAAAAGGATTCATTCCCCAACGGAGGCACCAATTTGTGGTGAAGTAAAATTATAAGTGCAGATAGAAACAAATTCTTCTAGCCCGATAATGGGTCTAGCCACAACAGAAACATTCTATGGAAGATTTCCTTAGGTTAGAACCAATTAAGATGGCCTACCTCTTAGTATGCTTATCTCGTTTGATGATGTCCTTACTTGCTCGCTCCAGCTATCTCTCACTTCCTTCTTCAAACACCTGAAACAAGTAAATAACAACAAACAACAGCCATGATAATAGAAAAATTGTAACTCAACCTACTTAACAAGTTAAGAAACATTAAGCCATCAATATGTAAGATGAAAAATCATGTAGGAAATCAATAGATAGTTGCATATATATTGAATCAAGAAGAGATTACAACCATTGTCTTGGCATTGCTATTCTCCTCTAACAAGACCAGGTTCCCACACACTTCTGCTAGCATTCCATGATGGCCTTAATCAACAATAGCTTAAAGGCTCTTCCCTTTAGGCTTCACTCCAAACCAAAATCACACTTCTCCCTCACACAACTAGAGAGCTACAACAACGAATAGCTTGTTGCTTACTCCAAACCAAAATAGAACTAGCACACCAACCTTAGAACTAGCTTGTGCTTGGGAAGAAGGGAGGTTTATATAAGAAAAATGGATGGGAGATGGATCCTCTTCTCATGGGAGAAGGTCTTATCCCTTGAGGTAGTTCCATCATTATAGGGGAAAGGAGCCCAAAATGACATCCTCAACCCCATCTAGCCAAACCATTTACCATACTTCCGTTACAAATCTTATAGAGCTAGAAGCTTTAGCTCTTAATTTAAAAAACTTTCCATAACAATATTGGCACAGCTAGAACATAGCTCAGTCACTCTGATCAGCACTAGGAACAATGCTAATATGTGCACATCAGCACGAGGAAGATAAGGGCCATTAGCGTCGGTCTTGTAAACTGGGAAAAATATAAGTTTTAGGGGAAATGGTCCAAAAGGGAATTGATCTGATCATGAAGAGGGAGAGAATGGGCATTTCTTCATGAAAGGAAAGCATGTAGGGTTCACTGTAGAGGTCCTCCAGGATCAAGTAACAGGGAGTACAAGGACAGTGACAAAATGTTGTGCAACAGGAAACTGCGTGATCCTATGGATCAATCTATCAGTGATGGGTATTGGATCCTCCAGCCACAGATACCCATCATGCACCAAGCACAGCAGTTGCTTGATGGCCAAGACTGTAACTAGGGTGTTGTTGTAGTGCGGCACCCATAGTAGGTTGATCAGACCTACCTTGTCTACTCCTCTGAGCCACCTCCGTGGCTCCAATGTGGTCATTCCAGTGGTTGTATTGATAATGCAGTGCATCAGTTGCTCATTCACCAAGTGTGGGAACTTCTCATGGTTAGCCAAGTCCCAGTCTTCAAGTTTTAGTAGAGGAACCTGCCCCAAGCACGGTCCTTCAAAAATAATTTCATACAGCAGCAGAGGGGTTTGCAAGGGAACCTTGCTTTCATTGATACCTTCCGATACCTTGGTCTTGCCCTTGCGCAGAGGGACATACTTAGGAAATCGAGTGATAGGGTCAGTACCCTGGACTTCAACTTCCTCCACATCTATTCCCACATCCTCATCATCCATCAGGATGTCTTCAATTTCTTCCTCCTCTGGCTCCAGAATGATGGCTTTACCCTTTTCCTGTGCAGTGGGCTTGTCCTTCAGTGGGTTTCTTCTCGGTGATATGCACACCGGTATTGCAAGTTGCTTGCCCTTCTTATCCTTGGTGCTCTCCTTGGTTGGGGTGGGCTTTGGTATCAATGTCCTTGGTGATTTGGGGACTTCCACTAATACTTCGTCAACCTCTAGAGCAGCTTCTTCGACCCCCATAACAATTTCTGGCATATCCTCCTCGGTTGTCACTGCTTCAGTGTCCATAGATGTGGCAAGTGTCGACATAATGCTAATTATCAATGCTCATGACGTCTCTGGTAAGTTCTCAAATTCTGAACTTGCTATCAGAGCCTCAAAGAATTCTCAGTTCATGTGCGCCTGAGAGCTCAAAAACTCAATTATCAAAATGCCAAGAGTTTTTTGTTGGGAAGCCATCTATAATTTATAGAGAATTTTGAATTCAAATCAATTGTTCCCCCCAAATTATGTTTATTAATGCTAGATTGGTGGTAGATTTTCAAGGATCTGACCCATAAGTTTCATCTTAAATGTTGGCCGCCTGCTCCATTTGGCCGCATTTCTATCGCCAAATCATGAACAGTGACTTTAACAGTCACTTTCTAGCCAACCTGTGCGATTTATCCCTGGGTAGCGCAACTTCCTTTGCACTATCACAAATCCTGTGACACTTCCTTGCTTCGCACAATCCTCCAATCGTGCATCTCCCCAACTCGAGTAGTGTATTTTATACTCCCATGCCTCCTTTCAACTACCTAGAGCACTAAGACTGTTCTACCGTCATATAGTCACATGGTTGGACCATTGGTGTATGGCTTCAATTGACTGTCATTCGCCTTTCCTAGGAAGATATCTCCATTCAATTTGACTAGCTGAACTATTCCTCCATCGGTAATCTCCTTATTGACATAGGGTCCTGACCAGTGCATTCTGAATTTCCCTGGAAATTTATCAAACTTGTTTTCATATAACAAAACTAGGTCATTTACCTTAAAGATGCGCAGCTTAATGTGCCGATCATGGCATGCGTTTTCGCGTTGCTTTTGGACGTTTTGTTGAAATCCAGCTAGAAATCTTTCTTCCTCAAGCTCAGCCATTTGCGGGAACCTCTCTTCCAAGGCTCTATGATCCGTCATACCTGTGAGTTCGACTATGCATAGACTAGGCACATTGTATTACATGGGCATCACTGCTTCAACACCATATACAAGCCTAAAGGGTGTTTGTCCAGTCAAATTCTTGCATGTCGTCCAATAGGCCCATAGTACTGCGGGTATGCATAGGTTCTAATCACTTCCCTGAGCATTGTAAACCTTGGTTAGCACATTATCTAGCACTTTATTGAATGCTTCCACTATCGCGTTAGCATACAGGTGATAAGGCATGCTCTTCTAGTGATATACCTAAAATTCCTCTGTCAGCACGTTGATCGTCTCATTCAGAAAGTGCGTACTACGATCACTCATCAAAATATTTGGACACCTAAATCATGTCAGTACATACTCAAAGAGGAACTTTGCAACAGTCATGCCATTACAATCCTTTACAAGCTATGTGTCTTCCCATCGAGTCAAATACTCCGTTGCGGTGATAATGTACCTCGCTCTTGTCTTCTTCCCTTGGGGCTGAATGGGTCCCACAAAATCTATTGCCCAATTTTCAAAGGGTTGTAATGTCATATGTGGATTCAGAGGCAGCTCATCCCTTTGTGATGGCCTGCCAGTCCTTTGACACACATCACATGCTTTGCAATACGCTTTTGAGTCTTGATGGAGGGTTGGCCATCACAACCCTACGCGTAGAATCTTCTGTGCAATCTCTCTCCCTGCATAATGTCCTCCCGTGGCGCCCGCATGAGCGTCCATGAGGATATTGCTCCTTTCAAACTCTGGTACATATCGTCACAATATCTCATCAGACCCCATTTTGTACAGATGACCAGCATGACAAAAATGTCTATCGTGTGCACCACTAATTCCTTATTATGTTGGACGATGTATCCTTCCAAGGAATTTCTTATTGTTAGGAAGTGTATGATATCTTCAAAATGACCATCCACGATGCACATTGCAAATAGTTGCGCGTTAGGAAATCCCTCCTCCAAATTAGTGGGCTCTTCCCCTATTTCGATGCACAACAGATGGTTTAGTCCTGCATTCAGTCGTCCCAGTTTCACAATAACTTCAAAATCATACTCCTGGAACAATAAAAACCACCAACAAATTCTCCCCCCCAACACAGGATTATCAACCAGGTATTTCAATGAGGAATGATCCATATACATCTTAAAATGGCCACCCAACAAATAGTGTCTAAACTTCTGAAGCGCATATACCATGTCTAACCCTTTGCGCTCAGTGGTGAAATAGTTCTTCTCCACCTTGGATAATCTTTTGCTTGCGAACATTATAGGATGGTCCAAGTCTCCTTCGCTAGCCTATGTCAGTACTACTCCCAGCGCTATACATGACACGTCAACATGTACATGAAACTCCTTCTTCCAATTTGGGAAGACCAGAATTGGTGCGGTGACCATCTTTTCTTTAAATACATCCAAGCTTTTCTTACAGTCCTCATTCCAGCAAAATGTGACATCCTTTTTCAACAACTTTTCCACAGGCATGGTGATCTAGGCATAGCCTTTGATAAAATTTCTGCAATATCTAGTATTCCATAGAGTAGAGCACAGTTGTTTCACACTCGGTGCTTCCAAGTTAAGTATCACCACAATCTTCATGGGATCTACCATCAGTCCATGTCTACAAACCACATGAACTAGCAGGGTCCCAAAAGGAACACAAAATGGGCACTTCTTCAGATTGAGCACGATTTGGTATCTTCGTCAAGTATCTAGCATCAGGTACAAACTTGACACATGGCATTTCACCTGCCCAAACACATTCCATTCATCAAGGTACACTTCTAGGAACTTATGAATAAATTCCTTGAACGTCGCATTGTCTATGTGCGAGAAAGTCGCAGCCGCATTCTTCAATCTGAAAGGAATTATAGTATACTGAAAACACCCCCACTCAGTTGTGAAGTTCATCTTTCTCCTATCCTCCAGTGTGATTTTGATCTGGTGGTACCCAGAGAACCCATCAGTGAAGGAATATGCTTCTTGGCCGCCTACATTGTCCAGCACTTCATTAGTGAATGGAGTAGGGAAAGGATCACGTACACAAGCATCATTCAACTTCGTGAGATCTACACATATCCTTATTTCATCATTTTTCTAATTTTCCTGTACCACCATTGGGCTTACCCAATTAGATTCTTCTACAGGCTCAATGATGCCTACCGGAAGCATCTTGTCTAGCTCTAAGTGGACCTTCTCCTTATACTTCAAATTGAGATAGTGAGGTCTTTTCTTAACTAGCTTCACGTCAAGCTTAAATGTGATATTCATAACACCTAGGTCCCCAATTATCCCTTTTAGATCCATAAAATTGGTAGGTAATAAATCTTGGTATTCGTGGAGCAATTCAGCGACCTTATCCACCGTCGTGTCATCCCAGTAATCTCCAATCTTTGCAAATTTTGGTTCTGCCTCTGTACCAGTATTTACATATTTTGTTTCCAGTGGCACAGTTATATCATGGTTCTCATTTTTTGGTCCTTCAACATCATGGTGGCCTTCTGTTTCAGGGATGTTAATCTTTCACGGATCCTCATCTTCTTCTTCAGCGGTCACGTTATAGCATTCTAGCGTGTGACTCAACTGTAGTGCCTCATCAATATAGTCAAACCCGTCTTCAAAGTTGAATGTCATTATGAATCCTTCGCACAAAATATCCAATTCACATGTACCATGGCAGATCTTTGTTTCTAAGTACCATTCCATCAGGATGACATCCAAGGTGTCACAGAACCAATGCACCCATTCAAGTTGGGGCTTCGCTCCATAAGCCTTGGCCCATTTGGCCAAGTGTGCACACGGATCATCCTTCCCATCATATTTGTCTATCATTCATACCTCTATCTTTACAAAGCATGTTCTCATCATCCTCCTACATTCGTGCCAGTCATCAAAGCTAACCTCATGCGTACCCCACCATCTTGCAGGCGTAGCGTGGAGTGCCCAGTCCAAAGCCTGGAAGTGCTACTTCTCTGGTACCTCCCTTTCAAATGCATCGAAAAATATATCTACATCATTCAAGCCATCATAAGTGGGAAAATTTCTTACCTCTGACAACACACAGCGTAGCGACTGGGTCATCATGTTACAGCTCAGTGTGGTTACTTCATGTAACCGATTCTGCCAGCTCTCTAATTCTTCATCAGAGTCCAAGGTGTAGGAACTCTCTTGATCCCATGTAATTCATCCATCTGCTATTGGATTTACCCAATCTTGGTCTCACGTTGTTATCTTATATATATAGTCCAAATCGTCATCGATCTCATAATCACGGACTAGTTCAGTATAACACAATCCTTCGGTAGGATCTAGGAATACTATTACGCAGAGCCATTTCTTTTCAAATATCATCTTTCACTTCTTTAGGTTGATTACCCCATTCATATCAGTAGCCCAATCAATGCCAAGGAGCATAGGGTAAGGGTTGTTTTCATCCACAATTTCTATTACCTCAAAGTTAGTCAACGCGCTTGCACCTTCAATCTCTACAGTCACCCCTTGCAGCCTCCCCAGGGGGATGATCTTCTGTTGATTTGTCATCCTTAACTAAATCGGAGACCACTGTAGTGCCAGTATTCCCATCCGTTCCCAAGTCTGCTTTGGTAGGACGTTCGTGTCTAACCCTATATCCAAAATAACCTGATCCATTTCATACTCTCATATCTGTGTGGTTAGCCTCATCTCTCGTTCTGTCCTTGTTTATGCTTACCAATATTTCATACCATGCGTGGTTCACCCAGAGTGTTTCTGGCACATTGATCTAATAATCACCCTATTAGTGACCTTAGTTTGAAAATTTATTAAACAAAAGGTATTACAGACTCATGTGCTGGTGTGTGTTCTGTGTTATTTAAGCAACGGATCGATCAGATTGCTAATACACAGACATTTAAATGGAAAGACAAAAGAGAAATACAGTAAGCAACACAAAGACACAAACAATTTTAATAAGGAGTTCACCCTATTCTCCAGGGATACCTCTCCGATCTAGCTTCAGTGGTGGCCTTGTTTTATTGTGTCTTTAAGTAGATAATTACAAATATAGGGACTCAATGCGAGTTCTCCTGAAGCAGATTTGCTTGGCAGGGTGGTTCTTGGATTCCCCAAGCCACTCGGAGTACACAAACTCTTGTTCTTCCTACCAGCTCTATGACCCTTGGTCTATAGTGGAAAGAGCCAACTGTGATGCTCGATCTGGACAAATTCCTCTATGGGAAGGCTTGAATCTTCAAGCTCTTTGGTGCTTGATGTTGCCTGTGGTCAGCTTGGCCCTCTGTCTCCTCTGCTTGGTTTTACTGCTCTCTGTGTTCACTGTCTCCCTTAGTTGCTTGGACTCCTCTCAATTCGGGTTTCCAATTAACTCTTCTCTTCTCTCTGTCTCTCTCTTTCTATCTCCTTTTCCGACTGTCTCTATTCATGGCTTTAGTCATTCGATCCCTATGCCTATTCGGTTCCTCTCCCGCCTGTGTCGATTCACCTTCTGCAGCTGCACTTGGAGTTCCCTGTTCGGCGTCAGCATGAACGCTCGGGAAGTGGCCACGTGTCTACATCTAACTGGTGCTAGCATGCTT
The DNA here is from genome assembly GCA_031772625.1 of Pinus tabuliformis. Lineage (NCBI taxonomy): Eukaryota > Viridiplantae > Streptophyta > Pinopsida > Pinales > Pinaceae > Pinus > Pinus tabuliformis. The sequence goes on from CM062815.1 coordinate 45,347,519, forward strand.
CATCGGTTTGTTTCTTCCGTTACACTGAGTATGCATTCTTTCTCCACCATGGCAGTCAAACGGACTCTAAATCCCTTTAGAACGCAGCTTAATCACCTGTCAATTTCGCTTCCTCCATTGGGCACAATCTCAGCCATCCGATCTGGGCTCCTCCAGATCCAACGTCATATGCACGTCGAGTGTGGTTTACTTGCTCAACTGATAGCACGCGATCACGGTGATTTTTCTCTCACCTCCGCTGCCACACATCGATCGCTGAGTGGGATCGCTCTGCTCTCTTCCAAAACCCCTTACCGTTCAAGGGTGCCCCAATCAATACCACCGGTTTTCCAGAGTGCGGGTCCTGCCTTTGTCCTTTAGTGCTTTTTATTTCTCCACCTGCGGTTCTCCGGCTCCCAATGTGACCGAGTGCTTAAGGTTTTTCCACTTTAGCCCTGTTTTCCTAATGATGCGCGATTAGTGCTAAATGATCAAAATCGCCTCCTTTTCCCGATCTAGGGCTCCCAGGGGCTGTTTTGACCTCCTACGCAGTCTCCATGGGCCTCAGTCAGCGCACTTTGACCGAGGTCCTTGTCGTTCCACGTTGGCAGCCATTGCCACTGGTTCAAGGTGCTTTTGATCATTGTTTTGGAATTTTCAAAGATTTGTTCAACTCTATACAATCAAGGTTCTTGATAGTCTTTTGTGGATCCGATTCGGATTACGACCTTCTCGCTGAAAAAGCTTTTGGACCACCAAAATTTGGTTTTCTTCAAGCATCAACTAAGTGAGGAAACTTCTATCTCACTTGTCCAATCTCAATCCACTTCACACTGCTCGACTTCAAACCCTTAAGCCCAATCCTGAGCTATTCCACTTGTCCACTACGCGTCGTCCTTACCTTTCTGTCCACCAATATATCTTCCTGCAACTCATTAAGATATTCAGGTAGCAGGTCGTCAACAGAAGGTAATTGACTCTGCTCTTCGAGGTCCTCAATCATGAAGGTTCAAACAACCTCAAACAGTCTACATTTATGACTGAGTAGATGTGCATGTAAGCTAGCAGCTCAAGGCGGAAGTCATTTTCACCAACCTTCTCAAGTATTCTGAAGGTTCCATACCTAATAGGTTTTAGCTTTTTACCTTCACCTTGCATCCTATCCATGCTGATATACAGCCAGACTTGGTCTCCAACTTGAAAACTATGCTCCATCTGATGCGTATCATGCTTAGTCTTGTACTTGGCCTGGCTCCTTTCCAGCTGTTCCTGTATTGCCTGGTGGATCTCCTGGATCTGTTCAATGAACCTAGTTGCCTTGTCCACATCATTGTGTCTATCAACCATGGTATCTTTACCAAAGACAAAATCCAAAGGAGACCTCGGTACGAAACCAAAGCAGGTCTCAAAAGGGTATCTCTGTGTAGAAGAGTGTTTTTCTCTATTGCAAGCATGCTGCACATAACACAAGTGTTCATCCCAAAGCTTAGGGTGTTTGCTACAATATCTTCTCAGTAACTTGATCACCATCTTGTTAACTACTTCTTTCTGGCCATTTGTTTGTGGATTAAAAGTTGTGCTTTTCTTTAACTTGGTGTCCATTAGTTCCTACAGACTTGACCAAAGCTTCCCCACAAATCGGGTGTGTCGATCAGATACAATAGAAGTGGGTAATCCAAAATCAACCCATACATGTCCAAAGATTAATTTTGCAGTTTGTTTAGCTATAATCTGTTTACTATGGGGTATCTAAATACACATTTTGTTGAATCTATCCACAACAACATACAGATAATCATGACCTTTCGTAGATTTGGGCAGTCCTCCAACAAAATCCATGGAAATTCTTTCCCAAGGGTGGAACTGGTAATGGAGTGTATAAGCCTAGTTTTCTGTTATTGGGCTTTCTTTTAACAAACATAGCACATCCATTTACATATCTAGAAACTTTCTCATTCATTTTCGACCAATAGCAGAACCTTTGCAGTTGTGCAATTATTTTACTTACCCCAAAGTGACCTGATATCAGAGAAGTATGTGCTTCCCTAATTATCTTTACACTCTCATTTTGTGGAATGCAGAGTTTCCCACAATGATATAAGAGTCGGTCCTTCACATGATAGTCCAATTCTTCTACTCTTTTGTCTTGACTCAAAGTTGCATATACATATTTAAAGTCCATATCCTGAGCATACTGTTCTATGTAGCTTTCATGCAGCACAGAATTATGCTTATGTATGGTAGATGCATTTATAATGGGTCTAGATAACATATCTACAACCTTGTTATGTATGCCCTTTTTATATCTGATGACCAAATGAAATTTTTGTAGAAAACCCATCCAACTGTAATGTCTTGACTGTTGCAACTTAGTTTGGGAGTGTAGATATTGAAGTGGCTGATGATCAGTGTGTATTACTGTTTCTTTTCCCATTAAGTAATGTTTCCACTTTTTCACACTCTGAACTAATGCATACAATTCTTTATCATAGGTAGGATAGTTAACTACTACAGGATTAAAAGTCTCATAATGATAACATATGGGTTTGTCGTGCTGTGTCAACACTGCTCCCATGGCATAGTCACTGGCATCAGTTTGGATCTCAAATGGTCTTTGTAGATCTGGCAATGCTAGTACAAGTGCTGTACTAATCTTTTCTTTCAAGGTGTTGAAGGCTTTCTGCTGTTTGCCTCCCCACTAAAACACCTTGTTCAATCATGTCAAAGCATGTAAGGCAGTTGCAATTGAGGAAAAATTTGAAATGAACTTCCTCCAATATTGTGCTAATCCTAAGAAGCTTCTCACTCTGTATCAGACTGGGGTTTAGGCCAGTTTAAAATGACTGCCACTTTAGAGGGATCTATTTTCAATTCACCTCCTCCTACTATGTGACCCAAATAATTTAGAGAGGTTTTTCCAAATTCACATTTGGAGAGTTTAACATAAAGTTTTTCTCTTCTCAAAACATCTAATGTTTGCTTAACATGATTTAAATGTTCTTCCCACGTTTTACTAAAAATCAGAATGTCATCCAGATACACATTTACAAAAATCATCAAGAAAAGGTCTGAGTACATCATTCATTAATATCATGAAAGTAGCAGGAGAATTAGTTAGGCCAAAAGGCATAACCAGCCATTCATACAATCGCTACTTTGTTTTGAAAGAAGTCTTCCATGAATCTTGCTCTGCAACTCTGACCTGATGGTATCCACTGTGCAAATCCAGCTTGGTGAAATAAACAACTTCCTTTAACTGATCTAAAAGATCATCTATGCGAGGAAGGGGATAACGATTTTTGATTGTTATGTTATTTAGTGCTCGGTAGTCAATGCACATTCTCCATAAGCCATCTTTCTTTCTCACCAAGACAATGGGTGACCCACATGGTGATGTTCTAGGCCTGATGAACCCTTTCTTGAGAAACTCCTACACTTGCTTCTTGATTTTAGCATTCTCTAAAGTAGACAACCTGTACATCCCAATGTTAGGCAAAGGAACACCGTGGTGCAAAATAATATCATGTACTATTTCCTTTTTGGGTGGCAGACCTTTAGGTTCTTTAAATAAGACATCATACTCTGAAACAATCTTTTCTATATCAACTTGCTAATCAGCATTACAGCCCCCAAATACATTAGTTTTATCAAATTTCTTTTCCTTTACAACCATTAGTAAGAATTGTTTGCATGAATTTATCATTCTTTTCATCTGTCCTGAGTTGATGAGAGTATAGTTATTCTTGAGCTTATGAGCCCTTACAAAGTATTCGATTCCATCTTTAACAAGTGGATACTTGTTCTCAGCTCTATAGAAAATAGATTTTCTATCATACAAGTAGGGAATTCCTAAAACAATTCCCCATATATCTAAAGGAATTACATCTAACTCAACCTCATCTACAAATGCTGACCCAAAAGAAAACTTGAGTTTGCACTGTCTAGTCACTTGTAGTTGCGCTTTATCATTCAACCATCCTAATGGGTATGGCTTCTTATGAGGTGTAGTTGCTAATCCTAATTTCCTTACAATTGCTTCAGAAATCAGATTTACTTGTGAGCCACTATCAAACAAAGTATCAATATTTTGATTTTTGGAAACAACTCGAATATGGAAAAGCTCATGTCTTTTTCTCTCATGTTTTTCATCAATAACAGATTGAGCAGAATTACTAGTAGATGCTTCATAATTCTTACCTTTTATACCTGTGGCTGCAATGATTGTTTCATCTCCTAAGTCTGACCTCAAATCTTTCTGAATAGCTGTAGCAGTTTTCTTCTTCTTGCCCTCGCACTTCTTAGGTCTCAGCACTGGATGCAGAATCCAACAATGCTCATCATCATGCCCCTCCTTTTTACAGTGAGTGCATGAAGCTTTGCCTTTTGTGCAGTGTTAGCCTTCCTTGTTTTCCACTTCTGCTTCCTTTTCTCCTTGCTCTTGCTTACAGCGGGTTGGGATGGTCCCCCAACTTCTGGATTTCCATTCTTTCCTCTAACTTCTAGATGAGTAGCTTGTACAGATACCTCATCTATACTAGTGGGATTAAACATGAGGATGGTATACCTCATGTAGTTGTGTAGACCACCAATGTACTTCAAAAGAGTCTCTGGTGAGTCTAATGAGATACCCAACATCAATGCTCTTTTTCTGAACTCTTGAGTATACCCTTGTACACTTTGCCCTTTCAACTAGCGAAGAGTTTGCCAACTCATCATGGCTTGTTGCATGTAGGCCAATGGATAGAACTGCTTTTTGATTGCAGCAACAAATTCACTCTATACAGAGATGGTCTTACTATGCTTCTTCATATCAGCTTGTGTTCTACCTTCCCACCAAACCAAGGCAGTGCCTCCTAGGCGTAGGCTTAACAACGAAATCTTACTCTTGTCTGAGTCTATGTTTTTTACTTTGCAATACACATCAATTTGTCCAATCCAATTGTCCAACTTTTTAGCATTTAGCTCTCCATCATATATAGGCAAATCAAATTTAACATCTAACTTAATCAAAGATGCTTTCTTATTATGCATAGGGCTATTAGGAGGTGTGAGAAAGCTTTCCTCTTTCCCCTTTCCTTTGGAGTGGTCATGGGAATGAGACTCATCTTCTTCTTTAGCTTGTTTAGAACCTGATAAATTTTCATCCCTATGCTTTCTAAAGTCTCTATACATTTCCTCTACCATAGACTTTATAGCTAGGAAACTTTCTATGAATTGAGGGTCTGGCCCTATAGAACCTTCCTCTAACATTGTCTTCCGAGAATAGACTCTCCCAATTTTAGGATTAGTTTCCACCAACTCTCCTTCTCCTAATTTGAGCTTTGATCTAGTGAGCATTCACAGCTAAACTAACACAAGCTTGTCTAACCTTACGGCCTAGAGCTCTGATACCACTTGATCTAATAATCACCCTATGAGTGACCTCAGTTTGAAAATTTATTAAACAAAAGGTATTATAGACTCATGTGCTGGTGTGTGTTCTGTGTTATTTAAGCAACGGATAGATTAGTTTGCCAATACACAGACATTTAAATGGAAAGACATCAGAGAAATACAGTAAGCAACACAGACACAAACAGTTTTAATGAGATCACCCTATTCTCCAGGGCTACATCTCTGGTCCAGCTTCAGTGGTGGCCTTGTTTTATTGTGTCTTTAAGAAGAGAATTACAAATACAGGGACTCAATGTGAGTTCTCCTGAATCAGGTTTGCTTGGCAGGGTGGCTCTTGGATTCCCCAAGCCACTCGGAGTACACAGACTCTTGTTTTTCCTACCAGCTCTGTGACCCTTGGTCTATAGTGGAAAGAGCCAACTGTGATGCTCGATCCAGACAGATTTCTCTATGGGAAGGCTTGAATCTTCCAGCTCTCTGGTGTTCAATGCTGCCTGTGGTCAGCTCAGCCCTCTATCTCCTCTGCTTGGTTTTACTGCTCTCTGTGTTCATTGTCTCCCTTAGTTGCTTGGACTCCTCTCAATTCGGGTTTCCAATTAACTCTTCTCTTCTCTCCGTCTCTCTCTTTCTGTCTCGTTTTTTGACTATCTCTATTCATGGCTTTAGTCATTTAATCCCTATGTCTGTTTGGTTCCTCTCCCACCTACGTCGATTCACCTTCTGTAGCTGCGCTTGGAGTTCCCTGTTCGACATCAGCATTAACGCTCGGGAAGTGGCCACGTGTCTCCATCTAACTGGTGCCAGCATGCTTTGTCGATTTGTTTCTTCCGTTACACTGGGTATGCATTCTTTCTCCACCGTGGCGATCAAACGGACTCCAAATCCCTTTAGAATGCGGCTTAATCCCCTGTCGATTCCGCTTTCTCCATCGGGTGCAATCTTAGCCATCTGATCTGGGCTCCTCCAGATCCAACGTCATACGCACGTCGAGCACTGTTGACTTGCTCGACCGATAGCGCGTGATCACGACAGTTTTTCTCTCACCTCCGCTGCCACGCATCCATCGCTGAGTGGGATCGCTCCGCTCTCTTCCAAAACCCCTTACCATTCAAGGGCGCCCCGATTAATACCGCCGGTTTTCCAGAGCATGGGTACCTCCTTTGTCCTTTAGCACTTTTTTTTTTCTCTGCCTGCAGTTCTCCAGCTCCCATTGCAACCGAGTGCTTAAGGCTTTTCCACTTTAGCCCTATTTTCCCAGAGATGCGCGATTAGCACTAATTGCGCATCAAAATCACCTCCTTTTCCCAATCTGGGGCTCCCAAGGACTGTTTTGACCTCCTGTGCAGTCTCCATGGGCCTCGGTCAGTGGACTTTGACCAAGATCCTCGTTGTTCCACATTGGCAGCCATTGCCACTTGTTCAAGGCATTTTTGATCACTGTTTTGGAATTTTCAAAGATTTTTTCAACTCAATACAATCAAGGTTCTTGACAGTCTTTTGTGGATCCGATTCAGATCACACATCTATTTATAAGCTCCTATAATCCCTTTACAACCTTATTATCGTGTAGCAACTTCATGTAGGTCTCTAGAAAGAGTGTAAGCATAGAAGGGTCCATCTCCTGATCAGGCTTCCCCTTGCTCCCTGAGGTGGAGGCCTCAGCGAAGCTTTTCTTTGCTTCCATGAATGTTTCACGTGCATGCTCCAAATCAAATTCAGCTTCTTTTGCTAGAGCTTTGTGAACCCATGTGCTGTCTTCAGGCTATTTCCCCTTATCATCCCCTATTGCAATTCCACTTCGGAGCAATATATTCACATTCAGATCCTCTTTGTGAGGCTCAAACCTCATCATCTGCAGGTTCTACATCATCTGAGGTGGTAGCACCCCTTTGTCACGTATCCTCGCTATCAGCATAGGATAGTCCTCTATTTCATGATGAAATAGAGTGTAATATTTTCATGACGGATGCGTGGGGTTAGTGCAATCATGGGCATAGTGTCCTGGTCCTCTGAAATTATAGTAGATTAACTTTCCTCGACCTCTACCAGGTACTTCTCTACCTTGGCCTCGTCCGCGCCCCTGAAATTTTGTTCGCGCCATTCCTGCACTGTGGTCAAGGGGTCATGTTTCTACCTGAACCCTATAGGCGGGTGTTCTGTCCATCATCAATTCATATCTTTTGCAGTTGTGCTCATCATGTTAGAAAATTATATATTACAGAGCAATGGAACACATACAATATGTTGCAGAAATAAAAAAAGAAAATACATAAAACAAGAGAGACACAGATATACATGGTTCACCCAATTTGGGCTACATCCACGAAGAAACAGCCAGTCGTTCCTTTTATATTATCCAGCAAACTAAAGAGATACAACCTACAGCGGATCTGTTGTAATCCCCTCTTCGCTCTCACACAATCTCCTCTCTCTTTCTCACTTCAAATACAAATCTACATAGACACATTACAATTCCCTCATATATAGTGAGGGGTTTCCTTCTAGGGAAAAAAACCATAAATTAAACATAACTTCTACTATCACATCTCTACCTAATGAACGGCCTAGATTGACTACGAAATTTCAACATTTTACAAGGAAATTTTACATCTACTTTTAGCTTCGTTGGCTCCCAAAGGTTGCAGCCACCGCCCCCTTGGACCCCCCGTACAACAAATATTTTACGGGTGTCGTTGCTACCCCATTATGAACTAGGGTCTAATGCAGCAATACCTTGAATATAGAAGATAATCAGGCTCCACACCCAACAATCTCCCACTTGGAGACTGATTATAGCAACTCCACCGCTGCTTCATTTGCTGGATAATGACTCCACTTTGGACCTGGTTGTTTCTCATCTTCTTCATCATACTTGAAGACCAATTGAAACTGTGCAGATTCTTAGTTTCTCCCTAGTTACAACTTTTGTTAACATATCTACAAGATTCTGGCTAGTGTGTATCTTTTCCAGCTTCAACTATCCATCTTCCAACGCTGACCTTATGAAATGGTACTTGAGTTGTAGATGTTTAGTCTTGGAATGAAATGCAAAGTTCTTTTCAAGATGTATGGCACTCTTTCTATCACTGTATAATCTACCCAACTCCTGCTTCTTACACAATTCATTCAGAAACCTTTGTAACCAAATCATTTCTTTACTAGCCTCTGTAGCAGCAACATACTCTACTTCTGTTGTTGAGAGTGCAACAAAAATTTTCAGTTTTGAGACCCAACTGACAGTTGTTCCACCTATAGTAAACACATACCCTGTTGTGCTCCTCCTGTTATCTCTACACCTGATTTATCTGCATCAACATATCCTTGTAGAGCAATGTTTGAACCACCAAAACATAATGCTTGATTTTTGGTACCTCTCAAATACCTGAGAATTCACTTCACCATCATCCAATGTTCTTTTTCTGGATTGTTCATGTACCTACTTACAACTACCACTACATGTGCAATATCATGTCTTGTGCAGACCATTGCATACATTAAGATTCCAACTACTGATGCTTATGGAACTTTAGACATATGAGCCATTTCTTCCTGAGTCTTAGGACACTCCTCCTTACTTACTTTGAAATGGTTAGCCAAAGGTATACTAACTGGTTTTTCATTCTGCATATTAAACCTTTTCAACACCTTTTCTATGTACTCACTTTGAGACAATGTTAATTTGCAATTCTTCATGTCTCTAGTTATTCTCATACCAAAAATTTGTTTTGCAGCACCCAAATCCTTCATTGCAAATGAGTTTGCCAATTTTCTTTTGAGCATATTTATTTTCTACATGTTAGAACCTACAACAAGCATGTCATCTACATACAATAACAATATAATATAGCTGCCATCATTTTTACTTTTGAGATAAACACAATGATCAAAGTGACATCTAGTATAACCTTGTTCAGACATAAACCTGTCAAATTTTAGACACCACTGCCTTGGAGCCTATTTTAAGCCATACAAGCTCTTCTTCAACATGCACACTAGTTTTTCCTTCCCTTTTACCTCATATCCATGTGGTTGCTACATATATATCTCTTCCTCCAAATCCCCATGGAGAAAGGTTGTCTTTACATCTAACTGCTCAAGATGCAAATCTTTAGCTGCTACTAGACTTAAAATAGTTATGATTGAAGTCATTTTAGCAACAAGAGAAAGTATCTCATCAAAGTCTATACCCTTTTTCTGTGCAAACCCTTTCACCACAAGTCTAGCTTTATACCGTTTTCTACCTTTATCTTCTTCCTTCAACTTGTAAACCCATTTATTCTGTAATGTTGTTTTACCTGCAGGCAACCTGACTAAATCCCAAGTATGGTTATGTGCTAAGGAGTCCATCTCTTATTTCATGGCTTGCTCCCACTTCTTCCTGGTTTCTAACTGTACTTCTTCTTCGTAACATTTTGGTTCACCAGAATCAATCAACAATACATAATATAATCAAGGAGAGTATCATTCAGGGGGTCTACTTATCCTAGTATATCTTCTAACACCACTTTTAGGTGTTTGAAGTGCGTGTTGCTATTGTGGTTGTGGTTGTTGTTCTAGATGTTTATCATTATAGTTTTTAGGCACCATCATTTTTTTTTTGATCTCGTCAAGCACTGTGTATTCTCTGTTTTCTTTTTCCTGTTTCTTTTCCTGCAGTTGATCCTTATACAAAACCTTTTCATTAAATATGACATCTCTTCTCCTAATGATTTTGTGTTTTTCATAATCATAAAAGTGATAACCAAAATCATTCACACCATATCAATTAAAGGTACATTTCTTTGATTTTGCCTCAAGATTTGTTCTATTTTCTTTATTAATGTGGACAAAGGCTTCATAACCAAAAGTCTTTAAAAACGAGTAGTTTACCTTTTTACATGTCCATTCCTCCTCTAGAATACCACCATCAAAGGAACTTGAAGGCTCTCTATTTATTATATAAACAACAGTATCTACAGCACCTGCCCAAAATTGTAAAGGCAATCTTGCATGCAATCTCATGCACCTTGCACGCTCCATGATTACCCTGTTCATCCTTTTTGACACACCATTTTCTTGTGGTGTTCCTGGAACTATCTTCTCTTTATGAATTCCATTCTCTGAACAATACCTATCAAACTCTTTGTATCAATATTCACCTCCGTTGTCTGATCTGAGACACTTCAACATTTTTCCTGTCTCATTTTCAACCAAAGCTTTCCATTTCTTGAAAGTATCAAATACATCAGATTTATTTTGAATACAATAAATCCAGGTTATTTTGGTTGCATCATCAATAAAAGTAACATAATAATGAGAGCCACCAAGAGATGATACCTGAGCAGGTCCCCATACATCTCTATTCACAAGCTCTAATTTTTCTCTCTTCTTTTCTTTCCCAACTCTGAGGAATCTGACTCTTCTGTTTTGCATAAACACAATTCTCATAGAATTGTAAATCAACATGCTTCAAACCTGGCAAAAAAAATTCTTGAGTGAAGAATCTGCATCCCCTTCTCACTCATGTTCCTGACCGTATGATGACACAATGCCGTATCTTCTCCTGTAGAGGTTAAAACATTAACATAATTAGAAATACCATTGCATAAATACAATATACCAACCTTTTCTCCTTTTTCTATTACTAGGGGTCCTTTAGTGACCTTCCAGGTTTTATCTGTAAAAGTAGTCACACAACCTTCACCTCCCAACTACCCTATTGAAATAATATGTTTCTTCAGATATGGAACACGCCTTACCTCCTTCAATATCCATTGATTTCCATTCTACTGCTTTATGAAAACTATACCCATTCTAGTGATTTTATAGGGTTTATCATCACCCAATTGAACCTGTCCAAAATCTCCTTGAACATAATTATGAAAATGTTTCCTATCAAGTGTGGCATGGAATAAGGCCCCTGAATCTACCATCCAGGCATCAATAATATTTTCTAAAGAAAGAATCAAAGCATATTGCAACACATCACCTATTACATTTGCTTCATGATTATTTTCTTGTTGCGCGTCTCCTTCATTTCCTTTTCGAGACTTGCAGTCTTTCTTCAGGTGTCATTTCTTCCCGCATTTCTAGCACACTATCTTCGATCTAGATTTGGATCTACCTTTTCTTTACTTATTGTGATATCTAGGGCTCTTTCCTCTTTCCATTTTTCTTCCCCTAGTCTCTGCGGTCAAATCATTACCTAATGTCTCACTGAAGCTTTTCCCTCGTATTTCCTCACTAAGGATTGCACTGACAACATCATCAAACTTTAAAGTACTAGATCTAGAGACATAGTTACTAATGGCCATAACTAACAGTTCCAACTTTCTGGCAATGAGCATAGAAATAACAGAGCCCTAACTTCATCATCAAAAGTTACCCCTACAAAACTTAACCGACTGGTAACTGTATTAAATTCATTTAAATGATCAGCAATAGATCCACCTTCTAACATTTTCATATTAAATAAGCACTTCATAAGAAATACCTTATTTGAGGCCGAGGGTTTTTCATATAGTTTGGCCAATGTCAACATTAAACCCTCTGTTGCCATTTCCTTTGAAATATTAAATGATACCGACGCCACTAGGCATAGCCATATTATTCCAAGTGTCTTTCTGTCGAGAATATCCCATTCTAGGTCTGTCATACTCGTTAGCCTCTTTTCCTTTCCACTCAATGGTTGATACAAATCTCTCTGATATAGATAATCTTCCATCTACATCTTCCACAAATGGTAGTTTTGGCCGTTAAATGTTTCGACCCTATACCTACCATCTTCCGCCATTGCTCCCACTTGAACCAGGAACCCTTTTCTCCTGCAATTTTATCATCCAAATAGACATTCGGCTCTGATACCAGTTGTTATAAAATTGTATATTACAGAGCAATGGAACACATAAAATATATTGCAGAAATACAAACACAAAAAACACATAAAACAAGAGAGACATAGATATACATGGTTCACCCAATTTGGGCTACGTTCACGGAGAAACCACCAATCCTTCCTTTTATATTATCTAGCAAGCTGAAGAGATACAACCTACAATAGATCCATTGTAATTCCCTCTTCGCTCTCACACAATCTCCTCTCTCTTTCTCACTTCGAATACAGATCTACATAGATGCAATATAATTCCCTCATATATAGCGAGGGATTGCCTTCTAGGGCAAAAAACCCTAAATTAAACATAACTTCTACCGTCAGATCTCCACCTAATTAACGAACCAGATTGAATACGAAATTACAATATTTTACAAGGAAATTTTACATCTATTTTTAGATTCAGGGGCACTGCCCCTGATCCCCCTACCGGGGGGGCTCCCAAAGGTTGCAATTGCCCCCCTATGGACCCCCCCTTCAGTGAATATTTTATGAGCAACGTTGCCACCCCATTACGTACTGGGGTTGAATGCGGTGATACCTTTGAATACAGAAGATAATTAGGCTCCACACCTAACACATCATGCCCTACTAACCTAAAAAATTTGCAGAATAGTTGTTGTGGTGTTTGTACAAACTTCTACAACAAATGACAATTATCCATCATATGTTTCCCTGCTACTTGAAATATAACGCACCACAACACAGGCCCCACGATTGGTCTTGATTGAGCTTCTGGCCTCAAAGGCATCAGTCCCCCTCCTGCAATGTAGTTCGCAAAGATTGGACAATGGTCTTTGTCATGCCCCTGACCCTTGCATTTCAGGCACCATACCTCTTCACGCACCTCTATTCGAACTGTTTTTTCTTGCTTCAAACTTTTCGTTTCAAGGAGAAGATTTTTCAATAGCACATGGATTTGCTGAACCCATAGATTTGGATCCTGCATCAGTGTTTCATGCAGTCTCATTGCAATCTCCAAGGCCTCTTCCTAAGTCATTATCTTATGTTGTGACAGTGCAACCCTTAGGTGTGGCAGGAGAAAAGCCACGAACCACTCACGATGCTGTCCATCTGTTAAGTTCATATTAGCTTCATGGATCTTACACTTGAACCTTTGATCTAATTCCCAAGGTGTCTCGCTTGGTTTCATCGCGATTTCCTTGAACCCACAATCGAATGTGCCTCGGATTTAGGCCTACTGAATTCTTTATTCAGAGCGATCTGGATATCTGCCACCCTAGCGTTTGGGTTATCATTAGAGCACTTCATGCACCAGGTTAGCATGTGATCTTGCAAAACACTAACCAATGTTTTCTTCTTCATGTGATTATCCATGATGCCCTAAGCTTCCCATACAACTTTCACAATGAACCAAAACTGGTCTAGGTCCTCATTTCCCAAGCCTTTGGACAAAGGCACCTTCACTGAATTTGCCATGCTGAACTGTGGTGGAGGTGGTGGTGGTATGGGTGAAGCCATAGGTGATGGTGGTGAAGTTGGAGGTGGTGTGGGTGGAGGTGGCAATCGTGGGAATCCTTGTCTTATTAACTGAATAGCACTTCGCAGAGAAGCCTGCACTACTCCCTCTTCATCACCCAATGGAGGTGAAATCAATGGAATATATTCAGGACCCTTTCTTCCTTCGTTCCTGTAATTCTTTCCACTTCGCATAGCTTTGAACATCAAGGTAGCTGCATAACCCTTTTTTTGCACAACAACATCTTAATCTAGGTATTCAAAGACTTCAACTAATTACCTCGTAGACCTTTGAAAAATCATCGCTCCACCTTGCTATAGTTGACTTAGGTATCGACCGCAAATTCAGTCACAAATCATCCTTTGATGTGATCAAGCCAATGATCGACAGCGTGGGTGATCTTATCCTCAGATTCTTCCAGTCTCTATACTAACTCTGGGTTCAAAATAATAGGATAGTCATGTCTCCACCTTCCTTGGCTATCTGCTAGCTTCACGATCCACTCATATAGCTCAATAGGAAAGGAAAAAAAAAAGGTCTCGTGTATTTCTGTATATAGGTACATGTCCAGCCATTGTTCCTTTGTTAGTGGAAGATTTATGTTCTCCTACGCCGCAAATTTGTGCATCTTCCTATCCAACCAGTCCCTGATCTCTTTCTTAGTTGGATTCCAGTGATACAACATCACACATCTCTTATGCAGATTTCGGTCCCAACAATGGAACAATTTGTCGACTGTGTGGGGCCTGACCCAAGTTCAACGTTAGTTATCTAAAAAAATCCCTACACTACTGGCCCTTTCAGCATCATCCCGCGGAGCACAGAATGAAGTCTCACTCGAAGTAGTATGGGGGGATGCTGGAACCAAGTTTTCGTACCTTGAGATGGTCATGATGTCAGTTTATTCCTTCTACTCCTACTTTCACTCAAGTCACTTAAGTTCTAGGGCTCTATCAGACTAGCCCTTTATTCCACCCTTTTGTACCTCTGTGAAGGGGTATGATTGACCTTCACACAGCCCTAACTGGCAGTTCAGGTACCTTCATGCTGCTAGGGTAGCGTATTGTGAAGATTCTTGAATTATCTTAAGTGTCTTACTTACCTCATTAAACAATAACAGTTAGGACCGCATAAACAAATATCCTTACTTGCGTTCAATTATCCAACATAATTACATGCATTTGCGCATCACGTAAGCATTATAAATGAAATTAATATACAATATGAAAAGATGCATTAACAATAAACAAAGACACATAATTTGTAAAATGCTTCTCTTTATTGATATCTTTAGATGATTACAGACTCTATTTGCCTTGCACACACAGCTGTAGGGGTCTGTGAACTCAGTTGCGGACTTCTACCTTGGGCCTCTATGCACTTAGCTACAAAGCCTCTACCTACACTAAGAATGGAAACTTAGACTTCTCCCCTTATTGCTCAATACTTCTTGCTTATCTCCAAACTTATTACTACTTATAGCGAGCTTACTTAGCTCTTTTTATACAATCCCATGGTCCGCGGACCATCGGTAGATCTTTACAGTCGACTTTACACTTTACAAAATAAGGGTGGACAACCATTTATGACTCATGACACCTTCATGCTCCACGACCACAAAATGCGGAGGCTTTACAACTTTATTACAAAACTTGACCCAAAACATGGGTTTTTAGCCCCAAAACTGTCCTTGGTGGATCCCGTTCCCAACACAAAGCTTCTAGAGCTGGAAGCTTTAGCTCTTTATTTGAAAAACTTTCCATAAGAGGACCGATGCAACTAGAACAAAGCTCATTTTCTTCGGTCGGCACTAGGGACAATGTTAATCCCTGAATATCAGCGTGAGGATGACAAGGGCCACTAGCGCCAATCTTGTAAACTGGGAAAAACAGAAGATTTTGGGAAAATGATGCAAAATGGAATTGTTCTACTCATGAAGAGGGACACACTGGGAATTTCTTCATGAAGGGTAAGCATGTAGGGTTCACTGTAGAGGTCCTCTATGATCAAGGAACAAGGAGTAAAGGGACAATGACAAAATGTTCTGTAACAGATGCCCCCTAAAGCGTGAAGGTTGAACTAGAGTGAGGGACAAAATGTTTTATGAATCAGTGTGAGGAACTATAGTCTGTCGTTGGAAAACCTGCAAGCAAGGAAATATACATATACATAACTGAGAACTTTGTCAAATGATACATGAATCGTGGCATGGACACAGACATCCAGAGAATGATCATGTAAATGGATCTAGGTATGGGTGTAGCCATCTGTCAAAGAGGATCATAATGAAACCAAGGTATGGTCACAGCCATCCATCTGAAAGAGACATGTATATCAACATAACAATTTCACATCACTTCGCAACCTAGAATTTTGTGATCTGAGCCCAAGGTCTTGTTCTCCAACACGACCCAATCAAAGTACAAATCCTGATATGTGAATAGATGTGTTGAAGTCAAACATGCTAGAAAATCGTTTGATTACCAGTCAATGATGTAAAATCTTAACAAGCGTGAGAGAAACCACCAATAGTGACAATGGTCCTCAAGGTACTATCAGAACAATCCACAGAATGTGAATAGAGGAATTGAAGTTGAACACCCGTGAAATCACCCGATTGAAAACCAGTGATGTGAAATTGTCATCGAGTGTGAAGAACTTGTCATTAGGGCATGCAATCTCTAAGGTACTGGAAGGGAGTCTCTCGGTCAACTTCCTAGATAATGAGTTGAAGTCGAAAGAAAGCGACCTTGTCGAAGTAGGGCCACAATGAATCCGACATCACCGTGTTGACATGGTGAAATCTTTATATACCAACAAAGTGAACTAACCCAATCACAAGCCCCAATTAGACATGCTTTCGTTTGGAATGGCTAGTTCCAATAGGTTTTAAGGGACCCCATAAATTGTTAAATGAGTTGAAAGATTGCTTCTGAGAAGAATGCTTCAATTACATCAACAAAATAAAAAAGCGAACCACTATGTATCAAATCCTCTTTGAACTACTTCTAACTACTCTAGTATATGTCCTAACTATCCTAACCTATCCTGCAAGAGCAAAACAAAGGAGGTTAAACATCATATATAAATCTGAAGTCTAAATGAATTGATTACTGGTCCACTTAAGAACAAGGTTGTATTAAATCCTAATCACAATGCAATTAATTATACAAGAATAGACATTCCTATCCGTACAAATAACACTTGCAACTGATGTTTAATGGAGTCTAGAATCAGCAATCTTTCATGAATTATCAATGCTATTGAATTACATTCAAATTACCAAGAACAACCATGAACTACTAGTTATCAATATGCATAAATAAAATCACATTTTTTTTAATGCCAGCAACAACACATTGATTCTCTACATATCAGAGAAAAGGGAAACAAATTTGAAACAATAGGCTCCTTCTTGAACGAAACAATCCTCTTTATTCACAATAAATCAAAGTTATTTTTCTCCAAACCAAAAAGCCGCAATTCCCCTATCCAGAGGTAATACTTATGCAGCCCTGAATGACCCTCGGTCTTCCATGACCTTTCATTTCCCCTCTTTTCATTACGCATATCAACGTATATAGATGAGAACGGTCAGTGAAACTGCTGACACGCCGAGGTCACCTTTGGTAGAGTGTTCTCCTTCCTAGGGGAATGAATGGATGCCTTTGGAATATAGAAGGACTGCGTATCATTTCTTAGCATCTGTGTGAAGTGGCTATCATTCTTTGTCATTTCCTAAATGAAACTGAAGATGTTGCGCTCATCATCCCACATCTGGCATGCTTTGTGATGTATCTGGCAGTGATGACATCTTGATGGATTAGCACTGTCATGAGTGCTTCCACTGAACTGAAGGAGTGTCTCCATTATGCACTATGGTGGTCCGTCTTCCCTTTTGCAATGTTGACACTAGTGGAGTAAAGGTGTCATCTTGATACAACTCACCTTTATCCGTTACTGGGTCTGCTCAAATTTGCCTACAAAATAATTCATATCAGCTACGACTGTGAGACATATGGAAAACATGCCTACAAAACATGAATCTTGTGTTTATAACATCAAATGTGAAAGAATCCCCCCTTCTTTTTAATTTATGCATTGATTAAGTCCCATGAATGTAAATCCGATTTACATTGAAAATCCTCGCAAAACACAAAGCGAAATCCAAAACCTGGACTTGAAATACTATAGGCACGAAGCTATACCCTATCAGGTCTGCCATATGGCATTTTCCATCAAAAATTGTGACCATAGCATTTTACTGAATACACAAGAAACACGGGAAAACCTGCGTCTGGGCCAAACAACTGCACTTCAAATTTTATATGCCCAAGCATAAAATTATCGACAGGTCCGGTGTATGGTGTCACACCTTATGCATGAGCACTAGACCCTGCTAATAGCGATTTTCCATGGGGGAGGGGTAGATCTGATAGATTATATATTATGCGGCGAGTCTGCCATATCGCATATTGCAATATGCAGGTCTAGGGCCTCGCTCATTATGATATGCGATTAGGCCGGACCTGATATATATATATATATATATATATATATATATATATATATATATATATATATAGCCTCGGCGGATCCGCCATATCGGACTGTGCTTTATTTTCACGCCATGGACACCGCCGATTTTCGATATGTGACAGGGTCTAGACCTGATGTATATAAAATATAGTTAATCATGCCATCGGGTCCGAAAGGTAGTGGAGTGCATTTATATAAAAGCCTCGGACCCGCCGATAGCGATGTGCGATATGGTTCCGGACCCAAAATATATGTATTTGGGTTGATAATGATGTCGGGTCCGAAAGAGAGCAATGCACAATGTTAATTGTGATATGCCCAAAAAGGGGTGATTTATGCATATTTTTTAGTATTTCCATTGTAAAAGGGTTATAATGGGAATAGGGTGCGGTAGAAGGTTTTTGAGGGTTGAAAAGGCAGCGATGGAGAATATGAGTGAAGGAATAGAAAGGATTATAAATGGATCATGCGATAGATGTTTAGATAGGGGGCTTAACCATTAGGAATTGGAGATTTATCCCAGCAATGAGTTAAGGTCTCAAGAATAAAATATATCACTCAGAGAGGTGGGAGATCATCTTCTAGGGGACCCATTCAAAATTGTTGCCAAGGAAAGTTTTGATAGGGTGGTGGTTGTGGCCACAACAAATGGCAAACCGTTGGGTGAACCAGTTACCTTTGTTTCCAAGTAAACCCTAGATCAATAGAACATCAAGGTGTTAAGATAAACTTGAAATAAAACTGTATAGATGGACAGGCATGGGTTCCACTTCAACATTAACTGCATCAGGTGGGATAGAGATAAATAGCTTCTACTAACAGATAGGGTTTTGAAAAGCATTCTCCAATGGCAATGTTATGGGGTTTATTGACCTTCCTTTACCTATTTCTGGCTTTCAAAAATCCTTTTGGGGCCATCACTGGTCTATCAATACTTGTTTAGGTGTGTACCTCAGCTCTTTATTGTTCATCAACCTTGATGTAGATATGTTTTATCTCCACTTTATATAAGAATTTCAATGTTATATTTTCATATGATTGAATGGAGCGCAGTCATGGATCTTCCCATATTTTTAAACCGCTTAAGTAAGGTTGGGCTTGTTGTGTCAACTGGTACTCTGAGCCCAACAACAGTCCCTACTCTAACTGGGTTCCCAAACAACCTGCCCTTCTAGATTGGTATAAGTACTTGACATTCCATTTTTCTTAAATGAGTCCTTCCAGTTTCACACACAAGTACTAGAGCACAATTGGATTTGCCACAAGGTATATGACAGTGATCTTAGCCCATGAAAGGAGGTTTACTTGTATATAACAGGTATTGGACAATTTAGCGTGGTGGATGGGATTAATGGAGAATGACTTTAAACCTTACAGGCAAGTATAGGCTGGGTCTGAATGAGATTTATTTAAAATGAAACGTTCCTCCATGCTAGTCCAGCTGCAATGACACATTTTTTGCTATATAAAGATTCCCCCACATGCTTCAGATATCCAAGTTATCAACATATCTCACCTAATTCCCAATAGATGCCGATAAGTGGCTTCGGTTTGAATTCCACCTCTGATTCTTCAAGTTCTCATGGGCTAATCGTATATTTGTTTGATTTGCAAGGTAATGATGGATTTAGAAATAGCAGAATCATCAACAAGTTAATGAGGAAGGGAAAGGCTGAAGGTGGTGAATGAGGGAAAATCTGAGAAAGGTAACAACAGGATGGGAGGGCCGAAATTAGTTGGCTGAAAAGGTCTGTAATTCAAAAAAACAGGAAAATAAACTCTACGGAAAACAAAAAGGAAAAGACAAAAATGCAACTAAACTTATCGCAAAAATAAAATTAATTCTAACCTACTCAGGAGGTAACCACCATGTGGTGGCTACTGGAAATATCTCTTCAGATGTTGGCCATTAACAGGGAGTTTTTCAGTCTCTCCCTATGAAGTTTTCAAACTATAAGTTCCTTGACCAATTTTTTCAACAACTTGGAATGGGCCCAGCCATAAGTGTTGGAATTTCATGTGTTTACCTTTTGGCTAACTCAACTTATCCCATTGCAAGACTAGCTCTCCTATTTGGAAGTCTTTATCTCCTGCCAGATGATGATAAAACCATATTTTTACAATCATTTGGTGATTCCTGAATTTATTTCTGGCTTTATCTCTCAATTCCTCCAACCTCATCAGTTGGTTGATCCTCTCTTGAAGTAAGGCAAAGGGGGTTCCTCTTGAAGCTTGGGAGAGCTGTAAAGAGGGAAGGGTAACGTTGGGAGGTAGGATGCCTTCTTTTCCATAGAAAAGGAAGTATGGGGATTTTCCTAAGGCCACTTTTGGGGTGACCCTATCGGCCCAAAGGGCATTTGTTAGAGCATTGTTCTAGTTCCTCTAGTTGTCTACGACAAACTTATGGATTATGCGTATGAGGTTCTTATTTGAGGACTCTGCAACTCCATTTACCTGGGGATAATAGTTTGTTGCATACCTTATGTGGAGTGATTTATCAATAGAAAATTCAGTCAATTTCAGTGATGAAAAGTAAGAAGCGTTATCAAATATGAGAGCGTCATGGATGCCATACCTATTGATAATGAATTTATCAATGAATTATATTACCTCATATTCGTTCACCTTCAGAAGCTGGATGGCTTCGGTCCATCTGGTGAAGTAGTCAATCACTGTGAGTATATACTTATGCTACTATGAAGATTTTGGAGTGATCTTGCCTATGACATCTAGGCCCCATTGCTGGAACGGTCGGTAAATCATAACAGGACTAAGGGGAACAACTAGGTTTCTTTCTCGTCCTATTGCGATTTGACACACCTTGCATTTGCGAGCATAGGCATGCGAGTCTCTAAACACTGTGGGCCAATAATATCTGGCTCTAAATATTTTTTGAGAAATAGTCTCTCTGCCATAGTGACCACCTGCTGGGCCATCATGCATTTCTTTCAATACATGGTTGGCATCATCCTTTTCCAAACACCTCAGCTAGATTCCACCGTAATTTTTTCTGTATTATGTTATTGGCCAAATGAAACTAATTAGATTTTAGTCTGAGTGCTCTCCCTTGTGATGCATCCATATGTTCAGGACATGATCCCCGTATTAGATAGAGGCATATGTTGTAGTACCATGACTCAGGATCCAAAAATCCTTCCGACGTTTCTCGCTCATACATCAGTGGTTCGTTAATCCATAGGGGCTCCTCCCTAAATTTCATTTGTGCATATTTCATGCTCTGCATTTCTGGTTCTTCGGACACCCCTTCTTTATCTTCCAGGGCTTCTACTGTTGGCCTGCAAAGTCCCTGCCCTCAAACTATCTGTGCCAGCTTAATATCGAGGTCGAACTCTTGAAGGGCGGTTATCCAATTCCCTCTCCGTTCACCCATTTCCTTTTGCACGAAGAGGGATCTTACAGCAGGATGGGGAAAGATTACTTTGGTCTTGGCCTTTAGTAGATAAGGGTGGAAATTTTTTACGGCCTTGAAAACCGCAAAGCCCTATTTCTCCACGTCTAGGTAGTTGAGTTCCGCCCCTTGGAGATTAGAGCTCATATAAGAAATAGGGACTTCGTTGCCTTCATTATTTTTTCTGGGTGAGTATTGAGGCATCTGAAAAATCAGAAGAAAAAGTGTACATGAACATTTCCTTGCCAAAATCGGGGCTAACCAATGCAGGAGCTTCAGTGATGTCTTCCTTGATTCATTGAAATGCTTTCTTGACTTCATGGCTCCACTTATATACAACACCTTTCTTCATCATTAGTTGCATGGGGCGCACTATTTCGGAAAAACCTGAGAAAAATTTCCTAACAAAATTGATCTTCCCGAATAAAGATTACATTGCTCTTTTATTTGCAGGGGGTTGTATTCTCATGATAGTCTCTATTATTTTAGGATCAATAACAATCCCTTCTTTGGAGAGGATATGACCCAGTAATTTCCCCTCTGTGACTGGAAAGATGCTCTTCCTGGGATTCAATGATATTCCATACCTTCGACATCTTTCGAAAATCTGTTTCAGGTGATAAATATGATCCCTCCTGTGATATGAATACATAGTGATGTCATCCATGTAAACCACTACTGATCTATTAATCAACCCTTGGAAAGATATGTCCATAGCTGTCTGAAATGTGGCACCTGCATTAATAAGTCCGATAGGCATTTTACGATATGCATAGGTGCCCCATTTAGTGTTGAAGGTTGTATTAAGCTGATCCCCACTACATACCAGCACTTGATTATATCCTGAGAACCCATCTAACAGGGACAACATTTCAGACCCAGAGATGCACTGAAGAATGTGTTCCATAGAAGGGAGAGGATAGTTATCCTTTTGCGATTCTTTGTTCAGGTTTTTGAAATAAATACACCACCTAATGTCTCCATTTTTCTTTCTCACTGGCATGAGATTGGCTACCCAACATGTGTTTCTGACAATAAACATGATTTTATCATCTAGCATTTTGTTTAATTCCTTCTTCACCAGTGGCTCTAGGATTGGATGCACCTTACGAAGCTTTTGTTGGTAGGGCCTAGCCTCCTTTTCCAAAGGAATTACATGCCGCATGACACTGGTATCAAAGGTTTTTAAGTCTCCATACATCCATGCAAAGACATCCTTGTATTCTTTAAATAGCTTGACAAATGAAACCTTTTCTTGTGGAGAACACCCCAAGCCTAGATTGATGTTTTTTGGGCCTTCTTTGGTTTCCAGGTTGACCGATTCATAATTCATAGATTAGCAATTCATTTTACAGTTAGTCGGCTTCTTGAGTTTATCATGCAAGTCATAAAGGTGCTCCATCTTAACAACTGACTTGGGAATCACATTGGGTTGATCCTTTTCCTCATATTCCCTCTCGTTTATAAGCCTGTCGTGCTCCTTTTCATCAAAGATTGCATTCTTGAATGTCTTCTCGCAGTGCAAGAACTCAAGGATTTTCTTGTCATCTTCGAACACCTGCCAATTTGAGATCTTATCAGGCACAGATGGTTTGAAGATCAATTCAACAGAACATTTATTTTTCTTCAATCTAAAATTCGGCAAAAGTTTACTAGCCATTCTAGCCATCAAATCAGCATCTTGGTTTTTCCCTCGAGGTATGTATGTGATATTAAAAGAATCAAAACTGTCAATTAAGCCCCATACCTCATGTTGGTACCTTACCAGGTGTGGTGAATTGCAATGTATCATTTTCCTAACCTAATCCACAATTATTTGTGAGTCACCAAAAACTCTAAGATTTTTTACCTTCATATCAATGGCTTTCTTCAGGCCTTGCAGCAAGCCTTCATATTATGTTGTATTTTCGGTGCACGTAAACTCCAACCAGATAGCCATCAAATGTTGGTTCCCTTGTGAGTCAATGAGAATGCTCCCAGCACCTGCACCTTCAAGGCAGTTAGAGCCATCAAAATAGAGTGTCCAAAATATAGAATCTAATGCTACATCAAATGGACTACTATCTACGAAATTAGTCCTATGATCTACTATAATACAGGATAGTTCATCAGTTGGATTATGGGAGGGAGCTTCCAACTGTGTGTATGTCAAAGTTTCTTCAACTGTTTCTACATGGAATTCTCCAAAACAGGTTTCTGTAGCATAAACGTTGAAACTATAGTTCCCAAGGATGGAGTTGGTAAACATTATAGGTTCAATGGGACCATTTAGTTCTGTTACCACATACTTCATGTATATCTCTCGATCAACTCTCAGCATATCACTTTTTCCCTTCTGAGGTAGCAAGAGATGGGACCAATCAGTTGAAAAATATCCATTGAGTTTTGCTGACCAATCCCTACTAAGCAGCATTCGATAAGCCTTGGGTATATCTACTACCATTATATCAATGACTTGTGTGTATTGTGGTTTAGCAGCCATCTGAATCAAAACATCTTTTAGTTCTCCAATCACTTTCACATTTGTCCTGTCTAATTGCATAATTTGAGTCCTAGTTTTCTCGGGTATCGCATGAAGTATTTTGGCAACAACATAAGGCATCATAGTGGATGAGGCACCAAAATCTACCAAGCAATTGTGTACATTCATGTTGAGGATTTCGGATGTGATAAGGAAAGGGGGAGTCAAAGATTTCGATTTCCTTCCTATCATGGCTACATTGACATCTTGGGGGTTTCAATTCAATTTTGATAGGGTGGCTTCCATGGTTGCTGGCTTTTGGGCTGTGTTGAGAATACTAATAAGTCTGGAGACTGACTTCTGGGTTTGTTTGCTCGGGATGGTGGTAGTTTTGCAGTTCCTCTCATTCATAGATTTCAAGAGCAAATATCTTTGCTATGTTAATTTCAGCAAATCAAAATATGTGATATTAGCCCTAGATTTCTTGATATCATCCACAATATTGTAATCAATGTTATAAATAGGATAGGGCAAAGTAAACATACTGGTTTTTCCATTCTTAGGTGGGATTTTACCATTTTGAGTCGCCTTCATTGCAGTGGGAGATGCATTTTCTTTCTCTGTATGATTTGCAACTGGGGTATTCTTTGACTGACAACTAGGTCTACCCCTCTCAATAGGAATTTTGGGAGCGGGTGCCTTGATAGGGTAGACATCTTTCTTGGTCTGATCTATAGGCTTGATCACACCTGCAAGTGGCCCCTTGCTTCGTGTGTGGATTTCATTAGTGTGGATCTCTACCATACTGTCTCCTTGGTCATCATCATTCTCGTTTGTATAGAAATCCCACAGTACATTGATTTGAGATTCTTCTTCCTGGGGCTCTTCTACTTGGTATTCTTCCTCGTCTTCTTGTTCTGGCTCTAGCTCCACTGTAGGTTCTTCTTGGTTAAGGAGCGATCCGATAAGAGCCAGCTCTTCGGTATTTAAATTCCCTTCATTGAGTGGAGCGGGCAGTGCAAGTGGACCATGACTACCTTCTATCTTCTTACGGTAGAAAGGTTTGAAAGGTTTTATGTTGTTATACTCTCCTCCACTCCTGCTTGTACTATCTCTAGAATTCCTTTTCATATCGATGACTATATTTGTCAACTTCTTAATGATCTGATGCAAACCTTCTACATTAGTGGTATCCTTTTCTTTGGTTTCAGCCCCTTTGTTATCACTCCCATTATTATTCTTTGGTGCTTGAGAGGCTTTCTTTTCTTCGGTTGTATGATGGCATGCTGTGAGACTGAGAATTTCAATCTTGACTTTTACTGCTTCATCGATAGCACCCTCTAAGGTTTGTGCGTTACTCCTTTTGACCCACATCACAGTAGGGACAGGGAGAGTAGTGATGTGGAATTCCATGAGCACCTCCTCAGTAGGTCTAGCAGTGGTCGAGATTCAGTTGAACAAGGTGTTGAACCGGATATTAAAGTCATTAACCTTTTCTTTTGTTTCCATTTTAAAATGGGATAGGCTGTAGGGGTTTTGTCGTCACCATACTTTTCTAAAAAGGCCTATTGAAAGGCAGCCCATGAGGTGATCGATCCGATTCTCAAGCTAAAGTACCATGTGGAAGTTGCACCAATCAAGGTAAAAGGGAATAGGCAACATGTTGTATCTTCATCGGCTACCCCCAACATGCACATGGCCAAGAAGAAGAAGTGAATATGGTTATCAGTGGTATCTCACTTCCTAGGATCAAATTTAGGCAGTACTCTTTCTGCATTCTTGGGTAAGGGATGTTGTTGCCCAAGTATTGCTACGGCGTCCTGAGCAAGCCAAGGAGAAAATTCTCCCAGAGGAGGTGGGAGTTGGTTTCCACCCGGTTGAAGTTGGTTCCCACCTGGAAGAGGAAAATTAGCCATATTATGGATAAGGATGTTCTAGTTGAGGGTTTCTTCATTAGTATCTTCCAAATCAGGCTAGGGGTTGCCTTCTAAAGGGGAATCCTCAGGAATTTCTTCCCAAGGAGATTCGATACTCTGCAAAGAATCAAGCACGATATCTTCAAGGGAATGGGTTTCGGATGTCTCTTCATTTATGTGATAGACCTTTGGCTATCTTTTTGTTGTCAGAGGTAAAGGCTGAAAGATAGGGAGCTGTGATAGGGAACGAGCATAAGCCTAAACAAGTCTTCTGATCGGTTGTTCCTGAGTCAGGATACTCCCACAGTGTCTCGTCCTCGAAATGAGGCTTTTTTGAATGAGAGGAAGGGTGTTTTCCACCTTCACGATCCAAGCATTAATATTTTCGAGTCCATGTGGACATTTATAAATGAAATCATAAAAAGTTGTGGATGGTGGTTCATTCCCTCCTTCTAGCGCCAATTTGTTGACATGCAAAATTTCGATATACCAACAAAGTGAACTAACCCGATCGCGAGCCCCAATTAGACCTGCTTTCATTTGGAATGGCTAGTTCCAACAGGTTTTAAGGGACCTCGTAAACTGTTAAATGACTTGAAAGATTGCTTCTAGGAAGAATGCTTCAATTACATCAACAAAATAAAACAGCTAACCACTATGTATCAAATCCTATCTGAACTACTTCTAACTACTCTAGTCTATGTCCTAACTATCCTAACCTATCTCACAGGAGAAAAACAAAGGAGGTTAAAAATCATATATAAAGCCCAAGTCCAAATGAATCGATTATTGGTCCACTTAAGAACAAGGTTGTATTAAATCCTAATCGTAATGCAATTACTTATACAGGAATATATATTCCTATCCATACAAATAACACTTGCAACTGATGTTTAACAGAGTCTAGAATCAGCAATCTTTCATGAATTATCAATGCTATTGAATTACATTCAAATTACCAAGAACAACCATGAACTGCTAGTTATCAATATGCATAAATAAAATCACATTTGTTTTAATTCCAGCAACAACACACTGATTCTCTACATATCAGAGAAAAGGGAAACAAATTTGAAACAATAGGCTCCTTCTTGTACCAAACAATCCTCTCTATTCACAATAAATGAAAGTTGTTTTTATCCAAACCAAAAGGCCCCAATTCCCCTATCTGGAGGTAATACTTATGTAGCCCTGGATGACCCTCGGTCTTCCATGAACTTTCATTTCCCCTCTTTTCATTACACACATCAGCATATACAGATGAGAACGATCAGTGAAACTGCTGACGCGCCGAGGTCACCTTTGGTGGAGCGTTCTCCTTCCTATGGGAATGAATGGATGGCTTTGGAACAAAGAAGGACTGCGTATCATTTCTTAGCACTTGCGTGGAGTGGTTATCATTCTCTGTCATTTCGTGAAGGAAACTGAAGCTGTTGCGCTCATCATCCCACATCTGGCATGCTTTGTGATGTATCTAGCAATGATGTATCTGGTAGTGATGACATCTTGATGGATAACCATTGTCATGAGTTCTTCCATTGAACTGAAGGAGTGCCTCCATTATGCACTATGGTGGTCTGTCTTCCCTTTCACAGAGTGTGTTTTGCAATGCTGACACCGGTGGAGCAGAGGTGTCATCTTGATACAACTCACCTTTATTCGTTACTGGGTTTGCTCGAATTTTCCTGAAAAATAATTCATATCAGTTACAACTGTGAGACATATGGAAAACATGCCAAAAAAACATGAATCTTGCGTTTATAACATCAAATGTTAAAGAATCCCCCATTCTTTTTAATTTATGCATTGATTAAGTCCTGTGAATGTAAATCTGATTTACATTGAAAATCCTCGCAAAACATAGAGCGGAATCCAAAACCTGAACTTGAAATACTATAGGTGGGAACCTATACCCTATCGGGTCCACCATATGGAATTTTCCATAAAAATTGTGACCATAGCATTTTACCGAATACACAAGAAACACGGAAAAAATTGCGTCCAAGCCATACAGCTGGACTTCAAATTTTATATTCCTGAGCCTAAAATTATCAGCGGGTCCGACATATGGTGTCTCACCTTATGCATGAGTGCTAGAACCCGCCGATAATGATTTTCAATGGGGGAGGGGCAGACCCAATAGCATATATATTATGTTTAATCGGATCGGCGGGTCCGCCATATCGCATATTGTAATATGCGCAGGCCTAGGGCCCCGCCGATTGCGATATGTGATTAGGCGGACCAGATATCTATATATATATATATATATATATATATATATATATATATATATATATATATATATATATATATATATATATATATATATATATATATATATATATATATATATATATATATGCCCCGGTGGGTCCACCATATCGGATTGTGCATTATGTTCACGTCGTGGACACCACCGATTACGATATGTGACAGTGTCCAGACCTGATGTATATAAAATACAGTTAATCATGTCGTTGGGTCTAGAAGGTAGTGGAGCGCGTTTATATAAAAGCCCCAGACCCTCCGATAGTGATGTGCAATATGGTTCCGGACCCGAAATATATGTATTTGGGTTGATAATGTCGTCGGGTCCAAAAGAGAGCAATGCACAATGTTAATTGCGATATGCCCAAAAAGGGGTGATTTATGCATATTTTTTAGTATTTCCATTGTAAAAGGGTTATAATGGAAATAGGGTGCAATAGAAGGTTTTTGAGGGTTGAAAAGGAAACGATGGAGGATATGAATGAAGGACTAAAAAGGAACCGATGGAGGATATGGATGAAGGACTAAAAAGGATTATAAATGGATCATGCAACAAATTTTTAGAAAGGGGGCTTAACCATTAGGAATTGGAGATTTGGCTCAGCAATGAGTTAAGGTCTTAGGAATAAAATGGATCACTCATAGCGGTGGGAGATCAATTTCTAGGGGACCCATTCAAAATTGTTACCAAAGAAATTTTTGATAGGGTGGTCATTGTGGCCACAACACATCGACAAGAGACAAAAGGATGCAAAATGATTTTGTATAATACAGATAATTAGAGGTAAGTGTAACTATAGAAGGACAACTCTCGAACATATCAATGACACAACTGGAAGTCTGGCAACTTTTGGATCCATAGGATCGATGTTCATGATGATGTGGCAGAGATCAACTGGAAGGAAAAAATTAACAGCCCAACCCAGGAAGGTCAACGATACAAAGGATGATATCCCAACTTGACACAAAGCAGAAAGTATCATGTTCAAGAGTGAGTTGCTGACATAATTGATTAGATTTCCAAATTTCCCCCCACCATTTCTAGCAGGTACCCCAATTATTTTTAATCGCAAGCTTGAAGGGGATAGCATATGCTTGCACTATAATTTCATCCTTCGGACGAATCCGACCTAGTAAGTTTAATGAGCCATAGGAAGGAGAAGCTCATGTTTGTCATGACGATAAATCTGATGTCATTAATTATTTTAACGAGTCCGACAAAGGTGTCACTTGGTATCTTTTTCATGTTTAGAGAGTTTGAAAAATACACAGGAAAAAAACTCCACATGGTCCCTCTTCATACATTTGTGTCTCTCGAGCCTGAAAAGGTAGAAAACAATACTTGAGAGAACCGCTTGACCATTTCAGTCAAGGAGTACCTTTTTCGTAAATAGTGCCTCCCAACCCAAAAAAGGGGTAAACTTATACTGGGCACATGAAGTTTCACATCCATTAACGAGTTCGAAATGACAAGAGCTCGGCTATCTTTTCACTTTTAAAGGGTCAAAAAAGAGCTTGAAAGTGAACCCCCCATCTTATTCTCTTTTAAGAGTCAAAAGGGAAAAATACTCGACAAGCGTTTCATATGAGTTTTACATGTCAAGAAAAAAGTTGAAACATGACTTGACATCATCGTCGATCATCCATCACCTATCGCTAAAAAAAAGGGTAAAGTGCATTATTCAATTCTTGAGGAAAAATAGGTCAAATTATTCACAAAAACCTATTTCATGAAAAACTGAATAAAAAGGAGGAAAAGTAAATATTTTTTACCATTTACTATTTTACCTTGCTGTGAAAGACTTTTTAATCATTTTTGCCCTAATTGTTTTTAGCAGATCACGGGAGATCCGAGAGGTCATTTGTTGAGCTACCAGTTACAGGTAAGAGCCAAAGCCCTAAGCTTCATTTTCATACAATTTATTCCTATTTTGAACCATTTTTAGGATATTTGGGGGAGGATTTATCAAAAGTTTTTCGCCCTTGATCAGCACGACTTCTGAGAATGGAATCTTGCCGATTGAGGGTAATTAGCACAGCCTATCACGCTACAAACGCAATTATTTTCAAAATAGCCGCATTGGCACTATGAATAGGTAAAAACCATATTTACTCTTAAAACCACCATTGAAACTTGAAGTTTATGGGCCAAAAATGATTGTTGACTCAAATATATGGCTTTTACAGGAAAAAATCGATGAAAATGATAGACTGGAAAGAATAGGAGCACGAGGATGTGGATGTGGAAACCGAGGCATTGAACAATCCAAATTCCCTGGAAGCTTTGAGGGATTGTGGGATCATCAAATTCTTTCTCACGCCAAGGATGCCGTCCTAACCAAAGTTGCTTCTGTACATCATTAGTCTCTGGGACATAAATCAGGATATATTCGTCATTGGTGACCAGGGGTTGGAGTTAGAAACTTCAGACATATATTTTATCACAGGATTGTCCCAAAGAGGGGAACCAATCAACTTATACGGGCCAGGATCGATTGGGGCAAGCATATCCATGTTTCTCGCCGAACATTTCCCTGAAGCCCTCAAATCCAAGAGTGGGAAGATTGAGATTTCCACTATTTAGGATCTGACACTGAGAGTGTTATTGTCAGCTGTCAACAAAGTAGCGGGGTCCGAGGCAATGGACGAGAATAACAAGTCGAAGTTCTTGTATTCTATCGACTACACAACAGCAACGATCTTCATTTGGGTAGAGGCCATGAAGATCAACATAAAATGTGAGCTAACCAAAGCTAAGCAAGGAATCTGAAGGAATTTTGCTTTGAATCCATACTAGTGACCTTTTTCTTGGAACAGGTGTCATTGTTCCAGTACTAGTTAACTGAGGTAGATCCTCCCATGCCACGCAACCTGCGGATGGCCTGCTGGAGTCGTTTGATGCCCAGGATCACTGGGTTCTAGTGCATGTCATACAGACCTGCATTCTTTTCATGGCTACGATGATAAAAGATCATCGTGGAGGACTGGCCATATAGTGGCACCGAATTCCGTGGAGATCCAGACATGCCACTACCAGATGGAGAGGATTTTGACAATGAAGGTAAAAAATCAATTTTTTAATTTCTTGAATTTTTAATTGTTTTTGGTATGTATGTGTTTATAACATTTCTCTTTTTTAATTCAGACATTGGACTAGAGTGTCCTTCTGGGATGTCCCCAATAGCTAGGCGCGTTGCCCGCCTGATTGATGGTTTCGCTCCTTATCAAGAGGGGAGTGACAATAAGGAGGAGATCATGAGGAACCTTGAGGGGTTGGCTCATGGTATCCCAGAGTATGCTCGAGTGGGAGACATTCCTCACCAGTACCATAGAAACATGGTGGGAGTATCAGATCAGATCCGCTGATTTTTGACTCGTGTTGCATGAGCCGTGTCATGCTACCATAATCACCATGCTGATTAGTTCCTAGGTCCACCATGTTAGAGTCCTATAGTGATAGGATTCATAAGTTTTAATTGGTTAAGGTTAAGCCTTGTAATATTGTACATAACTTTGCTTTTTGCAAATGTTTTCCATATTAAATATTAAAAAATGTGAAGAGGGTATGTCCTAAAAGAAATATCAAAGGACAAAAAGAATAATAAAAGATAAAAAATAAAATAAAATAAAAAAATATATGAACCCCAAAAACAACAACAGATCATGAAAGTGTGTAAGTCTAAATGCCACTACTATTTTACTACTTTACTCTCTTAAATAATGGTTGTGTGCAGCTTGTCATACATGCCACAACCCATGGTAGTCAAACTGCTTAATCTTGAATATTTCATGCTTTGAATTTTACGTTTTTAGTTAGAGAATAAAATCTGACCAAATAGCTTAATCTTGGTAGATCATTACATAGGTAGAGAAAATAAAAGGGGCTCATCACCTTAATCTGAGCCCTTGGAATATATAAGGTTATAATTAGATAGTTTACTTTTCAAAAGAAAAATGAATGATAAGGGTCTGCTATCCTAAATGCACCCAAATAAAATGAAGAAGAAATGTTAGGGTAAGTAATGGGTAAGTAGAAGAAAGGTTCCTGACGTATAAATTTGATTGGACAAAAGCACATTTATCATGCTTGAATCATATGTTTCAATGTGCATGAGCAATTAAGAAAGCAAAAACAGAGTTTTACAAGTTGATTTAATTGACTTCCCCTCATTCATTTCATCCCTATACTTACTAATTTCCCCATTCGCAAGTATGTTCTAGTATTAAAAATCCTTCAAGCCATAAAGGCTCAGAGAATTTCTCTAACTTCTGGTGGGACCAGACCCTTGGCTTAATGACTTATGGACATCAAGTGTTAGAATTCCCTTCATAAAATTCATTTCCCTTCATTACCCTAACAAAACCCCTTTTCCTAAGGTTAAAATCCATTTTCCTATGAAAAGTAAAAAACCCCATGTTAAATTCCATTTTCCCATGAAAAGTAAAAAACCCCATGCTAAATTCCATTTCACTCAAAATACCCACAAAAAGTTTTTATTCTAAGTATAAGTGCATGTGAAGAAAATGCACAAATATTACATTATGCTTAGTGGTATTTTCACTCCGCTAATTTCAGTTCATATCAATTTTTAACCTAATAATATAGTTCCCGATATACCTTTTCCCATATATAAATAATCCCTTATGTAATACCCCAAACCTTAGTTTAACTATAAACTATATTAATTTTATTCCATGCCCCCAGCAAAACCCTCTTAACTCACCAATTTTCAGTAAATTTGAGATAATCCCTTCATTAAATCCCATCCTATCATTTAACCCCATGTTCAATTCATAAATAATCGCAAACCACAAAGGATTAAAGCCCTGGTTCCCCCGAAACCTTTGCCCATTTCATCTGTTCTATTCTGTCACCTGACTGTCGTTCAATCATCAGCACCCAAATCCAATGGTCCATAGCCATATCGGGTTCACCCGATGTTCGACCTTTACCCGCCCGATAAATTGGTATTGCCCGGTCCCCATCTATTACATGTCAAGTGCTATGATAGATCGGGTGACCTTGGCAAAATACCGCCTCCTCCATAAAAGTGATGTGATGGCTTGGGTAACCACCTCAAACCGCCCACTATTCATTTGTAATTTACCTACCAAAAAGTGATTGTTGTTCAATAAAAGGGCCAAGAAGCCCTATTCCACCTTTTTTCGATCAATTTCTTTGTAAACCTCTGCAAACTATTGTGACACCTTCAAACGTGGAAATCACCAATTGACCCCAATTTCACTCTTGAAGAAGTTGCAGAGAATCCAATCAAGCTCTCAGTCCGTACCAGAGCCCATTCAACCTTCTTCAGTTTCCGAGAACACCAAATTTAAGTTAATTCACCCAATTTCTAGGTATTTGAAGAGAAATTACTAGACACCCTTTCAATTTGAAAATGTTCAGTTTTAATTAAGTAAAATTAATTGAAATTACTTTAAAAATAAAGTGTGTGCCTGACTAAAATACCCAAACCCTTATAAAAGTTTCTAAGTTACCTTCAAACCTCTTATATAAACTTCTATAAGTCAAATTCAAATCCACAAGAACTGAAATATGGCTGCCCCCATAGCCACGAATGTCAGACCAGTCACAACCCCCCATTTGGACCTTGACCACCTTCCCTTGGCGGACAGGGATTTTCAAATCAAAGACACAAGTGCCTATACACTTCTACTCAAAATTCATTGTTTGAATAAGGACATATATCTAAACCATAATGATGACATTGGACTTTGGGACTCCAGTTTGCCCAAATACCAGTTTCCACAAGTACATATCTTTCCTGATATTGTCCATATGTGCCATGCTTGTTACATTACCAAGTGGAGAGCTATAATGTCCCTAGACCAAAAGGTCTTGTTCACTATTACAGCTGAGTCAATCAATG
The DNA here is from genome assembly GCA_031772625.1 of Pinus tabuliformis. Classification (NCBI taxonomy): domain Eukaryota; kingdom Viridiplantae; phylum Streptophyta; class Pinopsida; order Pinales; family Pinaceae; genus Pinus; species Pinus tabuliformis. The sequence continues at coordinate 45,381,730 of CM062815.1, forward strand.
AAATGTTTCAATTCCGACTAGATCCACACCTGACCCCACTCTCTATTGGGGATTTGTTAGACCAGTACACCAAATTGAGTCCATCAAGACTGGCCCAAATATTCCAAACTTTCATTTTAGAAGAGAAGCACATTCCTACAGATGCCCCTCCATATGTTTCTACCATTTTCTTTGAAAGGGGCAAGCAAATTATAACCATGATATCATGTATTCTGGGCTATACCACAGATGAATTTGTTGATGAGCTCATCCTGGCCTTCATGTCCATTTTCACCCAAGGAAAGTCTCCTACTACTTTGTACAATTATGCCCAGTTCATAGTTGAAAGGATGTGTGAACAATTTACTAGAATGCACAGTGAGAGAGTATTCAAGTAATCATCCATACTTTACCACATGTTTTTGTATTATCAGTCAGACAGATTTTCCTTCACCATCTAGAAGTTGGATACTAAAGGCCACTCCAGGTCTGTTATATTCTGGACACCACTATTCCACAGGTATTCATCACCATACACCTATACAAACTTCATTGCCTCTTTTGTCCATCTAGTCATGACCATGCTGAAAGGAAGCCCTCCACCCAGAATAAGCCAAGAAATCAAAATATTTCTCTAGTTGTCCAAACAGAGTGAGGTGGGATATTGGTACCTTTACCAAAATTACACCAAAATAATAATTTATGGTTTCCAGCTTGCCCCATACAAACTGTCCAAATACCTCCCCATGAGGTTATTTGCTCTGGAATATTATAGGCAGATAATGAACTCTGATGATATCAATTTTGTCTCAGCCAAGAAAAGGTCTCAGTTCAAGATCAAGAACCAGTTAGGCCCTTTCATTTGCAATTCTAGAGATGCGGGAGAGGAAGCAGATCAAATTCTACAACAAATGAAGTTTAAGAACAATTTCGTATGGAGGTATGACCCTCAAGGGTTTATAACCAAACTAAGACAAAAGGTAAAATTGGGACCTTACACTCATCACCCCATACCAGAAATAGAGATATATGCCAATCAATTTGGGTGGTTGGAAAACACTCTCATAGATAGGGATAGTACAAAGGTAGATGTTGAAAATACCTTATGTTATCTCAAAATCAAACCCTGGCAAGCTGCAGACCAGGAAGACTTCAAGTAACTGTTTCAAACCAATCTTTTAGCTAAGGCTTAGCCTCCTTATCTTGAGAGGGCTCTCTCAAAGGATTGAAGGTTTTCAATTATGATTAAGATGGCTAACTCTTTGTGAAACAAATAGGAATGAAGGTGGTGGAATCAAAATTAACAAGCATCCATTGGACTTATGGAGTCATATGTCCTTTAGCATTAACAATAGAATTGGCTTTGCAATAAAATCAAGGCATTCAAATTTCAATATAGTTATAGTAAACCAAACACAAAGAGGACAGTTTACAAGTATGTGGAGGAACTTAGAACACTGCAAGTGATTTCTAAGTAATCAAATACTCATAAGACTGTAGGCAACATGAAAAGACAACAACAGGAACACACACATTGAAATCTCTATGATTCTTGAGCAGCAGAAGCGAGTACTGTATTACCAAAGAAACAGAGTTCTTACATAAGCTTAATAACAGAGATTTTTACATAAACTTCCATCCCCTATTACATTTCCCTTTCTCCTATATATAGACCTGACTAAGATTCCTCCTTAAACATTAGGGGAACTCAAAATCTACTTCTAATGACACATGTTTAACTTTTAACTGCCTATTTAATGTAACAAACTTCAACTAGACATTTTTGAGATCAAAATCAAGTAGGATTCTAACTCCATATTATGCTAATAATAGCCTTGATTAGAATCATTCTTGTTCTTTGACATCTGTTCCCCTTTTAGTTTGGCTGTGATGGATGTTCAAGGCTCCATGTTGGTCTTCAATGCAACATCTTTTTCATTGCCCTGAAACATAGGAAACTACCCTTGTTTATCAGTCTTTGGTTTGCCTCAAAATGTTCGAATCCAAAGAAGCATGCCCTTTATCTTTGATTATCCAAAATAGAACAGATTGCCATGTCCTTGATGTGCTGTCCACCTTTTTCATATGTGAAGGAAAAAGTTCTTCCAAGATGTTTTGATATATATTGAACTGTGGTAAATGTGTTCACTTTATGACAAAAAATTTAAAATTGGATTCGAATACATATTTTCTCCACCTATCTTGACCTGGTTGAATGTTGATAGCTTCAGATGATGCCTTGTATGCCTTGTAGATATTCCCTTTTCAAAATTCCCGCTTATATTTCAAAACCGGTTGACTGAGATTAGATTGTGTAGCTTCAGCAGTTTCGTAGCGCGCTACGAAACTGCTGAGCTTTAGTCATCACCTTCAACAGTTTTGTAGCGCGCTACGAAACTGCTGTGTTGTTTCAAAAATCACAGTTTCAACCCAAAATTTTGCCATTTTGAGCCTTTTACTATTTAAGCATTCTTTCAACAGCTCCAAGACCTTTCAAAACTGAATGGGAATGTTTGATTCTTCAATAAATATTATACCAAGCAAAACCATCAAAACTTTGAAACATAACCTTACTTGAAGTGAGATTTCTTTATGGAGATTCTTTTCGCTGGCTCAACTGTATCTTTAAGTCTTCAATTTGTTTCTTCATTACTTTGATCCCAGACCTGAGGTTTGTATTGACTTTTCTGATAAATTGAGCTTCCTTTATTGCAGGAGTAGTCCAGCTACGGAATTGAACACTAAAATCAACCACTTCAGGAATTTGAAATGTTTGGTCCTCCCACCGAGCTTGCATTTGGTTAAAATAAGCTTCCTTAAGTGCAAATTTTCTGGCAGCCTTTTTTAGTCTAGCAATTTCGAAGTTGGCCAATCCCAATCTCTTTTTCAAGTCTTCCACATTACCTTCTTCTTGAGTGGCAACTGTTTTGCCTTTATCCTTTCTTTCATGAGGTCGTGTCACCTCTCCTGTTTCATCTGCTCTTGGCGGCACCTCCTGTACTTGTTTGAACTTCCTCGTTATGGGTCTCCTGGGCTTAAAAACAAATTGATCAACTTGATCATCAAACTTGAGTTTATTTGAGGCTTTGACCCTCTTAGCCTTCTCTTTTCCTGACTGTATCAAATCATCTTGAACTAGTGGGGACTCTTCAATGTCAATTACTTGCAATAAATCATTTAAGTCTCCCTTTGAAACAGGGCTTTCTTCAATACTCATTGACTTACCTTTTTCTTTACCCACCTGGCTCCTAGTCCTTCTTCTTTGAATTCCTTCACCTGTGCTTGATTCATGTGCAGTTTCTTTGAACTGAGTTTTCTATTTAATGGACTGCTGGGGTGTATCCTGAATAGTTAGTGGCCTGGTAGATTATCTTACTTGTTTCCTTGCCTTTAACTTTGAAAACCTCTTGGCTTTTGTTTCTGCTTGAGGACCGGTTGTTGTTGAAAGATCTTTTGTAGCTTGAGGGTTGAGACCGGTCTTACTCTTGAAACTAGACATGAATATGAATGTGTCCCAGTCTCTGCCTACCCTCTGGAGTTCATGCAGAACAATCAACTTAACCAAGCCATGTTGGAACAATGAAGTCTCACGGGCTTCTTTTCTTAGTTGCACCTTGTCACACATTTTACTTAAGCTGTGGAATAAGTAAAAAGGTAGATCAATAGATGTTTTCCCTGTGAAATGCAACAGAGGTTTAAAATGGTATGAATACACTTTGTTATATCTCCCTTCATAGGTCAGGTACTTCTGTATACAGGTAAGAAAATGGGCATATGATTCTTTGACATAACTTCTAGGAACAGACTTGCTCAAATCTGAGTTAATGAACTCCTGCTTTAGAAATTCTTTGCATGGGTTCATGTCAAATTTGAAATTCTTGAACCAATTTTCTTGCCCTCTTGGAATCTCTATAATTGTGGATATCATGTCTGGTGAGACCTGCAATTCCAGCATACCAACCTTTGAGTTTAGTCCTGTGAAATTCAGGGCAAATTCCTTAGTAACTTGTGCATGACCTCCCTGGAGCTTCTTGCAAAAATTCTGACATCCAGCTTGTTTAAATGCATCCTCGACTTCTCTGTTCTTCAAGGTTATGTCTAAACCTTCAGGCTCGTTTCTTAAACATTTTCCTGACCTGTGATCTTTCCTTTCTGCCGATCCCTCCATGAAGATTCAGTGTAATGGAGGTTGGAAATGCTAGCGCTGCTCAAACTCCAATCTCTGCCTTGCTTGAATGGCTGCCTCGCTTGATAGCTGCCTCGCTTGATAACAATATTTTCAAATTGAAATCTTGCGGACTTGTTTCTCATGCAAGGCATACAATCATCATTAAGACTGTGCATACCTGGCCTTTCTTGGAACTTGTATTCCGTGTGTACCAACGTACCTAGTGGTTGTAATAATGGAGATAAGCGGTTGGACATGATATGTGGAGTGCATAAACTGACAATGAATGACGTAGCCATAGATTAACTTGACAGATTTGACAGTTGGGAAAGATTTGTTGCGGAATGCACGAATCTCCAATTTCACAGCACGGTCAGTGTAAATTTTGAATTATGCGCTGCGAAATCACCTAAAACGTATCACGCTGTGAAATCACCTAAAGGACTTTTGTGCTGCGAAACTGCTAAAAAGGATTAATGCGCTGCGAAATCACTTCAGAATGGTTACATGCGCTATGAAATCACCTAAAAGGCTTTGTGGTACATAGTAATTTTTAAACCAAACTGACACATGGCTATGAGACCAGTGATGAATGAGAATGACCAGTGATGAAGGAGAATGCATACTTGACTCAAGACCCCCTAAGACTTAGACTCTAAGGAAAAACAAAAAACAAACTTAGACTAGCACTGACCTTTGTCATCAAGCTAGTATGAGAAATTTTGGCATTAGAATTCTTGAGTGATAACACCTTATTTGATTTAGAGATACAGTTTGATGAAAGCACATTCCCGCAGGTACCAGAGCAAGAAGGAACCATGAGTACCCCTAATATTTTGAAGAGTCCTCATAAAGAGGAAAAGAATCCCAAAAGGAATAGAGATGGAGCCTTCAACTCAGGTATGGACACATCCAATGTACAATATGAAGCTAGCCAGATCAAAAGGTCGAGGCTCAATCCTGTTTCAGAATAGGTAGACACAGAAGGCTCAGTAGAAATAACTAATACTGAGTTAGACATGAGAAAGGGTACAACTCCATTTGGAGAAACATAGGAGCCATCTACATCAAAACCTCAAATCTTAGAAAGGCAGCTTAGTGTAGAATTATCCTCATTCAATAAGCCTATTGATAGAGATAGGGACATTAAGGACAAGTTCAAAGAGATTAAAATGAGAAATGAGAGACTAAAGGCAAAATCCTATGCATAGTATCTCAAACTTACAACCCCTAATCAAAGTAGTTTGATGTCAGCCTTTGACATCAAGGGAGGAGAGATGCAAATGTCCTTCACAGAGCCAACTATACAACAACCAAGAACATCAGCATATTTGAAGAAAATAGACTTTGAAGTATTGGCAAGGGATATTCATCCCATTGACCAAATTGAATTTCACGAGTAGGCTGGAGAATTATTTACTCCACCCTTACTGGAAAATCCATAGCTACCCATCAGTTGTAGAATTCACTCAATAACATTTTAGCCTAGTATCAGTTGGAAAAGGCCTCCTCATAAGCCAAAGACACCATAATCAATTCTTTGGAAGACTTGGTAATCGAATTTGGACATGACCCCAAATACATCAAGGCTACTGAACAATTAATCAAAAAGAAGAATGATGAAGTTGCAACACTCAAGAAATAGTTGAAGATACCTCAACTGTAGCAACCCCAGACATAGGAAGTCTTGGAAAACCAAACAAGGCATGAAGAGTTGATGGACTTAATCCTTAAACTAAATGATCAGTTGAGGGGGGACAGAGAGGAATTAGACAGCTTAATCCAATTAAGGCAAATTGATCTTGGCAGTACCTCGGTGAATGTCATCCCAGTAGTTACCATGGCTATCCCTTCCACATTGGCAGCCTCATTGGCTCCCATAGCTCCAATAGCCATAGCACAACTAGTTTCTACAGCATCTACATTAGCAATAGGTACATCAGGTGATGAAGCAACAAAATTGGTTAAAGTTATGGAAGAAATGTCCAAACAGAAAACAGAGATGAATAAGCTAAAAGAGAAAGTGACAAGCTTGGAAACTGATTACAAGCTTGCCAAAATCATGCACAAAGAAGTAGTGCAAAAGACTACCAGGATGAGCGAAACATTGAAAGCCTTGGAAAAGGACTTAACACTAGATAACCTTTTGGGCAGGCTAAGGAAAAACTATGGGCCAATATCATTGACTTTGTTAATGATATTTGGCCATCTATTCAAGTGATTTTTGAGAAATTAGATTTGATAAAGCTGGCTACAGAGGCCATCGAGAAAGTAAAAGAAGAATTAGGACAAATGCCAGAAGAGGTTACCAAAATTATTCAATTCCTTAATAGCAAGAATAAGTATGAGCTGTATGAATTGGAAATAGAGAACAGAACAGAGACAATTTTGGAGGTTAGAAAGGTCCTCTCCAAGAGGAACTTGATGCAAAACTCGGAGGATAAGTGTTAGAATATGCGGCTAGCCATTGACAGATTTATGGCTAAGTTCGAGATTTTGAGAGAAAAGGGATTACCCAATCCCTTAGTGATAAATGAAAAGCTCATGACAGAAGAGGATTAAAACAAGAAAATCAGAGAGGTAATAAAGGATCAAGTAAATATATCATAAAGGCATTGCCAACAGGCAAAGTACTCTACCAAACATTTGAAAACTTTTTTTACCTCTAGCATGAGGTAAAACACGTGTTTATCAATATGCCTACTTTTGCCAAATACACAGAGGCAGATGAAATATATAGAAAGATGCTAAAAATCCAATTACCTGATGCTAAAACATGGGAGAAATTAACTAATTTACTATAGACATATGCAGTAAAAAGGTTGATGTATGGTGAAAGTAAAACAACAAGGTAAAAGGATGAAGACAGATCAGCAGAGTCAAAGTGTATCAAATGAAAGCCTAAAGTAAATGAAGCTTCCAACATGAAATATCAAACAACAAAGCAGATTAAAAGGCAAAAGATCAAAGCAAACAGTACCAAAATAAAAGGGACAATATGAAACAATTCAATAGCTGTCTCTATCTTCTTGAAAGAAGATATTATTCTTTCCTAGATTAAATCTCAAACTAGTTTTATATATTTTGTAATAAAATTTTGTATAAATACTTCAAAATTCGAAGTATTAGGTGTGGATTCTATTAGAAATTTCTATAGCCTTTTTTATCAGAAGACCCAGAAGGTTATTATATCATTTACTGAGCCAGTAAGCTGGATTGATAAATAAAGATCAGACATTTCCAAGGATTCATGTGTTGAGAAAATTTTAGACAAGTATTTTCATGTGTTATTTTCATTTTTCTCAAAGTTATTCATAATATTTAATGTGTTTCTCAATCTAAATGTTATAACTAGAATACTGCTTCAGAACTTTTTTTATTACACTTTGTCTTAACAGTTATGCATTTAAATGTTTTCTTCTGATATTTAAATTAAAGAATTCTTAATTGCTCTTTGGTTTAGATTGATTTCTTGAATATCCAGGTTAAATGATTCTTAATTTCCCTTTGATCTTTGATTACCCCTTCATTTCTCATTCATTATCAAGGTCTGATAACCCTTAACTACTCTCTCACCTCGAGTGAAACCCTTTCACCCCTCTATCTCAAATATCTTAAATACACTCTGCTATCTTGCCCTTGGAAAATCCCCTTTAGTGAGTTAATCCAGTTTTGCTTCCTTATTGTTTGACTCCATAGCCCAATGGTCTAAAAGGCATCATTTTATCCATCTGTCTAAGTAGATCCCACCACCCCATCTAAAATACAAATCAAAAACCCCTTGAACAATAATAACTAGCCTAAAAACATCTTAACTAAAACAAAGTTAAATTTTAAAGAGAGATCCCTCTCTGAGCATCAGGAAGGCTAGGTCCTGATCTCCAAAAGTGGATTGTGGTTACCTTTCATTTTTCTTCCTTTTTACTTCAAAAGAATTATCAGAGTGATAACACACCACTTACATATTTTGAGGCCTGCGTGCCATGGATATATGAGGCCTGTGAGCCACCGATGTTATTTTTGACACACATATTATTTTTTGGGGTTTTTTGGTATCAAACATTATCACCATAGATATATATATATATATATATATATATATATATATATATATATATATATATATATATATATATATATATAGATATATATATATATATATATATGTTGTATTTTCTTGCTTACTATGGTACAAATGGTTTGTTTTTCATTTTCACATGTTTCGTAAATGTCTATCCAACACATAATTAGCTAATGCATCTGTCAATGTATTCATGCATCTAGGAATATCATGATATGTAATGTAATCAAAATGTTTTTGCCCCATGCCCCCTAGGCGAGGGAGGGTTATGAGTCAGATGGAAACCCCATGGAAGAATGGGAAATCGGTAAAAACTATAGGAGGGAGAAAATACTGAATCCATGAAGGGATAAAGGTGCCCTCAGTTGAAAGATCTTGACCACATCAGGATAAACTGACACGTCAAGATGCAGTTGAGAAGAAAATTGTTCAAGACACATAGACATGACTGTCATGCTAGGAAGGAACAAGGAACGAGGAAGAGTATCGTTCTGTGGTGGTTCCTTGAGAGACATGACTTCCATGATACCGTCCTCAACAAGGAAGATCTCGGGTAAGGGATCAAGCAATTCGAGAGCGCCAAGCCACAGGGATTGAGAATACGTATCAAGAGAGGTCTTCGAAACAGAAGAATCAGAGGATGCGAAACTCGAAGCCAAAACAATTTCCATGTAATTGATTTCAGCAGGACTAAGTGCATAACCTCACCCCAGGTATCAACAGGATCTGGTGAAGGTATGACCCAAGGATCAGATTTGACCGAGATCATGATGACAGAGGCAACATGAGGAGGTGGGAGTGGAAAAATTCCCATTAAGGTAGAATCTTTGAAAAGACCTACCCCCACACTCCAATAGGGAGCACTAGTGTGCTTGATGTATGGAACATTGCCATCTGAGGAGGAAGAGGCAAAGAAGGACAGTTGGTTGATGCCAACAATATTCCTGTGATGCGGAAAATGAATCACGCGGAATAGGGAGGAGGCTACAGCATGCATAGCATGGGTCTATTTTTGGCCGAGTAGAAGGTTGTAACTGAGATTAGCATCAACAATCTCTACCTCGACTTGTACTGTATTTCCCTCCAGAGTAATGGAAAGTTTAGGTAAGACACCTAAGGGTTGTGAATCACACCCATCAAAAGCTTCCAAAGTGTTCGGGAATTGGTTCAAAGTAGAAGAACCAATGGCCTCCCAGCATGCGATTGACATGATGCAGGTGGAAGCACCTTCATCGATGACAGTCCTATGGATGGTCTTCTCACTGATGATTACCTTAATGAGAAAGGAAATCTAATGAAGGAGATGCGGAACATGGTTCTCTAAATAAAAACATATCAAATTGAAATCGGTGGGATCAATACCCCCAATAGCCGACAACAAATATTTCCGCTATGATGGGAAGCTTTGGAGCACCTCGAGAGCCGATATAGCTGATGGTGCCTGAGCCAAATCCTCAACAATATTATAGTGATGAGCGACTCAGGTGTTAGGATTCTGTGAGGATTTCCACAACACACCTCGAGAGGGTGGTTGTATAGTGGAATCAGGGTTAGGGCGTTCAATATGAAGAGGGCCAGAACTCGGGGCAGAAGAAGAAGCGGTGGCTTCTTTCTCTTTCCCAGCTGTCGGAGCAAGAGTTTGGTAATATTTTGATCAAGTATCCACATTAATAAGCGTACTCATTATGAACACTTGAGATCCTGAGGAAGAACATGATTAAGGTTGGTCTACCATTTGGGTTTGCTGAGACGGAAATGGCTCTTTGAGGATAGTTGGGGTCCCTTTGATAAAAAAACTAACTTCAGATTGTCGGGGACAATCCTTGGTGTAGTGATCCTCCTTGCAAATGAGGCAGGGATACTTAGGTTTCCATTGTGAAGATTCGCCAACAGATGATTTGGGAGGACTCTGTTTTGGGGCATCAGCTTTGCCCTTGACTTTTCCTTTCTTCTCACCTTTCGAGGATTTGTCCACTGCAGTAGACTAGATACCGTGGACCTCTGAGTTTTTACCAGGGCTAGGTGGATTCCGGGAAGAACTATTGGGAAAAACATTTGAGACTGACTCCTATTTGGAAGAAGATTTAGCAAGGATCTAGGACAATGAACCAATAACTCCATCAATAGGAGGTGCAGCCTCCGACTTTAATGTCATGGGATCAGACGATGGCCACGGATCAACAAGTAATAACTCATACAAAGTGCAAGATTGAGAGTAAGCTAGATCTAAGTACTAGGCATGATAAATGGCTTGTTCTTCAGTAACCCACCCACTCATAGCTATATCGCGAGCAATTGGGGCCTAGAACGATTTAGTGAACCATTTAGTGAGAAACTGTTCAAAAATCTTAAATTTGATTAGGCGACATCTATGTCTACGTCTCCATTCATGGATGTGATCGCAGATGTGTGTCATAGTATCTTTCTTAAGTGATGTGAGAAAATAGGTTCTAGTTTCATAGCGAACCGACACCTGGAAATGTGTGAGGAAAGCCATGGCTAAAGAGTTAAAATCATGGTATGTACTTCGAGGAAGCTCGATGTACCACTTGGATGCAGTGCCTGTGAGGGTCCATTCGAAAAGATGAAGATGAATGGAATCATCAACGTAAGAGTTTGAAGAGCACCATAGGTGATATCTCATCATGTGGGCTTGATGATCTTCTTTTTCTTTCCCTTTGAATTTTGGACAATCGCTCGATATCTTGGACAGAACAGAGGCCAGTATGCCAAATGAAGAATTGGATCATTCATAAGACGAGACACATCTAGCAACTCTAGTGTGGCCAAGAATGGAAATTGAGTATTAAATGGCATTGGAGGTCAGTAAGCGGGTCTAAACAAAGGAGCCCATCCCTACTGGTAAGGATTTTTGCCCCACAGTGGGGGATTTTGGCCATATGGAATTTGATGTTGCCCCCATTGCATGTTACCTTGGCCATAGGGAGTATTTTGACCTTGAATACCTTGGAAGTCTCCAGCGATAGGCTACAGATAAGCAACGTACAGGTTAAAATCCTGTTGAGCATGTTGACCTTGGACATATGGATATTGTACCTGTTGTCCCTGCACATACGGGTGGTGAACATATTGTCCCTGAACAAGAGGATATTGGACCTGGCATCCTTGGGCATAAAGATTATACACTTGTCACCCTTGGACATAGGGATTCTGTACCTGCTACCCTTGACCAAAAGGATTTTGTACCTGTTGACTTAGGACATTAGGTTTTTGTATCTACTACCCTTGGCCAAAAGGATTTTGTACCTGTTTACTAGCGTTATCTAATGCCGAAGCTAACGACACCTACTAGGTTTAAAGACATCAGAGCACGTCTCTAGTGTACACCTTCTAGATATGATTGTTAGATTTCAAATGCGCCTTAGGTTAATTGAGTTTATTTTAAATTTTATCTTGAGTTATGTTCAGTTTTTAGGCCTTAACAATGTGACTCGACTTACAAAAGTTGCAGAACAATTGTTGCGAAGTTTGTGTATACTTCTATAACAAGTGGCAGTTATCCATGCCATGTTTTTCGACTATTTGACAAATAGCGCACCATAAAGTAGGTGTTGTGCTAGGTCCTGCTTGAGATTCTGGCCTTAAAGGCATCAGTCCTCCTCCTGCAAGGTAATTTGCAAAGACTAAGCAATGGTCTTTATCATGACCCTGACTCTTCCATTTTATGCACCATACTTCTTCACGTACCTATGGCCGAACCGTCCTATCCTGATTCAAGATTTGCATCTCAAGGCACAGATTCTTTAGCTACGTGTGGATCTACTAAACTCCTAGATAAGGATCCTACGTCGAGGTCTCATGTAGTCTCATAAAAATCTCTAGGGCCTCTGCCTGAGTTGTTATCTTCTGTTGCGATAGCGCACTCCTTAAATGTGGTAGTAGAGAAGCTACAAACCACTCCCAATACTATCCATCTGTCAAATTCATGTTGGCTTTGCGGATCATACATTTCAGCCTCTGTTCTAGTTCCTAAGGCATTTCGCGTGGTAGAGTAGTGATCTCTTTGAATCCCACAATCGATTGCACTTCATATTTAGGCCTGCTAAATTCCCTATTCAATGTTGTTCGGATGTCTACTACTCTAGCATTCAGGTTACTGCTGGAGTACTTAATATACCAGGTTAGCGAGCGATCTTGCAGAGCACTAACTAGTGTTGCCTTCTTTATGTTATCATTTGTAACACCTTGAGCTTCCCATACAGCCCTCACAATGAACCAGAATTAGTCCAGGTTCTCATTTCCAAAGCCTTTGAATAAAGGAAACTTCACTATGTTTTCCATACTAAATCACAGTGGTGGTGGAGGTGGTACGGGCGAAGTTGAAGGTGATGGTAGTGAAGATGGAGGTGGCATGGGCGGAGGTGGTATTCATGGAAATCCATGTATTATTAATTGAATAACACTTCATGGTGACAACTTTGTTATCCCTTCTTTGTCCCTTCACACTGGTGAAATCAAGGGGCTATACTCTGGACCCTTATTTCCTTTTTTCCTGTAAATTTTTCCACTTCACGTAGTCCCAAACATCAAGGTAACTGCATAACCCGTTTTTCACACAACAACATTTTAATCCAAGTATTCAGAGATTTTATGTACTTACCTCACAGTCCTTTGAAAAAGCGTTGCTCTGCCTCGCTATAGCTGACTAAGGTGTCAACCGCGAATTCAGTAACAAATCCTCCTATAATGCGATCGAACTAGTGATAGACGGCATGTGCGATCTTATCCTCCGATGCTTCCAACCTTCACACTAGCTCTAGGGTCCACACGATAGGACCGTCAAGTTTCCACCTTCCTTGGCTATCTACAAGCTTCACAATCCACTCATATAGCTTAGTAGGGAAAGAGGCAAAAAATATTTCATGGATCTCCTTATATACATATTGGTCCAACCACTCTTCTTTTAATAGTCATGGGTTTTTGTTCTCCTATGCCGCGAACTCGTGAATCCTTCTGTCCAGCCAACCTTCGATTCCTTTCTTAGTTGGATTCCAGTAATACGACATCACACATCTCTCATGCAGATTCCAATCCCGGCAACGGAACCATTTTCTGGCTTGTGGGGTCCTGACCCAGGTTCAATGTTAGTTAGCCAAACAAATCCCTACACTAATGGCCCTTTCAGCATCAGTCTACGGAGCGCGGACTGAAGTCTCACTTGAAGTAGCATGGGGGGTTGTTGGAACCAAGTTTCCACACCCTTGAGATGGATGTGATGTCATATTATTCCAACTATACCTGCCTTCGTGTAGGTTGCTTATCCCTCTATTCTACCCTTCAATACCTTCGCGAAATGTTACAATTAGCTTCTGTGCAGCCCTACTACGCTAAGTATATTACTTATATTATTTACAGACCTTAGTTAGCTTCGTGTAAACAGATGTTATTACTTGTGTTCACTTAACCAACACACTTATACACATTCGCACACCATATAAGCATTAGAAATGAAATTCATACCCAATATAATAGATGCATAAATAGGAAATAAAGACACGGAAATTATACAATGCTTCTCTTTATTGATAATTCCAGATGATTACAGACTTGACCCACCCTGTGCACTCAGCTGTAGGGGTCTGCGCACTGAGTTGTGGACTTCTAGGCCTCTGCGCACTCAGCTGCAGAGCCTCTACCTATGGTACGACATAAATTAGACTTCTACTCAGAGCTATCTCTCATACATCATATTATTCTTCATGTTGTCTCTCTCTATCTACTTAGAGCTTCGCTCTATTCATACAATCCCATGGTCCACGGATCATGGGTAGATCTTTTACAACTGACATTACATTATCAAAATAAGGGTGGACAACCCTATGACTCTTTAACATCTACACACTCCGTGACCACAAAATGCGGAGTCTTTACATTGTGGACCAAAACATGGACCTTAAGCCCCAAAACTGCCCTTGGGGGATCCTGTGCCCAACAGGCCCCTAACACAAACATCGTGACTTGCCCTCGAGTCACTCTACAGGTGCAGAGATTTTAGCGCGAAGACATCGTTTGGATCACCACAACATCAGCAGTGCACTGAGTGGCCACCTGCTGGACTTCTTGCACGCGTTGTTCAGTGACTCCTGTTGAATTGCAGCTCTGAATATTCTGTTGAGCTGCCTCCAGTTTCACGAGCTTCCCTTCAATGGAGGCTATGATTGCTTCAGCCTCATTAATCCATGGCTAGAGGCATGCTTTTAAGACTACTTCTTTGTGTCGAGCAACATCTACCTGTTCCTTGAGCGTCTTTACCTCCTACCTCCGTGCAAGCCTCTGTAAGGGCAACCATCTGCATAGTCCCTTTTACCTCTTCATACATATATTGTAGCTCGCACACCTCTATCTCTCGGTGCTCTACATTAGGGTCCTCTCGCAGGGTGGTTAGGACCTCAAATGACTATTCCAAGAGTTGCATGTAGTCGTCCACTGCACTGTCAACCACTTTCATTGTTGCCATAATAGTGGTGGTGCATTGTTCCCTAATCTTCGACGGAGTTCAAGGCTGAGCCTTTGACTGCAGTTTTCTAATGTGTAGGTTCAGCTCTAGCTAAACCCTGGCCATCACTATTCTTATGTCGCACACCCCTGTGGCTAACTTACGAATGCGCGCCTCCACCGGTTCTTCTGCCTGAATGTCCAACTCCGGGACCATCTAGCAGGCTTCCTTTATGACTTGCATTATCTGTTTGTTGTGCTCCACTGCCTCGTTGCATTGCAGGGCCAACTACTCAGTGTTTATGTTTTTCTCACTCATTACCTATAGAGTGCAACTCTCCCTAGCTCAAAGTTCTGCGGTGAGTCCATCTTGTAAGAGGTAGAGCATCTCCCAAGGGAACATGACCATGTTCAACCCTACCCCTTTCAAACTGCTCACCATGGGTATGTTGGCTTCCTTCTCTGTAGTAAGTGCCCCATCTGGTAGCACTATCGTGTTGGTCACCCTTGTGCACAACATCTCCTTGGCAGCCAAAGTACTAATCGCGAGGTTGGTGGATACTATGCTAGCTTGTGGAGTGCAAACATGCAACTTCTGAAACATTATTTGAAGAGCCCCCAATACCAGCTGTTGTTATTCTTCAAATTGTTAGAGGGCCTCCATGGTGACATCCCTCTCCATTTCACTGGTATCATGCAAATCCCCCTCAGTGAGGGTGATTGGGTCGAAAGAAGTCTTTGAGGCCTTTGTTTTCTTTCGTGGCACTATCTGCTCTCATTTCTGCGGATGCTTGAGCTAGGTGGACGTCATCTAAGGGACCGCGCCACCTTGTTCTGTGTCTATGTTGGGTTTGAGAGAAGATGAATTATGTCCTTCGTGCTCTTCTTCTCCCGTTTTCTACTATTTAGCTAGCTTTGCAGCGTCACATGTTGCCTAGGCCTTAGCCGCTGCTTCCTCTTTTCTTCGTTTTTCCACTAGCTACACCATTTGAAGCTTTGTCTCTTCCTTCTTGTGTTGTGCAGCAGACTTGTCCATTTCTATCGCGGAGCCAGCTGGAGCATGCCACTCCAGCAGCCAAGACTCAAGGACTGCAAAGATCACATCATCTGTTACCAGGTATAGTAGGTTATGCCATGTCTTCGTAGGGTCCTTCAATGCCCTGATAAAAACATGGTGAAAATCTTATTTGAACTCTGCAAAGCTCTATAAACTGGCATAGACTGTGGGTGACAACCGCGGCTTATAATTGAACCCCATATGGATATTCATCTCCGTTAGTATCCAAAATATCTTGCTTTCTCTGATACGTTGTGCATCCCTGGTCGCCCAAAGCGAAGCGTACTTCGCTGCCTCTGGAAGGTCTGGTGCGACCGAAGGGAATTGGTTGTCTTTGGGCAGCTCCCATGCCACCAATATGATCGATAACAGGAGCCATGCGTAATGAAATATTTTTCCTTGCTCCTGTGCCTCGTTACAGTTCGCAAGGAACTCGCCACATAGATAGTTCACCCAGTTGAACTGGACTCCTTCTACACATTAGGCTTCTAGTGCAACCACAGGTGCGAGCACCTCATCCACGTGGCACTTCCACATCACCTTCCCTACTAGGATTTGTGTCACAACCTTGATGACAGGGTTATTAATGCTGGAGATGGCGTATCTCACTTCTTTTTCTCCAACTTGAACCTCTTCTTCATTACTTCCGTGAGGGCCAACTCTCCACATTTTCCTTCAGAAATATTGGTTGGATCCTCCCCGAAGTAAGGCAACTGTGTAATTTGGTGAATCAGATGTTTTGTGATTGGAATGGGCTCCTCTAGCCACAAGCACCTGTCATGCACCAGGCAGAGCAGCTGCTTGATGACGAAGACAGTCACTGGGGTGCAGTAGTAATGTGGCACCCAGAGCAGGTTAATCAACCCAACTTTCTCTACACCTTTGATCCATGTGCACGGCTCCAATTGAATTGTTCTAGAAGTCTCATAAATCCTTTGGTGCATTAGCTTCACAATCGTTAAATGTGGGAACTTCTCGTGGTCTACGATGTCCTAGTCTTCAAACTTCAACACAGGAACCCACCCCAAGTGTGGTCCCTCAAACACAATATCGTATGGGAGCAACAGAGTTTGTAGAGTGCTCTTGCTCTCATCTATGTCCTTTGGCACTTTGGCTTTACCCTTGTGTGGAGGAACATATTCATGTAACCTAGTAGTAGGGTTCACACCCTGGGTTTCAACTTCCATCTCTACCTCCTCCTCCTCCACTAGGATTTCTTTAGATTCCTCCTCGTCAGCCTCTAGATTAATGGTCTTCCACTTTTCCTGCAAGGTGAGCTTGGTCCACAGTGGATTTCTTGGTGAGACATGCACCGGTATCTTAGCCTACTTATCCTTCTTAGGTCACGATGTTCTGGGTGATTTGGGGACCTCAACTATTGCTTCGGCACTCTCTTGGGCTTCCACTTCTGCAATTTCCTGTGTGGATTCTTCGGGTGTTGACATCATTCTAGTCAGGAGGTCTTGCATCTCCTTTGGCAATGTTTCAAACACTGAACTTGCTCTCAAAGCCTCAAAGTTCGAAAGGTCCATACACACTTGATAGCACAATAGCGTTGTTCTCAAAATGCCAAGTGTTTTTCACTGGATAGCCACTTTTAATTTATAGGGCCTTTTTAATTTGAATTCGACCATTCCCCCAACATTTAGCCCATTAATGCTATATTGGAGGCAGATTTTCAAGAATCTATCCCATAAATTTCACTTTAAATGCCTGCCGCCCACTCCATTTGGCCTCAAACTAGCCATCAAATCGTGAATAGTGACTTTAACAGTCACTTTCCGGCAAACCTACATGCTAGCGCAGCTATCTTCGTGCTGTCGTAGGCCCTGTAAAACTTCACTACTTCGCACAGTCCTGAAATTGCGTAGCTCTTGGGAAGTGCAGTTTATAGTCCCGTGCCTCCTTTCAGCTGCCTGGAGCACTAAGACTTTGTTTCTGTTGGTGGGCCCAAGTATTGCAGCAATAATGTTGCAACTCCTAGAACTCCCTTCTTTAATTTTATCAACCTAGTAGTTCGTAACAAACTTGGAAGCGACGGTGCTGTATGCACAAGTATTAGCTCTTGCCGCAGCTGTCACTTGGTCAGCTGGCACAAGTCCGCTAGAAGCTTAAGCCAACTTCTATGAGCTCTGAGAAGAAGCTTTTTAACTGATGGAAGAAAGTTAACTCAAAGGAGGCTAATATACTTGCAGAAAGAAACTGAAAAGCTGAAAGGAAACGTAAACCCTAGCAAACACTAATTTCACCAGCTAGCCCTATTGATGCAAGAAAGAGGATGAAAGCTACTGAAATAGATGCCATTGACTTCTAGGAAGGTAAAATGCATGTGTCTAAGCTACTTCTACAGTAAAATCTAAAAAAAAAAAAAAAACATCTTTTTGTATTTTTGAATAAGTTGCCAGAGTTATCATGCATGTGCTTTTAATTGGTTTTTGACTGTGCAGAGGTGGATTGGCGAGAGGAAATGCTTGCAGAAGGTTGGGAAGGTTCGAGGAGGGTCTAAGGGGTCCCTAGCACCCGTCCAGAGAGTTTCCCAGAGTTTGGCTATCAAGAAACCTCATTCCTGAGCTTCTACAGGAAGTCTGCAGGGGTTCTACAGGATGTTCTGGAATTTCTACAGGATGTCTGTAAATTTTCTACAGGATGTTCAGAAATGGGATTTTGGAGGATGGGTGGATGGAGACAGATGAAGGAGTGGGTATGGAGGTAGGATAAGGGTTGGAGGTGGTCCAGGACTTGGTGGATGGAGTTGAGGACAGATGTAGATGGCTGGATTTGTTCAAGGAGGACTGAGACAATGATGCACAAAAAACTAGGGTTATGTGAGAAAATGGAAAATGTAAGGCTAGAATCTGAGTTGAGGGATGGAGCAGATGGGTTTGATGGAGTATGGGCAGGTAGAGAAGTGGTACAGGTGCTCTACAAGTTGTTTTTCCAACTGAACCAATGAAGACTTATAAAATCAAAGACCTAGTTACGTTGACCTAATCTGATCTAGCTGACAGTAAAGAGAATGAAAAGGAGTTTGAACTGCAATGAAACCATGTATACTAACTTCTGCAACTAAGCAAGAAAAAATCTGAACATGTAACCAACTTCTACAAATGAAAATCAAAAACTAGTGATTGCATGGCAAAGCAAAGTCAGTGTTTTTGTGGGCAGCAAGGTCACCTTGATCACAGCTCCTGATCCCACTGAGGGAGAGGTGAAATCAGAGGTGTTTGATGGCCCTTTTTTTAAGCTTTTCGCTGTTAATAACCTATCAAATCAATCTGAACATAAAAATCCTTTTTAATCATCAAAAGCAGCTTAAATAACAAAACAAGATTTAAATCTAAATAGCATATTTTATTCTAAGAATGCAGCAAAGACACATAAAAGTAAACAAAGGAGGTACTGGGCACTTGAGATGGGCCCAACCCCAAGAGATATAGCCTCCTAAGAGAGATTTAGAGCTGGTGCAAAGCTGGATTCATCTTTATTGATCAAAAGAATAGTTACATTCCAAAAACTGTCCACAAGGAAAAATTGAAAATGTGCTGAAATGTAGAGCTAACCTACTACCTAAAAAATGACTAAAATCGAACTACAAACTAGCTAACTTCTTGCTACAAAGTGACTAACTGAAATGAGGCCCTAAGCCCTCTTATTTATACAAATTAAGGACCCCAACAACCCTCCTAAACTTTAGGAACTCGGCTGCCAAAAATTGTAGTTAACAACACTTTTACTAGCACTTGCTCGGCTGCCCTGGTGATAATTGATTTGGTGGCCCTTGAACTCCGAGCTGATGGTGGAGAATTCGAGGAAAGGGCCCATAAATGAAGGGGGCACCTTCCTACAAATCATCTCCCTTGTTCTCCCATGAATTTGGCTGCCAAGTGCTCATTAAAACCTTTGATTTTGTCTCCAAATTGACTAAAAATATGCACAAAGCTTACATTAGACTTGTTGGCATAATGACTAACCCAATTCACTCTATTAGCATAAATATAATCAAATACATGCAATAAACTAATGATAATGGTGGATTAAGTCGAATTAGGAAGTTGAATGAGCCCATATAATTATCCATTTTTACGGCTCATCATCTATCAGCTAGTCAGATGGCTGAGCCACCTATGTATGGCTTCAAATGACTGCCATTCACTTTTCCTGGGAAGGGATCTTCATTTAACTTAACCGGCTAGACCACGCCACCATTGGTAATCTCCTTAATAACATATGGCCCCAGCCAATGCATTCTAAGTTTCCCTGGAAATTTATCAAACTTACTGTCATACAACAACACCAAGTCATTCACCCTAAAGGTGCACAACTCAATATGTCGATCGTGCCATGCCTTTTCACACTGCTTTTGGACCTACTGGTGAAATCTAGCCAAAAATCTCTCTTCTTCGAGCTCATCCAACCGTGCGAGCCTCTCTTCTAGGGCTCCGTGATCTGTCATACCTGTGAGCACTGCTATATGTAGACTAGGCATGATGTATTGCATAGGCATCACAGTTTCAACCCTGTATACCAGCCTAAAGGGTGTCTGTCCCATTAGCTTTTTTCATGTTGTCTGATAAGCCCATAAGACTGAAGGTATGCGCAAGTCCCAATTACTTCATTGAACATTGCATACATTGGTCAGTGCGTTTTCAAGAACTTTGTTGAACGCCTCCACTGTATCGTTAGCCTGTGGGTGATAAGGTGTGCTCTTCTGGTGATACGCCTGAAATTCCTCTGTTAGTGTGTTGGTAATATCATTCAGGAACTGCGTACCCCGATCACTCATCAAAATATTTGGACATCCAAATTGCATCAGTACATGTCCAAATAGAAATTTCGTGGTAGTCGCGCCTGTGCAATCCTTCATCGGCTGTGCTTCTGCCTAAAGAGTCAAGTACTCCTTTGTAGTGATAATGTACCTCACACCTATCTTTCCTTGTGGCTGAATCGGTCCTACAAAATCTATTTCCCACTTTTCAAAAGGTTGCAATGCCATTTGTGGATTCAAAGTCATCTCATCCCTTCGTGATGGCCTACCTGTTCTTTGACATACATCACATGCCTTGAAATATGCTTTTGAATCTTGATGAAGGGTTGGCCACCACAAACCTACGCATAGAATCTTCTACGAGGTTTCTTTCCCTGCATAATGTCCTCCCGCAACACCCATGAGCATCCATGAGGATGTTGCTTCGTTCAAATTCAGGTACATACCTTCACATTATTTCATCATTCCCCATCTTGTATAGATGCCCAGCAATGACAGAGAAATCTATCGTGCGCACCACTAATTCCTTCTTTTGCTAGACAGAGTATCCTTTTGGTGTAGTTCCAATTGTTAGGAAGTGTATTATATCCTCAAAGTGTCCATCTGTGACGCGCATAGCAAAACGCTGCACTTTAGGTAATCATTCCTCCAAATTAGTGGGTTCCTCCTCTATCTCGATGTGCGACAGGTGGTCTGGTCCCTAGTTGAATCGTTTAGGCTTCACAACAAATTCAAAATCATATTCTTGGAACAATAATAGCCATCTGCAAATGTGCCCCCCCCCAACACAGGCTTATTGACCAGGTATTTTAGCGCGGAGTACAGGTGCACGTACTCAGGTTGGGGCTTTTCTTCGTAGGCTTGCCTTGAGGTGTGTGGATCACTCTGCCCATAATACTTGTCTACAGTGGGATTTACCCAGTCTTGGTCTCGTGTTGTTATATTATAGATGTAGTCCAAGTCATCATCACTCTCATATTTGCGGACCGACTCTGTATAGCGCGATCCTTCAGCAGGATTGATGGGTATTATTACTCGTAGTGACTTCTTCTCAAAAATAATCTTTCACTTCTTTAGATTGATTGCCCCATTCATATTAGTAGCCTAATCAATTCCTAAGAGCACAAGGTAGGGATTGTTGTCATAAACAATCTCTATTACTTCAAAATCTACTAGCGCGCTCGCCCCCTCAATATCCACGATTACTCCCTGCAGCTGCCCCATGGGTATGATTCTATGTTGATTCACCATCCTTAGCTGAATTGGAGACCATTGCAGCATAGGTCTCCCCATTCTCTCCCCTATCTGTTTCACTAGAACATTTGCATCTAATCTCAAATCCAGAATAACTTGATCCATATCATATTCTCTGATCTACGTGGTAAGTCTCATTTCACGTCCCATCGTTGTCTTATTCTTTCCAATCTTTTGATCTACAGGCGGTTCTCCTGGCATGGTCCCAGCACATCCGTTGATGAGTTCTTGTAACCCTTTCATAGCCTTACTGTTGCACAGTAACTTCATACATGTTTCCAGGAAATTTGTCAACATAGAGGGGTCCATCTCCGACTCCAGACTATCTTTGCTTCCTAAAGTGGACGCCTCAGCGAAGCTCTTCTTAGATTCCATGAATTTTTTTCGAGTGTGCTCCAAATCAAACTCAACCTCTTTCATTGGGGATTTGTGAACCCATGTACTGTCTTCTGGATATTTCCCCTTGTCATCTCCCATTGCTATTCCACTTTGGAGCACTATATTTATGTTTGGATCTTCCTCGCGCAGCTCAGACCTCATCATGTACAGGTTCTGAGTAGGGGAAGGTGGTAGTGCTCCTTTGTCATGTATCCTAGCTATCAGCATAGGACAATCTTTTGTTTCATGATCAAACAGTGTGCAATACTTGCACGATAGGTGCGTTGGATTAGTGTAATCGCAGGCATAGTGTCCTAGCCCTCCGCAATTGTAGCAAATCAACTATCCATGACCTCTACCAGGTCCTCCTCTACCTCAGCGTCATCTGTGCCCTTGAAATCATATCTGTGCCATCCTTGCATTTTGGTCAAGGGGTCAATTTTTTGCTTGAACCCTGTAGGTGGGAGTTTTATCGATCATCAATTCATAGCTCCTACAAGTATGCCCATCATGTCCCACTAACTTACAAAAGTTGCAGAATAGCGGCTGTGGAGTTTGCATATACTTTTGTAACAAGTGGCAGTTATCCGTGGAATGTTTTCCAGCTATTTGACAAAGAGCGCACCACAAAGCAGGTGTTGTGCTAGGTCATGCTTGAGCTTCCATCCTTAAATGCATCGGTCCTCCTCTTGCAAGGTAATTTGTAAAGACTATATAGTGGTCTTTGTCATGAACCTGACTCTTACATTTCATGCACCATACTTCTCCACATACCTCTGGATGAATCGTCCTATCTTGCTTCAAGCTTTGCATCTCAAGGAACAAATTCTTCAGTTGCACGTGGATCTTCTAAACTCCTAGATTAGGATCATGCATCGGGGTCTCATGTAGTCTCATGGCAATCTCTAGGGCCTCTACCTGAGTTTTTATCTTCTGTTGCGATATCACACTCCTTAAATGTGGTAGTAGCGAAGCTACAAACCACTCTCGATGCTATCCATCTGTCAAATTCATGTTGGCTTCGTGGATCGTACATTTCAGCCTCTTTTCTAGTTCCCAAGGGATTTCGCCTAGTAGCATCTTGATCTCTTTGAATCCCACAATCAATTTCACTTTAGATTTAGGCTTGCTAAATTCCCTACTTAGTGTTGTTTGGATGTCGCTACTCTAGCATTCGGTTTATCGCTAGAGTACTTAATATACCAGGTTAGTGCACGATCTTGCAGAGAACTAACCAATGTTGCCTTCTTTAAGTTATCATCTATAACACCTTGAGCTTCCCATACAATCCTCAAAGCAAACCAGAATTGGTTTGGGTCCTCATTTCCCAAGCTTTTGAACAAATGAAACTTTATTGTGTTTGCCATACTGAATCGCGGTGGTGGTGGAGGTGGTACGGGCGAAGTTGAAGGTGATGGTGGTGAAGATGGAGGTGGTGTGGGTGAAGGTGGTATTCACAGAAATCCCTGTCTTATTAATTGAATAGAACTTTGTGGAGAGACCTTCGCTATCCATTCTTCATCCCTTTGCTATGGTGAAATCAGGTGGCTATACTCTGGACCTTTATTTCCTTCATTCCTATAACTTTTTTCACCTCGCATAGTCCCAAACATCAAGGTAGCTGCATAACCCATTTTTTGCACAACAACATTTTAATCCAATTATTTATAGATTTTACATACTTACCTCGCGATCCTTTGAAAAAGAGTCGTTCTGCCTCGCTATAGCTAACTGAGGTATCAACCGCAAATTCAGTAACAAATCCTCCTATAATGTGATCAAGCCAGTGATCGACGGCACACACAATATTATCCTCTGATGCTTCCAACCTTCGCACTAGCTCTGGGATCCACACAATAGGACCGTCAAGTTTCCACCTTCCTTAACTATCTGCTAGCTTTGCGATCCACTCGTATAGCTTAGTAGGGAAATAGGCGAAAAGATTTCGTGGATCTCCATATACAGATATTGTTCCAACCACTCTTCTTTTGATAGTCACGGGTTTTTGTTCTCCTGCGTCTTGAACTCGTGAATCCTTCTGTCCAACTAGCCTTCGATTTCTTTCTTAGTTGCATTCCAGTAATACGACATCACACATATCTCATGGAGATTCTGGTCCTAGCAACGGAACCATTTGTTGGCTTATGGGGACCTTACCCAGGTTCAGCGTTAGTTAGCCAAAGAAATCCCTACACTACTGGCCCTTTCGGCATCAGCCCATAGAGCGTGAACTGAAGTCTCACTCAAAGAAGTATGGGGGGATGCTGAAACCATGTTTCCACACCCTTGAGATGGATGTGATGTTAGTTTATTCCAACTATACTTGCGTTCACACAAGTTTCTTATCCCTTTGTTCTACCATTCAATACCTTCGCGAAATGTTACAATCAGCTTCAGCACAGCCCTAACTAGGGGTTGATATGCTTTCACGCTGCTAGGGTAGCAAACTATGATATTTCCCAAACTACGCTAAGTATCTTACTTATATTATTAATAGACCTTAGCTAGCTTCATGTAAACAGATGTTATTACTTGTGTTCACTTAACCAACACAGTTATAAACATTCGTGCATCATATAAGCATTATAAGTGAAATTCATACCCAATATAATAGATGCATAAACAGGAAATAAAGATGCATAAATTATAGAATACCTCTCTTTATTGATAATTCTAGATGATTACAGACTCGACCCGCCCTGTGTACTCAGTTGCATGGGTCCGTGCACTCAACTGTGGACTTCTAGGCCTCTGCGCACTCAGTTGCAGAGCCTCTACCTATGCTACGACCCAAATTAGACTTATACTCAGAGCTATATCTCATACATCATATTATTCTTCATGTTGTCTCTCTCTATCTACTTAGAGCTTCGCTCTATTTATACAATCCCATGGTCCGTGGATCATGGGTAGATCTTTTACAACCGACATTACATGATCAAAATAATAGCAGACAACCCTATGAATATTTAACATCTACGTGCTCTGCGACCATAAAATACGGAGTCTTTACATTTGGATTACAAAAATTGGACCAAGACATGGGCTTTAAGCCCCAAAACTACCCTTGGGGGATCCCGCGCCCAACAGTCATGATGCTGGTTTATTCCTTCTACTCCTACTTTAACACATGTCACATAAGTTCTAGGGCTCTGTCAAACTAGCCCTTTATTCCACCCTTCAGTACCTCCACAAAAGTGTATGATTGACCTTCGTGCAGCCCTAACCTGTGGTTTAGGGACCTTCACACTGCTAGGGCAATGTATTGTGTAGATTCCCGAATTATCTTAAGTGTCTTATTTATCTTATTAGATAATCATAGTTAGCGTCTTGTAAACAAATATCCTTACTTGTGTTCAATTATCCAACGTAATTACATACATTCGGACATCACATAATCATTATAAATGAAATTCATACACAATATGACAAGATCCCTTAACAGGAAACAAAGACACAAAATTTGTAAAATGCTTCTCTTTATTGATATCTTAAGATGATTACAGACTCTATCCACCATGTGCACACAGCTGCAGGAGTCCACGCACTCAACTGCAGACTTCTACCCTAGGCCTCTACGCACTCAGGTGCAAAGCCTCTACTTACACTAAGACCCAAAACTTAGACTTCTCCCCTTATCGCTCAAGACTTCTTGCTTCTCTCCAAACTTATTACTACTTAGAGCTTACTTACTTACATCTTTTTATACAGCCCCATGGACCGCGAACCATGGGTAGATCTTTACAACCGACTTTACACTTTACAAAATAAGGGCAGACAACCCTTTATGACTCATGACACCTTCATGCTCTGTGAACACAAAATGCGGAGGCTGTACAAATTTATTACAAAACTTGACCCAAAACATGGGCTTTTAGCCCCAAAATTGTCCTTAGGCGATCTCATTCCCAACATGAAGCTTATAGAGTTGGAAGCTTTGGCTCTTTATTTAAAAAACTTTCCATAAGAGGACCAGGGTGACTGGAAAAAATCTCAGTCGCTCCGGTCGATGCTAGGGATAGTGTTAATCCCTGCATATCGGCATGATGAGGATAAGGGCCGTTAGTGTTGGTCTTGTAAACTGGGAGAAATAGAAGATTTTGGTAAAATGGTGCAAATGGGAATTGTTCTGCTCATGAGGAGGGACACAATGTGAGGGCAAGCATGTAGGGTTCACTTTAGAGGTCCTCCAGGATCAAGGAATGGGGAGTATAGGGACAGTGACAAAATGGTGTGTAACAGATGCCCCCTAAATCGTGAAGGTCGAACTAGAGTGAGGGATAAAATGATTTATGAATCAGTGCGGGGAACAATATTCTGCCATTAGAAAACTTGCAAGCAAGTACAAATACATATACATAACTAAGAACTCTATCAAATGATACATGAATCATGGCATGGATGCAGCCATTCAGAGAATGATCATGTAAATGGATCTAAGTATGGGCGTAGCCATCCGTCGTAGCCATTCATCTGAAAGGGACATGTATATCAACATAACCATGTCACATCACTTCGAAACTTGGACTTTTGTAATCTGAGCCCAAGGTCTTTCGCTCCAACATGACTTGATCAAAGTACAAATCCTAAAATGTGGATAGATGTGTTGACATCAAACATGCTAGAAATTTGCTTGATTACTAGTCAATGATGTAAACTATTAACAAGCGTGAGAGAAACCACCAATAATAACAATGGTCCTCAAGGTACTATCAGCACAATCCATGGAATCTGAATAGAGGAACTGAAGTCGAACACTCATGAAATCGCCTGATCGAAAGCCAATGATGTGAACTTGTTGTCGAGTGTGAAGAACTTACCATTAGGGCATGCAAGCTCTAAGGTATTGGAAGGGATTCTCTTGGTCAACTTCCCAGATAATGAGTTGAAGTTGATAGGAAGGGACCATGTCGAAGGAGGGCCATAATGAATCTGACATCATCGACACGAGACAAAATGATGAAAAATTATTTTGGATGATACAGAGAATCAGAGGTAAGTGTAACTGCAGAAGGATAACTCTTGAACAAATCGGCAACACAATTGGAAGTTTGGCAGCTTTTGGATCCATAGGATCGGTCGTCATGATGACGTGGAAGAGATCAAATGGAAGGAAAAAATGAACAGCCCAACCTAGGAAGGTCAACGATACAAAGGAGGATATCCCAACCCGACACGAAGTAGAAAGTTTCATGTTCAAGGGTGAGTTGTCGACACAACTGATTAGATTTCCAAATTTTCCCCCACCATTTTTGGCAGGTACCCCAATTATTTTTAATCGCAAGCTTGAAGGGGATAGTGTATGCTTGCACCGTAAGTTCATCCTTCGAACGAATATGACCTAGTAAGTGTAACGAGCTCTAGGAGGGAGAAGCTCATGTGTGTCATGACGATGAATCCGATGTCGTTTAATATTTTAACGAGTCCGACAAAGGTGTAACTCGGTATCTTTTTAATGTTTAGATAGTTTGAAAAGACACAGAAAAGAAAACTCCACATGGTCCCTTTTCATGCATTTGTGTCTCTTGAGCCCGAAAAGGTAGAAAATGATACTTGAGAGAACTGCTTGACGATTTCAGTCAAGGAGTATTTTTTTTGTAAATAGTGCCTCCCAACCCAAAAAACGAGTAAACTTATACTAGGAATATGATGTTTTGCATCTATTAACGAGTTAGAAACTATAAGGGCTCGACTATCTTTTCACATTTAAAGGGTCGGAAAAGAGCTTGAAAGCAGACCCCCCATTTATTCTCTTTTACAAGAGAAGAGGGAAAAATAATCGGCAATCTTTTCATATGAGTTTTACGAGTCGAGAAAAAAGCTAAAACATGACTCGGCATCATCATCGAACATCCATCATCTGTCGTTGCACAAAAGCGTAAAGTGCATTATCCAATTATTGAGGCAAAATAGGTCAAAATATTCACAAAAACCTAATATTTCATGAAAAACTGAATAAAAAGGAGGAAAAGTAAATAGTTTTTACCATTTACTATTTTACCTTGCTATGAAAGACTTTTTACTCACTTTTTCCCTAATTGTTCTGGAGTAGATTGTGGGAGATTCGAGAGGGCATTTTTCGAGTCGCCAGTTACAGGTAAGAGCCAAATCCCTAAGCTTCATTTTCATACCATTTATTCTTGTTTTTAACTATTTTAGGATTTTTGAGCGAGGATTTATAAAAAGTTTTCCACCCTCGGTCAACACGACTTTCGGGCACAGAATCACGCCAGGCGAGGGTAATTAACACGACCTATCACACCATCGGTGCAACTGTTTTTAAAATAAGTGTGTTGGCACCGTGAATAGGGAAAAACCATATTTCCTCTTAAAACCACCATTGAAACTTGTAATTTATGGGGCAAAAATGATTATTTACTCAAATATATGGCTTTTGCAGGAAAGAATCATTGAAAATGGTAGACTGGAAAGAACGGGAGCACGAGGATGTGGACACCCAAGCACTAAACGATCCAAATTGCCTAGAAGCTTTGAGGGCTTGTGGGCTCTTGAAATTCTTTCTCACACCAGGGATGTAGGCCCAACCTGAGTTGCTTCGATACCTGATTAGTCTTTGGGACATAAATTAGGATATATTCGTCATTGGTGACCAAGAGCTAGAGTTAGAAACTTCAGACATATATTTCATCACAGGACTGTCCCGAAGAGGGGAACCAATCAACTTGTACGGGCCACACCCAATTGGGGCAATCATATTCATGTTTCTCACCGAACATTGCCCTGAAGCCCTCAAATCCAAGAGAGGGAAGATTGAGATTTTCACAGTTCATGATCTGACACTAAGAGTGCCATTTTTGACTATCAACAAAGTGGTAGGGTCCGAGGCAGTGCATGAGAATAACAAGTCGAAGTTCCTGTATCCTATCGACTGCATAACACTGACGATCTTCATATGGGTGTAGGTCATGAATATCAACATAAAACGCCAGCTGAAGGCGTGGAATCTAAAGCAATTTTGCTTCGGATCCATACTAGTGACCTTTTTCTTGGAACAGGTGCCATTGTTCCAGTACCAGTTGACTAAGGTAGATCCTCCCATGCCACACGACCCGCAGATGGCCCACTGGAGTCATTTGATGCCCAAGATCATAGGGGCCAGCACATGTCGTATAGATCTACATTCTTTTCATGGATACAATGACAAAAGATCATCATGGAGGATTGGCTGTATAGTGACACCGACTTCCGTGGAGATCTGGACATGCCTCTACCAGATGGAGAGGATTTTGATGATGAAGGTAAAAAATCAATTTTTTTATTTTGTGATTTTTTAATTTTTTTGGTGTATATGTGTTTATAACATTTCACTTTGTTAATGCAGACTTTGGACTGGAGCATCCTACTAGAAGGTCCCCAATAGCTAGGCAAGTCGCCCGCCCGATTGATGTTGTCACTTCTTATCAAGAGGTGAGTGAAAAAAAGGAGGATATCGCAAGGAACCTTTAGGGGTTAACTCGTGGTATCCCAGAGTATGCTCAGGTGGGAAACATTCCTCCCCAGTACCAGAGAAACATGGTGGGACTATCAGATCGGATCCGTCGATTGCTTACTCGTGTTGCATGAGCCGTGTCATGCTACCGAGATCACCATGTTGATTAGTTCCTAGGTCCAACACTTATATTTTTTGAGGCCTGTGTACCATGGATATATGAGGCCTGTGAGCTGCCGATGTTATTTTGGACACACATATTATTTTTTGGGGTTTTCATGTATCAAAAATTATCACCATATATATATGTGTGTGTGTGTGTGTGCTGTTTTTTATTTCTTACTATGGTACAAATGGTTTGTTTTATCTTTTCACATGTTTCGTAAATATCTATCCAACACATAATTAGCTAATGCATTTGTCAATGTATTAATGCATCTAGGAATATGATTATATGTAATGTAATCAAAATGTCTTTCCAATAGATGAATACGGAGATACATTCTCAGTATTTGAGGGTTTTTGATGGAATATTCCTCGTTGAGTTGAAGGATGACAAGCTGTGATTCCATGTTGACAACCAACTCTCGAATGTCAAGAGGAATGGCTTCTGACAACAGTTCGATGACCGCACTGTATTCAGAAATGTTGTTAGTTGTATGACCAAAGAAGATACCTTGAAGATCAATCAACTCACTGTTGGTGCCATAAATAGCCCATGCCGCGGATGATAGGTTCTAGGTATTGTGGCAAGCACCATCAGCAAAACTAATGTGGGGAGTCACAGACATCTGCAAAGCAAGGAAAACATAGTAAACAGGAAAGTTGTTTGAAAACTAACACACCAAACCACATTGCACAAAAATGAATGACACAGTGATGTACACAAGTAACCATGCAAGATGACCTAAGCATAGTACTTCTTGAGAGAGTCCATGCTGGGACTCGGGGAATCAATCAACACAGATGAAAATTGGAGTTTTACCATTGTCATGATGAGTAAGCATCGACTCAGCCAAATAATAGAGTAGAACACATATAAGGCTCTGCCCCCATGCCCCTTGGGCAAGGGAGGGTTACGAGTCAGATGGAAACCCCATGGCAAGAATGGGAAATTAGGAAAAACTCAGGGAGGGAGAAAAATCTTAAATCCATGAAGGAATAAAGGTGCCCTCAGTTGAAAGATCTTGACCACGTCAGGATAAACTTACACGTCAAGAGGCAGCTGAGAAGAAAACTGTTCAAGGCACATAGCATGACCATCGGGCTAGGCAGGAACGACGAACGAGGAAGAGTATTGTTCGATGGTGGTTCCTCGAGAGACATGACTTCCATAATACCTTCTTCCGCAAGGAAGGTCTCAGCTAAGGGATCAAGCGATTCCAAAGTGCCAAGCCACAAGGATTGAGAATACGTATAGAGAGTGGTCTTCGAAACAGAAGAATCAAAGGATGCGGAACTCGAAGCTGAAGCAATTTCCATGTAATTGATTTCGGCAGGACTAATTGGCATAACCTCACCCTAGGTATCAACAAGATCTGGTGAAGGTATGACCCAAGGTTCAGATTTGACTGATACCATGTTTACAAAGGTAACATGAGGAGGTAGGAGCCGAAAAATTTCCATTAAGGCAAAATCTTTCAAAAGACCTACCCCCACACTCTCATAGGGAGCACCAATGTGATTGACATACAGAACATTTCCATCTGAGGAAGAAGAGGCAAAGAAAGACAGTTGGTCGACTGTGACAATATTCCCTTGATGGGGAAAGCAAATCACTCAGAATAGGGAGGAGGATACAACATGCATAGCATGGGTCTAGCTCTGGCCAACTAGAAGGTTGAATTGAGGCTTCTGTGATCCATATCAAGTTTATGAGAAAAAATATTTTGGCTTAAATCACATGATAGTGCATTTGTTGACATGTTTCAACCCAACGAGTGTGGTTCATCGTCAGGACA
Source organism: Pinus tabuliformis (assembly GCA_031772625.1). Lineage (NCBI taxonomy): Eukaryota > Viridiplantae > Streptophyta > Pinopsida > Pinales > Pinaceae > Pinus > Pinus tabuliformis. Next base: position 45,413,279 of record CM062815.1, read on the forward strand.
AGTTGAAGAATCAGATCATGGCTACATCTTAAATAGGGAGAGTAGACTTTCCAACGGCTTGGTTTGACTAAAAAATAGCTATATTAGACTGGACAGGGAAAACGGCTATAATTGACTCAGAAATGGCTATATTTGACTATTTAATTAAAATAATATTATTATGTTAAAAAGAATCTTATTTTAATTTTTATTTTAAGTAAAAAATTAACCAATTATGAGTCAAAAATCTAGGGAATGTGATAAAATTGTTAACTTGTATTATTAGAATAATCTTAATATTATATTAACATAATAGAATTATTCTTATTATTAATGGATAGGGTAGCTATTTAATATAAATTAATTAGTAAAACACTAATAGATTAGTGTGTAATGATTTAATATTAACTAGAATAATATTGATTATTAATATAATAATTATTAATATATTATTAGTTAAATTATTATTCCAATATTAATAGATCTAGGGATATTAGTAAATGTAAGAATTATTTTAAGATATTTCATTAATTAGTTGACCATAGTTATTATTCGAAAATATTAGATATTAACTAAAATAATAATAATTAATGCTATATTATTCTTATAATAATGCTATATTATTAATCTTATTAATGATGGCATGTGTAACTAATTAGTATAAATTTAATATTGAGGTTATTTAATGGGAATAAGTATTACCACTTCTAGGGATATTAGTAAATAGTAAGGATTTAGTGATAACTAATATAATATTAATTCTCGTTATATTATATATACTAGATCATTTGGATTAGTTAAGAAAAGGTAATATTTAAATTAATATCTAATATATATTATTAGTAATATTAACCAAAAATAATAATATTAGTTATTATTATATTCTAGTTATAGTATTATTCTAATTATTAATGGTTAGGGTAACTAATAGTTGTAGGAAACTTAGTGATAGTAAGGATTTAATGTATTATTATTATAATAGTATTATTATTAAAGGAAGGGTAACTCATTAATATGAATCTATTGGTAAAGTTGTATAAATATTAAATGTTAGATAATTTAATCTATTTAGATAGTTATGAAAAGGACTATAAAAAAAAACATAATTGAAAAAAAATAGATAAATAAAAGAATTCAAGGTAGATATATTTAAGAGGATAAAATGAAGGCTCGAGAAAGCAGGCGAAGGGTAACAAGGGAAATTTTTTTTTAGAACAAACTGTCAATAGAGGGAGGGGGTAGGGGAAGGGAAGAAATGATTAGGAAGAGAGGGCAGGAATCCAACAACTACTGATCTTCCATCCGTCGTCTCTATTGAGATTGCTAGGCCTTCTTTCAATCTCAATGGCTTCCCTAAATTTACGGTGATGGAACTGCGCAACTCTAGCAATAACTTAAAGCTTCCAGAAATTCGGTGGTTGAAAAAGAACATAAAGAATGAATCCAAGGGTTCCATCTTTCTTTTGTTCAAGGGACCACTGATAAGATTATGAAGATTCTTAGGAAGCATAATATTCCCTCGACCTTTAGACCCCTTAACACCATTCGTAAATCCCTTCGCTAAGTGAAGGATCCTATCGACCCTATGGACATGAAGGGTGTCTATATTATTCCCTATTCCTGTGGGACCCCCTACATTGGTGAGACTGGACACTCTATTAATCAAAGGATTAATGAGCACGCAACTGACCTAAAACACAGGAGAACCAAATCTTCTGCATTAGCAGATCATGTGGAGAAGCCCAAACATCATGTTTATATTGAGGAGGCCAATGTTATTGCTAGAGTTGTGTAGTTCCATCACCGGAAATTTAGGGAAGCCATTGAGATTGAAAGAAGGCCTAGAAATCTCAATAGAAACGACAGATGGAAGATCAATAGTTGCTGGATTCCTACCCTCTTCCTAATCATTTCTTCCCTTCCCCTCCCCCCTCCCTCTATTGATAGTTTGTTCTAAAAAAAAAAATTCCCTTGTTACCCTTAGCCTACTTTCTTGAGCCTTCCTTTTATCCTCTTAAATATATCTACCTTGAATTCTTTTATTTATCTTTTTTCTTTTAGTCCTTTTCATAACTATCTAAATAGATTAAATTATCTAACATTTAATATTTATGCAACTTTACCAATAGATTCATATTAATGAGTTACCCTTCCTTTAATAATAATACATTAAATCCTTACTATCACTAATTTTCCTAGAACTATTAGTTACCCTAACCATTAATAATTAGAATAATACTATAATTAGAATATAATAATAACTAACATTATTATTTTTGGTTAATATTACCAATAATATATATTAAATATTAATATAAATATTACCTTTTCTTAACTAATCCAAATGATCTAGTATATATAATATAACGAGAATTAATATTATATTAGTTATTACTAAATCCTTACTATTTACTAATATCCCTAGAATTGGTAGTACTTATTCCCATTAAATAACCTCAATATTAAATTTATACTAATTAGTTACACATGCCATCATTAATAAGGTTAATAATATAACATTAATTATTATTAATTTAGTTAATACCTAATATTTTCAAATAATAACTATGGTTAACTAATTAATGAAATATATTAAAATAATTCTTACATCTACTAATATCCCTAGATCTATTAATATTGGAATAATAATTTAACTAATAATATATTAATAATCAATATTATTCTAGTTAATATTAAATCCTTACACACTAATCTATTAGTGTTTTACTAATTAATTTATATTAAATAGTTACCCTAGCCATTAATAATAAGAATAACTCTATTATGTTAGTATAATATTAAGATTATTATAATAATACAAGTTAACAATTTTATCACATTCCCTATATTTTTGACTCATAATTGGTTAATTTTTTACTTAAAATAAAAATTAAAATAATATTCTTTTTAACATAATAATATTATTTTAATTAAATAGTCAAATATGGCCATTTCTGGGTCAATTATAGCCATTTGTCCTGTCCAGTCTAATATAGCTGTTTTTCTGTCAAATCTAGTGTTGGAAAGTCTGCTCTCCCTATTTAAGATGTAGCCATGATCTAATTCTTCAACTTGTCCTAACGATGAACCACCCTCGTTGGTTCAAAACGTGTCAACAAATGTACTATCATGAGATTTATACTAAAATATTTTTTCTCATACAAATAGAAGGTTGTAATTGAGATTAGCGCCAACAATCTCTACCTCGACTTGTAATGTCTTTACCTCCAGAGTAATGGCAAGGTTAGGTAAGACACCGAAGGGTCATGAATCGCGCCCATCCAAAGCTTCCAAAGTGTTCGAGGATTGGTTCAAAGCAGGAGAACCAATGGCCTTCCAACATGCGATTAACATGATGTAGGTGGAAGCACCTTCATCTATGACGGTCCTGTGGATGGTCTTCTCATTAATTATTACCTGAATGAGAAAGGCAATCTGATAAGGGAGACGCAGAACATGGTTCTCTAGATCAAAACATATCAAATTGGAATCGGTGGGATCAATACCCGCAATAGCTCACAGCAAATATTTCCGCTGTGATGGGCAGCTTTGGAGCACCTCGAGAGCTGACATAGCTGATGGCGCCTGAGCCAAATCCTCAACAATATTATAGTGATGAGTGACTCGGGTGCTAGGATTGTATAAGTATTTCCGCAACACACCTCGAGAGGGTGGACATATAGTGGAATCAGGGTTAGGGCACTCAATATGAAGAGGCCCAGAACTGGGCAGAAGAAGGGGTGGCTTCTTTCTCCTTCCCATCTCTCAGAGTAGGAGTTTGGTAATATTTTGATCTAGTAGCCACATTAATAGTCATACTCCTCATGAACACTTGAGATCCCGAGGAAGAAGATGATTGAGGTTGGTCTACCATTTGGGTCTGCTCAGATGGAAGTGGCTCTTTGAGGATGTTATGAAACTAGCTCACAAAAATATAGAAAAGATAGATCAACGCCTTAGAATTCAGCCTCTTCGAGGGGGCAACCTCCTTTACATTACATAAATGAACAATTCTTTCGATGATACAAATGACAAGACCTCCTTTCTATATATAGGAGTCTAAGGGGTCATAATATAATCAGAGCCAACATAACAATAATAATTTAAGGGCAAAATAATAACAATAGTAGGCTTCTATGGGGCACAATAATAAAAATATGGGGACTACATGGGTACAACAATATAATAAGGGGGTTGTACTAATAACAGTAAGAGGTTATACTAGTAGTATAGGGGCCTAACATGCCCCTCTCCTTCAAAAAGTGTTGTCCTCAATCCTTGAGTAGTTCTTGATGCTTTTGTATAAAATTCTTGTCCTCCCATGTGGAATATTCAGTGGGTAAGTTCTTCCACTTGATGAGACACTCTAAAATTGATCACTTTCCTAGCTGTTGGGTTCTTGTTTCTGTGACTGCTCTAGGTTCCAATATGATTTTTCCTTCCTCTTCAAGTTCTGGCAATATTGTTTGAATTGGGATATTCTGCAACTTTTGAATGAGTGGCCACACTTCTTTGTCCTTATTCCATTCATCCATTGCTTCGTTTATCCAATCTGGTTGGATAGTAGAAATAGCACAAAACAATGCTTCCACATCCTCATCCTTTCTTGAGAGTGCATCTGCAACAAAATTTTGCTTCCATTTTCTATAGATGATGTCAAAGTCATAACCCAACATATTTGTGACACATTTTTTCTGTTCTTCTAAAGATAATAGTTTTTCTAAAAAGTATTTAAGACTATCATGATCCATTTTTACCTTCCTTTTTTTATCAAATTTGGTTGGATAATTGTACTAACCTCTACCATTTTTGCAACCATATGTTCAATTTGACTCCTTTGGGCATATGGATATCTATAAGGCTTTATGTTTGGAGGAAAACATCTTGGAATAAAATGAATAGCATGATCATGATCACGAATACGTGGGAGACCTTTGGGATTCTCAAATACCTTGGAATGATTGTCCAAGACTTTTTGGAGATCTGGAGAAATACATGATTTCGATGTGCGAACAGTTAGCGAACATAATTGTGCAATTGCACCTCGTTGTTCTTTCTTTAGAATATTTTTCATTCCATCAGAGTTGATTATATTTCTCGGTTTCCTTGTGATACCCCTTAATTCAACTTCCTTTCCTTCTGAAGAAAATTTCATAAAAATTTACTAAAAATTAAAAGCTTTTGTACCCAAGGATTGTAGCCATTGGACTCTTAGTACAACATCAACACCACCCATTGGAACGGAAAACATTGGGATATTCAAAATATTCTCCCATGGATAGCTTGATATTATGGCACTTACCAGAGCAATTTATGGTTCCTCCACTTACAACTATCACTTGACACTCTGGTGCTAGATCTAGGAAGCAATTCAAGTCCTTGGCTATCTTACAATTAATAAAATTATGGGTACTACCTAAATTAATCAACACTATTACCTTTCTCTTCTTGATATATCCTTCTATCTTCATAGTTTTAGGAGTGGTAATTCTGATGAATGCATTACAAGATATGGTCAGATTCATTACTTCTTTCTCTAGGGTTGGTTCTTGGTGAGTATCCTTTTCTTTTGATGTTTCTAGATACTTTTCTTCCTGATATTCCACTATTTGAACCTTCTTCTTCTTGATATGTCCTTATATCTTGAGAGTTTTGGGAGTGGTAATTTCTTCCAATGCTTTATAAGATATGGTCAGATTCATTTCTTGATGCTCGATGTGACCTTTCACTTCTTGAACATTTTTCTTCTTGATATGTCCTTCTATCTTAATAGTTTGAGGAGTGGTAATTCTAGCCAATGCATTACAAGATATGGTTGGATTCATTTCTTCTTTCTCGATGTGAAATTTCACTTCTTGAACCTTTTTCTTCTTGATTTTTCCTTCTATTTTGATGGCTTGAGGAGTGGTAATTTCAACCAATGCATTACAAGATATGGTCGGATTCATTTCTTCTTTATCTATGCTTTGTTCCTAGAGTGTATCCTCTTCTTTTAGCCTTTCTTGCTCCTTTTCTTCTTCCTCTTCACAATCTATGTAGAATAATTTCTTCTCAAAACACTTATGACCTTTAGTGTATTTGCTATCACAACTGTAACAAAGCCCTTTTTCCCTTTTTTCTTCCAATTGTTGTGGTGTCAACCTTATAGGTTGTGGAAGGCTGGGGGCAACAACACTTCCATCTTTATAGTTGTCAGTGGTATGCTTCGTAGTTGCCATAATTTTGCTTTCCATTTTTCTTGCTAACCTGAATGCCTTCTTGTTATAGACAATTTTGTGCCTTGCAGCATCAGGCATGAATTGTCAATAATCCAAGGGATCCAAAGTCCCTAAACATGATGTTCCTACCCCTAGAGGAGCAAGGTCAACAAGCCAACAGCTCTCAGATCAGTTCTCCACCTGAAAACATTCAAAAACAAGCAATCCTGAAATCAAAGCAGGTGCTCCACTAGGCTTCTGCGCTGAAACTCATTTGCTCCATGGTGTACCTGCGTTGCAAAGCAAGTGGAACAAAGGCCACCTGCGCTGAGCAAGATGGGACAAGTGGCACAATGAGTCATTTCTCTGGAATCTTCCAAAAATGACACTTGGATCAGGGATTTCGCCTTGTGATGAGTCAGAGGCTCTGTTTCTCCAAGTGGAAGCAAGGTTCTCCAAGTGGACTCAAGAACTGAAGATCAACTGAAGAGAGAGAGGACACAAGGCAGCTACACATCAGTTGCAAGCTGACTCATCCTTTCTCAATTCATCTATATATTGAGCTCTCTCCTATGAGCTCAGGAGGCTGGAATTTTGTGCAAAGTAATGATATGCTGTTGGTTTCACTATAGAGCTATTGGGTGATTGCTTGAAGGAGGTGAAGAGGAGAAATTCTTTCTGCTGGGAGATGTTGCTGGATTGGAGCCTTCAATGGTTGTAACACTCTCAGAACTTTACTTCTTCTATTAATAAAAGCTATTGAGGTTCTTCTATATGCACTTGTTTCAATGATGTGTTGTGATAATTGTATATTTGATTTATGCTAATCCTTGAATCAGTTATGATTGCATGCTTCTTGTAGTTTCCTTCTTTGTTATTTTGCAGGATCTCATTGTAGCTGGGCCAGCAAAAGAGCAAGGAGCTGGGAGCAAGCAAGCAAAGAGAAGAGTTTGGATTCGACATTAAGCGCAAGGCAACGGTTAGTGCATTTCTTCATTCTCTCTTGCTTTCATAAAGAAGTAAACCTTAAGTAGTTTTCTTTACAGTTGTTGATGAGGTACTATCACCCTTAGAGTGGGATAGGGTCATCCGAATCGGATACTTTTCCCTACAACAAACTGGCGACTCCGCTGGGGATCGTATCTGTTTGATTGTTTGTAGTATTTTGCTATTCATTTCCTGAACAAAAGAGTACCAAATCGAAAAGCTTTTGACTATATCAAAAGCGAAGTAGAGGGCAGCTACTCTAGCTCATTTCTGAGCATGTTCATGATTTGAAGAGCTGATCTACAAAGATCCTTGTAAGCTCTTAGTGATAGCTTTTCACTTTCCTTGTTATCCCTTAGCGTGTGCTTGACTGATAGCTTCTGATTTGAGCAAAAACTGTGAATTTTTGAGAAAATTGTGACCCGGAAACTGTGAAAACGAAACTTTCGTTTTCCAAAGCAGGTAGTACACAGGCTACCTTCTTTGCAACGCAGGTCCCGAAGGGGCTACCTGCGCTGAGAGCCAGATTGGCTGTGCAGCACCTGCGTTGGCCCAATTCTGCCTTGTGCAGTTGGGGTTTCCTCCCTTTTTCCTATCTGTTTTCACTATAGTTTTTGCAGCCAGTTACCAGTCTTGCACCTATTTGAAACCAACCTTACTTGCCATCATTCTGCCTCTGTTATATAACGAAATTGTACTTGTTCTTTTGTATTTCTTACGTCATTTACAATTTCCCATAACGAAAGTGAACTAGTCTTGCTTTTGGCCTCTTAGATCTGAACCTGTGTTAGGCATTTTGCTGGTCTAAAGAGTTAGCTTGTTTGTTGTCCATAGCTGATTAGTCTTTTCACTTTTGTCATTATGGTTTGATTTCATGTATTTCCAATGATTAAACAAGTAAATCTTAAGGTGTCTTTTGATTTTGGACTAGCTTGTTTACTTTCGCTTTAAATCGAAATCAAAGTTATATAACGACTTTCTTTCTGTAATACATCAACATTAAGGAAGGGAAAAGAAAATGCATGCATTGTGCATTTTGCATTTGACTGTTTGCATGAAGATTTAGGAAATTTTGCATTAGTGTGTGCTCTATGATCTGTGAGAAAAGATTTGCCTTTCTTCTCCCTCAGTAGTTAAGATTTTCAAAGTTGAAAGATTGAAAAGTTTGCTTCTCATCTTAGACTGCTTTCAGGAATTTGTTACATACATCTCGTGGTGATCCTTAAAGGCAAACTGCTAAGCAAGATCAACATTAAAATAAATTCAATTTACATAACAACGCTTTGTAACATAACGCAAACACATAGAGGTCTAGGTAGAGACGTGTTCCGGCGTCGTTAAACTTAGTGACTGTCGATCTCTACGAAGGTGGGTGATTCCTCCTGAGAGTCGGTGGCACTAATACGGACTTGTGCTCCCACGTACTGTCACGTATATATTGGGACACCCCTATAGGAACAAAGCCTTTATCCATAGGAAGCCGTGTCGGCCGCCCTACTGATCGCAATGCAGTGAACACAGCATTCACGAAGATTGACCACACGTACCGTAAAACGTATTCCGTGGTTTTGCGAAAGGTTTGGCACACCCTCTGCCTAGAACTCCAGAGCAGTTTCTTTTGGCCTTTTTCAAACTCTATAACTGAAAAAGTCCAACCGAGCATTTGTCACTTCGGGCTCGTTAATACATCGAAGGAGACTAGAGTCATCTTTAGCTTTTTCTCGACTCTTAAAACATGAAAAAGCAAAGTTGTGTCTAAAGCGTCGTTAATAAAATTTATTTTAATCGGAACATAATCACCTGTTATTCCCACGTTGATCTTTCAGTTGAAAAGTATGGAGCCCACCAACCAAGGAAGTCACCTTGGTGGAAGTCCCAATCCCTTCTCCTCTTGGGGAGATGTTGGTGCGCCTCATATGGCCACATTGTCACTTCCAGGATTGACAATTGGCCTACCTGTATGGCTCTTTTCAACTAATGTAGTTCAAATCGCCACTAATCCTGAGCAGTCGAATCAACAGTCAGACCAGTCTAGAGCTACCCACCAGCCTTCCACTTCTTACAATTCTTCCTCTGATCCTTCATCTTCGCAGGGTAGAGCCGGCAAAAGTCAGCCTCCCAAGGAGAAGAAGGAAAAGAAGAAGAAAGAAAAGAAGCAAAAGGGGCCTATGGCGAAGGCGACTGGGGGCAAGCAAAAGACATCTGACAAAAATCCACACACTGCACCGACCGGGCCTAAATCGCCATGTGTCATTTGCAAAGGGATCCACTTCCATTGTGATTGTCCTTGTATTCCCTGGATACTAAGGGACTAGTCCCCCAGACTGCACAATCCGGTAGCATCAACCTCTGGTAGTCATGTTGATTGCAGTCCATCAACTAGCGAGAGTGAAGGACGAAAAGGGAGACCAAGATCACCCTGTATGTTGTGTGAAGGCGATCACGCCATTCACCGATGTCCATTCTTAGATGAGGCGAAGAGAGTTTTGGAAGATCGTCCGGTATCACCGTTACGACTTCCTCCTGGATACCAAAAACTCGTGCCTAATCCCTCGGTAGTTGAAAATCCAGCTGGCCCGCTCAAGTGGTCAGCTGAAGTGTCAGTCATTGAGAATGAACCAACTGAATCTAGACCAGACGAAAGTCTAAAGGTCGATACGGCAGTTGACCCAGTTCTTCCTTCAGAGGTTTCATCCTCAAATGACTCCGTCATTGAAGATCCATCTTCAAATGACACCCTCACTGAAGAGGATAAGGATGACACCGTCCATATTCTTTTCATCAACACAGACTCTGATGAGCATCAGGGCAATGCGCCCATTCCTTTATCGCCGGAAGGAACATCGTCAGGGTCGTATCCGGCCGTGTATTCGGTCCTACCGCCAAGCAACCTAGTTGTATCCTTTGATTGGAATCAACTAGGCAGACCCCGGTTACCAGCCAATATCCCATTCAGAATCATTGTCCAGATCTATAGAATGGTAATGGCTGGAACTATCATTGATGAAGGGGCATCTGTGAGTATCCTTTCCTCTATTGCTTGGAAAGCACTGGGTTCCCCGGCGCTTTTACCTGAGATGAGAAATCTATCAGGTTTCGATAAAGGAACCAGTCGCCCGTTAGGGATTCTCCCCAATGTTCCAGTTACATTGAAAGGGAAGACAGTTCATATGAACATGATGGTCGTCCAAGGACCCTTGGTTTATAACTTACTCCTTGGATGAGACTATATATATTGCATGGAGGCAATAGTGTCCTCACTCTTTAGAGTTATGTGTTTTCCGCACGAAGGAAGAATGGTCAAGCTCGTAGACCAACTTTCATTTCCAGGATCACGCATCGCAAATAGTCAAATACCATCCCTTAACGGTTTATTCACTCAAGGAATGCCTCCACCCCCGGTTCTACTTCCCGATAAATGCGAGTGATTCGGAAGAAAGAACTGGGACCCAGGGGGCATGCACCCTGGCCTGCCTTGGGCAGAGGAAACCTTGGGTATAAAGTTGATTTCCGCAGAAGAATATGACTAGTCCGTACCCCGTCCGAAAGAAGGAAGAGAGGGTTGTTCTAGAATAAGATTCTTTTGTCAAAGTTATGTGAGCGGAAGAATCGCTCCCTTTGTCTAAAAAAGTAGGCTCTCCTAAGGAGGAGATCCATTTGTGGCGGCAAGTAGCCACCATCTTTGAATGTCAAGCCTCACCCATTAAAACACATGTTTTGAAGGATAAGTAGGGGCAGTCTCCAAAGAAAGAGATGAAATTGCTGCAACAAGTAGTCACCATCCTTAGCAACCTAATGATAGACATCGCCGGGAAAAAGAGTTTAGTTTGCAGCAGCAAATAAAGCCATTTTTCGGATAATAAGAAAGAGGCAGCGCCTCGAAATTATACTTTATACCTGGGGGCATGCGAACCTTTTGGAGTGCAAGCACGGGACGACTATTTATTTTTTAAATTTTTAGGTCCTCCCTTTAAACCTGTAGGTCTAACCCGTTAAACTCGTAGGATTAGCCGTTTCCAGCTTGCATAAAGAAAGGATGAGGGGCAAAAGTTAAAACTTGCCAAATAGGAGCATAGCTTCGTGAGATAAAGCTCCTTAAAAAATAGCTATCTCACCTGAGGCGTTTCTTGTATTATGACTGGTATAATCGAGCAGTTTTAGCAATGTTCATGCTCGTTAAAAAATAAACGCAAGATTCGAGCAGTTTTAGCACATAGTTCATGCTCGTTAAAAAATAAACATAAGTTGTGAGCAATCTTCCCCTAGAGTTCAAGCTCATCCAGAAAAAATGAACCGGTAAATAACCTTGGTAAATGTAACCTTTGACTGCCATATTAAAAGCCCTTGGTCGTGTTTATATGCCATCACCTCCATCCGTTCGTTTGGCCAATCGTTCATCTCCATATGATTGTTTACCTTCTTTTGAGGAACAGCTGCGAAGAGTGATTTCACTAAGCCATCCTTGTGACACTGCCGTGATTGGAATATTCCAACCTGTACCTGGAATCTGCTGCTACCCTGTTCATCACTCGTTCCTCAAAAGACGAGTCTTCTTTGAGCTCTTTTCACTGACTCGTAAAATATGAAAAGTTTGCCGAGTTTTGGCCTTCCAGCTCGTTAAAGCGACCGGAAAGCTATCCCTCCTCTAGATTTTAATCTTTTTGGACCTGAGGGATTATTGCACAAAAAGATCGAGCGCTTGTTTTGTTCGGCTCGTTAAAAGTACCGAAAACTCATCCCTTCTGTATTGTTTTATACTTTTTCGGACTTAAGGGATTAGATGACGAAAAAGGAATTCTGGAGTTGACTTTATGTACCTTTTCAGACTCTCTAAAAATGAAAAGGACCGAGTTATCCTTGTCGTTAGACTCGTTAAATTCATTAAATAGCGACAAACTTGTCTTTAGACGAGAACGAGTTTCCCTATCGCTAGGCTCGTTAAAACATAGCGATGGGCTTGCCCGAAGGGCAGGTTATAGAACAAGCATATGTTATCCTCCTCAAGCTTGACAAAAATAAAGAGGTACTGGTCAGCAATGACTGGGGAAAAATTGGGAGAACCTCACAGCTTTAATGGTAGCAAGTCGCTCTTGAACATGACACTTTGTCCTCCGTATCACATCGGGTTGGGTTGTTTCATTCACCGGTCTCATCACCATGGTCCTCGCCACACCATCCATAGTTGGGGTAATGCTACCGATCCATCACATCAGTGTCGTTATATGTTCAAGAGATGTTGTTCTGCAAAGAGTCAACCGTGTCCCATCCACTGCCATACATTGTCCTTCATCCATTTCATGACCGCCACCCTGAATCATACATCACAGTTTGTTTTCACCTCATCACAATCACTAGCTCCGTTCCGTGTCAATGATGTGGGATTCATTAAGGCCCTCCTTTGACGGATCACTCCTTGTCGACATCAGCTCATTATCCAAGGAGTTGATCTAGGAACAACCCATTCAGTACTTTGAAGCTTGCATGCCTCAATGGCAAGTTTCTCACTTCCGGCGACAGGTATACATCAATGACCTTCGACCAGAGGATTTTGCATGGTGGTCGACACCAAGTCCTTTATTCCCACCATGTGACTTGTACTGCTGTACCTTGAGGGTCATCATCCTTATCGGTGATTCCTCTCGCGCTTGTTAACGGTTTACATCATTGACCGGTAATCAAGCGATGTCTTTCCATGTTCGACTTCAAGAAATTCTCACATGGATCGACTTGTACATCGAGTGAAGATCGAAAGAGATTGAAGACCCCGGATCTAGTTTCATCCATCCGGGCTGCGATATATATTCAGGATATAAAGACATTTGATATGTACATCATTGCAGCAGATGATCATCCTTCTCAAAGGATGATAATTTCAGCAGAGAATTATCAGTCTACCATCAGACGATCGTCTGTTCTATGTACCAAAATGAATTTATAAAGCTGAGCATGGGAATGCCCGCCTCAGCTAGATCATGAAAAAGTATGAAAAATAATGTATTGTATTGTATCTTATTACAGGACACTTCTCAGCAGATTGAATGAACTTCGGATCCTCCTAATAAAGCATTTCACCCGATAAACGACCTCATACTTTAGGGGGCATCTGTTATAGACAATTTTGTGCCTTGCAGCATCAGGCATGAATTGTCAATAATCCAAGGGATCCAAAGTCCCTAAACATGATGTTCCTACCCCTAGAGGAACAAGGTCAACAAGCCAACAGCTCTCAGATCAGTTCTCCACCTGAAAACATTCAAAAACAAGCAATCCTGAAATCAAAGCAGGTGCTCCACTAGGCTTCTGCGCTGAAACTCAGCTGCTCCATGGTGTACCTGTGTTGCAAAGCAAGTGGAACAAATGCCACCTGCGTTGAGCGAGATGGGACAAGTGGCACAATGAGTCATTGCTCTGGAATCTTCCAAAAATGACACTTGGATCAGGGATTTCGCCTTGTGATGAGTCAGAGGCTCTGTTTCTCCAAGTGGAAGCAAGGTTCTCCAAGTGGACTCAAGAACTGAAGATCAACTGAAGAGAGAGAGGACACAAGGCAGCTACACATCAGTTGCAAGCTGACTCATCCTTTCTCAATTCATCTATATATTGAGCTCTCTCCTATGAGCTCAGGAGGCTGGAATTTTGTGCAAAGTAATGATATGCTGTTGGTTTCACTATAGAGCTATTGGGTGATTGCTTGAAGGAGGTGAAGAGGAGAAATTCTTTCTGCTGGGAGATGTTGCTGGATTGGAGCCTTCAATGGTTGTAACACTCTCAGAACTTTACTTCTTCTATTAATAAAAGCTATTGAGGTTCTTCTATATGCACTTGTTTCAATGATGTGTTGTGATAATTGTATATTTGATTTATGCTAATCCTTGAATCAGTTATGATTGCATGCTTCTTGTAGTTTCCTTCTTTGTTATTTTGCAGGATCTCATTATAGCTGGGCCAGCAAAAGAGCAAGGAGCTGGGAGCAAGCAAGCAAAGAGAAGAGTTTGGATTCGACATTAAGCGCAAGGCAACGGTTAGTGCATTTCTTCATTCTCTCTTACTTTCATAAAGAAGTAAACCTTAAGTAGTTTTCTTTACAGTTGTTGCTGAGGTACTATCACCCTTAGAGTGGGATAGGGTCATCCAAATCGGATACTTTTCCCTACAACACTTCTCTAATGAATCAAGTTCCCAAAGGTGAACATCAAGTTAGATATTATCCTTTAATGGCCTTATGAATACATCAATCCTATGCTCCTCTGGAATATTTTTTACCCTTATGTTTAATTTTTGGAACTCCTCAATGTGCTCCATTATTGAACCCTTTTGTTTGAGACTTATCAATTGGCTAAAAAAAGTGTGTTTTTTGTATCCTCATAATGTGTTGTCAATTCTTCTGTAAAAATTGCCCAAGTGATAATTTGTTTACTAGAGCAAAGACATTGGTACCATGCAAACTGATTTGGTTCAAAATATAAAGTTGCAATAGGTACCTTTTGTGTGTTTTGCACATTATTGAGATTGAAAAATTGCTCCATCTATAATATCCATGTTGCGGGATCCTTGCCATCAAACTTCCTCATATCTATTTTTGGAATATGGTGGGTCTTTGATCCAACATTAGAGTCTATGAAATCATGATTAACATTTCTTTTGTTCTCATCATGAGTTTCCTTTACTACTCTTTCACCATTAGTAAGTATTTCTTGTAGAAAATTTGTCAAATCTGTCTTCAAATCTGCCATCCCTGTCTTCAAATCTGTCTTCAAATCTATCTTCAAATCATTCATCTTAGCTTCCACATCATTCATCTTAGCTTCTACATCTTTCTTTAAACCATACATCTTAGATTCTATTATTTTTTGTGCTAGTGACATTTGTTGCACTTGGTCTCATAATTTTGATATATCATGTTGCATTTCTTCCTCTTCTTCATAAGTCATGCTAGAGCTTTTAGGTTGCTTACTTTTTTTTCACTTTGTAGGAGCTCGATATTGCCTCTGATGTATCTCTATAATTTCAGATCATCCAATTCTAAAATTGCGACCTGCAGTAGCCCTCTGTGTCCTCTTTCCAATGCCACCAGTCTGATCGAATTTAGATTCTCTAAGGCAGATTTATGCACAATCTCCCAAGATGACCTGATTATAGACCTTTTCAAAAGAATGAACTTGTAGGAAGTGCCATGTGTCACTGTTTCAACCTTAGGATCTGAAAAATATACACAGGAAGCTACAGTTCGTCCTCTTTCTCTAAATTCTTATGAAATTTCAATCTGATGCTCAAAACAAAAGTTATGACTATTTTCCCCAGATCACTTGTTTGGAATGTAATTCGAGAGTCTGCAAAAATGCCAACTTCCTCAGATCATATCTCCACAAATATAACATGAAAAGCTTTGAAATTCGGACTTGCAGTTCAGAACGATTTCGGCCCAAATGGTTTTTTTTTTGCATCTGAAACATCGTAGAAAAAATGTTATAGCGCAAATGCCACAATGACCTGTTTGGAGCAACAAAACCCTAGAATTCAAAGCTCTGATACCAAATGTTATGAAACCAGCTCACAAAAGATAGAAAAGATAGATCAATACCTTAGAATTTAGCCTCTTCGAGGGGGCAACCTCCTTTACATTACATAAATGAACAATTCTTTCGATGCTACAAATGACATGACCTCCTTTCTATATATAGGAGTCTAAGGGGTCATAATATAATCAGAGCTGACATAACAATAATAACGTAAGGGCACAATCATAACAATATGGGGACTACATGGGTACAACAATATAATAAGGGGGTTGTACTAATAACAATAAACGGTTACACCAGTAGTATAGGGGCCTAACAGAGGACAACTGGGGTCCCTTTGAGCAAACGAATAACTTTAGGTCGTCAAGGAAAATCCTTGGTGTAGTGATCCTCCTCGCAAATGAGGTAGGGATACTTAGGTTTCCGTTGTGACACCGGTTGATTTTGGAGGATCCTATTTTGGGGCATCGACTTTACCCTTGTTTTTTCCTTTCTTATTACCTTTTGAGGATTTGTCCACTATGGTAGACTGGATAGCATGGACCTCTGAGGCTTTACCAGGGCTAGGTGGATTCTAGGAAGAACTATTGGGAACAACACTCGAGACCGACTTCTACTTAGAAAAATATTTAGGAGGGGTCTGGGACACTGAACCAATAACTCCATCGACAGGAGGTGCATCCTTCGACTTTGATGCCTGGGATTGGACGATGGTCGTGGAGCATTGGGTAATAACTCATACAAAGTGTCAGACTGAGAGTAAAATAAATCTAAGTACTGGGCACGAGAAATGGCTTATTCTTCAATAACACACCCACCCATAGTTATATCGTGAGCAATTAGGGCCACGAACAATTTAGTGAACCATTCAGTGAGCAACTGATCAACAATCTCTAATTTGATCAGGCGACATCTACATCTATGTCTTCATTTATGGATGTAATCAGATATGTGTGTCATACTCTCTTTCTTAAACAATGTGAGCAAATAGGTGCCAATTTCATAGCAAACCGACAGCTGGAAATGCATGAGGAAATCCATGGCTAAAGAGTTAATGTCATGGTAAGTACTTCGAGGAAGCTTCATGTACCACTTGGCTACAACACCTGTGAGGGTCCTTTGGAAAAGATGGAGACGAATGGCATCGTAAATGTAAGAGTTCGAAGAGCGCTAGAGGTGATATGTCATCACGTGGGCTTGAGGGTCTTCTTTTGCTTTCCCATCGAATTTTGGAAAATCACTCGGTATCTTGGATGGAATCAGAGGCCAGTATGGCAAATGAAGAATTGGATCATTCATAAGACGAGACACATCTAGCAACTCTAGTGTGGCCAAGAATGGAAAATGAGTATTAAAAGGCATTATAGGTTGGTAAGCGGGTCCAAGCGGAGGAGACCATCCCTGATGGTAAGCATTTTGGCCCCACAGTGGGGGATTTTGGCCATATGGCATTTGATGCTGCCCCCATTGCAGGTTACCTTAGCCATAGGGAGGATTTTGACCTTGAATACCTTGGAACTGTATAGTCATAGGTTGTTGATAAGAAGTGTACAGGTTAAAAGGCTATTGAGCCTATTTACCTTAGACATATGGATATTGTACCTGTTGTCCCTGAACATATGAGTGGTGAACCTATTGTCCCTGAACAAGAGGATTTTGGACCTGGTGTCCTTGGGCATAAGGATTATACACTTGTTGCCCTATTGACCTAGAACATTAGGGTTTTGTACCTACTACCCTTGGCCAAAAAGATTTTGTACTTGTTGACTTAGGACATTAGGGTTTTGTACCTGCTACTGTAGGACTTGATCCTGGCCTTTCCCTTGCAAGGGTTGACCCTGTTGATATGTATATAAGGGTTGTTGTTGCCTGCATTGGTTTTGCTGCTGCAAGGGTTGGCCTTGCAGTTGCAAAATTTGTCCTTGGGGTTGCAGAGGTTGGACCTACGAGGACATGGGTCGGGATGTTAGCGGAGCATACTGCATCTGCTACTGCACGGTTTGTTGCAATTGTTGTAAGGGTTTCCCTTGTAGTTGTTGCAGTTGGCGTTGCTGCGGGATCATTTACCCTTGTTATTGCACAGATATCCCTTGCTGCCCCAAAGGTTTCCCTTGTGGTAAAAAAGGTTTCCCTTGTTGTTGTAGAGGTTGTCCTTGTTGTTGCAAGGGTACTTGAACAATGCCTGGAAAATTTTCGAACTGAATCTAGCCATAGCCACCTTGGAAAGTGGATGAGCCAAGCTAAACATACTACCCAGATTGAAGGGTGTAAGGTTGATTAACCATTCCTTGAGAACCATATGGAACTAAGGAGTTTGGTATTGGACCTGAGCCTCATAGGGTTGCTAATACTAGACATTTCTTGACCCATACAAACCAACGTGATTTTGAACCTGTTGTTATTGGACATTGCTTGATCCAGCAGGATCAACAGGGTTTTGAAGAAAGCCAGAAGAAGGTTGGTTCATACCAAGCATGTGAGCTTGTAAGAAACTCACATTGGTGGCACCTGACACCATAGAAACATTCAAGTTCTACCCCCTAGGTAGTGGCATAGCTTGACCACTGACCAGAGGGATGGAGGAACTGATAGAGACATTCCTCGAGACCATCGGTTTAACTGGATAGGTGACTGGGACTGACGATACAAGAGGGTTCAGAATGGTGGGTTGCACTAGGACTAAGGTAACAACCTATTGGGAGGGCAAGTTCATAATGAACGGACCTATAGTAGGCATGGTGCCTAACGCCAAAACATGGTTATTGTAAAGCGATGAGGCACTAGGTGTACCTGAAACCAATTGTGCCAAAGACACATAATTAGATGGCACACTGATGGGAAGTCTTCCTGTATAGGGCAAGCCTTCAAGAGGAAAAGGATGTTCCTCCTCCTTGATAGTGTGTGGAGTAGAAAATTCTGATTCCTTTGGAGAGGTGACTCGAGCATCGCCTTTGGGTTCCATATATGGGAACAAACAATGACGAACGACCGAAGAAGTATGAGGGGATAATTCCAAAGGAACACCCAGCTGATCATACATACTATATGGATGCTACAGTGATATCACAATAGGTTCAAACAAAGGATTCAGAGGAAAGATAACCAGTCCAAGCTGACCTTCAATGGTCAGTGAACTCTTAGGAGTTTGAATAGGATTGTCTGGAGATTGTAGGCCAAGATCGGCAGATGACCCAGTATCTAAAGTAGGTAGAGGATGAGATGACAAAGGTTGAATGCTCAGAACAATTCCGAGTTCAACACCTTGCTCCTCGGGTGACTCTGGTAACTCAGGAAATGGATCCTCAGGAAATCTTTCAGACATAGGAGAGGAAGAGGAAATAGGTGAACCAGATGGTTTAGCCATGATGACCTTGTCTTAGTTAATAGGAAAAGAGAGAGATAAACATCAAGGCTTTAAAACGTTATTTAAGGGAAACTCATGATTTGGTCTAGAAAAGACTAACGGGATGTTATCAGATCATGGGCAATCAATTATTAAGACGCATAAATAGACTAGTGCTCTTTCATTTTTTAAGAGTCAAGAAAGAAACAAATATGACTCTATCGCTTTCGATTGGAAATGAGATTGAAAGGAAAAGTGCTTGAATGATCTTTTAAGTTTAATGAGTCAAAAAGATCAAATAACTACTCTGGATGATCTAGGTAAAAAGGATTACCAGGCAACCATGAACAGCAGAATACCTCCCGGCAAATTGAGAAGTACGGGCAGGCAATCTCCCCGAATGTTGTGTTCAGTTTATCATGTTTCCAAGGCATCCGACTTGGCTTGCTATGGATAAAGGATTGCATCCTAGAGGGGTTTCTCGTTAAATACTCAACGGTATAGGAAGCACAAATCTGTACTAGCGTTGTCTAATGTCAAAGCTAATGACAACTGCTAAGTTTAAAGATGTCAGAACACGTCTTTATTGTATACCTTCTAGATATGATCATTAGATTTCAAATGCGCCTTAGGTTAATTGAGTTCATTTTAAAGTTTATCTTGAGTTATGTCTAATTTTCAAGCCTTAGCAATGTGACTCGAAAAACCTTAAATTCCACTAAATGAGACAAGACCCTTTCAATTCGATGAATTGTCTACACTAGAGAGGGTAGAAACCACACAATCAAATGCAAACCATCAAGAAACTGAAAGCAAAATGATATTTCACTACTTCACTTTTTTAGAAAATAAACTAATGAAAAATGCATTCCAATTCCTATTTTCTTGACAAGTACATTTCTAACAATCCTTTCAAAAGCAAAAGGGTTCTTTTCCTTTTAAAATTCCAATGAAATCCTAGTCTTTAATGATGTTGACTATCATAGCATACTGATGCAACAAACTAGAATTTAATACTTTTTCATGAAACAACGAAATGAATTTTTCGCATATAACACTTCAATGAAAAAAATTTCGAGACAATTAGCTCTTCAAGCAAATGAAAACATGAAAAGAGAAACCTATTCAAACTAATAAAGTACCGAATTTACCAAAAACAAGACAAGCAATGTGATCCATGCCGGAAAATAAATGTTTAGACAAGCAAACTAAAACTTTTCAAACTTGTGTAATGGAGGTCAAATCCGTAACAACACTACAAATGAAATGCAAGGAGTAATTACACCAACAACTCGACTCACTGAGTTCAAAATCAGCTAAATGGATGACAATCTAGATGTCCTAGTGTCACTAACCATCCAATGACCCAAGAAATCAAGAAAAAATATGCCAAACCAACAAGCAGATGAAACCAAATGAAAAGCAGCTTTCTAGTCAAGGACAAAATGGTCTAAAAGGTTTATGGGGTCAAAATAATGAGAGAAAAACACATTGACCAAGATTGGGGACAAACCCTAATCTCCACTTGCAGGCATCGACGTGACTACCTAACTAACAACAAGCACCAGAGGCAGGTCAGCATGATTGTTTCTCAACATATCGCGCTGATTGATGCGACTGTCAATGAATTGACCATGTTGAGCGAGGGAGCCAAGAATTTTTTTTTTTTTAAAGCTAGGACCAGATTTGCTACTATGAATTTCAACCTTAGACTAGTAAGCAAAGGAAAAGACACAGAACCAAAGGGAAAAAGTGGAACTAGAAAAGTTCACACAAAATCATGAAATCTCAAACAAGATAAACAGAAGGATTGGCTCCCCAGTATGGTCGCCAATTTGTGGTGAAGTAAAATTATGAGTGCAGACACAAACAATTCCTCTAGCACGACAATGGGTCTAGCCACAACTGATACATTCTATGGAATATTTCCCTAGGTTAGAATCAATTAAGTGGGCCTACCTATTAGTACGCTTATCCCATTTGATGATGTCCTTGCTTGCTCGGTCCATCTATCTCTCGTTTCCTTCTTCAAACACCTGAAACAAGTAAACAACAACAAACAACAACTATGATAATAGACAAATTGTAATTCAACCTACTTAACAAGTCAAGAAACATTAAGCCATGAACATGTAAGATGACACATCATGTAAGAAATCAATCGATAGTTGCATATATCTTGAATCAAGAAGCGATTACAACCATTGTCTTGACGTTGTTGTTCTCCTCTGAAAAAACCAGGTTCCTGCACACTTCTGCTAGCATTCATGATGGCCTCAACAATAATATTTATTAAGGATCTTCCCATTAAGCTTCAAATTAAACCAAATTCACACTTCTCCCTTACACAACTAGAGAGCTACAACTATGAATAGCTTCATGTTTACTCCAAACTTAATTAGCACTAGCACACTAACATTAACACTTCAACAATAGCTTGTGCTTGGGAAAAAGGGAGGTTTATATAGCATGAATGGATGGGAGATGGATCCTCTTCTCATGGGAGAATGTCTTATCTCTTGAAGTAGTTCCATCATTATAGGGCAAGGAAGCCCAAACTGACATCCTCGACACCATCTGACCAGACCATTTACTAAACCTCTGTTATGAAGCTTCTAGAGCTGGAAGCTTTGGCTCTTTATTTAAAAAACTTTCCATAAGAGGACCAGCATGACTGGAACAAATCTCATTCACTTTGGTCGACACTAGGGATAGTGTTAATCCCTGCATATCGGTGCGAGGAGGACAAGGGCCATTAGCGCCAGTCTTGTAAACTGGGAAAAATAGAAGATTTTGGGAAAATGGTGCAAAAGGGAATTGTTCTGCTCATGAAAAGGGACACAATGGGAGTTTCTTCATGAAGAGAAAGCATGTAGGGTTCACTGTAGAGGTCCTCCAAGATCAAGGAATGGGGAGTACAGGGACAGTGACGAAATGTTATGTAATAGGGGGTGGCCCTTTAGGTAGCCCCACACATGCCCAGAACTCGGCAGGTCATGATCTGGCCTTAGATGCAGTTCCATAGATTTTATTGGCTCAGTTTCATCCAATCGCAGAGCCCACAACATGAGCCCCTCCTTCAAATGGTTCATTCAAATCTTTAGAGCTCTTTCTTGTTTAGCAAGGCCTCTTTGATTGTGATCTACCTATATCATCTTGTGGGCATTCAATTTTATGTACTTAGTTTAGTAGTATTCATTGCATTAGTCCTGGCCTTTGTATTCTAGGCACTTATGTATATGGGACTCTTTGTATCATTGTGATGCAGGAAAGTGTTCCCTCTGCGGACAGAGGCAACCCCTCTAGCCCTAGAGTGGGTCTACTCACAAACAAGGACACATCAACAATAGCTTTCCTTAAACAGTCACAGTTGGAGGCCTACCTCAACCGGTGGTCGATGGAGTTCCGTTGCCCTGCTCCAACTTCCGCTTCCTTCTCCTAATGAGTAATCAACGTAAAACAATGCAAAGGAAATACAACAAAGCACATAACTAGAACAACAATGATCTATTTACTCACAAAGTCAAGAAGTCATGAGCTATCAAGTACATTACATACAAGACATAGGAAAACATCATTGATTGAATTAATAATGAAATAAGAGCAAGCTTACAACCAAGTCTTATGTCACAAGCCTTCTCAGAGGGATCCAGCCAGCATGTTCCTCAAGCATTCACACTTTGAAGATGGATCTCCCAAAATACAAGTCTCTCTCACTCATAAGTTTTACACAAGATTAAGGGCACTTCACAACCTCCCTCAAGCTATCAACAATCCCACACTTGTCACAGTCACACCAGCTATCTAGCAAACTCACAAACACTAACAACACTGCTCCACTAGCCAACTATTAGTAACTATTTCAAAACACTAGCAGTGCATAGCAATGGTCAGAGTTTAAATAGGAGGAGTCTCCATGAAAGGTGGAAGAGTGAGCTTATCTCCAAGGAAGGTAGCACAAATGACAGAACATCCATGCCAGAGAAAGGAGGCCGATACAAACTATGCCAACAACCAGGTCTGGAGTAATCTGGAAGGCTGACTGTTGGAACAAATTCACCCAATCTGGATCATCACGGGTACATAACTGATCTTCTGTGCTAACATCGCTATTGAATAACGTAGCTAGTTAGGTCATCGCTAAAGATTACAAGAAACCTCGTGCTGACACATAAAATCGGACCATTGCAGGAATCAGGTGTACTTCCGCGATGGCAGCGCTTCTAGACTATTTAAGAGCGCCCTTCAGCGCGTTTATTTAGCCAACAGATGTGATGAGGCAGATAACTTAGGAAAAGTGGGTCATTTGGCAACATCAGAGAGAATTTGTCTAATGTGAGCATGTTTGACTTGAACACATGACACAGTAGGAAGATTGGAGTGAAGACAGTGACTAATTACTATGTAACAAATGCCCCCTAAAGTATGAAGCCTAAGAGAGTGGGAGGGTTGAAATGCTTTACGAAACTGACTGAGCTGGAACACCATCTGGAAGAACCTGCACGCAAGTACAACTGATATCTCTGATAATGAAGTACATGTAGTCTAGGCATGGGCACAGCCATCCAAAAGACATACGAAATAGGTCTATGGTATGGACGTAGCCATCCAGCTAATGGGACCATGATGATGATAAATGTATGGTTGCAGCCATCCATGAAGACTCAGGTATGGTCGTAGCCATCCATCAATGAGTCATGTGATCATAAACCAATCCACACATCCTGAACATATGTAATCTGATTTTAGGGTCTTGAACCCATCTAATCATAGTACAAATTCTAGCATGCGAATAAATGTGTTGAAGTCGAGAATGATATAAAATCGCTTGATTACCGGTAAATAATGAAAACTGTTAACAAGCACGAAAGAAACCACCAATAATGCCAATGGTTCTCAAGGTACTGTCTAGCACAATCCACGAAGTGTGAAAAAGGAGCTGGAGTCGAACACTCATGGAATCACCCAATCGACGACCAATGATGAAAGTCGACCGTCAGGTGCGAAGAACTTACCATTGAGGCATGCAAGATCTAAGGTACCAAAGGGGATCTCTAGATCAATCTCATGGATAATGAGTCGATGTCGACAGGAGATGACCCGTCGCAGGAGGGCCATAATGTTTCCCCCATCAACGACACGAGATAAGGAACAAGTGGTAGATGGCGAAATAGAGTATCAGAGGAGAAGGCAAGGGTGCAAACTGCATAAGCATTATACTCTTGAACATGTCGGCAACATGACTTCGGAGGGTGGCAGCATTCAGATACCAAGGGATCAGAGGCTCGATGGAGACGGCATGAATCAGATGGAATGAGGCTAAATGACAACCCAAACCCGCGGAAGGCAAAATGACGATGTATGGATGTCCCAACCCTACAAGAAGCAAAAAGTGTCGATGTTTAAGAGTGACTAGCTGCCATAAACAATCAATGATAAACCCGTTGTTGAGTCCAACCTAGTAATAATTTAGCAAGCCCTAGGAAGGAGAAGCTTGAGTCTCGTCATGGTGACGAGTCCAATGTCGTCAGGGTTTAACGAGTCTGACATAGGTGAAACTCAGAGTCTTTTTCATGTTTAGAGAGTTTGAAAAAGACACGGAAAAGAAAACTCCAGGGGGATTCTCTTTTGTAAATTTGTGTCTCTCGAGCCCGAAAAAGTATAAAATAATACTCAAAAGAACTGCCCAACCATTACGATCGAGGAGTACTTTTCGTAACTAGTGACTTCGACCCGAAAAAGTAGAAAAGTGGTCAGAATCATCTCATTTCGTAATCGATAACGAGCTTGAAATGACAAAGGCCCGACAATCTTTTCGTTTTTACACAATCAGAAAAGAGCTTAGAGGCAACCGCCCCTTACTTATTTTAACGAGTCAAGAGGAACAACTCAGTTATCTTTTCATTTTTCAAGTCGGAAAAGAGCTTAAAGACGACTTTTTCGAATCAAGTGCTCATGAAGCTGACATAATTCCACTACCTGAAGCTCTGCACAAAGCATGTCAAACGTGAACGCATTCGATATAAAATGAACAATATACATAGAAATATAGTTAAAAAAACCACATTTTGACTCGCCATGTGAAAAAAATAAGAAAAAACCCACATTTACAAAATATAATTTTTAAGTTTCCAAAAATTACTATAAAAAGGGGTTAATCCAACCATTTTTACCATAGTTACTGTTCATTTCACTGTGGAGCATTTTGGAGCACCAAAGTTGGCGAGCTAATTCTGGTTTTGTTCATCCATCATTCACCCTGAAACTTGTTCCAGGTAATTAGCCCTTGTCCTGCGCTTCAATTCCATACCTTTTTCATGCATTTTGAACGTTAAATGTGTTGGTTTAGGCGGGTTTTTGGACTGAGCTCTGCCGCTCGGTCATCGCGGGTATAGTCTTCAGGTCCACGACGATCGAAAAAATTAACACATAACGTGCTATGATCATCGCGGAAAAGTGATGTACTGCCGTGATGACCGCAAAAAAATACAACTAGCGACCTTGCGTCATCACGTCTGTTTTAAAAACAGACGTGACAACGACGCAAACTTATTTTTTATGCAAATTAAGCGTTGAATTTGGTAAACGAAGTGCTAATTTGATTTTTTTCATCGTGCAGGCGATAATGGTGTTTGTCTAGCAAGAACGAACGCATGACGATAACGACATAGAAGCTTTTGCCGACATGGGGTGCCAAAATGCATTACGAACATGCGGATTGCTCAAATTCTTCCTAACTCTGCATCTCTAATCACAACCTGATTTGCTGGAGCTACTGATCTGGGCCTGGAATCCCACAGATGGGAAATCCATCATCAGAGGCCAGGATATCAAGTTTGATGCTATAGACATATATTTTTTGACCGGGTTATCCCGTCGAGGTAAGAGGCCTATTCTAGAGGGGCAGCGACCCGGGGGTGATTCCTTAGAGATGCTGATGCCTCAAGTGTGGCCACGGGCAAGCAAGACGAGGAGTGGGAAGGTGGCAATCCCAATAGTGGATGATGTAGTCCTTCGTGCTATGCTTTTCATGGTGACATGGGCAGCAGGTTCCCAAGCCCAACACGAGGCTTCAAAGACCCATCTCT
Organism: Pinus tabuliformis; assembly: GCA_031772625.1. Taxonomy (NCBI): domain Eukaryota; kingdom Viridiplantae; phylum Streptophyta; class Pinopsida; order Pinales; family Pinaceae; genus Pinus; species Pinus tabuliformis. The sequence continues at coordinate 45,439,392 of CM062815.1, forward strand.
GGCTAGCTCTCAAATGTCTCAATCCAACCATGTTTAACTGGGCAGAAATGGTGACGGCGAATATGAAGAGGCAACTCACCAACTGTTGTCGAGGAGAGATGAATAATTTTGGTTATGGATCCATCCTAGTCCTGCTCATGCTAGAGCGGGTGCTGACATTGCAGTTACAGGACATGGATTTGGATTTGCCCAGACCACATGAGACTAGGGCCACACGGTGGGCACATGTCATGCCACGAGGAGGTGGCGGATGACCAGTGGCGTGGGGGAAATTGTTCCAAGAGTAGCTGGAGTTCCAGATGATCTTCGTGGAGGATTGGCCATACACCAGCATGGATTTCCGTGGAGATACTGACATGCAGCTGCCCACTGGAGAGCAGTGGGATGATGGTAGTAAGACACTTGATCACAATTTTTGCATTATTATTTTTATTATGTTTTTTGGATTTTTCATGTATATGTCCTAATGACAAATCCTATGGTATGCAGATGTAGGACCAGTGAGACCCATCGAGTTGGCTCCAGAGGTGCGGAGGGATGTGCAGGGCATTACAGCACTAGCCTTGGCTCCTCCAGCTGATGATACGGTGGAGATAATGGCCTGAAACCTTGAGGGCCTAACAGCAGGGATTCAAGATTACATGGGGTTCGAGGAGGTCCCCATAGCATTCCAGATCCACACAGTAGGAGTGGAACCTAGGGTGCACCATTTGTTGAGGCGGGTGGCACGGGTAGTGGTATGCTAAAGGGAGCATAACTCACCGCAGTAGACACCTAGGTTTTTATTTCCTGCTGGTGATCTTTTGAGAGACATGTGTCTCAGATGTATGGAGAACACAGACTCTATTTGGACATGTACACTTATTTTTGAGCACCTTGGTGCGCCACACGAGATATATATATATATATATATATATATATATATATATATATATAGAGAGAGAGAGAGAGAGAGAGAGAGAGATATATATGGTTTATTATTGTGTTTTACATACTTCTTGTATGCTATTTTGATTACATGTTACGCAAATGTCTGTCTAATACATGATTAGCCAATGCATCAGTTAGCATGTTTAATCATCGTGGAATATGCTGATATGTAATGAAATCAAAATTCATCTCTAACAATTTAACATGTAAATACAACCTTAAAATCTGATGGTCTCTAACGGAATATCACCCTTTGAGCTGGTGGACGACAAGCTGAGAGTCCAAGTTCACAACCAATGTACGAATACCGAGATTGATCGCCTTGGCCAGTAACTCAATAACAGCACTATATTCATCGACATTGTTCGTGGTACAACCTAGACAAACACCTTGAAGTTCTATCAACTCACCATGAGGATCGTAGATCACCCATGCTGCAGAAGACATGTTCCGAGTAGTGCGGCAGGCACCATCAGTGAAACCAACGTAAGGTGCACCAGACATCTGCACAAGAAGCAAAATACACAATAAGCGGCAATCATGCCTACGCACCAAGCCAAAACATGAAAACACACACACAACACACCTGCTAAAAACACACGTATGTACAAACCAAAGTGCATGAAATTCACGCATAATACTTTTTCAAGTAAAGCCCATTTCAGGGATTATCAAGAGGATTCCCTTCATAATCAATTAGCTCATAAGCCCCTTTCTGCAAAAGTTGCTTTGCAATATAAGGCCCATGCCACACGGGCTCGAATTTGCCTGCCCCCAGCTTATCATTCACTTGATCGTAGAGCAGTACTAAATCTCCTTCAAAAAAAGAATGAGGACGTATAGTATGATCGAAGTGAGTTTTCACTCTCTTCTTTTGTGATTCAATAGCTAGAGAGGCTACTCGATGAGTCTCATCTAGCCATTCTAGGTAAAGAAGGCGTTCTTCTACCGGAGTAGTGTTGGGGAGTAATTCGACAGCTAATTTCAAAGAAGGGATCTCGCACTCGATGGGAAGGGTAGCCTCCAGTCCGTAAACTAATTGAAATGGAGTGAAACCAGTGGCATCCTTCACAGAAGTTCAGTAGGCCCATAAGGCAGAGAACAACATCAAGTGCCAATTAGACTTGTGCATGCCAATGGTACGTTGAAGCATCGTAACTAGAACCTTGTTGACGGCTTCTACTTGGCCATTGGCCTGAGGATAGTATGGAGTCGAGCTATCATGCCGCAAGCCTAGCTGGGTTGTTAGCTCAGTCATCATGTGATTATAGAAATGCTTATCGTGATCAGTGACTATAACCTGAGGGACTCCGAACCGTGACATAACATGATTAAACAAAAATTGCACCGCTGTGTGACTGTCTTTAGATAGTGTTGGCATCGCCTCGGCCCGTTTTGTGAAGTAATCAACGGCAACGATGATATACCCATGCCCCCCGGCCGAGCGAGGGTTACAGGTCATATAATCAATGCCCCATTTTGCAAAAGGGTCAATAGTAAGAACAGGGTGCAATGGAGCAGGGGGTGCACGCATCTTCCGCTGGTAAATCTGGCACTCGTGACAGGAACGGACAGCAAGAATGTAATCCTTGAAGATGGAGGGCCAAAAATAACTAGCTTGGAGGATCTTTTGAGAAGTAGCATATCCAGACATGTGACCACCACAAGCGCCAGAATGGCAGTCGTTTAAAACTCGCTCAGCTTCCTCGAATGTTAAGCATCGGTAGAGAACAGAGTCGGCGTCGAGGCAGTACAAGGTGTCCCCAATAATCGATAGGGCTGAGACTGATGATGAATCCATCGCTAAGCATCCTTAGACACATCTAAATGGAAAGAAGACGTCTACATATAGACAATGATATCCCTATACCAGGGATCGAGGACGCTAATTAAGAAGAGAGTTTCGTCCAGAATATGGTCCTCTAACCAAGAGGGCACGATAGAAGATGGCAAAGAGCAAAGAAACTCAGCAAAAACAAGGGATTTCTTAGACTTGGTGGTGGTGAATTCCAAGTCGAACTCTTGGAGGATAACAATCCACTTCGAGTACTTTCCCCCCAGCAATTGACGTGATAGGATGTACGTCATCGGGTTGCAATTAGAAACCACTGTCATAGTACGCAACAAGATATAATGGTGGAAACGTTGGATGTCACAAATAGTGGCCAATGCCAACTTCTCGACATAAGCGTATTGAGTTTCGATATCTAGAAGATTGTGACTGAGATAATAAATGACATGCTCAGTGTCATCATCATCATCTTGAATGAGAACCATGCCAATAGTGGTATCGACAGTGGCCAAATACAGAGTGTAGTCACGATGATAATTCAAAGGACACAACAATGGAGCAGAAACAAGGAGAACCTTGAGACGCTCGAAGGACTCTTGAGTAGCGGCATCCCATAAAAAAGGGGTATCCCGCTTCAATAACCACGTGAAACCTTTAGCCACTTCGGCATAGTTCATAATGAATCATCATAAGAAATTTGCTTTGCCCTGCAAACTCTGCAATTACTGCAAAGAAGCAAGGGGAGGAAGATTCAGAATAGCCTCAACTTTAAGGGGATCCAAATGGATGCCCTCTCAGGAGACGATAAACCTGAGAAGTCTGCCTGACTCAACGCAGAAGACACACTTATGAGGATTAAGCCTAATGTGGTAGTGTCGACAATGGAGAAAGATTTCGCGAAGATGAGTGGGATGGTCGTGGCGTTTTGCTGAATGAGCTGGTAGATCATCCAGGTACGGTTGCACAATGTGTCGAATATCATGGAATGCGTAGGAAATTGGGCGTTGGAAGGTAGCACTGACGTTTTTCAAACCGAAAGGGATCTTTTTGTAGGAAAAATTGCCCCACGGACAGATAAAGGCATTCTTGTGCTGATCTGCGGGTGCAATATTAATCTGGTTATATCTAGAAAAATCGTCCATAAATGAATACATTTCACTCCCAGCACACTCATCAATGAGTTGGTCAATGAAGGGTGTGGGGAAGTTATCTTTGGGACAGGCCCGGTTAATATCACGGTAATCGACACAGACTCGGATAGTACCCTATGTTTTAGTCACAGGGATGATATTGGAGACCCAATCTATGAGTGGGATGGGGTAAATAAAAACAGCCTTAAGAAGCTTTTCAACTTCCGCTTTAATAGACGCAGCCTTTCGAGGGTGCATGGGGCGTAGATGCTGGCGGACAGGCTTAGCACCCAGATACGTAGGTATCTCATGCACCATGATGCTAGGATCGATGCTGGGAATTTCTTCATAAGACCAAGCAAAGACATCATGAAATTCGCGAAAAATATCAGTATAGAGCTGAATCTCCTCCGGAGTACAAGTTACTTTGACATGGATATGCTCGACAATCCCTGGTTTAACAGAGATGTCGATGGGCTGGGTTTGCATGATGTTTCCCATGTTCCCTTTAGAAGACACTTGATCAAATTGAATGGGTGTTTGAAGGGGTTGAGATGGGAGACAAGGAGCAAACCGCTCAAGACAGGTAAGCATTTCCCGGTGGGCAGGGAGAAACGAGGAACGATGGTGATGATCAGACCAAGGGGGTTCCTCGAGAGACATGGTCTCGATAATAGCTTCATCATAAGGAAATATTTCCTTTAAAGGGTCTGAAGAAGCATCATCTCCAAGCCAAGGGGAATAAGTGTATGAGTCAAGAGCTCTACTCGAAAGATAAAATTCAGACGGTGGAGCCGATGCCGTAACAATTTCGACGTAGTTGAGCTCGGCAGGAATCAATGGCATCTCATCGCCCCATGAGTCTATCTGATCAGTGGGAGGAAGGACCTAAGGATCAGAGCGAACATAGATCATATTAATAGGAAATGTTAGGAGGTGGGAGTGAAAAAACACCCATAAGGGCAGGATCTTTAAAAAGTCCTACTCCCACACTCTCACATGGGATAAAGATATGCTCCACAAAAGGCACGTTGCCTTCAGAAGAGGAGGTGAAGAAAGACAGTTGGTCTACTATGACGATCTTCCCTTGATGAGGGAAACGAATGACACGAAATAGAGATGAAGCCATGGCTCGCATGGCATATGTCCAGCTACGTCCCAGAAGGAGGTTGTAGGTAAGATTAGCATCAACAACTTCAACTTCCACTTCGACCGTCTTCCCTTCCAAAGTAATGGGCAAACGTTGGAGTATACTGTAAGGGCGAGACTCTCTCCCATCAAAGGCTTGCAAAGTCATAGGAGACTGGCTCAGAGTTGGAGAACCAATAGCCTTCCAACAAGCAACATACATGATGCAAGCTGAAGCGCCTTCATCAATGATTGTACGATGAATCGTTTTGGAATTGATGATGACCTGAATAAGGAAGGAAATTTGGTGAGGCAGTCTCGGTTTATGGCTTTCTAGGTCAAAAGTAATCAAATCTGAGTCTGTCGGGTCTATGCCACCGATGGCCGATAGTAAGGACTTCCTCTGAGAGGGGAAGCTCTAGAGAAAGTCTAAAGTGGACATAGCTGACGGAGCCTGGGCTAAGTCCTCAATGATGCTATAGTGCTGAGCAGCATGAGCATTAGGGTTGTAAGAAGATTTCCAGAGTACACCTTTAGGAGGGGTTCGGACAGGCGCCTCAGTGCTAGGTCTCTCAATCTGGAGCAGACCAGAACTGGGCAGAGGAGTGCTAGAGGGAACCTCTGGCTCTTTCCTAGCAGGTGACAGATACTCTTTTCCTGAGTACTAATGTGGACGGGGATCGTCCCAGCCATAAATACTTGGGAACCAAAGGGAGAAGAGGATTGGGATGGATCAGCCACCATTTGTGTTTGCTGCGAGGGAAAAGGCTCTTTGAGCATGGAAAGAGTCCTGGGAGCACATTTCAACAAATGACTAACTTCGGACCGCCTTGGGAAATCTTTGGTATAGTGATCCTTGTCACAAATAAGACAAGGATACTTGGGCTTGCATTTGGAACCTTCCTCGAGTGGAGGTTTAGGATAATCCTGCTTAGGTTGATCAGCTTTATTCTTTCCTTTTCCCTTCTTCTTTCCTTTCGAGGCCTTGTCCACCGTGGTGGACTGGATGACGTTAACCTCGGAAGTATTACCAGAATTGGATACAGCCTAAGAAGTATTTTCATTCTGAGCATTCGATTTTTGCTTCCCAGGGTTCGCAGAAGATTTCTTAGAAGGCGGATTAACAGAACCAATGACACCATCAACGGATGGTGTTGGCGGGGCTTTGGAAGTTTTGGGTCTCGGGGCATCAGGAAAATAATCATATAACGTACTGGACTGGGAGTAAACTAAGTCAAGGTACTGAGCATGCGCAATAGCCTGCTCTTCAGTTACACATGCCCCCATAGCAACGTCCCGCGCTATTGGACCGACAAACGAGGTCATAAACCAGTCGGTGAGAAGCTGATCGGGAATCCAAAACTTAATCAAACGATGACACCATCTTGATTCATGGATATGGTCAGAGATATGTGTAGCCATTTTTTTTTAAGGATGTCAAGAGGTGTGTGCCCTTTCATATCGAATCGGCAATTGAAAATGAGTTAAAAATGCCATAGCCAACGAGTTAAAATCCTGAAAAGATCCACGAGCTAACTCAATATACCATTTAGCAGTAGAGCCAGTGAGGGTCCTTTGAAAAAGGTAGAGCCGGATGGAATCATCAAGCCACGAATTCGACAAACACCATAGATGGTAAGTCATGACGTGGGCTTGGGGATCTTCTCCAGCTTTACCATCAAATTTGGGACAATCACCGGGAATCTTGGTTGGAACCGGGGGCTAATATGGATTATGAAGAATAGGATCATTTGTCAGTTTGGACACATCCGATAATTCCAACATTGCTAAAAAGGGTAATTGAGGGTTAAAGGACATTTGAGGCCACGGGTAGGAGGTGGTACCAGATTTCTAGCTAGCTGTTGGTTGCCCCCATTGATTTTGTCTGGACGGATTTGGCCTAGGAGGCTTTTGTCCATAGGGATTTTTCCCATAGGGGTTGTAGGATGGCTAACCCTGGATTTGCCCCCCAGCATTCCATCAATTACCAACTTGGCCTGCAGGAGCAACATGGGTTGCTGGTAATTTTGATAAGGACTCACCTGCAGTTGTTGATAATTTTGATACGGGGCAAATTGAGTTTGCCCTTGAGATTGCTGGAAACCATACGGCGGCGGGGCTCCAAACTGAGCTTGGGAGGAAGGTTGTGTTTGATAGGCCGGTTGAGATTGAGATCCAACCTAAATTTGAAGACCAGATTGGGTCTGAAGCCCAGACTGGGGCTGAAAACCTGGTTGAGCTTGAGAAGCAACAATCATTTGAGTGCCCAGTTGAGTAGGCCCAGATGGATGTCCTTGAGAGAATTGAGGCTAAGCCATCTGGATAGAAGGTTGACCTAGTTGAGATTGAGATTGACCCATTTGCCCAGAAGGTTGAGCTTGTTGGGTATTGAGTTGTCCTTGCACAATTGAGGGTTGTCCTGATAGACCGGATGGCTAAGCAGACTGGACAATTGGTTTTCCTAGTTGGATTTGAGGCTGACCAACTTGTCCAAATGGTTGACCAGACTAGACAGTGGGTTGGCCTTGCTGAATGTAAGGTTGACCGACTTGCCCAGAAGGGTAGCCTTGCTAGACACCAGGTTGGCCTTGTTGCATGTAAGGCTATCCCGGATTACCAGAAGGTTGCGCGAAATAGCTAAAAGACAGACCACCAAAGGCCGAAGGTTATCCCTAGAAGGGTTGTCCTTGTGGGCCTCCAAGTTGCACTGGATAATACTGTCCGTAATACTGCTACCCATAAGAGGGTTTCGTGTAAAACAGCTGGCCTTGATAAGGTGGTCCTTGAAGATGTGCAGGCGATACTTGGCCACCACCATAACCAGTAGTGCCCCAAGCAACAGATAATGGGACCGTGACCTCAACCGTAGGCTGAGATGGCAAAGGTCTGTGGTGATAGATATGAGCCCCTCTAGAATCGTAATAATGAAATGGATTTCGAGGATCTGGATTCTAAAGAGCATGTAAATATTGATCGTATGCCCCCCTGCTGGAATGAAACCAGAAGAAGGTGGGGCACTTAGTGTAGGATCAACAACTCTAGATACAGATGTCAATGGGCCACTATTTGCCAACCTGGAAGAAGGTCCAACAATAGTGGTCACAACTGAGGATGTAGTAACGGCACCAACGACAGGGGTTGAAGAAGCCACATAGACAGTTGGAATAGTCAAGACTGAGGTCACAGACACATTGTGAATTTGAGGAATAAAAGACTCTGAGGTCGGAGTGATGGTGTGAGACCACATAGAACTCGTAAGGGAGGTCCTAGAACCCATAACATCCCTTAAAGCCTTATAGCATAAAGGCAACGTGACACCAAGAGGGGTGATAAGAAAACGTGTAGTTTCCGTTGAGACGGGAATTTCACCGCTCGTCACAATGGATTCTTCACTTGTGATAGGGGATGTGTCCTCCATATCAGAGGAAGACATTAGGACTGAAACACTAGGAGGAGTACCGGGAATATCTTCTTCAGAAGGCTCCCAAACAGGGTTCCAGTGAATATCGTAAGTCTCATCCTCTGGAGCGCGAGAGTTAATCGGTTGGATACTAGGAATAATAGGGAGAGTATCACTGACAACCAGTACCTCAGAAGCAACAGAAGAAGGAGACCCTTGGTCACTTGGAATGGGAGACAGGACCGGTGATTCTGCCAGGATGATGATTCAAACACCCTAGGGAAACTAACAATAAAGGACCCTACTCAAGCTAATGCAAACAAGATCTAACAGGGTAAATGTGAATCATGGCCGAATAAATTTTAAGACACAGGAACAGAACTTGACCTTTTCATCTTTAAAGAGTCGAGAAAAGGACAAAAAGATGACTCTAGTCGCCTTCGAATATTTAACGAGCTTGAAGTGACAAGAGCTTAGATGGACCTTTTCTTTTAGGGAGTACGAAAAGGAATGAAAGTGACTACTCTGGAGAAATAAGCAAAAGGTTTACCAGACAAATTCATAAAACTGCATATACACCTTGGTAGTCATATGAAAACCAAGGACTTTTTGTACAATAGTCAATCTTCCCAAATGTTGTGTTCGGTGCGTTACAGCTTGTAAGGCGGCAGACACGGCTTCCTATGGATAAAGGATGATAACCTAGTGGGGTCTCCCAACATATACTCGACGGTACATGGGAGCACAATTCCGTGCTAGACCACTATTGAGTCACAGAAGGAGGAAGCACCCAACCTTGAGTGGAAACAAAAATGACTAGGTTTAATGACGTCGGAGCACATCTCTAGCCTAGACCTCTAAATAGTGTGTGTTATGTTCCAATGCATTGTTAGATTTATTCAGTTCATTTTAGAGTTGATCTTGGATTATGTTTAAGTTTTCAGGGCTTACCATATGTATACAACAAATCCTAGGATGCTGCTAGAATGAAAGAAATATCCTTTTCTTCAATGAACACCTATCTACGGGAGGGTAGAGAGATCATTCCCAAACCAAGACAACAAAAGCAGTCACTCAATGCAAGCAGACATCAATTCTTAAAGTGCACGGATACTACTAATGAGAGATTTAAACATTCGCTTTCCAATATGTAAACTTGAAATGCAAATTCACTTTCACTTTCGTATGCTAAATGAATGCAATACTTTTGATTTTGATGTCTCTAATTCTAGAAGAAGAAAGCAAGCAACAAGCAAGTGTCGAAAAACGGTTGATTCAAACAATTGTGATCTACGTCTGGGTAGTGAAGAGAAATCGAATCAATGCCAAAGATTGGTCCAATAACAATCACTAAACAATCAACCAAAAGCAAGCAAAGGGGAAGGCTCAATCAAACCAACAGCAAGCCGCAAACAAATCTTTGAGAAAACAAGCAACCAAGCCAAACTGATCCAAAAGACTTGAAACAATGAACTAGGTCACATAAGCAAGAAAACAAGATTCATTCAACAAAGCTCACAAGAGAGTGCCTCAACCTATAAGTAGTGAAAAACAAGTCATTAAACAAGTGAGAATAGCAAGGGACCAACAGGAAAGATGGACTTAGGAGGCAAAATTGAGAAAATCAATTCTACAGCAATCAGCATGGGTAATGCACAAGCAACAAGCATTGATAAATAACACGCAGCAGCAATGGAGCGATGTCAGTACAGAAGTACACAACTTTTCCGCGATGGTCCGATTTTCAGAACTGTCACGATTGTTAGGTGTAATCAGACGATGAACATGATATTACAAAAGGGTGGATGCGATGACAATGCGACTGTTAAATTTAAAGCCACGACGATGTTCAAAACAATAACAGGCAAACCAAAAAATCCCAAATCAAAGACAGTCAATCCTTCAATCAAATAGGGGTGTTCCCAGATCAGGCCAGGAAACTCAGAAGACTGGTAACTAGTCCCCAAAACTTCAAAAGAGACCAAAACAAAAAATAAAGACAAGAGTACACAAGAAAATAACAAAGGCCAAATCTCCCCAGCGGAGTCACCAATTTGTGATGCAGGAAAGTGTTCCCTCTCTGGACAAAGGCAACCCCTCTAGCCCTAGAGTGGGTCTAGTCACAAACAAGGACAGATCAACAATAGCTTTCCTTAAATAGTCACAGTTGGAGGCCTACCTCAACCAGTGGTCGATGGAGTTCCGTTGCACTGCTCCAGCTTCCGCTTCCTTCTCCTAATGAGTAATCAACCTAAACAATGCAAAGGAAATACAACAAAGCACTAACCGGAACAACAATGATCTATTTAGTCACAAAGTCAAGAAGTCATGAGCTATCAAGTACATTACATACAAGACATAGGAAAACATCATTGATTGCATTAATAATGAAATAAGAGCAATCTTACAACCAAAGTCTTGACGTCACAAGCCTTCTCAGAGGGATCTAGCCAGCATGTTCCTCAAGCATTCACTCTTTGAAGATGGATCTCCCAACATACAAGTCTCTCTCATTCACAAGTTTTACACAAGATTAAGGGCACTTCACAACCTCCCTCAAGCTATCAACAATACTACACTGGTCACACTCACACCATCTATCTAGCAAACTCACAAACACTAACAGCACTGCTCCACTAGCCAACTATCAGCAACTATTCCAAAAAACTAGCAGTGCATAGCAATGGTGCGAGTTTAAATAGGAGGAGTGTTACACAGTAATTTGTCACTGTCTTCATCCCAATGGTCCTACTGTGTCATGTGTCCAAGTCATTCATGCTCATGTTAGAAAAATGCTCTCTGATTTTGCCAAATGAACCACTTTTCCAAAGGTTTCTGCCTCATTGCGTCTATTGGCCAAATAAATGCATTGAAGGGTGCTCCAAAACAGCCCAAAAGTGTTGCCATCGTGGAAGTACACCTGATTCCCGCGATGGTCAGATTTTATGTGCTAGCATGACTATCGCTTGTAATCTTTAGCGATGACCTAACTAGCTACATTATTCAATAGCGATGTCAGCGCGGAAAGCCAGTTATGTTCCCGTGATGATCCAGATTGAGCGAATTTGTTCCAACAATGGGCCTTCCAAATGACTCCAGACCTAGTTGTTGGCATAGTTTATGTCGCCCTCCTTTCTCTGGTGTGGTTGTTTCGTCATTTGTGCTACCTTCCTTGGAGATAATCTCATTCTTCCACCTTTCATGGAGACTCCTTCTCCTATTTAAACTCTCACCATTGTTATGTGATGCGAGTTCTTAGTTTTTGGAATGGTTGCTGATAATTGGCTAGTGGAGCAGTGCTGTTAGTGTTTGTGAGTTTGCTAGATAGCTAGTGTGAGTGTGACAAGTGTGGGATTGTTGATAGCTTGTGGAAGGTTGTGAAGTGCCCTTAATCTTGTGTAAAAATTGTGAGTGAGAGAGACTTGTATGTTGGGAGATCCATCTTCAAAGAGTGAATGCTTGAGGAACATGCTGGCTGGACCCTCCTAAGAAGGCTTGTGACGTCAAGACTTTGGTTGTAAGCCTGCTCTTATTTCATAATTAATGCAATCAATGATGTTTTCCTATGTCTTGTATGTAATGTACTTGATAGCTCATGACTTCTTGACTTTGTGAGTAAATAGATCATTGTTGTTCCGGTTACGTGCTTTGTTGTACTTCCTTTGCATTGTTTCAGGTTGATTACTCATTAGGAGAAGGAAGCGGAAGCTGGAGCAGTGCAACGAAACTCCATTGATCACCGGTTGAGGTAGGCTTCCAACTATGAATGTTTAAGGAAAACTATTGTTGATCTGTCCTTGTTTGTGACTAGACCCACTCTAGGCTAGAGGGGTTGCCTCTGTTCGCAGAGGGAACACTTTCATGTATCACAAATTGGCGACTCTGATGGGGATCTTTGGCCTTTGTTCTTTTCTTGTTTTCTCTAGTTTTGATTTTTGTTTTGGTCTCTTTTGAAGTTTTGGGATTAGTTACCAGTCTTCTGAGTTTCTTGGCCTGATCTGGGAAATGTTGTTATTTGATTAAAGATTGATTTTCTTCGATTTGGGAGTTTTTGGTTCGCATGTTAGTGTTTTGAACATCATCACAGATTTTAATTTAACAGTTGCGCTGTCATCACATCACCCCTTTTGTAGTATCCTATTCATCGCATAATTACGCTTAACAGTCGCGACGGTTCTGTAAATCGGACCATCGCGGGGAAGTCATGTACTTCCACACTGACATCGCTTTGTTGCTGCGGTGTGCTCTTTATCAGTGCTTTTTGCTTTTTTATCCCCTGTGATGATTGCTATAGAATTGATTTTTTCAATTCTACCTCCTGAATCCATTAGTCTTGCTAGTCCCTTGTTGTTCTCACTTGTTTGATAACTTGTTTTTCACTGTTTATAGGTTGAGGCACTCTCTCGTGAGCTTTGTTGAATGAATCTTGTTTTTTTTCTTTGTGACCTAGTTTCATTGTTTCAAGTCTTTTGGATCAGTTTCACTTGGTTGCTTGGTTGCTCAGAGATTCGTTTGCAGCTTGTTGTTGGTTTGATTGAGCCTTCCCCTTTGCTTACTTTTGGTTGATTGTTTAGTGATTGTTATTGGACCAATCTCGGCATTGATTCGATTTCTCTTCACTACCCGGGCATAGATTACAATTGTTTGGAAACCATTTCTCCACATTTGTTTATTGCTTATTGGTTTCTTTTAGATTTAAGAGACATCAAAATCAAAAGGATTGCATTCATTTAGTCTACGAAAGTGAAAGTGAATTTGCATTTCAAGTTGCATATTGAAAAGCGAATGATTAAATCTCTCATTAGTAGTATCCGTGCACTTTAGGAATTGATGTTTGTTTGCATTGAGTGACTTCTTTATTGTCTTGGTTTTCTTGGTTTGGGAATGATCTCCCTACCCTCCCATAGGTAGGTGTTCATCAGAAAAAAAAAGGATATTTCGTTCATTCTAGTTGCATCTTAGGTTTTGCTATATACATACGGTAAGGCCTGAAAACTGAAACATAATCCAAGATCAACTCTAAAATGAAATGAATAAATCTAACAACGCATTGGAACATAACACACACATTTAGAGGTCTAGGCTAGAGATGTGCTCCAACGTCATTAAACCTAGTCACTTTTTGTTTCCACTCAAGGTTGGCGATTCCTCATTTTGTGACTAAATAGTGGTCTAGCACGGAATTGTGCTCCCATGTACCGTCGAGTATATGCTGGGAGACCCCACTAGGTTATCATCCTTTATCCATAGGAAGCCATGTCTGCCGCCTTACAAGCTGTAACGCACTGAACACAGCATTCGGGAATATTTACTGCCGTACGGAAAGTCCTTGGTTTTCATATGACAACCAAGGTGTATATGCAGTTTTACGGATTTGTCTGCTAAACCTTTTTCCTAGTTCTCCAGAGTAGTCACTTTCGTTACTTTTTGGACTCCCTAAAAGAAAAGGTCCATCTGAGCACTTATCCTTTCAGGCTCATTAAACCTCGAAAGAGATAGAGTCACCTTTTCATCCTTTTCTCGACTCTTGAAACATGAAAAGGTCCAGTTCTGTTCCCGTGTCTTAAAATTTATTTGGCCACGATTCACATTTACCCTGTTAGATCTTGTTTATGTTAGCTTGAGTAGGGTTCTTTCTCATTCTCGATGGCAACATTCCCCGAGTCTACCGGCCAAGGTTTTCCCCCATATGGAAATCTTGGTCTGTTTCCCTCATTTGGGAATGTCAGTGCTCCGTATATGGCAACATTGTCGTTGCCTGGGTTAACCATCAGTTTGCCTGTATGGTTGTTTTCAACCTCGGTGGTCCTGAGTGTCATGACTCCTGTTCCACCGTCTCCTTTGTCTGAACCACGACATGTTGATTCCAAGGTTCAGCCTACGCCTTCTTCTCCTGTTTCTTCCTCCTCCTCTCCTCCTTCGCCTGGGGAGAGTTCCATATCTAGTAACCATGAGACTAAGAAGAAGAAGAAGAAGAAGACATCTGATAAATCCAAGGCCACCTGTGTAGTTACTACTCCGAGTCCATCCCAGTTCCAAACACCTTTTGCTCTTACGCAGACGGCTAAGTTTCCTTGTAAATTGTGCAAGGGTGACCATCTTCTTCATGATTGTCCTGACATTCCAAGGATCTTCGAAGTATGGTCTCGCGATCCGGCTCGTCCCTCATCATCCTCTGAAGCTCATGGCGATGCCACCCTATCAACTGGAAACAGTAAGAATAAAGGGAAGATTCGATTCCCCTGTAGGCTATGTGAAGGCAACCATCCCCTTCACCTTTGTCCACTCATGGATAAAGCTTCCGTTGTTTTGGAAAGTCTTACAGATTCTTCCCCCCAACTTCCCATTGGTTATTAGAGGCTCTCTTCAGACCCTCCCTCCATTGACAAAGAGATTGACTTAGATTCTTCTCTTGTTCGTCCTCCTTCTTCCGAGCCTGGCTATGCTCAGTCTGTTCTAGACCAACCATTGGGCAGAGAGAGTGGCAACTTGGGTTCAACACCTATTGATCACTCTATTTCAGAAGAGCATCATGCTCATGTTCTTCTCATCTCATCAGATTCTCCAGAGTTCGAAAACGACTCTCTTATCCCAGCTGATCTAGGGAGTCCTTCTTCAGTTCCTGTAGAGCCTGGGGGCAATCATATGATTCCCCCACCAAGTAGTTTGGCCATTACTTTCGACTGGAGTCACTTGACTGCTTTCCGCCTTCCATCCTATGTGCCTTTCGCGATTACAGTACACACCTACGATACGGTAGTACGTGGCACTATCTTGGACGAGGGTGCATCTATCAGTCTTATGCCTTCCACTACTTGGCAAGATTTGGGCTCCCCACAGCTTGTGCTGGTTACACAGAATCTGTTGGCATTCGACGGAGAACCCTGTCAACCTGTAGGGATCCTCCTAAAGTTTCCTGTTACATTGGGGGGAAAAACCATCTATATAGACATCATGGTTGTCCAAGGTGCGAATTTCAATCTTCTCCTTGGCTATGACTATGTTTATGCCATGGGAGCCCTCGTCTCTTCATTTTTCCATGTGGCTTTTTTTCCACACGATGGAAGAATGGTGACCATAGATCAATTATCATTCGTTAGTCCCCAGTGCCTCCTGCGCAGCCATCACCCCCTATCGATTCTTGCTCGCCAGTAGTACCTTCCTTGCCACAAGTTAATTATGTGGCTACCCATTCCATTTTCACCTCTGCTGATGATCATGCAACTGGTCTGGTACAAGATGTTCTGGGGGCATTGGAACCCGACCTGTCATTGGTGCTTCCTAACATGTGTTCCTCCCAGAGTGTGTTTCTTCCATTTCGTGAAGACCTCTTGGGAGCCACGTTCTTGAATGGCCCATGAACAGGGATACAAGCATAGTTCTTGATCTTGTGTCAAGCTCGTTAACAAATGAAATAAGGATTCACGATCATAGTTCTTGATCTTGTGTCAAGCTCGTTAATAAATGAAACAAGGATTCACGAGCATAGTTCCTGATCTTGTGTCAAGCTCGTTAAAAAATGAAACAACCCCCTTTACAAATCAAGTCTTGGACTAAGATCTCGTAAAATCCAAGTCGAGTCTTTCCAAAATCTTGCAAGTGAACCTTCATTCCATCCACCTCGTTGAATGCAATGAAGCTTGGGGGACCAGTCCCTCGATTTGCGTCATTATGCCTGGGGGCATGCAAACTTATAACAAGCATAGTTTTCATTTCAAGCTTGTGAAAACATGAAACCAAATCCAAGAACTAGAAGAGTTCTCTATGGTTCAAGATTGTGTAAAAAATGAACCCATACCTAATTGACACCTCGTGTTTGCCACTTATTGTGTCTTTTTGCATCTTGTGCAGATGCCTGGTGCACCTTATGTTGGTTTCTGTCAGAGACCATCAGATTTTAAGGTTGTATTTGTGTGTTAAATTATTAGAGAGGAATTTTTATTTCATTACATATCAGCACATTCCACGACGATTAAACACGTTAACTAATGCATTGGCTAATCATGTATTAGACAGACATTTGCGTAACATGTAATCAAAACAGCATACGAGAAGCATGTAAAGCACAATAATAGACCATAGGAATATGTATATATATATATATAGATAATAGCTCGTGTGGCACACCAAGGCGCTCAAAAATAAGTGTACATGTCCCAATAGATTCTGTGTCCTCCGTACATCTGAGACACATATCTCTCAAAGAATCACCAGCAGGAAAGAAAAACCTAGGTGTCTACTACGGTGGGTTATGCTCCCTATAGCATACCACCAACCATGCCACTCGCCTCAACAAGTGGTGCACCCTGGGTTCCACTCCTACTGTGTGGATCTGGAATGCTATGGGGACCTCCTCGATCCCCATGTAATCTGGAATCCCTGTTATGAGGCCCTCAAGGTTTCGAGCCACTGTCTCCACCGTATCATCAACTGGAGGAGCCAAGGCTAGTGCTGCAATGCCCTGTGCATCCCTCCGTGCCTCTGGAGCCAGCCCGACGGGTCTCACTGGTCCTACATCTACATACCATAGCATTCGTCATTAGGACATATACATGAAAAATTCAAAAAACATCATAAAAATAATAATGCAAAAAATGTGATCAAGTGTCTTACCACCATCATCCCACTACTCTCCAACGGGCAGCTGCATGTCAGGATCTCTGTAGAAGTCCATGCCGGCATATGGCCAATCCTCCACGAAGATTGTCTGGCACTCCAACCACTCTCAGAACAATGTTCCCCATGCCACTAGTCGTCCGCTACCTCCTCGTGGCATGACGTGAGCCCATCGTGTGGCCCTTGTCTCACGTGGCCTGGGTAAATCCAAATCCATGTCCTGTAGCTGCAATGTCGGCACCTTCTCCAGCATGAGCGGGACTAAGATGGATCCATAACCAAACTGCTTCGTCTCTCCTTGACTAAAATTGGTGAGTTGCCTCTTTATGTTCGCAGTCACCATCTCTACCCAGTTAAACATGGTGGGATTGAGACACTCGAGAGCCAGTCGAAGATGGGTCTTCGAAGCCTCATGTTGGGCTTAGGAGCCCGCTGCCCATGTCACCATGAAAAGCATAGCACGAAGGATCATGTCGTCCACTATTGGGATTGCCACCTTCCCACTCCTTGTCTTGCGTGCCCGTAGGCACACTTAAGCCATCAGCATCTCTAAGGAATCACCCCCAGGTCGTTGCCCCTCCAGAATGGGCCTCTCACCTCGACGGGACAGCCCGGTAAAAAAATATATGTCTGCAGCATCAAACTCAATATCCCAGCCTCGGATGATGAATTTCCCATCTATGGGATTCCAAGCCCAGATCAGTAGCTCCAACAGATCAGGTTGTGATCGGAGATGCGGAGTTAGGAAGAATTTGAGCAATCCACATGCTCGTAATGCATTTTGGCACCCTGCATCGGCGAAAGCTTCTATATCGTCGTCATCATGCATCCGCTCTTGCCACACAAATGCCATTATTACCTGCATGATGAAGAAAATTGAATTAGCACTTCGTTTATCAAATTTCAACACATAATTTGAATAAAACATAAGTTCGCATCATCATCGTGTCTGTTTTAAAAACAGACGCAATGACGCGAGGTCTCTAGTTCATTTTTTCCGCGATCATCGTGGAAGTACACCACTTTTTCGCCATGATCAGAGCATACTATGTGTCAATTTTTTCAGCCATCGCGGACCCAAAGGCTATAGCTGCAATGACCAAGCGGCGGAGCTTGGTTCAAAAAACTGCCCAAATTAACACATTCAACGTTCAAAATGCACGAAAAAGGTATGGAATTGAAGCGTATGACAAGGACTACTTACCTGGAACAAGTTTCGAGGTGAATGATGGACGATCAAAGATGAATCTAGCTCGCCAACTTCGGTGCTCAACAGTAACTATGGTAAAAATGGTTCGATTAACCCCCTTTTATAGTAATTTTTGGAAATTAAAAAATTATATTTTATAAATGTGGGTTTTTCTCATTATTTTGCCACATGGTTAGTCAAATTTTGGCTTTTTAACTATATATTTATGCATATTGTTCATTTTATCTCGAATAGATTTACGTGTGATGTGTTTTTGTGCAGAGCTTTAGGTAGTGGAATTATGACAGTTTCATATACACTTGATCCAAAAAAGTCGTCTTTAAGCTCTTTTTCGACTTGAAAAATGAAAATATAGTCGAGTTTTCCTCTTGACTCGTTAAAAGAAACGAGAGGCAGTCGCCTTTAAGCTCTTTTCCAACTGTTGAAACACAAAAAGATTGCCGGGCTTTTGTCGTTTCAAGCTCGTTATCGGTTACGAAACGACATGCTTCCGACCGCTTTTCTACTTTTTCAGGTCGAAGTCACTAGTTACGAAAAATACTCCTCGATCATAATGGTCGGGCGGTTCTTTTGAGTATCGTTTTATACTTTTTTGGGCTCGAGAGACGCAAATCTACGAAAAAGGACCCCCCTATAGTTTTCTTTTCCGTGTCTTTTTCAAACTCTCTAAATATGAAAAAGACTCCAAGTTTTACCTATGTTGGACTCGTTAAACCCCAATGACATTGGACTCATCACCATGACGAGACTCGAGCTTCTCCTTCCTAGGGCTCGTTAAATTATTACAAGGTTGGACTCAATAACAGGTTTATCATTAATTGTCTATGGTAGCTAGTCACTCTTGAACATCGACACTTTTGCTTCTTGTCGGGTCGGGACATCCATACATCGTCATTTGGCCTTCCACGGGTTTGGGTTGTCTTTTAGCCTCATTCCATCTGATTCATGCCATCTCCATCGCGCCTCTAATCCCTTGGTGCCTAAATGTTGCCACCCTCCAGATTTGTGTCGCCGACATGTTCAAGAGTATAATCCTTCTGCAGTTTACACCCTCGCCTTCTCCTCTGATACTCTGTTTCGCCATCTACCACTTGTTCCTTATCTCGTGTCATTGATGGGGGAAACATTATGGCCCTCCTGCGACGGGTTGTCTCCTATTGACATCATCTCATTATCCAGGAGATTGACCTAGAGATCCCCTTTGGTACCTTAGAGCTTGCATGCCTCAATGGCAACTTCTTCGCACTTGACGGTCGACTTTCATCAGTGGTAGTCGATTAGGTGATTCCATGGGTGTTCGACTTTAGCTCCTTCTTCACACTTCATGGATTGTGCTAGACAGTACCTTGAGAGCCAGTGGCATTATTGGTGGTTTCTCTCGTGCTTGTTAATGGTTTCCATCATTGACCGTAATCAAGTGATGTTCTATCATGCTCGACCTCAACACATCTATTCGCATGTTAGAATATGTACTATGATCAGATGGGTTCAAGACCCTGAACTCAGATTACACATGTTTGAGCTGCGTGGATCGGTTTATGATTACATGACTCATTGATGGATGGCTGCGACCATACCTTTATCATCATCATGGTCTCATTAGCTGGATGGCTGTGTCCATACCACAGACCTAGTTCGTATGTCTTTTGAATGGTTGTGCCTATGCCTAGACTACATGTATTTCATTATTAAAGATATCAGTTGTACTTGTGTTCAGGTTCTTCCAGATGGTGTTCCAACTCAGTCAGTTTCGTAAAGCATTTCACCCCTCCCACTCTCTCGGGCTTCATACTTTAGGGGGCATCTGTTACACAGTAATTTGTCATTGTCTTCATCCCAGTGGTCCTGCTGTGTCATGTGTCCAAGTCATTCATGATCATGTTAGAAAAATGCTCTCTGATGTTGCCAAATGACACACTTTTCCAAAGGTTTCTGCCTCATCACATCTGTTGGCCAAATAAACGCGCTGAAGGGCGCTCCAAAACATCCTAGAAGTGCTGCCATCGCGGAAGTACACCTGATTCCAGAGATGGTCGGATTTTATGTGCCAGCGTGACTGTCGCTTGTAATCTTCAGCGATAACCTAACTAGCTACGTTTCAATAGCGATGTCAGCGCGGAAAGCCAGTTATGTTCCTGCGATGATCCAGATTGGGCGAATTTGTTCCAACGGTGGGCCTTCCAAATGACTCCAGACCTGGTTGTTGGCATAGTTTATGTCACCCTCCTTTCTCTGGCGTGGCTATTCCGTCATTTGTGCTACCTTCCTTGGAGATAAGCTCATTCTTCCACCTTTCATGGAGACTCCTTCTCCTATTTAAACTCTCACCATTGCTATGTGCTGCAAGTTCTTAGTTTTTGGAATGGTTGTTGATAGTTGGCTAGTGGAGTAGTGATGTTAGTGTTTGTGAGTTTTCTAGATAGCTGGTGTGAGTGTGACAAGTGTGAAATTGTTGATAGCTTGTGGAAGGTTGTGAAGTGCCCTTAATCTTGTGTAAAAATTGTGAGTGAGAGAGACTTGTATGTTGGAGATCCATCTTCAAAGAGTGAATGCTTGAGGAACATGCTAGCTAGACCCTCCTAAGAAGGCTTGTGACGTCAAGACTTTGGTTGTAGGCCTACTCTTATTTCATAATTAATGCAATCAATGATGTTTTCCTATGTCTTGTATGTAATGTGCTTGATAGCTCATGACTTCTTGACTTTGTGAGTAAATAGATCATTGTTGTTCCGATTACGTGCTTTGTTGTACTTCCTTTGCATTGTTTCAAGTTGATTACTCATTAGAAGAAGGAAGCGGAAGCTGGAGCAACGCAACGGAACTCCATCAACCACCAGTTGAGGTAGGCCTCCAACTATGACTGTTTAAGAAAAGCTATTGTTGATCTGTCCTTGTTTATGACTAGACCCACTCTAGGGCTAGAGGGGTTGCCTTTTTCCGCAGAGGGAACACATTCCTGTATCACAAGGAGTCTCCATGAAAGGTGGAAGAGTGAGCTTATCTCCAAGGAAGGTAGCACAAATGACGGAACAACCATGCCAGAGAAAGGAGCGAGATACAAACTATGCCAACAACCAGGTCTGGAGTCATCTGGAAGGTCGACTGTTGGAACAAATATGCCCAATCTGGATCATCGGAGGTACATAACTGATCTTCTATGATGACATCACTATTGAATAATTTAGCTAGTCAGGTAATCACTAAAGATTACAAGCAACCTCGCGTTGGCACCTAAAATCGGGCCATCATGGGAATCAGGTGTACTTCCGCGATCTTAGTGCTTCTGGACTGTTTAAGAGCGCCCTTCAGCGCGTTTATTTAGCCAACAGATGCGATGAGGCAGATAACTTAGGAAAAGTGGATCATTTGGCAACATCAGAGAGCATTTGTCTAATGTGAGAATGTTTGACTTGAACACATGACACAGTAGGAAGACTGGAGTGAAGACAGTGACAAATTACTGTGTAACAATCATTGTATTATTTTATTTCCCAATGACACTAGCACATCCTACATCATGTATCATTTTTCTCAGACACACATTGTTGGGAACACCATTCTTCTTTGTACTAAGTTATCTCAGTGGGTATGGGTATGCCTCCCCCACCTCATTGAGGTCACGTACACACCATAAAGGAGACTTATATAAAAGTTAGTCTCGCCTCCTCTGGTTTTATTTCTTCACTTTATTGTTTTAATGCCATCTCTCTCTGTATGAATCCCCTTTGGTGTCTCATGAAAGTTAACCTACAATGTATTTTTGTCATACGATGTGCTCCAAACACTCATACATTGGGGGGAAATCCGTTGTCACCCAAAAAGTATCACCTAGCCATTTTCTACTATAATGATCGAAATACACCATGTAGTATGGGTTTTTACACACTAAAAACCACTTTCACCTTAGGAAATAATTTAGAGAACCATTTTTCCTAAATTCTTTCTAAAAATAACCCAAAAACCCATAAGAATAATTAAATAAATCACTATTTACCAATGGCTAGTTTCCTAATAACTAATTTACCAATGGCTAATTTCTAATGGCTAACTCTCGACAATGATGCATCCATGATATTTATTCCTATAGATCGATTGATTTCTCACCTTGTCCTAAGGATGAACCACATTAGTTGGTTTGAAATGTCGACCAAATACAAATAATGTGATTAATTCGAAAGACATATATAAATACATATATGTTTATTATTCCCTTGAAATAATTATGAAATCACTATTTATTAATTATTTATATCCACATTACCTAGGAATAATTAAATAAATCATTATTTTTTGAGTTAGTTCATTAAATAAATATTTTTCGACAATTTCAAGAATATTTTCCTCTCAAATATAATAAAATACTCCTAATGGTTAAATATTGATTTGGTTTAATAATATTTTATTATTTGATTGAATCTAGATTTATCCTGGCATTTTTTATAAATAGAGGTGTTTTTTCCTCACTTTACACACACAATCATCTCATTGTCGTTGTTATCATCTCAAACATTTTGAGCTACCATTTTTTAGTTTGAGTATCTTCTTTTCAAGTTTTCCCATTTGCAAAGGAGAAGAGAGAAACCAGTCTGCAACAGTGAAGGGAACACTAAGAACCCTCCCATGAAGGAGAACTTATGATCCAAAAGTCTTGCTAGTCTTGCTCCACTCGGTGTAATAATTTTCTTATTAATAAAATTCAACATTTCGATTGGGTATATTTGTGGTTTTTATCTTGCATTTCTGTTTCTGTGATAATTTTTGCAAATCTGAAGTTGTGAGTTGAAGACTACATAATTGATTTTCCTTTTTTGGTTGTTAGGGCTATCTATCACCAATAGCTAAAGTGGGGATTTTTGGTACACCTTCCATAAATTTCCATACTAACAAAGACCAACCATAGACCTAAGGTAGGGAACCCAAGGTTGAATAGTGATTATACAAGAAGGTCAGGGGCATGAAAGGGCTTAAGAGGGTTGGACAAGGAGTCAAAAAGGATCCTTGGAGTAACTCATAGCTAATCAGGAGAGTTCAAGTCTGTTTTAAGCTTGTTGTAGCAGCTCACTTATGCAAATAGGGAGGTCGCGAGTTTGGACAGTAAACATGCAAAGGTTTGGTTAGGGTTAGCTCAGATGTTACAAGAAGGTATAATAGGGCTAAAGGATCAGTCCAAGTTTAGTAGTTTGTTGTGGAGATCAGGCATAGTGCCTCCAAGTGGGTAGCCAAGACTTGTTGAACTCTGTGGACAAAAGAAGTCCACAACTGCCAAAGGACGGGTGCTATAGCAAGGACAATAAGTGGTACTAAATATCGTGGGCTAAAAGAACAAGCCCAGAGTGGAAGAAAAATTTTAGAAGGAAATTATTCTAGAGCCAGAGGGAGATGAGGTGTCTTTATTGATGTATTCATTTTGGAACCTTTATGCTTATGTGTTACATGAGTTGGAAGACTTAGGGTTTGTAAACCCTTGAAAATACTTAGAGGTTACAACCTGTATTGGTTTTTGGGATGAAATCCTAGAATAGCTCGATGATGAGAATGAGGTTGAGCATCCACCTCAAAAGAATAAAAATGAATCTAATATTGGTGATATTGCATATGGAATTCATTAATTCCTGCAAGGAGGCAAGGATCTAGAGGAAGTTAACAATCCACTACAACCCTCAGCAATTTCTTCCTTAATCAAGAAGTAAATACTTCATATGTTTCTCCCTTGATTATTGTTACTTTTCTTTACTGAGCCTCTTATATTTGTATTTTTTTCTTGGTTATAATCATATATTCCATGTCCTCTAGAATGAGATTTGCAGGTACATTATGAAGGTTCCCAATGAAAATGGTAGTGTTAGGAAGAACAAAGCAAGGCTTATGACAAGAGGGCTATCCCAGTAAGAGAGAGTGGACAACAAGGATAATTTTTTTAGTCTCCAGTGGATAGGTTATTGTACAGCCAAAGGGCTTGAGAATAGACTCAACAAGAGTGATTAGGGTTCGAGAAGAAATAAATTGTACAAATTGTTAGGACATTAAGGATCTTGCCAGATGACTAAAAGAACTTCCAATGTCGAGGAAGCAAACAATCAAGCAAAGTGGAAGGAGCATATTTCCATGAGGATGTCATGAGTTGATATTTTCAAGATTTTCAGAGACATAAATTCTTTAGGATTAGTATGCCTTCTTTTAGAATACCATGTCAAATAGTACAAGGACTTCCTTACATCATAGAGGGAGTAGCAATGGTAGAATGACTTGCTTAAATGACAGAGGAAGTAGCAATAGTAGAATTAATTGTTTACATGATAGAGGGAGAACCAATGCCAGAAGGACTTGCTTACATGAGAGAAGAAGTAGTAGTGGTAGGAGGATTTTCTTCTGTGACAGAGGTAACATCCAAGACTACCACAAGATGACCTACTTTAGTTTCAAAGGGATTTGGCCTTGAAGATTGAAATGAAGGATTCTAGCCAGATACATTATTTCTTGGGATTGGATATTTAGATTCGGTGGATATCATGATGTACAAGTAGTTGATTGAAGTCTTGATGTACCTAGTTAACACCAAGGCATATATTTTCTTTGTAGTGAGCATCCTAAGCCAGTTTATAATTGAGATTAGGCATGTACATTGGGTTACATTGAAGAATGTGTTTAGGTACCTATATGGTATAGTTGGATATGGTTTGAGATATGTCTCAGGTGGGGAAGTAAGGCTATAGGAATATACAAATTCATATTGAGAAAGGAGTGTAGAATATAGAAAGAGCACCTTGGGTTTGTTGCTTCAGCTTTGGATCAGCTATGATATCTTGGTTTAACAGGAATCATATTTTTTTTGTACTCGGGATAGTAGAAGCAGAGTATATCGCAGCTAGTGTCATGAAACATGAAGTAGTGTAACTTCAAAAGCTTCTTGTAGGACTATTTGATCAGCTCACTTCATCTGAGTGAAGCTCTAGTACATAACCACATATAAGAGAATTGTCGACATTCTCACTAAGCCTCTATCTAGAGTGAAGTTTGTATACTTCGGAGACAAGCTTGGCTTGACGCAGAATATCTCCTTTGTCGAGAATGAGTGTTGATGTCTTTGAAGGATTGAGGAGACCATCTCCTAAATCCATAAATATCTTTGGCTGGGTCATAAAGGACTTTGACCGAGGGAGACACATACATTCACCTAAGAGACCAAAAGGAATTTTTTGGGTCATAAATGACTTTGACCATAGGTGAATAGCCTAGGAAAAACTACAGGATTCGACATATCTTCTCCTACGAAGCCAAATGGACTTGGTTTCTATAAGGACATGGTTGGTTCATAAAGGACTTTGACCAAAGGAGATAGATGTAATTCAACTGAGAAGCCATAAAGGATTTTGGTTGAGGGTAAATTTCTTTGTGTTACATAGTGAGATAGGTTTGAACCTTGAGAAATGGGGCATGTTCTCCTCTTTTGGGATAAGAGTGAGGAAGGAAGAATCTGATGATTCTCATATATGAAAAAATATTTTAGCACATATTGAATCATTTTCATGAGATCATAATTTTTTATGTTCCAACATTTCATGTAGAAATGCATAATGGATCCTTTCAAACTAGGAGCCCTACCAAGGAAAATATCCCAAATAGCCTCATGAACTTCCTCTTTGAACATGTTCTACATAAGAATATCCTTAAAAGAGCCAATAGATGAATTTTTTTCCAGTGTAGTCATTGTAACTTCAGGCTCAATGTCATTATTTTCTATGTTATGATCACTAAAGTGATTCAAGGCAACCTTTTTTATTTTGTAGAAAGAGAATCCAGATTTTCCATAGTGATATTTGAGAATTGTCAATGTTTCAAATCCAAAAGAGGATCCATCTTAGATAAGGCAAGCTGAGGAATAAAAAAAAAGAAAAAAAAGAAATCGATAAAACCTAAAAAAGTCAACTAAGAAAAATTAAATAAATAAAACTTAAAAGAATAACCTAATAATAAAATAATTAATAGAAAATAATATATACATACATACATACACACACACACACACACACATATATATATGAAGTACTTAGAAATAGAATTATAATATTAGATTATGTAAATTAAAATATTTAATAGTAATTAATGTATAGATGATATATTACTAAAGAAATTAATTAATAAATGTATATTATATTAAATTATATTAAATAATTAGAATAATAAACATATTATAGTTATGGTTTAAGATATATTAATTATAATGATCAAATATATATATTAATCCAGTAATACAATTTCAAGATATTTTGTTGTTTAAAATACATTTTTGAATGCATAAATGGATTCAACACCCTAAAAACCCCTTGGGGCACTTGAATTATGTAGATTAAACAATTTAAACTCAAGTTTTAAAAAATACTTGCAATATTTTGATTAAAATTAACCAGAAAAATGGTCATGAAAAATGTCATTTCATGTATAAGTTAGACTACACCTATATTAATTATAAGAATTATGTTACATGCTATTAATAGATAAAGGAGTATTAATTATATTAAATTATTTAGAATAACATAATATATTCTAGCTGTGATTAAGGTATATTAATTATAATGTTAAATATAATTATAAAGATTAAAGTATATTAATATTAAGTGAATTTTAAGCTAGAGAAAAGAGAGACATGCCTGAGAGGAAGAAGAACTTGTAGAGTCACTCCAATGAATTAGGGGAAATCAATTGCTACTAATCTCGATACCACCATCCATGTTCAGAATATATGGATGATTCATTATTTCCAAGGCTTCCTTGATTTTCCTCTTTTCATAATGGTCTTCTTTGGCGATGATCCCATCATTCTCTAGGAAATATGATGTCTAGTTTTGGAGGAGTGTTATACAAGGGTTGATGTGCGTGATCATTCATTTTTAATGTTAACTTCATGTTCCTTCAATATTTTCTGCAAGGAACATCTTGTCTCCCCAATATAACTTTTACCACATGAGCAATCAATATTGTAAACTCCTTTAAGTTGATGATGATCAATCTTGTCCTTTACAAATTTCATTATTTTCTTTATTGTTCCTATAATTGTGAATTGAGTTGTAATATCTTTCTTTCTCAAAATCCTTGAAATATTGTCAGTAACTCCCTGGATGTAAGGGAGGTAGACCTTACCACAGTGAGTCTAAGGGTCTTCAGACCTTATTTTTAGTTTTCCTTTGGCTCTTCTCATAGCCTTTTTAATTTCCTTATCCTTGTATCATATATTCTTAACGACAGTAGTCAAGTTACTATTTTATTCATCCATGTGCTCTCTAACAAAAAACATAAGGGCCTTAACAATAAGAGTATTAAGAACACCAAACTTTTGAGCAGGATGATGGTAGGAAGATGAAACATTGGGGAATCAGTTTTTTAGAAAGAAAACTCATATAGAAATCTATCTCCATGCTGATGAGCTTGAAAAAAAATTCAATTCATGGATTTATTATTACTGGGAAGGAAGATGGAACATTGGGGCATCAGGTTTTAAGACATAAATTGATCTTTGTGCTGATGAGCTTGAAACAAAATTCAATTACTAGATGATTTTATTACCAGGAAGGAATATGGAGCATTGGGGCGTTAGGTTTTCAAAAACAAAACTAATACATAAAGTTATCTCCATGTTGATGAGCTTGAAAAGTTTTTCAATTCTTGGATGTTCTTATTACCAAGAAGGAAGATGCAACATTCTGGCATTAGGTTTTCAGAAAGCAAAATCATACAAAAAGTTATCTCCATGCTAATGATCTTGAAAAAAATGCAATTCCTGTATGTTCTTATTACTAGGAAGGAAGATGGAACAATGGGGCATCGGGTTTTCAAAAATAAAACTCATACAAAAATTTATCTCCATGTTGATGACCTTGAAAAAAATTTCAATTCCTGGATGTTCTTATTACTAGGAAGGAAGATCAAATATTGGGGCATAAGGTTTTCAAAAATAAAACTCATACAAAAACCTATCTCCATACTGATGAGCTTGAAAAAAAATTCAACTATTGGATGTTCTTATTACCAGGAAGGAAGAAGGAAGGTTGGGGAACCAGGTTTTTAGAAAGAAAACTCATACATAAATCTATATCCATTTTGATAAGCTTGAAAAAAAAGCAATTATTGGATCTTCTTATTGCTAGGAAGGAAAATGGAACACTGGGGCATCAATTTTTCAAAAATAAAACTCATACTGAAAGGTATCTACATATTGATGAGCTTGAAATTTTTTTCATTTCCAGGATGTTCTTATTACTGGAAGGAAGATGGAACATTGTGGCATCAGGTTTTTGAAAGAAAACTCATATAGAAAGTTATTTCCATGCAGATGAGATTGAAAAGTTTTTCAATTCTTGGATTTTCTTATTACCAAGAAGGAATATGGAACATTGGGGCATCAAGGTTTTAAAAAGAAAAATCACAAAGAAAGCTATCTCCATGTTGATGAGCCTATAAAGTTTTTCAATTACTGGATTTTCTTATTACCAAGAAGTAAGATGGAACATTGGGGCATTCATTTTTTAGAAAGAAAACCCATATAGAAAGTTATCTCCAAGATGATGACCTTGAAAAAAAAAATCCTAGATGTTCTTATTACCAGGAAGGAAGATAAAACATTTGGGAATCATATTTTCATAAATAAATCTCATACAGAAAGTTATCTCCACGCTAATGAGCTTGAAAAATAATTCAACTCTTGGGTGTTCCTTTTACCGGGAAGGAAGATGGAACATTGAGGCATCAAGTTTTTTGAGAGAATACTCATACAGAAAGTTATCTCCATGCTAATGAGCTTGAAAAAAAAATCAATTCCTGGATGTTCTTATTACCAGGAAGGAAGATGGAACATTGGGGAATCATGTTTTCATAAAGAAAACACATACAAAAATATATCTCCATGTTGATGAGCTTGAAAAAAAATTCAAATCTTGGATGTTCTTATTACCATGAACGATGATGGAACATTGGGGCATTAGGTTTTTAGAAATAAAACTCATACAAAAATATATATCATGCTGATGAGCTTAAAAAAAATCAATTCCTAGATGTTCTTATTACCAAGAAGGAAGATGGAACATTTGGGCATCAAGTTTTTAGAAAGAAAACACATACATAAATCTTTCTCCATACTAATGAGTTTTCTTTTTGAAAACTTGATGCCCTAATGTTCCATCTTCCTACCATCATCCTACTCAAAATATTAGTGTTCTTAACACTCTTATTGTTAGGGCACTCAGTATTTCTGATGCAAAACACCTGGATGAAGAAAAGAGTCACATGACTACTATATTTAATAATATAGGATACAAGGATAAGGACATTAAGAAGGCTATGAGAAGAGTGAAAATAAAACTAAAAATAAGGTCCCAAGGCCCTCAGACTCATGGTGGTAAGGTCTACCTCCCTCATATCTAGGGGGTTATTGACAAGATTTCAAGGATTTTGAGTAAGAAAGACATTACAACTTAGATCACAACTACAGGAACAATAAAGCAAAGAATGAAATATGTAAAGGACAAGATTTATCATCATCGGCTTAAAGGAATCTAGAAGATTGATTGCTCATGTGGTAAAATTTATATTTAGGAGACAAGACGTTTTGTGTAGAAAATATTGAAGGAACATGGAGCTAACATTAAAAATGAATGATCATGCACATCATACCTTGTATAACACTCCTTGAAAACTAAACATCATATTTTCCTAGAAAATACTAGGATCATCGCTAGAGAAGACCATTATTAAAGAGGAAAATCAAGAAAGCCTTGGAAATAATAAAGCATCCATATAATCTAAACATGGATGGTGATATCGACATTATTAGCAATTAATTTCCCCTAATTTGTCGGAACGGTTCTAATAATTCTTCTTCCATTCAAGTATGTCTCTATTTTCCCTTGCTTAAAATTCAATTAATATTAATATACCTTAATCTTTATAGTTATATTTAACATTACAATTAATAGACCTTAATCATAGTTAAAATATATTATATTGTTCTAAATAATTTAATATAATTCACACTCATTTATCTAATAATAACATGTAACATTATTCATTATAATTAATATACCTTTAATCATTATAATTAATATATCTTTAACCATAACTTTATTATTCTAATTATTTAATATAATTTAATTAATATTTCTTAATAATAATATTAATCATTATTAATATATAATATGATATTATTTAATATAATATAATATACATTTATTAATTAATTTTTTAGTAATACATTAACTATTATTAAATATTTTAACTCTATTCCAATATTCTAACTCTATTCCTTAGTACTTCATAATAGTGTAGGTTATATATATATATATATATATATATATATTATTTTCCATTAATTATTTTATTAGTAAGTTACTTTCTTAGGTTTTATTTATTTAATTTTTCTAAGCTGACTTTTTACGGTTTTATTGATATTTTTATTTTTATTTATTTATTCCTCCTTATTTCTCTTCAAGCTTTGTCCTAAATATGGATCCTGTTTTGAATTCAAAATGTTGACAACTATCGAATATCATTGTGGAAAATCTGAATTCTTTTTCTACAAAAGCAAACCATAGGAGTCTAAGGAATGAAGAAGTTTCTCACGAGAAGTAAATATCGCTTTAACATTATTTTTTCAAAGTTGAGTGATTTGTAAAATTCCATAGATATTCTGTTATCACTAAATCAGCCCCTAATAGGCTGCTAATCAGGAAGACTTAGAGTAACTATTTCAAACCAAACTTTTGGCTGAGGCTTAGCCTCCTCAACCTGAGAGGGGTCTCTCACTAGGTTAAAGATTTTAATTTAAGGATTAGATGGCTAACTCTATGGAAAAATCAAACAAAAAGGTATAAATGGTTGAAATGTCAATCAACAAACATCCATTGGGCTATGGAGTCAAAATATGTTTCAGTACAACAACAAGATCATCTTAACATGGAAGTCAGGGCATAAAGAGTCTTAATATATCAGTAAAACAGAGACATAGTGCAAGGAACACAGTTTATAAACACATGAAGGAAGTTAGAGCATTATCAATGAATTCTAAGTAACATGTGTAGAGTCTCAAAGAAGGTATGTTTTGATGGTTATTTCAGTATCTTTTTCATTAGGATATATAAACCTTTCTGCATTTTAAACTTAGATAATAACGAAACACGTGAGGTTAATAGGAAAAACTGATAATTGTCGTTCCTACGTGCAGGAAGGAGGAAAAGCAGAAATTAGCCATCTCAAAGGGAAAGATGAAGAGGAGCTAACTGCTGTCCCTTTGACGGGAAACCGCAAACAGACCAGATCAAAATGGACCAACCCAGAAAAAGAAGCGGAGATACCAACTCGGAGCAGAAAAGGAAAGAAGTGACTCAGGGTTAATGATTCTGCGAATCCCTCAGGATCTTAGATCCTGAGGGATCACTATTTTATCTATTTACTGTATCTAGATATCTCCGTCATCATCCTTATATAAGAGATAGCATTGTTGGCTATAGGGGGGTTTTCTGTTGTAATTCCTTTTTAACAGATCAAGACTATGACCTTTATGTCCTGTTAAGACTTGCTTTGTTGTAAGTTTATTTCATGCATTAATGCAGACTTGGTTACTCTTTTATCTTGATCCTGGATCAATCTTAAGCGGTGTACCCCTGGAGGCTAAGGGCCCGGCCCTAGAGGACACTTTCTCTTGTACCATTACGCGTGGTTTCTGTGTGGTTTGTTCATAGGCGTAATCTGGTAATTTGTTGTGTTTTATGAACATTATATTACATGCTCTGTTGTGTTTGACTTGTTTAATGTTCCTGCAAATTGAAGCCTTATATTGACACTGTATTATGTTACCAATTCATTAAAGTGTTGATTAATCTCTATAGGATATTATCACTCCAGTACAGAGTTCATTGTGATTGTGTTTTAGCATTATGACAGTTATCTTAAGAAGTCTGATTTCAGATGATTATTGAATGTTACTGTTTATATCTTGAGATGCAATCGCATGCGTTTATTTAGATCAATAACAGAAGCAGATTGAGCACGTTGTGTTTCTAGGGTTGTAATTCTTTTGAGACTGCAGGATTGATGTTTTGATTGGAGTGGTTAGATAGAATCATAGCTTGATGAACTTGGGTATTGCTTATTCCAATTGCTGTTCCATTTAGTTGTTGTTCCTTTTCCGAATTGTTGTTCCATTTAGTTGATGTTCCATTTCTGAATTGCTGTTCCATTTCAATTGCTTTTCAAGATTGTTGATTTGTTGTTTCATTTACTTTCCATTTCTTAAGTACAGACTCAGGCTGTAGTGAGTGTCAGCATCTGCTATTTGACTCCCAGACCTTTGATCTGCTCCCATCAGCTATGAAAGGGATGGGTTATTGCTACTGAACCCTTGGCTGATGTACTGTTCTATTTCATTGCTATTTCCTTTACTTGTCGTTTCATTTATATTCATCAAGGATGATCTCAGGCTCTAGTGAGCCCCAGCATTTGCTACCTAGCTCCCAGACCTCGAATTTGTTCTCATCAGTTATGAAAAGGATGGGTTATTGCTACCGAACCTTCGACTGATGCAATGCTTGGTGTGATTTAGCCTTTTGAAGTAGTTAAGTTGTAGACATGCAGCCATTTACTTTTGTAGCCTTTAAGTAGCTGTACTACGAGCATTACTCTGACAAGTGCTAAGCCTCAGACTGAGACACTCTTTTGAAATAGCAAGATGTTCCCGGATTGACATTCTAATGTGAGGTAACTAGAGGTGAAAGAGACCCTTTTTATAGCTCTACATTTTGGCGCCGTTGCCGGGGAAAGAGTGTAGCCATTTGTCTTTTTCAGGGTAGTGTATGAACCTGCTAGGGAAGAATTGGGTTTTGAAAACAGAAGGTAAGAACCTACGTACGGAGCATGTAAAAGCCCTGCTCCTTTGCCCACTTTCCTGCAGATTTGCTGCTATCTGCTTAAGAAAAATTTAGTATTTAAATCGAGTGCATGGCTAAGCAGAAAAAGCCGGAGAAAAATCCCAAACCTTTGCCGAAGCCAGAAAAAGCTAAGGGGCCGGTGACCCTTGGTCGAACAACATTCATAGATGAAATCTATAAGAACGCTGAATCTCAGCCTTTAGTAGGACCTAGGAAAGTTATTTCCAGACAGCCTACTAGCTCCCTTCAGGCCACAGGTTCACCATCTGTAGTCTTTGCTGAGGTGCATAGTCAAACTGACGAACAGGATTTTCAAGAAATTGAAAATTCTGTTTCAGAACGATTGCAAGAAGGGAATTTCAGTAATCTTTGTGAAGGAGAAGGGGAAACAGGGGAGATTAGAGAGCCAAGATCTCCTACTAGGATAACTCAGCCATTGAATAGCCCAGACAAAGGAAATGTGGTAAAAATTATTATTGAAGAGATCCAATCCCCTTAGATAGAAATTCCAGATAGAGGAAGTGTTATTAAAACTAATCCTGTCAAAGCCATTCCTGCTCAACCAAGGAACACTCTTCTAGATATTCCGGAAGGTTATTGGCATATATTTGACCCAATGGCTCAAAATCCACCAAACACCCAAACCTCTACATTACAATACCCCATAGTGGATTCTGCAGCAAATGCCCCCATGAAAGCAATTCCCCTTCAACATATCCCTACATTTCACGGACTTACATCAGAAGACTCGGATGCATTTTTATTTGAATTTTATGTACTATGCAGGGGATATGACTACACCACTGACCCCCAGAAACTAAAACTGTTTCCCTCGACCCTGAAAGGGGCTGCTTTAAGATGGTTTATGGGATTAGGTGGTGGGGTTATAAATAATTGGGAACAAATGAAGGAATCTTTTCTAAAAAAATATCAAGATTACTGCAGGTCTAGAGAACTAAAAGATGAAATATTCCAGATGGTGGCTAGACCAAGCGAAACATTAGAAGAATATGTGGAGCGTTTTCAGTATAATTTGCAAAGATCTCCCTATGCATCATCACCCCTACCCGATAATGTGTTAAAAACAGCATTAATAGGAGGCATGAAAGAACAACGGATTCAAACATTAAACATTATGGGAAAAGGGGATATTTATCAGGAAAATTTTGCTGACATAATTGATCTATGTATCAGGAGTTCGAGAGGCAGTACACGAATCAAACCAGCAGAACATGATTGGTTTGCAAGAGAAAACAAAATTTCATCAGAAGGAGTAACGCGGGCTGAAATTGGAAATTTATTGGAAAACTTTAAAACTGATATACTAGGAACACTGACTACACAATTGTACGTTTTGCAGGCCAAGCAAAAGCAAATGGAGGCAGAACAGAATTTAGCTATCTTCTGCCCCAGATGTAGGAAGAAGCATAGCCATAAGGAATTCCCACTAGATGCAGTCCAAGCATGCGCCATTTGTACAAAGGATCATTCGACAGAAAGTTGTCCCTCACTACCTGGACTAAAAGCAGTATATAAGGAGGCAGAAGAAGAACCAGAAACGGTGTATATGCTCAACCAGCATCGTCAGTGGCAGCCGCGAAAAACTGGTATGTTTTTAGATCCAACTTCTTCTTTTCAGTATCCCCAGTATAATGGTCAACAGTATAATACATGGCAAAGCCAATTTCAGCCCCCATTCCCAAACTGGTCACCACAGTCATATCCTTCTGTTAATCCATGGCTAAACCAGACGAGTCAATCCAGTTGGTCAAATCCTCCTTATCCCCCACCATATTGGCAAAATAGCCCATATCCTCCACAATGGACTCCCCCTACTTCACAAAGTTCAGCCTGGCAGAGACCAACAAATCAGCCAGTAGGAAATGTCCCTCTCCCTCAACCTACACTGCCAGCTTTACAGCAAAATCCCCAGGCTAATCTGAGACCGCAACTCCCAGCCCAGCCCAATCCCAATCCAAATAACAGACCGGTCCAAGCACTCCAAATTTTAGAAACACCAGAAGAAGGACCTGATCTGATGGAGTGCAATGATCTTCAGTTAAGATCTGGGCGTATTATCCAAACAGAGGGAAATAAAACAGTTCAGATTGAAGATCAGTTACCTAGAGAACATCTGTCACAAGAAGAGGATGTGAATAGACAGCAAACTCATAATCAAGCAACCACATCCTCTCCCCAGTTCCCAGAACATTTAGTCATACCTCGACCGATATAACAACCTAATTTTGACATTCTGGGAGAATTACAAAATTTGTACATAAAAATTCCATTCCTTCAGGCCATTCAAGACATCCCGATATACGCAAAAACTATTAAAGAATTATGTATAAAAAGGCCAAGGAGGAATATAATAGATAATCCAAGAGTTCAAGTAGTCGGTACTTTATCTGACCTATTGTCAGGAAAGGAAACACCTATTAAGTATGAGGACCCAGGAAACCCAATAGTAACTGTTCAAATTTATGGTCAAACCCTAACCAATGCCTTAGTTGATCTTGGAGCTGCAATCAATATATTGACAACTGCTACTTGCCAAAAGCTAGGCATTACATCTACAGAACCTACCTCAACTCTGCTAGAATTGGCTGATCGGTCTGTGGTTAGACCGGAAGGCATACTGCATGATTTCATGGTCTCAGTTGACTCCTGGGAATACCCAACTGATTTTCTGTTAATAAACCCTAAAACCCGACTTGATGGACATCCATTGATCTTAGGAAGACCTTGGCTCGCTACCACCGATGCCTATATCAGCTGTCGGCAAGGGAACATGATTATAACCAAGGGGGCGGATATCAAGAATTTAGTACTATATCCCCTAGCGCAGCCAAGTATCACTATAGTTAAAACTAATAGGCACCCTGTATCATATCTTACCGACAACATCAGATCTCCATTAACTATACAAGAAGCACTAGAGTTCAAAGACCAAACAGAAGATGATGCCATCAGTAATTTCATTAGTCAAACTGAACTCACATCTCGTACCCAGTGTCATATGATAAAAGCAGCATTTGATAACGAAGTAGAAGAGGAACCTATGAAAGATTCACATGATCACATAATCCCTATCACTTCAGTTGCACATAGTAAAATTGTGGAAATTGAACCTGAAAAGACCTTAAACATTAACACCGACCTTACACCCGAACAAGAAACAAAACTCATCTATGTTTTAAGAAAATATAAAGAAGTATTTGCATGGGATTACCCTGATATGAAAGGAATTGACCCACAGTTATGTACACACCACATCTACATAGAAAATGATGCAAGACCTATTAGGCAACCTCAGAGAAGACTAAACCCTCACCTAAAAGAAGTAGTAAAAGCTGAGCTTCAAAAACTTTTAGATGTTAACTTCATCTACCCTATCTCTGATAGTAAATGGGTCTCCCCGCTTGTGGTGGTACCGAAAAAGAATGGGAAGTGGAGGATCTACGTGGACTACAGGGAGCTAAATAAGGCAACACAAAAAGATCACTTTCCTCTCCCATTCATCGATCAAGTATTGGACACTTTGGCAGGGAAGAAATTCTTTTCTTTTCTCGACGGCTTCAGTGGGTATAACCAAATACAGATTGCCTCTGAAGATCAGGACAAAACTACTTTTACTTGTCCTTGGGGAACATTCGCCTATCGAGTTTTACCTTTTGGTTTATGTAATGCCCCTGCCACATTCATGGAAAATTTTAGGGGCTAATGTTCGCCCAGTGGGCTAATTTTCCATGATTTTTCCAAAAAAAAGATTCGCCAATTTCCAATTTTATAAAAGACGATTCGCCCAAATTTTAGAATATAAAATTATTTTACCTTAAAAATCGCCAACATTATAGAGAGACTATATATAAAATAATTATAAATTTGATTAATTTTACAAATATATCAATAAACATTTATAATTTGCATATTAGGGATTAGTGAGATTCGCCAATGTTTGAAACTTCAAGAAAATTTTCCATCCTTAAAATTTTCCTTGGGGCCCACATTCCAAAGGGCTATCCTTAGCATTTTTGCAGATCTAATAAATGAATGGCTGGAAGTATATATGGACGATTTTACTCCATACGGAGATGAGTTTGATCCAGCATTGGAGACACTAGAAAAAGTCCTACAACATTACATAGCTACCAGGCTTTGTTTAAGCCATGAGAAATGTTACATGATGATGACAGAAGCACTTATTTTAGGACCCTACATTTCAGCAGCTGGCATTCAGGTAGACCCAGCCAAAATCCAAATACTTTTGCTTATTCCTACTCCTACTACTCAAACAGAGGTACGTAGCTTTCTTGGATTCTTTGGTTATTATAGGAGATTTATAGAACATTATTCACGTATTGCTGCACCATTGTATGCATTAACTGGTAATATTGATTTCTTTTGGACAGAAAAATGCGAACGTGCCTTCAACGATCTGAAGAAGCTCATATCTATAGCCCCAGTTCTTCGGGGACCAAATTGGGACTTGCCATTCCAGATATCATCTAATGCCTCAAATACAGCCATTGGAGTGGTCCTTGGATAGGAGGAGGATAGAAAACCATATGCAATTTATTACATTAGCAAAAATATATCCCCTGCTGAATTGAATTATACTGTCACTGAAAAAGAATTTCTAGCTGTTATACATGCTATCAATAAATTCAGACATTACATTACTGGATATCCTATTATCTTGTACACAGATCATTCTGCTATAAAATATTTAGCAAATAAGCCTGTCACAAATGGCAGAATAACTAGATGGCTGATTTTATTGCAGGAATTCGACATTAAAATCAAGGACCGACCCGAGAAAGAAAACCCGGTAGCTGATTTCCTCTCAAGAGTGCCAAAACCAGTCAATGCAGCAATTGAAGATCAGTTTCCAGATGAGCATCTCTTTGCCATTGTTGTTCAAACACCCTGGTATGCGGATGTTGCCAATTACCTAGCAGTAGGTAAGTTACCAAAACATCTAACCCCTAATGAGCGAAAACAGATTGTCCAACGAAGTACCAGATTTTCCTGGATTGGGGGTTATTTGTTTCATACAGGGGCAGACATGCAAATCAGAAGATGCGTTAGACAAGATGAAATTTTTGATATATTGAAAGCATGCCATGACCAACCATGTGGTGGACATTTCGCTGATCGTAGGACTGCACATAAAGTATTACAAACAGGGTATTATTGGCCCACAATTTTTAAAGATGCAAAGAAATTCGTCCAAGCATGTGACAGTTGCCAGAGAGTGGGACGCCCTAGTCATTCAGATGAGATGCCTTTGAAACCACAGTTAGTCATCGAACCATTTGAGCGTTGGGCTCTTGATTTCATGGGACCAATCAACCCACCATCAAACCAAAAAACATACATTTTGGTGGCAACAGAGTACGTCACCAAGTGGGTTGAAGCAGAGGCCTTGCCCAGAGCTACAGAAGAATCTGTTATACAGTTCCTGCTCCATCTATTTGTGCGCTATGGCCTCCCTAGAGAAATAATTACAGATGGAGGGCCACAGTTTGCTGGGAACAGAATAGCGGCAACACTCAATAATTATCATGTTCAACATAAAATTACCACCCCATATCACCCACAGGAAAATGGGAAAGTAGAAAGCAGTAACAAAATAATAGAGACGATTCTAACAAAAACAATTGCATCACATAGACACGACTGGGCAGCCAAACTACCAGAAGCACTGTGGGCTTATAGAACAACATGGAGAAGCACTACTGGTCACTCACCTTACCAGCTAATGTTTGGAAAACAACCTATCTTTCCTATAGAATTTGAAATCCAGACATTACGAACAGCACAACAAGTTGGTTTAGATTTAACTGAGGCACAGACTAATCGACTACAACAGATTAATGAGCTGGATGAAATTAGGCTCTCTGCACTTCAACACACTGCTCTGATACAGCAGCAGAGAGCTAAATGGCATGATGCTCTCATTAAAAACAGAGTCTTCCATGAAGGAGACTGGGCTCTTTTGTATGACTCTAGATTTCAGGACTTCCCCGGGAAACTTCAGACTCGTTGGTTGGGACCATATGAAATTCAGAAAGTGCATGACAATGGGACCCTTACCCTGACTACTATCGATGGTTCTGGATATACCTTCAAGGCAAATGGCCATCGAGTCCGTCTCTATCGCAAACCACTTACTCGGGAGTCCTTCTGCCAACAACTACGCCAAGATTCAGATATGGAGATCTTAAGGGAGGAAGACAAGTCTTCCTCACCTGTAACTCACTAAAAATCTACTTTTCTTTATAATTTGTATATAACTTATCAAATTATTTTTGTACACATTTTTTCAGTATGTTTTGTTATTTCTGCTGTTCCTTTTCCAAAAGGAACAGCACTTTTGATTTCTGTTGTTCCTTTTCCAAAAGGAACAGCACTTGTGATTTTTGTTGTTCCTTTTCCAAAAGGAACAACACTTTTGATTTTTGTTGTTCCTTTTCCAAAAGGAACAGCACTTTTGATTTCTGTTGTTCCTTTTCCAAAAGGAACAGCACTTTTGATTTCTGTTGTTCCTTTTCCAAAAGGAACAACACTTTGGATTTTTGTTGTTCCTTTTCCAAAAGGAACAGCACTTGTGATTTTTGTTGTTCCTTTTCCAAAAGGAACAGCACTTGTGATTTTTGTTGTTCCTTTTCCAAAAGGAACAGCACTTTTGATTTTTGTTGTTCCTTTTCCAAAAAGGAACAGCACTTGTGATTTTTGCTGTTCCTTTTCCAAAAGGAACAGCACTTGTGATTTTTGCTGTTCCTTTTTCCAAAAGGAATAGCACTTTTGATTTTTGTTGTTTCTTTTCCAAAAGGAACAGCACTTTTGATTTTTGATGTTCCTTTTCCAAAAGGAACAGCACTTGCAACTTACGATTTTTGTGGTTCCTTTTTCAAAAGGAACAACACTTGTGTGTTTTTGTTGTTTCCAAAAGGAACAGCACTTTTGATTTCTGCCGATCCTTTTAAAAAAAAAAAAGGGAACGACATTTCCTTGAAATTACTGTTCCTTTCTCCAAATGAACAGCATCTGTGAACTGTTGTTATGACTTTCCTTGAAAGGAACATTACTCATACGATTGTGAAACAGCTTGGTCCCTCTACTCTAAGGGTGTTTATTGCTGATGTTCTTTCAAGTCTTTTGGAATACGGCTATACATTTATGTGATTAAAGCAAAAACGCAGCATACGGAAATCAACAAATCATAAATCGCTATCTTTATGAGAAACTGCCCTGAGTTGGTGAAAGGATGTGGAGAAAGACATGCTTATTTATCATCTTTTGCTGCCATTGTTCTACTAACTTCGTTCTGATTGGTTATCTGTATTATGATGGTTCCTTTTCTTTAATTATCATATGGCAATAGGATTAAAATATCTATACCTTTCTATTGGGATATTAAAACTTCTTCCACCATTCCTACTCTTAAGGAGTGTTGAACCACCCTTTGTGCATAAACAAGAAAGGCTCTCTATTAAAAAGAAGCAAAACAGAGTTTCTAAAAACTGTCAAATTGCAGGATAGGAAGTCTCAGTATGAGCTGGCCTACCATGATCATCAGGATGGAAGCGAAGTGGCATTCCCATTAGGGCCACCACACCTGGGAAATGGTCCAAAAGGTATACCAAACAAATAACCCTTGGAACAGGAGGTCTCACCATGAGCCGGCCTACCCACTATTCGCTCCTTCCTCGTGAATGGCATTATGACTAACTGGTCACCAAGCCAGCATAGTGGCCTACATTTTGACATTACACAAACGCTTCCTCGCATACACAAAGGACTATGGTTCCAAGGGTGAAACAAACAACTCTGCCAAGGTTATGGACACCTGTCGGCAGCAGAGCACTGTTAATGGTATTGAAGTCGTATGTTTACACCAATAGGTAAGAAGATTACATCATTTTGCTTCTTATGCCGTGATAATTAAATTATATAATATTACCCAACCATATAGCGCATGACTATATATCATCCCCAATCATTACGAAGCTACTGACAGTGACCGCATGAGACCTTCTATTTATGGCAAATGTCTTATCCCCGAACTTCCATCAAATCACCACAGCCCCATAATATTAAAAGCGATCTAACTTTTTACCTCGATTTCAGTATTAGGTTGTTTTTGGCAAACATGTCATATATCCATAAGCTGTTCCATAAAGACCTCGCGACAGAACAGACGTTGCTCCTTTATTTGACGGCTGGGACAACCTATCACATTACAGGGGGGGAGGTAACCTCATCATTCCCCAGAGTACGTGTCAGTTTGTTATTTGAAAAATTTTGTACTCAAGCACGGCATGGCTCAACGGTATGATCTTTTGCTATTTTTGTTTTCTTCTGTATGAGCTGACATTCGAAGCTATTTCCATTGCATATGCTGTTGCATTTAAATTTAAACGAGGAATACGCTACCAGCTTCTCTGCGCTTCAACAAACAGCTGTTGTTCCTTTGAAAATTGGCAGTGAAACTATGGGAGGAAGGTCAGTCCGCCGAGAACCGCAAACATTAACTGTTTCGGCTGCAGCCCGAAGAATCCTGAAAAGAGAAGGATGGTTGACCTATTTCAACCGCCTGAAGGAGTCTAATGGAACAGCAGCAAGAGAATTTTTACAGAACTTACAGGAAGAATACTCCACAGTAAGAGGAAGGCGAATAGAAGTCACCAACGACATAATAGCAAGAGTCACAGGACTACCGGCCATGGGACCAGTATGGACAATAAGGAAGGAAAGGCTGCAGAAGATTTTGGAAATCTTTTAGGACGAGGGCCAGAAGTTGACAATCCGAGGAAAGAGGGTGCTACCAGCAACGCTAGGAGATCCATGGGCGGAATTGGAAAAAATCATCCAAAGTTACATCACTTGCAAAGGCAGAAAAGACGTGGTAAGACCACGACATCTTAAACTCCTAGCTGTCTTAAAACAAAAATGTTCTGTGAATTTGCCTGCATTGTTGAATTCTCTATTGCATGATGCCGCACGAAGTATGAAGAAGGCACAGCACGTAGAATCAGTTATTAGCCACCACGGATTAATTCGCTTGATAGTAAATTACAGTCTCACCCAGCAGCAGAGCAGTTGGGAAGAACTAATTGCTATTATCAATAAAGGGACGGCCACATCTGGACGCCCGAAAAAATGAAAGCGAGCTGATAACACACCCCAACGTTCAGAGAAATGAAAATAGGACACTTGCACAGAAGTACAACCTGAAAAACAATCTAAAAAATGACCTGAAAAGCGGAAACATGATGCTAGTACACCCGAACAGCCACAAAAACGTAGAAAGTCAGCAAGGCTCGCAGGGCTACAAGGAGGGCTGGAGAAGCCCCAGGCAAGCACGAGCCAGGCAATAGAAATCGAAGATGAGCAGTCTGCAGAAATAGAAATGGAAGAAGAAGACGTCGAGGGAAAAGAGCAGTCTGCAGAGGTAGAAACAGAAGAAGGAAAGGAGGAGCCAGAGCAATCTGCAGAGAGAGAAGAAGAACAAGATGAGCAGACTGAAGAAAAAGGAGACGAAAAGAAAGAAGTTGAGCAGTTTGAGCAGGAGGAAGGAATGGAACAGCAGGAGGGGAGCCCATTACAAGACCCGTTAAGGGAAGATGAATTCGCCGACATTCTGGCCAATATGGGCGAATATGGCCAACCCCTGAGTCCATCAAACCTCCATGCCGAAGAGAAAACCCAGGAGAAAGATGCACCCGAGGAATTGCATGAAGAAGAGGTAGAAATAGAAAACTCGCCCATTCATAATGAGAAGATATTAGAAAATGCTGAGCAGGAACAGCCCGTTCCTAGTCAGAAGCCACCAGAAGAAAGTCCGGAGGAAATAAGGGCAGAAGAGGAATCAACCCAAGAAATAACGGAGCCAAGTAAGGTTCTTACCCCAGAACAGTTACCTCAGGAAGAAAATCAAGAAGCCAGCCACAATCCAAACCACAGCGAATAGCCTGCTGTTCCTTCGAAAGAGATGATGGAAATAAGGGAATTATGAAGGGAAAAGCGGACATTATTGAACATAATAGCCCAGCTTCACCAACAAATTAGGATTCTAAAAGCAAGGCAAAGGGTGAAGGGGACTTCAAGAAGAAAAGGTCTGACCACACCAGTAAGGCCCCTTAAGGGCAGGAGGCGGAGGACCAGAAGCTGTCCCACTGCTCAAGACCCTGACAGAAGCCAAACTGCTGTTCCAAATGAAGCTGAAAAACAAACTGCTATTCCATTTGAAAAGGAACAGCAGTGGGCTGGAGTTCGTGTTAAAATTGAAAAGGATGATAAGATGGTTCAGACGGAGGCACCACCATTGGGAGTAATAAGGGTTCTGAACTCGAAGCAGTGTAATAGGAAAGTTCAAGTAAAGCTCTTGGCCTCCACGGATGCATGGAAGAAGGACCCGAAAATAAGAACCCTCCACAAACATTTGAAGCAGGCCCAGCAAGAAGCAGAAAAGCTCAGGGAGCAAATGGTCCCCCGAGAAAAATATGAAGAATTACAGCAGCAGCTAAGGAACGTCAATTTATCTGAAAGCCAAGCTTTTGAAGGATGGCAAAGGGAACAAGAGAAAGTTGCCAAGGTAACCAGTAGATTAGATGTAGTTATCAAACAAATGGATACCTTGTGTTCTTTATATAATGACGTTCTAGCATGTAGAGCCCCTGCCAAAAATTATGCCCTAGTTTTAATGGAGAGGTATTTACAATTGAAAATAAAGGTTGTCAAAGCAGGCGCTCCTATACAAATTAACACTATGGATGATTTCATAAACTGCTGTAAACATTACGGGGTGAAAGTGCAGAGATTATTATGTGAATTTTACTTACATAACCTTATACTA
Source organism: Pinus tabuliformis (assembly GCA_031772625.1). Lineage (NCBI taxonomy): Eukaryota > Viridiplantae > Streptophyta > Pinopsida > Pinales > Pinaceae > Pinus > Pinus tabuliformis. The sequence continues at coordinate 45,483,374 of CM062815.1, forward strand.
GAACAAGAGACTGAATTGAACCCAGGCCCTTTTGTTGGGGACATTCAATTGCAAGCATTTATCTCATTTGCAGTTAATCAAATTAAATGGCTCAAAGCTTATAACGCCTTTCAAAAACAAGAGAACGGATTAGATCTTTGGGTAAGAGCTGAGCCTAGGGATCCAGCACAATTATGGAGGAGTCATAGAAATCTTATGAGGGCTCCAGGAGTGATTGAAGCGCTAGGACCCATGCATGAGGCAATCATTCGGCAGGGACTTGAATACTTTTCCTCTATTAAGGACCCTGCCATTGATGCAGCTAAATTTCGATATCAAGTATCTAATCCGAATATTCAGTTCAGAGAACCGTTTAAATACGAGAACTTTAGACTTGTTGCCAACTGTTTTCCCCTCTATGGCGAAATTTTTTTGAGAGCAGGGCCATCCTGGTTAGGATATAGGTTCCGGAGTCCAATCATTTGTCATCCAGCACCCGGATACCAAGCCCTATATGAGATGCATGAGGGTCAGACAGGCCACTTCTTTGATTATTTAGTTTCGCATCACGGCTGTAGACCCTCACATGAGATTCCATCTCCAGCTTACTCACTCACTGCATTGCATATCAACTACAATGTTTTCATGAGGTCATGAAAAAGGGTAAGCTAGGGGGTGTGTAGAGTCTCAAAGAAGGTATGTTTTGATGGTTATTTCAGTATCTTTTTCATTAGGATATATAAACCTTTCTGCATTTTAAACTTAGATAATAACGAAACACGTGAGGTTAATAGGAAAAACTGATAATTGTTGTTCTTACGTGCAGGAAGGAGGAAAAGCATAAATTAGCCATCTCAAAGGGAAAGACGAATAGGAGCTAACTGTTATCCCTTTGACGGGAAACCGCAAACAGACCAGATCAAAACGGACCAACCCAGAAAAAGAAGCGGAGATACCAGCTCGGAGCAGAAAAGAAAAGAAGTGACTCAGGGGTTTTCTGTTGTAATTCCTTTTTAACAGATCAAGACTATGATCTTTATGTCCTGTTAAGACTTGCTTTGTTGTAAGTTTATTTCATGCATTAATACAGACTTGGTTACACTTTTATCTTTGATCCTGGATCAATCTTAAGCGGTGTACCCCTGGAGGCTAAGGGCCCGGCCCTGGAGGACACTTGCTCTTGTACCATTACGCGTGGTTTCTGTGTGGTTTGTTCATAGGCGTAATCTGGTAATTTTTTGTGTTTTATGAACATTATATTACATGCTCTGTTGTGTTTAACTTGTTTAATGTTCCTACAAATTGAAGCCTTATATTGACACTGTATTATGTTACCAATTCATTAAAGTGTTGATTAATCTCTACAGGATATTATCACTCCAGTACAGAGTTCATTGTGATTGTGTTTTAGCATTATGACAATTATCTTGAGAAGTTTGATTTCAGATGATTATTGAATGTTACTGTTTATATCTTGAGATGCAATCGCATGCGTTTATTTATATCAATAACAGAAGCAGATTGAGCACGTTGTGTTTCTAGGGTTGTAATTCTTTTGAGACTACAGGATTGATGTTTTGATTGGAGTGGTTAGATAGAATCGTAGCTTGATGAACTTGGGTATTTCTTATTCCAATTGATGTTCCATTTAGTTGTTGTTCCATTTCCGAATTGATGTTCCATTTAGTTGTTGTTCCATTTCTGAATTGCTATTCCATTTCAATTGCTTTTCAAGATTGCTGATTTGTTGTTTCATTTACTTGCCATTTCTTAAGGACACACTCAGGCTGTAGTGAGTGTCAGCATCTGCTATTTGACTCCCAGACCTCTGATCTGCTCCCATCAGCTATGAAAGGGATGGGTTATTGCTACTGAACCCTTGGCTGATGTACTGTTCTATTTCATCGTTATTTCCTTTACTTGTCGTTTCATTTATATTCATCAAGGACGATCTCAGGCTGTAGTGAGCCCCAGCATCTGCTACCTAGCTCCCAGACCTCGGATTTGTTCTCATCAGTTATGAAAAGGATGGGTTATTGATACCGAACCTTCAACTGATGCAATGCTTGGTGTGATTTAGCCTTTTGAAGTAGTTAAGTTGTAGGCATGCATCCATTTACTTTTGTAGCCTTTAAGTAGTTGTACTACGAGCATTACTCTGACAAGTGCTAAGCCTCAGACTGAGACACTCTTTTGAAATAGCAAGACGTTCCCGGATTGACATTCTAATGTGAGGTAACTAGAGGTGAAAGAGACCCTTTTTATAGCTCTACAACATGTGTCTATACCACTGCAAGTAAGTGAATGAAGAAAGCCATGAGAAAATCAAACATTAAAAACCCTCTCTGAATCCTGAGTAGTAAAGCCAATATCTTTGTATTAACATGAAAACATGCAGTCTGCTACAATAACACAATGTGCTTGTTTCTTTTGAAAATTGCCAACCTTGAGGCATTCAACCTCTTGTATTTTATAGAGTTATCATTAAAATCTTGGATTCCCTAATCCAAAATGAGGGGAATTCAAATTTCCTAGCTTGACACCTATTCATACCTAAAACAGACTATTAATTACAAGTGGTAGTTAACTAACAGTCTTAGAGTCCTAATACAATTAGGAGTACAACTCCTTATTATGATAGTAACAACCTTAACTCTGAATTAAATTTGATACTTGACAGCTGATCCTCCTTAACTTCAAAATTGGTGATGTCCATAACCCTCTTGTTGGCCTTCAACCACTTCTCCTTTGTCTGTCCTGAAAACTAGGAAAATGTTCCCTGCAGTGTAGCCTTGGTCTTCAATGGTGTTCCTCAAATCTCCTGCTGGCCAAACTATCCCCTTTAATTGTATAAAATATTTTGAATTAGCCATAGAACCTTGCTCTTACACTTGTGAAAAAATTGAACTCTTTGAAGTTGCATGAAGAAAGTCAACCTGGATGTGCTACAAAATAAACTGTTGTTTTTGTAGTGCAAAACTTTGTTCTTGCATATATTTTTCACTCTTTGAGTTTTTCCTTTACTTGGGCTTTAAAAATTCTCAAAAAACCTCCTCATATTCTCCAGCAGCATCCTTCTCCAAAAATATCCCCTTCTTTCCTTTGAAAATTGATCAAAAAGAACTAAACTGCACCTACAACAGTTTCGTAGCGTGCTACAAAACTGTTGTGTATGTTACCTACAACCTTGTATCTCCCAATTGGTAACACTTATAAAAAAATTGAGATAGGTTATTGTATCTAGAGATTTGATGAAGAGAAACCTCATTCATAATTCCAAAATTCGTTCTCTTGTGGCCAGAAATGGATCTTGAAAAAGACTGCTAAAACCAGAAAACAGAGTTCCTCTCAACAGTTTTGTAGCGCAAGTTAAACCATCAATTTCTCTCACCTCATACTAAATTTGAAGAAAATGAAAGAGGTTTTTGTAGTTCAGTATGTTATTAATAAAAACCTCTTTCACTATTCAGAAATGAGTTTTTACTTTCTCAGGAATCCCCTTGGAAGTTGACTTCTAAAAATAGAAAAAAGAGCATACATAGCAGTTTCGTAGTAAATGTCAATAGGCGTCAAAACATTTACCTCGCGATACATCTAACATTACCAAGATTTTTAAAATCATAAAAAATAACTAAATTATAACCTTATTTTAAATTATTATAATTATTAATTATAAAAATAATTTATATATGAGTTACACATATATACAATAAAAAAATGTGTAACAAGATTCTTAGCCATGGAGATTTACCCCCACTTTACCATGGAAATTATTAACGTGTAAATAGGCTTTGTTACAATACCATGGGCCAATAACATGGCTTACTAATACCACATGCCCAAAAAACCATAACTCATGTTCATATGACATTTTTTTAATTAATCAATTTACTTAAAGGGGCAGAAAGTGTGTAACTAATTTTGAGATAAATCTCAACCTTTGATTTGTGGCTACTACTAAGAATATTCCATGGAGGTCAAATCCTTGCCATCCATCTAATAATTATTGATAATTAAGATAATATTTTGGAAGCCTTATTCTAAAATAGATATGCCTATATGCATAATTAAGCTTTTGTGCAATTATCATTACAAATACATTTTTAGACATTGATACAACTAAGCACACTACACACCTCAAACATCCCGAAGCCCCCTGGGGGAAAATCAATAAGAAAGTGTTGAATTTTGTAGCTATGGTCGGTCTTCATAATTAATATTTTAGCCCTTGAAATATATGTAACTAATAAATATAAGACATGTTTTTCATATCAGTTTCAAAAGAGAACATTTTGAATTTTAAATTTTGAATTTTTGGCTCCAAGATGGTCAAGTTGGCCCAGCTTATAGAGGTCCCATTCGGCCTCCCATAACACTATATATACATAACTCGTCCTCCTCCACAAGACACCAAATTAGGATCACAACAATCTTTGGTTTCTATGAGCAAAGGAGAGAGAGCACAAGAAGTGTGCATGAGTAACAAGAAGTGCATATGAGTAATAGGAAATGCGCATGAGCAACTAGAAGTGCACATGAATAACAGGAAGTGCACATGAGTAACAAGAAGTGCACATAAGTAACGGGAAGTTCAAGTGAGTAACAGGAAGTTCGCATGATTTGCAGTGGGCAAATTTTTTGGGTAGTTCGATGAGGCTTGACCAAGGTTGTATTGTTGGTAAATTTTACTTTGTATTTGACTAGAAGAATTAGATGTACTTCTTGTTGAACTGAAGAATTTCTCTAAGGAAAAGGTTGTTGGGTTTTTCCCCCAAGTGAGTTTTCCCAGGGTAAGTCTTGTGTTTTCTTTATGCATTATGATCTCTACTTTCCTACTGTCTTTATGGTTGAATTTCTGAAGTGTAATTGCTTAATGACAAATTGGAAGTGCTAAAATAATATCTACATCGTCAAAAGTAACTATTAGTTTTCAAAAATTAGTGCTTGCATATATTGCACTTGAAAAATCAACATGGTATTAGAGCTTTGGTGAAGAAATGACATTGAAATCATTCCTTGAAGGCTCTCTCTCTCTGAAGTAAAAGACTCTTTTTCTCGAAGTTTTATTTATGTCCAAGAATTATGAAAAAATGGCTACCTCTTGCAAAGAAAGAAACAAGCTAGAAGGTGCATCAAACTTCAAGGCATGAAGAAGAGAATCAATCTAGTTCTTGAAGAAAATGATGTCTTACAATATGTAAAAGGCAAGGTGATTGAACCAGGGGATGATGAAGGAAAAGCTAAGTACATAAAGGCTAAAGTAAAGGTACATAGGATTCTTATTGAGTCCATCAAGGAACCTTTTATTCCATTTGTCTCAAAATTGCAATCTTCAAATCAAGTATATGATTCCCTAGTTGTATTATATACTATAGACAATATTGGACAAAAGATGTCCTTAAGAAATCAACTTCGTGACATGAAAATGTCTGGTTCAGGATTTGTGGCTTCTTACTTTATGAAGATATTCCATCTAAGAGATCAACTTCAATCTATCGGAGAATTTATTTCTAGAACCAAACTTGTGACTATTGTCATTAATGGGTTACCCAAATCATGGGATCCATTTTCATCTAGTATTTGTGGTAGAAAATAAACTTCAAGCTTTGAATAACTATGAACCCCATGTACTCAAGAAGAATCTAAACTTGTATCAAAAGGAAAGATTCAGAGATCTCAAGAAGGTGACTCCCAAGAATTTTATGCTCATTCTAAGAAGGCTAGAGGAAGAAAGAATTTTGGTTTCCAAAGAAGAAATTCAGGTAGAAGACCTACTCCTCAAGGAAAGGAAGATATGTCGAAAATCGAATGCTATCATTGTCACAAAATTTGGTCACTAGAGAAACCAACGCCATGAAGGATCGAATTATAGAAAAAGAAGGGAAAATAGTATGCTTCAACAACCAACATTTTTCATGATGAATATCCAAAAAAATCCAAATACAACAAAGATTTATTTTACTTCTTTACTCTTACAAGTCTAGTTGCAGATAGTAGTGACATGTGGTTAGTAGATAGTGGTGCATCTAAACATATGGCAGGAGATCATGGAAATATCACAAGTCTGGTAGAAAAGAGATCATCACAAAAGTTACAGCTTGGAGATAGCAGTAGTTATGAAGTCAAAGGTGTTGGGTCAATGTCCAATGAGCTAGAATCAGGTGCAAACATTCATCTTAGCAACATACCATATGTTCTAGGTTTGAAAAATAATTTGGTTTCTACTTCATGTTTATAAGATAAAGGTTATATAGTATCCCCTTTTTATGATCAAGTCCTTATATGGCCCAAGGGCTCAAGTATAGATGATGCTAGAATAATTGGATTCTGTGGAGGAGGATTGTATAGACTCTTGGGACAACCAGCTCAATCAAATAGTGCATAATGATATTAATCTATATGAACTATGGAATAGAAGATATGCTCACCTTCACTATAGAGCTTTGCAAACTTTGAATCAGATGGTTATAGGTATTCCAAAATTATAGGTGAGCATGAAAGAGTATGTAAAGGTTGTGCACTTTGGAATAATGTCAATAATTCTTTCCCAAGCTATGACAGTAGGTCCAAGGAAATATTAGATCTAATTCATTCTAATGTGTGCGGTCCAATGGTAGTAAAATATCTTGGAGGCTCTTTATACTATGTGACTTTTATTGATGAGTTTTCTCGCAAGACATGGATTAACTTCATCAAGACGAAGGATGAAGTCTTCAACAAATTTCATAATTCAAGGCTGAGGTAGAGAACTTGACAAGAAAGAAAATACGAATTTTGAGATCAGATATTGGAGGAGAATACACTTCCAAAGAACTCATTTCCTTTTGCAAAAAACTCTGGATTAACAGGGAGTTTATAGTCCCACACAATCCCAAAAAAAATGTATTTATTGAGAGAAAGAGCAGGTCCATTGAAGAAGTAGTTAAGTTAATTATTTGTGATCAAGACTTGACCATATTATTATGGGGAGAAGCATTAGTATGACAACAATCTATGTTCAAATAGAAGTCCTTATCGAATCTTAGAAGATAAGACTCTTGAAGAAGCATTCACTAGACAGAAACCAAAGGTTGGATATTTGAGAATCTTTGGTTTCCCATATTACATACATGTGCCCAAGGATAAGAGGAAGAAACTAGAACCTTCATGAAAGAAAGGAATATTTGGTGAATACATCGAGTCATCAAAGTCCTATAGAATTTATGTTCTAGGACAACGATATATTGAAGTCCTTAAGTATGTTACATTTGACGAGAATGTTTCTTATTGGAAGTCCAAAGAATCTCACATGGACTCTGATGATGATTAATAACATGAAGCTCCCAAGGGAGACAGTTGAGGTCCTTCTGAACCTTCAGAACCTCCCATATATCATAAGGAAGATCTAGCCTAGGGCCTAGCGATCCAGTGGATCTAGTTTTTGTTCCTAAAATCGAGAAGAGGTCCCCTTGGCTTAGATCTACCTTGCAGGAATCAAAAGGCCATGCATATCCATGTGGAACCTTCAGTGAAATAAAGAGACCTAAATGGTTTTCTGGATATGCATCATTAAAGACTAACCTCATTGATTCATAACCTTCCAACTATGAGGAAGCAACTTCCCAAAAAAATTTCAAGGATGTTATGATGGAATAATATCAATATATTATGAATAATGATGTGTGGCCAATTTTGTCAAGACCTGAAGGGAAGTCAATGGTGACCATAAAATGGATATACAAGATTAACCATGAAGTGGATGGAAGTATTGACTGCAAAAGGCAAGATTTTTGGCTAAGGGATTCTCCTAAAGAGACGAAGAGGATTATGATGAGAAATTTTCCCCAGTTTCCAGGTACATTACTATTAGATCTATCGTTTCTAATTTTTTTCTATGAGTTGGAATCTACACCAGAAGGATGTAAAGACTGTTTTCCTCAATGGTGTGATTTAGGAAGAAGAGTACATAGAAAAACCTTAAGGTTTTGATGTTCATGGGAAGGAATCTCATAATTGCAAATTGAATAAATCCTTGTATGAACATAAGCATGAACCTAAAGCCTGGTATTCTCGAATTTATGGCTACTTGACAAGACATGGTTTCTCCAAAAGTGATGTTGATCCAAACCTCTATATCAATGTTGAGAAAAATTATTTTGTGATTCTATTGTAATATGTTGACGACTTATTTCTGACAGGTGCAAATCATATCATTATTCAGTGTAAAAGGGAGTTGGACTCTAAATTCGATATGAATAACCTTGGCTTTATGCACTAGTATTTTGGACTAGAAGTGTGGCAGAAACTCGGTCAAATATTCCTTGGTCAAGGAAAGTATATTATCAAGATTCTTCAAAAGTTTGGAATGATGTATTTTAGATCTATGGAAACTCCCATAGTGAATAATATAAGGAAGTTGAGGAACACTGAGTCGGATTTGGTAGATCCATCCATGTATAGATAGTTGATTCGCTCCTTGGTGTATTTGGTTAATACCAGTCTATGTAGAAATTTTGAATAATTTAACACATATTCAATAGAGATTATCCTGATCATGTACTATTGCGGAATAAATACACAATACATAAGCTCCTCTACATTGATCATCAATATAGCAGCATCAATAACAATAAAACATCAAGAGCATTCACACATTAACACAGTATGTAACTCGGGGAAAGCATCTCGCTAAAAACCCCACACTATCTGTATATTAATGATTGAGACCATGTAACATTACAAAGTACAATGCTTATCACAAGCAATCCAGTACCAGCTCCACCTGTTACACACAATACAGCTCAGATCTGATCTCCAAATCTATTCCACTGCTTGCCTGCCTCTCCAGCTTAATATCTGCTCAAGAACTGATGAGAATGGTTTACCAAACTCGTATTTCACCTGCAAAGAATCACTCACACTTTGTAAGACGTGAGCAGAGGCTACAAGACTGGGAAAATACATGAGCAAACTCATTGGCATACTCAATCCCTCTGATTGTGCAAATCATCATGCACAACTATAGTCACAACTGATAGCAATCTGATCCTCTAACACCTCTCCCTGCTGAACTGAACATGCACTGACATGCAACTGAGTTAACTGATGTATTCTATAGTTGCATTATGAGTTAATAACTTGTGAATTAATTAATAACTAATTCACCCAACTCATCTCTAGTCTATTTGCCAGTTAGACTAAATACAACCAGTTTAACAAAGCTAAACTGAACACAACTCCATCAACTGCACCTCCAGTCCACTAAACTCAACTCACTTGAGTTCTAACTGAAGTCCTGCATGAAAATATTAGTCATCCCATAGGTAACCACGTATTTCCCTCTGGGATCTACATGTACCACATCCATAGCTCATCCTGAAGTGCTCCAAGAGAATAAGATCAAGTTTATAGTCCAAATATTATTATGAGACAATAATATTTGACTTTTCTATTTTTGACAGCCAGTCTAAAAATAGACTTTGATCACCCATACTGTGATCACTCATACTGTGGTAACCCATACTGTGGTCACCCATACTGTGATCACTCATACTGTGGTAACCCATACTGTGGTCACCCATACTGTGATCACTCATACTGTGATCACCCATACTGTGATCATCCCTGCTGGGATCAAAAATAGAACTTGCACCATATTTGCCTGCGGGCCCACTTAGTGAAGGCGACTCTTTTCACTAAGCTCCATCATCTTGTTGCAATCTCAACACTCCCTCTCGACAAGATATGGATTATCAGCAACCCCTATCCTGCCTCGGTGGTACTCGAATTTTCTCCTGGTGAGAGCCTTCGTCAAAATATCAGCATCCTGATCCTCCGTTGGAATGTATGAAAGCAACATGATCCTCCGCTGCACACAATCTCTGATATGATGGTACCTAATGTCAATATGCTTAGATCTATCATGAAATACAGGATTAGCTGAGATTTTAATGCAACTCTGGTTATCACAGTAAATCACAGTAGGATCCAAATGAGAACCAAATAAACCAACCAGGATCTTCCTCATCCATATAGCCTCGCATGCAGCCAAACTTGCTGCCATATACTCGGCCTCCGCTGAACTGAGTGTCGTGGATCTCTGCTTCCTGATGTACCAAGAAACTGCTATCGATCCAATACTAAAGACCCCTCCTGATGTGCTCTTTCTGTCCGTTTGGCTCCCTGCCCAATCTGCATCCGTGAAGCCACATAGCCCGCCTTCCAGAAGAGCTTGGTAGGCTTAACCATAGCTTGTGAAAGCTGGTTAACTGCATAGCATATATCAGGTCGTGTATTGACCAAATACATCAGTGACCCCACCAACTGTCGATAAACAGTGGCATCCACTTCTTCTCCCAAAGTGGCATCCTCCTTCCTCCAACCTCCAGGAAGAGGAGTATCAACAAGCTTGCAGCCATGCATGTTGAACTTCTCCAGTATCTCCCGAGCATGCTTGCCCTGAGAAACAAACAGTCCACCACTGCGCTGCCATATTTCTAATCCTAGGAAATAGTGAAGGAGGCCGAAATCCTTCATCTCAAACTCTGTAGCAAGATCCTTCTTGCATGACAGTATCAACAGCTCATCACCCATTAGAATCAAATCATCAACATACAGCACAATGATAAGCAACTTACCCTCCACCACAATCTGGTATAGGTTAGGATCCGCCTCGCTCTTGGAGAATCCAAGTCCTATGAAATAGTTTTCTATCCGTGTGTACCAAGAACGTGGTGCTTGCTTCAACCCATACAGCGCTCTCTTGAGCCTGCACACATGCGACTCGCTATTGAAGACCTCAAAGCCTTCGGGCTGCTCAATGTACACCTCCTCCTCAATGACTCCGTTGAGGAACGTAGTCTTCACGTCCATCTGATGAATGTGCCATCCCATCTGCGTTGAGAGAGCAAGAATCGTCCGTATGGAAGAATACCTTGTGACAGGTGCAAAGGTCTCCTCATAATCGATCCCCTCTATCTGTGAAAAGCCTCGGGCAACAAATCTTTCCTTGTACTTCTCCACACTCCTGTCAACTGCCTGCTTGACCTTGTAGATCCATCTCGAACCCACCACTAATTTCCCTTCTGGTCTAGGAACAATCTCCCATGCACTGTTTCTGACAATAGAATCATACTCTTCCACAATGGCGTCTACCCATGCGGGATCCTCCACAGCTTCCTCGAAAAAGGATGGCTCAGTCACAACACACTTTCTCATAAGAGCCATGTATCCAGTGTACCGATCAGGTGACTGTATCTGCCTACGTTGGGCTGTAGGTGGTCCTACAACTTTCTCTACATCTTGAGCCAGTCGCTCAACTTCTGTCAAGCGCTTTCACCCTCTGATGGTTGGCGCTACATGAGTGGTCTCTTCCACTCCATGAACCTCATCCTGTGGCTGATCCACGTCCTGAAGCTCATCCTTAGGAACTAATAGCTCCTCATCTGCATGCAAGTGTAGCTCCCTCTCAAGCGAACACTTCATGGCTTTCTCCTCCTGAAATTTTATATCCCGTCGCACAACAGTTTTACCACTGTCTGGAAAATACACACGATAGTTGTGGGGCGTATCAGTGTACCCCACAAATATCCCAACCTCTGCAATCGGCTCCAACTTCTTCCTGGCATCCTTTGTCACATGCATGTAAACGTTAGCACCAAAAATCCTCAGATGAGAAAGATCATGCTTCTTACCAGAATAAGTCTCCTCGGGTGTACTCATGCCAAGTATCCTATGAGGACAACGGTTCTACACATAAACTGTTGTATTGCATGCTTCCGCCCACAAGTGAAGGGGTAGGCCCTGATCATGCAACATTGCCCGTGCAGAACCCACAATCATTCTTTTCTTCCGCTCAGCTACCCCGTTCTGCTGTGGGTTATGGGGAGCTATGAGCTCTCTTCGAATCCCTTCTGCCTTGCAGAAATCCTTGAACTCGTCCAAGATGTATTCACCACCATTATCGCTCCTAAGAGCCTTCACCTTCTTCCCCGACTCCTTCTCAACCAGTGCTTTGAATTCACAGAACTTTGAATATGTCTCGTTCTTCTTCTGTATGAAGAAGATCCAGCACTTACGAGAGAAATCATCAACAAAAATCACATAATACATGTGTTTTGTTGTCGAAGCAACTGAGAAAGGTCCACACACGTCTGTGTGAATTCTCTCAAGGATCGTCGTGGCGTGACTATCCTTCTCGTGAAAGGTGGCTTTCACAAACTTCCCCAAAGTACACCCCTTGCACTGATCTGACTGCGCAAGTGTGCCTTTAGGAAGCCCTGTAGTGATCTATTGCAGTATCTTCAAGGCTCCATGGTGAAGGTGACCAAATCTCCTATGCCACAACTCGCCATCATCCCGGCTCACCAATCCTTCTGCCTTGCCCGCCATTGCTGTGCATCCATCTACATGCAACTGATAAAGGTTCCTCACTCGAACCCCTATCTTCCGGGTCTCACCAGTTGTCTTGCTGCGCAGGAAAGCCTTTCCCTCGCTGAAAACAACATCATACCCCTTGTCTTCTAACATCGCCACTGAGATAAGATTCTTCTTCAATCCTGGAACATGCATGACTTCCTTCAATACGAAGGGTTTACCAGACTCCCTCTCAAAGGAAATGGTACCCATACCGGTCACACTGTATCTACCATCATCGCCCATCTCGATGTGCACTCCAAGATCTTTGTCCTCCAGATCAGAGAACAAATCTCTATCTCCCGTCATGTGAAAAGATGCACCACTGTCCAAGAACCACACCGATCCCATCACACTTGAAACCAAGCATGCGATCAATAAAAAATCAAGCTCAAACTGTGAGGCTAGAGCCTCTCCTGCTGAAGATCCAGCAGCCTTCTTGTTCTTCTTCTTCTGTGGACAATTAGTGGCATAATGTCCGTGCTGGTGACAATGAAAACACTTCACCTTGGACATATCCTGCTTCTTGCCTTTTGCACCAGACTGAGAAGCTTTCTTGCTCTTCCCTTTCTTTTCTTTGGCAGCCAAAGCGCAATTATCTTCATCAGCTCCCTTTGACGAAGATCTGTCCCTGGTACTCTGCCTGATCTCCTCCTACACAAGATCTGACCATAGTCTTTCCCATCCTGGCAATTTCTCCCGACCATTGACATAGTCCTGATAGGAATGCCAACTCTTCGGAAGACCAAGGAGAGCCAAGCTCACCAAGTCCTCATCATCGACAATAACCCCCACACTTCCCAGCTCATCTCGACACTGAGTGAACTTCGTGAGGTACTTGGGCATACTGTCACCCTTCTCGCATTTGATGTTTCTAAGTTTATCTTTGAGCGCCAACTTCCTCTGATCGCTCTTGCTTTGGAATAATTCTGTTAATGATTTCTACATAAAATATGGAGTAGCCTTTCCATGGAGGCTGGACACAATGTGATCCCTCACGCCCTCCAACAGAATCCTTCGACATTTTGCGGTCTTCTTTTGCCAAGCATCAGTAGGCTTTGGGATATCCGTATCTATGAACTCCTTCAGCCCGTTATCATCCAATACTTCCTCCATCCTGTCCTTCCATGCAATATAGTTTGATCTGCCCTTAAGAGCATACTCCAATTGCAATCCGTTGAAAGACATTGCTGCGTTGCCACCAAGAAAAAACTGTTGCAAATTCAAATTCCACCAACAACCAACTCAACCGCCTCGGATCTAAGATTCGTGAGAACACAATATTTCTCTTACAGAGATTGACTGTATGGGCATTCACCAGATATCTCGCTTTCCAAAGGAAGGATGAATCCAGAGGCTACCTGGCCTGATTACAAACTCTGCCTGAAGAAATAGAATGTAAACACTTCCTGAATAGTAGATCTGATGATCAACAGCTCCGATACCATGTAGAAACTTTTTCTACAATTATCTAGCTTGCTCTGATACCATGTAGAAATTTTGAATAATTTAACACATATTCAACAGAGATTATCATGATCATGTACTATTGCGGAATACATACACAATACATAAGCTCCTCTACGTTGATCATCAATATAGCAGCATCAATAACAATAAAACATCAAGAGCATTCACACATTAACACAGTATGTAACCCGGGGAAAGCATCTCGCTAAAAACCCCCACACTATCTGTATATTAATGATTGAGACCATGTAACATTACAAAGTACAATGCTTATCACAAGAAATCCAGTACCAGCTCCACCTGTTACACACAATACAGCTCAGATCTGATCTCCAAATCTATTCCACTTCTTGCCTGCCTCTCCAGCTCAATACCTGCTCAAGAACTTATGAGAATGGTTTACCAAACTCGTATTTCACCTGCAAAGAATCACTCACACTCTGTAAGGCGTGATCAGAGGCTACAATACTGGGAAAATACATGAGCAAACTCATTGGCATACTCAATCCCTCTGATTGTGCAAATCATCATGCACAACTATAGTCACAACTGATAGCAATCTGATCCTCTAACACCTCTCCCTGCTGAACTGAACATGCACTAACATGCAACTGAGTTAACTAATGTATTCTATAGTTGCATTATGAGTTAATAATTTGTGAATTAATTAATAACTAATTCACCCAACTCATCTCTAGTCTATTTGCCAGTTAGACTAAATACAACCAGTTTAACAAAGCTAAACTAAACACAACTCCATCAACTGCACCTCCAGTCCACTAAACTCAACTCACTTGAGTTCTAACTGAAGTCCTGCATGCAAATATTAGTCATCCCATAGGTAACCAAGTATATTTCCCTCTGGGATCTGCATGTACCACATCCGTAGCTCATCCTGAAGTGCTCCAAGAGAATAAGATCAAGTTTATAGTCCAAATATTATTATGAGACAATAATATTTGAATTTTCTATTTTTGACCGCTAGTCTAAAAATAGACTTTGATCACTCATACTGTGATCACTCATACTATGGTCACCCATACTGTGGTCACCCATACTGTGATCACTCATACTGTGATCACCCATACTGTGATCATCCCTGCTGGGATCAAAAATAGAACTTGCGCCATAATTTGCCTGCGGGCCCACTTAGTGAAGGCGACTCTTTTCACTAAGCTCCATCATCTTGTTGCAATCTCAACAATCTAGACATTTTCTTTGCAGCATATACCTTGAGCCAATTGATGAGCCCCAAAAATGGATAATTATTTGGGCTCATTCAACCTCCTAATTCGACTTAATCCACAATTCTCATTAGTTTATTGCATGTTTTTTATTATATTTATGCTAATAGAGTGAATTTGGTTAGTCATTATGCCAACAAGTCTAATGGGTGCTTTGTGTAGCCTTTTTGGTCAATTTGGAGACAAAATTGAAGGTCTTAATGAGCACTTGGCAGCCAAATTCGTGGGAGAACAAGGGAGAGGATTTGTAGGAAGGTGTCCCCTTCATTTATGGGCCCTTACCTCGAATTCTCCACCATCAGCTCGAAGTTCAAAGGCCACCAAATCAATTAGCACAAGGGCAGCCAAGCAAGTCAAGTAGGACTGCTGTTAACTACAAGTTTTGGGCAGCCGAGTCCCTAAATTTTAGGAGGACTGTTGGGGTCCTCAATTTGTATAAATAAGAAGGCTTAGGGCCTCATTTTGGTTGGCTAGTGGTTAGTCATTTTGTAGCTGGTAGTTAGTCATTTCATAGTCTTGTTGTAGTCATTTTGTAGTTCGATTTTTAGGGAATAGATTAGCTTTGCTTTCAGCTCATTCTCAAGTTCTCCTTGTGGACGGTTTTGATGTAACTCTCCATTTCTTGATCAATAAAGATGAATCCAGCTTTGCACCAGCTCTAAATCTCTCTTAGGAGGCTGTAGCTCTTGGGGTTGGGCCCATCTCAAGCGCCCAATACCTCCTTTGATTATCTTTATGTGTTTTTGCTGCATTCTTAGAATAAAATCTGTTATTTAGATCTAACTCTTGTTTTGTTATTTAGTTTGTTTCTTATGTGTAAAATAGCTTTTCATGCTCAGATTTGGTTGATAGGTTGTTAACAGAAAAAGCTTCAAGAAAAGGGCCAACAAACATCTATGGTTTCACCTCTCCCTTAGTGGGATCAGGAGCTGTGACTAGGATGACTTTGCTGCCCACAAAAGCACTGACTTTGCTTTGCCATGCAATCATTAGTGTTTGGTTTTCATTTGCAGAAGTTGGTTACATGTTTAGATCTTTGAATGCTTCATTGCACAGATAATATACATGGTTTCCTTGCAAATAAAGCTGCTGTCCATTCTTGTTACTGTTAGCTAGATCATATTAGGGTAGCATAACTAGATCTTTGTTTTCTTGCATGTCTTTGTTGGTTCAGTTGGAAACATAACTTGCAGAGCACCTGTTATCCTTCTCTATCTACCCATAATCCATCAGATAATCTGCTCCAACCCTTAGTCCATGATTCGTACCCTTCATTTGCCATACTTTCCCCACCTTGCCCTAATTCCTACATTCTTGTGCATCATCGCTTCCTCCATCCTTGAACAAATCCAATCGCTCCTTAGCCTCATCCACCAAGTCCTAGACCTCTTCACACCCCTGTTTCACCTCCATACTCATTCCTCCATCTTTTTCCCTCCATCCATGCTCCAAAATCCCATTTCGAAACATCTTGTAGAAGAATTACAGAACATCCTGTAGAAATCCTGAACATCTTGTAGAACCCCTGCAGACTTCCTGTAGAAGCTCATAAACACGGTTTCTTGGCAGCCAAACTTTGTTAAACTCTTTGGAAGGGTGTTAGGGACCCCTTAGACCCTCTCTGAACCTTCCCGACCTCTTCCAAGCATTTCTCCTCCTTGATCCACCTCTGCACAGTCAAAAATATTTAAAAGCACATGCATGATAATTCCAACAACTTAATCAAAAATACAAAAAGATGTTTTCTTCAGATAGAGGTAGTCTAGACACATGTATTTTACCTTCATAGAAGTAATGGAATCTCTTTCAGTAGTTTGCATGCTCTCCTTTGCGTTAGTAGGACTAGCTGGTAGAATTAGGGTTTGCTAGGGTTTGCGTTTCTTTTTGGCCTTCAGTTTCTTTTTGCAATTAGATTAGCTTCCTTCGAGTTAGCTTTCATCCATCAATTAAAAAGCTTCTTCTAAGAGCTCATAGAAGTTATCTTAAGCTCCTAGTGGACTTGTGCCAGCTGACCAAGTGACAGCTGCGGCAAGAGCTAGTACTTGTGCATACAGCACCGTCGCTTCCAAGTTTGTTACGAACTACCGGATTGATAAAATTAAAGAAGGGAGTTCCAGGAGTTGTAGCATTATTGCTACAATACTGGAGCCCACCACCAATTCTAGATGGAACCAAGACATGAACATTTGATTACAACAAAGCATATATTGATATATTTGTGTGGCACAATTTATTATTATTTGGGATATGTCTCAAACAGTGATATACATTTGTAGGGATATACAGACTCTGATTGGGTAGGGAGTGCAAAAGACAGGAAGAGTACATCAAGAGGTTGCATCAATTTGGGCTCTTCTATGATTCCTTGGATGAAAAATAAGTAAACCTATGTCGCACTTAGCACTACAGAAGCATATTATATTGCAGCCAGTACGGTAAGTTGTGAAGAAGTGTAGGTTCATAAGTTGCTCGCAGGACTATTTGATCAGGCGTTGGAACCGACTGTGATATATTGTGACAATCAAAGTTGTGTGAAGCTTTCAGAGAATCCAGTATTCCATGACAAGTCAAAGCACATCGAGATCAAGTACCACTTCATTCGTGACATGGTGCAGAAGGGAGTAGTGAAGCTCCAATACATCTCTATTGATGAACAGATAGTTGATATTCTCACAAAGCCTCTGTCTATAGAAAATTTTGTATATTTTAGGGACAAGCTTGGACTTGTTAAGAATGCCTTCCTCCATGAGAGGGAATTTTGATGTGATAGCATCAACAAAAATCATTCTCCCTAGGTCAAGTGCATTGACTAGGATTAGGGAGAATGGTCTAGAAAGGGATAGTCATTCATCCTAGTCAAGTATGTTGACTAGGATTAGGAAGAATGGTACAGTGTAATTAGAGGCCTAGAATTACTCAACCATAGAGTTGAGTGCTTGCCTTTCAACATCAGTCTAAGAATTACTCTCCAGATAGGTTGAGTGAGAATATTTAGCATCAAGGCCTAGAATTATTCATGTAGAGTGAGGCCTTTGGAATTGGGACAGGATTACTCAAATTGATTGATTGTTTCCATACTCTTTCACCATGGGTCAAATATGTTGACCAGGATGATGGTGAACCAGGACTAGTATTCATACCATGGGTCAGAGGCATTGACTAAAATTATGGTGACTAGTTAATGATGTACCATAGGTCAGAAGAAATGACCAAAAGTAGGGTTGATGCTAATGATGTACCATGGTTCAAGGTACCGACTAGAATTATGGTAACTAGTTGGTTCTTTTAATTTAACATGGGTCAAATTTGTTGACCAAGATTATGGTAATCGGATGATGATGATGATGTTAATGATAAATCATGAACCTTTTCTCAGAGAATTTTTTTAATAAGAGAACATATGGATAATCATTATGAATAATTCCCTATCTAAGAGGGATTATTGAAGTTTATAGTTATGGTAAATCTTCATAACTAATATTTTAGCCCCTGGAATATATGTAAATAATAAATACAAGACATGTTCTTCATGTCGGTTTCAAAAGAGAAAAAATTGTTTTTTTTTTCTCCAAGATAACCAAGTCGACCTAGCTTATAGAGGCACCCATTCGACCTCCCAAAACATTGTATACATCACTCATCCTCCTCTACAAGACACAATTCAGATCACAACAATATTTTGTTTTTGTGTGTAAAGGAGAGAGAGAATAGGAAGTGTGGATGAGTAAGAGGAAGTGCACATGAGTAACAGGAAGTGTGCATGAGTGATAGGAAGTTAATGTGAGTAACAAGAAGTGCACGTAAGTAATAAGAAGAGTGCATGAGTAACATGAAGTTTGCATGATTTGCAAGGGGACGAATTTTGTGGTCAGTTTGACCAGGTTTGACCAAGGTTGTATTGCTAGCCAGTTTGACTTTGTATTTCACTAAAAGACTTAGATGTATCTCCTTTTGAACCGAAGAATTTATCTAAGGAAAAGGTTGTTGGGTTTTTCCCCCAAGTGGGTTTTCCTAGGGTAAATCTTGTGTTGTCTTTGTGCATTGTGATCTCTATTGTCCTAATGTATTTATGGTTGAATTTCTGAAGTGTAATTGCTTAATGATAAACTGGAAATGCTAAAATAATATCTAAATCATTGGAAGTAATTATCAGTTTTCAGGAATTAGTGCTTGTATCTATTGCACTTGAAAAATCAACATCAAGTGTCGTGAAAATGAAGTGTTATGTACCAAGAGATTTGAAGTTCAAATCCCCATGACTTACCCATGTCTGTGAAAGGGGCACACATAGGCACCTAGCAGTTATAGTGGTTGCGGTAACCGCATGTTACTTGAGTATGAAACCATCCTAATTATTGAATCCTTTAGTCACAAAGAAACTAAGCACACTACACACATCCCTCACTCTAGACACATTAATAATAATATTATGGATGGAAACTAACACTCTATATTACTACTAATAATAACAAACTACAATACTAGATAAAAAATTATGTCAATTTCACAAAAAATTAAATTATCAACTACTAGCACTACAATAGCACAACATACTTCCCCAAAACTCACACCCACCCACCCACCCACCATGCCAACATGTAAGACTAGACTTAACTAGCTAATAAAAAATAAACATTCAAACTACAACTTGGAACACTCCCAACACTTACTACTCTATATTACTACTAATAATAACAAACTACAATACTAGATAAAAAAAATTATGTCAATTTCACAAAAAATAAAATTATCAACTACTAGCACTACAATAATAGCACAACACACTTCCACAAAACTCACACCCACCCACCCACCCACCATTCCAACATGTAAGACTAGACTTAACTAGCTAAGACAAAATAAACATTCAAACTACAACTTGGAACACTCCCAACACTTTACTTGCATGAGACAATTAGCACTAGAATAACCACCATGTAAATCCAACTATTCCCTTCACATACATATATACATAATATATAATGTTAAGGCATTGCTCACATATCACATCCACATACCACCTGCTTAACATAGGTATGCACATAAACATATAGCATGAAAAATGTACATAAATGCAACCCATCAATATGCCCATTACAATGTAACACTATTTCTACATCTATTTTATCTTAAATAATTGGATTTCACAAGAAAACAAATACAAAAGATCCCATTAAGGTTTCATACATATCATTTGGCATTGTTCATGGATCAAAGTAAGAGGACAAAAGGGAGGGAAGATGAAGATAAAAATAATATGGAAAATTCAATCAAAGGGCTTAGCAAGGTGAATAATCATTTCATGGTTTCTTGCATTCCATTGAAATTTCTCCTTGCTCGTTTGCAACATTTATCCATTATATTCCTTTCAAGGGTTTCATTATTCCTCTAATCAATTTCATTACAACCAAGATAGACCTTTTGCATGAAAGAAGAATGACCCCCACATTAGTAACATTGATATGTTTATCATGGTTAGATTCGTTCTCCTTTCCTTGATAAATCATCTTGCATATAGGGAGAATCTTGATGTTTTTTTAGCATTCTTATGCTAGTTTGCAAACAAATTTTGTTCTTGAAAGGGTGTGGATCAACATCACCTATTTTGCAAGAAGGAATTGAGTTTCATGCAACTTGTATGACAAATTTACAACCCCATTAATACACAAATATCAAGATGATTGATTTTCACCTAGCAACACAATGCATTTCGAGGTTAAACTCACTCTTAGGGAGAAACATTTTTTCATTGTATGTTCTTAGACTACCTTGGGTGAACTTTAGTAACATTCCTTTGTCATTTCATATATATATATATATATATATATATATAGATATAGATATAGATATATATATATATAGATATAGATATATATATATATATATATATATATATATATATATATATATATATATATATATATATATATATATATATATATATATATATATATATATATATATATATATGCAATGAGGATTTGGGTCTTCCCAAAACTAAAATAAGGTTTAGCACAAAAAGGAGTGGTTTTATTAAACTTATATTTTAAACCTTTTTAAAAAATCTTAATGATGTTTGTTTTTTCTCCATTCATACAAATTCGTATTTAAATTATTAGGTATGCAATAGTTAATATTACGTTTTCTTAGGTTTTCTCTAATTAACAATTCTATTTTTGTTATCATCTAAATTTTATGAAATCAATAGTTGTACTAATTCTATATTTGGATCCGTATACATGAAATTAATTTAATTTACAACTCTATTTTTGTGATCATTTAAATAAGCTTCATATTAGCATAGTATTTCAATGATGTAAAAATCAGCAAGAGATACTTCTATGCATCGACGAGATGCAGAAACAAACAAGAAAACCCATCAACAGGGTCTCCATCCTAGCCAAAATGCTCACAAACTTGGAGTTTCCCACCTCTTAAGAGAAGGATGAATTCCCTGATATTATTCAGGATGATTCTTTGTCCAAATAGATGCATTTTCTTTTCATTTTAATTATATATGGATCTAACAGGATGGGTGCAATCCTAGATGAAGTTAGAACTATGCCTTCTAGTAAAGTGTCCATGAAATACAAACATAATTATCTCAATGGCCTTTTCATTAATTTTAAACCATTTATCTAGAAAAAAGCTTTGTTTGTACCAATCCAAGCAAATTAAGTGATAAACTTACTTTACTTGGATTGGTACCTTTGAGCCCCTTACATAAAAAGGAAAATTTATGAAGGTGCCACCCCCAAACATTAGAAAAGCCAAGAAATTCGAGGGAAAGTGGAGAGTGGGGGCCACTCCAAGGGAATACGCACCCCTTGGAGGAATTCAAATCGGGTGAGAGAGGGAATTTCATGGGTGGAGCCCACAAGGAGCATGAGGGATGGCTAGCTATAAATTGGAACTGAGGCTCTCATTTTAGGGGCTTTTTGACATTTTATTATCCATTGCTACTCTAATTGTTCAGCTGAGTTACAAGTGTTGCTTAACACAAGAGCTTCCCAAGGAGTGAAGCTCAACCTTCTCTTCAATGAACCTTGAGTGCCACCCTAGGAAGGATTTCGATCTTATTTGGAGGTTGGGAGAGAGGCATCACATAACACTATGCCATTTTGGTTCAGTTGGGACACAATAGGGAGAGGCACACAATCATAGAGGGAGATTGGTGCTGGAGCTAGAGGTTGTATTGTTGTTGGGATGTTTCTTGGAAAAATCTCGAGTTAAGGAAGAGGATTTGCAGGTGGAGAGTGAGTCCCTCACATCGGATGAAATTGTTGGGCGTAGAGACTGCGTCATCACCTAGAGGCCTGCACAGTTGTTTATGGGGGTCAAGTGAATGGAGTCTTGGGCAGAGGATTGAGGAGTTGCGTTGCTCAGATTTTGGTTGGAGGAACAATGGGGGGAGTTTCTTAGTATTTTGGGAGAAACAAACATCATTCTCCTACAGGTGATAATTTATGGTTGTGGAGAAGGTCCAACCTATTTGGGGTCAAATTTTGAGGGTCAAAACCAGAGCAAACTCTTTCTGGGTTTTCTGGGTTTTTTGCAAGGATTCCAGTCCTAATTTTACAAAATTTTATGGGCATATTTGAGAGGTTGGATCAAGGTCCCAAGACAGCCAACAATGTAGAAAACCTAGGTCAGCGCAGAATTCTGGAGGACGAATTTCTACAGCAGTTGGGCATTGACATATTGATCACTTGAGGCTTGTAGCTTTCCTTGTGCAAGCCCAGGTGCACTCTTTCTATTTCCTATTGTACTTCAGCAGATCAATATTAATAAAAATTGCCCATTTTGGTGTCAAGGAGCATTTTTTGTCTTATAGATGTTTACTAAAGTTTTTCTATGTTATATTTATTACATGTCTTTGGTTATTCATTGTTAATTTCGTATTAGGAACATTACAGATGTTCCCGCCCCTCTCATTTCATCCGTCATTGGTTACGTTGAATATAATGGAACTAATGCTAGGGCCTTGCACCCCACCCCTCCCACCTTGGTGCTCGGTCATATAACACCCATATGCCTTGGGACTGGGTCGTTCAGGCCCACCCATCGACTTGACTCTCCCCCAAACAACAAAACGGTTACATAATAACATAAATCGGCCCACTATGTATTAATAAGTGGTGCTCGTGGTATAACAGTAAGGCGTTTAGCTCGTTGTTAATAAGTTGCAAGTTTGATCCTCGCGAAGGCTCATTCATACTATAAACAAATTTTGGCCTCATCCGGAGTGCCATGTGGCACCCTATGATTGGGCCACTTATCACTCCATGATTAACCCAATCCATAACACCACAACCAATCAAGTCATGTCAAATGCCAGTGTACGACCATGCCACATGTCCTGTCATGATTGGATTTGTCTGACAACTTTAATGCACATTAACCATGTTGACGTCACTGTATGGACTGCTACGTGGCATCCGTCCCTACACAGTCAACCCTGCAAGTTGACTTTTTTATTGTTTGCTAAAAACTCTAGAACATGATGGCTCTCTCATATGGTGTCAGATTGAGGTGATTCAAGTGTCCTTGGAATCAGAACTGTTATCACCCTAAAATTTTTGTTTCTAAGCTTTGGAAATTTTGCCTTGTTTCTAGTCATAGTCTTATAGGTTTTGAGTCATCTCATCTCAATAAGTGTCATTCTCTTTTCCAAAAAAAAAAGTTTCACAGCCTCACCATGTGTTTTGACACCAGTTTGATTCCAAAGGATTGATGTTAGTCTTGGTCTAGTCTTTCCATGGTTGTTTTAGAGTCTAATATCTAAAATAGAGTCTTGTTGGTATGGTCAAATAGGTTCAATACTCTGTTCTTGCCTATCACTGGTCCCACATCACACATAAGTTCCAGGTGTCAAACTTGTGTCAAGGTTTTCGTAGTGAAAAACTCACTCTAGGTGTTTTCATAGTGTAAAACCCAGTCTAGGAGTTTTCGTAGTGAAAAAACCAGAATTTGCATTGGCTGCGCTATGAAATCAGGGATTCTAAACTAGGAGTTTTCGTAGCGCGCTACGAAACCCCTGAAGCGGCCTATTTCAGCATAAAAGACTCTGTTTTTTGCTTTTACTAGTCAAAACTCAATTTCCAGAAATGAAAGAGGCTTTTCTTCCTAACATACTCAACTACAAAAACCTCTTTTAGTTTCTTCAAATTCGTTCTGACGTGGGAGGAATTTATGGTTAAACTTGCACTATGAAACTGTTGAAAGTTAAGCTTTGTCTTCTGGTTTTAGCAATCTTTTTCAAAGATCAATTTCTGGTCACAGGAAAAGGTATTTTAGAATTTTGAAGGAGGTTTCTCTTCATCATCTCTCCAAATACAATAATCTATCTCACTTTCTTCATAAGTGTTTTCAGTTGGGAGATACTAAACTTTGTTTGAAACCCTAATTTCAGAAAATGGATTTTTCCTGTTTTACACGTGTTTTCCAAGGACAGATTCTGGAGAGCTGGAGAAGTGTTTTAAAAAAAAGAGAAAGGTTTTTGTTCTAGAAAGCATGGGTTACAAAAACCTCCTTTAGTTTCGTAAAATATGTCATGGATGAGAAGATAAAGGCTCTGTCCCACGTGCCAATTTTCAAGGATCCTAAACCTAAAAACAGGGAAACATGTTCCCTAATTTCTAGGGTTTGTCATCAGTAGTAAGGTGACAACGTGGGAGGCTTCATCAAATCTGACTTCATGAGGTTGCAGCTGTTAAATAATGCTTTCAATGTTTATATAAGGTTGTTGTAATCATAATAAGGAGTTACACTCCTAGTTGTATTAGGTCACTAGCACTGCTAGTTAACAGCTAGTTCTAATTAATGGCTTGTTTTATGGTTAAAATAGGTGTCATTCATAGAAAATTTGAATTCTCTTGATGAGGGATGAAGGAATACCTGTTGTAAATTCTATATATAAAGCAAGAGGTCGAATTAGCAAAGGGTTGGAGACTTTTTGGCTCAGCTGTTTCTCTATGTGTAGACTGTGTATATTTTTAACCTAATGCAGAATTTATACTTAGACAACTCAAGATTCATGAAGATTTCTTGTATGTTATTGTTTTGATGGAATCTTCCAATACTTACATTACAGTGGTGTTTGCTTATGATACTCAGAATTCACCAATGATTCTCTGACTTCCTTCATAGATAAACTAACTATGTTTCACTGTTTTATATTTTCATTTCTACACTTGAACTCTATAATGCCTTGACTTCCAGGATAGGTAGAATGTTTTGGCTTCACTACTCAGGATTCAAAGAGAGTTTTTAATGTCCTATTGTCTCATGGCTTTCCTCTTTCACTTACTTGTAGTGGTATGAATACATGTTACTTAGAACTAACCAATGATGCTCTAACTTCCTTCATGTATTTATAAACTGTGTTTCCTTGCATTGTATCTTTGTTTTGTTGATGTATAAAAACTCTCTATGCCTTGACTTCATGTTAAGCTGATCTTGTTGTGGTACTGAAACATACTTTTAATCCATAGCCCAATGGTAGCCAGCCTTCATCTTTCAACCTATAAACATATACAATCACAAACCATAGAGTTAGCCATCTATCCATATCTTTAATCAAAATCATTAACCCATTGAGAGAGCCCTCTCAGGCTGAGGAGGCTAAGCCTTAGCTAAAAGATTGGTTTGAAATAGTTACGCTGAGATAGTCTGATCAACAGCCTATCAGGGTCCTATTTTGGTGATAACATTTTGGTGCGTCTTTTGGGAGTATAAAGATTATTCATTCCCGAAATCAAGAAGCTGAACTTCTGAAGGTAGCAAGAGCTCAGAAATTTTTTAAGGTTGCAAACTACCTTGGCGACTCCACACATCAAATAAAAAATTGGAAGGTGACTCCACTGCTAGAAGATCAGTAGCTTGATGAAGTTTCAAAATGAGTTCCATTGCAAGAATGAATGCCAGGTATGCCCCTATGAATCGGTCTCATATCCCTGGTTTTCCAAATCCTATGCCAAAGGTTGATTGGTTATATGATCTTCCAATATTCAAAGATGAAAAGAAAGACAATGCTACTCTTCATTTGGTTAGGTTCCATATGCATGTACGCAGTCTTAAGGTTCAGTTCCCTGAAGATTGTCTCATGAGGATGTTTATGACCACTTTAGAGGGAAAAGCATGGTCTTGGTATAAAGGCTTGGAAAATGATTCAATATATTCGCTTGCTAATTTTCATGATGAATTCTATGAGATGTATAAAGAATGTCATCCGTCCTTATTGCTGGTAAAAAATTGTTGTAAACATTCTTTGAGTCTTATTCAATATTTGGAGGATTGTTATGATGATGATGAATTTATGGATGAAGAAATTTTAGAGGCTCTTCATAACAATACATTTCAACAACTAGAAGAAAGGATAATATCCCATGAAATGCAGCATGAAAATCAGCAGGGGTTTACTTATGAAAATCATATTACATCCTCCGAGATTAATGTAGAGATGTAGCATACTTGTCAATATTCAGATCATAATGAAGATGAAAATAATTGCAAACACCAAGAAGAAATACTAGAAGAAATTTTTTATAATACTCAAGCAGAGGAAAAGGTTGATCATTTATGTAATTCCTTACAGCAGACTACTTCAAAGAATGATCATAATAGTGAGGAAAATTACATTTTCTATAGAAATCATGCAGAAAGGAAGTTGGATAACTTATCAAAGGAATTTTGTGTGGCTGAGGATCAGTTGTTTGAAGATATAGAATGTTATGAGAATCATCAAACTAACCATGTGTTTTTTGACCCTATAGCTGACTACATGGAAAAGATTTACTTTTCAGGCTTCCAGTTATATTTTCATCTTGAAGAAGAGTTACACCTCATGCTGCCTTGGTTATTTCAGTATCTGGTTTATTTTTTCTTCAAGCATAGTCAAGAGATTCAACTGTCAAATCAGATCGATGACTGGCTCCATTGGAAGTTTCATGTTCCTTGAGCTACAAGTGGAGATTGCAGCTAATAGGGTAGGTAGGAATGTGCAAATAAGCTCAGGGTAGGTTGACTAAGCATCTGTTTCAGTAGGTGCAGTTTGAAGTCTTCTTACAGAAATCATTAGAGGCTTGAGGAGCAGATTGGGCAAAAGTTCAGAGTTTCATTCTAGAGAATGGATAGCGGCACTGGAGCTACAGGTTCTTAGTGTACCACTGGGGCACACTATCCCTAGTGGAGCCACTGTTATCACCCTAAAATTTTTGTTTCTAAGCTTTGGAAAGTTTGCCTTGTTTCTAGTCATAGTCTTATAGGTTTTGAGTCATTTCATCTTAATAAGTGTCATTCTCTTTTCCAAAAAAAAAAAAAAAGTTCCACGGCTTCATCCCATGTCCTAGAAGCCTCACCATGTGTTTTGACATCAGTTTGATTCCAAAGGATTGATGTTAGTCTTGGTCTAGTCTTTATATGGTTGTTTTAGAGTCTAAGATCTAAATGAGAGTCTTGTTGGTATGGTCAAATAGGTTCAATACTCTATTCTTGCCTATCACTGGTCCCACATCACACATAAGTTCCAGGTGTCAAACTTGTGTCAAGGTTTTCGTAGTGCAAAACTCACTCTAAGTGTTTTCGTAGCGCAAAACCCAATCTAGGAGTTTTCGTAGCGCAAAACCCATAATTTGCACTGGTTGTGCTACAAAATCGGGGATTTTGAACTAGGAGTTTTCGTAGCGCACTACGAAACCTCTGAAGCAGCCTGTTTCAGCATAAAAGACTCTGTTTTTTGCTTTTACTAGTCAACTTCCAGAAGGGTTCCTGAGCAGCTGAAAACTCAATTTCAAAACTGAAAGAGACTTTTCTTCCTAACATACTCAACTAAAAAACCTCTTTCAATTTCTTCAAATTCTTTCTGAGGTGGGAGGAATTTATGGTTAAACTTGTGCTGCGAAACTGCTGAAAGTCAAAGCTTTGTCTTCTGGTTTTAGCAGTCTTTTTCAAGATCCATTTTTGGTCCCAGGAAAAGGTATTTTGGAATTTTGAAGGAGGTTTCTCTTCATCAACTCTCCAGCTACAATAACCTATCTCACTTTCTTCATAAGTGTTTTCAGTTGGGAGATACTAAACTTTGTTTGAAACCCTAATTTCAGAAAACGGATTTTTCCTATTTTACACGTGTTTTCCAAGGACATATTCTAGAGAGCTGGAGAAGTGTTTTAAAAAACCAAGAGAGTTTTTTGTTCTAGACAGCATGGGCTACAAAAACATCCTTCAATTTTGTAAAATATGTCATGGATGAGAATATAAAGGCTTTGTCCCACGTGCCAATTTTCAAGGATCCTAAACCTAAAAACAGGGAAACATGTTCCCTAATTTCTAGGGTTTGTCATCAGCAGTAAGGTGAAAACGTGGGAGGCTTCATCAAATTCGACTTCATGAGGTTGCAGCTGTCAAATAATTCTTTCAATGTTTAGATAAGGTTGTTGTAATCATAATAAGGAGTTACACTCCTAGTTGTATTAGGTCACTAGCACTGTTAGTTAACAACTAGTTCTAATTAATGGCTTGTTTTATGGTTAGAATAGGTGTCATTCATAGCAAATTCGAATTCTCTTGATGGGGGATGAAGGAATACATGTTGTAAATGCTATATATAAAGCAAGAGTTCGAATTAGCAAAGGATTGGAGACTTTTTGGCTCAGTTGTTGCTCTATGTGCAGACTCTGTATATTTTTAACCTAATGCAGAATTTATACTTAGACAACTCAAGATTCATGAAGAGTTCTTGTATGTTATTGTTTTGATGGCATCTTCCAATAATTACATTGCAGTGGTGTTTACTTATGATACTCAAAATTCATCAGTGATGCTCTGACTTCCTTCATAGATAAACTAACTGTGTTTCACTATTTTATATTTGCATTTTTGCACTTGAACTCTATAATGCCTTGACTTCCATGCTAGGTAGAATGTTTTGGCTTCACTACTCAGGATTCAAAGACAGTTTTTAATGTCCTATTGTCTCATGGCTTTCCTCTTTCACTTACTTGCAGTGGTACGAATACATGTTACTTAGAACTCATCAATGATGCTCTAACTTCCTTCATGTATTTATAAACTGTGTTTCCTTGCATTGTATCTTTGTTTTGTTGAGGTATAAAAACTCTCTATGCCCTGACTTCATGTTAAGTTGATCTTGCTATGGTACTGAAACATACTTTGACTCCATAGCCCAATGGTAGCCAGCCTTCATCTTTCAACCTATAAACATATACAATCACAAACCATAGATTTAGCCATCTATCCATATCTTTGATCAAAATCATTAACCCTTTGAGAGAGCCCTCTCAGGCTGAGGAGGCTAAGCCTTAGCTAAAATATTGGTTTGAAATAGTTACACTGAGATAGTCTGATCGGTAGCCTATCAGGGTCCTATTTTGGTGATAACAAGAACGACAAGATTTATGATATAGCGTCGGATTTGAGAGATTTTGGGAATTTTGATTTTTTAGCATATTTTTTATCCCTTGGGTCATTCCTCCCCACTGGAAGCTTTTGGACCACCAACAATATGTTTTTACTCAACAAGTAAGTGATAAACTTACTTTACTTGGATTGGTACCTTTGAGCCACAAATTTTCAATGTTAAATGGCATAAGGTAATTTTTTAGGTCAAAATTTTGGTATGAAAACATTGAAATTCTCAAATTGATTGTACATGTAACATTATCCACATTGGCATGTTTGCCACGTATTTTCTATTGTGGATGATTCATTGGAAAATGCCCCCAAATTTTGATCAATTACTTTAAAAAAAAATGACCATTTCTTGGTTTGTGTGTGTCATCCTTGCGTAGGGGCCATGCTAATCTTCTCTATATCAACAAACCTTCTGTGCTAATCAACAAATTGAAACTGATGTTTAGTCGCTAAAAAAAGTTGAAATTTTGATGTAAACATATCAAATTCTGTTAATGACAATAACTATAATGTGGTGCATAAACATGAATATCATTGCAACTTTGTTGACATGTTTTTCTAAAGAAAAAACATATTTATATTCAAAAAACTAAATACATTCATCAGGTGCATAAGAACAATCAAAACAATGCTTCTCGGTTGACATGTATGATTTGAATGGGAAAATAATGCCAAATTTTCATTAATTAATTAAATGTTGAAAATCTCAAGGAAGGCAAGTACAAAGGGGAGGAACTTTTCACCTTGGTGGAACAATTGAACGAGCTTGGAAGCTAGGGGGTCTGAAAAATAACCAAGTTGTTCCTTACACTCTCCTCCAAGGTATTATTTTGTCTTGCTTTCTTCATCTCAGACATCTCACAGTCATAGGAGATTCATATATCATTCTAAGACACATTCACCTAAGAGCTCATGCCAAAGATATAAGACTAGAAGCAATACATAGCAAAGTTTGATCTTTGGTTGAAATCATGGATTGTCAATTCGAATGGTACCATGCGCAAAGGTGTAATAAAAAATTGGTTGATTCATACACTAATATGGCGATCCTCTTAGACAAAAAGGGGTATTTTTTATATGATAGACAAAGCACATCATTCCTCCAAGTGTCACTTCAGCGAGGATCATCAAAGGCATGAAGAAGGAGTTACTTACTCATGAAAGACATGGCTCATCCCACAAGCATTCACTCATCTTCATCATGTTCTTCATATATGCCACATTGCGAAATAAATGTTGCTACCTCACCACATGTTGCAGTGGTGGGATAAATCAATGGAAATCTATGATATTTGCTTCGATGAAGGATCTAAATAATGATGTGTTCGATTGTACTTTATGTTTGCATGCTAGGAAAGAGCAAGTAGGAGAAAAGTTTCCTTCGTGGCAGGTTGGGAAAGAGACTCAAGTTGACACTTTGCACTTGCCACAGCTTATAGAGACTATGGAATTTAAGAAATTTTGTGTTACACAAAATTCCCTTCGTCAACATGAGAAATAATTTAAATCCCTATGTGAAGACCTCAATGGAACTGTCAAGAAACTTGTGGTACTCAAAGGCACGACAGGTTTCAGTGGTGAGGTTTGGCTGAGTGTGCATTTGCACCTGAAGCATAAGGTAGATGTGTTGGCACATATGGTATTGAAACTCATCAACTCCAATCTAGGAAATTCAATAAATTTTGACTCTATTCTCCTGAGTCTCATAAATGAAGCCCCTCTATTCTCTGCTTCGATTGAACAAGTTCCTATGGAAAATGAGGGACCCCAGTCACCCAGTCCCCTTCTACAACTCGGTCACCAACATCCAACCAACAAGTTCTCTAATTACGGTAGCCATTGTCTCTTTTTGTAATATGTTTTATCTTATGAATGGTTTCCTCTTGAATAGATATGGGTTTCATTTTGTAAAATTGGGGAAGATTATGGAAAGTTTGCATCTGGTCTATTTTGATTATCTAGACTCAAAATCCTCGTAGCTCCAATGGGAATTTTTCTTATGTAACTCATATGTGTTCTCTAGCCATAGTCTTTTTATAAATAAATAAAGTCTCCTAATGTTTGTTTATTAAAAAAAATACCCATCGTCAAAGTGAACGAACCTCCACCCTCGACTTACCTCGACATGTTTGAATAGGTCTAGCAATAGGTAAAGCTAGCATTAAAGCATGACATGATATCTTGGGTCAAGCATGTACAAGGGTTGAAAATCTCAACAAAGAAAATGATGTTTTAAATTGACATAGAATAGGCAAATTTTGATGTATAAAATGTTGAAATTTCACCTCAAATGTAGTTTTGAAAGTTATCTAAATACATATTGAGAAGCTTGACTAGCTACTTATCAAACTCTAAGAAAAAAATAGAAACAAGGCATACTTAATCTATCCATCTAATCTAGATAATATTTATAAACCAAACATTAAACAATCTCTATCTATAACTATAAAGATAAATATATGATCATTCATGACAAAACCCAAGAAACACATTGAATTTGGATGAAAAAAAATATGTTGATTCATCCTCAAGCTCATTAGTTTTCATATGGAATAAGCCCTTCAATAGATTAATCAAATAGCCTTTAAACAATTTCAATTTGAACTATTTTATAATCTTTGTATATGAGTAGCCTACTTTAGCATTTGATTTAAAATTAATATTACTAGTAATGTGTATTAATTTATATTCACCGTGGTCAAAAATTTAGAGATATTTGAATTAATTTTCACACATTTTTCTTGACAATTTATAATCCCGAAAAT
Organism: Pinus tabuliformis; assembly: GCA_031772625.1. Lineage (NCBI taxonomy): Eukaryota > Viridiplantae > Streptophyta > Pinopsida > Pinales > Pinaceae > Pinus > Pinus tabuliformis. The sequence goes on from CM062815.1 coordinate 45,515,655, forward strand.
CGTTTCCAACTTGGTTATTTTGTATTTCTATAGACTAGTGCAGTCATATAAGTTAAATCACTAGAAAATGATACGCACCAATCTATAATAAACATCAAAACACTTGCTTTATCGTACATTTCAAATTGCTACTAAGAAAGAAAAAATGAATTAAGTAAATTATAACTTTATTTAAAATAATAATTATTATTAATAAAAAAAAATTAATTAATTAATTAATTAATTAATATATAAGTTAAACATATATGCACTTGAAAAAAAAAACATGTAACAAGATTCTTAACTCTATAGATTCACCCCACTTTATCATGGAGATTCTTAATTTGTAGATAAGCTTTGGTATGATAGCGTGGAACAATAACATTGTTTATCAATACCACATGTCCCAAGAAACCATAACTCATTTCCTATGGCACTTGTTCATATGACATTTTTTTAATTAGTAAATTTAATTAAAATGGCAAGAAAAACATAAATAACAATGTTAATTACTAAAAATGTTCTAAAATATTTTATGAAAGTTACCATCCATCTAATAATTATTGATAACTAAATTAAATATATAAAAATCTTATTCCAAAATAAATGTATTAACCCAATGATATATAAAACAAAACCATATAATAAATTTAAACAAATAAATAAAAAAATATACCAATATAACTAAAATTCAATCATTTGAATATGTGCAACCATGCAAAAATGATTAAAAGTACTCTATGTCCCAAGAATGCTTTAAAAACACAAGGTAGAGAGAAAATTGCAATGGATTCTAAAATACTTGTGGATAAATATGTTGAAAACAACAAAAACCTATCATGAGATTGCATGAATTAATTAATTGATGGCATGAAATGGGAGCCAACCATGATCTAATGACAACATTGAAAATTAACCTTTTCATTAGCCAATGAAAATTAACCTAACCTTTTAACCTTTGCAAAATATTTCACTTTACGCGGTAAAGTTTAATTGTTTGATTTTGTGGAATTGGCACACATTTCCAGACTTTGAGCCTACAATTCAAACATGGAAACGCAATAGAAAACTGCCCCCCTAAACCCCAAAAAACAAAAAAACAAAAAATACATTACAGCTAGCTAGCTCTTTAAATCTAGAGATATCGAGTCATCCTCAAGATTTTATATTTGAGGGTTTTAGTTGCGTTCGACATTCATATTTAACTTTAATCAACTTTTTTTGTATAATGGTTGCGAGTGCTCAACAATGAATGAATAATCATCGCATCAATTGTCGGATTCAATGAACGATGACCATTAAGTGTTCTTTTATTGTTGTCAAAGTTAGAATTATATTAAAACGTGGATTTCCTTAATATTTTGACATTAAAAGATAAATGTGGGATCACCATTTTAGGATGTTAGTGGCTCTAGTAATGGCTCCGCTAAGAAAATACAAAATATGCATATTTTTAACTAATTCAAGGTTTAATATATTTTAGCAAATATGCCAAATAAGAAGGACGAGAATGGATTTTTTTTAATGGAAACCACAAATTTTAATGCATTCCATCATCATTATGTTAATAATAAAATATACCTTAATTTTCAAGGTTGCTTTGGAAGTGTTTACACTAGTTTGGATGTGCTTCATGAGATTTGGGATACATAGTGTATATACATCTCTTAGATAATTCGTGATGGTTTTGCACATTTAGAATGGCTTGCATGATGATTATTTGATCATGGCCCGATGTTTGCATGACATTTTTCTTTACAGTGGAGATCCTCTTATAGCTTAGTGGTGTTCTACATGTTAACCACATGGAGGAGTTTTATTGTTTAGAGAGTGTCCTAAAATTGGAGTGTTTTATCGTTCAAGAAAAGTTTATTCAGACCTAAAACAATATTGAGTTTCTTGGATGCTTGCATAGAAGCATGCAATTGACTTGGGATGCTTGGGTTGTAAAGATATTCATGCAAGGGAAGTGAACCTAATGGAAGGGGGAGTGGAAACATGTAGGAAGAATGTTGGACATGTTACCCACCAAAATTCGATAAACCATAGGAGAAATTTTGTCTCCTCATTTGATAGCTAGCTAACCAGCAGCCATATGATGGTCTTCAAATAGCTTTATATCAGAGCTCTCCATCTATTGCTCTAATCAATGCTCTCTCTCATCTAACGTTCTTCTTGAATAAAGGTGGGTCATATATCAACAAGTACCATAACCATTTTAGCAATCATGTGCTTTCATTTAATGCTAAGAGGATATTAATATGAATCGCAGTGCAAACTAGATAATTAACCACCCCTAATTGCATCCTTGTTCCCACACTTCACCTGGGAAGTTATCCTTTGACCCTAGTCTAGTAAGACCTCCTCTTGGACCTTATGGCTTAGGACAGACACAAATAGGGGGCACTAATTGATATAGCATGTCCATGTTAATCCATACTTACCACTTTCCATCCTTCTTGGTTATCCATGCCCATTCTTTCGGTCGATTGTAATTGTTCATTAGGATTCGCCCCCTTTATCCACATCTTTGAGTCAAGGCCCAAAAGCTTGGCCCCGAAAGTTGATAAAGATGGAAGAATGATAAAAGCATATAAAGCTCGAACGGAAAAAATGTAAAATGAAAAACATGGTTGGGACTAATTTAGCACATAGGAAAAATCCTAGCATGAACATTACCCCCCTTATTAGCCATCACTCGGTTCCTTAAGCATTTAATGCTTCATCTAAAATAGAGATACTATTGAACATCCCAACCCCAATGAGCGAAAAATCATTACATATTTAAGAGGCATTGGAAAAGCACAAAGCAAGTTTGGTCTCCTAAGTTATGCACAAAAGAAAGATAAATCATTAAAGTAAAAGGCACACTAGAGGGGTGGAAAAAGTAGTCTAAGGAAAGGGGTGACTCATGCCTCCACAATTTCTCCCTCCTTACATCATTATACTCAGGATGTTGGACCTACATCAGTTAGTCTCATGGTTGTGACATCTTCCTTGAAGTCTTCCTCATTCTGTGAACACATTATCACATGATCTATGGATTGGTGGGTATGCTTAGGAAATGTAACTCCCCTCGGGGGCTAGAAAAACCTAATAGGGTTGTTGACCTAATCATCCCTAACATAAGTGAGATAACTTATTTACAAATATTGAGCTAGAAAGACATTTGGAGAAAATTCTTGTGTGAATTGTTCAAATGCTCCTAGCATTAGATATGGTCCACTATGATGATTTAATGGCCTTTGTCCATATGATGTTGATCTCACTTGATTTTGAGAGGTTTGTTTCAAGTGGTATCACACATGTAGCAGAAATGCCTTAAGGAAAGGCTTGACTTCTTTCTAGCATATTCCAAAGGATATTTTTCCCCATTCTAAGAGCATGTGTGACCTTGTAGCCCTAATGTTTCCCCTCTAGAGATGAGCATATGGCTTTGAGCAGCTTCCACATGGTTCCATACCTCTTGTTGTACCTGCATATACTAAAACATTGAGCTAGAGAGCCAAGGAATTGGCTTATTTGATGATGTGCCCAAATGGACCCAAGACACCCCCCAAGTTGGCGTAGAACTTGTTTGATGAATTTTACCTTGTTCTAGAGCCCGGATGAGGATGGAGAGCACTAAGATGATTTGGGAGGGCTAGTAGACAATGCTTTGATCCAAATGATGTGATGGTCACCCCTATGTGCCCTAAAAGGTTGATGTACGCCCTTTTGAGGATGATGTCAACGTGGAGGAGTTGCCATTTAGAGATGTAGACATGCACTTTGATAATTTATTAGATTGAGGACCACTCATGGACCATTTTGTCACTTGCTTAATGAGGAGTGTTCATTCTTGGAGGATGATGTCATTCATAGTGAAGATATTTTATTCTCACACATGTGGGAAATTTTGGCATTTTTATTATGTTTTGGAGCTACTCAAGGTCAGCTTGTGACTGTTGACCTAGTTGAACGCTACAAGCAAACTTTTTAGGGATTTTATTATAAAATTATGAAAAATGTGACTTAGGTACCCTCATATAAATAAATGGGAGTCACTTTTCATTATTCATCATCATCATTAACTTCTCTGAAGGAGTGTGCACTAGCTCTTATCTTTCTTCTTGGACACAATGTGATCTTTTGTGGATAAAATTGTCTTCGGAGTGAGATGTTTGCATGGAGAGATGACTTTTAGGATTAATTGAATTGATTCTTGTTGGATTTTTGTAAGTTTATTGCTATTTTATTCCATTTTGCATGTTATTCTTCTGAAATTAGGGTTTGTTTGTGTGTCATATTAAAAAAAATTGATACCTTTTCTAGAAATCTTAATTATTTTTGGTAATGTAAATTTGTAATGCAAAAACCCTTCAAAGGAACTTGGCACATGCATCCTTTGATCTTAAAATATCCCACTTAGAGAAGTCACTAGGGTTTGTAATAGAAAAAATTCAATATTTCGTTGTCTTCATCCAAGGCCCTTTATCATTGACCTTTCCCTAATTGACTCCATTGCCCTATTAGATAAATGCAGTATTCTAGTAGGTGTTAGATCATTATAAAATTTATGTTTATTTGATTTCTTAGTAATTATGATTGGGATTAGCTTAAAATATGCAGCTTATAGTAATTTATGTCCATATGTTATTTCCCTATAGGAAGGAGTTATATTTCATGAATAATAAAAGGCAAAATCTAGAATTAATTGCATATTTTAGCACTAAAGTTAGGGATAACGTCTTAGTATTTATTGTTATCATACACATTTTCAACCATTTAAAACCATTTTTTACTTAACCCTAGCTTGCCTACTTCGTAGCCTTCATAACAGCCTTCTTCTAAATGATAAAGTGTTGAAATTTTGTAGCTATGGTCGGTCTTCATAATTTTTTCTAGTTCTCCAAAATAAAATAAAATGATAAATATGAAAGTGACTTGCACGTCAGCTTCAAGAGAGGGAAAATGAATTTTGAAATTTAAATTATTTGTCTCCAAAATCATGTTGGCCAGCCCCAAAAGTACAAGTCGGCTCAAGGAATAGTCACACTACTTCAAGCATTCAAACCTCTATATAAGGAAGCTCATCCTACTCCTCAAAATAAATTTAGATCACTTACTTATCTTCTATTCACATGTGGGAGTTCTCTGAGGCAGCAGACCGAAGTCATCTAAGGCAAATCAAAGTTTCTTTCGAGGAAGATCAAAATTTTATAAGGCTGGAATTCTCTGAGGCACAATTGCCCGAATTCTTAGGTTAGGTCGACCAAATTTCTAAGGCTATCTCAGTTGGATAAATTTATCATAGTTTGACAAGGTTTGACATGGGTTTGGTTACTGGTCAGTTTGACTTTATTTGATTTGAAAATTCATATTGCATCTCTTTTTTAATTGGATTATTTCTCTCAAAAAAGGTTGATGGTTTTTTCCCTCGTTAGGGTTTTCCCAGGATAAATTTTGTGCCTCCTATGTTTGGTTGTATCTTCATGATTCTATTGTCATTATTGTCTTTACTATTGAATATTTTCTATGTATAATAGCTTAATGATGAAGTGAAACAAGATAAATAGTGAATAAATCAATGGAAGTAATTATCACTCTTGGAAATCCTAAAAATCACATAAAGGTCTTAGGGAAGTGTACTTGAACTTTAGGTAACTCTTATCTTAGCCTTTCAAGAATTTTTTAGTACATTTTCCTTCAATCATTAGACCATACATCACCATCAAATCATCCTTAATCGAATATTTTTCTAGTGATCTTCTATAGTGAAGCCTCCCTTGTGGGGATAGATTCAACCACTAAACAACTAGAGAGAATAAATTGAGGTGACAAAGATGGCTAATCCTTTATTTCCATAAGACATGGGTTTCCTTATAAGGCTTTGCATTAGGCTTGTTAGATATTGTGGTAACAAGACACATCTCATGGAGCACCCTTATAATGCAGACTCATTTTTGCATGTCATTACCTTGGAGCTTTAAATGTGACTGTTGAGATGTAGTGTTGCACATGTGTGAATCTACTTATGGATTTGCAAGTTTTTTTAAGGTTTAGACCCACATATGTTTTTTCAGCCTCCTTTCCTCTCAGATATATATATATATATATATATATATATATATATATATATATATATAGGAAGGACAGAGTCATTTCATCATTCTCAATTCATCAATCTTATGCTACAAATGTGAGGAGGGAGGTGCACTAGTGTCTCTCTCTTTGTACTTTCACTATCTTGTCTTAGAGGTACTATAATTTCTTAGAGCTTTTGAAAAATCTTGAATGAAAGGGTTACGGTTTCATCCATTCAAGACACTAGAGTTTCGTGGATAAACCCCATATTATATTTCTTGAGGTGTGGAGAAGAAGAGACATATTTCCTTGGATGATTTAATAGCAGGATGCTTGCTTGTTGGAACTCCTTGGTATTAGCTAGGAGTTTTCTTAGATTTCACTAGCTACGATTGTGTGTGTGTGAGATTGTTGTTCAATAGTTGTCTTATTGTAGACTTGATTTTGAGTTACTTTTATCTTCAATGTTGTGATAGTTTAAAGTGCTTGTATGTCTCGTTGGTTTGGCATAAGATAAGGCTGAAATTTTTAATAATTTTAATAATAATCTTGAAGAATATACTTTAGATTTACTATTGTAATCATCTTTGTTGTAAAGTGATTCAAGCATAATAGGATTTTCCTAGATGATTAGAACTTGGCATACATCTGGTATCATTTCTCTTGGCTTGCATGTTGATTAGGTTTTTTAATGTAAAATATTTTCCATGGTTTGATTTGTTTTATAATATTTCATAATAGTCCAAAAACGTTGCCGCTACCTCTGCTGACCTAGCCGTCGCCGCCCCTGTAGATCCTTTCCTCAGCAGCCTCCTGTTGAGGCCAACCAGACCATGCACCCCCCTGAGGAGGGAAATTCCCACTCTTCCATGCAGCCAGGGATTGAAGAAAATGCAAAAGCCTTTGCATCTTTGATCACATAGAATGGAGCTCCAAGGAACAGGCCATCAGTCAATAAATTTGTAAAGAAACCTGATAGTATCCCAAATATTTCTCTCCCTCCAGCACTCCCAAGAAGAGCATCCATCTCTCTGGCAGAACGCGGACTTGTTGGACAGTTCACAAGGTTATGGCCTTCACCCAGGTCAGTGCAAAAATGGCTGGAAAGAAATTGGAACGCAACCACACAGGGGAAGATAGCAATTCAATTCTCTGGAAGGGGATATTTCACCTTTCTCTTTGAAACAAAGGAAGACAGAGATCTGATATTTAGAAACGGACCTTACTTCATGGACTCCAAAGGTTTATGCTTGAACAGATGGACGCCAGACTTTGGTCCAGAGATGGATATCCCAAACGCTATGCTGGTGTGGGTCAAGCTCCCGCATCTTCCTCTACACTGCTGGGGAGACGAATCTGTGAAGGCTATAGGAAATGCAGTGGTCAAATATATTGACAGGTGTGAGCCAAAATACAACATGCACGCGTGCGCTAGAATATGTGTGGAAGTAGATCTTGGAAAATGCCTCCCAGAAGCAATACAGATCAAGGTTGACCAGTGGACACACATTCAGCAGCTGGACTAAGAGAAAATATCATTTAAATGCAAGTTATGTCACGAGTATGGTCATTTTGCAAATAGGTGTCTTAAAAATATAGAGCATGAAAATGTATAAGAGCAAGAACCTACATGGGAACAAATCAAAAGGAAAAAACCTACCAACAAGCAGACAACATCAAATATGTATCAGTCCCAAGAAGTAAATGAAACAACCTCTCAGCCTCCAGCGAAGGTTACTCCTCCTGATCATACAACTCTGAATCCTTTTCAACCACCAGAAGACTCCTTTGATCCACCCTCTCCCAGATCCCCTCCCTCAAACCCTACCTCTTTAGCTCTCATCTCCACCCCCAACCCTATATTCTCCCCGCCTCCACCCTCAGTGGACCACATCCTCACTAGAAACAAAGCCAAAGACATTCCCCAAGCCTGGGATCAGAAAAAAAAAGTGGGAAGGAAATCTAATAAAGAAATCAAAGATGAGGCAGCAGCTAAAGAAACAGCCCTAGGAACGCAACAGCCAATAGATTCATTCCTTGGGAAACAAACAAGAAGTCATGAAAAAACTCAGCAAAGAGGAAAGGGAGGATCACACCAACACAACAGTAAATAATGATAGTGGTCTCTTGGAATTGTCGCAGCCTTGGCACCTCCTTCAAATTCAATGCAACTAGAGACAACTTAGTCAAGGAACAACCAGACATATATATGATCCAAGAGACCAAACTAAACAAGCAAGAAAATCAAAAAATGATTCAAAAACTAAAAAATTATGAAGTAGCGTTAGAAGCCACAGGAGCATCAGGAGGAATCAACATTATCTGGGATCAAAGAAAATGGGAACTAATGACCCAAAAAATCAGCACACACTTGATTAGAACAGAGTTGAGGAATCTCAAAACAAAATAACAGTATAGCATCTTAAATGTGTATTCTCCAAATCACTATAGAGAGAAAGAACAATGTTAGAAATCAGTTAAAGAAGAAATAGCAAAGAGACAAATTAGGCACTTAATCCTAGGACGAGACTTAAATCTGATAAGGAATATAGAAGAAATATTTGGCGGAATCTTACAAAACGATCCGTCAAGAGAAGCTCTTGAAGGAATAATAGAAGAACACAAATTAATAGACATCCCAGTAAGTAATGGAAAATATACTTGGAACAACAAAAGAATTGGAAAAAACAACATAAAAGAAAGGTTGGACAGAATTCTTATTCATGAAAGCATAGCAACTACATACACCTTTGTGAAAAGTAAAATTGTTCACAACTCAGCTTCAGATCATAAGTCGGTGGTGTTAACCTTGGGGAAACTGGAAAATCAAGGACCCCTTCCCTTCAGATATAATTCAATTTGGGACAGTAAGGAAGATTTTAACAAACAAATAAAGGACAACTGGAAACAAAGTGTCACAGTATCTCCACAGTATGTTTGGGAAACTAAGCTAAAGAACCTAAGGATACATCTAAAAAATTGGGCAAGAGAAAATGATCTCTGGGACAAATCCAGGAAAACCGAATTGAAAAAAAATTGGATAACCTTTGCAAGGAATAAAGCCAGCAAGATCATATACAAGAAAAGGAAATATATCTAGAAATATATAAGCAAAATAGGCAAGAAGAAGAGGAGAGCAGACTGAAATCAAGATGCCTCTAGCTAAAATCCGGAGACAAAAATATAGACTTCTTTCATAGTACAATGAAAATAAGGAGGTCAAAAAATAATATTGAACAGATTCAATTAAATGGTCAAGAAATAAAAGGAGTTGAAGCAACAAAAAACGCAGCCTATAATCACTTTAAAGAACTCCTCTCAACAAGTGACCAGCAGGTAGCTAATGAAGAAATTTTGCAGCAAATAACAAAAAAAATAAGCAACCAGCAAAATAGGGAATTAGACAAAAAAATTACTGAGGAAGAAGTCAAAGAAGCTTCCTAAAACTTTTAACAGATATAGGCCAATATCCCTTTGCAACTCGTCTTATAAGATACTTACCAAAAACCTAGCAAACCGAATGAAAAAATTACTCCTGGAAATAATTTCAAAGAACCAAGGAGGATTTGTCCCAAAGAGGCAAATCACAGACAATGTGATAATTGTACAGGAGGCTATCCACAGTAGTATCCAAAGAAAGGAAAGAGGAATGATTGTGAAGTTAGATATGGCTAATGCTTTTGATAGAGTTAACCATAACTTTCTTGCAGCAACTCTCAAAAGGTTTGGCTTTTCAACAAATTTCATAGAGATTATCCAGGCATGTATATCAAATCCTTGGATAGCTCCTTTAATCAATGTCCAGCCCAGTAAATTATTCTAAAGTACATGAGGGCTGAGGCAAGGTTGTTCACTTTCTCCATTCTTGTACATCATCATGGCTGAATCGCTGGGTGCTATGCTAGAAAATCAAATAAAAGAGACAAAAATAACAGGGATCCACATTTCGAGAGGAGTCAAAGATATAAACCACTGTCTCTTTGCAAATGATGCCCTTCTCATAGGCGGGACATCCTGCATTATTTCAAAACATTTCAAAAAGGTCTTGAACGAATTTCTCCTAGCCTCAGGAGGGACTTTAAACAACTTCAAATGTTGAATTTATTGTTGGAACACTCCAACAACAACAATGCAGTGTATCTAACAAATTCTGGAAATACCCCTACAAATAAATTGGACCCACTTCACTTATCTTGGGCTGCCCTTAGCAAAGGAAGTGATAAAATCAGAAGTCTGGAACAGGAAAGTGGAGAAAATGAGGGGGAAAATTCAGAACTAGGGAGTGATGTGGCTAAACCTGGAAAGAAGAGTGACACTGATTAAAGCACTTCTCTCGGCCTTGCCTATATATCAGTATGAAATCATTATGGCTCCGACAAGTGCCCACAAGCAAATGGAACTGATAATTAGAAGCTTCCTCTGGCAATGAGGAAAACAAGATAATAAAAAATTTAGTGTTGTTAAATGGGAGCAAGTTACTCTTCCCTATGAAAAAGGAGGTATAGCAATAAGACTTCTAGGACTAATGAACATTGCCCTAGGGACAAAAATAATCTGGAGAATGATAAATGGGAATGGCCACTGGTGGGAAGAAGTACTAACAATGAAATACTTGAATGGTCATAGAACAAATCTGCTCACTGATACTATTCCAGACAAGTCGTGCACCCAAATATGGAAATTGGTTAAAAGAATAATTCCTCTTATTAGAGATCAAATATCCAAAAAACAAAGGAATGGAAAAACAATTTCTATCTGGGAGGATAGAATAATGGGGAAAAACCCCTTCAATCAGCAACAAAATTTAAGGGGCCTTCAGAGATGGATGGAAGAACAAAGTTTTAACACACTTTATTCTATTTCGGATTGGATCAGAATAACTAGGTTAGATGTTGGCCACTCCATCAAGACTTATAAGTCAGTGGAAATTTTAAAATTCCATTTGGTTGGGGCTACGCCCATCAACATAGAAGAGTAGGATGACTTTGTTTGGGACCCAAATGGAGGGGATTACACAGTGAAATCACGGTACAACCTCCTCCAAAATCTTCACAAGCAAAATGACTGGAGTCTCTGGAAGGCAGCATGGAATTTGGAGAGTCTACCCAAAATTAAATTCTTCACTTGGACCCTTCTCAAAAAGGTAAAATTCTTACCTCTGAAAATTAAAAAAAAAAGGAATACAAGTCCCCTCAAAATGTGTCATGTGTCAAAAGGAGGAAGAAACTATCCAACACCTCTTCGTTAATTGTATGGTGGTGAGAGAATGTTGGAAACAGGAAACAAGTCCTTTGGAAATAAACATAAATCCAACAATCCAGTTGACAATTCTTCATAAAAATTGGGATAAAAGCTACCCATATAAAAAGAAAAAAAAAAAGGCAAAAAAAAAAAGGATATGGAAATGTCTCCCTTCAATCCTATGTTGGCAAAGTTGGTTAGCTCGAAACAAATGCTTTTTCAAAGAACAAAAGCCAAATCTAGGCAAGATCTTAGCAAAAACTTGGAGCCAAGTTGCAGAGATAATTAGTACAAATGGTATTTCAAAAATGGACCAGAATAATTTACAACAAGAAGAGAAATACTAGTACAGTAAAGCAATGTTAGAAAACAAAGCAAAAGTAGCAATTACAGCAAATAATAAAGAATCCCACACAAACAAGAACTGGAAATTAAGATTGGAGGACAAAGAATTTGCATAATGGATAAAAGAATAGAAGAGACACATTCTTTTTTTTACGGAGTGGCAAAAAATAACCCAAGAAAAGCAGGGGCAAGAGGAATTATACTAGACCCAAATGGACAAAAAATAATAACCTATGAATGGAGCCTGGGAGAAATGAAAAACAACAGGGCTGAAGCATACAACCTTCTACTGAGCACAAGGCTTTTAAATAAAAACGATTCAAAAACCCTATAATAATAGGGGACTCTGCTATCATAATAGTCGCTCTGGATGCCAATAGGGACTTCAAAAGCATAGCCATCAATAAAATCTATCAAAGGATCAGAGCAAGTTTTGAAAGTCTAGGAAATATAACCTTAAAGCACGTCTTGAGAAACCAAAATAAGGACATGGATAGCCATGCCAACAAAGCAATTGACAGACCAGTTGGCATAGTCAAAGAGAACAATGAAGTTTATGAAGAAAGTATCCCTTGACCCCCTCTCCCAGTATAAAGAACGAGAATGTATACCATGATCCACATGTATCAGTGTAGGCTCTCAGGCAACCCGAGACAGTATGGCATTCAACAGCAGCTGGTTTCTTCACAATAGAGACCAATAATTCAGGACCAGAAACCACAAATCAATGAAGAAAGGATGCAAAGTAGGAGTGTGGAGACTAATGAAGAATCATCGCACAGGTATCGTGGGACTCTGGAGATCAATGGTCGAGGTATGACTTCAGTTACAACGGAAGAGGAACTCAGAATTTCCGTCGCAACCGTCAATGGTGGCAGATCAACGGCCATCGGGCACTCTCTTGCACGAGAGTTAAACAATAAGAAAAGGTGAGATTGTAAACTGGAATGGAATTTTAGGCAAAGTTTTAGTGGTAAGTGGTTTCAGGAGGGAACCACTCGATTCCACTCACTGATGGACACCTATCATGTGGGTGGTGTGAGACTACCACCTTTTCGGGCAAATACTCTCCGCGCAATTTTCCCGCCTGATATTATTGCCAACCGTTGGATCTATCGTGTGTGGATCGACGGTGGAAGTGGAACGTGAAAGTTGTTTAACCGGTCAGATCTAACAGAGGATTTTCTATGGTGGAGATTGATTCTTATAAAGGTAAGCTTTGAGGATGGTGCCAAGGCTTCGAAAAAGAACAAATCATTAATTACCGTGTGTTGTGTATATGCTGATTTCTCGAGGATAATGGTCTTTGACTTTATCCACCTTTTCAAAAGTTAATTCATTTTTTGGAGTTCAATTCATCTTCTGGAAAGTTAACCTACATTTTAGAACCATGAAACCAGCTCATTTGTTTTGAAGTTTATGGATTTTGGGTGGTAAAAGTAGTTGCAGGGACTGTGCTCCCATTTACGCACTACTTTTGAACCTTCCCTCCCTCGTTTATACAAGGAACTAGCTTCCTTTCCCTCTTTTTTGCAATATATAAAAAAGTAACCGAATGTGTTAAAAAAAAAATTATATTTCATAATATTCCAAAGGTTAAAAATCCACAAGGTTGATATCCAACCTATACGAAAGAGGCTAAATTTCTACATTCTTTCAAATCTTTTGTGGCTAGTAATCTAGGAGTGAGGAGGAATTTATATTTCAGTTGTGGTGTACCTAGGAGAGTGACTTTCACTTTGCTAAGTTTTTTGGGTGTGAAACCCTAGGTTGCTTAAGAGAAGTGCTTGGACATTAGTAAGGGTTGTTTTTATTTTCTCTATTACTAATTTATACACTTGAGGATTATTGCAGAACATGTATGTTGAATCTCAATATTATTGAGTGTAACGATTTGGAAATGGCTTCTAATTTTGTTCAAGATCAAATCACAAATACTTATGAAGGATGTAACACACTCGGCCCCTTAATACTTGATTAGAGCTACGTGGTATCCATCCCTAACCCCCAAGGTTACCTTATGGAAATGGAGTTTTCAAAATTCCTCTTACTCCAACTTCCTTAGAACCCATTTCTAATACTACCATCATCTATTTCTCATCAAGAGCTTTGCAACGATATAAATTTCATCCAAATACAATTTCTAAACACAAGGTTGTGGCCATTGAAAAAATCTATCCTCCAAGAGCCATGTCAACAAAGCATACCATTGTGACGTGGCAAACCCTTAGCAAATGTCTCACCTACATACGATGGCACATTGTTGACATGTGAAAACCCTCATCCATGTCATAACACCATGTCAACTACTACCCAACATACCACATCAAGCTCCTTATCAAGTTTTAAGGGTATCAAGAGGAAAGTATGGTAAAAGAGGCGTTGATAAATCTAGGGCATTATAATTAAGGTGATTTATCTAAATTAGTAACTGCTTGTGATTATATTTTACTTCATTGGATTAGGACCTTTTCTTTGCTTAAGTTATTAGTGTTCTTCTTCATAAAAAATATAACATTGCATAAAAATGTAGGCTATTAGCCAAGGCCAAAAACTCTCACTCTTTGAGATGAAAACCCACACAAATTATTCTTATAGAGATTCCAATTGATGAATACCAAGGCCAAGACCCTTCACCTAGTAGCCTCTCCAAGACCAAGACACATGTCTTCTTCCATATTCTCGTTCACTCTTTCTCGGTTCCTTCTACTTCATATTTTGCATTATATGTGATGGCACCCAATTGTGATCATTTTGCTTGTCAAGATATCAAACTTCTCCTCCAACAGTAACATTGAATCTTGAAAACACATTGATGCCCTTTGAGACACCACTGAGTCCTTCTTCCTTATAAAAATGATGATATATTGTTACACACATGTGACCTTCCTCTTGTGCAATGCCTAACCCTTCTAATCTGAACTTCTATTCCTTTTCTCATCACTGTAACATCTATCTGAACTTAGACATGGATCTGAAATATTGTTGACTAAGATCATCCCCAAATAGAACCTCGCAGTCCCTTCTCCTTCGTATGATCACATCGAAATTATCATTGCTACTGTTTTCCCAAAATAAAAGAGATATCTGAATTATATTCTTGTCTATGTGAAATTTTGTCTGTATAACCAAAAAACTCAGAGAAATATATCCAAAATCTCTGACTGTGGAATAGGCCGAGGTTGCTATATATAGTGGTTTATCCGTATATATAAGACGACATGATTTTATGAACTGGTGTGTCTCCATAATGAGAAGTCGACATGAGTTAGTTTCTTTGACTTGAAGCCGACATGAAGAGGAATACTTTGTGCTTGTCGATGGAGAACTATTATAGACTCATATACATTTGACATATCCCAAGAAGGGTTCTTCATACATGGCATTGATGCTTTTACTCTAATGATAAATCCTAAGGCTCTCAATGGGAGCCAACTAGATAGAAACTCTTCCTCATGTAACCCATGAAGCAAGGAATTACAATAATAATTTTATTCTCTTCTTTTCATCATTTACAAACATCATAATTACATTTCATTATGAAGATCGAACCTAGTTACATTTTACAACACTCCCTCTTAATTAGGTAGGTATTCATAATGGTACTTGGTCATTCTCAATTTGAATAATTTCTCATAAGAAGAATTGGATTGGTAACCCATTTGTTTAGCATCATATCAACCATCATTGTTACATAGAAAGGCCTTGACTAATAGCTCTATCTCTCCACAAGATTTGAGTTCAATGTTGGCGAGACCAATGATTTATAGACATTCTCATCATTGTCTCTCTCAGAATATACCATACCTGGATACTCAAGGTGTGTTCCATGAGAACTATTCTTACCTTGGACTCCCCAACCCTCAAATAATATATATCCTCCACGACTACTCCTCTCGGATGCCCTATCTCATCCTCAAAGAGTATCAGATGCCAAATGATTACCCAATCCTCTCATTATGTCTTCCCAATTGAAGACCAGAATGATGTGTCTATCTCTCTCTCTCAATTAGGGAGGACATATCTATTCCATTAAATTAATTTACTCATTCCTACACAAGGAATGTACCCAAGCTCCCTCTTTGCTTAGGAATTTCCAAGTTTCTTCCAAGTAAGAAACTTTCCAAGCTCCCTCTCAAAATAGGGACCTTCAACAGCTCCTCGAGTGGAGATGATGGGACAATTGGCTACTTCAAGAAATCCTTTCTTCGATTTCATGAATTTCTTATTTTTTGTGGAGTATTCATCTTTTGGGACTTCTTCATAGGGCATAGACCATCCATCACTTTCATCCATCATTCATGTCATCATTCCTTTCATCGAAAATTGATCCATCAGTCTTCATTTGGCATTGCTTCTTGTTATTCTACCTTCGTCAAGCTTTCATTTCCAGAAGGTTCTTGCATCCTTCTACATGGTTATTCATGAAAGAAATTCATAGTTCTTCTCTTAGATAGCCCTACATAATCCCATCCAGATATTTGTTAAAAAATATGAAAAGAACACTTAAATACAAATTACCTTTGTGATGGTCTTTCATCATGACATCTTCCTGTAGGTATCATCATCATGTATACATGTTGACACATCTCCAAAAGATATCCATTATCAAGAGTCTCCATCTTTTTCAGACTTTCATTAGAGTCTTCATATATTTCTGAGGGATTTCTTAGTCAAATCTTCATGGCATTTTGGCTGTCGATTTCCTTTACCATGGTTGAATATCTCAAGATATCTTCCTTATTTATTCAAACAATTCATTCCCAGGAGTTCCTATTCAGAGTTCATTAATTGTAGTCAACCACCTCAAACTTCATATGAGGACATATTATGTTGATTTCATCTAGTGCGGCCCATGCCTTCTGACAACATTTCATAGGAAGAGATTCCTTTCCTTTGATCATGCTTCTCAAGATCGAGTTGCGATCCATGTTACCTGCAACCATACAACATGAATTTATAATATTGAATACAAGTATACATACCTCATTTACCTTTAGGTCATCTAGGCTTGTTTCAACAACTTCCTTGATTGAAAAGAGCTTCAACCCATTGATATGCTTCATATGTCATCATACCATCATCCCATGAATACCACATGTTGGAGTTCATGATGAAACACTTGTTTCCACTCTAGATCGATGAATCCTTTGATGAGGATTCCATCAGAGGATATTGCATATCCCTATCCAGCAAATGTTTCTCTTTTACTTGATGTATGACGAGACCTGTCCTGGATGACTTCTTCCCTTTCTTAAGTTTCCAATGAGGTTCTCAAGAGATATATCCTTCATAGTTAACTATCATACATCCTTCATGTTTCATATGGTTATGTCATGAGCTCTTACTTCTAATTCTTTTCCTCTTTCAACTTCCTCCACTTCTTCGATGAAATGGACTTCTTCTATATTCTTCTTGTTATTTCCCTTGAGCTTAGGAAAATCTTTCCTATAGTACTCGTAGAATTGAATCTTAGCTATGTTCTTTCCCTTCGAAAAATGTCTAAATACGTTTTCCCTCAACCTTTCCTCTTCTATCTTGCATAGAAACCACAAGTTTTTGAATAGGATACCCTTATTATCCTCAGAGACATTGTTACCTTGTTCATCAGTTAGTGCATTTAGAAAAATGATGATTATCTCTCCCAAATCTTGCAATTGAGATATTATGAAGATAACCCTTTATCCTTTAATACCTTCAACTTTTGTAGATCGTATCTAAGTGATGTGACCTTTCTTTGTCGCAACTTCCGAGAATAGTTCTACCAGCTTATCATATATTATATCTTTGATGTCTCTAATACTACTATATGATGGGACCTTTCATAAGAATCTCTTTCCATGTATTCATAGGAGACCTTTTGATTGATATATTCAATGACTTCATTTTCTTTGAGGACTATGTCTATCCTCCTTTTCCATTCAAGGAATTTTGGTGACCTAACCAACTTATATATCTCCTTGCAAAGCGAAGTCATTTTACCAAATTTGATTATCAAATTAAAGATACTCACTTGAAAAGTGAAGATGAAATCTTCAAATTGGTGACTTTGAAGAAGATGTATTAGTGCTCCTTTTGGATGATCTTTTTTCCCAAGGAAAAATCGTAATCTTTCATTATATATTGAAAAATTACATATAGTATATGCTTGGCAGCATATGCGTTTATGTCATTTTGGAATAGTCCAGAGTATCTACAATCCCATTCATGTGAATGGTTGTATCAAAAATAAAAATAAAAATCATCACGCAGGATGATGTTGTATAGAGTGCAAAAAATATATACACCTCACAGGGTGATGTGCATAAATAAACTAGACATCTACATCATCATATATAGCCGGAAATCTGCAAAAATTTGGGTGCCATCCACCTGTTGATATGTCTGATCTATATAAGGTATGTGATAGTACTGGTACTGTGTAGTACCCCTCTGTTCATGGATTATCCACTGTCCTCTTGGCAGGTGCGTGGCCTCCTTGGAAAGGTCATCAACACAGTTGTTATGTTCCCTGTAAATATGACGAACAAGTATGGAATTAAATAGAGATTTTAAATGCTTCACTTCGTCCATAATGTTTATAAGTGTGTGTGCATGGCATCTAGTGTTATTGTTGATCCAATTTATAATAATATTAGAGTCACCAAAGATCTGAATATCTCTGCATTCATGATTTAGAGCAAAATGTAATAGATGTCGAAGAGTGATTAATTCTGCAAAATTGTTCGTTCCTTCCCCCAATCCCATTTTGACTCTGTAGTAATGTTGATCAGTAAGGTAGAGAAGGAAACCCCCCCCCCCCCACCCGCCTTCCCCCCGCATCCTTGTTGTTGGGCTGCTCCATCAAAAAACGCCCACAGTGAGGAGTGGTCTATTGGTTCGGGAACAGTGGGTCTGCACGGACGAGGCGGAGAGTATTCTGGTAGCTCAAGGTAGGATGCAATGATTTTTGCAGTTATGCTTTGCCATCTGATCATGCTATCCTTGAAAGTCATTTAATTTCTGGCTAGCCATATAGCCCAGCAAATAATCAGGGGAAGGCATGGCAGATTTGTCCCCGTGTGCACACTATTCCAGGTTTCCCATGTTGTTTTTATACTATCTCCTTTCCATTCTCCCGTGAATCGGATCTCAGCAGCTACAGATCTCCATAAATGTTTTGTGATATTGCAGTTGAGGAACAAGTGCTCTATCGTTTCTGAGCTCTGTTTGCATAGGATGCACCAATGAGGACCATACAAGGATCTATGAGTGAGGATGTCCTCGGTGGGTTCTTTGTTTCGAAGGATGCACCAGAAGAAAAGTCTGGTTCGAGGAGGAGATTTTAACTTCCATATGTTCTGCCACCGATTTTGCATGTTGTCAGGTTGTTTGTCTTGTAGCAGACACATGTAGCCTTCCTTTGGAGTGTAGATTCTAGATTTTTCCATGCACCACATGAGCTCATCCAGTCCCTCCTTGATATGGATGTGAGACTCATTCAAAGCATTTGTATAGTTGCTCCAGATAAGGTGCCATTGAGGAGGCAAGTTTAGCTGAGTGGCAGATTTCCATGCTTGAGTAAAAACAGAGGTATTCTCCTGATCCGTAATTTGAGAAATTACCTTGTTGTCTTGTTGGTTTAGAAGTAGAGTGAGCTCTCTTGGGAGGAGACATCGACCCCCTCCCCCAGTCTAGGGATCTAGACCAATGCGTGCACTAGTACCTGCATTTATCCTCCAGGCCAGGTGGTTTTGAATGAGAGGGAGCGATAAAAGAAGAGCTTTCCAAACCGAGGATATGCTTATCCTATTCCATTGAGGCATCCTTATCCAGTCCATAATTTGGAGAGGCCAGATATATTTGTGGTAGGAGATGGATGTCCATAGGTTATGCTTGTTAAGGAGAGTCCAACCCATCTTTGCAGCCAGAGCTTGTGAAAATAAGGTTAGATCTTTTAGGCCCCATCCACCCCACTTTTTGGACAAAGCAATCTTGTTCCAACTTATCCAAGAAAAGACTCTTTTGTCCTGGCCTCCATTCCATAGATATCTGTAACAAATCTATTTGAGTCGGGCCAGGATACATCTAGGTCCATGCTAATGCAATCCAGAATACCGGAGTGGCTTCCAAAACGGATTTGATTAGCACCAGCCTGCCAGCTCTGGATAAGAAACAATGGCACCAGTGAGAGATTCTTTTCTCTAATTTGATGACCAACCAAGTCCAATCTACTATATTTTGACTCATGGGCTTGATCTATAAACCTAAGTATTTGAAGCCATGATCAGGTGGGCGAGGGCTATATGGAAAGTGTTGTGAGGCAAAGGTGGATTCCTGAGTAGAGGTATGGGCTATCGTGATAGTGGATTTTGCATGACTTTCCAACATACCAGTGGCCCTGGAGAAGGTAGCAAGGATCTTGTCAAGGGAAATCGAGTCATGAATTCTTCCGTCCAGGAAAATAAGGACATCGTCCATGAAAAGGAGAAGAGTGAGGTAGCACTGATCATTGATCTTCAATCCAAATAATCTGCCACTTTGCTTTTCATGATAGATTAGCCTACTCAGACATTCCATGACGATCAGGAAGAGGAGAGGGGAAAGAGGGAATCCTTGCCTAAGTCCTCTTTCAGCATGGGAAAAAGGAGAGGCAGAGCCATTGATGAGGAGACTGAAGGTGGGCGTTGATATGCAGACCATGATCCATGTGGTAAAAATATGCGGGAAGCCCAGGTGGATAAGAAGCATTTTTATGTAAAGCCAACTTACCTGGTCAAAAGCTTTAGCCAGATCGATCTTGAGGATGATCCCCTTGAGTCTTCTGGATCGAACAGAGTGTATGGCTTCTTGTGCAGTGTCGATGGCTTCGTGGATCTGTCAATCTTCAAGAAAGGAAAACTGTTCAAGGAGGATGTGCTGAGACAGGATAGGCCTAATACGATTTGCAATGATTTTTAACAAAATCTTGTAGAGATAGTTGGAGAGGGAGATAGGATGGAAATCATTGAAGGATGCGGGGGAATCAGATTTTGGGATGAGGGCTATAAAAGTAGAATTGATAGCATTGTACATTTTGCCAGAAGATTGACATTCCTCCACAACCTGGAGAAGGTCCTGGGCTAGAAAATCATAGAAAGCCAAGTAAAATTCAATCATCCACCCATCTGGACCTGAGCTTTTGTATTTTTTGAACCACTTTAGGGTCCCTTCAAGTTCCTCCAGAGTGACCGGAGCACTGAGTTCAATCGTTGCCTCCTCCCCCACATATCTAGGAAATTGGCCTGCCACTTGTATGATATCAGCTAGATTGTCTTCTTGTGGGGATCTGAACAGATTCTGAAAGTGAGTGGTACCCAACATAGATAGTTTTCTGAAGGTGTCAGCCGTCTCTCCATCTGGAAGAGGTAATTTCCAAATTGTATTGGCTATCTTTCTTCCTTTTGCATAATTCTGGTAGAACTTTGTGTTTTCATCTCCTGCCTGTAACCATATTGCCCTACTCTTAAGTCTCCATGTTTCTTCTCTTTCCTTGAGTATCTTGTCTCTCTGTTTTTCAAGCTCAATCATATTTGCTTGCTCTTCTGCTGTGGAAAAGCCTTTGTTTCTTTCATCCAATAGATTGTTCATCTCAGCTTCAATAGCTATTATGGTTTAATCATCCTTTGCTTTTTTCTCCTTTGCCCATGCAATGGATAAATGTTTAAGCTAAGATAGTTTGTGGCAGAAACCTTCAGCCGCAGTTCTATGACCGGAGATGGGGTGTGATGTCCAATAGTTCTTGACCAAATTAGTATATTCTGCATCTTGGAGCCAAATGTGGTTAAATTTGAAAGGGGCTTTTGGCTTGGCATCGGGTCCAAGAATCTCCAAATAGATAGGTGAGTGGTCTGATATTCCCCCAGACCCAACCCATTGTCTATATCTAGAAAATTGCTGAAGCAAAGGAACTTTAATCAGGAAACGATCAAGCCTTCTAGCCAGAGTTGCCTCCCCAACTCTTCTATTTCTCCAAGTGGGCAAAGGCTTGATCATGGGGACATCAGTGAGATTGTGCTGGTCCAAGATATCCTTGAAGAAATCAGTCATGGGATCAACTTGGGCTTGTGATCCCCAGGATTCCCCATAACCCAGTGAAAAATTTAGGTCGCCCCCAATGATCACCTGATTCATTGATGTGATATCAGTATGAAGGAAATGCTGCCAAAATTCTTCTCTCCGATGACAAGGGTCATATACATTGATGAACCTGATGGAAAAGCCGAGCTCGGCCGAGAATAGATCCAGTCCAATAAATCCCACTCCTCCCCAAGTGGCAGATACATTAATGGACCGAGGATTATATCCTATGGTTAATCCCCCTGATCTACTCGTAGCATCCAAAGAATGGAAATGCCAACCAGGTATGATGGGAGATAGGGTTTGATCAATGGATTCAGCAGTTCCCAGGGTTTCCTGTAGCATAATAATATCAACGGGCTCATTTTCAAATAACCTCCTCAGGGATAGTTTTTTGGAGGCACTAGCCATACCTCTGCAATTAAAGGAGAGGCATTTCATGGTGGAACCCTCCCAGGGGTGTTCAATGCTCTAAGAACCCCTTCCATATTGGATTGTTTACCAGTGACTACTTCAGCCCCAACCTTCTTGATAGCCTTGGATAGATTAGATTTGCGGCCCCGAGATGATTGGGTGGTCGGTTCAAGGAAGGTGAGACCAAGACCAATCTGGATGCAAGGCTCCGGTATGAGCCGAGAACGTAAGTTGTATGAGTGTGGAAAAACAGAGTGGTTGATGGCCAAGGGCATGGGCGAGGATGGAGGGGAGGGAAAAGTAGGGGCGGTGGTGGTGATGATGGGCAGGGGTAAGGAGATATCACATGTAATGGTAGGTGGCATAATTAATGTTGAATAAGAGTCAAATGATGCACAAATAGCATATGACATAGAAGTAAAGTCAGAGGTAGGCGGTGAAGAGAGAGTTGTACCTGATTTTCTTGCAACCTTCGTAGTAGCAGCGGCTCTAGCCCGAGTCAGTGGGGACGAGGGCATTCTATAATGCTCCTCCGCAGCCTTTGAGGAATCACCATGATTATGATCTTTAAGGATTGATACCGGGGTGCTGATCCGATTTGCCGTAGCTTTTCCTTTTTGTGGTGATGGTGAGCCATGGGATTCCGCTAATTTCGTGAGCATAGGGCATTCCTTGAATACATGCCCTCCTTGTGGCACCTCCTACATCGAAAAGGAACCCCCTCGTAGTCCAGAATCTAGACTCTGGTATAATGCCGCCATTTGAGAGTAATCTTCTCTTCCAGACCCTCCCTTGTGTCCAAATGCACCAGGATTCTTTCCAGCACTCAATTATTTGACTGCACATAGGTCTTGTCGTAATCTAGATAAGTACCGAGGGCATTCCCGATCCTTATAAACATATCTTCAGACCAATATTTAAGAGATAGTCCTGGTAAGCACACCCATATGGGACCTGCACCTATTTTCTCCCGCTCTGGATCAAATAATGGAGACCAGCGCTTGAGAAGGACTGGTGCCATCTCAATATGCCAATATTTTGCGAGTACTAAATCTGTGTAGTCCGCCTTGGATAAGTGCAGCGCGAACCATCCCCTTGCTAGACTTTGGACCTCTGGTAACTCTTGTAGAGTGCCTCCCCAAATTTCTTTTACCCAGCTGCTTAGCCTAGCCGGAGAGTAAGCGCTTCCTCTTACATGCCCGACGAGAAACGTATTGGCCTTGTCTACTACCTCTCCCATCGGAATGTCTTCACCAAAAGTAATAGTGAGGTCCTTCGTTGTGGCTTTCACACACTTTACTTTCCTTTTGCCAGTTCACGATGCCGATGGGTGTTCTTTTAGCGGATCTGATCCCTCAACCGCTTGTGGGATCGATTCTTTGACCTTAATAACCAGAGAGTCGAAACAACCAGAGGGAAGGGAATTAGGGTTAGGTGAAGATTGGGGGTTTGGACAAGGAGGGGGCAAAGGGTTGAACGAAGGTGGTGGATCAAATGCAAGCGATGGAGGCGAGACAGCAGTAAGAAAATTGAGAGTTTTGTGGGATAGAGGAGGGAAATCAAGGCCTGATGATTCCAGGGAGAGCGAACCAAATCGAATCGGTGATGAGGAATATCCAGGCAACGAGACGATCGGCGTAGATACCAGATTTGAGAGCCTAAACTGTTCAGAGCAGTCTAGGTTAGGGTTAGGGCTATGGCTACCGAAGATAGTATGTCCCTCATACGGGTCCAAGGAATAATCTATCACCTCCTCCTCGATATCCATCATGTCCATAGTTGGAAACCACCACCAAGACCGCCAGGGAAACAGTTGACCGCGAGCGTAAGGACCAGATGTCGACAAGTAGGAGAGTAAGCAACAGCTACAGCAAAAATCCACGGTTTATTGTGGTAAAATTGTTTTAGACTGTCTCTTTGCAAGTGCGTCGATGCACGTGCACCACCTGCCCACCTATAGCCACGTCAGAGCCCAAATCATCCTCGCTCCGGTCAAATCCTCCTTTTGGATGATCTTATTCCAAATGAAAATCCCTTCTTCAATAAAGGGGATTTCTCCTTTTATGATGTCAATTCCTTTAGATCTAGCTTCCTTTGTTAATGGTGATTGATGAGGATGTTTTGATGATTCCTAGGATGATCTTCTTCAAGGTTAAGGAGAGGATCCTTGATGCAATGATAATGAGATTGACTTATATCTTTTTAAGATTATGATAATGCCTTATCGCCTTCAAGATACTTTGACTTCTTAGGTAGTGAATGAGTGCAGATCAGGATTGCTTCTAGGGTTTCTATTTTCTCCAAGATGATGTGATCCTATCTTTAAATTACTTTGATCTATCTTGCTAACTTGATGAGGGAATTTATGGTCCTTTGATGATGACTATATGATCCAACACTTTTTCTAGTGTATATTTCTAGTTACTTTGATTTGTAGATCTATTCGCCTTGAGTAAAAATAAGGCTTTTGGCCTTGATTATTTGATGATCCAAAGACTTCTTCTAAAGTAGACCTTCGTCTTTAATCTAGGGTTTGATTCTTCAATGTAGATATTTGAACTTTCACTTTGATTTCCTTTAACCTTTTTTTTTATTCCATTCTTGAAACTTGATCCTTGAGTGTCTCTTTGATTGCATGCCCTTTTCTTAACTTTGACACCTTAGCTCTAATTCCATGTTGAGAAATCTAGGGCATTATAATTAAGGTGATTTCTCTAGATTAGTAACTACATGTGAGTATATTTTACTTCATTGGATTAGGATATTTTCTTTTCTTAAGTTATTAGTGTTCTTCTTCATCAAATAGCTACCAATGCACAAACATAAATAGACAAGAGGCACAGCGTGTAGGCTATCATCCAGGGCCAAAACCTCTCACTCTTTGAAAGGAAAACCCGCAAAAATTCTTCTTATATAGATTCCAATTAACGAATACCAAGACCAAGACCCTTGACCTAGTAGACTCTCCAAGACCAAGACACGCATCCTCTTCCATCTTCTCGTTCACTCTTTCTCGGTTCCTTCTACTTCAGATTTCACATTATATGTGATGACACCCAATTGTGATCACTGTGTTTGTCAAGGATATCAAACTTCTCCTCTAATAGTAACATTGAATCCTGAAGACATTTCTTCCCTTTGAGACACCACTGAGTCCTCATTCCTTGTAACAATGATGAGATCTTGTTACACACATGTGACCTTCCTCTTGTGCAGCACCGATCATAAGACACCCTTGTAATCCGAACTTTTGTTCCTTTTCTCATCACTGTAACATCTATCCAAACTTAGAAAAGGATCTGAACCATTGTTGACTAAGATCATCCCCAAATAGAACCTCGCAAACCCTTCTCCTTCATGTGATCACATTGAACTTATCACTACTACTGTTTGCCCAAAATCACAAAGATATCTGAATTATATTCTTCCATTGTCAATGAGAAATTATGTCTCTATCACCGAAAAACTCAGAGAAAGATATTTGAAAACTCTGACCATGGAATAGTTCGAGGTTTTTATATATAATGTTTTGTCTATATATATAAGTCAACATAATTTTATGAACTAGTGTGTCTCCATAATGAGAAGTTGTCATGAGTTAGTTTCTTTGACTTGAATCTGACATGAAGAGGAAGACTATGTGCTTGTCGATGGAGAGCTATGATAGACTCATATATATTTGACATATCCCAAGAAGGGTTCTTCATACATGACATTGACTCTTTGACTCTATGATAAATCCTAAGGCTCTCAATGGGAGCGAACTAGATAAAAAATCTTTCTCATGTAATCCATGAAGCAAGGCATTACAAAAATAATTTTATTCTCTTCTTTTCATCATTTGAAAATATCATAATTACATGTCATTATGAAGACTGAACCTAGTTACATTTTACAACAAGAGGTACTAACCTCCTGAAAACCCAACACTTGACACTCTAGTATCTAACATCCCAACTATTAATCTCCTGATACACCAAAAATGATATCACGATACACCAAGGGTTGATACTCTTAAAGCTAAAAGTCGATAGCTCAATAGTTTATTGTCAATTAAAAAAACACTCCTCACCAACCTATAGAGTCATCGAGATCTGTTAGTATTGGGGGTTGCAAATAAAGTCTGTTTGAATATTTTTCAACACCCAATAGTTGTAAATTCTGATATTTGATATCCATGTCACCTCTATCGCAGCTACCATCTCAGTACCACTATGCACTCTAATGCACATAATCCTACCACGTCGACATGCCACATAAGTACACATCAACATGTCATGTCATCAAGGACATTCTCCATGCCATGTTCATTACCTTATCAGACATCATTTATATCGAGAGAAAATATTCATAGCTAGTTCTCGACCTTTAATGTCCAACCTCTGAAAGCCTGACACTAGATAGTCGTATCCCATCACTTGCCGTAAATTCATTTTCTCATCTCCTAGTTTTTCAGGTTACATCAAAATCTAGGGTTTCATTGGTAATTATTCACCATTTATCCTAACACCAACCACCTAATATATTGATAACCAACCTTCCCCTCATTTGTTAGATCTTGAATATTTGTTAACCAAATGATGCTTCAGATTATGTTAGTATCTAGGATTTTCTTAATGGTTTCTATCGCAGTCTCTTGAAAGCTTACAACTAAAAGAAAAATAACCAATAATCAAAGGCCTAATAGGCCCTTTTAGACAAGCTCCTAGTCACAACTCATCCCAATCATGTGGCCAGGGGCGAAAGATAGACTCTCATCCCCAAAAATTTTACACCTCTGACATACAATTCACAAAGGTATAAGTGGGTAGAACCCAAAAATTTCGATACTTCTAACTCAAATCACAATAGCCAATAGGTCAATACCTAATACATGACAAATAATTGATGGGGATCTCTCTGTACATCTACAGACATAGCTGGATCCGTTAATATCGGGTATTTGGTGTGATAATTATTAATGAATCTTCAAACATCCACAGCTCAATAGCCCCCTTATGGCTAGGCTCCTAGACACAACTCCCATCAGGCCATGTGACCAGAGGCTGAGGCTAAAGACATCCAACCCTAAATTTCTGAAACTCCCAAAATTCTTCTTAGGCTTATTTCACAAATTTGAAAATGACTCTAACAAGGCAAGGACTTGCCCAGAAAACAAAAGACTCAAAAATTTTCAAAATCCTCTAGGAGCATCGAAAACACTACCTTTAACTAGGAAACTTCACCAAGTGAGACAAAGAAATAACGAAGGTCAAATCCACTTCTTCTCCCAGTTGAATAAGCTTCTTCTCACTACTTTGGAACTAAAACTTCCAACTCCAAACTTCTAACACTTACAAACAAGGAGACCAACAATTTGGCTTATCACCAAAGGAACAAATTCCCCTTAAGAAAAGAAGAACTTTCAAGTATTCTCATGAATACAAGGATAAGGTCACTATTTTTCTATCCCACCACTAGCTTAGTAAAGTCTAGTCATGTGTATGGATACTTAAAGATGGCATTATCTTCCGAGGCATCAAATTTTCCTAGAAGGTTAAAAATCATCAGAATCCAACCATTGTTTTTCTAAAAAACCTAATAGTAGCAGCACTTGAATCTTGTTTTTTATGGTGGAAATGGATTCAGCACCATCAAAAACCATTGTGGCAACCAAAATCTTGAAACTTTATAGCCTTAACTAGGACTTCCAAAAATTTCGTTATATTTTATTAAATTCATGCCGGGATTTCCATTATTTTACGGGAAAATTTGAAGCCTCATTAGACTATGCACTTAAAGAGCCACATAGATCCAGTCAATATCACTCACAAGACACATTTTCATTCTAGAAAATTACTTCTTTGTATAGAGATCATACATAAGGAAATGCTAACTATTGTCCAATCATAATCAAACATTGTTCCAACTCTTCATTACATGCATACTCAATAAACCATCATTACCGCTTTCAACTCATAATTACAAACATACACAATAATCCAACATAGCTATAAATCATGGGATATTGAATAAAAATTCATTTCATTTGCAAGAATATAGATAAATTTATCTAATTCAATTAAATTTGTTGGAAACTAAAGAAGGGAGATAAACTCTCCATCTAACCATAGGAACAATTTCACTGTAAGTTTCTTGCAACTGACCACCCCTAAGCCAGATCAAATTCCTTGGGGAAAGCTTCATTAAGGGTTCCATAAGGTTCCTAATAGGGTCGAGGACATTAGCCACTCTCCTCCATATACAGGATTTAGGTTTTTTCTCTTCAATAGTTGAGTCAGGTCCCATAAAGACAACAAAATATGATCATCTAGGGTTTGCAAATCACAAAAAGGACCCATTCACTAATCTAGTAGTCCCTCAGTATTTTCTCCTTTTCTCAATACCTTACGTGCCTCAATAAAACAAACTATTCAAAAATTAGCATTCCCTTGTTTCTCAAGTTAAAGTCTTCCTCAGTAATTCCTTGATAAAATTAGCTAGGATTACACGTCCACATAGGATGGTTGTGACTCAAAATTCTTTTAGTCCCTATTAGTTCCTTCTTCTTCTTTTTTTTTTTTTTTTTTTTTACAAGGTCGTCTACTCATATATTATAAAAAGCTGCACTCAGCAGGGAGTGATACATAAGATGC
Organism: Pinus tabuliformis; assembly: GCA_031772625.1. Taxonomy (NCBI): domain Eukaryota; kingdom Viridiplantae; phylum Streptophyta; class Pinopsida; order Pinales; family Pinaceae; genus Pinus; species Pinus tabuliformis. Next base: position 45,544,433 of record CM062815.1, read on the forward strand.
ATGAGAAATAGATAGAAAAGAAGTCCAAAAAAAAGGGGGCGCAGCCCTTGACTTCTGTGCTTTTAGCTGAAGTAAAATATATTGAAAAAGATAACTACTATACTGTCTAACAAACAAGCCGTCTATAAGGAAAAATTTGCTTGTCATGAGTTTAACTCCAAAATTGATTCACTATGTCCTCCATCTGGTCATCCTTCTGCTGCTCCTTTTGGCTGTCCTTTGTAGAAGCCTCTGCCTGCATGCTCTCCGTGAGGCTTTGAATGTGTTTGACGGCCTCTTCCAGATGCTCGCACTTTTCCTTGAGGGCCTCGATTTCCTTTTTGCGTTTCTCAAGCTTCTTGCGCTTGGATCTGCTATCAGCAATGAAATCCTCACGCAGTTCATTGTGGTTTTTTACAAACTGAGCAATCATGAAACAATGCTCCTTACAGAGGGTGCATGTGTTATTGCCTAACACCCTGTCCAGCGGATTTCCACGACGCGCTTCGCCTCCCTGAGCCTCTTGCTGTTGTCTGTTTTCTGCCATGACTGGGAAAGAACGAGTTAGTGGACTAATGACTAGAACAAGACTTGTTTTATACCTGAGCGCTGTGAGGAGAGCCAGATGATCCCGCTGATTGCTGTAGCGATTATCCAGAGGAGGAGAGTACTGAAAGCTTCCAAGGCTGCCAATCTCAGGAAGCACCGCTATACCCAACTGATTCTGATGCAACAAGGGAGTTCTGGAAAAGGAAGGGATCGGAGGGGGGATATAATGGAGCGGGAGCAGCCTGTCATGATGAGGAAACAAGATATTTTTGCCTGAGACTGAGAGCGGATCCGACTGCGGATTCTGAAGACAGACTTCAAGAGTGCGGAAGGGACGTTTACCCGAAGAGTCGGAGGAGAGATCACGAGGAGAATGATGATGCAGAGATCTGGGATCGGGGAAAGAGGGGAACGACGGCGGAGAGAAGGAGAGGGGGAGAATGAGGGACAGGGAACCTGGGAGATGATGGGATTTATAACGATTTCTGATGGAACAATTCTGAAGTTCGAACTGCCACTTCGGACCCTTACGGAATTGCCCTTTCGAAAACTCTGCCATTCTCGCAGACTTGTCCTTGTGGCCTGTTGACTGCCTTGCTCGCTAAGGAGTCCGCCTCAGCATTGTTCTCTCTTAACACGTGCATGAAAGTAGCTTCTCCCAGATTTCTTATGTTGTCAATTATCCTCATTCTGATATTATTGAGACTTGCTTTTGTAAACTCCTTACCTGTGATCATGGATGCGATGATGATGGCTGAGTCTCCAATGATCATGGGATTCCTCAGACCTAACCTGTGGAGAATTTCGGTCCCTAAGAACAGACTGTATGCTTCCGCGGCGTTATTGGAGGTGCTCCCGAGTCCCCATTCATATCTGCAAATGGGGATCCCATTATGATCTTTGATTATTCCTCCAGCTCCTGCACTCCCGGGGTTGTTTTTTGAGGCTCCATCGAAGAAGAGAAGGGGGCGATTCTGAGCGAGGATCCAATTGTTTATCTCTGTTTTTTCTCCTCTGAGCTTCCAGTTGGGGTGTTTCTGCATAACTTTGAGCTGCGGGGGGGGACTTTGAGAGTGCCTAATATTGAAGTTGTTATACCAGTCTCTCTCATTTTGAGTCCAACCTTGTTGATCTGGAGGGGCTATATGGTTTGCGCTTATGGTTTCAGAAATACCTGCTATTGTCTTTGCAATGATCTGGTCCATCTTTGGCTGCCCATTTTTGAAGACATAGTGATTCCTAGCTAACCAAATGTTCCAACAAAGAGTGGCAGGGATGCATTTCCAAATTCTAATAAGATTATTCTTGCCTTTCCTGGACAGAGGGTAGTCTTTCTTCCAGTTTTTCTGGAGATTGTGAACCTGATCATAGTTTCCTCTCATTTCCATGGGGCTAACTAACTGCTTCCAACAACTTTGGGCGAAAGGGCAGCGAAGGAAGGAGTGATGGATAGACTCCTCCTCTGCTCTACAGAAACAACATATCGAGGGGCCATGAATTCCTCTCTTTCTCAAGTTTTCCGCAGTTAGAATTTTTCCTTTTAAAAGAGCCCAGTTGAAGTGTTTTACTTTTGGTATGCATTCAGTCTTCCAAGCTGCTGTGTGGAGATGCCAGTTGACTGTGTGGATCGAGTTTTGCAGAGATTTATATCCCTCTTTCACTGTGAATCTGCCTCCGCAGGTGTCCCAAACATATCTGTCATCCATTTCCTTGTTGATTGGGGCGGAGCCAGAGAGAGAAAGCCTCAATTTGTGCCATAGGTCTCTGAGATCCAGAGGAAGGTTTAGGTCTTTCCAGTCACTCCATCTGTTTTGAGCCCAGGAGGAGATGTCAAACAATGTGGTTATGTTTCGTTCTTCCATCCAGTCTTGTAAAGATCTGAATTCTTGAAGCGAATTTCTAGAGTTGGCACCCATAATCCTATCAGACCATATATTGATATTCCTCCCGCTGCCTGGTATTTTGGAAACGTTTCCTCTGAAATGGGGTAAGACTTTTTTAATCAGTCTCCACACTGGGGTACAAGGCCGTTCTGCAATTGGATCATTGAGAATGTTGGAGTTTGGACCGCTGAGATATTTTCTTTTTATTGTCTCAACCCACCACAAGCCATTTCCTGAGAGGATCTTCCAAATCAGCTTGAGTCCCAAAGCCTGATTAAAGAGGCTTGGGATTTTTATGGATAGGCCTCCTTTTTCATAAGGCAGGGTGACTTGTTCCCAATTGACGAGGCTGAATTTCTTTGAGTCCTGTTTTCCTCCTTGCCAGAGAAAACTTCTCATAATGAGTTCCATATGTTTATGAGTGCTAGCAGGAGCCATGATTACCGCGTATTGATAGATTGGGGGGGCTGAAAGGACTGCCTTGATGAGAATGGTTCTGCCGGCAAGGTTAAGCCAGGAGGCGCCCCAGCTCTGAAGGAGGCCCCTCATCGTTTCTATATGTTTTGTCCAGACTTCACCTTTGATGTGGTCTCTTGCCAAAGGCAAACCTAAGTAGGAGAAAGAGCTCCAGTTTCTTTGAAGAGGGATGTCTAGAATCTGAGAAATTCTTTGTTGGATCAAAGGGGGGACATTCCACGTGTATATTTTGCATTTTCTGTTGTTCAATTTGCCTCCAGAGGCTAGGAGAAAAGCATCCAGAATTCTTTTGAACCTCCTTGCCATCAAGCTGGAGGCTCCCCCTATTAGCAAAGTGTCATCTGCGAAGAGCGAATGATTTATCTCCTTTATTCCTCTTTCAATGCGGATGCCCGTGATTTCTTTTTTCCTGCGAAGACTTTCTAGGTGGGCGCTCAGGGTCTCGGCCATGAGAATGTAGAGGAAGGGGGAGAGGGGGCAACCCTGCCTTAACCCCCTCGAACTTCTAAAATAATTACTGGGGCGACCATTGATCAAAGGAGCAGTCCAAGTGTTGGAGATACACCCGCTGATGATGCTGACAAAGTTGGAGGAGAAACCGAATTTTTTAAGAACAGCTCTTAGGAAGGAGTGGTCCACCCGGTCAAATGCATTTGCCATATCCAATTTGATGATCATACCCCTCTCTCCTCTATTGAGACTGCTGTGTATGGCTTCCTGGATGATAATAACGTTGTCTATAATCTGCCTGCTTGGGACAAATCCACCCTGGTTTTCAGAAATTAAAAGAGGGAGGAATTTCTTTAGTCTATTGGCTAGCAATTTTGTGACAATCTTGTATGAGACATTGCAGAGCGAAATGGGGCGAAATCTGTCGAAGGTTTTTGGGTTAGCTTCCTTGGGGATCAATGCTATATGAGAGGATTTTGTGTTTTCCCCCAACTTGTGATTTCTGAAGACATTCTTTATCATTCTCACCAAGTCCTTTTTTATAGTGTCCCAATGTTGCCTGTAGAACGCAATTGTGAAGCCATCCGGCCCCGGAGCCTTGTCTTGCTGCATGCTGAAGGTAGCCTCTTTGATTTCTTCTTCCGTGGGATCTTGCTCCAGCTCCTTATTATGGTTTCCTGTTATTTTGCTCTCTATTATACTGAGGAATTCCTCATTGGTATGAGGTTGGGGTTCTGCTGTGAGAAGATCCTTAAAGTGATTAAAGGCTGCATTTTTTAATTCTTCTTGTCCTTTCAGCTCGCTCCCCTCAACTTCGATTTTGTCAATTTGGTTGGTGGCTCTTCTGATCTTAATATTATTGTGGAAAAAAGAGGTATTTTTGTCCCCTGCCTTCAGCCATAGGCAGCGGGATTTTTGTCTTTGATCCTCTTCCTCGGCACGGTTTTGCCTGTAAAGCTCCTTGTACAGAGTTTTTTCCTTCTCGAGATCCTCAGCTGTGTATTGAGATTGCTCTTTTTCTTTGTGCCAGCGTTCCATCTCTGCTAGCAGATCATTTTTCTTTTTCCTGTCTAGTATTGCCTGCTCCCTTGCCCACTGCTTTATGGCTGTCCGGAGCTGTTTCAACTTTGTTTCCCAAACGAAGTAAGGTGACCCAATTACTTCTTTAGCCCATTGAGTTTGTACTAGGGTGCGGAATTCTTCATGGAGATCCCATCTTTTGTTGTATTTGAAAGGGAGGGGGCCGAGGTTTATGCCTTTGTCCATTTTGAGGGCCACCGGCTTATGGTCCGAAGCTGTACCATGGATGATATGGCTCTTGATTGAGTGGAAATTACTTGCAACACTTTCCTGGATTAAGAACCTGTCCAGCCTCTCTTTGATATTGTGTGCGCCTGCTCTTTTATTGGACCATGTGTATTTTCCATTTGACAGAGGGGTGTCTATCAAGTTGAAGAGCTGGATGATGAGTTCTAACTTTTCTCTTGATGGATCTGCGTGGTAGCTTCCACCATATTTTTCGTCAACGTTTCTTATAAGATTCATATCTCCCCCGAGAATTAGCCTGTTGCTTTGTAGGGCATTGATGTCCTCTTCTATGGTGTTCCAACAACTGGCTTTGTCCCTGTATTGATTGGGCGCGTATATGTTGAATATGTGATAAATTTCCTGCGAGCTTTTGCACTTTAAATCTGTTCTAATCCACCAAGTACATTGATGTGAGTTGGTGATTTCCCAATTATTTTTGTTCCATAGTGTTCCAATTCCTCCAGATGCCCCATCTGAACCTTTGGATAGACCTGAAAAATTTTTGAGTCGTTGTGTTTGGTGAAGAAATTCCTGCTCAGTAATTTTGGTCTCTTGAAGTAGAAGAATGTCTGGCTGTTCCAGATTTAGAAGGTCCTTGATTTCTTTCAGTTTTGAGGAAGAGCCCATCCCCCTACAGTTCCAAGAGACCAGGTTCATTATTTACCGGCTGTGGGGTGGGATCCGGACTTCTCCTTTGTTTTTTCGCCACTTCCTTTTAATCTGCCTAAATATGAGTCCATTGGCTGCTGGGTTCCAGTTGCCATTTCCTTTGCTGCTGTCTCATCCCTGAGTTCTTTGTTCATTTTCCTGCCTACTTTTCTCGGAGGATCAGATGGCTGGTTGGCTTCTTTGGCTTTGTTTCTGGTGAGGATTCTCTCTATGGTGGGGGGAGGAGAGGAAGGAGGGTTTGAGCGAGGAGAGGCAGGGCGAGGGGACAGGGGGGGGGAGGGAAGGGTTTCAGCTGCTAAAGATTCGAAGGGGTTCGAGGATGAAGGGAAGGATGAGAGAGGAGGAGGAGGAGGAGGGGGAGGGATGCTTGAGGCCTGAGGAACTGTAGTGCTAGGGCCCTGGTTAGCTGAAGGTTTCTTCCGTTTGACTTGTTCCCATGTTCCCTCTGCAGTTTCCTCATTGTTTTCTACTTCTTTTGCTTTTAACTTGCTACATCTATTTGCAAAATGACCATACTCATGACATACCTTGCATTTGAAGGGTAGCTGTTCGTAGTCCAGCTGCTGGATGTGCATCCATTTGTCCACCTTGATCTTGATAGCTTCTGGTAGTCCTTTCCCTAGGTCGACCTCAACACATATTCTTGCGCATGCATGCATGTTTTCTCTCGGTTCTGATCTGTCGATGTATTTTCCGAGTGCATTGCCTATGGCTTTGACGGATTCATCCCCCCAGCAGTGGAGCGGCAAATGGGGGAGGCGCACCCAAACAGGGACTGCGTTTGGGATATCCATTTCCGGGTCGAAATCCGGTGTCCATTTGTTCAAATAGAGGCCTCTTGTGTCCATGAAGTAGGGACCATTGCGGAAGATGAGATTCTTATCTTCTTTTGACTCGAACAAAAAGGTGTAGTACTCGCGACCACAGAATCTGATGGCGATCTTTCCCTGAATCATTGAGCTCCAGTTGCGCTCCACCCATTTTTGCACGGTTCTAGGGGATGGCCAAAGCCCAGTAAACTGGCCAACAAGTCCTCTCTCTGCAAGGGCTATTGCCGACTTTCTTGGCAGGGAAGGAGGGAGAATCACTTCAGGCATTTCATCGAGCTTTTTTATGAACTTAGTTTGAGAAGGGCGAGGTCTGGGATCAAATGGTTCAGACAGTAGGGATTCAAAAATTTCCTCGGGGGTCCCTGAAACAGGAAGAGGGGAAGCGGATCCTGCCATTGCAGGCCCGCTGAGAACCACAAAGGGTCAGAACGTCAGGCAGCAGGCCCCGATTGGGACCGCGCTAAACGTCAGACCGGCAGGCGAGGCGCAGAGGCCCGACCAGGCAGAGCCTGGGGGCTAGGGCAGGGGAGCGCGGAGAAGGCGGACGGGAGCAGGGCAGGCTCAGAGCGAAAAATGCCGAAATGTTTAGTTCCACGATCCCCTATTAGTTCCTTCTTAGTCCTAATACTACTCACTCTTTTTCTTCATCTCTCATGGTTCTTCTCACATCCACATGCACTTCCCTAGCACACTTCTCTCTACACTCACTCTTTGTCTTTGTCTCTCATGGTTCTGCTCACATACACATGCATTGTCCCGGCATGAGAGTTTAGATTCCCTCCTTAGGTTGTGAGGTCAACCAAAAGTCTCAAGAATGGTACACAACCCACACTCTAAAGTAATTGGGTATCATGTTTCCCACTCTTCTCATAATTCTTGGTAGTTTAGGTAGCTCAATTGTTATATCAGAGGTTTTGACAATTAATTTAGGTAGTTAGGAAACTTCCCAAATCCCCCTTACAATTTTCCCTCTTAGTCAAGCTTCCCTCCCAAGCATTGAGATCTGTATTGGTTTCCCTCTCTTTCAAATTTAGCAATATTCTTTGTATATATATCTATATATATATATATATATATATAGAGAGAGAGAGAGAGAGAGAGAGAAGTATAGATATATATAATACTTACTTCAAATAATATAGAAAAATATACATGTTGGTCATCCAACATTATCAATATTAATTACATTATAAAAAATATGGGGAATAAAAATGGATGTTACAAAGGAAGCCCAACTTTGGGAGTATGTGGAGAAACTAATTCGAAAACTTGTTGATCTTACACAATTGGCCACTTATTGAAAAGAGACCAAGGCTAAGAGAATCATTCTTGATTTATTGAAGGATAATTTCATCTCTCACATCGTTGAAAAGAACAATAATAAAGCCATCTCTAGAGCCTTAGTTGAGTTATTTCAAAACACTCATGTTTCTCAACAAATGCCTTTAAAAAAACACCATTCATTAATTCCAAAAAGAAATGCAAAAAATGTGGTGTGTTATTTTACTAAGAACGATGAGTTTGAGATATCAATGGACCACCACTAGAATGTTGGGTGTGGAGCTTGATTATCTTCTTTATTCAAAAGCATCACCACATTGGATCCCATTTCTTAATATGGCGGCAACGCCGCCAGGGCCCCCGAAGCTAAAAATAGATGTAAAATTTCCTTGTAAAATGTTCTAATTTCGTAGTCAATCTGGGCCATTCATTAGGCGGAAATATGGCACTAGAAGTTATGTTTAATTTATGTTTTTCCCCTAGAAGGCAAGCCCTCGCAATATATGAAGGAATTGTATTGTGGCTATGTAGATATACATTCTGAGCAAGAAAGAGAGAAGAGATTGTGTGAGAGTGAAGGGTGAATTACAGCGGATCTGATGTAGGTTGTATCTCTTCATTTTGTTGGATAATATAAAAGGAAGGACTGGTTGTTTCTCCGTGGATGTAGCCCAAATTGGGTGAACCATGTATATCTGTGTCTCTATTATTTTTATGTGTTTTCTATGTTTATATTTCTGCAATATTTTATGTGTTCCATTGCCCTATAATATATAATTTTCTAACAACTAATATCAGAGCCGAAGGTCTATTTGGTTGATAAACTTGCACGAGAGAAGGGTTCCTAGTTCGAGTGGGAGAAATGCCAAAAGATGGTAGGTTTGGGGTCAAAAAATTTAATGGACAAAGCTACCAGTTGTGGAAGATGCAAATGGAAGATTATTTGTATCAGAAAGATTTATACCTACCATTGAGCGGAAAGACAAAGAAGTCGGCGAGTATGACAGACACAGAATGGGATATTCTCGACAGCAAGGCACTTGGAACAATACGGTTGTTCCTAGCGGTGCCGGTAGCCTTTAATATTTCAAAGGAAACGAAAATAGAGGGGTTAATGTCGGCACTAGCCAAACTATATGAAAAACCCTCAGCCTCAAATAAGGTATTTCTTATGAAGCATTTATTTAATATGAAGATTTCAAAAGGTGGATCTGCTGCCGGTCATTTAAATGAATTTAATACAGCTACCAGTGAGTTAAGTTATGTAAGGGTAACTTTTGATGATGAAGTTAGGGCTCTGTTATTTCTATGTTCATTGCTAGAAAGTTGGAATGGTTTAGTTATGGCCATTAGTAACTCTGTCTCTGGATCTAGTACTTTAAATTTTGATGATGTTGTCGGTGCAATCCTTAGCGAGGAAATGCGACGAAAAATCGTCAGTGAGACATCAGGTAATGCTTTGACTACAGAAACTAGAGGAAGAAAAATGGAAAGAGGAAACAAGCTAGGATATCGCAGTAAGTCAAGGAAATTCATATCCAAGTCCATATCGGGGATAGTGTGCTGGAAATGCGGGAAGAAAGGATACTTGAAGAAAGACCGCAAGTCTCGGAATGGAAAAGAAGGAGACGCGCAGCAAGAAAATAATCATGAAGTGAATGTGACAGGAGATGTGTTGCAAGATGCTTTGATTCTTTCATTAGAAAATATTATTAATGCCTGGGTGGTAGATTCAGGGACCTCATTCCATGCCACACCTAGTAGGAAATATTTCCATGATTATGTTCAAGGAGATTTTGAAAAGGTTCGATTGGGTGATGATAAACCCTGTAAAATCATTGGAATGGGTATAATTTTCATAAAACAACAGAATTTAAATCAATGGCTATTGAAGGAGGTAAGGCATATTCCATATCTGAAGAAAAATATGATTTCAATAGGGCAGTTGGGAGGTGAAGGTTGCGTAACTACTTTTACATATAAAACCTGGAAGGTCACTAAAGGAGCCCTGGTAATAGCAAAAGGAGAAAATGTTGGTACATTGAATTTATGCAACAGAATTTCTAATTATGTTAATGCTTTAACCTCTACAGGAGCAGATTCGACATTATGGCATCATAGGCTGGAGCACATGAGTGAGAAGGGGATGCAGATTCTCCACTCAAGAAATTAATTTTGTTGCCAAGTTTGAAGCATGTTGATTTGGAATTCTGTGAGAATTGTGTTTATGGAAAACATAAGAGATTCAGATTCCTCAGAGTTGGGAAAGAAAATAAGAGTGAAAAATTAGAGCTTGTGCATAAAGATGCATGGGGACCTGCTCATGTATCATCTCTCGGTGGCTCTCGTTATTATGTTACTTCTATTTATGATACAACCAGGAAAAAAAAACAAAAAACAAAACAAACAAAACTAAACAAAAAACAAAGCAAAACAAAACAAAACAAAAACAAAAACAAAACAAAACAAAACAAAAACAAAAAAAACAAAACAAAATAACAAAAAAAAACAAACAAACTGGATTTATTGTATTTGAAATAAATCTGATGTATTTGATACTTTCGAGAAATGGAAAGATTTGGTTGAAAATGAGACAGGAAAGAGGTTGAAGTGTTTCATATCAGACAATGGAGGTGAATATTGCAGCAAATAATTTGATACGTATTGTTCAGAGAATGGAATTCGCAGAGAGAAGGCAGTTCCAGGACACCACAAGAAAATGTTGTGTCATAAAGGATGAACAGAACAATCATGGAGCGTGCAAGGTGCATGAGATTGCATGCAGGATTGTATTTACAATTTTGGGCAGATGTTGTAGATACTATTGTTTATCTAATAAACAGAGGGCCTTCAAGTTCCTTGTATGGTGGTATTCCAGAGGAGGCATGGACAGGTAAAAAGGTAAACTACTGATTTTTAAATACTTTTGGTTGTGAAGCCTTTGTCCACATTAATAAAGAAAATAGAACAAAGCATGAGGAAAAGTCAAAGAAATGTACCTTTATTGGATATGGTGTTAATGATTTTGGTTATCACTTTTATGATTATGAAAAACACAAAATCATTAGGAGCAGAGATGTCATATTCAATGAAAAGGTGTTGTATAAGGATTAGATGCAGGAAAAAGAAAACAGAGAATACACAGTTCTTGATGAGATCACAGAAAAAGTGAAGGTGCTTGAAAATCATAATTATCAATAGCCAGAACAACAACAGCAACAAGCACCTCAAACACCTAAAAGTGGTGTTAGAAGATCTACCAGGATAGTAGATCCCCTAAACTATACTCTCCTTCATTATATTATGTATTGTTGATTGATTCTGGTGAACCAGAATGTTATGAAGAAGCAGTGCAGGTAGAAACTAGGATGAAGTGGGAGCAAGCCATGAAAGAAGAGATGGACTACTTAGTACATAACCAAAATTGGGACTAGTTAGGTTGCCTGCAAGTAAAACAACATTGTAGAATAAATGGGTTTACAGGTTGAAGGAAGAAGATGGAGGTAGAAAATGGTATAAAGATAGACTTGTGGTGAAGGGATTTGCACAGAAAAAGGGTATAGACTTTGATGAGATATTTTCTCCTGTTGTTAAAATGACTTCAATCAGAACTATTTTAAGTCTAGTAACAGCTAAATATTTGCATCTTGAACAGTTAGATGTAAAGACATCCTTTCTCTATGGGGATTTGGAGGAATAAATATATATGCATCAACCACAAGGATATGAGGTAAAAGGGAAGGAGAAACTAGTGTGCAAGTTGAAGAAGAGTGTGTATGGCTTAAAACAGGCTCCAAGGCAGTGGTATCTAAAATTTGACAGGTTTATGTCTGAACAAGGTTATACTAGATGTCACTCTAATCATTGTGTTTATCTCAAAAGGAAAAATGATGGCAGCTATATTAGATTGTTATTGTATGTAGATGACATGCTTGTTGCAGGTTCTAACATGGAGGAAATAAATGTGCTGAAAAGAAAATTGGAAAACTCATTTGCAATGAAGGATTTGGGTGTTGTAAAACAAATCCTTGGTATGAGAATAACTATAGGCGGGAAGAATCGCAAATTAACATTGTCTTAGAGTGAGTACATACAAAAGGTGTTGAAAAGATTTAATATGCATAATGCAAAACCAGTTAGTATACCTTTGGCTATCCATTTCAAACTAAGTAAGGAGGTGTGTCCCAAGACTCAAGAAGAAATGGCTTATATGTCTAAAGTTCCATATGCATCGGCAGTTGGAAGCTTAATGTATGCAATGTTCTGCAAAAGGCCTAATATTGCACATGCAGTGGGAGTTGTAATCAGGTACATGAACAACCCAGGAAAAGAACATTGGATGGCAGTGAAGTGGATTCTCAGGTATTTGATAGGTACCATAAATCAATCAGTATGCTTTGGTGGTTTAAACATTTCTCTACAGGGATATGTTGATGTAGATATGGAAGGTGATAGAGATAACAGAAGGCGCACCACGGGGTATGTGTTTAGTGTAGGTGGAACAGTTGTTAGTTGGGTTTCAAAACTGCAAAGTGTTGTTGCACTCTCAACGATGGAAGCAGAGTATGTTGCTACTACAGAGGCTAGTAAAGAAATGATTTTGTTACAAAGGTTTCTAGATGAATTGGGTAAGAAGCAGGAGTTGGGAAGGTTATACAGTGACAGCTAGAGTGCCATACATCTTGCAAAGAACTCTGAATTTCATTCTAAGACTAAACATATACAGCTCAAGTACCATTTCATACGATCATTGTTGGAAGATGAATAGTTGAAGCTAGAAAAGATACACACTAGCCAGAATCTTGAAGATATGTTAACAAAAGTTTTAAATAGGGAGAAACTAAGAATCTACTCGGTTTCAATTGGTCTTCAAGTATGATGATGAAGATGAGAAACAGCCAGGTCCAAAGTGGAGTCATTTTCTAGCAAATGAAGCAGCGGTGGAGTTGTTATAATCAGTCTCCAAGTGGGATATTGATGGGTGTGGAGCTTTATTATCTTCTTGATTCAGAGGTATCACTACATTGGACCCCATTTCTTAATGTGGCGGCAACGCCACCTATTATGTGCACCGCCAGGGCCCCCGAAGCTAAAATTGGATGTAAAATTGCCTTGTAAAATGTTGTAATTTCATAGTCAATCTGGGTCGTTCATTAGGCGGAAATATGACAGTGGAAGTTATGTTTAATTTATGGTTTTTTTTCCTAGAAGGAAACCCCTCGCTATATATGATGGAATTGTATTGCAGCTATGCAGATCTACATTCTGAGCGAAAAAGAGAGAGGAGATTGTGTGAGAGAAAAGAGGGAATTGTAGCGAATCTATTGTAGGTTGTATCCCTTTATTTTGCTGAATAATATAAAAGTAAGGATTAACTGTTTCTCCGTGGATGTAGCCCAAATTGGGTGAACCACATATATCTATGCCTCTCTTGTTTTTTATGTGTTTATATTTCTACAATATTTATGTGTTACATTTCTCTGTAATATATAATTTTCTAGAATAGAACAGAGGGAGAATCATAAGTTAATTTCCATTGTGTTGTAGTGAATTGATTCTCTCCATAATACCTTTTGTTTAGGGTGTTTTACCTTGCCAAAGTTCACAAATTTTTGGATTGATCTTGGGCATAAAGAACTCATATTTTAATTTTTTTTAGAGTAACAAGAGGAATTAGATGCAATTGGTTTCATCAAGAAGATAAATAAAGGTATTATGAAAGGCTACAAGAGAGGACTTGAGTAAGATGATGTGATTCAAATTTCATAAATGGGACATTATATCAACAAGTATCCACCAAAAAATAAGAGAAAGGGAGCGAAACATGTAGCATCTTGAAATGGAGCAAGTGTAAACATAGTTACCGACTTAATGAAAACTCTAACATCAAAATCAACCCTTGTTTGAAAAGTTCTTCTACCAATAGCGCCCTTTTTTTCAAAGTTAAAATTAGTACCTTTTTCAACCAAAGCCTTAACAACATCGTAATGTTGACAACAAAAACTTTCAAATCAACCCTCAAATTGAAAAGGGGTTTTAATATTAACACCTTTTTTTATGTTCAAGATTCAAACTTATTTAAACCTCCAAACTTGACAACCAATATCATTTCAACCAAAATATGAAAATCAAGCCATGATTTGAAAATTGGCACTCCTAAATCACCATCTTTTCATTTAAAAATAAAATTACAATTTTTTTGAAATTGTGATTTGACAATTTATATTCTTCAACACTTTCAATTGCACCCTCCTTTTCTTACTTAAAATTATTAAAAAAACAAACAAACAAACAAAAACTCTGAATAATAAAACTAAATCTAAAATTAAAAAACCATCAAAAATAAAAATAAAAAAGGCAATATGGAAAAATAGACTTACCCCTTTTTTTAAATAATACATAATAAGTCCACGAGGTCTTTGATAGACGGTGATCAGGTGTTTTGTTAAGGCACTCTTTGATGGGAAGTCATTGGTTCAATTATCTACCCCAATTGGGGTGATATATTGGACATGATGAAGATGTAATCTTGTCAAGCTTACAAAAAAAAATACATAATAAATAAATAAAAACCAAAAATCAAAATACAATAATAAATTAAAAATAAAAAGAAGGAAAAAAAACACATTATTTCCCATTTAAGTTTTTTTATTGTTTTTTTAATAATAATAATGTTTTTAATTGTTGTTCTTAATTTATAATATTTATTCTCTTGCCACTAGGATAAATTTTCAAGCAAATTGTACCTTTTGTTTATTTGATGCTACTACCTATCACACTTTAGTGGGTAGTCTTCTCTACCTTACTCATATTTGACCATATATTAAATTTTTTATTAGTTTATGTTCCTAATATTTGCATGTACATCATGAGAGTCACTAGCAAGCAGCGAAAAGTATTTTTCACTACTAGAAGGACACCATTCTTTTTTTGGTCAAGTAAGAATGGAGCTTTCTATTAACCGAAACAAGTACATTACATATTTTCAATTCAAGAGTTGATTTTTAAAATTTGATCTGCAAGAGTACCAATTATTAAGCCTAAAGGTTTCAAATTGTTGAATTTGTAACTATGGTCGGTCTTTATAATGTAATTTCACTCACTTCATGTAGTTATATTTATCATTGTAAAGCATATTTATAAATGCTTGAGTCAAAGAAAAATTATCTTGAGTCAAAGTCCAATTGCGATTTTTAAAAGATGTAAATTTGAATTTTTAAATGTAATGTTTGGCTCCAAAAAGAGACAAGTCGGCTTCCCTCCAAGTCAAGTCGGCCCTGGCCAAGAGACACATCTATTCACCCTAGATAGACAACTACATAAAGGTATATCGAGCTCCTCACTTGATAGATTCACATTCCTCACTCAAGACAGCTTATGGGCAAGCGAAGGAGCTCAAGAAGGATGAAGAAGGACAAAGAAAGAAGGTTGAGTTTCTCTCTCTCCTCTCTTATCAACTCGAAAGTGTGAATAGAAGTCTCTCTCTGTGATTTGCACTATTTATTGGAATTTTGTTGTAGGGAGGGCAAAGGGCAGTTTCTGGGGGTCGTAATTCTGGGCTACTGGACAGTTGTTGGGAGGCTAAAATACCTAGATCTAGTAGGCAGAACGAAGTGCGGGATAAGTTTGGGTGACTTGAATTGGAGGAGAAGACTAGGTTTGACCATATCTCTAGGTATATCTCTTATTGGACAGGAAAAATTTCTCTATTGGAAATCTTGTTGGGTTTTTCCCCGTAGTGGGTTTTCCCAAGGTAAATCTTGTCTCTCTCTTGTTCATTGTGATTTCTATTGTTCTATTGTTTCTTATGGTTGAATTTATGATGTATAATTGTCGAATGATATAATTTGAATAATATAAAAGAAGATTTACATCAAAAGTAACTATCAAAATTTCACAAATATTGTGCTAACCCTAATTGCACTAGAAAATCAACATGGCATCAAAGCTTTGGTAACGAAACAAAGGTACATTGAGATGACCATTGCAGAAAACTTAGGGAGAGAATTTTATTAAAGTCCTTATACATTGGCATCTATAGTTTCCTCCATGAAATTGTAGGTTTTAACCTCGTACAGAAATTACCTTCATACGAATTCTAAAAACAGAAAATAAACAATGGCGAGAGCATAAAACATCAAATAGATAAACACAGAGATTCTCCCCTAGATCCCAAAATCGGGACTACCAGATTGATTTTTCATTATGTGACTTTCAATGTTAAAATACATATATATACATGTCGAAGCATCCATTAACCCTATATTAGAACATAACCATAGTTCCCTTGACTGGATCTACAAAATACCATGTACAAAAAACCATCATGCCCAAAACCATGTGTGAAATCCATGCACAAAACCATAGGTAGGTTCGCCCACCTAATATAGGGTCCAAAAAAAATTCTAGGGGTACTGCCCCAGACCCCATGCAAGGGGGCTACCGCCTCCCTGTCACCCCCCGGCAGTGCCCAATGCGACGTATAGCGGGGACTGCCGCCACCCCACTCATGGGGTAGTCTAGAAATAATATAACACAACCCAACAGAAATCTTAAAAAAAGCTAGAAGGAGCATCAAACTTCAAAGCTTGGAAAATCAAAATAGATCTTATTCTTTCCAAGAACAAAGTATTGGATATTGTGACA
Source organism: Pinus tabuliformis (assembly GCA_031772625.1). Taxonomy (NCBI): domain Eukaryota; kingdom Viridiplantae; phylum Streptophyta; class Pinopsida; order Pinales; family Pinaceae; genus Pinus; species Pinus tabuliformis. The sequence continues at coordinate 45,560,505 of CM062815.1, forward strand.
TGGAAGCCTATTGAACAGAAGTTCAAGGATGATGGTATTATTGTCATGAGTATAATAGTGGACTCCATCAGATATCATCTCATTCCCTGCATTGCAAAGCATGATACCTTCAAGAAGATATATGATTCCCTAACAAATCTCTACACTATCAATAATATTGGTCAGTCCATGAGTTTGAAGAATGAACTATGAAATACAAAGATTACTAATGACGACATTGTGGCTTCATACTTCATGAGGATTTTGAAAATCGGAGATCAAATTTATATTATTGGAGAAACTATCTTTGATCAATAGCTTGTGACTACAATATTTAATGATTTTAGTTTGCAAATTACTGTGGTGTGATTTTTGAATGAAATTCGGATTTTCCACAGTGTTCATGTTTTGAAGTCGACGTTTCGAGTCTGAAACTAGACTCATCATCAGGACAAATTGTGAGGAGAAAAGAAGGAAAATTTAGGTATAAATATGAAAACCCAGGATGTGAAGCTCAATGGCCGACTCTTGTTCTTATTTGATGATTTAATTTATTTGTTTTAAGCTTTTGATTTTTCATTATACCTATATTTAATAACTACCTTGTAATTTATTTTTAATTCTTATATTAATATTATAATTTTATATTTTGTCTTATTGTGTCATTATGCCTTCTAATTAAATTTTTCTTATTAATTAAGGTTTATGCTTATTGATATTTATGCTGCTCTTCATAATTAATTAAAATGTGATTTAATTATTGTTGATTATGAAAGTTGTTTATTGTGTCTTCTTATAAATACTATATTTGTTATTAACATCTCTTTATTGTACTTCTCTGATTATTTAGTATTATTTTTATTAGTATTTTTAATATTTAATGTTTCTATGTTTATAATTATTATTTGTTATTGTTAATGCTATTTTAATTCTATAATATTATTTTGCTCGTATTATCTATATTATTATTGATGATATTTACTATGCTATGCTCTTAGTTAAAGCTCCTCTTTATGTTAGCCTTATCATTTGATTAATATTAATGTTATTAATGATTTTATAAACTGCCTCCATTAATGCTTTTTATGTCTTTCTTATTAGATGCTTAATGCTTATTGCGCATCCATTAATGGTTTGGACGCTTAATGTTGAGTCTCCATTAATGGTTTATGGTTTATTTATTATATTAATGTTACACTTTTATATTTTGTCTCATTTTGACATTATGCCTCATAATTAAATTTTGCTTATTGATTATGGTTAATGTTTGCTGAAATTTATGATGCTATTCTTAATTGATTATAATGAGATTTCATTATTATTGTTATGTAAGTAATTTATTATGTCTATATATACCTAAATTATTTGTTATTAAAATCTTTTTTTGTAATTCTTAAAAATATTTAGTATTATTTTTATTAGTATTATAATATTTAATGTTTTTTTGTAAATATTTATTATTTGTTCTTGTTAATGCTATTTAATTCTATATTATTATTTTGCTCCTTATTATCTATATTATTATTAATGATATTTATTATGGTATTAGTTAAAGTTCCTCTGTATATATTTCTAGACCATGGGATGCATTTGTAGCAGACATAGGTAGTTGGAAAGAAGCTCCTTCATTTGAGAAATTATGGACATCATGTGCTCAAGAAGAAGAAATATTGATGACTAGACATCGTCTAGATGAAGAATTTCAAGCTCTTGCAGCTTGCTTCAAGAACAAGGGAAAGAAGAAGTTTAAACCTCAATTTAAGAAAGGATATTCTTCCTCTAATAAGAAGAAATACTTATAAAAGATACAATTCTATGGTTGTCAAGCATATGGAAATTTCAAGATATATTTTCCTAATATGTCTAAGAACAAAAGGAAAGGAAAATAACATGCTTCCGTAGAAGAATTTGAAGAAGAATAAAAGTTGAAGAAGCCTAAAGGTGAAAATAAATATTTCTTCTACTACTCTGCTTTGACAAGTTCCTTTGCAGATGATAATGACATGTGGCTAGTAGATAGTGGAGCATCAAGATATATGACTCGAGAGCGTAGGAATCTTTCAAGCATGATAGAAAAGGATTTATCCCAAAGAGTTGAATTGGGAGACAATAATAGCTATGCAGTCAAAGGAGTTGGAAAGGCATCCATAGAGCTGGAATCTAGTATCAACGTTCATCTCAACAATGTCCTCTATGTAGCAGGTTCGAAAAAGAATCTTGTCTTTATTTCTTATTTAGAAGATAAGGGAGATAGGGTTGATTTTGTGGATGGTAAAGAACTTGTATGGTCAAAGGGCTCTAGTATAGATTATGTTAGGGTTATTGGGATTCATGGTAGAAGGTTGTATAGACTTATGATTCAACCAGAGTAGGCATTAGTACATGAAGAAATAAATCCAAGTGAGCTATGGCATTGAAGGTATGGACATCTTCATTTTAGAGAATTTCCTGAATTAAGTGAAATAGAGTCAGGAGTTCTTGAACTATAGGTAAACAATGATGGTGTATGCAAATGTTGTTCTCTTGGAAAGAACATCAAGAGACCATTTCCAAATAGTGACAATAGATCGAAGGAAGCTTTGGACTTGGTTCATTCTAATGTATGTGATTCAATGCCCATAAAATTGCTTGGTGGTTCATTGTACTATGTGACATTTAACGATAACTTCTCCCATATGACATGGATATATCTCTTGAAGACGAAAGATGAAGTATTCAACAAGACGTTTATGGAATTCAAAGTTGAAATGGAAAACTTGAAAGGTAAAAGGATCAAGATATTGATATCTAACAATGCAGAAGAATACACCTCAAAGGAGCTTGTTGCTTTTTGCAAGCAAGCTGGGATTATGAGGGAGTTAATTATACTCTATAATCCACAACATAATGGTGTATCAGAATGGAAGAACAAATCCATTGAAGAATTAATCAAAGCCATGATGCATGACTTGGACTTTCCATTGTTATTATGGGGCGAAGCATCACGAACGGTTATGTACATTCAAAATTTAAGTCCTCATAGATTTCTGGAAGAAGCCTTCTCCAAAAGGAAGCCAAAGGTTCGACACATGAGAATATTTGGTTGTCATATTTATATTCATGTTCCTAAGAATAAGAGGTACAAGCTTGAGACTTCAGGAAAGAAAGGCATATTTGTTGGATACAGTAAATCTTAAAAATCCTACTGAATATACATTCCAAAGCAGCGATGCATTGAGGTAAGCCGAGATGTCATCTTTGATGAGAAAGTGGCATATTGGAGGTTTAATGAAGTCTCCATAGATTCCTTGGAATAAGTTAAGCGGGAAGCCTCAAAGGAAGAGCACTCAAGTTCTACAGAATGTATCGAATAGCTAGACTCAAGGTCCAGCAGAAACATTCATTGTTCCAAAGATCAAGGAGAGACCATCATGGCTTCGATTCACATTAGAATAAGCAGAAGGACATGCAGCGCTTGATGGCACATCTAGAGAAGTAAATAAACCTAAAAGCTTCTCCAACTACGCATCCCTCATAACAAAACTCATTGATGGAGAACATTCCACGTATGAAGAAGCAATTAGTCAGTAGGTGTGGAAGGAAGCAATGAATGAGGAATATCGATCGATTATGAAGAATTATGTTTGGGAAATCGTGCCAAGGCCTGAAGTGAAGTCAGTGATGACTTCTAAGTGGATATACAAGACAAAACATACTACATATGGTAGTATTGACAAATACAAGGCAAGGTTTGTGGCTAGAGGATTCTCCCAAAAAGAGGGAGAAGAATATGATGAGACTTTTTCTCTAGTTTCTAGGTACACCTCCATTAGATCCATCATTTCTCTTGTTGCTGCATTTCGGTGGAATTTGCACCAAATGGATGTAAAGACTATGTTACACCGCATTTTGTCACTGTCCCTGTACTCCCTGTTCCTTGATCCTGGAGGACCTCTATAGTGAACCCTGCATGCTTTTCCTTCATGAAGAAACTCCCATTGTGTCCCTCTTCACGAGCAGATCAATTCCCTTTTACACCATTTCCCCTGAAACTTCTATTTTTCCCAGTTTACAAGATCGGCGCTAATGGCCTTTGTCTTCCCTGCGTTGATGTGCAAAGATTAGCACTACTCCTCACGCCGACCGGAGTGACTACGCTGTGTTTCAGTCACATCAGTCCTGTTATGGAAAGTTTTTTAAATTAGAGCCAAAGCTTCCAGCTCTAGAAGCTCTGTAGCTAAAGTCTGGTAAATGGTTTGGTCGGATGGGGTCAAGGATGACAATTTGGGCTATTTTCTCCTATAATGATGGAACTACCTGAAGGGATAAGTCCTTCTCCCATGAGAAGAGGATCCATCTCCCATCCATATTTCCTATATAAACCTCCCTTCTTCCCAAGCACAAACTAGTGTGAGTGTTATAGTTGCAGAGTATTGATGCTATTTTGGTTTGAGTAGACAAGCAAGTTATTACTAGTTGTAGCTATCTAGTTGTGTGAGGGAGAAGTGTGTTTTGGTTTGGAGTGAAGCCTAAAGGGAAGAGCTTTAAAACTATTGTTGTTTGAAGCCATCATGGAATGCTAGCAGAAGTGTGTGGGAACCTGGTCTTGTCAGAGGAAGACTGCAACGTCAAGATGAATGGTTGTAATCTCTCTTTGATATTAATATATGCAACTATCGATTGATTTCCTACATGTTTTGTAATATTACATACTCATGTATTAATGTTTCTTGACTTGTTAAGTAGGTTTAATTACAATTTGTCTATTATTATGTTTGTGTGTTGTTGTTTACTTGTTTCAGGAGCTTGAAGAAGGAAGCGAGATATTGTTGAAGCAAGCAAGCAACGACATCATCAAGCAAGATAAGTGACCAAGAGGTAGGCCCTCTTGATTGATTCTAACCTAAGGAAATCTTCCATAGAATGTATCTGTTGTGGCTAGACCCATTTTTGGGCTAGAGGAATTCTTTCGTGTCCGCACTTATTATTTTACTTCACCACAAATTGGCGACTCCGCTGGGGATCCCAATCCTTTTGTTTGTATTGGATTTCATGATTTCGTGAGAACTTTTCTAGTTTCACGTTTTCCCTTTGGTTCTATTTCTTTTCTCCTACTTACTGTCCTGAAACTAAAATTCATAGTAGCAGATCTGGTCCTTGTTTTGGAAAAAAAATCATTTTTCCTTAGCTACCTCGGCCAGTGTGCTTAATCTGCTGACATTCGCGCCGACCAACGTAAATTGCTAAGAAACAGTCGCACTGACGAGCCTCTGCCGCTTGTTATCAGTTAATTAGTCACGTCGATGCTTGTAAGTGAAGATTAGGGCTTGACCCCAATCTTGGCCAGTGTGTTCTGCTCTTGTGGTTTTGACCCCGTAATCTTTTTGGACCGTTTTCTCCCTGATTAGAAAGCTACTTTTCATTTGGTTTTATTTGCTTGTTGGCTTGTCATCTTTATGTTTGATTGATTGAGTCATTGAGTGGCCAACGACACTAGGGAATCTAGTTGGTCGCCCATTCAGCAGTTTGTGAACTCACTAAGTCAGGTTGTAGGTGTGTTTACTCTTTGCATTTTGTTTTTGGTCCTTTTTACGACTTTGACCTCTTTTTGCACAAGTTTGAAAAAGTTTCATTTACTTGCCTAAACATTTCTTTTCCGGCATAGATTACATTGTTGGCCTTGTGTTTGGTAAAGTCAGTGTTTCATTGATCTGAATGAAATTCTCTTTTCATGTTTTCGTCTTCTTGAAAAGCTTATTATCTCGAAATATTTTTCACTGAAAGATTGTATGTGAAAGTTTGTTTCGTTGTTTCATGAAAAAGTATGAAATTATAGCTTGTTGCATCATTATGTTACGATAATTTGCATCTTTTAAAATACTAGAATTGCATCAGCATTTGAAAAAGGAAGAGAATTTTTGTTTTTGAAAGGACTAATAGATAAGTGCTAGTCAGGATAGGAATTGGAATGCATTTTTCATTAGTTTATTTTTTGAAAAAGTAAGGTAGTGAAAGATAATTTCATTTTCAGTTTCTTGATTGTTTGCATTTGATTGAGTAGTTTCTACCCTCTCTAGTATAGGCATTTCATCAAATTGAAAGGGTCTTGTCTCATTTAGTTGCATTTGAGGTTTTTTCAAGTAGCATTGCTAAGACCTGAAAACTGAAACTTAACTCAAGGTCAACTTTAAAATGAATTCAATTAACCTAAGGCACATTTGACATTAACGATCATATCTAGAAGGTTTATGCTAGATACATGTTCCGACATCTTTAAACCTAGCAGTTGTCGTTAGCTTCGGCATTAGACAGCGCTAGTACATATTTGTGCTCCACGTATCGTCGAGTATATAACGGGAGACCCCACTAGGCTGCAATCCTTTTATCCGTAGGAAGCCGAGTCGGATGCCTTGTGAATGTGATACACCGAACATAGCATCCGAGGAGATTTCTTGCTCATACTTGCCGAGAGGTATTTTGCAGTTCACGGTTGCCTGGTAATCTTGTTTACCTTTATCATCCAGAGTAGTCATTTGATATTTTTGACTAATTAAACTTAAAATATCATTCAAGCACTTGTCCTTTCAAGCTCGTTTCCAATCGAAAGTGATAGAGTCATCTTTGTTTCTTTCTCAACTCTTAAAAAATGAAAGAGAATCAGTCTTTTATGTATCTTAATAAATGATTGCCCACGATCCATTAATAAATGATTTCCCATGATCCAAAACATCCTGTTAGTATTTTTGACCAAATCGTGAGTTCCCTTAAAAAGGACATTTTAAATCCTTGAAGATCTTTGTTCCGTCGACTAAGACAAGGTCATCGTGGTTGAACCATCTGGTTCACCCAATTCCTCTTCCTCTCCTCCGTCTGAAAGATCGTCTGAGTCATTTCATGAGTTATCAAAGTCACCCGAGGACCAAAATGTTGAACTCGCAATTTTTTTGAGTGTTCAACCATTGTCATCTCGTCCTCCGCCTACTTTCAATATAGGGTCATCTGTTGATCTTGGCTCGGAATCTCCGGACAATCCCGTTCGAACTCCAGAGAATTTGTCGACCACTAACGGTCAGCTTGGACTGGTTATCTATCCTTCGAACCCTTTGTTTGACGTTGTTGAGGTATCACCGCGGCTTCCTTACAGTCTGTATGACTAGCCAAGTGTTCCTTTGGAACTATCCCTTAGTACTCGTTCGGCCATTCGTCATCGTTTGTTTTCAAACATGGAACCCAAAGGCGATGCTCTAGTCACATCTCTGGATGAGTCCAAAGTTTCTACTCCACACACTGTTGAAGGGGAAGAATTGCAATTGCAATTTCCTCCCGAGGGTTTCCCTTTTTCGAAATGTATTCCCTCCAGTTTTCCACCCAACTATGTGTCTTTGGGGCACTTTGTTTTAGGAACACCTAATGCCTCATCACCTTACCATAATCTTGTATGGGCGTCAGGCATCAGGCCCACATTAGGTCCGTTCATCAGGAACACAACTTCCCAACAAGTTGTTACTTCAGTCCCGCTGCAACCCACCATTCTGAATACTCTTGTATCGTCGATCCTAGTTACACGTCATTCACAACTGACAATTTCAAAGATTGTCTTTGTCAGTTCCTCCGTCCCGCTAATTAGTGGCCAAATTGTGCCACCACCTGGGGGGTAGAACCTGAGTGTTTCTATGGTGTCAAGTGCCACTAATGTGAGCATCTCACAAGCTCACATGCTTGATATAAACCAACCCTCTTCTGGTATTGTTTATAACCTTGTTGATCCTACTGGATCGAGTAATGTCTAGTACCAACAAGTTCAGAATCTCATTGGTCCATCTGGATCAAGCAATGTTCAGTATCAGCAGCCCTATGGGGCTCAGGTCCAATACCAAAATCCTTACGTTCCATATGGTTCTCAAGGATTGGTTAATCAACCTTACACCCTCCAATCTGGGTAGTAGATCCATCTTGGCTACGACCAGATTCAATTCGGTAATTTCTCGAGCATTGTTCAAGTACCCTCTCAATAGTAAGGTCAACTTTCACAACAACCAGGGTAGCCTTTGTTACCACAAGGGAAACCTTTGTTGCAGCAAGGGCTCTCCGGGTAATAGCAAGGGAAAAATATCTCACAGCAAGGTCACCTGCAACAACTGCAAGGTCAATCCTTACAATAGTAGCAACAAGTCGCGCAGCAGTAGATGTAATATGCTTTGCATACCTCTTAACCCATACCCTTGTAGGGACAACCTTTGCAACCCCAGGGACAAATATTTCAACCACAAGGTCAACCCTTGCAACAACAAAACCAACCAGGGCAGCAGCAACCCTTGTATACATACCAACAAGGTCAACTCTTGCAGGGGAAGGATCAAGGTCAAGTCCTACAGCAGTAGACCCAAAACCCTCTTGTCCTAGGTCAATAGGTTCAGAATCCTGTCGGCCAAGGGCACCAAGTACAAAACCCCTACGTCCAAGGGCAACAAGTATATCAACCTTATGCCCAAGGATTGCAGGTCCAGAATCCTCGTGTTTAGGGACAACAGGTTCATCAGCCCTATGTTCAAGGGAAACAGGTCCCCTTATCCATACGTCCAAGGTCAATAGGCTCAACATCATTTTAACCCATACATTGCTTATCAGAAACCTATTCCTTGACAGTTTCAAGGTATTCAAGGTCAAAATCATCCCTATGGTCAAGGCAATCCACAATGGGGGCAGCCTCAGATGCCATATGGCCAAAATCCCCCACTGTGGGGCCAAAATCCTTATCAGCAAGGATGGGCTCCTCCCTATGGGCCCACTTATCGGCCTCCCATGCCTTTTAACACTCCATTACCTTTCTTGGCTACACTCGAGTTGCTGGGTGTATCGCCCCTTACGAATGATTTGATCCTTCATTTGTCGTACTGGCCTCTGGTGTTGTCCAAGATACCAAGTGATTGCCCAAAGTTCGATGGAAAAGCTAAGGAAGATCCTCAGGCCCATGTGATGACATATCACCTCTAGTGCTTGTCGAACTCATACATGGATGATTCCATTCATCTTCGTCTTTTCCAACAAACACTCACGGGTGTTGCAGAGAAATGGTACATCGAGCTACCTTGAAGTACTTATCATGACTTTAACTCTTTAGCCATGGCTTTCCTCACACATTTTTAGTTTTTGGTTCGCTATAAAACTGGCACCTATTTTCTCACATCGCTTAAGTAAGATATTGCGACGCACATCTCTGATCACATCCATGAATGGAGATGTAGACGTTGCCTGATCAAATTAGAGATTGTTGATCAGTTGCTCACTAAATGGTTTACCAAATCATTCGTAGCCCCAATTTCTCACGATATATCTATGGGTGGATGCGTTACTGAAGAGCAGGCCATCACTCGTGCCCAGTACTTGGATCTAGTTTATTCCCAGTATGGCACTTTATACAAGTTATATACCAATGCTCTGCGGCCATCATCTGAACCCGCAACATCAAAGTCACCAGTTGTTCCTCCCGTTGATGTATCCCATACCCCTGCTAAAACTTCTTCCAAATAGAAGTCGTTCTCGAATGCTGCTCCTAATAGCTCATCTCACAATCCACCTGGCCCTGGTAAAACCTCAGAGTTCCATGTTGTCCAGTCTACCGCAGTGGATAAATCCTCGAAAATAAAAAATAAAGGAAAAGACAAAGCTAAAGTCGATGCCCCAAAAAATGGTCCTCCCAAATCGTCTGTTGGTGAGTCTTCGCAATGGAAACCTAAATATCCCTACCTCATTTGCGAGGAGGATCACTACACTAAGGATTTTCCTCGATGATCCAAAGTTAGTCACCTGCTCAAAGGGGCCCCTGTTGTCCTCAAATAGCCATTTCCATCTCAGTAGACCCAAATGGTAGACCAACCCCAATCTGCTTCCTCCGGATCTCATGTGTTCATGATGAGCAAGCCCATTAACATGGATACCCGATCAAAAGACTATCAAAATCCAGGTCTGGTAGTTGGAAAAGAGAAAGAAGTTGCACCTTCTTCTTCTACCTCGAGTTATGGCCCTCTGCAAATTGAGCACCCTAACCCTAATTCTGATACGCGGCCACCCTCTCGAGGTGTGCTGCAGAAATCCTCGTATAATCCCAACACCCTAGCCTCTCAGCACTACAATATTATTGAGGATTTGGCTCATGCATCATCAGCCATGTCGGCTCTCAAGGTACTCCAAAGCTACCCATCGCAGTGGAAATCTTTGTTGTCAGCTATCGGGGGCATCAATCCCACCGATTCCAATTTGATATGTTTCAATCTAGAGAACCATGTTCCACGGCTCCCTCATCAAATTTCCTTTCTTATTCAGGTAATCATCAATGAGAAGACCATCCATCGCATTGTAATCGATGAAGGTGCTTCCACCTGCATCATGTCAACTGCATGTTGGAAGGCTATTGGTTCCCTTGCACTAAACCAGTCTCCAAACACTTTGGAATCTTTCGATGGGCACGATTCACAACCTTTCGATGTCTTACCTAACCTTGCCATCACCCTGGAAGGCAAGACAGTGCAAGTTGAAGTAGAAATTGTCGATGCCAATCTCAATTACAATCTTCTACTTGGCCGAAGTTGGACTCATGCCATGCATGCTGTGGCTTCCTCCTTGTTTCGCGTGTTTCGTTTTCCCCATCAAGGGAAAATTGTCACTGTCGATCAGTTGTCTTTATTTTCCTCTTCCTCGACGAATGAAAATGTTCCGTACATCAAGCACTTTTATGCTCCCTATAAGAGTGTGGGGGTAGGTCTCTTCAAAGATTCTACCTTAATGGGAATTTTTCCACTCCCACCTCCTCATGTTTCCTCTGTCAACATGATCTCGGTCAAATCTAATCCCTGGGTCATACCTGCACCAGATCTTGTTGGTACTTGGGGCGAGGTTGTGCCGCCTAGTCCCGCCAAAGTCAATTACATGGAAATTGTTTCGGCTTCGAACTCTGAATCCTCTCATTCTCATATGTCACAAACCTCTCTTGATACGTTCTCTCAATCCCCTTGGCTTGGCACTCTGGAATCGTTTGATCCCTTAGCCGAGACCTTCCTTGTTGATGAAGATATCATGGAAATCATGTCTCTTAAGGAACCACCATGGATCGATACTCATCATCGCTCCTCGTTCCTACCTCGCCCGATGGTCATGTCTACCGCTTTTTAAGAGTCCTCTTCTCCATTGTCGATTAATGTGTCAGTTTATCCTGACATAATCAAGATCTTTCAACTAAAGACACCTTTATCCCTTCATGGATTCAGGATTTTTCAACCTCCCCGAGTTTTCACCGATTGTCCTTTGACTCGTAACCCTCCCTCGCCTAGGAGGCATGGGGGCACAGCCTTATATGAGTTCTACACCATTATTTGGTTGATTCGATGCTTACTCATCATGACAATGGTAAAACTCAGGTGTTCATCTATGTTGATTGATTACTCGATTCCCAGCATGGACTCTCTCAAAAATTACTATGCCTAGGTCATCTTGCATGGTTACTTATGTACATTAGTGTGTGATTCATTTTTGTATAGCGCGGTTTTTTGTGATAGTTTTCAAATAGCTTCCCTGTTTACTATGCTTTTCTTGCTTTGCAGATGTTTGTGACTCCTCACGTTGGTTTCATTGATGGTGCTTGTCGTAGTACCCAGAACCTATCATCCATGGCATGGGCTATATATGACCCTAAAGGTGATTTTATTGACCTTTAAGGTATATGCCTAGGTTGTACAACCAACAACATTGTTGAATACAGTGCGGTCATCGAATTGTTGTCAGAATCCATCGCTCTGGGCATCAGAGAATTGGTTGTCAACCTGGATTCGCAGCTTGTCGTCCTTCAACTCAACGGGCAATACTCCGTTAGGAACCCTCAAATATTGAGAATGTATCTCTGTATCCGTCTATTGGAAAGGAATTTTTATTATATTACATATCATCACGTTCCTAGATGCATGAATACATTGACATAGGCATTAGCTAATTACATGTTGGATAGATATTTACGAAAAATATAAAGCATAAGACAAACCATTTGTACCATAATAGACAGGAAAATACAACATATATATATATATATATATATATATATATATATATATATATAGATATATATATATATATATATATATATATATATAGATATAGATATGCAGAGAATGTTTGATACATCAAAACCCCAAAAAATAATATGTGTCTAAAATAACATCGGTGGCTCGCAGGCCTCATACATCTGTGGCACGCAGGCCTCAAAAAATATATAAGTGTTGAACGTAGGAATTAATCAACATGGTGTTCATGGTAGCACAAGACAGCTCGTGCAACACGACTCAGCAATCGATGGGTACGATTTGAGACTCCCACCGTGTGTCTCTGGTACCGACTGGGGCATGTCTCTTATCTGAGAATACTCTGGGATACCATGAGTTAACGCCTCAAGGTTCCTTGCGATCTCCTCCTCGTTTTCACTCCCTTCTTGATAAGGGGTGATAGCATCAATATGGCGAGGGATGCACCTGGCTATTGGGGACATCCCAGCTGGCCGCTATGGTCCAGCATCTGCATAAACAAGAGAAATGTTATAAGCATGCATATACCAAAAACAATTAAAAATCTCAAAATTAAAAATTTGATTTTTTACCTTTGTCATCGAAGTCCTCTCCATCTGGTAATGGCATATCTGGATCTCCAAGGAAATATGTGCCATTGTATGGCTAGTACTCCATGACAATCTTCTGTCATCGTAGCCATGAAAAGAATGCAGGTCGATATGACATATGTTGACCCCCAGTGATCTTGGGCATTAATCGACTCCAGCGGGCCATCCGCGGATCGCGTGGCATAGGAGGATCCACCTCAGTCAACTGATATTGCAACAGTGGTACTCATTCCAGGAAGAAGGTCACAAGTATAGATTTGAAGCCAAATTGCTTCATATTACCCGCTTTGGCCTTGGACAACTAGCGCTTAATGTTCATCATCATGGCCTTTGCCCAGTTCAAGATCGTAGGAGCTATGCAGTCAATAGCATAAAGGAACTTCGACTTGTTAGTCTCATGTTCCACCTGGGACCCCGCCACTCTATTGATAGTCAACAGAAGCACCCTCAGTGTCAGATCCCGCACACTTGAAATATCTATCCTCCCACTCTTGGATTTCAGGGCCTCAGGGAACTGTTCGGCAAGCAGGGAAGATATGCTTGCCCCATCGGATGTGACCCACACAAGTTCATTGGCTCACCTCTATGAGACAGTCCAGTGATGAAGTAAATATCTAAAGTTGTCAACTCCAGCTCCTAGTTACCAATGACAAAAATCTCCCGATTAATGTCCCAAAGGTTTATCAGCTATTGAAGCAACTCGGGCTAGGCCCGCATCCCTGGTGTAAGGAAGAATTTGAGGAGCCCGCAAGCCCTCAAAGCCTCCAAGAAATTTGGGTCATTCATTGCTTGGGTCTCAACATCTTCATGTTCTCGTTCCTTCCACTCCACCATTTTCAGCGATTCTCTCTTGCAAAATCCATTAATTTGAGTCAATAATCATCATTGGCACATTAAATTCAAGATTAAACAGTCAGTTTTTGAGAACATAGCGTTTTGCCCAATCCATGGCGTCGACCGCCTTTTTTAAAACAGTTGTATGGATGGCTTTGCTAATCACCCTCGGCCAGTGCGATTCCGTGCCTGGAAATCACGTCGACCGAGCGCGAAAAATATTTTCAAAAACCTCCCTAAAAATTAAAAAAAAAAAAATAGCTAAAAGAAGAAATAAATAGCATGAAAATGGAGCTCAGGGCTTCGGTTGTTACATGGAACTAGCAGCTTGTCGATGGACCTCCCGGATCTCCCGCAATTTGCTCCGGAACAACTAGGACAAAAGTGGGTAAAAAGTCTTCACAACAAAGGTAAAATGGTAAATGGTAAAAATATATTTACTTTCCCCTTTTTATTCATTTTTTTCATGAAAATATCAGGTTTTGTAAATATTTTGACCTATTTTGTCTCAAGGACTCGATAATACACTTTGCCTTACTTGTGCAGCGACAGGTGATGGATGTTCGACGATGACGATGAGTCATGTTTTAGCCCTTTTCTCGACTCGTTAAACTTATATGAAAAGATTGCCGAGTATTTCTTCCATTTTTGACTCGTTAAAGAAAATAAAAAAGGGGGGGGTCCACTTTCAGCGCTTTTTCGACCCTTTAAAAGCGAAAAGATGGTCGAGCCCTTATCATTTCGAACTTGTTAATGGATGCGAAATGTCATGCACCCAGTATAAGTTTACCCCTTTTTCGGGATGGGAGGCACTATTTATGAAAAAGTTACTCCTTGACTGAAATGTTCAAGCAGTTCTATCAAGTATTGTTTTCTACCTTTTTAGGCTCAAGAGACACAAATGTACAAAAGGGGATCATATGGAGTTTTCTTTTATGTGTCTTTTTCAAACTCTCTAAACATGAAAAAGATACTGAGTTACACCATTGTCGGACTAGTGAAACTATCAAACGACATCGGATTCGTCACCATGACGAACATGAGCTTATCCTTCCTAGGGATCGTTAAACTTACTAGGTTAGATTCGTCCAAAGGATGAACTTACAATGCAAGCATATGCTATCCCCTTCTAGCTTGCGATTAAAAAATAATTGGGGTACTTTCCATAAATGGTGGGGAGAAATTTGGAAATCTATAAGTCATGTCGGCAGCTCACTCTTGAACATGACACTCTTTGCTTCGTGTTGGGTTGGGACATCATCCTTTGTATCGTTGACCTTCCTGGGTTTGGATCGTTCATTTCTACCTTCCATCTGATCTTTGCCACGTCATCATGACCACCGATCCTATGGATCCAAAAGTTGCCAAACTTCCAGTTGTGTCGCCAATATGTTCAAGAGTTGTCCTTCTACAGTTACACTTACCTCTGATTCTTTGTATCATCCAAAATCATTTTGCATCCTCTCGTCTTGCGTCGATGATGTGGGATTCATTATGGCCCTCCTTCGACACAGTCACTTTCCATCAACTTCGACTCATTATCCAGGAAGTTGATCGAGAGACTCCCTTCCAATACCTTAGAGCTTGCATGCCCTAATGGCAATTTCTTCGCACTCGACGACAAGTTCACATCATTGGCTTTCGATCAAGTGATTTCACGGGTGTTCAACTTCAGTTCCTGTATTCACATTCTGTGAATTGCGCTGATAGTACCTTTAGGACCATTGTCATTATTGGTGGTTTCTCTCACACTTGTTAACAATTTACATCATTGACTGGTAATCAAGCCACTTTCTAGCATGTTCGACGTCAACACATCTGTTCGCATGCTAGGATCTGTACTTTGATCAGTTCATGTTGGATCACAAGACCCTAGACTCAGATCACAAAAGTCTAGGTTGCAAAGTGATGTGACATGATTATGATGATATGCATGTCTCTTTCAGATGGTTGGTTGCGACCAAACCATGAGTTATCATATGTATTCCTTCTCATTATTGGATGGCTGCACCAATACCTAGATCCATTTACATGATCATTCTCTGGATGCCTGCATCCATGCCATGATTCATGTATCATTTGACAGAGATCTCAGTTTTTGTATATGTATTTGTACTTTTTTGCAGGTTTTCTGACGGCAGAATATGGTTCCCCACACTTATTTATAAAGCATTTCATCCCTCACTCCAACTCGTTCTTCACGCTTTAGGGGGCATCTGTTTCATAGCATTTTGTCACTGTCCTTGTACTCCCCGTTCCTTGATCGTGGAGGACCTCTACAGTGAACCCCACATGCTTTTCCTTCATGAAGAAACTCCCATTATGTCCCTCTTCATGAGCAGATCAATTCCCTTTTGCACCATTTCCCCTGAAACTTCTATTTTTCCTAGTTTACAAGACCGAGGCTAATGGCCTTTGTCTTCCATACACCAATGTGAAGAGATTAGCACTACTCCTCACGCTGACCAGAGCTACTGAGATGTGTTTCAGTGCCGGTCCTGTTATGGAAAGTTTCTTAAATTAGAGTCGAAGCTTCCAGCTTTAGAAGCTTCATAATAGAAGTCTGGTAAATGGTTTGGCCGGATGGGGTCGAGGATGACAGTTTGGGCTCCTTTCCCCTATAATGGTGGAAATACCTCAAGGGATAATTCCTTCTCCCATGAGAAGAGGATCCATCTCCCATCCATATTTCCTATATAAACCTCCCTTCTTCCCAAGCATAAACTAGTGTGAGTGTTATAGTTGCAGAGTATTGATGCTATTTTGGTTTGAGTAGACAAGCAAGCTATTACTAGTTGTAGTTATCTAGTTGTATGAGGGAGAAGTGTATTTTGATTTGGAGTGAAGCCTAAAGGGAAGAGCCATCGTGGAATGCTAGTAGAAGTGTGTGGGAACCTGGTCTTATCAGAGGAATACTGCAACGTCAAGATGAATGGTTGTAATCTCTATTTGATATTAATATATGCAACTATCGATTGATTTCCTACATGTTTTGTAATATTACATACTCATGTCTTAATGTTTCTTGGCTTGTTAAGTAGGTTGAATTTCAATTTTTTTATTATTATGTTTGTGTGTTGTTGTTGTTTACTTGTTTCATGAGCTTGAAGAAGGAAGCGAGAGATTTCTGAAGCGAGAAAGCGAGGACATCATCAAACAGGATAAGTGACCAAGAGGTAGGTCCTCTTGATTGATTCTAACTTAAGGAAATCTTCCATAGAATGTATATGTTGTGGCCAGACCCATTTTTGGAGTAGAGGAATTCACTCATGTCCACACTTATAATTTTACTTCACCACAGACTACTTTCCTCATTGATGTGATTAAGGAACAAGTGTGCATAGAGAAACCTCAAGGATTTGAGGAATATGGAAATGAGTCTCATGTTTGTAGGTTGAAGAAGGCCTTGTATGTACTCAAGCAAGCTCCAAGAGCTCGGTATGCTCATATAGACAGTTATCTGACGAGACTAGAATTTACCAAAAGCGAAGCCGATAGAAACCTTTACTTTAAGGTTGTGAAGAATGCACTTGTGATCTTACTATTATATGTAGATCACTTTTTTATGACAATTTTTCAGCCTCTTATCATTCAGTGAAAGAAGCAGTTGGCTTCTGATTTCAAAATGAAGGATCTTGGGTTGATGCACTAATACTTGGGATTATAAGTATGGAATAAACCTCGTGAAGTCTTCCTTGGTTAAGGAAAATATGTGATAGAGATCCTTTAGAGATTCGGTATGATGGATTGCAAATCCATGGCGACTCCCATTGTGACAAACCTGAAGAAGTTAAGATGATCTGACTCCAGATTAGTAGATCCATCCATGTACCAACGACTGATTGGTATGTTGATGTAATTGGTTAACATCGAGCCAAACTTTTTCTTTTTGTGGACACATTGAGCCAGTTCCAGGTATAACCGAGACATGATCATTGGATTGCAGCAAAGCACATCTTGAGATATTTGCATGGTACAATAAACTATGGCTTATGGTATGTTGCAAACAAGGATGTACAATTTCAAGGATATACAGACAATGATTTGGTAGGAAGTGTTGAAGACATGAAGAGTACCTTGAGAGTATACTTCAATTTGTTATTTTCTATGATATCATGGATGAGTAGGAAGTAGAGTTCGATCATGACCAGCACTACTAAAGCAGAGTACATCACAGCCAATGTGGCTTGTACCGAAGCATTATGGCTTCGGAGGTTGTTTGCAAGATTGTTCGACCAAGAGTTGGAACCAACGGTGATACACTGCAATAATCAAATTTGTGTGAATCTTTCAGATAATCTCATGTTCCATGACAGGTTGAAGCATATTGATATCAAGTACCACTACATTTGTGACATGATGCAAAGGAGAGAAATAAATCTCGAGTACATTTCCACCGATGAGACAAAGTTGATGTTTTGGTGAATTTGTTGCTAAGGCACAAGTTATTATACTTCAAAGACAAGTTTGGGTTCATGGAGATCACCCCTCTTGTTGACAAGGAGTATTGATTCATCTGCAACATGGATGGAAATTCTCCCGAAAGGGAGAATGGATCTAAGAGACCTAGAGGGTTCAACAGAATATGTTGAGTGAGTGTCTCTTGGAGGAGGACCTTGATCACACACCAAAAATGGTGGAGCGAGGCCTTGGACCTTGATCACACACTAGGCATGGTGCAGTAAGTTCCTTCAGTATTTGGACCTTGATCACACACCGAAAGGGTGGAATGATGTCATGTACCTTGATCACACACCGAATAGGGTGGAGTGATGTCATGTTTAACATCTACACCCGATCACCAACCAGGTATGGTTTGAGTGAGAAATTGGTCCAAATTTCTCACCAGGAAGGGTGAGTGAGTGCTTGCTAGTTGAGGGTCTTAGCATTTTGGCCTAGGTTGTGGCCACGGGATTTGAGGACTGACCACTCTAGAGGAGTGAGTCATGTTATGTTGATGACATTGCCACGTTTTGGTACCTCCCCGGATATGGCCACTAGCGGATGTTGATGATAGATGATGATGTTGGTAATAATAGATAACCCTTTCTTTAGAGAAATGTGTTCAATCTAAGAACATCTATGATAGAAATTATGAATACCTCCGTAGTTAAGTTGGAGTGTTGAATTTGTAAATATGGTCGATATTCATAATATACTTTTGGTCACTTAATTTAATTATATTTATCGTTGTAAAGCATATTTATAAATGCTTCGGTCAAAGAAAATTTATCTTGAGTCAAAGTCCCATTGCAACTTTTAAAAGATGTAAATTTAAAGTTTTGAAATGTAATTTTTTGCTCCAAAAAGTGACAAGTCGGCTTCTCTCCAAGTCAAGTCATCCCTAGCCAAGAGACATGTCTATTCACCCTAGACAAACTAATATATAAAGGCAACTCGAGCTCCTGATTTTGTATATTTACATTCCTCACTCAAGACAACTTATGGGCAAGCGAAGGAGGTCAAGAAGGATGAATAAGGACAAAGAAAAAAAGGCAAAGTTTCTCTCTCTACTCTCCCATCAACTCACACATGTGAATAAAATTCTCTCTGTGATTCGCACTATTTCTGGGCATTTTGTTGCAAGGAACCAAAATTTTTTGGGTTACTAGGCAGTTTCTAGGGGCTGAAATTCTGGGCTACTGGATAATTACTGGGAGTCAGAAATTCCTAGATCTAACAGGAAGAACGAAGTGGGGGATTAGTTTGAGTGACTTGACTTGAAGGAGAAGACTAGGTTTGACCATATGTTTAGGTTTGTCTCTTATTGAACAAGAATAATTTCTCTATTGAAAAGGTTGTTGGGTATTTCCCCGTAGTGGGTTTTCCTAGGGTAAATATTATCTCTCTTTTGTGCATTCTGATCTCTATTGTTAGTCTATTGTTTCTTATAGTTGAATTTCTGAAGTATAATTGTCAAATGATATAATTGGAATAACATAAAATAAGATATACATCAAAATTAATTATCATAATTTCAAAAATATTGTTCTAACTCTAATTGCAATAAAAATCAAAACAAACAAATTGTTGTCATTAACCTCAAAACTCAAAATTGTGGTCTTCGCACCAATTTGATTTTTACGTTATTAAGGTCATAGTTGCAAGAGATTGTAATTCTAAACCCTCTCCCAGTGCCCTACCCTCCCACCCAACATACCCTTCCATCCAACCAAAAGGGATGTTACTAGTAGCACAACTTTTCAAAATAATGTAAAATTAGCCGCTAGATGCAACTTCTAAAAAACAAGAACTCTATTCTCCTCGAGTCGTTAACTATATTGTAGAGGAGGATCCCTCTTAATTTAAGACTACATTTCATATGGTCTCTTATTTTTTTCTAACACTATGTTTAGTGTTGGACAGTTCATGGATAGTGGAGCTCCATGAGATATGATGGAGCATTATTAAGCAAATTTATGGTACAAAAGGGAAGCATTAATATAGAGCTTGGTGATGATGTTGCTTATAGGAATTGGATCCATTTCCTTCTAGATTTCGCTAAGTGATATTTTATTTTCGCTTGGAATGAAGAAGAATCCTCTTATAATGTCTTATATGACATATGTATAATGGACAGTTACTTTTGAGGGATGGTGATTAGAATCTCGTTAGTCCAAGGGATTTCGTTAGAAATTTGAGGAAAGGTGGCCTTTACAAATCATTTATTGATCCTATATCACTCACATATTCCATCAAGAAACTAGATGAACCTTCTAGATTTGAGAAGGCACATGTACTACAAGAAAAAAAGCTCAAATCTTCAATGAGGGTTGAGTATACCTCCTAGGGGACATGTTAAGCATATTGCATTGACTTTTCTCATGTATGATCCTTCTTGTTGTCTTGAGGAGAGGCATGACACCTTGATGGAGGATGATGTTGGGATCGATTCCATGTTTGTTGTTAAAGGGAGTGTTCTAAAGTACATAATCAAGGTTGTTGAATTCTCTTAGATAAAGGGAGTTGACCATGATAATACTATCACTTCATGATTTTCTCAAAAAGAGGGACTTGACCATGATAATACTATTGCTTCAAGATTCTCTCAAAAAGAGGGAGACTGCCTAGTTCAAGTGTTTCAATTTCCAATCATTTTGAGGTGTATGAAAGGATTTTTAGTTAATAGCCTTATATGGGTTGTTACCACGTAACATGAGCTTGCTAATTCAATATGGATGAGACCTATGAAAATTCCTACCCTTATGACCTTGATCAAATGTGATTCTCTTATCTTTGGTATTTTGTAGAGATATGATTACTTTAGATGAAGACATCATGAATAATTATATGTGTGGTGTCCAATGACTTTGGCATATCATGTCAATTTGAGGGATGGATTTACAAACGTGGCTTATCACCCAAAGTTATGTTCCATCAATTTCACAAGCAATTATATTCTTTGAAGGTTTCAGATGTTGTGGTAGCATTTTTATAATGGATGGGTAATAATTATTTTCTAGGAAACTGTGATTGATTCAGGGATTACATGTACAAATTTGTAGTTGGAAAGTTTGGTGGAGTTGCAAAGTAGTCAACAAGTGTTGGTGAAAACTCTTTCATTGTGCACTATGTTTGGTGTAAATTCATAATAATTTGGGCACATGGTGTATGATTAGGCCCTAGGTGATTTTTCATGGTTGTGCACATTGGAGGTGGCTTATGAAACGTTTGTTTGACTTCAATTGGATGATTACATGAAATTATTTCCTAAGTTATTTAAGATCTTTAAGTCGTGTGGTGGCATTTAAAGTATCGATCGCCTTAAGGAGGTTGCTTTCTTAGAGAACACCCCACAGTGGAGAAGCATTTAGTATGATGCAGGAGGTTGTTGAGACCTAAACAACATTAGCTTGCTTGGATGCTTACATAGAGGAATAGAGTCAACTTGAGGATGCATGACTTGCAACATGGCATAGCGAACCTAATAGATCACATGGGTTAAGAGGAGCATTGAAATCATTAGAGGATTGTAGGATTGTGAGACACATCTCATGGAGCACCCTTATATTGGTGTGTTGCATGTGTATGGTATCACCATGAAGGTTGACATGTGTATCCTTGGAATTTAGCACTTCATACACTGGAGCATACTTGTGGCTTTGTAAGTTTCCTATAAGGATTTACACCCACATATATTTTGTCGTCCATGCTTGCATATCATACATACAAAGGAAGGAGAGAGATATTTCATCATTCTCAATCCATTATCATCTTTTGTTAAAGATGTAAAGAGAGTGGTGCATTAGTCACCACCCGTTTGTTCTTCATCTATGACTTTTCTATGCCTTGTCTTGGAGGAACTAGGTTTTCTTAAAGTTTTGGAACATCATGAATATTAGGTTTAAGATTTCATCCATTATAAACACTGGAGCTAGGGTTTTTTAATTAAATTATACATTGTACCTAGATTGTACTTGTTGAAGTGTAGAGAAAAGGAAATGTAACATTGATATCGTTGACGGTCTTAACATTGTCTTGATGATAATGAAGATTCATTTCTTTAATTACTCTTGTTATAACATGGTTTTCAGATCTGGTTTATGCGTGATAAGATATTGAAGTTTGTGAAACATATCTGATAAAAAAAAAATCTTATATTTCTTTCTAGATCACATATGTTAAGGGGTGTAATATTGTCTATTGTCGCTATTATTTATTGTATTTCACAATAGTGAAAAGGATGAAAGATCTTATGTTTAAATATGAGGAAACCTTTAGAAAATAAATGAAATTTCTAAATTTGCACAATTACACTACCTTTGAAAATTTCGACAATATCATCTACTCCCAAAAGTTTTGCATCTTTTTCTTAACAAGTCTATTTTTATTTGTATGAATAATTCATTAAACATTTAACAATTGTGAAACCATGATGTTTATTTCCCTTGTATGAATGTTTAAACATTAGACACATGAACAATGGAGATTAATTGCTCCTAAATCATAGTAATATAAAATAATTTTGTGTAGGAGTGGCGGGAGGGGGAGAGGTGTTGTATGGCCCCGAGAAAATGAAAGTAGAAGAATATTCATGGAGCCTTGGTTGAATGACAAAAAATATTGCTAAAGCTTGAGCTCTATTTCACCGTATCCAGAGAGTAAAAGAATATAAGGTATCTTACCTTACTATGCTAGGGGATTCTCTCCTCCTTATACAACATTTGGTAAAGGGATCAACTCAAAAAGATGAGGCATTGGGCCATCACATGAAAAGAATCATGGAGACAATGAAGGTATGGCTTATGTATAATTCTTCCATGTGCTACGTGAATTCAACAAGAAGGAAGATAAGTGTTCCAACGAAGGGTGTAACTTAAAGCTGGGTGATCCTGTTATCAATGGGAAACCCAGATTCTCCCAAATTCCCTAAGTTTCAAACATGAAAGACATTAAAATTAGAGTATTTCTTTGTTAGGAATACTGAAAAGGGGGGTGAATCAGTATTTCCTTTTACAATTTTTATTTTACCAGTTAATATCACTTATTAACGGAACACAAAAAATATATGTGTAAAAAAATAATAACTCTATTAATAAAGACAATGAGGACTCCAATCCTCTTTTACAATATTCAAATTTCAATCTATACAATAATTCCTCAGATGAATAATCCAATCTCAAACCACCAAGCTCCAACCTGTACTTTTCCAAGCACCAACTTGGTCTTCTTGAGGACTCCAACCCTCTCAATTGGTTTAGGCTCCAACATGGTCTTCGGACTCCAATCCTCTAGGGCTCCAACCCTCTGCTTTAGATATTCAATGTAGGTTCTGTTATCACCAAAATAAGGCCCTGATAGGCTACTAATCAGACTATCTCAGTGTAACTATTTCAAACCAATCTTTTAGCTAAGGCTTAGCCTCCTCAGCCTGAGAGGGCTCTCTCAAAGGGTTAATGGTTTTGATTAAATATATGGCTAGATGGCTAACCCTATGGTTTGTGATTGTATATGTTTATAGGTTGAAAGATGAAGGTTGGCTACCATTGGGCTCTGGAGTCAAAGTATGTTCAGTACCACAGCAAGATCAGCTTAACATGAAGTCAGGGCATAGAGAGTTTTTATACATCAACAAAACAAAGATACAATGCAAGGAAACACAGTTTATAAATACATGAAGGAAGTTAGAGCATCATTGATGAGTTCTAAGTAACATGTATTCATATCACTGCAAGAAAGTGAAAGAGGAAAGCCATGAGACAATAGGACATTAAAAAATCTCTTTGAATCCTGAGTAGTGAATCCAACACATTCTACCTAGCATGGAAGTCAAGGCATTATAGAGTTCAAGTGCAGAAATGCAAATATAAAACAGTGAAACACAGTTAGTTTATCTATGAACGAAGTCAGAGCATCATTAATGAATTCTGAGTATCATAAGTAAATATCACTGCAATGTAAGTATTGGAAGATGCCATCAAAACAAGAACATACAAGAGCTCTTCATGAATCTTGAGTTGTCTAAGTAGAAATTCTGCATTCAGGTTAAAAAATACACAGTCTGCACATAGAGCGGCAGCTAAGCCAAAAAGTCTCCAACCCTTTGCTAATTCGACCTCTTGCTCTATATAAATCATTTCAAACATGTATTCCCTCATCACTCATTAAGATAATTCTAATTTTCTATGAGTGACACCTATTCTAACCATAAAACAAACTATTAAATACAAATGACAGCTAACTAGAAGCCCTAGAGTCCTAATACAATTAGGAGTGTAACTCCTTATTATGATTACAACAACCTTATCTAAACATGAAAGCATTATTTGATAGATGCAACCTCATGAAGTCGAATTTGATGAAGCCTCCCACGTTGTCACCTTACTGCTGATGACAAGCCCTAGATATAAGGGAACATGTTTCCCTGTTTTTAGGTTTAGGATCCTTGAAAATTGGCACGTGGGACAGAGCCTTTATATTCTCATCCATGACTTATTTTATGAAACTGAAGGAGGTTTATGTAGCCCATGATGTCTAGAACAAAAACCTCTCTTTTTTTTTTAAAACACTTCTCCAGCTGTCCAGAATCTATCCTTGGAAAACATGTGTAAAACAGGGAAAATCCGTTTTCTAAAATTAGGGTTCCAAACAAAGTTTAGTATCTCCCAACTGAAAGCACTTAAAAAGAAAGAGACATAGGTTATTGTAGCTGGAGATTTTATGAAGATAAACTTCCCTCAAAATTCTAAAATACCTTTTCTTGTAACCAGAAACTGATCTTGAAAAAGACTGCTAAAACTAGAAGACAAAGATTCACTTTCAGCAGTTTCATAGCGCAAGTTTAACCATATATTTCTCCCACCTCAGAACGAATTTGAAGAAATTGAAAGAGGTTTTTGTAGTTTAGTATGTTAGGAGGAAAATCCTCTTTCAGTTTTTGAAATTTAGTTCTCAGTTGCTCAGGAGACCTTCTGGAATTTGACTAGTAAAAGCAGAAAACAGAGATTTTTACAGGTTGCTTCAGGGGTTTCGTAGCGTGCTACAAAAACTCCTAGTTCAGAATCCTTGATTTCGTAGCGCAGCCAGTAAAAATTCTGGGTATTGTGCTACGAAAACAGCTAGAGTGATTTTTTCACTACGAAAACCTTGACACATGGAATTTTAGGTGATGTGGGACAAGTGATGGGCAAGAACGGAGTGTTGACCCTATTTGACCATACCAGCAAGACTCTTTTCTAAATCTTAGACACTAAAGCGACCATGGAAAGACTAGACCAAGTGATCTGGATTTAAACAGGAACGCAACAAATTACAGAGATAACCATATACACAAAGATGCAGCGGAAATAATACTTCATTTCATTAATGGAAAATACTGAAATATGCTTACAACCAGAAATGGAAATAAACCAGCTAGGGCGATGGTAGCTTATCTCTGAGAAGAGATGTGATGGCTACATGCCTCTGAACTGTGTTACAATGAGGCTCGAAGGCCTATTTATTGTTGAGAAACAATGGAAAACCCTTAACATTCCAAAACCTAACCCTAGGAGATGAAACGCCAAACTGTGGGCCCCGTTTGGGGTAAATTGGTACATCAACTTCCCGGGGTCGTAACTTTGGCATATGATCTCTGTTTGACGCGTACAATTGCTCATTAGAAAGATCTATCCGAGCACTATCATTGTTGGAACGGGCAACATGGGTCCATGGAATGGACCCATGTTGCCCTCGGATTCCCCAAAAAACGTCGTTTAGGGCCTCAAAACGGCTCCGGAAGTTCAAGACCCGAAAAACTGCTAAAAATAGTAAGTTGTGCTACAATTAAGGAAACTGAAAATGCTGAGAAAGACAATGGTGGGGGTCCAGGTGGACTTGGCAGGTGGCCACCAATATCCACCTGGATCATTCCTCTCCCCTTAGGAAGCAATGGTCCCCATTGCGTTGAGCTCCTCCATGAGATGAGGAAACTTCTGCTGAACTTGTTCCCTGGCGAGCCACTTGCCCTGCTGAAGGAGTTGGCCTGCTTTGACAACTCGATACAGTTGGATATTCTGTTGGCGAGTGTTCTTGATCTGTGTGTCCATGATCCGATCAGTTACAGCTTGTTCCATGCAATCTGGATTTAATTCTGTGGGTTTGAGCTGTTCTGCAATGTCGGATGTGTCTAGCAATGGTGGAAAGTATGGCCGAAGGCGGTCCACATTGAACACTAGGTGCAGGCCAAGGAATGGGGGAATGCTGAGCTCAAATGCATTGTCTCCCATAGCCTTAGTAATGGTGTAAGGACCATATCGGAGTGGTCTCAATTTCCGATAGGCTCCAGTAAGGCGTTCCTTTTGCAAATGCAACCAGACTTTGTCGCCCACCTGAAACTTGTGTGGCACCCGATGTTGATCATGTCACTGCTTGTACTTGGCATTTGATTTCTCAAGAATGTCATGGACCTGCTGGCGAATATGTTGGATGCGCTCAATGAAGCTGGTGGCCTTATCTGTTTCGGACTGGACATGAGCTGAATTCATGTGAGTAGCTGCAAGTGGCATGGCCACATCAATGGGGCATAGTGGCTGGAATCCCAAACCCACCTGAAAAGGGATATGGCCAGTGGAGCTGTGAAGAGCTCAGTTGTAGATGTGCTGAACATAGGGGAGGCTCTCACCCCATGTGCGTGGATGCTTTGAGTTATACATGCGCAGAATGTGCACAATCATCCTATTGACAACCTCTGTCTGGCCATCAGTTTGAGGATGGAAGGCTGTGGACTTCGTGAGTTTGGTGTCCAGCATTGACCAGAGACTGGACCAAAATGTGCTGAGAAACCGACTGTCCCGATCTGAGATGATAGACTGTGGGATCCCAAAGTGCACCCACACTCGTTTAAAGAAGAGTTTAGCAGTGGCTTCTGCTGTGATATTCTTCTTGCAAGCCACCATAATGGCCATCTTCGAGAACCTGTCGACGACCACGAAAACACAGTCATTTCCATGCTTAGTGGAAGGAAGGCCTGACATGTAATCCATGGAGATGGATTCCCAAGGTCGACTAGGGGTAGGCAACGGGGTATAGAGGCCGTGCTTCTTAATGGTCGGTTTGGCAATGGCACAGGAAGTACATGATCGGATGTACTTCCCAACATCCTGTCGAAGATTCGGCTAATAGAAATAATTTTGCAGTACTGCCACTGTTTTCTCGACCCCGAAATGCCCAGCAGCCCGACTGTAGTGTGCTTACAAAATCATCTTGGCACGCTCGCTTGAAGGAACACAAAGGTGACCGAGGTGGCATAATAGGGCATCCTGGAGGTGAAAATCTGCAACATGCCGACCCTCCAAGAGTGTCTGGTATGTGTGGCCGAATTCTGGGTCGCTTTTGTAGAGAAGTGGCCAATCAGAAGTCTCATTCCCACAAGAGTTGAGCACGGTGGTTAGCGCCATGATCGGTGGTCGACTGAGGCAATCTCCAACATTATTGGTGCTGCCCTTTTTATACTTGATATTCAAGTGAAATTGTTGCAGGTATGTAGACCACTTCTGATGGCGATCATTCTGCAATTTCCCTTGGGTCTGTATGAACTGCAGGGGTCGGTGGTCTGTGTGGATGACCGTTTCCTTCCCCAAAATGTAATGCTTCTATTGTCGGAAGGCCTGTACAATGGAATACATCTCTTTATCATAAGTGGGGTACTTCCGGACTGTGTCTGAAAGTGTTTCACTGTGATATGCCACTGGATGTCCATGTTGAGTAAGGACTGCCCCAATAGCATAGTCAGAGGCATCTGTCTCGACCTCAAATGGTTGTTGTAAATCTGGTAACGCGAGCACTAGTGCCGTGCAGAGGCGATCCTTCAACTCCCTGAATGCCTTCTGTTGAGATTCAGACCAAAAGAATTTTGCTTTCGCCCCTCCCTTGGTGACTTGACTCAAGGGCCAAGAAATATGAGAAAACCCCAACACAAACCTGCGGTAGAAGTTGGCCAGACATAGAAAGCTGCGGAGCTCTGTTAGAGTGGTTGGAGAGGGCCAATCCTGAATGACTTGGACCTTGGCTGGATCGACATGCACCCCCTATTCATCAATGATGTATCCCAGATACTGAACCTGGGTCATGCCAAAAGTGCATTTCTCCAAATTGGCACATAGCTTGTGTTGCCGCAGTGTTTGGAGAACCTGTCGGATGTGGTGGAGGTGCTCTTCCCAACTCTGGCTGAAGATCAGAATGTCATCCAAGTATACTACTAGAAAGGAGTTGGTGAATGGCCGCAAGATGCCATCCATTAGCCTCATAAAGGTTGCAGGAGCATTCGTCAATCCGAAAGGCATAACCAACCATTCGAAGAGGCCCTCCTTTGATTTGAAGGCAGTCTTCCACACATCGGAGGGTTCGATTGGTACCTGGTGATATCCTGACTTCAGATCGATCTTGCTGAAATATTTCGCCCCCTTTAGTTGGTCTAGGAGGTCATCAATCCGCGGGATCGGGTACCTATTACGGACAGTGATCTTGTTCAGTGCCCGATAGTCAATACAGAGTCTCCACGTCCCATCCTTCTTCTGTACCAACACGATCGGGCTCCCACCGGGCGATGAACTCGGACGGATGTGACCTTTCTGCAGGAGCTCCTGAATCTGCCTCTTGATTTCATTGTTCTCCAGAACTAAGCGCCGATAAATTGGTCCATTGGGTAGCGGCGCACCTGGGGTCAAATCGATGGAGTGCTTGACTTGACAGTGCAGAGGAACCCCTGCCGGGGAGGTGAAGATGTCCTCGTACTCCTCCACAATCTTGTCCATCTATAGTTGTCGTGCAGAGGGACCCCGTTTGGAGGCCGCGGCCACTGTCTTCTTCTTTCCTTGAGGGCGTATCATCAGGAAAACAAATTTCCTGGTTTTGGAAATGATCTTACTGCATTGTTTTGCAGTAATCAAAGAGATGGTAGCAGGTGGTGCTACCTCTGGTATCCTGAACAACTTATTTCCCAATGTAATAATAACAGCATGGGGCCTTGATTCATACACAGCATGTCGCTTCCACAAGTATGGTTGTCCTAGTAATACATCACAAACTTCAAGGGGAGCAATGTCACATAATACCTCATCCGTGAAGGGCTTGATGTTGTATGGAAGACGACACTGCTGGCTCACGCGAAGATCTCGTCCTTGGTGAAGCCACCCAATGGTGTATGGTTGTGGATGTGCTGTGGTCGATAAGCCCAACCGCTTCACGACCTCTGCCGAAATGAGGTTCTTTTGACTCCCGCTATCAACAATGAACTGTATCGGGGAGCCCTTTACCCACATCTGGGAGTGGAAGAGACGCTCCTCCTCCTCTGGATCTTCGGGTTCATTTTTCTGGATCTTTGCGGTAGCAACAGTGGCGTTGGGATCCGCATCAATGATCTGCTTCCCTTTTTCATACCCCTTATCGGGTTCTGACTCAGAGTCGGAACATGCATCTGATTCTGAAACCTTTAGCTCAGCCACCAGTGACTGCTTGGCCCGACACTCACTTGTGTTGTGAGTGGAGCTCTTATGGAACTCGCACCATTTTCCAGTGTCCTTTCTCGACTTCGCGGCGCTGTTCTTTGCTTGCAGCTTCGGCTGGTTGTCTTGGGCTATCCCGCCTTGGCTTTGTCCTTTGTTCTGTGGTTTAGGGGCACCTTTCCCCTTCTTTGGATTCGCAGATCCAAAGTCTCACTTCTTTTGTTTAAACTTCTGCTCGACCTTGACGGCATATCGGTATGCTGCGCCGAGCGAGGGGATGTTTAGGAATTGTATTTCTTCCTGGATGTACTTGTGCAGGCAGCCACGGTATTTGAGCATCAAATGTTGCTCCGAATCCTTGATACCCAACTTTGTGCGAAGGGTATGGAAAAGATTGGTGAACTCCGGCACGTCTTGGTCCCTTCCCTGCCGCAGCATGGTCCACTTTATGTATTCATCCTCATAGCTTCCGACAGGGTAGTACTGCTCCTTGATGGCATCCCGGAACGAATCCCAGGTGGGTGCGGCTGAAAATAGTGAGCCAGTACTTTCATCCTTCTGCTCGCAATAGGTTTCCCACCAGTCCTTGACGTGGGGGGCTACTTTGAGAAGAGCAAAAACAATCTTTTCCCGACTTGAAAATTCATGAACAGAAAAATAACCCTCTAGCAGATTTAACCATTTATCTACGGCATCTGCGTCTATCTGACCCTCGAATATGGGGATTTCAAAATTAACTTGTACCTTAAAGGGTGTGGCGTTTCCAGAGTAGCTGCTAGAAGTCGATGCGTCGCTTTTGGGTAGCCGCTGAAGGATCTGGGCAAAGTTGTCCATCATCGCGTTCCGTTGTCGCTCGAGGGCTTCTTCGAGCAAGATTTTGATGGGATCTCCTGCCCCCTCGTCTTTCTTCTTGTCCGCCATGGGAGGCCGTCGGGATTTACGAGGCTGGTCTTGCAAAGGTTCAACCAGTTCAAGCCCTAACTCCTTATATCCCGACCTTGTTGGGGACATGCAAAGAAAAACAGAGAAAAAGCAGACCGCTCTGATACCACTAATCCGGATTTAAACAGGAACGCAACAAATTACAGAGATAACCATATACACAAAGATGCAGTGGAAATAATACTTCATTTCATTAATGGAAAATACTGAAATATGCTTACAACCAGAAATGGAAATAAACCAGCTAGGGCGATGGTAGCCTATCTCTGAGAAGAGATGTGATGGCTACATGCCTCTGAACTGTGTTACAATGAGGCTCGAAGGCCTATTTATTGTTGAGAAACAATGGAAAACCCTTAACATTCCAAAACCTAACCCTAGGAGATGAAACGCCAAACTGTGGGCCCCGTTTGGGGTAAATTGGTACATCAACTTCCCGGGGTCGTAACTTTGGCATATGATCTCTGTTTGACACGTACAATAGCTCATTAGAAAGATCTATCCGAGCCTCAAAACGGCTCCGGAAGTTCAGGACCCGAAAAACTGCTAAAAATAGTAAGTTGTGCTACAATTAAGGAAACTGAAAATGCTGAGAAAGACAATGGTGGGGGTCCAGGTGGACTTGGCAGGTGGCCACCAATATCCACCTGGATCACCAAGAATAACACCAATCCTTTGGAATCTTAGTGATGTCAAAACACATGGTGAGGCTTTTAGGACATGGAATGAGGCTGTGAAACTTTTTTTTTTGGAAAAGAGAATGACACCTATTGAGATGAGATGACTCAAAACCTATAAGACTATGACTAGAAACAAGGCAAACTTTCCAAAGCTTAGAAACAAAAATTTTAGGGTGATAACAGTGGCTCCACTAGGGATAGTTTGCCCTTGTGGTATACTAAGAACTTGTAGCTCCAATGCTGCTATCCATCTTTTAGAATAAAACTCTGAACTTCTGCCCAATTTTCTCCTCAAACCTTTAATGATTTCTGAAAGAAGAATTCAATATTGCACCTATTGAAACAGATGCTCAATCAACCTACCCTGAGCTTATTTGCACATTGCTACCTACCCTATCAGCTGCAATCTCCACTTGTAGCTCAAGGAACATGAAACTTCCAATGAAGCCAATCGTCGATCTGATCTGACACTTGAATCTCTTGACTATGCTTGAAGCAAAAATAAACCAGATACTGAAATAACCAAGGCAGCATGAGGTGTAACTGTTCTTCAAGATGAAAATATAGCTGGAAGCCTGAACAGTAAATCTTTTCCATGTAGTTAGATATAGGGTCAAAAAACACATGGTTAGTTTGCTGATTCTCATAACATTCTATATCTTCAAACAACTGATCCTCAGCTACACAACATTTATTTGATACGCTATCCAACTACTTTTCTAAATGATTCCCACAAACAATGTAATTTTTCCTCATTATTATGATCATTCTTTGAAGTAAGTTGCTGCAAGGAATTACAAAAATGAACAACCTTTTCCTCTGCCTGAGCGTTATAAAAAATTTCTTCCATCATTTCTTCTTGGTGTTTGTAATCATTTTCATACTCTTTGTGATCAAAAGATTAGCAAGTTTGCTACATCTCTACATCAATCTCGGAGGATGTAATATGATTTTCATAAGTAAACCCCTGCTGATTTTCATGCTGCATTTCATGGGATGTTATACTTTCTTCTTGGTGTTGAAATGTATTGTTATGAAGAGCCTCTAAAATTTCTTCATCCATAAACTCATCATCATCATAACAATCCTCCAAATATTGAATAAAACTCGTAGAATGTTTACAACAATCTTTGACCAGCAATAAGGAGGGATGACACTCTTTATACATGTCATAGAATACATCATGGAAATCAGCAAGAGAATATAATGAACCATTTTCCAAGCTTTTATACCAAGACCATGCTTTTCCTTCTAAAGTGGTCATAAACATCCTCATGAGACAATCTTCAGGGAACTGAACCTTAAGACTGCGTACATGCATATGGAACCTAACCAAATGAAGAGCAGCATTGTCTTTCTTTTCATCTTTGAATATTGGAAGATCATCTAACCAATCAACCTTTGGCATAGGATTTGGAAAAACAAGGATATGAGACCGATCCATAGGGGCATACCTGGCATTCATTCTTGCAATGGAACTCATTTTGAAACTTCATCAAGCTACAGATATTCTAGCAGTGGAGTCACCTTCCAATTTGTTATTTGATGTGTGGAGTCGCCAAGGTAGTTTTGCAGCCTCAAAAAGATGTCTGAGCTCCTGCTACCTTCAGAAGTTCAGTTTCTTGATTTCGGGAATGAATAGACTTCAGTCTCCCGGAAAACGCACCAAAATGTTATCACCAAAATAGGGCCCTGATAGGCTGCTGAGTAGACTATCTCAGTGTAACTAT
Source organism: Pinus tabuliformis (assembly GCA_031772625.1). NCBI lineage: Eukaryota > Viridiplantae > Streptophyta > Pinopsida > Pinales > Pinaceae > Pinus > Pinus tabuliformis. Next base: position 45,593,230 of record CM062815.1, read on the forward strand.
TTCAAACCAATCTTTTAGCTAAGGCTTAGCCTCCTCAGCCTGAGAGGACTCTCTCAAAGGGTTAATGATTTTGATTAAAGATATGGATAGATGGCTAACTCTATGGTTTGTGATTGTATATGTTTATAGGTTGAAAGATGAAGGCTGGCTACCATTGAGCTATGGAGTCAAAGTATGTTCAGTACCACAGCAAGATCAGCTTAGCATGAAGTCAGGGCATAGAGAGTTTTTATACATCAACAAAACAAAGATACAATGCAAGGAAACATAGTTTATAAATACATGAAGGAAGTTAGAGTATCATTGATGAGTTATAAGTAACATGTATTCATATCACTGCAAGTAAGTGAAAGATAAAAGCCATGAGACAATAGTACATTAAAAACTCTCTTTGAATCCTGAGTTGTCTAAGTAGAAATTCTGCATTCAGGTTAAAAAATACACAGTCTGCACATAGAGCAGCAGCTGAGCCAAAAAGTCTCCAACCCTTTGCTAATTCTACCTCTTGCTCTATATAAAGCATTTACAACATGTACCTCATCACTCATCAAGAGAATTCAAATTTTCTATGAGTGACACCTATTCTAACCATAAAACAAACTATTAAATACAAATGACAGCTAACTAGCAGTCCTAGAGTCCTAATACAATTAGGAGTGTAACTCCTTATTATGATTACAACAACCTTATCTAAACATGAAAGTATTATTTGACAGATGCAACCTCATGAATTCAAATTTGATGAAGCCTCCCACGTTGTCACCTTACTGCTGATGACAAGCCCTAGAAATTAGGGAACATGTTTCCCTGTTTTTAGGTTTACGATCCTTGAAAATTGGCACTTGGGACAAAGCCTTTATATTCTCATCCATGACATATGTTACGAAACTGAAGGAGGTTTTTGTAGCCCATGTTGTCTAGAACAAAAACCTCTCTTTGTTTTTTAAAACACTTCTCCATCTGTCCAGAATCTGTCCTTGGAAAACACGTGTTAAACAGGGAAAATCTGTTTTCTGAAATTAAGGTTCCAAACAAAGTTTAGTATCTCCCAACTGAAAACACTTATGAAGAAAGAGAGATAATTTATTGTAGCTGGAGAGTTTATGAAGAGAAACCTCCCTCATAATTCTAAAATACATTTTCTTGTAACCAGAAACTGATCTTCAAAAAGACTGCTAAAACCAGAAGACAAAGCTTGACTTTCAGCAGTTTCGTAGTGCAAGTTTAACCATAAATTCCTCCCACCTCAGAACGAATTTGAAGAAAATGAAAGAGGTTTTTGTAGTTTGGTATGTTAGGAAGAAAATCCTCTTTAAATTTTTGAAATTGAGTTCTCAGTTACTCAGGAGACCTTCCGGAAGTTGACTGTTAAAAGCAGAAAACAGAGATTTTTACAGGCTGCTTCAGGGGTTTCGTAGCGCGCTATGAAAACTCCTAGTTCAGAATCCCTAATTTCATAGTGCAACCAATGCAAATTCTGGGTTTTGTGCTACGAAAACACCTAGAGTGATTTTTGCACTACGAAAACCTTGACACAAGTTTGACACATGGAATTTTAGGTGATGTGGGACCAGTGATGGGCAAGAACGGAGTGTTGACCCTATTTGACCATACCAACAAGACTCTTTTCTAAATCTTAGACACTAAAGCGACCATGGAAAGACTAGACCAAGACTAACACCAATCCTTTGGAATCTTAGTGATGTCAAAACACATGGTGAGGCTTTTAGGACATGGAATGAGGCTATGAAACTTTTTTTTTTTGGAAAAGAGAATGACACTTATTGAGATGAGATGACTCAAAACCTATAAGACTATGACTAGAAACAAGGCAAACTTTCCAAAGCTTAGAAACAAAAATTTTAGGGTGATAACAGTGATAAGATTCCAAAGGATTGGTGTTAGTCTTGGTCTAGTCTTTCCATGGTCACTTTAGTGTCTAAGATTTAGAAAAGAGTCTTGTTGGTATGGTCAAATAGGGTCAACACTCCGTTCTTGCCCATCACTGGTCCCACATCACCTAAAATTCCATGTGTCAAACTTGTGTCAAGGTTTTCGTAGTGAAAAAATCACTCTAGGTTTTTTCGTAGCGAAAAACCCAGAACTTTCACTAGCTGCGCTACGAAAACAGGGATTCTGAACCCTAAAGCAGCCTGTAAAAGTCTTTGTTTTCTGCTTTTACTAGTCAACTTCCAGAAGGTGTTCTGAGCAACTGAGAACTCAATTTCAAAAAATGAAAGATTATTTTCTTCCTAACATACTAAACTACAAAAACCTCTTTCAGTTTCTTCAAATTCGTTATGAGGTGGGAATAATTTATGGTTAAACTTGCGCTACGAAACTGCTGAAAGTCAAGCTTTGTCTTCTAGTTTTAGCAGTCTTTTTCAAGATCAGTTTCTGGTTACAGGAAAAGGTATTTTGGAATTATGAGGGAGGTTTCTCTTCATAAACTCTCTAGCTACAATAACCTATCTCTCTTTCTTCATAAGTGTTTTCAGTTGAGATATACTAAACTTTGTTTGGAACCCTAATTTCATAAAACGGATTTTCCCTGTTTTACACGTTTTCCAAGGACAGATTCTGGATAGATGGAGAAGTTTTTTTAAAAAAAGGGAGAGGTTTTTGTTCTAGACAGCATGGGCTACAAAAACCTCCTTCAGTTTCGTAAAATATGTCATGGATGAGAATATAAAGGCTCTGTCCCACGTGCTAATTTTCAAGGATCCTAAACCTAAAAACAGGGAAACATGTTCCCTAATTTCTAGGGCTTGTCATCAGCAGTAAGGTGACAACGTTGGAGGCTTCATCAAATTCGACTTCATGAGGTTTCATCTGTCAAATAATGCTTTCATGTTTAGATAAGTTTGTTGTAATCATAATAAGGAGTTACACTCCTAATTGTATTAGGACTCTATGACTACTAGTTAGCTGTCATTTGTATTTAATAGTTTTTTTTATGGTTAGAATAGGTTCCACTCATAGAAAATTCGAATTCTCTTGATGAGTAATGAGGGAATACATGTTGTAAATGCTTTATATAGAGCAAGAGGTCGAATTAGCAAAGGGTTGGAGACTTTTTGGCTCAGCTGCTACTCTATGTGTAGACTGTGTATTTTTTAACATGAATGCAGAATTTCTACTTAGACAACTCAAGATTCATAAAGAGTTCTTGTATGTTCTTGTTTTGATGGCATCTTCCAATACTTACATTGCAGTGATATTTACTTATGATACTCAGAATTCATCAATGATGCTCTGACTTCCTTCATAGATAAACTAATTGTGTTTCACTGTTTTATATTTGCATTTCTGCACTTGAACTCTATAATGCCTTGGCTTCCATGCTAGGTAAAATGTTTTGGCTTCACTACTCAGGATTCAAAGGTAGTTTTTAATGTCCTATTGTCTCATTTCTTTCCTCTTTCACTTACTTGCAGTGATATGAATACATGTTACTTAGAACTCATCAAGGATGCTCTAACTTCCTTCATGTATTTATAAACTGTGTTTCCTTGCATTGTATCTTTGTTTTGTTGATGTATAAAAACCCTCTATGCCCTGACTTCATGTTAAGTTTATCTTGCTGTGTTACTGAACATACTTTGACTCCATAGCCCAATGGTAGCCAGCCTTCGTCTTTCAACCTATAAACATATACAATCACAAACCATAGAGTTAGCCATATATCCATATCTTTAATCAAAATCATTAACCCTTTGAGAGAGCCCTCTCAAGATGAGGAGGCTAAGCCTTAGCTAAAATATTGGTTTGAAATAATTACAATGAGATAGTTTGATCAGCAGCCTATCAGGGCCCTATTTTGGTGATAACAGGTTCAACAGTTCTTCAAGGCTTCCAATATCTTTTGTAGTAAGCCTTGAAATATTTCTCAGAGAATGCTCTTGCTTCAATGATGCTTCACATGTAACTCCAAGATATTTTTTAATAATTCTCCAAAATTCTTCACATGCTATTCCATCAAGGTCATCCTCAATATGGCTAGTAAGTATCTCCAAAACTCTTATACCTATACAAACAATATTCTTCAAAGACTACTTCATAAGGGCTTCAACAATGCTACTTCTTTAGATGTCTTCAAGGACTCTTCAATGTTTCTTCTTTAGAAGTCTTCAAGTGCTCTTCAATGTTGCTACAGATGTCTTTAATGATGATCCAAACAATACTCCAAGAACACCTTCAAATACTTTAGGTTTGTCTTCAATAGTGCTTCAACACATCTTCAAGATGTTATTTAACTATCTTCAACAAGGGTCTCAGATTTGCTTTCAATACATTGTTATAGCTTCAATAGGATTCAAAAATTTTGTTCCATAGTATGCACTAGATCTTCTAGGTCCTCTCCAAAAAAGTCTTCAAAATATATACAAAGGTGATCCAAGCGATTGACTTCAATATTCCAATCTCAATCCAAGTTTCTCACAAGAATTCAAGTCTCCTACAACAAGAAATCCCATCAGATGTTACAAGAAGTTTCCAAGGCCGCTCCTTAATTCTGATCTCAAAAGAATCACTAGGTTGATCCAAAATGTTACATCAAAGATGATCCAAGAGTGATTTCCAAGGTGCGCTTCAAAACAAATTTCCAAAGTTCACGGTGGCTTCAAAAGTATTTAGGATTCAATTTATTCAATGTAATCTTCATATCCAAATACGATTCAAGGCTTCAAATGCTTTCAAAAATGTGCTCAACACTTCTAAAAATCAAGGTCTACAACAAACGGTCTTCCAAGGAATATCACCGTAGAATTATTGTTCCAAATATTATAACTATAGATACATTGTCTAATCAAGGTCTGTAACAAAAAGAGCTTCCAAAAAAGCTACTTCAATTCAATTCTTCTCTAAGGAGAAGACTAGAATCATTGAACAATTCACTACTTTAAATCTCTGCTCTATCCAAAATACAAGGTCTAGAATAAATAATTTTTTATGCCAAAACAAGTCTTCACCGTAACAAATCCGAAAATTAGCTTGAACTGTGACAGATCTAAGCTATAAGCCTGAAATTATTGTTGCTTCCTTAGGTTTGAGGGTACTAAGTCTCCACAAATACTACTAGCCTCAAGTTTTCACCAAGTCCGAGCTCTTTTTGAAGTCTAAAATATAAGTCTTAAGCTGCCCTCAGGAGACCGAGATTACAGGCATGTTAGAGCGACATTATTATGTGATATACAGTCGAATTTCAAGCTTGAAATAGGTCGAGCTACAATTCCACAAGGGCCGAAATTTCAAGTCTTTAACACAAATTTCACGAGGCTGAAAATGGAGACCAAAATTGCAAGAGGGTCGAGGCTCATAGTCTTGGAAGAGGTCAAGGCTTGAAGCAATATGATCAACCAATCTGTAAAGAGAAACAAATATCCCTTTCCTAAATAGAAAAGAAACTAACCCACATAAAGTTGCAAGTTCTGATCTAAATGATCCACACAAAAAATGCTAAGAAACCATAAGAGATTTTCTCAACAATAAATGTTGTCATTTAACTCCTTTACACCTCATATCTGAATTATATTATGTACTTGGTCGAATTACCTTACTAAAATGAGGAACATTAATTTATATTTATGCTTATTTTGATGTATGTTGAAGAGACATGTTGGTTGGGGTTGGAAGGCTGACATGGGAATTTGAGCCGAATTTTTAGGCTACAAAAAAATACATTTATGTCTTAAAAAAAAAATTGTTGCTTGATCCAACTTGTAATCCCTTTTAATCCATTGACTTGTGCCCTCTTAATCATTGCTTGTCCTTTCATCAATGTATTCAGCAATTTTTTGAAGAAAATTCTTTCATTGCTTAGTCTTCACACTGAATTTGACGCATAAGTGGTTCCATTAATATTCAAGTCTTATAGAGTAGAATAAATAATTAATGATTGTGGTTACTAGGGAAGCAGAACTATATGAAAATATAGGACATGTAAAACAAGTACCAGAAGGTCTCATATATAATACATTGACTCCAATCAAAGTCATTATGTATGCAACATAAATTTATTTCCATTTTTATTGAGTTCCTCTAGTTGAATAGTAAACTCAATGGCCCCTTACATAGCTAATCCTTTGTCATTCTTATGATCATTAGGGCTTGCTTCAACCAAACAATGACAGAGCTTCTTCTTCATACACCTAGGATTTGTCATCTAGGGCTATAAGGTTTCATCAATCATGCAGGGTTTGCTTAATGCTAAGGTTTCATATAGACTACTTCATCTAAGGCATAGCTCCAACTAGGGTTTTTATTCTTGGTTTTCACTTAGGGCTAGGGGTTTTATCTCATCGGGTAGGGTTAAACAATGCACCTAAGTTGCCATCTTATTGAAATCAATGACAACTTTATCCAACAATCTCCCCCTTTATCATTGATAGTAATACTCTCCCCCTTTTTCATCGATGGAAACACTCTCCCCCTTTGACATCAACGGAAACTTCTTCATATGACCCTCCCATCATTGTTTCCCCCCTATCATTATGATGCTTCTTTTTTTCATAGAGCTACTCCCCCTAATAGTATGCATGTCCTTTCTGATAGGAAAAATCTTGGTGAGCATAATTTATGCCTATGATGGCCATATTTGATCAACGGCATGGATTGGTGTTATTGTACCTCAAGAGATAGTTCTTGGTTGTCAGGGAACTAGTGCTTGAGACATTTTGATATTGGATAAAAAGATTAAAATTAATGGCTGGAAGTACAGACCATGAAGGCTTGTAACCAAAATTTCTAGTTTTGAAACCCTAGCCTTCCAAAGCAAAATAGCCAGAGAGGCTATGAGAGTTGCAGGGTGGAGGTGTAAAGCAGAAAATGGAAGAAACAGAGTTTTTTCATAGGTTATTAATAATTTGTGCTTTAACTCGGTAGAAAGAATAATGTAAGACTAGAAAATATAATGAAATTCATGGATGTGGAGCGCTTCATTAAGGTATTCAAGATTAATTTTAATGATTAAAATTAATTAATTTCATCAAAAACTAGACCAAATCACTAGTTGCATCTTACACTGTCCAAGAGAGGAAAATACATAAATTTGAATGCTGAAACTCGAGAAAAACAATCACTGCAACTTCCCAACGCTAGAATCACACTGCGATTTATTATTCATGCTTCAAAATGATTTTGGATTACAATACTTAGTCATGAAGACTGCACTCCGAACCCTCTCAAAATCTAATTCCTGGGCTTTTATTTCAACCTCCCAGCCTAACTCTGTTAACTGATTCTTGAAACTATTTTAGGAATTGTTTTTCTTGTTGTAAAAAAAGGTTGAAATAATTTAAATTACAAAATGCTAGTTTTAACATTATATATATATATGTATGTATGTATGTATGTATGTATGTATGTATGTATGTATGTATGTAAACCTTTAAAAATAAAAACACTGCCTCCCTTACAAGTCAAAGGAGAAATACCAATACATATCAGGTCCCAACAATTTATCAATGAAGCATTCATAAGCCCAGGCTTGGTCAAAATTCACATAAAATTTAGTTGTAATTATTTTTCATTTCATGCTTTCTTCTCCAAACTTGTGTAATTATTTTTCCATTATTGGTTGATGACTTCTCGGATTTTCTAGGAGCCCAATTTAAGTTGCAATTTTGAGCTATATGTCTAACATTATAGCTTTTGAAGCATTCAGTTTTGTACATGAATGACCTTGCATAATTTTTGTTGGTAAATGTATTGGAGTATCTCCCTGCAATTTTACTTCTGGAGAATTGATTGGAGTCTTTTTTGTTATATGCCCTACAATCCTTTTCCATATGCCCAAAATTTGTACAAGAATAACAATAACAAAAAAAAACAGTTTGATACCTTGAAGATTGTCTTGTATCATTTTTGAAATTATTCTACCTTGAGGTTCTTTGTTGATATTTATTCCTACCGGCAACATCAACATTTCTTCCTGGAGCATAGGTTCTTCCAATGTTATCCTTTCTTTTACTAGAGCTAGGGATACAACTTTCAATCTTCTCCACATTCTTGGTCCTTGATGTTTTAGGGTTTGCATCACTTTTGCTAGAAGGCTCACTTGCATATCCAATACCAGATTTGTAAAGTGGTGATCTTTGGCAAGTTAGGATGTCATCCAAGTCTTGACATATTTTCAGACTCTAACAATTTTTGTCAACTTCATTTTTCAAAGAAATAATCTCTTCTTCAAATCTTTCAGTCTTCTTTTTTTGTTAGTTGGATCTTCATTTCTTGTTCTTCTCTCTTTGCTTCCTCTAGCTAAACATTTAGGGAGTTGACTTCTTCATCATCTTGACTAATTTTTGCTTCAAATTTATGCAAGTCCTCATATCTTTGTTTGAGATGATTTGTCAAGGTGGCTTCCCTTTTCTATGCTTCTCCTAATTGAGTTGTCAAATAAATGACCTCTTCATTGTGTCTTTTCTCATTTTGATGTAGTTTGCCTTAATATTTTTGAGATCCTCACCTATTTCTTGTACATGATGCCTTAAAAGGACAACTTCCTCCTTTGTATTATCAAGGTCATGATCGACATTTTGTACCTACTTCTTGAGTTCCTCATTTTCCTTTTTCAAACTACTTATCTCTTCTAGGGAAACTACAAGCTTTGTCTTGAGGTCTATTTCAATTTATACTTCAAAGTTCTCTTAATCATCATCCTCCTTTATGAAATTAGTGCCTTCATATTTGTTTTAAGTTGTGTTCTATGGTTCTAGATTATCTCTGAGCTCTTTGCTACCATCCTCTTGATCTGAGGTCATGAACAATAGTCCTTCTGAGTGAAGATCTTGAAGATTTCCCCAAAGCTCTTTTGTTGATGAACATTTCTACACTTTTACCTTTATAGGATTTGGTAGACCACTCATGATTTCTTTTATAGCTTTGTATCAAAATTATTTTGACACTTTAGAGATTCCACTTGTCACTAATTCCCATACTTCAAGACCTTGAGCCATCAAAAAGATTTCCATTTTTTGAGAAATATAGGGGCAGCAATAGTAGGTGATTTCTCTTACTTGATAATAACTACTTGTGAATAATTTTTACTTTTCTTGATTATATTGTTCTTTAGCTTGATTACTAGTCTATTCTCTTCATCAAATAGTTACCAAAACATAAAAAACAATGAGAGAAAGGACACAGGATATAGGCTATCAACCAAGGCCAAAACCTATCCAAAATTTGAGAGGAAAAACCCACCGAATTCTTCTTATTTTATAATCTCTAATTGATGAATTCCAAGACCAAGACCCTTGACCAAAACACCCCTCCAAGACCAATTCAATGCCTTTACTTGATGTTCCTTTCTTCAACAAAGTCAGCCTCAGTCAAACTAGCCTTCTAGTAGCAGTAGCTTCTCGTTCACCCTCCTTTTTAGACCTGCAACTTCTTGACTATAATTTGACCTAACTGAAAAAAACCTAGATTGTATGTGTGACCAAGATCATGGAGAAATCATCCTCCTTTCTTTTTCACTTTGTGAGAGAATTCCTTTTAAAGAAATCGGCCTTTAAGATGACTTGTTTTCTTCCCTAGATTGGATTGTTATGGTGACTGTAATATTTGGTCTTCCTGCAGTAGAGAGATCCCTAATCCTTCTCGCACGTGTGATATGTTTAATCCCAAAACAGATCCAAATATCTCGGTCTTCTTGCTTCACTTCTTTGCTTATCCAAGAGGCTTCTAACTCACACTTCTTTTCCTTCTTTTCTTGCTTGAATGAATGATGACCTAAAGTGAGGCCGAGTCCTTTATATAGGCTTCTCTTCCATGCATTAAGGCTGACTTGAAATCATCTTTGGGCCGACATGTCCTTATGATAGGTCAACTTGTATGTAGCACATTGACAAGGTCTTGGAGGGTTTGTTTGACTCATTCTTTGACTTAAATAATTTTTCTTACAATGTGTAACATGACCACAATGGTCTTTCATACATGAAAAAGACTTTTAATGACTTGATGACTCAATGAAAAAACCTAAGAGCTCACAATGGGAGCTTGACCTAAAAATAAATTCTCCTTGAGCATGAAACCCATGTCTCAAGCTCAATAATAATAATGTTTTTTTTTCGTTACATCAAATACATAAACTCGTGATTACACATGTCATTATGAATATCAAACCTAGTTACATATTTCAACACTTCCTCTTGAATAGGGAGGTATTCATAATCCATACAAGGTACTTGGACATTCTCAATCTGAAGAATCCTTATAAGAAGATTCGAATTGGTAATCCATATGTTTAGGATTATACCATCCAGCATTGTCACATAGCAAGGCCTTGACTAACATCTATATCTCTCCATATCATAGCACAATTTTGGTGAGACCAATGATTTAAAGACACCATCATCATTGTCTCTCTCAGAACATACCCCACCCAAGTTCTCTCAGATTATGTTCCACCAGGACTATTCTTATCTTAGATTATTAGTCCTCAAAGAATATTGGTCCTCTGCAACTACTATTATCTTGGATGCCCTACTACATCCTCAAAGAGTATCGAATGCCATATGTTTGCCCAATCCTCCATTATTTCTTCATGAGTCAAGAAAATAATGATGTTTCTATCTCTCCCTTTTAACCAAGGAGGATATACTCATTCCTATGAAGGAATGTACCCATTCCTATGAAAGAATTTACCCATTCCTATAAAAGGAATGTACCCAAGCTCCCTCTTAACCAGGGACTTGACCAAGATTCCCCTTAACCAGGGATTTTTTCCAACAAGTCTCTAGGTGGAGAACATGGGACAACCAGCTGCTTGTAGGACTCCCTCTTTTGATGTCATGAATTTATTATTTGGTATGGAGCTTACATCTTTTAGGAATTCTTCATAGGGAATAGACCATCAGTCATGCCAATCATGTCATTCTTTCTTTCATCGGAAAGTGATTCACTAATCCATATCTAGCTTTCCTTCATACAACTACCTTCTCCACATCATGTTTTCTTCAGGATCTTATCATCCCACCACATAAGTATCAGTTTTAGATGACATATATAGCTCTTCCTTGGCAGCCCTACATTAGCCCATCCAAATATTGTTCAAAAATCAAAAAATGAACATCAAATTACCTTTGTGATGCTCTTATATCATGACATCTGCTTCTTGTATCAACATCTTTCATTCATATTGACACATATCCAAAAATATATTAAATGTCAAGGGTCATCTTCCTTTCCAGAATTATTCGAAGTCTTCATACCTTTTCCATGGATATGTCACGATCAATTCTTCTAGTTATCAGATGTTGATTTCCTTTTGTACGTGACTATAGTTGCACCTTTCATGATCTCTCATTACTTTCTTCACATATTGCTCCTAAGGAACTTCCATCCATAGTTCCTTCATTTTTTTAGCCACCTCATATTCCATATGAGGACTTATTATGTTGATTTCATCTAGTCAATATGTTAACCATGCCTTCATGCATCCTTCCAAGGAGGAGATCCCTTTCTCTTGATCATGCTCATGATGTAGAACATTTGTCCATGTTGTCTGCGACTATATGACATGACTCAATTTTATCAAATACAAGCATACACACCTCATTTCTTCTTTTGGTCATCTAGACTTACTTTGGAAACATCTTTGATTGAATGCACTTCAATCATCTTGACCTGCTTCACTTCCTTGTCATCATACCATCATCCCATGAATCCCATACAAGTTGGAATTCTCAGTGAAACACTTGCTTCTACCAATAGGTGAATATTTCAATGAAGATTTCAATAGAGGACCTTGATCATATTCATCTTTCAAATTTTCCTTTTGAATGATGTATGATGATCTCTATACTATATGACTTTCTTCTATCCATAAGTACTATGTATGTTTCCAATGAGGTTACCAAGAGCTACTTCCTTCTATTGTCATAGATTTCTACTTCATCTATATTTCAAGCTTCTTATGATGATATCATGATCTCTTGCTTCAATCGTATGCTTTCATGATGCCATCACTAACATGAGGCATCCTACCATGCTTCTAATGTTTCCTACCATGATAGTTTATACTTTACAAAAGAAAACTTGAAACATAAACTTGAAAAGAACTAGGTGAAGAAGATTATCTCAATCATATTAGAGATCCTTTACTTCCTCCTCCTTGGATTTCTTCTTTTCAGCTTCTTCTACTTCTTTAGTGATATGGGCTTCTTCCCTTCCTCTTTTGTTGTTATCCTTCTTGAGCTTTGGACAATCTTTTTTGTAGTTCCCATATTCATGACAGCCATAATATTGAACCTTCGACATGTTCTTCTTATTTTTTTTGAGGACCAAGCTTCCAAAAGTTCCCTTTTCTTCTAGCCATGGAAGCAAATGCTTGAGCTTGCTCATTTGATACTACATAAATTTTTGCCTTCATCCCGGTTTCTTCGATTTTGCATAATGACCATGGTTCATTGAATGGAGTAATTTCCTTCTTCCCATAGATGCTTTATGTGAAGTTTCCCCACTCCTCTAGTAGTGCATTGAGAACTATGGTACTCATTTCCTTGTTAGACATTATTTCTCCCAACTCTTGGAGTTGATCTCTTATTTCTGACACCCTCATAAATTATGAGGCTATTCCTTCTTCTTTTGATATCTTCATCTTGTAGAGTTATTTCCTTAACAATATTACTTCTCCTACAGTACCCTTGATGATCTTCTAGAAATTCCTTGAATGTCCTTTATTGAGCTGCCCTTCCTTGACTTGTTACCTTAGCTCTGATACCATGTTGAGAAATCTAGGGGTAATAGTAGTAGGTGATCTCTCTTTTTTGATGATAACTGCTTCTGAATACATTTTAATTTTCTTGATTATATTGTCCTTTAGCTTTATTATTAGTGTGTTCTCTTCATCAAACAGCTACCAAAACATAATAAACAATGAGACAAAGGACACAAGATATAGGCTATCATCCAGGGCCAAAACCTCTCCAAAACTTGAGAGGAAAAACCCATTGAATTCTTCTTCTTATAGAATCTTCAATTGATGAATTCCAAGACCAAGACCCTTGACCAAAACACCCCTCCAAGACCAAGTCAATTCCTTTCCTTGATGTGCCTTTCTTTCACAAAGTCAACCTTAGTCAAACCAACCTTTTAGTAGCAGCATCTTCTATTTCACCCCCCCTTTTCAGACCCACAATTTCTTTACTATAATTCGACCCAACTGTAAAAACCTTAGATAGTATGCATGACAAAGATCATGGAGAAATCTTCCACCTTTCTTCTTCACTTGGTGAGAGACTTCCTTTTAAACAACCCGGCCTTTAAGATAACTCTTTTTCCACCATAGATTGGATTGTTATGGTGATTGTAATATTCAATATTCTTGCAGTAGAGAAACCCCTAATCCTTCTCACATGTGTGAGTGTTTAAGCCCAAAACAGATCCAATTATCTTGGACTTATCGCTTCACTTCTTCGCTTATCCAAGAGGCTTATAACTCTCACTTTTTTTTCCTTCTTTTCTTTCTTGAATGAATGATGACTTAGAGTAAGGTCAATTACTTTATATAGGCTTTTCTTCCATGCATTAAGGCTGACTTGACATCATCTTTGGGTCGACATGTCCTTATGATAGGTCGAATTGTATGTAGCACATTGGCAAGGCCTTGGAGGGTTTGTTTGACTCATTATTTGACTTAAATACTTATTCTTACAATCTGTAACATGCCCACAAGGGCCTTTCATACATGACAATGACTTGATGACTCAATGACCAAACCTAAGGGCTCGCAATGGGAACTTGACCTAAAAATAAATTTTCCTTGAGCATGAAAACCATGTCTCAAGATCAATAATAATAAATTTATTTTTCTCATTACATAAAATACATAAACTCATGATTACACGTGTCATTATGAAGACCTAACCTAGTTACATATTTTAACACAATTCTATGTCTCCATGCTTCATGGTTTGTTCCATCAAACGAGGGAGTTTTGTCAACCTATTTTTCATATAATTTATTGACTGGGGAGACATCTTCAGGAGGTTTAGATTCTTTCTTTGACTTCGCCATTTGTGTTCTAAGGATCTACCTTTCAGCCACTAGGTTGAGACTGAAGGTATTGGATCTTATACCAATTGTTGGAAACACTAAGAGGGGTGGTGAATCAGTATTCCCTTTTACAATTGTTATTTTACCAATTAAGATAACTTATAAACATGAAACAAAAAATATATGCATAAAAAAATAATAATGTTATGAATAAAGACAACGAGAAGTCCAATCCTATTTTACAATATTCAAATTTCAATACATGCAATAATTCCTCAAGGCTCCAATCCTAGATGAAGACTCCAATCTTCAATCCACCAGGCTCCAACATGTACTTCGTGAAGCACCAACTTGGTCTTCTTGAGGACTCCAATCCTCTAGGGCTCCAACCTAGTCTTCTTAAGGACTCTGATCCTCTAGGGCTCCAACCTGGTCTTCATGAGGACTTCAATCCTCTAGGGATCCAACCCTCTGCTTCAGATCTCCAATGTGGGTTCAATAGTTCTTCAAGGCTTCCAATATCTTTTTCAACAAGCCCTAAAATATCTCTGAAAAATCTCTTGCATCAACGATGCTTCATGTGTAACTCCAATTTTTGCTTTAACAATTCTCCAAAATTCTTCTTGGGCTAGTCAATCAAGGTCATCCTCAATATGGCTAGGAAGTGTCTCCAAAGCTCTTCATACCTACACAAACAGTATTCTTCAAAGACTATTTTATAGGGGCTTCAACAATGTTGCTTCTTCAGATGTCTTCAAGGACTCTTCAATGTTTTCTTCTCCAGAAGTCCTCAAGGGCTCTTCAATGCTGCTACAGATGTCTTTAATGATGGTCCAAACAATACTCCAAGAATACCTTCAAATGCTTCAGGGCTGCCTTCAATAGTGCTTCAACACATCTTCAAAATGTTCTTTAATTATATTCAAAAAGGGTCTCAAATGTGCTTCCAACACTTTTTTATAGCTTAAACAAAATTTAAAAAAAAAAAAAAAAAATCCAAAGTATGCACTAGATCTTCTAGGTCCTATCTAAATAAGTCTTCAAAATATCTACAACTGTGCTCCAAGAGACTGACTTTCATCTTCCAATTCTCGTTACCTAATCCCAAAGATTAGGTGTCAACATTCCGCCCCTTAATCTGAAGGGATGTTGGTGAGTCCAAGCATCATTCTAAATCTTTCAGAATTTTATCTTCCAAACGCTTTGGTGAAGATGTTTGCAATCTACTCACTTGTGGAACAATGGCGTAGGTGGATTGTCTTGGTCTCAACATGATGTTGAATCAGAATGCATTTTGTATTGATGTGCTTCGTTTGATCATTGAACTTTGGGTTCTTGGAAAACATTATTGCAAAAGTGTTTTCAATCAAAAGAGGAGTTAAATGCGCTTGTTTCTCCTACAAATCATCCAGAATTTTCCTGAGCCACACAATTTCCTTTGTTGCTTCAGTTTCTGCCACATATTCTGCCTCGGTTGTGGTATCAACTGAAACTAATTGTTTGTGTGGCCTCTAGGAAATAGCTCATGATCCCAGACTCATAACATAACCTGAAGTAGATGCCCCAGTTTCTTTATCTCCGTTGAAATCTGAATCAGAGTACCCAATCAAGCTGAAGTCTCCCGCCTATGTATACTTAAGTCAAAAGTCTTGAGTTCCCTTCAAATAATTTAGAACTCTTTTTGCGACAGACCAATGACCCTCACATAGATTTTGCATAAAATTGGAGAGGATTCCAACATCAAATAAAATGTTTGGTCTGGTAGTAGTCAAGTAGTTGAGACTTCCTACAAGTTGTTTGTAATTTGTTACATCCCCAAATTATTTTCCTTCAATTGATGTGAAATTTAAGTTTTGTTCTATTGGAGTAGTCAAAGGATTACACTCAGCCATGCCCAACTTGTTCAACAGATCTCCAATGTACTTCTTCTTAGAGAGGAATATAAACTTCGGATGTTGGGTTACTTCAATACCAAGATAGTAGTGAACATAGCCCAAATATGTCATTTCAAAACCTTTCCTCAATTCCTTCTTTATGGATGCAATGTAGCTCTCATTTTTCCATGTCATCAAAATATCATCTACATACACCACAATATATACAATTGTTTTTCCAACTTTCTTAACAAACAAAGTTGCATCATCAAGATCATAATGTTTGAAATTGAGTTTCAGAAGATGCTCAGTCAACTTCTCGTACCAGGCTCATGATGCTTTCTTGAGGCCATACAAGGATTTTACAAGCTTGCATACTTTATGTTCTTGACCCTTCACAAAAAATTCTTCCAGTTGGGACATAAAAACATTCTCTTTCGATAGATCTCCATTCAAGAAAGCAATTTTTGCATCCATTTGATGGACTTTCCAACTGTTCTGAGATGCCAAGGCAAAGAGTGTCCGGATGGTAGCCCATTTTGCTATGGGGGAAAAATTATCCTCAAATTCGACCCCTTCCTTCTGTGCAAAACCTTTTGCCACAAGCCTGGCTTTGTGCTTGTCAAGTAAGACATTTTCTTTAAACTTGTTTTTGAAGACCCACTTGCAACCAATTGGTTTGGTTCCAAATGGAGGATCAATCAATTTCCAGGTGTCATTCTTTATCAAAGCATCATATTCTTTTTGCATCGCTTATTTCCATTCATAATGAGAAGCTGCTTCTTTGAAGGAAGTTGGTTCAAAATCTATAAACAAATCTAGTTCACAATCATAATAAACATCGATATCAACTGGTAAATTAGAATCTTCTACATCACCTCCATTCTGTCTGGTTCAGCTTCATGTTCCTGTCTTTCCAACCTCATCGGGACATACACTTTCAATTGTCTTTGTCAGCCATTTTGGAGGACCTTTATGAGATGGCCCATGCTATTTAGTTCACTGATTTGGCGTTGAATCAAGATTTAGTCTCCCAATTCTCTCAATCACATCACTCAAAGTGTCATCAGTGATTGGAGTTTCATGTGGGGGAGAGAGTGCTTCAGAAAAAGATTCCACGGATTGATCTAGTATAGGAATCCCCCCTTCAAGATGTGGAATATCATTATCAAATTTTTTAAAATACTTTGCATGTTTGAATCTATCCAAGCAATCAAGCTTCCACTCAACAACATTGTCAGTCTTGGAAGATTCAGAAAAGCTCACATCTCTAGATATTATAAACTTCTTAGTAACTTCATCATAGAGATTGTATGCCTTGTAGGTATTTGAGTACCCAAATAAGATACATTTGTGACTCCTTGCACTGAGTTTGTTTCTTTCTTCCTTAGGTATCAAGGCATAGTAGGTGGAACCAAAAACCCTAAGTTGCTTCACCAAAGGAATGTGTCCATACCACATTTCATAGGAAGTTTTGTTTTTTATAGCATTAGATGGACACCTATTATTTATATACACAACACATAGAACTACATTATCCCAAAACATCAGTTTAACATTTTGAAAAACATCATGGAACGTACCATATTTAAAATTGTCCTAATCATTCTTTCAGCTACTCCATTATGTTGGGGACTTGTTGTAGTAAAACACAAACCCCCATTTTTCACTTAAATATCATTATGGGGGGCCTTTTAACTGAATAATTGGTATTATTACTATTTGATTCTGAGATGTAGGGGTTGCCTAAATTATTTCGACTCGTTCTTATTTATCTATCTAAACTCATTTGACCTCATTTGGATTAATAGTTTGCAAATTATGCCTAATTGAAGATTGGATGTGTTTAGATGCTTTGGCATTTTATATTGTGCATTATACGTGTGTTTCATTAATTTATCATTTTTATTTATTTTTGTAAATTAGTTATTTTGTAAATTATACATTGTTTCCATAGCCCCCCAAGACCAAAAACCACAATAAGGTTTTAAGCCTTGATCATATTACAAAGTGGCATATTGGCAAGTATATATGTTAAATCTATCGAAAACACATTGAAATAATATATCGGGGTTGCATTAATATTGATGGCTTGAATCATATTATAATTGTGTCATATATCGCAAGTTCCCCTATCACAAATTTTCGATAAGAGTTCTCTGACCCCCAGATCCGATATGACATTTAAATCCAAGCTTTAAAAAAATTATCGCATCCATTCATAAATTGGAATTTTGGTTGGAGCATATGTTTAAAAATTTTGATGTCTTGGATCCAATATGATGACTAAACTTCGGAACTTTTGTAATGACTATTGTTTGAAACCTCTGATAGAATGGATCCGATAGGAAATTTAACTGCAATATATTACAACATCAGGTCCACCCACCTCAGAACTTTTGTGATGTTTCTTATTCATAAACCTTCGATGAGAGATGTCTCAAAAACATCGAAATACCATCCCGCTGATGTTACGATATGTCACCCTGCTTTGATCTCCGATTGAGATATCAGAAAACCGCCAAAATGCCATCCTCTCGATATTGTGATGGAATACAACTCTAAAATCTCCAATCGTCGATTTGATACGGACCCGATATGATATTAATTTCCATCTAATCAGAATTTTTCATCCACACATATCGAAATTTTCTTTATCTTCGATCAAATGGATGCGATGTAAATTATAAAATTGGATTAATTATATTTCGCATCTGCTCCATCACAAATTTTGTGTTGTTTAGTTTGAATCTTGCGATGAGCAAACCTCCGATGCCACACTGCGTCTGCCACTTGTCCATAAAGGGGGTCGTTGTTATAAACCACTGATATTAAGCTATGATTCTTATTAGTTTCGGTTTCAATTGAAATTTGTTTTTATATTATTAATTTATTGTTCTGCCATTTTTATGGTAAAAATCTGATTTAGTTTTTTATTTGTTGTAACAGAGTTCCAATTATGGCATTTATTAAATCAAATCTGGACAATCACCAATCGAAATTGTCCAGGCAGCAAATAAGTATCATAATAAAAGGAAAACGATGCCTCATTTATTCCATGGAGGAGAATATGTTGCAGCTAAGTCGAAATCACTGGGATTGCTCTTATCTAATCATGCCAATTTGGGCAATTTGTTTCAGTTGTTCCTCTTAGCATTCTTCCAGACCCAATCAAAGCATTCATTTTGTCTTATTCTACTATTAGCATTTCTGGTTGAGGCATTTGAGGATTTCTGTTATGAATGTAATCATGTATAAATAGATATCGAGAGGCTTTGTAAAGGGATTTGAATCCTAGAGAAGAGGCCAAACTTGTGACAACGCTTGTAACATGTTTGTAAAGGGACTTTATTTTATTATGCACTATTGCTGTAGAGTAGAGGTTTTTCTTTGCAGGCAGGGATTGAATTGCAGACAACAGGGGGTTTGCACTACTATAGTCTTTTGATTTTTCTAATTTGATGCCTTTTATAATGAATATTTGTTTCAGTTATTTATGTATGGCGTTGTTGTTTACTTAAATCATTGAAATTGATTCTTTTTCAGTTTTCTTTTAATCTCATTTTTGATGTATGAGTTACTAGTTGGCCTTATGCACTATTGTTGAGTCTTAATTGTTAATTCATTTAAAAGTATGATTAGGCTATCCTACAGACTTAATCCTAGATGCAACTTGAAAATTGAATTTGTATAAGAACAAATGTTTATTGCTTTAGGTTGGATAGCTATCTAACGGTTTAAAGTTATAGATGTTTTGCTTTCATACATGACATTTTATTTGAACTACTTTAGTATTGTGTCATGAATATTTCTCGTTTTTATGCATAATAGATTAGGAGTTGGATATACTTGCATATAAGTGTCTAGTAACTATTTATTAGATACTTAGTTGTTTGTATTTGTTTCAATAAGGATTATATCTCGAGAACTATTTCCTTGATCTAATTCCTTCATCCTAATTTTAATTCCTACTTGCTTCTTTACCTATATAATTAACAGAAATAGTAAGACACTTGGCAAAGGTAAAGTTTAACGGTAAAAGGAATGCCTCTGCATTTGATAATGCTTTGTAATTCATTCAAAAATTTTCAAATTTTACTTTTAATGATAATGATGAAGATATTTTATGCAGGATTTTTACTCTTACATTCTTGGCAAAAGCCAGAAGCTGGTGTCAATCGCTTCCAGTTGCCTCAATTCACAGTTGGGATCAATTTATTACAATGTTCCTATGTAAATTTGATGGCTATGACTATGAACAAGTATGTGACGAAATTGAAGATCTACAAAGGTTTGAAAATGAGTCTTTTATTGATTTTACCATTAGATTTCATTTAAATTGTTTGAGATTTAAAATTGAAGATAAACCTTCAGAAGATGAATTATTAGATTGGTTTGAATATATTTACTCTCTTCCTCCCATTCACAATCCATGTGAAATTATTGCAAGCTTTGCTCAAGCTTCTTCCAATTTTATTAGTATAATTGAGAATTCCAATATGGAGGTGCAAACTAATGATGATGAAGTGGCCTCTAATATGTACGATCAATTCCTTCATTTATTGCACACTTCCTACAGTGTTAATAATGATCAGGATGCACCTTCACATGTCAATGAATCTCAATCACAAGGCTTGGAAAATTTTACTATTCAAATACAAGAAGATACTAGCAACAATCTTGGAGAAAAAGTTTCCTTGAAATCAAAAAATCAATTAGTTAAATTCAAAAAATCGGATCATAAATCAGTGAGTACAAGAAGAAATTCAAACTTCCAATAATATGGAACTTGTTGTACAAATTTTTGAGTTCTTTGATTATGATTAAATGTCAAATTCAGGGTAACCAAACAATATTCTTCAAGAAAGCATAGTTAATCAATTGAATGATAAAAAATCTGAAATTTTTAATGAAGAAAAATACAAACAGAGAATATTGTAGATTCATTTCTTCAAATTCACATTTTTCCCTTTATCTCGATATTTTTTCTGATAGTGATTTATCTTCTCATTACATGAATATTGTTCTACAAAGAAGTGATTGATTCAAATAAATTCCCTATTATTTTTTATCAAGATAAAGAATTATTTATTGATCATTCTTCCAACATTGATGAACCTGAGCTTAATTTTCCTTCTTGTTTTGATTTGTCATATGGGAATGAAGAAAATTTCAAAGAATTTCATGAAGTTATTTATGATAATTATTCTGACATTGAGAAAATTGAAACATCTTCTGCTCAATTAAATTCCCATGATCAGAGATCAATCATATGTGGGAAAGACGAACATTCTAACTTAGAAGTTGTTCCAACTAATTGTCATTCTCAAGTAAAAAATGATTTTCATGATTTCAACATTCAAGAGTATTTTCCAATTTATAATTCATATGATCATCAAGATCTTACATTTGTTCATGGTTCAAAGTTGTTTCCTCTTCCACAAGTCAATGCCAATAATCCTTCTTATTTTTTGGCCAATATTTGTGAGGAGGAAATTGTTTTAAATCAATTCCGATTGTATTGTAACATTAATTGTAACAATAGTGTAAATTGAGATTTGATTTTAATATTTTTCCTTCATCTATTTTCATTTTTTTAATAAACAATGTAAATTTTGAAATGAGAACTGATACTGTTACCCGTTTCGTAGAGATAGCAAAAAAATGACCCGATTTTCAAAAGTGGTGATGCAGAATACACATGTTTTTTTTAGAACATGGTTTTTGGAACTTTAATTTTTTTCATGTTCAAGGATGAAATCAAGTTTTAGAATGGCAGTGATTTTCATGCCGATTTTAAAAAGTGAGTATTCTGCATCACACCCTTTTTTTAAAAGACCTATTTTTTGACTTTTAATTTTCTAGTGTGTGAAATGTGAAAAATTATTTTCTAAATTTGATAGTTTTTGAAGTCGTCATTTTATTCATATTTTCTTGTTCTCTATCTTAATTATTTTTTTTTAGGGGGGTTTTTATTATTTTGCGTTTTTAAATTAGAAAGTCGATAGTTTGAATTTTAGATAATCTACATATTTATACATCCTTAATTAATTTTTCAATCCACATGAAATAATTGTTTCTAAAAAACAACATTTTTTAACAATGGACATAAAAATAACCATTTTTAACATAAATATAACAAAAAAACTAAACGTTTTGATAATTTTTTGCTAGAATTAACATGTCAAAATCACAATTTTTATACAAAAATATTAACTAAAAATGGTCAAATAATAGTTTTTTTTATGAATTTCATGTCAAAAAAATAATAATAACAACTTTTTTTTTCAAAAAATAATAATTAACTTAAAAATCAATGCGAAAATCACAAATTACAAATATTGAACACATAACAACTTTAATTCATTGATTATTCTTTTCATGAAATGTCAGAGTCAAAACATTGCAAAGCTTGATTTCCATGTATAACTTAAATTTAATCAACAATGTCACGTAATCCAAACTCTTCGTCCTCTAGAGTTTCATCATTGTCATCTTCCACAATATTTTCTGCTTCCTTTTGCGCAATCTCCTCTTCTAATGGGTCTTTGATGTCTGCAAATCTCCCAATATATGTCTTTCCAAACATTCCATGTAATGGTGGTTGGGGTTCCTTTGCATTTTTTGCCACACGTGATTCACTAAAGTCCCCTTTCCTCAACCCAATTTCTTGCATTTCATCTGGAAGAAATTGAAGAGCATTAATTCTTTGCTGAATGAAATTGCATTGTAATGGATCTTTCTCAATTGCAATGCAATTTCTTCCTTTTTGAAGGCAGCATGCTAGTGTTGTACCTAATTATCAAGCACAAAAAAATAATGAAGTAAATTAGTACAATAACATATTAATTAAAAAAAAGAACATATTGAAATTCAATTCCATGTGGCAAAGCCTACCTGAGCCAGAAAATAAATCCAGAACCCAATCTCCTTCATTTGAACATGTGTCTATAAGATAGTTAATCAATAATTGTGGTTTCTGATAAATGTTAACTATCTCTCCTTTCGTTTCTTTGTCTTCATATGTTAGTTTTCTCACAACAGCATCATAAGTCAGTATTTGGCTATGACTCTTTCTCTCCACCCGATTAAAAATCATAGACATATGGCTATCATCTTTTGCCCAACTATCAATATGAATGAACTCACAGTCATTTATAAATTGTTGATCTTCATTGTTAAGAAGATTTGACTTTTGCCTGTAACATAAAATAGTAAAAGTTCAATTAACTTGTACATAAATGAATTTTTCAACATTAATCAAATATACATTTAAACATCTTACCATGTAAGCTGCATCCTTGAATTTTTTTTCCCCTTGAAGCTTGACAATACCATTGCCAATTGTGTGTCTGAATGAAATGTCACAAATCTCCATAATGGTGATGACGTCACTTCCATAAATCCCGCCACCACTTTATTAAAAGCTTGATAAGTATAAGGGTCACTATCATAGTAAATGTTTGGAATATTGAAACCATGGGGAATATCTGCAATAACCAGGGCATAATCCCTTTTTGGTACGAGTTTAGCAATGTCTTCACAGTCGCCTTGTATTACTTGATATTGAATAGTGTCTAGCCCATTCCAAATGAAATGATTAAGAGTTGGATCAAGTACAACATTCTTAATACGTTGCTTTCTCAGTCTTTCAATCTTTATTTTTTCAATAAAAGTCTCGAAACTGTCTGGTGCTCCATTATCTTCTTTCTTCATTTTTTACCAAACAAACAAATGTATGTGTAAGTTTTAAATTAAAAATAGTACACAGATGATTAAAATTGAATGTATAAATCAAGTTACCTTTTTTTTTTTTTTTTCTAAGTTAAGACTAACCTAAGTACCCACGGGGGATTTGAACCGGTGACCTATCGCAAGGAGTGCCTTAACAAGGTACCCATTCACCGTCAATCCAAAGCCCCGTGGGCTAATCAAGTTACCTTTTTAAATGCAAGATAAAAAGCTTTTAATGTTGATGTAGAACTTGAATCTAGATAGTTGCGTACAACATCATCCCAACTATCTTCATTCAACAGTTTAACCATTTGTTCCTGAATTTTCATGTAAACTTTGTGACTGCATAGATAAAGTAAGAAAAAGTTAATATAATGATATGTATAACAAATACTACCAATAACAACATGTTTTATTTAAAAGATAACTATAATCCTGGAAATAAGTAAAAATAATTCAGCAAACTTACTTTTGAAATTCGTCAGACATTTCTTCCAATGATAATTCCCCTGACCTCACACGAGATAATATTGTTTTGACAATTTTTTCATCTTTCACTCCTTGCATCGCCCTCCAAGGCGTGATGGTCATATCGTCTGGAAGTTGCTTCAGTTCAGGAGCTGATTTATTGTTGCTACATATCAATGGCTTAGACTTTTTGACCCTCTGGTTTTTAATGCCAATGTCTTCCCACATGCTAAAAATGTCATCAATCAAATTCCAAATATCTCCAGTTCTAAATGCCAATTGGAAAATGTTATCAATACCTCTGAATAAATCGCTATATCTGCTGTCTTTTCCACCTTTTGAATTGGTTTTCTCTTCAATTTGATAGCCTATTTCCATACAACATTCCTTTCGGAAATCTGCAGTAATATTTATCTTATCCCCACCACATTTGTCTAGGAATTCACTATGAATAAATCTAACCTTTTGGATCAAAGTCATAGACATCCTATATTCATTATCTGAATTATGATCCAATGCCACTAACTTTGCTTCTGTTTCATTTAAACCAGCGTATATGACACATTTCATTGTTTCAAAACGTGGGTTATTAGGATATTCCTCCATCAATTGTCTTTGAGCTTCAACAGAATGGTTCCCCCCAAGCACATAATAATTGTATTCAAAACATTTTGACTTATCAAATGCTTCTTTGTTGGGAACTTGAAGTGGATCAACAAGAAGCACATAACTAACCACATGAGCATATGGATTGTACCTCATCAATGTCTTCAAGTTGTGAACATGCAGATGATGTGGCTTTCTGATTTGATATTGGCATTGTCCTTCACTTGCCTTATAGGTTTGTCTGACCTTTAACTGAAATGTACGACCACCATCAATTAAGTTTCTCTTTGTCAAATTCTGTCGAATGGCATTTTGTTTTGTTTTGATTATGCCATCATCTAAATCAGCTCCTGGTGTAATGATTTCTCTGCTTTCTTTTGAAGTTTCACTAGGTTCTTGACTACTGGTAATGACTACTTCAAGATCTTCAACTCTACTTTTTTTCGTCATAACATTCTCAAGAGATCTATTCTTGGGAATTGTTACTTTTGGTCTTTTACGACCTTCTTCAGTTCCAATGTCATCTTCAGTAATGGCAACATATGCTTCATTGTCAATTTCAACTTCATCGTCCTCAAAAGTAACTTGTTTACCCTTGCTAGATTTATCCACCAGAGGCCTTTTTTTCTGATTCTTTGGATGTAGTTTTGTAGCATCATCAATTACTACATTTTCCATGTTTTCCATATCTTCTTCTGACACTGAGTAAAAATGGCTGACAACTTTCATGATATCATGCTCTATGAAATGAATGCCTCCAAACCTAATTGAACAACTTTCAACAAAATTCTGCCAAACAAAATATCATATGTTAATATAAACAAAGTTAAAAAAATATAGCGAGACACTTTCAAAACGCAAAATAAAAATACAAATAACAATACTTACGATGTTTTGTGTCATCTCATTTACGATTTGTTTACACAACTTTGTAGATACCTCTCTCGTGTCATATAATGAATATGATAGTCGGTATTTAATCCTTTCATGTGACTTGGGAGCTTTTGTAAGTACGTAAACAACTTCAGTGTTTGGTACCGAACACATATCTATGACTCTTCCCATCACCTCCAAATTTTCATTATTTTGGTGTATATCAATGTATAGATATATATTCACAGTTGTGCTCTCTCTTTCTTTCACATACCAGACTCTTGATGGAAATTTCACCTCTTTTGAACTTTTCCAATCTGAGATTAGCTTCTTATCACTTGAAGCACTTGAAATATTTGTAGGCATGAGCTCAGGTGGAGTTCGTTCACCAATGTTTTTTGAAGATACACCTTTAAGACTCTTTGGTCCAGAAAGATTCACAGAAATTTTCCTTGATGCCATTTTCCTAAAAAAAACACATAAATTAGTAAATAAAAAAACATATTAACTTAAATTAATAACAAAAATATACCATAAATTTTTTATTTGTATAATCAGAATTGCCCAGCCACCTCTAACGGGCAGGTGGGTCGATGGGCGAGCGGGAGGTCAGGTGAGGGATAATGAGGCTAAGTAGACATTTACGCAAGTATGGGCGATCCCCTACCCACGCGCCCCCCACAACCCCCTAAGCTTGCCCCCCTCCCCGCCCCCCTTCCCTTCCCTCACCCCACCCCCTACCGTCCCCCCACACCCAAAACCCCCTCCCCCCCATCCCCCGCCCCCAAACCCCCTACACCCCCCAACACCTCCCCGCGGCCGCCCCTTCCCACTGCGCCCACCACTCCCCACACCACGCGCCCCCCCTACCCCATCCCCCCCCCCACCATCCTCGCGCCCTACTCCACCCCCCCCCCCCCAAACCTTATCCCCCCCCCCTACACCCTACCCGCGCCCTACACTTACCCCCCCCCCCTACCCCATACCCCCCCCCACCATCCTCGCGCCCTACTCCACCCCCCCCCCAAACCTTATCCCCCCCCCACGCCCCCATCCTACCCCCCCCCCATGCCCCCTATCCTACTCCCCCATCCCCCCACCCTACCCCATTCCCCCCACCCCCGCCCCCTATCCTAGCCCATCCCCACCCCGCCCACCCACCCGACCCCGCCCACCCGGCCCACCGACTCTACTCGGCCCACCCGCCCAACCCGACCCACCCCGACCCACCCACCCGACCCCGCCCACCCAGCCCACCCGCCCTACCCCGCCCACCCGCCCAACCCCGCCTGTAAGGCCCTTGAGTCTCGGGTAGGTGTGCACGATGGGCGAGCGCCCCGTGCACGACGACGGGCGCTTCTTGGCACGACGACGGGCGCGTTTTAGCACGACGACGGGCAGTGCGACAAGCGGGCAAGCTACCTCCGACACTTGGGCGGACCCAACGATGGGCAAACAAACGCGACTTAGGCGGGCGGCCCGTGCACGATGGGCGGGCGACCCGTGGGCGATCCGTGCACGGTGGGCGAGCGACCCGTGGGTGCGGTCATACTACAGGCGGGTGCGGTTATGCGAGGAACGGGCGCAGCAAATGCGACGGACAGCCGAGCATAATGCGACGAATAGCCGAGCTGTGGTGCGACGTTATTATGTATGTGCGACAAAAGGAAACGCTTGAATAAACCAAGCGTTGGGACCTTTGTGTATATACGATGAACCATAAGCCAGGCCGATGTGTTAATACGTGTTTTATGGGCGTGGAGTGGAGGATATGGGGGTTGGCCTTAAGGCTGAACGCCCCTCTCCAAAATGAACGACAATACATGTGTAAACATATTGTATGGTGGCTTGTACGCATATACAAATATGCGTGATTAATTAAAATAACATATAATAAAATAATATGTAAATACGTGGGCTTATATGTTAATGGGTGAGGTCGGCCATAAGTTGAGCAACCCCCTTGAAACATATGAAGTATGCGTATATATTATGGAGGATGAAGCCTCATTCTCACCATCGAACTTTGCTTGCTCTCCTTCGCATAAGGACAAGAAAAGTGCGAAGTGTCTTGAGGAGATGCGCATTCCTCATGCGCATGAAGAATAAGGGGACTTCGCATATTTTGGAGCTTGGGTTATGTGAAGTGAGGTCTCGGTTGAGGGAGTTTGTATTCGGCTTATGCAGGACTTAAAGGAGGAGGTCTTGTGCCCCGGTTGAGCACCCTCCTACCTTAAGGAGTTAGCATATGCATTGTAAAAGGTTGTCTATGCCTATATTGTAAAAGATTCTAAGTGTTGGTCGTGGACTTGCCCGGCACACTTGTATGTATTATTGAAGGTTTTCATAATATATTATTATTGGGCAGACTCGTTCGGGAGTTGCCCCTCCCTCTATAATTGTGTGCAATTGTTATGTTCTCGGTTTAATTGCATATTGGTTATGAACTTGTATGAAGATTAATGCACTTTACTTAATTGAGAAAGATGAATTAAGTATGTTAATGTGGAAAGGCGTAGTCCATGTGTGCAAGTATTAATAAAAAGAAAGTACACGGTGGTGCCGCACCTCGCCAGACACGGTTGGAAGACTACCGTAGGCTTGGGGGCGTGACAGGTGGTATCAGATCAGGGTTGCTCGTGGAGACTTGAACAAGGTTTAGGTGTTAAGGCATATCAGAGCAAAGGTTGCTCGTGGCAGTTGACAGGTGAAGATAAGGTCATGGAGAACAACCGAGGTCGTGTAACCTTGAAGATTTGTGGCAAAGATGTTCAAGCGTTGGCAAACACAGGTGGATCATATAACCTTATATCAGCACGGTTAGTAGAAGAAGTGGGGCTGATATCTACTATGGAGAACTGGGAAATAACCTCGTGGAATTTGGCAGTAGGCTCGATACAAGATGTACCTGTACAGATGGAAGGATGTAGAGGTCAGCTGAACTTCGTAGTGATAAATACAGATGGCATTGATGTGATGCTTGGACGAGAAGGACTTCTTCAAATCAGTCAGGCAATGGAACAAGATGAAGTTGCAGACCAGGAAGAGGAAGTCATGATGGCCGAAGATGTTGAAGACTTAACTATGATGGAGGTTAGACTTGAAAATAATCAAGCTAAGTCAGAATCATGTAGCTCACGGACATGGACAGACGAAGATACTCATATGGAAGGGCCATGTGATAATGAGGATATGATGGAGGCCGAACTTGAGTTTAATCAAGTTGAACCAGGATCATACAGTTTGACAGCATGGATGGACACTCACATGGAAGAACCACATGTTGATGAGGACTCGATGGAGGCAGGACTTGAAGGTGATCAAGTTGAACCAGGGTCGTGCAGCTTATCAACATGGATGGGTGAGGTCACTCATATGGAGGAGCCTCATATTGATAAAGTAAGTATGGGTACTTGTGTTTCATTTGGACATTTGGTAGATGGATCATGTGTAGGAGAGGGCAAGATCAGCTTGCCTAAGCAAAGAGACATCTTACCATGGATGACTATGATGGAACCTTGTATGGAGAAGCAAGGGTTGTTACTCGCTGAAGGACTTGTTGAGGTTGCTTGCTACCTTGAGATGGAAGGTGCAAGACCCCGTGACAAGGGTGGAACTTGATGAACATTATGAATGATTTGGGTCATGCTTTAGCCACATGGCTAAGTGCCCGGCATGACTCATGGACAGGTTGAAGGGCACACCCTTGGGTGGACTTCTCATGGCCGAGACCCAGAGATAGTCTTGGTGGACACTTTGGTGGGGGAGCTATGATGGAAGGGACTCGTGATGATGATGATTGGGTGGACTTCTCATGGCCGAGACCAAGAGACAGTCTTGATGGACACCTTGGTGGAGCTATGATGGAAGGGACTCGTGGTGATGATGATATGGTTGGGTGACCGAGTTCACTAAACCGAAGATTGCAGCTTGGATGAGGATGATCGATGTTGTGATGTACTTGGTTGGACTACATGGGCAACAAAGTCATGGACATCAGGTTGGAGACTTGAGGATGGCACGTTGCAGATGATGAAGAGGGATTCATGGACCTGAATGGGGCACATCGAGAGTTGATTACTTGGATGGAGTTGTGAGCAACTATGGAGCATTCCTACTACATGGAGAGTTGAGGCATCTTGCAGGGACCTTTTGGCCGAGACTTGTATGCTTGCTAGGATGTTGGTTGGGGATGGTTTATGGAGCTCATGATGACATGAGATCGTTGTGACTTTTGGGAGACTTCATACATGGTGGACTTAGAGGATTCGATGCATTGAGGAACCGAGGTTAGGAGACTTTGATGCAGTATGGGATGCATACTTCCAAAGTACATGTATGGGCATGACTTGGAAGGGTGACTTGATGTGGAGGATCGATATGAGACACTTTGGAGCGATGGAGTTACGATGATGATAATACCTTAGTGGCTACACTTGGGCATGGGTTGAGCCGAGACTCAACTACTTTACGCACATGATGATGTTGGGATAGATGTGGCTGATCACTTGTAGCACATTGACACCAACACACCATGGACAACATGTTGCAGATGAGGTGGATGGAGTTCCATGGACCTGAGCATGGGATCGTGGAGATGAGTGTTGACACATGACTGAGATGTGTAGCACTTATACATGGGCAGTTTGCACATGGAAGATGACTTGATGGAGACGAGGCCTTATATATGTTGCAGTGATGTTTGCCTTATATGGAGGGGTCTACATCATGGTCGATGCATTCTTGGTGGAGAGCTACCGAGATGATATGTTGTCGAGGACGACAACAATTTCAGGTGGAGGAGAATGTAAGGCCCTTGAGTCTCGGGCAGGCGTGCACGATGGGCGGGCGCCCCGTGCACGACGACGGGCGCTTCTTGGCACGACGACGGGCGTGTTTTAGCACGACGACGGGCAGTGCGACAAGCGGGCGAGCTACCTCCGACACTTGGGCGGACCCAACGATGGGCGGACGAACGCGACTTAGGCGGGCGGCCCGTGCACGATGGGCGGGCGACCCGTGGGCGACCCGTGCACGGTGGGCGGGCGACCCGTGGGCGCGGTCATACTACAGGCGGGTGCGGTTATGCGAGGAACGGGCGCAGCAAATGCGACAGACAGCCGAGCATAATGCGACGAACAGCCGAGCTGTGGTGCGACGTTATTATGTATGTGCGACGAAAGGAAACGCTTGAATAAACCAAGTGTTGGGACCTTTGTGTATATACGATGAACCATAAGCCAGGCCGATGTGTTAATACGTGTTTTATGGGCGTGGAGTGGAGGATATGGGGGTCGGCCTTAAGGCTGAACGCCCCTCTCCAAATGAACGACAATACATGTATAAACATATTATATGGTGGCTTGTACGCATATATAAATATGCATGATTAATTAAAATAACATATAATAAAATAATATGTAAATACGTGGGCTTATATGTTAATGGGTGAGGTCGGCCATAAGTTAAGCAACCCCCTTGAAACATATGAAGTATGCGTATATATTATGGAGGATGAAGCCTCATTCTCACCATCGAACTTCGCTTGCTCTCCTTCGCATAAGGACAAGAAAAGTGCGAAGTGTCTTGAGGAGATGCGCATTCCTCATGCGCATGAAGAATAAGGGGACTTCGCATATTTTGGAGCTTGGGTTATGTGAAGTGAGGTCTCGGTTGAGGGAGTTTGTATTCGGCTTATGCAGGACTTAAAGGAGGAGGTCTTGTGCCCCGGTTGAGCACCCTCCTACCTTAAGGAGTTAGCATATGCATTGTAAAAGGCTGTCTATGCCTATATTGTAAAAGATTCTAAGTGTTGGCCGTGGACTTGCCCGGCACACTTGTATGTATTATTGAAGGTTTTCATAATATATTATTATTGGGCGGACTCGTTCGGGAGTTGCCCCTCCCTCTATAATTGTGTGCAATTGTTATGTTCTCGGTTTAATTGCATATTGGTTATGAACTTGTATGAAGATTAATGCACTTTACTTAATTGAGAAAGATGAATTAAGTATGTTAATGTGGAAAGGCGTAGTCCATGTGTGCAAGTATTAATAAAAAGAAAGTACACGGTGGTGCCGCACCTCGCCAGACATGGTTGGAAGACTACCGTAGGCTTGGGGGCGTGACACCGCCCACCCGGCCCAGCCGCCCGACCCCGCCTACCCACCCGACCCCGCCCGACACGGCCCACCCCGCCCACCCGGCCCACCCACCTGACCCCGCCCGACCCAGCCCACCCGCCCTACCCGGCCCACTCGGCCCAACCCGCCGCCCCTCCCCCTCCGCCTCCCTGGCCCCCTCCGCCGCCCCTCCCCCCCCCCCCCCCCCCCCCCCCCCCCCCCCCCCCCCCGGCCCCCTCCGCCCACCCCTCCGCCTCCCCCTCCGCCCGCGCAGGGCCACCCTCGGGCCGCGGTCGGGCGGGGCGGGGCGGCCCGGGGGTGGCGTTGCGCGGGCGGAGGGGGAGGGGGAGGGGCGGCGAAGGGGTAGGGGGAGAGGCGGGGAGGAGGAGGGGGAGGGGCGGCGGATGGGGCCGGGGAGGGGCGGCGGAGGGGGCCGGGGAGGGGGAGGGGGAGGAGGGGGGGTGGGTGGGGTAGGGCGGGTGGGGATGGGGGTAGGGCGGGTAGGGCGAGTGGGCCAGGTGGGATGGGGTGGGATAGGGGGGTGGCAATGGGTTAGGGCGGGGGGGGGGGTAGGGTAGGGGGCATGGGGGGGAATGGGGGGGGTAGCGGTAGGGTGGGGGGATGGGGGGGGTAGGATAGGGGGCGTGGGGGGGGGACAGGGGGGGTAGGATAGGGGGGGAATGGGGGGGTAGGGGTAGGGTGGGGGGATGGGGGGGGTTAGGGCTAGGGGCAGAAGGGGGGGGGTAAGGGTAGGTGGGGGGTAGGGGTAGGGGCAGAAGGGGGTGGAGGGAGAGGGGGCACGGGGAAGGAGTTAGGGGGTGGGGCCCATGGGGCCGGCGTTAAGGAAGGGGGGGAGGAGTTGAGATTGGAGGGGAATGGGAGTTAGGGAGTGGGCTTATGGGGAGGAGAGTTGTGGGGTAGGGAAGGAAGAGTTGGGGAAAGGGTGCATGGGTGGGTGAGTTGGAAAAATTATTAATTTAAAAAAAAAATCTTCTTCGACGTTAAATTAATTTAATATGAAAATTTTGAAAAAAAAATTGAACTTACCTTTCAATTGTGATAATTCTTCGTTGAATATGTTGTTGATAGCAATATAGCTGCTCCACAAATTCACGTCTTTCAACGAACTTCAGAAAACCTGGATGTGAGGTAAGTAATAGTGATAACGAAATTTAATATATAAGTGAAAATACGAAGATGTTTTTCTGTACGATTAATGTGGGATAATTTGTTTTAAATTATTATAGAGCGAATATTGTAGAGTTATTTTACAATGGATTGAATGTGGGATTAATTTGTTTTAGAATATATTATAAAAATTTAAAAAAAAAATTAGTTGTTTAGTTAATATTATATACTTTAACTATTAGAATAATTAATATAGAAGTTGTAGTTTACAATTTGAATTTCAGTGATTGATTTCATAAAAAAATTTAGTTTATGTTTTTCAATGAATTGTAGAATAAAATAATAAAGGTAAATAAATCTAACAAACTTTTGGAGGGAAATATTTTCGCAAAAATGTTTGGAGGGAAATATTTTCGCGAAAATGTTTGGAGGGAATATTTCATTCTTTAAGCTATATAATATTTCATTCAACATCTTCTGTTTGAAAGGGATGGATTGTTCTGATGGTGAAGTTTCGGTTTATACACCATCAACATCTTCATCGCGTAACAACTCTATTCATATTGATGAATATAGCGGGAATTCTTCCACTATGAATAGAAAGTCAATTCTTCCACTTAGTCCCGATTCTAAGGACTATGAAAGCAGCGGTGATGAAGAGCATGATGGTGAAGTTCAAAATAATGGAGTGTCACGATGTCCACTTAGTCCTAATTATGAGGACTATGAGAGTAGCAGTTTTGAAGAGCGTGATGGTGAAGTTCAAAAGAATGGAGGGTCACGGTGTCCACTCAGTCCTAATTCTGAAGACTATGAGAGCAGCAGTTTTGACGTGCATTATGGCGAATTTCAAAATAATGGAGTGTCACGGTGTCCACTTAGTCCTAATTCTAAGGACTATGAGAGCAGCGGTGATGAAGCGCGGGATGATGATTTTCAAAAGAATAGAGTGTCAAAGTGTCCAGTTAGTCCTGATTCTAAGGACTATGATAGCAGCAGTGATGATGAGTGTGATAATGAATTTCAAAAGAATGGAGTGTCAAAGTGTCCAGTTAGTCCTAATTCTAAGGACTATGAGAGCAGCGATGATGAAGCGCGGGATGATGATTTTCAGAAGAATGGAGTGTCAAAGTGTCCAGTTAGTCCTGATTCTAAGGACTATGAGAGAAGCAGTGATGAAGCGCGGGATGATGATTTTCAGAAGAATGGAGTGTCAAAGTGTCCAGTTAGTCCTGATTCTAAGGACTATGAGAGCAGCAGTGATGAAGCGCGGGATGATGATTTTCAGAAGAATGGAGTGTCAAAGTGTCCAGTTAGTCCTGATTCTAAGGACTATGAGAGCAGCAGTGATGAAGCGCGGGATGATGATTTTCAAAAGATTGGAGTATCACAATGTCCTCTTAGTCCTGATTCTAAGGACTATGAGAGCAGCAGTGATGAAGCGCGGGATGATGATTTTCAAAATATTGGAGTATCACAATGTCCTCTTAGTCCTAATTCTATGGACTATGAGAGCAGCAGTGATGAAGCGCGGGATGATGATTTTCAAAAGATTGGAGTATCACAATGTCCTCTTAGTCCTGATTCTAAAGACTATGAGAGCAGCAATGATGAAGCGCGGGATGATGATTTTCAAAAGATTGGAGAATCACAATCTCCTCTTAGTCCTGATTCTAAGGACTATGAGAGCAGCAGTGATGAAGAACAGGATGAGAGCAGCAGTGATGATCCAATGATGAAGATGTTGCCAAGAAATATTGTATCGAGGAGTAGGAGCAAACCTTTTCGTATCAATGCAAACTATTCTAGTTATACAAGGGGTAGAGCAGAATATCTGACAAGAAGAAGTTCTATCAGCGCTCTCATTTCAAGTGAATGTTGCCAAAAAAATTGCTTGAAACGTATGGATTTCACATTTGCATTAGAAAGCAGGAAGAGATATTTGTCAATGAATAAAAGCATGCAAAACTCATATTTAGTTGGCTGCATGCAATCTACATTGTCAGGTTATGATTATCATATTAGGAATTTATTATTGTGTAGAAAAGCTTTCAAAATGTTTCATTCAATTGGGAATTTTCGTCTCTCGAGAATTCAAGAAAATTTGGAAAAGGATCCCACATTTTATTCAGAAGTACGTTATAAAAGACAGTTTGGGCCATTATCAAATACTGCAATGTCATGGATGAAAGATTTCTTTTCAAAGCATGGAGAGTGTATGCCAAATAGAGAGACAATACATATTCTAGATAATTTTTCAAGACGAGAAATATACAACTTATACAAAGAATATGCAGAAAGTGCTGAGGGACAGGGCCAATTTATTACATATCAATATTTTGTGAAGATATGGAAGAAAGAATTCAATAATGTTCGTATTCCTAAGAAGACAAGGATGGGGATTTGCAGTACATGTGCTTCTCTTAAATCAAAAAGGGACAAATGTGAAGGCTCAGAAAGAGGTAAGTGTTCATAACTTTTACTTTCAAAATTGTATAGTCATCAACTATGAAAACATATTTCTTAATGAATTTCTTTTATGTTGTGTAGATTTAATTGTCAAAGAACTTCAAGAGCATCGCGAACAACAAACAAATGAAAGGAAGAAGTTGTACAAGCATCGAAAGAAGTGTTATGATAATCCAAATAAATATTTGGGTTTGATAATTGATGGTATGGACCAGAAGAAAACACTTTTACCACATTTTGTTCGCACACCCAAAAATCTACAAGAGGAAAATTTTATTCAGTTTCACTTGGTCAGTTGTATGGTCTTCAATGGGAAAATGCTGCCAAGGGTCTACTTCACAGCTCCAAATATTCATAATGATGCAAATCTAACCATAACCATCATTCATGATGTGATTTCTCATTAGTCTGGTAATCTTCCTGAAGTTTTGTATCTACAATTGGACAACACTTGCCGTGAAAACAAAAATCAGGTTGTTTTTGGGTATCTGAACATGCTTGTTGAATTGAGAATTTTTCAAAAGGTAAAGGTTGGTTTCCTTCTTGTTGGGCACACTCATGACCATATTGATCAGATTTTCAGTCGTTTTTCAGTCACATTGAGGAGGAAGGAAGTTGGGAGCTTGCCATCACTAATTGAATGTATTAAGAAATCATACATGCCAGAGCCTGCTTTTGAAGTGTTGGAAGAAACTGTTGACATGCGAAGGTTTATTCTAGGATCATATGGTGAGGGGAAATGCATTGAACAACTTAATGATATTAGCTTCCAACATCAATTTCATATAAAAAAAATTGATGGGAAAACACTAATATGGGGCAAGAAGTTTTCAACTACTACAGAATGGGCACCGTCATCAGGTTTGCAATTTTTGAAGTTCATTCCAGATCGTCCAATATTTGCATCAAAAATATTGTTATTACAATCAGTTGGTGAAGTTCAGAATGCACGCAGACAGAATAGACATATAAATTATTCTGATTGCCTAGAAGAAATTAAAAAATGTATTAGATATACATGAGTACTTTGACATTGCTGATTCAGTTTGGTGGGAGTCATTTTTCAATAATCAAAGTGATATCATTTCAACAACAACCAATGAAGATATACCTTTGAAAAATCCATTTATTTGGCCACAAAATGTGTCGAATGAACAAGAGGAAGTAAACATTGTTGAACAGCAACAAACTCAAGGTATTATTAATTCTTCACAGGCAATGGAAAGAGAGATGTATATTGGTTCCAGATGATCTCGTGCACAACGTGAAGCCATGGAAGACCTTTATAGGGGTTCAGTACATGATATTAAGGAGGGTTGCATGATTGCAGTGCTAGCAGATGGAGATCCCAAAGGCTATCCATTTTGGGTTGCTAAAGTTATAAAGGTCTTTACAGAAAATGAGGATGTTACAAGTGTTGAAGTACATTGGTATGCCACAAATACACACCCATTCAATGGTGTATAAGCCAGAGATGGTAGTTGACAAAAAAAATGGTGGAAAAAGAAAAAGAAATGGTACAAATATAAATCACCGCCGCACAGACATATTACAATTGGAGGATGTTGACATACTTGTTTATGACTTCAATTTAACAAAGAGAGGAACTCTTCGCTTGAAGACGATAGAGATTCTGAAAAGGTTGTTACCAGAAGGAATAGTGTTGACATGGGAGTCTACTGAAACCAGTCGTAGATCTAGAAGACTTTTGAAACCTGGAATGTTGGGCATGCATGTGGACTCAGATGGGGCACTAGTTGATGAAAGAGAAGAATATGGAACATCTTCGTCAGCATCCAGTCACTCATCTGAAGATGTGAATTGTGATGGTGTGCAAGAAAATATGAGTGATTTTGAATAATTGTTTAAGACAGATTATATAACTGATGTATGCATCATATCTTCAAATAAAATTAATGTTTTCCATATGTTGTTAAATGAGAAGTTATGAAGCATTTTTATGTTGTTGGATTATGTCTTAAATATGATAAATTTTATTGTTTAAATATCTACAATGCAATATCAAATTAGAGATATAATGTCTGTTTTATTCAGTATACAAATAAAGACTTTTGATTTCATTGAGTGATATACTTTGTTCATAATGTCATGGTTTTTTAATTTTATAGTTGAAAAAATTTCAATTTCTTTTGTATCTAGCATGGTGTGGTTGAAAACATGTTAAATTTATACTTAGAAAAGGAAAATGATATTCTACCAGAAACATTAATGTGTTTTTTCCTTAAAAATCAACTTTGTTTGAGACATAAAAAATTGGTTTTATTAGCATTTTTTAAAAAGTTTGAAAATTGACCCTAAAAAAAAAACGTTATTCCAGTAGCATCACTTTCGTTTTGAAGCTATATTTTGCAAGAAAATTTCGTAGTAAAGTTCGTAGTCACCACCATTTTTAAAACACGTTCAAAATTGGCACTTAAAAAAAAACATCGTTCCAGTATACACACTTTTCGTTTTTAGCACTGTTTTTGATGTTTTTTGGGGTTTTTGGGCCAGAGTTCCCGTTTTGAGTTTATAGTTCCCGTTTCAAAGTTTACATTGTTAATATTTGTTTTTTGTTAACATTTTTTTAATTTTTAGATGTCTTTTGTTGACATATCAAACAACTAAGCGTTGAAAATTCGCAATATGCATTGCTAAAATATGAAGAAAAATCACAAAATCTAGATTATAGCCATCAAGAACTTTTGATTTTTCAATTTCATTTGATGGTTTTATCTTTTCAATTTACTTTTCTTTCTAAAATGCACTCACATTTCAAAAATGAAATGATCCCATATGATCAGCAATCTACTTTAATTAATAATCTTCCATTGAATCTATCAGATTTCCATCCATATCTCATAGACCCATTTGAGATACATTTAAAAAGTTATCTCACACAAAAGATTGTTGTTAATTTAACTTATGCACATAAGATTGACAAATTTTTGCAAGTCATTGTATCTAAAAATGCATATCTACAATCTGGCATGTTATCTTCTCTTCTAAATCCTTTCCAATCATTAATGGAAATTCATCCATATTTCTATGATCCAATTGAAATTCAGCTAGAAGGGACATTTCAAGGGAAGGTTATTATAAATAAGCTATTTTGTATAATTATGTTCACAATAGATGTATATTCTGCATTCAAATTTAGTTCTCTTATTTTAATTATATTTGTCTTTTTGTTATTGATGTTTGATTTATACATACATGCAGGAAATAAAGTGCTTACATGGTTACATTGGAAGTATGACTATACCTAGTTGTGTTTCCTTTTATTCAGTTAGAAATAAGATTAGATTCATTTTGTTTTATTCTATTTCAGATTTTAAATAAATAAGTAATGAGTCCAAATTTTTTCTTGGAATTCCTCTATCATTTTCTGGCAAAGTGGATTAAAACATATCATAGACGAATCATATACACTTGTGATGCGATTGATTGCATTACTTTTGTAAAACTTCATCATATGGTATAAAAATGTTTCTATGATAAAATCATATATGAAGAAGTTCCAAGGAATTGTCATGATTCACCACTCTTTTCCTCCAATGTAAATTTGAAGAGAATGTCATTGAAAACTCATTACTTAGCATTTTAGATTCAATAAATGATGATTTTGGGTCAATAAGATTTCAATCAATTCAACTTCTTCATGCTTTTAATTCTAATTAAAAGAAGAAGTTATCTTTTCTTGGAGAAGATGTTATCTCTCAAGTAAGACTAAATGAAATTCTCCAATGGTAAGTTCATATGCCCACTTTCATTCATTTTCATTTACTTACTTTTAATTTCAGTTTTGTTTTTAGTTTTTGTTGATATAAGACTTTGTTTTGCAGATCTTCATGATTCATTTTCATGCCTCTACTAGATCATATTTGTAACTTATTCTCCTTGGTTTGGTTTCCTTTTAATTTTTTGGAGAAGCGGTAATGATCTCCATCGAAAAAGCTAAATTGGGGAATTTTTGAACCTTTAGTCTGTCTCTTAAGCATTACTTTTATTAGAAAATGGTTAAAATGCTTTCATGCAGATGTCACTTTGAAATAAGAAAATTTGCATACAGACAGAAACTTCTCAATTAGCTTATTATTTATCATCACTGCTAATCAACTTTCAATTTCAGAAGCATGATCACTTATAACTCCTCAAGATAAAATTTAATAGATTCCCAACAAAAGATAAATGATCACATGATTATCTTCTTTGATTTATTTTGTTGAGACATTTGTATAAGAAGTCTTGTTCGAGTTTATCTTTTAGATTTGATTTTTATTTTTAGAATTTGTTGATTTCCTTTTACTTTCAGTTTTTGTTTAATTTTGGTTATTTAGTCTTGTTCGAGTTTATCTTTTAGAATTGATTTTTATTTTTAGAATTTGTTGATTTCCTTTTACTTTTAGTTTTTGTTTAATTTTGGTAATTTTGCCATGATTTATGTGAAAAGCCTTTTCCTCACCTAGTAATGGTTGACATACATAGGAGATCTTTTACTCTATCTATTTCAGTGAATTTCATTTATCATTAAAGGAATATCTTTATGAAATCACAAATCCATCTTGCTTTAAAAATATTTTTCATGGAGGAACACACATCCTTTCTAAGTGATAGAGTTTATTTGTTCAAAGGAAGAACATAAATGAGTTCAACTCAATGAATCCCTTCCATCCTCTCCACTTTAGCAAAACCTCTGATTGATAGACGCGGGGAAAGAATTTGGAGTCAACATTATAAAAGTAATGTATCCATTAACATAAGCCTCTATTACCATCCCACCTCTTTTCACTCAAATACATCATAA
This sequence comes from Pinus tabuliformis, assembly GCA_031772625.1. Lineage (NCBI taxonomy): Eukaryota > Viridiplantae > Streptophyta > Pinopsida > Pinales > Pinaceae > Pinus > Pinus tabuliformis. Next base: position 45,633,306 of record CM062815.1, read on the forward strand.
ACTAAAATCTCAAAAGTGTGTTTATCAAAAGGGTGATTAAAATAGGAAGTATAAGAAATACAAGTAAACTCGTTGGAGCTATGAATGCTCGCTGGGGCTAGGCTTGTATGGCATAAATGACAACTTCGTCAGGGTATTGTTCAGGCTTGGTGACAGCGAAACGATGTCAGAGACCATTCATAACAATGGATATATGTCTTATCAAAAAACTCATGTCTGTATCTTCTTCTATTTCTCATATGAAATAAATTTAAAATTAATCTTTCCCAAAAAATTGGATTCATGATTTTTACTCAAATCTACTTTTGAGTACTTATCTTTCAAAACTCATATTACTTAATCTATTTATGTGGGACCCATGGAAATGTTTTAGTGTTTAGATGGTTTTGTGAAATCTATTATTTTTAACATTTTGGGTAAATTAAAGTTCATTATCTTTACCAGAGATAACTGGTTCTTCCCAGTGTGTCGTCATTGTTGTGGTAAAACACAACCCCCCCATTTTTCACTTAAATCTCATTATGGGGACCCTTTTAACTGAATGATTGGTATTATTACTATTTGATTCCGAGATGTAGGGATTGCCTAAATGAGTTCGACTCGTTCTTATCTATCTATCTAAACTCGTTTGACCTCATTTGGATTAATAGTTTGCAAATTATGCCTATTTGAAGATTGGATGTGTTTAGCTGCTTTGGCCTTTTATATTGTGCATTATCCTTGTGTTTCATTAATTTATCCTTTTTATTTGTTTTTGTAAATTATTTATTTTGTAAATACTTCATTGTTTCCATAGCCCCCGAGACCAAGAACCACACTAAGGCCTTAAGCCTTAATCATATTACAAAGTGGCATATTGGCAAGTATATATGTTAAATCTATCGAAAACACATTGAAATAATATATCGGGGTTGCATTAAGCTTGAAGTCTCGAATCATATTATAATTGTGTCATATATCACAAGTTCTCCTATCAAAACTTTCTGATAAGTCTTCCGACCCCCGGAATTGATATGACATTTAAATCCAAGTTTTAAAAGATATCACGTCCATTCATAAATCGGAATTTTGGTTGGAACATATGTTTAAAAATTCCGATGTCTCGGATCCAATATGAAATTAAATCTTCATTATAAAATTATCAAGTCCACTCACCTCAGGACTTTTGTAACGACTATTGTTTGAAACTTCTGATAGCCCAGATCCGATAGGAAATTTAACTGCAATATATTATGACATCGGGTCTGCCCACCTCAGAACTTTTGCGATGGTTCTTATTCATAAACCTTCGATGAGCGATATCTCAAAACCGTTGAAACTCCATCCCGTTGATGTTGCGATATGGTACCCCGCTCCGATCTCCGATTGCGATATCGCAAAACAACCAAAATGCCATCCCGACAATATTGTGATAGGCATACAACTCAAAAATTCTCTGATAACAAATTTGATCCGGACCCGATATGATATTAATTTCCATCTAATCAAAATTTCGCATTCGCGCATATCATAATTTTCGTTATCTGCCATCATTTGAAATCATCGATCAAATGGATGTGATGTAAATTATAAAATCGTATTAATTATATTTCACATCCGCTCCATCGAAAATTTTGTGTATTTTAGTTTGAATCTTGTGATGAGCATACCTTCAATGTCACTTTGCGTCTGTCACTTGTCCATAAATGGGGGCTTTGTTACAAACTATTGATATTAAGCCTTGATTCTTATTGGTTTCGGTTTCAATTGAAATTTGTTTTTATATTATTAATTTATTATTCCGTCATTTTCATAGTAAAACTCTGATTTAGTTTTTGATTTGTTGTAACAGAGTTCCAATTATGACATATTAAATCAAATCCGGAAAATCACCAATCGAAATTATCCAGGCAGCAAAGAAGTATCATAATAAAAGGAAATTGTTGGCTCATTTATTCCACGCAGGAGAATATGTTGCAGCTAAGTCAAAATAATTGGGATTGCTCTTATCTGATCATGCCAATTTGGGAAATTTGTTTCAATTGTTCCTCTTAGCATTCTACCAAGCCCAATCAAAGCATTCCTTCTGTCTTATTCTACTATTAGCATTTCTGGTTGAGGCATTTGAGGATTTATGTTATGGATGTAATCATGTATAAATAGATATCGAGAGGATTTGTAAAGGGATTTGAATCCTGGAGAAGAGGCTAAACTTGTGACAGCGCTTGTAACCTGTTTGTAGAGGGACTTTATTTTATTATGCACTACTGTTGTAGAGTAGAGGCTTTTCTTTGCAAATAGGGATTGAATTGCAGACAACGAGGAGTTTTCACTACTACAGCGTTTTGAGTTTTGTAATTTGATACATTTTATAATAAAGATTTGTTTCAATTATTTATGTATGGCACTATTGTTTACTTAAATCATTGAAATGAATTCTTTTCCAGTTTTATTTTAATTGCATTTCTGATGTATGAGTTAATAGTTGGCCTTATGCACTATTGTTGAGTCTTAATTGTTAATTCATTTAAAAGTCTAATTAGGCTATCCTATAGAGTTAATCCTAGATGCAACTTGAAAACCGAATTTGTATTAGAACAAATGTTTATTGCTTTAGGCTAGATAGCTATCTAACGGTTTAAAGTTATAGATGTTTTGCTTTCATACATGACATTTTATTTGAACTACTTCAATATTATGTCATGAATATTTCTCGTTTTTATGCATAATAGATTAGGAGTTGGATATACTTGCATATAAGTGTCTAGTAACTATTTATTAGATACTTAGTTGTTTGTATTTGTTTCAATAAGGATTAGATCTCGAGAACTATTTCCTTGATCTAATTCCTTCATCCTAATTCTGATTCCTACTTGCTTCTTTTCATGTTTAATTAGCTTGCTCTTGATTGGGAGAAAGACTTCTCTTTCCTTCAATCGAGATAGGTTAGATTAATCGCATTATAGTCTTGCATGTGTTATCATATATCTTTCATTCTAGAAGCCCTCTTTTTAAGAGGCAAAACTTTAGAGTGGTTTGGTTGTGCCGTTCAAATAGCTTAAGGGTCATTCTCTTGCCTAATCAACAAGAAGAATTGATTCGATGTCCTTACCTATTGGTAACTAAAGACTCATCTTAAACCAATAGAAATAGGGAAAAGGTAATTGGACCTAGCTTAACTAGTCGGAATCACCATTTCAATGGAAAATGAGTTGCTTTAAGGTCTGGACTGGGTGGTCTCCCTTATAGTGTTGTAGGCTAAAAATTTCGAGTCTTCAACAAGACTATAGGGCACGGTTGTTTGATGTTTGATCCTATATTGGCAAAGATAGTTTTCAAATTCATTTGGTGTATTTTTTTTCCATTATTAGTGCGAATAGAGCCAATATGAGATTGTGCATCATTTTCAATCCATGCATGAAAATTCTTAAATGCTTCAAAAGCTTCATATATGTTCTTCAATAAATAAACCCAACACATTCTGGTGTCGTCATTGATAAATGTCATCATATATTTATTACCATTTGAATAAAGGAACAGGGATTGGGCCACATAAATCAAAATGAATGAGTTCAATTTTTCTATGTGCTCTAGAATGAGAATCATGAAAACACTGATTGTTGTGCTTTCATAATACAAGCATCACATTGCTTAAGTTTCCTAGGATTTGTAAACAAACTAGTACACCATTTTTCTTCAACAAACGAAGGTTGTCATAGTTCAAGTGTCCAAATTTAGCATGCCATAAAAGACTTGATGGAAAAATACCTTCATCATAGTGAGAACTGTATAAGAAGTATTGTGCACGAGCAGAGGTTCCTTGCAGCTTCAAAAGTCTTTCTTCTTATATTCCTGTCATGACAAGTGAGTGATCTAATGCTTTTATGAAATCGAACTTGCCACCAAATATATAAATGGAGTGTCCTTGCTGGCGGATGTGAACCAAATGCAACAAGTTTCTCCTCAGCTCCGGGAGGTATAGAACATCATGTAGAAGAAAGTCTAGAAGACCAGACAGTTTGAGCCTGATGGCTTGAGTTTTGACTTGTCTACAAAGTATATTGTTTCATCAACATTGTCAGTGAATTCTTGAAAGAAATCTCTCCTGAAAGTCATGTGGCAAGTTGTGTTGAAGAATCTACGGCAATAAGGTGTAGTGTGATTCTTCTTGACTTGATAATAATTTGTGGAGTTTTTTTCTATTTTTTCTTGTTAGCTTAATCTTCTTCTTCTCTTATTAATACATGTGTGTGTACTTCATCAAACTGTTATCAAAACATAAAACAAGAACACAAAACCTCTCTTCTCTTGGGAGGAAAACCCTTCGGTAAGTTTTCTCTTATTGAAGCTTCTTTCTTGATCAATGCAAAACCCTAGACCCTTGACTAGAATATCCTCCAAGCATAATTCAAGTCCCTTCTCCTTTCTGCACTTTTTTCCAATGTTGTGAAAAGCGCGAGCGGGATTAAATCGGCGCCGGGAATGAAGCGGAAAAAATCGGAAAAATCGGGAAAAAAACGGAAAAAAACGGGAAAAAGGCGTTTGGTACAAAAATATTCATTTTTTTTCATTTTTTTTCAATTTTTTTAATATCTAAACCATCTACAACATAAAATAAATACATTGACACATAAATATGATAAGAAAACTAATATATAAGATGTTTAATATCATTTCTAGCGCTAAAATCACACATAACAATGAATCATGTCCTGAATAGTAAGTCCTGACTCCTGAGTCCCAACTCAGCCTCAAAATATCAACAAAAAATATGATAATGTATCTCATCATGTCATAATGTCATAGACTCATATACAATAAAATGAAAGTCTAATCCTATTGATTTCCTCTGCCCCTCTTGCGAGAAAATGTCACAGCTTTCTCTTTCCCTCTAGATGTAGATGCTGGTGCCTGTGCTCGTGGAAATGGCAGTGGAGTCTGATGTGCTCTAGAAGCTGAAGAACTAGAAGTATGAGCTACAGGAGGTAGACCACGTCCTCTACTGGTCCTAGTGTTAGCCCGGGTAGGCGGTGTCACCTCTTCCTCCTGCTCCTCCTCCTCCTGCTCTTGCTCCTCCTCCTCCTCCTCCTCCTCCTCCTCCACTACATCCTGCACTAACCAATCATCCGCAGAATCCATGAGAGGCCTCTCGGCCTCAACCCTCCATGCAGCAGTGGTGTCAATCCCATCCAATGAGATGGCATCCACATCATGTGTCCTCTCAAGTTGCCTCACCCACAATTGAATATTGTAGTAGACATAGACCATGTCATTAAGGCGTTGGGACTCCAACCTGTACAAAGATCATGAAATAATAATTAATAATTAATATTATAAAAAAAATATTGTTTAATGAATTCAAAAATTTATTTGGAAATTTGCAATATTTTAAATGTTTAAGTGTTAACCTGTTGCGCTTCTTGTTGTGTATTTTTTCAAATACACTCCAGTTGCGCTCACATCCTGAGGAGCTGCATGTTTGGCTGATGATGCGTACGGCAAGCTTTTGCAAAAGGGGTACTCTGCCACCATACATCTTCCACCATGCATCTACAACAAAATTACAAATAAAATTTTAAATAAACATAAGAAAAAAATGGAATTTGAAGAGACAATGAAATTTGAAACAAAGTTACAAACTAAAAAATGCCTGGCATTTTAATCGTCCTATCAGTGACAGCCATCTCAAAGCCAAATGTGCCACCTGCCATCTTATATGTCTCAATTTGTTTAGAGATCTCTATACGTTGTTCTGGAGATCGCACCATCTTCTGGACACGGGATAAGAATCCATCCATGATCTCAGCATCAAAATCAAACCCACATGCATAAGAAAATGCAGGGTTCAGGAAAAGCCCAGCAGCATGAATGGGACGATGGAGTGTGTTGTTCCATCGCTCATCAATCACTCCCCATAGAAGAAGTTGTTTCTGAAACCCATCATCTCCCTTATCATCATAGTAGGCCCGAATGGCTTCTTTGGCCCTGTCCATGGCTTCATACAAATAGCCCATTGCAGGCTTCTCACCATCAACCAACCGAAGAACCTTTACCAAAGGTTCAGTAACGGCGCACACCTCCTGCACTCCCGCCCAGAAGTCTTCTTGGTATGAAACTAGTCTGCATACGGCCTCTCCTTCTGGTTTGCGGTTCTGGTTTGCGGCTCATTGTCGTAGCACGCCACTCCTCTGAAAGAAACATTCTCTTCAAATCCCACATAGAATTTAGGAGGGATTGAAGAGATATGAAACTCATGGCAAACCGTGTAATGGCAGGGCGCACCAACTCTTTGTTGTTGGTGAATCTTCTCATCAAGCTAAGCACAGATGTATGATTATATATAAATTTTGTGATGCTTTTTGATGAGTCAACATATCTTTGAAAAAGGGAATTTTCCCTATGTCCTCTAACATCAAATCAATCCAATGGGCAGCACAAGGTGTCCAAAATAAAGTAGGATGCCTGTCCATAAGCATTCTACCAGCAGCAACATAATTTGCAGCATTGTCCGTTATGACTTGGACAACATGTTGTTCACCCACCTCCAAAATAAACACATCCAGCAAATCACATAAAGTTCTTGCATCTTTGATTTGATGAGATGCATCAACAAATTTGATAAACATAGTCCCCTTAGGACAACTAACCAAGAAGTTTATAAGGGTTCTCCCCTTTTGGTCAGTCCAACCATCTGACATAACAGTGCATCCTGTTTATGCCCATGATGCCCTAAAATCCTCCAATCTTTGGGTGCAGTCACGCTTTTCATCTTGAAGAATCCGGCCTCTGAAATCATGATAAGAAGGGATTTTGTACCCCAGGCCAACACTGGCAATAGCATCAACAGTAGGTTGGAAAAATGGATTATTCCTTACAATGTTGAAAGGAATATCACTCCAGAGGAGAAATTTTCCCATCAACCTGTCAGCTTGTTCTTTTTCAGTTCTTTTTAGCATTGAACCGATAGATGGTTGTGAACCAGGTGTGGTTCGAGGAACAAAAAATGATGATGCAGCTACCGGATTGACTGATGTTGCAGTAGAACCAGTGCCACTTGGCCCACTTCCTTCAGCTGACCTTTTTAGTTGCCTTTTGAGTTCTTCTTTGGCCTCTCTAGTGTGCTCTAATTCTCCCAATGCTCTCATGGCTCTTTGGATAAGTTCAAGATTTGTATTTATACAGGGCCCCCCATCATGTCCAGGGATTTGTGCAAGGTGAAACTTCAACCTGTACACCCCCACGCGTATGTCCTTTCCACACAACTTGCAATTCAAGTTTTGTCTATCATTCGGAGCTTTAGGTTCACCATATTCCCAGAAAGGATCCAATTTCCTTAGCATGTTTGTTTTTGAATTTTGAATTTGCAAACCTATGGGAAAACAAAGATTAGGAAATAGGAATTTAGGATTACAATTTAGCATTTACAAAATTACAAGTTACAAATTTCCAGAATCCAAAGTTCCAAACCCAAGTTACCCAACCAAATGGCAAATGCCAAAAACAATGAAAAAACATAAACAATGTTTAAAAAAAATGAAAAAATAAAATAAAAAATTGGTTCCCATAGTCATACCAATTTACCCATCCCAAATCAATGAAAAAATACAAAAAATTCTTTAAAAACAATGAAAACAAAAGGAAAATGGTGCCCATATGAAATTTCCCAACCAAAGACAATGAAAAACAATGTTTTTAAACAAGGAAAACAAAAAAAAAAAAAAAAAAAATCTACATGCCGTTTTTATGGAGAAATTGGTGGTCTCCTCTTGAATTTGTCCTACAATCCCTTTGATTTCCTCACAAACCCTCCAACTCCTCTCTCCAACACCTTCTCCTCCTCCTACGCGCGCCCACAGTGAAAATGAACCAAAAAAAAAATGAAATTCTCATTATAAAACCCGCTGCCGTGCGCCCCCGCGCTTTTTTGGCGAAAAAATCGCGCTTTTTTTGAAAAAAAACGCACTTTTTTCAAAAAAAAAAAGGCGCTTTTTTTGGAAAAAAAACGCTATAAAAAAAGTGCCGCTTTTTTCCCATAAAAAGCGCGATTAAATCGCCAGAGGGAAAAAAGCGCGCGTTTTTGAAAAAAAACGCGATTAAATCACGCTTTTAACAACACTGCTTTTTTCCCTGCACTTAGTCTTCCTTCTTTTGGCACTTCGTCCTCCTCCTTTCAGCAACTGGTGATGGACCTTGTTTATGTGAGCTCTAAAAGAGACTTCAATCTTTGGTCCTTGGTGAGATCCCTCACCAATGAAGATACCTCCCTTCCCTTGATCCAAAGTAGCTACTTCTTGAGGTGTAGTTGTGTTGGATTGTGTTATATTCTTTCCACGACTAGCCCACGTAGTTAACCGGGGGGTTAGAGGGTTAACCGGGGGGTTAGAGGGGGGGCAGAGCCCCCCCTACGTTGTGCCGATTGTGTAGTGGGTGGGGCAATAGGGGGTTTGAGGTGTACCTGTAACCCCACTTTATGGGGTCCAAGGCAGCACCCCGGAAAATTTTGATTTTGGACCCTATACTAGGTTGGGCGAACCCACCTATGGTTTTGTGCATGATTTTCGCACATGTTTTTTTGGACGCGATGGTTTTCGGTCCATGGTATTGGACACGATGGTTTTCGATCCATGGTATTGGATGCTTCAGCATGTATAAATATGTATTATAACATTGAAAGGAATATAATAAAAAATCTAGTTGGTAGTCCCGGTTTTGGGATCCAATGGGAAAATCTCTGTGTATATGTGTTTTATGTGTTATGCTCTCGCATTGTTTATTTCTCTGTTTTTTAGAATTCGTATGCAGGTAATTTCTGTACAGGGTTAAAACCTACATTTGGTATCAGAGCAGTTTTGGCTTCAAGGGGACGCCTTTGTTGCTGAGGGGTTTCGCTCGGGCCTGTGGTAAACCCTGTTCAATGGGAGATCTGCAAGATCGATTCTGGTGGTAAAAGAAGATGGCGAGCAGTGGAAAGATAGAGATCGAGAAATTTAATGGTCAGAGTTTTGAGTTGTGGAAACTCAAAATGGAGGATCTGTTGATGGATAAAGATCAATAGATCGCGGTAGATCCGGGTACTTAACCAACAGGAGTGTCCGATGAAGAATGGAAAAAGTTGGATCGGAAAGCAAAGAGCACAATACGATTGTGCGTCTCAGATTCAATATTGCTGAATGTATCAGGGGAAGCTACGACGAAAGCTTTGTGGGACAAGTTAGGGACTTTGTATCAATCTAAGTCTGGTGAATAAATTGTTCCTGCAAAAAAAGTTGTATAACCTGAGGATGAAAGATGGAGACTCGGTGACAGAGCATCTGAATGCATTTAATACTGTGGTAAGTCAGTTAGCATCTATTGATATTAAAATTTCAGATGAAGATAAGTGCATCAGTTTGTTGTGTTCTCTACCATATCGTGGGATAGTCTGGTTATTGCAATAGGTAGCAATGCCACTACCTTGCAGTTTGATGAAATAGTCTCAGCGTTGCTGACGGAGGAGATGAGACGGAAAAATACGGAGAGCTAGAATGGTGATGCCTTGTCTGTACGAGGACGATCCCAGAACAGAAACAAAAATAAGTCATCGAGTGGAAAATCTAAATCTCCAGGAAAACCTATAAAAGTGGTGTGCTGGAAATGTGGAAAGGAAGGGCACTACAAAAGGGACTGTAAATCTAAAGCTCCTAATAAAGGAAAGAGATTTGATGATGCTCCTTCTACAGAGGTGAAAACTACCTCAGATGAAGGTGGGGATGTGTACTTGGCTTCTTCAAGTACACATGTAGATCATGAGACATGGTTGATTGACTCAAGTGCATCCTTTCACTTCACTCCCCATAAAAAGTGGTTTTGTGAGTATGATAAATATGATGGTGGTGATGTCTTCTTAGGGGATGATAGGAAGGCTAGAATCGTTGGTCGTGGATAAGTAAAGTTGAAGTTGCAAGGTGGAAGGGTTAGAACACTTCCGGGTTTTCTGCATATTCCTGCATTAGCCAGAAATATGATTTTTGTAAGCAAGCTGGATGATGTAGGTGTAAAAACAGTGTTCAAGAAAGATACCTGCAAGATGGTTCGAGGAGCACTGGTATTGATGCGGGGAGTTCGGATTAATACTCTGTACAAGCTGCAAGGTAGCACAGTTGTTGATGGGTGCAACAGTTCTATGGTTCCTGAAAGTGGAGCAGGAAATCTAGTGGTCTCCGGATAGAAGACCATGTTGTGGCATCAAAGGCTTGGACATATTGGAGAGAAGAGCCTTCGAATACTTCATGGTAAAGGTATGGTAGAAGGTATGAGTGATAGCTCTCTAGATTTTGATTTCTGTGAAAATTGTGTATATGGGAAGCAGAATCGAATGAGTTTCCCCTCTAGTGGTAAGAGGGCGAAACATATATTAGAGCTTGTGCACAGTGATGTGTTTGGACCTGTGAAGGTTTCATCACTGAGTAATTATGTGTACTATGTATCATTTATAGATGACTTTTCAAGGAATACATGGATATATTTCCTTAAGAAGAAATATGAAGCCTTTGACAGTTTTAAAGAATTTAAGGCTCTAGTGGAAAACCAGATAGAGAAGAAGATAAAGGTGTTGAGGATAGATAACGGTGGAGAGTTTTGCAGTAAATAATTAGAAAAATTCTGTAAAAAGTGTGGTATATCACAGCAGAAAACTACTCCATATACACCTCAGCAAAATGGAGTTGCAGAAAGAATGAACAAGACGTTGATGGAAAGGGAAAGAAACATGCTCAGTGGTGTCAGGTTAGGACAAGAATTCTGGACAAAGACGGTGGATACTGCATGTTACATGGTCAACAGGTCACCTTCATCAGCATTGGAGGATAAGACTCCACAAGAGGTATGGACTGGTAAGAAACCCTCTCTTTCACATCTAAGGGTATTTGGATGTGATGCATATGTACATGTTCCAAAGGAAAAACGAACCAAGTTGGATAGTAAATCTGAAAAGTGCATCTTTCTTGGATATAAGGATGGTTTAAACGGTTACAAGCTTTGGAACCGAGTAACAAGGAAAATTGTGTATAGCTGAGATGTGGTGTTTAGAGAGGTGAAAGATGTTATTAAACATGAAGTTCAACCAAAGGAACCTGAGAAGATAGAGTTTGAGCTAAAGGAGGAAGAATCAGACTCTACAGCAGAGGAGGAATCAGAAGATGAAGAGCCACAAACTCCAGTTGTGAGAAGATCAATTCGAGAAAGAAGGCAGCCAGAAAGGTATAGTCCATCTGCTTTCTGTTCAAATTTTGTTTTGTCTGTTACTGATGATGATCCCAGAACTGTGAAGGACGCAGTGGATTCAGAGGATGGAAAACTTTGGAAATAGGCCATGGTTGATGAAATGGCATCTTTGCACAAAAATGAGGCTTGGGATTTGGTGGAGTTGCTGGCTGGAAGGAAACCCATTGGCAGCAAATGGGTGTTCAAAAAGAAGACAAATGCAAAAGGAAAAGTGGAGAAACACAAAGCTCGGTTGGTAGCAAAAGGTTATTCCCAAGTGCCGAGAATTGATTTTGGTGATATTTTTTCTTCTGTTGCCAAGGTAACTTCTATTAAATTACTTTTATCTGTTGCTGCTGCTTTTGATTTTGAGGTAGAACAGATGGATGTGAAGACAGCATTTCTTCACGGGGATTTGGAAAAAGGAAATATACATGAAGCAACCTGAAGGTTTTGCAGTGAAGGGTAAAAAAGAACTTGTATGCAAGTTAAATAAGTCTTTGTATGGGTTAAAACAGTGACCAAGGATGTGGTATCAAAATTTTGATACATTTATACGGGGACTTGGCTTCACCAGAAGCAAAGAAGATCATTGTGTGTATTTTAAATTAATTGGTAACCGTGTTATTTATCTGGTCTTGCATGTGGATGATATGTCGCTGGTTGGAAATGACAAAGAAATTATCCAGGCTTTGAAGACCCAATTGTTTTCCAAATTCAACATGAAAGATATTGGTGCTGCAAACTATATTTTGGGCATGGAAATTAAAAGAGATCGGGCAAAGAGGAAGCTCTGGTTAAACCAGAGGAAGCATGTCGAGACAATACTGCAGAGGTTTAATATGCAGGATAGTAAACCGGTGAAAGTTTCTATTCTTGTAGGTGTGAGGTTATTTGCTGAACATTGTCCCAAGACACAAGAAGAGGAAGAAGACATGTCTCGTGTTCCATATGCAAGTGAAATCAGTAGCCTAATGTATGCAATGGTCTGTACTAGACCAGACATTGCACATGCAGTGGGAGTATTGAGCAGGTTTATGTCAAAACCAGGGAAGGAGCACTAGACAACAGTAAAGCGGGTTTTCAGGTATTTGCATGGCACTAGTGATTGTGGTTTGTGCTACCAAGGAAGACCAGGATTGGACAGAGTGTTGGATATTCATGGCTTTGTTGATGCAAACTGGGCTGGAGATCTGGATCAGAGAAGATCTACAAGTGGGTATGTATTTAACCTATTTGGAGGTGCAGTTAGTTGGATGAGTAAGAAACAATTTATAATGGCACTATCAACTACAGAGGTAGAATACATGGCAGCCACCCATGCAAGCAAAGAAGCAGTTTGGTTGCAGAGATTGTGTTCAAATATGGGGTTAGTACAGGGAGCTATAAGGATAAACTGTGACAGCCAAAGTGCAATTTTCTTGGCAAAGAACCCTACATATCGTTCAAGGACAAAGCACATTGATGTTCAATATCACTTTGTGAGGGATATGATAGAACACAAAAAGGTGTTGCTGGTCAAGGTGGACACTTTAAAGAATACTGCAGATGCATTGACAAAATCTGTGAGCTCTAAGAACTCTTGGTGTAGAGAAAGAATGGGCGTTTCAGGGCTGGAAAAATGACTAAGCTCTCTTGTGGCCCCTTGTGGAAAGAAAACAAGAAGTGGGAGAATGTTGGGTTGTGTTATATTCTTTCCACGACTAACCCACGTAGTTAACCGGGGGGTTAGAGGGGGTGGAGCCCCCCCATGTTGTGTCGATTGTGTAGCGTGGGGGGGAGGGGGGGTCACAGGGGGTTTGAGGCGTACCTATAACCCCACTTTATGGGGTCCAGGACAACACCCCGGAAAATTTTGGTTTTGGACCCCATGTTAGGTTGGGCGGACCCACCTATGGTTTTGTGCATGATTTTCGCACATGTTTTTTTGGACTTGATGGTTTTCGGTCCATGGTATTGGACGCGATGGTTTTCGGTCCATGGTATTGGATGCTTCGACATATATAAATATGTATTAATACATTGAAAGGAATATAATGAAAAATCAAGCTGATAGCCCCAGTTTTGGGATCCAGTGGGGAAATCTATGTGTATATGTGTTTCATGTGTAATGCTCTCGCATTGTTTATTTTTCTGTGTTTTAGAATTCGTATGCAGGTAATTTCTATACGGGGTTAAAACCTACAAGTTGCAAACTTGATAGAGCTGCACTAAAACCCTAATTTCTCACATGTGTGAGAGGTTTCCCCTATACTTTGGTTCCTTTCTTCTTCGCTTGAGAGACTCTCTTCTTCACTTGAGTAGGAGGCCTTATAGGCCTAGTTTACTAGCCCAAACAATGAGATATATATGATTGGTATCTTGCTATTGTAGTGATCGCGGACTGCCCTCTATTTCTCACACGTGTGACTGTTTTTCACCCTAAAACAATCCCTTCAACTTCGGTTTAGGTCTCTCCTCCTTCATTTCATTAGAGGCTCCTTCTTCTTCGACTTTCCTTATCCTTTTTCGATCTTCCTTGCTCCCTGATTTCAGAGGTCATGGCTTGACGTTGTAGTGGAGTGGACCGCCTCTATATATAGAGGATTGTCCCTCCTTTTTAGGCCGACTATAAGGTCGACTTGTTATGTTTGCTTCGGATGGCTTCTTTGGTGGTGTCATATGCTTAGAGGAGACTCTTTGATGGTGCCTTTGCTTAAGAGGAGACTTGACTTTGCTTGGAGGAGCATTCTTTGACTTATATACAAACATATACATGGTGCAACATGCCCTTAAGGTCTTCAACATTTTCTTTTGAATATTTGACTCACCTATAGCACTTTAACTTGTGCTAAACCTATTTCAATGAGCAAGAAACTCATTGACATGAATTATAAAAATAATATTTATTTTCTTGAATAAATACAAATATTAAAAGTACATTTATGAATACCGAACCTAGTTACATTTCCTTCAACACTCCCTCTTAACTAGGAAGGTATTCATACAACATTAAAAGGTTGCCATCTTATTGACATCAATGACAACTTTATCCAACATTCATGTAGTCACCCAGCCTAAGGAAGAAAATAAAAATCATATGGGGGCTTGGGCTATGGGACCTCCCCATGAGGAATTAATCATAAAAATTGCAGCAATTATAACATAAAACCCAAGCCAAGAACATCACAGAGTACATCAAACAGAATGTCATCCATGAGAGTAATCCATTGTATAGGGCATATCCCAAAGGAGGCCTCGATCTGGTGGCTCTACATTAAATTGGACAACAAGATAATTATGAACATGGGTGGGATTTGTACATACTTCTGATGTGGGATTAATGTGCAGAGGACTCCATTGTACTAGTACATAGCAAATAGCAGGAGATTGACGCACATCGAAGGAAATTATGGGGATAATCAGCAAATCTACCAAGGAGAATCCAAACACAGAGGAAGGGCTATGCCCCAGCGTCACAACGATAAGGGCGCCACCCTCCATGAAAAGTTTAAAAGTAAGAAGTATTTCACGCATAGCTACTACAACCTATTTGGAGGAGACAAGACTCCGAGTAGGATTCAATGCGCCACCCTACATCAAGTCAACATCCAAGTCCCAGTTGTGGAGGATCTCACTGAGGCAAACGTTAGGTTCGCGCTATGCACGGGAGGGATGTTCCCTTGCGTCTACACTTAAGCCTACTCACATCATTCAACTTTGTGACATCAAGAGTCACGAGATCAAAACTCGAACCAATGGAAGCGCGTTTCAGCCTCTAATCTGGGTCACCATCGCTTGTGAAAATTCATTATCAATGGCCACAATGACGGCCAGAGATAAAGCAGGGAAGGTTCAAGGGCGCACAAAACGGAATTCTGAAGCTATGAATGGCAATACAAACTAACTGATTGAAAGAATGGATACCATTCAAATTGATTTTCTAACTCTAAATTTGAAGAACAGTGAGTTGATGGCAACAATAACAACACTCATGGAAAAGCAATTGAAATTGGAGGTTTGAATTGCCAAACAAGATGGCGAAATGGATGTCTTATGTCAACAAAATGAGAAATTGAAGCTGAAAATCAAGGAGCTCAAGACACAAATGAGCAGTTTGGAAGACTGCCCAGTTCCAGTGTTCCTTTGCAAGCTAAGTCTTTTGATTGAAATGAGGTTGCTCAATATATGGGCAGCCTCATTTTATTTTTGAACAAATGAACAGTGGAATGTAAAGTTTGTTTTTTGGGGGGGCTGCCTTGTAAGGTTTACACCTACAAAGCACCCTTGTCCCAAGTGATCTATGAAGTCTCTATCGGAATCGTGACCGTTTGGATAGTACAGGGGGATCTGATTGTAAAAAAGAAAGCAAAGCATTGTACTCCCAGGTGAAACTACTGCGTTTCCGATGCATATTTTAATACAAATAAATTGTCATTCTGGTTAAAAAATAAAAAATAAAGCAGTTTTATGTATCAGTGGTTTTAAAAGCCTACGTATTCTTTCTCATTTTTGTATTTTGTTTCATTTGAGCATAGCTCTCAAAGTTCTACACCAAAATAGCACCGTAAATGTTATAATTTAGGCAAAAATTATAACATAAATAAAACTTTTTAAAAAGACGAAAATATAAAATTCCCTAAGAATTACTGCTAATTTTACACCCCTAATTTAGAAACATCGAAAACCAAATTTCTATACATAATATAGGCATAAACTGAATTTCATGCTTTCTAATTTGAGCAACCATAGCAAAAGAATTGACACTAATGTGAAATCTCAATTTAACATTGAAGGCATGTGTGGCATCCTTTCATTAGAACAATGCACAATGCCTAAAACTTCTAGAGTCCCTATTCCGAAAATAAAATAGTACATGCCAAACTCTAAATCTCCTAAATAAGCGACATATTCAATTTCCATTACGAGTCAAATCTCCAGAATAAGTGATATATCTGTCCAACGTGGTGTATCTCATTCAACGCTATCCGCTAATTATTGCTTACAGCATAAATAATTCCCAGTATTGGTTGAGAGTCATAATACATACTACATAACTAAATATATTAATTAATAAAACTAAAATATAGAAATTACTTATTATATAACTTGTCAATGGTAAGGAATTACTAATAAATAGGAATTACTTATTAAGGGTAAGGAGTTATTTGTCAAGGATAGCCAAATGCAATCTGAAGCTTACCACTGCCACGACAGCAACACCTGCCACATCACCCCTACCTGCACTACAGATCAACAACTCCCCATTTATTTGCAAACTCAATCGTACAGTGTGCCTCGATCAACCTTGCTACTCTAGCAGTTTCATACATTCCTGCACAGTTATCTGTACATGCAATGCACAAAAACCATGCAACTTTGGGCTGCATTCAATTACTTTTATCTTTACCTGTATTCAGCTAATTTGTATTTGTACGCTACTTTCACAAATGCTTTATAGTTGTATATATCTTCATCTCGGTCCTTTATACCCACACCCTTCCGTAATACCCCAACATAAAAGTATATTTCTTAATGTATCACATGCATCGCTGCAAAGAAGAGAAAAAAATTATTCAACTGATAAAACTCTGCCGAGATCCATGAAGTAACTTATGGTGGTTTGGAACCATGAAATTTATGTCCCGACCTGCCAAATGGTCACTTCAAGATTCTCAGCAGAATTTTCCGGTGTATATAGAATGCTGCAACGAAGAAACTACCTTAACGAATTCAAACATTTATGTTATTACAACCCTGTTGAATAGTACTGACTTATCAAGGCTTGTTCTATCCCTCATATGAAGTTCTATATCCTTAACCACAAGCTAGAATGCAAAAACATAACTTGCCCTGCCATTGAACAGCTTATTCCATCACATAATAAGTTAAAAAATAAATCCTGACAAAGATATCAAAAATCTGTTCTTAGCATATCAAAAACAATAGAGGCAAGCATGCAGTCAGCCAAAACTGTGTAACCAGGTTCAAAGAAGAATGTTATGTGTATCCATTGTAAATCACAAAATAAAGATCAAATAAAATAGTAGCTTAGCCCATACAGATGCTGATGCTTCAGAACAGTTTTTACCCAATACAGACTTAGATACACAGTCATATTAAAAGATAGTCAATTGACCAACAAAAAACCCTGTGGTTTTGTCCAACTAATCAGGAAGAAAACCTATTTTTTTGCTCAACTAACCAAGAAAAAATCCTGTGTTTTTGTTTGGCAAATTGACACTATAAAAAACATGGTCCAAGAGAGCGTGTTCAACAACTGCACCAAATTCATTTCCAAGAAAATGTTGTAAACTTGCCAATGTTAATCATGAACAGTATCATTCAAAAAATCATGACCTCCAACTTTAAGAATTGGATGAGGGCTGCTAATGTGACAAAGCATAGATGAGTAGCTGTGGATCTCGTCCAACAGCATACAAGCATCATTTAACTCAAATGACAAAATCTATTCTCTGCAGATGTGCACTTCTAGTAGACTCCCCAAAACATTTTCTCGTGATGCAGACAAATATCAGAAGAGGGAATTAGGGCATAGTCAATTCAATAGCATATCAAACTTGACTGGTAGTAGGAAGGAGACACCTAAAAAACACAAAAACAAAATATCCAACCATGTTAAAGATCAACTGGAATTTCTTTCTTCAAGCTGGCCACTTTTGATGGTTCTTAAGATGCAAGAGGTCAATATAGCTAAGGCTGATTGGCGCTCACAGCTTTGAAACCAGTCCCAGTCACATCCATGAGGCATCACCGGCAAAAGAAGAGGAAGGAGTGATGTTGGGTGTTGAGCCGGCATCCATGGAGGAGATCCAGGTAGATTATTCCTCAAACCCTCATGAATTCTGCCAGATATGGGAGACAGATTTCTTCAGTAGGCTTAGAGGGTCCTAGGGATGGAGGTTTGGCCCAAGAATGGGGGTCCATTGCTACTAAGTACTAAGGTAGCTTCATTTCCTTACTTGCAAGGGGTTCCTTTAGGCTTGGATGGGGCCATCTGAGCAGACACAGCTTCACGAAGTGGAAGCCAGAGCAAACAGGTCGCTTCGTGGTCTGGTGGGGCAAGGCATCGAGGTCACCTGGGGTTTATCCGAACCCCCCTGCTAGCAAAGTGGGGAAAATACCCCTAGTCATGGGCGGCAGCAAAGCCCCAGCAATGCAGAAGCAGGTGGTGGAAAGGTGATTTATGCGAAGGACGAGATTCCAGTCCCAGTGGTTTCAAGGTCTACAACTTATTCGGGGGCAGAGGGCTCTTTCCAAAGAAAGGTTTTTCCTTGGGCCATAACAGGGGCATTGTTAGGAGGAGGAGAGGGCTTTCTCCTCAGCAACGAAAGTCTGGTGGCAAAAGCTCTACATAAAGAAGCCCAGCAGGAAGTGAGTTACCACAAGGAGGGCCGAGGAAGTTAGGGAAAGCGCAGACAATCTGGGAAGAGCCTGGTTTTGGTATCCACAGCAGGTCTTGAGGGCATCTCAGGCTCCAAGAAGGGGAAGGTTAAGTGTGCAATGAGGAAAGCAAAGGAAATTCAAATGGTCCTCGGCGACAATGTCCAGATGAATGAAGTGCTACCCCCTGTCTCAAAGTTGCCTCAAGGGGGGGAGTTTGTTGGTATAGAGAAGGAAACATCCACAGTAGCAGAGAAAGGAGTAAAGGATTCGACTCAAAAGGCGTCAGTGCAACAATAGGACCTTCCACAGGGTAAATTCTCTCCTCCTCTCCCTCCTTCAAGTATGGTTAGTTCTTTTTCCAATTTGAAGTTAGGATGCTCTAGTGGATCAGTCTCTGGCTCTCGTTTTTCCCTTGTCCCTCCCATTCCCAAGCCTTCCTCTGCAATGTGCACTTGCCCTATCATTGGCCCTGAGTGTCCTCCCCCAATTATGTTAGCAGAGGAGTTGTGCTCAGGAGACTCTACTGAGTCAGGTTCCCAATATAACTTAAGGCCTAGGCTTTCCCAGGGTGTATCCTCAATTTGTTTCAGGGGCTTGCGACAAGTTCCAATAGGCTTGTGTGATGGAAAGGATCGTGGAAGAAAATCTTTATGGCCAAGCCTAGGCTAAAACTGGCCTTGATGTGGCAACGGGTAAACAACAATCCATTGATGAGGTGCTTAGAACAGTGAATGCCCTGGGGGAGGGGGGTTTCTTGTGATAATATGATCCTTTAATTGCAAGGGTCTAGCTAGCCCTTCCAAAAAATTAACCCTTTGTAGGTTGGTTAACTCAACCAATCCTAATATCATTCTCCTTCAGGAGACCTTGTGTGAGGGAAATGCACTAACAAGTCTATTAGAAGCCCTATTTCATGGTTGGAATTTTTTTGCTTTGACGCCCGGGGATGATCGAGGGGATTAGCAATAGGATAGAACCCTCGAAACATAATCTCTCTCTACTACTAGGGCTTTGAACCAATATTAGGAATGGAATTCTTCTCGGCAGAGTTGGGGAAGGAACTTTTGATTGTAAATGTATATGGGCCTACGTGGAAAGAGTGCAATTCTGGGAAGCTCTACTCTAGAAGGAAATTATAAGCTCATATATGTTAATTCTGGGAGGGGATCTAAATTACTCTCTAGGTACAGATGAAGTGTGGGGGCCAAATGCCAAGCCAGATCCACTCTCTGATTCCTTTGCACACTCCTTGATGGACCATCACCTAGTAGATGTGGAGATGGTTAAGGCAGTGTCGACTTGGAGAAATAAGCAGGTTGGGGAGGCAAGAGCGGCTAAGAGATTGGACCACTTTCTTTAAGTGGAGAGTTCGATGGAGGCACTGCTGCTAATTCTTCAATGGGTAGGAAGTGGCGGGGGGGGGGGAATCTGATCCCTGGAAATTAGAGGAGTAAGTAAAAAACTAGCAAGTTCTTTCAAATTTAACTCATCTTGGTTGAATGACGAAGATTTCCTGGAAATGGTGTGGGTTGCATGGACTCCTTACAACCATCATCTAGGGACTTCAACAGCGACTCAGATTGCTTCAAACTTGTCCAAAAATCAAACAAGCCACCCTCCACTAGGCAGCTCAGAAAAGAGAGATGGATGAACAAGCTCTCAGGAATGTGGAAGAGGAACTAGCTGCCATAAGTGGCTCGGAGGGGGGGGGGGAGGGGTTCCACTAAAGAATCAAAGGGTACGTTGGTTCAGTGGGAAGCTACTACGAGAAGACTTCTGGAGGAAAAGGAGGCTACTTGGAGGCTAAAGAGCAAGGTTGTTTGGCTGGAGTGTGGGGATGAGAAAACCAATTTTTTCCAAAATGACACCAAGGGCAAGAAAATGTCCAACATAATATGTACATTGGAGGATCAAGAAGGGAACCAAGCCTCCTCTTTTAAGGATTTGACTCTCATGGGGAAAAGGCATTTCAACAATCTCTTCCAAGAAAAAGAGGGAACTTCAATAGCAGAGATTGTACGATTGGAAAAAAAAATTCCCATGTTTTGTGAACAAGGAGGATAACTAGCAGCTTATGGAAGAGATATCTATAGAAGAGCTCAAAGTGGTCCTACACAATTACCAGAAGGATAAGAGCCCAAGGCCAGATAGCTAGACGGTGGAATTCTTTTTAGTATTGTTTCAAGTTCTTGGAGAAGACCTCCTCGGGGTGGTAGAGGAATCAAGAATGGAAGGAAGACTTCTGGCTGCTTACAACTCCACGTTCATAGCCTTGATCCCCAAAGTGGATCATCCTCGTACTTTTAATGACTTCAGGCTGATATTGTTATGCAACTCCATATATAAAATAATTGCAAAGCTAATTGCCATAAGAATCAAGCCTATCCTCTCGAGAGCAATCTCCCTGGAGCAGTTTGATTTTTTGGAAGGTTATCAGATCCACAAAGTTATAGGGGTGATTTTTTGGAAGGTCATCAGATCCACAAACCTATAGGGGTGGCACAGGAAGGTTTACATAGTCTGAAAACTCAGAATTTGAAAGGTGTGGTCCTTAAGATCGACCTCTCCAAGGCCTATGACAGAATAAACAGGTTATACATTCAGCTTCTGCTGACTCACTTGGGTTTTGAAGTTCATTTCATCTCCTGGGTAATGAGCTGTCTATCTACAATCTCTTTTGTTGGGCTCGGCAATGGTTCAGCATCACCCTTCTTCGGGCACAAAGAGGTCTGAGGCAGGGTTGTCCCCTGTCACTTGTACTCTTCCTCCTAGTAGCACAATGCTTAAGAAGGATGTTTGGGGAGGCAAAGCACAGGGGGGAATTCAAGGGTATAACGGTAGTCGACAATCTTTCTATCACAACCCTACTATTTGTAGATGGCATTCTAATACGGGGATAGTTCAAGGCAGGATGCAGCCTTTCTTCAAAAGTCTTAAAGTCTGTTTGGGAGAGCAACACTCTTTCCACAAATTGTCTTGATGACGATGAATTATTTCATTTGCATACTATGCTCCCTTACTCTCCCGTTCTGTTGGATGAGGGTTTAAAATATATGGGATTCCACTTGAAGCCAAACAGCTACAGGAAAGTTGATTGGTCTTGGTTGGGAGCAAAATTGGAAAAAGGTTAAAACAGCGGAGTTTTAGATGGTTATCTAGAGCAGGGAGGCTAGTGCTGATCAAATCTGTTCTCGAAGCAATCCCAGTTAATTGTATGTCCCTATCCTAGATCCCCAAGGCCATTCTGGAAAAGCTTTTGAAGATATGTCTCAGATTTCTGTGGGCAGGTTCCAGGTATCAATTTGTTATGCCATAGGTAAAATGGGAAAGGATTGTAGTCCCAAAAGCATGGGGTGGTTGGTAGCTAAAAAACATCCCCGTTATTGCTAAAGCTCTTGCGAAAAGGTGGGTTGGAGGCTCTTGTCTGCTCAAAGCCTTTGGACATCGGTGGTCCATTAAAAGTAAATTCATCCTTTATCCATAGAAGAATGGGTCAGGCTTCTAGTAAGGCCAATGTCTCGGTCATCTGGAATGCAGTTACAGCATCTTTTCAGCTTATCAAGGATGGGCTCACTTGGAGAGTTGGAAATGGTCAGAGGATGAGAATTGGAGTCTACCCTTGGGTTGGGTGCACTGTGGACTTTCATCTCGCTCCTAAGTTGGTAGCCATATTAAACTGCAATGGCTACTTTAGGCTATCCCAAGTAGTGGACAATACACAAACAACCATCTGGGCCGAAGGCTGGTTATTTGCTAGGCAATTGGACATACCGGAAAAAAAAATTGGCCAATGGGAAAGATATACGGCAGCTCTTCAAAATTCTCGTATAAGGTTTACGACAAGGGAAGATGAACTGTTATGGACCTTTTCCCCTTTTGGTGACTATGCCACAAAGCTAGGATACCAGCACCTCATTGCTGATTGACTAAATGGTATTCAAGCCTGGTGGTCGAAGCCTTTGTGGAAGAGAAAATGCCCGGCAAAGGCTAGGCTAATTATTTGGTGCATAATAGAAAACAAAGCTCCAACCTGGAAGTCGGGACATAATCTGAAAGCACCAGATTGAAGGTCCAAGCTGGTGCAGCTTATGCAAATCTTAGGAAGAGACCACCAGTCATCTTTTCATTTAATGCTCATTCACACAGTTTGTCTGGGCTGTTTGTAAGACCCAACTGAATTTCCCGGGTGAATGGAGAGGTGGAATGGAATGCCTGGTGGAATAACAATGAGGTTCGTAAGTTCAGGCCACTTCCATTGCTCATTTACTGGGGTGTGTGGCTAGCCCAGGGGCCAGAACAAGACAATTTTACATGAAGTGCTTTCTTCCCCAGATAGGACAGCCGTGCAATCTTTAGCCATTTTCCAGCTCTTGCCACAAAAAGGGAGGATCCTCACTCCTAAGATCATTAATGCTGAAGAAATTGACTGCTCAAAGCCACAGGCTTTCTTTGACGGGGCATCCCAGGGTAGAGAATGCAGGGGTGTGCTGTTCTGCACCTCACAGATTCTCACAGATTTTCTTTACAAATGGACCTGGGGAAGCGCACCAATAACTATGCCAAGTTTATGTCTCTGAAACTGCTACTATTATTTGCAATTGAAAAAGGATGTTGCAGCCTACAAATATTTGGTGACTCCCTTTTGGTCATCAATTGGGTAAAAGGAGTCCCGATGCCACCATTAAGTTTTGCTACCTTTTCTGGAAGAGGTTATCCGAATAAAAGATTCATTTGACCTTTGTTCTGTATGTCACATATTCAGGGAGTGGAACAAATCTTTGGATGCCTTGTCTAAGGAGGGTATTCGGCAAGCTTATCATAGGCCTTTTATTGATGGTGATTCTCATATAAGGTTTACGACAAGGGAAGATGAACTGTTATGGACCTTTTCCCCTTTTGGTGACTACGCCACAAAGCTAGGATACCAGCACCTCATTGCTGATTGACTAAATGGCATTCGCCTGGTCGTCGAAGCCTTTGTGGAAGATAAAATGCCCGGTAAAGGCTAGGCTATTTATGTGGTGCATAATAGAAAACAAAGCTCCAACCTGAGTCGGGACATAATCTGAAAGCGCCAGATTCAAGGTCCAAGCTGGTGCAGCTTATGCAAATCTTAGGAAGATACCACCAGTCATCTTTTCATTCAATGCTCATTCAAACAGTTTGTCTGGGCTGTTTGTAAGACCCAACTGAATTTCCCGGGTGAATGAGAGGTGGAATGGCATGGCTGGTTGAATAACAATGAGGTTCGTAAGTTCAGGCCACTTCCATTGCTCATTTACTGGGTGTGTGGCTAGCCCAGGGGCCAGAACAAGATAATTTTACATGAAGTGCTTTCTTCCTCAGATAGGACAGCCGCGCAATCTTTAGCCATTTTCCAGCTCTTGCCACAAAAAGGGAGGATCCTCACTCCTAAGATCATTAATGCTGAAGAAATTGACTGCTCAAAGCCATAGGTTTTCTTTGACGGAGCATCCCGGGGTAGAGAATGCAGGGGTATGCTGTTCTGCACCTCACAGATTCTCACAGATTTTCTTTACAAATGGACCTAGGGAAGGGCACCAATAACTATGCCGAGCTTATGTCTCTGAAACTGCCACTATTATTTGCAATTGAAAAAGGATGTTGCAGCCTACAAATATTTGGTGACTCCCTTTTGGTCATCAATTGGGTAAAAGGCAGTGTTCCACAGGGACGCGTCCCCCAGGGTCGGGTGCACGGACCTTTCGCACCCCACACACTTGGGATAGGGGGACGTCTGGGGAAACGTTTCCCTACCTCCCCCTTTTGGGGAGACGCGAGGAGACGCAAGGGGGGACGTTTCCCCAATGTGAGGGACGTGACTCCCCAAAAGGGGGATGCCTGGGCGTCCCCCCTCAAAATGGGCTGTGTGTCCCCCCTTGAATTTGCTTGTAAACAATGATTTATGACAGGGAAAACCTAGTAAAAGTGACATTATCCTTTATCCTTCATTTTCATCTTTTTACTTAAATTTTTAACATTACCACGAAATGACTCAGGATGTTTGAGAGTGGTTCCGACCTCATTGGATTTCATATGGATAAAGTAGAATTTTAGATCTCACTCAAAATCCAGCAGACTTAACAGTTTTTCAAGAATTCAAGATTCTATGGATTGCAATGTTCCCATTGCATTTTTTCATGTACAAGGGTATGGAATTAGTATTTAATCAAGAGCACCAAGCCCTCTATGTATTTTAGAGTGACTTTTAGACTCATCACTCCACTGTTTTTGAGTTTTAGCTATATCAATTTACTATTCCAGACTTTAGATTTCAGTACTTATTATAGTCTATTTTTCTTAGTATTAATTAGATTCTAGAATGATGAATGATGAATTTAAATTTTAAATCAATTTAGAATCTAGAATGATGAATTTAATTTTTTAATCAATTTAGATTATAGAATGGTGAATAATGAATATGGATCAGAGTATTTCATTATTGAATCTCGTGGTCTATGGATGAATCATGTATGTACTAGTAAGGATGATGAGTATGGATCAATGTATTTAATTATTTAATTCAAATATGTATGTATTATTGTATTTATGCTTTCATTATAGAATATGAATTTGATATATATATATATATATATATATATATATATATATATATATATATTAAAAAGGAAAAAAATTATATACCCCGACATCCCCCCGTCCCCCCTAAATTTCCCTAAAATTTGAGGGTACTCCCACACGTCCTCTTTGTGCGACTCCCCGCACCCACGTCTCCCCATCCCGGAGTCTTGGTGGAACATTGGTCAAAGGAGTCCCGATGCCACCATTAAATTTTGTTGCCTTTTCTGGAAGACGTTATCCGAATAAAAGATACATTTGACCTTTGTTCTGTATGTCACATATCCAGGGAGCGGAACAAATCTTTGGATGCCTTGTCTAAGGAGGGTATTCAAGCAAGCTTATCATAGGCCTTTTATTGATGGTGACCTCCCGGGCTCTCCTCACAGATGAGGCATTATGTTTCAGCAGGCTTTGCAGCATTTCAGTCACCGCACCACTACAGCTCCATAAATTTTTGCAATTACAGGCTACAGCATATGAAATGAAAATTTTGGAAAATACTGGAAACTTGTGTGATGTATCGACCCCTCAAAAGGGGAGAGCTTCTGATGTTTAGTTATAGAGTAGACAAGTATAGGATGCTCTATTTCAGAGAAGAAACTTCTATTTTCTCAGTTGGTCAGCCCCACGAGGCAAGGAAGGCATACACAGTATGCATCTACAGAATGTAATTGTTCATTTTGCTAATGAAAAATTACGATTTTTTCCAAGAAAAAAAATAGCATGTCAAACTTGGTAAATGGATTATGGCACATCATAATATTCCCCTGTTCTTTCAAGAGGAGAATCTAGAAAGAAAAAAAAATCAGGGATATCACAACGAAGAAAATGATTTGCAGCCCTAAGCATAAGCAACCAATGTGCTGTTGTCTAATACCTGTTAAATACACACAATATAATATACAAGGGATAGTAAAATACTGTGTGGATGGCAAAGAGCACCAATTTTATAATGTCCAACCATTAGCTATCACTTTCTTCAAGGTATGCAAATGAAAGAATAAAATCCATGACCAACAATTTTGCAATAATTTGACACCAAATATATTAGAGGCCGCATTTCAAGCATTTGCCAAAGATGGTTTTTCTTGCCAAATTAGAGACTCGGTGGTTCGAGCTTTATGATAACCCCAAATATTATTTCATATTTTACTCATCTATAAAATGCCAGTTGACCACTTGGGCTGGAAAGAATAAGACAAGCAGTTATCATCAACCCAACTATCATCCACCTGCATAATAAATTTAAAATGAGCATTAGCTAGGTTTTTATCATGATTCATGCCATCACTCTAACAGCACCCAAATTTCTTGTTTCCTTTCATCCATTTCAAAAGACAAATAAATGTAAGTGGCACATGCATAACTGTTCGTCAATAAGGCATAAATAAATAATTACTTTTAACAAAAAATAATAAATTTAATGCTTTGTAAGCTTCCATTGAATCTATTCAAGGCCCAATATGCAGTTCAAATTTTGCATTCACCTTTTTCAAATGCCAATTGACAGCAAGGTTTGGGCTGATTTATTTGTTACAACCACTAAAGACCAAATCTTTAAAATAGATATTTTATTAATCGTAGCTTTTACATCTTATTAAATTGCAGGTCATTTGCATTCCAACATAATGACCATTGCATTAAGTGGTTTATGTAAATTGCCACAAACCGAGATCTGTGCAACAAACTGAACCAGAAAAGGCCAAGGTTATGGCTTCTCTCAACTCTAATAACTGAACTGTATTTGCACAATAGAACCTAACCAACAACTGACCAGTCAGTCTCCATTGCTGTTTCTTTAGTCATACCCTAAAAGGATGCATAGCACTTCTATAACCGCAACTTCTGATAAAATGTTGAACTAAAGAATGTCCTTATAACCATAAAGTGCCTTAATACTACCACCTATAATATGCTTACCTACATTTTGACTTTCCCTTTCGGGTGATTCCCCCTTGTCATATAATATTTTGTGTAAGGAAGCAAGCATTGCTCATGATTCTCATGGCCCCTGATGGCTACAAGAACAGTCAAACCTAGTCTTGAGGGGAAAATTGTAGGTCCACTCTGTGATTCTTTGATTCTGCGACTGCTGTTTGGCTTGGTACCTTTCATCTCAAACGTTGTTATAAAAATTATTGTGTTTCAAATGAAACTAGATAAGATTTTCATTGAAAACTTTGGCATGCATGTCAATGCGGGAGTTTCACAAATCCAGGGATGAACTTGCCAAGACTAAGTCCTGTGAAATCATGTAAAAATATAAAAATTGAAATCAAACTGCAAACATATCACATTTATTATAAGCCAGTCGGTTATCCATTTATCAAATCCAAGGCAAGATATTGCCTCTGGTACCAGTTATAGTAAGATTTATCAATTCCAAAGCAAGACATTGATTCCGATGCACTGTGGATTTTTAAGTTCAGGGATATGGTAGTTGCTAGAGGCCAGAAACTACCTAAAGAAGGCCATCTATACAAAATAGAGACGAGATACATCTACCTATGTTTTTGTATCTCAGGGAAAGTCAGATATTAGCAAATATTCCTTTGGACAGTATACTTAGTAGTTAGTTTCAAAGCCTCCAAACTGTTCCTTTGACTGCTAGATTTATCCAACACGGTAAATATGCTCATATTTCTGGCTTCCAAAGCTTTCCTGTTAAGTACATATGATCTTTGTCTCCAATGAAAGGTTCCTTTCTTGTATATCAACATGTGCTTCCTGATGGTTATCAAAATATGATACTGGGCTCTTCAAACAACAAAGGTGAAAAATAAGATCCGTATTCATTGGAGGGAAGTTGTACCCTATTTACGCGCTTAACATTTGGACCCTGTGAATCAGAAGTTAGAGTTGAATTCATAACTATATTCCAGTATACTGTATTCTTTTGGAAGGGCACCTTATAGGCAATCATAACTACATTTGACATTACTCTTTGAGACTTGAAAGGATTGATAGAGTACAGTGCCAGAACTTTCAGTTAGAAGGTGAAAGGATCTATGTCTTCAAGACAGCATCAAATATCCAGCAAGATAAGTTTTAGACACCAATTCTAAAGCTATAACAATGAATATGCTCTGATTGTTGAATTTTTTAGGGAACTGTTACTGCAGTCTTACATATGGAATTCTTTGGAATATTATTAGCAAGGTAAGTTTTAGTCCCTAGTTTTAAAGCAATAACATTGGATATGATCTGATCGCTGATTGTCTTTCAGGAACTGTTGGTTCTACATATGGATTCCTTTGGAATATTATCACTGTGGTTCTACAGATGGATTCCTTCAGAATATTATCACTGTGGTTCTACAGATGGATTCCTTCAGAATATTATCACTTTGGTTCTACATATGGATTCATTTGGAATATGAACAAGCATACAGTACTAACAAGATAAGATTTATAACCCAGCTCTAATGCAACAAAATTGGATATGATCTGATTGCCTGAATTTTTTTAGGGCACTGTTACTGTGGTTCTACATATGGAATCCTTTAGAATAATATCATGTATATTATATGATTGTTTCTATAATGTCACTTATTCTCAACAAATTAAGCAGGCAAATCTTGATACAATCACCTTGCGGTCCCTTTCATGAGAATTGTTTTATTTATCACCTTGTAGCCACCTTTGCCTAGTCCTTGAGGAAAAGAGATGTTGGTACTTGCTTTTGGCTAAGACATGAGGTCTGACACTTTCCCTTAGCTTAATTGATGCTTTTTTTGTCCCATATGCACCAAGTTTCCAGCTCTGATACCATGCTAATTCAGAGCTGGAATCTTTGAAACTAAGTTGCAGGAAACGTGGGGGGAGGGGTCGTTTCACGCAGGAAACGGAAACGAAACTGGGAAACGTGTACGGTACGGCATGGAAACACGTTTCCCAGTGGTAATGTGTTGTTTTTTAATTTTTTTTTAAATTTTTTTTAGGTTTCCGGTAAATTCTAGAAGCCTATTCTAAAGTTATAAAAGAGCAGTTTGTCTCATTCTCTCATCACACTATTCAGCAAGTCGTTTCTCTTAGAGACTGGCAGTTGTTTCAGCTAGGGTGTTTTGAGCAGTGAGCAAAGTAGATTTCATGAGTAAATGTGATGTAAATTTAATCTTAATGTTTAAATGTAATAAATTATAATCATATAATGTAAATGTATCATTAATGCTTTATGATTGCACATATATCTAATAATAATTTTTAAATATTTTTAATATATATATATATATATATATATATATATATATATATATATCGCGTTTCCCCGTTTCCAAAATTTGGGGAGGTCGCGTTTCGTATCGCTTCCCGTTTCGGAAACTCGTTTCCGTTTCCCCGTTTCGTGCAACTTAGCTTTGAAACCAATCTCTGAATGACGCAAAAGCCAAGTTTGTACAGGTATTGTCGGAGCAAGGTTTGGCCACAATCGTGTAAGGCGGAAATCTTTTTAGGGCCTAAGGAAATCAGCCATACAATATAGTGGTATGGACACAAATTCTGCACAGGAAGGGCAGAATTCGAGAAAAAATTGCTGAGTATTTTAAAAGAAAAAAGGAGGTAGAGGACTGACAACCCTCAGTAAGCCATCAGACCCACCCGACCAGTCGTCGAGAAACAATTGAAGTAAACAGTGGGGCCGAGGAGCCGAGAAGCCTCAGCACCATCATGGTAGTAGTCATCATGCATGCAAAGATTAGGACGGTGCAGCAAGTAGTGCAGTCAAAGGTGGAAGAGAAAGTTGGCTGATTGCAGGTTAGAGATCGGAGCAGCAACACAGGAGAAACCCATCGGCACAGAGACAGCAAGCCAAGGGAATAGACGGATAGGTGTGAGGGAACCCATTGCGCAAAAGTAAACCGGCCGAGACTGCCAGCTAACAAGAAAAGAAAGCACTGCGTGGTGGGGGGGGGAGGGGGAAGAATAATAAACCGTGGGGCTGGTAGTTGTGAGGCCAACAGGCCAACCACTAGCCACAAGCCAACCTAACTAGCGACGCAGAGAGTTGCAGAGGCAGAACAGGGCTGCAGGTCGACCAGCCAAGTAGAAGTCACAATAGTCATTGGGTTTGGCCCTAGGGAGGAGCTGGCACACGAGGCGAATGAGGAGAGGGTCAAGAGGAACCGTGTGGTGGGCAATCTACGAGATTCCGAGGAAGGGATGCTCCACTCCTTTGCATCATTTGAGACAGTTGGATGGCCATGGAGATACAAGATTGGCCTCTGAAGGCGTTATGAATAGGGTGGCATTGGGACTGGCTGTGGCTTGCATTACGATGTTGTGTACAGTCACAGTTTTGCAGGTGACGGAGAAAGGCAACACAACGGACCAGGCAGAGGTCGAGCCCACAATAGTCGGATAGAGCACAAGGAATTGCTTCAAGACAGGGCCGCATGCACTGCAAAAGAAAGCAGCCGGGTGCGTTAGAGCAAGATTCGCGCTATGGACGTGCCAATCACAAATGGAGCAATAGAGTCCAGTGCAAGTGGTGTCGCAATGTAGAGACAGCACAGAGGATCATGCCATACATAAAATGACATGTTGGGCATGGTCAAGCAATTGCAAGATGCAGTGGCCAACAAGGGTTCGCGGACAAAGTTACTAAACATGGTGCAAAGTCATTGGGCAAGGGATCTGCCGCAACAGGCACAAATTGGCAATTATAGCAACAGGGTACGAAAGAAAGTACCAAGTTTTCCAACAGGATTTGCAGAGGTCAGCTCTCAGGAGGGAGGTCATACCAATGGGAGGCTTGGCAGCATATTTTGTGGGTATCTCAAAGGACCAAGACAAATCCACAACAGAGATCCTAGCAAATCATAAACCAGCAGTTTTCTTGTGGGTGTTAGAAGCAGTGTTATCGAAAATAGACCAGAATCAATGGAGCTGGTTGGTGATGCAGCAAAACATAGGGGCCTGCAAATTAATAATTCACACACAACAACAAAACTGAAATCCACGCCATACATATGCATAAAGAATCTCAGAAATAATTAATTAATAAATAAAATATTTACAAGAGAACTCTTGGCTTATTCATTGGCCTCTCATTCCTCACTCTCACTCCTACTTACACACTTCTACATGTCTCATGGGCTCACCTAGAATTATACAAGTGGATCTGAACCAAAAGTAGGTTCTAGATCCTTAACAAACTTCCAAAATATCTCTCATGATCCATAAAATCTCTCACATAATCCTTTATCCCTAGATAAGAGCTAACTAACCCTCAAATCTCTCAATTCTTCCAAAATACTCTCGAACCTTCTCCTATATACAATAATTCTCATTCTCCCCTAAAACTATAGGAAAATACATTAAATAATTAAATTCTAACTTGGTAAACTAACTCTCTTGTTAAACATGTAACCCTAGGTTAGATGCACCTGCATCAGTTGGTTTGACCAGTTTGGGGGTCAAACCATTCTGGTTTGAGGTCTGGTATCAGAAATGGCTAGTTCGATACCAAACCGGCCTTCTTTCATTGAACCAATCATTTTTGTACCGAACTAGCCAGTTCCATACAATGTGACCAAAGACATTCCAAACACATTTTTTTTTAAACAAGAATTTTTGAGTGGGGCAGCTTAATATTCAAGCCTATGGCCCTACTATTAATATGCAATTCATGGTAATCTTAAATTCTTAAAGTAAAAATGACATTCTCCTTTTACTTAAATTTTTAATATTACCATGAATTTGACTCAGGATGTTTGAGAGTGGTTATGACCCCAATTCATCCTTTTACTTAAATTTTTAACATTACCATGAATTGACCTAGGATGTTTGAGAGTGGTTATGACCTCACTGGATTTCATATGGAGAAAGTAGAATTTTACATCTCACTCAAAATCTAACAAATTTAACAGTTTTTCAGGTTTTTAGGATTGGGGGGGGTTTATGTTAGTTTTTGTAGCATCAAATGTGCTCTAGCCACGAAATTTGGTGGAGAGGCTAGAATACATGTATTCTCCAAAACCCAGAAATTGTTTCTGGAAATTCCACCCAGAAGTGTCTTAATTAGATTATTAACCAATTTTTTCATTATTTCCTAAGTCTGAACTTAGGGAATATGGTTAAGTAATCAGTGTTAATTAAGATGTGGTGAGAATCATCTAGAAACTCACACGGATCAACAGGGAATTAATCTGGGACATCAATTATGATTTAATCTTGGCCGTTGGTGCTCCAACAGAAGATTATAAGAAGTCGATGGGTAGGTGGAAAAATGCACCAGAGCAGATACTCAATTGCTCAAGCAGATTGATTTTCTCAGTGGCTAAAGTTCAACAAGAGAAAATCGAGTCCGAGAGTGAGTTGCAAGTGGGAGAGAGAGGGCATCAGCAATAGTCTGAGAGTGCAGGACAAATCTGGAAGGAGTAGCACATAGGAGGGACTTAGTTCATCAGCGCAGAGGAGTGACACAGGACTACTCGGTCACTGTGCAGAGGATGATGCAGTAAGGCCAGTGAAAGTGCAGAAGGTCCTCTTCGGGGTCCTAAAAACACTATGGAGTGTGAGAAATTCGTCATTAAATTTCTCTCAATGACTCTTCCTCAATTTTGGTTATATGTATCTTGTATAGAAATTATTGCTAAAGATTAATAAAAGAAACCCTCATCTGTTGCACTGGTTTTCCCACATTGGGTTTTTCCGGGGACGATTGTCCGAAAATAATTGTCATTGTGGTTATACATGTGCTAGTATTTTTCCTTGCAGTTATTTTCCGCAAAATTTTATTTGTGTAGGCTGCAGTGTATATGTTTCAATATTTGTCACAGAAAACTGCAAATAATTTGGTTAATCAATTTAACAAATAGAAGAAATAATATCATTTGTTGCAGTAAAATTCGAGACAATGAATTTTCACATGGTATCAGAGCACAGGTGAAGTAGGAAGAGCTCAGTTGCAGACGGAAGAAGGATTTCGAAAGCACTACATAGGCAGCAGTTAGAAACCCCAGAGAGGCTGCGCAGTCCATTGGCTAGGTGACCAAATTTTTCGTGGAAAATTAATTCTAAGTGAGTTGACAGAGAACAATTTTTTCCAAATCAAGATTTGTCAGAAGCAGAGGTAGCAGCGTAGCAGTTTCCATGCAGAGTAGGACGCGTATTTTGTAGTTGAAATTCAGTGTTGGGAAGGAAAAATAGCACAGCAAATTATGGATAGTCAAAAGGCCTCAAAATTATCTTCCAAATTGGCAGATGAATTTGCATGTCTGTCAAGTTCAGAATCAGCTGGTTTCTGGTACATTGATAATGGAGCTTCAGCTCACATGACTGGAGTAAGGGAATATTTCTCGAGCTATCAAGAGAAGCAAATGGACTTCTAGATCACTATGGGCAACAAAACTAAGTGTACGCCAGTAGGGAGAGGCACCATAGATTTTCAGACGAAAGCAGAAACTAGCACTAGCGCCACTAATGTACTGCATGTGCCAAGATTGGGTATGAAGCTAATTTCAGTATCCCAGTTGCAAGACAAGGGGTACAATGTATACTTTGTAGGAAAGAAAGTATATGTCAAGCATCCTGATTCCCAGTTGGAAGAAGGTGAGACAAATTGGAGCTCGAAGCAACAAGCTATATAGATTGCAGATCGATTCTCCAATGGCACTGATAGGCAGTGATAACAATAGTGACAAGGAGCTGAACGAACTATGGCACAAGAGGATGGGACACTTGTACCATGGAGCACTTGGGATGCTCAGAGAGACCATAATAGGAGTTCCACGTCTCAGCATCGAGTACGATGATGTATGTCGAGGATGTGTACATGGGAAGTACGCAAAAGCAGCATTTCCCAGTAGTGATAACAGAGCTAATGGCGTGTTGGGATTGATACACTTAGATATTTGCGGCCCTATGTCCACTAGAGCTCTTAGCGGTGGCCAGTATTTTGTCACCTTTATTGATGATCATTCCAGAAAAACCCAGATATACTTCTTAAAGACCAAGGATGAGGTCTTTGATCGGTTTCGAGAGTTCAAGGCTCTCATAGAAAACATGACTAGGAAAAAAATCAAGGTACTACGATTAGATAACGGTGAAGCATACACGGATAAAGCCTTCACAGGTTTCTGCACAAGGAAAGGTATCAAAAGAGAGTGGACAACTCCCTACAATACACAACAGAATGGAGTAGCGGAACGGAAGAACAGAACTATAGTCGACGCAGCAAAGGCCATGTTGTATGATCAGGATTTGCCTAGATTTCTATGGGTAGAGGCATGCAACACAACAATGTACATTCAAAATAGGACACCTCACAAAGCATGGGGAAGAAAACGCCAAAGGGAGTCTTCATCGAGAAGAAACCTAAGGTAAGTCATTTGAGGGTATTTGGGAGTGTGGCCTACTGTCACATTCCAGATGAGAAGCGTTGTAAGTTAAGCTGCAGAAAAGGGGTATCTCGTAGGATATAGCAAGACCTCAAAGGCATACAGAATCCACATTCCTAGCAGCAGGAATATTGTAGTGAGGCGAGATGTAAAGTTCATGGAAGACAGAACCTTCATAAGATCTCGAGAGAT
Source organism: Pinus tabuliformis (assembly GCA_031772625.1). NCBI lineage: Eukaryota > Viridiplantae > Streptophyta > Pinopsida > Pinales > Pinaceae > Pinus > Pinus tabuliformis. The sequence goes on from CM062815.1 coordinate 45,668,044, forward strand.
ACCTGTTGGAGATCGATCATCAGATGTTATGTTAGTCCAACAGCAGCAGGGACAGCAAGTAGAACAAGCATGGGGACAATCACAAGATTTGAGTACAGTGACTAGTACTAGCATCCCCTCAGCAAAAGGAGATCCAAGAAGTTCTCAGCAATCAAAGCAGCAGGAACAGGTAGAGGAACAGAATGAACCTCCCACCACCAGTGCTAGGACCAATAGGGAAGTGCGTCAGACCTTGAAGGATGCAGAGGAATTTGTCGGAGCTCCTAGAACCGACAAGAGGCAGCGCAGGCAGCCTGACAGATACTAGGCCTTAGTGGCTCAGGTTGCAAAACCCTCCAGTTTTCAGGAAGCCGCACAACATCAGGTGTGGGTGGATGCCATGGTAGAAGAGTATAGTTCTATCATGACAAATGATGTTTGGGAGGTGGTGCCTAGACCAGAAGATAGATCAGTTGTGGGTTCCAGATGGATCTACAAGATCAAGTACACTGCAAATGGCAGTGTAGGGAAGTACAAGGCTAGATTTGTGGCAAAGAGGTATGCACAAAAAGAAGGGATAGACTATGAGGAGACCTTTGCCCCAGTTGCTAGATATACCTCTATCAAATCTGTCATATCCCTAGCAGCACAGATGGGATGGGAGATTCGCCATATGGATGTCAAGACAACATTCTTGAACAGGGTGATAGAAGAAGAGGTGTATATAGAACAACTGGAAGGCTTCGAGACTCATGAGAAGAGAACTCATGTATGCAAGTTAAAGAAAGCCTTATACGAGCTCAAGCAGGTACCCAGGGCATGGTACGTTCGGATTGACAGTTACTTGCAACAATTGGGATTCATCAAGAGTGTTGCAGATCCCAATCTCTACTATCTGATGGTGGAGAATAAGCCTCTCATTTTGGTTTTATATGTAGATGATCTATTTTTGACAGGATCATCGGGACTCATAAAGGACTGCAAAAGGAACCTTGCAGCAAAATTCGACATGAAGGATATGGGGTTGATGCACTATTTTCTAGGGTTGGAAGTATGGCAGAAGAATGGGGAGATCTTCCTTGGGCAAGGGAGATATGCTACAGAAATTCTGAAGAGATTCAGAATGCAGGATTGCAAACCCATGGCAACACCAATGATTACCAACTGGAAAAAGATAGATGCATCAGGGGACAAGGAAGTCGACCCCACCTTATACAAACAACTAATTGGGTCACTCATGTAATTGGTCAACACCAGGCCAGACATTTGATTCGTTGTCAATACCCTTAGTCAATTCATGGTGGCACCGAAAAGGGTACATTGGGCGGTAGCTAGGCACATTCTCAGATATGTGCGTGGAATAGTCGGACTCGGGTTGAAGTATACTCGAGGAGATAATGTTAGATTGAGTGGATTCACAGATGCAAATTGGGCAGGTAGTTCAGTGGACAGGAAAAGTACCTTTGGGTACTTCTTCAGCGTTGAATCAAGGATGGTCTCTTGGTGCAGCAGGAAGCAGAAGTCCGTAGCATTGAGCTCAACAGAGGCAAAACATATGGTGGCCAGCACGGCTACGTGTGAACCCATATGGCTTAGGAAACTGCTAGTGAGCTTGTTCAGGAAGAAAATGGGTGTGACCAGTGTTTACTATGATAATCAGAGTTGCATAAAACTCTCTGAGAATCCAGTATTTCATGACAGGTTGAAGCACATTGATATCAGATGTCATTTCATCAGAGGTTGTGTTCAACATGGGGCGGTCTAGCTATAGTATGTCCCCACAAGAAATCAGGTAGCAAACATACTCACAAAAGCGCTAGGGAGAGCTAAGTTCCTCCAGTTCAGAGAACATATGGGTATTGTGGAGAACCTGTTTCAGTAGCAGAAATTGATGGATTCTCGCCAGCAGCAGATGCAGTGCATATCAAAGTTGCACAGTAGTCGGTGGGTAGTAGCAACCAGACATCAACAGCGTGACAAGAGATGGTGCAAAGACAGAGTGTTGCTTCAGTGGGTTGCAGCACTAGAACACATTTCTCGCTAAGAGGGAGTGTTAGTTTTTGTTAGCATCAGATGTGCTCTAGCCACAAAATTTGCTGGAGACGCTAGAATACATGTATTCTCCAAAACCCAGAAATTGTTTCTGGAAATTCCACCTAAAAGTGTTTTAATTAGATTATTAACCAATTTTTTAATTATTTCCTAAGCCTAAACTTGGGGAATATAGTTAATTAAACAATATTAATGAAGATGTCGTGAGAATCATCTATAAACTCGCAGGGATCAACGGGGAATTAATTTGGGGCATCGCTTATCATTTAATCTTGGTCATTGGTGCTCCAACAAAAGATTATAAGAAGAAGTCAAAGGGTAGATGGAAAAATGCGCCAAAGCAAATACTCAGTTGCTCAAGCAGATCGATTTTCTCAGTGGCTAAAGTTTGGCAAGAGAAAATAGAGTCCGAGAGTTGAGTTGAGAGAGAGAGGGCAGCAGCAATAGTCTGAGAGTGCAGGACAAATCTAAAAGGGGCAGCACAGAGGAGGGACGCAGTTCATCAACGCAGAGGAGTGACGCGGGCACTACGCAGTCACTGCGCACAGGATAATGTAGTAAGGCCAGCGAAAGGGCAGAAGGTCCTCTTCGGGACCAAAAAAACCTTGTGGAGTGTGACAAATCCATCATTAAATTTCTCTCAATGACTCTTCCTCAATTTTGGCTATCTGTAACTTGTACAGAAATTCTTGCTGAAGATTAATACGAGAAACCCTCATCTGTTGCACCGGTTTTCCCACATTGGGTTTTTCCGGGGACAATTGTCCAAATATAATTGTCATTGTGGTTATATATGTGCTAGTATTTTTCGTTGTAGTTATTTTCAGCAGAATTTTATTTGTGTAGGCTGCAATGTATATGTTTCGATATTTGTCGTAGAAAATTGCAAATAATTTGGTTAATCAATTTAACAAATAGAAGAAATAATATCAGTTACTACAGTAAAATTTGAGGCAACGAATTTTCACAATTGCAACGTTTCCATTGGATTTTGTCATGTATGAGGGTATGGAACTAGTATTTAATCAAGAGCACCAAACCCTCTATGTACCTTGATGTTAGTAGCATTGGTTGTTGAACTCCTCTATCATGTCCTTACTAAAAATGTACCCATGATATAAACAAAATTTTGACTTGACATGTTATGGTTTTTCTATCTTATTTTAACGCTTACAGGGTGATATTGATGACAAAGGTTCCAATATTGGCAATGATTTTGATGATATGTAGGCATTTGTTATTTGTTGTAGCGTGATTTTTTTGGGCGCTAGTGTTAGGTCCCTATAATACTAGTGATTACCCCATTACTATTGTAGTTGTATCCGTTAATAATATTGTTGTGCCCCTATTGTCCCCATATTGTTATTATCGTGCCCCATAGAATCTCTCTATTGTTATTTTTGTGCCTTTATATTATTATTCTTAGGTCGGCTGGGTTATATTGTGACTCCTTAGACTCCTATATATAGAAAGGAGGTTTTGTAATTTGAATCATCAAAGAATCATTCATTTTTGTAATGTAGAGGAGGTTGCCCCCTAGAAGAGGTTGAATTCTAAGGCATTGATCTATCTTTTCTATCTTTTTGTGAGCTAGTTTCATAACATTTGGTATCAGAGCTTTGAATTCTAGGGTTTCGCTACTCCAAACAGGTCATCGTGGCATTTGCGCTATAACTTTTTTTCTGCGACGTTTCAGATGCTAAAAAAAAACCCATTTGGGCCGAAATCGTTCTGAACCACAGGTCCGAATTTCAGAGCTTTTTGCGCTATATTTGCGGAGATATGATCTGAGGAAGTTGGCATTTTTGCAGACTCCCGAATTACATTCCAAACAGGTGACCTGGGGAAAATAGTCATAACTTTTGTTTTGAGCATCAGATTGAAATTTCGTAAGAAGTTACAGAAAGAGGACGGACTATAGTTTCCTGTGTATATTTTTCAGATCCTAAGGTCGAAACAGTGACACGTGGCACTTCCTACAAGTTCGCTCTTCTGAAAAGGTCTATAATCAGGTCATCTTGGGAGATTGTGCATAACTTTGCCTTGGAGAATCTAAATTCGATCAGACTGGTGGCATTGGAAAGAGGACACAGAGGGCTACTGCAGGTCGCAATTTCAGAACTGGATGATCCGAAATTACAGAGATACATCAAAGGCAATATCGAGCTCCTACAAAGTGAAAAAAGGTGTGTAGATTTTTTTTAATTTTTGTTTAAGCTTGGTTTGAAAAATTATTCTGAAGGAATTCAAAAGGCATAGGAGAGCATTATTATCGATAACTGATGCCCCGAGGAAAGAAAATACAAACACCTAGTAAGCAACCTGAAAGCTCTACCATGACTTATGAAGAAGAGAAATAAATGCAACATGATATATCAAAATTACGAGACCAAGTGCAACAAATGTCACTCGCACAAAAAGTAACAGAATCTAAGATGGATCGTTTAAAGAAAGATGTAGAAGCTAAGATGAATGACGTGGAAGGTAAGATGGACGATTTGAAGATAGATTTGAAGACAGATTTGAAGACAAGCATGGCAGATTTGAAGACAGATTTGACAAATTTTCTACAAGAAATATCTACTAATGGTGAAAGGGTAGTAAAGGAAACTCATGATGAGAACAAAAGAAATGTTAATCATGATTTCATAGACTCTAATGTTGGATCAAAGACCCACCATATTCCAAAAATCCATATGAGGAAGTTTGGTGGCAAGGATCCCGCAACATGGATATTATAGATGGAGCAATTTTTCGATCTCAATAATGTGCAAAACACACAAAAGATACGTATTGCAACTTTATATTTGGAACCAAATCAGTTTGTATGGTATCAATGGCTTTGCTCTCATAAACAAATTATCACTTGTGCAATTTTTACGAAAGAATTGACAGCACATTATGAGGATACAAAAAGCAACATTATTTTTAGCCAATTTGTTAAAATTGGCAAGCAGGGCAAAACTTCATGTGGGTCATCTTATTCATGGTTGATAATATTTTTATTAGATTCCTCTCATCGAAAGGTGTAGGATTGATATAAAGATCATCCGATTCCAATAAGTATTCATGGAGATATGAATTTATTTTGATTGTGGAATTATTATCAAGCCGACCTACAACTCATGTAGAGGCTCATAAGTCCAATAGTCGCATCTATTCAAACACCAACATTGTGTATAAATATAGGAGGATTTTTCTTCATTTGGACTCACTCATCTCATCACATCTCTCTCTCTCTCTCTCTCTCTCTCTCTCTCTCTATTGCGCAGAAAAAAGTCTCTTCTCTACTACGCAGAAAAGGGTCTCTCTCTCACACATGTGAAGCCGAAAGTTGTTGAACCTCAAGCTGCAACTGAGTTTGACTAGCGTTGACCATCAGATCTCCTCCTTAGAACTGCGTTGTAGGTCCATATGGATCTCCTCTGAAAGCCGCAACTTTTGGTGGTGGAATCAAGTCAATCCGACAGACGGTTTGCAAGATATCGACTACCCTAGTTTGAAGGAAGCTGCTGAAATTGAAGCTGCAACTGCAGAAGTAAAGTTTGACCAGCGTGGACTAGAAGATCTCCTCATCTGAACTGCGTTGTAGGTTCATCTGAACCTCTTCTGAAAGCCGCAACTTTTGGTGGTGGAATCAAGTCAATCTGACGGACGGTTTGCAAGATATTGACTGCCCTAGTTTGAAGGAAGTTGCTAAAACTGAAACTACAACTGCAGAAGTAAAGTTTGACCTGCGTGGACTAGAAGATCTCCTCATATGAACTGCGTTATAGGTTCATCTGAACCTCCTCTGAAAGCCGCAACTTCTGGTGGTGGAATCATGCCGATCCAACGGTCAGTTTGTGAGATATCGTCTGCCTTAGTTTGATGATGAAGTCGCTCATGTTGATGCTGCTAATCTAGGGTTTGCTACTGCTGATATAAATTAGATTTATTGTACTATTTCTCTCTGCTGAATTATTGAAGATAAAAGAAGATTTGATCAAAGGGTTTCCCCACACATTGTGGGATTTGTCCCTGGCTCGCTGCCACATCTTGTGTCTCTTATCTTGGCTTGTTTTCTGTCAATCGTTTAATGTTCTATCTGCACTTTACTTTATGTACATGTGATTGCTAATCTGTGGAATATAATAAGAAAAAGAAGTAAATTGTTATAAGCATAGAACATACCATATCTTAACATGGAATCAGAGCTGAGGTAAAGACAAAGCCCGAGCAAGAGCAAGAGCAATCACCAAAGAGAAGATTGGCAGGGCTATCCTAAAAGAATTATGGGGTCCTCAACACTCTGCCGAAGGCAAGCTTCGTGAGAAAGCTGACTATCACGAATGGAAGATGTCTATCGATCTAACCCTAGAAGATCAAGGAGTGCTGGACCATGTAAAAGGCAATATTGTTGAGCCTCCATCAAATGCATCCACTGCTGCATGGAACAAATGGAAAACTAGAGAAGTCAAAACAAAAGATCATCCGAGACTCTATTGACAAGCACTTGGTGGTCTACATCTCTGACTTGAACACCTCCAAGGAAATCTACGATAGACTGGCTATTACTGACAGGGAAATGGCACCCACAACTCTTGGAGGATTACCATCCGAATGGTACATATTCAGGACTCCTCTTCTAAACAATAATATAATTCTTGGTTTCGAGGAATTAATGGCTAGATGCATTCAAGAAGAAACAAGGGAAGAAGAGCAAGAAATGCCCATGCCTAAAGGTCCTCCTACTGCCTTTTCTTCTCATGCTTAGAAAAGAAATAATTTCGGGACTAAATCAAAAGGAAAGGCTGGACCTAAGGGTGGAAGAAAATGATGATGTTACATCTGCGATAACGCAGGTCACTATGCAAGGGAGTGCCCTGATAGAAAGGACTCACACCGGGACGATGATCAAAATCCCTCTGATGGCAATCAAAGGAATGACAAATTCAATAGCAAAGGTAAGAGGAGAGCTGGGAATCAAGGAAGAGGACAACCATTCAAGAAGGCTAGAAATTCCAAGATGTATTCAATGCACCTGACCTCAAAAAGAACCTAGTGTCCATCTCGGCAATGGAAGACAAAGGCTACAAGGTAACCTTCAACAATGGAAAGGTACATGTATCGAAAAATAATGTTAAAGATGCCTTTACTCTTGGGTTTCATGTTGATTCATTATATCAGGTCGATGGAAGTCTGCTAGGTATCATGTCTTATGACACATCTCTTCAGTCCGAACTTTGGCATCGGAGGTTTGCCCCCCTTCATTATAAAGCTATACTCGGTGTAAGACAAATGGTGAAAGGGATGCCCGAATTCCGAGTAGAGAAAGAAGGTGTATGTCCAGGATGTGCCGAAGGAAAGCTGAAAAGGGGACCATTCCCCTCAAGCCAAAGCAAGACCTCTGATATATTATAGTTGGTTCACTCAGACATATCTGAGGTTGTCATTAAGAGGGAGACTACTACACCACGTACTCTTGAGCAGAATGGTGTGGCGGGAAGGAAGAACTGTACGATTATGAAAGTTGTCCGGGCCATGCTACATGATCAAAGACTTCCGAAGTTTCTATGGGCTGAAACTACAAACACTGCCATATATGTACAAAATCGATGCCCTCATCAAGCATTGGGTTCCAAGACGCCTGAAGAAATGTTCATCGTCGATCAAAGGGAAGTCGTGATTAGTCATGATGTCACCTTTGACGAAGATATGGCTCTCAGCAAGGTGGACAATCTTCCGACTTTAAGGAGCTCTCAAGAAGCCAACACTAGGAAACCGAAAGAAAAGGATGATGAATCAATGCCTGATGTAGAAGAACCCATGGATCCGATTGATCCTCATCCACATGAGCCTTCCTCTTCTAGGAAGAGGTCTTCATGGCTTAGGGGGATACTTGATGATGCTGAAGGACATGCTGCACCCCAAGGAACCTTTCGTGAAAGTAAGAAACCTAACAAGTATCAGGGATACCTGACCATCATGAGCACGATCATACAAAATGAGCCTTCATCATTCTCGGATGCCATCAAGCATCAAGTATGGAAGGATGCTATGACCGAAGAATATGAGTCTATTATGAAGAATGATGTCTGGGAAGTAGTTCCCAGACCCCAGGACAAGACAGTTGTTACTTCCAAAAGGCTTTACAAGATAAAGCATGCAGCAGATGGAAGAACGGAAAAGTATAAGGTTCGTTTTGTTGCTCGTGGTTTCTCCCAGAAGGAAGGTATAGACTATGATATTTGCACCTGTTGCCAGATATACGATCATCCGCTTGACCATAGCCCTTGTGGCTTCACAAGGATGGAACCTACATTAGATGGATAGACCGTGTTCTTGCACGGTTCGATCAAAGAAGAGGTCTATGTGGAGCAACCTGAAGGATTTGAGATTTATGATTGAAAATCTCATGTATGCAGGTTGAGGAAGGCTCTCTATGGGATGAAGCAAGCACCCCGAGCATGGTATGAGAGGATCGATAGCTACCTGATGAAGCTGGGATTCACTAGGAGTGAAGCCGATCCCAACCTTTACTTTAAGGTTGAAGATGACAAACCTCTCAAACTGGTGTTGTACGTGGATGACCTCTTTCTAACAGGTGCATACCCTCTCATTCGCAAATGTAAGAGGGAGTTGGCTTCTGAATTTGAAATGAAGAACCAAGGACTTGAAGTGTGGCAGAAGCCAAGGGAAATTTTCCTATCTCAAGTAAAATATGTGGTGAAGATTCTGAAAAGATTTGATATGATGGACTGCAAGCTTGTGACTACCTCGAGGATCTTAACTTTCAGAAGTTATATGGTAGTGATGTCAAACCAGATTTGGGAAATGCCTCTGAGTTTCAAAAAAACTCATTCGTGTTGATGTTCTTGGTGACCCTCCGTCCGAACATATGTTTTGTAGTTAGCATTGTGAGCTCATATTTGGTTGAGCTTCACTAGATTGGTGCCAAGAATCTTCTGAGATGTCTTTAGGACACAATCTCTCATGGATTGAGATACACTGCCGGAAATATGAAATTGCATGATTATTCGAATGCTGATTAGGCAAGTAGTGTGGAGGATCACTGGAGCACATATAGTGATGTTTCTCTTTGGATTCTGCTTCGATATAATGGATGAGCAGGAAGCAAAAGTTGGTTGCCATAAGCATCATCGAGACCAGATACATATCTACGAGTATGATCTCGTATGAAGCTGCCTGGTTGGGTAAGCTCTTCAATGAGTTGTTTGAACACATACCATTGTGATTCTCTGTAACAACCAGAGGTGGGATTCGATTACTGAGGAATCCCGTATTCGTCGATTGCTCCAGCAGATAGACATCATCTGGGATACGGTAAGTCGATGAGCAAGGAGGCTCCATCGCATTAAAATGATGTACAAGTTGATACACCTTGTCAAAGCCCCAAGGAAAGATCTAATCTGTGATTTTCCCAAACGACTTGGAGTCGTCAAGAAACCCTTGTACAAGGGTCCTGCATGTTGCATACATTGAGCTCTGGGAGCTCTGAGGACTTGCGGTTCTTACTGGAGCAACATACGACCACAAGGTGACTCACCCTCCCCTGCTGGTGCGCACTGGAACAAGATGATTCGCTCTCTTGTGGGACAAGATGATTCGCTCTCTTGTGGAATAGGATGATTTGCTCTCCTGTGTAGTAGGATGATGTGTTCTCATGTGAGGCCTGGATTGATGTGTTCTCCATGGCGACTGTAGCAGGATTGATGTGTTCTCCTGTGAGGCTTGGATTGATGTGTTCTCCATGGCGACTATAGCAGGATTGGTGTGTTCTCCTGTGAGGCCTGGATTGATGTGTTCTCCATGGCAACTGTAGTAGGATTGATGTGCTCTCTTGTGAGGCCTGGATTGATGTGTTCTCCTGTGAGGCCTGGATTGATGTGTTCTCCATGGCGGCCTGGATTGATGTGTTCTCCATGGCGATTGTAGCAGGATTTATGTGTTCTCCTGTGAGGACAGGATTGATTAGTTCTCCTGTCGAGGCATCCTACCCATGCAGTCTGGGACTCATGGGAAGTACCTCTCATCTGATCAATGAGCAAGGAAATGAAGTTAGGGACCATAGTAGTACCAATGGACGCATCGTTGTATCTACCGTACTCCCTACGCTAGGATGACCTCCATTGATCTGGGATCAATGATACTGGCCTGGGACCAGTGGTAGGAGTTGTACCATACTATGACACTGACTTCGGGTCAGTTGACACTGGTCTGGGACCAGTGGTACATGCTCTGAGACTGACTTCGTGTTAATGCAGTACTGGTTTGGGACCAGTGAGAGCGGTACATACTATGACGCTAACTTCGGGTCGGTTGAGACTGGTTTGGGACCAGTGGTACACTCTCTGAGACTGCGATACTGGTCAGGGACCAATGGTAGGAGTGGTACTTACTATGAAACTGACTTCGGGTCGGTTGAGACTGGTCTGGGACCAGTGGTATGCACTCTGAGACTGACTTTGAGTCAGTGGAGGATGATACTGGTCTGGGACTAGTGGAGTTGTACTCACTATGACGCTGACTTCGGGTTGGTTGAAACTGGTCTGCGACCAGTGGTACATACTCTGAGACTAACTTTAAGTCAGTATGATACATCCTCGATCATTTCTTCTTCTTCATAATTTGGACAAAAGCAGAGCATAACAGAACAATAGTAGACCATAACATAGCAGATTAGTACAGGGCAAAACAAGACAAAGCAGAACAGGCAGAATAGAGCAAAGCAGGGCAAGGGTCAAGTTGTACAGGGCAGTGCATTTGATGGATGAATAATAGCAACCAATAGACAGATTGCAGATGAAGTTCCCCCTAGTTGAGAGGGAGTGTTAAAATTGGCAACCAGGGCAAAACTTCATGTGGGTCATCTTATTCATGGTTGATAATATTTTTGTTAGATTCTTCTCGTCGAGAGGTGTAGGATTGATATAAAGATCATCCAATTCCGATAAGTATTCATGGAGATATGAATTTATTTTGATTGTGGAATTATTATCAAGCCAACCTACAACTCATATAGGCTTAGAAGTCCAACAGTGGCATCTATTTAAACACCAACGTTGTGTATAAATATAGGAGGACTTTTTCTCATTTGGACTCACTCATCTCATCACATCTCTCTCTCTCTATTGCACAGAAAAGAGTCTCTTCTCTACGGTGCAGAAAAGGGTCTCTCTCTCACACATGTGAAGCCAGAAGCTGTTGAACCTGAAGCTGCAACTGCAGATCCAAAGTTTGACTAGCGTTGACCACCAGATCTCCTCCTTAGAACTGCGTTGTAGGTCCATCTGGATCTCCTCTGAAAGCCGCAACTTTTGGTGGTGGAATCAAGTCAATCCGACAGACGATTTGCAAGATATCGACTACCCTAGTTTGAAGGAAGCTGCAACTGCAGAAGTAAAGTTTGACCAACGTGGACTAGAAGATCTCCTCATCTGAACTGCGTTGTAGGTTCATCTAAACCTCCTCTGAAAGCCGCAACTTTTGGTGGTGGAATCAAGTCAATCTGACGGACGGTTTGCAAGATATTGACTGCCCTAGTTTGAAGGAAGCTGCTGAAACTGAAGCTGCAACTGCAGAAGTAAAGTTTGACCTACGTGGACTAGAAGATCTCCTCATCTGAACTGCGCTATAGGTTCATCTAAACCTCCTCTGGAAGCCGCAACTTCTGATGGTGGAATCATGCCGATCCGACGGTCGATTTGTGAGATATCCTCTGCCCTAGTTTGATGATGAAGTCGCTCATGTTGATGCCGCTGATCTAGGGTTTGCTACTACTGATATAAATTAGATTTATTGTACTATTTCTCTCTGCTGAATGATTGAAGATAAAAGAAGATTTGATCAAAGGGTTCCCCACACATTGTGGGGTTTGTCCCTGGCTAGCCGCCACATCTTGTGTCTCTTGTCTTGGCTCATTTTCTGTCGATCATTTAATGTTCTATCTGCACTTTACCTTATGTACATGTGATTGCTAATCTGTGGATAATAAGAAAAGGAAGTAAATTGTTATAAGCATAGAACATACCATATCTTAACACAATTGATAAGTCTCAAACAAAAGGGTTCAATAATGGAGCACATTGAAGAGTTCCAAAAATTGAACATAAAGGTAAAAAATATTCCAGAGAAGCATAGGATTGATGTGTTCATAGGGACTTTAAAAGATAATATCCAACATGATGTTCGTCATTGCAAACCAGATTCATTAAAGAAGACATTCAGGTTAGCAAAAAAAATAGAAAGCAAAATTATGGCAACCAGGAAGCATACCACTCACAACTATAAAGATGGAAGTGTTGTTGCCCCTAGTCTTCCACAACCTATAAGGTTGACACCACAACAATTGGAAGAAAAAAGAGCAAAAGGGCTTTGTTACAGTTGTGATAGGAAATACACTAAAGGTCATAAGTGTGCTGAGAAGAAATTATTCTACAGACTGTAAAGAGGAAGAAGAAAAAGAGCAAGAAAGGTCAAAAGAAGAGAATATACTCCAAGAACAAAGTCTAGATAAAGAAGAAATGAATCCGACCATATCTTGTAATGCATTGGCTGGAATTACCACTCCTCAAACCATCAAGATAGAAGGACAAATCAAGAAGAAAAAGTTAAAGTGTTGATTGATTCAGGAAGTACCCACAATTTTATTCATTGCAAGATAGCAAAAGAATTGAACTGCTTCCTATATCCAACACCAGAGTGTCAAGTGATGGTTGCAAATGGAGGAACGATAAATTGCTCTGGAAAGTGCCATAATATCAAGCTATCCATGGGAGAATATATATTGACTAACCCAATGCTTTCCATTCCAATGGGAGGTGTTGATGTTGTACTAGGAGTCCAATGGCTACAATCTTTGGGTACAATAGCTTTTAATTTTCAAAAACTTTTCATGAAATTTTCTGCGGAAGGTGTAAATTTTATGTTTTCCCACCCAGGTTTTCAGTTTCACCTTATTTCTCCCATATAGTTAAATGCCCTTTCCCATATCCATACATTCAACAACTGAAAAAATAAATTTTTGTTGAAAACACAAATTCTGGAAATTTTACAGAATGCTGGAAAGTGTAGAAATAAAAATCAGCAGGTACAAACAGCTATTTAAAACATTTAAACACAGTGATTTTTGGTCAATGTGACCCTGAAAAAACCTCCTACAACTCTTGGGAAAAACCAATTCGAGAAATCTCCCTTGCTTTCTTGCTCTCTCTCTCTCAATCTGCTCATGAAAGAATGAATGATCTTTTTCTCCTTTTCCTCCCTTAATCCAACCCTAAGTGACTTTTGGGTGATCCCTAAATCCAATGGCTGAAATAGATTGAGATCTAGGGCTAAGATTAAATGCTCATTTAAATCTCACTTTCTATTTTTTAATTCACCCCACTTTAATAAAGACCCACATAGTCATTTATTTCCAAAGTCACTTTTCCTTTCTAATTTTTCATTGACTTTATAAAAGTCACTTTAAAATTAGACTTTAGTAACTTTATCACTTAAAGCCACTTTTAAATTAGATTTGACTTTATAAAAATTATAAAGTCACTCTAGGAGAAAAATTAAATTCTTTTGGACACTTTTCCCTAGGCCAAAGATCAAAGCCTTAGGGAACCACCTCTCCTCCGGTACCAAATTTCAACACTCCCTCTTACGAAGGAAGGTGTTCCTCACCACACCCATCTTGTCTCTGAAGTAGTCATGCTTGCCCCGTGGTAAGGCTTTGGTAGAGAATATATGCAACATGCTCATCAGTGGGAATATACTCAAGCTTCACAGCGCCCTTCTGAACACAGTCTCTGATGAAATGATATTTGATCCCGATATGCTTTGACCTGTCATGAAATACTGGATTCTTCGTGAGTTTAATGCAACTCTGATTATCACAGTAAATCACTGAAGATCTCAATGGCTGACCAAATAAGCCAAACAACATCTTGCGAAGCCAGATGGCCTCACAACTAGCTACACTGGTTGCCATATACTCTGCTTCCGCTGAACTCAATGCTACTGACTGCTGCTTCCGACTGAACCATGACACTACTGCCGAACCCAACCCAAAACAGCACCCTGAAGTGCTCTTCCTATCAGAAGCACAACTTGCCCAATCAGAATCAGTGTAACCTGCCAATCTCACTCCACCCCCCTGCCTGTATTCCAGACCATAATCCACTGTCCCCTACAAGTACCACAAAATGTGTTTTGCAGCCACCTAGTGAACCTTCCTAGGCTCACACATAAACTGACTCATCGTGTTGACTGCAAAACAAATATCTGGTCTAGTGTTGACCAAATACATCAAGGAACCAATCAGCTGCCTGTACAATGTGGGATCCACCAACTCAAAATCTGAAGCTTCTTCCAGTTGGTGATCATCGGTGTTGACCTGGGTCTACAATCCTCCATGTGGAATCTGCCAAGGATGTCCACAATATACTTCCCCTGCCCCAGGAAGAAATGCCCCTCCTCCTGCCACACCTCCAAACCCAAAAAGTAATGCATCAAGCCGATGTCCATCTCAAACTCCGCCGCAAGATATCTCTTGCAGTGCTCTATGAGTCTCTTTGCACCTGTAATGACCAAGTCATCCACATACAGCACCAGAATGAGAGGCTCCTCACCTATCACAATAAGGTAAAGGTTCAGATCTGCCTCACTCTGTGTGAAACCCAACCCCTGCAAGTATGTATCTATCCTGGAGTACCAAGCTCTGGGAGCTTGCTTCAGGCCATAAAGGGCCTTCTTCAGTCTGCACACATGGGACTCCTTCCCATGCACCTCAAAGCCCTGTGGCTACTCAATGTACACCTCCTCTTGTATGAAGCCATTGAGAAATGCAGTCTTCACATCCATCCGGTGGATCTTCCAACCCATCTCTGCTGCTATCGATATAATGGAGCGGATCGAAGTATATCAAGCCACGGGAGCGAAGGTCTCCTCATAATCAACTCCCTCTACTTGGGAGAATCCTCTAGCCACAAACCTCGCTTTGAATTTCTTAATGCTGCCATCTGCAACATGCTTTACCTTGTAAAGCCATCTGGAAGTAACCACGGATTTGCCATGAGGCCTCGGCACCACCTCCCAAACATCATTCTTCATGATAGAAGAATACTCCTCCTACATGGCCTCTCTCCAGACCTGCTGGCTAGCTGCCTCCTCATAGCTAGAAGGATCAGAGTCAAGGATGTTGGTAACCATTGCCATATAGCTACAAAACCTCTCAGGTGGTCTACTCTCTCTGACCGGCCTCTTAGGCTCAGCAACAGATGTGGCATCTCTCAAGGTGTCCTGAAGCCACTTGGGCTTCCTCTTCCCTGAGTGCACTTCTCCCATAGGAGAATGAAACTCCTCCCCATCATCATCAGGAGCCTGAACTCCTGATTGTCTGTCTGCTGTCCTCCTGCCTGCCCCTGAACCTGTATAACCTGAGGTACCGTCTGAACTGTCCATCAGTGGACTCCCTAGTGAACTGCTATGTGAACTGCTCTGCATGCTGCCCGGAGCACCACCCCTCTGGCTCGGTGAGCCACTGCTCACTGACAGACCTGACATCCTCATAGATGTACCTCCAGATCCTCCTGATCCCTGCCCACTGGATCCCTGCGACTGACTCAACTGCTGCTGAGGGTCTGGCTGATCCAGATACTCTAACTCCCGTGATCTCCTAAAGGCCTTGTCCTCCTCGAACTTCACATCCCGCCTAACAACAACTCTCCTCTGTGCAGGAATGTAAATCCGAAAGGCCTTTGAAGTCTCTCTATAGCCCACAAAGATACCCTTCTCAATGGTGGGCTCTAGTTTGGTCCTCTTCTCCTTGGGTATGTAGGAGTATGTGATGCACCCAAAGATACGAAGATGACCAATATCAGGCTTCTTCCCAGAAAAAGCCTCCTTCGGAGTCATGTGCCACAAGGCACGATGCGGACTCCTGTTCTGCAAATAAACAGCAGTGTTGCAGGCCTCTGCCCACAAGAACAATGGCAACCCCTGATCATGTAACATGGCTTTGGCAACCCCTGATCATGTAACATGGCTTTGGCAGCCCCTACGATGGATCTGTTCTTCCTCTCCGCAACCCCGTTCTGCTGGGGCTTGTAAGGAACAGTGAACTCCCTCCTAATGCCTACCTCCGCACAATAGTCAACAAACTCTCCAATGGTGTACTCTCCTCCATTGTCCGACCTTAGGGACTTGATCTTCTGACCTGTCTGTGTCTCCACAAGAGCTCTAAACTCGTGAAACCGCTTGAAGACCTCACTCTTGGTCTTCAAGAAATAAATCCAGGTCCTCCTGAAGTGATCATCAATGAATAAAACATAGTACTCATATCCACTCAAGGAAACATGAGACGTCCGACCGCTCACATCGGAATGAATCAAATCAAGTATCCCAGTCGCTCTGCTGTCACTGCTAGGAAAAGGGGATTTGGAAAGCTTGCCCATCGCACATCCTCTACAAGTATCAAAAAGATCAGTACTAAAATTTGGCACACCTGTAGTGATCTCCCGCAATGTGCTCAAGGCTCCATGATACATATGTCCCATCCTGCGGTGCCAAATCTCACACAACTCAGAACTGCTAGCTCTGCTGTCAGTACTACTGCTCAATGCCACAAGGGACTGGAATGCAAACTTGTACACCTTTGCATGGCGTACACCTATCACTCAGGTTGAATCAGCTGGAGTGCCCCTAGGATACATCAACACCTGTCCTCCCCTGAACAGTACCTCATATCCTCTATCCTCCAAAGCTGAGACGGATATGAGGTTCTTCCTCATCCCTGGCACATAAAGAACATCTGACACCTTCAAGGGAGGTTTGGACTCCCTCTGAAATGTCAGTGTCCCCACCCTGACTGCTCTGACAACTCTGTCATCACCGAGTACTACCTCAATATCAGTGCCACTCTCTGAAAGCTCTGAGAAGTACTCACGAACTCCTGTCATGTGACGTGAAGCCCCACTGTCCACATACCAGATACCCGAAGATGTTCCGCTAATCGAGGGAAAAGCATGCTCCCTCTGAACCTGTGTGGCAGGTGATCCTGCACTAGAAGACTCATACGCAGTGAACCCAAACTCTCGGTCAAAACGAACTGCAAAGTCCTCAACCTCTGTTGAAGCTGCCACGTTTTGGTTCTTCCCCTTCTTCTTCTTCTTCTCCGGACACACAACTACATAGTGTCACATCTTTTGACAATTCCAACACTTCACCTTGGAATAGTCCCTCTGTGCGTTACCCTGTTTACCCTTACCTTTGCCTTTGCCCCCACCATTGCTTGTGGAAGCCTGCTTCTTCTCTTTGCCTTTCTTGCCTCCTGCTGACAGTGCTACATCCTCATCATGCTCAACTAGCTTGGCTGCCCCAAGCTGACCTTTCCTAATCTTTGTCTGAATGCAATCATCCCAAAACCTCTCCCATGTGGGAAGGGTCTCACGTGCACAAACCCCATCAGCAAAGTTCATCCATGAACGGGGGAGGCCATTCACTACAATCCGCACCAACTCAGTGGGTTGAATGGCCTCTCCAATTGCTGCCAACTCATCTCTCACATTAGTAATCTTTGTGAGATATCCAGCTGCACTATCATTACCCATCTTAATGTTCTTCAGCTTCTCCTTCAGGACCATTTTCCGATTCTCATTGGTACTCTGGTAGAGATTGGACAATGTTGTCCACATCTCATGGGCATTGTTTTTTCCTCTCACATGAGGAATGCAATGGTCTTTGATTCCGTCTAGAATCAGTGTCTTACCCTTGTTGTTATTTTTATTATAAGCAGCCAACTGAGTAGCATCAGTAGGCACAACAACAGGGTTCTGTGTGGTATGCACCATGATATCTCAGACTTCTGCCTCCTCAAAGATACTCTGCATTCTCTCCTTCCAAACGTTGTAATTTGTATGTCCATCCAACCTATCCTCCACCCTCAATCCCAATGACATCCTGCTATCTTAAAACTGAAAAATAGCACTGTTGTAGTAAAGATAAAAGCTGTTGTTTGTGAAAAATCAGCTTGCTAGAATTTTCTGAGTGAAAAATCAGCACGCTGTAATTTTCTTCCTTGTTGTCCCAAACTGCACTTCAGCACTCAAGCTCTGATACCATATAAAAATTTCTGTTTTCCCACCCCGGTTTTTAGTTTCACCTTATTTCTCCCATATAGTTAAATGCTCTTTCCCATATCCATACATTCAACAACTGAACAAAAAAAAAAAAAAAAATTGCTGACAACACAAATTCTGGAAATTTTACAGAATGCTGGAAACTGCAGAAATAAAAATCAGCAGGTACAAACAGCCATTTAAAACATTTAAACACAGTGATTTTTGGTCAATGTGACCTTGGAAAAACCCCCTACAACTCTTGGGGAAAACCAGTTCGAGAGCTCTTTCTTATTTCTGGAAAAAATGCCTCTTACAGTGAGAAAAATCTTCAGCAAAAATTTCAGCGAGCAAACTTTACAACTTATCTCATTTTCGTGCCTCACAGTCAAGCTGGAAAACTGTTGTACGGACTATACGGATATATGGCCTGTATGGACGACCGTACGAACAGACCTCGATTTTTGTGCAGAAAATCGACTCCATGAAAATCGTGCCCAAAAAATCTGCCTTTTACTGTTTGTTCATTCAGCTGTACGGATTTGCTAAAATGCTGCCTTGGAATGTGTGCCAAGCTGCTGCCTCCTTCTCCTTGTCCAGAAATCTCCCTTGCTCTCTCTCTCTCTCAATCTGCTCATGAAAGAATGAATGATCTTTTTCTCATTTTCCTCTCTTAATCCAACCCTAAGTGACTTTTGAGTGATCCCTAAATCCAATGGCTGAAATAGATTGAGATCTAGGGCTAAGATTAAATGCTCATTTAAATCTCACTTTCTATTTTTTAATTCACCCCACTTTAATAAAGACCCACTTAGTAATTTATTTCCAAAGTCACTTTTCCTTTCTAATTTTTCATTGACTTCATAAAAGTCACTTTAAATTAGACTTTTGTAACTTTATCACTTAAAGTCACTTTTAAATTAGATTTGACTTTATAAAAATTATAAAGTCACTTTAGGAGAGAAATTAAATTCTTTTGGACACTTTTCCCTAGGCCAAAGATCAAAGCCTTAAGGAACCACCTGTCCTCTGGTACCAAATTTCAACAGAAGGAAAGGAAGCAGGGAAACCGAGAAAGATAATCAGCTCTAACGGTATGACAAAGCTTCTAAAAAAGGAACAAAGAGGTGTAATTGCACAATTATGTTCGCTAGATGTTTCCACATCGAAATCATCTATTTCTCCAGATCTCCAAAAAGTCTTGGACTATCATTCCAAGGTATTTGAAACTCCCAAAGGTCTCCCACCTATTCGTGATCATGATCATGCTATTCATCTGATTCCAGGAAGTGTTCCTCCAAACATCAAGCCGTACAGATCCCTATGCCCAAAAGAGTGAAATTGAACGTATGGTTGCAGAAATGCTAGAGGCTGGTATAATTCAACCTAGTCAAAGTTCTTTCTCTGCTCCAGTAGTATTGGTGCACAAGAAGGATGGATCATGGAGCATGTGTCCGGATTATAGGGAGCTCAACAAGCTCACTATTAAAGATAAGTTTCCCATTCATGTCATTGATGAATTACTAGATGAATTGCATGGATCATTCTACTTCACCAAGTTGGATCTTTGTTCAGGATATCATCAAATCAGAATGAAGACTGAAGACATTCCAAAAACAGCATTTAGAACTCATGAGGGTCATTATGAATTTTTGGTCATGCCTTTTGGCCTTACCAATGCACTTTCTACATTTCAAGGTTTGATGAATTCCATTTTCAAACCCTTCCTTAGAAAATTTGTGTTAGTATTTTTTGATGATATACTAATCTACAACAAGTCTTGGAAGGATAATGTTGAACATGTTGATAGGGTGCTACAACTATTGGAGGAGAAACAATTATATGCAAAAAGATCCAAATGTTTTTTTGGAGTACAAGAGGTGGAATATCTGGGTCATATTGTATCTCATGAAGGAGTTAAGGTAGACCCTCGCAAAATTAAAGCCATTAAGGAATGGAAAATCCCCACATCCATAAAGCATCTGCGATGATTTCTCGAGTTGACAGGGTATTATCGCAAGTTTGTTAAGAATTATGGGAGAATAGCAGCACCTCTAACAACATTATTGAAGAAAGATGCATTTTCATGGACTCCAGAAGCAACAAAGGCCTTCGAACATCTTAAAGAGGCAATGTGCCAAGCACCGGTCTTAGCTACACTGGACTTCACAAAAACCTTTATTGTGGGATGTGATGCTTCAGGAAATGGAACTGGTGTTGTTTTAATGCAAGATGAAAGACCCATTGCTTTTGAAAGTCGTCCAATCAAGGGAAAGTTTTTACACAAAGCTATTTATGAGAAGGAAATGTTGGCAATACTACATGCAATTAAGAAATGGTGACCCTACCTAATGGGAAGACACTTCAAGGTAAAAACGGATCATGATAGCCTTAAATACTTTTTAGAACAAAGATTATCCTCTGAAGAGCAACAAAAGTGGGTCACAAAGATGTTGGGTTATGACTTTGAAATTATCTACAAAAAAAGGAAGCAAAATGTGGTGGCAGATGCACTCTCAAGAAAGGATGAGGGTGTGGAAGCATTGTTGTGCGCCATTTCTAATATCCAACCAGATTGGATAAACGAAGCAAGAAAGGAATGGAAGAATGATGAAGAAGTGTGGGTACTTATTCGAAAGTTACAACAAGATTCCAGTACATCTGATACATTTAACTGGCAAAATGATTCGTTATCGTACAAAGATCGCTTATGCCTCTGTAAGAATTCCCAACTCAAACAAAAGATTCTTATGGAATTGCACACTTCTCCCTTAAGAGGGCACTCGGGATTTTTAAAAACTTACCACAGGGTTAAGAAGCAATTTTTTTGGGACAGCCTTAAATCGGATATTCAAAAGTTTGTAGCAGAATGTTTGGTTTTCCAACAAAATAAAGTTGAAACAATTAAGACCCCGAGTCTATTACAACCTTTATCCATTCCAAGCCAACGTTGGGAGGAGGTTTCAATGGATTTTATCATAGGTTTACCCAAGTCTGAGGGAAAGAGTGTCATCATGGTGGTAGTTGACAGACTTACCAAGTATGCACACAAATGTGCATTATCACATCCATTTAAAGCCAGTACAGTTTCTACTGCATTTATGGAAACAATTCAAAAGCTACATGGAAACCCAAAGATTATTGTAAGTGACAGAGATCCCATTTTCACTGGAAATTTTTGGACAAAATTATTTTCTTGTCTTGGTACTCGGTTAGCTCATAGCTCATCTTATCATCCTCAATCTAATGGGCAAATTGAGATGGTAAACAAATGTTTGGAAGGATATCTTCGCTGCTTTGTATCTGATAAACAGACACAATGGGTCAAATGGTTGCCTCTGGCTGAATGGTGGTATAACACTTCCTTCCATACAGCAACAAAAATGACTCCATTTATGGCACTTTATGGATATCAACGACCATCCATCACATCATATTTAAGAGAAAATTCTACGGTTCAAGCAGTGGAACATCACATCGAGCATCAACAACAAGTCCTCCAACTCTTAAAGGATAACCTCGTGTTGGCGCAGAATAGAATGAAACAACAGGCAGATCAACATCGCAGCGAAAGAAGTTTTGATGTAGGTGATTGGGTATTCCTACGGCTACAACCATATAAACAAATGTCCCTCAAGCAAGCTAAGAAGGATAATAAATTATCACCAAAGTATTATGGTCCGTACAAGGTGTTGCAAAAGATTGGTACTATGGCATACAAATTGGAGCTTCCTGCAGCTTCTCGAGTGCACCCAATTTTCCATGTTTCATGTTTAAAGAAGGTTATAGGCGACAAACTCTCAGTTCAAACAATATCACCAGAACTTGACGAGGAAGGAAAAATTATATTGGAACCGGAAGCAGTCACAGAAACAAGAACTCGACAGCTACGAAATCGATCAATTTCGGAGTATCTCATCAAGTGGAAGAACTCATCCGCTGAAGATTCCACATGGGAGGATGAGAATTTTATACAGAAGCATCCAGAACTACTCAAGCGTTGAGGACAACACTTTTTTGGAGAGGGGCATGTTAGGTCCCTATAATACTAGTGATTACCCCATTACTATTGTAGTTGTAACCTTTATTAATATTGTTGTGCCCCTATTGTCCCCATATTGTTATTACTGCGCCCCATAGAATCCCTCTATTGTTATTTTTGTGCCTTTATATTATTATTGTTAGGTCGGCTGGGTTATATTGTGACTCCTTAAACTCCTATATATAGAAAGGAGGTTTTGTCATTTGAATCATCAAAGAATCATTCATTTGTGTAATGTAAAGGAGGTTGCCCCCTTGAAGAGGCTGAACTCTGAGGCGTTGATCTATCTTTTCTATCTTTTTGTGCGCTGGTTTCATAACAGTTAGAGACCATCTAGGGCCTATTTTTTGATGTATTTTGGGTTCAAAGATGGATTGCACTCAGCGTCATTTTGTTTATGTGAACCCCTACATGCTATATAAATGAGAACTTTCGATATTTGTGTATAAATGGTTTGGTTTCATATGGATGCACATGAATATATATGCTTTTCCTTAAATTTTCAATATTTTATGGGTTTTTGGTCAACCATTTTTTTGGTCCAATAGTTTTATCAATTTCGGTTCGATTCCAACCGGTTCCCAATTCAAAGGGTTTTCC
Source organism: Pinus tabuliformis (assembly GCA_031772625.1). Lineage (NCBI taxonomy): Eukaryota > Viridiplantae > Streptophyta > Pinopsida > Pinales > Pinaceae > Pinus > Pinus tabuliformis. Next base: position 45,690,823 of record CM062815.1, read on the forward strand.
AGTTCGATCACCTATTCAGTTCTAATAACAGTAATTAAAAGGACTTAGCACAACAGCCACACGGAGAGGGGCACGAGACAGCCTAACCGAGTGGGACTCAAAATCAGATGTAGAGCTTGCAGTTGAATTCAAACAGGCAAAGAAGAGGGTTGGAACAGTGATATTCCAACTTGAGTCAAGTGGCAAGTTGGAAGTGACGGACGTGCTATGGGTGCTAAAACTCAGGTGGATTTTGCTCTCAGTCTCTATGATAGAGAAGAAGGGCTTCTGTTAATGTTGCAAACATCTCGATTTTATCACAAAAAATTTGTGAAATTGCGATTTTTTGGCTTAGCCGATGTTTTCTTATTTTACCGATATTTTGGTGGTATCTTAATTTTGCCAACATTTGCCAATTTTTACCGATATTTTCTTGATTTTTATGGTTTTTTGGTTTTCTTGACCCTTGTTGACTTTATCCTAATCCCAATGTTTGCAACATTGGTTTTGTGTAGCGTTCAAGGATTGACAGGCACTGATCAGACCCAAGGGATCTTGCCCTAACGAGGGATATGTCATACGATTTAGAGAGAGCAACCTGTATAGGTTAAAGGGCTAGCCTATTCGAGTAATGGCAAGAACAAGAAGCTCTAAAGGTTGAGCGCCTTGGAGGGAGTCAAACTTTAGGTTCATGTGGAGAGGAGAAATCGACATATTCCTCCAATTTTATTAGGAATGTTTCTTGGTATGAGATAACCTTACAATATGTTCATGAGCAGGAGGCTTCTAGGAACTAATCCAAGGGGAGCAAGACTTCGTGAATGTTTCCAAACCAAGGGGAAAGGAAGGCTTCAAATTCAGAGGAAGCAGCCAAAGCAACAATGCAGTTCTAGGGGGCAAAAGTACCTTCCTCGTTAAGAGTGAGTGTGACGTTTGTAGCTCGGGTAGGTACTTCTAGTCATTCAGAAGTCACCCAAGAATCTGTTTAGGACACTTGATCTAGTTTGAGAAAGTTGTTTTTGCAACCTAGCCTAGGTTTTGATTTAGGAAAACACATAATTATGATGTTGGCTAATTGAGCTAAAATAAACTTAGGAAAAGTGAAATATTTACTTTGATGAGTATGTTTTAATCCCAACCCTTTCTCAAGTGAGGCAAGATTTCAGGTCCACGTTTTTCCATTGGATCCACAGGGAGTTAGCCACCCCCTCCCCTTGCCCACACCTTGGGTCGAGCCTAGAACGATGCCCTAGAGGTTGATGCAGCTAAAAAGAAAATTAAAAGCATAATTTGGCCATTTACAAGGGGAAATGTACCACAAAATGCAAAATATGGCCAGGACATAAGAATTTAGCACGTGAGCAAAAACCAAGCATGAGCTCTACCCCCTATCATTATGGCCATCACCTTGGTTCCTAGGGCCCCCATGTGTGCCCCCTGTATCATTAAGTAACCCATGATTGTCCCAACCCCTAGCAGGTGATGAACTGCCCAACCTTAAGGGGGTAGTCACTGCTTTATCATACACATCATGCTCTCATCTCCTGGAGCCTCGAGCAGTTAAAAGAAAGAAAATTCAATAAAAGTCAAAAGGCATATGAAGAAGGGTGGAAAAACAAAGGTTGGGGTAACTCATGTACTGCGATTTCTCCCTCCTACATCTATACACCCAATGTGTGGGCTTCCCTTATCATAGCTACCCTTGTACCATGGCATGTGGCTTGGAGCCTTCCTTGTTGCCCCACTCCATTCCACCATCATTTCACATGACACTTGCCATTTGACGGATGTACCATGGACCTGTTACTCCCTTAGAGGTTGAAACCACCTAATAGGGTCCTTTATTAACCTCTATTTTGAACTTGGTGACACCTATACACTCTAAAGCCCATTTGGAAGGGCATGCCACTATGAAGTGTCCACTTTTGCCCCTGATTTGCAAGCTTATTTACTGAATTGCACTAATGAATTGTTGTACTGGAAGGTGAGGAGATGCATTGGATCTTTTACAGGATTACAAGTGGGTCTTCATCTTAGGCTTGGCCTCCCTATTCGGGATCCAAGCCCTCCAGAGGGTCATAATGGCACTTGTAGGATGAGCGTTGCGAGCCATGGGCCTCCACCACAGCAAAACATTTATTGTCATGTCATGGGCATCCTCAGCACCAAACATTGCTTGTTCGTGCCCCATCCATACAGAGATGATGATGCACTTGGACCATGTTGCCCAGATGGCCACACATTTGCACATGACACTTGGTCACTGATCCAAGGCCCAGATGGGGTGTTGTCTCATCTGGAGAGACATGAGAGGGCTTGTATCATCATTCTAGCCCTTATTGATGGAGCATCGACATGTTTGATCCAGTTGGAGACCCATGAGACCATTCATTGTGCCCCACAACCACTTGGAGCACCACAGATGTTTTGCTTGGAAACTAAGGGGCCAACCCCTTGGTCATCATTTTGGGAGCCCTACTCTTCATCTTGGCACATGGAGGACTTATCTTGGCCTTCCAACAGCCCTTTTACACAATTATTTTATCATTTCGACCTCATTAGGAAGGCTTGTTCTACACTTTTGAGTTATTTGGAGGGCTTGTCACCAATAGGGTTGTTATTTTTCACATTAAAGCCATTTTAGGGGCTTATTAGGCTAATTAGACAAAATCAAACTCTTAAAGGCTCATATAAATAAAAGAAGAGCCTCATTTGTGAATTGTCATCATTTGGATTGGGATTTCCTCTTGTAAAAGGATTCGGACTTGCAATTGATGGACGAAATTGGTAGTTTCTGATGCATTTTGATGTTTGGATCTTCGCTATCTTATCTCGGAGCTTCTATATTGCAATTAATATGGATGGATATACTCGCATTTCCTCGTAAGTGTATTTTGATGTTGTATCTCTATATCATTGGATGTCTAATGTATGGAATGTCTTGTCATAATCTTGTTTATGCCCTGATTTAATGCAAATTATTGAAAGCACTTGGTTATTGAAGCATTGCATACATTACTAATTAGGGGAATGTGAATGAATGTTCCTAGAGGCTTGCCTTGTCTTGCAATCCTTGAAACCCCGTCATCCCTAGGCAAGATGTGTCTCACCTCTTTCAATATTCTATCATCGAGTTCTAGGAGAGGAGGATACCATTGAGTTCCAAGAGAGGAGGATATTGTTTGCACATGATGGGGAGTATGACATAGTCAGAGTAGTGCAGCGTCAGCATGGTGACACCACTCTGGGACTAGCAGGGAGATGGGGCATCACAACTCTTCACAGCTCAATAACCTTTAGGGATGTGCCGGCTACTATAGGGGGAGATCATACAGATCTTCCATTGGGCTTTAGCACGTCACCGATGGAACAGGGCACTTTTGGTATTTATACCGGACATGATAGTGAGTGGAATGAGGGGAGCTTCAGGTGGGACAGGATGGATTGGGATCCTGGTATTGAGGGATTCTTTCATGCCAGGATAGTGCAGGGACCTAGGATGACTCAGCGGCACGTTTGGGATCCCGGTATTACTGATGGTTATAAGGGTGATCCGCAGATAGAGGAGGCACTAGTTCAAGCATTGTTGGAGGACAAGCGATTTTTTCGTGCATTGGACGAACTTGCCGGATGAAGATGCCACCTGGGAGGGTGAACACATATGTGAGCATCCGGTGCTGAAGTTGCTTGGGGACAAGCAACATTTGGGAAGGGAGGACCGTAATGTCCCTTCCGAAATTAAATTGTTGCGGGTTTATTTATTCTACAATTTTGACAATTTTGGAGGCCATGGGACCCATGGGATTTTGGAAAAGACTTAGGAAGGAAAAAGGGGCCGAAATGTTTTGTTGGCATAGTGTGGGGGCCACCCACATGAGGAAATATGCACCACCTTAGAGGGAAGTTTGAATGACTAAGGAGGGAAAGTCGAATTGCTAGTTGGAGGGGGCCCACATGGGAAAAGAGGCCCACGAATTATAAATAGAGGAGGCTCAGCCTCATTTGGTATCTTTTGACATATTGAACTCAATCTTAGTTGCTCGAGCTACTTAGCCGGGTTACTGTGTTGTTTAGCACACGAGTGTCTCCGAGCGGAGATCTCAACCCTTGCTTTGGTGGACTTCGAGTGCCACCCTAGGAGGGCAATTCGTACTACCTTGGAGGAAAGTCTATGGAGTTTCACAGTCATATCATTCAGCGTTTGTCTCAACCAGTGCGTGTTTCTGGAGGACGTAAAGAGGAACACGCAGGTGTTGCTTGTGGGTTCATCCGGGTAGCAATTGCCGACGGAGTTTGGGCATTGAAGCTTCAGTGGAGGATCAGCCTTTTGGGAGAGTTTTGGAGCAAGAGGTGGCTGCATTGGAACAGTTTGATTTACATTCACCTGGGCCAGCGTAAAGAGCCATCACTGGGCTCATGTGGGAGTTGGAGGAAGAAATTGTAGCGTTGGAGTTGGCCAGGAGAAGTAGGGAGATCATTTGGAGGGCCATTTGAGGAGGATTGTTGGAGTTGGGAGAGCAGAGATTGACAGGATCAGTGACAGCAACAGAATTCGAAATTGGAGGAGGGCCAAGTTGTGAAGGGTCAATTTTTGAAGGTTGGAACCAAGGGAAACTCTTTCTGGGTTTTTCTAAGTTTTGGGCAAGGATCACACTCATCAATTTTTGAAGGTTGGAAGCAAGGGAAACCCTTTCTGGGTTTTCTGGGTTTTGGGCAAGGATCACATTCCTAATTTTATAGAATTTTCTGGGTAGATATAAGAGGTCAAACAAGGGTCCCAACTCAGCCAACAGCTAGATGAGCTAAGGGGAATTTGGGCCAAAATTCCGAAGTCAACATTTGGCCAATCCCTTCGTGGGTTATTCTGGGTATTTGGTGCCAGGGTTAATTTCCCATAATTTTTTGAGCAACAGAGGTGGAGTTTCCAGCAGCATCTTTGCAGCAGACGACATAGTTTCACAAGGGCATCACAGGGCATCATTGCAGCAGTTATTTGTGCCATCTGGGCTTGACATATTACCACTTGGGTTTGATCATGATTGCCATTGAGGCAAGCCCAAGTGCACCACTTCCACATTATTGTACTTTTCTCCCATATTATAATAAAATGGCTCAGCTGTTGGTTATTCCTGGACTTTTGATGGGTGTGCATTGAATGTTTCAATTTTATGGTGTTGTTTTTATTGTTTTCTTTGCATAGCACTATTTTTCCTAGTTTGGAACATTGCAGTTTTCTTCTTCTTTGTATAGGAGAACATCAAAAACATGTTCCCCATATTTGAGGTGAAGGTACCTAGCATATACAACAAGGTTGAACCATGAATTGTGTCAACATGGTTTTTTATACATAGTTGTAACGTTGAATTGGGATATGAATTTATAATTTTATAATTATCAATTGTTCCTTGCAAGTCTTTAATTTCATACTAATAGGTGCAGATTATACTTGGATATGGAATTAATAAATGATTTTCCAAGTCAATGTTAATATAATTTCCCTTCCAGTGCAAAGAAATAATGATGTTGAATACTCCCTTTGAATGTTAATAATCCAAGATACAAAGTTGAACTTATAAGAAAACCTTCCTTCTTCTTATTAAAATCCATTTTTCAGATCTCTTTTAACTTCATTGGGCAAGTAAATACTCAAAAACTTCAAATACTCCTTTAATAGAACCCTGAATATATCTTTTTGGAGTTTTGACTTGGAACCTTGGTAATCTTCCTTCCCTAAACATAGGAATAGGTATTAAATTGATTAACCCCTTTATAACTTTAAAATTAGAACTTAAGGATTACCTTTATAATCTCGTCATAATATTACCTGAGGACCGAGGTCCACTGTCCAACTAGACCATACTAATAGCCTTTGTTGAAACTCAAGTAATATTTCAAATGTTCCCATACTCCTCCGGAATCTAACATGATATATAATACTCCTTTATATTCCTTTTCAAAGAATCAAATAATCTCTCCACTTTATGTCGGATGGAAACTAAACTCTGCAAACAATATTAAACATTCTTATATATATACTGATGGAGGTCAATTTAACTTATCCTTCACTGGTTGTTGGAAGTTGGAACAGCACGACTTTAGCTTGGATAGTCACGCTTGACTTTTCCACAACTAAAATATATTCAGTGGGACCTTAGGATGTAATTTGAAATACCTCCACCAATTAACCACGTAAAACCCAAAATTTCTCTCATGAGCCAATGCCACACTTTGCATTAATAAGGATAGGTAGCAGCTAGTAGCTCGATTCAACCAACAACATTTTTTCAGTGTGTCTCTCTGAATGTGAAAAATAGGGAAGATTCTTCCACATTTCCAGCTGCAACGAATTTTGGTTTGTTTCCTGGAGTTGACAAAAACAGGGATAGAAGCAGGTGCTACCCTTGGTGGTGGCATAATTCTAGAGATTATACTACGGATGCCTGTGATCATGGATACTCACCTCCAACAGCAGTTGCCATACAAGTATATGTCGATTTGTGACAGCTCAATATTGAGTCATTAATGCCCTTAACTGGTAGACTTATGTTTACACCCAAGTTCAATTCCATAATTTCTGGCCTCTGCACTGCGACTATAGTATTAAATATCTTTTGTGTTTCTCTTTAAACAATGAGCAGAGGAATTGTTTTGATGGGCACTCTGAATCTTGATAATTTTCAGACTTATACTGTATTACTTCACAGGAGAAACAGCATTTTAGTCCATAAGGTTGTCTTATTGTTTTGATTCTTCTACCTTGCAAGAGAATGATTTCTTCAATGAAAAATCTGAATTTAAAATGGCCAAAAGCCAATTGTAGTCAAAGACCTGGTAATCAAAGAAACTTTGATACAAATTTTCGTGTGGCCAAAAGTCAAATAAAAAACGTAACTCTAATACCAAATGAAGTGAACAAAATTCATTTATTAAATATGAGCTGGCTGAAGTTGTTTTAAAACTCCGACTCCGGTTCAGAAATGGCCAAGGGTTGGCTCCGACTCGGTATCAACTCGGCCGGTTTGATTTCAATGACTCGGTCATTGTAAAAAATACATTAAGTATTTTTTTTTATAAAAAACATAATTTTAAAGATTTTCATTCATGTTTCCAAACACAACGCTTTAAAATATAGAGAGAAGACAACATATGATCAAAATAGGCTCATGAATATATCTGTTATATCAAAATGTCACCCAGTGCACTGTCCAATACAAAGTTCATATTTAGCCACCAATGCCAGGATTCTTTTCTGCCTCAGCCTAAGGACAATCACTAGACTACAACAACAATAATACCAATTCTCTGCCCCTAATGGAGTCTCAAAACCCCTGATTTAATTCTGGTCAAACTCCAGAATAATCAGAGGTAAATATGTATTAATTAGTCCATTGCCAGAACATTTACCTTTTTAAAAACATTGTATGGCTCAATGCATTGTTTCAGTTTTCTAATTCATGCCACTAGGATAACCATACTTCGGCCTTGTACTTTTCAAAACTTTCTCACAGTGATAGATTACTTTAGGGCTATAAATATGCAATAAACAACAACCCAACCATTGATATGTAGGAGGCGAAACAACTTTTGACAGATGTGCTTCAGGATTTTTGTCAGAGAGCCGAGTAGGCCGAGTTGTTACCGAGCCGGCCGAGTCATTACCGAGTCAGCTGAGTTGTTACCAAGTCGACCGAGTCAATGACTGGCTCAGTAACAACCCGGCCAGCCATTCCGATTCGGCCACTGAGCCGACCCCGGACAGGCATTAGCTCGGTCTGACTCAGTGGAGTTGGAGTCGACTCGGTCGTTTTTTAAAACCTGCTGAACAACTTGGTTCATAAAATGAATATCCAAAATAGAGAGAATAACATAAAAGTACCCATATGGATTACAATAATGTATTAAATATAATGTGAGATAGATGATATTGATACAATGCCATGATAAATGATATTGACACACTGCCAAATGGCAGTGTATGAGTTAAAAATAATCAATATTATTTTGTATTAATGGAGAAATGGTTACATAGTTGTAACGTATCTCCTTAGTTTAGGATTTGTTCCTAGAGTTTAGGAGTTTGTTTACAACTACCTGATTTCTAGTGATGTACTTAATATTGTAATCATTCATTTGATGTAATGTAGAGTGAACGAAGAGAGAGTCTCTTCTTTGTTTGAGTGCAGTCTCCAGGTGCAGTACTCACCTGTGAGCTACAACTCCTTTTAATTCAAGTCTGATTTTTATCTTGGTATCAGAGCTTAGGGTAGAGATAGCATTATTTTTTTTTCTCTTAGGAATGCATCATTGATTACATAGCTGAAGTGGCAGTAGAGCATGTAGGAGTATCTGTAAGATCAGGTGGACTGCAATAACACCTAGAGCGAAGGGTCTCAGATGATTGATCATCTCTGAGCCGAAGAAAAGGTCGATGCGCATATTTTTTTTAGCAGAAGCAGGAGTTGGCACGGATTTCTCGCGCACAGTCGCGCCATAAAAGAGCAGAAGCACAAGCTGGCACGGGATTTTAAGGAATAGTCGCGCCATTGGCGCGGATTTTTAGCTGATAATCGCGCCAGAAAACGTGACACGCATGGATTTTTTCCTGGCACGGATTCTTAGCTGTTGAGTAGCGCCTTTGACTAGAAAGAAGCACCAACCTCTTTCTCTTTGAGAAATCTGCAATTTTTTGCAGATCGGTCTTGCCCGGTGGTGGCACGTGGAGATTTCTGCTCGGTGGCAGCAGATTTGATTTGCCCGGTGGTGGCGAATTGGGGTTCCTTGATCCGCTCGGTGGTAGCAGATCGGACCTGCCCAGTGGTGGCGAATTAGAGCTCTATGATCTGTTCGGTGGCAGCAGATCGGATTTGCCCGGTGGTGGCGCATTGGAGTTGTTTTTGATCTGTTCGGTGGTAGCAGATCGGATTTGCCCGGTGGTGGCACAGTGAAGTTCCTGATCTGTTCGGTGGCAGCAGATCGGACTTGCCCGGTGGTGGCACATTGAAGTTCCTGATCTGTTCGGTGGCAGCAGATCGGACTTGCCCGGTGGTGGCCGATTGAAGTGTTCAGTTGGATAGAAATGAATAACAGTATAGAAACATATCTCCACGAGTCTGGCAAACTCGATGGAACGAATTTCTCCAACTGGAAGTTCAAAATGCAAACTTTGCTGGAAAGTGTGAATGCATGGTCGATTGTCATGAGAGATGAGCGAAGATCTGGAACAGTGACCCAAGAACAAGACTGGGATAAAAGAGAAACGAAAGCAAAAGTTATACTGAAGATGTCCGTTAAGGACAATATTATCCCACATATCAGAGATTGCAAGTCGGCCGCTGATATATGGACAACGATCAAGAACTTGTACGAGACACAGAATACAAATCGTGTTCTGGCACTCAAAGGCAAGCTGTTTGCATTGAAGATGGAGGAGAATGAGTCCGTTGTTGGATTCATGGCCAGAGTTAAGGACCTGAGTGACAAATTGGGAGCTATCGGAGAGAAGGTATCCGACTCAGATCTGGTCACACTCACATTGAACAGAATGACTGATGAATACCAGACGTTCATCACAGGGCTGTCAGCAAGAGAAAAAGCCCCTTCATTTGATGAGCTGACAACGATTCTGCTCCAGGAAGAGGAGCGACGACAGAATTTAAAAACTCAGAGCAATGACCTTGCTCTGATGGCAAAAAGGAGACAGTACAGAGGGAAGCAGCACCAACACCAGCACCAGCAACCGCAGCAGCAGCAGCAGAAAGGAGCCAACACATTTCAAAAGAGATCATTTAAAGGTATGGCTGATAATTATGTTAAGAAATGTTTTTACTGTGGAAAACCTGGTCATCAGATTAAAGAATGCTATAAGAGGCAGGCAGACGAACGAAGAAGCAAACAGAGAAAACATCAGGGTTGTTTTGCTGGGGAAGAGGAGGACCACAACCACGAACTTCGACTATTTACAGTCGATTGTGCTCTTTCAGCTTCAAAGGGAGATGAGGACGACATATGGTATGTCGACTCTGGCGCATCCTCACATATGACTGGTAAGAAGGACTGCTTTGAATTTCTTGAAGAAACTGCATGTGGATCGAAAATTTATCTAGGAGATGATAGTGGGTATGAGATCAAAGGATATGGTGACATTCCTGTGAAGCTACCTAAGCTACCTAGTGGTGACATTAGACACCTTAAAAATGTATTATATGTTCCAGGAATTAAGAAAAATTTGGTCTCTGTCTTAATGATTACTGACCAGGACATGCAAGTTCAATTCTTTAAGAATAATTGTGTAATTAAGGATAGCCAGACGGAAACAGTTGCAACAGGAGTGCGTGTGGGGAGCTTGTACAGATTAGATTCAAAAAGTATGCCACAGCGAGCAATGGTTGTAGTTGGATCAACAGTCGAAAATCTCTGGCATCAGAGATTCGGCCATCTCAATTTGCAAGACCTCATCCTACTTCAGAGGAAAGGTATGGTCGATGGACTCCCTGTTTTTCATAATGTTAAGCTGGAATGTGATGGATGTGCATTAGGGAAAATGCATAGAGAAGAGTTCCCTTTGCATGTTAACAGAAAAGAAAGAGACATTTTAGAACTGGTGCATACAGATATTTGTGGACCTATGCAAACTAGGTCTTTAGGAGGAGCATATTACTATCTGTTATTTACAGATGATTGCACTAGATTTTCATGGGTGTACTTTCTAAGTAAAAAGAGTCGAGCCTTCCTGTACTTTAAAGAGTTTAAATCTATGATAGAGAACCAGACAGGAAAAAGGATAAAGATTCTCCGCTCGGAACAAGGGGGAGAATACAGGTTGGGAGAGTTCATGAATTTCTGCAAGCATCATGGGATTGTGCAGCAATTTACAGTGCCACACACTCCACAGCAGAATGGAGTGGCAGAACGAAAGAACAGAACTCTTGTGGAGTGCGCAAGAAGTATGCTTCAAGGTAAGGGTCTATCAAATGGTCTTTGGGCAGAAGCTATTAACACTGTTGTATATTTAAAGAATAGGAGTCCTACTAAATGTCTAGGATTAACCCCTTTCGAAGCATTGTTTGGACTCAAGCCAGCAGTTAGTCATTTAAGAATATTTGGGTCAAAAGCTTATGCTCATATACCTAAGGCAGATAGGAAAAAGTTAGACCCCAAAGCCCTGAAATGTATATTTGTTGGATATGGCACTGAGTATAAGGCATATAAGTTATATAATCCTGTGACTCACAAGGTTTTTGCAAGCAGAGATGTTATTTTTCATGAACAGGTTGAAGAAGGAAAGGAGGATTCTAACAGTGATAGCCACATTCCATTGCTAATAGAAGTAAACAGTGAGGAAGATGAAGAGCAGGAGCAGAAACAAGAAGAAGAAGTAGCAGATAATGTAATAAATGATGATGCAAGCCTGGAAAGCGCTGAAATAGACAGAGTTGAGGTAAGTCCCCTACCTAGGAGATCAGGTAGGAAAACTCGACTACCTGCTAAATTGAGAGACTATGCTTTATGTCTAAAATATTAAACATTGTAGAACCTGCAAATTATGAGGAAGCAAGTAAATCAGATGCATGGAGCGCTGCAATGCATGAGGAAATTGAATCAATATATAGAAACCGAACTTGGGATTTAGTTGAGTTGCCTGAAGGTAAAACCCCCATAGGATGTAAATGGCTGTATAAACCAAAAATAAATGCAGATGGGAGTATAGAGAAATTTAAAGCTAGACTGGTAGCAGAGGGTTACTCACAGCAAGAAGGAATAGATTTCGATGACACCTTTGCTCCTGTAGCCAAATTAAACACAATTAGAATGCTAATTTCATTAGCAACAAAACATAAATGGCAGCTACACCAGCGAGATGTTAAGTATGCATTTCTGAATGGTGACTTAAAGGAAGAAATCTATTTAGTACAGCCTCAAGGTTTTGTGAAAAAGGGGCAGGAACATTTAGTGTGTAAATTGAATAAGGCACTTTATGGTTTAAAACAAGCACCCAGGTCGTGGTATGAGAAAATTGACTCATTTTTTATACAGCATGGCTTTCATAGGAGCTTGAACGATCCAAATTTGTATACCAAGTTAAATAGACAGATGCAAATTATTTTGATTTCTTTGTATGTGGATGACATGATCATAACAGGAAATGCTGACAATCTGATCAAAGAAATCAAGCAGCAAATGTCACAAGTGTTTGAAATGAAAGACCTTGGAGACCTTCATTATTGCTTGGGATTGGAGGTATGGAAAGATTCTGGACAAACTTTTCTCACTCAAGGAAAGTATGCCAGAAGCTTGCTGGAAAGGTTCAGAATGGAGCAGTGCAAATCAGCAGCAACACCATTACAGCAGCATTTAAAGTTAAGCAGTGACGATGGCACTAAACAGGTGGATGCCACTATGTATAGACAGCTAGTTGGCAGTTTGATATATCTGACAACAACTAGACCAGATCTGGCATATTCTGTTAGTGTGTTGAGCCAGTTCATGTCAAAACCACTCGAAAGTCACTGGATTGCAGCAAAATGTGTGTTGAGGTATCTTAGTGGTACTTGTAATTATGGCATTTTGTACACTGACATTTCTGATGTTATTCTAGCAGGTTATTCAGATTCCGATTGGGCAAGTAACCTGGATGATCGAAGATCTATCACAGGTTACGCATTTAGTATTGGATCCGGGGTTATAGCGTGGAGCAGTAAAAAGCAAAGTACTGTAGCTCTATCTTCATGTGAAGCTGAGTACCAAGCATTGTGTGCAGCCACATGTGAAGCTATCTGGTTGAGAAGACTTCTCAACGATGCAGGAGAAGGACAGAAAGAATCAACTAGTATCAAAACTGACAACCAGAGTACCATCAAGCTTGCATACAATCCAGTTTTTCATAAAAATACCAAGCATATTGACACTCAGTTTCATTTTGTTCGAGAAAAGATACAGTCAAAAGAAATATGTGTGGAGTATTGTAAAACTTGTGATAACTTAGCTGATATTTTTACTAAGCCTCTAGGGCGTGTAAAGTTTGAATTATTTAGAGGGATGCTAGGAGTTCAGGATAACCCTTTCTCCATTAAGGGGGGAGTTAAAAATAATCAATATTATTTTGTATTAATGGAGAAATGGTTACATAGTTGTAACGTATCTCCTTAGTTTAGGATTTGTTCCTAGAGTTTAGGAGTTTGTTTACAACTACCTGATTTCTAGTGATGTACTTAATATTGTAATCATTCATTTGATGTAATGTAGAGTGAACGGAGAGAGAGTCTCTTCTTTGTTTGAGTGCAGTCTCCAGGTGCCGTACTCACCTATGAGCTGCAACTCCTTTTAATTCAAGTCTGATTTTTATCTGTATGTATAGCATTGACTAGTCACAATGGTTGATAGGGTCATGACCCTTGATTAGGTCATGTCCTATGGTTAGGATGTGTCACTTCATTTATTCTCACTATTCTTTTATTATTTTTTTAATTATTACAAACCACAAACAATGAAAAATCAGATATCCAATTATATTGCCCAAAATCACTCTCACAAACTCAAAAATTCAAATTGCTATGAAAAAAACCCAAATTTGTGATGTTTAAAATGGGGGTAGGGGCTATCATATAGGAAAAAGTTAGGTTTTAGAGTCTCAAGTGTTTCTGACATGCCAGAATTGGATCCCAGATGGATCCTCCAGTATTTCCAAAACCAGAAACAAATACATGGCAAAGACAGAACAGCTACCACAGGATTCAGATCCAATAACATAGCTATCCATATGAGTAAATGTACAGTCAGATCATGGGTACCTTGAAACCAAAGCATTGGAAATGGAAATTGACAACAAAGTGCTTAAGCCAAATCATTATAGTAGATGTTACATACAAATCAGAAACAATTGTCAGAATATTTTGATTTATTTAAGGTGCATTGTGCTGCTTATACTGATCTTCTTGTGAAAGGCCATAAAATAATGTGACCCCACTAATGGAATATTTCTATCAAATGCAGACCAAAGTAACAGTTTGAAGAACTCGGAAAGCTAGAAACAAAATACTTTTCAAACACTCCACCATCACAAACATAAGAAAAGAAGCCATCCAATCTATGGGTGAAAGAGTAGCAATAAGACTCATAAAGATATCAAAACAAGATAAGAGTAAAATACCAAAAAGTGACAAAACATCTAAGGAAACATGGATAGAAATGCTAATCCAAACCCTAAAAGAAGCTTTTCAGAGCAGACAATCTTTAATTATGATTCTAAATAACTGCTTTATTTCCAAAGGACATAATGAGAAATGTATCTCTAGAACGTAAAACAATGTCACATCTCATTTTCTACAACTGACATGATACTACAGCCAATTGCACTGCCATGACAAAACCAACCATGTGCTTGCACAAGTTTTGACAGGCTAATGAACATGTGATCAGTAAATCCTTAATGGCAATAAAGTTAAAACATTCCTTATGAATTACTTCTCTATATTTCTCAAATACTTACAAATTAGAATACCAAACATAGATTACTAAGAAGACCACACAAGGCTTACCTCCCTCAAAAGTTTGCCTTCATCTCAGATAGATTCATTATGTCCTGTGCCTGGCCTTTTCAATCAAAGGCTTGAGTTGGTTCTTTTCAGCCAAGATTTTAAGAAAATTGAACAAAAATGGTATATAATTGTGCTTCCTGCGTATATTCTCTGTCTTCCACTTTTTGAACTTATCTTTCTCCATCGATAATTTCTCCTCAACATTCGAAAGCTCATATTCTATCTCCACGAGAGACTTGTTCAGACCTTCAATGGACCTTCCTGAACCATTATCGACATCCATCCTATCATCTCCGTTACATTTGGATGCATCCAACTGTTGTTGAATCTGCTTTTTCCTATTTTCAAGGTCCCTCTGTTCAGCTTTATAGATATCAAATCTGTTTTTTATGATGGCCATGAGATTGAACCTTATCTCACTTTTCGAATATTTTTCAATCCTTTCTTGGATCACTGGTTGTACCAACTTTAACCACTCCAGGCTATCTTTACTACCATTATACTGTCCAAGACTGATGGGCCCTTCTTTCAACCCATCTAACTCATATAGAGTGCCATCAACTGGTATATAGCTTATGAAATGGTATACATCATCCTCTTTATCCGCCACTTTCTGTTCATCGGAGACAAAAGGCTCTGGTCTAGCAAAGCTGTTGTGAGCTGCACGAATGGGTTCACTATTATTGATAGCAAGCCCTTTGAGTTCAGGAGGAAAATTCTTGGTAAATTCTTTGAGATTTGACAATTCAGGGCCAATATCAATTTCAGGGCAATTCATAAGAATAGAAAGAATTGCTTGAGTTGCACAAGCATTGTTGATCACCTGCAGCAAATCAAATGACATCTCAAATCAATGCTCTCTAAGACTTCAAAGAAATGTGCCATACAGATTTGTTAAGAACAAGGAACAAACTTCAACAGATCCTCTTGAATGTCTAATAAAGGACCAAACCTGGCTTGCAAAGAAGAGATTTGGGCTATATTCCTTCAAAACAGGTCGATCATCCTTCTCTCCAGGCCTCCACTTGAAAAGGAATATTAGGCCATAAACAGGGCTGCAATGAAATATGATGAGTGTCAAAAGAACATATTGCAATCTTTTTCAAGTGAATAGAACAAGTAAAAGATGACCAAAAGAGCTTACCAAAGATTGTTTAGAGATTCCATATCCAGAGTATACAACTCTTCAACCTGAGACACAATGAAATAATAAACATCAGTTTTTTCAATTATTAATGGTTCTAGTTCATCCAAACGTCACTGGGCATACTACGTTATCAGATATCATCTAAAATTTGATACTGCGCATTCCCCTTCATTCATTATAATCATTACAGAATCCAGATTAGTTAAAGTAACAATAATTCCTAGAATTTATTTGCAAAAGTGGGATGTTATTCAACCTGTTTTGAACAGCTGAAATATACAAGGATACACTTGCCCCCATACCACTATCCACTTTGATGCTGGGTACACTCCTGCTTACAATATGTCTTTCCCAACTTATCCCTTATTATTACACCCTTTCTAATGTTGCTACCAAATATGAATTTTATCCAATTTCCTATGGTAGGCCAGTCTTCACTCCTTTTCATTCACCGTCCACAATGCAATCACCAAAGAGAGTTTGGGGGAGTCAACAAAGTCTGGGCTCAATGGCTAAGCAAGGGCAGTGTCAAGTGCAAGTATTGGGCAAATTTGGTGGAATAGATACCCCCCACATCTTAGACAAGGAAATCTTTCAAGAGTATTGTAAGCTGACTACAGTCCACTATAAGTCTGTAAATTCCCACAGATTGGGAAGGGACTTGTCTGTCATGTAACCATGTTACCTCCCAGACTTAAACTCAAAGATATTTAAGTCCTTGAATGAAATGGAACCCAAGAAACAATTAGGAAGGTCACCTACCATCACCACAATAACTCTTCCTCTCATTTTAGGAAGTTCTTTTCCAACAACCACGGCATCCTTAAAAAGATAGTCTATTAAATTCTCTAGAAATAAAGGGATGGTGGATTGCCAACTAAGTCACCTGGTTCAAGTTCATGTTCGAATTTGAGGACCTTGAAATTTGATAAAATTCAACCATGAAAATTTCGATGATAAAATTCAACATTAAACTCGAGAAACCATAAAATTTCAAAATTAAAAATATATACAATAAATTTTAATATACTCATTAATTGATTACGAAGAAAAACAAAGAAATAAACTTGTACACTTATTCAAAATTTAAAATGTTATATTTATATTATCTTATAACTTATATTTCGAATATATGGAATTTTTCTATATTCAATACATATCTTGAAATTTTTAATTTAAATCAAAAAATTTAAGCTGGTAGGTGGGACCATTTTAATCCCCACACAACAAACAGGAAGGTAAGTCTGACCCATGCACAAGTTGCTGTAATCATTTAAATTTTGAAAATTTTAATTTCACATAAAAATTTTAATTCAAATGGTTTAAACCTTGTTGTCTCCACCTTCATCTAGTCACACTTGTGTAGCTATCGTGTCATGTATGTAGCCTTCACAGCTCCAGCCATTCATTCCTATCCTATCATCGTTGAAGTGCCCTGTACACTACTGTCAAACCCTAAATCATGTACGCTATAACCCAATGTCAAAGCTGTGAGAAAGGGGAATCTGAAGGGGTCGGCATCATGCCCATGCGACAAATGATTGTTGTCCAATTCGAGAGAGGTCAGTGGAGGAAGAACGCTTTTAACTATTGTTGTCCAATTCGAGAGAGGTCAGTGGAGGAAGAACGCTTTTAACTTTTAACCTCTAAACAATCAAGCTTTATCATAAGTGAATTTAATGGTGAACTTGAACGAATTCATTCAAAATGGCTTGAAGTTCAAAAAAAATCCAACTTGAAAGTTCAAATTCGCCGAACCCAGTGACTAGATTGCCAAGACTAGTATCTATCCAATTGGCCAATGGAGCCATGATCAGCAATCAAGAGGGTTCAAATCATATATAGATATATTTAAAAAAACTTTGCTTTTGGCACACAATTGCTAAACATTACAATTACCTTCGCAAACATAATGTCTCAATATTGCATCTACCATGCTAACTCTATTTAATGGTTAAATATGATCGGAGAAATATAATAGATATATGTTGCAATTAACTAGAAAATATATTGTGAATTGTTGTAAATACCATGTTAATTACATTTAATGGTGAAATACAATCTCAGCTAATAGCAATTAATATCTTATCAAGAGGCATGGTTAGGCTAGTGTTATTGGAACCAGACCAGAACAGGTGGAAGTGAAATCATCTTGGCACTTTATCAGTTTTGAGGTTTGGAGGTGAAATCAGTTTGAAATTTGAATCAATGCTCTGGACCGTTTTAGACTGGTTTGTTACTGAACTGGCCTCTTTTCACTGAACCAGCCAATCTTGTACCGAACTGGCCAGTTATGTACAGTGTCATATCATCCAGATAGGGACCATGAAAAGTTGCAAGCACAATATCTAACTCTAGGGCCCTACTAACATTATTTATAGAGACCCTCCTCCCTCCATTACACTTACCTTAGTAATTAATGGTAATAGTAAATTCTTTCATTTTCGTCCTTAAATTTTTAACATTATCGTTAATTGTTTAACGATGTGTGATAGTGATTCCAACCTCATTGGATTTCATAAGGAGAAGGTAGAATTTAGATCCAATTCAAAATTCCTTAGACTTAATAGTTTTTAGGATTTCTGGATTTGTGGGATTGCAATGTTTCCATTGGCCTCTGTCATGTATGAGAGTATGGAACTGGCATTATATTAATAGCATGAAAAGCATCATAATCAGGAAATTGCATAAACAAATATCCTTCAATTAGCACAATAAGAGCCATGTAGCTGCCTCTTAAGGCTAGGGACCTAGGCTGCACCTACCGAAGTCTCTAAACAGCCCTAGCGCACCCCCCTTTCCCTGATCCAAGCACTCCGTTAATGATTCGATTTTTTCATTGAATTTCAACTTATACTTAATTTTCTTCATTGGGTCAAAACCAACCTGTTCATAACTTAAAATTATATTTTAATTATTGATATGGATTATATAGAAAACAAAATGAAGGCAAACATATAAATGTACATTGTAAACACAGAAAGATATTGCAAAGACAACATTAATATAGTGAAATGCAAATTATATCAATGAATGAATAGAAAACGATATAAAATGCAAAGCAATACAAATTAGCTAGAATGGCGGTAGCCTGTATCTGAAAAGAGATGTGTCGACTATGCTCAATCGCAAGAAACATTATAAGAGGCCAAGACAACTTTTTAACATAAGTATGAAGGCCTCAGAGGAAAAACCCTACAGGTCCAAAACCCTAATCCTAGGACATGATGTGGTAAAAGGAACACAAGCCCCCAAGGGGCTAGTTGATACATCAACTTCCTAGGGCACAAATTTTGCATCCAAACTCTATTTAGGATGTTTCTTGGATCATTGTGAGCTTAATCCATTTATGTGTTTGATAGGCCATGCAATGGAAAATGTGTGGTCAATGTCAACTATCAAAATCAGAAAGGAAATGCCCAAAAGCCACCAAACGTTAAGGAATAGAAAAACAATAGTAGAATTGCCAATATTTTTGGAACCATTCTAAATCCTAACTCAACGTAGTTAGGATTGAGTTATGTATCCAAACACTCATCCATCTCCTAGGTGTCAAAGAATGGTGGAAAATAGGGTCAAACCAACATTGAATTAAATACAAGGTGAAAGACAAGGAAAGAGGGGATGCTTGATTCAAAAGCATTCCCATCCACAACCATGGCGCAGTGTAAAGCCTATATCAAAAAGGGCAAAGCTTCTAATGAGGTCTTGAGAGGCCCTCTTTTCTACAAATGCAACCATACCCTATCTCCCACCTGAAACTCATGTGGAGCACAAAGCCAATGATGACACTACTTATAATTGGCATTAGCTTTCTAGAGAATATCATGAACTTGTTGTTGGATGTCCTCATTATGTTCAACAAATTTGATTGCTTTATCAGTCTCAACTTCAACATGGGAGGATTTTTCCTATGTAAATGCAATGGGTAGAAACCATGTTAATTGGGTCCAATGGATGAAACCCAAAGCACACTTAAGAAGGGTTGTGGCCAATAGAGTTTTGAGGGGAATTTTTGTAGTTATATTGAACATAAGGAAGGCTCTCATCCCATGTGCACAGATGTTTAAAATTGAACAGTTTCAAGATATGCACATTTGTCCTAATGACAAACTCTGTTTATCCATCGTTTGAGAGTGAAAGGGCATTGATTTGGTTAGTTTGGCATCCATCATTGACAACAAATTAGACCAGAAAATACTCAAGCACCTACTACTCCAATCTAAAATAATGGTCCATGGAAGCCATGAATGAATCAAAACACACTCAAAGAAGAGCTTAGCAATTGCCTCTCCTATGATATGCTTCTTGCAGTGTGTCAAAACAATCATATTATTGTCAATCAACAACCACAAATGCACAATCATTGTCATGTTTGGTTGAAGGCCCATGGAAGCAAACTCCCCGAGCCTATCCAAGGTAGGCAAAGAAGTGTACAACCCTTACTTCTTAAGGGTAGGTGATGGCACATGCAATGTATGATCTAATCTACCTACTAACATATTGTTGGTGCTTCGACTAGTAGAAGCACTTTTATAGTATTTCCACTATCCTCTCCAAGTCGAAGTGCCTTGTCGTCACATTATAATGCACCTCCCAAATCAACTTATCATGCTCGCTTGAAGACATAGAGATAGCCCAAATGGCATAGAAGCATCCTAGTGTTGAAATTTGGTACCGTAGGACAGGTGGTTCCCTAAGGCTTTGATCTTTGGCCTAGGGAAAAGTGTCCAAAAGAATTTAATTTTTCTCCTAAAGTGACTTTATAATTTTTATAAAGTCAAATCTAATTTAAAAATGATTTTAAGTGATAAAGTTACTAAAGTCTAATTTTAAAGTGACTTTTATAAAGTCAATGAAAAATTAGAAAGGAAAAGTGACTTTGGAAATAAATGACTAAGTGGGTCTTTATTAAAGTGGGGTGAATTAAAAAATAGAAAGTGAGATTTAAATGAGCATTTAATCTCAACCCTAGATCTCAATCTATTTCAGCCATTGGATTTAGGGATCACCCAAAAGTCATTTAGGGTTGGATTAAGGGAGGAAAAGGAGAAAAAGATCATTCATTCTTTCATGAGCAGATTGAGAGAGAGAGAGCAAGAGAGCAAGGGAGATTTCTGGACAGGAAGGAGAAGGAGGCAGCAGCTTGGCACACATTCCAAGGCAGCATTTCAACAAATCCGTACAGCTGAATGAGCAAACAATAAAAGGCAGATTTTTTTGGGCACGATTTTCAAGGAGGCGATTTTCTGCACAAAAATTGAGGTCTATCCGTACAGTCCGTACGGTCGTCCGTACATCCGTACATTCCATACATCTGTACAGTCCGTACATCCGTAAAGCAGTTTTCCAACTTGACTGTGAAGCACGAAAATGAGATAAGTTGTAAAGTTTGCTTGCTGAAATTTTCGCTGAAGATTTTTCTCACTGTAAAAGGCATTTTTTCCAGAAATAAGAAAGAGCTCTCGAACAAGTTTTCCCCAAGAGTTGTAGGGGGTTTTTCCAGGGTCACATTGACCAAAAATCACTGTGTTTAAATGTTTTAAATGGTTGTTTGTACCTGCTGATTTTTATTTATGCACTTTCCAGCATTCTGTAAAATTTCCAGAATTTGTGTTTTCAGCAAAAATTTATTTTTTCAGTTGTTGAATGTATGGATATGGGAAAGGGCATTTAACTATATGGGAGAAATAAGGTGAAACTGAAAACCGGGGTGGGAAAACAGAAATTTTTACATGGTATCAGAGCTTGAGTGCTGAATTGCAGTTTGGGACAGCAAGGAAGAAAATTACAGCCTGCTGATTTTGCACTCAAAAAATTCCAGCAAGCTGATTTTTCACAAACAGCAGTTTTTATCTTTACTACTGCAGTGTTATTTTTCAGTTTTAAGACAGCAGGATGTCATTGGGATTGAGGGTGGAGGATTGGTTGGATGGGCATACAAATTACAGCGTTTGGAAGGAGAGAATGCAAAGTATCTTTGAGGAGGCAGAAGTCTGGGATATCGTGGTGCATACCACACAGAACCCTGTTGTTGTGCCTAATGATGCTACTCAATTGGTTGTTTATAATAAAAAGAACAACAAGGGTAAGAGACTGATTCTAGACGGAATCAAAGACCATTGCATTCCTCATGTGAGAGGAAAGAGCAATGCCCATGAGATGCGGACAGCATTGTCCAATCTCTACCAGAGTACCAATGAAAACCGGAAAATGGTCTTGAAGGAGAAGCTGAAGAACATTAAGATGGATAATGATAGTGCAACTGGATATCTCACAAAGATTACTAATGCGAGAGATGAGTTGGCAGCAATTGGAGAGGCCATTCAACCCACTGAGTTGGTGTGGATTGCAGTGAATGGCCTCCCCCGTTCATGGATGAACTTTGTTGATGGGGTTTGTGCACGTGAGACCCTTCCCACATGGGAGAGGTTTTGGGATGATTGCATTCAGACAAGAGATCAGGAAAGGTCAGCTTGGGGCAGCCAAGCCAGTTGAGCAGGATGAGGATGTAGCACTGTCAGCAGGAGGCAAGAAAGGCAAAGAGAAGAAGCAGGCTTCCACAAGCAATGGTGGGGGCAAAGGCAAAGGTAAAGGTAAACAGGATAACACACAGAAGGACTATTCCAAGGTGAAGTGTTGGAATTGTCAAAAGATGGGACACTATGTAGTTGTGTGTCCGGAGAAGAAGAAGAAGAAGGGGAAGAACCAAAACGTGGCAACTTCAGCAGAGGTTGAGGACTTTGCAGTTCGTTTTGACCGAGAGTTTGGGTTCACTACGTATGAGTCCTCTAGTGCAGGATCACCTGCCACATAGGTTCAGAGGGAGCATGCTTTTCCCTCGATTAGCGGAGCATCTTCGGGTATTTGGTATGTGGACAGTGGGGCTTCACGTCACATGACAGGAGTCCGTGAGTACTTCTCAGAGCTTTCAAAGAGTGGCACTGATATTGAGGTAGTACTCAGTGATGACAGAGTTGTCAGAGCAATCGGGGTGGGGACACTGACATTTCAGAGGGAGTCCAAACCTCCCTTAAAGGTGTCAGATGTTCTTTATGTGCCAGGCATGAGGAAGAACCTCATATCCGTCTCAGCTTTGGAGGACAAAGGATATGAGGTACTGTTCAGGGGAGGACAAGTGTTGATGTATCCCAAGGGCACTCCAGCTGATTCAACTAGAGTGATAGGTGTACGCCATGCAAAGGTGTACAAGTTTGCATTCCAGTCCCTTGTGGCATTGAGCAGTAGTACCGACAGCAGAGCTAGCAGTCCTGAGCTGTATGAGATTTGGCACCGCAGGATGGGACATATGTATCATGGAGCCTTGAGCACATTGCGGGAGATCACTACAGGTGTGCCAAATTTCAGTACTGATCACTTTGATACTTGTAGAGGATGTGCGATGGGCAAGTTTTCCAAATCCCCTTTTCCCAGCAGTGACAGCAGAGCGACTGGGATACTTGATTTGATTCATTCCGATGTGAGCGGTCGGATGTCTCATGTTTCCTTGAGTGGATATGAGTACTATGTTTTATTCATTGATGATCACTCCAGGAGGACCTGGATTTATTTCTTGAAGACCAAGAATGAGGTCTTCAAGCGGTTTCAGGAGTTTAGAGCTCTTGTGGAGACACAGACAGGTCGGAAGATCAAGTCCCTGAGGTCGAACAAAGGAGGAGAGTACACCCTTGGAGAGTTTGTTGACTATTGTGCAGAGGCAGGCATTAGGAGGGAGTTCACTGTTCCTTACAACCCCCAGCAGAACGGGGTTGCGGAGAGGAAGAACAGATCCATCGTAGGGGCTGCCAAAGCCATGTTACATGATCAGGGGTTGCCATTGTTCTTGTGGGCAGAGGCCTGCAACACTGCTATTTATTTGCAGAACAGGAGTCCACATCGTGCCTTGGGGCACATGACTCCAGAGGAGGCTTTTTCTGGGAAGAAGCTTGATATTGGTCATATTCGTATCTTTGGGTGCATCACATACTCCTACATACCCAAGGAGAAGAGGACCAAACTAGAGCCCACCGCAGAGAAGGGTATCTTTGTGGGCTACAATGAGACCTCAAAGGCCTTTCGGATTTACATTCCTGCACAAAGGAGAGTTGTTGTTAGGCAGGATGTGAAGTTCGAGGAGGACAGGGACTTTAGGAGATCACGGGAGTTAGAGTATCTGGATCAGCCAGACCCTTAGCAGCAGTTGAGTCAGTTGCAGGGATCCAATCGGCAGGGATCAGGAGGATCTGGAGGTACATCTATGAGGATGTCAGGTCCGTCAATGAGGAGTGGCTCACCGAGCCAGAGGGGTGGTGCTCCGGGCAACATGCAGAGCAATTCACAGAGCAGTTCACTAGGGAGTCCACTGATGGACAGTTCACACGGTACCTCAGGTTCTACAGGTTCAGGTGCAGGCAGGAGGACAGCAGACAGACAGTCAGGAGTTCAGGCTCCTGATGATGATGGGGAGGAAGAGTTTCATTCTCCTATGGGAGAAGTGCACTCAGGGAAGAGGAAGCCCAAGTCGCTTCAGGACACCTTGAGAGATGCCACATCTGTTGCTGAGCCTAAGAAGCCGGTCAGAGAGAGTAGACCACCTGAGAGGTTTTGTAGCTATATGGCAATGGTTACCAACATCCTTGACTCTGAGCCTTCTAGCTATGAGGAGGCAGCTAGCCAACAGGTCTGGAGAGAGGCCATGCAGGAGGAGTATTCTTCTATCATGAAGAATGATGTTTGAGAGGTGGTGCCGAGGCCTGAAGGCAAATCTGTGGTTACTTCCAGATGGCTTTACAAAGTAAAGCATGCTGCAGATGGCAGCATTGAGAATTCAAAGCGAGCTTTGTGGCTAGAGGATTCTCCCAGGTGGAGGGAGTTGATTATGAGGAGACCTTCGCTCCCGTGGCTCGATATACTTTGATCCGCTCCATTATATCGATAACAGCAAAGATGGTTTGGAAGATCCACCAAATGGATGTGAAGACTGCATTTCTCAATGGATTCATACAGGAGGAGATGTACATTGAGTAGCCACAAGGTTTTGAGGTGCATGGGAAGGAGTCCCATGTGTGCAGACTGAAGAAGGCCCTTTATGGCCTGAAGCAAGCTCCCAGAGCTTGGTACTCCAGGATAGATACATACTTGCAGGGGTTGAGTTTCACAAAGAGTGAGGCAGATCCAAACCTTTACCTTATTGTGATAGGTGAGGAGCCTCTCATTCTGGTGTTGTATGTGGATGACTTGGTCATTACAGGTGCAGAGAGACTCATAGAGCACTGCAAGAGAGATCTTGCGGCGGAGTTTGAGATGAAGGACATCGTCTTGATGCATTACTTTTTGGGTTTGGAGGTGTGGCAGGAGGAGGGGCATTTCTTCCTGGGGCAGGGTAAGTATATTGTGGACGTCCTTGGCAAATTCCACATGGAGGATTGTAGACCCATGTCGACACCGATGATCACCAATTGGAAGAAGCTTCATGCTTCGGATTCTGAGTTGGTGGATCCCACATTGTACAGGCAGCTGATTGGTTCCTTGATGTATTTGGTCAACACTAGACCAGATATTTGTTTTGCAGTCAACACGATGAGTCAGTTTATGTGTGAGCCTAGGAAGGTTCACTGGGTGGCTGCAAAACCCATTTTGCGGTACTTGCAGGGGACAATGGATTATGTTATGGACTACAGGCAAGGGGATGGAGTGAGATTGGCAGGTTACACTGACTCTGATTGGGCAGGTTGTGCTTCTGATAGGAAGAGCACTTCAGGGTGCTGTTTTGGGTTGGGTTCGGCAGTAGTGTCATGGTTCAGCCGAAAGCAGCAGTCAGTAGCATTGAGTTCAACGGAAGCAAAGTATATGGCAGCCAGTCTAGCTAGTTGTGAGGCCATCTGGCTTCGCAAGATGTTGTTTGGCTTATTTGGTCAGCCGTTGAGACCTTCAGTGATTTACTATGATAATCAGAGTTGCATTAAACTCACAGAGAATCCAGTATTTCATGACAGGTCAAAGCATATCGGGATCAAATATCATTTCATCAGAGACTGTGTTCAGAAGGGCGTTGTGAAGCTTCAGTATATTCCCACTGATGAGCAGGTTGCAGATATTCTTACCAAAGCCTTACCACGGGGCAAACATGACTACTTCAAAGACAAAATGGGTGTGGTGAGGAACACCTTCCTCGGTAAGAGGGAGTGTTGAAATTTGGTATCGGAGGACAAATGGTTCCCTAAGGCTTTGATCTTTGGCCTAGGGAAAAGTTTCCAAAAGAATTTAATTTTTCTCCTAAAGTGACTTTATAATTTTTATAAAGTCAAATCTAATTTAAAAGTGACTTTAAGTGATAAAGTTACTAAAGTCTAATTTTAAAGTGACTTTTATAAAGTCAATGAAAAATTAGAAAAGAAAAGTGACTTTGGAAATAAATGACTAAGTGGGTCTTTATTTAAGTGGGGTGAATTAAAAAATAGAAAGTGAGATTTAAATGAGCATTTAATATCAGCCCTAGATCTCAATCTATTTCAGCCATTGGATTTAGGAATCACCCAAAAGTCACTTAGCGTTGGATTAAGGGAGGAAAAGGAAAAAAGATCATTCATTCTTTCATGAGCAGATTGAGAGAGAGAGAGCAAGAGAGCAAGGGAGATTTCTAGACAGGAAGGAGAAGAAGACAGCAGCTTGGCACACATTCCAAGGCAGCATTTCAAAAAATCCGTACAGCTGAATGAGCAAACAGTAAAAGGCAGATTTTTTTGGGCACGATTTTCAAAGAGGCGATTTTCTGCACAAAAATCGAGGTCTGTCCGTACAGTCCGTACGGCCGTCCATACAGTCCGTACATCCGTACAGCAGTTTTCCAGCTTGACTGTGAGGCACGAAAATGAGATAAGTTGTAAAGTTTGCTTGCTGAAATTTTCGCTGAAGATTTTTCTCACTGTAAAAGGCATTTTTTCCAGAAATAAGAAAGAGCTCTCGAACTGGTTTTCCCCAAGAGTTGTAGGGAGTTTTTCCAGGGTCACATTGACCAAAAATCACTGTGTTTAAATGCTTTAAATGGCTGTTTGTACCTGCTGATTTTTATTTCTGCAGTTTCCAACATTCTGTAAAATTTCCAGAATTTGTGTTTTCAGCAAAAATTTATTTTTTCAGTTGTTGAATGTATGGATATGGGAAAGGGCATTTAACTATACGGGAGAAATAAGGTGAAACTGAAAACCGGGGTGGAAAAACAGAAATTTTTACACTTAGAGATGAAATCCTAAGACTAGTTTACTTGTGTCCAAAATTTGATGTGTAGAAGCAAATTCACCATCCCTGTAATATAATTGGGACCCTCCAGAGGAGTTGTGTCAACAAGAGTTGAACATTATGGGCAATTTACAACTCAATTTGTGTTTCCCTTTCTGTAATTAATGTTTAGGTGGAACTACTACAAGTATGTGGACCACTTTTGA
The DNA here is from genome assembly GCA_031772625.1 of Pinus tabuliformis. Taxonomy (NCBI): domain Eukaryota; kingdom Viridiplantae; phylum Streptophyta; class Pinopsida; order Pinales; family Pinaceae; genus Pinus; species Pinus tabuliformis. The sequence goes on from CM062815.1 coordinate 45,717,927, forward strand.
TAATGGTCGTTTTGTAACTTCACTGTGTTTACATGAATAGTAGGGGCTTAAGATTAGTGGGGATGATCACTGCCTTCCCCAAACTATAAGGCCTCCAATGGTGATAGACCTACATAATGGAGTACATCTTCTCCTTGTCATAGGTGGGTTATTTGCAAACCACATCATAATGTGTCTCGTTATGATATGCCACCATATGTCCATGTTGAGTAAGGACTACGTCAACAATATATTGTAAAGAATCTATCTCAATCTCAAAGCCACCAAATGTCCATATTCAGTAAGGATTGCATCGACAACATAGTCTAAAGCATCTACCTCAAGCTCAAAGGGTTGTAGTAGGCACAGTAGAGCGAATATCGATGTCGAGCAAAGGTGATGTTTCAAATCCTCAAATGATTTAGACTGTGATTCCATCCAAATAAAATTGTCTTGGCCCCACCCTTGGTCACGTGGCTTGGGGCACAAGAGATATGAAAGAACCCTAACACAAAATTGCGATAGAAGATGGCAAGGCTCGAAAAACTTTGGAGCTTTATTAGAGTCAATAAGGCTAGCTTATTTCAAATGACTTGAATCTTGGCTAGATCTATATTCACACCATGTTCATCCACCATCAATCCCAGACATTGAATTCCTTGCATATCGAATGACCATTTCTCCATGTTGGCATATAACTTGTAATGTCACAGGATGCTCAAGACTTGCTAAATGTGTACCAAATGTTTTGCCCAAGTTTTGTTGAAGACGAGGATATCATCCAAATATACAACCTCAAAAGAATTTGTAAACAGACGCAAGATATCATCCATCATTCTCATCAACATTGTCAAAGCATTAGTCAAGCCAAAAGGTACGACCAACAATTCAAAAAAGCCTTCCTTAGACATGATGGTGGTCTTCCAATGATGTTTTGCTCAATTGGTTCCTCTTGATAGCCTGGCTCAACAATCTTACTAAGTAACTTGGCACTCTTGAATTGATTTAGAAGATCATCAATCTTATATCGATTCTTGACTATGATTTTGTTAAGAGGTTTATAATCAATACGGAGTCGTCATGCCCCATCCTTTGTTTGAACCAACATAATTGGGCCACCACAAGGTGAGGAGCTTTAGTCAAATGCGACACTTTTCTATGAGCTCTTCGAATCCAACATTTGATCTCTTCATTCTCTGTAGCATAACAACTATGGCAGAAGCAAGAAAACTGATAGCTTGGAAACTTTAATGTAAAAATACACACAGGTATTTAAAATAATAATTTATATATATAATTGTACAAGTGATATAAGATGCTTTGAATGTTACAATGAGGCCCTGCTTTTATACCTCAGCAGGTGAGCTTTCGTGAATGGGCATGTCTTTTAGACATGTTTTTTCACTTAACTTAATGACTATTTAACCTAACTAATATTTGATTATTTAATATTTATATTTATTTTATTTATTTAATCGTTATGAATTATATTCATAACATAGCCTCTTCCTTTAGAAGCTTTGTCCTCAAAGTTATATTGCTGGCAATTGTCTTTGATGTTGTCGTCTCAGCATATGGAAGGTGGAAGGTCTCTGTCACTGGTGGCTTGCTAGTAACTCTATTTTGAGTTCAAGGTTCTTTTTAATAATAATAATTTTTTTAATAATTTATTATCATTACTATTATAATTTTATTTATTTTTAATAATTTTATTATTATTATTATTATTATTATTATTATTAATTTAATTTTTTTAATATATATATTATAATTTAATCATATGATTGATTTAATTTTTGAAATATTATCATATACTATATATAATATATAGTTATTATATATACCCGAAACGTCAACTCGAACGTCACAGCGTTTGACGGCAGCCAGAACTTTGATTGGGCTGGAACATTTGACGAAAATAGACATACTTTAACTGCAATGAAAAAACATCCGGACGGGTTTGTTGTCAGAGGGTGTCGGAATGTCATCACAGAGGGTAGCAGCAGATAACCCACGCAAACGCAGGTAGACAGTGTGGTATCAGTGCAGCGACGGGAGGGTTGTCGTAATAGTGGTGATATGGAGTCACAGCGGTACAGCAACCTGTGTAAACGATAGCATTTTCCAGAATACCAAGCAACGGGGACTTGCCGGATTTCTGTGGGACAATGGTATGCGGCAGACATAGAATTGATGGCGGAGGTCTTTGTTGGAACGGCGGCTGTCTGGACAACGGGCGCTGAGGGTGGAAGCACGACGACGTAATCCCCTAACAGAATTGTCGAGTTAAATGCACCTATAAATTCGATCTCCTTCATCTGATTCGCAACATATGTCAGAATGAATTGTCTTTTATGCACAGACTTTCTTAAAATTTCAATGCAATCAAGGTCACCATCAACTTCAACAGCCAAAGTTTTTTCTTTGCTTTTGGATGAGGGGATAGATGCACTATTCTCTGAGTTACCCCTTTCAAGGACTGCAGAATATTCAACAGCTGAGCTAACACCCTCCAAATCACTTGTTTTAACGTGCTTCCTATCCCCATAAGACATCTTCTCTGAATTACCAGGTAACAACCCTTTACCTGCACAATGAGAATGGACTGTCTTATCCACTTTGGGAACCGTAATTTTGATCCCTTCACACTTTTCCAGCAAATATGCCTTATCTGGCATTGCTTCTTCACAATTTCCCAACAAATCTCCTCGATCCGGCATTGCTTGATTTGTAATCTCTTTTGGAGAGATTTCCATGCATGTAGGCTTACAAGTGCTCACTTTTGGAGATAACTCGTTTTCCTGCTCCAACCAAACTTCATTTTCAACTCTCAGGGAAGGAACAAGAGGGGCTTTGTCTTCTATGTGGAACAAAATTGTTGGCAGATGATTGTTGTTTACATTTTCTCCAGATAGACTATGCCTCTCTAATGAAAGTTGCATTGAAGTCACTGCCTCAGTCATGTCTTTAGGTTCTGCTATTGTGGTTATATCACCAATGCTCTCCTTAAGATACAATTTATGTCTTAAAGATGTAGCAGGTTTCCTGGTTGTGTTTCCTCTTTGCATAATAAAAAAAGAAGGCTTCAACGGTGTATGTTGATATTCTATAGAAGCTTCTGGATTCTGACATTGACTCATATGTCCTTTATTGTTATCATCCATATCCTTCTTAACCACAGTATTTAGCTTGTCTCTAGGTACCTTCTTACCACTGCTTATATCAGAACTCTTTAAGATGCTTCCTGGCGTGTCTTGGATTTTGTCTGGCATATCAACCTCTATTGAAGTGTCTGCCATCTTTTTTTAACAATTGCTCCTAAGCTTGGAATATCATCTCTATCATTTCCTTTTGGATCATCATCTTTTTTATTTTCTACAACACCTTCATCTTCAACATTATCATCATTCTTATCAAAATCTTCTTGATCTATATCAGCGTCATCGGAATCATTATCTAGATCATTTTCCTTATTATCGATTTCCTTTCGACATGCTTTAACTTCTGCATATGATTTTTCTAAACGCTGAAATGCTTCTTGAATTTTACTAAACTATTCAATGTAATCAGGATGTGAACATAATGGCACATTGTGCGGCAAACAACGTTCAAAGACCCGCACGATTATATCGTGTGCCATGGCTCTGATACCACTGTAGCATAAAAACTATGGCAGAAGCAAGAAAACTGATAGCTTGGAAACTGTAATGTAAAAATACACACAGGTATTTAAAATAATAATTTATTATATATATAATTGTACAAGTGATATAAGATGCTTTGAATGTTACAATGAGTCCCTGCGTTTATACCTCAGCAGGTGACCTTTCGTGAATGGGCATGTATTTTAGACATGCCTTTTCACTTAATGACCATTTAACCTAACTAATATTTGATTGTTTAGATAATCTTCGGCAAAATCACATAACCAATCTTTTGTCGACGCGTTTCGAACCAACCAGTGTGGTTCATCGTCAGGACAAGTTGAAGAACAGAACCAGCTTAGCCTGTTTAAATAGCTAGAGCAGAGACACCAACGGTAACCTGGCCAAAGGTTGACTTAAGGAGCAAGGTCAAATTTAGTTATATTAGGTAAGAAATAAATAAATATATCAATGATAAAATTATAATATAATAATAAATAAATCAAAAATAAATAAATATATATAAACTTAGTTAAATTAGGTGTGAGATAACTAAATAAATATATAAATAAAGTAATAATAAATTATTTATTTATTAAATAAATATATAAATAATAATAATTTATATTTATTTATAAAAATATAAATAATAATTTATATTTATTTATTTATTAAATAAAAATAAATATAAAAATATTTGATTATTTAATATTTTTATTTATTTTATTTATTTAATTGTTATGAATTATATTCATAACATTCTCCACATGGGACCATATGTATACTAGGGAATCAAGTATAAGAGCATCAAGTATGAAATCAATTGAATGCTTGACATGACAATGTGGAGACACCATTGCAGGTGAAGAAAGTATATCTTTATATTCTTCCACTATCTTGTATACCTTCTTTTGTTGAGTAGAGAGACTTCGTGAAAAGGCCATGGCAATCACAAATGATATTCCATTCATCTTTCGACCAAATCATGAAGGGGGGAAATCTCTTAATATGAGAGATTACCTACCTACACAACTTCGTTGAGATCAAGGACACTACGATAGTTGGAACTACTTCTAGCATGTTGTAGAGCTAACCTCCCAATCTTTGAAGGGCTTGATGTCATAGTGCAAGTGGCATTGCTCACTAGCACATATGTTTCATCCCTGGCTCAAGCACTGAAAAGTCTATGATTGGGGGTGTGGCACTACCAATAGCTTCAACCTCTTGATGACCTCTACTAAGAGAACGTCCTTCTAGCTATTGCTATCAACAATCAAATGTAGCAAAGTCCCCTTCACCACATCTATGAGTGGAAGAGGTGTTGATAAATCTAGGGCATTCGCATTAGATGATTTCTCTTGATTTGTAACTGCTTGTGAGTGTCTTTTGCATCATTAGATTAGGATCTTCTATTTGCTTAATTTATTAGTGTTCTTCATCAAACAGCAACCAATGTATGAACATAAATAGACGAGAGACACAAAATGTAGGCTATGAGCCAGGGCCAAAACCTCCCACACTTTGAGAGGAAAACCCACACAAATTCTTCTTATAGAAATTCCAATTGACGAATACCAAGACCAAGACCCTTGACCTATTAGCCAGTCCAAGACCAAGACACAAGCTCTCTTGACAGTCAACCTTCTTGTTGCTCCTCTTCCACTTCAACCTTCTTAGCTTCGAGACATAGCATTAACATGAACTAAGATCATCTCCTATCATAGCAACAAATTGTAGACACATTTGAAGTGCCATATAAACTCATCGGTGTTATGTCACCGAACTGTGATCATTGTAGCAGCACTGAAGCCAAGATAGCACCGAATCTTTGTGGCTTTATTATAACACTGATATGAGACTTCTTCATAGCACCGAGACTCTCTCACAGAGATCTGAACTTCATGAATGTAATGACATGACTTCACTGTAAAGATATCTGAACCAGTCACTGTAATCATACACCCAAATTTCAGAGATACATCCAAACTTGTCTTTTGTTCTGTGATCCGAATTTGGGAGAGATCTAAGCTTCTCTTGACTGTGATCATCCCTAAACACATCCTCGTTGTCTCTGAACTTCTCACTGTAATTATCATCCGAAATTACAGAGATATCTGAACTGTCTTCACTGTGGAAATGCGAAGACCCCAGTTGTGTATATAAAGTTGTTGATCCATATAAATAAGCAAACATGTGATCTCGAACCAGTGTCTCTCCAAATAGGTGAGCCGACATGACATTCTTACTTCATTTTGAAGCCGACTTGAAGAGGAGAGCTTGTGCTTGTCTTTGGAGGGCTTCTAGACAATCCTATTGGCTTATAAAAAATTGTAACATGCCCAAGAAGGGCTCTCCATACATGACATTGACTCTTTGACTTTTATGACTGATCCTAGAGGCTCTCAATGGAAGCCATCTAAAATAAAACCTTTTGCTCATGAAACCCATGAAGCAAGGCATTATAATAATTTTATTTTTCTTCTTATTCATCATTTACAAATATCACAATTACATGTCATTATGAAGATTGAACCTAGTTAAACTTTTCAATACTCCCTCTTAACTAGGGAGGTATTCATAATGGTACTTGGTCATTCTCAATCTGAAGAATTTCTCATAAGAAGAGTCGAATTGGTAACCCATTTGTATAGCATCATATCAACCAGCATTGTTACAAAGCAAGGCCTTGACTAACAGCTCTATCTCTGCACAAGATCTGAACTCAATGCTGGTGAGACCAATGATTTATAAACACTCTCATCCTTGTCTCTCTCGGAACATACCCCACCCGAGTTCTCAGGGTGTGTTCCATGAGGACTATTCTTATCTTGGACTCCCCAATCCTCAAAGAATATCGGTCCTGCACGCCTACTCTTATCTTGGATGCCCTGTCTCATCCTCAAAGAGCATCAGATGCCAAATGATTACCCAATCCTCTCATTCTGTCTTTCCAAGTGAAGACTAGAATGATGTGTCTATCTCTCCCTCTCAATTAGGGAGGACATATCTATTCCAATAAAGGAATGTATTGATTCTTACATAAGGAATGTACTTAAGCTCCCTCTTGGCTTACGAATTTCCAAGTTCCTTCCAAGTAAGAAACTTGTTTCCAGGCTCCCTCTTAATTAGGGACCTACAATAGCTCTTCAGGTGGAGATGATGAGACAACCAGTGGCTTGAAGAACTCCTTCCTTTGATGTCATGAATTTCTTTGTCATGGAGTCTTCATCTTTTGGGACTTCTTAATAGGGCACAGACCATCCATCACTTTCATCCACGAGTCAGTCATGTCATCATTCCTTTCTTCAAAAAGTGATCCATCAATCTACATCTGGCCTTGCTTCATGCCATGCTGCCTTCTTCATACCATCTTCTTCAAAAGGACCTTACATCCTTCTACATGGTCGTTAGTGAAGACATTCGCAGTCCTGCATAAGCCCATCCAAATATTTGTTCAAAATAAGAAATGAACACTTAAACCAGACTTACCTTTATGATGGTCATTCATCATTACATCTTCCCATAGGTATCAACATCCTGCATACATGTTGACATATCTCCCACAGATATCCATTGTCAAGGGTCTCTATCTTTTTCAGACTTCCATCAGAGTCTTCTTATCTTTCCGGGAGATCTCCTAGTCAAATCTTCTTGGTCTCGGATGTTGAATGCCTTTTTCCATGGTATGATTACACCGGAGGAGACATTCTTGGGGAGAAAGTCAGATGTGTCACATTTCAAAAAATTTGGAGCCTTTGTTTACTGCCATGTAGAGATGGGAGTTTTTGTGGGTTACAACAAAACTCCACATAATTACCGGGTGTACTTACCTTCCCTGAGAATGACAATTGTGTGAAGGGATGTAAAGTTTGATGAGGAGAAAGCAATGAGATGCTCCCTTGAGAGGGAGTTTCAAATCCCACCAGAAGAGTAGCTTTTAGCTTTAAAGGAGTAGCCTCAAGAAGTTGTGGCACAGCCACAAATGAAGGAGCAGAGAGGAGGCAAAGTGGAGACATCCATTCAAGCAGAACCATCCAAAGAATGTAGAAAAAGAACCAAGAAAGTTGAAAGACTAGTGCACGATGCGAGGGAGAATGTGGGAGCTCCTTCAAATTTGCGCAGGCAAAGGAGGTCACCTGAGAGGTACATTGGCTACATGGCTCTAATGACTGACCTTGTAGATACTGAGCCATCCTCTTTTGAGGAAGCAGTTGAGCAACCAGTTTGGGTTGATTCCATGGTGGAAGAATACAAATCCATCATGAAGAATAGTGTATGGGAGGTGGTGTCGAGACTAGAAGGGAAATCAGTGGTTGGTTCGAAATGAATCTTCAAAGTTAAGCATGCAGGAGATGGAAGCATAGAGAATTATAAGGCCAAATTTGTGGCCAAAGGATTCTCTCAAGTTGAGGGAATTGACTATGAGGAAACCTTTGCTCCTGTAGCAAGGTATTCATCCATTAGATCAATTATTGCACTGGTTGTGCAAATGGGGTGGAAGATCCACTAGATGGATGTAAAAACAACATTTATCAATGGTGTTATTGAGGAGGAAGTGCACATAGAGCAACCATAAGGTTTTGAGACATTTGATATGTTATCACATTAGCTCTGTTTTTTTTTAAATTCAGAAAATGTTGACAGTTTCAGTGCCAACATTTTAGTTGTAATAAACAGGGAAATCATCGATAGCGGGGCTATCAATGCTTTAATGTTCCGATAATGTTTTCTAATGAAAATCGTTGACAACAGAATGAGCTTATCAACGTTTTCGATAAAAATGGCCAGTTAAAACTCTATTTTTCTTTTACAACACAGTGATTTCAGGCATGCTTTCCAGACAAATGAGAACGAATTTTACGAAATTGAAAGAGGTTTTTGTCCACAACAGACCCATTTAGAAAAACCTCTCTCGGTTTTCTAACAGGTGTTTATTCGAAGGGATATTTGAAAGGTTGTTTTTCAGGATTTTGCAATCCTGTTTTAGTAATTGTTTTCAAAATCATATCCCGAACAAATGAGAATGAATATTTCAAAATCAAAAGAGGTTTTTGTCCACAACAAACCCATTTAGAAAAACCTCTCTCGATTTTCTAACAGCTATCACGGTTTTGGATTTTCGAAGGGATCACTAGACCCTATTTTTTAGGATTTCGTGAGGAAAAAGCTCATGGACAATTGTTGACTTGGATGCCACCTCACCAAATTCGACTTGTTGATCCTTATCTCCAGCCATGACTCTAGCAACATCATGATCTTTAGATGTAGATAGGATTAGGAAGTTTTATATATGCATGTATTTGATAAAGTACATTATTATTTTTAGATTTTGTAATTATGTTTTGCTAGAAACTTGTTTTAGTTTGTAGCCTTTTCTATAAAGACAATTTCTAAAGAAGGAAAAAAGGTTGGCTTTTATTGTAAAAACATTAGCATTGTGGTGTATTTGAGCAGATCTTAGAATATTACAATTTGATGAGCATTTGCAGAAAATTCATGTGTTGTAGTTCCCTGTTCGTTATTTCTCTGTTATGAAAACTCTTCTTCATATCTGGAAAATGTTAGTATATGAAATTGGGATTCTTTATGCTCTAGTTTTGTTATTTCTCAGTCATTAGTACTTGTTGCTTCTATCAGTTATAATATTGTTTTCTTCAGCTTGGTTTCTTCCAAATTTCTCAATTTGTCAAAGGAGTTATTGCTACCCTGCTTTTTATTTTCTACTCATTAAGATTTGTAGCATGCCCAATGGTGTGATTTCGATACAGCCCAACCAAATTTTCATCCTACAAACTAAATCTGGCCACAGAACTCAATTGCAAAACCTACTACTATAGTGACCTAGAGTAGTTGAGTTTAGGGAGAGATCCCTCTCTGGGTTGAAGGGTCAACTTTCAACCTAAAAGAGGTTTGAGGTTACCATGGAGATTTCTCGCAGTCAGGTTTCCTCTAAGTGATAACATGATCGGTAGTCTCATGTGTGCAGACTAAGGCGAGCATTGTACGGTCTCAAACCAACACCCCGAGCTTGGTACACTCAAATTGATAGTTATCTCACCGAATTGGGCTTCACCAAAAGTGAAGCAGATGCGAACCTCTATCATATTTTGGTAGAAGGTAAATTGCTTATCACTATTTTATATGTTGATGATTTACTATTGACAGGTGATGAGCAGCTAATTAGCTCTTGCAAGGGAATTTGAGATGAAAGACATGTGTCTCATGCACTACCTCCTCGGGTTGGAAGTATGGCAAGGTGATGGGGAATTGTTTGTGTCTCAAGGCAAGTATGCCACCGAGATACTGCAAAGATTTCGCATGGAGAGTTGTAAGCCCATGGAAACACCTCTAGCAACCAACTGGAGGAAGGAGAATGCCACTTCAGGTGAAGAGGTTGATGCTACCATTTACCAGCAGTTAGTGGGTTCACTAATGTATCTTGTGAACACACGACCAAATATGTGCTATGCAGTTAACCAACTATGACAAACTATGGTTAGGTCAACCAAATTGTATTGGAAGGCAGCAAAGCATGTTTTATGGTACCTCAAAGGCACTACCCAGTATGGATTATTGTACAGACAGACAGAGGGAGTGAAGTTGCATGGCTTCACAAGTGCAAATTGGGCAGGGAGTCCATCCGACCGAAAGAGTACATCAAGTGCAATTTTCAATGTTGGGTCCATAGTAATTCTTGGTACAACAAGAAGTAGAGGTATGTGGCACTCAATGTCACATGGTTCGGGTTCGAATTCGAATTCGATTACAATTAAGTTCGATTCGAGTTCGAATATTTAGATGAGATTCGTATGAGGTTCGCCATTAAGTTTGTTCATATATATATATATATATATATATATAATTAAAATTACATAAATATTTTATATTCATTTATAATTAATATATATTTATAATTTTAATCGTATACTATATCAATAAATTTATAATTTTCAAATTCCAACGCGCTGCGTCATTAAACCTATAAGTAGGCTTAAAATCATAACTAACAAAACTGATTCGGAAAAGCACGCATTGTGGAATAACGTATGGTCTAATTAATGCTAAATTCTACTACAAATTTTGGTTCAGCCGTTTTATCTTATCGCGCTTAAGATTCATACAGTGAAGAATTGGTTTACGTTCTTTCTTTTTCTTGAAAGGAAAGCTTCCATGGACACATACATTTTGTTATAATTTCTCTCAAGAACTGAATCAACTAAATAAAGAATCGGCATATCAAGGCGATGACGGACTTAAACGCCCAGAATTTAACTTCTAAAAAAAATGTCAGGTGAGAAATGTCCCAGCAGGACTCGATCCCTTGCGGCAGAGGTGCGAAGCCATCCTTCGTTAAAATGTTTCGGTAAACAGGGCAGACAAAAGGCTCGCCGATCTGCACTTTCTTTCCCTCTTCGATCTTCACCACAAAATTCGGAGTCTCCTCCATACTTCAAGCAGCAATCTCCCTGCTCCTTCGCGTCTGCTATCTATTAAATTTTTTCTTAGAAATTGTGGAGCCACGGGAACGCTATCCGTAACCTCAACGCAACAGGAACTAATATAAAGTCGAACCTTCTCGAACCTAAACGAACTTTAAATTTTTTTTTGAAATTTGCCGAATTTCGGACCGCAATGTTTAGGTTCGACGAACCCTGTGACACTGGTGGCACTCAGCTCAGCAGAAGTTGAATACATGGCTGCAAGTCAAGCCGCATGTGAGGCAATCTGGATGAGAAAGATACATGTGGCACTGTTTGGTCAAGAGATGGATTCAACTGTGATCTATTGTGATAACCAGAGTTGCATTAAGCTCTTTGAGAATCAAGTATTTCACGATCGATCCGAGCATATAGATATCTGGTATCATCATTTACAAGACTGTGTGCAGAGGAGGATAATGTTGCTACAATACATTTCGACTGAGGAACAAGATGTTGACATCTTGACAAAGGCTTTGTCAAGAGGGAAGTTCGAATTCCACAAGTGCAGGATAGGGGTGGTTGATAATCCCTTTCTTGCTAAGAGGGAGTGTTGAGAAGTGTAGCAAGAAAGACTTAATTTGGCTTAGCCTTGGTCAAATTGAGAAAATTCAAAATTTCCACATCAACAGACAACTTGGAGGCAATTAACTGAGGTGACATGGCTCTTGTCACTCAGTTAGCTCAGTAAATTCGAGTTAGAGGGCTTGGAGTTCAGTTATGCATGTGTGATTGCTAATTTATAGCAATCCAGTTCAGTTATTTCCAGTTGTACTCAATTAAACTAGTTCTAACAGTTAATAGAACTAGTTGGAGGTCAGTTGTGCAGTGGGACAGCAGTCTAACTCAAAGATCATCTAGTTAACTAATCAATCAACCAAAAATAACTCATGCATGCAAGGAATTTGAATTGCTCAGTTGTGGTGGAGATTCCAAGGCAGTGTAACATTAGTTGTAAACTAGTGTTGAGTGTACAAGTGTTGCATGCAATCAATGATCAATCCTTGGGAATTACGCAATCATTTTGGAGGAAATTCCTAAAGAATAGGGGCTAATTTCCTCAGGATTTGCGCAAGGAAATAGGGGCCTTAGTGAGCAAATATTTGGCTAAGTGTTGGCCAGAGCTTGTTCATTGAGCAGGAGAACAATTATTCTTTTGCAGGTTGAGCTCAGAGCTAGAGCTAGCAATTGTAATAGTTTCTCAATTCATTGATTAATGCAAACAGGCTTGAGGGGTTTTTCCCAGTTGGGTTCCCTTAGAAATCACTGTGTACTTGTGGTTTTGCTTATTGCATGTATATGCATGTTGTAGAACCCCTGCAATTCATATAGACACAAGGGAAGTTGTAGAACGATCGCCATTAGAAATGGTCCACCTACCTGCAACAGCTCCATTTGAACATTAAGTACAAGAAGGGCAGCACCAATAATGTGGTAGACTACCTCAGCCGACCACCAGTCATGGCGCTAATCACTATACTCCACTCCTGTGGGCACGAGACTTCGAGGTGGCCACATCTTTATTAGAGAGATTTAAAATTCAGCAGCACATACCAAACACTCTTGGAAGGGAAACAAGTTCGAAATTTTCATCTTTAGGGTGCACAGTTATGCCACCTAAGACACATTTGTGTTCCTTCAAGCGAGCGTGCCGAGATGATTTGGGAGGCGCACTATAGTCGGGTCCCTGGACATTGCGGAGTAGAGAAAACAGTATCAGTACTGCAGAAGTATTTTTATTGGTCGAAACTTTGTCAGGATGTTGGGAAGTACATTAAATCTTGCACCGCTTACGCCATTGTCAAACCAACCATCAAAAAGCAAGGCCTATATACTCCTCTACCTACTCCTAGTCGACCTTGGGAATCTATCTCCATGGATTACATGTCGGGCCTTCCTTCTACTAAGCACGACAACAATTGCGTTTTCTTGGTCGTCGACAAATTCTCTAAGATGGCTATCATGGCGGCCTGCAAGAAGAGTATCACAACAAAGGCCACTACTAAGCTCTTCTTTAAGCGAGTATGGGTACACTTTGGGATCCCACAGTTCATTATCTCAAATTGGGACAGCAGCTCCCTAAGTCATTTTGGTCAAGTCTTTGGTCAATGCTGGATACCAAACTTACTAAGTCCACGGCGTTCCATCCCCAAACTGATGGCCAAACAGAGGTCGTCAACAGGATGATCGTACACATTCTACGCATGTGCAACTCGAAGCATCCACACACATGGGATGAAAGCCTGCCCTATGTCCAACACATCTACAACAGAGCTCTCCATAGCTCAACGAGCCATAGCCCTTTTCAGGTAGGGCTGAGATTTCAGCCATTATGTCCCATTGATGTGGCCATACCATTTGCAGCTACTCAGGCAGATTCGGCTTACGTCCAATCCGAAGCCGACAAGGCTAACAGCGTTTCATTGAGTGCATTCAACACATTCGCCAACAGGTCCATGATATATTGGACAGAGCCAATGCTAAGTAACGGAACAAGATAGTAAGATAAATCGGGATTCGTACGTGTCCCATTAGGACACGACGTGTCCCATTCTGGAATTCGAATCCCCAATGAATCGTGTCCGATTCATGGGATTCGGACACGCAGGCCATTTCCAGCGAATCCGGTTTCATAGGTTTTGCTGTGTTTTTTGAAGAAATTTTGGCACAATTAGCATGGTCAAACGCGCAGCACCTAGGACACTGTGCTTTTGTTTGGGGCATCCAATGAGCAAATGGTCAGCATTTTTGGATTCAGAATGATGAGGACATGCACCCTGTACTTTTTCTAAGAATTTGGAGCAAAAATGGTCAGCCAAAAGGGTCAAAAACTACCAAAAAATCACCTTTCTGCCTCTTTTCTAGCCTGGTCGCTGCGCGTTTGAGCAGTCTTGGGAGATTGCAATTTTGGAGGGGTAAATGAAGCCCATTTTGAAAACCAAGGGCAGTTTTGGAAACTAGACAGGATAAGCTTTCCAATGAGCTATCCTGGGCTAGATTTGGACATCAGGAAGGTGGTCAAAAGTCATCTTGAAGAGGACGTTGCGCGTTTGACCAGGGTCACTACGTGTTTACCAGGGTCGCTGCGCGTTTGACAAATTGTCCAGTTTTTCACTGTTTTGTCCCAGTTTTCACTTTCACCATGGAAAATCATGATTTTATCTTTGTAATTGATCAGTTAAATGTAATTATGATGCTTCTAGAGCTTACTAGGGTAGATTCATCAGGTAAAACAAGTTCATGAGGTGTAATGTATCAGTTTGTTTGGGTTAGGGATGAGTCACTTTGACCACCCTATTTTCTTGTTTGCAGTTCAGATCTTGTTAGAAACAGCTCCTCTTCTCATGGATTCGACCCCTTGAGCTTAGGATGAGTTGTTTGGGGTCTATATGATGTTTTTCCTCAGTCATTGTATGGGTTGGACTTAGTGGGATGCTTATGCTTTGAAGAGACATCATTTTGTATCAGTTTTAGCAAGAGATTAATGAAAAGTTGCAGCTATTTCTTTGGGATCCATGTGGTATGATGTTCAGTTCAGTTTTTCTTATGTTTTCATGTGTTAGAATGTATTGTTGACTCCATTTCATCATTTCATTGTCTTTATGTGAATGTATACAAGTCTGAGAGGCAGAATCCATATCTTTATGCTCTGTTTTGGGTAGACATTTCACAGTCTATGTTTTCTTCAGTTTAGGAAGAATCCATGTTGCTCACATGCTCTTTCTAGCTCCTCACCTGTCTTGAATCACCTCACCCATCAAACCCTAGAGTGTTGAGCCTTGTGCCTACCTTGCCCCATTGAAACCCTGCAATTTTGACCTAATTTCCTTGCCCAAACTGTCTGGCTCCTCCTGATCCAGCAAAACCCCTTCAAATCAAATCAAACCTTGTGCTACTATACCTAACCTAATATCATTTTCCTGATCCAATCATCTTGGCTGAGATCCTTACGAAGAGAGCCCTCACCTGGCCTAGTAGGGCTAGCTATTTGGCTAAGCGTGGTTTGTGGTTATCTTGGCATTGCCTTCCTTCAATCTGAGGTTCAATCCAGGTGATAACAATATGTTGATGATTTATTTCTGGCCGGTGATGAACCTTTTATCCTCCAGTGAAAGAGTTAGCTTCCAAATTTGAAATGAAAGATATTCATTTGATGCACTACTATATAAGTCTTGAAGTATGGCAAAAACCTAGTGAAATGTTCCTTTCTCAAGGAAAATACTTTGCCAAACTGCTAGAGATTTGGTATGACAGAATGTAAATCCATGAATACTCCAATGGATATGAACTTCAAGAAGTTATGTGGTGAAGCTGCAGGTCCTGATTTGGAAAATCCTTCTAAGTATCGACAACTAATGGGGGCACTATTGTTCTTAGTGAACACTAGACCAGACATATGTTTTGCGGTCAATACGTTGAGCCAATATATGATTAAACCATCTCATGCACACTGGATTGCTGCAAATGTGTTGAGATACCTGCATGGGACCATCAATTTTGGATTGAAATATATTATCAGAGATGTAAGATTACTTGGGTACTTTGATGTTGATTGGGCTAGTAACTCTACTGACAGAAAAAGCACATTTGGGTGC
Organism: Pinus tabuliformis; assembly: GCA_031772625.1. Taxonomy (NCBI): domain Eukaryota; kingdom Viridiplantae; phylum Streptophyta; class Pinopsida; order Pinales; family Pinaceae; genus Pinus; species Pinus tabuliformis. Next base: position 45,733,623 of record CM062815.1, read on the forward strand.
TGCTTCAGCCAAAAGTCTGTATCCCTTAGCACCGCTGAAGCAGAATACATAACTGCTACCATAGCTAGTTGTGAGGCAGTATGGTCAAGGAAGCTCTTTGGAGAGTTGTTTGAGCATGTTCTGGACACAACAGTAATTTACTATGACAATAAGAGTAGGATTCGACTTGCAAAAAATCTCGTGTTCCATGACAAGTCCAAGCATATTGAGATCAAATATCACTATATCCAGGATATGGTGCAAAAGGGAGCAGTAAGACTCCATCATATAGTGACTGATGACCACATCACCGACATTCTTACCAAGCCTTTATCGAAAGGGAAGTTCTTGGTTTTCAGAGAGCAACTTGGACTAACAGCTGTAACCATTCCTAGAGAGTGGTCATGGATGATGAGACTTGGTTGTATGAGATCCTTGTCATGTGATGACAAGAGGATCCCCCAAGTAGAGATGAGACTCAATTGTGTGAGATCCTTTTCAAGTGGGTTATCCCACCAAGCAGAGGTGTGACTTGGTTGTGCGAGATCCTTGACAAGTGGGTTATCCCCCAAGCAGACATGTGACTTGGTTGTGTGAGATCCTTGTCAAGTGTGTTATCCCCCCAAGCAAAGATGAGACTTGGTTGTGCGAGATCCTTGTCATATGTTGGCAAGTGGAAATCCCTCGATTGAATATAGGGTGATGGATGAATTTCCCCTATGATGATTCTTCTTCATTAGATTGTAACATCATTGTTTCAAAGCAGAGATTACAGAGATCCTTGTGTTAGAAAGAAATTCCTCCCTAGTTTAGAGGGAGTGTTGAAAATTGGTAGCCAAGGGTTGAATTTCCTTGAATGAAATTTCATTTTGACTATTCTAGAGTGACTTTCTAAATATAGAAAGTCATGTCTACCATTGCAACTATGACTTTCCAAAAATAGTAAGCCACCTTGCTTCAATTAGTAATCATGTATAGATGATGGAAAATCACTTAACTTGCTCTTAATCGAGAATCACTTAACTTGCCCTTAATCAATCTAAATTGTTTAATTTTTTAATTTAATCATCAATATTATTAATATTACTATTATTACACTTATGGTACTATAATATTATCTAAAGAGGAATTGCATGTCACCTCTCCTACTTGGTATTCAATCATGCCACTTCAAATCTCTCTCCTTGATGGCAAATCGAACTCTCATTCAATGATACATTACTCTCTCTTAAAGGATTCATTGCTCTCTCTCTTTAATTCTCTTACGCACCTCTTACACTCTCTTATACACTTTAATTACTCATCATAAAAAGATTCCTCTTACACCTCTTTAATGCATATGTTACACTTCTCCTTAATGGCTCGAATTACTAAGGCATGTGTTATCCTTCTTTATGGCACAAGTCACTAAGGCATGTGTACTCCCTCTTGATGGCATGGGTTACTAAGGCAAGCATACCTTCTTTACGACATAAGTTACACTCCTATTTTGGCATATGTAACTTCTCCTCGGGGCATGGGAGTTACTCCTTCATGAATTCGCCCACTTTGGTCTTCCTATATATTTGTGCCTCTCATCCTCTCTACTCACTTGTGAATTATTGAAAGGAGAATACAAACTTGAGAAAGAGAGAACTAGAGAGACTAGAAAAGAATTGAGAGAGAGAGGGAGTCTTGAAGAGTAAGAGTATAACTTGGTGAGCCAAAGTAATTCAGTGTTTGCATCAGTTACTATTATCAGAGACCTTCTTCAAATTTGGGTGAACTTTTTCTTTCTCTCATTGTATTTTGTATCTTTGTTGAACATTTGATTTCTAATAGAAGAAGAATCTAGTTGGACTTTCCCCTTGTGGGTTTTGCCCTAGTCATTGGACCTAAACTCACTCTACCTTATTGAGTTCTTTGTTGTCTTCTATTGTGTATATGGTTTATGTTCTATCTACAATTGCTTAACTATTATTGCATAATAAAGAAGTTATTGGATCAAGTAATTGTTACAACATAGAACTTTAGAATTTCAACAAAGATATATGCTATCTACAGTGATTTGGAGACAGACCTTTCAAAGATCTCTTTGCTTGACTTATCAGGATCATGTATGATCCAGGTTTGGCCCTCGGTGGCCTAATGTGATGTAAGACTTATGTCTCATGATATTTATATTTTGTATTCCAATTGAACATTTGATGAATATATCTAAGAAAAATAATTTGGTTGGGTTTTCCTCCTTGTGGGGTTTTTCCCTGGTCTCTGACCTAAATCTTGGTGTCTCTATTGTGTATGTTTTTCTTTTGTTCTTCCTTATTGTTCTGCAGCATTTTTTATGTTATTGTTCTCTCTACATAATTTCTAATGATGATATGATGATATGGGATGAACATGATAATTGAAAAAGTTTAAGAATGCAATTATCTACAACAGAGAACAATCTAACCCTAAAATTAACATTACATTTGTCTTCTTCTAATTCCAACTCTTTGATATTTTCTTGAAATCCCTGAACTTCTTTACTAACATAAGATCAAAAGTGAATGTGTAACCAATATCAAAAAGTAACATAAGGATGCCAATGTTTGTTGTATGTTGTTAAAAAGATCAGAGATTAGGACTTTTGTGGTGTTAAAGTAAATGTCACAGATTATAATGGTCAAATAGATATTAGGCATAGGCACTAGCAAAGTCTCTTCGACTTTCACACTTTTTTTCCCTTTGGTGTGTTTCTCGATTTATCCCACATTGATAAGTGGATTGCCTCAACTAGCTTGTAATCTTTTATAAGAAAGCTTTCACTTTCTCATTTACTAATACAATCTTGGTTTTCTTGATGTGTTTGTGTTATTGTGATATGGTATTAGAGCCTAGAAGTCCAAAGATGTATTAAGAATCTCAGGCATTTGAAATACAAAATTTCCACTCTTGTGACTTCAACAATCTAGATGCCACAAAGTTTGTGCGAGCATTAAGACCAAGGGACTGCTACCAGCAAAGATGGATCAAAGGATTACTAGCATAGAACATCAAAGAGCCAATAGGGTTTCATCGAAACTAGGTATCAATTTAATTTTCAACTGGAGCAATTTTTCAAATGGAATCTTGCTTTCAGGTTCGAAAAGGGAAAAAAAATTAAAGGAACAGCCATATGGCCCAAGCCATACAACTGTACAACCATTCAAACATCCCATCTCAACCACCAAGAAGAAATTGTTGGCATTGGCACAGATTTGGAGCTATGGCACAGGTGTTGTCCTTGATGGCAACTCTCTCTGGTAACAGATCTCAGTTTAGGCTTTCAGAATGAAGGAAAAGACATATACGCAGGTTCACCTAGACAAAGGCGCGTATACACGCGGGTTAGACGTTTCAAAGGCGCGTATGAGTATACACGCACTTTCACGCAAGGAAAAGCGCGTATATGTTGGAGAATTTACTTTTGGTACGTGGTAGTTAGTCCTTGGTATTTGAACCTATGGTTTTGGACCATGGTATCTCGTCAGAAGTGTTGATCCCAAGTATTGGGTCCATGGTATTGTTTTATTATGGTTTTGGACCGTGGTATTGTGAAAGGCCTAAGACTATAAAAGAGGAAGGAGATCATTTGGCAAAGGATCATCTGAATTAATTAAATATCTAATATGTGCTAGATCTGAAATATTGGTGATTGGGGTTATGGTGCAGATCTGAATCTGAATGAAGGAGGAACCTTAGCACAAAAAGAAAGATAAGTTCTATTGATGGGTCATAGTCTTAAGGCTTGAATGATAGTATCTTTGTATGATTTTGATCTGTTATATGTGGCGCATGCTTGATCTATAAATCTAATACTCGGGGCTAATCAGTGTCTGAATCTTTGAAAGAGTGAATTATCCTTTATAGATCTATACGCAGGTTCAGTGAAGCGAATGCGCGTATACACGCCGTTTTGGTAAGGGAAAGGAGCGTATATGCAGGTTGGCTTTGACACAGAAGCGTACACACGCAGATTTCTGAACAGTGAAGTAGCGTACATCTCTTAATTTATGTTCTAGCTGCTTCTGTTTATTGCTGCAGTGGTCAGGGTTCAGAATTTGGTGTGTTGTTACTGTTACTGTGTTTTGGGTACAGCTGTCAGAGAAGTATCTACTTGATTCAATTCTAATTGGTGAAAAGGAGATTGTTTGATGCAGAAATCCTTGATGATTGATTGATGTTCATGGATCCAGTCTGAAAATTTATGAAACGTGGTCCCTGGAAGAAAGAGAAGGTTGTAGCCTTCTGTAGGCCAGCACCTACGTACTAGTATCTTGGCGAGTGCAAGAGCTAAGGGGGTTGTAGCTCCCTTCTAGGAGAAGCTGGAGAACGAGAGAGGGTTGTAGCTCTCTGCAGGTTGCAGCCTGCGTACTGGTAAAGCACTGCACCAGTACATTGTGAAAAGAAGTTTCTAATTAAAAGAAGATAGAGACAAATTGCAGCAGGTGGTTTTCACCCACATTGGGTTTCCACCTTATATCTTGTGTTCTTGTGTGTGACTGTCTTCTGCTCTGTTTTACTGTTTCTGGTTACTGGTTATTTAATTCTGATACACAGATTAACAATCAACATCTGAAAGATAAAGTAAATTATAAGTTTGCATTGTATACGCGGGTTTCCTTCTACATAGTTGCGTATATACGCGGGTTTAATTAACTGAAGTAGCGTATATTATCTGGATTTTGAAAAGGGAATATTTGACTTAATAATACTGATTCACCCCCCCCCCCCCCCCCCTCTCAGTATTATTTCCAACAGAAATCAGTTGTACATGTGAGCACCAAGAACATTTGTACAACAACTAAGGAAAAAACGTACTGAATTTATTGTGCAGCCACCAAAATCAAGCTGCTGAGAGAATTTGAGCTGTGGTACACATATCTAGATGCCATTAGCTTAAATCAGATCTGTATAGCACTAAATCTGACTTGTAAAGATCTAAATCAGGCTTGTGTGAACCTGTACAGATGCTGCCAATGGATTCTTCAACCAAATTTTGGACTGCACAGCTTGTCTAATAGTCAAAACAGTGAAATTTCTCAGGATTTTTTTACAGTTGAGATGCTTTCAGAGTAGATTGGATCTCTTCTTGTTTGTATTGTTGCCCAGATTTGCATATCCAGAGGATTTAACTGTTGATTTGTTGTTTGAGAAAGTTACTATGTTAATGCTGGTTGCTTGCAGATCTGCATTATTTGTTGTTTATTAGTAGATGGTCAAAATCTGCATGCTGTGGCACTATTTTTTAGCAGATCTGTGTGTTTTGCTGCTGACTTTAAGCAGATTTATCAAAATCTGTGGGATTCTGGGCTGTTTTCGGGCAAATTTATCAAAAAGCTCTGTCTTTCAATGATACGTCATTGTATAAGATGTTTAGCACCAATGTCTAAGTGTTCTTACTCCTGGATTGCAAATTGATGTAGGGAAAAACATGTGTTTGCAGCCTTTTATTATGTTTCAATGTATATGACTGCATTTATGAGTTGTATCAATGGCCTCTTTACCCAACATCATGCTCAAACTCAGCAAACAATTCTTTGGGAAGAACTACAACACATGGAAGCAACATATGTTGGCCATATTTGAGTACAGGTGTTTGACTACTATCATCCTAGATAAAAATACCCAACAACAAGTTATGTGTAGAGACCAGGACAAGTTGATGAACAAGACAAAGAAGCAATACTGCTGCTTAAGATGCTGGTGACAGATGAAACGTTTCCCCAGGTCTACACAAGGAAGACTTCATCAAATACTTGGAAACATTTGAAAGAGTTCCATGAGACTTTGAACAAGGGTAGAGCCTTCTTTCTGGAGAATACGTTGTTCTTGATCACAATGGATGAGAGTGCATCATTGCAGGATTATTTACTCAAAATCAAGGATATTTAAGAATAGTTGTCTGCCATTCATTGAAAGATGGAAGAAAAGAACATTGTGGTAATCATGTTGAAAAGTTTACCACGTGATTACAAGCATTTTACTAAGACACTAAACATCACCACTATAAATGTTGGTCTGAAGTTTGATGAGCTATGCAATAAGCTCTTCCAGCAGGAAAAACAAAAGAAAGAGTTTGGTAGCAGTAGAGAGACAAAGAGTTATATTCAAGCCTTTGCAGCCAATGTCAAGCACAAAGGCAAGTGGGCAAAGAAGAAAGATCAAAGTAGTGGTGAAGATGCAACCAAGAGTCAAAAGAACATCACATGTCGCCATTGTGGCAAGATGGGCCATATGAAGAAACACTGTAGAAAGCGGTTGGCTAACCAGAAAACCAATCAAGGAGGGCCTCAATAGAAGGCTCATGTTACAGAGCATACAAAGGAGGGGTCAACCCTCCATACACCCATGACCAAGCGACTAGCAGATCATCTCAAGTCATCCGTTTGGTACATTGATTCAGATGCCTCACAACACTTCACCAATAGGTAAGACTGGTTCACATGGTACACAGCTTGTTCCTATACAGATTTAGTGATCTTCAATGGTTGGGAAGAGTACACACTAGTGGGAAAAGGTAATATGTAGATTTCCTTTGGAAGGAACGTGTTGATTATTCGTGATGTGTACTATGTGCCAAGGATGGAGCTTAATCTACTATTAGCTAGTCAAACTTATGAGACACTGCCCCCAGCTAGATGTCAATTTTAGTAAATCATAAATGCAACATAACTGACAAGGAGACCAAGAAGGCTATTGATCTTGGCATGGGGGACCATGGACTGTTCAAACTACTTGACATTGGACACAATTGAGAGCATGTTTTGGTAACCAAGAGTGTGTCAGACATCACTACACTTTGGCAGAAGCAGTATGGGCATCTTAACTTCACCTACCTCTCTCAGTTAGCTAAAGAGAATCTGGTAGATGGACTTCCTAACACCCATCAGTAGATTTAGAGTGTGTGTAGAGCTTGCAAGGCAAGGAAGAAGCACTAGTGTCATCTAATGAAGGACAAGCTTGGAGAACAGTGTCATTTAGCTGATTCATGTCAACATTTGTAAACCAATGAACACAGCATCAGTCACTGAAGCCATGTATTTCTTTCTATTGTTGATGACTATAGTAGGAAGATGAGGGTATATTTTTTGAAATTGAAATCAAAAGTATTTAATGAATTTCAAAAGTTCCAAGCATTAGTAGAAAAAGAGTTAAGTTGTCACATTACCACTCTTAAAACTTATAAAAATAGGGAATTTTGTTCAGTGGAATTCAATAACTTTTGTGCTAAACATGGAATCAAGAAAGAGTTCATTACACCCTACACTCCACAATAGAATAGAGTGTTTGAAAGGCGAAACCACACTATCACAAAGATGGTCTCATGTATGATGGAGAACAGGTGCGTTCCCAACAAGTTTTGGGCTAAGGCAGCATTCACACCAGTGCATCTCCTCAATAGGTCTGCCATGGTGGTGGTGAAGCAGAAAAACCCAAAGAAAAAGAAAGTGTGCTCTCAAAGGAAGCCTGGAGTTATTCATCTCAAGGTCTTTGGTTCTATTGCCTATGCTTGGATTCCAAATGAGAAAAGAACCAAGTTAGACCCTAAGAGCAAGAAACTAATGATCACAAGGTACAACAATAGTCATAAAGCCTACAGAATGGTTGATGTTGACAACAATCTGTAATGTCCCCGAGGGATTAATTTCACCAAGGGACGAAGTAGCCTATCAATCCCCGAAGGCTAGTCTTTGATAAAGAAGAAAACCCCCAAACTACCCAATGTTTCGGCAGCGGAGGGAAAGTTTTGGGGCAGCTAGGGCAAAAAAGCCGAAAGTTGGGGTTTGCTATGAACCCCACTCAATTAAGGAGGAGAAACCCCCACAAGGAAATCTATAAATTCAGGAGAGTTAGAATCATTTGATCATCTTTGGATTGGATCAATTTGTCTATGTTTTTCTTTGAGCCTGAGGCTCTGATGGTGTTAAGACCCCTTCTCTTCTTTGACTAGTTTCGGTGGAGGTGATCCCACCCTACCTAGTCACTATTTTTCCTTGTTCTGGCACAAGTCATTGAAACATATCTATTTGGCACTAAGACATTTTATATTCATCTAAGACAATCTGACCTGGGTCTTGTTGAAGGACAACTTGGGGCAATTCAGTGGAAAATTTGAGGCAATTCAACTTTGCCCTGTTTGTAAGAGGGAATCTTTGTGATTGATTGAACAACCATCTCTGTAACCAACTAGCGAAGTTCTGATCATAGCGGTTACAATTGTTGATTTGGGGTAGCATCGGATGTACTCCAGCCACGAAATTTGGTGGAGAGGTTGGGGCACATGAAATCTCCAATACCCAGAAAGGGTTTGGGCAGATTCTAAACAAATCAGGAGATATTAAAATAATTAATATTTTTAATGGAGTCCCTAAGTCTAAACTTAGAGAAAATAAAATATTAATGTGTATTAATATGAATCTGTGTTAGAATGGTCCAAAAGACATGGATCAAGCCAGATCTAATCTTAGCCATTGATTAGGGACTTAATCTCGGCCGTTGAGATGTCAACGGGAAAAGTATAAGAGGAGGCTTGAGGGTCACTTGGAGAATACAGCAGAGTGATCAGTCACTCTATTCTCTAGAGCGGGGTTTGCTAAGAGAGATAGAATCAGTGATCAGGAGAGCAGCAGAGGGGCATTGAATACAAAGAAACAAAGAAGGTAGAGATTGTGTCGGGAGAGCAGCACAGCAGCCAAGGAGAGTGACGCAGGGCCACGCAGAGGTAGCCAAGTGCTACCCAGAGCACTAGAGAGGCCAGCGTGTCTGACGCAGAGGCCCAGAAAGCTGACGCAGGGGCTCTGGGGCTGACACAGGCCAAGAAAGGCTGACGCAGGACCAGCGTGAGATAGAGAGGGGTTGATGCAGTCCAGATTGGGCAGACGCTGGGGTTGCAGAGCAGTTTTGTGCTCAGAAGCTGCCGGAAGGATTTTCCGGAGTTTCAGGCAAGAGATTTCTCTCAAATTGTGAGGTACAACTGCTAAGCAAATTCTCTGTTGGGTAGACCAGTTTTGGCCCAGATTGTACTCTGATATTGCTTAATAAGAAAACCCTCAGGTAGCTGCACCGGTTTTCCCGCATTGGGTTTTTCCGGGGACATTGGTCCAAAAATAATGGTGTCATGTGGTGTATTTGTCCTTGTTTCTTTTAGTTGTTGATCTGTAATATGTTGAGCATGCACTGGTGTTTATTTTCAGTATTTACTTCGTAAATAACTTGTTAAAGGAAAATAACAAGTAGTTAGAAATAAATCAGAAAAAGTGCATGAAGGGTTTCTAAACTAAGTAAACTTAGAAACTTCAACAACAATCATGATTCAAAGAAGTCATATAGGGTCATCAGTGGAGCCACCTTTCTTGAGCGACTTGGGTTGGTCTGTTGATTAAGCAAATCGACTCTACGGCCTGTATGAGACAGCGGGCAGCTCAAACTGAGGCAGTGTATTCTTTGAGGATTCTGTAGGCTAGCCATCGAGGTTCTTTCTTGGTTAAGCGATGAAGGATTACTGTTTGAGGTTGATGCCAGGGACTTGAATGGTCCATTACAGAAGATTACGGAGGACTTTTCCTAAGTAGTGGGCCTCCTAAGTAGTTATTCATCTCAAGGTCTTTGGTTCTACTGCCTATGCTTGGATTCCAAATGAGAAAAGAACCAAGTTAGACCCTAAGAGCAAGAAACTAATGATCACAAGGTACAACAATAGTCATAAAGCCTACAAAATGGTTGATGTTGACAACAATCTGTAATGTCCCTGAGGGATTAATTTCCCCAAGGGACAAAGTAGCCATCAATCCCCGTAGGCTAGTCTTTGATAAAGGGGAAAACCCCCAAAATACCCAATGTTTCGGCAGCTGAGGGCAAGTTTTGGGGCAGCTAGGGCAAAAAAGCCGAAAGTTGGGGTTTGCTATGAACCCCACTCAATTAAGGAGGAGAAACCCCCACAAGGAAATCTATAAATACAAGAGAGTTAGAATCATTTGATCATCATTGGATTGGATCAATTTGTCTCTGTTTTTCTTTGAGCCTGAGGCTCTGATGGTTTTAAGACCCCTTCTCTTCTTTGACTAGTTTCGGTGGAGGTGATCCCACCCTACCTAGTCACTATTTTTCCTTGTTCTGGCGCAGGTCATTGAAACATATCTATTTGGCACTAAGACATTTTATGTTCAGCTAAGACAATCTGACCTGGGTCATGTTGAAAGACAGCCTGGGGCAATTCAGTGGCAGATTTGGGGCAATTCAGCTCTGCCCTGTTTGTAAGAGGGAATCTCTGTGATTGATTGAACAACCATCTCTGTAACCAGCCAGCGAAGTTCTCATCATAGTGGTTACAATCATGATTCAAAGAAGTCGTATAGGGTCATCAGTGGAGCCACCTTTCTTGAGCAACTCGGGTTGGTCTGTTGATTAAGAAAATCGACTCTACGGCCTGTATGAGGCAGCGGGCAGCTCAAACTGAGGCAGTGTATTCTTTGAGGATTCTGTAGGCTAGCCAGCGAGGTTCTTTCCTGGTTAAGCGAGGAAGGATTCCTGTTTGAGGTTGATGCCAGGGACTTGAACGGTCCATTACAGAAGATTACAGAGGACTTTTCCTAAGTAGTGGACCTCCTTACTAAAGCAAGAATAGTTTTACAGCAATTTGGCCCAGAAATACCCATAATTCGCTATTGATATGTGCAAGGGGAATCTGTTCATTACAAGCAGATCAACAACTACTCTGCAGGTGCACCAAAACAGTACAATCCGATCTGTTGAAGGGAAGGGACGGTTTATTCCACAACACCAACTACAGAAACTATACAGGCCAGCGAAGTTTTGTCCATATGAGACTTGGATTAAGCTAGCTAGGGTTGACGTATCGGTTAAAGACAAGGCACAAAATTCTGTGTATGTAAACTCAGAAATGCAGAGAAATTTAACTAGTGTATTATGGTAGTTAATGTTGGCACCAGTTGCAATTGAACGATGAATTACCGGCATTAGAAATCAGTCATATATTACTGGATTATTGGATGGTTAAATTGGTGTTTATTAGACAGTCAGTTTAAGTTGTGCTCTGACTGAAGTATGTGAATTACTGTGGAAAGCTTATATTCAGGCCTGTATAAATTATATGCTTGTTGAAATTCTTATAGATCCATTATTGTTCATGAATATGTGCTACTGTAAAGATTGATTTGAAAAACCCTTGCTCGAATAGAAAACCTGGGGCAAAATTATCCTAGATCACTACACAATCATATGAGATTTATTAGAGATGTTCTAATTGATGAGGAAGCTGGACCTTTCCAACCTTCTTCTCCAAATCATAGGACAACCACCTGCAATAGCTAAGGATTTAGGGATCAGTCTCAGGCAACTCCACCTAAAAGGGTCAAGGATTCTGAGCATGACAAGTTTCCAAGATCTGATTTCGATGATACCGATACAGGTATAGGCAGCCCAAATCATGCTGATAGCTGCGAAGGGGAAGACCTTAAGAAGAGAACAAAGTGGTAATGTAGCACCATTGGAGATGTTCGAATGGGTGAATTGAACAAGAGATGATAATCGAGAGGTAAGAGAAAATAGAACCAAACACAAATAAGTTTGCTCTGATGGTCAATGTTCAGGAAGTATATGGGCCATAGGTGTTCGACAAGGAAAAAGGGAAACCTATATGGGAGAAGGCCATGTGAAAGGGTAAGCAAACTTGGGATCTCATAACTCTTCCACCAGGGAAGAAACCCATTGGCTACAAATGGGCATACAAGGTCAAGTACAAGGTAGGTTGCACACTTGACAAGTTCAAAGCACAGGCAGTTGCAAAAGGATTCTCTTGGTAAGAGGGCATCAACTATGAGGAAATAGTTGCTCCTACAACAGAGATGGGAACCATCCAATTAGTTCTAGCCATGGCAGCATAATTTGGTGCAAAGATTCATAAGATGGACATGAAGAGTTCCGTCCTCAATGGAGATTTGCGGGAAGAGGTCGACATGTATCAAACATAGGGGTTTCAAGTTCTAGAAAAGGGACATGAATTTTGTAGCTATAGTCGGTCTTCATAATTTATATTTTAGCCCTTGTAATGTATAATGTAAATGTAAGACATGTTCTTCATGTCATTCTCATTATTTATCCCTTGAAATAATTATTATAAGACATGTTCTTCATGTCGAATTTAAAAGAGAATTTTGGAATTTGAATTTTGATTTTTTGGCTCCAAACTAGTCAAGTCAGCCCCCCTCAAGTCAAGTCGGCTCCAATGAAGAGACACACCCATTCATGAAGACAGAACACTATATAAAGCCCTTCAACCTCCTCTTCAAAGGCACCATTCGATCTCACACAAGCAAGATAGTTTCTGGGCATCCAAGCGAAGGACAAGAAGGACGAAGATCATTTCTCTCTCTCTAACTCGCTTTCTCTCTCTTCTAGCTCGCACATGTGTTTCTGGGCAGTTTCTAGGCAGGCCAAGTCTTCTGTGCAAATTTTGGAGGCCAAAATTCAGCCTAGGGTAGATCAAAGAGGGCCAAAGTTTGAAGGGCAGAAGTTTAACTTGACTTGACTTGACTGGAGAGCTGCTTGACCAGGTTTGACCATAACTTGTTGATCAGTTTGATCTCATAGTTGACTAGCAGCATTAGATGTATCTCTTGTTGAACTAAAGAATTTCTCTAAGGAAAAGGTTGTTGGGTTTTTCCCCCAAGTGGGTTTTCCCAAGGTAAATCTTGTGTTCTCTTTGTGCATTGTGATCTTTATTGTCCTTATGGATTTATGGTTGAATTTTTGTAGTGTAATTGCTTAATGATAAACTAGAATTGTTAAAAGAAGATCTATATCATTAGAAGTAATTATCAGTATTTCAGAAATTTGTGCTTGTATCTATTGCACTTGAAAAATCAACATGGTATCAAAGCTTTGGTGATGAAAAGGACATTGAGATCACTCTTGAAGAATCTTTGGTAAGAGATCACTCTTGAAGAAGACCTATATCTACAATCTACTTGCTTATCTGTGATCATGGGTTCCTCTATGAAGTCTGATAACAAATTGAAAGGAGTTGCAAATTTCAGGGATTGGAAGATAAGGATTGATCTTATCCTTGCAAGGGCAAGATCACTGAACCCAAAAAAGATGAAGTGAAAATAAAATTTGAGAAAGACGATATTACAGCTAGAAGTATCATTGCAGATTCTATTAGAGATCATCTGATCCCATATGTAGCAAATCTTAACTCTTCAAAAAAGATGTATGATGCCCTAATTGGATTATACACTATCAACAATATTGGTCAAGCAATGAGTTTGAAGAATGAGCTTTGTGATATTATAATGATAAGAAATGACACTCTAGCCTCATATTTCATGAGGATTTCTCAATTTAGAAATCAACTTCAAGCAATTGATGAAATCATCTCTGAAAAGGAACTAGTGACTACAGCACTTAATGGTTTACCTGAATGATGGGACTTATTTGCGTCAAGGATATGTGCTAGAAAAGAAGCTCCAAAGTTTGATGAACTATGGATTGCATGTACTCAAGAAGAATCAAGGCTCATGTTTAAAGGAAAGATTCAGAGATCCGACAAAGGTGACTCTCAAGCTTATGTAGCACATTTCAAGAAGGTTGGAGGAAGAAAGAAGTTTGGATTCCATAGAATAAATGAAGGAAGAAGATCCGCTCCTCAAGGAAAGAGAGAAATGTCAAAAGTTCAATGCAATAATTGTCATAGATTTGGTCATTATAGAAGCAATTGTCCTAAAAGATCGAATGATAGAAAAAGAAAGGGAAAGTAGCATCCTACCACGGCAGACATGGATGAACTTCCAAAGAAACCTAAGACTGGAGATCTGGGTACCAAGATTTATTTTATTTCTCTACTCTTATATGTTCTATTGCAGACAACGATGAATTGTGGCTAGTAGATAGTGGTGCCTCAAGGCACATCACAGGAGATCATGACAACCTCACAAGCCTAATTGAAGGAAAACTATCCCAAAAGGTAGAACTTGAAGACTAACAATTATGCAATAAAAGGAATTGGGAAGACTTTTATTGAGCTAGAATCAAATGAAAATTTTCATCTCGACAACATACTATATGTACCAGGTTTGAAAAAGAATTTGGTTTCCATTACACGCTTGGAAGATAAGGGAGATAAAGTAGCATTTGTTGATGGAAAAGTTCTTGTATGGCCCAAGGGCTCCAGTATAGATTTTGCTAGAGTAATTGGAGTTCGTGAAGGAAGGTTGTATAGACTTTTGAATCAACTTGCTCAAGCACTTGTACATAATGACATTAATCCGTGTGAGCTTTGACATAGGAGATATGCACATCTTCACTATAGAGCTTTGCCTACTTTAAAACAAATGGTTTCAGGCATTCCAGATTTATAGGTAGAACATGAAGAAGTTTGTAAAGGATGTGCGCTTGGGAAGAATGTCAAGAAACTTTTTACAAGCAACAAAAGTATATCTAAGGAAATCCTAGATCTAGTCCATTTTGATGTATGTGGTCTGATGCCAGTAAAATCTCTTGGAGGCTCTTTGTATTATGTAACTTTTATTGATGATTTCTCTTGCAAGACGTGGATTTACTTCATGAAGATGAAAGATGAAGTCTTTGACAAATTCCAGGAATTTAAGGCTAAAGTAGAAAACTTGAAGGGAAAGAAAATCAAGATTCTGAGATCTAATAATGGAGGAGAATATACCTCCAAGGAGCTCATTTCCTTTTGTAAAGGTTGGGATTAGGAGATAGATGATAGTCCCTTACAATCCACAACAAAATGGAGTTATTGAAAGAAAGAAAAAAACCATCAAAGCATTTGAGAAGGCAATGATGCACAATCAATACTTGCTTATGTTTCTATGAAGTGAAGCATCTATGACAGTTGTCTACATTCAAAATAGAAGTCCTCATTGAATTTTGGAAGACAAGACTCCTGAAGAAGCTTTCACCAGACAAAAACCTCAGGTTGGTCATTTGAGAATATTTGGTTGTCTTGTTTATATTCATGTACCTAAAGATAAAAGAAGGAAGCTAGAGCCTTCAAAAAAGAAAGGGATATTTGTTGGATATAGTGAGTCTTCAAAGGCCTATAGAATCTATGTTCCAAGACAAAAATAGATTGATGTTAGCAAGGATGTGATCTTTGATGAGAATGTGACCTATTGGAAATCCAAAAAAGTTCCCATGGACTATAATGAGGACAAAGAACATGAAGCTCCCAAGGAAAAAGGTTCTGGTCCATCAAATTCTTTAGAACATCCCATTGATCATCAAGAAGAGGCAAAAGGGCCTAGCAATCTAGTGGACCCAGTTGTTGTTCCTGCAATCAGGAAGAGGCTAGCCTAGCTGAGATCCACTTTGCAAGAAGCAAAAGGACATGCAGCACCACGTGGCATCTTCAGGGAAAGTAAGATACTAAAGAGGTATTCTAGATATGCAGCTTTAATGACTAATCTTATTGATTTTGAACCTTCCACCTATGAAGAAGCAGCTAGCCAGCAAGTTTGGAAGGATGCGATGTTGGAAGAATACCAATCGATCATGGAGAATGATCTATGGGAGATTGTGTCGAGACATGAAGGAAAATCAGTGGTGACCTCCAAATGGGTATACAAGATCAAGCATGCATTGGAGGGTCGTATTGACAAATACAAGGCTAGATGGTTCTCCCAGAAAGGGGAAGAAGATTATGATGAGACATTTGCTTCGGTATCCAAGTACACTACCATTAGATCTATTATTTCTATTGCTTCTTCTATCGGTTGGGATTTACATCAGATGAAGAAGAGGTGTACATTGAACAACCTCAAGGTTTTGAGGTTCATGGAAGAGAGTCTCACGTCTATACATTGAAGAAAGCCTTGTATGAACTTAAGCAAGCACCGAGAGCTTGGTATTCACAAATTGACAGTTATCTAACAAAACTTGGCTTCTCCAAAAGTGATGTTGATCCAAACTTGTACTTCAAGGTTGAGAAGAATGAACCTGTGATCATACTTTATATACCCTGTGATCCTACTTTGTATTTTGATGACTTATTTCTGACAAGTGTGGAGCATCTCATTATTCGGTGAGGGAGTTGACTTCTGAATTTGATGAGAAGGATCTTGGGTAAATGCACTACTATTTGGGGGTAGAAGTATGGCAGAAGCCCAATGAAGTTTTTCTTGGTCAAGGAAAATATATTATCAAGATCCTGCAAAAGTTTGGAATCATGGACCGCAAGTCGATGTCAACTCCCATGGTGACAAATCTGAGTCTGATTTGGTAGATCCATCCATGTACCAGAAGTTGATTAGCTTGTTGATGTATTTGGTTGATACCAAGACGGACATTTGCTTTGCAGTAAACAAATTGATTCAGTTCAAGGTGGAATTGAGACATGATCATTGGATTGCAGCAAAGCACGTATTGAGATATTTGCATGGTACAGTTGATTATAGTTTGAGATATGTCTCAACCAGTGATATACAGTTACGGGGATATATAGATCCAAATTGGGCAGAGAGTGTTGAAGGCAAAAATAGTACCTTCGAAGGTTGCTTCAGTTTGGGCTCCGCTATGATTTTGTGGATGAGCAGGAAGCAAATATCTATTGCACTCAGTATTGCCGAGGCAGAATATATTGTAGCTAGCTTAGCGAGTTGTGAAGCAGTATGGCTTTGGAAGTTACTCGCAGGGCTGTTTGATCATGTGCTAGAGCTAACCGTGATAAATTGTGATAATCAAAGCTATGTGAAGGTGACAGAGAATTCAATTTTTCATGACATGTCGAAGCACATCGAGATCAAGTACCACTACATCCATGATATGGTGCAGAAAGGAGCAATGAAGCTCCAATATGTCTCTACTGATGGGCAGATTATTGATATTCTTACAAAGCCTTTGTCTAGAGCGAAGTTTGTATACTTCAGGGGCAAGCTTTGACTTGTTGAGAATGCCTGCGTCATTGAGAGGGAGTGTTGATGAGATAGCATCATAGGCTGACATTCTCCCTGTGTCATATATGACTAGAATTAGGGAGAATGGTCCAGCAAAGGACAAACATTCTTCCTGTGTCAAGTATATTGACCAAAATTAGGAAGAATGGTCCTAGAGGCCCAAAATTACTCAGATAGAGTGTGGCCTTTCAACATCAAGTTCATTAGCATCAGGCCCAAAATTACTCAAATAGAGTGTGGCCTTTGGGGATTCACCATGTGTCAAGTACCAACCAAAATGATGGTGAACCAAGACTAGTCTATGTATTATGTGACAGATAGACCAAAATTGTTGTGACTAGTTGATGTTAATGATGTAACATGTGTCAAAGGTACCAACCAAAATCATGGCTAATCTACCATGTGTCAGAAGTACAGACCAGAATTATGGTGAGAATGCACCATGTGTTAAAGGTACCAACCAAAATTATGGTAGCATGTTGATGTTGTTGATCTACCATGTGTCAAAGTTATTTACCCAAAATTATGGTAGTTGAATGATTTATTATAACCTTTTCCTAGAGAAATTTGTCAACATGAAGAACATTTGTCTAGTCATTATGAATACCTCCCTAGCTAAGAGGGAGTGTTGAATTTTGTAGCTATGGTCGGTCTTCATAATTTATATTTTAGCCCTTGTAATGTATAATGTAAATGTAAAACGTGTTCTTCATATCATTTTCATCGTTTAGCCCCTGAAAGAATTATTATAAGACATGTTCTTCATGTCGAATTTAAAAGAAAAAATTTTGAAATTTGAATTTCGAATTTTTGGCTCCAAACTAATCAAGTCGTCCCTCCCTCAAGTCAAGTCAACTCCAGTGAAGAGACACACCCATTCGTGAAGACAGAACACTATATAAAGGCATTCGACCTCCTCCTCAAAGACACCATTCGATCTCACACAAGCAAGACAGTTTATGGGCATCCAAGTGAAGGACAAGAAGGACGAAGTAGGACAAAGATCATTTCACTCTCTCTCACACTTGCTTTTCTCTCTCTTCTAGATCGCATGTGTTTCTGGGCAACATATTGTGGGCAGGCCAAATTTTCTTGGCATATTCTGGAAGTCAAAATTCAGCCTAGGGCAAATAAGAGACAATCAAAGTTTGAAGAGGATTCACCATGTGTCAGGTACAAACCAAAATGATGGTGAACCAAGACTAGTCTGTGTATTACGTGACAGATAGACCAAAATTGTTGTGACTAGTTGACGCTAATGATGTACCATGTGTCAAAGGTACCAACCAAAATCATGGCTAATCTACCATGTGTCAGGAGTACTGACCAGAATTATGGTGAGAATGCACCATGTGTTAGAGGTACCAACCAAAATTATGGTAGCTTGTTGATGTTGTTGATCTACCATGTGTCAAAGTTATTTAGCCAAAATTATGGTAGTTGAATGATGTTGATACTATTGATGATTTGTTATAACCTTTTCTTAGAGAAATTTGTCAACATGAAGAACATTTGTCTAGTCATTATGAATACCTCCCTAGCTAAGAGGGAGTGTTGAATTTTGTAGCTATGGTCGGTCTTCATAATTTATATTTTAGCCCTTGTAATGTATAATGTAAATGTAAAACATGTTCTTCATGTCATTTTCATTGTTTAGCCCTTAAAAGAATTATTATAAGACATGTTCTTCATGTCGAATTTAAAAGAAAAAAATTGAAATTTGAATTTTGAATTTTTGGCTCCAAACTAATCAAGTAGTCCCTCCCTCAAGTCAAGTCAACTCCAGTGAAGAGACACACCCATTCGTGAAGACATGTTAAATTATAGTATGTTCTATGCTTAGAGTAGTTTACTTCTTTTCTTCTTATTAGCCACAGATTAGCAATCAAATATACATTAAGTAAAGTGTAGATAGAACATTAAACGATCAACAGAAAACAAGCGAAGACAAGAGACACAAGATGTGGCGGCTAGCCAAGGACAAACCCCAATGCGGGGAAACCCTTTGATCAAATCTTCTTTTATCTTCAATAGTTCAGTAGAGAGAAATAGTACAAAATCAAAATTCTGTAATTTTATATCAACAGTAGCAAACCCTAGATCAGCAAAGTCAAACTTGGTCAAACGAGGTAAAATTGACCTCCAATATGCTTGATCAATTTCTGGTCAACTAGCCCTCGAACAGCCTAAAGAAATAGCCTTGAACATCCCCAAAAACACAGTCAAACTGTTGTTGACTGAAGTCAACCTGCTGCCCAAAACTAGGTCAGTCAATGCTGGTCAAACCAGAGGTCAGATTGCCTCAGTTTCTGTGTGAAGCGAAACAAAGTTCCTTCTTAAGATTAATTACTCCAAAAGACTTGGAATATCAAATTATCCATTAAGGATATAAATATTATATTAAATATGAGAATAAGAATAAGAATGATGATTTACAATGAGAATGAGAGGCTTGCTTATATACCACGCAAATGTCTCTTCATGAAGAGTCATGTCTTATTAGACATGCCTCTTCAGCCTAATTACTAGCTTAACTAATTATTATTTATGATTTATTATCATTTACATTATATTTATATTATTTATATATATTTTATTCATTACATTGCCTCCTTCCTCAAAGAGCTTTGTCCTCAAAGAGCTTTGTCCTCAAAGCTTGTCGATGAAAAAAGGCTTGATCTCTTTTTCGGCTTTGAAAGTCTTTCTCTCTTGGAACAGTCATCTTCGTCGATACAAGCTAATATGATCTTCTTAGTGACAAACAAAATTGTCGCACTGAGAAGGGATCAGACCATCCCAGATTAATCTTCTGTATAGCATTTTGATCACTAAAATTTTGTAACGACTTGTCAGCATAAGACGGAATTGATGTTACGTCATTATTCTCTGAAACATTAATTTGTTGTCTTGGTTCTGACTGGTTCAAATATGTAGCATGGTTGATTCGTCTGTTCTCATGATTCGGATGCCGATATGGAACTTTTTTGGTTTGATTTCTCCTTACTGGGCATGTGCCAATTTTTATATTTTCTTCTGGCAAAGATGTTGTTGAGATGGTTATGGAACATTCACTTGGGATGTTCATTGTCTGAACTGCAACATCTAAGTGTGTCATTTCTTTAACTGACTTGTCTTCTTGAGTTGTCATATTCACTCGATCGGTATTTGTTGTTTTGTCATCAACTTGAATTCCTACATTTGATGCTTCTTTCTCGATAAGTTGTTGTACCTTGTTTTCTAATGACTTCTTATCCTTCTTAAGTTTCTTAATTTGCAACAGTAATTTTTCGCTATGGTTTTTAAATCGAGAAACTTCTTCATTTTTGTCAACATTGATTTTGTCAATTTCTTTTTGCATATTTTGTAATACCTTTTTACCTTCTTGAGACATTATTTTTTAAATATCTGAGATATCTTCTAGTGTTACTAAATTTGGTTTTAGTGTAAAATCTTGGAGCGTTATTTTCTTCTTCTTGTAAGAAAATGTTAAAAACTTATTCTTTGTATTTAGAATAAAGAAACCTAGAGTTTCCATCCAAGGTAAATCCAAAATAATGTCACCTTGATTATTCCATAGGATCTGAACTGAGAATTGTGATACAAATGTATAATCTTCAATGTTTAACTGTAAATTGGCTATGTCATATATTTTATTGCGGAAAAGGTCTAATTCTAATTTTTCAGTTATATTTGACTTTGGAATCACTAGTTGGTTTGCGATTTTAGGTGTTATATAATTTGCATTTTCTGTCGAAGAAATAGAAATAATAACATATTTTCCTGCGAGAGTTCCTTTAATGTTAAATAACGCTTTACCATCTCTGGGTACGGTTTTTGGGAATCTTATGGCCTTCATTTTTGTATTAGACTCCATTTTTGCTTCTTGAATATTAAATATTTTTTAAATTACTCTTTTTTTTTATAAATCTTTTTTTTCTATATATATTTTCCAAATATTCTCCTTCAATGTGGATTGTTAAAACTTGAATACCCTTTTATTTAAAAAAATACTCCTTTATATTGTTGCCCTCTATATATGTATGTATTTCTTTATATTAAGACCCCTTTTCAAAATAACTTTATTATCTTATAATAATAATAGTTTCACTTCTTTTTTTAATAATAAATTGGTCCCCTTTTTTTATATACTTAATTACTTCCTTGATAAATTTTTAATGTCACCCCACTTAATAAATATAAAGGTCACTTCTTTTCATATGACATGGTCACAATGTTAAAATACCATGGGCTATTACCATGGGTTGTTTTTAAAACCTCTGTTAAAATGTTCTCCACGTAAAAAGTAAATTGTTTTTTTTTAACTTTTTAAAATACCATGGGTTGTTTTTAAAACCTCCGTTAAAATGTTCTCCACGTAAAAAGTAAAACGTATTCCTTTTGTTTTTTTGTTTTTTTTTTTTTAACTTTTTAAAATACCATGGGCAATTACCATGGGTTGTTTTTAAAACCACGGGCTTCTCCACCTAAAAAGTTTTAAATATACTTGGTATGAGATTTTGTATCCGTTTTGTTTTTTCTTTTACTTTTTTTCTTCTTCTTTTATTAATTTATTTACTTATATTTTTTTTTGGGGTTAATTTTTTTTTTTATAGCCAAAGGCCTAGAAAAACGGAAAAAAGGAGAAACTCCCAAATATTTAGCGAAAAGCTTGAACTGCAACAACAATAAATTTGACGAAGAGTCGATAGCCAAAGACTTGGATCGGAGAATGAGCTCTATGCACCAGTTAAGCAACCTAGAGGACCGAACTGCTCTGATACCAAATACCAAATGAAGCGAAACAAAGTTCCTTCTTAAGATTAATTACTCCAAAAGACTTGGAATATCAAATTATCCATTAAGGATATAAATATTATATTAAATATGAGAATAAGAATGATGATTTACAATGAGAACGAAAGGCTTGCTTATATACCACGCAAATGTCTCTTCATGAAAAGTCATGTCTTATTAGACATGCCTCTTCAGCCTAATTACTAGCTTAACTAATTATTATTTATGATTTATTATCATTTACATTATATTTATATTATTTATATATATTTATTCGTTACACTATGCCAAAATCTGCAGCCTGTCTAGGAGATGCAGCCACACCAAAACCGCACCCTTGATGAGTCAACGCAGGTCAAAGATACCTTCTACTGCCTCAGTCAAACTCAATCAATGCAGTAAACAATTTCTGCGTCCTCTTTCCTGCATCCTCTTTCAGCCAGCGTCTTCTTGCTTCCCACGTGTGAGAAATCCTCTTCCTTGTGTATACCCAATCATATAAGGAGAGAGAGAAGAATGAGAGATGATGAGATGAGTTGAAATGAATCAACCTCACTTCTATTTATGTGATTTGTGCCACACATTTAGTTGTTGGCCGACCTTGACAATTTGTCAAGTAATTATAAATAAATTCATATCTCCATAAATACTTGTCGGAATCAGAGGATTTTTAGATCAATCCTACACCTCTCGACAAGAGGAATCTAGGAAAAATATCAGCTGCCATAAATGAGGTGACCCACATGGAGTTTGGCCCTAGTTGCAATTTTAACACTCCCTCTCAACTAGGGAGAACTCCATCTGCAATCCGTCTGACCATCGCTACTATCTCAGCCATCAAATGCACAGCCCTGCACTACTTGGCCCTGCTCTGCTCGAACTATGAAGAAGAAGAAATGATCGAGGATGTATCATACTATCCTCCACTAACCCGAAGTCAACCTCAGAGTGTGTCATACCACTCTCACTGATCCCAGATTAGTATCATTGATCCCAAATCAATGGAGGTCATCCTAGCATAGGGAGTATGGTAGATACAATGATGCATCCATCGATAGTACTACTAATGGTCCCTAACCTCATTTCCCTACTCATTGATCAGATGAGAGGTACTTCCCATGAGTCCCAAACTGCATGGGTAGGATGCCTCAACAAGAGAACTAATCATCCTATCCACAAGAGAACGAATCATCCTATCCAACACCATAGGAGAACTAATCATCTTGTTCCACAATCGCCACGGAGAACTAATCATCCTGGCCCACAGGAGAACTAATCATCCTGTCCTACAGTGACCACGGGGTGTCACAAGGGAAGGTCGAACCTTTCACCCTGTACATAGTGCACCACTAGGGGATGGTGAGTCGCCCTGTGGTCGCATGTCGCTCCAAGAAGTACCCCGCGCCACCCTGGAGCTTCCAGAGCTCAATACATCATACTCGACCCTCATAAGAGGGTCTCTAAACGACACCAATTCGTTCTTGGAAAGTCAAGAATTTGACCTTTCCCAGGGGCTTCATCAAAATGTCGGCGACCTATTCACCTGTACCGATATGTTGGAGCCTTATTGCCCCCCGCTACACCATATCCCGAATATAGTGGTACCTGATATCGATATGCTTGGAGCGATCATGAAATACGAGATTCTCTGATAAACGAATCCCGCTCTGGTTGTCACATAGGATCACGGTGGTATCCAATGTAAATCCAAACAGCGTACTGAAGAGCTTTCACAACCAAACCACCTCACAAGAGGCCATACTAGCAGCAATATACTCTGCCTCGGCGGTGCTCAAAGCCACCGACTTCTACTTCCTGCTCATCCAGGATATCGAGGTAGATCCCATAAAGAAACAGCACCTAGAAGTGCTCTTTCGATCCACCACACTGCCTGTCCAATCAGCATCGGTATATCCATGTAGTCTCACATCTCCGACAGTGTATCTCAACCCATGAGTGATTGTGCCACGAAGATATCTCAACAAATTCTTGGCACCAATCCAATGTGAGGATGAGGCTCAACCATATGTTGACTCAACGTGTTGACTGCAAAACATACATCCGGACAAGAGTTCACCAAGAACATCAATGCTCCGATGAGTTGACAATACTCAATAGCATTTCGTAAAACGGGTCCAACAGCACTACCGCTTAACTTCTTGAAGTCAAGCTCCATCGGGGTAGTCACGGGCTTGCAGTCCACCATACCAAATTTCTCCAATATCTTCACCACATATTTTCCTTGAGATAGGAAAATCTCCCTTGGCTTCTGCCAAACTTCTAGTCCTAGAAATGGTGCATCAGTCCTAGGTCCTTCATCTCAAATTCAGAAGCCAACTCCCTCTTACATTTGTGAATGAGAGGGTCTGCACCTATTAGAAAGAGGTCATCAACGTACAGCACCAATATGAGAGGATTAACATCTTCAACCTTAAAGTAAAGGTAGGGTCGGCTTCACTCCTAGTGAATCCTAGCTTCATCAAGTAGCTATCGATCCTCTCATACCACGCTCGGGGTGCTTGCTTCAGCGCATAGAGGGCCTTCTTCAACCTACACACATGAGATTCTCAATCATGAATCTCAAATCCTTCGAGTTGCTCCACATAGACCTCTTCTTTGATCGAACCATGCAAGAACGCGGTCATGACATCCATCTGATGTAGGTTCCATCCTTGCGAAGCAGCAAGGGCTATGATCGAGCAAATGGTGGTATATCGGGCAACAAGTGCAAATATCTCGTCATAGTCTATACCTTCCTTCTAAGAGAAGCCACGAGCAACAAAACGAGCCTTATACTTTTTCGCACTTCCATCAATTGCATGCTTTATCTTATAAAGCCATTTCAAAGTGACAACTGCTTTGTCCTGGGTCTGGGGACCACATCCCAGACATCGTTTTTCATGATGGACTCATATTCCTCAATCATAGCATCCTTCCATACTTGATGCTTGACAGCTTCTGCGAATGATGAAGGCCCATTTTGGATGATCGTGCTCATGATGGTCAAGTATCCCTGATACCTGGTCAGCTTCTTACTTTCCCAGAAGGTTCCCCTGGGTGCAACGTGCCCTTCAGCATCAAGTGTCCCCCTAAGCCATGAAGGCCTCTTCCTAAAAGAGGAAGGCTCTTGCGAAGGGGGATCAATAAGATCCATATATTCTTCCGCATCGGGCATCATCTCATCTTCCTTTTCCTTTGGTTCCCTGGTGTCAGCTTCTTTAGATCGCTTTTGAGTAGGAAGACTGTCAACTTTGCTAAGAGCCATATCTTCATCAAAGGTGACATCATGGCTAATCTCGATTTCCCTTTGACCAGCCACATAGATTCTATAGCCCTTAGTGTTTTTGTTATAGCCCACAAAGATTCCTTTCTTGCCAGATGCACCCAATTTATTCCTCTTCTCCTTCAGCACATGAAAATATACCGAACTTCCAAAAATTCTAAAATAAGATACGTCAGGTTTCCTACCAATGAACATCTCTTCGGGAGTCTTGGAACCCAATGCTTGATGAGGGC
This sequence comes from Pinus tabuliformis, assembly GCA_031772625.1. Classification (NCBI taxonomy): domain Eukaryota; kingdom Viridiplantae; phylum Streptophyta; class Pinopsida; order Pinales; family Pinaceae; genus Pinus; species Pinus tabuliformis. The sequence continues at coordinate 45,758,852 of CM062815.1, forward strand.
ATCGGTTTTGTACATATACGACAGTATTGGCAGCTTCGGCCCATAGAAACTTCGGAAGTCTTTGATCGAGAAGCATAGCACGGACAGCTTCCATAATCGTACGATTCTTCCTTTCTGCCACACCATTCCGCTCAGGAGTATATGGTGTTGTAGTTTCCCTCTTAATGCCAGCCTCTTTGCAAAAGTCATGGAACTCATTGGATTCATACTCAGTCCCATTATCAGTCCTTAAGATCTTGATCTTCTTTTCAGTTTGATTCTTAATCAAGGCTTTGAAGTGACGAAACCAAGTGAACACTTCATCCTTCTTTTTCAAGAAGTATATCCAAGTCTTGTGAGGATAATCATCTGTAAAAATGAGGTAATATAAATATCCTCCCAAAGAGTTCACAGGCATCATACAAGATATGTCTGAGTGAATCAACTGCAATGAATCAAAGGTCTTGCTTTGGCTTGAGGGGAATGGTCCCCTTTTAAGCTTTCCTTCAGCACATCCAGGACATACACCTTCTTGCTCTACTCGGAACTCGAGCATCCCTGTCACCATTTGTCTTGCATTGGGTAGAGCTTTATAATGAAAGTGAGCAAACCTCCGATGCCATAGTTCGAACTGAAGTGATGTGTCACAAGACATGACACCCAACGGACTTCCTCTGCCCTAATATAATGAATCGACTCGAAACCCAAGAGGGAAAGCTTCCTTAAAATTCTTTTTCCATACACGTACCTTGCCATCGATGAAGGTTACCTTGTGGCCTTTGTTCTCCATTGCCGAAACAGTCACCAAGTTCTTTTTGAGATTAGATACATATAGGACTTCTTGCAAATGAATTGTATTACCCTGATTCAATTGAAGAGTGACATTCCCTACGCCTTTCACAGGATATTTTGCGTTGTCCCCAAGAACAATTTCCAGGTTGGTCTCCTTTTCTATCAGATTGGAGAGAGCTTCTTTGTAACCAGTGAAGTGCCTTGAGGCACCACTATCAATAAGCCAATTTCCCAGCGAGTCCGGGGGAGCAGTAGTAGAGAGGGTCGCTGGTAGACAATATTCATCTTGCTTATTGTTAACAACATTAGATTCATACCTGGAGTTTCTTGCCTTCTTGAAAGGTTGTCCTCTTCCTTGATTTCTGGCATTTCTTTCACCTCTGCCATTGGACTTGCCATTCCTTTGATCGCCTTGAAAGTGATTTTGGTCATCGTCATGGTGTGAGTCCCTTTTATCAGGGCACTCCCTCGCATAGTGGCCCATTTTGTTGCAATTGTAACATCGACCTTTTCTTCCACCCTTTGGTCCAGCCTTTCCTTTAGATTTAGCCCCAGAATTGTTTCTTCTTTTAGCATGAGAAGAAAAGGCAGAGGGATGGCCTTTAAGTGTGGGCATTTCTTGCTCTTCCATCCTTGTCTCTTCTTGAATACTAGCCATCAATTCCTCAAATCCTAGGATGAAATTATTGTTGGGAAGAGTAGTTCTAAATATATACCATTCAAGTGGCAATCCTCCAAGAGTTGTGATGGTCATTTCCCTGTCAAGAACTACTTGCCCAATAGATAGGAGATCATTCTTGATCTCAGTGATCCTTAAGAAATATGCTTGCATACTATCATCTTTGCCCTTCTTAATTTCCTTCATCTTATTTCTAAGGAACAGAACTTGATTTGCATCATAAACTTTAAATAAACTCACCAATCTATCGTAGATTTCCTTAGAGGTTGTCAGCTCGGAAACATAGGCCACCAAGCGCTTGTCGATAGAGTCCCAGAGATCTTCCTTGCTTTGACTTCTCCCTTGGACAATTTGCTTTTGGCAACAGCGGATGCATTTGATGGAGGCACAACAATATTGCCTCTCACATGGTCCAACACTTCCTGATCTTCTAAAGTCGGATCGAGAGACATCTTCCATCCGTGATAGTCAGACTTCTCACGGAGCTTGTCTTCGGCGGGGAAGAGTGTTGAGGACCCCATGAAGTTTTTGGGATAGCCTTGCCAACCATCTCTTCGGTGATTGCTCTTGGGCTTTGCCTTCACCTCACCCCTGATACCATGTTAAATTATGGTATGTTCTATGCTTAGAGCAATTTACTTCTTTTCTTCTTATTAGCCACAGATTAGCAATCAAATATACATTAAGTAAAGTGCAGATAGAACATTGAACGATCAATAGAAAACAAGCCAAGACAAGAGACACAAGATGTGGCGGCTAGCCAGGGACAAACCCCAATGCGGGGGAACCCTTCGATCAATATCTTCAATAGTTCAGCAGAGAGAAATAGTACAAAATCAGAATTCTGTAATTTTATATCAGCAGCAGCAAACCCTAGATCAGCAAAGTCAAACTTGGTCAAACGAGGTGAAATTGACCTCCAATATGCTTGGTCAATTTCCAGTCAACTAGCCCTTGAACAGCCTGAATAAATAGCCTTGAACAGCCCCAAAAACACAGTCAAACTGCTGTTGACTGAAGTCAACCTGCTGCCCAAAACTAGGGCAGTCAATGCTGGTCAAACCAAAGGTCAGATTGCCTTAGTTTCTGCGCCAAAATCTGCGGCCTATCTAGGAGAGGCAGCCACAGCAAAACCGCACCCTTGATGAGTCAACGCTTGGTCAACGCAGGTCAAAGATGCCTTTTGCTGCCTCAGTCAATGCAGTCAACAATTTCTGCGTCCTCTTTCCCGCGTCCTCTTTCAGCCTGTGTCTTCTTGCTTCCCACGTGTGAGAGATCCTCTTCCTTGAGTATACCCAATCATACAAGGAGAAACAAAAGAATGAGAGATGATGAGATGAGTTGAAATGAATCAACCTCACTTGTATTTATATGATTTATGCCACACATTTAGTTGTTGGCCGACCTTGACAATTTCTCAAGTAAATATAAATAAATTCATATCTCCATAAATACTTGTCGGAATCGAATGATCTTTAGATCAATCCTACACCTCTCGACAAGAGGAATCTAGGAAAAATATCAACTGCCATAAATGAGGTGACCCACATGGAGTTTGGCCCTAGTTACCAATTTTAACACAGAACACTATATAAAGGCATTTGACCTCCTCCTCAAAGGCACCATTCGATGTCACACAAGCAACACGGTTTTTGGGCATCCACGTGAAGGACAAGAAGGACGAACTAGGAAAAAGATCATTTCACTCTCTCTCTCACTTGCTTTTCTCTCTCTTCTACATCGCATGTGTTTCTGGGCAATTTTTGGGCAACATATTATGGGCAAGCTGAATTTTCTAGGCATATTCTGGAAGTTGAAATTTAGCCTAGGGAAAATAAGAGATGGTCAAATTTTGAAGGGCATAAGTTTAACTTGACTTGACTTGACTAGAGGGTTGTTTGACCAGGTTTGACCATAGCTTGTTTATCAGTCTGATCTCATAGTTGACTAGCAGCATTAGATGTATCTCTTGTTGAACTAAAGAATTTATCTAAGGAAAAGATTGTTGGGATTTCCCCCAAGTGAGTTTTCCTAGGGTAAATCTTGTGTTCTCTTTGTGCATTGTGATCTCTATTGTCCTTACGAATTTATGGTTGAATTTTTTAAGTGTAATTGCTTAATGATAAACTGAAGTTGTTAAAAGAAGATCTACATCATTCGAAGCAATTATCACTAATTTAGAAATTTGTGCTTGTATTTATTGCACTTGAAAAATCAATAGTTTGCATACTGAAGAAGGCTCTATATGGGTTGAAACAGGCACTCAAGAATGGTAGATTTATATTAATAGGTACTTGTATGGACAAGGCTTCTAGCCGAATTCTTCAAATTCCAATATTTACGTCAAACACGTTTGCAACGAATCATTCCACTAATCATTTATATAGATTGCATCATTATTACAAGCAGTGAGGCAAGTGTCATTGAACAAAACAAATCTAATGAGTAAAGCTTTCGACATGATTGTTCTAGGCCTCCTACATTACTGTCTAGGTGTAAACGCTTACTATCTAGGTGTAAATGCTTGGTCAACAGTTAGAGTTTTTTTCACTCAAACAAAATATGCTAAGAGTTTTCTTGATAGGTTCAAAACAACAAATTACAAAATCTCATCTACACATATGGATAAAAGGTTGAAGCTCTCAACCAAGACTAACTCTAAGGCAGTGAACATGTTAGTCTATAGGCAACTAGTGCGGAAAGTGAAAGCAACACTTGAGATATGTGAAAGTGACACTCGACTTTGGCATTCTATACAACAAAAGTAAAGACACTAGGTTGTGTGGGTATACAAATTTAGATTGGGCAGGTTGTGTGTTTCACAAAAAATTAACTTCTAGATATGTATTTAGCCTTGGCACAAGTACAATCACATGGAACAACAACAAGCAACATGCAATGTCCCTTTCATCAATATAAGCAAAATATCAAGGAATAATGAAAGGAGTGTGTGAGGCAATTCGGTTTAGGAGGTTGCTTTCAAACATGAAGATGCAGAAGAAAAAGTCAACATCCCTACTTTGAGACAATCAAGGGGTGCTCAAACTAGCCTAGAATCCAATCTTCCATAAGCATACCAAGCATGTTGAAATACATTGAATCCATTCTTGCATAATCATACCAAGTACCTTGAGATACATTAACACTTCATCAGAAAACTTGTGGAGGTTGGATCTATTGACCAATCGTATTGTCCCACAAAGGACCAAAATTACAGACATTTTCACCAAGTCTTTAGGTCTTGAAAAACATGTACAATCCTAACATAGGTTTGGTGTAGTTAGTATATTAACCACTAAGGGAGGGTGTTAAAATAACTATCAGGTTATAATGGTCAATTATATATTATAAGCATAAAGGACGTCACTTCAATGTTACGTGGGGTGCTCCTTTATGATTTGCCTTTTTATTGGATAAAATGCTTTGAGTAGGCCCACATTGCCACTTGTTACATGGGATCCTCTTAAAACAAGCATTTATTCTTCATTCGAGGGTTAGACCATGTCAATAATACCACATGGCATCTACTCATGAAAAGAGATTTCCTCCAAATATTTAGAAAATGTCTAAAACAAAGTGTTCTCACCCCAATCCCCGCCTCAAATTTGAAAAACACGTCCAAATATGTAGAAGTGAATCAAACAATGTGTCCTCAACCACAACGAACCTAATGAGTGAAATATGTCTCCAAATGTGTCAAACATACCTTGAATGATGTCTTTACTCCAAATTCCTCTTTGAAGGTGAAATACACATCGAAATATGTTGAAGCTCTTCCATTATGTTATTTCTAACCGCTTCTTGCCTTCAACATATCTTAACCACCTCCTTGAAAAGCATGTTCAACATTAAGTGGGTCTTTGTGTTAAAATTGGAAACTAGGGCCAAACTCCACATGGGTCATCTTATTTATGACAGATGATATTTTTCTTGGATTCCTCTCTCCGAGAGGTGTAGGATTGATCTAAAGATCATCCAATTCCGACATGTAAAAATGAAGATATGAATTTATTTATATAATGGACAAATTGTCAAGGTCGGCCAACAAGCAAAACAGGCATTCAAACCCCCAGCTCATCCTCAACGTTGCATATAAAAGGAGGAAACCTCAAGTCATTTTATCGTCATCTCATCTTCACACATCTCTCTCTCCTCACTTGATTGGGTACGCTAATCTAGGCAACTTTCCCTCACAAATGCGAAGGAAGGAGGATTTTTTTGTTTGACTGTTTGACTGTGTTGACCAGCGTTGACCAAATTTCAGAGGTTGTATCTTGGGCTGCATTGACCAGCGTTGACCGAATTTTGTCTGCAGATTGGGTGAGGTATCTTCTCCTTAGCAGGCCACAGATCTGGGCACTGAAATCGAGGTGATCTGACCTCTCATTTGACTAGCGTTGACTGCCCTAGGGCTGGCCACAGTTTGACTTTCGTTGACCAACTTTTGACTAGACTTTTTCGGACTGGTCTGGGCTGATTGGGCTTCTTGTTGGAGGCCGAAGTTGACTGGGTTTGACCAAGTTGTTTAAAGGAAGAATTCTGCCCTGTTTAACCAGAGTTGACTTTTCTCATTAGGGCTTCTTGCTGCTGTCATAAATTATCAGATTCGTAATTTTTACTATCTCTCTATCTGCTGAACTATTGAAGAATATAAGAAGAATTGATCAAGGGTTTCCCCACATTGGGGTTTGTCCCTGGCTGGTGCCACATCTTGTGTCCTCTTGTCTTGGTTTGTCTTCTATTGTTTACATTTATGTTTTATCTGCATTTTACTATCAAGTTGATGTGATTGCTAAACTGGATATTGATATTGGGCTAATAAAGAAATTGAAGTAATTTGCTCTTGAGCATAGAACATACCATTGTTACCTAAAATTATCACTTTGACCATACCAAGTGCAATTTAAGTGTCACATTGTTGGACTAACCGCTGCACCTCTAAGAATCGATCACGTGGGCTAATCATCACCCTAGGAAGATAGGACTAACTACCCACACAAGGTATGGTAAGGGTTTGGAAGTTCACTAATGCTTGTAACTTTGGTGTGATAGAAAACCTCAACAAGGTATTAGAGCCTTAGCCCAAGTTCAATTCCCACAAGTTATGTCAAAAAGGGGGGTGTTGGACTAACCACTACACCTATTAGGAATCGATCACATGGACTAACCGCGCCCTGGGAACATGGTACTAACCACCCACTCAAGTTAGTGGTGAGGATTTGGAGTTTTACTAGTGCCTGCAAGTTTTGGTGTAATGGCAAACCTTAACACGCATGGCACCTTTCCAAGTAGGATGTTTCTCCTTGTGCAAATTAACCCCATTCCTTGCCACATGTCATGATCTAGGCCTCCAATAAGGTAAGGTGTTTTCTCCTTTAGGCCTTGTTTGACACATACCTCATCATTTCATGTGTTCATTTGACTTTTGCTTGCCAGAAAGTATATTTAGGCCATCTCCCAAGCAAGTGCATCCAAGTTTACATCATCCATACATATAGTATCAAGACCCTAGATACAATCTATCTATAGCCTCTGAATTTTTCCCCGCTACCTATAATTGTCACCAAACTCCTTAAGGATATCCTATTGTCCTAGTAGGAGAAGAAAGCCCATGACAATGTGAAACAAGCCATACAATTTCAAGTGGTAATATGCATCATGTAGTTGGCATCAATCCAAGAAATAGATATACATCTTGAACAGGGATGATAAGATCATAGTCTATATATGCATACCATCCATGAGTCAATTCACCACATTAAGAATTGTGCAGAAAGGTGTGAAATGTTGCTTAATTTTAAAGAACATGGTCTGAATTAGCTGGTGTACAGAAGATAAATATGTACAGTAATATGTGGGATTGCTTCAAATTCTACTTGAGGTCATCCACAATACCTAAAACTAACCTGCCAAGAATAAACCGAAATAAACCTTTTCTTGACTCCCTAAAGTCCCAATGAACCATTGATAGCACATGAATGCAACAAATAAAAATTACAAAATGAATAATATGAAATTTGTTCACATCTGTGAGTGAGTCAATGTCACAACTAATAACATGCAGATGAAACATTTGTAGATAGACTTGGTTACTCCAAATCCTTCAAGAAGTAAGCCAACTTAATGAAAGGGAGTTGATATAGGGAATCAAAGAAAGGGAAAAATAAGTTCTGTTTTCAAAAGATTTTACTCACATATTTGTAAATATAGTTGAGGGTCACAAGCTACGAAGTCAAATAGACTAGGCATGTGACAGAACTCTGTAGAACGTAAAGCCTCTACAAGTGACATAATACCTTAATCACAGAGTAGATATACCGTATAGAAACAATTGTAAACATGCCCAGAGATGCTCCTCAAAGAAAATCTAGATCCATAGAGCAGGTAAGTTATGGATGACTTCTCCATCATCACAGCGACCACATTGCTTTTCCAGAGAATACTAGAGTCATGCAGGATGAAGGACATTTCCAAAATGTAAGAAGAAACTCCAGATGAGAAGTTAGGATATTCTTAAACTGGAGTGGAGTTAAGCTTGCCCATTTGCTCTGAAGTATTATTGTCACAGGATCTTACCATCTGATGTCAATATGCACTGAGTTTTGCATTGGAGCTCTTATATGGTACAAAATCCAGTGGAACAAAACTAAAAAGAAACTAAACTTCATAAACAGTCCATGTCAATAAGCTTTACATGAGTGATAAACAGAAATTGCAAAATAATCTTCAACATTTTCTGTGAAAGATAGTCATTACAGGTTTATTTGTTTTAAGAAAGCAAGGTTACTACAATTTAAATGTCTACTGTTCCTATCTCCTAAACTGATTTAAATTATCCAAAATAACATAAACTTGCTTATAAAACATGCATACTTTTATTTTACCTAAAAAACAAGTGTAAAAAGAAAGTGAAATCATAAATACCTGCACTCCTCTAACTTGCATCTGTTGAATGAGTTCTGTGAACACACCTGAATATGCCATGCACCCAAAAGGAAAACAGACATCGTAAGCAATGCTTCAACTTCTTTAAAAGAAACAACTTCCTGACTTGTAAGTTGTAAGTCGTAATATATGCTGCCACTCCTTTCTTTAGTATTTTGATTTTCCTTTCAGATGATCAGATATACATATACTTACAATAAGGAAATGGTTGCAGATTTCATATACAGCAAACAACAACCTCTAGCTTCTAAAGTGAAATAAGATGGCATTTATATCTCACTAGCAAACCTCAATGAAACTTTAAGCAATCACCAAGTACCACTCACTGAAATTTGAATAGCCTTTTAGAAATCACAACAGTCAAATAGTTACACGAAGGACATTCCATTTGTCAAATGATAGATTTCAAGTTTCCTATATTGAATGACCACATTTGCCGATGACATAAATGGCCCGATATTGTGTTTGCAATTACCAATATCTTTTTAGCCATAAACATAGGATATCCATCATCCTGCCTATGTATTGTGTTTGATTTTGTTTCCTTATCAGCTATTTGTACATGTTGCGTTTTCCAGTTTTCTTGAACAGACTGGCTTAGGTGCTTTGTTGCTTCCTGAGAAAACTTCATGTAAAGGTAGGTAGTTAACATTAAACTGTAGGGAATTGATTCTTTGACCATTACATTCCCAAGTCTGCCCAAAATAATTCCTCTGCTAAAGCAAGACGAGATGAGCATAACCATAACAGATACAGGCTCCATCTCTGGAACTTCTTAAGGAGAGTCTAAAGAATGACTCTAGAAAACAGTTTAATTTAGTTTAGATTTTTACAACAAATTCACTTAAAATCAACTGGAGGTTTGAGTGTTTGGAGTTCATAACCGGCTCAAATCTCTCAGATACTGCAATTCACTTTTTCGTGTCCATTTCAGGCTAGTCCATAATGAGGTGAAGATCTATATTTATCTTCAATCTCCAAGTTCATTACAACTTTTATATATATATATATATATATATATATATATATCTTCATGGGTTATACATGCAGAGTCTTGAGGATGCCATTCTCTTTTTCTCATTAATTTGTTGTGTGTTTGAATCACTTTTGTAACTGAGAACAACGATGAAACTGTAGCTTGACTGTAGAAAGCATATCAAGTTACGGGCCTCAACCAATCACAAAGTGCCTAATACTCCGTGATAACAATGGCAAGGAAGAAGATGTAGCTTCGCCGCCTAAATTATGTTACAGGCCTCGAATAATCACAAAGTACCTAATCCTCACTGTTGCGTGGTCACGTGGAACAACAACTAAAAGCTCCAATGCCAATTGAAAAAAAAACTTCAATAAGTAAAGCAGCGAAATCAATTGTTTAAAGGTTAATAGGTTTTGAATTCAAATAAGCTGTGAAAATTCCAATAGTTTGAAGCACATGCACAGAACATATAGACCCGAAATCTGACTGTGCATTATTCCTGACAATGAACAGCAGAGAGTATTTTTGGTAGAGAAGCTTAGTTTTCTATGCTTATAAGTTAATTCGCATTGCGGTCAAACTTGCAGGAGACAACATCACATGAAATCACATCAATAAGTACAACACAACATAGGAGGCCCCAATAGCATGGGCAGATTCATTCTGGACTTCAATGTGGTGAAAAATAAATAAAAACTCGTATCCAAGTTAAATATCAAGGATTCCTATTGGGGTCAGAAGGGCTCCTATATGAATAAAGTCAATTAATAATACGTAAAACCTTACCAGGGTCCGATTCAATAGTACACCAAGACATCCTGGCGTTAGTTTTGAGTCCTAACCTGCAAAAGAAAGGGACATTAACAATCAGAAACCGATTAAAAATTTAAAAATTAATCAAAAGCAAAGAGATTTCAATGGAAGAGGGGATTTTCGATGGAAGAGGAGATATAACCACTGTTCTTGACATTCAGAGAAACTACTGGAACAAACAACAATGTATATGGCTGAGACTGTAATGGGTAGGGGAAATAGAGGACCTTGTAGGTTAAAAGTGGTGCAGAGGAAGCCCTGTGTGCCCCTCACAAAAAACACTCGAAATAAATTGCTGGAAATAAAACCGTCGCGTGTAAAAATATAAAACCAATTCAATAGCTAGTAGCCTATAGAAAATCACAAGGATGTTTCGCACATAAGAGACAATACCACTGTAACTCCCAGACGACTTGTGAGATTTATAGAATGAATAATTGACAACCTTATAGTATATAGGAGTGAAAGGTAGTGGAAACATCACCTGCAATGAATAAACACGGGACCAGGAGGCTGTATTTAACTGACTACCCAATGCTCGTGGTTGGAATCCTTCTGTAACCTCACTCCTCTCAATAGCCAGACGTTGGCTTTATTATAGCAACAATTTTTGCTTTTATATTTGGCCAACGCTTTATTCAAGGCATAAATGGAGGTAGAAGGGGTAAAGTGTAAAGAGGTAAAGCATGTCCGCTTTTTTTAATTTAATGTTCACTTTTTTTTGGGTGATCTAAACTCGTGGTTTTATATATTCATTTTTTTTATATTTAATTTGATTAAAATTTTCAAATTAAATTATTATAGAAAAATTAGTAGTCAAATGGTTTATTTGTAGATAAAGATTTTCCTATTTTTAATTTAATGGTCAATTTTTTGGTAGGTCTAAACTCGTTTTATATATTAATTTTTTTATATTTAATTTAATTTAAATTTTCGAAGTAAAGTATTATTATAAAAAAATAGTTAAATGGTTTATTTTGTAGATAAGGGTTTTCTTAATTAAATTTTTAAAAATTAATTTAATTTAATTTTAATTTTAAAATTAAGTTGGTTTTAGTGGATGTCAAAAGAAAGTTTTATTCTAGATGGTTTATTTGTATAGTGAGACACTAAACTATGTTATTGGGTACTATGGATTGAAATTCATTTTTTCTTATAATAAATTATAAGTTTTTATATTTATCTTTATAATGAATCATAAGTTTTTTTTATTGTGTCAAGAGGAAGAGGCCCTTTACAACCCTGCATACCCTGCATAGGGTTGATATGTAGGTGTAATGCAAGTATATACACAATTTTAAATGTCGCCAATTTTAAATGTTGACTCAATTAATAATAAAAAAGTTAAAGGAATGAGTATATAAAATTCAATTTCTTACATTGATTTAGTTATTAACTTGTGAATAGGTTTTGTTAAAATGCCATGGACCAATACCATGTGCCCAAAAACCATAACTTATTTCACAACCAAAATATTTTATAACAATATGACAAGATTCTTAACCACGGATATTCACCTCCACTTTATTATGGATTTTATTAACTTGTAAAAAATAGGCTTTGTCACAATACAATAGGCCAATACGATGGCTTATCAATATCACATGCCCAAAAAACATAATTTGTTTCACAATCAAAACTTTTATAACAATATGAAAATATATTTAACCATGGATATTCACCCCCACATTACCATGTATATTGTTAACTCATAAATAGGCTTTGTTACAATAACATGTGCCTAAAAAAACGTAAATTATTTCACAATCAAAATCTTTTATAACAATATAAAGAGATTCAACACCGTGGATATTCACCCCCACTTTGTCATCGATATTATGAACTTGTGAATAGACTTTGTTACAATACCATGGCTTTTCAATACCACATGCCAAAAAATCATAACTTATTTCAGAATCAAAATATTTTATAAAAATATGACAAGATTCTTAACCATAGATATTCAACCTCATTTTACCATGGATATTATTAACTTGTACATAGATTTTGTTACAATACCATGGGTCAATACCATGGGCTATCAATACCACATGCCCAAAACCCCTAACTTATTTCACAATAAAAATATTTTATTTTAATTTAATTTTATAACAATTTTTTAATGGTTATAATTACTTTTGAGATATATCTAAACCCTCTAAGGACTACAAAAAATATTCCTATAGAAATTAAATTAAGGTTTTAACAAAGTAAAAAATAAGAGTACTTTTTTATATTTAAACTTGTGAAATGTATATAATATAAATAGTATTATTAAGAACCAACGTAGATCCTTCTTAACTAAGGATCCAGGCCACAAGAGCAAGCAAAGTAACTAATATTGATATAGGAAAGATAGTTCATGTTTTTTTTAAGTTTTTCATTATTTCATTTTCTTTGACCTAATTGATCCAAAATATAGGTTCGATACTTTACAACCAATTGAGTTTCTATAATTTAGATACTTTCTTAAACACAATACAATGGGATCAAATCTAAAGGCGGTGGGGGGAGGGAGGAGGGAGATAGTGACAAAGCTAGAGGGTGGAGAGAGAGAGAGAGAGAGAGGAAAGAACAAATACATAGAGAGAGGGGGGGAGTAACAAAGGAGAGATGGAGAGAGAGTGATGGAGATAGGAGAGGAGGGGAGAGAGATAGGTTGAGAAGGGTGAGAGAGAGAGATGGAGGGAAGAGATAGAAGGGGAGAGGGAGAAGGAGAGAGATAATGACAGAGTTGGAGGGAAGAGAGAGAGAGAGACAGAGAGATGGGGGGAAGAGATAGAGGAATGTGGGAGAGAATGGGAGAGAGAGGAGGAGAGAGAGATGGAGTTGGAGGGAGAGAGAGAGGGAAGGAAGAAAAAAGATATAAAGGGAGAACGGTGGCAAGAGAGAGGGAGTGACAAGGGAGTGATAGAGAGAGAGTGAGGGAGAGAGGATAGAGGGGACCAAGAGAGAGAGGGAGGGGGGTGGGGGAAGAGAGAGAGGGAGGGGGAGGGGGGTGGGGGAAGAGAGAGAGAGGGAGGATGAGAGAGTGTGTATGTTTGGGGGGAGACATAGAGAGAGGGAATAAGAAAGAGACATATAGATACAAATATAAATACTATATAGTACTATAAAACCAGCCTATATCCATCTTAACCCTAGATCTATCAAGGTTCGAGAGGGATCAAATCTCTCGAGGTGCAAACCTTTCCTCAAGTTTTGCACTCTAAAAAGAGGTTTTCACCTCGAGAGATTGGATCCCTCTCGGTGCTTGATAGATCCGAGGTTAAGATAGATCTAGGTTGGTTTACCCTTAATAATTATATAAGGTCACTTTTAAAGTAGTCTTAGAGTTTACATGGTTACCTTAACATTGAGTTGTCATAGTTGTGGAGAGAAGGGAGTATAGCTACAATTGGTCTCTCCATAAACTCAAGATAGTGATATGTTTCTTAATTCAACTTTTACCATTTTATAGGGGAATTATGTTATGATCCTTGTGCCTTAAAAATGATAAGAAACAAATAATTATAGTCAACTTTGAGAGGGAAATCTTCTTATAAAATAAATATAATGAACAAGGCAATATTTGATGATCCTAAGACTCTATATATATATATATATATATATATAAAACAAAGGATACAACTATAATAAAATGGGACCATGGGGATTTCTATCCTACATAACAATATAACAATAGAAATGTAATCATTCAATATATGGGACTTAATAAGGGGTTTTTGGGTTAACATGAGGCTTATATGGGGCTTAACATGCCCCTCTCCTTCAAAGAAGTAGTGTCCTCAACACTTGACTATTTCTAGGTATTTATGCTTAAAACATTCATCTTCCCATGTTACTTCTTCCATTGGTAGGTTCTTTCATTTGATGAGGTACTCAATAATTGCTCAATTTCTTTGTTGCTTAGTCCTTGTTTCCAAAATTGTTCTGCTTTAAGTATTATTTCCCCTTCTTCGTTGATCTCTAGTAAAATAGTTTTAGATTAAGATCTTATCACTGATGACCTTCTTTATGCAAGAAACATGGAAGACTGGATCTACACATGAATATGGAAGCAACTTCAATTTGTAGGCCATATTTCCAATCCTCTGCAACACCTTATAGGGGCCATAGTATCTCGAAGCTAATTTATTGTCCTTATTTTGCTACTTGAGGAACATCTGTTTATATGGTTGTAGTCTCAAAAATATGCAATCCCCCACTTCAAATTCCATTTCCCTGTGATGTTGATATGTTTGTTGTTTCATCATATTTTGTGTCATAGCCAAGTTGTCCTTCAATAATTTGAAAACCTCTTGTTCGTGTTGGATGTGGTCTTCTACTGCTTTGCCTTTATAATCCCTTTCAAAGGTGATTTGATGGATGGGAGATGATATCCATAAAGTGCCATAAATGGTGACATCTTTATGAAGTATGGAAGGATGTGTTGTACCACCATCTACCAAGGGAAACGATTTGACCCATTTTGTTTGTTTATCAGATGCAAAGCAACGTATATATCCTTCTAAATGTTTATTCACAATCTTAGTTTTCCAGTCAGATTGAGGATGGTAAGATGAGTTGTGAACCGAATGAGTACCCAAAGAAGAAAATAATTTCGTCCAAATTTTCCGAATGAAAATAGGATCTCTATCACTTACAATATTATTTTTTATTCCATGTAGCTTTTGGACTGTTTCCATGAATTCTTTTGCCACAATATTTGCTTTAAGAGGATGAGAAAGAGAACAAAAGTGGGCATACTTTGTCATTCAATCTACCACTACTATAATGACACTCTTTCCTTCATATTTGGATAAAACTGTAATAAAATCCATTGAAACTTCTTCCCAATGCTAGCTTGGTGTGGCTAATGGTTGAAGGGGCCATGGGGTCTTGATAGTCTCTCCTTTATTTTGTTGGCATACCATACATTCCACCACAAATTTTCTCACATTTGCTTTAATACGTTCCCAAAAATACATTTCTTTATCATATGGTATGTCTTCAAGAGCCTTGAATGTCCTCCTATAGGAGAAGTGTGCAATTCCAATAGGACCCTTTGTTTGAGTTGAGAATTCTTATATAAGTATAAGCAATCTTGATACTACAACAAAACAATTTTCCATGTAAATTTGTCTACTACATCAGGGTCCTTGGGTTGTTGAATGATCTTGCATATCTTCACACATTGCTACAATTTTATCCTTGCTTCTTCCACCCTGTCAGATTGTGGAATGGGAATAGCACAAAGTAAACCATTTGTGTCTTCCTCTTTCCTTGAGAATGCATTTGCCATAATATTTTGTTTTCCTTTTTTGTATATAATTTCAAATTCATAACCTAATATATGTGTGACCATGTTTTGTTGCTCTTGTTAAGATAATCTTTGTTCCAAGAAGTACTTCAGAATATCATGATATGTTTTTGCTTTGAAGTGTCTTCCTATTAGGTATGGATGTGATTTCTTAACTACATGTAGTATGGCCAACATTTATATTTCATATATTGGCCTTCGTAAGTTCTTTCCTTTAAGTTTGTAACTTTCAAAGGTAAGGGGTCTTCCTTCTTGCATCAAAACTGTACCAGTACCATGGTTTAAGGCATTACACTCCACAATAAATATTTTTGTGAAGTCAGGTGTTTCCAAGACAAGAGTTGTACACATAGCCTCTTTAAGTTCTTCAAATGGTTTGGTTACTTCTTTGGTCCAAGAAAATGCTTCCTTCTTTGATAATTTTGTTAGAGGTACTGCTACTTGACCATATTTCTTGAAATATTTTTGGTAATATCTTGTTAATCCTAATATTCCTCTGAGTTTCTTCAAGGTATTTGGGATTGGCCATTCCCTCGTAGCTTTGATTTTTTTAGGATCCACCTTGACACCATCGTGTGATACAATAGGGCCCAAGTATTCCACTTCTTGAACCCCAAAATCATACTTGGAAGACTTTGCATATAGTTGTTGCTCTTCCAATAGTGTCAAGACCTTATCAACATGTTGTACATGCGCCTCCCGAGATTCGTTATAAATTATCATATCATTAAAAAATACTAGGACAAATTTTTATCAAACTTTGAAATGTTGTAGGTGCATTTGTAAGTCTAAACATCATAACCAAAAACTCATAGTGACCTTCATATGTGTTATGCGTAATTTACAATTGTGGACAGAAGTATCTTCCCTAGACCTAGTGGATTGGTCTAGAACAACAAAAAGAAAAGAATATAAAGTTCCCCTTAGAGAAATTGAAGAATGGAAAGAGGCTTACTTGAAATTCGTCGGAAGCTCTACTCTCCTCTCGGCTTGTAAGCTCCAATTGTAGCTTTGATTGCTATAATTAGAACCTGCACATACAATCAACACAAGGAAAAGATCTACGACATCTATGTAACATTATCCAAATACTTTATTCAATGGATCAACAGAGAATTGAAGTATATGAATGTAAAGATAACATAACACATATAAGAAAACGGTATACTCTTTGTATTAAAATGAATAGGAGAGAGTTTACAACCAAGAATAGTAGTTGATCTTGTAGAGATCTCCCCAAGTTGACTTGTCCTTCTTTATCACAAAGCACACCTCAATGTCACCCTAATGCATGAAGATGATGACTCTCTTAGATTCAAGGCAGCAACATGAGGGTATGATCAGTCTCCAAAATCCAACCTTAATGTTGTAGATGGTTGTAAATTTATAGGAGAGTGTGGTAGTTTAGGAATTCTTATCCATTTACCAATCTAGGCTTGAGATCCACTCTTGATGGGAGGATGAGCTCAAGGGATAAGAGGTGAAATCTCCAAGGTAGGATCAGATAGGATTCGAAGTTCTTATCCAAGGTAAATGGTTGAAACAACTCCTGGAAGCTTCTGGAAGAGGAAGCTTTGGGAATTTTTATTTTTTTCCCGAATTTCTAGAATCAGTGCACCCCCAACAAGGGACAACCTATTGTTGATTAACATTGGTGCAGAACTGAGGGACCTACTGTTGAACGTGGGTCCCTAAAGGGCCAGGGTGTGCCGGGCCTTAAAAGCACTGATTTGAGGTAGTCAAGCCCAAAAAATCAGGGATTTGGAATATTCATGCTTAGGGATTTATGTAGGGATGATGACAAGGTGTTCACGGATGTGGATTGATCCATTTTGTAGGCATGTTGACTAGTTGCGACAAAATGGCCTATAACAGATTGCCCCCTAAAGCGCAAAGTTAGAAACAATGTCCGATGACTGAAGTGTTTTACCTTGTGACAAGGTTGGATCAAGAACAATTGGTTGAGATCATCATTTGTTATAATACATTTCATCATGATACCTTTGTTGAAGGAGGCATACCCATGCTCAACACATAAGCTAACATTACATGTACAATGATCAAAAAGTCACGTCCACTAATGACAAAGTGTGGATTCATGATTGGATGACTGTTTATATGATCATAGCCATCATGCTTTGTAATCTTGCATTAATCCTGAAAGCGCAGCCCAGATGGATGGAACTAAATCTGGGGTCTTCTATCTCGTTCACTCGATTGTCCAAATGTACGAATCTAACCATGCAAATAAAGGAGTTGGAGTTGAACATGGTAGACACTATCTGATTACCATCTAATGATGTAATTCGTTAACAAACGCAAGAGAAACCACTGATGATGTTAATGGCTCTCAAAGTAAAACAATACAATATGTATGGTGTGGATGAAGGAGTTGAAGTCGAACACCACACAAAATCAGTCAGTCCAAGGCCAATGATGAAAACATGTCATTGAGAGTGAGGAAACTTGTCATTGATGTATGTAAGCCCCAAGGTACTGAATAAACAAATTCTAAGTCAACTTCCTGGATAGTGAGTTAATGTTGACAAGAAGCGACTCGTCGCAAAAGGGCCTTGATGTATCCCCCATTAACGACATGAAACAAGTATCATGATTTGAGAAGAATGATGTTGATTTGGAACTAGTTCAGGAATGATAGTCATGGAATGAAGGCCTAAGAGTATCGTAGCAGATATCAACTAAATGACTTCTCTTGAACACATCAGCGACAATGAATGGAGTTGGCAACATTGACCCAAAACTGAAAACAGAGGCTTTGAAATGGTGTGATGAACCAAAAGACAGGCAAATTTCCCACCCCAACAACCATGGAGATGAAGTGGAAGAGTGTCGTGTTCAAGAGCGACTTGCTGCCATTAATAGGTGGAGTATCCGGTTCTCCCAATTTCCCCAACCATTCCTGGTCAGTACCTCTTTATTTTTTAACAAGCTTGAGGAGGATAACATATGCTTGACATGTAAGTTCATCATTCAGATGAATCCATCTAAGTATCTTTAACGAACCCTGAGAATGAGTGGTTTGGTCCCATCATGTTTGACGAGTCCATCATTTTTTGATGTTTTTATGAGTCCAACAAAGATGTAACTCGACTCCTTTTTCATGTTTAGAGAGTTTGAAAAGAGGCAAAAAGAAAAAACCCCAAAGGTTCATTTTCATAAATAGTCTCTTGAGTCCGAAAAGGCAGAAAATGATACTCATGAGAACCTCTTAGCCATGTTCGACTAAGGTATTCCTTTTTCGTAGATAGTCTAGCTCAGTGCAGAAAAAGGGTTAAACTTATACTGAGTAGACGTCTTTTAATTTACTTGAACGAGTTCGAAAAGACAAGTGCTTAGCAATCTTTTCATATTTAGGGAGTCTGAAAAAGCTAAAAGAGGACTCCACCGGGAGGAACGAGTGGTAAAAAATAAAATAAAATAAAAAAAATTAGTTTCGGTAATGATGGGACTGCTCAAAACATGTAGAAGTTAAGAAACTGGCTAATAATACCACTCATTGCAGCGGTTCCTCAGGAAAGGGTAAAACAACCAAGTGAAATTGTATGATCGGCCAAACAGATGGTGATGATGGAAAGAGAAAATAGAGGCTCATCTGCCATAAATAGGCTGATAAAAATGGCAATCACAATGGATAGGAATGGTTTCATTTTTACACAAGCTTGAAACATGTGGAACTATGCTTGAAAATATTTGAAGATGGTTTAATTTTTTTCACAAGCTTGAAACATGAGAAAATTTATGCTTGAGAGTGGTTTCATTTTTACACAAGATTAAAACAGAGAAAAACTATGCTTGAAATAAGTTTTCTTGCCCCTAGCATAATGACTCAATTTTAGGCACATGCCCCCCAAGCTTCATTTCATTCACCTAAGTAAACTATAGGTTACTAACAGGTGGATGGAATGAAGGTTCATTTATGAGATCAAGTGAAAGACTCGACTGGGAATTTACGAGATCTAATCAAAGAATCGAATTGGAGGGATATTTGTTTCATTTTTTAACGAGCTTGACATAGGAAAAGAACTATGCTCAAGGGAACTTGTTTCATTTTTTAATGAGATTGACACAAGAAAAGGAATTGTGCTCCAAGACCTTGTTTCATTTTTTAATGAGCTTTGAAACAAGAAAAGGAACTCTGCTCATGTTTCTCAATCATGACCTGCAAAAGGCCATGGCTTCCAAGAGGTTCTCATTAGATGGGAGAACAACACTTTGGAAGGTATTAAAGGATCCAATGGAAAGATCAAACTCCAATGCCCCCAATAAGTGATGCACTACATCACCTCCTAGATCATCAGTAGATGCGGACATGGAACAGGTTACCACATAATTAATCTGTAGTGGGGGAGATACCACTTGCATATAAGGAATATTTGGGGAAGCTGGTTGATTGGGAGTCAAATTAGTACCAAAGAATCAAAGTTGGTTAATGGTCACGATTCTTCCTTCATGTGGGAAACACATCACACGAAAGAGTGAAGGGACAAGAGCTCCCATGTCATAAACATAGTAACGCCCAAGGAGTAAATTAAAATCCAAAGGTCCTTGGACTACCATCGCATTGATATAGACAACATTTCCTCCCAAAGTAATAGGCAACTGAGGAAGGATCCCTAACAGTTTACTGGTTCCTTAGTTTAAAGCCAAGAGATTATGAGTGGTATGAAGTTCACTCTCTAAGGGAAAGGTATGATCAAATGAAGGTGGAATCGAGTCAACCATTTTCTCAACCAATGGTTGGTCATCAACGGACTCATGGGATTCACATTTAGAGAGAGTGGGATTGACTTGAGATGGATTTTGATCAATCACTTCAACAACTACTGGAGGATTAGGGGAAAGCTTTCAATAACCAGCCATAAGATGAGGTTGAGAAGTTATAAGGTTTTCCATTACTTTTGATGCTTCGTCCATATAAGGACAAAGGTTAATAGGATGATTCCCTTCACATAACTTACGGTGGTACTTAACTTTACCCTTCTTCATGTGGACCTTACTATTACTAGTTGAAGGTTTGTCACCAACATGATCTCCACAGGCTGATGTCCAGGGTTGATGTGAGCCTGTGGACCACACTTCTAATACATTGGGAATACAAGGAAAATCTCTAAGAAGGTGATCACCCTTACATAAATTGCAAGGGAATTTAAATTTGCGAGGTTGATTGGAAGATTTTGTTGAAAATGCAATAAGAAAATCCTAATTGAATTTTTTCCTTGAATTAAATTAGGAATAAGATTGTAATTCCACATCACAAGACTTGTACGAGTTAACCAAGTTAAATTGACTTAGTTGGCTCAGTTAATTCGAGTTGAGGTTCTAACTAGAGTCATGCAGAGTGTCTCCTACATTATAGGAGCCCTATTTGAGTTTATTTTGAGTTGTAATTAATTAATTTATTTTAACTGAGTTAAAGTAAGTTAAACTAGTTCCAACTAATGGAGGAACTAGTAGGAGGTCAGACAATGGCGTGTTGCTTCATGTGTTCAACCAGTTAACTGATGATTCACTTATAAATAACTCATGCATGTCAGATCTGAGAGTTACCCAATTGAGATTGGACTTCAGGAACAATGTACTATCAATTGTATAATCATCTAAATTGTACAGGTCGTGCATGCAGTCAGAGGAAGGCCTGTGAGGATTACACAATTCATATTGAGGAATTTCCCTAATTAATAGGGGGCTATTTCCTAAGGAAACAACGCAAGGAAATAGGGACTTGGGCATGCATAAATTTGGTTAAGTGTTGGCATGAGCTTGTTTATGAAGTTGTGAGACAGATAGAGATAGTGCAGAGGTTGCTCAAGCTTGAACAAAGCGTTGTAACCTTCTCATATTTTTCTGAATAATGCAATATATAGATAGCAGGGGTTTTTAGGTGTGGCTTTCCCTAGGAAATCATTGTGTAATGTGTTGATTGAATTATTTCTCTTGTATGTTTCATGATTTCTCGATCGATTAATTGTTTCCACTAATGAGTAGAGTAGATTCAAGTATTTTGTTTTGGAGAATTACATAAGTAGTTTGAATCTACGAAGAATTTATACATGGTACCAGAGCATAAGTCACTTTAGAAGAGGAGAATATGAGTTTTTCTTTTGTAGGTGAAATCTAATTTGCAGTATCATTCTTCAGAGCCAACAAGATGTTGTTCTATGGATTGAGACTCAAATATGCCCTTGAGGGTAGTTTGAATTATATTGGTTGGAAGAATGGGATGGAGGCAGTGTTGGAAGACAACGAGCTGAAGGGATTCATAGACACTGATATTCCTAAGCCTCCAATAATAGATGCTCAAGATCTGGCAGAGTGGAAGAGATGTTTTGCAAAGGCAATAAGGATCATACTAGGAGTTTGAGATCATATTGTCTTGAACCTCCATGGGAAGGAGACTCCATATGCAATGTGGAAGGCCTTGACAGACCTATTTCAGAACAACAGTGACCACAAGAAGTTGGCACTAAAGGACAAGCTCAGGAAAATCAAGATGGAGAAGAGCGACACAATTCCAAAGTACTTGACCAAGTTCACCCAATGTTGGGATGAGCTTGAAAGTGTTGGTGTTACAAATGTTGAAGATGATCTCATCAACCTAACACTTTTAGGCCTTCCCAAGAGTTGGCACAACTACTAAGATTTGATAAATGGGAGGGAGAAGCTACAAGAGTGCGAACATTTGTGGTTGAACTTCATCCAAGAAGAGATTCGGCGAAACACTGGAGATGGATCCTCATCCAAGCATGATGATGAGGAGAACTGTGTCTTGGCTGGAAAGGCAAAGAAAGGAAAGGAGAAGTCATCTCATTCCAAATCAGATTCCAGTAAGGGCAGCAAGAATAAGCACTTGTCGGAGATTAAATGTTTTCATTGTCATGAGTTGGGACACAATGCCACGAAATGTCCGCACAAGAAGGTTGACAAGAGGCCCTCAAGAGGAGCGCAAGGTGAAGCTCTTGCTTCACAATTCGAGTTGGATTTCATCCTCATTGCTTGCATGGTGACATTAATTATGGGTAGTGTGTGGTGTCTGGATATTGGAGCCTCATTCCATATGACCGGAAACAAAGAATTCTTTAGTGACTTGGAGGATAAGGACCTCCAGATGCACATCGAAATAGGAGATGATGGAAGGTATAACGTGACCGACATCAGTACTGTTACTTTTTAGAGGAAGTCTAGTTATCCTCTCACATTAAAAGATGTCATGTATGTTCTAGGTCTAAATACGAATTTAGTTCCAGTTGTTATGTCAGAGGACCATGGCTACTATGTGATATCTAGCAAAGGAAAGGCTTTACTTCGTCACATAGCCTCAAGACAAGTGAAGCAGATCAGGGTTTGGGCAAAGAACCTCTACAAATTGGATGTAGAAGATTGTGTTGCTTTGAGCACAAAAGCATAGAAGGTGTAGAGCCGAGACATCGATGAATTGTTGCATAGAAGATTGGGTCACTTGTGCCACAAAGCCTTGAAGATCATGCAACAAATTTCTACAAGACTTCCCAAGGGTGCACTAGAGCAGAGAAACACATGTAAAGGGTGTACATTAGGGAAATACACCAAATCCACCTTTCATGATAAGGACATTCAAGCGCAAGAGAAACTTGAAAGAGTTCAGTTAGATGTGCGTGGACCATTCTCGAGCCTCCACAACCAAGCACATGTATTATGTAATATTTGTAGATGATTTCTCACATAAGTGTTGGATTTTCTTCATGCAGAAGAAATATCAAACGTTCTCTAAATTTTGTGAATTTAAAGCACTTGTTGAGAAAGACACTGGCAGGAAAGTGAAGACTCTTAGGAGCAATAATGATGGAGAATATGTGTCGAATGAATTCAAGAACTTATGTGCATTAGAAGGCATTTGACAGGAATTAATAGCACCCCATAACCCACAACATAATGGGGTGGCTAAAAGGAAGAACATAAGTATTGTGGGAGCTATATAGGCAATGTTACATGATCAGGGTCTACCGTTGCACTTGTGGGCTGAAGCATGCAACACAGTTATAAATGTGCAGAACGAGAGTCCTCATCGGATTCTCGGAATGAGTACACTAGAAGAAGCTTTTTCAGGTAAGAAACCAAATGTGGCACACTTTAGGATCTTTGGTTCATTAGTTTATTGTCATGTTACCAAGGAAGCAAGGAAAAAGCTATAGCCAGCAACTGAGTTGGACATATTTATGGGGTACACTGATACACCTCACAACTATCGAGTGTACCTACCATCTCACAGGATCACAATGGTTCATAGAGATGTTAAGTTCAATGAAGAGAAGGCCATGAGATGTTCCCTTGAGAGGGAGCTTTGGTTTCATGCAATGAGGAGTTTTTAGCTCCAAAGGAAGAACCTTAGGATAATGTGGAGCAGACACATATAGAGGAGCAGAGAGTGGAAGAATCCACTCATGCAGAGACTTCCAAAAATGGAAGGAAGCGCACTAGAGAGGCTAACAGATTGATACATGATGCTAAAGAGAATGTGGGAGCACCCACATCACAACACAGGCAGAGGAGGTCACTATATCGGTACATTGGCTACATTAAGCGAGAGTGTAGATATTTATCCATCCTCATTCGAGGAAGCAATGTAGCAACCAATATGGGTTGATGCCATGGTAGAGGAGTATGACTCCATTATCAGAAAAAATGTTTGGGAAGTGGTACCAAGACCAGCAGACAAGTCAATGGTGAGTTCTAGATGACTTTATAAGGTAAAGAAAGCAACATATGGGAGTGTGGAGAAACATAAGGCTAGATTTGTGGCCAGAGGGTTCTCTTAGGTGGAGGGAATCGATTACAAGGATACCTTTGCTCCAATAGCAAGGTACTCTTTAATTAGATCTGTTGTATCACTTTCAGCGCAGATGGGATGGAAGATACATCGGATGGATGTGAAGACAACATTCCTCATTGGAGTGATTAAGGAAGAGGTGTACATTCAACAATTGGAAGGATTTGAGACCTTCAATAGAGAGTCTCATGTGTGTAAACTCAAGCAAGCATTGTATGGATTGAAACAAGCACCTCATGCTTGGTATACCAGGATTGACAACTATTTCACTAGGTTGGGCTTCACCAAAAGTGAAGCAGATGCGAACCTTTACTATATTGTGGTTGAAGGTAAATTGTTGATTATAGTATTATATGTCGATGATTTAATTCTAACAGGTGATGAGAAGCTAGTAAAATCTTGTAAATAGGACCTTGCAAGAGAATTCAAGATGAAGGACCTGGGGCTCATGATTTATTTCCTTGGTATGGAATTATGGTAAGGAGATGAGGAACTATTTGTCTCTCACCGCAAGTATTCCAACGAGATACTAAAGAAGTTCCACATGGAGAGTAGCAAACCCTTAGAGACTCCTTTAGCAGGAAATTGGAGGAAGGAAGATGCTACTGCAGGTGAAGTAGTGGAGGCTACTATTTATAGGCAGATTGTGGGTTCACTTATGTATTTGGTGAACACACGACCGAACACATGTTTTGAAATTAACCAACTTAGTCAAGAAATGGTTAATCCAACCAAACTCTATTGGAAGGAAGCTAAAACATGTGTTGAGATACCCCAGAGACACCACTCAGTTTGGTCTTTGGTACATACGAACAAATGGAGTGAATCTTCAAGGCTTCATAGATGCAGATTGGGCAGGGAGTCCATCTGATTGGAAGAGCACATTAGGGGGTATCTTTAGTATTGGATCAACAACAGTTTCTTGGTATAGCAAGAAGCAGAGATCAATTGCACTCAGTTTGGCAGAAGCAGAGTACATGGCTTCTAATCAAGTAGATTTTGAAGCTATCTGGATGAGGAAGATCCTTGTTGGGTTATTTGGTCATCAGATGGATCCTATAGTGATTTACTCTGACAATCATAGTTGTATCAAACTCTTTGAGAATCCAGTTTTTCATGATCGGTTCAAGCATATCGACATCCAATATCACCATCTACGATATTGTGTGCAGAGGAGAATCATGTTGTTGGAGTACATTCCTATCAAGGATCAGGATGCAAACATCTTGACTAATGAACTGTCAAGAGGAAAATTCAAGTTCCATAGAGGTAGGATTGGTGTATCTTATAATCCCTTTCTTGTTGCGAGGGAGTGTTGAAAATGCAATAAGAAAATCCTAATTTAATTTTGTCTTTTAATTAAATTTGGAATAAAATTGTAATTTCACATCACAAGACAACTTGCACGAGTTAACTAAGTTAATTTGACTTAGTTGGCTCAGTTAATTCGAGTTGAGGGTCTACCTAAAGTCATGTAGAGTGTCTCATACATTATAGGAGCCCTCGTTGAGTTTATTTTGAGTTGTGAATAATTACTTTAGTTTAATTGAGTCAAAGTCAGTTAAACTAGTTCAAAGTTATGGAGGAACTAGTAGGAGGTCAAACAATGGGGTGTTGCTTCATGTGTTCAACCAATTCACTGATGATTCACTCATAAATAACTCATGCATGTCAGATCTGAGAGTTACCCAATTAAGATTGGAGTTTAGGGGCAATGTACTATTAGTTGTATAATCATATGAATTGTATAGGTGGTGCATGCAACCATAGGAAGGCCTATGAGGATTGCACAATTCATATTGAGGTATTTCCCTAATGAATAGGGGGCTAATTCCCAAGGAAACAATGCAAGGAGATAGGGACTTGGGCAAGCTGAAATTTGGTCGTATTGGCCTGGCTTGTCTATGAAGATGTGAGATAGATAGAGATAGTGAAGAGGTTTCTCATGCTTGAGCAAAGCATTGTAACCTTATCATATTTTCTGACTAATGCAATCTATAGATAGTAGGGGGTTTTAGCTGTGGCTTTCTTGAGGAAATCATTGTGTAATGTGTTGATTGAATTCTTTCTCTTGTATGCTTCATTATTTCTCGATCGATTAATTGTTTATGTTGATGAGTAGAGTAGATTCAGGTCTTTTGTTTTAGAAAATTATATAAGCAGTTTGAATTTACACTGATTTATCCATACTAGGTTCATTGGTAGCAATGGTTGTTTGGTTGCCCCCCTGCTTATTTTGCTTCTTATTTTTCATCCTTTTCTTCTTCTTCTTAGCTTCCTGGTTACTAGAATCAAGACTTTCACCAGGCGAGGAGGAAGAAAGGGATGAAGAAACAACAGGTGAAGAAGGCAAAGGGTCAACTTTAGGATCAACTTGAGGTTGATATTGTTCAGGTGAAGGAGAACTTGGTTGAGGAGAAAATTGG
Source organism: Pinus tabuliformis (assembly GCA_031772625.1). NCBI lineage: Eukaryota > Viridiplantae > Streptophyta > Pinopsida > Pinales > Pinaceae > Pinus > Pinus tabuliformis. Next base: position 45,785,591 of record CM062815.1, read on the forward strand.
AAATTCATAACCATAGGGGTTGAAAACAACCAAACTGGAAAACCAATAGTAAATTGGGGGAGGGACAAAATTTCCATATAAGGAGCACCAATATTTCCAAAAGAAGGAAAAGTACTAGGATTCCCGTCAGAGGGGTTTACTTGATTGGTAGAGTTAGGAACTGTTGCCATTAGTCTCAACCTAATATCTGTTCCACGGTAAGGATGTTGTTTCACAGTCAATTAATTGATTTTATAATTTTACAACAAAAATAAATAAAAAAGGGGTAGCTAGGCAAAAGGGTTTGCCAAGTCACTGTGAGCTCCAATATACCACGTTGGTGAACCAAGGATTTACGTACGTGTAGACAATCTCCTCGAATGTTGTGTTCGGTGTATCACAATGTAGAAGGCAAGTAACTCGGTTACCTATGGTGAGGATAGCATCTTAAGGTGGGCTTCCATAATATACTCGACGGTATGTGGAAGTGCAATCTGTGCTAGTGTTGTCTAATTCGTAACCGCATGATGAGAGCATTCCCATATACTTTTCATGCGTGGAGCATCATCCAATATACCCAGAGGTACGTGGAGAACGGTCATATACACTTACGTACGTCGAACGGGATATCACCCCCAGAATGAAACGCTGGAAAAAAAAATGGCAGCTCCCATGTTTATAGACGTTGAACACGTCTCTAGCCTAGACCTCTAAATGTTTGTCATTAAGTTTCAAATGCTCCTTAATATTGATTCAATAAATTTTAAAGATTATCTTGTTAGTTTTAGTTTTCGAGGCTCACCATGAATTTCACCTGAATATCCTAAAACTGCAATCTAGCATGATGAAATGAAACATTTTTTCAATGAAATCTATGTATGGGAGGGAAGAGAACAAAGAATATGCAACATACAAGATCTAACAAACAATATTGTTAATCAATCCCCCTAATGAAATTGTTCCTATTTCCAATTTCACACACAAAACCCTAGATGCAATGCATGATGCATACGATTTTTCTTTTCAATTCCACTTAATTTTTAGATGAAAACTAAGATGCTTGTCTAATCAATGATAAAAGAAACTATTCAGAACGATGATTGGAACACCAATTCTTTCAAGCAATCAATGATCAAGCAATCAGTTTGTTAATGACCTAATTGAAAAGAACAAAGAAAAATCAAAACAAATTCTTATCAAAGGAACTCAAAACAAAAAGTAAACAAGATGAAGGCTTCAAAGGGACTAATACACACTCAGGGACACAAGGAGTACCAATTGGAACAAAGTTAATTAGAGAAAAAATCATAAAAAGGATTTTTTTTTGCATGAAACAGGGGTCAACGCTACAGATATGCTACCAGTGCTCTACAACGTAGGTGTAGAGAAGGCCAGGGAGCATTGCAACACTTTGTCAATAGACAGGGGGAGCGTTGATCGAGGTAAAGCTAATTTTTGAAAAAAAAATTAAATGAAGCTAAATGAAAGGTCTTCCTAGGGTTAATTTAGATTGAGTGAGGTAATGGAAGTATGTTTAAGAGGTTAAACAAGTACTAGGGACAAGGAAACCACTAAGGGAATGAAATGATCCCCAATGGAGTCACGAATATGTTATGCAGAATTTACAACTACAGACGGAAGTATCTTCCCTAGACCTAGTGGACTGGGCTAAAACAACAAAAAGCAAAGAATATAAAGTTCCCCTTAGAGAAATTGAAGAATGGAAAGAGGCTTACTTTGAATTCATCGCAAGTTCTACTCTCCTCTCGACCTATAGGCTCCAATTGTAGCTTTGATTGCTATAATTAGAATCTTCACATACAATTAACACAAGGCAAAGATCTACAGCATCTGTGTAGCATTATCCAATTACTCTATTTAATGGATCAACAAAGCATTGAAATATATGAATGTAAATGTTAGGTCCCTATACTACTAGTGTAACCCCTTATTGTTATTAGTTCAACCCCCTTATTATATTGTTGTGCCCATGTAGTCCCCATATTGTTATTATTGTGCCCCATAGAAGCCCACTATTGTTATTATTGTGCCCTTACATTATCATTGGTATGTCGGCTCTGATTATATTATGACCCATTAGACTCCTATATGTAGCAAGGAGGTCCTGTCATTTGTATCATCCAAGAATTGTTCATTTGTGTAATGTAAAGGAGGTTGCCTCCTCGAAGAGGCTTATTTCTAAGGTGTTTATCTATATTTTCTATCTTTTTGTGAGCTAGTATCATAACATTTGGTATCAGAGCCTTGGATTCTAGGGTTTCACTGCTCCGAACGGGTCATCGTGGCATTTTCGTTATAAAGTTGTTTCTGTGATGTTGCAGAAGCTAAAAAAACCCATTTGAGCTGCAATTGTTCTGAACTTCGAGTCCAAATTTCAGAGGTTGTCTCGCTATATTTTCGGATATATGATCTGAGGAAGTTAGGGTTTTTGCAGACTCTCAAATTACATTCCAAATAGGTGACCTGGGAAAATCATCATAACTTTTGTTCTGAGCATCAGATTGAAATTTTGTAAGAAGTTTCAAAAAGAGGACGACCTGTAGTTTTATGTATATCAGTTTCAGGTACTAAGGTTGAAACAATGATACGTGGAACTTCGTATTAGTTCGCTCTTCTGAAAAGGTCTATAATCAGGTCATCATGGGAGATTTTACCTAACTCTTTTTTGTAGAATCCAATATTGATCAGACTTGCGGGGTTAGAAAGAGGACCCATAGGGTTACTGTAATACGCAATTTAAGAACTTGGAGATCTAAAATTATAGAGGTACAGTCGTTTCAAGATCGAGCTCCTAAAATCAAGAAAAGGTGATATGAGGAAGTTTGATGGTAAGGATCCAATAAATTGGATACTACAGATGGAGCAATATTTTGATCTACATGAGTTGCAACTATTACAAAAGGTACATATTGCATCTTCATATTTAGAACCGGATCAATTTTTATGGTATAAAGGGTTTTGTCCTCGTAAACCACATGTTACATGGTCAATTTTCACGGAGGAAATGACAACACATTATGAGGATAAAAAGAGCAACACCTTCTTTAGCCAATTGATAAATTTCAAACAAAAGTGTTTAATGGCAGAGCACATTGAGGACTTTCAAAAATTAAATATAAGGGAAAACGATATTCCCGAGAAGCATAGGATTGATGTCTTCATAGGGACTTTAAAGGATAACATTCAACATGAGGTTCGTCTTTGGGAACTTGATTCATTGGAGAAGGCATTCAGGTTGGCAAGAAAAGTGGAAAGCAAATTATGGCAACAAGGAAGTCTACCCCTCACAACTATAAATATGGAAGTGTTGTTTCTCCTAGCCTTCCACAACCTACAAGGTTGACACCACAACAATTGGAAGAAAAAAGAGAAAAAGTGCTTTGTTACAATTGTGATAGCAAATACACTAAAGGTCATAAGTGTGCTAAGAAGAAATTATTTTACATAGATTATGAAGAGGAGGAATAAAAGGATCAAGAAACATCAAAAGAAGAGGATATACACCAAGAACCAACCCTCAAGAAAGAAGAAATGAATCTGACCATATCTTGTAATGCATTGGCTGGAATTACCACTCCTCAAATTATCAAGATAGAAGGACATATGAAGAAGAAAAATGTTCAAGAAGTGAAAGATTACATCGAGCATCAAGAAATGAATCCAATCATATCTTGTAATGCATTGGATAAATTACGACTCCTCAAACTCTCAAGATAGAAGGACATATCAAGAAGAAAAAGATTCAACCAGTGGAAGATCACATCGAGCATCAACAACAAGTTCTCCAACTTTTAAAGGATAACGCCACTTTGGTGCAGAATCGAATGAAACAACAGCAGATTAACATCGCAGTGAAAGAAGTTTTGATGTAAGCGATTGGGTATTTATATGACTACATCTCAAGCAAGCTATTTATGAGAAGGAAATGTTGGCAATATTACATGCACTTAAGAAATGGCGAACTTACCTAATGGGAAGACACTTCAAGGTAAAAATGGATAATAATAGTCTTAAATACTTTTTAGAACAAATATTATCTTTGGAAGAATAGAAAAAATGGGTCACAAACATGTTGGGTTATGACTTTGAAATCATCTATAAAAAAGGGAAGAAAAATGTTGTTGTAGATGCACTCTCAAGAAAGGATGAGGATGTGGAAGCATTGTTTTGTGTTATTTCTATTATCCAACCAGATTGGATAAACGAAGAAAGGGATGAATGGAAGAAGGATGAAGAAGTGTGGCCACTCATTCTTGCAGAAGATCCTAGTTCAAACAATATTTCCAGAACTTGACAAGGAATGAAAAATCATATTGGAGCCTGGAGCAGTCACAGAAACAAGAACCCGACAGCTACAAAAGCAATCAATTTCAAAGTATCTCATCAAGTGGAACAGCTTACCCGCTGAAGATTCCACATGGGGGGATAAGCATTTTATACAGAAGCATCAAGAACTACTCAAGCGTTGAGGAAAACACTTTTTGAATGAGAGGGGCATGTTAGGCCCCTATACTACTAATGTAACCCCTTATTGTTATTAGTATAACCCCTTTATTATATTGTTGTGCCCATGTAGTCCCCATATTGTTATTATTGTGCCCCATAGAAACCCACTATTTTTTTTTTTTTTACAGGAACGGTTATGGAGCTTTTATATTAATCTTGGGCAAAATGCCAAAATCTGATTACATTATAAGCTTCTTTGTCTTAATGCATTTCTTCGCTAAGAATGTAGCTGAAGCTTACAAGTTTCTTCCTTGGATAGACCCCCGCTGAGCTAATTTCAGAGATTTTCCCCCACTTGAAAATACAAACAAATTGATTTAGTAATAGACAGTAGAACATGGCAGCAGTCTAATTATGGAATGGGTTCCCATGATTCTTCTTCCTCTTTCAGCTTGGTCCTGGCAAAGAGAAGGACAGCTTTATTGACTTCGATGTCTGCCTTTTTATTGTGGATTCTCAACACGTGGTAGTACTTCAAATCCTGAAAGTTGTTTTCCAAACCTTTGATCCTGGTGATCAGCCTTGCTAGATTGAGGTCCGCTACTGGTGTGTTGGAGACCATTGCATTTATAATGACTTGAGAGTTTCCTATGACAAATGCTTCATTTATGTCCAGTTCTTTGAATGTTGGTAGTGTAGCCTAGTCCCCAGGCGTAGGAGTGAATTTTTTCCCCGGTTTGATTTAGAACAACACCTCCTGCACCAACTTTTCCCGGATTTCCCTTTGCTGCTCCATCAAAGAAAAGGAAGTGCCTTGCTTGCGATTTAAGCCACTCTTGGAAGTCATTCTCGGGTTTTCTTATTTGCCATTCTTTGATAGTGGGGGTTTTTTTGACTGCTGGGTGAAATTGAAGTTCTAGCGTTGATCCCCATGCTATATCCTGCTGTCTGAGGTTGGAGTCGTCTTTTATATCAATCAAGCACTCCTTTATGTGACTTTTAATCTTGATTTCTAAGACTTTGTGACTCTGTTTTGTGTTTCTAAAAATTCTTTTATTACGCTCTATCCATAACTGCCAACAGATAATTTTTGGGAGGACAGCCCATGTTGCTTTGATAATCAGATTTTTAGGAGGAGGACCTGGAAATCTGTTTGACCATTCAGAGAAAAGTTCAGAAGTGGAGCAAGGAACAGTGAAGTTAGGATCCAAATCATGAGTAAAATAGGACCAGATCTGCCTGGAGAAGCTGCAATCCAGAATTAGGTGGACTGCTGTCTCAGCGTTTTCATTGCACAGAGGACAGATGGATGGGCCGTGGAAGCCTTTCTTTTGCAAGTTATCATAAGTTAAAATTTTTCCGTGGCAGTAAACCCAGGCAAAGAAATCAACCTTGGGCCATGAGGGCAGGTGCCAGACGCCTTGCCAAGGAGCTGGATTCAGAGGAACATGAGGTCTCTCAACCAGTTTAGCGTACCCCTGTGCGACTGTATATCCTCTACCTTTTGGTCCCCAGCCCATCTCATCTCTCTTCCTCGAACGCGTGGGTGCTAATCCATGGAGGGCGTCGAGCAGCGTGGTCCACTCGAAGTTCAAGTTGTTCGACACCTTTAAATGTTGGAAATAATACTGAGAGGGGGGGTGAATCAGTATTATCAAGTCAAATATTTCCTTTTTCAACTCCAGATAATATACGCTACTTCAGTTAATAAAAACCGCGTATATATGCAACTACAGATAAAGAAACCCGTGTATATAAAGCAGACTTATAATTTGATTTATCTTTCAGATGTCAGTTATTAATCTATGAATTAGAAGCAAATAAACAGTACCAGAAACAGTGAAACAGAGCAGAAGACAACCACACACAAGAACACAAGATATAAGGAGGAAACCCAATGTGGGTGAAAACCCCCTGCTGCAATTCGTCTCTATCTTTCCTTTAATTAGAAACTTCTCTTTACAATGTTTTGTACTGGTGCAGCCTTTACCAGTACGCAGGCTGCAACCTGCAAAGAGCTACAACTCTCTCTCATTCTCCAGCTTTCCTGGAAGGGAGCTCCAACCCCCTGAGTTCTTGTACTAGCTTGAGATACTAGTACGCAGGCACCTACCTGTAGAAGGCTGCAACCTTCTCTTTTCTTTCAGGGACCTCGTTTCATTAATTTTCAGACTGGATCCACAAGTAACATCAATCAAATATCAATAATTTTGCATAAACCAAACTCATTTTCACCAAGCAAAAGCTGAATCAAGTAAACACTTCTCTAATCGCTGTACCCAGAACACAGTAACTGTAATCAAACACCAATTCTGAACCCAAAATACTGCAACAATAAAACAGAAGCAGCTAGAACTGTACGCTACTTCAATATTCAGCAACCTGCGTGTATACGCTTCTGTATCACAACCAACCTGCGTATACGCTTCTTTCATTCACAGAAAAAGCGTGTATACGCACCTGCACTTCACTGAACCTGCGTACAGATCTATAAAGGATAATTCATTCTTTTAAACATTCAGTGATTAGTTAACCCAAATTTATAGATCAAGAGTGCGCCACATATAACAGATCAAAATCATACAGAAATACCAATGTTCAAGCCTTGAGATTTTGATCCATCAATAGACCTTATCCTTCTTGCACTCAGGTTCCTCCTTCATTCAGATCTAGATCTGCACCATAACCCAATCACCAGTATTCCAGATCTAGCACAATATCAGATATTCAATAAATCAGATGATCCTTGCCCCATGATCTCCTTCCTCTTTTATAGTTTTAGGCCTTCCACAATACCATGGTCCAAAACCATAATAAACCAATACCAAGGACCCAATACTTGGGGTCAACACACTTGTCGAGATACTATGGTCCAAAACCATAGGTCCAAATTCCAAGGACAAACTACCACGGACCAAAAATAAGTTTCCCACCATGTACGCGCTTTTATGTGCGTGAAAGTGCGTGTATACGTATACGTGACTTTGTAACGTATAACCCACGTGTATACGCGTCTTCATCAACTTGAACCTGCGTATATAACATTTCCTTCATTCTGAGAGCCTGAACTGAGATCTATCACCAAAGTGAGTTGCCATCAAGGACAACACCTGTACCATAGCGCCACACCTGTGCCATAATGCCAACAATCTCCCCCTTTGGACTTGATGGCAACCCCAAAATCCTCAAAGACATTCTCCCCCTTTGTCATCAAGGGCAAAGGGTTGTGCTCCCCCTGAGTACGTGCTGATATCTCTGCTCTGTTGTGCTGAACATGCTCCCCCTGACTGTAGGCAAGATCTGCAAAAGATGTTCTTCAAGAAGAACCATGACTTATAAATCATAAAAGACCTTCCTATCACCAAAAGACTTAATACATACATCCATCACCCAACCAAGTGTGGATCATCCACCTAACCAAGTGGGGATACATCAGAAATTTACATATGACAACCAATTACATTACATCAATCATCCCAGGCATAGTGGGGAAACCAAAATAGGCCGTTACATGACCTTGATAAAAAAGAAGATATACATGACATAGAGACGAAAAATCAAGACAATGCAAATCACCAATAAGCAGCATCTGACAATCACTATATATATCAGCAACCATGTTCTCCTTCTGATCTTCTTTCTGCAGCTAATCCACCTGAACCAAAACCGTTTGAGTACTTGAACCAAGAGCTTCTAAGGTAATGCCAACAATGCATTATTAGAAGATTATCTGCTCCCCCTGAACCTGTGCCAGATGGTCTCTGTCAGACCCACATCAGACTCTCTTCAACCAGAGTCTGTACTTGCTGATTTTCTTCAGAACTCCATATACGCGACTGAACCTGCATAAATCGGCATATGTATGTGGATTCCCCTCATCCAACTCGCTTACAACAACTTTTATTTGAAATAGACAAGCTTCAACAGCAGGATGAAGCATCAACTACTCCCAGCTTCTGTCTGAGATATTCAAAAGTTTCCCTGGGCAGAGGTTTGGTGAGTATATCAGCAACTTGTTCCTTAGAAGGAACATACTCCAACTTGACTTTTTGCTCAAGCACTTGTTCCCGAAGAAAATGATATTTGATAGGTATGTGCTTGGTCTTTGAATGCATGACAGGATTCTTTGAAATGCTTATTGCACTTGTATTATCACATAAGATAGAGACAGGTGGAGTACAAGTGATTTGAAAATCCTGCAAGGTTTGCATCATCCAAAGAAGTTGAGTGCAACAAGATGCAAAAGCCACATATTCCGCTTCAGCTGTGGATAAAGCAATCAAACTTTGTTTCTTGCTGAACCAAGATACTAATCTGGAACCCATAAAGAATGCACCACCACTTGTGCTTTTCCTGTCATCCACGCTTCCAGCCCAATCTGCATCTGTGTAAGCATGAAGAGTGAGATCTGTATCTCTAGGATACCATAAGCCATAGTTTTGAGTTCCTTGAAGGTACTTGAAGGTTCTCTTGACTGCCTGAAGATGAGTTTCCTTTGGGTTTGCCTGAAACCTTCTAACTATTCCCACTACATGCATAATATCTGGTCGGGTACCTGTCAAATAAAGCAAACTCCCAATCATGGATCTATAGGTCGGTTGATGCACTGCTGCTGATTCATCATTTGCACTGAGACTGCATCCTGTAACCATGGGGGTACATACTGGTTTAGCATCTTCCATGCCATATTTCTTCAAGATCTACTTGAGATACTTGGTTTGAGATAAAAAGATACCGCCTTTATTTTGTTGGATTTGAAATCCAAGAAAATATGTCAGTTCTCCAAGCAAGGACATTTCGAATTCTTTTTGCATCACCAAGGCAAAGCTTTGACTCATTGCCTCTTCATTGCTGCCAAAGATAATATCATCTACATACACAACAAGTATTAGCAATTTGTCATTTTCAATTTTTATATAAAGATTGTTATCTACCGATCCTTTTGAAAAACCTTGTTGATGAAGATATTTGTCCAAACAGTAGTACCAAGCCCTTAGAGCTTGTTTAATACCATATAGAGCCTTTTTTAGTCTGCATACAAGTTTTGGATCATTCCTAAGAATGAAACCATCTGGTTGCTCGATGTATACTTCTTCTTCTAAGTCTCCATTCAGAAAGGCTGACTTCACGTCCATTTGAAATACTTTGAACTTCTGAAAGCTTGAGAGAGCAAGGAACATTCGGATGGCCTCAGGTCTAGCAACGGGAGCAAAAGTTTCTTCAAAATCTATTCCTTCTTGTTGAGCATAACCCTTACAAACCAGTCTGGCCTTGTTTCTAATTACTTCCCCATTTTCATTCAACTTATTTTTGAAGATCCATTTTGTCCCTATGACATTCTTATCTTTTGTTCTAGGAACCAACTCCCAAGTGTTGTTCTTTTCGATCTGCCCAAGTTCTTCATCCATAGCCTTGACCCAACATTCATCTTTGCATGCCTCTCTTACATTTTGTGGTTCAGTGGAGGAGAGTAATGCCAAATAGCTTGAAGCTTCTGCAATTGTTCTTCTTGTTTGTACGCCTGCTTCTTTCTGCCCCAAAATCTGAGATTCTGGATGATTCTTCTGAACGTACCTGGATGGAGTCTTCTCTTCTATCCTTATCTGTTCCTCTGGTGCCTCTTGAGGTTCTTCTTCATCATCTGTCTGATTTGGAGAGTAGTCTTCATCCTCTTCGATATTTTCATGATTTACTTTCCTAGGGATGTATCCTTTTTCATCAACCACTACTTCAATGCTGTTAACAATTCTTCCAAGTCTTTTATTGTAACACTTATATGCTTTTCTATGGGGAGAATAACCAAGGAGAATGCCTTCATCTGCTCTAGGTTCAAGTTTCCCAAGCTATTCATCAGTATTCTTAATATAGCATTTGCTTCCAAAAATTTTGAAATGCTTTACCGAAGGAGTCTCACCATACCAGAGCTCATGAGGAGTTTGAGTGCTGTTCACTCGGACATTTGTTTTGTTGAGAATAACAACCGCAGCATATGCAGCTTCACCCCAGAAGGTTGTGGGAGTTCCAGACTCATCAAGCATAGCACGAGCCATTTATTGGACTGTTATGTTCATCCTTTCCACCACTCCATTTTGCTGAGGAGTCCTAGTTGTAGAGAATTCCCTTCTTATTCCATGTTCTTCACAGAAATCGAAAAATTCATTTGAGGTAAACTCCTCACCTCTATCGGACCTGAGGCACTTAATTTTGTAATCTGATTCATTTTCAGCCAAGGCTTTGAAGGATTTTAATTTTTTGAATGCTTCGTCTTTGTGCTTCATAAGTCCTAACCAAACAAACCTGGAGAAGTCGTCAATGAATAATATCAAGTATTCTTCTCCTCGAGGTGACCTTGTCCTAAATGGACCACATACATCTATATGGACTAGTTCAAGAGGCCTGCTAGCTGATCCTTCCTTCTCAGGAAAGTTAGTTCTGGTTTGCTTACCAAACTGACATGATTTTCATATGGTGTTGTCTGTAATTTTGATATCTGGAAGACCACGAACTGCCTGGTATTTGCATGCTTTCCTTATTTGTGAAAAGCTTAGATGCCCCAACCTCCGGTGCCATAACTAGTGTTCATCATCCTTGCTCAAATAGCATTGTTGTTGTCCTTCTTCAAATATGTATAGATTATTTGGAGTTCTTCTGCCTTTGATCACTGTTTTTCCCGTATCAAGATCACGAACACTACATCCATTTGATCGAAATATTACCTCAGTTCCTTGATCGCACATCTGACTAACACTCAGTAGATTATGCTTCAAGCCATCAACATACAAAACATTTCCAGCTTTGACCTTTTCTTTCAACTGAGCAGTGCCTTTTCCTTTTATGGCTGCAGGGGTATCATTTCCAAAAGAAACCTTCTTTCCCTTTTCTAGTGCAGTATATGATTCAAGTTTTTCTTTATCCCCTTTCATATGCTTCGAACATCCGTTGTCGATATACCATAGATTTTCCTGTCCTTCTGCATAAAAAGCTATCCCACATCTTTCTGGTTGTGTTTCCTTCATTCTCCATGTTCTGGCACTTGAGGTTTGTTCCTTCTGAGTTGTCTTCCAAAACCTGCTCCTGCATTCAGAATCCTCATGACCAAAGTTATTACAAATAAAACATTCAACTTCATTTTCAAGGGCCGAAAAATTGTTATAAGTCCTTTTTGTGATTCCAGTCATATTCCTTTGTTTTTGTGCTTCTCTAGTCATGATTGTCTTATAGGAAACACATTGAGCTGCTTTGTGACCAAAGTTATGGCAAGAGAAACATTGGCCATTGAAGAAACTCCTGCGATTATCAAATCTATCATCCAACCGATTGTAGTTTCTACTGACATCCATTCTTGAGGAAAATTGGGAAGATTTTACCTGTGGCTGATTGTAGCTTCTGTTTGTCCTTAAGGTAGCTTGCCCCCGATTTTCTTGATAGTCTTTGTTCGTTCTTGAGGTAAACTGTCCCTAATTTACCTGATGATTTCTATTAGGCCTTTGCTCGCTCCTCCTTGCTGCATCAAGATAACTTTTGGAGGTGGATGCTTGAGATGTTTCTGCATTATATCCCAGACCTGTCTTGATTAGTGGAGAATGCTGCACATTGATAATCTCATCCAGAGTTTCAGATCCTTTAACAAATTTAAGATTAATAGCTTTCGTTTTCTCAATCTCCTTTCTAAGACCAACAATTTCACATTCCAATTTTTCAAGATGTTTTTCCCTTTCAGTCAGTTGAAATTGCAGAGAATCAATAATCAAATTTTTCTCTTCTAAGCAAATTTTGAGATTAGACATCTCTTCATAAAAACCTTCTACATCTATAGTATCCATGTAGTCATCATCTTCAAAAGCCATTAAAAGTTTATACTCATTACCTCGTTCATCTTCGTCACTATTTGAAAGTCCATCACTATCTTCATGAGTGTACTAGCTTTTCTTATTTGGATTCTATTTCTTGTTCCATCTAACAGGTTCCTTCCCCTTATCAATCTTATCCTTATGAGGACATTTGGTAGCATAGTGACCTACTCTTCCACACGCAAAGCACTTGAAAGGTAACTTACCTCGGAATCGACCAGCACCCCGTTGAAGATTTTTGACAAAATTTGATTCTTCTTCTTCTTCTGATATGTGTCCTGACTCATAGTAGTCTCCTTTGCTAGAAGCCTTGAAGATAGCTTCTCTCCTGTCTGAAGGTCCTCCTTTCCTCATTTCATACGCAATTAGAATTCCATGTAACTGTGACATTTTAAGGTTTTGAAGATTCTCCTTTTCTTCTATTGCAGAAACTTTAGATTCAAACCTAGGGGACAAAGATCTTAGAAATTTTTCAACCACAACAGCCTCTTTTACTTCTTCACCCAAATTTTTCATACAATTAACAATCTCATCTACACGAAGAAAATAGTTAGCCACACTTTCATCATTATACATTCTGAGATTTTCGTACTGGATTCAGAGGGTTTGAAGTTTTGCTCTTTTTACCTGATCATCTCCTTCATAGCTCAGAACAATCTTGTCCCATATTTCTTTTTCGGATTTATACTGCATAACTTTGACAAATTCTGATTGCGATAGACATCCCAATAGAGTATTGACCACCTTTGCATTTGTTTCATATTTCTTCTACTTAGCCGGATCTGTGGGAGTTGCTGCTGGAAAAGTATACCCTGTTTCTATGATATCCCAGACTTCTGTACCCAGAGATTGAAGATATGCAGTAACCCTTACCTTCCAATATATGAAGTTTTTCCCATCAAAAATTGGTGGCCTGATTGATGCTTCCCTCTCGCAGTTGCTCATGATGAAAGATCTTCCTTCAAGCGATCAAGCATCTTCAGAAGGACCTGCTCTGATACCAATTGTTGGAAATAATACTGAGAGGGGGGGGGGGGGGGGGGGTGGTGATCAGTATTATCAAGTCAAATATTTCCTTTTTCAACTCCAGATAATATACACTACTTCAGTTAATAAAACCGCGTATATACGCAACTACAGATAAAGAAACCCGCGTATATAAAGCAGACTTATAATTTGATTTATCTTTCAGATGTCAGTTATTAATCTGTGAATTAGAAGCAAATAAACAGTACCAGAAACAGTGAAACAGAGCAGAAGACAGTCACACACAAGAACACAAGATATAAGGAGGAAACTCAATGTGGGTGAAAACCCCCTGCTGCAATTCGTCTCTATCTTTCCTTTAATTAGAAACTTCTCTTTACAATGTTTTGTACTGGTGCAGTCTTTACCAGTACGCAGGCTGCAACCTGCAGAGAGCTACAACTCTCTCTTGTTCTCCAGCTTTCTTGGAAGGGAGCTCCAACCCCCTGAGTTCTTGTACTAGCTTGAGATACTAGTACGTAGGCTCCTACCTGCAGAAGGCTGCAACCTTCTCTTTTCTTTCAGGGACCTCGTTTCATTAATTTTCAGACTGGATCCACAAGTAACATCAATCAAATATCAATAATTTTTGCATAAACCAAACTCCTTTTCACCAAGCAAAAGTTGAATCAAGTAAACACTTCTCTGACTGCTGTACCCAGAGCACAGTAACTGTAATCAAACACCAATTGTGAACCCAAAATACTGCAGCAATAAAACAGAAGCAGCTAGAACTGTACGCTACTTTAATATTCAGCAACCTACGTGTATACGCTTCTGTATCACAACCAACCTACGTATATGCTTCTTTCATTCACAGAAAAAGTGTGTATACGCACCTGCACTTCACTGAACTTGCGTACAGATCTATAAAGGATAATTCATTCTTTTAAACATTCAGTGATTAGTTAACCCAAATTTATAGATCAAGAGTGCGCCACATATAACAGATCAAAATCATATAGAAATACCAATGTTCAAGCCTTGAGATTTTGATCCATCAATAGACCTTATCCTTCTTGCAATCAGGTTCCTCCTTCATTCAGATCTAGATCTGCACCATAACCCAATCACCAGTATTCCAGATCTAGCACAATATCAGATATTCAATAAATCAGATGATCCTTGCCCCATGATCTCCTTCCTCTTTTATAGTTTTAGGCCTTCCACAATACCACGGTCCAAAACCATAATAAACCAATACCAAGGACCCAATACCTGGGGTCAACACACTTGTCGAGATACTATGGTCCAAAACCATAGGTCCAAATTCCAAGGACAAACTACCACGGACCAAAAATAAGTTTCCCACCATGTATGCGCTTTTATGTGCGTGAAAGTGCGTGTATACGTATACGCAACTTTGTAATGTATAACCCGCGTGTATACGTGTCTTCATCAACTTGAACCTGCGTATGTAACATTTCCTTCATTCTGAGAGCCTGAACTGAGATCTGTCACCAAAGTGAGTTGCCATCAAGGACAACACATGTACCATAGCGCCACACCTATGCCATAATGCCAACATTAAACACTTCCAGCCTGCCCATATCGAGTCATTCCAACATGAAATATCCCATAAAGTTTGCATTCCTTCTCTGTCCATCCAACTGCGCAACGAATTAATGGACGCTCTGGTTTCTATTGACTCCTTGTTCATGATTCTGTCCGACCATATATTGATTTTTTTTTTACGTTGCTTGGTATCCAGTAAGAGTGGGTGGTGATTAGAGATGTGGCTCTGTCATAAATTTTGAGGAATGTCGAGTTTGGTCGGTGAATCACATTGTCCAAGCATCTGGATCTTGGACCTCTGAAATATTTTTTCCAGAGCACCTTTTGGGCCCAGCCAGGATTGGAGGCGATGATCCTCCAAATGATTTTTGCAGCCATTGCCACATTCTGTTGACAAAGATTCTTGAAATTTAGGCCACCTTCCCACAACAACTTGGAGATGATATCCCAGCTGACAAGAGGGATCTTTTTTTCGTTTTGTTTCCCTCCCTTCTAGAAGAACCTCCTTATGTATTCCTCCATTTTGCTTAGAATGAATGCCGGAGCGAGGAGTCCTGCGAACTGGAATAGAGGCAAGCTGTTGAGAACAGATTTTATTAAGACTGTTTTGCCTGCAGCATTCAGCCAGGAATAACCCCAGGCTTGAATCTTTGCCTTGAACTTTTCTAACTGAGGAAGCCAATCTTTGCTAGATGGTCTCTTGTGAGATATTGGGAGGCCCAGGTATTTAAAGGAAGACCAAGAGGAGGAAGCTTCAAAGCCCAAGCATCTGGAGATGGCAGATAGCAGCCTAGGCGTAGTATTCCAATTGAAAATATGACATTTGCTCTTGTTAACAACACTGCCTGAAGCTTCACTAAACTCATCCAGGACCTCTTTGAACTTTGTGGCAGAGGGAATAGAGGCGGGACCCAACAACAGTGTGTCATCCGCAAACAAAGCATGGTTAATATTTTTGGTCCCTCTTGCAATGCGCAGACCATTAATTTCTTGATCATGCAACTTTTTATCTAGCAGGAAGCTAAGGGTTGAGGCCTGGATGACAAAGAGCAGGGGGGATAGAGGGCACCCCTGCCTGAGTCCTCTCGAGGCTTTAAAGAAGTTTGTGGCTCTTCCATTAACAAGAGGAGCTATCCATGGCTCCGAGATGCATGCCCGGATCCAATTGATGAAGTTTGTTCCAAAACCAAATTTACACATAACATTTACAAGAAAGCTATGATTGACTCGATCAAAAGCATTTGCTAAATCAAGTTTGATCACCATACCTCGCTCTTTTCGCAGTAGACTTGAGTGTATTGCCTCCTGGACCAGTAGAAAGTTGTCCACGATCTGCCTTCCATGGATGAAGCCTCCTTGATTCTCTGGAATTATTTTGGGGAGGATAAACTTCAATCTGTTTGCAATTACTTTGGTGATCAATTTGTACCCTGTATTACATAGAGAGATCGGCTGAAATCTGTTGAAGTTATTGGCACCTTTTTCCTTGGGTATGAGTGCTAAAA
Organism: Pinus tabuliformis; assembly: GCA_031772625.1. Classification (NCBI taxonomy): domain Eukaryota; kingdom Viridiplantae; phylum Streptophyta; class Pinopsida; order Pinales; family Pinaceae; genus Pinus; species Pinus tabuliformis. Next base: position 45,801,933 of record CM062815.1, read on the forward strand.
ACGCAGAATTAGTACTACCTCCGATTTTCTGAATATTTTGGGATTTTTGTACCATTTTGAGAAGATCTTTTTCAATAATCGGCCAGCAAGTTTGGAGGAATCTAGCAGAGAAACCATCCGGCCCAGGGGCCTTATCCGGGTCCATGTCGAAGAGAGCCTTTTTCACCTCATCTTTGGTGACTTTGGCCTCCAGAGATTCATTCCTTCGCTGAGAAATTACAGAGGGTATATTTTCTAACAGCTCCGGATATTGGCTTGGGTCCTTGTCTTCACTATATAAATTCTGGAAATGTGTAAACGCAGCTCTCTTTATGCAATCAAAGTCCTTATGGATATCTCCCTCTTCTTTAATCTCTGAGATGGTGTTGAAACATTTCCTTGCCTGTGCTTGTTTATGAAAATAAGCAGTGTTCCTATCCCCAGCTTTAAGCCAGAGGTTTCGAGATTTCATTCTCCAATACTCTTCTTCAGCTAAGCAGGCTTTGTGGTATTGCTGTTGGAGCAGGGTTTCTTGTTCTAGAGAATCCTTTGTGGGCATAGCGTTTTCCATACCATTTTGATGAGAAACAAGAGCTGCTTTAATGGTTTTCCTTATTGTGGCCGGATTGGACAGCGTTTTGGCCCATCTTTTTAGAGCTCCTTTCACCCTTCTGAGTTTTTCCTCCCAGATGTAGAATGGCGATCCTTTAACTGGTTGGTTCCAACATTCCTTGACAGTTTGCATGAAATCAGGCTCCTTTACCCAAAGAGGGCTGAATCTAAAAGGAATGGGGCCCAGATCATGGTGAGCTAATAGATCTAGCTTTATGGGCTTATGATCAGAGATGTTGTTGGCAAGAATATGCATTCTGGGCTCTAATCCTAGCAGCAGATAGGAACTTTGAATGATAAACCTATCTAACCTGGCAGCAATGTGTCCAGGGCCCACTCTTTTATTAGACCAAGAGTACTTACCTGAAGAGGGTTTGATGTCCAGCAGATCCCAGTCTTGCATTATGTCCTCCACCCATTCTCTAGCCGGATCTCTAACTATGCTGCCTCCCCTTTTTTCTGATGGATGTAGGGTAAGGTTGAGATCGCCAGCAATTATTATGTTTTCCAGATCTGTCAAATCTGCTTGGTGTCTTATAGAGTCCCAACAATCTTTTTTTCCCCAACGTTGACTGGAGAGTAAACATTGAAGAGGCAGAATGTTTCCTTAGTATCCAGGTTCTGCATTTTCAGCATCAACCAATGGATATTCCTGGCCTCGAGTAAAACTGTAAATTTATTGGCATTCCAAAGAGTACCTATCCCTCCTGAGGCACCCCGGGTGGAGATTGCTCTTGCTTCGCTTTTATTCCAGAGTTTCTTGCTTGCTTGAAGGAAGACAATGTCTTCCAGCTTTGTCTCCTGGACGAGAAGTAGATCTGGGGTTTCTGTCCTGATTAGACTTCTGATGGCTTCTTCTTTAGTTTTTCTCCCCATCCCTCTGCAGTTCCAGGAGATGACCTTCATTATTTATGCTTTTGGTGGGCTCCCTTGGAGCCTTGGGGTGGATTTTTCAATATCTTCGGCTTTGAAGCTAGCATTTTCTCCAAGGTTGGTTGACTGCCCTGAAGTTTTTCTTTGTAAGTCTCCTGCTCCCTTTTTTCCCTATCGGTTTTCTGGCCTCTTGTTGATCTTCTTACCAGGGTGTGGGACTCTCCTATTTCTCCTTCCTCTTCTGATTCTTCCGTTTCCTGCTCTTCTTCTTCATCTTCTATAGTCATGCCTTTTGGGTCTTCGACACTTATTCCTTTGAGAGAGATTGAGGGAGTACCTTTGCTTGTGGGTTGAGCTTCGGTCTCCTGTGTTGCTTCTGTCTCTTTTTGAGTTTCGCCCTCTTATGTGCTCTCTGGACGCGTACTCAGGGGATCAAACTTGTTTTCAGAGTTGGGTTTGGAGATGATTTGCTGAGTAGTGGTTTGCTGGATTCCTTTGCCATTGGGGCCTCCTTGCTTCTGATTCTTGGGGTAATTTTTGTAACGCTTGACTTGGTTCCATCCATCCTCTTTTCCCTGCTCCGCCTCTTTGTTGGATGGGCAGCCTCTGGCGAAATGTCTATAAACATGACATTTCCGACATTTGAAGGGCAGCTGCTCATAGTCCAGTTTCTGCATGTGCGTCCAGCTTCCGAACTTTATTGTGATGGCCTCTGGTAGTCCCACCTCCAGATCTACTTCTACACATATCCTGGCACAGTCGTATTGATCCTTATTGTTTGCATGATCTATGAATTTTCCCAGGGCATTACTAATGTGTTTCAGTGAATCCCAGTTCCAGCAGTGCACTGGGAGGTTTGGGAGCCTGACCCACACCGGGACTGCTTTGGGCACATCTACTGCCGGATCGAAGTCCGGGGTCCATTTGTTCAGGTAAAGACCCTGAGGACCCATGAAGTAGGGGCCATTTTGGAATATCAGGTCTTTATCTTCTTTTGATGTGAATTCCAAGAGGAAATAACCTCTCCCCAGAAAGTAAGAGGTGACGCTTTCTTTGATCAGAGGAGCCCAATTTCTGTTAACCCAACTTTTTGTGGTTTTTGGAGACGGCCATAGCTCGGTGAACTGGTCGATGAGAGCCCTTTCAGCCAGGGACAAGGCAACTTGGATCAAGGTTTCTGGAGGGAGGGAGATCACTAGTATATCGTCCAATCTCTTGACAAATTTCGCAACTTCAGTGTTTTTCTTCTTTGGCAGTCCTGCCAGGAGCCTGTTAAAAGCCTCAGAAGGAGAGGACGGTGGACGAGGAGGATGAGGCGCATGAGGGGATACTAGCCCCTCCATGGTCATAAACTCTGAGAGCGCCTCTGTTAGTCTGCTGGACGATCCATGCAGCAGACCGCAGCAAGCAGGAGGCTCACCAGTGGGCGGGATCGCAGGAGCTGGGCCAGGAGAGGGCGGGGCTCACTGTCTACACCTTGCGCGGGCTGCGGGTCACTATTTGCAGGTAGAGCGCGATCGTTCCAGCTCCGAATTGATTCAAAACTCAAAGATCAAAGTTAATTAGAAGCCCACTATTGTTATTATTGTTCCCTTACATTATTATTGTTATGTCGGCTCTGATTATATTATGACCCCTTAAAATCCTATATATAGAAAGGAGGTCATGTCATTTGTATCATCCAAGAATTGTTCAATTGTGTAATGTAAAGGAGGTTTCCCCCTCGAAAAGGCTTATTTCTAAGGCATTTATCTATATTTTCTATCTTTTTGTGAGCTGGTTTCATAACATTTGGTATCAGAGCTTTGGATTCTAGGGTTTCGCTACCCCAAATAGGCCATTGTGGCATTTTCGCTATAACATTGTTTCTGTGATTTTTCAAAAGCTAAAAAAAAAATCCATTTGAGCTGCAATCGTTCAAAACTTCGGGTCCGAATTTTAGAGCTTGTCTCGCTATATGTTTAGAGATATGATCTGAGGAAGTTAGGGTTTTTGCAGACTCTCGAATTACATTCTAAACAGGTGACCTGGGAAAATCATCATAACTTTTGTTCTGAGGATCAGATTGAAATTTCGTAAGAATTTTCAGAAAGAGGACGGCCTGTAGTTTTCTGTATATCAGTTTCAGGTACTAAGGTCGAAACAGTGATATGTGGCACTTCGTATTAGTTCGCTCTTCTAAAAAGTTCTATAATCATGTCATCGTGGGAGATTTGACCTAACTCTTCTTTGGAGAATCCAATATTGATTAAACTTGTGGGGCTAGAAAGAGGACTCATAGGGTTACTGTAAGATGCAATTTCAGAACTTGGAGATCTAAAATTACAGAGTTACAATTGTTTCAAGATCGAGCTCCTAGAATCAAGAAAAGGCGATATTAGGAAGTTTGATGGCAAGGATCCAGTAAATTGGATACTACAGATGGAGCAATATTTTGATCTACATGAGGTGAAACTGTTACAAAAGGTACATATTACATCTTCATATTTAGATCCGGATCAATTTTTATGGTATAAAGGGCTTTGTTCTCGTAAACCGCTTGTTACATAGTCAATTTTCACGGAGGAAATGATAACACATTATGAGGATACAAAGAGAAACACCTTCTTTAGCCAATTGATAAATCTCAAACGAAAGTGTTCAATGGCAGAGAACATTGACGACTTTCAGAAATTAAACATAAGGGAAAATGATATTCCCGAGAAGCATAGGATTAATATCTCCACAGGGACTTTAAAGGATAACATTCAACATGAGGTTCGTCTTTGGGAACCTGATTCATTGTAGAAGGAATTCAGGTTGTCAAGAAAAGTGGAAAGCAAAATTATGGCAACAAGGAAGTCTACCCCTCACAACTATAAAGATGGAAGTGTTGTTTCTCCTAGCGTTCCACAACCTACAAGGTTGACATGACAACAATTGGAAGAAAAAAGAGAAAAAGTGCTTTGCTACAATTGTGATGGAAAATACACTAAAGGTCATAAGTGTGCCGAGAAGAAATTATTTTGCATAGATTATGAAGAGGAGGAAGAAAAGGATCAAGAAACATCAAAAGAAGAGGATATACATCTGGAACCAACCCTCGAGAAAGAAGAAATGAATCCAACCATATCTTGTAAGGCATTGGCTGGAATTACCACTCCTCAAACTATCAAGATAGAAGGACATATCAAGAAGAAAAATGTTCAAGAAGTGAAAGATCACATCGAGCATCAAGAAATGAATCCAACCATATCTTGTAATGCATTGGAAAAAATTACGACTCCTCAAACTCTCAAGGTAGAAGGACATATCAAGAAGAAAAAGATTCAACCAGTGGAAGATCACATCAAGCATCAACAACAACTTCTCCAACTTTTAAAGGATAACGCCACTTTGGTGCAGAATCAAATGAAACAACAGGTAGAGAAACATCGCAGTGAAAGAAGTTTTGATGTAAGCAATTGAGTATTTTTACGCCTACATCTCAAGCAAGCTATTTATGAGAATGAAATGTTGGCAATATTACATGCACTTAAGAAATGGCGAACTTACCTAATGGGAAGACACTTCAAGGTAAAAATGGATAATGATAGACTTAAATACTTTTTAGAACAAATATTATCTTTAGAAGAACAGAAAAAATGGGTCACAGACATGTTGGGTTATGACTTTGAAATCATCTATAAAAAAGGGAAGAAAAATGTTGTTGCAGATGCACTCTCAAGAAAGGATGAGGATGTGGAAGCATTGTTTTGTGCTATTTCTGTTATCCAACCAGATTGGATAAATGAAGAAAGGGATGAATGGAAGAAGGATGAAGAAGTGTGGCCACTCATTCAAAAGTTGCAGAAGATCCCAGTTCAAACAATATTTCCAGAACTTGACAAGGAACGAAAAATCATATTGGAGCCTAGAGCAGTCACAGAAACAAGAACCCGACAGCTTCAAAAGCAATCAATTTCATAGTATCTCATCAAGTGGAAGAACTTACCCGCTGAAGATTCCACATGGGGGGATAAGAATTTTATACAGAAGCATTAAGAACAACTCAAGCGTTGAGGACAACACTTTTTGAATGAGAGGGGCATGTTAGGCCCCTATACTACCAATGTAACCCCTTATTGTTATTAGTATAACCCCCTTATTATATTGTTGTTCCCATGTAGTCCCCATATTGTTATTATTGTGTCCCATAGAAGCCCACTATTGTTATTATTGTTCCCTTACATTATTATTGTTATGTCGGCTCTGATTATATTATGACCCCTTAGACTCCTATATATAGAAAGGAGGTCATGTCATTTGTATCATCCAAGAATTATTCATTTGTGTAATGTAAAGGAGGTTGCCCCCTCGAAGACGCTTATTTCTAAGGCGTTTATCTATATTTTCTATCTTTTTGTGAACTGGTTTCATAACATTTGGTATCAGAGCTTTGGATTCTAGGGTTTCACTGCTCCAAACAGGTCATCGTCGCATTTTCGCTATAACATTGTTTCTGTGATTTTTCAAAAGCTAAAAAAAAATCCATTTGCGCCACAATCATTCTAAACTTTGGGTCTGAATTTTAGAGCTTGTCTCGCTATATGTTCGAAGATATGATCTGAGGAAGTTAGGGTTTTTGCAGACTCCCGAATTACATTCCAAACAGGTGACCTAGGGAAAATCGTCATAACTTTTGTTCTGAGCATCAGATTGAAATTTCGTAAGAAGTTTCAAAAAGAGGACGGCCTGTAGTTTTCTGTATATTAGTTTTAGGTACTAAGGTCGAAACAATGATACGAGGCACTTCGTATTAGTTCGCTCTTCTAAAAAGGTCTATAATCAGGTCATCGTGGGAGATTTGACCTAACTCTTCTTTTGAGAATCCAATATTGATCAGCCTTGCGGGGCTAGAAAGAGGACTGATAGGGCTACTGTAAAACGCAATTTCAGAACTTGGAGATCTAAAATTACAGAGTTACAGTCGTTTCAAGATCGAGCTCCTAAAATCAAGAAAAGACGATATTAGGAAGTTTGATGGCAACGATCCGGTAAATTGGATACTATAGATGGAGCAATATTTTGATATACATGAGGTGCAACTGTTACAAAAGGTATATATTGCATCTTCATATTTAGAACCAGATCAATTTTTATGGTATAAAGGGCTTTGCTCTCGTAAACCACTTGTTACATGGTCAATTTTCACGGAGGAAATGATAGCACATTATGAGGATACAAAGAGCAACACCTTCTTTAGCCAATTGATAAATATCAAACAGAAGTGTTCAATGGTAGAGCACATTGAGGACTTTCAAAAATTAAATATAAGGGAAAATGATATTCCCGAGAAGCAGAGGATTGATGTCTCCATAGGGACTTTAAAGGATAACATTGAACATGAGGTTCGTCTTTGGGAACCTGATTCATTGGAGAAGGCATTCAGGTTGGCAAGAAAAGTGGAAAGCAAAATTATGGCAAAAAGGAAGTCTAACCCTCACAACTATAAAGATGGAAGTGTTGTTTCTCCTAGCCTTCCGCAACCTACAAGGTTGACACGAAAACAATTGGAAGAAAAAAAAGAAAAAGGGCTTTGTTACAATTGTGATGGCAAATACACTAAAGGTCATAAGTGTGTCGAGAAGAAATTATTTTGCATAGATTATGAAGAGGATGAAGAAAATGATTAAGAAACATCAAAAGAAGAGGATATACACTTGGAACCAACTCTCGAGAAAGAAGAAATGAATCCGACCATATCTTGTAATGCATTGGCCGGAATTACCACTCCTCAAAATATCAAGATAGAAGGACATATTAAGAAGAAAAATGTTCAAGAAGTGAACGATCACATCGAGCATCAAGAAATTAATCCAACCATATCTTGTAATGCATTGGAAGAAATTATGACTCCTCAAACTCTTAAGATAGAAGGACATATTAGGAAGAAAAAGATTCAACCAGTGAAAGATCATATCGAGCATCTGTTAGACTCCGTCTTGTCAGCTCGCTGCAGTCAAATTCACCAAGGTTCATTTCCCGTCACTGGCAGTAATTAAATGCCATTTTGATCAGAAGAGTCATTTTATGTCTTGAGTCCAGGGTTTTGTCTGCAGAAGTGCGAAATAACGCAGTAAGTTTTTTAGGAATGTCATCGTCAATAATGTGAGATTGATTCTTCTTCAAAACCCTGTTTTGAAGAAGAAATCATTAAATGTGTTTTTTAGAATATGTAATTTGTCAAAATGTTTCAAAATTCTCCAGCTCTTCAAATGGCAGCAACTTCTGCAGCTCCTATCCCTGCAAAAGCACAAACAGAAAGAACATCATCAGCAATCAGAGGCAAAGCAAAATAAAGTTGAAAAGAAACATCAAAGTTTCAAATATTGCAAAGAGGGTTCCAGATCGAAGATCAAAATCTATCATACATAATATATTTCCACAATTGTCAATTCATTTGCATCTAGAAAATTCAAGTGAAAGAACGAATTAGTGAGTTGGATAAACATTTCTTGTGATGGCTTCAGCTGCTGGGAGTGAGCAACAGCAAAGCGTTTTAACTTGGTTACTTGAACCTCTAAAGGAACAGTGGATTAAAAAAGAGTTGCAAGATATCTTGGGTTTGGTGAATCTTTTAATTAGAGGCCCAAATACACCAGAGAATGAACTAATGTGGCATATTTTCCACAGAGTCACCATTTTTGAGAGAGCCCTTAAAAGGAGTGGTAGTAAAATGGCTTCAGTCTCCACCTCTCAAAATGGTTCTGCATTCACTTTTGATGTTGGTTCTTCTCATCCTATGGTTTCTCGCATATCATGGATGCTGCCTCCTCTCTTCAAGTTGCTTTGCTGTATACATTCACTTTGGTTGCAGCCAATAGTTCAAGAATTGCCAAAAGAGGTGCGCGCTACCCACACAAGGTGTGTGCTACGCACTCAGGTGGGCGATACGCACTGGGCCTCACTGGCCAGTGTAAAAATACATAGGCGCTACGCACTCAGGTGTGCGCTATGCGTTGGGTTCGTGCGCTACGCACATAGTCACAGCACCAAGAAATTTTTGTTAATGCGCCCAGTTTCTTATCAAATCGGCTCCATCGACTTGCAATTTGCATACATGCCAGTGAAGGCAATATAGATGATTCACATGGTCCAGCGAGCTTGACAAACATTGCAACGCACAAATCTACTCTATGATTGGACCCTCGCCTTCTCTAATCTCTGCGTTTACATTTTAATTGTTGAAAGTCTCGGACTTGGACCTGTACAGAGAATATTTGCTGGAACTGACTTAGGATATCTCCTTTTCACGTGGCTGTATGGCACTATATTCAAAAGAAATGCGATCGATCTTCAAGGCAAGGTTTTCAATCGAAGGTGTTTTCATTTAAAAATGGTTTTGTTTGAAATGGTAAATATAACGTGGCAGTCAAAGCCAAATTGAGGTACATATAACTATCCCAGCAAAGCAAATCGAATTGGTTAGTCTATTTTGGGTCTTCAATCGAGGTTCTAGGGGACATGGAAGAAGTGATTGGTGTTGTAGTGGGCCAAACAAAGATAAGGCATCTCGCGCTCAGTTTGTTTCAATTTACACAAGTGCAATGCAAGAACAATATTGGTGTCAAATTCATTTTCCAGAGGTGGAAGATTTGGCGTTATTCTTTTCCGCAAATCAATACTGTCCTCCAACATTTTTACATAGGACGCCTAAACTGAAAGTTCTTCGCTTCCATGCGTGCAAATATTAGTGGGCTGCCAAGATTTTCTTCGCCTTAGTCAAATGGGTCATATATTTGGGAGAAACCGAATTATTTTAAATCATATCTATATCCTGGCCAAGACTCTTTGCAACGTGTAATCATTTATGGTAACATGGATGAAAGCGCCCTAAAATTACAAAGGATGTTAATTATTAAAAAAATTGGTTGTATTCAAATGGTAAAGGAAAAGTAAAAACCCAAATTAAACGCAGACTACCCACTACAACAGAAGAATAGGATTAGATAGTCTATTTATGACTTTAGTTAGTAATTCATAGGGTCTATGCGCCAGGTTTGGTTTTCATTGGTCATTATAAATTCTCAGCTGGAATAATGTAACGCTTTTCTATCTTTAGAGCAGATGAATGATCCTTTTTCTATCTTCATGGCTTCAGTTGAAACAGCGCCCTTGTTTTTGGGTCGATTTGTTTTCTCCTACCTGAGTTTTATATATTGTATTGAAAAACATTTGGGGAGAGTTCTGAGAGGTGCGTGGAGGAGAACAGAGAGCATTATTGTACAGTTGTTTGACAAAGATTAATGGCAAAATACAGCTCTGACTCCTGAGATTCTTGTGGTGTGGATTTAGCATTTTGTCTTTTCTTATGTTTCATATGTAGCTTGTAATGTTTTACATTTCATTTCATAATCATTTTCTGTTGAATACTTTTAAATGAGAAAGGCAGAATCCAGTTTACTGCTCTGCCTTGGGAGGTATTCATTTTCTATGTTTTCTTCAGTTTGATAAGGATTCAACTATTGCCCTTCTCAACCTCGCAGCGGTCTTTCACTACATATAATTCCAATTTGATTGTAAAAAGTCACGCTTATCTTGCCTCAGGAGATAATCTGCGTTTTTCATTTAATATCTGCTCTTGCTGTCTTTTCCCCATGCAGCCCAGAAAACCCAATCATTTATAAAAAACCCCTTTCTATCAATTTACTAGCCTAAAATCAGTATTCCTTATCGGTCATCTCAGCCCCTTTGAAGACCTGTCTGCCGAGATAGACCCGGAGAGAGCCCTCTCAATGTCCTTGTAGGGCTAGCTACGAGGCTGAGCCTGGTTTGATGTTGCCTTGAACCTCGCCTTCTTCAGCCTGAGGTAGATTTGAGGGCTAACATAGTGGCGACCATACTAGGGAAAATGGTTTGCTGTTGATGTGACATTCGACTTGTTGATTGTCTTGTCCCAGTACATGAAATCAAGTTGCAGATCTGATGCTAATGGTGGACAGCAGTCAGACACATATGAAGGCTAAGACATTCACTTGGCGACTCCAACTCGTTCGAGACATTCCGGTGCTCGCTAATCCATTTATGCAATGGTGGGGTATGTGGCAAACCCTGCACTGTGTGAAGCTGTAAAATCAGTAAGAAATCAGTTAGGAAATTTTGAAATTAATGAAGATTTTTTTAGTGCCTTGCTTCAATGTTTGAAATCTCCGAAGCTACCTCTTGAAGCTAAAACTGGTGTCTGTGAGTTAGTTGTGGAAATAATTGAGAAGGAGATTCAGTATTTGAATAAGCAGATCCAGTCATATGATTTCCGAGACCCTAAAAAGTTCTTGGAAACTTTTCCTCCTTCGAAACAAGAAACAATAGAGTTGCCTACAGATGTTTGCATTGATCGTGTGCAGCTGGATGTATGTATTGCAGAGTTGGGGCAGCAAACGGAGTCTGGATTTCACGATCCTATTGCGATGTACATGGAAATGTTTTTCAGTTTGACTGACAAATCAAACTGTCTTTTACATGATTAGGCTCATTACGTGCATGTAGGGCTGCCAGCAATTACGTCTGTGTCCTGGTGGAAACATTCTCAAGCGGCATTATTCTCAGGTTTACTTGAATGGTTGATCTGGCATTTCAGTATTACCTGATATATTGTTTGTACAGCAGAGTAGGGTAGAATTTGTAAATAAATAAGCAGCCAAAAGGCAGCATTTCGTTCTGAGTTTCATTACAGTTTTAGTGTGAAGTTTGCCGAGTTAGTTTTTTTTTAAGTATTTCAGTCAAGTTTCAGTCCATAAATGAGTCGGAAGTCTCGTGTTGTCTGTTGAAATAATGACTCCATAGCCCAATGGATGGAGGCACTGTCTGCTCTCCCAAAGCTCTGCTGTTCTTGGCACCTCCACGAAGCAACAGCTGCCAGCCCCATTGGAGCCAATGTTAGACTCCGTCTTGTCAGCCCGCTGCAGTCAAATTCACCAAGGTTCATTTCCCGTCACTGGCAGTCATTAAATGCCATTTCGATCAGAAGAGTCATTTTATGTCTTGAGTCCAGGGTTTTGTCTGCAGAAGTGTGAAATAACGCAGTAAGTTTTTTAGGAATGTCATCGTCAATAATGTGAGATTGATTCTTCTTCAAAACCTTGTTTTGAAGAAGAAATCATTAAATGTGTTTGTTAGAATATGTAATTTGTCAAAATGTTTCAAAATTCTCCAGCTCTTCAAATGGCAGCAGCTTCTGCAGCTCCTATCCCTGCAAAAGCACAAACAGAAAGAACATCATCAGCAATCAGAGGCAAAGCAAAATAAAGTTGAAAAGAAACATCAAAGTTTCCAATATTGCAAAGAGGGTTCCAGATCGAAGATCAAAATCTATCATACATAATATATTTCCACAATTGTCAATTCATTTGCATCCAGAAAATTCAAGTGAAAGAACGAATTAGTGAGTTGGAGAAACATTTCTTGTGATGGCTTCAGCTGCTGGGAGTGAGCAACAACAAAGCATTTTAACTTGGTTACTTGAACCTTTAAAGGAACAGTGGATTAAAAAAGAGTTGCAAGATATCTTGGGTTTGGTGAATCTTTTAATTAGAGGCCCAAATACACCAGAGAATGAACTAATGTGGCATATTTTCCACAGAGTCACCATTTTTGAGAGAGCCCTTAAAAGGAGTGGTAGTAAAAAGGCTTCAGTCTCCACCTCTCAAAATGATTCTGCATTCACTTTTGATGTTGGTTCTTCTCATCCTATGGTTTCTCGCTTATCATGGATGCTGCCTCCTCTCTTCAAGTTGCTTTGCTGTATACATTCACTTTGGTTGCAGCCAATAGTTCAAGAATTGCCAAAAGAGGTGCGCGCTACCCACACAAGGTGTGCGCTACGCACTCAGGTGGGCGCTACGCACTGGGCCTCACTGGCCAGTGTAAAAATACATAGGCGCTACGCACTCAGGTGTGCGCTACGCGTTGGGTTCGTGCGCTACGCACATAGTCACAACACCAAGAAATTTTTGTTAATGCGCCCAGTTTCTTATCAAATCGGCTCCATCGACTTGCAATTTACATACATGCCAGTGAAGGCAATATAGATGATTCACATGGTCCAACGAGCTTGACAAACAATGCAACGCACAAATCTACTCTATGATTGGACCCTCGCCTTCTCTAATCTCTGCGTTTACATTTTAATTGTTGAAAGTCTCGGACTTGGACCTGTACAGAGAATCTTTGCTGGAACTGACTTAGGATATCTCCTTTGCACGTGGCTGGATGGCTCTATATTCAAAAGAAATGCGATCGATCTTCAAGGCAAGGTTTTCGATCGAAGGTGTTTTCATTTAAAAATGGTTTTGTTTGAAATGGTAAATATAACTTGGCAGTCAAAGCCAAATTGAGGTATATATAACTATCCCAGCAAAGCAAATCGAATTGGTTAGTCTATTTTTGGTCTTCAATCGACGTTCTAGGGGACATGGAAGAAGTGATTGGTGTTGTAGTGGGCCAAACAAAGATCAGGCATCTCGCGCTCAGTTTGTTTCAATTTACACAGGTGCAATGCAAGAACAATATTGGTGTCAAATTCATTTTCCAGAGGTGGAAGATTTGGCGTTATTCTTTTCCGCAAATCAATACTGTCCTCCAACGTTTTTACATAGGACGCCAAAACTGAAAGTTCTTCACTTCCATGCGTGCAAATATTAGTGGGCTGCCAAGATTTTCTTTGCCTTAGTCAAATGGGTCATATATTTGGGAGAAACCGAATTATTTTAAATCATATCTATATCCTGGCCAGGACTCTTTGCAACGTGTAATCATTTATGGTAACATGGATGAAAGCGCCCTAAAATTACAAAGGATGTTAATTATTAAAAAAATTGGTTGTATTCAAATGGTAAAGGAAAAGTAAAAACCCAAATTAAACGCAGACTACCCACTACAGCAGAAGAATAGGATTAGATAGTCTATTTATGACTTCAGTTAGTAATTCATAGGGTCTATGCTCCAGGTTTGGTTTTCATTGGTCATTAGAAATTCTCAGCTGGAATAATGTAACGCTTTTCTATCTTTACAGAGATGAATGATCCTTTTTCTATCTTCATGGCTTCAGTTGAAACAACGCCCTTGTTTTTGGGTCGATTTGTTTTCTCCTACCCGAGTTTTATATATTGTATTGAAAAACATTTGGGGAGAGTTCTGAGAGGTGCGTGGAGGAGAACAGAGAGCTTTATTGTACAGTTGTTTGACAGAGATTAATGGCAAAATACAGCTCTGACTCCTGAGATTCTTGTGGTGTGGATTTAGCATTTTGTCTTTTCTTATGTTTCATATGTAGCTTGTAATGTTTTACATTTCATTTCATAATCATTTTCTGCTGAATACTTTTAAATGAGAAAGGCAGAATCCAGTTTACTGCTCTGCCTTGGGAGGTATTCATTTTCTATGTTTTCTTCAGTTTGATAAGGATTCAACTATTTCCCTTCTCAACCTTGCAGCGGTCTTTCACTACATATAATTCCAATTTCATTGTAAAAAGTCATGCTTATCTTGCCTCAGGAGATAATCTGCGTTTTTCATTTAATATCTGCTCTTGCTGTCTTTTCCCCATGCAACCCATAAAACCCAATCATTTATACAAAACCCCTTTCTATCAATTTACTAGCCTAAAATCAGTATTCCTTATCGGTCATCTCAGCCCCTTTGAAGACCTGTCTGCCGAGATAGACTCGGAGAGAGCCCTCTCAATGTCCTTGTAGGGCTAGCTACGAGGCTGAGCCTGGTTTGATGTTGCCTTGAACCTCGCCTTCTTCAGCCTGAGGCAGATTTGAGCGCTAACATAGTGGCGACCATACTGGGGAAAATGGTTTGCTGTTGATGTGACATTCGACTTGTTGATTGTCTTGTCCCAGTACATGAAATCAAGTTGCAGATCTGATGCTGATGGTGGACAGCAGTCAGAAACATATGAAGGCTGAGACATTCACTTGGCGACTCCAACTCGTTCAAGACATTCCAATGCTCACTAATCCATTTATGCAATGGTGGGGTATGTGGCAAACCCTGCACTGTGTGAAGCTGTAAAATCAGTAAGAAATCAGTTAGCAGATTTTGAAATTAATGAAGATTTTTTCAGTGCCTTGCTTCAATGTTTGAAATCTCCGAAGCTACCTCTTGAAGCTAAAACTGGTGTCTATGAGTTAGTTGTGGAAATAATTGAGAAGGAGATTTAGTATTTGAATAAGCAGATCCAGTCATATGATTTCCGAGACCCTAAAAAGTTCTTGGAAACTTTTCCTCCTTCGAAACAAGAAACAATAGAGTTGCCTACAGATGTTTGCATTGATCGTGTGTAGCTGGATGTATGTATTGCAGAGTTGGGGCAGCAAACGGAGTCTGGATTTCGCGATCCTATTGCGATGTACATGGAAATGTTTTTCAGTTTGACTGACAAATCAAACTGTCTTTTACATGATCAGGCTCATTACGTGCATGTAGGGCTGCCAGCAATTACATCTGTGTCCTGGTGGAAACATTCTCAAGCGGCATTATTCTCAGGTTTACTTGAATGGTTGATCTGGCATTTCAGTATTACCTGATCTATTGTTTGTACAACAGAGTAGGGTAGAATTTGTAAATAAATAAGCAGCCAAAAGGCTGCATTTCGTTCCGAGTTTCATTACAGTTTTAGTGTGAAGTTTGCCGAGTCAGTTTTTTTTAAGTATTTCAGTCAAGTTTCAGTCCATAAATGAGTCGGAAGTCTCGTATTGTCTGTTGAAATAATGACTCCATAGCCCAATGGATGGAGGCAATGTCTGCTCTCCCAAAGCTTTGCTGTTCTTGGCACCTCCACGAAGCGACAGCTGCCATCCCCATTGGAGCCAATGTTAGACTCCGTCTTGTCAGCCCGCTGCAGTCAAATTCACCAAGGTTCATTTCCCGTCACTGGCAGTCATTAAATGCCATTTTGATCAGAAGAGTCATTTTATGTCTTGAGTCCAGGGTTTTGTCTGCAGAAGTGTGAAATAACACAGTAAGTTTTTTAGGAATGTCATCGTCAATAATGTGAGATTGATTCTTCTTCAAAACCCTGTTTTGAAGAAGAAATCATTAAATGTGTTTTTTAGAATATGTAATTTGTCAAAATGTTTCAAAATTCTCCAGCTCTTCAAATGGCAGCAGCTTCTGCAGCTCCTATCCCTACAAAAGCACAAACAGAAAGAACATCATCAGCAATCAGAGGCAAAGCAAAATAAAGTTGAAAAGAAACATCAAAGTTTCAAATATTGCAAAGAGGGTTCCAGATCGAAGATCAAAATCTATCATACATAATATATTTCCACAATTGTCAATTCATTTGCATCCAGAAAATTCAAGTGAAAGAACGAATTAGTGAGTTGGAGAAACATTTCTTGTGATGGCTTCAGCTGCTGTGAGTGAGCAATAGCAAAGCATTTTAACTTGGTTACTTGAACCTTTAAAGGAACAGTGGATTAAAAAAGAGTTGCAAGATATCTTGGGTTTGGTGAATCTTTTAATTAGAGGCCCAAATACACCAGAGAATGAACTAATGTGGCATATTTTCCACAGAGTCACCATTTTTGAGAGAGCCCTTAAAAGGAGTGGTAGTAAAAAGGCTTCAGTCTCCACCTCTCAAAATGGTTCTGCATTCACTTTTGATGTTGGTTCTTCTCATCCTATGGTTTCTTGCATATCATGGATGCTGCCTCCTCTCTTCAAGTTAATTTGATGTATACATTCACTTTGGTTGCAGCCAATAGTTCAAGAATTGCCAAAAGAGGTGCGCGCTACCCACACAAGGTGTGTGCTACGCACTCAGGTGGGCGCTATGCACTGGGCCTCACTGGCCAGTGTAAAAATACATAGGCACTACGCACTCAGGTGTGCGCTATGCGTTGGGTTCGTGCGCTACGCACATAGTCACAGCACCAAGATATTTTTGTTAATGCGCCCAGTTTCTTATCAAATCGGCTCCATCGACTTTCAATTTTCATACATGCCAGTGAAGGCAATATAGATGATTCACATGGTCCAACGAGCTTGACAAACATTGCAATGCACAAATCTACTCTATGATTGGACCCTCGCCTTCTCTAATCTCTGCGTTTACATTTTAATTGTTGAAAGTCTCGGACTTGGACCTGTACAGAGAATATTTGCTGGAACTGACTTAGGATATCTCATTTGCACGTGGCTGGATGGCACTATATTCAAAAGAAATGCGATCGATCTTCAAGGCAAGGTTTTCGATCGAAGGTGTTTTCATTTAAAAATGGTTTTGTTTGAAATGGTAAATATAACGTGGCAGTCAAAGCCAAATTGAGGTACATATAACTATCCCAGCAAAGCAAATCGAATTGGTTAGTCTATTTTGGGTCTTCAATCGAGGTTCTAGGGGACATGGAAGAAGTGATTGGTGTTGTAGTGGGCCAAACAAAGATCAGGCATCTCGCGCTCAGTTTGTTTCAATTTACACAAGTGCAATGCAAGAACAATATTGGTGTCAAATTCATTTTCCAGAGGTGGAAGATTTGGCGTTATTCTTTTCCGCAAATCAATACTGTCCTCCAACATTTTTACATAGGACGCCAAAACTGAAAGTTCTTCACTTCCATGCGTGCAAATATTAGTGGGTTGCCAAGATTTTCTTCGCCTTAGTCAAATGGGTCATATATTTGGGGGAAACTGAATTATTTTAAATCATATCTATATCCTGGCCAGGACTCTTTGCAACGTGTAATCATTTATGGTAACATGGATGAAAGCGCCCTAAAATTACAAAGGATGTTAATTATTAAAAAAATTGGTTGTATTCAAATGGTAAAGGAAAAGTAAAAACCCAAATTAAACGCAGACTACCCACTACAGCAGAAGAATAGGATTAGATAGTCTATTTATGACTTCAGTTAGTAATTCATAGGGTCTATGCTCCAGGTTTGGTTTTCATTGGTCATTAGAAATTCTCAGCTGGAATAATGTAACGCTTTTCTATCTTTACAGCAGATGAATGATCCTTTTTCTATCTTCATGGCTTCAGTTGAAACAGCGCCGTTGTTTTTGGGTCGATTTGTTTTCTCCTACCTGAGTTTTATATATTGTATTGAAAAATATTTGGGGAGAGTTCTGAGAGGTGCGTGGAGGAGGACATAGAGCTTTATTGTACAGTTGTTTGACAGAGATTAATGGAAAAATACAGCTCTGACTCCTGAGATTCTTGTGGTGTGGATTTAGCATTTTGTCTTTTCTTATGTTTCATATGTAGCTTGTAATGTTTTACATTTCATTTCATAATCATTTTCTGTGAATACTTTTAAATGAGAAAGGAAGAATCCAGTTTACTGCTCTGCCTTGGGAGGTATTCATTTTCTATGTTTTCTTCAGTTTGATAAGGATTCAACTATTGCCCTTCTCAACCTCGCAGCGGTCTTTCACTACATATAATTCCAATTTCATTGTAAAAAGTCATGCTTATCTTGCCTCAGGAGATAATTTGCGTTTTTCATTTAATATCTGCTCTTGCTGTCTTTTCCCCATGCAGCCCAGAAAACCCAATTATTTATAAAAAACCCCTTTCTATCAATTTACTAGCCTAAAATCAGTATTCCTTATCGATCATCTCAGCCCCTTTGAAGACCTGTCTGCCGAGATAGACCCAGAGAGAGCCCTCTCAATGTCCTTTTAGGGCTAGCTACGAGGCTGAGCCTGGTTTGATGTTACCTTGAACCTCGCCTTCTTAAGCCTGAGGTAGATTTGAGCGCTAACATAGTGGCGACCATACTGGGGAAAATGGTTTGCTGTTGATGTGACATTCGACTTGTTGATTGTCTTGTCCCAGTACATGAAATCAAGTTGCAGATCTGATGTTGATGGTGGATAGCAGTCAGACACATATGAAGGCTGAGACATTCACTTGGCGACTCCAACTCGTTCGAGACATTCCGGTGCTCACTAATCCATTTATGTAATGGTGGGGTATGTGGCAAACCCTGCACTGTGTGAAGCTGTAAAATCAGTAAGAAATCGGTTAGCAGATTTTGAAATTAATGAAGATTTTTTCAGTGCCTTGCTTCAATGTTTGAAATCTCCGAAGCTACCTCTTGAAGCTAAAACTGGTGTCTGTGAGTTAGTTGTGGAAATAATTGAGAAGGAGATTCAGTATTTGAATAAGCAGATCCAGTCATATGATTTCCAAGACCCTAAATCCTCCTTCGAAACAAGAAACAATAGAGTTGCCTACAGATGTTTGCATTGATCGTGTGCAGCTGGATGTATGTATTGCAGAGTTGGGGCAGCAAACGGAGTTTGGATTTCGCGATCCTATTGCGATGTACATGGAAATGTTTTTCAGTTTGACTGACAAATCAAACTGTCTTTTACATGATCAGGCTCATTACGTGCATGTAGATCTGCCAGCAATTACATCTGTGTCCTGGTGGAAACATTCTCAAGCGGCATTATTCTCAGGTTTACTTGAATGGTTGATTTGGCATTTCAGTATTACCTGATCTATTGTTTGTACAACAGAGTAGGGTAGAATTTGTAAATAAATAAGCAGCCAAAAGGCAGCATTTCGTTTTGAGTTTCATTAAAGTTTTAGTGTGAAGTTTTTCGAGTCAGTGGATGGAGGCACTGTCTGCTCTCCCAAAGCTCTGCTGTTCTTGGCACCTCCACGAAGCGACAGCTGCCATCCCCATTGGAGCCAATGTTAGACTCCGTCTTGTCAGCCCGCTGCAGTCAAATTCACCAAGGTTCATTTCCCGTCACTAGCAGTCATTAAATGCCATTTTGATCAGAAGAGTCATTTTATGTCTTGAGTCCAGGGTTTTGTCTGCAGAAGTGTGAAATAACGCAGTAAGTTTTTTAGGAATGTCATCGTCAATAATGTGAGATTGATTCTTCTTCAAAACCCTGTTTTGAAGAAGAAATCATTAAATGTGTTTTTTAGAATATGTAATTTGTCAAAATGTTTCAAAATTCTCCAGCTCTTCAAATGGCAGCAGCTTCTGCAACTCCTATCCCTGCAAAAGCACAAACAGAAAGAACATCATCAGCAATCATAGGCAAAGCAAAATAAAGTTGAAAAGAAATATCAAAGTTTCAAATATTGCAAAGAGGGTTCCAGATCGAAGATCAAAATCTATCATACATAATATATTTCCACAATTGTCAATTCATTTGCATCTAGAAAATTCAAGTGAAAGAACGAATTAGTGAGTTGGAGAAACATTTCTTGTGATGGCTTCAGCTGCTGGGAGTGATCAACAGCAAAGCATTTTAACTTGGTTACTTGAACCTTTAAAGGAACAGTGGATTAAAAAAGAGTTGCAAGATATCTTGGGTTTGGTGAATCTTTTAATTAGAGGCCCAAATACACCAGAGAATAAACTAATGTGGCATATTTTCCACAGAGTCACCATTTTTGAGAGAGCCCTTAAAAGGAGTGGTAGTAAAAGGGCTTCAGTCTCCACCTCTCAAAATGGTTCTGCATTCACTTTTGATGTTGGTTCTTCTCATCCTATGGTTTCTCGCTTATCATGGATGCTACCTCCTCTCTTCAAGTTGCTTTCCTATATACATTCACTTTGGTTGCAACCAATAGTTCAAGAATTGCCAAAAGAGGTGCACGCTACCCACACAAGGTGTGTGCTACGCACTCAGGTGGGCACTACGCACTGGGCCTCACTGGCCAGTGTAAAAATACATAGGCGCTACGCACTCAGGTGTGCGCTACGCGTTGGGTTCGTGCGCTACGCACACAGTCACAACACCAAGAAATTTTTGTTAATGTGCCCAATTTCTTATCAAATCGGCTCCATCGACTTGCAATTTGCATACATGCCAGTGAAGGCAATATAGATGATTCACATGGTCCAGCGAGCCTGACAAACATTGCAATGCACAAATCTACTCTATGATTGGACCCTCGCCTTCTCTAATCTCTGCGTTTACATTTTAATTGTTGAAAGTCTCGGACTTGGACCTGTACAGAGAATATTTGCTGGAACTGACTTAGGATATCTCCTTTGCACGTGGCTGGAAGGCACTATATTCAAAAGAAATGCGATCGATCTTCAAGGCAAGGTTTTTGATCGAAGGTGTTTTCATTTAAAAATGGTTTTGTTTGAAATGGTAAATATAACGTGGCAGTCAAAGCCAAATTGAGGTACATATAACTATCCCAGCAAAGCAAATCGAATTGGTTAGTCTATTTTGGGTCTTCAATCGAGGTTCTAGGGGACATGGAAGAAGTGATTGGTGTTGTAGTGGGCCAAACAAAGATCAGGCATCTCGCGCTCAGTTTGTTTGAATTTACACAGGTGCAATGCAAGAACAAGATTGGTGTCAAATTCATTTTCCAGAGGTGGAAGATTTGGCGTTATTCTTTTCCGCAAATCAATACTATCCTCCAACATTTTTACATAGGACGCCAAAACTGAAAGTTCTTCACTTCCATGCGTGCAAATATTAGTGGGTTGCCAAGATTTTCTTCGCCTTAGTCAAATGGGTCATATATTTGGGGGAAACTGAATTATTTTAAATCATATCTATATCCTGGCCAGGACTCTTTGCAACGTGTAATCATTTATGGTAACATGGATGAAAGTGCCCTAAAATTACAAAGGATGTTAATTATTAAAAAAATTGGTTGTATTCAAATGGTAAAGGAAAAGTAAAAACCCAAATTAAACGCAGACTACCCACTACATCAGAAGAATAGGATTAGGCAGTCTATTTATGACTTCAGTTAGTAATTCATAGGGTCTATGCTCCAGGTTTGGTTTTCATTGGTCATTAGAAATTCTGAGTTGGAATAATGTAACGCTTTTCTATCTTTAGAGCAGATGAATGATCCTTTTTCTATCTTCATGGCTTCAGTTGAAACAACGCCTTTGTTTTTGGGTTGATTTGGTTTCTCCTAGCTGAGTTTTATATATTGTATTGAAAAACATTTGCGGAGAGTTCTGAGAGGTGCGTGGAGGAGAACAGAGAGCTTTATTGTACAGTTGTTTGACAGAGATTAATGGCAAAATACAGCTCTGACTCCTGAGATTCTTGTGGTGTGGATTTAGCATTTTGTCTTTTCTTATGTTTCATATGTAGCTTGTAATGTTTTACATTTCATTTCATAATCATTTTCTGTTGAATACTTTTAAATGAGAAAGGCAGAATCCAGTTTACTGCTCTGGCTTGGGAGGTATTTATTTTC
The DNA here is from genome assembly GCA_031772625.1 of Pinus tabuliformis. Taxonomy (NCBI): domain Eukaryota; kingdom Viridiplantae; phylum Streptophyta; class Pinopsida; order Pinales; family Pinaceae; genus Pinus; species Pinus tabuliformis. Next base: position 45,823,579 of record CM062815.1, read on the forward strand.
TATGTTTTCTTCAGTTTCATAAGGATTCAACTATTGCCCTTCTCAACCTCGCAGCGGTCTTTCACTACATATAATTCCAATTTGATTGTAAAATGTCATGCTTATCTTGCCTCAGGAGATAATCTGCGTTTTTCATTTAATCTCTGCTCTTGTTGTCTTTGCCCCATGCAACCCAGAAAACCCAATCATTTATAAAAAACCCCTTTCTATCAATTTACTAGCCTAAAATCAGTATTCCTTATCGCTCATCTCAGCCCCTTTGAAGACTTGTTTGCCGAGATAGACCTGGAGAGAGCCCTCTCCTGTTCTCGTCGGGCTAGCTACAAGGCTGAGCCTGGTTTAATGTTGCCTTGAACCTCACCTTCTTCAGCCTGAGTCAGATTTAAGCACTAACAGCATCAACAACAACTTCTCCAACTTTTAAAGGATAATGCCACTTTGGTGCAGAATCGAATGAAACAACATGCAGATCAACATCACAGTGAAGGAAGTTTTGATGTAAGTGATTGGGTATTTTTACGACTACATCTCAAGCAAGCTATTTATGAGAAGGAAATGTTGGCAATATTACATGCACTTAAGAAATGGCGAACTTACCTAATGGGAAGACACTTCAAGGTAAAATTGGATCATGATAGTCTTAAATACTTTTTAGAACAAATATTATCTTTAGAAGAATAGAAAAAATGGGTCACAAGTATGTTGGGTTCTGAATTTGAAATCATCTACAAAAAAGGGAAGAAAAATGTTGTTGCAGATGCACTCTTAAGAAAGGATGAGGATGTGGAAGCATTGTTTTGTGCTTTTTCTATTATCCAACCAGATTGGATGAATGGAAGAAGGATGAAGAAGTGTGGCCACTCATTCAGAAGTTGCAGAAGATCCTAGTTCAAACAATATTTCCAGAACTCGACAAGGAATGAAAAATCATATTGGAGCCTGGAGCAGTCAGAGAAACAAGAACCTGACAACTACAAAAGAAATCAATTTCAGAGTATCTCATCAAGTGGAAGAACTTACCTGCTGAAGATTCCACATGGGTGGACAAGAATTTTATACAGAAGCATAAAGAACTACTCAAGCATTGAGGACAACACTTTTTGAAGGAGAGGGGTATGTTAGGTCCCTATACTACTAGTGTAACCCTTATTGTTATTTGTACAACCCCCTTATTATATTGTTGTGCCCATGTAGTCCCCATATTGTTATTATTGTGCCCCATAGAAGCCCACTATTGTTATTATTCTGCCCTTACATTATTATTGTTATGTCGACTCTAATATATATTATGACCCCTTCGACTCCTATATATAGAAAGGAGGTCCTGTCATTTGTATCATCCAAGAATTGTTCATTTGTGTAATGTAAAGGAGGTTGCCCCCTTAAAGAGGCTTATTTCTAAGGCGTTTATCTATCTTTTCTATCTTTTTGCGAGCCGGTTTCATAAAAGTAAACATAACATAACACATATAGGAAAACGATATACTCTTTGCATTAAAATGACTAGGAGAGAGTTTACAACCAAGAATAGTAGTTGTTCTTGTATATATCTCCCCAAGTTGACTTGTCCTTCCTTGTCACAAAGCACACCTCAATGTCACCCTAATGCATGAAGATGATGATTGTCTTAGATTCAAAGCAACATCATGAGGGTATGATTAGTCTCCAAAAGCCAACCCTGATGTTGTAGATGGCTATAAATTTATAGGAGAGTGTGGTAGTTTAGGAATTATTATCCATTTACCAATCTAGGCTTGAGTTCCACTCTTGATGGGAGGATCAGATCAAGGGATAAGAGTTGAAATCTCCAAGGTAGGATAAGATAGGATTGAAAGCTCTTATCCAAGGTAAATGGTTGAAACAACTCCTGGAAGCTTCTGGAAGAGGAAGCTTCAGGATGATTTTTAATTTTCCCAATTTTCTAGAATAAACACACTCCTAACAAGGGACAACCTATTGTTGATCAACATTGGTGCAGAACTGAGCAACCTGTTGTTGAACGTAGGTCCCTAAAGGGTTAGGATGCGCTAGGACTTAAAAGCACTAATTTGAGTTAGTTAGACCCAGAAACTCAGGGATTTGGAAGGGTTGTGCTTAGGGGTTTTTGTAGGGATGATAACAAGGTGTTCATAGATGTGGATTGATCCAATTTGTAGGCCTATTGATGAGATGCGGCCAAATGACCTATAACAATGTGTTCTAAAGGCTATCTTGGGAATGTCTTCTTGCCTCAATTTTATTTGATGATATCGAAAATGATGATCAAACTTAGTAAAGAAAAATTCTCCATGCAATTCATTTGGAAATTCATCAATGACAGGAATAGGAAGCTTATTTTTGATTGTCTTTTTGTTGAGTTATCTATAGTCTGGACACATATGCCACGAACCATCCTTTTTTATAACCATCACCACTTGTGAGGAGAAAGCACTCTGGCTAGGCTAAATGATGCTCGCCTCTAACATTTCTTGAGCCATATGTTCAATCTCACTCTTTTGTGTGTGTGGATATATGCAAGGCCTAATGTTAGGTCGTACACAACTAGGTTTCAAATTGTTAGATTCTGGTAGCATCAGACATGTGTTCTTGTCTTGATTTGTGTCTGAGAGACTAAGGAACACGAGATCTAAAAAACTCGGAAAAGTTTTTGCGAGATAATCTTGTGAAATTCCTTAATTAAATTCACTGATCAATAATTAGCTATGTCTAAGTTAGGAAAATTATTAATTAATGGGAATTAATTAAGGATGATCGAGAATGCTATAGAAATTCACATGGATTGAGTCTAAGGTGATCTTAGTCATTGATGATGATCTAATCATGGTCATTGAAGGTCCAACAAGAGATTAGAAGAGAAATTTGATGAGATGGAGATAGACACAATTGTGAGAGAGAGATAGGCATATAGAGATACCTAATGCATAGAGATTCAACAAGGGAAGAGTTCAAGACAGAGGGAGAGCATCAGAGAGAGGGAGCAGCAGAGAGAATTCCAGAGGAGATTCCCAACAGTTTTCCATTGTCAGAGAAGCACGAAAAGGGAGGCCAAAATCTTCTGTAGAGAAAGTCGTCAAAGCAGTGTGAGTTAACGAGTCCAGTTGAGCAAGTTGTTGGGAAGGGTTTGTTTAAGTTGTCAGAGGCTAGAAAAATCATCCAAAAGCAAAGCGAATTTTTCCAAAGGTAGGAGGAGGCTAGACAACCCAGTTGGAGGCAATTTCAGGGGTCATCCAGACTTTCACAGGTTAACAATGTGAACAGGACAAAGGGAGGCCGAGTTATTCTACAGAGGGAGAAATTTCATCCTAATTATTTTTTTGCAAATTATTTGTCGGAGGATTGCCAGTTGGGCATCCAGATATTGTACTCTCCATTTTTGTTTCATAATAAAAATAAACCCTCATTTGTTGCACCGATTTTTCGTTTGGGGTTTTTCTTCCTAGGAATATTAGTCCAAAAATTATTGTGTTGATTTTAGTGTTTGTGTATCTATTTTTCAATTCCTGATTTTATTTTCCGCAATGTATTTTATGGTGAATATTACAATTGTGAATTATTTTTTTAATTACCATAAACAATTGAATCGCTAACAGTTAGGAGGATAATATCTAGTAATTGCAATCAAAGAATTTTCACATGGTATTAGAGAATTGAAGATCAGATAAGAGGTTCATAAGTGAGAGGAGAAAAATTGCGCATCTTCAGAGGGAGATCTGGGCACAATTTCTCTAGATCTGCGCAGGCTAGCTAGGGATGCAAATTGTAGAGGTACTGAAGTTTGATTTCCAAATCCATGTAGAGGAAAATTTGAATAGCCTCAGAGTCAGAATTTGTAGGCAATGGATTTGTCGGATAGAGGGTTCTTGTGAGTAGATCAATTTATTCATTGAGAAGATCTAGGCGCAAAATTTTTACAGTGAGGGTTTCAACTGTATATCTGTGCAGGGAACATGAAGAGAAAAACACATAGAGGAGATTTCCAATTTTTTCATAGGGTTTCCAAGCTCTAGTTTTCAGGAGGAGATCAGTAATTTCCAGTTGTAGTAGTCTGTAGTAGTTTTTCCAGTTAGCCAGCTAGCTTCGGGAGCAGTAGTATGTGTGCCAATTTCTGGAGAATGACTTTCGGAAGGTAGAGCAAGTTGGCCAATTGAGGTAGAAGATAGTGCGAGTAACAGAGAAGTACATCTAATGCAAGTAGTAGCAGATTTGCACATTTCTTGAGGAAGTGCGAGTAGCATAAGCATGGTTGCAAGAAAGAGAGGAGATTTTTTTCATTTCCCAGTTTTTGAGTGTTCAGAGAGATGGCTGCAACAAGCCTCAAATATCAAGAGACATGATGAAGCCTCAAATTTTGGCGTCTGGAAGGCCAGGATGCAATTTCTGTTAGATGAGCATGGTATGAAGGAGTTTGTGACGAATTTCATGGTAGAGGCAAGAAATGTGCAACAATTGACTAGCTTTAAGAAAGAGATGGCCAAGATGAAGAAGATGATCTTGGATGGAGTCTGAGATCATATCGCCCCGCATATTGCTGAGAAGGAAACAATAAAGGAAATGTGGGAAGTTGTTGTGAAGCTATACCAAGATCCATCAAAGAATCGTAAAATGATTCTTAAGGAGAAGTTGAGAACCAGAAAAATGTTGAAGGGTGAAGGCGTGACTTCCTATCTCAACAGAATTCATAATTTTTGTGATGAAGTTGTAGCTGTAGGTGGGAAATTGATGACAAAGAACTTGTGTGGATCACTATAAATGAATTTTCCAAAGAATGGAGGACCTTTTTTTAGGGGATCACTAGATGAGATCAAATACTAGATTGGAAACACCTTTGGAGTGACTTCGCACAAGAGGATCTAAGGCTCAGTCTAGTCGAAGGTAATATCAACATCAATAGTAGAGGACCAAAGGCTAAGAAGGAGGAAGAGTAAAAAATAACCCATATGAGTAAAGGGAAAGCGAAGAAGGGTCCCACTCAAGGACTGTTAATTTTATCAATGTTCTATGATGTTTCATTTTCTTTAGCCCAATTCAATCCTTCAATTAGTGATTAATTATTTTTATCAATCAATAGTAATTAAAGATTGAACAAGAATGCAATGACAATAGGAGACATTCAACACATCAGCAAGAAACACAAATTTGGTCAAAGACTAGGGAAAAACCACACAAGGGGGAAAACCCTTTGAAATTGTTCTTCTATTAGATTGTCGTAAAATGTTCAACAGAGGGTACAATGAGCCAATACAAAACTATCCATAAAAAATTCCACCAAATAGTATCTAGAAATACGATCCCTACAACAATACTGATTAGGGTTAACTCTCCCAATCTACGGTCAATTGTGGCCAACTGCGGTCACCTTTAAAAATGAAACCCTAAGTCCCAACCTCCCATAAAGAGAGTCATGCGTGCGGTTGAACCTTTCCGGTCACACGAATAGGCTTGTATGCGTGCGGCTACAACAGAAAAATTCTTATGTCAACCCTATAATTAGAAACCAAATCCCTAATCCACACATGCGAGCTTCATACCCTACAATTTCGAACCTGTACAAACAAATATCTGCTAACCAAATTCAGACATGTGCGAACCAAACCAAAGACGAGAGAAGAAGAATATTCTTGATGATGATGTCCAAATGAGGGTCACTTGACTTGTATTTATAGGCTTATAAGGGTATCCAATTTCATTTTAGGGCCGACTTGATCAAATGTGTCATTGTGGGCATCACTTCAAAAATACACTTTCCCTTGTCCAAATCAAGTGCTTCAAAGGTCAAAATTGGTCCTCTCAAAAAGATGAATATAGTCCAATAATTGGAATTTGTCACTAAGCTTCCAAATCAACACTCCCTCTCAACTAGGGAAAAATTCCAACTATATCATGTGATCATCACAAATATCCTGTCATCAAACCATGTCCCATCTATGCTCAACTCTATATGCTGAAACGTTCTCGAATCTAAAGAAGAATAACTATAAGGGAGCTTCGACTACCACCTTCTCTAGAAAATGAGGAAGGTCCTATGGTACACTCTCACCCCAAGTCATCTCATCAAGCAATAGGTGAGATACAACTTACCAAGAAAGGATCACAACCATCCCATGATGCGATCAATGGGCAAGATACCACTTGTTGTATAAGAGGTAAGGATCACATCCCTCCTATTACCTTTCGATCTTCCCAGCAATGACCCTCAAGAGTCATGTGGTAAAACACCTGCATCATAATTTGAGCTTGGGTGAGATACCTGACATACCAAAGGTAAGTATCACACACCCCCAAGCCTCCTTAACCCGTTGGTCGGAGGAGGAGGGACAATCCCAACAAGCCCCACTTATGGGTATGATGCCAACTAGGGTATACTCTGCTAGACCAAGATAGGGAGAGATACCTAACTTGTCAAAATAGACAAGGATCACACACACCCTATGGGTGAAATATAAGGGAGATACCTTATTGTCTAGAGATCCCTCAACCCAGGAGCCCTCAATGCTCCATTCCCACCTTGGGATCTCAACCAAGGGGGGAAGAGTTATTCTCAATGTTCTCGATCAATGATGCCCCTTATTAGGAGGGGTCACATACATCAATCCAAGTTGCTCTCTAAAGACCAAGAACTTCCATTTCGGCAAAGCCTTGGTGAGAATATTTGTAATATGCTCATTTTTTTTATATGTAGTGGAGTATAATGACTCCTTTTTGTACCATCTATCGAATGTAATGATAACGAATCTCTATGTACTTGGACTTGTCTATGAGGGCGTACCATGCTTTGGGGGATTGCCTCAGACCATACAATGCCTTCTTCAATGGTCTTTCGATCCTTTACTTCAAATCCTTGTGGTTTCTCAACATACGCTTCTTCTTGTAACATGCCATGGAGGAATGTTGTCTTCACATTCATATGATGAAGGGTTCATCCTTGATTTGTGGCAAGGGCAACTATCGACCGAATGGTGGTGTATTGGGCAACAAGAGCAAATATCTCATCGTAATCTTCTCTCTTTCTAGGAGAATCCTCTTGCCATGAACCTTGCCTTATATTTCTCAATACTTCCATCGACTCCATGTTTGATCTTGAACATCCATTTTTAAGTCATGCAGGATTTCCCCTTTAGTCCCAACACAACATCTCATACATCATTCTTCATAATGGATTCATACTCTTCAGCCATAACATCCTTCTAGACTTGATCTTTCACAACTTCATCAAAGTTGGGAGGCTCAACTTGAATCATATTGCTCCTTGCTACAACATATCCCTGGTACTTGCACAATTTATTACTTTCTCTAAAAGTCCTTCTCGCAAGAATGAGTCTCTCGGCATCATGTAATGTGTATGAAGCCAAAGTGGCCTCTTCCTGGTAGAAGAATCACATGGAGGAGGATCCAAGGGATCCATGGGTCCCATGGGATCATCAACAATGTCTCTCTTAGATTCAGGCACAGAAGGATCTTCCAAAATATCCATATCATCATTCTTATTTTTAGGAGGAGGCAGAGGAAGGTCCCTTACTTTCCCAAGGGCAAGATCTTCATTGAATGTTAATCCTTGTTAATTTACACCTTCCTTTGAGCAGAAATATATATTATAAATTTTTTATAATCTTCACAATATCCAACAAATGTGCCTTTTCTTCTCGTGGCTTCCAGCTTATTTAATTTGTCCTTCAACACATGGAAATATACAGGGCAACAAAATATACAGAGGTGACCAATGTCGGGCTTGACACCTGTGAATACTTCTTCGACAATCTTATTGCCTAGTGCTTGATGAGGAACCTTGTTTTGAACATATAGTTGTATTAGTAGCTTCTCCCTAGAGAAACTTCCACATCATTTGATCATGGAACATGGCACAGGCAACTTCAACAATAGACATGTTCTTTCTCTCGGCTACTCCATTTTGTCTGCGATTATATGGCACAATTGTCTCTTTCTTGATGCCTTCCTTCTTGCAAAAATATATGAACTCATTTGAAATGTAATCTCCACCATTGTCAGACCCAAAGATCTTAATTTTCTTCCCTGTTTGATTTTTAACTAGAGCCTTGAAGTTTTTGAATAGATCGAAGGCCTCATCCTTATGCTTCAAGTAATATATCTAAGTCTTCCTTGAGAAATCATCGATGAAGTTAATGTAGTAGAGATGGAAACTAAGTGAATGTACGGGAGTTGACCCACATATGTCAGAATGAATGAGATGGAGAATGTATTTCATCTTGTTCTTGGTATAGGGGAATGGTCCCCTTGTCTTCTTTCCATTAACACATCTAGCACATACTCCTTCTTGTTGTGCTTGAACATCAGGAAGAGAATAATAATGTATATGGGTCAATCTTCGGTGCCGTAGCTCACTTTGATGATTAATATCATGGACCATTGCTAGAAGTGGTCTTCTAGTGATTCTATAGAGTCCTTCAAATCTTGATCCCAATGGGAACGCATCCCTCATAGGGGATCCCACCTGCCAAGTAAGTATTTTTCCCTTGATAAAGAAAAACCTCATCCCTTTGTCTTCCAAAGTGGATATAAAAATCAAATTCTTATTTAACCCGGGCACATACATCACATCATGGAGCAAAATAGACTCTCTAGAATCCAAATGAAATTTAATAGACCTAAAGCCTTTAACGGGATGAGTAGAGTTGTATCCAAGGACAATCTTCAAACTTGACTCCCTCTCCACCAAATTAGAGAGAACTTCCTTACATCCAAAAAAATGATGAGAGGCCCCACTATCAACCAACCAACTGTCCCAAGTATCTAATGGAGAGGAAATAGAAAGCACAACAATAAGAATATATTCAGATTGATTTGCAACATTACTTTCATACCTGGTATTTCTTGACTTCTTTTGAGGACAATGGTCTTCTTCATGACCAATCGAAGTATCTCTTCTTCTTCGATCATCTCTTCCATTACGATCATTCCTTTGATCATCTCTTCTTCTTCGATTAATAAACTTATTATTGTTGCTTGTAGCGTAGACCATTATTCTTCTCACGACAATCTCGAGAATAATATCCTTTCTTGTGACAATATTAGTAATCAATGTGTGACAATTCCTTGTCTCTTGCATGTTTGGATATTCAAACACATGGGAAATAGATAAGTATAACTTGGTCTAATGTAGAGTTAGGTAAAGTGTGTTTCTTTACTATGTACTTTTGTAACTTACAATCTGACGATCACGATATGTTCTAGACATGAAGTGATTTGATGGTTCATTCTCTCCTTGGTATTATCGACACTTGATTCGTGGCTTAACACCCAATTGGTCCATGATCTCTATTTAAAGAGCATGGAGGTTCATTTGTAAGGTGATTGTTCATTAGAGAAGCTTATGCAAATTTTCTTTCTTTTACATTAATAAATTGCTTGAAGTGGCTGCGTTGTCTCAGGGCGTGGACTGTTTCCCTCTTTGAGGGTTTTAACCAGGTCAAGAATACTGGTGTACTGATTTGTGATCTATTTGTGAGCGGTGTTCCTTGGTGTTCTATCTAAGGAAATTACCCTGTAAATTCCTACATTGTATCAGAACTATTTGAGGGCCGCATCCATTGCTGATCCAAATTTGAAGCCGGTACAACTGCATCCAACTGCCGTTTCCTAGATCTATTGGTTTTGACCGCTTTCGAGCTGAGAGGACTGCTCTATTGTGTTAGGAGAATCCGTTCTAGTGAGGAACCCCTTTCATTTCATGCGAAAAGGTTTCTGGTAGCCCTAGCTACGTCATTTTTAAGATCTGGAGGTATACAGTCTTTATTTGTAGTTTTAGTTATTTATCTCTCTGTTTATTTCGGTTTGTTTATCTCTCTGTTTTTTATTACCGGATCTATACCTTTCATTTTTGCGTAAGATCTTTGCCTTGCGACTCTGTGCGATCTGGGCAAATCAGAAACAGAAAGGAAGGATTTTTCTCATGCGTATGATCTTTTCCACCGCGCCTTAGTGTGATCTCAGAAAATCAGAAACATTGAGGAAAATATTTAGTTTCCGGCAAGATCTAACTTCAAGTCGTAAGGTTTGGTTTTTTGCATGTCCGTTTTGGGTTGTGTGGTTTTTTGTTTTGTAGGGGAAAATGGCTTTCTCAAGTAAACACGCACTCCAAAGCTTCAGTGACTAAAAAAAAAAACTCCTTCGTGATTTTGCTGATTGATTGAGTATTGTTTTCTATGGAAATCATTGAAAACATCATTTTGCATTTATTTTAGCTTGTACTTCAAAAAGTTATTTTCAAGTTGCATTAGGTTATTTGCATTTGGGAAATCATTTTTGTTCTTAATCAAGCATAGATTACATTGTTTGATTTTCAAGCTGAAAAGAGTGCATCATTCATTTGTTCAAAAGGAAAAGTGAAAATATTTTCATTTAGGTGCTTTTGAATTGGATTTGGTGTTGCTTTGGTTGATGCATTAGTTGCATTAGAGCATTTGAATCCAATCTTCATTTTTCTTTAGTTGAATTAGATCATTCAAAAAGTAAAGAAAAGCATCATTTACATATGTGCATCTTAGTAAAGTAAACATCATTTTTCTTTCGATAAGTTGCATTTAGGATAGTGAAAAGTGGAAATTCGATTTTACTTTTGGGTATTGCATTTTGAAAGCGAAAGTGAAAACTAATGGAAGGCATGTTTTTTGATGCATTATTGATTGAAATTTCATCCCTTAATTAGTCTAGCTTTCATTGAAATGAAAAGTTTTCATTTTATCATATAGTTGCATCTTAAGGATTCAGGGGACATCGTTTTGAGCCCAAAATTGACACATAATTCAAGAAAAACATTAAATTTTACTCAATTAACCTAAGGAGCATCTGGAACTTAATGAAAACATTTATAGGTATAGGCTAGAGACGTGTTCTGGTGTCTATAAACTTGGCAGTTATCGTTATCTGCCAGGATCATATCCTAGGGGTGATATCCCGTTCCATGTACGAAAGTATATAAGATTGTTCTCCAGTACTCTCGGGTATATCGGAGGTGCTCCATGTATGGCAAGTCTATGGGAACACTCTCATCGAACGGTTATGAAATAGACAATGCTAACATGGACTTGTTCTCCCCGTACCGTCGCGTATATATTGGGATACCCCACTAGGTTGCTATCCTTTAGCCACGGGTAACCAATTCAGCCGCATTGTAGACGTGATACACCGAACACAACATTTAGGGATATCAGTCATCATATGTTAAGTCCTTGGTTTCGGCTAAGGTGTATATAGCGGTTCATAGATACTTGGTAAACCCTCCTGCTTAGCTGACCCCTTTTTTATTTTGTTTTGTTAATTTCTAAAATAAATCAATTAACCTCGGAAAAACATCGTTCCTCCGGAAATACTCCTTAGTCTATCTTAGGTTAGGACTAATGGAAACAATTCATGATTTCACCAACTAAGGAAATCCCTCTAACGGGAATCCTAGTCCTTTTCCTTCTTTTCGAAATGTTGGTGCTTCCTATATGGCAACGTTGTCCCTTCTTGGTTTTACCATTGGTTTGTCGGTTTGGTTATTTTTGACCTCGGTGGTTCTGAGTGTCCAAACTTCTTTTCAACCACATTCTCCTCCACCTGAACAACATCAACCTCATGTTGATCTTAAAGTTGACCCCTTGCCTTCTTCGCCTATTTCTTCACCTTGTACTTCCTCTTCGCCTGGTGAAAGTCTAGATTCTAGTAATGAGGAAGCTAAGAAGAAGAAGAAGAGGATAGAGTAGAAGAAGAAAAATAAGTAAGGGGGAAACCAAATAGCCATTGCTACGTATGCAACTAATGTCGAATAATCTTCCTATCAACCCTGGAAAGTGAAATTCCCTTGGATGTTATGGAAGGGTGACCACCTTCTTAGAAATTGTCCTGGTATTGCTAAAGTCTTAGAAGTGTGGTCCACAGGTTCACATCGACCTTTGTCATCATCCTCTGGAGTTCACGTTGGTGACAGACCCTCAACTAGTAACAGTAAAGCTCATGGGAAAAAGGAAAAAGTCAAATTTCCCTGTAAGTTGTGTGAAGGTAATCATCCCATTCAACTGTGTCCTCTTATGGATGAAACTTCCAAAGAGTTGGAAAACCTTACTTCTTCCCAGCCTCGTCTTGTAGCTGGTTATTAAGAGCTTTCCCCTGATCCTCTGGTAGTTGGTTGAGTGATTGATCAAAAGTCATCTTTGGTCAACCCTACTCTCTCCGAAAGTGAGTCTCGTGAGTCTATTCTCGACCAATCGTTGGTTGAGAAAATGGTAGATCTGACTCCACCTTCAGTTAACCATGCCTTTTAGGTAGAGAGTGAACCTCATATCGCTCATATTCTTCTGGTGTTTTCAGTTTTAAATGAACTAGAGGGAAATCATCTCGTTCACGAGGTGCATGAGAGCAGTTCTCTTGTTCCCGTAGTGCAAGAGGGAAAATATCACATTCCTACGACACCCCCTTCGAGTAGTTTAGTCACTTATTTTGATTGGAGTTGACTGGCAGGATATCGCCTTTTGTCTTATGTGCCTTTCCAGATTACATTACATGCTTATAATATGGTCGTACCGAGCATAGTCATAGACGAGGGCACATTTGTTAGTATTCTTTCCTCAATTTCTTGGCAAGATTTAGGTTCTCTAGAGCTTGTCCTAGTCACCGAGAATTTGTTAGCTTTTAACAAAGTAACCAATCAACTGTTAGGGATCCTTCCTAAGTTTCCTATTACTTTGGAAGGAAATACTGTCTATATAGACATGATGGTTGTCCAAGGTCCGTTGGATTTTAATCTACTCCTTGGCCATGACTAAGTTTATGTCATGGGAGCTCTTGTCTCTTTCCTCTTTCGAGTGACATGTTTCCTACATGAAGGAAGCATTGCAATCATTGATCAACTTACATTCACTGGTCCTGAATCAACTCCCAATCAACCATCATCCCTAAATGGTTCTTATGTGCAAGAGGTATCACCCCCGCCACAGGTTAATTATGTGGTTACCTGTTACACAGTAATTTGTCACCATTGGTCACCGTCCCTGTTACCCCTGTTCCCGTACATTGGAGGACGCATTTTGGGACCTGTGAGCTGTGACATAACCTGAAAACACTTGCATTATGTTCCCCTGAGTATGTACTTCACTTTCCCTGAAGACACCTTCTGCAAATTATCCCTGAAAATTACCATTTTTCCATTAGCGTGGGTCCACCATGTCTTACCTACGCCAATCACTGAGATCCTCAAAAGGGGGTGCGACCATTGGCGCTCTGTCTCAGAACAACACCCGCGCCAACCAAGTTCGGTAATGATTTTTGACAAACGCGCGCCCAGATGTTTTTTCCCTTCAGATCACGAAGTCTTTTGAGGATGAAGTTTATCTGATAGAGGTCGAGAGTCATCGTCTATCATTGACATCTATCTACAGTGGCTTTTCAGAGATAATGCCAATCCACAATGGGTGTCCTGATGCATTGTATCTTCCTCCCTTCTCCATCTATAAAAGTCTGTCCTCATGCATTAGACAAGCTAGTTTTTGAGTAATGCTAGTTGTGATTATGCTTGTCTTGAGTGATAGTAAGAGTCTTGAAGCATAGGGAGGTTATGCTGCCGGAAGTCTGAGAGAGAGAAGGTCTATTGCAAGATATACATAGCTGCTCGCCCAGCCAGAGGAGAGGTTCAACGTCAGAACCTTGGTTGTATCTTTCTCTGTTGATTATTCATTAATAAACGACTACTGTTATGGTTCCAATCTCATTGTTCATCATGATAATGTTTGGTTTATTTCCTTTCTGACTGAAATATAGTTGTATTTTAGTGGATTATATGCTTGTATTCGTTTCGTTCTTTGCATGTGCAGGTATCCATACGCGGGGATCGCAAGGATTGTGACCTGCCGGAGCAAGGGAACAGGAGTATCAACTCTTCTTCGACATTAGCGTTGGACTCCAGGTTGGTTCTCGTAATCCACTTTCAGTATGCAACTAGGAACTTGCATAGTAGCATGATTTGATTGTTGCTAGACCCATTTTGGGCTAGTGGGATCGCCTCTGTCCGCAGAGGGGATTTACCTTTCCAACATTTTGGCGACTCCACTAGGGACGAGCTATTTGTTGTTTGATTCATAAACCTTGGACGGAGTTTGAAGCACGGCCAGGTAGCCTTTGAAACGCTATTGCTTTGCATTAGCAGAGTAGATCAACGCCACTTCAGTCGATCTCCGGTTTGGTTTATGAACCGAACGGCTTGGAGTTTGTCTTGCATGTTAGTTTTCTCTTGCTTGCTTGCGTAAATGAGCTTTCTGGGTCAGCTTTGAAATTGTTTTCTACTGTTCGATCTGTCTCAGTACTCTTGACCAAACCCTGGGTTCTTTTATTTATTTTTTGGGCCAGCAAACTGTGTTTGCGCGTTTTTATCTCTGACAGTCGTGCCAGTTGGCGCATGTTGCACCACAGCAACTCGCGCCAATTCCTTGATAGCGCAAGTTGCAGGCTGACAGTCGCGCCAGTCCTGTGAATTTTGCCAGTGTGTTTGTTGGAAGCTCTTTAAACTCAGATTTTTGTCTTTGTATATCTTTTACGACTTCTGGGAGTGTGTTGGACTTCTGTTTGACTGGTTGTTACTTTTATCCTTCAGTTGTTTGCTTATTTCTATCGATTTTGTATCCTAGCCCTAGAGTACCTAGTGGCTTTGCATGTCGAGCCTTCTGTGGGAAGTTTTGGTTTTTGATTATCCAGTCAACTTGTTGGTTGTTTTCCGCACCCGTCTAGTAGTTGTTTAAGCTTGTTATTCTGTGCTTCGGGCAATTCACTTCTAGCTTGTTTGGATTTTGCTTGACTTCATTTGAACTTAGATCACATGGTTCATTGAAGGTTCATGGTTCATGGTTCCTGGTTTTAACAGTTCATCTTGGTGTTTCATATTTGGTTCTTTGCATTGAGTGAATTTCGTTTGTTCATGCTTGTTAATATCTCTTGAGATTTGTTTAAATGCATTATGCCATTTTAAAAGAAGAAAAACAAAAGATCTTTTTGCATTATATTAGTTAGCATTTAGTGTTATTTGTTGCTTTTAAAAAGAAAAGAAAAGAAAAAGTTTCATTTCTTGTTATTAGCTGCATTAGGATCTTTGTTGCTTGTTTATTGTTCATTTTGTTTGTTTGAAAATCTCAACCCTTCTGTAGTTAGAATTCATTGAACGAAATGATATAATTTTGGCATATAGTTTGCATTTAGGAAGTTTTGAGAGATCACATACGGTAGGACCAAAAAACTGAAACTTAATTGAAGATCAACTTTAAAATAAACCGAATGAATCTAACAACGCATTGGAACCTAACGCACATATTCTAGAGGTCTAGGCTAGAGACGTGTTCCGGCGTCGTAAAACCTGGTAACTATTGCCTCACTGATGGTTGGGTGATTCCTCATGAGAGACAACAAGTACTAGTACGGACTGAGCTCCCACGTACCGTCGCGTATAAAAGGGAGACCCCACTAGGTTATCATCCTTTATCCACAGGAAGCCGAGTCTGCTGCCTTACAAGCCGTAATGCACTGAACACAGCATTCGGGAAGATTGACTGCAGTACGGGAAGTCCTTGGTTTTCATCTGATTGCCAAGGTGTATAAGCAGTTTTACGGATTGTTTGGTAAACCCTTTGCCTAGAGTCTCCAGAGTAGTCACTTTTGATCCTTTTCAGACTCCTTAAAAGAAAAGGTGCCAGTGAGCGTCTTGTCACTTCGTGCTCATTAAACATTCGAAGGAGACTAGAGTCATATTTTTGTCCTTTTCTCGACTCTTAAAACATGAAAAGGTCAAGTTGTGTCTTTGCGTCCTAAAATTTATTCGGCCACGATAACATTTACCCGATTAGATTTTGTTTGCGTTAGTTTGAGTAGGGATTTTGTCTCGGTAGATTCCCTAGGTCTTGTGAAGTTTCATCCTGGCAGAATTACCAATTTCGTCTTCCGAGATACCAGTTGTGAGTGCAACTCTTTCTCTGGTTCCAAGTATACAACCAATTAGTTCTCGTGCCCCCGGCGACGAGACTTACGAGTTTCATTGGAATCCTGTTTGGGAACCTTTTGAGGACAGTGTCCCTTTTTGGGACTATACTTCTCCTCGTGTGTCAATCCCAACTTCTTCCTCTGACATGGAAGACTTGTCCCCTACTACGACCGACGAGTCCGTTGCGACGAGCGGTGAAATTCCCACCACAACGGGCCCTACACCTATCAGTAGTACTCCTACTACTGGCGACCTACCACCAGGGTATAAAGCATTAAGGGATACTATGCCCTCTGGAACCCCTTTTACAGGCTCTATCTGGTCACCACACACTTTTCCCACCACGGAGCCTTTTACTCCGCAAAATCGCAGTGTGTCTGTTACCTCAATCACAACCGCTCCGATGGTATGTGCAGCCTCTTCGACTCCTATTTTCAGTCATCCTTCGGCTTCTTTATTCGGAGTCTTTGATCCTACGTTAAATGTTCCAACAGAGGGGCCATACGAGCACTATTTGTCGTCTCAACCGATTGTTGAGGTATCAGTTCCATTGTCAATTAACTGGGGTGCCACCTCTTTTCATGGTGGCCAAGTGTCGTCTGCCCAATCTCGCAGACAACCTCCTCAAGACCAACAAGGGCAGTCCTTGCATGGAAACCCTTTTGCCGCTGGTGGTCGGTTTTTCTCTTCTTACGTGCAACCTTCTGGTAACTCAGGTCAATCTTCTATTCAACAAGTCCAACCTGGTATCCAACAAGGTTACCCTACTGGACAAATTGGTCAATCATCTGCTAACCCAAACCATCCCAATATCCAGTATGGTCCAATATTTGGACAAGCTGTTCAACCTCATGGTCAGCCTACCGTCCAGTATAGTCAACCTTCTGGGCAAGTCGGTCAGCCTCAAATCCAATCAGGCCAACCGACTGCCCAGCCCACTCAGCCATCTGGTCCGTTGGGACAACCTTCAGTTGGGCAACAACAACTCCCTTCCCAACGGGTACAACCTTCTGGGCAGGGAGGTCAACCTCAATATCAACAAGGTTATCCTTTCGGCCAGATAGCCCAACCAACAGGACATCCTCCTGGCACTGCTCAACCTGGTTTTTTCCCCCAGGCTGGACCCCAGACCCCATCCGGTTTTCAAGTGCAAGCTGGAGTTCAATCTCAACAGACATATCAAACTCAGCCTGTTTCTCAAACTCAGTTGGGAGTCTAGCCACCTTATGGTCACCAGCAACCTCAAGGGCAACCGTTGTTTGCCCCGTATCAAAATTACCAACAACTGCAGACAAATCCTTATCAGACTTACTCGCAACCATATGGTGCTTCTGCAGGACCGTTTGGTAATCCATGGAATGCTGGGGGGCAGAACCCAAGTCCCTATGGACCAAATCCTATGGGGCCAAATCTGTCCGGACCAAGCCCTTGGGGGCAACCGCCACCTGGTTGGAACCCTGGTGCTCCATCTCAACAGCAGCCCCAGATGTCCTTTAATCCTCAATTACCTTTCTTAGCAACTTTAGAATTACCGGATGTGTCTAAGTTGACTAATGATCCTATTCTTCATAACCCATATTGGCCTCCGGTTCCAACGAAAATTCCCGGTGACTGTCCAAAATTTGATGGTAAAGCTAATGAAGATCCACAAGCCCATGTCATGACTTATCACCTTTGGTGTTCATCCAATTCATGGCTTGACGATTCAATTCGGCTTCGCCTTTTTCAGCAGACTCTCACTGGCTCTGCAGCTAAGTGGTATATTGAGCTCAATCGCGGATCCTTTCAGGATTTTAACTCCTTGGCTATGGCATTTCTCACGCATTTTCAGTTACCCATTCGATATGAAACGGGTACACACCTCCTCACATCCTTAAGACAAACGATGGCTACGCATATCTCTGATCATATCCATGAATGGAGACGGCGTAGACGTATGATTAAATTTTGGATTCCCGACCAGCTTCTTACTGATTGGTTCACGACTCCGTTCGTTCCTCCAATAGCTCGGGACATTGCCATGGGGGCATGTGTCACTGAAGAGCAAGCTATCGCGCGCGCTCAGTTCCTTGACTTGGTTTACTCTCAGTCAGGTACATTGTATGATTATCTGCCTGATGCCCCAAGACCAGGAACCTCTAAAGCCCCGCCAACACCGACTGTTGACGGTATTATTGGTTTGGTTAGTTCATCCTCAAAAAAGAATCCCGCGAACCCTGGGAAGCAAAAATCGACTGCTTCGAACGAACAACCTTCCCAGGTAACACCCATTTCCAATGTTACTTCCGAGGTCAATGCCGTCCAATCCACCACGGTAGACAAATCCTCGAAAGGGAAAAAGAAAGGGAAAGCGAAGACTAAATCAGATCCACCTAAACAGGAAGCCCCTAAACCTCCGCCCGAGGATGGTGCTAAATGCAAACCCAAGTATCCTTGTCTTATCTGCGATGAAGATCACTATACCAAGGACTGCCCGAGGCGGTCCGAAGTTAGTTGTTTGTTGAAAGGCACCCCCGGGACTCCTGCGGTGCTTAAAGAACCCTTTCCCTCACAACAAACTCAAAAAACTCAAATGGTGGCTGACCCTTCTCAACCTCCCTCTTCCTTCGGTTCTCAAGTGTTTATGGCTGGAACGATACCTGTTAATATCAGTACTCGAACAAAATATTATCCGCCATCTGCCGGGAAGGAGCCTGAGATACCTTCTAGTGCTCCACCGTTCAGTTCGGGTCCACTCCACATCGAGAGACCTACTACTGAGACGCCTCTTCGACCCCCTCCAAAAGGAGTACTCCGGAAATCTTCTTACAACCCAAATGCTCGTGTTGCACAACACTACAGTATCGTTGAGGACTTAGCACAGACTCCGTCGGCTATGTCCGCTTTAGAAGTTCTCCAGAGCTGCCCTTCTCAGAGGAAGTCGTTGCTATCAGCTATTGGTGGCATAGATCCGGCGGATTCAGATTTAATTACTTTTGACTTAGAACGCCATACGCAGAGACTGCCTCCCCAAATTGCTTTCCTTATACAGGTTATCATTGATTCCAAAACAATTCATCGAACAATCATTGATGAAGGTGCTTCTACTTGCATCATGTCTGTTGCTTGTTGGAAAGCGATCGGATCCCCGAAGCTGAGTCAGTCTCCCACAACCTTGGAAGCTTTTGATGGAAGAGCCTCTCGTCCTTATGGTATACTCCAACGTTTACCCATCACTTTGGAAGGGAAGACGATCGAAATGGAAGTTGAAGTCGTTGACGCTACTCTTACCTACAACCTCCTTCTCGGACGTAGCTGGATCTACGCGATGAAAGCTGTTGCTTCATCTTTGTTTCGTATCATCCGTTTCCCTCATCAAGGGAAGATTGTTACCATAGACCAGCTGTCATTCTTCGCTTCCTCTTCTGAAGGTAACATCCCTTTTGTGGAGCATACCTCGCAATTATCTGAGAGTCTGGGAGCCGGACTTTTCAAAGATCCCGCTCTTATGGGTGTTTTTCCGCTCCCACCTCCTAACGTCGCCTCTGTTAATATGATTACTACTGGTTTTGATCCGTGGATCATTCCTCCCACTGACCAAGTAGATTCTTGGGGCGACCAGATGCCGTTGAGTCCTGCCGAGCTCAACTATGTCGAAATTATTGCTGCATCGGCTTCCTCTTCTGAACTTGCTCCTTCAAGCACGATTCTCCATTCATTCGATCCATCCTCAGGGCTCGTAGATAAAACTTCTTCGGATCCTTTACAAGAAACATTCTCTTCCGATGAAGCTATTATTGAGACTATGTCTCTAGAGGAACCTCCTTGGCATGATTTTCACCATCGTTCCTCGTTTCTACCTGCCCCGCAGAATTTTCTCACTTGTCTCGAGCGGTTTGCTCCTTGTCTCCCATCTCAGATCCTTCAAACACCTATTCAGATTTATCAGGTGTCTTCTGAAGGGAATATGGCAAACATTACGCAAACCCAGCCCATCGACATCTGTGTGAAACCAGGGATTGTCGAGCATCTTCACATTGGAGTCACTTGTACTCCGGAGGAGATTCAACTGTATTCTAATCTTTTTCGCGAATTTCGTGATGTCTTCGGGTGGTCCTATGAAGAAATGCCCGGCATTGATCCTAGTATAGTGGTGCATGAGATAATCACGTACCCAGGTGCTAAGCCTGTTCGTCAACGTTTACGCCCTGTACACCCCCGAAAGGCTGCAGCTATCAAGGCCGAAGTTGAGAAGCTTCTTAAAGCCGATTTTATTTATCCTATTCCGCTCACAGATTGGGTTTCAAATATCGTCCCTGTGACTAAAAAACGGGGTACAATCCGTGTTTGTGTCGATTATCGTGATATAAATCGGGCCTGTCCTAAAGATAATTTTCCCACACCATTCATTGATCAAATTATTGACGAGTGTGCCGGAAGTGAAATGTATTCTTTTATGGACGGTTTTTCTGGCTATAACTAGATCAATATTGCTCCCGGTGATCAACACAAAACTGCCTTTATCTGTCCATGGGGCACTTTTGCCTATAAGAAGCTCCCTTTCAGTCTTAAAAATGCCGGTGCTACCTTCCAGCGTGCAATGTCTTATGCATTCCATGACATTCGACACATTGTACAGCCTTACCTGGATGATCTCCCTGCTCATTCGGCCAAACGTCAGGACCACCCTAAGCACCTTCGTGAAATCTTTCTTCGCTGTCGATACTACCGAATTAGGCTTAATCCTCACAAATGTGTCTTCTGCGTTGAATCTGGCCGACTTCTCGGGTTTGTTGTTTCCTGAGAGGGCATCCGTTTGGATCCCCTTAAAGTCGAGGCTATAGTGAATCTTCCTCCCCCTGCTTCTTTACAGCAATTGCAAAGCTTGCAGGGTAAAGCAAATTTTTTACGTCGTTTCGTTCCAAACTATGCCGAGGTGGCCAAAGGTTTTACACGATTACTAAAGCGCGATGTCCCTTTTCATTGGGATATCACTGCTCAGCAATATTTTGAGCGTCTCAAGGGCCTCCTTGTTTCTGCTCCATTGCTCCGTCCTCCGAATTATTATCGCGACTACACTCTATATTTGGCCGCCGCCGACACCACTATCGACATGGTTCTCATTCAAGCTAACGATGATGGCACCGAACATGTTATCTATTATCTCAGCCGCAACCTTTTAGACACGAAAACTCGATATGCCTATGTCGAGAAGTTGGCTTTGGCCGTCGTGTGTGCCGTCCAACGTTTCCGTCATTATATTCTGTTGCGTACTACCACTGTGATTTCTGACTGCAACCCCATGACGTATATATTGTCACGCCAGTTGCTGGGGGGCAAGTACTCGAAGTGGATTGTTATCCTCCAAGAGTTTGACTTGGACTTTACCACTGCCAAGTCCAAGAAATCCCTTGTGTTTGCTGAGTTAATTTGCTCTTTGCCATCTTCTTCCTCGACCTTTCACGTCGAGGATCAAATTTCGGATGAGTCCTTATTCCTCATTAGCACCCTCGATCCATGGTACGGAGATATAATTATATATCTGCAAACGTCCTCCTTTCGCCCGGGCGTGTCCAAAGACGCTCGGCGAAGGATTCGTCATCAATCTCAACCATATCGTATCATTGGGGATACATTATATCGTCTCGGCGCCGACTATGTTCTCCGCCATTGTCTTACTCTCGAGGAGGCTGAGCGGGTCTTGAATGACTGCCACTCCGGTGCTTGTGGCGGTCACATGTCCGGATATGATACTGCCCAAAAAATCCTTCGTGCTGGCTACTTTTGGTCCTCTATATTCAAGGATTGCATCCTTGCCGTCCGCTCTTGTCATGAGTGCCAGATATACCAGCGGAAGATGCGAGCGCCTCCTGCTCCATTGCACCCTGTTGTCTCCGTCGACCCTTTTGCAAAATGGGGCATTGATTATATGACCTGTAACCCTCGCTCGGCCGGGGGGCATAGGTTTATGATCGTTGCCGTCGATTACTTTACTAAATGGGACGAGGCGATGCCTACATTGACCGAAGACGGTCACACAGTGGCACAATTTTTGTTTAATCATGTTATTTCACGATTCGTCGTCCCTCAAGCCATCGTCACTGATCACGGGAAGCATTTCCGTAATCATATGATGTCGGAATTAACAACCCAGCTAGGCTTGCAGCACGATAGTTCAACTCCATACTACCCTCAGTCCAATGGCCAAGTTGAAGCTATCAATAAGATCTTGGTTACGATGCTTCAACGTACCGTTGGCATGCATAAGTCTAACTGGCATTTGATGTTGTTCCCTGCCTTGTGGGCCTACCGAACCTCAGTGAAGGATGCCACTGGTTTCACTCCATTTCAACTAGTTTATGGACTAGAGGCTACCCTTCCAATTGAATGTGGAATCCCTTCATTAAAATTAGCTATCGAGCTACTTCCCAACACCACTCCGTTAGAAGAACGCCTCCTTTACTTAGAACGGCTAGATGAGACTCGTCGCCTGGCCTCTTTGGCCATCGAAACACAAAAGAAGCGAGTTAAGACTCACTTCGATCAGACCGTACATCCACGTTCTTTTGTTGAGGGAGATTTAGTCCTGCTCTACGATCAGGCAAAAGATAAGCTAGGAGCAGGAAAGCTCGAGTCTATGTGGCTAGGCCCTTATATTGTCAAGAAAGTTCTGCAGAAAGGGGCCTACGAGCTGATTGATTATGAAGGAAACCCTCTTGGGAAGCCCCGAAACGGGCTATATCTGAAAAAGTACTATGCGTGATGCTGGTACATTTTATTTTGTACATACATGTACTCTAGCAAGTGTGTTGTGTGTGTGTCAGTTTTCAAAGGCGTAACTGCCACTTATTGTGTTTTTTCGCTTTTTGTGCAGATGTCTGATGCACCTTATGTTGGTTTCGCTGACGGTGCCTGCCGCAGTACTCGCAACTTGTCCTCTGCGGCGTGGGTGATCTACGATCCTCATGGCGAGCTGATAGATTGTCAGGGTGTGTGTTTGGGTCGTACTACTAACAATGTTGCCGAATACTGTGCTGTAATCGAGCTACTTTCTGAAGCAATTAATCTCGGCATTTGTGCATTGGTAGTGAACCTGGACTCTCAACTTGTCGTCCACCAGCTCAATGGGCAATATTTCGTCAGAGACCATCACATTCTAAGGTTGTATTTACGTGTGAGATTGTTAGAAAGGAACTTTGATTTTATCACATATCAACATATTCCATGACAATTAAACACATTATCTGATGCATTGGCCAATCATGTATTAGATAGACATTTGCGTAATTTGTAACCAGAACAGTATACAAGCAAGCACATGAAAACACAATAATAAACCATAGGCATATGTATATATATACGTGTGTGTCATAATGTTTGTGCCACGCACATTACATAATCCAAAAAATAATACATGTCCAAAACTTATACGGCCGCTGACAACATGTCTCTCACAAGCATGCAAAAATGAAACCTAGGCATCTAATCACGATGATGCTCATGATAGCATGTCACCGCTTGCACCAAGCGTCTCAATAGACGATGGAAACGGGTAGATACTCCCACCGTGTGCCTCTGATATGCTCTGGGCACGTCTGCCAATCTGCCATAATCTGGAATCCCTCGAGTAAGTGCCTCCAGGTTCTGTACTAGATCATCGTCCGCATCACCCCCTACTTGAGGGTCGGCTGTAGGTTGTGCCCTCCATGCAATGTGAGACAAGTCAGCCGGCCGCTCTGCACCAACATCTGCATACATATATGTATATCTGTTGTCAAAGACTGGCATGTATTACAAAAAAAAATTAAATACATAAAAACATTAAAAACACAAAGAGTTCTTACCTAGCTCCTCGTTCCAGTCTTCTCCCGCAGGCAATGGGAGATCTGGATCTCCAGTAAAATCCGTGCCCGCATAGGGCCAGTTCTCTATGACGATCATCTGGTGACGGAGCCAAATGAAGAACTCGGGCCTCCAGGCCATCTGCTGGCCCCCTCCTCCTCTGGGCATGAGTTCTGCCCATCGAGCCAACCTCGGCTCCCGTGGCACTGGATCTGCCACTATACCGCCCTGAATCTGGAATATCGACAATCGCTCCAGGAAGAAAGATACTATGATGGATCTGTATCCGAACTGTTTGTTGCCACGCTTACATTTGGTAAGCTGCCTCTTGATATTTGTCGTCACTGCCGTGGCCCAATCAAACAGTGTAGGTTGGAGACACTCAGTGTTGTAGGGAAAAGTATCCGATTCGGATGACCCTATCCCACTCTAAGGGTGATAGTACCTCAGCAACAACTGTAAAGAAAACTACTTAAGGTTTACTTCTTTATGAAAGCAAGAGAGAATGAAGAAATGCACTAACCGTTGTCTTGCGCTTAATGTCGAATCCAAACTCTTCTCTTTGCTTGCTTGCTCCCAGCTCCTTGCTCTTTTGCTGGCCCAGCTACAATGAGATCCTGCAAAATAACCAAGAAGGGAACTACAAGAAGCATGCAATCATAACTGATTCAAGGATTAGTATAAATCAAATACACAATCATCACAATATAACATTGAAACAAGTGCATATAGAAGAACCTCAATAGCTTTTATTAATAGAAGAAGTAAAGTTCTGAGAGTGTTACAACCATTGAAGGCTCCAATCCAACAACACCTCCCAACAGAAAGAATTTCTCCTCTTCACCTCCTTCAAGCAATCACCCAATAGCTCTATAGTGAAACCAACAACATATCATTACTTTGCACAAAATTCCAGCCTCCTGAGCTCATAGGAGAGAGCTCAATATATAGATGAATTGAGAAAGGATGAGTCAGCTTGCAACTGATGTGTAGCTGCCTTGTGTCCTCTCTCTCTTCAGTTAATCTTTAGTTGATCTTCAGTTCTTGAGTCCACTTGGTGAACCTTGCTTCCACTTGGAGAAACAAAGCCTCTGACTCATCACAAGGCGAAATCCCTGATCCAAGTGTCATTTTTGGAAGATTCCAAAGCAATGACTCACTGTGCCACTTGTCCCTTCTCGCTCAGCGCAGGTGGCTTTTGTTCCACTTGCTTTGCAACGCAGGTACACCATGGAGCAACTGAGTTTCAGCGCAGGAGCCTAGTGGAGCACCTGCTTTGATTTCAGGATTGCTTGTTTTTGAGTGTTTTCAGGTGGAGAACTGATCTGAGAGCTGTTGGCTTGCTGACCTTGTTCCTCTAGGGGTAGGAACATCATGTTTAGGGACTTTGGATCCCTTGGATTATTGACAATTCATGCAAGGCACAAAATTGTCTATAACAGATGCCCCCTAAAGTGTGAGGTCGTTTATCGGGTGAAATGCTTTATTAGGAGGATCCGAAGTTCATTCAATCTGCTGAGAAGTGTCCTGTAATAAGATACAATACAATACATTATTTTTCATACTTTTTCATGATCTAGCTGAGGCGGGCATTCCCATGCTCAGCTTTATAAATTCATTTTGGTACATAGAACAGACGATCGTCTGATGGTAGACTGATAATTCTCTGCTGAAATTATCATCCTTTGAGAAGGATGATCATCTGCTGCAATGATGTACATATCAAATGTCTTTATATCCTGAATATATTTCGCAGCCCGGATGGATGAAACTAGATCCGAGGTCTTCAATCTCTTCCGATCTTCACTCGATGTACAAGTCGATCCATGTGAGAATTTCTTGAAGTCGAACATGGAAAGACATCGCTTGATTACCGGTCAATGATGTAAACCGTTAACAAGCGCGAGAGGAATCACCGATAAGGATGATGACCCTCAAGGTACAGCAGTACAATTCACATGGTGGGAATAAAGGACTTGGTGTCGACCACCATGCAAAATCTTCTGGTCGAAGGTCATTGATGTATACCTGTCGCCGGAAGTGAGAAACTTGCCATTGAGGCATGCAAGCTTCAAAGTACTGAAGGGGTTGTTCCTAGATCAACTCCTTGGATAATGAGCTGATGTCGACAAGGAGTGATCCGTCAAAGGAGGGCCTTAATGAATCCCACATCATTGACACGGAACGGAGCTAGTGATTGTGATGAGGTGAAAACAAACTGTGATGTATGATTCAGGGTGGCGGTCATGAAATGGATGAAGGATAATGTATGGCAGTGGATGGGACACGGTTGACTCTTTGCAGAACAACATCTCTTGAACATATAACGACACTGATGTGATGGATCGGTAGCATTACCCCAACTATGGATGGTGTGGCGAGGACCATGGTGATGAGACCGGTGAATGAAACAACCCAACCCGATGTGATACGGAGGACAGAGTGTCATGTTCAAGAGTGACTTGCTACCATTAAAGCTGTGAGGTTCTCCCAATTTTTCCCCAGTCATTGCTGACCAGTACCTCTTTATTTTTGTCAAGCTTGAGGAGGATAACATATGCTTGTTCTATAACCTGCCCTTCGGGCAAGCCCATCGCTATGTTTTAACGAGCCTAGCGATAGGGAAACTCGTTCTCGTCTAAAGACAAGTTTGTCGCTATTTAATAAATTTAACGAGTCTAACGACAAGGATAACTCGGTCCTTTTCATTTTTAGAGAGTCTGAAAAGGTACATAAAGTTAACTCCAGAATTCCTTTTTCGTCATCTAATCCCTTAAGTCCGAAAAAGTATAAAACAATACAGAAGGGATGAGTTTCGGTACTTTTAACGAGCCGAACAAACAAGCGCTTGGTCTTTTTGTGCAATAATCCCTCAGGTCCAAAAAGATTAAAATCTAGAAGAGGGATAGCTTTCCGGTCGCTTTAACGAGCTGGAAGGCCAAAACTCAGCAAACTTTTCCTATTTTACGAGTCAGTGAAAAGAGCTCAAAGAAGACTCGTCTTTTGAGGAACGAGTGATGAACAGGGTAGCAGCAGATTCCAGGTACAGGTTGGAATATTCCAATCACGGCAGTGTCACAAGGATGGCTTAGTGAAATCACTCTTCGCAGCTGTTCCTCAAAAGAAGGTAAACAATCATATGGAGATGAATGATTGGCCAAATGAACGGATGGAGGTGATGGCATATAAACACGACCAAGGGCTTTTTAAAATGGCAGTCAAAGGTTACATTTACCAAGGTTATTTACCGGTTCATTTTTTCTGGGTGAGCTTGAACTCTAGGGGAAGATTGCTCACAACTTATGTTTATTTTTTAACGAGCATGAACTATGTGCTAAAACTGCTCGGATCTTGCGTTTATTTTTTAACGAGCATGAACATTGCTAAAACTGCTCGATTATACCAGTCATAATACAAGGAACGCCTCAGGTGAGGTATTCTTATTTAAGGAGCTATACCTCACTAGCTACTCAAATTTGGCAAGTTTTAACTTTTGCCCCACATCCTTTCTTTGTGCAAGCTGGAAACGGCTAATCCTACGAGTTTAACGGGTTAGACCTACAGGTTTAAAGGGAGGACCTAAAAATTTAAAAAATAAATAGTCGTCCCGTGCTTGCACTCCAAAAGGTTCGCATGCCCCTAGGTATAAAGTATAATTTCGAGGCGCTGCCTCTTTCTTATTATCCGAAAAATGGTTCTGTTTGCTGCCGCAAACTATACTCTTTTTCTCGGCGATGTCTATCATTAGGTTGCTAAGGATGGTGACTACTTGTTGCCGCAATTTCCTCTCTTTCTTTGAAGACTGCCCCTACTTCTCTTTTAAAACATATTGTTTTAATGGGTGAGGCTTTACATTCAAAGATGGTGCCTTCTTGTTGCCACAAATAGATCCCCTCCTCAGGAGAGCCTACTTTTTTAGACAAAGGGAGCGATCCTTCCGCTTCACATAACTTTGACAAAAGAATCATATTCTAGAACAACCCTCTCTTCCTTCTTTCGGACGGGGTACGGACTAGTCATATTCTTCTGCGGAAATCAACTTTATACCCAAGGTTTCCTCTGCCCAAGGCAGGCCAGGGTGCATGCCCCCTGGGTCCTAGTTCTTTCTTCCGAATCACTCGCATTCATCGGGAAGTAGAACCGGGGGTGGAGGCATTCCTTGAGTGAATAGATCGTTAAGGGATGGTATTTGACTATTTGCGATGCGTGTTCCTGGAAATGAAAGTTGGTCTACGAGCTTGACCATTCTTCCTTCGTGTGGAAAACACATAACTCTAAAGAGTGAGGACACTATTGCCTCCATGCAATATATATAGTCTCGTCCAAGGAGTAAGTTATAAACCAAGGGTCCTTGGATGACCATCATGTTCATATGAACTGTCTTCCCTTTCAATGTAACTGGAACATTGGGGAGAATCCCTAACGGGCGACTGGTTCCTTTATCAAAACCTGATAGATTTCTCATCTCAGGTAAAAGCGCCGGGGAACCCAGTGCTTTCCAAGCAATAGAGGAAAGGATACTCACAGATGCCCCTTCATCAATGATAGTTCCAGCCATTACCATTCTATAGATCTGGACAATGACTTTGAATGGGATACTGGCTGGTAACCGGGGTCTGCCTAGTTGATTCCAATCAAAGGATACAACTAGGTTGCTTGGCGGTGGGACCGAATACACGGCCGGATACGACCCTGACGATGTTCCTTCCTGTGATAAAGGAATGGGCGCATTGCCCTGATGCTCATCAGAGTTTGTGTTGATGAAAAGAATATGGACGGTGTCATCCTTATCCTCTTCAGTGAGGGTGTCATTTGAAGATGGATCTTCAATGACAGAGTCATTTGAGGATGAAACCTCTGAAGGAAGAACCGGGTCAACTGCCGTTTCGACCTTTAGACTTTCGTCTGGTCTGGATTCTGTTGGTTCATTCTCAATGACCGACACTTCAGCTGACCACTTGAGCGGGCCAGCTGGATTTTCAACTATCGAGGGATTAGGCACGAGTTTTTGGTATCCAGGAGGAAGTCGTAACGGTGATACCGGACGATCTTCCAAAACTCTCTTCGCCTCATCTAAGAATGGACATCGGTGAATGGCGTGATCGCCTTCACACAACATACAGGGTGATCTTGGTCTCCCTTTTCGTCCTTCACTCTCGCTAGTTGATGGACTGCAATCAACATGACTACCAGAGGTTGATGCTACCGGATTGTGCAACCTGGGGGACCAGTCCCTTAGTATCCGGGGAATACAAGGACAATCACGATGGAAGTGGGCCCCTTTGCAAATGACACATGGCGATTTAGGCCCGGTCGGTGCAGTGTGTGGATTTTTGTCAGATGTCTTTTGCTTGCCCCCAGTCGCCTTCGCCATAGGCCCCTTCTGCTTCTTTTCTTTCTTCTTCTTTTCCTTCTTCTCCTTGGGAGGCTGACTTTTGCCGGCTCTACCTTGCGAAGATGAAGGATCAGAGGAAGAATTGTAAGAAGTGGAAGGCTGGTGGGTAGCTCTAGACTGGTCTGACTGTTGATTCGACTGCTCAGGATTAGTGGCGATTTGAACTACATTAGTTGAAAAGAGCCATACAGGTAGGCCAATTGTCAATCCTGGAAGTGACAATGTGGCCATATGAGGCGCACCAACATCTCCCCAAGAGGAGAAGGGATTGGGACTTCCACCAAGGTGACTTCCTTGGTTGGTGGGCTCCATACTTTTCAACTGAAAGATCAACGTGGGAATAACAGGTGATTATGTTCCGATTAAAATAAATTTTATTAACGACGCTTTAGACACAACTTTGCTTTTTCATGTTTTAAGAGTCGAGAAAAAGCTAAAGATGACTCTAGTCTCCTTCGATGTTTTAACGAGCCCGAAGTGACAAATGCTCGGTTGGACTTTTTCAGTTATAGAGTTTGAAAAAGGCCAAAAGAAACTGCTCTGGAGTTCTAGGCAGAGGGTGTGCCAAACCTTTCGCAAAACCACGGAATACGTTTTACGGTACGTGTGGTCAATCTTCGTGAATGCTGTGTTCACTGCATTGCGATCAGTAGGGCGGCCGACACGGCTTCCTATGGATAAAGGCTTTGTTCCTATAGGGGTCTCCCAATATATACGCGACGGTACGTGGGAGCACAAGTCCGTATTAGCGCCACCGACTCTTAGGAGGAATCACCCACCTTCGTAGAGATCGACAGTCACTAAGTTTAACGACGCCGGAACACGTCTCTACCTAGACCTCTATATGTTTGCGTTATGTTACAAAGCGTTGTTATGTAAATTGAATTTATTTTAATGTTGATCTTGCTTAGCAGTTTGCCTTTAAGGATCACCACGAGATGTATGTAACAAATTCCTGAATGCAGTCTAAGATGAGAAGCAAACTTTTCAATCTTTCAACTTTGAAAATCTTAACTACTGAGGGAGAAGAAAGGCAAATCTTTTCTCACAGATCATAGAGCACACACTAATGCAAAATTTTCCTAAATCGTCAAGCAAACAGTCAAATGCAAAAATGCACAATGCATGTATTTTCTTTTCCCTTTCTTAATGTGGATGGGTTACAAAAAGAAAGTTGTTATATAACTTTGATTTCGATTTAAAGTGAAAGTAAACAAGCTTGTCCACAATCAAAAGACACCTTAAGATTCACTTGCTTAATCACTGGAAATGCATGAAATCAAACCATAATGACGAAATTAAATGACTAATCAGCTATGGACAGCAAACAAGCTAACTCTTTAGACCAGCAAAATGCCTAACACAGGTTCAGATCTAAGAGGCCAAAATCAAGACTAGTTCCCTTTCGTTATGGGAAATTGTAAATGACGTAAGAAATACAAAAGAACAAGTACAATTTCGCTATATAACAGAGGCGGAATGATGGCAAGTAATATTGGTTTCAAAACAGGCACAAGACTGACACCTAGCAGCAAAACTAAGTGAAAACAGGCAAGAGAAAAGAGGAAACCCCAAATGCACTAGGCAAATTTGGGCCAACGCAGGCTCTGCACAGCCAAACTGGCTCTCAGCGCAGGTAGCCCCTTCGGGACCTGCGTTGCAAAGCAGGTAGCCTGTGTACTACCTGCTTTGGAAAACGAGAATTGCGTTTTCACAGTTTCCGGGTCATAATTTTCTCAAAAATGCACAGTTTTTGCTCAAATCAGAAACAATCAGTCAAGCACACTCAAAGGGATGATTAGGAAGGTGAAAAGCTATCACTAAGAGCTTACAAGGATCTTTGTAGATCATCTCTTCAAATCATGAACATGCTCAGAAATGAGCTAGAGTAGCTGCCCTCTACTTTGCTTTTGATATAGTCAAAAGCTTTTCGATTTGGTACTCTTTTGTTCAGGAAATGAATAGCAAAATACTACAGACAATCAAACAGATACGATCCCCAGTGGAGTCGCCAGTTTGTTGTAGGGAAAAGTATCTGATTCGGATGACCCTATCCCACTCTAAGGGTGATAGTACCTCAGCAACAACTGTAAAGAAAACTACTTAAGGTTTACTTCTTTATGAAAGCAAGAGAGAATGAAGAAATGCACTAACCGTTGTCTTGCGCTTAATGTCGAATCCAAACTCTTCTCTTTGCTTGCTTGCTCCCAGCTCCTTGCTCTTTTGCTGGCCCAGCTACAATGAGATCCTGCAAAATAACCAAGAAGGGAACTACAAGAAGCATGCAATCATAACTGATTCAAGGATTAGTATAAATCAAATACACAATCATCACAACATAACATTGAAACAAGTGCATATAGAAGAACCTCAATAGCTTTTATTAATAGAAGAAGTAAAGTTCTGAGAGTGTTACAACCATTGAAGGCTCCAATCCAACAACACCTCCCAGCAGAAAGAATTTCTCCTCTTCACCTCCTTCAAGCAATCACCCAATAGCTCTATAGTGAAACCAACAGCATATCATTACTTTGCACAAAATTCCAGCCTCCTGAGCTCATAGGAGAGAGCTCAATATATAGATGAATTGAGAAAGGATGAGTCAGCTTGCAACTGATGTGTAGCTGCCTTGTGTCCTCTCTCTCTTCAGTTAATCTTTAGTTGATCTTCAGTTCTTGAGTCCACTTGGTGAACCTTGCTTCCACTTGGAGAAACAAAGCCTCTGACTCATCACAAGGCGAAATCCCTGATCCAAGTGTCATTTTTGGAAGATTCCAAAGCAATGACTCACTGTGCCACTTGTCCCTTCTCGCTCAGCGCAGGTGGCTTTTGTTCCACTTGCTTTGCAACGCAGGTACACCATGGAGCAACTGAGTTTCAGCGCAGGAGCCTAGTGGAGCACCTGCTTTGATTTCAGGATTGCTTGTTTTTGAGTGTTTTCAGGTGGAGAACTGATCTGAGAGCTGTTGGCTTGCTGACCTTGTTCCTCTAGGGGTAGGAACATCATGTTTAGGGACTTTGGATCCCTTGGATTATTGACAATTCATGCAAGGCACAAAATTGTCTATAACACTCGGTGGCCAGCAGTAAATGATTCTTGCTGGCCTCGTGGGGCGCCTGTACCCCAGCCGTCCGTGTGATAGTGAATAAAATCACTCGTAGCACCAGGTCAGGAACCGTGATAATGTCTACTTTGGCACTATTTGATCCAAATCGTGCCCCAGGACAAACTCGTTCCATCACCTCTCCCATCTTCTCCCCGGAAGGCCTGCTACCAGTCAAGATGGGCCGTGCACCTCGCCGCGATAGACCAGTGATAAAGTAGACATCGGAAACATCTAACTCCAATGTCTGATCCTTCAGGCAGAATACCTGATCCTCCGTATCCCAAGCATCCACAATAAATCGCAGCAACTCAGGTTGTGCACGTAAGTATGAGGTAAGGAAGAATTTTTTCAAGCCACAGTCTCTCAAAGCATCCATGCATGCATCATCCTCTAATGCCATGGCATCTATGGCATCATGTTCTCTTTCTCTCCATTCTACAGCCATTCTGACCAATCCCTGCAACCAAAAAGTCGAAAATGTCATCATTAGATCAATGGTGAAACCAACAATCAAGAAAAATTGCAAATTCAACGGTCAAAATCATGTGCAAAATTGGTTCGCGCGGTTGGCACGACTGTTTTCAAAATAGTCGCGCAAATGTCGCGCCCCCTTTGAGGAAAATAATCCCATTGGTGCGAACCTGTGCGGGAAACTCGCGCCAATGGGCGCAACGCTAGTTTTTGCAATTCCCCTTTGCAGGGGACTAATTCATGGATGAAAAATTGAAAGAATGGAATGAAAACAAAGCTAAGGATGAGGCCTCTTACCTGCTTCAGACGGCGGCTCAAATGATCTCCTGGATTGATCGCAATTAGCAGTTGAAGTTTGCACCCAAAACCCTCCAATGGTAAGCTCACAAGGTAAAAAGTGAAAAGTAAATTTATTTTTTACCATTTCACTATTTATAGCATTTTTTGACCTAAAAATACATTAAAAATGATATTTTTTGAGTATTTTTGGAATATATTTATGTCGAAGTGGGTTTTACGCGGTTTTTGTATGATAACAGGGACTGGTGCAACTCAAGCAACGAATTGAGCTCCTTTTCTACTTTTTCAGGCTCAGTAAAACATGTGAAAAGGTTATTTTTAAGGTCTGCTTTCAGCTCTTTTCTGACCGTTTAAAGAGGAAAAGATATCCGAGTTACTCCTCTTGACTCGTTAAAACGTTAATAAGGGGCGGTCGTTTTAAGTTCTTTTTGTCGACCGTTAAAACATAAAAAGTTTATCGGGTTTTTGTCGTTTCAAACTCGTTAATGGTTACGAAACGACGTGGTTTTGATCGCTTTTTTAATTTTTCAAGTCGAAATCACTATTTATGAAAAGTACTCCTCGATCGTAATGGTCGGGCGGTTCTTTCGAGCATTTTTTTATACTTTTTCGGGCTCGAGAGACACAACGTTATGAAAAATGGCACCCCTGGAGTTTCCTTTTCTGCTGTCTTTTCAAACTCTCTAAACATGAAAAGACGCCGAGTTCTTCCTTTGTCAGACTCGTTAAAACTTGATGACATCGGATTTTGTCAAATTGACGCACTACAAGCATATGCTATCCCCATCAAGCTTGTTAAAAATAATTGGGGTACTCGCCAGAAATGGCGGGGGAAAAATAGGAACCATAATTACCGTCGTGTCGGCAGTATGTCGCTCTTGAACATGGCACTTCTCTGCTTTCGTGTCTGGGTGGGGATATCTCATCTCATTTTTTCACTTGCCTCCGTGGATTTGGGTAATCCTGTTTGACCGCTCATCTGCTCATTGCCTCGTCACCATGACCTCTGATACGTTGATGTCAAATACTGCCAATTCCACTGTCGTGCCGCCGATATGTTCAAGAGAAGTTGACCTCTGCAAAGAAACAACCTCCCTCTGATAGCTCGCACAATCTTGATTCACAACATTATCTCTCTGTCTCGTGTCGATGATGTGGGAAACATTATGGCCCACCTTCGATCAAGGTCACTTCCTGTCGACTTCAGCTCATTATCCAGGAAGTTGATCTAGAGACTCCCTTCCGGTGCCTTGGAGCCTGCATGCCTCAATGGCAGGTTCTTCGTGTTCGACGTGAGGTTTTCATCATTGGCCTACGATCGAATGATTCTACGGGTGTTCGACGTCAGATCACTAATTTGCACGCCGTAGATTGTACCTATAGTGCCTTGAGGGCCATTGTCATTATTGGTGGTACCTCTCGCGTCTGTTAACAGTTTCCAATATTGACTGGTAATCAGACGATGTTCATGCATGTTCGACTTTAGCTCATATATTCGCATGCTTGAACTTGTACTTTTGTTCGGGTCAAGATGGAGCGCAAGACCCTGGATTGTGTCTGTTGTAATCCAGGCGTGATTCTTGATACCTGAGTCAATTCATTGATCCTAACCAGATGGCTGCGTCCATACTATGGATCTAGATTATCATGTACTCTCTTATGGATGGCTGCGACCATACCACGTACATCATGCTATCAGTTGTATCTCTCAATGCAGATTCTCGGCGGCAGCTACATGTATTCTTGTAAAGCATTTCACCCCTCTCTCTCTCGAGCCTCATGCTTTAGGGGGCATCTGTTACACAGTAATTTGTCACCATTGGTCACCGTCCCTGTTACCCCTGTTCCCGTACATTGGAGGACGCATTTTGGGACCTGTGAGCAGTGACATAACCTGAAAACACTTGCATTACGTTCCCCTGAGTATGTACTTCACTTTCCCTGAAGACACCTTCTGCAAATTATCCCTGAAAAGTACCCTTTTTCCATTAGCGCGGGTCCACCATGTCTTACCTGCGCCAATCACTGAGATCCTCAAAAGGGGGTGCAACCATTGGCGCTCTGTCTCAGAACAACACCCGGGCCAACCAAGTTTGGTAATGATTTTTGACAAACGTGCGCCCAGATGTTTTTTCCCTTCAGATCACGAAGTATTTTGAGGATGAAGTTTATCTGATAGAGGTCGAGAGTCATCGTCTATCCTTGACATCTATCTACAGTGGCTTTTCAGAGATAATGCCAATCCACAATGGGTGTCCTGATGCATTGTATCTTCCTCCCTTCTCCATCTATAAAAGTCTGTCCTCATGCATTAGACAAGCTAGTTTTTGAGTAATGCTAGTTGTGATTATGCTTGTCTTGAGTGATAGTAAGAGTCTTGAAGCATAGGGAGGTTATGCTGCCGGAAGTCTGAGAGAGAGAAGGTCTATTGCAAGATATACATAGCTGCTCGCCCAGCCAGAGGAGAGGTTCAACGTCAGAACCTTGGTTGTATCTTTCTCTGTTGATTATTCATTAATAAACGACTACTGTTATGGTTCCAATCTCATTGTTCATCATGATAATGTTTGGTTTATTTCCTTTCTGACTGAAATATAGTTGTATTTTAGTGGATTTTATGCTTGTATTCATTTCGTTCTTTGCATGTGCAGGTATCCATACGCGGGGATCGCAAGGATTGTGACCTGCCGGAGCAAGGGAACGGGAGTATCAACTCTTCTTCGACATTAGCGTTGGACTCCAGGTTGGTTCTCGTAATCCACTTTCAGTATGCAACTAGGAACTTGCATAGTAGCGTGATTTGATTGTTGCTAGACCCATTTTGGGCTAGTGGGAACGCCTCTGTCCGTAGAGGGGATTTACCTTTCCAACATTACCTGTTCCATGCCCACATCTGCTGATGATCTAGTAGGTGATGTAGTACACCATGTACTGGGGGCATTGGAGCTTGATTTTTCCATTGGATCCTTAGACATGTATTCCTTCTAGAGCATTGATGCCAGCCCAAGCTGCAAACACCATAATGATGTAGCCTAAGTCGCATATACCCACATTATGCAAATAAAACTGCATGCCATATACCTATCTCAAGATTAATCACCTGATCCATGTGAAAACCTTCACAATTCAAGGTTTAAGGTCCCTTTATTAAACTCTAATGAAAAAACCTAACATCGGACGAAAACCCTCTTTATCAAAGGTTAATTCTT
Source organism: Pinus tabuliformis (assembly GCA_031772625.1). Lineage (NCBI taxonomy): Eukaryota > Viridiplantae > Streptophyta > Pinopsida > Pinales > Pinaceae > Pinus > Pinus tabuliformis. The sequence continues at coordinate 45,859,855 of CM062815.1, forward strand.
TAAGCGGAAATATTTCATTTGACTCTCCAAAGTCTAAACTTTAATAACTCTTTAGCGAAACCTTATACGACCCTTCATAAGCTTTGGTTAAGTCTTATTAGCCGCGCATATTAATCATACCATGGTCTTAGACTTTGGTTAACTCAACTTAACCCCTAATACATTAAACCCACTCATTTCTATTATAATTCCCATATAATAGAAATATACCATAAACCTCACTAACCTGACCTTTCTGTTGATTCACATGAATTTACACATTTATTGATGCTCAACCTTTATCGCATTACATCCCCGCCATCGATCTCATTCCTACAGATCCGACAGTTATTGCATCGTCTGCTTACTTCTTCAGACTGACTCTTTAGCGCATTAGATCTCCACCGTTTATTTCTCTGACGTCAATCCAATGGTGATTGCATAATCTCACGCGGATTACATGCACGACCGATATTAGCCTGAGAGCACACGAGAAAAGTGGTTTTCTCTTTCCTCCGTGTGCTATGTGTCAACCCATAAGGCTAATCACGTGAACTCATAGAAATACCGTTTACCACTTTGAGGGCGCACGAGATACCACTTACTATTTCTGTAGACTGCTCTACTATTTTGCACATGGTTTTAATCTCCATCGTCCATCTTCTTAACTTTATTCTACGCAACTTAATCTTGGTCGTCTATCTCCATCACTCCCGTTCGTTGATCTGATTGATCCCATGACTATGCTTTGTTACTACATTCTTTTGTTTATTACTGTGTAAGAGTCCATTTGTTCAGGTTTTTGCCTGTGTCTTTGTTCTCGCCTTCCAGTCTTCAACTGTTCTAATATGATCTTCAGCTTCGTTCTTTATTCCTTCGCTCCTTTACGCTTCTGCTGCATAACTCCTTAGGTTTTAAGAACCTTACAGTATACCTTCACTGTAACATTGAAGGTTTCCTCCAACACTGTCTGCGTGTAAACCCAATACATTCTTCCTTGCACTTGATCTTTGGTTTTGCACATTTGCAACCCTATGTTATGCAGAATTACTTCTAATTCACACACAATCTATAATTCCATAAATCAACACACATCACACACTCAGGGATCGAAATCTCTGTGTATATATAAATAAATAATTACATCATGAGTCTTTGTCTCTCTCTGGCCTGATTTTTTTATTAGTGGCCTTTTCCCTTTCTTACCTGTAGGCTTACAATCAAACCTATCTAACTCTCAACCTAATTCCTAGCTAGCTAACCCTCTTCTATGCCTTTTAGGCTTACATTTATACAAAAAGATTCTATAACTAATTCCTGGTTTATATCCATAACCTTCTCAACAAAATCCTAAAATCTCTTCTTTATCTCTAAGGATCCTCTCTAATCCACAAAATCATGAACTAATTTCTAATCTAAGATTTACAATTAATTCCCAAATCTCTCAATCTCTCAACTATTCTAATTCTCTCATGTTCCCCAACATTCGAGAACATTTACAAATATGCCTCACAATATCTAATTAATCCTTATTCTAGCTTCTCTCATTAAAATCACTTAAAACCTTAATAATTACATTAATTTAATATTCAGGAAACCAACTTCCTTGAAAACACAAGACCCCCTAAGTTAACTAGAATACAATGGTATTTTTGAGTCGAATGCTCTTGCATCAGATTCTCAAGGTTGAAAACATTCATGATCTCTTGATCATGTGTTCCCATATGTTGATAGAAAACCTCCAGGGTCCCAAAATTTGTTCTGTAGTCTGTCTTTGGTTGCTGCTATTGTTTGTTGCTATTCTCCAGGTCTCCACACTTTATGTTGCATTGCCCCACTAGCTATGCTCTCACAGTCTGCTGCTATCTTTTTCTTGCTGCTGTTTTTCTTTCTTGTTGTTGTCTTCTCCCTTTGAGACACTTTTCTCATCAATTCCATCATCAATTCAATTTCTATGTCCAACTCATTTCTTTGCTGGACTTTTTTCTCTTCCTCTCTTACATATCCTTTGCAATCTTCATCAGGTTCTTTCTTCCCTACTGGTGCTTTCAGCCATTTCTCCAGTAGCTCCAATTCTTTCTCCCATTCACTGATCCTTTGATGAGAGTTTAGTCCTTCTTCTTTATTGACTGCCTCAACAACTTCCATGGTTATCTCCACTATGCCTATCATCATGATGGAATGATGATCCTTTACTATGTTTTCAGCTAACATAGTCTCTTCTTCAAGTTTGCCTTTAATCTTCTGTTGGTTACCTTCACTTTGGAGTTGCTAGATCCTTACTACCACCCTTACATCCTTACCCTCTTGTTGCTTCTGAACTTCCATCTCATCTCCAAATAACCTCTGTTCAATTTCTTCGATCACAACATCACACTCATTCATTCTATTCACTGTTCCTGCAAACAAACTATTGGTTTGTAAATTAAAACACTCTTTTGTCTCCATGTCTTTTAGAGACTCTCTGCTACTGTCAAGTACTGCTGTAACCATTTCTTTTCTATTGCCATTTCTTCCTAGCACCTTCTCCAACAATTCAATTTCCTCTTTACATTTAGCAAGTGTTTTATCACAATGCTCTTCATTTCCATCTTCATCCTTTACATGGTCACTATTACTTAATGATTCAATTGGATTGTCTTCCATAGACAATTCCGTCTCATTCATTTTCACAGAAATAAGTTCCTATTCTCTCCTTACATTTTAAAAAATCAATACCTCATCAACTCCATGCTGTATAACAATATTTGAGAACTATCCTCCTTCAACACTTATAATCCATGTATTCATACAACAATTGTCAGTTTGAAAAATGTAAGGCTCAACAGCCTCAACTAAAGTTTCACATATCAGCTCTTCAGGCTGAACTTCATCTCCTTCTTCCACAAGGAATTGTCCTTGTTTTGTAACAGCTCTAAATATAAATTCATCAATGATTTCTTTCTACTACAAAAATTTAATGTTTTCCTCATTCGAGAGGCATTCTCCATCATACTCTGCTCCAGAATACTTATCCTCTGAGAATTACTCTTCATCCTTTGTCAGCACATCGCTATGCTGATCCAAGTTCTCCTCTGAACTCTGTTGACTTTTATCAACTCTTATGACAACTTCATAAGACTGCCAATCCTCTGTAAAACCTGCAAACGCACTGAAACTATTAGATTAAAAAATACAAGGTTTTATAGCCTTTTCTGCTACATTTGTCCACATTTCTTCATGCTGCTTTGAACTATCCCAATAGTTCACTGATCTCCATTCTTCATCTTCACCTAGAACTTCACCTTGTTCTGCTTCACAAATAGAAACTTCCATTTCCAACTTAGCTTCTCTGAGTTTTTCCACCAGCCACTTCACTTACCTCTGTTGTAGCCTTCTCTGTAATTTATGCCACTTCACTGCCTTTTTCCTCAAGACCCAACCTTGTCTTTGGCTTTCCTCTAGTATCATCCTTAATACATCGAGTTGTTCTTTTAACTCTACAATCTCCTTGTCAAGCTCCTCTTGACTCATCCTCTTGCCATTTGCCTTGGCATCCTCTTTCTTCACCTTTCTTCTGCTGTGGTCTTCCTCAGAACCTTTACTATGACTATCAGTAGTCATTTTCTCCTCTATCTTCATGAGCTCCTCACTCACTTACTATGAGTTGTACTAAAGCCTCTGCAATAACAAGTCCTCCCTGCTGCCACTTACCTCACCAAGCTTTCCTCTGTACTTGGTCTTTTGGCAAGCACTTGGTTCTCTATCTCTGGAACCTCTTTGAGCACTTCTCTCTACTCCTTCTAGGATTCAACTCATCTGCACCTTTAAGAACACAACTGTCCTCTTTATCCAACCTCTATTAGAATTCTTCAAGGTTCTGCCACATTCTGCTTTCATTCAGAAATTCTTACCAGATTTCTTCATCCTTTAGCAATTCTACCCACATCCTCTGTGGAATTGCCTTTATGATCTTTCTGTGAGCTGCAACAATACCTCTGCAGTAACAAGTCTCCTTCTTGCTACACATGCCTCACCAAGCTTCTCTCCTCCGAGCTCAGTCTTTTGGCATCTATCTGGTTCTCTCTTCTTTGGAACCATATGAGCACTCCATGCTCTAGGTTGCTGCAATCTTCTCACCTTCAAGACCTCTGCATGATCTTGTTCTACCATTCACCTAGACTTTGGATGGATTGTTCTCTTTTCCTTTGCATCTGCAGTTCTACTACACTTTATCTCTGTGTTCCTACTTTTGTCAGATTTAAAATCTGATCTCCTCTTGCCTGCTTTCATCACCGTTCACCTGTATACACACCTTCAAAACATAATTCTGTTCTAAATTTTCTCAAAGAAATTTTCACATAGAATTTCTTTGTTATGCTCTGATACCAAATGATGCTAGCCTAAGCTGCAAACACCATAATGATGCAGCCTAAGCCGCATATACCCACATTATGAAAATAAAATGCATGCCATATACTTGTCCCAAGATTAATCACCTGATCCATGGTGAAAACCTTCACAATTCAAGGTTTTAGGCCCCTTAATTAAACTCTTATGCGAAAACATAAGATCGGACGAAAACCCACTTTATCAAAGGTTAATTCTTTAAGCGGAAATATTTCATTTGACTTTCCAAAGTCTAAACTTTAATAACTCTTTAGCGGAACCTTATATGACCCTTCATAACCTTTCATAAGCTTGGTTAAGTCTTATTACCCATGCATATTAATCATACCACGGTCTTAGACTTTGGTTAACTCAACTTAACCCCTAATATATTAAACCCACTCATTTATATTATAATTCCCATATAATAGAAATATACCATAAACCTCACTTAACCTTACCTTTTCCGTTGATTCACATGACTTTACACATTTATCGATTCTCAACCTTTATCGCGTTACATCCCCACCGTCGATCTCATTCCTGCAGATCCGACGATTATCGCGTCGTCTGCTCACTTCTTCAGACTGACTCTTTAGCGCATTAGATCTCCACCGTTTATTTCTCCGACCTCAATCCAATGGTGATCGCGTAATCTCGTACGGATTACATGCATGATCGATATTAGCTGAGAGCACATGAGAAAAGTGGTTTTCTCTTTCCTCCGTGTGCTACGTGTCAACCCATAAGGCTAATCACGTGAACTCATAGAAATACCGTTTACCGCTTTGAGGGCACATGAGATACCACTTACTATTTTCGTAGACTGCTCCACTATTATGCACGTGGTTTTAATCTCCGCCATCCATCTTCTTAACTTTATTCTACGCGACTTAATCCTAGCCGTCTATCTCCATCACTCCCGTTCGTTGATCTGATTGATCCAATGACTATGCTTCGCTACTACATTCTTTTGTTTCTTACTGTGTAATAGTCCATTTGTTCAGGTTTCTGCCTGTGTCTTTGTTCTTGCCTTCTGGTCTTCAACTGTTCTGATCCGATCTTCAGCTTCGTTCTTTATTCCTTCACTCCTTTATGCTTCCACTATGTAACTCCTTAGGTTTTAAGAACCTTACAGTATACCTTCACTGTAACATTAAAGGTTTCCTCCAACACTGTCTGCGTGTAAACCCGATACACTCTTCCCTGCACTTGATCTCTGGTTCTGCACACCTGCAACCCTATGTTATGCAGAATTACTTCTAATTCACACACAATCTATAATTCCATCAATCAACACACATCACACACTCAGGAATCAAAATCTCTGTGTATATATAAACAAATAATTACATCATGAGTCTCTGTCTCTCTTTGGCCTGATTTTCTTATCAGTGGCCTTTTCCCTTTCCTACTCGCAGGCTTACAATCAAACCTATCTAACTCTCAAGCTAATTCCTAGCTAGCTAACCCTCTTCTATGCCTTTTAGGCTTACATTTATACAAAAGGATTCTATAACCAATTGCCGATTTATATCCATAGCCTTCTCAACAAAATCCTAAAATCTCTTCTTTATCTCTAAGGATCCTCTCTAATCCACAAAATCATGAACTAATTCCTAATCTAAGATTTACAATTAATCCCAAATCTCTCAATCTCTCAACTATCCTAATTCTCTCATGTTCCCTGCCATTGGAGAACATTTACAAATATGCCTCACAATATCTATATAATCCTTATTCTAGCTTCTCTCCTTCAAATCACTTAAAACTTTAATAATTACATTAATTTAATATTCAGGAAACCAACTTACTTGAAAACACAAAACCCCCTAAGTTAACTAGAATACAATGATATTTCTGAGCCGAATGCTCCTGCATCATTCTCCCATATGATGAGAACCTCTTAAAAGCCTTGGCCTCTTTTGGTATGTGATCAAAGGTGTTGGAGTAGAGTTCCTTGTCTTGTGTCAAGCTCGTTAAAAAATGAAACAAGGACCATGCGGATAGTTCTTTAACTATGTCAACCTCATTAAAAAATGAAATAGGTTCCCATGAGGATAGTTCTTTTACTATGTCAACCTCATTAAAAAACGAAATAAGTTCCCATGAGAAGAGTTCTTTTCCCATGTCAAGCTCGATAAAAAATGAAACAAGGTGTCATTAGGATGGCTCTTTTCCTATGTCAAGCTCATTAAAAAATAAATGAAACAAATCCCCTCATAACTTGAGTCTTTGATTAGATCTCGTAAAATCCCAGTCGAGTCTTTCAATTGATCTCGTAAGTAAACTTCATTCCATCCACATGTTAGTAACACATAGTCTACTTAGGTGAATGAAACGAAGCTTGGGGGGAATGTACCTCGAATTGAGTCATTATGCCGAGGGCATGCAAACTTATCTCAAGCATAGTTTATCTTTGTTTAAAGCTTGTGTAAAAATGAAACAAAACCCAAGCATAGTTTGTTTCTATTTCAAGATTGTGAAAAGAATGAAACCATCTTCAAGTATCCTCAAGCATAGTTTCCCATGTTTCAAGCTTGTGTAAAAATGAAACCATTCCAACTTTACCTCTCGTGATTGCCATCTATATCAGCCTATTTTTTCTAGATGAGCTTTGGTTTTTTCATTCCATTGTCACTATCTCTTTGGCCGATCATACGCATTCACTTGGTTGTTTTACCTTTTCCCGAGGAACATCTGCGATGAGTGGTCTTATTAACTAGCCTCTTGACCTTTAAATGTTTTGAGCAGTTTTATCAAGACCGGAACCAATTGCTATCCTTTTATATCACTCGTTCCTCCCGGTGGAGTCCTCTTTCAACTCTTTTCAGACTCCAAAAATATGAAAAGATTGTCGAGAACTTGTCTTTTTGAACTCGTAAAAGTAAATGAAAAGACATCTACTCTGTTAAATTTTAACCCTTTTTCGGACTGAGGTAGACTATTGTATGAAAAAATAATACTTTAGTCGAACATGGCTAAGAGGTTCTCTTGGATATTGTTTTCTAACTTTTTGGGTTCAAGATACGATTTACGAAAAGGGACCTATGGAGTTTTCTTTTTGAACTCTTTTTCAAACTCTCTAAACATTAAAAAAATGTCGAGTTACCCCTCCGTCAGACTCGTAAAACTTAAACGACTCAGGATTTTTCACCATGAAGAGACCGAGTTTATCCTTCCTAGGACTCATTAAAATTACTAGGATGGATTCATGCGAAGGATGAACTTACATGACAAGCATATTCTATCCTCTTCAAGCTTGTGTAAACATAAATAGGTACTCGCTAGAAATAGTGGGGAAAAATGAAAGTGAACATCTATTATATTTTGTGTAAAGGTAGCATGTCGCTCTTGAAAATGACACTTATATGTCGCTGTTTAATTTGGGTTATCCTCACTGCATTACTTGCCTTCTTGGGTTTGGGAAATCCATTTTTTCCTCTCATATGGTTATGCCTTGTCATCATGACCTCAATCTTATGTTGAGTCAAATGCTGCCAAACTACGAGGTCGTGTTATTGATATGTTCAAGAGAAGTCCCATCTGTAGTTATTTACCTCTTATACACTATTGTACCCTCTCTACAACAATCTTGGATGGCTCTTATCATTTTGAGATATCCTATGTTTCATGTCGATGATGTGGGAAGCTTTATGGCCCTCCTTCAATGGATCACTTCATGTCAACTTTAGCGCATTATCCAGGAAGATGATTTAGAAAATCCCTTCTTGTACCTTGGAGATTGCATGCCTCAATGGCAAGTTATTCGCATTAGACAATATGTTTACATAATTGGCCTTAAATTGAATGATTCTTCAGGTGTTCGACTTCAACTTCATTATTCACACTCGTGGATTATGCTGACTGTACCTTGAGAGCCATTGTCATTATTGGTGGTTTCTCTTGTACCTGTTAACAATTTACATCATTGACTGGTAATCAGGTGGTTTTTTATCATGTTCGACTTCGACACATTTATTCACATGCTAGAATTCATACATTGGTCGGGTCGAGGCGAAGCGCAAGACCCTGGATCTCATCTAATAAAATCCAGGCTGCGAAGAGTTATTGAGTATTCATGATTGTATACATTATCCTTTTCATATGGATGGTCACGTCCATGCTGTGGATCCATACATATGATCCTTTCTAGTTTGATGGTTGCGTCCATGCCGTGGGTCCATACACATGATCCTTACTAGTCGGATGGCTGCGCCCATGCTGTGGGTCCATACACATGATCTTTACTAGTCGGATGGCTGCGCCGATGCCGTGGATTCATGTATTGTTAGATTCCTATTCAAAGATTTATAGTTAGATATATTTGTGTCATAGATGTCAAATATGTACATTTCATCATGCTTGATTTGCAGGTCTCTTGACAGTGTTTTTTCCCGTCCTTGCCTTGAATTGTAAATCATTTCAGCCATCACTCCCTGTTTTGCCTTCAAGCTTTAGGGGGAATATGTTATACAATAATTTGTCACACTCCCAGTCTCATATCCTAAGTGTCACACTTTGTGTCATCAATGTCGCAAGTGTCACAAAGTGATGAAAACTATGAAGTGTGTCCATAATGACACATAGAAAAAACCATCCCTGAAGAACCAAAGGAAAGCTACCCTGAGTCAATTCTGAAGAAGGTTGACTGAAACCCTAAGTTTTAGGACCATCACTATTTGCTCCACTACTTGCCTGTGCTGATGGAAAGTTATATTTCTTTGACCTAGCATTGCTAGCATGGGTTTTGATATGAAAGCCTGCGTTGAACCTCTTATGGCAGTTTTTCCCAAAATGGAGGAGAGGCTTTGTATGATAGAAACTTTGAGAAGCAACGAGTTGGATGTTCATTGTTGCAGGTATGGTCGATCTCTCCCATTTGGATATCTTAATCCTACCTTTAAGGGCCTTCCCCTCGAGATGTGGACCTTCCTCCCTCTTTTGTGGATCCCTAACTCCCTCTCCCTTCCTATAAATCTAATCCCTTCCATCCCCAAATTGTTGGTCATTGATTGCCTGTATTCCTATGTTGAGATTATGCTTAAATGATACCCATCTAACTTGGAGAAGGATTGCTTGAAGAGTCTTGGCTTGGACTTGGACATCCGCCAAAAGGAGGTCTCCAGCATCAAGGCATTGGTTGTATTCTTCCCTTTTTAGTGTATTAATATATACATATGATATTCACTTTCCATAAATGTGTAAAGGTTTATGCATTTAGCTTAATACTCCTTGATCTCTTAAGTAGTTTATGTTTGATATATGCCATGTATGCTCTTGTATTTTGTATTGTATTTTGATATCTCTTGCAGTTACTTAGACGTAAAGAACAAGCAAGGAGCGAGCCTAGAAGCTAGGATATCAAAGCCATCAACAAAAGATTGAGCAATTAGCATCAGAGCGAAGTAGGTTTCTCCTTCTCTCTATATTTTCAAATATAATCTAGGAAAGTATGCATTGGTTTGTTCAGCTTGTTACTACACCCACTCATTGGGCTAGAGAGATCGCCTCTGTCCGCATAGAGGATTTATCTTCACAACATATATGAACCAATCAATTGCACAACGATCAACATGGCAACCATAGATTTTATTAAGCATAAACACACATTACTGTACAATTAAGCTTTTCAGGGTAAAACATAAAGATTCAAGTGTCTTATATAACCATCTAGATCACATGGAGCTCTAGTGCAAGCATTCATAATCATAAGTTATCTATTATGCAACTATTACCATTCTCAAATCCATGAGAAGAACAATCCATTTTCTTGTTAAGTCACATCTTATGCATTCAAAAGCATACATATTTGCACAACATGATACACACAAGAAATACCTGTACATGTTAACTACAAAGACACTTATCTTATTTTATGAGTTGGATAACTAAATTTTGGACTATGAATCTCCGACCAAATGTAGACAAGCTGGAACTACATCCTTCTTGCAGTTGTCACCCCCGAGCAAAATTCTAGAGTCCGAGGAGTATTGCTCAAGGGATCACTTTACACATATGGCTATGTATATGAGCCTTTGATCGGAGATGTATTAACTTAGTACTATCTCTTTTTAGCTTGCCCATCTCGGTTTGGCCCTTATCTTGCAACTTTATAAATATTACTTGCAGTATATGTGCCTTCACAAGCCACATGATATATTGATCTTATAATTTAAGAGTTAATTCTCAATGGTCAATCGCTATCGATTAGGTGATCGTATAGGTTAACAAAGACTTTCCTATCTCCCATTTTCATACCTTTTGTACCATTGTTCAAGCTCAAGATGATTACAAATTTATTCCCTTAGGGACCAATCAACACTTTCTAATGCCAGAGAAAATAATCCTCATTGATAATATGAACCAATCAACTGCACAATGATCAACATGCAACCATAGATTTTTATTAAGCGTAAACATGCATTACTGTATAATTAATATTTGTAGGGTAAAACATAAAGATGCAAGTGTCTTATACAACCATCTAGCTCACACAGAGCTCTAGTGAAAACATTCATAATAATAAGTTATCTATTATGCCACTATTACCATTCTCAAATCCATGATAACATAAACAATCCATTTGCTCATTAAGTTACATCTTATGTGTTCAAAGGCATACATATTTGCACAACAATATACACACAAGAAATACTTGTACATGTTAACTATGGAGACACTTATCTTATATTATGAGTTGGGCAATTGAATTTTGGACTCTGATTCTCTGCCCAACTATAGACAAGATGTAGCTAAATCCTTCTTACAACTGTCACCCCTAAGCCAAATTCCAAAGTTCGAGGAGGATTTTTCAAGGGACAAACTGAAACAGGGACTCTAGAGGACAAACTACCTCCACCCACCAACTAAGTTCATTGTAGTCAAACTTCAATAGGGACTCTAGAGATCCACCACCTCCACCCTCCAACAAATTAAGACACCCATAACTCTTCACGATGATGCTAAACTAGGGAATTCAGAGGTTCTCCACCTCCACTCTTAATGATACCAGGGAATCAAGAGACGTATGTCTCCACCCTAAATGAAGCAAGGGAATCCATATATTGATGTATCCACCCTCAAGGAAGCAAGGGAATCCAAAGAATTTACCTCCACCCTCAAATCAAGCAAAGGAATCCAAAGGTTGAACCCCCACCCTCAATTCAAGAAAGGGAATCCATAGGCTGGGCCTTGACCCCCAGATAAAGTAAGGGAATTCAGAGGCTGAACCTCCACCCTCAATCATATAAACACAGTGGTTCCACCCAATGAATTAAGGACATCCAAAACTCACTGCAGAAAACCAAGAAATACGCATAAGAGACCTCTTTATTCCTCCTTATCATGAATTCAAGGCAACAAGTCTCCACCCCAGTTGTCAAGGGAACCTAGGTAAAGCCATCTCCAATGTCCCTATCAATGGGGAATCCAAAGAGCACTATCCCGCACCTCAGAAGAAAACTTCCAGTCCCCTTATGCTTACCGAAGTATTTTCCTTTTCTCCTTTAGCTGAAGTAATATCAGACTTGCCTCCTGCTTCAAACGTTATTCTCTATAACTTCCTCTAGATCGTGGGCATTCTCTTCTCCTTTCCCCATAGCTCGTTGTATGCTCCAATTTCCTCTATCTTCTAATAATTTTTTTCTTGTCCCTCTTCATCCGTGCTTTCCATTTATTTCGATGCATGTTTTTTTTGTCTATCTGATCACCTCCTCACCGTCATGCTTTCCTATGTTTTTAGCAGAATCTTCATAGCATGTGGGGTGATGCGACATCTTCCTCCCAATAGTATCCTTATTTACTGGTTGTTACATCCAACCCATGACCCATTTTCTCCTACATGCTATGGCCTTCAAAACTCAACAACACTGCCATCCCTGCATTAATTTTGGTGTCCTCTTCTTGCTTGTGTTTTTCTTCAGAGAGCGTGGCGCTTATCTTTTCATTCAACTCTTATTAATGGCATAATACCAACCCATTAAAGATGCACACATAGCAACCTCCTGGTTGTCATAACAAATTAAAATCAATCCCAAGCAATTTTCCTCCTTAGCTTTGGAATCTATGTCCCTTGACTCAACCCATGTATATATTTCTTTTGATAAAAAAATATTTACAATATTTACAATGATAAGAAAATGATTGGTTCCATCACACTATTACTCTTTGCATTTTGATATACCCTTCTATGTTGAGGGTTGTGGAGTATTGATGCTGACCAAATCATGACAAGAGCTTGTTGGTGTAGTTTCTTCTAGCTCTAGATCTTGTGAAGTTTCACTTCTTGATCTTCTTCATCTTCACAACCTATGTAGATTAATTTCTTCTCACTGCATTATGCCCTATACTATACTTGATGTCACAATTGAAACATAGACCCTTTACATTTCTTTCATCCATTTGCTGAGGATTCAACCTTGTCAGTTTAGGAAAGGGAGATTGATTTTCTCTACACTTATTAGTGACCAATTTTCTAGTGACCATAATTTTACTTTCAACTTTCCTTACGAGATTGAAATCATTCTCTAGATATTTAGGTTCAAAGAGACACACCTCAGGTTGGGTGGTTTCCTTTAAAGTACACATAAATAGGTCTAACAAGTTATCTTTTGAAATATTCTTTACTCTAAGTCTCAAGTTTTAGAATTGTTGAAAGTGTTATGTAACAAGACGTTTTTGTCGAAGATTTAATTTACTAAAGAATTTGTTTCTCTTAGTATCCCCATAATGTGCTATCAAATCCTTTGTAAAAATGGACCAAGATATAAAAATATACCTTTTTCTTTCACAATGCCATTGATATCATACAAGTTGGTCTTGTTCTAAAAACATGGATGCAATATTTACCTTTTGTAAGGACGCCACTTGGTGCAGATCAAAGTATTGCTCCATCTAAAATATCCATGTTACAAGACCATTAACATCAAATTTCCTCATCAATCTTCGGTATGTAGTAGTTCCTTGGTGCTAACTTGATGCCCTGATGATGTGGATCTTCGATTGAGAATTCATGATTATGGTTTTGCGATTGAAAATTTGTGCTCTCCAATCGTGATAGCATACTGCCCATATGAGATTGATTCTCAAAAAAATGCTTCTCCTTATATTCATGATTTCTTTGGATCTCCATATTCCTTTAGGTAGCCTCTCCAAGAGAATATTTTCCATGGCAATCATGGATTTTTCATTAATTTCATTAATTTCTATCCCTTCCTTAATTTCATTAATTTTTCTTTTCCATTTATCTTTTAAGAATTTCTTGAGAATACCAGAAATCCACATTTTCCATGATACTCCTATCCATTTCATAAAATTTCTTCTCTAATTGAGATAACCTAAATTCTAAGTCTTCACTTTCTTCCCGAGTCAAGAATGAGCCTTCAATAGATTTAATTATTGTGCTAGCTTTCTTTCGAGGCATGTTGGAAAATAGTAATAACCCTCCTCTTTGTTAGAAAAAAAGAGAGGAGATCTTCTAATGAATATTTAGGTCAATAGTAAGTTACATACCTTAATTTGGAGGATATCCAAATGGCTAAAGCTTTCTTGATATATCACCGAGATTTGAGGCGTTATGGATCTAAACAAAATATTTCGGTACTCTAATATGTAGTTTCTGAAATTCCACTGTGTGTGAATTGAATCTAATGTGCCAACTGGATGTTGTAGCAAATTTCCCAAAACTTGTTTATTTTTTGGCCTCTTCCCATGAACAAACTTATAGTGTTGCAGGTGTCGAATTCTTGAAATATAATTATGGAACCTTTACCTAAGGTACATCTATATGTCTCTTGAAATTCCTAAAGATTTCATAGTCTAAAAATTTCAAGACAAGAAGGTATAGCCAAAATACCAAGCTAACCTATTTAAAATTTATTTCATGACTGTTGAAAACCTCTCCATAAGGTATAAATCATTAACCAAAATTTTAAAATGGAACCAGATACTCCCCAATATTTCTCCTTAATATGATCCAAGTTTTCACTTTATGAAACCGTATCGAATTTTTTTTTATAGAAAAAATTCCAAACTGACCTATTTGAGGCTGAATTCCAGAGCATATCAAAATCCTAACTTCCTTGGAGCATATATCCAAAAAAATAGTGAGAGGTAGTTTATGCCTTCCCAAAGGAGTTAGAGCAAGTTGGTTAAGACTTAATGTTATAAGCATATCCAAGGAAACTCTAAGATTAGTTCCCCAATATGGGGTGGTCCTACATGTAGCTAGGCCAAGCTTTCAAAATCATAGCACCCCACTTGTTATTTAGGCCTCCCCAAAGGAGATACAGGAAGTTGTTCTTCATGGGGCAACAGAGAAACAAGTAAGAAGATGGATAAATGGATTACTAAGCTTATGCCATTAGTAACATGGTTTCGAATATACACCAAGGGCATTATTTCGATGTATATTAACACTCTTCATGTTAGGTCTCTTTTGTTTCAACATTTTAGAGGATTGAAAGTATCATATGGTTCTATCCTTGGGTTGGCTCCAATGGAAAGCCTTACTTTCCATTGTGTTGATTGGATCCTCTATTGTGCTTCCAAAGTTATTTGCAAATATTTGTGGATATTCCACAAGCGTGTTCCTTAACTGTGGATATTGTGAGGTTATACTCTACCACACTATGATTACTCATGACCAAATTATAATATTAGAAGCATATCACTTTTTTTGTTAAGTACTAAAGAAAACAAGAGAAAAACTATAAAATTAGAAACATCACACCACAAACCCATTGAACATGAGACGTGTCCGAGACGAACCCATTAGGGTGAAAACTACAAGAAGAAATAAGATCGTGCCTCACTCTTTTATTCTGATATTTATAGTGCAAAATACAAAGAATTATAAACACTCACTACGGCTTAAAAGGACATGTAGCCTAAACATGTCAATACAAGATTGCCTACTTCCTTTCTTCTAATTTCATATCAATATAATAGGAATATAACTCCTTTCTCCCCTTGATTAACATTTATTCATAATCATTAGTGTTATATTTTTTGCAGTCCCTAATTTCCAGTTAGAGTAATGGTTCATACCCTCTAGTATATTCTTGGAAGACTAGGCATTGTTAGTTGCACATGTGCCAATAATATGGGCTAACATGGATTCCACTTGGACACATATTTATCAAATTCGTAGTTGAACTTATGAGGGTAATGATTTTCTCATAGGAACTCCATTTTTGGTCTATAATAGCTCACTTCAAAGTTATTAATGTGCACTTTCCGCTAGGACCATTCATTGCATTGATGGCATCATTTGTGGCATTAAAAAGTACATTTTTTAGCCCCAAACAAATAATTTTATATTTTGGGCCTACTAAATGGGTTTCAAGATTGGTCCTTAAAATGGACCCTACAAATCCATGACTCTAACTCTTCACCCTATAAAGTACTAAAGGAATGACAATTCGTACAGTGAACCATTACAAATCATACTTCCCCACTACAAGAGGCATTTGTTCCTTGTAAGATTTTAATAAAGGAGATCATGAAAAAATCCTCAACTTTCTCCTTAGAGTGCCACTTCACCTTCCACTAAAGTTTCCCTTTAACTTAACCTAGTAGAGCTATTACCAACCCCTTTTGGGTGTTATAGTTTTTTTTTGACAAAATTCATTCTCATGCTAACTCTACTTGAGCATTCAATGCTATTTTTTCTATGGAAATCAAGACTTTCCCCTCATTTTACTCATCGTCTATGGATGGTTGATAGATATTTGTATACTCCACATTCACTATTAAGTAAATGAATGTATGGTGGTAGATTGCATTCGTAAGTAATTTCTTTGACCTTTCCCAACACCAGAAAAGGTTCACCTCTTAAAGAATTTATATTTTCATTGATTTTGTACCTTTCCTTGTGCATGTGAAACTAGACTCGATCTCCTAATTCAATTATATTCACAATCTTATGTTGAATATGGATGGCCTGGTATATTTCTTCTGATTCCTTAAGTGTCTTGTGTACTTGAAAATGGATCTAACATTTTTAATCTATGAACTTTTTAGCCTTTAACACTTCTCAAATGTCATCTTCCTATCTCCTTTGTGTTTCATATACACAACATTTAGAGGTGATGTTAGCATATAGCCAAAACAAGTTTCAAAGAGAAACCTACTGCTAGAAGCATGTGCCACTCGACTTAAGAATGTTGAGTGTAAATTGAATTCTTATCACAAGTCCTTGGATGATTTTGATTACAACCTGTCAGAAGTTAAGCCACTATTTTATCCATCACTTTTGTCTATCCATCTATTTGTGGATGGAAAGTTGTATATTTCTTTAGTTTTGTAGCCATCTAACATTGTATCCATATTGTCTCAAAGTGTAGTTCAAAACACATTAAGAAATATTGTGTCTAAAAATGATGCCACTTGGTATCTCAAAAAGCACCCAAGCACTCTAAAAGAACAGGATTGTGACAACTTGTCCCCAACAGTTTCTTTTATATGTGTTGTGATTTAGATCTTACAAAATCTACTCATTATCGCAAATAGATAGTCATGTCCCAACCTACTTATTAGTAAACCAATAACAAAATCCATGGAGTCACCCTTCCATGGCTCAATATGTATAGGTATGATGTAATGTAAGCATTGTTTTCTATCACTAGGTTTATCGATATGACAAAATACACATCCTTCAATGAACCAAGTTGCATCCTCTCACAACCTAGACTACTACACATACCTTTGCAAGTTAGTCAATGCTTTTATAACACCAAAATTATTATAACTTTTGAAGAGGTAGATAAAGTTGTTAAGTAGAAGCAATACTTAAAACAAAATAAATAATTTCACATTCACACACATTATACATAGGTTTTAGACTTGTCAGTCGCATGGAACTGTTACCTTC
Organism: Pinus tabuliformis; assembly: GCA_031772625.1. Lineage (NCBI taxonomy): Eukaryota > Viridiplantae > Streptophyta > Pinopsida > Pinales > Pinaceae > Pinus > Pinus tabuliformis. The sequence continues at coordinate 45,877,076 of CM062815.1, forward strand.
ATAAATTAACATGCAATTTCATAACACACCAAACTTGTTATGTTGGTCAAAGAACCCCTCGAATGGAGTTTACACCGTTAAACTTGGATACAAAGCTTAGTTCATGGACTCCTTTGAAGGCTTTGCTTAGTGGTGGTGGAAGACTATTTGGAAGGTCAGTGCTCCAATGAAATTCAAATTCACCTCTTGGCTTGCCATCTCTAACAAACTCCTCACAAAGGAAGTTCTATCCATCAAAGGATGACAAGGTTCAAGAAGATTCCCCTTATGTAGGTCCCAATCTAAATCAACTTATCATCTCTTTTTCAGGTGCTCCTTAGTTTCACAGGGCTTCTGCATCTTATAGACAAGATTTACATCCAAAGTTAAATATCATGCCCATTCTCTCGAAGGTTGCCTTAGAAAATGGCTCATGGACAAATATATTTGCTCCTTTTCTCTAGATTTCCTTGTATTCTAATTAGTAACAATTGGCATGCTTGGAACTCCTCTCTCTTTCAATATAGGGAGATCTAGCTAGAGACATGTGCCTCCAAAATCATCTTTCTTGTTAAAGAACATAGAGTGGAACGAAAAACTTCTCCACATCATAATCCACTAATGCATAATATAGTATGGCATTCCTTAGAACTTCTTCGATGGGGTCAGTGAAGGACACCCTCCTCGATGTGGAGTTGGCATTGTCATATTCAATCATTCCCACTTCATATATGGGAGGTACACTGTTGGGCTAATTTATTGACTAAATTAACACAAGTATTTAATTATCAATCCGGGTTTGTAAAACTTGGAGGCAAATCCAGTGTATATGGACATCAGATATAATCAAGTTTATAAGATAGAATTTGAAGATTTAAAGAAGTACATATTACAAATATAAACCTATTTTAACAATTTCTAATTCACTTATGTAATATATGAGGGAAGAGGCTCCTAACTTAGGAGAACCAGGTTGTCTTTCCCTACAATACTACTTTCATGAAGATAAATCTAAGAGCACTAATTAACAATGGTTTATGATGCAGAAGATGTAGAAGAAGATGCTCCTAACTAAGGAGGTCCAGATTGTCCTTCTTCACAATCCTACTATATCACAATCACCATTGCTTCAAACCAGAAATGCATAAATAACTTCAAATGAAAAATGGAGAATGAAATTCAGTTTTTGTTCAAGATCAAATAGAAGGAGAATTTAACTTAAATTCTTGTGTGTCCCTTCATATGTAGATTAGAATTAAAGCAATATTCATTCAGCAATCATCACACATCTAAATACATTTGAAACAAAAACTAGTCTATGAAAACTATGAAAATTGAACCAAGAAGTGTACTTAGCTTGGTGTGGGGGCCCTCCACCCTTGCCTTGCACACTTGAAGAAATCTCAGCTACAACAACTTCAGTAGATCAACCAAGCATGAACAACAAATTGGAATGAAACAAGTTCTTCAAATTAGCTCCCAACTCAAATTATACAACAGTTACATACAAATTTCATTACAAAAGCCATCAAAGTCTTGGCTTTAAATAGAGGTTTAATGAAACAAACTGATCTATATTATCTCTAACACTCATATCTACTCATATCCACCTATCTAAGTCGAACTCATCCAATCCATCCCAAGAAATATGGTCAATCCCATAAAATCTCAAAACTGCCCTATTTCCTAGGGATTTTCTGGTGACTAGTCATGTTTGACCAGCCTTGACTGGGCCTAATAAAGCTTGTTCTGGCCGAACCAAGTGGAGTTAGCTTAGTCCTAGTTCCCAAGCTGTCCATCCATGCATCAAACTCGAGCCCAAGTGTCCTGCAAATAGGTCATCCACATAGCTATTACGAGAATTTCTGATTCAGTCCAAAATTGCACTTGAAACTCAATTTTCATAAAAACTTCTAGAAATTGCAAAATTAAAATTAAACACCTGAATATGCATAAAATACATCAAAATGAGATGGATGTGATGGAAAATGGAAGGAAAATATAAGAATTAAGTAGGTTTCCCTAAGCAAAAATAGACCAAAACTGAGGCCCAACATCTCTCCCTTGCTGATCTTCAAGCATGTCCTCATGCTTGCCTTTGTCTCATTGATCTTCTGCCTCTGTATGCTGACCTCCCTTGCTGTTCTACCAATGGCTCTGTCCCTTGAAGATTTCTCTTGAGCTACCTGTAAAAGGATATCTATGCTTTCATATACTTCTTCTCTTTTCTTGTGGATGACTTTCTTTACCAATATATCATTCTGGATGAGCGGCTTTAGAGAAGACAACAAATAAAACAAATTTTGCAATACATTCTGACATAGGATCCATGTCCCTCTCAAATCAACAATTTTACTCAAGGCATCCAATATCCAGTTTCCCTTACATCTCATTAAAAGAAGAAATTTTTTTATGTCTAGGCATTCACTCTCAATTTGGCCACTGATTTACCCATGCAATCTGCAAAATATGGGTTGGAAGAACCATAAAAATATCCCAAATAAAAATGAATTTGAGAAAACTGTTCCCATGGAGTCTAATTAGGCTCGTTCTGAAGAAACCCCATGTTTTCATTTTTCAAATTTCATGTTATTTTACTCAGAAAAAGGCAACAAAAAATAGTGGCTTTCAAAAATCAAAATGCCTTTCTAGGACTGAATAAAATTTTATGATCCGTTGATTGGAAATCAATTGAAATCAAATTATTCAAATGAACAATTTCACACATCTGAATAATCGTTTTCAAATTCACCTTCTGTGCCTTCTCAAAAATTGAAAGCTGGAGATTTACTCAAGGTAACCACTGCATGCAACATAACCACTCATTCATTCACTACCTTTTGAGTAATTGATTTTTGGAAAATGAAAATCAACCTACAAGGCAATCAGAATTATGCTCAGCTACATAATATTCCCCAAAAATCGAAATCTAGAAAATAAAAATCATTCTTCTCTGCCTTCAATTTCTGTGTCTTGCCAAAATTCATCAAAAATCCCCTCTCTGTTTCGAATTTTTTTACTGTGCCCATACATGGATGAAATGCATTTTGCCCACTGTGTGTAAAAAGAAAGATGGAAAAATTCTGTTCTCTGTATAAATTTTTATGCAAGCCTAATCTTCAGCATGACAATCGACATATGACAATTTTCCATTCACTGTTCCAATGACCAATATAAACCGTTGCATTGTTTATACAATCGTCATATGTCATTTCATTGCTCCATGATCTATATACACCACTGCATTGTTTAATTCAATCAAAATATGACAATCAATTGCACCTACTACAATGTCCATTGGCATATAATGGAGATAATTCCTTCTTTTCCATAGGAAATGGCTACAACCCCAACCAACGTAGTGAGTGCCATACTGACACAAATAAACCAAAATCTTAGAAATTCCATTGTGAATATTTAGGGACTCCAACAAACGTATTGAAGTTTTCCCTTCAAAAACTATTTTTATCTATAGTGTCAATGTATGGATCAAGGCTGAAATCCATCAAAAAAAGAAATATCCAATATCCAAAGGAGTCTCGAGGCCATGGATTCTGCAAATTTATTGAAAACCATTAGCAAATATGAATGCAAATCTTTAAACATCAGCCCACGCTGTGTTTTTAAAGACCCATTCCCTTCATGCATCAAACTGGAACGCGACTATTTGATCATAAAATGCATGGACAGGTGTAGACTTCGGCTCAGCAATTTCAAAAATTCACTCAAATGTTTCATTCATTAATTCAGCATGCAGCCAAACCATAATAATCAATTTATTGCATGGAGAACCAGAATCACAGCTAACAACTCATTCCTCGTGCAATTAATCTGAAGATGTCATCATGCAAATACTCTGTTTTATCTAATAAACTTGGCGATTGCATGGAGAATCAATTTACCTGGCTGTGATGAACTGTAGTGCTGTGATGAACTGTAGTGATTTCCTCTGCAACGTGGCTCAATTAACCTATGTTCCTTCTCATTCTCCGGATTTCCTGGAATTTGTTGGCTTATCGTGTAGGCAAGACAATTTTCAATTTAAAATCTTCTCTCAGTATTTCAAAACAAGAAGGCAGCATGTGGCAGCGTATCTCAAAATCTACAGGTGGCAGAGGATTTTATGCATACGAAATCTGGAACATAAAATCTGGGATTTGATTTTAATTTTGATGCTTACCTTCACTGAGACTTCACCGCATAATCTGAGGGATTCTCTGCATAAATTACGGCTTGGCATTATCTCCATTAGTTTACCTACACGATCTCAACTATTTTTATCATCAGCTGTCAAAACGTTTTTGTTCTCGCATCTATCGTCTTGCCTGAGCCTCAAACGGCTGTGATGGGAACAAACTTACGGTTCTGAGCATCCACAATGGCAGATTTCTTTGCTGTTAATATGCACATGGTTTATTTCTGCTTGTTTCAAAACGTTTTTACAATTTACTGTAGCTGTACAGGGTCTTTTTTTACCAAAACGTTTTGACCATTCTATTGTTTGGTTACTGTTCTTTGACCATTATACAGACCATTAAGCTTAGTTTCATATCAAATCACCATACCTTTGACTGGAATGCACTGTGGATTTTTCTCTGTTTTTCTTAAAACATTTTGACCATTTACTTTTGACTGGTATGCCGTGCATAACCATTGAACTGCTGAATGGAGCTGTCCATATGGTTCATGGCTGTCCTGCAACCAACCCACAATACCATCGTGGTTTATCCTTTGATTGTCATATATATTTCTTTGTTGCTATGCTGATTGCTTCCTTCTTGGCTACCACCGTATTTCTTTCTGAGTATTGGTTGATTTTTGTTATGCATTGTTTTGATTGCCATGTTAATTGCGTAACAAAAATAAATTCCATAATACTAATGTTCAATTCCTACGGCTGTCCCTTCAAACATTATCACTTAAATTTGCAATGCATTGCCACCGGCTTACCATAATAACCTTGCACCATCACATCGTATTTCCATAAAATTTGCTATGATAATATCGTATTACCATTTCATGCACTATGATATATTTAATACATTAATCATTCCGATTTTGTATTTTCTTTAAATATATTTCATAATGTGCACATCCCTTATGTTTTACAATATCTCTTTAATTTTAAAATGACCATTTAGGTCATATTAAAATTATTTCCCATAATACTAATGTTTTATTTATGGTGCAAGTTTCAACTTATCTTACTTTGGTCCCTTTTTGCTTCTAAGGAAAAATACTTAGGGTTAGGGTTATGAAATGAGAATATGGAATATATGAATATAGGTAAATAGAGAATGATATTTAGGGTTATGAAATGTTAGGGTTATGGAATGAATGTAAGATGTACATTGAATTAGGTATAAAGTAAATGTAGAATGAAAATGTAGGATGGACATAGGCTAATGGGTATAGAATAAGGAAAACGTGATGAATATAAAATATGTATTCAGGTATTAACTCAATTTTAACAAAGTCTAGAAATTTCTATAAAAATGTAAATTTACAAGAGCAAAATTTTGTACTCACAATACTTGTACTTCCCTGATAGTATTGGATGAATGCTGCTGTTCTTTAACAATATTGGATGAAGTTGTCTTGTTTGAATATCGTAGATACATAGAAACATAGAGCTTGTTTATTCTTATTGATTCTGGTCCATTGATTGTTGATGTCGTTCAGGTCCCTCTGCAATTGATTCATAATAACTCAGGTTCCCTCTGTCATGTAAATTTTGATGCAATATATACATGTTTTTGCTAATATTTCAGGTCCCTCTACAATTGATTTCAAAAACATTTCAGGTCCCAACTGCCAACAATACAAGTTCCATCGTCAATGCAACTGCATAACTAAGTTTATTTTTGTGAACCTTCCCCCTTGCTGATGGGAAGACTTGTCCTCAAGTCTTCTTTATTTTGGAGGATGATTCCTGCAAACTCAAACTGAAGAAATGGTAAAACAAAATAGAGAATTCATATTGGCCAAACAAGTTGGTTTTCCGATATGAATTCGAGTTTGTATTGTGCCATTTTCGTGGATTTTCACAACCAAACTCCTTTATTATTTTTGATCTTTTTCTATATTTTTTTATGTTTTCCTTTTCTAGATGGAGGTGGGGTGTAATGGAGTAGGGAAGTATGAAAGCTTATGAAAATAGGTTATATTGAAGTCATGATGTAGTAGTAAGTCTGGACTTCAACATGCTTGGTCATGGAGCTTAACATACAGGATGGATGATGAACAATATGAATTCAAATCATGAACAAATGATGATGATCATATCATGAACAATATGAATTCAATAGGAAAGGCTTCTTTGAAGATTGATGTGACTTGACATAGTACTGAACTTGACTGCTTTTTCTAATGATTGTCTTCATGTCTTTTTGCCTTGATCTCGATCATGTTGTAGGGTTTGGTGGTGTTGTTGGTCAACATTGAAGAGCAAGCTTCAAGAGTTTGAGTTTCATTGAATGAAATCAACATCAGGTGTATCTTCACTTTTCTTTGACTTGAACATTTGTATTCATATTCTGAAATATGAATTTGATTTGGAAAATTACTTCATCTATGGAGTTCACTCCTTCATTCTTCCTATGACCTGCAAAAACATAGCACTTGCCTACAATACAACATTAGATGATGGAGGAAGAGAGGTGTAAAGTCTCTCTTCTTCCAATAAACATGTAAATCATTACAAGCATTGCTTAGAAAACAAGTCCAAATATGATATGCAAACAAAATGCATTTATTTACACTTTTGAGGAATGGTGGCCAGCCTAGACCTCCTAGCGGTATTTTGTTTACAAAATATTTGTTTGATATCCTATTAGAGTGATTCCAAAGCCAAGTTGAAGTGAACTCATATGGCTACCTACAGTATAAACAGGTTTTCAAAATTATTTAAAATGATATGGTAAAAATTATAAGGAGTGCCATGTTTGATAGAGCTGCTTGTGAATTTGTAACTAGACCAACAGTCACTATTTGAAGTGTAACTTCTTCGATAAAGATCAGATCAATGTGATTCCACTTGGAGATTAAATTAGATTCATTTTTGTATTTCCAGTAGAAACAGGTTTTAAAAATTCTTAGGCTTGATATCACAAAATTGGTGATGAACAGGCCTAGGAGGCAGAGTTTTACTATGCTGGTTTGAAGACATGCAGTCACTAAATGTGGCATAACTTTTTCATTTCACCTCCAAATGGGATGATTCAAATTGTGTCTTAAACTAGACTTGAATATATATCTCCCATATAAACAGGTTTTGAAAATAATATGATTTGGTATTTCAAATATGCCAATGAACAGTCAAGACCTAGAATTGTCACCTTGCAGATTTTTCAACAAGCAGTTAGTATTTCAAGAATAACTTTTTCATATGATACCTGATTGAAGTGATTCAAATTGATTTAGAAACTAGATTCCAAGGGCTATCTTCCCTATGAATTTCAGATAAAAATGTTTCCGTTAGACACTTCAAATATAGGCTGTACTAACTCTGTCTTCAACATTTCACTTGAGACCTAGTTTTGATTTTGATCACATTTTTATTTGTGATATGAATTGAGAACTTCAAAATGGATTTCAAAACTAGATTTGAAGATATATGTAAAATAAACCATGATTTCAAAATGATCCTATATGGTTACCCAAAATAGGCTTGGTCTTACTGCATTTTGCCATGTAGTCCTTTCAAATGAATATTGAACAATGATTTGAAGAAATTGTTTGAAACAAATTTATTATGGAAGTCTTATTGCGAATTTATTCCACTTGTTTATTTATTCTATTCTATCCTATTCTATTTTAGAAAGATAATTCATTCTCTCAAGTATAAGAGAATTTCCAATGCATCCATTTTCGTAACAAGATCATAAGTAAACTCATATCCAAATTTGAAAAATATACTTTAATGAAATTTTGGACATGAAGATTTATTTGATCATTAAGATTTGATGAGAAAGAATGTTGAATAATGGAGTAGTGTTGTGAGCTAATGACTAGTTGAAACCAAGTTTTAAGATGATCTTTGTCTGCTTGGTTCTCATTAATTGTCATAGCACAAAACTCCTCTTGTGGTACTTGTTCAAAATCTTGTATGCACAAGGGATCGTGTGATATACTTGCTAGAAATTCTTCAATTTCTGGCTCTAATGTTTGATCTTCATTGCCTGTGATCCATGATTCATTCACCTCCTCACAAAGATAGCTAGAAGAAAGTTCTAGATTCTCTTCCCGTGGATCATCTTCATGGATGTTTTGTTGCTCTTCTATCCTTTGACATAAAGATTCAACCCTAGTGAGCATTCTAAATTGAGGACAAGGACTTGAAAATAGTTTTGTGGTAGCATACCCTCCTTCTCTAAATGATTTCTTTAACATCATTTTTAGATATTGTCTTGCAAATGGATTTTGTAGTTATTTTTTTTTATTTTATGTTTTTGTTGGGGGGTTTGTTTTGGAAAATCTACTTCTAGGATCTCTATTTCTAAGCATAAAGAAACATAACTAAGAGAAATGCATACTAACTAGATTTTTAGTGTTTTTGTGTATCTTCTATTTGACTATGCTGATAATTACCTCCCGGGCAATGGCGCCAAAATGTTGGGCTAATTTATTGACTAAATTAACACAAGTATTTAATTATCAATCCGGGTTTGTAAAACTTGGAGGAAAATCCAGTGTATATGGACATCAGATATAATCAAGTTTATAAGATAGAATTTGAAGATTTAAAGAAGTACATATTACAAATATAAACCTATTTTAACAATTTCTAATTCACTTATGTAATATATGAGGGAAGAGGCTCCTAACTTAGGAGAACCAGGTTGTCTTTCCCTACAATACTACTTTCATGAAGATAAATCTAAGAGCACTAATTAACAATGGTTTATGATGCAGAAGATGTAGAAGAAGATGCTCCTAACTAAGGAGGTCCAGATTGTCCTTCTTCACAATCCTACTATATCACAATCACCATTGCTTCAAACCAGAAATGCATAAATAACTTCAAATGAGAAATGGAGAATGAAATTCAGTTTTTGTTCAAGATCAAATAGAAGGAGAATTTAACTTAAATTCTTGTGTGTCCCTTCATATGTAGATTAGAATTAAAGCAATATTCATTCAGCAATCATCACACATCTAAATACATTTGAAACAAAAACTAGTCTATGAAAACTATGAAAATTGAACCAAGAAGTGTACTTAGCTTGGTGTGGGGGCCCTCCACCCTTGCCTTGCACACTTGAAGAAATCTCAGCTACAACAACTTCAGTAGATCAACCAAGCATGAACAACAAATTGGAATGAAACAAGTTCTTCAAATTAGCTCCCAACTCAAATTATACAACAATTACATACAAATTTCATTACAAAAGCCATCAAAGTCTTGGCTTTAAATAGAGGTTTAATGAAACAAACTGATCTATATTATCTCTAACACTCATATCTACTCATATCCACCTATCTAAGTCGAACTCATCCAATCCATCCCAAGAAATATGGTCAATCCCATAAAATCTCAAAACTGCCCTATTTCCTAGGGATTTTCTGGTGACTAGTCATGTTTGACCAGCCTTGACTGGGCCTAATAAAGCTTGTTCTGGCCGAACCAAGTGGAGTTAGCTTAGTCCTAGTTCCCAAGCTGTCCATCCATGCATCAAACTCGAGCCCAAGTGTCCTGCAAATAGGTCATCCACATAGCTATTACGAGAATTTCTGATTCAATCCAAAATTGCACTTGAAACTCAATTTTCATAAAAACTTCTAGAAATTGCAAAATTAAAATTAAACACCTGAATATGCATAAAATACATCAAAATGAGATGGATGTGATGGAAAATGGATGGAAAATATAAGAATTAAGTAGGTTTCCCTAAGCAAAAATAGACCAAAATGGAACTGTTAGACTTGTCAGTCGAATGGAACTGTTACCTTCATAAATTAACATGCAATTTCATAACACACCAAACTTGTTATGTTGGTCAAAGAACCCCTCGAATGGAGTTTTCACCGTTAAACTTGGATACAAAGCTTAGTTCATGGACTCCTTTGAAGGCTTTGCTTAGTGGTGGTGGAAGACTATTTGGAAGGTCAGTGCTCCAATGAAATTCAAATTCACCTCTTGGCTTGCCATCTCTAACAAACTCCTCACAGAGGAAGTTCTATCCATCAAAGGATGACAAGGTTCAAGAAGATTCCCCTTATGTAGGTCCCAATCTAAATCAACTTATCATCTCTTTTTCAGGTGCTCCTTAGTTTCACAGGGCTTCTGCATCTTATAGACAAGATTTACATCCAAAGTTAAATATCATGCCCCTTCTCTCGAAGGTTGCCTTAGAAAATGGCTCATGGACAAATATATTTGCTCCTTTTCTCTAGATTGCCTTGTATTCTAATTAGTAACAATTGGCATGCTTGGAACTCCTCTCTCTTTCAATATAGGGAGATCTAGCTAGAGACATGTGCCTCCAAAATCATCTTTCTTGTTAAAGAACATAGAGTGGAACGAAAAACTTCTCCACATCATAATCCACTAATGCATAATATAGTATGGCATTCCTTAGAACTTCTTCGATGGGGTCAGTGAAGGACACCCTCCTCGATGTGGAGTTGGCATTGTCATATTCAATCATTCCCACTTCATATATGGGAGGTACACTCCAGCTAGAGGATCTGACAACAAATCCAAACACATTGGACTGCATATCCTCTTGGAACTAGCAAAGTCCAAAAACATATCCAATATGCAATTCCTTGGGTATTACAAATTGGTAATCAATTAGGGAAATGGTAGAACCAATGTTTAGAAATTGGGTTTTGGCTATATTCTACAAGATATTTGACAAATCATCTCCACTTTCAAATGTATCACCTTCAATCACATTCTGATAGAATTAAATGTGGAAACAAACACTTTCAAAAGAAGCATTAGATCTCCCCCCTGGTTCAATTGGACTTCACGAGTTCCATAATGGTGAAGAAATCAATGCCATGGGTTTGTGCCTATAAAAACTTTTCTTTTATTTTCTTTCCTCTTCTGAACACTCTTTTGGCTTTATACATATGTAATACCCTCATGATTTTTCAGCTTTGGCTAATTTTTGTCCTTTCTAAAATACTAAAGTAGAGACAACTTTTTTTGCTAATGAAGGATGATAACAACAATGATACCTAATGTAGCAGCCAAAACAAGCAATTTTGTATATATTCTCACTATATATATATATATATATATATATATATATATATATCTCTTGAAAAACAAATTATACATGGGTTTTTTCGTAGAAACCCTTAACTGGAAAAACCAACCTAACCCAAAGCCACCCCTTTATGTCTCATTTTACTTACGCACCTTAAATGCACCTATACTAGCCCAGAATAATGAGCCAAAAAATATGTTTATCTAATCAAAACACATTGGGATGTACAATGTATACCTACAAAGCATACAACATATCCAACAATCTCTCACTCATTGAATGATTTATTATGAGGCATAAATAATGACAAACTCAACTATTTGAGACAAAAAACCACTTGATTTCCCACACCATTATTTCTCATCGACTTTGTTTATGAATCTACAACATGTTTGAAGGTGTCATTTTTTTCCAACAACACCTTCTTGTCTTCAACCATGTCTCTAATAAATTGGTACGACACTATAATGTGTTTAGCATGACAAGGAGGGTTCCTTGACATAAAATTGAATTTTGACTATCACAATGTATCCTTACAATTTTCTATACAAAATCAATACTTAAACACAATCTTTATAGCCATATAGCTTCCTTACTGGCATGAGTGGTCATTATGTACTCGAATTTTGTAGTTGAGAGTGCAACTAATGCCTACCACTTTCCCATCCACTCATTGCTCCACAAAAATGGTTAAACACATAACCACTTGTAGATATTCTACAATCAAAATGGTTCACAAAATTTGCATTAACAAAACCATGTACAAATATCACTTTGTTTAATCAAAGTCTTCCTTGGTAGAAAATTGCATATTGAAGTGCCATGCAAATATCGAAAGGTGCTCTTTACAATTGTCCAATGTTCCTTCATTGGATTTGATGTGTATCTTCTCAAAGCTCTCCACTACATGGACAATATCTAGTCTAGAACAAACCATAGTATACATCGAACTTCCAAAAATTCTCATACAAGGAACATAATACATGTCCTCTAACTCTTTTTGTGTCAAGGAACATTATTTTGCAGAACTTTGCACCTATAAGAATATGACCCTTCATCAATTTATATTCCTGCATATTAAACATCTACAATAATGTCTCAAAAGATTTCCTTTGAGTCAACTGAAGTTTCATATTTACATGATCTCATTTAATTTCCATGCCCAAAATAAAATTTGTAGCACTAATATCCTTCATATTAAAATTAAAGGACAATTCAAATTTAATATCCTTGGCGATTCCTTGTTATTTCAAATTAGAAACATGTCACCAACATATTATACCACATAAACAAAGTGGTCACCAACTTTCTTGGAATACATGTAGTGATCAACTTTACTTCTTGAAATTCCAAGTCTTAGTACATAAGTATCAAAATTTTGATGTCAATTGGGTTGATCTCAGGTGATTGGGAGGAAAGATTGTTATTCTCCTCACCTAGGTTCAATTCCCACAAGTGACATATCGAGCTTATGACAAGTATATATTATTATGATGGATTTGAGCATTGTTTTTGATTGGCCTTGTGCTATGGAGAATCTGGGGTTTACCTTGGGTATCATCCTCAAAATGATGGTAAGTATGCAAGGGTTTTCTTGGAGCATGTAACTTGGAAAAAATATCAAACTTTTGATACCATATTCCATAGATTATTTTAAGCCATAGAGGGACATTTTTTAGCTCAAACCAACTTCATTGTTTCCTTCACTATAAAAATTACCATGTATATCTCTTCTTTAATATCCCCATGTTGAAATGTTGTATTCGCATCCATTATCTCTACTCCAAAAATAAAATATTCTAACAACAGACAAACGAAATATATTGGAAGTTAGTTGTGAAAAAAGATAATATATCTCACCAAAATCAATTTTGTTCACATAAGAATGTCCCTTTTATACTAGGTGAACATTATACTTCTTCACTTTTACCATCTACATTGAACCTCTTCTTGAGCAACCATTTGTTACCAACTAACATGAAATTCAACTGCATCCCACACCTCATTTGTTTTGTTTTGTTTTGTTTATTTGTTTTTTTTTTTAAGGCTCCATTTCTTCAACCATGGCCTTCTTCTAGAGTTTACTTTGTCCTTAATTGATTGCCTCCCTAACAACCCTAGGATCATCAATTAGTAGCAAATAAAACAAAGGAAGATGAAAATATAATGGAGTATACCTTTTTATTTTCGTTCTTTGTTGTGTTGGTCTCCTCAATGTTAAGGTCTGAGATTCTACGTCTTTTGGTCCATCTTCTTTTGTTGAATATAATTCCACACCCTCCAACTCAAATTGCCTTTTTTGTGGTTCTTCTTCTCTCGATTGATTTTCCTTCTTAGGATCATTTTTAACCACTCTACGAATTATGTATTGATTATATATAATCTTCTTGGTCATTGAATTCCAAACTTTGCATCATTTTATACCATATTTTTAACCAAAAAAATGCTTATATGCTTTATTATCCGACTTGTTTTTGGTTTTGTTTTGCTTTAGATCATCCACATAAGCATCACAACCAAAAATTATGAGATGTTTATGAGAGGGTTTCTTACTAGATAACACCTCATGCAAATTTTTTCAACCAACATTGATATAGGTGATAAATTTACTAGTATCGTGTAGTATCCATTGTCTTTGTCCACAATTATTGTGTTTATCATACAACATTGAGCATACTTACCCTTTCCATTGATATTTCATTCATTCTTTATTCAACTAAATTTTATCAATGGGTGTATGGAGTTGTATTTTTCCTTGCTATTCTACACCACATATATAAATCCCCAAATTCATCTCCACAAAACTTTGCACCATTATCTATCCTTGACAACTTTGTCATCCAAGATCCTTAATCTCTTTAAATTTTCGAAAAATATATATCAGTGTAATCCTCAAGAAATCACCTATAAATCAAACATAGTATAGATATTTAACAAGTGACGGAATAGGCATAGGAAAAAACATAATTATGTATCAATTGTAGAATCCCTTCTACTCTTTCATAACTAGTATGGAAATTCACGTGATTCTTTTTTACCATAAACTTATGTTCAAGTAAATGAATATCTAAGTAGCAATGATAAATTCCTTCAACCAAAGGCCATTTATTGTGCAAAAACAAAAGACCATTCCCTCCAATATCCTTTAATCGTCAATGTCTCTGAAATACGTCTTCTATAGGGACAATAGTGGTCTTGCCTACTTATCTTCTCACCTTAAGAACAATAAAATTGTTACACCCATTAATCAAATTTCTTTGTACTAGCTTGTACATTGTTCTAATTCAAACTCTTATTGCTAGCACCATTGATCCTTAAACAATCTTACATGTCATCTATTCAACTATTTTTAATGCACCCACATCACTCATCTCACTCACATATATTAGGTTTCTAGGCGACCCTAAAATATGTAGAACTATGGGGAGGGTTTTAACCCTTCCATCTTTAATAATATTATTGACACTTCCACATATTATGATATTTAATCTCAATTCGTCTCCTAAGAGGAAACACCTCCATCATAATTTTCATATTCATAAAACCATTCTATGTGAGGAGTCATAAGAAAAGAAGCAACTAATCGTTCAACTATTCATCATGATCTGAGTGTGTTCTTGTAGATTCTAAGTACACATTCCCTCTTTTTGAGGATATCTTTAATTATATGGAAGAAGCATCATTTTATCCCTTTTATTAGTGTTTTTATATATGCAATCTCTCCTCATATGCTTAGCTTTACCTCATTTATAACATTTACTTTTGATTTGTCCCTAAACTTATTTTCTTTATTTTTGCTATGGGAACAACCTCTTAGAAATAAGGCATGCTTGGTTATATGTTCCATGGATTTTTGTCTCATTTCCTCTAATAATAAGGATATAACTACATTATTAACTTTAATGATTAATTAGTACTCATAATAATATGCCTAATTTATCCAATGAATCTATCAAAATATACAATAAAGTAATGCACTTATCTTATTCATACATCTTAATATCAACAAAGGCTAATCGTTTTACTAGAATGTTAAAAATGTCAAGATGCTTTGCCATGGATGTTGGGTGTGGAGCATGGTTATCTTCCTAATTCAAAGGTCTTGTTTCAGTCGGGTGTATACCCCAGGAGGACTGTACACCCCTCCACGCGGTGGGGTGTTGGGGGGCGGGGGGTGGTTGGGGGTTGTGCGGGGGCTAGTGGGCCCCTAAAGCTAAAAATAGATGAAAAATTTCCTTGTAAAATATTGTAATTTCATAGTAAATCCGAGCTGTTCATTAGACGGATGATCTGACGGTGGAAGTTATGTTAATTTATGGTTTTTTTCCCTAGAAGGCAACCCTCGTTTATATGAGGGAATTGTATTGCGACTATGTATTATTATTCTGAGAGAGAGAGAGAGAGATCCGTAAACTATCTGTTATAGACATTTTTGGGCACTGCAACCCCAATCATACATGTCCATAAACCAAGGGCTCCTAAGTCCCTAAAAGTGTTGCTTCACACCCTAAAGGAACAAGGTCAGCTGATTACATCATCTCCCAGAAGTTCTCCACAGGAAACTGCTCATAACTGGTCAAAGCTGGACCATACAGACTGCCCAGTGCAGAGGGTGCGATGCATCTCACCTGCTCAGTGTAAAAGGTGCGATGCATACTGGAAAGCCCTTCTGTAGGGTGCGATGGGCGAGAGTAGACAAAAGGCAGAGACATTTTGTAAGGTGGATCGTCATGGAATCTTCTAGAAACTTCTCCTGTGACACTTATCTCTCTGAATTCGCCCAGGGATGAGTAAGAGATCATCAATCTCCAAGTGGAATCAAGAACTATTAGAGAGAGGAAACTAATCAAAATCCCGGAAGCTGACTCACCCCCTGCAATCATCTATATATGGATCCCTCATCAGAGAGATCCACAGGCTGGAATTTTGTATCTTGTAAGGAAGTGCTGTTGGTTTCTTGGTGGAATATCATAGTGTTGGGTGATCTAAGCTTTTCATGAGGTGAAGAAGGGCTTTCATGCTAGGAGGATGACGGTGGGTCAGAACAATTGGTTGTAATCCTCTTTGCTATTCTTGATATTAATAAAGCTATTCAAGTTTTCCTCCATAGTCTTGTATGTTTGATGATATATGCATTTGTGTGGTCAATATATATCTGGTCCTATATTGTTTATGATTGTAGATCTCTGTTCTTCGATAGTATTATGCTGCTTTGATTCTACAGGTGCTCTTTGAAGCTGGGAAGACGAAGGCAAAGCAACAAGAATCTGTCAGAAGGGAGAGGAACCAAGCAAGGAACTAAGCGCAAGACTGAGGTTGGTGTCCTTTGTTCCCCTCTTATCTACTTCTCATAAAGGAAAGTGAAAGTAGTTTTAGTTTGTTTGTTTCTAAGATAGCTACCAGTCTTAGTGGGACTAGCAGCTCCGAGTAGACACTAGATTTCCCGATAACAAAATGGCGACTCAACTGGGGAGTGAATAGATTGTTTGCTTGTCTATATTTGTTTGTTTTATAAACTTACAGACAGATCCTGAAGTCAAGCCAGCTAGCCTTCGAACTGAATTTTCTATGCAAGTGCAAAGTAGATCAATGCTGCTTCAGTCTATCTCTGGGTTTTGTTTATAAACTGAACAATCGATTTTCAAACCTTCTAATTGCCCTAGTGGTGGCTTTAGTAACCTCATTAGATCAGCCCTTGTGATTTCTATTTACTGACTATCATTAGCTCGGCCTAAATCCCTGAACTAAGCTGCAAACTGTGACCCGGAACCAAGTTGAAGTCTCGTCTCTGGACCATCGCACTTTCTCCTCTTGGGAATCTGGATGCATCACACCTCCTGTGTGCAGTATGTGCGCTGCATCGCACTTTCCCTATGTTGCAGGTGCGCTGAGCAGACAAGACCTCTTCCGCTCTCAGATTTTGGTTTCTGTGTTCACTCTCTTCAACTTTATTCAGGAGTTTTTCTATCTTTGATCAGTATACCACTGTAGAAACTCCCTTATTTTGCATGATTCCGCCTCCATAATACAAAGAATTGTGAATGTTTTTATGTATTGTGCGCCATTTACAGTTCTCTTTTACAAAAGGTAGCGTAATCAAACTGTCATCTTTTGATTTGAAAGTGTCGCAAGTGTCGTTTTCAGTCAAAGAAAAGAATTCTATTGTTCTTGATGGTCGATTATACAGTTACTCTTGTATTTGATTTGAATTAGTAGTTTTTCAAGTGTCGAAAGCAATTTTCAATTCAAAATAGCAAAGTGTCGTCATTATCTTCCTTTCGTTTTAAAAGAGAAATTTGTTAGTATTGTCGCTTTGAAAAGATAATTCAGATTTGTACTTAGCATTCTTCTTGTCATTCACACATTAAGAAAGCTGAAAACAAATACATGCATGTGCATTTGCATTTAGACTGCTTGTTGGTTTGATTTAGGACAATGCATCTAGTGTGTGCTCTCTGCTCTATGTTGAAAGAATATCATCTTTCTTTTTTTAGTAGCTAGGATTTTCATTGCAAAAAGAAGATTAAACAATTGTTTATCATCTTAGATTGCATTTTAGGAATTGTATATCTACATCATGTGGTGAACCTGAAAGGCAAATTTCTTAAGAAAGATCAACTGTAAAATAAATTTAATGAACATAAAAACGCTTTGGAACCTAACGCACAACATCTAGAAGTCTAGGCTAGAGACATATTCCAACGTCGTAAAGCCTGGTAACTGTCACCTTCATTGTTGGTTGGGTGATTCCTCCTCTTTGAGACGACAAATTCTAGTATGGACTTATGCTCCCATGTACCGTCGAGTATATATTGGGAGACCACAATAGGCTATATCCTTTATCCATAGGAAGCCGTGTCTGCCGCCCTATCGATCGCAATGCACTGAACACAGCATTCGGGAAGATTGACTGCCGTATCGTAAAAAGTATTCTACAGTTTTGCGATTGGTTTGGTAATCCCTCTGTCTAGATTTCCAGAGTAGTTTCTTTCGTTCCTTTTCAGACTCCTTAAAGGAAAAGGTCCATCTAAGCACTTGTCACTTCAGGCTCATTAAAAATCGAAGGCGACTAGAGTCATCTTTTGTTTTTTCTCGACTCTTAAAAATTGAAAAAATAAGTTGTGTCAAAGCGTCTAAAATTTATTTTAATCGGAATAATATCACCATTCCCGCGTTGGTCTTAGGTTGAGGAAAATGGAGTCCACCAACCAAGGATTTCCCCTTGGAGGAAATCCTAGTCCTTTCTCCTCTTGGGGAGATGTTGGTGCACCTCATATGGCCACATTGTCACTTCCAGGATTGACGATTGGCTTGCCAATATGGCTCTTCTAGACCTCCGTCGTTCAGAACACCGTGATTCTTGAACAATTGAGTCGGCAACTAGATGATACTAAAGTTACCCCCTAACCTTCTACTTCATCCGATTCTCCCTCTCCTCCTTCCTCTTCGCTTGATGAAGCTGGTAGAGCCAAAAATCAAGAAACTAAGAAGGAGAAGAAAGGGAAGGAGGAGAAAGAGAAGAAGAAGAAGGAGCCAAAGGCAAAAAGGGGTAACCGAGCATCGTCTAGTGAAAATCCACACACTGCACTGTCCAAGCCTAAATCTCCATGTGTCATTTGCAAAGGAGACCACTATCATCGAGATTGTCCTTGCATCCCTCGGATCTTAAGGAACTGATCTCCTCGTTTGCACAATCCGGTGTCATCAACCTCTGAAGATCATGTTGAAAGTACACCATCAACTAGGGAAAGCGAAGCATTTGGACAGAAAAGGAAATGTAAATTTCCTTGTAAACTGTGTGAAGGCGATCACGTCGTCCACAGTTGTGCCTTCCTAGACGAAGCTAAAAGAGTTTTAGATAACCGTCCGGATTCCTCCTGGATATAAGAAACTCTTGCCGAGTCCGTCACTAGTTGAAAATTCGACCGACATGCTATTATGGTCGGTCGAAGCATCTGTCATTGAAGATAAACCCGTTGAATCCATACCAGACGAAAGTCAAAAGGTTGAGGCGGCAG
Source organism: Pinus tabuliformis (assembly GCA_031772625.1). Taxonomy (NCBI): domain Eukaryota; kingdom Viridiplantae; phylum Streptophyta; class Pinopsida; order Pinales; family Pinaceae; genus Pinus; species Pinus tabuliformis. The sequence continues at coordinate 45,896,292 of CM062815.1, forward strand.
TCGACCCGGCCTTGTCTTTGGAAGGTCCATCTTCAAATGACACAATCACCGAAGAGAATGAGAATGACACCGTTCAAATGCTTTTCGTAAACACAGAATCCGATGAACATGGGGGCAATCTACCCGTTCCTTTACCGCAGGAAGGAAGTTCGTCAGGGTCATATCCGGCCGTCTATTCGGTCCCACCTTCAAGCAACCTAGTCATTTCCTTCGATTGGAATCTACTAGGTAGACCCTGTTTACCGGCTAATGTACCATTCCGAGTCATTGTACAAGCTTACAAAATGATCATGGTTGGTACCATCATAGATGAAGGGGCTTCTATGAGTATCCTTTCCTCAACTGCTTGGGAAGCGCTTGGTTCGCCATCACTTCTGCCTGAAATGAGAAACCTGATAGGCTTCGACAAAGGAACCAGTCGACCATTAGGGATCCTTCCCAATGTGCCCATAACGTTGAGAAGGAAAACTGTTTATATGAACGTAATGGTAGTCCAAGGACCTCTAGATTATAATATCCTCCTTGGGTGCGACTATATTTATATCATGGGAGCCATTGTCTCCTCACTCTTTAGAGTAATGTGTTTTCCGCATGAAGGCTGAGTGGTCTAGCTCATAGACCAGCTTTCATTCCCCATCTCACACATATCTAATAGTCAAATTCCATGCCTAAATGGTCTTTTCATGCAAGGAATGTCCCATCAATCTTCGGCCTGTCCACCTGAAGAGCGCGAGTGATTCGGGAGGACATGACTGAAACCCAGGGGGCATGCACCCTGGTCTGTTTCGGCAGGAAAACCTTGGGTATAGGGTAAGTTTCCGCAAAGGATTTAAGACTGGTATGACACCCGTCCGTATAGGAAGAGGGAGTTAGACCGAGATAAGATTATTTTGTCAAGGTTAGGTGATTGGAGCCTTTGTCCAGATGGACTAAGACGAGGAAGTGTTTTTGTCTGTTGTGCGGATGGAAACTATCTTGCGAATGCGAGAACTTCTAAATGGTAACCTAGGAACTTTACTTCACTATACCTGGGGGCATGCAAACCTTTTTGCCTGAAAGTAAAGAGCAACCATTTTTTTTCTTAGTTTGTAGTTTCTCAACCCTTTAAACTCGTAGGATTGGTCGTTCCTAACTTGCATAATGAAAGGATCTGGAGCAAAGTTTCGAATGGTGCAAGCTCCCTAAAAATTGAACCTATTGATGAGACATCCTTATTATATGACTGGCACAAGCAGTTTTTATGTGGAGTTCAAGCTCGTTGAAATTTTAACCTAAGCAATGAGCAAACGTTCCCCCATAGTTTAAGCTCATTAAAAAATGAACCAATCCTCGGTAAATAACCATTGTGAATGCATTATAATCAGCTTTTGAGCTCTGGTTGTGTTCTTACCATCACCTCCACTCTGTTTTAGCCGATCATTCACCTCCATTTGATTGTTTACCCCTTTTGAGGAACAACTGCGAAGAGTGATCCTGTTAGCCATCCTTGTGACACTGCCGTGATTGGAAAATTCCAAACCTTACCTGGTATCAGCTGCTACCTGAAATTATCACTCGTTCCTCAAAAGACGAGTCTTCTTTAATCTCTTTTCACCTGACTCATAAAATATGAAAAGATTGTCGAGCAATTGGCCTCTCCAGCTCGTTAAAGCTACCGGAAGTGCTATCCCTCCTCTAGATTTTAATCTTTTTGGACTTGAGGGATTATTACACAAAAAGATTGAGCGCTTGTTTTGTTCAGCTCGTTAAAATTTCCGAAAATTCATCCCTTTCGTATTATTTTATATTTTTTCGGACTTAAGGGATTATATGACGAAAAAGGATTATTGGAGTTTCCTTTACGTCCCTTTCAGACTCTCTAAAATTGAAAAGTACCAAGTTATCTTTGTCGTTAAACTCGTTAAAACCAAATAGCGACAAACTTGTCCATATAGACAAGAACGAGTTTCACTGTTGCTAGGCTCGTTAAAACATAGCGACGGGTTTGCCCGAAGGGCAAATTATAGAACAAGTATATGTTATCCTCCTCAAGCTTGACAAAAATAAAGAGGTACTGGTCAGCAATGACTGGGGAAAAATTGGGAAGAAAACTTGAAGAAACTTTATTGGTAGCAAGTCGCTCTTGAACATGACACTTTCACTCCACATCTGAGTCGGGTTGGGTTATTCCGTTCACCGGTCATATCACCATTGGTCCATCGCACCATCCATATTTGGGGTTAACGCTACCAATCCATGTCAGTGTCGCCAGTATGTTCAAGAGAAGTCGCTCAGAGAATTCACTTGTGTCTCATCTGTTGCAATACATTCACGCTCCATTCTTTCATGACTGCCACCCTGAACCCTGTATCATCAGATCGTTTTCACCTCCAAAATCATTTACTCCGTTCCGTGTTGTAGATGTGGGATTCATTAAGGCCCTCCTATGACGGGTTGCTTCTTGTTGACATCAGCTCATTATCCAATAAGTTGACTTAGGGACAACCCTTTTCAGTACTTTGAAGCTTGCATGCCTTAATGGCAAGTTTCTCACTTCCGGTGACATGTTTACATCAATGGCCTTCGACCAAAAGATTTTGTGTGGTGTTCAACGCCAAGTCCCTTTTCACACCATGCGAATTGTACTGTAGTACGTTGAAGGTCATCATCATTATCGGTGATTCCTCCCGCGCTTGTTAACAACTTACATCATTGGCTGGTAATCAGGCGATGTCTTTCCATGTTCGACTCCATAACATCTTTCACATGGATCGACTTGTACTCCGAGTGAATATTGAACGAGTTTGAAGACCCTGGATCTAGTTTCATCCATCCGGGCGGCAGTATATTCAGGAAAATAAAGACATCAAATGTACATCATTGCTGCACAGATGATCATCCGAATCAAAGGATGATGACTCTATCAGAATCATCAATCTGCCACACAGACGGTTGTCTATCTTATGTACATGAAAATGAATTTATAAAGCTGAGCATGGGAATTCCCACCTCAGCTAGATCATGAAAAATATTATGAAGATAATGTATTGTATTGTATCTTATTGCAGGTCACCTTCCAGCTCGAAAAAACTTTGGATCCTCATGATAAAGCATTTCACCCGACATCAAAAGATTAACGACCTAATGCTTTAAAGGGCAACTGTTATAGACATTTTTTGGCAGTGCAACCCCAATTATACATGTCCATAAACCAAGGGCTCCTAAGTCCCTAAAAGTGTTGCTTCACACCCTAAAGGAACAAGGTCGCTGATTACATCATCTCCCAGAAGTTCTCCACAGGAAACTGCTCAGAACTGGTCAAAGCTGGACCATATATACTGCCCAGTGCAAAGGGTGCGATGCATCTCACCTGCTCAGTGTAAAAGGTGCGATGCATACTGGAAATCCCTTCTGTAGGGTGCGATGGGCGAGAGTAGACAAATGGCAGAGACAGTTTGCAAGGTGGATCGTCATGGAATCTTCCAGAAACTTCTCCTATGACACTTGCCTCTCTGAATTCACCTAGGGATGAGTAAGAGATCATCAATCTCCAAGTGGAATCAAGAACTATCAGAGAGAGGAAACTAATCAAAATCCTGGAAGCTGACTCACCCCCTGCAATCATCTATATATGGATCCCTCATCCCAGAGATCCACAGGCTGGAATTTTGTATCTTGTAAGGAAGTGTTGTTGGTTTCTTGGTGGAATATCATAGTGTTGGGTGTTCTAAGATTTTCATGAGGTGAAGAAGGGCTTTCATGCTAGGAGGATGACGCTGGGTCAGAACAATTGGTTGTAATCCTCTTTGCTATTCTTGATATTAATAAAGTTATTCAAGTTTTCCTCCACATTCTTGTATGTTTGATGATATATGCATTTGTGTGGTCAATATATACCTGGTCCTATATTGTTTATGATTGTAGATCTCTATTCTTCGATAGTATTATGATGCTTTGATTCTACAGGTGCTCTTTGAAGCTGGGAAGACAAAGGCAAAGCGACAAGGATCTGTCAGAAGGGAGAGGAACCAAGCAAGGAACTAAGCGTAAGACTGAGGTTGGTGTCCTTTGTTCCCCTCTTATCTACTTCTCATAAAGGAAAGCGAAAGTAGTTTTAGTTTGTTTGTTTCTAAGATAGCTACCAGTCTTAGTGGGACTAGCAGCTCCGAGTGGACACTAGATTTCCCGATAACACTGTTGTGGATATTCCAGTGGGCAGTTTGTCAGAACAGATATGATAATATTATATTAAAAATATGAGATTCTACACTATTACTGTTTTATTTAATTTCTAGATCTGTAAAAGTAACTGTAATTAGTGCATGCATGTAAAATTAAATCAAGTAGAAAAGTAGAGAACGAAAAAATAAGCCCACACACACATAATACACAAGATATTCTCTCTAGGAAACCCTTTTGGGAGCAAACCCAACTGGAAGGTGAGGCTGCTTCGCTCTCTTTCTCTGTCTGGAAATATGACTGCACATACAAAGAAGTAATGTTTGTGGCCTGTGGGCTGCTACAGTGCACATATCATCTCTGTGTGCTCTACCTCCTATATCTCTTGGATATCTTTGCTCAACTATGGAACAAAATGCTCTCAAAAGAATGGAATGCCTCTTCCTCCTAGTGGACCGGTTATAACATACTCTGATATCCTACTAGTGGTTAAGTTTGACTACATCAACTCTTAACTAGAGTTACAAAATAGACTCTTATAGAGTCTTTTACATCAAAAAAACGTGGCTAGCCCTTTTTCCATGAATAATTGGGGTTGATGCGACATCCTCCCGAACTATAGGTGTGAAAACATGAAGGTCAACTTCTGGGTGACATAATTTTTGCATACGGACTCCGATTGACACGATTCTTGCGTTGTTGGAAAGCTATCTGGGTGTAGAATATCAAGAAAGTGTGAGATGCTAAAGAGGTAGATTTTTACCCCTAAAAATTTTTGTTTACTGCCTAAAAACACTCCAGAAGTTTCAGACCCCGTTTCGCCAAACTAGGTCCCACTGGTAAAAACAGTCTGTGAGCCGATTCCTCCACTTTTTCCACTCCAAATGCATCAATATGGATGAAAAACAATATAATGATCCAATTCGATTGAGAGAGAGAGAGAGAGAGAGAGAGAGAGAGAGAGAGAGAGAGAGAGGTTGTGTGAGAGTGAAGAAGAAATTACAACAGATCTGTTGTAGGTTATATCTCTTCCTTTTGCTGGATAATATAAAAACAAGGACTGGTTGTTTCTCCGTGGACGTAGACCAAATTGGGTGAACTACGTATATATGTGTCTCTCTTGTTTCATGCGCGTCTATATATGTGTTTTTGAAATATTGTATGTGTTTCATTGCTCCGTTAATTAATTTCTAACTACTAGTATTAGAGCTGAAGGTCTATTTGGCTGATAAACTCGCAGGAGAGAAGGGTTCCTAGTTCGAGTGGGAGAAATGGCGGAAGATGGTAGGTTTAGGGTCGATAAATTTAACGGCCAAAACTACCAGCTATGGAAGATGCAAATGGAAGATTATTTGTATGAAAAATATCTATACCTACCATTGGGTGGAAAATCAAAGAAGTTGATGAGTATGACAAACGAAAAATGGGGTATTCTCGATAGAAAGGCACTAGGAACAATACGGTTGTGTTTGGAAATGTCGGTGGCATTCAACATTTCAAAGGAAACAACAACAGAAGATTTAATGACGAAATTAGCCAAACTATATGAAAAATCCTCAGCCTCAAATAAGGTATTTTTATGAAGCATCTATTTAAGTATGAAGATGTCAGAAGGTGAATCTGTTATTGATCATTTAAATGTATTTTACATGGTTACTAGTTAATTAAGTTTTGTAGGGGTAAAGTTTGATAATGAAGTTAGGGCTATGTTATTTCTATGTTTATTGTGAGAAAGTTGGAATGGCTTAGTATGGCTATTAGTAACTTTGCCTTTGGATCTAGTACTTTAAAGTTTGATGATGTTGTTGGTGCTATCCTTAGTGAGGAAATGTGATGGAAAAGCTCCGGTGAGACATCAAGTAATGCTTTGACTGCATAGACTAGGGGAAGAAAAATTGAAAGAGGAAGGAGCCCTGGAAATCACAGTAAGTCAAGGAAAGGAAAATCTAAATCTAGATCAGAGATAGTGTGCTCAAAATGCAGGAATAAAGGAAACTTGAAGAAAGACTGCAAATCTCGGAAGGGAAAAGAAGGAGATGGACAATATGAGAACAATCATGAAGCAAATGTGACAAGTAATGTGTTTCAAGATGCTTTGATTATTTCATTAGAGATTATTATTGATGCCTGGGTGGTAGATTCAGGGACCTCATGCCATGCCACACTTGATAGGAAACATTTTCATGACTATGTTCAAGGATATTTTAGACAGGTTCGTTTGGATGATGTTAAACCTTGTAAAATCATTGGAATGGGTAAGGTTTTTATAAAATAATAGAATGGAGGAACCTAGACTTTCCAAAAATTTGCAGACAATCACATACACACAACAATGAGGAGGCAGAACCAAACACCACCTGCTCGAGTACCAAGGTCCCAAGGGAAGACCAATAAGAAAAGACCAGCACAAACCAGAGAATCAAATTTGCGCTCATCCCTCCTTAGCCTAGGTAAAATCCCTAAAGAGCTACCATGGCACGATACCCAAACACCTCCAACCTCCTCACAATCCCAACTCATTGCCTAAACTAACAGAATTGAACGAAACGCTCTCCAAACAACAAATATAACAATTGACTGCAAGTAATTATGCACACGATGAAGGAGATAAGGCATGTTCCAAATATGAACAAAATTATAATTTCAACAGGGCAGTTAGGTGGTGAAGGCTGTGTAACTACTTTTACAGACAAAACCTGGAAGGTCAATAAAGGAGCCCTGTTAATTGCAAAAGGAGAAAAGGTTCGTACGTTGTAATTATGCGATGGTATTTCTAATTCTATTAATGCTCTAACCTCCATAGGAGAAGATACGACATTATGGAATTATAGGCTTGGGCACATGAGTGAGAAGGGGATGCAAATTCTTCACTCAAGAAATTTGTTTCCAGTTTTGAAGCATGTTGATTTGGATTTATGTGAGAATTGTGTTTATGGAAAGCAAAATATAGTCAAATTTATCAGAGTTGGGAAAGAAAAATAGAGCAAAAAATTAGAGCTTGTGCATAAAAATATATGGGGACCTGCTCAGGTATCATCTCTCGGTGGCTCTCGCTATGATGTTATTTTTTATATGTGATGCAACTAGGAAAACCTAGATTTATTGTATTCGAAGTAAATTTGATGTATTTGATACTTTCAAGAAATGGAAAGATTTGGTTGAGAATGAGACAGGAAAGAAGTTGAAGTGTCTCAGATCAGACAATGGAGGTAAATATTGCAACAAAGAGTTTGATAACTACTATTCAAAACATGTAATTCAAAGAGAGAAGAAAATTCCAGTAACACCACAGGAAAATGGTGTTTCAGAAAGGATGAATAGGAAAATCATGGAGCGTGCAAGGTGTATGAGATTGCATGCAAGATTTCCCTTACAATTTTGGGCAGATGTTGTAGATACTACTGTTTATCTAATAAACAGAGGGCCTTCAAGTTCCTTGGATAGTGGTATTCCAAAGGAGGCATGGATAGGAAAAATGGTAAACTACTCATTTTTAAAGACCTTTAGTTATGAAGCCTTTGTCCACATTAATAAAGAAAATAAAACAAAGCTTGAGGCAAAATCAAAGAAATGTACCTTTATTGGATATGGTGTTAGTGATTTTGGTTATCACTTATATGACTATGAAAATCACAAAATCATAAGGAGCAAAGATGTCATATTCAATAAAAAAGTCCTGTATAAGGATCAAATGTAGGAAAAGAAACAGGGAAAGGAAACAAAGAATACACAATGTTTAATGAGATCACAGAAAAAGTAAAGGTGCCTGAAAATAATAATGATCAACAACCACAATAACAACAAGCACCTCAAACACTTGAAAGTGGTGTTAGAATATCTATCAAGATAAGTAGACCCCCTAAATAATACTCTCCTTCGTTATATTATGTATCGTTGACTAATTCTGGTGAACCAGAAAGATATGAAGAAGAAATGTAGGTAGAAATCAGGAAGAAGTGGAAGCAAGCCATGGAAGAAGAGACAGACTCCTTGATGCATAAACAGACTTGGGACTTACTCAATTTTCTTGTAGGTAAAGTAGCATTACAGAATATATGGGTTTATAGGTTGTAGGAAGAAGATGGAAGTAAACATAGGTATAAGGATAGACTTGTGGTGAATGGGTTTGCATAAAACAAAGGTATAGACTTTGATGAATTTTTTCCTCCTGTTGTTAAAATGACTTCAATCAGAACTATTTTCTAGTGGCAGCAAAAGATTTGCATCTTGAGCAGTTAGATGTAAAGACAACCTTTCTCCATGGGGATTTGGAGGGAGAAATATATGTGCAACAACCACAAGGGTATGAGGTCAAAGGGAAGGAGAAATTAGTGTGCAAATTGAAGAAGAGCTTGTATGGCTTAAAACAAGCTCCAAGGAAATGGTATCTAAAATTCGACAAGTTTATATCTGGAAAAGGTTATACTAAATATCATTTTGATCACTATGTTTATCTTAAAAGGAAAAATGATGGCAACTGTATTATATTGTTATTATATGCATATGACATGATTTTTGCAGGGTCTAACATGCAGGAAATAAATGCGCTCAAAGGAAAATTGGCAAATCCATTTGCAATGAAGGATTTGGGAGCTGCAAAGCAAATTCTTGGTATGAGAATAAATAGAGACATGAAAAATCACAAATTAACATTGTCTCAGAGTGAGTACATAGAAAAGGTGTTGGAAAGATTTAATATGCAGAATACAAAACCAATTAGTACACCTTTGGCTAGCCATTTCAAACTAAGGAGATGTGTCCCATGACTCAAGAAGAGATGGATTATTTGTGTAAATTTCCATATGCATCAACAGTTGGAAGCTTAATGTATACAATGGTTTGCATAAGGCTTGATATTGCACATGCAGTGGGAGTTGTAAGAAGGTATATGAAAAATCCAAGAAAAGGGAATTGGATGGCAGTGAAATGGATTCTCATGTATTTGAGAGGTACCACAAATCAAACATTATGCTTTGGTGATTCAAACATTGCTCTACAGGGATATGTTGATGTAAATATGGCAGGTGACAGAGATAATAGGAGCACCACAGGGTATGTATTTACTGTAGGTGGAACAATCATTAGTTGTGTTTAAAAATTGCAAAACATTGTTGCCCTTTCAACAACACAAACAAAGTATGTTGCTGCTACAGAGGCTAGTAAACAAATGGTTTGGTTACAAAGGTTTATGGATGAATTGGGCAAGAAGCAGGAGATGGGCAGGTTATACAGTGACGACCAAAGTCCCATTCATCTTGAAAAGAACTCAACATTTCATTCTAAGACTAAAAATATACAACTCAAGTACCATTTCATATGGTCAATGCTGGAAGATGGATAGTTAAAGCTGGAAAAGATACAAACTATCCAAAATCCTACAAATATGTTAACAAAAGTTGTAACCAGGGAGAAACTGAGATTCTTCTAAGTTTCAATTGGTCTTCAAATATGATGATGAAGATGAGAAACAACCAGGTCCAAAGAGGAAGCATTGTCCAACAAATGAAGCAATGGTGAAGTTGCTATAATCAGTCTCCAAGTGGGAGATTGTTGGGTGTGGAGTCTGATTGTGTTCTTGATTCAGAGGTCTTGTTTCAACAGGGTGTATACTCGAGGAGGATTATACACCCCTCCACGCGGGGGGGCCTTATCCCCCTGCGGGGGTCCAGGGGCTAGTGGGCCCCTGGTGGGGGTTCAGGGGCAGTGCTCCCAAAGTTAAAAATAGATGAAAAGTTTCTTTGTAAAATATTTTAATTTCATAGTCATTTTGAGCCGTTCATTAGGCAGATGATCTGATGGTAGAAGTTATGTTAATTTAGTATTTTTTGACCAAGAAGGCAACCCTAGGTTTATATGAGGGAATTGTATTGCAGCTGTGTATTATTGTTCTAAGAGAGAAAGAGAGCGAGGAGGTTGTGTGAGAGTGAAGAGGAAATTACAACAGATCTGTTGTAGGTTGTATCTCTTCATTTTGTTGGATAATATAAAAGGAAGGACTAGCTATTTCTCAGTGGGCGTAGCCCAAATTGGGTGAACCACATATATCTTTGTCTCTCTTAGTTTGTGTTTCTATATTTGTGTTTCTACGATATTGTATGTGTTTCATTACTTTGTTAATTAATTTCTAACAATGGAATCATCATCATTCAACCTAAGGAGGTACAATTTCTTCTAAAAAATAGTTTTTCATCGTGGAATTTAAATAATATAAATCCCTAGCTTCTCCCATAGCTACTTAGCACTTGATTCCTAAGAAATTCAACAACATTTCATCTAAAAGGCACACATGAAAAGTATTATTTGCATTCCTATGCAACTTTTCTTAGTCCTTTTTTTCTTCCATATCCATGGGTCTATGTTTAGATAGAGTAACCCACTAGTGTTTGTGCATAAGAAGATCTTCCATCTTCAATTTCCATAATTTAAACCTCTGACCATTAAATTTCTCTATCTCCATTTCTGAAATGATTTCCATTTTCCTTCAGAAAATATTTACTTATGTAAAGCTCCCTCTCAAGAATAAAATATTAACCTTTTTAACGCTCCCACACAAGAATAATGTAGTTATTACATTACATAAACCAAATGGTGTTACTAACCATTCATGCTAGCATTGCATTGTTTGGAAAGAATTCTTCCAAGTATTTTTTCTTTGAGTTATAGTGGGTAGTTTCATGATTTGAGACTCAATTTAGTGAATTACTTAGCATGTTGTTGTTGATAAAAAAAAAGTCATTGATCATATCCAAATTTCATTTGAAATTGTATACTAGAATGGTCAAGCCCATTGGAAAGTTGAATTCGTTTATGAAAAGGATTAAATTTGGCTAAGTACATATTAATGAGCAAAGGATCAAGTTGTTGGGTAAAGAGATACAACTGAGCAAAGGATTCAATTGATGGTGAAATGACAACATGTGGGTCTATTGAGCAAAGGAGGACTATGATTAGTAAGATAGAGAAGCCTAATCCTTGAGCTAAGAGAGTGTTGATGCCTCGAAAATTGTTGCATCAATGTCGGGGAAAAGCACACGGTCCGGACCTTAAAAGCAGCTTCTTTTCCATTTGGTGTGGTGGCTCCGACTGGATATAATGGGACCAGTTTCCCAATGATTTATAAGTGGGATGGATAAGTGATCGATTTTCTAATATCTAATGGGAATGATGGATGATCTATTCTAAAATGCAACAATATAAAAGTAACTAATCTATCCCGGGAAGTCTTTCTCTTAGTGCAATTTTTGATGGTTCTTATTAACAAGTAGGCATATAGATGACTCTACTCATAAACAAAAATATTCATTCATATGATAATTACTTTGTTCAAGTAGTTGAACAAAGTAATAATTAAAACATTATCACACTAATCTTTATATATTACTGACATACATATGTATGAAAAATAACAACTCTTAAACATTCAATAGTGATAAGTCAAAGAATTGCTGTAAAAACATATACATATATCAATAATAGAAAAATAAATAAATGCTGATTCACATAAAAGCATGAAGCAAAAACATAGATAGTAGTACCATATGCATTTGAGTCTCCTCCGATATGAATCGCATTTAGATCCCGCCTTTTAACTTGGAAATACTTTTACAGGAAGCAATAGTGCATATCACATAAAAGCATTCTTCATCAAAACTCAGAATTCAGGTCTAGTTTTTATAAAAATAAATATATCAGAAGCATAGTAGTGCAACTTCCGATCCAAGTCTTAATACAAAAATTTGAGGACCCTTTCTAAAAACATGAAAGGGTCTATAAATACTACTTAAACTAACAAACTATGAAATAAATATGCTATGCGCTGGTATAACCAAATCACAAAAATGTGAAAATCTTCTTGAAATAGGCATGTTGCAGTCGGTCAAAATGGTTCACTGTATTGGTTGATCATCTTGTGATTGGAGCTGACAAATGGCGAGCATCGGCTGAAGTTTTGGTGGATGACTCATGCGTGAGTGTAACTGAGCGGTGTATGTGGCATCATTAAGTTCGGGAATCATATGGCCGATTGCATCGGTGAGGCATTTCATCACTGTCTGCTGACTATATGGTTTGACAAGGAAAAACCAAAAGGTTTCCCACGTTAAACTTTGAATACCTGCGATCAATCTTTCCCTCTGCTCCAACTCCTGTTTCCATGTCTGTTCTAATGCTTTTACTGATGGAAGTTTCCCTGGAGAACACTCTGTTATTAAATTTGATAAATAAAGACTATTATTAATCAATTCAGCCACGTTGCCTGTAGTTGATCTGCATCTTGATGTCGCTCTTTCTGCCTTCATTAGTTGAGATTGCCATTCAGTAAATAGAATTTCTTTATGCGATTCCAGAATTTGTGGTAGATTGGTAGCTTTTCCCTCTTTAGTTTCTTGCTAAGAGAGAAAAATTGTTAATCTTTCATCTGCTTTTTCCAAGTTCAGTCTCGCATCAACTGATTTATCAACCATGGATGACGAAACTTCACACAGAGGAAGAACGAGTGAGATATTATGACATAATAGGCTCAACTGACTAGACAATGCCCTGGTAATTTGTAGGGCCTCCGATCTAAATTCTCCCACTTGGGGATATTCCTTGAATCTTTCTATTTGAAGCGATAGTTGAGCGATCTGTTCTTCCTTCGATTTACTCAACTGTTCATTTAATGATTGCAACTTACTCAATTCTTGGGATAGTTCCTGTTTCTTATGAATTGCATGCTCATTAATCCTTTTCTTTTCTTTGAGCAATTGCTCATTCAATTGGTGATTTAACTGCCTCTGGACTGCCAAATGTTGTTCCAACTGTTATGTCTTCTGTTGTTTCTCTTGTGCCTATGCTTCCAGCAAAATGATTGCTTAGTCTTTTTCTTTTAACAAATTACTGACCTCCGATGCTTTATCCATTGTGGCCACTGTGTATGCTCTAGCATACTGAGAAAGTTTAGTGAGATCTTCAGAATGATTAACTTCTTCTATCCATACCACATTTGTTATCTCCATTTGTGAAGTCAAAAGAGGAGATTGATCAACTTTTCTCTTTTTCCTTTGTCTTTTGATTATAGCCCTATGCTTAGGGTTGTAGAAGAAATCTAATGGTGGTATTTCTTCTACATGTAAAACAATTTCATTGGAGGGATTTTCAGGGATTATTTCTACATCCTTATGAGTCATGGGTGGGCCGCTTGTTCCTTCAGTCGGAACTGTGTTGATTACTGATTTCTGACCAGTGGTCACCTCAAGTATGCTGAACCCTTGAAAGCCCTCAGTATTACTAATGATGGAATCAAATTGCTGCCATTCCTTGATCAATTTAGGATCAACATAAATGCTTGAATCAAGGAGTCCACTACTTGTTTCTTGTCCCTGCTCCTGCTCTGGCAACTTTTCCTTTTCGGGAACCTTCTCCACTGTAGGAGTATTATCGACAGCTTTCTGTTCACTTTGGCTCTGTGGCTGAACTGTTGGGGTTGTAACTAATAGGTCGAAAGGCAGAGTTTGCAACCTCTGGGCTTTGAGCCTATTGAATTTTTCTAACCCCTCATTTCCATATTTGATTCTAGCTAATCCTTTAACCTGATAAAATATTTCGGCTGAAGCAAATAAATCATCAAAGTCATCTGCTTCATGATCAAATTTGGTAAGTTTAGCTTGAGAGGTAACGTTATGGGCAACTTTCCTTGGGTCATATTGCCTATTCGGAATGGTGGCAAGATTCAGTGTCTGAATATTCTCTGCCTCTTTTTTTGTATGCGTATAATCATGTAAGCAAAAATGCCACACCGTAGGGGGAATGTAGGCCACATATGTTTCTTGGAATATTTCAGGGTTCTAGACGTTCCTTCAAATGTTATCTGATATGCCAATTCTCGGGTTAAGAGTTTGTCAGGAACATATAGAGGAAGAACATGGGGTTTGGTAAGACTGCCAAAAAGCCTCACATAAGTGAATTTCTCCTCTTCGAACCAGCTACCTACTGCTGTTAGGTCAATTGCTAGTTCCTGAGATATCCTAGGGGAAAGCTTATTGAAAATAGAATAATATACAGGTAGGACAAAACCATTGCAAATTCTGTACAGGTGATTCTTATAGTGGGCATTCCATAACTGTTTGTGATAGATATGAATAGGATTAGGATCTTGGGAAGTCCACTTCCATCCAAGTACAGGGTATTCAGAATTAAAAAAAATAATATCAAGAATATATGCACTGTAGTAGAAAGGAGGAATGATCCGGGAAGTTGTATATGCTTTCCTTCTGTATTCTAATATCTCAGTGGCTAGTCTATCAGATAGAATATTTTCCCAATCCATAACATAACCATTAATCGCAGCTTCCATTAACGGGACCATATCTATAGTAAATTTTGCAAAATCATGTTGTCCCCACAGTCTACACATCATAGCGCCAACATAGCAATAAGGAGAAGCTAATGAGTCAACAGAATACTTACCCGATGACTCGTGCTTATGTTTCTCTGGGAAATGCCTCCAATGTTTGATCGGGTCCGATTCCAAGTCATTCTCTTTTGCAAATGCTTTGTTATAGCGCTTTTCGGGCGGAGGTATATGGTACATTTTCCTGAGATCTTTAGGCTTAAATGGCCCGAACATCCTCCCATCAGCCGTGGAAAATGTTCTATTCGAAGTTGGGATTTTCTCGACGACCCATATAACCACATCAGTGTATGGAAAAATTTTGGCCCACGCTGCTATCCTGTGAAGGTATGAACATGCCAATTCTTTGAGAGTTCCTTCTAACTTGCTGGTGGAATCGGCTATGGCTTCCTCTTCCAATTCTTCGGGCTCCTCTGCTTCTATCAAATTGTAGATGCTTTCCCAGCTCACATTTCCTAGACCGAGACATGTTGTATCTGATATTAGTCCCTTCTTGCTCGGTCCTGGTTCTTTAGCTACAGGAGTTGCCTTGGCCTTCTTAGATTTCTTCCCCATCTTCTCCGGATTCATGAGTTCAAAGAAACTCTGCACAGACAATTACAAATCGTAACACAGGGATATTGCCGCTGAAAGCCAATATGAAAATGAACAGAATTAAGGTGATTGACATATGATAAGTCGGATGCAGTTAAGAACCACCACGAGTGAAATCTTTGAAGGATTTACTCTTAACTGTGAAATTTAATAGCCGTTCGAGCCGCCAATCGTGATGAATAAATATCATAAATACCCGTCTCATCGATCATATATTGAATGATTATCTCAAGCGTGTCTTTGGATTTCCCCGATCGGCGATCGACGATAAATCGCAAATCGCAATCAGGAGTTTCAAAGGGAGAGGCTTCATCACTTGCAATGAATATCTCCGATTGCCGATAAAGTGATATTATAATAAAGCGGAGTATTATGCATGCAAACCATTTAGCGTATGTTTTCTCTTGAGATGCGCGCCTTATTGATTGATCGCAATCGAGGGTTTGGCTTGCGCTTTTAGTCCTTTGTCATATGATATCTCCGATTGCCGATTGCGATTACCTTTATCGGATCAGAGGATTTGATGAGGCCCTATTTATGTGTGTCCCTTTGTCATTGCGATACATGATATCTGATCGCTTTATCACAATGTAGAATTATTTATAATGTTTTTCAAATGAACACTTTGTACTTTTCAAAAGGCTTTACAAAATGAATTATTTACATCAGGCCTTTTGATAAAGATTTTCCTTATAATGAGGTCAATACCAGTTTTATTTATCAACTCACAAATCTTACTAAGTTTATTTAAAAGGGACCCATTTCTTATTAAAAATTTTGTGTGAAAATTTTTAGAAATGGGGGGTTGTTGTACAGCACAACAATTGGCGATTCACTGGAAGAAACAGTTATCTCTGAGAAATTAATGTAATATTTTAACCTTTTTTTATCGGAAAACCTTATCTCGATAGAGAAAATCTAATATAACTAAGTAATCATAAACTCTGAATATAATGAAAGCTATTTTTGCTATTTCTTTCTCATCTTAAAATTACATATATCTAAGTTTGAGTAAACCTTTATTGGTTGATAATGATAAAAAAAGAGGCTTCTCGAACTTAGCTTGTATAATGACTCCTTTGTCACAGGTAGAGTCCCTGCTGCCAGCAAACGTTTATAGTATCGACAGGGTTACCTTTTCACCATTTAATAATTTATTTTCCCATCCATTTCAGAATATAATTTAAAATAATGAATCCAAAAGATATGTTTCCACATATTTTGTATTGCATTTTTCTCTTTTCCTTATTTCTTTATTTTGTAAGATAAAAAGCCATTGTCCTGGTTTGGTGGCCAGCTATTGACAATGCCATTCACTGGTTGTAATTTAACTGAACAAGCTGGCTCGTGATGAGACCCCTTGTCTTATAATTATAAGCCATTACCCTGTTTTGGTATGCAGTGTTGGTAATGTCAGTTGAACTAGTCCCCTATGATCATGGTAAGCAGGCTCATGATGAGACCTCTTATCTCTTATATCAAATATATTTTAGAATTACACTCTAAAAAATCATAAACTTTGATGGATGGGGTGAATAATTTTCTCCCTAAGAGAACATGGATGACAATTTTAAGAGTTGAAGATGCTAAGATTGGATCAGTTTTTTGCTTTCTATTGGTAACCTTTTTTAGACTTTTAAAACTTAAAATGATTTACAATTTTTTCAAGTTTTGAGAAGATTTTACAAAAATAAAATGGGTTTTCAGAGTTTAATTATACTTAATTTCCTAGAACTTTCTTCTTTTCCTTCAAGGTTTTCATCTATCAAAATTAAATATTAACGCTATTTTTCTTTTGAAAAGCCTTTTCAAAATAGTAAAAAACCAATAGAGGATTATTTACAACTTTATTTTTCAAGAAAGAAACTAAACTTATTATTCACACAACTTATAGTTGAAAATTGAATATTTACAAAGTGAGAAGGGGTTACCTCCTCAGGTGAAGAATTTTTTCAAAATAAGCCCATTGACAGGAAGAAAATCTCTCTTTCCTGATAGATCTTACAATATGAACGTTGATGGGCCTATCTTCTCACTGATTTGAGATGGTCTGAGCCACATTTTCTGAAATTTAGTGTGTTCTCCTTTATCCTCGTGGGCTTTGTCCAATTTCAAAACTGGATCACCAACTTGTAAAATTTTTGGGCCGGTGGAAGTTGTATCAAAAGAAGACTTAATAATTTGTTGATGCTTCGCATGTGTAGTTCGGGCTTTCTCCCTTTCTTCTTCTAATTTCAGGACCTGATTATGTCTCAATTAAATAGAAAATGAGGGATTTTCTTCAATAAACTGCACTAAGGCTAGTGATGGAAGTACTAAGTTTGTTAGTATGACAACTTCCTTTCCATACACTAGATTAAATGGAGAAGTGCCTATTGAGGCCTTTTGTATTATATGGTCTGCCGATAATGCAAATATCAAAGACTTATGCCAATTCTTATGACTCTGATCAACAGTTCTCTTAATGATTTTGATAAGATTTTTATTGGTGGATTCTACTAAACCATTACCCTAAGGGTAGTAGTTTGCAGAATATTTCAATTTGACTCCTCTTTTGATAGCAAATTCAAGTATGGAATTACCTGAGAAATAAGATGCATTATAAAAAATAAGAGCATTCCACACCAAACCTGGTAACGATGAACTGGTTTATGAATTCAACGATTGCCTTAGAGTTTGCTGTCTTCAAAGGAATTGCTTCTACCCATTTAGTAAAGTAATCTGTAGTTGTAAGGATATACCTGTGCTGTTTGGATGAATGTGGAATAATTTCTCCAATGATATCCAATCCCCATTGTTCAAAGGGCTGCTCAATGTTGACTGGTTGCAAAGGAAAAGCTGGCTTTCTTTGTCTTCCACTGGCAGTTTGACATGTTCTGCATTTCCTTACATACTCATGAGTATCTTTAAATAAGGTGGGCCAATAATACCCAACATGAATAATTTTGTGAGCTGTTGTATCAACTCCAAAATGTCCTCCTGCTGGACCATCATGTAATTCCTGCAAGACCTTTTGCGATTCAGGTTTTTCTAAGCATCTTAATAAGATCGAATCATAATTCCGTCTAAACAACACACCATCAAGAATCATGAATTTTTTTGCTTTCAGTCTTATGGCGCATTTATTTTTATAGGAAAGATTATAAGGAACATATCCATTTTTCAAATAGAATATCAAATCTGCATATTGGGATTCAGGATTAATGGTACTTATCTCATTGATTTCTTCAATATTGTTTGTACCTTCATATTCCTGAATATTAGAAGCTCCTACTAACAACTTGCAAAAACCTTGGCCTTTGACAATCTTTGCTGGTCTAATGTCCAAATCATATTCTTGTAATGCCGTGACCCAGTTTGCCCTTTTTTCTCCCAATTCCCTTTGAACTAGTAACTGTCTTACTGCTGAAAAATGGACTATAACTTTTGTGTGAGCCTTTAAGAGAAAGGGCCTAAAGTGTTTAATGGCTTTGAATACAACAAAGGCTTGCTTTTCAACTTCGAAGTAATTAAGTTCGGCACCTTGAAGATTTGAACTATAAAATGATATTGGTGCTTCCAAGTTTTGATCATTGATTTGTGTCAGTACTGCTGCGTAAGATGAATCAGATGCTAGAGTGTATAAAATAAAATGATTTGAAAAATTGGGAGTGTTTAATGCAGGCGCATTTATGATTGCTTGCCTAATCGAATCAAAAGACTCCCTTTCTATAGGCCCCCATTTAGACACCGAATTTTTCTTAATCATGATTTGTAATGGTAAAACTATTTGTGAAAAATATGGAACAAATCTTTTTACAAAATTAATTTGACCTAAAAATGATTGCATTGATTTTTTATTATGTGGAAATGGAATATCAGAAATCTCTTTGATTCTATCTGGATCAATATAAATACCATATTTTGAAATAATGAACCCCAAGAGTTTACCTTGGTCAAGAGCAAAAAATGACTTCTTAGGATTGAGTGAAATCCCATACCTTTTACAGCGTTCAAAGATTTGTTTCAAATCATGTAAATGATTTGCTCTTTTCTTAGAGAAGACAGTAATGTCATCCAAATAGACAACTACTGATTTATTAATCAGACCTTTGAATGCTATATCCATTTCTCTTTGGAAGGTAGCTCCAACATTAATTAAACCGAAAGGCATAAGTTCCCCACTTAGTTCTGAAAGTAGTCTTGAGTCTGTCATCGCAGTGCACCAAGATTTGGTTATACCCTGAAAAACCATATAAAAAAGACATTAATTCAGAACCAACTACTGAATGCAGAGTTTGCTCCATTGTTGGTAGTGGGAAGTTGTCCTTTTGACTCGCTTTACTAAGATTTCTGAAATCAATGCAAATTCTAATGTCACCATTCTTCTTTCTCACTGACACTAAGTTGGACACCCAATTTGAATGTCTAACAGGAAAAATTATCTTAGCCTTCAAGAGTTTGTTTAACTCAACTTTTATTTGACTTTCGAGGTTCGGATGAATTTTCCTTAATTTCTGTTGTACTGGTTTTTCTTCAGATATCATTGGAATTGTATGCTGTATGATATAAGTATCATATGTTTTCAAGTCATCATAATTCCAAGCGAAGACATTTTTATATCTATTCAATAATCTGATAAATGAAAATCTTTCTTCTGAAGTAAGTCCTAATCCCAGATTGATATTTTGTGGCTTGGCCTCTGTGCCAAGATTTATTAATTCAAATCTCAAAGTAGAACTTTGAAGCTTTGAATTAGTAACCTGTTTAAACCTATCTTTGATGTCATAAAGGTCTTCAAGTTTGACCACTGGTTTAGGTATTGAATTTTCTTCAAGTTTTTCCTTCATTTGAAGATCATGTTCACTTTCATCAATAATTTGATCATCATAGGACTTATCAGAAGTTAAAAAATTTAAAATTTCATCATCATGATTGAATACTCACCAGTTAGTGATATTATCGGAAATTGACAGTCTGAAAATTAACTCTACTGAAAATCTATCGGGACTGTAATCTTCAGATGGAAGGAGCTTAGAAGCAACATTGGCTAGTAAATCTGCTGTTGCATTCTAAGATCTAGGAATGGGAGAAATATTAAATGCTAGAAAATGAGATACAAGGTCTTGTACCAAGGATTGATAATGTTTAAGGTGACTAGAAAGGCAATGTATAGTATTTCTGACTTGCTTTATAACAATTTCAGAGTCACCGAACACTTTCAAATATTGTACCTTAAGACCTATTGCTTTGTAAAGTCCTTGAATCAAGGCTTCGTATTCAACAGTATTATTTGTGCACTCAAATTCTAATCTACATGATAGCATAGTCTTTTCTCCCTCAGGACTAACTAAAATACATCCTGCTCATGCACCATCATTAGATTTAGACCCATCAAAGTATAGTGACCAAAATAAAGGTTTATCTACAGTTTTATTTACAATTTCCTCAGCAATCTTAACAGATCTTGATGTATCTGTTTGGGAAAAATTTTCAATTTGAGATGTGAAATTATTGACTGAGAAAGGTGATGATTGAGCACTAAAATTACCAAATAATGATTAAGATGAGTAGTTACCAAGAATACTATCGTTGAATGCTATAGGCTCGTTTTCTTGTTCAAAATCTGTTACAGATGAGTCATATGTTTCTCCTGATCAATCTTAATCTGATTTGGCTTCCCCTTATAGGAAAGTCACATGTGAGACAAATCGGTAGAAATGTAACCATGAAGTTTCTCAGACCAGTCTCTACTTAAAATCAAACCATAAAACTCAGGAATATCAGCAATTAATATATCAATTCTCTGAACCACTCTTGGATCAGCTGATAACCTAATGGTAACTGAGTTGATTTCTCCTAATACTTAGACCTTAGTTCTATCCAACTGGACAATATGCACTGCAAACTTTTGAGGTTCAATATTCAGTTTAGAACAAACCGAAGCCGACATTATATTCAATGAAGCCCGTGAGTCTATCAGGCAATTGTGCAGATTTCTATTATAAATATCATAGGTCAAGAGAAAAGGAGGAGTATGGGAATTTGATCTATCTTCGATTAGAACAACATCAGTAGCTTCTACTCTACTAGCTGGTGGCTTACCTGTCTCATTAGCAGCTTTGGATAATACAACATTCGGAAGAGGAGAAGAAGGTACTGCATTTAATTCATTGAGTAGCAATTTTTGTTGATGTTTAAGCTTACTAAGCTCAAACATAGTGATATTTTCTTTTGTTTTCTTCATGTCTTCAATGATGTTGTAATCCATAGAGTCTGTAACTATTAATGTTTTAGATGATGAAAGTGGATTGGAAGTTGATGGCTGATTTTGAGTAGGTGTCGTTGTAGACTTCTTTGTGGGAGCCCTTGCTTTAGTAGTAGTACCCATATTCTTTTTCTTCTGAGTTGCTTGAATAGGTTCAGGAGTTCCTTTAATCCTGGTACTTATTGGAAAAGCTTCATGTTCATTTTCAATATCAGAATTGGGAAAAATGAAGTCCTACATGCCATGACATTCTACAACTACCTCTTCTTCGATTTCTTCAGATGATAAGACTCTATCTTCTTCTTCATCATCCTCGGGGTCTGACTCTGTGTTGGATATAGAATTAGGGGGTTTTGATTTTGGATTCTTAAAGTTTCTAAATGTCTTCTTAGTTGAGGTCTCAGCTACTTGCTTCTTAATTTCTATCATTTCATTTGACATAGTTTTTAGAACCATTTGGATACCTTCCATATCTTTTTTTTCCCGTCAGGAAAAATCGTAATTTCATTTCATTTATAAAGAGGAAATTACATGTTGTAGATGCTGATGCATATGCAGTGCATGATCAAAATCATGTAAACCAAAATGTTGCCTTTGATCCACGCAGGGGGCAACAATATAAACATAACTGTGAGTCATAATAAGTAACTGTAAAAACATATACCGAGACAGTATATATAGTCCAAAAAAGGCTTATGCCTGATCAAAATAAAGAGATACATATACCAGAACCATGACATGAATTAAACATTCAAATCCATAAATGGCCTGTGATAATATTGGAAGAAAGCATTTCCTTCCTGTTCTCTGATCATCCAGATGCCCGGCTCCCCGATTGCAGCCTCTTTGGATAAGCTGTCGGCAGCTCTGTTCTACTCCCTGTAAATATGTATGCAAGTGAAAGTATCAAAATATGTGATCAATCGCAATGTCTCATCCAAGATGTGCAGTAATGTATATGTAGAGCATCTAGATTTTCTGTTCAACCAATCACATATAATTTTAGAGTCCCCATAAAGTTGTAATTCTGTGCAATTTTTCTCCAAAGCGAATTGTATGGTGTGTTTTGCGGCAAGGAGCTTGGTTGAATTATTTGTGCATCTGTGTAGTCCAATCAACATGTTGAATGAATGGTGATGTGAAAGGTGAAGAATAGCCCCCCCCACAACCTTGTTCTTGGGTAGCTCCATCAAAATGCCCATGGTATGTTGTAATTTATTTGTAGATGAGAAGGGATGTGCCGATTACTGGGAGGAGGATCATCTGGGATGAGAGTGTAATCAGCAATTACTTTTGTTTCCAGGACATCCCAATTTGGAACCAAGTCTTGAAAAATGTTACGATTCCTAGCAATCCAAATTGCCCAACAGATTAGAAGAGGAAGATTCTGAAACTTTGGGGATGTGGAGGTGTGATACCAGACTTGCCAGGTAGCAAGTAGAGTGTTCCCAACCCAGGTAGCAGAGGGATTGATATGCTGTAGAATCGGTTTCTAGACATTACTAGAAACTGTACAATCTAAAAAAAGATGAGACGTTGACTCATTTGACTTTTTACAGAGACAGCACCAGTGGGGCCCTTGGTGAGCTCGCTTGAGAAGATTTTCTCCTGTTGGTATTTTGTTCCGGAGAATGGTCCACATTAAGAGTCTAGCTCTAGGGGGGGCCTTTAGTTTCCAAAGATGTCTCCACCAATCAACAAGTAGAAGAGGCTTCCTTGGTGCTGCCAAAGTCAAATAACCTTCCTTTGGGGAATATCTGCCATTTTTTGAAAGAGCCCAAATAATCTCGTCATCCCCTTCCAGAATATGGATGTGGGCATCCATAAGGGCATGAGTGAACTCCTCCCATTGCTGTGACCAAATTGGAGGAATGTTTAACTGCTCTGCTATTTTCCAGGCTTGATGAAGGAAAGTGGAATTTTCCATGTCAGCAATCTAAGATATATAAGTGAGATTCTGTTGCTGGAGATACTGAATGAGTTCCCTGGGTAAATGGTGCAGGTCTCCACATCCCACCCAAGGATCAAGACCAATTCGTACTGTGGTCCCTGATCGGATTCTCCAGGTGATACCTTCCCTGATCGGACTCAAAGCTTTAAGTACCGCCTTCCAGATAATTGAGACCCCTGAGGTACTTTGATGGGCTCTCCTAATCTAGTCCATGATGTGTAGGGGAGCTATGTATTTTGCATATGTGACCCTCGTCCATAGACTATCTGCTGCAACTAATTTCTAGCCAAGTTTTGCAGCAAGAGCTAAAGAGAAATCCTCAAGTTTTTTAAGGCCCCACCCGCCCCATTTTTTGGAAGATTTAGGGCCTCCCACCTGACCCAAGCAAAGATCCTTCCTTGTTTGTTCCCTTGCCAAAGAAACCTACAGTAGATGGCTTGAATTCTGTTGAGAATGCCTTTGGGAATCCAAGCCAAGGACATCCAATATACCGGGGTGGCTTCCAGGACACTTTTGATGAGAGTGAGTCTTCCAGCCCACGAAAGATATTTGAGGTACCATGTGTTTAGTATTTTCTCCATCTTGGAGATGAGCCAAGTCCAGTCTGCAATTTTATAGCCCAGTGGTTTCAGCTTGTAACCCAGATATTTAAGGCCTTCTGCTAATTGCAGCTGAGTGAAATGGAAGCGCTGTAGAGCAAAGAATATCTCGTGCAGAGAACACTCAGCTGTTGTCAATGTAGACTTGCTGTCATTTACAATCATACCTATTGCCACTTGAAAGAGGGTGAAATTTGCCTTGATGATGCTAATGTCCCCAATACCACCATTGATAAAGACCAGGATGTCGTCAACAAATAGAAGGTGTGTTAGGGTGCAACCATCTGTTATCTTTATGCCTTTTAGTCTGCCCCTTTGATGCTCATCTTTGATGAGATTACTAAGACCTTCCATGACGAGCAAGAACAACAATGGCGAGAGGGGACATCCCTGTCTCAGCCCCCTTCCAGAGGTAAAGAAAGGAGAAGCACTTCCGTTCACCAGGACACTGAAGGGGATATTAGTGATGCAACTCATGATCCATTTAATGAATAAATACGAAAAGCCCAGATGAGTTAACAACATTCTAATATAAAGCCAATTCACTCTATCGAAGGCTTTAGATAAATCAACTTTCAAAATCATACCTTTGCCACGCCTTGAGTGTAATGTATGTATTACTTCTTGGGCAGTGCCAACAACTTCATGGATCTGTCTGTCTTGAAGGAAAGCAAATTGCTCCGGCGAGATGTGGTTAGAGAGGATGGGTTTCATCCTGTTGGCAATAATCTTGGCAATAATTTTGTATATGCAGTTGCAGAGTGAAATGGGGCGAAAATCCTCGAAGGTGTCCGAGTTGTCCTTCTTTGGGATGAGTGCAAGGAAAGTAGAAGTAATAGAATTTTCAAGAAAACCTTTGCATCTCAAATCCTCAATTATTCGGAGCAGGTCTTCCCCTATGATGTCAAAAAAAGCCAAATAAAATTCCACCGACCAACCATCAGGCCCTGGACTTTTGTCCTTTTTGAACCATTTTAAGGTGTGTTCCAATTCCTCCAGAGTAACAACTTTAATTAAATCTTCCCCTTCCTCGGGATCCACATATCTAGGAAAGAGTTGTGCCACCCTGATGATTTCTGCAAGATTAATATCCTGGGGGGCTTGGTAGGCTTTCTTGAAGTGTGAAGAGGCAAGTTCAACAAGTTGAGGAAAAGTATTTAATACCTGCCCCTGTTCATTCTGAAGCTGCCATATGGTGTTGATCGCCTTTCTTCCATTGGAAAATTTATGGTAGAATTTGGTGTTTTCATCTCCTTCCAACATCCAGATGGCTCTGCTTCTCAGGCGCCAGGATTCCTCCTTTCCCTTAAGAATTTTAGCTCTCTCAGCATAATGAGAAACCATCCTATTCTTGTGTTCTTCTGAGGAGTAGATGCCTCCTTGATTATTCTCAAAAGTGGCGATATCAGCTTCAATTTTACAGAGAGTTTGATCCTCCTGTGTTCTTTTATTTTGGGCCCAAAGTTTGGACATCTTCTTAAGGGATGTAAGATTTTGAATAAATCTTCTGGTGCTATCTTCTCTTCTCCCCGGGGGATTTGCTCTCCAGAAATCAGAGATCATTTTTTTATAGGAGTCATCTTTGAGCCAGACTGAGCAGAACTTAAAGGGACCTTTAGGTTTTGTTCGCACCCCTACTATGTCCAAGTAAATGGGGAGGTGGTAAGATATCCCCCCTGTACTGATCTAGTGTCTGATTTGAAGCCCCAAGCCCAAAACCTTTTCTTTGACGAGGAAATGGTCTAGTCTGTGAGCCAGACTATCATCCCCAGTCCTGTTGTTCCTCCAGGTCGCTGTGGAGCGATAAAAAGGTGTCTTGTGAACTCCTAATTACCTCACATTAATTATCAACCCAGGGACGACTTTTTATTTCAAGAGTGTACTCTGTCTGAGGCGGCTTTTTACTTAAGAGTAATGTTGTGCAGTATAGTGCTTAAAACCCAAAAGTAGATGAATGCTTAAAAAAAGAAATCTAATTGAAACAGCAAGAAACTGAAATGTTCTAAACTAAATCATTCATTCAAACAACCATCAATCGAGGATATAGTAGCAATAACTCAGTCCTCTAGAAATTGATGAAGGAAAAGGAATTAGAGTATGGATCATGGTTCTGGGAGCATAATAGCGTCTGCTGTGTCTCACGACAGCCTTGATCCTCCTCTCACACCAAACCAATGAAGGCAAGTAAATAAATCAGCAGAAAGTAAAACGGAACAGCGAAATGGAAATGGGATAGCAATAAATGATACAGCAGTAAAATGGAACAACAATAATCAAATGAAACAACAGTAATCAAATGGAACAGCAATCCTTAATGAATTACGAAACAACAACTATCACCCGTATGTACATGATTTACATTAATATAGCAATCTGAAAGTCATTGAATGATGCAGCTATGTTTCTAAACAGAATGATGCTATTCTCGAATCCCACAAATATTCATACCAGCACTCTGTTACAGAAATGGCTGAATAATGATACAATTCGACCCCGTGTGAATTCATTTACATAGTGCAGAGTTCTTACATGGAGAAATCGTTCATTCATTGATCATAACAGAATCATAGCGTATCATATAAAGAATGTATCAGATTGCTTAAACAATAGAAATAAGAAAACCACACATAAATCACCGTATGATACAACAGCGGCAAGTGTCCGTTGGAGCCGGGCCCGTAGCTTCCAATGGCACCGCCGTAACTTACTTCAGATGCAGCAACGAAGTGAACACCAATTCCTTTATATTGATTGCATTAACAAAAGTATACAAAAGCAGATCTCACCGAGACTCCATGGTCCAAGTTGTTCTGAAAACTTATAATTACAAAATACAATCGTTCTCCCTCCCCGTCTCTGATCTTGGGTTTCATTTAAATAAAGAAGATCAGAGCATGGATAATTACAATCATGATTTCTCTTACAAATTTAGGTTGATTCTAACCCATTGATCAACAAGAACAAGGCGGATTTAGGTTTGCAGCTAAGATTTGGAGGGCGGCCGCAACAGCAAATCTCAGAAAATTGTGCTCAAAGAACCCTGCGTTTCTCCCTGTACAAGCCGAATTTGGGCAAACTGTTCTTTATGAAGATAATTGGGCCCGTTCTGGACAAAACCCATGTTCCGGATTTTCCAAATTCGTCTTCATTTGCTCAGAATCTTAACCGCAAAACTGTCACTCCTTAAACCAGCGAATTTCTGAGTTGGCTGATTTAAAAATCAAATCTTCAATCTGGAAGTTACTTTGGAGGCTAAAAATGGTAAATAAGGTTACAACCAACTTATTAGAACTATCATTGGTAAAATAATGCATAATAATCAATTTATTAGAAATAAAGGAGAATAAATAATATTCATCCATGAGAGCATAAATCATTTATAAAATGGATTTAAATGATAAATTATAATAAATGACATGATGAAGAATGGTGGAAATGGGTGGAATAAACGTTCACAAATGACAATAATCATGGCATATTAACGACCCCACACACCCCCACACTCAATATGTTGCATGTCCTCATGCAACGAAAACTGAATATATTGCATGTCCTCATGCAACCCAAAGACAAAAACCATGTGTTAACCAAGCAATAAAAATTTGAGAATAACTGAATGCTTCCTTAATTAATAAATATTCAATTTTAGCAATCTCGATGAAGGCATAACAATTTTTACATTGACATTCAACTATATGTATGAAGTTGCAGCAAAATATGATATAGATAACAGCAAACTTCATTAAGCATTTTCTCAAAACTACAAACCAGATTTTGTTGAAATGTTGCAAGTAAATTTACAATACATGAATGTCTCTATGATCCAAAAATCAGATCGTTTTGATGCATGGATCATGAGATATAAATAAAATGGCTGTAGGTGAGAGTACATGATTTCCGAAATTGTATGAACCAAGCTAACTTGAAATGATCTAGGTTTGTATATTTTAATAGTATGTCTGTGTTGCCTAGAGATCACAAGAATTGAGTTCATAGTTTTAAAAATATTATGGAAATCAATTTCTACACTGAAATTGTATGACTGAAATTGCATGCCTTAAATGAGAAAGAAAATAGGAAACATCCATCATGCATAGCGATTCCTCCCCCTCTCTGAAAAATTAGCATGTCCTCATGCGATGCGAGAAAACAAATAGAGGTGGTTGCTACCAGCTGTTGAATTCTATGCTTGGTGTAAAACAACATGAAATAAGGGAGGTGTTGAGAGTGAATAAGAATAGCAATGGATGATAAAGAATATGAATGACGTGGGTATAAGAAAGAAATGAATGAAAGGAACACTCCCCCACACTCGAAAATGACATGCTACTGAAAAAGGGGAAGTGGTAAAGATGTGGAATGAAGGATGACAAATAATGCTCAAAATGGATTTGCATTAGATTCTCCTAAATTTATAATAAATTAGAAAACTATGCAATTTTACCTCAAGTTTTACCTCCAAAAATGTGGAATGACATATATGGACTGGCAGTTGTTGAAGCTGATGTAGGCAAAGTTGGTGCTGAAAGCGATGCAAAAAGGTAGAATCCAGGGAAGCACATCATGTCTGAAGAATTGTTCATGTTCACGAGCCTCTACTGTGAAGTGCAATAGTGTGGTCATGCTACGAATAGAATTCTGCCCATACTTGTTGTTCTCCTGTAAACAAAGCACTATTTTGCATACAATGTTCTTGAATCCATAGTGTTAGCTTTGAATAGCAACAGATAAAATGCATGCAAAATTTCAATTAGAAAAACTTATGTATACATGCAATACTACTATGTTGTCAAACAACAAGGTATGGCAAAGTGTAGTAATCATATCGCATGCAATTCCATAATGCATACATTCCCCCCCTCCAATTGGAAAATGGGTTCCATAACCATAAAGCATATGAAAGGGGTGGTGTTGATGGCAAGGCAATGGAATGAACAATATATCAATAAGGGAGGCAGAGTACACTTATGGTACATTTTTAAAATTGGTGATAAAAATGAAAATGAGTGTTTGTAGAACTTATTATTTCCATTATGATTCATCTACATACACAAATTATAAAAAGATTATCACCGATGTTGATTTGCATAGCATGTTGCAACAAAAACCCTAGTTTTACATGGAAAAACAAAATGCATTTATTTATTCCCTTGTTTATTTTATTTTCTACCCTAACCTATTTTGATTTGAAAAATGAATATGACTACGTGTATGAGTACTTCCAGTGAAGCCATTTTCGAAATACGGCTTCACGTATGCACATACCCAAATTTGAAAAATGCATGTTAATGGATATTAGGGTATGAGAAGGTGGCTTCCCTTGAAAAAATGATATCAAAAATTGTTGAAGCATAGAGTGATGTTGCAAACAAATGATGGAGTGAAACCATTCTTCAATGTATCATTTATTTTCTTGATTTCGCATAGCCATCATATCATGAAGTTCTTGGGCTTTTAAAATAGCTTGTTGATGCATAGTAAAAGAAACCTCATTTTCTTCCATAGCTTCTACAATTTTTGCATTTGAAACATTCTGAATCTCATTGTAGGTTTTCTTTAATGGCGCATGTGAGATAGAATGGGTGGGAAGGGTGGGTAAATTTGCCAATTCAACATTCTAAGCATGTTGTACTGGTTTATTATGGTGAGGGTGTGGAATTAGTTGAGCAGGAAAATGTGTAAAGAATGGAGCATTGTGATGATGTGGTTGATTGGGTTGAGTGAATGAATTTGGTATGCAAGCAGGATGTTGTGGAGGAGCTGATGAAAAATATGGAGAATATGTTTGTGCTACAAGATGAGGGAGAGTAGTCATGCCATCATAAGATGAACCATGCCCAACTTGTAAACAAGATAGGTGGTTATATTGAAATTGACATGGCTGCCCTAACACATTAGCATTCCATAATGGATTATGCAAGTATGACAATGGAGAAAAAGTGTTTTGAACCATACCTGTAGGCCTTGTTGCAGCTTCCTCACCTCTTTGATATGCTACTTCCATCGTAGATAAGGAAGAGTGAGTATCTATGAGATGCTCCTTTCGGTCATGAGAGCAAAACACTTCATCAAATTCTTCATTTTTATGAACCTGCAAAACATTCAATTTTTCATTTAGAGAGCTAATAAAATCAACTTTAAAATTTTCAAATAACACATTGATTTCAGCTCTTATGTCTCCTGTTCTTGTAGCAGATTTGGAAAACAAAGAAAAAACATCTCTAGGATTCTTACCAGCCTTGGAGATTCCTCTTGAATACCTTATGCACAACTCACAAACATCATCATATGATAACTGAAAAACATCACCTTTTCCTATCAGATTTAAAAGTTCTAAAAATTTATCTTTAATTCCTCTAAGAATGAGTGTTTTTAAGATCTCTTTTTCCAAATGCTTATGCTTTGATTTTTGAAGGTGATAATTAAATCGATCTACATAATCCTCCAAACTTTCATCTTCCCCTTGTATCATATCGAAAATATCTTCATTGGCTTTGCAATAATCTTGGTACTTCTTCAAGAATATGTTCTTCATGTCCTCCCATGATTGGATGCAATTCCCACCTAGGCTCATGAACCATCGGAGAGCTGCTCCTTTTAGAGTAAGAGGAAACACTTTCAATCTTTGATCATTAGTACAATAATCATATCCTCTACAAAGTATTTCAAATTCAAACAAAAATGTATGTGGATCTTCATTTGCTAAACCATGAAAGTTTGGTAAAGATAGGGGAATTATGTGCATTTGTGTCACTTCTCCTAGATCTTTGATAGGAAAATCAAAAGTAGAAACGTGACCCATTTCTTACCATAGTTTAAGATGTTCTTCATGTGTTTCTTTGAGGCTCCTTCTTCAATTGTTCTTGTCAATTAGTTAGTGAAATGGGTGGTGCTTACATCACCACTTAAGTGAAATCATGTGATTCATTTTTTTAAAAAGAATTTCTATTTTTCCTAATAATTCACACAAAAATTCAAACATCTATTTCTACTCTAGGTTCTTTAAGAGTCCTGCTGGAAAGCGGACGGTGGAGCAGGGCTTTTACATGCTCCGTACGCAGGTTCTTACGTTCCGTTTTTAAGATCCAACTCTTCCCTAGCAGGCACTCATCAGATTCACACTACTCTTTAGAAATGGCTACACTCTCCCCGGCAACGGCGCCAAAATGTGGAGCGATAAAAAGGTGTCTTGTGAACTCCTAATTACCTCACATTAATTATCAACCCAGGGACGACTTTTTATTTCAAGAGTGTACTCTGTCTGAGGCGGCTTTTTACTTAAGAGTAATGTTGTGCAGTATAGTGCTTAAAACCCAAAAGTAGATGAATGCTTAAAAAAAGAAATCTAATTGAAACAGCAAGAAACTGAAATGTTCTAAACTAAATCATTCATTCAAACAACCATCAATCGAGGATATAGTAGCAATAACTCAGTCCTCTAGAAATTGATGAAGGAAAAGGAATTAGAGTATGGATCATGGTTCTGGGAGCATAATAGCGTCTACTGTGTCTCACGACAGCCTTGATCCTCCTCTCACACCAAACCAATGAAGGCAAGTAAATAAATCAGCAGAAAGTAAAACGGAACAGCGAAATGGAAATGGGATAGCAATAAATGATACAGCAGTAAAATGGAACAGCAATAATCAAATGAAACAACAGTAATCAAATGGAACAACAATCCTTAATGAATTACGAAACAACAACTATCACCCGTATGTACATGATTTACATTAATATAGCAATCTGAAAGTCATTGAATGATGCAGCTATGTTTCTAAACAGAATGATGCTATTCTCGAATCCCACAAATATTCATACCAGCACTCTGTTACAGAAATGGCTGAATAATGATACAATTCGACCCCGTGTGAATTCATTTACATAGTGCAGAGTTCTTACATGGAGAAATCGTTCATTCATTGATCATAACAGAATCATAGCGTATCATATAAAGAATGTATCAGATTGCTTAAACAATAGAAATAAGAAAACCACACATAAATCACCGTATGATACAACAGCGGCAAGTGTCCGTTGGAGCCGGGCCCGTAGCTTCCAATGGCACCGCCGTAACTTACTTCAGATGCAGCAACGAAGTGAACACCAATTCCTTTATATTGATTGCATTAACAAAAGTATACAAAAGCAGATCTCACCGAGACTCCATGGTCCAAGTTGTTCTGAAAACTTATAATTACAAAATACAATCGTTCTCCCTCCCCGTCTCTGATCTTGGGTTTCATTTAAATAAAGAAGATCAGAGCATGGATAATTACAATCATGATTTCTCTTACAAATTTAGGTTGATTCTAACCCATTGATCAACAAGAACAAGGCGGATTTAGGTTTGCAGCTAAGATTTGGAGGGCGGCCGCAACAGCAAATCTCAGAAAATCGTGCTCAAAGAACCCTGCGTTTCTCCCTGTACAAGCCGAATTTGGGCAAATTGTTCTTTATGAAGATAATTGGGCCCGTTCTGGACAAAACCCATGTTCCGGATTTTCCAAATTCGTCTTCATTTGCTCAGAATCTTAACCGCAAAACTGTCACTCCTTAAACCAACGAATTTCTGAGTTGGCTGATTTAAAAATCAAATCTTCAATCTGGAAGTTACTTTGGAGGCTAAAAATGGTAAATAAGGTTACAACCAACTTATTAGAACTATCATTGGTAAAATAATGCATAATAATCAATTTATTAGAAATAAAAGAGAATAAATAATATTCATCCATGAGAGCATAAATCATTTATAAAATGGATTTAAATGATAAATTATAATAAATGACATGATGAAGAATGGTGGAAATGGGTGGAATAAACGTTCACAAATGACAATAATCATGGCATATTAACGACCCCACAGTAGCTTGAGGTTTGACTGAGGGGATATCTACCAGATGGTGGGCCTCCAGTTCAGACAAAAAGTAATCTGAGAGAGAGTCTCTCTATGCCCTGTGACCCCAGGATTCAACATGTCCAATGGAGAAATTAAGGTCGCCACCCAGGATCAGGTGGTCGGACATAAAAGAATCAGAGCTTAGGAGATTCTGCCAAAAAGCAGGTCTGTTCTAGCACGGGCCATATACATTTAAGATCTGAATATGTATCCCCAGTTCAGCCGAGCTGATGTCTGCACCTAGATGACCCGACCCACCCCAGCAATTATGTAGTTTGATGGTGTGGGTGTTGTAACCCAAAGCAAGTCCTCCAAACCTCCCATGAGCATCAAGACCAAAAAAATCCACCCAGGGAGCATATTTTGAAGGGATTGTGCAATGTTTAAAATGGGTCTCAGAGTCTCTTGCAAAAAAATAATATCAAGCGGTTCATTTTTTAACAGTCTACGAAGGGCTAGTTTCTTATCCGGCCTAGCCAACCCTCTACAGTTGTAGGAGAAAACTTCATGGAGGGGGGGTAGACTGGGAACCTCTTGCTCTAAGCGTCCCTGGAATGGTGGATTGAACCCTCGAAGCAATTTCATCTTCAGCAGTGCCTTTGGCTTTTGAAAGGAAAGAGGGTCGACCTCTTTGAATTTTTGGAGGAGGGGGGGAGTGTAGGATTTTGAGCCCAAATTGATCCTGGGCTTGTCTTTTCGATTGAGAGCGGGTCAAGTATCTCCCTGAAGGGGGGGCTTGTAAGGATGGAGTAGAAGACGGGGGAAGAGGAGATGGATTTGGGGCGGGTGCAGGGGAGAAAATGGGAGCGAAAGCTATCGGGTAGGTGAGGGAATTAGTTTTAGGGGAGATTGCACACAAATTTTGATCCAGATGATCACTAGTAGGGTTTAACATATGCAGAGAAGAGAAAGTGCTAGATAAATAACAGTCAAAATGAGAGGAGTTGCAAGTGGGGATAGGAATGGAAGAGTTCATACCCGATGAGGGCAGGCCCTCAGATGGCGATTGTGGACGAGACTTTGATGGCTGCGGACGATTTGGAGGCTGCCCGCGCTTCTTCGGCTGTGGAGGTGCCACTGCCTCAACTGTTGGGATCTTCTGCTGTTTGTCCGAGATCTCTGCTACAACCGGGTCCAGTGTGGCCAATGGAAACTGTCTTCTGGGCTGTGCTTCCTGATGAATATGCTGATGGGAGGCCACCTCCTGTTCAGTGGTCTGATTTTCTTCCTTTTCAGCAGAGGGCAGTCCTTAAAAAGATGCCCGACCTTATGGCATCGACGGCATCTAAAGGGGACTCCCTCATAGTCTAGCAATTTCCGTCTGGTGTGGTTCCTCCAGCGAATATCTATAAACTCCAACAATCCCTCAGATAGGTCCAAATGTACCAAAATCCTTGCGTATGCTAACTTCCCTGAGGTCTGATAAGATTCATCAAAGGTGAGGTAGATACCGAGTGCATTGCCAATGAGTCTGAAAACATCCTCTGTCCAGAAGTGTAATGGTAAACCGAGTAAACGAACCCAAATCGGTCCTGCGTCCACCCTCTCCCTCGCTGGGTCGAAAAGGGGAGTCCATCGGCGGAGAAGAACTGGGGCCATATCTAAGTGCCAAACCGTGGACAACACCCAGTTAGTGTGCTCCAAGCTGCTAAAGTGAAGTGCGAACCACCCTTTCTCTAGGGTTTGAACCTTCGGAGTCTCCTTCAGATTATCTCCCCAGACATCCGAAACCCATTGTTGCAGTTTGGCTACACTGTAATGTCTACCTCTCACCCGACCGACCAAGACCTTCGCAGCAATGTCCATGGCGTCAAGCAATTTGATGTCTTCAGCAATATTGAGTGGCGCTGCACAGGCTCGAATCTTTGGACCTCGTTTCTTCCTCGACTGTCCTGTAACCCCTGCATTCGTCGCCTCCTGCGTTGAAAAGGGGAATGTAGGTCCCGGAGAAACCCTAGGGTTTTCCGATGCCTCTTGCGGGATGGTAGCGAAAATACCAGTGATGGGCCCAATGCTTGTGAAATGTCCCCGTGAGGGAACCGAGGAGGTCCGCGCAGTAGAATGACCCGAAACCACCGCCTTCGTGCCCAGATGGGGATCAGGAGTAATGTATCCGGACACCGCCGGGAGTGAGGTCGGAACGATTTCAGGAGCTAGGGTTTGTAAAACTGGTTTGAGCGACGGAGCAGTGTGTGCCTGTGTACATGGTAAGATGGACTGAGAGATGAGCACAGGGGGAGAGGCCGCTTCTTCTGGTAGGGTAACCGACGAGATGAGAGGTCGAGTTATCGGAGGTAAGGCTTCAACCTCATCAGTCAGTTCGGACATGAAGGGGAAGAGACCGGCAACAGTGGTCTTGGTGGGGGACCATGAGGGCACATCCTCCAAAGGGTCCAGAAAATCGCCCAGATCATCCATGATTGTTGGGGGAAGTTATGACAGCTGCCAGACGAGGACAGCAAAGCAATAGTAAACCGTGGTTTGTTCGCCGGGGAGTTCAATAAACCAGAGTGGGAGAGGGTAACCGTAAACAGTTATGGCGGTCAAGAAAAACCTGGCGCAGGTAAGAAATGACACTAGCGGGGTTAACGGAGGAGGATACCTGTTATGGGGGCAAGTGCAGGTGCGTCCATGGTTGTTGACCACCAGAGGTCATGACATCGAAACCCATGGCCACCTCACATTGTCAAAACCCTAGTCTTTCGCTGTGTCTCTCCATAGTAAGAAAATGGCCTTTTCAGATATCGTATGGATCTTTAGCCATTTTCTTCTTTGAATCATCTTTGAAGATGACTTTTTTAGATTTTATATCTTCAAGAGCAGCTTTCTTTTCTAAGGTGATGATACGTTTTTCCACAACAATTGCCTCTTTCATATTCTCTGTTAGAGTAGGTTTTGTAGCTCTATATACAAAGATAGCTATGTTTGAAGGTAAAGCTGATATATACCATTCACTTCTAACCTGTTCACTAGGTTTTGAGGCAGTAGGAATCTTATTTAAGAGTTTATTAAATCATGAATTGAACTCTTTTATAGGCTCTCTAGATTCCGTTTTAAGATTTGAGAGATCATTGATTAACGTTGCTACAGATCTGTCATCACCATATTTAGTTAAGAACTGCTCTTGGAAAATATTCCAACTAGTAATGGATCCTGATGGTAATGAAAAGTACCAAGACCCGGCTGATCCTTGTAGGGTATACGGGAAAAGTTTGACAACCACGTCTTCTTCAGTAACTCCTTTTAAATTGACTGACAACATAAAGTTGTTTATGTGTTCATCTGCCTGTATGCCTACATTTGGATTGAATTTTGGCAACCATTTCTCGGGATGAGCTGGCAATGGGTTCAAAGGTGCAGGCATTGTGACTGCACCAAGATTGTTCCATGGGTTCTGTGCCATTGTTGAGCTACTAATGGATGATAGCGCAGATGAAGTTCCAGATGGTTGGGAAGGAGCGGATATTGAAATTCCAGATGGTTGAGAAGTAGATGTTGAAGCTCTAGCATCCTGTTGACTGACAATTTGGAATGGTGGAGTGGATGGTTGACTTTGCAATGGAGAAGATGAAATGGATGATGATGATGAGAAAGTTTCACTATCAGACCCTTCAGTTGTCTTCCTTTCTCTTTTCCTTTTAGGCAAAGGTAATTCGATAGATTCAATACCAAACTTTTCACTCTGAAGTCTGGTGAGGGGATCAGAAGGAATGGATTACGAAGTCACACTGCCTTGAGATAACTCAGATTTCTGTGGTGATATTGAGAATCCTTGAAGTTTATGAATTCGAGATTGTACTTTAGGAGATTCTAGAGTTGATTTATCTGAGATTTTTTGGGGTTGAGCAGTGGTTGTTGTTTCCTCAACTTCTCGCTTAGAAACTGGAGATTTAGCATGCAAGGGAGAAGTCGGAGGTGAGGTGGAGGGAGATTTACTTTCAGAATGGATTATAGATTTAGATTTGCTCGCCATTCACAGTTCGGTGCTCCTTCTAATGCCAAAAATGTTGATGCCTCGAAAATCATTGCATCAACATCGGGGAAAACCACCCGGTTCGGACCTTAAAAGCAGCTTCTTTTCCGTTTGGTGTGGTGGCTCCGACTGGATATAATGGGACCAGTTTACCAATGATTTATAAGTGGGATGGATAAGTGATCAATTTTCTAATATCTAATGGGAATGATGGATGATCTATAAAATGCAACAAACTAATCTATCCCGGGAAGTCTTTTTCTTAGTGAAATTTTTGATGGTTCTTATTAATAAGTAGGTATATAGATGACTCTACTCATAAACAAAAATATTCATTCATATGATAATTACTTTGTTCAAGTAGTTGAACAAAGTAATAATTAAAACATTATCACACTAATCTTTATATATTACTGACATAAATATGTATGAAAAATAACAACTCTTAAACATTCAATAGTGATAAGTCAAAGAATTGCTGTAAAAACATACACATATATCAATAATAGCAAAATAAATAAATGCTGATTCACATAAAGCATGAAGCAAAAACATAGCTAGTAATACCATATGCATTTGAGTCTCCTCCGATATAAATCACATTCAGATCCTGCCT
This sequence comes from Pinus tabuliformis, assembly GCA_031772625.1. Classification (NCBI taxonomy): domain Eukaryota; kingdom Viridiplantae; phylum Streptophyta; class Pinopsida; order Pinales; family Pinaceae; genus Pinus; species Pinus tabuliformis. The sequence goes on from CM062815.1 coordinate 45,933,719, forward strand.
TTTAACTTGGAAATACTTTTATAGGAAGCAATAGTGCATATCACATAAAAGCATTCTTCATCAAAACTCAGAATTTAGGTCTAGTTTTTATAAAAATAAAGATATCAAAAGCATAGTAGTGCAACTTCCGATCCAAGTCTTAATACAAAAATTTGAGGACGCTTTCTAAAAACATGAAAGGGTCTATAAATACTACTTAAACTAACAAACTATGAAATAAATATGCTATGCGCTGGTATAACCAAATCACAAAAATGTGAAAATCTTCTTGAAATAGGCATGCTGCAATCGGTCAAAATGGTTCACTGTATTGGCTGATCATCTTGTGATTGAAGCTGACAAATGGTGAACATCGACTGAAGTTCTGGTGGATGACTCATGCGTAAGTGTAACTGAGCGGTGTATGTGGCATCAGTAAGTTCGGGAATCATATGGCCGATTGCATTGGTGAGGCATTTCATTGTTGTCCACTGACTATATGGTTTGACAAGGAAAAACCAAAAGGTTTCCCACATTAAACTTTGAATACCTGCGATCAATCTTTCCCTCTGCTCTAGCTCCTGTTTCCATGTTTGTTCTAATGCTTTTACTGATGGAAGTTTCCCTGGAGAACACTCTGTTATTAAATTTGATAAATAAAGACTATTATTAATCAATTCAACCACGTTGCTTGTTGTTGATCTGCATCTTGATGTCGCTCTTTCTGCCTTCATTAGCTGAGATTTCCATTTAGTAAATAGAATTTCTTTATGCGATTCCAGAATTTGTGGTAGATTGACAGCTTTTCCCTCTTTAGTTTCTTGCCAAGAGAGAAAATTTGTTAATCTTTCATCTGCTTTTTCCAAGTTCAGTCTCACATCAACTGATTTGTCAACCATGGATGATGAAATTTCACACAGAGGAAGAACGAGTGAGATATTATGACATAATAGGCTCAACTGACTAGACAATGCCCTGGTAATTTGTAGGGCCTCCGATCTGAATTCTCCCACTTGGGGATATTCCTTGAATCTTTCTATCTGGAGTGATAGTTGAGCGATCTATTCTTCCTTCGATTTACTCAACTGTTCATTTAATGATTGCAACTTACTCAATTCTTGGGATAGTTCCTACTGCTTATGAATTGCATGCTCATCAATCCTTTGCTTTTCTTTGAGAAATTGCTCATTCAATTGGTCGTTTATCTGCCTCTAGACTGCCAACTGTTGTTCTAATTGTTGTATCTTCTGTTGTTTCTCTTGTGCCTGTGCTTCCAACAAAATTATTGCTTGGTCTTTTTCTTTTAACAAATTACTGACCTCCGATGCTTTATCCATTGTGGCTGCTGTGTATGCTCCAACATACTAAGAAAGTTTGGTGAGATCTTCAGAAGGATTAACTTCTTCTCTCCATACCACATTTGTTATCTCCATTTGTGAAGTCAAAAGAGGAGATTGATCAACTTTCCTCTTTTTCCTTTGTCTTTTGATTACAGCCCTATGCTTAGGGCTGTAGAAGACATCTAATGGTGGTATCTCTTCTACATGTAAAACAATTTCATCAGAGGGATTTTCAAGGATTATTTCTACATCCTTATGAGTCATGGGTGGGCCGCTTGTTCTTTCAGTCGGAACTATGTTGATTACTAATTTCTGACCAGTGGTCACCTCAGGTGTGCTGAATCCTTGAGGGCTCTCAGTATTACTAATGATGGAATCAAATTGCTGCCATTCCTTGATCAGTTTAAGATAAACATAAATGCTTGAATCAAGGAGCCCACTACTTGTTTCTTGTCCCTGCTCCTGTTCTGGCAACTTTTCCTTTTCGGGAACCTTCTCCATTGCAGGAGTATTATCGACAGCTTTCTGTTCACTTTGGCTCCGTGGCTGAACTGTTGGGGTTGTAGCTAATAGGTCCAAAGGTAGAGTTTGCAACCTCTGGGCTCTGAGCCTATTGAATTTTTCTAACCCCTCATCTCCATATTTGATTCTAGATAATCCTTTAACCTGAGAAAACAAATAAATCATCAAATTCATCTGCTTCATGATCAAATTTGTAAGTTTAGCTTGAGAGGTAACGTTATGGGCAACTTTCCTTGGGTCATATTGCCTATTCGGAATGGTCGCAAGATTCAACATCTGAATCTTCTCTGCCTCTTTCTCTGCATGCTTATATTCATGTAAGGTAAAAATGCCACACCATTGGGGGAATGTAGGCCACACATATTTCTTTGAATATTTAAGGGTTCTAGACGTTCCTTCAACTGTTATCTGATATGCCAATTCTCGGGCTAAGAGTTTGTCAGGAACATATAGAGGAAGAACATGGGGTTTGGTAAGACTGCCAAAAAGCCTCACATAAGTGAATTTCTCCTCTCCGAACTAGCTACCTACTGTTGTTAGGTCAATTGCTGCTTCCTGAGATATCCTGGGGGCAGGCTTATTGAAAATAGAATAATATACAGGTAGGAAAAAACCATTGCAAATTCTGTACAGGTGATTCTTATAGTGGGCCTTCCACAACTGTTTGTGATAGATATGAATAGGATTAGGATCTTGGGAAGTCCACTTCCATCCGAGTACAGGGTATTCAGAATTAAAACAAATAATATCAAGAATATATGCATTGTAGTAGAAAGGAGGAATGATCTGGGAAGTTGTATATGCTTTCCTTCTGTATTCTAATATCTCAGTGGCTAGTCTATTAGATAGAATATTTACCCAATCCATAACATAACCATTAATCGCAACTTCCATTAACGGGACCATATCTATAGTAAATCTTGCAGAATCATGTTGTTCCCATAATGTACACATCATAGCGCTAGCATATCTATCAGGAGAAGCTAATGAGTCAACAGAGTACTTACCCGATGACTCGTGCTTATGTTTCTCTGGGAAATGCCTCCAGTGTTTGATCGAGTCCAATTCCAAGTCATTCTCTTTTGCAAATGCTTTCAGGAATGCCTTGTTATAGCGCTTCTCGGGTGGAGGTAGATGGTACATTTGCTTGAGATCTTTAGGTTTAAATGACCCGAACATCCTTCCATCAGCCGTGGAAAATGTTCTATCTAAAGTTGGGATTTTCTCGACGACCCATCTAACCACATCAGTGTATGGCAAAATTTTGGCCTGCGCTGCTATCCTGTGAAGGTATGAACATGCCAATTCTTTGAGAGTTCCTTTTGACTTGTTGGTGGAATCGGTTGTGGCTTCCTCTTCCAATTCTTTGGGCTCCTCTGCTTCTATCAAATTGTAGATGCTTTCCCAGCTCGCATTTCCCAGACCGAGACATGTTGTATATGATATTATTCCCTTCTTGCTCGGTCCTAGTTCTTTAGCTATAGGAGTTGCCTTGGCCTTCTTAGATTTCTTCCCCATCTTCTTCGGGTTCATGAGTTCAAAGAAACTCTACACAGAAAATTACAAATCATAACACAGGGATATTGCCGCTGAAAGCCAATATGAAAATGAACAGAATTAAGGTGATTGACATATGATAAGTTCGATGTAGTTAAGAACCACCACGAGTGAAATCTTTGAAGTATTTACTCTTAACTATGAAATTTAATAGCCGTTCGAGCCACCAATCGTGATGAATAAATATCATAAATACCTATGTCATCGATCATATATTGAATGATTATCTCAAGCATGCCTTTGGATTTCCCCGATTGGCGATCAACGATAAATCGCAATCGAGAGTTTCAAAGAGAGATGCTTCATCACTTGCAATGAATGTCTCCGATTGCCGATAAAGTGATATTATAATAAAGTGGAGTATTGTGCATGCAAACCATTTAGCGTATGTTTTTCTCTTGAGATGCACGCCTTATTGATTGATCACAATTGGGGGTTTGGCTTGCACTTTTAGTCCTTTATCATATGATATCTCAGATTTATGATTGCGATTACCTTTATCGGATCAGAGGATTTGATGATGCCCTGTTTATGTGTGTCCTTTTGTCACTGCGATACGTGATCTCCGATCACTTTATCGTAATGTAGAATTATTTATAATATTTTTCAAAGTAACCCTTTGTACTTTTCAACAGGCTTTACAAAATGAATTATTTACATCGAGCCTTTTGATAAAGATTTTCCTTATAATGAGGTCAATACCAGTGTTATTTATCAACTCACAAATCTTACTAAGTTTATTTAAAAGGGACCCATTTCTTATTAAAAATTTTGTGTAGAACTTTTTTAGAAATGGGGGGTTGTTATACAACACAACAGAGAGAAAGAAGTTAAGATATATATGTCGAATATAGGATAAGACAAGGCATCGAAGTGAGGAAAGAAGTGGGAAATGGTTGAGTATTAATTGTTAAAAAATGGGTGAGATTTCTGAACAATAGGGAAATAATACAATGTTTAGAGTAAATTGTTTGCATAATAACTTGTTAGTGTTAAGCAAAGGAACCTAAATGTCATCAAGTATGGGAGAAGTCACCCATTGAGAGAAAAAGAACTATGTTTTCAATATTTTTTCTTGATATGTATTTTGGAGATAAACCCCCCACTAGATGGTTAACTGAGCTTTCTCGAGTTATTGTTGATTTGAGAAAATTGTAGTCAAAAATTTCCCACTACGTTTTCATCTAAACTACAAGAGGTAAAAAATGGTGATTTTAGAAGAAAATTGAGCTTTTTGAAGCCAATAAGAATTCCCCTTTCCCATTGTTGTGGTAACCTCCAAGTTAGTGCCCGTTCAACATGGTGAAACATGCATCAAAAGCCATGTGGAAGCTAGAGAAGCAAGTTAATCAAAATATTGCAAGGAAAGATTAAAAGGAAAAATTGTAATAGGGAAAAGGATTCCATCGCAGAGATCGAAAGACAAAGTCCATAGAGTAGGAGAAAAAATAGTTTTTGTCAAGGAAGGATTATGCCTCCTTTATTAGGATGTAAATTGTTGTGTTATATCTCTAGAATAAAAAAATTGTAGAGAATAGTGTTAGATGTAAGCATTTTTATAACCAATGAACCCCTTGAAAAACCCTAGAGTTTATTCCACATTGGATCCTCTAGCCAATGAGTTTTTGGTTTCCCATATTGATGTTATGGTTACTGTTCTATTATGAATATGTTTGTTATTGTTTATCTTTCTTTAAGTAGATCACATACCCATAAAATGCATAATATAATTGTTACTTAAATTTATAATTTTGATACACTGAGTAATATTTGGATTTTCTTGTAGCAATACATATCAATTTTGTTCATAGCTTATTTTTGTTGATTCTTAAGGGTAGCGTATGGAAAAAACTATAATTAGATATATTTTGGGTAAAAAGTCCTAGTTGTAGAGTTTAATCCATATTGGAGCTCTAAGAAGCCCTAAAATGGTAGATGACCATGAGATGGGCAAAGGCGAAATGCCACAACATGAACCCAAAATTTCTATTGTATTCTTGATTGGTATTTTATGGGTATAAGTTAGATTAGAAATTTAGCCCACTTTAGACCTATTCCTAATCCATAGAATTTTTGACCCATTTGTTGACTTAAATAAAACTAATTGGAATTATGGTTGAAATATATGTTGTTAACTAGGTGTGTCAGGTGCGGGATGGGTGCTTTATGACCCAAGAGGAAAATCAATGCTCTATTTCTCCTAACGCATTTTTATAACCTCAAACAATCTAGGAGAAGTGTAAGCTCTATTTCAAGGAGTTTGTCTTGCCTCTACCGAGTCTATCTCAAATCTCATCATAATCATTGACTCTAAGAATATACTATGTTATTTCCAAATGGGATCTTCTCCCTCTCATGGTTTCGTTGAATTGATAATCCATCGAATTGGAATAGTCTCATGATCCTTTGTACAAGTCCTTTTTCATTTGTTTTGGATTAACGATTAACCTGTTGACACATAAAAAAATCATGTCCTTCACATGATAGAAGGGGCCCTATCATTAATGAGAGATGCCTCAATGTTAATGAGCTCACCTCCACGATCGATAGGCGATAGAGGCACTATATATTTTTACTTGTAGATTCAAACTGCTTATGTAATATGATAAAACAAAAGACTTGAATCTACTCTACTGATTAGTGGAAACAAAAATTGATCGATGAAAACACTAAGAAAAAAGGAAGAATCCACACATAACACAATATTTTTTTGGGGAAAGCAACTGCTCAAAACCCTGACTATCTATATTGCATTAACCAGAAGATCTGAGAAGAAAATACAAGGCTTGTTCAACCCGAACAATTCCTGCACAAGTACAATCTATCTCTCTGCTTCTCTAACCAACTCAAGCACACACTTACCCAAATCTATTGCCTACCAATCCCCTAATTCCTTGTGCAATTCTTGAGAGAATTAGCCCATATTTAATTGGGAAATTATCTCTCCATAACTGCGCAATCCATCCATAGGCCTTCTACTGATTTCATGCACCATTTGTACAGCTTGGAAAATTATACAACTAATAGTACACTGTCCTTGATCTCTAATCTCAACTGGGTCTTCCTTAGAACTGATATGCATGAGCTATTTATGAGTGAATATTCAGTTAATTGGTGGCACAGTGAAGATATACTGGTGCTTGTCCCCACTACTATACCTCCTACTATTTCCTCCAATTGTTTGAACTAGTTTAACTCGCTTTAATTCAACTAGACTGACTTAATTAATTACAACTCAAAAGAACTCAACCTAGACCCATAAAATTTAGGAATCACTCTGCATGACTCTAGATAGACTTCCAACTTGAATTTATTGAGCCAACTAAGTCAACTTAACTTAGTTAATTGTTACAAGTTGCTATAAGAATATAATTACAATTTAATTCCTAATTTAATTCAAGGACAAATTAAATTAGAATTTCTAGATGTTATTTTTAACATTTCTTGTTGTTATTTTCAACACTCCCTCTCAACAAGAAAGGAATTCAAATCTATCCCGATCTGGTACCTTTGGAATGTTTTACATGCAACACTTGTCACTGTTGCTACTACAACATCTGCAACCAAAAAGCATCCAAACTGAATAGGTATGATGCATCTATCATCAGAGTCTCTGACTGCTAATAACTACTGCACTATCTACTGAAAACTCTGCGCTTCTTCTGACTCTGCATTGTGCCATTTTCATTGCTGCCGACTATGCTTTGCGCTCCCCAATATCTAACTAATGCTAGTCTCTACCTCGATCACTCTGACATCTGACTGCATCAACCACCACTGATCCATCCTACTACTGTGTATAGTGGGCTTCCGTAGCAAGGTAATGATCCATGAGACAAAACATCTCGATGTACCCTACCCAATTTTTTGCACTCGTGGGACTATTACTTCACATCGCCCCACCTCTCTCCTGGAGGTATGGCTGCATGTGCTCCCTTTGCCCACTTTGCTCGAAATTTCCCCTACTGGATGTCTCTACTTGAGTGGATGCCTCCACTCGGTCTCCTCTTTTCTTCTCCAATTGTGGCTGCTCCATAAGTTTTTGAGGCTGCATGTTGAGAGGTAATCCATGCTCCCTCTCAACCACCAAGTCTCTAACTTTTTCCTTTCTCCTCAAGGATTTTCATGCATCTTGTACCTCAAGTGCATACAGGTTCTTGACTTGTACACTGATTTGTTTCACTTGTCCTGTGGCAATGTGTCTAAGGAAAAACTTTCCTTTTCTAAAAATCACATTGTAGCCACAGTCTTCCAATACCTCAATGGAAACAAGATTCTTCTTTAGTCCTGGACCATATATCACATCTGTGATTCTGAGAGGGGAGCCAGATTCCCTCTAAAAGGTAATTGTACCAATGCGGGTCGCGCTATACCTCTCATCATCTCCAAACTTTATGTTTTGCTTGAGGTCTTTCTCCTGCAAGTCACTAAAGAGATCTCTATTCCCCATCATATGGAATGAGGCACCGCTGTTGAGATACCATATGCTTCCCATTACCGTGTTGGACATGCATGAAATGAGAGTAAAATCAAGTTCGAATTGTGAAGCTAGAACTTCACCTACTACTGCTACTGCAGGCTCCTTTTTGCTTGCTTTATTCTGTGGGAAATTCATGGCATAGTGCCCGTATTCGTGACAATGAAAACACTTGATGTTTGACAAGTCCTTCTTTTGTCCACCCTCCTCTCCTTGGGACTTCTTTCCCTTGGATTTTTTTCTTTTCTGAATAACACAAAGTCCTCTTCCACTTCTTTGAATGAGGTCCCAACTCTGGTGTTCCATCGAAACTATTCTTGTACCAATTCGGACCACAACTGCTCCCATTATAGTAGCTTCCCCCTCTCATTAACCGAGCCCTCGTAACTGTGCCAACTCTTGGGAAGTCCTAGAAGTGCTAGACTCACCAGATCATCTTCAAAAACAGTAATCCCGATACTTACAAGCTCATCATGACATTGGGTGAACTTGGTCAAGTACTTCGGAATGGATTCACCCTTCTCCATCTTGATCTTTCTGAGTTTGTCCTTCAGTGCTAGCTTCCTGTGGTCACTGCTAGTTTGAAATAGGTCTGTCAATGCCTTCCACATTGCAAATGGAGTTTCCTTATCATGGAGATTCGAGATAACATGATCTCGAATTACTTCTAGGATAATCCTTCTCACTTTTTGATGAGCGCCAGTATTGCAGCAAGAATGCTGCAACTCCTGGGCTACCAAATTTACTTTATCAACTTGGGGTTCGTACAAACTTGGAGGTGACAGTGCTGTATACACAAGTAAAAGTGATGGTTCTGCCTTTTGTCACGGTTCAGCTGGCAAGAGACCACTGGGGTTTTCAAGCCAAACTTCTATGGAGTCATAAGAAGCTTGGTTTCTTGATGGAAGAAAGGGAAATCTACTCTAAGGGAGAGTTACTCTACTGCAATAATGAAAAAGACCAAAATTCAATGCTAAATCACACCATTTCCTAATTAACTGCCAAGAAACTATGCTTTGCAATAATGCTAAATTAACATGAACCAAATGCTACTATCTAACCATGGAAGTAAAAAGCATCAAACATCACTAATGTGAAATTAAAGGGATTGAAATAAATTTGTTTTTGTCTTTTTGTGTTTTCATGCAAAATCAAGTATGCAAACTAATTTCTTTTGGTGATGTGGCAGGTGAATTAAGGATGTTGGAGGATGGATGGAAGGGTTAGGAGATGGTTGGATGGTGTGGGAGACCCTTGGGAGACCTTTGGTGGTTTCCTAGAGGTTTTCCCTCAATTTGGCCTCAAAACAGGCCATTTCAGGAAAACCTACAGGATGTACTAGAAACCTACAGGATTCGCTGTAAACCTACAAGATACATCCGAGAACAAAATGGGAGGTGTTGGAAGTGATGGAAGGCTTAGGGAAGGTGGTAGGTCGGTGGGATGAAGTGAGAAAAGGTCTAGGATTACTCAAAAGTCAACAAAAAGGATAGAAGATGTTTGGATTCGCTCAATGTTCTTGGAAGAATTTTTATGTAAAATGATGAAAACTAGTGAAGGCAATGGTGAAATAAGTAATGACTATGGTGGATGAAGTGGAAGGTGGTTGCTGGCTATAATGTCTTTGTCTACTCCTGAAGCACCTGCTCTGCATAAAACATGTATAATTCAAAAAAGCTATGTAAACAAGAAGCATTCTCATAAGCTAGAAAAGCAGAATTAATGAACTAACTGCCTACATTATACATGAGGAAAGCTGATGAAAGGAATGAAAGCATGGATGAGATCTACTACAAGAATGAAAATAGAAGAGATGGAAATGAAATCCTACTTTGCAAAACTGATCAAATGCTAACATAAATACAATAGACTCTAAAGCTCATACAAGAAATAGAAATCTGTGTTTTGGGGGCTGCATAAGGGTCCCTTCTTCAAATGAGGCCAAGACACCTACTGACAGCCTTGTGGTACTCCTCTTATCCCTACTAACTTGCTACTCAAGTAAGGCACAAATGGAAGCAAACTCGTAAACAACCAATCCAATATACACTACTTGCAATGAAAATACATCGAAAGGCAAATTAACAATGAAGCTATGAGACTAATCTAAACATACAGATACAAGAAAGAGGAGCCTTGGCTGCTAGGGTTGGGCCATAACCCAAGAGCTTCAGCCCTCTTAGTTAACTCAGTGCTGGCTTAAAACAAAACTCATTCTTATTATCAAAACAGAAAATTACATCAACAAAACTTCCACAAGTCTGGAGCTCGAAAATAGCTTAGAGTTTTACAACAAAAGTTCGAATCCTAATGAGGCTCTGGGCCTCTCTAATTATACAATTGAAGTCCCCAATGTCTTCCTTAAAATTAGGGAGGCTCGGCTCCCAAACTTGAGATAAATTATCTCTTTGTCTCTCCCTTGCTCGGCTGTCTTCTAATCCTCATGGCTTGGTTGCTTGCACTCTGAGTTGGTGTGATGGATGGAGGAATATTCGAATGGGGGAGGAGAAAATGAGGAGGATTTACCTCCTACAATCCCTCTCCCTTGTCCCATTCTAGCTTTAACCTTAGTATTTCCCAAAATTCCTTGCTTTTCTCCTTCAATCCTACATTCAATGCATATTAGTCCACTAGGCATAATATCCAACTCTAACTCATCTCATAAACAAAATATAATAAAAGACATGTAATAAGTTGTGAGAAAAGATGGTTTGACTAAGCTAGGAGGTGAATTAAGGCCCATATAATTACCCAATTATGAGGCTCATCATCACCCCCTACTGAAAGTGTTGCTCATCCTCTGAGCAACTCAATCAATATCCATATCCTTCATAGCTCTAGTGGCCTCCCTGACATCCCAACCTCTGCTGTGGTTTCTTCTTCTTGTTCATAGAAGCATGCTATATTTTCTACCTCCTCCCATTGCCTCTTTTCTTCTTCTTCTTTCATTCCTTCTAGCATTCCTAAGAGTAGTGGTGGACTGAGTTTTAGGCCAATCCAATTGACTTTCAGCCTTTGCATAGATTGCTTATACATGGGTGTCCTGTTTAGTGCTTCTCTCAATCTTTGAGGAGAGTGGCATTCTCTTATCTTTAAGCTGTATGGAAATGTGTTCCATCTTCTCAGGCAAGCATGTATGTTATCATCCCCTAATAGCCCGAACATGTCCTCAAAATGTGAAATTGCTTTCTCTTGGGTAGCAAGATACCTGGGTACAAGGTGAGGATCATTTGCAATCAAATTATGGGTACTGATGAGGGCCATGGGATCTTACTTCTTATCACCCAAAAATTCTCAAAACATCATTGTGTCAACTATGCTTTTGGTCATGATTGCAAGGAGGTCTAAAGGTCATTTTAGTCTTGATAAAAGGGTAAGTGATTGGGTTTGAAATCTTAAAATGTCATCTTTCATTTCCAAATAAAGTCCTTTCAGTTCACTTCACGGTCAAATAGGTCACATTTTCCATTTAGATGTCATTCAATTAAGTTTAGGGTTAAATTTTTGCAATCATATAGGAATCCACAGTTTCGTAGCGCATCTAGTTCAAAAAAGGTGATTTGCACTACGAAAACAAGCTAATTTCGTAGAGCACTATGAGGCAAAAACCCTGTTTTTCTATTTTTAGTAGTCAACTTCCAAGGGGGTTCTTGAGCAATTGAAAAATCATTTTTGAAGCTGAAAGGTGTTTTTCTTCCTAACATACTTATCTACAAAAACCTCTCTCAGTTTCTTTAAATTCATTATGAGGTGGGAGAAATTGATGACTCAACTTGCACTACGAAACTGCTGAAAGTCATTGAGAGAAAAACTCTGTTTTCTGGTTTTAGTAGTTCACTTCATGATCAGTTTCTAGCCAAATGAAAAAGTATTTTAGAATTATGAAAGAGGTTTCTCTTCATAAAATCTCCAGCTACAATAACCTCTCTCACTTTCCTCAAAAGTGTTACCAGTTGAGAGAAACAAGGCTTTCTTTGAAGCCATATTTTCAGAAATCAGAATTTTCCAGTTTTACACATGTTGTTCAAAGACAGTTTCTGGACAGTTAGGTCATGGATCAATAGAGAATGGTCTTCATTTTTGTTTTTATGTGGTTTTGGAATGGAAATCAAGATACAGGCATTAACCCTAAGGCTAAAGAAACTCCACTAGTAGAAATCAGTAAGCCTGTAATGACCAGGTCAAAAAGATTTGTTAAGCTGAAACCTAGAAAGCAAGGGAAAGAGCAAGTGAGCAAAAAATCAGTGGTTATTCTTGATACTCCTCAATATACAAAGGAAAAGATAGCTGAAGTTAAAGAAATGACACAAGATCAGTCAACTATCACCTTTGAAAAGTTAACTTTGTGGAAAATAGCTTGCTGTCCAAATAGTTCTTTACCGTTGTCATATTTTTAAGAGGGCAGTTTGGGTTATAAAGGGAACTTTCCATGAAGATGAAAGCACAAAATGAAGGCTATGTGTTTGGATATGAGCCTATAGAGCTTTAACTGATCATGGATGACCTTAGCTTCACACAAGCTTTCATCCAGACAGGTTACATGTATTTCTACGAGGAGCTGCAAGGGAATTTGTGTGTTTCTTGGACTGTTTTGAGCTGTTGGTTTCAAAAGGAATTTTCAGGCAAATGAAGATGAGTTTCAAAAATCTGAAGGAGTTTTTTTCTAAGAAAATAACAAGGAACAAAAACCTCTTTCAAATTTCTCCCAGGTGCTACCAATTTGGAGACTCGAAGTTTCCTTTGAGACCTATTTTCAGAATTCAGAAGTTTTCCTGTTTTATACATGATTTTATAATGCAGATTCCAGACAACTGAAGCTAGTTTTCAAAAAACTGAGATTTGTTTTTCTTATAAAAATTCTTATCCACAAAAACCTCCTCCATTTTGGTAACATCTATCAGGGATCAAGAGATAGGAGCTCAGGAGTACAACCTTCCTTTTTTAGGAAAAACAAAGTTATTTTTATTGGTTGATGAAGTGGCTGAAGGTGAAAAGGTTGTTTCTTGAGGAGGGAGAAAGGTAAAACATACTTAAAGTAGTTCCACATCAGCATGACAAAGAGTATTAGAGCCTGAGAAAGAGTATCATATCAGTCATTTGACAGCTGGAGATATTCAGTTAAAGGAAGAGTTTGAAGACACTAGTCTACATGTGCCAGGTCATCAAACTGGTATCTCATTAATGATAGCCAGAGTAACTTCATGAAGGCAGTCAGAATATTAATGTTTGGTTGATGGTCAACATGGTTAAAAGATAGGATTCCTTTCGAGGAAGATTAGTATTAGTTTGGTTTAAATGTAATAATTAGGTGTTTGAGTCATAATAGGACTCTAACTCTTAATTCGAAAAGGTGTTAGTCCTAGTTTTATGAATCTAGTTAGTAGTTAGATTTGGTGTCAGTTGTAAAGTCTAATGGTCTAGCCACTTGGCAGACTTGTTGTAAAGGCTAGATGCCTCTAAGTAATGTAAACTTCGATGTACACAGGGTTGGAAATATTATTAGCAAAAGAAGCTGTGTTATAGGAGAGACTGTTTTGTTTTTCAAACTTAATACAAAGATAAGTTTTACTACTCAAGATTCATAAGGGGTTTATGTGTTTGATGTTTCTATGGCCTTTTTCAATTACTTATTTTGCAGTGGTATGAGCATGTGTTACTTAGAATTCATTGGAAAATGATCTAACTTCCTTCACATGCTTGTAAACTGTGTTTATTCACTGTGTTACTGTTTCTTTTATAAACCTAAACTCCAAGTGCCTTGACATACATATTAAGCTGATTAAGATGTTTTGTTGAAGACTATACTGACTCCATAGCCCAATGGATGTTTGCTAAATATTTGATTCAACCAGTTATACATTTTTGTTCTTTTTTTATTTCTAGAGTTAGCCATCTAATTATTAATAAAAAATCCTAAACCTATTGAGAGAGCCCTCTCAGGTTGAGGAGGCTAAGCCTCAACCGAAAGATTGGTTTGAAAGAGTTACTTAGAGTCTACTTGATCAACTTCCTATCAGGGTCAGATTTTGTGATAACATTTTGGTGTCTGCCGGGAGTCTAAATATTACTCATTCCCAAAATCAAGAAGCTTAACTTCTGAAGATAGCAGGAGCTCCGGAATCTTTTCGACGCTGCAAAACTACCTTGGCAACTCCATTGTTGAGGAATTCAAATTTCATAGATTTATGGTGATTCTACTGAACTTATGAAGAACTCAGATGCTGCCATTCTTGTTTCAAGGTATGCATGTATAAATTTTCCAGAAATTCATGGTTTCCCAAATCACTTTCCCAAGGATACATATTTCTTAAGGAATGGTCCAAAATTTAATGGAGAAGATTTGAGTTTAACTTTGACGCATATATCAGATTTCTGTGATTTTACCGAGCTTCATAGAGTCAAACATGAGGATGTTTGCATTATGTTGTTTTATGATTCATTTCAAGGGAAATGTAAACAGTGGATTGAAAGTTTTCCTGTTAGATCTATTAAGTCATTTGCAGACTTTTGGCTTATGTTTTTGGAGGAATGGATAGACAGAACAGAGTTAGTGGAAAACTCTCCTTCAATTCAAGGTTTCAAACAATGGAATGATGATCAAATTAATGAAGAAATAGATGAAATTTTTTCTTTGTCCTTATCTTCTTATCTAAAAACAGTTGAGTGCAAGACAAAAGATAAAATGAAATTTTTGGATGAAGTTGCTAAGAACATTGAGAAAGACATTGAAGGTTTACAAGGTCAAATTCAATCATATAGTCTTCATGATCATGATCATTCTTTTCAAAAGCTTTCTATGCCAGAACACAAAGAGAGGGTGTTGCTTCCTTTCTCTTTTGTGATTGAGGAAGAATACACTGTTTTTGAAGATTAGTTTGAACAACCAGAATGTTATGAGAATCATCAAACTAATCATGTCTTTTTTGACCCTATAACTGATTACATGGAAAAGATTTACTGTTTAGATTTCCAGTTATATTTTCATCTTGAAGATTAGTTACATTTCATGTTGCCTCGGTTATTTCAGTATCATGTTTATTTCTGCTTCAAGCACAGTCATGAGATTCAAGTGTCAGATCAGATCAATGACTAGCTTCACTGGAAGTTTCATGTTCCTTGAGCTACAAATGGAGATTGCAGCTGATAGGGTAGGTAGGAGTGTGTGAATATGCTCAAAGTTGAATGAGCATCTTTTAAGTAGATGTAGATTTGTTTCTTCTACAATGATCATCAAGCTTGAGCCCGAGGTGAAGGTCATTAAAGCTTGAGGAGAAGCTTGGAAAAATTTCAGAGTTTTATTCTAAAGGATGGATAGCAGCACTGGCGCTACCGGTTCTTAGTGTACCACTGGCACACACTATCCCTAGTGGAGCCACTGTTATCACCCAAAAATTCTCAAAACATCATTGTGTCAATTCTGATTTTGGTCATGATTTCAAGGAGGTCTAAAGGTCATTTTAGTCTTGATAAAAGGGTAAGTGATTGGGTTTGAAGTCTTAAAATGTCATCTTTCATTCCCAAATAAAGTCCTTTGGGTTCACTTCATGGTCAAATAGGTCACATTTTCCATTTAGAAGTCATTCCATTAAGTTTAGGGTTAAATTTTTGCAATCATATAGGAATCCACAGTTTTGTAGCGCAGCTAGTTCAAAAAAGGTGATTTGTGCTATGAAAACAAGCTAATTTCGTAGAGCACTATGAGGCAAAAGCCCTGTTTTTCTGTTTTTAGTAGTCAACTTCCAAGGGGGTTCCTGAGCAATTGAAAGCTCATTTTTGAAAACTGAAAGGCTTTTTTCTACCTAACATACTTAGCTACAAAAACCTCTCTTATTTTCTTTAAATTCATTATGAGGTGGGAGAAATTGATGACTCAACTTGCACTACGAAACTGCTGAAAGTCATTGAGAGAAAAACTCTGTTTTCTGGTTTTAGTAGTTCACTTCATGATCAATTTCTGTCCAAATGAAAAAGTATTTTGGAATTCCGAAAGAGGTTTCTCTTCATAAAATCTCCAGCTACAATAACCTCTCTCACTTTCCTGAAACATGTTACCCGTTGAGAGAAACAAGGCTTTCTTTGAAGCCATATTTTCAGAAATAAGAATTTTCCAGTTTTACACATGTTGTTCAAAGATAGTTTCTGAACAGTTAGGTCATGGATCAATAGAGAATGGTCTTCATTTTTGTTTTTATGTGGTTTTTGAATGGAAAGTCAAGATACATGCATTAACCCTAAGGCTAAAGAAACTCCACTAGCAGAAATCAGTAAGCCTGTAATGACCAGGTCAAAAAGATTTGTTAAGCTGAAACCTAGAAAGCAGGTGAAAGAGCAAGTGAGTAAAATAGCTGAAGTTAAAGAAATGACACAAGATTAGTCAGCTGTCACCTTTGAAAAGTTAATTTTGTGACAAACAACTTGCTGTCCAAATAGTTCTTTACATCTGTCATATTTTTAAGAGGGCAGTTTGGGTTATAAAGGGAAATTTCCATGAAGACGAAAGCATAAAAAGAAGGCTATGTGTTTGGATAGGAGCCTATAGAGATTTAACTAATCATGGACGACCTCAGCTTCACACAAGCTTTCATCCAGACAGGTTACATGTATTTCTACCAGGAGCTGCAAGGGGATTTGTGTGTTTCTTGGACTGTTTTGAGCTGTTGGTTTCAAAAGGAATTTTCAGGCAAATGAAGACGAGTTTAAAAAATATGAAGGAGGTTTTTTCTAAGAACATAAAAATGAACAAAAACCTCTTTCAAATTTCTCCCAGGTGCTACCAATTTGGATATTCAAAGTTTCCTTTGAGAACTATTTTCAGAATTCTGAATTTTTCCTGTTTTATACATGATTTTATAATGCAGATTCCAGACAATTGAAGTTGGTTTTCAAAAAATTGAGAGTTGTTTTTCTTATAAACATTCTTATCTGAAAAAAACTCCTCCATTTTGGTAACATCCATCAGGGATCAAGAGATAGGAGCTCAGGAGTGCAGCCTTCTTTTTTAGGAAAAACAGAGTTATTTTTATTGGTTGATGAAGTGGCTGAAGGTGAAAAGGTTGTTTCTTGAGGAGGGAGAAAGGTAAAACATACTTAAAGCAGTTACACACCAGCATGACAAAGAGTATTAGAGCATGACAAAGAGTATTAGATCAATCATTTGACAACTGGAGATATTTAGTTAAAGGAAGAGTTTGAAGACACTAGTCTACATGTGCCAGGTCATCAAACTAATATCTCCTTAATGATAGGCAGAGTAACTTCACGAAGGAAATCAGAATATTAATGTTTGGTTGATGGTCAGCATGGTTAAAAGATAGGATTCCTTTTGAGGAAGATTTGGATTAGTTTGGTTTAAATGTAATAATTAGGTGTTTGAGTCATAGTAGGACTCTAACTCTTAATTCGAAAAGGTGTCAGTCCTAGTTTTATGAATCTAGTTAGTAGTTAGGTTTGGTGTCAGTTGTAAAGTCTATTGGTCTAGCCTCTTGGCAGACTTGTTGTAAAGGCTAGATGCCTATAAGTAATGTAAACTTCGATGTACACAAGGTTGGCAATATTATTAGCAAAAGAAGCTGTGTTATAGGAGAGACTGTTTTGTTTTTCAAACTTAATACAAAGATCAATTTTACTACTCAAGATTCGTAAGGGGTTTATGTGTTTGATGTTTCTATGGCCTTTTTCAATTACTTATTTGCAGTGGTATGAGCATGTGTTACTTAGAATTCATTGGAAAATGCTCTAACTTCCTTCACATGCTTGTAAACTGTGTTTATTCACTGTGTTACTATTTCTTTTATATGCCTAAACTCCAAGTGCCTTGACTTCCATGTTAAGTTGATTAAGATGTTTTGTTGAATACTATACTAACTCCTTAGCCCAATGGATGTTTGCTAAATCTTTGATTTAACCAGTTATACGATTTTGTTCTTTTCTTATTTCTAGAGTTAGCCATCTAATTATTAATAAAAAATTCTAAACCTATTGAGAGAGCCCTCTCAGGTTGAGGAGGCTAAGCCTCAACCGAAAGATTGGTTTGAAAGAGTTACTCAGAGTCTACTTGATCAACAGCCTATCAGGGTCAGATTTTGTGATAACATGACTATTTAGCTCTGATCATAAGAGGTTCAGTTTGTTCTCTTGTCAATATCTTATTCATCTCTGCAGCCCTTGATTCCTCATGGTTCATCCATGATGCCAAAGCCTTCAACTGTAAATATCTTAGCTCAACATTAGGGTCCCATACGTTCATGTCTATTAAGGCCATGTTGTGAAAATAAAATTGAAACATCTTGGCCCTATCTTCTAGTGTGCTCTGATCACAAAGATCAATGAACTGCATGTAGTCTGAAATGGCATGGTGCCTCTCTGTGCTAGGGTCTTATTATGGAATTGCAGCCATTGTTCCTTGAGGTATAGGGCATATTATTTAGCTGACATCCTACACTAGATTTCTTCCAAAGAGAGGTTGGCCATACATGCTAATTGATTCTCTCTTTCTTGCAGCTGTCCTCTCAACCACACATTTTTTGTTTCTAGTTGATTTTTCATTATGGCCCCTCTGTCTCTCAAGCTACTTAGCTCTCTACCCATCTCCTTGAGCTTCTCCTACATGTGCCCAATGTCTTCCATCCCCTTGGATTTGGCAATTTGCATCCATCGGTGAGTTTTGGTTCTCTCCTTCTCAAGCTCGAAGAACAATGAAATAACAAATTTTTGAGGAATGACCCTGCCTCCTTCAATAAACGTGTAGTAGGAGTCAAGGTTTGGTTTGGGGCTAGGTTCTTTTGACCCTGGGTCCTCTTCTTTAGTTTCTTGTTGTTAGCCTACCTCCTTTTCCAATTTTTGTGTCTCCTGTAGGTTCAGTAGAGTATCCTGTAGGACTACTTCTGCTTCTTGTAGATCCTACTGTAAATCTTGTAGGATTGCTTTTCCACTGGAGGAGGTGGATCTAGTCATAGGCCTTCTCACATAGGTGATAGGAGACTTAGGAGAAGGAATTTTCTCCTATTGTTTAGGTGAGTCCTCAATCACAATGGGAATTTTGGTTGGTGTTTGGGGTTTCCCCTACCTTATTCTTGTGCTTTTCCTTGTCCTGAAATATAAGGGGGGTTGCCTCTGTCTTTTGCCTTTTTGCTTGATGGGGGTGCTAAGAGCAATGAGGGTAGCTGTTGCCTCTCTCTTAGTGGGTTCTGGAGACACCCTAAGTGACTCCTCCTTGTCTTCTGCCCCCTCTTTCCGATTTCTTTCTTCACCTATGTATTTCCTTTCTTCTCCCTCTTGTAGATCCTCATCTTCTTTATCAGTTTCCTCCTTAATATCCCCTCTGTTTCTTTATCTTCCTTCTGCTCTTTCTCCTCTTCTTCTTCATCTTCCTCATTTTCTTCTGTTTCATCTTCTTTTTCATCCATCTAATTTTCATCTCCTTCTTCTTCTTCTTCTTCTTCCTGCTCTACTTCTTCTTCCTCTGCTTCAGTCTCTTCCTCATCCTTTCCACTGACAGTAGGACTAACATCATATGTGAGAGCGTTGATGTCCTCCTCTGCCTGCATGTCTCTGAAAACTGACCATTGTATAGGAATTCTGAGGTTTTGGAGGGAATATTCTATAAGGATTCTAATTAACCCATGGTGAGCTAACTGTTGGGAATTTCCCTCTTGCACCTTGATGCTTGTGTCTATCAGTGATTGCAGCAAGAAGTATGGTATGCTGAGCCTGTGGTGAGGGGGTGTTTCTGCTCCAAATATCAACTCTTCAAGAAGCCTAAAATGATAGCCATAGACCACACTATACCTACCCTCACATGATATGTATTTGATAAGTTGGTAGCTCACCTGAATCCGGGGATATAGCAGACTTTCTCTCCTTACTCCATTTTTGTCCTCAATGGGTTCCTCACCTTCTAAAAAGAATTTCCTTTTGGCAATCTAGTTATCTCCTTTGTCTTCCTTCCTCCATGGTACTCATAGGGGAAGTGTGGTAACTCTGCTGATGAGTTCAGGGGTGAGTTCTATGGAGAGGCCTCTTACCATGACAGTGGCATGGACTTTGGTAAGTGGAATGATGGAGAAAGAAAAATCTCAGGCCACCTCATCATCATACCCCCTTAATTTTTCGAAAAATCTGATCCAATTATGCCTTGTGAAGATTTCTAGTACCTGAGGGTGTTGTTGGATTCTCACAGTGTTAATGGGCTCCCTTCTATTAAACCCTCTTGTCATCTTGGTTGGTGAGGTTTGAGGAGGTGAGATGGTTGATACAAATTTCAAATGCAGAAGTAAAAAACTGAAATGCTTGTGTGGACAATTCTCTTGCACAGCTGCCAAATTCACTCAAACTAGAGGATTTTTTGTTCAATTTACTTGGAAAGAAGGATGTAATTACAACACCTACCTCTTCATAGTGTTTGCTGTGGCCCACCCCCATGTTTTCTCCTCTAAAACTCCTCTCGGCCTATCCTGTAGACTGTGTCCGTATATCTTGTAGGAATCCTGTGTGCAATCCTGTAGGATTTCCTATGCAATCCTGTAGGAATTCATGTGCAGAAAAATGATGGAGTTTTCCTTTTGTAGGTTTCCTGGGTATGAGAGTGACTTGTGAGAGCGAGCCTCGAGGAAATGAATGCATGAATGCATGGGGATGACAATTATTTCCTCTTATGGTCATTTGGGGTGAGGTGGTGTGCTGGCAGTCGAGGTACGGTTTCCATTTTTGGACTGTTGGTCCCCACTACCACCTCATCATTCCCCACTCCTCGTAATCAACTCCCACTTCATGCTTTCGTAACCTTAACTGCTTTTGTCCTTCTCCTTCTGTTTTTGAGTTGACCGCTGCCACGTGTGAGAGGACAATTTGTTTTGTCTTTGTTGACTGATTGAAGGTGGCCAAGTTAACTGGCCACCTTTCGCTTATAAACCAACTTACTCGTAACCTTTACATCTTTTGACTACATTATGCACATGAGAGAGTGAGCGGGATACTTGCCTGTGGTGCTAATACCTTGTTGTAGTTGTTAAAGACCGGATGTGCTTGCTGTGTGTATTAGCTTCATGCCGTTCCTCTTCCTTTTTTGTTGTTGTTGTTCTCGGATGATTCTTTTGTTGTGAAGGCATATGGTGTTGAAGATGATGGTGCTGCTGCTGCTTTGAAGTTCCTTATGCTCTTGGATCATCGTGCTTGAAGCTTACTATTCACATGATTTGTATTCTATGGGATAGGCTGCGACATGATTTCCTGTAGCTGCTTCTCCCTCCTAACTCTTAATCATACATTCTGTTGGGATTTGAGGATGGCGACATGGATGGAGAGGGAGACTAGGAGTGTGGAGAATGAGGAATACTCAGGTGATGCTCCCTATTGCTCTCTGTTTCCTTGTCTTTCGAAGACTGTGATTTTTTTTTTAACTGATACTTTTTTAAGGGTGAATGCAGGGGTGATGAAGGTGGACATAGGTATGGTAATGGAATGATGATGTAGGGGTGCTATTTTATTGACATAGCAGGTCATTTTTTTTTCCCTAAGGTCGCTTCCTATAGGATTTCTGGGTCACTGTGATTCCTACAGGATCATCCTGTAGGTTTTCAGGGGATCTTGTAGGTTTACAGGGGATCCTGTAGAAAACACAGTCCCCTTGTAAACTGAAGGAAAGGAGTGGAAAAAATTGAAAGAAATGGTAGAGTGATGAATGAAAATGAGTGGAAAAATAAAAATGTGAGTGAAATAGGTCTCTTTGTGATCCTCCTTTGCTCTTTGATCGTCCTTCTTGCTGACTTGCAAAATAGAAATTTTCATGATTTTTCTATCCCTTTTTTTTTTGAAAACAACTAGGCTACCTTTGAGAGGTTTTCATCCTAGCAGTTTGCCCTTGGTGCCTCAAGAGAGGTTTTCACCTAGGGATCTTTTTGTTCTCATTTTTTTTTTTCTTTTTTATTGATACCATTAGGCCACCCCAAGAGGTTTTCAACCCGATAGTGGGACTCAGGCGCCTCATGGAGGTTTTCACTCGAGTCCTTATTTTTTATTTTTATTTTTTTTCTCAGTGATTTTATGAGGTAGGAGCTGAAACTTGCTCCATTACCATCACTGTTTTATTGATACCATCAATGAATTCTTGTTTTGACAATGGTCTCTTATAAATTTTCAATCGGTGTCCATTAAAAAGTAAGGGAATGGCCTCTTCATCTATGGTTCTGATATGTACTGAACCATTATCATGGAATTTTTCTGCAACATAAGGTCCTAGCCATCTTGTCCTTAACTTGCCCTTGAAGTCTTTATAACTAGAATCATATAACAAATCCCAATCACCTTCTTGAAATTTATTTTCCTTGATGTTCTTATCATGCCAGATCTTCCTCTGAAGTTGAATTACCTCTGTATGTAGGAGGGCCTGCATTCTGAACTCATCTAAACCATTCAACTAGAGCAATCTCTCTTTTTGTGCACTGCTGAGATCTAGATCTAGTTGGGCTGCCATCCTTAATGTGTTATACTCAAATTCAATGGACAACAGGGCCTTTTTCCCATAGACCAGCTCATAGGGTGTGAATCTAGTGGTGGTATTCTAGGTGGTATTATAGGCCCAGGTGGCCTCAACTAGTCTATATTCCCAATCCTTCCTGCTGCTGCTTACCACTTTGGTCAAGATGCCCTCCAATGCTCTATTGGTCACCACCAATTGTCCATTAGCTTGAGGATGATAGGGAGTGAAGGTTCTATGCTTGATCTTGTGTTGGTTGAGTAAGTTTTCAATCATGTTGGAGGTAAACTGGCTGCCTTGGTCTGTGACCAGCTCTCTAGTGTAACCAAATTTGTAAAATACATTCTCCCTTAGGAACTCAACTACCTTCTCTTCTGTTGTTGCCTTAATTTCCTTGGTTTCAGCCCACTTAGTCAGATAGTCAGTGCACACAATGATGTATTGTTTTTGTTTGGAAGGAGGGTTAATAGGTCCAATGAAGTCCATGCCCCACTTTTCAAATGGCTCGAAAGTCACTTGAGGCTGCAGAGGCATTTCATCTCTTGGAGTAGGCCTTCCCATCCTTTAGCGCCGATCACACTGACTAGTATATCTTTTCACATCCTGATGAGGAGTGGGCCAATAATAGCCTGCTTGTAACACTTTTAATGCTGTCCTCTTTGTTGAAAAGTGACCCCCACAAGGCCCATCATGATAGGTCAGAAGGATGTCAAAGACTTCCTCCTCCCTAACACACCTTCTCAAGATTTGATATGGGCCAAGTTTGAAGAGATTACCCTCAATACAAGTGAAGGGGGCACTGTTCCTTACTATCTTGCTTTTCTCTTTGGAGGACAAGTTCACTGGGAAATGTGTAGATAACAAATAGTTTGCTATATCAGCAAACCATGGAGAGAGAACTAAAATATCAAATAAGTGCTCATCCAGTAACTGGTCATCAACCATTCCCTCTTCACCTACAAGAAAATTTAATCTGGACAAAAAGTATGCAACAACATTTTCCTTACCAGGCTTATCAATAATAGTTAGATCAAACTGTTGTAATAAAAGTAACCATCTTATAATCCGAGCATTCAGATCTAGTTTATTCATTAAATATTTGATTGTAGCATGGTAAATATGCACAAATGTTTGATAGCCTGTAATATAATGTCTAAATTTGTTCAATGAATGCACAACGACCAAGAGTTCCTTTTCGGTCACTATGTAATTTAGTTCAACCTTTGACAGATTCTTACTGATAAAGTAGATAACATAAGGCAATTTTTCATCTATCTGACCTAGGGCTACTCCTATGGCTTTGTGTGAGGCATCAACATGAATATGAAAAGGAAGGGCCTGATTTGGGCTTCGAATAATCGGTGCAGTGGTTAACTTGTTCTTTAGGGTGTCTAAGGCCTCTTGACAACTTTTTGACCATATAAACTCAGAGTCCTTGGCCAAAAAACCAAATAAAGGAGAGGCGAGTTTGTTAAAGTCCTTTATGAACCTTCGGTAGTATCCAACTAACCCTAGGAAACTTCTAACATCTCTCTACTTTTGAGGAGGTGGGACCCTTTGGATGATAACTATTTTGTTTGGGTCCACCTGCAGTCCTTGCTGAGATATTGAATGACCTAGCACAGTCTCCGCAGTCATTAAGAATTCACATTTTTCGGGACTGAGAGACAGGTTCATTTCAATGCATTTGTGCAATACTTTGCCTAGGTTGGACAGAGCCTCTTGAAAATCACAGCCATAAGGTGTAAAATCATCCATATAAATTTCTACCACATCATGGACTAACTCAACAAAAATACTCAGTACTGCTCTCTGGAAAGTGGCAGGAGCGTTGCATAGGCCAAAATGAAGGACACTATAGGAAAAAGTACTCCAAGGACAAGTGAAGGTGGTTTTATCTTGGTCTTCGGGGTTGATCTAGATTTGGTTGTACTCGCTGAATCCATCTAGGAAAGAGCAAAACTTTTTCCCTGCTAGGCCATCTAGCACTTGGTCAATGAAAGGTAGAGGAAAATGGTCCTTCTTCGTGGCTTTTTTCAACTCCCTGTAATTGACACATATCCTCCACTTACCATTTTTCTTTGGAACTAACACTAAACGAGAGACCCACTCACTATCGGAGATAGGGTAAATGAATCCTGCATCTAATAGTTTTTGCAGTTCTTCTTTGACTATATCTTTAAGAGCTGGATTCATCCTCCTTTGGGGCTGCCGGACTGGCTTGCAAGCTTCTTTGATGTATATGTGGTGAGTACACACTAAGGGGTACACTCCCTTCTTTTAAATGTAACTCCAAGCGAAGGCATCTAGATGTTCCTTTAGCATGTTGTATAACTTCTTTTCTTGGAGACCAGAAAGAGATGGATTGGTTTTCAAGGTTCTCTTAGGGCCGAATTCTATGGCTTTGACACAGAGGGGGTTGGAATCGGCTAAGCATAGGTCAATTGGATGATTGTTTTGGGTTTCCTTTACTACATCTTCTAAGGGCAATGTACAGGAAGTTTGACTTTGGAGTAGGTGTTCAATCAAACCATCTTCATCCTGCTATCCTCCTCCCATGGTTGTTTCTAAAGTTTAAAGTTGGGCGGAATAAACTTCATCTTCTTCATCCTCCTAGGGTATAGGACTAACGGCTTGGACATATTCCCATTCTTGATGGTCATATTCCCAGCTTTTCAGCTGATGTAAGCGTCGACAGTGGCCAAACAGGGTCTCCCAAGGATGAGAGGGTAACGAGTAAGCTTAGCCTTAGGCTGGAGAACTAGGAAATTTGCAGGGTACTCCAAAGAGTCTATGGATACCATCACATCCTCCACAATCCCCTCAAGGGTCATGGTGGAGCAGTCTGCAAGTTGTAGAACTATTGTGGTCTTCCTCAATGAACCTTGGAGGTTGAGCTTGAGCATGGTGTCCTTGGTCATCACATTAATGGTAGCCTCAATATTGATCAAAGTGTGTGGGACAATGGTGCCATTGCTATGCACATCTACTACAGGGCTTCCAGGGTCCAAATAGTTTGGACAGATTACCTGCCCCCAACATTAAGTTGGATAACTGTCCAACGACATTAATGTTAGGGGCATCTCTTCTTCGCCTCCCTAGATGCTTGAAGCAATTCTCCTTAATCAATTTATTGTAAATAGGAACATATTTTATTGCTTGGAGAAGTGGAATATTTACACATAGATTTTTCAATTATCCCAGAAGTTTAGTCTCTTCTGGGGTAGGCTGGAGTGGTTAGGTTAATCTCTTAGGAAAGGGTGGATTCAATTTAAGAATGATTTCCTCTATTTCTTCCTCAACCTCACTGGGTGAAGGTGGAGGTTGGTTATCCAGGAGAACTCTCCCAGATCTCAAGTTAATCTCCTAGATTTCCATAGCATAAGCTGGATATGATGTCTCTCCATTGTATACTTGCTGAGCCTGTCTATTTTTTGGGTTCGGATTTGGTTGGGCATGCATTTGGGGTTACTTGGGTGGAGCAGAGTGTAACAGTTGTGGTTGGGCAAGTGGTGGAGGCAATAAAGCTGGAGAATTGTTGTATTGGGGCCTCCACCCTTGGGGCGATGCATTCCATTGAGGTTGTGGCAGAGTGTATGGTTGAAATGACTGGCTGGCTAGCTCGGAGTGATACTAAGATGCAAAGGACCAAGGAGGAGGTGTAGACCAGGAAGGATGAGCAGGGGGTCCCCAAGAAGGTATGGATGTGGTCTAGTTGGGGTTGTAATATGCATGGGATGACCCTTGCATGCCCTGTTGGTATGATCTAGGCCCATGAGGTCTCCTTTGGTTTATGTAGCAGAGCTCCTCGGTGACCCCTTCAGCTCCTTGATATACAACTTTGAGTCCAGGAAAAGAAGGGAACTTGTCTATGGAGTTGTTTTCTTCACAGATTGAGCAAATTTCAACAGAATTCAATGGACATTCATTCCTAGGGTGCCTCCTCAGGCATCTAGGACAGAAAATGGCCAAGGCTCTCTCTGCTTCCTCCTGCTTTCTCTTAATGTGCATAGTGTCCGTTGGTAAAGCAAGGGTTTACAACATCTCACTCTTGAAATCTTCCAGCATGTTTCCAATTTCACCTGGATGAATGAGTTGGAAGAGGATGTATTGACCATAGGTTGACTACCCCTACCCTTTTTCCTAGCTGCCCTCGAAAGGTTTCTAAAGACGGTCTTGATATCCTCATAGGGTAACTGGTAGATATCTCCTCCTGCTAACAAGTGTAGGGTATCTAGAAGATCTTCCCTTACTCCCCTAAGTAGGACCAACTTTAGTGACTCAGGGTCAAGTGTGCACCTGGCCCTTTTGTAACTAAGCTGTAATCTTTCTTCATAATCCTCTAGGGATTCATCATTGCCTATGGTCATCCTAAAAATTTCCTCTTTAGTATCCTTTGACCTATAGTAGTCTCGATACTTGTTGTTAAAGGCTTGCTGCATCTGAGCCCAAGTTGTGATGCTATCCCTAGGTAAACCCATGAACCAGCGCAATGCTGCATCCTTGAGGGTAGATGGAAATAGTTTTAACTTCTGCTCATCATCTGTATAGTCATAGGTTCGACATATAACAACAAACTCAAATAGGAAAGTGTCGGGGTCTTCTGTGGTCAAGCCATGGAAATGAGGTAGGGTAGAGGGGCTTATATTTTTCATCTTAGTGTCCCCATTGGTTTCCCTGATGGGGAAGGAACCCTCGACTCTCTCTATTCCCTCTGTCATTTCTGTTTTCAGCCATTGGTTCAGTAGGAATGGGTTCTTCTTCTTCTTCTTCTCCTAGGTTCTTCAAATATGTCAGGTTTCTCATCTAAGGGTTCCTCCACTTCACAACCACTGAAGAAGAGGGAAGGTTGGCTGTTTGATGCAATGGGGGTATTTGGCAAAAATTTCCCTAAGTTATCCCTATTCCTACGAGGCATGAAAGGAAATGTTTTTGGGTTGGTTTTGTGTTTTTTTCAAACTTGGAAAGTACTTTACGGAATTGAAATTGGTGATTAAATGAAAAATATTGAATGAATGAAAAAAATACTTGATGAATTGAAATCTTACTTGCAAAATGGAAAGGAAAGTAGAAACTGTAGAATGAAAAAGGAAGCAACCAAATTACTTTTGCAGAAATAAACTAATGGTAGAATATTAAAGACAAGAAATAAAAGGAAGAAGCAGTATTCACATATTACTCAGACACCTCCCCAACAACAGTGACAAAAAGTGATGAGCGCTAGTATTGTAGCAAGAATGATGCAACTCCTGGGCTACCGCTTTACTTTATCAACCCAGGGTTCGTACAAACTTGGAGGTGACAATGCTGTATACACAAGTAAAAGTGATGATTCTGCCTTTTGTCACGGTTCAGCTGGCGAGAGACCATTGGGGTTTTCAAGCCATACTTCTATGGAGTCAGAAGAAGATTGGTTTCTTGATGGAAGAAAGGGAAATCTACTCTAAGGGAGTGTTACTCTACTGCAATAATGAAAAAGACCGAAATTCAATGCTAAATCACACCATTTCCTAATTAATTGCCAAGAAAATATGATTTGCAATAATTCTTAATTAACATGATCCAAATGCTACTATCTAAGCATGGAAGTAAAAATCATCAAACATCACTAATGTGCAAGTAAAGGGACTGAATAAATATGTTTTTATCTTTTTGTCTTTTCATGCAAAATCAAGTATGCAAACTAATTTCTTTTGGTGATGTGGCAGGTGAATTAAGGATGTTGGAGGATGGATGGAAGGGTTAGGAGACGGTTGGATGGTGTGGGAGACCTTTGGTGACTTCCTAGAGGTTTTCCCTCAATTCGGCCTCAAAACAGACCATTTCAGGAAAACCTACAGGATGTACTAGAAACTTAAAGGATTCCCTGTAAACCTATAGGATACAGCCAAGAGAAAAATGGGAGGTGTTGGAAGTGATGGAAGGCTTAGGGAAGTTGGTATATGGGTGGAATGAAGTGAGAAAAGGTCTAGGATTACTCATAAGTCAACAACAAGGATAGAAGATGGTTGGATTCACTCAATGTGCTTGGAAGAATTTCTATGTAAAATGATGAAAACTAGTGAAGGCAATGGTGAAAACAAGGAATGACTATGGCGGATGAAGTGGAAGGTGGTTGCTGGCTATAAAGTCTTTATCTACTCCTGAAGCAACTGCTCTGCGTAAAACATGTATAATTCCCAAAAATCTATGGAAACAAGAAGCATTCTCATAAGCTAGAAAAGCAAAATTAATGAACTAACTGCCTACATTATGCATGAGGAAATTTGCTGAAAGGAATGAAAGCATGGATGAGGTCTACTACAAGAATGAAGATAGAAGATATGGCAATGCAATCCTACTTTTCAAAACTTATCAAAAGCTAACTTAAATACAGTAATCTCTTAAGCTCATACAAGAAATAGAAATCTGTGTTTTTGGGGTTGCATAAGGGTCCCTTCCTCAAATCATGATCCCAAAGGGAGGAAAATGAGGCGAAGACACCTGCTAAAAACCTTGTGGTACTCCTCTTATCCCTACTAACCTGCTACTAAAGTAAGGCACAAATGGAAGCAAACTAATAAACAACCAATCCAATCTACACTACTTGCAAAGAAAATACATCTAAAGGCAACTTAACAATGAAACTATGGGACTAATCTAAACATACAGATATAAGAAAGAGGAGCCTTGGCTTATAGGGTTGGGCCCTAACCCAACAGATTCAACCCTCTTAGTTAACTTAGTGTTGGCTTAAAACAAAACTCATTCTTATTACCAAAACAGAAAATTACATCAACAAAACTTCCACAAGTCTGGAGCTCGAAAATAGCTTAGAGTTTTACAACAAAAAATCAAATCCTAATGAGGCTCTAGGCCTTTCTACTTATACAACTGAAGTCCCCAACAACTTCCTTAAAATTAGGTAGGCTCGACTCCCAAACTCGAGATAAAATAGCTCTTTGTCTCTTGCTTGCTCGACTGCCTTCTAATCCTCATGGCTTGGTTGCTTGCACTTCGAGCTGGTGTGATGGATGGAGGAATATTCGAATGGGGGAGAAGTAAATGAGGAGGATTTACCTCCTACAATCCCTCTCCCTTGTCCCATTCGAGTTTTGACCTTAGTATTTTCCATAATTCCTTGATTTTCTCCTTCAATCCTGCATTCAATGCATATTGGTCCAGTAGGCATAATATCCAACTCTAACTCATCTCATAAACAAAATATAATAAAAACATGTAATAAGTTGTGAGAAAAGTTGGTTTGACTAATCTAGGAGGTGAATTAACGCCCATATAATTTACGAATGACGAGGCTCATCACTTTTCCTACACACTTTCTCCATTCAACTAGATCTTTAGCATAAGATGCTGAAGGCTTCAAAATATCATGATCTATGAATTCCTTCAGCCCATTATTTTCCAGCACTGCCTCCATCTTGTCCTTCCAAGCTATGTAATTCGAGCTACCCTCCAGGGCATACTCAAGTCTCAAACCGTAGAATGACATACTGCTGACTCTGAAGTATGAACCTGCAAATTCGATTTCACCTGCACAACAAACTCAAATTCTCCTGTTCTATAATGTCTTCATCTTCGATACCATGTAGATTCAAACTGCTTATGTAATATGCTAAAACAAAAGACTTGAATCTACTTTACTCATCAACAGAAACAAAAATTGATTGATGAAAACACTAAGCAGAAAATGAAGAATTTTAATTGCACATAACACAAGATTTTTATAGGGAAAGAAACTGCTCAAAACCTCGACTATCTATATTGCATTAACTAGAATATCTGAGAATAAAATACAAGGCTTGTTCAACCCGAACAATTCCTGCACGAGTACAATCTATCTCGCTGCTTCTCTAACTAGATCAAGCCAACACTTAACCAAATTTGCTGTCTACCAAGCCCTTACTTCCTTGCACAATTCATGAGAGAATTAACCCATATATAATTGGGAAATTCTCTCTCCATAACTATGCAATCCATCCATAGCCTTCTACTAATTGCATGCACCATCTGTACAACTCAGAAAATTATACAACTGATAGTACACTGTCCTTGAACTCTAATCTCAACTAGGTCTTCCTCAGAACTGACATGGATGACTTATTTATGAGTGAATCTTCAGTTAACTAGTGGAGTAGTGAAGCTACACTAGTGCTTGTCCCCACTACTAGACCTCCTACTAGTTGCTCCAACTGGTTGAACTAGTTTAACTGACTTTAACTCAGTTAGATTGAGTTAATTAATTACAACTCAAAAGAACTCAACCTGGAACCCTAAAATTTAGGAATCACTCTACATGACTCTAGATAGACTTCGAACTCGAATTTACTGAGCCAACTAAGTCAACTTAACTTAGTTAGCTGGTACAAGTTTCTATGAGAATAGAATTACAATTTAATTCCTAATTTAATTCAAGGGCAAATTAAATTAGAATTTCTAGATGCTATTTTTAACATTTCTTGTTGTTATTTTCAACAGGCACCCTCATAATTGTCTTCGATCACCCTCATGTGTGGTATATTATACTGATGTTACCCATGTCTCCTCACCCTCTTGTTTTTAGACTAAAGATCACACTAAGAAGGGGGGGTGGGGTGAATAAGTGTAGTGGTAAAATTATCATTTCAAAAAATTTCATCTTTAATTTAACTATGTACCAGTGTATCAAAAAATAATTTGCATCATAACAATGAATGAAACTATGCATAAAAAATACATCGCCACATCAACGCAAAGGAACACAAGCTTTTACGCAGAAACCTTGCTAGAGACAACCACAAATTATTTTTGTCTTCTTCTTCAATTCATTTACATAGATTTGGAGGCTCTGACCCCCAAAATGTGCTAGCACCCACTTGAAATAGGCTACAACCTGATTGACCTGATTGAGACACCAACCTCAAAAATGTGCAAGTAACCACTTGCAATAGGCTACAACTTGATTAAGGCAACAACCTTGAAAGTGTGCAAGCCCCACTTTCAATAGGTTGCAACCTGATTGAGACACCCAACCCGAAAGTGTTCAAGCTTCAACTTGTTGTAGGCATCAAGTTGATTGAGACACCAACCTCAGTGGGGGAACCCATCTCCTTCTTCAACCTGGTGTGGACCACTTTTCACAATATTTCAAACTGGATCCACATGCTCTACAAACAATATAAGTCTTCAAAAATTGATCATATTGATGCTGTCATAATGCTGCCATAACTTTCTCATAACCTCCTCTTCTCATCACAACAATTTTTTCATCAATATGGTACCATGACACTTTTCCCTAATCTTGATTTCGTCATACATACACCACTTGCTCAAAAAGCCTGAAACCTGTTCATAACCCTCAAGAACAAGAAGTACAATTTACCATATCAAAGATACATCTTCATAGATCTTCACAACCTTTAGAAGAATCCCCATTGAATTCTGATAATTTCCCCTCTTTTAGAATTTAATTTGGTTCAAAATTCCTTCCAGAAACCCACATAGAACTATATAAAAATGAATTGTTCAAAAAAACATCAGAAACAAGGCACATTATCCAAAATGACCCTTTACGGGTTCTATAAAATGTCACTTTAAAGGTTCTACGAAATGTACAAATTGGTGCACCAATAATCCTGTAAAAACAAAATTTGGTGTGTATAGATCAAGCTCAAACCATTTACCTCCTGCATACAAGCCACATGATGTACCACTTCGCTGCTCATGTTCCTTGCTTGAATCGATATGTCGACTTCATGTTAGAAAGATCAACTGGAAAAAGAGTGTCATCGACACAAGCTTGCCACCGAAACCAATCAATAACCATGTAATACACCCTCAACACAAGATTTCCAACAATATAAAGCCACAATGTGACCAATTCAAATAACCATGCAATACACCTGTTGTAGCCCAATTCGATCCTCTTCGAAAAAGTGGGCTACTTCTATGAATTCCATCTGACATAAATCTTCATCACCTTGCTGATGGTCTTACCCAACCTCTTGAACACATGTTTGACATGTTGACCCTCTTCTTATGGTTGATCCCTAATCACGCGAAATAATTAATATGTAAATTAAAACAAAGCTTCCACCATAAAGAAGTGACAATAATATAAATGGTGCCACATATGAATAAGAATGTGTGTGTGTAATATTAATGAATTATTAATGGAGTTGTCTTTAGTGCGACTTTTTGGACTTTTCGGTGCCGGAATCCAGTGAAAAAGTTTGAGGTGAAAGCTTGATTTGTGTCATTTAAACATGTTTTTTTACTGTATATATGGATTCAATGCCCTAAAAAACCCCTAGGGTACTTCGATTGTGTAGGGGTTATCCATCAAGGTTGTGATTTCAATAAATTCCTGCCGGATTTAGAGAAATTAGACTAGAAAAGCTTCCAAAAAGTCTCATTAAAAATAACTCGATTATTAGTCACATGTACACATATATGCTCATGAATCAAATAGTTAACTAATTATATATTATACATCACTAAAAATGACTAACAACCATAATCAAACTTTGTTGTCCACATAACGGGAAAAAAGTCCTAGAAAGGGGAAAACGTTGTTCACAAAAAGAGGGGAAATAAATGATAATGATATATAAAAGGAGTTTACTTTTGAAATTATTTGTAATACATATTATAAACCACAATTTTATAAAGTCTAAAATAATCCTATTAAATACCTATAAATATTATCATATTAGTATGAAGACAACTCCATTTTATTTCACATTGTACATACCATTATTGGTTCAAACAAGCAATTTAATTCATCAAATAGATTCACACGTGATGTGAATGTGAGCCATAAATCAATTTTAACTTTAACCATCCAACCTTATTGGAAATTACTTTTCTACTTTTATACAAAATATTATTACATTGGTAAAACCTTATTCACTAGACACATAAATAGTATCACAACATTTTACATTGGTAAAAACTTTTTCCACGAGACACATAAATAGTATCACATATTAGATTCAAATAATTAATTTCGCTGACATTTTATATAGTACACTATTATTATAACAAATTGGGCGGAAGGATTACAAATGAAATATTTATTCCATTAAATTACACGGAACTCTTAATGTAATTAGTGTTAATATTAAGGTTTTTATTTAGAAAGTTATAGAAACTAAAAGGGAAATTGACTCCTATAAAGATAAAAAGATTGTAAATAGTTGGAGTAGAAGAAAGGAGATAGTGTGGAGGAGGAAATGCAGTGGATCCAAACTTTAAGGGAGCAGATTCAG
The DNA here is from genome assembly GCA_031772625.1 of Pinus tabuliformis. Lineage (NCBI taxonomy): Eukaryota > Viridiplantae > Streptophyta > Pinopsida > Pinales > Pinaceae > Pinus > Pinus tabuliformis. Next base: position 45,967,313 of record CM062815.1, read on the forward strand.
ATTAGCCTACAAGAAAGGAGACACTGTGGAGGAAACGCAGTGGAGCCAAACTTTATGGAGTAGATTCAGATTAGCCTACAACTTTGTCCGAAAACTCTTCTTATGTGTTCCAAATCTTTTTCTTACTTCTATATAATTGTAGATTTTTGTAATATTGAGTTACAATCATGAGTAAGTTTAATGTTGACATGAGCTTCATTACTTTTTATGTAGTCACTACCTTGAACATCATTTAATAAATTAGTTTTTTTGGATTTTTTTTTTTTAAAGTTAGAAATGATATATAATATCACTCATTAATCATAAATAATTTGTTTATTAAATTATCCATGTTATAAAAATCTGCATTTATTATGAACCATTATGTTTCATGGTTTATTTATGGTTTTCATGCATGCCATATGTTTGTTCATGCAACTTAATGTGTTTTCCTCTTGTTAGGTACTGAGGCAAATACATGTTATTATTTGATATCTGATATGTTTTAATGCATTTTACTTTTAATATAAGGCTAATACATGCTATTACTTAGTGTTTAAAGTGCTTCTATATGTTCTATTCTTATGAGATTGCTAAGACTAATACATGTTATTACTTAGTATCTAATGTGTTCTAATGTGTGTTCCTCTTATTGAATACTAAGGCAAAAATATACTATTACTTAGTATTTAGTAATTTTTCACTCTTTTGTGCTAGCAAATACTCATGACATTTGTGAGACACAATTTTCCTCTAAATATTTCATTCACTAACTTGTGAGTATCTGTGTGCCAGGAATAAAGACACTTATGATGGTAGGCCTTGATTTTCCAACCTTATTTTGAGTGCTTTATGGTCTTCGCTTTGTTATTAAATCTTTAAGTTTCATCTTACATCCCTTACTATAGCCTGACCATGTTTATTTGCTAACTTAGAACATTTATATTAATACTAAATACAGGGAACACCCCTTGTGGTAAGAGAGGGTTAGTCTCTATCCTAAAGTGGGAGGATCCTTAGGTCCTCAGTGAATGTCTTCTTAAATTGTTCTTTGTCATCGGAACAATTTAGGAACCAACAACACCTTTGGGTCAGGTCACGCAAAATGCCCTCAGCTCAAGCCAGGTAATACACACTTGACTTAGCCCAACACAGATCAATTCAAGTAGCCATGTAATACGTCCTTGACTCAAACTTACCAACCACAATGAAAACCAATTCATATAACCATGCACTGCACCCTCGGCTCAAGCTTACCAACCACAACGAAAAGCAATTCAAAGAACCATGCACAATGCCCTCGACTAAGGCCTACTAACCATAGTGAAAGCCAATTCAAATAACCACGTACTGCACCCTCAACTTAGGCTTACCAACCAATTCAAATAGCCACTCACTGCACCCTCATCTTAGGCCAACCAACCACAATTAAACCAATTCAAATAGCAATGCAATACGTCCTCAATTCAAACCACGTAATACACCATTGGCTCAAGCCAGACAATATGCCCTTAGATTTGGCCAACAAAAAACATCTTCTTCTTAGACCAGGAAATTCATCCTTGGCTCAGGCCAATCCAGGCCTTTCAGTCATGACGAAACCAATTCGAACAAACATGCATTATGCCCTTAGCTCAGGCCGATTAATAAAACAGAACAACAACGAAATTTCCACCAAAAAAAAAGGGTGTCACTAGAACCATCCTGCTAACCACAGTGAAACCAATTCAAATAACCATGCAATACACCCTCATCTCAGACTTGACCATGTAACCATGGACAATCAACTCCTTCATATATCCACAAAGCCACCAAAACTCTTGTGTCACATTGTTGCACGTCTTTGGAGTCATGGGCATGTACAATATGTACATATTTATATTGCAAGGGTGCATGGGGCCATTGTTGTGACAATTAAATAAAGAATCCAAATACTTCCTATGTGATTGTTTATATGATCTTGACCTTCTTCATCTGCCACTGTCCCATGGGCCTAGCCCTTTAAGCCATGTGACTTGGTCTTTAGGGGTCATGGTCATCCACATGGTGACAACATCATGATGTCATCATGCCATGTAGTGGCCCTTGGCTAGTGCCACATGTCACACATATTCAAATGTTTTACCAATCAAAAAGTTCCATTTGTACATGGCACGTGGTAGTCATCTATACTGCCACATCACCTTGTTGATGTCATCATGCCAACATGTCAAGTCATTTCATCACCACATCTTATTCTTCATCCTATAGCTAACTTCCATGTGTTACTGTACTGCCATGTCATCATATCTATCACATCATCATTTCCATCCAATCACAAATTTCCACATGTCAATACTTCATGGGTCCAGAGGGATCATTACACATTGTGCATCTCTGCACATCATCCAACTTTCATGCTCTTGACTATGGTCTTATCAGTCGAAAGTGCATGTTGTTTAACTATGTTAAACAATGCACATGTTCACACAACTAAAGTTATTGATTAATTTTCCAATATTTGGATTTGCCTTCATGCGTGTGATCATTCACAAATTTGGTGATTTGCAAATAGATTTGGTGTTTTTGGTCCTGATTAGAACTTCCAACTTCAAATGATCATAACTTCTCATATGGGAGGAGTTTTTCCAAGTGTGATATATTGTTGGAAAGATCACGGAGAGGACTATCCAACCATACCATCCATACAATCATTAGGAAATAATAAATTTGACAAAAATAGAGTAAAATTCAATCAATTTTGACTTCATTTGATAAGGACATGCAAAATATTGGACTATCATACTGCTTCCTTTGATTCAAGAATGACATTTCTGCTTCCTTAGACATCCCATTTGATATTAATGACATAGGTAGTCATAAATGTAAACACCATGTCCAACAATCTCCCCCTTTATCATTGATGGCAAAGGACCAAACTCCTCCTAACATGCTACTGGAGACTCCCCCAAATTAGTTGCAAAGATTCTTCCTGCCTAATCCTGCTTTCTCTCCTTTAATTTGCACTTTGTCTCCAGAGTCCTCCTTTTGCTTCAATGTCTACTTGTTAATGTCTACAATCTCTCCCCCAACTTAGTTGTGAAGATTCTTCCTTCTTGATCTTTCTTTCTCTCCTTTAATTTCTGCTATGTCTCCAGAGTCCTCCTTTTGCTTCAATGTCTACATTCTCTGTCACTTTGACATCAATGGAAAAGGGACATGTTTTCCTACCAATGCTCCATGACTATTCTTGAGCCTTCCTATGGACCTAATCCCGTTGTAAATGGAGTCTCCCATAAGGCCATGCTTTCCTTGTGCATAAGATCTTCACGTGAAAATACCTTCCAATGCTCTATAATTCTTCTTGAACTTTCATGTGGACCTGATTCTTTTGCAAATAAAACCTCTCCCTTTTAATGTTCATCTCTCTCTCCTATTATCATGCTGTTACCGCTTCCCTAAAAGTGATCATCCTACCTATACAATATAACTTTTTCAAGATTGAATTCAAGCAATTATAGTCTTGAAGAAGCCTTCACCAAGGGATTAGATCTAAGGGGTCATATCTAACCTTGGTTCTTCACATTCATTCTCCACCCCATAGTGTTCATTATTGGGTTTATAGGGAGTCCCTTTCTGTTGTGCCATCTCATGTTGAGTTTGAAATCACATGTTTTGTGTCTTTCATTGTGACATATGTAACATTCAATAGTGAGCTTGAACATTGGAGGAAATGGCCCATATGATCTGTTTCTAATTTGATCCATATGTCTAAGCTTGGGTACTTGACCATATCTTATATACTTGATAAGATCATAAGTTTCGCAATTCTGTGGTTTGTAGGCAAATTTTGTGCATGAAAAGTAATAACCAAATAACGTTTTTTGATACCTGGTGGTACTGGGTGGTCTTGATGTGACATATCTTCAGAAGTTGTTCCTTGGAAAAGATTCATCCATTTGCTGATTTCTAGCATCATTACGAGAATCATTAGAAATGTTGAAATGAACATGCTTAGGCTGCTTAGGATATTCAAATGAGTTGCTTCTAGATACAATGAATGTCTAACTATGCTTCTTGGGATGATTTTCATTTGAGTTTCTTGAAGGATATTTATCTTTTGATGTCTTGTAATAAGCCTAGTAGCCAATGCCTATTTTGATGAGAGAAGATATTTGAATGCTGAGAATATGATCCAAAGACTCAGACCCTTTGAGAATCTTTAAGTTGTGTTTGTGCTTTTCCAATTATTCTTTCAAAAGTACAATTTCTTCTTCTAATCTTTCAAAAAGTTTTTCCTTCTTACTTATTTGTTTTGACAAAAAATCCAGTATCCTTTTGGCTTCTTCTAGCTCAACCTTGAGAGCGATAATGGAATCTTCATCTTGATCTTTGTCTTGGAGTTGCTGCTCTAGTTGACCCACCCTATTTCTAAGGGTTTTTATTTTTTTTAATGCACTTCTAAGTTCTCCTTCATAATCTATTTCTACTTCAGTTTCTTCTATTTCAGTGAAGAACAATATTTCACCTCTTTCATCATCAGTCACACTTTCATTTCTCTCGTAATCACTTTCTTATTTTGAGAAGAAGTTCTTATTTTTTGGCACCACATTTCTTCTTTTGATTCTTGGTCTTGAATATTACTTCGTCATCACTATCATTCATTTTTGCATAAGGACATTTAGAAGCATAATGTCCTATTCTTCCACATTCAAAGCATTTGAAAGGAAACTTACCTTTGAACTTTTTGGTTCCCCTATTCAAATTTATGATTAACTTGGATTCTTGTTCATTAGATTCATGACTGTAATTCACTTGATTCTCATGCTTCCTTCCTTCCTTGGATGCTTGGAATGTTGATTCCTTGATTCCTGATTTGTCCTTCTCTATCCATAGTTCATATGATGAGAGTGTTCCATGAAGCACATCCATGCTTAGTTTATCCAAATCTGACATCTCTTCAAGGGAAGATACCTTGGGATTGAATCTTAATGGAAGATATCTCAATATTTTTTGAACAACAACATCATCCTTGAGTCCTTCACCAAGATCTGCAATAGAGTTAACGATATGGTCTTCTCAAAGAAAATATGAAGCAATATCCTCATCTTCTTCCATTTTCAAACTTTCAAATTGAGCCCTGTAAGATTGTAGCTTGGCTTTCTTTACCTTCTTGTCCCCTTCATAACAATTTTTAAGCTTGTTCCATATATCATGGGCTAACTTGCAATGCATTACTTTGAAAAATTCTAAATTTGACAAACCACTAAAAATGGCATGTTTAGCTATTGCCTTGGATGCATAGAGGGCCTTACCAATTGTATTTGTAGCAGGAGTATCATGAGCTTGATAATTGTTTTATACATCTGCCTAAGCATCAACTCCCAAGGAAATGATGTAGGTTTCCATTCTTATCTTCCAGAAGGAATAGTTGGATCCATTGAACAAAGGAGGCTTTCTTGATGATCTGATAGAATCCATATTTCCTAAGATCAACCTTCCAACAACTAATTGTTCTAAAGTCACCCTCTCTGATACCACTTGTTAGGACAAGATCACAATGGTAGGGGGTGAATCAATGTAGTGGAAAACTTATCATTTCAAAATATTTAATCAATAAGTTAACTATGTAGAGTGCATTAGAAAATAATTTGAATTATAACAATGAATTAAACTATGCATAAAGAAGCCATCATCACATCCATTGGGACATGGAATTGGAACCCTTTTTACCTTCATTTGTCCATTTTTTCCACCATCTTTACCCCTATAGTCATACTATGTTACTCCATCAATTTCCTTTTTGACTGATGTATGCCACTCTCTTATGTCACCTTAGTTTATACACTTTTTTCTTGTATTGATAAGAGCTTTACTATTTTGAGTGATTTTATTAACAAGATTGACATTGATTTTGTTTTAGGATAGTCTAATTTGCTAGAGCGTTGTTTATATGTTATGCTATTTCTCTAGGTTTTGTGTTGTCGACATTCTAAAATGAGAATCTATTTATACTGCTGCGATGGTGCTATACTCTATTTCACAATAATCTAGTTTCTTGATAATACCAACAAGAGTCAATATGATCTATCACTCAATTGTACTCAACCTTGACTATTGTGCCAATAATTCGAACTACTTCTTGATGATGAAACCAACTCGATTGTGACAATTATGGGTTTTTTGTTGTTGACCTCCTGGTACTTGGAGATATAACATTATTTTATTCTCAGTAAACTAGTTGTAATTTGTTATGTAAGACTCTCAATTTGGACAACATGAGAATCAAGAGATTCTCATAGTCTATTGTGGTTTCAAGAATAGACATGATGTAATCTATAAGACAAGAAGCCCTTTACCCTGAGTGGGGATGACGACACTATTGTGTTTTTTGGGAGAGGCTATGTATTTGCAACTATTTTCTAATATTAATATAAACTATTATGGTTTGTGGCTTTATAACATTTCATTGACTTAGTTTGTGAGCTATGCATTACCAACTCCCTACTAAGGAGGAAGGTCCCCCCTCTTTTGGAGGGTTTGCTATGATAGTAAGGTAGTGTAGCAGTGTGCTTAATTTCCTCTCAGTTGTATTTTATGTTGTTGCACATTATGTTGCCAATGATGACAACAAGATGTCATTGATGTCAAAGGGGATGTATGAGACAATAGTAGTATCACTTATGATGAGTAAGGAAGCAACATGATTCTTTATGTGATAGTTGGTTCTCTTAAAAATTATCATCAAGAAGAAGTTACAGGTGCTTAAAGTTATTTGAGCTTCCTTTTATACAATTATGATGTCCTAAAGATACAATAAACAATATGGTTGTGTAGATCTTGTTGATACCTTTCCAACGATATATTCCACTTAGAACAACTCCTCCCAAGTAAGAAGTTATGGCCAATTGAAGTTTCAATATTGATTAAGGGACAAAAACCCAAATATCAAATGTGTTAACAAGTGTACATGTTCAAGGAAGGTCCACCACTAATAGAGAAATACATGGAATTGGGCATGAAAACTTGCACACTTTTTAATGCCATTAAGAGATGTGAAACTCTTGGGCTACTCAACGACATCCATAACTCTTCAACGAATGGATGATATTAAAGATACAAAACATTAACTAACCCTATCGGCCCAATGGAATGATGACACATGACATCACCTTATATGATGATGATGGGGACCTGTTGAATGAATGACATGTGGCATTCTTGCACAATCAACAACATAATCAACATGATGTCATCATCACAACGACGTGGTGCAACTTGGGGTTGCCTCGTGGTAGGGACAAATGACATGTTTCAATTTGAAGAAAGGATAGAAATGGGTGACACGTGGCACCCTTCACAAGATTCGATGTGGCATGATGGCATCATGTTGACATCATCATGTGAATGGCTAGGTTCCCCTAAGAACTAGGTCATAGGGCTTGGTCAGATGGGACCAATGCGTTGAGTTTAAAAATGTGAATCAACAGAGCTTGGTCGCATGTTGGGACCAACTCCAATCATATGGAAGAACCTATAGTCAAATGGAACTATGTTAAGCCCAAATTCTATGGAATGGTTATATGGCATGGTATGGGAAGGGCAAAGCTCAAAGTTTAATGGGAAAGGCATAGCTCCTCGATTACATAACTCAAATTTTAATGAATGTCAACATAGGCCAAAGCCACAGACCCTTGGGTTGGTCCTCAATCATCTCATACAACGAAACACTATATATATTTGTGTGTGTGTGCTTGAGTGACTCATTCACACAACAAGCGATCAATGAATAGATCCAGTCTCGACGAAATAGTTTGTTTGAAGTTCTAGTTTTGGTGAATAGTTGAAGGATTGACACTCTATTTGGATTGTGACAGGGACCTTGGTTATGGCCATAGTGAAGTGCTAACCATGATGAATTTTGTATTGTTAAGTTGCAAAAGTTACTTGTGTTGGGGCACATTAGTGTAACAAGGTTTGGCACGAGGGCCATACCCTCACCCTAGTTTCAAAGCATAGTTATAATAATGTTTAAGGCTCAGGCTATCAAGCCTCATAAATAGCCTGATTGGTAGCGTGCCCATGTTGTTTCAGTTAAGACCTTGGTTCAAATCCCAACAACAGTCAAGTCAACACATTTTTATATTTCATTGGGTATGTTTTGTATAACGAATAACAAAACAACAATGGCCATTTTATTGCACCTGTATTGGATTCTGAACAAATTTTAGAAGCGCACCTGGAATGTGATATTTTGTGTTTTATTTTGTTTTTATGGGGTTTTAGGCACGGTATTTGTCCAAATTGGATTTTGGAAGAAGTTAAGCGATCAAGGTTTAGAGATGGATGTAACAAAAGGAAGGAAATGACTTATTGACACTTATATGATGACCATAATCCATTTTTTTTTTGTTTTTGTGTTTTGAGGGTCTATGAGCAAGTTGTAGTGGTTTTTGATGCATTGCGAAAACATGTTTTAAGAATGGGATTGAATGGCTAGATTGATGAATTGGAAACAAAAAAGTATGGGCAACAACATGGTAGCTAGTGACAATTGTTTATATGATAGTTTGTGGCAATATTTATGACATTGGTTGCAATAATAATGGTTGTAGGTTATGACAGTGATTGTAGTGACAATGGTGATAGGTTATTGCAGTGGAAGTGGTTGTGGGTTGTGACAGTGACCATGGACTATGTTGTGACAAAGATTAGAGGTCATAGATTATGACATTACTTACGATACAATGATATATGATGACGGTAGATCCAATTTGAAAATGATATGAAATAGAGGTCAACAAGGAAGTTGAAGAAGGAGGTGGGTTCCTCAACTAAGGTTGAAGCCTCAATCAGGTTGGATCCTAGAGTCGGTTGGAACCTCCTCATCATTGAGGTTGGAGCCTTAATCAGGTTGTAACTTACAGTGGGCAGCTGCTTGCATTCTTTTGAGGTTGGTGCCTCAATCAAGTTGTAGCCTACTGTAAGTAGCAACTTGAGTTCCTTGGGGGTTGTTTCCTCTAGTAGGTCATAGCCTGCAAATTTATGTAATGAATTGAAGATAAAGAAGAAAAATGATTTGTGGTTATCTCTCGTATGAGTTTCCACATAAAAAACTTGTGTCTCTTGTGATGTGATGATGTGTTATTGATGTGCTGATAACTTTATGATGCATTAGTCTATCTGGTGATTAGATGATTATGATTATGATTCAATGCTACATGGTTGATTGATTATGAAAAGTTGTGAAATGATAAAATTGCTCTTACACTTATTCACCCCACCTCCTCTTGGTGTGACCTTTGGGCCAACAAGTGGAACCAAAGCATGTCATCTTCAAGAATAGTTAACTATTGGAAGATGGATCCACAAATTTTTTCGCAACATGGACTTAGATGCAACATTTGTTATGCTTCTGGAATTTGAGCTAAATGAGGTTAAAATAAAGAATGAAATCTTGGCAAAGTAGCTCGATGAAGTTAAAAAACAACTGGGAGAAACATAAAAGCAGTTAAAGGAGAAGAATGACATAATTACCCATCTCAAGAAATATGCAAATGCAACAAGGCAATCAACTAAAGAAATTTAGGAAGATTCTTAGACCAAAACAAACAACAAATGGAAAATATCCATGTACCACAAATTATTTTATGGTTATTGTTTTCTATGTTATGCATTTGGTCATAAGGCAAATGATTACGATTACGGGAGAAATTATTTACAAATTCACATGAAATGCTTTCTATGTCAAAACTTTGGAAACACAACTAGGGGTTGTAAAATAAATCAAAGTAGGGAAAGGAGTTCCCTCAAAGTATGGAAAAATAAGGAAGAAAAGTGTGGCCTCATACTATATGCCTAGAATCAAGAGAACAAATGATATGTTGATAGTGTTTGCTCAAGATACATGATAGGGGATCAAATCAAATTCATCAGCATCAAGGAAATATATAAAGGTAAAGTAATTTTTGGAAACAATGCATCTACACATATTATAGGAAAAGCAACAGTCAACATTGAAAATGGAAGAACGAAAGCACAACATGTGCTATATATAGAAGGATTGAAACATAATTTGTTAAGCATTAGGTAGATGTGTGATCAAGGCTTTGATGTAGTATTCAACTCCAAAAGATGTGAAATCAGAAATGCCGATACTGGTAAGTTGGTAGCGAAAGATATCTGAACAGATGACAACACATATATACTAGATCAACCAAACATTGAAAAATGTTTTGCTGGAAAATTAGATGAAAGCTGGTTGTGTTAGAAAATATTGGGACATATCTATTTCAATAACCTGGCAAAGATTATAAGAACACAGGTTGTCAAATATATGTCTAGGATTTCAAAACCTTGGATAAAGTGTGCAAAGCATGTCAACTTGAGAAGCAAACCGGAGTCTTATTTAAAGAAAAAGAGTATTCAACATCCCGATCATTGGAAATTATCCACACAGATCTCTCAGGACTAGCCAGGACACACACTCTAAAAGGTGAGAGATATTTTATGCTATTTGTTGATGAATTTATGAGGATGACATAGGTTAGATTTCTTGAAAAAATGAAGCATTCAAAAAATTTAAGAATTTTAAAGCTCTTGTAGAAAATGAAATGGACTTGAAGGTTAAATGATTAAGGGTTGATAAGGAGGAGAATTTACCTCCCATGAATTCAATAAATTCTATGAACATCATGGCATTAGAAGACACTTAACTATCGCAAGAACACCTCACCAAAATGGCATGGCTAAAAGGAAAAATAGAATAATTCAGGATATGGTAAGAACTCTTGTTTTTGAAGCTCAATTGTCGGATCGATTCTGGCGAGAAGCAATAAATAAAGTTATGTATACTTTGAACAAGGCTTAAATCAGAACTAAAAGCTCTAAGACTCCTTATGAGCCATGGAAAGGAAGACCAACCACTATTAAACATTTCAAAGTATTTGGAAGCACATGTTACATAAAGGTGAATAAATAAAAACTTGGGAAATTTGAAGCGAGAGTCGATGAAGGTATCTTTCTAGGATATTCCTATTGAAGCAAGGATTACAAATGTTATAACAAAAGAACACAAGAAGTTAGCGAGAATATTTGTTAAAAAGTAGATGAATCACTTCCAAATAATGAAGTTATTCCTCAGGCTCATCCTAACCTTGATATATTTTAAGAATCCCCATTGGAAGAACAAGAAGATGAAAAATTTGAAAAATCTCAGAGAGAAGAAAATGAACCTATGCATAAAAAGGCTCCATCTAGGTATGTACAGGAAAATCATCTAGATGATCATATTTTGGGTGTTAGGTCCCTATAATACCGGTGTAGCCCCCTTATTATTGTTTTTCCCATGTAGCCTCCATATTTTTATTGGTGTGCCCCATAGAAACCCAATATTGTCATTATTGTGCCCTTACATTATTATTGTTATGTAGGCTCTAAGTATATTGTGACCCCCTAGACTCCTATATATACCAAGGAGGTCTTTTCATTTATATCATCCAATAATTGTTCATTTTTGTTATATAAAGGAGGTTTCCCCTTGAAGAGGTTAATTTTCAAGTCATTTGTCTATCTTTTCTTCTGTTTTGCGATATGGTTGCATAACATTTGGTATCAAAGCTTGGATTATATGGTTTTGCTGCTTCAAACATGTCATATTGGAATTTTCACTATAAATTTTTTCTTCAAGGCTCTAGAAGTTGAAATTTAGACCACGTGGTACCTAAATCTTGGTTAACTTCCTGTAAAAAATCAAATATCGATTCACTATATTTTCTGAGATATGGTTCGAAGAAGTTAGGGTTTTTGCATGCTCCAAAATTTAGTCTCAAACAAGCGACATAAGGAAAATCGTCATAACTTTCTCTGCAAGAATCAGACTTGAATTTTGTAAAAAGTGACTGAAATTGCACAAATCGTACCTTGTCAGGTATCATTTTCAAGGCCGAAGGTTGAAACATTGACACGTGGAATTTTTTACAAGTTCGCTCCATGAAACCAGTCCATAATCAGGGCATCATGGGAGATTAGGCATAAGTTTATCTAGAAGAATCCAATCTCAATTTGACCTATGGCATTGGAAAGAAGAATTATAGGGATATCGTAGGATGGAATTTTAGACCATGGAGAGTTGAAATTACAGAGATACAATAGTTTGAAGATCAAGCTCCAAAAAACAAGAAAAAAGGTGTGTATTATTTTAAATTCGCATAATTTTTGTTTGAAAAATCAGTTTGAAGTGATTCAAAGGGAGTAGTGAAGCATAAATATCATTATTTTGTTCCAATATTCCTTAGAACAAAAAACAGATAAATTCAGTAAGCAACCATAAATGTATACTATGACGCATTATGAAGAAGAAGATATACAACATGATATATCAAAATTACAGGACCAAGTGCAACAAATTTCACTCTCACAAAGAGAAACCAATTAGGAGTGATGAATGTTAAGATGTATGGTTTAAAAGAAAAAATAAAAAGGGACATGGAAGGTTTAAAGTAGACATGGAAGGATTGAAAAAGTTATTATGGAAAGGCTTCCTAATGGTGACAATGTAGTCCATGAAACTCTTGATGAGAACAAAAGGAATGTGAATCATGATTTTAGAGACTCTAACCCAAGGATGAAGATCAACCATATTCCAAAGATTGATATGAGGAAGTTTGATGGCAAGGATCTCACAACATGGATACTATAGATGGAATAATTATTTTATCTACATGATGTGCCACACACACAAAAGGTACACATTTCATCCTTATATTTAGAACAAAATCAGTTTTTATGGTATCAATGGCTTTGTTCTCGTAAATCAATTGTCACTTGGAAATTTTTTATGGAAGAATTGGTAGCACATTATGAGCATACAAAGAGGAATTCCTTCTTTATCCAATTGATAAATCTTAAACAAAAGGGTTCAATGACAGAGCACATTGAGGACTTCCAAAGATTGAATATAAAGACAAATTATATTCCAAATTTAATGTCTTCATAGGGACTTTAAAGGATAACATCCAATATCAGGTTTTCCTTTGGGAAACTAACTCATTAGAGAAGGCATTCAAGGTCGCAAGAAAATTTGAAAGAAAATTTATGGCAACAAGGAAGTCTACCACTCACAACTATAAAGATGGAAGTGTTTCCACTCCTAGCCTCCCACAACCTACAAGGTTGACATCACAACAACTAGAGAAAAAAAGAGAAAAAGGGCTTTGTTATAGTCGTGATAACAAATACACTAAGGGTCATAAGTGTGCTGAGAAGAAATTATTTTACATACATTGTGAAGAGGAGGAAGAAAAGGAACAAGAAACATCAAAAGAAGAGGACATGTACCATGAACCAACCCCAGAGAAAGAAGAAATGAATCTAACCATATCTTGTAATGCATTGGTAGGAATTACCACTCCTCAAACTCTCAATATAGAAGGATATATCAAGAGAAAAAAGATAATAGTGTTGATCGATTATGGTAGTACCCATAATTTTATTTGTTGTAAATTAGCTAAGGAATTTAATTGTTTCTATATCTAGCACTAGAGTGTTAAGTGATGGTTGCAAATCGAGGAACTATAAATTGCTCAAGGAATTTCCATAATATCAATCTAACCATGGGGGGATATGTATTGAATAGTCCAATGCTTTCCATTTGAATAGTGTATTGAAGAGTCCAATTGTTACAATCTTTGGGGATGATAACTTCTAATTTTCAAGAACTTTTCTTGAATTTTTCGTAGGAAGGAAAGGAAGTTGAATTAGGGGGCATCACGGAGAAACTGATGAAGATAATCAACTCTAATGGTATGACAAAGCTTTTGAAGAAATAACAATGAGGCATAATTGCACAACTATGCTCATTAGATGTTCAAACATCGAAATCATCTATTTATCCAGATCTCCAAAAAATCTTGGATAATCATTCCAAGGTATTTGAGACTCCCAAAGGCCTCCCACCTATTCTTGATAAATATCATGTTATTCACTTGATTCTAGGAAGTGTTACTCCAACATAATACCTTATAGATATCCCTATGCCCAAAAGAGTAAAGTTGAACGTATGGTTACATAAATGCTAGAGGCATGTACAATTCAACCTATCTAATGTTCTTTCTCCGCTCTAGTAGTATTGGTAAACAAAAAGGATGGATCATGGCATATTTTTTTTGGATTATAGGGAGCTTAATAAGCTCACTATTAAAGATACATTTTCCATTCCTGTCATTGATGAATTGTTTGATGAATTACATGGAGAAATTTACTTCACCAAGATGGATCTTGGTTCAAGTTATCATCAAATTAGAATGATGACTGAAGACATTCTGAAAACAATATTCAGAACTCCTCAAGGTCATTATGAATTTTTGATCATGCCTTTTGGACTTAGTAATGAACCTTCCACATTTCAAGGTTTGATGGATTCCATTTTCAAACCCTTAGAAAAATTGTGTTATTATTTTTTGATGATATACTAATCTACAACAAGTCTTTGAAGGATCATGTTCAACATGTTGACAGGGTGCTCAAACTATTGGAGGAGAAACAATTGTATGCAAAAACCTCCAAATTTTTCTTTGGGGTACAAGAGGTGGAATTTTTGTCATATTGTATCTCATGAGGGTGTTAAGGTAGATCCTAACAAAATTAAATCCATCAACAAATGGAAAATCCACGCAAACCTAAAGCATCTTCAAGGATTTCTCTGGTTGGCAGGGGATTATCACAAGTTTGTTAAGAATGATGGGAAAATAGCAACACCTCTAACACCATTACTTAAGAAATATGCATTTTTTTGGACTGCAAAAGCAACTAAGTCCTTTGAACATCTTAAAGAGGCAATGTGCCAAGCTCCGGTTTTATCTACTCCAGACTTCACAAAAACCTTTATGGTGGAATGTGATTCCTTAGGAAATGGAATTGGTGTTGTTTTAATGTAAGAACGAAGCCCATTGCTTTTGAAAGTTGTCCAATGAAGGGAAAGTATTTACAAAAACCCATTTATGAGAAGGAAATGTTGTCAATACTACATGCCCTGAAGCAACGTCACCCTTACCTAATGGCAAGGCACTTCAAGGTAAAAACAAAGTCTTAAATACTTTTTGGAACAAATATTATCTTCAGAAGAGCAACAAAAATGGGTCACTAAGATGTTGGGTTATGACTTTGAAATCATCTAAAAAAATGGGAAGCAAAATGTTGTTGCTGATGCACTCTCAAGAAGGGATGAGGACGTGGAAGCATTTTCTATGCCATTTCTATATCCAAATTGACTGGATAATTGAAGCAAGGCAGGAATGGAAGAATGGCAAAGAGATGTGGACACTCATTCAAAAGTTGCAGCAAGATCCCAATACATCTGATACATTTATTAAGAAAAATAACTCATTATGGTACAAATTTTTCTTATATCTACGTAATAATTCCAAAATCAAACAAATTATTCTTTTGGAATTGCACAACTCTCCTTTAGGAGGGCACTTAAGATTTTGAAAAACTTACAACAGGGCCAAGAAGGAACTTTTTTGGGATGGAATTAAATTTGATATTTAGAAGTTTGTGGCATAATTTTTGGTTTGCCAACAAAATAAAGTTGAGACAATTAAGACCCCAGGTCTATTGCAACCTTTAGCCATTCCAAGTTAGCATTGGGAGGAGGTCTCATTGGATTTTATCACAGGTTTACCTAAGTGTTACACAGTAAATTGTCACTGTCTTCCTACCAGTCTTCCTACTGTGTCATGAGTCCAAATTATCCATGCTCATGCTCTCTAATGTTGCCAAATGACCCACTTTGCCAAAGTTTCTGCATCATCGCGACTGTTGTTAAAATAAACGCGCTGATGAGCGCTCCAAAACAGACCAAATGCGCTGCCAGCGCGAAAGTACACGTGATTCCCGCGCTGGTCGGATTTCATGAGACAGCGCGTCTGATCACGCTGATATGACCTTCTCTGTTATTCAGCAGCGATGTCAGCGCTCCAGTGCAGTTATCAACCCGCGTTGATCCAGTCTGGGCAAGTTTGTTCTAATAGCCGGCCTTCCAGATGACTCCAAAGCTGGTTGTTGGCCTTGTAAATGTCACCCTCCCTTCTCTGGCATGTCTGTTTCGTCATTTGAGCCACCTTCCTTGGAGATAAGCTCATCCTCCCACCATTCATGGAGACTCCTTCTCCTATTTAAGCCTCCACCATTGCCATGAGATGCTAGTTTTGGAATTCATAATGCTTGGACTGTTGCTGCTAGTGTGTGAGCTTGATAGGTAGCTGGTGTGACAAGTGTGGGATTGCTAGAGAGCTTAAGGAAGGTTGTGAAGTGTTTCTTTCTTGTGTAAACTTGTGTGAGAGAGAGCTTTTGTCTTGGGAGATCTACCTTCAAGGGTGAATGCTTGAGAGACTTGCTGGCTGGACCCTCTTGAGAAGGATTTGACGTCAGAACTATGGTTGTATTGTTCTTTGTTTATTAATAATAGACGACTACCATTATGGTTCCACTCTTATTGTCTTTATGATGGTATTTGAGTTATATCCTTTCTGACTGATATATAGTTACATCTACTGGATTTTATGCTTGTGTTTGTATCGTTCTTTGCATGTGCAGGTGTCCGTGCACGAGGATCGTGAGGATTGTGACCAGCCGGAGCAAAGGAACGGGAGCTTCAACTCTTCTACAAGTATTAGCATTGGGATCCAGGTAGGCCTTCATCATTGGTCTTTTATTTGTAATTAGGAACCTGCATGTTAGCGTTGTTTGATTGTTGCTAGACCTTGTTCGGACTAGTAGGGATTGCCTTTGTCCGTAGAGGGGATTTACCTCCACAACACTAAGTCCGAATGAAAGAGTGTCATCATGGTGGTAGTTGATACACTTACCAAGTATGTAAATTTTTGTGCATTATATTATCCTTTTAAAGCCAATACAGATGCTACTAAATTTATGGAAACAATTCAAAGCTACATGGAAACCCAAAGATTATTGTAAGTGACAGAGATCCCAGTTTCACTGGAACTTTTTAGTCGAAATTATTTTCTTGTCTTGGCACTCAATTAGCTCATAGATCATCTTATGATCCTCAATTTGACAGGCTAATTGAGATAGTGAACAAATGTTTGGAAGGATATCCCCATTTCTTTGTATATTATGAACAAACACAACGGGTCAAGTGGTTAGCTCTGGATGAATGGTGGTATAACAATTCCTTCCATATTACATCAAAAATGACCCCATTTATGGCACTTTATGGATATGATCCACCATCCATCACATCATCTTTAACAAAAAAATCTAAGGTTCAAGTAGTGGAATATCACATCAAGCATCAAGAACAAGTTCTCCAACTCTTAAAGGATAAACTCGCTCTGGCGCAAAATCGAATGAAACAATAGGCGGATCAACATCGCAGTGAAACAAGTTAAGATGTAGGTGACTAGGTATTTTTATGGCTACAACCATACAAACAAATGTCCCTCAAGCAAGCTAAGAAATATAATAAATTATTACCTAAGTACTATGGTCCTTACAAGGTGTTGCAAAATATTGGTACTATGGCATACAAATTGGAGCTGCCTACATCTTCCCGAGTACACCTAGTTTTCCATGTGTCATACTTAAAGAAGGTTATTGGTTACAAGATCCTAGTTCAAACAATATTTATAGAACTTGATGAGGAAGAAAAAATAATATTGAATTTATTTTTGTGGAAAAACCTGTGAACAATTTTGAAACCAACGTTTCGGACTAGCTTAGTGAGTCCATCATCAGGGCAATGGGATTTGTATTTTGAGAAGAGAGAGCGCGAAATTATGGAGCTTCTTAATAGTTAATTGAAAAATTTTTGATGTCTTCTTTTATTGTCGACTTACAAATGACTAATTGATTAATAATTAATTAATTATTTATTTATTTATATAAGTATTTATTTATATTATTATTATCATTTATTTATTTATTATTATTATTTATTTTATTTTAATTAATTAATTAATTAATTTTATTTTATTTTAATTAATTAATTAATTAATTTTATTTTATTTTTTATTTTTTATTTTTTTATTTTTATTATTATTATTATTTTTAAAATTTATGTTATATATTTCAGTTCTTTGTTAAATGTTTTACTAGAATGTATATAATTTTAAAGTAAAGGATTTTTTTATGTTAACTTATTAAATTTTTCTTAAAGGAGAGTTAGATAGGGTGCTAGCTATGATAGGTTATATTTATTTATTTATTAATTAAATAACTTTATTTATTTATTTATTATTATTATTATTTTATTATTATTATTTATTATTATTATTATTATTATTTTTTATAAATGAATGTTTGTAAATCTGTGTTTATTGCTTTTTTATTTTATTTAATAAGGGTTTCCAGGTGTTACTTAATTTTAGTCCGTCGTCTCTATTCATGTTGTTGGAGGATTTTTCAATTTCAATTGCCTCTTTCACCCTTCTTTTTAAATAATGGTCTTTCTTGTGAATTAATTTTGCTTGTTCCATGCAAATATAGTGTGAGGAAGAACATGCATGCTCTGCCAGACCTGATTTTTCCGACCTGTTTCTTGAAATATCATTAATGTGTTCTTTTAACCTTATGCCAAAGGATCTCCCTGTTTCACCTATGTATACTTTGCCACATGAGCAGGGAACCAAGTATACTCCTTTGTGATTTTTTGGGTCTATTAGGTCTTTAGCAGAATCTAGCATGTTTTTGATGGTGTTAGGGGGTGTGAAGGCAACCATGATGTTATGCTTGGTGAGAATTCTGGCAATTTTGTCTGTGGTTCCTTTTATATAGGGTAAGGAGATTCTAGGGTTTTCAAGAGTTTTTCTTTTTTGGGTATTGGTTGTGGATTCTTTAATTATTTTTTGGATAATATTTTTCTGATAGCCATTGTTTATTGAAGCCTAAAGCAGTCATTGAAGCAAGAACCTGATAGTTATAAAATCGATCAATTTTAGAGTATCTCATTAAGTGGAAGAAATTACTTGCTGAAGATTCCACATGGGAGGAGGAGAATTTTATACAAAAGCATCTGTAACTACTCAAGCATTGAGGACAACACTTTTTTTTGAAGGAGAGGGCACGTTGAGTCCCTATAATACTAGTGTAGACCCCTTATTTTTATTGTTTGTGTAGTCCTCTTATCATTGTTGTGCCCCATAGAAGCCCACTATTGTTATTGTTGTGCCCTTACATTATTGTTGTTATGTAGGCTATGACTATATGGTGACCTATTAGACTCATATATATACCAAGGAGGTATTATCATTTGTACGATACAAGAATTGTTCATTTATGTGATATAAAGGAGGTCACCCCCTTGAAGAGGCTAGTTTTAAATTCATTGATCTATATTTTCCTTTATTTTGTGATATGGTTGCATAACATTGGGAAATAAAAAAGTAGGTATGTAAACTAGAAGAAAACCTATAGGTACATCATCTCAAGAGAACATAACATTTTTGTTAGTCATGGAACCACATAATTTTTCTCTAGCTAATAAGGATGAGTACTGTATCAAAGCCATGGATAAAGAATTGAACCAGATTGAAAAGAATTAGACTTGGGAATATGTACCAGGGCTAAAGGGAAAAAATGTAATTGGAACTAAACGAGTGTATAGAAATAAAATTAATGAAAATGGACAGGTAGTAAGAAATAAAGCATGACTTGTGTTGTAACCTTGGAGACAACCTCCAACTGCAAGAGGTCAATGCCCAAGACATTCACTGGTTTGATAAAAACTTTTAAAATAATGGACCAAAGGGAGAGAGATTATGAGCTGTAATGATTTCTCTAATTCTAAAACATGTCATTCAGAACTAGAATGGCCATGAGTCACATTGAACTAAAAAAATAATTGTAGTAGAAAATAAAAGAAGACAAGGTTTCAACATAGGGAATTAAGAATCTGAACCTTAACTCTATGGAAAGAATGGTTAGCAGAATAAGAAACTATGGGTGAATTTGTGTAACGTGGAGAACTTCATTAATGGTTTTTAATAAAAAACTTGAGTACCAATAAGTAAATTCAAAGCTATTAACTAAATAACCCAACTACATCGTACACTATTCTAATAGAAGAAAAGCATAGATGACTTGAAAAATAGAGAAAGGAAAAACAAATCTACAACTCTCCTAAATATGGAATCAATCTCGTCTTTATTATTCGATTTCAGAGAGAGATTACATTACATATTGTCATGAATTTCAGACTTTGAACCCCTTCCAATTGCTGGTTTTGGACTTTTATTTCTGGCCAAGTCTAACTATTCTTTAATCAGTTATGTAATTAATCTTTCACACAATTACAAAAATGTTTTTGAAAAGGTTTAAAAATAAGATTGCATTATTTAAATGTTGTATATAATAATATATAACATTTAATATCCCCTTAAAACAAAGCCCCACCCCTTTTAAAATATTTACAAAATATGATATTTGGGCTTTCAACCTATTTTAAAACATATACATAAAAATAGGGTTTGAGTATGTGTAGACTTTGAATTTCATAGGTAAAAAAAATATTGTTGTGCTCATGGGTCCCAGTCTTCAGTCTCGTGCATGTGATTCCGACAATGTTTTCAATTAAATTGTTTACCGCTCTTGGGGGATTTCACACCGTTATGTGGTTTTTCAATGAGAGATGGTAGGGAAGATCATCGTTGTAGATTTCCCGATCATTTATTCGGAGAAATAACATCTTGGGGGCTCCTCAACACATAAGTCTCATTCTTCTTATACCATTGAGATTGCAAATGTGAGCAGTCCAATTTAAACATGCCTCGATGTGCTTACAACATGCATGTTTTTTTATTCAAACGCCTTTTAGTCTTTAAAATGCTTGTACGAAGGCCATCACTATGAATAGTCCAATAACTATTGTAAGAGGATTTTTCACAATGATTGTTAGGCTTTATATTTGCAACTTATCATGAAGTTTTAATGAAAATCACAAGAGACAAACCAACTCTATTGCTCTGCGGACATTAGTTCACAATTTAAAACAAAAATCTTAGACATGGAAGAAGAAATAACACAAATGAAACCAATATTTTTATCTAGGGAAAGAAATATGATAAAAATCCCAATGCTTTCTTTCCTTAATCAAATGAATAGAGATGCATCACAATTGCTTTTCTCAACTGAGCACACCCTGCAAGTGCACAACCTATCTCTCTGCTCACTGAAGCCCTCTAACCTAGACTTGATCAAATTTTTCCTCGGCTTGAGATCTTAGTTCCATGCACTATTCCTTGAGGAATTAGCCCCTATTATTTAGGAAATTCCTCTAATTGAATTGCACAATTCCTTAGGCTGATCATTTGACTTCATGCAACACCTGTACACTCAATACTAGTCTACAATTTATGTTACACTGCCTTGGAATCTCCACCTCAATTGCGCCACTTGAATTCTCTGCATGAACTGGATATTTTGGGTTGATTTATCAGTTAACTGAATGATCACTAATTTTTACTGAAGTCCCACTACTTAACTGGTCTTCCGCTAGTTCCTCCAAACGCTGGAACTAGTTTAACTGAAAACAACCTAAGATAACTGACCTTGATTGCTACAAATTAGCAATCATACATGAAAAACTAAACTCTAACTCCTCCAAATCGAATTTACTGAGTAAGTTGGGTGATACAAGCCATATCACAGAAGTTAACATCATCCAAGTTGTTTGTTGATGCAGAAATTCATTTTTTCTCAATTTAATAAAGGAAAAATCAAATTGAGAATTTCTTACTGCATTTTTCAACACTCCCTCTCAGCAAGAAAGGGATTATCAATCACCCCTATCCTGCACCTATGGAACTCGAACGTCACTCTTGACAAGGCCTTTTTCAAAATGTCAACATATTGTTCCTGTGTAGGAATGTACTACAACAACATAATCGGCCTCCGCACACAATCCCATAAATGGTGATACCGAATATCTATATGCTTGGATGAATTATGAAAAAAAAGATTTTCAGAGAGCTTGATGCAATTCTGATTATCACAGTAGATCACAGTTGGATACATCATCTGAATAAACAATCCAATAATTATCTTTCTCATCCAGAATGCCTCACATGATGCTTGATTGGCAGCCATGTATTCTTCTTTTGTCGCGCTGAGTGCCACAAATATTTGCTTTATTATGTACCAAGAAATTGCTGCAAACCCAATACTGAAAATTCTACATGATGTACTCTTTTGGTTTGATAGACTCCCCACCCAATCTACATCTGTGAAGCCACATAACTTCACTCCCTCTGTCCATTTGTACCATAGTCCAAACTGGGTATGGCCTTTGAGGTACCATAGAACATGCTTAGCTGCCCTCCAAAATAATTTGGTTGGTCTACCCATAGCTTGGCTTAGTTGGTTGACTGCATTGCACATATATGGTCATGTGTTCATAGGATACATTAGTGAACCCACCAACTGCTAGTAAACAATAGCATCCACTTCCTCACCTGAAGTGGCATCATATTTCCTCCAGTTGGTCGCTAGAGGTGTCTCCATGGGTTTGCTAATGTCCATGCGAAACCTTTGAAGTAACTTGTTGGAATACTTGCCCTAAGAGACAAACATTTCCCCATCGCCTTGCCATACTTCCAATCCGAGGAAGTAGTGCATGAGACCCATGTCCTTCATTTCAAACTCTCTTGTAAGGTCCTCCTTGCAACATCTGATCAACTTCTCATCACTAGTTAAAATCAAATCATTAACATATAAGACAATAATCAACAATTTACCTTCTATCAAGATGTGATAGAGGTTTTAATCCACTTCAATTTTGGTGAAGCGTAAACTGGTGAGATAACTATTGATCCTAGTGTACCAAGCACATGGTGCTTACTTGAGACCATACAACACTTGCTTGAGTTTGCACACATGAGAATCCCGATCAAAAGTCTCTAAGCCTTATCGTTGCTGTCACACGGAATGAGTCATTCTTGCGGACAAGACCGACCTCCCTAGTATCTAATGATATCTAGTGACAAACAAGCCAATCAAACTCTATCTTTCTCTAAATATGAAATTTATAAACAAAGGCAAACAAGTGTTTTAGGCCTACCTTGGGTCCAATGCAAGTTTGTGGAAGCCTCACTCCGTTGATCCAAATGATCTCCCTTGTAGAGGATATGCAGACACAAACAAGCACACAAATTAAATAGCACCTGAAAAGCCAATATAATAAAGCATACTTATCATGATGATCAAGGAATTCATGAAACAAATCACATAAGACAATTTGTTGAGAAAAATGAATCTGATTGTATTAATTCAAATCAAAGAAAAACTTTACAACCTGTGCCTTGATGCTGTTCAAGCTCCTCCCAGGGTCCAACAAGAAGTCTCCTCTACTTTGACAAGTTTGACTCTCTTCCCAATGAAGCCAAAAGGTATGTGATCTCTCCTCTCAAGCTTAACTAGGAAGTCTCAATTCCACCAGCATTTACCCTAAAAAATGTTCAGCTTCTAACCTCTCTAGCAACCAGCCCAATGCCTTAATTTATAGTGCAATGGAGGGAAGTTACTAGGTCCACCTTCAAAGGGATAGCTCCTCTCATCAAGGGATTAACTCCTTCTCTTTTGGGATGCATGAACCACCTAAGAGTGAACCATCCATGTCAAAATTCCTTCTAGAATCATCTAGAATTAACCAAAAGTGAGTTTTTTAGATTAAACTTGCGCCTTTTTGACTTTCACAGGGGTCCGCACCCACTCATTTAGAGACAGAGCGGGCGGGTCTGCAGGTAATATGAACAGGGGGTGCAGGACCGCAGGCAACAGTGAGAGAATGTGCGGAACTAGAGCTTTGTTGATTTTTAAGGTCTTTCTCTCATTTTCAAAGCTTGACATGAAGAGTTGAGGTTTGAGACTTGCTTAGGAGGACAGTATGAATGATGATAGACCCATACTGACTGCAAATAGTCATGGTGACAATATTTTGTGTAATAGATTGCCCCCTAAAGTGCGAAGTCTGTAGTAGATGAGGATTTCATTTATCATCTAGGAAGAGTGAAGTACTTTATCATTTCGAGGATCATCTTGTGGAGAGCCCGGTTGCAACCTGTAAAAACATTCAATGCAAAATATATATATGAGATCATATCATCACTGAGGTAGGCATTCCCATACTCAGATCAAAACTGACTAGAAAATTAACTACTGCTCTGATATAGGAATGATCTTGTAATACATCACAAGTATAGACACATGTAGACACAGTATGGACGCAGCCATCTGTTTATGAATAGTCCACAGTATAATGAATAAAAAATTCCTCGCAGCCTGGATGGCGGAAACTAGATCCAGGGTCTTCGTTTCTACTTCCCGAAATAGTACGATTCTATCCATGCGAATGAATGTGTTGAAGTCGAACATGGTAGAAACCACTTGATTACCAGTCAATGACGTAAACTGTTAACAAGTGTGAGAGAAACCACCAGTAATGTCAATGGCTCTCAAAGTACTCAGTATAATCCATGAGATGTGAATAGATGTGTTGATGTCGAACATGCCACAGAATCCTTTGATCGAAGGTCAATGATGCAACCTATCGTCGAAGGCGAGAAACCTGCCATTGAGGCATGCAGATCCCAAGGTACTGACGATTTCTAGATCATCTTTCTAGATAATGAGCTGAAGTCAATAGAAAGCGATCCGTCGTAGGCAAGCCCACAACACGAAATCATAGATTAAGTTTGAAGAAATTTAGTTGCAAGGACTGACTCAGGGATGGTCAAGATGGATGACAGATATTTTTCAGATGAATGGTTGATTTGCACTGACCTCTTGAACACATAATGACACAACAGATGGTTTGGTGACAATTGACCCAAAGTTAATACCCAGAAACCGGCTGAAGACTTTCAATATGGTTTGATCAACTATTAGGCAAAGGATTTCCCAACCCAGGTGAATAAAAGTGTCGTGTTCAAGAGTGGTTACAAAGTATGACAAACAGGGTCATTTTTCTCTCTTTTCCCCCACCATTTCTGGCAAGTACCTCTTTATTTTTGACAAGCTTGAGGAGGATAACATTTGCTTGATTATAAGCTCATCCTTCAGATGAGTCCAACTTAGTTTAAATTTGAACCCTAAGAAGGAGTGGTCCGTTCCTGTTTGTAATTGAACAGGTCCTTTACTATTAAATTTTAACGAGTCTAGTATAGGAGAAACTCGGCGTTTTTCAATTTTAGAGAGTCTGAAAAAACTTAAGAAGACTCCATGGTTGTCCTTTGTCGTAAATTTGTGTCTCCCAAGCCCGAAAAAGTATAAAATAATACTTGAGAGAACCGCTTGATCATTACGACCAAGGAGTACTTTTCGTAATTAGTGCCTCTGATCCGAAAAAGTAAAAAAGCGATCAATGACACGTTGTTTTATAACCAATATCGAATTTGAAACGACAAAAATCCGACAATCTTTTCATGTTTTTATGGTCAGAAAAGAGCTGTAAGTGGACTGTATTTTTAGTTCCATTTTAACGAGTTTAAAAAGAAAAACCCGACGATCTTTTCATGTTTTAGGAGTCAGAAAAGAGCTTAAAGGTGACTTTAATGTTTTTTCGTCGAAAATGACCGATTTCGCCTGAAAAATCCGTTATCCTGAACAAAAACTCAAACATTACTCATACCTGTTTAAAATGAATAAAAATGATGCAAAAGTTACCTCTTTAAAGTGAAACATAAACAAATTAAAAACTCATTTATTCAAAAAACTTATAAAAAGGGCTTTTTTTACTGTTTGAGTTTTGGGTGAGAAAATAGAGCTTTTGGTCAGAAACTTCCTGTGAAGATTGCGGAAAATCCGTCCATTGGAATCGAGCGCCGTCTCCTCTAGGTCATCTACATCATCCTACTCTTTAATTTCATCCATTTCAAATTTGTTTTTAGCTTTTAATTTCATTTTTTAAGGGATTCTTAGGCTAGAAACCCGCGCGCGGGGGCCCGCAGGCACAGCACAGGTAACTTGCGGACCTCGACTTTTTCGTAACAGGAAAAAAGTCAGGGGTCCGTACCTGCCGTGAAGGCAAGGTGTGGACCCATGCACTGTCTCTAATAGAGAGGGTGCGGTCCTCGCAGCAAGGGTTTTTAAACCTAAAATTCTCAAAATGCACACAAAAACTTTGCTTTTAGATATTCTAATTCGCCTTTTTGTTGAATGTAGAGTATACATCATGATTGATTGGCGAGAATGGGAGCATGAAGATGTCGATCTTGCTGCGATAAATCATCAACCTTCGATTGATGCATTGAAGGCATGCAGATTATACAAATTCTGGGCCATACCTGGCATGAGGGTCCAGGTGGACTTCTTGCATTGGCTGGTAGACAGGTGGAGCATACAGGACCAGTGTTTCTTCATTGGTGGTCACCAGCTTGAAATGGAGCTGGCAAACATATACTTTTTGACTGGTTTACCTAAGAGATGTGAACACTTGACTCTATTCGGGACTAGGCCAGGTGGCCAGTCTGTCGATAGCCTCCGGCTAGAGTTCTGTAACAACCAGACTAGAGACAAAGGGATAGATATCAAAACCATATCCCTTCCTGAACTCAAGGTAATTGTGTTTGCTGTTACTAGGCTTTGTGGGAGTGCAGCACTACATGCAGCCACTGCATCCCAGATGCGGATGGCAGTTGACTGCTTTCGAGGCACCATCTTCAACTGGTGCGATGCTGTGTTGGCCAATATAAAAGGCCAACTGACTAGAGCCAAGAACGGACAACTGAAGACCTTTGGATATGGTGCTTTAGTCATGAGATTTGGTCTAGAGAGGGTCCCAATGTTGGTCCCACAGCACCTCACTGTTGGAGCTGGACTTCCTCGAGAGCCCAAACTGATGCGATGGGTTGCAGTTATGGCCCGTCATCCTGAGGAGGGGACAAAGGTCGTTCGATTCACTCCTGAGTATTTCCATTGGCTGGAAAACCAGGTTTTTGCTATTCAGGACTTTCCTTATGCTGGGGTAGATTTCCGTGGTGACCCAGACATGGCTCTTCCACCAGGAGAGCAATGGGATGACTCAGGTAAAATCATTTTCAACATTTTCCTAGTTCAATTTTTTTTGTTTTTTATCTCGTCTCAAAATTGATAGTAAAAGTTTCAAATGCAGATGTAGGTCCATGGAGACCAGCCGCTCTCCGGCCCTACGAGAGGAAACAACTAGCTGCAGCGGCACCAGCCCCACAGGACGAATCAACAGAGACCTTGGCCGAATTGGAGAGCCATCTAGAGCGTTTGATAGGAGACATTCCGGAGACCGGCATAGATGACATTCCTCTTTGACTACAGCGCTATGTGATTGGGGTCCTAGGACCTTTCAGGAGGTTCCTTTGTAAGGTGGCTCGTACAGTGGTTTCTTATCGAGATCATCACCAGTGATAGGATGATCACCTATTGTAGGCACATATGACATTTTTTGCTTTTTGTACTATCATTTTGCCGATCATAAGGTGTTTTTAAACCTATGATCGAAGACGATGTATATTTTGACACACTCCTATATTATACTATATCACTATTACCGGCTTATTTTGTAAAACATGTTATGGAATGCTTTTAAATTTAGTTTTATGATTATTGCAAATGTCTACTTAACATTCGAGAAGCAATTGCATCTGCTAATGTATTTAAATATCTTGGAATATGCTGATATTCAATATAATCAAATTCACGTTCCAAGAGACGAAATCTAAAAAATAATCTTAATAATACTGGATTTCTAATGGCATATACTCTATTAAGCTGTAATACAACGAGTTGAGAATCTAACCTCACTATCAAACTCCGAATCCCAAATGAAATAGATTCAGATAATAACTCAATCACTGCACTATACTCTGCAATGCTGTTCGTTGTTTGACCGAGGCTTACCCCATGCATAGATACCAACTCGTCAGAGGGCGAATAGATAACCCAAGCCACGGAATAAATGTTCCGTGTATTATGACAAGCACCATCAGCAAAACCAATGTATGTTGGAGAGGCGTCGACATCTGCAATATCAAGAGTAGAACCAAGATAAGTAGGAATAATGACGAAAAACACTCTCTAAGCTAAGTCTAGAAAGAAAACTAACCTAACTAAAAATCTCCACACCCAGATTTTTAAGCATAATACCTCTTCAGGTAAAGACCATTTCTGGGTTTACCTAAAGAGACCCCGTCAAAGTCTACCAATTCATAGGCCCATTTTGCTAGCTTTCGCTTAACAACATAAGGACCATGCCACATGGGTACGAGTTTCCCAGCGCCTAATTTATCATTTGCTTGATCGTACAATAAGACTAGGTCTCCTTCCGAAAAATTTCGAGGGGTAACATTTCGATCATACTGAGCTTTAATACGTTTGGCATGAGTTTCGATTGCTAATGCAGCATCATGTCAATTCTCATCTAGCTGAGCCAAGTATAACAAACGTTTTTCCTCTTCGGAAGTGGCTGGAAGTAACTCGATGGCCATTTGCAATGACGCGATTTCACATTCAATGGGTAACACAACTTCCAGACCATAAACTAGTTGGAAAGGTGAACCCTTTTGACGTTTTTACTTAGGTTCGATACACCCAAAGCGCTGAAAATAGCATGTTATGCCAATTCGACCTATGAATCCCAATGATTCGTCAGATGATGATGACTAGAACTTTGTTGATGGCTTCAACCAGACCATTCGGTCAACAAATGAATCAACTCGATCTTGATATGCTGCGAGCTACCTCTCCGCCTTTGTTCCTAGTGCCCTAGCTCCCTTTGTATCTGCCTATTACCACGCTGAGGGTGGGTATTGATCCCGAAGTGGCTCTGCTCCTAATGTAGGACGATGGATATCCATTCTCGCATCCATCTTTTGTCCTCTGATACCATGCTTTCAAGTGCGTGCTTGGCGTGTGTGGGCTTGTGGATAATATGGAGTTGAACTGTTGTGACGCGAGCCAAGTTGGCCTGTAAGTTCAGTCATCATAATGTTTCGAAAATGACACCCATGATCAATGATAATCGCTTGTGGAACACCAAACCTAGCAATTATATGATTGAACACAAAAATCGCAGCTGTTTTGCCATCTGCCTCAAATGTAGGCATCGCCTCGGCCCACTTGGTAAAATAATCTACTGCAAGGATGATATACGCATGCCCCCCGGCCGAGTGAGGGTTACATGTAATAAAATCGATACCCCATTTCGTAAAATGACCGACGACAATTATAGGGTGGAGAGGAGCAGGTGGAGCGCGCATCTTTCGATCAAAAATTTGGCAGTTGTGGCATTTTTGGACCGCGTTGATACAATGTTTAAACAAAGATGGCCAGAAGTAGCCAGCATGCAATATATTTTGGGCTATGGAAAACCCAGACATATGACCGCCACACGCCCCAGAGTGACAGTCATTCAGAACCCTTTCAGCTTCCTCATGAGTTAAACAACGTCAAAAAATAGAGTCCGCCTCACGACCATCAAGAGTATCTCCAATAATTTTGAATTGTTGGGACTGGAATCAAATTTTTCGACGTTCTGACCTTGAAATTTCTGGCCGAAAGGATTGGGTCTGGAGATAAACGATGATATCCCCATACCATGGATCTAAAGTGTTGATTAGAAACAAGGATTTGTCCGCAATGGGCTCCTCCGCCACAGTTTCCGTGTCAGCACGTGAGAAGTCACACATTAACTCCGCAAAAATTAAAGATTTCTTCGACTTAGACTTTTCAAACTCCAAGTCGAACTCCTGCAGGATCACGATCCATTTGGAGTACTTGCCCCCTAGCAATTGTTTGGTCAAAATGTAGATCATAGGCTTGCAATCAGAAATTACTGTAGTTTTACGTAGTAAAATGTAATGACGAAAATGTTGGATAGCTTGAACAGCTGCCAATGCCAATTTCTCCACATGTGAGTATTTTAGCTCAGTTGGATTTAAAGTGCGACTAAGGTAATATATCACATGTTCAGTACCGAATTTGTCTTCCTGAACTAACACCATTTCGATGGTGGAATGGGAGGCGGTGAGATACAAGAAGTAGTCCTGGTTGTAGTTGGGAGGATGCAATAACGGTGCATGGGTCAACGCATGTTTTAGTGCATCAAAAGATTTATCAGCTATCTCATCCCAAAAGAATGGAGTATTCTATTTCAACAACTGGGTAAAACCCTTTGTGATCTCGGCGTAGTTAGGAATGAATCGACGTAAAAAGTTTGCTTTCCCTTACAAACTTTGGAGTTGGCGAAGACTTGAAGGAGGAGGCAATTTGACAATAGCTTCAACCTTCGAGGGATTGACGTGAATGCCGACTTTCGAAACAACAAACCCCAACAACCGACCCATTTCTATACAGAAAACACACTTGTGTGGATTCAACCTAATCCGATAATGCCTACACCTCATAAAGATTGCTTGTAAATGGATGAGATGATCAACTCGATGTAATGAATGAGCAGGTAAATCATCGAGATAGGGTTGCACAATGTGCTTGATGTCATGAAACGCGTAAGACATGGCTCTTTGAAAAGTTGCCCCAACGTTCTTGAGCCCAAAAGGTAATTTGCAATAAGCAAATGTCCCCCATGGACAAATGAAAGCCGTTTTTGGTTGATCAGCAGGTAGAATATTGATTTGATTGTATCCGGAAAAACCGTCCATGAAGGAGAATATTTCACTTCCGGCACAATCATCAATGATTTGATCGATATAGGGAGTTGGGTAATTGTCTTTTGGACAGGCTCGATTAATGTCCCTATAATCGATACATATTCTTATTGTCCCCTGATTTTTGTTAACAGGAACAATATTCGATACCCAATTCGTTAACGAAATCAGATAAATGAAACCTGCTTTGAGTAATTTTTCAACTTCTGCTTTAATAGCAGCAGCTTTTCGCGGGTGGATCTGACGCAAATGTTGCTGGACGGGTTTAGCATCCGAGTAAGTTTTGATTTCATGAACAACAATTGTGGGGTCAATTCTTGGCATTTCCTCATATGACCAGGCAAACACGTCGCGGAATTCTTGAAATAGGGCCTTATATGTTTGAATTTTATCTTCCGTACAAGAGGCACCTATATGAATGTTTTCAACAATTCCAGGCTTAATCGAAATATCAATAGGAATAGTTCGAGAAATGTTTCTCAAATTTAACTCTGAATCAAGATTTTTCATTAGATTCTGAGGTTCCTTGACATATTCAATCGTAAAAATAGATGAAAAATCATTTTCAAAACGATCAATCTCAGGTAAAAACGAAGATCTATGATGAAGATCTTCCCATGGTAAATCATCGACACATAGGATTTCACGAATTTGCTCATCAGTGTGAACAAGTTCGGAAAACGCTGTTGAATCTGAGTTTGATGTTGAAAGTGATTCCTCATGGACCACATTCATTAAGTCAATTTTGGTTGAAGATGGGTCGGAAAACGACTGCACGGCCTGATACGCAATTTCATACAGGCTCAAAGGCATAACATTACCAAATGAGGCTATCTCAGATTTAGAAGGTACGATCCAAGGATCATCATAAACAATAGTGTTTGGCGAAATCATATGAATGGTTGCAGTAGAACACGATGCGTTGATAGGAGGAAAAGGAAAAGTTCCCAGTAAACCAGAATCTTTAACTAGTCCTACTCCAACATCCTTATATGTGATAGTTGTTTTGCCGACATGCTGAATACTTTCAGAAGAGGCTGGGTCGGATGAAAAGTAAGTCAGCTGGTCTATAGTTATGATCTTTCCATTATGAGGGAACTTTATAAGCTGAAAGACCGATGAAACGACATCTGTCATAGCGTAAGACCAACTATGACCCAAGAGAAGGTTGTAATCTAGAGGGGCATCAACCACCTCCACATCTAGATTAACAGTTTTGCCTTCAACCCCTATAGGTAGATCCTGTAGAATGCCAAAAGGATGAAACCCACGGCCATCAAAGGCCTTTAGAATCATCGGGGATTGATTTAGCGTAGGAGAACCAAGCGATCTCCAACATTGTATCGACATAATACACGTTGAGGCTCCCTCATCAATCACAGTCCTATAACAAGGTTTGTTTTTTACTAACACTGGGATCTAGAAAGCCATTTGATGAGGTAAGCGTGATGTACTATTTTCTAGATCAAAAATTATAAGGTTCGAGTCCTGAACGTCAACAGCTCCTATAGCCGACAATAGTAATTTACGCTGTGCTGGACTTCCAAAGCCGACATTGCTGAAGGTGAAACAGCCAAATCTTCAACAATGTTATAGTTCTGATCCGCTCTCGCATGTGGATTGAAAGCTGACTTTCGAAGTATACCCTTGGCAGGCGGTTTGATTACTAAGTCTGGGTTAGGTTTCTCGATCTGTAGTGGATCGGAACCGGGAGTTGAAGTTGATGGGTTTGAATGAGAAGATTCTGCTTCTTTACCATGAACAAGACTTTTACTTCCATAATCATGCAATCGAGTCGCAATCCTAACATGGGACATCATCATTATGGGTTCTTCGGAGGCATTTGAGGAAGAACTTATCATCTTACTGTCTTGAGTAGGAAAAGGATCCTTCAAAACAGCAGGAGTTTGGGAACCTTTGACAATTTTCACAACCTTTGCACGATGAGGGCAGTCTCTTGTAAAATGCTCTTCGTCACAAATGAGACAAGGATAACGAGGTTTGCGTTTCTCATCAGTAGATTCCGCTTTTTCGGGTTTCTCTTTCGAATTTTTATCTCTTTTATTTTTCTTCTTCCCTTTCTTCTTGTCGCCGGATTTTGATTTGGCTGTAGATGACTCTACAACATGAATATCAGTGGAAATTTCCGCGGAAGAATTTCCTGTCGGGGAATCTGGTAAAGTTATGATAGGAGAAGAATTCTTGGAAGATTTCTTCTTACTTTTGGTATTAACCGTACCAATCATACCATCAGCGGCATGAGACCCTGAAGGAGCTGCAGTGATTTGATTTTGCTTAGGAAGATCGAGGATTTTCTCGTGTAACGTACCTGACTGCGTATAAACTAAGTCAAGGTACTGAGCTTGAGCAATTACTTGCTCTTCAGTAACGACTCCGGCCTTAGCTACATCCTCAGTGATATTCGGCAATAAAGATTTGACAAACCATTCAGCTAAGATCTGATCCGGAATAAAAACTTTCACTAAATGCCATTGACGTCTCCATTCATGAATGTGATCTGAAATGTAAGTGGACGTGGACTACTTTAATGAAGTTAATAATTCCGTGCCATTGTCATATCTGACTAGCAACTGAAAATGAGTTAAAAACGAAGTGGCTAACTGACTAAAGTTATAAAAAGTGGCTCACGGTAACTCAATGTACCACTTGGCTGCAAGACCAATTAGAGTGCGCTGGAAAAGCCTTAAACAGATTGAATCATCTGAAATGGAATTAGACACACACCAGAGGTGATAAGTCATCACATGGTTCGACGGGTCCTCTCCTGATTTGCCTTCAAACTTAGGAATATCACTAGGCAACTTATTCGGCATTGGCGGCCAAAACGGAAGATAGTTAATTGGATCATTCGTAAGGCACTACAAGTCAGGCAAGTCCAAAGTTACAATAAACGGTAACTGACGATTATGGTCCCTGAAACCCTAGGTCATGAGACCAGCCCCAGGAGGAGGATATCCAAGATAACTAGGAATTGGAATTGCATTTGGGATATTATATCCTCCCGGAAAACCAGGATTAACCGGACCGTACTAGGGTTGTTGAGGTTGTTGATATGTATACCCAGGGTACGGTTGATACTGATAGACTGGCTGCTGCACAACAGGACCGAATTGGTACTGTCCCTGGTACGGTTGATAAGTAAATTGAGGTTGACTTGTGACAACCGTACTTGGACCAGGTTGTCCTACAGGCATTTGAACCGAAGTCTGAATTGTGGATCCAGACTGAGGTAAAGATGTCTGAGGAGTTGATACAGGAACAGTAGAAACCGGAGCTGTCGATACTCCAGAAGTAGGTGGGGTAGATTGAATAGATTTTGCAGCAGTTGCAGTAGTCGTTTGAGGTGGAGTACGAGGTGTACTAGGCCCAGATTGAGAAACTACAGAAGGTGCAGAAGTTTGAATAGTAGACTGGACCGGTTGCTGGGTGAACCAGAAGCCAAAGGTTGTCTAGTTTGAGATGACAACTGTACATTTGGTTGCAAGACCTGTTGAGATTGAGATGGATCCCACACTAAGTTCATTCCGGGGTACGGACCCATAACAGGTTGAGAATATTGAGGACCATAATCGGGTTGAGGGTAGGGTTGATAATTCAAAGGTACATTTCTCGCTCCTTGGACATATGATTGACCGGAAGGTGGTTGGAAACATTGGGTTGGATACTGACCTTGAGGTTGATAACCTTGAGGCACGTACTGATACTGGGGTTGACCTTGAAGTACATATTGATACTGGGGTTGACCTGAGGTACATATTGGGTCTGGGGTTAACCTTGAGGAATTTACTATCCCGTAGGTATGTACTGTCCTTGAGGTTGCCCCCCAGGCGGAAATTGGGTACCTTGAGGTTGCCCCCCAGGCGATAATTGAGGACTTTGAGGCTGCCCCCCAGGCGGTAACTGGCCACCTTGAGGTTGAGGATTAGGAATAGTACCTGACATCATAAGAATATCTTCTACACTCAACGGCTTAGTTCCATTATTTCCAGTTAATAACCCTTGTTCAATAGGTTGAGGAGATGCTCCTAAAAAAGTACCAGTAAGTGACTGATACCCAGAGGGAACAGAAGGACCGCCGTATAAAAAGGTTTCTGGAGATTGAGAAAACATGGACGACTTCCTTGACATATTTAACGGAGGATAGTAACCCCTAGGTGTTGGGTGAAAAGGAATACGAGGTGGTGAAAAACTTAGTCCCGGGTTTTCCAAAAAGTTGGTCAATGAAAGATACCAAGCACTGCTCCTAGGTGGACTGTAAAAAATTGATTCACGCTCCCTAAGCTCTATAAAGGTTGATTTTCAGGTATAGGGATACCTTCTTCTTCCGGTGTAGCAAGTTCTTCAATAGCTATAAGTCCAGAAGGAAGATTTTGGGTAATTATTCTTTCTACCCTGGGTGAACCAGGACCACTAGAAGTTGGAGAGGCAAATCCCGATGTTGGTGTAGCAGCAAATTCAGTTTCAGGTTCGGATATATCAGGTTCCTCACCTAAATCACTAGTAGATGAAAAACTACCAGTAACTTCGGAAACAAAAACAAATTGTGGATTATAATCTGCTACTAGAGCTTGATAATCAGGATGTACTACTAAAGAAGATTCTCCTTCTTTAGGTGACCCAAATCTACTGTTTCTAGGAGTTACAAGGGCTCGTAAGCCTTCAGGCTGGCTCGGTGAAAACTCAGGAGGTTGGCCCCGAAGTCTACAAGACTTCCTCGGTAATTCAGCCACGATTAAATATTTTAACTACTTCACACGCAAATAAAGAAAAATCTCAATGAAAACCACCTAAAGTCTCTAAAGAACCAAACAATTTTGAATCACACGCCTAAAGAATCTAGGAGATCAAACCACACACAAAAAGTAACTTTACGTACTGAAAACACTAGTTGGTGATGAAATCCAACGTCGCAGAGTTCAATACAGAAATGGCGGTTGGAACAGTTACCCCGAAAACCTGCTTAATGAATAGACTGGCACAAGTTTCTCCACTAAACCATCTCGAGTGAAGAGAACCCCCCAGAAAATCCAAGTGAGTCTAGCTGACGTCTGCTCCAGGTACAATGGGATCTTCCTGCCACCGTCACCTTAGGAAAGAATCCTATAGAATATGGTCACTATGGTTACCAACGGAAACAAATATACCTGGGGGAACAGTCTACGATCCGATACGCACGCAAGGGCAGAGTAACAAGCTCAATCCCCTTGAAGGCTCCTTGACATAATCCAAGGTTTACCAACAAGTGACCCCAGGCTCCTTGACAATGGTTAATCCGAGGTTTACCGTTTTTAATATGTGAATATCTGGCGTCATTCCCAATGAGGAAGGATTGATTCCCACACTGGTTCGGACACGATCTCGTGCTTCTCCTTTAAGAGGAGATTTTGCAGAGCATAGATGTAACAATTGGACTTTTCTCCTACCGCAAGATACATCTACTTGTTTGTTTTACTATGTTGGAGAGTTAATTACTCCCTACTCCAAGATACTAGCCTAAGCTATGTTGGTGTAATAGAGCCCTAGAAATAAAAAGATTACTAGATAGATTTTACTTTAAGCGTTATTTTTATTGGTTTTTCTTTAAGTCAAGAGGTGTGGAGATGAAACTTATGGTGTGAAGACTCGACTCGAAATCACTAAAAAATGCACTTAAGATGATAAGCAATCTTTTCCCTTCAATGAATTTCTAGCTAGGAAAGAGTTTGAGAATGCAAATGCTTGTAAACACAAATCTTTTCCTTAACAAACAAATCAAAAGAAGAGATTTTTGTCTTTTCCAATGCACTCAAAACGAGACAACTAGTTATGCTCACAAAAATTTCCCTTTTCTTTCAAACACTCAAATACTACAAAAACAAACTTTTTCCAAAAGAGATTTTTTTATTTTTTATAAAACACTCAAAACTATGGAAAAATCTAATCTTGAGATCTATAAATTCTAAGAACTATTTGAAGTAAAAGCTTACAAGATTTCTTTTCAAGGATGTTTTACTTAGCTATAAGGAAACTTAGGACTAATTTGTCCAGAATCACAAATCAATCAAAAAACAACCAATTTTTGTTTTCTTTTCTAAAAATGAAATCCAAAACTCTTAACACAAGTCTTTTCGAAGTTTCGCAAAGAGAAACACAAGATGGATTCCTCAAAAAAGGTAGATTTTGCAAATGGTCAGACTCATAAGAAGGCCAGTAAAAACCAAGGTGATATGAGGCTTCTAAGGCTTCTAAGGCTTCTAAGCTCTGAGCTACAACAAGACCAAAATGAAAATCAAGCCCGGTAACCAAAACTTCTAGGAATTTCACCTAAAACCCTAACACCAATGGAATTAACCTAAGAAAAGTTCTTGACAAGTCACATGCAGGTCTGGGCAGAGGATATAAACACCTAAACAAATCCTAAGCTGACTGAAAAAGAAAATCTTAAGTTTTCCAAAATTTTGACAGGGTCCGCAGGCCCGCAGTCCACACAGGGGCGGTACCGCTCTGTGTGTAAAGCAAAAGTGCAGACAGGTCCGCTCTGTGTTACAAGCAGAGGGTGCGGTCCTCTCCCAAAAGTATGAAAAACAAAAAATAATCCAAGATCTACTAAATCTACCCAATTCCACACTCAACAAGCCAAAAACAGAAATAAAAACACAGTTTCTCAAGTCAAAGTAAAGCAAATCAAACAATCAAGTTCCCAGCGGAGTCACCATTTTGTCACACGGAATGAGTCGTTCTTGCAGACAAGACCGACCTCCCTAGTATCTAATGATATCTAGTGACAAGCAAGCCAATCAAACTCTATCTTTCTCTAAATATGCAATTTATAAACAAAGGCAAACAAGTGTTTTAG
Source organism: Pinus tabuliformis (assembly GCA_031772625.1). Lineage (NCBI taxonomy): Eukaryota > Viridiplantae > Streptophyta > Pinopsida > Pinales > Pinaceae > Pinus > Pinus tabuliformis. The sequence continues at coordinate 46,004,777 of CM062815.1, forward strand.
GCCTACCTTGGGTCCAATGCAAGTTTGTGGAAGCCTCACTCCGTTGATCCAAATGAGCTCCCTTGTAGAGGATCTGTAGACACAAACAAGCACACAAATTAAAAAGCACCTGAAAAGCCAATATAATAAAGCATACTTATCATGATGATCAAGGAATTCATGAAACAAATCACATAAGACAATTTGTTGAGAAAAATGAATCTGATTGTATTAATTCAAATCAAAGAAGAACTTTACAACTTGTGCCTTGATGCTGTACAAGCTCCTCCCAGGGTCCAACAAGAAGTATCCTCTACTTTGACAAGTTTCAATCTCTTCTCAATGAAGCCAAAAGGTATGTGATCTCTCCTCTCAAGATTAACTAGGAAGTCTCAATTCCACTAGCATTTACCCTAAAAAATGTTCAGCTTCTAACCTCTCTAGCAACCAGCCCAATGCCTTAATTTATAGTGCAATGGAGGGAAGTTACTAGGTCCACCTTCAAAGGGATAAAGCCCTCGTTCAAAGGGATAGCTCCTCTCATCGAGGGATTAGCTCCTTCTCTTTTGGGATGCATGAACCACCTAAGAGCGAACCATCCACGTCAAAATTCCTTCTGGAATCATCTAGAAGTAACCCAAAGTGAGTTTTTTAGATTAAACTTGCGCCTTTTTGACTTTCACAGGGGTCTGCACCCACTCCTTTAGAGACAGAGCGGGCAGGTCCGCAGGTAATATGAATAGGGGGTGCGGGACCGCAGGCAATAGTGAGAGAAAGTGTGGAACCAGAGCTTTGTTGATTTTTAAGGTCTTTCTTTCATTTTCAAAGCTTGACATAAAGAGATGAGGTTTGAGACTTGCTTAGGAGGACAGTATGAATGATGATAGACCCATACTGACTGCAAATAGTCATGGTGACAATTTTTTGTGTAACAGTTGCTCAATATACACCTCCTCCTCAATAACTTCATTAATGAATGCTGTTTTTACATCCATCCGGTGGATCTTCCACACCATTTGTTCAACCAGAGCAAGAATTGATCTAATGTATGAGTACCTTGCTATAGGTGCAAAGGTCTCCTCATAGTCAATCCCGTTAACTTGAGAGTACCCCTTGGCCAGAAATATGGCCTTGTAATTTTCTATGCTTCCATTTGTTGCATGCTTTACCTTGAAGATCCACTCAAACCCACTACTAATTTGACTGCTGGTCTTGGGACCACTTCCTAAACATTGTTCTTTATAATGGATTCATATTGCTCCACCATTGCATCAACCCACATAGGTTCCTCTACTGCCTCCTCGAAAGAGGATGGATCAATATTTACATGCTTAGTCATTAGAGCCATGTAGCCACATACCAATCTTGTGACCTTCTCTGCCTGTGCTAATTTGAAGGCGCACCCACATTCTCCCTCGCATCCTACACAAGTCTCTCTGCTTCCTTGGTCCTTTTCCTGCCTTCTCAAGATGGTTCTTCTTGAGTGGTTGTCTCCACTCTCTGCTCCTCAATTTGTGGCTACTCCACAACTTCCTGAGGTTCCTATTTTGGAGCTAAAATCTCCTCTTCTAGTGGTATTTTAAGCTCCATCTCAAGAGAGCACCACATCACTTTATATTCATCAAATTTTACATCCCTTTGCACAAATGTCATTCTGAAGGATGTAAAGTACACATGGTAGTTGTGGGGAGTTTCTTTCTAAACCACAAATACCCCCAATTATGATGTCATCTCTAGCTTCTCCCTTGATTCTATGGAGACATGGCAGTAGAGGCTCCAAAAATCCTGAAGTGCAACAGATCTGGATTTCTCCCTGAGAAAGCCTCCTTTGATGTAATCATGCCCAAAATCTGATTAGGACTCTGGTTATGCAAATATACTGTTGTGTTGCATGCCTCGACCCACAAATGTAGAGGTAGGCCTTAATCATGCAACATTGCCCTCGGTGCTCCCACAATACTACAATTCTTTCTCCCAACCACCCCATTCTGCTGTGGGTTATGGGGTGTTGTCAACTCTCGTCAAATGCCTTCTTTTGCACAATTTTTTTAAAACTCATTTGACACGTAATCACCTCCATTATTGCTTCTGAGAGACTTCACCTTCTTGTCGGTTTCTTTCAACCAGTGCCTTGAATTCTACGAACTTGGAGACTGTACCATCCTTCTTCCACATGAAGAAGATCCAACACTTCTGTGATAATTCATCAATAATAATAAAAAAATATTTGTGCCTAGTAGTGGAGGTTGTCAAGAAAGGTCCATAGACATCACAGTGGATCCTTTCCAGGACTGCATGTGCCTTTCTATCCTAATCATGGAATGTCAATTTTGTGTAATTCCCCAAAGTACATCCTTTGCATACATCCTACTGCTCAAGTGCTCCTTTGGGGAGGCCTGTGGTTATCTATTGCATGATCATCAAAGCACCATGATTCAAATGACCAAGTCTTCTATGCCAAAGTTCGTCGACATTGCAACTCTACACCTTCTATTCCTTTGTGCTCATTGCAACATGATCCTCCACACCTAACTTGTATAGGTTCTTCACACGAACCCCGATCTGCTTCACCTATCCCATGGTTATGTGTCTCAGGAATGCCTTTCCTTTGTTGAAGATCACATCATATCCATAGTCTTCCAAAATACAATAGAAATGATATTTTTCTTTAGGCCCGGAATGAACATGACATCCTTAAGCCTGAAGGGGAAGCCTTACTCCCTTTGAAAGGTGACTGTACTAATGTTAGTTGTGCTATACCTTGTGCCATCCCCCATCTCGATGTGCATTTGCAAATATTTATCCTCCATGTCATTGAAAAAGTCTCTGCACCCTATCATGTGGAATGATGCACCTGAGTCCAAGTACCACACACTCCCCATCACTGTGCTGGCCTTGAAGGAAATGAGGGTAAAGTAAAGCTCAAACTGTGAACCCAAACTTTCTCCTGCTACTCCCCCTAAGGTCTTCTTACTTGTCTTGTTGTGTGGACACTTCATGGCATAGTGCCCGAATTAATGACAATGGAAGCATTTAATTTTTGACTAATATTTCTTCTTTCCCCCTTGACTAGATTTTGGTTTGGATTGGGATTCCTTCCCTTTTCCTTTCTTTTCCTTTCCATCCAATGCAAATTTTTCTTCATCCTCACCCTTGGATGAAGTCCCATATCTGGTATTCCACCTTATTTCCTCCTATACCAAATCAAACCATAAACACTCCCAATTCGGTAATTTATCCCTCCCATTCATCAAATCTTGATAGCTATGCCAACCCTTGGGAAGGCTCAGAAGGGCTAGACTTACCAAGTCATCTTCAAGGACAATAACATCGGCCCCACCTAGTTCATTACAACATTGCATGAACCTGCTCAGATACAGAAATATAATGTCATTCTTCTGCATCTTGATACTTCAAAGTTTATCCTTGAGCACCATCTTCCTATGGTCACTACTGTTCTCAAACAATTCTATCAGTGCTTTCCACATTTCAAACTAATTTTCTTTTCCGTGGAGATTTGAGACAATATGATTCCATATTTCCTCCAAGATTATTCTCCTCGCCTTGGCTACATCTTTCTTCCATTGTGCAAGGTCCTGGACATCAATTGTTGGTGGTCTTGGAATACCTATCTTGACATATTCAATCAATCCATTGTCATCCAATACTTCCTCCATGCGGTCCTTCCATGCAACAAAATTTGAGGTGCATTCCAAGGCATACTCTAGCCTTAGTCCATTAAAGGCCATCTTCTCAGCTCTGAAGAAATCTTGGTACATTGATTTTCAAAATTCAAACCTCTTAGAAACGACTTCGAATTTCCTACTCTAACGTGAATCCAACTCTTATACCATGTAGAAATTAGGCTATAGATACACAATTGATCATGAAGTTTCAATCAAAATAACATGACACAAACCTACTCTACTGCTTTGCGAACATTAATTCACAATTTAGAACAAAAATATCAAACATGAAAGAATAAATAACACACATGAAACAAGTATTTTTATCTGGGGAAAGAAATTTTCTAAAAACCCCAATGTCTGCCTGCATTAATTAAATGAATAGAGATGTATTACAATTTCTTTTCTCAATTGAACACACCCTGCAAGTGCACAGCCTATCTCTCTACTCAGTGAAGGCCTCAGACCCAAAATTAGTCAAATTTTGCCTCGACTTAAGCTCCTATTTCCTTGATTCGTTCCTTAAGGAATTAGCCTTATTATTTAGGAAATTCCTCTAATTGAATTATGCAATTCCTTAGTCTAATCATATGACTGCACGCAACACCTATACACTCAAGACTAGTCTACAACTGATCTTATAATGCCTTGGAATCTCCACCTCAACTAGGTAACTCAAATTCTCTGCATGCATTAGCTATTTTGGGCTGATTGATCAGTTACCTGGATGATCACTGAATGAAGTCCCACTGCTTAACTGACCTTCCACTATTTCCTCCAAAAGTTGGAACTAGTTTAATTGAAAACAACCTGAGATAACTGACCTTGATTGCTACAAATTAGCAATCACACATGCAGAATTGAACTCTAACTTCTCCAACTCTAATTGAATGAGTAAACTAGGTAACACAAGCCATGTCACACAAGCTAACATCATCCAAGTTTTCTGCTAATGCGGAAATTAAAATTTTCTCAATTTAATCAAGAAAAATCAAATTGAGAATTTCTTGCTGAATTTTTCAACAGTGATCCAACTGAATCCTGGAGCAAGTGGAAGGGCTGACATCAAGGAAGTAATCAGGCCTGAAATGTGCTGAACTCTAATATCATTCTACATACTATTTCCTCCAGAATTTGACCACTCTCTCCACCAATTTAAATGAAGTTCATCCACAATAAAAGGCTGACTTGTTGAACCTATTTCCACTGATTCCAATATGATAACATTCTTCTCTTCAAAAACTCCTGCTATTGATTTTTTCTTAATGTTTTGGAATGACCCAAACAAGAGGTGCAAAACCAATCACAATTGGGAATAATAGGGATACCTATGAAGGAAATTCATATCCAGTGAACTTCCATTCTCTTTTTCTCTTCACTTAAAGATAAATTCTCAATTTGAGGAATAGGTATTTGTTCTAAAATATACAATTATTTCTTGTTGGAAGTTGAGCTTTAGAGAAAGAAAGATACATGTTGACTATGGAAAAGGAGAAACTACACATTATTTTGTTTTGTATCGAAACAAATTTTGAACTCACTATCAGATCAATTGAGTGGTTTTTGCTTGTAGAGATGAGCATACAATCAAGGAATAGTAATGGCCTGCATAGGCCTAACGATGAAAGTAAGAAGCCATGGATTTTCTATAAGATATATATATCCTTCCTTCATTCCTTCAGGAGGTGCCCATATGAAATGATGAAATAGGTCCCAAGATATACTAAACTAAATTAATACCCAATTGCGCACTAGGGTCATCGTGCGCCCTGCACAAAATAACAATAGTATGTATTCATGGCCCTTAATATCACCATACATTTCCTTTACATCAACCGAAATGTAAGAAGGGATACTTCAAGCACCGATGGATTTTCCATTTCACCTATATTTATTCAAAATGATATGACCATGTTCACAGTTTGAGAATGCAATATATTTTACACAAAAATACATTTATTGACACCATAATTAGATGGAGTAGAACTTTAGTTGAGGGTGGTCCTTGGAACGAGTGTTGCATGTCATGAAATCTTAATCGATCAATATGTAATAAAATTGACCTTGGGTCCCCCACATTTGCCATGGGCCAATCTTTACATTAATATGCTAATGAAGGATTCTATTTCGACTCGATATAATATATATTTTTGTTTTCAATAACCAATATCCCACATTGGTTAGGGAAATAATTCCATCAATGCTCATATGAACCTATAATCCCACCATATTTAGACACCCTACCCAATATATTGGATTTTGTAGGCTCCTCGCTTGGTGTCTTGTACAACCGCTAGCTTTGGTAGAATTCAATTGTTGATTGGTGGACTCAGTTCTTGGATTGTAACTTAGAATAATTTACTTAGAGATTGGGCCTTCGAGCCCCATAATTCTATAACAATATTTTTTTTTCATAAGAAGCCAAGAGCAGAAAATTGCCCATAAAAAAGCCAAATTTTCCTCAAATTCAATTTTTTTTAACAAAAATCATAAAAAATTGTCATGTGAAATCATGGGCCCTAACAAAATTGTTGTCCTCCCTGACAGGATTTAGCTACAACAACTTGTTTGCAAAGGTTACGCAAAAGTAGAAGGCATTGAATTCAATGAAACATTTGCTCTTATAGCTCATCTAGAGGCCATCACAATGTTTTTGGAATTTTCATATTTCAAAGGGTTCAAAGTTTATCAAATGGATGTAAATTCAAAATTCCTAAATGGAGAACTTAAGGAAGAAGTCTATGTGGAATAACCATAAGGATTTCAGTTAATTGAAGACAAAAATTTTGTATGTAAACTAAAAAGGGCCTTGTATGGCCTGAAGTAGGCTCCTAGGGCATGGTACTCTAGATTGGATAATTATCTTCATCAATAAGCTTTCAATGGAGGATCAACCGATAGTAATATCTACATCAAGATTGGAGAAGGTAAAATTATAATCATTATTGTATACATAGCTGATACCATTTTTGATAGTGATAATGATTCCATGAGGAGGATGTTTGCAAATAGTATGAAGAAAGAATTCGAAATGTCCATTTTGGGTGAATTGTCATTTTTTCTTGGAATTCAAGTAAATCAATCCAAGTCATGCATCTTCATATCTCAATCCAAATATCTTAAAGAAATATTGAAGAAATTTGGAATGAAAGCTTATGCCCCATAAAGCACTCCTATGGCTATAGTGTGAAAAATTAGGAAATACGATGAATCTCCTGAAGTGGATCAAACTATGTATAAATCAATGATTTACAACCTTCTTTATTTAACAACATCAAGACTCGATATTATGCAGGTTGTGGGATTGCTATATAGATTTCAATCATCTCCTAAAGAAGCTCATGTAAATGTAGTTACAAGAATATTCAAATACTTACAAGGCATTATCGATTATGGCTTATGGTATCCCAAAGGATCAAATATTACTATTAAAGTTTACACTGATGCAGACTGGGCTAGAAGCATGGATGACAAGAAAAATACTAGTGGAGGAGCATTCTTTCTTGGAAATGTTTGGTTTCTTGGCATAAAAAAATCAATCTTCTACCTGTCTATCCACTGCTTAAAAAAACACATTGTTGCAACTACACATTGTACTCAAGTGTTATGCGAGATGAAGAAAAACTTGAATGATCTTTAGAAACATAACGATCAACATGTTGCTATTATGTGTGATAATACTAGTGCAATTAATATCTTGAAAAATCCTTTCATGCACTTAAAAAAAGAGCATATCCCAATCAAATATAATTTCTTGTGAGAACAAGTTGCAGAAAATTCAATCATTTTGGAATGTATTCCAACTAAGGAACAAATTGTTGATATCTTTACCAAACCGAAACTAAGAGCAAGATTTGAATATATTAGACAAAATATGGGAATGGTCTTATCCTCACTAGAAGAGTTATCTCATTCACATAATAAACAATTACAAAAGGCTTCTTCAGGGCTATCATTTGAGTCAAAACTTGAAGAAGCAATCCTATGCACGTAAGGCACTTCAAGAAAAGTGTAAAAAGTGCATGAACAATTATGAGAAGCAATGGAAGGGTGGTATCTGAGGGATGTTTTAGAAGTAATACATTGGAAGCATAGTTTTAGGAAGGTAGCATGATTCAATCAGGTCCACACGATTATACATGAACAAATTATGGATATTTGTGCAATGCCATTATCATGGCAGTTTCAATAGATATCCATGACCCTTTGTCATTGATGTCAAAGGGGGAGAGTTTGCAGAGACATTGATATATGATAAAATGCAAGTATCAACATATGGAGCATATTTACAAGGGGGGACCTTTTTAGTGGTGTTGCCATCAATGCCAAACGGGGAGATTTTTTCACATTGTGTTTTCATTGATGACAAAAAGATGTCATGGATGTCAAAGGGGATGTATGAAGCAATATACATACAACCACTCATGATGACTAAGGAAGAAACGAGATTCTCTATATGATAGTTGGATCCCTTATAGATTCTCATTGAGAAGAAGTTAAAAGTGCCGGAAGTTATATGAGTTTTTTTTGCAATTATAATGTTCTGAAGACCCCTCAAACAATATGGTTAAGTAAGCATCGTCGATACCTTTCCAATGATACATTCTGCTTAGAAAACTCCTCCTAGATGATAAGTTATGGCCAATTGAAGTTTCAATATTAATTAAGGGACCAGAACTTGAGGATAAAACCCCAAATATAAGATGTGTTAACAAGTACACATTCTTAGGGAAGATCCACCATTGACAAAGAAACCCATGGCCTCAAGCACACAAAATTGTGCACTATTTAATGTCATTGAGTGATATGTGAATCTCAGGCTAATCAATGACGCCCATAACACTTCAACAAAGGGATGATATCAAAGACATGTGATGTTTAGCCAACCATATCATCCCAATGAAATGATGACATATGGAAACACCTTATATGACGATGATGTGGACCCATTGAATGAATGACATGTGGTCTTATCACACAACCGACCTGATGATGTCATCACAGTGATGTGGTGCCACCTGGGGCTACCATGTGGAAGGGATACATGGCATTCTTTTGTTGGTAGAAACACTAGAAATGGGTGACATGTGGCACTCTTCACAGTCTGGCACATGGGTTGATGATGTCATGTTAATGTCATCATGCAAATGGCCAGGTTCCCTTAAGAACACGGTGGCAGGGCCTGGTCACATGAGAACAAGGAACTGAGTTTAAAAGGCAAATCAACAGAGCGTGGTTACGTGGTGGGACCAACTCTAGTCATATGGTGAAACCTATAGTCAAATGGCACTATGTTAAGCCTCAATTTTATGGAATAGTTATACAACATGGTATGGGAAGGGCGTAGCTCGAACTATAATGGGAAAGGCATAACCTCTCCATCACATAACTCAAAATTTAATGAACCTCAACCTAGGTCGAAGCCACGGGTCCTTGGGTTGCCCTCCATCATCTTAGACAACATAACACATTCTCTCTCTCTCTCACTCTCTCTCTAGCTATATATATATATATATATATATATATATATATATATGATCGAGTGATTCATTCACAAACCAAGCAATTGATGAATACATTGATAGATCCAGTTTTGGGGAAACAATTTGTTTAAAATTCTTGTTTTGGTGAACAATTGAAGGATTGGCGCTCTATTTTGATTGTGATATCAACCTTAGTTATGGCCAGAGTGAAGTGCTTACCATGGTGGATTTTTTTGTCGAGTTGGAAAAGTGACATGTGTTAGGACATGTCAGACATAATGTAATAAGGTTTGGCATGAGGGCCATACCCTCCCCCTAGTCTTGGAGCATAGTTATAATAATGTTAAAGGCCTAGGATATCAAGCCTCATACGTAGAACGATTGGTAGCACGCCCATGTTGTATCAATGGATACCTTTGTCCAAGTCTCGATGAAGGAGGTGGGTGCCTCCACTATGGATGAAGCCTCATTTAGGCTAGAGCCTACTCATTTTCAAGGTTGGAGCCTCAATCAATTTGGAGGCTAGAGCAGGTTGGATACCACTCATCATAGAGGTTAGAGTCTCAATCAAGTCATAGCTTATAGTAAGTAGCTACTTGCATTCTTTCAAGGTTGGTGCCTCAATCAAGTTGTAGCCTACTGCAAAGTGGCAACATGAATTTATTAGGGGTTGTTTCCTCTAGTAGGTCGTAGCCTATAAACCTATGTAATGAATTGAAGATAAAGAAGAAGGATTTGTGGTTTTTTCTCGTATGAGTTTCCATGTAAAAGGCTTGTCCCTTGTGATGTGATGACGTGTTATTGATGTGAATATAAATTTTTGATGCATTATTTATTATTATGAAAAGTTATGAAATGTTAAAATTTCTCTTACACAGATTCGCCCCCCCTCAGTGTGAACTTTGGGCCTGTTGTCACCACCTGCAAAAAAGAGTTCCACTTGTAAAAAGAGTGCAAAGGAGAATAGAGGTTTGTAGTCATATTACAAGCCATAAATGCACACAAATCCAAAGTTAGACCCTCTCCAAAGGAAATTTCTCTAAACAAGCTTTCCAATGGTATGTGGAAGTCCCAGAATGGACTTTTGGATCACAAGTTAGAGCAAGTTGAAGTTCTGCCTCTCAAAACCAGAAGACAAAGGGAAAACTTGAAAAATTATAAGTTTGATCTTGTGTCCATCCAACACGTGCCTAATCAACAATCAAAAATCGTAAGGGGAGGCATATGATACATTGGAGATTGGAGGCCCCTGGAAGTGATGAGGCAAATAATAGGTTTGGGGTGAAATCAGCGATCAACGATCGTCGATATCGCAAATCGGTGATCATAGGTTCCAAATCACATCTCAAAAATGCTGAGCATGTCGCAAGTCGACATTCGATGATCTTCAAGTGACCTCTATTAAGAAAATGCAAGAAAAAAGCGCTGATAGTATAAACTATCAGGGGTGCCTTGAAATATTTAACAAAGGAATCAGTCGCAAAACCAAAAGAGGGCGGGCATTTTCCCTCTCCTTTAGAGGGCCTTGTGGCTGAATATTATTGGTCCCGATAAATCCATGTGGTGTTTGAAATCACCATGACGTGGTAGTACGAAGGACACGTGGTAGGAAGATGCAACGTTTTGAGGGTCATATGGTGCCAAAACTGGGCGACACGTGTCACCATTCACAAGGCACATCATGGAATTGATGATGTCATAGTCAGAGGTCAGTAATCAAATTTTTTTAACACTGGTAAAAGAAAAACCTCTGATTGAAGACTTTTGATTAGGGGGATCCGATGTGGGGACTAGCCCATGGTCACAGATAGTTTGAAGAACAAAAGGCAGGGCTGAACGTAAAGGGGTGATCGTACATCGATGATCGCAACAATGGAGCAGCATGTAATCAAAATTTTTACAAAGGAACACACCAAGGAAACCTTCGATATTGTGGGCCTAAAGATGATGTGGATAGGTGGCACAAGGCGGGCGACATAAATATGCATGTTTCATGCTTTTTGATCAATGGTTGGGTGGAAGGTTAATAAAGATTTTTATAAATTGGATCAAAAGTTTTTATGTTTTAAAACTTTCGCACGCCCCCCCTTATCCTCTTTGAATGTGGGCCAAACCATGTTGCACGTCGCATGTCGCAAGTTTTGGGAGGGTGCACCAAAGGCAAGGATTCGAAATCCTCGATCTCCGAGCTTCGATATTGCAAAAGGGGCCCAGGTGCATATGTGGTATGGTCCTGTGTATTATGCATTGGGACCGATTATAATGTAGTATTCTAAAGAATCAACCCTTGTTCCTCCTCCTATCGTATAGTTTTCACCTAAACCCCCGGGGTTAAGGAAGGGGGGGCCAATCAGAGATCGACGTTCACATTTTTGTAAAGCATTTTCAGTCTAAATTTCTCGAATGACTTGAGCTCCAATACAACTCTATAACTATTTCAAAGGGCATGCTAAGTTCCCGAGGATTTATAAAGAAGGAAAGGGGATGAATGAGTTGGCAGTTGTGCTCAGAAATGGTCATCATGGGTGATCTCTCCCCGATTCTGTAAAAGGAAGGATTAAATCTATTGAGACCGAAAGTGATAGGGAACCGACCAAGAATATATGAGGCATAATGTAGTAGAAAGGTGGTTAGATCAGAGGCCATCCAAGGAAGTGGCGTGGAGATATTTTTACAACCATCATTAAATTTTCACATGTTTTATTATTTAGTTGTTTTGTTAGTCTTTCATTCTATTTTATTTTAAAGAAAAGCATCTTTTTGTTGTAATAATTTGAGGTGACATAGCCTACACGCCGAGACAACTAGTCATGCAGATAGCTAGAAGCTCAGGCCTGAGATATTTTTGTAATTGATTTCCAAGTTCTCTCTCTCCTTATAAAAGGAATGAAGAAACACTTAACAAAGGTTCAGAATTTTTGGAATGGCTTCACTCATATGGGACCTTTTCTGAATTTCCTAAAGGCCTGTCTAGAGCTTGTTGTATGCTTGTTTTTTTCAGGAGATTAATACAAAGTTCCAAGTGATTCCAACTTTTTAGTTTTGCAGTATGTTCTTCTCTCTCTGTATTACCATATATGTTTAAAAATTTTCATAGATTGCATGTCAAGTAGCAGCTAGATGTATTTCCCTTTAGATGTAGATTCATTTAAGTCAAAACATTGATGTATAATGCTTGTTTCATAGTGGAAACCAAGTCTTTAAAAAGGCGCTCCATGCATCTTAGAATTTCATAGCACTCTCTCTCTCACTCATTTCTCCCTGAGTCTTGATATATAGAATTCTTAGGACTTAAGATTTATATGATGGACTCCTTTTATATTGCCTTCTCCCATTATCTATGTTTCAACAATTAAATCACTACACACTCCTAATCTAATTTGGCCACCTGTGATTTAAATATTATTTCCTGAGTACTCTTGTACATAATCTGCTTCATGTATGGTACCTTTATGAATGGTTCTGAATCAAACCCATTTGCATTATTTGTGACAAACCAAAGTGCGGCAAGTCTTTAATATAAATATGTCAAGCACTCTTTAAGATGTCCTCAGCACTAGTCTTCCCCTTTCAATTCGAGGCTGTCTCTAGGAAGCTTTTATATCTCCTGAAGCACTTGCACTACGGGTGCTAGAAAAAGCGACAACATCTTTTTGGCGTTGTTTCCGAGGAGCTAATTGTGAAATACTTTTCCCTAGGTATGAAAAAACTTTGCATTACCTCTATTAAGTGAGTAAGGGAAGTGCGGGTTGAAGATCCCTCACCTTGGAAACTCCACTGTCTGAATTCATTTATAAACACCTTGGCGACTCCATTGTAGGAATTCTCAGAGTCTAACTGCTAGGCCTTAGGGATCAATATTTTATGAGAAGGGTCACAACCCATGATCAAGACTTTAGTCCAAAAGATCCATATCAAATATGAAACCTTTGCCTGGTATTGGAATGTCATTCACTGTCTCCTATTTTTTAGGTGCCCAACAAATATGGAAAAATCCAAGTATAGAGCATTGAGGGCCCAAGCCCAAAAATTCATTATATCCAATGGGAAACTATACTCTGAAGGCCCGGTGGCAATTCTACTGCTGTGTTTGGTTGAGAAAAAAACTGAAGGAGCAATGGATGAGTTCCATATTGGCATTTGTGGGGGGCACTACAACTGGAATACCACTATGCATAAGATATTGAAATCATGGTTCTATTGGCCCAAACTATTTAGATATGTTCATTCTTATGTTAGGTCCTGTCAGTAGTGTCAAGTGTTTGCTGAAAAGAAAAAATTAGCTCCACTCCCCTTGATCCTTGTTTGTGTAGAAGAACCCTTTAGGAAATGGGGACTAGACTTCATCGGAGAGATACATCCTCCTTCCAGCGGCCAACACAAGTGGATCCTCACTACCACAGACTATTTCACCAAGTGGGTAGAAGCAATCCCAGCCAGGAATGCAACTGACACTGTGGTAATGAAATTTTTGGAGGAGAATATCTTGGCTAGGTTTGGATGTCCTGTGAAGATTGTGACTGATAACACCCAGGATTTTAAGTCTGCAAAATTTAGCACCTTTTGTCAGAAATTTAACATCACAGTTGGCCACTCCACTACCTACTATCCTCAAGGAAATGGGCTGGCTGAGTCTTCCAACAAAATGGTGGTGAGAATTAGGAAGAAGACAATTGCAGAAAGCCAGAGGAACTGGGATTCTCAAATAAAATTTTCACTATGTGCAAACAGGGTCACTCCAAAGAGATCCACAGGTACATCACCTTTCGAATTGGTTTATGGAAAATCAACTATATTCACTATACAACTCGCTATGCCAGTTGCTAAGATGCTACAAGATGTGGAAGAAGAACCCAACTCAATGATTAGAAGGATAAACTAATTAGTGGAGCCCCAGGAGACCAGTGAACAGGTAAATCACATGTTAGACAACTACCAACAAAGAATGAACTCCTTGTTTGATAAGAAAGCTAAAGATAGGCATCTCCAACCAGGAGATCTAGTTCTGAGGTGGGATGTGAGATGAGAAGACAAAGGGAAATATGGTAAATTTGTTACCTTATGGTTTGGACCCTTCAAGATTGCCGAGACTAAAGGAAACAATACTTTTATGTTATGAAACCAACTCACAAAAAGATAGAAAAGATAGATGAACGCCTTAGAATTAAGGGTCTTTGAGGGGGCAACCTCCTTTACATTACACAAATGAAAAATTCTTGGATGATACAAATGACAAGACCTCCTTTCTATATATAGGAGTCTAAGGGGTCATAATATAATTAGATCCGACATAACAATAATAATTTAAGGGCACACTAATAACAATAGTGGGCTTCTATGGGGCACAATAATAACAATATGGGGACTACATGGGCACAAAAATATAATAAGGGGGTTGTACTAATAACAATAAGGGGTTACACTAGTAGTATAGGGACCTAACATGCCCCTCTCCTTCAAAAAGTGTTGTCCTCAACGCTTGAGTAGTTCTTGATGCTTCTATATAAAATTCTTGTCCTCCCATGTGGAATCTTCAGCGAGTAAGTTCTTCCACTTGATGAGATACTCTGAAATTGATCGATTTTGTAGTTGTTGGGTTCTTGTTTCTGTGACTGCTCCAGGTTCCAATATGATTTTTCCTTCCTCGTCAAGTTCTGGCAATATTGTTTGAACTGGGATCTTCTGCAACTTTTGAATGAGTGGCGACACTTCTTCATCCTTCTTCCATTCATCCCTTGCTTCGTTTATCCATTCTAGTTGGATAATAGAAATAACACAAAACAATGCTTCTACATCCTCATCCCTTCTTGATAGTGCATTTGCAACAAAATTTTGCTTCTCTTTCTATAGATGGTGTCAAAGTCATAACCCAACATATTTGTGACCCATTTTTTCTGTTCTTCTAAAGATAATATTTGTTCTAAAAAGTATTTAAGACTATCATGATCCATTTTCACCTTGAAGTGTCTTCCCATTGGGTAAGGTCGCCATTTCTTAAGTACATGTAGTATTGCCAACATTTCCTTCTCATAAATAGCTTGCTTGAGATGTAGCCGTAAAAATACCCAATCACCTACATCAAAAGTTTTTTCACTGCGATGTTGATCTACCTGCGGTTTCATTTGATTCTGCACCAAAGTGGCATTATCCTTTAAAAGTTGGAGAACTTGTTGTTCATGCTCGATGTGATCTTTCACTGCTTGAACATTTTTCTTCTTGATATGTCCTTCTATCTTGAGAGTTTGAGTAGTGGTAATTTCTTCCAATGCTTTACAAGATATGGTCAGATTCATTTCTTGATGCTCGATGTGATCTTTCACTTCTTGAACATTTTTCTTCTTGATATGTCCTTCTATATTGATAGTTTGAGGAGTGGTAATTATTTCAAATTCTTTACAAGATATGGTCGAATTCATTTCTTCTTTCTCTGGGGTTGATTCCTGGTGTATATCCTATTCTCTTGATGTTTCTTGATCCTTTTCTTCCTCCTCTTCATAATCTATGTAAAATAATTTCTTCTCAGCACACTTATGACCTTTAGTGTATTTTCTATCACAATTGTAACGAAGCCCTTTTTCTCTTTTTTCTTCCAATTGTTGCGGTGTAAACCTTGTAGGTTGTGGAAGGATAGGAGAAAAAACACTTCCATAATTATAGTCATGAGTGGTGGGATTCCTTGTTTCCATAATTTTGCTTTCAATTTTCCTTGCCAACCTGAATGCCTTCTCCAATGAATCAGGTTCCCAAAGACGAACCTCATGTTGAATGTTATCCTTTAAAGTCCCTATGAAGACATCAACCATTTTCTTCTCTGGAATATGATTTACCCTTATATTAATTTTTTTGAAATCCTCAATGTGCTCTGCCATTGAACCCTTTTGTTAGAGATTTATCAATTGGCTAAAGTTGTTACTCTTTGTATCCTCATAATGTGCTATCATTTCTTCCATGAAAATTGACCAAGTGACAAGTGCTCTACGAGAACACAACCCTTTATACCATAAAAATTGATCTAGTTCTAAATATGAAGATGCAATACATACCTTTTGTAATAGTTGCACCTCATGTAGATCAAAATATTGCTCCATATGTAGTATCCAATTTATTGGATCCTTGCCATCAAACTTCCTCATATTGCCTTTTCTTGATTTTAGGAGCTCGATCTTGAAACGACTGTAACTCTGTAATTTCAGATCTCCAAGTTTTGAAATTTCATCTTGTAGTAGCCCTTTGAGTCCTGTTTCTAACCCTGAATGTCTGATCAAGATTGGATTCTCCAAGGAAGAGTTATGCCAAGTCTCCAACAGTGACCTTCTTATAGACTTGTTCAGTAGAGCGAACTTGTATGACGTGCCGCGAGTCACTGTTTCAACCTTAGGTTCTAAAAAGGGCACCCAAAAAACTACAATCCATCCTATTTCTGTAAAATTTTACGAAAATTCAATTTGATGCTCAGAGAGAAAGTTATGATGATTTTCCCAAGCTCACCTGTTTAGGATGTAATTCGGGAGCTTGCAGAAACCCTAAATGTCTCAGATCATATCTCTGCAAATATAACGAGACAATATCTCAAATTTAGATGCATGGTTCATACCGATTTATTCTCAAATGGGTTTTTTTTCAGCTTCTGAAACTTTGTAGAGAAAAAGTTATAGCAAAAATGCCACGATGACCTGTTTGGAGCAGTGAAACCCTAGAATCCACAGCTCTGAGACCAAATATTATGAAACCAGCTCACAAAAAGATAGAAAAGATAGATGAATGCCTTAGAATTAAGCCTCTTCGAGGGGGCAACCTCCTTTACATTACACAAATGAACAATTCTTGGATGATACAAATGACAAGACCTCCTTTCTATATATAAGAGTCTAAGGGGTCATAATATAATCAAAGCCGGCATAACAATAATAATCTAAGGGCACACTAATAACAATAGTGGGCTTCTATGGGGCACAATAATAACAATATGGGGACTACATGGGCACAAAAATATAATAAGGGGGTTGTACTAATAACAATAAGGGGTTACACTAGTAGTATAGGGACCTAACATTTTATGCTGGAGAACTTGGAGGGTGAAATGCTTGATATTCTTGTAAATGGACAATTACTCAACCTTTATTTCCAGCATTAAGAGGTTTAGTTCTCACCCATTGTACATACCAGTGAGCCATTGTAAAATTTCAACAAGGCTTTCAGTTATTTATATTTTTGTTTTTTGTTTTTATATACATGAATGAAATGACTTCATTCCCAATAGATAGAAGGATTATAGTGCGTAGGTTCTCAACACCTTGCTAGCAAGGCATTGTCCCCAGTTAGAGCCAATGATGTCACCTTCTGCAAAAAAGTGTTCCAGCTGTAAAAAGAGTGCAAAGGAGTAGATATCTTTACAACCATATTCAAAGCCACAAATACACACAAATCCCAAATCGAAACCTCTCCAAACGAAAGTGCTCTAAACAAGATTTCCAACGATATGTGGAAGTCCCAAAATGGACTTCTGCATCACAATTTAGAGCAAGTTGAAGTTCTACCTTTCAAAACCAGAAGACAAAGGGAAAATTTGAAAAATTCTAAGTTTGAGGTTGTCTCCATTCGCCACATGTCCAATTGGCAATCGACTATTGAAAGCGGAGGCATATGATACATCAGAGACTGGAGTCCCCTATCAGTGATGAGGCAAATCAGAGGTTTGGGGTGAAATCAATGACCAATGATCACCGATATTGCAAATCAACGATCAGAGGTTCGAAAGCACATTGCAACAATGCTAGGAATGTCATAAGTCAATAATTAATGATCTTCAAGTGACCTCTGTTAAGAAACTGCAGGAAAAAAGCATCGATAATATAAACTATCGGGGGTGCCTTGAAACATTTAACAAATGAATCAGGTGCAAAACCAGAAGAGGGCAGACCTTTTCTCTCTCCTCTAGAGGGCCATGTTTCTGAATACTACTGGTCCCGATAAATCCACGTGGCATGTAACATCGCCATGACATGGCAGTACGAAGGACACATGGCAGACATATTCGGTGTTTTGAGGGGTCAAATGGTGCCAAAACTAGGTGACACATGTAATCATTCACAAGGCACCATGTGGCATTGATGACATCATAGTCGAAGGTCTCTAATCGACATTTTTTAACATTGGTAGAGCAAAAACTCCAATTGAATACTTTCTGTTAGGGGGCTTCGCTGTGGGGATTGGCCCACGGTCACAGATAGTTTGAAGAACCAAAGGAAGGGCTGTGCATAAAGGGGTGATCGCACATCGACAATGGCAACAATGGAGCAGCATGTAGTCAATGATTTTACAAAGTAACACACTAGGGAAAAATCTGATATCATGGGCCCAAAGGTGATGTGGAGAGGTAGCACAAGGCGGGCGACATAAATATGGGTGTTTCATGCCTTTTGATCAATGGTTGGGCGGAAGGTTAATAAATATTTTTATAAAGCGGATCAAAGGTTTTTATGTGTTAAAAATTTAGCGCAGGCCCCACCTTATCCTCTTTCCATGTGGGCTAAACCATGTTGCACATCACATGTCGCAAGTTTTGGGAGGGTGCACCAAAGGAAAGGATAAGAAATTCCCGATCTCTGATCTCTGATATTACAGAAGGGGCCCAAGTGCATGTGTGGTATGGTCCTGTGTATTATGCATTGGGGAGAGTTATAATGTAGTATTCCAAAGAATCAACCCCTGTTCCTTGCTCCTATCGTATAGTTAGCCCTCGGGGCTAAGGAAGGGGGGGGGGGAATTGGAGATCAACTTCGCAGTTTTGTAAATCTTGTTCATTCTAAAGTTCCCAAATGGCCTGAGCTCCGATACAACTGTATAACTGTTTCAAAGGGCATGTTGAGTTCTAGAGGATTTATAAAGAAGGAAAGGGGACATATGAGTTGGCAGTTGTGCTCAGAAATGGTCATCATGGGTGATCACTCCCGACTTCTGTAAAAGGAAGGATCAAAGTTGTTGAGACTGAAAGAAACAAGGAACTGTCGACAAGTGTATGAGGCATAATGTGGTAGAAACGTGGCTGGATCAGAGGTCATCCAAGGAAGTGGTGTGGAGATATTCTTACAACCACCATTCAATTTTCACATGTTTTATTATTCAGTTGTTTTGTCAGTCTATCATTCTATTTTATTTTAAAGAAAAACATCTTTATGTTGTAATAATTTGAGGCAACAGATCCTACATGCCGAGACCACTAGTCATGCATACAGTTGGAAGCTCAGGCATGAGATATTTTTGTAATAGATTTCCAAGTTCTCCCTCTCCTTATAAAAGGAAAGAGGAAACACTTAACAAAGGTTCATAAGTTTTGGAAAGAATTCTCTCTCACGAGACCTTTTCTGGTTTTCCTAAATCCCTATCTAAAGCTTGTAGTATGCTGGTTTTCTTCAAGAGATTAATACAAAGTTACAGGTGATTCCAACTTATTAGTTTTTCAATATGTTCTTCTCTCTCTGTATTACCATATATGTTTAAAATTCTTCATAGATTTCATGTCGAGTAACAACTAGCTGTATTTCCCTTCAGATGCAGATTCATTTAAGTCAAATAACTGATGGATAATACCTATTTCATGGTGGAAATCAAGTCTTTAAAAAGTGCTCCATGCATCTTAGCATTTCACAACACTCTCTCTCTCACTCGTTTCTCTCTAATTCTTGATATATATAATTCTTAGGACTTAATCTTTATATGATTGGATCCTCTTTTATTGTCTTCTCCCATTATTTATGTTTCAACAATTAGATGGCTGCACATTCCTAATTGATTTGGCCATCTATGAGTTAAAGATTATTTCCTGAGTACTCCTGTACACAAGCTGCTTCATGTTTGCTACCTTTATGAATGGTTCTGAATCAAACCCATTTGCATTATTTGTGACAAACCAAAGGGCTGAAATTATTTAATATAAATCTATCAAACACTCTTTAAGATGTCCTAGGCACTGGTCTCCCCCCTTCAACCTGAGGATGTCTCTAGGAAGCTTTCATATCTCCTGAAGGACTTGTGCATGATGATTGTGTGCCATGTTCACAAAGAGTTTGGCATTAGAAAATGTTAGTTATCATTTCTACCTGCATATACTTTGCGTAATAACCTTGAAATAAAAATACCTACCCTAGTTGATAATTTATGTACGAATACAATTAACTGATACTAATTAAAAGAAAATTAATTCACCCAACATTTTTGTGTATGTGTATAACTAGCATTGTGTCTCGGAGGTGCATGTGTATAACTAGAATTATTTTTGATGCACTGTTCATAAGTGTGTTAGATTTGTTTGTGGCTCAGAGGTGACAAGGTGGTAAGAACCTACACATTTCTTTGACTTACTAAAGTGGGCTTGACCTCATAATGATTTAGGGCACATAGGATTGCATGAATAGAGAAGAAGAAAAACATGGTGCCCCTAAAAATACTAACTGTGCAGGTAAAAGAGGGCGTGGAAGAAAGAAGAATCAAGACTTAGGAAGAGTAAAATACATTCAGGAGTTGATTTCAAAAGTTAAGGCATAATCATCTCCCCCAAGAACAACATATAGGAAAACATGGCCCAATAATATTGTTCCACAAAGGTCGACATCTACAAAATCATCTATGTTGGGAGCACACATCAGTGAGGTAGAATCTTACGAGCCTTCAGCTTCAAAAGCAAGCCTGAGGAAGAGTATCATGACTTGCTGGAAGGAAAAGGAGTTAAAAATGGGCATAATTTGGAATACCAAAAATTACGTCCAGCAAAAAACCCCTCAAATTATTCCATTCCAGATTCAGGGAGTGCTATGAAATCACCCCCTGATCATCTTGTTCCATATTTAAGAGGTGCAATGAAACAACATGACAACTACTAAGAGAATTTTCTCAACCAAGGGAATAGTAGATACTCAAGCCTGTTAAGCATGGTCCTAAAATTTTGAAGGATAAAAATATGGTAGAAGAAATAATTACCACCTTGAGTTCCCTATTAGAGATGTTTAGTGGCTACAACTAAAGAAGAATATTCCCCTGTCAGCCCTTCTAGTTTTCTTGTGTACCACCAACGTTGATCAGGTGCTCAGAATTATGCTCAAAAATCAAAATGTCAGAATCTTGTCACACTCAACTTTAGATTAAAGAGCTCATCATTTTGACTCCAATGGTGCAAATGGTACTCAAATCGGAGTTCGTATGTAGACCTTAGAGCAAGTCAAAGTTCAAGTTTGACTTATCTATGTGGTAGTATTGGATGATATGGGTGATCAGGTGCTTAGAATTATGCTCAAAAATCAAAGTGTTAGAATCTTGTCACACCTAGATTTAGATTGAAGAGCCCATCATTCTAACTCCGATGGTGTGAACAATACTCAAACCTGAGTTCGTATGCAGAAGTTAGAGCAAGTCAAAGTTCAGGATTGACTTGTCAATGTGGCAGGATTGGATGACATGGCAAGGGTCCCAATGAATGGTGAAGTGCCAAGTGGCAGGTTGCTACTGGGTCCCGTATATCATATATCGGGGAAAAATAAAGGATGTAGGACAAGAGTCGGCCCTCGGCAGGTTGGGTTGCGATTTACAATAATCGCATGTTGCATCCAAAACCCTGCTGTTATTTTTTACCACTGATAAAGTTCCTATTGCGATGACTTCCTGGACGCGATACTTTATTGTGTTATAGTTTAATGTCATAGTGGGTCAGCGATACCACATTGCAACGTTTTGCTGTGTTAAGAGCCCGCAATCGATTGCCGATTGTGATGAGCGATAAGACCCCGGACACGAGAATTTTATATGACATAGTTTAATACCTTGAAGGGTCCACAATACTGCATTCGCAGTGCTTCCATGCTAACAAAACCTTCGGCCACTGAACTTCCCCAATTGCGATGAGCGATGGGTTCCGGACGCGAGATTTTATATGTTGCAGTTAATTATCTCTGGTGGGTTCGCAATATCGAAATCACAATGTTTTAACATTCCATAAGAGGCCACAACACTTGCCGATTGTGATTTGAGATATAGCCGACAAGATATAGCCTGCCGTGCGGTGAATTTCTTTCTCTGTTAGTAGATTTTGGAGCGGAAATAGGGTTTTTGGTCGATTTTGGAGAAATTTGTGGAACAAATAGTGGGAGAAGTAGGAGAAGTCATAACTTCTTTAGTTCTTATCCAAATGGGATGCAAAAAGAGGCTAGACGGCCATTTTTTAGTATTCTGAACCCATTAAGATAGGTTTTATAGGAATTTGAGCATTGTAAACACACTTTTGTTGTAATTTGAGCATAATAGAGAGGCCCAAGTCATTGGAAGTTGGACGAAGGAGACATATCCCAAGAGGGGTTAACTCCTTTATCATGTGCTTATTGTGTGTTGTATTTTGATGTTCTTTGCTGTTATTTTGCTATTGTTCAGCATATGTTTTATGCTAAATTGTTTATAACATTTACATAAGAAACTCTCATGGGCATCAGTTAATTAATAAAAAATATTAAATCCTTAAGAACTTGATAAGAAAATGATAAGAATCTTGGGTTTTATTCTGAATGGGGAATTAGCGTAGAATTACTAATCTGATCCATTCAAATCAAGTTGGTATCAGAGCTCTGGTTTTTGCTTACTAGATTTTCTTTGTGAAAGAAGGATTTAATTGTTTGCAAGTTTATGTCATGCTTACAAGGTTAAAACTCAAAAGTGGAGAAGGGAAGTTGGTTGAAATCCTTGAAATTGGGTCAAGTGGAAGAAGAGAAAGGTTGCCAAAGTCTTATACGCCAGTACATCCCCAAGTTGTAGAAGTTGCAGTTAAGTCTTTAGAGACCATGTCTCAAGAAGGAGAACCTATCATGACAGAAGATTAGAAGACCTTCATAAAGGCTTTATTTGATATGACAGAGATGGTGAAGGTCCTCTATGAAGAGAGGAACAAAAGATTGCAAGGAGAAAGCTCCAAGCCTCCAAAAGGAGAAGGATCTTCAGGAGGAGGTAATGGAAAATCCACCATCTCCACC
The DNA here is from genome assembly GCA_031772625.1 of Pinus tabuliformis. Lineage (NCBI taxonomy): Eukaryota > Viridiplantae > Streptophyta > Pinopsida > Pinales > Pinaceae > Pinus > Pinus tabuliformis. Next base: position 46,027,934 of record CM062815.1, read on the forward strand.
ATCTTCTTCATGTTCTTCTTCAAAATCATCTTCACCCTCTTCCACTAATACTACCACTAATCATTGTCATCATCATTCTTCGAAAGGAACTGGTAAATCATCTTTTCTAAAGCTTGATGTTAAATTCAAGTTGCCTATGTACAATGGTGAAGTGAATGCAGAGAAGTTGGATAACTAGATTGGTCAGTTTGAGGTGTATTGTAGAATTCAAAACCTTCAAGAGGATGATATCAAAATTCAGTTGGCTTCATTGAGAATGGAGGGTGCAAACACTTGTATGGTGGGAATTAAGGACTCAAGACGATATCAAAAAACATGGTAAGATCTCTATTACTTGGTCTGATTTCATTGCTGCTATAAAAGGACAGTGCTACCCTTTAGCTCATATGCAAAAAGCTATCATGAATGGGCAAAATTTCAGATAGTTAAAACGTCAAAATATGCAAGAGTATACTTAAGAGTTTAGGAAAAGAGCTCTTATTCTAGGAGTAGAATTACAGTCACAAGATACTTTGTTGAAATACATAGGAGGGTTACATAGTTATATTTGACATTATTTGACATACCGTTCTTATGTTTAGTCCCACGAATCTTGATGAGGTCTGTGTTCAAGCTACACACCTTGAAGCAAGAGGGAAAAATGCACAAGAAGAAGGTAAGAGGAATCCATTTCAGAGTGGTGAAAAAGGGAAGAAATTAAAAGGAAAGTAGAAGAAAAATGGTTCTGTTAAGAAAGAAGGGGAGAAACCCGTGTGCAAGAATTGTTCCAAAGCGGGCCATGATGAAGTGCATTGCTGGAAGCTTCATCCAGAATTACGACTGAATAAATCTAACAATAAAGGGAAATAGAGGATAAACGCTGCTACACAACAAGACTTGGGTTCTGACTTAGGTGATGAAATGAAGATTGCAGCCACAATCACTAAAGGGAAAGCTATGGCAAAGACAAGCAAAGAGGAAGCCATGGAAAGCACCAGTGCAACAAATAACTCCAATAACGTTTCAAATGAGGAAAACAGAATAGAGTTGTTCCATATCAAAGTTATTTCCAAACACACCAAGATTGATACACTATTTGACAATGGATCTTAGGCCAACTTAATTTATGCGGATTTGGTCAAGAAATTGAATCTGGAAACCATGCCTCATCATAAACCGTATCTGATGGGTTGGATAACCAAGGATGCCAATTTGTGGTTCACAAGGAAATGAGTTTTCAGGTTTGAAATTTCTGCCAATTTCATTGATGAAGTTGAATTAGATGTTGTGCCATTGGATATTTTTGGGATTGTGTTGGGAAGCCCATATTTGTATGATAGGAAAGCTGTTTTACACTGATTTGAGAACAGATATCATTTGTTCAAAGATGGAGTGGAGTATATTGTGAGAGCCCATCGCAGAAATCTTAGTCTATCTTTAGCAACCACAGAGGAAATGAAGTGACTGGTCAATTCCAGCAAGAGTGTCGTGCTCCTTTTGATCAAGCAGAAGAATGGCACAGAGCAGGAATCCTTTGTAGGCTATGACGTGAAGCTGAAAGCTGAATTGGTTGATGTGGTCAATCAATATGGAGACATGTTTCAAGAACCAAAGGGATTTCCACCAAAAAGGGGAATTCAACACGAAATTCAACTACAACAACACTGTCCACTCCCAAACATCGGTATGTATCGAAGGTCAATTCCGGTTAGTTTAGAAATTAATAAACAAGTCCAGAAATTGTTAGATAGAGGTGTAATTTGTACCTCGACTTTGCCATGTGGGTCACCAATTTCATTTTTACCCAAGAAAGATGGAACTTGTTGCATGTGTGTAGACTATCGAGCTTTAAATAAGATTACAATAAAGAATGGATACCCACTGTCCAAAATAAATGACTTTCTAGATCAGTTGAAGAATGCAAAATATTTCACTAAATTAGACTTGAGAAGTGGATATCATCAAGTTAGAATGGGTGAGGAGGATATTTGGAAGACTGCTTTTAAAACCAAACAAGTTTTGTTTGAGTGGCTGGTTATACCTTTCGGTCTTTGCAATGCTCTAGCTACATTCATGAGAGTTATGAATGATGTTTTAAGATCATTTCTTGATGAGTTTGTAATTGTATATTTAGATGATATTGTGATATTCAACAAATCATGAAAAGAGCATGTCAAGCATGTGAGGAAAGTTTTGGATTGTTGGAAATAATAATGAGAGGGGGGGTGAATTAGTATTAGTGAAATCAATAACTTTTTCTTTTTCATACTATGATTTATATATGCTACTTCAATGAAGGTAACTCGCGTGTACACACAACTGTATTTAAGGCAACCAACGTATATCCAAAAAACTTATGATTTAGTTAATTCATCATCTGTTGATATTTAATCAGTGCATCAGTACTTCATTAACCATATAAACAGTAACCATGTGCAGTACTAACATAAAAAACCATCACACATAAGAAACACACACGAACACCAAGATTTAAGGTGGAAACCCAATGCGAGACAAAAACCAACTACTGCTGTCTTCTTTTAATATAAGAAAACCCTGTTTACAATCTTGTACTGGTGCAGACTCATACCGGTATGTAGGCACCCACCTGCAGAAGGCTACAACCTTCTCTCGTTCTCCAAGTTCTACTGGAAGGGAGCTACAACCCCCTAGATCTTGTACTAGCCGATCCGTTTACTAGTACGTAGGTGCCAACCTACATAAGGCTCCAACCTTCACTCGTTTTCCAACTGCTACTGGAAGGGAGCTCCCACCCCCTGTCTCTTGTAATAGCCGAGCCATTTACTAGTACGTAGGCGCTAGCCTATAGAAGGCTCCAACATTCACTCATTTTCCAGCTACTACTAGAAAGGAGCTCCAACCCCCTGGCTCTTGTAGTAGCCGATCCATTTACTAGTACGTAGGCACCGACCTACAAAAGGCTATGACCTTTTCTCTTCCTCCAGGGACCACGTTTCATAAATTTTCAGACTGGATACTCCTGGAACACAACACCACAATCTGAAGGCCTCGCTCCATCAAATTTTCATATTGGACCTGTCAGTAACATTGAATCTCAAAATCAATCACAATTGCGATACAACCATCAAATACATCTGCATCAATCAATCACTGAAACTCAATCATCAATCTATGAATCAACCACAACTAAATCAATCAATCACTGAAAACCCATCATCACTAAAGCAAATCATAATCAATCAATCTAAACATTCAGAACATTGTCACCAGAACATAGTCACCAAAACACAAAGCAAAACCCAGAACTCTGCATCAACAACCAGAACTAACTGCAACTTCAAACAATATCTTTCATAATGTATACGCTACTTGGATGTGTCGAAACAACGTGTATACGTGCTTTTACCAAAGCGAACCAGGGTACAGATATGAAAATACTAACTTAAAACATCACAACTATTCCAGACTTCAGCCATACCCAGATCAAAACATTTACAGTGCAAATCATGCATTAGCATTCGCATCTAGGCTATACATGAGCAGACCACATAATGATAATTCATTTCACGTCTTAGGATCTTGATCCATCATTAGATCTCATCCCTTATCAGCCACTAAGGTTCATCCTTAGTTCAGATCAAGCAAAGCACCAGAAACCCATAACATGCATATTTGCTTTTGATCTCACTCTTCATAAGATATTCATTTCTTACACACCATGGCCTAATGATCTTCTCCTCCTTATATAGTTTTAGGCCTTTCTCAATACCTCAGACCAAAACTACTTAGGACCAATACCTTGGAACGAATACCTCTGACCCTCAGATACCTCAGACCAATATCAGACCAAATACGTTGGACCAAATACCTCAGACCAATACCTTGGACCAAAACCTTGATTTTCCATCCCATATGCACTTTTCCCTCTGTGAAAGTGTGTGTATACGTATACGCTCCTTTTGTTCTATTAACCCACGTGTCTACGCTTCTTGGACAAAGTGAACCAGCATATGCTTCTTAAACCACTCTCTTTCTTCAATATTTGGAGTCTGATCTGTAATCCTTTGCTGTTAACTTGTTGCACTGTGAACTGTCATCTGTGTGAGTTGCCATCAAGGACAAGACCTGTATCATAATGCCAACGATACCCCCCTTTGGAATTGATGGAAACAACAACACCAAGACACTCTCCCCCTTTGACATCAAGGGAAAGGGCGGACTAAGATATTCTTCCCCTTGGATATACATTATGCTGTCCATGCTCCCCCTGAGTGCATGCTGAATTCTTTGATTAAGCTCCCCCTTTGTACATGGTGAGATGCACTAAACCTTCCATGCTCCCCTTGAGCACATGTAGAGTATGTAGAAATATTTTTCAAAAGAATAACATGACTCTATAACTCAACTAAGTGAGTATGACCTTCCTATCACCAATGACTCATACATACATCAATCTCCTAACCAAGTGGGGATACACCAATTTTGACTCATCCACCCAACCAAGTGGGGATACACCAATTTTGACTCATCCACCCAACCAAGTGGGGATATACCAAATGTTTATACTTGACTGAAATAGAAATTATTACATCATCCTTCCCATGCACAATGGGGTTACAAATTAGGTCTTTTCATGACCTTTACATCAAATGATATACATGACATTTATAACAAGGACCAACAATCTAAACAAGACCATGATAGTCATAAAAAATTATCATACACCATATATGATCTGCACCATCAACATCTGTCAACAACATCAAGATCAACAACCTGTATATGTCCATCATTAAATGAGTCACCTGAATCAAACAAATATGTGGATCAAGCAATATAATTATCTTCATGTACCATAATGCCAACAATGCATTATTAGAAGCATATGCTCCCCCTGAACCTGTGCCAGCTGTTCACTGTCAAATATGATCATTGCAAATATCAGTGAGAATCATCAAGGTATCATCATCAATTAGATATATGTCAAGTCATAAAAAACTTATGAGGGCCAAGAGCACTTCTACATATTATCAACAGACTGTAATCATCATCAATCAGAACAGAGCAGATATTTGATAATTGACTGAACCATATCAGACCCCTTTTTTTGAGTCTGTCCCATTGCTTTTTCCTCAAACCAACATATACGTGACTGTGCAGCTTCAAACTCCCGTATATACGTGACTTTTCTGCATGAAAATTGCGTATGAGATTTAGAAAACTGAAGTTTCACACATTCAGTTCCCCGTGAGTCTGTTATGTCTTTACACTGTGCTATGCCACATCTTTCTGACTGTACTTCCTTCTTCTTCCATATCTTTGAGTGTGATGATGTTTTCTCCTTTTGGTATGAACCAGTGCTCGAAATTTTCTCTTGTATTCCTTTGCTATATGTCAAAATTTGTTACATGCTTAACATCTTACATATTTCATATTCCTTCTATAATAGTCAATGGCTTTGTGACCAAACATATTGCAAGAAAAACAATATCCTTTAAAGTACCTGGAAGTTGATGATCTTTCTGTGTGACAGTCTCGAACCATTCTACTGCTACATCTTGTTGCAACATGTCCAAAATTATGACATATAAAACATTCAACATTATTCATCAGAGGAAATAACTGACTATCACTTCCATAGTTAGAAGTAAAAGATTTTCTTTGAAGACTTTCTTTCCTTGGTTGTTGATGGGGTTGGCTTCTCATCTTGTTGAGCATTTCATATCTTGCATTAGAGTTCCTTGCCTCATTTTGAGAGCTAGATTCACCTTCAACAAATTCATGAAAACCAAGACCAGTTTTGATGGTAGGAGACCTTTGACTACTAAGAATATTTTCCAAAAGCTTAGTACTATCTTGAAATCCTAACAATTTCTCCTTTTCTTCTAATTTACCTTTTAATATATTTACCTCAACCTGATATTGTTCTTCCTTTTCAAGATATTGCTTCTTCATGATTTTCTTCAACTTTTCTTCCTTCTTCCACTTGTTGCCTTAATTTGAGAATCTTATTTTCTTGTTCTTCATCTGCTTGAGGTAGTTCTTCATTTTTCTTATTTTATTTTTAAAGATATTCTTTTAGAGATAGGATCTTAGCTTGAAGACTTTCATAGTAACAGGATCTATCTTTAAGTCTCTTGATTGTTGTACTCTTTTCATTTAATTCATTTCTTAATGATGTCACTTCATCTTGTAGCTTTTGACATTGATCTTCCTTTTCCTTGTATTGCTTCCTTACTTTGTTTCCTTCCTCCAACTGAGATTTTAATCTGGTAACTTCTTCTCTGAAGGCACACCCCCTTTTGTTAAATAGATCTTGTTGATCTATGATTTTATCTGCGAGTCTTTTAACTTTTGCCTCTATGTTTCTTTCACGATCACTTTCAATATCTTCAAAATTGCTTGAACAGAGAAAAGTATCACTAGAAGACCAAAAATTTGTACCTGATACTTCTTTTGCTTGTTCTGAATCTGAATACTTGCTTCCACCTGATGGCCAATTGTCTCTCCCGCTGTCACTATTCCTTTGAGCTGTCTTCTTCTTCTGAGGTGCTTTCTTCTTTAGCTTCCTTCCCATTCTTTCTACGGATCTCCTTCAACCAATCAAACTTCTACCAAAGGACCTGCTTTGATACCAATTGTTGGAAATAACACTGAGAGGGGGGGTGAATCAGTATTAGTCAAATCAATAATTTTTTTTTTTCATACTCTGATTTATATACATTACTTCAATGAAGGTAACTCACGTGTACACGCAATTGTATTTAAGGCAACCAGCATATATCCAACAAACTTATGATTCAATTAATTCATCATATGTTGATCTTTAATTAGTGCATCAATACTTCATTAACCATATAAACAATAACCATGTGTAGTAATAACAAAACAAACCATCACACATAAGAAACAAACATGAACACCAAGATTTAAGGTGGAAACCCAACGCGGGACAAAAACCACTTGCTACTGTCTTCTTTTAATATAATAAAAACCTGTTTACAATCTTGTATTGGTGCAGACTCATACCAGTATGCAAGCACCCACCCGCAGAAGGCTACAACCTTCTCTCATTCTCCAGCTTCTATTGGAATGGAGCTACAACCCCCTAGCTCTTGTACGAACCGATCCATTTACTAGTACGTAGGCTCTGACCTACAAAACGCTCCGACCTTCACTCATTTTCTAGCGGCTACTGGAAGGGAGTTCCAACCCCCTAGCTCTTTTACTAGCCGATCCATTTACTAGTATGTAGGCGCCATCTTACAGAAGGCTCCAACCTTCACTCGTTTTCCCGCTGCTACTAGGAAGGGAGATCCAACCCCCTGGATCTTGTACTAGCCAATCCATTTACTAGTATGTAGGCGCCAACTTACAGAAGGCTATGACCTTCTCTCTTCCTCCAGGGACCACGTTTCATAAATTTTCAGAATGGATACTCCTGGAACACAACACCACAATTTGAAGGCCTTATTTCATCAAATTTTCATACTGGACCTGTTAGTAACATTGAAGCTCAAAATCAATCACAACTACAATACAACCATCAAATACATATGCATCAACCAATCACTAAAACTCAATCATCAATCTCTGAATCAACCACAACTGAATCAATCAATCATTGAAAACCCATCATCACTGAAGCAAATCACAATAAATCAATATGAACATTCAATACAGTGTCACCAGAACACAAAGCAAAACCCATAACTCTGCATCAAAAACCAGAACTAACTGCAACTTCAAACATTATATTTCCTAATGTATACATTGCTTAGATGTGTCGAACCAACGTGTATACACGATTTTACCAAAGTGAACCAATGTACAGATCTGCAAATACTAACTTAAAACATCACAACTATTCCAGACTTTAGCCATACCTAGATCTGAACATTTACAACGTAAATCATGTGTTAGCATTTAGATCTATACTATCCATGATCAAACTACATAATGATAATTCATTTCAGGTCTTATGATCCTGATCCATCATTAGATCTCTGTTGGGTTGTGTTATATTCTTTCCACGACTAGCCCACCTAGTTAATCGGGGGGTTAGAGGGGGGGCGGTGCCCCCCCTTCGTTGCGTCGTTTGCGCAGCAGGGGGGTCACAGGGGGTTTGAGGGGGGCGGGTAGCCCCCATCTCTGGGGTCTGGGGTAGCGCCACAAGGAAATTATTTTTTGGACCCTATATTAGGTTGGGCGGACCTACCTATGGTTATGTGCATGGTTTTCGCACATGGTTTTGGACGCGATGGTTTTCTATCCATGGTATTGGATGCTTCGGCATGTATATACATGTATTGTAACATTGAAAGGAACATAATGAAAAATCAATCTGGTAGTCCTGGTTTTGGGATCTAGGGGAAAATCTCAGTGTATATGTGTTTTATGTGTTATTCTCTCGCATTATTTATTTTCTATGTTTTAGAATTCGTATGCAGGTAATTTCTATACGGGGTTAAAACCTACAATCTTATCCCTCATCAACCACTAAGGTTCATCCTTAGTTTAGATCAAGAAAAGCACTAGAAACCCATAACATGCATATTTTCTTTTGATCTCAATCTTCATAAGATATTCATTGCTTGCACACCATGGGCTAATGATATTCTCCTCCTTATATAGTTTTAGGCCTTTCTCAATACCTCGGACCAAAACCACTCAGGACCAATACCTTGGACCAAATACCTCAAACCAATACCTCAGACCAAATACCCCAGACTAATACCTCGAACCAAAAACATTGGACCAAATACCTTGGACCAAATACCTCGGACCAATACCTTGGACCAAAACCTTGATTTTCCATCCCATACACACTTTTCCTTATGTGAAAGTGCGTGTATACGTATATGCTCCTTTTGTTTTGTTAACCCGCGTGTATACACTGCTTGGAAAAAGTGAACCATCCTACACTTCTTAAACCACTTCCTTTCTTCAATATCTGGAGTCTGATTTGTAATCCTTTGCTGTTAACCTGTTACACTATGAATTGTCATCTGTGTGAGTTGCCATCAAGGACAACACCTATAACTGTGTGGATCACCAATTGCATTTTTACCCAAGAAAGATGGAACCTGTTGCGTGTGTGTAGATTATCAAGCTTTGAATAAGATTACAATAAATAATGGATACCCACTGCCAAAAATAGATGATTTTCTAGATCAGTTGAAGAATGCAAAATATTTCACTAAATTAGACTTGAGAAGTGGATATCATCAAGTTAGAATAGCTGAGGAGGATATTTGGAAGACTGCTTTTAAAACCAAACAGGGATTGTTTGAGTGGCTGGTTATGCCTTTCGGTCTTTGCAATGCTCTAGCTACATTCATGAGAGTTATGAATGATGTTTTAAGATCATTTCTTGATGAGTTTGTAATTATATATTTAGATGATATTTTTATATTAAAAAAATCACGAAAAGAGCATGTCAAGCATGTGAGGAAAGTTTTGGATATCATGAGAAAAGAACAATTATTTCTGAAGATGTCTAAATGTGAATTCGGAAAAACTTCCTTAGTTTATTTGGGCCACATAGTTGGAGCAGGTGAGCTAAAGACTGACCCCTCTGAAGTTTTGGTCATTCTGATTTGGCCAATACCCAAATCAGTTACAAAAGTAAGGAGTTTTCTGGGAGCAAGGCAATACTGGAGGAAGTTCATTGCTAATTTTTATTCCACAGAAACTCCACTACATGCTTTGACCAACGTGAAGGTTGTCTTCTAGTGGGGAGGCAAACAACAAAAAACATTCGATGCTTTGAAACAAAAGATCAGTTGAGCCCAAGTTTTAGCATTGCCGGACTTGAAACAACCCTTTGAAATACAAACATATGTAAGTGACTACGCCATGGGTGCAGTTCTTTTACAGCATAGTAAGCCCATTCCATTTCATTCTGAGATTTTTAATGGTGCTGTTATTAATTATCCTACATATGATGAAGAGCTTTATGCATTGTGAAAAGTGAGAATAAATTGAAGCATTACATGATGGGAAAAGAAATCGTTATTCACACTGATCATCAACCTTTGCAATATTTGCAATCTCAAATCAAATTGCAGCCATCAAGGCACTTTCGTTGGATGGGATTTTTACAGGAATTCCATTTGGTAATCAGGTACAAGAAAGGTATTTATAATAGATTTGCTGATATTCTTTCTATACCAGCTATTAATGTAGCCATTTTATTGAAGAATCATTCTGTTATGCCTAAAAGTTATGTTGAACAATACACACAGGATGCTGAATTTCAAGAGGTATATTTAAACTTGAGTCAAGGCCACCAAGTTGAGGAATTAGACTACCATGTACATGATAATCTGTTGTATCATTTGGGAAAACTTTGTGTTCCACAGGGAGAGAGAGTAAATGTCACAAGGGAAGCACACACTTCTCTTATTGCTGGACATTTCGGTGTAAGTAAAATAATGGAAAATCATCAAAGATATTTTTATTGATCTCATATGCTTGAAAGTGTGTCATGTTTTATCAGAGGTTGTTCATTGTGTGCAGTCAGTAAGCCTAGTAATAGGAAACTAGGATTGTACACACCACTTCTAGTGCCTTCACGACCATGGGAAAGTGTTTCTATGGATTTTGTAGGAGGTATTCCTTTATCAAGGAAAGGTCATGATTATTTGTATGTAGTTGTGGATAGGTTAGCAAGATGTGCATATTTTTTTTTTCTTCTGAATACGACTATTTCTATTATCATACAAAACAGAGATACAAAATAGAGTACAATGGGCAAGGCTAAGAAATTTTGCCTATCAGCCCTTGCCTTGCCCTGCTGTCAGTTCCAAAATTGAAAAGACTCAAAATTGGAATTTGTTGCTTGACCACTGCCGACACATTTACATAACATATATTAACTGAACAGACACCAGGGCCATGGACTGACCCGGACAAAGACAAACAAACACCTGGACCCTTACATTCGACACCTGAACCATTACAGCCGACACATTGACAAAAATATAGCCGCCGCTTGGCCGAGTTATACATCGAAATCCCAAGAAAAATAGCAGAGATTACCGGGGCGAGTTCAATCATCATCAGTGGTCTGGGGCGCCTCTTCAATTCGGCACCCGAAACGGAGCGTGTCCTCGGAGTCTGAGAGCTGGATGACCGCGTCAGGGCTTCCCTCTTGGGCTGGCCTGCTCGGACCAGCAAGCGAGGGACCAGCAAGCGTAGAAGGGCCAGCGTCCGGGTCATAATTTGTTGCTGGGCGCGCAAGATCCGGTCCAAGTTCACGTCCAGGTGCCAACCAACCAGTTCCAGCCCCAACCGGAAGGCACGCAATAGGTGAATCCTCTCTGCTGGAGCGCTGCCCATCCGGCAAAGGCTCTGCCTCCATGTTCTGTGTAACGCCAGGCTCAATCATTATAGAAACCACCAAAGTGGAATTAACTTGAGGGCAGGGGAGCCGATACCTAAGCATTGGGAGCTCCATCTGCCCGTCTTCAGAATTTGGGCTTCTGCCATCATGCCCACCCTCCTCCTCATTGCTGCCCTGGAATCTCTGAGGCAGCGACGTTACCTCGATGGAGGAAGAGGGCGAATTGTAATCATTCTGCTGCGGGAGGGCCCTGCCTCTGATTCCCCCTCGTCGGCTGCCCATCCGCGGCCTTTCCCTCGGCATCGCTGATCTTCTCCCTCTCTGGAAACCAACACAAGCTCTCTGAGCTCCTACTGCTACAAGAACCAACACAAGCACCCTTAGCTCCGCACTGTTGCAGGTGGTGCTCTTTCCAGGCCCAGAAACTGGCGGAACGCACCTCAAATCCTGACTCCCCTTTCCGTCTGAGCGGAGCAGGGTCTCACTACATTGTTCGCTCATATCCTTCTGCCAATCCAGCCTTCTCTGCTTTAAACACTCCACAGCATCGAACTCCATCCTCCTCCCTCGAGCCGAGTAGACAGGCATTAATGCCTTCGTCCGTCTGCGTTCAAGCGGATTAATACCCCGCTGCGCATGGTACCACCTGACGCCGTAGGCATGCCACCTACCCACGTGATGGCGCATGCCATTACCACGTCTCCAATGCACCCGCATCCGGGAAGCAAGATGTGCATATTAATGCCTTGTAAAAAACAAATTACAACTGAACAAACAACTCAAGTTTTCTTTCAAAATGTATGGGTTCATTTTGGATTGCCTACTTCTATTGTTAGTGATCACGATTCTTGATTTGTTGGGATTTTTTGGTCAAGTTTATGGAACTTAATGGACACCAAATTGAAGAAAATTACAGCCTTCCATCCGCAAACAGATGGTCAAACTACAGGGGTTAACAAGACAATTATTCATTTGCTAAGAGGATATTGCAACAAACATCCTAAGTTGTGGGATAAATAGTTGCATTATATTCAACATGCTTACAACCGAGCAAAACACTCTTCTACTCTAACTTCGCATTTTGAGGCATGTCTTGGCTATTTGCCTAAATCTCCTTTGGATTTCATCTTTGAGAAAGATGTAACTGTCGATGGACATAGTGACATAGACATAGTAAAAAAATTCATTGAGAAAATTCAGTTGATTCACCAAACAATTCAAGAACAACTAGAAAAGAGTCAAGGCAAGTATAAGGCAAGACATGATGAGCATCGTGTGGATCATCAGTTTCAAGTAGGTGATGAAGTTTGGCTATACATTAGCAAGGAAAGGCTTCAAGGTGAAGGTAAAAAGCTGAAACCAATTCGTTATGGTCCATTTAAAATTCTGGAAAAGATTGGTAATAATCCTTTCAAGCTTGATTTTCTTTCATCTATGCAATTCTATTTCGTTGTTAATATTGAAAATTTGAGATTGTGTGAACCTCCTTTGATCAAATATCAAGGAGAGAATCTTAAAATTCCATCCATTGAGGATTGTTCTCCAGAATTCCTTGATGTGCTTCAACAAGACACTATACTTGACAGAAGGACAAGGACAACTAAAAGGGGAAGTATTGATTATCTTCAGGCGGGTCTCAAAGGTACACATCCATCAAAGGCCAAATGAATTGAAGTGGGGAAGGTGAAGGAACAATACCCTCACCTGTTCAATAACTGAATATAAATCTTTTGGGGTCCAAAAGGCTTCCAGTGGGGAGGAGTGATAAGGTACTCAAAATTATGCTCAAAAATCAAAGTGTCAGAATCTTGTCAAACTCAGATCCATATTTAAGACCTCTTCATTCTGACTCCAATGGTGTGAGCGGTACTCAAATTCGAGTTCATATGTAGAAGTTAGAGAAATTCAAAGTTCAAGTTTGACCTATCTATGTGGCAGGATTTGATGACATGAGTGATCAGGTGCTTAGAATTATGCTAAAAAATAAAAGTGTCATAGTATTGTCACACAAATTCAGATTGAATAGCTCGTCATTCTGATTCCAACAGTACTCAAATCCGAGTTTGTATGCAGAAGTTAGAGCAAGTCAAAGTTCAAGTTTGACTTGTCTATGTGGCAGGATTGGATGACATGGAAAGGGTCCTAATGAATGGGGAAACTCCAAGTGGTAGGTTTCCACTAGGTCCTACATATCACATATAGGGAAAAAACAAAGGATGCATGACAAGAATTGGCCCCCGACAGGTTGGGTTGTGATTTGTGATAATCACATATCACACCCAAAAACCCAATGTTGTTTGTTACCACTGATAAAGTTTCAATTGCGATGACTGCTCGAATGCGATACTTTATTGTGTTACAATTTAATGTCCCATCGGGTCCGCGATACTACATCGCAACGTTTTTTTGTGTTAAGATCCCGCAACCGATTGCGATGAGCGATAAGACCCCAAACACGAGAATTTTATATGACACAGTTTAATACCCTGGCGGGTCCACAATACCACAATCGATGTGTTTCCGTTTTAACAAAACCTTCGGCCACTGAAATTCTTCGATTGCGATGAGCGATGGGTTCCAGATGCGAGATTTTATATGTTGCATTTAATTATCCCCGACGAGTCCGCAATATTTCAATCACAATGTTTTACCGTTCCATAAGAGCCCGCAACACTTGTTGATTTCGATTTACAATATGGCCGACAACATATAGCCCACAGTGCGGTGAATTTCTCGCTCCATTAGCATATTTTGGAGTGGAAATGGGGTTTTTGGTTGGTTTTGGAGCAATTTGTGGAACAAATAGTGGGAGAACTAGGAGAAGTCATAACTTCTTCAATTCTTATCCAAATGGGATGCAAAAAGAGGCTATATGGCCATTTTTGAGTATTCTGAACTCATTGAGACATGTTTCAGAGGCATCTAAGCATTGTAGAAACATTTTTTTTGTAATTTGAGCATAATAGAGAGGCCCAAGCCATTGGAAGCTAGACCAAGGAGACGTAGCCCAAGAGGGGTGAACTTCTTTATCATGTGCTTGTTGTGTGTTGTATTTTGATGTTCTTTGCTGTTATTTTGCTGCTGTTCAACATATGTTTTATGTGAAATTGTTTCTAACATTTACATAGGAAACTCTCATGGGAATTAGTTAATTAAGAAGAAATATTGAATCCTTAAGCACTTGATAAGAAAATTATAAACATCTTGGGTTTTATTTTGAATGGGGAATTAGCATAACTTTATTAATCTGCTCCATTTCAGATCAAATGAAGACCCAACCACCTTTCTTTTTGAGTTTGATGCCTTATGTAGGAGCTATGTTTACACCTCAGATGTCGAGAAGTTAAACTCTTCCCTGCTACTTTGAAGAGAGAAAATTTAAGGTGGTTTATGGGGCTAGGAGGTGCATCTATTTCCTCATGGGGAGATATGAAGAAAACCTTCTTGAAAAAGTACTAGGATTTCTGTCGGACTAAGGTTCAAAGGGAGGCGTTATTCAGGATGTCTTAGAGAGAGGAGGAAAGCTTGGAAGATATTATAAGGTTTCTCCACTACAACTTGTAGAGATCCAAGCATAGTAACCTGGATAAGGACATATTGAGAACCATTTTGATTAGAGAAATGAAGGAAGATTGCCTAGATATGTTAAATCTCATGGGGAAAGGTGATATATCTAAGGAACCCTATGATGAAATTGTTAAATTTTGTTTATGTAACTCAAGAGGATCAACAAGAAGTAAGGTCTCAACACAGGATGCCTTAGCTAGGATATAAAGTTCAGTTAATGATGGGGTGACAAGGGAAGAGATTGGGAACTTGTTTGAAAACTTTAAACCTGATATCCTGAGTTCCTTTTCATCCCAGCTTGATATGTTATATGTAAAATAGAGGTAGATTGAGACTGAACAAGATTTGTCAATATTCTTCCATAAATGTAGAAAGAAGCACCCTTTTGGGTAATGGCCACTCAACAACATAAAAATATGTAACATTTTTGAATGGGAACATTCCACAAGACATTTTCCATCATTGCTATAACTAAAGGATTCACAAGAGGAAGCTGAAACAACATACTTCATTCGTTGCAAGAAACCATGGCAGCCTCAGACACTAGGTATGGTCCAAGACCATTTCTCTTCTTTCAGTGCCTGGTCCAATATGTACAATCCTCAACAAGTTTCTTAGCAAATTCATAATATTGTAGTTCCTTGGATATTTCCTGACCCTCCTTTGGTACAATATTCAATGCCTTGGCCTCAGTGGTATTCTCCTCCAAATCAATCACTTCCATGGCCTCAAGGATGTCATGGAGCCTCTTTTCCAAACCAGTTGCTTGTGCAGTTACCAATGCAACAAGAATAGGTGCAACTTCCTTCTAATGTACCAGTAAGTAATCCTCTCTTCCCACCACAATTACCTATATATCCTAACCCTAATCCAAAAAATATGGGAGCGTAACAAATTGAAACACCAATTTCCCCACTTATTGTACCTCACCTGTTGAATGTAATGAACTACAATTATGATAAAGGAGAATAGTAAACCTGAGAGTTTCCTTTGTCATCTCAAAAAATGAAGGAGATAGTTCCCCTAGGGAAGAAACTCCAAATTGGGGATTGTTGGACAAACAACATGTTGAACCTTCTGTAATAGCCAATGATACTATTACTATGGAAACCACTGTAACTGCTAATGCCACTATAACAATCGGTACCACTGTGACAACTAATGTTGCAAATATAATTATAATTCTTGTAATAGTTGGTGCTACTACTACAATAGGGCTTGTAACAACTGAAGTTGCTATCAATACTAAGACTTTTCTAAACTCCATAAATATTAAATGTAGCTAAGGTTACCCCTCAACTTGTGTTTGATTTTCTAAAAGAGCTTAAGGATTTACATGTCCAAATTCCACTACTTCTAGCAATTAGAGATGTTCCTATTTATGCAAAAACAATAAGGGAAATTTATATAAAGAAACCTAGTACGAAACTGCAAGATCCACATATTGCGCACGTGGCAGGAAAACTATCAAAATTCATGTTAGGAGAAATTCCACCTATCAAGTATGAGAACCCTAGGAATCCAACAATGACTGTTCATATTGGAGGAGCAACCATCCCAAATCGCTTGATGGATTTGGGTGTTGTAATCGATGTAATGACCAGGAAGACCTTTGAGTCGTTTGGATTCACTAATATAAGACCAACCCCTACTATGTTGGAATTGGCTGATAGGTCTAAAATTCAGCCTGAAGGAATGTTATAGGATACAGTTATTTTAGTTGATTCTTGGGAGTACCTAGTTGATTTTGTACTGTTACAGCCAAGACTCGCTTGGGAGGACATCCCCTGATTTTAAGTAGACCTTGGTTGGCCAATGTAGATGCATTTATCTGTTGTAGATATGGATTTATGACTATATCCAATGGTAATACTACCAATAATATTTTTATGTATCCTCCAGCTAAGCCGAATCTTGATTATGAAATCACTCTATGGCCCGACTTTGAGATAGAATAAAGTAACCTATCAAATGAGAACTGTAACCTCAAAATGAAAACTCTAGCCAAAAAACCCCCAAAAAATGAAAAAACAACTTGAAAATGAAAAGTGTTGATGTTGCATCAACACTTTTTTGTTGTTGTCGGGGATAAAATTTCAACATTAAAAAAAAATGGTAGTAAAAACCAATTTCTTTTGCATAAAAAAAAAATGAAAAAAACATCCCGAAAACGAAAGTGTTGATGTTGCATCAACATTTTTTTTTGGGCACCATTTTTTTTTTGTAATCTTATCAGGACTACATCTTCATTATGTACAATATATCACCCTGATCGGGTGGGGAATTGAACTAGTGACTTCACATCAAGGAGCGCCTTAACACAACACCCGATCACTATCTATTCAAAACCCCATGGACTCGGGGCAACATTTTTAAAAAATGATAGTAAAAACCAAATTGTTTTGTGCAAAAAACATGAAAAAACACATGCGACTTGATGTTGTATCAACACTTTGTTTTTGGGTTAAAATTTCATTTTTTTAACAATAACATTAAAAATTAAAATATTTGCACATTAAACATGAAAAAAAAATCTGAAATAAAGAAGTGTTGAAGTTGGCTAAAATTCCAACATTTTTAAGCAATGACATTAAAAATAAAATATCATGACTACAAAAATTATTAAAATTTTAGTAGTTTTCAATAATATGTCGGAGATAAAATATCAGGACTCCAAAAAAACCTAAAAATTCTAATAATTTTCTACCATAGCGTTAAAGATAAATATCATGATTGAAAAGTCAAGTCTAGTAGTGCAATCAGTTGAGAAATGGTTTCATTAGCAAGGTTACATGTGTTCAAACCTAACTAGGCTACTAAGCACGCGCTTTGGGATGAGACATTTGAATTACAAAAAAGTATCATGATTGAAAAAAGTTAAAATGTTGACATTTTTCAACTATAGCATTAAATATAAACTGTCACAATTTCGAAAAACCTTAAAATTTCAACATTTTTCAGCCATGGGATTAAAAAAAATATCATGACTATAACAAACATTAGATTTTTAACATATTTCAAGATCAAATATCATGGCTAAATTAAATCTTAAAAAATAATTATCTAAACAAAAGTCATTATACCAAATATTAAAATTATAATTCTTTTAAAATATTACCCTAAGATAACTTGACACATTGTAACAAAAACTTAAAAATCAACCATGAAATTGACACATAGGGAGGGCATGCTTGATCCATTGCAATGAAAACTTAAAAATAAACCATCGAATTAACACATAGTGGAAGCGAACTTGATTCATTGTAACAAAAATTGAAAAACCAACTATAAAATGGACACATATTGTGGTTGAGTTGCTAGACAAACATCGAGACAAGCCCTACAACAAAAAAAATAAAATAAAAATCTTAACCTAAAAAAATAATAATAAGTAAATTGACAAAATAAGATTAAAAAAAACTGATATAATAATAATAATAATAATAATAATAAAGAAAAAAGAAAAATGAAATATTAATATATATATAAAATAAAATAAAATAAAAAAATAAATTATATGACTATATATATATTAAAAAAACATTAAAAAAATATTATATATTAAAAAAACATAAATAAAAATGAAAAATTATATATATTAAAAAAACATTAAAAAAGTTAAAATAAAACAATTGAAAAAAATAAAAAATAAATGAAAAAACTAAACATTTTAAACATTAAAAAAAAAACCTCAAGGGTCGCAGTTTCTCTCGTCCATGGTCCAGGCCACTTGGGGCTATGGGGGCAAAGGGATGATTCCCAGAATCAACCCTTCTCCCCCACAACCCCTAAGGGGCCTGGGCCAGGAGCGGTAGCCGCATACGACCACAACTGACCCTGGCCCACGCCCCTTGGTGGCTGTGGGGGCGACCCGCCATCCCCTAGTTCCTAAAGGGCCTGGGCTAGGGCCATGAACAACTGCACGAGGTCACTTCCAACCCTAGCCCAAGCCTCTTGAGGGGTGGAGGGACATATAATTTTTTTTAAATGTTTTTTTTTGCATTTTTAATTTGTTTTATTTTATATAATTTTTAATTGTTTATATATATATATATATACATATTTTTAATTTTACATAACATTAAAAATATTTTACTTTTAAGTTCAAAGAAAAAATGTGGTGTGAGAAAGATTTAGCAGCTAAAAGAAAATTAAGATACTATAAGGAGGTCATCAACCCCACTTTAGAAGATCAAAAGTATCTCTCTGTTTTAACTAGCTCAAAGAAGAAAATTAATATAGCCAAGATTAGAACGAACTCTTATGAGCTCCATAGTGAAACGAGTCGTTGGGCAGTTCCTAAAACACCATGGATGGAAAGGATCTGCCATCTCCGTGAGAATACGAACATCGAGGATGAAAATCACTTCCTCTTAGAGTGCCCCGCGTACAACCACATTAGATCTCAGTTTCAAAATCTTTGTTGCAATACTGACCTTCCTAACCTTTTACATTGTCAAAATTACAGTGAGCTCGGGAGGTTTCTCTCCAAGCTTTTTGAGCATAGGAATAAAATCTTAAATCAAACTAAAAAATTTGTTTCTTTAGGTCCGATAGACCAAAGTTTGGTCTCTGTGGATGTTAACCACCACCACCATCATCATCATATATATTTTATTTTTTATTTTAAATAAATTTTGATTTTATTGATTTATAATGTTTTAATGTTTTAATTTTTTCCCTATATATTTTTTTTGTTTTGTTTTGTTTGTTTTCCCGCAAATATTTGTTTTAAATGTTTTTTTTTTTTAATAATTTGGTTTTAATTTGATACTTTAATCCATTTTTTAAAACTTTTTGTTATTTTTATTTTTTAATATATATATATATATATATTTTGTTATTTTTACTTAAAATTCTATATGACTTATTATTTTTGAAATAGAATTTAAATGTTATGATCTCTAAACATAAAATTCATACAAATTTAATTAAAATTGCTATTTTTCAATTTTTTCTTTGGTGTAAATGTTCCATAAAAATCTTTTATTTGACATGTTATTTTGAGCAAAAAGGTTTTGAAATGTATCTTTTATTTATTGTAAGCTTGGTAGGACTACATCTTCATCATGTCCAATATATCACTCTGAGCCAGACAAGGAATCAAACTAGTGACTTCACATCAAGAAGTGCCTTAACATAGCACCTAATCACTGTCTATCTAAGACCCTGTAGACATATTTTTTTAATTATATCTACAGGAAAAATGTATATTTTTTCATAAATTGTTTAAAATTATTATCTTTTTAGTAACAATTATTTTATGTACTGAAGTATTAATTAACGATACGTAAATATATAAAAAATATTAACTTCAAAATATTAATTTTATTATTTTCTTGTGTTAGCTCAACTGGCAATGGTTATGGAAATGGAGTCTCACCAAATCAGAAGTCTTGGGTTCAAATCTTGTGTTATCCCCCCAATCGGGGTGAGAAGTTGGACATGATGAAGATGTAGTCCTACAAAGCTTACAATATATATGTATATGTATATGTATATGTATATGTATATGTATATGTATATGTATATGTATATGTATATGTATATATATATATATATATATATATATATATATATATATATATATATATATCATTTTATTATTATTTTAAGCTTTGTAAAAAGTAAAAGATTTCATTATAAAAAAACATTATAAGGAAAAATAAAAAACACAAACTTGAAAAACCCTTAAAAATCTTAGGAAGAAAAGAGAAGAAGAAGACAACTTGGCAAATGGTTAAATAACCATCATTAATAAACAATGTGCATACTTTCAAAGTGTCAAAATAATCCCCCAAAAAAAAGGTTTGTGTTGTATCAACGCTTTTCAAAATCCACATGAAAATCACCAACATTTAAAAAAAAATTCCATACTTACCATATCAGGAAATTTAAAATGCCAAAAATAAGCCAAAAAAAAGAGGGGTTGATGCCATGCCAACGCTTTTCGAAGTCAACATGAGAAACAATAACATTTTAAAAAGGTTATTCATTAAGAAAATTTAAATTGTCAAAAATATATTAAAAAAAAGGTGTATTAATCAACAGTTTTCAAAATCGGATGATTTTTTGCTACCTCTAAAAAGTGATAACTCTATATAGTTCCCATTTGATAGGTTACTTTGTTCTAGAAGGAGATGACACATGATCACTCCTAATTATTGGCAAGGCCTTATATTTTAAAAATGAGACAAATGATGACACCATTAACAATTTTATTAATGACCCCTCTATTGCTTCACAACCAGTGTCCCAACTATTAAGTTATAGAATGGAAAAACCTAATGAGGATGAAGTTGCTAATGATATTATTACAAAAGAAATACCAATTGCCCCAAGTCTTAAGAGTATTCCAGTTGAGATTGTGCGTGGAAAGACCTTGAACATTAACCCTAATCTATCCCCTGCGCAAATAGAGAAGCTGGTACAGTTGCTGAGAAATTATAAAGAAGCTTTCACATGGGACTATAAGGACATGAAGGGTATTCACCCTGGTTTACAAACTCACCATATTTATTTAAAAGAGGGTTCCTAGCCTGTCTGACAACCTTAATGAAGAAAGAACACAACCTTGGGAGATGTTGTTAAGGAAGAACTTGAAAAAATATTAAATGAAAGATTCATCTACCCAATTTTTGATAGTCAATGGGTATCTCCAATTATTGTTATTCCTAAGAAGAATGGAAAGTGGAGAATTTGTGTTGACTATAGAAATATCAATAAAGACACTCATAAGGAGCATTTCCCACTGCCTTTTATTGGTAAGTTCCTTGATACCCTTTTTGGTAAAAAGTTTTTTTTTTTTTTTTTTCTTAATGGGTTTAGTGGTTATATCAGATTTAGATTGCCCTTGAAGATGAAGACAAGATCACCTTCTCTTGCTATTAGGGAAAATTTTCTTATAGAATCCTTCCTTTTTGACTTTGTTATGCAACAACATTCCAACGAGTTGTGCCAAGAATATTTTCTGATCTGGTTAATGTTTTTTTGCCAAATTTTGATGGACAATTTCACACCATCTATTGATGAGTGATGAGCCTCATCATTGAGTAATTATATGGGCCTTAATTGTCCTTAATTCACCTCCTACTTAGTCAAACCAACTATTCTCACAACTTATTGCATACTTTTGATTATATTTTGGTTATGAGATGAGTTAGAGTTGGATATTTGGCTTTGTGGTCTAATGTGCATGAAATGCAAGAATAAAGGATAAAAGCAAGGAAAATGCAAGTATAAAGGATAAAAGCAAGGAACTATGGCAAAGACCTTGGTAAAACTAGAATGGGACAAGGGAGAGTAATTATAGGAGGTAAATCCTCCTCATTTACTACCCCTCTATTCGAATATTCCTTCACTAGTTCGGAGTGCAAACATCCATCACTTTGAAGACTAGAAGACAACCGAGCAAGTGAAAAGGACAGAAACCATTTTTTCTTGAATTGGAGGGCAAGCCTCCCTAATGGGAAGAAAGTCATTAGAGACTTCACATGTATAAATAGAGAGGTTTAGGACCTCAATAGGATTCAGACTTCTATTGTAAAACTCTGTTTTATTTCTGAGCTGCAAGAGACTTGTGACAGTTTGTTCTGTAATCCATGGTATTTATAATAAGAATGATTTCTGTTTAAGCCAGCTCTGAGTTAACTCCAAGGGTTGAAGCTCTTGGGTTAGGGCCCGACCCAAGCAGCCAAATCTCCTCTTTACTGTACATGTATGCTAGCATAGAGTTCTGTTATGTTTATTTTCTTAAGTAGTTTTATGGTTTTCACTGTTTATTTGCTTAAGTAGTTGCACTTTCATTATAACAATATAGCGTAGATTATTCATGGTTTTCCTGTTCATTTGCTTCAGTAGCTGCATTTGCTATAGTTTACTTCCATTTATGCCTTCTTTCAGTTCACAGGTTAGTTAGGAGAAAAAGATCACTATCAGGTTGTGCGTAGGTGTCTCGGCCTCATCTCCTCCCTCTAGGACCATGACTTGAGGAAGGGACCCTTCAGTAGCCCCAAAAACACAGGTTTTTGGGTCTCACATGAGCTATGGAGTTTGTCGTTTGAGTCAGTTACTCATTCACCTCACTGTGTTTCTTTGTTGTTTTCCCTTTGAAACCTCCTTTAGCACATTTTTCAGGCATCACTTCCTCACCGTTCGATTCATTATTTTCTCTAACCGCTGCCTCGCATGAAGTCTTCCACTTACTTTATGCACTTTAAGTCCCCACCGTCGATCTTCCTCACCTGATCCAACGGCTATCGTGTGACCCGATCACTTTAGGCGCTTTAAACCCCCACCGTCGATTTGCCTCACTTGATTCGATAGTTATCGCTTCACCCAATTGCCAACTAGCTTGGCCGATCTCCACCATTGATCATCCCCGCCTGATCCAACGGCTATCGCGCAATCTCACGCAGATTAGTGCACGGCCGTTATCCGCTCGAGAGCACGTGATAAAAGTGGTTTTCTCATGCTACGTGTCACGTAGTTAGGCTAATCGCGTGAAATTTTACAATACAACTTATAGCCTTGAGGGCGCGCAAGAAACTACTTGCTGCTATAGAAACCCACTCCATCATTTCTGCACGTTTCTTTTTCCTGTGATGTGATCTCCATCGTCCATCTCTTGACCTCACCCGCGCAATAATATCTCAGCCTTGCATCACTCTTGTTAGCCTCGTCTATCCATCTCTTGACTTCACCTGTGCGATTAGATATCGTCCATCCATCTCTTGTTAACCTCGTTCATCCATACACTCACTTAATCCCTCGTGATATGATTTCCACCGCTCATCCTATTCATTAACCCCATTGATCCATTTATTTGCTTAAGCCTTCAAGATAAGATCTCCACCGTTCATCCTGTTAGTTAACCATGTTCGCCCATCTATCTACGTAACCTCTTGCGATCCGATCTCTGCGTTCATTTTCCTTTCACTCGACTGATCCAACGGTTATTATGCACTGTTGCTCTCTCACGTCCTCTTTTCACTGATTTCTTCCTTCGACTTCTCTTCTGCTTGAAAGGCGAGTTAGTTTAGTTCTTTGCTTACACCTTAGTGTAGTTTTGATGCTCTTTACTTCTGAAACTTAGATAATTATCATTAGGTTAGTGTTGATTTAGAAATTCTGTTTAGGCATAGCTGTTTGACTGGTTAGCTAGGGTATGGTGTGATTTAGCATTACATGTTGATTTCTTCATTACTGCAGTAAAGTAGCTCTCCCTTAGGATAGATTTTCTCTTCTTCCATCAAAATCAAT
The DNA here is from genome assembly GCA_031772625.1 of Pinus tabuliformis. Classification (NCBI taxonomy): domain Eukaryota; kingdom Viridiplantae; phylum Streptophyta; class Pinopsida; order Pinales; family Pinaceae; genus Pinus; species Pinus tabuliformis. The sequence goes on from CM062815.1 coordinate 46,052,070, forward strand.
CTTCTTCTGACCCTATAGAAGTCTGGCTTGGAACCCCTGGGTTCTCTTGCTAGATGAGCAGCGACAACAAGTAGTATCTTCACTTTTACTTGTGCATATAGCACTATCATCTCCAAGTTTGTATGAACCCCGAGTTGATAAGTAAAGCTGGTAGCCCTGGCAGTTGAAACATTATTGTTGCAATACCTAGGATCATCAATGAGTTTGATGAAGCTTTAAATAATCTTAAGAATGTAATTGAAAATTGTATACAAACCCATATCTCTCTCAACACAGTAAAGTGGCATATGATGATGAACGAAGGAATCGTGTTGGGACACTATCTCTCGGCTGCAGATATACATGTGATCCAACAAAAAATGAGGTAATCTTGGAGATTCTTGCTCCCAAGACACAGAAAGAGGTATGTATATTTTTAGGGCATGCAGGTTATTATATGTGTTTTATAGAAATTTTTGCTAAAATTGCATCTCCATTGTTTGTCTTACTCTCAAAAGATAAAGAATTTATGTGGACTAACAAGTGTAAAAATGCTTTTGCGGATCTTAAGATGTGTGTAATAACAACCCCCATTTTGGGAGGACCAATTGGACTTTTCCGTTCCACATCTCCACATATGCCTTTGACACAACCATTGGGGCTATGTTGGGACAAGAAGAAGGAAACAAGCCTTATTCCATTTACTAAATCAACAAGAACCTGAGAACTACAAAATTAAATTATATGCTAACTAAGAAGGAATTTCTTTCTGTTATACCTACTATCAAGAAATTTAGGCATTATATTAGTGAGTACCAAGGTTTTGTGCATATTGATCATTCTTCTATTTGGTTTTTAATGAAAATACTAGTTACCAATGGTAGAGTTACTAGGTTTTTATTGTTACTGCAAGAATTTGACATCACCATTGTAGACAAGCCTGGAAGAGATAATGTTGTTGTTGATTTCCTTTCTAGATTACCCAAAAATGATGATAATCTACCTGTCGAGGTTACTCTTCGAGATGAATATATTTTTACATTTTCCACTTACTCATCATGGTATGCATATATTGCTAATTACTTTGTTGTAGGGAATTTTTCACATGACCTTTCTTATAGGGAGAAACAAAAAAATATTCAATAAATTGCCTGATATTTTTGGTTGAATAGTTATATATATATTTGTAAGTCAACAGAGAGGCCTTATATTACTATATGAGCATAGAGATCATAACCAGCCGGTCTGCTAGATTGGAAACTAGACCTTCTGCAGTAAAAGATAGTCTTGACCACACATTTAACCAGTCATCCCATAAGGTTTTTTTTGTCTTTGGTATCCCTTATATAGATATGCAAAATTAACTTTACTTTATGCAAAGTTAGCTTTACTACGATTGTTGCTTATCAATTTACCACTTGAAGGCGATATGACTGTAAATATATCTTCTTGTTCTATGTCTACAGACCTACCTATCACCATATTGCTATTATCTAGCCTAGATAGGCATTAAAAAAAAACAAATCCAAAAAAGAAACAGACTCGTGATCATTTAACTATAGGCATTGGTGCTACTTCCACCACACCTGAACCGGACGCAGGTGTTGTTTTCGTTGTTGGAGTTGCTGCTGCCGCCACACCTGCTCCTTGAGTCGCTGGTTGCTTTCCACTTGCTCCAGTTACCTCCCTAACCCGATATTTCATTAACTAGGCATGATCTCCCAGTTATTTCCCTAGTGTGATATCCACATTACAGACATATTTCAAGTAGACGAAGAACATCTTGTTCATGTCTCCAATTTTGTCATCTCGCAGACGCTCTATATTCACCACCCTTTTGAGTGAGTCCTCTATGGCTTGTAACCTCTTCTCAACCGTCTTCAACTAGAGCTAGTTGTCCATTTGTCTTCTAGTTCTATCCTCTTATGCCTCCACCTGCAGCTTCCCCACTAAGGTTTTGACATGCCACACCATCTCCAATGTTTTTTGATACACCATCGATCACATTTGAAATTTCCCAGTGTCGATAATCCAGTCAACTTCTTCTTCGATTTTTCTATCTGGGACGTTCCTACGCAAGCACCTAACCTCATTATCCCATATTTCAACAATTTCTTTCGATTTCTCTGGGATAGTTTCTTGTAAACTTATTGCAGCCTCCCCAACTACATCCTCCATCCTTGTCCTCTTGCTATCCATTGAGCTCTGGTCCTCCGCGCGTGTCCTACCTCTTGTCCTGCCCCCAACATTTCATCCCTTCATCATTACAAACTTGAAAGCCTCAATTATCAAATTACTAGATTCTCCCTCACTACAACTCCACCTTCTATTCTTCATCCTTATCTCTATACAACCTATGCGCCTTCCAGCCTTCTCATATAAAGGAAACATTTAGAAGAGGTCATACTACCCCATCCTTTGAGCAACTTCCATGTGTAATTTCAGTAATTTCCATATACTGATGATGTTACAGTACAATCGCGTGAGGTTGTGGGTATCTTCCTCCTCATTCAACTCTAGCCTCGGTCTGTGCAGGCTCATTATTGCCATAGTCTTGTCCCAATACTTGTCCCCTCAGGGCTTCATCCTTCTCCACTCCTCACGCCATCCTTTCCAATGAATGTAACCTCCTAACGGACAACCGCTTGAAACTAGGTTACTCTCCTTCCCATCATTGACCGTCATTTCCTTCGTATATTGTAGACACCTACCTCCTTTCTCTTCCCTATGATTCACTGCTTGTGCTACCATGATAATAATTATGCATTCATTTCACTAGGTGGGTCTCTCCCCTGATCCTGACCCACCCCTTGTTTGTCTATCCTCCCCTATGATGTCGAGTGATCACGTTCCACCTATGCTCCAAATTATTTTTTTATATATCCCTTTGGCATGTCCTCCTAGCCCACCTTGGTAATCAGCCTAGCATTCTCCACCCCTTCATTTTCCACTATGTTTACCAATGCATTAGTTGAGCATAATACAAAGGTGAACTCCATCATTTTCAACTCCTCCATGTGGATTTGAATCCTTTGGACTATTTGGGTGAGGCGCCAATTATTCGTGACTTTGTTCAGGTGAGTACCACATTGCAACCGACGTGTCGCTTGAATTGCTAATGCTGGATCCCCAACCACTATTACATTCACCATTTTTTCCTGACACAACATTTCGAGTCCATGCTCCAGGGCTTGGAACTTTACTACATTATTCATATCCTGACCCATATTGATGAAGTATAACCTTTGAATGTTACCTGTCTAGTCCTGAATGACCCCTCCAACCCCTATCATGCCCAGATTTCCCTTAGATGCCCCATCAAAGTTTAGTTTCTAGAATCCCTTTGGGGGAGCCTGCCACACTGTAGAGCCCAACTTTATGTGGCCCTCTCTGGATCTATTGGTCATACTGCTCAGGTGATCCAGGTCAAGTTCTTTTAGAATCCTCACTTCTTAAGGGGAGGGTTGCTCCTTTAAGGGGTTAATTCTTCTGCTACTAATTGTCTCCTTAATCTGACAACGAATTTATTCCATTAGATTTACAACTAGGAGATTTTGTCATGGATTGTTCAACGGTTGCACTCCTTCCAGACTGACCAGAGGATGAATCTGAGAATTAAATTCGAGGTCATATTCACGACTTCATTCTAGTATACTGCAGTCGCCATTCTTAATAGTTTCTTGTATACTTTCCTTGTTTCTTTATGTTTTTCTATAGATAATGGCAAGAAACTCCCATAGAGATTCAATGTAGCTGAAAGCATTCAGAAGGTGATTAAGGCTTTCTTCTGCCCTCTCGCATTGGCAACACCATGATGGGCCTGTCATTCTTTGCTTTACTAGATTTTCCTAGGTTAAAGCCTTCCTGTGAAAAATTAACCATAAGAGAATTTTATTTTTTGGCTAGTGAGAGGCCACCCAGACTTTTCTCCATGATGTAGAAAATATGTATAGTAGGTTAACCCAATAATGCAATATAAATCAAAGCAAAATACTATAACCTACTTCTACTGTCAATTTGCGGAAGCTTAAAGATCGAGCTGAACAATATGACCAGAAGAAGAAGAATCAATGCACAATACACATGAAAATACTTTGGGGAAAACCTCAGCTAAAAACCCCACTATCTATATTATCATACAAAGTGGAAATACATAGGAATTATACAAAGTCTTAGCTTTCACAGCTAGCCAGCTCTCAGTACAATCCTCACAGATTCTCACAGGAAATATTGGCTTCTCACAAGCCTTCCTCTCTGCCCTCCAAGCCCCTATTTCCTTGCGTTGTTCCTCTGGGATGATTCTCTCTTACCAAGTGGAAAACTTATCTACCATGTGGATGATCACCTGATCTCACACACTGTCACAACTACGCAGTCCTCAAGGAATGATTACTTGAATGCATGCATGAATTTTCTTTATAAGAAAACACATGTAGCTGATAGTACACTGTCCTTGACTTTAATCTCAACTGGGTCTTTCTGAGAATAGACATGCATGAGCTTTTGATGAGGGAATCTTCAGTTAACTGGAGTAAACTAGTTGAGTGCATGAATGCATCAACTGACTATTAACTCACCATTAGTTCCTCAAACAGTTTGGAACTAATTTAAATGGACTTAACTCAGTAAACCAAGTTAACTAATTACAACTCAAATATCACTCAATCTTATCTCCTTAATTTAAGGGATAACTATTGCATGACTTCATAAAGAATTCTAACTTGAATTTATCCAAATAATTAATTCAAAATGAATTAATCAATTATTTCCAAGTAGTTGTTAAGACTAAATTCGATTTTAATTCACAATTTAATTCAAGGACAAATTAAATTGTAATATTCTTGTTGCCACATTTCAACACTCCCTCTCAACAAGAAAGGGATTATCTGCCACCCCGATCCTATCTCTATGGAACTCAAATTTACACTTTGACAATGCCTTTTTCAAAATGTCAGTATCTTGCTCCTCTGTTGAAATATACTACAACAACATGATCCTCCCATCATCAAAAGCTTGCTTTACCTTGTAAAGCCAACAGGAACTCACAGCTGACTTGTTCTTCGGTCTCAGAACCATTGTTATAGACATTTTTGTGCCCTACAACTCCAAGCATGAAATGTCCATAAACCAAGGGCTCCTAAGTCCCTAAAAGTGTTGTTCTAACCCCTAAAGGAACAAGGTCAACAGATTACAACTTCTCCCAGAAGTTCTCCACCAGAAACTGCTCAGAATTGGTCAAAACAGGATCATTGCAGCTGCTCCATTGACTAAGTGCATTGCATCTCACCTAAATACACTGTGAGGGTGCGTTGCATTTCAAAAGTCCCTTCTGTGGGGTGCAATGGGCGAGAAATGACAAATGGCAGTGTCATTCCGCGAGGTGGAGAGGCAATGGAAGCTTCCAAAATCTTCTCCTGTGACACTTGCCTCACTGAATTCGACCAAGGATGAGTAAGAGGCCCTCAGTATCCAAGTGGAAGCAAGAACTGACAGAGAGAAGACACTAATCAAATCACAAGCTGACTCATCCCCCTTAGAGATATCTATATATGGATCCCTCATCCCAGAGATCCAGGGGCTGGAATTTTGCATATTGTAAGGAATTGCTGTTGGTTTCTAGAGACAAACATCAGATTGTTGGGTGATATATGCTTTGTTTGAGGTGAAGAGGGGCTTCTTTGCTGGGAGGTTGATGCTGGGTCAGAAAAAACTGGTTGTAACTCCTCCTGGATCTTTTCTTGTTTATCAATAAAAGCTATTTGAAATTTCCTCCATGCTTTTGTATCATTGATGTTGGGTGTGGAGCCTGATTATCTTCTATAGTATCGGCATATTGGACCCCAGTTCAAAATGGGGCGGCAACGCCGCCCGTAAAATAATCGCTGCCGTGGGGTTTGGGAGCCCCCCCCTGGCGGGGGGTTTCGGGGGCAGCGCCCCCGAAGCTAAAAACAGCTGTAAAATTGCCTTGTAAAAGTATAGTAATTTCTAGTCAATCTGGGCCGTTCATCAGGCGGATGATCTGATGGTAGAACTTATGTTTAGTTTAGGTTTTTTGCCCTAGAAGGAAACCCCTCTCTTTATATGAGGGCATTGCATTTGAGGCTGTAATATAGATGTGTATTCGGTGAGCGAGAAACATAGAGGTGAGACTGTGAGAGAAAACAGAGGATATTACAGCGGTTTTGCTGTAGGTTGTATCTCTTCATTTTGCTGGATAATAGAAAGGAAGGACTGGCTGTTCGGGGTGGACGTAGCCCAAACTAGGTGAACCACGTATATCTGTGTCTCTCTTGTTTTGTGCGTTTTCTGTGTTTATATTTCTGCAATATTTTATGTGTTCCATTGCTCCGTAATATATAATTTTCTAACAATTGATGCTTGTTACATTTGTATGGTCAATTTAAATCTGATCCTAAGTTGTTTATGAATATAGATCCATGTCTTTGTATAGTGCTATGCTTCTGTGATTTTACAGGTACTTTGTGAAGCTGGGCGTGCAAGGGAGCAGGTAGCTGGAGACTATCAAAGAGGAGAGGGATCGAATCAAAGGATTAGCGCAAGACAGAGGTTGGTTCTTGCTATTCCTCTCTATCTATAATTCATAAAGGAAATACAAAAGTAGCTTTTCTCTGTTTGTTTCTAAGGCAGCTGTCACACCTTAGTGGGATAGAGCAGTTCTAAATAGACACTTTTCCCTGTAACAAAATGGCGACTCCGCTGGGGAGCTAATTAGTTTGTTTGTTTATCCTTCTTTGTTGTTTGTTTCATAAACTTACAAGTAGCATTCGAACTGCATTTGCCATAACAAATGCAAAGTAGATAACTGCTACTTCAATCCATCTACTGGATTTGTTTATGATTTAAACAACTGATTCACAAACTATCTGATTGCCCTTGTGATAGCTCTTAGATCCTCCTTAGATCTACCCCTGATTGTTGCATTACTGATTGATTTTTACTCGGCCAAAAACCAAGAACTGAACTGCAAACTGTGACCCGGAACCCGAACAGAGTCTCGTTTCTGGTCCAGCGCAGGTACTGTTTAGAGATTCTGAATTTCAGCGCACTTCCCGAAGGGACAACCTGCGCTGCATTTCAGATTCTCTGTGTTACAGGTGCGCTGATCAGACTAGCTCTGTGCAGTTGTGGCTTCTGTGGATCATTCTTTCCAGTTCTATTCCTGAATTTTGCTGCCTGTGATCAGTATATGTCTATTTGAAACTCCTTTTCCTTATTGTTATTCCGCCTCCTTTGTACAAAATAACTGTAGATGTTTTTGTGTGTTTGTTTAGTCATTTACAGTTTTCCTTTGCAAAAGTAGCATAGTCGTACTGTCGTCCTTTGATTTGAATCTGTCACAAGTGTCGATTTAAATCATAGGAAAGAGTTTTATTGCTATTGATGGTCGATTATCCTGTTGCTATTGCTTTTGGTCTGAATTTGTAATTTTCTAGTGTCAAGAACAAGTATTCATTTCAAAATTGTAAGGTGTTGTAATCGTCTCCATTTTTTGATTTCGAAAAGAAGCTTGTTTATATTTGTCGCTTGAAAAGAAATTCAGATTTGTACATCAACTTTCTTTTTAAGCATCTATATATTAAGAAAGTTGAAAAACAAATACATGCATGTGCATTTGCATATAGACAGTCTGTTTGGCTTGATTTAGGAAAGTGCATTTACAGTGTGCTCTTTGCTCTTTGTGAAAAGGTTCTGTCTTTCTTTTCCCTAGTAGCTAGGATTTTCATTGCATAAAAGAGATAAAAAGTTTGTTTATCATCTTTAGATTGCATTTTAGGAATTACATCTACATCTCGTGGTGAACCCGAAAGGAAAACTTCATAAGCAAGATCAACTTAAAATAAATTCAATGAATCTAACAACGCTTTGGAACTTAACGCACAACATTTAGAGGTCTAGGCTAGAGACGTATTCCGGCGTCGTAAAGCCTGGTAACTGTTGTTCTCACTGATGGTTGGGTGATTCCTCCACTTTGAGACGATAAGTGCCAGTATGGACTTGTGCTCCCACGTACCGTCGAGTATATTTTGGGAGACCCCTATAGGCTTAAATCCTTTATCCATAGGAAGCCGTGTCTGCCGCCCTATCGATCACAATGCACTGAACACAACATTCGGGAAGATTGACTGCCGTACCGTAAAAAGTATTCTGCAGTTTTGCGATTGGTTTGGTACTCCCTCTACCTAGACTTCCAGAGCAGTCCCTTTCGTTCCTTTTCAGACTCCTTAACGGAAAAGGTCCATCTGAGCACTTGTCACTTCAGGCTCATTAAAAATCGAAGGAGACTAGAGTCATCTTTTTTTTTTCTCGAATCTTAAAAACTGAAAAAACAAGTTGTGTCAAAGCGTCTAAAATTTATTTTAAACGGAATATTCATTACCCCTTTCCTACGTTGATCTTGGGTTGAGAAAATGGAGTCCACCAACCAAGGAATTCCCCTTGGAGGAAATCCTAGTCCCTTCTCCTCTTGGGGAGATGTTGGTGCACCCCATATGGCCACATTGTCACTTCCAGGACTGACAATTTGTTTGCCTGTATGGCTCTTCTCAACCTCTGTCGTTCAGAACACCACTATTCTTGAACAATCAAATCAGCAAATAGACGAGTCTAGAGTTACCCACCGACCTTCTACTTCCTCTAATTCTTCCTCTCCCCCTTCCTCTTCGCTTGATGGGGCTGGTAAAGCCAAAAGTCAAGTACCTAAAGAGAAGAAGGAAAAGAAGAAGAAAGAGAGAAGAAAGAGAAGAAGAAGAAGGAGCCAAAAGCGAATGGGGGCAAACGAGTGTTGTCTAACGAAAATCCACACACTGCACCGACCAGGCCTAAATTTCCATGTGTCATTTGCAAGGGAGACCACTATCACAGAGATTGTCCTTGCATCCCTCGGATCTTAAGGGACTGGTCTCCCCGTTTGCACAACCCAGTGTCATCAACCTCTGATGATCATGTTGAAAATGCACTGTCAACTAGTGAAAGTGAAGCCCAAGGACAAAAAGGAAAATATAGATTTCCTTGTAAACTGTGCGAAGGCGATCACACCATCCACCATTGTCCCTTCTTAGACGAACCTAAAAGAGTTTTGGATGATCGTCCGGTTTCACCGTTACGACTTCCTCCTGGATATAAAAAACTCTTGCCGAGTCCGTCACTAGTTGAATATCCGGCTGGCCTGCTCAGGTGGTCAGCCAAAGCATCTATCATTGAAGATAAACCATCTGAATCCATACCAGACGAAAGTCAAAAGGTCGAGGTGGCAGTTGACCCGGTCTTGCCTTCAGAGGTTCCATCTTCAGATGATACAGTCACTGAAGAGAACAAGGATGACACCGTCCAAATTCTTTTCATAAGCACAGACTCCAACGAACATGGGAGAAATTTACCCGTTCCTTTACCGCAGGAAGGAAGTTCGTCAGAGTCGTACCCGACCATCTATTCGGTCCCACCTCGAAGCAACCTAGTTGTCTCCTTCGACTGGAATCAATTAGGCAGACCCCGTTTACCAGCTAATATACCATTCCGAATTATTGTTCAAATATATAGAATGGTTATGGCTGGTACCATCATAGATGAAGGGGCTTCTGTGAGTATCCTTTCCTCAACTACTTGGAAAGCGCTTGGTTCGCCATTGCTTTTGCCTGAGATGAGAAATCTGACAGGCTTTGATAAAGGAACCAGTCGACCGTTAGGGATCCTTCCCAATGTGCCCATAACATTGAGAGGGAAAACTATTCACATGAACGTAATGGTAGTTCAAGGACCCCTGGATTACAATCTACTCCTTGGACGAGACTATATTTATTGCATGGGAGCAATTGTCTCCTCACTCTTTACAGTAATGTGTTTTCCGCACGAAGGAAGAGTGGTCAAGCTCGTGGACCAGCTTTCATTTCCCGGATCATACAGAGCAAATAGTCATATACCATCCCTGAATGGTCTTTTCACACAAGAAATGTCTCAATCTCCAGTCCGTCCACCCGATGAGCGCGAGTGATTCGGGGGGACATGACTGAATCCCAGGGGGCATGCACCCTGGTCTGCTTCGGCAGGAAAACTTCGGGTATAGGGTAGGTTTCCGCGAGAGAATATGACTAGTCTGTACCCCCGTCCGTGATTGGAAGAGGGGGTTATTCTAGAACAAGATCCTCTTGTCAAAGTTATGTGGGTTGGCGGGCATCACCGCTCACCTTTGTTTATTTCGATAGACATCGCCGAAGAAGTGTTTTGTTTACGAGCTAAATAGAACAATCTTTGGGTAGCATGAAAGAGGTATACCCTTCCTGATAGAACAAATGTTTTGTCAGCTCGAATAGAGGGTGACCTTGAAACTCTGTTTTATACCTGGGGGCATGCAAACCTTTTGGAGTGCAAGCGAAGAACGACTATTTATTTTTTAAATTTATAGGACCTCTAACCCTTTAAACTCGTAGGATTGGTCGTTTCTTAGCTTGCATAAAGAAAGGATGTGGGGCAAATCTCTAAAATTTGCCATTTTTATATGAGACATTCTTATCACACGACTGGATTAATCGAGCAGTTTTAGCACATAGTTCAAGCTCGTTAAAAAATAAACATAAGACATGAGCAAATGTTTCCACCCGCGTTTAAGCTCGTTAAAAATTGAACTATTCCCTGGTAAATAACCATCGTGAATGTAGTACTTTAGCCATTAAAGCCTTGGTCGTGTTTGCACCGTCACCTCCACTTTTTCACTGGCCGATCATTCACCTCCATTTGATTATTTACCCATTTTGAGGAACAGCTGCGAAGAGTGATTTCACTAGCCATCCTTGTGACACTGCCGTGATTGGAAAATTCCAAACCTTACCTGGAATCAACCCATTTTATCACTCGTTCCTCAAAAGACGAGTCTCCTTTAAGCTCTTTTCAACTGACTCAAAATATGAAAAGATTGCCGAGCCATTGGCCTCTCTAGCTCGTTAAAGGGACAGGAAGTGATATCCCTCCTCTAGATTTTAATCTTTTTGGACCTGAGGGATTATTACACAAAAAGATCGAGCGCTTGTTTTGTTCGGCTCGTTAAAACTATCGAAAATTCATCCCTTCTGTATTGTTTTATACTTTTTTGGACTTAAGGGATTAGATGACGAAAAAGGAATTTTGGAGTTACCTTTACGTTCCTTTTCAGACTCTCTAAAATTGAAAAGGACCGAGTTGTCTTTGTCGTTAAACTTGTTAAAAATATTAATAGCGACAAACTTGTCTTTAGACGAGAACGAGTTTCACTATCGCTAGGCTCGTTAAAACATAGCGATGGGTTTTCCCGAAGGGCAAATTATAGAACAAGCATATGTTATCCTCCTCAAGCTTGACAAAAATAAAGAGGTACTGGTCAGCAATGACTGGGGAAAATTGGGAAGAAAACTCAAAGAAACTTTATTGGTAGCAAGTCGCTCTTGAACATGACACTTCCACTCCGTGTCCGAGTCGGGTCGGGTTGTTTCATTCACCGGTCACATCACCATGGTCACGCCATACCATCCACATTTGGGGTTAATGCTACCAATCCATCACATCAGTGTCACCGATATGTTCAAGAGAAGTCACCTGTGTCTCACCCACTACCATACGTTATACTCCATTCTTTCATGACCGCCACCCTGAACCTTATATCACCAGATCGTTTTCACCTCCATCCAAATCATTTGCTCCGTTCCATGTCATTTATGTGGGATTCATTAAGGCCCTCCTGTGATGGATCACTTCTTGTCGACATCAGGTCATTATCCAAGAAGTTGATCTAGGAACACCCCATTCAGTACTTTGAAGCTTGCATGCCTCAATGGCAAGTTTCTCACATTCGGCGACAGGTTTACATCAATGGCCTTCGACCAAAAGATTTTGCATGGTGTTCGACGCTAAGTCCTTTATTCACACCACGTGAATTGTACTACAGTACTTTGAGGGTCATTATCATTATTGGTGATTCCTCTCGTGCTTGTTAACAGTTTACATCATTGACTCGTAATCAAACGATGTCTTTCCATGTTCGACTTCAGAACATTTCTCACATGGATCGACTTGTACTTCGAGTGAAGATCGGACGAGATTGAAGACCCCGGATCTAGTTTCATCCATCCAGGCTGCGATATATATTCAGGGAAATAAAAACATTAAGTGTACATCATTGCAGCACAGATAATCATCCTACCAAAAGGATGATGGCTCTATCAGAATCATCATTCTACACTCAGACGGTTGTCTGTCCTATGTACATGAAAATGAATTTATAAAGTTGAGCATGGGAATGCCCGCCTCAGCTAGATCATGAAAATATTATGAAGATAATGTATTGTATTGTATCTTATTACAGGTCTCCTCCCAGCATTGAAAGAACTTCAGATCCTCATAATAAAGCACTTCACCCGACACCAAAAGGTTAACGGCCTCATACTTTAGGGGGAAACTGTTATAGACATTTTTGTGCCCTACAAATCCAAGCATGAAATGTCCATAAACCAAGGGCTCCTAAGTCCCTAAAAGTGTTGTTCTAACCCCTAAAGGAACAAGGTCAACAGATTACAACTTCTCCCAGAAGTTCTCCACCAGAAACTGCTCAGAATTGGTCAAAACAGGATCATTGCAGCTGCTCCATTGACTAAGTGTGTTGCATCTCACCTAAATACACTATGAGGGTGCGTTGCATTTCAAAAGTCCCTTCTGTGGGGTGCGATGGGTGAGAAATGACAAATGGCAGTGTCATTCCGCGAGGTGGAGAGGCAATGGAAGCTTCCAGAATCTTCTCCTGTGACACTTGCCTCATTGAATTCGACCAAGGATGAGTAAGAGGCCCTCAGTCTCCAAGTGGAAGCAAGAACTGACAGAGAGAAGACACTAATCAAATCACAAGCTGACTCATCCCCCTTAGAGATATCTATATATAGATCCCTCATCCCAGAGATCCAGGGGCTGGAATTTCGCATATTGTAAGGAATTGTTGTTGGTTTCTAGAGACAAACATCAGATTGTTGGGTGATCTATGCTTTGTTTGAGGTGAAGAGGGGCTTCTTTGCTGGGAGGTTGATGCTGGGTCAGAACAACTGGTTGTAACTCCTCCTGGATCTTTTCTTTTTTATCAATAAAAGCTATTTGAGTTTTCCTCCTGCTTTTGTATCATTGATGCTTGTTACATTTGTATGGTCAATTTAAATCTGATCCTAAGTTGTTTATGAATATAGATCCATGTCTTTGTATAGTGCTATGCTTCTGTGATCTTACAGGTACTTTGTGAAGCTGAGCGTGCAAGGGAGCAAGTAGCTGGAGACTATCAAAGAGGAGAGGGATCGAATCAAAGGATTAGCGCAAGACAGAGGTTGGCTCTTGCTATTCCTCTCTATCTATAATTCATAAAGGAAATACAAAAGTAGCTTTTCTCTGTTTGTTTCTAAGGAAACTGTCACACCTTAGTGGGATAGAGCAGTTCTAAATAGACACTTTTCCCGGTAACAACCATGTCCCAAACACTATTATGAACTATGGAGTCATACTCCTCCACCATAGCATCAACCCAAATCGGCTGCTGCACTGCTTCCTCAAAGGAAGATAGCTCAGTCTCAACACATTCCCTAGCAAGGGCCATGTATCCAGTGTACCTCTTAGGTGACCTCCTATGTTTGCGCTGAGAAAATGGTGCTCCCACATTCTCTCTCACATCCTTCAACAATCTGTCAGTTTCTCTTGTGCGCTTCCTTCCATATTTGGAAGACTCTACTTGAGTGGATGTCTCCACTCCTGGAACCTCTGCATGCAGCTGCTCTGCATCAGTCTGAGGCTCCTCCTCCTTAGGAACCAACAGTTCCTCCACAACCTATAGTTGGAGCTCCCTCTCAAGGGAAACTCACATGGCCTTCTACTCATCAAACTTGAGATCTATGCGAACCACTGTCGTCCAACTGGTAGGCAAGTACACCCGATAGTTGTGAGGTGTATCAGTGTACCCCACAAGTATCCGCAACTTTGCTATTGGCTCAAGCTTCTTCTGTGCATCCTTTGTCACATGGAAATATACCGATGAGCCAAAGATCCTGAAGTGACCCACATCTGGTCTCTTATCGGAGAAAGCTTCCTTTGGTGTCTTCATCCCAAGTATGCAATGCAGGCTTCTATTATGCAAATAGACCGTTGTGTTGCATGCCTCAGCCCACAAGTGAAGTGGTAGGCCTTGGTCATGCAACATTTCCTGTGTTGCCCCTACAATAGTTTTGTTCTTCCTCTCAGCCACCCCATTCTGCTATGGGTTATGAGGTGCCGTCAACTATCGTTTAATTCCTTCCGCTACACAGAAGTCCTTAAACTCTTGAGAGACATATTCTCCACCGTTGTCGCTTCTCAAGGCCTTGATCTTCTTCCAAGACTCTTTCTCGACCAAAGCTTTGAACTCACAAAACTTTGTGAAAGTTTGGTCCTTCTTCTACATGAAATAAATCCATCATTTACGAGAATAGTGATCAATGAAAATCACATAATACCTTTGCTTCGCTGTGGATTCCATCGAGAATGGTACACACACATCAGTATGAACTCGCTCTATGATAGCCTCTTCTCGACTGTCTCGATCACGGAAGGAAGAATTGGTGTACTTTCCCAAGGTACAACCTTTGCATGGGTCAACTTGCTCAAGTTTACCTTTGGGAAGTCTTATAGATATCTACTGCATTATCTTCAAAGCCCCACGATGCAAATGGCCCAACCGCCTGTGCCACAACTCACCAATGTCTTGGCTTTTCACCAATTCTGCTTTTGTACTCAATGCTACACAATCATCTACCTCTAGTTTATACATATTCTTCACCTGAATCCCTATCCTCTTGGTCTGACCCGTGGCTATGTCTCTTAGGAACACCTTTCCTTTACTGAAGACAACATCGTAGCCTTTGTCCTCCAACATCGCGACCGATACCAAGTTATTCTTCAATCCAGGCACATACATCACATCTGTCAAGGTGATAGGAGCTCCATGATCCCTCTAAAAAGAAACCGTGCCCACTCTTGAAACACTATACCTTCAGTCGTCACCCATCTCTATGTGCATATTGAGGTATTTCTCCTCCAAGGCACTGAATAAACTTTTATCACCTGTCATGTGGAATGAGGCTCCACTGTCAAGATACTAGACACAACCCATCATCGATGACACCATGCATGCGATGAGGGTAAAGTCCATTTCGAACTGAGAGGCTAATGCCTCACCTTCCGATCTTCCGAGGATCCCTTCTTGGACTTCTTCGATGGGCAATTAGTCTCATAATGTCCCATCTCGTGACAATTAAAGCATATTACTTTAGACTTGTCACCCTTCTTCCCTCCATGAGAAGAATTTGATTTGGAATGGGAAGCCTTCCCCTTCCCTTTCCTTGCCTTACTTGCTAAGGCCATATTTTCTTCATCATCATTCTTGTATGAAGAACCATCTCGTGTGCTCCTCCTGATCTCCTCCTGCATAAGATCCGACCACAGTCGTTCCCAATCTGGTAGTTTCTTCCTTCCATTCACAGAGTCCTCGTAGCTATTCCAACTCTTTGGAAGGCCAAGGAGAGCGAGGCTCACCATATCATTATCAACAATAGTTATTCCCACACTGCTAAGCTCATCTCTGTAGGTGGTGAGCTTGTTCAGATATGTGGAAATAGTATTTCCCTTCTTGATCTTGATTCTTCAAAGCTTATACTTGAGCACCAATTTCCTATGGTTGCTACTGTTCTGGTAGAGGTCCTTCAATGTCTTCCACATTGAAAATGGAGTATCCTTCCCATGGAGACTTGAGACAATATGGTCTCGAACTCCCTCAAGGATGATCCGTCTTTCCTTCGCCACACACTTCTTCCACTCAGCCAACTGTTGTGCATTAATTGAAGCTGGCTTTGGGATTTCTTGATCAATGAATTCCTTCATGCCATTGTCTTCTAATACAACCTCCATTCTATCTTTCCATGCTATGTAATTCGAGCTACCTTCCAAGGCATACTCGAGTCTCAAGCCATAGAACGCCATTGGCCAACCTTGAAGTATGATATGAATTCAATTTGCACCTGCAACCCCAAACTTCAAACTTGAAATTCTCTTCTCAGTATACTGTTCACACCTCCGTTACTATGTCGGAAAATTTCTACAAATCCAACTCTGATACAATGTAGAAAATTTGCTGTGTAGGTTAACCCGACAATGCAATATACTATAACCTACTTCTACTATCAATTTGTGGAAGCTTAAAGATCGAGTTGAACAATATAACCAGAAGAAGAAGAATCAATGCACAATACACATGAAAATACTTTTGGGAAAGCCTCAGCTAAAAAAACCCACTATATGTATTACTATAACCTACTTCTACTATCAATTTGTGGAAGCTTAAAGATTGAGTTGAACAATATAACAAGAAGAAGAAGAATCAATGCACAATACACATGAAAATACTTTTGGGAAAGCCTTAGCTAAAAAACCCACTATATGTATTATCATACAAGATGGAAATACATAGGAATTATACAAAGCCTTAGCTCTCACAGCTAGCCAGCTCTCAGTACAATCCTCACAGATGCTCACAGGCAATCTTGGCTTCTCACAAGCCTTCCTCTTTGTCCTCCAAGCTCCTATTTACTTGAATTGTTCATCTCGGATGATTCTCTCTTACCAAGTGGAAAACTTATCTACCACGTGGATGATCACCTGATCTCACACACTGTCGCAACTCCGCAATCCTCAAGGAATGATTCCTTGACTGCATGCATGAGTTTTCTTTATAAGAAAACACATGCAACTGATAGTACATTGTCCTTGAATTTTATCTCAACTGGGCCTTTCTCAGAATAGACATGCATGAGTTTCTGATGAGGGAATATTCAGTTAACTGGAGTACACTAGTTGAGTGCATGCATGCATCATGTTAGAGTCAGTATTTGCATATTGCCATCAGTGATAAAAAATCCTCTTTTCATATAATTTTAAGGGTCCCACTCAAAAATTTTGTATCATTCCACTAGGTCATGCAAAAAATTAGTCACTGATGGTAGTCCTAGTTCAAAAACATCACTCTTCCCTAAACGTGATTACTTGCTGGCATAGTTTCATATCTTGTTGACTGTACATCATTCATAAAGTTATTTTTATCATGCCATTTGTATAAATCATGACAGTCATTTTCATCATGGTTACAACCATTCAAAATCAACATTAGGTCTTAGGGTTTCCAAGGTCCACTAAAACACCATCTCCTGCATAAAACACCAACAAGTGAGGGAGTAAGAATAAAGAAGATTTCATCAGCAAAATAGTTTGTAATTTTAATATTCAAGAAAAAATGTAATTTTATGGTTTTAATATGTAATAATTCTCATGGTTCCAAGTGCTGTAAATTCAAAGTTCCATCATCCAAAAGGAAGAGTCTCAAAGTCATTATGTTTCCAAATACACCAAGAATATCAAATCAAAATATCAAGTCCAAAGGTAAATTGTAAAAGACAAGTCAAGTTTGAGAAAGAAAAAGTGGGTCCCAAGACTAATTTTGAAAATCTAAACAAGGTATAAAGGCCATAAAATACCAAGGGAAGGCTCACTTTCACTCTTATCCATCGATATCTCACTCACCTATATTCCATCTACCTCCCTTGACCTTTTCCCATGCAATTCCTCTCATTTCCCTCTCCTAGGGTTTTGAGGGCATTTTTCTTGGTTTCATGACCTTCATGGTTAAATCATCAACAAAATTTGTATCCTGATGCTCTTACACCTTCCACTATTCTTAATATGCCTTCCTAAACACTTTCCATCACTCCTATCCCTCAAAATAATCATTTTTCTACAAACCCTAGCCTATTGCTACACTTTTGACACTTTTCTAGCCTAGGCCCGTGTTTTTCCCTTTTGGACCCCTTCCCCTCACTCAATCCTTGAAATTATAGTTTCCCCTAATTTCTAACATCCCTCCCTACCTTCAAAAAATTTCCTAAGAATTTAGAAGCCCCCTATCCCCTTTGTTTCCCTTCATTCCTAAAAAATTCTACAAATCCCCTGTTTTCCCATCGCTAAACCCTAATTTTCTCTCCCACTGAGCTAGGGTTTGCTATGGAATCGAAGATATCAGAGTAGATGAGGAATAAGGGATATTAGTAGGTATGATTCCATTTCATATCATCAACATCAGGTCTCCATCATTTGTCGAGAAGTCATTCCAAGGGACAAGTCATTCACCACACATAAGGGCCGATTTTTCTTCAAACTGTGTTTCTGAGCAAGAAAAGATGATTTTGAAAAAAGTGAGAGAGGTTGTTGTCAATCATAGAACAAGGAAGAAAACCATCCTTCATTTTTTACACAGGTGTCATGGTTTTGGAGTACTAGCAAAACTACAGGTGTCACAAGAGAGTTGCTGCACTTCTGGAGTGACCTTGGGAGAATCTGCTTTTCATGGGTCAAATCAACTCCACATGGGAAAATAAAGGCATATTTGGAAATTAGGCACGACATGATTTCTAGTGAGCTATCCCAAGCCTGATTTGGACACCGGGAAGGCCTCCAAAAGTGGCCTGCAAAACGTGTTGTGCATAGCCTTCTGGCGCTACGCATAGGACAATTTTCTGCTAAATTGGCTCTATGCGCAACGTCACTGGCATTGCACTTTTCCTAGGAGCATAAAATCGCCAAAATAAGACCACCATTGATTTCTAATGATGTAAGCATGCTCCCTGTGCATTTTCTAAGCTTTTGGAGCAAAACTGGTCAGCCAAAAGGTCAAAAAACACCTAAAAAATCATGTTTCTGCCCCCGTTTTGAGCATGACGATGCGCATAGAAGCAGTCTTCGGAGAATCAGTTTTTGAGGAGTCAAATCCAATCCAAATGGGAAACTAAAGGAATATTTGGAAAGTAGATAGGATAGGCTTTCCAATGAGCTATCATGAGCTCAATTGGGACATTAGGAAGGCCTCCAAAATGGCTCTGCAAAAAGTGCTACGCATAGCCTTCTCACGCTGTGCGTAGAACAATTTTCTGCTAAATTTTCACTTTATTGTGCCATGGCTGTAAATTTTGGGTTTTCTCTCATGGATGATGTTTTTACTAATGTAAATGGTGATTAGGAATGTAAATAAGATGAATATTAGTTACTGAAGGGTAGATTCATTGGATCAAAATTTATCTTGAAGTCAAATGAATCAGTTTCCTCCCTTTTAGAAGCAAGTTGTTAGGGTTGTCTAGATTCTAGTTTCTTGTTCAGATTTTGATGGATTAGTTCCTCATCTTAGGGATTCGACCCCTGAGGATGGGAGGAGTTTGAATTGAGGTATATATCTTCTTTTTCTTTCTCATTGTAAAGGGTTGGATTCAGTGGAATTTCTTAGGCTTTGATAGACATCATTTTGTACCAGTTACAATTTGAGATTAATGAAAATTGCAACTATTTCTTTGGGATCCATGTGGTATGATACTCAGTTCAGTTTTTCTTATGTTTTCATGTGTTAAAATGTATTTTTGACTCCATTTCATCATTTCATACCCTTTATGTGAATGTATACAAGTCTGAAACGCATAATCCATAACTTTTATGCTCTGTTTTGGGTAGACATTTCACAGTCTGTATTTTCTTCAGTTTAGGAAGAATCCATGAGTTTTACATGCTCTTCCTAGCTTCTCACCTATCTTTCACCTCATCCATCAAACCCTAAGGTTCTGATCGTTGTGCCTACCTTGCCCCATCAAACACCCTGCAGTTTTGACCTAATTTCATTGCCCTAACTGTTTGGCTCCTCCTGATCCAGTAAAACCCTTCAAAATCAAATCAAACCTTATGCTACTATACCTAGCCTAATATCAGTTTCTAGATCCAGTCAATTTGGCTGAGATCCTTACAGAGAGATCCCTATCCAAGCCTAGTAGGGCTAGCTACTTGGTTAAGAGTGGTCTGTGGTTACCGTGGCATTGCCTTCCTTCAGCCTAAGGTTCAATCCAGGTGATAACATAGTGGAGACCATACTGGGGAACGAGTGAAAGGTTTTGCATTCCCTAGGAAATATCATCAAATTTCAGATCTAGATCTGATTGTTGATGGTGGACAATGATCAAACACAGGAAGGCTGAAATCATTCACCTAGTGACTCCAAATCAATTTCGAGATCATATCCAAAGACTCCACTTGAGGATGAACCCGACCAACAGAAACATGAAAGGACAATATGGAAAGATCAGGTATTCAAGTTGGAATTTCATCCAAGACATTATCTTCTTTGTCATAAATTATTTTTTTTCTTTTCCCGAGAATGTCAAAAAGGTTTTACAAAGTATACTGTATTTGAGAAAATATCCTAGACCTGCATGTGATTCCTTCCCTTTAAAGATTGTGAAAACAAATTCTTCATACGCCTTTGATCTTGATCAAGACCCTTATTCTGAATATTATCATGACCATATTCAAACTGATGAGCCTAAAGAGACCAAGACTGTTTCTACAACCTCTGTATATACTCCTACACCTTGTAAAATTCCAGATCGATACAAACCACTCATCTTA
Source organism: Pinus tabuliformis (assembly GCA_031772625.1). Lineage (NCBI taxonomy): Eukaryota > Viridiplantae > Streptophyta > Pinopsida > Pinales > Pinaceae > Pinus > Pinus tabuliformis. Next base: position 46,072,584 of record CM062815.1, read on the forward strand.
CCTCCTATACTCCATGATTTCCCTGAAAATCATTACCTATACCTACTGAGGTTTGATGGTGAATATGACAATATCACTGCTGAGAGACATATGCAGAATTTTGAGACTTTCCTCGACCTTTTTGAAGTCGACGAAGAGGATGTCAGTATTAGGCTATTTGCTCTTTCTTTGCAAGGAAAAGTCAAGAGTTGGTTCAAAAACCTGCTTGATGTGAGCATCTCAGATTTCCAGTAGTTTGTCAAAGTTTTCCTCGACAAGTGGGTGGTCAAACAAAACCCTTTCTTGATTCTAGAAGAGTATAACCAGTTGAAAAGACTGCCAGGGGAGACAGTACAACAGTTTTCTACCAGGTTTAACCAAGTCTATTTTTCGATGCCTGCTAATATAAGGCCTCCTACTGGATCCACTCTCTTATAGTACCCAGATGCCTTTGATACGGAAATGGAGTTTCGGCTGAGGGAAAGGAACCTTGCAACACTTGAAGAGATACATAATAGTGCAGAAGATGTAGAGGCTAATTTGTTGATCAGAAGGGAAAAGTTGAAGGAAGAAGTGAGGGAGAACATTGTAGAGAACCTAACATCTTCAGAGGTAAAGCTTGACATTTTGGTAAGTCAAATGAAAAAATGATGCAAAGAATCACCTCGAGAGATGAATTTTCTATTCAAGATCACCATGACCCACCTGTCCCAGAAAAAGAAAAGATTGTTAGCCCTAAAAATTTTCTTGCTAATCCTAGCTACCATAGATTTGCAAATGGATTTGTAGATCAATCCGAGGAGAAACAATCTGATAATATAATGTGTATTATTGATTACTTATATTGATGATTTGCCAAAGTTTGATTAGTACGACAATTATTATGTTCTCCAAACAGAAGCTAATCTTGTAGAGCAATCAACAGTTGGTTTGTGGGAGGAGGAAGTTCAGTTTTAGCAGCTTGAATACAGTAATCAGTCGAAGCATATCAGCTATGACAGTGATGAGGAAAGTGCGGAAAATTTGGAAGTAAGTGAAGGATATTTGCCTCTTTGTTTTACTTCATTTCAGTTCATTAGAGGTAACTTTGATGCGATCAGAAATCAACACTCATTGAGTTTTGATCTTGACAATCAAGAGGATAATCAAATTTTTGATTATAGCTCCTTACCCCTATGTTTCTCCTCATTTTCAAAAATAAGAGAAAACTATAAGCAAGCGGATAAGCGAGTGGTCAACACTATAAAGGATAAACCTTCTCATGAATTGGTCAAGGAAATCATTTGTGACATAGAAGCCTGCCTAGCTCTAGATTTTCAGCCATCGAGTTCCATTGAATTTCAAATTGCAGATGGAGGCTTGGAAGCTGAAACAAATGATCAATGATGCAAGATGACTCTGTACCACTATGTTGTGAAACATTTCAATTTTTAAAGAAATTTTTTCATAATATATCTAAAGTAAAGGATGAGCAACTTGTAAAGTGTCATGCAGTCTCATTAAAACTGATGGAAAATAGGTTGCAACAATATTTACAAGTTTTTCATGACCCAATAGCTGATGTGTTGGATGATATCTGTAGTAAAATTCCTTCTCCATTAGCTAACTATGAGTTTGAAAAGAATGTTGATATAAACTTGATCCGACAGCTGACTTCATTGTCTTGTTCAACAGGAGTTTCATTACAAAGCTCATACCAAGATTTGCAGTCATATCAGGAGAGTAATGAAGAAGATTTTTGTTTTGTTGTTGATCATCAAGAAAAATTAGTCATTCATGAGTTTCAGGATCCTTTTTTCAATTTGTTGCAGTCATCAAAGAAAGAAAACATAGATGTTAGGAAAATTTTAAAACGAAAGTATGAAGACTACCTAGAGTGGAGCAGTAACGTATTAGATGGGTTGGAAATCAATATGTATTCCTATGAAGATACTTTCGCAACATTCTTGAGGTCAGTAGGTGGGCTCGTGCTTTGCAATTTCATCAAGATTCAATCTGTTGACAAATTTTCATGGGAGTTTCCTTTCAGTAGTTCTCTCTTCTTGCTCATAAACAAGCACTTGCGGAGAATTCAAACAACAACTAGAATGCTTACTTGGTTGCATTGGTTGTTTCATTTCACTTGATCAGGTGATGAATGGAACAATTAGAGTAGGTTTTATTGAATAAGCTCCATTTTGAGCATCTTTTTCAGTTTGTCAGTTGTGTTTTAGTATTGAGTCAGTTTTCAGTTGAGTAAAAGTTAGTTTGTGTCTTTGAGTCATCAATATTCAGTCATGTATTTCATATTGAGATTTTCTTTTACTCCATGCCCAATGGATAAGGCTACTTGGTCTACGGTGTTCTTGGCACCTCCAAGGAGCTACCATCCCCAATGGAGCCAATGTTAGAGTCAGTATTTGCATATTGTCATCAGTGACAAAAAATCCTCTTTTCATATAATTTTAAGGGTCCCACTCAGAAATTTTGTATCATTCCACTAGGTCATGCAAAAAATTAGTCATTGATGGTAGTCTTAGTTCAAAAACATCACTCTTCCCTAAATGTGATTACTTGCTGGCATAGTTTCATATCTTGTTGACTGTACGTCACTCATAAAGTTATTTTTATCATGCCATTTGTTTCAATCATGACAATCATTTTCATCATGGCTACAACCATTCAAAGTCTCCATTAGGTCTTAGGGTTTCCAAGGTCCACTAAAACACCATCTCTTGCATAAAAGACCAGCAAGTGAGGGAGTAAGAATAAACAATATTTCATCAACAAAATAGTTTGTAATTTGAATATTCAAGCAAAAATGTAATTTTATGGTTTTAATATGTAATAATTCTCATGGTTCCAAGTGTTGTAAATTCAAAGTTCCATCATCCAAAAGGAAGAGTTTCAAAGTCATTATGTTTCCAAATCCACCAAGAAGATCAAATCAGAAGGTCAAGTCCAAAGGTAAATTGTAAAAGACAAGTCAAGTTTGAGAAATAAAAAGTGGGTCCCAAGACTAATTTTGAAAATCTAAACAAGGTATAAAGGAAATAAAAGACCAAGGGAAGGCTCATTTTCACTCTTATCCATCGATATCTCACTCACTTAAACTCCATCTACCTCCCTTGACCTATTCCCATGCCCATTCCTCTCATTTCCCTCTCCTAGGGTTTTGAGAGCAGTTTTCTTGGTTTCATGACCTTCATGGTTAAATCATCAACAAAATTTGTATCCTAATGCTCTTACACCTTCCCCTATCCTTAATATACCTTCCTAAACACTTTTCATCGCTCCTATCCCTCAAAATCATCATTTTTCTACAAACCCTAGCCTATTGCTATGCTTTTGACACTTTTCTAGACTAAGTCTGTGTTTTGCCCTTTCAGACCCCTTCCTCTCACTCAATCCTTGAAATTCCAATTTTTCATACTTCCTAACATCCCTCCCTACCTCCCAAAATTTTCCTAAGAATTTAGAAGCCCCCTATCCCCTTTGTTTCCCTTCATTCCTATAAATTTCTATAAATCCCATATTTTCCCGTCGCTAAACCCTAATTTCCTCTCCCACTGAGCTAGGGTTTGCTACGGAATTAGAGATATCTGAGTAGATGAGGAATAAGGGATATCAGCAGGTATGAGTCCATTTCATATCATCAACATCAGGTCTCCATCATTTGTCAAGAAGTCATTCCAAGGGACAAGTCATTCACCACACATAAGGGCAGGTTTTTCTTCAAATTGTGTTTTTGAGCAAGAAAGGTTGATTTTGACAAAAGTGAGAGAGGTTGTTGTAAATCATAGAACAAGGAAGAAAACCCTCCTTCATTTTTTACACAAGTGTCATGGTTTTGGAGAACTGGCAAAACTACAGGTGTCACAAGAGAGTTGCTACACTTCTGGAGTGACCTTGGGAGAATATGCTTTTCATCGGTCAAATCAACTCCAAATGGGAAAATAAAGGCATATTTGGAAATTAGGCTCAACACAATTTCCAGTGAGCTATCCCAAGCCTAATTTGGACACCGGGAAGGCCTCCAAAAGTGGCCTGCAAAACGTGCTGTGCATAGGATAATTTTCTGCTAAACTAACTCTATGTGGCGCTACGCTTTTCCTAGGAGCATCCAATGGCCAAAAGAAGACCAAAATTGGATTTCTAATGATTTAATAATGCTCTCTATGAATTTTCTAAGCTTTTGGAGCAAAACTGATCAGCCAAAAGGTCAAAAAATACCTAAAAAATCATGTTTCTGCCCCTGTTTTGACCATGGCGCTGCACATAGAAGTAGTCTTGGGAGAATAAGTTTTTGAGGGGTCAAATCAACTCCAAATGGGGAAATAAAGGCATATTTGGAAAGTAGACAGGACAGGATTTCCAATGAGCTATTATGAGCTCAATTTGGACATCAGGAAGGTCTCCAAAATGGCCCTGCAAAAGTGTTGCACATAGCCTTCTCGCGCTGCGCATAGGACAATGTTTTGCTAAATTTTCACTTTACTATGCCATGACTGTAACTTTTGGGTTTTCTGTCATGGATGATGTTTTTACTGATGTAAATGGTGACTAGGCATGTAAATAAGATGAATATTAGTTACTGGGGTATATTCCTTGGATCAAAAGTTATCTTGAAGTCAAATGAATCAGTTTCCTCCCTTTTAGAAGCAAGTTGTTAGGGTTGCCTAGATTCCAGTTTCTTATTTAGCTTTTGATGGATTAGTTCCTCATCTTAGGGATTCGACCCCTGAGGATGGTAGGAGGTTGAATTGAGGTATATATCTTTTTTTTCTTTCTCATTTTAAAGGGTTGGGTTCAATGGAATTTCTTAGGCTTTGATAGACATCATTTTGTACCAGTTACAACTGGAGATTAATGAAAAATTGCAGCTATTTCTTTGGGATCCATGTGATATGATGCTTAGTTAAGGTTTTCTTATGTTTTCATGTGTTAAAATGTATTTTTGAATCCATTTCATCATTTCATACTCTTTATGTGAATGTATACAAGTTTGAAAGGCAGAATCCATAACTTTTATGCTCTGTTTTGGGTACACATTTCACAGTCCATGTTTTCTTCAGTTTAGGAAGAATCCATGAGGTTTACATGCTCTTCCTAGCTCCTCACCTATCTTTCACCTCATCCATCAAACCCTAAGGTTCTGATCGTTGTGCCTACCTTTCCCCATTGAACACCCTGCAATTTTGACCTAATTTCCTTGCCCTAACTGTTTGGCTCCTCCTGATCTAGAAAAAACCCTTCAAAATCAAATCAAACCTTGTGCTACTATACCTAGCCTAGTATTAGTTTCTAGATCCAGTTAATTTGGATGATATCCTTATGGAGAGAGCCCTCTCCTGGCCTAGTAGGGCTAGCTACTTGGCTAAGCGTGATTTGTGGTTACCCTGACATTGCCTTCCTTCAGCCTGAGGTTCAATCCAGGTGATAACACATCAACTGTCTGTTAACTCACCATTAGTTCCTCAAACAATTGGGAACTAATTTAATTGGACTTAACTCAGTAAACTAAGTTAACTAATTACAACTCAAATATAACTCAAACTTATCTCCTTAATTTAAGGGATAACTATTGCATGACTTTAGAAATACTTCTAACTTGAATTTCTCCAACTAATTAATTCAAAATGAATTAATCAGTTATTTCCAAGTAGTTATTAAGACTAAATTTGATTTTAATTCACAATTTAATTCAAGGACAAATTAAATTGGAATATTCTTGTTGTCACATTTCAACACATGATGGGTCACTGACTTCATTATGTTCAACTCTGAGATATGCCTTGGATTACTTTAGGTTGAACTCTCCCCCCTCTCTTTGTCCCCATCAAAGTTGGTCCAGGTCACCATTCACGAGGACTTGCCTTTTGTCGAGTTATATTGTTATATATTGGATGCTCAAATCCCCTACGTCTGCTCGATAAGAGATATTTAGGTTCCATATTCTCCATTTGTTACTCTCTAGTCCTTGAGCCCAGAATTGGTGGACCTCCTTGTACCCCTATCTCTCTGTGGCTACTTGTAGAGCCTGCCATTCACCTTTGTTTAATTTTGGTTATTGTTTCGAGGAATCCTCCTAGAATAGAGCATACTTTCCATTTCTCATTTCCCAGAAAAAATGTTGTTGTATTATTTCTCTGCTATTCCATGCTAGGTTCCACATAACCGACCCCTTGATGTAACCTATGAGCCTTACTAAGTTTTTTATTTGGAAATTATGGGCATATTTTTCTTTCCATAGTTTCGCCCATGGAGTCTCCCATCATTTTGGCTATCTCCACTACAATTTGGCACCATTTGGTCTATTTGTTATATCTGGGTCTTGAAGCCCTAAGCCTCTTACACTTTTTGATTTGCAAACAGTGTTCCAAACTACTAGCGCCCATTTTCATTTTTCCTCTGCCACTCGCCACAAGAAGTTTCTTTATACCTCCCTTATTTTTTGAATCACTCCTTTAGGCATAGGTAAAATGGATAATATATATCCTGGGATAGACTGAAGCATTGCCTTTACTAGAACAAGTCGACCCGACAAGTTCAACACTCTCACTTTTCATATTTTGTTTCTATCTTCAAGGTTAGATATTACTCTCTCCCAGTTGGATTTATTCCAAGCTTTCACTGTTAGGGGGACCCCTAGATACTTATAAGGGAGGGGTTTCCTTTGGAACCCTAGAATAGCTAATAGGTTTCTCTAGATTACAATATGGGTGTTAGAAAAGAAAACAATAGACTTAGGTTGGTTTAACTCCATACCTAACGCTACCATGAAGTCGTCTAGAATGTATTTGAAATACTGAGCCTCCTTTACAGTAGGAATTCCATGAAGCATGGTATCATCCACAAATTGTTGGTGAATGGTCGCCTGAGCATCCTCATGCAACTGAAGTCCCTTAATGTCTCCTTCATTGTTGGTCCCTCCAATCGCCCTCTCTAGTGCTTCCATCATTAAGCTAAACAGGAAGGGAGACAATGGGTCCCTGTCATGTCCCTTCCTAAATAATTTTCGAACAAGATTAATTTTTGTATTATGGGGCCAATTTTAGAGCTAGTGGACCCCATTCAATTTTATTAGGAGATTAGACTTAAGAAAAGTTATTTGTGTTGTAGTTAAGTTACACACTCCCTAGTTCGATTTGCATGGAGGTGGTTAAGTTTTGCATGATGGTGGTTAAGTGAGGGCCCATGATGGAGGAAAAATTGGAGGGAAAATTGCTCCATGAAATCTATATAAGGAAGACAACTCTCCTCATCTCATTCATTCATCTTTTTGGTAATATCGATTTCTCTTTGGTCGCTCAAGATGCTTAGCCGAGTCACTTTCTATTCAACATGATTTCTTCAGGTGAAGAGCTCACCCTTTATTCAAGGATTTCGAGTACCATCCTAGGAAGTTTTTCTTTCAATTCTTCAGGAGGAGGATCTCAGTGTGATTCCCAATGATTGCATCCATCTCCAAGTGGTGTGTATTACTGGAGGACACAGTGAAGAGGAGGTCGAGTTTTCTTGTGGCTTCTTGCAGAGGAGTTTGGGTGAAGGATTTTTCGGAGAGGAGGCATAGGAGGATTGTTGGCATTTGGGAGAAGTTTTGGAGCTGGAGGAGTGTGCTACTTCACAGGGTGATTTTCGCACTTCCTAGGCCAACATAGAGGCAACACTAGGTGTTCACGTGGAGGGTAGAGTATCAGTCTTTGAGGCTTAACTTTACCGTGGAGGTTAAGGGAAATATTTGGATAAGTGATTGATGCATTTTCATGAGATTGGACGAGGATTTAGTTGGGGTTTATTGCAGGTTGTTTTTTGGAGAAGCTTGGAGGTAGATTTTGAAAGTTCAAAATCTGGCCAAACAATTTCTGTGTTTTTCTAGAGTTTTGACAAGGACCCTAGATATAAAGTTTCATAATTTTTTGAGCATATGAGGTGGGGTTTTCATCCATATCGTTGCAACAGATGATGTAGAATTGTTGGGGATTGCATAGGGCATATTGGAGGCTAAATTTGAGAGGTTGGATTCATCCCAAACTCTTTCTAGGTTTTTTATGGGTTTTTGAAAAGGATCCTAGTTATAAAGTTTCAACATTTTCTGAGCACCAGAGATGGGGTTTCTTGTAGTTCCTTTCCAGCCAGTAGTGTAATTTCTAGGGACAACACAAAGCATTAGAGGAACAATCATTTCCAATTTCGAATTTATTGTTTTATCACCTGGATCCTCTTAAGCTTGCCCTTGAGGCAAGCCCGGGTGCATTTATACATATTATTGTACTTGCTCCATTTCATTAATAAAATGGCTCAGCTGGTTCTCACTTCTGCAATTTTAATACGCATTTGCTAATTGTTTTTATTTATAGTGTCACAAATCAATTTTATTTTGCATATCATTGTTCATTTAAGTTTGGAACATTATAGTGGTCTCAGAGCATGATCTTGGCCCAATTGTGGAAAACTAGCCAGAAGATCATGGAAGCTTTGAGTATGAGTGCACAGTGATGGGTGAAACTATAGGAAAGCCCATGGCTCAAGGGAAATCTAGTATGCAGAAATTCTGGGGTATAATTCATTGGGACGATGAGAGGTTGGCCCAGTTGAGAAGGGTAACAGACCAAACCCATCCTCACCCGTACAACAAATATGTTAGAGGTGAGCAGGCCATTGGGTTACAACCATCTACATCATGTGGAGAAAGTTGACAAAATCTGGGCACCAGATCTCTTGAAAAGGAGCAGACATGACAAGGACAATTAGAGGGTGAGACTAGGTGGCGCTTTTTCTAGTGGAGACCTAGCTTTAGATATCAGGAGTCTGAGGAGGAGGTTGAGCATGATGCTAAGAGCCCACAGGATGGTGAGGAGCACATTGATATACTTGGTGTGGCACATGAGTCACATTTATTAGATACCTCTTTGATAGCCCCAGTTGACACCCTAGTGGAGAGGATAGAGCCTACACACATAGAGCCATCTATTGAGGAGGTGCCACCCATGGATGAGATGCTGAGGTATCCAAAGTTGTGACTGAGTCTGCAGGTGATAGATACCCATGACAGTTTCATCAGTTCTAGGCCGACCTTCTAGCATTGAGAGAGGAGGCCACAACAATACGAGAGGCCATTCTACAACAAAAAGAGGAGCTACAGGGCATGAGAGTGGTTTTCCCTGAGTCAATAGCCAAACTGACTCGCATTGGGGAACGATTGGATTCCCTAATGGTACAACTAGATTGCACATTAGAGCATTAGAGTAGCCCTCTTCAGACATTCATAGATGGTGCTTGTAGCATTAGTAGTTTACCTTTGCACCTTAGAGAGGGAGAGGCAGAGCCACCTTGACATATTTTATGTGTTGACCAAGCTGATGAGATTAGGTGACATGAGCGACACAGAGTGCAACATTCACAGGATGGAGTGATTTTCCTATGTATGGTAGTTCGTACATTCAATCCCTCTCTTGAGGTTGGATGGCGAGAGATTCTGAGTTGGTACCCAGTTGAGTGGGCTATGGAGATGGTAGTGGAATGGTGTGAACCTCAGTAGGAGCTTTCAAGCATTAGGGATGCCATAAGCCCATACTAGAATTGGGATCCAGGTGGGATTACCTATCATTCCCCAAATATGTCAGTTGACTATAAACATGGTGGTGTAGTTGGCCTAACAGTTGAGCACACACATTTGCTAGGGGAGTCTCAGTCAGCACCAGTGGCCAACCAGTTTATGGACAGACTCCCTAGGTCGTTTTGGTATGATGGTCGTGCATGGGATCATAGGATGACCAACATACTCTGGCAGGAGTTTGTCGGAGGAGGTGGCATTGGCAGGCCACCAGACAATGCCTTGTATGGAGCTGGGGATTCTTCACATTTGTGTGGGGAACAAAGGACATGGAGGGGTAGAGTAGTGGTGGCATCACTACTGGTACCTAGGGAGATTCACTTCTTGGGTCCCTCAGGGAGGATTTGGAGGGGAGATCCCCTCATTGGAGAGCATGGTGATGCGACGGTGGAGGTTATGATACAAGTTGGGTGTGGGCCAACGCATATGGACACAAATTTAGGAAATCACATCCAGGGATGGGTAGGAGCATCTAGTGTGGAGCAGTGGTCTGCAGATGGACATGGAGACACATGGGGGTGTGTTGTAGTATGTTGGATTGCATTGTGGAGTGGGAGTGCCTCACATCACATTGGGTACAAGTGGGGAGTGACAGGTGCAATGACACAGGACAGTACAATATGGTATAACCGTAGCCGGGAGTACCTAGTGGTGTACTGAGATAGGTTGCAACGTACAGTGGCAGGTCGAGGAGTGTGGTGATATTGGGGGGTATGAAGTGGAAGATGGTGTGGTGAAGCGGGTGCTTGGAGCGTTGCCTCCCAGGAGACTTATGGACAGGGTAACTACGTGTAACATTGGATGCAACACACCTAGGATTGATGAGGACACTGTTGATTATCTGGGGACACCATGTTTAGTGGAGACAAGGCTTGAAGGGGGTTATCAGTAGATCCGAGACAGAGAGGGGGTCATCTATAAGATTACTCTTGAGCATTATGACAGACTCTTGATCATACCCATCCTCCTTTGGTGTTGTTTACAGTTGAAGAGTGTTTGTTTGTTGCCCCTTGACACTCTCCATTAACGAAATAGGGCTTGGGAGGCTTCCCCTAGGCAGTTGGATGAGACACCTCATGTCACGAGTCAGAATGAGACTCTCCAGTTTAGGCCCTTGGTAGGTGCATGAGTTCACAAATACAAGCTTAGGGATGACATGGTTGATTGTCGAGGTAGCATATGTTCCACCCTTAGGCTCACACTTGGGGAGGTGACTGATAGGGAGTTACATGGTGCTTTTTCCGCAAGAAAACTCAAGGTGTTAGGTGAGCATGAGGACGATAATCCTTGTTGGCAGGACAATGCCTAGGCTTCCGGTAGTACCCAAGAACATCATTAGGAGTTGGGATAGTAGATCTCATTATGTGATTTGGCAGGCACATGGCAACTGGATATTCACATCACAGGTTCTTAATGCTCGATGCCTACCTATTGGATACCTACATGAGGTAGAGACGGGGCATAGAGGGTCCCAACCACTAGAAACATATCAAAGAGGTAGGCAAAGAGGATTGGGGGTTCTGGACATCCAGTATGGTTATGGGATCCATGGATCCAGCGCATTGGTGGGATACTCCACTCCTCAGTGAGAATGGTTGGGATGACAGGCAGACTAATTCATTCATAGGAGGAAACATGGGGGATCACTTAAGCCCTCACCATAGGACGAGGCAGATTGTTTCTCAGGATTGGGGCTAGCCATGGAGTGATAGGCACCAACACTGTTGAGTCGCTTTGTCAAGATTGGCCTAGCCTCCTGTTGTGGCCAGCAACAACCCCCCCCTTTTTCATTTAAGTGTTATCCAAAATACTAAATGAATGGGGACCCTTAGTTAAAATTTAGGAAAAGCAAGAGTTTCCTTTCTTCAAAATAAGGTTACCATCATAAGCTTAGGAAAATCTTTTGAATACTTTAAAACCTAAGTTTATGATGAGAAAAAATTCTTTAAAAAAGCTGCATCATAAAATAATAGATAAGCACCTCCATTTTGGTATAATCCCGGTATGTGCAAGATTCTCGTACTAAGCAATATATCGCATCGCAATAAGGTAATGCTAATGAGAAAGACTTCAAGATTTTCCGATTTGCGATAACCCCGATCGCAAGATCGCATATCGCAGGGAATGGGCTAACAAAATATGGCAAGCATAAAACTTCTGCGATCTGCAATGTTGCGATACCACGATAAAGCGATGGTTGCGATATTAAGCCAAATCAAGTCTGCGATGTTATATTTGTGAGTCAGTGCGAGAGCGCGATAGTGCAATAATGCGATGTCGTGATCTGTGACGATTGTGAACCAAATCGCAAAATCACTCCATCACGAATCTTTCGGGCACACTATTCAAGAAAAGCCACTTACCATAATCTGACTCAAGATCATGCGCTTTTAATGATAATAAAGGAATTAGTTGTCATCTATTAAATGTAGACGCATGCTTTTGCAAATAATTACTTCACGTAAGGTGGCATATTTGATATATCTGCTGCATTTAAGACTCTCCCATCACCTTTCTTGATCAGTCATTTCCATTTCGCTTGTGAGTTGCAGGAACAAAGAACGAAGGACGATACCAAGCCATACGCAGGAAGAAATGGGAAAGAAAAATAAGGCTCAGGGCTCTGAGGTGAAGGAAATGGCACCTTTATATACAGACACAGCTTGTAGCAGAGACGCAGGGATATCGACGTGGGAAAGCATGTATAGACTGCTTGAAGAAGAAAACCCCAGAATAATGAAGGTTACCGCTGTCGCAGACTCACAGGGCTCTTCCGAAGCATCCTTAGAAGAACTAGCGTGCTCATTCCTTCATCAGATAGCAGCAAGGCCCAAAATTCTCCCATATATGGATATGATCAAGTGGATACTTGACAATGCATAAATGAACAACAGACAGTTCAAGATGCAAGGGCATGGGCTCATCGGGTCATTCGCTGCACAAGACTTAAAGCTCATGTATCATCTTCCTAAACCGCAGGCGACTTACAATGCACAATTCATTAAAAAATTTGTGGCGGAGAACCCAAATCTATCAGAGACCACCAAAGATTGGTCCAGAAAAGATGAACCGCTCAAGAAAGATAAAAACGATATGTACAGCACTGGTTCCCTCACCTCTCCGTATTGTTTTGCTGCGGCCATGCTTTGTAGATTATTTGGGATGCCAGATATCAATAAGTTTTTGTCTGAATGGTTACCATTGATCGATGCTGCCACAAATGCCGTTATTATAGATTGGGCCAAGATCTTTTCTGATAACCTATTCACGACTATTATCAATTACCGGTCTAAAAGATCCATGTCTCAAAGGATCTATCCTCCTTTTTACCTATCCGCATATGTTATGGATTCTATTTGTTATGTGTCTAAATTTCCCGCTATGGGTTGGAAATGGACAACTCAGGACCCATTACCCATCCATGTTTATCATAAGATATTATGGGATTCTCAGTTCATTCCACATTTCTACCAGATTTGTCACGGGCTTATCTTACCCATGTATAGAATGATGTATGATAAAGATCCCCCGAGGTGTTCACCTGAGGCACAGATAGATATCATCCCCATCCCAAGATGGTTCAGAGAAGAATGGTTCACCTATATTAGAGTATTTGGAAGCACCGTCCCCCCTCATGTCCTGCCTTTGTATATTCCTGACAAACATCTGGCTCGAGAAATTGCATATCAAACCTGTTCAGAAGGCGGCCTAACTAAAGACCTAAAAGACAAAAAGAAGGCCATATGGCCACAGTTTCCTGTAGCTTGTGGGGAATTTTCAATGTTCGATGTAGGTCATGTGTTCACCGAAGTAGAGAATATGACATGTCTACAATTATTTAAATTTCCGGCAAGGCCATTTGACCCAAATGAGGTTGCCCAGGATTTCACAACGATAGTCAAGATAAAAGTGTTAGTTGGAAAAAAGGATTTATTTGATGATATATTTCAGAGTAAAAGCTCACTTTAGGAAATTTTGCGGGAAGCTCAATCACGATTGTCTCCAGATGACCTCCAAAGATTCATGGTATACAGGGAAAGAAGACTAGCCAGTGTTCCTCTAGAAAAGCTGCAACTACCTGCCAGAGAACCTACTCCAAGCGTTAGCCTCAGTGGGAATTCAAGCACTTCCGGATCTAAATCTAAGACTAGACAAGAAATGCCTGAGCATTCTAAAAGATCCGAAAACAACCAAGATAGAAGCGAAGAGTCAGCTAAAGACACAGCTCAGTCAATGGAATTTCCACAACAAGTTATCACCTCCTCGCCAAGAGATGTCCCCCCTCTCGTCATTGAAGCACCACCCATCACAACAGAATTAGATAAAGAATGGGAAACCTTCAACGAACTGATCAATCTTGAAGGACAGGCCCCAAAAACACCTGTGAGCAATACACAGGTAGCACAAGAAGTGGGCTCAACCATAGTCAGCAATGTCACAGAAACGGAGCATATTCCTATCGCTCCATCTTCTGAGCTTCTACTGAATGTAGAAGAAATTCCCCCACTGGACATATTTTATAGTCCCCAACATAAAGCAGTTGTAAGAAGACAGAGAAAAAAGAGGAAGTTAGAAAATACACTTTCTCAGGATGCTGAGCAATTAGACGTCTTGTGGAAAGATCCTGCCAGTAATCCAACTGAAAATCTCACCAAACTGTCTCAGATCGTAGGGGCGTATGCCTCTGCGACTATTGACAAAGCATCAGAAGTATAAAAATTGTTTAAAGAGCAAGAAAATCAGATATAGGTACTGCAACTACAATTGCAACAAGCCAATGCTAATAATGAGGCACGCAAACAGCTTGAAAAGTTGCAGGAAGACTTCCAACAAATGCAAATAAGTTATCAAAGAAGTTTGGATGAAAAGGGAAAACAGTTGCAGGATGTACAAGAGATGCACAGAGACAACCCTAAACTTACAGAGTTTATTTCAGAGTCTATTGCCTTGAATGAACAACTACTGCAGCAACATGAAGAGTTGGGACAAAAGATATCATAGTGGAATTATTATTGCGAACTGAGTGATAAAATCACCAATCAAGTGGTAGACTTGCGAAGTGACTATGATCAGATTGACAAACGAGTGACGGAGTACTTGGCTTCGCAGGATGAAGACGAGGGAAAAAGAGTAGGCGCACCCAGGATAAATGAGAATCATAAAGAGTTGCTCTTCAACAAGTGGGACGATCAAATCAGGGAGGCGGAACAAGCAGCGGAAATAGCGGCCATGACAGTAAGCATTCTTGTCGACTGTGTAAATGAAAATTTGCACAGAGCAAACTTAATCGCAAATACCACCCTGGGATATTTACCAAATAAACTACGACTAGAAGCAGAAGGCACAAGAAAAGGGAAAAGCGGTCCAAGCACTAAACAGGTTAAATTGGGAGTGTTACTGGGCATACTTGGTGAAACCGCATAGTCAGTCCATGACTGTGAAATGTATCATAAATGCTGCTGAGAAAGTGGTGCCAACTCTCATAGATTCCGTTTTCTCAGCCTAGCTCAAAGCAGAAGTCAGACAGCTGACTCTCAAACCAATGATGAATGCATGCAGCTTTAAAGATCAGATTCAGAAGTAGCTTAATTTAGAATGTTGTTTTTACTTAAAAAATTAGATTAGAAAAAGGACGGTCATTTGAAACCGCATACTAAATTTTGTAAATAAACTA
This sequence comes from Pinus tabuliformis, assembly GCA_031772625.1. NCBI lineage: Eukaryota > Viridiplantae > Streptophyta > Pinopsida > Pinales > Pinaceae > Pinus > Pinus tabuliformis. The sequence goes on from CM062815.1 coordinate 46,087,832, forward strand.
TTATTAGAATTAGGAAGTAGTATTTAAACCCTTCTCATGCATTTAGAGAAGGGTCCAGAAATTTGTCAAAAACTTGTCCTCAGAACACGCACTTCTGCACCCTCAGAGGAGGTTTTGATGAATGAATGGATCAAGGTTTATTAATGTTTGCATTTGATATCTGCTACTGATGTTGCACTTCTGTACTCTTGGTAGATATTAGAACAAGTAGAGATAAATCATTGTTGTTTGAAGCTTATGAGTAGGACCAGTCATAAATGGTACTTTTATCTTTTGACCATTTCTGCTTATATTCTTAAAGTGATATACAGTTTTTAGTTGTTTATATGTTATTGCATGAATGTTTGAGTTACCATTTGGCACTTTTGTACGGTGGAGTCATTTATTTATGTTTGATATATGAATAACTTATTATGCGATATGCTGTTCACAACTATTTTGCCTAACTTTTTATGAAAAGTGGTTCATCTTAATTGATTTCCATTCTTATGATAGATGAATGATCTTTATTACCAGTTATTATTTGAAATCTCTTTAGATCGCATAATAGAAGAAATACATCCCAGGTTAGCATAGATTAGATGTGCTGTTTTCATTAGATTACAATAGCATAGAATTAGATTAAAGTAGCTTAGATTAGAACTCTTAGATCAGCATCATCCAACTCTGCACACACACACACCCTTAGATTGGGAAACTGGTCCCATTATCCCCAGTCGGACCCGCTACACCAAACGGATAAGGAGATGCCAACCAAGGTCCGGACCGGGTGGGTATCCCCCTTGTTGTCGACCCGATTTGCGGGGCCTCAACACCTCCATCATCACATATATTATGACCGAGAGTTATGGGAGACGAGGCTCTGGTATGAGCATGCTAGGAAGTCAGTCATTACCAGAGTGTCAGGATGTTAGTAGGATAGTTTCCTTCTGTGACGAGCAGGGGATTCTAGCATAACGAGGCTGAGCAGTTCACTACCTGTAGAGGTGAGTGAGTTTCTACAAGGGAGGGTCATCTGGATCTTCCATTTGGTTTCCATTATTTGCTAATGGCGTGGGAGAATTCATCATCACAGAAAGATGGACAACAAGAGGATCACAAGAGGAGCTCATGCATGATAGGATTCATTCACATGGGGGATTGAGTTGTATCTTCAGGGGCCCACAATCAGAGTGCATGGGTGGACTATTAAGTAGGAAAAATTCTTGAGGATTTGGATGGAGTTTCACATTTTCAGGATGCTCTACATTTTGGCAGTAGATAGAGAGGATCTAACGCCCCTATCTGGTAGGTTAATGAGTGGAGCAAGGGGTGCTTCACGTTGATTAGGTTGGCTTGGGATCCTAGTATCGAGAGACTCCTTCACTATAGGATAGTACAATGATTAGGGATGGTCCAATAACATATTTGGAACCTTGGTGAAGTTTGCAAAAATAGTGGGGATCCACAGTCAGAGAGGGTGCTTATTCAGGCACTGCTTGAGGACAAGCATTTTTTGGTGTATTGGAGGAGCTTGCTAGATGAGGATGCTGCTTGGGAGGGCAAGCACATACTTGATAATATAGCACCAAAGTTGCTTGGGGACAAGCAACATTTGGGAGGGAAGCAATGTCTTGTCCCTTCCTAAATCATTTTGGAAGAAGATTAATTTTTGTATTATGAGGCCAATTTTGGAGCTAGTGGACCCCATTTGATTTTATTAGGAGATTAGACTTAGGAAAAGTTATTTGCGTTGTAGTTAAGTTTCACACTCCCTAGTTTGATTTGCGTGGAGGTGGTTAAGTTTTTCATGATGGTGGTTAAGTGAGGGCCCACGATGGAGGAAAAATTAGAGGGAAAAGTGCTCCACAAAATCTATATAAGGAAGGCAACTCTCCTCATCTCATTCACTCATATTTTTTGTAATATCAATTTCTTTTTGGTCGCTCGAGCTGCTTAGTCAAGTCACTTGCTGTTCAACATGAGTTCTTCAAGTGAATATATCACCATTTCTTTGGGGGACTTTGAGTGCCACCCTAGGAAGGTTTTCTTTCATTTCTTTAGGAGGAGGATCTCAGTGTGATTCCCAATGATTACATCCATCTCCAGGTGGTGCATATTACTGGAGGACGCAGTGAAGAGGAGGCCAAGTTTGCTTGTGGCTTCTTATAGAGGAGTTTGGGTGAAGGATTTTTTGGAGAGGAGGCATATGAGGATTGTTGGCATTTGGGAGAAGTTTTGGAGATGGAGGTGTTAGAGCCTAGATTGACCTCAGGCTGAAGGAAGGCAATCCTAGGATAACCACAAACCAAGCTTAACTTGGTAGCTAGCCCTACCAAGTCAGTAGAGGGCTCTCTCCTTGTGAATCTCAGTCAAGATGACTGGATCAGATATGAATTTTAGGCTAGGTATAGTAGCTCTAGGGTTTTTGATTGATTTTTTTTTTTTTTTTTTTTTTGATGGATCAAATGGAGCCAGGCAGTTTTGGGTCTGGGAAATTAAGTCAGGATGTAGGGTGTTCTATGGGGCAAGGTAGGTAGGTGATTTGGCACTTGAAATTGAGTGAGATGAGAGGTCTAAGACTGGTGAGGAGCTAAGGAGGGCATGTAAAGATCATGTATCCTTCTCAAATAGTAGAAACATAGAAAACTGAATGGCTTCCCAAGGCAGAGCACTGTAAATAATGAATTATACTTATCTATCTTGATATCATTCAGCTAGAAGAAATGAATTAGATTGTGGCATACATAAAACATGTGAAAAACTAATAACATATGAAGAAACTATGCAAAAACGCCATACCATAGGTATGCCATAAAAATAGTTGCAAATCCTGTTTATTTCCTTGCCAAACTCCTGATAATGGTGTACAATGTAGCTCAGAGCATCTAAGGGAGTCCAACCTTTGCTAATGACAGAAAAAAATACATAATATAGACATAAAACCACCTATTATAGCCATCAGGGGTCGAAACCAAGAGAAGAGGAGCTGTTACAACAATTTCCAAACAGGGACCAAGAATATAGGCAGTGGAACAACTTGCCTCTATAAGCATGGAAACTGATTCATTGACCCAAAACCACCTCTACCAAATGAATCTACCCTATAAGATCATTTCACTATTACATTTACATGCCAAGTCATTAATTACATCATCAAAATCATCCATGAGGAGAGAAAAAGTGAATTTACAGAGAAGACAGGCGAAATTTGATTTTTCTGGAAAACTGGGCAAAAGCGCAGCGCCATTAGCCAAAAGCATAATGCTGATTTTCACCCACTTTTGGAGGCCTTACCCTTAGCCAAATTTAGCCCAAGATGGCTCATTGGAAACGCCTTCTAGTCTAGTTTCTGTAACAACTTGAATTTTTGCATTTGGAGGTCATTTCCCCCCTAAAAGCTGAAATCTCCCGAGGTAGCTTCTGTATGTCTAAAAAGAGGGAGAAAGGTCATTGTTTGATAGTTTTTGGACCTTTTGGTGGACCATTTTTGCTCCAAAACTTCTGAATTTTTTTGGTATGGATGCTCTCATCATGCTGAATCCAAATGTATAAATTTTTCCTTCAACAAATGCTCCAGGGAAAAGCGTAGCATTGGTGGCGCTGCGCTTCTGGGCCAATTTTCTGTGTTGGAAATTGCAAAATTTGAAAAATGAAAAAAATCATCAAAACTTGCCTAATTTTGGCATGGGACAGCACCATCAGCTGCTTTGATGGGCTAGTGAGGCTTCAGCTACTATCTTCGACTTATATTGCTCCTTTTTTCTCTTTAAAGCCTTCCTCAACCTAGCTTTAAGTTTCCTGATCCTCATGTTACAAATTTTATTGCGGGTCATGTAATGGTAGGCCATGTGGCGAAGAATATTCTTATCCCTATTGGCCTTTTCAATCAGCCCTTCAAGGTGTATGTTGACCCTCTCAAGCCAAGTTTCCCTATCATTTTCAATCTCTTGCTCAATTGAAGTCAACTTGACATGAGCCTCCTTGGCATTTTGCCTGTTTTCTTTGATCATTTGCAGCTCCATGAGGACTTGCTTGTCACTCAATTATTTGTTTTCCTGCTCTAAATATTTGATGATGAACTTAGCTCTCTCTAAGTTATCTGCCAAGGATTGTATTTCAGCTTCTTGTTCCTTTATGATAATGTCTTTGACAGTTTTCGGATCCTGATCTTCCAAGTCAATAATGTCAATTCCATGATGAGTAAAGTGCTGCTGTGGCTCCTCATGCTCGACAAGATTAAATATCTTTCTTGGTCATCACCAAGATCCTCTTCTCGTACCTTTTCCTTGACCTTTCTCAACTGCTCAACCTGTACCTGTTTTGCTAAAGAAGAAGGCAAAGCCCCTTCCACAACTTGTGGAGATAGCATTTTCCTGTGGCCTGATGATGAAGGCAAGACCCCTTCCACACCTTGTGGAGATAATACTTGCCTAGCAGCTACAAAAATTTCCTAGTACCCCTCTTATATGTCACAAACACTGGCACTCCAACAGTTTCAGTCTCTTTGATTTTTTCATGGCTTGAAGGTCCACCTTCTTCATGATGTACTGATGAAAAGATTTGTGGGCCTTTGAACATCACATGAGAAATGAAAGTCTTCCATGGCATGTTAAGGAGGCTATGGTGGTGAAGAACAATGATTTTAATCAAAGAGTAATGGTAAATGATATTCAACTGCTGGGGGTATGACTTCCTCTGTACAATATGTGCCATCTTCTCAATGTTTCTAAACATGAAGTAAGGGAGATTCATCATATTTACTCTAGTGAAATGCATGAGAAGTCTAATGTGATAGGCATACAATCGGGAGAACATACCTTCACAAGTGAAGTACTTGATAATGATTTTCATTAATGGGGCAAACATGTCTTCAAAAAACTTGAAGGGGAATACTCTTTTCATTTGATCTCTGTATCTAGCCTTGATGTAAGGTTCATAATACTCCTTATCAATATCCCGACCTTTGTACCAATTTTCACCCACATTTGGAATTCCTGTAGCCTCTGAGATGACAGCTGGTGATATGGTGAAGGTTATTCCGGCAAGGGTTACTTAATTAATGTGCAAATGAGTCACAAATAGCCTAGCCAACTCATGATGAAATCTAACTCTTTCTATCATTTCAAAAAAATCAAAGCATGCTTGCTGTTTAAAGAAAGAAATGGCAAGTGGACAATCTTGTAACTCCCTCAAACTAGTGGGCTCTTCTCCTATAATTCTTCCTCCTTTATGAAGCTTCCTTTGCTGCTTATGTCTCTCCATGGAACTATCACTGAGTGTCTCTTCCTCATAGTCATATTCATTGTTTCTTTCCATTGTTTTTCTGTGACTGTGAACACTTATGGTTTTATATGGACAATGATGGGATAGGGTGGAGGAATGAAATGAACAGAGTGAAGATGAAGGAATATGTGAGAGTATGATGTGTGAATAGGTTTTTAGGGATGACTAGGGTTTAGGGAGAGTGGGTAGGGTTTGTAAGGTTGATGGAGAGTGTAAGTAGGAATTTAGGGAAAATATATGAGGGGAATAGGATTTAGGAAATATGGTATGTGGGAATGGGGTTTAGGGAATAATGGAAAGTAGATAGGGTAAATAAAACACTAGTGAAATGAGGAAAACTAAGGTTTCACCATAGAAGCTAGGGTTTTAGATTTAAGAATGAAAAACACCAAACTTGGCAAACCAAACCCTAAAACATAAGATATGAAAAATGTACTTACTTGTAAGAGAGATAAATTGAAGGTTTTGAGGTGGATTTGGAAATTTTGGAACGATTTGGGCGATTTGGGGCTTGGCTGGGCAGAAGCGCAACACCTCACACAGATGCGCAACGCCACTCTAAAAGTGCAGCGCCTATGTAAAATTGCACAGGGAAATGCTGCCAGGTGTGCAGCGCCAACTCAAAAACGTAGTGCCCTCCTCAAAAGCGCAGCGCCGCTCAAATTTTTCCAAAAACACAACGACTCACTTGTATTTGCCCAATAATGTTTGAAATTGATCCTTAACTCTCCTTTGGGCACTTTGAACTTCAACACTAACACAATGAAATGATAAATAGAAGGATGGCTTTATATAGCTTTCAATTTTTGATTTTTTGTTGGTGAAAACCCACTTTTATAATGTCTATCTGCTTTTTCCAATACTCTGTTTTTTGATGCTTTGCTTTGATAGGTGGACTGATGCTCAAATTCTTTTAATTTTTTGCAGTGGCAGTACTTTGGAAACATCACCAGATTTCTAGGAGCAGCATGGAACCATTATTACATATGAGAACATTAAAATTACATCAAATTTAAAGATAAAATACAAATGCTTTGTTTTCACCTCAAAACTAGTTTTGAGGTGAGAACTTCATTAAGCTTACAAATTAACAAATTATGACTTTTCTGATCATTATTGAACTCCTCATGTATTTGGTGACCATTATTAGCAATAATCACTAAATTTTGACCATGGTGGAAACCCTAAGACCTAATGAGACCGAAACCCTATGTAATTGATGAAATGAACTGAAAATGAGCATTAATAGTGACTCAAAGGTATGAAAGGAGGTCAACAAGTACATATCATGAGGGAAAAAATGAAGTAAACCCTATCATCAGTAGATCCATGACCTAATGGAATGCAACCTCATCAGAATGGGACTCCTAGTATGAAATGCAAAAGAGTAAATTTTGATCACTGATGGCAGTGTGAAGACACTGACACTAACATTGGCTCCAATGGGGATGGTAGGTATTTGGAGGTGCCAAGAACCATAGATCTCTGGGAACATGTAGACTAGTGCCTCGTCCATTGGGAAATAGGGTCAAGACACTTCAAAGACTGAAACTGACACTATGAAAACTGACTCAAGACTCAAACTGTGACTAGAAACTGAATTAAACACACCAACTGACACAAATCACTCAACTTTATAGCCTTCACCTCGGGCCCAAGCTGAAATGACTGTGTACCTTTGAAATCTTGCAATAAAAAGGAAAATGGTATATATAATGATCATATCATGATTTCATAAATCACCTTAGAAGAAGTAGCGCTTCAAGAGCCTACCATTGACTGGCCCTCCTGAACAATCTTGTCCATCCATTTCCTTTAGTAGGAATGCATTTTGTCCTCTCTATGCAGCAATCTTATAAGGTCCTTTTCATAAGTTTTCAAACTTACCATGCTTTCCCTTATCTTCATTCCTAGCATCCCACCGTAACAGTACATCCTCAAGTTGGAATTTATCTGCTTTTTTTTTTTTTTTTTTTTCGGTCATAGATCTTTTTGATCTTTTCCTGCAATTTGAAAGTGTTTTTGAAAACTTCCTCCCTTGGTTGTTGCAAATGGACCATTTGATTTATTCTTCTATGAAAATCATCTTCCTCAGTGCCAACCTCCTGCAAAAGTTTCACAACCGGAACTGCAAGAGATGTTGGAAAAACTGTGTCAATACCGTAAACTAGTTCAAATGGAGACATACCTATGGACTTCTTCTAGCTCACTGTATCAGCCCAAAAGGCATTAACTAACTTTTTGTGCCAACCTTTCTTATTTGTTTCTAGCATCTTCTTGATGATGTTCACCAATGACTTATTGGATGATTCAGCCAGACCATTTCCCTGCAAGTAATATGCTGTAGAATGACCCAAAGAAATCTTATACTTGCTGCAAAAATCGATCATCTTCTTTGATTTGAATGTGGCTGCATTACCTGCAATGATTTTACTAGGACAAACGAAATGAGATAAAATATTTGATTCCAAGAATTGAATGATTACTGTATCTATGGCTTGTCTGGTCGGAATTGCTTCAATCCACTTGGTAAAATAGTCGGTTGCTGTTAGGATCCATTTGTGTTGCGCTAACGATGTTGGATGGATTTCCCCGATAAAATCGAGTCCCCACTGTTGAAATGGTGCATTGACTTCAACCAGTTTCAGAGGAAGAGGCAACAATTTTCTTTTACCTTGAAAGACCTGACATTCATGACAGCTCATGACTGTTTTGTACACATCTGAAAATAAGGTTGGCCAGTAATAGCCTTCTCTCAATACCTTGTTTGCTGTTGTCTTCCAGAACAAGTGACCACCACAATCACCCTTGTGAAAGTCACTCATCACCTGCTGAGCCTCATCTTCTACAAGACAATTCAGTAATACTCCTCCCGGATCTTTCCAATATAGAGCATTATTTAGAATGCAGAATTTAGTAGCTTTAAGTTTGAGAGATCTACCTTTGTTCTTTGTCATCCCCAGAGGTGGTGAGAGGTGCTGAAGTACATACACTATATCTGAATACCATGGTGACTGAAGGAACATTTCAGACACTTGAATCAGGGAGCTTTCTTCTTCATCTTTCGACATGGCTGCGATAAGATTTATATCTAAAGCATGCAGATTTGACTCTGCCATTAACCTTGCCAAGCCTTGTCCTTTGATCAAATTTGTAGGCTTGATCTCCAAATTGTATTCCAACATTGCTGCAATCTATTTTCCTTACCTTCCTTCCGGATCGGTTTGTATCAGCACATCCTTAACCGGTGCATTAGGAACATATGCTATGATGTGTGAGTGAAAAATATACACTCTGAAGTCCTTCAAAGCTTTGACAAGAGCAAGAGCCCATTTTTCAATTATGTTGTACCACAAAGCAACATCTCTAATGGTCTGGCTGAAAAATTCAATGGGCTTTTCCAGCTGATCTCTCTTTTGCATTAAAACTGCTGCCATGGTATGCTCAAAATCAAATGAGAATAAAATGAAATCTTCTGTATAATTGGGACTAATCAAAATCGGGGTTGTAGATAAAGCATACTTTACCAGATTAAATGACTTCATAACATCCTCCGTCCATTTTACCACACTGTCCTTCTTTACCATATTAGTAATTTCTCTCAAATTCTCAGCTAGATTAGGTACAAATCTACGTAAGAAATTCATCTTACCATTAAAATCTTGTATCTCTTTTTTGTTCCCCAGAAAATCTATCTGCTGAATTGCTTCTACCCTTGAAGGATCAATGCGGATTCCTTCCTTTGAGATAATATGACCAAGCAAATTCCCTTCATCCATGGCAAAGAGACTTTTCTTCAGATTGAGTGATATCCCAAATTTCCTACATCGCTGAAACACAATCCTTAAATGGTGAAGATGCTCATCATCTGAACTTGAAAACACTGTCAAATCATCTAAATATACAACCAGAAATACATCCTTTTCATTGGCAAAAGCGTTGTCCATTGCACACTGAAATTTGGCTCTAGCATTTTTCAAACCAAATGGCATTTTAGCATAATGAAAAGTTCCCCAAGGGGTGGTAAATGAAGTCTTATATTGGTCATCTTCATGCACTAGAATTTGATTATACCATGAATATCCATCGAGTAATGACATACGCGATTCTCCAACCACTCTTTGGAGGATATGGTCCATCTTTGGCAGTTGGTAGTTGTCCTTCAATGATACCTTATTAAGGTTCTGAAAATCGATACACAATCTGATTCCCCTGGTCTTCTTGCGTATAGGAACAAGAAACTTTATCTACCTCTTTGACTGGAAGGTCCTTCTTCGGCTCTTTATTTTGCTGCACTTTGCTGATTGTTCTTCTCGTTTGTAATGCTATTTGCAGATTTTCCTTTGCTGGAAGTCAGATCAACAGGCTCTTTCCCTTTCTTTTGAATGTTTAAGGAATCATTTTTGGGTTTTGGGTTGCGCTTCCTTTCTCTTTTGAACTGGTCTGACTGGTACATCTCTGCTTCTCAATGAATATTGTTTCTACTATGCTGTCAATGCATTCATATATCCTCGTTGATAATCATCCGACTCATCCTCCAAAACTGCCTCATTTGCTAGTATGTAGTCTTCATCCCTTTGGGTATCTGGGACCTCCGAATATTCTTCATCTTCCGTGAGAAAAATGGGCAAACCATCAGCAGTAAAGAAATGATTTGCCTCAACCACCGGATCATCATCATCTTCATCCTCTATTCCATGCACATAGTTTTCCTACAAAGGAGTTTTGACCTGCTGCTGTTGTGATGACTAATCATGTGCCTTTTTCTCCCTTTGTTTAATCCTGAATTGGGGTTGCTAGAGTCCTCTGAAGATTGGATTTTTGATTGTGGTTTCAGGCTTATCTGCAACTGTCAACCGGTCAAACATCTTCTCAATTTTGCGGAGTAAATTATCTGCCTTAACATATGAGGAAGATGCTTATTCCTTTATAGTCACCTTCTTTTCAGTTTTCATCCTTGCTCTTTTGGCCAGTAGATTTGCCTTTACACTCACAGCGTTCTTCTGCATATCCTCAAGTGTGGTAGGATCTCTTTCTCGCAACTAATATGCCATATTAGCATCGAAACCGTCTGGAAATTTGATTAATGCTAACCCCATCAGTGGTTTAATGTCAGCCAGAGTAGCATTATAAACTGCATTCAAACTTACATAGTAATCTTGCACACTTTCACCCACATTCCTTTTGATATTTTCATTCTCAGATAGAATTTGGAGAGGGTTCTTCTTTACCTCCCACCGATCAAGGAATTGTTGATGTAGAACTAGTAAAGTATTGATAGAGGCCGCTGGTAATGCTTTGAACCACTTTCGAACCTCGCCTCCAAAAATATGTACAAATAATCTCATGGACACATTTTCTGCATCTACCTCATGAAGGTCAAAGAAGTCATTCATCCTATCAACATGTTTCTGCACTGTAATACTTTAAGTGGCATCAAAAAGAGGTATCTTACTTTGGTAATCAGTGGGCATATCATCCAGATTCTGAGGCAGAACGAGGGGTGCATAACTGGCATGCATGAATCGCGGCAGATTTGAAACTGGTGTTGGGAAAACATGGGGATTGGGACAACAAGGGCAGTTGATGTAACAAAGGTGATGGGCATTTGAGGGGAAGTGATAGGATGATGAGGGAGTAAAGGTATGAATCGAGATGAGGGATCATTTTCAGAAATATGGGGAAATGATGGTGAGGCAAAAGATGTTGAGGCTGAGTTAGAGAGTTTAGGGAGTTTATCAGTGGTGAGGGATGACTGAGGGGAATTTCGAAGGTTGCGTTTACTTAACAATTTGGCTCATTGGATTTCAAGTTCTTTGGTGAATTCTAGATCCAGGACTATGTCCAGTAGTTCACTATCAGATGTGGTTCTAAACAGAGAGAGACCAAAATACTCGTCAAAAGGGAGATCTTCAAGGAACAACCACTCAACAGGGCATGAATGAGATCTAAAAATAGGTCTAGGACTTGGTGAACTTTCTTGTCTAAGTATCCGCAGAATGAGATTAGGATTTTCAAATACGGGAGGAGGATCTAGATCAGGATTGGACCTCATGTATCTTCTTGAAGCCAATGTGTTCAGAGTTCTTAAGATTTTTATATTGCTTTACAACTTTCCACTTTTTAGCCTAATGAATTCTAAACTTATCATTCAAAATTTCAGAACTTCTTAGTAGTACTGGGGTATAATGAGATTTTCTTCCCCAGTATGGTCGCCACTATGTTAGAGCCTAGATTGACCTCAGGCTGAAGGAAGGCAATCCTAGGATAACCACAAACCAAGCTTAACCTGGTAGCTAGCCCTACCAGGTTGGGAGAGGGCTCTCTCCTTGTGAATCTTAGTCAAGATGACTAGATCAAATATGGATTTTAGTCTAGGTATAGTAGCTCTAGGGTTTTTGATTGATTTTGTTGGGTTTTTTTGCTGGATCAAATGGAGCCAGGTAGTTTTGGGTCTGGGAAATTGAGTCAGGATGCAGGGTGTTCTATGTGGCAAGGTAGGTAGGTGCTTTGGCACTTGAAATTGAGTGATATGAGAGGTCTAAGACTGGTGAGGAGCTGAGGAGGGCATGTAAAGATCATGTATCCTTCTCAAATGGTAGAAAACATAGAAAACTGAATGGCATCCCAAGGCAGAGCACTGTAAACAATGAATTATACCTATCTATCTTGATATCATTCAGCTAGAAGTAATGAATTAGATTGTGGCATACACAAAACATGTGAAAAACTGATAACATAATAAGAAACTATGCAAAAACACTATACCACATGTATCCCATAAAAATAGCTGCAAATCATGTTTATTTCATTTCCAAACTGCTGGTAATGGTGTACAATGCATCTGAGAGCATCCAAGTGAGTCCAACCTTTGCTAATGACATAAAAAATAAAGAATATAGACATCAAACCACCTATGCTAGCCATCAGGGGTAGAAACCAAGAGAAGAGGAGTTGTTACAACCATTTCCAAACAGGGACCAGGAATATAGGCAGTGGAACAACTTGCCTCTATAAGCATGGAAACTGATTCATTAACCCAAAACCAACTCTAACTAATGAATATATGCTCTAAGATCATTTCACTATTACATTTACATGCCAAGTCATTAATTACATCATCAAAATCATCCATGAGGATAGAAAAAGTGAATTTACAGAGAAGACAAGCGAAATTTGATTTGTCTGGCAAACTAGCTAAAAGCGCAGCGCCATTAGCCAAAAGCACAGTGTCATTAGCCAAAAGCGCAATGCCAATTTCCACCCACTTTTGGAGGCCTTCACCTTAGCCAAATTTAGCCCAAGATGGCTCATTTGAAAGATCTTCTAGTCTAGTTTCTGGAACAACTTGAATTTTTATATTTGGAGGTGATTTTCCCCTCAAAACTAAAATCTCCCAAGGAAACTTCTGTGTGTCCAAAAAGAGGCAGAAATGTCATTTTTTGATAGTTTTTTGGACCTTTTGTTGGGCCATTTATTCTCCAAAACTTTTGAAATTTTATGGGATGGATGCTCTCATCATGCTGAATCCAAATATATAATGTTTTCCTTCAACAAATGCTCCAGGGAAAATCGCAGCGCCGGTGGTGTTGTGCTTTTGGGCCAGTTTTCTGTGTTGGAAATTGCAATATTTGAAAAATGCAAAAAATCATCAAAACTTGCCCAATTTTGGCATGGTACACCACCATCAGCTACTTTTATGGGCTAGTGAAGCTTAAGCTAATATCATCAACTTATCTTGCTCCTTTTTTCTCTTTAAAGCCTTCCTCAACCTAACTTTAAGCTTCCTGATCCTCATGTTATAAATTTTATTGCAGGTCATGTAATGGTAGGTCTGATGATGAACTTAGCTCTCTCCAAGTTATCTGCCAAGGATTGTATTTCAGCTTCTTCTTCCTTTATGATAATGTCTTTGACAGTTTCCAGGTCCTAAGCTTCCAAGTCAATAATGTCAACTCCATGATGAGTAAAGTGTTGTTGTGGCTCCTCATGCTCAACAAGATTAAAATCTCTTTCCTGCTCATCACCAAGATCCTCTTCTTGCACCTTTTCCTTGCCCTTGCTTAACTACTCAACCTGTACCTATTTTCTTGAAGGCAAAGCACCTTCCACACCTTGTGGAGATATCATTTGCCTGTGGCCTGATGATGAAGGCAAGACCCCTTCCACACCTTGTGGAGATAATACTTGCCTAGCAACTGTAAAAAATTTCCTAGTACTCCTCTTATATGCCACAAACACTGGCACTCCAACAGTTTCAGTCTCTTTGACTTTTTCATGGCTTGAAGGTCCATCTTCTTCATGATGTACTGATGAAAATATTTGTGGGCCTTTGAACATCTCATGAGAAATGAAAGTCTCCCATGGCATGTTAAGGAGGCTTAGGTGGTGAAGAAAAATGATTTTGATCAAAGAGTAATGGTAAATGCTATTCAACTGCTGGGGGTATGGCTTCCTCTGTACAATATGTGCCATCTTCTCAATGTTTCTAAACATGAAATAAGGGAGATTCATCATCTTTACTCTAGTGAAATGCATGAGAAGTTTAATGTGATAGGCATATAATCGGGAGAACCTACCTTCACAAGTGAAGTACTTGATAATGATTTTCATCAATGGGGCATACCTATCTTCCAAAAACTTGAAGGGGAATACTCTCTTCATTTGGTCTCTGTATCTAGCCTTGATGTAAGGCTCATAGTACTCCTTATCAATATCCAGACCTTTGTACCAATTATCACCGACATTTGGAATTCCTGTAGCCTTTGAGATGACAGCTGGTGATATGGTGAAGGTTAGTCTGGCAAGGGTTACTTCATTACTGTGCAAATGAGTCACCTAGCCAACTCATGATGAAATCTAACTCTTTCTATCATTTCACAAAAATCAAAGCATGCTTGGTGTTTAAAGAAAGAAATGCCAAGTGGACAAGCTTGTAACTCCCTCAAACTAGTGGGCTCTTCTCTGATAATTCTTCCTCCTTTATGAGGATTCCTCTGCTGCTTATGTCTCTCCATGGAACTATTACTGAGTGTCTCTTCCTCATAGTCATATTCACTGTCTCTTTCCATTGTTTTTCTGTGACGGTGAACACCTATGGTTTTATATGGACAATGATGGGATAGGGTGGAGGAATGAAATGAACAGAGTGCAGATGAAGGAATATGTGAGAGTATGATGTGTGAACAGGTTTTTAGGGATAAGTAGGGTTTTAGGGAGAGTGGGTAGGATTTGTAAGGTTGATGGAGAGTGTAAGTAGGAATTAGGGAAAATATATGAGGGGAATGGGATTTAGGAAATATGGTATGTGGGAATGGGGTTTAGGGAATAATGGAAAGTAGATAGGGTAAATAAAGCACTAGTGAAATGAGGAAAACCAGGGTTTCACCATAGAAGCTAGGGTTTTAGATTTAAGAATGAAAAACACAAAACTTGGAAAACCAAACCCTAAAACATAAGATATGAAAAATGTACTTACTTGTAAGAGAGAGAAATTGAAGGTTTTGAGGTGAATTTGGCAGTTTTGGAATGATTTGAGCGATTTGGGGCTTGGCTGGGTAGAAGCGCAGCACCTCAGATAGGTGCGTAGCGCCACTCTAAAAGTGCAGCACCTGTGTAAAATTTCACAAGGAAATGCTACCAGGTGCGCAGCACCAACTGAAAAATGTAGCGCCTTCCTCAAAAGCGCAGCGCTGCTCAAATTTTTCCAAAAACGCAATGACTCACTTGTATTTGCCCAATAATGCTTGAAATCGATCCTTAGCTCTCCTTCTGGCACTTTGAAATTCAACACTAACATAATGAAATGATAAATATAAGGATGGCTTTATATAGCTTTCACTTTTTGATTTTTTTCTTGGTGAAAACCCACTTTTATAATGTCTATCTACTTTTTCCAATACTCTGTTTTTTGATGCTTGGTTTCTTTGCTTTGATAGATGGATTGATGCTCAATTTTTTTTTTTTTTTTTTTACAGTGGCAGTACTTTGGCAACATCACCAGCAGTAGCATGGAACCATTATTACATACGAGAACATTAAAATTACATCAAATTTAAAGATAAAATACAAATGCCCTGTTTTCACCTCAAAACTAGTTTTGAGGTGAGAACTTCATTAAGCTTCCAAATTAACAAATTATGTCTTTTCTGATCATTATTGACCTCCTCATGTCTTTGTTGATCATTATTAGTAATAATCACTAAATTTTGACCATGGTAGAAACCCTAAGACCTAATGAGACCGAAACCCTATGTAATTGATGAAATGAACTGAAAATGAACACGAATCATGAATGAAAGGTATGAAAGGAGGTCAACAAGTACATGTCATGAGGGAAAAACTGAAATAAACCCTACCATCAGTAGATCCATGAACTAATGGAATGAAACCTCATCAGAATGGGACTCCTAATATGAAATGCAAAAGAGTAAATTTTGATCACTGATGGCAGTGTGAAGACACTGACACTAACATTGGCTCCAATGGGGATGGTAGCTCCTTGGAGGTGCCAAGAACCATAGATCTCTGGGAACATGTAGACTAGTGCCTCATCCATTGGAAAATAGGGTCAAGACACTTCAAAGACTGAAACTGACACTATGAAAACTGACTCAAGACTCAAACTGTGACTAGAAACTGAATTAAACACACCAACTGACACAAATCACTCAACTTTATAGCCTTCACCTCAGGCCCCAAGCTAAAATGACTGTGTACCTTTGAAATATTGCAATAGAAAGGAAATTGGTATATAAAATGATCATATCATGATTTCAGAAATCACCTTAGAAGAAGTAGCGCTTCAAGAGCCTACCATTGACTGGCCCTCCTAAACAATCTTGTCCATCCATTTCCTTTAGCAGGAATGCCTTTTGTCCTCTGTATGCAAAAATATTATAGGGTCCTTTCCACAAGTTTTCAAATTTACCATGCTTGCCCTTATCTTCATTCCTAGCATCCCGCTACAACACTACATCCTCAAGCTGGAATTTATCTACTTTTGTTTTCCGGTCATAGATCTTTTTGATCTTTTCCTACAATATGAAAGTGTTTTGGAAAACTTCCTCCCTTGTTTGCTGCAAATGGATCATCTAATTTATTCTTCTATGAAAATCATCTCCTCACTGCCAGCCTCCTGCAAAAGTTTCACAGCCGGAACTGCTAGAGATGTTGGAAAAACTGTGTCAGTGTCGTAAACTAGTTCAAACGGAGACATACCTATGGACTTCTTATGGCTCACTCTGCTAGCCCACAAGGAATTAACTAACTTTCTATGCCAACCTTTCTCATTTGTTTCCAGTGTCTTCTTGATGATGTTCACCAATGACTTATTGGATGATTCAGCTAGACCATTTCCCTGCGGGTTATGCTTTATAATGACCCAAAGAAATCTTATACTTGCTGCAAAAATCGATCATCTTCTTTGATTTGAATGCGGCTGCATTATCTGTGATGATTTTATTAGGACAAATGAAACGAGATAAAATATTTGATTCCAAGAATTGAATGATTACCGTATCTCTGGTTTGTTTGGTCGAAATTGCTTCAATCCACTTGGTAAAATAGTCGGTTGCTGTTAGGATCCAGTTGTGCTGCACCGACGATGTTGGATGGATTTCCTCGATAAAATCGAGTCCCCACTGTTGAAATGGTGCATTGACTTCGACCGGTCTCAAAGGAAGAGGCAACAATTTTCTTTTACCTTGAAAGACTTGACATTCATGACAGCTCATGATTGTTTTGTACACATCTGAAAATAAGGTTGGCTAGTAATAAGCTGCTCTCAATACCTTGTTTGCTGTTGTCTTCCAGAACAAGTGAACACCACAATTGATCTGAATCGAATCCATGAAAGACTGTCAAAGAACCATGACTGTATCAGGTTGAACAAATCTCTAAAGAAATCCAAAACAGTGATAAAAAACACCCTGAACCAGTGGCAATGGCAGCCAACGTGGAACGATGAGGACCTCGGTCAAAGCACGCTGACCGAGGCCCATGGAGACCGCAAAGGAGGCCAAAATAGCCTCTGGGAGCCTCAAAATGGGAAAAGGAAGTGATTTTTGATGCGCAATTAGCGCATCTCTAGGCGAACAGGGCCGCGAAGGAAAAAGGCGAGCACCTAGTTGTGTGGAGGAACTGGAGGACCGCATGTGGAAAAAGGAGAAAGCACTAAAACACAATGGAGGGATCCGCGCTATGGAAACCAACAGTTTTGATTGTGGCACCCTTAAATGGTAAGAGGTTTTGGAGGAAAGCAGAGCGATTCCATACAATGATCGACGCGTGGCAGGCGGAGGTGGGAGAAAACTACCGTTGATCTCGCACTATCGGTCGAGCAAGTAAACCACGCGAAACATGCGTATGGCGTCAGATCTCGAGGGCCCAGATCGGATGGCTAAGATTGCGCCTGATGGAAAGAAGAGGAATTGACAGGGAATTAAGTTGTGTTTTATAGGGATTTGGAATCCGTTTGATCACCATGGTGGAGGAAGAATGCATCCATGGAGTAACTGAAGAAACAAGTCGACGAAGCATGTTGGTGCCATTTAGAGGAGGACAAGTGGCCACCCCCTGAGCGTTCATAATGACACTGAACACTGGGGACTCCAAGCGCAGCTACAGGAGGCGAATCGATAGGTGGAAGAGGAACCGAATAGGCATAGGGATAGAATGGCTAAAGCCATGAACAGAGGAAGAAGACAGTCAGTTGGAAGTCTAGTTAGACACAAAAAGACAGAAGTAGAGAGACGAAGTGTAACAGTGAACCTTGAGAGGAGGACTGAACATAGAGAGCAGTAAAGCAAAGCAGAAGAGACAAAGGGCCGAGCTGACTAGAGGCAACATCGAGCACCAGAGAGCTTGAAGATTCAAGCCATCCATAGAGGAATCTGTCTGGACTGAGCATCACATTTGGCTCTTTCCATTGTAGACTAGAAGGTCACAGAGATGGTAGGAAGAAGAAGAGTATGTGCACTCCAGTGGCTTGGGGAATCCAAGAACCACCTGCCAAGCAACATCTGCTTCAGGAGAACTCATATTGAGTCCATGTATTGTAATTTCTCTGCTTGAAGACACAATAAAATAAGGCCACCACTGAAAGCTGGACTAGAGACGTAGCCTTGGAGAATATGGTGAATTCATTATTAAAAATTGTTTGTGTCTTTGTGTTGTTTACTGTATTTCTCTACTGTCTTTCCATTTCAATGTCTATGTGTTGGCAATCTGATCGATTTGTTGCTTCAATGATACATAACACACACGCCAGCACATGAGTCTGTAATACCTTAGTTTAATAAATCTTTAACTGATTTCACTCTTAGGGTGAATATCAGATCAAGTGGTATCAGAGCTCAAGGCTGTAAGGTTAGACAAGCTTGTGTTGGTTTAGCTGTGAATGCTCACAAGATCAAAGCTCAAATTAGGAGAAGGAGAGTTGGTGGAAAATAATCCTAAAATTGGGAGAGTCTATCCTCGAAAGACAATGTCAGAAGAAGGTTCGATGGGGTCAGACCCTCAATTCATAAAGAGTTTCCTAGCTATAAAGTCTATGGTTGAAGAAATGTACAGAGACTTTAGAAAGCAAAAGGTGGAAGATGCATCAGGTTCTAAGCAAGAGAAAGAAGAAGATGAGTCTCACTTCCATGACATCTCCAAAGGAAAGGGGGAAGAGGAAAACTTTCTCACACCTCCTAATAGCCCTGTGCATAATAAGAAAGCATCTTTGATTAAGCTAGATGTTAAATTTGATTTGCCTATATATTATGGAGAGATAAATGCTAAGAAACTGGACAATTGGATTAGACAAATTGATGTGTATTGTAGGGTACAGAACATAAACTCAGAAAAGAGTAAGATTCAGCTGACAAGCCTACGCCTAGGTGGCACTGCCTTGGTTTGGTGGGAAGGCAGAACCCAAGCTGATATGAAAAGACATGGCAAGATCATCTCTGTCTGGAGTGAATTTTTTGTTGCAATCAAAAAGCAGTTCTATCCATTTGCCTACATGCAACAAGCCATGATGAGTTGGAAAAATCTTTGACAGTTGAAAGGGAAAAGTGTGCAAGGGTATACTCAAGAGTTTAGAAAGAGAGCATTGATGTTGAGTATTTCACTAGACTCACCAGAGACTCTTTTGAAGTACATTGGTGGTCTACACAGCTACATGAGGCATACCATCTTCATGTTTAATCCCACTAGTATAGATGAGGTATCTGTACAAGCTACTCATCTAGAGGCTAGAGGAAAGAATGGCAATCCAGAAGTTGGGGGACCAGCCCAACCCACTGTAATCAAGAGAAAGGATAAAAGAAAGCAGAAGTGGAAGGAAAGGAAGGCTAACACTGCACAGAAATCCAAAGCTTCATGCACTCACTGTAAAAAGGAGGGGCATGATGATGAGCATTGTTGGATTCTGCATCCAGAGCTGAGACCTAAGAAGTTTGAGGGCAAGAAGAAGAAGACAGCTGCAGCTATTTAGAGAGATTTGGGATTTGACTCGGGAGATGAAACAACTATAGCAGCCACAGGTATAAAAGGTAAGAATTCTGAAGCATCTACTAGTAATTCTGCTCAATCTGTTATTGATGAAGAAAATGAGAGAAAAATACATGAGCTTTTCCATATTCGAGTTATTTCCAAAAATCAAAAAGATTGATACTTTGTTTGATAGTGGCTCACAAGTAAATTTGATTTCTGAAGAAATTGTAAAGAAATTGAGATTAGCAACTACACCTCACAAGAAACCATACCCATTAGGATGGTTGAATGATAAAGCACAACTACAAGTGACTAGACAGTGCAAACTCAAGTTTTCTTTTGGGTCAGCATTTGTAGATGAGGTTGAGTTAGACATAATTCCTTTGGATATATGTGGATTTGTTTTAGGAAGTCCTTACTTGTATGATAGAAAGGTTATTTTCTATAGAGCTGAAAACAAGTATCTACTTGTTAAAGATGGAATCAAATACTTTGTAAGAGCTCATAAGCTCAAGAATAATTATACTCTCATAAACTCAGGACAAATGAAAAGAATGATTAATTCATGCAAACAATTCTTATTGATGGTTGTAAAGGAAAAGAAACCTGATAAAACCAATGCATTTGAGGGCTGTAATGTTGAACAACAAGCTGATATAGAAAAGGGTATTTCAGAGTATGATGTCTTGTTTCAAGAACCTAAAGGTATGCCACCCAAAAAGGGAATAGTACATGATATTATTTTGCAGCAAGATGTTCCATTGCCTAACATTGGTATGTACAGGTTGTCTGCTTTAGAGAATGACGAAATCAAGAAGCAGGTGCAGGAGTTGCTCGAGAAGGGCTTCATCAGGCCTAACACGTCACCATGTGGGTCACCAATAATTTTGGTGAGAAAGAAAGATGGCTTGTGGAGAATGTGCATTGATTACCGAGCACTGAATAAGATAACAATCAAAAATAGTTATCCTCTTCCTCGCATAGATGATCTTTAATATCAATTAAAATAAGTCGTTTATTTCACCAAGTTGGATTTGCACAGTGGATACCATCAGGTCAGAGTTGCAGAGCAAGATGCATGGAAGACTACTTTCAAAACAAAGCAAGGATTTTATGAATGGCTGGTTATGTCTTTTGGCTTAACTAATGCTCCTGCTACTTTCATGAGATTAATGAATGATGTACTCAGACCTTTTCTTGATGATTTTGTTATTGTGTATCTGGATGACATTTTGATTTTTAGTAAAACGTGGGAAGAACATTTAAAGCATGTTAAGCAGACATTAGATGCTTTGAAAAGAGAAAAACTTTATGTTAAACTCTCAAAATGTGAATTTGGCAAAACATCTTTAAATTACTTGGGTCATATAGTAGGGGGAGGTGAATTGAAAATAGATCCCTCTAAAGTGGAAGTCATTGTGAACTAGCCTAAACCCAAGTCTGCTACAGAAGTGAGAAGCTTCTTAGGAGCAGCACAATATTGGAGGAAGTTTATTTCTAACTTCTCCTCGATTGCAACTCTTTTACATGCTTTAACAGGATTGAATAAGGTGTTTCGGTGGGGAGGCAAACATTAGAAAGCCTTCGACACCTTGAAAGAGAAAATAAGTACAACACTTGTACTAGCACTGCCAGATCTACAAAGACCGTTTGAGATCCAAATTGATGCCAGTGACTATGCCATGGGAGCAGTGTTGACATAGCACGACAAACCCATATGTTATCATTTTGAGACTTTTAATCCTGTAGTAGTTAACTATCCGACATATGATAAAGAATTGTATGCATTAGTTCAGAGTGTGAAAAAGTGGAAACATTATTTAGTGGGCAAAGAGACAGTAATACATACTGATCATCAACCACTTCAATATCTACACTCCCAAACTAAGTTGCAACAATCCAGACATTACAGATGGATGGGATTTCTACAACAGTTTCATTTAGTCATCATATATAAAAAGGGCATACATAACAAGGTTGCAGACATGTTATCTAGACCCATTATAAATGCATCTACCATACTTAAGCATAATTCTGTGCTACATGAAAGCTACATAGAACAATATGCTCAGGATATGGATTTTAAAGATGTATATGCAACTTTGAGTCAAGGAAAAAGAGTAGAAGAATTGGACTATCATATAAAGGACTGAATCTTATACCATTGTGGGAAACTCCGCATTCCACAGACTGAGAGGATAAATATAATTAGGGAAGCACACACTTCTTTGATATCAGGTCACTTTGGGGTAAGTAAAACAGTTGCACAACTGCAAAGATTCTGCTATTGGCCGAAAATGAATGAGATAGTTTCTAGATATGTAAGAGAGTGTGCCATGCGTGCTAAAAGCAAGCCTAGCAACAAAAAACTAGGCTTGTACACTCCATTGCCAGTTCCTTCTCGCCATTGGGAAAGTGTTTCCATGGATTTTGTTGGAGGACTGCCTAAATCTAGGAAAGGTCATGATTATCTATATGTTGTTGTGGATAGGTTCAACAAAATGTGTATTTTGAAACCTTATAGTAAAAAAATCACAGCTGAACAGACTGCAAAATTGTTCTTTGAACATGTATGGGTTCATTTTGGACTACTCACTTCCATTGTATCTAATCGAGACACCCGATTGGTGGGGAAGTTTTGGTCGAGTATGTGGGAACTGATGGACACCAAACTGAAGAAAAGCACAACTTTTCATCCACAAACAGATGGCTAGACAGAAGTAGTAAACATGACAGTGATCCAGTTGCTGAGAGGATATTGCAGTAAACATCCTAAGCTTTGGGATGAACACTTGTGTTATGTGCAGCATGCTTATAACAGAGCCAAACACTCTTCTACACAGAGATCTCCTTTTGAGACCTGTTTTGGTTTCACACCAAGGTCTCCTTTGGATTTTGTCTTTGGTAAAGATACCATGGTTGATGGACATAGTGATGTGGACAAGGCAACTAGGTTCATTGAACAGATCCAGGAGGTCCATCAGGCAGTACAAGAACAACTGGAAAAGAGCCAAGCGAAGTACAAGGCTAGGCATGATAAGCATAGGATGGAGCATAGTTTTCAAGTTGGAGACCAAGTCTAGCCGTATATCAACAAGGACAGGATGCAAGGCGAAGGTAAAAAGCTAAAACTTATCAGGTATGGACCTTTTAGGATACTTGAGAAGATTGGTGAAAATGCTTTTCACCTTGATTTACCAGCTTACATGCACATCTACTCAGTTGTAAATGCAGATTGCTTGAGATTGTTTGAACCTTCAATGATTGAGGACCCTGAAGAGCAAAGTCAATTGCCTTCTATTGATGACCTGCTACCTGAATACCTCAATGAGTTGCAGGAAGACACAGTGCTGGACAAGAAGGTGAGAATGACGCGCAGGGGAGATGTTGAGTACCTCAGGATTGGGCTCAAAGGTTCAAAGCCAAGTAGTGCAAAGTGGATTGAGATTGGACAAGTGAAGAAACAGTATCCTCACTTAGTCGATGCTTGAAAACCAACTTTTGGTGGTCCAAAAGCTTTTTCAGTGGGAAGGCCATGATCCGAATCGGATCCATGAAAGACTGTCAAAGAACCATGACTGTATCAGGTCGAACAAATCTCTAAAGAAATCCAAAACAGCGATCAAAAACACCCTGAACCAGTGGTAATGGCAGCCAACGTGGAACGACGAGGACCTTGGTCAAAGCGCACTAATCGAGGCCCATGGAGATCGAGCAGGAGGCCAAAATAGCCCTTGGGAGCCCCAGAATGGGAAAAGGAAGTGATTTCATCGCTAAGCGAACAGGGCCGCGAAGGAAAAAGGCGAGCACCCGGTCACGTGGGGGAACCGGAGGATCGCAGGCAAAAAAAGGAAAAAGCGCTAAAACACAATGGCGGGACCCACACTTTGGAAACTGGTAGTTTTGATCGGGGTGCCCTTAAACGGTAAGAGGTTTTGGATGAAAGCAGAGCGATTCCATACAACGATCAACGCGTGGCAGGCGGAGGTGAGAGAAAACTGCCGTTGATCGCGCGCTATCGGTCAAGCAAGTCAACTACGTGAAACATGCGTATGGCGTCGGATCTGGAGGTCTAAGATCGCGCCCGATTGAAAGAAGCGGAATCGACAGGAAATTAAGCCGTGTTTTATAGGGATTTGGAATCCATTTGAACACCACAGTGGAGGAAGAACGCATCCACGGAGTAACTCAGGAAATGAACCGATGAAGCATGCTGGCACCATTTATAGGACAAGTGGCCACCCCCTGAGCGTTCATGATGACACCGAACACTGGGGAATCCAAGCACAGCTGCAGAAGGCGAATCGACAGGCGGAAGAGGCATTGAACATGCATAGGGATTGAATGGCTAAAGCCATGAACAGAGGAAGAAGACAATAAGTTGGAAGTCTAGTTAAACACAGAAAGACAGAAGTTGAGAGATGAAGTGTAACAGTGAACCCTGAGAGGAGGAATGAACACAGAGAGAAGTAAAGCGAAGCAGAAGAGACAGAGGGCTAAGCTGACCAGAGGCAACATCGAGCACCAGAGAGCTTGAAGATTCAATCCATCCCATAAGGAATCTGTCCGGACTGAGCATCACATTTGGCTCTTTCCACTGTAGACCAGAAGGTCACAGAGTTGGTAGGAAGAAGAAGAGTCTATGCACGCCAGTGGCTTAGGGAATCCAAGAACCACCCTGCCAACCAAAATCTGCTTCAGGAGAACTCATATTGAGTCCCTGTATTGTAATTTCTCTACTTGAAGACACAATAAAATAAGGCCACCACTCAAAGATGGACCGGAGATGTAGCCCTGGAGAATAGGGTGAAATCCTTATTAAAAATTGTTTGTGTCTTTGTGTTGCTTACTGTATTTCTCTGCTGTCTTTCCATTTCAATGTCTGTGTGTTGGCAATCTGATCAATCCGTTGCTTCAATGATACAGAACACACACACCAGCACATGAGTCTGTAATACCTTAGTTTAATAAATCTTTAACTGATGTCACTCTTAGGGTGAATATCAGATCAACAATCACCCTTGTGAAAGTCACTCATCAACTGCTGAGCCTCATCTTCTACAAGACAATTCAGTAATACTCCTCCCGGATCATTCCAATACAGGTCATTATTAAGAATGCAGAATTTAGCAGCTTTAAGTTTGAGAGATCTACCTTTGTTCTTTGTCATCCCCGGAGGTGGTAAGAGATGCTGAAGTACATACACTATATTTGAATACCATGGTGACTGAAGGAAAATTTCAGACACTTGAATCAGGGAGCTTTCTTCTTCATCTTTCGACATGGTTGCAATAAGATTTATATCTAAAGCATGCAGATTTGATTCTGCCATTAACCTTGCCAGGCCTTGTCCTTTGATCAGATTTGTAGGCTTGATCTCCAAATGTTATTCCAACATTGCTGCAATCCATTTTCCCCGCTTTCCTTCCGGATCGGTTTGTATCAGCACATCCTTAACTGGTGCATTAGGAATGTATGCTATGATGTGTGAGTGAAAAATATACACTCTGAAGTCCTTCAAAGCTTTGACAAGAGCAAGAGCCCATTTTTCAATTATGTTGTACCGCAAAGCAGCATCTCTAATGGTCCGGCTAAAAAATGCAATGGGCTTTTCCAACTAATCTCTCTTTTTCATTAAAACTGTTGCCATGGTATGCTTAGATGCAAATGAGAATAAAATGAAATCTTGTGTATAATCGGGACTAATCAAAACCAGGGTTGTAGATAAAGCATACTTTACCAGATTAAATGACTTCATAACATCCTCTGTCCATTTTACCATGCTGTCCTTCTTTAACATATTAGTAATTTCTCTCAAATGCTCAACTAGATTGGGTACAAATCTACGTAAGAAATTCATCTTGCCATTAGAAGCTTGTATCTCTTTTTTCTTCCTGGGAAAATCTATTTGCTGAATTGCTTCTACCCTTGAAGGATCAATGCGAATTCCTTCCTTTGAGATAATATGACCAAGCAACTTCCCTTCATCCATGGCAAAGAGAATTTTCTTCGGATTGAGTGATATCCCAAATTTCCTACATCGCTGAAACACAATCCTTAAATGGTGAAGATGCTCATCATATGAACTTGAAAACACTGTCAAATCATCTAAATATACAACCAGAAATACATCTTTTTCATTGGCAAAAGCGATGCTCATTGCATGCTGAAATGTGGCTCCAACATTTTTCAAACCAAATGGCATTTTAGCATAATGAAAAGTTCCCCAAGGGGTGGTAAATGCAGTCTTATCTCGGTCATCTTCATGCACTAGAATTTGATTATACCCTGAATATCCATCGAGTAGTGACATACGTGATGCTCCAACCACTCTTTGGAGGATATGATCCATATTTGGCAGTTGGTAGTTGTCCTTCAATGAAAGCTTATTAAGGTTCCAAAAATCGATACACAATCTAATTTCCCCGGTCTTCTTGCGTACAGGAAGAAGATTCGAAATCCAATCAGAAAATCTGATTGGGACAATTATACCAACTTTGTATAACCTGTTTACCTCTTTTTCAATGGAAGGCAGCAGCTTGGGATTGATTCTTTTCAGCTTCTATCTGAACGGCTTCTGATTTGGCTTGATTGTAATAGTGTGCTGAATTATATCTTTTTCATACACCTTTAGATCTGAATAATCCCAGGCAAACACATAAAAAAATTTAGATAACAATCTAAAATATTTAGAATTTACCTCAGGAGACAATGTTTTCGACAGTTTCACAAACTTGGTCTTATCTGCTGTTCCAAGATTAACATCCTCAACACCTTTGTTTGTAGGCACCAAGCTTCGCTTTCTAGCCACATCATCGTGATCAAAAATTTCTTCTATAGGTATGAGACCTTTAGGAATAATATTGTCTTTCAACTGCAATATTTCCATTTGATTCACCTCAATTTCCGGTTCATCAGTATCATAATCAACATCTATGGAAGCATCCTTGTAGTTTCCCTCATTTTGAAAAAAGGTATTGATCTCCTTATCATCCCAAAACACTTGCCAATACCTTAAATTTTCTGGAACAACAGGGCAGTGTTTGACATGGATCTCAAACTTCTTGTTGGAATTCATCAGAATCTTCAAATTACTTGCAGCAGTGGCAAGTGAATCTGTAATAACATTTTGAGCATGAGGTACTGTTGTCAAAGTATACTCTGGAAACATACATAAGATATCCAAAACTGCATTTCGGTAGGCTCTCATCTGCGGGTGTTTAGCTTGATATTCTCCATAGACTGATATCTTTTTTTGCATTCAGCTTTTTTAGAATTTTCAAACCTGCAATCAATGCTTCATACTTGGCTTCATTATTGGAACAATCAAAGGCCAATTTATATGAACATATTCTAATATTACTAGGAACTTTATTTGGTTGGAAAGCGGGGTTGCGAATCCAAATCCCTATTCTGGCACCATCCTTACCCACGGCTTCATCAAAATACATGCTCCATAGGCCCGCTTCTTCTTCTAGATGCTGAAAATTTGTTTCCTTCTCTTTCTTACTTTGACTGATCTCTTCATTTTTCTGTTGTTCACTATCTTTTGCTATTGCCGATATGTAGACTGCGCAAAAGCACTTGCAATTTTATGTCTTTCTTGATCAAGGGCTACTCTAAAATTTTCTGAAATCTCCAGAACATCTTCTACTTCAACTAACTGACTATCAACATCATTCAAACCACTATCTGAATATAGTACAAATGACTCTAAATCTGTATGTACAACATTAATTGGATGATTAAGCAGTTTCTCCTTGCTTGTAATCATGTATTTCATTTTCTTCTCCCTATATAGTTTTCTCAATTGACCAAACACGGGAATGGTAGCATAGGAGAAATCTAGTTGTAAAGTCCCTTTAAGCTTTGCACCCCACGATCTGGACAAAATCATACCAAATCGTGGTGGAATGTCCGCAACAACCACATCCATCAGAACATTCTTGGCTGGGATTTGGTCTAAATATACCACCAGGTCTTTGATAAGACCAATACAATGGACCCTACCAGAATCAAAAGAATACAGGTCATGATATTTTCGAGTAATGTCAAGGCCCAGTTTCTCCATAATGGCTTTTGGCATCAGATTATGGGAAGCTCCGGAGTCAAACATGGCATTGTGGAGGACATACTCGTGTAGTCTAAGGCTTATATAGAATGGAGGAACTTCACTATCCTCAGACTGACCTTCTAAGGCAGGGCCAAAAATGAGCTCAGGGTGATCATCTTCTACATTGACCATATTAAGTAAAGGATCTATATGCAAAATTTTGGACACCTAGTGTTTATAGATTCTGTTCTTAATCAATTCAGTCAAAGGAATTGAAACTTTTAATTTAGCAATCTCATTTTCTAAACTAAAAGCGGAAACTTTATCTACCTCTTTGACTGGAAGGTCCTTCTTTTCGGCTCTTTATTTTGTTGCACTTTGCTAATTTTTCTTCTTGTTTGCAATGCTATTTGCAGATGGTCCTTTGCTGGAAGTCAGATCAGCAGGCTCTTTCCCTTTCTTCTGAATGTTTGAGGAATCATTTTTGGGTTGCGCTTCCTTTCTCTTTTGAACTGGACTGACTGGTACATCTCTGCTTCTCAATGAATATTGTTTCTGTTGTGCTATCAACGCATTCATATATCCTCGCTGATAATCATTCGACTCATCCTCCAAAATGGCCTCATTTGCTAGTATGTAGTCTTCATCCCTTTGGGTATCCGGGACCTCCGAATATTCTTCATCTTCCATGAGAAAAATGGGAAAACCATCATCAATAAAGAAATGATTTTCCTTAGCCACTGGATCATCATCATCTTCATCCTCTATTCCATGCACATAGTTTTGCTGCAAAGGAGTTCTGACCTGCTACTATTGTGACAACTGATCTTGTGCCTTTTGCTCCCTTTGTTTAATCCTGAATTGGGGTTGTTACTGTCCTCTGAAGTTTGGATTTCTGATTGTGGTTTCAGGCTTATCTGCAACTGTCAACCGGTCAAACATCTTCTCAATTTTGCGGAGTAAATTATCTGCCTTAACATCTGAGGAAGATGCTTCTTCCTTTATAGTCACCTTCTTTTCAATTTTCATCCTTGCTCTTTTGGCCAACATATTTGCCTCTACACTCACAACGTTCTTCTACATATCCTCAAGTGTGGTAGGATATCTTTCTTGCAACTAATATGCCATATCAGCATCGAAACCGTCTGGAAATTTGATCAATGCTAACCCCATAGGTGGTTTAATGTTAGCCAGAATAGCATTATAAACTGCATTGAACCTTACACAGTAATCTTGCACACTTTCACCCACATTCCTTTTGATATTTTCATACTCAGATAGAATTTGGAGAGGGTTCTTCTTTACCTCCAACCGATCCAGGAATTGTCTATGCAGAACTGGTAAAGTATTGATAGAGGCCATTGGTAATGTTCTTAACCACTTTCGAACCTCTCCTCCAAAACTCTGTACAAATAATCTCATGGACAAATTTTCTGCATCTACCTCATGAAGGTCAAAGAAGTCATTCATCCTATCAACTTGTTATTGCAATGTAATAATTTGAGTGGAATCGGAAAGAGGTATCTTACATTGGTAATCAGTGGGCATATCATCCAGATTCTGAGGCAGAATGAGGGGTGCATATCTGGCAGGCATGACTCGAGGCGGATTTGAAACCGGTGTTGGGGAAACAGGGGGATTTGGCACAACAAGGGTAGTTGATGTAATAGAGGTGAGGGGTGTTTGAGACGAAGTGATAGACTGATGAGGGAGTAAAGGTATGAATGGAGACGAGGGATAATTTTCAGAAATATGGGGAAATGATGGTGAGGCAAAAGATGTTGAGGCCAATTTAGAGAGTTCAGGGAGTTTATCAGTGGTGACGGATGACTGAGGGGAATTCCAAAGGTTTCAGTTACTTAACAATTTGGCTCGTTGGATTTCAAGTTCTCTGGTGAATTCTAGATCCGGGACTATGTCCAATAGTTCACTATCAGATGTGGTTCTAAACAGGGAGAGACCAAAAAAATCGTCAAAAAGGAGATCTTCAAGGAACAACCACTCAAAAGGGCATGAATGAGATCTAAAAATAGGTCTAAGACTTGGTGAAATTTCTTGTCTGAGTATCCACGAAATGAGATTAGGATTTTCAAATACGGGAGGAGGATCTGGATCAGGATTGGACCTTGCGTATCTTCTTGAAGCTAGTGTGTTAAGAGTTCTTAAGATTTTTATATTTCTTTACAACTTTCCACTTTTCAGCCTAATGAATTCTAAACTTATCATCCAAAAGTTTAGAACTTCTTAGTAGTACTGGGGTATAATGAGATTTTCTTCCCCGCTATGGTCGCCACTATGTTAGAGCCTAGATTGACCTCGGGCTAAAGGAAGGAAATCCTAGGATAACCACAAACCAAACTTTACCTGGTAGCTAGCCCTACTAGGTCGGGAGAGGGCTCTCTCCTTGTGAATCTTGGTCAAGATGACTGGATCAAATATGGATTTAGGCTAGGTATAGTAGCTCTAGGGTTTTTGATTGATTTTGTTGGGTTTTTTGCTGGATCAAATGGAGCCAGGTAGTTTTGGGTCCAGGAAATTAAGTCAGGATGCGGGGTGTTCTATGGGTTTGCGAGAGATTTTTCGGCGAAAATCACATGAGAAACCATTTGTCAACGCGTTTCGAACCAACTAGTGTGGTTCATTGTCAGGTTAAGTTGAAGAAACAGATCCAGCTTAGCATGTTAAATAGTCTGAGCAGAGACTCCAACGGCTAAATCGACCAACGGCTAATTTTGACCTACGGTCCATAGGTCAAATACTATTCATGAATTTAATATTTTTTTTTTTTTTAATATTTTTTTTTCAATTTCACTTCTATACATCAAATTTCAAAATACTCTGCAATGTAATTAAGTTAAACATTAAAATACAAGAAGCAATCAGATTTGCAAATTGCAATTCCCTAAGGCCTTTGGCGATGTGCAAAAGAAAATGGGAGTAAAAATTGACAATATAGAACCCTAGCACAGTGACTCATGGGACCTCATATTGAAGATCTGCTAAAAAATGCTCAATCTGTCTTTCTATTGTCTTAGAGTTCTTCTCATCTCATTGATATGCTGTAATGGTGCGAAATTAACTTACATAGTTGTTCCTAGTAAGTATGGAAAGAAATAAAAAGTACTTGGGTGTAAGCCTTTAACCACTTAAAAGTTCAGAGCAAAGATTAGTTTATGTTAATTTATTTCATTATTTTTTTTATGTCAATGCTTTTTTTTTATAATTAAATGCAAAACATCAAAGTTTTTCCATTTTGTTTTATTGGTATTATCCATATAGATAGTAGTGTTTCCAGTTTATTTTATTGATATTATCCACATAGGTAGATATGTAAACAGAGATCTCTTCCACTCTAACAATGTAAAAGGAACTTCCTTCTCTAGATAATGAAATTTATTTCCTTTCATCTTCCTAGACCCAGTTTTGCAGTGATTTATATGTCATGCAGTAACTTGGCAAAAAATTAATTGAACATAGAAAGATTGCATTGTGTTTTCCACTTTCTTTATTGTAAATAAACAACTAAGTTAGAAAAACATTAAATACTTCAAACATATATGCGATGGTGAGAGTGGGATTTCATATTGCTGATAATATTAATATTTTAATACTTTTAAACATAAACAATGAGGATAATAAACATAAACAATTAGGATTCACTTTATCTGGTCATGCCTTTTCATTGCTTCTAATAATTTGACAGAAAACTTCGATTGAATATACGTTGGTGTTTCCCTGTATTCTTTGCATAGAAGGACAGATCCATAAGCCATTAGAGTAGAAGTATAATAGCTGTTTTTTCATTCATTTAATTTTCACTGATGTATTTTCATTGTTGTTAAATTTTATTTTTTATCATTAGGTGGTGTGCAGTTTTTGTTTCATAATTTATAGTTGGCATTCATCCAATTACATTTACCTAATCATTCATATTTGACCTCTCGATGGTTTCAACTCACTTCATTACTCCATTGGCTTTGGTGCTAAAAAAAATGCTTAGTGTGTTTTTTTGGTTAAGCCTTATTGTTGGTTCAAATTTTAATTCATAGGCAGAACTTGATAGGTACATTTGTATTTTTGTATGTAAGTACAAGTTATTTTTTAATTTCTCATTGTACATTTTGTTTATAATGTGTTTTTTTGTCTCTTGTATTAATCAGGGAAATCATGGAGGGTGGTAGTTCAATACCAACAAGTGGATATGAAAATTTTTCTCTTCCTCCAATTCCAAGTGGTCAAGTCCAACAAAGCACAAACCCCAAGAAACCCTTGTTAAAGTTTGTGAAGAAAATTACTAAAAACAAGAAAAAGAATAGTGGTGGTTCTGAAGAATGGATGTGCACATTGTGTGGAATCATCTTCTATCCCTATCCAGTGATGGTGTAAAGGGTTGTACATGTACTATTTTGAAAATGATGGAGTTGCCAAAGCTTCATATGGCTTGCCTAGATCCAATGTAATGAACTTGGACAATGATTGTAATTTTACAGTACCTAGATCTTCTTCCCATGATATGGAAGATTCAGTTAATCAAAATGCATCAAACCAATTTGAGTCTGTAGGGGGATCTACTTCTGGGAGTAAGAAGCCTACTAGTTTTGCTCAGGACATCTAAAATCTACAATGTAGTACATAGGGATGAGGCTGATGATGCTATTGCTGATTTTTTTTATGGAAAATGGAATTTCATTTAATCTACCCGTTCTCCACATTACAAAGAAATGGTGCGAAAAATCATAGTTGTTGGGCCAGGATATGCACCTCCAAATTACAATAAAATGAGGACATCATTATTAGATAAGGGGGTGACCAGAATGCAAGGGTTTATGGGCCCCCTTAAACAATCTTGGATTTATTCAGGATGTTCAATAGTTATGGATGGTTGGACAAACATTCAACAAAGGCCATTGTTGAATATTATTATTACATCTCCAGCTGGGCCCTATTCTTTAAGAGCAGTTGATTGTAGTGGGAAACTAAAGGATGCTACCTGTTGAAGTTTCTAAGTCTACCAATTAGAGACCCTCCATACACTTTACTGATTTATTCCTGCCTACTTTTTACATTACGTAACAAGTTACTTACAATGTAAATACTGAAAATAAATACTAGTGCATGCTCAACATATTATAGATCAACAACTGAAGGAAATAGAAACAATCACACCAAATGACACCGTTATTTTTGGACCGATGTCCTCGGAAAAACCCAATGCAGGAAAATCGATGTAACTATCTAAGGGTTTTATTATTAAGAAATTTCAAAGTACAATCTGGGTTCCAAATCCGGCTTACCCAACAGAGAAGTTCCTTGGCAGTAGTACCTCTTAGTCTGAGACAAATGTCCCGGATGAAACCCTGAATAAACTTTCCGACAGCTCCTCAGCTCCGATCTGCCCCAAAAACCCCAATGTCTGCATTTCTGGACGGCATCAGCCTCTCTCTACCCAGCACTAGCCCTGCGTCACCCTGAATGGACCTGCGTCAGCCTCAGGAGTCCCTGCATCACCCTGAATGGGCCTGCGTCAACCTCAGGAGTCCCTGCGTCAGTCTTTTGGCCTTCTGCGTCAGCAATGCTGGCCTCTTTGAAGCACTGCGCAACTCCCAGTTGCCTCTATGTGGCCCTGCATGAGCCCTGGTTGTTACTGCATCACTCTCTCTAGCTACTGCACTACTCTCCCGAGACTATCTCTGCCTCTCTGTCCCTCTGTACTCAATGCCCCTCAGCCACAACTCCGAACACTGATTCTATATCTCTTAGCAAACCCCGCTCTAGAGAATAGAATGACTGATCATCTGGTGTATTCTCTAAGTGACGCTCAAGCCTCCTCTTATACTTTTCTCGTTGACATATCAATGACCGAGATTAAGTCCCTAATCAACGGCTACGATTAGATCTAGCTCGATCCATGTCTTTTGGACCATTCTAACACAATTTTATATTAATCCACATTAATATTTTAATTTCCCTAAGTTTAGACTTAGGGACTCCATTAAAAATATTAATTATTTTAATATCTCTTGAACTGTTTAGAATCTGCCCAAACCCTTTCTGGTTATTGGAGATCTCATGTGCCCCACCCTCTCCACCAAATTTCATGACTAGAGCACATACGATGCTACCCCAAATCAACACTCTCTCTAAACGAGGATTGTGCTCTAGTAATACTCCTCACTGAGTATCACCCTGATCATCCAACATTGGTCCTTGTGTTGATGCTAGGCTTGCTACCAACCATCCTCTGCACTACTGTATATTGTACTGCTACCCATGGTTCTGCCACTACTACTGTTGCATTTGTACGACAGCTCCCTCTGCATTCGTGTTGTTGCTGGTCCTTTCTCCCAGCACTGCATCCGAATTGCAACTCCTCTCATCATGCTGCATCGTGCTGCCCACTACTACATTGCAACTCAATTACTGAGAAGTAACTCGCCGATCTCCCAACTCTAACCTCTCTGTTGGGCTAGAGACCCTCCTAATGCTGAAGCTCCTTCTGTCGCTGACAAGTGATCCCTCTCTGACCTCTGTGCTATTGCAACAATTCCCTGCATCTCGCACCGTTGCACACCTCTTTGTGCCATCCTGCACTGTTGCAACACTCCCGTGCCTCTCACACTGCTGCAGCTTGCTAGCCTCGTGTTGTCTTGGGACTTCTATACTGTAGCTCTCTCTGTTGCTCCATCCATAGATGTCTCTACCCACATCAGTCAATCCTACTACTCCTCTATGGGGCTCCCATAGCAAGGTCTAATCCAAGAGGCTGGGTACCTCGAGGATCCTGCCCCTCATCGCCTATAGTCCGCCTGACTACAACTCGATGTATCCCCACTTCCACTCAAGTGGTGCGTGTGCACTCATGGCACAATCATCGTCTCTCAACACTTCCTTCTTTGCCCTTGCTAGCGCTGCCTTAGTCTCGGAAGACTCTCCTTTACTCTTCTTTCTTGGACACTGGGTCGCATAATGACCCAGCTCCCCACAGTGGAAGCACTTGATCTTAGAGAGATCCTTCTTCTTCCGCTTTTCTTGCTTTCCCTCAGATTCTAGGGCAAGATCTTCCTCCTCTTTGACTCTGATCCACTTACTGTTGCTTCCCGCCTTCGACTGCCGTCTAATCTCTTCTTGGCGAAGAGCTGCCCACATCTCATCCCAAGGTGGAAGTGCCCCTCTGCCAAGTATACTCTGGACAAATACCTCCCAGTCTTCTGAGACTGCATTCAAGGCTTTCCTCACCATCAATTCCTAATCCAGTATGGCTTCTATAGCAGTCAACTGATCTCGAATCTCATTCAATCCTTCGAGGAAGGTGTCAATTGGTTCTCCCTTCTTCATCTAATATGACCTTAGCTGATTCTCTAGTAACATCCTTTTCTGCACAAAAGTATGATGGTACAATTTCTTTAGGGCCTCCCACATCTCATTTGTTGTTTCCTTCTCGACAATGTGTGGTACTACATGGTCCTTGACCCCATCAAGGATGATGCTCTTGGCCCTCACCGTTGCCTCCTCGTACTTGTCATTCTTAGTTGGGTCGACTGGGATAACTATCGTCTTCAAGGCGAAGTGCTTGACACGATTTTTGTCAAGTACGGATAAGATTATGGCCTTCTAGACTGCAAAGTTTGATGCTCCGTCCAGCCTGTCCTAGTCTCTTACTCCGTGTAGTGCCATGATGCTCTTCTACTTCCCTCCTGGAAGTTCTCGATCTGACTCCCTCTGAGTCTCAATTTCCCTCCTGGAAATCCTTCTGCCGATGTCGAGATGCCCCCTACTCTAATCGTCTATGCAACTGCACCACTGATCTGGATTTCTCAGCTAGAAACCCTCGGTAGCAACTCCCTCCTCTTGGCCTTGCCCTATCAGGTACTGTTCTGAGTACAGTACCTCACCAGCTCCACTCTGCAATGTTCCCACAGCCATCTAAACCCTAGCAACCTGAAGGTGAGAGCTCCTAGGCTCTGCGCAATCCTGACACCAGCAACCCGGCCTCCTCAGCCAATTGCGTCAGCGCTCCTAGCTTTTGCGTGGCTCTTCGTGAGGCTCCTGTTGCCTCCCTTAGCCTCTGCGCTGCCTCTTCCTGGCTCACCCTTGATGATGTAGGCACTGCGTCACCCTTCCCTTGTTGTTGCTCTGCTAGAAACAACTTTTGTCACTTGGCACAACTGTTTTCTGCTGCTATTGCTCCGCTTGGCTGATGTCCTCAGTTCTCCTGTGATCTGCAACCACGCTTTGAAACCATGTTGAAGTTTCTAAGTCTACTAGTTAGAAACCCTCCATGCACTTTACTGATTTATTCCTACCTACTTTTTATGTTACTTAACAAGTTATTTACAATGTAAATACTGAAAATAAATACTAGTGCATGCTCAACATATTACAGAGCAACAACTGAAGGAAACAAAAACAATCACACCAAATGACACCATTATTTTTGGATCAATGTCCCCGGAAAAACCCAATGCTGGAAAACCGGTGCAACTATCTAAGGGTTTTCTTATTAAGCAATTTCAGAGTACAATCTGGGTGCCAAATCTGGTTTACCCAACATAGAAGTTCCTTGGCAGTAGTACCTCTCAGTCTGAGACAAATGTCCCGGCTGAAACCCCGAATAAACTTTCTGGTAGCTCCTCTACTCCAATCTGCCCCTGAAACCCCAGCGTCTGCCTTTGTGGACTGCATCAGCCTCTCTTTGCCCAGCGCTGGGCTTGTGTCACCCTGAATGGGCTTGCATCAGACTCAGGAGGCCCTGCGTCAACCTTCTGGCCCTTTGCATCAGCAATGCTGGCCTCTTTGTAGCACTACGCAGCGCCTGGCTGCCTCTGTGTGGCCCTGCATGAGCCCTGGCTATTACTACGTCACTCTCTCTACCTCTTGCGCTGCTCTCCCGACACTATCTCTGCCTCTCTAGCCCTTTGTACTCAATGCCCCTCAGCCGCAACTCCGATCACTAATTCTATCTCTCTTAGCAGACCCCGCTCTATAGAATAGAATGACTGATCATCTGGTGTATTCTCCAAGTGACCCTCAAGCCTCCTCTTATACTTTTCTCGTTGACATATCAACGACAGAGATTAAGTCCCTAATCAATGGCTAGGATTAGATATGGCTTGATCCATGTCTTTTGGACCATTCTAACATAGTTTTATATTAATCCACATTAATATTTAAATTTCCCTAAGTTTAGACTCAGGGACTCCATTAAAAATATTAATTATATTAATATCTCTTGAACTGTTTAGAATCTACCCAAACCCTTTCTGGGTATTGGAGATCTCATGTGCCCCAACCTCTCCACCAAATTTCGTCGCTAGAGCACATCCGATGCTAATCCAAATCAACACTACCTTCATGTTTGAAGTATTGAAAGAAGAAATTGATGAGCTTGGTCCTTCAAATGTAGTACATGTAATCATAGATGCAACCCCTATTTGCAAAGCAGTAGGTTTGATGGTTCAAAGTCGATATAGGCATATCTTTTGGACTCCTTGTTGTGTACATGCCTTGAATAATGTCCTCAAAGACATTGGAAAAATATCTTGGATTGCAAAACTCATTTTAGATGCAAGAGATGCACAAATGTACATTTGCAACCACCATGCCTCTTTAGCAATCTATAGGATGTATTCAAGGAAGAGGTTTTTGAAACCTGCAGAAACAAGATATGCTACATACTTCATTCTTCTTCAACATATGGTTGAGGTGCATGCATCCTTACAAGCCATTGTTGTTTCCCAAGAGTGGAATGCATGGTCTGAATCTAAATCAATGCAGGCAAAGAAGATAAGAGAGCAACTTCTCAATGATGATTGGTGGTCTGATTGTAAATATGTTGTTTCTTTCACAGCTCCAATTGTGGAGTTGATTAGGTATGTAGATTATGATTCCCCCACCCTTTGAGAAGCTTATGAATGTATTGATAGCATGGTAGGCAAGATAAGGCACATCATTCGGGATATAAACCCCTCTTTGGAGTTCTTCAATGAAATTCATAAGATAATAGAGAACAGATGGATCAAACTCAATACCTCTCTTCACATGGCTGCTTATGCCCTTAATCCAAAGTGGTATATGGAGAGACCAAACAGAGTTCTACCCATTGATGAGGAAGAAGTGAAACAAGGCTTTCTTGATGCTATATGCAAAATTTATACACCTAATGAAGCAACTGTAATGCGGGAACAATTTATTGATTTTTCTACCTTAAACCCTTCTAAATTCTCTCAAGATGTAAGGGTGGACATCAACATTTATGCACAAAGGAATCCCATTGGATGGTGGAGAATGTATGGGGGGAAAGCCCAAGATCTTTGAAATATTGTCTCACGCTTGCTATATTAGGTTTCTAGTTCATCGGCAGCTAAAAGGAATTGGTATACTTATAGTTTCATTCACTTTGTTAAGAGGGAT
This sequence comes from Pinus tabuliformis, assembly GCA_031772625.1. NCBI lineage: Eukaryota > Viridiplantae > Streptophyta > Pinopsida > Pinales > Pinaceae > Pinus > Pinus tabuliformis. Next base: position 46,126,041 of record CM062815.1, read on the forward strand.
AGGCTTACCTCTAAGAGAGCAGAGAAATTGGTTAATATGCATAGTAGTCTTCGCTTTGCTCAATGAAGCTACCTGAGTATTTAGAGGGCCCTGCAGCAAGATAGGATATTGATGCCGAGAGGCTTCTCAGATTAATGATGATGAGGATAATCCTTCACCAGATGCAGGTATAGTTGGCATACCTTTGGGTAGAATTGTAGGTGATCTTGATATTGATGATGGTGATGATGAAATTGGAGTGCCTAGCGAGGCTCAAGGTTATATGGATAGTCTTGATGTTGAAGGTTGCACTTTATGATCATCTTCAACTTTAGTCTTTAATGTTATGTTTTGGCCTTTGAGCATTTTTGGACCATGTATTACTTTGCCACTTTGGGCATTTGTCATTTTATTTTACTATGTACTACATTGGTCATGCTAGCAATATGAATATTAATATGATGAGTTCTTTGATTTTCACTGTGTTTCTTAAATTGAAAAGTGTTTCTTGAATCATTTACATTTTCAAATTTTCATTTTTGAATTTGATATTCATATAATGAATTAAAATTTTAAATTGATTTTAATATTCGAAATATTTTGATTATTATATAAATTATATAATTAAAAAATAATTTTGGGGAAACCTCTATCCGTTCTAGATGCCCTTACCCAAGTTCCCAACGTTCCCAAGTTCCAAAAACTCATGCAACATAGGGGAATTCTTTTCTCAGGGGACTTCTAGCCCAGAAGTTCGAATTTTCCCAGCAGAGCAATAGTAGTTATGTGTAGGATTTCTCACTCCAGAAGGGAATGTGAATAGCTGGGCAACGTTGTGCAGAGGAGAAGAGGAGGAGTTCGACATTTTTTGGAGAGATGGCATCAGCTAGGTTGAGATATCAAGATCGGTTGGACGGCCTCCACCTATGTGATCTGGAAGGCTAGAATTTCATGCCTTCTAGATGAGCATGATCTCAAAACTTATGTCGATAGTGTTGTAGTTGTACCCGCAGATGCAGATCCGCTCAAGAAGTACAAGAAGGAGATGGCAAGAGCTAAGAGGTTTATTCTCGATGGGGTTCGAGATCATGTGGTATCTCACATAGCTGGCAAAGATACTGCCCGACAGATGTGGGAGGCACTAGCTACGTTATACGAAGGATCTTTCAAGCAACAGAAGATGTATCTTGAGGAGAAGCTAAGATGCACGAGGATGCAGAAAGGGGAGCGTGTAGACCCCTTCCTTACTAGGCTTCAGGATGTTCGGAACCAGCTGGATTTAGTAAGATCAGTGCCCCATCCTACAGAGTTTGTACGATTAGCACTGAACATTGTTTCCAAAGATTGGCAAGTTTTTGTCCAAAGTATCCTGGGCAAAGAAAAACTGCCAAATTGGGAACTTGTGTGGGTTTATCTGCAATAGGAGGATATGAGGCGTTATCTGGTGAAGGCCACCATCAATGGCAGCAGCAGTAGTGGGACGAAGCAAGTGAAGGATGAGGACATGGCCCTTGCATCAAAGGGGTAGCAGGAGCAGCGCAGAAGAAAGAAGGACATTTTGAAGATCAAGTGCTTTAGGTGTGGTGAGCTAGGCCACTACAACACTCAGTGTCCTCTCAGAAAGAAGGATAAATAGGAGAAGCAGGATCAGCAAGCTGCATCTGCTAAGATCAACAAGTTGTCCTCCAGACTAGAGGAAGAGTTTGCCATGATCGTCGAGTTACCTCCAGGGGTGAGGTGGGGTGATTTGGAGTTGTAGCCCCAGAGAGCTACAGGGTGGGCATGATTCTTGAGGAGGTCCACCTATACCTTGCTATAGGAGCCCAAGACATGCAGTAGCAGGATGGACCAATGGAAGTTGGTGCAGTCAGGTGTCAGAGTGACATATGCAGTAGCTAGTAGCAGGTCAAAGACTGAGCAGCGCAGTGCATAGTTGGCAGCAGTGCAGAGTTAGCAACAACGTAGAGGCTTCAGTGACAGCGCAGAGGCTAGCAACAGCGTAGAGGCTTTAGTGACAGCGCAGAGGCTAGCAACAATGAGAAATCAGACAACAGATGTATCATACTGACCACAGTTGGTTCAGTATTTTGGATGCTTTTCCGTTGCAGTGGTTGCAGTGAAAATGCAGTGTTTGCAACAATTTAGTAGGGCTAGCAACAACACAGATGCAGTAATCAGAGTTGTGCAGTGGTTGGTGGGCAGTAGAAGCCAGACATCAACAACGTAGCAGGAGATGGTGTAGAGATAGAGTGATGCTTTAGTGGGTTGGAGCACTAGGAACATTCCTCGTTAAGAGGGAGTGTTAATTTCTATAGCAACAGTTGTGCTCTAGACTCGAGATTTTGCAGAGAGGCTAAGATATATGTATTCTCCAATACCCATAAATCGTTTGGGAAAATTCCACCTATAGATGGTTTAATTAAAATAATTAATCATTTTTAATGTATTTCTAAGTCTAAACATAGGAAATGTGATTAATTAAAGGGTATTAATTAAATCAAGTGTGAATCTTCTAGAATAAGACGAGGATCAACTCCCAGTTGATCTTAGCCTTTGATTATGTTTTAATCTTGGTTGTTGGTGCTCCAAAAAGAGATTATAAGAAGGAGCTTGATGGACACTTGGAAAACATATCGAGATAATGAGACCAAGAGATCAAATTTCTCAAGAGTAGTAGCACTGAGTTGCCGGAGAGAGATCAAGTGATCTTCTTACAGTGAGGGGCAGGGATAGTAGACCAGAGGAGAGTTTTCCAGATCCGGAGAGTGCAAGCCAGAGAAGGCATAGAGAGCTTTAGAGAGGCAGTGCAGAGCTTCAGAGGGAGTCTGTAATTTTGCTAGAGAGTCGAGATCTAGTGCCAAAGGTCGGGGTGTGAGATCGGAGGGCTAGAGAGTCGAAGTTCCAAAGGAAAATCAACCAGCAAGAAGGGTGACGTAGAGCCTAGAGGTTGTGACGCAAATCTACGTAGGTTGACGTAGAGGCAGTGTGGGGCTAGCCATCCAGAGCCTAGATCAGATTCGGATCACTAGTGACAATGTGAGATTTTTCTCACTACCTCTTTGTCAGTTCATTCTCTATATCAGATTGCTAGTTTGGGCATCTAGATATTTGTACTCAGAAACTATTGCATAATAATAAAACCCTAAACTGCTACACCGATTTTCCCAAGTTGGGTTTTTCCGGGGACATTTGTCCAAAAACAATGGTGTAATTATGTGTGTGTTTATTTCTCTCTTGTGCAGTATTTAGTTTTCGCAGTATTTATTTTGTGTAGGATGCAGTGTATGTATTTTGATATTTGTTGTAGAAAACTACAAGTAATTTGTTTAAAGTAATTTAACAAATATGAGAAATATCATCAGTTTACTACAGTAGGAATCGGGTCACTGATTTTTCACAGTTCTAACTCAATGGTGTGTTCAAAACCCCTGTTAGGTGGCTGCCCTAGTGGTATGTCCCCAACACTACCGAGTGCCTATCCAAAATAGTTTAAATGTCTGGGTGGGGAGGCTTGGGTTGTCGCCCAATCTCTGAAATCCTCAGCTCCACTTCCCACGCTATGTCCCTATGCCTCAAATCAGCCTCCATCCAGTGTGCTAAAACCGCCTATGGAGGATATGAGTGCATGCCCCACAGAACCACCAACTTGCCATCCAGCCCTGTGAACTCCATCTCCAGTTTCCTCCAATCAATGGTGACCCGACCAAGGGAGTAAAGCCACTGGACATCCATCACCACGTTGGTGTCTGGTACATCCACAACAAAAAAATGATCTGTCATCAAATAGTTCCCCATGGTCACTGTCAATGCGGGAACATACCGGTTGCACTGCATAGTCCTATCCCCCGGCACCAAGACTAAGAATCCCTCGAACTCCTCTGTAGCAATGCCCCTCCTCTAGACCATCTGGGCATCAATGATTGTGAGTGGCCCCAGTATCTACTAAGACTAAGACACGTTGTCCCTGTACTATGCCTCATATCCTCATAGTAAAAAACTTAGGAACCCCATGCAAAGAAGCAAGGACTCCCCCAATAGGTGTGAAAGATGCTCCCCTAGGTGGTGGTGGTGGTGGTCCCCTATCTGTCTAGCCCTCACTATCTCCTCCGTCAAACTCTAACTCCTCCTCGTCCTCCTGATCACTATCCGAGAAGACCTCTATATAGTGAGCCTTGCCGATTGTGCACCGATGGCCTAGCGCCCATGGCTCCCGACATGTAAAGCATAGTTTCCTCCTCCAGAGGTCTCTCCTGATCTCCTCATCCAACCACCCATGCCCCTGGGTTGCTCGCTGTGGTGGGGGTTTGGTGTCACCTCCCTTTTGTGGGTAGGGAGTGCATGAGGGAAAAGGTGCCCTGGTCTTGGGGATGGCCCCCTGCAAGTCCCTAGCACAAGTCACTACCTCCTGTAAAGTCAAGGGTCTGCGTGACTTCACCAGTCCACGCAGTGGCTCCAACAACCCCTCTATGAAAGTGTACACCCTCCTAGCCTCGGATAGGTCTGGCACCATAACTGAAACCCTCAAAAACTCTGATATGTAGTGCTCTGGCTGGCCGGTCTGTCTAAGTTGGGTCAATTCTCTGAAGTGAGCCTCTGGATCCCTCCTATAAAAATGCTCCACCACTCTCCGTGTGAAGTCCTCATATGAAGTCACATTGGCATGTTCCAATGTGGATAGGCCACGAAACCACCACTCATGCGCCTCCCCTTCCAAGTGCAGGGTAGCCATTTTGATGGCCTCCATCTCTGTCATCCGATTAAGTTGGAAATAAGTATCCAGCTTCTCCACCCAAGCTTGAGTTGCGCACTTGGAAGAACCATCATATGTGGGGAAATACATTCTCCCAACAGTGCGTTGTAGCTCTGAGTTCTGTGAATTTTTCCCCCCATTGTACCTGCCCTTCTCATTCTATTTGAGCTGACAATAATCTCTGAATGACAGAGCTGCTTTGAAATCTTCCCCCATGGCTTGCCATTCCCTGAAGAAATTCCCCATGGGCATTTGGTCATCTGGTCCCCCATGCTCACTGGGTGTTGATGGTAAGAAAGCAGGCAGCTTGGTTTTGGATGGCGCACTATAGGCTAGTCGGTGAGTTGTCAGTGAAGGATTCTCATACTACTGTTAGGCTCCTGATGTCTCCCCAAAAAGGAACTCACGATGGAGGCCCTTCTCCATATTTTGTTTCTTCATCTCCTCCAGCATCTCTTTCTGTCCCCTAGCCAAGTCATTCAAAACCTTTAAGAGGCTATCAAATGTTGCTTCTTCCTTACTCCTTGGTTCCCCCATCTTTTCTACAATGACTATCTTCCCATGTGCCTCCAAATCAGGAGTAATATCCAACTACCTTTCCCTACTCATGTACCTTTGCCTCCAGTATGTGATGTTCTGCCTGTCTTCCTCGTTCATAGGAAAGTCTCCCACAACATAGCCAATATCTAGGCTCTGATACCAATGTAATGTCCCAAACTATGAAAAACAATGATATTCAAAGCAAACAATAAAAACAACACCATAAAATTGAAACATTCAGTGCACACCCATAGAAAGTCCAGAAATAACCATCAGCTGAGCCATTTTATTATGATCTGGGAGAAAACTACAATAATGTGGAAGAGGTGCACCTGGTCTTGCCTCTATGGAAAGCGTGATCAAGCCCAGGAGATAATATGTCAAGCCTAGATGGTAGAAATAGTTGTTGCAGTGATGCCCTGCGCTACCCTTGTGACACTGTGTTGTCTGTTGCAAATATGTTGCTGGAAACCCCACCTCTGGTGCTCAAAAAATTATACCAAATTAGCCCCATAATCCTCAAGCAAAACCCATCAAAACCCAGAAAGGATTTGGCCTAGTTTTGACCGCGGAAATTCGGCCCCCCAAGAGCCATGTCCTTCTCCAACTACTGAAAGGTACAACCTGCCTATAACTCCAAAATAAGCCTTCCAAAACACACCAAAATGGTTGAGGTAATCTTCCCCGAACTTCCCCTTATCTCTCCTAGAAAATACTCACTCCACAAAATGACCCACGAATTCCCACGTGTGCCCAATGAGAAACTCATGCGCTGGCCCTGAGTGCTGTCAATCATGATGTTATCAAACATAAATATCCAGCGCCCAAAATCCTCCCAAAGGCTAGTGTTACCCTGAACTTCCTTCACCAAAATTCCTCTGAGAATTGCTCCCCAAAAAACCCCTGAAATAGCTAATGTGTGTTCCACTACTGCATCCTCCTGGAGTACGTACTCTCTAAATGATAGCTGATTTGAGTGCTTTCAAAATCCACCTACAACCTCCTAGAAAGATAGAAAGAAACCTCACTAGGGTGGCACTCACGGTCCACCGAAGAGAGGGTGAGTTCTCTGCTTGGAGAGCTCGTGCTAAAGAGTGACTAACCCGGCTAAGTAGCTCGAGCAACTAATGTTGAGTTCAATGTCAAAAGATGTCAAATGAGGTTGGGCCTCCTCTATTTATAACTCGTGGGCCTCTTTTCCCATGTGGGCCCCTTCCAACTAGCAATTCGACCCTCTCTCTAGCCATTCAAACTTCCCTCTAAAGTGGTGCGTATTTCCTCATGTGGGTGGCCCTCACGCTTGGCCAACAAGACATTTCGGCCCCCATTTTCCTTCATAAGTCTCTCCCCAAAAATCACATGGATCTCATGGTTCCAAAATTATCAAAATTGCAGAATAGATAAACCTGTAACAATTTAATTTAGGAAGGGACATTACAACAGCATAGGCCTGCACATTCCCTTTTCTTTCCACACGTGGGACACATAGAGGAGGTTGATTTTGGGGCTAATACTGTGGGAGCAGCCCAGAAGAGAGTTTTGCTAAATTTCTCATCCATTTTGGGAGAAATTGTTAACCTTATTTACAGGTGGGTCGAAAAACCTAGCAGTTGGAGGAGCTAGGGGAAATTGGGCCAAAATTCCAAGGTCAACATTTGGCCAATTCCTTCATGGGTTTTTGTGAGTTATTGGTTAAGAGTCCAGGGTTAATTTCCCGAAATTTTCAGAGCGTCAGAGAAGGCCCTAGCAGCCATTGTTTGCAGCCAACAGTGGAGTTTTCACTGGGACAACACAGAGATTTCCGGGGACAACCACATTGCATGTTAGAGCAGCTGATTTCATCACCTGGACATTGTTAGCTTGCTTTGGGCAAGCCCAGGTGCATGCTTTATGATCTTACCTTTGTACCTTGTTACCCACCACTTCATCGGTGATATCCCCAAGAGAATTTTTTCTCCATGATGAGCCCCAGCCGGCAACCCCTTGCATCGTTGTCCTAGCTCGGTGTGCCATTTCTTTGCCACCTGAGTCAGCCATGTGGTCCATCACCCACCTATATTGATCGTATGTTTGAAGGCCGGCCTCCTGAACCTAAAGGTATGCCTTTTCATTTGGTAATTGCATATTGGGTTTACTTATCATGGATACTTCTGGGTATGGATTGATGGGGGGATTTGGCAGAAAGGGTGGGCTTAGTTTGTGCTCTTGTCCGCTTGATCTCTTTTGGATGCTACCCTTGGATCTTAGTCCTGTGGGATCTCCTTTATTGAACATTTGGTTCTAGGGTGGTACTACTTGGGAAACCTCGACTTTGGGTGCATGGTCCCGCTCCTTTATCCGCATATATTACTCCACTCACTATACCCCATTCATCATTTCTCCCACCTAGGTCCACATTTCCATTCTGGGTTCACATAGGGCCAGCCTCCCTATCCCCTTGGCCCCACCTTGGGTCAAGCCTAGGATGATGCCCCAGAGGTTGAAGCAGTTAAAAGAAAAAGAAAAAAGCATAATTGACCACATTTAACAGAAAATTTTACCACAATATGCAAAAGATGGCAGGGACAAAATAATTAGCACGTGGGCAAAAGCCAATACATGAGCTCTACCCCAATCCATGGTCATCACCCCGGTTCCATAGACCCTACATGTGCCTCCTTTATCATTCAGCAACCCATGATTGTGCCAACCCCTCGAGGGCAATGAACTACCCTACCTAAAAGGGGGTAATCACTGCTATATCTTACACATGATGCTCTTGTCTTTTGAGCCCCGAGCAGTTAATTAAATAAAATTCATAAAAGGAAAAAGGCATATAAAGAAGAGTGGAAAAATCAAGGCCAGGGCACCTTATGTACCACAATTGCTCCCTCCTACACATTACATACCCAGGTGTGGGCTTCCCCTTATCTATCTACCCCTATGCCCCAATATGTGGCCCAGGATTGCCCCTCTCATTCCATACTCCATTCTACTTATTTATCACTTGCCACCCCCATTAGAGGGATGTACCTAGGACATACCATCCCCTTTAAGGGATGAAACAACCTAATAAGGTACTTGGTTAACCCCCTTTGGAGCTTGGAGACACTAGCACATGCCAAAGCCCACTACAGAAAGGCATGCCATTATGAAGTGCCCACTTTGTTATCCATGGTTTGTAAACTCTTTTACACGATTATTTTAATGATTGGTTGTACTTGAAGCCTAGGGGACACATAGGATCTTATGTAGGATTACAGGTGGTTTCCATTTGGGTTTGGTCTCCCTATACGGGACCTTAACCACCAGAGGTCTACCTTGGCAAATATAGGGTGTGCATAAAGAGCCATTGGCCTCCACAACAGCTAACAACACTCCACGGATCTTGATCAATGCTCAGAGACTACTAGCAATCCACTTTTGGGATGATGGTGATATGCTTGGTACATTATGGCCAGCAAGCCCCCACAAGAGCCCCACACTCTTGGCAGGTGTCCCAGGACTTGTACGACATCATGGTAGCATTCATTCCACCACTCAGACCCCTGCAGAGGATCTACAGGTACCTCTGATTCATATGGAGACCCATGAGGTCATTTAAGTGCCCTTAGACCCACTGGGAGCACCACAGGTCTACTACTTGGAGAACAAGGGGCCACCCCCATGTCCATCATATTGCGAGGAATTTGTTCCTCAATATGGCACTTTAGGACATTATTAGGCCTTTGGAGGGCCCCACAACATGTACATATTATTATTTGGCCCCTTGTGAGGCTTATTTTTCCACTTGTGAGCTAGTTTGGTGGGCTTGTCACCAATAGGGGTTTTATTTGCACATTATTTTATCATTAGGGGCTAATGTAGGCCCATAGGCTAATTCGAACTCCTTAGGAGGCTATATATTGATGTTAGGTACATTTGTTTGGATCATCACTTGACTTGGGATCTCTCTAATCATAGAGAACTTCGCATTTTTTCCTTGGAGGATATTTTTGGAGATGGATGAATTTTGATGTATGGATTTGGGCTATTTTTCTTTTCTTGGAGCTTTGTCTTGCAAACAAAATTATGGTTGGATATACTCTATAACGTTGTAAGTAAACTTTAACGTTGTTATTCTTGTTGCTGCATACTAAAATTAGGGCTAGTTGTTGCATAATTGAATGTGGAATTAAGCATGTTTTAGCTAATTTAATGTATGGGCCAATGTTATATGAATGAAATGTCCTAGAGATTATTTGTCTCGATAAACTTGCATCATTTTCTTTGAAGTATAAATTCTTGACAGTCACTTTTCTTTTCCTTCTCTCAACATTGGATGACGCTGACTTTTCGAGCCTCCTTGATCAAGAAACCAAGTTCTTACTTGTCATCATCCTTGACTCCATATCCCCAAGTGAATTAGGCACTGATCCCTAGAAACGGTGGTCATGTCCTTCACCTTTTTCACCTTTTACCACTTTTTCCTAGGTCTAGCACTTAAAGGTTACTTAGGGCATCAATTTCCCAGGAATTGACGCAAGGAAAAACTTCGATCTCCTACAGGCTACTGCCTTGGTGAGTCCTCCCCTCTCCTCCAAATTTGAGGCAATTCTAATGATGGAATCTCTAGGAATCCCAAGCCCCAGCTCTAGGATCAAATTTTGCCTAGGCATCCCCAAGACTAGACCTCAACAGGATCAATTTAACCTTTTGAAGTAAATATTCTTGTCTGGTCCTTTCCCTTCACCTTGTCCAGGATAGGAACATCATTGGTTGCTACATTCCATCCTCGATCCCGGGCTGGGTCCACTTGGCCCCGTGTGGACCCACTTCTAAATAAAGATTATTTTTCAAGGACTATTTGGGAATCTAAGCTTCCCAAGCATTATAGGGATTGAGAACCTCATCTACAAGCCTATTCCTTCTCCCTCAAAACTCCAATCCTCACCCCTTAGCCCTGGAGGACCAAGTCCCTTTCTTAAAGAGCAAGCAAGTTCCATTGTTCACTCCATCCTTGGGAAAGGGTTTCCAAGGTCACTTTCCACCTATCCATTGACACATACTTTACAAGTGATCCCTACACTACCAGAACTCCTCCCATCGGTGAAAGTCTGTAAAGAGAAAGCAGACTTAGTTGTGTTGACAGTGGGCTAAACCTCCATCGTTGCCCTTAACCTAGCAATTTCCCTCTTAGGAACCCCTTTTAGGTCCCTTGCTGGTTTGAGTGGTAACATACCCAACAATTATATCAATAAAATGGTTCAGCTCAGCGCAGTTTATGGAGATTTTTGGGTGTTTAATTGTTGTAAATTTTTGTGTGTGTTTCTGCTATGTTTGCTTTGTTTATAATTGTAAATTTCCACTAGGAATATTACATTTTCAATCTCTATTCACTGTCATAGGTCCGAGATGCTTTACAGCTCTATAAATATTAGATCGATGTTAGACTTTGGATTAGGTCTTCTCTTCTCTTCGTTGTTCATGATAGAGATATAGTCGGAGTATAAATGCTACATGAAGAATGTCTAAAGTAGATTTATTAATGGAGGCCGAGAACTTAGAAGCATCAGACATGTCAAAAAAAAAATTGTTGTCATGTAGGATGAATATCCTAAGAAGGCCAAGGCTTCTGGTCACTTATTTAATGTTATCACAACTTCCATGGGTACTCGTCGGTCCAGAAACACTAGGCCACAGTGATTTGGAAGTTATAGATCAAAGGTTTACAAGATCAAGAAAATAAGAGTAGATTGGATAGGTCGAGTTGTTATGGAACCAATCACCAAGCCAAAAACCATGACACTTTCACCAATGAACTTGCCAATAAACCTTTTTTGGAATTTGCTTAATCTGCCTCAGGTAGGTCGAAATATTTCAGAGCTAAAGTTATAAGATCATGTTTTGAGAGTTCATAATTTTTTAGGAGTCATGGGTCTTCTGTTATAGTGTTTAGAGGGGTTTCATAGGTGACTGTTAGAGGGAAAGCAAAGAGCTTCACAAAAGATTTATAATATTAAACTTTTAATCAAATCATGTCTTGTGTACTAAATAAGAAAGGTCATGAGCCTTATGAGGGAGAGATATTAACCATTAAAATATAAGGGATTAATTTAATACTCTTCCTAAGATGATATTTTTACTAACACTTATTAGATTACCCTTAATATCCCTTAAATTAGTTATTTAATGACTATTGGCCAATAGATGTGTGACATGACACAATCCTATGGGGTTTTAGCCCACAAATTGGGGTCCCCAAATTCAAACTCAATTATCTTCCAAACGGTGAAGAACTTCATGGTGTGCCACATACCACCAAAAGCATCTCGACGAGGAGAATACTGTGTCGTGGATATCTAGGATAGACTCAATAATTTTCCACTTCAAAAGCCCTCAACAAGGTCGGGCTATGTCCTCAATCCAGTGAACCCAAACCCTAAGACTCATGTTTTCAACCATCCAACAGTGTAGCCTTCAACCTGATGTAATCTAGACAATTCTAAGAAGCATTCATTGTTCATTTGACATCAATAATTGGTGTTTCAGTCAAAGTCAAACCCAGTCAAAACCCTGGGGTTGACATCCAATAATCTCCCCCTTTGTCATTGATGGCAACATACGTACTCTTTCTGCGAGTACAACTCAACCTGACCTTATGCTTCCATCTCCTTCTCATGACTTCAAACTCCTCATGATTTCTCTCCCCTTTTGACATCAATGGCAAAGGATGACTCCCCCTGACAATCTGTCTGCTTCCTGTGGCCCTGTTATCTTCCTGTGCTCCCCCTGACATGAAGCCTTCTTCTAAAAATCTTTCAATGATGATCGTTGTGGCCTTGTAACCTGCTTGTGCTCCCCCTGAACCTATTATAAATTTGGCACAACTATCCTGAAGCTGCTATCTTGTCCACGTTGTCTATCTGTCAATGATAAACCTATGCCACATACTGTTGTATAGACTCCCTTCGAAATTCAAGGAGTTGACGAGTCGGATCATTCAAAATAGCATGTCACCCAAAGGACCATCTTGACTCATGTCATCATCTAAAGCAACTACTAATTCCTCATGACCTTTTTCTTTTACAAACCCAGAAAGCATAACTACTAAGACCTCCTTATCTACATGATCTTCTTCTTGTACTTGTTTCCTTTTCCAAATCTTGTTGTACATACAATCTCGAGCCATGTGCCCATAATTATGACACTTAAAGCACTCAATTTTGTCCATAGGTGATTCCATCTAATATTTTCAATTGTAAGTTATGTGGCCATAGTTATGGCATTTGAGACATTCAATGTCTAGCCCATCTAGCATGTACTCTCTATTGACAAAATCATTGGGGAACCTATCATGTGATCCTACGAACTTTCTTCTAGGATTTTGCAGATGATAATGGTACCTGTCAAACACTTCACAATCCCTAGCCATATGTCCATAGTTAGTACATAAAAAACAATAACCATCAAATGAATATGAATATCTGGATGATTCATTCGAAGGTGGTGGTCCTTGATAATTGTACCTATCAACAACTTTACAATCCTTGGCCATATGTCCAAAGTTGCTACATGAAAAACAATAACCATTAAATGCATGAACGTACCTGGATGATTTTCTATACTCATTCTTGTACGAAGGCGGTGTCGTAGTATTTTGTCCTCGATCTCTCCACCATCATTCTTTTAAGCCGCATTATTCTTAGTTTTTTCCTCATCCTGATTTTGCAAAGATTTAGAGCTTGTACCTTCGTCACATGGAGCTTTACCTAGTCTTCTTCCTTTATCTTCAATTAGGCCAATTCTTGATCTTTCCTATCAATAACCTGCAAATGTTCCTTTTGCCAATCCTTGAACTTGATGACTTCATTAAGGGTTGCATAAAGTTATTTTTCTTTTGAGCAAGGTCTTCTTGAAACCAACTTTTCAAGATTTGCCTTCTTCTTTCCGCTTCTTCTATTTGTAGCTTTAAAAGAGTGACACTTTATGCTTCTCTGTTGAGAACTTGTATCTGCTCCTTCTGCCTTCCATTTTCCTGTGAAAATTCCAAACTGGAACCCTATTGTAGCAACTGAAAATTATTCTTCTAATTGTTAATTTTATTTAACAATTTATTTGTTATTTGATACAACAAACACTGAATAAATCACAATGCAACCTTCACAAATAAACTACTGCGGAAAAATAAATAACATTGGAACTGAGAAAATACTAGCACACACACATGAAAATAACACTGTTGTTTTTTGACAAAGTCCCCGGAAAAACCCAATGCGGGAAAACCGATGCAGCAAATGAAGGTTTTATTTTATTATGCAATAGTGAAAATTTGAGTACATCTATGGATGCCCAACTGGCAATCCAAACAACAAGAATATCTAGGAAAAATTATTGAAGGGAATTACCCTTCCTCCAAAAGCAATTCCAGCACAACCTACCCTCAGAAAACTCAGCCACTTGAAGCCTCTGTGCCAGCGCCTGCTTTGCTCTACGCAATCTCTTTGACATCAAGCCTCCAACCAGTCTCTGATGAAGTTGTTCTACCTACCTCTGCTAATGAAATCGTCACACTGGAACCTCTACCCGACCTCCAGATCTGAAAACAAATTTCTCTCCAGCAAATCAAACTACTTATTTAAAGCAATTGCGCAATCCTCTGTTGTGCCTCACTGGGAATAACTCGGCCCTCTTGCTGCTACCTCTCTAGGTATGGAAAGCTTCCTTCGAATTCACTGTCCATTCCCCTCACTCACTACTTTGATCTCTAGCTCTCCGACAACTAACTGTTGCTACTTTGGAAATTGATCTGCCAAGGAAATCGAATTTATGGTGATCTCAAGTGTATTCTCAAAGTGCCCATCAACTTCCTCTTATAATCCATTGTTGGATCACCAATAGTCAAGATTAAAACTTAATTTATGCCTAGGATAATCTTGTAATCGATCCGTGTGAGTTTCTAGATGATTCTCACATTGAATTAATTAATATTTATTAACTAACCAGTTTTCCTAAGTTTAAACTTAGGAAACATTAAAAAATTGGTTAATAATCTAATTAAGTCACTTCTAGGTGAAATTTCCATAAACAATTTCTGCGTCTTGGAGATCTCATGTATTCTAGCCTCTCCACCAAATTTTGTGGCCAGAACACATCCAATGCTACAAAAATTAACACTCCCTCTTAGCGAGGAATGTGGTCTACTATTGCACACCCTGCGACAACACTGTCTCTGTATCATCTCCTGTCACACTGTTGATGTCCAGCCTCTGCTTCCCCTCAACTAGAATCAATTGTGTTTAGTATGATGCATTTATCTCCCGAGTCCTAACTACTACTAGTATCTCCACTGTCACTCTGGTACTAACTACATCAACTGCCACTGGTCCATCCTACTATGGAATACTGTGGGCCCCTGTAGCAAGGTACTTATCCATGAGGTGTACTCCTCAAGGACCCTACCCAATCTATGTAGTTCCCTGGGACTACAAAGCCAAATCTCCCCACCTCACTCCTAGAAGTATATCTGCGAACAACGAAAAGTTTTCATCCAACCTGGAGGACAACCTGTCGATCTCCGCTGAAGTTGCCTGCTGGTCCTGCTTCTCCTCCTTGTCCTTCTTTCTAAGAGGACACTGGGTACTGTGGTGATCGAGATCACCACACCCAAAGCACTTGACCTTTGACAGGTCCTTCTTCTTTCTCTGCTCCCCATGTCCTTGACTGGGACCCTTTAATGCGAGGTCCACATTCTCCTCCTCCTTCACCGTCTTCAATCCACTATTGCTACCAGTGATGGAGCTCTTTAACAGAGCTCATATCAACTCCTACTACAAATCGGACAACATTTTATCCCAGTCTAGTAGCTTATCTCTACCCAATTTGCTTTGGACAAAGACCTGCCACTCGTCTGAGGCATTGTTGAGTGCCAATCGCACTAGCTCAGTTGGTTGAGGCGCTGCCCCAACAGCTGACATCTAGTCTTGGACCTCCTAAATCCTAGTAAGGAAAGGGTCTATGCCCTCCCCCTTCTGCAGCCTGATGCATCTCATCTTCTCCTCTAGGAACATCTTCCACTGCTCAGAAGTTCCCTGATATAGCATGGCGAGAGCATCCCACATCTCTTTGGCAATATCCTTGCGACCTATGTGTGAGCCTATATGGTCCCGGACTCCAACCAAGATCAATCGCTTCACCCTTGCCATCTCCTTCCTGTATTCCTTGATTTGATCTACATCTTCGTGAACTGCCACCACATTATCTATGTCTATGTAGGATTTTAGGCCATATTCATCCAATAGGAAGGACATCCTTGTTATAGACATTTTTGTGCCTTACAGCATGAAGCATGAAATGTCCATAATCTAAGGGATCCAAAGTCCCTAAACATGTTGTTCCTACCCCTAGAGTAACAAGGTCAGCAAACCACAGCACTAAATATCAGTTCTCCACCTGAAAACACTCAAAAACAAGCTAATTCTGGATCATGTCAACTGCTCCACTGAGCATCTGCACTGAATGTCAAGTGCTCCACTGTGTACCTGCACTGAATGTCAACTGCAAAGAAGGCTACCTGCGCTGGGCGAGTTTGGCCAAGTGGCACAGTCATTCCTCAAGGTGTCAATGCCCAGGAAGCTTCCAAAATGACACTTGGATCAGAGAATTCGACTGGTGATGAGTAAGAGGGTCTAGATCTCCAAGTGGAAGCAAGAACCTCCAAGTGGACTCAAGAACTGAAGAATAACTAAAGTGGGAGAGGACACTAGTCAGCTTCATGCCAGCTACAAGCTGACTCATCCTTTCTCCAAAACTCCTATATATAGAGCTCTCTCATGAGGTCTAGGGAGGCTGGAATCTTGTGAATGTAAGGAAGTGCTGTTGGTTTGAGTATAGAACTATTGGGTGATTTGCTTGAAGGAGGTGAAGAGGAGATTTCTTTATGCTGGGAGGTGATGCTGGATTGGGCCTTTTATGGTTGTATCACTTCCTGAACTTTACTTCTTCCATTAATAAAGCATTTGAGGTTCTTCTATATACATGTGTCTCAATGATGTGTTGCTATACTTGTGTATTTGATTTATTCTAATCCTTGAATCAATTATGAATGTATGCTTCTTGTAGTTTCCCTCTCTTGCCATTTTGCAGGATCTTGGTGTAGCTGGGCCAGTGAAAGAGCAAGGAGCTGGGAGCAAGCAGCAAGGAGAGAAGATTGGATCAATCATTAGCGGAAGACATCGGTTAGTGGATCTCTTTCTCCCCTCTCTTACATCTCATAAAGAAGTAATCTTGAATAGCTTTGCTTTGATTGTTGCTGAGGTACTATCACCCTTAGAGTGGGATAGGGTCATTACGTATTGGATACTTTTCCCAACAACAAATTGGCGACTCCACTGGGGATCGTATCTTGTTGGTTGTTTGTGTTTTTGCTATTTATTTCATAAACACAGGGAGTACCGAATCGAACTGCATTTGGATCTTTCAAGTGCAAAGTAGAGGGCAGCTACTCTAGCTCAGTTTTTGGGCATGTTTATGATTTGAAGAGCTGATCCACAAGGACTCTGAACAGCTCTTAGTGATAGCTTTTCATCCCTTAGTGTGTACTTGATTGATAGCTTCTGATTTGGCCAAAAACTGTGAATTTTTGAGCAATCTGTGACCCGGAAACTGAGAAAAACGAAAGTTTATCTCTTCAGTGCAGGCATTGTGAAGGCAGTCTGCATTTCAGCGCAGATCCCGAAGGGGCTACCTGCGCTGAATGTCAAACTGACAGTGTACCACCTGCGCTGAACCAGTTTTGCCTTGTGCTACTGGGGTTCCCTGCTATTTATTGCCCTGTTTTCATCCTTGTTTTTGCAACCTGTTATCAGTCAATGTACCTATCTGAAACCAACTTTCCTTGCCACTATTCCGCCTCGGTTGTATAAAGAAACTATATTTGTTCTTTGTGTATTTCTTACATCATTTGCAGTTTCCCATAACGAAAGTGAACTAGTCTTGCTGTGACCTCTTAGATCTAGACCTGTGATAAAGTGTCGTTTTGATCTTAAGAGTTAGTTTGTTTGATGTTCATAGTTGATTGAGCTTTTGCTTTCGTCATATGGTTTGAATTTATATATTTCTAGTGTCGAAACAAGTAAATCTTAAGGTGTCTTTTGATTTTGGACAAGCTTGTTTGCTTTCACTTGAAATTGAATTCAAAGTTATACAACAACTTTCTTTTTGTATTACATCAACATTAAGAAAGAGAAAAGAAATCCCTGCATTGTGCATGTGCATTTTGACAGTTTGCATGTTGATTTAGGAAAAAGTGCATTAGTGTGTGCTCTATGATCTGTGTGAAAAGATGATGTCTTTCTTTTCCCTCAGTAGTTAAGATTTTCAAAGTTGAAAGATTGAAAAGCTTGCTTATCATCTTAGACTGCATTTAGGAGTGTTATCATACATCTCGTGGTGATCCATAAAGGCAAACTGCTAAACAAGATCAACCTTAAAATAAATTGAATTTACATAACAACGCATTGAAACATAACGCAAACACATAGAGGTCTAAGCTAGAGACGTGTTCCGGCGTCGTTAAACGTGATATCTTAGCGTTGAGTGGTTGGGTGATTCCTCCACGGTGAAGCGATAAGTATCAATACGGACTTGTGCTCCCACGTATCGTCGCGTATATATTGGGAGACCCCTATAGGAACAAAGCCTTTATCCATAGGAAACCGTGTCGGCCGCCCTACTGATCGCAATGCAGTGAACACAGCATTCACGAAGATCGACCACTCGTACCGTAAAACGTATTCTGTGGTTTTGCGAAAAGTTTGGCACACCCTCTGCATAGAACTCCAGAGCAGTTTCTTTTGGCCTTTTTCAAACTCTATAACTGAAAAAGTCCATCCGAGCATTTGTCACTTCGGGCTCGTTAAAACATCGAAGGAGACTAGAGTCATCTTTAGCTTTTTCTTGACTCTTAAAAAGTGAAAAAGCAAGTTGTGTCTAAGCGTCGTTATTAAATTTATTTTAAACGGAACATAATCACCTCCTATTCCCGCGTTGATCTTTAGGTTGAGAACATGGAACGCCCCAACCAGGGAATTCCACATGATAGAAATCCTAGTCCTTTCTCCTCTTGGGGAGAAGTTGGTGCGCCCCACATGGCCACATTGTCGCTTCCAGGACTGACAATTGGCCTGCCAATTTGGCTATTCTCAACCAATGTAGTTCAGAACACCATGGTTCCTGAACAGTCGAGTCAACAGTTAGATCAGTCTAGAGCTGCCCACCAGCCTTCAACTTCCTATAACTCTTCCTCCAATCCTTCATCTTCGCAAGGTAGAGCCGGCAAAAGCCAAGCTCCCATGGAGAAGAAGGAGAAGAAGAAGAGAGAGAAGAAGAAGAAGGAGCCTAAGGCGACTGGGGGCAAGCAAAAGACATCTGACAAAAATCCACACACAGCACAGACCGGGCCTAAATCGCCATGTGTCATATGTAGAGGAGACCACTTCCATAGAGATTGTCCCTGTATTCCCCGGATACTAAGGGACTGGTCCCCTCGTTTGCACAATTCGGGGGCATCAACCTCTGATAGCCATGTTGAATGCTTACCGTCAACCAGCGAAAGTGAAGGTTCAAGACAAAGAGGGGGAGCAAGATCCCCCTGCAGACTGTGTGAAGGCGATCACGCCATCCACCGTTGTCCCTTCTTAGACGAAGCGAAGAGAGTTTTGGAAGATCGCCCGGTTTCACCGTTGAGACTTCCTCCTGGATACAAAAAACTCGTGCCAAGTCCTTCGTTGGTTGAAAATACAGCTGGCCCGCTCAAGTGGTCAGCTGAAGCGTCAGTCATTGAAAATGAACCTACTGAATCCAGACCAGACGAAAGTCTAAAGGTCGAAACGGCAGTTGACCCGGTTCTGCCTTCAGAGGTTTCATCTTCAAATGACACCGTCAATGAAGATTCATCTTCAAATGACACCCTCACTGAAGAGAATAAGGATGACACCATCCAGATTATTTTCATCAACACCGACTCTGATGAGCATCAGGGCAATGCGCCCATTCCTTTATTGCAGGAAGGAACATCGTCAGGGTCATATCCGGCCGTGTATTCGGTCCCACCACCAAGCAACCTGGTTGTGTCCTTTGATTGGAACCAACTAGGCAGACCACGGTTGCCAGCCAGTATACCATTCAGAATCATAGTCCAAATTTATAGAATGGTAATGGCCGGCACTATCATTGATGAAGGGGCATCTGTGAGTATCCTTTCCTCTGTTGCTTGGAAAGCACTGGGTTCCCCGGCACTTTTGCCTGAGATAAGAAATCTCTCGGGTTTTGATAAAGGAAACAGTCGACCATTAGGGATCCTCCCCAATGTACCTGTTACATTGAAAGGGAAGACCGTTCAAATGAACGTGATGGTCGTTCAAGGACCCTTGGATTATAACCTACTCCTTGGACGAGACTATATATATTGCATGGGAGCAATAGTCTCCTCACTCTTTAGAGTAATGTGTTTTCCACACGAAGGAAGGATGGTCAAGCTCGTAGACCAACTTTCATTTCCAGGATCACGCATCGCAAATAGTCACATACCAACCCTGAATGGTCTATTCAATCAAGAAATGTCTCCCACCCCAGTCCTCCTTCCCGATGAGTGCGAGTGATTCGGAAAGATGGGACTGGAACCCAAGGGGCATGCATCCTGGTCTACTTCGGGCAGAGGAAACCTTGGGTATAAGGTAGAATTTCCACGAGAGAATATGACTAGTTCGTACCCCGTCCGTGGATGGAAGAGGGGTTGTTCTAGAATAGGATTCTTTTGTCAAGGTTACGTGTTTGACAAAGGTCATTCACCATTGTCTACTTCGGTAGACAGTGCCGAAGAAATGTTTTCGTTTGAAGAAGTTAACAAAACAATCTTTGGGTAACCAGAAAGAGGCAAGCCTCACCCTTTAAAACAAATGTTTTATCGGATAAGTAGGGGAAGCCTTGAAATTGTACTTTATACCCGGGGGCATGCAAACCTTTTGGAGTGCAAGCTAAGAGCGGTTATTTATCTGTTTTTGGGATTAGCCGTGTCCGAACTTGCATAAAGAAAGGATGAGAGGGAGCATAGCTTTGGTAAGGCGTGAGCTCTATAAAAAATGGGATCTTACAGGGGACATTTCTTATCTTATGACTGGTATATCGAGCAGTTTTACCGCGGAATTTATGCTCGTTAAAAAATAGAAAAGCGAGATCCGAGCAGTTTTAGCACATAGTTCATGCTCGTTAAAAAATAAACATAAGATTGAGCAGTGTTTTTGGTGCATTCAAGCTCGTTAAATAAAAAATGAACCTATCCCGGTAAATAACCACTGTGATTGTAAATTTATTAGCCATAAAAAGCCTTGGTCGTGTTTTTCACCTGCCACCTCCATTCCATTTGGCCGATCGTTCACCTCCATATGATTGTTTACCCATTTTGAGGAACAACTGCGAAGAGTGATTTCACCTAGCCATCCTTGTGACACTGCCGTGATTGGAAAATTCCAACCTGTACCTGGAATCTGCTGCTATCCCTGTTTATCACTCGTTCCTCAAAAGACGAGTCTTCTTTGAGCTCTTTTCTCTTGACTCGTAAAATATGAAAAGTTTGCCGAGTTTTGGCCTTCCAGCTCGTTAAAATGACCGGAAGAGCTATCCCTCCTCTAGATTTTAATCTTTTTGGACCTGAGGGATTATTGCACAAAAAGGTCGAGCGCTTGTTTTATTCGGCTCGTTAAAGTTATCGAAAATTCATCCCTTCTGTATTGTTTTATACTTTTTCGGACTTAAGGGATTTGATGACGAAAAAGGAATTTTGGAGTTAACTTTCTGTACCTTTTCAGACTCTCTAAAAATGAAAAGGACCGAGTTTTCCTTGTCGTTAGACTCGTTAAAATGATCAAATAGCGACAAACTTGTCTTTAGACGAGAACGAGTTTCCCTATCGCTAGGCTCGTTAAAACATAGCGATGGGCTTGCCCGAAGGGTAGGTTATAGAACAAGCATATGTTATCCTCCTCAAGCTTGACAAAAATAAAGAGGTACTGGTCAGAAATGACTGGGGAAAAATTGGGAGAACCTCAAAGCTTTAATGGTAGCAAGTCGCTCTTGAACATGACACTTTTCCTCCGTATCACATCGGGTTGGGTTGTTTCATTCACCGGTCTCATCACCATGGTCTTCGCCAAACCATCCACATTTGGGGTAATGCTACCGATCCATCGCATCAGTGTCGTTATATGTTCAAGAGATGTTGTTCAGAAAGAGTCAACCGTGTCCCATCCACTGCCATACATTATCCTTCATCCACCCATGATCGCCATCCTGAATCATATTTCACAGATTGTTTTCACCTCCACTAAAATCATTAGCTCCGTTCCGTGTCACTGATGTGGGATTCATTAAGGCCCTCCTTTGACGGATCGCTTCTTGTCGACTTCAACTCATTATCCAAGAAGTTGATCTAGGAACACCCCCCTCAGTACTTTGAAGCTTGCATGCCTCAATGGCAAGTTTCTCACTTCCGGCGACAGGTATACATCAATGACCTTCGACCAGAAGATTTTGCGTGGTGTTCAACGCCAAGTCCTTTATTCACACCACGTGAATTGTACTGCAGTACCTTGAGGGTCATTATCGTTATTGGTGATTCCTCTCGCGCTTGTTAACGGTTTACATCATTGGCCGGTAATCAAGCGATGTCTTTCCATGTTCGACTTCAGCGCAATTCTCACATGGATCGAATTGTACTTAGAGTGAAGATCGAACGAGTTTGAAGACCCCGGATCTAATTTCATCCATCCGGGCTGCGATATATATTCAGGAAATATAAAGACATTTGACATGTACATCATTACAACAGATGATCATCCTACTCAAAGGATGATAATTTCAGCAGAGAATTATCAGTCTACCATCAGACGATCGTCTGTTCTATGTACCAAAATGAATTTATAAAGCTGAGCATGGGAATGCCCGCCTCAGCTAGATCATGAAAGCAGAATGAAAAATAATGTATTGTATTGTATTTGATTGCAGGTCACCTCTCAGCGATTGAATGAACTTTGGATCCTCCTGATAAAGCATTTCACCCGATAAACGACCTCATACTTTAGGGCGCAACTGTTATAGACATTTTTGTGCCTTACAGCATGAAGCATGAAATGTCCATAATCTAAGGGATCCAAAGTCCCTAAACATGTTGTTCCTACCCCTAGAGGAACAAGGTCAGCAAACCACAGCACTAAATATCAGTTCTCCACCTGAAAACACTCAAAAACAAGCTAATTCTGGATCATGTCAACTGCTCCACTGAGCATCTGCGCTAAATTTCAAGTGCTCCACTGTGTACCTGCGCTGAATGTCAACTGCAAAGAAGGCTACCTGCGCTGGGCGAGTTTGGCCAAGTGGCACAGTCATTCCTCAAGGTGTCAATGCCC
Organism: Pinus tabuliformis; assembly: GCA_031772625.1. Classification (NCBI taxonomy): domain Eukaryota; kingdom Viridiplantae; phylum Streptophyta; class Pinopsida; order Pinales; family Pinaceae; genus Pinus; species Pinus tabuliformis. Next base: position 46,148,730 of record CM062815.1, read on the forward strand.
AAGAAGCTTCCAAAATGACACTTGGATCAGAGAATTCGACTGGTGATGAGTAAGAGGGTCTAGATCTCCAAGTGGAAGAAAGAACCTCCAAGTGGACTCAAGAACTGAAGAATAACTAAAGTGGGAGAGGACACTAGTCAGCTTCATGCCAGCTACAAGCTGACTCATCCTTTCTCCAAAACTCCTATATATAGAGCTCTCTCATGAGGTCTAGGGAGGCTGGAATCTTGTGAATGTAAGGAAGTGCTATTGGTTTGAGTATAGAACTATTGGGTGATTTGCTTGAAGGAGGTGAAGAGGAGATTTCTTTCTGCTGGGAGGTGATGCTGGATTGGGCCTTTTATGGTTGTATCACTTCCTGAACTTTACTTCTTCCATTAATAAAGCATTTGAGGTTCTTCTATATACATGTGTCTCAATGATGTGTTGCTATACTTGTGTATTTGATTTATTCTAATCCTTGAATCAATTATGAATGTATGCTTCTTGTAGTTTCCCTCTCTTGCCATTTTGCAGGATCTTGGTGTAGCTGGGCCAGTGAAAGAGCAAGGAGCTGGGAGAAAGCAGCAAGGAGAGAAGATTGGATCAATCATTAGCGGAAGACATCGGTTAGTGGATCTCTTTCTCCCCTCTCTTACATCTCATAAAGAAGTAATCTTGAATAGCTTTGCTTTGATTGTTGCTGAGGTACTATCACCCTTAGAGTGGGATAGGGTCATTCCGTATTGGATACTTTTCCCAACAACAATCCTGGCCTTCCAGATGACATAGTTGGAGGAACCATCCAACCTATCCTGGTCTCTTAGCTCAGTTGTGGCCACCTATGGTAATGTCAAAAACTCCCTCTTTCCCTGTGCTTGGTTGCTACTCTGCTACTCACACTCTCATCTGGAATGTGTGGTCTTGCAAGTTGTTACTGCCAATATGCTATTGAAAATTTGAACTTCCGAGACTCGAAGTTCCTTGAGGAAAATTTTCCCTCTGTTGTGTGTTTTTCTCTTCCACCTGATGTTGGTTTTACTCTAGTGAGCTGCTACAAAACCTTTTAGTCTAGCCAGCAATTTGCCCAGCGAAAAATCTGAGTTGCTCCCTCTGCCTACTAGAATCGCTCAATCTAGATATTCGAATTTTTCTGCCTCTCTGCTCTGAAAAATCAAACTTCCAAAAGCAACTCGGCTTTGCCTGGAAATGGACTGTGTTTCCCCTGGGGATTTCGACCTGCTACTCTTACTGAACAACAAAATTCCTTCTTTTGCTTCTCAGCTCCACAGTTGATCAATCACGCTTTGATACCATGTGAAAATTCCAAACTGGAATCCTATTGCAGCAACTGGAAATTATTCTCCTAATTGTTAATCTTATTTAACAATTTATTTGTTGTTTGCTACGGCAAATACTGAATAAATCACACTCCAACATCCACAAATAAAATACTACGAAAAAATAAATAGCACTGGAACTGAGAAAATACTAGCACACAAATAAAAATAACACCGTTGGTTTTAGACGAAATTCCCCGGAAAAACCCAATGTGGGAAAACCGGTGCAACGAATGAGGGTTTTATTTTATTAGGCAGCAGTGAAAATATGAGTACATCTATGGATGCCCAACTAGAAATCCAAACAGCAAGAATATCTAGGAAACATTATTGAAGGGAATTACCCTTCCTCCATAAGAAATCTCAACACAACCTCCCTTCAGAAAACTCGGCCTCTTGAAACCGCTGCGCAGTCTCTTTAACGTCAAGCCTCCAACTCCAAATAGTCTCTGATGAAGTCATTCTACCTGCCTCTGCCGATGAAATCGTCTCTCTGGCACTCTGAAATCTCTGCCCAACTTTTGGATCTAAGAACGAATTTCTCTTCAACAAATCGAACTGCTTATCTGAAGCAACCGCGCAGTCCTCTGTGCTGCCTCACTGAGAATAACTCGGCCCTCTTGCTGCTGCCTCTTTGGATTTGGAAAACTTCCTCCGAACTCACTGTCCCCACCCCTCACTCATTGCTTCGATCTTTGGCTCTCCGATAGCTGATTGTTGCTACTCTAGAAATCGATTTTCCAAGGAAATCAAATTTCTTGTGATCTCAAGTGTATTCTCCAAGTGCCCATCAACTTCCTCTTATAATCCACTATTGGATCACCAACGACCAAGATTAAAACTTAATTGATGGCTAGGATATTCTTGGAATCGATCCATGTGAGTTTCTAGATGATTCTCACCTTGACTTAATTAACATTGATTAATTAACCAATTTTCCTCAATTTAGACTTAGGAAACATTAAAAAACTGGTCAATAATCTAATTAAGTCACTTATAGGTGGAATTTCTAGAAACGATTTATGGGTCTTGGAGATCTCATGTATTCTAGCCTCTCCACCAAATTTCGTGGTTAGAACACATCTGATGCTAGAAAAATTAACATTTCCTTCCTGAGCCTGTCAATTTCTGCAATAGTTATAGCCAGTTCCTTTTGCATTTAATCAACTTCAAATACATATCTTTTACCAAATTCCTTTAATTAACCTGCCTAATCTTTCTCTTTCTGCTCTATTTCCTTCACTTGGAGTTTTAATAGAGAAACTTCTTCCTTGAGTATATGATTCTCTGACTCTTCAACTTTTCTGGCTTCTTCTAACTAGATTCAAAGACTACTGATGATTTCCTTGGATTCTTCATTCTTCTTATTAAGTCTTCCAGCATGTCCTTTTGCTGACTTCAATTCTTCATCCAGAAATTTAGCCCTTTCCTTTTCACTTTTGAGTTCCTTTATAACTCTGACAACTTCATTTTGAAATTCAATTTCACTTATTTCTTCAACTTCTTCTTCAGGAGCATCCTTGTTTAATTCCTTAATATTAGGATCCACCTGATTATCAACATTTATATCTTGATCTGAATGCTTCTTTGAGTAGAGATTACGAAGCCTTTCCCAAAGAATTTTGGTCGTTGAGCATTGACCAACTTTTGCTTTTACAGGATATGGCAGAACATAAAAAATGACATTCATGGCTTTCATATTGTACCTTTTAGCTTCGTCGGTAGATGTCTCTCCAAAAAGAATAGATTTCCATAAATCATGAGCTTCCAGATGGACTACCATTCTAGATTCTCATATCCAGTAATTATCTTCATCAAATTTAGGAGTTAGTGTACAATACTCATTTTCTTCAAATTTGGAGATTGTTATAATACCTGAAACTTCCTTTGAATGCTTGGCGACTTTCTGCTTTTATTTTCCCATCTCTATACTCTAAGATCTACCTTACAATTGTTAAGCTGCTACTGAAGGAACTCGCTCTGATACCAATTGTTGAAAATACTGGGAGGGAGGCTGAATCAATATTTCTTAGCAATTAGCACTTTATTAATATTGTTCAGAGCATTAGTTAATCTTCAGCAATATTATTATAATTCAGTGTTAAATAGAAAACCAGTACACAACACCATACAAAAATGCAAAAAAAGTAAATAGTAGACACAATATTTTTAGATGGAAAACCCCCTCCGGGTTAAAAACCACCTAACGCTTCTTAGTAATTGTCTTCTCTCTGTTAAAAGAAATTACATCAAGTTTTCAGTGATAACTGAAGGAGGCTCCAACCCCCTGATTTACAAGCTACAAACTGTAGGACGCTACTAAACCCTAATAACCTGCTACAACCAGAAGGATGCCCCAACGCCCTATATGTCAGGCCACAACCTGACAAGCCCCAACATTGTTTACTAGTTGCTGTTGGAAGGATGCTTCATCGTCCTTTAATTTATTAGCCCCAACTGAAAGAATGCCACAACGCCTTATGCAGGCTACAACCTGCCCTATCACCACCCTTCCACCCTGAAGTATTCTCAGGCTCCAACCTAAAGGCGACTCCAATCACCTACGTTGCACCACCCTACAACCCTAATCAATAGACAGACCAAGTTTCATAATTTTTTGACTGGATTCCCTTGTGATCCATGGTCAAAGTGCGTTGCATCCCACCTGCCTACACACAGTAGGTGCAATGCATGTTGAAAAGCCCTTCTATGGGGTGCGATGGGCGAGAGTGGACAAATGGCAGGGTCAATCCGCAAGGTGGAGGATCATGGAATCTTCCAGAAACTTCTCCTGTGACACTTGCCTCTCTGCATTCGCCCAGGGATGTGTAAGAGATCATCAATCTCCAAGTGGAATCAAGAACTATCAGAGAGAGGACACTAATCAAATCTCAAAAGCTGACTCACCCCCCCTTGTAAACATCTATATATGGATTCCTCATCCCAGAGATCCAGAGGCTAGAATTTTGTATCTTGTAAGGAAGTGTTGTTGGTGTGCAATATCATAGTGTTGGGTGATCTAAGCTTTTCATGAGGTGAAGAAGGGCTTTCTCGCTGAGAGGATGATGCTGGGTCAGAACAATTGGTTGTAATCCTCTTTGCTCTTTCTTGATTATCAATAAATTTATTCAAGTTTTCCTCCACATTCTTGTATGATTGATGTTATATGCATTTGTGTGGTCAATATATATCTGGTCCTATATTGTTTATGATAATAGATCTATGTTCTTGGATAGTGTTATGCTGCTTTGATTCTACAGGTGCTCTTTGAAGCTGGGTAGATGAGGAAGTGAGTGGCGAAGACCTATCAGAAGGGAGAGGAATCGAGCAAGGAACCAAGCGCAAGACAAAGGTTGGTCTCCTTATTCCCCTCTTATCTATTTCTCATAAAGGAAAACGAAAGTAGTTTTAGTTTGTTTGTTTCTAAGGTAGCTACCAGCCTTAGTGGGACTAGAAGCTCTGCATAGACACTAGTTTTCCCGGTAACATTACAGCGTATGATGTCTTTCCTTTGTTGCATGAACATGTCCCATGTGAACATGTCTCCTTTGTTGTGTGAACAGGTCTCTATTGATCTGTGCTTAGGCTTCTACATGCAGTGTATTAAAGGCTCCTTCATGACAGCATATAAGGGCCTCTTGGACAGCGTCTTATTTGACTGTATAAGGGCTTCTTGCAAAGTGTATTAGGGCCTCCATCTTTGTTGCTAGGATCATCATACTACAGCTAGGGCTTCATCTGCGGCTCTACGACTAGGGCACCATACAAGACCAACGTACACTTTTAGTGTCTCCTTCACCAAAACCCAAAGACATGGAGAGGAGGACATCACCTTAAGAGTGTGTGTGTGTTGCAAAATGACTTCAATTCCTCTATATTTATACTAAAACATAGAGGTTGAGTAGACATGACCTTTGGGCTTCTTGAGCCTACATAAGTCGCTAGCCAACTTGACAATTAGTCTTATAACACAAATAAATTCATAACTCCATGAATACTTATCGGAATCGAATGATCTTTAGATCAATCCTACACCTCTCGATGAGAGGGATCCAATAAAAATATCAACTGCCATAAATAAGATGACCCACATGGAGTTTGGGCCTAGTTGCCAATTTTAACACTCCCTCTCAACTAGGGATAACTCCATCCGCTGATCCATATGTCCGACTGTACTATCTCTGCCATCAGTACCCTGCACTACTCTGCTGCCTCTGCTCAACTCTGCTTAGCTCTATTGGCTTTGCTCAGCTCTGCTGGCTCTACTCTACTCTGCTCAACTCTGTTAGCTCTGCTCAGCTCCACTGGCTCTGCTCAGCTCTGTTGGCTCTGCTCTGCTAAGCTCTACTTAGCTCTGCTGGCTCTGCTCTGCTCTACTCAACTCTGCTAGCTCTGCTGGCTCTGCTCTACTCTGCTTAGCTCTGCTGAACCATGAAGAAGAAGAATTGATCGAGAATGTGTCATACCATTCTCCACTGACTCGAAGTCAGTCTCAGAGTGTGTACCACTAGTCCCAAACCAGTCCTCAACCGACCCAAAGTCAGTGTCATAGTAGGTACAACTCCTACCACTGGTACTAGAACAATACTCTACTGACTTGAAGTCAATCTCAGAGTATGTACCACTAGTCCCAGACTAGTACTCTACTAACCCAAAGTCAGTTTCATAGTGGGTACAACTCCTACCACTGGTCCCACACCAGTATCATTGATCCCAGATCAATGAAGGTCATCCTAGCAGAGGGAGTACAGTAGATACAACGATGCGTCCATCGGTACTACTATGGTCCCTATCCTCATTTCCCTGCTCATTGATCAGATGAGAGGTACTTCCCATGAGTCCCAGATTGCATGGGTAGGATGCCTCGATAGGAGAACTAATCATCCTGTCCACAGGAGAGCGAATCATCCTGTCCAGTGGATGCCATGGAGAACTAATCATCCTGGCCCCTAGGAGAGCAAATCATCCTGTTCCACAATCACCATGGAGAATACATCATCCAGGCCTCACAGGAGAACTAATCATCCTGCTACACAATCGTCATGGAGAACACATCATCCAGACCTCATAGGAGAACTAATCATCCTGCTACACAATCTTCATGGAGAACACATCATCCAGACCTCACAGGAGAACTAATCGTCCTACTACATAGTCGCCACGAGGTGTCATAGGGAAAGTTTTGATTCTTTTACCCTGTACACATACACCACCAGGTGATGGTGAGTCACCCTGTGGTCATATGTCGCTCCAAGAAGTACCCCATGCCCCCGTGGAGCTCCCAGAGCTCAGTACATCATACTTGACCCTCATTAGAGGGTCTCTGAACGACACCAAGTCATTCTCGGAAAGTCAGGAATTTGACCTTTCCTAGGGACTTTGTCAAAATGTCGGCGACCTGTTCATCTGTACCGATATGTTGGAGCCTTATAAATCCCCGCTGCACCATATCTCGAATATAGTGGTACTTGATATTGATATGCTTGAAATACGGGATTCTCTGATAAACGAATCACACTCTGGTTATCACATAGGATCACACTGGTATCCAATGTAAATCCAAACAGCTCGCTGAAGAGCTTTCGTAACCAGACTACCTCACAGGTGGCCATGCTAGCAGCAACATACTCTGCCTCGGCGGTGCTCAAAGCCACCGACTTCTGCTTCCTGCTCATCCAAGATATCGAAGCAGATTCCAAGGAGAACCAACATTAAGAAGAGCTCTAGTGATCCTCCACACTGCCTACCCACTCAGCATTTGAATAATCATGTGGTTTCATATTTCTGGCAGTGTATCTCAATCCATGAGAGATTATGCCTTGAATATATCTCAGAAGATTCTAGGCACCAATCCAATGAAGCTCAACCAAATGTGAGCTCGCCATGCTAACTGCAAAACATATGTCCGGACGGAGGTTCACCAAGAACATCAACGTGAATGCGTTTGTGAAACTCAAAGGAATTTCCCAAATCTGGTCCGACATCACTACCATATAACTTCTGAAAGTTAAGATCCTCCAGATATTCACAGACTTGCAGTTTATCTTTCCACATTCGGCATCCAACTCCCTCTGTCTTTTACAAATGAGAGGGTCTGCACCTATCAGACATAGGTGCCAGTATGAGAGGTCTATCATCAACAACCTTTGGGTAATGGTTTGGATTGGTTTCACTCCTAGAATCTCAGCTTCATCCAACAGCTATCAATCCTCTCATACTACGCCCAGGGTGTTTTGCTTCAAACCATAGAGGGCTTTCTTCCACCTGCATACGTGAGATTCCTGATCATCAATCTCAAACTCCTCGGGTTGTTCCAAGCATGTGGACCTGCTTTTCATCGATGAGTGCCACCTTGTAACCTTAGACTTCCATTGTTGAAATGGACACTAGGTTCTTCTTGCGATCAGGTACATAAAAGAGATTCTGTAAATGAATTGAGTTACCCCCATTCAGTTGAGGGATAACTTTCCCAACATCCTTTCCGGGATAGGTAGCATCGGCTCCAAGTATAATCCCACAATTGTTTCCATCTCTACCAAATTAGAGAGTGTACCCATCTATCTGATGGAGTGCCTTGAAGCACTACAATCAATAAGCCATATTCTCAAAGAATCTGAAGGAGAGGGCCAATACAAGATAACGCTTCTTTATCTTATCAGAAACAACATTTGATTCTTCATACCTGGGGTTCCTTGCTTTCTCTGAAGAGTCGGTCGTGTCCTTGATGTCCTGCATTACTTATCATTCCACTAATCATTGAAGATGTCCCTAGAATGATTATTATCTTCATCAAGAGATGTGTCTCGGCCATACGGACACTCCTTCACATAATGGCCGAAATTATTGCAACCAAGACATCTGCCTTTCCTTCCACCCTTAGATCCGAACTTCCCAATGAAGTGATCTTTAGGTAGGCCATCAGAAACTTCCGCTGTGCCATTTTGATAATATTCTCTGCTTCGACTTCACCCTTGGTGAATTAGAAGAGGGATGAGGAACCCATTGATCCTTTTGTCTTGTCCCAACTATCTTTGGTGATTGCTCTTTCACTCTTGCTTGGGCATTCTCTTCACCTCAGCTCTGATACCATGTTAAGATTAGGTATGTTCTATGCTAGAGCAATTTATTTCAATTTTAGTTAGCACAATATCTTTTCCTGATCAACGATCACATCAGCATTAGAGTAAACTGCACATAGAACATAAATATAAATCGTAGAAGACAAGCCAAGACAAGAGGACACAATATGTGGCGCTAGCCAGGGACAAACCCCACAATTTGGGGAAACCCTTGATCAATTCTTCTTTTATGTTCTTCATAGTTCAGCAGAGAAAGTGAGAGAGATATTACATTTACAATAGAAGTCCATACTTGACTTTTGATATCACAAGAGATCAGTTGAAGACATATTGCTTCAACTGATTCTCTGAGGTGACTCATTCACCTAACTTAGTGCTGCATCTCGTCCATTTGCTGCACCTTACCGTGTAGCACCATCATGCTGTCTCATTCATCATTGTGCTGCCCTTTATTGACATGCCCATGATGCTGCTTCTATCATTATGATCTGAGATTGTTCATCCTTATTATTTCCATTATGTTGAGTCCTTTTACAGGCATACCAAGGATCTCTTGACCATCATAGTTCTATCACTGCTGTTCATTGTGATAGGGCTGCTACAGGTATGCCATTCTATCACTGTTGTTCATCATTATGACTATTATGCCAAGACAATCATATATATATGCAAGACTGAGATAATCACTTAACGTGATCTCCATTTAGCTGAGAGTGTTAGAGCATGTTGTTGAGAGAGTACCCATATACATTTATATCCATGTGCTTAGGTTGTTTAGAAGGTAGGTCCGAAGTGATGTTTAACTGAGACATATTGAACCTGCACCTTGACACCAAGAATCTGTACTCACCTGAGATCAGCGTCATTCATCCTACAGTGTGGATCTACTCCCATACATGCCATGTCTTGACTGTACCTTCCTTTATATTACTGTGGCTACCCTTTATGACTGTGACTTCCTTTATTTTACTGCGGCTATCCTTTATGTTGGACAGCGTATAAGTGCTCCATGTTGTGCGTATAGACTGTGTTTAGAGAGTCTTTGTTACAGTGTATGATGTCTTCCCTTTGCTGCATGAACATGTCTCCTATGAACATGTCTCCATTGCTGCATGAACAGGTCTCTATTGATCTGTGTTTAGGCTTCTACAGGCAGCGTATTAAAGGCTCCTTTATGACAGCGTATCAGGGCCTCTTGGATAGTGTATTAGTTGACTGTATAAGGGCTTCTTGCATAGCATATTAGGGGCCTCCATCTTTGCTACTAGGATCATCATACTGTAGCTAGGGCTTCATCTGCGGCTCTACGGCTAGGGCACCATACAAGACCAGCGTACACTTTTACTGTCTCTCCTTCACCAAAACCCAAAGACATGGAGAGGAGGAGATCACCTTAAGAGTGTGTGTGTTGCAAAATGACTTCAAGTCCTCTATATTTATACCTAAACGTAGAGGTTGAATATACATGATCTTGGGCTTCTTGAGCCTACATAAGTTGTTGGTCGACTTGACAATTACTCTTATAACACAAATAAATTCATAACTCCATGAATACTTATCAGAATCGAATGATCTTTAGATCAATCCTACACCTCTCGATAAGAGGGATCCAATAAAAATATCAGTTGCCATAAATAAGATGACCCACATGGAGTTTGGCCCTAGTTTCCAATTTTAACAAAATGCTAAACCCAAATGTCTGATAATGGCATACACCAAGATGACTTAGGTCATCCCTATGACCTACGTCCAATGCTCTCAAACACTGCCCACGGAGAGCTACCAACATATGACTTTTCACTTCTACTAATCAGTAGTCATACACTGTTATCCATCTTTCTCATGTCAATAGGATGTACAACAAGGTGAGACCTACTGCCCTGTAAGATTACAATTATATCACTAAGATAGTACACCCTCTAGGTCATCGCTATAAGGCACCTAATACAAATTCGTAGGTAATTATACTTGTCAAAGTGTTACTACAGGCCAAATCTATAGATAAATTTTGTATGACAAGCTTATGTGTCAATGTGTGTCAATTCAAGTCACTATAGGTATATAAGCCTATGTCAAAATGAGACCAGGTGTAATAGGTCAAGTCTTTAATGTCACCATCAAGTCTATTGTCCAATCCAAGTGTCAATTCCATATTAAGTCTTCATTACCATAACAATGAACTATAGTTCTAATAAGTTCAATGTAGTCAATAGGTCAGGTCATCATTATTACTGTCATAAGTATCATTGTCTTGTCATATCATCAAGTCTTTATGTCAGATATAGGTCACTGTTAACTCTATCTATACAGTAAGTCAACATCACAATATTTTCCTTGTAACTGTTGGGTCGGATCTATGTTGTCAAGTTATAGTTAAATCCAATTTGTCAAGTCTGTGTAGTAAGTGTATGTCAAGTCACTGTCAAAACTAAATATCAATTCAACACTTATTTCATCAATGAACCTCAATAGCACTACTATCATAAGCATCAGAACACATTCCCTATTGGCAAAGTCAATACTGCTCACGATACAAAGGTCACACTTATCACAGTTCAATAGGTCAGGTTTATGTGTTAATGTGGCCACTAGGCTCATAGTCATGGATCAAAATCCTATGTCAAGTTACTAAGAATACTGTTGCATACACTTGTTCTCACATCAAGTCAAGTCATGTCACTTGTTAGGCTTGTAAATGTTACTATTAGCATAGTCTCTTAACAACAACAGTCACTTGTTGTAATGTTACATTGCACAATAAACTGTTTAGCAAATGTCACTTGTAAAAGTCACTCACTGTTACTAATATATTGGATTTGTAATGTCCCAAAAAGGAAATAACAGTACTAAACAAAAAAAATAAACATATGACACAAAAAAATTCAAACAATAATTAAACACCCATAAAATTGCACAAGAATTGCGCCAAACTAAGTCATTTTATTATCAAAGGAGAGTACAATGCATGAAATGTGTGCACCTAGCTTGCCAAAGCAAGCTAGACAATCCCAGGTGAGAAAAATGTTGCCTGGATACAAAGGAAAGACTCCTCAATGTTCTGCGCTGGCCCTAGAAATTCTCCCTGTTTGAGCCTCCAAAAGTGCTCAGAAAATTCCGCCAAGTCCATAATGAGCTCTCCACCACAAACCCAAAAAGAGTTTGGCCTATCTCCAAGCCAAAGCCGAACCCACAAAATGTTGCAAATTCCCCACCTAACTAGCAATTCACCCTGTTATAAGAATTAGGATTTCAGGCTCGAATATCACCCAGAAAATTCTGAAATTTCAGCCACAAACGCCTCTCACAAAACCCACAAAAACCCAAAAATGGTTTGGCTATATTTTATCCTCCCAAAATCAACCCCCAAAAGGCACTGTGCAGTCCCTAGCAATTCTGCACTATTTGCTGCAAAGATATGGCTGAAAACCCCACCTCCAGTGCTCAGAAAATTCAGCAAATTTATATTTGAGGTCCTTGTCAAAAACCCAGAAATGGTTTGGCTTGGTTTTGACTTTCCAAAATCGACCCCCAAAAGCCCCTACACCCTCTAAATCCGCTAAAGCACACTATCTGCCAATACACTAGCAAAATCCTTCTCAAACACTCTGGAAAGGTAGAAATAAACTCCACCAATAGTTCCCCTATTTATCCCGGCAAACAATAGCCCTCTAGAAGAATGTTGCAACAGCCCCACTAGATACACTACTGCGTCGTCTAGATATACACATTGTTGGGGTGAACTGAATACAAATCCTGGAAATCTCTCTAAAAATATCCTCCAAATGATAATGGATGAACCTTTCTAGGGTGGCACTCGAAGTCCCTCGAAGAAAGGGTGAGTTCTCCGCTTGGAAAACTCTTGCTAAACAGCAAGTGACCCTACTAAACAGCTCAAACAACAGAATCAAATTCAATAAGCCAAGAATGATGAAATGAGGAGTGTTCCCTTCCTTTTATAGATTTCATGGAGCCTTTTTCCTTCCATTTTCTCTTCTTCGTGGGTCCCTCACTGAGCCATCTATTTTCCCTCTCATGCAATTCAAACTATTGGCTTAGGAAGTGTTATTTTCCTTGTGTGAATAAAACCAAATTAACTTACTTCTAACTCTAAAGTCTCCTAATAAAATTGAATGGGCCCCATCTCCTCCAAAATTGGCGCCAAAATGCAGAAATAATCTTATTCCAAAATAATTTAGGAAGGGACATTACAGAATTTATTAGTGCTTTAATAATCAATATGACTGTAGCTACAAGGTCCAGTGTTGTTAAAATCATGATAATATCGCAATATTATCGTTTTATCATGGTAATTTCCTGCTGCCAATATCATCGCCAGTAATATCCAAAATTATCGCCAGTTTTTTTATACCCAATTTTTTTGAAAAAAATCGCGGTTTTTTCCTTTTTTATCGTGGGCAATTGGGGCAACGAGGTTTTATAAGGGATGCTAAATGTTCAAAATGCAATTTTTTTTTAAAGAAACAAATAAGTTTTGAGTGGGGCAGCTTAATGAACAAGTCTAGGCCCTAGTATTGATATGCTATTTATGGTAATGTTTTTAGTTAAATTTTTAACATTACCATGAAATGACTTAGGATGTTTGAGAGTGATTCCGGCTCATTGGATTTCATATGGAGAAAGTAGAATTTTAGATTTCATTCAAAATCCAGCAGACTTATCAGTTTTTCAGGATTTCAGGATTGGGAGATTGTAATGTTTCCAGGTGACACCACCTGCCCGGGCTAACCCTGCCACTAGTAGAGGACGTGGTCTACCTCCTATAGCTCCTACTTCTAGTTCTTCATGTTCTAGAGCATAGCAAACTCCACTGGCAACTCCACCAGCACCAGCATCTACATCTAGAGGGAAAGGGAAAGTTGTGGCATTTTCTCGCAAGAGGGGCATAGGAATCAATAGGATTAGACTTTAATTATTTTCTTCATTTTATTGTATATGAAATTATGACATGATGAGATACATTATTATATTTTTTGTTGATATTTTGAGGCTGAGTTGGGACTCAGGAGTCAGGACTTACTATTCAAGACATGATTCAATGTTATGTGTGATTTTAGCACTAGAAATGATATTAAACATCTTATATATTAGTTCTTTTATCATATTTATGTGTCAATGTATTCATTTTATGTTGTAGATGGTTTAGATATTAAAAAAAATGAAAAAAAATGAATATTTTTGTACCAAACGATTTTTTCCCGATAATTACGATTTTTTCCTCACGCCGATATTATCCCGATAACAATTAATGCAACATCGACAAGGTCAAATTCAATGCCAATTGAGGGCTGAATAGGAGGCTCACTAATATATATATTTGTTCAAGCTTCAGAAATACTGTACGTTGGATGATTCAAGGATGATTTCAGATATGTATAAGTAGTCTTTGAAAATCATCCACTGTTTGTTCTTTAAGTCATAGTCATGTTCACACATTCTACTATATATACTATTATTACTGTTACACTGTGAAGTCAAGTTGTCATACATTTGAACCAAAACAAAAGAAATCAATCATTGGTTTAGTGCATTTATTCCTTGAAGATACTCACTGATATGTAATGAGATTATGGTGAGAAGGGTTGTTATACACTGACAACCATGGGTGAATCTTTAACAAAGTCAAGAGTTAATATTTCTATCACTGTTCCTTGCTGCCTTATAATACAAATTAAATCACTGAACTGAAACCCCTTGCTTTTGACACTAAATCAAATTCATTCTGCACATCTTCAAGATATCTATATATATATATATATATATATATATATATATATATATATATATATATATGCTAGATTTCTAATTTAAAATCAGTCTAAAACTATGGCTTGTTTAGAACACACACATCACCTTTTCAATCTCTATTCAATGTCACAGGTCCAAGGTGTTTTACAGCTCTATAAATATTAGATCGATGTTAGACTTTGGATTAGGTCTTCTATTCTCTTCATTGTTCATGATAGAGATATCGTCTGCATATAAATGCTACAAGAAGAATGTCTAAAGTAGATTTATTCATGTAGGCCGAGAACTTAGAAGCATCAAACATGTCATTAAAAAAAACTTCGCTGTCCTGTAGGATGAATATCCTATGAAGGCAGAGGTTGCTGGTCACTTATTTAATGTTGTCACAACTTCCATTGGTACTCGCTGGTACAGAAACACAAGGCCGCAGTGATTTGGAAGCTATAGATCAAAGGTTTACAATATCGAGGAAATAAAAGTACCTTGGATAGGTCAAGTTGTTATGGAACCAATCACCAAGCCAAAAACCATAACCCTTTCTCCAACGAACTTGCTAAGAAACCTTTTCTGAAATTTGGTTAATCTGCCTCAGTTAGGTCAAAATATTTCAGAGCTAAAGTTATAAGATCATGTGTTGATAGTGTTGATTTGTGGTAGCATCAGATGTGCTCTAGCCATGAAAATTGGTGGAGAGGCTAAGGCACATAAGATTCACCCGGTTGGAGAGATATTAAAATAATTAATATTTTTAATGGGGTTCCTAAGTTTAAACTTAGGAAAAATAAAATATTAATGAGTATTAATATAAAACTAGGTGAGAATGTTCTAAATGACACGGATCAAGCCAAATCTAATCTTAGCCGTTGATTAGGGACTTAATCTCGGACGTTGAAGACTCAACAAGAAAAGTATAAGAGGAGATTTGAGGGTTAGTTGCAGATACACCAACCTTGGGATGCTGGGATTCACTAGGAGTGAAGCCGACCCTAACCTTTACTTTAAGGTTGAAGATTACAATCCTCTCATACTGGTGTTTTATGTTGACGACCTCTTTCTAACAAGGGTAGACCCTCTCATTCACAAATGTAAGAGGGAGTTGGCTTCTGAGTTTGAGATGAAGGACCTAGGACTGATGCACTATTTCCTAAGACTAGAAATCTGGCAGAAGCCATGGGAGATTTTCCTATCTCAAGGAAAATATGTGGTGAAGATATTGGAGAGATTCGGTATGGTGGACTGCAAGCTCGTAACTGCCCCAATGGAGCTTGACTTCAAGAAGTTAAGCGGTAGTGCTGCCGGACCTGTTTTAAGAAATGCTACCGAGTATCATCAACTCGTCGGAGCATTGAAGTTCTTGGTTAACTCCCATCTAGATATATGCTTTGCAGTCAACACATTGAGTCAACATATGGTTGAGCCTCACCACACACATTGGATTTGGGCCAAGAATCTGTTGAGATATCTTCGTGGTACGATCACTCATGGGTTGACATACACTACCAGAGATGTGAGACTACTTGGATATACCGATGTTGATTGGGCAGTGTTGTTGGGAAAAGTATCCAATACGGAATGACCCTATCCCACTCTAAGGGTGATAGTACCTCAGCAACAACCGAATGCAAAGCTATTCAAGATTACTTCTTTATGAGATGTAAGAGAGAGGAGAAAGGGATCCACTAACCATTATCTTCCGCTAATGGTTGATCCAATCTTCCCTCTTTGTTGCTTGCTCCCAGCTCCTTGCTCTTTCACTGGCCCAGCTACACAGAGATCCTGCAAAAGCATAAGAAAGGGAAACTACAAGAAGCATACATCCATAACTGATTCAAGGATTAGAATAAATCAAACATACAAGTATCAATACGCCACAAAGACACATGCATATAGAAGAACCTCAAATGCTTTATTAATGGAAGAAGTAAAGTTCTGAGAGTGTTACAACCATAAGAGGCCCAATCCAGCAACACCTCCCAGCAGAAAGAAATCTCCTCTTCACCTCCCTCAAAGCAATCACCCAATAGTTCTATGCACAAACCAACAACACTTCCTTACATTCACAAGATTCCAGCCTCCCTAGACCTCATGAGAGAGCTCTATATATAGGAGTTTTGGAGAAAGGATGAGTCAGCTTGAGCTTGGCATGGAGCTGACTAGTGTCCTCTCCCACTTCAGTTATTATTCAGTTCTTGAGTCCACTTGGAGTTTCTTGCTTCCACTTGGAGATCTAGATCCTCTTACTCATCACAAGGCAAATTCCCTGATCCAAGTGTCATTTTGGAAGCTTCCTGGGCATTTGACACCTTGCAGAATGACTGTGCCACTTGGCCAATATCGCCCAGCGCAGGTAGCCTTCATTAGAGTTGACATTCAGCGCAGGTACAGAGTGGAGCAGTTGACATTCAGCGCAGATGCTCAGTGGAGCAGTTGACATGATCCAGAATTAGCTTGTTTTTTAGTGTTTTCAGGTGGAGAACTGATATTTAGTGCTGTGGTTTGCTGACCTTGTTCCTCTAGGGGTAGGAACAACATGTTTAGGGACTTTGGATCCCTTAGATTATTGACATTTCATGCTTCATGCTGTAAGGCACAAAAATGTCTATAACAGTTGCCCCCTAAAGTATGAGGTCGCTTATCGGGTGAAATGCTTTATCAGGAGGATCCGAAGTTCATTCAATCGCTGAGAGGTGACCTGTAATAAATACAATACAATACATTATTTTTCATTCTGCTTTCATGATCTAGCTGAGGCGGGCATTCCCATGCTCAGCTTTATAAATTCATTTTGGTACATAGAACAGACGATCGTCTGATGGTAGACTGATAATTCTCTGCTGAAATTATCATCCTTTGAGTAGGATGATCATCTGCTGCAATGATGTACATAACAAATGTCTTTATATTTCCTGAATATATATCGCAGCCCGGATGGATGAAACTAGATCCGGGGTCTTCAATACTCGTTCGATCTTCACTCTAAGTACAAGTCGATCCATGTGAGAATTGCGCTGAAGTCGAACATGGAAAGGCATCACTTGATTACCGGTCAATAATGTAAACCGTTAACAAGCGCGAGAGGAATCACCAATAATGACAATGACCCTCAAGGTACTTTAGTACAATTCACGTGGTGTGAATAAAGGACTTGGCGTCGAACACCACGCAAAATCTTCTGGTCGAAGGTCATTGATGTATACCTGTCGCCGGAAGTGAGAAACTTGCCATTGAGGCATGCAAGCTTCAAAGTACTGAGGGGGTTTGTTCCTAGATCAACTTCTTGGATAATGAGCTGAAGTCGACAAGAAGCGATCCGTCAAAGGAGGGCCTTAATGAATCCCACATCAGTGACACGAAACGGAGCTAATGATTTTAGTGGAGATGAAAACAATCTGTGAAATATGATTCAGGGTGGCGATCATGGATGGATGAAGGATAATGTATGGCAGTGGATGGGACACGGTTGACTCTTTCTGAACAACATCTCTTGAACATATAACGACACTGATGTGATGGATCGGTAGCATTACCCCAAATGTGGATGGTTTGGCGAGGACCATGGTGATGAGACCGGTGAATGAAACAACCCAACCCGATGCGATACGGAGGACAAAGTGTCATGTTCAAGAGCGACTTGCTACCATTAAAGCTTTGAGGTTCTCCCAATTTTTTCCCCAGTCATTTCTGACCAATACCTCTTTATTTTTGTCAAGCTTGAGGAGGATAACATATGCTTGTTCTATAACCTGCCCTTCGGGCAAGCCCATCGCTATGTTTTAACGAGCCTAGCGATAGGGAAACTCGTTCTCGTCTAAAGACAAGTTTGTCGCTATTTAATCATTTTAACGAGTCTAACGACAAGGAAAACTCGGTCCTTTTCAATTTTAGAGAGTCTGAAAAGGTACAGAAAGTTAACTCCAAAATTCCTTTTTCGTCATCTAATCCCTTAAGTCCGAAAAAGTATAAAACAATACAGAAGGGATGAGTTTTCGATAACTTTAACGAGCCGAATAAAACAAGCGCTCGACCTTTTTGTGCAATAATCCCTCAGGTCCAAAAAGATTAAAATCTAGAGGAGGGATAGCTCTTCCGGTCAATTTAACGAGCTGGAAGGCCAAAACTCGGCAAACTTTTCATATTTTACGAGTCAGATGAAAAGAGCTCAAAGAAGACTCGTCTTTTGAGGAACGAGTGATAAACGGGGATAGCAGCAGATTCCAGGTACAGGTTGGAATTTTCCAATCACGGCAGTGTCACAAGGATGGCTAGGTGAAATCACTCTTCGCAGCTGTTCCTCAAAATGGGTAAACAATCATATGGAGGTAAACGATCGGCCAAATGAACGGTGGAGGTGATGGCTGCAGCAAAACACGACCAAGGTCTTTTTACGGTTGATCAAGGTACATTCTTAATGGTTATTTACCGGGAAGTTCATTTTTTAACGAGCTTAAACTTGCTCAAAAGCTTATGTTTATTTTTTAACGAGCATGAACTATGATGCTAAAACTGCTCGGATCTCGCTTTTCTATTTTTTAACGAGCATAAATTCCGCGGTAAAACTGCTCGAATATACCAGTCATAAGATAAGAAATGTCTCTTGTGAGATAGCTATTTTTTATGGAGCTTTATCTCACGAAGCTATGCTCCTAATTTGGCAAATTTTGACCTTTGCCCCACATCCTTTCTTTATGCAAGTTATGAAACGACTAATCCAAAAAACAGATAAATAACCGCTCTTGGCTTGCACTCCAAAAGGTTTGCATGCCCCCAGGTATAAAGTACAATTTCAAGGCTGCCCCTCCTCTCCCCCACCTCTGTTTTTCTTTGGGTGTTCACAGCTACTTGTCGTCTTGCTAGTCTAATGTTAACGATACTTGTCTTCTCGTTATTTTTAACAGGTCTTATGCGGTACTTGTCTTCCCGTCAGCCTAACTTTTGACAGCTCTTTTGCAAGATCGCAAGAGAAACAGCTACTTGCGACAAGAGAAGAACACTACTCAAAGATAAAACATTAATGTTATTGAGGGAGGCTTGCCTCTTTCTGGTTACCCAAAGACGGTTCTATTTGCTGCCGCAAATCAATCTCTTTCTTCGGCAATGTCTACCGAAATAGACAAGGATGAATGACTCTTTGTCAAACAAGTAACCTTGACAAAAGGATCCTATTCTAGAACAACCCCTCTTCCATCCACGGACGGGGTACGGACTAGTCATATTCTTTCGCGGAAATTCTACCCTATACCCAAGGTTTCTTCTGCCCGAAGCAGACCAGGATGCATGCCCCCTGGGTTCCAGTCCCATCTTTCCGAATCACTCGCATTCATCGGGAAGGAGGACTGGGGGTGGAGACATTTCTTGAGTGAATAGACCATTGAAGGTTGGTATGTGACTATTTGCGATGCGTGATCCCGGAAATGAAAGTTGGTCTACGAGCTTGACCATTCTTCCTTCGTGTGGAAAACACATTACTCTAAAGAGTGAGGAGACTATAGCTCCCATGCAATATATATAGTCTCGTCCAAGGAGTAGGTTATAATCCAAGGGTCCTTGGACGACCATCACGTTCATTTGAACGGTCTTCCCTTTCAATGTAACAGGCACATTGGGGAGGATCCCTAATGGTCGACTGGTTCCTTTATCAAAACCCGAGAGATTTCTTATCTCAGACAAAAGCTCCGGGGAACCCAGTGCTTTCCAAGCAATAGAGGAAAGGATACTCACAGATGCCCCTTCATCAATGATAGTTCCAGCCATTACCATTCTGTAAATTTGGACTATGATTCTGAATGGTATACTGGCTGGTAACCGGGGTCTACCTAGTTGGTTCCAATCAAAGGACACAACCAGGTTGCTTGGTGGTGGGACCGAATACACGGCCGGATATGACCCTGACGATGTTCCTTCCTACGATAAAGGAATGGGCGCATTGCCCTGATGCTCATCAGAGTCGGTGCTGATGAAAAGAATCTGGATGGTGTCATCCTTATTCTCTTCAGTGAGGGTGTCATTTGAAGATGAATCTTCAGTGACGGTGTCATTTGAAGATGAAACCTCTGAAGGCGGAACCGGGTCAACTGCCGTATCGACCTTTAGACTTTCGTCTGGTCTGGATTCAGTAGGTTCATTTTCAATGGCTGACTCTTTAGCTGACCACTTGAGTGGGCCAGCTGTATTTTCAACCAACGAAGGACTTGGCACGAGTTTTTTGTATCCAGGAGGAAGTCTCAATGGTGAAACCGGGCGATCTTCCAAAACTCTCTTCGCTTCGTCTAAGAAGGGACAGCGGTGGATGGCGTGATTGCATTCACACAGTCTGCAGGGGGATCTCGCTCCCCCTCTTTGTCTTGAACCTTCACTTTCGCTGGTTGACGGTAAGCATTCAACATGGCTATCAGAGGTTGATGCTCCCGAATTGTGCAACCGAGGGGACCAGTCCTTTAGTATCCGGGGAATACAGGGACAATCTCTATGGAAGTGGTCTCCTCTACATATGACACATGGCGATTTAGGCCCGGTCTGTGCTGTGTGTGGATTTTTGTCAGATGTCTTTTGCTTGCCCCCAGTCACCTTAGGCTCCTTCTTCTTCTTCTCCTTCTTCTTCTTCTCCTTCTTCTCCATGGGAGCTTGGCTTTTTCCGGCTCTACCTTGCGAAGATGAAGGATTGGAGGAAGAGTTATAGGAAGTTGAAGGCTGGTGGGCAGCTCTAGACTGATCTAACTATTGACTCGACTGTTCAGGAACCATGGTGTTCTGAACTACATTGGTTGAGAATAGCCAAATAGGCAGGCCAATTGTCAGTCCTGGAAGCGACAATGTGGCCATGTGGGGTGCACCAACTTCTCCCCAAGAGGAGAAAAGACTAGGATTTCCATCATGTGGAGTTCCTTGGTTGGGGCGTTCCATGTTCTCAACCTAAAGATCAACGTAGGAATAGTAGGTGATTATGTTCCGTTTAAAATGAATTTTATAACGACGCTTTAGACACAACTTGCTTTTTCACTTTTTAAGAGTCGAGAAAAAGCTAAAGATGACTCTAGTCTCCTTCGATGTTTTAACGAGCCCGAAGTGACAAATGCTCGGATGGACTTTTTCAGTTATAGAGTTTGAAAAAGGCCAAAAGAAACTGCTCTGGAGTTCTAGGCAGAGGGTGTGCCAAACTTTTCGCAAAACCACAGAATACGTTTTACGGTACGAGTGGTCGATCTTCGTGAATGTTGTGTTCAATGCATTGCGATCAGTAGGGCGGCCGACACGGTTTCCTATGGATAAAGGCTTTGTTCCTATAGGGGTCTCCCAATATATACGCGATGGTACGTGGGAGCACAAGTCCGTATTGATACTTATCGCTTCACCGTGGAGGAATCACCCAACCACTCAACGCTAAGATATCATGTTTAACGACGCCGGAACATGTCTCTAGCTTAGACCTCTATGTGTTTGCGTTATGTTTCAATGCGTTGTTATGTAAATTCAATTCATTTTAATGTTGATCTTGTTTAGCAGTTTGCCTTTATGGATCACCACGAGATGTATGATAACACTCCTAAATGCAGCCTAAGATGATAAGCAAGCTTTTCAATCTTTCAACTTTGAAAATTTTAACTACTGAAGGAAAAGAAAGATAACATATTTTCACATAGATCATAGAGCGCACACTAATGCACTTTTTCCTAAATCATCATACAAGCTGTCATAATGCACATGCACAATGCAGGTATTTCTTTTCTCTTTCTTAATGTTTGTGCGACACAGAAAGAAAGCTGTTGTATAATTTTGAATTCAATTTCAAGTGAAAGCAAACAAGCTTGTCCAAAATCAAAAGACACCTTAAGATTTACTTGTTTCGACACTAGAAATATATAAATTCAAACCAAATGACGAAAGCAAAAGCTCAATCAGCTATGAACAACAAACAAACTAACTCTTAAGATCAAAACGACACTTTATCACAGGTCTAGATCTAAGAGGTCACAGCAAGACTAGTTCACTTTCGTTATGGGAAACTGTAAATGATACAAGAAATACACAAAGAACAACTACAGTTTCTTTATACAACCGAGGCGGAATAGTGGCAAGGAAAGTTGGGTTCAGATAGGTACATTGACTGGTAACAGGCAGCAAAAACAAGAGTGAAAACAGGGCAAGAAACAGCAGGAAACCCCAGTAGCACAAGGCAAGACTGGTCCAGCGTAGGTGGGACACTGTCTGTTTGACCTTCAGCGCAGGTAGCCCCTTCGGGAACTGCGCTGAAATGCAGACAACCTTCACAGCAGTTGCACTGAAGAACGAAACTTTCGTTTCTCTTGGTTTCCGGGTCACAGATTGCTAAAAAATTCACAGTTTTTGGCCAAATCAGAAGCTATCAGTCAAGTACACACTAAGGGATGAAAAGGAGGATGAAAAGCTATCACTAAGAGCTTATTAGAGTCCTTGTGGATCAGCTCTTCAAATCATAAACTTGCCCAGAAACTGAGCTAGAGTAGCTGCCCTCTACTTTTCATTTGAAAGATCCAAATGCAGTTCGATTCGGTACTCCCTGTGTTTATGAAATGAATAGCAAAAACACAAACAACCAACAAGATACGATCCCCAGCGGAGTCGCCAATTTGTTGTTGGGAAAAGTATCCAATACGGAATGACCCTATCCCACTCTAAGGGTGATAGTACCTCAGCAAAAACCGAATGCAAAGCTATTCAAGATTACTTCTTTATGAGATGTAAGAGAGAGGAGAAAGGGATCCACTAACCGTTATCTTCCGCTAATGGTTGATCCAATCTTCCCTCTTTGCTGCTTGCTCCCAGCTCCTTGCTCTTTCACTGGCCCAGCTACACAGAGATCCTGCAAAGCACAAGAAAGGGAAACTACAAGAAGCATACATCCATAACTGATTCAAGGATTAGAATAAATCAAACATACAAGTATCAATACGCCACAAAGACACATGCATATAGAAGAACCTCAAATGCTTTATTAATGGAAGAAGTAAAGTTCTGAGAGTGTTACAACCATAAGAGGCCCAATCCAGCAACACCTCCCAGCAGAAAGAAATCTCCTCTTCACCTCCCTCAAAGCAATCACCCAATAGTTCTATGCACAAACCAACAGCACTTCCTTACATTCACAAGATTCCAGCCTCCCTAGACCTCATGAGAGAGCTCTATATATAGGAGTTTTGGAGAAAGGATGAGTCAGCTTGAGCTTGGCATGGAGCTGACTAGTGTCCTCTCCCACTTCAGTTATTCTTCAGTTCTTGAGTCCACTTGGAGTTTCTTACTTCCACTTGGAGATCTAGATCCTCTTACTCATCACAAGGCGAATTCCCTGATCCAAGTGTCATTTTGGAAGCTTCCTGGGCATTTGACACCTTGCAGAATGACTGTGCCACTTGGCCAATCTCGCCCAGCGCAGGTAGCCTTCATTAGAGTTGACATTCAGTGCAGGTACAGAGTGGAGCAATTGACATTCAGCGCAGATGCTCAGTGGAGCAGTTGACATGATCCAGAATTAGCTTGTTTTTGAGTGTTTTCAGGTGGAGAACTGATATTTAGTGCTGTGGTTTGCTGACCTTGTTCCTCTAGGGGTAGGAACAACATGTTTAGGGACTTTGGATCCCTTAGATTATTGACATTTCATGCTTCATGCTGTAAGGCACAAAAATGTCTATAACAGGCAGGCAATGTGGTGGACTGAAAGAGCACTTCTGGGTGTTGTTTCTCTTTGGGATCTGCCTCGATATCCTGGATGAGCAGGAAGCAGAAGTCGGTGGCTTTGAGCACCGCCAAGGAAGAGTACATTGCTGCTCGTATGGCCCCCTGTGAGGCAGTCTGGTTGTGAAAACTCTTCAGTGAGTTGTTTGGATTTACATTGGATACCACCGTGATCCTGTGTGACAACCAGAGCAGGATTTGTTTATTAGACAATCTTGTATTTCATGATCGCTCCAAGCATATCGATATCAGGTACCACTATATTCAAGATATGGTGCAGCGGGGAGCAATAAGGCTCCAACATATTGGTATAGATGAACAAGTCGCCGACATTTTCACAAAGCCCTTGGGAAAGGTCAAATTCTTGACTTTTCGAGAATGACTTGGTGTCGTTCAGAGACCCTCCTATGAGGGTCGAGTATGATGTATTGAGCTATGGGAGCTCCAGGGGGGCGCGAGGTACTTCTTGGAGCGACATGTGACCACAGGGAGACTCACCATCCCCTGTTGGTGCACTATGTATAGGGTGAAAGGTTAAACCTTCCCCTGTGACACCCTGTGGCAACTGTGGAACATGATGATTAGTTATCCTGTGGGCCAGGATGATTAGTTCTCTGTGGCGACTATGGAACAGGATGATTAGTTCTCCTGTGGGCTAGGATAATTCCTTCTTCGTGGTTTCTATTAGATAGGATGATTCATTCTCCTATGGACAGGATGATTAGTTCTCCTGTCGAGGCATCCTACCCATGCAGTCTAGGACTCATGGGAAGTACCTCTCATCTTATCAATGAATAGGGAAATGATGTTAGGGACCATAGTAGTACTGTCGATGGACGCATTGTTGTATCTACTGTACTCCCTATGCTAGGATGACCTCTATTGATCTAGGATCAATGATACTGATATGGGATCAGTGAGAGTGTTATGACACACTCTGAGACTGACTTCGGGTCAATGGAGGATGGTATGATACATCCTAAATCATTTCTTCTTCTTCATAATTTGAGCAGAGCAGAGCAAGACCAAGTTGTGCAGGGCAGTGCATTTGATGGTTGGGATAGTAGCGACGGTCAAACGGATTGTAGATGGAGTTCTCCCTAGTTGAAAGGGAGTGTTAAAATTGGAAACTAGGGCCAAACTCCATGTGGGTCACCTTAGTTATGGTTGCTGATATTTTTCCTAGATTCCTCTTGTCGAGAGGTGTAGGATTGATCTAAAGATCATCCGATTCCGACAAGTATTTATGGAGATATGAATTTATTTCTAATTACTTGACAAATTGTCAAGGTTGACCAGCAGCTAAGTGTGTGGCACACATGCCCAGCGTTTCATATAAATAGAAGAGAGGTTGAGTCATTTGCAACTCATCTCATCACTCATCTTCTCTCTCTCCTACACATTAGATGAGCCTCTCTCTCTCACACATGTGGCTGAAAAAGGAAGACGCAGATTTCTGGTTAGGGCAGCGTTGACTTGGGTTGACCTAGCTGCAGGTGGGTAGATTGGATAACATTGACCAGCGTGGAGGCTTTCTTGACTGTGGATTGGGTTGGGCAGCCTCTCCTAGGCTAGCCACAGTTCTATTTAGCAACTTTGACCAGGTTTGACCACCTCTTTGACCAATGTTAATTGTCAAGGAGCTGTTGCAGGTTTGACCAGACTTTGACCAAGTGTTGACTGTTGTTTGACTGAGATTTGTGGACTATTTTGGGCTGCTAAAGACAGTTGTTGAAGATCGAGTTCTTCAAGTTGACTAGAAGTCAACCCGTGGTTGTTTTGACCAAGTTTAACTGTGCTGATTTAGGGTTCTTTGCTGCAGTTATAAAATTACAGAACTCTGCATTGTACTATTTCTCTCTGTTGAACTATTGAAGATAAAAGAAGATTTGATCAAAGGGTTTCCCCGCATTGGAGTTTGTCCCTGGCTAGCCGCCACATCTTGTGTCTCTTGTCTTGGCTTGTTTTTTGTTGATCTTTTAATGTTCTATCTACACTTTACATTATGTTTATGTGATTGCTAATCTGTGGCTAATAAGAAGAAAAGAAGTAAATTGCTCTAAGTATAGAACATACCATAATTTAACAAGATAGAACATAAACATAAACATCAGAAAACAAGCCAAGACAAGAGGACACAAGATGTGGTGCCAGCCAGGGACAAACCCCAATGCGAAGAAACCCTTGATCAATTCTTCTTATGTGTTCTTCAATAGTTCAGCAGAGAGAGAGAGATAGTACATATACATCAGAAGTCAACATTTTGACTTATCAAAATAAGAGCAAAGATCTTCTCTAAGAAGATGTCACATGAGATAGCTGATCTGGAATTAGGTGAAGGCATACTGCTTCAACTCATCCTCCAAGGTGACTCCATCACCATGTTTCACCTCATTGTGTTTCACCTCATCATCATGCTACACCCGTCACTGTGTTGCACCCATTCACTGAGCTGCTCTTATCACTGAGTTGCACCCAATCATGGTTGTACCCATCATTGTGCACTATGCTGCACCACTCACTATTGTACCCATCACTGTGCACTATGCTGCACCACTCACTGTTGTACCCATACATGCTGCTGTACATACTGCATCCAATATGCTGCAACCATTTACACTCACCAGCCTTAGCTGCTTGCTATGGCTTGCGGCCTAGCAGAGCAGCTAGGCTATAGTTGCAGATCCCTTCAACAGGTCTTCAATGCAGTGATTACATTCACTGTTTATTGCCTTTACCCCTTTCTCCATCCATCTGAATCAAAGTCTGCAACATACAACAATTTGTGCACTTGCATTTATGTCAACACAACCCTAATCATATGTTGTCCAATCACGCCTTGCTGAACACACATCTTTCAACACTCTACTTCATGTCATATGCTTGAAGCTGGACACTGTCCCTGTCCAAAACAACGGACAGATTAGGCATCATTTGGCTGTGGTATGACTGTGGCTAGGGCATGTTTGAATACACTTCCTTTTGACTGCATCTAGAGCTATTGAAGACTTCCTCTTTTCAGCTTATAGGAATCCTCTTCTTGTTGCGGATTATATATCCTTGGTTATGGTTGCATGGAGTCTCTCTTTTGCTACAGGATAAGGCCAGCGATTAGGGTGTCTACGGACTGTGACAAGGGCACACATATAACAACAGCTAGGTCTCTTTTGAGCAGTGTGTAGACCTCTCCTTTGGACAGTGGATTGAGGACCCTTTGAACAGCGTATGGAGAGCCATCTCTATGACTACAGTTAGGGTTCATAAAGACCCTCCTTAAACTGCGGCCTAGTTTCCTCAAAGATTTCGGATAGAAGACTGTGTCTAGGTTAGGGCAGTGGCCAGATAGACTTCTTCTGGACAGCGTTGAGTTCACTTTAGCATATAGGCCTCCTTGTTGTGTATTCACCTTCTTGACAGCATTATAGGGCATCTCCTTTCATGGCTGTGATTTGATATTCCTTAGGGCAGCATTAGGGCATCTCCTTCCATGGCTATGATTTGATCTTCCTTAGGGCAGCATTAGGGCATCATTAGGCTAGTGGTTAGGGCTTCAAAACCAGGGTTTAGCCTTCTCCATGATAGCATAGAGCCTTCTCCATAAGGATTCTTCCATTAGGGCAAAATTGTGTCTTAGGATCTCTCCTCCCACCAAAACCCAAAGACAAGTGGAGAAGAAGAGATCACAAGAAGAGTGTGTGTACAAATGATTAGCAAGCCACCTGTTTTTATACTAAAACGTTCAGCACAAGTGGGGTCAATTTGGTTGCTGGGCAACCTTGATGAATTGTCCCATAACACAAATAAATTCATATCTCCATGAATACATGTTAGAATCAGATTATCTTTAGATCAATCTTACACCTCTCGACGAGAGGAATCCAAGAAAAATATCAGTTGCCATAAATAAGATGACCCACATGGATTTTGGCCCTAGTTGCCAATTTTAACACTAACGTTGAAGGAAGAAGGGAGTTCGAAATTCCTGCAGAGGCAACAATTTGAATCCCCGGAGGGATTCCGTAGTCCAGGCCAGGAGGGAAAGATTTTCGTGGTAAATCTCTCTCTGAGTGAGTCGACAGAGAGGTAGGATTTCCAGATTGAAATTTGTTAGTGGCAAAGGGAGGAGCACAGTAGAAGCTTCAACGAAGAAGGGTTTCTGGTGTGACATAGTTTTCTGCAAGCAGTTGTCGTGCAAAAAGACGTCAGAGTGAAGAAGAGACACTTAGGGAAATTCTTCCTCAGAGAATTCGTAGCCAAGGAATTTGAATTCTCATTTGCTGAGCAGTAGCAAGAGAGAGGAGGTCATTCGACTTTTTTGATTAGCAGAGATGGCAGCCAGTGGATTGAGAGATTAGCATCGGTTGGATGGTGCATCCAACTATGTGATATGGAAGGCAAGGATGACATGTCTTCTACATGAAAATTTTCTCAAGACATACATTGACCGTGTGGTAGTTGTGCCTGCGGATGCAGATCCACTCAAGAAGTACAAGGGATAAATGGCAAAGACAAAGAGAATGATCCTCGATGAAGTGAAGGATCATGTGGTCTATCACATCGCTGGCAGAGAGACTTCCAAGGAGATGTGGGATGCATTTTCAACGTTGTATCAAGGATCTTCCGAGCAGGGAAAGATGTATTTAGAGCAAAAGATCAAGTCCACATAGATGCAAAAGGGGGAACGCATTGATCCGTTCCTTACAAAGCTTCAAGAGACCCGAGATGAGCTAGCAGTTGTGGGGTCTACACCTCAGTCTTCCGGGATGGTAAGATTGGCCCTAAATTCGGTTTCAAGAGAGTGGCAGGGATTTGTCCAGAGCATCCTGGGCAAGGAGAACTTGTCAGACTAGGAAGGAATGTGGGCAGCTCTTAAGCAAGAGGTGCTGAGGAGAGACTTGGTCAAGTGCAAACGTACGGAAGCAGCAATAGTGGGTCGAAGCCCAAGGAGGAGGATGAGAATGCATCCCTCGCATCCAAGGGGCAGCAGGAGCAGCGGAGGCAAAAGAAGGACGTCTCGAAGATTAAATACTTCAAGTGTGGTAAATTCGGTCACTACACAACACAATGTCCTCTCAGGAAGAAGGAAGAGAAAATCGAGGAGGAGGAGTTTACCATGAAACTCAAGATACCTCTAGGAAGGAGGTGGGCTGATTTAGAGCTATAGTTTTAAAGGACTACAAATGGGCAGGATCCTTGAGGAGTCCACCTCTCGGAATACCATGTTATGGGAGCGCAGATCAGTAGTAGTAGGATGGACCAGGTCTGTTGATGCATAGGAGTGTTAGAGTGACAGTTGAAGTGGCTAGGAGCACCAGAGATTAAGCAGCGTGGAGCTAGAGTTGACAACAGTGCAGTCGACACAGAGCAGAGTCAGCAGCAGCACAACGGCTTCAAATGGTCAGCGACAATCAGACTCCAACAAAGATATGCATCATATTGAACACTTGTTCAATAATTTGGGATGTTTTTTAGTTGTTGATGCAGTAACAACAACAACTAGAGAAGGTTGTAGTGCAAATGCAGTATTGGCAGTGGCAGTGTCAGCAGCAGCATGGATGCAGAATTGAGAGGGAGTTGTAGTACAGATGCAGTGTTGACAGTGGCAGGGTTAGCAGTAGTACATATGCAGTATTTGCGCAGTGGTTGGTGGAAAGGATGTCAGACATCAACAACACAGAAGGAGATGTTACAAAACAGAGTGATGCTAGAGCAAGGTGCATTGCTAGAGCACATTCCTCGCTAAGAGGGAGTGTTGATTTCTGGTAGCATCGGATGTGCTCTAAGTCTCAAAATTTGCAGGGAGGCTTATACACATGCATTATCCAATACCCAGATATCAATTTGAGAAATTTCACCCGGAGACAGTTTTATTAAAATAATTAATTATTTTTAATGGGACCCTAAGTCTAAACTTAGGAAATTAAAATAATTAATGGGTATTAATCTAAACTATGGGTGAAACTTCTAGAAGAAGATGGAGATCGACTCGAAATGATTTGTGCCATTGATTAGAATCTAATCTAGGTCATTGGTTCTCAACTGGAGGATTACAAGAAGGACATCGATGGGCACTTGGAGAACACATCGAGTAGAGTTCAAAGGATCGAACTTCTAACGCGGAGCAGCTACTAGTGAGAAATTCGAAGTGAGCTTTTGTAGTGAGGGGCAGGGATAGTTCTGGTTGGAATCTGGGAGAGGCAGCGCAGAGCCAGAAGAGGCTGATGCAGGGCCACGCAGAGGCAACGTAGGTTGATGTATAGGCAATGCAGAGCCTTGTGGAGGTCTGAAAATTTGTTGGAAGAATAGATTTAAGAGGCCAAAAGCCAGGGTGTGAGACCGGGAGGTGAAAATCGAAGTTCCTGGGAAACAAATCGATCAGCGGAAGGGGTGACGTGGTCCCTAGAGGCTGTGACACTGGGCTGACACAGTGATTGTGTAGAGGCAGCATAGAGGCAGCCAGGGGTCGTTCATTCAGTGGTTGGATCAGTCAGATCTCTAATGATAGTGTGAGGTAATCTCATTTATCTCTCTGTTAGTGATATTCTCTATACTGGATAGCCAGGAGTGCATCCAGAGATTTTATTCAGAAATTACTACTGCATAATAATAAAACCCTCAGCTGCTGCACTGATTTTCCCACATTGGGTTTTTCCAGGGACATTTGTCCAAAAAATAATTGTGTAGATGTGTTGTGTATTTCTTTCTTGTTCAGTTTCTTGTTTCCGCATTTTATTTAAATGGTGAAAGCTGCAGCGTATTAGTTTCGGTGTTTATTGTAGGAAACAATAAATAATTTTGTTCAATAATTAACAAATAGAAGAAACATAATCAGTTGCTGCAGTCAAAATTTGGGCATCCAAATTTTCACATATCTATCAAATATGGTGTTTCTTTTTACCTTGTGCTATTGTCCCTACCTTTGAATGAGCTCATCAGCTACGTGACAAAGTGATTATGTGACTGTTCATGTGAAACCTCAAAGGTTTCTTGTAAATTCATGAGCTGTTTTCCATCCCATCTACCCGGGTTCAAGTCCTGGAGACATGGCCCATCATAGTAAGGCTGGAAGGATAGGCATCTCGTTGGAGTCTGGGTTCCCGGCTCCAGTTCCGGTGGTTTCCGGACATCTCAGTCCTAGGTTGAACTATGAGTTCCTGATATATGTGTCTAGTGAGTTGTTGCATATACCTGGGGAGGTTGCTAGTTCCCTATCAAAAATGGTTGAAAAAATTGTGAGTTGTTTATGTAAATCATACCCATTCCCCCACTCTAGTTGGCATACAGTGTACGCAACTCAAGTATCATTTGTAATTCATTATATCATCACTGAACGCTCTCTAATAAGTGATTTAGCCTATGGGCACCTACAAAATATGGCACTTCTCTTTACTTCGTTTTATTAGCTCTATCTTTGAATGAGTTCATTAGCTATGTTATGAATTGATTATGTCGGTATCCATGTGAAATCCCAATAGTTCCTGTAAATTCACGAGTTGTTTCAATAAATTGTACCCATTTCCCCATTCTAGGTGGCATAGATTTATACTTTAGAGGTAAATGTTATGAAAATTTCTGAATCTACACATCAGAAGTCCTACTGCAATCACTGGTTTACCATCTCCTACTTTTTTTTACATTCAACAAGTTATTATTATTTAAATAGCGATGAAAACATTATTGCAGACTACACATACATACAAATCATGAACTGAAATGAAATGAGACAAATACACAAGGGACACCGTTATTTTTGGACAATTGTCCCCAGGAAAACCCAATTTGGGAAAATCAGTGCAACATATAGAGGGTTTGTATTATTAAGCAGATTTATGAATACAACTAGTGTGCAAAATCCATCTCACCAAACAGAGAGTAAACCCGGCAGAAGTACCTCTATCCAGATACAGATGAACAAACCCCACAGGTGACTTTGATGTTCCCAGTGATGGGCAGCGGTGGTTGCTCCAAGCTCTGCGTTGGAACTGTGTCACCTCCTCTAGAGTTGCATCATTGCGACACTGCTTCACTGTGTCAAAGCTCTCCCTCTGCGTCACTGCGACACTACGTCAGTGCTCTCCTGCTGCGTCACTGCGAGTCTGCGACACTGCATCAGAGTTCTCCCTCTGCATTGTCTCTCTTGGTGCTGCTTTGCCTCTCTGTTATGTATTCTTGGCCTTAAACTGAAGTCCCTTTTACAAACTATTGAAGAAATTTCAACCCCCACTCCGGTTATCAGTTTTCCTTATCACTCCATGCATTTAGTTTTAAATCCAAGCATGATAAAAAATTCTAAAATCTAGAAATGATTCAAACACAATTTAGAGATTTCACAACCGCTGAAATTGCAGAAATAAAACACAGCAAAATTATGACAGCCACACAGAAAATAACACAATGATTTTTGGTCAATGTGACCCTAGAAAAATCCCCTACAACTCTTGGGGAAAACCAGTTTGAGAGCTCTTCTTTATTTCTAACAATGCTTTTACAGAGAAACTGAAATATATAGTAAAAACTCCAGTAACCACAAAATACAACTTATCTCGATTTTCGTGCTTGCACTCTGCCTCGAAAATAGTGCCAATCAGCAAACAACTAAAACATAAATTTTTCCAACAATAAAACAGCATTAAATGTTGTACGGCCTACCTGGAAAAACATGCCCAGAACTTGTACAGACTGTACTGACTATACGGATTTCAACAGTACAGCTGCCTCAAAATTCGTGCCCAAATCTGCCTTGAAATTCGTGCCCTTGTTGTTGTCCCTCTTCCTCGATATTTGTCCCTTTCTCCTGTTGTACAATTTTGCCTTGGGATGCCTGAAAATAAATGCTGCTACCCAAATTTGTTGAAATGTCTTCTTGTTGCTCTCCTTCACTTCCTCACTACTCAGAAATGTTCTCCTTACTCTCTCTTTTCTTTCTCTCAAATGCTCATGAAAGAATGAATTGATCTTTTCCTCTTCTCTTCTCCTTTTATTCTCTAAATGACCCTTTAGGTTACCCTAAGATCTAATGGTTGAGATTCATTTAGATCTATCAATGTGAATAAATATGCATTTAATTCTCACTTTCTATTTGTTAACTCACCCACTTAAATAAAGACCCACTTGGCCTTTTATTTCCATAGTCACTTTTTCACTTTCTAATTCTTCATTAACTTTAATAAAGTCACCTTTAAATTAGAATGTAACTTTACCACTTATAAAGTCACTTTTAAATTAGAATGTAACTTTACCACTTATAAAGTCATTTTTAAATTAAATTGACTTTACCACTTATAAAGTCACTTTAGGAGAAAAGTACAAATAAATTTGGACACTTTTCCCTAGGTCAAAGATCAAAGCCTTAGGGAACCACTTTTCCTCTGATACCCAAATTTTAACACTCCCTCTTACCGAGGAAAGTTTTTCTCACCACTCCCATCTTGTCTCTAAAATAGACATGCATGCCCCATGGTAAGGCTTTGGTGAAAATCTCTGCTACCTACTCATTTGTGGAAATGTACTCAAGCTTGACAGCTCCCTTTTGGACATAGTCTCTAATGAAGTGATACTTGATCTCAATATGCTTCAAGCTTGACAGCGCCCTTTTGGACATAGTCTCTAATGAAGTGATACTTGATCTCAATATGCTTTGACCTATCATGAAAAACAGGATTCTTCGTGAGTTTTATGCAACTCTGATTATCACAGTAAATTACTGAAGGTCTCAATGCCTGACAAAATAGACCAAACAAAATCTTGCGAAACCATATGGCCTCACAACTAGCCAAACTAGTAGCCATATACTTTGCCTCAACTGAGCTCAATGCAACTGACTATTGCTTCCCGCTGATCCACAACACAACTGCCAAACCCAACCCAAAACAACACCCGGAAGTACTCTTCCTATCTGAAGCACAACCTACCCAATCTAAATCTTTGTACCCTTCCAGTCTCACTCCATCACCCTGTCTATAATCCAAACCAAAATCCACAGTGCCCTGTTCTCCTTGGGGACATAGGAATATGTAAGGAACCCAAAGATACGAAAGCGCCCAACATCAAGGTTCTTCCCAAAAAAAACTTCCTTTGGAGTCACATTCCCCAAGGCACGATGTCGACTCCTGTTCTACAAGTACACAACAGTGTTGTAGGCCTCTACCCACAAAAATAAAGGTAACCCCTGATCATGAAGCATGGATTTGGCAGCCCCTATAATGGATTTGTTCTTTCTCTCTGCAACCCCATTCTGTTGGGGGTAGTAAGGAAGAGTGAACTCCCTCCTAATGCCTGCCTCAACACAAAAAATCAACAAAATCACCAAGGGTATACTCCCCTCCATTGTCCGACCTGAGGACCTTGATCTTCCTACCTGTCTGGGCCTCCACAAGAGCTTTGAACTCTTGAAACCGCTTGAAAACATCACTCTTGGTCTTCAAGAAATAAATCCAGGTCTTTCTGGAGTGGTCATCAATGAATAAAACATAGTACTCATAGCCACTCAAGGATACATGAGACATCCGACCACTCACATCGATATGAATCAAGTAAAGGATCTCGGTCACTCTGTTGTCACTACTGGGAAAAGGGGATTTGACAAACTTCCCCATAGCACATCCTCTACATAGATCAAGGTGATCAGAACTGAAATCTGACACACCAGTGGTGATCTCCCGCAATGTACTCAAGGCCCCATGATACATGTGCCCCATCCTGCAGTTCTAAATCTCACACAACTCTGAACTGCTAAATCTGTTGTCGGTTCTGTCTTGGGTGTTGCTACTCAATGCCATCAGCGGCTGGAATGAGAACTTGTACACCTTAGCATGGCACACACCAATCACTCTAGCTGAAGAAGCTGGAGTTCCCCTAGGATATATAAGCACCTGCCCTCTCCTGAACAACACATCATACCCTTTGTCCTCAAGTGTTAAGACGTATATCATGTTCTTCTTCATTCTAGGCACATATAGAACATCTGACACTTTCAAGGGAGATTTGGGTCCCCTATCAAATGTCAATGTCCCCACACCCACTGCTCTAACAATGTTGTCATCACCAAGTAGTACCTCCATATCAATATCACCCTCTGAAAGCTCTGAGAAGTACTCTCTGACTCTTGTCATGTGGCGGGAAGCGCCACTATCAACATACCAAATGCTAGAAGATGCTCTGCTAGCAGTGGGGTATGTGCATTCCCTCTAAATCTGTATGGCAGGTGATCTTGCACTAGTGGTCTCACAAGCTATGAACCCAAACTCCCGATCAAAGCTCTCTGAGAAGCTCCTTATCTCTGCAGAAGCTGCCATGGGTTTGTCTTTCCCTTTCTTGTTCTTCTTCTCTGGACACACAACAGCGTAGTGTCCCAACTTTTGAAAATTCCAACATTTGACTTTGAAATAGTCCTCCTTGTTCTGTTGCTTGCCTTTACCTTTGCCTTTGCCTCCACTATTGGAAGCTTGCTTCTTTTCTTTGCCCTTATTGCCTCTTGCTAACAATGCCACATTATCATCCTCCACCTGTTTGGCTGCCCCAAGATGGTTCTTTCTGATCTCATTTTGAATGCAATCATCCCACAACCTCTCCCAATCGGGATGGTTTTCCCGTGCAAAAATGCCATCCACAAAATTCTCCCAAGTTTTTGGAAAACCATTCAAAGCAATCCTCACGAACTTAGTGGGTGGAATGATCTCACCTACGACTGCCAACTCATCTCTCACTAAAGTGATCTTTGTGAGGTATGTTGTAGCACTATTAGTCTTAGCCATTTTAATGGCCTTCAGTTTCTCCTTTATGACCATTTTTATGTTGTCATTTGAGCTCTGGTAAAGACTGGTCAAGGTTTTCCACGTCTCATGTGCATAAGTCTTTCCTCTCACATGAGGAATGACATGGTCTTTGATTCCTCCCAGAATCAATATTTTTGCCTTAGCATTCTTTTTGTTAAACTATGCCAACTGTACAAGGTCAACAGGTACTACTACTGGGTTTTGTGTAGTATTTACCATAATGCCCCAGACTTCTGCTTCCTCAAAGATGCTCTGGATTCTCTCCTTCTATGCACTGTAGTTGTTCTACCCATCCAACATGTCTTCAACTCTCAAACCCAAAGACATGTTTCACTCTCCTACCAAACTGAAATTTTCAAATCTGTGGTAAAAGTTTATGTTTTCTGTGTAAAAATCAACTTGCTGTAATTTTCACTTTGTTGTCCCAAACTGCACTTTTCAGCCAACCAAGCTCTAATACCATGGAGAAATTTCAACCTCCACTCCGGTTATCATTTTTCCTTATCACTCCATGCATTTAGTTTTAAATACAAACATAATAAAACATTCTAAAATCTGGAAATGCCAATATTTTCTAAAAACACAAATTTAGAGACTTCACAACTGCTGAAATTGCAGAAATAAAACATAGCAAAATTATGACAGCCACACACAAAAAATAACACAGTGATTTTTGGTCAATGTGACCCTAGAAAAACCCCCTACAACTCTTGGGGAAAACCAATTTGAGAGCTCTTCTTTATTTTAGAAAATCTTTTTACAGAGAAATTGAAATACACAGTAAAAATTCCAGCAACCACAAATTACAACTTATCTCGATTTTCGTGCTTGCATTCTGCCTCAAAAATCTTGCTAATCAACATATAGCCAAAATAGAATTTTTTCCAGCAATAAAACAACATTAAATGTTGTACAACCTACCTTGAAAACCATGCCCAGAACTTCTTGTACATATTGTACAGACTGTACGGATTTCGGCAGTACATCTGCCTCGAAATTTGTGCCCTTACTGTTGTCCCTCTTCCTCGATTTATGTGATGTCCCTCTTCCTCGATATTTTTGCCTTTCTCTTGCTATACGGTTTTTCCTTGGGATGCACGCCAAAAAATGTTGTTGCCCAAATTTGTTGAAATGTCTTCTTGCTGCTCTCCTTCACTTCCTCACTGCTCAGAAATTTTCTCCTTGCTCTCTCTTCTCTTTCTCTCAAATGCTCATGAAATAATGAATTGATTTTTTCCTCTTCTCTTCTCCTTTTATTCTCTAAATGAACTTTTGGATTACCCTAAGATCTAATGGTTGAGATTCATTTAGATCTGGGGATGATAATAAATGTGCATTTAATGCTCACTTTCTGTTTTGTAACTCACCCACTTAAATAAAGAACCACTTAACCTTTTATTTCCATAGTCACTTTTTCAGTTTCTAATTCTTCATTGACTTTAATAAAGTCACCTTTAAATTAGAATGTAATTTTACCACTTATAAAGTCACTTTTAAATTAGAATGTAACTTTACCACTTATAAAGTCACTTTTATATTAAATTGACTTTACCACTTATATAGTCACTTTACGAGAAAAGTACAAATAAATTTGGACACTTTTCCCTATGCCAAAGATCAAAGCCTTAGGGAACCACTTTTCCTCTGGTACCCAAATTTTAACAACTGCCCCTCTCACTGCAACTCAAATCACCTATTCGATTTTCTCAACAAACCACACATTAGAAAAATCGAACTGATTGATCTCTCAAGTGTCTCTCCAACTTATCCTCAAGCCTCCTCTTATACTTTCCCCGTTGATGAATCAACGACTGAAATTAAGTCCCTAATCAACGACTAAGATTAAAACAGACTTGATCCTCGTCACTTAGAAGTTTCTCACCCATATTCTTATTAATACCCATTAATAGTTTTATTTTCCTAAGTGATCCTCGTCACTTAGAAGTTTCTCACCCATATTCTTATTAATACCCATTAATAGTTTTATTTTCCTCAGTTTAGACTTAGGAACCTGTTGTCGCACGAAGTGTCTAGGCACCGCAACAACGCTCAAAGTAAGGGCTATCACTCTAATCCTTACTCACTCCGTTTAGACTCTCTTAGACAAGTCAAGGGGGGTAGTCCCTAAGGTGAATAGATAAAGATAGTCTGTGGAACACAGGCTTTAGGAGATTTTAAGGATGAACAACTCGATGGATTTCGAATAAGTCTTGGTCAATTGAGATAGATAGATTAAAATAAGGAGATTTGCTAGGTTCGACTCGGAAGAAAACGATGGCTAGGGTTTCTGAAATGATCTGCGCCGCCGTCACACTACAAACCAGAGATGGGGGTTGGTGGGCTCCAGTATTGTAGCAATAATGCTACAACTCTTGGGGCTTCCTATCTCTAATTTTATCAACCCGGTAGTTCGTACAAACTTGGAAGCGACGGTGCTGTATGCACAAGTACTAGCTCTTGTCGCAGCTGTCACTTGGTCAGCTGGCACAAGTCCGCTAGGGCTCAAGCCAACTTCTATATGCTCTCAGAAGAAGCTTTCTAAATGATGGACGAAGGCTATCTCAAGGGAAATTGATCTACTTTGCAAAAATGAACTGAAAGCCAACCAAAGCATGGAAACCCTAGTAAACCCTAATCTGACTAGTTTAACCTCTATGATGCAATAGTGAGATGCAAATGTATAAAAATGATGCCATTACTTCTAGTGATGTGAAATGCATGAACTCAAACTACTTTCGTTGAAAAGAACATTGTTTTTGTATTTTTGCTTAAGTGGTTGGAGTGATTATGGTTTTGTTTCTTATTAGGATTTGGCTGTGCAGAGGTGGTGCGAAGGGAGAGAAAGCTTGGGAAGGGTCAGGAGGGCTAGGAGAGCTCCCAGAGGGTCCCTAGAATCAATCCACAGAAGTCTACAACGTTCAGATGCTCGACAACCAAGTTTGCAGGCTTCTACAGGATGTCTGCAGGGGATCCTACAGGAAACTAAGGAATTCTACAGGAAGTCTGCTACCTTCTACAGGATGTGCTGTAAGTGGAAGTTTTGGGTGATGGTGAAGTGATGGAGGGGTATGGGTGGATAGGTAAGGTGGAGATGGAGCTTGTGATGGCTCAGGGACAGAGGAATAAGATGGAGAGAGAGTGCACGGAGTTGGTTGGTGAATAGAAGGATGGAAACAACGAAAGGTCAAAAAAATGAAGCTACGTGGCAATGGAAGAGTTGGAAGGTGAACGAGCTGAACAGAGGTCGAGTAGGTGGCTTTAGGCATGGTTAAGAAGAAGAAGAAGGAAGTGGAATGATATTGAGCAGTGTAAATAAAACAAATTGCTTATGTCTTGCACCAAAAACGAGAATCCATTAACCTGTGCTACCTGTGCTATTAAACCTATGAACAGCAATGTCAATCATGAAGAAAAGTCGTGCATGGAATTGTAATGAAGAAGTATGGCTCAAGAGAAAAATGCATGGAAGGATCCACGATTAAAACGACTGTGTTGCAGCTTGCATAAAAGTGGAAAAAGACTGCGTTTTTTTGGTGGTTGGTATAGACTGCACCCCAATCCCTAAACAGAGATGGCAGTGAAGGCACTAACAACCTTTTCTTGGAGCTCCAGTGAATTACAAACCTCCTATTCTGATCTAAGCAACTGAAAGTGATTTAACCATAAGCTAATCCTACTCAATCTTATTAAAGAAATCAAATCAGCAGACTGTGTTCTTGAAATGCATATCAAACAAGGAAACAAAGTGCTGGAAAGAAAGGAAAATAACACTACAAGAAGAGGAGATCTATTGCTCTCAGGTTGGGCCCTAACCTGAGAGCTATAGCTCCCTTAAAAGCTCAGAATTAGATCCAAATCTGCTTGCCTTTATTCATAATCAAAAGTCTAATGTCATGCCAAAACTGGCTTACAAAAACAAACACCGAGCTGTGCTCAAAAATTACAATATCAGTCCAAAAGTTCAAAAAGCTCCTAACAAAGGCTACGGCCTTCGTATTTATACACAATGAAGATCAAGCTGGCTTCCTCCATTCGTGGAGCTTGGCTGTCCAACTGAAAGTCAAACTGCTGTAAGACTGCTGATCCTGTAGAACGTGTTGGCTGCCTCTAAGCTCGGTGGGGAGAGCTGTTGGAGCTCGGAGTTAAGGTGAAAATCATGAGGAAGGTCACCAAGAATGTGGACAACCTCCCTATGAACCCGCAATTTCACCTTTGCAGTCTCCTTGTCTCCTTTTGCGTGGTCTTTTGCTCTCTTTAATGCCAAAAACCTGAAATCATCATGTATTAGCCACATAGATATAATGCCTGCCCTTCTTCCTACAAATAACACGAATATACTAAGAAATGAATGCATAAGTGATAAAATATGAATGGTTGAGCAAGGTAAGTAGGCCAATATGAGCCCAAATTGTACCAAAAATTGGGGCTCATCATCACCCCCCAGCTAAAATATTTGCTCATCCTTGAGCAACCTTGCTCCAGCTCCTTGTCCTTGGCCGAAAACTAGGGCCCGGAGCATGCTCTTCCTTTCCTGTTCTTGGTGGCCCTGCCTCTTCTGCCCCTGGCAGTGACGAGGGTGGCGCTTCCTCCCCCTTTCCTGTTTCCTTGAGCCGGGCTTCGGAAGCCGATTGGCCTATCCTTCGTGTCCAGGAGGTTATTTTTGGGCTTCCCCTCTCGAGGGTGGCCGATGTTTTAGAGGGGGATCTTTCATTGGGTGAAGTAGGGACACCCCCTAAAATGGTTTGGCTGCTCGGTGGAGGCTGTGGCTTGCCCGTTTTTATTCTCTTACTTCTCCTAGCTTCAAAAGGTAGAGGGATTTCACTCTCTTTCTTCTCCTTTGGCTTTGGAGGTGTACTGAGGGCGGCCAGCGCAGCTGCTGCCTCCTTTTCGAGAATGCCAGCCTTCTCTTTCTTGCGTTTTGCTTTCTCAGGGCTCCCTGTAGAGGGCCCCTTCTTTTCTGATTTCAGGATTCCTGTAGAAGACCCTGCTTTACCCACTTCCGGGCCTTCTGTAGAAGACCCTTTCTTTACCAATTTTGGGCTTCCCGTAGAAGACCCTGTTTTAGCCACTTCCGGGCTTCCTGTAGAAGCCCCTATTTTGGTAATTTTCGGGCTTCCTGTAGGAGCCCCTTTTTCAATGATTTTCGGGCTTCCTGTAGAAGACCCTTTCTCTGTTTTCGGGCTTCCTGTAGAAGCCTGTTTCTGCTTTCCTGTAGACACGGGTGTCACCACCTTGGCTTGCTTTGCTGCATGGGTTTTGCTTTTTGGTTTGGTTGCAGGTGCTGATGAGGTACTTGGGCTGATGTGGACCACCTCAGCTTTGTCCGTTCTGCTCTTCAACCTCTTTTCTCTTGCTGACAAGATGGGTGTGTCACATTTTTCTTTGTCATCCTTTTTCTCATGCTTCTTCTTTTGTTGTTTCTTCTGCATTGTGGTCGGGGTCTTCTAGCCTGTTTCTTTCTTTCCCTCGGCCACTGCTTCCTTTTCCTCACTGCTGGAGGAATTCGTTTCTTCAATCAACATCCTTATGTCTCCATCTCTTGTCAAATTCCTGAATGACTCCCATGAGAGGGGAACCTTATATGAATGAAGCGCATCTTCCACAAGAAGTTTGATCAACCCATGGTGGGCTACCTGATCTGGTATGCCTTCTTTTAACTTTGTGGCACACTCAATTAGGGACTGTAGCAGGAAATAAGGAATTCTCAGTTTCTGTTCTACAGGAAGATCAATCCGGTGCCTCAATTCCGTGAGCAACCGAAAGTGATATGCGTACACGATGCTAAAACGGCCTTCACAGGTTATATACTTCATGATTTGCAGGCTGAATTCATTCCATGGTGGCAGCAAGCTGGTTCTTCGCACCCCATTTTTTTCCTCCGAGAATTCCTCCTCAGGTGGAAAGAATTCTTTCTTGGCTTGCTGGCTCAACTTCCTTTCTTCCTTATCCCATGGCAAACCCATCAGAAGTTCAGTAATTCGACTGATATATTGCGGGGTGAGCTTGAGGCTTAGACCCCTGAAGTTCACTGTGGCCAGTGTCTTGGATTTCGGCTTCAGAGCCTGCAAAAATTCTTCTGCCACTTCATCATCGTAACCCTGCAATTTGTCACAAAAAGATATCCATTGAACCCGTGTGAAGAGCTCCACCACTTCCTGGTTTTCCCTTAACTTGGTTGAATCAGTGGGTTCTCGTCTAATAAACCCACCCGGCATGATAAAATTGTTTCCTTGACCAGAGGTGGTGATTGTGGAAGAAATTTGGTTTACTGAGATAGAGCGTAGAATGCCATGCACATAATCCACAAAACTTATATCTGAGGAACTTAACACAGTTTAATTACTCAACATCCTGTAGAATGACAGTATAGGCACAACAGACAACAATTTCACCATTTTTCTATGACCAGACTGTGGACGACACTTCTGCCACCTTTAATAACCAGTTGCATGAAGAGTTCAGGGTTACCTTTTTAATTGGCCACCTTTTTACGTGAGGCACCCGCTTTCCTATAGAAACTGTGTTCCTGTAGGATGACAGTGTTCCTGTAGAATGACAGCGTTCCTGTAGAATGGAGCGTGCGATTTTCGGGAGAGACTGCAGTCGGTCTGCGCCTTGGGTGTGCTTCTCAA
Organism: Pinus tabuliformis; assembly: GCA_031772625.1. Taxonomy (NCBI): domain Eukaryota; kingdom Viridiplantae; phylum Streptophyta; class Pinopsida; order Pinales; family Pinaceae; genus Pinus; species Pinus tabuliformis. The sequence goes on from CM062815.1 coordinate 46,191,005, forward strand.
TCGTTCTGATAGCCAAAGGCTCGGCGTATCAAACTGCAGAAGGATCAGGATAGCCGCTCGAGTTCAAAACGGTGGTTGATAAATGCATGAGTGCAATCTAGCCGATTAGATTTTGAATTCGGCGGAATCCGTAGCGCGGGGGTGAGCTGTCCCCGCCGGACCGTTGGGTGACGTCATCCCATCATTCAACTGCGCGTTCACTTGTTGCCGCATCAATTCCCGTAGATCTGCCGCCGCCTCTTCGGTTAAACTTGTTTTTTTCGACGGGATTGCTCTCACGTGCGTGCTGCTATTCTTTTTGTCATGGCCGCCACCCACACATCCAACTAGACCATTAACTGGACGACGTGGCCGGCCAAATGACCATACGGCCGCTCAACCCATTCACCTTTACACTTTGCAATCAATCAAAGTAACATTCATGCAATCTGATGGAAGGAAGGGTCGAGACACTTACCTGCGCAGCTGCACACGATGTTTCGGTTCTTTGGACGCTGATGAGTGGATTTACTTGATGCTGGCGAACTTACACAGGCCCGGAGGTCCATGTTCATGAGCTGCCGACGATGGATGGGATGCTTTAGTTGCATGCGCCCACGTTTCATTGCATATGGCCTGCGCTGTGAATGGTATCCACTCTAGCAGGCTTAACTGTTACAGGACTCCCGCGGGATGTCTTGGAACAGTTTTTCCTCCTTGGGTGCATGCTGCATGACGATGGATGGCCTCACGATCACGCTCCCGGAGCTTCTGGATGACTGGGATGCACATGGTGTGAGATCTCTAGCGCTTTTTCCCATTTACAATTTGCTTTTTCTCGAGACTCATCGATCTGCTTTGCTGGTGCAGGTAACTTTGTTGCATGTCGACAAGGATGGTGGAACAAGATAACAACAATGTGCAAGGGTGACAACAGTGGCTTGCATGCGTCCAAACCGATCCTTAGCCGTTAGATCTCCTCATGAAATGAATTCTGGCCCGTTCTGAGCTTCTACAGGAAGTTTCCTGTAGAAATACAACGCTTCCTGTAGAAAGGTTGCGTTCCTGTAGAGAGTCTGCACCTTCCTGTAGAAAATCTGCATCTTCCTGTAGAAACTCTGCATTTTCCTGTAGAAAATCTGCGTCTTCCTGTAGAAGACTCAAGCTGTAATAAAATTGCACATACCTTGGAGAAAATGAGTATTCTTGGAGGAGGTGCTGGTGAGGTGTCCTGACTGCATGATGAGGACCCTTGGCTTTGAGTTGAGAGGCTTCCTCTCCTCCATAGAACACCTGCATGCAATTTTACATAATGAATCTGCTGACCTTGTTTTTTCTTGTGTTTTTTTTCCTTCTTTTCTTTTTTCTCTCTTTTTTTTTTTGAAAAATAACAGGGGCGCCTCATTGAGGTTTTCACCCTTGCCATCTGCCTTAAGCGCCCTAAAGAGGTTTTCACTCAAGGATCTTTTTCCAATTTTTTTTTTGAAAAGACAATAGGGGCGCCTCAATGAGGTTTTCACCCCTACCACCTGCCTTGGGTGCCTCAGAAAGGTTTTCACCCAAGGATCTTTATTATTTCTTTATTTTATTTTTTTTTTAGATTCTTCAGGGTATGCCCAAAGCAGAGGCAGAACCCTTCTCTATGACCAACACTGCCTTCTCCATAGTTTTGATGAACTCTTGTCTTGAGGGAGGCTTCCTGTAGATCTTCAATCGATGCCCATTGATAAGCATGGGGATGGCTTCCTCATCAATGGTTCGAATAAGAACAGATCCATTGTCATGACATTTTTCCACTGAATATGGCCCTAGTCATCTGGTTCTCAGCTTTCCCTTGAAATCTTTGTATCTGGAGTCATACAACAAAGCCCAATCTCCCGGCTGAAATTGCTTGTCATGGAGATGTTGGTCATGCCACACCTTTCTCTGAAGTTGAACCACTTCTGAGTGAAGGAGGGTCTGCATTCGGTGCTCATCCAGTCCATTTAGCTGCAATAGCTTTTCTTGTTGTGCATGGCTGAGATCTAGGTCCAGCTGAGCTGCCATCCTCAAAGTGTTGTATTCAAACTCAATGCATAGCAAAGCTTTCTTCCCATAGACCAGCTCATAAGGTGTGAAGCCGGTGGTGGTCTTCCAAGTGGTGTTGTAAGCCCATGTGGCTTCAACCAGGCGATCTGCCCAGTCCTTTCTGCTGCTGCTCACCACCTTAGTCAAGATCCCTTCTGATGCTCTATTGGTGACTTCCACCTGCCCATTTGCTTGAGGGTGATAGGGGATGGAAGTCCTATGCTTGATCTTGTGATGAGCTAGTAGATCTTCAACCAGGTTGGAGGTGAACTGGCTCCCTTGATCGGTGACCAGCTCTCTTGGATAGCCAAACTTATAGAAGATGTTTTCTCTTAGGAACCCGGCCACCTTTTCTTCTGTTGCTGCTTTGATTGCTTTGGTCTCTACCCACTTTGTCAGGTAGTCAGTGCACACAATGATGTAAGACCTTTGCCTCGAAGGAGGGTTGATTGGGCCCACAAAGTCCATACCCCACTTCTCAAATGGCTCAAGAGTCACCTGAGGTTGGAGAGGCATCTCATCCCTTTGGGTCGGTTTCCCCATTCTTTGGCATTGGTCACACTGGCTGACATATCTTCTGACATCTTGATGAAGTGTGGGCCAATAGTAGCCTGCCTGCAGGATCTTGAAGGCAGTTCTCTTTGCTGCAAAATGTCCTCCACAAGGCCCATCATGACAAGTGAGGAGGATATCAAAGACTTCCTCCTCCCTTACACAACGCCTTAAGATCTGATCGGGGCCAAGCTTGAATAGATTGCCCCCGATCCAAGTAAATGAGGCACTTTTTCTGATGATTCTGCTCTTCTCTCTTGAAGATAGGTGCGGAGGGAACTGTGCTGAAACAAGGTAATTTGCTATATCAGCAAACCATGGAGAGAGTACTGAAATAGCAAACAGATGTTCATCGGGCATCTGGTCATCCACCGTTCCATCCTCATCTGCAGACAAATCCAATCTAGATAAAAAGTCAGCAACAACATTTTCTCTACCTGGTTTGTCAACAATGGTCAAATCAAACTGCTGCAATAAAAGTAACCATCTAATAATACGAGCATTCACATCTGGTTTATTCATTAAATATCTAATTGCAGCATGGTCTGTATGTACAAAGGTTTGATAGCCAGTAATATAATGTCAGAACTTGTTCAGTGCATGGACCACAGCCAAGAATTCTTTCTCGGTTACAGTGTAATTTAGCTTAGCTTTGGACAAGTTTTTGCTAACAAAGTAAATGGCATATGGAAGTTTTTGCTCAACTTGTCCTAAAGCTGCACCTATGGCTTTGTTCGAGGCATCAGTGTGGATGTGGAAAGGTAGGGCCCAGTTTGGACCTCTCAGGATTGGGGCTAACACCAACTTGTCCTTCAATTCATTTAAAGCCCTCTGAAAATCGTTAGTCCATTTAAACTCCACATCTTTTGCCAACAGGCCAAACAATGGCGAGGCTAGCTTGCTGAAGTCTTTAATGAATCTCCGGTAATATCCTGCTAATCCCAAGAAACTCCGAACATCCCTTACCTTTTGAGGAGGTGGAACCTTCTTGATGAGAGAAATTTTGGTAGGATCCACCTGCAACCCTTGGCAAGAAATGGTATGGCATAGCACGGTCCCTTCAGTCATTAGGAATTCACATTTTTCAGGACTAAGGGACAAGTTCATCTCAATGCATTTGGTTAGGACTTTTCCCAGATTGGACAATGCTTCCTGAAAGTTGGCCCCATAAGGAGTGAAGTCATCCATATAGATTTCCACTGCATCATGGACCATCTCCGAGAAGATGCTTAAGACAACTCTCTGGAAAGTAGCAGGAGCATTGCATAGCCCAAAGGGAAGGACTCGGTAGGAAAAGGTGCCCCAAGGACAAGTGAAGGTGGTCTTATCTTGGTCTTCCGGGCTGATTTGGATTTGGTTGTACCCGCTAAACCCATCCAGGAAAGAGAAGAACTTCTTTCCTGCCAGTCCATCCAACACTTGGTCTATGAAAGGTAGAGGGAAATGGTCTTTCTTAGTAGCTTTGTTCAGTTCTCGGTAGTCCACACAGATTCTCCATTTCCCATTTTTCTTGGGAACCAACACCAGAGGGGACACCCATTCACTATCTGAGATGGGGTAGATGAATCCGGCATCCAACAGTTTTTGCAATTCTTCCTTGACAATGTCCTTAAGGGCTGGATTCATTCTCCTCTGGGGTTGCCCAACCGGCTTACAATCCTCTTTGATGTATATGTGATGGGTACAGACCGAAGGATGGACTCCTTTCATCTCCTTATAGCTCTAAGAAAAAGCATCTAGGTGACTGGCCAACAGGCTACACAGCTCCTTTTCCTGGGAAAGAGATAGGGAGGAGCTGATCTTCAACGTTCTCTCAGGGCCGAACTCCACATTCTTGACTCTGGGAGTGACAGGGTTGGTTGTACAGAGATCCACTAAGGCGCCAGCTTGGGCATCCTCCACCAATTTCTCTAAGGATAGAGCACTGGAAGGTGGATTCTGGATCAAGGTCTCGATCAAGTCATCCTCGGTTGGGGGGTCTCTTCTAGTGGTATCTAAGGTGCACAGAGGTGCTGAGTACACCTCGTCTTCCTCTCCTTCCTCTAACCAGAGTGGTAAGTCATGCTCTAAGGAGGGTTGGGCAGGAGGGTATAGGACTAGCTGTTTGGACATAGGACCATTTTTGATGGTCATATTTCCTGCACGGCAACTTATGTAAGCATCTGCAGTGGCTAACCAAGGCCTTCCCAAAATGAGAGGATATCCAGTAAGCTTTGCCTTGGGTTGCAGAACCAAGAAATCTGCAGGGTATTCCCAAGAGTCGATAGAGACCAAGACATCCTCCACAATCCCTTCGGGAGTCACAGTGGAGCGATATGCTAATTGCAGTAATGTCGAGGTCTTCCTCAAGGAACCCTGAAGATTGAGTTTGAGCATGGTGTCACATTAATGGCAGCCCCCAGATCAATCAAGGTGTGATGTATGATGGTGCCATTGATGTGGACATCTACTACAGGACTTCCAGGATCTAGGTACTTTGGGCAGATGACTTGTCCTAACATAAGGTCAGACAGTTGTCCTAAGACATTGATGGTTGAAGCATCTTTCTTCCGCCTGCCTGGGTGTTTGAAACACTTTTCCTTAACCAGTTTGTTGTATATTGGCACATCCTTGATGGCTTGGAGAAGTGGTATTTTTACACACAACTGCTTGAGCTCACCCAGAAGCTCATCCTCCTCTGGGTTGGGTTGTGTGGTGGTTGTTAGTCTCTCAGGAAAGGGTGGAATAGCCTTTGGTTCACTTTCCTGTTTATCTTCCTCATCCTCTGGGGGAGGAGGTTGGCGATCTGGTAGAGTCTTTCCAAATCGAAGATTGATCTCCTGGATCTCCACAACATAGGTAGGGCATGAGGTTTCCCCAGTGTATACCTGCTGGGCCTATCTATTGTTAGGGTTCGAGTTCGGTTGAGCAGGCATTTGAGGTTGCCTTGGAGGAGCAGGAGGTAATGGTTGAGGTTGAACTGGTGGTGGAGGCAAAATGGCAGGAGGAGTGTTGTATTGGGGCCTCCACCCCGACTGAGGTGCATTCCACTGAGGCTGTGGCTGGGCATGTGAATGATATGAATGAGAAGTAGGTTGAGTAGGGTACTGAGGTGGATAAGACCATGGAGGAGGCATGGACCAGGAAGGATGAGCAGGGGGACCCCAGGAAGGCATAGGAGTCGATTGGTTGGGGCTGTAATAAGCTTGAGGTGCCCCTTGCATTCCCTGCTGATAAGGTCTAGATCCTTGTGGCCTCCTTTGGTTGAGGTAATAGAGAGGTTCAGTGGAAGCTTCTGTCCCTTGGTACATGGCTTTAAACCCAGGTAAGGTTGGACACTGATTTGTGGGATGGTCCTCCTCACAAACGAAACATACTTCAACCGAATGCAATGGGCATTCGTTCTTAGGGTGTCTCCTTGTGCACCTAGGGCAGAAGACAGCCAAGGCTCTCTCAGCTTCTTCTTTCTTCTGCTGGATCCTGAATGTGTCCAGCTGCATGGCAATGGTCTGTCTCACCTCACTCTTAAGATCTTCTAATTGATTTGCAAGCTCATGTTTGGAGAAATGGACACTAGTTGAGAGGAGGTTTCCTCTACCTCATTTCCGAGCTGCCCTGGAGTGGTTTCTAAACACAGTCTTGATGTCCTCATAAGGCAGTTGGTAAATGTCCCCCCCAGCTAACATGTGAAGGATATCTAAGAGGTCTTCAGGGACTCCTCGGAGCAGGACCAACTTGAGGGATTCAGGGTCAAGTGTGCACCTGGCCCGCTTATAGCTAAGTTGGAACCTCTCCTCATAATCCTCTAAGGACTCATCATTTCCCATGGTCATCCGAAAGATTTCTCCCTTGGTTTCCTTAGACCTACAATAATCCCTGTACTTGGTATTGAAAGCTTGCTGCATCTGAGCCCAAGTGGTGATACTATTCCCAGGTAAGCCCATGAACCAGCGTAATGCTGCATCCTTAAGAGTTGAAGGGAAGAGTTTCAGCTTTTGCTCATCTTCAGTATAGTCATAGGTTCTACAAAGGACAGCAAACTCAAACAGGAAGGTATCAGGATCTTCAGTAGTCAGTCCATGGAAGTGAGGTAAGGCGGAGGGGCTAATGTTCTTCATTTTCATCTCTCCATTGGTCTCTCGGATGGGGAAGGCACCTTCTATTCTCTCATCTTCTCTTCTATTGTCAGCCATAGCTTCAGATGGAGTGGTCTCTAACTCTTCTTCTTCTATAGGTTCTTTGTATATCTCAGGATGTTCACCTATAGGTTCTTCTGGATCACTGTCACCAAAGAAGAGAGAAGGGTGACTCAGTGATGTTGTGGGGGTGTTGGGTAGGAATTTGCCTGATTTATCTCAGTTTCTACGAGGCATGAAATGGAAAAGACCTTTTTTTTTTTTTTTTGATTGCTTTTGCTTTTTTCCTTGGTACCTGCAAAACTGAAACAGATTGATCTACAACTAACTATAAAGATGCAGAATTAAACTGAAAGCAGGAAAGGACTAATCTAATTTGCTCAAATGAAATTGCAGGAATGGAAATGCTAGTCTACGCTTGCAGAATTGAAACACTAGTCTACGCTTGCAGAAATGAAATGCTAATCTATGAAAGCAGGAAATGCTAATCTATGAAAGCAGGAAATGTCTATGCTACTTTTGCAGAATAGAAATGAAATAAACTACTTAGCAGAAGGCAAGAGTAAGAAAATAGAAGAAAAGCAACAATTACTAATACTCTGACGCTTCCCCGGCAACGGCGCCAAAAAGATGGTGGGCTCTAGTATTGTAGCAATAATGCTACAACTCCTGGGGCTTCCTATCTCTAATTTTATCAACCTGGTAGTTCGTACAAACTTGGAAGCGACGGTGCTGTATGCACAAGTACTAGCTCTTGTCGCAGCTGTCACTTGGTCAGCTGGCACAAGTCCACTAGGGCTCAAGCCAACTTCTATATGCTCTCAGAAGAAGCTTTCTAAATGATGGACGAAGGCTATCTCAAGGGAAATTGATCTACTTTGCAAAAATGAACTGAAAGCCAACCAAAGCATGGAAACCCTAGTAAACCCTAATCTGACTAGTTTAACCTCTATGATGCAATAGTGAGAGTGCAAATGTCTAAAAATGATGCCATTACTTCTAGTGATGTGAAATGCATGAACTCAAACTACTTTCGTTGAAAAGAACATTGTTTTTGTATTTTTGCTTAAGTGGTTGGAGTGATTATGGTTTTGTTTCTTATTAGGGTTTGGCTGTACAGAGGTGGTGCGAAGGGAGAGAAAGCTTGGGAAGGGTCAGGAGGGCTAGGAGAGGTCCCAGAGGGTCCCTAGCATCAGTCCACAGAAGTCTACAACGTTCAGATGCTCGGCAACCAAGTTTGCAGGCTTCTACAGGATGTCTGCAGGGGATCCTACAAGAAACTAAGGAATTCTACAGGAAGTCTGCTACCTTCTACAGGATGTGCTGTAAGTGGAAGTTTTGGGTGATGGTGAAGTGATGGAGCGGTATGGGTGGATAGGTAAGGTGGAGATGGAGCTTGTGATGGCTCAGGGACAGAGGAATAAGATGGAGAGAGAGTGCACGGAGTTGGTTGGTGAATAGAAGGATGGAAACAACGAAAGGTCAAAAAAATGAAGCCACGTGGCAATGGAAGAGTTGGAAGGTGAATGAGCTGAACAAAGGTTGAGTAGGTGGCTTTAGGCGTGGTTAAGAAGAAGAAGAAGGAAGTGGAATGATATTGAGCAGTGTAAATAAAACAAATTGCTTATGTATTGCACCAAAAACGAGAATCCATTAACCTGTGCTATTAAACCTATGAACAGCAATGTCAATCATGAAGAAAATTCGTGCATGGAATTGTAATGAAGAAGTATGGCTCAAGAGCAAAATGCATGGAAGGATCCACGATTAAAACGACTGTGTTGCAGCTTGCATAAAAGTGGAAAAAGACTGTGTTTTTTTGGTGGTTGGTATAGACTGCACCCCAATCCCTAAACAGAGATGGCAGTGAAGGCACTAACAAAATTTTCTTGGAGCTCCAGTGAATTACAAACCTCCTATTCTGATCTAAGCAACTGAAAGTGATTTAACCATAAGCTAATCCTACTCAATCTTATTAAAGAAATCAAATCAGCAGACTGTGTTCTTGAAATGCATATCCAAACAAGGAAACAAAGTGCTGGAAAGAAAGGCAAATAACACTACAAGAAGAGGAGATCTATTACTCTCAGGTTGGGCCCTAACCTGAGAGCTATAGCTCCCTTAAAAGCTCAGAATTAGATCCAAATCTGCTTGCCTTTATTCATAATCAAAAGTCTAATGTCATGCCAAAACTGGCTTACAAAAACAAACACCGAGCTATGCTCAGAAATTACAATATCAGTCCAAAAGTTCAAAAAGCTCCTAACAAAGGCTACAGCCTTCGTATTTATACACAATGAAGATCAAGCTGGCTTCCTCCATTCGTGGAGCTTGGCTGTCCAACTGAAAGTCAAACTGCTGTAAGACTGCTGATCCTGTAGAACGTGTTGGCTGCCTCTAAGCTCGGTGGGGAGAGCTGTTGGAGCTCGGAGTTAAGGTGAAAATCACGAGGAAGGTCACCAAGACTGTGGACAACCTCCCTATGAACCTGCAATGTCACCTTTGCTGTCTCCTTGTCTCCTTTTGCGTGGTCTTTTGCTCTCTTTAATGCCAAAAACCTGAAATCATCATGTATTAGCCACATAGATATAATGCCTGCCCTTCTTCCTACAAATAATACGAATATACTAAGAAATGAATGCATAAGTGATAAAAGATGAATGGTTGAGCAAGGTAAGTAGGCCAATATGAGCCCAAATTGTACCAAAAATTGGGGCTCATCAGGGGCATCAGTGGAATAGCACGAAGTCCCCACAGGAAATCGGTAGCTGGGTCAACCGAATTTGAAACTCTATCAAGGATTTGGCTTCGTATCGAACCTGACAGTAAATCCCCTACGGTAGATCGATCCCCACTCAGGTCATGGGTGTGCTCTCCTTACCTGATTCAAGGGGATTTTCACTGCGTGGCGCATCGATCCATTGCATCAGGGTATGGTATGTAAGATACACCCCAACATCGACCAGATCAGCTAGTGGACAACCATTTCTACCTTGGTTTCTATCGTTCCACCGTGCTTAAAGACAAAGGAGAAGCAGTCTGGCTGGAAGGGGCTACGCGATTATGGGCCGAGCAGAATGTATTGTCCCAGTTTCCTTTTAGAATACCTAGGGTTTGCATCATTGGTCGGAAGTCGAGTTTAGTTGCCATGGCGGATCCAGCCAAAGCCGCCACGCCCTTGGAGGACTGGGTACTCGCGCTGATAACTGGTACCCTCGACAATATGGCTGGGTTTTTGAAAAATGCGCTCGAAAAGCTTGATCCAGAGCACACACGAAGCAGACAGTTTCCAAAGCTCTATGGTGCCCTTAAGCATACAAAGAAAATGCCTGATCCAACAAATCGAGGTCATAATAAGGTGGTTCCACTGTGTATGGAGGAAGATCTGATATCACTCTTCATCAAATTGATAGGGGGTAAACACCACTGCATGCAGCTGAGCAAGGAGGTGAGCATACAAGAGTTAAAAAGGGAAATCCAGATACAACTTGGAACCCCAACAAAATACAAAAATCTGATATATACAGGACATAGTCTGCAGGACAACCATACACATCAGGACTATGGCATCATCAAAGATTCAACTATCATTCTTAATCTAAGACTGCGAGGCGAATGCAATGGTCCCAGCTCTAAAAATACAGGTTCCTTTCGTGACATTGTCAAAGGAAAGGAAAAAATGCAAAACAAACTAGCACCAACAATGGAGCTACCAGGGCCCTACATTGTTGAACAAACACCAGAAGCTCCAAGACTTATAGCGACTCTGTCGGAGGTAACTGATCTATACACAAATCTATCCACAAATGTTGTTATCTGTAAATTTAGTGGTTTTTGGCCAAAATCTGATTCCCTACATCAATGTATTTTCTCCACATGGACATCTAACTGTGAAATTTACCTATGCCCAAAATGGTTTTCCATAGTTAGATTCAACATAGAACAAGAAAGAGATTCAATCAGGGGCCCTGGTTTTGGGGCAACGTTGGCCTCTTCATCACCCCCTGGTTCCCTTATTTTGATGCCAATACTACTGTGTTGCACGGGTACCCGCACCCGGGGGTGGGGTTCTCGAACCCGTCCTGGGTTCCCACACCCAAGTACCAGATTCAGGTACGGGTTCTTCCCAGATGAACCCAGAAGAACCGTGTTCTTCCATGAAGAACCAGGTTCTTCCATGAAGAACCAGGTTCTTCAAAAAAAAAATTGGGTTCTTTTCCTTTAATGGGTTCTTGTGTCCTTGGGTTTTTCGGGTGCTTGGGTTCTTGGTGTTGGCATTATGATTCTAGTATGGCTTTATGATACATATGTTGTACTTGATGGCAACCCACTCATCTCAGATGATAAATTATAGTGCAGAAAAGTTCACGCACTTATATGCAGAGAAAAGCTTATTCTATGTAGAGAAAAGTTCACGCACTTATATGCAGAGAAAAGTTTATTTCATGTAGAGAAAAGTTCACGCACTTTTATGCAGAGAAAAGTTTATTTCATGTAGAGAAAAAGTTCACGCACTTTCATGTTGGAGAACTTACCTTTGGTCCATGGTAGTTAGTCCTTGGTATTTGAACCTATGAGGAAAAGCGTGTATATGTTGGAGAACTTACCTTTGGTCCATGGTAGTTAGTCCTTGGTATTTGAACCTATGGTTTTGGACCATGGTATCTCGTCAAAAGTGTTGATCTCACGCAATTTCATGGTTGGTTCATGGTATTAGTCCAACAGTTTTTGATCCTATGGTTTTGGCCCGTGGTATTGCATCCAAAAGTGTTGATCTCACGTACTTTCATGGTTGGTTCATGGTATTTGTCCAAAAGTTTTTTGATCCTATGGTTTTGGCTCGTGGTATTGTGAAAGGCCTAAGACTATAAAAGAGGAAGGAGATCATTTGGCAAAGCATCTTCTGAATTATCAAATATCTGATAAAGTTTTAGATCTGGAATATTGTGATTGGGTTATTGTTTTAAAAGTTTGATCTATGAAAGGGAAGTTGAAAGCGAATCTGTGAAGGGTGATCTCTCGAGCGCTGCAGCTGCGGAAGTGCGGAGGCGCCACAGAAGGCGCAGTGTGGAGGCACCACAGAAGGCGCAGTGCGGAGACGCCACAGAGGCACCACAGAAGGCGCAGTGCGGAGACTCCATAGAAGGCGCAGTGCGGAGGCGCCACAGAAGGAGCAGTGCGGAGACGCCACAGAAGGCACAGTGCGGAAGCGCCACAGAAGGCGTAGTGTAGAGACGCCACAGAGGCGCCACAGAAGGCGCAGTGCGGAGGCGCCACAGAAGGCGCAGTGCGGAGGCGCCACAGAAGACGCAGTGCGGAGGCGCCATAGAAGGCACAGTGCGGAGGTGCCACAGAAGGCGCAGTGCGGAGACGCCACAGAAGGCGCAGTGCGAAGGTGCAGTGCGGAGGCGCCACAGAAGGCGCAGTGCAGAGGCGCCACAGAAGGCGCAGTGCGGAGGTGCCATAGAAGGCGTAGTGCGGAGGCGCCACAGAAGGCGCAATGCGGAGACGCCAAAGAGGCGCCACAGAAGGCGCAGTGCGAAGGCGCCACAGAAGGCGTAGTGTGGAGGTGCCACAGAAGGCGCAGTGCGGAGACGCCACAGAGGCGCCACAGAAGGCGCAGTGGGGAGGCGCCACAGAAGGCGCAGTGCGGAGGCGCCACAGAAGGCGCAGTGCAGAGGTGCCACAGAAGGCGCAGTGCGGAGGCGCCACAGAAAGCGCAGTGCAGAGGCGCCACAGAAGGCGCAGTGCGGAGACACCACAGAAGCCGCAGGTGTGGTGGTCGCGGCGCCACATAAGCCGCAGGTGCGGTGGTCGCGGCGCCACAGAAGGCGCAGGTGCGGAGGTAGTACAGATATCCACAGATCTATACCAGTGAAGTTGCGATCCCTACTTAAAATTTGTTTTAACTGCCTTTGACTATTCTGTAGGGTTTTGGGTGCATAACTGATGTTTGGTTACTGGTATTGAGTTCAGATAATAGCATGATTAATGACTTATCTTTATGTACTAGATCTGGTTGATAACTCTCATAATATCATTGTATATGTATGGATCTGGTGATTGGGTGATTCAGAAGGTTGTTTGATTATGAGCTTCAATGTTGTTGTTGGGTCCAGTATGAAAATTGGATGAAAAGTGGCCTTTCAGATTATGTGTTGTGCTTCAGTGTATCCAGTCTGAAAATTGATGAAACGTGGTACTTGGAGGAGAGAAGATTGTAGGCCAGCGCCTATGTACTAGTATCTAAGCTAGTACAAAAGCTAAGGGAGATCTTTGGAGCATTATAGCAGGTAGCAGCTTGCGTACTAGTAAATGGATCGGCTAGTACAAGAGCAAAAGGGGTTGTATCTCCCGTACTGGTATAAGACTGCACCAGTACAAATATTGTAAAAGGATTTTCTTATTAAGAAGAAGATTGAGATGACTTGCAGCAGGTGGTTTTTCTCCCGAATTGGGTTTCCACCTTATATCATGGTGTTCATGTGTGTGCCTTATGTGTGATGATCTATTCTCTATTACTGCATCTGTTATCTGATAATATGGTTGATAATGTTCTAATTCACTCATTGAAGATCAATTAACTTAATCATAAGAAGTTGTGGAAGTAGCATATATGAATCTGATTATGGAAATGAAAAAGTTTTATTAATTTGATAATACTGATTCACCCCCCCCTCTCAGTATTATTTCCAACAATTGGTATCAGAGCAGGTCCTTTGGTAGAAGCTTGATCGCTTGAAGGAGATTTGTGGAACAATGGGAAAGAAGCTTAAGAAGAAAGCACCTAAGAAAAAGAAGTCATCTCAGAAGAACTATGACAGTGGGAGAATCGATTGGGGATTAGGTATAAGAAGCTCTTCAGATTCAGAATCAGATTCAGAATCATTATCAGGTATGAATATATTATCCTCTGATGTTCCAACTATCTTTCCTTTTGGAAGAGATGAAAGTGATAGCGAAACTACTGAATTTACTCTTATGGGTGAACAAGAAAGATATCAAATAGAGGCAGAATTTAAAAGGCTGACAGACAAAATTAGAGATCAACAAGATCTATTGAACAAAAGGGAATGTGATTTCAAAGAAGAAGCTACCAAACTAAAGGCCCAACTAGAAGAAGGAAACAAGGTAAGAAAGCTACTCAAGGACAAGGAAGACCAATGTCAAAAATTGCAGCATGAAGTGACATCATTAAGAAAAGAAGTCAACGAAAGAAGCACAACCATCAAGAAACTCAAAGATAGATCTAGCTACTATGAAAATCTTGAAGCTACAATCCTCTCACTAAAAGGAGATCTTGAAGAATCAAAGAAGCAGAATACAGATCTACTCCAAGCTATTGTAAAACAAGAAAACGAAGTCACCAGCTTAAAATCTCAACTAGAATGTGCCTTCCGAGTTCGTCAAATGCAGTAGGATCTGAATGAAGAACAAGAAAAGGAGATTCTCAAACTAAGGGAACAAATGGAAGAAGGAAGGAAAGCTGAAGAAGATTTGAAAAAGCAATCCCTTGAAAAGGAAGAACAGCTTCAGGTTGAGGTAAATATCTTGAAAGGTAAACTAGAAGAAAAGGATAAGCTTTTACGATTTCAAGATAGTTCTAAAGTCTTGGATGATATTCTTAGTAGTCAAAGGTCTCCTGCTATAAAGACTGGTCTTGGTTTCCATGAATCTGTTGAAGGTGAATCTAGTTCACAAGGTGAGGCAAGGAACTCTAAAGAGAAATCTAAAGTGATCAACGAAGAAATGAAAGATCAATCTCATCATCAACCAAGAAAAGAGATTCCTCAAAGAAAATCCTTTACTCCTCCTATGAATAATGTTGAATGTTATGTATGTCATAATCTTGGACATGTTGCAGCTAGATGTAGAAGAAGAAGGGTTCAAGACCATTATGTAGAAAGATCATCACATTCAAGGTACTTTTATGGATATTGCTTTGCTTGCAATATGTTTGGTCACAAAGCTGCTGATTGTTACAAGAGGAATATGAAACATGTAAGATGTTATGCATGTAACAAGCTTGGACATATAGCTAAGGAATGCAGGAACAAAGTGTGGGCACCATATCAAAAGGAAAAAATGTCATCATCATGCTTGAAGATATGGAGGAAAAAGGAAGTACAGTTAGAAAAAGGCGGCACTGCACAACGTACAGACATACCAGAATCAGAGGGAGCTGAAAGTACAAAACTTCAGTGTCCTGAATCTCATATGCAAACTCCATAAAGGAAAGTTGCATATATACGCGAGTTAGTTACTGCACAGTCGCGTATATGATTGTTTGAAGAAAGGCAGTAGGGACAGATTCAAGAGAAGGATCAGTTTTGCTCTAGTTAATAATAATGATGTGTGGATATGATGGTTAGAAGTGTTTTGGTTCTAACTTGATATTGATGATGTCTTGATACTTCTTATTGATATGCATGATCAGACAGATGGCACAGGTTTAGAGGGAGCATATGGACTTAATGCATTATTGGCATTATGGTTAATAGTCCTTGGTGATGATACTTATATGGATAAATGATTCATCTTGCTATGGTTATGAGTTGTTCACATGGTTCTTGGATCAGATTTATGGTTGATTCTCTAATGATGCTTGCATGGGAAGCACTTAGCTTGAATTCACATCTTCTTGATGTTGAGTCACTCATATGCTGCTGTCGTCATATGCGTAAAGATCATATATTACAGTTATGATTCCTTTCATTCTTGGCACAAATGGATGAGGATTGTTGGCTGGATACAGGGATGATTATTCAAAGTTGCATTGTTGGAGACATGATGATAATGAGCTCTTATCTATATGATGATAGGATTGTTTCATACATATGTTGATTAATGCAGATATTCCCAATTGATGATACTTGATTCATGTAGATCTGGATGGCTATGATGTTTCTCACATAGAATGTGAAATTCTGTTGATGCGGACATACCTTGATGATTCATGCACTAATACAAGTTGCTGGTCTAGTTGCTGTTGACAGATACTATGGAGCAGATCATAAAGTGTTGTTGCTGATGTTCATCTTATTTAGGTGATGTCATATCAAGACTCATGATGTAATAGTGTCATCTCTTCAGGTCATGTAACGACCTATGTTGGTTTCTCCACTATGCCTGGGATGAAGATGTAATGTATTTGGTTTTCATTTTTCTGATATATCCCCACTTGGTTGGGTGATGGATGTATGTATTGAATCTTTTAGGAAGGTCATTTGTGATGTAGAACATCCTTTTGCAGACCTTGCTTACAGTCAGGGGGAGCCTGAGCATGAACAACACTATATAGCAGAGCAGAGATTTCAGCTTGTTCTCAGAAAGAGCATGATCAGATTGGTGCACCATGACATATACAAAGGGGGAGCTCATTCAGAGATTTCAACAGGTACTCAGGCGAAGGTTATAATGCATTGTTGGCATTATGGAGGTCGTACAGAAGGAGATCTTGGATGCTGGTCTGATTATTGTTGCAATCTATCTCTTTCATGGTCATTTATGGTGTTTGGTGGATTATGTTTCTTCTTTACAGATCTGGTTCATATTCAGAGGGAGCATGCTCTTAGGGGGAGCATAACCCTTTGCCCTTGATGTCAAAGGGGGAGAATGAGCTGAAGATTTTGAGGTTGCCATCAAGTCCAAAGGGGGAGATTGTTGGCATTATGATTCTGGTATGGCTTTATGATACATATGTTGTACTTGATGGCAACCCACTCATCTCAGATGATAAATTATAGTGCAGAAAAGTTCACGCACTTATATGCAGAGAAAAGCTTATTCTATGTAGAGAAAAGTTCACGCACTTATATGCAGAGAAAAGTTTATTTCATGTAGAGAAAAGTTCACGCACTTTTATGCAGAGAAAAGTTTATTTCATGTAGAGAAAAAGTTCACGCACTTTCATGTTGGAGAACTTACCTTTGGTCCATGGTAGTTAGTCCTTGGTATTTGAACCTATGAGGAAAAGCGCGTATATGTTGGAGAACTTACCTTTGGTCCATGGTAGTTAGTCCTTGGTATTTGAACCTATGGTTTTGGACCATGGTATCTCGTCAAAAGTGTTGATCTCACGCAATTTCATGGTTGGTTCATGGTATTAGTCCAACAGTTTTTGATCCTATGGTTTTGGCCCGTGGTATTGCATCCAAAAGTGTTGATCTCACGTACTTTCATGGTTGGTTCATGGTATTTGTCCAAAAGTTTTTTGATCCTATGGTTTTGGCCCGTGGTATTGTGAAAGGCCTAAGACTATAAAAGAGAAAGGAGATCATTTGGCAAAGCATCTTCTGAATTATCGAATATCTGATAAAGTTTTAGATCTGGAATATTGTGATTGGGTTATTGTTTTAAAAGTTTGATCTATGAAAGGGAAGTTGAAAGCGAATCTGTGAAGGGTGATCTCTCGAGCGCTACAGCTGCGGAAGTGCGGAGGCGCCACAGAAGGCGTAGTGCGGAGGCGCCACAGAAGGCACAGTGCGGAGACGCCACAGAGGCGCCACAGAAGGCGCAGTGCGAAGACGCCACAGAGGCGCCACAGAAGGCGCAGTGCGGAGGCGCCATAGAAGGCGCAGTGCGGAGACGCCACAGAGGCGCCACAGAAGGCGCAGTGCGGAGGCGCCACAGAAGGCGCAGTGCAGAGATGCCACAGAGGCGCCACAGAAGGCGCAGTGCGGAGGCGCCACAGAAGGCGCAGTGCGGAGGCGCCATAGAAGACGCAGTGCGGAGGCGCCATAGAAGGCGTAGTGCGGAGGCGCCACAGAAGGCACAGTGCGGAGACGCCACAGAGGCACCATAGAAGGCGCAGTGCGAAGGCGCCACAGAAGGCACAGTGCGGAGGTGCCACAGAAGGCGCAGTGCAGAGGCGCCACAGAAGGCGCAGTGCGGAAGCGCCATAGAAGGCGCAGTGCGGAGGCGCCACAGAAGGCGCAGTGCGGAGACACCAAAGAGGCGCAGAAGGCGCAGTGCGAAGGCACCACAGAAGGCGTAGTGCGGAGGCACCACAGAAGGCGCAGTGCGGAGACGCCACAGAGGCGCCACAGAAGGCGCAGTGGGGAGGCGCCACAGAAGGCACAGTGCGGAGGCGCCACAGAAGGCGCAGTGCAGAGGCGCCACAGAAGGCGCAGTGTGGAGGCGCCACAGAAGGCGCAGTGCAGAGGCGCCACAGAAGGCGCAGTGCGGAGGCGCCACAGAAGGCGCAGTGCGGAGGCGCCATAGAAGGCGCAGGTGCGGTGGTCGCGGCGCCACAGAAGGTGCAGGTGCGGAGGTAGTACAGATATCCACAGATCTATACCAGTGAAGTTGTGATCCCTGCTTAAAATTTGTTTTAACTGCCTTTGACTATTCTGCAGGGTTTTGGGTGCATAACTGATGTTTGGTTACTGGTATTGAGTTCAGATAACAGCATGATTAATGACTTATCTTTATGTACTAGATCTGGTTGATAACTCTCATAATATCATTGTATATGTATGGATCTGGTGATTGGGTGATTCAGAAGGTTGTTTGATTATGAGCTTCAATGTTGTTGTTGGGTCCAGTATGAAAATTGGATGAAAAGTGGCCTTTCAGATTATGTGTTGTGCTTCAGTGTATCCAGTCTGAAAATTGATGAAACGTGGTACCTAGAGGAGAGAAGATTGTAGGCCAGCGCCTATGTACTAGTATCTAAGCTAGTACAAAAGCTAAGGGAGATCTTTGGAGCATTGTAGCAGGTAGCAGCCTGCGTACTAGTAAATGGATCGGCTAGTACAAGAGCAAAAGGGGTTGTAGCTCCCGTACTGGTATAAGACTGCACCAGTACAAATATTGTAAAAGGATTTTCTTATTAAGAATAAGATTGAGATGACTTGTAGCAGGTGGTTTTTCTCCCGCATTGGGTTTCCACCTTATATCATGGTGTTCATGTGTGTGCCTTATGTGTGATGATCTATTCTCTATTACTGCATCTGTTATCTGATAATATGGTTGATAATGTTCTAATTCACTCATTGAAGATCAATTAACTTAATCATAAGAAGTTGTGGAAGTAGCATATATGAATCTGATTATGGAAATGAAAAAGTTTTATTAATTTGATAATACTGATTCACCCCCCCCTCTCAGTATTATTTCCAACACTTGGGTTCTTCGGGTTCTTCGGGTTGGGTTCTTTGGGTTCTTCATAAAAAAACTATATTAAAAATATAATTAATAATATATAGTTGGATTGAGGTTAAGAACAAAGTGCATACATTTTTTGTAGGAGATAATCACACCCACAGACAGAGGAGATCTATGCAGAATTGCAGTGACTGACAAGGTTGATGAAGGAAGCAGGGGATGTACCTGATGTGCACTTTATGCTGCATGATAAGAAACAGGAGCAGGTGGTAGTGATCATCACATGATGTGCAATAGGAGTGGTGGGAATCTACATTGTTTTACAAGAGGAAGAAGCTTATATTTTGTTTGTGCTTTTCAACAAGTTGTAAAGACCACTGAAGTCTCATCAAAAGCACAAGAAGTGCACATGTCGTAATTGCCACTATTCTGCCAAGTTCATAAATGAGGTCACCATGCAGGAAACCGTCCTGAGTGATTTAATCCACTTCATTATTAAGTAAAATAAGTTAGCTGGAAGTGCTATATTATTCTGTTGGTGTCTCTACAAAGGGAGTGGAGGTTTGAGGACTGTTTAGTGTTTTCATGTATCATGCCAAAGGCTATATCTCCCTAGGGAATTTCTCAAGGACAAGAGCCCATACAACAAGTTTGAAGTAGCATGGGTATTTTCAAAAATTTTAGGTTGAAGTTACATCAAGATATTCAAGTGAACAAAAGATGTGAGTGGACTATCAACCTCCTTGGATATATGATTGTAGAGAGCTTTTCTGGGCAGAATAAGGATCGGGCTTCAGTTAGAGACCTTTTTTTTCCTTGGAGCTTCAGGTAATGACTCATAAATAGCAGTAAAGGCATTTTCAGAGACACTCTTGTTCTATTTTTGCTCATGATGAGAAGTGTTGAAATTCAAATCTCACATAAATACATATAAGATGTATATGTATGCACACAAATCGATGCATACACATAGACATACATTAATGGACATAGAGAGAATAGCATTTATAGACATAGAGAGATGCACACAAGAATTATAGTTTATAGCTATAATGTATTATTCCATATGTTGGCTTGACAAAAGATGCTTGCCAGCAAGCTGTATAATTGAATTTGTACTGATTTCATGTGTTTCATTTTTGGATGAAAATATGGTGCAGCTCTAAATTGAATAAGTTAATTGCATCAAGCAACAGATGTTATGCTTGACTGTATAAAACAATAGTTAATATCTTCACTCTTTTTTATGGTAGCTAATACTGGGGACTTGTGTTTGAGGGTCAAACATGTAACATAACAATTGAGAAAGGTCTGAAATTCTGTTGGATTTGGAAAATAAAATGAAAGATAAGCATAGGAAGAGAAATTGGAAGCATGGAAAAGGATGGACATTATGGCAGTGTGATCAGACAAACAATGATGCCTGCAATGTTAATATGGCAATATAGAGTTAGGGAACAAGTTTGAACTGCAAAACTGTATTTGATAAGATGCTTGTGTGGTATGTGGTTTCGTGGAACTCAATGACAGCAGGATATGCTGACCACAACTGTTGCATGGATGCTTTCCAATTTGTGGCAGAATGCTTTGGTTTGGCATAAATCCAAACCAGGTGATCTTCACTATTATTCTGAAGGCATGTTCCAGACTTCCATCAGATGAAAATGGTAAGCAGGTCCATTTATGCATTATCAGAATGGGTTTGGAAAAAATATACAAATTCAAATTTCATATATATTATTAATTATATTTTTTCAACTTTAATATATTTCATATATATTATTAATTATATATATATGAAATATTAATTAATAATATGCATGTTTAAATGATTATCATTAAAGTTTTCTTGTTTAAAATTTAAAGTTGAAAAAATATACAAATTCAAATTTCATATATATTATTAATTATAAATTTTAAATTTTAAATTTTAAATTTTAAATTTTAAATTTATAAAATATAATTATTAAAATTTAATGTTATTATATTACCCGACGAACCCACACACCCTGTTTCCAAAAATGTCGTCCCCATCCCCGTCCCCGTCCCCGCACCCACGTTTCCTGGCAACATAGCAATACTATGATAGTCTCAACAATGCCTGTTTGGGTTAGGCTACATAACCTCCCCTTACATTTTTGGCATCAAAAAGTTTTAATAGCCATTGGGAATTCTTTGGGAAATTCCTAAAAATGGATGAAGACAGAGCTATTAGGAGAATATTTATATTTGTCAGAATATGTGTAGAAGTGGACTTGAGTCAGGGGCTACTTGATCACATCATATTGAATTTCAATAATTCTCTGAGGACACAACCGCTTGAGTCTTGACTATGAGAATACAACATTCAAATGTCGAGGATGCTTGCAAACAGGGCACCTCTAATATCCCTGTCCACTGGCCAGGAAGGATCCCAAAGGGAATAAGAAACAACAAAAAAAGCCCAAAGGATGGCAGCATACCAACCCGTTGGAAGAAGAGGACATGAAGACAGAACCTACAGAAAACAAAACAGAATTTGATACACAAACGGGAAAGAAAAATACATAGGAAGAAAATATCCCGGATACTAATCAGCAACAAGATCTTCAATTGGAGGTAAGCGGCATCAAAAGAGCTCATGGTTCTGAAGGATCGAAATCTGACAAAGAACATCCAATGAACACAATGGAAAACTAGCTGGCTATTACTGCACCCACTCCCAACACCGAAGGTTGGCAAAGAGTGGAAAAGAAGAAGGGTAGAAAAGTATAGACTAGCTGGAATTTTTTTCTTTCTTTGTAATCCTTTGTTTCCTAACATTACAGGGACAACTCATTTGCGTATGCTATAAGCATCTACAAAATGTAATTTTTTCATATGAATAAAATTACGACTTTATTCTTAAGGGAAAAAAAAGATAGATTAAAATAAGACACAGTCACAAGATAAAAATGACTACAGACCAGTGTCTTTAATTTGAATTAACCAAAGACTAAATAATAACGAGTCACCTAGAGCAATTTATAATGTGGCAAAGCGACGATCATGAACAATTACTTGTAAAATGCTGAAAATTTTAGCATGCAGGATAATCTAACTAAATCTATCTTTCTCCAATAGTCAATATGATTTTTTAAACATTTATTGCACCTTGACAATAGAGAAATCACAAAAATCAAGATTTTGCACTTAACACCAACGACACCAAGGATTTTTAAGTTAACATTTTAATTATTCTTTAGGTAATAACTTTAATGTGACAAATAAAGAAGTCAAACTAAATCAAAGGGTTAATAAATTAAATTTTTAATGGGCCATAGGCCACATTAAAAATATTTAATGTGAAAGTGCAAATACACCTTTAATTTATTTCATTTTCAAATTTTAGATTTTTTAATTTTTTAAAATATTTTTAATTTTTATGTTTTTGAAATGTTTTTTAAAAGAAAATGAAAAAATAAAATCATAAGTTAAATTCAAAAATGATAAAAAAAAACACACACACACACACACAAAACGGAAAAAATTGAAATTTTAAACCAACCTAACTCATAAATGAAAATAAAAAGAAATTTCAATGTGCTAACGCTAACCAACTCAAACCTAAAACATAAGATAAATAAAAAAAAATCAAAATGTTAGTTGGTTCTGTGCGTATGCAGGTCTTTGACAGCAGCGTATGGAGAGGGTTTTCACAGAGGAGAGCGAGGGAGGAGAATGCAGCCCGACGGGGTGAGGAATGGATGCAGTTGTAGAGGAAGGCTATAGCAGCCGGTTTGAGGAGCAGAACGGATGGAAGCGTAGGAGATCGGGGGTGAAGGAGTATGCAGACAATAGTGATTAACAGGAACTGTGGAGGAGAATATTGACGCAGAACCGACTTAGAAATTCCGTGCAACACAGACAAACTGCTATTTTCGACTCACAGGCAGACTTGTCTCTAACCCTCCAATTCAAAACAGCTCAGTTCATCATCTTTGCGGAATATATCATGCATGGAAGAGTGTCTCGAGCCTACCTCTCTCAGAACCCCAAATTCGATGAAGAAAAGTCCAGGCTTCCCTGCTTCTGAAAGTTGTGTCGTACTTCCTGTAGAACTTCTTCTTGTAGAATGCCGATAAGCAGGAGGGTTTAAAAAAATGGCCGAGAAAGCTTGGTTTGCTGCTATGGAGGTGGTATGGAGCTTGTTGCAGCTGCAAGGATGATGATAAACTGGAAACAATAGTGGTGAGAGTTTGATTGGCTATTTATGAAGATTTCCGTTGATGGAGGGTGAGCTGGCCAACTGCACGTTGGCCCCATGCAGACTGTTGGTCCCCACTGCAGTGTTTAACTATTTGTTCTATGCCTGTAACCACGTCCATCAATCACGCTGAGGTTTAAACAGTCACCACTACCTGTTTCCAGATTTCCTCCTGAGATGGCTGAGCACACGTGTCGTATTCACCCATCGAGCGCTGTTTGAACTGGATGAGGGTGGCCAGTTAGCTGGCCACCGATTTTTTTAATCACAACCATCTCATTGCTCACGCAGTTTTCAAATTACATTCATGCAATCAGAGGAACGAGTTTAGTCATGTACCTGGAAGTCGAATGTGGCTGTTGTGAGGTGCTTTTTGCTACTGCATGCATTTGTTTCTATGGTTGCATGATGGCTTGGTTGCTGATTCATGGCTGTTTTTCTTGTGCAGGTATCCTCTGGCTGGATCTACACTGCAGGAGTTTGTTTCCACGTTCAGACTTGCACCCTCAAGCTGCTGATGTTGAATTTTTACAAGACAACGACTTATTTTCTCCACAGCTCCCAAACGATAGACCGGATCGATCTAAAACTTTCTGAGCATGGTTCTATCATCATTATGCACCTCCCATAGCAAAATTGCGATCAATGGATGCACAGATTTCGAGAAAAATGGAAAATGGCTGAAGATTATAGAGGTCAATTTCTCGGAAATCGTGCATCGGAATTAGCTGAAACTGCTTGGGTAGGTTACTATCACCCATATGCATCTCCCCATGAAACAGGTTTTGAAACGGATGCACGGATATGGAGAAAATGAAAAAATGGCTGAAGGTGATGGAGGCTGGTTTCTTGGAAATCGTGCACCAGAATTGGCTGAAACTGCTCGGGCATGTTTCCATCATCCCTGTACAACTCCCTGTAAAACGGTTTTGTAAATGGATGCACGGTTTTCATGTGAGGGAAAAAATAAATTCTGTTCTATGTATTTTTTTCTTCAAAGCATTCTGCAAGTGTTTGCATGGGAAAAAAAATGAGCTTGGGCTGTGATGCAGGCATGGAATTGATGGGAGAGAGGTTTGAGGATTGTAGGAGGACTTATGAATCTGTGAGGAAGCTATCATGTTCACCAAACTGCCTTTTTGAAATCCATTTCTAGCTTCATGCTACAAGAACTTCCTGTAGAACACACAGTTTTTAGGAAAGAAGCACAATGAGATGGAAAAAATGATGGAGAAGGGTGAGGGATGGAAACATGGATGCTTGCAAGCCTCATGGACAGATTCACGGCCTTCAGGTCCTCTTCAGAGATCAATTTTGGCTTGTTTGTAGGCTTCCTGTAGAAGACACAGAACTTCCTGTAGAATGCACATAACTTCCTCTGTCTTTGTTTTGAGCGATCCTTCTAACCTGCAATGTCCTTGCTGCAACCTGAAATTATTCAATGGAAATTAGGTTTATTTTTCTTTTTTTTTGAAAACAACTAGGGCGCCTCATGGAGGTTTTCACCCTAATTGCCTGCCCTGGGCGCCTCCAAGGGAGGTTTTCACCCAGAGATCTTATTTTCTTTTCTCTTTTTTTCTCCAACCCATTGACCGCCTCATGGAGTTTTTCAATCAATGAGCCAATCTAAGGCGCCTCCAAGGAGCTTTTCACCTTTGATTTTTATTTTCCTTTTTTTTTTCTTTTTTCTTTTTTCTACCCTACCCTACTTGAAAAACAAAATCGTTTTCAAGTATAAGAATACTTCCAATGGAGCCATGTGCACATCGAGATTAGAGACAAAATGATGTGGAGGCTTGAAATGCATGCTTTGACAACTATCCGGATTTCAAAGACCAAATGGTTTGACTTTGAAGGGATCAAACATAGCTGAGGAAGAGAGTACTGCTGCAACTTAGTGACTGTCTGGAACCATATCTCAATATAGCTCTGATATCCTTGGTCCTCTTGCTGATCTGGATCATTCTTCATGTCACCTTCTATCATGACCTTCTCATCTTCCTCTTTTTTCTGATTTTTCTCTTGACTACATGGAGGATTTGATGGTAACCATGAGGGAGCTTTCTCGATCTCTGATTCTGATCTCTTCTCCTCATTAAGTGCAGCCCATGGTTCTTTGATCTCGTCTCTTGAATCTTCTTTTGCTGGATGTGATCCTTCAGTGCTGTGAATATAATCTCTTTTCTCCAATACTCTTCCTGAGCTATGGTGAATATCTTGGAGCTTAAGAGGAGTTGTTTGGACATGTTTCGCCTCAGCATTGTAATGGAGTTGAGCTACTCCAATGTGTGGATTTGGAAATGGTGGTACGGGTAGTTGAGTGGGGGTGTATATTTGAGATGGATGTGGATGGGGTTGTGGTTGGGTAGGCATGTGGGGCTGCCTTGGTGGAGGAGGAGGCGATGGTTGCGGTTGAGCAGGTGGTGGAGGCAAAGGAGTGGGAGGAGAGTTGTACTGGGGCCTCCACCCTTGATGAGGTGCATTCCACTGAGGCTGTGGCTGAGCATAAGAGTGAAATGAATGAGCAGCTGGTTGGGCATAATATGGAGATGGATCCGACCAAGGAGGGGGTGTGGACCAGGAAGGATGAGCAGGGGGACCCCAAGAAGGCATGGAAGTGGCTTGATAGGGGTCGTAATAGGTCTGGGATGTCCCTTGCATTCCCTGCTGGTAGGGTATGGGTCCATGTGGCCTCCTTTGGTTCATATAATAGAGTGATTCAGTGGCTCCTTTGGCTCTCTGATATGCAGCTTTAAGTCCAGGCAAGGAAGGGCACTGATTCGTAGGATGGTATTCTTCACAGACGAAACACACTTCTAGGGAGTGCATTGGACATTCGTTCCTAGGATGCTTTCTAGTGCACCTGGGACAAAAGATGGCCAAATCCCTCTTGGCTTCCTCTTGCTTCCTTTGGATCCGCAGGGTATCTAATTGCATGGCAAGAAACTGCCTCATATCACTCTTGAAATATTCCATCTGATTTTCAAATTCATTTTTGGACAAGGTACTGCTCCCAACATTTCTGCTTGTAGCCATTTGCTCTAGAGGAATGTTTTCTTCTTCTTCTTCCCTTGAGGTTCTTCAAATATGTCTTGTTGTCCACCTAAGGGTTCTTTAATCACAGCCATCGAAGAAGAGAGGAGGTTGGCTGTGTGAAGCAGTGGGGGTGTTGTGCAATCATTTTTATGAATTATCTCTACTCCTACAAGGCATGAAAGGAAATATTTTTGGTTGCTTTTTGCTTCTTTTTTTTTCTACTTGTACCTACAAATCTAAAATAGATTGAACTACAACTAACTTGCTGAAATAAAAATGCAGAACTGAAATGAAAGAAGGAAATGACTAATATATTTTTCTCAAATGAGATTGCAGGAATGAAATGCTAATCTACGCTTGCAGAATTGAAATTGTGGAATTGAAATGCTAATCTACGCTTGCAGAATTGAAATTGCGGAATTGAAATGCTAATCTATGAAAGCGGGAAATGCTAATCTACTTTTGCATAAACAAAATTGCATAATGGAAATGAAATAAACTACTTAGTAGAAGATTGTAGTGGAAAATAGAAGAAAAGCAGCAATCACCAATACTCTGACGCTTCCCCGGCAATGACGCCAAAAAGATGGTGGGCCCTAGTATTGCAGCAATAATGTTGCAACTCCTGGAACTCCCTTCTTTAATTTTATCAACCCGGTAGTTTGTAACAAACTTGGAAGCGACGGTGATGTATGCACAAGTACTAGCTCTTGCCGCAGTTGTCACTTGATCAGCTGACACAAGTCTGCTAGGAGCTTAAGCCAAATTCTATGAGCTCTTAGAAGAAGATTTTTAGCTGATGGATGGAAGCTAACTCAAAGGAGGCTAATCTACTTGCAGAAAGAAACTGAAAGCGGAAAGGAAATGCAAACCCTAGCAAACCCTAGTTTTACCGACTAACCCTACTAGTTCAAGAAAAATGATGAAATCTATAAAAAGGAATGCCATTGACTCTTAGAAAGGTAAAATGCATGTGACTAAGCTACTTTTGAAGTGAAATCTGAAAAGAAACATCTTTTTGTATTTCTGAGTAAGTTGACAGAATTATTGTGCATGTGCTTTAACTGTTTTTGACTGTGCAAGGGTGGATTGGCGAAAGGAAATACTTGCAAGAGGTTGTGAAGGTTAGGAGAGGGCCTAAGGGGTCCATAGCACCCTTCCAGAGAGTTTCACAGTGATCAAATCTCAAGAAACTACTTTCATGAGCTTCTACAGGAAGTCTGCAGGGGTTCTACAGGATGTTCTGAAATTTCTACATGATGTGTTGTAATTTTTCTACAGGATGTTCCGAAAAGAGGATTTTGGAGGGTTGATGGAGGAAAGATGGTGGGAAAGTGGAAATGGCAGTTGGATAATGATGTTAAGGGGTCTAGGACCTGGTGAATGGGGCTAAGGAGCGATTGGATTTGTTCAAGGATGGAGGAAGTGATGATGCACAAGAATGTAGAAATTAGGGCAAGGTGGGAAAAGTATGGCAAATGAAAGGCAAGGATCATGGATTAAGGGTTGGAGCAGTTTATCTGATGGAGGAAAGGTAGATAGAGAGGTGGTACGAGTGTTCTGCAAGTTGTTTTTCCAACTGAACCAACGAAGACTTGTAAAATCAAAGACCTAGTTACATTGACCTAATCTGATCTAGCTAATAGTAAAGAGAATGAATAGAAGTTTATTTGCACCGAAACCATGTATACCAACTATGCAGCAAAGCAATCAAGACTCTGAACATGTAACCAACTTCTAAAAATAAAAATCAAACACTAATGATTGCATGGCGAAGCAAAGACTGTGTTTCTGTTGGCAGCAAGGTCACCTTGATCCCAACTCTTGATCCCACTGAGGGAGAGGTGAAATCAGAGGTTCTTGATGGCCTTTTCTGAAGCTCTTCCCTGTTAATAACCTATCAACTCAATCTGAACATAAAAAGCCTTTTTAATCATCAAAATCAATCTAAATAACAAAACAAGATTTAAATCTAAATAGCATATTTTATTCTAAGAATGCAGCAAAAACACATAAAGGTAAACAAAGGAGGTATTGGGCACTTGGGTTGGGCCCAACCCCAAGAGCTATAGCCTCCTAAGAGAGATTAGAAATGGTGCAAAAGCTGGATTCATCTTTATTGATCAAAAGAAATGTTACATTCCAAAAATTGTCCACAAGGAAAATCTTGAAAATGTGCTGAAATGCAGAGCTAATCTACTGCCTAAAAAATGACTAAAAGAATGACTAAAATTGAACTAAAAACTAGCTAAATTCTACCTACAAAGTGACTAACTGAAATGAGGCCCCTTAACCTTCTTATTTATACAAATTGAGGACCCCAACAGTCCTCCTAAACTTTAGGAACTCGGCTGCCAAAACTTGTAGTTAACAACACTTTTACTAGCCCTTGCTCGACTGCCCTTGTGATAATTGACTTGGTGGCCCTTGAACTCCGAGATGATGGTGGAGAATTCGAGGTAAGGGCCCATAAATGAAGGGGACACCTTCCTACAAATCCTCTCCACGAATTTGGCTGCCAAGTGCTCATTTAAACCTTTGATTTTGTCTCCAAATTGACCAAAAAGACTGCATAAAGCACACATTAGACTTGTTGGCATAATGACTAACCCAATTCACTCTATTAGCATAAATATAATAAAAAACATGCAATAAACTAATGAGAATGGTGGATTAAGTCGAATTAGGAGGCTGAATGAGCCCATATAATTATCCATTTTTGGGGCTCATCAATGCTTATCTCTATATAGAGAATCTGGACATATGTAGTCACTCAAAAATATATTGCTCTAGGTTTGTTGGAAGATTAAATAAGGAGGATTGACAAAACTCAATCAAATATATCTATTATCTCGAGAGTTATTCTAAATTCTTTCAGTTTCATCAAATATGAGTTGGTTTGGAAGGTTGAAAGTGGTACCAGAGTGAGGATAGGACTTGATCCACACCTAATAGTGCCCAAAACCATGTTCTACCCCAACCACTCATTGAATCTTTGTGTGATAGGGTTTTTTCTAAACTTGCACACATTGTCAATCCAACCAAAACCACTATTTAAAGACAAGGATGGATTATTGCTGAGGAATTCGAATTAGAAGCAATTTTTCATGAACCTTGGAATGTTCATATAAATGCTCTAAATGCAGGTCATATCACACTATCTAACAGAGATGATGAACGTATATGGAGCTTATTCCATTTTGGTGTATATGCCCTCAAGCTTGGATACATTACATTGATTATAGATCATATACCGACTAAGTTAAAGTGGCGGTGGAAAACACTTTGGAAATATAAGTTGTCGACAAAGGATAAACTTCTTATGTGGTGCTTAATAGAGAGAAATATCCCAACTTTGGATGTGCTTCAAAGAAGGTATGTTATTGGGCCAAGATGCTACCCTTTTTTCAAAAACAGTGAGGAAACGATCCTTCACATATTCTAGGAATTCCCTTTCATGAAACCAATCTAGCCAATATTTTAAGCAACTGTTGGATAGCTTGAACAATGGGTATGAATCATTATGGAAGATTCTTGGAGGAGGTGAGTTTCAAATCCTTGCTCACATTCTTATAAAGCTCTCTCTTTGATCATTTGTTGGGGGGTATGGCTAGCACAAACAAGTTATTTTCTAGGGAATCCCTTCATATCCAGATCATGTAGTGGCATAGGCCCTTACCATCCATATTAATTTTCTTTAGGAGAAAGGTTCATCTCCTACAAGAATTATTGGAGAAGAATCTCCTTATCATTCCCGACCATGGAATTATTTTGATAGAGTTTCATGCGATTTGGGTCAAAGGAGTGGATGTGGTTTCATTCTTTTCTTATATGATTTTCATTCTTTCCATGTCAAAATTGGGTTTGGTGTGAGGACGAACAACCAAGTGAAACTTCTTGCATGCAAATGCTTATTGCTCTTTTCTATGGGAAAAGGATGTTCTTAATAATAGTTTTATAGGGATTCTATGTTGATTATAAATTGGATTAATAGAACTCAAGTGTTCACAAATCTAATTCTCTCTTCTCTCGTTGATGACACATTAAGAATTAAAGACAACTTCACTTACACCTCATTTTATCACATATACATGGAACACAACCAGACTATGGACCACTTATCAAAAGAAGGTATAAATTTTGAAAAATATTTGTGGCAGGCTCCTAGCAGTGAGAGGGAAGAAATTATGAGTATTTTCATAGGCCTTTCAAGGACCTTGTGGAAAGGAAGAATTGATTTATGTAGCTTTTGACACTATTTTTTTGTCATCATCATAGGCATTATTTATATCTAGATCCATCTTATGATATCATGTCTTGAATGGTTCCTCTGACAGGCAATGTTTTTTTGAAATTTCAAATAAGTATTTTTTATTAGAATCTTTAAAGCTTACAGGTTAGATGCTCAAACCAACAAGAATACACCTTGTGTGTATCTACAAAATGTAATTTTGGATCATTTTCTTAATGAATGAATTTTACGGTTTTTTTCATGACGAAAAAAATGTATTCTTACACTACTAACCCTTATTTGGTTCACCCCATAATTACAAACCATTTCATTCTTTTAGTCCCCTACCTAATTTCTTTACTCTCCATTCTAGTAAAACACGCCTCATGTCAATGGGGAGAGATGAAAACAATGTGATGAAGTAGTAAAGGTTCAAAAGGTTTTCCAATGGATATAAGGTTAATATTTATTTACTACACTCCCCCACAAGGATTCCACTTCAAACTATATTATTTAGTGTGTGTTTTGTTCATTTTAGCCATTTTTCTTACATTCATGTTGATTGTGCAATACAATGTGTTATATTTGGCACATTTGTGGTGGTTATAATGAAATGGATGGGCATAGTAAAATATTGGGTCTAGTAATCTTGCAAAGAATCTTGAGTACTTATAAGTAATCTACTCGAGGTAAGTAATTCTTTACCATCATGCTTGAGTGCTTGAGCCACATTTTGTCTTCATAATTTTGATGTAGTCATATAAGGTATATACAAAGTTATTGCATATTCTACCTTATCTCAAAGCTATCATACAAGGTAAATACACAACTATTTTATATTCTATCTTGCTATTATGGCACTGTTTCTCATGACACACATTGTAGTGACCTCCTCTTGGCACTATTTTAGAGGTGCTTGATATTTTAAAAAGTTTGTTTCTTGGATCAAGTGATAGAAAAATTGTTAATGTTAATAATGTAAACATGGTAAAGTAGGATGGAAGTTCGATATGGAATTTATAAACATTACATGTATCCAATTCTATTCATGTAAATTTCATTTGCAATTACTTTATTGTCACAACCTAATAAAGAGTGAATAATACAATCCATGAATGGGTGTTTGATATTCATGCATGATGGAAGGTTTTAGTTACTTTCGAAAAGTCTCGTGGTTGTTATTTGACTCACATTCATAGAATGAGAAATAATATGGAAGCCTTTTTCATCTATTTTTTTCCTTTTTATACGCATGAAATAATAGAAGAGAAGATGAAAAATATTTTAAACATAGATATTTAGTTAAATTGGTTTATTTAAAAAATTACATATTAAATGTATTTATTCAATTATATATATTAGATTGCATATTCCATTGTCTTTTTTATGTGCATGAAATTGTAGGTGAGAAGATAGACGATATTTTAAGCATGGTCATTTAGTTAAATTTGTTTTCACTTAAAAAGTGTACATATTAAATCTATTTATTTAATTATATATACTAGATTGCATAATCCAAGTATAGTAAGGGTTCTTTTACCATAAATCAATTGTAATAAGGGTTTCAAAAACTAGTCAATCCATCTATATAATTATTTTAAGCACAATAAGTATGACCTTCTATCATATGGAAATTTTATATATTTTGAATTCTATAACTCCTATTGAACTCTTTTAAAGAATTAATTGTTGAGAATGGCATTACCATCATTTTAATTATGGGTTTGATTTCCTCAAGTTTCTTGTATACAAATTTGTTGATTTTATGGAATTCTAACTTTAGGATGAAGTTAGAATATGAAATCAAAAAGTATTTATTCAATATCTAATTACTTTTAACTTTTTATCATATAGGTATTACATTAAAAAAGGTCTCAAAGAAAAAAAACCAACCTTTTATCAAATTTTTTTTTTAATGGTCTATTACATCATGTAGAAATTTTGAATAATAAACACTTATTCACAGAGATTATCCCGATTATACACTATTGCGGAATACATGCATAATGCATAACCTCCTCTACGTTGATCATCAATTTAGCAGCATCAAAAACAATGAAACATCAATCACATGCACACATTAACACAGTATGTAACACAGGGAAAGCATACAGCTGAAAACCCCACACTATCTGTATATTATATTGATTGAGAACATGTAACAATACATAGTACAATACTCCTCACAAGTACTCAGTACTATCTCCAACTGTTACACACAAAACTAGCTTAGATCCGAACAAGTCAAAGGTTCAAATATTCTCCACTGCTTTGCATGCCTCCACTGCACAATGCTTTGTAAAAATCATCCACACTGAAAATCACGTGAGCACAGGCTATAATTCCTTGGCATTGGCCCACACTGCGCAATCCTCATTGGCATAACTCAATCCCACTGATTGTGCAAGATCTCATGCACAACTATAGTCACAACTGATAGCAATCTCAACCTCTAACACCTGTCTCCATTGAATTGTACATGCACTGACATGCAACTGAGTTAACTGATGTATTCTTTAGTTGCTTTATGAGTTAATAATTAGTGAATTAATTAATAATTAATTCACACAACTCATCACTAGTCTATTTGCAGTTAGACTAAGTACAACTAGTTTAACCAAGTCAAACTGAACACAACTCCATCAACTCCACATCCAACTCCACCAAACTCAACTGCTTGAGTTCTAACTAAAATCCTGCATGCAATAGCTCAACTGACCCACAAAGAAAGCATATTTCCTTCTGACAGCTGCATGTGCCACATCTGTAGCTCAGACTGAAGTGCTCCAAGAGGATAAGATAATGTTTATAGTCTAAATATTATTATGAGACAATAATATTTGACTTTTCTATTTTTAGCCTGGAAGTCTAAAAATAGACTTTGATCA
This sequence comes from Pinus tabuliformis, assembly GCA_031772625.1. Classification (NCBI taxonomy): domain Eukaryota; kingdom Viridiplantae; phylum Streptophyta; class Pinopsida; order Pinales; family Pinaceae; genus Pinus; species Pinus tabuliformis. The sequence continues at coordinate 46,224,206 of CM062815.1, forward strand.
CTCCACTGTGAACCAAAAATAGAAGTCCATCTATTTTTCCCAACATGACCAATCATCCATAAACAGCATCCTGCAACTCATAGATCATGATCCATATGTCTAAAAATAGACTTTGCGCCAAAAATACCCTATGGGCCCACTTAGTGAAGGCGACTCCTTTCCACTAAGCTCCATCATCTTGTTGCATTCTCAACACTCCCTATCAACAAGATATGGATTATCAACAACCCCTATCCTGCCTCGGTGGTATTCAAATTTGCTCTTGGTGAGCGCCTTCGTCAAGATATCAGCATCCTGATCCTCCGTTGGAATGTATGAAAGTAACATGATTCTCCGCTACACAAAATCTCTGATATGATGGTACCTGATGTCAATGTGCTTAGATCTATCATGAAATACAAGATTAGCCAAGAGTTTAATGCAACTCTGCTTATCACAGTGAATCATAGTAGGCTCCAAGTAAGAACCGAACAAACCGACCAGGATATTCCTCATCCATATAGCCTCGCATGCAGCCAAACTTGTTGCCATATACTCGGCCTCTGCTGAACTGAGTGCCACGGATCTCTGCTTCGTGCTGTACCAAGAAACTGCTATCGACCCGATACTGAAGACCCCTCCTGATGTGCTCTTTCTGTCCGTTGGGCTCCCTACCCAATCTGCATCCGTGAAGCCACATAGCTTCACCTCATCCTCCTGTATGTACCACAATCCATATCCCGATGTGCCTCTCAAATAACACAATACATGCTTGCCTGCCTTCCAGAAGAGCTTGGTTAGCTTAACCATAGCTTGTGAAAGCTGGTTAACAGCATAGCATATAACGGGTCGTGTATTGACCAGATACATAAGCGACCCCACCAACTGCCGATAAACAGTGGCATCCACTTCTTCTGCTAAAGTGGCATCCTCCTTCCTCTAACCTCCAGGAAGAGGAGTATCAACAGGCTTGCAACCATGCATGTTGAACTTCTCCAGTATCTCCCGAGCATACTTACCCTGAGAAACAAATAGTCCATCACTGCGTTGCCAAATTTCCAATCCCAGGAAATAATGAAGGAGGCCCAAGTCCTTCATCTCAAAATCCTTAGCAAGATCATCCTTGCATGAAAGTATCAATAGCTCATCACCCGTTAGAATCAAATCATCTACATAAAGTACAATGATAAGCAACTTACCCTCCACCACAATCTGGTATAGGTTAGGATCCGCCTCACTCTTGGAGAATCCAAGTCCGGTGAAATAACTGTCTATCTGTGTGTACCAAGCACGTGGTGCTTGTTTCAACCCATACAATGCTCTCTTGAGCCTGCACACATGTGACTTGCTGCTGAAGATCTCAAAACCTTCAGGCTGCTCAATGTACACCTCCTCCTCAATGACTCCATTGAGGAACGCAGTCATCACATCCATCTGATGAATGTGCCATCCCATCTGCGCTGAGAGAGCAAGAATCGTTCATATGGAAGAATACCTTACGACAGGTGCAAAGGTCTCCTCATAATCGATCCCCTCTATCTGTGAAAAGCCTCAGGCAACAAATATTGCCTTGTACTTCTCCACACTCCCGTCAGCTACCTGCTTAACTTTGTAGATCCATCTCGAACCCACCATTGATTTCACTTCCAGTCTTGGGACAATCTCCCATGCACTGTTTCTGACAATCAAATCATACTCCTCCACCATGGCGTCTACCCATGCGGGATCCTCCACAGCTTCCTCGAAAGAGGATGGCTTAGTCACAACACATTTGCTCACAAGAGCCATGTATCCAATGTACCGATCAGGTGACTGTCTCTGTCTACGTTGGGCTGTAGGTGGTCCTACAACTTTCTCTGCATCTTGAGCCAGTCGCTCAGCTTCTGTCAAGCACTTTCGCCCTCTGATGGTTGGGGCTGCTTGAGTGGTCTCTTCCACTCCATGAACTCCGTCCTGTGGCTGACCCACGTCCTGAAGCTCATCCTTAGGAACTAATAGCTCCTCATCTGTATGCAAGTGTCGCTCCCTCTCAAGCGAACACTTCATGGCTTTCTCCTCCTGAAATTTTATATCCCGTTGCGCAACAGTCTTACCACTGTCTGGCAAATACACACGATAGTTGTGGGGCGTATCAGTGTACCCACAAATATCCCAACCTTTGTGGTCAGCTCCAACTTCTTCCTGGCATTCTTCTTCACATGCATGTAAACGTTAGCACCAAAAATCCTCAAATGAGAAAGATCAGGCTTCTTACCAGAATAAGCCTCCTTGGGTGTACTCATGTCAAGTATCCTGTGAGGACAACGGTTCTGCACATATACTATAGTATTGCATGCTTTCGCCCACAAGTGAAGGGGTAGGCCCTGATCATGCAACATCGCCTGTGCAACACCCATGATCGTTCTGTTCTTCCACTCAGCAACGCCGTTTTGTTGTGGGTTATAGGGAGCTATGAGCTCTCTTCGAATCCCTTCTGCACTGCAAAAGTCCTTGAACTTGCCAGAGATGTATTCACCACCATTATCGCTCCTAAGAGCCTTCACCTTCTTTCCCGACTCCTTCTCGACCAGTGCTTTGAACTCACAGAACTTTGAGTATGTCTCGCTCTTCTTCTGCATGAAGAAGATTCAGCACTTACGAGAGAAATCATCAACAAAAATCACATAATACCTGTGCTTTGTTGTCGAAGCTACTGAGAAAGGTCCACACATGTCTGTGTGAATTCTCTCAAGGATCGTCGTGGCGTGCCTATCCTTCTCGTGAAAGGTGGCTTTCACAAACTTTCCCAAAGTACACCCCTTTCACTGATCTGACTGTGCAAGAGTGCCTTTAGGAAGCCCTGTAGTGATCTGTTGCAGTATCTTCAAGGCTCCATGGTTAAGGTGACCCAATCTCCTGTGCCACAGCTCGCCATCATCCCGGCTCACCAATCCTTCTGCCTTGCATGCAATTGCTGCGCAGCTATATACATGCAACTGATAAAGGTTCCTCACTCGAACCCCTATCTTCCGGGTTTCTCCAGTTGTCTTACTGCGCAGGAAAGCCTTTCCCTCGCTGAAAACAACATCATATCCCTTGTCTTCTAACATCGACACAGAGATAAGATTCTTCTTCAATCCTGGAACATGCATCACTTCCTTCAATACGAAGGGTTTACCAGACTCCCTCTCAAAGAAATGGTACTGATACCGGTCGCACTATATCTACCATCATTGCCCATCTCGATGTGCACTCCAAGATCTTTGTCCTCCAGATCAGAAAACAAATCTTGATCTCCTGTCATGTGAAAAGATGCACCACTGTCCAAGAACCACACCGATCCCATCACACTTGAAACCAAGCATGCGATCAATGAAACATCAAGCTCAAACTGTGAAGCTAGAGCCTCTCCTGCTACAGATCCATCAGCTTGCTTGTTCTTCTTCTTCTGTGGACAATTAGTGGCATAGTGTCCGTGCTGGTGACAGTGAAAGCACTTCACCTTGGACATGTCCTGCTTCTTGCCTTTCGCACTAGAATGAGAAGCTTTCTTGTTCTTCCCCTTCTTTGCTTTGGTAGTCAAAGCACAATTTTCTTCATCAGTTCCCTTTGATGAAGATCCGTCCCTGGTATTCCGCATGATCTCCTCTTGCATAAGATCTGACCAAAGTCTCTCCCATCCTGGCAATTTCTCCCAACCATTGACAGAGTCCTCATAGGAATTCCAACTCTTCGGAAGACCAAGGAGAGCCAAGCTCACCAAGCCCTCATCATCGACAGTCACCCCCACACTTCCCAGCTCATCCCGACACTGAGTGAACTTCATGAGATACTTGGGCATACTGTCTCCCTTCTCACATTTGATGTTTCTGAGTTTATCCTTGAGCACCAGCTTCCTCTGATCGCTCTTGCTTTGGAATAGATCTGTCAACTCTTTCCACATCAAGTATGGAGAAGCCTTTCCATGCAGGCTGGACACAATGTGATCCTACACGCCCTCCAACAGAATCCTTCGACACTTTTTGTCTTCTTTTGCCAAGCATCAACCTGCACAGTATCAGTAGGCTTTGGGACCTCAGCCTCTATGAACTCCTTCAACCCATTATCATCTAACATTGCCTCCATCCTGTCCTTCCATGCAATATAGTTCGAGCTACCCTCAAGAGCATACTCCAGTCGCAATCTGTTGAAAGACATTGCCACGTTGATACCAAGAAAACACTGCTGCAAATTCGAATTCCACTAGCTCCAAACTCAACCGCCTGTGATCTAGAATTCGTGAGAACAAAGTATTTCTCGTACAGAGATTGAATATATGGGCTTTTACCGGATATCTCACCTTCCAAAGGAAGGATGAATCCAGAGGCTACCTGGCCCGATTACAGACTCTGCCTGAAGAAATAAGATGTAAACACTTTCTGAATAATAGATCTGATGATCAACAGCTCTGATACCATGTAGAAATTTTGAATAATAAACACTTATTCACAAAGATTATCCCGATTATACACTATTGCGGAATACATGCATAATACATAACCTCCTCTATGTTGATCATCAATTTAGCAGCATAAAAAACAATGAAACATCAATCGCATGCACACATTAACACAGTATGTAACCCGGGGAAAGCATATAGCTGAAAACCCCACACTATCTGTATATTATAATGATTGAGAACATGTAACAATACATAGTACAATACTCCTCACAAGTACTCAGTACTATCTCCACCTGTTACATAGAAAGCTAGCTCAAATCCGAACAAGTCACAGGTTCAAATCTTCTCCACATTGAAAATCACGTGAGCACAGGCTATAATTCCTTGGTATTGGTCCACACTGTGCAATCCTCATTGGCATAACTCAATCCCACTGATTGTGCAATATCTCATGCACAACTATAGTCATAATTGATAGCAATCTCAACCTCTAACACCTGTCTCCACTGAACTGTACATGCACTGACATGCAACTGAGTTAACTGATGTATTCTTTAGTTGATTTATGAGTTAATAATTAGTGAATTAATTAATAATTAATTCACACAACTCATCACTAGTCTATTTGCAGTTAGACTAAGTACAACTAGTTTAACCAAGTCAAACTGAACACAACTCCATCAACTCCACATCCAACTCCACCAAACTCAACTGCTTGAGTTCTAACTGAAGCCCTGCATGCAATAGCTCAACTGACTCACAAAGAAAGCATATTTCCTTCTGACAGCTGCATGTGCCACATCTGTAGCTCAAACTGAAGTGCTCCAAGAGGATAAGATAATGTTTATAGTCTAAAAATTATTATGAGACAATAATATTTGAATTTTTTATTTTTAGCATGCAGTCTAAAAATAGACACTGATCACTTCGCTGTGAACCAGAAATAGAAGTCCATCTATTTTTCCCAACATGACCAATCATCCATAAAAAACATCCTGCAACTCATAGACCATGATCCATATGTCTAAAAATAGACATAGTCTAAAAATAGACTTTGCGCCAAAAATACCCTGTTGGCCCACTTAGTGAAGGCGACTCCTTTCCACTAAGCTCCATCATCTTGTTGCATCATCAACACATCACAAGTTTCATCACCATATAAAGGGGAACATAATTATGTTTTGAATGAAGACATAGATATATTGAATTACAATGAAGAATGTGTTGGAAATATTGAAAGGGGGTGTGAATCAATATGTGTAATGGCCCTGGTGAAAATTCCATGTAATAAATGTTAATAAAAGAAAAATAATAACCATGGTTGATGGGACACTTATTCCAAGCTGAATGTTGGGCAAAATCCTAGTGATGGGGATCACTTGGGATTGATTAAGGGCTAAGGAAATTGGCAAAGGAAATGGATAAGGCTTTGAAAAAGCAAAATGACATTTTTGGCACATTTATTTATTAAAATAATGGAAATTAGGGGAAAAGGGAGGTGAAAGGTCACAAGTTGTATGCGAGGAGGAAATTGAAGGAAAATAATGGAAGATGAAGAAAATAGACGCCTCATTCATAAAAAGGCTTTTAAGGATCAATTGGTAACCTTTTGTCAGTTCAGTTTTGGAGCTCTCTCATTATTCTTTATCTCTCTCATACTCTTGGAGACTTAGAGTTTATTAGATCACTCTTGGAGGGTGTGGCATACTTGGATTCTTGGAGCAATAAAGTAAAGGAAGAGCAGGAAAGCACAAGAGGACATTGGGATCAACAACTACATCAGATTTTTCTTGAAGGTACTGAGTTGCATGTATGTTTTCCTCACTAGTTTTTGCATGCATGGTATATGCATGTGGTTTGTTGACTGTGATGGAGGATGTTCAGGATTGGTAGTGGATTGCCTAGCCTTGTCATTTCCTGGATATCCAAGGAGATTGTGGGTTTATTTTCATTATTTTGTTTTAATTGGTTCTCATTTTTCCTTAGCTTGGGTTGAGTTATTAGTCCTGGAGCCTTGGTTCACCCTGGAGCCCAATAACAACTTGGGTTGAGTTACTAGTCTCGTAGCCTTGGTTGGAAAAACACTCTGGAGCCCTTGGTGGGTTGAGTTACTATTCCTGGAGCCTTGGTTGGAAAAATGCTCTAGAGCTCGGTAAAAGTTGTGGGTTTATTTACTAGTCCTGGAGCCTTGGTTTGACAAACACTCTAGAGCCCCGGAAGGCTTGGATAGAGACCAATCTCATGATGGTTTTGTGATGTCCAACCATGAGGTCAAATCAGTGTTTGATGAGTTGAGGTGGTTGGCCTTTGGAAGCCCTGGATGGTTTTGGATTGATGTGTTTTATGAGATCCCACATTCATGCTTGGAATATGCCTCAGGGGTGAATGGATGAAGAGAGATTTGGCTGACCCATTCTATGGTCGGGTAGAACATGGAAGTCCCATCCTGGGTTTGGATTTTTCATCATCAATATGAGGTTATTTCTCCTTGTATTTATATGAGTGTTATACTAGATTATATGTGGTTTATATGGTTTTGATTTCATTGGTATTTATGTTTCTATTATGTTGGTTATACATGTGTTTTATGAAAATAGTTATGTATGGCTCTCATCATGTTTTTACTGGTAAATGAATGAACAATGTATCTATTACCTAATGGATGAAATGGTAGTTGATGTGTTGAGGCATCAATGCTACTTAGAGATTCTCAACTAAGTATGAGACCCCTATGCTAATATTTGTTATTTACACCTGTAGATTACATATTCATGATATGTTTGAAGAAATGTTTGTAATGGCTAGTAGGGGTCCAATCAAGGTCTCATTCAAGTGATTACATTTATATTGTCATTTCCTTGTTATTTTACTATTCTAAAGATGTGATTCAATTCTGGGCAGTGACCTGGGCTCTAGGCCTGAAAAAGTGGCTCAAATCTTGGGGACGTTGGCACAACACTGACAAAAAGAGTCCCTGGATGCTAACTTGTAGGCCTGTGAGAGCATACAGAGGTCCCTAGACACTGGCATGCCCATAACATGAGAGCGTCCGAAGGTCAAGTAGTCCAAAAGTTCAGTGGGACCTAAGGGCTAGCTGCCTGAAAGGTTGGATTGGTTCCTGAGGGTTCTAATGCTGATGTTGAATTTTTGTATGGTGTGTTTCGGTCAGTTCCACTTCCTTAACGCGACTTAGGAGGTTGAATCATATCATAGTGGCCTCTCGTCGCATGTTTACCTTGGCTGGACGGTTTCTTGGGTTGATGTGGGAGGAGGGTGTTATAGAGTGGTATCAGAGCCATGGTTCACCCCTCAAACTGGATGGGTTGTGTTGGTCATGCATGCATGCTAGTTGCATGTGTGTATCTTACACTTGTATTCCACGTGCTTGTTGTGTTTGCATAATGTGTATCATGGTTGTAGTGATGTCGTCATGAGGAACTTGATGTTGTTATTGTGGAGTGCATCCTCATGAGTGCATGACTAGTTACATGTTGTTATATGTCACTTACATGTTGCTATATGTCGCTTGGTTACATTCTTGTACACTTGGTTGCATTCTTGTATGTTTGGTTACATGTATCATTCTTGTAGGTTTGGTTACAAGTATTGTTGTTTATACTTGATTACATGTGTTTATGTATGTGTATGGTTGGGTATGCATTGCTTATGCATGTTAACGTTGCATGTGGTCAAGTGTACAATGATGTAGTGGTTGTTGTCATGCATGAGGTCATGGTATGAGTTGTTAAGGTCATGAATTGATGACTAGACCCTAGCTAGAATGATGGTTGCATGGTCATATGCTTATGTGTTATGTTTCTATATGTTGTCATGATTATGTTATACGCTTATCACGTTGATTGGTTGATCTTGTAGACAAGGTATCCTCCCCGAGCTATACTAAGGTATGTTGGTTTATTGTGATTTGGTTTATGTTGACATGATATACCTTTTTTAATAAATTCTTTCGAATTAATCACATCATGAATTTTTGGTCGACGTTTCGAACCTTTGTCCTGATGATGAACCACATTAGATGGTTCGAAACGTCGACCAAAACTCATGATGTGATTAATCTAAAAGAATTTATCAAGATCAGTATGGATCACAAAAGTCTAAAATCAAGCATGATATACCTTGCAGGAAGAAATATCAAATGGCTAGCAAGATGGTAGACTACAAAGACTCTCCCTATGAATCAGAAGAGTAGTATGGTGTTGGGAACTCTTCCGATTTGGTAGATACACTGAGAAGATTAAAGGAAGAAATAAGGAGTTGTAAGGTAGATAATGACAGAATCATACAGGCACAAGAGAAGCTAGCAGAGGTAAATGCAGTGATACTTCAGAGTTTGTCAGATTTGCAGTGACAGGGACCACTTCGGATCAACCATGAGCAGGAGGACAAAACTAATGGGGCATATGGTAGTAGGTCGCATGGTGGTCACAGGTCAGATGGTGGTGACATGGTCAAAGATGACAGATTTTGGGACACTAAGGATAGGAGGAGAGATAGACAAAGGTACCATTACAGTTCTGGTTCTGACAGGAATGATGATTGGTATCATTATCATCCTTACAGGAGTAGTGATAGGGGATACTTTCCAAGTGCGTTTAAGAAAGAAAAGACACCTACTTTTGATGGAGAGATGAAGAAATCATAGGATGCAAAGGCATGATTACTTGGTATGAAGAAGTTCTTCAGGTTGCATGATTATTCGGAGAACATGAAAGCCGGAGTAGCTACATTCAGTATCAAAGGTAACATAGACATTTGGTGGGAAGACGTGAAGAATTTCAGAGGTATACATGAGGAAGATTTGACTTGGAGTGAGTTTGAGCGGCTATTCAAGAAGAGGTATTTTTCAGAGAGACACTTTGATGACAAAGAAAAATAATTCTATGAGCTAAAAAAGGGATCTATGATAGAGGATGAGTACATTGACAAGTTCTTGGAGCTGCTGAGGTATGTGCCTTACCTCAAGGAGGAGAATGCCAAGGTTCAAAGATTCACTAGTGGGTTACCAATGGAATTCAAAGATCAGATTGAGTTCGATGAGCCTAGCTCATTGGAGGAGGCAATCCGAAAACTAAAGCATTGCTATGAACAATCAAAGTGCAAGACTGCACCTAAACTAGATTGGAAAGGTAATGCCAAGAACAAAGGAAAATGGGACAAGAAGTGAGTAAGACCACAAGATTCAGGTAATAAAGAGAATGTTGCACCACCTAAGAGGTTCAATGCATCAGATAGAGGATAGGGACATCAATCTGAGGAGAAGAATAAGGAGCCTGTACGGTGTTGGACTTGTGGAGGAGATCATTGCAGGAGGGATTGTCCACAGTATCAGGGTGGTAGGCCTCAAATATATAGTGCACAGGATGCATAGATTGTTGGAGATGTTGGTTAGATCGTTCCTTGTATTTATGCATGATTGGATAACAAACATGCATACCATCAAGAATCTATCATTGAGGTGGAAGGTAAGCTTTGTGATCAAGTTATTTCTATTTTGATTGACCTTGGATCTAATTATAGCTATGTTAGTCTTGACTTGGTGGATAAGTGTGGTTTGAGTAAGGAATTGCATGCAGAATCTTCGTTACTGCAGTTGGCTACAGGTACAAAGAAGTGAGTGCATCATTGGATAAGAGATTGTGGATTTGATTTGAATGGTGTGCCTATCACAACACATTTGAATGTATTACCGTTGGGATCATATAGTATGTTTTGGGCATGGATTGGTTGTACCTTCATACAACCAAGGTGGATTGCTATGAAAAATCTATTGAGTGCTTGGATGAAAATGGGGAACCAAGAGTCTTGCAAGGAAAGAAGAAAGGCACATCAGTTAGGATGGTGACATTTATGCAAGCAAAATGTCGCCGTAGGAAAGGGTGTAAGTTATTTGCAATGCACATTTCTAGCAATAAAGGTAAGGAAGTTGAGGATGCGGATGTGTTGAGAAAGTACATAGTTTTACAACCATTCAAGGATGTATTTCCTGAGGATATTACAAAGTTTCCACAGCGAGGTATAATTTTCTATTGAGTTAGTGCCGAGGGAAACTCTAGCATCAAAATCACCTTACCGGATGAGCACACCTGAGTTGGTTGAGTTGAAGCTATAGTTGAAGGAAATCTTGGACAAGGGGTACATTAGGCCAAGTGTATCACCCTGGGGCACACCAATATCATTTGTGAAGAAAAGAGATGGTACTCTTAAATTATGAATTGACTACAGGTAGTTGAACAAAGTGACCATCAAGAACATGTATCCGTTACCGAGGATTGATGACATGTTCGATCAGTGGATGGGAGCAGCAGTGTTCTCGAAGATTGATCTCAGATCCGGACATCATTGGGTACGAATTAAAGAGGAGGACATTTACAAGACAAATTTTAGAACCAAGTATGGGTATTATGAGTTTTTTGTAGTTCCTTTTGGCTTAACTAATGCTCTAGCTACATTTATGTGCTTGATGAATAGTGTGTTGTGTCTGTATTTGGGTAAGTTTGTTATTGTGTTGATTGATGACATATTGATATATTCTAAAAATGAGGAAGAGCACATCGAACATTTAGCGGCAATGTTGAGGTTGTTGAGAGAGAATCAATTGTATGTTAAGCTCAGAAAGTGTAGTTTCTTTTACACTAAGGTACACTACTTAGGGCATGTTGTCTCTAAGGAGGGCATTGTAGTAGATCCAGAAAATATAAGGGCCGTCATGGAGTGGGTAGCTCCTAAGAATGTGGATGAGGTGAGATCTGTTATGGGATTGGTTGGTTATTATTGGAGGTTCATTAGGAACTTCTCACAGATTTCTTATCCTATCACATCATTGCAGAGGAAAGGTAAGAAGTTTGAATGGACAGAGGAGTGTGAGGCTAGTTTTGAGTAGCTTAAATAGTTGTTAACACATGCACCAATGTTAAAGATTGTAGATCCAGACAAAGAATTTGTGGTATGCACAAATGCTTGCAAGAAAGGACTCGGTGGAGTCCTTATGTAGGATGGACAGGTGGTATTCTATGAGTCGTAGAAACTGAATGAGCACGAGCAAAAATATCCCACACATGATCTTGAACTAGAAGCGATTATACATCCATTGAATATGTGGAGACACTATCTTCTGGGAAGGAGGTTTACATTGATGAGTGATCACAATGGTTTATGGTATCTATTTGACCAACCGAATCTGAATGGTAGGCAGGCTCGGTGGTTGGCTACGATAAGTGAGTTCGATTTTGAGATAAAATATATCAAAGGTAAAGAGAACAGGGTGGCAGATGCTCTTAGTAGGTGGATACATGTAAATCACTTAGCAACTATGAGCTCCTATGGGACAGACTTATAGGATAGGATCTTGCAGGTAGGTTAGCAAGATGTTAGGTATATGGAGATTGTGCACAGGTTGTAGTGGAGTATTGGTATAGGTACATGTGATAGTACAGGTACATGTACAGGAAATAGTATAGGTACAAGTACATGTAGTCTTACAAGTACATGTACAGGTGCAGGTACACTGGATGTAGACTATTGCCTTACAACAGATGGATTGGTGAGATTCATAGACAGGATATATGTGTCAGACATTAGTGAGCTCAAGAAGGTGATGTATGTTGAGAGATTTTCATGTGAAACCATATTCGTGTCACCTAGGTTACCAGAAGACACTCACAACAGTGAAGATATTTTACTATTGGCCAAATCTGAAGAGTGATGTAGTAGAGTTTATGGTTAGTTGTTTCAACTGTCAGCCTATGAAGGCAGAGTGTAAACATCCAGTTAGACTGCTACAATTAATTGTGATGCCAGAGTGGAAATGGGAGGTCATTTCCATGGAATTCATCACAGGGTTTCCGAGCACAGTGAGACAACATGATTCCATCATGGTTGTTGTGGATAGGCTGACAAAGGTAGCACATTTCATTCTAATGAAGTCTACACTCTCAGCTAGCGATGTAGCATAGGTATTCATCAGAGATATGGTAAGATTTAATGGTGTTCTAAAGAATATTGTGTCAGACAGGGATGCAAAGTTCACTTCCAAGTTTGCAAAGGAGTTATTTGCAAGTTTGGGCACAGATTTGGCCTTCAATACAACTTATCATCCACAGATAGATGGACAAACATAGAGGGTCAACATGATATTGAAGGACATGTTGAGGATGTATGAGATGCATTAGCAGCGAAAGTGGGAAGAGTACCTTCCACTGGTAGAGTTCGCTTACAACAATGGGTATCAATAATCTTTAAAGATGATTCCATTTGAGGCATTGTATTGGCGGAGTTGCAATACTCCCATCAATTAGAGTGATCCAGTTAATAGGGTATTGATTGGACTAGACATGTCGGCGGACATGGAACAAGAGATGCAGGATATAAAGAAGAATATAAAGGAAGCACATGATAGGCAGAACAACTATGAATATCGTAACAGGTTGTTCAAGGAGTTCCAAGTTGGGGAACAAGTGTACTTACACATCAAACCGAAGAAGAGTTCCTTACGGATTGGATCATGTGCCAAGCTGGCACCATGGTTTTGTGGACCCTTCAGCATTATTGAGAGGATTGGGACAGTAGCCTATCGACTTGCGCTACCTCCAATAGTGAAAGTACATGATGTTTTCCATGTGTCATTTCTTAAGAAGTATGTTAGAGATGTTGATCATGTGATTGACTGGTCTGAATTGCAGGTGGAACTAGATGGTGAATTCCAGCTGGAGCCTTAGTGTATATTGTAGAAAAAGGTGCTCATGCTCCGAAACCGAGAAATCAAGCAAGTTCAAGTGCAGTGGACACACTTTGGGCTTGATGAAGCTACATGGGAGATGGAAAATCATATGCGGACTATGTATCCTTCTTTATTTTTCGGTTGAGGCAAAGTAGTTTTGGCATGGTGTTTTGGTATGGTGTTTTGGTATATGTCTTGGTATATGCCTTGGTATATGTTTTGGTGATGTTGGTTTATGTACATATGTATATGGATATAAATACCACCATAGGCTATTTTATAAAGCTCCAATAAGCAGTAAGGGTGCCATGTCATTATGATGTTACGTTTGTTATGTTTCCATGTTGGAACAATGTAAACTTTGATTTGGGAACTGATACGATTACCCGTTTTGTAGAGGTAGCAAAAAAGTGACCCAATTTTGAAAAGTGGTGATGCAGAATACACTTTTCTTTTCGAAGCATATTTTTGACACTTTAAATTTTCTTATGTATAAACTATAAATATTTGTTTTTAAATGTTAGTGATTTTCATGCTCATTTTGAAACGTGTTGACGTAGCATCAACCTTTTTTTAGAGGGTTTATTTTTCATACTTTAAAATTTATTATGTCCAATTTTTTTTGAAATCATGATTATTTAACAAATTTTCAAGTTGTTTTATTTTTCTTTTTTTTTTAAATGTTAATTACTTAAAAAAGGAAAATATAAAATTATATATAAAAAGAAAAAAACACACACACACACACACACACACACACACACACACACATATATATATATATATATATCGTGTAAACCATAAAAGAATTTGGAAAAAAAAAACCAAAATTTAAAAAAAAAAGAAAAAAAAAGAAGAGAAAAAGTAAATAAAAAATAAAAAACAAACTAGATTAAAAAAAAAAAAAAAATTAACCAAAAAAAATTAAAAACTACTAAAATTAAGATTAAAAACATTAAAAAAAAAACTATAATATACTCAAATTAAAAAATAAAAATAAAAAAACAAAAAAAATGAATATATATATATATATATATATATATATATATAACATTTAAATTTTTCATTAAACCCTATATTATTATTTAAAAAAATATGCGCATATTTTTTATTTTTTTATTCTAAATAAACATTGATTTTTTTTAAACATTTGTTTTTAAAACAAGTTTTTTATTTAAAACTATATATATATATATATATATATATATATATATAGTGCATCTACCCTTCACTACCCGGTCGGCCATGGGACGTGGCCCAGAGTGGAGGAGCTTCATGCAACCCCTCCGCCAAGGGTTGCACCCCACGGGCGACCAGGGAACGCAGGGCAGGCACACACACACTATATATATATATATATTAAAAAAAAAAAAATTATATTTAAAAAATAAAATTAAAAGTTTATTTAAAAAGATACTTATAATTTATTTTTTTGTTTTTTAATTTGAGTATATTTTTGTTTTTTTAGGTTTTTATTTTTATTTTTATTTTTTAAATTTCATTTTTATTTTTTTATTTTTGTTAATGTTTTTTTAATTTTCTATTTTTACTTACTCATTTTTATAGTTTTTTTTGTTTTGTTTTGTTTTTGTTTTCCAAATTTTTTTATGGTTTACAAGATAATTTTTTATTTTTTTACATTTTTTTTTGAAAATATGTTTTTCATACATATATATATATATATATATATATATATATATATAGTTTTTAAATTCTTAACTCTTATAGGTTAATTTTGTTTTTTTTAAACAATTTTTTTATGATTGATTATTTTTTTAATATATATTTTTAGTTACGTTTTGTTATTATTATTATTATTCTGTTTTTTTTTTCATTTTGTTTTCTTCTTCTTCTTCTTTTATTATTATTATTATTATTATTGTTTATTCTTTTGAAATTTTAATGTTTTTTGGAGTCATGATAAAATCTTATATGCCATTATTTCAAAATGTTGAAAATTTGCCCTTGAAAAAAAAAAGTGTTATTCCAACATCAACACTTTTCGTTTTGAGGGTGTTTTTTGCATAAAATTTACCCTTGAAAAAAAAGTGTTATTTCAGCATCAACACTTTTTGTTTTGAGAGTGTTGTTTGCACAATTTTTGAACAAAAAATTGTTTTCACCACCATTTTTAAAACATGTTGAAAATTTACCCTAGAAAAAAAAAGTGTTATTCGAGCAACAACACTTCTCGTTTTTAGCATTGTTTTTCATGTTTTTTTGGGGGTTTTTGGCTAGAGTTCCCGTTTTGAGTTTATAGTTCCTGTTTCAAAGTTTACATTGTTTTGGTTTGCTTCTCAGCAAGTTGATCATTGTAAATGATGCATCGAGCTAAGTTATAAAACTCCATCAACAATATATTTTGCTTACAACAGTTTTGTGGTTATAGGTGTTGTTGAACACTGAGTACGGTGTTCCCCACGGGGGAGGGTTTTGTAACAACCCTGGTGAAAATTCCATGTAATAAAAGTTAATAAAGGAAAAATAATAACCACGGTTGATGTGACACTTATTCCAAGCTGAATGTTGGAAAAAATCCTAGTGATGGGGATCACTTGAGATTGATTAATGGCTAAGGAAATTGGCAAAGACAATGACTAAGGCTTTGGAAAGGAAAAATGGCATTTTTCGCACATTTATTTATTAAAATAATGGAAATTAGTAGAAAAGGGAGGTGATAGGTCATAGGTTGCATGTGAGGAGGAAATTGAAGGAAAATAATGGAAAATGAAGAAAATAGAAGCCTCATTCATAAAAAAGTCTTCTGAGGGTCACTAGGTAACCCTTTTTCAGTTCAATTTTGGAGTTCTCTCATTATTCTTTCTCTCTCTTAGACTCTTTGAGACTTCGAGTTTTCTTGGAGCACTCTTGGATGGTGTGGCATACTTGGATTCTTAGAGCGAGAAGAAAAATGAAGAGCAGGAAAGTGCAAGAGGACATTAGGATCAACAACTATGTCAGATTTTTCTTGTAGGTAACGAGTTGCATGTATGTTTTCCTCGCTAGTTTGGGGATGCATGGCATATGCATGTGGTTTGTTGATTATGATCTACCATGGGCATGGAGGATGGCCGAGATTGACAGTGGATTTCCTAGCCTTTCCATTTCTTGGATATCCATGGAGATTGTGGGTTTATTTTCATTGTTTTGTTTTGGTTGGTTCTCATGTTTCCTTAACTTGGGTTGAGTTATTAGTCCTGTAGCTTTGGTTGGACAAACACTTTGGAGCCATGGAAGGCTTGGATAGAGACCAATCTGATGATGGTTTTGTGATGTCTGACCGTAAGGTGGAATCATTGTTTGATGAGTTGAGATGGTTTGAATATGGAAGCCCTAGATAGTTTTGGATTGATGTGTTTTATGAGATCCCACATTCATGCTTGGAATATGGCATGGGGGTGAATGGCTGAAGAGAGATTTGGCTCAACCATTCTACGGTCGGGTGGAACGTGGAAGTCCCACCCAAGGTTTGGATTTTGCATCATCAATATGAGGTTATTTTTCCTTGTATTTCTATGAGTATTATACTAGATTATATGCGGTTTATATGGATGTGATTTCATTAGTATTTTTGTTACTACTAGACTAGTAATACATGTGTTTTATGACAATAGTTATGTATGGATCTTATCATGTTTTTACTAGTAAATGAATAAATAATGTATCTATGACCTAATGGATGAAGTGGTAGTTGATGTGTTAAGGCATCAATGCTACTTAGAAACTCTCAACTAAGTATGAGACCCTTATGCTCAGATCTATTATTTACACCTGTAGATTACATATTCATGATATGTTTGACGAAATTCATGTCATGTCTAGTAGGGTTCCAGTCAAGGTCTCTTTCAAGTGATTGCATTTATACTATCGTTTCCTTGTTATTTTATTATTTTTAAGATGTGATTTAGTTTTGGGCAGTGACCTAGGCTATGGGCCTAAAAAATTGGTTCAAATCCCGGGTAAGCTGGCACAACAATGAAAAAATAGTCCCTAGATGTTGGATTGTAGCCCTGTGAGAGCGTCTCGAGGTACCTGGACACTGGCATTCCCATAGCATGAGAGAGTCTAGAGGTCAAGTAGTCCAAAAGTTTAGTGGGACCCAGGTGATAGTTGCCTGAAAGGTTGGATTGGTTCCTGAGGGTTCTAATGTTGATGTTGAATGTTTGTATGGTGTGTTTTCGTCGGTTCCACTTCCTTAATGTGACTTATGAGGTCGAATCATATTGTAATGGCCTTTCGTCGCATGTTTACCCCAACTCGCCTTTTGCTTAGGTAGATGTGGGAGGAGAGTGTTACAATATTTCACTTTATTACAATTTAGTATCAAAAGCATTAATCAATAACAACAAATCAAAGGAATGAAAGACACACACACATACACATGATTTATTTATATTACAAGGGAAGCTACGACTTTTGGTTTACCAACTACGACTAGAAGGGTTGCAACCCCATATTTACTAGCTCCCACTGGAAGTAAGAGAAAACCTCCTGAAGGAAGCTATAAATTCCTTCCCTAGCACCACCCTCCACCTTATATAATAAAAGATAAAATCAAAACCCTTGGGCTCCCATGCCAGGGAAAATGACCTAATTACAATGACTCACAAACATTGTTGCCTCTGTTATATCCAACTTCAGTTTGCTCCTTGAACATTGATATGTTTGTTATTATAACTCTGACTTGTAATAATCTAACAAAAAGAATCATAAACCATACCTTAAATCAATTGCTTCAAGACTTCTACAAGGGTGACATTTAGGTCTGCTTCAAACTTCTAGCATCAATATCTACTCCAAAAGTGGCTGCCATAGGGTCTTAGGCTATCTCAGACTTGACTTCTTTAGAAATTTGGATCCACCTTAGACTTGTTTACAAACTTAGAGCCCATATCTTCATTTTAGATGAATTTCTACCTTATGAATAGACTTGAATAAATATCTAAAAAGGATCTCTCATTTTACCTTAGATATGCCTCATTAAAAGCCTAAATGTGCCCGAGAAAGGGCCTTCAATTCTGCTTCAAATATCCTTCTAGAAACTCAGATCAGTCTAGCAAATGTGTAAATGCATCAAGTTCATATCTCCCTCATAAATTCTCATATTTAGATGCCTTAAAATCAGTCTCAAAACAACCCGTGATTTAGTCTTAGTGCACCTTGAAATTCAGTATTAAAACTTGGTCAGATTCTCCCATAGGATTGACTGAGAATTTTCCTTCGGAGGGGGAAAAAATATGGCTCAGAAAAGGTCTTTGAACATATTCACACTTGCCCTTTAATAGGTCAAACATTTCCAAGGAGGCCTCATATCATGTGAAATATGCCTAAGGAAGAACTCATATCTACCTTAGAAGAGGTTCTTTGTTTAGCGAGTAACAAACAAGCCCAACACCCTTACAGGAATGCTTTCACAGACCTTAAACATGGATAGAAATTAGTCTTCTGAAAGGGGATTTGTTTTGGAGAATTTTGTATCTATGGATAAATACTAATTCCCTAGATAAGTAGCCATATCTAGAACAACAGTTTAAAGTGTTTTAGTCTTTTCCTATAAGCAATAGATAAGATGAGAAGATGAGAAGACCTACTTGTAGTTCCGCTTTCCTCTCGTCTCCCTATTGCTTATAGGATAATACTAAAATACTTTAAACTATTGTTCTAGATATGGCTACTTATGTAGGGAATTAGTATTTATCCGTAGATAACAAATTCTCCAAAACAAATTGATGACTCCGTTGGGGAGGAGGCATTCAAAGGGGTGACTTTTTTAGGGAATTCAACCTGACCTGAACCGATAGTTGCCATTTGTAGCAACTTTAGAATTACTAGATTTAAATCGGCTCACTAATAATCTAATCTTATATGCACCTTGGTGGCCGGTGATTCCGCATAAGTTACCTTCTGACATTCCGAAATTCAATGGAAATCCCGAAGAAGACCCATAAAATCATGTCATGACCTTTCATTTGTGGTGTTCATCAAACTCCTTAAATGATGATTTAGTTAGATTCCATCTTTTCTAAAGAACACTTACCGGTTCAGCTGCTAAATGGTACATTGAGTTACCAAGAGCTTCTTTCAACAATTTTATGACTTTAGCCACCACATTTCTGACCCACTTCCAGTTACCTATCAGATACGAGAGTGGAACAGAACTCCTAACCAACTTTAAACATACTACTGCTACCCATATATCAAATCATATTCATGAGTGGCGGCATTGTCGTCAAATGGTTAAGACATATGTTCCCGATCAGCTTTTGGCTGAGTGGTTCATAAAATCCTTATTGCCATCAATCACCGAGGATGTGGCAAAAGGTGGAGTTGGCACAAAAGAGAAAGTAATTGCTCGTGCCCAATACTTGGATTTGATTTACACACAATCCGGCATGCTTTATGACAAAATTCCCGCTGCGACCTAACCAGCCTCCTCCACCATCGAGTAAGGACTCTTATGTCGACAATGGTGTGATTGGTTCTTCGAGTGCACAAACGACATGAAGACCATTTGGTCAAACTCTTGCCATTACCAATCAAACTACCAATGCATTAGAGAACACTCTTGCTTCCGAAGTTAATGTCGTGTCATTTGACAAAGGCAAAAATCAAAAGCAAGCAGGAGACAAGAAGAAGGGGAAAAATAAGAAGAAACAAGATAATTCCCCTCAAGAGAAATCATCTAATTCCTCTACTTTAGCAAGGAAACCTTGTTATCCATGTCTAATCTGTAATGAAGAGCATTTTACAAGATATTGTCCTCACCGCTCACAAGTCTCTAAACTTTTAAAGACTTCTAACACATCTGCAGTGTTGACCAATCCATTTCCAAACCCGGAGACACATTTGGTTGAGACAGACCATGCTTCTACATCCCAAGTACTCATGTTATCCATCACAAAGCCACAAAACAAAGTTTTGGTGTCAAGAAGAAATAAATATTACGGAAATCCATTGTCATTGTCGAATAACCAGGACACTGATCAACCTAATCCTTCGAATTTGAATTCATCTAAAAATATTCCACCACCTATTGCGCCAGAATTGACAATAAAACCACCAAAGGGAGTTGTGCATAAATCGACATTTAACCCTCGGGCTCGAGCAGCTCATAACTATAACATAGTGGAAGATCTTGCTCAATCACCTTCTGCTATGTCGACACTTGAGGTGTTACAAAACTGTCCCTCCCAGAAGCAGGCTTTACTGTCAACAATTAGTGGAATAGACCCTATGGATTCTAATCTTGTGGTTTTTAACCATGTGGGATATACACCACAGTTACCGGTGCAGTTAGCTTTCCTAATTCAAGTAAAAGCTATCAATAAGAATGTTCACCGAACTATTATTGATGGGGGCAATCTACTTGCATTATGTCAATGAGCTGCTGGAAAACACTTGGTTCACTGTCGTTGTCACGATCACCAACTATGTTAAAAGATTTTGACTGACAAACATATACTCCTTGTGGCATTTTGAGTAACCTGCAAATCGAACTAGGGGGAAAAACAGTTACTGTTGAAGTTGAGGTAGTTGACAGACCCCTCGTTTACAACATTTTATTGGGAAGGCCATAGGTATATGATATGGCTGTCATACTTTCGTTTCGTACTTTCATACTATTTCATTCCCTCATAAGGGTGGAATCACAGTCATCGATCAACTTGCCTTCTTTGCTAATAGTTCACAGGCTACAGGAAGCATTCTGTTGGTACACGGACCCCCGCTGTCGCTTCAAAGTGTTGGAGTAGGTCTCTTTAAAGATCCTTCCCTAATGGGTACTTTTATACTACCATCACCATCTGATTTGGCGGAAGTAGCCAGAGTAGAGACTTGCAACATGATTTCCTCCACCTCATCTGATTTAAGGAAGATTACCAACAATTTTGAAGTTGATAGTAATATTGAGGTCATGCCGCTAAGCCCCATTGAACTAGCATAGAAATCAATTTTTCAGGCTTGTGCGGAAAACCCAAATCCGCATTCACTAATTGTATGGGTAGATCATTTGTTAGAATATGGAACTTCTTTGGATCCTTTCTCACGTATAAATTCTACGGATGAAGGAATCATCCAATCAATGATGATAGGAGAAGAAACTTGGGAAGATTATCATTATTGTTCCCATCTTCCAGATGACATCGAAGATTATTCAAACGAACTAAACCACCCTTCAGTTGTTTATTTCCTTTCGAATTTAGTTTTCATAGACACAGTAGAATCTGAGGGAAACCTGTCAAATATTGAAGAAACGATTTCTATCAATATTTCGACCAAGCCTAATGTTATAGAACATTCTTGTCAGCAAATCTTGTTCTCCATCAAAACTCGATAGTTACCATACTCGCTTTTGTGAATTTAGAGATATATTTGCATGGTCTTACGAGGAGATGCCAAGCATTGACTCTAGTATTGTTGAACATGAAATCATAATGTACCCTGATGTCAACCCAGTTCAATAGCAGCTTCGACCTGTTCATCCAAAGAAAGCCGCTACAATTAAAGCAAAATTTTAAAAAAAATTGCGTGCTAGTTTCATTTACCCTGTACCTCTTACTAACTGGGTTTCCAACATTGTTCCTATCATGAAGAAACAAGGGACAATTCGAGTGTGCGTTGTAGAAATTTTGAATAATTTAACACATATTCAATGGAGATTATCCTGATCATGTACTAATGCGGAAAACATACACAATACATAAGCTCCTCTACGTTGATCAAGAATATAGCAGCATCAATAACAATAAAACATCAAGAGCATTCACACATTAACACAGTATGTATCACGGGGAAAGCATCTCGCTAAAAACCCCACACTATCTGTATATTAATGATTGAGTCATGTAACATTACACAGCATAATACTTCTCACAAGTATCTCCACCTCTGTTACACACAATACAGCTCAGATCTGATCTACAAATCTCTTCCACTGCTTGCTTGCCTCCACTGCTCAATACCTGCTCAAGAACTGATGAGAATTGCTTCCCAAACTCGATTTTCACCTGCAAAATAGTCACTCACTCTTTGTGGACGTGAGCAAAGGCTAAAATGCGGGCCAAATACGTGAGCAAACTCATTGGCATACTCAATCCTTTGATTGTGCAAGATCTGGTGCACAACTATAGTCACAACTGATAGCAATTTGATTCTCTACCACCTGTCCCTGTTGAACTGAACATGCACTGACATGCAACTGAGTTAACTGATGTATTCTTTAGTTGTATTATGAGTTAATAATTAGTTTAAAAACTCATCATTAGTCTATCTGCAGTTAGACTAACTACAACCAGTTTAACTAAGTTAAACTGAACACAACTCCATCAACTGTACCTCCAGTCCACTAAACTCAACTCACTTGAGTTCTAACTGAAGTCATGCATGCAACAACTCAACTGACTCATAAGAAAAACGAATTTCCTTCTGACAGCTGCATGTGCCACTTCCGTAGCTCAAACTGAAGTGCTCCAAGAGAATAAGATTAAGTTTATAGTCCAAATATTATTGTGAGATAATAATATTTGACTTTTCTATTTTTGACAGCCAGTCTAAAAATAGACTTGATCACTCACACTGTGATCACTCACACTTTCATCAAAAATAGAAGTCCATCTATTTTCCCAACTTGATCAATCATCCATAAACATAGACATGATCCATATGTCTAAAAATAGACATAGTCTAAAAATAGACTTGCGCCAAAAATAGCCTGCGGGCCCACTTAGTGAAGGCGACTCTTTTCACTAAGCTCCATCATCTTGTTGCAATCTCAACACTCCCTCTCGACAAGATATGGATTATCAGCAACCCCTATCCTGCCTCGGTGGTACTCGAATTTGCTCCTGGTGAGAGCCTTCGTCAGAATATCAGCATCTTGATCCTCCGTTGGAATGTACGAAAGTAACATGATCCTCCGCTGCACACAATCTCTGATATGATGGTACCTGATGTGCTTGGACCCAAAAAACCCGACCAAGATCATCCTCATCCACACAGATCTCTGCTTCCTGCTGTACCAAGAAACTACTGTCGATCCGATACTGAAGACCCCTCCTGATGTGCTCTTTCTGTCCGTTGGGCTCCCTACCCACTCTGCATCCTCCTGCCTGTACCAAGATCCATATCCCAATGTGCCTCTCAAGTGGCTCAATACATGCTTGCCCGCCTTCCAGAAGAGCTTGGTAGGCTTAACCATAGCTTGTGAAAGTTGGTTAACTGCATAGCATATATCAGGTCGTGTATTGACCAAATACATCAGCGACCCCACCAACTGTCGATAAACAGTGGCATCCACTTCTTCTCCCGAAGTGGCATCCTCCTTCCTCCAACCTCCAGGAAGAGGAGTATCAACAGGCTTGCAGCCATGCATGTTGAACTTCTCCAGTATCTCCCGAGCATACTTGCCCTGAGAAACAAACAATCCACCACTGCGCTGCCATATTTCCAATCCTAGGAAATAGTGAAGGAGGCCCAAATCCTTCATCTCAAACTCTGTAGCAAGATCCTTCTTGCATGACAGTATCAACAGCTCATCACCCGTTAGAATCAAATCATCAACATACAGTACAATGATAAGCAACTTACCCTCCACCACAATCTGGTATAGGTTCGGATCCGCCTCGCTCTTGGAGAATCCAAGTCCTGTGAAATAGCTATCTATCCGTGTGTACCAAGCACGTGGTGCTTGCTTCAACCCATACAGCGCTCTCTTGAGCCTGCACACATGCGACTCGCTGCTGAAGACTTCAAAGCCTTCGGGTTGCTCAATGTACACCTCCTCCTCAATGACTCCGTTGAGGAACGCAGTCTTCACATCCATCTGATGAATGTGCCATCCCATCTGCGCTGAGAGAGAAAGAATCGTCCGTATGGAAGAATACCTTGCGACAGGTGCAAAGGTCTCCTCATAATCGATCCCCTCAATCTGTGAAAAGCCTCGGGCAACAAATCTTGCCTTGTACTTCTCCACACTCCCGTCAGCTGCCTGCTTAACTTTGTAGATCCATCTTGAACCTACCACTGATTTCCCTTTCGGTCTAGGAACAATCTCCCATGCACTGTTTCTGACAATAGAATCATACTCTTCCACCATGGTGTCTACCCATGCGGGATCCTCCACAGCTTCCTCGAAAGAGGATGGCTCAGTCACAACACACTTGCTCATAAGAGCCATGTATCCAGTGTACCGATCAGGTGACTGTCTCTGCCTGCGTTGGGCTGTAGGTGGTCCTACAACTTTCTCTGCATCTTGAGCCAGTCGCTCAGCTTCTGTCAAGCGCTTTCGCCCTCTGATGGTTGGCGCTGCATGAGTGGTCTCTTCCACTCCATGAACCTCGTCCTGTGGCTGATCCACGTCCTGAAGCTCATCCTTAGGAACTAATAGCTCCTCATCTGCATGCAAGTGTAGCTCCCTCTCAAGCGAACACTTCATGGCTTTCTCCTCCTGAAATTTTATATCCCGTCGCACAACAGTTTTACCACTATCTGGCAAATACACACGATAGTTGTGGGGCGTATCAGTGTACCCCACAAATATCCCAACCTCTGCAGTCGGTTCCAACTTCTTTCAGGCATCCTTCGTCACATGCATGTAAACGTTAGCACCAAAAATCCTCAAATGAGAAAGATCAGGCTTCTTACCAGAATAAGCCTCCTCGGGTGTACTCATGCCAAGTATCCTATGAGGACAACGGTTTTGCACATAAACTGCTGTATTGCATGCTTCCGCCCACAAGTGAAGGGGTAGGCCCTGATCATGCAACATTGCCCGTGCAGCACCCACAATCGTTCTGTTCTTCCGCTCAGCTACCCCGTTCTGCTGTGGGTTATGGGGAGCTATGAGCTCTCTACGAATCCCTTCTGCCTTGCAGAAATCCTTGAACTCGTCTGAGATGTATTCACCACCATTATCGCTCCTAAGAGCCTTCACCTTCTTCCCCGACTCCTTCTCGACCAGTGCTTTGAATTCACAGAACTTTGAATATGTCTCGCTCTTCTTCTGCATGAAGAAGATCCAGCACTTATGAGATAAATCATCAACAAAAATCACATAATACCTGTGTTTTGCTGTCGAAGCAACTGAGAAAGGTCCACACACGTCTGTGTGAATTCTCTCAAGGATCGTCGTGGCGCGACTATCCTTCTCGTGAAAGGTGGCTTTCACAAACTTCCCCAAAGTACACCCCTTGCACTGATCTGACTGCACAAGTGTGCCTTTAGGAAGCCCTGTAGTGATCTGCTGCAGTATCTTCAAGGCTCCATGGTGAAGGTGACCCAATCTCCTGTGCCACAACTCGCCATCATCCCGGCTCACCAATCCTTCTGCCTTGCCTGCCATTGCTGCGCATCCATCTACATGCAACTGATAAAGGTTCCTCACTCGAACCCCTATCTTCCGGGTCTCACCAGTTGTCTTGCTGCGCAGGAAGGCCTTTCCCTCGCTGAAAACAACATCATACCCCTTGTCTTCTAACATCGCCACTGAGATGAGATTCTTCTTCAATCC
Organism: Pinus tabuliformis; assembly: GCA_031772625.1. NCBI lineage: Eukaryota > Viridiplantae > Streptophyta > Pinopsida > Pinales > Pinaceae > Pinus > Pinus tabuliformis. The sequence goes on from CM062815.1 coordinate 46,249,847, forward strand.
TGGAACATGCATGACTTCCTTCAATACAAAGGGTTTACCAGACTCCCTCTCAAAGGAAATGGTACCGATACCGGTCGCACTGTATCTACCATCATCGCCCATCTCGATGTGCACTCCAAGATCTTTGTCCTCCAGATCAGAGAACAAATATCTATCTCCCGTCATGTGAAAAGACGCACCACTGTCCAGAAACCACACTGATCCCATCACACTTGAAACCAAGCATGCGATCAATGAAAAATCAAGCTCAAATTGAGAAGCTAAGGCCTCTCCCCCTACAGATCCAGCAGCTTGCTTGTTCTTCTTCTTCTGCGGACAATTTGTGGCATAGTGTCCATGCTGGTGACAGTGAAAACACTTCACCTTGGACATATCCTGCTTCTTGCCTTTCGCACCGGAATGAGAAGCTTTCTTGTTCTTCCCCTTCTTTGCTTTGGCAGCCAAAGCACAATTCTCTTCATCAGATACCTTTGATGAAGATCCATTCTCACCTTTATTGTTATTGAGTTTATCCTTGAGCGCCAGGTCGCTCTTGCTTTGGAATAACATTCGCAATCTGTTGAAAGACATTTCAACAACAATGTTGCAAATTCGAATTCCACCAGCAACCAACTCAACTGCTTCCGATCTAGAATTCGTGAGTAAACACTTCCTGAATAGTAGATCTGATGATCAACCCTCGCTTGATATCCTGTAAAAATCTCTTCTACAAATCAAGCTGCTCCGATACCATGTAGAAACTTTTTTCTACAATTATCTAGCTCTGATACCATGTAGAAATTTTGAATAATTTAACACATATTCAATGGAGATTATCCTGATCATGTACTAATGCGGAAAACATACACAATACATAAGCTCCTCTACGTTGATCAAGAATATAGCAGCATCAATAACAATAAAACATCAAGAGCATTCACACATTAACACAGTATGTATCACGGGGAAAGCATCTCGCTAAAAACCCCACACTATCTGTATATTAATGATTGAGTCATGTAACATTACACAGCATAATACTTCTCACAAGTATCTCCACCTCTGTTACACACAATACAGCTCAGATCTGATCTACAAATCTCTTCCACTGCTTGCTTGCCTCCACTGCTCAATACCTGCTCAAGAACTGATGAGAATTGCTTCCCAAACTCGATTTTCACCTGCAAAATAGTCACTCACTCTTTGTGGACGTGAGCAAAGGCTAAAATGTGGGCCAAATACGTGAGAAAACTCATTGGCATACTCAATCCTTTGATTGTGCAAGATCTGGTGCACAACTATAGTCACAACTGATAGCAATTTGATTCTCTACCACCTGTCCCTGTTGAACTGAACATGCACTGACATGCAACTGAGTTAACTGATGTATTCTTTAGTTGTATTATGAGTTAATAATTAGTTTAACAACTCATCATTAGTCTATCTGCAATTAGACTAACTACAACCAGTTTAACTAAGTTAAACTGAACACAACTCCATCAACTGTACCTCCAGTTCACTAAACTCAACTCACTTGAGTTCTAACTGAAGTCATGCATGCAACAACTCAACTGACTCATAAGAAAAACGAATTTCCTTCTGACAGCTGCATGTGCCACTTCCGTAGCTCAAACTGAAGTGCTCCAAGAGAATAAGATTAAGTTTATAGTCCAAATATTATTGTGAGATAATAATATTTGACTTTTCTATTTTTGACAGCCAGTCTAAAAATAGACTTGATCACTCACACTGTGATCACTCACACTTTCATCAAAAATAGAAGTCCATCTATTTTCCCAACTTGATCAATCATCCATAAACATAGACATGATCCATATGTCTAAAAATAGACATAGTCTAAAAATAGACTTGCGCCAAAAATAGCCTGCGGGCCCACTTAGTGAAGGCGACTCTTTTCACTAAGCTCCATCATCTTGTTGCAATCTCAACATGCGTCGATTATAGGGATGTAAATCAGGCATGTATAAAGGACAATTATCCTACTTCTTTTATTGACCAGATTATTGACGAATGTGCTGGATGCGAAATATTCTTATTTATGGATGGTTTTTCCGACTAAAATAAAATCAATATCCAACCATAGGACCAATCTAAAACAACTTTTATTTGTCCATGGGGCACATTCGCATATAGGAAACTCCCATTCGGTTTGAAGAATGCAGGGGCCACATTTCAGAGGGCAATGAACTATGCCTTCCATGACATCAAGCACATTGTTCAACCTTACCTTGACGATTTACCTGCTCATTCACGAAAGCAGACTGATCACCTGCAACATTTGAGAGCGATATTTTTACGGTGCCGACACTACAAGATATGACTCAATCCACACAAATGTGTGTTTTGTGTTGGTTCTGGTCGATTGCTTGGATTTGTAGTGTCTAGAGAGGGGATTCGACTTGATCCATTAAAGGTTCAGGAAATTCTTGATTTTCCTCCACCTTCAAATATTTTATAGTTACAGAGACTCCAAGGGAAGGCAAACTTTCTGAGGAGGTTCATTCCTAATTACATTGAGATGGCTAAAGGTTTTACGCGTCTTTTGAAAAAGGAGATACCCTTCCATTGGGATCAAGTTGTGCAAGCTTCCTTTGATGCTCTTAAAGATACCTTGATTAGAGCTTCATTAATGTATTCTCCAAATTATCAAAACGACTATTACTTGTATCTCGTCGCTGAAGATACAACCATTGGCATGGTTTTAGTCTAGGAAGAAAATGGGATTGAACATCTAATTTATTATTTGATCTGTAATCTCAATGATACAGAAAGTAAGCACTCTTATGTCGAGAAACTAGCTTTGGAAGCTATGCAAGTTGTTCAAATATTTCACCACTACATCCTGCTCCAGAAAACAACTGTCATTTCAGACTGCAACCATATGACATACATTTTGTCACGTCAATTTCTGGGGGGCAAATACTCAAAATGGATAGTCATTTTGCAGGAGTTTGATATGGAATTAATCAAGTCCAAGTCAAAGAAATCTCTAGTTTTCGTAGAGTTGTGACTTTCCCTCGACCTCCATTGATTCAACATTTGAACCATCAATTTGGATGAGTCTCTGTTTCTGATATCATCATCTGACGCATGGTATGGAGATACACTGATCTATCTCCAAACCCAAAATTTCCGACCTGATACCTCTTGCTCGCAACAACAACATATTCGATACCAAGCCAAAGATTATCTGATCATTGGTGACACTATTTACCGTCGTGGTATCGATACGATTTTATGGAGGTGACTCACACATGAGGAAGCCAAGAAATCATTGAATTATTGCCATTTAGGTGCCTGTGGTGGACACTTATTTGGATATGCAACCGCATAGAGAATTCTCAGAGCTGGTTACTTCTGGCCAACTATATTTAAGATTGTATTGTTGCTGTTAGAAGCTGTCACACATGCTAGATATATGACTGAAAAGCTAGATTACCGCCTACACCATTGCATCCAGTCATTGCTGGTGGACCATTTTCCAAATGGGGCATTTACTTCATGACATGTAACCCCACCTCGGCTGGGGGGCATGGGTATATTATAGTCGTCGTTGACTATTTTACCAAATGGGTTGAGGTGATGCCAACATTAAACAACGGTGGCAAAACAAATTCTCTTTTCTTTTTTAACCATGTGGTTGCCCAGTTTGGTGTACCACATGCCATAGTTACAGATCATGGGTCACATTTTCACAATAACATGATGGCTGAGTTGATTGCTAAGTTAGGACTATCACATGATAGTTCTACCCCTTATTACCCGTAAGCGAATGGACAAGTTGAGGCCATCAACAAAGTCCTGAAGTGGATTTTGCAGAGAATGATAGGGGTTCATAAGAAAAATTGGCACTTAATCCTGTGTTATTTCCTAAATCTACCTTAGGCTGAAGGAAGGTAGGTCTAGGGTAACATCAAACCATGCTTAACCTGGTGGCTAGCCCTACCAGGTTGGGAGAGGGCTCTCTCCTTGTTAATCTCAAAGAAAATATGGCAAGTAATGCTTGAGATGACTGATATGAGAACTAATTTTAGGCTTGGTATATGCTCAGATGAATTTGATTGATTTTAATGGTTGGTTGCTGGATCAGATGAGGAAGGTAGCTTTGGGTCCAAGAAATCAACACAGAGTTGCAGAGGTTTCTGTGGGGCAAGGTAGGCAAGTGTTTTAGCACTTTGAAATGAATGTAATGGTGAGTCTAAATATTGGTGAGGAGTTGGAGAGGGCATGAAAATGTCATGATTCCTCTTCAAACAATAGAAAACATTTAAAATTAAATAAAACCCAAGGCGGAGCACTGAAACACTAATGGATTCCACCTTTTAAACTTGATTCATTTAGTTATGCAGAAAGAGAGAGATGATGGCACACATAAACATGAGATAAACTGAATAAAAGAGAAGAAAATAATGCTAATTCACACTACCACAAGAATCCCACAAGATGCTGCAAAACCTTGGTTTATTTCCTTGCCAAACTGCAGAAGTGATGTACAATAGTGCTCAATGCATCCACAAGTGTCCAACCTTTACAAATGACTAAGAAATTACATGATATAGGCATCAAACCACCTATGCTAGCCATCAAGGGTCGAATCCATGAGCCAATGAGCTGTTTCAACAACATCTAAACTAGGAACTAGAAAATAGGTAGTGGAACAGCTTGCCTCTAAAACTATGGAAACTGATTCATTCAACCTCAAACCACCTCTAACTGATGTATCTACCCCCTCAAGTAATTTTTCATCATATTTACATCATATTACATCATTAATTTACCAAGGAGAAAAGAAAAAGTCAACTGATAGTCAAACTGGGTGAAATTCTGAGTTTTTAGGCAAAATTGGCAAAAATTTGCCTGATGTGCAACGCCCTGAGCCTGATGCGCAGTGCCACTTCAAGGCTGATTTTGGAGGCCTTCCACTTCACCAAATCAGGCCCAAGATAGCTTGTTGGAAAGCTCTGCCTATCTAGTTTCTGGAACACTTTGAATTTCTGATTTGGAGGTCATTTTCCCCCTCAAAAATGGATTCTCCCAAGACTGGTTCCCGTGTGTCCAAAAAGTGGCAGAGAGGGCACTTTTTGAGTGTTTTTTGGCCTTTAGATGACCCAGATCTCCTCCAAATTTTATAAAAATTTCTGGGTTTCATTGTTTTTTGATGATGAATCCAAATATATAAGCCATTTGTCAAGAGGATGCACCAATTCAATGCGCAGCGCTGGTGGCGCTACGCATCAACTGAAATTTCCTGTGTTTCCTAATTCAAAATTTGGAAAATGACAAAATTGTCTCAAAATTTGCCCAATTTTGGCTCAAATGTACTTCATGGGTTACTTTGTTGGGAAAGTGTAACATTAGCCAAGATCTCAAGTTTGTCACCCCTCTTTATGCTTCTTAAGGCTCTCCTTAATCTTGCCTTAAGGTGCTTAATTCTCATGTTACCTATCCTATTCTGGGTCAAGTAATGGTAGCTCATATGCCTAAGCATATTTTTGTCTCTATTGGCTTTCTTTAGAAGACCCTCAATGTGGATATGTACCCTCTCAAGCCATATTTCTCTCTCATTAACCACTTCTTGTTCAACTAGAGTCAAGGGAATCAGATGCTTCTCTACCATTTCACAAAAATCAAAACATGACTGATGTTTGAAACATGTGATGGCTAATGGGCAAGCAAGAAGTTCACTCGTGCTGATAGGTTCCTCCCTGAAATTTTTCCACCTTTGTGAGGCTTCCTTTCTTGCAAGTTTCTTTCTCTTGAGCTGTCACTTAGTGTTTCTTCTTCATAGCTTCACTCACTTTTTCTTGCCATGGTGCTTGGTGCTTGTCTTAGGGAAGTGATGTGATGATAATATGGTGGAAAATGGTAATGAGGGAGGACAAGGGAGATGAGTATGAAGAGATTTTACTAATGGGAAATGGAGTTTGGGAAATGAAGGGATAGGTTTTGGGAAACTAGGGTTTTGTGAGGGATTTAGGGTTTGATGAAGGGAATGAGTTGTCTTAGGGGAGTGGGATATGGAAAATGGGATTAATGGATTGATTTAGGGCAATGTAAGATAGAAAATGGAAAAATGCTGTTAGTTGTAGTTATGGAGTGAAAGTTGTACAATGAAATGGAAAATAATGAAGACAAGCTAGGGTTTGCTTTTCAAAATGAAAAACTCATGAAGAACACATGCAGAAGATCAAATTCAACTCAAATGCAATGAGGACTTACTTGTAGAAGAGAAATTCAGCGTTTTTGAGGGTTATTGATTAATTTGGAATGTTTTGGCAACTTCTGGACTGATGCGCAGCGCACTAGGCCCAATGCGTAGCACCCTTCTGATGTGTAGCGCCCGTGCAATTTAACACTGGCAGAAAGTCACTGATACGCAGCGCACTGCCTCTGATGCGCAGCGCCAAGCAAGTTTACTTGAAAAACATGGTTTTTGACCTCCAAAGCTCAATCTTCCTCCAAATCGCGATTTTTTGCTCTCCAAGGGTATTTTGCATAATAAAATGATAAATGGAACCCATTTCACTTTATATATGGATGAATTTAAATTTTTTACTTATTCAAACCCACTTTTCTAATGTCCAAGTCACTTTTGGTCATTAGCTTTGTTTTTTCATTTAAATTGACTTTTGTTGGTCACTTGGTACACTAATGCATTGATGCTTTTGCTTTTGTTTGCAGTGGCTGGAGTTGGCAAGGTGAGCAAGGGCAGTAGCTGGAACTTATTACATATAGAAAACATTTCAAATTACATAAATTTTGTACATAAAAATAAAAAACTCTGTTTTCACCTCAAAACAGAGTTTTGATGTAAAAATCACTTATGAGCATATCATCATTGAATTTTTTTTCTTGTGAACTAATTAAACCTCCTCATGTGCCTGCTAGCCTTTTATTAGGTTTTTGATGACCATGGTGACAAACCCTAGACCTAGTGAGACTTAAAACCCTAAAAATGATTTTGGTAAATGGAATGAAATAAAATAACAGTAAATGACCTGAACATGTGAAAACAGGCCAGCAGGTAAATTCCATGAGGGAAAATGACAATGAACCACTACCATTAGTTGATCCATGACCTAATGGAATGCAGCTGATCGGATGGGACACCTAATATGCATGAAAAAAGAGAAATTTGATCATTGATGGAGGGATGAAGATACCGACACTAACATCCTGTACTCTACCTTGTGGGCATATTGAACCTCGGTGAGAAATGCAACTGGATTCACACCCTTTCAGTTGGTGTATGGTTTGGAAGTGATCTTACCGATACAGTGCAAAATTTCATCTCTCAAACTCATGATTGACCTGTTACCTAACACTTCTGACAAAGAAGCACATTTCTTGGAATTAATCCATTTGGATGAAACCCGTCATGATGCCACATTGGCTAACGAAGCACATAAGAAACAATTAAGGTGCAATATGATAGAAAAGTCAAGCCTTGTATCTTCTCAGAAGGAGACCTGGTCTTGCTTTACGATCATGAAGCTGATAAAATTGGAGTAGGGAAATTCGAACCAATTTGGATGGGTCCTTATATTGTCAAGCATGTTATGGCAAAAGGTTCCTATGAGTTATTAGATTATGATGGGATTCCATTATCGCATCCCCGAAACGGGTTGTACCTCAAATGTTACTATGTTTGATCAAGTGTAGTAAAACTCACTATATATATGCTTTCATTGCATGTGTGTGTGTATTTTAGAGTTTTTATCTGGTTAGTAATCTTCTTTTCATTTTTTGTAGATGTCGGAGTCTTCAGAACCTTTTGTTGGTTACGCCGATGGTGCTAGTCATAGTACGCAGAACTTGTCTTCTGCGGCATGGGCTATTTTCGCTGCAAGTGGCGAGTTAGTGAGTTTTCAAGGGATTAATATCAGTCGATCGACGAACAACATCGATGAGTATAACACGTCGATTGAACTTCTCTCTGATGCCATTTCACTTGGCATTCGCCGAATCATCGTTAGGATGGACTCGTAACTCACTGTACTACAACTAACGAACATTTATATTGTTCGAAATCCAACAATTTTTCGTATGTTCCTTAGAGTTCATATTTTGGAAAGACATTTTTGAACACATTCAATATCAACATATTTCTAGAAATCTTAACACATTAACTGATTCTATAGCAAATTATGTGTTAAATATACATTTGATACACATGTAAAAGTAATATTTTCTATTCACATCATCAGTTGAATAGGATTGCATATAACCATAGAAAACTCTGAAAGTAAAATAGATAGGTGTTTTAAAAGCTTTTACAAAATTTGTGTCCAAGACACATTTGGTCATCTAACCCAAAAAACTCAAAATGCATGAAAAACATCCTAAGTAGATCTTGTGGTGCTCATGATAACAGGTCACACACTGTGCTATCATACGCAAAAGCCTCGCCCAGTGGGTAAGAACACCAATAGTGTGGCATTGCAGCCTCATAGGTAACTCCTTGATCCAGACATTTGAAATAACAAGGGTTAATTCCTCTATGTGATCCTACAACTCTGCAAGGTCTTGACCAAATCTAAGTTCTGGAGAACTGCTCTCCCAATTTTTCTCTGCGCTGGCCCACCTGCAACCTGTTGGTGCCCCACAGATCAAACAATACCCACATCTGCATGCATAAGAATGATTTTAGTTTAGTCTTGGAAACATTAAAAACACAAAAAAACATGTAGAAACTTGAAAAAATAAAAAAACACTTTTGGTCAAAAAGTTTACCCATAGCACCCCATTGTGCTCCAACTGGTAGAATCAAATCTGGATCTCCACAGATATCCATTCCTGAGTATGGATGCTCCTCAATGAAAAGGTGTAGTCACTCGAGCCAACTGAAAAATGCAGTGGCAAAAATGATTGTTGATTGACCCGCATGTCGAGCCACCAATTCGACCCACCTCTACATACGTGGATCTCTAGGACCAGCTACATCCAGTGATACATGTTGTGGTTGCATAAATGGGATTCTCTCTAAGGTAAAAGTGACTAAGATCGAACCATAGAAGAAATTCTTCATCTTACCACTTTTTACCTTGGTCAATTTTTCTTTCAGTGAAGAAAGCACAACCTCGCACCAGTTGAAAACTTTTGGCTCTAGACGCTCCAGTGCATACTGCATATAAGATCTATTCGTCAGATGTAGTGTCACACTGCTAGCCAATTTTGCGGTTGTGAAGAGGATCGTTCTCAAAGGAAAATCACCCACATCCCTGATGTTTGTTTTCCCATCCTTGCTAGGCTATGTACCTGGCTGACAAAACTGTCTAATATAATCTCTCATCGATTCACCTCCACGGGAAAATCTAGAAAGTGAGATGGCGGTACCTCACCTCGAAAGTCCAATAAGAAAGTAAATATCATCAATGGTAATAAGGACCATCTTGTCCCTAATGTGAATTGTCTAATCTGTCGGATCCCATGCATGAACAAGTAACTGCAGTAGTTCTATTTGTTGCCTCATTCTGGACAACTTGAAGTATTTGAGTAACCCACAGTTTTTGAGGGCATCAACTGTACCCGGATTGTTTAGGGCAACCATGTCTTGCTCTTCATGCTCTCTTTCTCGCCATGTAATCAACATTATGATTCGATAAAAGCCTGAAACACAATCATAAGCTTAGTTAGGATCCTTTCCATGCAAAAAACAGGACAAATTTTGGAGCAAACAACTAAATCAAACTTGGGAAACTCGCCCAGCGCAGCCCATGCATAGAGACATTGCATTGCAGAGCATGCAACCTTCTATGTGGGTGCTCTTCAATGCAGTTTTCAATGTGAAAACTTGCGCTAATCCCAGGGCGAAAAAATGAAACTCCAAGGACCCCAAAAAACCCTAAAACTTGCATGAAATGACAAAAGAATGACCTGAAAAGAAAGAGGAGAGGTTTAATTCCTACCTAGTTCGAACGGCTTGAGAAATGGTCCACAGAATCTCTCATAATCAGCTGATGAAGTTCAAGGTAAAAAACTGGCTCAGAGCACAAAACTGAATGGTAAGTTCCAAATGGTAAAAATGTCATGGTAAAAACTTGTTTTATGTTTATTTCATGTTCATTAATCGAGTAAACATTAGTATATGCATATTTTTGCCTATGAAACAGGTATTTTTAATCTATTTGGCGGTGTTTTGAGCAGGTTTTGCAACTAACTTACAGAATTTGACATGCTCGATTGTAAATTGTACCTTTGACCACAAAGCACACTTTTATCTCTTTTTCAAGCTCTGTTAAAAACGAAAAAAGAACCCCCTTGGAGTCCTCTTTAAGCTCTTTTCAGACTCTCTAAACATGAAAAGATTGTCGAGCACTTGTCCTTTCCAGCTCGTTAACAGATTGGAAACGACATCTCTCTTGTATTATTTTACACTTTTTCAGGCTTGAGAGATTAATTTATGAAAAATAACTTGTGGAGTTTTCTTTTTGTCCCTTTTCAAACTCTCTAAACATGAAAAGGACCAAGCTATCTTTGTCATTAAACTCGTTAAAACATAAAATAGTGACAAACTTGTCCATATAGACAAGACCGAGTTTCACCTTTGCTAGACCCATTAAAACATCACATAGCATATACAACAAGCATATGTTATCCTCCTCAAGCTTGATAAAAATAAAGAGGTACTGGTCAGCAATGACTGGGGAAAATGGGAAAAAGGGGAAACCACTTTGTGGTAGCAGGTCGCTCTTGAACATGACACTTTCACTCCATCACCGTGACTATTTGGGTTGGGTTATTAGCTTGATGGTTATCATACCATTGGTCTATCATACCATCCATCACTTTTTTTTGGGTTAATGCTACCAATTCACTTTAGTGTTGCCGACATGTTCAAGAGAAGTCATTTAGTCAAAATTTATCCTTTGCAATACCATAAACCTTCATTTTCATGACCACCATTCCTGAACCTTGTGTCGTCAGTCAACTTCGATCTCCAAAATCACTATAATCATTTTGTGTCGTTGATGTGGGATACATCAAGGCCCTCCCGCGATGAGTCGTTTCTTGTCGACATCAGCACACTATCCAAGAAGTTGACTTAGAAACACCCTTCCAGTACCTTGAGGCTTGCATGCATCAATGGCAGGTTTCTCACTTCTGGAAATAGGTTGACATCAATGGCCTTCAACTGAAAGACTTTGTATGGTGTTCGACATCAAATCATCCATTCACACCATGCAGAATGTACTGCAGTACCTTGAGGATCATTATCATTATCGGTGATTTCTCCCGCGTCTGTTAACAACTTACATCATTGGCTGGTAATCAGATGGTGTCTTCCCATGTTTGACTTCAAATCACACATTCACATGGTTAGACTCGTACTTGAGCGGACAATTGAATGAGATAGAAGACCCTGGATCTAGTTTCATCCATCCGGCCTACGATTTTAGGAGTACTAAATCATATGTATAATGGCTTTACATTGATAGTCATTCGAATCATGGGTCTATATCTGTAGATGACTGTTTATGTACATGTAATGAAATTTTATAAGTTGAGCATGGGTATACCTTCCCTCGACAATTCATGTAAAATCAAATATCATGATATATGTATTGTAATTGATGCAGGTCACCTTCCACTTCGATACCTCCTCATCACATCGTAAAGCATTTCATTCAACATTGGCATTTTTCCGACTTCATGATTTAGGGGAAAGTTGCTACAGATCCATTTGGGCACATCAATGCCATCATTCAGATTAATGTTTAAGGGCTCATCAAACCCTAATTTTAGTTGCTACATGCCCTAAACAAGTCACCCCTTTGAATGCCTCCTTCCCAGATAGCTTCATGACTTGAAGACATCCAGAAATAGCCTCTATAGGGACCAATGCAGGTAGGCCCATGAAAGGGTGCACTGCAGAGCAGTTAAGTCCATTCCACAGTGCTCTGTAGAGAACTTAGGCTTCCTTTCACCTGCACTAGGCAAGATTGAGCAAAATTCACGTAGGGTTTGGGGAATATTCTTATCTTTTGGAGTCATCTAGAAGGTTCCCTCACTTACCAACTCCAGTGAGCTCGAAAATGGATGAGGAATGAGTTAAGATGCATCCTATCCTCTCATCCCTTCCTTCATGGAACTAATTCTAAGTATGGAAGGCCATTCAATGCCACCATTTATGATAAAACCTCCTTCATCTCCTATAATTGACCACTCATCTAAGTGATGAGGGGCTGGATTATGTTGAATTGTAAGGAGATAATGTTGCTATGAGATTTCGCTTTGAAGCAAGTATTGTAATGCTACAAGTTTCTCATGCTATTGATGCGATGTGGATGGGATCCAAGCTAGAGGAATGGATTTGAATCAGACACCAATGGTTGTAATTCCTTCTTCTATTCAATAAAGTGTTTGAACCTTTCTCCCATATGTTTGTATCATTTTATAATGCTTATATGTGTGAAATGTATCTAATTCTATTCACTTATATTCAATAGATCTTTTGCTTTAATCGATTCTTTGTTTTCTGTTTTGTTTACAGGTACTTCTCAAGCGTATTAAGTACGGGAAGTAGTGATAAGATCGATACAAGGGAGACGAGAGGAAAGTGGAACTACAAGTAGGTCTTCTCATCTTATCTATTGCTTATATGAAAAGACTAAAACACTTTAAACTATTGTTCTAGATATGGCTACTTATCTAGGGAATTAGTATTTATCCGTAGATACCAAATTCTCCAAAACAGGACTAAAGTTGAGCCTCAAGGAGGTATAAAAGTAGCCTCAGAGTTATACTTTAGGAGTTCAACTTGATCACAAAAGTGATGTCAAATTTAGTAGACAATCACCTTCAAAAAGCACAATAAAAACCTTAAGAATCCATCCTTATTACTTATATAAGTGTGTATCCTAGGCCCATGTTTAAACAAAAGATAATAATATGCCACAAAATTGTCCTTTGGATCTCCATAACTAGGAATATAAATAGAGTTTGGAGGAGGGTTAAATTTAGAGCCGATCTGATCCTATGATATGTCTTAATGTTTAAGTGGACCAAATTTCATATAATCACTTTCAAAAATCAATTTCTATTCAAACATGAGGAGTTAGAGGGTGAGAAATAGCTTGTTGGAAATGTCTCAATGAGCATAAAAAGATGATGTAATCCATTCTTGTGTTTGCCTTGATTTAATCCACCAAAAACTTGATCTACTTTAGGGGCTTCTCATGGCCCTTCGAAATCAATGACAACTTTCTTCCAGTAGTCTCTGCCTTTGTCATTCATGTCAACACTCATGCTCCCCCTGTCATCTTGCTCCACTAATCATCATGCTCCCCCTATCTGTTAATATTTCCACGACACTCAATAATTTTGTTTGAGTCTAAAATCACGATCAGAAACATGCTCAAATGCCACAATACTTCTACTTTTCACAACGAAAAATACACAACAGTGGATCAACTAGTACTTAAGACAATATTTTTAACCCAACAGTTGTTATATTACAAATATTTAATACAATAATCTTAGGCCTCCCATACCATGGATCATGGTTGTTTCAATCAACCATGATACAAGACAACAAATAGTGCTTGGTATCAACAACTATGATGGCCAATCTACCCTGAACAAGGTACACTTGACCTACGTCTTCATGTAGCACTCCATATCCAATTTAATCCATGTACCTTGAACACGTTTGGTGGTTCCTTTGCCTTCTAATCTACTGATCACTGTAACTACAGCTTCAACTCCACAATCTGCCACTTTCAATGTTCACAATTCCTTTTCTGTCATTGAACTGTGGCCCAACACAATCTTCCCTCTAGATGTTCTTTCTTCCATTAAAAATACTAACACATAAGGTCTTCAACATTTCCCACTATTTGCTTCTCTACTACTCCAAATATGGCCATACTTAGGACTTGGAGGTTCCCCTCTTATCACTAAAGTTTACCCAATTTTGATCATTGAATTAGGGCACAAATGATACCCCTCTTATCACCAAACCTTCCCACTTGAGGTCAATGATCTAGGGCTAAAACCACCTACCCACCAACAATATTTTTGTACTTTACAAGGGATTGTACTTACAACACATCAAGTAGCTCTATAAAAACCCTCCACCATTGTAAACAAGCTAATTCTATCTATTGTTCAACACAAAACAAACAACCCTCTACATCACCTAGGATACATCAACTTGGAAAGAAAACATACTTCTGTTTAGGACATCATCATCTACCTCAATAATCAGCCTTATGAATGCTTCAGTTCTTAGGTTTCTATACCCTGGTTAGGGCACCTGTGTAACCTACATCTTGGCCTCAAAACCTTATTAAAGCATGTGTTGTTCCTCTACTCCAAGACCCTTCCTCCTGCGTTGTCCTTAAAGGTAACTCAACCTTACTTCTATGGTTGTTCCAAGGCTCAATCTGCCTTAGATATGTATCCAACTAAGTCTCATCCTTCTTGCTACAAACACAAAATATTTCGACATTGTTCTCAAGAGAAATGCACCATACCACACATAAAAATTTTCCCACAAATTTGGCCAGCGGACTGCCTAAACTTGGCCTTTTCCAAACACAAGAGAGATGATAAACTGTGACCTATTTTTCACTTGGAGAAGGCTCCTATAGGCCACTGACTACATTATATTTCTTTCCCTTATGATGAGATTCTCTTGGATGTGTGTCAAATGAGTTCACCTCCTCTCTTATTTATATGTCTCTAGGTGCAATGCCTAGCCATCCAAAGGGAACTTCTCAAGCCAAGACGACTTGAACAACTTGTCAATTATCTCACTACATATAAATAAATAAATAAATTCTCTCATTTTATCAATGACTCCATGGTTTCCTTAGGACCCCTTTGTTCCTCTAAGGGTGCTCCACATACAACAATGGTTAAATCATCAAAACTCCTCTTAGTTTCGCGCCCACAACTTTGGATGAAAAACCCATTGGTTGGGTACTTTGCCCACAAAGCCCTTTTTGTGGTTAAAACTCACAAAAAAAATACCTAGGGTTGTGGAGTACCTCCCAAGCTATAGAAATCAACATTGTCTCCATGATTCACTTCCTTTGTCTCCATTTTGCACTTCCTTCTCTTTCCCCCTTTGACATCAGTGACAAAGGGTGACTTATTTCTTTGGGGTTGCTCCCCCTAAACATACCACACTCAATAAGACTTATGTATTCTTATCCTTCCCTTTTTTGTTATCCTTATGGTTACTTTGCTCGGCTGCAATTTTCTTTTGCTCTACTTGATTTAGAACGTATATGTTGTTTGGTCTTCTTATGGCTTTTGCAACCAATCTTCCTGAGTCTTCTTCTTTGATTTCACACTTCCAAGAGTCAAACAAGATAGTGTACCCTTAATCATACATTTTTTTGACACTAAGAGGATTGTGCTTCAAATCATTAACCAACAAAACATTTTGTTCTTTCATATGTTCACTTCCAAGACTTACTACACCTTTTCCAAGTATCTTGACAAAGGAGTTATCTCCAAATGCAACATTTCCACTTTTCCCATTTAGGTTTACAAACTTGTTTTGATCTCCTGTCATATGTGTCGAGCATTAATTGTTTATGTACCATTCATCTTCTTTATCTTCGCCAATCAATGCTAGATTGCAATGTTCCTTCTTTTTCCTTTCCCACTTCATAGTTGGTTCTCAGTCTTTATGGTTGGAGCATTTTAAAGCTCGCAATCCTGTGCCTTGTGACCAATATTATTGCAAATGTATCATACAATATTCAGATTCATTAGTGGTTCAAATGGATTGTAATTTCTATTGGTAGATCCATGAATAGTTCCTGATCTATGGTCACTAATTTCAAATATGTATCATTCATGTGTCATACATACTTATATTTTGTATTGATTTTATAATGGATTTCTTTATGTCCAAATTTTTTGCAATCGTAATATTGACCAATAAAAAATTTCTTGCACCTGGGAGAGTAGGATGATCTTTTGAAGTTGTTTTGTCGTGGAGGAGTTTCAATCCATTGTTGATTAGAAAAAATTCTTGAATTAGTAGCATTTCTAAACTCCCTCTGAGTTTCTTCCTTTGGATGATAGGAGCTTATGTCTTCCTTGCTTGAGGATGCACCTTTACAGCCAAGACCATTTTTATTGCTCGATGGTCTTTAACAACTAAGAATATCCAACACTGGTGAGTTGTTCAAGTTCTTATTTAGCTTATCAACTTCGACTCTCAATGACACAACTTCTTCAAGCTTATACAATCTTCTTCTTTCTTTTTCATCTATTCTTCATTACTTAATTACTTTTGCTTATTTAAGTTGGACCTCTAAGGATATATTTTCATTATGATACATTTCAAGTAGACTTTTGAATTCCCTATTTTTGTTTCTGAGCTTTGCATTTCCCTTTCATTATTCTTCATTTTGTCCTTAATATATTCATCTTCTTGTTCAACCTTTGAATCATTTCTAATTCCCCTAAAAGGATCTATTTCTCATTTTGGTTCTTTTTCATCCTCTTCATCATCATGATCATTATTTATATTTTCTTGGGTTATGAAGGGAACTTCTCTTGCATCCCTTTCTTTTGTATCACTTTCATCTGAAGAACTACTATCTTATTTAGAATAAATATTTTTCTTATGGGATCTTTTCTTTTCCACAAAAGGAATCTCTTAGTAAAATGACATATTCTGCCGCAATTGAAACATTTAAAAGGTAACTTACCTCTATTTTTTTTAGTTCCTCTTTTGAGCTCCCTGGTGAAATTTGTTTCTTCTACATCTAATTCATCACCTTCTGTGTCTTCTAGCTTGAGTTCTTTGTTTCTTATCTTTTTTTGTGGCTTTAAAGGTTGCTTCTCTACTTGATTGTCCATCTTCTATATATATTCTCAT
Organism: Pinus tabuliformis; assembly: GCA_031772625.1. Taxonomy (NCBI): domain Eukaryota; kingdom Viridiplantae; phylum Streptophyta; class Pinopsida; order Pinales; family Pinaceae; genus Pinus; species Pinus tabuliformis. The sequence goes on from CM062815.1 coordinate 46,266,693, forward strand.
TTCGCATGTTGTAAGAATGCTATGTAATTCTTATATTGTCAATTTCATCAACTCCTTGGATTCCTCTATGGAAGATACCTTAGCATCGTATCTCAAGGGAAGTGATCTCAGTACCTTTTGTACTGTTGAGGGATCTCTAATTTATTCTTCTAAAGAATTAACCAATAACAACAAATCAAAGGAACACAAGATATATATATATATATATATATATATATATATATATATAGATAGAGAGAGAGAGAGAGAGAGAGAGAGAGAGAGAGAGAGAGAGAGAGCTACAATTAACAATTTACCAACTAGAAATAGAAGGGTTGGAACCCCAGATTTGAAAATTCCTACTAGAAGGAGGCGACAACCTCGAAAGGAAGCTACAACTTCCTTCCCTAGAACCATCTTGCCACCATATAGAGTAAAATATAAAACAAAAACCATTTGGCTCCCATACCAGGGAAAATGACCCAATTACAATGACTCACAAACATCATTACATTTGCTATCCAACTTCATCTTTGCTCCTTGAACATTGATAAGTTTGTTGTTGTAACTCCGACTTGTATCAATCTAACAAAAAGAATCATAAACCATACTTTCAATCAATTCTTCGAGACTTCTAAAAGGATGACATTTAGACCCGCTTCAAACTTCTGCCATCAAGATATACTCCAAAATTTGCTACCACAATGTCTCAGATTATCTCAAACTTAGTTACTTATGAAATCTCAATTTGTCTTAGACTCCTTAACAGACTCAGATCCTAGATATTCATTTTAGATGAATTTTTACCTTATGAATAAACTTGAATAAAGTTGTGAAAGGGATCTCTAATTTTTCTTTAGATAAGCTTCATAACAGTATGTTGTGGTGAAATCACAACCCCCCCATTTTTAACTTATTATCTTCAGAATAATAATGGGGACCCTTTACAAAATTTTGGCTAAATCACTTTTAATATTTTCTTTTGGTTAAGTGTGCGACATTTTTGTTTTCTTTGGATTTCCATTCTAATTGCTTCATTATGTTCGATTTCTTGCTAGCTTTCCATCGGTTCTCATTTCATCTCATTTGGATTCACGATTTGCAAACGACACTCATCTAAAATTCGGTGATTTTTATGTGGCTTCATAAAATAGAGATTCAAATGCCGCCATAATGACATATATAATTCAATGTAGACCGATTCACTTACTCGATCTATCTCTCTTTAGCCAGCCTACGTTGCGGCAGTTTTCCAGAGGCATGCATCGAGAGTGGAATATCGTCTGAAAGGATGCGTAAGCAGGCTCCACTGATAAGGACCTTTAGGTGCTCGACCAAAAGGGAGAGGAGAGGGCATTTGCGTGCGTTTTACGGCGACTTTACACACCCAAGCAGGTTACCCTATGTAGGCTAAATATAACCCTACTAAAATATGTAAAAAAAGTATTTTATTTTAATTTTTTTGTAAATTAATTAATTTTATGTAAATACTAATTTTAATTAATTATTATTTTATTTTACTAGTTATTCTTATTCTACAAAACCACTGGAACTGATAACTAATATATATAGCATAATTAAAATATATATATATATATATATATATATATATATTATTTTGGAAATCTCGAAAGTTTATTTCAATTGCAATTTTAAAAAATTACGAAATTTAAGATCCCGAGACTCATTAACAGTGGCTGTAGTTTTATTATGTGGTCAAAACTTATTATATTACTGGTTGTAGTTTATAGAGAGAGTAACCACCCCATGTGGTCCTCCTCTCCTCCTTCCTCACCTCACCTCACCTCAGAACTCAAATTTCTTGTAACTCCAAGATCCTTATTCCTCTCAGACCCACTTTCCCTCCTCTTTTCCACCCTATGCCTCTAATTACTAAATGCCCCCCTTTCCCTCCTCTTTTCCACCCTATGCCTCTAATTACTAAATCCCGTCTCCATGGTAATAAAAGACCAATCCACTATGACACGCTTTTAATATTTTATTAAATTAAATTAATTTTTTTTAAGATAATTAATTTATATTTTTAATTAGTTTAATTAATTTAATTAATAATTTGTAATTATATTTAATTTAATAATTATTTAATTTTATTTTTACAGTTAATTAAAATTAAGATTTTTAATTAAAATGCCTAATTTTGGCCAAGGCATGCATTTTCCGAAATTTTAGCAGTTTTGAAAATTTAATTTTGGAGGTTCATAAGTTGAGTTTTACTTGGCCAAATGAGGCTTAAGACGGCTCGTTAGAAAGATGAAATCATGGAAAATATTTTTGGAGTGGTTTCCTGACCATATTTGGACATTAAATGTGCCTAAAAAATAATAGAAAACTAAGATACGAATTTGCAATCAAAACTATTTTTTTGAGCTTTGTTTTTGCATTTTCATTTGCCCAGAGCTTATGTTGTTGCAGATCCATTGGATTATGTTCTATTTGACCAAAACTATATTTAAAGGGATCAATTGGAAGCTCAAATCTCTTTTATTTTATTTATTTATTTGGGTTTTGATTGGAGAGTTGGTTTTTGCCAATTTTGTAATTTTGATTTTAATGTGCAATTTAATTTAATTTTTGATTGGCTTGTAGCAGGAGATCAGTTGGAGAAGTTGAAACTAAGACAGTTTGGAGCAATGAGAAGGGACCAACAAGAAACAAGATGGAGAAATGGCAACAACAACTTCAACAATTCTTCATTTTTAGTCTTCATTTTTTGTAATTAAATAACAATCCTAAGAATGAGCAAAGGGTTCCTCTTCTTTGCAACTAGAGGATTCTGAAGCACTATTGTAAGGGGTTATTAGCTATAAGGTGAGGGGAATACTTCAAATCTGAGGTATTTAGGGGAAATTCTGTGATTTTTTTTGCTATGCATTTGCACTTTTGTAGTGTACTGTAAATTGAATTATGGAGAGACAGAGAATTTTGAGCTCTGAAAGAGAAGATTGTTTTGCACTACTGTGAACAATTTTTCCAAGGAGCTGAAGTTGCTCATGGATTGAAAAATTTATAATGAGGTTCTGGTATAATTTTAATAAATTTTCATTTTAATGCATTATTGTTTGGATTTTAAGTTAATATGCTATTGTCATAATTTGTCCAACTGATTTTAATTTCTGTTCTGAACAATGTATTGCATTATGATATTGAGCAATATTGTCGTATCAATTATTTTATGCTATTGAAGTTTTGTAGGAGTTAGCTTTGAGGAACATAACAAAATTAGAATTAATACGAATTCATTGAAATAGGAATGAACTGAGCAGTAACTATTTATTGTTTAAATATATTCCCATTTTGTTTTCTCTTTCATTAATTAAATAAACTACTTCTTTAATTAATGAAAAATATATAATGAATTCAATCATTATATAAACATTCTTCTTACTCTGATTAGTTAGTTCATGTGCTCTCGAATTGATAAAAGGCTATCATTTTCCAATTCAAGATAGGATTAGCTTTTTTCTTGCATCTTAGAATAGAGCTGCATTTTAGAAGTCCCCTTACGCAGCGACAAACCTTAGTTGTGGCTTAATCGAGCCATAAAGTCATCTTAAGGATTTGATTGCTTGCATGTGCACAACAAGAGGGAAAATCTGATTTCTATCTTTCTATTGGTAAATAATAGATATATTATAAGCTAGCAAGGAGAGAGAGGGCTTAACTAGACCCAATTGAACTAGTTAGAACCACTACATTAAACGGATAAGGGATTAGATGGGGATCTGACTGTGATCAACACAGGCCTAAATGTGCTTGAGAAAAGGCCTCAAATTCTGCCTCAGATATCCTTCTAGAAACTTGGATCAATTAGAAAATGTGTGCCTACATGAAATTAAGATCTGCCTTAAAAATTCTTAGGTTTAGATGCCTTAAACTCAATCTCAGAACAACCTATGATTTAGTCTTAGTGCAACTTGAAATTTGGCCTTAAAATAGGCTTGGATTTTCCCATAGGATTGGACAATAATTTGTCTCAGAAGCGGGGGGGGGCGCAAAAATATGGCCCAGAAAAGGTCTATGAACATATTTTCACTTTCCCTTAGACATGCCTGAGATAGGTCAAAAATTTCCACAGAGGAAGCCTCAGATCATGTGAAATATGACTCAAGAAAAACTTGGATCTACCTCAAAAGAGGTTCTTCGTTCAACGAGTAACAAATAATCCCAACACCCTTACCTGAATGTTGCCATGAACCTTAAACAAGTCTAGAATTAGTCTTCTAAAAGGGGACTGAAGTTGAGCCTCATGGAGGCAAAAATTTATTTCAAAGAAAGGTCGAAAAGTACGTTCAAAATTAGACTTTAGGTTTTCATATTGATCAAAGAAGTGCCATCAAATTTAGTCCAACAAATCACCTTCAAAAATCACAAGAAAAACCTTAAGAATCCAACTTTCATCCTTATAATATAAGCATGTAGCCTAGACCCATTTTTAAATAGAAATTAGAACATGTCACAAACTTTTCCTTTAGATATCCATGACTACGGTATAAATACAATTTGTATGAGGGTTAAATTAAGAGCAAATCTGATCCTAATATATGTCTTAATGTTTAAGTTGTCCTAGTCACTTTCAAAAAATAATTTCTCCTCAATCGTGAGGAGTTATAGGGCAATACATAGCTTATTGGAAAGGTATCGACGAAAAAAACAAGATGGTGTAATCGATTCTTGTATTTTCCTTGATTAAATCCATTAAAAGCTTGATTTACTTTAGGGGATACTTATGGACCTTTGACATCAATGACAACTTTCTTCCAACAAAATGTGTTAAGAATTTGAAGGGGTAGAATCTTGCACTTAAAAGAAAAGAAAAAGAAAGTAAATGAGAGTTTTATGAAGAATGAAAAGCTAAGTGGTTTAGAAAGATGAACCATGATAGTCTTGAAATGCATATTTTGTAAAACACATAAGGTAACCAGACCATGCAAAATTTCCATTGTTTTCTTTATTGTGCAACATGATTTAGTACTTGTTCATGCCAACTCAAGCATCCTTCAACCTTCACAAGCATGTACAAATAACAAAGCTATAATTATTTGCATTAGATACCTTGATGTGAGTTTCACTAATAGGGATTCACGCAAGAATCACTAGTTTGGAAAGATGCTAAGCAAAAAAGAATTTTAAATATTTTTATTTTTTTTGTTTATGTTTGTAATGTTGTTGTATTCGTTATGAGGTAGGACACATCTAATATTTTATATAGACTTTCGTACTTTTATGGTTTTAAGTTAAATGAATTTCATAATAATGCTATGATTTTCTAAGACTATGATAGTGTTTACCAAAATAAAGTGTGGCATATGAAAATTTTACATAAAATCTCCACTTAATATTATGGTTCTACATCAATATAAAACTTATAGAAAGATCAACCCCTATAAGTAATTGGTTTGGTTGGAATTTGATCTTTAATTGAGGGACTCATAAATCCTCACAATTCATCAACATGGATAATTTCTGAATCAAAATTGAGTTACGTGCAAACAAACTTATTAATCAACTAATGCAATATATCACAATGTGCTAATTATATAAACATTTTTTTCGATTGCAGGGAAGACTTAATAAGGAAACAAGGGAGGCTGCATCGCAGCTAGTCCCTGCCTTGAGCATGGACAACCATAGCACATTTATAGTCCTTTCTCAACCCTGGTTGATAGTATAGTTATGAGGCTCCGAGTCCTTTCGGAATTTACACACAAGTATAGTAGACACTGGTTTTCATTTCTTCAAAGGATTCTGTGTGTGTGTTTGGGCATATAATATACTTGTGGTCGCAACCTGCTCTTGCCATCCGGGAGAAACTTCAGGGAGCTCAGAGCGCTGTACTTCGCCTTTTATGACAAAAGAAAGGTTAGATTTCAGAGAGCCAAAGCTTTTCTGCAGAGGAAAAAAGACGCAAAGGACCACTATGTGCAGAAGTGGAACGAGCGTTAGCAATTTGAACCGGACCACAAGAAAGAGCAAGTGGACTTCGCAGAAGTAGAATATGCATAAAACTTCGTCCTCCCGTATGGGTATTAATGTAATAAACCTTCCTCCCGTATGGGTATTAATGTAATAAACCTTCAGGATGTAAGCACTGAACGTATCCGGAACCTTTCTCATTAAAGCTAAAATGGTTATGCACAATGAAGCTTACTCCCTTAAGTTATAATATAAATAATAATAAAAAGGCTTACCTTTTGCCATTTGTAAATAATAATAAAAATGTTTAACTTTTGCCATCTGTAAATAAATAAAGGAATGTTATTAAAATACATGCCCATATCAGGTGGGATAAAGTAAATGTATAACATACGTAATGGCATTGTATTTCTAATAATATAAGTTATAAAAAAATACCTTTTGTCATTAGTAAATGGAGGAATGCTATTAAAATATCCAGCGAATGGAGGAATGTTATTAAAATGGATACCCAGATCAAAAAGTATATATAGCTTTTGTCATTATTAAATGGAGCAATGCTATTAAAATGAATACCCATATCCAGCGAATGAAGGAATTTTATTAAAATGGATACCCATATCAAGGGAGATAAAGTAAATGTATAACATGCGTAATGGCGTTGTATTTCTAATAAAATAAAATAAGTTATAAAAAAAATATACCTTTTATCATTAGTAAATGGAGGGATGTTATTAAAATGAATACCCATATCCCGCCGCATAAAGTAAATGTATAACATGTGTAATGTAGTTGTATAATCTCCAGGATAATTAGTAGCCATAACCACGTGACAAAGTGGTGATTATGCCTTCAACAAATGTCATATATGGCTTAGACACGTAGTCAATATGCATTCAAAGGCCCATGCAGGAGGAAAATAATGCTTTGGCACCTGCAGTTAACATTTTCTTTGGCACCAGCAATTTGACCATCACCGAGGAGGAAGCTGTTGTCTGTGGCAGACTCTAATGCAACGGTCAAGGCTGGAAGGGCTTCGGAAAAGGTATAAGCACCACTAGCAGTCGTTTAAGCATCAAAGCCAGCACCTCGATCATTTCCAGACACAGATTGAGATGGAGATTGAATTCCAGGCAAGACATGGACTACTAATTAACATATCGCTCTCCATAATCGTTCAAGACTGCGCTGCCAGACACAGATGCGGATGAAGTTAGAGATAAAGATCCAGAGGCAGCCGTTCACAAATGCTGAATGAATTCTCACCGGTTTCTGCCGCTAAAACGTATGAATTGAACAAATATAGAAGCTGGGTATCATCTCCTCTGAGAATCCTAAACCCAAGGAATACAATTGTAAGGGCCAAAGGCATCCAGCCATCTTCCAGAAGAGTAACGCTTCCTCCAATCCATGTGAGCACCAATCCACTGGACGTCAATGTACATAAGCTTGCAGCCCTTCTGAGAGCCACCCAGCAGAATTGTGATCAATTCCCTGAGATTATGGATGATGGTTCTGTCAAGCCAGTTGATCCCAAAAAACTTGAAGTTGCATTGATGAATAGCACTGTAGTTGTATCAGTTCACACCAGAGGAGGAGAAGAACCTCATGCATGGTTTGATAGCTTATTTTCTGGAGTGACGACTCAGAAATCCTTAGTAGGCTTTGGCAGGGCTACTTCTGACTCCAGCTTAACTGCATCAATTTATGACATTGCGGTGAGTATTGTAATTGTGATTCAACCAGTTATACACAGTAGGAAATATTAACATCAATAATCGGTCTGTTCTATAGGTCGCTCCCTCATTTCAAAGGTTGCGTATTGGCAGAAAGATTTTACGAAGAATAATTAGGTAAATTCAATTGCCCATGTGCTCTGTGTACACAGGGCACCACCGGCAAAATGTAGAGAAGTGCACATGGTTTCCCAAGAAGTTTTACTTGAGAAAAATATTAAAAATAAAATTTTAATCAAATTAGAAACAATTTGCTTTCGGAAACCGTATGTTAAACTGCCTCTGCCATTTGCAGTGTCATATCCGAGTCCTGCGAGGGACTAGAAAGAGTTTTGAATAAGTGGAAAACCTCAAATAAAATCATTTTAAGACTATTCTGAATTTCGAAAAAATAATTTCAGATTATTTCAGATTTGCTAGGAAAAATTATTAAAATATGTAGAGAGATAACTAGCGTTGAAACTATCATTGAGATTGGCACATACAGAACTGTTGAATTTATTATTTTACAGTCAGAATCGTAAGGATAATAGGGATTTTAAGAAAGAACCTGCGCAAGTCATGTAAGTAATGGCTGCCATGGCGCCCCGCTTGGTCATAGCAAATGCGTAATAGATCACCGTAGTCTTTTGTCTGCTTTTATTTATTTATTTTCAATAGTAAGCTCATGTATGCACAAACAGGGCTTTTTTTACAGAAAAAAGAGCCACAACGGTGGCAGCATAAGCACTAGCAAAAGGCAATTCATGGCATTAAAGTCTGCGAAATTGCCTCAGGTCAGCTAAGTACAAAATATATCGTGTATCCTTAGCAAATTAACTGTCTGAAATTCATATGCCATAAGGGCCGCATGATCATGATAAAGAACCAAAAAAGAATGCAGAGTGTTGCGAATATAACACCAAAAAAGAACGTGGACGAGAATTACCTGAGCTTGGATATTGACTGAGTTCTGGTAGGTAACCTGCCACAAAATAGGAGAGATGTGCCTGCAACGATCGTTGCCTGGAGAGTGAGGAAAGTTAAATAACCTGCAGATGCACAAAATGGTGGTGTGGCGAAAATACGCAACCTAAAAACCAGAAGGTTCATCACCTAAACAGAGAAACTGTAGCGTTTTCGTCGAACCTTAACCGAGCGAGCTCAGAGAGCTCTAAGCGAAAATCAGCCAGAATAACAAACATCATACAAAACAAGGTTACAAGCATAGATGGAATGAGCTTACGACCAACTTCAGCAGAAAGGACAGCCAGAATAAGAAAATGGTGAGCAACGCAATACTAGAAGGCACAATGAGCAAAATACCTGTTACATGCCCACAAAAAGCATAGATGTGGTGGCAGGCGTACATGTAACGGTGGCGCATGAGCTTGCAGGTGTACGGTGCTACATGAGGTGGCAAGCATACAGCGTGCTGTAGCAGGGTACATATGCTATTGTATTATAGCAGTGGTATTAATCTCTAACATTAAACGCTAGAAAATTAATGCTAGTGCAAACATAGCATTACTTCATGCACGAGTGAACAACTTGTTGTAATTACCTGTACTCCTCCGATCTTTTTCCTAAGTTTTGAGCTGTATGCCTCGATTTGAGGCCAAATAAGATGGCGAAAGCATGAACTTTGGTTTATTAGAATAGTAAAATTACATGACCGTAAGAACTTTGGTTTAAAAGTGGCAGGGAACCGGTAAACTAATGCTAAGTCCGCGCCTAACGATTACTATAGTCCCTGCCGGATGCCAGATGGCAGGGACTAATAATGTCAAAAACCTAAAGCAATGGGTGAATTTTGGGGTCAACCTCCAGTCTATTTTAGGTTCACTACCAATGATGAAGATTAAATCCGAAGATTCAAGATGATATATAAAATTTCCAAATTGATGTAGGTTTTATAATTAATTATTTAGTGAAAACCTTCAAGTGCATAGCTATGTATTCAATTAGAAATCAGGAAACAATGAATTGTGGGTTACAAATTCCAATGTACGTGTTGTTCTTCTATTAACAACAACAAATAATAAAAAACACATATAATACAAACATTTAATTGATGGGACAAAATAAATATCAAACATCACATCAAGGGTAGTTTTAAAAAGAAAACCTTCATAAAAATTTCCTTGATGGGTCGCATTGTCCATTAAATTTAACCCATTGTTGCAATGATTAAGTGTTCTTTTCAAATAATAAGAAGCAAAGGGAGACTTTAGGTGGGAAGATACATTTATGATCTATAGGGAAATAAAACTCACCCTTATGAATGCAGATTGAATATAGATTTGAATAATTATGTGGAGGATTTCTTATTTTGTTATTTGAAGGGTTTGGATATTTTTATGGATTATATATTATTGTTTTAATGAATAATTGAGTGGTGGACTTAGGCTTGTAAATGGATTAGAAAATCATTAGGCTTGTAGGCTTGTAGATGCTTCTTTGGGGCTTTAGGAGACCTTTGATTCAAGTCAAAATTCTAGCAAATAGACTCCTTGTGCTATTTGGATGATTTTCAGCAAGATAGTTGTATCCCAATGTAGTATAAGGACCTAAATTCACTGAAAGGTATAAATTCCAAGTAAAAAATGATGAGGCATTGATGAATACGTAGAGTAATTAGAATAATACAATTGTGAAGGTCTGAATGGAAAAATAAATGATTGATTGAGTGGTTCCTTTCAAATAATTTATGAAGTAAAGGGAGGGTGGAGAAGGGGAGACTTATTTGTTACTGAAGGGAAGTAAATATCTATCTTATGAATCGAGTTTCGTTAATCATTATGTTGATAAATACATCTAGTATGGATGTTATCAACCAATTACATGGGCATTATATGACTTAAATAAACTAACGATAAGGTCATCATCATGGAAATTTTGAAGCATAAATTTAGAGCTAACTAATTTGTGCTTGATCACATAGTCTCACTCCTTGCTTCAGGGAATATTTTAACCACACAATATTTATCCATGTTAATCACAATTGGAGAAAAATAGAATTCATATAGTGCGAACTACATATCAAAGCATACAAAATTTAAAGTTTTCTCACGCTAAACAATAGCACTCACTTTCATGTGCATGACCTTTATTGTATTCTTAGTGTATTTGTATTGTAGATTCCTTCAAGTTTTCCATCATTGTAAAAATATCTTTTAAACTAGTAAAAAGGGTTGAATATAAAACAATGTCTCCAAGAAGGAATGTATGGGTATCAAGAAACAAAGATACATTTGGAACTTCTCAAATCGGTTTCCTCTCTAATCCTCTATTGGATTGCCTTTATTTTACTTGTTATCTAATAATTGTTAACCAATCAAAGTTAAGCTATACGAATGAAATGAAAGATTAAATACAAAGGAAATAAATGATATATTGAGGTTTAACACATAAAAAAGGTATTAAGTATATCATAAATCCCAATAGGCATATCTATACATCAAAGGTTTTTTCTGAAGATAGACACATTACTTCACAATAATTTTTTCTTGAAAATAAATCTCAACCAAACACTCATGATAGAACAAATCTAGTTGGAGAGAATACTTTATCCAACTAAGATCCAATAATATTCAGTCATTAATAAAATATGATTGCTCACATAGATAACTAGTCATTGCAAACTAGAGACTCACTTTAGATGATTAAAATGAAAATGATATGACAATATTAGCTCATATGAATTAACACTATAATCACATAATTTCTAACATTCCCGCTTGAGGGTAGAGATAGATACATGCAAACCAAGTATTTTCCTACATGCTTCAAAATTTGACTTTGACAAGGATTTAGTGAGTATATCGACCACATTGTCTTTGGTCAAACAATACCCCATGTACACCTCGTTGTTGATTAACCCTTGAATGAAATATTGTACATTATTTTTATGTGTTTAATCCTTTCATGAAACATTTTATCATCTGCAATATTAACACAAGATTGGTTATCAAAATTAAGAAGAGTATAACTCTTGTTGGAAACAGGATCCCCCAAGGACAATTTTGGGATTGAAAGCCCATGTTTTGGATCGAATTTTGTAATAAAGTTGTAAAGTCTCCGCATTTTGTGGTCGCGGAGAGCGAAGGTGTCATGAGTCATAAAGGGTTGTCTGCCCTTATTTTTTAAAATGTAAAGATGACTGTAAAGATCTACCCATGGTTTGAGGACCATGGGATTGTATAAAAAAGAGCTAAGTAAGTAAGCTCTAAGAAGTCATAGGTTGTAGAAGAAGTCTTGAGCGATAAGGAGATAAGTCTAAGTTTCAGGTCTTAATGTAGGTGAAGGCTCTGCAGCTGAGTGAGAAGATGCCTGGGGTGGAAGTCTACAACTAAGTGCGTAGACCCCTGCAACTGTGTGCGCAGGGCAAATAGAGTATGTAATCATTTGAAGATATCAATAAAGAGAAACATTCTGCAAATTTTGTGTCTTTGTTTCTTGTTAATGCATCTTGTCATATTGTGTATGAGTTTCATTTATATTGCTTATGTGATGTGCGAATGTATGTAATTACGTTGGATAATTGAAGGAAAATAAGGATATCTGTTTACGCGGTGCTAATTGTGATTGTTTAATAAGATAAGTAAGACACTTAAGCTAGTTTGGGAATCTGCACGATACGTTGCCCTAACAGCGCGAAAGTACCTGAACCGCAAGTTAGGGCCATGCGAAGGTCAATTGTACCCCTTCACGGAGGTACTAGAGGGCGGAATAAAGGGCTAGTCTGACAAAGCCCTAGAACTTAAGTGCCCTGCACGAAAGCAGAAATAGAAGGAATAAACCGAAATCACGACCATTTGAGGGTGCAGAAACTTGGTTCGAACATCCCCCCATACTGCTTCGAGTGAGACTTCGGTCCGCGCTCTGCGAGATGATGATGAAAGGGCTAGTAGTGTAGGTATTTTTTTAGCTAACTAACGCTGAATCGAGGTCAGGCCCCACTAAGCCAACAAATGGTTCCACTGGCGGGACCAAAATCTGCATAAGAGATGTGTGATGTAATATCACTGGAATTGAATTAAGAAAGAGATCGGAGACTGGTTGGATAGGAAGATCCACGAATTCGTGGCGCAGGAGAACAAAAATCTGCGACTAACAAAGGAATAATGGCTGGACAGGTACCTACATACAGAAATACATGAGATCTTTTTATGTTCCTTTTCGGTTGAGCTATACGAGTGAATCACGAAGCTAGCAGATAGCCAAGGAAGGTAGAGACTTGACGCTCCTATTGTTTGGACCCCAGAGTTAGTACAGAGACTGGAAGCCTCTGAGGATAAGATCGCTCGCGCTGTCGATCATTGGCTTGATCACATCATAGGAGGATTTGTGATTGAATTTGCGGTTGATACCTTAGTCAGCTATAGCGAGGCGAAGCGACACTTTTTCAAAGGTCCGCGAGGTAAGTACTTGAAGTCTTTAAATAGCTGGATTAAGATGTTATTCTGCGAAAAGCGGGTTATGCAACTAGCTTGATGTTCGGAAATATACGAAGCAGAAAATCTTACAGGAATGAAGGAAGAAAGGGTCCTGAATATAGTCCATTGATTTCACCTCCATTGGGTGACAAAGAGGGAGTAGCACAGGCTTCTCTGCGAAGTGTTATTCAGTTAATAAGACAAGGATTCCCGTGACTGCCACCTCCACCTACACCACCTCCAACTTCGCCACCATCACCTGTGACTTAACCCATACCGCCTCCACCTCCACAACAGTTCAGTATGGACAATTCAGTAAAGCTGCCTTTGTTCAAAGGCTTGGGAAATAAGGACTCAGACCAGTTCTGGTTCGTCGTAAAAGTTGTTTGGGAACCTCAGGGTGTTACAAATGAGCACATGAAGAAGGAAACACTGGTTAGTGCTCTGCAGGATCGTGCGCTAACCTGTTACATTAAATACTCTAATGATAACCCAAATGCTGTAGTGGAAGACATCCAAACCATGCTAAATAAAGAATTCAGTAGGCCTAAATCTGAAGCACAATCAATTGTGGGGTTCAAGGAATCATGATGAAACCAGGCGAGACACCTTGGGAATTAGATCATAGATTGAAGGGTAAAATCCATGAAGCTAACATGAACTTAACAGACAGACAACAAAGCGAGTGGTTCGTGGCTTCGCTCCTGCCACACCTAAGGGTTGCGCTGTCACAACAGAAGATAACAACTCAGGCAGAGGCCTTAGATATTGCAATGAGACTACATGAAAATCCGATGTAAGATCCGAATCCGGGGGTTTAGCAGATCCATGCACAGTTGCAAAATCTTTGCCACGAACTTCATTAATTTCTTAGCACTTAGAATCGAAGACTACACTGCCTTATACTCACCTACCTGCTTCAAACTTATATTATCTATGCCACAAAGTTTGAAGCAGGACAAAACAGTTCGACCAAAGGTTGGTGAAGAAGTATGGTGCCTGAAATGCAAGGGTCAGGGCATGAAAAAGACCATTGCCTAGTATTTGCGAGCTACATTATAGGAGGGGGACCGATGCCTTTAAGGCTGGAAGTTCAAGTAGGACCAAGTGTGGGGCCTGCATTGTGGTGCGCTATATGCCAGGTAGTAGGAAAACAAGCCACAGATAACTGCAATTTGCTGCAGAAGTTTGTACAGACACCACAACAACTGTTTTGCAACTTATGTAGGTTAGTAGGGCATGATGAGTGCAATTGCATAAGCTATGAATTGATGATGGATAGAACACCCGCCTATAGGGTTCATGCATAAATGTGTCCACCTAACCAGAGTACAGGGATGGCACGAATAGGCTTTTAGGGGTGTGGACAAGGCAGAGGCAGAGGAGGACCTGGCAGAGGTCGAGGACAGCTAATCTATTACAATTGTGGCGGACCAGGACACTATTCCCGTGATTGCGCTAACCCCAAACATCCGATGTGAAAATATTGCACTCTGTTTGATCATGAAATGGAGGACTGTCCTATGCTGATAGCGAGGATACGCGAAAAAGGGGCGATACCACCTTAGCCGACTCAGAAACTGCAGATGATGAGGTCTGCGCCTTGCAAAGAGGATTCAAATGTGAATATAACTCTCCAAAGTGGAATCTAAATAGGAGATGATAAGGGGAAATAGCCCGAAGATAGCACATGGGTTCGCAAAGCTCTGGCGAAGGAGGTTGAATTCAATTTGGAGCGTGCGAGCGAAACATTCATGGAAGCAAAGAAGAGCTTCACTAAGGTCTCCACCTCAAGAAGCAAGGATAATTTTGATCAGGAGATGGACCCTTATATGCTTACAACCATCCTAGAGACTTGCATGAAGTTGTTGCACGATAGCAAGGTTGTGAAGTGATTACAAGAGCTTATAAATAGATGTGCCGAAAATACTCCTAGTGAACTACGCTTGGTACGAAATATTTGTAAGAATAAAACAAGGATGTGACGAGAGATGAGGCTAACCATGAAGATAGGAGAATATGAAATGGATCAGGTTATTTTGGATCTAGGGTCAGACGTGAATGTCCTACCAAAGTAGACTTGGGAACATATGGGAAGACCCGCGCTGCAGTGGTGTCTGATTCAGTTAAGGATGGAAAATCAATAGAAGATCATCCCCATGGGGCGGCTACAAGGGGTGACTGTAGATATTGAAGGTGCAAGTGCATTGGGTGACTTTGAGGTAATAGAAATTATGGATGACAACAACCCCTATCTTATGCTCCTTGGAATTGATTGGGCTATTGATATGAACGGGGTAATCAACCTAAAGAAGTGAAAGATGATATTTGAGAAGAAATCGCTCCATGTAATAGTACCCCTAGATCTTACTGAAGGATCGCTCTATACTGGACCAGTCCGCGATTATGAGAGAGATGACGATCTGGAGTATATCTATAAGATAATAGTGCAAGACTAAGATTGGGTGAATCCAACAGCGGATGGATGAATTAGATGGGATCGCGAGAGTTCCTGCACCTCGGACTTTGATGAAGAATTAGAGCACTGGCAGAATTAGTTACATGAAGTAACCGCACTGAGTTATAATATGATGACCTAGTCATTGCGCTATGTGTCATTAGAAGTCAGAAATCTGCCCGCTTATGATGGTTTGAATGATGTAGATATATTTAGGGATGCATTTGAGAGGGAGGTACCAGAGAAGCAGCGCTTCTAGGCTTTAGACTAGGCACTACGCACTACGCCCGCAAGATGGTGGGATACGTACAAGGGTAGCTTTGATGATTGGCACGAGTGTATAAGAGTGATGAGAACACGCTTTGGGAAGTTGAAGGTATGAATCACAGAAAAGTAGGACGGGAAGGATGATCCGCGCTCACACCTGGCCAAATGGGCCGAGGCATATGGAGAGAGGCCCCAACCTGAATGGGTGCACTTGTTCTGTCACACCCTAGATGTAATCCCGATGAACTGGTACTTGGAAACAGAGATCCACCATGGTATAGGTGAATGGGATATTTTGTGCGAAGGATTCATAATGACATTCAGCTTTGAAGACGACTTTGACTGTATTGACGAAGTGCTACAAGAAGTAAAAGCAACAATCTTTAGGATACCACAGGATCCTTTGGACCTGATTCAACCCGATTGGACTACTCAGCTGAGTCACACACTAGAATGATATAACATAACCACTGAAGAAGAACATGAGGATCCGCGAAAGATTGACATCCCTGAAACAGAAGGTCACTGCGAGGTTGAAGGACCGCGGATTGAGAATTTCGATATAACTGCGCCACTGAAAATGAAAAAGGTGAATATTGGTATGGAGGAACAACCCAAATTCACGAAGATTGGAGATTACTAAGATGACGCCATGGTGGATAAATTTGCTGAGTTGCTCCACGAATACTAGGATTTATTCCGTACCAAGTTTATGGATCTAAAAGGGATAATAGGAGACCTGGGTGTTATGAAGATCATGTTGAAGCCCGACACAAAGCCAGTTAAGCAGAGACCTTACCATCTCAATCTGTTGTATAAGGAGAAGGTTCGCTCAGAGCTAGACAAGATGATGATGGCTGACATCATTGAGCCCGTGGAAGAATCTGATTGGGTAAGCCTAATGGTGGTACAGAAAAAGAAGCAAAAGGATTAAATAAGGATATGTGTAGATCTTAGGAAGTTTAATGATGCTTGTGTACATGATCCTTTCTTGACTCCATTCACTGATGAAGTGTTGGACAATGTATGTGGCTAGGAAGCATATTCCCTCATTGATGGGTTCTCTGGGTACCATCATATCAAAATCGTGCTGGAGGATAGGAGCAAGAAGACCGTCACGACTAAGTGGGGGTGTTTTCAGTATACTGTAATGCCTTTCAGATTGGATAATGCGCCTTCTCGCACGTAGTCATAACTCTGTTCAAGGAATTTATTCATAAGTTCTTGGAAGTGTACTTTGATGATTGGACTGTGTTTAGGCTGGTAAAACACCATGCTGCAAGTTTGTGCCTGATGTTAGATACCTATCGAAGATACCAGATCGCGCTCATTCTGAAGAAGTGCATGTTTTGTGTTCCTTTTGGGACCCTGCTGGGTCATGTGGTTTGTAGACAGGGACTGATGGTAGATCCCATGAAGATAGCGGTGATACTTAACTTAGAACCATCAAGGAGTGTGAAACAGCGATGCGCTACACTAGAAAATACAAGATATTACAGAAAGTTTATTAAGGGCTATGCCCAGATCACCACGCCTATGGAGAAGTTGTTGAAGAAGGATGTCACATTCTGTTGGAACGAGGACTGTAAGAGAAGCCTGGATGTATTGAAAGAAAAGATGGTCACCGCGCAAATTTTTGTCTTCCCGGATTGGAAGAAGGAGTTTCATGTACATGTTGACGCGTCATGTACAACGTTGGGAGCAGTACTGACACAGGTTGGTGGAGGAGACTTGGACCATCCTATAGAGTTCACAAGCAGAAGGCTATCCAAGGCAGAGAAGAACTATTCCACCACTAAGTGCGAAGGGTTAGCCATGGTATATGCACTCCAGAAGTTTAGACACTATTTTTTCGGTGGCCATTTTAAGATGTATACAGATTATTCTGCATTGAAATACCCGGCCAATAAGCTTGTGTTTGGGGGAGAATCCACAAGTGGTTGTTATTGTTCTAGGAGTATGATTTTGAAGTTATTGTGAAACCTGGATGGTTAAACGTGGGACCAGACCATCTGTCGTGCATCGAAACAGGGGGAGAGCCCACTAATTTGGAGGAGGGATTGCATGACGCGCAACTATTTGTAGTGCGCGTTGTGGATGGTCATTTTGAAGAGATCATACACTTCCTGACGACAGGAAATGCCTCGGAAGGATACACCGTCCAGTAGAAGAAGGAGTCAATGGTGCGTGCGGCAGATTTTTCTTTCATTACTGGGCATCTGTACAAATGGGGTCTGACGAAATATTATGACGATATGTATCAGAGTTTGAAAGGAGCAGTATCCTCGCAGATGCTCATGGGAGCAACGTGAGAGGACATTATGCAGGGAGAGTGATCATGCAGAAGATTCTACACGCAGGGTTGTGGTGGCCAACCCTCCATCAGGATTCAAAAGCTTACTGCAAAGCGTGTGATGTGTGTCAAAGGATTGGCAGGCCATCGCGGAGGGATGAGCTACCTTTGGATCCATAGATGACATTATAACCCTTTGAAAAATGGGCAATATATTTTGTGGGACCCAGTTAGCCCCAAGGGAAGAATACGGGAGCGAGGTACATTATCACTACGATGGAGTATTTGACTCGATGGGTGGAGGCACAACCTATGAAGGATTGTACAGGCGCGACTGTTTCAAAGTTCCTCTTTGATTATGTACTGATGCGATTTGAGTGTCCAAAGATTTTGATGAGTGATCGCGGTACGCACTTTCTAAACGAGACGATCAGCGCGCTAACGGAGAAATTTCAGGTCTATCACCAGAAGAGCGTGCCTTATCACCCGTAGGCTAACGGGATGGTGGAAGCATTCAATAAATTGTTGGGGAACACACTAACCAAGGTTTGCAATGCTCAGCGAAGTGAATGGGACCTACGCATATCGCTAGTACTATGGGCCTATCGGACGACATGCAAGAAGTTGACCGGACAAACACCCTTTAGGCTTATTTATGGCGTTGAAGCGGTGATGCCAATGGAATACATTATGCCTAGTCTGTGCATAGCGGCACTCACAGGTATGACAAATCGTGGAGCCCTAGAAGAAAGGCTCGCGCAACTGACTGAGCTTGAGGAAGAAAGATTTCTAGCTGGATTTCACCAACAAGTCCAAAAGTAGTGCAAAAAAGCATGGCATGATTTGCATATTAAGTTGTGCACCTTTAAGGTAAATGACCTAGTTTTTTTATATGAAAACAAGTTTGATAAATTTCTAGGGAAATTCAAAATGCACTAGTTAGGGCCCTATCTCATTAAGGAGATTACCGACGAAGGAGCGGTTCAGTTGGTTAAATTGAATGGAGATACCTTCCCAGGAAAGGTGAATGGCAGTCAATTGAAGCCATATACCGGTGGTCCGACCATGTGACTATATGAAGGTAGCACAGTCTTAGAAGTCCAGGCAACTAAAAGGAGGCATGGGACTATAAACTACACTGCCCGGGTTGGGGGGCTACGCGATTGGAGGATTGTGCAAAGCAAGGGAGTGTCACGGGGTTTGTGGCAGTTGTTTAGTCAATTTAGTGTTATCTAAATTGCTAGTATTAATTGTCAACCCGGGGCTCGTAAGCTGATGAAGTGAAGGTGTACTATATGTACTTAAGCAACCTCTTAGAGTTTTTTTTCGTTGGGGGTGTTGTTTGTGGTTAATTTATCTTCCTAAGATGGAGTGGTGATTTATAAACAGATGAGTGATAGTGTGTGTGGAGTGAATCTTAAATGAGTGAGAGTGTGTGATTAGTGATCTCTAACTACTTGCTTGAAAGGAAATGCTTGAAAGAAATAAATAACTTGAAATAACTTGAAAGCAAAGAACCACTTCCAATGGCACTAGACACCATTCATGCTGCTGCAAATAAAAGAAAAGAAGGTCACTTTTAAAACCAAAGATAATGATTATCTCTCCCTAACTCCCTGCTTCAAACACATAGTGCTGTGTAAAGCACGATTAGGAAGTAGCTCAAGTTGAATTAGAAAAGTGATTAAAAATGAGAAAAATCTACTTTAAAGACTAGTGATAATGTTTTGCTCTTTCTAACTCTCTACTTCTGCCATATGTACTATGCAAAGTATGATTAGAAAGTAGTGAAAGATTAGTCTAAAAAGCACTCAAAGCCAACTGCAAGTTAGTGGTATTCTGATCCTTAAAAGATAACAATTTATGATAAAAGATCATTCATGTGTTAGCAGAACTTTGAGAAATAAGACTAAAAATCAGCTATAAAAACAAAGACAGCAACTTGAACCTGTCAACTTCAAATACCATTAGTTTGTAAAGCAAATACACAAACATAAAAACAAATCCCGGGCTAAAAACCTGCAAGGAAATAATACTGATCAGCTTGAAAGAAAAGAAATCAAATAAATCAAACTATACATGTTTAAAGAAATGCTGAATGAGAAAATAAAGAAATGTTGAACATAAAATACTTTACAGAGGCTAACATGAACAGGGGCCCTCCATTCATTCAGCCACAAGAAGACTTAAAGAACTGAAAGCTTCAAAACAGCACTGTTTCTATTGTTCCATTTGCAGAAATGTACAAAACAGAGTGCTAGAACAGCACTATAAAAACAGAGTTTACAAATGCTCTTAAAATTATCACAAGTTCAGAAAGTACAGCAGCTAAAAAGTAAAATAAGCGTACGCAGACGCAAGTATATATAGGCATCTGAAGGATGGCCTAACACGTACAGCTAATAACTGAAAAACAACTAACTGTAATGCGTATTTAAGGTTCATTGACACATCATAAGGCTGCGTGGATGAGCTGGAGGTTCTGTCGTCATGGGCAATGAATCCAGTGTTGGATCATGTCCCCTACCACTTGCAAAACGCGGACAAGTCACCGTTTGAGCTGACGTGACCTAACAGCTTACAATCACCGTTAAGCTGCCTTTATTTGACCGTAACTTGACCAGTTTTGACCGGAGGTACAGATGACGTGAATGGCTGAAAAAATGGCACAGGAACCTCGAGCACGTTGATACCTAAGTGCCCATGTGGCTCATTTGGCAAACTGACACGTGGAACCTTGAGTTTAACAAAAAGGCTGCGGGATCATCAGATGGCTGCGGAATCGCTGAATGGTTGCGGGATTGCCAGACAGCTGCGGAGTTCCTGCAAGTATGTCAAAATCTAAACAAAACAGTCACCCATTAGCAAAACTCACTTGATCATGCTTAATGACACCTAATGTAATGATCTGGGTGGTTTTACAGTGAAAATGAGGCAAAAGTGAAGAAAAGCTGAGGAAAAACTGAGGGAAATGGTAGACAAGTAGGTGTAAAGTAGAGGCTCTACATACCCCCACTACGAGGGTATTGCATGTCCTCATGCAATGAAAACACAGGTCAATCCACCTGCTGGGATGCCTCTGCTAAGACATCCAATCTCCTCTTCTTCCTCTGTGTGGAGACATTGACTTTTGGTCTCTTGAACATGCATCTGAATTTCAAATTGATTAAGGCTCTGTTTAGCCTTCTACATTTCTTCTTGAGTCTCCTGTTTTTCTTCTGCCACATGCCCATGTGAAGCATGGTGTTATCTTGGACCATTTTGTCAATATCAGCTTGCTGCTTCATTTTTTCATTTTCCTGCTTAATGTGGCGATTTAGCACCTCAAGTTCATAGATCTCTTGTTTGAGTATGTCTATTTGCTGCTCATGAGGTATGATATTACTTGGGCCAGCAGTGTTCTGCTCCAATGTTTCAAAATAGTTGTACACCTCTTGCTGAGCTGGGTCAACCATTGGTGACTTCCTTGGACTGTGTTCATGCTCAATTTCAGTTTCAAACTCCGGCTGAAATGGACTGTCCTCCCTTGGAGGGGTAGCTTCATCATGTTGTGGACTATCTTCAAAGTCTGATTTTATAGCACCCTTCTCAGGTGTGCTTAGATCAATGAAAAGTGTCCTTGTGGCTCTCCCTTTATTCTGCAATCTGCTGCTCCTTCTTACATTGGCAACACTCTGTGTTTCTTTTTGTGCCTTTTTCCTTGGTTTCTGCACTTTTACTTTCTTGGAAAGGGCAGTTTTTTCATGGAGTTTGGCCAACCTTTGTGCTAAGGGCTGACTATCTTCCTCACTAGAATTCTCTGGAGTCTGATAAGTTTCTTGAACTATGGATTTTCCCTTGTCTTGCTTTTGTTTCTTCCTATCTTCTTTTCTCTTCTGGGCAGCTTCTTGGGCAAGTTCTGAGAGGGTTTGTGTGATAATCCCTTGAGCTATTGGGTCACTGTCCACAGTAGGTTCAGGCTCAATCTCATGTTCAGAATGATGTACTTCAGTTTCCTCTTCAGTCTGTCCTTGGACAGTTCCCTCTAAGATATCAGTTTCAGGGGTATCCTCTTTTCTTTTTCTTCTACTTTTTCTAGGCACAGAGGTTTCTCCAGCTTCTTCAAAATGATTTCTCACAAGGAATTTCTCCCAGGTGTCTCGTTTTACTTTTAATTGTTCCTCCACTAACATCGTAACAAGACTATGATGACATAGATGTGCTTCAATGTTTCGTGGATTCCTTTGGGCCATGGAACACATTTTTCTAAGGCTTTGGAATAGAAAGTAGGGAAGATTTATATCATGTTCTCCTTGAAATTGCAGCATAACTTTACCATGATAAACATATAAGACCCCAAATCTCCCTTCACAAGTGAAAAATTTTTGCACTAACAACAATAAAATTTTCCATTCTTACTTAACATAAGTGACAGGAATTCCTTTTGTGAAGACACTGGTATCCATACCTGGGTTTTTTAAAATCTGCTTCCATTGTTGATCTTGAACTGACCGGTTTTTAAACCACCTTTCTTCGGTTTGTGGGAGATATGTAGCTTGTGCTATGCTGCCCTCACTGATTGCAAACGTTAAATCACCCACCTCCACTTGACTGTCTTTATCTCTGAATGACCTTGCAAAGGCCTTTGTAACCTCCTTGTGGTAGCCTTTAAATTTATTGATGCACTGTAGCCAGTTGGCTTTCTGCAATGCCTCCTTAACTTGAGGATATGCTTCTAGGAATTTTGAACCTTCTGGTTCAGCCCTTAAAAGTTTCCCCATTGACTCTACGGCTCTGTTCTAAAACACGACTTCAATGGTGGCTTTACACAGTAAATTCTCGGCTCTGTTCAGAATTTTGTGGAAAAGAGGTTGTATGGTTTCAGCAATAGCCTTAGACACAGTGAATTCACGGCTTGAACATAGTGAAATGGTGGATTAACAGCTTTAACACAGTGGAACGGTGGCTTAGTAGTCGTAATACAACCGTAACATACGTTCACTGGTTATATGTATTCACTGTTTCTCAGAATTAGCAGAGAGGAAAAAACAGAGTATGGTTTATGGAGGCAATGTAGTGAGTGGAACGGAATGAAGGAAATGAGAGAATGGAACAGCGTGAAATGGAGTGTTATGAGCGTAGGAGGGTTTCGAAATAATGAATGGAAACGGCTAGATCCTTAGATTTCGGCTGTAGGTTTACACATGGCTGCGGGATGAGGACTTAGAGAGTCGTAGTACATTAGGCTACGTCACTAGGGTACGAAAGCCTTAATGACAGAAGCAGTCGTAAGTGATTTTCAAAATCGTGGTAATCAAGGACTGATATACTTGGGAGATACGTGGATATATGGTCGCATGGTAGGGAAAATGGGTAATCATTACAATTAGTGGCAAAAAGACATAACCCAGAAAACTTTGCGTAATGAAATAACTGTAAGTTTAAGATTTAAAACATACCTCAGATCCGCGTTTGGTTTGCCTTTTGATGATTTTCCACTAACCCTTTGTCAACTTATTGCTGTTACATGACTCTTTCCTACTTGTTATTGATGATTTTTGAACTGTAAAAATTTCTCAAACAGACTGTGTTTCTTTGTGCAGGTGCAGAGGGCTGCGGAAAGGCTAAACGGCTGCAGAATTGCCAAATACCTGCGGGAACTGCAATGGTGTCCTCCAGCTGCAAAAAATAACCTTAGTTACCTAAAAAAACCTTTATTAATGAAATGAAATGGAATGAATGGATGAATGGGTGGAAAGCAGTGAGGTGAAGTGAGAATGGTTAGATGGAATGAGATGGTGAAATGGAATGGATGAAATGGCAAAATGAGATGAAAGAGAGAGAGATTTTTTTTTTTGGAAAACATGAGGTGTCAGGTGACCCTGATTTTCACCTTAGGTTTTCTGCATGAGACTGCCAATCAGAGATTGGTTTTCAGGCTCATATATTTATTCTTTTTTCTTTTTTTTTCCTTTTTTTTTTTTTTTTTTTTTTTTTTATTGAAATTGAAAGAAACAGAGATTAGGCTGATGGAGGGGAAGAATTCTTCTCCACCAGCCTCATTTCAGAATCGCCTTGGAACAACTTAACAAACTCCTCTTTTGAGAGTGGCTTGTGGTAAACTTTCAACCGGTGGCCATTCACAATAAAGGGAGTTTGAAGTTCATCAATAGTCTTCACTCTAACTGCTCCATTATTAAAGACTTCGTCAATCTCATATGGCCCAAGCCAATGAGTTTGAAATTTTCCTTTGAAGTCCTTAAATTTGGAATCAAACAAGAGTGCCCAATCACCCTTTTGAAACTTCTTTTCTTTGATATGTCGATCATGCCATTTGATTCTTTGGTGCTGAACTAGATCGGTCCTTAGAATTGCATCTTGTCTCATTTCATCTAGTTCATTTAACTGGTCCATTCTGTGCTTCTGGGCTTCTGATAAGCTCATCCCCAATTGAACTGTTGTCTTGAATGTCTTGATTTGGAACTCAATGGGGAACAAGACTTCCTTCCCATAAACAAGTTCATAGGGAGAATGTCCTATGGTGTTCCTCCATGTAGTTCTATAGGCCCATAAGGCTTCAGGAAGCCTTTCCGCCCAATCTCTTCTATGAAGATGAACAGTCTTTGTGATGATGCTTTCAAGAACTTTATTTGTAGATTCTACTTGACCATTCGCTTGCGGATGGTATGGAGTAGATGTTCTATGCTTGATCTTATACTCCTCCATCAGCTTCTCCATCATCCTTGGTGTAAATTGGCTCCTCTGATCTGTTACAATTTCTCTTGGGACACCAAAACGAGTGAAAATATCCTCAAAAAGAAATTGAACAACTGAATTTTCAGTAGCAGAAGTCAATGCTTTAGCTTCTACCCACTTAGTAACATAATCAGTACAAACCAATATATATCTCTTTTGCTTGGATGGCGGATTAATTGGTCCAACAAAATCTAGAGCCCATTTCTCGAAGGGTTCGATGCATACCTGTGGCTGTAGTGGCATTTCATTTGAAAGAGTTGGTCTCCCAACTCTCTGACAACTGTCACACCTTCTAACATATTGCTTTGCATCCTTAAAGAGAGAAGGCCAATAATATCCTAAAGAAAGGATTTTATAGGCTGTCCTCTTATCAGCAAAGTGTCCGCCACAAGGTTCGTCATGACATGCCTTAAGGATGTCAGGCATTTCATCCTCCCGTACACATCTTCTGATCATAAAATCTGGCCCTGTTCTGAACAATTCATTAGAAATCCAAGAATAATGTGAACTCTCCTGAATGATTTTCCTTTTCTCATTAGGAAATAAATGTAAAGGTAGCTTTCCAGTAACTAAATAATTAGCAATATCAGCATACCAAGGAGTTTTGGTAGTTACTGCAAACAAATACTCATCTGGAAATTTATCCTCTACAGGAGAATCCTCATTAGTGTTTTGGATTCTAGACAAGAAATCAGCTACTGTGTTCTGTTTACCTGGTCGATCTAACACAGTTATGTTGAATTCTTGTAAAAGCAAAAGCCATCTTGTAACTCTACCATTAGTGACTGGTTTGTTCATGAGGTATCTAATGGCAGAGTGATCAGTGTGGACAAAGGTTTCATAACCGGTTATATAATGTCTAAACTTGTTTATCGCATGAACAACGGCTAGAAATTCCTTTTCAGTAACAGTGTAATTTAACTCAGTAGGAGTCAAATTCTTACTTGTGTAATAAATGGCATAAGGGATCAAATCCTTTTGTCCCAAAACAACTCCTAAAGCTGTATCTGAAGCATCAGTAGAAATGTGGAAAGGGAGTTTCCAATTTGGACCCCTTAGAATGGGTGCTTCCGATATCCTAATCTTTAAAGCTTCAAAGGCAGATTGACATTCAGGATCCCACTTAAATTCACAATCTTTAGTAAGGAGTTTGAAAAGAGGGGATGCTATCTTAGTGAAGTTTTCAATAAATCTTCTGTAATAACCAGTAAACCCAAGAAAACTTCTAACATCTCTTTGGCAATTTGGAACAGGTAACTTAGAGATGACTTCGACTTTAGATCTATCAACTTTGATTCCATCTCCTGAAATATGATGTCCTAAAACAATCCCTTCAGTAAACATCATAAAACACTTTTCATGACTTAAAGAAAGATTTGTTTCCTTACATCTTACCAGTACCTTTTCCAAATTTGCCAAAGCTTCTTCAAATGTATTACCATAAACTGTGAAATCGTCCATGTATACCTCTACACAATCATGAATCAGATCTGAAAAGATTCCTAGTACAGCCCTTTGAAATGTAGCGGGTGCATTGCACAATCCAAAAGGGAGTACTCGGTAGGCAAAAGTTCCCCAAGGACAAGTAAATGTGGTTTTGTCTTGATCTTCAGGTGCTACCTGAATCTGGTTGTAACCACTAAAACCATCCAAGAATGAGAAATACTTTTTACCTGCTAAAGTGTCTAGTACCTGATCAATAAAAGGTAGAGGGAAATGATCCTTTAAGGTTGCCTTGTTCAATTCTCGATAATCAATGCAAACTCTCCATTTACCATTCTTTTTGGGCACTATAACCAAGGGAGAAACCCATTGGCTATCTGAAATGGGGTAAATGAAGTTTACCTTGAGCAATTTCTGAAGTTCTTCTTTCACAATTTCCCTAAGATTTGGATTCATCCGTCTTTGTGGCTGCCTAATAGGTCTGTTGTTTTCTTCAATATAAATGTGATGAATACAAATCTTAGGGTCGATTCCTTTCATGTCAGTGTATTCCCATGCAAAGGCAGTGGAATGTTTTTGCAACAGTTTAGTTAATTCTTCTTGTTGTGGTCTTTCCAAGTTCTTGTTAATGTTTAATGTTTTTCCTGGAAAGATTTCAACTATAGAACTACCAAACTCTTCCATTGAGAAGAGAGACATCTGTCTAGAGGAGAGATATTCAATGTCTGCATCTAACTGAAACCGTGTAGAGTCATATTCTAAAGGTGTCTCAAAATTTTCTAATGTATTTAGAATTTGACTGTCCTCACTAATCTCAGAGATGGTTAGAACAGGTTGAAGAGTATCCTCATCATTGATCCACTCATCTTTTCCTATTTCTGTTATTGCCTTTGCGGGAGGATACAAGTTGAATTTCTTGGTAGAATTACCATCTGATATATACATGTCCCCAGACCTACAACTTATGAAAGCATCAGCTGTGGCCAGCCAAGGTCTTCCTAAAATAAGAGGATGTCCTCCTAGATTGTTCTTGGGAGTTAAAATCATAAAATCAACTGGATACTCCCAAGAGTCTAGTGATACTGGAATATCTTCCAATACACCATCAGGTTTGATGATTGATCTATCTGCAAGTTGCAGCAAAGTAGGTGTAAAGAGAAGGTTAGGAAGCTTTAACTGATCCATGGTCTGTCTACTCATGATGTTGATAGCGGCTCCTAAGTCAATCAAGGTATTTGGGATTTCAACCCCATTAATATGAGTTTTAACAATAGGGCTACCGGGATCCACATACTTTTGCATGGTAATCTTACCCATCATAATGTCTGCAATTTTTCCAACTAGATGTATCCTTTTGGTATCTCTGGTTTTCTTTCCTGTTTTTTTCAAACTCAACTCCTTTATTGTCTTTGCTAGGATGGGAATTTCCTTAATGGCTGTTAACAAGGGAATCTTGATACAGACATTTTTCAATTCATCTAGAAAGTTGTAGTCAGGCAACCAAATTTGTTTTTCCACCCCCTGGTCAATTTGTAACCTTTCAGGGAAAGGCGGTGTAGTTGAAGATGTAGGTTGCTCAACTAAGGGAGTTGATTCTTTTTCTTTTTCTTGAATATTTGGATTTTGAAGGGATGCTTCAGAACCCTTATTAGCTTTAAGAGATTCTTCCTCAAAAATGCTTGGCTGTTGAATACTTGTAGAAGGTTGATCTAAGATTCTACCTGATCTGAGTTGTACTTCATTGAGAGGAACAACCATATAGGTAGGGAATGGTTGACCTTCCATCACATAAGCATTTTGAGGATTCCTATTATTTGGATTGGGTAATGGCTGAGAGGGAAGTTGATTTGGCTTCTGCTGGGAGAGTTGAGAATTTTGATTTTGTGGAGGAGGTTGTTGTTGTTGAGGGTATGGCAATGATAATTGTTGACCTTGATTTGGAAGTTGGGGAGCTTGCTGATTCTGAAATGATGGAGGATATTGATAGAATTGAGCAAGTCTCGCATAAGGATTTTGCATGCTTTGCAACCATGCTTGAAAAGCATTTTGTGGTTGAGGCCAAGGTTGTTGCCAAGGATTCCAATTTGGTTGGGATTGAGAATTCATAGAGTTGTTAAACCCTTGATTCTGTTGTCCTTGCCAAGGTCTCCTTGCAATAAAACAAAGAGATTCAAGCGTACTTGGATCTTCTTGAAAGACTGATTTGAGCCCAGGGATTGAAGGACAATCCTTGGTCTCATGGGTTTCTGAGCAAATTACACATGTTTCCACAACTTGTGCTTCCAAGGGACATTCCCTTAAAGCATTCTTCTTTCTACACTTCGGGCAAAAGATAGTCATAGCCTCAGCTTCTGCTTTTTGTTTATTTTGAATCTTAAGGGTATCAATTTGTTCACTAAGACTCCCTAAGATGTTAGTTTTAAATTCATCAAGCATATTACCGATTTCAGCCCTACTCACTGATCCTGTTGCAGATTTATTTTCCCTAAGGAGAGAAGGATCTCTAGGCCCTTTTTGAGTTTTTGATTTGCCCCTTGAGAGATGGATACAAAGTTCTGCTATATCATTGAGAGAAAGTTGAGAAATATCCCCTTTCCCCATCATGTTTAAGATATCTATGCATTCATCCCTAATGGCTTTTAATAAGAGGGCTTTTAAGGTCTCTTCATCCAAGGTACTCATTTTTGCTCTTTTTAAGTTATATTGAAATCTCTCAAGTAAATCTTCTAAGCTCTCATCTTCTTTTTGCATCATTTTAAAAACCTCGTCCTTGTGATTAGTAGGCATACAATAGTCCAAATACCTATCCAAAAAGGTTTGTTTCATTTCATCCCAAGTCCTAATGGATTGAGTAAGTAACCCCATGAACCATTTTAAAGCTTGATCTTTTAATGTTGATGGGAACAGCTTGAGTTTCGGAGTATCATCCAGATAGTCATAGGTTCGACACACAACTTCAAATTCAAACAAGAATGTTTCAGGGTCCTCAGTTCTTAACCCATGAAAATTTGGGAGGACGGATGGTGATATGTTTTTCATGGTGGCTCGGGAATCCTCATTAACAATGGGAAACCCAAATGAGTTATCCCCATCTCTATTTCCTCCAATGGGACCTCTACCGCCTCCATTATTTCCTCCTCTTCCTCCTCTACCTCTACCTCTACCACCTACTTCTTCCTCTGCCATGATGGTTCTCCTAGGGATTTCAAAATCTTCTGGTTCCTCTACAAAAGGTGAATGAGAAGAGATTTCTCCTTCTTCTTCAGATGATTCCACTTCCTCAATTACAATTGGTCCTCCTGTAGGAGAAAGAGAAGAGTCTCTTCCTGGTTCAAACTCAATAGAAGGTGTAGGAGAGTCAACTCTTGGCTCTTGAATTCCAGGAATTCTAGGACTAGGAGTTTCGGTTGGAGATAAGGGAGGTGTCTCTTGTCTATCTCTTGAAGCAGATGGACTTATAAAAATTGAACTTCGAGCTCTAGCTAAAAACCTTCCCCTAGAATCTCTAGCTCTATGCATGTCATTTTTTATTTTATCTTCAAGTCAAGTTAATAGTTCTTTTTCTGATCTTCTAGGTCACTCTAGGTGCAAGAAGAGAGCATACTCAAGAAACTATTAAATCAATAACTTTCTCCTTTCTGATCCTCCAGATCACTTTGAAGTGCAAGAGGAGAGCATACTTAGATAGGCTATTAACTTCTTTTCTTGAAATTTTATGTTTTTTTTCTAAGAATATGGCTACTTAATTTCACTTCCCCGGCAACGGCGCCAAAATTTTTAGTCAATTTAGTGTTATCTAAATTGCTAGTATTAATTGTCAACCCGGGGCTCGTAAGCTGATGAAGTGAAGGTGTACTATATGTACTTAAGCAACCTCTTAGAGTTTTTTTTCGTTGGGGGTGTTGTTTGTGGTTAATTTATCTTCCTAAGATGGAGTGGTGATTTATAAACAGATGAGTGATAGTGTGTGTGGAGTGAATCCTAAATGAGTGAGAGTGTGTGATTAGTGATCTCTAACTACTTGCTTGAAAGGAAATGCTTGAAAGAAATAAATAACTTGAAATAACTTGAAAGCAAAGAACCACTTCCAATGGCACTAGACACCATTCATGCTGCTGCAAATAAAAGAAAAGAAAGACACTTTTAAAACCAAAGATAATTATTATCTCTCCCTAACTCCCTGCTTCAAACACATAGTGCTGTGTAAAGCACGATTAGGAAGTAGCTCAAGTTGAATTAGAAAAGTGATTAAAAATGAGAAAAATCTACTTTAAAGACTAGTGATAACGTTTTGCTCTTTCTAACTCTCTACTTCTGCCATATGTACTATGCAAAGTATGATTAGAAAGTAGTGAAAGATTAGTCTAAAAAGCACTCAAAGCCAACTGCAAGTTAGTGGTATTCTGATCCTTAAAAGATAACAATTTATGATAAAAGATCATTCATGTGTTAGTAGAAATTTGAGAAATAAGACTAAAAATCAGCTATAAAAACAAAGGCAGCAACTTGAACCTGTCAACTTCAAATACCATTAGTTTGTAAAGCAAATACACAAACATAAAAACAAATCCCGGGCTAAAAACCTGCAAGGAAATAATACTGATCAGCTTGAAAGAAAAGAAATCAAATAAATCAAACTATACATGTTTAAAGAAATGCTGAATGAGAAAATAAAGAAATGTTGAACATAAAATACTTTACAGAGGCTAACATGAACAGGGGCCCTCCATTCATTCAGCCACAAGAAGACTTAAGGAACTGAAAGCTTCAAAACAGCACTGTTTCTATTGTTCCATTTGCAGAAATGTACAAAACAGAGTGCTAGAACAGCACTATAAAAACAGAGTTTACAAATGCTCTTAAAATTATCACAAGTTCAGAAAGTACAGCAGCTAAAAAGTAAAATAAGCGTACGCAGACGCAAGTATATATAGGCATCTGAAGGATGGCCTAACACGTACAGCTAATAACTGAAAAACAACTAACTGTAATGCGTATTTAAGGTTCATTGACACATCATAAGGCTGCGTGGATGAGCTGGAGGTTCTGTCGTCATGGGCAATGAATCCAGTGTCGGATCATGTCCCCTACCACTTGCAAAACGCGGACAAGTCACCGTTTGAGCTGACGTGACCGAACAGCGTACAATCACCGTTAAGCTGCCTTTATTTGACCGTAACTTGACCAGTTTTGACCGGAGGTACAGATGACGTGAATGGCTGAAAAAATGGCACAGGAACCTCGAGCACGTTGATACCTAAGTGCCCATGTGGCTCATTTGGCAAACTGACACGTGGAACCTTGAGTTTAACAAAAAGGCTGCGGGATCATCAGATGGCTGCGGGATTGCCAGACAGCTGCGGAATTCCTGCAAGTATGTCAAAATCTAAACAAAACAGTCACCCATTAGCAAAACTCACTTGATCATGCTTAATGACACCTAATGTAATGATCTGGGTGGTTTTACAGTGAAAATGAGGCAAAAGTGAAGAAAAGCTGAGGAAAAACTGAGGGAAATGGTAGACAAGTAGGTGTAAAGTAGAGGCTCTACAGCAGTGCGAAGGGAGCTGCGCTACCCAGGGAGAAATTGTACAGGTCGGTCAGAAAGTGACCATTAAAGTCACTGTTCATGATTTGATGGTAGAAATGTGGCCAAATGGAGCGTGTCACCGAAATTTAAGATGGAATTTATGGGTCAGATTCTTGAAAATCTACCACTAATCCGAAATTAATGAACTGAATTTGGGGGGAACGGTCAGATTTGAATTCAAAATGCCCTATAAATTACAGGTGGCTGCCTAGCGAAAAACACTTGGAATTTTGAGAATTGAGGTGTTGAGCTCTCAGGCGCACATGAACCGAGAATTCTTTGAGGCTCTAATAGCAAGTTCAGCATTTGAGAACTTATCGGAGACGACACGAGCACTATTGGAAAACATTATGTCAAAACCTACAACAACTATAGATATTGAAGAAGTGATAGCAGAGGATTCGGTGCTGGAAATTGTTATGGAAGAAGCTGCTCCAGAGGTTGCCAAAGTATTAGCGAAAGTCCCCAAATCACTAAGGATGTCGAGACCAAAGCCCACCCCAACCAAGGAGAGAACAAAGGATAAAAATGGCAAGCAGCCTGTGATATCGGTGTGCGCATCGCCTAGAAGAAACCCACCGAAGCCTACCACACAGGAAAAGGGCAAAGCCATCAATCGAGAGATGGAGGAGGAAGAAATCGATGACATCCCGATGGATGATGAAGATATGGGGATAGACATGGAGGAAGTTGAAGCCCAGGGTGCTGACCCTATCACTTGGTTTCCTGAGTATGTCCCTCCGCGCAAGGGCAAGACCAAGGTGCCAAAATATATCAATGAGAGAAAGGTCCCATTGCAAACCCCTCTACTGCCGGATGAAATTGTTTTTGAAGGACCACGCTTGGGGTGGGTTCCTCTGTTAAAACTTGAAGACTAGGACTTGGCTGACCATGAGAAGTTCCCACACCTGGCGATCGAGTAGCTGATGCATCGAATTATAAATACAACCACTGGAATGACTGAATTGGAGATGCGGAAGTGGCTCAGAGGAGTAGACAAGGCAGGTTTTCTCAACTTGCTATGGGTGTTGCACTACAACCGCACCCTGGTTACAGTACTCGTCATCAAGTAGCTGCTATGCTTGGTGCATGATGGGTGTCTTTTGCTTGAGGAGCCAATACCCATCACTAATAGGTTGATCCACAGGATCACGCGGTTGCCTTACACAGGAGAAAATCCGGCCATGATATTTGGTGGAAAAGGTGGTGAGCATGCCCTCGCAGAGGCCATGAAAGAGAAGTTTAAGCTAGTAAATAATCCGTGTGGATATGCCATATCCAACATCTGTGACGCTGTTGTAAAGGTGGCTACATAGATTTTAGCAGGGAAGGTAATGAGGAAGTGTCGCGCTAATGAGGTGTCGGTGCTTGTCGTTGTGCTAGCAGTCCAGTGTGCCAAAGGAGTTCAGTTCAATTGGGAAAAATATCCCTGTGGTGAGTTCCTTGCAAACTGCTGTGAGGCACAGGAGCTTAGCAAGACGTTCCACTACGCATGGCTCTTGCTATCCATTGTGCTAGTAGCATGAGCACTGCCAGAGGACAACCAATTCCCTTCGGTCATACCAAAACTACCAGAAGCAGCGAAGTACACTTTTCTGTGGGCGACCAAGGATGCGCAGCGCATCAAGGACATCAAGATATTCTAGATCTTGATGGAGATGAACATCCACATGGCCATCAATTGTAAACCCCGATTGTCACCTATGGTGTTTGCCAACCTGTAGGGCTACACAGATTTTAAAGCATATTTTCACTATGTGTGCATCAGGGCGCAGAAGGACCCTGCGCAAACATGGTATGACTTGCCTTACCTGGCAACGGAGGATGCCATTGATGCAGTACTTGATTGATGGTCGGCAGAATGCGCACTACAGCAGACTTGGTGGTGGGAGGGAGCAAGTCCACTGCGTAGCAGAAGAAGGAGGAGGCCAAGCTCAAGATGATGTAGCTGGCCGAAAAGAGAAAGAAAGAGGTCGCTGACAAGGCCAAGGTGGAGCATGATGCCGCTCAACAGATGGAGAAGCAAATAGGTGGAACAGAGTGGGGCTCTAACAAAGGCGCAAGGTCTCCTTCACCTGAGACAGAGGAAGAGACGGACGAGCAGACAGAACATCACAGCACAGACCCATAGGCGATGTCTGCCCACATCAAACATCCAAGGGAGCAAGAGAAAGGAGGGTCTAGGAAGAAATCCAAGGCTAATAAGAAATCGCTGGACCCAATCACCCTCACCGAGGGTGATTTGCATGACATCGATGACACGGTGCAAGATGTCACTATAAGGACTCTGTGGACACCACATATCTCCACAATGGTATGATATTGTCCACTTTGGGCCTAAGCCCTCATGGATTTGTTTTTGGGCTTTACCCCAAAAGGCCTCATACAAATGGAGATAATTGTCAATCCTTATATACCCATGATCCTCCCCACTTCTAGTCAATGTGGGACTTTGGTCGTATACCCAACAATCCTCCCCTCGAACAAAGGACCATCGAGCCTCCCCTCAAACGATTATCCATCCATCCACTCTCTACCAACCAGGATTCTCTGTTCCAATGCGTTGGAAGCACACGCCTTACATGGAACACCACCTGCCTTGAGAGCTTGCTCTAACCGAGCTCATCCACAGATCCCATTGTGATATTACCGGGGCTCACCACCTTCGTTCTGCATTCCGAGGATTCATCCACTTGGCTAACTTTGAACTTGGCTCTGATACCACTTGTAAGGACTCTGTGGACACCACATATCTCCACAATGGTATGATATTGTCCACTTTGGCCCTAAGCCCTCATGGATTTGTTTTTGGGCTTTAACCCAAAAGGCCTCATACCAATGGAGATATTTGTCCATCCTTATATACCCATGATCCTCCCCACTTCTAGTCAATGTGGGACTTTGGTCGTATACCCAACAGTCACCGTGGAGGCCCTACAACAGTTTGAGCAACAACAATGACTAGTATTGGGGGCTATCTAGACAGGTCTGCAGGAGTTGCAGACCCGCGCATCATAGGCTGGCAAGGTGTCCACCAACCTTGCTATCGACACTTCAAAAGTTGCCGAGATACTGTGCACGAAGGCCTCCAGCGCGATAGTACTGCCTGATGGAGCAATGACCACAGAGAATGAAGCTAACAGGCTGACTGTCAGCGCCCTCAAGGGAATAGGGTTGAATTTGGCAGAGCTCCCTGGTGAAGCGCTTCACCTTTTGCAGGATGGAGTGATTGTGAAGCTGAGGGCCTATGAGCACCGTGCCCTCTAGGTGATTAGCGAGCAATGGATTAACAATTAGTAGACGGAACTACAGCGAGACTTTTCCATCGTCTCTATGACCAAGGCAACCAAATAAAACAAGCGTATAATGAAGTTCATCGAAGAGGCATGCTGAATGGTCCCAGAGTTGGCTATTCCTAAGGAAGAATCAATCAAGGTCCGTGTCTACAAGCTGGATACAGGGGTGTGTGATGCACGTACAGAAATGGCGAGGGTTCAGTTGGAGTTGAACCTGCAGATCACTGAGTTATAGTTGAAGGCCCAACCTTCAACCCCACTAGAAGTAAAGGAGCAATGGGTGACTGTTGTCACAGAGCCAATATCGACAGTTGACAGTGCAGTAGGAGACTACACGCAATTTTTTGGGCAGTTGTTCAAGATATTGACGAGCTTGCAGGAGGACCCCAATGTATATCGACTAGAGACAGAAGCGCGCGAGCTACAACAGCGCTATGATGAGGTCAAAGGCACATCTTGAACCGTCGCTCTCACATAGAGACTGACAAAGCTTCAGGAGGCCAAGAAACTGAAAGAATAGGTGGATGCAGCGCTGCACAAGGAAATAGTGTTGAAGGCACGACTGAAGCCTTGGCTAGATGAGGCTTACATAATCACAACCTCTATTGAAGGAAAGCTTGGGACTCTACAAGACTTAGCAAAAGATTTAGGCCGACAGTTTAGGAGCAGTGACCGAGAAGATGGTTGAAGACGCGAAGTAGGCGGTCGCACAGTGCACTACCGAGGTTGCGATCGTACGAGCCAAGCTAGGAGGTCTTCGCGCTAAGATCTACGCATCTGCCGAGTGACTCGAGGGAAAGTCACGATGTTTGTGTTGGGGGCCTGTTGGAAACGGGATCCCCCAAGGACAGTTTTGGGGCTAAAAGCCCATGTTTTGGGTCGAATTTTGTAATAAAGTTGTAAAGTCTCCACATTTTGTGGTCGCGGAGAGCAAAGGTGTCATGAGTCATAAAGGGTTGTCCGTCCTTATTTTGTAAAATTTAAAGTCGGTTGTAAAGATCTACCCATGGTCCGCAGACCATGGGATTTATAAAAAAGAGCTAAGTAAGCTCTAAGAAGTCATAGGTTGTAGAAGAAGTCTTGAGCGATAAGGAAAGAAGTCTAAGTTTCGAGTCTTAGTGTAGCTAAAGGCTCTGCAGCTGAGTACGTAGAGGCCTAGGGTGGAAGTCCGCAGCTAAGTGCGCAAACCCCTGCAGTTGTGTGCACAGGGCAGATAGAGTTTGTAATCATATGAAGATATCAATAAAGAGAAGCATTCTGCAAATTCTGCATCTTTGTTTCTTGTTAATGCGTCTTGTCATATTGTGTATGAGTTTCATTTATACTACTTATCTGATGCGCGAATGTATGTAATTACATTAGATAATTGAAGGAAAATAAGGATATCTGTCTACATGGCGCTAATTGTGATTGTTTAATAAGATAAGTAAGACACTTAAGCTAGTTTGGGAATCAGCATGATACACTGCCCTAACAGTGCGGAAGTACCTGAACTACAAGTTAGGGTTGTGCGAAGGTCAATCATACCCCTTCATGAAGGTATTGAAGGGCAGAATAAAGGGATAGTTTGACAAAGCCCTAGAACTTAAGTGACCTACGCAAAAGCAGGAATATAAGGAATAAACTGACATCACGACCATCTCAGGGTGTGGAAACTTGGTTCTAGCATCCCCCCATACTGCTTCGGGTGATACTTCAGTCCGCGTTCTACGGGATGATGCTGAAAGGGCCAGTAGTTTAGGATTTTTTTGGCTAAATAACGTTGAACCTAGGTCAGTTCCCACCAAGCCAACAACTCTCCATCACTTCTAACTCAAAAATTGACATTTTCAAATATTACTTCACAACTACTAATAATAGTGGAAATATATTCATATTCAATCAATGAAAAAGAAAACAAAATTATTGCTTACTACTCCAAGGTACCACATATGATCATAATAAGAAATGATAACCTATAGTGGACCCACTAGATTTTTATCTCCTACACTATTAGCACCCACAAAGCCATATAAATAAAAATTTGCTCCCTTTTCATAACCGAGATCATACGAAAGTCTCTAATCAAATGCCAAAGGAATCTCGTACTAGCATGTCAATGCACTTCTTTAAGCTTCAACCTTCCTGGACTTAAGGTATCCATTGCATATGATAAGTTGATTGATCTATCATTAAATAAAAAACAAGCTCACGATTTGGGAGCATTGTGAATTAGAATTAGGAAATTTTTCTTTATGTTGAATTTGAAGTCATAGGAACTTGGAGTATTTAATCTCATTATACTAATGTTGAACCAATATATCAACCACATTCCATCTATCTGAAATTCATATTCAAGTATTCAACACATTAATTTTTGAATACAGGTCCAGATAAAATACACATAACCCTAATAGATTTATTCACCATAATAATTAACCAGAAATCCATATATTTCCCTTCCATCAGGGTTCAAATATTCATTGGGCTCATTCTCCACTGATTCCTCAGATTTACACTTCTTAACAAAGTTCATAAGAACTTCATTCCCACTTTTCAATCGAGTTCGCCAAAGTCAGATTTCAACTTATCTTTCACTTCAAAGGTTTGTCTTGGTCATAAACACATGCAATATTATCTATGGGTCAACTGTTGACCCAATAATTTCTCAACCATTAAATTCCATATCGAGAGAAAGGGTGATTTACTCAAAATCGTCATTCACAATTAATGATCATGGTATTCGAATATCTATACATACATATAACAAATGATTACAACCACAATTCTCCTCTACATTAAATTAGAGAACAAACACATTAATAGAGAGAGGCATACACTATGATGGAGACATGAACACATTATTTTTGTTAAACCAAATTATATATATGGAAATTTCATCAACCTCTATCTTCCTTTAACTCCTACCTCTCCACCTTACATAAACACATGGAGAAAATTTTAATTATGCCCATAATTTTTTCTAATTTTTGTAACATATTTACTCTAGACAAATAACTTGGACTAAATATACCATGCTTCTTGCATAATTACGAGACTCTCATCTTCTTACAAGAATTTGACCTTGAGGGTCTCATTACGAAGTTTTGACCTTGGGATAGATTCTCTTATATCACAAAATAAGATGATATTTATTCTGCTCCACCTCCAACCAAGTCATGAAGAGCACCCAAATCCTTCATCTGGAACCAATGAGACAACTTATTATGTTACCAATGCTTCAAATCATCTCCAACATTACTAGCTAGAATGAGATATCTTTTTGTTCCTATTTTTTCATTAAAAAAAAGAGGAAATGATGTACTAGAAACACATAAATAAGGGTAAAAATAGTAGCCAAGAGACTCTCACTGCCATGATGAACAATTCCCTTACATTAATATTTTAGCCTCAAACAATATTTTTTCACAATATCATATAATGAATACATCTACCATAATTAATTGCATTCACGCACCTTATATTTTTGCCTCAGCCAATGGATCTTCAAGTGGAACAATAAGAAATTTCATGGTTTCATACAATCTTTGCTAAGACCAATGTATCAATCCTAGTGTTTCTCCACTGATACATAAAAAATAGTAAACATTTTTTTTAATTAAAAAATGAGCAACTTGAATACTATGTTGAGAAATTTAGACACTAATAATTTCTCAAGTTAAACAACTTCCAATTCTTTACACACACATCTTATTTATTTTACTCTTAAATTAATAATTATTTATATATCAAAATAAAAGTTAAGCTTAAAAAATTAAAAAAACACTATTAAAAAGTAAATATCTTATTTATTTTTCTTTTAAATTAATGACTATTTATAAATTAAAAACAAGTTAAACTTACAAAAATAAATAAAAAAACACAATAAAAACAAATACGAGTTACACACACATCTTATTTATTTTACTCTTAAATTAATAATTATTTATATATCAAAATAAAAGTTAAGCTTAAAAAATTAAAAAAACACTATTAAAAAGTAAATATCTTATTTATTTTTCTTTTAAATTAATGACTATTTATAAATTAAAAACAAGTTAAACTTACAAAAATAAATAAAAAAACACAATAAAAACAAATACGAGACATCCATACAACTTTAATCACAACACAAACCTAAAGTAGTGATTATTCCTAATAACTCTTCCCTTTCCAAAACAAGTCATTAATGGATTTAAACTTTAAAAGACGTCATTTTCAAACCTACATTGATTTGAGGATCATAGACTCTTTAATAACTTTTATCTAATTTAAAAACATTGGAATATCATTGTGGGTTTGAATTTCATAACCAACCACTCATTAATTAAACAAACCCCATATATATATATATATAAACTGTAAAAACAAGGAATTACGTTGAGGATTACAATAAGTCAATGCAATATCTCATAAGGGATACTGGACCATACCCAAAAGTGTACTCTCTTTAGAGACAAGAGAGATGACTAAAACTAACAATAACTACAAAAACATAACTAATACATAGATAGTGACCTAACTAGCCTAGAACAAAATATTTGCAAAGATGTAGTCGCAAACCAAAACCATATCAAAGTCAAGCGAGGGGGTCAAAATTAGAGCTCACCATTGAAATAGGAGTTGTTGGATCTACCGAAGGTCTTCCAACTGTTGGGGGGATACCAAGATGGCATTCTATCCTCTCCAACCTGTAATCAAAATCCCTCGGATGCCTGTGCAAGTGATCCAAATATTGGAGCAGGTCCATTCGAGACTCATCATGGTCCAACAAAGTCCGCCCTAGAAGGGATTTCATTTCCTAGTAAAAATCCACCCTCTGCATGTATTGATTAAATTTCCCGTTCATATGTCTTATATCAGGGATCCAATCTTCTTGCTCAGTAAGGACTTCTATATCTAAGAGGGAAGATTTGTGAGAAGAGGCTTCCCCCTCAGACTTTGCAAATTCCTCTTGAACATGGGTCAGAGTGTGCTCCCGATACCCTACCACAAATTCTTCAATTCAGTGATGCAAACGAGTATGTGTGACATCCCATGCGAGTTAATTTCTTGTAGTAAACATTGTGATAATTCCTTGTAATTATCTAACTATAAAATTAAAAGGTTGAAAGAGAAGGACACAAATTCTAGAGTTTGAGGAATAGAGATTGCTTGGGAGAGTTGGTGTTATAAAAGACAGCCATGGACTGACTGATATGTTTTTAATAGAGTTGATGGTGTATTAAATTCAGTTTAAATGAAGGACGGGCCCCTGTGGCTTTTGCACAAAACTACAAGCCACGAAAGGACAAGTTTTAATGAAAAATGATAGTGCTGGAAGAGGGAAGTATGGCCACAACATGCAAGAGAGTATGGGTTGTGTTATTAAGATGAATTGGTTTGAGTGACCACTCAAAAAAGGACAGAACCATCATGGCTAAGAACAAGGATAAGACACTCCTTGAGGCAGTTAGGAAAACCATGAGAAGTGGAGGCTGAAAAAGTTGGTGGATCTTAACTAAGGGATACACACTAGAAAATGAGGGAAGTTGAGAGGCTCCTGTTGGAAAAGTAAGGACACACAATTCATGTGCATAGGTGGAAGACTTTGTGCATGCAGAGGAAATGATTGGAGGTTGAGAGGTGTTGGGCATGGTATTCCCCCAAGGCATGGTTTGGGGCTCAAAGCCCAAGTTTTGACCCGATATTATTGTAAAGACTCCGCGAATTGCGGGCGCGGAGCGCGAAATGTGTAATAGAGTCACAGGGTTGTCCACCCTAGTTTTGTAATGTAATGTCGGCCTACCCATGGTCTACGGACCATGGGATTGTATAAATAGAGCGAGGCTCTAAGTGTAAAAGAGAGATAGGGGGTAGTAGAGAAAAGAAAGAGTCTAAGGAACTAAGTGTGTCTTTGGGACGTAGAGTAGGAGAAGGCTTTGAATCTAAGTGCGCAGAGGCCTAGTAGTCCGCAACTGAGTGCACGGACCCCTGCATTTGAGTGCGCAGGGCAAAGTCGAGTCTGTAACTGAAGAAGAAATTAATAAAGAGATGTTTTGTTACCAATTTGTGTATTTGTTCTTGGGTTAATGCATGTTTGATATAAATTGCAAATATAATGTTTATTTACTCTACGCACTTGTATGAATATAACTTAAAGCATGCAAGTAGGCTAGATTAATCAACTATTAGTGGAATACTAGTAAGGACTTGGGTAATAACAACATTCGGCCCCCGAGTAGGGTTGCGCGAAGGTAGCACCTCAGGCTGTGAGGTACGGGAAAGCGTGCATAGTGACAAGCGCGAAGGGTCGAACCGCGGACCACTTGAACTCATCAGACATCTCTAGGGTGTGGAAACCTAGTTCTAGAACCCTCCCATACTACTTCAGGTGAGACCTCAGTCCGCACTCCATGGACTGTTGTTGAAAGGGCCAGTAGTACCGGGATTTGTTTGGCTAAATCACCTCTGAACCTGGGTCAGGCCTCAATAAGCCAACAAATGGTTCCGTTGTTGGGTCTGGGATCTGCATAAGAGATGTCTGATGTCATGTCATTGGAATCCGACAAAGAAAGAAATTGAAGAGTGGTTGGATAGGAAAATTCACGAGTTCATGGCGCAGGAAAACATGAATCCACGAGTATCGAAGGAAGAGTGGTTAGAGCACTACTTATATATGCAAATCCACGAAATTTTCTTTGCATCCTTCCCCTCTGATTTGTACGAGTGGATCGCGAGGCTAGCAAATAGTCAAGGAAGGTGTAGGCTCAAGAAACCTATTGTGTGGACTCTAGAGTTGGTGCACAAACTAGATGAATCAGAAGATAAGATCGCGTGTGTTGTGGACCATTGGCTCGATTGAATTATAGGAGGGTTTATCACTGAGTTCATGGTAGATACTTCAGTCAACTATAGCGAGGCGAAACGACGCTTCCTCAAAGGACCGCAAGGTAAGTACGTTAAATCTTTGAAAACTTGGATTAAAATGATACTGTGTGAAAAGTGAGTTATGCGAATAAATTGATGTTTGGGGCTACGTGAAGTGGGAAGATCTATAGAAACGAAGATAGAGTAGAATTAGAGACTAGTCCCTTGATTTCACCTTCGCGAGAAAGCAAGAAGAGCTCGCGAAAGTTTCACCAACAAGTGCGATCAATCTGATAAGACAACGAATTCCATGCATAGCACCCCTACCTTCACCACCACCAGTTTCACCATCTTCACCTCGACTTTCGCCCACACCACCTCCGACACCACCACAGTTCAATATGGCGAGTGCAATAAAATTGTCGGTGTTCCAAGGAGTAGGGAACAAAGATCCAGACCAATTTTGGTTTGTGGTAAAGGCTATATGGGAAGCATATGGAGTCATGGATGACAATATAAAGAAGGCAACGCTGGTAAGCACGTTGCAAGATCGCGTACTAACGTGGTACATTAAGCATTCCAATCACAATCCAAACATAGGGATCACAGATATCCAAGCTGCGCTAATTAGGGAATTTAGCAGGCCAAAATCAGAGACACAGTCGATTATAGGATTTAAGGAAATCGTGATGCTTCTAGGTGAGATCACCTAGGAGCTGGATCAGAGACTGTAGGGTATGATTCATGAAGACAACATGACCTTGATGGATGGGTAGCACTGAGCATGGTTTGTAGCATCACTAACGCCGCATCTAAGGAGCGCGTTGTCACAGCAGAAGCTATCAACTTAGGCCAAGGCCTTGGAAATCGCAATGAGACTGCATGAGACCCCAATACAAGATCCTAGCTTGGGAATCCAATAGGTCCATGCGCAGTTGAAAAACTTGTGTCTTGAGATGCAGAGTTTGAAACAAGAAAGTAAAACTTGCTCAGAAGCGTG
This sequence comes from Pinus tabuliformis, assembly GCA_031772625.1. Taxonomy (NCBI): domain Eukaryota; kingdom Viridiplantae; phylum Streptophyta; class Pinopsida; order Pinales; family Pinaceae; genus Pinus; species Pinus tabuliformis. The sequence goes on from CM062815.1 coordinate 46,309,669, forward strand.
CGAATAGGTATGGTGCATAAAGTGTAAGGGTCAGGGACATGACAAGGACCATTGTCCATTCTTCACGAACTACCTGGCGGGAGGAGACCCAATTCCATTGAGACCATAGGCACAAGCAGGACGGAGCGTGACGCCTGAATTATGGTGCGCGATTTGTCAGATAGGAGGGAAACATGCTACAGATAACTACCACCTATTACGAAAGTATACGAAGACGTCCCAACAGTTATTCTGTAATTTTTGCAGGTTAGTAGGCCATGATGAGCGTACCTGTAGAAGTTATGAACTGATGATGGATCAGACTCCTACCTACAGAGTTCAGACTTAAACACGAGCCCTCGATCAAAATACAGGGATGACACGCACTGGATTTCAGGGGCACGGATGAGGTAGAGGTGGAATGGGACTAGGAAGGGGTCGCGGATAGCTGATTTATACAATTGCAGAGGGCCAGGCCATTATTCTTGTGATTGTACAAATCTGACGAGAGCATCATGTTTATATTGTACCTAGTTTGATCATGAGACAAAGGACTGCCCCACACTGATAGTGAGGTTGTGTGATAAAGGAACACTCCAGCTTCCCCTGACTCAAAACCTACAAATGATGAAGTCTGAGGCATGCGAAGAGGACCCGAATGTAAACATCGTGCTCCAAAGTGGTATCACAATAGGAGATGACAAGGGCAAGCAGCCTGAAGAGAGTGCCTGGGTTCAAAAGGCTCCAACAAAGGAACAAGAGTGTGATTTGGAGAACACAAATGAGACATTCATGGAAGCTAAGAAGAGCTTCACAGAGGCCTCCACTTCAGGTAGTAAATACAAACTAGAACTGGAGGTGGACCCATCAATGCTTACTACCTTTCTGGAGGTATGCATGAAGCTACTGCGTGACAGAAAAGCGGTGAAGGGGATGCAAGAACTCATCACTAGATGTGCTGGGTGAGGAGAACCACGTGTAGTCCAGAAGCTCAGGAAGCACACAACGCGAATAGGAAGGGAGATGAGATTGACTACGTAAATCAGGGAATATGAAATGGATCAAGTTATTTTGGATCTATGATCGGACGTGAACATCCTGCAAAAGAAAACATGAGAGTACATGGGCAGGCCCGCAGTGCAATGGTCTCCTATTCAATTGCGAATGGAAAACCAACAAAAGATCCTACTGATGGGAAGATTGTAGGGAATAACGGTAGATATCAAAGGTGCGAGCGCGCTTGCAGATTTCAAAGTGATAGAGATTGTTGATGACAACAATCCCTATCCCGCTCTACTAGGAATAGATTGGGCCATTGACATGAATGGAGTGATAAATCTAAAGAAGCGCAAGATGATTTTTGAGAAAAATTCACTATGCGTGGTGGTATATTTATACCCTACGGAAGGATCGTGCTACACAGAGCCAGTGCATGATGATGAGAGCGATGATGATCTAGACTATATCTACAAGATAACCGCATGAGAGTAGGACTGGGTGAATCCAACAACGGATGGCAGGACTTTGTGGGAGCATGAAAGCTCCTACACCTCAGATTCAGACGAGGAAATAGAACGATGGTAGAACCGGTTACACGAGGTAACCACACTCAACTATAACATGATGGTAAGTTCACCGCGCTGCGTGACAACAGAGGTAAGAGATCTGCATATGTATGACGGGTTGACAGTGATGGATGATTTCTTGAACAAATTTGAAAGAGAGGTGCCGGAACAACAGCAGTTCGATGCTCTGAAATGGGTACTGCGCGCTACATCCGAAAGGTGGTGGGGTACGCACCAGCAGAATTTTGAGGACTGGCAGAAATGCAGAAGGATGATGCTCATGCGGTTTGGAAAGCCTCAGATGTAGATGAAAGTTGGGTATGATGGACGAAATATCTTGTGCACCCACCTCTCCATATGGGTACAGGCGTATGGTACACAACCTGCATGAATGCACACTGTCCTCGTGATAGGAAATGGGACCGACAAGCAGGAGCGGGCAAGATGATGGCGTGAACGATGAAGTATGATAAGACCAGGCATGCCAAAGATTATTTGTGTAGAAGTCTTTGACAAATTATGCGAGGTACTGAATGCGGTCCACCATGTGAAACGCACTGACTGGGATTCGCACGTACCAATAGTTCTATGGGCTTATAGGACCATGTGCAAAACCCTGACCACGCGGGCACTTCCAACGCTGAAGGATGAAGTAGATGTTGTAATCCCTATGCAGCATGCAAAGCTTAGTCTGTGTATGGCAGCACCTGTGGATACGACAGTTCGTGAAGCTCAGAAAGAAGGAATCACATAGCCGCAAGAGACAGAACACATGAGATTGAGGAAGAAATCGAACAAGGAAACCTTAGACTTCATGAACTCGAAAAAGAAAGGGTACAGTTAAGGAAGAAAAGTGATTTGATGGATGCAAAGGTCAAGAAGCTGGAAGATGAAACAAAGGAAGAGTTTCTCACTGAAAAAACTAGGATGGTAAGGCAAGGTGCATACGATCATACTGATAAGTTTGAGAACAATTGTCATGAATTGGTTAGTCTGATGCCTTGGTTTGGACCGCATATCGCCAAGCGTAGTGACCAGGGTAGTGTGTTGCAAATGGTGAAGTGCGCAATGCTGACCACGACCATAGAAGGTGGGGATTCTCCAAGAACCATGATGAAGGACAGAGGTGGGGATTCTCCAAGAACCATGATGGAGGACAGGATGGAGCTCTACACAAGTGGTGTGACCACCTAACTAGCCAAGGGAAGGATAGTCTTAGCACTCCAAGAAGTTGGAAGGGAGTGCGGGACTATAAACTATCCAACCCAAGAGCTCCGTGGTGTTGGGATGCACGCAGAGGCATAGAGTCACAAGGTCCACAACCGCACATGGGGGACTACGTTGCTGCACTGATTGGCTAGAAAGTGACCATTGATGTCACTTTTCACGATGGGATGATTGACTTAAGGCCAAATGGAGTGGGTGACGAACATTTAAGACGCAATTTATGGGCAAGATTTGGCAAAATCCGCCACCAAGAAAGCATTAATGGACCAGAATTGGGGGGAACAGTCGAATTCGAATTCAAAAAGTGCTATAAAACACAAAGGGCTACCCAGTAAACAACACTTGGTCATTTGAGAATTGAGAAATTGAGCAGATCCCTGAGCATTGTGAGCCAAGCGTTGATTAAGCCCCTGAATTCGGGAGTGACAGATTACAACCCAGATACAATGACAACAACTAAGGATGGTTTGGGAATAGAAGAGGTAACTACTGATGAGGCCACGCAGGCCCTAACTATGGAAGACATTCCAGAAGGTGCCAAGGTTGTGGTAGAGATCCCCAAATCACCACGTACGCCAAGACCCAAGAAGGATAAACAAGAAATGGCTCCCGTATGCATGTCCCTGAGGAACCTGCTACAAAGAAAACTATCGATGGAAGAGAAGGTGAAAGATGTCACGATATAAACAGATGAGGAAGATGAAGATTTGTAGGCCCTTATCATCATAGAAGAAGAAGACGAAGGCATGGAGGAGGATATTCAACCTACACACTCTGTGACAAAAATGCCCGCATATGTCCCTCCACGAAAAGGGAAGGCCAAAGTGCCCAAGGACCTGGACGAAACCAAGAGTTCACTCCAGACCCCACTCCTCCTAGATGAAATTGTGTTTGAAGGCATGCACCTGGGCCGCGTGCCAACCATGAAGTTTGAAGATTGGGACCTCGTTGACCGCGAGAAGTTCCCTCACTTAGAGATCGAAAACCTCATGAAGTAGAACATTGCGGGGGTGGTGATAATGTTAGAGCTGCAGAAATGGCTGCGCGGAGTGGAAAAGACCGGGCAACTGAATCTACTATGGGTGCCGCATTTCCACCATGCCCCAAAATCTATTTTCGTCATCAAGTAGCTGCTTTTCCTAGTGCATGATGGGTATCTATGGATGGAGGAGCCCATCCCGATCATGGCAGACCTACTTCATCACATTTCTCGGGTTACCATACAAAGGAAAGGACACCACGACCATATCAGAAGGGAAGGGTAGTGATTTGGCCCTCGTGGAGGCCATGAAGATGAAGTACAAGTTGGAGAAGAAGAAGAGGGGCTATGCCATATCCAACATCAAGGACAAAGTGGTACACATACAAACCCAAATCCTGGCTAGCAAAGTTATGCGAAAGTGTTGCTCAGACGAGGTGCTTGCACTAGTGATCGCACTGGCTGAGCAGTGCACAGAGGGGGTCCAATTTAACTGGGTTGAATTCCTTTGTACGAAATTCTTCAAGAATTGTTGTGAAGTCCAGGAGCAGGGTAAAACCTTCCACTATGTGTGGCTGTTGCTGTCCATAGTGCTTGTAGCGGGGGAACTGTTAGAGGACATTCAATTCCCCACAATTGACAGAGATTTACCAGAGGCTGCAAATTACACTTCACTCTGGGCTATGAAGGATGTGAAAATGATACACGATAGCAAGATATTTTGGGTGCTCATGGAGATGAACATCTGGATGTGGATCAACTGGAAGCCGTGCTTGTCACCCACGATGTACAATAGTCTGCAGAGTTTTGTAGAATTCAAAGCAAACATACATAATATATACATAAGGGTGCGAAAGTATCCAACGAAGCAGTGGACAAAGCTACCCTTTGTCGCCATTGACGATGTCATTTTTACTATCTTGAAGGCATGGCCTCTAGAATGGCACACCCCAGATCTTGCAAAACTCGAGAGGGCGACAGCACAGAAGAAGAAGGACCATGCCAAGCCGCGCGTCACACAGTTGGCCGAGAAAAGGTGGAAGGAAACAATAGCAGCTGAGGTACGGGTAGCACGGGAAGTAGCGTAGAAATACGCCAAGCAGAAAAATGCCGCAAAAGCAACACCAACAGCACAGGAAGAAACCACGAAGGCGGGCGAGGGCCAAGCAATGTCCCCGCAGGGGTAGGAGGCAGAGGAAGCAGAAAGAAAAGAAGGAGGTGCGGACCCGCGAACTACGTCCACACAGTTGAAGCGCCCACACATGGAAGCGTGAGTAGGACCGAGGAAGAAGGTCAAGGCCTCGAAATTCACCATTGACCCGATCACCCTAACCGAGGGTGATCTGCATGACATCGGTGAGACGATGCACAATGTCACAAATGAGGCCCTTCAGGATTTCATGCAGGACCACCAAACTATGTTGGTGGCCCTTAGGGTGTAGTTGTAGGAGCCACAAGTGTGCCCCCCTCAAGTGGGTACCCTTTCAACCCACCTCGCAGTAGGATCCTTGGCAGAAGAGCAGTTGGTGCGCGCACAGATGGAAAGCACAATAGTGTTGCTAGAAGGGGCCCTAATGACATCGAATGAGGCCGATAGATTTTCGGTTAGCATGATGAAAGGTCTTGGCCTTAATCTGGCTGCCCTTCCACGTGAGACACTATATATGTTATAGGATGGGATAACGGTAGAGTTACGCGCTAGGGAGAGTCGCACAATCCAAGTCGCCAACGACAAAAATATAAACATGGAACAACTTAGATTGCATCGCAACGAATTAGTGTCATAAAATTAGCAGTTGGTGCAAGTGGTAGGCGACGCTTGCCGTAGTGTCCCGAAGTTGGCCATCCCAACAGATCTACCAACAGAGGTGCGGATCCATAGGCTAGCAGCAGGAGTCTACAAGGCTAGGGAGGAAACAGAAAAGGTTCAACTTGAGATGAATCTTCAGATCACCGAGTTGTGGTTAAACATGCAGCCATCCACTACCCCAGAAGTCAGAGAACAATGCACTATCACTATCACTGCGGGATTGGAGGAAATCGGAGGTGTAGTGTGAGACTGTACCAACATGTTGGAACAAGCCCTTGAGGTCCTCACAACTCTACATGAGGACCCCAACATCCAGCGCTTGGAGACAAAAGAGTGAGAAATCCAACAACAATACGACAGTGTCTGAGGGACTACACAAACATTAGTCCTCACCTAGAGGTTTACGAGGATGCAACAAGCCAAAGCACTGAAGGAGCAGGTGGACATGGCGTGACACAAGGAAGCAGTTCTCAAGGCACACGTTCAATCTTAGCTCGACGAGGCCTTCACTATCATGACAAACATCGAAGGACAACTCACGTGCACACAAGGGATGCACACATTGATGCAGAGAAGCACCCCAGACACAGAGGTCTCAGAGCAACAGATGCAGTAGATCCAATAAGAAGCATCTCAGTGCGCTGCGGACCTCAGCACAGTTCGAGAACAGTTGGAGAGACTCTGTGCCAAGATCGTCGTGCTGACCGAGTGACTCGAGGGCGAGTCATGATTTTTGTGTTGGGGGCCTGTTGGGCATGGAATCCCCCCAAGGCATGGTTTGGGGCTCAAAGCCCAAGTTTTGACTCGATATTGCTGTAAAGACTCCACGAATTGCGGGCACGGAGCGCGAAATGTATGATAGAGTCACAGGGTTGTCTACCCTAGCTTTGTAATGTAATGTCGGCCTACCTATGGTCCACGGACCATGGGATTGTATAAATAGAGCAAGGCTCTAAGTGTAAAAGAGAGGTAGGGGCGTAGTAGAGAAAAGAAAGAGGCTAAGTAACTAAGAGTGTCTTTGGGACGTAGAGTAGGAGAAGGCTTTGCAGCTGAGTGTGCAGAGGCCTAGTAGTTCGTAGTTGAGTGCGCAGGGTGGAGTCGAGTTTGTAACTGAAGAAGAAATTAATAAAGAGAAGTTTTGTTACCAATTTGTGTATTTGTTCTTGGGTTAATGCATGTTTGATATAAATTGCAAATATATAGTTTATTTACACTGCGCACCTATATGAATATAACTTAAAGCATGCAAGTAGGCTAAATTAATCAACTAACAATGGAATACTAGTAAGGACTTGGGTAATAACAACGTTCAACCCCTGAGTAGGGTTACGTGAAGGCATCACCTCAAGCTGTGAGGTACGGGAAAACGCGCATAGCGACAAGCGTGCAGGGTCAAACCGCGGACCACTTGAACTCATCAGACATCTCCAGGGTGCGGGAACTTGGTTCTATTACCCTCCCATACTACTTTGGGTGAGACCTCAGTCTGCACTCTGCGAACTCATGCCGAAAGGGCCAGTAGTACCGGGATTTGTTTGGCTAAATCACCTCTGAACCTGGGTCAGGCCCCAATAAGACAACAAGAGGCTCCTAGTAATATTCTTTCATTTGGAAGGGGAAACATCAATGTATGGGAAAGAAAACAAGAAATTCATAATAAAGAGGAAGGGATGAGGAAAATGAAGGGAAAAGGAAAAAGAAACTCGACAAAGAGGGAGAAAGACTTAAAAAAACCAGCTAAAGAATCCAAGAGGGTTTGTTGGTGAAGGATAGAGAGCTTTGGCTTACCAAGGACTGATGAAGCCACTAAGAGGAGCTTGTGTGAGACTAAAGAAACCAATGGGAGGTTTGTGGATTGATGAAAATACTGGATAGGAGACACAGATACTCAGGTACTTGTGGTGGCTGAGATATGACCCTAGGCTAGGAAAATTAGTGCTTTCACTCATTGACGAAATACCTAACAAGCATGATCTCTATAATCCCATGGTAATTTTTCCAGTTCATGAACCTTCTCATGTTTAAATCTCATCCTCCTGTGGTAGCCTAAGTGTTGAAGAAAACACCTAGTGTGGTTTTCATAGGGAACCACTTGGAAGCTTGTGGTTTGAAGAACTTACTAATTCACTAATAATTTTCCACTAAATAACCTTCCCATATTTTCATATTTGGTTCTCCTCCTCTTGCAATCAAGTGGTGGCTTGTCTAGGACTGAAGAAACCACCAAGAGTGGTTTTCCTTAGGACTGAAGAAACAACTAGGAAACTTGTTGTTTGAAGAACCTTCTGATTATTAGTAGCTTTTTGTCGAAGAACCTTCCCATATTTTCATATTGAGCTCTTCTCCTTTTGTAATCAAGTAGTGGATTATCTAGTGTTGAAGAAACCACCAAGAGCGGCGTTATCACTTCGAGGAAACTTGACTGCTAGAAAACCTCCAAGGTAACCTCAAACCTCTTTTAGGTTGAAAGATGGCCCTTCAACCTGGAGATGGATCTCTCCCTAAAACTCAACTACTCTAGGTCTAGTAGTAGGTTTACAATTTATTTCTATGGACATATTTTGGTTTGTAGGATGAAAATTTGGTTGGGCTGTATATAAAACACACACCATTGGGCATGGCGTCCAGTTTTATGAAATGATGCTACAGATCTAATGAGAATGACACAAAAATTAGGGTAGCAATAACTCCTTTAACAATTTGAGAAATTTGAAGAAGAAAGCTGAAAAGAAAAAAAAATATAGCTGATAGGAACAACAAGTACTAATTACTAAGAAATACAATAAAGGAGCATTAATGAATCCCAATCTAAGATACTAAAATTTTCCAGACATGAAGAAGATTTTTCATAACAGAGAAACAACAGACACGGAATTACAATAGACGAATTTTCTGCAAATGCTCATCAAACTATAATATATTTAAGATATGCTTAAATACAACAGAATGTTAATGTTTTTACAATAAAAGCCAACCTTTTTCCCTACTTCAGAAATTGCCTTTATAGACATTACATAAATTGATCACAAGATTATAGTTTCAAACATAATTACAAAATATAAAAATAATAATGTACTTTATACAATACATGCATATAGAAAAATTCTTAATCCTATCTACATCTAAATATCATGTTGTTTTTGGAGTCATGACCAGAGATAAGGATCAACAAGTCGAATTTGGTGAGGTGGCATCCAAGTCAACAACTGTCCATGAGCTTTTTCCTCACGAAATCCTGAAAAATAGGGTCCAATGATCCATTCGAAAATCCAAAACCGTGATAGTTGTTAGAAAACCGAGAGAGGTTTTTCTAAATGGGTCCATTCTGGGAAAAATCCTCTTTTAGTTTCATAAAATTATTTGTCATTTGTTTGGAAAAAATGCCCGAAATTACTGTTATGTACAATTAAAACAGAGTTTTAACTAGCGATTTCACTGACAGCTTGACTTTTAGCATTTCTTTTCTACCTATTGTTTTAGAATTCTCTGATAGTGGGAATCTCAAATCCTCCCTATTCTACTGTAATTTCTACTGGATGTCGGGATAGATCATCAACATATTCGGTGCTTTGGGCTCAACTGGGTTAGCCTTGCTACCTTTCCCCATCACAGACTTTAGTTAGAAACAAAAACACCGGGATTTTATCTTGGGTCTTTGTGGGAGAAGCTAGTTGAAATATTGCCAGACATTACCAGTTTCATAGAAAATAACCAAACTTACAAATGAAATCACTAATTTACAAACTGAAATGAGTTTAATCGATGGAGAGGAGAAATCATTACAATTCAGGGAAATTCTTACAATATGGGGAAGCATGTTTTAAAGCATGATTAATCGACAAACCATACACCGATTTTGGCGGAAAAATCTATGATTTAACACCACACTTACCCATGGCATGCTTATAGACCACATCATTTGACGTTGATGTGTTCAGCGTAATTCCAAAATTCAAATTTGTTTTTGGCGCTGACAATTGACCTGTCAATTTTATCGGAAATGTTGATGAGCCCATTGTCAGTCAATTTCTTCAGAAAAAATTATCAAAACACTTCAAGCACTGATAGCCCCACTATTGATGATTTCCTTGTTTATTACAACTAAAATGTTGACACTGAAACTGTTAGCATTTTCTAAAATTAAAAAAAGTAGAGTTAATGTGATAAAAATTGGATCCACATGGATGTTATCAATCATATATGGTAGCAAGAACCCCATAGACTAGAGGCTTGATCCATTGGGTTGATCCCAATTTTTTACCTGAAACTGACAACCTTATTTGTCACCAATTAACTGTGCACATGAAAACCACACACTATTGCACAATGCAAACTGAAAACTAAAATTGAAAAACTCACTACTCAAAAACCAAACTCATTGCATGCCATTTCCTACTCTAACCTACTAAATTCTCTGCCAAATCAGGTGAAATAAAAATCTCAATAAAACCATGCAATTCTTTGGCTTAACGACTGAATTTTTTTTTCATTGTTCTAAAAAAAGAGAAACTTGGAAAATGGAAACTCAAATTCCAACTGAAACCAAAACCCATGGTCCATAGACAACAGGAAATATGCATGCACTGATGACTCCAACAGGCTAGCCAAAGGATCTTGGAAAAGATGAAAATTCACCTCTTCTTGATGAGCTACCAACAAACAAGCATTATTTTCATGATTAGATGTTGGTTGTTCCTGTTTTATATATTGATTCTCAACATCATTCTCAAAAAATATGGTAGGAGGTAGTTCACCATTCAAATTAGAAAAACCTCTATACATTCTTGAACATGTTCAAACAAAAAAATCACATCTTATACATCAAAAACATTTAAAATTTCCCTTTCTTGTGATTCAATAAGACTATTATCTTGACCTTAAAAAATTTCTGAGTTTTTAATTTCCAAGGATGTAAAATCAAGAGTAGTTTCAGTGCCATTCAAGGAGTTTAAAACATCCCTCCTTTCTTCAGTACTTATTTGCAACTCTAGGTGTCTATCCTCATGATTGGTTTCACTGCTTAGAGTTTCCATATGTGTACTTTCAAAATTCTAATTTTCACCAATTTCACCATGAGACAAAAACCCATAAAATGACTGATTTAAAAATATATCTAGATGGTTGTCCCTATCATTTTCTTGGTCGTTTGAAGAATGTTGAAAACACTATTGACTATCTTGATCACAAAAAGATTGGTAAGGATGTTGTACATTTTCATCAAACTCATGGAATGGCATATCACTGTCATCATTAAGATTCTTCTCAATTTTATTTTCAACTAAGGGATAGGTTACTGCTTGTTGAAAACACTCCTGAGCTTTATGAAAGCTAGTCTCTACTAGTTCTTCCTGACCAAAATAAATTTCAAACTGGACTTCTTTGATTTCTTCATCCATTAAAGCTTCATTATCAGTGCCAATTCCCACATATTGAATACATCTTTCGAAAGATTCACAACATTTTTTGGCTTGAGGGGCTCAGACTCAGGTTCAGAGTTAGTTGTGCTAACCAACAAAACCCCATACCACTAGCCCTTTCGACAACGATCTTCTTGTGCAAACCACAATCTCACTCGAGGCAATATTAGGGGATGCTAGAACCAGGTTACTTCATCTAGAGGGATTATGTAGTGTGAATATAAGGTTTCTTCATTTTATGGCTTAATTCAACCTTCGTGAACCATTAACCTTATTGTTACAGTCGTAGAGCGATTTCCTACCTAACAGAATTGCGAGTTGCACATAACTAGTCTAACATGCATTATTCATCATATGAATTAGTAGTTTAACCTTCATGATGTAATTACAAAAGGAATATAAAAAAGAAAATGATAATCAAGAAAAAACACATAAACTATGCGATCATATAAAAACTCACAGATCTGTTCCAAATTCTTCCTTATTAATCTAAAGCTTCATTGGTATAATCTTTCTAACCCTGCGCACACAGCTTTAAGGTCCTGCGCACACAACTACAGGGGCCTGCACACACAACTGCATATTTTCCAAGGTCTCCATGCACATAACTGTATCAGCCCTCCCCTTCACCCGAATATAGAAAGATATCACACTTACACACTCAAAAACATATCATAACACTACATCCATCACTACCTTAGACTTGCTAAGACATCCTTTTATATATCCTTTAATCTTACAATACCATGGTCCACAAACCATGGGAGGAGCTCAAAATATTCTAAATAATCCCATCCCATTACAAAATAAGAGGATTTGACCCACCCTAAAGCCCCTTTGACTCTTAGAAATTTGTGATATTCGCACTCTTCTCCTCAAAATGCAGAGACTTTACATGACTTAGATAAAACTTGGATCTAGGGGACCCCTACCCAACAGGCCCCCAACACAAATATGTGACTCATCCTCAAGTCATTCAGTTCATACGTCCTTGATCTTTGATTTGAGGCTGTTGTATGCAGACTTCAATGGATGAAGTGTCTTTGTGCATTGTGTTGCGACCCATTGAACTTCTTCTACAAGCTTCTTTGTTGTCGACCCTTCTGTTGCTAGAACGATTGTTCTCTGTGTCCATTGCATTCTCTTTAATTTTCTCTCCACTGTATGTGAGAGTTGGTAGGTCCAATCTTCTTAAGGTTGTGTCTGCACAAAGATTATCTATACTTTCTGTCTGAACTCATCATTCTGTCCTTGCATAAGCATTCCTTCCTGAAGATGGGAAAACTGTTGCACAGGTGCTAAGGTCCGCACCATGGCTTTGAGCTCATCAAAATTTAGTTGTTTGTCTCTAATTTCCACCTCAATCTTCTGCACATGTGTGTCCTCCTACAATGAGGCCCAGAGTTCCATTGTATCCTCAAAAAACTGACCACATTCCTTGACTGTAGTGGCCATATTTTCCATATCATCTTTTATTGCAACTTCGCGCTTCTCTTGAACTTCAAGTGGTTCTGTAGGCTAAAACTTCATTTGGAGTTTGGTAATATGCATCTGCAACTCAAATTTGACTTTTCCCACCTCTGCCTTTGAATCCTTGAAAGTTGTTGCCAACTTCTGAATCTTTTTTTCTAAGGCTGCCTCTATCGGGATCTGGAGCTTAAGAAGCTCACTGTAAACTTTGGTTATAGACTCTTCCAGCTTCTGTCCATGCGCAAATACCTAATTATGATCCTGCATCACTTTATTCTTCTCTCTAAACATCTGTTGGTTGTTGATTTTCACTTCGTTTATGACCCACACAGCTTGTTGCTCCCATACCTTGAGCTCATTTGTAATGCCTTGATGTAGTTCATGCAATGTATGAAGGGGGAGCATTGCCAGATTGAGACTCAGATTCTTTAAATTATGTGCACTCTCCCTATCCTCTGCAGTCTTGACATGTAGGGATCATTCTAGTAAGTGCACTACTCGAAGCTCTGTGGTGAGCTCTGTTGTTGAAGGTACCACACTCACTTGATTCACGCTCCCCTGAACCACGTTCGCTTAGAACACGATCGCTTGAACCTACAATTCTTTGAGGCTCCGCTAGACCTTTATCAATACTGCCTTGTATTTGTCTTCAATGTTACCCCAAATATCCTCCGTCACAGCTCAAATGATGTCTCCAATTTCATCAAAGTCCCTCTCAGTGAGGACAAATGGCTCTGCGCTGGTGGACTTATCTGACTTTTGCTTCTTTCGTGCACTGCCAACACTTTGCTTCTTCTACCTTTTTATTATAAATGGGGAATCAACATCCTCCGTGTCCACAAAAGGGTCTTCACCACCCTGATCACCCTCATTGACCTCCTACTCAACTTCGCGCTCTATTTCCTGTGTTGTCTTCTTCTCAAGGTTAATTATGACCTTCGGAAGCACCTTCTTTGTATCCTTCTTTTCCACTGCCTTTTTGGTCTGCACATATTCAGTAGCTTACTTGTCCCAACAATAGAACCATTTTTTGGCTTGAGGGTCTCAAACCCAGGTTCAAAGTTAGTTGCGCTATCCAACAAAACCCTATACCACTAATCCTTTCGGCAACGACCTGCTTGCGCAGACCACAGTCTCACCTGAGGCGATATTGGGAGATTCTAGAACTAGGTTTCTACATCCAGAGTAACTATGCAATGTGGATTTAAAGTTTCTTCAGTTTAGGGCTTAATTCGACCTTCTTGAACCTTTAACCTGATTGTATCGGTCGTAGAGAAATTTCCTACCTAACAGACTTGCGTGCTACGCGTAACTAGTCTAACATGCATTATTCATCATATTAAATAGTAGTTGAACCTAAAAGGAATATACAAAAGCAAACCATAGTCAATAAAAAACACAAAAACTACACGATCATATAAAAATACACAGATTTGTTCCAAAATCTTCTTTATTAATCTAAAGCTTCACTGATACAATCTTTTTGACCCTGCGCACACAACTGCAGATTTACCAAGGTCTCTGTGCACACAGTTGCAGGAGCCTTCCCCTTCACCAAAATACATAAATATATCACACTTACAGACTCAAAAACATATCATAACATTACATCCATCAATGCCTTAGACTTGCTAAGAAATCCCTTTATATATCCTTTACTCTTACAATACCATGGTCCGCAACCATGGGTGGAGCTCAAAATATTCTAAATAATCCCATCCCATTAAAAAATAATTGGATTTGACTTACCCTAAAGCCCCTTTGACTCTTATAACTCTGCGCTAATCATGCTTCGCTCCTCAAAATGTGAAGACTTTACATGACTTAGACAAAAATTGTACCTAGGGGACCCCTACCCAACAACAATTCTCAAAAAATGATGAAGATTGGGAGCATTCCTTATAATTATTATAAAAGACAATATTAAAATCTTTAAGAGAATAAATATGAGCAAGCGGCAACCTTTCATACCAAGTTCTTGCCTTTTCTTCGAAGGTTTCCATAAATATTTTCATCAGGCAGTATTCATCAAATTTAACCCCAATCCTATTTATATGCATTAATATTTCACCAAATGAAGAGAAACATCATACCAATCCTCATATTTAAATCTTGGAAAATATAATGCCAATCTATACGAGGAATATGATTTGGAAATCTAGGAATATGAGCGTGATTCATAAGAGCATACCTTGCAGATTGTGGATCCATCTCGAGATAGTGGAGTTGCCAAATAGTTTTTTAGAAAACTAAGTCTTTGTCCAGTGGAGTAGTCATGAATTTTTTGAGTTCTATATTGAGTTGAGAATGCAGTCACCAGTGCAAACACCTTGCAGCCAAAACTAATATCCAAATCTTTGTTTTCTATCAGAGATATCATCTTAAGCAATAAAATCGTTTGGGGACAATGTATCCCGTGTTCCTTGACAACGACACCAAAAAGTTATCATTTGGAGTAAACCCTATTGTGTAAAAACCTCTAAGGTAACCTCAAACCTATTTTAGGTTGAAAGTTTACCCTTCAACCTGGAGACGGATCTCTCCCTAAAACTCAACTACTCTAGGTCACTATAGTAGTAGGTTTTGCAATTGATTTTTGTGGCCGGATTTGGTTTGTAGGATGAAAATTTGGTTGGTATGTAATAAAACACACCATTGGGTATGGAGTCTAGTTTTATCAAATGATGCTACAGATATAATGAGAAAGACACAAAAATCAGGGTAGTAATAACTCCTTTGACAATTTGAGAAATTTGGAGGAAGAAAACTGAAAAGAAAACAAAATTATAGCTGATAGGAACAACAAGTACTAATGACTAAGAAATACGAGAAAGGAGCATTGATGAATCCCAATCTCAGATACTAACATTTTACAGACATGAAAATTTTTCATAACAGAGAAATAATGAACAGGGAACTACAACACATGAATTTTCTGCAAATGTTATTAAAACTATAATATATTTAAGATTTGCTCAAATACACGAGAATGCTAATGTTTTTACAATAAAATACAATGTTTTTCCCTTCTTAAAAAGTTGTCTTTATAAACATTACATAAACGGATCACATGATTATAGTTTCAAACTTAATTACAAAATATAAAAATAATAATGTACTTTATCAAATACACGCATATAGAAAATTCCTAATCCTATTATGTCTAAATATCATGATGTTGCTAGAGTCATGGTTGGAGATAAGGATCAGACAGTCGAATTTCGTGAGGTGGCATCCAAGTCAACAACTGTCCATGAGCTTTTTCCTCACGAAATCCTGAAAAATAGGGTCCTCTAATCCCTTCAAAAATCCAAAACCGTGATATTTGTTAAAAACTCGAGAGAGGTTTTTCTAAATGGGTTCGTTTTGGACAAAAACCTCTTTCGATTTCATAAAATTAGTTCTCATTTGTCTGGAAAGTGTGGCTGAAATTAATGTGTTGTAGAGGAAAAACATAGTTTTAATTGGTGATTTCACTAACAGACTGACTGTCAGCATTTCTTTTATGCCTGTTGTTTTAGAATTCACTGAAAGTGGGAATGTCAGATCCTCCTTAATCTTCTGTAATTGTTTCTAGATGTCAGGATAAATCATAAAAAGATCTGATGCTTTGGACTCGGCCCAATTAACCTTGTTGCCTTTCCCCATACCCTACTTTAGTTAGAAATGAAAACATCGGGATTTGATCCTGGATATTTGCGGGAGAAGTTGGATGAAATCTTTCCAGATGTTATCATTTTCACAACAAATAACCCAATTTACAAATGAAATCACCAATTTAAAAAGTGAAATGAGTTTAATTCGTGGAGAGGGAAATCATTACAATTAGAGGAAATTATTACAATTCGGGGAAAACACATTTTAAATTATGATTAAATGTGCCCCCATAACTCCGTATCTTGTTTGTTATGAGGTTGGTGATGGTTCATTGATGGTACAAAGGCTCAACGTGGGGCCACTGCGTGGGCAGGGCCGGCCCTCCCGCCAGCCGTGGGTTCAACTCCACCGGCCCCGTTTAATACAGCCCACTCCCCACGAAATCCTGAAAAATAGGGTCCTGTGATCCCTTCAAAAATCCAAAACCGTGATATTTTTTAAAAACTAGAGAGAGGTTTTTCTAAATGGGTTCGTTTTGGACAAAAATATCTTTCGGTTTCATAAAATTAGTTCTCATTTGTCTGGAAAGTGTGGCCAAAATTAATGTGTTGTATAGGAAAAACATAGTTTTAATTGGTGATTTCGCTGACAGACTGACTGCCAGCATATATTTTATGCCTGTTGTTTTAGAATTCACTGAAAGTGGGAATGTCAGATCCTCCCTAATCTTCTGTAATTGTTTCTAGATGTCGAGATAAATCATAAAAATATCTGATGCTTTGGGTTCAGCCCAGTTAACCTTGTCACCTTTCCCCATACCATACTTTAGTTAGAAATGAAAACACCGGGATTTGATCCTGGATATTTGCAGGAGAAGTCAGATGAAATATTTCCAGAGGTTACTAGTTTCACAAAAAATAACCCAAATTACAAATGAAATCACCAATTTACAAAGTGAAATGAGTTTAATTCGTGGAGAGGGGAAATCGTTAAAATTAGGGGAAATTATTACAATTCGGGGAAAACACATTTTAAAGCATGATTAGTCGCAAACCATACAACGATTGCAACAGACAAATCTATGATTTAACATAACACTTAACGATGGCACGCTTGCAGACCTCATCATTTGACATTGGCGTGGTCAATGTAATTCCAAAATTTTAAATTTTAAATTTGGTTTTGGCACTGACAATCGATTAGTCAGTTTTATCGGAAATTCTCATAAGCCTATTTTCAGCGAATTTATTTAGAAAAAAATATCGGAAAAATTAAAACACCGATAGCCCCACTATCAATGATTTCCTTGTTTATTACAACTAAAATGATGACACTGAAATTTTCAACATTTTTTTATTTTAAAAAAAAATAGAGTTAATGTGATAACAAGCGACTTGTCTTAGAACTAAAGAAACCACTGGGAATCTTGTCATTTAAAGAACCTACCAATTCATTAGTATCTTTCCACTAAAGAACCTTCCCATATTTTCATATTTATCTCTCACCCTCTTGTAATCAAGTAGTGGCTTGTTGAGGGCTGAAGAAACCACTAAGAGTGGCTTTCCTTAGGACTAAAGAAACCATTGGGAAGATTATGGGCTAATGATCCAAGTTCGGGTGTGACAAAGGACCCTTCCAAGACCTTTTACTTTCATGATGTGTTAAATTGCATTTTTTAAAAGAACGCAAATGAATACATCTACATGATGTAAAGAAGAGGAACATGACAATCATCAACACATGAAAACATAAGCCGTTGATAACAGAGTTCGTCCAGGAGGGACTACATCTCCGAGCCCCAGTGTCAAGATGGTGTAGGCCACTGCATTAAGTATTGTTAATAGTGATGATGTACATAGAGGTGATGTCGCTATCATACAAGGAAAATGCCCTCATGCAGGAGTGGCTCCAAGAGATGTTCCACTACAAGAACTCTCAGTCAAAAGACTCCAATCAGTATGACACAAACTCATGCATGATGAGCATC
Organism: Pinus tabuliformis; assembly: GCA_031772625.1. NCBI lineage: Eukaryota > Viridiplantae > Streptophyta > Pinopsida > Pinales > Pinaceae > Pinus > Pinus tabuliformis. The sequence continues at coordinate 46,327,700 of CM062815.1, forward strand.
CCGCCAACATGGCGTAAAAACGATCTCAATGCAAACATGCATGACGACAACATGAGTATCCCATCAACATACAACAAAGGGACCTCAAGACACAACATGGCGAATCATGACAACAAGTACATCACATAGACGATTCCGCGTCACATCAAGCAGGAACCATGAAAACAAGTAATAAACAAGATCCCTCATCAACATCAAACAGGGATCTGTGCAGCACAATGCATAGAAAAAGAGTACATGAACACACTGCATATACCTCACAACCAAGGGCCATCTGAAGAAGCGGATGTCTAACTACTGAAGTTGTTTGTGCCATCGATCTCACGGCATCAATCGCATGGAAATGGCTGCTCACACATAAATGCTGACATCCACATTCCACTTAGAAAAGTGGCTGAAGAATAGAATGAGAGAATGAGAAATCTGAACACACCATCAGATTTGTGGCGTGGAATAGGGCAAAATTGATTGCCAAATTTCTGAATTTTGAGAAATTGAGAATCTGGGGCTCAAGGAATCTTTTAGATTCCCCCTAGATTCCTCAAAGATTTTTCTCATGGGTGGACTGGAAATCTGCAATTCAAAAGGTGAATCTACCTTCGCCATTGCGATCCCTGCGGAAAACCATGAAAAATGACAGTGAACTTGACTATATTCTAACATGGAGAAAAATTACCTCCTCGGGAATATTTCAAGGATCATGGTTTCACTCCCTGTTTTTGTAACTGTCATGGTTCCACCTGCATACTGAAAAATGGCCAAAAAATGTAGAACTCTAATGGAGAAATGGACAGCGCCATTACATTCGTGGTGTCAAGAAGTGTTGAATCCATATAAAATTTGTCAAATTTTGACAAAGAGAAAATTCAGCCCTCCTGCAAAATGTTGCCTCGAATTGCGTGCACAACCTCCTCTTGTCTTGAAATCCGTGCTTGCTCCTGGTTCCTCCATCTCCTCCCGTGTACAAAAAAAAAAAATGAGTGTTTATATAAATTTGCTGCCGAAGTTTACAAGAAAGTAGTTTGGTGTGTTGGTAAAAATAAGAAAATGGTTGAGGAGGGGTCGGGGATCAAATCTCGCCCCTCCTTTTTTTTAACACTTATTGTTTTGTTGTTTAAACTGAAACAATATGAATGGGGGGTCGGGTCTGCTTTGGGCAGCCTACCCCCATAACTCTGTAGCCAAACTTGGCACGCTGTATGTATTGGAGTACCATTTAAGGGGGCGCATTTAATTGTGCGAACCGTTGCTAGTTTGTTATCAGGTTGGTGATTGTTAATTCATGTTACAAGGGCTCAATGTGGGGCCACTGCGTGGGCAGCGCCGACCCTCTCACCGGCCGTGGGTTCAACTCCCACCGACCCCGTTTAATACAGTGGCATTTTATGATAAGTGTGCTGTTAAGTTTTTGGTGGGGCGTGGCCCGGAATCTAGCTGGAGTTGGTTGGAATCTGGTGGCCAAGTTCTGTCCAACTTGTGGCCTCGTTAAGCCTGCCCAGTCAACGAAAATTAAACCCAACTTTGACTGCTTCTAACTTCCTCATCCGGACTCCGATTGACGAACCGTTCACATTGTCGCGATCAGGATGACGAGATCTACGATGTAGTCTTAGTTTGAGCATAATCCAAAAACTTTGATTTTTGAGCTTTCTTGGGTCCTCTTTGTCATGTGTGTGTCTCTGGAGCCACCTGGATGAGCTAAAGAACCTACTAATTCATTAGTATCTTTCCACTGAAGAACCTTCCCATTTTTGCATATTTAACTCTCCTCCTCTTTTAATCGAGTAGTGGCTTGTCTAGGGATAAAGAAACCACCAAGAGTGGCTTGCCTTAGGACTGAAGATACCATTGGGAAGCTTGTTGTTTGGAGAACCTACTAATTCATCAATATCTTCCCACTGAATAACCTTCCCATATTTTGATATTGAGGTTTCCTCCTCATCTAATCAAGTAGTGGCTTGCCTAGGGTGAAGAAACCACCAAGAGTGGCTTGCCTTAGGACTAAATAAACCACTGGAAATCTCATCGTCTGAGGATCTACTGATTCATCAATATATTTCCACTAAAGAACTTTCCCATATTTGGATATCGAGTTGTCCTCCTTTTGTAATTGAGTAGTGGTTTTTCTAGGGCTAAAGAAACCACCAAGACTAGTTTTCCCTAGGAATGAAGAAATCATTGGGAAGCTTGTTGTTTGAAGAACCTATTGTTTCATCAACATCTTTCCACCGATGAGCCTTCCTCAATGTGGACTCTCTTCTCCTGAAAGTGAGATGAGACTCTCTTAACTACGATATCCTGGTATGGATGTTAATTATGTCTAAAAAGATAGAGTGAAAAAATTTGTAGTTGGTGGAAAAAGCAATGTGGCCTTGTGGCATATTGTTTCAACTATTTTGTTGGCTGGAATTCCTCTTAAGAAGCACTCCACCTCAAGCACTAGAATCTAGCTCGAGGGTGACAACTACAAGTAACTCTGGTTGTAGCTCATCGATGCATTGCATAAGATAAGTGTTTAACTATGCTCCTTGTGTAGACATTTTGTACATATGTTTTTCATTGATTGAATGTGGTGCTTGTGATATGGAATTGGAAATCCATTTGTGAAAGAGGAATTCCAATGATCCATGTAATGATTCTTAATAAATAATTATTTTCCCGATATTGATTTTTGGACTGTAATATAACCTTAATAATTGGTTAAATGTATATGTATGAAACCATTCTATATGAATTTCTATGACTATATGCATTGGGCTGCGTTTTGCCTGTATAAGCTCAGAAGAGATAGTGTGTACAAAGGCCAATGGCCATGGCCGATTTTCATTACATATCTAGAGGGATAGGGCATAAGAACATGTGTATGCCCTCATATGTCATTAAGCATGTATCAGAGGCTTGGTTGGAGGCCTCGTATATTTAAAAAATGGTCGCTAAGCATAGGGCTGGATTTGCTCGAATCCAAAAGCACATGATGTCAAGAGAAAATAGTGTAACCATATTCAACCCCGTGAGTAGGTGCAATGACCAAATGATTGTGTCAGGGAGATCTGGGGCAACCAAGGAAAAGTGTTCCCAATCATTGGATGAAACCGAGATAAAAATCCATGGAATTTCCAAAGGGAGCACCAAGAGAAACTCCCAAGGTCGAATCTTTGGGGTGAGGTGGGACTGGGGCCATTGTTAAAGCTCGATGAAACCCATAGTCATGAGACCAGTGGCAAGGAAGGTGTGATGTGGGAGGACCTCATCTGGACATTAGGAACGAGTGATTTCATCCCAGACCCTGGGGAGTTTGAGTGATGGACATAGTAGAATGCCCAGGATACAAGTCCCGAGGAGATGTGGTTGTCACAGGCCTAATGAATGGAGACTTTCCACAATTAGTGGGATGGGTGTGCAATTTATAGGAGGAGGGGCATGCTGTATGATCCATATAATCCTGATGGTTCAAGCGCAAGGTACCCTGGACCTTTTTAAAGGAGTGTTAGTGGAAAATTTCTAGGGTATTACCCCTGGGCCTATGTGGCACGACGAAGCCCACTGGTATAAGTAGAAGAGAGCAAGACCATGTGTTTGGATGAGACATGTTGCAGTGTTGGTTGGGGTGGCAAGCTCCACGTAAAACTAGAAGGGTAGTCCTCATAAGGAATGGCAAGGAGCGACAAGAGCTATTTTCAGGAGAGTGTTTCCAAGGTGATGTGTATTTTGAGGGGCCCGCACTTGTAATACCTCCCCTGTAGTGCATATGTGTTATTGATTGCGTTGCGTTGACTATATAGTGGGTTATTATGTGACTAGTATGAATGGGTCAAGAACTATTTCCATGTGGCAGAGAGAGAGGTTGATTAGGATTGCCACATGGTAGGTCAGTGAGGTTGCACTAATTAAATGATAAATATTTGAATGGCCGTATCTCTTGACTTGCGAGTCAAATTGGGGAAAATTTTATGTCGTTGGGAAGGTCTCAATGAGACGAACACAATGAAGCTATTTAGCATAAGTTCTGAGATGGTTGAAAATTATCCAAAAATTTAGACCCATTTCCATAACAAGACATTGGAGGTTGGGTCATTATAGTAGTTTCCTCCTTCTAACCATAGTTAGGGATGGGGATAGTAGATGGTATGTTATAAAGTGGCATCATAACATAGGTTCAATGTTGGACCTTTGGAGATCATATGAGGCCTTATAATATGTGATAGGCGTTAAAACCTAATTGTTTATGTGTATTTATTATATGTGTTGTTTGGTGTATTTTATTGTGATATATGCATGTATCATGGTACTCATGATTTGGCATGATTTCCTCGATATTAATGTGCTAACTTGAGGTGGAATGTTTTAGCTAACCTTACATAAACATACTTCCAATAATGAACCAATGCGATAACTTGTGGTATGTATTTGAATTTCATTTAAATCTAACAATTGTGTGTGTATATGACAACACATAAGAAGACACTAAGGGATAGATGAAATGAAAATCAGAATAGTGCAATACATCACTGATAGGCCACCACATGGTTATGAAGATGAAAGGTTAGTTGAATATAGAGGAGAGGTAGTCTCTCTTGATTTAATACACACTTTGAGGAGTTTAAGGGCGGAAATAAGGAGCTACAAGGATGACAATGAAGGGCTTATTAGAGAACATGAGAGGCAAGTAGAAGTGAATGCAATCATATTTCAAAGCCTTCCATACTTGAAAAGGAAAAGGAAACATGAGTCAGGATCTAGCCAAAGGGACAAACATAGTCCCTTAGGATAAGAAGAAAGAAAAAATGGATCAAATGGGAATAGATCTAGAAAAAGATAAAGGTTTCCAAATAAAGACATAGTAAAAGGAGGTACTTTGCTATACACTTCAAATAAGAGGACAAGCACACATGAGAAATAGTTTGAAGACACTTATAGAAGGAATTATCATCATCAACATCATCATGGAAAAATGAGGGCGATAGAATATATACCATAAGAATTTAGGAAGGAAAAGCCTCTCGTATTTTATTGCAAGGTAAAGAAATCAAAGGATGTTGAGGCATGGCTACTTGGGATGAAAAGTTTCTTCAGAATCCATAACTACTATGAGAATATGAAAGCAAAGGTGGCTACTTTCAACCTGAAAGGTAAGATTGACATATATTGGTAATATGTAAATAAGATACAAGGCATAAGAGAAGAGGAGTTGTCATGGAAATAATTTGAAGAATACTTCAAGGACAAATACCTATTTGAAAGGTATTTTGAAAAGAAGGCCAAGGATTTATATGAGATCAAGATGGAGCAAATATATGATGAATAATACGTTACTAAATTCATGGAGCTACTTCAATATCTGCCTTGCCTCAAGGGGGAAAAGGAAAAACTTCAAATATTTATTAGTGGGCTACCATAATCCTTTAAAGACAAAATTGAATTTGATGAGCCACAGACCCTCGAGGATGCAGTTAGAAAGCTAAAGCACAACTATAAGCAATCTAGGCATAGGTCAGAGGTTAAGGCTAATTTAAATTCAAAGGCCGACTTCGAATTTAGAGCAAGAAATCATGGAAATTTAGGGCAGTGGCCTAGGGAAAAGGAAGAAAGTCTCACTCTTAATAGAGGTGAGAGTCAACAAAAGTTCTGTTAGTGTACCACCCTAACCCCCTTATTTATGTAATGGGATCGAGTCATAGTCAAGAGTCAATAAAGCCCATATTAATAATTGTAAGTGGTTAACCCACAATTAATGACGGGACCATAGTTAGTTGCAAATGGGCCGTAGTATTAGATAGATGGTATTAATAAAACCCATGGTATTGATCCTTGGTATTGCATGTATGAGTCATATATAAAGGATAGAGACTCCTTGCGAGGAGCATCGTGTCTTATTTTTGAATTGAGCTCTACTCTATTGGAGGTTGCCCCCTTGAAGAGGCCAGTGAACATTGCTTTCTGAATAATAAAATATTTGTTGTTGTCTCTCATTAATCTATGTTCTGGGTATCTTTCTTCACATATTCTGTATTTGGGTATCTTTTTGTAGGTTAAGAGCATAACAAGTGGTATCAGAGCACTTTCCAGGGCCGGTGGGATCTCCATTTCTTAGCAAAAAAATTTTTTTGGCTAGAGACGTGTTCCGGCGTCTTTAAACCACAGGATCTGTCGTTGAGCGCATAAACCTGCGGATTTGGGGAGGCATGCACGCAGGAAATACAAGAGGTGGTCACGCTTGTTGGACTCCCTTGTAACCCCTGTGGGTACCCCTTCGAGTAGTAGCGCATTAGACAAAACCGCGTATGGACTATCTTCCAAGTACTTTCTGGGTATATCGGAAGCCCCTTAGCTCCTCTGCAACCTCGCCATAGATAAACCGTCGGTCGTCTTGCTGCTACAGTACGCTAAGAATAGCACTCGAAGAGATTACTCGCCCGTACGATAGGATAGTCGGGTTGTACGGCTAAGGGTACGGTTGATCCTCCTTAGTTAGAGCCCTAAAACATTGGGCCGAGTAATACTGCCAGACCCTTATGTATATTGCGATCTGTAGCACTTGACACTCCTCGAGACCATAGTTCCCTTTTCTATCTTGGGATCACGCATCATCTCTGCCAAATCCGCTCATGCAAAGGGGTACAGCAGCAGCAGACATCAGTCCCGCAGTTCCGGGTGAGCAGACCAGCCATTCCGATCTATTCGATCCATCAGATCCATAGCAGCAGTCTGTTCCACCACCCAGAGCTATCTGATCCGCCATTCAGATCTCTCAGATCCACCAGATCTGAGTAGTTGTGTCGGGTTCCTATACCTGGGCATAATTTTCTTAGGGCTTTTGGCAGCATTTACATTTTGAGGATTTGGCGACTGCAGTATTCATAAGGAAGGAGTAAAACTCCGTTAGCCCATCAGAATCAGGACGATGAGCTGAGCATGGTGGTACCATTCAATTCTTACTGAATTTTTTTTTTAGGCGGTCCCAAATCTCAAGAACATCTGATCGGTGCATGGTAGAAACTAGAGCTCAAGCTATGGCCAATGAGAAGATTGACAAACTTGAACAAACCTTGCAATCCATCCAGAGTCAACTTGACAGACTATCTCTCCTAATCCCGAAGGGCAAGGAGGAATCCCACGAGGAGGCATATAATGGCAATGGACACAGTGAGGGTGAGTCTAGCCACTCTCCTCACGTCTGGCCACCCACCAACAATCCCGTCAGCGACCTCCCAAGTTGGATATGCATAAATTTGACGGTTCTCACCCGACAGCATGGATAGCACAAATGGAGCAGTATTTCAATCTGAATAACATCTTAGATGATGAGACTCAGCTTATGGTGGGGAGCGTGTACTTGGACAATGAAAGGTGGCAATGGTGGGAATGGCATCAATGTTGCAATGGACCTTTTCAGGCTTGGACCAAATTCAAAAAATCTCTTTCAGACTGCTTTGACCAGGAATCTTCTTTTTTGGGTCGTCTTACTAAGCTCTGACAGACTGGCACAGTGGATGAATATATTACAGCCTTTGAAGCCTTAGCCTTCCGCACTTGGGGTCTCTTAGATGTGTTCTACACGGAATGTTTTATCAGCGGTCTTAAAGAAGCCATCAAAGCCCAAGTCCTACTACACCACCCTCCCACATGGACGGAGGCTTGCAAGGTAGCTTGTAACATGGAACGTGCATTAGTAGCCCAGTATAGTTGCCCAAATTTCTCCGCTAAAGGTCACCCCCCACAGGCTCACAACATGACTCAAACACTTAAGGTCCAAAAGGTGTCACCTGCGGAAATGGCTGAAAGAAGAAAGCAAGGATTATGTTACTACTGTGATGAAAAATACTCCCCAGGTCATAAATGCAAGGAGCCTAAATTTTTTCAAATTGATGCCACTGACTACAGCTCAACGGAGGAAGATCCACCACTTGAGGAACATGAGGCACTAGAAGAGGACAACCAAAATGACAATGTCTCTAACGAACCAGTTATTTCACTGCATGCTTTGGCAGGGATTTCTTCACCTCAAACTCTCAAAATCAGAGGTTTTATTAAACATCGCCCAGTAGTAGTCTTGATTGATAGTGGAAGTACACATAATTTCATCCATCAAAAAGTTGTGGAAGCAGTGCATTGTTTTGTATGAGCAGTTTCTAACTTCCAAGTCCAAATTGTGGATGGAGGCACAATGAAATGTGAAGGCCGCTGTAAAAATGTCAAACTTCAAATGGGGGATTATCAGTTGAAAACCCACATGTTTGCCATACACATGGGAGGATGCGACATTGTCCTTGGCGCTGAATGGCTCCGCACTCTTGGGCCAATCACAATGGATTTCCAGGAGTTATATATGAGTTTTAAGCAGAACAACTCCACACATACCCTCCGTGGACTCCAGGCGGGAGCTCCCTCTATCATCAGCTCACATAGGATGGAAAAATTGCTAAAAAAGGGCCATCATGGAGTTATAGCTCAATTTAATGCCATCCAGGCAGTCGAAACCAAGTCTCTGCTGATTCATCCTGAGATGCAACAGATTTTAAATAACCATCTGCCGGTCTTTGACAAGCCTCATGAGCTTCCACCCTCGAGAGGGGAACATGATCATAGCATCACCTTGGTTCCAGGGGCCCAACCCCCAAATGTGCGCCCATACAGATATCCATTCACCCAAAAGAATGAAATAGAAAAAATAATCAAGGAACTTTTGGAAGCAGGTGTCATTCGTCCCAGCATTAGTCCTTATTCATCACCGATGGTCATGGTGCTCAAGAAAGATGGGGAGTGGTGGATGTGTCCAGACTTGAGGGCCCTCAATAAGTTGACAGTCAAAGATAAATTTCCCATCCCAGTGGTTGACGATTTGCTGGATGAACTCAATGGGGCTCAATTCTTCACTAAGCTGGATCTTCGCTCGGGCTACCACCAAATTCGCATGAAGGAAGTCGACATTCCAAAGACTGCTTTCAGAACTCATGAAGTCCATTATGAGTTTCTGGTCATGCCATTCAGTCTTTGTAATGCCCCCTCTACTTTTCAGAGCCTTATGAACCACATTCTCAAACCATATCTCAGGAAATTTGTCCTTTTCTTCTTTGATGACATCCTCATCTATAGTTGCACTTGGGTCGCACATCTTCAGCATGTAGATCTACTCTTGCAACTGCTCCGCAAGCATAAATTATTTGTCAAGATGTCCAAGTGTTTGTTTGGCATGGGCCACATTGTGGGGCGTGAAGGTGTCAAGGTGGACCCCAAAAAGATCCAGGCAATGCAGGATTGGCCTCAACCTAAGACCTTGAAGAGCTTGAGAGGATCTTTGGGTCTCACAGGCTATTATCGTAAATTTTTCCGCAACTATGGTCGCATAGCGAAGCCCCTCACTCAAATCTTGAAGAAAAATTCATTCTTCTAGAATGAGGAAGAACAACATGCATTTACAACTCTAAAAAATGCCATGTGTTCCACTCCAGTCTTAGCACTACCTGACTTCAGCAAATCTTTTGTTATTGAATGTGATGCTTCATGTACAAGTATTGGGGTGGTCTTAATGCAGGAAGGGCGACCCTTGGCCTTCACAAGCCAACAACTAAGTGGGAATAATTTGGGCCAATCTACCTACGAGAAGGAAATGATGGCCATCTTACATGCAGTAGAGACCTGGCGACCTTACTTATTGGGGTGACGTTTCCAAATCCACACAGATCATCACAGTCTTAAATATTTTTTGGAGAAATGCCTATCCTCCCCACAACAAAATAAATGGCTCACCAAAACGCTGGGATATGATTATGAGATCATTTACAAGAAAGGGAAAGACAATAGTGTCGCAGATGCATTATCTCTCCAATTTTAGGAGGAAAGTACTCTGCTAGCAATTTACCTCCCCATTCCAGAATGGATTGGAGAGGCTCGCAAGGAATGGTTTTCACATCTCGGGCTCTCCCAACTCATTTCTCAATTGCAGGTAGATCCAAATTCCACCAAGGGCTACTCGTGGCAGGATGAGATTCTTCGCTACAGGGACAGAGTCGTAATATCACCCACATCCATCCTCAAAAGTCGCATTTTAGCAGAATTGCACTCATCCCCCATTGCAGGACATTCAGGCTTTCAGAAGACATATGCTCGCACCAGAAGATCATTTTTTTGGACAGGCATGAAAAAGGACATCCTTACTTTCGTAGCAGAATGCGATGTCTATCAATGCCACAAAGGGGAGACCGTCAACACACCAGGCACATTACAACCATTGCCCATCCTGGCATCAATTTGGATGGAGGTTTCTATGGATTTCATTACAGGTCTTCCAAAGTCAGGAAACAAGTCAGTCATCATGGTGGTTGTGGACAGACTTTCAAAGTATGCTCATTTTTGCGCCCTACCCCACCCGTTTACACCAACTTTGGTCGCTCAATCTTTCATGGATCAGATCTTCAAATTGCATGGCATGCCCACTTCTATTGTGTCCGATTGCGACCCGATCTTCACCAGTAATTTTTGGCAGGAACTCTTCAGGATACAAGGCACTCAACTAAAAATCAATACTTCCTATCATCCGCAAACAGATGGTCAAACTGAAGCCGTCAACAAATGTCTGGAAGCCTACCTTAGGTGTTTCACTTCAGAAAAGCAACATCTTTGGGTATAGTGGTTACCTCTGGCTGAATGGTGGTATAACACCAACTATCATGCCACCACCAAAATGACTCCCTATGAAGCAGTATATGGTCAACTCCCTCCTTCCCCTACTTCTTATATCAAGGGGTGCTCAAAAATACAAGCAGTGGATCAACTCCTACAACACCGCGCAACCATGCTCGCCCATCTTAGAGAGAATCTTCATCAAGCTCAAAACCGCATGAAGCAACAGGTAGACCAGCATCGCTCAGAGCGCCAATTTCAAGAAGGGGATCAGGTCTTTTTGAGGCTGCAACCATATAAGCAAACATCACTCAAAGACAAGGGTTGTCAAAAACTATCTCCAAAATTCTACGGACCATATCAAGTACTTCAGCACATTGGAGAAGTGGCTTACAAGTTGGCTTTGCCACCTACTGCAAAAATCCATCCAGTTTTCCATGTCTCATGCCTCAAGAAAGTGATTGGGAAAAATTGCAGAATTCAAACCAGTCTGCCTGAATTGGACGAAGAAGGGTCAATCTGGCTCCAACCTGAACAGGTCCTAGACACATGAGACAGGCACTTGCGGGGCCGCATGATTAGGGAAGTCCTCGTCAAGTGGAAAGACACCTCTCCGGAAGATGCAACTTGGGAACTAGCCACTATTCTTCAGTAGTTTCTGCAGCTTCAGCCTTGAGGACAAGGCTAGTCTTAAGGGGGAGGGCATGTTAGGGTCCCACCCTAACCCCCTTATTTATGTAATGGGATCGAGTCATAGTCAAGAGTCAATAAAGCCCATATTAATAATTGTAAGTGGTTAACCTGAAATTAATGACGGGACCATAGTTAGTTGCAAATGGGTCGTAGTATTAGATAGATGGTATTAATAAAACCCATGGCATTGATCCTTGGTATTGCATGTATGAGTCATATATAAAGGATAGAGACTCCCTGCGAGGAGCATCGTGTCTTATTTTTGAATCGAGCTCTGCTCTATTGGAGGTTGCCCCCTCGAAGAGGCCAGTGAACATGGCTTTCTGAATAATAAAATATTTGTTGTTGTCTCTCATTAATCTATGTTCTGGTTATCTTTCTTCACATATTTTGTATTTGGGTATCTTTTTGCAGGTTAAGAGCATAACAAGTTCAACACATAAAATGAAGGTCAACCTGCTCGAGCTGAAGGAGAAGATGCCAGAGGCTACAGAAGAGTACCCTAAAAGTGTTATATTTGTGGGGAGAAACACTTAAGAAAGGACTACCCACAATGTAAGAACAATGGCTCAAATCTTTGCAACATCTAGGAACCTAAGAATATTGGGGATGTGGCCGAAAATTTGCTCAAAACTGAAGCAGTCGTGAAAACAAGACAAGTTGGTCATGAGGCATCAATTGTCAAGTTGCTTGACTAGATGTGGGTGAGATATCCATTTTTTTGGTTATTTGAAGCAATGTAATTAAATTTTAAATGAATTATATAGAGGTTGGATGTAATTACCGTGGTCAATTTAGGTAAAGAGACTGAATGAAATCGGGAGGGGACTCAGGTTGAGCCTTCACTCATGAAACATTGAAAAATATCAAATCTTATGGGGATTGATTTCTTTTGATTATGGGTCATTTACATATTTTTTGTTTCACAATTGATTTCACTCTTGGTTCACTATTGATTGTTGATGTGTGCATGGCCATGCTACCTTATTTATTTTGTATCATTGTCATGAACTGTTGTGATTTTTTTTTCTTCTTCTTCTTTTGCCATATATGCTTTGGGTCCTTGGAAGCTTTTTGAGTGTGGAAGTAAGATAATGGAGCTATGGGGAAGAATTGAGCGGAATCCATTGAGGAAAGTAGACTTGAATGACGCTCGATGTATGAGTAAAGGGAAGTTGAAGGTAAGAAGGAGTATGGAAATGGCATAAAAAGGGAATGGGTAATAATCTCTCAAGCTGAATTTGGAACAACTTCCCTCAACACCATGCATCCCTTACATGGATACATGGAATCATTATCAATGATCATTCTTGTAAAAGGATGATTGATCAGAATTTTAAGTCATATTGCAAGGGTTGGCTTAACATAGAGATCTACTCATAAGGGCATGCTTAATTTCATTACAATTATATTTATGATAAATCTCATGAGAGCTCGTATGTTATGATGGAGGTAGGACTTTCGACTACCTAATTTGGGTAAAGGAAGTTTACTAAAACAAAGAGAAACAAAAACTTGAAGATATCAGAGTGCACAATAGAAGCACCAAGAAAATTGAAAAATAGCTATAGAAGGTGTTTGATCTATTAAAATTTCTTATATGCTTATTTAGTTGTTGTAAAGAAATTGTAAACATGACTTGTAATCAAGCTATAAATATAAGCTCCAAATCACTTGTGCTTGGGTTTAAAGCACATTTTTGTGTTGTTTTTGGTCATTGAACAATGAGGATGGTGTTCCTCTAAGTGGGAGGGGATTATGACATCCCCTACGACTTAATTTCCCTGTAGAATTTTGTAGATTTTTTTTACAAATCAGCTAGCTTTGATACCATGTATTAATTTCACCTGTAGAACAAACTGATATATGCAATGTCCTAAAGCATAATACTTGTTCTACTTCTACAAAACATTAAGCAGAAGCATAATCGAATTCATGAGCAACATCAAGTAGAAACATGCATAATTGATCAAGAGAAATAATCACACATAACACAAGATATATCTAGGGGAAAGCACCAGCATAAAACCCCTACCATGTATTATCAATCAAGTGGAAATCCTCTTCACAATACAAAAAGAATTAGCTCTCAAGGTATTCAGTTCTCAATGAACTATGAAGATATGAAGATATGTCTCATGAACCAACCAATCCCTGTATATAAAGGCTTTACCTATGGTCCAATCCCTATTTCCTTGCGAAGTTTGCTTATGAAATAATAGCAAAATAATATGCAATTAATTCCAAACATACCAAGTCAACCTATGGTCCAACTACGCAATCTTTGAGGACATTAGTTCCTCAACCATGCAAAAACTACTTACTAGAAATAGTCAAGCATCTGATAGTACATTGTCCCACATCTGATCTCAACTAGGTCTTTGACAGAACTGACATGCAATAGTTATCCAAGAGTGAATTCTCAGTTATCTAAAATAATAGTTGTCACATGCATGCAAGCATTAACAAACTATATTTTATTATTTTAACAACTTGTCAAAATAATCTAACTGGACTTGACTAGTTAAAACTAATTCAACTGATTCTCTCATTATAGAACTCATACTTATTCCCTCAATCAGTGGAGGAAATTAAGGATGAATTCCTCAATCAGTGGGACAACTCATGTGCATGCTCAGAAAGACTTCAAATTCGAATTTCCTTAACTAATTAACTCAACTGAATTAATTAATTAATATTTCCAACTGTTGTTAAGACCAAAATTAATTTTACTTCCTATAGATAGACTAGGGACTGCTATAAATAGGAAGGGACCCAGAAATGCTATTTTTAGAACTTTCTATTTTTAGCAGTTTCACCTCTCACCCAATGTGGCCAATGACCTCACTAGCCAAACTGCTATTTTTAGCACATTCTAAATTTAGCATTTCTTGTTGCACACTTTTCAACACTCCCTCTCAACAAGAAAGGCTTTCTCTCGAACCTGATCCTGTAACCCTGGAATGTACTGCATGCAACACATCTACCCGGTCCACTTGCTACAACAACACTTGGAAGAAACACACTCCCAACTAACCACTCTGTTGGGCTAGGAACATACTCTGATGCTGAAGCTCTACCTACTGCTGACAAGTGCTCCCTCTCTGACATATGTGCTACTGTAACATCTCCATGCATTTGTCACCATTGCACACCACTCTATGCCACCTAGCATTGTGCAAAATACTTGTGCCTCTCGCATTGATGTAGCCTGCTAGCTATGCGCTGTCTTGGGATTCCCCGCATTGTCGCTCTCTCTACCGCTCCATCCGCATCCGTCTCTACCCAATCAGTTAGTTCCTGCTACTCCACATCGGGGCTCCTGTAGCAAGGTCTCATCCAAGAGGTTGGGTACCTCAAGGATCCTGCCCCTCCTCCTTGGGACAATCACTCTATATCGCCTCACCTCTTACCTGGAGGTATGGCTGCATGTGATCCCTCTGCCCACCTGGCTCGAAGTTTCCCCCTACTGGAGGTCTTTTCATGAGTAGATGTCTCTACTCGATCTCCACTCATCTTCCCTTGTTGTGGCTGCTCCACAACCTCCTGAAGCTACTGCACCAATCGTGGCTCCTCTACAATCACCTGACACTTCTTCTGGCTCTGCATGTTGAAAGGTAATATACCCTCCCTCTCAACCACTAAGTCTCTATCAATTGCCTTGCTGCTTAAGGCTTTGCATGCATCTTGAACCTCAAGAGCATACAGGTTCTTGACCCGTGAACCAATCTGGTTCACCTGTCTAGTGATGATGTGTTTAAGGAAAACCTTTCCCTTACTAAAGACTACATCATAGCCTCTGTCTTCCAGCATCGCAATCGACACCAAGTTTCTCTTCAGTCCTGGTACATACTTGACATCGGTCAAGGTAAGGCGAGCTCCATGCTCCCTCTAAAAAATAACCGTGCCTACACCTGAGACACTATACTTCTCATCATTACCCATCGCTATGAGTATCTGGAGATCTTTCTCCTCCAAAGTACTGAAAAAACTCTTGTCGCCGGTCAAGTGGAAAGAAGCTCCACTGTCAAGAAACCAACCACTTCCCACCATGGATGAGACCATGCATGTGAAGAGTGTGAAATCCAACTCAAACTGTGAAGCAAGTGCCTCACATTCAGATCCTTCCCTCGATCCCTTCTTGGATTTCCTCCGTGGACAATTTGCAGCATAATGGCCCACCTCATGACAACGAAAGCATCACACTTTCGATTTGTCAACCTTCTTCCCATCATTGGAAGAATTGGATTCGGAAAGAGAAACCTTCTCCTTCCCCTTCCCCTTCTTCACCTTACTCACTAAGGCACAGTTCTCCTCATCATGCATGGACGAAGAACTGTCTTTGGTGCTCCGTCTGATCTCCTCCTGCATCAAATCCGACCATAGTCGTTCCCAATCTGGCAATTTCTCCCTTCCATTCACCGAGTCTTGGTAACTATGCCAGCTCTTAGGAAGGCCAAAGAGTGTTAGACTCACCATATCCTCATCCGATGTCATGACCCCTACACTTGCAAGCTCATCCCTACATGTGATGAGCTTGGTCAGATACATAGAGATTGTCTCATCCCTTTCACACTTGATCTTTCGAAGTTTGTCCTTCAGTGCCAGTTTCCTCTGATAACTACTATTCTAATATAAATCTTTCAATGTTTTTCACATTGCATGCAGAGTCTCCTTCCCATGGAGGCTCGAGACAATGTGATCTCGCACTCCCTCCAAGAGAATTCTCCTAGCTCTAGCCACACACTTCCTCCATTCCACCTGCTCAGTCTTGTCAGTAGGCTTAGGAATTTCTTGATCAATGAAATCCTTAAGGCCATTATCTTCCAAAACTGCCTCCATGCGATCCTTCCAAGTTATATAGTTTGAGCTACCATCAAGGGCATACTCAAGCCTCAAACCATAGAACGCCATCGATAAAATAGATGTGATAAGAACTTGAGATCTATATCCTGAATAATAAACTTCGAATTTCCCCTGCTAGTATATTATTCTTGCTTGATCACCTGTGCTTTGATACCATGTAGAATTTTGTAGAATTTTTCTTCAAATCAACTAGCTCTGATACCATGTATTAATTTCACCTGTAGAAAAAACCGATATATGCAATGTCCTAAAGCATAATACTTGTTCTACTTCTACAAAACATTAAGCGGAAGCATAATCGAATTCATGAGCAACATCAAGTAGAAACATGCATAACTGATCAAGAGAAATAATCACACATAACACAAGATATATCCAGGGGAAAGCACCAGCATAAAACCCCAACCATGTATTATCAATCAAGTGGAAATCCTCTTCACAATACAGAACGAATTAGCTCTCAAGCTATTCAGTTCTCAGTGAACTATGAAGATATGTCTCATGAACTATAAAGGCTTTACCTATGGTCCAATTCCTATTTCCTTGCGCAGTTTGCTTAGGAAATAATAGCAAAAGCATATGCAATTAATTCCAAACATACCAAGTCAACCTATGGTCCAACTACGCAATCTTTGAGGACACTAGTTCCTCAACCATGCAAAAACTACTTACTAGAAATAGTCCAACATCTGATAGTACATTGTCCCACATCTGATCTCAACTGGGTCTCTAACAGAACTGACATGCAACAGTTATCCATGAGTGAATTCTTAGTTATCTAAAATAATAGTTGTCACATGCATGCAAGCATTAACAAACTATATTTTATTATTTTAACAACTTGTTAAAATAATCTAACTAGACTTGACTAGTTAGAACTAAGTCAACTGATTCTCTCATTATAGAACTCATACTTATTCCCTCAATCAGTGGAGGAAATTAAGGATAAATTCCTCAATCAGTGGGACAAGTCATGTGCATGCTCACAAAGACTTCAAATTCGAATTTCCTTAACTAATTAACTCAACTGAATTAATTAATTAATATTTCCAACTGCTGTTAAGACCAAAATTAATTTTGCTTCCTATAGATAGACTAGGGACTATTATAAATAGGAAGGGACCCAGAAATGCTATTTTTAGAACTTTCTATTTTTAGCAGTTTCACCTCTCACCCAATGTGGCCAATGACCTCACTGGCCAAAGTGCTATTTTTAGACATGCTATTTTTAGCAGGTCTATTTTTAGCACATTCTAAATTTAGCATGTCTTGTTGCACACTTTTCAACATTCCCCTTGTAAACATTGTAATGATTCCTTGTTATTATCTAACTATAAGATCATAAGGTTGAGAGAGAGGGACACAAATTCTAGATTTTAGGAAGGGAGATTACTTCAGAGACTTGGTGTTATAAATTCCAACCATGGGATGATTGATATTTTTTAATAGAGCTAGTGGTGTATTGAATTAGCTGAAATGAAGGACAATCCCATGTGCCTTTTTGGTAAAACTACAAGCTAAGAAAGGACAAATTTTAATGAAAAATGACAACATTAGAGAGGGAATTATGGCCAAAACATGCAAGAGAGTATGGGTTGTGATGTCAAGATGAATTTGTCTATGTAGACCACTCAGAAAAGGAAAAAACCATCATGGATGAGAAAAAGGATCATACACTCCTCGAGGAATTTAGAACAACCACGAGAAGTGGAAGTCGAAAGAGCTAATGGATCTTACATGAGGGATACAAACAGGAAAACAAGGGAGGCTAAGATGCTCTTGTTGGAAAGGAAAGGACACATGATTCATGTGCATAGGCGGAAGGCTTTGTGCATCCAAAGGAAATGAATGGATTCCAAAAGGTTCTTGGTAATATTCCTCTATTCAGAAGAGGCAACATCAACGTAATGGAAAGAAAGCAATAAATTCCTCATGAAGAGGAAGGATGAGGAAAGGGAAGGGATGAGGAAAAAGAAACTCAACAAAGAGGGAGAACTTAGACTGAAAGTAGACCAAATGAAGAAGCAAAGATGGTTCCCTGGTGGAGGATAGAGAGCATTAGTTTTCCAAGGATTGACGAAGCCACTAAGAGGGGTTTACCTACTAGTCATTCTTTCTATGCAACCATACTTTGTCACCCACCTGAAACTTGTGTGGCACCCGATGTTGATCATGTCACTACTTGTACTTGGCATTTGACTTCTCTAGGATGTCATGAACCTGTTGATGGATGTGTTGGATGCATTTAATAAATTTGTTCATTTTATCTGACTCAGACGATACATGTGTGGATTTTGTCTATGTAATCGCCTGAGGCATGGAAACATCAATCAGACACAACGGTTGAAATCCTAGACCCACTTGAAAGGGACTACGACCAGTCGAGCTATGGACAGCTCTATTATAACTGTGTTGCACATATGGGAGACTCTCATCCCAAGTTTGAGGATGCTTGGAGTTGTACATGCGGAGTATGTGTACTATCATCCTGTTGACGACCTATGTCTAGACATCAGTCTAGGGATGGAAGGCAATCGACTTGGTGAGCTTGGTGTCCAATCATGTCCAGAGGCTTCACTAGAATGTGATCAGGAACATGTTATCCTGATCTGATATAATGGTCTGGGGGATCCCAAAATGTACCCATACTCGTTCAAAGAAGAGTTTGGCAGTGTCCTCTACTGTGATACTCTTCTTGCAGGCTGCCAATATAGCCATATTAGAAAATATATCCATGACCACAAATACAAATTCATTACCATGTTTGGTAGAAGGGAGGCTAGACATATAGTCCATGGAGATGGATTCCCGCGAATAGATAGGAGTAGGCATAGGATTGTATAGGCCTTTCTTCTTGATGGTTGGCTTGGTGATGGTACAGGAAGTGCATGATATGATATATTTCCCAAAATCCAGTTGGAGTTTGGGCCAATAGAAGTAGTTTTGTAGTAAAACTATAGTTTTCTCTACTCCAAAGTATCCTACGATCCGACTGCAGTGCGCATCCCAAATCAGTTTGGCATGCTCACCTGAAGGAACACAAATGTGGCCCAGGTAGCATAATAATGCATCTTGGAGGTGGAAATCAGGAACTTGCTTCCCATCTACTAGAATATAGTATGTGGAGGCAAACTCTGAATCATTTTTGTATAGTTGCGGCCATACAGAGGTCTTGTGACCACAAGAGTTGAGAAAATAGTCAGTGCTGCAATTGGGGGCCAACGTAGGCAGTCTACAACATGATTGGTGATGCTCTTTTGGTATTTAAAGTTCTAGTGGAATTGTTGTAGATATGTAGACCACTTCTGATGCCAATAGTTCTGCAACTTTCCCTATGTCTATATAAACTGAAGAGGTTGATGATCTGTTTGGATGACCATCTCCTTCCCGAGAATGTAATGCTTCCACTATCGGAAAGCCTACATGATGGAATACATTTCTTTATCATAGGTGGGGTACTTCCGAATTGTACTAGAAAGTGTCTCACTATGATAGGCCATTGGATGCCCGTGATGGGTGAGGACTGCACCAATATCATAGTTTGAGGTGTCTGTCTCGATTTCAAATGGATACTGCAGGTCTATCAATGTGAGTACTGGTGCAGAGCAGAGGTGATGCTTCAACTCAACGAACACCTTCTGTTGGTACTTGGACCAAGAAAACTTTGCTTTCGCCCCACCCTTAATAATTTGACTCAAGGGCCAAGTGATATGGGAGAATCCCAACACGAACCTTTGATAAAAATTTTCAAGGCCCAGAAAGCTGCAAAGCTCCATTAGAGTGGTTGGGGCTGGCCAATCCTAAATGACTTGTATCTTGGTCGGTTTGACATGCACGCCACACTCATCTATGATGTATCACAAGTATTGGACCTAGCTCATGCAAAAGGTGTCATTGGCACACAGTTTGTGTTTTTGAAGGGTTTGAAGGACCTGCCGAATGTGTTGCAAGTGTTCTTCCCAACTCTTATTGAAGATGAGGATGTCATCCAGATAAACCACCATGAACAAGTTCGTGAAGGGATGCAAGATGTCACCCATTAGCCTCATAAAAGTAGTAGGGGAATTTGATAACCTAAAGGGCATAGCCAACCATTCAAAAAGTTCTTAATTGGATTTAAATGCAATCTTTCATACATCTGTGGATCTATTTGAACCTGGTGATAACTAGGCTTCAGATCGATATTGTTGAAATATTTGGCCCCCTTGAGTTGGTGCAGCAGGTCATCAATCTATGGGATTGGATACTTGTTCCTGATAGTGATTTTGTTTTTAATAACCAATAATCAATGAAAAGCCTCCAAGTTTTGTCCTTCTTCTGTACCAATACAATCGGGCTCCCACCAAGTGAGGAACTTGGTCGAATGTGCCATTTTTGTAACAACTCCCGATTTTCTGCTTGATCTCTTCATTTTCCATAATGGAGCGACAATACCTTGGCCCATTGGTAGAGTTTATTAGGGAGTCAGATCGATTGAATGCTTGACATGACAATGCAAGGGTACCCCTGTGGGTGAGGAGATGATGTCCCTGTATTCTTCCACGAACACATCCACCTACTTCTGTTGCTTGGAGGAACCCTTCCCGGGGGCCATGGATCTGTATATGACCTCCCCCTTACTTTCCCAGTCTGGGAGATGACCTTACCGCATTTCTTAGCAGAGATCAAAGATATGGCGATAGGTGGGGCTACCTCCATTATCCTGTATAAATTAGTACCCAAAAAAATAATAACAGAGCGAGTTCTAGACTCATATACAACATGTCTCTTCCATAAGTATGGTTGTCCTAATAATACATCATAAAATTCAATAGGAGCAACATCACACAGTACCTCATCCATGAAGGGCTTGATGTTGTAATGAAGCTAACACTGCCGGCTGATGTGAAGATCTCATCCTTGGTGAAGCCACCCGATGGTGTACGACTGTGGATGTGCTATAGTTGATAGGCCCAACCACTTCATAACCTCTACTGAAATGAGGTTCTTTTGGCTCCCGCTTTCGAAAATGAATTGCAGTGGAGAACCCTTCACCCATATTTTTGGGTGGAATAGGTACTCCCCCTCTTCTAGATCTTCAGCTTCAATCTCCTGGATATTGTGGTGGCCATAGTGGCACTTGGATCCGAGCCAATTATTTGCTTCCCTTTGTCATTCCCCTTGTCATGTTCTGACTTAGAGTCAGAGCATGTGTCGGACTTAGAAGCCTTCATCTTGGCCACCAGTGACTGCTTGGCCCGACACGACTTGTGTTGTGAGTGAAGCTCTCATTGAACTCATACCACTTTCTCGTGTCCTTCTTTGTTTTTGTGGTGTTGTTCTTTTCTTGTGGCTTCGGCAGGTTATCCTGGGTTGCCTCGCTTGTCTTCTCCCTTTTCTCTACAGTTTGGGGGTGCCTTTCCCTTGCTTCATATTTTCAAATCCAAAGTCTCGCTTTTTTTGTTTAAGCTTTTGCGCAATCTTGATAGTGTATCGGTACCCTGTGCCAAGTGAGGAGATGTCTAGGAACTCCATCTGATCTTGGATGTACCTATGTAGGAAGCCACAATACTTGACTACCAAATGTTTCTCAGAATCCTTGATACCCAACTTCGTGTGAAGGGTATGAAAAACAATGGTAAACTTCACATGTCTTGGTCCCTTCCATGTCGCAATGTGTTCCATTTGATGTATGTATCCTCATAGCTCCCGAAAGGGTAGTACTACTCCTTCACAGGGACTTCACTCAATGAACCTCTGATGTATCACGTGCATTCATGACATACTAAACAATCCCCTTAATTTGACTACATATTGGAAAATACCTATAAAAATCACATTATTTAACCCCCTACCAATACAAAACCAATACAACTTCCCAATTTAAAAACCCTTACTTTCACTAGATATTGTAGGTATCTATTTTTTCAATAACATTTTTTATACCTCTTTATAATTTTTCATTAAATTTGAACTCCATTTTTTATACATGCCAATATAAAAATTCCTTACCCACTATATATCCTCCAATATATTATGTCATTTTTTCCTCAATACATATCCCCCAATATGAACCCACGTGGTATGGTATTGCTCCCCTAGTGAAGCCCCCGTGTACTCCTTAATGGCATCTTGGAACGAATCCCAAGTGGGTGTGGCTGAAAATAGTGAGGGTTTAATTGCATCCTTCTGCTCGTAGTAGGTTTCCCACCAGTCCTTGACGTGAGGGGTGGCTTTGAGAAGACCAAAATTAATCTTTTCTCGGCTGGAAAAATCATGAACATAAAAATAACCTTCTAGTAGATTTAACCATTTATCTACAACGTCTGCATCTATTTGACCCTCAAATATGGGAATGTCAAAGTTAACTTGTACCTTAAAGGGCGTGGCACTTCCAAAGTAGCTGTTGGAGGTAGATGTGTCGCCCCCTGGGTAGCCGCTGAAGGATCCGGGGAAAGTTTTCCATCATTGCGTTCCTTTGTCGCTCAAGGGCTTCTTCAAGAAATATTTTGATAGTATATCTGGCCCCCTCATATTTATTTTCTTTCGCCATAGGAGGTCGTCGAGATTTGTGAGGCTGGTCTTCCAAAGGTTCGATTAGTTCAAGCCCTAACTCCTTATATCCTGACCTCGTTGGGGACATGCAAAGAAAAACAAAGAAAGAGCAGACCGCTCTGATACCACTAATCCGAATTTAAATAGGAACTTAACAAATTCTAGATATAACCATAAATAAAAAGGTGCGGTAGAAATAGCACTTCATTTCATTAATATCAAATACTGAAATATGCTTACAAACATAATGGAAATAAGACTAGCTCGGGCGATGGTAGCTTATCTCTGAGAAGAGATGTGGCAGCTACATGCCTTGGAACTCTATTACAAGGAACCTCAAGGACCTATTTATTATTGAAACACATGATAAAACCCTAAACAACCAAAACCCTAACCCCAGGAGATGAAACACCAAGAGTCTATGGGCCTCGTTCGGGTTAGTTGGGCAGCCAACTTTCTGAGGTCGTAAGTTGGTCATATTAACTCCGTTTGGCACGTACGATACCTTTTTGGAAAGGTCTCTCCAAGTAATATAGGTTTTGCTACAGGCCAATATCTATAGCTATGGACCTGCAACAGACCTCAGAAAAATGCCATTTAGGGGGTCAAAACTGCTTCGGAAGTTCAGGACCCGAAAAACTGCTAAAAATCGTAAATGATGAAATAAATAAGGAAACAACAGAAATCGACTGGAGGTCTAGGTGGAATAGGTGGGTGGCCACTAATATCCACATGGATCAAGATTCCTATTTAATGTCCTATTTTTCTTCCTCATTTCTTGTAAAATCTTTCCTTGAAACTGTCTCATTTGGATCACATGATCACTATATAGAGAGGTTAATTTTCTCTTTTCATGATGAAATTCAAACACACATACATTAATTATTTTATCTTCTGTGCGAAGTGGTATGAGATTTGTAATATCTGTTCATTACATTTATGATATAAAATTAGTGATTAGGGATCTCCTCAAGGTACTAATGATATGAAGTCATAGGTTCGAGATCTACTCATAATACTTATGATCTAAAGTCTAAGATATGTGGTGTATATATATATATATCTATATATATATATATATATATAGATATATATATATATATATATATATATATATATATATATATATATATATATATATATATAGATATATGTATGTATGTATGTATGTATGTATGTATGTATGTATATGTATATTGGTTCGATATCTCAATTATTTCTTTGAGATCTTTGGCATATATATTGGTTCGAGATCTCATCTATTTCTCTGAGATTTGTGGCATATATATTGTTTTGAGATCTGGTCTATTCTCATATATTTGTGGCACATATATTGGTTCAAGATCTGATCTATTCTTTGTTATAATGAGAGGATCCACCTTGCATTTGTGATCTTGTTAAAAGACTTTGTGAAGAGGATATTAGCACTTGTGGAAGCCATCTTCTGGCCTTGATGTATTGTTAAAGGATCTCTGTAAGGAAAGGAAGATGCTTCTTTTAGAGAACTTGGGACCACCATTCAGAGGGTTATCTTAATATCCTCCAAAAGAGGTTTTCCCCTAAAGCTAATTTCATGCAAACAAGGTCCTTTAAACCCATCCTCCTTCCTCTTTTGAGCTTTTAATTGTGCTCCAATTAACTAAGTCAAATTCCTTTTCATTGTTTTTCCCACCTTCCTACATACACTTTCTTATACACCCACTAATCTAATCCAATATTCCTTTAGGGGAAAATAGGATTGAGCCCTGGAATATATACAAAGAAGAAAAGGCGGGATTTATCAAAACCACTCTACCAACCAAATTTAACTAACTAGAAACACAGGTGTAGTGTCAATCAATGCAGCCTATCACCATTGATCAAATATGCTCTTACAAGGTGTTGTTAGGGTGTCAAGTCAAATTTTTGTCATTTCAGTGAATCTTCAAATAAAAATTTGGTCACTGGCTATTGATGTCTAGGTCACTGTTGCTCCCTTCACTTACTCATGGTCTTCATCACTCATCATGGTCATTGTCTTCTTCGAGGTATCATAAGTGTCTTAGGTCATGAAATACTTAAATTCCTCATTTTAGGTCATGGTCTAGGGTTTCACTCCATGTGTCATCGTGATACCATATGTCAAAACAAAAACATGTCCATCATGTGATTTAGTGGGTAAAGGGAGTTAGCAGCTTAGGGAAAGAAAAATAAAGGTAAAGGTAATTTTTTATTTCAAATAAGACAATGCTACATTACACTACCTCGCCTCATCATTTCTCATATGAACATGTTTGCTTCAAAATATGTTTTTGACACAATGGAGAATAATTTTACAAAATTGATAGAGTTTTTTGTGCATTATATTCCAAGGAACAAAAAACTCCTTCAGTTTATGCACAGGTATTATGATTTGATAGAAATTCCCAAAGTGCACTTGCTACGAGAGAGTTGTTACACTTCTGGACAACTTGACTTCAAGATAGTTTTTCAAGGATTTTCAGCAAGTATTGGCAGTGATTAAGGACTATATTGTGTAGTAAATATCCAAAGATTTCCAATGGTACCTTCATATCATGATTTGGATTAGTGGAAGGCATCCAAAAGTTCTCTGCAAGTTGGCACTACGATTTTGTTAGAGACAACTTGGGTTTTTGGAGTGACCTTGGGAAAATCATTTTTTCTCCCTACTGAAGTGTACAAATTACATTCCTGATGTGTCCATCTTCTAGCAAACTTCAAGATATTTCCAACGAGATATCAAGTTGAAATTTGGATCAATTTAAGGCCTCAAAAATTGGGTTGGAATATGGTGTTTCGTTTTTGATGCGCTTCTCGAGGTGGTGCTGCACTTCCATGAACTGCGTTGCACTTCTGCCAACATTGCTACGCTTGTGACAGAGTAGCCCGAAAACTACCAAAATTCACCCAAATTCAGAATTCAATCTTGAATTCCAATATTTTAGTCCTCTGAGCTATTTTCCAAGTAATTATACTCATCTTAACCCCAATTTTCCTTTGGCAAAGTAAATGAATGATGGTTAGTTTAAATCATCTAGGTTTTGTAGGAATCTCATGCTTTCAGGCTTGAAAATGTTGAGTTTAGTCAGCTAAGACATTCAAACCCTATTAAATTGTTATCCCTACCTCTTTTTGCATATAAATCACCATCTCATTCACCAAACACATCTTTCCTTTCAATTTACTACATCTTCCTACAAACCCTAGCTCTTACCTATCAAACTGAGCAGTTTTCCTAGCTAGGACTGTTTTTTATTTTATTTTCTCATTTTCCCTGATTTATTTACCTCCATTTAAACTTCCTAATATTTCTAAACCCCTATCCATCTCCCAAAATTTCCATATCACCTTTTCCCTTCTCTAACTCCCTCATTTCACCACTTCAATCACTTTTCATTGTTTTCCCCCTTTCCTATCATCTACGATTTTCAAAATGGAGGGGGATTCTTCACCATCAGAAAAGAGAAAACATCATAAATGAGGGAGGATCTTGAGGTATGAGCCCACAAACTGCAATGAAATCAACTTTTCCCCATTCATCAGACAATGCTTTGAAGATGTCAGTTGCCTAGAGTTTTGTCAAAGGGTGGGTGAAGTAGATTTTCATGAGAAGCTCACTGATTGGATTGCCACTAATCTGAAAGGGAAAAAATCCATCATAGTAGTGATTAAACATGGTGAATAAGAAAATCAAGTTGGAAAGAAGAAACCAAAGACTAAGGGTCTCAAAAGGGCATTGAAGAAAGAAAAAGAACAAAACTTACTAGATGAAGGCTTGGACATTGAACATAGAATTGCTTTGGAAATTAGTGAAGAAAAAGAGTATTGGCTAGGTAAGGTCAATTTCCACCTAGAGAATCTTCTTGACAAGGCCAACAGGGACAACCAACTATTGAGGCACATGACCCACCATTATCAAACCAAAAACATGATTTGCAACATCAAGTTCAAGCAGTTGAAAAACAAGCTAAAGGAAAACCTAAAGGAAAAAATGAGAGGGATAACTTGGATATTCTTGTCGAAGCATCCATGAGGTCATGTCATACCCCATTTTTCACTTCATGACCAATTTTGATGGTTTTCTGAGCATTTTTGGTTTTTTGAGAATTTTGGTGCCTCGGGGATCCAAATGAAAAGTGGCTTGCATTTTTGGAAATTTGGTGGCCTCCTCTCAAAACCCATTTCATCATATTTCTAAGAGAGGGCTCAAATTTTGAGAAAAAGGAGAAAAAGTGGTAAATAATCATCATTCTACCACTCTTTTTGACAGGTGTTGCGCTTCTGAAGACACCTTGGGAGAATGCGTTTTTTAAGGCCTTTCCATGGGTCATTTTAAAAAATTCAAGGTTTTATAGAAACTAGACTTGAAAATATAGTTGACCATTCTTTCAAATCTTCATTTTGACCTCAAGAAGGCACCTTAAAGTGAGCTCAAAGTCAGCGTTGTGCTTTTGCAAATTTTTGTGTTTTTCATTTAAATTTCACTGTGCAAATTTCGTAGTTTTTAGTTTAACTTAGTCAAAGTCAAAAATCTTGATGTAATTGAAGTTATTTCGAGGTTAGATGATATAATCATGAATAAATAGACATTATAGGTTGTTTTTATGTTTTAATATACCTCATTAAGGAAGAAAATTCCAAAACAAAGTCTACAAGAAGTGTTTGTATTTGACTTTCTCACTCTCACTTGTTGGTTGAGAGAATCTTGGAATCAGTTGCACCACCTAGGAATTTGACTCCTGAAGGTGGGGAAGTGGTTCAATTGAGTCTATGTGTATTATTTCTCATTCAGGGAGACAGGTTGGATTTTATGGAGAAGGCTTGTATGTTTGTGTTCTCTTCAACTAAAACAGGAGCAGTTGCAACTATATTTCAGGAACTCTAGTTGAGTGAGTCTATGGTGTTTGTTTTCTCTTTCTATCAGTTTCTAATGGATAAATTGTCTCTCTTTACATCCTTTATCTTCTTCCTATGAATTTCCTTGCAGTTATATAGACATGAATCTTGAATTTAAGCTATGTTTATGTGGAATACTTGTGTTTCCTTTCTTCTAAAGCTAATGAATTCATGCTTTTACATGCTCATTAGTTTATTTAAAGCTCAAAAATCTATGCTACATTTACAAACACTCCAATTTCATCATAACACATTGATATCTAGATCCTACTTATACTTGTCCCTGTATACTTGAATCCTAGACCTAATTACCTGCTCTAAACCCTAGTCCAACAAACCTAAAAAACCTAAATTCACATGCTTAAAACAAACTCATATATCTAGCCTAAAAGCTATCCCTTTACATATATTCATTGACAAATCCTTTGAGAGATCCCTCTCTAGCTCAGTAGGGCTAGCTACTGAGATGAAATTGGTTCAAGGTTACCTTTTTTGATCTCCTCCTCATCCTAGGAAATTGTAGAGGATAACACCAGGAAACCATTTTCTTTTGAATTTTTGAAACTATGTTATGTCAACCTTTAGTAGTGGCCCCTTTCAGAGATATTGGAATACCAAGGTGTTTAAAAGTATTCCATCCCTTTTCAAAGCCAAATCCTAAGATATCATAGAGTTGGTTGAGCTTTTAAAGAGTGCAATATCATCCATAAATTCTACATAACTATACAACACCTAACCTTAAAATATAACCTTGCATTAGGTTTGACAAATAAAAATTCAAGCTGAAGCAAAAACTATACACAACTTTCATATAATGCAAGTTGAAGCAAAACATGGAATATTGTATGAAATCAAAATTAGAATTATTTAAGGATTAAACTAACCATATAATAATTGAAAAGTGTGTATTAAAATTAAATAAACAGTTTATAATTTGAATCAATCAGATTGGCTAATAAATGAAGCCTTGGAGTGAATTTTAGTGAAGCAAGGCAATTTTTGCCCACTTCACAAAAATATTACAAGGCCAAATTGAATGATTAAGATTGGAGAGTACTTTTTTCTTCGTAATTAACACTAATTTTGCACATAGAAGTTTATGTTGTGCAAGAATATGCCAGATTGGATCGATTTTGTAGGGTTAAAGTTAAGATTTGTGTGCCTCAAATAAATGCACTTGAGGAACTATAATTAATTGAATGTGAGATATTGATCATTCCAACCTAAAAATAAAACCATTTTATGCAACATATCATAATAATTTTCATAAAGTAAATGTTATAAACATACATCCAAGTCCGTCAGAATAACAATTGATCATATTTGTGAATGATTACAGTCGAAAAAAATATGCACTCCCAGGCCAAACCAATTACACAATTGGTAATGAAATTTTAAATGGGACATCATGGGACAATTCCTAACCCTAGGATATAACCTTGCATCATGTGTGAGAAATATATTACATAACTATGTTTCCCACTTATACACAACATTCACATAAGCCATGTTGAAGCAAAACTTAGAATGTTATATGAAATCTTAAGTATAAATATTTAAGCTCAAAGTAAAAGAGATAACAATTTAAAAGTGCGTAAAATAATTGAATAAACAATCTGCAATTTGAATCAATC
The DNA here is from genome assembly GCA_031772625.1 of Pinus tabuliformis. Classification (NCBI taxonomy): domain Eukaryota; kingdom Viridiplantae; phylum Streptophyta; class Pinopsida; order Pinales; family Pinaceae; genus Pinus; species Pinus tabuliformis. The sequence continues at coordinate 46,356,943 of CM062815.1, forward strand.
AGATTGGCCAATAAATGAAGTTTGGACATGCATTTTAATGGAGCAAGGCAAATTTGGCCCACTTCACAAAAATACACACGTAGCCTTCATTTCAAGGTCAAATTGAATGATTCAACATGGAGAGTATTTTATTACTCCTAAGTAACATTAATACAATTAATATTTTCTAATTTAGTGATTGAAGGTCGAAATTAATGTAAAGGAAAGTGCTACAACAATTAGAGTTCATGGTGTCTCCCCAAAAATGTCAACAATTTGTGAATAACAAAAACTTACTAGAAGAAAATTAGTGTGTAAAATTAGTAATTAAATAGTATACAATTTGAATCAATCAAATTGGCCAAGAAATGAAGCTTGGGCATGCATTTTAGTGAAGCAAGGCAATTTTGGCCTGTTTCACAAAAATGCATGCCCAACCTTCATTTCAAGGCCAAATTGAATGATTCAATTTGGAGAGTATTTTTTTACTCATAGGTAACATTAATACAATTAAATATTTTTAATTTTTCACATATATATTTATATTGTTCAAGAATACTCCAAATTTAATGGATTTCATATGGTAAAAGGCAAGCTTTGTGTGCCTCAAATAAATGCACACCATGAATGTTTGTGAACAATGGGATGAAATAAGAAAAATAAAATTTGAATTTTAAAAGTTGAAACTTGTAGCTTCTTTGTTAAAACCATATAAGGTTATATGACCTTATTTTAGTAGTAATTAGGTTTAAATGTTTCCCAGGGATACAAAAGAGATAACTCCTAGGGTTTGCAAGGTCTATTTTAGGGCTTTTATATATTGTACATATTTTGTAGGGTTTTGAGTTTAAGATTAGGTCAAGTGACCTAGTTAGGGTTTGAAGATAAATAGGTAAGGATAATGGATACAAATAAGATTAGTTCTTATTTGTTGTTTGGAACTGAATTCTAAGTAGATCTAGAGTTTCAATTCCACTCATCAATTGGAAAAGTCCTAAAAGGAATTCCCAACACACATGAAAATGGTGAATGGAATTCTAGAGTTTAAGAGAATGAAGTAACTTGTGGGATTAACTATCAACTAGTGCATTTATACTATCATTGTATACTTAAGATCCACCTGGGTGCTAGCATTCCATGATAATACCTGAAGAAAATATATAACATTTCAATGTTAAACCAATATTTTAAGAGATGAAAATTGAAAACCAATCTTAGAAAAGCACAACGTACCTTAGAGACCAACAAGTTTCATCATCATGAGCATCAATTCCAAAATATAGTGCTACTCTTCCTCAATAGTAGTATAATTCCAAACAAGAAAAACAAAAGGTAAAACATAGTGAACTCCTTCCTCTTGTCACCAATGTGTTACGATTTACAAATTAGAAGTCTCTTCCTATTTATACATTACCTAAGATATGTTTGAAAGGTGTGGGGAACATGCCTCACCACATAGCATTAAGTGCATCCTCATTAAATTTGGGTGAACAATAACCCATCCTCATTATAATTATGTCGTGCATGAACACTCCAAATTAGATTGGTATTATAGGGTAAACGATATGGATTGTGTGCCTGAAATAAATGCACACTAGGACCTGTAATTAATTGGTAGTTAAATAATGATCATTCCATCCTAAAGATACAAACATTTTCTACAACATATCATACTCATTATCCTAAAAGAAATCTTACTCACTAAAATCCAAGTCTGCCAATGTAGCAATTCATCATATCTGCCAATGTTCAAGTTGAAACAAATTTGCACTCTTGGGTCAAACCAATTACACTCTTGTTGATGAAATTTTAAAGGGTACATGATTGGAAAATACATAACCTTAGGATATAACGTTTCTTCATGTCTGAAAAATATCCTACATAACTATGTTTCCCACTTATACACAACTTTCACACAAGGCAAGTTGAAGCAAAACTTAGAATGTTGTAAGAAATCTGAAGTATAGATATTTAATTTCAAAGTAAATATATAACAATGTAAAATCATATAAAATAATTAAATAAAAAATATAAATTTTAATTAATCATATTGATCAATGAATGAAGCTTGGGTGTGCATTTTAGTGAAGAAATGCAATTTTGGCTTGCTTCACAAAAATGCATTCCCAACCTTCATTTTAAGGAAAAATTGAATGATTCAACATGGAGAGGGTTTTTTTACTCATCAGTAACTTTAATACAATTAAAAATTTCTAATTTTGTGATCTGAAGGTCACAGTTAATGTAAATGAATGTACTGCAACAATCGTAGTTCACGATGTCACCCCAAAAGTGTTAACGGTTTGTGAACACCATAAATTTATTGGAAGAAAATTAGTGTGTAAAATTTCTAATTAAATAGTATACAATTTGAATCAATAACATTGGCCATGAAACGAAGCCTGTGCATGCATTGTAGTGAAGAAAGGCAATTTTGGCCAGCTTCACAAAAATGCATGCCTTCCTTGATTTCAAGGCCAAAATGAATCATTCAACTTGGAGAGTATTTTTTTCTCATAGGTATCATTAATATAATTGAATATTTTTAATTTTTCATGTATATTTTGTGGTGTTCAATAATACTCCAAATCATATGGATTTCATAGGGTAAAAGGTGGGGCTTGTGTGCCTCAAATAAATTCACGCAAGGAATGTTTGGGAACAAGGGGATGGACTAAGAAAAATCAAACTTGAGTTTTAACAGTTGCAACTTGTAGTTTCTTGTTTAAAAACCCCTAAGGGTGGATGACCTTATTTTAGTAGTAATTAGATTTAAATGTTGCCAAGGGATAGATAAAGAGATATAAGCACATAGCGTTTGCAGGGTCTATTTTAGGGATTTTCTATATTGTACATAATTTTTAGGGTTTTAAGTTTAATATTAAGTCAAGTGACCTAGTTAGGGGTTGAATATAAATAGGTAAGGAGAATGGAGACACATAAGACTAGTTCTTATTTGTTGTTTGGCGATGAAGCCTAACTAGATATAGGGTTTCAATGACACTCATTGATTGGAAAAGTCCTGAAAAGGAATTCCCAACCCACATGAAAACGGTGACTAGAATTATAGGGCTTAAGAGAATGAAGGAACTTATGGGATTCAGTATCAACTAGGGCCTTTCTACTATAATTCAATATTTAAGATCTACCTAGGTGCTAACATGCCATGATAATACCTTAAGAAAATACATAACATTTAAATGTAAACAAATATTAAAAGATGAAAACTTAAAACTAATCTTAGAAAAACACATATTACCTCATAAAACAACAAATTTCATCATCATGAGCATAAATTCCACAAAAATGGTACTCTTCCTCAATAGTAGTAGAATTCCAATCAGGAAAAAACAAAAGGTAAAAGATAGTGAATTCCTTCCTCTTGTCGTTGGCCAATGTGTTGTGATTTACAAGTTAGAAGTCTCTTCCTATTTATACACGACCTAGGAGACCCCTGGAATGTGTGGGGAACATGCCTCCCAACATACATGAAGTACATCCTCATTAAATTTGGGTGGGCAATAACTCATAGTCACTAAATTTTTATTATGCTTGAATACTTCAAATTGGATTGCTTTTATAGTGTAAAAGGCACGGACTGTGTGCCTCAAATAAATGCACACTAGTACCTCTAATTAATTGGCAGCACAATAATGATCATTCCATCCTAAATATACAAATATTTTCTACAAAATATCATACTCATTATCCTAAAAAAAGATTACTTGCTAAAATCCAAGTCTACGAATGTAATAATTAATCATATTTGCCAATGTTCAAGTCAAAACAAATATGCACTCCTAGGCCAAACCAATTACACTTTTAGTAATGAATTTTTAAATGGGACATGATTGGATAATACCTAACATTAGGATATAACCTTACATCATGTCTAAAAATATCCTACATAACTATGCTTCCCACTTATAAACAACTTTCACATAAGGCAAGTCGAAGCAAAACTTAGAATGTTGTATGAAATATGAAGTATAAATTTTTACGCTCAAAGTAAATATATAAAAATGTAAAAGTGTGTAAAACCATTAAATAAACAATCTACAATTTTAATCAATTATATTGGCCAATACATGAAGTGTGGGTGTGTATTTTAGTGAAGTAAGGCAATTTTGTCATGCTTCACAAAATGCATGCCCAACCTTCATTTCAAGGCCAAATTGAATGATTCAAATTGGAGAGTATTTTTTACTCATGACTAACATGAATACAATTAATGCTTTCTAATTTTGTGATTTGAAGGTCAAAGTTAATGTAAATGAAAATGTTGCAGTAATCATAGTTCAAGGTGTCACCTCAAAAGTGTCAACAATTTGTGAACAACAAAAGATTACTAGAAGAAAATAGTGTGTAAAATTACTAATTAAATATTAAAAAAATCAATCATATTGGCCAAGAAATGAAGTTGTGCGTGCATTTTAGTGAAGCAAGGCAATTTTGACTTACTTCACAAAAATGCACATCTAACCTTCATTTCAAAGCCAAATTGAATGATTCAGCTCAGAGAGTATTTTTTTACTCATATGTAATATTGGTATAATTAAATATTTTATTTATATATATATATATATATTTATGTTGTTCAAGAATACTCCAAATTGCATGGATTTCAGAGGGTAAAAGGCAGGGTTTGTGTGCCTCAAATAAATGCACACTAGGAATGTTTGGGAACAAGGATATAGACTAATAAAAACTTGAATTTTAATAGTTGAAACTTGTAGTTTCTTGTTTAAAACCCTATAATTAAGGGTGGATGACTTTGTTTTAGTAGTAATTAGGTTTAAATGTTGCTAAGGGATAGATAAAGAGATATAAGTACTTATGGTTTGCATGGTATATTTTAAGGTTTTTCTATATTGTACATATTTTTTATGGTTTTAAGTTTAAGATTAGGTCAAGTTACCTAGTTATGGTTTGAAGATAAATAGGCAAGGATAATGGAGGCAAATAGGACTAGTTCTTACTTGTTGTTTGGTAATGAAGTCCAACTAGATCTAGGATTTCAATGCCACTCATTGATTGGAAAAGCCGTGAAAAGGAATTACCAACAAACATGAAAATGGTGACTACAATTCTATGGTTTAAGAGCATGAAGGAACTTGTGGGATTCACTATCAACTAGGGGATTTCTACTAATAGTCAATATTTAGGATGCACCCAGGGGCTAACATGACATGATAATACCTCAAGATAATACATAACATTTCAATGTTAGATAGATATTAAAAGATGAAAACTAAAAACCAACCTTAGAAAAACACATAGTACCGCATAAAATATAAAATTTCATCATCATGAGCATCAATTCCACAACAATGCTAGTCATCCTCAATAGTATTATAATTCCAAAAAAGAAAAAATATAGTTAACTCCTTCCGTTTGTCACAATGTGTTACGCTTTACAAATTAGAAGTCTCTTCCTATTTATACACGACCTAAGATATCTTTGAAATGTATAGGGAACATACCTACCCACATAGCATGAAGTACACCCTCATTAAATTTGGGTGAACAATAAACCCTCCTCATTAAATTTCTATTGTGCATGAATACTATAAATAGGATTGGTTCTATAGGGTAAATTGCAGAGATTGTGTGCCTCAAATAAATGGACACCAACACCTGTAATTAATTGGTAGTGAAATAATTAGAATTCCATCCTAAATATACACACTTTCTCTACACCATATCATACTCATTATGATAAAATAAATCTTACTCACTAAAATCCAAGTCTGCCAATATAGTAATTCATCATATCTTCCAATGTTAAAGTCGGAACAAATATGCACTCTAGTGCCAAATCAATTACACTCTTGGTAATGAGATTTAAAATGGGACATGATTGGAAAATACATAACCTTAGGATATAACCTTGTATCATGTCTAACAAATATCTTACATAACTATATTTCCCACTTATACACAACTTTCACATAAGGCAAGTCAAAGCAAAACTTAGAATGTTGTATGAATTCTGAAGAATAAATATTTAAGCTCAAATTAAATATATAACAATGTAAAGGTGTGTAAAATAATTAAATAAATAATCTACAATTTTAATCAAATATATTGGACAATAAATGAAGCCTATGTGTGCATTTTTAGTGAAGTAAGACAATTTTGGCCCGCTTCACAAAACGCATGCCCAACCTTCATTTCAAGGAAAACTTGAATGATTCAACTTGGAGAGTATTTTTTTACTCATAAGTAACATTAATACAATTAATTTTTTTCTTATTAGTGACATGAAGGTCAAAGTTAGTGTAAATGAAAGTGCTGCAACAATCACAGTTCACAATGTCACCCCCAAAAGTGTCAACAGTTTGTGAACAACAAAGCTTACTAGAAGGAAACTAGTGTGAAATTAGTAATTAAATAGTATACAATTTGAATCAATCATATTTTTCAAGAAAAGAAGCCAAGGTGTGCATTTTAGTGAAGCGAGGCAATTTTGACATGCTTCAAAAAAATGCACGCCCAACCTTAATTTCAAGGCCAAATTGAATGATTAAACTTGGAGAGTATTTTTTTACTCGTCGGTAACATTAATACAATTAAATATTTTTATTTTTCACATATATATTTATGTTATTCAAGAATAGTCCAAATTGCATGGATTTCATAGGGTAAAAAGCAGGGTTTTCATGCCTCAAATAAATGCACACCAGGAATGTCTGGGAACAAGAGGATGAATTAAGAAAAATCAAACTTGGATTTTAATAGTTGAAACTTGTAGTTTCTTAGTTAAAACCCTATAATTAAGGTTGGATGACCTTAGTTTTGTAGTGATTAGGTTTAAATGTTTCCAAGGGATAGATAAAGAGATATCACCTAGGGTTTGCAGGGTATATTTTAGTGTTTTTCTATATTGTACATATCTCTTAGGGTTTTAAGTTTAAGATTAAGTAAAGTGATCTAGTTAGGGCATTTACTATAAAAAGGTTTGGGTGACATTTTAATGCAAAAAGGGAATTTATTATCATTTATCAATAAGCAATTGCATGATGGAAATTTGGCCAATTATATCTATGAGAAAGAAATGATGGCCATCTTACATGACATCAAAATCTTGCAACCCTATTTTTAAAAGTATTATTTTTAATAAACTGTATCTTATATCTAAATATTAAATTTGAATTTTTAATTCTATGTCTGAGAAAAATATGAGTAAAGGAGAAAAGTTAAAGCACCTTATAAACAATTTTATTCACTTAAGAAAATTTTATTTTCTTTATAAAAATTATTTATAGAGAAAAAAATCATTTGTGTGTGCATTCCTCATTATTTATTCAACATGCATTCTTGTATTCAACGTGCCTTCCTCATGATTTGTTTAGCATGCATTCTTGCATTCAACATGCATTCAACTAGTGTACCTTGAACCTAGACAATGATGGCCTCAATCGAAACAAAGGTGTCATCTTCCCTGCAAATAGTTGACACACAAGGTTCCCAGGAGTAGTTCACAGTCAAAGAATTCAAAGAGCATGTCGATACACAAAAATATACAAACAATTGTCCACCCGATATGCTAGATATTCTGAGAAGAGCAGAGGCTTATAAATTTATATTTGGACAGTTCAATTTCCAAAATGATGAGATATATGAGGCCATAGAAAATTATGATGATAAAGTGACGTAATTAAAAATATTTGGGTAGAGGATTTAACTAGACGCTAATTTAGTTGCAAGAGCAACAAAAATTCCATGCGGAGGGGGAGCAATATTGTACTCCAAGAAAACCCCTAAGCTAGAAAAGATTGAAATAGATAGTAAAATATGTGGGAAAAAAGTATTTGTTCCGAGGAATGGATTAAAAATGCAAGATGTTCCCCAAGGACTATACAAATCCTTGATTCAATTTGTCCTTAGGAAAATTATGAATCATCACAAGATTGATATTTCTAGTGACTCCATGAGGCTAGTTATTCATTGGGTTGAAGGTAGGGCCATAGATGTCCCTCATTTGTTGGCTAAAAAATTGCATTATGCCCTACAATAAAGTAAATTTAAGAAGGTTAAGTCTAATTTCCCGGGAACATTGTAGGAAATTATTGATTTGTATCAAATCTGTGTTCAAACAAGGCCTCTTATAACTTACATTAGGAGATCAACACCAATGAAAACCATTGAGGAAGAACCTAAAAATACTCCAATGGAAGGTGTGGGAAATTTTGCTAATACAATTTTCAATGCTGAGGATATAGTTTCTAGTGTTGTAGTAGACTTACAAGTATATATGGATGAAGATGAGGATTTGGAAGGTATGGACTATTATATGGAAACATTTAATGATGATTTTTCTATAATAGACATAATCCCTTCTATACAATTGGCACTTTAGTATAATTTCCCTTCTATGAGTGATTCAACATCTACATCTCCAAGTTTAAATGTGCATAGTCCACCATATAGTTTCAATAACAAATTTATTTTCTCAATATATGATAGATTAATTCATTACAAACAAGTTGCAATGGATGATTCTTCTTCTATATACAACTAGAAGGAAAAGTATGAACTAAAGGAGAAGGAAATTATTGAATGCATCAAGAACATTGCAGTGTTGCAATAAAAAATTGTGTAACAAACACAAAAATCAATGAAAGACATAAATGGCAAGGATAAAATTATCAATGAATTTCTTAATGAGGTATCGATAATGGGAGATGAATGTATGAGGGAGATATATTCTCTACAAGCAAAGTTAAAAGAAGTTCATGTTACATCTGATGAAAAAATTAGTTAACTTTAAGATGAGTTGATAAGAAGAGCAGAGGTTCTCAATACACCTCCATTGGAAACTTTAGATACTTCTGAGGCTAAATTAGTCAGGATATTGGATGAAAAAGATACATTTATTGAAGATTTAAAGGTTGAATTTGCAAATAAGAGGACAAATAGAAGCATGAATCATATATTGAAGAATACAAGAAAAAGCAACTAAGTTAGGGAAAACCTGTCATAAGAAAGCTAATAAGTTGAAAGAGAGATATCTTGAAATTATCTAGGCATAACACAAGATTAAAGAACTTGAAAAGAAAAAATATCGACATAGTAAAGAAGGTGGTATTAAGAGTGGGGATAAAGGTAAGGGTAAGGGTAAAGGTACAAGTCAGGATATAGGAGTAAAACAAATGCCTTCAATGGACTTGGAGAAATCCCAGCTAAAAGCACAAGTGAAGGCTTTAGGACACCATCTCAACCATGAATTTTGTGGGTTATTTGTATTCCTCACCACAACTTTTTGAATCATTGAAGAAGTAGGTAGTTGAGAGAGAATTTGTTTTTACAGAGCTACACCATGATCCCATGAGTGATTGAAAAGCACAACATTTGGGATGACACATGGAGATACAAAATTTGAAATCTAAAATATCTAATTTGCAACAGTAATTATAGAGGCCCACACATGAGCAATACCACTTATGTCTATTGAAAATATGCAACAATGGAGGGAAAAAAAACTTGAGGATAAAGTACAACAACTCACTAGTGAATTGGTCAATTCTAAATAAACAAAAATCTGCAAAGGAATATCGTGAAAGGAAGGAAACTGAGCATGAGGAGAAATATATGAAGAATGTGAAATTATTGAATAGGCTAAGCCAAGAAAATGCCAATTTGAGAGAACATTACGAAAATAAACTTCGAGAGCTTCAAAAAAATTAAAGGATGTGTCTATTGTAGTGCCAGAACAATGACAGGTCTCCACAAAAGGAAAGAGACATTTTTCTTCTCAAGTGGAGTGCTTGTAGAATCCTCCCAAGTATGAGTGCTTTTATAATCCTCCCAAGTATCCTAGAGTTTTATAATAACAATTTTTAGGTTACACGCACACACACACACATATATTTCATGTTAACATGGAGTAGATATCATTATATTTTCTATTAATGTGCATTTTAAAATAAATTTCTAGTCTTTTTTGAGAACTTACTTTCATGTCTCCTTCATGGAGTTTTTATCTGGTTGTGGTCTCACTAATATCTAGTTACTCTTTTTTTGGACAATGTAATGGACTTTTATAAGCTGATAGCTTACTAACTCGAGAAATCAGTACTATGAAATGTACTAAATTTCTATTTGAAATAAGAAATATGTCTTATTTCCATAATAGAACAAAATTACAATATGTTTAGTGCATCATATGGTAGAATTTACTATAGTGTGCCTCAAAAGGTAATCTGGGGATTGTTGGAGTTAGAGGTGTATTTTTTAACCAAAATGTTAAAAAAATTATGTCTTATGCCTTGGGGATTGACACTGCCTCAATTAATCAGGAAGAGATGTGGGCTGCCTAGAAAGGTCTTTCCATTCTTCTTAAGCATGGTTTTAAGTTTTCTATTGTAGTGGGAGACTCCAATATTTTTTTCCAAAGGAAAATTCAACTTCTATTAATAAGGAAATTGCATAAAGCTTACATCAGATACAAATTTAGCGGAATTAAAAAATAATAATAAGATTGTATATGTCAACATCACCAAGAATATAATCCACATATCCTTATCTCACCAGACAAAATATCCTTCTAAGACTGAAAAAATAGTACAAAAATAAGACTTCAAGTCTCAAGAAATTATCAACTCTAGCTCCAACATTCCAAATCATTAAGCAAAATACATAATGCCTTTACTTAGTAAATAGATAGTATACAATTTGAATCAACCATATTGGCCAAGAAATGAATCCTAGGTGTGAATTTTAGTGAAGCAAGGCAATTTTTTCCTCGACAAAAATGCAAACCCAACTTTCATTACAAGTTCAAATTGAATGATTCAATTTGGAGATTATTTTTTTACTCATAAACAACATTAATACAAATAAATTTTTCTAATTTTTCACATAGAAAATAATTTTTCTTAAGCTTAGTGAAATATTTAAATTTGTTTTGCAATATAAATTAATGAACAAACTTTGCATACATTTAGCCTAATGGTTTGGATTAACATTATTTTACATATACAATATATGCAATTATATTTTTTAACAATTTCATATTTAATGTATTGTTATTCAATAGGTTCTTCATTCTAGTTTTGTCTGAGTCTAACCAATAAGATGACAACAACTCTAAACCATTCTCAGCCAATAAATTACCACTAACCATGCTAACTCTTATCAAATTAATCTTATTTTTTTCTCCCAACAATTCATTGCAAATATTGAACACTTTAAGGATATTGCTATAGGTAATTTGTATCGACACAAATAATATTGAAGCATTTTAAAGTTTGGGCCATAAAAATCATCATTTTTTAAACATGGATTACAAATAATTTTGAAAATTTAGAAGTCTTTCTCATTAACATTATTTTTTGCAACAATGTCATCCAGTGTATCATTGTCAATGTTCATATGTTATTTCAAGTATTTAATATTATGATCATCCTCATCTTGACATGCATCATCTTCATCATCATTGAAATTTGATTGTAGACCATCTATATTGTTACCAAATGTATTTGGATCATCATTTTCTATACCATCCATATTGTTGTCTTCTATAACATCATCTAACTTTGGATTGTTGTCTTCTTGTGCCTAAACATAACCATCTTCAACATCATCATGGATGTCAATTTCTTCAATGTTCTCTAATTCCTCTCTCTCATTTTGTTGGCCATCATTGTTCTACTCAATATCCATTAATGCACAATCAAATACATGCCTTAATCTTAGATCATAATGTATGACAAATATCCATTTCGGGTCCAAAATATCTTCATAGAAAAATACCTACACATGAACAACATACATATATTAGACCTATGTTATAACAATTTTATTATTTAATAAACACACACACAGAGATAAATAAATAAATATATATATATATATATATATATATATATGAATTAATATATTAATGATCACTACCACTTATTGTTTGAGTTAAAGAAATAATTTCTCGCAATGAATTGGTAGAACGTAAGACTCCTTATCATTTGGTAGGAACCTTGATGAATCTATAGAAAATAATCCATGATGGGTAAAATTTCTCCATGTCCTCTCAAATGCTTCATACCATATACACTTAAAAAAACAACAATTAAAAGAGTTGTAATCCAACTCAATAATTTCTTGGATTTTCCCAACATATTGTAGATTCCCTTCAATAATACTTTTATCTTTTGATCTTGATTGATTGGATTGCTTGAATCAACCATGATGCCACAATCAAAGTATTGTCTCTTTACATCTACACTATAATGGCAATCATACGCCCACATTACAAGATATCCTTGTCTGTGAAAGACCATTTATTTCAATGAAAAAAATATAATGATGAATATTAAAATAGTTAATAGTGTCAAAACTATAAGGAAAGAACATTTTGTAAAATTCCAATTGTACCTTTCTGTCGCATCCACTACACATGTTGATTTTATCTTCTTTTATGTTTGAATCTATACTTGAATCTTCTCTTTGATTTTGAATTTGTTCAGTAACCCTTTGAGTGTGCAATATTTTCCCCTTTCCCAAAGTAAATCAATGGGAAGTGGAGTATTCCTTGGATTCGATCTCTTAAACTATCTCCTTAATTCTAACACTACTATCTCCTTAATTCTAACACTTCTCTCTTTTTATCATATAAATCAATCCATTTGTTCATAAAATACATGTGGTATAGAACGAACTTGTCGAGTCTAGCACTTTCATCTTCACCTATTAAATGTTCACATGTTTATTTCAAACCCCAAATGTCATGTAGTTAAATTGACAAATAAATTATAAATTAAATTAATGATTGCAAGGAAATAAACCACAATGATCATGAATTCTTTACTAATTTCTACTTGAACACCATTATATTGTGACTTTTATCTTTCAATATATGATGCTCATTCTTCATCCTAGAAGCATGACCCATATTCAAAATCCTTACCAATAAATTCACATAGGAAGAAAAATGCTTCATTCAATACATAGCCTTCATCCACGCAACCCTCTCAATGAGCCTTTTGTCAGACATGTCTTTTTAGAGTTTTCATACACCTCTCAAAGAAAAACATCCACCTCGTTGATACGACACCCTCCAATTCAACATCATCGAATAGGTGTATAAGTAAATGGACTTGTACGTCCATGAAACTTGTAAGGAGCTCATTCTCAAATACACATATAATTTTTGCAATTTCCTTCTTCTATTTTGGCACTTCACATTTGTGGATCTCCTTGGTCACCCACCTAATATAAGAATAGAAAAGTATTATGAACCTTTAGTCAAAAAATAAAAATTAGCTTAATATTTGTATGTCTCTCACACATGAACATTTCATATCACATACCTTGCAAATGTTGACAATCGACTTATGGAATTAATTAAGTCAATGGTAATACATGAATCCCCCTTAATTTCCGATGGCATGATATTCTATCAAATTTTTTTTTATCAAAGGTCATTATTAATTGTTCTCACACAACAAAGTATCAAAATATATTTGTACTTAATCAACATTACCAGTAAAAGTGAAATGATGATAATATCTTCACGCAATTACGAAAATCATGTGTTTTAAATCTTGCCACATGTCCATCAACTGTAAAATATTTTTTTCCAATGATGACCCATAACCAATAGGTTTCCTCATTGAAAGAATGAGTTTTTTTAGTTGGTATAACTTTTTTTTCTTTTTCAAAATCCACGGAGCTTCTACATATGTTTCATTTTTCTCTATTTGGCGACATATGTCTTCTATCAAATTTGGTACGTGAAAGAGAAATATCCCTCCTTGAAGTCAAGGTTTCTTTCTCTTTGCCTAATATATGTCGAAATATAGAACCTAGGACATTTTTGAAGATTTGCATAGGATCTAATATGCCTGGCTATTAATAGATCCTTCTAGTAAGGGATCTCATAAAATATGGCTTTCATTTTCATTCCTTCTAGCATATTAACTACAACTTGTTATAGTTCTTCAATTAAGTCACCCACATCAAAAAAATCCTCCCAATATTTCGATTCAACATCTTCATACTTCTTAAGCCAATCACCTGGACCCATAATCATGGGAAGGCATCTATTTTCAAATTTTCCATCAATTTAATTCTTCTAGAAATTTCTAAACTTATGATCTAGTAGTATAAAAACCATGTTGTCTGCATAAATAAATTTATGTAGATCTTTAAAATAGCACCCTTGAAATTGTTCTACATATCTTCGAAATGAAAATAACCCCTTTTTTTGAATTACTACAATTCAATAAGTAATGTTAATAACATAAAAATAATATTACAAAAGTAAGTATGAAAGTTGGGATGAAAATACATTACGAGTGTAAATTTGTAAATATTGTATCATACCAGAACAAACACCAAGTCCTAGGAAAGCATGAATAATCCAACATAGCACACCATACAACATGAAGGACCTATATAATGGAGGATGTGATATTGCATACATCCTTATGCCTTTCCACATCAGTTGCATCTTAATCAATAAAAGGCGCAATATAAACATCCATTTTTTTACTTGATGTTTTCCTGGAATAATGAGAGTTAACATAAGGTGCTCCTTTCTAACACTCATCCATGGGGGAATATCGTATGATATCAATTTGACTAGTCAAACACTATTATTTGAGCTTAGGAAAGAGAATGGGAACACTCCATCAATTACAATACGAAACCTAATATTACGGGGTTCATCTTTGATTTTTCTTGGTCATTTTTCCTCTATATGTTTCATTGCTTTGGAGTCAGTCAGAATTCGCATGAATCCATCTTTACTCCTATTATTTGCATGTCAGTCCATCAATTGTGTAAGTGACTTGCAACAAAACATTCATTGAATTCTAGGTATAATTGGCATGTGACATAAAACCTTCTTTAGAATTGTAGGACCTTGTACATTTGTACGATATCTCCTCTTTGCACACAAGGAATTCTACCTTGCCTTGATATTCATCTCTGTATAAAAAACGATCATTTTTACATGAATTAATTTTCTTATATTCACTCCCCAACTCAACCAACAACTAATGCACTTCTATGCAAGTTGATGGCAACTTATTCTCTTCAAAGAATATTTTAGTTTTTAGTGGCCTATAATATAATCCGATATTAAATCAAATGAATGTTTGACTTATGACGAACATGTTTGATATGCCAATCTATACTAGGACTATTTATTTACAATGTATGGTTTTAAAATTCCCTTAAATAAATATAAAAAAGTTGATGAATGTTTACGAATTACATATGCCAATTCACAATGCAAACTAAGAAATAGATTTCAACCCACTTTTGTAGGGTAGTGAATCCTTTGTTTGACCAACCAAATAGTGACTTGATTTCCAATAATATTAATGTTCATGCAATTTTTGAGGTTCTAATTGCACCTGATTTGAAAATAGGTTTCTTAGATGCTTTCTTGATTGAGTCTTTCAGGTTGTTATCATCAAGATCACGTTGGTGCTAGTTACCCCTGCTATCATCATTACCGTCAACTATATGATCATTATCGTCATCATTTTTTCCATCCCCAAGGAAACCTGTAAGAATTTCATTCAATCCTTATTCATGCATTATAGTTTTACTATCATCATCATCATTAAGGCTAGGCAATTGTTACACAGCATTTTGTCACTGTCCTTGTATCCTTGTTCCTTGATCCTGGAGGACCTCTACAGTGAACCCCACATGATTTTCCTTCATGAAGAAACTCCCATTGTGTCCCTATTCATGAGCAGATCAATTCCATATTGCACCATTTCCCCTGAAACTTCTGTTTTTCCCAGTTTACAAGACCGACGCTAATGACCTTTATCTCCCCCATGTCGACGTGCAAAGATTAGCACTATCCCTAGCGCCAACAGAAGTGACTGAGCTATGTTCCAGTCGTGTCGGTCCTATTATGGAAATTTTTTTAAATTAAGAGCCAAAGCTTCCAACTCTAGAAGCTTCGTAACAAAAGTCTGGTAAATGGTTTGGCCAGATGGGGTCAAGGATGTTAGTTTGGGCTCCTTTCCCCTATAATGATGGAACTACCTCAAGGGATAAGACCTTCTCCCATGAGAAGAGGATCCATCTCCCATCCATTCATCCTATATAAACCTCCCTTCTTCCCAAGCACAAGCTAGTGTTAATGTTGGTGTGTTAGTGCTATTTTGGTTTGCAGTAAACATCAAGCTATTCATAATTGTAGCTATCTAGTTGTGTGAGGGAGAAGTGTGATTTGGTTTGGAGTGAAGCCCAAAGGGAAGAACCTTAAAACTGTTTTTAATTGAGGCCATCATGGAATGCTAGCAGAAGTGTGTGGGAACCTAGTCTTGTCAGAGGAGAACTGCAACGTCAAGACAATGGTTGTAATCTCTCTTTGATATCAATATATATGCAACTATCGATTGATTTCCTACATGTTTTTTCATCTTACATATTCATGGCTTAATGTTTCTTGACTTGCTAATAAGGTTGAATTACAATTTTTCTATTATCACGGTTTTTGTTTGTTGTTGTTTACTTGTTTCAGGTGCTTGAAGAAGGAAGCGAGAGATAGATGGAATGAGCAAGCAAGGACATCATCAAACGAGATAGGCGTACTAAGAGGTAGACCCTCTTAATTGGTTCTAACCTAAGGAAATCTTCCATAGAATGTATCTGTTGTGGCTAGACCATTATTGGGCTAGAGGAATTTGTTTATGTCTGCACTTATAATTTTACTTCACCTCAAATTTGTGACCATACTGGGGAACCAATCCTTTTGTTTGTCTTGGATTTCATGATTTCATGAGAACTTTCCTAGTTCCACTTTTTCCCTTTGGTCTTGTTTCTTTTCTCCTGCTTAATGGCCTGAGTTTGAAATTCATAGTAGTAGATCTGGTCTCCATTTCAAAAAAAAAAAAAAATCTTATCTCCCTCGATCAACATGATTAATCTGCTAACAGTGGCGCCGATCAACATGATATGCTGAGGAACAGTTGCGCCGACCAACCTCTGGCACTTGTTGTTAGTTAGGCAGTTGCGTCGATGCCTATAAGTGATGATTAGGGTTTAACCCAAATCTTGGCCAGTGTGTTTTTCTCTTGTGATTTTGACCCTGTAAGCCTTTTGGACCATTTTCTCCCTGACTAGAAAGTTTCTTTTCATTTGGTTTTGTTTTCTTGTTGGCTTATCATCCTTCTACTTGATTGCTTGAGTCATTGGGTGGTCAGCGACAATAGGGAATCTATTTTGTCATATATTCATCTATTTTTGAACTTAGTAAGTCGGGTTGTAGGTGTACTTACTCCTTGCATTTTTTTTTCGGTCCTTTTACGACTTTGACCTCTATTATGTAAGTTTGAAAAGTTTTTGTTTGCTTGTCTAAATGTTTCTTTTCTGGCATGGATTACGTTGCTTGTCTTTTTGTTGGAAAAGTCAATGTTTCATTAATCTGAATGAGCCTCTCTTTTCTTGTTTTCATTTGCTTCAAGAGCTTATTGTCTCGAAAACTTTTTCATCAAAGAATTGTATGTGAAAAGTTTATTTTGTTGTTTCATGAAAAGTGTAAAATTCTAGTTTGTTGCATCATTGTGCTACAATAGCTTGCATCATTAAAAGACTAGATCGCATTGGCATTTGGAAAATGAAAAAAACTCTTTTTGCTTTCGAAAGGACTGTTAGATATGTGCTTGTCGGGAAATTAGGAATTGGAATGCACTTTTCATTAGGTCATTTTTCGAAAAAGTAAGGTAGTGAAAGATCATTTTGCTTTTAGTTGCTTGATTGTTTGCATTTGATTGAGTAGTTTCTGCCCTCTCTAGTGTAGGCATTTCATCTAATTGAAAGGGTCTTGTCTCATTTAGTTGCATTTTAGGTTTTTTTAGTCGCATCGCTAAGACCTGAAAACTGAAACATAACTCAAGATAAACTTTAAAATGAGTTCAATTAACCTAAGGTGCATTTGACATTTAACGATCATATCTAGAAGGTCTAGGCTAGAGATGTGTTCCGGCGTTTTTAAACCTAGTAGTTGTCATTATCTTCAGCATTAGACAGTGCTAGTATAGATTTATGCTCCCCATACCATCAAGTATATAACGAGAGACCCCTTTAGGCTACAATCCTTTATCCTTAGGAAGTCGAGTCAGCCACCTTGCAAACGTGATACACCAAACACAACATTTGGGGAGATTGCCTACTCGTACTTCTCGGTTCGCCGGGAGGTATTCTGCAATTCACGGTTGCCTAGTAATCTTGTTTACCTAGATCATCCAGAGCAGTCATTTGATCTTTTTGACTCATTAAACTTAAAATATTGTTCGAGCACTTGTCCTTTCGGGCTCATTTCCAATCGAAAGCAATAGAGTCATCTTTGTTTCTTTCTCAACTCTTAAAAAATGAAAGAGCACCAGTCTTTTATGCGTCTTAATAATTGATTGCCTACGATTCAAAAACACCCTATTAGTCTTTTTGAGACCAAATCATGATTTTCCCCTAAATAACATTTTAAAGCCTTGAAGTTAATTTTTCTGTCGACTAAGACAAGTTCATCGTGGCTGAACCATCTAATTCACCCAATTCCTCTTCCTCTCCTCCACTTGAAAGATTGTCTGAGAAGCCATTTCCTGAGTTACCAGAGTCACTAGAGGACCAAGGTATTGAACTTGTCATCTCATCCCTTGCCTACTTTTGATACTGGGTCATCTACTGATCTTGGCCCGGAATCTCCAGAAAATCTCGTTCAAACTCCTGAGGAGACTAGTTATCTATCCTCTAAATCCTCTGTTTGACCTTGTTGTGATATCACGTAGTGTCGTTACAATCCATACGACCAACCGAGTGTTCCATTGGAACTATCCCCTTGTACTTCTTCGGCCATTCGTCGTCATTTGTTTCTATAAATGGAACCTGAAGGTGATGCTCCAGTCACCTATCTAGAAGAGTCCAAAGTTTCTAATTCACACATTGTTGAGGAGGAAGAGTTGCCTTTTTATCCTGAGGGTTTCGCCTATTCAGGGGGTATTCCCACCAGTTTTCCACCCAATTAGCACAGTTGGTTTCATGTACACCTAGTGCCTCATCACTTTACCATAACCCTGTTTGGGCGTCAGGCACCATGCCTACGTCAAGTTTGTTCGTTGCGAACAAGACTTCCCAACAGGTTTTTACCTTAGTCCCAGTGCAACCCACCATTTTTAATACCCTTGTATCATTAATCCGAGTTACATGTCAGGCACAACCAGTAGTTTCGAAGAATGTCCCTGTCAGTTCCTCCATCCCTCTAGCCAGTGGCCAGGCTATGCCACCTCCTGGGGGGCAAAACCTGAATGTTTCTATGGTGTCAGGTGCCACCAATGTGAGTGGCTCACAAGCTCACATGCTTGGTATTATTCACCCTGCTAACCCTACTAGGTCAAGCAATGTCCAGTATCGACAGGTTGAGAATCTCATTGGTCCGTCTGGATCAAGCAATGTTCAGTATCAGCAGCCCTATGGGGCTCAGGTCCAATACCAAACTCCTTACGTTCCATATGGTTCTTAAGGAATGGTTAATCAACCTTACACCCTCCAATCCAAGCAGTGCATTCAGCCTGGCTATGGCCAGATTCAGTTCAGAAATTTCCCGGGCACTGTTCAAGTACCCTTGAAATAGTAATGACAGCATCTACAACAACAAGGGAAACCTTTGTTACCGCAAGGGCAACCTTTGTTGCAACAAGGGCTCTCTGCGCAACCGTAAGGGCTCTCTGTGCAACAACAAGGGCAAATGATCCTGCAACAAGGTTAACTACAACAACCGCAAGTTCAACCCTTGCAACAGTTGCAGCAAACCGTGCAGCATCAGATGCAATATGCTTTGCACACCTCCCAACCCATTTCCCCAACCTCTGCAGCCTGAGGGACAAATTTTCAACCGCAAGGTCAACCCTCGCAATAGCAAAACCAACCAGGGCATCAGCAATCCGTGTATACATATCAGCAGGGTCAAACCTTGCAAGGGCAGGGTCAAGGTCAAGTCCTGCAATAGGAGGCTCAAAATCCTAATGTCCTAGGTCAACATGTCCAGAATCTTGTCGGCCAAGGGCATCAAGTACAAAACCCTAATGCCCTAGGTCACCAGTTTCAAAATCCTTTTGTTCAAGGGCAGCAGGTACAAAATCCTCTTGTTCAGGGGCAACAGGTTCATCACCCATATGTTCAAGGACAACAGGTCCAATATCCAAATGTCCAAGGTCAACAGGCTCAACAACCTTTTAACTTGTATGTTGCTTATCAGCAACCTATGGTCGAACAATTCTAAGGTATTCAAGGTCAAAATCCTCCATATGGTTAAGATAATCTACAATGGGGGTAGCCTCAGATGCCATATGGCCAAAATCCCCCACTGTGGGTCCAAAATACTTACCAGCAGGGATGGGCTCCTCCATTTGGACCCGCTTATTGACCTCCCATGCCTTTTAACACCCAATTTCCATTCTTGGCTCCACTGGAATTTCCAGATGTATATCGCCTCACGAATGATCCAATCCTTCATTCATCGTAATGGCCTCCAGTTTCGTCCAAGATACCAAGTGATTGTCCAAAGTTCGATGGGAAAGCCAAAGAGGATCCTCAGGCCCATGTGATGACATATCACCTCTGGTGCTCGTCGAACTCGTATGTTGATGATTCCATTTATCTTCATCTTTTCCAATGAACCCTCACAGCCACTGCAACCAAGTGGTACATCGAGCTACCTCGAAGTACTTACTATGACTTTAACTCTTCAGCCATGGCTTTCGTCACGCATTTTCAATTTCCGGTTCACTATGAAACTAGCACCTATTTCCTTACTTCGCTTAAGCAAGATACTGCGACACACATCTCTGATCACTTCCATGAATGGAGATTTAGATGTCACCTAATCAAATTTGAGATCGTTGATCAGCTGCTCATTGAATGGTTCACCAAATCATTTTTGGCCCCAATTGCTCGCGATATAGCTATGGGTGGATGTGTTACTGAAGAGCAAGCCATTACTCGTGCCCAGTACTTAGATCTAGTTTACTTTCAGTCTAGCACTTTGTATGAGTTATTACCCAATGCTCTACGGCTATCATCTGATCCGGCAGCATCAAAGTCACAAGTTGTACCTCTCGTTGATGGAGTTATTAGTTCAGTATCCTAGACCCCTGCTAAATATTCTTCCAAATAGAAGTCGTTCTCAAATACTATTCCTAATAGTTCATCCCAAAATCCACTCCGCCCTAGTAAAACCTTAGAGATCCACGCTATTCAATCTACTTTAGCGGACAAATCCTTGAAAGGAAAGAAGAAAGGAAAAGGAAAGGGTAAAGTCGATGCCCCGAAACAGGGTCCTCCCAAATCGTCTGCTGGTGAATCTTCGCAACGGAAACCTAAGTATCCTTGCCTCATTTGCGAGGAATATTACTACACTAAGGATTTTCCGTGATAATCCAAAGTTAGTCACTTGCTCAAAGGGACCCCCACTGTCCTCAAAGAGCCATTTCCATCTCAGCAAACCCAAATGGTAGACCAACCCCAATTTGCTTCCTCTGGATCTCAAGTGTTCATGATGAGTATGCCTATTAATGTGGCTACTAGATCGAAAGATTATCAAACTCCTGCTTCAAAAGCTAGGAGAGAGAAAGAAGCAACACCTTCTTCTTCTACCCCGAGTTCTAGCCCTCTTCATATTGTGCGCCCTAACCCTGATTTCGCTATACGGCCACCCTCTTGACGTGTGCTGCAGAAATCCCTGTATAATCCCAATGCCCGAGCTGCTCAACACTACAATATTGTTGAGGATTTGGCTCAGGCACCATCCGCTATGTCGGCTCTCAAGGTGCTCTAAATCTTCCCATCACAACGGAAATCTTTGTTGTCAACTATCGGGGGCATCAATCCCACCGATTATGATTTGATATTTGATCTAGAGAACCATGTTCTGCGTCTCCCTCATCAGATTGTATTTCTTATTTAGGTAATCATCAATGAGAAGACCATCCACCGAACTGTCATCAATGAACGTGCCTCCACCTAGATCATGTCAACTGCATGATGGAAGGATATTGGTTCTCCTACTTTGAACCAATCTTCGAACACTCTGGAAGATCTCGATGGGCGTGATTTGCGACCCTTCGGTGTCTTACCTAACCTTGCCATCACTCTGGAAGGCAAGACAGTGCAAGTCGAGGTAGAAATTATTGATGCTAATCTTAATTATAATCTTCTACTCAGTCGAAGCTGGACCCATGCCGTGCATGCCGTGGCCTCCTCATTATTTCGCATTATTCATTTTCACCATCAAGAGAAGATTGTCACTATCAACCAGTTGTATTTCTTTGCCTCTTCCTCCTCAGATGGCAATGTTCCATACATCAAGCACACGGGTGCTCCTTATGAGAGTGTGGGGGCAGGTCTTTTCAAAGATTCTACCTTAATGGGAATTTTTCCACTCTCACCTCTTCATGTTGCCTCTGTCAACATGATCTCGGTCAAATCCAATCCTTGGGTCATACCTTCACCAGATCTTGTTGATACTTGGGGCGAGGTTATGCCGCTTAGTCCCGCCGAAGTAAATTACGTGGAAATTGTTTTAGCTTCGAGTTTTGCATCCTCTTATTCCTTTATGTCGAAGACCTCTCTCGATATGTACTCTCAATCCCCATGGCTTGTCACTTTGGAATCACCTAATCCCCTAGCCGAGACCTTCCTTGTTGATGAAGGTATCATGGAATTCATGTCTCTCAAGGAACCACCTTGGATCGATACTCATCATCACTCCTCATTCCTGCCTCATCCAACAGTCATGTCTACTATTTTCGAAGAGTCCTCTTCTCCGTTTCCACGACCGATCGTTACTCACGAAGTATGGTCGGAAGGAAATTTGGGTAATATTACCCAAACGATGGCAATTGACATTTCTATCAAACCCGGTATCGTTGAAAATGTTCATATCGGGGTATCTTGTTCTCCAGATGAGATCAAGACATATACTTGTCTATTTTAGGAATTTCGTGATGTGTTTGCATTGTCCTATGAAGAAATGCCCGGCATTGATACTAGAATTGTAGTGCACGAAATGCCAACTTATCTGCACGCGAAGCCCATTCACCAATGACTTCGCCCGGTCCGTTGTTATTAAGGGTGAAGTTGAAAAACTTCTCAAATCTAGGTTCATCTATCCCATTCCCCTTACAGACTGGGTGTCCAATATCATCTTGGTGACTAAAAACCAAGGCACGATCTACGTTTGTGTTGATTATCGAGATCTCAATCGTGCCTGTCCTAAAGATAACTATCCTACTCCCTTCATTGATCAAATCATTGATGAATGTGCAGGTAGTGAGATCTTTTCCTTTATGGATAGTTTTTCTAGTTACAACCAGATCAACATCACACCAGCAGATCAAGAAAAGACATCTTTTATCTGTTCGTGGGGTACGCTCGCGTACAAAAATCTCCCTTTCGACCTCAAAAATGTTGGGGCTACGTTTCAAAGGGCAATGTCCTATGTGTTTCATGATATTCGCAACATTGTCTAGCCTTAGTGGGATGACCTTCCCACTCATTCTCGTAGGTGCCAAGATCACCCAGACCATCTTCAATAGATTTTTCTACGCTGCAGACACTATAACATTCGGTTAAACCCGCACAAATGTGTTTTCTGCGTAGAATCCAGACGACTCCTCGGCTTCATTGTTTCCAAGGATGGTATTCGCCTTGATCTACTAAAATTCGAGGCCATTGTAAATTTACCCCCTCCATCTTCACTGCACCAACTCTAGAGCCTGCAAGGAAAGGCAAACTTTCTCCGTCGTTTTATACCCAATTATGTTGGGTTAGCCACAAAATTTACCCGGTTGCTAAAATAAGGAATGCCCTTTGTATGGGACGAGGTGGCCTAAAAATCCTTTGATGATTTCAAGGCCATCCTTATAAATTCTCCTCTGTTGCACCCACCGGATTATTATCGAGATTACTTCCTTTACCTAGCCGCAAACCCTAGCACCATTGTTATGGTTTTGGTCCAAGACGACGATGAAAGCAACAAACATGTGATCTACTACCTTAGTTGGAATCTCCTTGACACTGAAACGTGTTATGCACATGTCGAGAAGTTGGCTTTGGCTAGCGTCCAAGTTGTTCAACACTTTCGGCACTATATCCTTTTACGTACAACTACAATTATTTCTGAATGCAACCCCATGACCTATATCCTGACTCGTCAATTGCTAGGGGGGAAATATTCTAAATGGATCATGATCCTGCAAGAATTTGATTTGGTATTTACCACTACCAAATCTAAGCAGTCACTTGTTTTTGCCAAATTGATTTGTTCGCTTCCCTCTAAGTCTCTTCTTTTTGGTGTAGATGAACAGCTTCCGGATGAGACCCTCTTTCTAATTATCACCCTTGATCCATGGTATGGTGATATCATCGTGTATCTCTAGATGTCCACATTCTGGTCCGCGTTGACTAAGGATGATCGTCAAAGGATTCAACATCACTCCCAACCCTACTGTATTATTGGCGATACTTTATACCGTGTCGGTGTCGATTCAATTCTTCGCTGATGCCTGACGATCAAGGAAGATGAAAGACTTCTCAATGATTGCCACTCTGAGGCATGTGGTGGTCATATGTCTAGTTATGCTACTGCTCAAAAAATCCTTCGCGCTGGTTATTTTTGGCCGTCTATCTTCGAGGACTGCATTCTTATTGTTCGCAAGTGCCACAAATGCTAAATTTACCAACGCAAGATGTGTGCCCCACCCACTCACCTACACCCCGTCATTACTGTTGGTCCTTTTGGCAAATGGGGCCTTGATTATATGACATGTAACCCTCGTTCGGTCGGGGGGCATGGCTATATTATCTTCATTTTGGATTATTTCACCAAATGGGTCGAAGTGGTGCCTACATACTCTGCAGACGCTAAGACAGCGACTCAATTCCTTTTCAACCATGTTATTTCTAGGTTCGGCGTACCTCAAGCCATTGTCACAAAGCATGGCTCCCATTTCAGAGATTACATGATGGCTGAGCTAACATCTACATTGGGCTTGTGCCATGATGGCTCGACCCCATATTACCCTCAGGCCAACAACCAAGTTGAAGTCGTGAACAAGGTCTTGGTCACAATGCTTTAGTGCACTATTGGGATGCACAAGTCAAATTGGCATCTAATGCTCTTTTCAACTCCATGGACCTACCGAACCTCAACCAAAGAAGTAATTGGTTTCACACCATTCCATCTGGTTTATGGTCTGGAAGCAACATTTCCGATCGAATGAGAGATTCCTTCACTCAAGTTAGTTGTTGAATACCTCCCCGAAACGTCACCTCAAGAGGAATGCCTCTTATATTTAGAACGACTGGACGAGGCTTACCATCTCACCACCTCGGTCATCGAAGCAAAAAAGAAACGAGTCAAATCCCATTTCAACCAGTTGGTCTCCCTTCGCGCATTCTCTGAGAGTGATTTGGTCTTACTATATGACCAAGCTAACGATAAGCTAGGGGCAGGCAAGTTCGAACCCATGTGGTATGGGCCCTACATTGTGAATCGTGTTTTGCAGAAAGGAGCCTATGAGCTTATTGATTATGAAGGAAATCCTCTCGATAAGCCCCGAAACAAGCTTTACCTCAAAAAGTACTATTCTTAGGTCATCTTGCATGGTTACTTGTGTACATTAGTGTGTCATTCATTTTTGTGTAGTGTGGTAGTTTTCAAACAACTTTCTTGTTTACTATGATTTTCTTTCTTTGCAGATGTCTGCGACTCCCCACATTGGTTTCGCTAATGGTGCTTGTCGTGGTACCCGGAACCTATCATCTAAGGAATGGGTTATTTACAACCCTAACGGTGAGTTTATTGACTTCAAGGTATTTGTCTAGGTCGCACAACTAACAACATTGTTGAATACAGTGCGGTCATCGAACTGTTGTCAGAAGCCATTACTCTTGACATTAGAGAGTTGGTTGTCAACCTGGATTCACATCTTGTCATCCTTCAACTCAATGGGAAATATTCCATCAGAAACCCTCAAATTTTGAGAATTTATCTCCGTATCCATCTATTAGAAAGACATTTTGATTATATTACATATCATCATATTCCTAGATGCATGAATACATTGAGATATGCATTATTTGATCATGTGTTGGATAGACATTTACGAAACATGTGAAAAGATAAAACAAACCATTTGTACCATAGTAGACAAGAAAATACAACATATATATATATATATATATATATATATATATATATATATATATATATGGTGATAATGTTTGATACATCAGAACCCGAAAAGATAATATGTGTGTCCAAAATAACATCAGTGGCTCGCAAGCCTCATATATTTGTGGCACACAGGCCTCAAAAGATGTAAGTGCTAGACCTAGGAACTATTCAGCATGGTGATCGTGGTAGCATGATATGACTTGTGCAACACGAGTTAGCAATCGGCGGATCTGATTCGAGACTCGCAATGTGTGTCTTTGGTACTGATGAGGAATGTCTCCTACCCAAGCATATTCTGGGATGCGACAAGTCAACCCCTCAAGGTTCCTCGTGATCTCCTCCTCATTGTCACTCCCTTCTTGATAAGGAGCGACAACATCAATAGGATGAGGGACGCGCCTGGCTATTGGGGACATCCCAATAGGCCGCTCTGGTCCAACGTCTGCATTAACAAGAGAAATGTTATAAGCACATATATACCAAAAACAATTAAAAAATCTCAAAATTAAAAAGTTGATTTTTTACCTTCATCATCAAAATCCTCTCCATATGGTAAGGGCATATCTGGATCTCCACAGAAGTCGGTGCCATTGTATGGCCAGTCCTCCACGACAATTTTCTGTCGTCGTAGCCATGAAAAGAATGCAGGTCGGTATGACATGTGCTGACCCCCAATGATCCTGGGCATCAAACGACTCCAGCGGGCCATCTGCGGATCACGTGGCATAGGAGGATCTACCTTAGTCAGCTGATACTAGAATAGTGGTACCCATTCCAAGAAGAAGGTCACGATCACAGATCCAAAGCAGAATTGCTTCAGATTCCCTGCCTTAGCTTTGGACAGTCGGTGCTTGATATTGATCTGCATGGCCTCAGCCCAGTTGAAGATTGTAGGAGTTGTACAGTCAATAGCATAAAGGAACTTTGACTTATTGGTCTCATGTTCCGCCTGGGACCCCACCACTCTGTTCATGGTCAACAGAAGCACTCTTAGTGTCAGATCCCAAACACTAGAAATCTCTATCTTCCCACTTTTGGATTTCAGGGCCTCAGGGAAGTGCTTAGTGAGCAATTAAGATATGCTTTCCCCAATCGGTCGTGACCCATACATGTTCACTAGTTCCCCTCGACAGGATAGTCCATTGATAAAGTATATATCTAAAGTTTCCAACTCCGACTCCTGGTCACCAATGATAAATATCTCCTGATTAATGTCCCAAAGACTGATCAAGTACCGAAGCAACTCGGGTTGGGCCCACATCCCTAGCGTGAGAAAGAATTTGAGGAGCCCGCAAGCCCTCAAAGCTTCCAGGCAATTTGGGTCATTCATTTCCTGGGTGTCAACATCCTCATGTTCCCGTTCTTTTGATTTCACCACTTTCAATGATTCTTTCCTGCAAAAGCCATTAATTTGAGTCAAAAATCATGCTTGGCACATAAAATTGAGTTTCAACGGTGATTTTCTAAGGAAATAGGGTTTTTCCCTATTCACGGCGCTGACGTGCCTATTTTAAAAACTGTTGCGTTGATGGCGCGACTGGATTTTTTAATCACCCTCAGACGGCGTGATTCCATGCCTGGAAGTCGTGCCGATCGAGGGCGAATTTTTTTTTATAGAACCTCCTCAAAAAACTAAAAAAATGGTTAAAAATAGAATTAAATGACATGAAAATGGAGCTCAGGGCTTTGACTTTTACCTGTAACTGGCGGCTCGGCAATTGGCCTCCATGATCTCCCGCAATCTGCTCCGGAACAATTAGGGAAAAAGTGAGTGAAAAGTTCTCACAGCAAGGTAAAATGGTAAATGGTAAAACTATATTTACTTTTCTGCTTTTAATTCATTTTTTCATGAAAATATCAGGTTTTTGTAAATATTTTAACCTATTTTGCCTTAAGAACTAGATAATACACTTTACCCCTTTTGTGCAGCAGTAGGTGATGGATGTTCGATGATGGTAACAAGTCACGTTTCAGCTCTTTTCTCGACTCGTTAAGCTCATATGAAAATATTTCCGAGTGTTTTTCCCTTTTGACTTGTAAAAGAAAATAAAATGGGGGGTTTTCTTTCAAGCTCTTTTCTGACCCTTTAAAAATGAAAAGATGGTCGAGCCCTTGTTGTTTCGAACTCGTTAACGGATGAAAAACATCGTGCACCCAGTATAAGTTTACCCATTTGTCGGGTTGGGGGGCACTATTTACGAAAAAGGTACTCCTTGACTGAAATGGTCAAGCGGTTCTCTCAAGTATCGTTTTCTACCTTTTTGGGCTCGAGAGACACAAATGTACGAAAAGGGACCATGTGGAGTTTTCTTTTCTGTGTCTTTTTCAAACTCTCTAAACATGAAAAAGATATCAATTTACACCTTTGTCAGACTCATTAAACTATTAAACAACATCAGATTCGTCACCATGATGAACATGAGCTTCTCCTTCCTAGGGCTCGTTAAACTTACTAGGTCGGATTCGTGCGAAGGATGAACTTACAGTGCAAGCATATTCTATGCCCTTCAAGCTTGCGATTAAAAAATAATTGGGGTACCTGCCAGGAATGGTGTGGGGAAATTTGGAAATCTATCAGTTGTGTCGGCAGCTCACTCTTGAACATGACACTTTCTGCTTCGTGTCGGGTTGGGATATCCTCCTTTGTATCGTTGAATTTCCTCGGTTGGGCCTTTCATTTTTGCCTTCCATTTGATCTCGATAACGTCATCATGACCATCGATCCGTGGATCCAAAAGCTATCAAACATCTAGTCGTGTCACCGATATGTTTAAGAGTTTTCCTTCTGCAGTTACATTTACCTCTGATTCTCTGTATCATCCAAAATCATTTTTCATCCTTTCGTCTCATGTTGATGATGTGGGAAACATTATGGCCCTCCTTCGACACAGTCGCTTTCCGTCGACTTCAACTCATTATCTGAGAAGTTGACCGAGGGAATCCCTTCCAGTACCTTAGAGCTTGCATGCCCTAATGGCAAGTTCTTCACACTCGACGACAAGTTCACATCATTGGCTTTCGATCGAGTGATTTCACGGGTGTTCGACTTCAGTTCCTCTATTCACATTTCTCTCGTGCTTGTTAACAGTTTACATCATTGACTGGTAATCAACCGACTTTCTAGCATGTTCGATGTCAACACATCTATTCACATGTTAGAATTTGTACTTTGATCGGGTCGTGTTGGAGCACAAGACCCTGGACTTAGATCACAAAAGTCCAGGTTGCGAAGTGATGTGACATGATTATGTTGATATGCATGTCTCTTTTAGATGGATGGTTGCGACCATACCATGAGTTATCATATGTGATCCTTCTCATTATTGGATGGTTGCGACCATACCTTGGTTTCGTTATGATCCTCTTTGACGGATGGTTGTGCCCATACCTGGATCCATTTACATGATCATTCTCTGGATGGCTACGTCCATGCCATGATTCATGTATCATTTGATAGAGTTCTCAGTTATGTATATGTATCTGTACTTGCTTGCAGGTTTTCCGACGGCAAACTACGGTTCCCCACACTAATTCATAAAGAATTCCATCCCTTACTCTAGTTCAGCCTTCACGCTTTAGAGGGCATCTGTTACACATAATTTTGTCACTGTCCTTGTACTCCCCATTCCTTGATCCTAGAGGACCTCTACTGTGAACCCCACATGCTTTGCCTTCATGAAGAAACTCCCATTGTGTCCCTCTTCATGAGCAGATCAATTCCCTCTTGCACCTCGATTTGCATTATTATGCTGGGGGCATGCAAACTTATCATCGAGCAGTTTTAGCACATAGTTCATGCTCGTTAAAAAATAAACTCAAGATTCGAGCAATTTTACCGCGGAATTTATGCTCGTTAAAAAATAGAAAAGTGAGATCCGAGCAGTTTTAGAACATAGTTCATGCTCGTTAAAAAATAAACATAAGATTGTGAGCAGGCTTTCCCTTAGAGTTCAAGCTCATCCAAGAAAAAATGAACCGGTAAATAACCATTGTGATCGTAAATTCATCAGCCATAAAAGCCTTGGTCGTGTTTGTGTACCGTCACCTCCACTTTTCATTTGGCCGATCATTCACCTCCTTTTGAGTGTTTACCTCTTTTGAGAAACAGCTGCGAAGAGTGATTTCACCTAGCCATCCTTGTGACACTGCCGTGATTGGAAAATTCCAACCTGTACCTGGAATCTGCTGCTATCCCTGTTTATCACTCGTTCCTCAAAAGACGAGTCTTCTTTGAGCTCTTTTCAACTGACTCGTAAAATATGAAAAGTTTGCCGAGTTTTGGCCTTCCAGCTCGTTAAACGACCAGAAGAGCTATCCCTCCTCTAGATTTTAATCTTTTTGGACCTGAGGGATTATTGCACAAAAAGATCGAGCGCTTGTTTTGTTCGGCTCGTTAAAAGTACCGAAATCTCATCCCTTCTGTATTGTTTTATACTTTTTCAGACTTAAGGGATTAGATGACGAAAAAGGAATTTTGGAGTTAACTTTCTGTACCTTTTCAGACTCTCTAAAAATGAAAAGGACCGAGTTTTCCTTGTCGTTAGACTCGTTAAAATGATTAAATAGCGACAAACTTGTCTTTAGACGAGAACGAGTTTCCCTATCGCTAAGCTCGTTAAATCATAGCGATGGGCTTGCCCGAAGGGCAGGTTATAGAACAAGCATATGTTATCCTCCTCAAGCTTGACAAAAATAAAGAGGTACTGGTCAGAAATGACTGGGGAAAAATTGGGAGAACCTCAAAGCTTTAATGGTAGCAAGTCGCTCTTGAACATGACACTTTTCCTCCGTACCACATCGGGTTGGGTTGTTTCATTCACCGGTCTCATCACCATGGTCCTCGCCAAACCATCCACATTTGGGGTAATGCTACCGATCCATCGCATCAGTGTCGTTATATGTTCAAGAGAGGTCATTCTGAAAGTGTCAACTGTGTCCCATCCACTACCATACATTGTCCTTCATCCGTCCATGATCGCCACCCTGAGTCATATGTCACAGTTTGTTTTCACCTCCACTAAAATCATTAGCTCTGTTCCATGTCATTGATGTGGGATTCATTAAGGCCCTCCTTTGACGGATCGCTTCTTGTCGACTTTAGCTCATTATCCAAGAAGTTGATCTAGGAACAACCCCTTCAGTACTTTGAAGCTTGCATGCCTCAATGGCAAGTTTCTCACTTCCGACGACAGGTATACATCAATGACCTTCAACCAGAAGATTTTGCGTGGCGTTCGACGCCAAGTCCTTTATTCACGCCACGTGAATTGTACTGCAGTACCTTGAGGGTCATTATCATTATCGGTGATTCCTCTCGCGCTTGTTAACGGTTTTCATCATTGACCGGTAATCAAGCGATGTCTTTCCATGTTCGACTTCAGCGAAATTCTCACATGGATCGACTTGTACTTAGAGTGAAGATCGAACGACTTTGAAGACCCCGGATCTAGTTTCATCCATCCGGGCTGCGATATATATTCAGGAAATATAAAAGCATTTGTCATGTACATCATTGCAGCAGATGATCATCCTATTCAAAGGATGATAATTTCAGCAGAGAATTATCAGTCTACCATCAGACGATCGTCTGTTCTATGTACCAAAATGTATTTATAAAGCTGAGCATGGGAATGCCCGCCTCAACTAGATCATGAAAACAGAATGAAAAATAATGTATTGTATTGTATTGTATTACAGGGCACCTCTCAGCACTTGAATGAACTTCGGACCCTCTGGATAAAGCATTTCACCCGATAAACGGCCTCATACTTTAGGGGGCAACTGTTATAGACATTTTTGTGCCTCACAGCATGGAGCATGAAATGTCAATAATTACAGGGATCCTCAGTCCCTAAACATGTTGTTCTTACCCCTAGAGGAACAAGGTCAGCAAACCACAGCACTTCCTATCAGTTCTCCACCTGAAAACACTCAAAAACAGGCTATTTTTGGATCATGTCAGCTGCTCCACTGAGCATCTGCGCTGAATGTCAACTGCTCCTCCTTGTACCTGCGCTGAAAGTCAAAACTAATAAAGGCTACCTGCGCTGGGCGAGATTGGCCAAGTGGCACAGTCATTCTGCAAGGTGTCAACTGCCCAGGAAGCTTCCAAACTGACACTTGGTTCAAGGAATTCGCCCTGTGATGAGTAAGAGGTACTTGATCTCCATGTGGAAGCAAGGATCTCCAAGTGGACTCAAGAACTGAAGTTTAACTGAAGAGGGAGAGGATCCAACTCGGAATGACCCTATCCCTACTCTAAGGGTGATAGCTCCTTAGCAACAACTGAAAGTAAAGCTTTGATATTTTTCCTTTATGAAAGTACAGAGAAGGAAGAAAAGATTGACCAACCGATGTCTTTCGCTTTTGTCGATCCTGTCTTCTCTCTTTGCTTCTTGTTCCCAGCTCCTTGCTCCCTTTGCCGGCCCAGCTACACAAAGATCCTGCAAAAACAAGAGAGGGAAACTACAAGAAACATGTACTCATAACTGATGCATGGATTAGAATGAATCAAATATACAGATAAAAACAATACATCATTGCAATACAAGTATATAGGAGAACATCAAAGCTTTATTGATAGAAGAAAAAGGTTCTGAGAAGGTTACAACCATAAATGGCTCCAATCCAGCAGCACCTCCCCAGCAGCAAGAAATCTCCTCTTCTCCTCTATAAAAGCAATCACCCAATAGCTCTAACTGTAAACCAACAGCACTTCCTTGCTTTGCACAAAATTCCCGCCTCCCTAGACCTCATAGAAGAGCTCTATATATAGGAGATTTGGAGAAAGGATGAGTCAGCTACTCGGAATGACCCTATTCCTACTCTAAGGGTGATAGTTCCTTAGCAACAACTGAAAGTAAAGCTTTGATATTTTTCCTTTATGAAAGTACAGAGAAGGAAGAAAAGATTGACCAACCGATGTCTTTCGCTTTTGTCGATCCTGTCTTCTCTCTTTGCCTCTTGTTCCCAGCTCCTTGCTCCCTTTGCCGGCCCAGCTACACAAAGATCCTGCAAAAACAAGAGAGGGAAACTACAAGAAACATGTACTCATAACTGATGCATGGATTAGAATGAATCAAATATACAGATAAAAACAATACATCATTGCAATACAAGTATATAGGAGAACATCAAAGCTTTATTGATAGAAGAAAAAGGTTCTGAGAAGGTTACAACCATAAATGGCTCCAATCCAGCAGCACCTCCCCAGCAGCAAGAAATCTCCTCTTCTCCTCTATAAAAGCAATCACCCAATAGCTCTAAATGTAAACCAACAGCACTTCCTTGCTTTGCACAAAATTCCAGCCTCCTTTCCCCTATAATGATGGAACTAACTCAAGGGATAATACCTTCTCCCATGAGAAGAGGATCCATCTCCCATCCATTCATCCTATATAAACCTCCCTTCTTCTCAAGCACAAGCTTGTGTTAATGTTGGTGTGCTAGTGCTATTTTGGTTTGGAGTAAACAACAAGCTATTCATGATTGTAGCTATCTAGTTGTGTGAGGGAGAAGTTTGATTTGGTTTGGAGTGAAGCCCAAAGGGAAGAGCCTTATAACTATTGTTGATTGAGACCATCATGGAAATGCTAGCAGAAGTGTGTGGAAAACCTGGTCTTGTCAAAGGAGAACTTCATCGTCAAGACAATGGTTGTAATCTCTCTTTGATATCAATATATATGCAACTATCGATTGATTTCTTACATGTTTTGTCATCTTACCTATTCATGGCTTAAATTTCTTGACTTGTTAATTAGGTTGAATTACAATTTTCCTATTATCACAGTTGTTGTTTGTTGTTGTTTACTTGTTTCAGGTGCTTGAAGAAGGAAGCAAAAGATAGTTGGAGCGAGCAAGCAAGGACATCATCAAATAGGATAAGCATACTAAGAGGTAGGCCCTATTAATTGGTTCTAACCTAAGGAAATATTCCATAGAATGTATCTGTTGTGGCTAGACCCATTATCAGGCTAGAGGAATTTGTTTGTGTCCGCACTTATAATTTTACTTCACCATAACGACATGTCATCAATGTATGCTAATCTCAACAGGTCTTCAAATTTCTCAGTTGGTAGTGTTCTCTTCAATCTTGCTCTTTTCACCCTGGTATGGTTTAAATGATGGTTTGAGTCATCATCAATATCTTATAGCTATCAACAAACATAAGAATTATTTAATGTTATGCAATAATTGGACAAATCATAAATGTATCAATTTCAAAGCATTAATATGTCTTAACGAATAAAAATATAAAATGTATGTATATATATGTATATATATATATATATATATATATATATAGATATATATAATGAAACATTATTTTATAGAAAACTTTTTTATACAATAATTTAAAATAAAACATAATTTTGACAACATAGTTTATAAAACATCAATCCACACTTATTGATTGTTCTTTGGTTTTCTTCCCTTAAGAACATCCTTAGGGAGACCTTGTTCTTCCATTTTCTTTCGTGGAGGAGTGCATTTTAATAAAGGGTAATTAGCCAATAACTAATATCTAATGGTAAGGTCCATAATAGCCTCAACCATTATCAATATATCAACCTCTCTTTCCATATCTCCATATTTATCATTTATAACCTCAACAAATTGACAATTCAGTCTTACAATAGGGTCCCTTCCCTTACTACTATTTATAAATCCTGCAATATTTTTGTGTGTGTATGCACATCCATCTATATACATAAGATGACCTCTATTCATTTCTTTTCCACTTTCCAATTGGAGATGATGTGTATACATATTCGAATTTAGACCATATGTTGACATGCTATGCTTATATTTTGCTAGCCTTCTCCATTCATCATTGTAATATGAAAAACCATAATATGGAATTAATCTCCTAGTGGTTTGTTGTGAATTGTTTCTATGTTTAGATCCTACATGGAAATTTGGGTAATAAAGAGGTCTAGATTTTCTCCATGAATAGTGGAGGGTCGTATCATGTAGTTTTATCCCAAAAATTGAAACACCTCATACACTCTAGGTAGTTGTTAATCACTGGGCCAAGTGAAATATAGTTGACAACCAAATGTATTTTTGTAAATTAATCTCAAACTCAAGGGAAAGTCATCATCTCCATCACATTCGTTCTCATAGGGTATGTAGCCCACCTTCCCCTTGTACTTAATAAAATTATGCATATTTAAATTGGTTCTTGTTCTATTACTTGTTTTCATCAATTCCTCATCTTCTGAGCTGGTATATGTGCACATATTTTTGTTAGATGTATCATCAAATAAATGATCATCACCCTCTAGGTTGGAAGTCGGTGCTCTAGGAAAATTTAAACTAGGAACTTTATCATGCAAGTAATCATTAAGAAAAAAATTAATTATTTAAATAATATAAAACAATGTTTAAAAGAAGAACACATATTATTTATATCAAATTGGAAAATTACTTACCATAATAACTATTGGATTCAAATCAATTTTAGGATGCATACTACCCATTAGAAGCTCATCATCTATGTAATTTCTTTGTACAATCGCTCGTTTGAATTATTTCTTTCCATGACATACAAAACATCCACAAACAACAATTTTCTCAAAGTATTCATCCCATGTACTATAGTCCTAACCAACCTCTTGTTCAATGCAATCATTTGTTGTGTCTGCAAGATCCATTATCATATCCTCTTCCAACCACTGTCCTCTATGTGATTTAACAATTTTAGGTCCACATACACATGCATATCTTTTCTTTTGCTAGTTGAAGGCTTAGACTCTGCATTTGCTCCAATCTCCATCTAAAATAATCAACAACATGCATTAATTTCTATCAATATTGGATAATACACTATAAATTTTAATAATATCGTGAAAAAAGATGGACGTATCACAAAATGCCATTATATCAATTTTTCCTAATTTAAGTCAAAATTTGAGTACTTGATGTCCCATGTCATCCATTGTGTCCTCATTTGATATGACACAATCTGTTGCCATGGCCTCATCTAGCTCTTGTAATACACAACATAGTCAATAATTTTTAGTACACTAATTATATCATTTCAATGAATATGCTATCCAACACAAAAATTCACTTTAGTCATATATTTGACATATTGATATCATGTTAATTTGGAGTTGAAAAAAATTATTTTATGACCCTAGGTATATACATTGAGCCAAAATTTTGACAAGAAAAGTATCCAACATCCCTATCCCACATGGCCATCCTAATTTTCAAACATTTCCCTTGATCATAGAATCACATTTAATCACCATTCTTGTGCATTTTCAACCAATAAGTTTGACCTGAAAGGCCTCATGGAAAAAAATTTGACTTTCTCTCCTCTATGTTGTAGTATTTGTGAATTCATAAAGACCTTCCTCCTTTGGTTGAGGTTTATTTGTCTTCTTACCTGTATTGTATCTGCAAATTTCGTTGTCATATCTTCTTCGACCCACTTTCCTCTCTGCAATTTAGTAGTTGTACATTGTACACATCCTATGTCCATGACCTCCTCTAAATCCTCTAATACACAACAAATGACAACAATTCTTAGTACACCAATCAAATCCAATTATCAACAATGAAAATAATAAGTGTAGGGGTAAAATTATTTGTAGAATATATTTTGAATAAAGTGTATTTTGTCCTTACAACATAAATATTAATTTGGACTAGCATTTTTTCCCCAAGTAACACACTTTACCACTAGCGTGTATATCAATTGTGTTTCATTCCTCATTTATAACTTACTTTATGCAATCATTTTAGAGCTAATTAAATTACTTTATAGTGAATGTAGTGGATCATTGAAATTATGGTTATTCTACTAAAGGTATTCTATTAATATTTGATTTTATTTGATAATAATGCTATATTATTGTCACATTTATGTGTATAAGTTTTGATGGAAAAAAATAACTTGATGGTGCTAGACTAGTTGTCGTTTTTACTGACTTTTTCACCTTAACTGGATCACTTATGAGACCTGATTTGCAGTAAAGTCAGTGATCGATGAGTAGAAATTTAAAAATTTCCGCCAGAAAAAAATTCAAAACTAAATACCCACCAACGATTTGAAAAAAAAATGAACTCTTTATTTCTCCTATGAGAATTGTTTTTGCTGTTGATAGGCCTAAACCCGAAAAGAAAATAATAGGCTCCCATGCCCCCACTTAGGTCTTGATCCGGGACATCTTGCTCTTCCTCTCAATTATTCTCATGAGAATAAGAATTTGGGTATGGACCACTCTTGCAAATGCATATTGGCAATTCTAAATGAATATATATGTTTTTTAATTGTAGATTGTGTGTATGTGATGGCCATGTAGGGATGCCAAGGGCATCACGTGTTTTGGCCTAACTATTTTATGCAGGTTGTGTGTATATGCTGGCCACATGGGTATGCCCAGGAAATCCTATACTTTTCATTTTATAATATGAAAAATATTAATTTTTTTTATGTGAGATATATATTATGTGATGGCCACATGGATGCCAAGGGCACTGTGTGTTTTTCCTTGATTATTTTATGAAGATTGTGTGTATGTGATGGCCAAATTGCTTACCTTGGCTCGAATTGTTGCCCTTCATGCAGTGTGATTTACTTCCTTGCACGTTATTTTCCTTGGCTCACCTCCACAGAAAATATTTGTTAGCCCATCCTTAAAATGTCGAGCAGAGTGAAGGGAGCAGACAATGGAAAAAATGAGGTAAGTCATTATGAAATTATAGATATGTAATTGTTTAAATTTTTTCTTTGATTTTTAGTTTTATATTTTATTTTCAAAAAAATATATATATATTTTATATTTTTAGGGACATGAGACTGATCGGGAGAAAGAGGCCTTGGCTTTGATATTGGGGATGGAGTCACTTAACAAACTTGATGGTGTGGACTTGAAAATTCTTTCTAGATACATAGAAAAATGATCAACTAAAACCACTAAAACATTGCAATCCTATCAACCGTCTCAAAGGGAATCAATTAATTCCCTAACCACTCTTGGATCGAGCATAAGATCAAAGGGGAAATCATTAAGCATAACCAGTAAGAATTTGGAATAGGAAACATAGACTTCCAATGCCCAATCCACTCTTGGGACACAAATCTCTTCTTCCACCATGCCACGTCATTAATCTTGCATTGGTAGCTATGATACAATCATATAATACGATGTGGTTTTAGGAAAAATCCATAGATCCGATGTTGGGAATTTTTTTGTGAATATGTTGAAGGAATCACGCCTTCAACGATTCAAAGACCATCTCCATTTACCATTCTCAAAGATACCTTGCACCTACAGAAAAATGTAATTCATGAGATGGTGACTGAATTTGGCATAGTTTAGTCCATAAAAATGGTTAAACTACAAATGTCTCAGAACTTCAAGATATTTAGGTGCAATCAAATAAATAAGATTAAAAAACTCCCACCTGAGCAAAGGCTCAAAAGAAGGCCAGCTAATGTATGTTTAAAAGTATGGAAAGACTTTGTAAAAACGTATGGGAAGTTAGATGAACGGAGGAAGTCTGATGAGGAGAGTACCTATGTATTTGAATTTGATCATAAGATTATATCATATTTCTTAAACAATTTTTATATTTTATTTGTGCATAGTTAAATTCAATTAATATATGTTTCAAGACAAGGCCTCCAAGGCTAGTGTTGCAAAACAAGGTGCCATGCATCACAGTGGATAGAAAGGTCTACAGGTCTTGATTTGTATTTTTGTAAGGATATTTAAAATGTGAAATGATGTTTTTTTTCATAGAAGAAAACTAAATAACTGCATATTAATTAGTTTAACTAGTCAATGTGTCATGTCTTGACAGGAGGCCAAATGTGGCCATCATCCAACACACTTTGAAAAGGACATGTTACAAAACAAAAAGTGGACCGACTTTGTTATCTAGATGCAGAATGAGGTATCAATAGTTGAATTTCAACAAGTTAGTTGGATATTGTTGTGTTTATATGTCAAATTTCATTTCTTGCCACATAAAGTAGAGGAAACATACCCTTGTTTTCCATATTTAGCCAATGAAAAATGTTGTACAATATTCTAATTGTAAATTTAGTTGGAAGCTGGTTGGAAAATGATAGGATAAATGAAATCCTCGTAGGGTAATATATCAGTGGAATGTTTCCCACCATACCTTGCATTAAATAACTAGGGTCCTTGAATTCTTTACCCTTCCAACTCTTCATTCTTCTTCATTTGGGATTCCATCTAGGTACTAATGTAGACCATGGCCTTATGTAGGCCTTCCAATTGAATGGCTAGGTGTCTCATCTCCTTCCTTATCTCATGCATATTGTCACTATAAAACCCTCTAGGAGGAGGATATCTAGTCATGGCATGATTGTATCTAGGAATTTCCAAAATCCAAGACTCCAAGTATTGCCAGAATTAAGACTACCACCACACAAGAAAAAGAAAAAAAAAAAGAATATTGGAGGGACAAATCCTTTTTGCGTATTTGACAAGACCGATCAGCTCAAAAATAACTTTAAAATACAAATAAAAACAAAAAACTAAAATTACAAACCTATCCATATTTTCAATAGAGAAAATAGGTTCATTACCATCCATAGGTGACATATAATTTTGCCTCTCTTCCCACATAGATGTTTAATTTTATGGACTAGGTTTGAAAAACATATAATTTATTGCATTTTTTCAAAATTTACTCAAGCATATTCACCATTAACCATTAACCAGTAGATTTCTAATAGTGTTGACTTTCTTAGGGCTAGAAGTCTTTGTTATAGGAAAATGCATTTTAGAACATTTTCACATAGAATTCACCCCATATCAACATAAGAAGTTATGTAGAGAGAAAATTAGCAATAACAATGCAACAGAATAGTCATAGGTGTATCATGAGGTCTTTATCTTAGGACTCGACATATCGCCATATATTTGTCATAAATTTTCTCATATCAAAGAAAATGGGCCCAAAGAGGTCATTGTTATACCCAAGAACTGGGGCACATTATGGCATTGTTACACTACAATGTCGAGGTACAATTTCATAGACCCATAGGAAGGAATGATCATTATATCATTGCCAATTAATTACAGAGCCTGGTGTGCATTTATTTGAGGCACACAAACCCTGCCTTTTACCTTATAAAATCCACACAATTTGGAGTATTCTTGAACAACATAAATATTTGTGTGACTTTTTTTTTTTTATTACTGTTACTTATGAATAAAAAGATACTCTTCAAGTTGAATCATTCAATTAGGCCTTGAAATTAAGGTTGGGCATACATTTTTGGGAAGCAAGCCAAAATTACCTTGCTTCACTAAAATGCTCGCCTAGGCTTCATTTCGTGGCCAATCTCATTGAGTTAAATTGTATACTATTTAATTACTAATTTTACACACTAATTTTCTTCCAATAAGCTTTTGTGGTTCACAACTTCTTGACACTTTTGTGGGGACACCGTGAATTGCGATTGATGTCGCACTTTCATCTATATTTGCTTCAACCTTCAGATCACTAAATTAGAAAACTTTAATTGTATTAATGTTATGAGTAAAAAAATACTCTCCAAGTTGAATCATTCAAATTGGCTTTGAAATGAAGGTTGGGAGTGCATTTTTGTGAAGCGGGCCAAAATTGTCTTACTTCACTGAAATGCATGCCTAGGCTTCATTTCTTGGCCAATCTGATTGATTCAAATTGTATATTATAGAATTAGTAATTTTACACACTAATTTGCTTCTACTAAGTTTCTGTTGTTCATAATTTGTTGACACTTTTGGGGGTACACCATGAATTGGGATTCTTCCAACACTTTAATTTACATTAACATCAACCTTTAGATCACTAAATTAAAAAACTTTAATTGTATTAATTTTATTTTGAGTAAAAAAATGATCTTCAAGTCGACTAATTCAATTTGGCCTTGAAACGAAAGTTGGACATGCATTTTTATGAAGCGGGCAAAAATAGCCTTGCTTCACTAAAATGCATGACCATGCTTAATTTCTTGGTCAATCTAATTGATTCAAAATGTATACTATTTAATTAGTAATTTTACATACTAATTTTCTTATAGTAATTTTTTTCTATTTACAAATTGTTGAAACTTTTGGGGTGACACAGTGAACTGCAATTGCTACAACACTTTCATTTACATTAACTTTGACCTTCAAATAACTAAACTAAAAAACTTCATTGTATTAATGTTACTTATGAGTAAAAAAAGAACTCTCCAAGTTGAATCATTCAATTTGGCCTTGAAATGAAGACTGAAATTGCATTTTTGTGAAGTAGGCAAAAATTGCCTCGCTTCACTAAAATGCATGCTCAGGGTTCATTCCTTGGTCAATCTAATCGAATAAAATTGTATACTATATCATTACTAATTTTACACACTAATTTTCTTCGAGTAATTTTTTGTTGTTCATAAGTTGTTGACACTTACCATGAACTATGATTGTTGTAGCACTTTCATTTACCTTTAGATTGCTAAATTAGAAAACTTTAGTTGTATTAATGTTACTTATGAGTAAAAAAATACTCTCCAAGTTAAATCATTCAATTTGGCATTGAAATGAAGGTTAGACATGCATTTTTGTGAAGCATTCCAAAATTGCCTTGCTTCACTAAAATGCACACCCATGCTTCATTTCTTGGCCAAACTCATTGATTCAAATTATATAATTTTCTTCCAACAAGATTTTGTAGTTCACAATTTGTAGACACTTTCAGGGGGAAACCGTGAACTGTGATTGCTCCAACACTTTCATTTACATTAACTTTGACCTTCATAACACTAAATTAGGAAAATTTAATTATATTAATGTTACTTATGAGTAAAAAATGCTCTCCAAGTTGAATCATTCGATTTGGCCTTGAAATGAAGGTTGGACGAGCATTTTTGTGAAATTTCCCTACTTCACTGAAATGCATGCCCAGGCTTCATTTCTTGACCAATCTGATTGATTCAAATTGCACACTATTTAATTACTAATTTTACACACTAATATGCTTCTAGTAAGTTTTTGCTATTCACAAACTGTTGACACTTTTGGGGTGACACCATGAACTATGATTGCTGCAACACTTTCATTTACATTAACTTCAACCATTAGATCACTAAATTAGAGAACTTTATTTGTATTAAAGTAACTTATGAGTAAAAAAATACTCTCCAAGTTGAATCATTCAACTTATCCTTGAAATGAAGGTTGGGCATTTACTTTTGTGAAGTAGGCCAAAATTTCCTTACTTCACTAAAATGCACACCCATGCTTCATTTCTTGGCCAATATCATTGGTTCAATTTGTATACTATTTAATTACTAATTTTACACACTAATTTTCTTCGAATAGGTTTATGCTTTTTTACAAACAATTGGCACTTTTGGGGTGACACCATGAACTATGATTCTTGCAACACTTTCATTTACATTAACTTCGATGTTCAGATCAATAAATTAGAAAACTTTAGTTGTATTAATGTTACTTATGAGTAAAATAATATTATCCAAGTTGAATCGTTCAATTTTGCCTTGAAATGAAGGTTAAGCGTGCATTTTTGTGAAGCAAGCCAAAATTGCATTGCTTCACTAAAATGCATGCCCAAGCTTCATTTCTTGGCCAATATGATTGATTCAAATTGTATACTATTTAATTAGTAATTTTACACACTAATTTGCTTCCAGTAAGTTTTTTTTGTTCATAAATTGTTGACACTTATGTGGCGATACAACGAATTGTGATTGCTACAACAATTTAATTTACTTTAACTTTAATCTTCAGATCTCTAAATTAGAAAAAATTAATTGTGTTGATGTTACTTATGAGTAAAGCAATACTCTCCAAGTTGAACCATTCAAATTTTTCTTTAAATGAAGGATGGGTGTGCATTTTAGTGAAGTAGGCCAAAATTCCCTTGCTTCACTAAAATGCACGACCAAGCTTCATTTCTTGGCCAATATCATTGATTCAATTTGTATACTATTTAATTACTAATTTTACACACTAATTCGCTTCCAATTTGTTTGTATTGTTCACAAACAGTTAACACTTTTGGGGTAACATCATGAACTACGATTGTTGCAACACTCTCATTTACATTAACTTTAACATTCATATCACGAAATTAGAAAACTTTAATTGTTTTAATGTTGCTTATGAGTAAAAAAATACTCTCCAAGTTGAATCATTCAATTTGGCCTTGAAATGGGGGTTGGGCATGCACTTTTGTGAAGCAGGCCAAAATTGACTTCAGCCACTAATATGATTTCCACGATTCATTTCTTGGGAAATATCATTGATTCAAATTGTATACTATTTAATTTCTAATTTTACACCCTAATTTCCTTCTAGTAAGTTTCTGTTGTTCACAAATTGTTGACACTTTTAGGGCGACGGCGTGAACTACGATTGTTGCACCACTTTCATTTACATTAAATTTGATCTTCAGATCACTAAATTAGAAAATATAGTTTTATTAATGTTACTTATGAGTAAAAGAATACTCTCCAAGTTGAATCATTCAATTTGGCCTTGAAATGAAGGTTGGGCGTGCATTTTTATGAAGTAAGCCAAGGTTGCCTTGATTCACTAAAATGCACGCCCAGGATTCATTTCTTGGCCAATCTCATTGAATCAATTTGTATATTATTTAATTAATAATTTTACACATTAATTTTATTTCAGTAAGTTTCCGCTATTCACAAATTGTTGACATTTTTTGGGTGACACCGTGAACTGCAATTGTTGCAACACTTTCATTTACATTAACTTCGACCTTCAGATCACTAAATTAGAAGACTGTAATTGTATTAATGTTACT
Source organism: Pinus tabuliformis (assembly GCA_031772625.1). Lineage (NCBI taxonomy): Eukaryota > Viridiplantae > Streptophyta > Pinopsida > Pinales > Pinaceae > Pinus > Pinus tabuliformis. The sequence continues at coordinate 46,400,927 of CM062815.1, forward strand.
TATGAGTAAAAAATCACTCTCCAAGTTGAATCACTCTGTTATGTAACCATATCACAAAACAGAAGAAAAAGATAGAACAACAACTTAAAAATAAGCCTCTTCGAAGGGGAAACCTCCTTTTACATCAGATAAATGATTAGTTCTTGGATGATTCAAATTAAAAGACCTCCTTGGTATATATAGGAGTCTAATTTATCACAATATAAATAGGGCCTACATAAAAATAATAATGTAAGGGAACACCAATAACAGTAGTGGGCTTATATGGGGCACAACAATAACAATATGGGGGCTACACTAGTATTATAGGGACCTAACATGCCCCTCTCCTTCAAAAATGTGTTGTCCTCAATGCTTGAGTAGTTCTCGATACTTATGAATAAAATACTCATCTTCCCATGTGGGTTCTTCAATAGGTAAGTTCTTCCACTTAATGAGATACTGGAATTGATCTATTTTGTAGCTGTCGGATTCTTGTTTCTGTGATTTCTTCAGGCTCTGATATGATTTTTCTTTCCTCTTCAAGTTCTGGAAATATAGTTTGAATTGGGATCTTGTCACTTATAACCTTCTTTAAGCATGAAACATGGAAAACTGGGTGTACTGATGAAGATGCAGACAACTCCAATTTGTATGCCATAGTACCAATCTTTTGCAACACCTTGTAAGGGCCATAGTACTTGGGTGATAATTTATTATACTTCTTAGCTTGATTGAGTGACATTTGTTTGCATGGTTAAAATAACCGAATTTCCCACATAAAAAATTCTTTCACTATGATGCTAATATGCCTTTTGTTTCATTTTATTATGTGCTAGAGTCAAGTTATCCTTTAAGAGTTGGAGAAGTTATTTTTGATGCTCGATGTGATATTCTACTGCTTGAACCTTAGAATTGTCTCCTAAAGATGATGTGATGTGTTAGTGTCATCTAGCTCAGCCTGTCACCAGTGATCAAATATGCTCTTACAAGGTGTTGTTAGGGTGTCAAGTCAATTTTTTGTCATTTCAGTGAGTCTTCAAATAAAAATTTGGTCACTGGTTGTTGTGTCTAGGTCACTGCTTCTCCATTCACTTACTCATGGTTCTCATCAATCATCATGATCATTGTATTTTTCAAGGTATCATATCTTCATTTAAGTGTCTTGGGTCATGAAATGGTTAAATTCCTCATTTTAGGTCATGGTCTAGGGTTTCACTCCATGTGTCGTCATGATACCATATGTCAAAACAAAACATGTACATCATGTAATTCAGTGGGTAAATGGATTTAGCAACTTAGGGAAAGAAAAATAAAGGTAAAGGTAATGTTGTATTTCAAATAAGACAATGTTGCAGTACACTACCTCGTCTCATCATTCCTCATAGGGGAATTTTTCTTCAAAATATGTTTCTGACCAAACAGAGAATAATTTTGTAAGAAGAGCTAAGGTTCATCATTTTGAACGGGCACGCTTGCAGGTCTCGAAGTTGAAGACAGATCTAGCTTTTCTGAAGAGGTGCAGAGATTCCGTAGTTATCCCATTCTTCGCTCAGATCAGCCATCGCCTTCACACTCCTTCTAACCATGGGGTGTTCGTAAAAGCCAGCCTAGTGCTTTTGAGATCTGAAATTAAAAGGGTCAGGAGAGACCTCTGTCATTTCTCTCATGATCTTCTGGGTTTGCACTTGGAGCTTTCGAACTTGATCTCCCCCTCCCTGTGGGCCAGAATAGACGCATGTTCTACATTAAAATCGTTGTGTTTGGAGGAGATCAGGGGACAAAAGCAAGTTGCGAAGTTTCAGAGTTTAGCTCAGAAATCTACTGGTGGTGAATCAGCGGATGATTTTTCCATGAGTCGCATTTCTACTGGTCAAAAGTCGGCCCTCCGTTCTTGGGTGTCTTTCTCCTCTCCCGTTGTAGGTCAAAGGACCTCTGGGGAGTGCTCTGCTGTTCCTACGCCTCATCCCAGGCAGCCTGCTCTTTCCGTTTCGTATTGCTCTCCTTCTGTTGGCAGTGTTCGGCCTACCCCTTCTTCAGTTTGTGAAGCGGATCATTCATGCGATTCTCGCGTGGCTTATCCACCAGTTTCTCCGTATCAGCCTGTTATCCATAAATTTGGCTCGTCTGAGATTTTGAAGAGCGTCGCACGCTGCTATCTGATTGCCTGGAGAGATAGCGCTGTTGACCGAAGTGAATTTCTAGTTTTGCCTTCACTGGATCTGCTTCAGTGCTCGATTGCCCGGAATGGTAGTGTGCCTGACCGGAGGGATGGTTCTGTATCGCATTCGATTGACTATGATCCACCTCAGTGCTCTAGTAACTGGTGCAGTGGCATTGCTAACTGGAGGGGAGGTTCGCCTTCGGATAAACCTGATCGTTTTCATCAGTCCGCATGCAAGATGATGTCTGTCAATAGGGGCTCCAATGATCGGTGCTGTGGCGTTACCAACCATAGTGTAAGTTAGCCTTCGAGCATGCCTGGTCGATTGGATCTTTCCACGTGCAGGAGGCCGTCCGTTAGCCAGGTCAATCCTTCTGGTAACGGTAATAATCATTTGTTTAATAAATATAACCGTCATAATAATAACAATAACGGTCTTAGTAATAAGTTATGGAATAATTACAATTCAATTTGACTTTTTGACTGTCCCTAAGTCATAGCTAGTCGTTGATCTAGATAGCTGTTGGAGGCCCTACTCAGACTATTTATCATGCAAAGCTGGATCTGTTTCTTCAACTTGTCCTGACGATGAGCTACACTTGCTGGTTCGAAACGCGTCGACAAAGATCTTTCAATATGTGATTTACGCCGAAGCTCTTCTTACAACTATTATGGATCACAGAAGTCTCAATTCAACAAGAGAATAATTTTACAAAAAAGAAAGAGGTTTTTGTCAATGATAGTCCAAGGAACAAAAAGCTCCTTCATTTTATGCATAGGTGTTACAATTTGAAATAAATTCCCAAACTACACTTGCTACGGGAGAGTTGCTGTAATTGTGGACATCTTAACTTCAAGATATTTTTTCAGGGATTTGGAGCAGGTGCTTGTAGTGTGTAAGGACTCTATTATGTATCACACATCCTAAGCTTTCCAATGTTAACTTCATATCGTGATTTGGATTAATGGAAGGCATCCACAAGTGCTCTGCAAGTTGGCGCTGCTCTTTTGTCAGAGACACCCTGGGTTTGTAGAGTGACCTTGGGAAAATCACTTTTTCTCCCTGATTGAGTGTCCAAATTACATTATTGAGGAGTCCATCTTATAGAAGACTTCAAGATATTTCCAACAAGCTATCAATTTCTCAATTTGGAGTAGTCTAAGCCCTCCAAAAGCGATTTGGAATATGGAACTGCGCTCAAAGACATTGTGTTGTGCTTGGAAGCCTGGCACTGCGCTCAGGAACCCTATGTCGCGCCTGGGCCAAAGTACCTCAAATTTGCCTGAAACTCACCCAAATTGAATTTTTAAGCTTGCTCACCTGTTTTCTTGCAATCCTAAGCTCATCCACAAGTAAGTACACCATCTTACTCACATTTTTATTTTGCAAGATGAATTCAAGCCAAATATTTCTTCATTTAGGGTTTTTAGTGAATTTTCCATGAAATGATGATAGGGTTGATGATGGCTAGTCTAGTTTTCATATGTTAAACATGTAAAATCTCCTCCTACACCTCTACACATGTTTAATATTCTATATGAACCACTGAACCAACCTCAAAACATTAAGTTACTTCACTAAAAGTGAAACCCTAGCTCATTCCTAAAGAATTTGGACAGTTTTCCTAAAAACTTTGTTTTTCATTTTTTACAAATACTCCTTTCCTTCATTCCACCTCATTTCATTTTCATAAGTTTCTCATTGTCCATATCCACCTCCTAGAATTTCCCTTGCCATTGTTTCCACTCCACCTACCCATCATTTCATTTTTCACTCATCTTTCACTGTTTTTTCCCCTTTCCTATCATCTATGGTTTCAAAAATGAAATGAGATTACTTCACCAAGCCATCACCAAGACACATTAGCAAAACCTATGGAAGTAGGGTTATCAAACAAATTAGAGGAGGTTCCTAAATCACCTAAACTTGAGGTGACTAGGATGTACAAGAGAGGAAAGAGGCTTGTGTTTGCTTCTCATGGTGAGAAAGGGGGCAAGCCTTCTACATTAGAAAAACAGGGATCAGCAGCCCAAGATAAGGACATGGTTGAACATGAATTTGAGTTGGTTGACTTAGTGGCAAAGGATTAGACTTCAAGCATGCAGCAGATGGTTAGAGATAAAGACTATCAGATCAAAGAGCTCACAGTCAACATGACGAGAGAAAGGTACATCATTTCATTCCTTGAACAAGAGAATAGTCAACTCAAAGCGAAGCAATTGATCATGGAAAAAGAACAAACCAAATTATTGCAGTAGGTTGGCAAGGGAAAAGAAGTCATAGAGTCAAGTGAGCCTGAAAGAACACAAGGGAAGGGTAAGAGGAAAAGGCCAAGAACAAAAGGCCTAAAGAAGGCATTACAAGAGGAAGAAGAACATATTTTGTTGCATAAAGAGGTAGACCTAGAGGACAAAATTGCTCTTGAGGTCAATCAAGACAAGGAGTATTGGCTCAACAGGGTGAATGAACACTTGGAGAAGCTTCTAGAGAAGGAAAACAGAGACAATTAGTTTCTTAGGCATATGGCGCACCACTACCAGGCTCAAAACATGATTGCCAATGTCAACGTAAAGCAGCTTGAAAACAAGCTCAAAGAAGGAAAAAAGGAATAAAAGGATGAAGTAAACTTAGAGATTCTTGTTGAAGCGTATATGAAGGTTTAACATACATAATTTTACAAATCTTATCCAATTTTGAGCAAATTCTCAGCATATTTTGTTTTTTGTGAATTTTGAAGCCAAATTCAGAAATTTAGCAGTTACAGGAGCACAGTGCCTTGGCACTGCGCTTCTTCTTCAAGAATCTATTTCAGGAAAATTATACATTTTTTGAAATCTCTTTCCATCCTATAAGAACCCATTCGCTCAGATTTTCCAGAGGTGACTCAGATTTTGAGAAAAGTGGCAAAAAACTAGCATTCTGGATCCTTTTTTGACAGGCGTTGCACTCCTGGAGCGAACTTGGTAGAATGGATTTTGAAGGCCTTCCCATGGGTCATTTTCAAAAATTCAAACTTTTCTAGAACTATACTTTATTGTCTAGTTGATTGTTCTCTCATATCTGAATTTGGACCTCAGTAAGGCACCTGAAAATCAGCTCAAAGTCGGCACTACGCTTCTGCATTTTTCTGTGTTTTAAATTGTAAATTTCACTATGTAAAATTTCTAGTTTCCAGTTTGACTTAGTCAAAGTCAAGACTCTTTATGTAATGGCACTTGTTTCGAGGCTAGGCTATGTAGGCATGAATAAATGTACATGATAGGTTTTTTTGATGTTTTTTAGGCCTCATAAAGGAAGCAAACTCCTAAACAAACTCTCCGAGGAGTGTTTGAGTTTCACCTTCTCACTCTCACCTATTGGTTGAGAGAATCTTGGAGTCAGTTCCTCCACTAACGAATTTGACTCCTGAAGGTGGGAAATTGGTCTAATAGAGTATATATGTATCATCTCTCTTTCAGAGAGAAGATTTGGACTTTTTGTGGAGGAGGCTTGCATGTAATGATCTTCTCAGCTAATACAAAGACAATTGCAACTATTTTTAAGGAATTCTAGCCCAATGCATTAAGGTGTTTGTTATTCATTTTATTTGTTTTCTAATGGTTAAAACATATTTATCTACATGATATCTCTTCTTTCTATGGATTCCATGCAGTGAAATACACAAAATTCTTGTTCACAAGCTATGTTTATTATGTTTTCATAGTTATGTTTATGTCTTCCTAAGCTAATGAAATCATGTTTACTTATGCTCATTAGTTTCTTCTACACTCTCTCTTCTATAATAAATTGACGATATTCTAAATACACCATGGTCTTTTGACATCTATATCCTTTCCATATTTTCTTCTTCACTCCTACAGCCTAGATCTATTTGTGGCTCCAAACCCTAGTCCAACAAACCCTAAAATCTAAATTTTCACCAACACACAAACAATTATATATATATATATATATATATATATATATATATATATATATATATATATATATATATATATATATATATATATATATATATATATATATATATATATATATAGCCTAAAACTTATTTTCTTTAAATTCATTTCACTAATAAGAGACTTTGAGAGATCCCTCTCATGCTCAGTAGGGCTAGCTACTGAGCTGAAGTGGTTTGAGGTTACCCTTCTCGATCTCCTTTCAGCCTAGGAAATTGTAACAGACTAACATGATGGATGGTAGATGATATCCATAAAGTGCCATAAATGGGGTCATTTTTGTTGTGTTATGGAAGGAATTGTTGTACCACCATTATACTATGGGTAACCACTTGATCCATTGTGTTTTTTTATCATATACAAAGTAAAGAATATATCCTTCCAAACATTTATTCACTATCTCAGTTTTCCCATCCGATGGAGGATGGTAAGATGAGATATGATATAATTGAGTACTGAGACAAGAAAATAATTATGTCCAAAAATTTCCAGTGAAATGGTATCTCTATCACTTACAATAATCTTTGGGTTTCCATGTAGCTTTTGAATTATTTCCACAAATGAAGTAGTGACTGTACTAGCTTTGAAAGGATGAGATAGTGCACAAAAGTGTGCATACTTGGTAAGTCTATCAACTACCACCATGATGACACTCTTTCCTTCAAAGATGGGTATACCTGTGATAAAATCCATGGAGACCTCTTCCCAATGATGACTTGGAATGACTAAAGATTGGAAAAGACCCGAGGTCTTAACTGTCTCAACTTTATTTTATTGGAAAACCAAACATTCTGCCACAAATGATCTGATATTCACCCTATGAGTGACATCAGTTAAAGATTTATTAAACGAAGGTATTGCAGACTCATGTGCTGGTGTGTGTTCTGTGTTATTGAAGGAACGGATCGATCAGATTGCCAATAAACAGACATTAAAATGGAAAAGACAGTTCACCCTATTCTCCAGGGCTACGTCTTCGGTCCAGCTTTCAGTGGTGGCCTTGTTTTATTATGCCTTTGGGAAGAGAATTTACAATACAGGGACTCAATGTGAGTTCTCCTGAAGCAGGTTTTGCTTGGCAGGGTGGTCCTTGGATTCCCCAAGCCACTGGAGTACACAGACTCTTCTTCTTCCTACCATCTCTGTGACCTTTTGGTCTACAATGGAAAGAGCCAAATGTGATGCTCAGTCTAGACAGATTCCTCTATGGGATGGCTTGAATCTTCAAGCTCTCTGGTGCTCGATGTTGCCTCTGGTCAACTCAGCCCACTGTCTCTTCTGCATTGCTTTACTGTTCTCTATGTTCAGTCCTCCTCTTAGGGTTCACTGTTCCACTTCTTCGTCTCTCAAGTTCTGTCTCTCGACTCTCAACTGACTCTCCTCTTCCTCTGTTCATGGCTTTAGCCATTTGTCCCCTATGCCTGTTCGGTTCCTCTTCCACCTGTCGATTCACCTTCTGCAGCTGCGCTTGGAGTTCCCTGTTCAGTGCCATCATCAGCGCTCATAGAGTGGCCACTTGTCCTCCTCTAAATGGCGCCAACATGCTTCGTGGGTTCATTTCTTCAGTTACGTCGTGGATGCGTTCTTCCTCCATCATGGTGGTCAAACAGATTCTAAATCCCTTTAAAACGCGGCTTAATTCCCTGTCAATTCTGCTTCCTCCATCTGGCACGATCTCAGCCGTCCAATCTGGGACCTCCAGATTTGACGCCATATGCACGTTTTGTGCAGTTGACTTGCTCGACTGATAGCGCGCGATCAACGGAGGTTTTCTCTCACCTTTGCTTGCCATGCGTTGATCATTGTGTGGAATCACTTTGCTTTCATCCAAAACCTCTTACCGTTTAAGGGCATCCCAATCAAAACCGTCGGTTTCCAGAGCGCAAGTCCCGCCATTTGTGTTTAGCACTTTTTCCTTTTTCCGCCCGTGGTCCTCCGGTTCCCCCATGCGACCAAGTGCTCGGGCTTTTCTTTCGCGGCCTTGTTCACCTAGTGATGCACAATTAATCACCTCCTTTGCCCATTCTGGGGCTCCTAGGGGCTACTTTGGCCTCTTGCGCGGTCTCCATGGGCCTCGGTCAGCGCGCTTTGACCAAGGTCCTCGTCGTTCTACGTCGTCTACCATTGCCACTAGTTAAGGGTGTATTTGATCATTGTTTTGGATTTCTTTAGAGATTTGTTCGACCTGATACAGTCATGGTAATTTGACAGTATTCTATGGATCCAATTTGAATCATGGCCTTCCCACTAAAAAAGCTTTTGGACCACCAAAAGTTGGTTTTCAAGCATTGACTAAGTGAGGATACTGTTTTCTCACTTGTCCAATCTCAATCCACTTTGCACTGCTTGGCTTTGAACCTTTGAGCCCAATCCTGAGGTACTCAACTTCTCCCCTGCGCATTGTCCTCACCTTCCTGTCCAGCACTGTGTCTTCCTGCAACTCATTGAGGTATTAAGGTAGCAGGTCATCAATAGAAGGCAATTGACTTTGCTCTTTAGGGTCCTCAATCATTGAAGGTTCAAACAATCTCAAGCAATCTGCATTTACGACTGAGTAGATGTGCATGTAAGCTGGTAATTCAAGGCGAAAAGCATTTTCGCCAATCTTCTCAAGTACCCTAAAAGGTCCATACCTGATGGGCTTTAGCTTTTTACCTTCACCTTGCATCCTATCCTTGTTGATATACAGCCAGATTTGGTCTCCAACTTGAAAACTATGCTCCATGCGATGCTTATCATGCCTAGCCTTGTACTTGGCCTGGCTCTTTTCCAGCTATTCTTGTACTACCTGATGGATCTCCTAGATCTGTTCAATGAACCTAGTTGCCTTGTCCACATCACTATGTCCATCAACCATGGTATCTTTACCAAAGACAAAATCCAAAGGAGACCTTGGTGTGAAACCAAAACAGGTCTCAAAAGGAGATCTCTGTGTAGAAGAGTGTTTGGCTCTATTGTAAGCATGTTGCACATAACACAAGTGTTCATCCCAAAGCTTAGGATGTTTGCTGCAATAACCTCTCAGTAACTGGATCACTGTCCTGTTTACTACTTCTGTCTGGCCATCTGTTTGTGGATGAAAAGCTGTGCTTTTCTTTAGTTTGGTGTCCATCAGTTCCCATAGACTAGATCAAAACTTCCCCACAAATCGGGTGTCTCGATCAGATACAATGGAAGTGGGTAATCCAAAATGAACCCATACATGTTCAAAGAACAATTTTGCAGTCTGTTCAGCTGTAATCTGTTTACTACAAGGTATCAAAATACACATTTTGTTGAACCTATCCACAACAACATATAGATAATCATGACCTTTTCAAGATTTAGGCAGTCCTCCAACAAAAGCCATGGAAACACTTTCCCAAGGGTGAGAAGGAACTGGAAATGGAGTGTACAAACCTAGTTTTCTATTGTTGGGCTTGCTTTTAGCACACATGGCACACCCTCTTATATATCTAGAAACTGTCTCATTCATTTTTTGCCAATAGCAGAATATTTGCAGTTGTGCAACTATTTTACTTACCCCAAAGTGACCTAATATCAGAGAAGTGTGTGCTTCCCTAATTATCTTTATCCTCTCAGTTTGTGGAATGTTGAGTTTCCCACAATGATATAAGAGTCAGTCTTTCATATGATAGTCCAATTCTTCTACTCTTTTGCCTTGACTCAAAGTTGCATATACATCTTTAAAATCCATATCCTGAGCATATTGTTCTATGGAGCATTCATGTAGCACTGAATTATGCTTAAGTATGGTAGATGCATTTATAATGGGTGTAGATAACATGTCTGCAACCTTGTTATGTATGCCTTTTTTATATCTGATGACTAAGTGAAACTGTTGTAGAAACCCCATCCATCTGTAATGTCTTGATTGCTGCAACTTAGTTTGGGAGTGTAGATATTGAAGTGGTTGATGATCAGTATGTATTACTGTCTCTTTGCCCATTAAATAATGTTTCCACTTTTTCACACTCTGAACTAATGCATACAATTCTTTATCATAAGTAGGATAGTTAACTATTGTAGGATTAAAAGTCTCAGAATGATAACATATGGATTTACTGTGTTGTGTCAACACTGCTCCCATGGCATAGTCATTGGCATCAGTTTGGATCTCAAATGGTCTTTGTAGATCTGTTAGTGCTAGTACAGGGGCTGTACTAATTTTCTCTTTCAAGGTGTTGAAGGCTTTCTGATGTTTGCCTCCCCACTGAAACACCTTATTCAATCTTGTTAAAGCATGTAAGGGAGCTGCAATCGAGGAGAAGTTAGAAATGAACTTCCTCCAATATTGTGTTGCTCCTAGGAAGCTTCTCACTTCTGTATCAGACCTAGGTTTAGGCCAGTTCATGATGACTACCACTTTAGAGGGATCTATTTTCAATTCACCTCCCCCTACCATATGACCCAAGTAGTTTAGAGATGTTTTTCCAAATTCACATTTTGAGAGTTTAACATAATTTTTTTCTCTTTTAAAAACATCTAATGTTTGCTTAACATGATTTAAATGTTCTTCCCACATTTTACTAAAAATTAGAATGTCATCCAGATACACAATAATAAAATCATCAAGAAAAGGTCTGAGTACATCATTCATTAATCTCATGAAAGTAGCAGGAGCATTAGTTAAGCCAAAAGGCATAACCAGCCATTCATACAATCCCTGCTTTGTTTTGAAAGCAGTCTTCCATGCATCTTGCTCTGCAACTCTGACCTTATGGTATCCACTGTGCAAATCCAGCTTGGTGAAATGAACATCTTCTTTCAATTGATCTAGAAGATCATCTATGCGAGGAAGGGGATAATGATTTTTTATTGTTATCTTATTCAGTGCTTAGTAATCAATGCACATTCTCCAAGAGCCATCTTTCTTTCTCACCAAAACGATTGGTGACCCACATGTTGATTTGCTAGGCCTGATGAAGCCCTTCTAAAGCAACTCCTGCACCTGCTTCTTGATTTCAGCATTCTCTAAAGCAGACAACCTGTACATCCCATTGTTAGGCAAAGGAACATCTTGCTGCAAATTAATATCATGTACTATTCCCTTTTTGGGTGGCAGACCTTTAGGTTCTTGAAACAAGACATCATACTCTGAAACAACCTTTTCTATATCAGCTTGTTGTTCAGCATTACAGCCCTCAAATACATTGGTTTTATCAGGTTTATTTTCCTTTACAACCATCAGTAAGAATTGTTTACATGAATTTATCATTCTTTTCATGTCCTGAGTTTATGAGAGTATAATTATTCTTGAGCTTATGAGCTCTTACAAAGTATTCGATTCCATCTTTGACAAGTAGATACTTGTTCTCAACTCTATAGAAAATAGCCTTTCTATCATACAAGTAAGGACTTCCTAAAATAATTCCACATATATCCAAAGGAATTATGTTTAACTCAACCTCATCTACAAATGCTGACCCAAAAGAACACTTGAGTTTGCACTGTCTAGTCACTTGTAGTTGTGCTTTATCATTCAACCATCCTAATGGGTATGGTTTCTTGTGAGGTGTAGTTGCTAATCCAAATTTCTTTACAATTGCTTCAGAAATCAAATTTACTTGTGAGCCACTATCAAACAAAGTATCAATCTTTTGATTTTTGGAAATAACTCGAATATGGAAAAGCTCATGTCTTTTTCTCTCATTTTCTTCATCAATAATAGATTGAGCAGAATTACTAGCAGATGCTTTAGAATTCTTACCTTTTATACCTGTGGCTGCTATAGTTGTTTCATCTCCTGAGTCTGACCCCAAATCTCTCTGGATAGCTGCAGCTGTCTACTTCTTCTTGCCCTCTGACTTCTTAGGTCTCAGCTTTGGATGCAGAATCCAATAATTCTCATCATCATGCCCCTCCTTTTTACATTGAGTGCATGAAGCTTTGGCTTTATGTGCAGTGTTAGCCTTCCTTGCTTTCCACTTCTGTTTTCTTTTCTCCTTGCTCTTGCTTACAGTGGGTTGGGATGGGCCCCCAACTTCTGGATTGCCATTCTTTCCTCTATCTTCTAGATGAGTAGCTTGTACAGATACCTCATCTATACTATTGGGATTAAACATGAGGATGGTATGCCTCATGTAGCTGTGTAGACCACCAATGTACTTCAAAAGAGTCTCTGGTGAGTCTAGTGAGATACCCAACATCAATTCTCTCTTTCTGAATTCTTGAGTATACCCTTGCACACTTTTCCCTTTCAACTGTCAAAGAGTTTGCCAACTCATCATGGCTTGTTGCATGTAGGTGAATGGATAGAACTGCTTTTTGATTGCAGCAACAAATTCACTCCAGACAGAGATGGTATTGCCATGTCTTTTCATATCAGCTTGGGTTCTGCCTTCCCACCAAACCAAGGTAGTGCCTCCTAGGCATAGGCTTGCCAGCTGAATCTTACTCTTGTCTGAGTTTATGTTCTGTACCTTGCAATACATATCAATTTGTCTAATCCAATTGTCCAACTTTTCAGCATTTAGCTCTCCATCATATATAGGCAAATCAAATTTAACATCTAGCTCAATCAAAGATGCTTTCTTATTATGTACAGGGCTATTAGGAGGTGTGAGAAAGCTTTCCTATTTCCCCTTTCCTTTGGAGTTGTCATGGAAGTGAGACTCATCTTCTTCTTTCTCTTGCTTAGAGCTTGATGCATCTTCCACCTTTTGCTTTCTAAAGTCTCTGTACATTTCTTCAACCATAGACTTTATAACTAGGAAACTCTCTATGAATTGAGGGTCTAGCCCTACAGAACCTTCCTCTGACATGGTCTTTCAAGAATAGACTCTCCCATTTTCAGGATTAATTTCCACCAACTCTCCTTTTCCTAATTTGAGCTTTGATCTTGTGAGCATTCAAAGCTAAACCAACACAAACTTGTCTAACCTTACAGCCTTAAGCTCTGATACCACTTGATCTAATATTCACCCTATGAGTGACATTAGTTAAAGATTTATTAAACTAAGGTATTACTTACTCATGTGCTGGTGTGTGTTCTATGTTATTGAAGCAACGGATTGATCAGATTGCTAATACACAGACATTAAAATGGAAAAGACAGCAGATAAATACAGTAAGCAACACAAAGACACAAACAATTTTAATAAGGAGTTCACCCTATTCTCCAGGGCTACATCTCTGGTCCAGCTTTCAATGGTGGCCTTGTTTTATTGTGCCTCTGGGCAGAGAATTTACAATACAGTGACTCAATGTGAGTTCTCCTGAAGCAAGTTTTGCTTGGCAGGGTGGTCCTTGGATTCCCCAAGCCACTGGAGTACACAGACTCTTCTTCTTCCTACCAGCTCTGTGACCTTCTGGTCTATAGTGGAAAGAGACAAATGTGATGCTCAGTCCAGATAGATTCCTCTATGGGATGGCTTGAATCTTCAAGCTATATGGTGCTCGATGTTGCCTTTGGTCAGCTTGGCCCTCTGTCTCTTCTGCTTTGCTTTACTGTTCTCTATGTTCAGTCCTCCTCTCAGGGTTCACTGTTCCACTTCTTTGTCACTCAACTCCTGTCTCTCGACTCTCAACTGAATGTCCTCTTCCTATATTCATGGCTTTAGCCATTCGTCCCCTATTCCTGTTCGGTTCCTCTTCTGCCTGTTGATTCACCTTCTGCAGTTGCGCTTGGATTTCCCTGTTTGGCATCATCATCAGCGCTTAGGGAGTGACCACTTGTCCTCCTCTAAATAGTGCCAGCATGCTTCGTTGGTTCGTTTCTTCAATTACGTCATGGATGCATTCTTCCTTCACCGTGGCGGTCAAATCGATTCCAAATCCATTTAAAATGCAACTTAATTCCCTGTCAATTCCGCTTCCTCCATCGGGCGCGATCTCAGCCGTCCGATCTGGGCCCTCCAGATCCGACGCCATACGCATGTTTCACGCAGCTGACTTGCTCGACCGATAGCACAAGATCAACGGTGGTTTTCTCTCACCTCCACCTGCCATGTATCAATCGTTGTATGGAATCGCTCCACTTTCGTCCAAAACCTCTTACCGTTTAAGGGTGCCCCATTCAAAACCATCGGTTTCCAGAGCTCGGGTCCCGCCGTTTGTGTTTAGCATTTTTTCCTTTTTCCGCCCACAGTCCTCCGGTTCCCCCACGCGACCAAGTGCTCGGGCTTTTCCTTCGTAGCCCTGTTCACCTAGCGATGTGCGATTAATCACCTCCTTTTCCCATTCTGGGGCTCCCAGGGACTACTTTGGCCTCCTGCGCGGTCTCCATGGGCCTCGGTCAGCGCGCTTTAACCGAGGTCCTTGTCGTTCCACGTCGGCTGCCATTGCCACTAGTTCAAGGTGTCTTTGATTGATGTTTTGGATTTCTTTAGAGATTTGTTTGACCTGATACAGTCATGGTACTTTGACAATCTTCTATGGATCCAATTCGGATCAACAAACTTCTAAATATAAAATTTAAGGCCATCCCAAAATATTCCTTCTTGATCTCGTGGTAATTTTTTAAAAATCCTAAGTGTCCTCCTATAGGAGAGATGTGTAATTCCAAAAGAAACTTTTGTTTTAGTTTGGAGTTATTACATAGATTTAAGCGATCTTTGTACCACAATAAACCATTTTTCCAAATAATTGAATTAGATGCACTGGGATCTTGTTGCAACTTTTGAATGAGTGTCCATACCTCTTCATCATTATTCCGTTCTTTCTTTTCTTCAATTATCCAATTAGGTTGGATAATATAAATGGCACAAAGAAATTCTTCCACATCCTCGTCCTTTCTTGAGAGTGCATCTGCAACAACATTTTGCTTCCCTTTTTTGTAGATGATTTCAAAGTCATAACCCAACATCTTTGTGACCCATTTTTTCTACACTTCTGAACGTAACCTTTGTCGTAAGAAGTATTTAAGACTGTTATGATTTGTTTTGACCTTGAAGTGTCTTACCATTAGGTAAGGGCGCAATTTCTCCAATGCATGTACAATTACCAAAATTTCCTTCTCATAAATAAATTTCCCGTCATTAGATGACTTTCAAAAAAAATGGGTTTTCCTTCTTGAATTAAAACAACACCAATCCCATTTAACGAGGCATCACATTCCATAATAAAGGTTTTTGTGACGTCTGGTGTAGCTAATACCAGAGCTCAACACATTGCCTCTTTAAGACGTTCAAAGGCCTTAGTCACTTCTAGAGTCCAAGAAACTAGATCTTTATTCAATAATATTGTTAAAGGTGTTGCTATCTTCCCATAATCATTAACAAACTTGCAATAATACCTTGTCAACCTGAAAAATCCTCGAATATGCCTTAAGTTTGTGGGGATTTTCCATTCCTTGATAGCTTTAGTTTTGTTAGGGTATGCCTTAACACCCTCATGGGATATAATATGACCCAAATATTCCACTTCTTGTACCCTAAAGAAACATTTGGATAGTTATGCATACAAATGTTTGAGCAGCCTATCAACATGTTGAACATGGTATTTCCAAGACTTGCTATAGATTAGTATATCATCCAAAAATATGAACATAAATTTTCTAAGGAAGGGTTTGAAAGTGGAATTCATCAAAACTTGAAATGTGGAAGGTGCATTAGTAAGGCCAAAAGGCATGACCAAAAATTCATAATGACCTTCATGAGTTCTAAATGTTTTTTTCAGAATGTCTTTTGTCTTCATTCTAATTTGATGATATCCTGAATGAAGATCTATCTTGGTGAATTAAATTTCTCCATGTAGTTCATATAACAATTCATCAATGACAGGAATGGAAAAATTACTTTAGTAGTGAGCTTGTTGAGTTATCTATAATCCAAACACTTTGGCTAGATTGAATTATACCCGCCTCTAGCATTTCTACAACCATACATTCAATTTCACTCTTCTAGGCATAGGGATATCTGTAAGGTCTAATGTTTGGAGGAACACTTCCTAGAATCAAGTGAATATTATGATCGTGATCAAGAATAGGTGGAGACATTTGGGGGTCTCAAATAACTTGGAATGATTATCCAGGACTTTTTAGAGACCTAGAGAAATGGATGGCATAAATGTTTGAACATCCAGCGAACATAATTGTGAAATTACCCCTAATTCCTTCTTCAAAATATTTTTCATGCCATTAGATCTTATAATCTTCCCAGGTTTCCCTGCGATACACTTTAATTCAATTTCCTTTCCTTCCGAGAAAAAATTCAAGAAAAATTCTTGAAAATTAAAAGTTAGTGTCCCCAAAGATTGTAACCATTGGACTCCTAATACACAACCCGCACCACCCATTGGAATGGAAAGCATTGGACTATTCAATACATATTTCCCCATGATTAGATTTATTATGGCACACTCCTAAGTAATTTATAGTTCCCCCATTTGTAACCATCGCTTGACACTCTCGTGTTGGATATAGAAAGCAATTCAAATCCTTGGCCATCTTACAATGAATAAAATTATGAGTACTACCTGAATCAATCAACATTATTACCTTTTTATTCTTGCTTTATCCTTCTATCTTGAGAGTTTGAGTAGTGGTAATTCCCTCCAATGCATCACAATATATGGTCAGATTAATTTCGTGTTTTTCAACCCTTGGGGTTGGCTCCTGGTGTATATCTTCTTATTTTGTTGTTTCTTGTTCATTTTCTTCCTCCTTTTCACAATCTATGTAAAATAATTTCTTCTCAATGCACTTATGACCATTAGTGTATTTTCTATCACAATTATAAAACAACCATTTGTCTCCTTTTTCCTCTACTTGTTGTGGTGTCAACCTTGTAGGTTGTGGGAAGCTAGGAGCACCATTACTTCCACATTTATAGTTGTGAGAGTTAGACCTCCTTGTTACCATAATTTTTCTTTCAAATTTTCTTGCCACCCTGAATGCATTCTCTAAATACTTAGGTTCCTAAAGGCGAGCCTCATGTTGGATGTTATCCTTTAAAGTCCCTAACAAGACATCAATCAGATTTTGCTATAGAATATCAATACCTTGATATTCAATCTTTGAAAGTCCTCAATGTGCTCTCCAACTGAGCCCTTTTGTTTTAGATTTATCATTTGGATGAAAAAGGTATTTCCTTTTGTATCCTCATAATGCGCTATCAATTCCTCTATAAAAATTGTCCAAGTGACTAGTGCTTTACGAGAACAAAGCCATAAATACCATACAAATTGATTGGGTTCTAAATAGAGAGATGTAATGCATACCTTTTTCGTGTTTTTTACATCGTGTAGATCAAAGAACTGCTCCATCTATAGTATCCATGTTATCAAATCCTTGACATCAAAATTTCTCATATCGATATTTGGAATGGGTTTAGTCCATTGTTGTGTTATTTTTTCATCAATTTGTTCTATGTTGCAACAATCACTTCAACAATATCCGATAGCATCCAATTTAACAATTTACTTCTTCAATTATCCAATGACAGTAGAGAAATAGTAGATAGAACAATTTAAAAAATGCACAATGAAATACAACCAAGAGATAAGAGACACAGTATTTGGTCAATGACCAGGTAAAAACCCCACTAGGTGGAAACCCTTGCAAATATTCTTCTATTAGATTGTCTTCAAATTTTCAGTAGAGAGAGTACATCATCCAAGAGTCAAAGTCAAATTTTGACTAACCAATATACAATGCCAATATCCAATATAAAAAAAATATCCAAACTAGAGACAAAGAGATGAAGTCAACAATGGTTTGATCTTCATGTAATCTACCCAAGTCAACAATAGTGCAATCAGCCCTAACTAGTGTGTAGTCAACAGTCAACATGTTCCTTTAGGAGCTTGGTTTACTTCAGTGAAACTTGACATCAAATGCTAGTCAAAATATGCCCAAAACAGTCCTAAAAAACTCAGTCAAACTTGGTCAAAAGAGAGAGAAAGCCTGTTGTCACAGTCTGCAATTTTCTATTGTCAATCCTGAAATTCAACATCAGTGAAACTGCTTAGAGTTCCTTGATTTGTGTGTCCTTCAATGCAACATGCATAAATCAAAAGTTTCCACCCAAAAACGAAGTCAAATGAATTCAACTTTACCCTGGTCAATGCATTGCAATAGTCCTATAACTATCTTGCAACTTGGCTCAATCAGCAACCACCTCTCCTTCGCAAGTGTGAGAGAATTCCTTCCAATCTAAATTGTATGAACCAACAGGAATTGGAGAGAGAAGATGTAATTTGAGGTGATGAAGTGCCAAATGAGGTTTAAGGTCTATTGTATTTATATGAATCAATGAGGGTGGAAAGCCGACCTTGATAATCTTCATATGAGTTGGTTTTAATTCAAAAACACACTTCTCGTTGTCCGATTTGAGTGATCTTTAGGTTGATTTTGGTCCTCTTGAAAATAGGAATTTAATGCAATAAGTTGAATTTGACCCTATTTGCATAATTTAACACTCCCTCTCAACTAGGGAGAATTCCACCTATGAATATTTGTCCATCGTTCATCATGTCATATTGTCATCATGTATGATCTCTGCTTGTCTTTTCTCATCTCATGTTGAACATTCTTGAATCTAAAGAAGAAGAAATGTTGCAGAGGAGCTCCAACTACCACCCTATCTCTATCACCATCGGGGAGACTCAACTACCACCCAGAATCATCATCATTGTCAGGGAGCCATGGCTACCACTCGGAACAAAAGAAAATGGATGAGACAAACCTACCTCAAGCGTAGGGATCACACTCTATCCTAAAGTCCCTAACAATAGGTGATATAAACGTAAGGATCACACTCTACCCTATTGTCCCTGATCATCCATCTTAACCCTGAAGAGTTAGATGGTAGAACACATGCATCCACTAACTTGGGCAAGATCCGCTACTATAAGGGGTGTGGATCACACTCTATCCCAAGTCCCTCAACCCATTGGCGAGATGGGAGAGTTTATCCTACATAGTGGGAAAGACGTTAACTGGGTCATACTATGATTAGGGGAGATCCTAGGTCTCAAAATTCTATTGGTTAGAGCTCTCTCATCCCTAGGAGCCCTATAGCTCCATTCCACACCCTGGGAGCTCAACCAAGGGGGAATATAAATGCTCAGTGTTCTTGATCTACCCTAACTATTATTTGAAAGGGTCATCTCAACTAGTCCAAGCTACTCTCTGAAGACCAAGAACTTTCCTTTAAACAAAGCCTTGGTGAGGATATCGACTATCTAGTCATCTTTTAAAATGTGAAGAAGTCTCACAACTCCTCTTTGCACCATGTCTCAAATGAAATTATATCTGATCTTTATATGCTTGGACTTGTCATGGAAAACATGATTCTCTAAGAAACAAATCCCACTCTTGTTATCACAATAGATAAATTTCGTGTCCATAACCTGCTCAAATAGCTCTCCAAAGAGTTTCCTCAACCAAAATGATTCACAACTCGTAATAATAACTGCAATATACTCGGCCTCGGCAGTGCTAAGGGCTACATATTTATGCTTCCTACTCATCCATGATATCATGACAGATCCCCGAATAAAACAAAATTTGGTAGTACTCTTCCTATCGACAACATTGCCATCTCAATCTGTGTTTGTATATCCATGTAGTCTAACCTTTCCAGTGGCATATCTTAGTCCAATGTTAATAGTACCATGGAGATATCTGTTGAAATTTCTAACTTTGACACACCAGAGATCCCTACTGCATTATCTGGTTTATTTTCTCCTACTTGTTATTTTCATTAACAAGTTATTTATAAATATAAATAGTGAAAATAAACACAAATGCATCCTTAACACATATACAGATCAACAACTGAAATAACCTAGACAAACACACAAGGGACACCATTATTTTTGGACAATTATCCCCGAAAAAACCCAATGCGGGAAAGCCAGTGCAGCAGATATGAGGGTTTTATTATTATACAGTTTCTGAATACAACTAGGGTGCCAAAAATGGCTCATCCAACAGAGCATACCCTCATCAAAAGTACCTCTCCTCGAAGACAGATATTTTGGCTGATCAATCACAGGATGAACAATCCCATAGAAACTACGACAACTCCTTAGCTAGACAATGAAAGTTGCTCCAAGCTTCTCTACTACTATGCGTCACTTGGCACGGACTGCGTCACCCTTCCCATCTCACTAGCACTCAGTCTACCCCACGAAAAATCTCTCGGCACTGCCTCTTGGCCCTGTGTCAGCTCTGCTAGCCTCTGCACAACTATTAAAGCCTCTGTGTCAGTTGTTTGGCTCTCTACATCAGCCCTCAAACACTCTGCATCACCTATGTTGGCCTCTTCGGCCTCTGCGTAGGTCCCATCTACCTCTGCGTCAACCTCTCCAAGCTCTGCGCTGTCTCTCTAGCACTATCTCTGCCCCTCTGCTATGCATTCTCGGCCTCGTGATGAATGACCCCTCACTGCAACAGATCACTAGCTCGATTCTCTCAGGAAACCTCGCTCCAGAAAATCGAACTGACTGATCAATTTTTGGTGTATCTCCAACTGACCCTCAAGCCTCCTCTTATACTTTTCTTTTTGAGTCTTCAACAACCAAGATTAAGTCCCTAATCAACGGCTAAGATTATATTTGGATTGATCCATATCATTTAGAACATTCTCACCCAGTTGTATATTAATACCCATTAATATTTTAATTTTCCTAAGTTTAGACTAGGGAATCCCATTAAAATTATTAATTATTTTAATATCTCTCCAACTGGGTGGAATTTCCCCAAACCATTTCGAGGTCTTGGAGTTCTTATGTGCCTTAGCCTCTCCACCAATTTTCATGGCTAGAGAAGATCTGATGCTACCAAAAACCAACACTCCCTCGTAGCGAGGAATGTGCTCTAGTAATGTTTCACCATGGAAACATCAGACTGATCCTCTTCACCGGTACCTATGTGATGCTTGGCCTACTACCTCACGTCATTTGCACCACTACTTCCTGTACTACTTCCCATGACACTACCACTGCCACTGCTACATCTGTACTGCATCTCCCTCTCAATATGTTGCCCATGCTGCTTCTAGCACTGCCACTACTAATTGTTGCACTGAAACTCAGTTACCGAGAAGTAGGTAACTGACTTCTCCCAAATACTGACATCATGGTCATTCTAGAGGACTTGTGATGTTTAAGCCACCTCTGTTGTTATCATGTGCTTCCTTTACTACCACTACGCTACTGCAACCTCTTCTGTGCCTCTCGTACTACTACAACCTCCACTGCATTGCTACAAACTTCTGCACTCTAGCACTGCCTTGACGCTCCATCACACCTTACTCCATCTAACACCTGTCATCATGCTACTTTCTTTAAGGGTTCCCATAGCTAGATGTGATCCAAGGGTTTGGGCACCTCAAGGATCCCGCCCCTAGTATGCAGTCCTCTTGAATACAACTCCATGTTTCCCCACCTCTTCTCTAGAAGGTGCATGAGAACTCATGGCACAGTCGTAATCAATCTCGACCTCTTTCTTTGCTTCAGCTGGAGCTACCTTAGAATCACCTCTCCCTTGTTTTTCTTCCCGGGACACTGGGATGCATAATGTCCTAGCTCCCCATAGTGGAAGCACTTCACCTTGGATATTTCCTTCTTCTTCATCTTTCCTTGGTGTCCCGTGGATGCTAGAGCCACATCCTCCTCCTCCTCCTCTTTCTTGATTCGAACTCCCTTGCCACTACACCCTACCTTGGTCGTCCGTCTGATCTCTTCTAAGCGAAGAGATACCCACATCTCCTCCTGTTGAGTCCCAAACCTGCATCTTCCCTATATACCTTTTCAGCCTTCTTTTCCATTTATTTGATCCACCAAGCTGTAAAATCATTGCATATTAGTCTAAAAAGAGCTTATGAAATGGTTTCCTAACTATGTTTATGGTTGTTGTTTGATTTAGATTTTTGTTCAGGCGGCTGCAGAAACTTGTCACTTTCCGCAGCCAGCCCAAGTTTCCGCAGCCATTTTGTTAAAGACTATGTTACAGGTGTCCAATGGAGAATCCGGCCACATGGGCAAGCTGCAAGAGACATGTACATGGAGCGTGTCCCCTCAGTTCATCCGAATCACTTACAAACAACCATGGTCAAAGATGGTCAAAGGAGGGGTTAAACCAAGAGTTTTGCAGTGGCACGGCTCTGTTTTGCCCACGTGAAGGTTTGCGTGGCACGATCCTCAATTTCCGGAGGTGTTGGCACACCTGTGGATCAACCCGCGAACTGAATCGAGCAACCACCACTCCATGGAATTAACTGTCATAATTACCATACCGTTAGATCTCAGGTCGTGGAGATTTACGTGTATGTTTGGCAGCGTAGAATCTAGGAATTAGTTGCAGCATTTTCACTTATAAATAATGCGTTGGTATACGCTGGATAGTTAGCTTTTCAGATGTAATTTTGGCTGTTGTTATAAGCCTACTGTACCGTGCTTTACTTTTGTCTTATTACTGCACTTTTATATATGAGAAGACAGCATTCTTGAATTCGATTTGTGACTGAGTATTGATTGGCTGAGGTTGCAGAGGGCCCCTGTACACCAAGGCTCTGTATCTATTGTATAGTTTCTTACTTGCTTTCATTTACTACTTTTATAATCATTAGCTTGTATATATTACGTTGTTCTGATAATCATGTTAACTGTTGTCCATATTTTCTTTTATGTTTTCTCATGAATGTTAGCTGATTAGTGCTTTTCTTACAGGTTTTTGTAGGCAACCCGGGCAAATTTACATATTTTTAATGACTACTGACATGAGATCATCTTGTCCTTTCTGCTGATTTTCATTTACTGAGTTTTAATTCCAGCATTGTCATTTCTTTCAATTTTTCTTTGCTTATTTACTTTTCTGCCACTTAGATATCATATTACTCATCTGTTTATGATTTCCTTCCTATAGCCAAGCGACTCAATTAGTGAGGAATCAGAATATTATTTGATGTAGTATGATTTAGTTTGCTTTCCTGCAAGTTAGAGATTAAATTACTTATGTCATTTTCAAGAAGTGAAATATGAATGAGTAGTTAAATCTTAGTTTCCTTTTATGTAATTTGATTTCCTGCAATTTAGATATCATATTACTCAGCTTGTTTATGATTACTTCGTATAGCCGGAGCGAGTCGAAAGGTGAAGGGTCAGAATGTGGGTTGAATTAGTGTGATTTAGTTTGCTTTGCTTCCAGTCTTTGAGTTGCTTTGAGTTCAGTTTTTATTTTATTTTCATACAGCAGTAAGGATACTGGGCCATTGTCACTAGTTCACTATTTTGGTGCATTTATTTCCTTTTGAGAAGATTTCATCACAGTCAGTTTGAAACCTTATTTTGGAGAACTTTAAAGTTTGGAAAATCATTGTAGAAATCACCATTACCATCCATACTTGAATCATTGTAGAAATAACCATTACCATCCATACTTGACTTTCAATTTCGCCATCTCACACTAGGGAATCCACAGAAGATAAACCCAAAAACAAACCAAAAACTCAAAAATGACAAAGAACTAAGAAATCGGTTATCTTGCATATACAGTGCACTTCACTTTAGTAGTTTACGACTCCCGAATTGACATTCTAAATAGCAATTTAGGACACACTAAATTGACCAAACATTTTGGCGCCGTTGCTGGGGAAGTGAAACTAGGTAGCCAATTTCTTAAAAAAAAAAAAAAAACAAGAAAATTTCAAGGAAGGAAAATTGATAACCTCTCAATGTATGCTCTCCTCTTGCACTTAGTGTGAACTGGAGGATCAGAAAAGAGAAAGTTATTGGTTTAATAATTTCTTGAGTATGCTCTCTTCTTGCACCTAGAGTGACCTGGAAGATCAGAAAGAGAATTATTAGCCCGACTTGAAGAAAAAAAAAATGACATGCATAGAGCAAGAGATTCTAGGGGAAGGTTTTTAGCTAGGGCCAAGAGTTCGATTTTTACAACTCCATCTACTTCAAGGAATAGACAAGAAACACCTCCATCATCTCCAACTCACACTCCTAGCCTTAGGATTCCTGGAATTCAAGAGGCAGTAGTTGAATTAAGAGACTCTCCCACACCATCCATCGAATCTGAATTAGGAAAAGATCCTTTCTTTCCTTCTACAGGGAGACACATTGTAATTGAAGAAGTAGAATCGCCTGAGGAAGAAGAGGGAGAAATTCCTCCTCTTTCACCATTAGTAGAGGAACCAGAGGACTCTGAAGTCTCTGAGTAAACTATTATGACAGAGGAAGTAGTAAACGGATTTGGTAGAGGTAGAGGTAGAGGAGGAGGAGGAGGAAACAATGGAGGAAGTAGAGGTAAAAATGGGGGAAATAGGGATGGAGATAACTCATTCGGATTTCCTATAGTTGATGAGGATTCTTGAGCAACAATGAAAAACATCTCACCATCTGTCCTCCCAAACTTTCATGGGTTAAGAAATGAGGATCCTGAAACATTTCTATTTGAGTTTGAAGTCATGTGTCGAACTTATGATTATTTCGAAGACTCTCAAAAACTCAAACTGTTTACTTCAACATTGAAAGGAGCTGCTTTGAAATGGTTCATGGGATTACTCACTCAATCCATTAGGACGTGGAATGATATGAAAAAAACATTTTTGGATAGATACATGGACTATTGTATGCCCACCAATCACAAGGATGAGGTATTCAAAATGGTGCAAAGAGAAGATGAAAACTTGGAGGATTTACTTGAAAGATTCCAATACAACCTGAAAAGAGCAAAAATGAGTAACTTAGATGAGGAAACCTTGAAAGCCATTCTATTAAAATCCATTAGAGATGAATGGATAGATATTTTGAACATGATGGGAAACGGAGATATATCTCAACTTCCACTTCATGATATAGCAGAGCTATGTGTCCATCTCTCAAGGGGAAAATATAAAACTGGAAAAGGGCCTAGAGATCCTTCTCTCATTAGAGCAAACAAATCTGCAACTGGATCAGTAAGTAGGGCTGAGATTGGCAACATGCTTGATGAATTCAAAATTGATATCTTAGGGAGTCTCAGTGAGCAACTAGACACCCTTAAAATACAAAACAAGCAGAAAGCAGAAGCTGAAGCTTTGGCCATCTTTTGCCCAAAATGTAGAAAGAAACATGCTCTAAGGGAATGTCCCTTGGATGCAAAAGTTGTAGAAACATGTGTGCTTTGTTCAGAAAACCATGAGACCAAGGATTGTCCTTCAATTCTTGGGCTCAAAGCTGTCTTTCAAGAAGATCCAAATACAATTGAGTCTCTCTGTTTTGTTGCAAGGAGACCTTGGCAGGGGCAACAAAACCAAGGGTTTAATAACTCTATGAACTTTCAACCCCCACCAAATTGGAATCCTTGGCAACAACCTTGGTCCCAACCTCAAAATCCTTTTCAATCATGGGTACAAGATATGAAAAATCCTTATGGGAGATTTGCTCAATTTTATCAATATCCTCCATCTTTTCAAAACCAACAAGCTCCACAACTTCCAAATAAAAATCCACAACTATCATTTCCATTTCAATAACAACAACAACCTTCTCAACAGAATCCAAATTCTCAACTCTTGCTTCCATTCCAACAGAAGCCAAATCAACTACCTTCTCAGCCATTGCCAAACCCCAACAATAAAAACCCTCAAAATTCTTACATGGTAGAAGGACAACAATTTCCTACCTATATGATTGTTCCTCTCAATGATGTACAACTCAGATCTGGTATAGTTTTAGATAAGCCTTCTATAAATGCTCAAAAGCAAAGCATTTCTGAGGGAGATTCTATTGAAGCCAATAAAGGTTCTGAAGCATCTCTTCAAAACCCAAGCATTCAAAAAGAAAAAGAAAAATAATCAACCCCCACAACTCCTGTAGTTGAGCAACCTGCATCTTTATCCACACCTCCTTTTCCTGAAAGACTACAAATTGACAAAGGGGTGGAAAAACAAATCTTGTTTCCTGACTATGATTTCCTAGATGAATTAAAGAATGTCTGTATCAAGATTCCCTTGTTACAACCCATTAGAGAGATTCCTATTCTAGCAAAAACAATAAAGGAGTTGAGTCTTAAAAGACCAGGAAGGAAACCAAGAGATACAAGAAGAATCCACCTGGTAGGAAAAATTGCAGATATCATGATGGGAAAAATTACTATGTAGAAGTATGTAGATCTCGGTAGTCCAATTGTCAAAACACATATCAATGGGGTAGAAATTCCAAATACTTTGATTGATTTAAAGGTTGCTATCAACATTATAAGTAGACAGACTATGGAACAGCTGAAACTTCCTAATCTTCTTTTTACACCTACTTTACTGCAACTTGCAAATCGATCAATTATCAAACCAGATGGTGTATTAGAAGACATTTCGGTCTCCTTAGACTCTTGGGAATATCCAGTAGATTTCATGATTTTAACTCCCAAGAGTAATTTAGGAGGACACCCTCTCATCTTAGGAAGACCTTGGCTAGCCACAGCTGATGCTTTTATCAGTTTTAGGTCTGGGGATATGTATATTTCTAATGGTAATTCGACAAAGAAATTCAATCTATATCCTCCAGCAAAAGCAATTACAGACATAGGAGATAATGAGTGGGTTGATGATGAGGATACTATACAACCTGTCTTACCATTTCTGAAATCAGTGAAGATAGTCAAATTCTGAACACATTAGAAAACTTTGAAACATCTTCAGAATATGACCACACACAATTTCAGTTAGATTCTGACATTGAGTATCTATCATCTAGACAAATGTCTCTTTTTTCTATGGAAGAGTTTGGTAGTTCCACCATTGAGATCTTTCCAGGTAAAACATTGAATATCAACAAAAACTTGGAAATATCACAACTGGGAGAGCTAACCAAAATCTTGCAAAAACATTCTACTACATTTGCATGGGAGTATACCAATATGAAAGGTATTGACCCTAAAACTTGCATTCATCACATCTACATCGAGGAAAACAGTAGACCAATCAGACAACCTCAGAGAAGGATGAATCCAAACCTTATGGAGATAGTGAAAGAAGAGCTCCAAAAACTATTCAATGTAAACTTCATTTATCCAATTTCAGATAGCCGATGGGTTTCTCCTTTGGTTATAGTACCTAAAAAGAATGGTAAATGGAGGGTATGCATTGATTACAGGGAATTGAACAAAGCAACTTTGAAGGATCACTTTCCTTTACCCTTTATTGATCAGGGATTAGATACTTTAGCAGGCAAAAAGTATTTTTATTTTTTGGATGGTTTTAGTGGCTATAATCAGATACAGGTAGCACCTGAAGATCAAGATAAGACCACATTTACCTGTCCATGGGGAACTTTTGCTTACCGAGTACTTCCTTTTGGATTATGTAATGCACCCGCAACATTTCAAAGGGCAGTACTAGGAATCTTTTCCGATCTAACCCATGATTGTGTAGAGGTTTATATGGATGATTTTACAGTTTATGGTAATTCATTTGAAGAGGCATTAGAGAATTTGGAAAAGGTCCTTATAAGGTGTAAATAAACAAACCTTTCATTGAGTCATGAAAAATGCTTTATGATGTTTACTGAAGGGATTGTTTTAGGACATCATATTTCAGGGGATGGGATTAAAGTTGATAGATCAAAAGTTGAAGTCATCTCCAAGTTGCCTATTCCAAATTGTCAGAAAGATGTTAGAATTTTTCTTGGATTTACTGGATACTATAGAAGATTTATTGAAAACTTCACCAAGATAGCATCTCCACTCTTCAAATTACTTACAAAAGACTGTGAATTCAAATGGGATCCTGATTGTCAATCTGCATTTGAAACTTTGAAAACAATAATATCTGAAGCACCCATCTTGAGAGGGCCAAATTGGAAACTTCCTTTCCATATTTCTACAGATGCTTCAGATACAGCTCTAGGAGTTGTGTTGGGTCAAAAGTATTTAGTTCCTTATGCCATTTATTACACCAGTAAAAATTCGACTCCCACCGAGTTAAACTATACTGTGACTGAAAAAGAGTTCTTAGTTGTTGTTCATGCAATCAATAAGTTTAGACATTATATAACAGGCTATGAAACTTTTGTCCATACTGATCATTCTGCAATTAGATATCTAATGAAAAAACCTGTTACTAATGGCAGAGTTACAAGATGGCTCTTACTTTTACAAGAATTCAATATTACTATGTTGGATAGACCAGGGAAACAAAATACAGTAGCTGATTTCTTGTCTAGAATCCAAAATACTAACGAAGATTCTCCTGTAGAGGATATGTTTCTAGATGAATACTTATTTGCAGTAACTACTAAGACTCCTTGGTATGCAGATATTGCTAACTATTTGGTTACAGGGAAGCTACCTCCACATTTATTTCCTAGTGAAAAAAGAAGAATTATTCAGGAGAGTTCGAATTATTCATGGATTTCTAATGAATTGTTTAAAACAGGGCTAGATTGTGTGATCAGAAGATGTGTTCGAGAAGATGAAATGCCTGAAATCCTTAAGGCATGTCATGATGAACCATGCGGTGGACACTTTGCTGACAAAAGGACGGCCTATAAAATCCTTTCTTTATGATATTATTGGCCTTCCCTCTTCAAAGATGCAAAACAATATGTCAGAAGGTGTGATAGCTGCCAAAGAGTTGGGAGACCGACTCTTTCAAATGAAATTCCATTACAACCACAGGTACTCATCGAACCCTTTGAAAAATGGGCTTTAGATTTCATCGGACCCATTAATCCACCATCTAAACAGAAGAAGTATATATTGGTATGCACTGATTATGTCACTAAATGGGTAGAAGCCAAAGCATTGCCTTCTGCCACTGAAAATTCAGTTGTTCATTTTCTTTATGAGGATATTTTTACTCGTTTTGCTGTCCCAAGAGAAATTGTGACAGATCAGGGAAGTCAATTTACATCTAACTTGATGGAGACGCTGATGGAAGAATACAAAATCAAGCACAGAAAATCTACTCCTTACCATCCGCAAGCAAATGGCCAAGTGGAGTACACAAATAAAGTTTTTGAGAGCATCATCACCAAAATTGTTCATCTACACAGAAGAGATTGGGCAGAGAGGCTTCCTGAAGCCTTGTGGGCCTACAGAACTACATGGAGGAATACAACAAGGCATTCTCCCTATGAACTTGTTTATGGGAAATAAGTCCTGCTCCCCATTGAGTTTCAAGTCAAGACTTTCAAGATGGCAGTTCAGTTGGGGATGAATCTATCAGAAGCCCAAAAGCATAGAATGGAGCAGCTGAATGAGCTATATGAGATCAGACAAGAAGCAATTTTAAGGACTGATCTAATTCAACATCAAAGAGTTAAGTGGAATGACAGATATATCAAAGAGAAAAAGTTTCAAGAGGGAGATTGGGCGCTACTGTTTGATTCCAAGTTTAAAGCCTTCAAAGGTAAATTTCAGACCCATTGGCTTGGGCCATATGAGATTGACAAAGTCTTTAACAATGGAGCGATAAGAATCAAGACCATTGATGAATTTTAAACTCCTCTCATTGTGAATGACCACCGATTGAAAATTTATCATAAGCCACTCTCAAAAGAGGAATTTATCTAAATGTTTCAAGAGAATTCTGCAATAAGGCTGGTGAAGAAGAATCCTTCTTCCCCACCAGCCTAGCCTTTGTGTCTTTCAGTTAAAAAAAATAAATAAATAAATAAAACTGTATAAGCCTGAAAACCAATCATAGATTGGCGGTATTATACAGAAAATGTAGAGTGAAAATCAAGGACACCCGACACTCTATATTTTCCAAAAAAAAAAAAAAAAATCTCTCCTCTCCTTCTTTTTCCATCTTCACTCCACCTCATTTGCCATTTCACTCCATCTCCATCTCATTCGCATTTTCATTTCACTTCACTCCACTTCACTTTCACTCCATTCCACTCATTTCATTTTCATTTCATCAATAAAAGTCCCTTTCAGGACTATTTTCACTCAGTTAGTTCTTTTCTAACTATTTTGGTTCAGCTAAGTGGGTGTTGTCTCAGTTTCCGCAGCCAGAAACGATTTCCACAGCCACCACCGCTCTGTTTTTCAAATTCACAGTCAAAATTTTAGTGCAAAAATCATAAAAATGCAGGTGTAATTGAGCAAATGCTATGAAGACATGGAGCATCTCCAAGACATCAAGGAAGAAAAGTTGGTTAAAAGCTATGAGCAAGAAATGACAAGGTTTCCAAAGGTATGAGAATTTTTTTTTATCAAATAGCAATTAAAGTCATGATTATGCATAGTTATCAAACCATAAAAGCTCTACTATGTGCAATGATTCGGTACGATAGCTCCATTACCCACTCCTATTACACAATATTATTCCACACACCATGCATTCATTTCTTAATGGTATCATGATTGATTTTCGGGTTTAAACTCAAGTCGACTGCACTTTCATTTACCACCTGTACTCATGAGATGTGACCTATCCCATTACGGCTCCTCTCCACCGCATTTTCCGCAGCCATCCATTAAAACCCGTAATATTTCATATGCAGCCGTTAATTCAAAAAAAAAATCTCTACTTCACTCTGTTCACTTACCATTCTATTAAGATCATCCTCTTCACATACATCCCCATTTCAACTTGTGAACTCATTTGCGGCTGCTCATCCTCTGTTCCGCCTGTAATCCTGAAGCTTTCCCGTTACCTGCTACCGATTGTAGCCACTGCATTTTACTATAAACCCTGAAACCGAGACACCTTCCCTCTGCTAAACCCTCACACGCAATTGAAATTTCGGTTGAAATTCAAAACAGAGGAAGGAATGGGAAAATTACTAAGGGCAGAACCAGAAGGACCGAAATATTTAGAAGGTTACCCTCAAGCAAAAGATTTGCTGAAGAAAGCCAAATGGTTACGCTTCATCCAAAAGTTTAAGGGCTATAATAAAGAGGTAACCAAAGCTTTTGCACGGTATTTCGATGGCCAATTGGTGGAGATTGGAGACTTGAAGCTCACGGTGACTGAAACAATAGTAGCAGCTGCCACAGGCTTACCCCAGGAAGGTGAGCGATGGTTCAAAAACAAAAGCGTGGATGAACAGGCATGGAGAATTATGCTAAGAAACCCAGGTATGGACACCACTGTGTTTACTAAAGGAATTCATGTTCATGCATTGAAAGAAAAATGGGCCAGTCTACTGTTAGTTATCCAAAAATTTATCACTTGCGAAGGACGCTTTGGTTCAATGTACATGTACCATGCTAGACTGTTAATGAATTTCTTAGAGATTCAAACTCTTAATTTGCCTTATTTCTTACTATTGAGTTTGAAAAAGATGAGTATTACAGTCCAAAAACACATAGGCAATATAGAACCTCATCTATATCATCATGGACTTGTAAAAATTCTCATTGAGGACCAACTAAAGAAAAACAAAGATACCTGGGAACAATTCTTGATAAGAAACTACTTTCAAGAGCCATCTAAGGAATCTGAAAGTAGTACACCAAAGACACCAAGAAAAAGTAGGAGAAAAGAAAAGAGTGCCATAGTCCAAGACTCTCCTACTACAGAAACTCAAGAAGTTGGTCAAAAAGAAAAAGAGAACAGAACTAAGGACAAGAAATAGAAAAAAGTGAAAGGCAAAAGAACCATCCAAGAAGTCTACCAATCACCTAAGCCATCTATAGAGGGGGATTATCAACCACTGTCGGAGAGATTAGTGCATCTTCAAGAACAGACTCCTATAGCAAAGAAAAAGGAAAAGGAAAACAGAGCATACAAGAAGGGAGCACTAGTCCACCATACTTAAGGAGAAGCACCAGGCTTAGAGGAAAGGGGAGTAAAACACAAGTAAAACGGCCCCACTTCATTGACTTGGGTGAAGAGACACCCGAGAAACCTCCAACTGGCCGTAGTCCACCTCGTCCTCAGCCAAGTACTGAAACTAGTCCTCCACATGATGAAAGCCCTTCTCGGCCAGAGCTAGAGAGCAGTCCTCCTCCTCCACAAGATTTTGAACTCAGTCCAAGAAAGACACCTGAAATAGATCCCAATCAACAGGACGTATATGACTACTTGGGATCTTTAGAAAAATCAGCTGCAGGTCCGAGTACCACTCTGCCCCACATGACACCTGATGCACAAGTTCAATCCTTAAAGCAGGAGGTATTTGAATTAGAGGTTCTAAACAGGCATATCAAGCAAGAAAATGAAGCACTCAAGGAGCAGAGCAAAGTAGATAAAATTATTCATGATAACACTATGCTTCATTTGGGACTATGGCAAAAGAAAAACAAGAAACTAAAGAAAAAGTGCAAAAAGTTGAGCAGAGAATTGATCAATCTCAAATTCAGATGTCTAATAAGGAAACCCAGGATGGTGGTAGCACCAAAGAAGAAGAAAAGAGGGCTAGATGTCCTAGCAGAGGCTTCGGAACATATGGATTAGAGGGGAATGACTAAATTTTGGTTGCATGAGGATATGCAACACCTTCACAGTGGGGGTATGTTGAGTCGCAAACCTGCATCTTCCCTATATACCTTTTCAGCCTTCTTTTCCATTTATTTGATCCACCAAGCTGTCAAATCATTGCATATTAGTCTAAAAAGAGCTTATGAAATGGTTTCCTAACTATGTTTATGGCTGCTGTTTGATTTAGATTTTTGTTCAGGCAGCTGTGGAAACTTGTCACTTTCCACAGCTAGCCCAAGTTTCCGCAGCCATTTTGTTAAAGACTATGTTACAGGTGTCCAATGGAGAATCCAGCCACATGGGCAAGCTGCAAGAGACATGTACATGGAGCGTGTCCCCTCAGTTCAGCTGAATCACTCACAAACAGCCATGGTCAAAGACGGTCAAAGGAGGGGTCAAACCAAGAGTTTTGCAGTGGCACGGCTCTGTTTTGCCCACGTGAAGGTTTGCGTGGCACGATCCTCAATTTCCGGAGGTGTTGGCACACCTGTGGATCAACCCGCAAACTTAATCGAGCAGCCACCACTCCATGGACTTAACTGTCATAATTACCATACCGCTAGATCTCAGGCCGTGGAGATTTACGTGTCTGTTTGGTAGCGTAGAATCTAGGAATTAGCTGCAGCATTTGCACTTATAAATAATGCGTTGGTATACGCTGGATAGTTAGCTTTTAAGATGTAATTTTGACTGTTGTTATAAGCCCACTGTACCGTGCTTTACTTTTGTCTTATTACTGCACTTTTATATATGAGAAGATAGCATTCTTGAATTCGATTTGTGAATGAGTATTGACTGGCTGAGGTTGCAGAGGGCCCCTGTACACCAAGGCTCTGTATCTATTGTATAGTTTCTTACTTGCTTTCATTTACTGCTTTTATAATCATTAGCTTGTATATATTACGCTGTTCTGATAATCATGTTAACTGTTGTCCATATTTTCTTTTATGTTTTCTCATGACTGTTAGCTGATCAGTGCTTTTCTTACAGGTTTTTGTAGGCAGCCCGGGCAAATTTACATATTTTTAATGACTACTGACATGAGATCATCTTGTCCTTTCTGCTGATTTTCATTTACTGATTTTTAATTCCAGCATTGTCATTTCTTTCAATTTTGCTTTGCTTATTTACTTTTCTGCCACTTAGATATCATATTACTCATCTATTTATGATTTCCTTCCTATAGCCAAGCGACTCAATTAGTGAGGAATCAGAATATTATTTGATGTAGTATGATTTAGTTTGCTTTCCTGCAAGTTAGAGATTAAATTACTTATGTCATTTTCAAGAAGTGAAATATGAATGAGTAGTTAAATCTTAGTTTCCTTTTATGCAATTTGATTTTCTGCAATTTAGATATCATATTACTCAGCTTGTTTATGATTACTTCCTATAGCCGGAGCGAGTCGAAAGGTGAAGGGTCAGAATGTGGGTTGAAGTAGTGTGATTTAGTTTGTTTTGCTTTCAGTCTTTGAGTTGCTTTGAGTTCAGTTTCTATTTTCTTTTCATACGGCAGTAAGGATACTGGGCCATTGTCACTAGTTCACTATTTTGGTGCATTTATTTCCTTTTGAGAATCGATTTCATCACAGTCAGTTTGAAACCTTCTTTTTGAGAACTTTAAAGTTTGGAAAATCATTGTAGAAATCACCATTACCATCCATACTTGAATCATTGTAGAAATCACCATTACCATCCATACTTGACTTTCAATTTCGCCATCTCACACTAGGGAATCCACAGAAGATAAACCCAAAAACAAAAGAAAAACTCAAAAACGACAAAGAACTAAGAAATTGGTTATCTTGCATATACAATGCACTTCACTTCAGCAGTTTACGACTCCTGGATTGGCATTTTAAATAGAAATTTAGGACACACTAAATTGACCAAACACCTCCTATCCTGGAAGAGTGGCCCTACCAAAAATACTTTCGACAAATGTCTCCTACTACTCGGACACTACATTCAGGGCAATCCTCACCATGAACTCTGGATCCTGTGAAGATCCCATGGAAGTAAGTTGATCACGAATCTCCTGTAATATGAGGAGGAACGAATCTATCGGCTCTCCCTTTTGCATCTGATATGACCACAGTTGATTCTCCAATAGCATCTTCCACTACACAGAAGTGCCCTGATACAAGGTTGTCAAAGTATCCCACATATCCTTTGTTTTGTTATTTTCAGCAATATGTGGTATGACATGATCTTTGACCCCGTGTAGGACCATGAACTTCGCCCTCGGCATTGCATCCTCATACTTCTCATTCTTAGCTGGTTCGACTGGGACAACCATGGTTCTCAAGGCAAAGTCCTTGATGCAATGTCGATCTAGGAATGCTAGTATCCTGGCCTTCCAAATGACAAAGTTGCAAGCCCTGTCCAACTTGTCTTGATCCCTCAGTCTGTTCAGTACCATTTTAGCTCCTCTTCTGGACTCCCTCTGAGTCTAGACTCCCCTCTTGGAAATCTCCCTCTAAGTCTGGATTTTAGTATTGGAAATCCTCCCGCCAAATTTCGAACCGCTCCTCTCCAATCCTCCTTGCAACTGCAACTAGGATTTGGATTCCTTAGCTAGAAATCCATCAACATAGTGAATCCCTCTACCTTGGTTATGTCCCCTTAGGTATTGTTCTACACCGACAGAAGCAGCACCCCACTAGCTTCTCAATCACAATTTGTCCACAGCTCCCCAAGCCTCGACAACTGAAGAAACTGAGCATTTTAAGCTCTGCACAATCCCGAAAATGGCAGAAATATCCTTCCTAGCTGAGAAATATGATCGAGCATTGCATAGGTCTGATATGCGCCTCTTTTCCTCTGTACTGACCCTCTCTTGGCTCGAATTGATGACGCATGCTCTCTGCATCACTTCTTCTTCGATACTTTTGCTCTAGCACAGAGCTATCTCTCGAGACAGTTGTTACTCCTGTGAATTCTCCAGATTACTGTTAGTTCCTTCAATTCTCCTGTGATCTGCAATCCTATGATACCATGTTGAAATTTCTAAGTCTGAGACGTTAGAAATCCGTACTTCATTATTTGGTTTATTTTCTCCTACTTGTTATTTTCATTAACAAGTTATTTATAAATATAAATACTGAAAATAAACAAAATGCATCCTTAACACATATACAGATCAACAACTAAAATAATTGAGAAAAACACACAAGGGAGACCGTTATTTTTGGACAATCGTCCCTGGAAAAACCCAATGCGGGAAAACTGGTGCAGTAGATATGAGGGTTTTATTATTAAGTAGTTTTTTAATACAACTAGGGTGCCAGAAATAACTCACCCAACAGAGAATGCCCTTGGCAGAAGTACCTCTCCTCGGAGATAAATATTCTGGTTGATCAATCACCGGAGGAACGATCCCACAACAACTACGACAACTCCTTATCTAGACAACAAAATATACTCCAAGATTCTCTATTACTCTGTGTCACTCTGCATGGACTACGTCACCCTTCCCAGCTCACCACACTTAGTCTGCCCCACGAAAAATCTCACGGCACTACCTCTTGGCCCTATGTCAGCTCTGCTAGCCTCTGTACAACTACTCAAGCCTCTGCATTAGCTCATTGACTCTCTATGTCAACCCTCAGACCCTCTGCATCACCCACACTAGCCTCTTTAGCCTCAGTGTAACTCCCAGCTACCTCTGCGTCAGCCTCTCCAAGCTCTGTGTCATCTCTCTGGCACTATCTCTACTTCTATGTTATGTATTCTCGGCCTTGTGCCGAACTAGCCCTCACTGCAACTAACCACTAGCTTGATTCTCTCAGGAAGCCCCGCTCCAGAAAATTGAACTGACTAATCAATTTTTGGTGTATCTCTAACTGACCCTTAAGCCTCCTCTTATAGTTTTCTTGTTGAGTCTTCAATGGCCGAGCTTAAGTCCCTAATCAATGACTAAGATTAGATTTGGCTTGATCCATGTCATTTAAAACATTCTCACCCAGTTTTATCTTAATACCCATTAATATTTCAATTTTCCTAAGTTTAGAGTTAGGAATCCCATTAAAAATATTAATTATTTTAATATCTCTCCAACTGGGTGGAATTTTTCCCCAAACCATTTATGGGTCTTGGAAATTTTATGTGCCTTAGCCTCTCCAGTGATTTTCATGGCTAGAGCACATCTGATGCTACCAAAAATAAAAATAAAAATATCTCATTACATGCTTGGTAGTGACCCAATGTACATGATGAGGCTTGGTTATAAATTGGCTCAAGGTGTTAACTGCAAAACATATGTTAGGTTGAGTATTCACAAGAAACATCAGGGTTACCAACCAATTGTCTATACTCAGAAAGGTTTTCTAGGTCCGATCCAACAACTTCTCCACACAGCTTCTTGAAATTCATGTCCATAGGTGTAGGTAAGGACTTACACTCAACCATGCCAAATCTCTCTAGAATTTTCACAACATATTTTCCTTGTGAAAGGAAAATATTGCTCGACTTTTTCCATACTTCTAGTCTTAGGAAATAGTGCATCAACCCAAGGTATTTCATCTCGACTTCGCAAGCCAACTTCCTCTTACATTCAAGAATGAGAGGGTCTACACCTGTCATGAATAATTCATTGACATATAACACCAAAATGAGAGGCATACCTTAGATTGTTTTGAAGTACAATTTTGGATCAACATTGCTCCTTGTGAAAGCAAGATTTATGAAATAACTGTCAATACGATCATACCAAGCATAGTGAGCTTGCTCCAATCCATAAAGATATTTCTTTAATTAGCATACATGGGTCTTCTTGTCATAAAATTCAAATCCTAGAGGTTGTTCTACGTACACTTCTTCTTGTAGAAAACCATGTAAGAAAGCGGTCTTCACATCCATTTGATGGAGAGTCTATCCCTGACTTGCTGCAAGGGTTGCTATTGAAAAAATGGTTTTATATCAGGCCATAGGAGAAAATATATCATCATGATCTTCTCCCTATTTTTGAGAGAACCCAATAGCTATGAACCTTGCCTTGTATTTTCCAATGCTTCCATCAACCCCATGCTTGATCTTATAGAGCCATTTGGGGGTTACCACAGATCTTCCCTTTGGTCTCGACGCAATATCCCATACATCATTTTTCATATTAGACTCATATTCTTCGGGCATTGCATCCTTTCAGACTTGTTCTTCACATCTTCTTCAAAGGTACTAGGTTAATCTTGAATCATATTGCTCATAGATACAACATATGCTTCGTACCTGCATGGCTTCTTGCTTGGCATTAAAGTTCCATGAGAAGTAACATGTTTCTCGGTATCTTGTAGAGTGTGTTTGAGCCAAAGTGGTTTTTTTCCTGGTAGGATGATCTCTTGGAGGAGGATCCAAGGGGTCCATAGGCTCCATGAGATCATCAATGATGTCCTTCTCGGATTCAGGCACAGAAGGACCTTCTAGAATACCCATAATATCACTCTTGTCTTTAGGAGGAGGAGGAGGAGGGAAGTACATTGCTTTTTTAAGCGAAACATCTTCATCGAATGTTACATCCCTACTAATTTCAACCTTCCTTTGACTAGAAATATATATTCTAAATTCTTTATAATCTTCACTATATCCAGAGATGACCAACATTGGGCTTGACACCTGTGAATACTCCCTCAGGAGTCTTGTTGTCTAAATCTTGACGAGGCAACCTATTTTGAACATATGCCATTGTGTTTGTTACTTCAGACCAAAGGAACTTTGGTAGCTTTTAATCATGGATCATGGCTCGAGAAACTTATACAATGGACCTATTCTTTCTCTCATCCACTCCATTTTGCGGTGTAGGGAAAAATGGTCTCCTTCTTAATTCCTTCCTCCTTGAAAAAGTCTATAAATTCAATTGAGATGTATTCCCTGTCGTTGTCGAACCTAAAGACATTTATTTTCTTCCCTGTATGATTTTCAACCAAAGCCTTGAATTCCTTGAATATTTAAAATGTCTCATCCTTGTGTGTCAAATAATGTATCCATGTCTTCCTTGATAAATATTCGATGAAGGTGATGTAATAAAGATGATCACCAAGTGAATGCATGGGAATTGGACCACATATATCATAATTAATGAGATGAAAACTTTCTTTCATCTTGTTTTCACTAGAGGGGAATGGTCCCCTTGTCTTCTTTCCACTTGCACACCCAGGGCATACTCCATCATGTTGATCTTGAACATCAGGGATCCTGGAGACCAACTTCTTAAATTTTGGAAGAGCATCATAATGTAGATGGGCTAGCCTTTGGTGCCACAACTCACTTTGAAGATTTGTATTATCGACCATAGATAGACGAGGTCTTCCAATAACTTTGTAGAGTCCTTCAAACCTAGATCCCAATGTGAAGGAATTTCTCACGTAGGATTTGACAGGCCACATAAGTAATTTTCCTTTAATGAATGAAACCCTCATTCCCTTATCCTCCAAAGAAGATTTCTAAACCAAATTATTCTTTAATCCTGACACATATAATGCATCATGAAGCAAGACAGATTCCCCAAATTTCAAATGAAATTTTATAGAACAAAATCCCTTTATGGGATGAGTGGTCTTGCCACCAAGAATAATGTTCAAATTTGTCTCCCTCTCTACCAAATTAGAGAGAACCTCCTTATATCTAGAGAAGTGATGAGAGGCTCCACTATCAACTAGCCAACTATCCCAAGAATCCGGAGGATATAAACTAGATAATGTGGAAATAATAATATATTCATATTCATTAGTAGCATTGGTTTCATACATGAAGTTCCTTGACCTCTTTGGAGGATGATAGATATATTCATGATCATCGGGAGATGATCTTCTTCTTTAATTCCTTATTCTATTGTCTCTTCTTTCATATGACCTGTTCTTGTTGAAGCCATAGTTATTGTTGTAGGGCCTTGAAGAGTTTCTTCTTGGAGCATCTCCCTTTTTGGGGCAGTCTCGAGCATAGTGACCCTTTTGATGACAATTGTAGCACTCAACATCTCTATCTCACCTTCTTGAATCCTTGGAATCTTGATTAGACTGAGGAGGCCTTCTCAATTTAGATGGATTTCCCTTTCCTTTCTTTCCATTCTTTTTCTTTCCTTGAGTGACATAGGTAATGGGATCTCCTTCATTTGATCCTTGAATTCTTCTTTTAGATATCATCCTTGATTCTTCTTGAGTGAGATTTCCAACAAGTTCATGAAATTACGGGAAGCTATTGTTGTTTCTTATAGTAGTAATGAAGGTTTCCTAAATGTGAGGGAGGATTCCAAGAGTTACAATCACTAATTCCCTGTCAGGTGTGGTTTTCCCAATTCTTTGCAATTGATCTCTAAGACAAGATATACTCATAATGTATGATTGCACAAATTCTCCTTTGTTCATATTCATGTCTTTGAGTTGATATTTAAAAAAGATAATTTCATTCAAATTATTGACTTCATACATGGCATCTATATTATCATACATGTCCTTATACCTTCTCTAATTACCAACATACACAAGTAGATTATTTTGTAAACCATCAGCTATAATTTGCTTTGATTTTAACTCACCTTTCTTATGCTTGTTATTTTATAGTAGAAGAAGCATTCTTTGGAGGCTTAGCTACTCTTCCTTGAATCAAGTCCAAAACATCAACGTTGTCAGCTATGATCTCCAGCCTGACTTTCCGTGCAGCAAAGTTAGATGAGTCAACAAACTTCTCATGCTTCTTGAAGAAAGAGGAACATATTTTTACCAAAATAATTTCCCTTTTTTGATCAACTACTATAAAATGGATGTCGCTTTCTCTATGTATATTTGGCTTGTCTTCACCTCAACTCTGATACCATGTTAATTTTTCATCAATTTTTTCTATTCTACAACGATCGCTTCAACAATATCTGATAACATCCAATTTAACCATTTACTTCTTCAATTATCCAATGACAGTAGAGCAATAGTAGATAGAACAATTAAACAAATGCACAATGAAATACAACCAAGAGACAAAAGATAGAATATTTGGTCAATAACCAGTGGAAAACCCCAATAGGGGGAAAACCCTTGTAAATATTCTTCTATTATATTGTCTTTAAATGTTCAGCAGAGAGAGTACATCATCCAAGAGTCAAAGTAAAAATTTGACTAGCCAATATACAATATGAAAACAACTATCTAAACTAGAGACAAAGAGATGAAGTCAATTGTTGTAGCTTTTTCTTGTAAAAGAAAGGCTACACTTTTTTTTTGAAATTTGCTAATTAATTTCCTGGATAGATTCTTAGGCATATGTAAATGTTCGTGATGAAATGGTTTTTATAAGTTTTTGGGTTATTTTAGATATAATTTTAATTTTTAAATAAATTTAATTTTATGAAAATATAATCTTATATTTTTATAAAATCATTTATTTAAAATATTAATTCTAGGCATTAAAAAGTAATGGACTTGGGACCTAATTTCCAAGTTCAATAAAGGTCGAATGTCCACCAAGCAATTTACACCAAGTCTCAAGCCAAGTCAGCCCCAATATCTAAATAAGAGAACCACATTTATTACCATATATCACAGGGTCAAAAGTCAAAATCAATAAGTCAAATAAATAAGCAAACTTGGCATAAAATCTATAATTTAGAATACCTTAAGATGTGTGAAATAATAATCAATGGCTTGCGGGCCCGCCTATCTAACTTTTAACCTACTCCCTCGTAAATTTCTTTCATTTTTACCATATTTTACACGTGTTCACATCTCATGTACCCCCCTCCTAAACCATTTAACACCTACTACCACCCCTGCAATATCATTGCCATATCATTTACCATATTGATTTAAATGTAAGGTGGAATTAAAAATATATATATATAGTCTTAATTGAAGGCGATAATGGAGGGAAGATTCTTATAGCTCTATTTTTCTGGAATGAGCTTATGGGTGAAATATTGAGATACGAGGAGGCTAGGTCAACAACTGAAACATATCTTCATGTAGGTAAAAAAGCGGATATATGTCCCACAAATCATGGAGTTTCCAATGTTATAAAGAAATATTTCCTCCATGTGTAATAATTTTATACAGGTGAAAATAAAATTTTACACTAAAGACACATAAATGTTTTATGCTATAAATAGGAAATGAATTCTAAAGAGGAAAATGCACCAAAATAAATTTGGATAATTTCTTATCCAAAGTTTTTACAGGAGTGAAAAGGGAGGATAGAAAATATATTTTCATAATTTACAAAACATGGTTGGAGACATGGTTTTCAAAACCATGGGAAGCAAAACAGTGAATGGCTTTCACAGAAAAATGAGAATTATTTATGAAGTTTCATTTATTCATAATTATAAAAAAGTGGGTAAAACTAAATATGAAAATAATGGATTGTTTGGGTAAATCGTCATAAATTTATTTCATGAAATTCATAAACAAATAAATGCCACAATGGAGAAGTGTTACAATACATGGTTTTAAAAACCATGGGTGGTTTTATAGAGCAAAGATTATTTACGGAAATATTTTGGGATTTGATTTACAAAATTCATGAAGAAAAAAACAGTTTTACAGGTCAAAACAAGACATGGTTTTCTATTGAAGACATGGTTTTTCAAAACCACAGGCAATAAATATTTTTTTATGGAAATATGAAAATATGATTTTAAAGATTTTTGGGAAATGTTTTTATCAAAATATCTTATCCCTAGAAACTTAAAATTAATATTTTTGAAAACTAAAGAGTGACAGAAAATCATTGATTTCCAAATAATTTTCAAATTTTACGACAATGATTACGCACCTAAAAGATAATTAGTTGAATTATCATCAAAAGGATGGGGGATTAATTGATTCTATAAAAAGCATCAGTCAAACATATTATGGGCATATTAAGTGAGTTTTAGGGAGAAACTTCAATAACCTCCAAATTCTAACGCAAAATATCAACAAGCAGAAGATTAAGGTAGATTTGTGACAAAAAAATGAGCAACCGCTTTCAAGAAGAAAGGCAGTAAATTAGTTATTAGTGAGCCAATTCCCAGATTTTGGAGGCACAAGACTTTCAATCAACTCCAATTTTCTTGCAATTATTTAGAGATTATTTTTATTTTTAGTGAATTGTTTAGGTTTTTATTCCAAGAAGCTAGACACAGTCAGTTGGTTGTAATGTTCGATATATTGTATGATTTTAAATCTAAAAGGGTTGGATTTTGATGCCAAAACCCTGCCTTTTTTGTAAAGACTTATATTACATAATTGTTAATTAAAGGTTTTTGGCTTTGGTGCATGACAAAATTTGTTTCTTCGTATGTTTTTTTTAGTGATTTCATAATATGTTTCTTCATATGTTTAAGGTAATAT
Source organism: Pinus tabuliformis (assembly GCA_031772625.1). Taxonomy (NCBI): domain Eukaryota; kingdom Viridiplantae; phylum Streptophyta; class Pinopsida; order Pinales; family Pinaceae; genus Pinus; species Pinus tabuliformis. The sequence continues at coordinate 46,443,655 of CM062815.1, forward strand.
AGAAGTTAGGCTAAGGTGAGGTAAGGATCAACCTCCCTGACAACCCATTGCTAACTTATCATCTACACTGAGACTAGCTAATTGAATAGGTTGTTTGAATTAGTACCCCTACATCAATAAATTATTTCCTGATGTCGTCACTTAAATATTTTTATCTCGTCTACATAGATTCTTCTGTATGCATCCATTTTTGTTAGATGATTAAGTATTCAGGTTGGATACTTGATTATCTAATTTCTCTTCTTTTCCTCTACCAAAATCTTTAAATCTATGTTATTATGTCGAAGTTGGATGTTGTAATATTCCTAACGAAGATTTACAATAAATATACAAAGAAAACATAGACAAAAATCCATAAAAATGTAAACACACAATTGGACCATGAACATGCGCCAAAAACTACACTACAGAGCTCTTTTATTGATTAAAAGAAGGTGTACAATATCGTGCTGGAAGGAATTCACCTATCCTTTCTGAAGGCAAGCTAGAAAAACCACAAATGAAAAATAAGTCACCCCTCTCCAGTTTGTTGTTGCACTGCTCTAGCTCTACGATGAAGATGCCTAGAAATATGTAGCTGGCTAAATAGAATTGCTGCTAGGGCCCTCTTCGATGCTCCGAAAATTATGGGAAATTAATCCCAACATCTTCACCAAATACCTAGAATAACCGACGAAGGATTTGGCCAATGGTTGACTTCAGAAATTCGACCCTATTTCCCCTCAATGGCTCAACTTCTAGGTGATTCGACCCACCTATAAACCCTACTACAAATGGCCTCCAAAATAGCTGCAATCCTCAGAAAAATACTTCATCGACCTTCTCTCCAAGTTTCAGCCTCAACCACACCTCACTCATCCACCTCCTGGAGTGCCTCCACCATGAATTGCGCAGTCCTTACACTATTGTAGCTAAACCTCTCCCTAAAATTGAACTTGTTGCTACTCGTACAAAATGAAAAGGCTAAAATTCCCTCCTTGCGCTGACACTTGAAGTCCACCGAAGTAAGGGTTGAGATCTCTACTTGGAGATACTCGTGTGACAAACAACACTTGCAGATTTGGCTTCAGCTTAAGCATGCTCTTGTCAAAAGGAAGTTTTGAAAATGATGAATGAATGAGAAATTGAGTGTATCTTCATACTTTTGAGAAGATTCCTCACAAAATTCCCATGTGGGCCTAGCTCGAACTTCCCACACCAAATCCACCCCAATGAGAGTGTACTTCCATGTGGGCTGGAATTCTCATGAGGTGTCCCCCACGCTCCACTAAAGCCACAATATTTCCTCCAGCTCTAATGTTTGGGTGTGTTCTAATCCAAAAATCATGTGTGGGACATATAAACCCACATTTTCTAAGTGCATCCACGCAATATAAAAAAAAAATAGCGAACTTGATATTTCACTTAGAAAAATACTAAGTGGGAATATCACATTTCTCCTCACCAAAATGTTGCTTTTCCTCAAGTAACTGCAACAAAGGATGTTGAATTATTTTTTCCTCCTCCCAAATGGCATCCTCATCTGGAAGATTCCTCCATCTGATTAAAAAATATGTAATGACCTGGTTTCTCAAATGCCTCTCCCAAGTATCCAAAATGGTCTCCGGTTTTAACAGTAAATGCCCCTCATCATCCATAGGAGGTAGTTATGTAGCTTCTATAACTTGTTGTCCCAACACCTTTTTTGGGCAAGACACATGAAATATGTTGTTACCCGACTCCTCGGGGGTAGCTCTAGCTCATATGCTACCTCCCCAACCCCCCAAGTGACACGATACGATCCATAGAAGTGGGGTTTGATCTTCTCCACCCCCTTCTGTTTGAGAGAAGACTGTTGATATAGTTAAAGCCTCAAGAAGACCAAGTCCCCTACTTCGAACTACCTCTCAACTCTGCCCCTATCTGCATAAAGCTTATGCTGGTTTTGATCCATCCACTTGTTGTCTCTAAGAGCCCTCAAAATGTCTTGGCTCTCCTATATCCAATCCTTAGCCCTTGGGACCCTCTTGTCTCCAAACATAGCGTAAGTGAAATACAATGCATCATAACCATACAAATCTTGGAATGGAGACATACCTATGGACATGTGCTATGTAGTGTTATAGCAATATTCACCCAAGTGCAACCACCGTATCCATGCTCACTATTGACCTGTCACATAGTTAATCAAGTAGCCCTTAAACCACTTGTTAACTATCTCCATCCACTCATCCATTTGAGGACGATAGCTAGTAATCGGAGTGAGCTCAGTGCCCACCAACCGAAATAGATCCTGCTAGAATCCACCCCATGAATCGGTTGTCTTGGTCACTTACAATGGTCTTTGGGAGACCATGTAGCCAAAACACCTTCGTAAAGAACAATTCGACCACTTATGAGGCCGAGTACTAGGCTGAGATGGCAAATAAATGAGAAAACTTCGTCAGACAATCCACCACCACATAAATTCACTCCTTGATTTTTACTATGGGCAGCCCAGTAATGAAGTCCATCGATATGCTCTCCCATTTCCCCTAAAGAATGGGAAGCGACTACAATATGCTTACAGGGTGTGTCTTCTCACCCTTTTTCCATTGGCATGTGTCACACTCCCTGATATGCCTCAGAACATCATCCTTAAGGCCCCTCCATGCAAAATGATCTCTAATGGCCCTATGTGTCTTTGTGAACCCCTGGTTCCCTACTAGTGGTGAGTCATGGGTGGCTTGTAGAATCTTCTCCCTCATTTGAGAGTTGTGTAACAAATAAATCTCGTCTCAGAAGTAGATCACCTCATTCGTCACCCTATACCGGTCATCTTCCACCATCCCATCAAGGACCACACAAGCAAACCGATCCTTGGAGTCCTCCACTAGTAGTTGTGCCCTCCAATCCAGGGCAATACTCATCAAAGAGAGTGGTTGGCCTCCTCAACAACGCATCATCCACCATGTTGTGTTTTCCCTTGACATACTCAATGTCAAAATCATATGCTTGGATCTTTCTCACCCACTTTTGCTACCTCTCCCACAATTGTTTCTACTCCAAGAAGAACTTGAGGTTGTTGTGGTCTGTCTTGACTTTGAACCTATTCCCCACCAAATACTATATGAACTTATCCAACGCATGCATGATGGCTAGCATCTCCTTGTCATATATGGAGTACAATAGCTCATGGGGTAGTAGATTCTGACTCTCAAAAGTTATGGGGTGCCCTCATTGCATTAACACGCCCCCCACACCCACTCCCGATGCATCCAACTCCAACACAAAGGGCTGGGTGAAGTTGGGAAGTTCCAATACCAGAAAACTACTCATGACCTGTTTTAGGTGCTCAAAATATTCCTACGTTGTAGTGGTCCACTCAAATTCCCCTTTCTTCGTCAAGTCAGTGAGGAGTGATGCTAGCTAGGAGAATCCCTTTATGAACTTCTTGCAATAAGTGCAGATGCCCATGAATCCCCTCAACTCTATCACGTTCCGGGGCTCTGGCCAATCCCAGATAGCTCAGATCTTCTCCTCATGTACTCTCACACCATCCACCCTAATGATATTCCCTAGATAGAGCATCTTAGTGAGCCCAAACTTGCACTTGGATAATTTAGCATAAAACTATTTCTCCTCCAGAATGTGCAACACTATCTCAATGTGTTGCAAGTGCTCCTCCTAAGTCCCTCTATAGATCAATATGTCATCGAAGAACACTAGCATGAGCTTCCTCAATTTCCCATGAAATACGTGGTTCAAGCATGACTGGAAGGTATCTTGCACATTGGTTAGCCCAAAGGACATAACCAATAACTCAAAGTGCCCATAATGGCAATGGAATGTTGTCTTTGGGACATCCCGGTCCCTCACTCGGATATAATGGTACCTTGAACATAAATCAATCTTTGAGAAGAACTTAGCCCCCATCAACTCATCTATTCGTGGGATGGGGTAGCGGTTATTCAGTATGTTTTTGTTGAGGTCCCAATAACCTATGCACGTGTGTAAGGACCCATCCTTCTTCTTCACCAGTACAACTGATGAAGCAAAAGGGTTGGAACTGGGCGTGATGTGCCCAAGTTCCAATAACTCATGGATAACCCTCTCTATCTCATATTGATATGCTTTGGGATGTCTGTAAGGAGTGGTTATTATGACTTGTACTCCTAGCTCCAACTCAATAGTATGATCCAACCCCCAGTCCCGAGGTTGACCCGGTGGTATGTCTCCAAACACTATTGGGTAGCTATCCAGAATAGCCTGTACCTCCAAATGTGGTGGCTTGGGCTTTCCCCCAATATTTGAGATCCTCAACTCCACAACCCACTCAGTGTCCCCATGTCTCAAATCAACCTCCAGCTTGTGGGCCGAAACAGTGTATGGTGGGTATAAGTGCATTCCCCATTAAAAAAAATTGGCTTGCTATCTGGCCCTACAAATTACATCTCTACTTTCTCCAATTAGTCATGACTCTACCAAGTGAATAGAGCCACTAGACTCCTAACACCACATTGGTGTCCGATACGTCTACTACAAAGAAGTGATATGTCATGGAGTAGTTCCCCATGGTCATTGTCAAAGATGGCATGTAGCATGTGCACTACATGGTCCTATCCCCAGGCAAAAGAATTGAGAATCCCTTAAACTCCTCAGTTGTGATACCCCTCCTATAAACCGACTGAGCATCAAAGAAATTTCAGGTAGCCCCACTGTCCACCAGAACTAGTACACACTACCCCTTAATAGTGCCTCTAATCATCAGGGTCAAAAACGTTGGTACCCCAAGCAGTGATGGAAGGACCCCTCTAGAAGGTGCAAAGGAAACTCCCCCTGGTGGTGGTGATGGTGCCACTCCCTCCTAAGGTGTTGTGCTTTCATCTCCACCCATATCAAAATATGTCTCATCCTCTACATCGTTGTCAGAGAAGACCTCAATATATGGGCTTTTCCCACTGCACATTTGTGCCCTGGTGCCCACGGCTCCTGACAGGTGAAACACAATTTCCTCCTCCTAAGATATCTATGATTCTCCTAGTACAGCTGCCCACGACCTTGATTTCCCCTTAGTGGTGGAGCCCTGATGTCTTTTCCCCTCTTCTGGAAACCCTATCTGAGGGGTAGTTGTGCTCGAGCCGTAGGTAGGGCACCCTATAAGTCTCAGGCTCTCCCTATTGCATCCTATAATGTAGTGGGCCTATTGGACCTCACTAACCCACGTAATGTCTATGCTAGCCCTTACACAAACATGTGGATCATCCTAGTCTCTAAAAAATACAACACCATCACAAACAACCTTAGAAACTCTCAAATGTATGCTTCAACACTCTCGGTCTTCTTGAGCCTTGTCAGCTCCCCAAAGTACTCCTCAAGATATTTCCTCTCAAACCGCTCCAACACCCTCTTGGTGAAATCATCATAAGTGGTCACTCCTACATGTCCCAATGTGGCCAGCCCATGGAACCACCAATCATGGGCTTCCCCCTCCAGATGCAATGTGGAAATCTTGATTGCCTCTCCCTCCATCACTTGATTCAACTGGAAATAGACACCCAGATTTTTGACCCACGACTTGGTCGAGCTCTTGGAAGAGCCATAGAAAGTTGTGAGAAACAACCTCCCCATAGTGCGCTACAACTCTATCCCCTACATGTAGCCTCCTCCACTCCGTCTCTTTGGACTATTGTTTCCCTTAAATTGGTAGAAATCCTTGAAAGTAATGACCTTCTCAAAATCAGGTCCATAGGACTGATACTCCAAGAAATAGTTCCCATAAGGTGCATCCTCCTACTTTCGTTGCCCACCAGCTCCAATGTTAGGAATGTGGGAATGGTATACCTAGGGTTTGTGTTTGGAATCAATGGTATGTTGGATTAAGGAATTTGTGGTGCTACGAAGTGCCATACCCTTCTCCAAATTGGAAATCCCTTTGGAATCCCATACCCCTGTTGTCATTGTCATTCCGCTGGCCCAATCCTTCAATATTCATGGACAAGTCTTGCACTAACTTCAAAAAAAGATGGGAAAACTCATTTTCCTCACTCCTTTTGTCTCCCTCATTTTCCCCCATGTTTACTTCTACAACCTCAGGCTCGGTTTTCACAGAGTCAGGGGTAATATGAAACTGCCTCTCTCTGCTTCTATACCTTTGCCTTCAGTATGTCATGTTTTGCCTATCCTCCAATGTCATAGATTGTGCTACTCCCACAGGCTATGCCAAGTCTATGAGCTCAAATACCATTGTAATATTCTTAAGGAAGATTTATAGTAAACATACAAATCAAACATAGAAAAAAATCCATAAAACAATAAACACACAATCAGACCATGAACATGCACCAAAAACTGCGCTGCTAAGCTCTTTTATTGATAAAAAAAAAATGTGTACAATATGGTGCTGGAAGGAATGCACCCGGGCTTGCTCAAGGCAAGCTAGGAAAGCCCTAAATGATAAATAATTCACCCCTCTCCAATCTACTACCACGTTGAAGATGCCTACAAATACGTTGCTAGCTGAATATAACTATTTCTAGCGCCCTCTTCAATGCTTAGAAAATTCTGGGAAATTAATCCTGACCTCTCCACCAAATACCAAAAATAACCCACGAAGGATTTGGCCAATGGTTGACTTCATAAATTTGGCCCTATTTCCCGTCAAAGGCTCAACTGTTGGGTGATTCAACCTGCCTATAAATCCTACTTCAAATGGCCTCCAAAATAGCTTCAATCCTCACTAAAATACTTCCTCAGCCTTCTCCCCAAGTTTCAGCCTCAACCACTCTTCACTCCTCCACCTCCCAGAGTGCCTCCACCCTGAAGTGAACAATCCTAGCACTGTTGTAGCTGTATCTCTCCCTGAAATCAGGCTTGCTACTTCTTGTACAAAATGACAAAGGTAAAACTCCCTCCTTGGGTTGGCACTCAAAGCAAGGGTTGAGATCTCTTCTGGGAGACACTTGTGTGCTAAACAACACATGCAGACTTGGCTTCAACTCAAGCGTGCTCTTGTCAAAAGACATTTTTGCAAATGATGAATGAATGAGAAATTGAGTGCCTCTTCCTCCTTTTGTCAAGATGCCTCCCAAAATGCCCCTGTGGGCCCAGCTCAAACTTCCCACACCAAATCTGCTCCAATGAGAGCGTACTTCTCATATGGGCCAGAATTATCATGAGGTGGCCCCCAAACTCCACTAAAGCTGCAATATTTCCTCTAGCTCTAATTTTTGGGTGTGTTCTAAGCCAAAAATCATGTGTGGGACCTCTAAACCCACATTTCCTAAGTGCATCCACGCCATAAACAAAAATGGTCAAAACTAATATTTCACTTAGCAAAATGCTAAGTGGGAATATCACAGACGTTGGCATTTCAATCAAAAATCAGCGAGAGAGGGATTTATTTCTGATCATAGATTGGACACTCATCAACAACCACCTATACAAATCATAGATTTGGCCATTGTGCTTCATAGGCTATTGTCCAGTGACAGTGAACAACATTTAAAAGCCTTGTAATATTAAGGGAGCCCCCTCTGGTTCGAGGGCCAACTTGAACCTAAAGTTTGGTCGAGTTGGTTTCTCAGCACAGTTTCACAACCAAGAACTGCCTTTGAGAAACAATACAATATCAACAATGGTCAACCTGGACCTTCCTGTAATTCGCCCAAGTCAACAACAACATAGTCAACCTTAAACAGTCTACAATCAATGGTCAACACAGTCCTTTAGGAGCTCAGTCTACTTCAGTCAAACTCGCCCTCAAATGCTGGTCAAAATCTTCCCAAAAAAATCCTCAAAACCTCAGTCAAACTCGTTCAAAAGAGAGGAATTTTGTTGTCATAATCTGAAATTTTCTACGGTCAATCCTAAAAGTCAACATCAGTCAAACTACTTAGAATTACTTGATTTTTGTTTACTTCAATGCGGACTGCAAAAATCAAAATTTTCCACTGAAAAACACACTCAAATGAGGTCAACATCACCCTAGTCATCGCTTGCGACAATCCTGTAATTTTCCTGCAACTTGGCCCAATCATAAACAACCACCTATCCTTCACATCTATTAGAAAAATACTTCTAATTTGAGATGTACAAACCAATAGGAATGTGAGAGATAAGATGTGATGTGAGGTAACGAAGTGCCAAATGAGGTTTGAGGTCTCTTGTATTTATATGAATTGGTCAGGGTGAAAAGAGATGTCATTTGGGCTTCATGAGCCTACATGATGTTGAAGCCAACCTTGATAATTTATACATGAGTGGGTTTTAATTCAAAAACACACTTCTTTTCATATGATTTGAGTGATATTATCTCCATCAAATGAGGTTTCCAAAGTGGAATTTGACCATAGTTTCATAATTTAACATGTTGGAGTCCTAAAATCATAATTCATATTCCTTTTGTCCTCACCCTTATTTTCTTGAATACCTTGTCACCACTAGGAAGCATTTCTTATAGAAAATTTGCAAACCTTCCTTCAAACCTTCCATTTTGACATTCATTATTGCTTCTACGTCTGATTTTAAACCATCCTTTAAACCTTCCATGTCCCTTTTTTATTTTTACTTCTAAACCATCCATCTTAACATTCATCATCGCTTCCAATTCATTTTTGGTTACTCTTTCCAAGAGTGAAATTTGTTGCACTTGGTCTCATAATTTTGATATATCATGTTGCATTTCTTCCTCTTCTTCATGCATCATAGTAGAGATTACTCTGATTATCCATTTTTTGTTGTGAGGAATATTGAAACCAAATGCTTATAACTATGCTTTACTATGCCCTTTGAATCACTTCAGACTTATTTTTTAAACAAAAGTTATGTAAATTTTAAAAATACAAATATTTTTTTCTTTCTTTTTTCAGCTTGATCTTGAAGCTATTGCATTTCTATAATTTTTGCCTCCCAAGGTCTGAAACTTTGTTTGGAGGTGTCTTTCTGTGTCATCTTTCCAACTTCACAAATTATACTAAAATAGGATTTTTCAAGATAACGTGATACCAAATATCCCACGATGACCTAATTATGGACTATTTCAGTATAGATAATTTGTACTAACTTTTTACACGTCATTTTTTTTACCTTTGACCCTTAAATTTATCCTCAAGAAACTGCCATCCACGAAATTTCAGGAAATTTTTACAAAATTCAAATTCGTTGCTCAAAGTGAAAGTTATGATGATTTTCCCTAGGTCACCTGTTTGAGACTGAATTCTTGAGCATACAGAAAACCTAACTCCTTCGAAACATATCTTAGAAAATATAGTGAACCAAGATTTGAAATTTTTACAACAATTTCAACAATGTTCGTCTTCACGTGGTCAAAATTTAAGTTTTTAAAGATTCGTAGAAAAAAATTATAGTGAAAATTCTAAGATGACCTATTTGAAGCAACAAAAACCTAGGATCAAGAGCTCTTATACCAAATGTTATGTAACTAGATCACAAAACAGAAGAAAATATAGATGAACGACTACAAAATAAGCCTCTTTGAGGGGGAAACCTCCTTGTACATTAGATAAATGGACAATTCTTGGATGATTAAAATGACAAGACCTCCTTGGTATATATAGGAGTCTAAGGGACCATAATATATCTAGGGCCTACATAACAATAATAATGTAAGGGCACAACAATAACAATAGAGGGTTTCTATGGGGTAGAAAAATAACAATATTTGGGCTACATTAATATTATAGGGACCTAACACATTCAATTTGACCTTGAAATGAAAGTCAGATGTGCATTTTTGTGTAGTAGGCTAAAATTGCCTTGTTTCACTAAATTGCATGCCCATGCTTCATTTATTGGCCAATCTGATTGATTCAAATTTTAGATTGTTTACTTAATTATTTTACTCTTTTTTACATTGTAATGTTTTTACTTTGAGCTTAAATATTTATACTTCAAATTTCATATAACATTCTAAGTTTTGCTTCAACTTGCCTTATGTGATAGTTGTGTATAAGTGGGAAACATAGTTATGTAGGATATTTGTCAGGCATGATGCAAGATTATATCTTAAGGTTAGGTATTGTCCAATCATGCCCCATTTCAAATTGCATTACCAAGAGTGTAATTTTTTTGGCCCGGGAATGCACATTTATCTCAACTTAAAAATTGACAAATATGATGAATTGCTACATTGGCGGACTTGGATTTTAGTGACTAAAATTTCTTTTCGGATAATTAATATGACATGTTGTAGATAATGTGTGTATCTTTAGGATGGAATTATCATTGTTACACTACCAATTAATTACAGCTCCTAGTGTGCATTTATTTAAGACACACAATCCCTGCTTTTAACCTTATAAAATCAATCCAATTTGGAGTATTCATGCACAACATAAATTTAATGAGGATGAGTTATTATCCACCCAAATTTAACGAGGATGTACTTCATTCTATGTGAGAAGGCATGTTCCCCACACATTTCAAAGGTCTCTTAGGTCATGTATAAATATGAAGAGACTTCTAATTTGTAAATTGTAACAACCTCAGGTTAAAAGTTCATTTAATAAAGGTTAAGAAAGGAAAAATAAGACCAAGGTCATGGGACACATATTCCAATTTGAAAGTTTGAAAAATCACTATAGTGGGAATCACTTTTAGTTTATTAATGGCTATGGAAATTTGAAGATACATTGGCAAAGGAAAAGAGGCATTAATTGACATTTATTTATGAGAAATAAAGGAAAATAGGAGAAAATGAATGTGAAGGGACACAAATTTGCATGCTAAGGAAATTAGAAGGAAAATTAAGGAAAACGAAGAAAAATGAGACATCAATAATAAAAATGATTTAGAGAACTAGTTCACAACTTTTGTCAATTTTGGTTTTGGAATTAGTTTGAGAGAGAGAAAGCACCAAGAGGAGAAAGCAAACAAAGGAAGGAAAAAGGAAAGCAAAGGGAAAGCTAGGAAAGCAAGGAGAAGATTAGATCAACAACTTCAGTAGGAATATTTTGCAAGTAATAGGTTGTACGTGTCATTTCCTAGCTGATTTGTGAATGTGTGGTACATGAACTTGTGTATTTGGTTCATTTGCAGTCATTGGCATGGATTTTTCTGGGTTTGACAGTGGTTTAAACCTTGCCTTGTTGTTTCCTAGATAGCCATGGTGTTATGGGATTCATTTCTTGGTTAATTTCTGAAAGTTTTTGGAACCAAGTGAGGTGGTCTCAATAAAATTCCCAAGGGTTAATGGTGGAGATGGTTTTCTTTGTGAAGCCCTCGATAGGTGGGTAGACACAGGAAACTTCCTCAAGGTATGGTGAAAAATTTTGAGGCATCCAATTTACTTTTGGTTTTCTGATCTCATGGCAGGTTTTGGCGAGATCGCGGTAGTTTAAGGGTGGAGGTGGTTTAACCTATGGATTCCCTTGGTTTATTATGTCTTGGTTTATCCCATGGGATCCCACATTCATGCTTGGAATATGGCACGAGGGTGATTGGCTAAAATAAATATTTAGTTCAAATCAATCTATGGTTAGGTAGTATGTGGAAGTCTTTGACATGGTTGGTTTTTGCATATGTTAATAAGAGATATTTTCTATTATCATCTATGAAAATTGTACCTATTATTTTGTTTCTTTGATGGTTGTTCTATCATGGTTAATGTTATGCAACCAGCTCACAAAATAGAAGAAGATATAGATCAACAACTTCAAAATTAGCCTCTTCGAGTGGGAAACCTCCTTTGCATTACACAAATGAACAATTCTTGGATGATTCAAATGAAAAAACCTCCTTTTTATAAATAGGAGTGTAAGGGGTCACAGTATAATCAGAGCCAACATAATACTAATAATGTAAGGGCACATCAATAACAATAAGGGGGCTATACTAACAATAACAATAAGAGAATACACTAGTATTATAGGGACCTAACATGCCCCTCTCCTTCAAAAATGTGTTGTCCTCAATGCTTGAGTAGTTTTGGATGCTTCTGTATAAATGTTGTGAAACCAACACACAAAATAGAATAAGAGATAGATCAACGAATTCAAAATTATCCTCTTCGAGGGGGCAACCTCCTTTACATTACACAAATGAATTTAAAATGAAAAAACCCCCCTTTCTACATATAGGGGTTTAAGGGGTCACAATATAGTCAGAGTTGACATAACAATAATAATGTAAGGGCACAACAATAACAATAGTGGGCTTCTATGGGGCATAATAATAACAATATGGGGACTACATGGGCACAACAATAACAATAAGGGGGGTATACTAACAATAACAATGAGGGAATACATTAGTATTATAGGGACCTAACAATTAATATTCTAGTTATGTTGGTTGTAAACTTGATTTACGATGTTCTCTAGCTATGGATCTTATTTTCTTTGATAAGTTAATAAATGGTTGATGAGTGCATGGGATAACAAGTGTGGTTTCAGCTACTTACACTCAAATATGCATTCATGACCTATAACTCAATTGTTTACCATATGTTTGACAAAATGTCTAGTGTGTTCTAGTTAGTATAGGTAAAGCTTTGGATGGAAGTTTGAATGGTTAACATTGTAATTATTAGAAATATGATTTTGGAAAGTCGTAGGAGGTTCTAGTCATTGGTTTGGAGACTAGCCTAGAAAAGTGGCTCATATCTTAGTACCGCATGCACATAACTAAGGAGATGAGGTCATAACTGCATGGAGCAAGGCTTGTGAGTGTGGTTGGAAACTCACAACCGCAGGTAAGCAATGTGAAGGGTGTGATTATTAGGTCTAGGTAAGATAGAATAAGTTCAAGCTCAAGGATTGGTCACATGGGGTGGTTTTTCAACCTCTGAGTGATCTGTGGTTCCTGAGGAAGGTTAGTAAGTCTCAATTGTACGCCCCACTTCCTTAACTAGAACTAGGAGGTCGGGTCATGTCATAGAGGCAAGTCAAGTCAAATTTACTCAGAGGGATTGTAAAAGTAGGTAAATGTGGGGTGGCATGTTATAGATTGGTATTAGAGCTTCTAGGTTCAAACACTTGGACTGTGTTATCACTGTAAAAAATAATAAATAAATTTGGACAACTGGTATGGTTCCAAGGTTTTATGTTAGTCTTGGTCAAGTCATTTTTATTGTTTTGTTTGAGTCTAAAACATAGAGTGGAGTCTTGTACCCATTGTCAAATAATGTCAACAATCTCGTTTTACCTATCATTAATCCCACATTGATTCATAGGTGTCATGTGTTAAGGCTAATTCAAAATTGACATGCGCTACGAAATCAACTAGGAGTTTTCGTAGCGCAAAACTCAGAAAATACACTATTGCGCTATGAAATCAGGGATTTGTAGTTAGGAGATTTTGTAGAACAAAACCCAGAATTTGTACTGGCTGCACTACGAAATTGGGGATTCGTGTCAGATCTTGTCTAGCTGTCTAATCCATCAAAATCCGTTAATGTTTCATCACCATGTGTCAGTCCATGAACCTTTCTTATCACATGCAACCATTCATTCTCATCATTAGATTCGTTAGGAGTATTGTATGAACTCTGTTCAAATTTCAAAAAAAAAGATAAGGTGAGGTGAGTTGATCTTGGTATTTTCCGTGTTCCTTTCATGCATAAGAAGACAAATTGGCAAGCTCAGGGACGGCATTCACCAGAATTCTTTGAAATCTCAAGCGAGGCAGTTCTCCATTTTCAAACTAAGACAGTGCAGGTTCTTTCAAGTCTCCTTGCAGGGGTCTCTCAGAAATGTCTAAAGAAAGGAAAAATCATAGATCATGCTGGTGTCTTAGGGCTGAGCCTAAAGGTTCAGATGTTCTCACGAGGAACAGAGAGGTTGAACATGCATTCAAACAGGTGGGCTGCTAGAGATTCTGTGAAAAACTTCAGGGTGGTCACATTCAAGTAACCAAGGACTTTGCCTTTAATTTCACCGGTTTGAATTCAAGGGTTAGAGTGCTAGAAATATAAGTTTCTCCTGAGGTTATATCTACAGTCACAAAGATTCCTAGAGGCCAGGAGAGATGGTTCAAGAACTTCAAATTTGAAATGGCACCCTGCCAAGAATTTCTGAAGCCAGAATTCATAGGCTCGGACTTAACCAAATCAGTGCCCAGAAGCTATGTAAAAGATTCATATCCAAACTTGTTGTCATGCATCCAAAGATATTTTACCTGTGAAGGGAGATACCATAAGGTGTACTCTTACCATTTTAAGCTTCTATTGCATTTCACTGGAAAAATATCTCTAGACTTACCTTTTTTATCAGTTCATAGCTTAGGCAAAATGTCTGATAAGGTTCAATTGAAGAAAGAAGCTTGTGAAACCTCATTGTTCCATCATGGGTTGATCAAGTTAATTGTTTTACATGAGCTTTAGAAGATTGGAAGAGAATGGTCTGCTTTCTTGTTTATGACAGGCTTTAGAACTGAAATAGGACTTAGCCCTAAGGCTAAGGAAATATCTTCACCAGTAGTAAGTCATCAGGAGGAAGCAAGATCAAGTAGGTTTGTGAAATTGAAAGCCAGAAAGCAGGTAAAGGAGCCTATGACACCACTAATAGTTCAATATGCCCCTCAACAGTCACAGAAGAAGAAAGTTCATATCAAGGAAGTGGTACAAGAGCAATCTGTTGATAAAACTATCCAAAGAAGAGTAACCAGAAGTCAATTAGCCAAGGAAAAGGGGAAGACAGTGATTGTTGATGAAAGCCCAGCTTCAAAGGGAAGTTTGAATGATCTCCTCCAGGCTATCGACATAGAAGAGACCCCTCTAGTCCAAGCAGATTTACTTGAAGCAGGCAAGAACAAAACAAAAAGAGTTAAATCTTCTAAAAAGTTTCAATTTGATGACCACGTCTCATAGTTTGTCTTCAAGCCAAGAAGACATGTGACTAGACATTTAAGAAGGTTACAAGAGTCAGAGGCAGAAGCAAGTGAGACAGAGGAGGTAGCAGAATTCCATGAAGAGCCTGTGGTTCCATTAGTACAATCATCACTACTGCACAAAGATGACAGAAGCAAGGCAGTTATCACTCAAGAAGAAGAATGTAGCTTTGAGGAGGTCAAAAAGAAATTGATGTCTGCCAATCTTGAGATTGCCCAACTCAAGAAAAGGGCAAGAAAACATGCAGTTGAAAAAGCAAATTTCAAAAGAGTAAAAGCCAGTTGGGAAGATGGAAAATTTCCATGGTATGAAATAGTGAGTAGTCATGCTCAATATTTCACTTGGACCGTCCCTACAATAAAAGAGGCGAGATATGTCAGAAGGATCAATGGAAAATTAAGAACTAAAATCCGGATGATGAAAAGACAAATTGAAGATTTGAAGATTCAATTGAATGAACCTGAAGAACAACCTTAGCATAAATAAACCTGACAGTATGTAAAGAATTTTTGACACAATTTTGATGAGAAACTTACTTTTTGAAGATTGAAGATTGTTTTTGGATGGACAATGTCAGTTTTTTTTGGCTCATTATCATATGGAGAAGCTATTAAAAAATCCCAAGAAAGACAAAAACTGTGTGTTTTTTGACTCACACAGCAGTTTCGTAGCGCACTGCGAAACTGCTGAAACTGCCAGTTTTGTTTTTATGGATCAATATTGAAATGAAAGGGGGAACCATTATGAAAGTATGCTGTTGCAGAGACACAAAAAGGTCACCTTATAAAGTTTTGAACCTTAATAAAAGGCAAATTCAAGGAATGAGAAACATATAGAAACTCCAAACCCTGAGCTACGAAAATAGCAGTCATTTCGTAGCTCAGACAGTTTGTCATGCTTCAGGCAGTATTCAAGAGGTTTTTGTCTTAACACGGGTATATGAGCAGGATCTGTGGATTAATTCAATGCATCACATGTGATTAAAGGAGACAATATGGTTAGCAGACTTCGAGGAACCTCCTTGCAGACCAAAGCAGTAATACAGGGGCAGTTTCCTAATATCCAGGAACAGTTAAAGGACAAGCAATCAAAGGCCAGCATGGAGTTTAAAGTCATCACTTAAGCCAAAGATGAAGAGGGACAGTTGTCAAAGAACGAGTTTATTTTCATAGTCAAGGTTGTTTCCAACATAATAAGGAGTTACACTCCTAGTTGTATTAGGTCTCTAGGACTATTAGTTAACATCTAGTTGTAATTAATAGTTTGTTTAAGGATCAGTAGGTTTAAGGTCAAGTGAAATTCGAATTCCCCTCATGCTGGAGGAAGGAATCCAAGCTTGTAATGAACTCTATATATGACAAGAGATGTAATGCACTAAGGATTGGAAATTTTTGAAAAAAAACACTCATATTGTGTCATTGTAGAAGACTATGTTTTTTATGTAATATAGAGTTTGGCTTTACTACTCAGGATTCATAATAGAGTTCAATGCTTGCTTGTTTTATGATTATCCTCATTTCCTCATTTGCAGTGGTATGAATGTATGTTACTTAGTACTCAATGGCAATGCTCTAACTTCCTTCATGCATTTGTAGACTGTGTTTCCTACATGTTCATATGTGTTACTGATATATTGAACTATTGATGCCTTGACTTCCATGTTAAGCTAATATTGTTGTCATACTAAACATTTTCTGACTCCATAAGCCCAATGGATGTTTATTGAATGTGTTTCAACCATTCACGCTTCTTTATTTGTTTCATAGAGTTAGCCATCTAATATTTTACTAAAATCTTTAACCTAGTGAGAGAACCCTCTCAGGTTGGGGAGGCTAAGCCTCAGCCAAAAGTTGGTTTGAAACAATTACCCAAGGTCTTCTTGATCAGCAGCCTATCAAGGTTAGGTTTTGTGATAACAAACTGGATGAGAAAGGTGTGATTGTTATGCATGCATGGTTAATTGTCTATGTGCTAAGCAATCATGCATGTTGGTTATTTCTCGTGATGGTCATTGTTGTATTTTTTCATCATGTTGAGGTTGATAATGTTGGTATATTATGATGATTGATATGTTGATGTTATATATATATATATATATATATATATATATATATATAGAGAGAGAGAGAGAGAGAGAGAGAGAGAGAGAGATCTAGAGTGATTTTTGCAGACGAGATAGCCTCCCATGAATGTCATTGAGCCTTATGTTTGATTATGTTTATATTTTGTTTATCTAACATGATATGTTTTCAGGAAGAAGAAGATAAAAGATCACAACAAAAATGGTGGATTACATTCCACATGACTCTCCTTATAGATCAACCGAGAAACATGGAGATGAGTACTCTCATGATATAACATATACACTAAGAAGTTTGAAGGTAGAGATTAGAAGTTGTAAGGTGGATAATGATAGGATAATTTAGTCATAGGAAATACTTTCCAGGGATCAGGAAAAGAAAGTCAAGGTCAATGTGGTCATCCTTCAGGTTTGTAGAGATAGGGACAACCACGTATCAATTATGGAAAGGAGAAAAGGAATAATGGGGCGTATGGTAGCAGGTTTCATGGAGAGCACATGTCAAATAGGGATGACACAGTTAGAGGTGGAATATGGTTGGATACACCTGACAGGAGAGGTTGTGGTTATGGGTTCTATTCTAGTTCTAGTTTGGATAGACATCATGGTCATCATTGTAGTCATCCTGATAGGAGGAGTGAGAGGGGATACTTGCCAGATGATTTCAAGAAAGCTGAGCCTCCTACATTTGAGGGAGAGCTAAAGAAACCAAAGGATGTAGAATCATGGTTGCTTGGGATGGATAAGTTCTTCGGGTGGCTTGATTATACAAAGAACATGAAGGTCAATATAGCTATTTACAGTCTCAAGGAAACGAAGATATTTGGTGGGAATATGTGACACGTGTCAGAGGCATCAGGATAATGGAGTTGAGTTGGCATGGGTTCAAAAGAATCTTTATGAAGAAGTACTTGTTAGAGAGATATTATTATGGAAAGGCCAAGGAGTTCTATGAGCTTAATATGGGATCTATGAAAGTTGATGAGTACATGAAAATTTTTCTAAAGTTGTTGAGGCATGTGTCTTACCTCAAAGATGAGAAGGTAAAGGTTCAAATATTCCTCAATGGACTACCATTATCATTCAAGGATTGGATTGAGTATGATGAGCCTTGGTCATTAGAGGAATTCATCGAGAATTCAAAGCACTATTATGAACAATCGAAGCGCAAGAATGAGCCTAAGCGTGACTATAAAGGAATTGACAAGAAGGAAAATGGCCTCCAAAGCAGGAAAGACCTCAAGATGTAGGTGAGAAATAAAATGTGGCTCCTAACAAGAAGTTTAACACGGTTGAGAAGGGAGATTGATCTCATCCTGGAGAGCAGAAGAATAAAGGTAGTGGTAGAAAACTATTGCAATGTTAAATATGTGGCAAAGATTATTGCAAGAAGAATGTGCAGTTGTACTAGGGTGACAGACCTCAGATCTATAGTGCTCATGAGGCACAGATAGTTGGGGATGTTGGTTAGGGAATTCCTCAAATTTATGCAGCATTTGATAATAAACAAGCAGATCATCGGGCGTCCATTATTGAGATGGAAGGTAAGCTCTATGAGAGAGTTGTTTCCATTTTGATTGATCCTGATCTAATTATAGTTACGTTAATCCTGATTTGGTGGATAAGTGTGGCTTGAGTAAAGAAGTGCATGCAAAGTCTTGGTTGGTGCAATTGGCTATAGGGACCAAGAAAAGATTTCATCATTGGGTGAGAGATTGTACATTTTAGCTGAATGGTATGCCTACATCAACACACCTAAATGTACTTCCTTTGGGTTTGGATAATATTCTTTTGGGTATGGATTGGTAGTACCTTCACAGGATCAAGGTATATTTTTATGAGAAGGCTATTGAGTGCTTGGATGATGATGGAGAGAAGAGAATATTACAGGGGAAAGAAGAAGCCTATATCAGTTAGAATGATTACCACTATGAAGGCTAAGCGCAGTTGCAGGAAAGGGTGTATATTGTTTGTAGTGCATGTCTCCAGTGACAATTCTAGGATGCTGAGGTCTTGAAGAGGTATCATATTTTGCAACAACTTTAGGATCTATTACAGACAAATATTTCAAAAATTTTGCCTCATAGGGAAGTGGATTTCTCTACTGAGTTGGTTCTACGAGCGACATCAGCATCAAAGGCACCTTATAGGATGAGGACTCCATAATTAGTGGAATTGAAGTTGCAGCTTAAGGAAATTATTGATAAGGGATGCATAAGGCCAAGTGTGTCACGATGGGGTGCACCAGTGTTGTTTGTGAAGAAAAAGGATGGTACTCTTGGGTGTTGTATTGATTGCAAGCAATTGAACAAGGTGACTATTAAGAATAGGTACCCATTGCTGCTGATTGATGAATTGTTTAATCAGTTGAAGGGAGTGACAATGTTCGTAAAGATTGAATTGAGATCAAGATGTCATTAGGTATGCATCAAAGAAGAGGACATCTACAAGACCGCATTCTAGGTATGGGTATTATGAGTTTGTAGTGGTTCCATTTGGTATTACTAATGCTCCAACTAATTTCATGTGTTTGATGAATAATGTGTTGTGTCCTTATCTCGACAAGTTTGTGATAATGTTCATTGATGATATTTTGATATATTCTAAGAATGAGGAAGAGCATGAAGAACACCTCACAACAATGTTAATATTGTTGAGAGAGCATCAGTTGTATGCCAAGCTTAGCAAGTGCAGTTTCTTTCAGACAAAAGTTCATGACTTGGGGCATTTTGTTTCCAAGGAAGGTATAACAGTTGACCCAAAAAAGATCATAGCTATCATGGAGTGCACAACTTCTAGGAATGTGGATGAGGTTAGATCATTCATGCAACTAGCAAGTTATTACATGTGGTTCATTAGGAACTTGTCACATATTTCCTATCCTATTACATATTTGCAATGAAAAGGAAAGAAGTTTGAATGGACTGAGTGTGCAACTAGTTTTGAGTAGTTGAAAAATTTGCTTACAAATGCTCTAGTCTTAAAGATTGAAAATATAGATAAATAGTTCATGGTATGTATAGATTCTTGCAAGAGAGGACTTGGTGGATTCCTAATGTAGGAAGGATAGTTGGTATGCTATGAGTCAAAGTAGTTGAATGAGCATGAGCAAAACTTTGTAACGCGTGATCTGGATTTTGAAGCTATAATTCATGCGTTGAATATGTGGAGACATTATCTTCTCGGTAGGAGGTTTATTTTAATGAGTGATCATAGTGGACTGAGGTATTTGTTTTACCAACCTAATCTAAATGTGATGAAACTAGATGGTTGGCTACTCTCAATGAGTTTGATTTCAAGATCAAGTACATCAAGGGAAAGGAGAATAGGGTTGCAGATGCTCTCAGTAGAATAGTGCAGGTGAATCACATTGTAGCAGTGAGTTCTTACGAAATATACTTGCAGTCGCAGATCTTTCAAGCAAGATAACATGATGACAAGTACCAACAGTTAAAGCACAAGTTATAGAAATAGGGTGAAGGTAATAGGGAAGAGGAGTGTCATCTCACATCAGATGGCTTGGTTAGATTTAGGAATATGATTTATGTATGAGATGACAGTGAGGTCAAGAACCTTATCTTGAGGGAGTTTAATTTCAATTCATATTCAGGTCACCCGGGATATCAAAAGACATTGAAAACTATTAATAAGTTCTACCATTGGCTAAAATTGAAGAAAGAGGTGGATGAGTTTGTTGCTATATGTTTTGATTGTCAAGAGTCAAAAGTAGAGTGTAAGAATCCATGTGGTTTATTACAGCTGATTTTGATTTTAGAGTGGAAATGGGAGGTCATTTCCATGGACTTAATTACAGGTTTTCCAAGGACATTGAAGCAACATGATTCCATCATGGTTGTGTTTGAAAGGTTAAGTAAGGTAGATCATTTCATTGCGGTAAAGTCTACTATTTCAGCTAGTGAAGTGGCTCAGGTATTCATTAAGGAGATAGTGAGATTGCATGGAATTCTTAAGAAGATTATATTAGACAGAGATGCCAAGTTCACTTCCAGGTTTTGGAAAGATTTGTTTAAAGGTTTTGGGACAAAGTTAGCTTTTAGTGAAAATTATCATATGCAGATAGATGGACAGACATAGAGGGTCAACACAATTCTTGAGGACATGTTGAGGATGTATGTCATGCATCAACAACGAAGGTGGGAGGAGTATCTTTCGTAGAGTTTGCATATAATAATGGGTATCAAGAATCCATGAAGATGAGCGCATTTGAGGTTCGTTAGGGGTGGAGTTGTAATACTCCCATAAGATTAGAGTGATCTAGTGAATAGGGTATTGATTGGACCAAATATGTTGGCAGAGATGGAACATGAAATGCAAGTTATTAACAGGAATTTGAAGGCAACGCAAGACAGGAAGAAGATTTATGCAGATCAACACATTGTAGAAATTTTGAATAATAAACACTTATTCACAGAGATTATTCCGATTATATACACTATTGCGGAATACATGCATAATACATAACCTCCTCTACGTTGATCATCAATTTAGCAGCATTAAAAACAATGAAACATCAATCGCATGCGCACATTAACACAGTATGTAACCTAGGGAAAGCATACAGCTGAAAACCCCACACTATCTGTATATTATAATGATTGAGAACATGTAACAATACATAGTACAATACTCCTCACAAGTACTTAGTACTATCTCCACCTGTTACACACAAAACTAGCTCAGATCCGAACAAGTCACAGGTTCAAATCTCCTCCGCTGCTTTGCCTGCCTCCACTGCACAATCCTACAAGAGAATCACGTGAGCACAAGCTACAATTGCCTTGATATTGGCCCACACTGCGCAATCCTCATTGGCATTACTCAATCCATGCATGTGCAAATCTCATGCACAACTGATAGTCACAACTCACCCTTTCACTTACCTCTAACACCTGTCTCTGTTGAACTGTCCATGCACTGAGTTAACTAATGTATTCTTTAGTTTCTTTATGAGTTAATAATTAGTGAATTAATTAATATTTAATTCACACAACTCATCACTAGTGTATTCTTTAGTTAGACTAAAATACAACTAGTTCAACCAAGTCAAACTGAACACAAATCCATCAACTCCACAATCAACTCCACCGAAACTCAACCACATGAGTTCTAACTGAAGTCCTGCATACAATAGCTCAACTAACCCACAAAGAAAGCGTATTTCCTTCTGACAGCTGCATGTGCCACATCTGTAGCTCAAACTGAAGTGCTCCAAGAGGATAAGATAATGTTTATAGTCCAAATATTATTATGAGACAATAATATTCGACTGTTCTATTTTTAGCCTGGCAGTCTAAAAATAGAAACCTGCCCATATGTCTAAAAATAGAAGTCCATCTATTTTTACCAACATGACCAATCATCCACAAATAACATACTGCAACTCATAGACCATGATCCATATGTCTAAAAATAGACATAGTCTAAAAATAGACTTTGCGCCAAAAATAGCCTGCGGGCCCACTTAATGAAGGCGACTTCTTTTCACTAAGCTCCATCATCTTGTTGCATTTTCAACACACATGGTGTTCAAGGAGTTTCAGTTTTGGGAGCATGTGTAATTGAGCATCAAGCCCAAGAGGAGCTCCTTAAGGATTGGGTCATGTGCCAAGTTGGCACCTTGGTATTGTGGGCCTTTTGAGATCCTTAAGAGGATTAGAATAGTGGCCTACTAAATTTTAATACCTCCAACAGTGAAAGTAAATTATTTTTTCCATGTTTCATTGCTTAAGAGATATGTCCAGGATGTTGATCATGTGATTAACTAGTCTATATTGTAGGTGGAATCATAAGGATAATTATAGTGAGAACCACAAAGCATATTGCAGTGAAAATAACTCATGCTCCCAAACTGAGTAATAAACAAGTTAAAGTGCAGTGGAATCACTTTGGGTCTTATAAAGCTACCTGGGAGATGGTTGATTAGGTGCGAGCTTTGTATCCTTACTTATTTGATGGGTCAAGCAAATGATTTTTGGTATATGTATGTACATATGTGTATGGTTGTAGATATCATGATGAGTTATGTTATAAAGCTCAAATAAGAAGTATGATTGTCATATTTTTCATGTTGGTCATGGTTTGTAGTTGTTTTCATTGTAAATATTGTATCGAGCTATGTTAAAAAGCTCCATAGGCAGTTAATTTTGTTTCAGCGGTTTGTTGGTCATAGGTGTCACAGAACATCGAGGACAGTGTTCCACTAAGAGGGAGGGGTTTGTAACAACCCCAGGTCAAAATTTCATGTAATAAAGTTAAAATAAGACCAAGGTCACGGGACACATATGCCAAGCTAAATGTTGGGAAAAACACTATAGTGGGCATCAATTTCGGTTTATTGATGGCTATGGAAATTGATAAATGAATTGGAAAAGGAAAAGAGGAATTACTTGGAATTTATTTATGAGAAATAAAGGAAAATAGGGGAAAAGGAAGGTGAAGGAACACATATCTGCATTCTAAGGAAATTAGAAGGAAAATTAAGGAAAATGAAGAAAATGGAGACATGAATAATAAAAAGGCTTCAAAGAACCAGTTCACAAATTTTGTTAGTTTTGGTTTTGGAATTAGTTTGAGAGAGAGAGAGAGAGAGAGAACCAAGAGCATAAAGCAATCAATCAAGAAAAGGAAGGAAAAAGGAAAGCAAAGGAAAAGCAAGGAAAGTAAGGAGAAGGTTGGATCAACAACTTCAATAGGAAGATTTTGCAGGTAACAGATTGCACATGTGATTTCCTAGTTGAGGTGTGAATTCATAGTACATGGATTTGTGTATTTAGTTCATTTGTTTTCATTGACATGAGCTTTGTCAGGTTTAATAGTGGTTTCAGCCGTGCCTTTCCATTTCCTGGATAACCATGGTGTGATGGGATTCATTTCTTAGTTGAGCTTTGGATTGTCGGAAGGTTTTGGAACCAGGTGAGGTGGTATCAAGATAATTCCCAAGGGTTGGGGGTGGAGATGGTTTTCTCTCAGAATCCTTCGATAGGTTGGTAGTGACAGGAAAATTCCTTAAGGTATCTGAATAAATTCTAAGGCACCCAAGCTTGTTTTAGTTTTGTGATCTCTTGGCTGGTTTTGGAAAGATTGTGATAGTTCAAGGGTGGAGGTGGTTTAATATTTAGATTTCCTTGGTTGATTATGTCTTTATTTATCCCATGAGATCCTAGATTTATGCTTAGAATATGGCACGAGGGTGATTGGCTGAAAGAAAGATTTGGTTCAACTCAATATATGGTTGGGTGGTATTTGGAACTCCTTGACTTGGTTGGCTTTTGTGTATGTTAATAAGAGCTATTTTTTTATTGTACTCTCTAAGAATTTGTACCTATTATTATGTTTCTCTGATGGCTATTCTTTCATGGTTAATATTTTGGTTATGTGTGTTGGCATTATGGCTTATGTGTTGTCCTTGATGAAAACCTACTTGATATCAATTTCAACAGGATTACTATCTAGGCTGGAATAGATGCTACGAAAATAATGAACAGAGACATGACAGATCTGAGACAGATGGATGTTGAGTATGAAGTTTGGAAAAGCATATGTGGATACTATGCAAAAGGGTCACGTACATACGTGGGTATTGTGAAGAAAAATCGCGTACATAATCCGCACCATGGTAACTTGAATACCAGGGATCTTTACCATGGTATTGGTCCATAGTAATGAGTGCATCAATGGTTATATGATCCTATCAAAGAATACCAATGGAATTACTAAGGGATTTGCCTAAGGTATTGGCTAAGGTTAAATCTATATAAGGAGGTGGAGATCAAAGTGTTATGTGTGAAAGTATTGTGTTTCTATGAATGATTTGATTTCAAACATGTGTGCACCAGCGAGCAAGGAGAAGACTGAGATATGAAACATATTGACATGTTTGCTTAGTTTATTCACTTGCTGCAAATGTTTAATATTGATGAAACTGTGATACTATGATCTAAACAATTTATTCAGAAGTCTGTAGTCAAGGTTTTAGAAAGTGAAACTATGTTTGCAACGAAAGTTTTCAGATCAATACGCAAGTATGTTTGGGAATTGTCGCATACATATGTTGATCCACCTATGAAGGGTCATGTATATATTATGTGAAATAATTCTTTCAGTATGTGCATATCAATGCGTGGGTGTTGTGCATGGTAAGCATGTACATACACATATATTTCTTATGAAGGTCACATACATTACCTAGGGTTTGATATACTAATAGATGTTTACAGATCTGATGATTGATGTTTACAGTTGATGATTGGTTTACTTGATGATGTATGATTATGATGTCTTTTTTATGATTAAAGTGACTTGGTTGAACTATTCAAGTTTAATGGCATAGAAGTATATGATCTGTAATTGGTTCAGAAATTTATGATTGGTCCTATGATATGTAGCCGGAGAAATGATCTGTGAATGACTCAGTAATTATTCATTTCAGTGTTCAGTATTCTGATACTTTTATGCATGTATTATACAGATAAAGCATGTATATACACATGTTTTATTCAGTATAGTGGCATACCTAATTTGATATTTATCTTTTTTTGTTGGGTTTTGCATTCGGTGTCTTGATACTTCAGACTTTTAGTTGATTTACAGTGTGATAATGTCTCAGATTCAATACTTCAATTTGTTTTGGTTTATGGTTGATATGGATCCAAGTGGCCTACAAGTTGGTCTAATGATTTTTTGACACATGGATCCAATTTGAAACATTCAGAAAAGTGGTCCACAAGGATCTGAGGGTAGCAGTCTTTAGAAAGGGGGTGTAGATCCCTTCCAGTAGGTGTTGGAAATGAGAGAAGGTTGTAACCTTCTGCAGGTGGGTGCTTGCGTACTAGTTAGATTCTATGGAAGTACAAGATTGTAAGATGTTTTCCTTTATAATAAAATAAGAAGGTAGAGACGACGACAATGCTAGTTTTCTCCCACATTTGGTTTCCAACTAAAATCCTAGTGTTCATGTGTGTTGATATGTTTATTGTTGTATTGATGGTCTATCTGCTTCTTACTGCTCTTGGTTACTATTTAGTTGATGAATAATAAAGTAATGATGCACAGATTAAAGATGAACATATGATTAAATTAATGATAAATTAGTTATCTGGATATATGTGGGCTACATTAATCACATCTGTGTACATACGCTAGTTTTCTTAATGACAGTAGCATACATAAATTAGAATAAGAAATTGAAAAATTGAAGTGTGTAAAATATTGATTCATCCCCCCTCTCAGTATTATTGGTATCATAGCAGGTCCCTCAGAAGAAGCTTGACTGCTTAAAGGGATATCCATCAATATGAGAAATCAAGAGGGAGTATCTTCTATCCGCCACCCTTGTTTAGTGGAACTAAGTTTATTTTCTGGAAAATCAAAATGAGAGCATATTTGCAGTCACTTGAAGCTGATGTTTGAGTAATTGTTGAAGGAGGCTATCAATATCCATCCTCCATCTCCATAGATGATGTAGGGAAGAAACGATATGAGACCAATTCAAAGGCATTCAATGCTGTCTTAGGAAGCTTGGCAGAATCAAAATTTCTAAAGGTTATGCAGTTGAATACCGCAAAATCTATATGGGAAAAGATTATCCAGAGCTATGAAGGTGACACAAAGGTAAAGAGCATTAAACTTCAAACATTTAAAATTCAATATGAGACTCTAAGAATGCATAATGATGAAATTATTGCAAGTTTTTTCCTTAGGGTAGATGAGAACGTTAACTCAAATGAGAAATCATGGTGATGAAGTAAAATATTCAATGGTTGTTGAGAAAATTCTAAGATCTTTAGCCCCAAAGTTCGATTCCAAAGTCTCTGCCATTGAAGAAATTCAGGATATGAAGAACCTCACTATTGAACTGATCTGAATTGGATCATTATATTGTTTTTCATCCATATTGATGCATTTAGAGTGGAAAAAGTGGAGGAATCAACTCACGAGACCATTTTTACTGGCGGGACCTAGTTTGGCAAAACGGGGTCTGAAATCTTCCAAGAGATTTTTAGGCGTCAAATGACAATTTTTGGGGGTATAAATTTCATGATTTAATGCAACACCTTTTCATGCTATTCTAAACACAAATACATTTCCAATGATGCAATAAGTGTGTCAATCAAAGTCTACATCCAAAAGTTATGTCACTCAGAAGTTGACCTTCCTGTTTTCACACCTATAGTTCGGGAGGATGCCGTGTCAGCCCCCGTTATTCATGGAAAAGGGGCTAGCCACGTGTTTGTGATGTAAAATACTCTAGAAGAGGCTATTTTTTAACTCGAGTTAAGAGTTGATGTAGTCAAACTTAACCACTAGTAGGCTATCAAGTTGTGTTATAACCGAACCACTAGAAGGAAGAGGCATTCCATTCTTTCAAGAGAATTTTGTTCCATAGATGAGAAAAGATAGCCATGAGAGATAGGGGGTAGAGCAAACAGAGAGGATTTGTGCACTGTAGCAGCCCATGGGCCACATACATTACTTCTTTGTACCTGCAACCATATTTTCAGACAAAGAGAGTGAAGCGACCTCACATTCTAGCTAGGTTTTCTCCTAATTACAAATCCGTATCCACTGCAGGCAGGAAGAGAGATTCCATAGATGATATTTCTCTCTGATGAGATTTTGTTTTTTATAATGACATATATAAAACATTCATGTCTCTCTGTTAAATGCAAGGCCTGCATATAGAGAGATTGATTGGTAATTGGTTGCATGCTTGTTGGCATCAATGAGCTCATGCTAGTGCTTGCTAGGATCTGTTGCTTTATGCCAACGAACTAGGGAATCCTCTTTAACCCTCTTAGAACGTTTTTTATCGCACCTTAACCTACCTTTATTGGGATCTTGATTGCCTAGTCCAGCATTCATGCAAAGATCTGATTCAATTGAGTGATATATTTAGAATTCAAATTGGCCAATGAGGAAAATCAAGAATCTGTTCCCAGACTAAGGAAGAGATCACGCCAAAGATAAGTGAAAAAATTTGTTTCTAGCATTGATTTGAATAGAACTGTCCTAAAAAATATCTCAAAGAAAATCGATTGCAATTTTAGCGTAAAATCCAAAATTCAAAAAAGAGGAATTCCAATTTTTAACTACATATAGACAAACATCCAACGCTAGTCATTTAGTCTCCACTACTTCATCAAGGCCTATGGCTTCTTTGAAGAGTAAATCAATGGTCTTCCTCTGAGATTAAATTTTGACAGCGGAATGCCTCTTTCTCGCTCAAAAATGTAGTGATACTTGTCTTGTTGGCATCGTGTTTGTTCGTTTTTATTTCCTCGATATACATTCTTTCTCTCTAATATTTAGGTGTCAAAGTAGCGACAGGTTTTTGCAACAATGGATACGTAGCAATGCATCATATACTGCAGCCTCATTCATGCTCATGCCTACTGGAATGTTACAAAGACACAGAAAGTCACACCATTGGATGGAAGGTTTGGTTGCATAGTCATTGACCCTCTCCAGGCGCGACTTTATGAATTCCAAACGACCGGTGGAATGTGTAATCCTTCTGAAACCTCAGGGTGGTATGGGTTTGTTTCATGTTCAATGGATTTTGTGGAGTGTTCTCGTTGTTGTGCAAATCAAAATGAATTTGTTGTCACAATCACAAAGATTGTGATAATCAATCTGATTCCAACTCTAGTATTTCCATAAACAACTTGAATTGCCACTCTTGAATTCCATTGAATTTAGAAGATATGTTAACAACACATTCATGCCCTCAGGATCTACTTTCACGTCATTGAATGCCCCGATCCTTGACTAAATTCAATAGATATTACGCCAAGAAAATTGCAATTCCAATCCATTTCTGATCTCCAGAAAATCACCCAAGGAAATTTCGAATCTGCTCATTGTGGAGTGGTGGAATGCCAAATCTAGGATCCAGATTTCACCCATCGTCCTTGGATCCACATTAATAGACTCTAATAATTATTTTTAATTACCTTTTTGTATATTTTCAATATAATTAATTCAAATTTTCTTTTGGTTGTAGGTGTGAAAATCCTCGTTGGCAGATAAAAAGGAATGTAATTGCGAGATCAAGATTCTTGTGGAACGTCGATACTATGGTAGATTATTTTTGGAGTGATTTCTCTAGCAGTGCATAACCACCACATGAATATCTCTTTGGTGTTGGAAGACAAGGTTGGGATGAACAAAAATGCAACCATACAATAGCAAAGATGTTGGAACTGATCTTGACGTGGCTACAATAGCAAAGATGTTGGAACTGATCTTGACGTGGCACAGTGTCGCTCCAATACAATCTCTAGCTCCAAAATTCATTGAACATTAGGCGATGTAGGTGAAGTGATCTGGCTATAAACCATTTTAAAAAAATCTACGCAGTCACGTCCCAACAGTGAAGAAATGTCACTGAATGGTAGCTGGCGCGTAGCAAAAATCAATGTCATACCTAGCATCGAATCGGTAGAAGAAATCCGATAATTCGAGAACAAGATCTAGATCAAAAAATGGATCCAATGCTTAGTTTCTACAAGGAATCTTGTTGCAAATAAGATATATTTTAATTAACTTCATTTTGATAATTTCATTTAACTTTTGTACTTTTAGTTTTTAAGTTAGTTTTATTAATTCATTTTATTCTTCTAGTTTTATATTGTATTTTGAATTTTAGTTTACTTTAATTCAATATAATTTTTAAATTAGTTTGGTATTAATCATATTTTATTTTTAATTTAGTTTAAATTTACTTTATATTTAGTATTTGTATTTAATGTTATTTGAGTTTATTTCTAGTTTTCGTTTTCTTTTATTTTTAGTTTTATTCTAATTTAGATTGTGTTTTTTTCTTCTTTTTTTTCTTACTCTTTTTTTTTTTTTTTGCTAATCTTAGTTTTATTTAGTTTGATCATTTTTTATTTTCAGTTTGTAAATTTAATTTATATTTTATGGAGTGAATTTTGGATTGCAGTTGGATAATGGAGGAGTTAAAGCATGAAAATTGGGATACCAAAGAAACTCAAAAGGCCTATAAAAGAAGCAAGAATACACATGAAGGGATTTTGAATCCGGGGAAGAAGGCTTGTAATGTTGTAGCTATGTATTATATCTGTTTGTATAGAAACTCTTGTTTATCGTGCACTACTAATATAAGGAGGAGATATTTTCTGCAAACATAGATCGATTACAGGCCCCACTGGATTGTGCACTATTGCCATTCTGTGAGGATCTGTAATTTCATTTCATTTATTAATAAATGATTATTTCAGTTTAAAAAAAACACAAAAAACAAAAAATCAAAACAATTAGAAATTAAAAAAAAAAACAACAACAACAACAAAACAATTAAAAAAAAATAATTAAAAATTTGAAAAAAAATTGCAAATGTACATTTCACAACTCTTGAAAATAATTTATGCTAACTTGCTTTCTTGGAGTTACTTCAAAGGAACTTGTGCGCAAATGCAACGGTTTTCATGAAGGATTTGTACTGAGATTTAACAGGTGCGCAGACGATCCAAGTTCATGCAGATGTGATCTCCAGAAATCACATTCATCATTGAAAGCTTGAAGGAGCTAATTACATATGTCATGACATTTGTCGCTACACAGAAATATTTTGCGTCATGATATGTTTACCCACACTTCTCCTTCAAAGCCTCATTAATCATCCATGTTAAAGTCCACTGATTCATTGCCTTACCCATCATGACTTCATACATGTCTAGTTTTCTGAGTCGCATACATTTTTGCCTTCTTTTCAGTTCATATTTTTCCTCACAAATAAACCATCCATCTCTCTACATTGCCTTGTTTTCCTTTCCATAAAAATTGTTTGACCGTGACATCTTTTATCTATAGTCCTACCAATCATTTTGTATAAACTCACGTTGACTGATGTGGGATTCCTTAAGGACCACCTTTCAACAAGTCTTGACCCATCGACCTCAACACCTTATCTAGGATAAAGAATAGAGTCATTATTAGTACCTTGAGGCTTGCATACCTTAGTGGCAAGTCTTCTCGCCAACGAACAATGGGAATACATTAATGTCCCTTGTTTGTTGGATCTTGCAAGTGGCTCGAATTTATTCGCACTTCGGAATATGTACTTGGGTACCTTGGCACTCATTGACATTAATGGTGAGTTTGTCTCGCATTGGTTAACGACATTCATCACTGGTCGGTAATCCAATGACTTCTTTCCATGTTCGACATTGACACATTTATTCACATGGAAAGAATTGTGCCATAATATGGGACGACATGAAGACTATATGATTCAATAGCATATTCAACAACATTTTATACTTTGGAATAGATTCAGTAGCAGTAATAAAGGATCCACATTCACGACTTCATCCATCATGTATACAACCAAGACACATATCACATTCTTGTATTCTTCATTCCATGATTCAGCAGCAGGAGCTACAATTTTCTACATATACATAGTTTGTCCACTTAAGTAAGTAAAGGTATGTTCTTTTCTAGATTTTTATCATATAATTCCTTTAATATTGAAATTATAATTTTTGGAAAATGCTCCACTGTGTTCATGTTCATACCTCATATTCACAATTTGTGATATATGTCACACTCATATTCCATTATCACCTTTCTTATGTCATATATGCCCTTTATGCACATGTCACCCTAACCAACATACTTTTCCAAACAACTACTATTGCATTATGATTCAAGCATTACATGTTTTGCAAATAATGATCAAATAATGAATGGTTGATTAAATGTTTTCAAAGTCTTTTGATGCAACACAAAAACAGCAAAAGTATTGTTACACAAGAACCAATACTAATCAAATTTTGGTTCTCACACAAGAACCAACCAAAATAATATGTTGCAACTGAATTTTTTTCATAAAGAACACTTTGCAAAAAGAAAAAAGTTGTAAAAAATAAATTATGCAAAGTTAAAAAATCGATATCAACCAAAGTTCATATAAAAGCAAGACAATTCAAAAAGATTAAATCATGATTAAGTGAATCAATGCAATAGATTTCATGAGAACACGCAATAACCTAAGTTGGGGGATATGTTGGGCCGCCAAATTAACATTCACTTTCACTCTATTTTTCACCTTTATCCTCATTTTGTCACCTCATTCCATCACATTATCATTACTACATGAGTTCACATTTACATTTTCCAAAGTTATTAATTTCATGTACTTAGAGTGAATTTATGATTAAAAGTTAGAAAAATAGCATGTATTTTCTTATACCTAAAAGCGCTTTGAATTTGATGACATGTGTAGATCATTTGGAAGCTTCCAACGCACCCTTATGTGGGTTCCCAAGATCAAATTCGAATTTCAACTCAAGAGGTGGACCATATTCCAAGGACAAAGATCATGGAGATCTTGATGTATCATGGGATTTATATCTAGTATTTAGGGTTAAGTTGAGACAAGTATGGATCTAGTAAATATTTAAGGGATCTACATTTATTGATTAGATATCCCTAATTCATGTATAAATAAGAGGAACATCCTTCAAAGGAAAAAAAACAGTTATTAGTTATTCATTAGCATCAAATTTATGATTGTTCATTCAGCATGAATAATATCATTTTCTCCAAAATTATGAGTTATGAGTGTTGTTTGATTCTTAAGGTGTGATAGTTGTTCATGTGTGATCATTGAGGAATGGAAGGATCCCCATACCAAGCTAAGTACACTTTGTTGTAGAGTAATGTTCATAGTTGTGAATATACTAGTTTTAATTCTGGATGTTCATCTTATTTCTTTGTTGTAAATACTTGTAGATAATTTCAGTATGAATTCATGTTATGGCCATGTTTTGTTGTGTGAATATTGATCTCCTTTCAGTAATTAGTTTGGATGTGGAAGGACAACCAGGACTCTTAGAAAAGAGCCTCTTCTCCGTGAACTAGGACTGGATGGAATCAAGATTCACTTTCTTATATGCTTTCCTAGACTAAATTTATATGCTTTCATAGTTACATTTCATCATGCTTTCTTAGATGTTTGGAAATGTTATTATAGAAGGAATGTGGAAGGAAAACTAGGACTCTTGAACAAGAGCCTGTTGGGTCCCTATAATACTAGTGATTACCCCATTACTATTGTAGTTATACCCCTTATTAATATTGTTGTGCCCCTATTGACCCCATATTGCTATTACTGTGCCCCATAGAATCCCTCTATTGTTATTTTTGTGGCTTTATATTATTATTGTTAGGTCGGCTGGATTATATTGTGACTCCTTAGACTCCTATATATAGAAAGGAGGTTGTCATTTGTATCATCCAAGAATTGTTCATTTATGTAATGTAAAGAAGGTTGCCCCCTCGAAGAGGCTGAATTCTAAGGCGTTGATCTATCTTTTCTATCTTTTCTTGAGCTGGTTTCATAACATTTGGTATCAGAGCTTTGGATTCTAGGGTTTCGCTGCTCCAAACAGGTCATTGTGGCATTTTCGCTATAACTTTTTTCTGTGACGTTTCAGAAGTCGCAAAAAAAACCCATTTGAGAAGAAATCGCGCTGAACCTGGGGTCTGAATTTCAGAGCTTTTCGCGTGATATTTGCAGAGATATGATCTGAGAAAGTTGGTCTTTTTGCAGACTCCTGAATTACATTCAAAACAGGTGACCTGGGGAAAATCGTCATAACTTTCTCTCTGGGGATCGGATTGAAGTTTCGTAAGAAGGTACAGAAAGAGGATGGACTGTAGTTTCTTGTGGGTGTTTTTCAGATCCAAAGGTCGAAATAGTGACTTGTGGCACGTCGTACAAGTTCGCTCTACTGAACTAGTCTATAATCAAGTCACTGTGGGAGATTTCGCTTAACTCTTCCTTGGAGAATCCAATTTGGGTCAGACTTGTGGCATTGGAAAGAGGACACAGAGGGATACTACAGATCACAAATTCAAAACTAGATAATTAGAAAGTACAGAGATACATCAGAGGCAATATCAAGCTCCTACAAAGTGAAAAAAGGTGTGTAGATTTTCTTTAATTTTTGCTTAAGCTTGGTTTGAAAATTTATTTTGAAGGCATTCAAAGGGCATATTAGAGAATTATTATCGGTAACTGATGCCCCGAGGAAAGAAAATGCAAACACCTAGTAAGGAACCTGAAAGCTCTAGCATGACTCATGAAGAAGAAGAAGAAATGATATATGATATATCAAAATTACAAGAACAAGTGCAACAAGTGTCACTTGCACAAAAAGAAACAGAATCTAAGATGGATGGTTTAAGGAAAGATGTAGAAGCTAAGATGGATGGTTTAAAGAAGGGGTGTAGAAGCTAAGATGGACTGTTTAAAGAAAGGCGTAGAAGCTAAGATGGATGGCATGGAAGCTAAGGTGAATGGCATGGACACTAAAATTGATGGCATGGATTATAAGATGGAAGAATTGAAGATAAATATGAATAAGTTGCTACAAGAAATGGTCACTAAGGGTGAAAGGGTACTAAAGGAAACTCATGATGAGAACAAAACAAATGGTAATCATGATTCCATAGACTCTAATGTTGGATCGAAGACTCACCATATTCCAAAAATCGATATGAGGAAGTTTGATGGCAGGGATCCTGCCACATGGATATTACAGATGGAGCAATTCTTCGATCTCAATAATGTGCAAAACACAAAAAAGGTACGTATGGCAACTTTATATTTGGAACCAAATCAGTTTGTATGGTATCAATGGCTTTTCTCTCGTAAAAAATTTATCGCTTGGGCAATTTTTACGGAAGAATTGATAGCACATTATTAGGATACAAAAAGCAACACTTTTTTTAGCCAATTGATAAGTCTCAAACAAAGGGGTTCAATAATGGAGCACATTGAGCAGTTCCAAAAATTGAACATAAGGGTAAAAGATATTCCAGAGGAGCATAGGATTGATGTGTTCATAGGGTCTTTAAAGGATAATATTCAACATGATGTTCGCCTTTGGGAACCTGATTCATTAGAGAAGGCATTCAGGTTAGCAAGAAAAATGGAAAGCAAAATTATGGCAACCAGGAAGCATACCACTCACTACTATAAAGACGGAAGTGTTGTTGCCGCTAGTCTTCCACAACCTATAAGGTTGACACCACAACAATTGGAAGAAAAAAGAGCAAAAGGGCTTTGTTACAGTTGTGATAGCAAATACACTAAAGGTCATAAGTGTGCTGAGAAGAAATTCTTCTACATAGATTGTGAAGAGGAAGAAGAAAAGGAGCAAGAAAGGTTAAAAGAAGAGGATATACTCCAGGAACAAAGCCTAGATAAAGAAGAAATGAATCCGACCATATCTTGTAATGCATTGGTGGGAATTACCACTCCTCAAACCATCAATATAGAAGGACAAATCAAGAAGAAAAAGGTAATAGTGTTGATTGATTCAGGAAGTACCCACAATTTTATTCATTGTAAGGTAGCAAGAGAATTGAATTGCTTCTTATATCTAGCACCAGAGTGTCAAGTGATGGTTTCAAATGGAGGAACAATAAATTGCTCGGGAAAGTGCCATAATATCAAGCTATCCATGGGAGAATATGTATTGACTATCCCAATGCTTTCCATTCCAATGGGAGGTGTTGATGTTGTACTAGGAGTCTAATGGCTACAATCCTTGGGTACAATAGCTTTTAATTTTCAAGAACTTTTCATGAAATTTTCTGTGGAAGGAAAGGAAGTTGAATTAAGGGGTATTTCAGGGAAACCGGGAAAGATAATCAGCTCTAACGGTATGACAAAGCTTCTAAAAAAGGAACAAAGAGGTGTAATTGCACAATTATGTTCGCTAGATGTGTCCACAGTGGAATCATCTATTTCTCCAGATCTCCAAAAAGTCTTGGACAATCATTCCAAGGTATTTGAGACTCCCAAATGTCTCCCACCTATTCGTCATCATGATCATGCTATTCATCTGATTCCAGGAAGTGTTCCTCCAAACATCAGGCCGTACAGATATCCCTATGCCCAAAAGAGTGAAATTGAACGTATGGTTGCAGAAATGCTAGAGGTTGGTATAATTCAACCAAGTCAAAGTTCTTTCTCTACTCCAGTCGTATTGGTGCACAAGAAGGATGGATCATGGCGCATGTGTCCAGATTATAGGGAGCTCAACAAGCTCACTATTAAAGATAAGTTTCCCATTCCTGTCATTGATGAATTACTGGATGAATTGCATGGATCAATTTACTTCACCAAGTTTGATCTTCGTTCGGGATATCATCAAATCAGAATGAAGATTGAAGACATTCCGAAAACAGCATTTAGAACTCATGAGGGTCATTATGAATTTTTGGTCATGCCTTTTGGCCTTACCAATGCACCTTCAACATTTCAAGGTTTGATGAATTCAATTTTCAAACCATTCCTTAGAAAATTTGTGTTAGTATTTTTTGATGATATACTAATCTACAGCAAGTCTTGGAAGGATCATGTTGAACATGTTGACAGGGTGTTACAACTATTGGAGGAGAAACAGTTATATGCAAAAAGATCCAAATGTTTCTTTGGAGTACAAGAGGTGGAATATCTGGGCCATATTGTATCTCATGAAGGAGTTAAGGTAGACCCTAGCAAAATTAAAGCCATTAAGGAATGGAAAATTCCCACATCCATAAAGCATCTGCGAGGATTTCTCAGGTTGACAGGGTATTATCGCAAGTTTGTTAAGAATTATGGGAGAATAGCAGCACCTCTAACAACATTATTGAAGAAAGATGCATTTTCATGGACCCCAGAAGCAACAAAGGCATTTGAACATCTTAAAGAGGCAATGTGCCAAGCACCGGTCTTAGCTACACCGGACTTCACAAAAACCTTTATTGTGGAATGTGATGCTTCAGGAAATGGAATTGGTGTTGTTTTAATGCAAGATGAAAGACCCATTGCTTTTGAAAGTCGTCCAATCAAGGGAAAGTTTTTACACAAAGCTATTTATGAGAAGGAAATGTTGGCAATACTCCATGCACTTAAGAAATGGCGACCCTACCTAATGGGAAGACACTTCAAGGTAAAAACGGATCATGATAGCCTTAAATACTTTTTAGAACAAAGATTATCCTCTGAAGAGCAACAAAAGTGGGTCACAAAGATGTTGGGTTATGACTTTGAAATCATCTACAAAAAAGGGAAGCAAAATGTGGTGGCAGATGCACTCTCAAGAAGGGATGAGGATGTGGAAGCATTGTTGTGCGCCATTTCTATTATCCAACCAGATTGGATAAAGGAAGCAAGGGAGGAATGGAAGAATGACGAAGAAGTTTGGGCACTTATTCAAAAGTTACAACAAGATTCCAGTATCTCTGATACATTTAGCTGGCAAAATGATTCGTTATGGTACAAATATCGCTTATACCTCTGTAAGAATTCCCAGCTAAAACAAAAGATTCTTATGGAATTGCACACTTCTCCCATAGGAGGGCACTCAGGATTTTTAAAAACTTACCACAGGGTTAAGAAGGAATTTTTTTGGGATGGCCTTAAATCAGATATTCAGAAGTTTGTGGCGGAATGTTTGGTTTGCCAACAAAATAAAGTTGAAACA
Organism: Pinus tabuliformis; assembly: GCA_031772625.1. Lineage (NCBI taxonomy): Eukaryota > Viridiplantae > Streptophyta > Pinopsida > Pinales > Pinaceae > Pinus > Pinus tabuliformis. Next base: position 46,481,072 of record CM062815.1, read on the forward strand.
ATTAAGACACCAGGTCTATTACAACCTTTATCCATTCCAAGCCAACGTTGGGAGGAGGTTTCAATGGATTTTATCACATGTTTACCAAAGTCTGGGGGAAAGAGTGTCATCATGGTGGTAGTTGACAGACTTACCAAGTATGCACATAATTGTGCAATATCACATCCATTTAAAGCCAGTACAGTTTCTACTGCATTTATGGAAACAATTCAAAAGCTACATGGAAACCCAAAGATTATTGTAAGTGACAGAGATCCCATTTTCACTGGAAATTTTTGGACAGAATTATTTTCTTGTCTTGGTACTCAGTTAGCTCATAGCTCATCTTATCATCCTCAATCTGATGGGCAAACTGAGATAGTAAACAAATGTTTGGAAGGATATCTTCGTTGCTTTGTATCTGATAAACAGACACAATGGGTCAAATGGTTGCCTTTGGCTGAATGGTGGTATAACACTTCCTTCCATACAGCAACAAAAATGACCCCATTTATGGCACTTTATGGGTATCAACCACCATCCATCACATCATATTTAAGAGAAAATTCTAAGGTTCAGGCAGTGGAACATCACATCGAACATCAACAACAAGTCCTCCAACTCTTAAAGGATAACCTTGTGTTGGCACAGAATAGAATGAAACAACAGGCAGATCAACATCGCAGTGAAAGAAGTTTTGATGTAGGTGATTGGGTATTCCTACGGCTACAACCATATAAGCAAATGTCCCTCAAGCAAGCTAAGAAGGATAATAAATTATCACCAAAGTATTATGGTCCGTACAAGGTGTTGCAAAAGATTGGTACTATGGCATACAAATTGGAGCTTCCAGCAGTTTCTCGATTGCACCGAGTTTTCCATGTTTCATGTTTAAAGAAGGTTATAGGCGACAAGCTCCCAGTTCAAACAATATTGCCAGAACTTGACGAGGAAGGAAAAATTATATTAGAACCGGAAGCATTCACAGAAACAAGAACTCGACAGCTACGAAATCGATCAATTTCAGAGTATCTTATCAAGTGGAAGAACTTATCCGCTGAAGATTCCACATGGGAGGATGAGAATTTTATGCAGAAGTATCCAAAACTACTCAAGCGTTGAGGACAACACTTTTTTGAAGGAGAGGGGCATGTTGGGTCCCTATAATACTAGTGATTACCCCATTACTATTGTAGTTATACCCCTTATTAATATTGTTGTGCCCCTATTGCCCCCATATTGTTATTACTGTGCCCCATAGAATCCCTCTATTGTTATTTTTGTGGCTTTATATTATTATTGTTAGGTCAGCTGGATTATATTGTGACTCCTTACACTCATATATATAGAAAGGAGGTTTTGTCATTTGTATCATCCAAGAATTATTCATTTATGTAATGTAAAGGAGGTTTCCCCCTCGAAGAGGCTGAATTCTAAGGCGTTGATCTATCTTTTCTATCTTTTCTTGAGCTGGTTTCATAACAGAGCCTCCTCTTCGTCTTCTAAAATAGAATAATCTCATTGGCCAATCATTTATATTCTTTCACAAAATAGTTTAGATTTGCAATATGCATTTCCATTCTAAACAAACTTCCTACAACAATTTCATCTGAGGTCCCATACATTTTGGTTTGCTTCTAAGTTTACGAAACCCCCAGGTTCACAAATTAAATGACAGGGATTTAGCATACAATTAAATCACCCTACATTCTTCATAATCAGAACAATTAATTTGTTGATATTGTTCCTCAACTAGCTCTTCATCAACAAAATTCTCAGGGAAAGGTGGTCTTACAGCCTACTAATTGTCAAGGCCTTTCTGATCTCTTTGATGAATTTGAGGACCTTGAGGTCTCCTAAAATTAGGATTTTTGACTTGGGAATGAGGCTCAACCCTAGGAGGATTTAAATTATCAAATATTTTTTCCATTGTCTTCGGCATGACATCAAAATTGAAATATGTTGAAGAAGAGGTTTCATCTTCAATCACTTTCCTTTCAGTCCTCATTTTTGCCTTTTTAGCCAACAAATTAGTTTCCACTCCTATGGCATTATTTTGCATATCTACCAGTGTAGCAGGATTACTTTCTCTTAACTAAAAATAAAACTCAACATCAAATGTGTCTAGATAATGAAATAGAGCTAGTTCTAGAGGTGGCTTAATATCAACTAGAATAGCATTATAAACTTTCTTAAACTTAGCAGAAAAATATTGCACTGTTTCACCTGGGTTTCTCTTAAAATTATCATATTTTTCCAAGATTTGTAAATGATTTTTCTTAGCCTCCTATCTTGCAAGGAAAAGATGCTCAAACTATTGAAATTTTTTAATACCTCTTACTAGCAGTCCTCTGAACCATTTTTAACTTCTCCTGGGAAGCTTTGTCCAAACAACCTCATTTGACGTCATCATCATCCACTTCTTCAAGATCTATAAATTCATTAAACTTATCCAAATTTTGTTGAGTTGTAAAACCTCCTTGTTCATCAAACTAAACTAATCATTGACCATAATTATGTGGGAGGTCATGCAATTGACATGACTTGACGAGAAGGGCATATCTAGCGGCCATGACTGAATGAGATGAGGTTGAAGAAACTACAACACTAGGAATTTGGAATGCAAATGACAATGGAAATGAAGTTGTTGTTGTGACAAATGATGAAGTAGGGATATGAGATCCACCAAAAACAAATGGAGTGAAGAAAGATGGAATAGAGAATGGGAAAGTAGTGGACTTAGATACAACTACCTGAAGCTCATGAGCGAAATGTTCCAATTTTTTAAACTAGATCCAAATATTCTTCTCTTTTTGTGATAAACTAAATTCTTGAGAAGAAACACTTGGATATAAGTTTTAAATCTTCTCTCATCAAGAATTAATTCTGACAAATCAAACTCTGATTTTGACCTAAATAAAGTATGCTCAAACTTGATATCAAACTGAATTTCTTCAATGGATTTAATCTCTTTAGGTAGAGACAGAGACCTTTCTAGGTAAATCATACCTAACTCCCTTGCAAATTTATTTTTTACGAAATTTTATTTTGGACTTAAGATCATCGGTGGATTAGGATTCGGGTTCCTCCGTGTGTAGTCTCCCTTATGAGCCAGAACTCCCCCAATGGAATCACCCTAAATCTCAACAATGGATTCACCAGAGCAAAATCTTGTAGCCAAAATTGATGTCCAAATCTCTGTTTGCCCTTAGAGATCTGATCTAAACAATAAATTCATTTGGGGAGAATGTATATTTCATTCCTGAACAACAGCGCCAAAATTTTAACACTCACAAGTTTTCCCTTGCCTATAAAGGAAAAACCCCAAGGTAACTCTTTCAAACCAACTTCAGGGCCAAAGGCTAGCCCCTTCAACCCAGAGAAGGCTCTCTCCTTTACAATTCAACTACCCAGTGTCACCTCAGCAATTGTTTGTCTTTAGTGCAGTGACTAGATCATGATTTAAACAAGGTTTGAAAATGATGGTAAGGCAGAGAGTAAGTGTATCCTTGAGCATGAAGTCATAGTAAATTCAAATCAATCAGCAGTTACAACGATGCTAGATGTAGTGATAGAGGATAAGATTGTGATAGTTGATTTATCCTTAAGCAACCTTGCTATTGAGAGTGGTACGAGAAAATAACAAAAAATTGTTTAAAACATAGCATCCGATAGAGGAATTTTGTTCAGATTAGATAAGAAAAGTGATACTTAAATGGTAAAGACAAAGCAAGAAAATAAAGCATGAATTCCACTTTAATACCTTCATTCCCTCATAAGTAAGATAAACATTTAATGAAAATAACAGATGTAAAAAAATTCACTAAGAAACAGACCAGGACATATCAACACATGAATTCTCAACTTTAAAACATTGTGTTCTTCTGATCACTAGTCACCTAGGATTAACAAGCAAAAACAAAGCACATACACATATTAATTTTTTTCTCAAAATACGAACCATTGGTTTTATTTCATTAACAACTTTATAGTGTACTTACAAAACCATAATCACATTTTTCGAAAAACCTTAATTACAAAGTCTCAAAATATCCCATTAAATCTCTAATTAAAGCTAAATACATTAAATTGTTCAATCATAAAATAAGATGATAATATTTTGTATCTCAGAACTATGTTTTTTTTTAAGACCTTGTTGAAGCTAAGGATCAAAACTGACCCTAATATTCTACCCAAATTTTCTTAAAACCTTCCTCCATCATCATATTTGGTATAGTAATTTCTTCCTTGAAATTTGGCCTTGATCCACAAAAAATGGAATCTGGTACATAAATCCTTCCTTCAGGGCTACATTCGCTCCAAACTGATCCTTGTTTCCTTCAAAAATATTATTTTCCCAAACATTGACAGACTAACTATTATACCTCAAATCGGGAGAAAAGTTAGGCATTGCTAATAGATTAAATGTCAGCACTATCTCAAAATAGAGGCAAATTAGCGTTGGCAATCTAAATATCAACACTCATCTGAAGTGAAGCAAAAGTAGTGTTGATAGATTAATTGTCTGCGCTCCATCAAAATGCTCCTAAAAGATTGTTGCCAAAACTAAGCTTCGCACTATAAATGTTTTAGTTGATTATGCTAGCTACCTCCAACAAAATATCAACTTCACTCGGTCTCATTTTCCTATTTTTCTTGGCTTTAGCAGCAGCCTCTTTGTTTTGACCCTTAGGCTTCCTAAAACTCTCAAGATTATCTATGTTTATGACTAGATCTCTCTGAAGTGTATCATCTACCTCAATGACTTGTTGTTTCAGGCTAGGGCTTTTTTTAAGGTTGAATTTAAGCCTCAACTTGTTCATTGGTCTAATGTGAGGTCTTCTTCCCCCATAGATCCAGCTAATGTGGGCTCCTTAACAGCCTCTATTTTCTTTGTCTCATGTTCAGCAACTTCAGCCTTAGTTTCCTATGTTGATTTAGTGGATTTTGTATGTCCAGGAGATGTCATATGATGAGGGGGCAGGGTTTTCCTTTCTAGAAGTCTCCAACTTCTTCTTGTGTAGGCATTTTTCAATTCAGTAACTAGGGGAGGGGGTTCTGTCATAATGATTTTCCTCTGACTTCTAGTCTAGACAGACAAAGTTCCATGTTCTAAGGTCTTCGACAGTTCAATGGGCTTCTTACTTCTTTTCCTTTTGTTTATGGCCTTAGGTTTATGTGAGATAGATTCCACAAAACCCCCCAGAAGAGAAAATGCTCCCATTTTGTTAACCTTATTAAGTGATTTTAAATTAATAACTTGATTAGTCCCTTATGATAGATGAAGTGGGATGATACATCAGGTTTGGCCCTCACTCTTTTTGACATGTGTTTGAGACTCATAAGTAAAAATAAAGGATCATTCATCCTTATTTGTCTAGCAATGTAAGCAAGAAAATGAAAATGATACATATTGAGTTTATTGAAGCGCCCTTCACAGGTGAAATAAGACTAAGTGATCCTAAGGAGTAGATTCCATTCATCCTTTATCCAAGATCTATACACCACCAAATGTCATGTTATGTCATTATACTAATCCTTCAAGAAAAAAGTAATGTCAATTCCATCCAAAAAGTGGCTCTTAAAACAGTGTTCTCCATGAATAGGGAGGCTTGTAGCCTCTGCAACTACTTCCTATGTGACAGGGAAGGAAATATCTTCAATACTGACCCCCTAACCATCAAACCCTTCAGCAAAGGCTCGAGTAGCCCCATCATGATATTTTTTGCACTTGGAAAAAAATTGTCCTAGCCAGCCTCTCGAAAAATTTCTCGAATATCTAGATATGCTTCGAGGAGGTCAGGTCCCCAAGGATTCCCCTATGAAACTTGAAGCTTTTTCCCATAACTGTCACCATCCAAAACCATAGGAAATGGAAATGAGAGTCATGGAAAGTGATCACAAAACTGTAGGAGTCTAAACTAACTATTCACCTTGGCGAATATCCCATCAAAGCAAATTGAGAATTCTTCAAGAATGAAAGTTCTTGAGGAAGGAGGTTGAACTCTAATAGAAAAGAATCATAAAATTCCTAGTTTAGCTTAGCAAATATCAAACTAAACCTTTCTATGCACATACTTAAGGACACTAGAAGGAAAATACTTTTGATGGACTATTTTGAGCAAAGAAAGAAGATCTCCTTATGTTGTATGTGTAGGCATTATGAGTACCAGATAGTTGCCCTATTTAAAATAAACTTGGCAATGAAAAGAATGATATTTAAGTTGGATCCTAAAGATATAAATTTAAACATTTATATGCACATAGTAAAGAGCACTAGAGGGAGAACATTTTTTAGGTACTATTGAGTAAAGAACTAATATCTCCCTATGTTGTGTGTGTAGGAATTACAGGTGCTAGATATTTTCTCTACTTTAGGAATCCTAACAATAATATAACTAGTTGAGAAATCCCCTTGTATGAGTTAAACACTTTCCCTAAGTTATTCTTATAATTACTCTTTGTTGTGGTGGTAGCATAACATGGAAAAGGGGAGGGCTATTGTGGAAATATCAAGTGTAAGAGAGCCTAAGGTTGGGTGGAAAATTATTAGACTCAGTTAGCTTCTTGGATTTAGATCTTAATAACAAATAGTATTTTTACTATTTTTATTGAGTTGTTATGATTGTGCATATTTCTAATGTTCATTGTTTTGAATGATGGAGAATTCTTCCTATAGATTTTTTGTTGATGGTATTGGAAATTACAATTATGTATGCCATTTATTATCTATAGATGAAATTTTTATAAATGACTATGCATGTTTGTATTATTCTTTCATATTTGTTGGTAAGTGAGATATTATTCAATGTTCTACTTTAAATCTTGTTTCTATTAGGAAATTTATGGTTAGGCTCAATATTGTTTCTTGGGTAAATTTTGAAGGCATGCATTCCTTGTGGCATTGAAAAGGAGATATGTGTCTATCATGTCAATTTAGTCCTATGAAGAATGCATCTTTCCTTATATAATGAGAATTTGTTGTCTTTTATTTTTTGTTACACAATATTTTAATAGAATGCTAATTCTGATAATGAAAGGATGTTGAATGGACCATTGAGAATGAGTTGGATAGATTTCTAAGAACTTGATTTTTGTTTAAATTAAAAGACTTAACATTTATTCAATTTTAAATGTAAAATTAAATGAATTTTTATGTATCAAATGAGTAAAATCTATGTGAAATACAAGTTGTATCACAAGTAATTAAAAATGTTGTGATACAATGTGTACCACATGGAATAATTATTCCATGTTATACAATGATTTGTCTGCAAGAGTAAAAGAATTTGTGATTTAATCTTATTTTAAGAAAAAATTGGTAGATTTTGTTAGAAGCTTTGGTACCATGTTAAGTTTTGATTTCAAGAACATAAGAATCTAATTTTGAAAAAAAAACAACCATAGCAATTGCAATCTTGAGACATAAGAGAGAAGAGAGAATGAGAGACCATTCTTTATACCAGAGAGACAAAGAGACCAATTCAAATTATGAGGCCAAGAGACCAATGAGCATAAGTTTCACACTCTCTAGGAGAGAGGAATAATGTGAACTAGGTGTAGTTCCTTACTGCATGTGCATGTAAGCAAAAATAAACTCCCCTAGTGTTTCAGTTAACTAGGCCAAGAATGGAGTTAGCTAGTAAAATATGGAGTTAAAGCCATAAATAGAGTTAGGTAGCCCAAAATACAGTGAGAACTCAAGTGAGCATAACTAGTCAAGTGAAATGCACTTTCACTCCTAGAAAGTAACGTCTAACCCCTCCTCAAAAGCATACTTATTCTTAAAAAAACTTAGCAAATGGTGGCTTACAAGTCATGCTTTTGGCAGCCCTTAGTATTTTCTCACAATAACACATATTATGCATGTAAAGGAAAATGAACATAACTCTAAACTCCTGAAATACAACTAAACTCCAAAAATAGGACTTAGGATAAGGTGTATCTAATAATAGAAGGATGAGTGGATAAGGTGAACTCTGAGAATAGGAAGGGAAGTGTTATCACTCATATGTTTTCCCTTGGCTATAAAGGAAAAACCCCTAAGGTAACTCTTTTAGACCAACTTTAGAGCCAAAGGCTAGCCCCTTTAGTGCGGAGAGGGCTCTCACCTTTACAATTCAACTACCAAGTGTCACCTCAGCAGTTGGTTGTACCTTTAGTACAATGTCTAGATCATAAGTTCAACAGGGTTTGAAAATGATGGTAAGGCAGAGAGAAAGTGTATCATTGGGCATGGAGTCGTAGCAAATTCAAATCAATGGGAGTTTACTGGGATGTTGGATGTAATGACAGAGGCTAAGAGAAAGATAGTTTATTTATCCTTAGACAACCTTGCTATTGAGAGTGGTAGGAGAAAATAACAAATTATTTTTTAAAACAGAGCATCTGATAGAATAACTCTATTTAGTTTAGATAAGAAAAGTGATACTTAAATGGTAAATACAAAGCATGAAAATGAAGCATAAATTCTACTTTAATACCTTCATTCAAGCATAAGGAATATAAACATTAATGAAAATAACAGAGGTAAACACACTCACCAAGAAACATACCAGGACACATCAACACGTGAATTCTCAACTTCGAAACACTACATTCTTCTGTTCATTAGTCACATAGGATTAACTAGCAAAACAAGGCACATACATAGATTACATTTTTTCTCAAATTTCAAACCATTGGTTTTCTTTCATTAACATCTGTTGGAAATAATACTAAGAGGGGGGGGTGAATCAGTATTAGTCAAATCAATAATCTTTTTCTTTTCATACTCAAATTTATATACGCTACTTCAATGAAGGTAACTCGTGTGTACATGCAACTGTATTTAAGGCAACCCGCGTATATCCAACAAACTTATGATTTAGTTAATTCATCATATGTTGATCTTTAATCGGTACTTAATTAACCATATAAACAGTAACCATGTGCAGCAATATTAGAACAAACCATCACACATAAGAAACACACATGAACACCAAGATTTAAGGTGGAAACCCAATGCGGGACAAAAACCACCTGTTGTCGTCTTCTTTTAATATAAGAAAAACCTGTTTACAATCTTGTACTGGTGCATACTCGTACCAGTACATAGGCACCCACCTGCAGAAGGCTACAACCTTCTCTCGTTATCCATCTTATACTGGAAGGGAGCTACAATCCCCTAGCTGTTGTATTAGTTGATCCGTTTACTAGTACGTAGGCGCTGGCCTACTGAAGGCTCCAACCTTCACTCGTTCTCCTGCTTCTACTGGAAGGGAGCTACAACCCCCTATCTCTTGTACTAGCCAATCGTTTACTAATACGTAGGTGCTGGCCTACTGAAGGCTCCAACCTTCACTCATTTTCCAGCTCTTACTGGAAGAGAGGTCCAACCCCCTGGCTCTTGTACTGGCCGATATGTTTATCAGTACGTAGGCGTCGACCTAAAAAAGGCTACGACCTTCTCTCTTCCTCCAGGGACCATGTTTCATACATTTTCATACTGGATACTCCTGGAACACAACACCATAATCTAAAGGCCACGTTTCATCCAATTGTCATACTGGACCCATCAACAACATTGAAGCTCAAAATCAATCACCACTGCAATACAACCATCAAATACATCTACATTAACCAATCATTGAAACTCAATCATCAATCTCTGAATCACCCATAACTGAATCACTAAAGGCCCATCATCACTGAAGCAAATCATAATCAACCAATCTGAACATTCAAAATACTGTCATCAAAACATAATCACCAGAACAGAGAGCAGAACCCAGAACTCTGCAACAACCACTAGAACCACTACAAATTAAAATATCATATTTCATAATGTATATGTTACTATGATGAGTTGAACCAGCGTGTATACGCACTTTTACCAAAGTGAACCAGTGTACAGATCTGTAAATACTAACTTAAAAACTTCACAGCTATTTCAGAATCTAGTCATACCCAGATCATAACATTTGCAGAATAAAACATGCGTCAGTATTCAGATCTAGACTATCCATGATCAAACCACATAATGATAATATATTTTAGGTTTTATGATCTCGATCCATCATCCATCATTAACCACATAAGTGCATCCTCAGTTCAGATCAAGCAAAGAATCAAAAACCCATAACCTGCATACTTGATCTCATGCTTCATCAGATATTCAATACTTGCACACTAGCCTAATGATCTTCTCCTCCTTATATATTCTTAGGCCTTTCTCAATACCTTGGACAAAAACTACTTAGGACCAATACCTTGGACCAAATACCTTGGGTCAATACCTTGGACCAAATACCTCGAACCAAATACCTTGGATCAAAATACTTTGGACAAAATACCTCATACCAAAAACTTGGTTTTCTAACATGTACGTGCTTTTCCTCCTCTGAAAGTGCGTGTATACATTATATGCTCCTTTTTTTCTGTTAAAGCATGTGTATATGCTCCTTGGACAAAGTGAACCTATGTATACCTCTCTTTCTTCATTCTTTGGATTCTGATGAGTAACCCTTTGTTGTTGTACTCTGAACTGTCATCTGAGTGAGTTGCCATCAAGGAAAACACCTGTATCATAATTCCAATAATCTCCCCCTTTGGACTTGATGGCAACAACAACACCAAGACACTCTCCCCCTTTGACATCAAGGGCAAAGGGCAAACCAAGATATCGTCCCCCTTTGATATACATTATGTTGTCCATGCTCCCCTTGAGTACATTTTGAATTATGTTGGGTTCCTATAATACTAGTGATTACCCCATTACTATTGTAGTTTGTTATAGACATTTTTGTGCCTTACAGCTATAAGCATGAAATGTCCATAATTCAAGGGATCCAAAGTCCCTAAAGATGTTGTTACAGCTCCTAAAGGAACAAGGTCAACCAATGACAGCTTCTCCCAGAAGTTCTCCACCAAAAACCACTCAGAAATAGTCAATTCAGGATCAATTCAGAGGCTCCACTAGCTGCCTGCGTTGAAATGCAGAGGCTACACTGGCTAGGTGCACTGCAACGCAGGTGGAAGCACTACCAGGGTGCGCTGAGCGGGAAATGACAAATGGCAAACTCAATCAACGAGGTGGAAAGACCCTGGAAGCTTCCAGAATCTTCTCCAATGACACTTGCCTCAATGAATTCGACTAGTGATGAGTAAGAGGTTCTCAACCTCCAAGTGGAAGCAAGAACTGATAGAGAGAAGCCACAAGTCAAAACATAAGCTGACTCATCCTCTCTGCTTACATCTATATATGGATCTCTCACCCAGAGATTCAGGAGGCTGGAATTTTGTACTTTGCAGAGAATTGTTGTTGGTTTGAGATTGAGATTAGTACATTGGGTGATTTATGCTTTGTTGGAGGAGAGGAAGGGATTCCTTTGCTGGGAGGTAGATGCTGGATCGGAACTCACTTGGTTGTATCTCCTCTTGGACTTTATTATCATATCAATAAACTATTTGAGTTTCTCCTACATGCTGTGTACCAATGATGCTTTGTGATGCTTACATGTTTAGCTTAATCTGATCTTGAGCTTTTTATGAATGTATATCTGTATCTTCGTGTAGTTTCTCTCTCTTGTGATCTTGCAGGAATTCGGTGAAGCTGGGCCGGTGAAGGAGCAAGAAGCTGGGAGCTACTGAAGAGAGGAGTGATTTGGATCGACAAACTAGCGGAAGACATAGGTTAGTTAGATCCTTCTTCCTCATTTACATTTCATAAAGAAGAATACTCAATTAGTTTACCTCGTTTGTTACTAAGGCACTATCACACCTTAGAGTGGGATAGGGGCATTCCGAATTGGATACTTTTCCCAACAACAAATTGGTGACTCCACTGGGGAGAGTATCTTGTTAGTTTATTTGTGTTTCTATTGTTGTTCTTCTCATAAACTCAGGAGTGTCGAATCGAAATGCATTTGCCATTTTCAAATGCAAAGTAGAGATCTGCCACTCTAGTCCACTCACTGGGCCTGTTTTTATGATCTGAACAACTGATCCACAAGTGCTCTAACAGCCCTTTTTGATAGATCTTAGTCCTCCTTTAAATCATCCTCCTAATTGTACCTAATTGATAGCTTTTATCCGGCCAAAAACTGTAGATTAAACTGCAAACCGTGACCCAGAACCCAGAAACAACTCTCGTTTCTGCTTCAGCGCAGACTCTGTGAAGAGGTTCTGCATTTCAACGCAGGTCCCGTGAAGGATACCTGCGCTGAAGTTCAGTTTCTCTGTGTTGAGGGTGCGCTAATCAACCCTTGCCTTGTGCAGTTGTGGTTCCCTGCTTCCTTTTGCTCAGTTTTATCTCTGTTTTTGCAGCCTGTTATCAGTCAATGTACCTATCTGAAACCCCTTTTCTTTGCCTCAATTCCGCCTCAGTTGTATAAAGAAACTGTATTTGTTCTTTGTGTATTTGTTACATCATTTGCAGTTTCCCATTACAAAAGTAAACTAGTCATATTGTCGCCCTTAGATCTAGACCTGTCGTAAGTGTCGTTTTGATCTCAGGAGTGAGTTTGTTTGCTGTTCACAGTTGATTAAGCTTTTACTTTTGTCGTTTGGTTTGAATTCATGCATTTCTAGTGTCGAAACAAGTAAATCATAAAGTGTCGTAATCGTCTTTTTGATTTTGAAAAAGGAACTTGTTTATGTTTTCACTTGAAATCGAATTCAAATTTGTACAACAGCTTTCTTTTTAGGCATCAATATTAAGAAAGCGAAAACAAATACATGCATATGTGCATTTGCATTTTGATAGTTTGCATGCTTTGATTTAGGAAAAGTGCATTTACAATGTGCTCTATGCTCTTTGAGAAAAGATTGTGTCTTTCTTTTCCCCTTGTAGCTAGGATTTTCATTGTTGAAAAGATATAAAAGCTTGCTTATCATCTTTAGACTGCATTTAGGAATTGTATCATACATCTCGTGGTGATCCAAAAAGGCAAACTTCTAAGAAAGATCAACCTAAAATAAATTGAATGAACTTAACAACGCTTTGTAACTTAACGCACAACATAGAGGTCTAGGCTACAGACGTGTTCCGGCGTCGTAAAACCTGGTGACTGTCGATCTCGCTGATGGTTGGGTGATTCCTCCTGAGAGACGATAGCGCCAGTACGGATTGTGCTCCCACGTACCGTCGATTATATATTGGGAGACCCCTATAGGCATAAAACCTTTATCCTTAGGAAGCCGTGTCGGCTGCCCTACTGATCGCAATGCACTGAACACAGCATTCGGGAAGATTGACCGACCGTACCTTAAAAAGTATTCTGCGGTTTTGTGAAAAGTTTGGCACACCCTCTACCTAGAACTCCAGAGCAGTTCCTTTTGGCCTTTTTCAGACTCTATAACGGAAAAAGTCCATCTGAGCATTTGTCACTTCGGGCTCGTTAAAACATCGAAGGAGACTAGAGTCATCTTTAGCTTTTTCTCGACTCTTTAAAACTGAAAAAGCAAGTTGTGTCTAAAGCATCGTTAAAATTTATTTTAAACGGAACAATCACCCCTTTTTTCCTGCGTTGATCTTTAGGTTGAGAAAATGGAACCCACCAACCAAGAAATTCCCCTTGGTGGAAATCCTAGTCCCTTCTCCTCTTGGGGAGATGTTGGTGCGCCCCATATGGCCACATTGTCGCTTCCAGGACTGACAATTGGCCTGCCGGTCTAGCTCTTCTCAACCAATGTTGTTCAGAACACCACTATTCCTGAACAGTCGAATCAACAGTTAGACCAGTCCAGAGTTGCCCACCAGCCTTCTACTTCCTCTAGTTCTTCCTCTCCTCCTTCCTCTTTGCTTGACGGAACTGGTAAAACAAAAAACCAAGTTCCTAAGGAGAAGAAGGAAAAGAAGAAGAAAGAGAAGAAGAAGAAGGAGCCAAAAGCGACTGGGGGCAAACAAGTGTCGTCTGACAAAAATCCACACACAGCACTGACTAGGCCTAAATCGCCATGTGTCATATGCAAGGGAGACCACTTCCACAGAGATTGTCCCTGCATCCCTCGGATACTAAGGGACTGGTCTCCCCATTTGCACAATCTGGTGGCATCAACCTCTGATAGCCATGTTGAATGCATACCGTCAACTAGCGAAAGTGAAGTCCTTGGACAAAAAGGGAGAGCTAGATCTCCCTGTAGACTATGCGAAGGCAATCACGCCATCCACCGTTGTCCCTTCTTAGACGAAGCGAAAAGAGTTTTGGATGATCATCCGGTTTCACCGTTACGACTTCCTCCTGGATATAAAAAACTCTTGCCGAGTTCTTCGTTAGTTGAAAATCCAGCTGGCCCGCTCAAGTGGTCAGCTGAAGCACTGGTCATTGAAGATGAACCAGCTGAATCCATACCCGACTAAAGTCAAAAGGTCGAGGCGGCAGTTGACCCGGTCTTGCCTTCAGAGGATTTATCTTCGAATGATATAGTCACTGAAGAGGATAAAGATGACACCATCCAAATTCTCTTCATCAGCACAGACTCCAACGAGCACAGGGGCACTCCCCCCATTCCTTTATCGCAGGAAGGAAGTTCGTCAGAGCGATACCCGGCCGTTTACTTGGTCCCACCACCAAGCAACCTAGTTGTCTCCTTCGACTGGAACCAACTAGGCAGACCCCGTTTGCCAGCAAGCATACCATTTAGAATTATCGTCCAAATATACAGAATGGTCATGGCTGGCACCATCATTGATGAAGGGGCATTTGTGAGTATCCTTTCCTCCACTGCTTGGAAAGCGCTTGGTTCACCAGCGCTTTTGCCTGAAATGAGAAATCTGACAGGCTTTGATAAAGGAACCAGTCGACCTTTAGGGATCCTCCCCAATGTGCCTATCACATTGAAAGGGAAGACCGTTCAAATGAACGTGATGGTCGTTCAAGGACCCTTGGATTATAACCTACTCCTTGGACGAGACTATATATATTGCATGGGAGCCATCATCTCCTCACTCTTTAGAGTAATGTGTTTTCCGCACGAAGGAAGAGTGGTCAAGCTCGTGGACCAGCTTTCATTTCCCGGATCACGCATCGCAAATATTCATATACCATCCCTAAATGGTCTCTTCACGCAAGAAATGTTTCAACCCACGGTCCGTCCTCCCGATGAGCGTAAGTAATTCGGAGGGATATGACTGGAACCCAGGGGGCATGCGTCCTGGTCTGCTTCGGCAGGAAAACTTTGGGTATAGGGTAGGTTTCCGCGGGAGAATATGACTAGTCTGTACCCCGTCCGTCTTGGAAGAGGGGTTATTCTAGAATAAGATTCTTTTATCAAATTTATGTGTTTGGCGCTCGTTGTCACTCACCTTTGTCTATCTCGGTAGACACCGCCGAAGAAATTTTTTGTTTGAAAGATTAATAGAACAATCTTTGGGTAACCTGAAAGAGGTAGGCCTTTCCTGGTAGAACAAATGTTTTATCTACAAATTGAGGGGTAACCTTGAAACCATACTTTATACCTGGGGGCATGCAAACCTTTTGGAGTGCAAGCAAGGAACGACTATTTATTTTTTAAATTTTTAGGTCCTCCCTTTAAACCCGTAGGTCTAACCCTTTAAACTCGTAGGATTAGTCGTTTCCGAACTTGCATAACGAAAGGATGCGGGGCATAGCTTTAGTAAGGCGCAAGCTCCATAAAAAATGGCATCTTACATGAGACATTCTTATCATATGACTGGATTATCGATCAGTTTTAGCACATAGTTCATGCTCGTTAAAAAATAAACATAAGATCGAGCAGTTTTAGCACATAGTTCATGCTCGTTAAAAAATAAACATAAGATCGAGCAAGTGTTTCAACCCGCGTTCAAGCTCTTTAAAAAATGAACTATCCTCCAGTAAATAACCACTGTGAATGTAACATTATCAACCATTAAAGCCTTGGTCGTGTTTGCACCGTCACCTCCACTTTTCCATTGGCCGATCATTCACCTCCATATTGATTGTTTACCCATTTTGAGGAACAGCTGCGAAGAGTGATTTCACTAGCCATCCTTGTGACACTGCCGTGATTGGAAAATTCCAACCCTTACCTGGAATCAGCTGCTACCCGTTTTATCACTCGTTCCTCAAAAGACGAGTCTTCTTTAAGCTCTTTTCATCTGACTCGTAAAATATGAAAAGATTGCCGAGTTTTGGCCTTCCAGCTCGTTAAAGCGACCGGAAGTGCTATCCCTCCTCTAGATTTTAATCTTTTTGGACCTGAGGGATTATTGCACAAAAAGATCGAGCGCTTGTTTTGTTCGGCTCGTAAAAACTATCGAAAATTCATCCCTTCTGTATTGTTTTATACTTTTTCGGACTTAAGGGATTAGATGATGAAAAAGGACTTTCGGAGTTGACTTTACGTACCTTTTTAGACTCTCTAAAAATGAAAAGGACCGAGTTATCTTTGTTGTTAGACTCGTTAAAAACATTAAATAGCGACAAACTTGTCTTTAGACGAGAACGAGTTTCACTATCGCTAGGCTCGTTAAAACATAGCGATGGGTTTGCCCGAAGGGGAAATTATAGAACAAGCATATGTTATCCTCCTCAAGCTTGACAAAAATAAAGAGGTACTGGTCAGCAATGACTGGGGAGAAATTGGGAAGAAACTCAAAGAACTTTATTGGTAGCAAGTCACTCTTGAACATGACACTTCCACTCCGTGCCTGAGTCAAGTTGGGTTGTTTCATTCACCGGTCACATCACCATGGTCTCGCCATACCATCCACCTTTGGGGTAAATGCTACCAATCCATCACACCAGTGTCACCGATATGTTCAAGAGAAGTCATCCAGAGAAGTCAACCGTGTCCCATCCACTACCATACATTATCCTTCATTCTTTCATGACTGCCACCTTGAATCATATATCATCAGATCGTTTTCACCTCCATCAAAATCATTTGCTCCATTCCATGTCACTGATGTGGGATACATTAAGGCCCTCCTTTGACGGATCGCTTCTTGTTGACATCAGCTCATTATCCAAGAAGTTGATCTAGGAACAACCCTTTCAGTACTTTGAAGCTTGCATGCCTCAATGGCAAGTTTCTCACTTCCGACGACAGGTATACATCAATGACCTTCGACCGAAAGATTTTGCGTGGTGTTTGACGTCAAGTCCTTTATTCACACCATGTGAATTGTATTGCAATACCTTGAGGGTCATTATCATTATCGGTGATTCCTCTCGCACTTGTTAACGGTTTACCTCATTGACTGGTAATCAAGCGATGTCTTTCCATGTTCAACTTCAGAACATTTCTCACATGGATCGACTTGTACTTAGAGTGAAGATCGAGTGAGTTTGAAGACCCCGGATCTAGTTTCATCCATCCGGGCTGCGATATATATTCAGAAAAAATAAAGACATTGACATGTACAGCATTGCAGCACAGACAATCATCCTACCAAAGGATGATGATTTCAGCAGGATCATCAGTCTATCATCAGACAATTGTCTATCCTATGTACACAAAAATGAATTTATAAAGTTGAGCATGGGAATGCCCGCCTCAACTAGATCATGAAAACAGTATGAAAAATAATGTATTGTATTGTATCTTATTACAGGTCTCCTCCCAGCATTGAATGAACTTCGGATCCTCCTAATAAAGCATTTCACCCGATAAATGGCCTCATACTTTAGGGGGCAACTGTTATAGACATTTTTGTGCCTTACAGCTATAAGCATGAAATTTCCATAATTCAAGGGATCCAAAGTCCCTAAAGATGTTGTTACAGCTCCTAAAGGAACAAGGTCAACCAATAAGAGCTTCTCCCAGAAGTTCTCCACTAAAAACCACTCAAAAACAGTCAATTCAGGATCAATTCAGAGGCTCCACTAGCTGCCTGCGTTGAAATGCAGAGGCTACACTGGCTAGGTGCACTACAACGCAGGTGGAAGCACTACCAGGGTGCGCTGAGCGGGAAATGAAAAATGGCAAACTCATTCAACGAGGTGGAAAGAACCTGGAAGCTTCCAGAATCTTCTCCAATGACACTTGCCTCAATGAATTCGACTAGTGATGAGTAAGAGGTTCTCAACCTCCAAGTGGAAGCAAGAACTGACAGAGAGAAGCCACAAGTCAAAACATAAGCTGACTCATCCTCTCTGCTTACATCTATATATGGATCTCTCACCCAGAGATTCAGGAGGCTGGAATTTTGTACTTTGCAGAGAATTGTTGTTGGTTTGAGATTGAGATTAGTACATTGGGTGATTTATGCTTTGTTGGAGGAGAGGAAGGGATTCCTTTGCTGGGAGGTAGATGCTGGATCGAAACTCACTTGGTTGTATCTCCTCTTGGACTTTATTATCATATCAATAAACTATTTGAGTTTCTCCTACATGCTGTGTACCAATGATGCTTTGTGATGCTTACATGTTTAGCTTAATCTGATCTTGAGCTTTTTATGAATGTATATCTGTATCTTCGTGTAGTTTCTCTCTCTTGTGATCTTGCAGGAATCCGGTGAAGCTAGGCCGGTGAAGGAGCAAGAAGCTGGGAGCTACTGAAGAGAGGAGTGATTTGGATCGACAAACTAGCGGAAGACACAGGTTAGTTAGATCCTTCTTCCTCATTTACATTTCATAAAGAAGAATACTCAATTAGTTTACCTCGTTTGTTGCTAAGGCACTATCACACCTTAGAGTGGGATAGGGGCATTCCGAATTGGATACTTTTCCCAACAACATAGTTGCATCCCTTATTAATATTTTTGTGCCCATATTATCCCCATATTGTTATTACTGTGCCCCATAGAATCCCTCTATTGTTATTTTTGTAGCTTTATATTATTATTGTTAGGTCAGCTGGGTTATATTGTGACTCCTTAGACTCCTATATATAGAAAGGAGGTTTTTTCATTTGAATCATCCAAGAATTGTTCATTTATGTAATGTAAAGGAGGTTGACCCCTCGAAGAGCCTGAATTCTAAGGCATTGATCTATATTTTCTATCTTTTCTTGAGCTGGTTTCATAACATTTGGTATTAGAGCTTTGGATTCTAGGGTTTTGATGCTCCAAATAGGTCATCGTGGCATTTTCTCTATAACTTTTTTTCTGCAACGTTTAAGAAGCTAAAAAAAAAACCATTTGATAAGAAATCACGCTGAACCTCGGGTTCAAATTTCAGAGCTTTTCGCACTATATTTGCGAAGATATGATCTGAGGAAGTTGGTCTTTTTGCAGACTCCTGAATTACATTCCAAACAGGTGACCTGGGGAAAATAATCATAACCTTCTCTCTGAGCATCGGATTGAAATTTCGTAAGAAGGTACAGAAAGAGGACGGATTGCAGTTTCTTTTATATATTTTTCAGAGCCAAAGGTCGAAACAGTGACTCATGGCATGTCGTACAAGTTCGCTCTACTGAACTAGTCTATAATCAGGTCACTGTGGGAGATTTCGCATAACTCTTCCTTGGAGAATCCAATTTGGATCAGACTGGTGGCATTGGAAAGAGGGCACAAAGGGCTACTATAGGTCGCAATTTCAGAACTAGATTATCCGAAAGTACAAAGATACATCAGAGGCAATATAGAGCTCCTACAAAGTGAAAAAAGGTGTGTAGATTCTTTTAAATCTTTGCTTAAGATTGGTTTGAAAATTTATTTTGAAGGAATTCAAAGGGCATAGTAGAGCATTACTATCGGTAACTGATGCCCCAAGGAAATAAAATGCAAACACCTGGTAAGCAACCTAAAAGCTCTAGCATGACTCATGAAGAAGAGGAAGAAATGCTACATGATATATCAAAATTACAAGAACAAGTGCAACAAATGTCACTCTCACAAAAGCTAACAGAAGCTAAGATAAATAGTGTGGAATCTGAGATAAAGGGCATGGAAGCTAAGATGGATGATTTGAAGATAGCTTTGAAGACAGATTTGAAGAGAGACATGACAGATTTGAAGAGATACATGGCAGATTTGAAGACAGATTTGACAAATTTTCTACAAGAAATACTTTAATGGTGAAAAGGTAGTAAAGGAAACTCATGATGCCAACAAAAGAAATGTTAATCATGATTTCTTAGACTCTAATGTGGGATCGAATACCCACCATATTCCAAAAATCGATATGAGGAAGTTTGATGGCAAGGATCCCACAACATGGATATTACAGATGGAGCAATTTTTCGATCTCAACAATGTGCAAAACACACAAAAGGTACGTATTGCAACTTTATATTTGGAACCAAATCAGTTTGTATGGTATCAATGGATTTTCTCTCGTAAATAAATTATCACTTGGGCAATTTTTATGGAAGAATTGACAGCACATTATGAGGATACAAAAAGCAACACTTTTTTTAGCCAATTGATAAGTCTCAAACAAAAGGGTTCAATAATGGAGCACATTGAGGAGTTCCAAAAATTGAACATAAGGGTAAAAAATATTCCAAAGGAGCATAGGATTGATGTGTTCATAGGGACTTTAAAGGATAATATCCAACATGATGTTCGCCTTTGGGAACCTGATTCATTAGAGAAGGCATTCAGGTTAGCAAGAAAAATGGAAAGCAAATTATGGCAACCAAGAAGCATACCACTCACAACTATAAAGATGGAAGTGTTTTTGCCCCTAGTCTTCCACAACCTATAAGGTTGACACCACAACAATTGGAAGAAAAAAGAGCAAAATGGCTTTGTTACAGTTGTGATAGCAAATACACTAAAGGTCATAAGTGTGCTGAGAAGAAATTATTCTACATAGATTGCGAAGAGGAAGAAGAAAAGGAGCAAAAAAGGTCAAAAGAAGAGGATATACTCCAGGAACAAAGCTTAGATAAAGAAGAAATGAATCTGACCATATCTTGTAATGCATTGGCAGGAATTAACACTCCTCAAACCATCAAGATAGAAGGACAAATCAAGAAGAAAAAGGTAATAGTGTTGATTGATTCAGGAAGTACCCACAATTTTATTCATTGTAAGGTAGCAAAAGAATTGAATCGCTTCTTATATCCAGCACTAGAGTGTCAAGTGATGGTTGCAAATGGAGGAACAATAAATTTCTCTGGAAAGTTCCATAATATCAAGCTATCGATAGGAGAATATGTATTGACTAGCCCAATGCTTTCCATTCCAATGGGAGGTGTTGATGTTGTACTAGGAGTCCAATGGCTACAATCCTTGGATACAATAGCTTTTAATTTTCAAGAACTTTTCATGAAATTTTCTGTGGAAGGAAAGGAAGTTGAATAAGGGGTATTGCAGGGAAACCAAGAAAGATAATCAACTCTAATGGTATGACAAAGCTTCTAAAAAAGGAAAAATGGGTGTAATTGCACAATTATGTTCGCTAGATGTTTCCACATTGGAATCATCTATTTCTCCAGATCTCCAAAAAGTCTTGGACAATCATTCCAAGGTATTTGAGACTCCCAAAGGTCTCCCACCTATTCATGATCATGATCATGCTATTCATATGATTCCAGGAAGTGTTCCTCCAAACATTAGGCCGTACAGATATCCCTATGCCCAAAAGAGTGAAATTGAACGTATGGTTGCAGAAATGCTAGAGGTTGGTATAATTCAACCGAGTCAAAGTTATTTCTCTACTCCAGTGGTATTAGTGCACAAGAAGGATGGATCATGGTGCATGTGTCCGGATTATAGGGAGCTCAACAAGCTCAATATTAAAGATAAGTTTCCCATTCCCGTCATTGATGAATTACTGGATGAATTGCATGGATCAATTTACTTCACCAAGTTGGATCTTCGTTCAGGATATCATCAAATCAGAATGAAGAGTGAAGACATTCTGAAAACAGCATTTAGAACTCATGAGGGTCATTATGAATTTTTGGTCATGCCTTTTGGCCTTACCAATGCACCTTCAACATTTCAAGGTTTGATGAATTCCATTTTCAAACCATTCCTTAGAAAATTTGTGTTAGTATTTTTTTATGATATACTAATCTACAGCAAGTCTTGGAAGGATCATGTTGAACATGTTGACAGGGTGCTACAACTATTGGAGGAGAATTTTATACAGAAGTATCCAGAACTACTCAAGCATTGAGGAAAACACTTTTTTGAAGGAGAGGGGCATGTTGGGTCCCTATAATACTAGTGATTACCCCATTAATATTCTATTTCATCCCTTATTAATATTGTTGTGCCCCTATTATCCCCATATTGTTATTATTGTGCCCCATAGAATCCCTCTATTTTTATTTTTGTGGCTTTATATTATTATTGTTAGGTCAGCTGGGTTATATTTTGACTCCTTAGACTCCTATATATAGAAAGGAGGTTTTGTCATTTGAATCATTCAAGAATTGTTCATTTATGTAATGTAAAGGAGGTTGCCCCCTCGAAGAGGCTGAATTCTAAGGCGTTGATCTATCTTTTCTATCTTTTCTTGAGCTGGTTTCATAACAAATTATCTAATTGATCTCCTACTGAGATGCACTGAAACTGTCCATGCTCCCCCTGAGCACATGCAGAGTCTGCAAAAATATTATCTAAAATAATAACATGACTCTATAACTCAACTATGTGAGTATGACCTTCCTATCACCAATGACTCATATATATATTCATCTCCCAACCAAGTGGGGATATTCCAATTGTTTATACATGACTGAAATAGAAATTATTACATCATCCTTCCTATGCATAGTGGGGTTACAAATTAGGTCTTTTCATGACCTTTACATCAAATGATGAAATTTATAACAAGGACCAACAATCTAAACAAGACCATGATAGTCATCAACAACTATCATACACCATATATGATCTGCACCATCAGCATTTGTCAGCAACATCAAGATCAACATCATGTATGTGTACATCATCAAAACAACTACGTGGATCAAGCAATATAAGCATCTTCAAGTACCAAGATCTTTTAACATAATGCTAAGAATGCATTATTAGAAGCATATGCTCCCCCTGAACATATTATCAGCAAACTGGAATCATCATAAGAACATAACAGATATTTGATAATTGACTGAACCATATCAGACCCCTTTTTCTTGAGTTTGTCCCATTGCTTTTTCCTCAAAACCCCATATATGCGACTATGCAGCTTCGAACTCGCGTATATGCGCAACTTGTCCTCATGATAACTGTGTATGAGAATTGAAATTCTGAAGTTTCACACTTTCATCTCCCTCTGAAACTGTTATGTCTGTATACTCTGCTATGCCACATCTTTCTGGTTGTACTTCATTTTTCTTCCATATCTTCGAGTGTGACGATGTTTTCTCCCTTTGGTATGGTGGTTGAAATTTGCTCATGCATTCCTTTGCTATATGTCCAAACTTGTTACAAGCATAACATCTTACATGTTTCATATTCCTTCTATAACAGTCAATGGCTTTGTGACCAAACATATTGCAGGAAAAACAATATCCCTTAAAGTACCTGGAAGCTGATGATCTTTTTGTGTGACGGTCTTGAACCATTCTACTTCTGCATCTCACTGCAACATGTCCAAAATTATGACATATAAAACATTCAACATTATTCATCGGAGGAAATAACCGACTATCACTTCCACAGTTAGGAGTAAAATATTTTCTTTGAAGACTTTCTTTCCTTGGTTGTTGATGGGGTTGACCTCTCATCTCCTTGTTGAGCATTTTAGATTTTGCATTAGAGTTCCTTGCCTCACCTTGTGAGCTAGATTCACCTTCAACAGATTCATGAAAACCAAGACCAGTTTTGATGGTAGGAGACCTTTGACTACTAAGAATATTATCCAAAATCTTAGTACTGTCTTGAAATCGTAACAGTTTATCCTTTTCTTCTAATTTACCTTTTAAGATATTTACCTCAACCTGATATTGCTCTTCCTTTTCCAGATATTGCTTCTTCAAGATTTCTTCAGCCTTTCTTCCTTCTTCCACTTGTTGCCTTAATTTGAGAATCTCATTTTCTTTTTCTTCATCTGCTTGAGGTAGTTCTTCATTCTGCTTATTTTCTATATCTTCTTTTAGAGAGAGGATCTTAGCTTCAAGACTTACATAGTAACTGGATCTATCTTTAAATCTCTTGATTGTTATACTCTGATCATTTATTTCATTTCTTGATGATGACACTTCATCCTGCAGCTTTTGACATTGATCTTCATTTTCCTTGCACTGCTTCCTTACTTTGTTTCCTTCCTCTAGCTAAGCTTTTAATCTGGTAACTTCTTCTTTGAAGGCACACTCCCTTTTGTTAAATAGATCTTGTTGATCTCTAATTTTATCTATGAGTCTTTTAACTTTTGTCTCTATGTTTCTTTCACGATCACTTCCAATATCTCCAATATTGCATGAACAAAGAAAAGTATCACTAGAAGACCAAAAATTTGTACATGATGCTTCATTTGCTTGTCCATCTTCAATCTGAGGTGATTCGAAATCTGAATACTTGCTTCCACCTAATAGCCAATTGTCTCTCCTTCTGTCGTTGTTCCTTTGAGTTGTATTCTTCTTCTGAGGTGCTTTATTCTTTAGCTTCTTTCCCATCGTTCTACGATCTTCTCAAGCAATCAAGTGTCTGCCAAAGGACCTGCTCTGATACCAATTGTTGGAAATAATACTGAGATGGGGGGTGAACCAGTATTAGTCAAATCAAAAATATTTTTCTTTTCATACTCAAATTTATATATGCTACTTCAATGAAGGTAACTCGCAATTGTATTTAAGGCAGCCAGCATATATCCAGCAAACTTATGATTCAGTTAATTCATCATATGTTGATCTTTAATCAATACATCGGTAATTCATTAACCATATAAATAGTAACCATGTGTAGTAATATTAGAACAAACCATCACACATAAGAAACACACATGAACACCAATATTTAAGGTGGAAACCCAATGCGAGACAAAAACCTCCTACTGTTGTCTTCTTTTAATATAAGAAAAACCTGTTTACAATCTTGTACTGGTGCAGACTCATACCAATACACAGGCACCCACCTACAAAAGGCTACAACCTTCTCTTATTCTCCAGCTTCTACTGGAAGGGAGCTACAACCCCCAGCTCTTGTACTAGCCGATTCGTTTACTAGTATATAGGCATCGGCCTACTGAAGGCTCTAACCTTCACTCATTCTCTAGCTTCTATTGGAAGAGAGCTACAACCCCCTAGCTCTTGTACTAGCCGATCCGTATACTAGTACGTAGGCACTGGCCTACTAAAGGCTCCAACCTTCACTCGTTTTCCATTGTTACTGGAAGGGAGCTCCAACCCCTGGCTCTTGTACTAGCCGATATGTTTACCAGTATGTAGGCACCGACCTACAGAAGGCTACGACCTTCTTTCTTCCTCTAGGGACCACATTTCATAAACTTTCATATTGGATACTCCTGGAACACAACACCATAATTTGAAGGCCACGTTTCATCCAATTTTCATACTTTACCCATCAACAACATTGAAGCTCAAAATCAATCACCACTGCAATACAACCATCAAATACATCTACATTAACCAATCATTGAAACTCAATCATCAATCTCTGAATCACCCACGACTGAATCACTGACAGCCCATCATCACTGACAGCCCATCATCACTGAAGCAAATCACAATCAACCAATCTGAACATTCAGAATACTGTCATGAAAACACAGTCACTAGAACACAGAGCCGAACCCAGAACTCTGCAACAACCACTAGAACCAACTGCACATTCAAATATCATAGTTCATAATGTATACGCTATTATGATGAGTCGAACCAGCATGTATATGCGCTTTTACCAAAGTGAACCAACGTACAGATCTAAAAATACTAACTTAAAAGCTTCACATCTATTTCAGAATCCAGTCATACCCAGATCATAACATTTGTAGAATAAAACATGCATCAGTATTCAGATCTAGACTATCCATGATCAAACCACATAATTATAATACATTTTAGGTCTTACAATCCCGATCCATCATCCATCATTAATCACATAGGTGCATCCTTAGTTCAGATCAAGCAAAGAATCAGAAACCCATAACTTGCGTACTTGATCTCACACTTCATCAGATATTCAATACTTGCACACTAGCCTAATGATCTTCTCCACCTTAATTATTCTTAGGCCTTTCTCAATACCTTGGACCAAAACTACTTAGGACCAATACCTTGGACCAAATACCTCGGACCAAATACCTTGGACCAATACCTTGGACCAAATACCTCAGACCAAAAAATTGGTTTCCCAACATGTACGCACTTTTCCTCCTATGAAAGTGGGTGTATACATTATACGCTCCTTTTGTTATGTTAACCCGCGTGTATATGCTCCTTGGACAAAGTGAACCTGCGTATACCTCTCTTTCTTCATTCTTTGGAGTCTGATCTATAACCCTTTGCTGCTATACTGTGAACTTTCATCTGAGTGAGTTTCCATCAAGGACAACACCTGTATCATAATGCCAACAACATCTTTATAGATTTCTTACAAAACCATAACCAATTTTTTAGTAAATCCTTAATTACAAAGTCTCAAAATAGCCAAGTAAATCTCTAATTAAATCTAAATACACTACATTGTTCAATCATAAAATAAGATGATAATATTTTGTATCAGAGCACTATGTTGTTGTTGAAGACCTAGTTGAAGCTAAGGATCAAAATTGACCACTGATATTCTGCCCAGATTTTTTGAAAACCTTTCTCCATCATCATGCTTGGTATAGGAATTTCTTCCTTGAATTTTGGCCTTGATCCACAAAACAGGGAATCTAGTACGTAAATTCTTCCTTCATGGTTTGCATGCTCCAAAATACTCCTTATTGCCTTCAAAAATAGTCTTTTTCCTAGGGCTGACGGATTAAATGGCATACATAAAATTGAGAAAAAAAATTGGGCATCGCTAACAGATTAAATGTCAACATCGTCTCAAAACAGATGCAAATTAGCACTAACAATCTAACTATCAGCATTCATCCAAAATGAAGTGAAAGTAGCACTGATGGATTAACAATCTGTGCTCCATCAAAATTCTCCCAAAAGGATGTTGGAAAAACTAAACTCCGCACTGTAAATGTTTTAGTTTAGTCTTCTAGTTGCCTCTAACAAAATATCAACTCCACTCTCTCTCCTTTTCCTAATTTTCTTGGCTTTAGCAGCAGGCTCTTTACATTGACCCTTAGGCTTCCTAGTACTTGCAGGCTTCTCCCTGTCTATGATTAGATCTCTATGAAGTGTCTCATCTACCTCAATGACTTGTTGTTCTAGGCTATGGTTTTGTTTAAGCTTGAATTTTAGCCTCAACTTATTCAGTGGTCTAGTGTGAGACCTTATTCCCCCTGTAGATCTTAGCTAATGTGGGATCCTTACCAGCCTCTATTTTCTCCATATCATGTTCATCAACTTCAGCCTTTGTTTCCTTTGTTTCCTTTTTTGACTTAGTGGCTTTTTTATGTCCAGGAGATGCATATGAGGAGGGGGGAGGGTTTTCTTTTCCATAAGTCTGCTACTTCTTCTTTTGTATACCTTTTTCAATTAAGGAACTAGGGGAGGGGGTTCTATCATCACGTTCATCCTCTAACTTCTAATCTAGACAAACAAAATTACCTATTCTAAGGTATGGGGTAGTTTAGTAGGATTCTTACTTGTTTTCCTTTTGTTGATGGCCTTAGGTTTAAGTGAGACAAACTCCACAAAACCCCGTAGCAAAGAAAATTTTCCCATGTTTCGTTAACCTTTCTTAAACGATTTTAAATTAATAACTTGATTAGGCCCTTGTGATAAATGAAGTGGGATGAAACATCAGGTTTGTTGCTCACTCTTGTTGACATATGTTTGAGACTCATCAATAAAAATAAAGGAACATTCATCCTTACATGTCCATAAATGTGAGTATGAAAATGAAAATGATACATATTGAGTTTATTGAAGCGCCCTTTATAGGTGAAATAAGACTGAGTGAACCTAAGGAGCAAGTTCCATTCATCCATCATCCAAGATATTTTCACCTCCAAACACCATGGTTTGTCCTTATGATCATCCTTTAAGAAAAAAGGAATGTCAATTCGAGCCAAAATGCGGCTTTTAAACTAGTGTTCTCCATCAATAGGGAGGCATGTAGCCTTTGCAACCACTTCCTCTAGGGAAATAAATATCTCTAATACATACCCCTTGGCCATTAAACCCTTCAACAAAGGCTCGAGAAAACCCATCATGATAACCATTTCACCTGAAAAAGAATTCATCCCTGCCAACCTCTCAAAAACATTCTCAAATATCTAGATATGCTTCAAGGAGGTCAGGTCCTCGGGGCCCTCCCCTATGCAACTTGTCACTTTTTCCCATAACTGCCACTGTCTAGAATTGAAGGAAACAAAAATGAGAGCAGAAAATGATCACGAATATGCATGAGTTTGAACTAACTATTCACCTTAGTGAATATCACAACAAAACAAATTGACCCCACATGATTCCTTTCATAAAACTTGAGATTAAAAGTGATGGTGGAACAGTAAATGAATCATATACAAAAATGATGATCATATCACTAATTTACAATGATTATCACCCTCATTAGAAAAAACTCAAATTAATTCTGATGTGAAATCATGAAACAACATGTCACGTTGTTTATTTATCCAATGCTCACTTGTCTTGGTACCCGCACCTTTGTTGATGTGTGAGTTGTTAGCACTTTAAAACTTCACACACACACACACACACATATATGCTGGCAATCCAACCGTCATCGCCTTTAGTTTGATGTTTTTTGAATTTGTAATGACAATCCAACTGTCAACACCCTCATTCGACATTTCAAATTAGTGTTGACATTGCAACTATCATCGTGCCTAAATATTTTGAACAAAATTTAAAATTTTTGAACCTTAGACTCTGAAGCTAAACTTAGATAATAGCTGGCTCTAGTGGGGATGTTTTCCTCCCTGTGAGGAAGCAAAGAACTTGTTGCTCCAGTGTCAGGTCAATTGGGCCAAAAAAAAATCTACATCATTGCTTTGGGCATATTGAAATGCCACTTTTATTTTATTAACATGAAATAAACTAGAAGCAAAACTGAAATATTATACTAAAACTTCAAATCAAACTTTGACAAACACTTGTCTAGATCTTAGGGCCTTCACTTTGGGCTTCAAACCTTTTCAAGTTTTGTCCACACATGCAACTTCTTTTAAAATCAAACGGATATATACAAATAAAAAATGGGAATTCTCTCTCAACACAACTAAGGCTTCAGAAAATACCCATTTATTGGGCCTCCACTGATGAGATCACCCTTCAAATCCTCTAGAATGAATGTGTTTCTACCATGAACTGTAACTATTTTATGAGGGGCTTTCCAAATATGATCAAACTTTATGTGCTTCCATTTTTCTTCAATCCTAGCATCCCATCTCAGTACCATATCCTAAATCTAAAAATTATCTACTTTCACCCTTTTATCAAACACTTTCTTCAATTTATCCTGAAACAATTATGCTTGGTTATATACTTGTTCTCTCAACTCTTCAGCTTCAATAAGTTGATTGATTCTTCTTTGAAAAATATAAGGTTATGCATCATGCTCCTACAAAAGCATCATTACCAGTATACTCAAGAAATCTTGAAAAGGGCCTGTGTACCATAAAATAGTTGAAATGGTGAAGTTTTGATTGATCTTTTGGTACTAATTTTATCTACCCATAAAGCAAATTTTAGCTTAGTATGACATGGATGGGCGAGAGGGGCATATCTAGCTGCCATGACTGAATGAGACGAGATTGAAGAAACTACAACACTAGGAATTTGGAAGGAAGATGACAAAGGAAATGAAGTTGTTGTTGTGACAACTGCAGAAGTAGGGATATGAGATCCAACTTAGATCGGACTTAGATACAGCTACCTGAAGCTCATGAGCCAAATGTTCTAGTTTCTAAAACTAAAGCCAAATATTATTTTCTTCTTGTGATAAACTCAATTCTTGAGAAGAAACACTTGGAATATAAGTTTTAAATCTTTTCTCATCAAGAATTACTTCTGACAAATCAAACTCTAATTTTGACCGTCTTCAATGGATTTAATCTCTTTAGGTAGAGACAAAAACCTTTCTAGGTAAATCGTACCTAACTCCCTCGCAAATTTCATTTTTCTGAAAAAAATTTTGGACTTAAGACCTCTGGTAGATTAGGATTTGGGTTCCTCCATGTGTAGACTCCCTTATGAACCAGAACTCCCCCAGTGGAATCACCCTAAATCCTAACAATGGAATCACCAGACAAAAACATTGCATCCAAAATTGATGTCCAAGTCTATGTTTTCCCTCAGAGATCTTATCTAAACAATAAAATCATTCGAGGAGAATGGATCTTTTGTTCCCCAACAATAGCGCCAAAATTTTAACACTCACAAGTTTTCCCTTGGCTGTAAAGGAAAAACCCCTAAGGTAACTCTTTCAAACCAACTTCAGGGCCAAATGCTAGCCCCTTCCACCCGGAGAGGGCTCTTTCCTTTACAATTCAACTACGAAGTGTCACCTCAGAAATTAGTTGTCTTTAGTGTAGTGGCTAGATCATGAGTTCGGTAGGGTTTGAAAATGATGGTAAGACAGAGAGAAAGTGTATCCTTGCGCATGGAGTCGTAGTAAATTCAAATCAATCAGTGGTTACTAGAATGTTAGATGTAGTGACAAAGGCTAAGAGCAGGATAGTTGAAATATCCTTAGACAACCTTGTTATTGAGAGTGGTAGGAGAAAATAACAAAAAAATGTTTAAAATAGAGCATCTGATAGAAGAATTATGTTCAAATTAGATAAGAAAATTGATACTTAAATGGTAAAGACAAAGCAAGAAAATGAAGCATGAATTCCACCTTAATACCTTCATTTAAGCATAAGGAAGATAAATATTCAATGAAAAAAGCATAGGTAAAAACATTCACCAAGAAACATACCAAAACATATCAACACATGAATTCTCAGCTTTGAAACACTAAGTTCTTCTGATCACTAGTCACGTAGGATTAACCAACAAAAACAAAGCACATACACAGCTTACATTTTTTCTCAAATTTCGAACCATTGGTTTTCTTTCATTAACAGCTTTATAGAGTACTTACAAAACCATAACCACGTTTTTAGAAGAGCCTTAATTACAAAGTCTCAAAATAGCCAAGTAAGTCTCTAATTAAAGTTAAATACATTATATTGTTCAATCATAAAATAAGATAATAATATTTTGTATCTGAGAACTATGTTGTTGTTGAAGACCTGGTTGAAGCTAAGGATCAGAACTGACCACTAATGTTTTGCCCAAATTTTCTGAAAACCTTGCTCCATCATCATGCTTGGTATAGTAATTTATTCCTTGAAATTTGGTTTTGATCCACAAAAAAGGGAATCTGGTATGTAAATCCTTCCTTCAAGGATGCATTCGCTCCAAACTGCTCCTTTTTGCCTTCAAAAATAGTATTTTCCCTAGCACTAACAGATTAACTGGCATACCTCAAATCGAGAGAAAAACTAGTCACCGCTGACAGATTAAATGTCAGCGCTTTCTCAAAACAGAGGCAAATTATCATTGACAATCTAACTATCAGCACTCATCTAAAATGAAGCGAAAGTAGCATTGATAGATTAACTGTTTGCACTCCATCAAAATGCTCCCAAAAGAATATTGGAAAAACTAAGATCCACACTGTAAATGTTTTAGTTGATTGTGCTAGCTACCTGCAACAAAATATCAACTTCACTTTTTCTCCTTTTCCTATTTGTCTTGGCTTTAGCAGCAGGCTCTTTACTTTGACCCTTATGCTTCCTAAAACTTGCAGACTTCTCTTTGTTTATGACCAGATCTCTCTGAAGTGTATCATCTACCTCAATGACTTGTTGTGTTAGGCTAGGGTTTTGTTTAAGCTTGAATTTAAGCCTCAACTTGTTCAGTGGTCTAGTGTGAGACCTTCTTCCCCCATAGATCTCAGCTAATCTGGGCTCCTTAACAGCGTTTGTTTTCTTTGTCTCAGGTTCAACATCTTCAACTTTTGTGTTCCTCTATTGATTTAGTGGCTTTTGTATGTCCAGGAGATGGCATATGACAATGGGGTCGGGTGTTCTTTTCCAGAAGTCTCCTACTTCTTGTGTACACCTTTTTCAATTTAGGAACTAGGGGAGGGGGTTTTGTCATCACATTTTTCCTCTGATTTCTAGTCTAGAGAGAAAAAGTTCCCTGTTCTAAGGTCTCGGTGATCTGAATTATATCATTATATTTTTTGTCATCCATCTCGATGCATTTGGAGTGGAAAAGTGGAGGAATCAGCCCATGAGACTGTTTTTACCGGTGGGACCTAGTTTGGCGAAACATGGTCTGAAACCTTCCGGGAGTGTTTTGAGGCATCAAACAACGTTTTTTTGGGGTAAAACTTTGTTGCTCATGCGTCACACCTTTTCATGTTATTCTACACACAAAAATATTTCCAACGGTGTAAGAATCACGTCAATCAGACTCTGTATGCAAAAGTTATGCCACTCAGAAGTTGACCTTCCTGTTTTCACACCTATAGTTCAAGAAGATGCCGCATGAGCCCCCATTATTCATGGAAAAGGGGCTAGCCACGTGTTTGTAATTTATAAGACTCTAGAAGAGTCTATTTTGTAACTCTAGTTAAGAGTTGATGTAGTCAAACTTAACCACTAGAGGCTATTGGGTTGTGTTATAATTGGGCCACTAGGAGGAAGAGGCATTACATTCTTTCAAGAGAATTTGTTCCATAGATGAGCAAAGATAGCCAGGAGAGATAGGAGGTAGATAACACAGAGAGGATTTGTGCACTGTAGTAATCCATGGGCCATAGACATTACTTCTTTGTATCTGCAACCATATTTCCAGACAGAGAAAGAGAGTGAAGCGGCCTCACCTTCCAACCAGGTTTTCTCCCAAAAGGGTTTCCCAAAGAGCATATCTTGTGTCTTATGTGTGTGTGAGATTATTTTTTCATTTTCTTATTTTCTGCATAATTTACTTTTACATGCATGCACTAATTACGTAAGATCTACAGATCTAGAAATTAAATAAAACTGTAATAGTGTAGAATCTCATATTTTTAATATAGTATTATCATATCTGTTGTGACGAACTGTCGAGTGGAATATCCATGGAATTTTACTGATCATTTGGTATCAGAGCAAGTTTCTTTGGGTATTTTGTGGAGAATGCAGGGATCTAGATCGACAAGGCCGAAAATCGTAAAACCCTAATCATGGGCGACGAATCTATAAATGAACCTCATGATCCTGCATAGATGAGGTTTTCGCGACTCGAAGAACAAGTCGCAGATATAAACCGCAATGTAAGCCTCCTCATGAAATTCCTAAGAAATAAGTTGGGGATATTTGGAGAAGAAGGGGGTTTGAATGCAGAGGACAAATTAAAAGGGGGATTGGGAGATCGGGAAAAGACAGATAACCAACCGAAGAAAGAACCAGGAAAAGATCAATTGAGTTCGAGTGTCGTGAACCAATCACTGTTTAAAGTGGAAGTAAAAGTTGATATCAAGCCATACCACGGTGCGATCGATCCTTTGAATCTGAACCACTGGTTCTAGTAACTGGAAGTTTATTTCAGTGTCCATCAGATTGAGAAAGGGCAGAAGATCTCATTCTTGCGGCTGAAATTGGAGGGTCATGCACTGACTTGTTGGGAGAGCCACACGGAAACCCTGAGGTTGGAGGATTTAAAAACCCTCACTAATTCAAATTTTTATCCCATTGGGTACTGGAAGACCAATGGATCTGGTGGCATTATTTCAGGCAAAATTCGTGCCAAAGTGTGTAAGAGTACACCACGGAATTCAGAAAGATGGCTATAATGTTGGGTATCTCTTCAAAGAACCCAGATGTAGTCCTCAAATATTTGGGGGGTCTGCACTACCATTTGTGTGAGCAAGGGATGTTGTTCAAGCCCAAAATGGTGGATGAGTCTTGTGTACAGGCACAGTACCTAGAGAACATAGCACTAAAAAGAGTGCAATCAAGTGGATTCAAGCAAAAGGAGCAACAACACGCTTCTAAGGATGGGAAAAAGAAGCTGAAATGGGGAAAAGATAAAAAGACGGCAGCCACAACGCGTTAGTGCAAAGATCCTAGCAACCACTGAAACCACTACAACATTGATGGCCATACAGAGGAGAAGTGTTGGAAGTTGCATCCAGAGCAAATCCGAACAACAAGAAGAAAGATAATAAGAAGAAGAATCTCATGGCCACTGATTCGAGCAACCAAGTTGAAAGCATCTCAGACATGGATGAGAAGATCGTTTGTAATCAATGTAGAAGGAGGTGAATCTAGGTATCCTTCAACAACAGGTAGAGAAAGAAATGACCAAACTCCTCCATGAAAAGGTGCAGGCCATGAAGACGAAGATTGATGCTCTGATTGACTCAGCATCGCGAGCAAATCTCACTGCAGCAGATCTAGTCAAGAAGTTGGCGCTGGAAGTTCGTGATCATCCAAACCCATATCCACTAGGATGGGTACATAAGGATGCAAAGATGAAGGTAACAAAACAGTGCAAAATTAGATTTTCTATTAGTGTTGATTTTATTGATGAAGTAGATCTAGATGTGGTTCCCCTTGATGTATGTGGAGTCATTTTTGGGAGTCCATACATGTACATGCATGATTCAATATTCATGAGGAGAGATAACTAGTACCGGCTCATCAAGGATGGAGGATAATTCATCATCAACGTGCATAAAGGCATGTTGAAAATTTCACTAGTAAGTGCCAACCAAGCCAAGAAATTGATCAATTCCAGCAAGAAGTATTATTGTTTTTAAGAGAAAATCGATCTATAGAGGAGTCAATAAGAGACAAGGCATCCCTAGAGGGGTGTACTAAGAAACAAAAATAGCAACTGGAGGATTTGTTACAGGCATACAAGGACGTGTTCTGAGAGCCTAATGGGATACCCCTTAAGAGAGAACAGGAGCACGAGATCCAGTTATTTCCAGACTCCCCATTTCCAAATATTGGGTTGTACAGGAAGTCTACTATAGAAGAAAGTGAGGTGAAGAAACAATTGCAGCAGCTGCTGGAACAAGGTGTCCTTCGATCGAGTACATCACCATGTGTTTCACCCATCATCATTGTGCCAAAGCATGATGGGACTTGGCAGATGTGTATAGATTATAGGGCGTTGAATAAAATCATGCTCAAGAACAGATACCCCTTGCCCAAGATAGACGATCTGCTAGATCAGTTGCAGTAATCAAAGTATTTCACCAAGCTAGACTTGAAGTTTGGATATCACCAAATTCGATTCAAAGAAGAATATACATGGAATACTGCCTCCAAAACTAGGCAAGGTTTGTATGAGTGGTTAGTTATGCCATTTGGAATATGTAATGCATCAGCGACATTTATGAGATTAATGAATGATGTACTGCACCCTTTTATAGATTCATTTGTTATTGTCTATTTGGATGATATACTGGTATATAGTGCTACCTGGGAGGAGCATATTTCATATTTGATGCAGGTGCTAGAAACATTGAAGAAGCACCAACTACTAGCAAATCTCAAGAAGTGTGAGTTTGCGCAGTAGTCCTTGGTGTATTTGGGATATGTGATTGGTGGAGGATAATTGAAGATAGATCCTTCCAAGATGGAGGCCATCATGAAATGTTTGGTGACTACTAATGTTATTGAGGTTAGGAGTTTCACTGCGGCAGCACAGTACCTGAGGAAATTCATAGCCTCGTTTTCAGTGGTAGACGCATCGCTCCACACCATAACAGCAAGTGGCAAGAGTTTCCAGTGGGGAAAAGGGCAACAAAAGGCTTTCGATGAGTTAAAGAATAAGATCAGTGAAGCACCAGTTCTGGCATTACCAAACTTGCAATGACCCTTTGAAGTGGAGATAGATTTGAGTGGGTATGCTATGGGAGTTGTCTTGATGCAAGGAGGAAGGCATGTTTGCTACCATTCTGAAGTATTTCATGGGGCAGTTCTTAACTACCCTACCTACGATAAGGAGCACTAAGCCATGGTGCAAGTTGTGAATAAATGGAAGCACTATTTGATGGGAAAGGAGACAATAATCCACACAGATCACCAACAGTTATAGTACCTACAGGCCAAGAATAAGCTACAACAGACCAAGCATTACAAGTGGATGGGGTTTTTACAACAGCTTCATTTGGTGATCAAGTATAAGAAGGGCAGCACAAACAAGTTAGTCAATATGCTTTCAAGGCCACCCATATCAAATATTACAGCTTTGGGGACTCTTATGCACATGGAGCCATTCACCCATGATGCATACGTAGAATCATATTCAGAAGATGAGGACTTCAAGGAGGTGTATTAGCAGTTGCAAATTCAGATTCATGTGCACGATGGTGACAGCACTATTGACTACCATCTCCTGGATGGGTTACTCTATAGACTAGATACGTTATGTGTTCCTAAAGGTGAGAGTTTGCAGCTGATTAGAGAGGCTCACACCTCCAAGGTTGCAGGGCAATTTGGTGTAGGGAAGACTGTGGCTAACTTGCAGAGGTATTTGTATTGGCCCAAGATGTAAGAGCAGGTAGCTAGGTTCATAATAGGATGCGTGATTTGTTGTACCAGCAGGCCTAGAAACAGGAAACAAGGTCTGTATCATCCCTTACATGTACCTAC
This sequence comes from Pinus tabuliformis, assembly GCA_031772625.1. Classification (NCBI taxonomy): domain Eukaryota; kingdom Viridiplantae; phylum Streptophyta; class Pinopsida; order Pinales; family Pinaceae; genus Pinus; species Pinus tabuliformis. The sequence goes on from CM062815.1 coordinate 46,517,620, forward strand.
TCGTCCTTGGGAAACCATTTCCATGGATTTTGTGGGATGTTTACCGACAACCAGGAAGGGACATGACTACCTGTTCGTGGTAGTTGACAGGTTCAACAAGATGTGTGTTCTGATGCCCTATAAAAAGACCATCAGCAGACAAGAAGCAACAAACTTGTTCTTTGGACAGGTTTGGGTACACTTTGGGATACCAAGGAGCATCATTCCAGACATGGATACAATATTTCTCAGTGCATTATAGACTACATTGTGGGATAAGATGGACACGAAGTTGAAGAGATCTATAGCATTCCATCCACAAACAGATGGATAAACAGAAGTAGTCAACAGGACTTTGGTACAGCTGTTGAAGGGTTACAACCAGAAGCATCCGAAAACCTAGGATGAAAATCTAGTATATATACAAAATTCTTATAACAGAGTAGTCCACACTTGTACAGGAAAGTCCCCACTTGAAACTTTTTTTGGATATTTGCCACCTTCACCTTTGGATATTTCATATGGGCAACAAGGAGGAGTGAAGGAAGACCTTATAGGAGATGCTTTGAGGGTTGAAAATTTTATAGAGAAGATCAGGCAGATCCATCTATAGGTACAGGAAATGCTACAAAAGTCGCAGATGAAGTATAAGGCCAGACATGATCAGCACAGAACAAAGAAATCATTCAAGGTGGGAGATAAAGTATGGCTACAGTTGAAAAAAGAGAGGTTGCAGGGGCCTGGTAAGAAAATCAAGGCTCGAAGGTAAGGTCCCCTTGAGATACTGGAAAAGGTGGGTGATAATGCCTATCGACTCGGTTTACCACCATATATGCGCTTTTACTCAGTTGTAAATGTAGAGAATTTGAAACTCTATGAGCCTTCCATGCTAGATCAGGAAGAGGAACATGTCCTACCTTTTGTCAAGGATTTGGCACCATATGCTCAGGTAGAGTTGACAGAAGGTACAGTTTTGTAGAAGAGGTCCAGAACTACAAGACAGGGGCAGCATGACCTTTCGCAAATTGGGTTGAAGGGACAACTTCCAAGCAAAGCTAAATGGTACACCAGAGAAAAGGTGGAGGAAAATTTCCTCACCTCATCAAGTAAAAGCTTTTGAGCACCAAAAACCTCCCAAAATGGGGAGGTGTGATCCGAATTAGATCATTATATTTTTTGTCATCCATATCAATGAATTTGGAGTGGAAAAAGTGGAGGAATCAGCTCACGAGACCATCTTTACAAATGGGACCTAGTTTGGCGAAATGGGGTCTAAAACCCTCTGAGAGTGTTTTGAGGCATCAAACGACGTTTTTTGGGGTTAAAACTTTACCGCTAAAGCATCGCACCTTTTAATGCTATTCTACACACAAACATACTTCCAACGGCGCAAGAATCACATCAATCGGACTCCGTATGCAAAAGTTATGCCACTCAGAAGTTAACCTTCATGTTTTCACACCTATAGTTCAAGAGGATGCCGCGTCAACCCCCATTATTCATGGAAAAGGGGCTAACCACACGTTTGTGATGTAGAAGACTCTAGAAGAGTCTATTTTATAACTTTAGTTAAGAGTTGATGTAGTCAAACTTAACCACTAGTATGCTATCGGGTTGTGTTATTACCGGGCCACTAGGAGGAAGAAGCATTTCATTCTTTCGAGAGCATTTGTTCCATAGATGAGCAAAGATAGCCAGGAAAGATAGGAGGTAGAGCACACAGAGAGGATATGTGCACTGTAGCAACCCACGGGCCACAAGCATTACTTCTTTGTATCTGCAGCCATATTTCCAGACAGAGAAAGAGAGCGAAGCAGCCTCACCTTCCAGCTGGGTTTTCTCCCGAAAAGGTTTCCTTAAGAGCAAATATTGTGTCTTATGTGTGTAAGCTTATTTTTCCGTTCTCTTCCTTTCTGCATAAATTAATTTTACATGCATGCACTAATTACAGTAATATATACAGATCTAAATATGTTGTGATGAACTGTCTAGTGGAATATCCACGGCAGTTTACGAATCACTCGGGCAGTTCAACGAGCTTCTTACTTCTTTTCCTTTTGTTGGTGGCCTTAGGTTTAAGTGAGACAGATTCCATAAAGCCCCCCATAAGAGAAAATCCTCCCATGTTTTGTTAACCTTTCTTAAATGATTTTCAATTAATAACTTGATTAGGCCCTTGTGATAGATGAAGTGGGATGATATATCAAGTTTGGCCCTCACTCTTGCTGACATATGTTTGAGACTCATAAGTAAAATTAAAGGAGCATTCATCCTTACCTATCCAGCAATGTGAAGCGCCCTTCACAGGTGAAATAAGACTAAGTGATCCTAAGGAGCAGGTTTCATTCATCCTTCAGCCAAGATCTATGCACCACCAAACGTCATGGTCTGTCGTTATACTCATCCGTTAAGAAAAAAGGAATGTCAATTCCAGCCAAAATGTGGCTTTTAAACCAGTGCTCTCCATCAATAGGGAGGCATGTAGCCTTTGCAACCACTTCCTATGTGACAGGGAAGGAAATATCTCCAAAACTGATACCCTGACCATCAAGCCCTTCACCAAAGACTTGAGCAAACCCATCACGACAATTGTTGCACCTGAAGAAAAAAATTTGTCCTAGCTAGCCTCTCGAAAATGTTCTTGAATATCTAGATATGCTTCGGGGAGGTCAGGTCCCCGAGGCTCCCCCTGTGCAACTTGTCGCTTTTTCCCATAATTGTCACTGTCAAGAACCACGGGCAATGGAAACGAGAGCGGAAATTGATCACAAATATGCAGGAGTCTAAACTAACTATTCACCTTGGTGAATATCCCAACAAAACAAATTGACCCTGTATGATTCCTTTCATAAAACTTGAGATTAAATGTGATGGTGTAACAGTGAATCAATCATATACAAAAATAACCAATCATATATATATATATATATATATATATATATATATATATATATATATATATATATATTACAGCGCAAACAACACACATTTCAACAAAGGAGTGGGTACCAAGACAAATGAGCGCTGGCTAAATAAACGGTGTGACATGTCATTTCATGATTTCACATTAGAATTCGTTTGAGTTTTCGCCACTGAGGGTAATAATAATTGTAAATTAGTGATATGATTGGTCATATATATATATATATATATATATATATATATATATATATATATATATAATCCAACCATCAACACATTTAGTTTGATATTTTTTGAATTTGTGCTAACAATCCAACCATCATCGCCCTTATTCGACATTTTCAAATTAGCGCTAAAAATGCAACTGTCAGCTCGCCTAAATATTTTGAACAAAAATTTAAAATTTCTTACCCTTATACTCCGAAGCTAAATTGATATAACAAGTAGTGTGCACTTATCAAGGATTTTATCACATAGCTAAACAATTGCACTCTATATGTCATGTCAATGCCAAGTCACTACCACATGTCATCCTACATGCATCACTTGCTAAAAATAAACCTACTATAAATATATCGCTTGCTAAAAATAGATGTACTATAAATAAACACGTGAAAAGTAACAATCCTTTTAAATTATGGAAAATGTAGGAGAATCTGCATGTACATCAATAGACTTCATGTATCGCAGGAAAATATTTCCTTTTGATGCAATGTAATGCACCAAGATATATTTTTGGTGCTACACATTGCACAAAAAGAAAATGTGGATGTGAAATAGATTGCATGAGAAGATAATTTCAAGCTGCAACAAAAGAAGGAAGGCTTAAGAAAACTTGAAAATAATTGGGAATTTTTCATGTATATATGTGTGTGTGTGTGTGCAATACATCACACACAAAAATAAGTTTTAGATGTGATAAAGGGAGGATGAAGTTCGCACAAGGAAAAAGATCTTGTGTGATGTATCACGTAAGATAAGAAAAATCTTTAAGTGGTGTATCACACCAATGAAAATTCTGATAATGTGATATGTTACAGGAAAGAAAAATGTCAGTTATGATAAAGGGGAGTGAGCTTATATGTTCCGTAGAAAATAAACAAGTATGATATAACATGCATCGCACCAAAAAAATTCGTTGTGTGATATAAGGTTTATCACATTAGAAATTTTTCTTTTGTGACACAAGGCATGTCATAGGAAAATATTTTTTAAGTGTGATATACCATGTATCGCATGCAACATAAAATCTATACATGCTATTTCTCTTTATGTATTCGTTTAGAAAAAGTGTTAAAGGGAGTTTTCATAAGAAGGATGTTCTAATCTTCTATTTCCAAAGCCATGAAAGAAAGCCATGATCATTTATGAGTGAGCTTTGGTTGGAAAATTTACAGGTCTTTGGTCCAATCCAAAAGTTGTGGGAGCAAGAGTGGTAGAGAATTGGTCTCAAAGCTAAACGGAAAAGCAACTCTACTCGCCTTTGTTCTTTATGTTTTTAAATAGAGAGGATAGAGATGTGATTTTCAGGTATGGGCCATAATTCATGGGTTTCAAGGGAATGTATCTCTCCCCATGACCCTCAATTTTAACATTGAATTGGAGATCACAACAACCCTAATGCAAATTAGATTACCTTGTCTCCTACTAATTTCTCGGTGTGATGGTTCCCTAAAAGATATTGGAAAAAAACTTGGTCACTATCTAGATAGAGCATAAACCCAAAGGGAATATATATTATTATGCAAGAATATACATGGAGGTCGATTTGGAGAAGGGGCTGCAAGAAGCTTTGCAAATCAACCTGAACATGTGGAGCCACCATCAAGTCCCAGATTATGAGCAGACCCCATTCAAGTGCAATGTTTATCATGCTCACGAACATTTTGCTAAAAATTGCCCAAAAAACCAAGAAGAGCAGTCTCCTTCAAAGTTACATTCCAAGGAGGAAACTAAGTTCATGATGATTCTAAGCAAGTGGAAGAATTTTCAACAAAAGGGACCAGCCTAACCAAAGTCATAATAAGAGGGTCCATTGTCATCAAGCAACAAGAAGTTTGAATCTCAACCATGTAATTTGTTGCTTATGAAGCATGAATGAATGTTTAACTGGGAGGTCAAACAACAATTGGATTTCCTTCAATTAGAAGAGGGGTTAGAGAAAGCACGAGATAAAAAAAATTGTTATGTATTTATCTATGTAATCAGTTTGTTAGAATTTATCCATGTACTTGGTAAATTAGCATAAGAAACCCCTATAGTAAAATTCATCCTCTCCCTGCTATTTTATGAAGGGAGGAAGGAAATGTGCAAAATGCCCAAGTTTGCATAATACTCTATGAACTAGCATCATGTAATTTGTCATAATATAAATTATGTTTTGGTTAAAACAAATTAATAAATCAACAACCATGATAATACAATCATGCCTTTGCAATATCGTGGATATACCAACTATAAAATCTAAAGAAACAATCTCCTATTTGCTTTTAGAGATGTCATGAGGTTGGAACATACATGCAGTATGACTATGCTCTACCTTGACTTGTTGACATTCAAGGCATTAGTTAACAAATCAAATGATACAATTTTCCATCCCTATCCAAAGGAAATCTCCCTTCATTTTAACAAACAACATCATAGGATTTTGATAACATCAACCTTCAAAGGTCCTCATTCATAGGTATATACATCCTTTCAAAAGTATCATAAGAGTTCATTTGAGTTTAGTGAGTAACCTTCATATTTAGTTTCTAGGACATTTCCTTTTTCCAAAAAGAATTTTATTGGTTTGTACTAACCGTTTTGGTAAAAGGTGACTTAATCCCTGATCTCAAGGGCCTTATCTAGTTGAGGGCTTTTATTGGATAAAGAGCCATATATTCTCAACTAATTGGTATCAATAGATAAATTTATTAGAAACCCTGTGGTTTAATTTAATTTAATTTATTTGAGTTTATATCAATTATTATTATTATTTGGTAGAATTCTATAATTTAATTGTATTTTATAGAATTTTTTTGTAAAAAATTTAGTAGCTAGATAAAATAGATGAACTTAAATTTTATAAGTAATAAATTTAATTGGGTCATAATTGTTGAAATTGAAGAAAATTTTAACAGCTGTTTTTAATTTTTTTACTTGCTTGTAATATGACTTAATGCATGGTTGTAAAATCTAATGCTTGAACTTTATTATAATTAAAACTCATAATAATTACAAATTCATGTTACAGATAGTTTTCAGAAATTGATGTTAAAGCACTTTATTATATAAAATTCCAAATTATATAAATAATTTATATTTACTAATATAATAATTATTCATTTATTTATAAAAAAAGAAAAAATATTCATTTAGTATCTTTTATAGTATTTTTATAACACATCTTATACTTTTAGTTTAAACAATATTTTGAAAATAAACCTAACCGAAAGTTTGAAACTTTTAACAAAAATTTCTAAATATGTGAAGTAATTAGGAATCCCAACCACAAAAACCTAAACTCTATAATATTGATCCTTATCAAAACTTATATATATAACAGCTTCAATAAAGCTATGAGACAAACGTACATGACAAAGCTTAACGTACAAAATTATAAAATGCGACCTACATTACATTATTGTATAAAATTTGGTTGTCTTACAGCTTTATGCTATTAAAAGCGTTATAATTTCAATTTTAAAATGCTATTAACGCATATATTAAAATAAAATAATGTGATAAGTAAGATTCACAATGTGGAAACGTAGGATTCATTAAAGGCAACAGTAAAGTGAATGGGAAAAGAAACATTAAAGTCGACATTATAGTCAAAAAAATGTCTTCAAAAATTATACTCGTATAAAGTAAAGTTGACAGAAGTTTGCACCCATTTAGAAAAGGATGTGGAAGTCAGCTGGCAGGTTATGTGAGCTGATGACACTGTCATATATCATATAATATGATATGCATGTAACTAATATCAACAGGGAATGATTTCAGTAATTTAAAGAAATAAGGTAAATGCTAAAGACAACCGGCTGTCACATGGAGCCTGTCTTTCCTGGTATTTGAGGTCATACACATACACAAAATTATTGACATATACAGTTAGTTAAATAAAATATAACAATTAAGGCAAGGGTAAAGATAAAATAGTACAGCGCAATAAAGAAACACTTCACAAAAAATACTTGCTTTGTAGATCCTGTTGCCTTTCCATGTTAGTATGTTTTGCAGGTATGTTTGCCTTTTCTTGTTGTCACCGTTTATGTGCTTTAGAGATTACTTTGTGGTTTTCCTCTATATTGCATTTTTTAATTGCAAGCATATTAAATTAAATAGAGCATTATTTCTTTCTGTTGAAGATTCTATTCCACATCACCTTCTCCCTTCTATTGTAAATAATTTGATGACAAAAGATAGTATGCTAATGAAAAATTATTTGATGACAAAAGATAGTATGTTAATGAAAAATTAATGGAGGTGGAGAGAATTGTGTTTCTGAACCTACATGGCAAAGAGAATAGAATGGGGATCCTGTCAGCACAGTTTGGCACCTACCTTGTGGTAGGCAACTACGGAGACAATAAGCTGTGTTAAAAGCCTCTCATTGTTTTGTAATATAATATTGGTACATAAAGAAAGCTCATTGGAATCCGATGAAGAACAAGGAGTGGATCTAATTACAGTAGATCAAAGCCCTGATTAGAAACTCAAGGAATAGATTAAAGTAAAATTTTATTGAGCATCCAGAAGGGCAATTGATCTAGAGGATGAAAAGCTTAAATCTCAATGTAGCAATCCTATCTCATTGAATCAAAGTAAGAAAATCCGAAAGCTAAAAGAAGAGAAAAACAAGGAAGATGCTATCCCATATGCAGGAGCCACTGGAGGTGTTGCTCAACTAATCTGGAAATAGCCCTTAAGAAGGGTCACTTACTCCAGTTGGGTTGACTCGCAACATCTTGTCTCTCAGGCACATCATCTTTGCTGCTATTCTTGTGCCATTTCTTTGTGAATCCCGGAGTGCTGCATCCGAGCTGATGTATTCTAGTACTGACCCCTTTTCTGATGCGCCTGAATGCTTCATAGTGTAGTAGGAAGTGTTGCTGTCTCCACCTCCTTTCCCAGCACTTAGCACTCAACAGCCTTCGAAACTGAACTCAATTTTAGTAAATTATTCTGAATCAGTGCATTTCCTCCAGAAAGCAGTATTTGGGTAGTTAGTTAAGGATAGGGTGCACCGTACTGGCCTTGAAAATAGATGCTGTGGTGTGCCGTGAACCTCAAACAGTTAAGCATTTTCCATGGAATTGAAAGGTTGCCAGAGCATTTTAAGTATGGATTGCTGAGTACCGTGTGCTCTTTGTTTCCACTCTTCATTAGAAAGGGATGTTTTCGAGGACAAATGATGATCTGCAGACAAGAAAAGAGTCTTCAGGATGTATCAGACTAATAGGCACTTACGGAACCAACTATGTCATGCAACCTTTATGAGGCAACTACTCTGTTCAATTTGGGCAAAGTTTCGACAGTTAGATCAGAGTTAGAGATGCAGATCTCAGCAATGATGAACAATTTTAGGAAACATATAGATACTCTTGAGATCTGAGCCAGAGTGAACATACTAGTTCTCCTTGCTTACATGGAGAGGGGGGACCTGTGTAACACCCGTTTGGTTCCACAAATTAAATGCATTTGCATTGTTGGGTAATGATATATTCTATGCATTTTCTAAAATTAAAAAACTAAACCCCTATTAGAGGATTTCGTGACTGCGATAACTAAAAATACAAGTGATTATCAAGAATGTGTAACCTTTATTCCATTCAAGCCATGTTTAACCAAATTTGTCAAATAATATATGGAAGACATGGAATTTAAGTCACGAGATAGGTCACTGAATTTTCAAGGCACTAATAATTTAGCTGAAACTTGAAATTTTACCAATCTATCAACTGGTAAAGCAACATCAATAAGCTGACCCCGAGCATATCAATAGTACAATACTTACAAATAAGAATCAAAGGTTGCCAGTAAGGCTAACTAATCAATATCGGGAATTTAGAGTCTAACATAAGATAGCCCGGTTGGACTGGAAGCCTACAGGGACAAGAGGTGTATAGCAGTTGTCAGTTGTAAAGTAAAGTCAGACGCATTGCTTCTAAACAAATCTCTCTTGACAATGGGATTTCGTTCTAGGCACAATCTAAAGCATACAAGTGCTGCAAATTCATTTTCACTGCTGGAATACCGTACCATTACCATGTTCAAGGTGAATTCATGAGTAAATTACCTGTAGGTGACACATCCATTTCAGGCACAGGTTGACTAACATGCAAATCAAACAAAAGAAAGACGTTTTGCCAGCACCATCACAATAGAGAAAGTTCATAATAGACAATAAAATAAGCACATGCAGAAGCAAAACTTTGTTAGAAGCAGCAATTACACAAACCAGACCAGCATGAAACATCAAATGGTAGCCTTCAAATGGGAGTATTGCATTCTTCACAAAGATATTTGTGCCACAAGTAACAGGAACACAAGCAAATCTTGGTAACAATGCAAAACTTTGCCCCTGAAAAATACAAGATGCCTTTATTATTAAATTTGAAGAAACCAATTGTGTTATAAGATAAAGGTCAGTACACAATCCTTAAAATCCATGTTAATGCTGAACGAGAGACTCAGTTCTAACTTCTTTCCACATTCTTCAGCGATTCTATTTTATGGTTCATAAATGAACAAACCAGTTTAAGTAAATACCATTGTATCCAAATGATTGGGGGAAGGATTTTTCAAATTTTTTTCTTGGATGTGCATCCTTTCTGTGCAAAAACAATTGAAAACATAACAATTCTAATAACAATTCAAATGTGCAAATGCCTCAAATCGAGGCCTTCATTCTAGCATCACAAAATGAAATGTAGAATGGATTTGGCTAGCTTAGTCGAGGTGGCTGAATTTGTCTCAACCTCTCCACAACTTGCCGCATTAAAGGTCTAATTGAAAGTGACTCTCCAGTACACATAACAGCAAGGTGAAGTGCTTCAACTAAATCATCATGAGGCCCTACATCCCATAAACCTTCGGTGTAAAGCTCACGTGCTCGCCCTTCTCGAAGAAGCATACATGACCAGGCAACAATGTTGAAACCATTACCATAGCTGGAAAATGAGGGATCTAAAGCCTTTTTGCCAGAAAGTAATTCCAGCAGCACCACTCCATAGCTGTAAACATCTGCCTTATCTGAGACTCGGCATGTCATAGCATACTCTGGAGCAAGGTACCCAAATGTCCCTGCTACATCAGTTGTTGCATGGGTTTCAGAGGCTCCAAGAAGCCTAGCTAGACCAAAGTCAGAAAGAAAGGCATTGAGGTCATTATCCAGTAGAATATTGCTGGGTTTGATATCCCGATGAAGCACACGGGGAACACATTCGTCATGAAGATAAGCCAAAGCCTTGGCAATGTCCAATGCAATCTTGTGAAGTATATACCAATCAACTTTCCTAGTTGACGTTTCATGAATGAAGCTTTCCAAGTTACCTCCAGGCAAATAGTTGTAAATGAGAAACATCTCTGAGTCACTGGCATGGTAGCCTATCAGTGTCACAAGGTTTGGATGGCGTATTCTTCCAAGGGTCCTAATCTCTGTATCAAACTGCTGAATCCCCTGAAACTTACCAACGGAGAGTCTCTTCACAGCGACGAACAATCCTGAAGTCAACTCAGCCTTATAAGTTGCCCCAAAACCACCATTTCCAATCAAATTGCCCACACTAAAGTTTCCCGTAGCCCTTACCACTTTCTCATAGGATAATGGAATCCCTATGTTGTTAAACGTGACAACTTCCTTTCGCCCTGATCGGGGACCTGGTGGCTTGGGAATGCAGCGCCTTATATACATTATAATAATGATAAAAGCTACAACCAAAAATGTTATAACAGAAGCTGACGTAATAGCTGCAATCTCAAGAGAGTTAGAATCTGAAGGATCACGCCTTGATCCACCTGTGGTAGCATGCGGAGAGGATGCATATGGAAGAAGCCCACGTGTTTGTTCTGGTTGCTGTGATGGAGATGATGCAGAATGACAAGGGTGAACAAAATGATTACCTTTGAAACTATCACAGTTCAATGTTGTTCCCATCTTTGGTATTTCTCCAGACAAATTGTTGAATGAGAAGTTGAACTTTGCGAGGGATGTCAAATTTGCGAAGTCCTCAGGAATCTGCCCTGAGAATCTATTCTGTTGAAGGTAAAGGGCTTTAAGCTGCCTCAAGTTGACTAAACCTTCCGGAATTTTTTCAGAAAAAGTATTTGAAGAAAGGTCCAATAGCATAAGGGAAGCCATTTCCCCCAGTTCTCCTGGAATTGCCCCCGTAAGTTTGTTTTCTGCCAAATTTAGATACTTCAGGTCTTTCAACTGTTTCAACTGAGGTGGAATGCTTCCTTGCAGATCATTTACACTCATATCTAGGTATGCTAATGATGCTATATTCCCAAGGGTGGATGGTATTGATCCTTTAATTTGATTATGTGAGGCCTCTAAGCACTTCAATGATTTGCAATTCCCTAGTACCTCTGCTGGAATTTCACCTGATATCTGATTGCCACTGAAATTCAGGGCAAAGCTCCGAAATCTCTGGCATGAAGCAAAAAGGGAGTTAGAAATGTTCCCTGTAAGTTGGTTGTCATTTAATAATAATCCATAAGATGGCTGTTCTTTCATCGGCCCTTCATCTATTAGAGGTGGAGGAAGCAAACCAGTGAAGTTATTACTGCTGAAATCATGAAGCACCATCCGACCATCAGACCGAATGGAAGTGAATGGATTGCTTCCCCAAGAACCACACAGGAAGAGAGATGAATAAAGAGCAGCAGAGGTGACCTGAGCTTGTGAACTATCGAACAAGTCATTTATAGAGAGCGGTGGCTGTTTGGGGCAGTCATAATTCGGGCGGGTTGAAATGTTGCCTGATAATTTGTTTCCACTGACATTAAAGAAAAGCATACAAGAAACTGGAAATTCATGAATCATTCCTCTAAGTTGATTGCTGCTCAAATCAAGAAAATACAAGTTCCTGCATCTACCCAAAGCTGTAGGAATTCGACCAGTCAAAAGATTTTGACCCAAATTAAGGATCTCCAGGCTGTTACATTCACCCCAATCCTCAGGTAAGGGACCATTCAGAGTATTCAGTGGAGCCCAAATAATCTTAAGCCGGGGAAGAGTCACAAGATTGGCAGGAATGACTCCTTGAAAATAGTTGAACTCTCCTTTGTCACTATTTGATAGGCCGCTGGTAGGATCAGAATCAGTATAATTTCTGCCCGGAGTGTAGTCCAGCTGATTTGAGAGCACAAGTACGGAAAGCTCATGGCAACTGCCCAACTCCTTGGGAATCTCATGAGTGAGGGAGTTCCTTGAAACATCTAGCGTTTCAAGCATGGAAAGCTTGCCAATCTCTGGTGGGATACCTCCATCTAAAATATTTGAAAACAGGGAAATAGAACGAAGTCTAGAACAATTCCCCAGCTGTGGAGGAATTTCACCAGTCAACAAGTTGCTCGATAGATGAAAATACTCCAGGGATTGGCAGCTTCTCAGTAGATCTGCTTCTATCGCTCCAGAGAGTTGATTGAAAGATAAAGATAAGAATTTCAGCTCCAGAAGGTCCCCAAGACTTGGGGGAATTGACCCATTTAGCATGTTTCCTGCTAGATTTAATATTTGTAATTTGTGACATCTGCCAAGCTCCGTAGGAATGCTTCCAGTAAGAGAATTATACCCAAGGTTGAGCACGCGTAAGGAACTCAAGTCCTTTAATTCTGACAGAATTTGGCCAGTAAAAGAATTGTCCTGAAGTTCAAGTACTTCCAGAGCCCTTAGTTTTGCGATCTCTCTTGGAATCTCTCCAGAGATTGCATTATAAGGCAGCGATAAAATGCGCAACTCTGTCAAATTTCCAACAAACGGGGACAATTTACCTGTAAGCCTGCAGGCCACCTGATTGCCTCCCCGGTACCCAGCTGAAGAATCCAGAATACTCCCTTTTTTACCACAAAGTGATGAAGCAGAAGACAGGGCAGTTGGAGGAATCGACTCCGGCAAAATCCCAGCTCCCGAACAGCTTGCTGAAAGTTCTATTGCAGATGTGACAAAGTGCAAAAACCTAGAGCAGGGCTCGACAGAGCTGTCATTCCCATACTCTTCAAACGTGGAAGAGGAAAAGCCCCCTGGCTGGCAATGCAAGCTACCGCTAATGTTGAGGCCCACAACTCTTCTCAAGCCATCACATGTAACCCCACTCCATGAGCAAGGGTAGTCGTCATTTTCACTCCAATCAGAAAGAACGCCAATAGGATCCTGGCTTATCGATTTCTTCAACTCGAGCAGAGCCCTCCCATCCAGGGACAGAGACGATGCAGTGATCACAAAAGCCAATACAAAATGCAGCAGGCAAGCAAAACCAAAACCCTTGCAAGACAGTATTCTCCCTGACTGCCTCTCTACCTCATGCATTATTAATGTCTGTCAAAGACGAAATGCAGGGGGCTCTAAGCTTAAGCTTCCCACCCAAGCCAAGCCAATACAAGGCCGCCCAAAACTCAAGGGTAACAAAATCTCAAAGCATGTAAACAACAGTGTGCAACAACAAGAGTAACAAGATTGAAGTAATAAGAGAATAATACATAGGTGGGATTCGAACCTGTACCGAATCGCGCTCGGGCCCGTGGGTACTCGCTCCTTCATTTCAAACAAGGCGACAACAGCGGCAGGTGAAAGCGCGTTGATGCCTTGAGATAGCCTGCGGTACCCCGCTCCCTCCCTCCCTCCAGTTTTCTGCTTATTTTTCCTCCCTTTTATTTTAAAATCTTTGGCCAAATTTGACGTAAAGAATGTTGTCCAATAAATTAGTGAATATTCTACGCATGCTTCCCACTTCCATTGACTCTCCACATCATCCATCATCCATGTCGGCCACTGCGTATTCGTCACGCTACACTCCACTTCAGGTCAAGTCTTCCATTCCCCGGTCGCCTCTCCAATACATTCAGCGGCAGCCTCCTCTACAGGTACCTACACGTGTCCTTCCCCACCCAGAAGGCAGTCAACGCAGAACCTCGCTCTTTTCAGTGTTCAGCGCCGACGTTTGACTGGACAGGACTCCTTTATTTCTTCCTATGTGCCACCGCAGCGGTCTCTATACATCCGTTACACTACACGGGAGTGGGACCTCTCACCAAAATACGTACGTATTCTCTACTGTATACTATATTATTCCTAGTCATGTGGCGTGGCATGGCATGGCATTGGCAACATGTGTTTTCTCATAACAAATTAGAGGTCCAAATGCATACCAATGGACCACCTACACCTTCTTGGGTTTTAGTAGTGAAATTATTTTATGGGCCAGGTATACCTTCTTGGGTTTTAGTAGTGAAATTATTTTATGGGCCAGGTATACCTTCTTGGGTTTTAGTAGTGAAATTATTTTATGTCAATTGAGTATATCTTGGGTTGGGTTGGGTTTTAGTAGTGAAATTATTTTATGTCAATTGAGTATATCTTAAGTGGGTCGGAAAGTTTAATGATAAATTTCCTATCCAAGTTCAATTTTTATATATGTTTTATTAGGAGTTTTCTTTGTTTTGACTCTCTTGACTTTTTCACAAAGAGTAATATCTTTTGAGAAAGAAAAAAATATTTCATTAAATTGGTGTATAAGAGACTTTAATCATAACCTCCCCAACCAAGTTCAACTCTTATTGTGACATGATGTTGCGTTAGGAAGAGTAATATCTTTTGGGAAAGAAAAAAATTACTTCAGACCTTTTTATTTTTGTTGGATAAGGGATCCTCATTCATGGGACTTCTTTGTTGGTAAGATAAGAGATTGACCTTATAGAATGATGGAGTGGTTGGCACAATGCAACGTTATCCACTAACCAATGTCAAATCTCATAAGACAACATCCTTGGCTCCTTTTGATAAAGCTCAAAAAGTAAGCTTCCCACTCTACTAAAATCTCAACTCTTACTCAAATAATACAATTTACATAAAAACATACCTTCTAAATCATTATATCTTTAAATTTTTTATTAATTACATAAAACTTTAAATCAATTTAAATGAACTAAAACTCAATTAGAAGTTGGATGGTTGAGAATTGTCATTCCTTGTATTATTTTATTTTAATAATTAAAAAAAATAGATAATAATAAAATATTATAAAATATTTAATAATGACCTAAAATTATACACGATAACGAGGAGTTACAATCATTTTAAAAATAAAAAATATTTGATATATAACCTGAGTTACAATCATTTTAAATAGAAATTATATAATATTTGATAACGTGGAATTTATATGTGGAGAATTTAGTCGCAAGGATAGGGTGTTGATTACTCGGTAACATTCATGGTGACTATGATGTGGAATTGAGTGTGACAGTGATGACAACATTTTATTTATTTTACATGTGGTACACTCAGGACGACGACGGTATCACCTATGTGTTACTTTAGTTCGATGAATCATAATGGTTCTACTCTATTATTTATATTTATATAAAAGGTCTATTGTTCACTTTTTATAAGTAATTTTTTGTTTTTTTCAACTGTCATCCAACCTAATTTCTGTATTAACACTATTAAAGGGATACAAACCTACTTTATATTAACCAACTTTAATGTAAAGGAGAAAAATTTTAATTTAACACTTCCCCAGATTACGAACCATGTTTTTATAAAATTATTTACTAAGGAGTTTTTAAGATTGTTTCTGATATGCATTGTGAATTTAAAATAGTATAATTGGACATCTAACTAGCGAAGAATTTGAAGATATTTTATTTATTTATTTATAAATGATATAGGTTTTCACATTTCCTGGGCATTGAACAATGATCCCACACATCTATATAAAAATGTTTAATTTAGTCTTCTGAGGAAAAAAATAATGTCAATTTAGGGTATGTAAAAATGTTTAATTTAGGGTTGTAAATTTGTTGCAAGCATTTTGAATGATCCCACGTATGTATATCAAAGAATTTATGGTGCAGAATAAATGTTTGGTTATAAGTTTGTTGAATGTATTTTTTATTTTTATTTTTTTTCTTCTTATTATATATTTTGTTTTTTTTTAAGATTATATTAGAGGAATTAGAGAATATATTGGCATGAAGTGTTAGAAATAATTTAAAAATATTAAAATTATATAAAATTATTAATATTATAAATCTGGAAGAGGAAATTATATTATTAAATTTTAAACTGTGAAAGAAGAAAAAATGATTTGGAAGAGGAGGTTATATTATAAAATAAAAGTTGTGTCAAAGTTTATTTTCACAACTAGAAAAGATGTATTTTGTTTATATATTGTTTAATTATTGTATGTTATAATTGTTTTTAGTGAGAATCTAGTTATACAATTTTGAGTGAGATTGTGATCTTTAATTGTTTAAAATGTTTTTTTTTAAATGTGTTTTTGAATAAATAAATTCAACGTCTTGAAAAATTCTGGAGCAGTTGAATTGTATAGACTACATAATTTGAACTTACCATTTTAACGAATTCATGTCAAATCTATATTAGATTTAAAAAAAAAATCACCCAAAAATTATAAAAAAAAATAAAATATAAATTTTTTTTTTAATCTTTTTATTTATTGTTATTACATTTTTGTTTTATTCTTTAAACATTGTATTATAGCTTATAAAAAAAATACATTTATGAGAAAGGTTAAAATAAAATAGAAATGTTAAGAATATATGAAGTTACTAAAAAGGAGATGGAGATTACACTGGTATCAAAAATTTTGAAAAAAAAAAATGTGTGATAAATTAATTTGATTTGAATATTAAAAGAGATGTAAGAGTATAAATTAATTTGATTTGACTCCTAAAAAGAGATGTAAAAGCATATACTATACTAATTACATGCGTAACTTCTCACCGGAAGAAGAGGTATTGATAAAGTTATAGATGTGGATGGTTATAAAAACTCCATCAATGATGAGATGTGTATTGGCCACTCATTTTCTGATATGATGTGGTATTGGCCACTCAATTTCTAAAGAGATTCCATCCGTTAGGATGATTGGTTATAAATAAAGAGTGGAAAATAATATGGATGGATATATTAAGCCAAAGGGAAGGGAGGGTTAGTTAGAATGATTAGTTGAAAATGATATAGATGGACATTAAACCAAAAGGCTTTTACTACGTTGAATATTGTTTTTATTATTATTATTATTAATTTTTTAATTATATTTTGTTTCGAGAGATTCTATTGATTAGATATTAGATATAAAACGAATATTTCAATTATTCCTTGAGCATATGTAAATGTATTCATGGTGCATTAAAAAAAGAGGAGTTGTTTGGTTATTGTATAATTCCAAAGAAGAAAATTTTATAAAATTATTAGATATAAGCATTAAAGTAAAATGATAATAAGCAATAAATTGGCTACGCTATATATGGTTAGGTACATTTTAACACTGAGTGTCTTCCCCAATATATTTATTATACACCTTATCACTATGTTAAATGTAGTCACGCATTATGGGCCAAAGTTTCGCGGTTGTAAATTCATGCCCACCGATGTTTAGGCATCGACCTAAGATATGAAGATGCTTCGCATTTATATAATGTATCAGGTGTGATAATAATATAAAAAATAATATTTAATTTTAATTTGTAAAAAAGTATAATTTAATCATGTTTATTTTAATTATCATTATTTATGAAATAAATCATATATATTTAATTTTTAAAATATTTTATTTATAAAAAAAAAAAAAAGTTATTAATTTAGTTTTGAAGATTAATTTAAGAATGTAATTATATTTTTATTTTTTAGATTGTTTGATTAATTTATTTGAAATTTAGTGATGAATTATTGGAATTGTAGTTTTAAGTTATTAAATTTACATAATCGGAGTGTTTTAGGGTTTTTATGGTTTTACATTTAAAATATAATTAAAAACTATTTTACTAATAATTGTATCTTTGGTGAAAAATGCTAAAAAGTCATACATTTAAATTTTGCCTACTAAAGTTGTTATGAGCCAAATGTGTAACCTCTTATCTTTCTTTTAAAGTTGGTTGTGAAGTCATAATTTTGACTTTCTTTATCCTCTTAAAGCCAATCTAGATCCATCTTAACTCTCCATCTATAAAGCACCAAGAGGGATCAAATCTTTCAACGTGCAAACCTCTTTTTTTAGTGCAAAACTTGAGGAAAGGTTTGCACTTCCAGAGATTTGATCCCTCTCAATGTCTAAGTTAAAATGGAACTAGGTCAATTATATATATAGTGCAAAACTTGAGGAAAGGTTTGCACTTCCAGAGATTTGATCCCTCTCAATGTCTAAGTTAAAATGGAACTAGGTCAGTTATATATATATATATATATATATATATATAGGGCAAAACTTGAGGAAAGGTTTGCACTTCCAGAGATTTGATCCCTCTCAACGTCTAAATTAAAATGGAACTAGGTCAGTTATATCTATATATATCTATATATATATATATATATGGCAAAACTTGAGGAAAGGTTTGCACTTCCAGAGATTTGATCCCTCTCAACGTCTAAATTAAAATGGAACTATGTCAGTTTTATATATATATTATATTGGAAAAACCATAAATTATCAAAACCTAAAGTCCAAAAACCACCATCCATATATTAACTCTATGATCTCAATTTTCCCTGAACTAATAACAATATTTATAAACATTAATTTGTTATAATTTTTCAATTTTGTTTTTATTTTATCGAGTCGAAATATTTACATAACAATACATTACAACATTTTCCATACCAAACTGAAAAATACATTTAAACAAAACTAAACTTTATAATTTACTATATTTATCTTCCCTAAATTACAATTAAAAACATTATAAAACCTCCCTTTAAAAACAAAACCAATCAAACCTTAAAAGCAAAAAATAAAACAAAACAAAACAAGTTATGAGAGATTTTTCGACGTAAATCTCATGATATTTCATTTGTCGACACGTTTCGAACCAACCAGTGTGGTTCATCGTCAGGACAAGTTGAAAAATCAGATTCAGATTGCATCTTAATGGATGTTCTGCTCTGTCTATTTAACATGCAATCTGAATCTGATTCTTTAACTTGTCCTGACGATGAACCACACTGGTTGGTTCGAAACGAGTCGACAAATGAAATATCATATGATTTACACCGAAAAATCTCTCATAACTTGATATAGATCACAAAAACTTCAATTCTATAAAACGAAACAAATCAAACCTTCCCATTAATAATTTAACAAAACAAAGCCTGTCTTATCAAAAAAAAAAATATATATATATATATATATAAACTCTTAAACGCCATTGTACATCAAAAGGGGCATGGTGATAATGACTTGGCATATCATACCGTATCAAAAAAAAATATATATATATATATATATATAAACTCTTAAACGCCATTGTACATCAAAAGGGGCATGGTGATAATGACTTGGCATATCATACCGTCTTACCTGAACAAAGGTATAGTGCTATAAATTTGATCTTTCACCTTTCGGTTAATGTTTTGAAAAGCTCCATACTTTAATGGGGGACCTTAGATTGAAAGGATGTATATTCACACACACTTAATTTTATGTCTGATTTTTACATAATCGAATTTTCACCTTTCGGTTAAGGTTTTGAAAAGCTCGATACGTTAATGGACCTTGTCTACACACACCCACACAATTTTATGTCTCATTTTTACATTAATCGGATGAAAGAGGGAAAATATTAAATAGGGTTAGGTATTGGTGCGACAAGAGATTATCACAGGCTTCGTGGCCCTTTCCACATCACAAAAGGGTAAAATCAAATCTTCCTTTGATTTAAATATGATTTATTTTGGAATTTTATATATTCTTAAAGCTTTTAATATTAATTAATATTTTAAGAGAATATGTTTATATATATATATATATATAATTAATTTCATTCTCTATAGTTATAGAGAATACGTCTTTTTAGTATATATAAGAAATTAATTTCATTATGTATATTTATAAATAGATAATATTTTTACAATAAGGTGTTTTATATCTAATGATTTAGAGATAGTAAAGTAATAATAAAGTAATGATGATTGATGACAACAAATATTATTATTGACGTTGATAACAATATATTAGTGTCGGTGATGAGCAATTGTTTTATCAATTAATATGAATATTAGATTGGTATTTGTGTTGATGACTATGAATACCACATCATTGTCTGTATATGCAAAATGTATTGTTGATGTCAATGACATTCTATACTATAGGATGTCAACATCGATCGCAACATCACTTCATCAACATCAACCAAATGAAACTAGCTTGTCAATTCTTATGGTGTGTTGCATGCTCTGTAACTATTACAACTACTATACTAGATTGTGTTAGTTATATAAAGCCATTATTATGACCAAGTAGGGTTGAAATTAGAGAGTTGTATATATGGATCCTTAGTGATGTATTACACCTCCTCTCATTTCTTATTTATGTGTTTGAATATTGTCATATTATATGTCGTTGCTTGTATTTTTAATATAGCAATGCTTGCTTGTTTAGTAGCAAGTACTTTCAATAGATAAATGCAACTTATAATTTTCTTAGATTATTATATATTCCCATAATACTACATTGGTTTCATTGTTAGTTGTAACTTATCCAAGGTTTGGAAGAAAAACTATGAAAAAGGAGTAAGAGTAAACTTTGTTGATGAGTGAAAGAGAGATAAGAGAGTGATAGAACTAGAAGCTTGGGCATTACATCAAAAAGTACATAAAAAGAAATAGTTTGACCTTGGCACTAGAAAAAAAGGTTTTCCATAGAACCTCAAAACAAATTCCTTGAAGCAATCCTAAAAGTGATCAAGAAGCTCATGAACTTTAGCAACGAATGAGAATACTCCAACAAGAAGGTTTTCTAATCACACATGAGAAACGTTATTGGAAGGAAAAGCCCTTAAAGTGGTTAGAGAAAATCTTGGATGATTGCTATGAAGATTAGAGAGTGGAAGAAAGAGTCTTTGTAAAGAATGTAAAATATATAATTTACATCAATTTGCATGAAAGATTCTTTTGCATCATACCCACACTACTTCATGAACTCTTAATAGAGAAGAGTGCAACCCACATTATTGATAAATGCCCCCCTTTACTAATTCATTCCAGGAAGCATGCTAAAAAAATACAATATCCTTCTCAATTT
The DNA here is from genome assembly GCA_031772625.1 of Pinus tabuliformis. Lineage (NCBI taxonomy): Eukaryota > Viridiplantae > Streptophyta > Pinopsida > Pinales > Pinaceae > Pinus > Pinus tabuliformis. The sequence continues at coordinate 46,538,772 of CM062815.1, forward strand.
ATAGAGTACTCAAGCAAATAATTTTAAGAAATAAGAGCACACAATTTGAGCTAGAATTTATCATTATATGACTTCTCATATATTTTGGCACTTTACAGGTGGAAATTTTTTAGGTAGGGCCCATTTTAGGCGTAGGTTTGACTTTGGTGATTTGGTGTCTAGAGACTTCCAAAGCCCATTTAGGAACTTAAATAACCATTTTTGGGGTCAAATTTTGCAAACAAAATTTTTTACCCTCTTGAAATTGTTCTAAACATTGAGTTTTTCAACATCATGAAAACTACCTTGATCAAACTTCGTGTGAAGAAGCTACTCCTCCAACAATTTGACCTATCATGTTGACCACCATGATACCAAGTGGATGTCGCATCAGCTTCCACTACTCACACATGTGGAGATCACCAACTGTGTACTTTCAAGAAGATTCTAAAGGGTGAAAAACCTTAACATTGATTGGGAGTTGAGGCATGTTGAAACCCTAACCTTAAATCATTATTATGTCATGTTAAACATTGGGTTGCTAAGAAAGGAAAGGTTTCCATTCTTATTGTGCTTAGTATCATTCCATAGTAGACTAGAGCATTGAGAGTAGATATTGAAGAAAAGTAGTGGAAGTAGAAGGTCCCACAATAGTCATATAAGTCATAGTGTCCATGGAAACTCCATCGTAACACACCTGACCCCCTAATGTCGCATTAGGATTGTGGGGTGTAATTAGACCTAACCTTCAAGGTTTGTTATGAAGATGGGGTTACAGAACTTTCCTCTTTTCTCTACCATCTTAAATTATAATTATGATTATGTCCTTGTCTTCCACTCGTCGAGAGCCTTCCAATGATATAAATGGCATCTCATTACGAGCTCCTTGCACAAAGTTATGCTCATTTGGATATTTACCTTTTTAGGGCCACATCCACATCCGTACAAGCCCATGTGGCTGACATGTAGTGGTCCTTAGCAATGCATTACTCCCATACTAGTCCACATCCTTGGCCCACCTTTCATATAAGATCTTGTCGTATTATCATTTTCCATAATATGTACTTTGTCCAAATTCATAGGGTTCACATATGTCAATACTCTCGTGGCTCTATATGTTGATAATCTAGTATGGGTATAAAACACACCCCACCCCACCCCATGATATGTTGATACATTGATATGGGTAGAAACCCCAATTTATCAGTATACTAATATGAGTAGGACCCTCAATATGCCAATACACCAAGATATCAGTAATTCCCTATAACTGCAAATCCTTGTAATGCACTGATAGGTTGATAAGCCAATGGAAAACTTAGTGTGTGTTGGATTTCCAATTTGCCAATATATTTTCCATTCAATTTTTTTTTTCTTAGACATTTTCCTACAGGTTGTCACCCATTCATTGCCCTTCTTACCCGATTTTTCCATAAATTTGTCGTAATACACTTGAAAATGTTGAAGTAGTTAATTATTGTCATTTTCCTTTATTTTCAATCGATTAAAAAGGATAATTCTTGATTTCTTACTAACGATGATTTTGTGTAGCCAGTTCTTATAACTCCTATGCACTTCAGCAACCAACCACCAAGGTTGGTACATCTATGTGACTCTAAAGAGAATTTTGAGATATTGGTTTTGTCTCTAGCATCGATAAAATGATTTTATGTTATTCACATTGCACCCATGTCTATTCTAGAAGACCCTAGGTAATGATCAACAGATCAGACAGTTCACGTTACGCAAAATTGAGTCATTAGCTTTGGGCACAATGTTTAGGCAAATGGAGCAGAATTTGGAAAAACTAAAACATGGGTTTTGTTTATAACATCCCTAATTAGGTTGGAAGGAAGAATTTCCTCCAAAAAAAGTGTGCATATTGGGAGATATTGGTTTTTTTTCAAATGTTGATTTTTGGTTGTGTTGTTGACCAACTAGGCCACAAATTGAGTGACCAATTAACCAAATGCACCATATCAAGTTATTCTTAAGAGATTTCATGCCAAATAAACCATATGTAATCATATATTAACCTAGGAATGTATAAAAATCAATCATTTGTTGATTAATCATGATTTGGCGGACAATTTTTAGGGGAATTAATTCCAATTGGCCCCTAATATTTCTTGTATAAATTCATGAGAAAAAATTAAGATTAGGGATTGCTAGAGGGTAGATTTTGTCACGTATTCATGGATATCCATGTGGTGACCACTGGGATCAAACTATGTTGTGTTATCCTTGATGTAAACTATGGATTTTTTAATACAAGTTGTTGTGATCATGTTTCGTTTTTTGTTTCATTAATTCCTTTTGTGATTTATGTTTTCTCTAGGAGGAAACATTACTAGTTGGCTTAGGCCCACCAACCCAGTGCATTTCCCCTTCCATCTTGTGTGATTTCAGGTTAGTTTACTCGGTGTGTTGTTTGAATATCATAAGAATTATTTTGTTTGATAGATGTATTCGTTTAGTGGATAGATCACATAGTTTCATGAGGAATGCTTGTGTTATTTATGCATAGATCACTGTATTTTGATCAGTATAGTAAATTGATTATGATTTGGATTTGGAATATGCATGAACTCTTGACTCAGATCTGGCAATGGATCTCATGCGTTAAATCTTGTCTTTGTTCATATGTTGTTTAATATATTGATCATTGGTTTGAGCACACATAATCTCAACAAGTAACTAGGTGAAGGGTTGGATTATAAGATATTTTGTCACTATGTATTTTTATTTGTCCATGATAGCTCTGCTTAATGTATGCAAGATCAGGGAGGTTAACTCTGCAATATTCCATTTACATTTGGTACCTTGCAGATATTATGCAGAGGGTTCACCATTATTAAAAGATACTTCTCTATTCACGCGTGTTAAGACTCTTTTTGTATCTTGTGTGTGTGTATCAAATTGACAAAGGTTGTGTGCTATTTGTACGTTATAAGTTAATTAGTTTCAAGACCTGAGTTTTGAGAGATGACACATTATTTTCTTGTTATTATTAAAGGAGTAACCTATGTACATTGTTTGATGACTAATAATTTGTAGGTTTGATCAAATATTTCTAATAGTGTCAAATAGGATTTTCTTTTGCTATTACATGCTTCATGTCATATCCCCTTTATCTTATATCTAAATCACATAATAAGTATGTGGCAACTGTAAACCCCGAGGGAAACCTAGGTTTAGTTATCCTTTCCTTTTACATGTGTGACAACAATGCCACTTAGCTAGGAGTTGTTTGCTAAGATTAGGTTTTATTTTCTACCTTATGCTCTTAGAAACCATAATGAGCTCTTAAGTCCCTTTTTCCATTGGGGAACTAAGTTAGACATTAGGTAAACCATCGTAGGGGGAGTCAATGCTAAGAACTTAATGGATAAACCACAATGAGATCTTAAGTCCATTTTTCTATTGGAGAACTAAGTGAGACATTAAGTCAACCAACCTAGGAGGAGGAAACACTAAGAACTTAATGGCCTTGTTAGTTAGGAATATTTCATGCTTTAATTAGGACACTACCACTGGAGGTATTCCAATTATTTCTACCCAGGAGACTGTGCTCTGATAGAAACCAAGGTGATGCTAGTTTTTTATACTGGTTGTATGAAATTCCTTTTAGGAAGATAGAAAAATCTTAGTTAACAAGTCTTTGTAGGTCTTTCCTCGGCACAAACTATGTAGTGCCTCTAAGTCTATGACTCTTGGATTGACAAAGTAAGTTTTGATTAATTTCCTTGACAAATACTACATGTAACATTTTGGTGTCATTGTTTGGGAGGCATTAGTGACCTGAGTTTCTTCGATTAGATTCCATAACATTTAAGACTTGGAGGAGGAGGGAAGGTAAGATGAGAGGTAAGAACATGTGCTGCCACCTCAGGTGTGCCCCACAAGCTCGTGTTGTGTTGGTCACACAATGTGGTTTGATCCAAGAAAATGCAGTTGTGTTGACATTATTGAGTCAGAATCTGATCTAGGTGGATATCAATGGCCACCCACCTATTCCACTTAGACCCCCACAATTGTTTCTTTTAGTTTCCTTAATTGTAACACAACTTACTATTTTTTGCTGTTTTTCAGGTCCAAAATTTCCGGAGCCGTTTTAAGGGCCTAAAAGACGTCCTTTTTTTCTTTTTCTTTTTTTGGGGGGGGAGGGGGGAACAGAGAGTTCAAAAAAGTGAAAGTTCAATGTACTAATATTTTTTCATCCTGCTCTTGGAGATCTTTGAAACAAGGTATTATGATAGCCAAATGGAGATCGTATGCCAAAGTTATGACCCTAGGAAGTTGACATTCCAGCTAATCCCAATGGGGCCCATAAGCTTTTGGCTCTTCATCTCCTAAGGTTAGGTTTTTGGATGTTTAGGGTTTCTCATTGTTTCTTAATGATTAAAAGGCCTTTGAGGCTCATTATAGCACAGCTCAAAGGCATGGATCTGCCACATCTCTTCTCGGAGATAAGCTACCAGTGCCCGAGCTAGTTTATTTCCATTCTACATGTAAAAAAATTTCAATATTTTATTAATGAAGTGAAGTTCATTCTACATCTGTATTTTCATTTCATTCTTGTATAGATATAGATAAACGGTATCAAAGCAGTCTACTCATTTTTCTTCTTTTTTTGCATGCCCCCAACGAGGTCAGGGTATAAGGAGTTAGGGCTTGAACTGGTTGAACCTTTGCAAGGTTGGCATCACTGACCCCGATGACCTCCCATGATGGAATAAAAGAAAGACAAGGGAGTAGGAGATCCTTTCAAAATATTGACCGAAGAAGCCCTCGAGCGACAAAGGAACGGGATGATGGACAACTTTTCCCAGATCCTTCGACGGATGCCCATAGGAAACACATATTCATCCAACAACCACCTTAGAGGTGCCACTCCATTTAAGGTACACGTCAACTTTGACATTCCCATATTTGAAGGCCAAATAGATGGATATGTTGTACATAAATGGTTAAGTATGTTGGAAGGATATTTTTTGGTTCATGATTTTTCTAATAGGGAAAAGATTACTTTCGCACTCCTCAAATCTATCCCCCACATCAAGGACTGGTGGGAAACCTATTGTGAGCGGAGGGATGAGAGGGAACCCTCACTGTTTTTCGTCGCACACACTTGGAATTCTTTCTCATATGCCATCAAGGAACAATATTACCCTATCAGGAGCTATGAAGATAAGTACATAAAATGGACCACATTGTTGTAGGGAAGGGACCAAGACATGCCAGAGTTCACAAATATTTTTCATACCCTTCACATGAAGTTGGGTATCAAGGATTCTAAGCGGAATATAGTACTCAAGTATCGCAATTATCTACACAAATACATCCGAGTTGAGATGGATTTCCTGGACATCTCCTCACTTGGCATCGCCTACCGATACGTTGTCAAGATCAAGCAAAAATTTAGCCAAAAGAAGCGAGACTTTGGAGAATATGAAGCAAGGGAAAGGCGCCCCCAAACCGCAGAACAAAGTACAATGCTAAGGTGAGGTGACCAAGGACAACCCATCGAAGCCGCAAGCAAAGAACAACACCACAAAGACAAAGAAGGACATAGGAAAGTGGTGTGAGTTCCATAAGAGCCCCACTCACAGCACAAGTGAGTGTCGAACCAAACAGTCACTAGTGGTCGAGTTGAAGGCTTCAGAGTCATATGCATGTTTTGACTCTGAGTCAGTACCTGAAAAAGGGAAGCAAATTATTGATGCAGAGCCCAGCATCACTGCTACTGATGAGCCCCAAAAATGGATAATTATTTGGGCTCATTCAACTTCCTAATTCGACTTAATCCACCATTCTCATTAGTTTATTGCATGTTTTTAATTATATTTATGCTAATAGAGTGAATTGGGTTAGTCATTATGCCAACAAGTCTAATGGGTGCTTTGTGTAGCCTTTTTGGTCAATTTGGAGACAAAATTGAAGGTTTTAATGAGCACTTGGCAGCCAAATTCGTGGGAGAACAAGGGAGAGGATTTGTAGGAAGGTGTCCCCTTCATTTATGGGCCCTTACCTCGAATTCTACACCATCAGCTCGGAGTTCAAGGGCCACCAAATCAATTAACACAAGGGCAGCCAAGCAAGTCAAGTAGGACTGCTGTTAACTACAAGTTTTGGGCAGCCGAGTCCCTAAAGTTTAGGAGGACTATTGGGGTCCTCAATTTGTATAAATAAGAAGGCTTAGGGCCTCATTTGGGTTAGCTAGTGGTTAGTCATTTTGTAGCCAATGGTTAGTCATTTTGTAGGCAGAAGTTAGCTAGTCTGTAGTTCGATTTTTAGGCAGTAGATTAGCTTTGCTTTCAGCACATTTTCAAGTTTCCCTTGTGGACAGTTTTGATGTAACTCTTATTTTCTTGCTCAATAAAGATGAATCCAGCTTTGCACCAGCTCTAAATCTCTCTTAGGAGGCTGTAGCTCTTGGGGTTGGGCCCATCTCAAGCGCCCAGTACCTCCTTTGTTTATCTTTATGTGTTTTTGCTGCATTCTTAGAATAAAATCTGCTATTTAGATTTAAATATTGTGTTGTTGTTTAGGTTGCTTTTGATGATTAAAAAGGTTTTTCATGTTTAGATTTGCTTGATAGGTTAATCATAGGGAAGATCTTCAGAAAAAGGCTACCAAACACCTTGGATCTCACCTCCCCCTCAGTGGAATCATGAGCTGGGACCAATGTGACTTTGCTGCCAACAAAAACGTTGTTTTGCTTTGCCATGCAATTCTTAGTGTTGGAATCCTCTTTTGTAGATGTTGATATTAGTAGTGTTTAAATGCTTCAGTTGATGGTTGCTTAGTGGCATAAGTTAGTTCATGCATTTCATTTCGAATAAACTGTTGTTCATTTCCTTTTGTTGTTACTTAGGTCAGAATAGAGTAAAGTAACTAGGTCATAGGTTTTATAAGTGTTTGTTTGTTCAGTTTGAAAAACCACTTGCAGAGTACCTATTACCCTTCCTTACCTGCACATACTCCATCCAACCTACCTGTTTCATCCTTCACTCAGAACCCTTACCTTACATTTACCTCATTCGTTTACTTTGCCATGATTCTCATCTTCTTGTGCAACATCGTTTCATCCCTCCTTGAATAAATCTCACCATCTGCGCCACTCCTCGGCTCCATCCTCCAAGTCTTGAACTCCCCTACACCCCTATTTCACCTCCATACTCGTTCCTCCACCTTTTTCCCTCCATCCATTCTCCAAAATCCTCTTTTCAGAACATCCTGTAGAAAATTACAGAACATCCTGTAGAAATCTCTGAACATCCTGTAGAACCCCTGCAGACTTCCTGTAGAAGCTCACAAATGAGGTTTCTTGGTAGCCAAACTTTGTGAAACTCTTTGGAAGGGTGTTAGGGACTCCTTAGACCCTCTCTGAACCTTCTAAACCTTTTCCAAGCATTTCTCCTCCTTGATCCACCTCTGCACAGTAAAAAAATAGTTAAAAGCACATGCATGATAACTCTAACAACTTATTCAAAAATACAAAAAGATGTTTTCTTCAGATAGAGGTAGTCTAGACACATGTATTTTACCTTCATAGAAGTAATGGCATCTCTGTCAGTAGTTTGCATGCTCTCCTTTGCGTCAGTAGGACTAGCTGGTAGAATTAGGGTTTGCTAGGGTTTGCGTTTTCCTTCAGTTTTTCAATCTCTTTTCGCAAATAGATTAGCTCCATTCGAGTTATCTTTCATCCATCAATTAAAAAGCTTCTTCTAAGAGCTCATAGAAGTTGGCTTAAGCTCCTAGCGGACTTGTGCCAACTGACCAAGTGACAGCTGCGGCAAGAGCTAGTACTTGTGCATACAGCATCGTCGCTTCCAAGTTTGTTACGAACTACCGGGTTGATAAAATTAAAGAAGGGAGTCTCAGGAGTTGCAGCATTATTGTTGCAATACTGGGGCTCACCATCTTTTTGGCGCCGTTGCCGGGGAAGCGTCAGATTACTGGTGATTGTTTCTTTTCTTCTATTTTCCACTACAATCTTCTGCTAAGTAGTTTATTTCATTTCCATTATGCAATTTCGCTTATGCAAAAGTAGATTAGCATTTCCCGCTTTCATAGATTAGCATTTCAATTCCGCAATTTCATTTCTGCAAGCGTAGATTAGCATTTCAATTCCGCAAGCGTAGACTACATTTCATTCCTGCAATTTCATTTAAGCAAAATAGATTAGTCCTTTCCTGCTTTCATTTCAATTCCACATTTTCATTTTAGCAAGATAGTTAGTTGCAGTTCAATCTATTTCATTTTTGCAGGTAGAAGTAGAAAAAAAAACAAAAATCAACCAAAAATATTTCTTTTAATGCCTTGTAGGAGTAGAGATAATTTAGAAAAATATTTGCACAACACCCCCCACTGCTTCACACAGCCAACCTTCTCTCTTCTTCGATGGCTGTGATTAAGAAGAATCCCTAGGTGGACATCAAGGCATCCTTAAAGAACCTCTAGGGGAGAAGAAGAAGAAAACATTCCTCTGGAGCGAATGGCTACAAGCAGAAATGTTGGGAGCAGTACCTTATCCAAAAATGAATTTGCAAATCAGATCGAAGATTTCAAGAGTGATATGAGGCAGTTTCTTGCCATGCAACTGGATACCTTGCGGATCCAAAGGAAGCAAGAGGAAGCCAAGAGGGCTTTGGCCATCTTTTGTCCCATGTGAACTAGAAAGCATCTTAGGGACGAATGTCCAATGCACTCCCTAGAAGTGTGTTTCATCTGTGAAGAATACCATCCTACGAATCAGTGCCCTTCCTTGCCTGGAATCAAAGCTGCATATCAGAGGGCAAAAGGAGCCACTGAATCACTCTATTATATGAACCAAAGGAGGCCACATGGACCTAGATCTTACTAGCATGAACTACAAGGGACATCCGAGACCTACTGTGACCCCTATCAAGCCACTTTCATGCCTTCTTGGGGTCCCCCTGCTCATCCTTCCTGGTTCACACCTCCTCCTTGTTCCTTCCCAGATCCATATTATGCCCAACCAGTTGCTCATTCGTTTCATTCTTATGCTCAGCCACAGCCTCAGTGGAATGCACCTCATCAGGGGTGGAGGCCCCAATACAACACTCTTCCCACTTCTTTTCCTCCACCACCTACTCATCCACAACCATTGCCTCCTGCTCCACCAAGGCAACCCCAAATGCCTGCCCAACCACAACCCCATCCACATCCATCTCAAATATACACCCCCACTCAACTACCCATACCACCATTTCCAAACCCGCACATTGGAATAGCTCAACCTAATTGCAAAGCTGAGGCACAACATGTCCAAATGACTCCTCTTGAGCTTAATGATCTTCACCATAGCTCAGGAAAAGCATTGCAAAAAAGAGATTATCTTGAAAGCATTGAAGGACCACATCCGGCAAAAGAAGATTCAAAAGAGGAGATCAAAGAACCATGGGCTGCACTTGATGAAGAGAAGAGATCAGAATCAGAGATCGAGAGAGTTCCCTCATGGTTACCATCAAATCCTCCATGTACTCAAGAGAAATATCAGCAAAAAGAGGAAGATGAGAAGGTCATGATAGAAGGTGACATGAAGAATGATCCAGATCAGCAAAAGGACCAAGGATATCAAATCTATATTGAGACATGGTTCCAAACAGTCACTAAGTTGCAGCAGTACTCTCTTCCTCAGCTATGTTTGATCCCTTCAAAGTCAGATCATTTTGTCTCTAAGATCTGGATAGTTGTCAAAGTAAGCATTTCGAGCCTTCACATCATTTTGTCACTAATCTCGATGTGCACATGGCTCCATTGGAAGTATTCTTACACTTGAAAATGATTTTGTTTTTCAAGTAGGGTAGGGTAGAGAAAAAAATGAAAATAAGAAGAGATAAAAAATCTAAGGTGAAAACCTCCTTGGAGGCGCCTTAGATTGGCTCATTGATTGAAAACTTCCATGAGGCGGTCAATGGGTTGGGAAAAAAGAGAAAAGAGAATAAGATCTCTGGCTGAAAACCTCCCTTGGAGGCGCCCAGGGCAGGCAATTAGGGTGAAAACCTCCATGAGGCGCCCTAGTTGTTTTTCAAAAAAAAAAGAGAAAAAGAAAAAGAAAAAGAAATCTAATTTCCATTGAATAATTTCAGGTTGCAGCAATGACATTGCAGGTCAGGAGGATCACTCAAAACAAAGACAAAGGAGTTTTTGTGCCTTCTAGAGGAAGTTCTATATTTCTACAGGAAACATCCTGTAGAACCTTCAAGCGAGCCAGATTCGATTTTGGAAGGGGATCTAAAGCTTGGAATCTGTTGGTTAGGCCTGCAAGCACCTCTGTGTCCATCCCTCACCTTTCTCCATCATTTTTCCACCTCATTGTGCTTCTACATTGTGCTTCTACATGAAGTTCCTGTAGAAATTGTAGGAAGCTAGAAATGGATTTCAAAGAGGCGGTTTGGTTAACATGGTAGCTTCCTCAAGGGTTCAGAAGTCCTCCTGCACTTTTCAAACTCCTCCTCCATCATCTCCATGCCTGCATCACAACCCAAGCTCAGTTTTTCTTACCATGCAACAAAACTGCAAAATGCCTTGAAGCAAAAATACCTAGAACAGAATTTGTTTTTGCCCTAACTTGAAAACCATGCATCCATTTGAAAAACCATTTTATGGGGAATTGTACAAGGGTGATGGCAACATGCCTGAGTAGTTTCAGCCAATTCCGGTGCACGGTTTCCGAGAAATCAGCCTCCATCTCCTTCAACCATTTTTGCATTTTCCCCATATCCGTGCATCCGTTTCAAAACCTATTTCATTGGGAGATGCACATGGGTAATAGTAGCCTACCCAAGCAGTTTCAGCCGATTCCGATGCACGGTTTCCGAGAAATTGATCTCTGAAATCTTCAGCCATTTTCCATTTTTCTCGAAATCTGTGCATCCATTGATCGCAATTTTGCTATGGGAGGTGCATCATGATGATAGGAACATGCTCAGCAAGTTTCAGATCGATCCGGTTTACCGTTTGGGAGCAATGGTGAAAACAAGTTCTGGTCCGGTGAAAATTCAGCAGCAGCAGCTTGAAGGTGCAGATCTGAGCGTGGAAATGAACTCTTGCAGCATGCATCCGGCTAGAGGACACCTGCACAAGGTAAACAACCAAAAATCATCAGCCAAGCCCTCATGCAACCAAAGAAACCAGTGCATGCAGCAATGACTAGCCACAACACCTCCCAACAGCCATTTGACTTCAGGTACGTGACTGAAACTCGTTCTTCTATTGCACAAATCTAATTTAAAAACTGCATGAATGAATGGAATGGTGGAATTAAGCCACGAATATAGCAAGGTTAAGCCGATTGCCTTCTCTATCACTCAGCCGGAAGTCATGCAGTACACGTGGACAACTGACTTACGTGAAAATTAAAGCAATCAGGAGTGTTGGCCGTTTAAACTTCAGTTCAATTCACGGCAGTGATTACAGGGGGAAAACGCACAGTTCAGGAACAACACTTCCAGTTGCATGTGGCCACGTACACTTGGCCACTTCACTCTCTCACGTGAATCACGCTACAGTTAAACGACGCTCGGCTGAAACTCTCACCACTCTTTGTTCAACTGCGGTCAACTGAAGCACATGTCCACCACTTCCATATCAGTTAACCAGTGGTCCTCTACAAGATTTCTGCCTGGTTTCTCGAGATTTCTGCCGTTTCTTAAAGAAATTCCCGCCTGTCACGCTCTACAGGCGTTTCTACAAGAAGTCTTCTACAGGAAACATAGAAAACAACCTTCCAGAGCAGAAAAGCCTGGATTTTTCTTCGATAAATTGGAGTTTTGAAGAGAGGTAGGCTTGAACATGCCATCCCCATGCTTAATTTTCGAAAGGTGGTGAATTATCTCGTTTGAAGTGAAAAATATTGGAACCAATCTGCCTGTGGGTCCAGACAGTGTTTTGCTTATATAATACACAGAATTTCTTTTGAATGGTGCTGCGTCATATTCACCTCCACGGTTCCTGCCAGAAAACTCTCCCCATTTTAATGACAAACCACTGTAACGCTCACCTGTGCACATATAAAATACTTTTTTTGTGACTGTTATATGGTTAGTGTGAAAAGTAGCTCTGCACTCTGTCTGTGAGGGCTTAATTCCTTTTGAAAAGTTTATTTTTGGGCGGCAGCAGTATTATAACCAAAGAATTGGTGAAAGGGGAGATACAAACAATAGAGAAATCTTGTCCTGAGAACCAAGGAGGAAAGCCACATCTGAATTTCCATTCTAACCAAAGCTCAAGCCGAAAACAGGGTATTCTCACCATGCCTGGAGGGTTTATCAGAAAGGAACCCTCGGATTCCAAGAAGTTGAGAGAAACTCCTGAGGTGGTAGACCTGTTTACCTGTGCAAAGTGGATGACCTTCTGTGATAAAATTCAAGGTCATGATGATGAAATCACAGAGGAGTTCCTTAAGTTCCTGCAGCCCAAATCAAAAACATTAGCAACTGTGGATTTCAGAGGGTTGACCCTAAAGCTTACCCCACCACTCATTAGAAGAGAAAGCCAGTGGAAAAGAAACACAAGAAAGACCACCACAGAAGGAACAAGAAGAGGAATGAGGGAAAAGGACAAGCTGTTGAGGCCAAAGCTGTGGGTGAAGTAAAAACACAAACGCCAAGGGAGAAGCGGTTGCAAGCACGGGCAAAGAAGACTGAAAAAGGCCAAACAAGTAGGGACACACCCAAGGCAACCACAGCACAGGTCAAGGAGAAGGCACCCCTAGCCAAGCAATCCAAACTAGAGAAAATTGGTTCTACAGGAAGCCAGCAGACTGTTTCTATAGGAAGACAAAGAACTACTTCTACAGGAAGCCAGAAATCAGCTACAAGACTTTCTACAGGAAGTCCTGAAAAAGGGAAGCAGAAGGAGAAATCGGCCGAAATCCTAGCTAGGGAGGCAGCAGCTGTGTTGGCCGCCCTAAGTACCTCTCCCAAGCTGAAGGAGAAGTGAAAGAGGGAGCTTCCACTATATTTTAAGGCAAGAAAGGGCATGCAGATACTCTAGGAAAAGAAGCACAGGCAGTGGGAAGAAGCAAAGAGAAAAGCATGGTTTCATGACATAGAAGAGGGCATCACTTCAAAAGCTTGGCATGACAGGGAGGCCACCAGGGCCATCAAAGATGAGGAGATAAATTGGTTGCTCAGAGGATGAGCAACACTTTCAGTAGGGGGGTGATGATGAGCCCAAAAATGGATAATTATTTGGGCTCATTCAACTTCCTAATTCGACTTAATCCACCATTCTCATTAGTTTATTGCATGTTTTTAATTATATTTATGCTAATAGAGTGAATTGGGTTAGTCATTATGCCAACAAGTCTAATGGGTGCTTTGTGTAGCCTTTTTGGTCAATTTGGAGACAAAATTGAAGGTTTTAATGAGCACTTGGCAGCCAAATTCGTGGGAGAACAAGGGAGAGGATTTGTAGGAAGGTGTCCCCTTCATTTATGGGCCCTTACCTCGAATTCTCCACCATCAGCTCGGAGTTCAAGGGCCACCAAATCAATTAACACAAGGGCAGCCAAGCAAGTCAAGTAGGACTGCTGTTAACTACAAGTTTTGGGCAGCCGAGTCCTTGCATATAAAACACAGGACATGTCCTCTTCCTCTTCTTGTGTCTTGGGAAACTGTTCAACAGATAACCTCACACCTACAAGAATAGGAACCTTCACCGGTTTACTATCCTGCATATTAAACCTCTGCAATATTGTCTCGACATACTTCCTCTGGTTTAACCAGAGCTTCCTCTTTTCTCGATCTCTTTTAATTTCCATGCCCAAAATATAGTTTGCAGCACCAAGATCTTTCATGTCAAATTTGGAGGACAATTGGGTCTTCAAATCCTGGATAACTTCTTTGTCATTTCCAATCAACAACATATCATCCAAATACAAGACCAGATAAATAACACGGTCACCAATTAATTTAAAATACACACAGGGATCTTCTTTGCTTCTGGTGAAGCCAAGTCCCCGTATAAATGTATCAAATTTCTGATACCACATCCTTGGTGACTGTTTTAACCCATATAGAGACTTCTTTAACTTACATACAAGTTCTTTCTTACCCTTCACCGCAAAGCCTTCAGGTTGCTTCATGTAGATCTCCTCTTCTAGATCCCCATGAAGAAATGTTGTCTTCACATTCATCTGTTCTACCTCAAAATCAAAAGCAGCAACAATAGATAAAAGTATTCTAATAGAAGTTACCTTGGCAACAGGAGAAAAAATATCACCAAAATCAATTCCCGGTACCTACGAATAACCTTTTGCTACCAACCGAGCTTTGTATTTCTCCACTTTTCCTTCCGCATTTGTCTTCTTTTTGAACACCCATTTGCTGCCAATGGGTTTCCTTCCAACCGGCAACTCCACTAGATCCCAAGCCTCATTTTTGTGCAAAGATTCCATTTCATCAACCATGGCCTCTTTCCAGAGTTTTCCATCCTCTGAATCCATTGCTTCCTTCACAGTTCTGGGATCATCATCAGTAACAGACAAAGAAAAATTTGAACAGAAAGTAGATGGACTATACCTTTCTGGCTGCCTTCTTTCTCGAACTGATCTTCTCACAGCCGGAGTTTGTGGCTCTTCATCTTCTAATTCCTCCTCTACTGTAGAGTCTGATTCTTCCTCCTTTAGCTCAAACTCTATCTTCTCAGGTTCCTTTGGTTGGACTTCATGTTTAATAACACCTTTCACCTCTCTGAACACCACATCTCGGCTATACATAGCCTTCCTTGTTACTGGGTTCCAAAGCTTATAACCCTTTAAACTGTCCTTATACCCAATAAAGATGCACTTTTCATATTTACTATCCAACTTAGTTCTTTTCTCCTTTGGAACATGTACATATGCATCACATCCAAATACCCTCAGATGTGAAAGAGAGGGTTTCTTACTAGTCCATACCTCTTGTGGAGTCTTATCCTCCAATGCTGATGAAGGTGACCTGTTGACCAGGTAACATGTAGTATCCACCGCCTCTGCCCAAAATTCTTGTCCTAACCCAACACCACTGAGCATGCTTCTTGCCCTTTCCATCAACGTCTTATTCATTCTTTCTGTAACTCCATTTTGCTGAGGTGTATATGGAGTAGTCTTTTGTCGTGCTATACCACAGTTCTTACAGAATTCTTCAAATTCCTTGCTGCAAAACTCTCCACCATTATCTGTACTCAGCACCTTTATCTTCTTCTCTGTCTGATTTTCCACGAGCCTTAAATTCTTTAAACCTGTTAAAGGCTTCAGATTTCTTCTTAAGGAAATATATCCATGTATTCCTTGAGAAGTCATCTATAAATGATACATAGTACACAGACTTACCCAGTGATGGAACCTTCACAGGTCCAAACACATCACTGTGCACAAGTTCTAATATATGTTTCACCCTCTTACTACCAGAGGGGAAACTCACCCGATTCTACTTCCCATATACACAATTTTCATAGAAATCAAAATCCAAAGAGCCATTACTCATACCTTCTACCATACCTTTACCATGAAGTATTCGAAGGCCCTTCTCTCCAATATGTCAAAGCCTTTGATGCCACAACATGGTCTTTTCTCCAGAGACCACTAGATTTTTTGCTCCACTTTCAGGAACCACGGAACTGTTGCACCCATCAACAATAGTGTTACCTTGCAGCTTGTACAGAGTTGCAATCCGAACTCCCCACATCAATACCAGTGCTCCCCGAACCATCTTGCAGGTATCCTTATCGAACATTGTTTTTACACCTGCATCATCCAGCTTACTAACAAACATCAGATTTTTGGCTAATGCAGGAATATGTAGAACACCTAGAAGTGTTCTAACCCTTCCACCTTTCAGCTTCAACTTTACTTTTCCACAACCAATGATTCTAGCCTTCATGTCATCCCCCAAGAAGACATCACCACCATCATATTTCTCATACTCACAGAACCACTCTCTATGGGGAGTGAAGTGAAAGGATGCACCTGAGTCAATCAACCATGCCTCATGATATACATGTGTACTTGAAGAAGCCAAGTACACATCCCCACCTTCATCTGAGGTGGTTTTCACCTCTGCAGAAGGAGCCTCATCAGATCCCTTTCCTTTGTCAGGAGCTTTAGATTTACAGTCCCTTTTGAAGTGGCCTTCCTTTCCGCATTTCCAGCACACCACCTTTACAAGTTTTCCTGGAGATTTAGATCTCCCTCTAGATTTAGATCTCCCACTCAATGACTTATTTTTGTTTCTGTTCTGGGACCGTCCTCATACAGACAAGGCATCACCATTTTGGCTCTCCATATTTTTCCGTCTCATCTCCTCCGTCAGCAAAGTTGAGACTATTTCATCAAATTGCAAGGCAGTTGCATTGCTACCTATTGCAATAACCAGACTATCCCACGAATCTGGTAGAGAACACAACAAATTGATGCACTTATCTTCATCTGAAATTTTAATATCAACAGATGCTAACTGACTTACCACAATATTAAATGCATTCAGATGCTCTGTCACCGAGTCTCCATCTTTCATCCTCAGGTTATACAGCTTTTTCTGCAGGAACAGTTTATTCACCAGAGACTTAGATTGGTACAAAGTCCCTAACTTGTCCCACAAAGCCTTTGCTATAGCTTCCCCTGATACATTCAACAATATTGAATCTGAGACGCACAATCGTATTGTGCTCTTTGCCTTCCGATCCAACTTCTTCCATTCTTCATTGGACACTCCCGTTGGTTTAGTATCCAGATCTACCATGATCCATTGATCTTTATCCACCAGCAGATCCTCCATCTTGAGTTTCCACAACTCAAAACACTGACCATTAAATTTCTCGATCTCTATCTTTCCACCGCTCACCATCTTCTTTCACCACCAGAATTGATCTTGCAGATCTCCCACTGAACAGGGTCTACCACAGGCCCGAGCGAAACCCCTCAGCAACAAAGGCGTCCCCTTGAAGCCAAATCTGCTCTGATACCAACTGTAGGTTTTAACCCCGTACAGAAATTACCTGCATACGAATTCTAAAACATAGAAAATAAATAATGCGAGAGCAGAACACATAAAACACATATACACAGAGATTTTCCCCTGGATCCCAAAACCGGGACTGCTAGCTTGATTTTTCATTATTGTTCCTTTCAATGTTATAATACATATTTATACATTCCGAAGCATCCAATACCATGGACCGAAAACCATCGCGTCCAAAAAACATGTGCGAAAATCATGCACAAAACCATAGGTGGGTCCGCCCAACCTAACATAGGGTCCAAAACCAAAATTTTCTGGGGCACTGCCCCGGACCCCATAAAGTGGGGTTACGGGTGCCCCTCAAACCCCCTATTAACTACGTGGAAAGAATATAACACAACCCAACATGGATAAGGGCATGGAAGAACACAGGTACATCTTCTACTCACCCACAGGGGTATCCCTACACTATTAGTTCAAGCATTTGATCGATCTAACCCCTAAAGCACCTCTACCCAATGGGTAGATATACCACTGCTCCATTATGAAAAATGAAGAGATCAAGAAACAAATCCAAGAGTTGCTGCAAAAAAGGCACATTTGATCAAGTTCTTCACCTTGTGGGAGCCCTATTGTATTTGTATAGAAGAAGGGCGAGACCTAGAGGTTCCACATTGATTATTGGGCACTAAACAAACTCACTGTTAGGAACAAGTATCTAATCCCAAGAATTGATGACCTTTTGGACCAGCTCAAGGGGGGGGGGAGTATTTCAATAATATTGATTTGAAGTCTAGCTATCACTAGGTTCCAATAGAGCCCATAGATGTATGGAAGACAACCTTCAAATCTAAGGAGGACATTTTTGAATGGTTGGCCATGCCTTTCGGGTTGGCAAATGCCCCTACAACTTTTATGAGGTTGATGGATAATATCTTATGGCCCTTTACCAACACATTCTTGGTTTTTTATTTGGACGACATCCTCATCTTCAACAAGAATTGGTAGGAGCACTTGCAACACATTCGACGGGTCCTTCAAACCTTGTGGCATCGCAAATTGTGTGCCAAATTGGAGAAATGAACCTTTGGAATGAGCCAGGTCCAATATCTGGGTTACATCATAGATGAGCAAGACATGCATGTGGATCTAGCTAAGATCCAAGTCTCGACCACTCTAACAAATCTTCGTATATTTTTGGTCCTTGCCAATTTTTATTGGAGGTTAGTTTGGTATTCTCCCATATCACTTGGCCTTTGAGTTAGATTACCAAGGGTGGAATGAAAACAAAGTTTTCCTGGTTTGAGTCCTAACATAAGGCATTTTTTGAGTTGAAGCACAGTCTTTGCTTAGCACCTGCACTCACATTGCCAAACCTGCAAGAAACCATTTGAAATTGAGACAACCACCTCTGACTATGCTATTGATGCAGTTCTCACCCAACAAGGGCATACGATGGCATATCATAGTGAGACATTTTCTGATACAATTCAGAAGTACCCCACCTATAATAAAGAGATGTATTCAATTGCACAGGCTTTTCAACAATGGAAACATTACATTCTAGGGAAGGAGACGATCATCCACACATATCACCAACCTCTGCAGTTTATAGAGACACAAGGGAAGTTGCAGAATGATCGCCATCAAAAGTGGTCTACATATCTGCAACAATTCTACTTGAACATTAAATACAAAAAAGGCAGCAAAAATCATGTTGCAGATTGCCTCAGTTGGCTCCCAGTTGCACCACTAGCTATTTTTCTCAACTCTTATGGCCATGAGACTTCTGGATGGTCGGAACTGTACAAAAATGATCTAGAGATCACCACTGCATACCAAATGCTAGTGGATGGAAAGAAAGTTCCAGATTTCCACCTCTATAACACATTATTATGCTACCTGGGCCACATTTGTGTTCCTTCAAGCGAGCGTGCCAAGCTAATTTGGGAGGCACACTATAGTGGGGTTGTGGAGAAAACTATGGTCATACTATATAAGTATTTTTATTTTCCCAAACTCTGACATGATGTTGGAAAATATATCAGATCCTACACTTCCTATGCCATTTCCAAGCCAACCATAAAGAAGCAAGGCCTATACACTCCTCTGCCTACTCCCAGCCAGCCCTGGGAATCCATCACCATGGACTATCTATCTAGCCTACCTTCTACCAAGCATAGCAATGAATGTGTATTTGTGGTGGTGAAATTTTTTTTTAAGATGGTTATATTGGCAGCCTACAAGAAGAGTATCACAATAGAGGACACTGCCAAACACTTCTTTGAATGAGTGTGGGTACATTTTGGGATCCCACAAACCATTATATTAGATCAAGGTAGCAGGTTGCTGAGCACATTCTGGTCAAACCTCTGGACACTATTGGACAAAAAGCTCACCAAGGCAACTACATTCCATCTCCAGATTGATGGTCACATAGAGTTCATCAACAAGATGATAGTGCTCATAGCCTACATGTACAACTCCAAGCATCCACGAACTTGGGATGAGATCCTTTCCTATGTGTAACAAAGCTATAACAGAGCTCTCCATATCTCGACTGGTAGTAGTCCCTTTTAGGTGGGTATGGGATTTCAACAATTGTGTTTGATTGATGTTTCCATGTCTCATGCACCTACATAGACAAAATACACACATGTACAGTATGAGGATGATAAAGAAACCAGGTTTATTGAATGCATCCAACAAATTCACCAACAAGTTCATGACATATTGGAGAAGTCCAATGCCAAGAACAAGCTGCAATATGATCAACATCGAGTGCCACATAAGTTTTCGGTGGGCAAAAAATTTTGGTTGCATTTGCAGAAAGAACGCCTTGTTGGACCCCAACAGAAGATTTGACCACTTTGATACATGCCTTACACCATCACCAAGGTTGTGGGTGACAATGCTTTCAAGCTCAGAATTCCCCCATTCCTTGGAATATACCCAGTGTTCAATGTGGACCACCTTTGACCATACTTTCCGCCATTGTTGGACGCATCAAACATTGCGGAATAACTAACACCAACAGAGCTCAACCCAAACTGCACGGAACAAGCCACAAATGATCGAATTATGGACACAGATCAAGAGCACTCTCCAGCAGAAGATCTAATTTTATCAGGTTTTCAAAGATGGCTAACTCCTGCACTAAGGTAAGTGGCTCACCAGGGACCAAGTTCGACAGAAGTTTCCCCATCTCATGGAGGCACTCAACACAAAGGGGACCATTGCTTCCTAAGGGGGGAGGATTGATTCAGGTGGATATTGGTGGCCACCCGCCTATTCCACTTTGTCCCCCACCGTTTTTCCTTTCAGTTTCCTTAATTGTAGCACAACTTACTATTTTTGGCAATTTTTTGGGTCCTAAACTTTTGGAGTCGTTTTAAGGGCCTAAAATACATTTTTTGGGGAAAAAGAGAGGCTAGAAAAGTGCAAGACCAGTTTACCAGTTTTTTTTCTATTGGGTGTGTGGTATATTATTTCCATGACTAGCCACACACATGAAGCGGGGGGTTATAGGGGGTCAGTAGACCCCCTCTACAAGATTTGAGGTAGCACCCTGGGAAATTTTTTTTGGACCCTGTATTAGGTGGTCGGACCTACCTATGATTTTGTGCATGGGTTTTGCACATGGTTTTGGGCATGATGGTTTTTTGCCCATGGTATTTTGTAGATCTAGTTAAGGGAACTACGGTTATGTTCTAATCTAGGGTTAATGGATTGGGGTTTATGAATGCTTCAACATGTATATATATGTGTTGTAACATTGAAAGAAATATAATGAAAAATCAATCTGGTAGTCCCAGTTTTGGGATCCAGGGGAAAATCTCTATGTATTTGTTTTGTGTTTCTTGCCATTGTATATTTTCTGTTTTTGGTAAGAATTCGTTTCCAAGTGATTTATGTACAGGGTTAAAACCTACATTTGGTATTGGAGTTGTTTTGGCTTCAAGGGGACGCCTTTGCTATTGAGGGGTTTTGCTCGGGCATGTGGTAGACCCTGTTAAGTGGGAGATCTACGGGATTGATTCTTGCGGTGAAAGAAGATGGTGAGCAGTGGAAAGATAGAGATCGACAAATTTAATGGTCAAAGTTTTGAGTTGTGGAAACTCAAGATGGAGGATCTACTAGTGGATAAATATTAGTGGATTGCGGTAGATCCAGGTATTAAACCAACAACAATGTCAGCTGAATATTAGGCGAAGTTGGATCGGAAAGAAAAGAGCACAATACGCTTGTGTATCTCAGATTCATTATTGTTGAATGTATTAGGGGAAGCTACGACGAAGGCTTTGTGGGACAAGTTAGGGACTTTGTACTAATCTAAGTCTCTGGTGAATAAATTGTTCCTACGGAAAAAGTTGTATAACCTGAGGATGAAGGATGGAGACTCAGTGATAGAGCATCTGAATGCCTTTAATACTATGGTAATCCAATTGTTATCTGTTGATATTAAAATTTTAGATGAAGGTAAGTGCATTCATTTGTTGTGTTCTCTACCAGATTCGTGGGATAGTCTAGTTCTTTCAATATTCAGAAATACAACTACCTTGAAGTTTGATGAGATAGTCTCATCCTTGTTTTCATAGGAGTTGAGACGAAAAAATATGGAGGGCCAAAATGGAGATGCCTTGTCTGCACGAGAACAGTCCTAGAACAGAAACAAAAATAAGTCCTTGAGTGGGAGATCTAAATCTCTAGGAAAACTTGTAAAGGTGTGTTGGAAATGTGGAAAGGAAGGGCACTTCAAAAAGGAATGTAGATCTAAAGCTCCTGAGAAAGCAAAGGGATTTAATGATGCTCCTTATATAGAGGCGAAAACCACCTCAGATGAAGGTGGGGATGTGTGCTTAGATTCTTCTTCAAGTACACAGATATATCATGAGGCATGGTTGATTGACTCAAGTGCATCCTTTCACTTCACCCCCCACAGGGAGTGGTTCTGCGAGTTTGAGAAATATGATGGTGGTGATGTATTCTTAGGGGATGACAGGAAGTCTAGAATCATCAGATGTGGAAAAATCAATTTGAAGTTGAAAGGTGGAAGGATTAGAACACTTCCTAGTGTTCTTCATATTCCTGCATTGGCCAGAAATTTGATTTATGTAAGGAAGATGGATGATGCAGGTGTAAAAACAATGTTCGATAAAGATACATGCAAGATGGTTCAGGGAGCACTAGTATTGATGTGGGGAGTTCATAGTGGAACTTTGTACAAGCTTCTGGGTAGTACTATTATTGATAGGTGCAATAGTTCTATGGTTCCTGAAAGTGGAGCAGAAAATCTAGTGGTCTTTGGAGAAAATACCATGCTATGGCATCAAAGGCTTTTGATGATGTTCTTTACATGTTTATGTTGTTGTTCAACCTCTTACTTATGTTTAATTGCTCATAAAAATTAACATAAAAGTCATTTTTCACTTGCAAAAATTCATGAATCCTTAAGCACAATGAAAGCATTTTGTTTCTAATTTGAGGAGGATCTTAGGATAGTAATCAATCAGATCAAAAGCCCTAGATGGTTTTGGATTGATGTGTTTTATGAGATCTCACATTCATGCTTGGAATATGGAACGGGGGTGACTAGCTAAACAGAGCTTTGGCTCAGCCATGTCTACAGTCTGGTGGTTCATGGAGTCTCACAATTGGTTCACCTTTGCATCTACAATATGAGGTCATTTATCCTTGTTATTTCATGGGTATTATATTGGTTTATATGTGGATTATATGGTTGTTGTTTCCTTTGTATTTATGTTGTTATTATGATGGTTATGAACATGTATTATGACAGTAGCTATGTATGGATCTCATCATGTTTTCACTTGTAAATGAATGAACAATGTATCTATGGCCTACTGGATGGAATTGTAGCTAATATGTTGAGGCATCAATGCCTTTTAGCGATTCTCATAAGAGTATGAGACCCCTATGCTTAGATCTGTTGTTTATAGTTGTAAATTACATATTTGTGACATGTTTGGAAAAATGCATGTCATGGCTAATAGGGGTCTATTCAAGGGGTTGTTTAAGTAATTGAATTTGTATCACCATTCCATTGTTATATTTTTATTCTAAATGTGTCATTTAGTTTTGGGAAATGACCTGGGCTCTGGGCCTAAAAAAGTGGCTCAAATCTTGGGGATGTTGGAACAACACTGGGCAGAAAATTCCCTTGACGTTGGCATAACATGTTGTGGGAGCATCCAAATCCCTCTGGAAGCATGCATGTCCCAAACATGTGCATGCCTTTCCGCGGCACAATGCATGTGTGTGTGTGTGTCTACACTCCCTGTGCCTTAGGTGGATGCACCCGACCATGGGCATGCCCACCCACGACATAGGAGACCCCTAGCATGCAGGGGGATGATTCTCAGAATCACCCTCCTACCTGCCAAGGGGCCTTCGGTGGGTGTGCCTTCCAGGGGCACAACTACCCCTTGCCTACAAGGAGTCCGATTCTGAGAATCGACCCCTAGCAAGAAAGGGATTTCCAAATCTCATAGTCAACCCCATGCCTGCCAAGGGGTCGAGGGACAAATGTAATATATATATATATATATATAATAAATTAAAAATAAAAAATAAAAAAATTAAGGAATGGGTTTTTTTATGGTACCCTGGATGAACCTAACAACCCACTTGTCATGGGGGTCATTGTGCATGTTTTTGGTTTTTTGTTTTTGTTTTTCAATTTTGTTTTCTTTTGTTTGTTTACTTAAGATAATGGTTTTTTTGTAATTTACTTATATGTGTGTGTGTGTGTGTTTTGCAAGAAAATGACATCAAGGAATGTTTCTGTGAATCTTTCTGGACCAAATACAATAGATACATCATCTAGAGTTTGAGGTGGATGTAACACCCTCCTCCCACATCTACCTAAGTAACCAGCCAACCGAGGTAAACATGTGACGAGAAGTTACTATGATATCATTCGACTATATATGTGTCAGTTAAGGAAGTGGATGGAATCAATAGAAACACACCATACTGACCTTCCACATTAACAATAGAACTCCCAGGAGCCATCCCAACCACTCAGGTAACCAGCCCCTGAGACCAACTAAAGTTTTAGACCATTAAACCCTTAGACACTCCCTTGATATAGACAAGCATCCATTTAGGAGGCTCTAGATGCTCCATAACATGGGCAAGCATGTGTCTGGAGACATTTTTGCCCAGTGTTGTGCCTGTGTCTCCTATATTTGTGCCACTTTTTTTAGGCCAAGAGCCCAGGTCACTACCCAAAAGTCAATGCCACTTTCATAACTGAAAAATAACAACAGAATAATAATACAAATGCAATTACTTGAACAAGGATTTGAATGGACCCCTATTAGCCATGAAATGAATTTCTTCAAACATGTCACAATTATGTAATCTATAGGTTTAAACAACATATTTGAGCATAGGGGTACCATACTCATCTGAGAATTGGTAAGAAGCATTGATACATTGTCCATTCATTTACAAGTAAAAACATGATGAGATCCATACATAGGCACTGTCATAATACATCTTCATAACCAACATAATAACAACAAAAATACCAAGGAAAAAACAACCATATAATCCACATATAAACCAGTAAAATAGTCATGTATTAGCAAGGAGAAATAAGCTCATATTAATGATGCAAAGGCCAACTGGGTTTGGGACTTCCATGAAACACCTAACCGTAGACATGGTTGAGCCAAATCTCTCTTCATCTAGTCACCCCCATGCCATAGTCCAAGAATGAATGCGATATCTCATAAAACACATTAATCAAAACCATTCAGGGCTTCTAGAGGCTAAACCACTTCAACCCATCAAACAGTGATTCCACCTCATAGTCGGACATCACAAACCATCACCAGATTGGTCTATACCCAATCATTTTAGGGCTACAGAGCGTTTGTTCGAACCAAGGCTTCCAAGACTAGTATCTCAACCCACAACTTACTCCGGGTTTCCAGAGCGTTTATCTAACCAGGGCTTCTAGGACTAGTAACTCAACCCACCAAGGTCTTCCAAAGCGTTTGTGCAACTAAGGCTTCCAGGACTAGTAACTCAACCCACCAAGGGCTTCCAGGGCATTTTTCCAACCAAGGCTTCCAGGACTAGTAACTCAACCCAAGTTTTTATAAGGCTTCCAGAGTGTTTGTCCAACCAGGGCTTCCAGGAACTAGTAACTCAACCCAAGCTAAGGAAACATGAGAACCAACCAGAAAAACAAAGAAATAAACCCACAACACCATGGCTATCTAGGAAATTGAAAGGCTAGGAAAATCCACTATCAATTCAGGCAATCCTCCATGCCAATGAGAGATCATGACCAATAAACCACATGCATATACCATGAATTCCAAAACTAGTGAGCAAAACATACATGGAACTCGGTACCTGCAAGAAAAACCTGTTTTAGTTGTTGATCCCGATGTCCTCTTACGATTTCTTGCTCTTCCTTTTCCTTCTTGCTCGAAAAATTCAAGTATGTCACACTCTCCAAGAGTGCTCCAAGAAAACTCTAAGCGTCCAAGAGTATAATAGAGAGAGAATAGAGAGGGAACCCTGAAACTGAAGTAACAAAAGTCTGTGAACTAATCCTCTAAAGCCTTTTGATTAATGAGGCCTCTGTTTTCTTCATTTTCCATTATTTTCCTTCATTTTCCTCCTTACATGCAACTCGTGACCTTTCACCTCCCTTTTCTCCTAATTTCCATTATTTTCATAGATAAATGTTCCAAAATAACATTTTGCCTTTCCAAAGCCTTTGCCATTGCATTTTCCAATTTTCTTAGCCATTAATTAATCACAAGTGGTCCCCATTACTTTGTTTTTTCCCAACATTCAGCTTGGAATAGGTGTCCCATCACATGTGGTTATTATTTTTCCTTTATTAACTTTTATTACATGGAATTTTCACCAGGGTTGTTATAGAACCCTCCCTTGTGGGGGAACACCATCCTCGGTGTTCAACAACACCTACAAGCAACAAGGTTGATGTAAGTAAAACATATTTCCCATGGAGATTTATAACTTAGCTTGTTGCAGTATTTACAATGATCATCCTACTGAGAAACAAACCAACATGACAACATAACAAGTATAAAATCATAATGATGTGACACCCATACCACTTATTGGAGCTTTATAACATAGCTCATGGCGGTATTTACATCCATATACATATGTACATATATCAAGCATCACAAAAGCATGTACCAAAAATATATACCAAAACATCCGCTCAACCAGCGAATAAGGAAGGATACATATCCTGCATCTAATCTGCCATCTCCCATGCAGTTTCATCGGGCCCAAAGTGCTTCTATTGCACTTTAACCTGCTCGATTGCTCAGTTTCGGAGTATGAGCACCTTTCTCTGCAATATACACTGAGGCTCTGGAAGGAATTCTCCATCTGGCTCCACCTGCAATATAGACCAGTCAATCACATGATCATCATATTTAACATACTTCTTAAGCAATGACACAAGGAAAACATCATGGAATTTTACTGTCGAAGGCAGTGCAATTCGATAGGCTACTGGCCCAATCCTCTCAATAATCCTGAAAGGTCCACAAAATTGGGGTGCCATCTGGGCACATGATCCAATCTGCAAGGATCTCTTCTTTGGTTTGGTGAGTATGTACACATATTCCCCAACCTGGAACTCCTTGAACAACCTATTCTCATTGGTATAGCTCTTTCTCCTTGTTGATCTTGATTTTCATTGATGTCAATATGGAAATATTCTAGGATGCTAAATGATGATGTGAAGCCAAGTAGAGCAGATCCAACAGCGTTACATGCAGAGCAGATCCCTGAAGCAACAAGAACATTATGTTGGAATAGTAGCGACAACGGAGAAAGAGCTAAAGGGAAGAACTAAAAACCCAATCGGAAGATTAAACCGTGGAAAACCCTTTAAAATTTCACAACACATCGAAGTTTAACATATCGACAATATAACATATCGATGGCTTTATCGACAGGATTTATCATATGTCACATTAAAATCTGCGATTGCGATTTGAGCTGCGGACCCGACTACTTCAATAAAACACGCCCTAATGTAATATCGCATCCACCTCTTTGGAAGTCATATCGCCAGTCTTAAATAAATGTCACACCAAAACCCCCGATTGCGATATGTACTGCAAACCTGATGGTTCCATCACAATATGCTCTATTGTTATAGCACATCTGCCATACCAGAACCTTCGCATAAGAAGTTATGTACCCCAAGTATTAAAGAAATGCCTCACCAAAACTATGATTGTGATAGATTTGTGGACCTCGGACTGCCGATTGCGATAGTGTGGCAGACCCAATGAAGTAATAAAAAAAATAATATAATATTGCATCCAGTAGGGGCAATCGACAATTGACTATGTTAGGAGCACGACTTGTAAAAGACTATTGAAAGTTGTGATTGCAATTGAGGTGATGATGTGGATGTGTGACCTCATGTGGGGATGACCTCTCCTATGAAATTTTATATAAATAAACAAGTCTATGAATAATTGGATGAATATTCATAAGTCGGCCTCTCCCTCCAATGAACGTGTCTCTTGGTTATTGGTGAGACTCATATAAATACGGGTTAAAACACCTCACCTCAAGTATCGATCTCGGCATCGGGCACAGAGAAGAATTGACAGTTCACAACTCGTGAACTTGAAGAAACAGAGAGAGCCGAAGGTCAAAGACGGAAGCCGAAGGTCCAACGTGAAGAAGGAAGCTGAAGGTCGGGAAAGTATGTTGGTTGGGTTAATCTCTAAAAGGGCTCGAACCTGTAATCTGTGGAAGAAGTACAGAACACAATCTGGAGAACAGTTCTGTAAACGAAATAAGGGTTCATCAGTCATCGTTTGAAGGAAGCAATAGACTACACCAACATTGAAGTATGTATGAGTATATTCCTTGGAAGTAAGACAGTGAGAAGCAGTCACTCCTAAAGCAGTTATGTAGTGCAGACCATGATCTGTTACAAAGATCATAAGGACAGGGAGCAGTGTAATACAATCAAAACATTTCTTGACAAAGCAAAACTATAGGGTTAGAGCCCTTGGGGTTTGTGCCTCAGAATTGGAAGGATTTGTTTCCTTGGAGTTGGTGCTCCTAAATCTAAGGTTGGTGCCTTAACAAGATAGGGTCGAAGCCCTAGAGGTTAGAGCCTCATCAAAGTCCAAGTTTTTGCTTGAAAAAATTCATCAAATATTGTATTCAATCTTTTTCTATATTTAGTAAAACAATTTCTTTGATTAAAATTGTAAAGGATCTAAATTGGTAATAATAATAGTTGAAAAGAAATATTGATTCACCCCCCTCTCAGTATTTCCAACAATTGGTATCAGAGCCAACTTCTTCATAATCAGCCTAATAGTTGGAAGAAGGATTCTTATTTATAATGAAGAATCAAGAAATGACAGGAATGCTTCCCTTATTTGATGCCACAAATTTTGGTTTTTTGAAAAAGAGAATGTCTTAATACTTAATGTCTCTTGGACTTGAAGTTTGGAACTCTGTTTTGAATGGGTACAATGCTCCTCCCACTCTTCCTATTGATCAAGATGAAAGGAAAGCATACATTGCAAATGCCAAAGCTCTAAATTCCATTACTAGTGGAATTACTGATTCTGAGTTTATGAAAGTCTTGAATTGTGACTTGGCCAAAGAAGTATGGGATAAGTTGGTCAGCTTATATGATGGGGATTCCAAAGTTAAAAAGGAAAAGCTTCAATCTCATAGGAGGCAGTTCAAAAGCTTGAAAATGGACGATGAAGAAGATATTGCATCATACTTCCTTTGAGTAGTTGAAGTAGTAAAATCTCTTAAAGGTTTGGAATAAAAAATTGAAGAAAGCATTGTTGTTCAAAAAATCTTAAGATCTCTCCCTGACAGATTTGACTCCAACGTAAGTGTTATAGAAGAAACGAAGGACCTAGATACTCTCAAGATGGATGAAATTCATGGAATCCACATTGCTATGAGATGAGAAAAGGAATCCCAAGTTCCAAAGATGCAACATGTAAGGCTTCAAAATAAAAAAAGGGGAAAGGATGGAATACCAGCAGTGATGACTCTGATGCTGAATCCAAATTGGTGCAATTTGTGCGAAGACTAAAGAAAGGATCCAAGCTAAAAGGTAAGCACCCTCTTATTTGTTTCAATTGCGATAGAATAGGTCATTATGTTGCAAAATGTCCTCATAATCATGACAATGATGATGAGGAAGATTAAAAAAGGAAGATATACAAAAAGAAAGTATTTACTAAGAAAAATTTCCTCTCTAAACAAGATGAATCTGACAAGGATGAATATGTGGTCCTCAAAAAGAAATAATTCAAAGTAAGCAAAAATGAATCAGATGAAGAAAATGACTATGCTGGAAGTAAGGAAGTACTATTTATGGCATTCATTGAAGATGATGAATCAAGACAGGAAAACGAAGAAGATACAAATGAATTACTAATAAGTGCCATTAAAGAAAATGAAAAGTTACGAAAGAAGGTCATATCACTTAAAACAGATAAAGAGGAAGTTAAAAGAAGGGAGGATGTCATATATGAAAGACATGAAGCTGAAATCATATCTCTCAAGAAATAATTGGAACAAATCCAAAGAAGTTGGCAAAGTTCTCAAACACTTGATCACATTCTCAATGCTCAGAAATCTCAAAGTGACAAGTTCGGGATTGGTTTTAAATAAGAATCGTCAAGTACTAAGGATAATGCAAGAAGTTATGCTGACGTACTTTGTAGCAATCCAAAAGAAGAAAATCATCTCATCAAAGGCCTGTCTCAAATCCAAAGAATGAAGAAAGAGAAACTCCAAGAAAGAAGGTTTATTCAAATCATGGCTATTATAACAGGTACCAAACTATCTTTCTTGGGCATTGTTATTATCGTAAAAAAATTTGTGATCAAGCTAAACATTGCATGGCTTGTAAGAATGAAGCACCAAGATTGAAGGATCAGACAAACAAACCATGTAGTCTCAAAGGGCAAGGACAAATCAAGACCTTCAACTCTTTTGATCCTTTGGCCAAATTTGATCCAATTTGCTCATTATGTAATGATAATGGACATAGCGAACAAAATTGCCCCCTCAAAAGAAGAGAAGAAAAAGATGAAAATCCCAATACGGATAAATGTGGTCTAGCTCTATGTGCTCACAGTGAGGAAAATCTTTGGTTTGTGGATAGTGGGTGCTCCAGACATATGACAGGTGACAAAAGGAAGTTTGTCTCATTAAACAAAAAGGAAGGAAATGTATCCTTTGGGAGTGGATCTACCAAAATTGCTGGAAAAGGAACTGTTACCCTTATTAATGGAAAAGGAAAGGCTCAAAATGCTTTACTAGTAGATGGGCTCAAACACAATCTCTTGAGTGTTATCCAAATCTGTGATCAAGGAGATAATGTTGTCTTCAACACTAAAAATTGTGAAATAAGGAACTCTTCCTCAAGAGAAATTGTGGCGAAATGAGTTAGAATATCAGATAACATCCACATTATAAACAAAATTCAAGAAGATAAATGTTATCTAAGTCAAACAGATGAAATTTGGTTGTGGCATAAGTGACTGGGGCATACAAGTTTTGATAACTTGATCAATATCAGCAAAATCAATGTAGTAAGGGACATTCCAAAGATGTTTAAACCAGATCAAGTTGTATGTGGCCCATGTCAACATGGAAATCAAACTAGAACTGGACACAAGACTAAGGAATTCTCCACATCAAAACCTCTAAAGATCATTCATGCAGATTTATGTGGGCCAACTAGAACTCCAACAGTCTAAGGAGAAAGGTACTTAGCTTCATTTGTTGATGAATATACTAGAATGATGTGGGTATTTTTCACAAAATACAAATATGAAGAATTTGAATGTTTTAAGAATCTTAAATCTCTTGTAGAAAATGAAAAGGACTCCAAAATTAAATGTCATAGAATGGATAGAGGGGGAGAATTCACATCAAAAGAATTTGATGAATTCAGTAACAAACATGGAATCGAAAGAGAATTCTTTGTTGTTAGAAAACCTAAGAAAACTAAGGTAGTTGAAAGGAGAAATCGAACTATTCAAGAAATGGCAAGAACTATGTTACTAGGAACTGACTTGCAGCCAAAATTTTGGAAGGAAGCAGTTGGGACAATAGTTTATACCTTGAATCGAACTCAACTAAGACCAAATAATAAGAAGAATCCTTATGAATTATGGAAAGGGAGACCGCTTTAGTAAAATACTTCATGATTTTTAGAAGCAAATGCTTCATAAAGATCAATGATGACTCACTAGGAAAGTTTGATTCTCGAGTTGACAAAGGAATATTTCTTGGGTATTCTACTAGAAGCAAAGCTTAAAAGTTCTACAATAATCGACTACGGAAAATAGTGGAAAGTATTGATGTAAAGATTGATAAAGGCCTCCCAGAAAAGAAAATTGAATATCATGAATTTGACCCCTTTATTGAAGAAAGCGAAGAAGAACCTGAAAAAGAGGAAAAATATCAAGAAAAAGAAAAAGAAAAATAACCGTCTCAAACTCCTTCAAAAGTGAAATTCCTCCAAAAACATCACCCGGAAGAGAAAATTATTGGCATTGTAGATGAAGGAATACAAACCCGAAGAAGGATGACAAGTACAACAAAGAAAAATGATGTTGCTCTCCCATCTATGATAGAACCATAAAATATTACTCAAGCAAGTAAGGATCCTCATTGGGTGGAAGCCATGGAAGAAGAGATGTCTAAAATCGAGAAAAATGAGACATGGGAGCTGGTACCTCGTCCAAAGGATAAAAAATATAATTGGAACTAAGTGGGTGTTCAAAAAAAATAAGAATGAATATGGACAATTCATAAGGCAAGACTTGTCTGTAAGGGTTATTCAAAAATTGAAGGAATCGATTTTGAAGAAACCTTTGCATTGGTAGCTCGTATGGAAGCTATAAGGATGTTCTTGGCATTTGCTTGCTCAAAAGGATTCAAAGTCTATCAAATGGATGTAAAATCAACATTTCTGAATGGGGAACTCAAGGAAGAAGTCTACATGGAGCAACCAAAAGGTTTTGGTCTAGCAGAAGGAAAAGACTTTGTATGTAAGTTGAAAAAGGCATTATACGGTTTGAAACAAGCTCCTAGAGCGTGGTACGCGAGATTGGATCACTATCTACAACAACAGAATTTCAAAAAGGGGGTGGCAGGAAGTAATCTTAACATGAAGATGGATAAGGATAAATTGCTAATCACCCTTGTATATGTTGATGATCTGATTTTTGCTAGCAATAATGATGAAATGAGCCATGAGTTTGCTCAAAATATGTCAAAAGAATTCGAAATGTCAATGATTGGTGAGCTATCCCACTTCCTTGGACTACAAGTATCATAAACCATAGTAGGTATGATAATCTCTCAAACAAAATATCTCAAAGACATGCTTAAAAGATATGGAATGGAAGAATGTGCACCTATGAGCACACCGATGACCATAAACTGCAAATTAAGCAAAGATGATGAATCCTCCCCGGTAGATGAAACTATTTACAGGTCAATAATTTCAGTTCTCTTATACTTAACTGCTACAAGACCCGACATTATGCAAGCAATGGGAATGGTGGGAATATTTCAATCATCTCATAAGCAATCCCACATGTTGGCTGTGAAAAGAATTCTCAAATACTTGAAAGGAACTCCTGACTTTGGTATTTGGTATCCTAAAAACACAAATATTACAGTAACAACTTATACCGATGTTGATTGGGATGGAAGCATGGATGATCATAAAAGAACAAGTGGAAATTCATTTTTTATGGGAGATTGCCTGGTAGCTTGGCTCAGCAAAAAAAATCTTCTATATCTCTCTCTACAGCTGATCCGGGTTCCTTCAACTACCATAATTATGCAAGATCTTTAACTTCTATGATGTTGTTAGAATTGCATTTAAAAGAGCATAAAGAACCACATGTGCATGCTTAAAAAAGCGGAAGCATGACAAGATCATCAAGTCAAAACACAAGACATTTGATAATGGAGTTCGTCTAGTGTGGACTACGTCTCCGGGCCCGTTGTCAAGGTGGTGTTGGCTGCTTCATATAATGCTGGAAAAAGATGATGATGTACATGGAAGACTCTATGTCATAGAAATGAAATCTACCCTCAAACAAGAGTGGTTTGTCTCTCTACGAGACGTTCCCTCTTATAGGAATTCTCACTTAAGAAGGCTTCATATCAGTGTGACAAACTCACATGATCTCACTCAATGTGGCAATGAGTATCCCTTCAACATAGCTACACATGGATCTCAACAACAATACATAGCATGGCAAGCTAAATACATCTCACAAAATGTGGCAAAAAATATCCCACAACATAACATCAAATAGGGATCTCAAAACATAATACATCATCTCAACAATTATGAGGGAAACATGACATGATTGATTCATGTACCTTCACCTATGAAGTTGGTCGAAAAATGGAAAGATCAGCTACAAAAAATTGACTGCACCACTGAATTTCTATCATCAAAGGTGTAAAATCAACTATCCATTCGTCGAAATCCCACACTGTCAAAATCTGGGCTTGACGAAATCTTTTAGATTCCCTGTGATTCTCCAAAGTTTATGTTCTTTGCGCTAACTAGAGATCTATTGCTCAAATCACAAATCTGATCTCGCCATCATGATCCTTGTGAGATTCTGAGACTTTTGAGTATAAAGTTGGCTGCATTCTGACTCTGGCGAATTTTAGCCTCCAAGGAATCTAGAAGATTCCCTAAAGATTCTCTCAGATTCTTTTCTGCCAGGAATCTACAAATCTACTACTCAGATGGTGATTTTGATTTCACCATTGTGTTCCCTATTAAATTCTAGTTAAAATTACTGTAAAACTTCATATCATTCTAATAAAATGAAAATTTACCTCCCTAGAGAATCTTCAGGGATCAAGGAATATTCTTTGAGAATATGTCTCGAAATGAGTGCCATCAATCTGCCTCCTGGAACTGTTTCATTGTTCCATAACTTCGTGGTTCCTCCTATTCTCTCCCTCCTGGGTTCATTGTTCCACTATGCTTGGCACTCTAATCCACCTCTGATCCGCTCACGACTCCATTGGCCTTCCCCCGTGCCTCTGCGGAATGACAATATATATATTATTTCATTGGCGGAGCTATCAAAACTTATATCTATGGCCCAAAAATGGCAGAGGCGACTAGGAGGGTGGAGGTTAAGGTTTTGAATCTCCACCTCTCCAAATATTGTCAAACCGTTTGTTTTGTTTAACTGAGACATTGTTGTTTTATGGTTCAGTTGGTTGTGGTTTGTTATGTTTTACACATTTTCGTTGTTTGATGCTTAACACATGGTGCTTCCCACTTGGGGGCCGACCACGTGGTTCAGGTGGGTTCGACCCCCGCCGACACCTTATCGTTTTGTCAGCCATGTGGTAATGGTCCCCGTTGAGTCTTTTTCCAGGTGGCAGGTCTGCCTAAATCGGTGGTCTGCCCCCATCCATTACCCACAATGATATAGTTGGTAATGGCTTCTGGGGTGGCGGGGGTGATCACCTGCTCCCAACATTTTTTATATATGTCTTTGTTATATAGTTAAGATTTGGGGTGGTGGGGTTGGTGGCCTGCCACCCTTTTAAAATATATATTTTTTTGTTTTTTTATCCAACTATATCCATTTAAATTTTTTCTAGAACCATAGGAGATATTAGGCAAATTAACCATCC
The DNA here is from genome assembly GCA_031772625.1 of Pinus tabuliformis. Lineage (NCBI taxonomy): Eukaryota > Viridiplantae > Streptophyta > Pinopsida > Pinales > Pinaceae > Pinus > Pinus tabuliformis. The sequence goes on from CM062815.1 coordinate 46,573,460, forward strand.
CACAATTTCACCTGCTCTTGGGAGCCAGATTCCATGTTCCGAACTCGGTCAATTTGTAGGACCATTAAGCTCGACCCACATGGCAACTTTGACAAAAAATTTGATTAGCTCTATCTCCCTCATACAAGCTCGGATTTGAGTGTCATTTGTACTATTGGAATGAGGGTGACGAGAACTTCAATCTGGTGCTAGTTCGAGAGCAATCTAACCACTTTTATTTTTTACCATTTCTGAGCCTTCTTGGACTTCTGCATGTATCTGGAGCCACCTGGATCAATCCTCCCCACTAAGGAGATTTTGATCCTCCAAAAGCATGAAAATAATATGTAACTTCTGTGTACCTTGTCTGCACTACAAGTGTCCTGACAGGTCACCCTTCCTTCTCCTTCACCTTTGTCCTTCGGAGCCATAAGCGATGAGCCGACACCTACACCCTCTGCAAACCTATAGTACATTTCTACAAATTACATGCTTAATTTACATGACCAACTAATGACCCAAGCATCCCATACTTTCCATGAGTTTATAACACATATTCTGTGGTCAATTTTACATCAAAATGGAAATAATACCCCAACTATGAAAACAAGGCCAAAATATCATTGTTGCTTCAACAAGTGATGGAAAACACATCATCACTTTTACATTTTAAAATGCGAAACATGATTTACAAAGAAGTCCAGAAACTATTTTTTCTTTAACAAGTGATGGAACGTGTCATCACTTTCACAGTTTAAAATGTAACATAAAATAAGGCCATACATCATTGTTGTTGCAACAAGGGATGGAAAACACATCATCACTTTTACAGTTTAAAATGAAACACATGATTGGAAAAAATAAGACCATGAAATTCTACCACACCTAGAAAAACCATTTCTCACTTATCAAAGTGAATGGGTTGTCTCCTTGTGGCGCATTCTTTGGTTGAACAACTGTTTCATCTGGTTCACGCTCTGATGATTTTTCCTTGCGACGTTGTTCTGGATGGGGCCTCAACATGTGGCTCTTTGATGACCACCTCTGTTGCAATGACTACAATAAGCCTTTTCCTCCAGATCTACTTTACCTTCTTCTTTTCCTGCTTTTGGGAGGGTCTTTCATGCCTCATCTTTTTCCATGTTGCTATTCTTTTCCAGCACTCACCAAATATATGGTTATGTAAACTACAAAAGGTACATGTTTTCGATGCCATTATTTATGTCCATCATTAACAACATGATTTTAATCGAAATGAACATTCTAATATTGAGACTTGTTATACCTTTCTTGGTTGTCTCTGGTGTAATTATGGCGATGAGAGCTTGCCTCAACTCTTTCTCTACACTTTGCACTACCACATGATGATGGTCACAATTTCCCATCATTCTCTTTCCTCGAAGATTTCAACAATATCTTAGAAGCATCTGACACCCATTAGCATTCTCCTTCAGTGTATCCCAAGCCTGCAAATTGAGGTCTTTGCACAACCTCCAATGGATGAGTTATGCCTTGGCTATTAACACCAAGTCCTTCTTCTTCCTTGTACCTCATCCTGGTAAGGAGCCTCATGTTTGTCCCTGTAATTGGTATCTCCACATTTCCAATAGAAATTATACTATGTGAAGATGAAACTGAAGGGAAATCAACATCTTTTACCTCCACTGTTGAGTTGGAAAGAACTGATGAGGGCTTCTCATCATCTGTTGTTGGTGGTTTGCTGGCTATCTTGGCGCATTCCCCAACTTCCTTCCTGACATACCCAAGTCTTGCCTGATGGGGTAATTCCACTACTTTGATGGGGTTTATGATGTCATGGCCATTAATGTCGAGGCACTTCCCCTAATACCCCATTCTCTTTAACAGTTTGGAGTTGATTCCTATGGTATGATTTTTAAAAACGACGAAATCATCATCAGGAAAAATACATGAAGTCAGAGAATTACTTTTTACCTCATAGGGGTCACGTTGCAGTTTTTCCAAGGCCTCGTACTTAGATTGCAACTGGCGTAGGAACCTCTATTTCTCCTCTTTCTCTTCTTGTAGAAGCCTCCTTAAATCAACAAGCTCTACTTGAAGACTTCGGTCATTTTGCTTTAATTCTTCCAAGGCTGCCTCTGCGGCTTGCAACTGAAGCTGCAATAGATGCTTCTCCTCTTTCTCTTCTCATAGAAGCATCTTTAATTCAGTGTTATCTCCTTTAAGACTCTCATTGATCTCCTCATTCGAATGATGAGAAGATGATGAAGGTAATGAGTGTACACTGGAATATGTGGATGAAGCATTGCTTTCTACTTCTTCTTTCTCATGTCTCTCATAAGCTTCATACAACATCTCCACCATTTTGGACATCCTGAGCATGGCCTCGTACATGTCTTTGTCATCATCCATTGTTGCAGGTTCAATCATTGCTCACGCTCGCAATTCACATCAACGAGAAGACTGCTCTGATACCAAACTTGATCCGGGTTCCTTCAGCTACCAGAATCATCCAAGATCTTTTACTTCTGTGATGTTGTTAGAATTGCATTTAAAAGAGCATAAATAACCACATGTGCATGCTTAAACAATAGGAAACATGACAAGATCAGCAAGTCAAAACACGAGACATTTGATAACAGAGTTCATCCAATGTGGATTACATCTTCGAGTCTGGTGTCAAGGTGGTGTTGGAATCTTCATATAATTCTGGAAAAAGATGATGATGTACATGGAAGAATCTATGTCATAGAAAGGACATCTACCCTCAAACAAGAGTGGCTTGTCTCTCCATGAGACGTTCGCACTTACAATAATTCTCACTCAAGAAGGCTTCCTATCAGCATGACAAACTCACATGATCTCACACAATGTGGCAATGAGTATCCCTTCAACATAGTTACACAAGGATCTCAACAACAATACATAGCATGACAATCTAAATACATCGCACATAATGTGGCAAAAAGGATCGCACAACGTAACATCAAACAAGGACCTCAAAACATATTATATCATCTCAACAATTATGAAGGAAAACATGACATGACTGACTCATGTACCTTCACCTCTGAAGTTGGTTGAAAAATGGAAAGCTCAGTTGCAAAAAATGATTGCACCACTGAATTTCTGTCACCGAGAGGTGTAAAATCGACTATCCATTCGTTGAAATACGACACTGTCAAAATCTGGCCCTATAGGAATCTTTTCGATTCCCGTGATTCTTCAAAGATTTTGTTCTCTCGACTGACTGGAGATCTATTGCTCAAATCACAAATTTGATCTTGCCATCATGATCCTTGGGATATTCTGAGACTTTTGAGTATAAAGTTGTTTGCATTATGACTCTGGTGAATTTCAGCCTCCAAGGAATCTGGAAGATTCCCTCAAGATTCTTTATGATTCTTCTCTGCCAGGAATCTACAAAACTGTTTCTCAGATGGTGAATCTGATTTCACCATCATGTTCCCTGTGAAATTCCATTTAAAATGACTACAAACTTCATATCATTCTGATAAAATGAAAATTTACCTCCCCAAAGAATCTTCAGGCATCAAGGAATATTCTCTGAGAATTTGTCTTGAAATGTGTGCCATCAATCTGCCTCCTAGATCTGTTTCATGGTTCCACAATTTCATGGTTCCGCCTGTCTGCTCCCTCTTGGGCTCACAGTTCCGCTGTGTTTGGCACTCTAATCCGCCTCTGATCCACTCACAGCGCCATTGGCCTTCTCTCATGCCTCTGCAGAATGACAATATATATATTATTTCATGGGTGGAGCTATCAAAGATTAGATTTGTGGATCAACAGTGGCAGAGGTGACTATGAGGGCAGAGGTTAAGGTTTCGAATCTCCGCCTCTCCAAATATTTTCAAACTGTTCATTTTGTTTAACACGACCTTGTTGTTTTATGGTTTGGTTGGTTGTGGTTTGTTATGTTTTACTTGTTTCCGTTGTTTGATGCTTAACACATGGTGTCGCCCACTTGTGGGCCGACCACGTGGTTCGAGTGGGTTCAACCCCAGCCGGAAACTTATCGTTTCGTCAACCTTGTGGTAATGGTTCTCGCTGAGTCTTTTTTCTGCTTGGCGGGTCCGCCGGAACTAGTGGCCTACCCCATCCATTGCCCACGGTGATATAGGTGGTAACGACTCTAGGGGTGGCGGGGGTGATAGCTCGCCCCCAACATTTTTTATATATGGCTTTGTTATATAGTTAAGATTTGGGGTGGTGGGGTTAGTGGCCCGCCACCCTTATAATATCTCTCTCTCTCTCTCTCTCTCTATATATATATATATATATAGATAGATATATAATTTTTAATTTTTTTTCTCCAGCTATAGACATTTAAAATTTTTCTGGAACCATAAGAGATATCCCACAATTTCGCCCACTCTTAGGAGCCAGATTCCATGTCTCGGACTCAGTGAATTTGTAGGACCATTAAACCTAGCCCACATGGCAACTTTGACCAAAAATTTGACTGGCTCTATCTCCCTCAAACGAGCTCGGATTTGAGTGTCGTTCACACCATTGGAATCAGGGTGACAAGAACTTCGATCTGGTGCTGGTTCGAGATAAATCTGACCACTTTTAATTTTGACCATTTATGAGCCCTCTTGGACTTCTACATGTGTCTGGAGCCACCTGGATCAACAGCTAAAGCTGAATATATAACCACAACTGATTGTTGTACACAAATACTATGGATGAAGGAAGATTTGAAGGATGTCAACATAGAAACTAAATATCCAATCACCATCTATTGTGACAATACAAATGCTATCAGTCTCAATAAAAATCTAGTGATGCACTCAAAGACCAAACATATACCAATCAACTATCATTTTCTCTGTGAACAGGTGGCTGAACAAAACATCAAGTTGTAATATATCAATACTAAGGAACATATTGCAGATATTTTCACCAAACCTCTTCCTTGAGAAGCATTTGAACATCTCCATCAAAATATGGGGGTTATTTCTTTAGCATCACACTAAACTAATTCTTAAGATGCCGCATGACAGGGGGAGAAGTTTGACAGGGGGAGTAGTTCGACAAGGGGAGTCCTTGTGCACTCCTTTTCCATTGATGTCAAAGGGGGAGAGAATAAGAATATTGCCATCAATGACAAAGGGGGAGATTGCTGATCTAGATTGTCATTGATGTCAATATTGTGGGATACTAAATGATGATGTGAAGCGAAGCAAAGCATATCCAATAGAATTACGTGCAAAGCAGATTCATGAAGCAACAAGAGAATTACGTCAGAAGAGTAGTGACATCAGAAGGAGAAAAGAGGAACACACAATGGAGAAAGAGCTAAAGGGAAGAACTAAGAATCCAATCAGAAGATTAAACCGTGGAAAACCCTTTAAAAGTCCACATCTCATCGAAGTTTAACATATCGACAGTATAACATATTGGTGGCTTTATCGGCGGGCTTTATCATATGTCACATTAACATCTACGATTGCAATTTGAGTTGTGGACCCGACTACTTCAATAAAACACACCCTAATGTAATATCATGTCCGCCTCATCGGAAGTCATATCGCCAGTCTTAAAGAAATGTCATACCAAAACCTTCGATTGTGATATGTACTGCAGACCCAATGGTTCCATCACAATATTATTTATTGTTATATCGCATCCGCCATACCGGAACCTTCGCATCGGAAGTTATGTACCCCAAGTCTTAAAAAAATTCCTCTCAAAAATTGAGATTCTGATATAATATGTGGACCCGATGGATTTATTAAACGATTTATTAAAATATCACATCCACTGCGTTGCAAGCTTCAATAAAGGTTTGACACATTCAAAAATGTCGATTGCAATAGAGTGGTGGACTCCAGACCGCCAATTGCGATAGTGTGGTGGACCCAATGGAGTTATCAAGACAGTTTAATATAATATCGCATCCAGTAGGGGAAATCGACAATCGGCTATGTTATGATCACGACTTGTAAAAGACCTTTGAAAGTTGTAATTGCGATTGAAGTGATGACGTGGATATGGGACTTCATGTGGGTACAACCTCTCCTATGATTTTTTTTGTAAATAAACAAGTATTTGAATAATTGGATGAATATTCATAAGTCGGCCTCTCCCTCCAATGAACGTGTCTCTTGGTTATTGGTGATACTCATATAAATACAGGTTGAAATTCCTCACCTTAAGTATCAATATCGGCATTGGGCATAGAGAAGAATTGACAATTTACAAATCGTGAACTTGAAGAAACGGAGAGAGCCGAAGGTCGAAGACGGAAACCAAAGGTCCAATGTGAACAAGGAAGCCGAAGGTCCATCAAAAAGGAAGGAAGCTGAAGGTCGAGTAAGTCTGTTGGTTGATTTAATATCTAAAAGGGTCCGAACCTGTAATATGTGGAAGAAGTACAGAACGCAATCTAGAGAACAGTTCTGTAAACGAAATAAGGGTTCATCAATCATCATTTGAAGGAAGCAATATACTACACCATCATTGAAGTGTGTATGAGTATATTCCTTAGAAGTAAGACAGTGAGAAGCAGTCACTCCTGAAGCAGTTATGTAGTGCAGACTGTGATTTGTTACAAAGATCACAAGGACAAGGAGCAGTGTAATACAATCAAAACATTTATTGACAAAGAAAAACTATAGGGTTGGAGCCCTTGGGGTTGGTGCCTCAGAATTGGAAGGATTGGTGTCCTTGGAGTTGGTGCTCCTAAATCCAAGGTTGGTGCCTTGACAAGATAGGGTCGAAGCCCTAGAGGTTGGAGCCTCATCAAAGTCCAAGTTGGTGCTTGGCAAAATTCATCAGATATTGTATTCAATCTTTTTCTATATTTAATAAAATCATTTCTTTGATTAAAATTGTAAAGAATCTAATTTGGTAATAATAATAATTGAAAATAAATGTTGATTCACCCCCCTCTCAGTATTTCAAACATGCTTATCCTGTGATGCTTTCAAATTCTTCTTGATTACTTGCATTTCCTGCTCCATGTCTGCCAGCATGTCCAGTCAATTCAACACCCTATTCACTAGATCACTCCAACGGATGGGAGTATTGAAACTCTGCCCATACAATGGCTCAAACAGACTCATCCTCAATGAATCCTGGTACCCATTTTTGTAAGAGAACTCTACCAGTGGAAGGTACTCTTCCCACTTATATTTTTGATGCATCACATATATCCTCAACATGTCCTCCAATATCCTGTTGACCCTATATGTCTGTCCATCTGTCTGCGAAAGATAAGTTTTACTAAAATCCAAATATATACCCAAACCTGCAAATAACTCCTTCCAAAACTTGGAAGTGAACTTCCCAACCCTATCTGACACAATATTCTTATGAAATCCATGCAATATTACCACGTCCCTGATGAAGACATGTGCTACATCACTCGTTGAATATGTAGTCTTCACTGGAATGAAGTACCCAACCTTTCCACAACAACCATGATGGAATCATTCTATCTCACTGTCCTCGACAAAACTATGATAAAGTCCATGGAAATTACTCCCATTTCCATTCTGGAATCTCAATCAGCTATAAAAGTCCACTTGAATGCTTACACTTTTCCTTCACATGCTGACAATCCAAGCACCTAGCCACAAAATCTGTTGTGTCTCTCTTCAAAATCGACCAATATTAGAATTTATTCACTGGTGTCATCATCTTCTAATAACCTAGGTGACTTGAATATGGTTTCACATGAAACTCCCTCAAGATCACCTTCTTGAGCTCATTTTTTATCTTACACATATAGCATGTCCCTAAATATAACCAATCCATATGCCATGAGATGATAGTCCACTTACTGTGCACCTGCATTTGTACCTGTAGCTGTACCACTATCTATACATCTACTAATACCACTACTTATACATGTACCTGTAATTGTACTTGTACCACTACATGTACATGTACCTATACTCTGCTACAACCTATGCACAATCTCGATATACCTGTCATCCTGCTGACATACCTGCAAGACCCTATCTTGTAAATCTGTCCCATAGGATCTCATAGCTGCTATGTGATTTACCTATATCCGCCTGCTAAGAGAATCTACCACCCTATTCTCTTTACCTTTGATATAGTTGATCTCAAAATCAAACTCACTAATTGTGGCCAACCACCAAGAATGTCTGCCATTTAGTTTTGGTTGGTCAAATAGATATGGAAAACCACTGTGATCACTCATCAATACAAACCTCCTGCCAAGAAGATAGTGCCTCCACATCTTCAATGCATGTATGATTTTTGCCAACTGAAGACCATGTGTCGGGTAGTTCTTCTCACGCTCATTCAATTTTTGTGACTCATAGCATACCACTTGTATGTCTTGCATAAGGACTCCACCAAGTCCTCTCTTACAAGCATATGTACATAATACAAACTCTTTGTCTAGATATGTAATCTTTAACATTGGTGCATGTGTCAACAACTACTTGAGTTGCTCAAAACTGGTCACACACTCCTATGTCCATTCAAACTTCTTACTTTTCCTCTACAATGATGTGATAGGATAAGTAATCTACAAGAAGCTCCTAATGAACCTATTTTAATAACCTGTTATCCCCATGAAAGATCTCACCTCATCTACATTTGTAGGTGTTGCCCACTCCATGATAGCTCTTACCTTTCTTGGATCCATTGTTATGCCATCCTTGGAGACAACATGTCCCAAATAATGTACCGCAGTTTGAAATAAACTGCACTTGTAGAGATTACCATACAACTGATGCTCTCTCAACAACCTCAACACTGCTGCCAAACGCTTGATATGCTCTTCCTCACTTTTAGAATATACCAATATACCATCAATGAAAATAATAACAAACTTGTCCAAATACGGATGTAGCACACTATTCATCAAGCACATAAAGGTAGTTATAAGATTAGTTAAACCAAATGGAAATACAACAAAATCATAATGCCCATACCTGGTCTAGATGGTTGTCTTGTAGATGTCCTCGTCTTTAATGCGTCCCAGTTGATATCCAAATCTCATATCAATCTTCAAGAACACTGCCACTCTCTTCAATTGATCGAACAAGTCATTAATCCTTAGTAACGGATACCTGTTCTTGATGGTCATTTTGGTTAATTGCTTGTAATTAATGCACAACCTGAGAGTACTGTCATTCTTCTTCACAAACAATATCGACTTGCCCCATGGATATACACTTGGCCTAATGTACCCCTTATCAAGCATTTCGTTCAAATACAGCTTCAACTCTACCTACTAGGGTGTACTTATCCTATAAGGTTCATTTAATGTCATAATTGCCCTTGGAACCAACTCAATAGAAAAGTCTACTTCCCTGTGAGGTGGAAACTCTAAAATATTTGCAGGAAATACATCCTAAAACTATTGTAGAACTGGGTACCTACTCAAAACATCTGCATCCTCAACTTCCTTACCTTTGTCATTAGAGATGTGCACTAGAAATAACACACACCCTTTCCTGTGACTATGCTTGACTTGCATAGTTGTCACCATTATAACTGATGTTTCTTTCTTCTTACCTCGAAAGACTCTTTGTTCCCCATTATCATCCATGCACTCAATGGCTTTTTCATAAAAATCCACCTTGGTTCTATGAAGGTACAACCAATCCATGCCCACCAACATACTGTATGATCCCAATAGTAATACATTCAAATGTGTTGAGGTAGGCATACCATTCAAATCAAATGTACAAGCTCTTACCCAATGATGAACCCGCTTCTTTATGCCTGTAGCTAACTGCACTAACCAAGACTCTGTGTGCACTTATGTATTCAAAGCACACTTATCCACTAAGTCAAGATTAACATAAATATAATTAGATCCAGGGTCAATCAAAATAGAAAAAACTTGATCATAAAGCTTATTGTTCATATCATAGTTTAATAGATGCTTGATAGTCTACCTGTCTATTATCCAGCACTGCATAGATCCTAAGAATACTCTGCCCAACATCTCCCACTGTATGTGCCTCCTTAGCATTGTAGATTTGCGTTCTACCACCCTGATGTTGTGGAAAATCTCCCCTACGATTATCTCCTCCACAAGTCCAACGTTGTCAAGTCTTCCAACCTTCATCCTTATTCTGCTCATCAGATCGAAGTCCCTGTCTTATGTCGAATGCATTAAACTTCTTAGATGGCGTTGCATTATTTTTATTATGTGCACCTTGAGGTCTTGCTCTCTTCTTCTCCCATTTTCCTTTTTTCTTTGCATTACCTTTCTAATATGTCTTAGTCTCATATCTGCGCTTCGATTGTTCATAGCAATGCTTTATATTTCAGATGACCTCCTCCAATGATCTAGACTCATCAAACTTAATCCTATCTTTGAATGCAATCGGTAATCCAGTAGTGAATCTTTGAATCTTGGCCTTATCCTCCTTGAGGTAAGGCACATACCTTAGTAACTCCAAGAACCTACTAGTGTACTCCTCATCTATCATTGATCCCATCTTTAGCTCATAGAATTATTTTTCCCTGTCATCAAAGTATCTCTCTAATAGGTACTTCTTCTTGAATAGTCTCTCGAACTCATTCCAAGTCAAGTCCTCCTCATGGATACCTCTGACATTGTTCACATCTTCCCACCAAATATCTTCTTTTCCTTTGAGACTAAATGTAGCTATTATGTCTTTCATGTTCTCTGAGTAATCATGCAACCTGAAGAACTTCCTCATACCAAGAAACCATACCTCTAGATCCTATGACTTATTAATCTCTTCATCAAATGTAGGTGAATTTTATTTCTTAAACTCATCTAGAAAATATCCCCTGTCACTCCTCCTGTAAGGATGGTAATGATGTCGGTCATAATTCATGTCAAAACCAGAGCTAGAATAGTACCTGCATCCATCTCCCCTCTTATCTAGAGTATACAAGGACGTGCCATTTCTGATCGTGTCATCTTTATCTGACCTGTACCCACTAGGATACATATTTTCATATGCGACATTAGTTTTGTCCTCCTACTCATGGTTGAGCTGAAGGCGTCTGTGTCGCTGCAATTCTAGCAAACTCTAAAGTATCACTGCATTTACCTCTTCTTGTTTCTCTTGTTCTTATATGATTCTGTCATTGTCTTCCTTACAACTCATTTTTTTGTATTTAATCTTATCAATGTATCTGCCAAATCAGAAGGGTTCCCAACACCACGCTTCTCATCTGATCCATAGGGAGAGTCTCAGGAACTACAGTCTACCATATTGCTAGTCATATTTGATATTATTCCTGTAAGGCATATCATGTGAGCTAAACCAAATCATAATAAATCAATGCACATTAGCATAGTTTTGGGAGGATACCTGATCTGAAATCCCGATCGAAATTGATGCTGGTTTATTAACTTTTTAAAAGTGTATGCTTGTAATTAAAAAACACCATTAAAAAGATCTCAACTTAACTGTTATAGGCAACTTGAAAGGAAAATCGAAGCAAAATAAATATCAATAATGAAGTACGCAAGAGACAAAGACACCAGCACGTTGATAACAAAGTTCGACTATCTTCAAGCCTAACTCTCTGGGCCCAGTCTTTAATGGGGAGGCCTTTTTATTAAAATTTCAAAAAAAACATCAAAAATACATATAAAAATTCTTCAACTAAAATCCAAACTGACTCTTTTGTATTCTCTCTATCTTTGGATCCTGTAGCAACTTTCGGATTTGAAAAAGGCTTCCTGGTTTGCCCAGAATGTCTCTCCAAAGTTTCCTTGTCCCGTTGGTTTGTCACTACATAAAACCTCCTTCTGTTGCACAAAATTCAACTCTACCTTCCTTGGCGTAGTGGAATAATTTTATAATGAAATGTGAGATCATGGGGTCAAATCTTGACCTCCCCACCGTGGTGGTGTGATACAATATGTTGGATATAACAAATATATCAAAATTTTTAAATGTTTCAGTGGCAGGGTCTACGGACACGCCACCCTTCACCGTTATCTTTACCACATACACCGTAACACATAAATAATATATGGCCTTAGGAATTATCCAATAGCATGTTGGTAGAGATATGGAGGAGGTGGATAACTATAACAGGGGCCGCCAAAAATGGCGGGCTTCTGCTATTTTTTTCCTATTTAAAACAAATCCACATCCCTTCAAATATTCACAACAGAGGTTTGACTAACAAGGTACATTTATAGCTCAACATTAAGGCAAAAAAAATGTAGCTGAGAGGTCACAGGATCAAATGTTGTCCAGTTCATCGATCTGTTAAACAAATTTTTGACCAAACTTATCAAGCCACGTGTCGCCTTAAGATTGGTCCAAAATCAACCAACCATGCAATGACATTTATCAAGCTTTGGAAACTCGACATGTCAATTGGAACGTTGACTTCCAGAACCATGCATTGACCGTTGACCTATGGAACCTTGAACATTGCCTTTGAATTTGAACTTTGAATTTTTGTCCAACTTGGACCTGAACTTTGACCTTGAATAACTTCTTCATGCGAAGTCAGATTTCGGAAGTTGTGTTGGATTCAGAAAGAAGAAATATGCACAATGAAGTTGGTTTGAAAATCATTTGAAAACTTTGATTTTTGAACATTTTCCAAAACTTTGAGCATATTTTGGATCGTCCAGATCACTCCATGACCATTTCATATCACTTAGATCATTCCTGATCATTCCTCCCCACTAAGACCTTTTGGAACACAAAAAGGTTGTATACAATGTTTGAAGGTGATGACAATGTCTCTCCACCTGCCTAGTATCTTTGTGCCAACCTATTTTGAATTTGTATATGTTACCCATCCATACAATCACCAATACAACATAAAAATTTCAAAGCACACTTATCCATTTTCTATCCATATCTACATCCATATTTCTTGTTATAACCCACACACTATTGAAAATAAGCAAGTTGAATAACAACATTGAACATATTGACAGAAATGAAAATGTACCATGCTAACTCTTCATAACTAGAACACAACTCAACTTCTCATGCAAAGATACTTGTGCAATTTCAAATTCCTTAAGTACATTTTTCTGATTTTTATGCTCAAGTGATGTTGATGGTACAAACATAGTTTTATTTGCATAAGTTCTCCTCTTTAACTATTCCATTGTTTGAAAATATTGTGTTGCCTTTATAGGATGAGAATGCACAATATACTTTATTCCCCTTTTAAACAAATGATATTTATTTTGTTCCTTGTAAAAAATTTCCTTTCGATCATATAAATAAGGGCTACCTAAGATTGTTCCACATGCATCTAGCGGCACTACATCACATGTTACCTTATCCACAAATTGAGATGTGATTGCATATTGTAAGATACATTGCTTAGTTACTGAAAATTTATGGTTTAGTGTGTAAGGTGTATGATGCTTTTTAGTTTTTAATCCCAACTTCTTAACCACTTCCTTAGAAATTAGATTAGCTTGAGACCTACTATCTAACAAAGTGTCGATCTTAGTATGCTTCAATGACCCTTATATGAAATAATTTGCAATTTTCCATATCACATGAACTATCAGAATCATTACCATCATCATATTTACCTGCCAAACCTATTGCAATTTGAGCCTCATCACTCGATTCTGAACCCAAATCTATTGGCGCTATTGTTGCTTCAACTTTTAGCTTACCCTTCACTCCTTTAAACCTTTTTGGTCTCTTGTCGGGGTGTAGTTTCTAGCAATGTTCTTCATTGTGCCCTTCCTTCTTACAATGCTTGCAAGAGAGCTTCTCTTCTTCCATCTTAATGAATTTTTTCCTCTTGGATTTTCCCTTGCCTTTGCCCTCTTTTCTAGACATTGATTCCGATGATACACCAACTCTAGCTTTTATTGCTTCAATGTAAGTTGCTTGTACAACTACTTCATCCAGGTTAGTAGTACTAAACATGAATGCAGTATTACAAATATACTCAGGTCATCCTCCTAAATATTTCATTAGAGTTTCTTGTGTATGTAAGGGAATATCAAGCATTAACGCTTTCTTGCAAAATTCATCTGTGTATTCCTACACCCAATTATCCTTTCTTAAATTTAAGACTTTGCCATTTTAAAGCTTTCTCCTTATATCCCAACTGGTAGAATTTCTTTCTAAGTGCAGAAACCAAATCACTCCATGATGTAAAAATCTTACCAATTTGTTGAGTCCCATGTTGTAACTTACTCTGTGATGCAAGAGCATCCGAGCACTCATAATTAAAAGAGGAATCCAAAGCTGAGAAGGAGGAGATGTGGACCATCGGAGCAAAAACAAGGAAATTCTATTTAAAACAGAGTAAATGATGGAATGGATAAAAGTCTCGAGAAGACTTGATTTAATGTAATCTACCATATGTATGCATATAGCGAGCTTTAGGGTTTTGTTAGATGAAATCATGTAGAGATCTGATCAGATCCTTTCAGTGATCCGATCCAATATTTCTTATATATATGATGAACCTGCGTGTTCAATAAGGATAGATAGAAGAGAAATAGATAATGATTTGAAACAGAGTGTTCAAAATGTAGTCGAGTGGAGAACTCGTTCTAAGGCTGAAATGCCTTAGATCTATAATCATATCGTGTTAATATAAAAGTGTGTTTTGTTTTGATATTGTGTGCGCTTGTGTGTTATCGTATAGATAGTCTAAATGTTCAGTATTGCAGGTTTGATCGACCATCGATCATTGTAGGATTGATGGCGATCCAAGATATAGATTTAACTGCTATGTCGTGTGTTAAAAAAGTATGGCAAGAACCCTGAGAAAAGCATAAATCCATCAATCATAGGAGATTTCAAGTCCAAGAGGAGGTTGGAGAAATGATAAATGAGATCCATTGGATCTCATAGATCGACGGTCATCGCATGGTGAAAGAGCGCAGAAGTTAATTCGCGAAGGAAGTAGTTTTGAAACAATGAAAGTGGTATTTCGGGTAGCCTCAAACCCATAAGTTGTATTGAAGGGTGAGCACCTGATTCCACTAACCAAGCGACACGTAGCAGTGAGGAGGAGAGAGGAAACCGCTTTATCAGGAAATTAATCCTCATGCTTGTTGTCTACTCGAAATCATCATGGACCATTGGATCCACGAAGTGTAGATCAACGGTGGAGCACTATCGAGCAAGTTTGTTGATCGGTTGAATCAACAACTGTCGGATCGGAATCCAGATCGATGGTCGATATTTGATCGACGATCGGAGATCGGGCGGATCGGAGATCACACCGATTGAAGTTCGGAGGAGTAGCGTAGCTGAAAAGCGAAGGATGAGTGGACCCGAAAATAATTATAGATGCGGGATTATAGATTTTGAAGTCCGGCCCAAGGGTTCAAGCGGGGTTTTCCTTCGTTTCTGTGTTTCCTATGTATTGCGTCAAAATGGTGTGGTCCCAGTTTTTAACAAAATCAATTAAGTTGGGTTCTCCGGTTTTAAAGGCTTATGGCCTAAGAGAATGAATAATGCTTCCGATGGGTTTGAGGGCCATAACCTACAGGCCTCAGGATTGAAATTTTATAAAGCAAGGGGAAATTGGTTTACCCCCAAAGACTCCTTTCATCATTTTTGGTATCAGAGCAAGAAGGGAAAGTTAAGGAAAAGTTTTCCTGCAAGAAGGAAGAAAGAGTGCAAGAAGAAGGAGAAGGAGGTACAATTGTTTGAAGTATGGAGAGTTTATGGTCTTACTGTTGTGCAAAGAATGACAACCAAAGGTGAGAATATTGCAGCAACCTAGAGCGAGGAGTGCTCAATTGGTTGCAGAGGAGAGAACCAGAAGGATGCTAAAAGACTAAAGCTCAGAGGAGAAATCTTGGTGAGGTATCATGTAGTAGAGGAAGGCTGTTACTGCAGAGGTTGGTTGCAGCTCACAGAAGATCATGAAGGCAGTTCCACTGAGAAGTGGGTACAATTGCTAGGGATAAGGAGAAGCATATGACCAGGAGGTAAAAAAATTTTGTGCCTCGAGTCTGATGCAGAAGCATCTGAGCAATCATAATTAAAGGAGGAATAAAAAGCTGAGAAGGAGGAGATTTGGACCATCAGAGCAAAAACAGGGAAATTCTGTTTAAAACAAAGTAAATGATGGAATGGATAAAAGTCTCAAGAAGACTTGATTTAATGTAATCTGCCATATTTATGCATATAGTGATATTTAGGGATTTGGTTAGAGGAAATCATGGAGAGATCTGATCAGATCCTTTCAGTGATCCGATCCAATATTTCTTATATATATGATGAACCTGCGTGTTCAATAAGGATAGATAGGAGAGAAATAGATAACAATTTGTAAACAGAGAGTTCAAAATGTAGTCAAGTGGAGAACTCGTTCTAAGGCTGAAATGCATTAAATCGGTAATCATATCATGTTAATATAAAAGTGTGCTTTGTGTTGATATTGTGTGCACTCGTGTATTATCGTATAGATAGTCTAAATGTTCAGTATTGCAGGTTTGATCGACCATCGATCACTGTAGGATCGATGGCGATCCAAGATATAGATTTAATTGTTGTGTCCTGTGTTAACAAAGTATGGCAAGAACCCTGAGAAAAGCGTAAATCCATCAATCACAGGAGAGATCAAAATGATGCATGAGATCCGTTGGATCTCATAGATCGACGGTCATCGCATGGTGAAAGAGCATGGAAGTTAATTCGTGAGGGAAGTAGTTTTGAAACAGTGAAAGTGGTATTTCAGGCGGCCTCAAACCCATAAGTGGTATTGAAGGGTGAGCACCCGATTCCGCTAACCGAGCGACATGTAACAGTGAGGAGGAGAGAGGAAACTACTTTATCGGGCAGTTAATCCTCATGGTTGTTGTCTACCCGAAAGAATTGTGGACCGTTGGATCCGAAAAGTGTAGATCAACGGCAGAGGACTATCGAGTAAGTTTGTTGATTGGTTGAATCAACAACCGTCGAATCGGGATCTAGATCGACGGTCAAGATTTGATCGGCGACTGGAGATCGGGCCGACCGGAGTTCAGAGGAGTAGCGCAGCTGAAAAGCGAAGGATGATCAGACCTAATGATAATTATAGATGCGAGCTTATAGATTTTGAAGTCCGGCCCAAGGGTTCAAGTGGGCTTTTCCTTCGTTTCTGTGTTTCATGTGTATTGCGTCAAAATGGTGTGGTCCCAGTTTTAACAAAATCGATTAAGTTTGGTTCTTCCAGTTTTAAAGGCTTATGGCCTAAGAGAATGAATAATGCTTCTGATAGGTTTGTGGGCCATAACCCATAGGCCTCAGGATCGAAATTTTATAAAGAAAGAGGAAATTGATTTACCCCCAAAGACTCCTTTCATCACTCTACCACCAGATGAATGTGGTGCCTTCTAGACAAAGCGAAGCCAATAGAATATTGACCACATCGTCAGAAATATGCTACACACTACAATACACCTCCGTCTATTTATACCTAATTATCAAGTTTCTCAGCATTGATTTCACAATTATACATGGGGAAGTCGAATTTCACATCCAATTTAAGAAAAGGTTTTGGATAAGATGATTCATGTTGACCACCAAAAAGAGAACAAATAGGATCTTTATTATCATCATCAGTTTCTATCGTTTTACCTGAATCAGGTGGTCCTTCATCTTTAGGCTTTTCAGAATGTGATTGTGGTGAAGTAAAATTATAAGTGCAGACACAAACAAATTCCTCTAGCCCGATGATGGGTCTAGCCACAAAAAATACATTCTATGGAAGATTTCCTTAGGTTAGAACCAATTAAGAGGGCCTACCTCTTAGTATGCTTATCCCGTTTAATGATGTCCTTGCTTTCTCGCTCCAACAATCTCTCGCTTCCTTCTTCAAGAACCTGAAACAAGTAAACAACAGCAAACAACGACCGTGATAATAAACAAATTGTAATTCAACCTACTTAACAAGTCAAGAAACATTAAGCCATGAATATGTAAGATGAAAAACATGTAGGAAATCAATCAATAGTTGCATATATATTGATATCAAAGAGATTACAACCATTGTCTTGACGTTGCAGTTCTTCTATGCCAAGACCAGGTTCCCACACACTTCTGCTAGCATTCCATGATGGCCTCAATCAAAAATAGTTTTAAGGCTCTTCCCTTTAGGCTTCACTCCAAACCAAATCACACTTCTCCCTCACACAACTAGATAGCTACAATTATGAATAACTTGTTGTTTACTCTAAACCAAAATAACACTAGCACACCAACATTAACACTTCAACACTAACATTAGCTTGTGCTTGGGAAAAAGTGGGAGATGGATCCTCTTCTCATGGGAGAAGGTATTATCCCTTGAGGTAGGTCCATCATTATAGGGGAAAGGAGCCCAAACTAACACCCTCGACCCCATCCGACCAAAACATTTACTAGACTTCTGTTATGAAGCTGCTAGAGCTGGAAGCTTCGGCTCTTAATTTAAAAACTTTCTATAATAGGACTGGAACAACTGGAACACAACTCAATCGCTCCGGTCAGCGCTAGGGATAGTGCTAATCTCTGCACATCGGCGTGGGGAAGACAAGGGCCATTAGCGTCGGTCTTGTAAACTAGTAAAAACAGAAGTTTTAGGGGAAATGGTGCAAAAGGGAATTGATATGCTCATGAAGAGGGACACAAAGGGGAGTTTCTTCATGAAGGAAAATCATGTGGGGTTCGCTGTATAGGTCCTCCAGGATCAAGGAATGGGGAGTACAGGGATAGTGACAAAATTCTATACAACAGATGCCCCCTAAAGCGTGAAGGCCGAACTAGAGTGAGGGATGAAACGCTTTATAAATTAGTGCGAGGACCCATAGTCTGCCATCGAAAAACCTGCAAGAAAGTATAGTTACATAACTGAGAACTCTATTAAATTATACATGAATTATGGCATGGATGTAGCCATCCAGAGAAAAATCATGTAAAGGGATCAAGGCATGGGCGCGACCATCTGTTAAAGAGGATCATAATGAAACCAAGGTATGGTCGCAACCATACAATAATAAGAAGGATCACATATGATAACTGATGGTATGGTCGCAACCATCCATCTGAAAGAGACATGCATATCAACATAATCATGTCACGTCACTTCGCAACTTGGACTTTTGTGATCTGAGTCCAGGGTCTTGCACTCCAACACGACCTGATCAAAGTATAAATTCTAGCATGTGAATAGATGTGTTGATGTTGAACATGCTAGAAAGTCGCTTGATTACCAGTCAATGATGTAAACTGTTAACAAGCGCAAGAGAAACCACCAATAATGAAAATGGTCCTCAAGGTACCATCAACACAATCCATAGAATGTGAATAGAGGAACTAAAGTCGAACACCCGTGAAATCACTCGATTGAAAGCCAATGATGTGAACTTGTCGTTGAGTGCGAAGAACTTGTCATTAAGGCATGCAAGCTCTAAGGTACTGGAAGGGAGTCTCTCGGTCAACTTCTTGGATAATGAGTTGAAGTTGATAGAAAGTGACCGTGTCGAAGGAGGGCCATAATGTTTCCCACATCATCGACACAAGACACAAGGATGCAAAATGATTTTGGATGATACAGAGAATCAGAGGTAAGTGTCACTGTAGAAGGACAACTCTTGCACATATCAGTGACATGACTAGAAGTTTGGAAGCTTTTGGATCCATGGGATCAGTGGTCATAATGACGTGGCAGAGATCAAATGGAAGGCAAAAGTAAATGGCCCAACCTAGGAAAGTCAACAATACAGAGGAGGATATCCCAACGCGACATGAAGCAGAAAGTGTCATGTTCAAGAGTGAGTTTCCGACACAACTGATAGATTTCCAAATATTCCCCCACCATTCTTGGCAGGTACCCCAATTAGTTTTTAATTGCAAGCTTGAAGGGGATAGCATATGCTTTCACTGTAAGTTCATCCTTCGGACCAACCCGACCTAGTAATTTTAACGAGCCCTAGGAAGGAGAAGCTCATGTTCGTCATAGTGACAAATCCGATGTTGTTTAATAGTTTAACGAGTCTGACAAAGGTGTAACTTGGTATCTTTTTCATGTTTAAAGAGTTTGAAAAAGACACATAAAAGAAAACTCCACATGGTCCCTTTTCGTATGTTTGTGTCTCTCGAGCTCAGAAATGTAGAAAACGATACTTGAGAGAACCTCTTGACCATTTCAGTCAAGGAGTACATTATAGTGCCTCCCAACGCGAAAAAGGGGTAAACTTATACTGGGTGCACGACGTTTTGATTCGGTTAATGAGTTTGAAACGACAAGGGCTCGACCATATTTTTGCTTTTAAAGGGTCAAAAAAGAGCTTGAAAGTGGACCCCCATTTTATTTTCATTTTACGAGTCAAAAGGGAAAAACACTCAGCAATCTTTTCATATGAGCTTAATGAGTCGAGAAAAGAGCTGAAACGTGACTCGTCACCATCGTCGAATATCCATCACCTATCACTGCGCAAAAAATAGGTTAACATATTTACAAAAACCTGATATTTTCATGAAAAAATGAATAAAAAGGAGAAAAGTAGATATATTTTTACCATTTACTATTTTACCTTGATGTGAAAACTTTTTTACTCACTTTTGCCCTAATTGTTCCGGAGTAAATTGCGGGAGATCCGAGAGGTCAATCGCCTAGCCGCTAGTTACAAGTAAAATCCAAATCCCTCAGCTCCATTTCCATGTCCTTTATTTCTATTTTTAACCATTTTTTTAGTTTTTTGAGGGGGTTTTTGAAAAAAAAATTCGCCCTCTGTCAGCGCGACTTCTAGGCATGGAATCACAACGGCCGTTGATTAACAAAGCCACCCGTGCCGTTCGGCGCTACTATTTTTAAAATAGGTGTGTCTGCGCCGTGAATAGGGAAAAACCCTATTTCCTCAAAAAAACACCATTTAAACTCAAATTTTATGGGCCAAGCATGATTGTTGACTCAAATTAATGGCTTTTGCAGGAAAGAATCATTGAAAATGGTGGACTGGAAAGAACGGGAACATGAGGATGTTGACACCTAAGCAATGAATGACCCAAATTTCCTGGAAGATTTGAGGGCTTGCAGGCTCCTCAAATTCTTTCTCACGCCAGGGATGTGGGCCCAACTCGAGTTGCTTCGGTACCTGATTAGTCTTTGGGACATTAATCGAGAGATATTTGTCATTGGTGATGAGGAGCTAGAGTTGGAAACTTCAGAGATATACTTCATCATTGGACTATCTTGCCGAGGGGAACCAATGAACTTGTATGGATCACGACCGATTGGGGCAAGCATATCTTCATTGCTTGTTGAACACTGTCTTGAGGCCCTGAAATCCAAAAGTGGGAAGATAGAGATTTCTAGTGTTTAGGATCTGACACTGAGAGTGCTTTTGTTGACCATCAACAGAGTGGTGGGATCCCAGGTGGAACATGAGATGAACAAGTTGAAGTTCCTTTATGCTATCGACTATATAGCTCCTACGATCTTAAACTGGGCTGAGGCCATGAAGATCAACATCAAGCGCTAGCTATCCAAAGCTAAGGCGAGGAATCTTAAGCAATTTTGCTTCGGATCAGTGATTGTGACCTTCTTCTTGGAACGAGTACCACTGTTCCAGTATTAGCTGACTGAGGTAGATCCTCCTATGCCACATGATCCGTGGATGGCTTGCTGGAGTCGTTTGATGCCCATGATCACTGGGGGTTAGCACGTGTCATACCAACCTACATTCTTTTCATGGCTATGACGACAGAAAATCGTTGTGGAGGACTGGCCATACAATGGCACTAACTTCCATGGAGATCCAGATATGCCCTTACCAGATGGAGAGGATTTCAACAATGAAGGTAAAAAATCAACTTTTTAATTTTGAGATTTTTTAATTGCTTTTAATGTGCTTAGAACATTTATTTTATTAATCTAGACATTGGACCAAAGCAACCTGCTGAGATGTCCCTAATAGTCAGACGTGTTCCCCATCCTATTAATGTTTTCACTCCTTATCAGGAAGGGAGTGACAACGAGGAGGAGATCGCGAGGAACCTTGAGGGGTTGACTCATGTCATCCCAGAGTATGCTCGGGTAGGAGACATTCCTCGTCAGTACCAGAGACACACGGTGGGAGTCTCGGGTCAGATCCGCTGATTGCTGACTCATGTTGCATGAGCTGTATCATGCTACCACGATCACCAGGTCGGTTAGTTCCTAGGTCCAACACTTACATTTTTTGAGGCCTGCGTGCCACAGATATATGAGGCCTGCGAGCCACTGATGTTATTTTGGACACACATATTATTTTTTGGGGTTCTGATGTATCAAACATTATCACCATATATATATATATATATATATGCTGTATTTTCTTGTCTATTATGGTACGAATGGTTTGTTTTATCTTTTTACATGTTTTGTAAATGTCTATCCAACACATAATTTTCTAATGCATCTGTCAATGTATTCATGTGTCTAGGAATATGATGATGTCTTTCCAATAGATAGATACAGAGATACATTCTCAATATTTGAGGGTTTCTGACAGAATATTGCCCGTTGAGTTGAAGGACGACAAGTTGTGAATCCAAGTTGTCAACCAATTCTCTAATGGCAAGAGCAATGGCTTCTGACAACAGTTCGATGACCGCACTATATTCAGCAATGTTGTTAGTTTTGCGATCTAGACAGATACCTTGAAGGTCAATCAACTCACCATTAGGGTTATAAATAGCCCATGCTGCGGGTGATAGGTTCCGAGTACTACGACAAGCACCATCAATGAAACCAATGTGGGGAGTCACAAACATCTGCAAAGCAAGAAAATCATAGTAAACAGGAAAGTTGTTGCAAACTACCACACAAAACCACAATGTACAAAAATGAATGACACACTAATGTACTCAAGTAACCATGCAAGATGACCTAAGCATAGTGCTTTTGGAGAGAGTCCATGCTGGGACTCAGGTAATCAATCAACACGAATGAACACTGGAGTTTTATTGTTGACATGACGAGTAAGCAGTGACTCAGCCAAATAATAGAGTAGAACTCATATAAGGTTGTGCCCCCATGCCCCCTAGGCAAGGGAGGGTTACAAGTGCGAGGACAATCTGTGAAAACTCGGGGAGGGTGAAAAATCTTGAATCCATGAAGGGATAAACGAGCCCTTAGTTGAAAGATCTTGACCATATCAGGATAAACTGACATGTCAATAAGAAGCTGAGAAGAAAACATATCAAGACACATAGCCATGATCGTTGGACGAGGCAGGAACGAGGAGTGGTGATGAGTATCGATCCATGGTGGTTCCTCGAGAGACATGACTTCCATGATACTTGCATCAGTAAGGAAGGTCTCGGTTAAGGGATCAAGCGATTCCAAAGTGCCAAGCCATGGGGATTGAGCGTACGTATCGAGAGAGGTCTTTAGCATAAAAGAGTCAGAGGATGTAGAACTCGAAGCCGAAACAATTTCCATGTAATTGACTTCGGTGGGACTAAGCGGCATGACCTCGCCCCTTGACCTAAGGATCTGATTTGACCGAGATCATGTTGACATAGGCAACATGAGGAGGTGGGAGTGGAAAAATTCTCATTAAGGCAGAATCTTTGAAAAGACCAGCCCCCACACTCTAATAGGGAGCACCAGTGTGCTTGATGTATAGAACATTGCTATCTAAAGAGGAAGAGGCAAAGAAAGACAGTTGGTCGATAGTGACAATCTTCCCTTGATGGGCAAAACAAATCATGCGAAATAAAGAGGATGCCACGGCATGCATGGCATTGGTCCAGCTTCGGCCGAGTAGAAGATTATAATTGAGATTGGCATCAACAATTTCTACCTCAACTTGCATTGTCTCGCCTTCCAGAGGGATGGCAAGGTTAGGTAAGACATCGAAGGGTTGCAAATCGCGCCCATCAAAAGCTTCCAAAGTGTTTGGAGATTGGTTCAAAGTAGGAGAACCAATAGCCTTCTAGCATGCAGTTGAAATGATGCAGGTGGAGGCACCTTCATCGATGACAGTCGGTGGATGGTATTCTCATTGATGCTTACATGAATAAGAAAGGCAATCTGATGAGGAAGATGGGGAACATGGTTCTCTAGATCAAAACATATCAAATTGGGATCGGTGGGATTGATGTCCCCGATAGCTGGCAGAAAAGATTTCCGCTATGATGGGTAGCTTTGGAGCACCTTGAGGGCCGACATAGCTGATGGAGCCTGAGTCAAATCCTCAACAATATTATAGTGCTGAGCAGCTCGGGCATTAGGATTATACGGGGATTTCTGTAGCACACCTCAAGAGGGTGGCCATATAGCGAAATCAGGGTTAGGGCGCTCAATATGAAGAGGGCCAGAACTCGAGGTAGAATGAAAAGGTTCGGCTTCTTTCTCTTTCCCAGCTGTTGAAGCAGGATTTTGATAATATTTCGATCTAGTAGCCACATTAATAGGCGTACTCATCATGAACACTTAAGATCCGGAGGAAGCAGATTGGGGTTGGTCTACCATTTGGGTTTTCTAAAATGGAAATGGCTCTTTGAAGATAGCGGGGGTCCCTTTTAGCAAGCGGCTAACTTCGGATCGTCACGGAAAATATTTAATGTAGTGATCTTCCTCGTAAATGAGGCAAGGATACTTAGGTTTCTATTACGAAGATTTGCTAGCAGACAATTTGGGAGGACCCTGTTTTGGGGCATCAAATTTACCCTTGCCTTTGCCTTTCTTCTTTCCTTTCGAGGATTTGTCCGTTGCGGTAGATTAGAAAACATGGACCTCTAAGGTTTTACCAAGGCCAGGTCGATTCTGGGACGAACTATTAGGAACAGTATTTGGGACCAACTTCTGTTTTGAAGAAGATTTAGTAGGGATCTGGGATACCAAACCAATAACTCCATCAACGGGAGGTACAACTTGTGACTTTGATGCTGCGGGATCAGATGATGGCCGCGGAGCATTGGGTAATAACTCATACAAAGTGCCAGACTAAGAATAAACTAGATCTAAGTACTGGGCACGAGCAATGGCTTGTTCTTCAGTAACGCATCCACCCATAGCTATATCACGAGCAATTGGGGTTATGAATGGTTTGGTGAACCATTCAGTGAGCAGTTGATCAATAATATCAAATTTGATCAGGCAACATCTACGTCTCCATTCATGGATGTGATTAGATATGTGTGTTGCAGTATCTTGCTTAAGCGATGTGAGAAAATAGGTGTCAGTTTCATAGCGAACCGACAACTGAAAATGTGTGAGGAAAGCCATGACTAAAGAGTTAAAGTCATGGTAAGTAATTCGAGGCAGCTCGATGTACCACTTAGCTGCAGCGCCCGTGAGGGTTCATTGGAAAAGATGGAGACGAATAAAATCATCAACATATGAGTTCGACGCACACTAGAGGTGATATGTCATCGCATGGGCCTGAGGATATTCTTTAGATTTCCCATCGAACTTTGGCCAATCACTTGGTATCTTGGACGACACCAGAGGCCAGTATGGCGAATGAATTATTGGATCATTCGTAAGGTGAGATACATCTGGCAAATCGAGTGTAGCCAAGAATGGAAATTGAGTGTTAAAAGGCATGGGAAGTCAATAAGCGGGTCTGAACGGAGGAGCCCATCCTTGCTGGTAAGGATTTTGGCCATATGGCATCTGAGGTTGCCCCAATTGCGGATTACCTTGACCATAGGGAGGATTTTGACCTTGAATACCTTGGAACTATCTGGCCATAGGTTGCTGATAAGAAACATATGGGTTAAAAGGCTGTTGAGCCTATTGACCTTGGACATATGGATATTGGACCTGTTGTCCTTGAACATATGGCTGATGAGATTGTTGCCCCTGAACAAGAGGATTTGAACCTGCTATCCTTGGGCATAAGGTTGATACAATTGTTGCCCTTGGACATAAGGATTCTATACCTGCCACCCTTGAACAAAAGGATTTTGAACTTGGTGACCTAAGGCATTAGGGTTTTGAGCCTGCTGCTGCTGGACTTCAACTTGACCCTGCCCTTGCAAGGGTTGACCCTGTTGATATGTATACAAGGGTTGATGTTGCCTTGGTTGGATTTTTTGTTGCAAGGGTTGACCTTGCGGTTGAAAATGTTTTCCATAAGGCTGAAGAGGTTGGCCCTGCGAGGACGTGGGTTGGGAGGTGTGTGGAGCATATTGCATCTGCTGCTGCATGGTTCGCTGCAACTGTTGCAAGGGTTGACCTTGTGGTTTTTGCCATTGACCTTGCTGCAGGATCATTTTCCCTTACGGTTGCATGGTGGTCCCTTGCTACAACAAAGGTTTCCCTTGCGGTAACAAAGGCTGCCCTTGTTGTTGTAGAGGCTATCATTACGATTACAAGGGTACTTGAACAGTGCCCGGGAAATTTCTGAACTAAATCTGGCCATAGCCAGCCGAAATGTACTGCCCAGATTAGAGGGTGTAAGGTTGATTAACCATTCATTGAGAACCATATGGAACGTAAGAAGTTTGGTATTGGACCTGAACCCCACAAGGTTGTTGATACTAAACATTGTTCGATCCAAACAGACCAATGGGATTCTGAACTTGTTGGTACTAGACAATGCTTGATCCAGTAGGGTCAGCAGGGTTGTGAATAATACTGGAAGACAACTGGTTCATACCAAGCATGTGAGCTTGTGAGCCACTCACATTGGTGTAACCTGACACCATAGAAACATTCAAGCTTTTCCCCCAAGACAATGGCACAACCTGGCCACTGACTAGAGGGATGGAGGAACTAACAGAGACATTCTTCGAAAGTGTTAGTTGTGCCTGATGGGTAACTAGCATTGATGATACAAGGGTATTCGAAACGGTGGGTTGCATTGGGACTGAGGTAACAGCTTGTTGGGAAGTCGTGTTCGCAACGAATGGACCTGACGTAGGTATGGCACCTAATTCCCAAACAGGGTTATGGTAAAGTGATGAGACACTAGGTGTACCTGAAACCAACTGTGCCAAAGACACATAGTTGGGTGGAAAACTGGTGGGAATACCCCGTGAATAGGCGAAACCCTTAGGAGGAAAAGGAAGATCTTCCTCCTCAATATTGTGTGGAGTATAAACTTCAGACTCTTCTAGAGAGGTGACTGAAGCATCGCTTTCAGGTTCCATGTCTGGAAATAAATGACGACAAATGATCGAATGAGTACGAGGGGATAGTTCCAATGGAACACCCAGCTGGTCGTACGGACTGTAAGGATGTTGCAGTGATATCACAATAGGGTCAAACAGAGGATTCAGAGGATAAATAACCAGTCCAAGTTGATCGTCAGTGGTCGGCGAGTCCTCAGGAGTTTGAACAGGATTGTTTGGAGATTTCGTGCCAAGATCAGCAGATGACCCAGTATTGAAAGTAGGCAGAGGACGAGATGACAAAGGTTGAATATCTAGAACAATTCTGAGTTCAACACCTTGGTCCTCAAGTGACTCTGGTGACTTAGGAAACGACTCCTCAGATAATCTTTTAGACGGAGGAGAGGAAGAGGAACTGGGTGAACCAAATGGTTCAGTCACAATGACCTTGTCTTAGTCGACAAAAAAATTAACTTCAAGGATTTAAAATGTTCTTTAAGGGAAACTCATGATTTGGTCTCAAAAAGGCTAACAGGATGTTTTCAGATCATGGGCAATCAATTATTAAGACGCATAAAAGACTGGTGCTCTTTCATTTTTTAAGAGTCAAGAAAGAAACAAAGATGACTCTATCACTTTCGATTGGAAACGAGCTTGGAAGGAAAAGTTGTTGAATGATATTTTAAGTTTAATGAGTCAAAAAGATCAAATGACTACTCTGGATGATCTAGGTAAACAGGATTACTAGGAAACCGTGAACTGCAGAATACCTCCCGGCGAACCGAGAAATACAAGCATGCAATCTCCTCGAATGTTGTGTTCGGTGTATCACATTTGTAAGGCGGTCGAATCGGCTTCCTAAGGATAAAGGATTGCAGCCTAGAGGGGTCTCCCGTTATATACTTGACGTTACAGGGAGCACAATATGTACTAGTGCTGTCTAATGTCGAAGCTAATGACAGCTGCTAGATTTAAAGACGTAAAAACACGTCTCTAGCCTAGACCTTCTAGATATAATCATTAAATGTGAAATGCACCTTAGGTTAGTTGAATTCATTTTAAAGTTTATCTTGAATTATGTTTCAGTTTTTAGGTCTTAGCGATGCGACTCGAAAAAACTTAAATGCAACTACATGAGACAAGACCCTTTCAATTCGAAGAAATGTCTACACTAGAGAGGGTAGAAACTACTCAAGCAAATGCATACAAAGAAGCAACTGAAAACGAAATGATCTTTCACTACCTTACTTTTCGAAAAATAAACTAATGAAAAATGCATTCCAATTCCTAATTTACTAACAAGCACATATCTAAGAAAAAAGAGTTATTTTCCTTTCCAAATGCCAATGCAATTCTATTCTTTCAATGATGCAAGATATTGTAGCACAATGATGCAACAAACTAGAATTTCACACTTTTTCATGAAACAACGAAATAAACTTTTTGCATACAATTCTTCGATGAAATTTTTTTCGATACAATAAGATTTTCAAGCAGATGAAAACATGAAAAGAGAAGCTCATTCAGATCACTTAAACATCGAATTTACCAACAACAAGACAAGCAATGTAATCCATGCCAGAAAAGAAACGTTTAGACAAGAAAACAGAAACTTTTAAAACTTGTGTAATAGAGGTCAAAGTCGTAAAAGGACCGAAAATGAAATGAAAGGAGTAAGTACACCTACAACCCAACTTACTGAGTTCACAAACAGCTGAATGGACAACAAACTAGATGCCCTAGTGTCGCTGACCACCCAATGACTCAAGCAATCAAGCAGAAGGATGATAAGCCAACAAGCAAACAAAACCAAATGAAAAGCAACGTTCTAGTCAAGGAGAAAACGGTTTAAAAGGCTTACGAGGTCAAAATCATAAGAGCAGAACACACTGACCAAGATTGGGGTGAAACCCTAGTCTTCACTTACAGGCATCGACGCGTCTGCCTAACTAACAATAAGCACTAGAGGCTGGTCAGTGAGATTGTTCCTCAGCATATCGTGCTGATTGACGCAACTTTCAGTGCATTAACCGCGCTGATCGAGGAAGTTAAGAAAAAAAAATTAAAATAGGGACCAAATCTATTCCTATGAATTTCAAACTCAGACTAGTAAGCAAGAGAAAAGAAACAAGACCAAAGGGAAAAAGTGGAACTAGAAAAGTTCTCACTAAATCATGAAATCCAAGACAAACAAAAGGATTGGCTCCCCAGTGGAGTCACTAACTTGTGTTGAAGCAAAATTATAAGTGCGGACACAAACAAATTCCTCTAGCCCGATGACGGGTCTAGCCACAACATATACATTCTATGGAATATTTCCTTAGGTTAGAACCAATTAAGAGGGCCTACCTCTTAGTACGCTTATCCCGTTTGATGATGTCCTTGCTTGCTCTCTCCAGCTATCTCTTGCTTCCTTCTTCAAGCACCTGAAACAAGTAAATAACAATCATGATAATAGAAAAATTGTAATTCAACCTACTTAAAAAGTCAAGAAACATCAAGCCATGAATATGTAAGATGAAAAAGCATGTAGGAAATCAATCGATAGTTCCATATATATTGATATCAAAGAGAAATTACAACTACTGTCTTGACATTGCGGTTCTCCTCTGACAAGACCAGGTTGCCACACACTTCTGCTAGCATTCCATGATGGCCTCAATCATCAATAGTTTTAAGGCTCTTACCTTTAGGCTTCACTCCAAACCAAATCACAGTTCTTCCTCACACAACTAGATAGCTACAATTATTAATAGCTTGTTGTTTACTCCAAACCAAAATAACACTAGCACACCAACATTAACACTTCAACACTAACACTAGCTTGTGCTTGGGAAAAAGGGAGGTTTATATAGGATGAATGGATGGGAGATGGATCCTCTTCTCATGGGAGAAGGTCTTATCCCTTGAGGTAGGTCCATCATTATATGGGAAAGGAGCGCAAACTGACATCCTCGACCCCATCTGGCCAAACCATTTACCAGAATCCAGTTACGAAGATTTTAGAGTTGGAAGCTTCGGCTCTTAATTTAAAAACTTTCTATAAGAGGATTGGCACGACTGGAACATAGCTCAGTCGCATCGATTGGCGCTAGGGACAGTTCTAATATCTGTACATCAGCGTGGGGAAGACAAGGGACATTAACGTCGGTCTTGTAAACTAGGCAAAATAGAAGTTTCAGGGGAAATGGTGCAAAAGGGAATTGATCAGCTCAAGAAGAGGGACACAATGGCAGTTTCTTCATGAAGGCAAAGCATGTGGGGTTCAATGTAGAGGTCCTCCAGGATCAAGGAATAGGGAGTGCAGGGACAGTGACAAAATGTTGTGTAACAGTGATGCGTCAACTTCCTCATCTTTAGGCTTATCTTCCTCTTTCACCTTTTTGAACTCATGGTAAATTTCCTCAACCATGGATCACAAGGTCATGAAAGCATCCAAAAAGTCTACATCAGATCCGAAAGGATGATCACCTCTTCCTTCTCCAATCATCTCTTCTCCTCGAGTTGTCCTTCTTCTCGAGCCAACTTCTGGATCTCCTTCAACAAGTTCTCCTTCACCAGGCCTTGATTTGATCCTAGTGATCATGCAAACTTAAACGAAACTATCAATAACGCACTGTCATACCAATTGATCTAAAATCCCAATCAAAATTGATATCGGTTTATTAAATTTTTAAAAGTGTATGCAGTAGTTAAAAACCACCATTAAAAAGAGCTCAATTTAACTGTTATGGGCAACCTCAAAGGAAATTTTTAGCAAAATAAATATCAATAATGAAGTACACAAGAGACAAAACACCAACACGTTGATAATGAAGTTCGATTATCTTCAAGCCTACCTCTCCAGGCCCGGTCTTTAATTGAGAGGCCTTTCTATTAAAATTTTCCAAAAATCATCAAAACTACATAAGAAAATGCTTCAACTACAACCCAAACTGACTATGTTGTATTCTGCTCTATCTCTGGATCTTGTAGAAACTTTCGGATTTACAAAAGGCTTCATGGTTTGCCTGTAATGTCTCTCCAAAGTTTCCTTGTCCTGTTGGTCTGTCTCTGCATAAAACCTCCTTCTGTTGCACAAAATTCAACTTTTCCATCCTTGGCGCAACCGCATAATTTTATAATAAAATGTGAGAGTTCAAGGGGTCAAACCCCAACCTCCCTTTCGTGGTGGTATGATACGATATGTTGGATATAACAAATATATCAAAGTTTTAAATGTTTCAGTGGCGGGGTCTACGGACCCGCCACCCCTCACCATTATCATTGCCACATGCAACATAACACATAAATAATATATGGCCGTAGGCCTTATCCAACAACGTATTCGTAGATATATGGTGGAGGCAGATAACTATGGTGGGGGAGGCCAATAATTGTGGGCTTCCATTATTATTATTTTTTCCGTTTAAAACAAATCCACATCCCTCTAAATATTTGCGACAGAGGTTTGATTAATAAGGTACATGCATAGCTCAACAATAAGGCAATGGATTTGTAGCTAAGAGGTCATGGGATCGAATCCCGTCTAGTTTGTTGATTTTTTAAACATATTTTTTACTAGTCTTATGAGGCCACATGTCACCCTCCAATAGGGCCACGTGTTGCCTCAAGATTGGTCCAAAATCAACCAACCATGTAATGACATTTGTCAAGCTTTGGAAGAACCACGTGTCAGATGGAAACTTGACTGTTGAAACCATCTGTTGATCGTTGACCTCTGGAACCTCGAGTGTTGACTTTGACTTTGACCAGTTGACCTTTGACTTTTTCCCAACCTGGACCTAAACTTTGACCTTGAATAAATTCTTCATATGAAGTCATATTTCGGTTGTTCAAGTTGTGTTGGATTCAGAAAGATGAAATCTACACAACGAATCTAGTTTTAAAATCATTTGACAACTTTTATTTTTGAGTGTTTTCTAAAACTTAGAGCATATTTTAGATCCTCCATATCACTCAATGATCATTTCGGATCATTCCTGATCATTCCTCCCCACTAAGACCTTTTGGACCACCAAAAGCTTATCTACACTATTTGAAGTTGATGACAATGTCTCTTGACCTTCCCGATATCTTTGTGCCAACCTATTCTGAATTTGTACATGTTACTCATCCATACAATCATCAGTACAACATAAAAATTGCAAAGCACATTGATCCATTTTCCATCCATATTTACTGTTATAACCCACACACTACTGAAAATAAGCAAGCTGAATAACAACACTGAATATACTGACATAAATGAAAGTGTACCCTACTGACTCTTCATCACTAGAACACAACTCAACCTATCATGCAATGATACTTGTTGTACAATTTCAAATTCCTTAAGTACATTTTTCTGATCTTTATGCTTAAGTGACGTTGATGGTACAAACATAGTTTTATTTGCACAAGTTATCTCTTTAACTATTCCACTATTTGAAAAGATTTTGTTGCCTTTATAGGATGTAAATGCACGATATATTCTATTCCCCTTTTAAAAAAATGATACCGATTTTGTGCCCCGTAGAAAATTGTCTTTCGATCATATAAATAAGGGCTACCTAAGACCATTCCACATGCATCTAGCGGCACTACATCACATGTTACCTTATCCAGAAATTGAGATGTGATTGCAAATTGTAAGATACATTGCTTAGTTACTGGAAATTTATGGTTTTTTCTCATCCCATTTAGTTTGTAAGATCTACAATGATTTTTAGTTTCTAATCCCAACTTCTTAACCACTTCCTCAGAAATTAGATTAGCTTGATACCTGTTATCTAACAAACTGTCAATCTTAGTATGCTTCATCATGACCCTTATATAAAATAATTTGAATTTTTCTATATCACATGAACTATCATAATCATTACCATCATCATATTTAATTGCCAAACCTAGTGTAATTTGAGCCTCATCACCCGATTCTGAACCCAAATCTGTTGGCACTATTTTTGCTGCAACGTTTTACTTACCCTTCACTCCTTTAAACCATTTTGGTCTCTTGTCGGGGTGTAGTTGCCAGTAATGTTATTCATCATGCCCTTCATTCTTACAATTCTTGCAAGAGAGCTTCTCCTCTTCCACCTTAATGTAATTTGTCCTCTTGGCTTTCCCCTTGCCTTTGCCCTCTTTTCTGGACGTTGATTCTGATGATACACCAACTCTAGCTTTTCTTGCTTCAATGTAAGTTGTTTGTACAACTACTTCATGTAGGTTAGTAGGACTAAACATGAATACACTATTATGAATATACTTAGGTAATCCTCCTATATATTTTATTAGAGTTACTTGTGTATGTAAGGGAATATCAAGCATTAACGCTTTCTTGTGAAATTCATCTGTGTATTTCTGCACCAATTTTCCTTTCTTAACTTTAAGACTTTTCCATTCTATTAAAGCTTTCTCCTTATATCCCAAAGGGTAGAATTGCTTTCTAAGTGCAGAAACAAACTCACTCCATGATGGAAAAATCTTACCAATTTTTGAGTCCCATGTTATAACTTACTCTACCACCAGATGAGTGCGGTGCCTTCTAGATGAAGTGAATCCAATTGAATCTTGACCACATCGTTAGAAATCTGCTACACACTACAATACACCTCCATCTATATAATCTAGTTATCAAGTTTCTCAGCATTGATTTCACCATTATACATGGGTAAGTCAAATTTCACATCCAATTTAAGAAAAGGTTTTGGAGAAAATGATTCAGGTTGACCACCAAAAAGAGAAGAAATAAGATCTTTCTTATCATCATTAGTTTCTATCTTTTTACCTGAATCAAATGGTCCTTCATCTTTGGGCTTTTCAGAATGTGATGCCTCAACTTCCTCATATTTAGGCTTATCTTCCTCTTTCGCCTTTTTGAACTTATGGTACATTTCCTCAAACATGGATTGCAAGGTCATGAAAGCATCCACAAAGTCTACATCAGATCAGAAAGAATGATCACCTCTTCCTTCTTCAGCCATCTCTTCTCCTCGATTTTTCCTTCTTATCGAGCCAACTTCTAGATCTCCTTGAACAAATTCTCCTTCACCAGGCCTTGATTTTCTCCTAGTGATCATGCACACTTAAACCAAACTATCAATAACTCGCTCTGATACCAATTGATCTGAAATCCTGATCAAAATTGATACTGGTTTATTAACTTTTTAACCTTCACCTTCAGCTCTTTTGAACCTTTGGCCAAATTTGATCCAATTTGCTCATTATGTAATGATAATGGACATAGCGAACAAAATTGTCCCCTCAAAAGAAGAGAAGAAAAAGATGAAAATCCCAATACGGATAAATGTGGTCTAGCTCTATGTGTTCACAGTGAGGAAAATCTTTGGTTTGTGGATAGTGGGTGTTCCAGACATATGACAGGTGACAAAAGGAAGTTTGTCTCATCAAACAAAAAGGAAGGAAATGTATCTTTTGGGAGTGGATCTACCAAAATTGCTGGAAAAGGAACTGTTACCCTTATTAATGGAAAAGGAAAGGCTCAAAATGCTTTACTAGTACATGGGCTCAAACACAATCTCTTGAGTGTTATCCAAATCTGTGATCAAGGAGATAATGTTGTCTTCAACACTAAAAATTGTGAAATAAGGAACTCTTCCTCAAGAGAAATTGTGGCGAAATGAGTTAGAATATCAGATAACATCCACATTCTAAACAAAATTCAAGAAGATAAATGTTATCTAAGTCAAACAGATGAAATTTGGTTGTGGCATAAGTGACTGGGGCATACAAGTTTTGATAACTTGATCAATATCAGCAAAATCAATGTAGTAAGGGACATTCCAAAGATGTTTAAACCAGATCAAGTTGTATGTGGCCCATGTCAACATGGCAAGCAAACTAGAACTGGACACAAGACTAAGGAATTCTTCACATCAAAACCTCTAAAGATCATTCATGCAGATTTATGTGGGCCAACTAGAACTCCAACAGTCCAAGGAGAAAGGTACTTAGCTTCATTTGTTGATGAATATACTAGAATGATGTGGGTATTTTTCATAAAAAACAAATATGAAGAATTTGAATGTTTTAAGAATCTTAAATCTCTTGTAGAAAATGAAAAGGACTCCAAAATTAAATGTCATAGAATGGATAGAGGGGGAGAATTCACATCAAAATAATTTAATGAATTCAGTAACAAACATGGAATCGAAATAGAATTCTTTGTTGTTAGAAAACCTAAGAAAACTAAGGTAGTTGAAAGGAGAAATCTAACTATTCAAGAAATGGCAAGAACTATGTTACTAGCAACTGACTTGCAGCCAAAATTTTGGAAGGAAGCAGTTGGGATAATAGTTTATACCTTGAATCGAACTTAACTAAGACCAAATAATAAGAAGAATCCTTATGAATTATGGAAAGGGAGACCTGCTTTAGTAAAATACTTCATGATTTTTAGAAGCAAATGCTTCATAAAGATCAATGATGACTCACTAGGAAAGTTTGATTCTCAAGTTGACAAAGGAATATTTCTTGGGTATTCTACCAGAAGAAAAGCTTAAAAGTTCTACAATAATCGACTACGGAAAATAGTGGAAAGTATTGATGTAAAGATTGATAAAGGCCTCCCAGAAAAGAAAATTGAATATCATGAAGTTGACCCCTTTATTGAAGGAAGCGAAGAAGAACCTGAAAAAGAGGAAAAATATCAAGAAAAAGAAAAAGAAAAATAACCGTCTCAAACTCCTTCAAAAGTGAAATTCCTCCAAAAACATCACCCGAAAGAGAAAATTATTGGCATTGTAGATGAAGGAATACAAACCCGAAGAAGGATGACAAGTACAACAAAGAAAAATGATGTTGCTCTCCTATCTATGATAGGACCATAAAATATTACTCAAGCAAGTAAGGATCCTCATTGGGTGGAAGCCATGGAAGAAGAGATGTCTAAAATCGAGAAAAATGAGACATGGGAGCTGGTACCTCGTCCAAAGGATAAAAAATATAATTGGAACTAAGTGGGTGTTCAAAAAAAATAAGAATGAATATGGACAATTCATAAGGCAAGACTTGTCTGTAAGGGTTATTCAAAAATTGAAGGAATCGATTTTGAAGAAACCTTTGCATTGGTAGCTCGTATGGAAGCCATAAGGATGTTCTTTGCATTTGCTTGCTCAAAAGGATTCAAAGTCTATCAAATGGATGTAAAATCAACATTTCTGAATGGGGAACTCAAGGAAGAAGTCTACATGGAGCAACCAAAAGGTTTTGATCTAGCAGAAGGAAAAGACTTTGTATGTAAGTTGAAAAAGGCATTATACGGTTTGAAACAAGCTCCTAGAGCGTGGTACGCGAGATTGGATCACTATCTACAACAACATAATTTCAAAAAGGGGGTGGCAGGAAGTAATCTTTACATGAAGATGGATAAGGATAAATTACTAATCACCCTTGTATATGTTGATGATCTGATTTTTGCTAGCAATAATGATGAAATGAGCCATGAGTTTGCTCAAAATATGTCAAAAGAATTCGAAATGTCAATGATTGGTGAGCTATCCTACTTCCTTGGACTACAAGTATCATAAACCATAGTAGGTATGATAATCTCTCAAACAAAATATCTCAAAGACATGCTTAAAAGATATGGAATGGAAGAATGTGCACCTATGAGCACACCGATGACTACAAACTGCAAATTAAGCAAAGATGATGAATCCTCCCCGGTAGATGAAACTATTTACAGGTCAATAATTGCAGTTCTCTTATACTTAACTGCTACAAGACCCGACATTATGCAAGCAGTGGGAATGGTGGGAATATTTCAATCATCTCATAAGCAATCCCACATGTTGGCTGTGAAAAGAATTCTCAGATACTTGAAAGGAACTCCTGACTTTGGTATTTGGTATCCCAAAAACACAAATATTATAGTAACAGCTTATACCGATGTTGATTGGGATGGAAGCATGGATGATCATAAAAGAACAAGTGGAAATTCATTTTTTATGGGAGATTGCCTGGTAGCTTGGCTCAGCAAAAAAAATCTTCTATATCTCTCTCTACAGCTGATCCGGGTTCCTTCAACTACCATAATTATGCAAGATATTTAACTTCTATGATGTTGTTAGAATTGCATTTAAAAGAGCATAAAGAACCACATGTGCATGCTTAAAAAAGCAGAAGCATGACAAGATCATCAAGTCAAAACACGAGACATTTGATAATGGAGTTCGTCTAGTGTGGACTACGTCTCCGGGCCCGGTGTCAAGGTGGTGTTGGCCGCTTCATATAATGCTGGAAAAAGATGATGATGTACATGGAAGACTCTATGTCATAGAAAGGAAATCTACCCTCAAACAAGAGTGGTTTGTCTCTCTACGAGACGTTCCCTCTTATAGGAATTCTCACTTAAGAAGGTTTCATATCAGTGTGACAAACTCACATGATCTCACTCAATGTGGCAATGAGTATCCCTTCAACATAGTTACACATGGATCTCAACAACAATACATAGCATGGCAAGCTAAATACATCTCACATAATATGGCAAAAAATATCCCACAACATAACATCAAATAGGGATCTCAAAACATAATACATCATCTCAGCAATTATGAGGGAAAACATGACATGATTGATTCATGTACCTTCACCTATGAAGTTGGTCGAAAAATGGAAAGATCAGCTACAAAAAACTGACTGCACCACTGAATTTCTATCATCAAAGGTGTAAAATCAACTATCCATTCGTCGAAATCCCACACTGTCAAAATCTGGGCTTGCCAGAATCTTTTAGATTCCCCGTGATTCTCCAAAGTTTATGTTCTTTGCGCTAACTAGAGATCTATTGCTCAAATCACAAATCTGATCTCGCCATCATGATCCTTGTGAGATTCTGAGACTTTTGAGTATAAAGTTGGCTGCATTCTGACTCTGGCGAATTTTAGCCTCCAAGGAATCTAGAAGATTCCCTAAAGATTCTCTCAGATTCTTTTCTGCCAGGAATCTACAAATCTACTACTCAGATGGTGATTTTGATTTCACCATTGTTTTCCCTATGAAATTCTAGTTAAAATTGCTGTAAACTTCATATCATTCTAATAAAATGAAAATTTACCTCCCTAGAGAATCTTCAGGGATCAAGGAATATTCTTTGAGAATATGTCTCGAAATGAGTGCCATCAATCTGCCTCCTGGAACTGTTTCATTGTTCCATAACTTCGTGGTTCCTCCTATCCTCTCCCTCCTGGGTTCATTGTTCCACTATGCTTGGCACTCTAATCCACCTCTGATCCGCTCACGACTCCATTGGCCTTCCCCCGTGCCTCTGCGGAATGACAATATATATATTATTTCATGGGCGGAGCTATCAAAACTTATATCTATGGCCCAAAAATGGCAGAGGCGACTAGGAGGGTGGAGGTTAAGGTTTTGAATCTCCACTTCTCCAAATATTGTCAAACCGTTTGTTTTGTTTAACTGAGATATTGTTGTTTTATGGTTTAGTTGGTTGTGGTTTGTTATGTTTTACACATTTTCGTTGTTTGATGCTTAACACATGGTGCTGCCCACTTGGGGGCCGACCACGTGGTTCAGGTGGGTTCGACCCCCGCCGACACCTTATCGTTTTGTCAGCCATGTGGTAATGGTCCCCGTTGAGTCTTTTTCCAGGTGGCAGGTCTGCCTAAATCGGTGGTCTGCCCCCATCCATTACCCACAATGATATAGGTGGTAATGGCTTCTGGGGTGGCGGGGGTGATCACCTGCCCCCAACATTTTTTGTATATGTCTTTGTTATATAGTTAAGATTTGGGGTGGTGGGGTTGGTGGCCTGCCACCCTTTTAAAATATATATTTTTTTGTTTTTTTATCCAACTATAGCCATTTAAATTTTTTCTAGAACCATAGGAGATATTAGGAAAATTAACCATCCCACAATTTCACCTGCTCTTGGGAGCCAAATTCCATGTTCCGGACTCGGTCAATTTGTAGGACCATTAAGCTCGACCCACATGGCAACTTTGACAAAAAATTTGATTAGCTCTATCTCCCTCATACAAGCTCGGATTTGAGTGTCATTCGTACTATTGGAATGAGGGTGACGAGAACTTCAATCTGGTGCTAGTTCGAGAGCAATCTAACCACTTTTATTTTTTACCATTTCCGAGCCTTCTTGGACTTCTGCATGTATCTGGAGCCACCTGGATCAATCCTCCCCACTAAGGAGATTTTGATCCTCCAAAAGCATGAAAATAATATGTAACTTCTGTGTACCTTGTCTACACTACAAGTGTCCTGACAGGTCACCCTTCCTTCTCCTTCACCTTTGTCCTTCGGAGCCATAAGCGATGAGCCGACACCTACACCCTCTGCAAACCTATAGTACATTTCTACAAATTACATGCTTAATTTACATGACCAACTAATGACCCAAGCATCCCATACTTTCCATGAGTTTATAACACATATTCTGTGGTCAATTTTACATCAAAATGGAAATAATACTCCAACTATGAAAACAAGGCCAAAATATCATTGTTGCTTCAACAAGTGATGGAAAACACATCATCACTTTTACATTTTAAAATGTGAAACATGATTTACAAAGAAGTCCAGAAACTATTTTTTCTTTAACAAGTGATGGAACGCGTCATCACTTTCACAGTTTAAAATGTAACATAAAATAAGGCCATACATCATTGTTGTTGCAACAAGGGATGGAAAACACATCATCACTTTTACAGTTTAAAATGAAACACATGATTGGAAAAAATAAGACCATGAAATTCTACCACACCTAGAAAAACCATTTCTCACTTATCAAAGTGAATGGGTTGTCTCCTTGTGGCGCATTCGTTGGTTGAACAACTGTTTCATTTGGTTCATGCTCAGATGATTTTTCCTTGCGACGTTGTTTTGGATGGGGCCTCAACATGTGGCTCTTTGATGACCACCTCTGTTGCAATGACTACAATAAGCCTTTTCCTCCAGATCTACTTTACCTTCTTCTTTTCCTGCTTTTGGGAGGGGCTTTCATGCCTCATCTTTTTCCATGTTGCTATTCTTTTCCAGCACTCAACAAATATATGGTTATGTAAACTACAAAAGGTACATGTTTTCGATGCCATTATTTATGTCCATCATTAACAACATGATTTTAATCGAAATGAACATTCTAATATTGAGACTTGTTATACCTTTCTTGGTTGTCTCTGGTGTAATTATAGTGATGAGAGCTTGCCTTAGCTCTTTCTCTACACTTTGCACTACCACATGATGATGGTCACAATTTCCCATCATTCTCTTTCCTCGAAGATTTCAACAATATCTTAGAAGCATCTGACACCCATTAGCATTCTCCTTCAGTGTATCCCAAGCCTGCAAATTGAGGTCTTTGCACAACCTCCAATGGATGAGTTATGCCTTGGCTATTAACACCAAGTCCTTCTTCTTCCTTGTACCTCATCCTGGTAAGGAGCATCATGTTTGTCCCTGTAATTGGTATCTCCACATTTCCAATAGAAATTATACTATGTGAAGATGAAACTGAAGGGAAATCAACATCTTTTACCTCCACCGTTGAGTTGGAAAGAACTGATGAGGGCTTCTCATCATCTTTTGTTGGTGGTTTGCTGGCTATCTTGGCGCATTCCCCAACTTCCTTCCTGACATACCCAAGTCTTGCCTGATGGTGTAATTCCACTTCTTTGATGGGGTTTATGATGTCATGGCCATTAATGTCGAGGCACTTCCCCTAATACCCCATTCTCTTTAACAGTTTGGAGTTGATTCCTATGGTATGATTTTTAAAAACGGCGAAATCATCATCAGGAAAAATACATGAAGTCAGAGAATTACTTTTTACCTCATAGGGGTCACGTTGCAGTTTTTCCAAGGCCTCGTACTTAGATTGCAACTAGCGTAGGAACCTCTATTTCTCCTCTTTCTCTTCTTGTAGAAGCCTCCTTAAATCAACAAGCTCTACTTGAAGACTTCGGTCATTTTGCTTTAATTCTTCCAAGGCTGCCTCTGCGGATTGCAACTGAAGCTGCAATATATGCTTCTCCTCTTTCTCTTCTCATAGAAGCATCTTTAATTCAGTGTTATCTCCTTTAAGACTCTCATTGATCTCCTCATTCGAATGATGAGAAGATGATGAAGGTAATGAGTGTACACTGGAATATGTGGATGAAGCATTGCTTTCTACTTCTTCTTTCTC
Organism: Pinus tabuliformis; assembly: GCA_031772625.1. Lineage (NCBI taxonomy): Eukaryota > Viridiplantae > Streptophyta > Pinopsida > Pinales > Pinaceae > Pinus > Pinus tabuliformis. The sequence continues at coordinate 46,614,560 of CM062815.1, forward strand.
ATGTCTCTCATAAGCTTCATACAACATCTCCACCATTTTGGACATCCTGAGCATGGCCTCGTACATGTCTTTGTCATCATCCATTGTTGCAGGTTCAATCATTGCTCACGCTCGCAATTCACATCAACGAGAAGACCGCTCTGATACCAAACTTGATCCGGGTTCCTTTAGCTACCAGAATCATCCAAGATCTTTTACTTCTGTGATGTTGTTAGAATTGCATTTAAAAGAGCATAAATATCCACATGTGCATGCTTAAACAATAGGAAACATGACAAGATCAGCAAGTCAAAACACGAGACATTTGATAACAGAGTTCGTCCAATGTGGATTAGATCTTCGAGTCTGGTGTCAAGGTGGTGTTGGAATCTTCATATAATTCTGGAAAAAGATGATGATGTACATGGAAGAATCTATGTCATAGAAAGGAAATCTACCCTCAAACAAGAGTGGCTTGTCTCTCCATGAGACGTTCCCACTTACAATAATTCTCACTCAAGAAGGCTTCCTATCAGCATGACAAACTCACATGATCTCACACAATGTGGCAATGAGTATCCCTTCAACATAGTTACACAAGGATCTCAACAACAATACATAGCATGACAATCTAAATACATCGCACATAATGTGGCAAAAAGGATCGCACAACATAACATCAAACAAGGACCTCAAAACATATTATATCATCTCAACAAATATGAAGGAAAACATGACATGACTGACTCATGTACCTTCACCTCTGAAGTTGGTTGAAAAATGGAAAGCTCAGTTGCAAAAAATGATTGCACCACTGAATTTCTGTCACCGAGAGGTGTAAAATTGACTATCCATTCCTTGAAATACGACACTGTCAAAATCTGGGCCTATAGGAATCTTTTCGATTCCCGTGATTCTTCAAAGATTTTGTTCTCTCGACTGACTGGAGATTTATTGCTCAAATCACAAATTTGATCTTGCCATCATGATCCTTGGGATATTCTGAGACTTTTGAGTATAAAGTTGTTTGCATTATGACTCTGGTGAATTTCAGCCTCCAAGGAATTTGGAAGATTCCCTCAAGATTCTTTATGATTCTTCTCTGCCAGGAATCTACAAAACTATTGCTCAGATGGTGAATCTGATTTCACCATCATGTTCCTTGTGAAATTCCATTTAAAATGACTACAAACTTCATATCATTATGATAAAATGAAAATTTACCTCCCCAAAGAATCTTCAGGCATCAAGGAATATTCTCTGAGAATTTCTCTTGAAATGTGTGCCATCAATCTGCCTCCTAGATCTGTTTCATGGTTCCACAATTTCATGGTTCCGCCTGTCTGCTCCCTCTTGGGCTCACAGTTCCGCTGTGTTTGGCACTCTAATCCGCCTCTGATCCACTCACAGCGCCATTGGCCTTCTCTCATGCCTCTGCGGAATGACAATATATATATTATTTCATGGGTGGAGCTATCAAAGATTAGATTTGTGGATCAACAGTGGCAGAGGTGACTATGAGGGCAGAGGTTAAGGTTTCGGATCTCCGCCTCTCCAAATATTTTCAAACTGTTCATTTTGTTTAACACGACCTTGTTGTTTTATGGTTTGGTTGGTTGTGGTTTGTTATGTTTTACTTGTTTCCGTTGTTTGATGCTTAACACATGGTGTCACCCACTTGTGGGCCGACCACATGGTTCGAGTGGGTTCAACCCCAGCCAGAAACTTATCGTTTCATCAACCCTGTGGTAATGGTTCTCGTTGAGTCTTTTTTCTGCTTGGCGGGTCCGCCGGAACTAGTGGCCTACCCCATCCATTGCCCACGGTGATATAGGTGGTAACGACTCTAGGGGTGGCGGGGGTGATAGCTCGCCCCCAACATTTTTTGTATATGGCTTTGTTATATAGTTAAGATTTGGGGTGGTGGGGTTAGTGGCTCGCCACCCTTATAATCTCTCTCTCTCTCTCTCTCTCTCTCTCTCTCTATAGATAGATATATAATTTTTAATTTTTTTTCTTCAGCTATACACATTTAAAATTTTTCTGGAACCATAAGAGATATCCCACAATTTCGCCCACTCTTAGGAGCCAGATTCCATGTCTCGGACTCAGTGAATTTGTAGGACCATTAAACCTAGCCCACATGGAAACTTTGACCAAAACTTTGACTGGCTCTATCTCCCTCAAACGAGCTCAGATTTGAGTGTCATTCACACCATTGGAATCAGGGTGACAAGAACTTCGATCTGGTGCTGGTTCGAGAGAAATCTGACCACTTTTAATTTTGACCATTTATGAGCCCTCTTGGACTTCTACATGTGTCTGGAGCCACCTGGATCAACAACTAAAGCTGAATATATAACCACAACTGATTGTTGTACACAAATACTATGGATGAAGGAAGCTTTGAAGGATGTCAACATAGAAACTAAATATCCAATCACAATCTATTGTGACAATACAAATGCTATCAGTCTCAATAAAAATCTAGTGATGCACTCAAAGACCAAACATATACCAATCAACTATCATTTTCTCTGTGAACAGGTGGCTGAACAAAACATCAAGTTGTAATATATCAATACTAAGGAACATATTGCAGATATTTTCACCAAACCTCTTCCTTGAGAAGCATTTGAACATTCCATCAAAATATGGGGGTTATTTCTTTAGCATCACACTAAACTAATTCTTAAGATGCCGCATGACAGGGGGAGAAGTTTGACAGGGTGAGTAGTTCGACAGGGGGAGAAGTTTGACAGGGTGAGTAGTTCGACAGGGGGAGTCCTTGTGCACTCATTTTCCATTGATGTCAAAGGGGGAGAGAATAAGAATATTGCCATCAATGACAAAGGGGGAGATTGTTGATCTAGTTTGTCATTGATGTCAATATTGTGGGATACTAAATGATGATGTGAAGCGAAGCAAAGCATATCCAATAGCATTACGTGCAAAGCAGATTCATGAAGCAACAAGAGAATTACTTCACAAGAGTAGTGACATCAGAAGGAGAAAAGAGGAACACGCAATGGAGAAAGAGCTAAAGGGAAGAACTAAGAATCCAATCAGAAGATTAAACCGTGGAAAACCCTTTAAAAGTCCACATCTCATCGAAGTTTAACATATCGACAGTATAACATATTGGTGGCTTTATCGGCGGGCTTTATCATATGTCACATTAACATCTACGATTGCAATTTGAGTTGTGGACCCGACTACTTCAATAAAACACACCCTAATGTAATATCATGTCCGCCTCATCGGAAGTCATATCGCCAGTCTTAAAGAAATGTCATACCAAAACCTTCGATTGTGATATGTACTGCAGACCCAATGGTTCCATCACAATATTCTTTATTGTTATATCGCATCCGCCATACTGGAACCTTCGCATCGGAAGTTATGTACCCCAAGTCTTAAAAAAATTCCTCTCAAAAATTGCGATTCTGATATAATATGTGGACCCGATGGATTTATTAAACGATTTATTAAAATATCACATCCACTGTGTTGCAAGCTTCAATAAAGGTTTGACACATTCAAAAATGTCGATTGCGATAGAGTGGTGGACTCCAGACCGCCAATTGCGATAGTGTGGTGGACCCAATGGAGTTATCAAGACAGTTTAATATAATATTGCATCCAGTAGGGGAAATCGACAATCGGCTATGTTATGATCACGACTTGTAAAAGACCTTTGAAAGTTGTAATTGCGATTGAAGTGATGACGTGGATATGGGACTTCATGTGGGTACAACCTCTCCTATGAATTTTTTTGTAAATAAACAAGTATTTGAATAATTGGATGAATATTCATAAGTCCGCCTCTCCCTCCAATGAACGTGTCTCTTGGTTATTGGTGATACTCATATAAATACAGGTTGAAATTCCTCACCTTAAGTATCGATATCGGCATTGGGCATAGAGAAGAATTGACAGTTTACAAATCGTGAACTTGAAGAAACAGAGAGAGCCGAAGGTCGAAGACGGAAACCAAAGGTCCAATGTGAAGAAGGAAGCCGAAGGTCCAGCAAAAAGGAAGGAAGCCGAAAGTCGAGTAAGTCTGTTGGTTGATTTAATATCTAAAAGGGTTCGAACCTGTAATATGTGGAAGAAGTATAGAACGCAATCTAGAGAACAGTTCTGTAAACGAAATAAGGGTTCATCAATCATCATTTGAAGGAAGCAATATACTACACCATCATTGAAGTGTGTATGAGTATATTCCTTAGAAGTAAGACAGTGAGAAGCAGTCACTCCTGAAGGAGTTATGCAGTGCAGACTGCGATTTGTTACAAAGATCATAAGGACAAGGAGCAGTGTAATACAATCAAAACATTTCTTGACAAAGAAAAACTATGGGGTTCGAGCCCTTGGGGTTGGTGCCTCAGAATTGGAAGGATTGGTGTCCTTGGAGTTGGTGCTCCTAAATCCAAGGTTGGTGCCTTGACAAGATAGGGTCGAAGCCCTAGATTTTGGACCCTCATCAAAGTCCAAGTTGGTGCTTGACAAAATTCATCAGATATTGTATTCAATATTTTTCTTTTTTTAATAAAATCATTTCTTTGATTAAAATTGTAAAGAATCTAAATTGGTAATAATAATAATTGAAAATAAATGTTGATTCACCCCCCTCTCAGTATTTCAAACATGCTTATCCTGTGATGCTTTCAAATTCTTCTTGATTACTTGCATTTCCCGCTCCATGTCTGCCAACATGTCCAGTTAATTCAACACCCTATTCACTAGATCACTCCAACGGATGGGAGTATTGAAACTCTGCCCATACAATGGCTCAAACAGACTCATCCTCAATGAATCCTGGTACCCATTTTTGTAAGAGAACTCTACCAGTGGAAGGTACTCTTCCCACTTATATTGTTGATGCATCACATATATCCTCAACATGTCCTCCAATATCCTATTGACCCTATATGTCTGTCCATCTGTCTGCGAAAGATAAGTTTTACTAAAATCCAAATATATGCCCAAACCTGCAAATAACTCCTTCCAAAACTTGGAAGTGAACTTCCCAACCCTGTCTGACACAATATTCTTATGAAATCCATGCAATATTACCACGTCCCTGATGAAGACATGTGCTACATCGCTCGTTGAATATGTAGTCTTCACTGGAATGAAGTGCCCAACCTTTCCACAAAAACCATGATGGAATCATTCTATCTCACTGTCGTCGACAAAACTATGATAAAGTCCATGGAAATTACTCCCATTTCCATTCTGGAATCTCAATCAGCTATAAAAGTCTACTTGAATGCTTACACTTTTCCTTCACATGCTGACAATCCAAGCACCTAGCCACAAAATCTGTTGTCTCTCTTCAAAATCGGCCAATATTAGAATTTATTCACTGGTGTCATCATCTTCTAATAACATGGGTGACTTGAATATGGTTTCACATGAAACTCCCTCAAGATCACATTCTTGAGCTCATTGTTATCTTACACATATAGCATGTCCCTAAATATAACCAATCCATATGCCATGAGACGATAGTCCACTTACTGTGCACTTGCATTTGTACCTGTAGCTGTACCACTATCTATACATCTACCAATACCACTACTTATACATGTACCTGTAATTGTACTTGTACCACTACATGTACATGTACCTATACTCTGCTACAACCTATGCACAATCTCGATATACCTGTCATCCTGCTGACATGCCTGCAAGATCCTATCTTGTAAATCTGTCCCATAGGATCTCATAGCTACTATGTGATTTACCTATATCCGCCTGCTAAGAGAATCTACCACCCTATTCTCTTTACCTTTGATATAGTTGATCTCAAAATCAAACTCACTAATTGTGGCCAACCACCAAGAATGTCTGCCATTTAGTTTTGGTTGGTCAAATAGATATGGAAAACCACTGTGATCACTCATCAATACAAACCTCCTGCCAAGAAGATAGTGCCTCCACATCTTCAATGCATGTATGATTTTTGCCAACTGAAGACCATGTGTCGGGTAGTTCTTCTCACGCTCATTCAATTTTTGTGACTCATAGCATACCACTTGTCTGTCTTGCATAAGGACTCCACCAAGTCCTCTCTTACAAGCATTTGTACATACTACAAACTCTTTGTCTAGATCTGCAATCTTTAACATTGGTGCATGTGTCAACAACTACTTGAGCTGCTCAAAACTGGTCACACACTCCTATGTCCATTCAAACTTCTTACTTTTCCTCTACAATGATGTGATAGGATAAGTAATCTACAAGAAGCTCCTAATGAACCTATTTTAATAACCTGTTATCCCCATGAAAGATCTCACCTCATCTACATTTCTAGGTGTTGCCCACTCCATGATAGCTCTTACCTTTCTTGGATCCATTGTTATTCCATCCTTGGAGAAAACATGTCCCAAATAATGTACTGCAGTTTGAAATAAACTGCACTTGTAGAGATTACCATACAACTGATGCTTTCTCAACAACCTCAACACTGCTGCCAAACGCTTGATATGCTCTTCCTCACTTTTAGAATATACCAATATACCATCAATGAAAATAATAAGAAACTTGTCCAAATACGGATGTAGCACACTATTCATCAAGCACATAAAGGTAGTTATAAGATTAGTTAAACCAAATGGAAATACAACAAACTCATAATGCCCATACCTGGTCTAGATGGTTTTCTTGTAGATGTCCTCGTCTTTAATGCGTCCCAGCTGATATCCAAATCTCATATCAATATTCAAGAACACTTCTACTCCCTTCAATTGATCGAACAAGTCATCAATCCTTATTAACAGATACCTGTTCTTGATGGTCATTTTGGTTAATTGCTTGTAATTAATGCACAACCTGAGAGTACTGTCATTCTTCTTCACAAACAATATCGACTTGCCCCATGGATATACACTTGGCCTAATGTACCCCTTATCAAGCATTTCGTTCAAATGCAGCTTCAACTCTACCTACTAGGGTGTACTTATCCTGTAAGGTTCATTTAATGTCATCATTGTCCTTGGAACCAACTCGATAGAAAAGTCTACTTCCCTGTGAGGTGGAAACTCTAAAATATTTGCAGGAAATACATCCTAAAACTATTGTAGAACTGGGTACCTACTCAAAACATCTGCATCCTCAACTTCCTTACCTTTGTCATTAGAGATGTGCACTAGAAATAACACACACCCTTTCCTGTGACTATGCTTGACTTGCATAGTTGTCACCATTATAACTGATGTTTCTTTCTTCTTACCTCGAAAGACTCGTTGTTCCCCATTATCATCCATGCACTCAATGGCTTTTTCATAAAAATCCACCTTGGTTCTATGAAGGTACAACCAATCCATGCCCACCAACATACTGTATGATCCCAATAGTAATACATTCAAATGTGTTGAGGTAGGCATACCATTCAAATCAAATGTACAAGCTCTTACCCAATGATGAACCCGCTTCTTTATGCGTGTAGCTAACTACACTAACCAAGACTCTGTGTGCACTTATGTATTCAAAGCACACTTATCCACTAAGTCAGGATTAACATAACTATAATTAGATCCAGTGTCAATCAAAATAGAAAAAACTTGATCATAAAGCTTATCGTTCATATTATAGTTTAATAGATGCTTGATAGTCTACTTGTCTATTATCCAGCATTGCATAGATCCTAAGAATACTCTGCCCAACATCTCCCACTGTATGTGCCTCCTTAGCATTGTAGATTTGCGTTCTACCACCCTGATGTTGTGGAAAATCTCCCCTACGATTATCTCCTCCACAAGTCCAACGTTGTCAAGTCTTCCAACCTTCATCCTTATTCTGCTCATTAGATCGAAGTCCCTGTCTTATGTCGAATGCATTAAACTTCTTAGATGGCGTTGCATTATTTTTATTACGTGCACCTTGAGGTCTTGCTCGCTTCTTCTCCCATTTTCCTTTTTTCTTTGCATTACCTTTCTAGTATGTCTTAGTCTCATATCTGCGCTCCGATTGTTCATAGCAATGCTTTATATTTTAGATGACCTCCTCCAATGATCTAGACTCATCAAACTTAATCCTATCTTTGAATGCAATCGGTAATCCAGTAGTGAATCTTTGAATCTTGGCCTTATCCTCCTTGAGGTAAGGCACATACCTTAGTAACTCCAAGAACCTACTAGTGTACTCCTCATCTATCATTGATCCCATCTTTAGCTCATAGAATTATTTTTCCCTGTCATCAAAGTATCTCTCTAATAGGTACTTCTTCTTGAATAGTCTCTCGAACTCATTCCAAGTCAAGTCCTCCTCATGGATACCTCTGACATTCTTCACATCTTCCCACCAAGTATCTTCTTTTCCTTTGAGATTAAATGTAGCTATTATGTCTTTCATGTTCTCTGAGTAATCATGCAACCTGAAGAACTTCCTCATACCAAGAAACCATACCTCTACATCCTGTGACTTATTAATCTCTTCATCAAATGTAGGTGAATTTTATTTCTTAAACTCATCTAGAAAATATCCCCTGTCACTCCTCCTGTAAGGATGGTAATGATGTCGGTCATAATTCATGTCAAAACCAGAGCTAGAATAGTACCTGCATCCATCTCCCCTCTTATCTAGAGTATACAAGGACGTGCCATCTCTGATCATGTCATCTTTATCTGACCTGTACCCACTAGGATACATATTATCATATGCGACATTAGTTTTGTCCTCCTACTCATGGTTGAGCTGAAGGCGTCTGTGTCGCTGCAATTCTAGCAAACTCTAAAGTATCACTGCATTTACCTCTTCTTGTTTCTCTTGTTCTTATATGATTCTGTCATTGTCTTCCTTACAACTCATTGTTTTTTATTTAATCTTATCAATGTATCTGCCAAATCAGAAGGGTTCCCAACACCACGCTTCTCATCTGATCCATAGGGAGAGTCTCAGGAACTACAGTCTACCATATTGCCAGTCATATTTGATATTATTCCTGTAAGGCATATCATGTGAGCTAAACCAAATCATAATAAATCAATGCACATTAGCATAGTTTTGGGAGGATACCTGATCTGAAATCCCGATCGAAATTGATCCTGGTTTATTAACTTTTTAAAAGTGTATGCTTGTAATTAAAAAACACCATTAAAAAGATCTCAACTTAACTGTTATAGGAAACTTGAAAGGAAAATCGAAGAAAAATAAATATCAATAATGAAGTACGCAAGAGACAAAAACACCAGCACGTTGATAACAAAGTTCGACTATCTTCAAGCCTAACTCTCTGGGCCCAGTCTTTAATGGGGAGGCCTTTTTATTAAAATTTCAAAAAAAAACATCAAAAGTACATATAAAAATTCTTCAACTAAAATCCAAACTGACTCTTTTGTATTCTCTCTATCTTTGGATCCTGCAGCAACTTTCGGATTTGAAAAAGGCTTCCTGGTTTGCCCAGAATGTCTCTCCAAAGTTTCCTTGTCCCGTTGGTTTGTCACTACATAAAACCTCCTTCTGTTGCACAAAATTCAACTCTGCCTTCCTTGGCGTAGTGGAATAATTTTATAATGAAATGTGAGATCATGGGGTCAAATCTTGACCTCCCCACCGTGGTGGTGTGATACGATATGTTGGATATAACAAATATATCAAAATTTTTAAATGTTTCAGTGGCAGGGTCTACAGACACGCCACCCTTCACCGTTATCTTTACCACATACACCGTAACACATAAATAATATATGGCCTTAGGAATTATCCGATAACATGTTGGTAGAGATATGGAGGAGGTGGATAACTATAACAGGGGCCGCCAAAAATGGCGGGCTTCTGCTATTTTTTTCCTATTTAAAACAAATCCACATCCCTTCAAATATTCACAACAGAGGTTTGACTAACAAGGTACATGTATAGCTCACCATTAAGGCAAAAAAAATGTAGCTGAGAGGTCACAGGATCGAATCTTGTCCAGTTCATCGATCTGTTAAACAAATTTTTGACCAAACTTATCAAGCCACGTGTCGCCTTAAGATTGGTCCAAAATCAACCAACCATGCAATGACATTTATTAAGCTTTGGAAACTCGACATGTCAATTGGATCGTTGACTGCCAGAACCATGCATTGACCGTTGACCTATGGAACCTTGAACATTGCCTTTGAATTTGAACTTTGAATTTTTGTCCAACTTGGACCTGAACTTTGACCTTGAATAACTTCTTCATGCGAAGTCAGATTTCGGAAGTTGTGTTGGATTCAGAAAGAAGAAATATACACAATGAAGTTGGTTTCAAAATCATTTGAAAACTTTGATTTTTGAACATTTTCCAAAACTTTGAGCATATTTTGGATCGTCCAGATCACTCCATGACCATTTCATATCACTTAGATCATTCCTGATCATTCCTCCCCACTAAGACCTTTTGGAACACAAAAAGGTTGTATACAATGTTTGAAGGTGATGACAATGTCTCTCCACCTGCCTAGTATCTTTGTGCCAACCTATTTTGAATTTGTATATGTTACCCATCCATATAATCACCAATACAACATAAAAATTTCAAAGCACACTTATCCATTTTCTATCCATATCTACATCCATATTTCTTGTTATAACCCACACACTATTGAAAATAAGCAAGTTGAATAACAACATTGAACATATTGACAGAAATGAAAATGTACCATGCTAACTCTTCATAACTAGAACACAACTCAACTTCTCATGCAAAGATACTTGTTGTGCAATTTCAAATTCCTTAAGTACATTTTTCTGATTTTTATGCTCAAGTGATGTTGATGGTACAAACATAGTTTTATTTGCATAAATTCTCCTCTTTAACTATTCCATTGTTTGAAAATATTGTGTTGCCTTTATAGGATGAGAATGCACAATAAACTTTATTCCCCTTTTAAACAAATGATATTTATTTTGTTCCCTGTAAAAAATTGCCTTTTGATCATATAAATAAGGGCTACCTAAGATTGTTCCACATGCATCTAGCGGCACTACATCACATGTTACCTTATCCAAAAATTGAGATGTGATTGCATATTGTAAGATACATTGCTTAGTTACTGGAAATTTATGGTTTAGTGTGTAAGGTGTATGATGCTTTTTAGTTTTTAATCCCAACTGCTTAACCACTTCCTTAGAAATTAGATTAGCTTGAGACCTACTATCTAACAAAGTGTCGATCTTAGTATGCTTCAATGACCCTTATATGAAATAATTTGCAATTTTCCATATCACATGAACTATCAGAATCATTACCATCATCATATTTACCTGCCAAACCTACTGCAATTTGAGCCTCATCACTCGATTCTGAACCCAAATCTATTGGCGCTATTGCTGCTTCAACTTTTAGCTTACCCTTCACTCCTTTAAACCTTTTTGGTCTCTTGTCGGGGTGTAGTTTCTAGCAATGTTCTTCATTGTGCCCTTCCTTCTTACAATGCTTGCAAGAGAGCTTCTCTTCTTCCATCTTAATGAATTTTTTCCTCTTGGATTTTCCCTTGCCTTTGCCCTCTTTTCTAGACATTGATTCCGATGATACACCAACTCTAGCTTTTATTGCTTCAATGTAAGTTGCTTGTACAACTACTTCATCCAGGTTAGTAGGACTAAACATGAATACAGTATTACAAATATACTCAGGTCATCCTCCTAAATATTTCATTAGAGTTTCTTGTGTATGTAAGGGAATATCAAGCATTAACGCTTTCTTGCAAAATTCATCTGTGTATTCCTACACCCAATTATCCTTTCTTAAATTTAAGACTTTGCCATTCTATTAAAGATTTCTCCTTATATCCCAACTGGTAGAATTTCTTTCTAAGTGCATAAACCAAATCACTCCATGATGTAAAAATCTTACCAATTTGTTGAGTCCCATGTTGTAACTTACTCTGTGATGCAAGAGCATCCGAGCACTCATAATTAAAAGAGGAATCCAAAGCTGAGAAGGAGGAGATGTGGACCATCGGAGCAAAAACAAGGAAATTCTATTTAAAACAGAGTAAATGATGGAATGGATAAAAGTCTCGAGAAGACTTGATTTAATGTAATCTACCATATGTATGCATATAGCGAGCTTTAGGGTTTTGTTAGATGAAATCATGGAGAGATCTGATCAGATCCTTTCAGTGATCCGATCCAATATTTCTTATATATATGATGAACCTGCATGTTCAATAAGGATAGATAGAAGAGAAATAGATAATGATTTGAAACAGAGTGTTCAAAATGTAGTCGAGTGGAGAACTCGTTCTAAGGTTGAAATGCCTTAGATATATAATCATATCGTGTTAATATAAAAGTGTGCTTTGTTTTGATATTGTGTGCGCTCGTGTGTTATCGTATAGATAGTCTGAATGTTTAGTATTGCAGGTTTGATCGACCATCGATCATTGTAGGATTGATGGCGATCCAAGATATAGATTTAACTGCTATGTCGTGTGTTAACAAAGTATGGCAAGAACCCTGAGAAAAGCATAAATCCATCAATCACAGGAGATTTCAAGTCCAAGAGGAGGTTGGAGAAATGATAAATGAGATCCGTTGGATCTCATAGATCGACGGTCATCGCATGGTGAAAGAGCGCAGAAGTTAATTCGCAAAGGAAGTAGTTTTGAAACAGTGAAAGTGGTATTTCGGGTAGCCTCAAACCCATAAGTTGTATTGAAGGGTGAGCACCTGATTCCACTAACCAAGCGACACGTAGCAGTGAGGAGGAGAGAGGAAACCGCTTTATCAGGAAATTAATCCTCATGCTTGTTGTCTACTCGAAATCATCATGGACCATTGGATCCACGAAGTGTAGATCAACGGTGGAGCACTATCGAGCAAGTTTGTTGATCGGTTGAATCAACAACTATCGGATTGAAATCCAGATCGATGGCCGATATTTGATCGACGATCGGAGATCGGGCGGATCGGAGATCACACCGATCGAAGTTCGGAGGAGTAGCGTAGCTGAAAAGCGAAGGATGAGTGGACCTGACGATAATTATAGATGCGGGATTATAGATTTTGAAGTCCGGCCCAAGGGTTCAAGCGGGGTTTTCCTTCGTTTCTGTGTTTCCTATGTATTGCGTCAAAATGGTGTGGTCCCAGTTTTTAACAAAATCAATTAAGTTGGGTTCTCTGGTTTTAAAGGCTTATGGCCTAAGAGAATGAATAATGCTTCCGATAGGTTTGAGGGCCATAACCTACAGGCCTCAGGATTGAAATTTTATAAAGCAAGGGGAAATTGGTTTACCCCCAAAGACTCCTTTCATCATTTTTGGTATCAGAGCAAGAAGGGAAAGTTAAGGGAAAGTTTTCCTGCAAGAAGGAAGAAAGAGTGCAAGAAGAAGGAGAAGGAGGTACAATTGTTTGAAGTATGGAGAGTTTATGGTCTTACTGCTGTGCAAAGAATGACAACCGAAGGTGAGAATATTGCAGCAACCTAGAGCGAGGAGTGCTCAATTGGTTGCAGAGGAGAGAACCAGAAGGATGCTAAAAGACTAAAGCTCAGAGGAGAAATCTTGGTGAGGTATCATGTAGTAGAGGAAGGCTGTTACTGCAGAGGTTGGTTGCAGATCACAGAAGATCATGAAGGCAGTTCCACTGAGAATTGGGTACAATTGCTAGGGATAAGGAGAAGCATATGACCAGGAGGTAAAAAAAATTTGTGCCTTGAGTCTGATGCAGAAGCATTTGAGCAATCATAATTAAAGGAGGAATAAAAAGCTGAGAAGGAGGAGATTTGGACCATCAGAGCAAAAACAGGGAAATTCTGTTTAAAACAAAGTAAATGATGGAATGGATAAAAGTCTCAAGAAGACTTGATTTAATGTAATCTTCCATATTTATGCATATAGTGATATTTAGGGATTTTGTTAGAGGAAATCATGGAGAGATCTGATCAGATCCTTTCATTGATCCGATCCAATATTTGTTATATATATGATGAACCTGCGTGTTCAATAAGGATAGATAGGAGAGAAATAGATAACAATTTGTAAACAGAGAGTTCAAAATGTAGTCAAGTGGAGAACTCGTTCTAAGGCTGAAATGCATTAAATCGGTAATCATATCATGTTAATATAAAAGTGTGCTTTGTGTTGATATTGTGTGCACTCGTGTGCTATCGTATAGATAGTCTGAATGTTCAGTATTGCAGGTTTGATCGACCATCGATCACTGTAGGATCGATGGCGATCCAAGATATAGATTTAATTGTTGTGTCCTGTGTTAACAAAGTATGGCAAGAACCCTGAGAAAAGCATAAATCCATCAATCACAGGAGAGATCAAGTCTAAGAGGAGGTTGGAGAAATGATGCATGAGATCCATTGGATCTCATAGATCGACGGTCATCGCATGGTGAAAGAGCATGGAAGTTAATTCGTGAGGGAAGTAGTTTTGAAACAGTGAAAGTGGTATTTCAGGCAGCCTCAAACCCATAAGTGGTATTGAAGGGTGAACACCCGATTCCACTAACCGAGCGACATGTAACAGCGAGGAGGAGAGAGGAAACTGCTTTATTGGGCAGTTAATCCTCATGCTTGTTGTCTACCCGAAAGAATTGTGGACCGTTGGATCCGAAAAGTGTAGATCAACGACAGAGGACTATCGAGTAAGTTTGTTGATTGGTTGAATCAACAACCGTCGAATCGGGATCTAGATCGACGGTCAAGATTTGATCGGCGACTGGAGATCGGGCCGATCGGAGTTCAGAGGAGTAGCGCAACTGAAAAGCGAAGGATGAGTAGACCTAATGATAATTATAGATGCGGGCTTATAGATTTTGAAGTCTGGCCCAAGGGTTCAAGTGGGCTTTTCCTTCATTTCTGTGTTTCATGTGTATTGCGTCAAAATGGTGTGGTCCCAGTTTTAACAAAATCAATTAAGTTGGGTTCTTCCAGTTTTAAAGGCTTATGGCCTAAGAGAATGAATAATGCTTATGATAGGTTTGTGGGCCATAACCCATAGGCCTCAGATCGAAATTTTATAAAGAAAGAGGAAATTGATTTACCCCCAAAGACTCCTTTCATCACTCTACCACCAGATGAATGTGGTGCCTTCTAGACAAATCGAAGCCAATAGAATCTTGACCACATCGTCAGAAATATGCTACACACTACAATACACCTCCGTCTATTTATACCTAATTATCAAGTTTCTCAGCATTGATTTCACAATTATACATGGGGAAGTCGAATTTCACATCCAATTTTAGAAAAGGTTTTGGATAAGATGATTCATGTTGACCACCAAAAAGAGAAGAAATAGGATCTTTATTATCATCATCAGTTTCTATCGTTTTACCTGAATCAGGTGGTCCTTCATCCTTAGGATTTTCAGAATGTGATTGTGGTGAAGTAAAATTATAAGTGCGGACACAAACAAATTCCTCTAGCCCGATGATGGGTCTAGCCACAAAAAATACATTCTATGGAAGATTTCCTTAGGTTAGAACCAATTAAGAGGGCCTACCTCTTAGTATGCTTATCCCGTTTAATGATGTCCTTGCTTTCTCGCTCCAACAATCTCTCGCTTCCTTCTTCAAGAACCTGAAACAAGTAAACAACAGCAAACAACGACCGTGATAATAGACAAATTGTAATTCAACCTACTTAACAAGTCAAGAAACATTAAGCCATGAATATGTAAGATGAAAAACATGTAGGAAATCAATAAATAGTTGCATATATATTGGTATCAAAGAGATTACAACCATTGTCTTGACGTTGCAGTTCTTCTCTGACAAGACCAAGTTCCCACACACTTCTGCTAGCATTCCATGATGGCCTCAATCAAAAATAGTTTTAAGGCTCTTCCCTTTAGGCTTCACTCCAAACCAAATCACACTTCTCCCTCACACAACTAGATAGCTACAATTATGAATAACTTGTTGTTTACTCCAAACCAAAATAGCACTAGCACACCAACATTAACACTTCAACACTAACATTAGCTTGTGCTTGGGAAAAAGTGGGAGATGGATCCTCTTCTCATGGGAGAAGGTATTATCCCTTGAGGTAGGTCCATCATTATAGGGGAAAGGAGCCCAAACTAACACCCTCGACCCCATCCGACCAAAACATTTACTAGACTTCTATTATGAAGCTTCTAGAGCTGGAAGCTTCGGCTCTTAATTTAAAAACTTTCTATAATAGGACTGGCACAACTGGAACACAACTCAATCGCTCCGGTCGGCACTAGGGATAGTGCTAATCTCTGCACATCGGCGTGGGGAAGACAAGGGCCATTAGCGTCGGTCTTGTAAACTAGGAAAAACAGAAGTTTCAGGGGAAATGGTGCAAAAGGGAATCGATATGCTCATGAATAGGGACACAAAGGGGAGTTTCTTCATGAAGGAAAATCATGTGGGGTTCGCTGTATAGGTCCTCCAGGATCAAGGAATGGGGAGTACAGGGATAGTGACAAAATTCTATGTAACAGATGCCCCCTAAAGCGTGAAGGCCGAACTAGAGTGAGGGATGAAACGCTTTATAAATTAGTGCGAGGATCCATAGTTTGCCATCGAAAAACCTGCAAGAAAGTATAGTTACATAACTGAGAACTCTATTAAATGATACATGAATTATTGCATGGATGTAGCCATCCAGAGAAAAATCATGTAAAGGGATCAAGGCATGGGCGCGACCATCTGTTAAAGAGGATCATAATGAAACCAAGTTATGGTCGCAACCATACAATAATAAGAAGGATCACATATGATAACTGATGGTATGGTCACAACCATCCATCTGAAAGAGACATGAATATCAACATAATCATGTCACATCACTTCGCAACTTGGACTTTTGTGATCTGAGTCCAGGGTCTTGCACTCTAACATGATCTGATCAAAGTATAAATTCTAGCATGTGAATAGATGTGTTGATGTTGAACATGCTAGAAAGTCGCTTGATTACCAGTCAATGATGTAAACTGTTAACAAGCGCAAGAGAAACCACCAATAATGAAAATGGTCCTAAAGGTACCATCAACACAATCCATATAATGTGAATAGAGGAACTAAAGTCGAACACCCGTGAAATCACTCGATTGAAAGCCAATGATGTGAACTTGTCGTTGAGTGCGAAGAACTTGTCATTAAGGCATGCAAGCTCTAAGGTACTGGAAGGGAGTCTCTCGGTCAACTTCCTGGATAATGAGTTGAAGTTGATAGAAAGTGACCGTGCCGAAGGAGGGCCATAATGTTTCCCACATCATCGACACAAGACACAAGGATGAAAAATGATTTTGGATGATACAGAGAATTAGAGGTAAGTGTCACTGCAGAAGGACAACTCTTGCACATATCAGTGACATGACTAGAAGTTTGGAAGCTTTTGGATCCATGGGATCAGTGGTCATAATGACGTGGCAGAGATCAAATGGAAGGCAAAAGTAAATGGCGCAACCTAGGAAAGTCAACAATACAGAGGAGGATATCCCAACGCGACATGAAGCAGAAAGTGTCATGTTCAAGAGTGAGTTTCCGACACAACTGATAGATTTCCAAATATTCCCCCACCATTCTTGGCAGGTACCCCAATTATTTTTTAATTGCAAGCTTGAAGGGGATAGCATATGCTTTCACTGTAAGTTCATCCTTCGGACCAACCTGACCTAGTAATTTTAACGAGACCTAGGAAGGAGAAGCTCATGTTCGTCATAGTGACAAATCCGATGTTGTTTAATAGTTTAACGAGTCTGACAAAGGTGTAACTTGGTATCTTTTTCATGTTTAAAGAGTTTGAAAAAGACACATAAAAGAAAACTCCACATGGTCCCTTTTCATATGTTTGTGTCTCTCGAGCTCAGAAATGTAGAAAACGATACTTGAGAGAACCGCTTGACCATTTCAGTCAAGGAGTACATTATAGTGCCTCCCAACGCGAAAAAGGGGTAAACTTATACTGGGTGCACGACGTTTCACTTCGGTTAATGAGTTTGAAACGACAAGGGCTCGACCATATTTTTGCTTTTAAAGGGTCGAAAAAGAGCTTGAAAGTGGACCCCCATTTTATTTTCATTTTACGAGTCAAAAGGGAAAAACACTCAACAATCTTTTCATATGAGCTTAATGAGTCGAGAAAAGAGCTGAAACGTGACTCGTCACCATCGTTGAATATCCATCACCTATCGCTGCGCAAAAAATAGGTTAACATATTTACAAAAACCTGATATTTTCATGAAAAAATGAATAAAAAGGAGAAAAGTAGATATATTTTTACCATTTACTATTTTACCTTGATGTGAAAACTTTTTTACTCACTTTTGCCCTAATTGTTCCGGAGTAAATTGCGGGAGATCCAAAAGGTCAATCGCCTAGCCGCCAGTTACAAGTAAAATCCAAATCCCTTAGCTCCATTTCCATGTCCTTTATTTCTATTTTTAACCATTTTTTTGGTTTTTTGAGGGGGTTTTTGAAAAAAAATTTCGCCCTCTGTCAGCGCGACTTTTGGGCATGGAATCACAACGGCCAGTGATTAACAAAGCCACCCGTGCCGTTCGGCGCAACTATTTTTAAAATAGGTGTGTCTGCGTCGTGAATAGGGAAAAACCCTATTTCCTCAAAAAAACACCATTTAAACTCAAATTTTATGGGCCAAGCATGATTGTTGACTCAAATTAATGGCTTTTGCAGGAAAGAATCATTGAAAATGGTGGACTGGAAAGAACGGGAACATGAGGATGTTGACACCTAAACAATGAATGACCCAAATTTCCTGGAAGATTTGAGGGCTTGCACGCTCCTCAAATTCTTTCTCACGCCAGGGATGTGGGCCCAACTCGAGTTGCTTCGGTACCTGATTAGTCTTTGGGACATTAATCGAGAGATATTTGTCATTGGTGACGAGGAGCTAGAGTTGGAAACTTCAGATATATACTTCATCATTGGACTATCTTGTCGAGGGGAACCAATGAACTTGTATGGATCACGACCGATTGGGGCAAGCATATCTTCATTGCTTGCTGAACACTGCCTTGAGGCCCTGAAATCCAAAAGTGGGAAGATAGAGATTTCCAGTGTTTAGGATCTGACACTGAGAGTGCTTTTGTTGACCATCAACAGAGTGGTGGGATCCCAGGTGGAACATGAGACTAACAAGTTGAAGTTCCTTTATGCTATCGACTGTATAGCTCCTACGATCTTAAACTGGGCTGAGGCCATGAAGATCAACATCAAGCGCTAGCTATCCAAAGCTAAGGCGAGGAATCTTAAGCAATTTTGCTTCGGATCAGTGATTGTGACCTTCTTCTTGGAACGAGTACCACTGTTCCAGTATTAGCTGACTGAGGTAGATCCTCCTATGCCACATGATCCGTGGATGGCTTGTTGGAGTCGTTTGATGCCCATGATCACTGGGGGTCAGCACGTGTCATACCAACCTGCATTCTTTTCATGGCTATGACGACAGAAAATCGTTGTGGAGGACTAGCCATACAATGGCACTGACTTCCATGGAGATCCAGATATGCCCTTACCAGATGGAGAGGATTTCAACAATGAAGGTAAAAAATCAACTTTTTAATTTTGATATTTTTTATTTGCTTTTAATGTGCTTAGAAAATTTATCTTATTAATCTAGACATTGGACCAAAGCAGCCTGCTGAGATGTCCCTAATAGTCAGACGTGTTCCCCGTCCTATTGATGTTTTCACTCCTTATCAGGAAGGGAGTGACAACGAGGAGGAGATCGCGAGGAACCTTGAGGGGTTGACTCATGGCATCCCAGAGTATGCTCGGGTAGGAGACATTCCTCGTTAGTACCAGAGACACACGGTGGGAGTCTCGGATCAGATCCGCTGATTGCTGACTCATGTTGCATGAGCTGTATCATGCTACCACGATCACCATGCTGATTAGTTCCTAGGTCCAACACTTACATTTTTTGAGGCCTGCGTGCCACAGATATATGAGACCTGCGAGCCGCTGATGTTATTTTGGACAGACATATTATTTTTTGGGGTTCTGATGTATCATTCGTTATCACCATATATATATATATATATATGCTGTATTTTCTTGTCTATTATGGTACGAATGGTTTTTTTATCTTTTTACATGTTTCGTAAATGTCTATCCAACACATAATTTTCTAATGCATCTGTCAATGTATTCATGTGTCTAGGAATATGATGATGTCTTTCCAATAGATAGATACAAAGATACATTCTCAATATTTGAGGGTTTCTGAAGGAATATTGCCCGTTGAGTTGAAGGACGACAAGTTGTGAATCCAAGTTGTCAAACAATTCTCTAATGGCAAGAGCAATGGCTTCTGACAACAGTTCGATGACCGCACTATATTCAGCAATGTTGTTAGTTTTGCGATCTAGACAAATACCTTGAAGGTCAATCAACTCACCATTAGGGTTATAAATAGCCCATGCTGCGGGTGATAGGTTCCGAGTACTACAACAAGCACCATCAACGAAACCAATGTGGGGAGTCACAAACATCTGCAAAGCAAGAAAATCATAGTAAACAGGAAAGTTGTTGCAAACTACCACACAAAACCACAATGTACAAAAATGAATGACACACTAATGTACACAAGTAACCATGCAAGATGACCTAAGCATAGTGCTTTTGGAGAGAGTCCATGCTGGGACTCAGGTAATCAATCAACACGAATGAACACTGGAGTTTTACTGTTGACATGACGAGTAAGCAGTGACTCAACCAAATAATAGAGTAGAACTCATATAAGGTTGTGCCCCCATGCCCCCTAGGCAAGGGAGGGTTACAAGTGCGAGGACAATCTGTGAAAACTCGGGGAGGGTGAAAAATCTTGAATCCATGAAGGGATAAATGAGCCCTTAGTTGAAAGATCTTGACCATGTTAGGATAAACTGACATGTCAATAAGAAGCTGAGAAGAAAACATATCAAGACACATAGCCATGATCATTGGACGAGGCAGGAACGAGGAGCGGTGATGAGTATCGATCCAAGGTGGTTCCTCGAGAGACATGACTTCCATGATACTTGCATCAGTAAGGAAGGTCTCGGTTAAGGGATCAAGCGATTCCAAAGTGCCAAGCCATGGGGATTGAGCGTACGTATCGAGAGAGGTCTTTAGCATAAAAGAATTAGAGGATGTAAAACTCGAAGCTGAAACAATTTCCATGTAATTGACTTCGGTGGACTAAGCGGCATGACCTCACCCCTTGACCCAAGGATCTGATTTGACCGAGATCATGTTGACATAGGCAACATGAGGAGGTGGGAGTGGAAAAATTCTCATTAAGGCAGAATCTTTGAAAAGACCAGCCCCCACACTCTAATAGGGAGCACTAGTGTGCTTGATGTATAGAACATTGCTATCTAAAGAGGAAGAGGCAAAGAAAGACAGTTGGTCGATAGTGACAATCTTCCCTTGATGGGGAAAATGAATCACGCGAAATAAAGAGGATGCCATGGCATGCATGGCATTGGTCCAGCTTCGGCCGAGTAGAAGATTATAATTGAGATTGGCATCAACAATTTCTACCTCAACTTGCATTGTCTCACCTTCCAGAGGGATGGCAAGGTTAGGTAAGACACCGAAGGGTCGCAAATCGCGCCCATCAAAAGCTTCCAAAGTGTTTGGAGATTGGTTCAAAGTAGGAGAACCAATAGCCTTCTAGCATGCAGTTGAAATGATGCAGGTGGAGGCACCTTCATCGATGAAAGTCGGTGGATGGTATTCTCATTGATGCTTACATGAATAAGAAAGGCAATCTGATGAGGAAGATGGGGAACATGGTTCTCTAGATCAAAACATATCAAATTGGAATCGGTGGGATCGATGTCCCCGATAGCTGGCAGAAAAGTTTTCCGCTATGATGGGTAGCTTTGGAGCACCTTGAGGGCCGACATAGCTGATGGCGCCTGAGTCAAATCCTCAACAATATTATAGTGCTGAGCGGCTCGGGCATTGGGATTATACGGGGATTTCTGTAGCACACCTCGAGAGGGTGGCCGTATAGCGAAATCAGGGTTAGGATGCTCAATATGAATAGGGCCAGAACTCGAGGTAGAATAAAAAGGTTCGGCTTCTTTCTCTTTCCCAGCTGTTGAAGCAGGATTTTGTTAATATTTCGATCTAGTAGCCACATTAATAGGCGTACTCATCATGAACACTTAAGATCCGGAGGATGCAGATTGGGGTTGGTCTACCATTTGGGTTTTCTAATATGGAAATGGCTCTTTGAAGATAGCGGGGGTCCCTTTTAGCAAGCGGCTAACTTCGGATCGTCACGGAAAATATTTAATGTAGTGATCTTCCTCGTAAATGAGGCAAGGATACTTAGGTTTCTATTACGAAGATTTGCTAGCAGACAATTTGGGAGGACCCTGTTTTGGGGCATCAAATTTACCCTTACCTTTGCCTTTCTTCTTTCCTTTTGAGGATTTGTCCGTTGCGGTAGATTAGACAACATGGACCTCTAAGGTTTTACCAAGGCCAGGTGGATTCTGGGACGAACTATTAGGAACAATATTTGGGACCAACTTCTGTTTGGAAGAAGATTTAGTAGGGATCTGGGATACCAAACCAATAACTCCATCAACGGGAGGTACAACTTGTGACTTTGATGCTGCGGGATCGGATGATGGCCGCGGAGCATTGGGTAATAACTCATACAAAGTGCCAGACTAAGAGTAAACTAGATCTAAGTACTGGGCACGAGCAATGGCTTGTTCTTCAGTAACGCATCCACCCATAGCTATATCACGAGCAATTGGGGTTATGAGTGGTTTGGTGAACCATTCAGTGAGCAGTTGATCAATAATCTCAAATTTGATCAGGCAACATCTACGTCTCCATTCATGGATGTGATTAGAGATGTGTGTTGCAGTATCTTGCTTAAGCGATGTGAGCAAATAGGTGTCAGTTTCATAGCGAACCGACAACTGAAAATGTGTGAGGAAAGCCATGACTAAAGAGTTAAAGTCATGGTAAGTAATTCGAGGCAGCTCGATGTACCACTTAGCTGCAGCGCCCGTGAGGGTTCATTGGAAAAGACGGCGACGAATAAAATCATCAACATATGAGTTCGACGCACACCAGAGGTGATATGTCATCACATGGGCCTGAGGATATTCTTTAGATTTCCCATCAAAATTTGGCCAATCACTTGGTATCTTGGACGACACCAGAGGCCAGTATGGCGAATGAATTATTGGATCATTCGTAAGGTGAGATACATCTGGCAACTCGAGTGTAGCCAAGAATGGAAATTGAGTGTTAAAAGGCATGGGAAGTCAATAAGCGGGTCTGAACGGAGGAGCCCATCCTTGCTGGTAAGGATTTTGGCCATATGGCATCTGAGGCTGCCCCAATTGCGGATTACCTTGACCATAGGGAGGATTTTGACCTTGAATACCTCGGAACTGTCTGGCCATAGGTTGCTGATAAGAAACATATGGGTTAAAAGGCTGTTGAGCCTATTGACCTTGGACATATGGATATTGGACCTGTTGTCCTTGAACATATGGCTGATGAGATTGTTGCCCCTGAACAAGAGGATTTTGAACCTGCTATCCTTGGGCATAAGGTTGATACACTTGTTGCCCTTGGACATAAGGATTCTATACCTGCTGCCCTTGAACAAAAGGATTTTGAACTTGGTGACCTAAGGCATTAGGTTTTTGAGCCTGCTGCTGCAGGACTTCAACTTGACCCTGCCCTTGCAAGGGTTGACCCTATTGATATGTATACAAGGGTTGATGTTGCCTTGGTTTGTTTTTTTGTTGCAAGGGTTGACCTTGCGGTTGAAATTTTTTTCCCTAAGGCTGAAGAGGTTGGCCCTGCGAGGACGTGGGTTTGGAGGTGTGTGGAGCATATTGCATCTGCTGCTGCATGGTTCGCTGCAACCGTTGCAAGGTTTGACCTTGTGGTTTTTGCCATTGACCTTGCTGCAGGATCATTTTCCATTACGGTTGCATGGAGGGCCCTTGCTGCAACAAAGGTTTCCCTTGCGGTAACAAAGGCTGCCCTTGTTGTTGTAGAGGCTATCATTACTATTACAAGGGTACTTGAACAGTGCCGGGAAATTTCTGAACTAAATCTGGCCATAGCCAGCCGAAATGTACTGCCCAGATTAGAGGGTGTAAGGTTGATTAACCATTCCTTGAGAACCATATGGAACGTAAGAAGTTTGGTATTGGACCTGAGCCCCATAGGGTTGTTGATACTGAACATTGTTCGATCCAGACGGACCAATGGGATTCTAAACCCTTTTGTACTAGACAATGCTTGATCCAGTAGGGTCAGCAGGGTTGTGAATAATACTGGAAGACAACTGGTTCATACCAAGCATGTGAGCTTGTGAGCCACTCACATTGGTGGAACCTGACACCATAGAAAAATTCAAGCTTTTCCCCCCAGACAATGGCACAACCTGGCCACTGACTAGAGGGATGGAGGAACTAACAGAGACATTCTTCGAAAGTGGCAGTTGTGCCTGATGGGTAACTAGGATTGATGATACAAAGGTATTTGAAACGGTGGGTTGCACTGGGACTGAGGTAACAACTTGTTGGGAAGTCGTGTTCGCAACGAATGGACTTGATGTAGGTATGGCACCTAATTCCCAAACAGGGTTATGGTAAAGTGATGAGACACTAGGTGTACCTAAAACCAACTGTGCCAAAGACACATAGTTGGGTGGAAAACTGGTGGGAATACCCCGTGAATAGGCGAAACCCTCAGGAGGAAAAGGAAGATCTTCCTCCTCAATATTGTGTGGAGTAGAAACTTTAGACTCTTCTAGAGAGGTGACTGAAGCATCGCTTTCAGGTTCCATGTCTGGAAATAAGTGACGACAAATGATCGAATGAGTACGAGGGGATAGTTCGAATGGAACACCCAGCTGGTCGTAAAGACTGTAAGGATGTTGCAGTGATATCACAATAGGGTCAAACAGAGGATTCAGAGGATAAATAACCAGTCCAAGTTGACCGTCAGTGGTCGGCGAGTCCTCAGGAGTTTGAACGGGATTGTTTGGAGATTTCGTGCCAAGATCAGCAGATGACCCAGTATTGAAAGTAGGCAGAGGACGAGATGACAAAGGTTGAATATCTAGAACAATTCTGAGTTCAACACCTTGGTCCTCAAGTGACTCTGGTGACTTAGGAAACGACTCCTCATATAATCTTTTAGACGGAGGAGAGGAAGAGGAACTGGGTGAACCAAATGGTTCAGCCACAATGACCTTGTCTTAGTCGACAAAAAAATTAACTTCAAGGATTTAAAATGTTCTTTAAGGGAAACTCATGATTTGGTCTCAAAAAGGCTAATAGGATGTTTTCAGATCATGGGCAATCAATTATTAAGACGCATAAAAGACTGGTGCTCTTTCATTTTTTAAGAGTCAAGAAAGAAACAAAGATGACTCTATCACTTTCGATTGGAAACGAGCTCGGAAGGAAAAGTTGTTGAATGATATTTTAAGTTTAATGAGTCAAAAAGATCAAATGACTACTTTGGATGATCTAGGTAAACAAGATTACTAGGAAACTGTGAACTGCAGAATACCTCCCGGTGAACCGAGAAATACAAGCATTCAATCTCCTCGAATGTTGTGTTCGGTGTATCACATTTGTAAGGCGGTCGAATCGGCTTCCTAAGGATAAAGGATTGCAGCCTAGAGGGGTCTCCCGTTATATACTCGACATTACAGGGAGCACAAATATGTACTAGCGCTGTCTAATGTCGAAGCTAATGACAGCTGCTAGGTTTAAAGACGTCAAAACACGTCTCTAGCCTAGACCTTCGAGATATAATCATTAAATGTGAAATGCACCTTAGGTTAGTTGAATTCATTTTAAAGTTTATCTTGAATTATGTTTTAGTTTTCAGGTCTTAGCGATGCGACTCGAAAAAACTTAAATGCAACTACATGAGACAAGACCCTTTCAATTCGATGAAATGTCTACACTAGAGAGGGTAGAAACTACTCAAGCAAATGCATACAAAGAAGCAACTGAAAACGAAATTATCTTTCACTACCTTACTTTTCGAAAAATAAACTAATGAAAAATGCATTCCAATTCCTAATTTGCTAACAAGCACATATCTAAGAAAAAAGAGTTCTTTTCCTTTCCAAATGCCAATGCAATTCTATTCTTTCAATGATGCCAGCTATTGTAGCACAATGATGCAACAAATTAGAATTTCACACTTTTTCATGAAACAACGAAATAAACTTTTTGCATACAATTCTTTGATGAAATTTTTTTCGATACAATAAGCTTTTCAAGCAGATGAAAACATGAAAAGAGAAGCTCATTCAGATCACTTAAACATCGAATTTACCAACAACAAGACAAGAAATGTAATCCATGCCAGAAAAGAAACGTTTAGACAAGAAAACAGAAACTTTTCAAACTTGTGTAATAGAGGTCAAAGTCTTAAAAGGACCGAAAATGAAATGAAAGGAGTAAGTACACCTACAACCCAACTTACTGAGTTCACAAACAGCTGAATAGCCGAAAAACTAGATGCCCTAGTGTCGCTGACCACCCAATGACTCAAGCAATCAAGAAGGATGATAAGCCAACAAGCAAACAAAACCAAATGAAAAGCGACGTTCTAGTCAAGGAGAAAACGGTTTAAAAGGCTTACGGGGTCAAAATCATAAGAGCAGAACACACTGACCAAGATTGGGGTGAAACCCTAGTCTTCACTTACATGCATCGACGCGTCTGCCTAACTAACAATAAGCACCAGAGGCTGGTCAGTGAGATTGTTCCTCAGCATATTGTGCTGATTGACGCAACTTTCAGCGCATTAACCGTGCTGATCGAGGAAGTTAAGAATTTTTTTTTTAAATAGGGACCAAATCTATTACTATGAATTTCAAACTCAGACCAGTAAGCAAGAGAAAAGAAACAAAACCAAAGGGAAAAAGTGGAACTAGAAAAGTTCTCACTAAATCATGAAATCCAAGACAAACAAAAGGATTGGCTCCCCAGTGGAGTCACTAACTTGTGTTGAAGCAAAATTATAAGTGCGGACACAAACAAATTCCTCTAGCCCGATGATGGGTCTAGCCACAAGATATACATTCTATGGAATATTTCCTTAGGTTAGAACCAATTAAGAGGTCCTACCTCTTAGTACGCTTATCCCGTTTGATGATGTCCTTGCTTGCTCTCTCCAGCTATCTCTTGCTTCCTTCTTCAAGCACCTGAAACAAGTAAATAACAATCATGATAATAGAAAAATTGTAATTCAACCTACTTAAAAAGTCAAGAAACATCAAGCCATGAATATGTAAGATGAAAAATCATGTAGGAAATCAATTGATAGTTCCATATATATTGATATCAAAGAGAAATTACAACTATTGTCTTGACATTGCGGTTCTCCTCTGACAAGACCAGGTTGCCACACACTTCTGCTAGCATTCCATGATGGCCTCAATCATCAATAGTTTTAAGGCTCTTACCTTTAGGCTTCACTCCAAACCAAATCACACTTCTTCCTCACACAACTAGATAGCTACAATTATTAATAGCTTGTTGTTTACTCCAAACCAAAATAACACTAGCACACCAACATTAACACTTCAACACTAACACTAGCTTGTGCTTGGTAAAAAGGGAGGTTTATATAGGATGAATGGATGGGAGATGGATCCTCTTCTCATGGGAGAAGGTCTTATCCCTTGAGGTAGGTCCATCATTATATGGGAAAGGAGCGCAAACTGACATCCTCGACCCCATCTGGCCAAACCATTTACCAGAATTCGGTTACAAAGCTTTTAGAGTTGGAAGCTTTGGCTATTAATTTAAAAAATTTCTATAAGAGGATTGGCATGACTGGAACATAGCTCAGTCGCTCCGATTGGCGCTAGGGATAGTGCTAATCTCTGTACATCGGCGTGGGGAAGACAAGGGACATTAGCGTCGGTCATGTAAACTAGGCAAAATAGAAGTTTCAGGGGAAATGGTGCAAAAAGGAATTGATCAGCTCAAGAAGAGGGACACAATGGCAGTTTCTTCATGAAGGCAAAGCATGTGGGGTTCAATGTAGAGGTCCTCCGGGATCAAGGAATAGGGAGTGCAGGGACAGTGACAAAATGTTGTGTAACAATGATGCCTCAACTTCCTCATCTTTAGGCTTATCTTCCTCTTTCGCCTTTTTGAACTCATGGTAAATTTCCTCAACCATGGATCATAAGGTCATGAAAGCATCCACAAAGTCTACATCAGATCCGAAAGGATGATCACCTCTTCCTTCTCCAATCATCTCTTCTCCTCGAGTTGTCCTTCTTCTCGAGCCAACTTCTGGATGTCCTTCAACAAGTTCTCCTTCTCCAGGCCTTGATTTGATCCTAGTGATCATGCACACTTAAACCAAACTATCAATAACGCGCTGTCATACCAATTGATCTGAAATCCCAATCAAAATTGATATCGGTTTATTAACTTTTTAAAAGTGTATGCAGTAATTAAAAACCACCATTAAAAAGAGCTCAATTTAACTGTTATGGGCAACCTCAAAGGAATTTTTTAGCAAAATAAATATCAATAATGAAGTACACAAGAGACAAAACACCAACACGTTGATAATGAAGTTCGATTATCTTCAAGCCTACCTCTCCAGGCCCGGTCTTTAATTGAGAGGCCTTTCTATTAAAATTTTCCAAAAATCATCAAAACTACATAAGAAAATGCTTCAACTACAACACAAACTGACTATGTTGTATTCTGCTCTATCTCTGGATCTTGTAGAAACTTTCGGATTTGCAAAAGGCTTCATGGTTTTCCTGTAATGTCTCTCCAAAGTTTCCTTGTCCTGTTGGTCTGTCTCTGCATAAAACCTCCTTCTGTTGCACAAAATTCAACTTTTCCATCCTTGGCGCAACCGCATAATTTTATAATAAAATGTGAGAGTTCAAGGGGTCAAACCCCAACCTCCCTTTCATGGTGGTATGATACGATATGTTGGATATAACAAATATATCAAAGTTTTAAATGTTTCAGTGGCGGGGTCTACGGACCCGCCACCCCTCACCATTATCATTGCCACATGCAACATAACACATAAATAATATATGGCCATAGGCCTTATCCAACAACGCATTCGTAGATATATGGTGGAGGCAGATAACTATGGTGGGGGAGGCCAATAATTTTGGGCTTCCATTATTATTATTTTTTCCATTTAAAACAAATCCACATCCCTCTAAATATTTGCGACAGAGGTTTGATTAATAAGGTACATGCATAGCTCAACAATAAGGCAATGGATTTGTAGCTAAGAGGTCATGGGATCGAATCCCATCTAGTTTGTTGATTTGTTAAACATATTTTTTACTAGTCTTATGAGGCCACATGTCACCCTCCAATAGGGCCACGTGTTGCCTCAAGATTGGTCCAAAATCAACCAACCATGTAATGACATTTGTCAAGCTTTGGAAGAACCACGTGTCAGATGGAAACTTGACTGTTGAAACCATCCGTTGATCATTGTCCTCTGGAACCTCGAGTGTTGACTTTGACTTTGACCAGTTTACCTTTGACTTTTTCCCAACCTGGACCTAAACTTTGACCTTGAATAAATTCTTCATATGAAGTCATATTTCGGTTGTTCAAGTTGTGTTGGATTTAGAAAGATGAAATCTACACAACGAATCTAGTTTTAAAATCATTTGACAACTTTTATTTTTGAGTGTTTTCTAAAACTTAGAGCATATTTTAGATCCTCCATATCACTCAATGATCATTTCGGATCATTCCTGATCATTCCTCCCCACTAAGACCTTTTGGACCACCAAAAGGTTATCTACACTATTTGAAGTTGATGACAATGTCTCTTGACCTTCCCGGTATCTTTGTGCCAACCTATTCTGAATTTGTACATGTTACTCATCCATACAATCATCAGTACAACATAAAAATTGCAAAGCACATTGATCCATTTTCCATCCATATTTACTGTTATAACCCACACACTACTGAAAATAAGCAAGCTGAATAACAACACTGAATATACTGACATAAATGAAAGTGTACCCTACTGACTCTTCATCACTAGAACACAACTCAACCTATCATGCAATGATACTTGTCGTACAATTTCAAATTCCTTAAGTACATTTTTCTGATCTTTATGCTTAAGTGACGTTGATGGTACAAACATAGTTTTATTTGCACAAGTTATCTCTTTAACTATTCCACTATTTGAAAAGATTTTGTTGCCTTTATAGGATGTAAATGCACAATATATTCTATTCCCCTTTTAAAAAAATGATACCGATTTTGTGCCCCGTAGAAAATTGTCTTTCAATCATATAAATAAGGGCTACCTAAGACCATTCCACATGCATCTAGCGGCACTACATCACATGTTACCTTATCCAGAAATTGAGATGTGATTGCAAATTGTAATATACATTGCTTAGTTACTGGAAATTTATGGTTTTTTCTCATCCAATTTAGTTTGTAAGATCTACAATGATTTTTAGTTTCTAATCCCAACTTCTTAACCACTTCCTCAGAAATTAGATTAGCTTGATACTTGTTATCTAACAAACTGTCAATCTTAGTATGCTTCATCATGACCCTTATATAAAATAATTTGAATTTTTCTATATCACATGAACTATCATAATCATTACCATCATCATATTTACTTGCCAAACCTATTGCAATTTGAGCCTCATCACCCGATTCTGAACCCAAATCTGTTGGCACTATTTTTGCTGCAACGTTTTACTTACCCTTCACTCCTTTAAACCATTTTGGTCTCTTGTCGGAGTGTAGTTGCCAGTAATGTTATTCATCATGCCCTTCATTCTTACAATGCTTGCAAGAGAGCTTCTCCTCTTCCACCTTAATGTAATTTGTCCTCTTGGCTTTCCCCTTGCCTTTGCCCTCTTTTCTGGACGTTGATTCTGATGATACACCAACTCTAGCTTTTCTTGCTTCAATGTAAGTTGTTTGTACAACTACTTCATGTAGGTTAGTAGGACTAAACATGAATACACTATTATGAATATACTTAGGTAATCCTCCTATATATTTTATTAGAGTTACTTGTGTATGTAAGGGAATATCAAGCATTAACGCTTTCTTGTGAAATTCATTTGTGTATTTCTGCACCAATTTTCCTTTCTTAACTTTAAGACTTTTCCATTCTATTAAAGCTTTCTCCTTATATCCCAAAGGGTAGAATTGCTTTCTAAGTGCAGAAACAAACTCACTCCATGATGGAAAAATCTTACCAATTTTTGAGTCCCATGTTGTAACTTACTCTACCACCAGATGAGTGCGGTGCCTTCTAGATGAAGTGAATCCAATTGAATCTTGACCACATCGTTAGAAATCTGCTACACACTACAATACACCTCCATCTATCTAATCTAGTTATCAAGTTTCTCAGCATTGATTTCACCATTATACATGGGTAAGTCAAATTTCACATCCAATTTAAGAAAAGGTTTTGGAGAAGATGATTCAGGTTGACCACCAAAAAGAGAAGAAATAAGATCTTTCTTATCATCATTAGTTTCTATCTTTTTACCTGAATCAAATGGTCCTTCATCTTTAGGCTTTTCAGAATGTGATGCCTCAACTTCCTCATATTTAGGCTTATCTTCCTCTTTCGCCTTTTTGAACTCATGGTACATTTCCTCAAACATGGATTGCAAGGTCATGAAAGCATCCACAAAGTCTACATCAGATCCGAAAGGATGATCACCTCTTCCTTCTTCAGCCATCTCTTCTCCTCGAGTTTTCCTTCTTATCGAGCCAACTTCTAGATCTCCTTCAACAAATTCTCCTTCACCATGCCTTGATTTTCTCCTAGTGATCATGCACACTTAAACCAAACTATCAATAAATCGCTCTGATACCAATTGATCTGAAATCCTGATCAAAATTGATACTGGTTTATTAACTTTTTAAAAGTGTATGCATGTTATTAAAAACCACCATTAAAAAGAGCTCAATTTAACTATTATAGGCAAATTGAAAGCAAAATTGTAGAAAAATAAACATCCATAATTAAGTACACAAGAGACAAAAACACCAACACGTTGATAACGGAGTTTGGTTATCTTCAAGCCTACCTCTCCGAGCTCGGTCTTAATGGAGAGGCCTTTTTATTAAAATTTTCCAAAAATCATCAAAATTACATATTAAAATGCTTAATCTACAATCCAAAATGACTCTATTGTATTTTATCTGTCTCCGGATCTTGTAGCAACTTTCGGATTTGAAAAAGGCTTCCCGGTTTTCCCAGAATGTCTCTCCAAAGTTTCCTTGTCTCGCTGGTCCGTCTCTGCATAAAACCTCCTTCTGTTGCACAAAATTAAACTTTACCTTCCTTGGCGTAATGGAATAATTTTATAATAAAATGTGAGAGGTCAGGGGGTGAAACCTTGACCTCCTGTTGTGGTGGTATGATACGATATGTTGGATATAACAAATATATCAAAATTTTTAAATGTTTCGGTGGCGGAGTCTACGGACTCGCCACCCCTCACCATTATTGTTGATACATACAATGTAACACATAAATAATATATGTCCTCAGGCCTTATCCAACAACACATTGGTAGAGATATCATGGAGGTGGATAACTATGGTGGGGGCTGCCAATAATGGCGGGATTCCATTTTTTTATTTTTATTTTTTATTTTTTTCTTAAAACAAATCCACATCCCTTGAAATATTTGTGGCAAAAGTTTGTTTAACAAGTTACAAGCATAACTCAACGGTAAGGCAATGGATTTGTAGCTGAGAGGCCATGGGATCAAATCCTGTCCAGTTCGTTGATTTGTTAAAAACATTTTTGACAAGTCTTATCAGCGATGTGTCGCCCTCTGATAGGGCCACGTGTTGCTTTAAGATTGGTCCAAAATCAACAAACCATGCAATGAAATTTGTCAAGATTTTGAAGCACCACGTGTCAGATGGAACCTTGACTGATGAAACCATGTGTTGAACGTTGGCTTGTGGAACCCTAAGCGTTGACTTTGACCTTCACCAGTTGACCTTTGACTTTTTCCGAGCTTGGACTTGAACTTTGACCTTAAACAACTTCTTCATATGAAGTCGTATTTCGGTCGTTCAAGTTGCATTGGATTCAGAAAGACGAAATCTATGCAATAATTTGGTTTTAAAAGCATTTGAATTTTTTTTTATTTTTGAGCATTTTCTAAAACTTTGAGAATATTTTGGATCCTCCATATCTCTCCATGATCATTTCGGATAATTCTTGATCATTCCTCCCCACTAAGACATTTTGGACCACCAAAAGGTTGTCTACACTATTTGAAGGTGATGATAATGTCTCTCCACCTGCCCGGTATCTTTGGGCCAATGTGTTCTGAATCTGTACATGTTACTCATCCATACAATCATCAATACAACATAAAAATTGCAAAGCACAATGATCCATTTTCCATCCATATTTACTGTTATAACCCACACACTGTTGAAAAGAACCAAATTGAATAACAATATTGAACATATTGACATAAATGAAATTGTACCTTGATGAATCTTCATAACTAGAACACAACTCAACTTATCTTGCAGCGATACTTGTTGTACAATTTCAAATTCCTTAAGTACATTTTTTTGATTTTTATGCTTAAGTGACGTTGATGGTACACACATAGTTTTATTTGCACAAGTTTTCCTCTTTAACTATTCCATTGTTTGAAAAGATTTTGTTGCCTTTATAGGACGCGAATGCAAAATATATTATATTCCCCTTTTAAATAAATGATACTGATTTTGTTCCCTATATAAAATTGTCTTTCAATCGTATAAATAAGGGCTATCTAAGACCATTCCTCATTCATCTAGCGGCACTACATCACATGTTACCTTATCCACAAATTGAGATGTGATTGCAAATTGTAAGATACATTGCTTAGTTAGTGGAAATTTATGGTTTTTACTCATCCCATTTAGTTTGTAAGGTCTACGATGATTTTTAGTTTTTAATCCCAACTTCTTAGCCACTTCCTCAGAAATTAGATTAGCTTGATACCCATTATCTAACAAAGTGTCGATCTTAGTATGATTTATCATGACTCTTATGTGAAATAATTTGCATTTTTCTATATCACATGAACTATCAGAATCATTACCATCATCATATTTACCTGCCAAACCTACTGCAATTTGAGCCTCATCACCCGATTCTGAACCCAAATTTGTTGGCACTATTTTTTCTACAACATTTTGCTTACCCTTCACTCCTTTAAACCATTTTGGTCTCTTGTCGAGGTGTAGTTGCCAACAATGTTCTTCATCATGCCCTTCAATCTTACAATGCTTACACGAGAGCTTCTCCTCTTCCATATTAATGGAATTTTTCCTCTTGGCTTTTCCCTCGTCTTTGCCCTCTTTTCTGGATGTTAATTTTGATGATACACCAACTCTAGTTTTTCTTTCTTCAATGTAAGTTGCTTGTACAACTACTTCATCCAGGTTAGTAGGACTTAACATGAATACAATATTACGAATATACTTAGGTAATCCTCTTATTTATTTATTTAGAGTTACTTGTGTATGTAAGGAAATATCAAGCATTAACGCTTTCTTGTGAAATTTATCTGTGTATTTCTGTAACGATTTTCCTTTCTTAACTTTAAGAATTTGCAATTATACTAAAGCTTTATCCTTATATCCCAATGGGTAGGATTGATTTCTAAGTGCAGAAACAAAATCACTCCATGATAGAAAAATCTTTCCAATCTACTAAGTCCCATGTTGTAACTCACTCTTCCATCAGATGAGTGTGGTGCCTTCTAGACGAATGGAAGCCAATCGAACATTGACCACATCGTCCAAAATCTATTACACACTACAATACACCTCCATCTATCTAATCCAGTTATCAAGTTTCTCAACATTGATTTCACCATTATACATGGGTAAGTCAAATTTCACATCCAATTTAAGAAAAGGTTTTGGAGAAGATGATTCAGGTTGACCACCAAAAAGAGAAGAAATAAGATCTTTCTTATCATCATCAGTTTCTATCTTTTTACCTGAATCAGATGGTCCTTCATCTTTAGGCTTTTCAGAATGTGATGCCTCAGCTTCCTCATCTTTAGGCTTATCTTCCTCTTTCACCTTTTTGAACTCATGGTACATTTCCTCAACCATGGATCACAAGGTCATGAAAGCATCCACAAAGTCTACATCAGATCTGAAAGGATGATCCCCTCTTCCTTCTTCAGTCATCTCTTCTCCTCGAGTTGTCCTTCTTCTCGAGCCAACTTCTAGATCACCTTCAACATTTTATCCTTCACCGGGCCTTGATTTTCTACTAGTAATCATTCACACTTAAACCAAACTATGAATAACTTGCTCTGATACCAATGATCTAAAATAATGATCGGAATTGATATTGGTTTATTAAATTTTTAAAAGTATATGCATGTAATTAAAAAGCACCATTAAAAAGAGCTCAATTTAACTGTTATAGGAAACTTGAAAGGAAAATTGAAGAAAAATAAACATCAATAATTAAGTACACAAGAGACAAAAACACCAACACGTTGATAATGGATTTCGGTTATCTTCAAGCCTACCTCTCCGGGCCTGTCTTTAATGGAGAGACCTTTTTATTAAAAATTTCCAAAAATCATCAAAACTACATATAAAAATGCTTCAAATAAAATCCAAACTGACTCTGTTGTATTATGCTATGTCGCTAGATCTTGTAGCAACTTTTAGATTTGAAAAATTCTTCCTGGTTTGCCCGAAATGTCTCTCCAAAGTTTCCTTGTCCCGTTGGTCTGTCATTGCATAAAACCTCCTTCTGCTGCACAAAATTCAAATTTGCCTTCCTTGGCATAATGTCATAACTTTATAATAAAATGTGAGAGGTCAGGGGGTCAAATCTCGACCTCCCTATCGTGGTGGTATGATATGATATGTTGGATATAACAAATATATTGAAATTTTTAAATGTTTTGGTGGCGGGGTCTATGGACCTGCCACCCCTCACCATTATTGTTGCCACATACAACGTAACACATAAATAATGTATGGTCATAGGCCTTATCCAATAGCGTGTGGGTAGAGATATGGTGGAGGTGGATAACTATGGTGGGGGCCGCTAATAATGGCATGCTTCCATTTTTTTTGTTTGTTAAACAAATCCACATCCCTTCAAATATTTGCAGCAGAGGTTTGATTAACAAGGTACATGCATGGCTCAACGATAAGACAATGGATTTGTAGTTGAGAGGTCACGGGGTCGAATCTCGTCCAGTTCGTCGATCTGTTAAAGATATTTTTGACTAGTCTTATGACGCCATGTGTCGCCCTCTAATAGGGCCACATATCGCCTCAAGATTGGTCCAAAATCAACCAACCATGCAATGAAATCTGTCAAGATTTGGAAGTGCCACGTGTCAGATGGAACCTTAAATGCTGAAACCCTACGTTGACTGTTGACCTGTGGAACCTTGAGCATTGACTTTGACTTTGACCAGTTGACCTTTGACTTTTTCTGATCTTGGACCTGAACTTTGACCTTGAATAACTTCTTCATATGAATTCATATTTAGGTCATTCAAGTTGCGTTGGATTCAGAAATATGAAATAAATGCAATGAGGATGGTTTTAAAAGAATTTGGATTTTTTTATTTTTGAGAATTTTCTAAAACTTTGAGCATATTTTGGATCCTCTATATCACTCCATGATCATTTCGGATCATTCCTGATCATTCCTTCCCACTAAGACCTTTTGGACCACAAAAAGGTTGTCTACACTATTTGAAGGCGATGACAATATCTCTCCACCTGCCCGATATCTTTGGGCCAACCTGTTCTGAATCTGTGTATGTTACTCATCCATACAATCATCAGTACAACATAATAATTGCAAAGCACATTGTTCCATTTTCTATCCATATTTACTGTTATAACCCACACACTATTGAAAAGAAGTAAGATGAATAACAAAACTAAACATACTAACATAAATGAAAGTGTACCCTGCTGACTCTTCAAAACTAGAACACAACTCAACTTATCATGCAACGATACTTGTTGTACAATTTCAAATTCCTTAAGTACATTTTTTTTATTTTTATGCTTAAGTGACGTTGATGGTACAAACATAGTTTTATTTTCACAAGTTTTCCTCTTTAAATATTCCATTGTTTGAAAAGATTTTGTTGTCTTTATAGGATGCGAATGCACAATATATTCTATTCCCCTTTTAAACAAATGATATTGATTTTTTTCCCTATAGAAAATTGTCTTTCGATCATATAAATAAGGGCTACCTAAGACCATTCCACATGCATATAGCAGCGCTACATTACATGTTACCTTATCAAAAATTTGAGATGTGATTGCAAATTGTAAGATACATTGCTTAGTTACTGGCAATTTATGGTTTTTCTCAACCCATTTAGTTTGTAAGGTCTACGATGCTTTTTAGTTTTTAATCCCAACTTCTTATCCACTTCCTCACAAATTGGATTAGCTTGAGACCCGTTATCTAACAAAGTGTCAATCTTAGTATGCTTCATCATGACCCTTATATGAAATAATTTGCATTTTTCTATATCACATGAACTATCAGAATCATTACCATCATTTTATTTATCTACCAAACCTAATGCAATTTGAGCCTCATCATCTGATTTTGAACCCAAATCTGTTGGCGTTATTGTTGCTGCAACTTTTAGCTTACCCTTCACTCCTTTAAACAACTTTGTTCGCTTGTCAGGGCATAGTTTCTAGCATGTTCTTCATCATGCCCTTCCTTCTTAGAATGATTACAAGAGAGCTTCTCCTCTTCCATCTTAATGGAATTTGTCCTCTTGGCTTTTCCCTCTTTTTTGGACGCTGATTCCGATGATACACCAACTCTAGCTTTTCCTAATTCAATGTAAGTTTCTTGTACAACTACTTCATCCTGGTTGGTAGGAATAAACATTAATACAATATTACAAATATACTCGGGTAATCCTCTTATACATTTCATTAGAGTTTCTTGTGTATGTAAGGGAATATCAAGCATTAACGCTTTCTTGCAAAATCATTTGCGTAATCCTGCACCAATTTTCCTTTCTTAACTTTAAGACTTTGCAATTCTAATAAGGCTTTCTCCTTATATCCCAACGGGTAGAATAGATTTCTAAGTGCATAAACAAAATCACTCCATGATGGAAAAATATTTATAATCTACTCAATCCCTTGTTTTAACTTACTCAGCCACCAGATGAGTGTGGTGCCTTGTAGGTGAAGCGAAGCTAATCGGATCTTGACCACATCGTTAGAAATATGCTGCACACTAAAATACAACTCCATTTGTCTAATCCAGTTATCAAGTTTTTCAGCATTGATTTCACCATTATACATGTTAGTCGAATTTCACATCCAATTTAAGCAAAGATTTTGGAGAATATGATTCAGGTTGACCACCAAAAAGAGAAAAAATAGGATCTTTCTTATCATCAGCAATTTCTATATTTTTATCTGAATCAGATGGTCCTTCATCTTTAGGATTTTCATAATGTGATGCCTCAGCTTCCTGATCTTTAGGCTTGTCTTCTTCTTTTGCCTTTTCAAACTCATGGGACATTTCCTCAACCATTGATCACAAGGTCATGAAAGCATCCACAAAGTTTGAATCAAATATGAAAGGATGATCACCTCTTCCTTCTTCAATCATCTCTTCTCCTCGAGCCAACTTCTAGATATCCTTTAACAATTTCTCTTTCACCATGCCTTGATTTCTCTTGGTGATCATGCACAATTACACCAAACTATCAATAACTCACTCTTATACCAATTGATATGAAATCTTGATCAAAATTGATACTGGTTTATTAACTTTTTAAAAGTGTATGCATGTAATTAAAAACCACCATTAAAAAGAGCTCAATTTAACTGTTATAGGAAACTTGAAAGGAAAATTGCAGCAAAATAAACATCAATAATGAAGTACACAAGAGACAAAAACACTAGCACGTTGATAATGGAGTTTGGCTATCTTCAAGCCTACCTCTTTGGGCCCGGTCTTTAATGGGGAGGACTTCTTATTAAAATTTTCCAAAAATGATCAAAATTACATATAAAAATGCTTCAACTACAATCCAAACTGACTCTATTGTATTATGCTCTGTCTCTGGATCCTGTAGCAACTTTCAGATTTGAAAAAGGCTTCCTAGTTTGCCTAGAATGTCTCTCCAAACTTTCCTTCTACCGTTGGTTAGTCACTGCATAAAATCTCCTTCTACTACAAAAAATTCAACTCTACCTTCCTTGGCATAATGGAATAATTTTATAATAAAATGTGAGAGCTCGGGGGGTGAAATCTCGACCTCCTCGCTATGGTGGTGTGATACGATATGTTGGATATAACTAATATATCAAAAATTTTAAATGTTTCGGTGACAAGGTCTACGGACCCGCCACCCTTCACCGTTATTGTTGCCACATATAACATAGCACATAAATAATATATGGCCTTAGGACTTATCCAACAACACGTTTGTAGAGATATGGCGAAGGTAGATAACTATGGTGTGGGCCACCATTAATGGCGGGCTTCCGCTATTTTTTCCTATTTAAAACAAATCTACATCCCTTCAAATATTTGAGGCAGAGGTTTGATTAACAAGGTACATGCATAACTCAATAGTGAGGCAACAAATTTGTAGCCAAGAGGTCACGAGATCGAATCTCATCTAGTTTGTCGA
This sequence comes from Pinus tabuliformis, assembly GCA_031772625.1. Lineage (NCBI taxonomy): Eukaryota > Viridiplantae > Streptophyta > Pinopsida > Pinales > Pinaceae > Pinus > Pinus tabuliformis. The sequence continues at coordinate 46,654,188 of CM062815.1, forward strand.
TCCGTTAAATAATTTTTTGACCAGTATTATGAGGCCATGTGTCACCTCAAGATCGGTCCAAAATCAACCAATCATGCAATGACATTTTTCAAGCTTTAGAAGCGCCACGTGTCAAATTGAACCTTGACTGTTGAAACCATGCGTTGACCCTTGACTTGTGGAACCCTAAGCATTGACTTTGACCAATTGACCTTTGACTTTTTTCCCAACTTGGACCTAGACTTTGACCTTGAATAACATCTTCATACGAAGTCAGATTTCAGCCATTCAAGCTGCATTGAATTTAGAAAGAGGAAATATACGCAATGAAGCTAGTTTCAAAAACATTTGAAAATTTGATTTTTGAGCATTTTCAGAACTTTGAGCATATTTTGGGTCCTCTAGATCACTCCTTGATCATTTTGGATCATTCAGATAAGTCCTGATCAATACCTCGTCTGCAGGATCAACCTATCTGCGTAATACATGTATAACATAATCATGATAGCATATAGAAATATAGCACATAAGCATATAACCATCATTCTAGCAAGAGTCCAGTCACCAATGCATGACCATAACAACTACACATACCATGACCTCATGCATGACAACAACCACCACATCGCTGTACACTTGACCACATGTGAATACTAACATGCATAAAAAATGCATAATCTATAGGTTTTAACTGCATACAGAAATTACCTACCTGCATACGAATTCTAAAAAGCAGAAAATAAACAGTGGTGAGAGCATAAAACATAAAACAAATATACACAAAGATTTTCCCTTGGATCCCAAAACCGGGACTACCAGATTGATTTTTCATTATATTCCTTTCAATGTTACAATACATATATATACATGTTGAAGCATCCATAAACCCCAATCCATTAACCCTAGATTAGAACATAACCGTAGTTCCATTGACCAAATCTACAAAATACCATGGGAAGAAAACCATCATGCCCAAAACCATGTGCGAAAACCACGCACAAAACCATAGGTAGGTCTGCCCACCTAATATAGGGTCTAATTTTTTTTTTCCCAGGGCGCTGCCCCAGACCCCGTAGAGGGGGGTTGTCACCCTTCCTGTGATCCCCCCACACGTGGGGCTAGTTGTGGAAAGAATATAACACACACCCAACATTCTCGTACATGTTTTTTCTTTCCACGGGGGGTAAAAAGAGATCTTAGTCATTGGTCCAGCCCTGCAATGCCCATTGTTTTTCTACACCAAGAAAAATTCTCAGTGTTCATAGACTTCGTCAATGCATCTGCAACATTGTTCAAAGTGTCCACCTTTACCAGCAACACCCTTTTGTCCTGAACCATATCCCTCACAAAGTGATATTGAACCTCAATGTGCTTTGTATGTGAATGATAAGAAGAGTTATTTGCCAAGAAAATTGCACTTTGGCTATCACAGTCTATCCTTATAGCTCATTGTACCAACCCCATACTTGAACACAATCTTTGCAACCAAACTACTTCCTTGCTTGCATGAGTGGCTACCATGTATTCTACCTTTGTAGCTGAAAGTGCCACTACATATTATCTCTTGCTCATCCAACTGACTGCACCTCCAAACAGGTTAAATACATACCCAATTGTAGATCTTCTCTTATCCAAATCTCCAGCCCAGTCTGCATCAAAAAATCCATGAATGTCCAAAACTCCATCCAATCCCAGTCTTCCTTGGTAGAACAGACCATAATAACTAATGCCACGCAATACCTGAAAACCCGCTTCACTGTTGTCCAATGCTCAATCCATGGTTGTGACATAAACTTTCCCAATACTCCCACTGCATGTGGAATGTATGTTCTAGTACAGACCATTGCATACATCAGGCTACCAACTACACTTGTGTATGGAACACAGGACATATCCTCTTCCTCTTCTTTTGTCTTGGGACACTATTCAGTAGATAACTTTACACCGACAGGAATTTGAACCTTCACTAGTTTACTATCCTGCATATTAAACCTCTATAATATTGCCTCAACATACGTCCTTTGGTTTAACCAAAGCTTCCTTTTTGCCTAATCTCATTTAATTTCCATGCCCAAAATATAGTTTGCAGCACCAAGATATTTCATGTCGAATTTGGAGGACAATTGGGTCTTCAATTCTTGGATAATTTCTTTATTATTTCCAATCAACAACATATCATCCACATACAAGACCAAATAAATAACATGGTTACCAATTAATTTAAAATACACACAGTGATCTGCTTTGCTTCTAGTGAAGCCAAGTCCCTGTATATATGTATCAAATTTCTGATACCACATCCTTGGTGATTGTTTTAACCCATATAGAGACTTTTTTTTACATGCATACCATTTTTTTCTTACCCTTCGCTACAAAGAATTTAGGTTGCTTCATGTAGATCTCTTCTTCCATATCCCGATGAAGAAATGTTGTCTTCACTTACATTTGTTCTAACTCAAAATCAAAATCAGCAGCAACAGATAAAATTAATATAATAGAATCTACCTTGGCAATAGGAGAAAAAATATCACCAAAAACAATTCCCGGCACCTAGGAATAACCTTTTGCTACCAACCGGGCTTTGTATTTCTCCACCTTGCCTTCTGCATTCATCTTCTTCTTAAACACCCATTTAATGCCAATGGGTTTCCTTCCAACTGACAACTCCACTAGATCCTAAACCTCATTTTTGTACAAAGATGCCATTTCATCAACCATGGCCTCTTTCCAGAGTTTTCCATCCTCTAAATCTACTGCTTCCTTGACAGATCTGGGATCATCATTAGTAATAGATAAAGAAAAATTTGAACAAAAAGTAGCTTGAGTATACCTTTCTGATTGCCTTCTTTCTCAAACTGATCTTCTCACAATTGGAGTTTGTGGCACTTCATCTTTTGATTCCTAGACTTCTGTTGTAGTGTATGATTCCTCCTCCTTTAGCTCAAACTCTATCTTCTCAGGTTCCTTTGGTAGGACTTTATGTTTAATAACATATTTCACCTATCTAAACACCACATCACAGTTGTACACAACCTTCCTTGTTTCTAGGTTCCAAAGCTTATAACCTTTTAAGCCATCCTTATACCCAATAAATATGCACCTTTCAAATTTACTATCCAACTTGGTTCTTTTCTCCTTTGGAACATGTACATATGGATCACATCCAAATACCCTCAGATGTGAAAGAGAGGGTTTCTTACTAGTCCATACCTCTTGTGGAGTCTTTTCCTCCAATGCTGATGAAGGTGACCTATTGACCAGGTAACATGTAGTCTCCACCGCTTATGCCCAGAATTCCTGTCCTAACCCAACACCACTAAGCATGCTTCTTTACTTTTCCATCAACGTCATGTTTATTCTTTCCGCAAATCCATTTTGTTGAGGTGTGTATCAAGTAGTCTTCTACCATGCTATACCATACTTCTTACATAACTCTTCAAATTCCTTCTTGAAAAACTCTCCACCATTATCTGCCCTCAACACCTTTATCTTCTTCCTTGTCTGGTTTTCCACCAGAGCCTTCAACTTTTAAACCTGTCAAAGACTTCAAATTTCTTCCTAAGGAAATATATCCATGTATTCCTTAAGAAGTGATCTATAAATGACACATAGTACATAGACTTACCCAGTGACAGAACCAACACAGGTCTAAACACATCATTGTGCACAAGCTCTAATATATGTTTCACCCTCTTAGCACCAAAGGGGAAACTCACCCAATTCTACTTCCCATATACACAATTTTCACAGAAATCAAAATCTAGAGAGAAATTAGAAATAACTTCTACTATACCATTACCATGAAGTATTCGAAGGCCCTTCTCTCCAATATGTCAAAGCCTTTGATGCCATAGCATGGTCTTTTCTTCAGAGACCACTAGATTTTCTACTTCACTTTCAAGAACCACTGAATTGTTGCACCCATTAATAATAGTTCTACCCTGAAGCTTGTATAGAGTTCCAATACAAACTCCCTACATCAATACCAGTTCTCCTTGAACCATCTTGTAGGTATCTTTATCGAACACTGTTTTTACACCTGCATCATCCAGCTTGCTTACAAAAATCAGATTTCTGGCCTGTGAAAATCCAATTCTAACTGTGAGGCCAGTGCCTCACCTTCTAATCCTTTCGAGGATCCCTTCTTGGATTTCTTAAATGGACAATTAGTTGCATAATGGCCCACCTCATGACAATTAAAGCATCTCACTTTAGATTTGTCAATCTTCTTCCCTCCATGGGAAGAACTCAATTTGGAATGGGAAGCCTTCCCTTTCCCTTTCCGTGCCTTACTAGCTAAGTCTAGATTTTCTTCATCATCATGCTTAGATGAAGAACCATCTATGGTGCTTCTCTTGATCTCCTCCTGCATCAGATCCGACCACAGTCATTCCCAATCTGGTAGTTTCTTTCTTCCATTCACTGAGTCCTGGTAGCTATGCCAGCTCTTAAGAAGGCTGAGGAGAGCAATACTCACCATATTATCATCTTCTATCGTGATTTCTACACTTCCAAGCTCATCCCTGTAGGTGGTGAGCTTGTTCAAATATGTATAGATCGTGTCGCCCTTTTCACATTTGATTTTACGAAGTTTGTCCTTCAGCGCCAGCTTCCTCTGGTCATTGTTGTTCTGATATAGATCCTTCAATGTCTTCCACATTGAATACAGAGTCTCCTTCCCATGGAGACTTGAGACAATATGGTCTCGAACTCCCTCCAAAAGAATCCTCCTCACTTTCACCACACATTTCTACAATTCCACCAATTCTTGGGCATTAGTTGCTGTTGGCTTGGGGACTTCTTGATCAATGAAGTCCTTCAAACCATTGTCTTCTAATACTGCTTCCATGCGATCCTTCCATGCTATGTAATTAGATTTTCCATCAAAGGCATACTCGAGTCTCAAGCCATTGAACGCCATTGGGAAACTTTGAGATGTGATAAGAAATCGATTTTGTACCTACAATCAAGAACTTCAACCTTCGAACTTCAAACTTCTTTGTATACTGTTCTCTGCTTTGATCACCTTTGCTCTGATACCATGTAGAAATTCTCATAGTAGAATAAACTGATTATGCAATGTACTAAAGCAAAATACTTAATCTACTTCTATAATCAAACTTGTAGAAGCTTAATCGATTTTGAGTAAGATCAAACAGAACACATATAACAGAGAAGAAGATTCAATCACACATGAAACACAGAAGAATACTCTGGGGAAAGCCTCAGCTAAAAACCCCATTATCTGTATTATCATACAAGTGGAAATATCTTAGGATTACACAAAGCTTTAGCTCTCAATCTATCCATCTCTCAGTACAATCCCTCACTACTACTCATAGACAGAATAGACAACACATATGCCTTCCTTCAGTCCTCCAAGCCTCCTATTTCCTTGTGCAGTTCTCCTGGGTCCTCCACCTGCCACCTATGTGTTTTTCACCTCACACACTGCTCTGACCTCTCTAGTAATTGCGCAATCCTCAAGGAATGAATTTCATCTGCATGCAAGAGATATTCACATGGGAATATTCTAGCAGCTGATAGTACAATGTCCCCGTCTTTAATATCAACTGGGTCTTTGTCTAAAATGACATTCATGAGTTATTTATGAGAGAATATTCAGTTATCTGGAGAACACTAGTTGCATGCATGCATGCATTAACTGACTAGACTCACAATTAGCCACAAACTGTTTGGAACTAATCTAACTAGACTTAACTCAGTTAACTGAGCTAACTAATTACAACTCAAATACAACTCATCCTCATCTCCTTGATTAAGGGATAACTTCCTCAATCAAAGGGATAACTGTTGCATGTCTTCACAAAGACTTCATGTTTGATTTTCTCCAACTAATTAACTCAAGATGAATTAATTAATTATTTTTCAAACAACTGCTAAGACTAAACTCAAATTTTAATTCTGAATTTTGATTCAAGGACAAATCAAAATTGAAATATATCCTGAAATGCTATCTATATCAATGCTATTTTTAGCATTTCTTGTTGCTATTTTCAAGAGGGGTTATTTCCATGAATCTGGTAGAAAACACAACAAACTGATGCACTTATCTTCATTTGAATTTTTATATCAACAGATAACAACTGGCTTACCACAATATTAAATGCATTCATATGCTCTATTACCGAGTCTCAATCCTTCATCCTCAGGTTATACAACTTTCTCCGTAGGAACAATTTATTCACTAGAGACTTAGATTGGTACAAAGTCCCTAACTTGTCCCACAAAGCCTTTGTTGAAACTTCCCTTGATACATTCATCAATACTGAATCTGAGATACACAACCGTATTGTGCTCTTTGTATTTTAATCCAACTTCACCCAGTCTTCATCTCACATTTCTCTTGGTTTAGTACCCAGATCTACCACAATCCACTAATCTTTATTCACTAGCAGATCCTCCATCTTGAGTTTACACTACTCAAAACTCTGACCATTAAATTTCTCGATCTCTATCTTTCCACTGCTCACCATCTTCTTTCACCACAAGAATTGATCCCATAGATATCCCACTGAACATGGTCTACCACAGGCCCGAGCAAAACCCCTCAACAGTAAAGGCGTCCCCTTGAAGCCTAAACAACTCTTATACCAAATGTAGGTTTTAATCCTGTACAAAAATTACCCGCATATGAATTCTAAAAAACAGAAAATAAACAATGGCGAGAGCATAAAACATAAAATAGATATACGCATAGATTTTCCTCTGAATCCCAAAATTGGGACTACCACATTGATTTTTCATTATATTCCTTTCAATGTTACAATACATGTATATACATGTCAAAGCATCCAAACCCCAATCCATCAACTCTGGATTAGAACATAATTGTAGTTCTCTTAATCAGATCTACAAGATACCATGTGTAGAAAAAATCATGCCCAAAACCATGTGCGAAAATCACGCACAAACCCATAGGTAGGTTGACCCACCTAATATAGGGTCTAAAAAACATTTCCCCCGGGGCACTGCCCCGAACCCCATAAAGGGGGGCTACCACCCCCGTCAAACCCCCCGTGCATGGGGCTAGTCGTGGAAAGAATATAACACACACCTAATATAATCAACCATACAATCATGACAACACACTCCAAAACAACACTATCAACTTCCCATGGTGACCTCACTGAAACCATAACCCATACCATACAAATGCAACAAGCACATGGTATCACAACACAAGAGACACATATGCAACTGACATGAATGCATGACCAACACACATGCCATCCAGGCCGAGGGTGAAACATGCTCTGATACCACTTTGTGGTATCAGATATGACCCAAAGAGAGCACAATCTACTCTGATACAACTTTGTAACACTGTCCTACCACATCTACCCAAGTACCCGCCCAAATGGGGTAAACATGTGACGAGAAGTTACTATGATATGATTTGACTCCCTATGTGTCAGTTAAGGGAATGTAATCGATGAAAAAACACCATACAAACCTTCCACATTAGCAACAGAACTCCCAGGAGCCATCCCACCACTCAGATAACCAACCCCTGATACCAACTGAAGTTTTAGACCATTAAACTCCCAGACACTCCCTTGATATGTACAAGCATGCACTTGAGAGGCTCTAGACACTCCCACAACATGGGTATGCATGCATCTGGGGAATTTTCTGTTTAGTGTTGTGCCTTCATCTTCGGGATTTGTGCCATCTTTTCAAGCCCAGAGCCCAGGTCACTACCCAGAACTCAATGACAATTTTAGGACTGAAAGATAACAACAAAATAATGATACAAATGTGATTACTTGAACAAAGACTTGACTAGACCCCTACTAGCCATGACATATATTTCATCAAACATGTCACAATTATGTAATCTACAGGTTCAAACAACATATCTGAGCATAGGGGTATCATAATCAGCAGAGAATCAGTAAGAAGCATTGATGCCTCAACACATTAGTTTAAGTTTCATCTATTAGGCCATAGATACATTATCCATTCATTTACAAGTAAAAATATGACGATATCCATACATAGTCACTATCATAATACATGGTCATAACCAACATAATAACAACAGAAATACCAAGGAAAAAACAATTATATAATCCACATGTAAAGTAGTATAATATTCATGAATTAACAAGGAGAACTAACCCCATATTAATGATGCAAAGGCCAACCAGGTACAAGACTTCCACGAACCACCTGACCATTGACATGGCTGAGCCAAATCTTTCTTTAGCCAGTCACCTCCATGCCATATTCCAAGCATGAATATGCTATCTCATAAAAAACATCAATCAAAACCATCCATAGTTTCCAGAGGCCAAACCACCTCAACCCATCAAACAGTGATTCCACCTCACGGTCGGACATCATAAATCATCACCAGATTGGTCTCTTCCAGAGCGTTTGTTCCAACCAAGGCTTCCAAGACTAGTAACTCAACTCACAACTTACTTCAGGCTTCCACAGTGTTTGTCCAACCAGGATATAACTAAACCCACCAAGGGCTTCCAAAGCGCGTGTCCAACTAAGGCTTCCAAGACTAGTAACTCAACCCAAGTTGTTACAGGAATTCCAGAGCGTTTGTCCAAACATAACTTCCAAGAACTAGTATCTCAATCCAAGATAAGTTAACATGAAAACCAACCATAAAAACCAAGAAATGAACCCACAACACCATGGCTATCCAGGAAATGGAATGGCTAAGAAAATCCACTATCAATCCACGAAACCCTCCATGTCAATGACAGATCATGACCAATAAACCACATGCATGTGTCATGCATGCAAAAACTAGGAGGAAAACATACACACAACTCGATACCTGCAAGCAAAACCCGTTGTAGTTGTTGATCCTGATGTCCTCTTGTGATTTCCTGCTCTTCCTTTTCCTTCTTACTCCAAAACTCTAAGTATGCCACACCCTCCAAGAGTGCTCCAAGAAAACTCTAAGTGTCTAAGAGTATGAGAGAGAGAGATTAGAGAGAGAGAGCTCCAAAACTAAACTGACAAAAGTTTGTGAACTGATCATCATAAGCCTTTTTATTAATAAGGCCTCTATTTTCTTCATTTTCCATTATTTTCCTTCATTTTTCTCCTCACATGCGAGATGTGACATTTCACCTTCCTTTTCTCATAATTTCCATTATTTTCATAAATAAATGTGCCAAAATGTCATTTTGTCTTTCCAGATCATTTTCCATTGCATTTGTCAATTTCCTTAGCCATTAATTAACCACAAGTGATCCCCATCCCTATGTTTTTTCCCAACATTCAACTTGGAATAAATGTCCCATCAACCATGGTTATTATTTTGCCTTTATTAACTTTTATTACATAGAATTTTCATGAGGGCTGTTACAGTGGACCTTCAAAAAATATTGTTGAATGAACCCAACCCAAGCTAATGAATACAAATATATCAAGTGTCTCCTCAAAGGAAAATAAGTTAGTTTCTTATTGGAAGAAATCACAAGAAGTGAAGCGTACAAAATTTGCATGGTTTGTGAAAGATATAGAAGGCGAAGAATATCTGTAGATATATCTATATGTCGATATGATTTACGATGGTTGAAGTCATGAGGTGTTGGGAAGAGTACTAGACATATGTTTGATGTCGGACACTAGAGTTGTTTATGTACTTACAAAACCGCCCCAAGTCACATGACAAGATTAAATATCAGTTTGCATTGTTGATGTATGACACATCGGATGATTCTACAAGGATATGTAAACAAATCATAAACGACATTGCACAAAATATCATAAGTATTGTTATTTATATATTATTGTGACTATATCATTATATTTTTTTATAACTTGGTTATTATTGACATATTATATTTTGTTTCACAGAATTTTACTGAGGGTCTTTCAATTATGTTTGGGTGGGGGTTTATTTTATGGAACTACATATTATGAATGTTTTTGGTATTTTCTACTTAGGGTCAAAATAATATATGAAAAGCAAGCAAAAAAAAGTACTCATGATGTTACAAGACTACATACAAGGGATCAACAAATAATGACAATAATGGATAAATCTAGCAAAGCTAGACATGTTACGTTTGATGATGAGGAAGTTGAAGTTGAAGATGAAGAATCTGTTTCTATCACTGAAGATGATATTAGAATTGATGTTATAAAGGAGAAAATCCATAAAAGACCAAAAGCAAAAATGCACAAGAATGTCTCCCTTTGAGTTGATGATGAGTAGATCGCTTATGTAGAAGAAAATATGATAACTAGTAGGAGGAAGAAATCAAAAGTTGATCATTCTAAAAAAATCATTGCCAGCAGTGAAGATCCTAGTGAAATCTCAAAAGGAAGTAAATCATTACACAGGTAGCTGATTTAAAGGATGGCATTATTAAAACAAAACACAATGCCATTAGACATCAGTTGACGAAGACAAACTTAATTGAGGGTGGTCGTACATTTCAACTTAATGTCAGCCAAATCTATAAGCCAAATGAAAGAAAATTTAAATATTAAATTAGAAATCCACACCACCTACATGTTCACAACTTGAAAACATTAATGAGGTACAATCCATATGTTCATGTGGTTGATTATGTGCTTCTTGTTGATCAAATTCAAATTCTCATAAAAAAAGCATTTAATAAGTCAAAATGTTTTGAATACAAATATTATGTACTTGGGGGGAACCATTTTGTATAATCTCAAAGGAAATTGATGGAGAAATATCCTAATAACTTGTGTTTTGAAACAATGAAATGTATAACTTATGTTGGTTTAACATATATGATCATAATATAGATAATGAGTATAGGATGTTTATGACTTTCATCCAAAGGGTTATATTTATTCATAATGAATTTGAAGAAAAATGTAGTGGGGATAAGATAAATGTTAGTTTAGCCTTTCAGAAAGAACGATGTAAGGAAATAGGTTATCAAATTGAGAAAAAAAATCAATTCAAAAGGTGGCAAAGTAAATTCTGAAATATTCAAAGGTATGGATAACATTTTCCAGTTGGCATTTACAACTGGAGAGATATGGGAATAGATTAATGAGATTTTTGACATGTGGGAGAACATTGACATAAAAAAAGCAAAAGGTCAAAAAGTCTAAACCATTGATATGTAGCAACAGTAAATCAAGTCCTGAAATGTAGCTCCTTCAAGAAGATATGCTTGTCACACCTTAGAGAGCATTGCAAGGAGTGAAAGATGAATAACTTGTCAAAACAATATTATCTCATGGGAAGTCGAGGGAATTATCATTAGATGAAATGTGTGAGGAATTTCAAAAATAAGTTTGTTGAACTATTTTTACTTATTTGTAGATTATAAGTTTCTTTTAAATATAACATATTGTTGTTGGCAGTGTTTGTTAATACAATATATTAACATTTTTTACTTTATTTATTTTGTCACAAGATTTATATGAGAATACAAGAACAAATGGTTAAATTGTTGAATGAAGATAATTGGGATGACGTTGTATGCAACTAACCATATTCAAGTTCTACATCAATGCTAAAAGATTTTTATCTTGTATTTAAAAAGATATGTTGATTTATACATTCATTTTTATTCATGTGTATACTATTTTATTTTATAACTTATACATATATTTGTTTATTTCATTAAAGATGAAGAATGAGGCAAATAGAGCACAAAATAGTTTTATAAGCTTTATTGAAAAAATTAAGATGGAAAGACTAAGAAAGCAGTGTCTTAGTAATGTTGAACTTGATCCTAGTCTTACTAATTTCATTTGGAATGGGCTCGGGACTATCCAATATCAAATAATACAAGGTGATTGTGAAGACATTACAAAACTCATACCAAAAAAGGATTATTCCCTAGTTATTGCAGATATTCCTTGTGGTTTCAATATCTCAAACATTGAATATGATAGTGACCCTTATACTTATCAAGCCCTTAGTAAAGTGGTTGCGGGATTTTTAGAAGTCACAATATCACCATTATGGAGATTTGTGACATTTCATTCAAACACACAATTTGCAATCTTATTGACAAGATTCAAGGGAAAATAAAACTCAATGATGTAGCTTACATGGTAAGACGTTGAAATTATATATTTGATTAATGTTAAAAAAATAATTTATGTACAAGTTAATTGAACTTTTACTATTTCATGTTACAGGAAAAAATCAAATCTTATTAACTGCGGAGATCAACCAATTATAAGTGATTGTGAGTTCATACATGTTGAATGTTAGACAAAAGATGATAGCTATAATCTTATGCTTCTAAATAGGGTAGATAGAAAGAGTCATAGCCAAATACTAGTTCATGATGTTGTTGTAAAAACACTAATAAAGAAGCAAAAGAAGAGATAATTAACATTTATAAAAAAATCACAGTTATTGATTAACTATCTTATAGATTTATGTTCAAATGAAGGAGATTGGGTTTTGGAATTATTCTTGAGCTCGGGTAAGTTTTATTATATAAAATTGAATTTCAATATCTTTTTATTTGTATTTTTATGTGTTTATACTAATTTACTTCATTATTTATTTTGTACTTGATGATTAGGTACAACACTAGTATGTTCCCTACAAAAAAAAATGCATTGCCATTAAAAAAGACCCAGTATAGTGCAAATTTATTCTGCAAAGAATTAATGCTCTTCAATTTCTTTCATATACAATGCAAGAAGTTGGTTTGAGGAAAGGGGATTTTAATGAATCACACGTGGCAAAAACGGCAAAGAAACGTCAACCACCATTAGATGGAATGATTGGAAAGGCACGGGATATTCACAAACATCACAGATCCATTAGAAGAGGAAAATGACCAAACTGAAAGAGAAAATATTATGCTTGAAAATCAAGCTCATTTTTTGTAACTATTAATTAGGTATACTTATAATGTTTTGACTTTGATATTTATGAAAAGAATAAGTATTCAATTATTGTTGTTATATGTTTAATATTTGTACTATGTGATTTTCACTTTAATTTTTATCTGAATCTTTATTTTTTTAAACAAATCGTGATTATTATAATTTTTTGACATGAAATTCATAAAAAAATGTTATTTTTTAACCATTTTTTGTTAAAATTTTCCTATAAAAATTGTTTCTTTGACATGTCATTTTTAGCAAAAAAACTCTCAAAATGTGTATTTTTATGTTAACCGTTAAAAGTTATTTTTTTTAGTGAAAATTATTTGATGTGCATTGAAATATTAATTAACAATATATAAATATATAGAAGATCGAAACTTTAAAATATTGACCCCTTTTTTTAACTATGCAAAAAAAAAAACCTCACTACAAAAAAAATGAAAAGAAAAACAAAAAAATATGAAAAAGATGACCACTTCAAAAAATGTTAAATTTAGAAAATAATTATCTACACTTAATACATTAGAAAATTTGAAGTCAAAAAATAAGTCTTCTAAAAAATGGGTTGAGGCTTCATCAACATTTTTCAAAATCAGCATGAAAATCATTAACATTTTAACAATAATGTACATAATAAAAATTAAAGTGTCAATATATATATATATATATATATATATATTTTGAATCAACACTTTTCAAAATCAGTTGATGTTTTTGCTACCTAAAAAAAGCAGGTAATTGATACGGTTCCCATTTCAAAGTTTACATTGTTTTTTCCAAAATAAAGCACATTTCTTTTTTCAAAGGATCTGTCGCACATAGTTTCAAGAAAGCAGAAGTACAAAAAAATTTCTACAAAATTGGATCATCTATCAGCAGTTCATATGTCATTATAAATTCATCATGCAAGTTATGTAATGCAAATGATGCTAGTAAGACCGTGAACGTATGTAACAGCCTAGGTAAGCCTATTATTTTGGTGAGAGTTCCATCTTAGGAGGTTTTTTGTCTCACTGATTCATTTGTGTTTCTAAACATGGATGATCGACAGAGTTTTTCCCTCGAGCCTCACCCCAAAGCTAGGGTATAATTCTTCGTCAAAGTTTTAGGTGAGCCCTAATGTTTTAGTCGAGTTTTACGTAAAAGTGATTTGGGAATAATTTAAGCTAATTGGATAAATTATTTTATTACAAATCACTTGGTATACTAACTCATGTTGTGTCGCAAATTGTGTATGTATTTGAGGGTATAAGCCGAACGTGTACCCCCCTTTGAGGGTTGAAATTGTAAATCTTATGTAAAAAATATTTTAATGCATGGTTTCTCATACTTAAACACCATGGTTAAAATATTAGAGGGTGGAAAAAATAATCAATCCCCTCATGTATAAATTAATTAAATTTTTTGGCAAAATTAAATTAAAATTTTAAGCTAGAAATTTAATTAATTATAGTCAAATTAAATTGTCTTAGGAAAATAAAATTCTCCGAGTGAAAAATTTGTGGATTTTAAAAGAATTAAATTTTGGAGGTCCTCCACCAAGAGAATATTGGATATTTCAAGAAAAAATGGACCCTTAGGCCTTGGTGGTTAATTCGAAGTCAATTTTTAGAAGAAATTAGCTCAAAATAATTAATTTTGAGCTAATTAAAATGGAATTAAATGATAAATTCGAAAATTCCTCAAAAATAAAAATTCAACGACTAAGATTAAAAGATGATAAAGAATTTATCAACGACTAATATTATTTTGACAAGGATCAAAGAAATTAGTCGTTATTTTTCACTTGGAGGATTTATCTATAAAATAGAGAGTCATTTGAGTCTCTAGCCATCTGATTTATGGCTATGAAATTGTTGCTGAAGCATGTGTAAACTATTGTCCCGTTGGGAACTATTTTTCCTATCATAATAAAGACTTTGGGGTGAACCTCGAGGTGTCCATGTTCATTTATTTTTGGTATGTACTGACTACACGCTTTCATATGTTGTGCTAATATATGATTGTCTTGAGATAAATACGTAGTGTTTGTAGGTACTTCAGCCCTTGGTCTCCAAGTTCACAAACTGTGGGCAGGGATCAACTTTGCTTGGATCTTGAATATTTGTGTGCTGGATTAAATCTTCGCTAACGCTATAGTGTGCATGGGATTTTTGAAGCACTTTTATCCATTTATCAAAGAAAATATCCATACAAATTTTATTTCTCAAAAAAATAAATTTTCAAAAAACTTTGTTTATTTGTAAAATAATTTGTAAATTATTTTTTCTAATTGGGGTCTTGGGATTTTGAGATTTTGTATATATTTGGGGTTGGGTGTTTTATTTTCCTTTTTGCATGTGAGATCTATTGAAATCAATAGAAGAGGTTGAAGTAGAGCTAAATATAGGACTTTGAGGATAAGATCTAGTCTCTATAATTTTTTCGCAGGGCCAGACATTTAGAAATTTGCAGCAAAATTCAGATCAGGAAGAGAATTTTTTTTTTAAAGAAAGGGTTTCAATTTTTAAGCATCCTAGGCATAGATCCAACCTCCTCTTATCCAACGTCGGTCTCTAAGGCCCCTGCGTCAACCCTTTTTTCCTTTGTGTCAACTTTTTTGGCCTCTTGGAGGTAGGCCGTAGCCTTTAAGGGGCTCGACCCTCCTCCCTAGCCCCTGCATTTGGGTTTCTAGGTGATTTTTGGCTTAGTCGTAGCCTTAAGAAGCCTCAGTCTCCTTCCTCCGCCCTAGACAGCTGCCCTTTGGGCTAGCTGTGGTCTTTTCAACCCTAAAATCCTAGTCGCTCCCTCTTTTTCAGCCTCCTAGCCCCAACATCCAACCTTTGGTGCCTCTCTCCCTCTTGTGTTGCCTCTTTTTGGCCTTTTACTTCCTCTTTGGCCCCTGATCTGTCATCCTAGTCTCCTTATCCCTCAACACTAGCCTTGGTAGGCTTATAATTGCCCCTCATTGGCCTATTTTTCCTTATTGTGCCCTATTTCCATCTTTTAAATTTTCAAGACTGAATCCTTGGTGCTTTTGCAAGAGAAATTTGCTCAAAAAACTTGTGTTTTTAGGTGCAAGATCATTGGAGAATTTTTGGGTTACTTGTGCAAGTTGATCTTCAAGGCCTTGGGCCTAGGGTTTGATCTCTAAACCATCATTTTGCCAATATTTTATTACAACAATAATAACAATGATATAATAAGCCTAAAATCACTTTTGAATTGGTCAAAATCACTTAAAACCACAAAATCTAAATTTTCATGAATTTTGGCCACTTGGGCATCTAGGATCTAGCCTAGATCTGATTTTCTATTTGCTAGAATTTACTGCATAAATTACTAAAACAGATCTGCAGTTCCTGAATCACACATCTAAAGAAGGCTCAGAAATTTGATTTTTTTTTCAAGTTTGGTAAATTTTTCCTATTTTTGGGTGTTTATGGCAATGGTTGTAGTATCATTAGCTTGTTGATATGTTAGTTTATTTGCTGCTACAATAACTTGTTTCTTTTTCCAAGGAAAAGGCACAATTTTCATTAATATATTAAGAAAATTACATGTTGTATCATTCAATGTGTATAAGATGAATACATTGGTGAAACATAATAATTAAGTGTTCAAAACCATATATACATATTACAACATAGGTTGTAGAGAGTAAATTAAACAACAGTGATAACTTAAAACAAATTAGTGTCCAAAAATTGATAATGACATAAGAAAAAAACCATGGAATGATCGAGGTTATCATTTTGAGTGATTCCCATTCATCTCGATGAAGGGACAATGGAAAAACTGATAGAAAGCACCATCTCTGAATTCTTGAATTAACCATTAACCCCTGTTCAATTGAGTGGCCTCATTGGATAGACTATCAATGATCTCATCCCTTTCCCTGTATGTATGAGAGCATATAATAAAATCAAATTGTGATTTTAGAATGATGACATCATCCAGTGTGTCCCTAAGTGTGTGCAAGTGACAATGATATGCATCGTTTATCCAATTTATAACAAGTTGTGAATCCCCAAAGATCTGAATCTTTTGACAATTTTGTTCCTGCGTGAAAAGGAGAAGGTGTTTTAAACTGTGAAGCTCAGCAAAATTATTTGTTCCCCTACCAAGACCCACTTTGATTCTAAATGACAGGTGCTCATTGATGTGAAGGACAACTCCCCCCCCTCCCCCCCCCCCCCCCCCCCCCCCCAACACTCGGCTTGGGCAGAGCCATCAAAATAACCCCACGAGAAACTATTATCGAAGAGTTCTGGAGTGATGACCCGAGGTGGTTTGTTGTCTAGGATGTCTGGAATCAGATTGAAAATGGCTACAGAGTTGATACAGGTGGCTAACCAGTTGATCGGAGCATCCTGGAAGATCAGTTGGTTCTTGTTTAACCAAATTCCCCAACAAACAATCAGGGGAAGATTTTTGTTTTTTTGGTTAGGAGCCTCAGACCACCAACAATTCTAAGCTTCCTCAAAATTTTGACCAGACCAATTGGTCTTTATGTTTAGGGAAGAAATTATAGAGGACCAAAACTATGCCATAACCGGGCAGAGGAGGAAGAGATGGTTTATGTCTTCAACATTGGATTTGTAGAAGCAACATCTGAAGGGACCGTGAAAAGCCTGTTCATGAGGTTTATTTCAATTGGGGCTTTGTTTGTGAGAATACACCACATGAACAACTTTGATTTCGAGAGGGCGAGAGGCTTTTAGTTTCCAAAGGTGGCGCCACCACCACCTGATTATGCCATTTCCCTGGGTTGTCATAAGAGCCACATAGCCCGATTTTGGGGAGTAATGCCCATGAGGGACAGTGGCCTAGATGAGCTTGTCCTCTTTCTCTGTTAACCTGATATTGGCTTCCTCCAGTGCCCCAATGAATCGATTCCAAACCCTGTTCCATCTATTTGGGATGTTCAAATCTCTGTGATCCAACCATCATTGAGGCGCCAAAGGTCGATTCCCACAACAACAATTTGGGCGATCTTTGTGATACCTGTCCCTGAGAGAAATTGCCGAAGGGCCCTCAGAAGGATATGGGCATTGCCACAACCAGTCCAGGCATCCGTGCCTAAACGCACCATTTCCAATTTTCCATGCTAGCCCATTCTTGATAATACTAAAATATTGGGAGATTTCCTTCGAGATGATGGAGGCACCAGTAGAAGATATATTGGGTCTGAAAATCCAATCCATAATTGAGTGGGGGTGGATGTATTTGACATAAATTACCTCTTGCTATAGACTTTCAGACTTGATTAATTTCCAGCCCATATTTGTAGTGAGAGCCATTACAAAGGACTGTAGGTATTTTAAACCCCATCCTCCCTATTTTTTTGGCTTCCCAATCCTATCCCAGTGGACCTAGGCAAAAGTCCTCCCCGCATTTTGACCCCAGTAGAGGAATATACAACAGATTTGTTGTATCCTGTTGAGAATAACTTTTGGAATCCAAGTGAGAGTCATCCAGTATACCAGAATGGCCTCGAGTACTGATTTTATTAGAGTGAGCCTGCCCGCCCTGGAGAGCCAACGTTGCTGCCAAATGTTTAGTCTGCTTTCAATTTTCCAATAATCCAGGCCCAATCAACGATGTGATAACCATTTGGTTTCAGTTTGAACCCTAGGTATTTTAGGCTAGCATCCAGCGCTTGTCTGACAAAAGAAAATTGTTGGGCCGTGTACCTTTCCTTGTTTTGGAGACAAGTCACAAAAATGATCATGGATTTCCCATAATTTCGTTCCATATCTGTTGCTTTGTAAAAGAGAGATAGTATATGCTTGAAAAAATATGAGTCATGAAATTAACCATTTAGAAAAATAAGTACATCATCAACAAACAAAAGACGCGAGAGAGTAGTCACATCCGATATCCGGACCCCCCCCCCAGATCACTAGTCTCAAGGGCATTTTTTATCAGTCTTCTTAGACCTTCCATGATGAGAAGAAAAAGGAGGGGGATAGAGGGCATCCCTATCTCAGACCACTCTCAACATGAAACAAACTAGAAGCCGCATCATTAATAAGGATACTATAGGAGGTAGAAGAGAAGAAACACATAATACATGAGATAAACGAGTGGGGGAATCCGATATGTGTGAGCATGAGCTATAGGTAGGACCAACTAGCGCAATCAAAGGCTTTGGAGAGATCAATCTTTAGAATGATGGACTTTTTGTTCTATTGTTTGATTGAGTGGAGGCCTTCCTAGACAGTCCCTATAGCTTCATGAATTTGTCGATGACTGAAGAAAACAAACTATTCCTTACATATCATCCTAGAGAGGATAGGTTTAACACGAAGGGTGATGGTTTTGGATACGATTTCGTACATGTTGTTGCAAAGGGAGATTGGTCGATAATCATCAAAGATAAGGGGTTTGTCATTTTTGGATGAGGGCCAGGAAAGTCGCATTAAACCCCTCATACATTATGCTTGTGGTTTTGCATTCCTCAATAGCCATAAGAAGATCCGACCTAATTAGCTCAATGAAGGTGTTGTAGAATTCCACCGGCCACCCGTCAGGTCCCGAGCTTTTATCCTTTTTGAAACATTTAAGCATTGCTTCAAGTTCCCCCTGCGAAACCGGTGTAATTAAGGCCTCCACCTCTTCTGGCTCGACAAATCTAGGGAGTGCCTCAACAATGCGGATAATGTCAAGGAGGGTGATGCACCTTGGGGCCTTTTATATATTTGAAATATGACAAACACCCATATCATCCATCTAATTGAAGGAGTTAGCCTCCCTGCCTTCTTGATCATGCAGCTCCCAAATGGTGTTGATAGACTTTCTCCCTCGAGCATATGTTTGAAAAAACTTGGAATTGTCATCATCAACTTTTAGCTATAACACTTTGCTCTTTAAACGCCAAGACTCCTCTTTCTGTCTCAACAGTCTAATCTTCTCTGATTGTGGATGGATTAATTGCGCCTTCATTTCAGTCGAAGAAAAACTAGTAAGTCCATAGGCCTCCAAAAACTTGAGGTCTTCTCCAATCCTTCGAAGATCAGCTCGTCCTTTCACTATTTGTTCTTCGCCCAACCAATGGTTTTTGTTTTTAGGCAATCCAAATTATTTGCAATTACCTCGGCTGGGGAGATTTGGTTGCCTGGCCTACAATGTATCCAAGAGTCACTAACTATTTTGTGGAATTTGGCTTCAAAGAGCCATGTCGAGTTGAATTTAAAAGGTGCCTGGGGTTTGAGATTGTCATCCCTAATCTCTGAAAAATCGGAGAATGGTCTAATATACCTCTCGAACCCACCCACTGGTGAAAACAATCCAATCTGGATAGTCGAGGGGCCTTTATCATAAAGTGGTCCAGCCTTCTGGCCAACACATCCTCCCCCGTCCTTCTGTTCCTCTAGGTTGGCATAAACTTGGTCGTATCAATGCTTAGGTGGTCATGGGAATCCATCAAGATTTCAAAAAGGATTGACAGGGGATCACTTTGGGCTCTACTGCCCCAGGATTCTGCTAGTCCAAGGGAGAAATTTAAATCTCCCCCAATGATCAAGTTTTTAGTTTGTATGAAATCGGCCTTAGTAGTCTACCCCAGAACAATTCCCTGTTATGGCAGGGCCCATAAATGTTGATGAGCCTGAGAGGGAGATTGAAATCCAAGGAAGTAATTTCAGCACCCAGGTAACCCTCATCAACCCATATATTGTGCAATTTTGTTGATATTTTATTAAAGCCCATGGCGCAGCCACCCAAATGCCCTCAAACATCCAAGAAGTGGAAAACCTAGTTTGGAAGGAATTTCATGAGCATTCTATTAACCAGGCTCCCTTCCCCCAGAGTTTCTTGCAAAAAAATGACATCTGATTTGTCAGAGTTACATAACCTCTTTAGAGCCAATTTTTTGTCTGGGCTGGCCAGGCCCCTACAGTTGACAAAGAGACACTTCATGGGGTAACGTTTTTAGGGTTGCACTTTGCTCTAAGGACCCAATCAATGGGGGTTTGTATGCCCAAATCCACTTCAATTCCAGCCCTCTTAATGGGTTTAGAAAGATGGGATTGTCTGCCTCGGGGGAGGTTTCAAGGGGATGGAAGGGAGGCGATCCTCATCTAATCTAAAGGTCGGGGTCTGAGAGGCAGAGAGGGAGTGAAGGTAATAGTGGTGAGAACCAATAGAGGTTGGGCTACCTCTAAGAGTCAGAGAGGGTGGAATCAGGATAGTAGAGGGGTTTGTACTGAGGGGAGGGGGAGGGGTTGATAACACAGGGCAAATAGGGGAACACAACTTGCTAACTCTAGTAACTGAACCAGAAAAAACATAGATGCAGAAGAAATATCAGATATCAAAAATTCAATTGAAAATAGAGGAGGAGGAGGATGAGTACTTGAGAAAGTCGATTATCTGGCCCGAGCTCTGATGAGAGGTGTCGCTGAGGTCACAGAGTTCAGCTACGAAGATGACACCCCAAAATCATTATGTCGCGACCCCAAAGCCTCAGGAGGGTCCGCCTACGGAAGAAAACCCACCATTTTTTGTGTACTTGTCAAAACCAGTGACCCTGGAGATTCCTGCTGCTTCCCAGACAACATGGGGCAGTCTTTGTATAGATGTCCCACCTCATGAAACCACCTAAATGAAAAGGGATGCCCTCGTAATCGAGAATCTATCTCTTGGTGATCCCTCCCATTCGAAGAAGATAGCTCTCCACCAGGGCCTCTATGGTGTCAAGGTACACTAGAATTCTAGTTAATTCCATGCATCCAGTATCCTAGTATGCCCTATCATGGTCAAGATACACTGCCATGTCATCTCCAATACACCAGAATATGTCCTCAGCCCAAAATTGGAGTGGAAGGTCGGGATGGCGAACCCAAATTGGACCAGCTCCCATGTTTTCTTTCTCAGCATCAAGAGCAGTGTCCACCACTTAAGTAGGACTCGAGTCATTTCAATATGGAAGTACCTCGTCAAGACCCAATCCACCGATTTTGGCTGCGGGAAGATGAGCGTAAACCACCGCCTAGATAGAGTGATTACTCTAGGGAGTGTCACCATCAAGTTCCCCTAGACTTTCACGGTCTATTTCTCAGAGGAGAAGGGGTGTAGTTTTTTCCGCAAACCCAGAAAACTAGGATAATGCTCTTCGTTAGTGCCGCTTATTCTGTTGTAATTCCCACCCAAAACACTAGGCGACAGTCGTGTTCCTGAAATTTTGAGTGTTTTGATTTTTTCCTTTCCCCCATCTTTTTTGCTGGTCTGAAGGAGCACCTTCAGCTTGTGGGTTCTCGTCTGAATCCGAGGATCTATTTTCTTGCAGACCTATATCCTGTTTGGAGATACCATTAAACAAGCCTGAGGGATGAGCAGTATCAAAGACCTGGTGGGAGGTTCCCTCAAGCACAAAACTGACCGAGATGGGGAGGTGAAGTGCCCCTTACTTCTGGGATCGAACCACTAAAACCCGTCGTAGATACGCGAACACCACCTTGAGTAAAAGCAATATTCGACTATGCTTGAGATCAGGATTTAGGTTCTTATGGAGATGGGAAGGAGAGGAATGGTGAATCAGAGCCCTCACCCAAACAAAACAACCCATTAGAAACAATAGTAGCTAGTCACAAATTACCCAAAACCTAGAGAGATACCTCCATATCATCCATTAAAGAGGAGAGTTCTGCAACCTGCGTAGCCAGTAGACTGGTGTTTTCTGGTTCTTCCCCAACTTTTGATGAGAGTTTGTCTTCAATCCAGATGTCTATTGGGGTCAAGGAGTTAGAGGAATAGTCAAGGAGGTCCTCTTCCATTCAGTAACCAAAAGCTGTTGGTAGCAAGAAAACTGTTTCGAGGAAATTGGGAAAAACCCTTTCCAGTGTGGAAACCCCTATTGAAACCTCCCAGTATCCTAGAGACCGGCTGGTAAAATCCCTTTCACCTCAATTGTAAACACTTGGAACCATCGTGGTAGATAAACCTCCAAAAAAAATGATGCCTTCCAACATCTGACTGTGAGCCCAAGTGAAAACCCGTGGTGGCGTTAATGGATATCAAATAAAACTGCCAAGCTTAAAACAAATTAAAAAAATTGCTCCTCGAGATTGTGCGCAGGATAAAACAAATAAGGCATCAAGTGGAGGGTCATGTTCTTCATGGTGAGTATCATAGTAACCATAGAAACCTTGGAGGCTATGGCTACCTCAAAACACTGAGGCTCAGGTTCTGCAGTAAACTGCAAACCCTAGCCCTACCCTCAAAACCCCGGAGTTCTTCCGCCATCCCCTTAGTGCACACTATCCATGTCTCCGTTCACTATAATAACTTGTTTTTGTATATGATATAACATTGAATATTGCATCTTAAAGTAGCTTAAAACTCATATTTCAATTTGGCAAGTTATTGGGCATTTTACTAATCATTGCTAGCCACTATTGGCTTTATAACTATCTAGTCTAAGGTGTTTTCCTTGCTGTTGTTACAAATTTCGTACTGTTGTCCTAATAGTCACATATAACATCTTAAGAGGTACGAAAATTATAAATCTACATTGGCTAAGAATTGGGAAATTTTGTACCTCATAAGTTTGGCAAATTTCATGGTTTAAAGCGATTTTCTTACTATTGTCCTGGAACTAATAAATGTTGAAGTGTTCTTGTTGATTTTGGAATCTAAAATTTGTTAACTTGGCACTTAACACACTCAAGATTCTCTAATCTCATTGATGATCTAAGTTGTTTAAGCTTTGAGATCTAATTGGCATCATTGTGTCTGACATCTAATTGAGACATTGTTAAGAAATCATTGGATAATTGCTTTAAGTTAAAAAAATCCTAATCTTAAGAGGTTTTAATACCTTGGTTGTTTGGCTTAAGCACTTGGCATCTTAAGTCTTATTGATTATCACTATAATTAAGTATCTCAACATTGGTTATATGGAATATTGTTGAATATCGACACTTATATCTTAAGCACCTGTTTTGTCTTAAGATTGTTATCTAATCATTGTTAATTACTCTGGATATAAGATAATTCACACTAAGTACTTAAATAGCATAAACAATCTTAACTCAAGAAGACTTCACTCAATTTATCCTAAATAAGCATTCTAGGATCTAGCCTGCATTAAGAACTTGCCTCCTATCATAAGCTAGGTTGATAGACTCCTAAAACATCCCCTTTCTAATTAGCTTGAGTGATTCAACTCTTCTTAGTGGTTAACACAGTGACCTTGCAGTCGTTAGAGCCACAGTCTCTGTAACACCGAATGCACTGGTGGGTGGAACACAAGAGGAGGTATCATTAATCAAGTCATTGCCTGCTTCCTGTTGGCTTCCATTTCACAACCTACTGTGAAGATTGTTTCTCAAAATAGTTAAGGGGGAGGTTCTACTTAGACTAGGCATATAATTAAAAATAACCGAGATCATTTCATCGCACATATTATAGGATTTGCACATCATATAAGATAGTCTATCATATTAAGCAATGGGTGTCCATCGAGTTACTTGGTTTCAATTTATAATAAGCAAGAATTGTGACTCCATAAGGCATTGGTCTCATACTCAATAAATCTACTCTAATCATTAATCTTTCTAAATTCTACCTAGCTAGGCCACTTATATGTGTCTCCCAAGCGAGTTGGTTACCAACTCATTTTCCTTCACCTAATTCCATAGGGACTACCCCCCAATAGCCTGTCGTTGGGAGACAACTAGAATGGAGTGGGCGGAGATCAGAGTGACAACCCCCGCCCTGAGCGGTTGTCACTGTGCCTATACAATCCGAGTGACAATAAGATCAAGTGCATAATGACCACCCTTTCATGCATGCAAATAAAATTTTCTCTTTTCAAGATGGTAGAAAAATATATACATATTCTTTCTAAGAGAAATTAACACGATGGTTATTGTTTTGTGCATCTCACACACGTTCCTTTCCAATAACTTAGAAATATAATTTTTATTCATGTGCGTATAAGCACATTCTTCTTTTCAAGAAACTAATAAAATAACCATATATTCTTTTAAAGAAATCTAGCTCAATAGTTGTTCTATACATGCATTCAAAAGCAAATTTCTTTCAAGAAATATAACTTCTTAGCTATTGTTTTAATGCATGCAAATACATGTTATTGTTCTCAAATGGAAAACTTAAACACAATTAGCCATTAAAACACATGTTTCTGTTTCAAAAATTCTAACACAACAATTAATCTTTTCCCTGCATGCAAATATATATTTCTATTTCACAATGTATATTCTTTGTGCATGCAATAAATATTCCCTTTTCAAAGGTATATGAATAACAACCTTTCTTTCATGCATGAATGCACACATTTATGTTTTGAAGAAATCAAAATCATAACAATTATTCTTTCATGCACGAGATTCTTATGCATTCTTCCTCCAAATAACAAAGCTAACTTAACTTTTAATCTTCTCAATGAAATTTAACCAAGTTAACAAAACTTATCTTCCATTCAATGACTGGAATTTGTTGTGCGGCCTCTTCTACAGTGTCTCCTCGTCTTCTTTTCTCTAGATAACAATTGAAAAACATGAACAACGCAAAGCTATCATGGATGACAAACATTTATTGTTGTGGGTTTCTTATCTACTGATCATTGACATGGAACTTCGACAAGCACAGGTTGACAAGACATGCACGCAGGAGCATGGGTTTAGAAGCACTACATAGATAGTAACAAAACCCACCGATATACATAACTCCACATCAATGCCATTTCATAAGCATGGTGGAATTTGCCTTTATTTATTTTTTTGTTCCTTCTTCTGCACTTAATTAATAATGTTATCCAACTGTGTAACCTTTCACCACATGCAATAATGTAGATTTCATAAATTTCGTTGTGTTCAGATCACACTTTATGATGAACCGTCACGAATACGCAAACCAACACTCCCCAAAAACAAAAATTATATATGGTCATTCTCATAGTCATTTCAGTTTCACAAATGATAAAATTAATTTTGTAATGAATTCTTGATATTCCCCAAGAAGAACCAAGAGTCTTGTAAACCAACCACTGTATAAACTAAGAAAGGAAGTGAAATGATAGGGTAATTATTTTCAGTATTTACAACCGAGTTTACCTTAACTAAATCTTAATGATGTTAATCATGTATTACATTAATAATATTTTTATTTTGTAAATATATGAGTTTTATGAGAGGTACGGTAAGGATATTACATGCTCGTGCCCCCCGACCCCCTCCTTAAATACAACAATGTCCTTGGTGATCATCGTTAACTTTTACTCAAGATATAACAATCTACAAAACCCAAAAGGGGATCCTTCCCCTTCAAATCAAGTACTTTCATTTCCAAGAAATACCATTAAATGAAATAAAATGGTTTTGTTAATAGTCATCAGCATTTACAACTGCAAGACTATGAAATTTCTACTTTCCATCACTTAGCCATTATTCAATTTCATAGAAACAAAAACAAAGTCTCTATATCGACTTACTATCACTTACCAATTACCCTTGGAAATCATGATCTCTATATACAAAAAATTTAACTATAGGTGGTTTCTTAGCTGTGGCAAGCACTCTAAGAGTTGTTTGACAACCTAACAACAAAAAATGAAGGTGGTTTCATAGCCTATATGGCAAATGCCCTGTAGCGTATGACCAACAAATCCAACATAATCACATTAATCACAACATTTTCAATCATTAATTATCTATGTAATGTCAAATTATATTTTAATCACAATACTTCCACAAGTACTCAAAGAGCACCCAAGTCTCTAATTATAAAAAAACGATCAATAATTGTACCAAGTGCGTATTGTCTTAGCCCCTGATAAAGGCATTCACTAGATTGGTAATACAATAAAGGAGCTACACTTCGAGTAATTCCTTATTGAGCACTAGGCTCCTTTCTTGTCAAGATGTACATAATATTCATATACAATCATATAGACAATTAATTTTTAACACGAAAAATAATTTATCAATTGTTTTTTTTTTTGCTATGAGAACCACAATGGAAATATAATGCTCCTCACAACCAATGGAAATTGGTTTCCACTCCTAAAATGAGCTATTTTCACGTATAGACATTTCTCTGACAATGATCACACCAAGTCCAACATAGGATTCCTTTTGGAAGCATCCTGCCTATTCCTCTACCAACATCCTATCTTGAGGAATTTAGAGATCAACAACTGACTCTTTAGGCCTCCTCTAACAGGCTCCAAATCAATAAAGTTGTCTCAATCTTTCCGCCCTATTCACCATTTTAGCCAGCTCTTTTCCCTTACTGAGATCATCTATATCTAGGGAAAGGAGATCTGGGTAAGCAACCACCATCTACCCAAGGCCTCCTGGCCTTTCAAAACTGTCCATAACTATCTGACATGTGAAATTATCTTTAACACATTTTCCCATTGTAATTTACATAACTCACCAGATGCAGATTATCAAAAGTTATGTACATCAAACATTCATACTTAACCTCAACATGGGTCTCATAATCTGTAAAAGCAAATTTGACAAAAATTCATAACTAACATCTCATATCATACATGTGGTATTCATTTTCAGTTTTTCACATAATTATCAACATGCAGTTTCAGAAAATTCAATCTTGTATATCGTAACGTTATACATTAGACCTTCTCATTTGCAGTTGTAATTCACATTGCAATGTTTTTCCTTTCACAAGTTCTTATGTTGTCACTAAGATACCCCTGCTTAATCACATCAGCGAAATTAGTCACAATTGTTTTTAATAAAAACCATACCTTCTACAAAATATTGTTATGCACAAAACATTTGTCAAATACATCCAAGATGCATTTCATTTTCATATGCATTTATGTTCTTAATATTTCAACATAGAAAACCACTTTCATGCATTAAAAGTAAGCATAACAAACAAGGATATATCTTCCAGATGTTAAAATGAAGTTTTCATAAATTATTTTTCCAAAACGACCATTAAGGGAACAATAATTTAATCATTAACATTTTCATAGTTCCTAACTCGTGCAACATGTTATTTCATTTATGCATATGCATCTAATCAATAATCATTAATGCATACCAGCTAACATCACCATCAAATCATCAATTCATAGGGTTGTGAAGTTTAAACAAAGAAGGTAATCAACATCCTCTTGTTACTACTAGTTTTATCATTTGGGAGAACCATTAAATCAGTGACTTAAAGGACATTATTGTACCAATTATCCAAGTTCTTTGAAGTTTCAAGATCTTGCAGTCATATGTATACATTTCTAAACAAGTATCCACTTTCACCATACAATATTGTTATGCATAAAAGCACATGCAAAGATTTATTCATATAAAACATTGATATATCACCAATGTGTAAGTGTCTATGATAATTACGGTAACAATCCAAACATCCCCAATTTCCACAATGTATTATTACCAATAGACCAACAACATGAAGTAAACTACCACAATCACTTGTTTACAACTTGCAATAAGCTTTAATCAAAACCGATTCATGCATATAAGTTTTAATAGTTAGTCATCCAATACAAACTAATCATTGCAACCAACCATCTTAAATTAAATCATGATAGGACTTAATCATCTTTTAGCCATTATAGTCAAGTCTTACAACTTGACTCATTGTTCACCTTTAACATCTAAAGGGGTTTTTTCAATGTCTTTTAAACATTGTCATGTCCTCTTCAAGGATTACCCCCACCATTCTACATTCATTCGTTATAAGCAATGCATTATAACTTTAGCCATTTTCTTTAAATGCACCATTATTTATTTATTTTTATTTTTATTTTTATTTTTTTATTTTTTATTTTTATTTTTATTTTTTTATTTTTATTTTTTTATTTTTATTTATTTATTTTTTATTTTATTTTTATTTATTTATTTATTTATTTTTTTTCTTCTGACATAAATATTTAAATGTCGTGAGCATTGTTTTAAAGTAGACATTATCACTTACTAGTCTTTATTGCGGTTATTAACATGCATCATGCATTTCATGTCAAAAGTAGTGTACATCATATATTGTTATGTAGTTTTATTAGAATCATACCTAAGCTAATTCCCACTATCATCATACCTCTACTTCTTTTCCACTTACCGATTCCCAAAAGGTGCTAGTGTTGCAACCTTCTGCTCCCATACAACTTATAACATTCATTGGTAACCTCGTGTAAAAATGCATAGAGTTAGAATTTTTTTACGAAATTACCAACGTGTAAATTCTCAAATTACTATGCCATATTCCTCAATTGCATATTAGATGAAATATTAATTATTACATAGAGTAACTTTAGTAAAAGAATAATAAGTTACATACTGTAACATCCATTGTTAGCACATTAACATAGACTTCCTATTGAAAGCTTGCATCGGTTCCATGACTCTTTTAACTCGATTACTTAATCATGAAGGGAACCATCAATAAGTATATTATAAGGCCCATTTTTGTATCATCCAACTTACCAGTTCTTGTTTTCTCACATTAATTAACATCTTTTTGGCTTTAATGTGCTTAGTAGGAAGACTAAAGGATAGTTATCATACTCTGTGGCATAATGTGGTTACTATGTAGAAAAAGAGCATTTTTTAGTGCATTTACTATGCAGAGGTACATTGGAGGCATCTAGAGGAGATGTAGGTGGCTTGTCCCCTGCATTTACTCTCCTTCAACTTGACTTGATTCCCAAAATCACTTATCAACAGCTCGAGGTCTACTTGTAGCCAATGAACTCAAGTAATTGCAAGGACATAAGGGAGCTAGATTCACATTTTTCGAGATTTTGGAGGGAAGCATTCCTCTTTCCAAGGAGGTTTCCCCTCAGTATATTTTTGCAAATAAACAAGCATAAGGGCTCATTAAAATTCTAATTTTTGGGGAGAGGGAGAGCTACTACGATCCAAGAGCTTGAGACTGTCATTTTTTCCTTTACATGATGTATTTGAACTTCATTTTATGTTAATGAAAAGTTTATTGTTGTCTCACATTTGAGTTTGTTTTAGAGAGCTGAGTCCCCTTGGGTTAGGGCCCAACCCAAAGGCTCTAGTCTCTTTGTGTATTTTATTTATGCATTATTTTTAGTAGCAACATTTCCTTCTTTCTTAGTAGAAATTTACTTGCAATAAAAATTATTGTTGTAGGTCTGATTACCACCTCTCTCTTGTGGGGATTCTGGTTGAAGAGTCTACAATAGCAAGCCAAAAATATGTGGTTATCTGCCTTTGCAAATTTCTAGGCTTTAGATCATTCCCCTCTTGCATACTTTGTTTCAACATATCTGGGAGTTAAAATTGCATTCTTATTCAAGCTTTCATGTATGTAGGTCAGATGCATGCTGCAAGATAGATTGAATCTTAATGAAATAAAATTCAACTCATCCTTTCCTGTTTGGTTTCATAAAATTCAACTCATCCTTTCTTATCTAGTTTATTTTGCTGCAATTTGATCATTAGTTTGGCATTCTTTTCAAGTACAAAAAGGGATTGATTGTTGGTCTACATGTACTACTAGTGGCTTGCAGGGTTGGCATAATAATCCTACGTCTCTCTTATCATCATCAACCTCTTCCTTGTCATCTCACATTGCCCTCAAAACTCTGCCACTGAAACCACATTTATGGGTCATTGAAGGACATTGTGAGCATTTTATTTTGTGCAAGATGGGCCTCTGAGAGGTGCTAATCTTGGAAAAGGCCTCATATAGCCTTCATACACCCTCATCTACCCTTCCTCACCTTTAGAACACTTTTTCCACCCTCGGTATTCTCACGGTTCTAATCCTATAGCAAAACAGGGCAATCTTGTAGCAATCCTGTAGCAGTCCTGTAACATCCTATAACATTGTCCAAGTTTGAATAGATTTTCTCTAGAAGCTTAATTTTTGTCTCTTGGGCTTGAATAATGACCCCTAGGCTATGAATCCATGATTGGGGAGAACAAAGACCACTTTAGACCTACCTTTTCTTTGTTGCAAGTACAATTATGCAATTAGGGTTAGAGGATAGATTTCCAAATTTGAATGGTAATGATGATTTTCTTATGAAATGCACATGGACTCTGTCACTAAAGCTAAGTTTCTTGAAGCAATGACAAAAAGGGTGTTGAAAAATGCAACAATAAATTCTCAATTTGATTTTGCCTTAATTAAATTCAGAAAAAATGAAATTTCACATTAGGAGACAACTTGGAGGAATTAACTGAGGTGGCATGGCTCTTGTCACTCAGTTAAGAACAATCAATTCGTGTTAATGATTTCACATTCAGTTTTCTTGTGTTGATTCCTAAAACATAGGAGTATAGCTCAGTTAATTTGAGTTAAGGGCATGAATTTCAGTTGTATGTAGTGATTCTTAAATTTTAGGAGCCTAGGTTGAGTTAATTTCAGTTGTTATCAGTTAAACTAGTTATAATTGTTAATAGAACTAGTTGGTGGTCACATAAGTAGTGGGTAATTAGTATAACACAAATATCATCTAGTTAACTGATCAATCAACTAATAATTAGCTCATGCATGCAAAGAATATGAATTTCCTAGTTGTGGTGGAGTTTCCAAGGTAGTTAACCAATAGTTGTAAACTAGTTGAGTGTACAGGTGTTGCATGAGGTTAGGTGATCAACCCTAAGGAATTGTGTAAGATTTTTGGGCAAAGTTCCTAATTAATAGGGGTCTATTTCCTTAGGAATTGTGAAAGAAAATAGGGGCTCAAGAAATGGTGTAAATTGACTAAGCTTGTGTCAAAACTTCTCATTGAGTAGAGAGATAGGTTATGCACTTGTAGGTTGTGCTCAGTTGAGCAAAGAAATTGTAATACATCTCTATTCATCATATTAATGCAAGAAGGCATTGGGGTTTTTAGCAGTTTTCTTTCCCCGGGAAAAATATTATTTGCATGTGTGTGATTTCTTATTGCATGTCTAAGGATTTTGTGCTAAATTATGAATTAACTTCCATAGAGTAGTAGAGTACGATTGTGTCTTGTGATTTTGATTACAACTTCATGAGAAGTTGCAAATCTACACCATAATTGCTACATGGTATCAGAGCTGGATTCACATTAGAAACCAATCATTGAAGTCCTCATGTACAATGAGCATTGAAGAACTAATGAGTTGTTAGGACGCATAGTTATGGAGCCCTAGTTCAAGGCAGATCCATAAGACCCTATGTGAAAACTTCTTAATGGAGCTTGAAGGCTGCTAGTGGGCAGATCAATGAGGCAATGTTTAGTGACACAAAAAGGAGTTGTGCTCATTGATATTGGTAGATTAAGGAGCAACGAGATTTCCCATAAGGAGATAAAAAATGAGAGGGAGTCTAGTGTCAGAGGGAGCAACCCTATGGAAGCTAGTACTTAAGGATCTAGGGAGATCAAACTCATTATTGTGGTGGTTGTAGTAGTAGTGTCGAAGCAAAAACAGAGCAATAGCAACAACAATATGAGTAGATCATATTTTTCCATGCATGAAGTTATACCTCCAGGAGTGAGGTGGGGCGATTAGATTCTTAGTCCCATAGTTGTAGAAATTTGGGTAGGGTCCATTAAGGCATTATACTCATAGATCATTACCTTGCTATGAAGGCCCACAATATTCAATAGCAGGAGGATCAATGTTAGTCAAATACTGAGGAGTGCAAAGTAGTGTTGACAACAGAGTAGGAGGCTCAGTAGCAGATTTAATAGTAACACAGTTTTCCCAGTGGATAGTTGTAGACACAACTGATTTAGTTTTTTTTTTTGTACTTCTCAGTTGCAGATGTTGCATGAAATATATTCCAGGGGTGCAGAATTGGGGTAGTTGATAATCCCTCTCTTGTTGAGAGGGAGTATTGAAAAATGCAGCAAGAAATTCTCAATTTGATTTTGCCTTAATTGAATTGAGAAAAATTGAACTTCCACATTAGTAGACAACTTGGAGGAGTTAGCTGAGGTGACATGGCTCTTTTCAATCAATTAAAAACACTCAATTCGAGTTAATGAGTTGAATTTCAGTTTACTTGTGTTGATTCCTAAAAAATATGAGTATAGCTCAGTTAATTTGAGTTAAGGGCGTGAAGTTCAGCTGTATGTAGTGATTCGTAAATTTTAGGAGCCTAGGCTGATTTAATTTCAGATGTAATCAGTTAAACTATGGTAGTAGAACTAGTTGGTGGTCAAATAAGTAGCAAGGCATCAGTTGAACTCAGAGATAATCTAGTTAACTGGTCAATCAACTAATAGTTATCTCATGCATGCAAAGAATACGAATTGACCAGTTATGGTTGATTTTCCAAGGTAGTTAACCAATAATTGTAAACTAGTTGAGCAGGGAAAATTTTAAGAACCCCCCCAAATTTACATGTATAATAAATGGGCGAATCTCCATGGTATATAGGAAAAATGGAAGGCAATTTTATCAATAATATGATATGTATATATAATTTTTTGGCGAATCTCTCACCAGGCATGGCGAATATTTTACTCAATTATAAAATCTTGTGTTTATTGAATACACAAATGAAATCATTGCATTTCTTTAAAATATCTTTTGAAATCAAAATTACCGAAATTACATATCGATAACCTAGTGGGTGTAGGATAAAATTCACCTGTGCCATTCACAGAAATCATGAGAAAACACCTAATACTATATATAAAACCAAGAAAACTTCTAGGGACCTGGTAACCACCTTGCCAATACACAAGTATGTTCCTGTTTGCAATTAGAAAAATTACCCAAATTACAATCTGTTTACTCCACTTCTAGGGACCTCGTGACCACCCTGTGAATACACAAGTATGTTCCCGTTTGCAATTAGAAAAATTACCCAAATTACAATCTGTTTACTCTAGCATATGTTGGAAAGTTATAGAAGGATGACTAGTGCAATCAATCCATTCCTTTTAGCCCTGGATTTGTTTCAGTTTAAAACAGAAGTATACAAATATACTTGTCCAATGTCTATGCTTTAACCATTCACCTTAAGATGTTTTTACAATATAACTTACTAAGTCTATTTAATATCTTCATTATCATAAAAACCAACCTATATCCATCTTAACTCCACATCTACCACTCTTAGGGGGATGAAATCTATTTATCCCTTTGAGCACTTGGTAGACCCAGAATTAAGATGGATCTAAAATAGAATTTCCCCTTTAAATAGTCTATGCTCACATGAATACCATGGCTCAATACCACTAGTTATCATAAACCTGGAGCTTAAAAATTACTATTAGTAATTTATAAAAATTAATAGTTGATTTTTATTTTATTTTTATTATAACCAAGCTAAAATGTTTAACATACATTAAATTACAACATCCATTTTTACTCTTGATTGGATCAAATATTTTTTCACTCTATGCTAGTTTGCATATCACGATATTTGATACCTCTCGGGGGTTAGTAGATCCAGAGTAAAGATGGATCTATGCTGGTTTAATTCCCCCATTTAAATAGGCTACATTCCAAGTGAATACCATGGGTCAATACCATGTGCCATTTTGGTGAATACCATAGGTCAATACCATGTGCCATTTTTATTTTTATTAATACTAATATTAGGGTTAATAATGTTTTTTTGCATGGTATTAATAACAATCTAGTCCATGGTATTTGTCCCATAGTATAAATATAAGGTGACTTATGGAGTAAATATAAAAAAATGTTTTATTTGTTTACCATACCTCTCGTTTATTTATATTTTTATTAATTTACCATACCATTCATAAATACAAGGTGACTTATGGAGTAAATATAAAAAAATGTTTTATTTGTTTACCATACCTCTGGCTTATTTATATTTTTATTTTATTACCATACCTCTTTTACAAATACGGTATTTGGCCCATAGGATTCACTTAAATAAAACCTCTTTCTTGAGCCTTCATAAATAGAATGAGGGTTATGGACTAAATATAAAAAGAGGTTTTATTTATTTACCATGCGTCTAGTTATTTATATTTTTATTTATTTACCATACCTTTTGAGTAAGTATAAAAAGACGTTTTATTTATTTACCATACCTCCACTTTACTTATATTTTTATTTGTTTACACCCTTGCATGTATATAAGATGACTTATGGAGTAAATATAAAAAATGCTTTATTTATTTACCATACCTCTCATTTATTTATATTTTTATTAATTTACCATACCTCTTTTATAAATATGGTATTTGGGCCTTTGGCCCATAGGATTCACTTAAATAAAACCTATTCTTGAAAATGGGCCAATGGATTCACTTAAATAAAACCTATTCTTGAAAATGGGCGAATGGAAGGTTGTAACTTCTAATTTCAAGGGCTAAATTTACCTTTTTTACCCTCTCCCTTAAAATAAGGTGGGCTATTTGAGGTGATTTGTAAAAATGTACTATGATACAAAATATTCGCCCACTAAAAATTTAAAACCCCTTAATTTCGCCAAAGGGCGAACATTCGCCCCTAAAATCACCCCTATAGTTGAGTGTACAGGTGTTGCATGAGGTCAAGTGATCAACCCTAAGGAATTGCACAAGAATTTTGGAGGAAATTCCTAATTAATATGGGTTTATTTCCTCAAGAATTGTGCAAGAAAATATGGGCTCAAGCAGACACAAAAATTGTCTAAGTTTGGGTCAAAGCTTCTCAGCAAGCAAAGAGATAGGTTATGCACTTGCAGGTTGTTCTCAGTTGAGCAAAGTAATTGTAATACATCTCTATTCATCAGATTAATGCAAGCAGGAATTGGGGTTTTTAGCAGTTTTCTTTCCTTGGGAAAAATATTATTTGCATGTCTGAGATTTTTGTTCTAAATTATGAATTAACTTTCGTAGAGTAGTGGAGTAGGTTTATGTCTTGTGATTTTGATTAAAACTTCATGAGAAGTTGTAAATCTACACCATAATTTCTACAAAGGGTGATTCATCATTGTAAAGTAGATTAGGCTTGGTTCTTGAATTCATGCTTTCTTAGGGTTTAAGTCATTGTTGATAGATTATTTCCTTTTCAAAGCAACTTTTTCACATTGCAATTAGACTAATGATTTACATTTCTACAAGTAGCATAAGGTTTACATTCTGCAAGTAGGTTAGTATTTATCATTTTTTCAATTAACACAGTCTTTAAATTCCTGCAACTAGAGTTAGTCTTTACATTTGGATGAATACCATTTTCATTTCTGTATGTAGAATAATGTTTCCATTCTTGAAGTTAGAGTAGAACTCTCTCTCTTTTCATACAATTTGCTTCCTTGAGCTAGTTGAAAAAGTGGCATATGTATGCCTTGATGTGGTCCATTTATTGAAGATGGAATGAGTAGAACTTGACCTACTATGCATATAACACTATCACCTCTTAATTTTTACAAACCATGGGTTGATAATTAAAATTGGTAGCCTTGGGAGTCTCAAAATTCTTGTTGTAACACTGAGTCTCGTCACTTTTTGGTTTTGTCACCAGGAAAGTGTCCAAGTAGGTGTTCTTTCTACTTAGAATTTTCCTTTATTTTTCATCTTTTGTTTTGCATCAACATTGTTTGACTTGAAAAAATTCAAAAAAAAGGAGTAAAATCCAAAGAAAAAACAAAAGTATTTCTTTCATGCCTTGTAGGAGTAGGGATAATCAACGGAAATTTCTATCAAAAACCCCCACACCTTCAAGCAGTCAACCATCACTCTTCTTTGGTGACTGTGAACTTTCCTCTCTACCCACAGGGGAGATAGAAAATCCTCTAGGTGAGCAACCTAAAATCTTTGACGAACCCATCGGGTGGGAAGATCCCATATCATCTGTCCAAAACATGGTTGAAAATAGGTAGACTGAGTTATTTCCTATCCATGATACCAATGGGGAGGCCAGAATGAAGAATATCAACACCACTGCCCTTCCACATTTCCATCTCTTAACCTTTGAGGACCCTGACACATTCATATTTGAGTTTGTTTTAGTTTGTAGGACCTATGACTATACCTCTAATGAATAAAAGTTGAATTTGTTTCCCTCCACCCTCAAAGATGCAACCTTGTGTTGGTTTATGAGCCTACCTGGAGGCAACATCACTACCTGGGCACAAATGCAACAAGCCTTTAATGAGAAGTATAGGGATTACTATAGGTATAAGGAGACAAAATAAGAAATCTTTAGGATGACCCTAGGGCTAGATGAGTCCTTAGAATACTATGAGGAAAGGTTCCAACTCAACTATAGGAGGGCTAACTGTACCCTTGATCCTAAATCACTCAAGCTTGTACTTCTCTGAGGGATTAGGGAGGATGTAATGGAGACCCTCAATATGTTGTATGGAGGAGATATTTACCAGCTGACCTATGATGATATCAAGACAATATTCAAGAACCATTATAAGGCTACTAGGAAAAGAGGAAGGTCCAATCAAGGCCTGGTTAACTCTTCTCCCTCCGCCTCAACCATCAAGCATGAGATAGGGAGTGCGTTGGAAGACTTCAAGGGTGAAATGTTGCATACTTTTGCCTTGTAGATGGACACTATGTAAACTAAAAGGAAGTAAGAGGAAGTAGAAAGGGCACTAGATATCTTTTTCCCTAGATGCACTAAGAGGCATCCTAAAAATGAGTGCCCACTAAAAACCATAGAAGTTGGCTTTGTCTATGAGGAATACCATGCAATAGATAAATGTCCCTCTCTTTCAGGCCTAAAGGCTATATACCAGGGGGCAGAGAATGGCTTGGATCAACTTTGCTTCATCAACCAAAGGAGGCCCCAAGGACCTTGTCCATATCAATAGGGCATGCAACGTGCACAATATCCTCCTTACAATCCAAATAAGAATGCACCTTTCTAGCCTTGGTACCCTCCAACTCATCCATAATTTTTCATGCCCTCTCCTTGGTCTGATACTCCTCAGTAACCTCCTTAGCCTATCAACCCACCTTTCCAGCCATATCAAACTCAACCTCATCAATGGGGCAACCCTTCACATGGATGGAGGCCTCAGGAAGCCCAACCTCCT
Source organism: Pinus tabuliformis (assembly GCA_031772625.1). NCBI lineage: Eukaryota > Viridiplantae > Streptophyta > Pinopsida > Pinales > Pinaceae > Pinus > Pinus tabuliformis. The sequence continues at coordinate 46,691,916 of CM062815.1, forward strand.
TCCCTAATGCCTCCTCCTCAACCTCAACCACAACTAGCTCACAACAAACCACCTAAGCAACCTCAAATTCTTTCCCAACCAAATTTGAACCTGAATAGTAAGTAGGCACAACATGTTTATAGTGGGAAAACATCATATCATGCTTATGCTATGGAAATCCAAGAGATCAACCTTCAGTTTGGGAAGGTGCTTCCAAATGCGCACCTACCTTCTCCACCTAAAGATCTTGAAGAAGAGAAGGAGGATAGCACCCATCAATCCTATGCACCTCCCTACCCTGAAAGGTTGGTCCAACTTAAAAATCACACCCCAAAAGAGGTCGAACTTCTGGAAGAATTGAATAATTTGTGTGTTAAAATACCTCTTCTCCAAGCCATAAAAGATGTCCCCATTTACAACAATCTTATCAGGGAAGAATGTTTCAAGAAGTCTAGGAGAGAAAAAGAGATGCCACCACTATCAATGTTGTTGGGCAGTTGTCTGATCTAATGCTTGGGACAGTGATCTCCCCAAAGTATTTGGATCCTGGTATCCCAGTAGTGAATGTGCACATTAATATCATTGTGGTCCCTAATACCTTGATTGACGCTGGGGTTGCATTCAATGTTGTGACCAAGGAAACCATGCTAAATCTCAACCTCCAAGGATCCTTGAGGAAGACCACTATAGTACTACAACTTGCATATAGATCCACAATATCGCTTGAAGGATTTATTAAGGATGTGATGGTATCTATCGACTCATGGGAGTATCCCATGGATTCCTTGTCCTCCAACCCAAGACCAAGTTTAATGGTTAGCCACTCACCATAGGGAGACCTTAGTTGGTATTATATCCCCCATCTCAACCCTCTGTTGAGAATGACCTACCCTTATGGATAGAGGAAGAAGAAGATAAAGACCTTTATCAGACATCCCTCTACCCAGTTTGTACATTAGATATTATTTTGGGAAATAGGAAGCTAGATGAAGATTACCTTATTGACCACTTCTTAGAGAATCAACCTCCCACTGCCATGCCATAAAAGATGTCCCCATTTACAACAATCTTATGGGGGAATAATGTTTCAAAAGGTTTAGGAGAAGAAAAAGAGATGACACCACTATAAATGTTGTTGGGAAGTTGTCTGATCTAATCCTTGGGAGAGTGATCTCCCCAAAGTATTTGGATCCTGGTAGCCCAGTAGTGGATGTGTACATTAATATCGTTGTGGTCCCTAATACCTTGATTGATATTGGGGCTGCAATTAATGTTGTGACCAAGGAAGCCATGCCGAATCTCAACCTCCAAGGAGCCTTGAGGAAGACCACTATAGTACTACAACTTGCATATAGATCCACAATATCGCTTGAAGGATTATTGAGGATGTGATGGTCTCTATCGACGCATGGGAGTATCCCATGGGTTTGCTTGTCCTCCAACCCAAGACCAAGTTTAATGGTTACCCACTCATCATAGGGAGACCTTAGTTGGTATTATATCCCCCAGCGCATCCCTCTGTTGAGAATGACCTACCCTTATGGATAGAGGAAGAAGAAGAAAAAGACCTTTATCAGACATCCCTCCACCCAATTTGTACATTAGATAATATTGTGGGTAGGAAGCTAGATGAAGATTACCTTATTGACCACTTCTAACAGAATCAACCTCCTACTGCCATGCCATAAAATATGTCCCCATTTACAACAATCTTATCAGGGAAGAATGTTTTAAGAGGTCTAAGAGAAGAAAAAGAGATGCCACCACTATCAATGTTGTTTGGAAGTTGTCTGATCTAATGCTTGGGAGGGTGATCTCCCCAAAGTATTTGGATCCTGGTAGCCTAGTAGTGGATGTGCACATTAATATCATTGTGGTCCCTAATACCTTGATTGACCTTGGGGCTGCAATCAATGTTGTGACCAAGGAAACCATGGTAAATCTCGACCTCCAAGAAGCCTTGAGGAAGACCACTATAGTACTACAACTTGCATATAGATCCACAATATCGCTTGAAGGATTTATTGAGGATGTGATGATCTCTATCGACTCATGGGAGTATCCCATGGATTTCCTTGTCCTCCAACCCAAGACCAAGTTTAATGGTTACCCACTCATCATAGGGAGACCTTAGTTGGCCACTGCTGATGCTTAAATTAGTTACAAGGCTAGGAACATGACCATCAAGAATGGGCATCTCTCAAAGCAGTTGGTATTATATCCCCCAGCTCAACCCTCAATTGAGAATGACCTACCCTTATGGATAGAGGAAGAAGAAGAAAAAGACCTTTATTAGACATCCCTCTACCTAGTTTGTACATTAGATATTATTGTGGGAAGTAGGAAGCTAGATGAAGATGACCTTATTGACCACTTCTTATAGAATTAGCGTCCTACTACCATACCAATTGATGAACGAGTGGAAGAATCCTTAGATAAACCTGAGAAAAACCCATGGACCAATCTGTGCTCTATTGATTCTGATATAGATCAAGCCAATGTTGTGGAAATCATCCCATCCAAAACTCTAAAAATTAACCCCACCATCTCAACCAAGCAAGAAGAGAAATTATGCACTATGTCGAGGCATCGTCTTGATGCCTCTGCTTGGGACTATAAGGAAATGAAAGGGGTGCATCCATTAGTTTGTACTCATCATATATAAATAAAGGAGGGATGAAAATCTATGCGCCAACCCCAGAGGAGGATGAATCTTTCCCTTATGGATATTGTAAAGGAGGAACTGCAAAAGTTGTTGGATGTAGGTTTCATATACCACATTTTAGATAGTGAGTGGGTGTCCCTTCTTTTTATCGTCCATAAAAATGGGAAGTGGAGGATTTGTGTTGGCTATAAGGAACTCAAAAAGGCTATAAAAAAGGACCATTTCCCTCTGCCTTTCATTGATCAAGTCTTAGATGGCCTTACAAGGAAGATTTTTTTTTTCCCTCCTAGATAGATTTAGTGGGTATAACCAAATTTAGATCAACCTAGAGGACCAATATAAGAACACATTGACATTCCCATGGGGACCTTTACCTACAAGGTCCTTCCATTCGGTTTTTGCAATGCCCCAACCACGTTTTAGAGGGAAGTTTTGAGTATATTTGTTGACCTTGTGCATGACATTGTTGAGATATACATTAATGATTTCACCCCTTATGGGAGTGATTTTCCAAAAGCTCTTTCTAATCCATGCAAGGTCTTAATGAAATGTATTGAGATGAATCTTTCATTAAGTCCCAATAAATGTGATTATTTTATGAATGCAAGGATTGTCCTGGGCCATTTCATATCCAAGGAGGGGATCCATGTTGACACCAACAAAGTTTGCACCATTAAAAGGGTCCCTATCCCTCAAAAACAAAGGAATGTCAAAAGATTCCTTGGATTGGATGGATATTACAAAAGATTCAAACTTTTGTTGGTCATATAGGTGCCAAGAGGCATTTAAAAAGCTAAAAGAAAAGTTAACCACTGAACCCATTCATAGAGGCCCCAATTGAGCATTTCCTTTCCACATCCACAAGGATGCATCAGATAAAGTTGTAGGAGCAACCTTACAACAAGTGCAACACAAATTGTCCTATGTTATATACCTCATCAATAATAACCTTTCTAAAGCTGAACTCAACTATACAATCACTAAAAAGGAACTCTCAATTTTGGTGCATTCTTTAAATAAGTTTAGGCACGATATCAGTGGATATCAAGTCTTTGTTCATATTGATCATGCAACCATTAAATATTTAGTACAAAAACATGATGTATATGCTAGAATCATTAGATGATTGTTATTATTGCATAAATTTGATCTAACTATTGTTGACAAGCCAGGGAAGGAGAATGTGGTCACAGAGTTTTTGTTGAGACTAACCTTACCTACAGGAAATGAGGAGATGGTAGATGATCAACTTCCAGATGAAGACCTCTTTTCCATCTCAGAGTTATCTCCTTGGTTTACTGATATAGAAAATTATTTGGTTGTTGGGAGCTTCCCTCCTAATCTATCCTCCAAGGAAAAGAGCAATATTATTAGGATGAGTGCCCCTTTCACATAGAATGAGGGAAATACCTTCAAGTTGGGGCCAAATCAGATTATGAGAAGATGTGTAAGAGAGGAGGAGGTCTTTGACATCCTCTCAGCATGCCATGATGGACCCTATGGGGGCCATTTTTCTACTAGGAGGACAACCTTCAAGGTTCTACAAGCTGGCTACTACTGGCCTACTCTACATCAAGATGCAAATAGGTACACTACTAGATGTGATGAGTGTCAAAAGATGGTCAAGCCTACACCCAAGGATGAGATGTCTGTGTAACCTCAAGTGACTCCGGAGTCCTTTGAGAAGTGGGGCATTGATTTCATTGGGCGTATTAATCCCCCATCTAGGAAAAAGAGGTATATCATTATGTGCACCAATTACTTGACCAAGTGGGTTGAAGCAAAGGTAGTAAAGGCAATAATCGAGCAGAAAGTGGCTGAATTTCTAAGGGAAAACATCTTCTACAAGTTTGGTTTTCCGAGGGAGTTGGTCACTAATCAAGGGGCACAATTCACCTCAAATTTGATTGAAGACATCATGGAGCAGCACCACATCAAACACAGGAAATCCATTGCCTATCACCCTTAGGAAAATGGGCAAGTGGAGGTCACAAATAGAGCCTTGGAGAACATTTTGACCAAGGTTGTCAGCAGCAACAGAAAGGATTGGGAAAACTGACTTGTAGAGGCCACTTGGGCCTACAATTCCACCACTGGATTCACCCCATTCGAGCTGGTTTATGGAAAGAAAGCCATGTTGTCCATTGAGTTTGAATACAATACCTTGAGGATGGTAGCACAATTAGATTTAGACCTCACTACAACACAACAAGAAAGGTTGCTCTAGCTCAATGGTTTGGATGAGTTCAAATTGCAAGCTCTCATGCACACTACGGTAGTCCAACTACAAAGGAATATCTGGCATGATAAAGACATTAGATAGAGAGCCTTCCTATAGGGTGATTGGACCCTTCTGTATCATTTAAGGTTCAAGGATTTCAAAGGGAAATTGATGACAAGGTGGTTGGGCCCTTATCTAGTGGAAAAATGTTATGAGAATGGATTTTTCCAAGTAAGAAAAATTGATGAGGAAGGCATTCCATCGCTTGTTAATGGTTACTGGCTAAATGTATACAATAAGACTCTGTAAAAATAGGAGTTTACTAGTTCAATAAGTAAGGAGCTTAATGTAATTAGGGGCCTCACAAACCTCAGTTCATCCAACCTTTGATTAGCAAAAGAAGGCAAATGAAAAAAGAAAAAACAAGAAAGAAAAAAAGGCTTAGGTGAAAAACTCCATGAGGCACCTTAGTCCAACTCTAGGGTTGAAACCTCCATGAGGCAGCCTAAGAGCTAAAAGGAAAAAAATAAATAAAAATCTCCCCAGGTGAAAACCTCCTTTGAGGCACCTAGGGCAAGCTTGCAGATTAAAAACCTCTTTAGAGGTAGCCTACGGTTCTCAAAGAAAAATAAAAAAAATAAAAAGGTAAAGGAGCCCTTCCATTAGTTATCCTAACAAGTTTTTTTTGCAAGGTTCTAGTCATGGTCAAGGAACAATAGTAAAAGGAAGTAGGGGGTCCACATTCAAATTTTCCACCTCCCAATATAGCCTCTTGCACGTCCTTCATCACTTCGTCCATCTCCCTACATTCTTCCATCACGAGGAAACCCATCTCACTCAGTTCTACCTCAATCCTAGAGTGCTACAAGATTGACCATAGTTGCTACAGGATTGAGATCAACATAGGAAAAGGGGTAAAATCTCATGTTTTTCTTGGGGGAGTGAAAGAAGAGGTTCACCACACCTCCATCATCTTTCATTCACATCATTTAACCATTTTTCCATCAAAAACCTCACCTTTGTTCATACAAAAAAAAAAAATCCATTTCCACCACTTTTTCACAAATTTTCACCACCATCAAAGTTTCCATTTCCACCACTCACCACAAATTATTCTAGCTTCTAATTATATTTCATGAATAAAGATGTGACTTTGAAAGGATATGTGAGATTTTTACAAGAAAGGATCCAATACTGTAGTAGCCTGCACAAACCCTATAGAACCATAGTCGAAGACACTTGACAACTCCATATTGAAACCTTGTCCATCCTGAAGCATTGAGAGATCGTCCTTGAGATTTTGGGAAGCCACACCACTCTTGAGGAGAAACTAGAGAGTCACTGATAACCTCCAATAGTAGCAGGTCGAACCTTGAAGAACCTGCATTAGAAGACTTCCCTTAGTCAAGTGTTATCACTCAGGTTGTCCTTAAGCCCCGGAAAAGGATACGGCCGAGGTAACCACAGACCAACTTTGGACTGCAGGTTCTAGCCCACCTGCAATTAGAGAGGGCTCTCTCTTTCAGATTTAGCTATGTTGAAAAGGATTTTAGGCTAGGTATTGAGTTCAGAGGGTTTTTGTTTTGTTTTTGGTGGGAAAATTGGTGTTTTCAGGTAGAGAGGCAGAGCATAGTCTAAAAGTTTCAAACCATTGGGCGTGGAGTCGAAAAGGAGGACTGCTGGTGCGTTTTCTTGGTCCCAAGAGAGAAAATGGAGCAAGGTAGCTGCAAATGAAACAATGTTTCAGGTTTAAAGGATGGGATGAATGCTAAGTAATGAGGGGCAGTTAAGAATCCCTCAATCAACTTAACAGGGGAAGATAACAGAGCTCTACCTAGGGGCAGTAAAGAATCCCTAGATAATTGGCACACACAGGTGAATCGGGGTAAATATGAGCCAGAAGGAATTCATATTCATTACCAGTTCATTTAGAGGAAAACATAAAGAAACAACAGAAATTGAGCATAGAGTGTATTTAAACAAATTCTAAGCTAATCTTTCTTTCTGCTATTTAGATAATGGTAAACAGTAAATAGAGGTAAGAAGCACTTATTGTATCAGGTTGCAGCACAAGAATTCCATCTTCAGTCTCCAGAAAAACATTAACAACACATCAAATAGTCTCTTCTCAGAACTTTCGGCAATCTTTGATTACAGAAACAATTTCAGGTATACAGTGCGAGTCTCTAGTGAAAAAATACCAATTTACCAACCCTTGAAACAATGCTGAGGGCGGTATATATATGGAAAACTCTCTACAATTTGTTTATTACATCTTGACCTAAACAGGTCCTAAAGAATAATTAATCTGACCTAATCCTATCTGAAATAAATGCATGAAAATATCTTTGGCTGCGCTGAGGGCTGCCGTATCAAAATGAAGTGAATGTGCTTGTCCTCGGTGGCTTGGTGCAGTTGCCTCTGCAATAACTGTGTATGGGAGTCTGTTCCATTGTTGTTCGGCCGCCTTAAATGTTTTAGCTTTGATTTGAAGGCAGGGATGGGCTTACATTTATTGATTTGACTTTCTGGGAACTCATTAATGTTCCAGTGCTTCGAGCCCCTAAAAAATCTTGGCTGATACTCTTTGGCTATTCTTCTTCCTCTGATACTCTTTGACAATAACTTGGGTTGCTGCTCTGATGTGCTGTGCGTTAAATCAAAATTTAATGGCCGCTGTTCGGCCCTCGGTTTCCTTCAAAACTGTCTTTTGCTCCTTTCTGAGTGCTTCGTGAAGAAAAACGGGTCATTCGACGCCTTTCGGGCTTGCTGGGGGCTGCGCGATGAAAAGATTCCCCATTCTGGTCTAATTTATTCAGCGATGCGCAATTTGCGCTAGGCGCAAATCGCGCATCAAAAACTGATTCCGGGGCTCCAGAGTGCGATTTTCGCCCTTCGCGCCAAAATTGCTAATGACGTCAACATGATGGGACCTTGTACGACGGATGACATGGCAGGATGATGTTAGCATGATGACATCATCACGTACGGAGGTGACATGGCAGTACGACAGGGGACATGGTGGCAGGACACGTGGCATGGTGACTCGGCAGGTGATGTGTGGCTTACGTCACAGGGGGGAGGGCGGTAAATGGTTTCGGGCGCACCGCCTTTGGACAGAGGTGGTTTCGGGGGAGGGGACTCCGCCACGCCCGGGAAGGTGACACGTGGCGGGAGTACGGCGACAATACCGCCCATCTCCTGGACGCTAATCTTCGGGCGGCTTGGAGATGGGAAGGACCCGCCCACCGTTGATCTGCGGGGTAGGGGATCAGACGGTTGGCGGCGAATGTGAAGCGGCGACGGTATAAGGGCGGGGATCCGGGAATATTCCCATTTTAATATGTGCGCTGGTGGGGGTTTAGACTTAGGAAGACGGGTTTATGGGTTTAATGAGCGTGGGTTAATGTTTTATGAACAGATTTTTTAGAATAAGGACAAAAAAATGGGTTTTTTGAGGGTTTTAGGGCTAGGGGAGAGGTTGTTAGCATTACCAAGTGTCATCTAACTCCTGCTATGACACGGATGGGCTAAAAACAGCCCCAGATGGACTTCCTTTCCCCGGACTCTAGGGGAAATATGGCTATAGTGCCAGGGAGGGGATATTTAATATTTTGGGATTTATATACATAGTTTTAGTAAGGGAAGGGGAAAACTGACAGGGAGTTATGTACTAGAGTTAGTAGTTAATATTGAGATGATAAGAAAGCGCTAAGGTAAGGGTCCTTAGGCTAATTTTGGGGAAAAGAACTTGTAAATGAGAAATAAAGAATGCTTGAGTGAAGCAGACCTTCATCAAGACAAATGACATGAAAAATGATGGAACTAAGAGGAATCAAGTAGATCTTGACCTCTTTGGGGAGGTTAGTAAGTGACTTGGGAAACGAGAGGAAGGGGGAGTTAGTGATGTCCAGCTTGAGCTCCTCCAGATGAAAATTGCCTGATAACTGTGATCTGGAAAGATATACACTTAGAAACACAAAAATTGATCATGAATCATTCTGCCACCTCAAAAAAGTACCTACCCAGCCTACTTTCCTAACATTTTTTCTTCTTTTTGGTTTGGGTGCATTTAGACTTGCAGACCCAGATTTACAATTTTTCTTTTGAATGTCTTCCTATCTAAATCTACACTTATTTCTACCAAGGGCCCAGATTAAGCAGTTGGGTCCCTTTGATTCTCTACCTACCTACAAATCTGCCAAGATTAAACTGTTTGGACAGATACATTCTCTATATTCTAAACAGGAAATTGAAACCTAGGGAGACCAAGATTAGATTGTTTGAATCTCCCTTTAAAAACTCTTCAAAACTGGGGCAACTCATCAAAATTGGTATAAAGCAGTGCATTTGGACTAAGCACACTTCATGGTATCTTGTGAAAATATGGAACACTACAGCCTGCAAAGTATGACATATTTGGCATGTAAAAATGTCAATCATGAACAATGAACACCTGTTGCAACGAGAGGCTAACAGTGACTCCACTTGGGGATGGATTTTCCTTTTGAAAAGCTAAGAACATCAGGTCAGACTACCTTGATCTTCTGTTTGTTGCTGTAGACTGGAAAACTTCTTTGTTCTGGCTGCTAAAAATGTGAAAGAAATCTGAAACATTCTCTCCTCAACTGAGTCACTGTGAACTGTATAGCATCGCCTGCTTTCTTCTGCGTGCTTGATAACTGTGTACAATGCTACTGGAACATGCCTTTGACTGCACATATTTCATTTCTACCATGAATTGCTTGTAATGTGACAGTTTTTCCTCTTGCTGTTTTGTTTGAAATTGGTGTAGAGAAAGAGCCTTTAAAACTAGAATACTCGCATTGGCTGTGTCTTCATAAAATTTACAACTGCTCCTTAAATAATCGTCCTGTTTATATGAAATAAAAAGAGAATGCTAATATATACAAATATTACTGTACAAAGATACATATAAGGCTGCATTATGTCCCTTAAAAGGGGTCATGGTAATGTTTCAGCATACGGCCATTGACAGGGCCTTCTTCAGCAGTGTTGCCATCTGTAGATCTGAGAAAGTAAGTGTTATTTCCCTGAACAACAGAAACAACAAATGGCCCTTTCCATAAAAAATCAAACTTAACATGTTTGCCCTTGTCTTCTCTTCTTGAATCCCACCTTAGAACCTTGTCACCGATACTGAAATCCTCAGCTTTAGCTCTCTTATCAAACATCTTTTTGAGCTTTTCTTGCAAAATTTGAGCTCTGTCATAAACTTGTTCTCTGGTTTGCTGAAGATGAATTGTCTGATTGGTTCTTCTTTGAATGTCATTTGGTTCAGCCTGAATCTCCTGTAGCAGCTTGATAGTAGGAATGCCCAAGGATGAAGGAAATCTGGCCTCCATGCCATACACTAGCTCATAAGGGCTCATCCCAATGGATCTCTTGCTTGAAAGTCTGTCTGCCCATAGGGCATTTATCAGTTTTTTGTGCCAGTTCTTCTTGTTTTCTTCTAGCACCTTCTTTATGATGTTGATAAGACTTTTGTTTGAAGATTCTGCCAGGCCATTACCTTGAGGGTAATAGGCTGTAGAGTGGCCCAGGGTGATATGAAACTTATGGCAGAAACTGATCATCTTTTTGGACTTAAAGGTAGTGGCATTATCAGTGATGATTTTCTCGGGGCAACCAAATCTAGAAACGATATTGCACTCAAGGAATTGGATAATGATGGTGTCATTGGCTTGCCTACAGGGAATGGCTTCAACCCACTTAGTGAAATAATCAGTGGATGTTAGGATCCATTTGTGTTGGCCTGAGGAAGAGGGATGGATTTCTCCAATGAAGTCAAGACCCCATTGTTGAAAATCTTTTTCGGTTGAGATGGGTTTCAGGGGTAGGGGTAACAACTTTCTCTTGCCGTCAAAGATTTGGCATTTGTGACATGACATGGCAAACTTATTTACATCTGCAAAAAGAGTGGGCCAATAGAAACCGGCCCTGAGAATTTTATCAACAGTGGACTTCCAGTATAGATGTCCTCCACAGTCACCTGCATGGAATTCTTTCATGACACTGTTAGTTTCATTCATGATTAAACAATTAAGCAATATACCTTCATGATTTCTCCAAAATAATGCACCATCTATAACAAAAAACTTTAAAGCCTTCATTTTCAAAAATCTTTTCTTGGTCCTGGACAATCCTGGGGGAGCACACAGGTTTAACAATACACAACATATATCAGCGTACCATGGGGATTGCAAAAAGATTTCACTGATCTGTGGAGTCGCCAGCTCCTGTTCATTGTCCAGCTGGTTAATGTCTAAGGCTTGAAAGTTTGTTTCGGACATCAGTTTAGCTAAACCTTGTCCCTTTATCAGCTTGGTAGGTTTTATTTCTATGTCATATTCAAGGATGTTTGCAATCCACTTGCCTCTTTTGCCTTCTAATCCTTCTTGTGTCAGTATGTCTTTTACAGCAACGTGTGGAACATAGGCAATCACGTGTGAATATAATATATAGATTCTGAAATCCTTGATGGCCTTAACAAGTGCGTAGGCCTGCTTTTCCATGATTGGGTACTTCAAAGGGGCGTCTCTTAAGGCTCGGCTGAAAAAAGCGATTGGCTTTTCAGCTCCCTGTTCATCCTTTTGCAAAAGGACAACGACTATCGTGTGATCAGATGCAAACGAAAATATGATAAAATCTTTGTCAAATTGTGGACTGGTGAGGACAGGGGTTTGTGTTAAGGCCGATTTGATACTCTCAAATGCTTGTTTGGTTTCGAGGGACCATCTTACCTTGGCATCCTTTTTTAACATGTTGCTTAACAGTCTTATTAACTCAGCCAGATTTGGAATAAATCTTCTTAAGAAGTTGATCTTTCCAAGGAATGCTTGCAGCTCTTTTATGTTTCTTGGATATGGAATTTGGAGGATGGCTTGGATTCTTTCAGGGTCAATTCTGATCCCATCTTTTGATATGATGTGGCCAAGTAACTTGCCTTCTTCAAGGCCAAACAAAGATTTCTTTGGATTCAAGGAAATGCCATATTTCCTACACGTCATGAATATTTGTCTCAGATGCTTGAAGTGCTCTTCATCAGATTTGGAAAATGGGGTCAAGTCATCAAGATAGACAACTAGGAAGTCATGTATTTCTTTGGCAAAAGCAATATCCATTGCTCTTTGAAATGTGGCACCAACGTTTTTAAGTCCGAATGGCATCTTGACATACTTAAATGTTCCCCAGGGTGTGGTAAAAGCTGTCTTGTCCTGGTCGTCCGGGTGAACAAGTATTTGGTTGAAACCTGAAAAGCCATCTAGAAAAGAGATTCTAGATGACCCCACTACCCTTTGTAGGATGTGATCCATTTTGGGCAAAGGATAGTGGTCTTTTAAGGAGACTTGGTTTAAATTTCTCAGATCTACACAAATTCTGATCTCACCTATCTTTTTTCTCGTAGGAACAAGATTGTACACCCATTTAGAAAATCTAATAGGTGCTATTATGCCTGCTTCAAAGATCCTCTTTACTTCCTTCTCAATCGGGGGAAGAAGCATAGGGTTAATTCTTCTAAGTTTCTGTTTGAAGGGTTTCTGGTTTGGTTTTAAGGGAATTGTGTGTTGGATCACCAAGGTGTCATAGGATTTCAAATCCTCGTAACTCCAAGCAAATACATCTTGGAACTCTTTGAACAAATCAATGTACTTGGGCTTTTGATCTAGAGGCAAATTTTTGGATAGTTTGATCATTTTGGGATTCTCTTTTGTCCCAATGTTGTGTTCTTCTATATCAGTGTTAATGGGTTGCAATTTTGGCTTTCTAGGAACATCATTGGCGTCAAACATGTCTTCTAATGGGGTTAGGCCAGCAAGCAGAAAGTTATCCTTTAAGTCAATGATCTCTGCCTCTGTTTTGACAATTTCTTCCAAATGTATTTGTTTCAGCTGTTCTATGTTTTCTTTGTCAAAAACAGTCGGGTTTAGGATCTGCTTGGCTGTTGCAGCTGTTACAGCTTGCTGATCTTCATTTGTTTGCTGTTATGAATCTGTCATAGCATCCAAGTCAATGTTGGTATTTTAAAACTCATGCTCAAGAGCGAGGAAATTATTAATTTGGGTATCATTTTCGAATACTTGCCAATCCTTAACGTTATTTGGGACAACAGGCCTATGTTTTATTTCAGCTGTGAAGTGATGGTTTGGTTCAAAAGGAAGCTTGCATGTACTAGCAAAGGTGGCTAGGCTGTGTGCATGAATATTATGTTCTCTTGAAATTTTTCCCAGCTTGAATTCAGTGAATGCGTTGAGTATATTAGTGGCAGCAGTTCTATAGGCTCTCATTCTATTATCATTTGTATCTGTTGTATGATTAAATCCGAGTCACCTGAGATAGACACTTTCGCAGCTCCTATAGATTTGAGCAGTTTAAGGCCTAGCAGCAGAGCCTCATACTCTGCCATGTTATTGGTGCATTTGAAATTCAGTCTATAGGCATGACCTTCTACATGGTTGTTATATGTATTGTGAATCCAGATACCTGCCCCTGCCCCTAACTTGTTGACAGAGCCATCAAACTCTAAATACCATGTGATTTCCTACTTGTGGTTGATGCCTAAAGTGTCAGTCAACTTAGGATTGGGCAGATTTGAAATTTCTGTTTGGGGAGTTTCTTCCAGTATGCTGGTTGCACTAATTATTGTGACAGTCTCATGGGCATGTGCAACTGATTCTTCATTGATTTGTGCTTTTTGTTCTAGAGTGAAGGGCTCATTATCAATTGGAGAATTTGTATCATCATTAAACAAAATAAAAGAATCCATATCAGAATGGATTGAATAAATGGGAAAATTTTCAGGTTTGCTCTCACTACTTACCACATATTTCATGAGCGTTTCTCTGTACAGTCTCTTTGGTTGCCCAAAGACTGAAATAGTGGCATAGGAGAGGTCTAGTTGCAGGGATCCTTGGAGCTTTGCTCCCCATGATCTTGACAGGAGCATACCATACATTGGTGGAATGTCAGCAACTACTACATCCATGAGGATGGTCTTGTTGGGATATTGGACTAAGGAGACACACAGGTCTTTGATGAGGCCTAAACATTTCACTTGACTTGAGTCAAATGAGTATAAATCTTTGTAAGGTCTTGTAACATCAAGATTCAGTTTTTCCATAACTGCTTTGGGCATTAGATTGTGCGATGCCCCTGAGTCAAACATAGCGTTGTGCAAAACTTTGTCATGTATATGCAAACTGACATAAAAGGGTGGGACAGGTCCATATGTTGATTTTCCATTAACTTCTGGGCCAAACAGCAGCTCTGGGGTGTCATCTAAAACATTTACATCATCTTTGTTTTCTGGGATATGAAGTGACCTTTGAATTTGTTGCCTATATACATCATGTTTGGCAAGTTCTGAGAGGGGAATGGATATCTTCAACTTAGCTATTTGTGCCTCTAAATTAAATGGCTTTTTCAATGGAGTCTTGGTGTTGATAATGGTAGTTTTTTCTTTTTCATCTGAACTATTTGCGATTTGCTCTTTTTTATCAGCGTTGTGGGAATTGATTGCTTGCGGTTTTTCAATTTCAGGAGGGATTTTTGGAATATCGTTTGAGCTTTCCTCCGCGGAAAAAGGTGGCAAACGCTGATCTTTGGAAGGCTACAGGTCTGTTATGTCTTCTACAATGACATGTTGCGGTTTTGGGATAGTTAAATCAGCTGGTTCTGTTACAACAGCTTTGCCTTTAATATTGTTGGGCTGTTTGCCATCCTTTGCTTTGCTAGGTTCAGAAATGTCAATGGTCCTAGTTCTCAGCTTATATTGTTTGTGTACTTCATACATAGCAGTATCATGACCTTGTTTGAAATCAAAAGACTCACCAAATTTAGTCTGAAACTGATTGTAATCGAGTTCATTTTGGTCTTCTTGGCTCAGAAATGTTTTATGCTCACCTTTTAGATCCATCAGGTTCATGTGAGTGTCCTCTATGGGTTCACTAGAAGTAGATCCTTCAACATAGTTATCTTGGAAAGGGGGTCTTATATCATGGTCTTGGTTAGACCTACCAGCATTTGTATTCTGTGTTTTCCTAAAATTTGGGTTCCTTATGGTATTAGACTGTTGTCCTTCCCATGATGCTTTTCTCTCAACATTTTCTACTCTTTCTCCCAGCCTTTGTAGGCCATTGATAATAGCATCAAGCTTCTGGTCAAAGGTTGAGGGTTCTTCCTTAAAGGTGGTTCTTCTTTCCATTCTAGCTCTGTTTCTCTTGGCAATTAAGTTGGCCTCAACGCTGACAGCAACATTTTGCATGTCTGCAAGGGTCTGAGGAGCTCTTTCTTTTAACTGGTATGCCATATCCGGGTCGAATCCATCATGGAATTTATACAAGGCAAGATCAGGGGGAGGCCTCAGATTCTGTGGTATTGCATTGTAAACATTATTGAATCGTGCACAGTACTCCAAAACAGTCTCTTGAGGAACTCTTTTAATTGTATCGTATTCAGCTAGTATGTGCAAGGGGTCTTTCTTTTTCTCCCATTTGTTGGTAAAGGATTGGTAAAGCTCATCTGGAGTGGTTATGGAATTTGCAGAAAGTGATCTGAACCAAGTTCTTACATCACCTGTTAAACTTTGAACAAAAATTCTCATTCTCACGCTCATCATCTATCTCGTAGTTTTCAAAATATTCTTGCATCTTTTTGGTATGCTGAATGGCTGTGAAAGGACCAGTGGAATCAAAATATGTGATTTTCGATTGGTAATCTTGAGGTAAAGCCCCAGCATTAGCAGGCAGTTGCAGGGGTGCATATCTACTAGCCATATTGGCATGGATAAATGGAACAACGGGGATAAATGGAACAACTGGGGTAACGGGGATCACAGGAGTAACTGGAACGCTGGAAACAACAGTAGTGGTAATGGGAATATGTGCAGCGAATGGAGGTGTGGAAGGAGTGCTATGCGATGTGGATGATGAACTAAGGGAACCAGGGTTTGAACGAAATAAAACCTTGACAGGAGTTGGGACACAGCTTGGGTGAGCTGTTTCAGGAGTTTTATCAGCGAAATCTTCTTGTCTTTCTTGCTTCCTAAGGATCTTCGGGATTAGGTTCGGATTTTCAAAAATAGCTGGAGGATTAGGGTCTGGATTTGACCTTGTATATCGTGGATTTTTCTTGGGAGCCATCTTCCGAATTTGTTTTTGGTATTTTTCTGGGAATGTTTTTAGAAATAGCAAAAAACTAATCAAAATTTGGGACACCTATTTGTATCTTAAAACTAGCATGAAGATTGACTGAAGCAGCATTTATTTACTCCTCTTAATGCAAAGCAAAGAACAGTTTCAAAGGCTTCCTGGCTAACATTCAGGCTTCATCTGTAGTTTTAAGAGATAAACAACAATTGAAAAGATTGATTTATGGTCTTAGCAGAGCTTTCTTACCTTCTTCGTGAAACTATCAGAGGAAAGTCCCCAGTGGAGTCGCCATTATGTTATCACTCAGGTTGTCCTTAAGCTCCGAAAAAGGATACGACCGAGGTAACCACATACCAACTTTGGACTGCAGGTTCTGGCCCACCTGCAATCAGAGAGGGCTCTCTCTTTCGGATTTAGCTATGTTGAAAAGGATTTTAGGCTAGGTATTGAGTTCAGAGGGTTTTTGTTTTGTTTTTGGTGGGAAAATTGATGTTTTCAGGTAGAGAGGCAAAACATAGTCTGAAAGTTTCAAACCATTGGGCATGGAGTCGAAAAGGAGGACTGCTGGTGCATTTTCTTGGTCCCAAGAGAGAAAATGGAGCAAGGTAGTTGCAAATGAAACAATGTTTCAGGTTTAAAGGATGGGATGAATGCTAAGTAATGAGGGGCAGTTAAGAATCCCTCAATCAGATTAACAGGGGAAGATAACAGAGCTCTACCTAGGGGCAGTAAAGAATCCCTAGATAATTGACACACACAGGTGAATCAGGGTAAATATGAGCCAGAAGGAATTCATATTCATTACCAATTCATTTAGAGGAAAACATAAAGAAATAGCAGAAATTGAGCATAGAGTGTATTTAAACAAATTCTAAGCTAATCTTTCTTTCTGCTATTTAGATAATGGTAAACATTAAACAGAGGTAAGAAGCACTTATTGTATCAGGTTGCAGCACAAGAATTCCATCTTCAGTCTCCAGAAAAACATTAACAACACATCAAACAGTCTCTTCTCAGAACTTTCGGCAATCTTTGATTACAGAAACAAGTTCAGGTATACAGTGCGAGTCTCTAGTGAAAAAATACCAATTTTCCAACCCTTGAAACAATGCTGAGGGCGGTATAAATAGAGAAAACTCTCTACAATTTGTTTTATCTTGACCTAAACAGGTCCTAAAGAATAATTAATCTGACCTAATCCTATCTGAAATAAATGCATGAAAATATCTTTGGCTGCGCTGAGGGCTGCCGTATCAAAATGAAGTGAATGTGCTTGTCCTCGGTGGCTTGGTGCAGTTGCCTCTGCAATAACTGTGCATGGGTGTCTGTTCCATTGTTGTTCGGCTGCCTTAAATGTTTTAGCTCTGATTTGAAGGCAGGGATGGGCTTACATTTATTGATTTGACTTTATGGGAACTCATTAATGTTCAGGTGCTTCGAGCCCCTAAAAAATCTTGGCTGATACTCTTTGGCTATTCTTCTTCCTCTGATACTCTTTGACAATAACCTGGGCTGCTCCTCTGATGTGCTGTGCGTAAAATCAACATTTAATGGCCGCTGTTCGGCCCTCGGTTTCCTTCAAAACTGTCTTCTACTCCTTTCTGAGTGCTTCATGAAGAAAAATGGGTCATTCGGCGCCTTTCAGGCTTGCTGGGGGCTGCGCGATGAAAAGATTCCCCATTCTGGCCTAATTTATCTAGCGAAAAACTGTCTCAGAAACTGATTCAGGGGCTCCAGAGTGCGATTTTCGCCCTTCGCGCCAAAATTGTTGATGACGTCAGCATGATGTCAGCTTGTACGATGGATGACATGGCAGGATGATGTCAGCATGATGACGTCATCACGTATGGAGGTGACGTGGCAGTACGGCAGGGGACACAGTGGCAGGACACATGGCAGGGTGACTCGGCAGGTGACGTGTGGCTTAAGTCACAAGGGGAGGGCGGTAAATGGTTTCGGGTGCACCGCCTTTGGACAGAGGTGGTTTTGGGGGAGGGGGCTCAGTCATGCCCGGGAAGGTGACGCGTGGCGGGAGTACGGCGGCAATACCGCCCATCTCCCGGATGCTAACCTTCGGGTGGCTCGGAGATGGGAAGGACCCGCCCACTGTTGATATGTGGGGCGGGGGATCAGACGGTTGGCGGCGAATGTGAAGTGGTGGCAGTATAAGGGCGGGGATCTGGGAATATTCCCATTTTAATATGCGCGTTGGTGGGGGTTTAGACTTAGGAAGACGGGTTTATGGGTTTAATGAGCACGGGTTAATGTTTTATGAACGGATTTTTTAGAATAAGGACAAAAAAATGGGTTTTTTGAGGGTTTTAGGGCTAGGGGAGAGGTTGTTAGCATGACCAGGTGTCATCTAACTCCTGCTATGACACGGATGGGCTAAAAACAACCTCAGATGGACTGCCTTTCCCCGGACTCTAGGGGAAATATGGCTATAGTGCCAGGGAGGGGATATTTAATATTTTGGGATTTATATACATAGTTTTAGTAAGGGAAGGGGAAAACTGATAGGGAGTTATGTACTAGAGTTAGTAGTTAATATGGAGATGATAAGAAAGCGCTAAGGTAAGGGACCTTAGGCTAATTTTGGGGAAAAGAACTTGTAAATGAGAAATAAAGAATGCTTGAGTGAAGCAGATCTTCATCAAGACAAATGACATGAAAAATGATGGAACTAAGAGGAATCAAGCAGATCTTGAACTCTTTGGGGAGGTTAGTAAGTGACTTGGGAAACGAGAGGAAGGGGGAGTTAGTGATGTCCAGCTTGAGCTCCTCCAGATGAAAATTGCCTGATAACTATGATATGGAAAGATATGCACTTAGAAACACAAAAATTGGTCATGAACCATTCTGCCACCTCAAAAAAGTACCTACCCAGCCTACTTTCCTAACATTTTTTCTTCTTTTTGGTTCGGGTGCACTTAGACTTGCAGACCCAGATTTACAATTTTTCTTTTGAATGTCTTCCTATCTAAATCTACACTTATTTCCGCCAAGGGCCCAGATTAAGCAGTTGGGTCCCTTTGATTCTCTACCTATCTACAAATCTGCCAAGATTAAACTGTTTGGACATATACATTCTCTATATTCTAAACAGGAAATTGAAACCTAGGGAGACCAAGATTAGACTGTTTGAATCTCCCTTTAAAAACTCTTCAAAACTGGGACAACTCATCAAAATTGGGATAAAGCAGTGCATTTGGACTAAGCACACTTCATGGGATCTTATGAAAATATGGAACATTGCAGCCTGCAAAGTATGAGATATTTGGCATGTAAAAATGTCAATCATGAAAAATGAACACCTTTTGCAACAGGGGGCTAACATCAAGCACCTATCAGAGAATATTCATAAAAAATATATTTTGTGCAGAGAAGGACCAGTGCATGAAAAAATAGCATGAAAGATAGCACCTCCATAGGCCAACAAATCGATCACTAAAGTGGCATGCAAGCATCAACAACAACTCGACATCACCAGGTAGGCTCAAGTATGACACTCCTCGCCTCTTCCTTTAAGCACATAATGGTTCAAAAGTGTTTTTAATGGATGAGGGACAAATTTTATAGGTTGGAGGTGGCCAGTGAACTTGGCCACCCTCGAATAGTTAAAGTGCAGTTCACTCACCTTCCATGCAACATGGAAAAGTCAAAACAAGGGGGGTGATAATTATGAGGAGTGGGGGCCAACGGTCCAAAAAAGGAAATGTGTGTATGGTAGGTAGGGGCCAACTCACAAAGCGCGTTGAGCCCACTACCACAAGAGGAAATAAAAAGGACAGGCCTGATTCCATTTGTACCGAGAAGCTCATTCCCAAAATGGTTGGAGAGGCCCACTAAGACATTGAGAGTTGAGCTACCTATGACCAAGGGTCCCCTAGGGTGCTATAGAGAATCTACAAGGTCAGTTAGAAAATGCTACAAGATTAGAGACAATTACCACAAGATCGCAGAAATTGCTACAAGATAGAAAAACAGTTGTTACAGGATCAGGCTGAGAGGGGAAAGAGGGTCCGAATTGACAAAAAATTTCCTCCAAACACCCACAATCATGAAGAAATCACATAGGGAAGGGTAAGTAGTGTTTTTCTCCTCACCTTTCATGGTCAAAAAATGAAATGATTTTATTGAAAATTTTCCTATACAGACATCCTGCAACAAACCTCTGCTGAGTTGAACTTATTTTAAAAAAGTATTTTTTTATATGTGGAGGAAAGGTAGGAGCATAGATAGTTTACTTGAAATTTGGCATATAATTCCCCTCCATTTGAAAAGAAGAAGAGTTCCAACCCTCTCACCCGTGTCTTGAAAATGTAGGCTTTTCAAAACACAAGCTTCATGGAAAATTCTTTGAGAAACCTGAGGAAGAAACAATAGGAAACATGGGAGGGGGTTTCAATAAAAGGGAGCCCACAAACACTAACATAATCCATCAACATCCTCCTGTCAAAGATATCTTCCTAAGCCACCAATGGATGTGTTTCTTTGAAAAATTAAAGGGGTTTTATGTTGAGATAACCCATGATTTTTTCATGGTCCTTCACTTGATGAACCTCGTCATTGGGTAATTATATGGGCCTTAATTCACCTCCTATATTATTCAAACCAACTTTTCTCATAACTTATTACATGTTTTTTGTTATATTTTGTTTATGAGGTGAGTTAGAGTTGGATATTATGCTTAGTGGACTAATATGCATTGAATACAAGATTAAAGTAGAAAATCAAGGAATTTTGGCAAAGACTAAGGTCAAAACTCGAATGGGACAAGGGAGAGGGATTGTAGGAGGTAAATCCATTTACTACTCCTCCATTCGAATATTCCTCCATTCATCACTCATCTTGGAGTGCAAACAACCAAATCACGAGGATTAGAAGGTAGTTGAGCAAGTGAAAGATGAAGCACCAGTTTATCTCGAGTTTGGGAGCCGAGCCTCCCTAATTTCAAGGAAGTCGTTGGGGACTTAAGTTGTATAAGTAGAGAGGCCTAGGACCTCGGTAGGATTCATATTTTGATTGTAAAACTCTGAGCCATTTTCGAGCTCCAGACTTGTGAAAGTTTTATTAATGTAGTTTGTTGTTTTGGTAATAAGAATGAGTTTTGTTTTGAGCCAGCACTGAGTTAACTCAGAGGGCGAAAGCTCTTGGGTTAGGGCCCAACCCTAGTAGCCAAGGCTCCTCTTTCTTGCATATGTATTTTTAGTGTAGTTTCATAGCTTCATTATTAATTTTCTTTTCAGATGCCTTTCCATTCCAAGTAGTGTAGATTAGATTGGTTGTTTATTAGTTTGCTTCCATTTGTGCCTGACTTGAGTAGTAGGTTAGCAGGGATAAAAGAATCACCATAATGTTGTCAGCAGGTGTCTTGGCCTCACTCCTCCCTCCAGGATCATGACTTGAGGAAGGGACACTTAAGCAGCCACAAAACACAGATTTCTAGTTCTTTTATGAGCTTTGGAGTTGTTGTCTTTAAATTAGTACTTGGTTAGTTTTGCAAGGTAGATTTCCATTTTCATATTTTTCATCTTCATTTCTGTAGTAGATCTCATCCATGCTTTCATTCCTTTCAGCAAAATTCCTCATGCATAGTGTAGGCAGTTAATTCATTAATTCTACTTTTCTAGTTTATGAAAATGTTTATTGTTTGCATAGATTTTTTTGAAGATATACATGTTTTATGTAGAGCAGGTGCTTCATGATGAGACTAAGACTTCATAGCCAGCATCCACCTTGCACTCCATCCACCTTACCCATCTTTTGTTTTCACCATCATCTTCACTAGTTTTTCATCATTTTTTCATAAAAATTCCTCCAAGCACATTGAGCGAATCTAGCCATCTACTATCTTGGATGTTGACTTCTGAGTGATCCTAGACCTTATCCCACTCCATTCCACCCATCACACACCTTTCCTAGGCCTTCCATCACCTCCAACACCTCACATTTTGCTCTTGGTTGTATCCTGTAGGTTTATAGGGGATCCTGTAGGTTTCTAGTACATCCTGTAGGTTTTCTTGAAATGGTCTGTTTTGAGGCCGAATTGATGGAAAACCTATAGGAAGTCAGAAAAAGCCTCCCAAGGGTCTTCCACACCACCCAACCATCTGATAACCCCTCCAACCATCCTCAAACATCCTTAATTCACTTGTCACATCAACAAAAGCAATTAGTTTGCATACTTGATTTTGCACAAAAAGACAAAAAAAGAAAAAACATATTTAGTTCAGTGTCTTTACTTGCACATTAGTGATGTTTGATGCTTCTTACTTCTATAACTTAGATAGTAGCATTTGGTTCATGTTAATTTAGCATTTCTACCAAGCATAGCTTCTTAGCGCTTAGTTGGGAAATGGTGTGATTTAGCATTAAATGTCGGCCTTCTCCATTATTGCAGTAGAGTAGCTTTCTCTTAGAATAGGTTCACCTTTCTTCCATCAAAGAATCAAGCTTCTTCTGACTCCATAGAAGTTTGGCTTGAAGCCCCAATGGTCTCTCACCAGCTGAATAGTGACAACATGCAGAACCATCACTTTTACTTGTGTATACAACACTGTCACCTCCAATTTTGTACGAACCCCGGGTTGATGAAGTAAAGCTGGTAGCCCAGGAGTTGTAGCATCCTTGCTGCAATACTGGCACTCATCACTTTTTGGCATCGTTTTCGGGGAGGTGTCTGAGTAAAATTTGATTCCTGCTTTCTTTTCTTCTATTTCTTGTCTTCAATATTCTGCCATTAGTTTATTTCTGCAAAAGTAATCTAGTTGTTTTCTTTCTTCCATTTTGCATATTCTGCTTTTCTTTCCATTTTGCAAGCAAGATTTCAATTCAGCAAGTAGCTTTTTCATTCTGTCAGTAATCTTCAATTAATCAACAATTTCAATTCTACAAAGTACTTTCCAAGTTTGAAAAAATACAAAACAAAACCAAAAATATTTCTTTTCATGCCTTGTAGGAATAGGGACAACTTAGGGAAATTTTTGCCAATAACCCCATTGCATCAAACAACCAATCTTCCCTCTTCTTTGGTGGCTATGAACTAGAGGAACCCTTAGGTGAGAAACCTGACATATTTGAAGAACCTACAGGGGAAGAATAAGAAGAAGTAGAACCCATTCCTACTAAACCAATAGCTGAAAACAGAAATGACAAAGGGAATAGAGAGAGAGTTGAAGGTGCATTCCCCATCAGGGAAACCAATGGGGACAATAAGATGAAAAATATAAGCCCCTCTGCCCTACCTCATTTCCATGGCCTGACCACAGAGGACCCTGACACTTTCCTATTTGAGTTTGTTGTTATATGCTGAACCTATGACTATACAAATGATGAGCAAAAGTTAAAGCTATTTCCATCTACCCTCAAGGATGCAACATTGTGATGGTTCATGGGTTTACTTGGAGATAGCATCACAACTTGGGCTCAGATATAGCAAGCCTTTAACAAAAAATATCGAGACTAATATCGGTCAAAGGATGCTTAAGAAGAAATTTTCAGGATGACCAAAGGAAATGATGAATCCCTAGAGGATTACGAAGAAATATTCCAACTTAGTTACAAAAGGGCCAGGTGCACACTTGACCCTAAGGCACTAAAGTTGGTCCTGCTTAGGGGAGTAAGGGAAGATCTTCTGGATACCATACATTTGTTAGCAGGACGAGATATCTACCAATTACCCTATGAGGATATCAAGATTCTCTTTAGAAACCATTCTAGGGTAGCTAGGAAAAAGGGTAGGGGTAGTCAACCTATGGTCAGTACATCATCTTCCAACTCATCCATCAAGGGTGAAATTGGAAAAATGTTGGAAGATTTCAAAAGTGAGATGATGCAAACCATTGCCTTGCAAATGGACACCATGCACATTAAGAGGAAGTAGGAGGAAGTAGAGAAAGCCTTGGCCATTTTTTGTCCTAAGTGCACCAAGAGGCATCCTAGGAATGAATGCCCATTCAATTCTATTGAAATTTTCTCAGTCTGTGAAGAAAACCACTCCACAGAAAAATGCGCTTCTTTGACTAGACTCAAAGTTGTATATCAAGGAGCTGAAGGGGTCACTGAGCAGCTCTGCTACATAAACCAAAGGAGACCTCATGGGTCTAGACCATACCAATAGGGCATGCAAGGGTCATCCCATGCATATTAAAACCCCAACTAAACCACAGCCATGCCTTCTTAGGGACCCCTTGCTCATCCTTCTTGGTCTACACCCCCTCTTTGGTCCTTTACATCTCAGTATCACTCCCAGCCAGCCAACTAGTCATTTCAACCTTATGCTCTGCCACAACCTCAGTGGAATGCATCACCCTGTTAGCACCTAAATCTGCCTTAGGCTGAAGGAAGGCAAAAATTAGGGTAACCACAAACCACGCTCAGTCTGGTAGCTAGCCCTACCAGAACAGGAGAGGGCTCTCTCCGAGTCACGCTCAGTGAATAGATGATCGAAAACGGTCTGAGATGACTTACAATGCAATATTTACCTTAGGCTAGTAAGTGAATAGGGATTCTGGAAACAATTTTATGAATGACCAAGCTTTTGGGATGTTATGGGACCGACGCTCAGCAAAGAACAGAGAATTTAATACAAAGGCACAGATTATTCCGTGAGGCAAGGTAGGTGGAAAA
The DNA here is from genome assembly GCA_031772625.1 of Pinus tabuliformis. Classification (NCBI taxonomy): domain Eukaryota; kingdom Viridiplantae; phylum Streptophyta; class Pinopsida; order Pinales; family Pinaceae; genus Pinus; species Pinus tabuliformis. The sequence continues at coordinate 46,716,583 of CM062815.1, forward strand.
TGTAACAATTTTAGTTTGAGGTAACGCAGCATGAAAAGAATGCTGAAGAAAGTGAAAAGGGCATAGTGACATGAATCCTTTTCAACAGAAGAGAAACACTGAACATGAAATTTTCCCACAGGCAGAGCAATAAAATTGAATTCTACCTAATCTCACTCAGAAAATTTCACTGGAAATGAACATGAATCGAAATATGAAACATAACAAAATACATATGAAAACATAAGAAACACATTTTCTACACTCACAACCACAAGAATCTCATGAAACAGAGCCGCTGCCTTTCATTAATTCTCTGTCAAAAATACACAGTGAAGAAACAAAGTTTCTTTCCCACAGTCTCCCAGAAGTTACAAGCCTGCCAACCCTTTGCAAATAACTTGCATGCAATATATAGAATGTGTGAGGAAGAGATAGAACACCCAAGGGTTGGGGAGTTACTCAAATCATTGCGAAATGGAGATGGAGAGCCAACCATCAGCTACAGGTGCAGCGCTGCAAACATGACATTTGGCATTGGGGTGACTGTTTGCCTTCCTTCGCCACTTGGATAGAAGCCCATCTGGAGAAAAAACTCTTTAAATGCCACCTTTGGTGCCAAAAAACCAAAGTGTATATGAGCGGGCCAACTTGGAGAAGTCGCGAATCGAAAATTCGCGAAATAGAAGCAAATTTGGCAATTTTTCCTCTGTGCACCGCGCCATTTTCTCTGTGCGTCGCGCTACTTTGGGGCCTTTTTTGGGGCACTTGCAGGTGTCCAAAATGTGCCCAAGTGGGCTTGTTGGAAATCCTATCCTGTCTACTTTCTAACCCCATTGGAATTTCAAAATTTGGTGCTTGTTTGCCCCTCCAAATCTTCATTCTCCCAAGGCTGCTTTCTGTGTGTCAAAAAAGTGGCAGAGAGGCCATTTTTGGGTGTTTTTTGACCTTTAGGAGACCCAGATCTTGTCAAAATTTCTTGCCCGGACACCAGTAGTCGTAATTTTCAATGCTGAATCCAAATATGCAAGCCGTTCCTCGATTGGAGCCCTAGAATTTTAGCATCGCGCCAGTGGCGTGGCGCATAGGGAGGAATTTCCTGTTTTTTGTCCAAAAAATCACCATGTGACCAAAATTTGCCCAATTTTTTTGAAATTTGGGCTAGAAGTTCTCTATGAAGTGCTATGTTGTGCCAAGGAAGCCTCAACCAAGATTTGAAGCCGATCTTGCTGTTACAGGGAAAATTGTCTATATAGAACTGCTCTATCCCACTAAGGTGTGACAGCTGCCTTAGAAACAAACATAGAAAAACTACTTTTGTTTTTCCTTTATGAATTATAGATAGAGAGGAATAGAAATACCAACCTCTGTCTTGCGCTAATCCTTTGATTCGGTCCCTCTCTTCTTTGATAGTCCTTAGCTACCTGCTCCCTTGCACGCCCAGCTTCATAAAGTACCTGTAAGATCACAGAAGCATAGCACTATACAAAGACATGGATCTATATTCATAAACAATCTAGGATCAGATATAAATTTACCATACAAATGTAACAAACATCAATGATACACAAGCATGGAGGAAAACTCAAATAGTTTTTATTGATAAACAAGTAAAGATCCAAGAGGAGTTACAACCAGTTGTTCCGACCCAGCATCAACCTCCCAGCAAAGAAGCCCCTCTTCATCTCAATCAAAGCTTAGATCACCCAACAATATGATGTTTGTCTCTAGAAACCAACTGCAATTCCTTACAATATGCAAAATTCTAGCCCCCGGATCTCTGGGATGAGGGATCCATAAATAGATATCTGTAAGGGGGATGAGTCAGCTTGTGATTTGATTAGTGTCTTCTCTCTGATAGTTCTTGCTTCCACTTGGAGACTGAAGGCCTCTTACTCATCCTTGGTTGAATTCAGTGAGGCAAGTGTCACAGGAGAAGATTCTGGAAGCTTCCATTGTCTCTCCACCTCGTGGAATGACACTGCCATTTGTCATTTCTCGCCCATCGCACCCCACAGAAGGGACTTTTGAAATGCAACGCACCCTCACAGTGTATTTAGGTGAGATGCAATGCACTTAGCCAGTGGAGCAGCTGCAATGATCCTGTTTTGACCAATTCTAAGCAGTTTTTTCATGGAGAACTTCTGGGAGAAGCTGTAATCTGTTGACCTTGTTCCTTTAGGGGTTAGAACAACACTTTTAGGGACTTAGGAGCCCTTGGTTTATGGACATTTCATGCTTGGGGTTGTAGGGCACAAAAATGTCTATAACAGTTGCCCCCTAAAGTATGAGGCCGTTAACCTTTTGGTGTCGGGTGAAATGCTTTATTATGAGGATCCGAAGTTCTTTCAATGCTGGGAGGAGACCTGTAATAAGATACAATACAATACATTATCTTCATACTATTTTCATGATCTAGCTGAGGCGGGCATTCCCATGCTCAACTTTATAAATTCATTTTCATGTACATAGGACAGACAATCGTCTGAGTGTAGACTGATGATTCTGATAGAGCCATCATCCTTTTGAGTGGATGATTATCTGTGCAGCAATGATGTACATTTAATGTCTTTATTTTCCTAAATATATATCGCAGCCCGGATGGATGAAACTAGATTCGGGGTCTTCAATCTCGTCCGATCTTCACTCGAAGTACAAGTCGATCCATGTGAGAAATGTTCTGAAGTCGAACATGGAAAGACATCGCTTGATTACCAGTCAATGATGTAAACTGTTAACAAGCGCGAGAGGAATCACCGATAATGATAATGACCCTCAAGGTACTGCAGTACAATTCACGTGGTGTGAATAAAGGACTTGGCGTCGAACACCACGCAAAATCTTTCAGTCGAAGGCCATTGATGTAAACTTGTCGCCGAAAGTGAGAAACTTGCCATTGAGGCATGCAAGCGTCAAAGTACTGAATGGGGTGTTCTTAGATCAAATTCTTGGATAATGAGCTAATGTCGACAAGAAGTGATCCGTCAGAGGAGGGCCTTAATGAATCCCACATCAATGACATGGAACGGAGAAAATTATTTTAATGGAGGTGAAAACGATCTGGTGATATAAGGTTCAGGGTGGCGGTCATGAAAGAATGGAGTATAATGTATGGTAGTGGGTGAGACACAGGTGAATTCTCTGAATGACTTCTCTTGAACATATCGGCGACACTGATGTGATGAATTGGTAGCATTAACCCCAAATATGGATGGTATGGCGTGACCATGGTGATATGATGGTGAATGAAACAACCCAACCCGACTCGGACATGGAGTGGAAGTGTCATGTTCAAGAGCGACTTGCTACCAATAAATTTTCTTTGAGTTTTCTTCCCAATTTTCCCCAGTCATTGCTGACCAGTACCTCTTTATTTTTCTCAAGCTTGAGGAGGATAACATATGCTTGTTCTATAATTTGCCCTTCGGGCAAACCCATCGCTATGTTTTAACGAGCCTAGCGATAGTGAAACTCGTTCCCGTCTATAGACAAGTTTGTCGCTATTAATCTTTTTAACGAGTTTAACGACAAATATAACTTGGTCCTTTTCAATTTTAGAGAGTCTGAAAAGGAATGTAAAGGTAACTCCAAAATTCCTTTTCCGTCATCTAATCCCTTAAGTCCGAAAAAGTATAAAACAATACAGAAGGGATGAATTTTCGATACTTTTAACGAGCCGAACAAAACAAGCGCTTGATCTTTTTGTGTAATAATCCCTCAGGTCCAAAAAGATTAAAATATAGAGGAGGGATAGCACTTCCTGTCCCTTTAATGAGCTGGAGAGGCCAATGGCTTGGCAATATTTTCATATTTCACGAGTCAGTTGAAAAAAGCTTAAAGGAGACTCGTCTTTTGAGGAACGAGTGATAAAACAGGTAGCAGTTGATTCCAGGTAAGGTTTGGAATTTTCCAATCACGACAGTGTCACAAGGATGGCTAGTGAAATCACTCTTCGCAGTTGTTCCTCAAAATGGGTAAACAATCAAATGGAGGTGAATGATCGGCCAATGAAAAAGTGGAGGTGACGGTGCAAACACGACCAAGGCTTTAATGGCTGAAGTACTGCATTCACGATGGTTATTTACTGGGAAATAGTTCAATTTTTAACGAGCTTAAACGCAGGTGGAAACATTTGCTCATGTCTTATGTTTATTTTTTAACAAGCTTGAACTATGTGCTAAAATTGCTCGATTAATCCAGTCGTGTGATAAGAATGTCTCATATAAAACGACAACTTTTAGATTTTTTCCCCACATCCTTTCTTTATGCAAGTTAGGAAATGACCAATCCTATGAGTTTAAAGGGTTAGAGGACCTACAAATTTAAAAAATAAATAGTCGCTCTTCGCTTGCACTCCAAAAGGTTTGCATGCCCCCAAGTATAAAATAGAATTTCAAGGTTACCCCTTCTTTAATCCGTTAAAACATTTGTTTTACCGAGAGAGGCCTACCTCTTACGGTTTATCCAAAGATTGTTCTATTCACAGCGCAAACAAAACACTTCTTTGGCGATGTCTATCGAAATAAACAAAGGTGAGCGGCGATGCCCGCCAACCCACATAACTTTGACAAGAGGATCTTGTTCTAGAATAACCCCCTCTTCCAATCATGGACGTGGGTACAGACTAGTCATATTCTCTCGCGGAAACCTACCCTATACCCGAAGTTTTCCTACCGAAGCAGACCAGGGTGCATGCCCCCTGGGATTCAGTCATGTCCCCCTAAGTCACTCATGCTCATCGGGTGGACGGACTGGAGATTGAGACATTTCTTGCGTGAAAATACCATTTAGGGATGGTATATGACTATTTGATATGCGTGATCCAGGAAATGAAAGTTGGTCCACGAGCTTGACCACTCTTCCTTCGTGCGGAAAACACATCACTCTAAAGAGTGATGAGACAATGGCTCTCATGCAATAAATATAGTCTCGTCCAAGGAGTAGATTGTAATCCAAGGGTCCTTGAACTACCATCACGTTCATGTGAACGGTTTTCCCTCTCAATGTTATGGGCACATTGGGAAGGATCCCTAACGGTCGACTGGTTCCTTTATCGAAGCCTGTCAGATTTCTCATCTCAGGCAAAAGCGATGGCGAACCAAGCACTTTCCAAGCAGTTGAGGAAAGGATACTCACAAAAGCCCATTCATCTATGATGGTACCAGCCATAACCATTCTATATATTTGAACAATAATTCAGAATGGTATACTAGCTGGTAAACGGGGTCTGTCTAGTTGATTCCAGTTGAAGGAGACAACTAGGTTGCTTGGAGGTGGGACCGAATAGACGGCTGGGTACGACTCTGATGAACTTCCTTCCTGCGGTAAAGGAACAGGTAAATTTCCCCCATGTTCATTGGAGTCTGTGCTTATGAAGAGAATTTGGACGGTGTCATCCTTGTTCTCTTCAGTGACTGTATCATCTAAAGATGGAACCTTTGAAGGCAAGACCGGGTCAACTGTCGCCTCGACCTTTTGAATTTCGTCTGGTATGGATTCAGATGGTTTATATTCAATGATAGATGCTTTAGCCGACCACCTGAGCGGGCCAGCCAGATTTTCAACTGGTGACGGACTCGGCAAGAGTTTTTTATATCCAGGAGGAAGTCGTAACGGTGAAACCGGACGATCATCCAAAACTCTTTTAGCTTCGTCTAAGAAGGGACAACGGTGGACGACGTGATCGCCTTCGCACAGTTTACAAGGAAATCTATATTTTCCTTTTTGTCCTGGGCTTCACTTTCACTAGTTGACGGTGTGTTTTCAACATGATCATCAGAGGTTGACGACACCGGGTTGTGCAAACGGGGAGACCAATCCCTTAAGATCCGAGGGATGCAAGGACAATCTCTGTGATAGTGGTCTCCCTTGCAAATGACACATGGCGATTTAGGCCTGGTCGGTGCAGTGTGTGGATTTTCGTTAGACGACACTCGTTTGCCCCCATTCGCTTTTGGCTCCTTCTTCTTCTTCTCTTTCTTCTTATTTTCCTTCTTCTCCTTAGGTACTTGACTTTTGGCTTTATCAGCCCCATCAAGCGAAGAGTAAGGGGGAGAGGAATAATTAGAGGAAGTAGAAGGTTGGTGGGTAACTCTGGACTCGTCTATTTGCTGATTTGATTGTTCAAGAATAGTGGTGTTCTGAACGACAGAGGTTGAGAAGAGCCATACAGGCAAACCAATTGTCAGTCCTGGAAGCGACAATGTGGCCATATGGGGTGCACCAACATCTCCCCAAGAGGAGAAGGTACTAGGATTTCCTCCAAGGGGAATTCCTTGGTTGGTGGACTCCATTTTCTCAACCCAAGATCAACGTAGGAAAGGGGTAATGAATATTCCGTTTAAAATAAATTTTAGACGCTTTCACACAATTTTTTTTTTTTTTTAGTTTTTAAGAGTCGAGAAAAAACAAAAGATGACTCTAGTCTCCTTCGATTTTTAATGAGCCTGAAGTGACAAGTGCTCAGATGGACCTTTTCCATTAAGGAGTCTGAAAAGGAACGAAAGGGACTGCTCTAGAAGTCTAGGTAGAGGGAGTACCAAACCAATCGCAAAACTGCAGAATACTTTTTACGGTACGACAGTCAATCTTCCCGAATGCTGTGTTCAGTGCATTGCGATTGATAGGGTGGCAGACGCGGCTTCCTATGGATAAAGGATTTAAGCCTATAGGGGTCTCCAAAATATACTCGACGGTACGTGGGAGCACAAGTCCGTACTGGCACTTATCGTCTCAAAGTGGAGGAATCACCCAACCATCAATGAGAACAACAGTTACCAGGCTTTATGACGCCGGAATACGTCTCTAGCCTAGACCTCTAAATGTTGTGCGTTAAGTTCCAAAGCATTGTTAGATTCATTGAATTTATTTTAAGTTGATCTTGTTTATGAAGTTTGCCTTTCGGGTTCACCACGAGATGTAGATGTAATTCCTAAAATGCAATCTAAAGATGATAAACAAGCTTTTTATCTCTTTTGTGCAATGAAAATCCTAGCTACTAGGGAAAAGAAAGACAAAAGCTTTTCACAAAGAGCAAAGAGCACACTGTAAATGCACTTTCCTAAATCAAGCCAAACAGACTGTCTATATGCAAATGCACATGCATGTATTTGCTTTTCGACTTTCTTAGTATATGGATGCAAAAAAGAAATTTGATGCACAAATTTGAATTTCTTTTCAAGCGACAAACACAAACAAGTTTCTTTTCGAAATCAAAAAATGGAGACGATTACAACACCTTACGATTTTGAAATGAATACTTGTTCTGGACACTAGAAAATTACAAATTCAGACCAAAAGCAATAGTAACAGGATAATCGACCATCAACAGCAATAAAACTCTTTCTACGATTGAAATTGACACTTGCGACAGATTCAAATCAAAGGACACAGTACGACTATGTTACTTTTGCAAAGGAAAACTGTAAATGACTCAACAAACACACAAAAACATCTACAGTTCTTTTGTACAAAGGAGGTGGAATAACAGTAAGGAAAAGGAGTTTCAAATAGACATACACT